>OV815302.1:5000-10005000 GCA_929108375.1 Gymnoscelis rufifasciata | reverse complement strand
ATTATAATAAGCTACTTGCAAATAACATCATATAAAAAAATCTATTTATAAGTTATTTCACTGCTAATATGGGGTTAACTGCGTGACGTGATGCCCACGTATGTCAACCTTGCCGTCCCTATCCTTGCCCTTTGGGGTTCTCTACCCAATGTGTAAAACGGACCCTATTATTAAGACCTAGTCTGTTTGTCTGTTACCAGGCAGTGTAAAAGTGTAAAAACTGAACACGGAACCCTAGGTGTAGTGTGAGACCATCTCATACTTATCAAATTAATTCTTTACTTCTGTCTATTTATTTGCTTATTAGTTGCTGTTTTTCTTGTTGCCTTTGTAATAATGATAAAATTGAACATCGCTCGTCTATTTTTAACTGAGAGTCAGTTCGTTCTTTGTTCTTGAAACGATGAGAAGAATCTTTAAAGTGTAAAATTAATTAGTAGGAGAGACTGTTTATCTTTTGTTTTAGTCTCCGGGAAGAACAAAGGAAAATAGATCAAACGTAGAAAACTAAAGGTTAAACTTTTAGTTTCCACCTTTGAACTATATTTTACAAATTACTTTACAAAAAAAAACACTTCGTTGTTCACCGAAACAGAGCAATAGTTACAAAATTCACATAATAGGAAGAAGAACAAAGGGCGGCCTTATAGCTTAAGAGCTCTTCCAGGCAACCTTAGAATGGATAAGAGATACTTGGAAATACAAATTGGACAGGAGTGTAATAACATTGATACATAAACTACTTTTTAATCCCCGACACAAAAGAGGTGTGTTATAAGTTCGACGTGTCTGTCTGTCTCTGGGATCATAGCTCCCGAACGGATGAAGCTATTTCAATATTTTTTTTGTGTGAAAGGTGAGTTTTGTGAGAATGTTCTTAGATTTTTGTATTAAATTCATATATCGAATGTCTAGTACTCATAACATAAGAAGAGCTAAGAGCTTATCACGGGGCAATATGTTATGTATGTATATAATCTTAATAGAAAATAACAAAAAACTCCGATACCATAACTATTTTGCAATGAACATGTGATGCGCTTTAATTTGATACCCCACTCGAGTATTTATGCAGATCTTTGGTTCGTTTTCCTCGCTTTCACCCCTGATACCTTTGAAACAGCTCAAACGAAACGATTTTCTCAAACTAAGAACACTCGCCCAAAGTCACCTTTTATACAAAAAACACTAAATTTAAATATCTTCATCCGTTCTGGAGCCACAAACAGACACGTCAAACTTATAACACCCCTCTTTTTTTGTCGGGGGTTAAAAATAAACGCGGAAATAGAATCTTTAAACTTTAAACGTTAAAAAAGCCGCAAAGTGTAAAAGCTTAAAATCACTTTAGCGTAGAAAGCACGCAAAAAGCTTTCAGCTGTAATTCAATTCCGATTAAAGTGCCGTAGTCTGCCACAAGCCTTTTGATGTATTAACTCGTGAACAGTTTTATGAATTTCCGATATTGTTTTAACGAGAACTGTTTTAAGGTTGACCTTATCATATTTACTAATTGGTCTTTATTAATTGAATCTTATATGCCTGACGTTATTTTCATACATTTTACTAGCTTAAACATTATCTTGTATTTATAGCTAGACTTATGTTTTGTTTGTTTGGTTTTGTTTGTTTAAACACGCCTTCGCCGCCTCGCCAGTTCAGTCAGTCAGTATTTAGAGTTCCGTACCCAATTGGTAAAAAAGACAAAAATAATTTGATATGTTTGACATGGACACTCATACGGTTCCGTGTATATTTCAACAGTTATTTAATAAAACGAAACAATTAATTAAAAAAAATAAAACAAAAAGACTTGCACAAACTTGCAGTCATAGCGGTACCCATCCAAGTACCTACTGACCACGCTCAACGTTGCCTTACTTTGTGAATGAAAATAATAATATTTTTATATTATTTTATGAAAGATAAGCCTTCATTTGACCACAATCTCACCTGATTTAAAGTGACGATGTGGTCTAAAATGGAGCATGAAGGCCTAGAAGGTAGATGGCTTCTCCGGACCACATTACGAAACCACACCAGAGACTGTTTTTAGCACCACCCGGAGGTCACGTGTAAGGATTCAGAGGGTTACCACTTACGGACGTGAACAGACAAAACCTCCAAAATGTCAATGCCATGTCAAACATATCAAATGATTACGGATATTGATTTATGTTGCATTAAAAAAACTTCTATATAGATTTTATTTTTAATTTTAGAAGTTCGGTTTTTGAGTATCAGTTCTAATTAAAAAAAATCTTAATCCTGGTTACAGACGACATCTACTTAGCAAATTTCAACCGTATAGTTCCAATATCTTCGAAAGAAAACGTGACTGTGACATGCGAACGGCCAGACAGACATGACTCATCCATAAGGGGGTTCCGTTTTTTTGTCATTTTTGTAAAAATGTTACTTGGAAACCACTTATATAGAAGTATAAAAATATGTAAGTAACCAGTTACGTAAGATTATAAAAAAACCTTTTAGAACACTAGTATCCTAAACTATTCCTTAACGACTTAAACGGGTGTTTGCTAAGTACATCATTTTTAATGCATATAAAAGAATAATATTTTATAACTTAATGTGTTTAAACTTAAAAGTCCATCTCATTAATCTTATCGGATTATAATAAAGCCGTGTTGGCTAAGTGGGAGGACACTCGACTTTCATTCCGAAGGTCGTGGGTTCAAACCCCGCCACGCACCTCTGGATTTTTCTTCTTGAGAAATTTAAGTGCGCTTTAAACACGTTCTTTAACGGTGAAGGCAAACATCGTGAGGAAACCGGCATGTACTGAGAACTTTAAAAAGAGTTTGAAGGACACGTGACATTCACCAACCCGCACTTGGCCAGCGTGGTGAATTAAGGCCTAATCTCTCTCGTCGTGAGAGAAGTCCCTGTGTCCCAGCAGTGGGAACGTTAATAGGGTGATGATGATGATGATGATGATTATAATAAAGTAGGGGCCCGCCCCGGCTTCGTACAGAAATATTTACTCGTTATTTTCCCGGGCAATTATTCGAATTTTTCTCGCCGTAAAAACCATTCTTGAACTCCAACGAACATTTAAATAAAAAAATTGCCCAAATTGGTCCAGGCGTTGTTGTGTTATGCGCTTAGCAACACATTTTGCGATTCATTTTTATATAAGAAGATAAATATTTCCGGATAAGTATATCAGATACGAGTAAATACCCCGTGGAAAGCTAGAGACTAGAGACTTGAGTTACCTACGGGTACTAGACATGTGAAATAATTATCATATAGACAAACATAATATGTATATATCTAATTATACATATTAAACACACATACCAAGGAGCAAGTGCTTGCAGAACATACAAACACTTGACCTCTCGGCGGGAATCGAACCCGCTATCACTTGCGCCGCAAGCGGACCTTCGCACTGAGGCAGTAAGTGTTTTTTAAAAGTTTATACACTAAGGGCCTGTTTCACAATCTCCCAGTGAAATATCCAATAGTTTAAATATAGAATTATCAAGTCAACTGATTGACAGAAATTGCTCTATATTTTCAACATTGTTTGACTTTGACTTTTTTAATCGGAAATGATGAAACCTTAATTGTTATAAAAAATAATCTAAAATTGTTAAGTATCTAAAAGAAGATATGTCTTGGACTTACCACATAGCCAAAACAATACGATAGAGGTCGCAAACATCATGAACGGGGCGGGCATGGTGCGCCGGCGCCTAAGCGCCAGTTTCACCGACACCGTCTAGGTGACCTGCGCAGACAACGCGCGTTTACTGCCACACAGCTTCCACGTTACCATGACGTCTTCGATCCTCAGCTGAACTGCAAACAAACATACTAATAAAAATATATATACAGGGTGTAACATAAGTTTCGGTCAATATGGGAAGGTCTGAAAGTATAAGACATTCTATTTTACAAGTATAAGTTTTGTTCTTAGGAAATGTCATCGATTTTAGCAAAATGGAAAATTGCATTCATATATTTAAACAAAACTTGTACTTTGCTTGGAATGAAACTCTGTATATACCTACTTATTTTGCGTCGCAAAATGAAATATATCTTTTATACTAAAACTTAAAATATTTAAATAAATAAATAAATATTTCCGGACTACTCACACAGCATCACCTAACCCCAAACTAAGCAGAGCTTGTACTATGGGTGTTAGGTGACTGATATACTGCATAGATACATTTTTTTTTGTAAATACATACATATGATACATATACAACACCCAGACCCGAAACCAGAAATTGTAGGTCGTACAAAATCTGGTCCCCCGGCGGGAATCGAACCCGCAACCTCCTGCGCCTCATGCGGACGTCATCATAATAGATGACATTAATGCTCGCTACTCGGTGTAATTCTAGTGTGTGGCATTATATCCACCACAGTAGTACCGCTCATTCGGTAAACAACAATCATATTTTAATAACAATTCGAATTAAGGCCTAATATCTCTCGTCAAGAGAGAAGTCCCTGTATATTAGCAGTGGGAACGTAAGTAGGGCTTATGCTTTACTTATAAGTTTAAATTTAATAAATTACAACGGGAATGCCGGCAGAAGTGAAAATTTT
Source organism: Gymnoscelis rufifasciata (assembly GCA_929108375.1). Lineage (NCBI taxonomy): Eukaryota > Metazoa > Arthropoda > Insecta > Lepidoptera > Geometridae > Gymnoscelis > Gymnoscelis rufifasciata. Next base: position 10,000,413 of record OV815302.1, on the reverse strand, counting down.
AATATAAACATGTATAATTTGAATCGCTCTCTCCTTCTATCCTACGTCGTTAGACGGACTAAAAGACGAACTCAACAGAATACCAATTGTTTAAAAAGTCATCATGCCTATTGTAATCGGTTTTCTTGTTGAAAAACCCGCACTTTTGTTACCCTAGAACTTTTGATTTACAATTACGGATTTGAGGTTATTTTTTTTATTGTTGTATTAATATCCATATCACGAGCACGAAGCTAAAGTCCGACAAAAGCGAAGACCATCAGTATACTTAAATTAAATTCAGTATACAAAATTACTCGATTTTACTTCATTTTTCCGTAGTTCCTAGCAAATTCTTTCGCTATTGTATTATTGCGCCACTTTGAATGTTTTGCTATATTGTATAAAATTTACATTCATAGCTCATATTTTAATGCATAGTCACCATAGTATCCGAGAGCTACTATCAAATTTTTGAAAGGTATTTAAGACAGCTAGTTCCATGCCTATTCTGCAACAAACACCTTACCAAAATTTCGTGCTAGCTCTCGGATTAGTAGTGCATATGCCAGGACCAGCGTGGTGCAATATGCGTCGCCAATAGGTAGGTAACCTCCTTGCCAGTTAGCGACGCATACTGTATAAACCGCCTGCCAAAGCATGTTGAGACTGCTCACTGTGTCCCGTCCTTTAAGCTTTAGCTAAAAGTTTGGTAAGGTGTGGTGTTTTGTACCCGTGTCTGTATCGGATGATTAGGATTTTTGAAAAATCTGATTAAAATTTTTGTGTTCTATAAGATAGAGATAATAATCAAATCTAAATGCTAAAAGAAAATTATGTCAGATAATGCTACTCACTATTGACCACAATAAAACTTCTTAAATTTGAAGTACCTACTTACTTTCTTAACATTGTTAATTTTCTGTGAATCTGCTGCTTTCATAAATAATAAACTAAGCCAAATAAATAAACAAGGCCTTAGTTTGAAATTTAAATCAAAAATATATTACATTACCAATTTGTGTTTAATTATTAATATAGTTTTAGTTATATTGCACAGATTACACAATATAGTTATAAAAACTCTATGACTACAAGAGTCTACTACAGATACGAGTAAAAACACCAATGATTTATAATTTTCAGTTCAGAATAGCTTTAAATTCCTTCTGTAAGTTCCATTTTTAGCCGTAGCAAAGCTTCCCGTATCGCGGCCTCCATTTTGGGATTGCCAAACATGGAGGTTGGGTAGCTAGCTTTGTTGATTTAACTAGTAAGAAAGCAGAACACTTCGTATAGGAAACCTTGATACATCAACGTAACTTTATTAACGATTTGATCACAAGGCACAATCGTAATTCTCCAAAGATATAGACAGTAAATTCTCGAAGTGGTCGGACATTATCGGAAATCTGGGAGGACGGGCATGCGCAGTGCGTTGGACTACTTGTTGAGTAGCTTTCATTCAAGATTTGCTGGGCCGCGCACTACGCATTTAGATAAGATGAGCCTTGGATCACATCTTGCCAATACATCTAGAAAATATAGTATACCTAACATGAAATGGTCTTTGGGGACTGAACTTTGGGGAATCAATAATTATTGTTGCCTTAAGTTTCGTTTGTTATTATTTATTTTTTTATTATTATCGCGTCTTATTATACAGGACTTGCTTAAATTGTAATGTAAATAAGCATATTTATATATGTACCTACACATATGTGATGATGTATTCTTATAAGTGTATGATGTAGGCTATGCAATAAAAGTAACGAATAAAAATTAACTCATTAAATATTGTCAACATAATATTCACCTAAGGTTATCAATATCAGCAGGTTATCAGCTCAGTAATGAATTAAAAATAATGATAGTAAATAGTGATTTGTAATCATTAGTCAAAATTTGCTTTTTAGATTTATTTTACAATCTCAATCAATTTATTAGTCTATTTAAATTTTTTTTCATTACTGCCGCATTAAACGTCCTTTAAACCGTCAATTTTTCCGCACCGAGCTGCGGTTAGGACAAACCTAGACAGATACCTACAGCTGACGTTTTGTGGTTATCCATCTTGGAAATAGTATTCAGGCCATAGTAGACAATTAACCTAGTTTTGCAAGCACCTAGAAATAGGCATGTGACATGTAGTTTTAAATAATCTCCGGTACGTTATCTATTTTTTATTATAACCTGACGCCCATCTTACGCTTGCTCTCTTCTTCAATGGGAGGTTTTTTATGACTCTGGAGTAAATAGTCGAATAGAATAGAAAACTATTCATTTTATCTACATCAAACAAATATAATGTAATTGGCCATATACCTTAATAAAAGGCCACCATTAACTAAAGTAGGTACTTAACACAAGCTATAATACACGCTTTTTTTGCATGAGTTGTGATCATCAGGATGGGATCACACACATCAAAAATATTTATACATATGTAGGTATATAGGTAAATCAATATCGAATAGACAATGTGAATGACAAAGCGTGCAACAATGCAAAAAACATCTCACCCAATTAATTGGAACTGAAGCTATAAATAATCAACTTAAAGGTGCGTTGCCCTATTCTATTGAGAATAGAAAAATGTACGGTATTTAGTAAATTTCTGGGAAAATTGAGCGATCAATATGGGTTGCGCAGACTCGCCCACGCTGTAGAGGGGCGCCTATTCGACGAACGCCGGACACCCACGACCTAATCCATCACTTTTGACCTCCCAAATACTCACCAGCTATCCTAACTCCTAGATCCCCAAAACGCTAAAACCGCACCCATCCAAAAAAATCAAAAATCAAAATCAAAAATTTTACTTACCAAAAAATACAGTATTTATGATCTTCAAATATGTTGTAGTTGGTAATATATTGTCCAAATCCAAAACCACTGTCACTTCTGTTCACAACGCTGCGGGTCACTTGAGTCCTAATTGTAAAGTGAGCGCGGTTGTCGCATAGGTACAAGCGACCTGATCGAGGTCTGGTCCGGTACTAGCCGAAAAGTTCGCGCACCCAGCTTTGCGCACCGGCCCGATACCCAGATGAATGGAGGACGGCTAACTAAGCTTTTACGTGTACATTCAATCTGACACTCGTCGATGGAAATAGATTAATCCTTTTATAAATAGTTCGAATAATTTCATTATTCTCAGTTGCATCGCTCGTAGAAAGTTATTTTTGATTTTACTATTTCGTAGTAGGTGTATCGTATTTTTACGCATTTAACACGTGCTTTAATTATGAAGGAAACACTAACATCATCTCTGCTGGTGTTTTTAGGGTTCCGCACCCAAAGGTTAAAACAGACATTGAAGCAGACAGATATCGAAGTTTCAGCAAATGGATCCCGTTGCTAAGACTTCGAAGTTTATCTGTGTGTCCGTCTTTAAAAACAGTCATAAATAGAGAGTCAAAATAATGAGACAAATATATAATTGTATTCTAATTATATATTTGTCTCATAAAAAAAAATGGATATCGAAGCTGGCTCCCATACGAAAAAGTAAATTAAAAAAATAGTTAAGCAACGTTGTGCGCTGTTAGTATATGCACTTGGATGTGTGAACACTCTCATTGCATCTTTTTTTTTATTTGTGTTTATTTTTATTATCAAACAGTCCACAGAAACCTCGGTCGAGTCCATCTCATACTAAAGTTATCGAATTTATTTGTCTTAAATTATTTTATTTTGATTTTTTTCTGTCCTCCGTAAACAGATGAATCTGAATAAGCTATACGTCACCTTACCTCCAACATTGTTAACAATCGTGCGTACAGAAGGTTCGGAGTTTTTCAAGAACCGACGTATGTAGTCGAAAGCTTACTGAAACCACCCTTTACTTTATCGCTAAACGACGCTCGCTAAGGTTTACGAGAAACTTCCGATAAAGCTAAGTCACATGAGAAGCTCAATAGATACCTTTATTATGAAATCCTTGCAACACAATATCTGTATGTAATCATAATCCTGCGAAACGAGGGCTCCGAAGTGATCGCCAGTGAGATATTTAACCATCAGACCACGGTCATTCTACCTATACAGTATTTCTTACTTCATGGAAACGGACGAAAATAATTGTTTTAAGAATGAAAATAAATAGAACTAAATTTATGATTGTAATAGAAACTAGGTACTTTACTTTAAATCTCCATATTGTGTGTATAAATTAGCAGCTTTAAAATCAATTGGCACATATTTTTTTATTAAGTGATTATTTCGTTTTCTTATTCTCCGTTTCAAAAAAAATATATCCTGTTTTTTAAGCTAGAACGGAAACGAATGCTAGGGGTGATGTCATTTTTCAAAGTATTTGTAGTCCTCTATAACAACAAAAAAACGTTGAGGCTAGTGATATCTATAATTCAGAATAATTATCGACACAATTTTCGTATTTTATTTCTACCTGGATGTCCAGACAATTTGTGTTCATGTTACTAAGCAATGTAGGAAAAATGTGCACTAGTCAATTTGTATCTTAGTAGATTTGAGTGCTCGACCCAATGCCCATGCGACGAAATGTCGGTGTGTTGTTTATTAATAATAACCGCCCGTTTTATTTTTTGAAAAAAAAAATATTTTGTCGAGTAGAATATATTATTCTATTTATTTTTTGTTGTTTATATTTGTTGACGTTGTTGTCCTTTCGTCAAAAACACCAAAGAGCCTGAAGACGAAAGTCTTGTGTATACTAACGGACCCGAAACATAGTGTTTCTCTATAGAATAGCCTCATATAACTCGGTGACCAAAAGTATTATATAACGCAATGCATTGCAATGATGAATAACATGAAAGATCTGAGGAAGATTAAAAATTTATAGGATAGAGAAAGTGCAAAAAGGCTAATTATTTTCAAGGCCCCTTCATAAATTTATATTATTACTAGCTGACCCCAGCAAACGTTGTTTTGCAAAATGAAAAATAGATGTTGGCGGATTCTCAGACCTACTCAATATGCTCTCAAATTTTTATGAGAATCGGTCAAGCCGTTTTGGAGGAGTACGGGAACAAACATTGTGACACGAGAATTTTACATATAAGATTAATTTCATTAAAAATAACAGCTTTTTCCGTATAGCCCCCTTTCAAAAAGCGCGATAAGGAACTTCGTTTCAATAATATTTTTTCTTAAGGACATGTGACATTCAGCAACCCGCACTTGGCCAGCGTGATGAATTAAGGCCTAATCTTTCTCTCGCCAACAGAGAAGCCACTGTGTCCCAGCAGTGGGAACGTTAATAGGGTAATGATGATGATGATGATTTTTTGGAGCCAAAGCATATTAGGGCCAATAATTAAGAAACATTCAATTATTTTCAATTAATACAAAAACTCCAGTGAGGTGACGCTCAAGCGCCAGTTACGTGAAACACTGTCATAACTAGTCAAGCATATTGCTTTGCATATTTCTACATAATTCAATGGGATATCTTCAGCGATTAACATGGCGTCGATAAATTTTTAGGGTCAACCTACAAGTATCATAACCACGACACATCAAATATTATAAAATAAAATTTTTAATAGTAAATAAATATGACGTTAAGAAATAACGATAACAGAAACTAATAACCATCTTTAAATAATAATTCACTACTAACCATCTATAAATAACAATTTTGGGAACTAATTCTCGTTCTTGTTTCTCGAAGAATATAACTCAATTGCTACTTGTAATGCCATCTATCGTCAGTTGTCGTGAATTTGAGAGGCTGGTTGTGAACCTAGAAATCTCCTCTCGTGAATTTAAACCTGACCTACAAATTTACTGCGAAGTTCCCAGCTGCCATCTTGTGCCAAGGCTATGAAGTTTCAGAATGTTAATGCTGAAAGAATGCTGCGATTCTCTCTGAGAAAATAAATTTAGGTTGAATATCCAGATGTCACTAAAGGTAGCTATTCTGAAAATAAGTTTGAAGGATGATGAGCTGAGATTAGCGTAGTTATAATGTTTTTCAATAATTTTGACAATTCAAAAATTATTTATGGTTTTTTTTTTTTAAATAAATAATTTGTTTCCGGACAAGGAGGTTAAAATATATATATTATGTTTCCTGCCTAAAGTTATGTCATTTAAATTTGAAATTTATCATAATAGTTTCAACCACAAAAAGTTCCTTGGCCAGTCACGAATGCCATCTATTAAAAGAAGAAGAAGAAAAAGTTCCTTGTTCTGAGGTTTCATCCGTAACTAACTAAAAATATATATATATATATATTTAGTTATTTTGCTATTAGGTAAGCGATTTGGCTTTGACCATCTTTATATTAGTAAATATAAGTAAGTTTTTTTTATCAACTGAATTCGAAGTTAATAATCAACACGTCTTGACGTATTCTGCTGTTAGAATAGCATTTCAACGAAGTTTGATTTTGATACGGAAAAAAGGCGATATTTTGTGGAACCCTTTCTTGAATGAGGAGTTTTCCAGATTTTGTTGAATGTTCCTACTAACCCCACATATATTATAAGTCGGTCCCTATATAAGTCAAAAGTGTTGGCAACGAGCGAGCGCAATCAAAATCACTATTAAATAACCCACAAAGTGTCAAATATCGTGTTGCATCATCTTAACAAAAAGTCAGTTTTATTATAAATGTTTATTTATCATAAAGTAGGTACTTATTAAATACTTGACTAGTAGATGCAATCTTTAACTGGAATAAACACCAACAGAATTCGAACTATGTTAGACATATTAGTTGTTTTAATTTACACCGAACTACGTATTTTGGCATTACCATTTACTCATATAAAATATATTTATTGATATTATCAATTTATAACACCTAATTATAGCGCCTAATAATACTTGTACTTATTATTGTAAAAAAAATAGTTAGACTTCAACCCTAGAAGTTTGCAAATCATAGATACATATATTAATAGAGAACAACTTTGGCGATTTGTATAATTATTTGGCTTAAGTATTGGCAGTTTCATTAAATTAACATGCAGTCTACTTACATTCACCCACTAAGTGAGTATTTAATTATAGGACACGTAAAAATACTATTTCAAACAAACAATGGTAGAGCATTTTCATATAGAAGTTATTCAAGCTCTTAATTATATTACATTTAAGCGATAGAGTCTCAGTGGAATACCAGAACGTGAACAGACATTTCTGTTCAATCTACATAAGCAACAAATATATTCTAATATTGCTAAAGTATCCAAAACATAAGACACAGAGTAAAAACCCCATAAGACGTTTGAATTACCAAGCCTATACGTTACTATTTTAATGATCCACGAAAACCAACTAGGTAAATTTATAACAAAACTGTGTCGACTATGTTTTTTCAAGTTATGATTACTTTTTATTTTTGACAGTACAGAAAGCTCTACATACTCCATTTTAACCTCCGACTAGAAAAGGGATTTGTTTGCTATGCATGTGTTGAGACTGTTATTATTTATGTTTCACCGTAGATCTTAAAGGGGATGACCATTTTGAATGTTTATTTATGGAAAAGTTGTTTCTATAATATCCCAGTTCGTTATCATGAAAGAGCAGAATTTGATGCATTTACAGAACTGCTCAGAAATTTCAACTAAAAATTAGTACAACCTTTTAAAAGATTCATGTAGTTATTCGGATTTAAAAGTAGTGACATTTGAAAGGACTCTGTAAAGAGCCTGTAAATTACAAAAGTAAGATAAATCATGTCGGGAATATTTATTTATCATAATTTTGATAATCGTTATTATAAGACAACTTTACAATTCCTATTATTTATTAAGACAGGTATTTTTAGCGCTGCTCAATGAAATGTTTAAATTAATATAATTACTTTAGAATTAATTTTTTGACACAAAAATCTTCGATGAGTGAAAATATTTCGTCGTTTCACGAGAAAAACGTGATTAGGTACTTTATTCACAAAATTTTGACTCTTTACACTAAACATCGAATATAAAAATATGTTAGAAAGTATCCAGCTCTAGTCAAAAACATAGAAGGTCCAATAGACCGCATTGAACATGAGAAAGCAGACGGGAAAGATGACTCGGCTGTATGTGTCGATGACATTGACATCTCGGATCTTGGGCATCGATGACTTGATGACAGTAGCGCCGCGGCGAAGGGCGTGAATCATTTTCGGTTTGCTGGTTGAGCCATCTGGAAACAAATAAACGTTTTTTGTTGTATTTTCAACAATAAAATTATATCCTTACTCCTCACTAATATTATAAATGCGACATGATTATATCAGTCTGTGCGCTTTCACGCTATAACTACAAAACCGATATAGGAAATTTACCTTTTATCGAGCTTTTTTGTTGGTGATTTTTATTATTTATCCATTATGTAAGATACATTTGGTCTAATTGTAATAAAAAAAATATTTAATGAGATCACGAGATGAATGATAGAGATTTGTTATAGGTATATATATTATTATATGTAGATTATAGGACTGGCTTTCTGTTACTCGATCTTCTTAACCAGTCCATATTTTCCAACTAGTTAAAAATATAACTTCTGTTATCCGTTCAATGTTTTAAACATTTCAAACTTTGACATTGCTTACTTCTCGAAGTCCTAGAGTGCGGACGAGTCCGATACCGCAGGGTAGTGTGGTCTCGCTGCAGCCTCAGGGAGGGCGGCGCGGCCGTGGTGGCCGGCAGCGGCTTGGACCGCAGCCCTAGCAACGGGGAGACACGGCCAGAGCTCGGGCACTCCCGGAGAGCTATGATCTCCTCGGGTGAACGAGAACCTGAATAAAATCATATTGTTTTCCTACCATGCTAATTCCAAAGAAGATAGTTTATGTTAGATTACATATTCCATTGCATGTTAGTGTGTTAGGTAAATCCTTACTCCTCTAGAAGGGGGCGATAAGTGTACTAAGAATATTTTGAGCATAGAGCAAAAAAAGGTACAGACCCTCATATCTATAGTATCGTAATATTCTTAGTAAAAAAACCATTGTTTCATTCATAACGCATGAATTTATGTGAATATGTTGGACAGAAATTGTTTTGTAAACAAGTTTTTTCTTAGTTAGTGCCATTATTGTTCCCTCTGCAGGGCAAAAGCCTCTCCCAAATACCTGCAAACCTAATAATTTATAGGTACTCTATTAATACATTTTTTGTAGCACATTTGTATGAACTAAAATGTCCAAACAAGCTGTGTCCATTTTTCATAGTTATATCCGACGTTTGCATATATATTTTTAATGAAAATATATTTCTTAAACTTAAAACTTAAACACACATAAATCATCGTTGTGTTAGACCACTTACCAGACGACATTGTCGGGATTGTAGGAAGGCACTAATAAAACCGTAGAAGTTTGTGTGAATAAGAGACCCTAACCCAGCTGTGAGGTAAACGGGATGTTATAATAGAATAGAATCGACAAGACCATACCACCAGACTTTAAGTCCTTCTCGACACTCGTGCTCGTTGACATTTGATCCCTATGCTTTAATTTGGCCCGTTTCCTTGCGCGCGCGCCCCAGTAGGTGTAGTTCACCGCGGCGTATTCGAGCAACGCCGCGAACACGAAAATGAAGCACATGACGAGATAGATGTCAATGGCTTTCACGTAGGAGATGCGAGGTAGGCTGCTGCGCACTCCGGTGCTGATCGTTGTCATGGTGAGGACCGTTGTTATGCCTGTGATTGGTATAAAATATTAAGTTATTTATAGACTTCGCCTTTAGCTGTGTAAAGACTCCGCGCAAGTATAAATAGCAGCAGATAGATAGAAAATACTTTACTACATACCAAACAAAGAAACAATACGATAAGAAACTAAAAACTAAGCCTCAAATGCGTAATGGGCGGAACTATGTTTTGGCTCGAAAATATTCAATGGCTTGCCTCGCAAAGTCGATACACAGCTTTTGAGATGTAAGGTTTGTAGTTAGTAACAATGTCCAACCGGTTTCGATTATGGCGACGGTTATAGATCAGTTGTTGCCTTAAGAGGACATGAATGGCCTTGTTTTTGGCATTGTTTTCGCTGTGGTGTTTAAAGTAATATTCCACAAAATCCGAGTAAATTTAGCAATGGTCACTTGTATCAATAATACTGGTCAGTGGTTAGTTATGTCAAGAGCTATTTCGCATTATTACATGTGATAATGCGAAAAAGCTCTCTATTTGTCTAAGGTCAATGTCTAATTTTACTTGCATTAGTGAAATAGACTCTAAGTTGAAATTACAGTGTCATAATTTAAATGATATATTATACGGATTGAATGACAATAAGTTAACGAATTATTTATATATATTTTAAATTCAATTAAAATCGAATTCCTATCCCATTTCTTTCAAAAATGTTTGATATGTTTATACATATCCCTGTCCTGGGTGTTGTGCCTAAATTTTATATTTTCTTTACTATTGCAAACCTGTTAACATTATGGTATCGTCTTACCTAAAGCAACTCTCGCTGACGTGGCTTCATGGTTGATCCAAAACGATACCCAGGAGAGCATCACAATGAGTATACAAGGCAGGTACGTCTGGAACACGAAGTACCCAATGTTCCTCCGCAGTTTGAAACTAAGCGAGAGCCTCTGATACACGCCTGTCGCCAACTTTTCCTGGAATGCGAATATTTAGCTAACTTTACAAACTATACTGCCTTGGTGCTGAAGTTTAAACCTTGAGACGTGGTTTATGTTTATGATGTGTGTTTCCAAAGTCTGTTAGTTGCTACGGTAACGTAGTTATTAATATGTTCATTCGTTTATGTTTATTATTAAACTAGTAGTGCCCCGCGGTGTTACCCGCGTTATAATTAGTTTTCCCGCGGAATTACACTTTCCCACGGTTTAAAGTAACCTATGTCCTTTCTCAGGCTCTAGAGATTCTGTGTACCGAATTTTATTTAAATCGGTTCAGTAGTTTTCGTGTGAAAGTGTAACAAACAAACTTACATTCACATTTATATATTGGTAAGGATAAGGATTACCAAACTATTATAGTTTCAATTCTATTTGTATCGGTAGCCTAAACAAAATTCTAACTAATAAACTGGCTTGAAAGTGACTTACATTATTGGAATGTTTTCTTTTACGAAATAATTACATACTGAAAAGTCAATGTTGGTAAAATTAAATTATCATTTATTTTGTCTTCCAATTTTAACAAAAAGCCTCAATTGTTTACGTTAAATCCAATAGTTACCTTTCTATCATTAGTCCCATGCCCCAAAATGGTGAACTGAGGAAGCTCTGCATCCTCTACCCCTCTCACCGGCGTCTCCTTCCAGTACATCACCACGTCCGACACTGTGTAGCCATCTGCAACGCAAATATCACGTTAGTATACTGACCTGCCTCGCCTTTGTCATATTTAATGATGAAAATCATTGACTCTTTTATTGGTATGTTGTCCCGCACCTGCTACGACTTAAGGGGAACTTAATATAGGAAGCACTTAATGAGAACATAATAATGATGTTTAAAATTCTACACTCCGTAGGTACCTTTTGCGATAGATTTTACGATCCACTGATACCGTCTTACTAATAATCAAAGTATCTAAATAAAGTAAGAGCCTCTATCTCAATTTGGTGATGGATAATCGCTTTTTATATAATTTTTCTACCCTACGAATAAACATGTATGCCATCTCAAATATTCAAGCAACTTGTCAGAATTCCTAAATTCAAACGATATATTTTCCACCCAAGAACAATTACCCCAGCTGTGTTTGTAAAATAGTTGAAAAGTGAAAAAAGCTCGGGCAGCAAAAAGTTTGTGAAACTAGGGAGTTGTTGCCGAGTTTCAGATACTCGGAATGTGTGAATTTATGTAGAATTGAAATGGAAAAGAGTTAACTCATTCATCGAAAACATTGTCTAGGGATACGCTTCAGCCAAACCTGTACCATTACTGTACTATGGCTTTTTGCACCTGGCCGACCACAAAGTAGGACTATTTCAGGCAAAAATGTCCCGCGTTACCGACGGTCCGGCTCCTCGAGTTACTGACTCGTAGGTTCGGCCGAAGCCTTAATATTGATTTTAACTGAACGAATTCCAAAAAGATATAAATATAATTTAATCCGCATTGTTAGTCCTAATAAAACCATTATTCTGTTATATTCTAGCTGCAGGATATTTCAACCCAAAAATGTATAAAACAAAGTACCTAGGTGATAAATTGATAGCAATTTATTCGAGGTTAGGTAATTTTGTGTTGTTTTTTGACTTATCCACGGATGAGTGTAATCAATCACATTTAATAAAATGGTTTACAAAATGTAAAGTGTGCAATCAGTGAAGATTGGCTGTAATAATAAAAAATCCGTGGTGTCAAATGGGAGCAGACTTGACTTTCATTCCGAAGGTCGTGGGTTTGAACACCGCGCCGAGAGCCTCTGGATGGTGAATTAAAGCGCCTTAATTCACCATCCTAATCTCTTCCGTCAAGAGAGAAGTCCCTATGCCCCATCTGAGGAAACGTAAATATCAGTGCTTATGATGAATAAAAAACGTTCTAATGCGTTTTGTATATAACAGTTTGAGTGCGCACTCCGAAATTAAATGTATAACTTAGTTTCGATTTCGGCAGCGTTTATTTAATAACGTTACAGAGATTTGCAGTAAAATTCTTCGTTTTTTCCGGGCGGATAATTCAATAGGTTGGCGGTAATTGAATAAGATAAAAAATGGGCTGAACCGATCATTGAACCTAACCTAAAAGACGTATTTTATAACTTGTAAGTACTAAAACCTACCTGAGCTAGTTTAAGATATAGCTTTAGCTCTATAAGAAGACCTTTTAATATTTTAAGACGATCTTGATAGAGTTTTCCTCTTCCAGTCCTAAATTTTAGAAATATTGAGATGGCTAAAGTTACTACGGAGTCCTAAAAGTAAATTATTTAATGCATGACTAAAAATCTAAATTAAAACGAAATAAAACTAAAGCGTATTGTTAAGTATTTTGAAAATATTTAATTTTCCCGGTAAGAGAAGCTGCTAAACTTAAGGAAGCATTTAGCGACCAAATTACAAGAATCGGGAAGATATAATCGGAAAGATAAAACAATGAAATTAAAATGAACAGTAATTAATGCTGAATGATGGCTGTTGGAGCAAAAAGTTCTATGAGTGGAGACCGCGGCATACGCGGCCTTGGACGTTTTCCAACCAGAAGGTGAAAGGGCAAGCTGCTGATAGATACGCGGTGGCAAGTCAAGCAAGCCGCTTCCGATCGAAATGACCGGAAGTCATTGAGGCATACAGGCGGGGAAAAGGGGCGAAATAATGAAAATTATATAACATTCAGTGTTTTTAAAGGTCCAAACTTTTGAACATAATTAGCTGTAATTGAGTATCATTGTTTTTATTTATTTTATATTTTGTTGTTTGTGTCTTATATATGTTTTTTTATAAATGCTGTTCTCACCTTTCATTAGAACATGTATCATAGTATAATTAATGAATTGGTGTAGCCTATTTAAAAAAAAAAAAATTACAAAGGCCTACGCAGCCATCAACTGGTTTTAGTGTCATCGAAAAGACTGGTTCAGAAGAAATAGCAAAAAAAAAACCTACGTCTACCTATACCCAAAAAGAAAAGTAGGTTCAAAACACTTGGTGAGACATTGATGAGAAATGATGATGGGGTACCCTCTAAATTAAATGAACGATAAAAAGATCCAGTAGGAAGTAAACTCCCGCGAAAGCCAGAGGCATCTAATCTATCATCAGTCAGCAAAAGCTCAAGCCTGATGAACGGTATAAGTAGGAGTCACACAGCTTTCAATCTCGACGGTGCAGTTCTGACTATCCAGGGGATAGTAGTGCAGGTCCATCATGCAGGCCAGGGTGGCTGTGAACCGCATGCCGTAGGTAATGCTGCCATCCCCGCCGAGTCGGACCAGCTTATTGCGCTCGGTAACGTCGTGGAGGAAACTGGAACAAAGATTGCTTGTTTGACTTTGGATAAGGTGGAAGCAAAGACAATATAGCTCAAATAATTGAAAAAATAGGAAAAAAAAATTATTTTACACTATGAACGCCAGTAAAGGTAAGCTTATTATGTACTTCTATAACTGCTCACAATTGACTTTAGGAAATTACAGGTGTAATTGTTAATTATTATAAATAAAGATTATTTGTGACTATGCATTCCAGCCACTGTCACTGAGATCTTCAGTTACAAATCTTAGTCAAGGATTATTCAAAATGACTCCTCGGTTACCATACTTTATAAGCGTTGTGCGCTATGCTATGGCTTACCACCCATTAATCATTGATTGGTGTTCGCACTACTGATATTTCATCTGGTAGTACCAGCATCTATCTCTAGGTTATTTAGTTAGTGGATATGAGCTCAACTCGCTCATTAATGTAGTTAATCGTGGGCTCGCGTTGCATGAGTGCTCAATATTTAGGCGAACGATAAATGTTGGACTAATATTTTGATGGAATCTGATATTTTGTGTTCAAATCAATGTAGAGACCTAATATTATCATAACAAACTTAATATTACATTATCAGTTACTAACTTAACGCTGTACAAGTTTATATCGAAATAAATACTAACCTATTCTTGTCGTTAGCGAAAAATGTGTCAGGCACCCAAATCTTATCGGCAAAATCCCCGGATAAAGTGAGTACGTCATCGGCCAAGCCGAACGCCAACCGCTCGTCCTTCCAATACTGATTCAGGTATAACGTTATTGTGTAATCCTGAAAGAGAACACACTTTAGTGGACCCTAACTCAGACTACATAAAAGGTCTGATAGTTTACGACGGGTAGATAAAGTCCATTTGCATTTTCGGTTCAACATTTGCATTTCAAAGAAAAATTTTAGTACCTTGCATAAATGAATCAATCAACGCCTAATGAAATAAGTTTATTTTGTTTAAGCTTTTATCGTTGCTTTTAGTTTATTGTGATGTTAATTTGTTGTCATCAGTAATATTGATATATAATGCTGTCAGAGCAGAGCAATGACCTAAGTTTGATTGATTAATGTGCCACCTAACTAGACTAGGTAAAACCTATGTCAGTTGTATTTAGTGGCAATAATAAATGTTAACTAATAGGTTTGAATAAGGCATAGCCATGTAACATTTGCCTGTAACTTCGGACAGGTTGTAGTAGATACAGGTTATGTACCGGTATATATTTCAGCTTATGTAAAGCACCTAAGGCTTGAGTGGGCGGTGACTACACCGGCAAGCAGCTACTGGCTGAAAGTAAAGCTTTTCATCGATTGGCTGACTCAGCACGACGCCCCCGCTGACACGCGATGTGTGTCAAGTGACCACGGCCTTGCCCCCATTTTCAAGCTATTAAAAGCATTATGAATTTATATCAACCAAAGTAAAAGTCCTCCTGAATCATCATCGGGCCAGTGTCGAATTACCCAGCAAAGCGATCAATCAACGCGAAGACTCAAATAACGGTCAAAAATAATGATGAAAAAACAGATTCGTTTGTGGACGAAAATATATCCATTACACTAAAGCACTAAGTTAAAGGAAACATAATACTCGTATTTAAAGAAACACAATTTATTTTTTTGTATCACTTCATCTACGGTGTAGGCACGTTATTATTTGCACTAGAGTGTTGTATTGTGGGACAAATAAATGTTTATTTATGCGAAGTCAAACATAAACCCTGATCAACTGCCAAATAAATAACCATGGGACTAGTGGTGAACTAATAGTCTTCATGACACAATAGTACCTAACCCTCAAAAGTTCTGCAAAATCTGGCCCTTACATAAAAACTTACCATATTTACTTCGGATATCGCATCAAAACTAGCGATAGTTAAATCCATCCCAACATACAGCGGATCTCCTGAAAGCAATAACATTTATGCAACGAAGCAAGTGGCATATGTTTGCATGAGGCGTACCGCTGACGAAACAAACTCACAAACCGAACACATAATATTAAATGCTTATTTATTTCGGGATGTCTTCGTAAGTTTTTGTAAGTACCTATGTTTTTCAGTAAACCAAGTTCTATCGGATGTTTTATACTACTTATAGATAAGAATAAGAAAATATTTTATTTTAAGAACTGTGCACAAACGACGTATATTACACTATTGAGATACAACAGTTTGTCCATATTGGGCTTACAATAACATTGCTTGTTCTATTAAAACAATATAACATAATAAGATTTTATGCCTAGCTTCCATTAAGTCTCCAGTTTTTTCGTTAGAAAACAACGTCCATAATTAATAGATAGGTAGGAACTTAATAATTAACGCAAATCCGTTAACATTTTGTTAAAATTGCCGAATAAAATCTGCCAATAGGAGATTGTTTCACCATCTCCAAATAAACATAGACAATGGGTAAAATATAGAGCTATTTCGCTAAGTCCCATGTTATAAAACCAGATAGCTCTTAACATAACTAACATAACTAACCATTGCTTAGTTTTCTCGGCTTTTGTGAAATAAGCCCTAAATGTCATAAGTCTGAATTTAGTAAATATCATTTTATAGGTAAATTTAATAAGAACGAAACATAAACCTTGTGGAATGATGACAAGTTCAGTATTAATAGATGATATTCGGGTATGAATATGTAAATTCAAATGCAACGCCAACATGACAACGTACTTTGCAGTTTTGGCATGACTGTCTAACAATCTTGCGATACTGGACTTAAACAATGCCCTTGCGATACTGGACTTAAACAATGCCATTACGGCCGATATACTATATGACAAAGTTAAAAAAATAATTAATGAGCAACAAATTACTAATAATTTTCACTATCCATTGTCTGTGGTTCTTTCGATTCGATCTTATGATGTGCATTCACTGTTAGATATTATTTTGTTGTAAAAATGAATTTATTGGTAAAATTGCAACACCTTATTGCTTTATATTGTGTTGCTTTAAAAATATATTTAACGATAAAATTACAACACTTCATTGCTACACATTGTGTTGTTTAAAAATACATTTGTCAAAGAGTCCAAATTGTCAATAAATAGTAGCTATTTATTGATACCCCAAAACCAAATAAAGACTAGAGGTAAATGAATACCCAGCCCATTCAAATAATACCTGTTGGCTCAAATAATAATACGAAACTAAACCTTGTTCAGTCAGAATCAGATCTATTTAAAAAGTATCTTTTATTAAGTTAAACAAAGGTTCTCGTGTTCATGAAAACGAGCGTTGCTATCCAAATGGAAATAGAAGTTACGCAACTGTCATTCTGGTGCTCCAATTTTTTAAGAGAACCTTCCAATTATATTCGAATACTGGCGGTTCCATCGACATCGAAACAAAAGTATGAAAAAGCAATTTAATCAAACTGAAGTAGTAAGGACTTACCTCCAAAATTGGGACGCAATCGGATATCGTACCCGTCAAGGATCCGAGACACTGTATGGGTGACGTTCTCTAGACGATCAACCGCCGCTTTCAATTCGTGCCTAACACGAAAATATTGTTTATTTGAGGACATCTCTGTATTACGTAAAACAGTTAGGAGGAAAAGGATAGGTGGTTTGACAATGTTTTTTTTTCTTTTTATGTTGGTGGGCTTTATTTCCTATGAAATCATATTTATAAAATAGTAATACATTAAAATAATCCAAAGTTAGTACGTTGAAAGTATTGAGAATATGTCAAGAGGGCGCACATCTGATATTTACCTACTGACTTTTATAAGAAAAAGCATGATGTCTACATAAAAAAAATATTCTGCTTAGTCCGTCTGTAAGATCGTCCAAAAACACTAAACACCTATTTATTTCTTTATCAATTTAATAAAAAAATGTGCGTATTATTACGTAGAACATAATTGAGACTATACCTTTACTAATTGTAACACCACTGTAATTCACATTTTGTTAACCCAGATAAAAAATCTTTATCTCTACCTTTATAGATAGATATCATTAATAGAGCATCGAATTTCTGGAGTGGGGGCTTATGACGGCGAAATTTAGTACAAATCGCACGAAAGCGTTACGTCATGCAAAATTTTAATGCACTTTAACGTCTTGATTTTTCCAATACAAGAATAATTAAAAATACACAATTATTTTTTTTATAGTTTAACAGACTTATTTTTTTTAGTCATCTAGGCTATTGGTTAGTTTTTATTTCATCATCAGCACCCTATTAACGTTCCCACTGCTGGGACACAGGGACTTCCCTCTTGACGAGAGAGATTAGGCCTTAATTCACCACGCTGGCCAAGTGCGGGTTGGTGAATGTCACATGTCCATCAAACTCTTTTAAAGTTCTCAGAACATGCATGTTTCCTCACGATGTTTGCCTTCACCGTTAAAGCACGTGTTTAAAGCGCACATAAATTTCTCAAGAAGAAAAATCCAGAGGTGCGTGGCGCCTCCCACTTAGCCAACACGGCTTTTATTTGAGGTTTCTTAAATTTGTCCACAATGCAATATAGATTAGCGCGGAAGAATGTGGGGATTGCAGTGTCATCATTGTCATAATAATTTCAGTCGTAAGACTTTTACTTCTAGATTTAGGCTTTCCAATAGGTGTTCTATTGAAAACTTTTAGATCTGTAATTGAAGATATTCCAAATACTAACTTTGTTCATTTCATTGGACGTACTTAAGAAAACAAATCTGTCAGAACTATACGGCCGCAATGGTCAGACACCTTATTAACCTGTTATAAAGATATGTAGAATGACTATCTAAAACACCCCTATTTACGTTCCTACACATACGAACTCAGGGACTTCTCTTATGACGAGTGAGATTAGAGGCTTTAATTCACCACGCTGGCCAAGTGTGGGTTGGTGAATGACACATGTCCTTCAAACTCTTCAAAGTTCTCAAAACGTACCGGTTTCCTCACGATGTTTGCCTTCATCATTAAAGCAAGTGTTTAAAGCGCACATAAATTTCTTAAGAATACAAATTCAGATGTGCGTGAAGGGGTTTGACTTTCATAATAAAAGTCAAGTGTACTCCCACTTAGCCAACAGAGTTTTTTTTCTATAATCCCAGATTACATTATGTAATCTGGGCTATAATGATGATCAATCCATGACCGATGGGTGGTATTGAAAATTGGTTCTAATATCCCAACAAAAATTAAAGGAATCAAAAGTATTCATAAATAATTATGGATTATATTACATATTAATAAACATAAGCACACCCTGCGCCCAGTGGGAACGCAAATCACCCCTATTTATAAAGCATCATAAAAGAACCTACTCAGAAACTTATTTTTACATTCTGACCTATATTTGTAATCTATATTTGAAATTATAATTTACGTTCATTATGAATATTAGGATAATTTAATTCATGGAATAAGGTAGCAATTTCATAAATTATACCAATCTGTGTAATATCGCAAAAATGTGATTAAATTTTTCAATTCAATCACGGCTGGGTATAATATTTTATTTAACGGCGCTCGCCGCTTGGTCTTGTTATATTTTTTAAGGTCCAATCAAGTTAAATATACAAATGTATTATTAGTTTGAGTTTTTACTCCTCTTATTATTTTTCTATTAAATTAAGTTTCTTCTAGTATATGATTAGGATTAGATTGAAAAACTTACTGTGCTTGAGCAAGATAGAAGATTAGAAGCGGCAGCACGAGGATTCGCACGTCCAAGAGACGATGCGTGCGACGCGCGCTCATCGCGCGGCGACTGCGCGGGCACGCGGAGCCCGACTCATCACATCCCCACAACTTTAGAACCACCGACAGAAAACAACTAAGATCCACCTATCGTTTTATACTATACAAAACTATGTAAAACTTCCGAAGTATCGGCAGTTATCGCGATTGCGATCTTAAGTACGCGGTTTGAATGGCATGAGCTGTCGCTGCGACCGCGGCGCGCGATGTGGCCTAGCGCTTGCGCCCTGACTCTCGCTGCTCGCTTCACTCGACGCTTTCGACACCTCTACATCGGACATAGAGAATCTTATCAACCATACAAGTCCGACGCACTCGAACCCGATTTTTGTCCGGAATAACGGACATCATCAGCCATGTCCTTTAAAAAAGACCAACAGATGTATTAGAGTAGACTATTACTACTAGGTACTTTATACTTACTACATTTACTAGTATTTAGAGAAGATCTATGACATGCTTAGAAAACTTCCTACTTCATTTTTTTAGACAACAAACGTGTATGAAGAATAACTGTTTTTTTTTCGTGATTATCGTAACATACAAATAAAACAAACACGTAAATAATATATAAACAGTTCACCTTAGTTGCCCAAAGTTCCAAAGTTTGTTAGAACAATATATAAAACTTACTACGATTGTTCTTGTCCTTAGTAAAGTTCTTGAACAATATACGGACAGAAAAGTACTAGGGAAATAGGTCGTAACCTGCCTTAGACGATATAAAGATGAAATGTAAAAAGAACGCTATTGTCGTTCAGCTATGTGATATCGTTCACAACTTTATGTCCCTACTCTGGGGTGCGTAATACTCGTATGGGTAAATTGAAAAGATTTCAACTTAGGATATAAATAGGTACTTATCCTAAACTGAAAATGTTTTATATGTTAGTTTTTGGAATTTTTAAAGGTCTAAGTAGCAAAGACTTTTCTTCCCCATGAACAAAAGCGCCAAAAGCCCTAAATAATTTGATCTGTTCGGTATTTGCCCTTTTCTTATTTTGTACACAATTTTTCCTCTCCTTAGAAATAATAGAGATCCTACTTTTTAGCACAGATACCTAAGATAGGTGGTCAATAATGCGATTTTTGTATTGAGCCTATGCAAGTAAAATATAAACTAATTAAAAAAAAACTGTCTTTAAGAACTAAACAGTCTTAAATAAATAATAAAGTCTATCTTTTAATAATATAGTTACAATAATTGTTCTGTTTGGTTACAATAAGTGTAGATTTTTGCAATCATAAAATATAGAAATCAGAAATTTATAGATAGGCTTAATTTATTATTCAATAAAATAAGTTGTTGAAACGGTTTATAAAGCGTAGTTTATTTTTTAGTGTATCTAATAAGTTGTTCTGTTAACTACAGTAGGTTTTTGTAGATAGTAATTTTTAGTAGTAAGTTAAGGTTTTTGAGACGGGACCATAAGGGCAGGTACATAAAAGAAACCGATCTAAGGAGATCATCCATAAATTTTAAAGATATTCTGAACTAGGTACATTCACATATTTTGGATAAAGTTCGTGTAGAAAAAATCCAAATAAGAAAAATATTATGATTTGTATCCTACGTTTTACTTTGAAAATTAAGATAAATGAATTATTTGAACTCAATAATAAGTGATCCACGAAATAAATTACTCAAAATGTTTGCTAACTTCACTTGCTTTTGTACTGAGGATGCCACAGCTAATAAAATTATACTTGGATTCACCATTAATCATCGTTATTTCAGCCGTAGGACGTCGACTGCTGGACCTAGGCCTACCTCAAAGATTTCCAGTAATGCAGGTCAAAAGCGGCCTGCATCCACCGTGAATTTACTTGGATTTATGTTATTTGAGGGCCTCGTTAATGTACACATTTAAAAGAACTTCATAAAAACCTTAACCAAAAATTTTTACAAAAATTACGTGCGAATAGTCAAATTGCATTCTGTTACCGAAATGTATGGGTAAAGTTTTTGGCGATTTCTGTCATTCCTATTACTCAAACCTTTGATAGCCCCATAGTCTTTTGATCCCTACATTAAATAGAATAAATTGGGAAAAAACTGTTATCCAAAATCTATGAATGCAGTTCATAATACTTATATTTAAAATTTATGATTTATGTTACTATAACATTTCATGGACGAGCCGTCCTCAATTAAAAATTGCATTACTTATGGTCGCGTCTTGAAAATCCTCTCTGCATAGTTTTGCAATTATTTTTTATAAATAAATAGATTTTTTTAACTGACTGCGCACCGGCAAGGACAGTCAGACAGACCGGCAAGGGACCATCCCTTGCCGTGTGCCAATGTGTTATCAGCATTATGTAGCATTGTGTTCCTTTGAAGAACTATACAGACCAAAACGCCAACGCTATTTTTTATGATTCACACGTCAATCAATTCTTCTTAATCCGGCGAGTATCACTAAAGACATGACATTAAATAAAATTCATTATAGCGACAATTTGACACCATATTGTAAAAAAAAAAATTTTTGCTTAGCCGTTTGCGGGCTATGACAATAAAGTCAACAAACTATGCCATGTGGGTATGTTGAATAGGTATTTAAAAATGATTTTCCGTTTTCACATAACATTTTCCATTCGGTCAGTCGAATGGAAAATGTTTTGTGAAAACTTAGAATCTATATCGATTCAAAGATTAAGAATTTTTTTCGTTACAAGCATTCTCATAAATATCTTTTTTCGAGAGTATGTACGTATCTATAATTGTTTGGCTCTATGTACCAACTAAAGTGTATAAAAATGTTAAATAAATGGCAGATACCCTTTTTTATAAGTCCGTACTCTTTATTTAACTTTGACGTCAGAAATACTATATTTCTTCTAAAAATTGTTGGCAACCCTATTCACATGTGATATTTAATACCGTAAAACGGGGCTATTTGAAACTGTTTTTGCATTAAAATGTGTTTAATAAAAGAGCAATGAATGATTTCACGTCAACATGGGGCTTATTGAGTAGTTCAAATAATGCTCTCTTGACCACTATTACTACTATACGTCTATCGTAAGTAGTTTCGTAGATATAAGTTTTGAAAGAGTCTGTTCCAAATATCGCCCAATTGGGGTTATTTAGTATACGAAGTTTATTGTACTTGTTTTCTTAATTTATCAAATACGCGCTAAATAAAACCGTACGAGCGATATAGGGAAATGTTCTAGGGTAATCTTGTTTTGAGTTGAAGGCAATTTGACTCCTCTTAGTCAAGAAAATAAGGAATTATATGAAGTTAGTCACATAATCGAAATAACATTTATTGCATAATTAGGGTTATTTGGAATTTCACATACATGTAATAAAGTTGTGCGTATTATACGGGATAAGGGATATTTGGAATTCTTAAGGGGAAGCTGATTATAAAAAAAACATATAGTAGATAAATAAAACCATAACGGTATAAATTTAACGTTTTATTAATTAAAATTAAATTGAAAAAAATGTCACAACCAATTTATCAAAACAACTAATAAACAATGTAATATTTTAACAAAAATGTAGGTATTTTTTTTACCCTATTTTACAAAAATACAAAAACAAACATCTAAAAACAAGTAGGTAATATGCTAGATTTAATTAATATATCGAAATCTAAAATAAAAATAATTAATTACTTAAAAATACTAAAACAAACAACTTAAACCTACCAATGTATTTAATCACTGAGCTCTGACTTACCTACCCTTAAGTAAGTTTTATATCACTCTTGGGGCTATTTGATATTTAACCTTATCTATATATTTAAGAACAGAACACCCGTTGAAGGGGCTATTTGAAATATTGTTCGAAATAACCCCAAAATCCATTCCAAAAAGCCCCAATCACAAAACATAGCAACTGTTCAAAGCTCTTTAGAGATAGAAATCAACACCAAATACCACTAAAATCAGCGAAAAACACACGTATACATAGTTTAATTGGAGTTATACTGTTTTTGTGTTGCAGCTGAAAGTTAGAAGCACACATATTATATCGAAAATTCGATATTCACAAAATAATCTTCTGCTTCACGTGCAATCATAATCTACACTCAAATATAACAATTTGACGTTGAATAGTTGTTGTGTTGCCAGGTGCCGAAAAAATATTCCTACCATTAACAGATAAAAAAATACACGGGATCAAACCTTTTATTTTTGAAATTCCAAATAACCTAACTATATCCAAAAAACCCCACTTTACGGTATTTAAATATTTATTTAAATATTTTGTGTAATAAGCCCTTAGGGCCTGTTCCACGATGTCTGAATAAAATTAGAGAATGATTTAAATATAGAGCTCTTGTCATAACTAATAAGTAATTGCTTAGTTTACTCGGATATTGTGAAATGAATAGTATATTTTTTCGATTACAAATATACTTTGACACCTAAAAAATCCGCGATATTTACATGATAAATGAATTATTCCCGCGATTATTTTTAACCATATCTATTTTAAAGTACCTACTGTTTAAATCAAATTGAATTAATTTTATTCTTTTACATTTTGACATGTATTTAATTGATGTCGAAGCGTGCATTATCTGTAAAATTTTCCAAAATTGAAATAAATATAATATAATTCAGTCAAAAAAGTATCGGGAATAGATAATTTGTCTATGGTTCCCAATTACATTTTTAGTTTATTTTTTTGCTGTTTGATTGGCACAACTGTTTTCCATTTTGGCGCGGATTTTGAGTTGCATCTGTTGTTTAAATTTATTATAGTGCTGTTTTTAGTTAGATCCTATCTAGTGTGTACTGCGAATTTCACTATGGCCAAAAATATCGAACAAAGAGTTTGTCTTAAATTTTGCATCGCCAACGGAATTTCGTGTTCGGAGTCTCTGAAAATGTTACAGAAGGCTTACGGTGAATTGAATTTATCAAAAACATTTGCTTATGAGTGGTACATAACGTTAAAAGCGGTCGAGATATGATAGAAGATTTTCCTCGCTCTGGTAGGCCATTAACATCTTCAGCTGAAGTTAAGGTCGCTTGTTGTTGACTATCGAGGTGTTGTGCACTCGGAATTCATGCCGGAAGGTGAAACGGTAAATAAAGAATATTATTTGAGCGTTATGCGGCGTTTAAGAGAGTAAATTCGGCGAAAAAGACCAGATTTGTGGAAAAAAAATTCTTGGATTTTGCATCACGATAATGCGCATTCGCACAAGGCCATAATTGTAAACGAATTTTTGACCAAAAACTCAACAAATGCTATCGAGCAACCACCTTATTCACCAGATATGACTCTAGCCGACTTCTTCCTTTTTCCTAAACTCAAATTACTACTTCTTAGCACACGTTTTCATTCGGTAGAAGACATAAAGGAGAATTCGCGACGAGAACTGAACTCAATTCGGGAAAAGGCGTTTAAAAAATGTTTTGATGATTGGAATATTCGTTGGCTTAAGTGTATCATTTCTCAAGGAGCATACTTTGCAGGCGATAAAATACATTTAGATGAATAACTTACATTGTGTGTATTATTGATCTTTTCCCGGTACTTTCTTGACAGAGTAGTATATCTAAATTGAATTTAAATTATAAACCTAAATATTGCTAGCAGACAATTTAAACTGCAACATCTATGTGATCCATCTTCGTCCACATTGACACTTAACATCAGATAAGATTGTGAACAAATTTAGATCTAACACCAATAAAAAAAAAACATCTCGCCCCGAGGTAAGCTTGTGTTACAGGTTCCAGAAGACTAATAGGTATACTACAAAGCGATTATATCTCTCGCTGCAGTCGGTATTTTATGTTGAACTTAGTGAATATCGGAGGTACGTACATCTGGTATAATTGAAGCTATATGTATATATTATAATACCTACATATTTAGGTACACATATACGAGTATAGATAAAAGCGTGTGAATCATCAGCATCAGAGTCACATCAACGTTATGTAGGTAGAAAGCTGTTGCAATCTGCGGGCGGACGCTTCGCGCCGGCAAATAACTTCCGCTGTGTCTCACCTCAGACATAGTATATCTGTTTACAGCATATCCAGACATAGTTTTTATTTAAAACAATATAAGGGCAAATTTTCCGCTATACTTTATTTTGACTTTAATTCAGAGGATTGAAAAATTTACCCTCAATATGCTCGAATGATAAAGATTGAAACTTGAACAAAGATTCAAAGCTAAGTAGATACAATTTTGATATTCTTATGTCATAACCAGGATTATAAAACAATATATGTATGTATGTTGCCAATCGCTCTCGATACATGGGGTGTATCTGAAAAGAGAACACTCAACATAAAAAAATTGTAGGTGGGAAGTAGCTGATATGTTAAATAGTAATAATGCGGCAATACCTGGGGATATAAACTAGTATTTACATCAAAGCTGTAGCTGTATGTCATGTGGAATACCTCATTATGATCATATGTAATATAGCCAGATCTACAATAAATGACATACGAACTTTTGAATTACTGAATTCTAAACGAGAGACAAATTGTATTAGGTGTATTATACCCATTTTTTTTTATTCATCAAATATCCTTGGAAATTAAAAACATTCGGATCATATCATTTTCCGGTGATATAACATTTAGTTATCAAAGATTCAAAGAGTAATAATGATAACCATTTGCAGATACAGATTAACCTAAAGGCAAACTAGACATATGCTTAAATGCGCGACAAATAGGGCGAGCTAAAAAATAAAATAGAAGAAAATGAAATAATTTTACTGTGTCAGTAAGCAACTAATCAACTACTTATCTTCTGTTTACACAAATTTATTTATTTATTTCAAATATGCTATTGATTATAATCATGGAACACCATATTGCTTCAATTTAAAACAAAAGATAATAATACCAAATATCTCGTACCAAGTATTGACGTGTCCTGTAAATGGAATAGGTCAGTTGTGATTCATGCAGGATGCGATTTGGCTAGAGTTATTATTTTTAGTAAATAGTCTCACTGACTTCAGTCTATACTATGTCCAAGCGTGTGCTATATTCGCGTTGCTCCTTTGCTCGAGTCTTCCGCATGTTCCGCTCACCACACGCTGCTTTCACGCCGCATGCTTTGATTCCTGCTATACACCTGAATTCTATTAAAGCTAC
This sequence comes from Gymnoscelis rufifasciata, assembly GCA_929108375.1. NCBI lineage: Eukaryota > Metazoa > Arthropoda > Insecta > Lepidoptera > Geometridae > Gymnoscelis > Gymnoscelis rufifasciata. Next base: position 9,973,714 of record OV815302.1, on the reverse strand, counting down.
ATAGCTTACACAGAAGCAGAAGCTGGGACAATTACCTTCTCATGCATACAGAACACAAGTTAGTAAAAAAAATGTATGCTTGTGTAGCGGTGTTGTACTCTTTTTGGGATGGGTAAAAAATGTTGAACTCGCGTCAGGATACGTGACCATCGAACTTTGTAAGAAGACAACATTTGTCATTATCCTCCAAACCTTTTGTACATACGTGGAGACGCAAAATAGCGTTTAACTGAGTAACATCTTTGTCACCTTATAATTTTATTTAACTTGACACTGGGAAACTGACGCTTCAAGCGCAGAGTTCAAGAAAGTGAATTGATTTGATAATATATCTTAGCCCTAACGTTAATATTCAAGCGCTTTTACATTTGCCGGCACTCTCATAATAACCCTTTGTTTTTTTTCAACAAAAATGTTGTCAAAATGGTCGATCTTAAACTTATAGATAGGTAACCCTGCATTATGGGGATGGAAAAACATAAATATTTAATTTGCCAACAAAAAAAAAGTATATTGTTTATTACATCCTGTGTGCTCCTATTACATTTGACACTACGCTCTAACTAAGTAGTGCTTGTTAATAGACGCAAGAAAGCTCTAGTAGACACAGGAAAAGTTAGAGGTTTTCCTGCTACAAGTTAATTACACAAAAGGAAATAATGTCCTTTTATGAAGAAAGATTGTTAGCTTATGAATTCGTAAATCTAATATATAAAATTTCTATGTTAGTTACCGTACTCCTCCGAAACGGCTTGAGCCTTTTTACCAATTTTTTTTGCGTATTCTGTAGGTCTCAGAATCGGCTACTATCTATTTTTCATTTTGAATAACAACGTTTGCTGGGGTCAGCTAGTATTTATATATAACTAGGGTGCGCTAGCGACTTTGCGATATAAAAAAAACTATATCAGAAGTACCTAATTGAGATAGATAGATAACTCTTTATTGTACACCACAAATAAAATACAAACAGCAAACCATAACAAGACCATACATTGGAGTACAATAAGATATAATGTTTATTTTTTTTTAACGTTCGTGAGCTGTGTTTCTACTTATTATACAAGCCAGGTTTATCCATTCATTAACGGACAGCCTGTATAAATTCATATCTAAATAAGGCTTATATTTACTGTGATCACTGTAAAATTTTATAGAATGAATAAAAGTTTGAGACTCAGACTTATTGACTTTACTGAATGACCTAGAGTTGCCCAAACAGAATAATAATTAGGGCGCAGTCAGAATTTCCAACTCGGAACGATTCTTCGGTACCATCTTTTGTGCCTGCATTCATCAAAACGAGTGCTAGTTTGCAAGGCCCTCGAATTTTTGAATAAACAAATAATAACGACTGCCTCAGTGGCGCGTTGGGCAAAATAAAGAAAAAGATTGTTTCAACAAACCTTTACAGATGTATCCAATACGTAATGTCTAGTAAGAAGTATAAAAGTAGGAACTATTATTTAATTATTGTATAATGTTAAAACAATTACAACTTCTATATTATTCACATAAAATAAAGAAAAGCTATAAAATATTAAACATTGGACGAACACAATTGTAACAGTAAAAAAGGCACAGATTTAGACAAGTTAATACTAAAGTTCTAATTTAAATATAGTTTTCATGCAGTGAGCGCGCGGGGCTTGTAATGTAATAATGGCGGGCGACCGCGCGAACTGATTTTTCCTCACTACAAATTAGAAGCTACGATTGCACTACGAAGCTACGATGCCTACGGCGTAGCAAATTCGTAGCACTGCTTGCTCAACTTCATGAATTGCATATTTTTTTAAAAGACAAAACTTTCTATATTGCTAGTCTATTCAAAATTAAATAAACATATAATTATAATAAAGATTTATTCAAAAATTCAATATCAGTGGAATTCTGAAACTGACATAAACATCTATTCTGACCTAGGGGAAGATACTAAGTAAGTCCCATTTACAGGGATTGAAAAATGTTTGGTGAGACAGCATTTTGAGCCCTGGAGATTGGTGGAGGTAATGATGGTGATTTAAAGGTGACGTGCCTTTTACACACACTCACTTATGTTTACCTACGTTTGTACGTTACAGCAAAAAATTAAAGCATTCAAAAAACTTTTTAAATTTTATTGACGTACTCAAAACATGTGACTACAATATAAATTTACAGTTTACCAAAGGACCCATTATGTAAGCATTTAAACATAATTCAACTGAAACTTTTAATTTGAGAAACAACTTAATTCATAATTTTATTTACACACAGATAAATATAGTTAATCAGTGCTTAGTCTCTAAACATAAATATGAAACATCAAATATAAAATTTTCCTTCGGTACAAATACTATACTTCTTTGGGCAGATTTATTTTATTTATTGTCATGACTTATGTTCCAATCACATCAAGCATCTTTTCAATATTTTTATTTGACAGGCGGACAGAGATTTAATCACAGGATTAAAAGATTAACAAACCTTAAAAGTGACATTCATAAATGTCCCACAGAATTCTTAAGCCATATTACACTTGGAAATTCGTGGATTCTATTTCAAATCACCGGAGAGTTGGTATGTCCTGCTTGAACCCTCGAAGAGGTCACGTATACCCGTTTGATGATATTCTTGCTTTATTTATGGAATTTGTGTTATGCTTCAAAGGTTTTAGAGGATCATTCAAAGCCTTTATGGTATAAGATAAGGTATAGCGCAGGTGGAACAAAGAAAGGTATTATTAATATAAAACTATGCTGTTCAAACATAATTTTCTTAAAAGGTTTAGTTCTTCCGTATTTAGGCTCTTTCTATCATATTTAGGCTCCACTATAAAATCCTTTTATTTCATATGTGTTATGGATAAATGGGTCCGAATACGCTATTGCTAAGTTGCTTGAATTGTCCAGCATCATTACCACACGGTTTCCATATCACAGGGAATGTTTGAATTTAATAACATTTTACCGTTTATAAAACTAACATTACATGGGTGTTAAAAAGTATTTAAACCTCTTGAAAAACTCCATCTATTACTCATAAGGTTATAAAAAGAAGTTTCGCAAATTTTAGATTATTTCAAATTTAAATTTATGTGTAGTAATAGTAGTGGACAGTCTACGACAGAATAGCGAGTGAATGAAGCGAGTCATATTAAAGCCTAGTCAACTTTATAAAAAATCTAGTATTTACATAACCAAAACATGTCAAATGGGATATTCGTCCGCCCGCCCTAATGAATCAGCCTTCGCCGTGGGCGGGTGCGCGTAGCCCTACGAAGCCCGCCGGTAGTGATTTCGTAGCACGTACTCCAATTTCATTGCTACGTAATTTCTTGTTAGTAGCGAATTTAGCTGGAATCATCTCGTTGATGTTACCAATTTGTTCTATCATATTTAAGACCTCATGATTACTGTGATATCAAGCATTGCATACCCATAACATAAATCATTGTATTGTAGAGTTGAAATTATTTTCTTTTCTACTAATAAAACTCAATCGCTGATTCATTTTAAATTATACATATCAAAAAAATAAAATATTTAAAGTGTATGTAACCTTAAAATAATTGTAAATCTAATAATAATAATATAATAGTAATATCCATAATAATTAGCTTTCAGATTTTAGTAAAAATAGATCCCATCAAAAACAATACTTGTCAAAAAAACCAAGTCGCGCAACTCAGTTGTTCTGCGGTAAAAAGTTGTGAGATCCAAGTAAATCCAAGTCTTCAAATTACGTCTCAAAATTCTTTAATGTTTTATATAAATATATTAAGACTTGGCCATCGCACTAAATAATTGAATTTACACGTGTTTTCAGGCGATGGCCAAGTCTTAATATATTTATATAAAACATTAAAGAATTTTGAGACGTAATTTGAAGACTTGGATTTACTTGGATCTCACAACTTTTTACCGCAGAACAACTGAGTTGCGCGACTTGGTTTTTTTGACAAGTATTGTTTTTGATGGGATCTCATTTCTTTTTGTATTTTGTAGACAGTTCTAATTTTTTCCTTTTCGGTACCTTCTACTTATTGTATATATGTCCATATAATTTTCTTTTTGCCGGTCTAGATTGGATTTATTTATATTTCGCATTGTTATTACTTTAGTGCATATTTCGTATATACGTGGCGTTGCGACAGCGCCCTCTATACCGGTATTTTCTAGATTTTTCAGTTTTTCCTTGATTCATACACCAAACACTACTTATATTCCAAATTTGAAGCTTCTAGGTCTGCTAGAAGTGCCTTATAATTTTGATGATCGATGAGTCAATGAGTGACAAAATTAAGAAATTTGACCCGTTATAATTCTTAAAATACTGGTTCAAATTGAATGAAATTTGAATTATACCGTGTCTAAATCGGTGAGTCAGTCAGTCAGTCAGTCAGTCAGTCAGTCAGTGAGTGACAAAATTACGAAATTTGACCCGTTATAATTCTTAAAATACTGGTTCAAATTGAATGAAATTTGAAATATACCGTGTCTTTACTATCCTGCATAGTTACTAAAAATTTCAGTCTTCTAGTTTTATCCACAACGAAGTTACAGGGGGTCGAAAATGGCCTGAATTGCTTCGAGAAAAGGATGGTACGGCCGTGCCGCTTTTTTGCTCGACTTGGTGGGGGCACTGCCGTGCCCCCAGATAAATGTCAACCCACACAAAAACAAATGTCACAGTGATTGACAAAGACAAACTAACTTCAGTTTAATTTTAACTATAGTAGGTTTAGATTACAATAATGCATAATGGGGTTCGTTTTTACAATACTTGCTCATACTATACATACATGTAAGATTAATCGAACACGGTATAATTAAGATCGGCACATATCATATCTTCGGTACTTGTGAGTTGAATTAAGTCGTTGTATCTAGAGAGTTGAATGTGTATGAAGTCAATTCAGCAGTAGGATTATTGTAATAGCGACATCGCTCAACGGATTCAGAAATCTTATTAGAACGTGGGACGAGCCAGGGAAACAATCAGGGGAGCCTTAGGGGATCTCGTTTGCCTGACATTGTTCATTTGGGTGTTGGATTGGAATTCAATGCTCTATCTTGTATGTAGTTATAGGACAATTCGTCTTAACGGCGAAGCCATAAGTTAATTCCGAAATCTTGTGCTTGGAACTCCGTTCAACTATATTCAAATAAATACTATAGCTACGAAAATTTTACAAGCCTAAGTAAAATTAGTTTTTAACTTGGTTGCCGCGAGACTGAAATTGGTTGGTAATGTTGGGAAAATTAGTTATAAATGTAAATTATAAATGTGATTTTTCGTTCCACAATACTTGCATGGGATAATACATATAATATAATACTTTGGTTTCGATAAAAACTCCACTTCGACGAAAGGCTCTAATTTTTAGTGATCCGTAGCCAAATGGCAATAAATGGAACCCTTATGGATTCGACTTTTCTGCCCGTATATCATATGTCCCAGCCACTTTTTCTCCGAAACTATAAGAACAGTACTGAAAAATTTTGGTAAGTATATATTTTGTCTGTGAACAGCAATGATTTACAAACTAAAGGGTTTTTTCTTAACAATTCATGTTTAAACTGGTGAAATACATGGAACTCTTGGTGTATGAGTCCATATCTTACCTAACAAATTGATTTTGGTTACTCTATTAAAGTTTTTAAATAATTTACCCTTAAATAGAGCACTGATGCAAACAAAACCGCATAATAATAAATATTAGAAAAACCAATTGAGTCTCGGTTTTCTTCGCCAAAACCATTCCTCATGCATTATTAAAATCATGCCTTAAATAGTTCAACCGTACCTTAGTGTAACTCACCACAATAGGTGCTTGTACATTTATGAGATTCGTGGTTAAAAGTTGAGAAGGTAACCGGTAAACCGGTTTAATTTTCACGTTGTTGACGCATGCGTGGAGAGCGCGCCGCCAAGCTGAGCCAAGCTTCTAACTTCGTACAAATGTATTTTCTGCCCGCGGCGCGAACGCGCAACGGAATCGCGCTTCTGACGCGCATATAAACAACATATAAACAATGCCAATATGAACAAAAATATGTGGCGAAAACTACTTTACCCGACTCTTCTATTTACAAGCCTCCTCTGGTAAGTGACTTGAATATTATTAAGCCTGGTTTAAAAGTAAAAAAAAACTTAAAAATTTTGTCTGTTATCCGTAATATATAATGTATTGTATATATCTTGGATTTTATGTAAACTTTGTATTCAATTGGTCATATTACCTTCCAGCATCTCTTTATTTCATAATTTCTATTTAATGTTCATATTCATAACAATATAATATTTACTTGCCATTTTTTTGCAACCCAATTAGACATAGAGAGTCTGCATTTAGACCTTACTATTCCTTCCTTGTTTGAACAAAAATTCTTTGCCCATTTATTGTTGAGTAGAAATCAAATAATTGTTTATTTATTGTAATGAAATACCCTCGTCAAGTGTCTAAAAACAAACAAACGTGTCAAACGCAGATATTTAACACTAGCTTTTTGTGCCTTTCCAATTGTAGAACTGTAGGTACTTATACAAATAGACGTTAGGTATTAAAATGATTTATCGGCCTTTTTAAAAGTTTCCGTTATACGCAATGTAAATGTGTAGGTATAACGTCTTAGAGTGAAGTATTCTGGTTAATTACTCGTATAAAAAGATTTTATTGAAAAATAAAATTATTTGTGGAAACATATTGAAAGCTCTTATGAATATTAATGATTTTTTAATATTAATGGGGCAGATATTGTCACTTCTATTACAGGTTTTCTCTCTTTTATGAAACAACAAATAAATAATTATAATTATATTGGATTTGGTTAACGAAACTGTAGGTAAATATGTATATTTTGCTTCTAATTCTATTGTATAAGAAATTATTAAAATAATATTGTATTGTATTTATTCATCAAGGAAGACAATTACATGGTCTTAACAATAAGATGAACATACCAAAAGCGACAGTTTAATAATATATATTAACCTTCATCAGCTCTATATCTTAATGTGTATACCTATATGTAAACCATATAAAGTATTATATAAAATCGTTAGAGAAAAACGAGTTCTAGAGTTGAGGTCGCATCAAAGCAGACGTAGGACGCCCTTGGAATAAGTATTACGATGATCTGTAGAAGGTCGGGATGCAATCTCAGAAATTGTTAAATGGCTCTTTTTACGGAATACCTAACCGATTGAACTTTCAGAGCCAATGTTGTTTATGGTGATGCCTATTAGGTATGATGACTACATAAAAAATATGTATTCTATTTATTCTAACGGACGTTCGAGATGTCCGTTCAATAAAAACTGGTAACATATTTTATGCTTTATATTATATGCAAGTTATAAGGCATGAAAGTTCCGGAGTGGGGGTTTGTGACGTAAATATTTAGTACATTTTTCACGAAAGCTTACGTCACACGAAACATCAATGCCCTGTATCGTCTTAATTTTTCTTTTGCAAGAAAAAATAATAATATATTATTATTTAGGTACAATTTTTTTACGTTATCAAGTCCACGGACTACTTATTATTTTGCAGTTTTCTACCCTATGAGTAATGAAAATTACAAAAAATAGAATATTCATGTAATATAAGCTTACATAAGGATAGTTGCCGGGAATAGGCAGAGGCCTTTGCACAGCAAGGGGACACAACAAGCTAAATAATTTGGGTAGGAATATATTTTTACAAATAAAATAACAGTTTTCATCGAAATAAAATTTTGGTGATTAACGAACTACAGACACGGTCCCATTGGGTCTGCAGTTTTAGGAAAAAAAAACCTTCGTTGTGAGAACAAATCAACAAAGAATGATCAATCATCCGCTGACAGAGACAAAAGCTAAGAAAATGACCCTAATGAAAATGGCCCATTTATAACAAAAATAACCATTTTTATTACGAACTTAAATTTTAACGTAGGGTCTACCAATAAAATTTGTTCTAAAACTGTAGCTAAAACACACAATAAGCTATATTTTACGACTATTATAGAGATAAACAAGGGTGGCAAGCTTTAATTGCACTGTTGTTAAACAGATTTGGCACAAATTTAAGTTTATAATTAACGTTTTTATCAAAGTTTTTACTCGCACTAACCTTCTGCATAAATCTGATATAAAAAGTTAAATATTCTCATGAATACGTGACTTATTTGCTGTGGGTGTTTTCCGAGATACGTACCCCACACGATATGTACATACCTACAACGTGCATGAATATGCTACGGCTGTAGTGAACATGATGTCGATTGGTACAGTAAAAAACACATTATAGCACTATACCTACTATTTCCAGAAAAATTATATATATCTTTAAGAATATCATATCTATTGCTATAATCATAAGAATCTACGTTCCCATTGCTGGGACACCCTTGGCGAGAGAGATTTAGCCTGAATTCACCACGCTGGCCAACTTTGGCGAATAGGAATCGCATGTTCTTCAATCTCTTGAAAATTATCTGAATATACCGGTTTCCTCACAATGTTAGCCGACGCCTTAACCCTCTTGCAGAATGCCAATCGGCACACCTGGGTAGGTGATATATTTATGAATATTTTTTTGATTGTATTATTTTATCATGGTTATCTCAATATCATTAGAATAGTAACATAAAGATATCTTAAAATTTTGATTAAAATTTTTGAACTTACGACCTTTGGAATGAAAGTCGAGTGTGCTCCCACTTTACCAACACGGCTTATAAGTAATAATGCTACACAAGATGTAGGTATATTAATACCTATCCAAGTATCTTGGACTCAATACGTAAGAAAGAAAAATGAAATGAAAGAAACAATGACATCTTTGATAGGCACGGCGTTTTATGCGGACGAAACGAAGGGCTGTGAGTGCCCTTAAACTCGTACCTTTAATACATATCTACTATATCACTCTACTTTCGTTAACATCATTTCGGGTTTTTCGGACCTATTGATTCGTTTTTATTTACCTCTCGTAGGCGTCAATAGCTATAAAGAGTAAAGAATACAAGTACCTAAAGTAAGTAGTACATATTTTTATTTTGCGAGATATAATTTAGGTTATTATTTTTTGTCATTATGTCTCTTTATCACTCTACTTTCGTTAACATCATTTCGGGTTTTTCGGACCTATTGATTCGTTTTTATTTACCTCTCGTAGGCGTCAATAGCTATAAAGAGTAAAGAATACAAGTACCTAAAGTAAGTAGTACATATTTTTATTTTGCGAGATATAATTTAGGTTATTATTTTTTGTCATTATGTCTCTTTAATAACTCTTTAATAATTAAAGAGACATAATATTGTTAAAATCACCAAATCCAAGCTTTGTTAGTACTATGAGTGGTCTAACCGCCCATATATTTTTAGGGGAAGGTATAGTGACATTGTAATAAGTCCAGCGCAGACATTCTATCGACAAAATGATGATAGTGAGACTAGTTAGAGCGTTTTCACATTATTTTTGATTGTATTATTTTATCATGGTTATCTCAATATCATTAGAATAGTAACATAAAGATATCTTAAAATTTTGATTAAAATTTTTGAACTTACGACCTTTGGAATGAAAGTCGAGTGTGCTCCCACTTTACCAACACGGCTTATAAGTAATAATGCTACAGAAGATGTAGGTATATTAATACCTATCCAAGTATCTTGGACTCAATACGTAAGAAAGAAAAATGAAATGAAAGAAACAATGACATCTTTGATAGGCACGGCGTTTTATGCGGACGAAACGAAGGGCTGTGAGTGCCCTTAAACTCGTACCTTTAATACATATCTACTATATCACTCTACTTTCGTTAACATCATTTCGGGTTTTTCGGACCTATTGATTCGTTTTTATTTACCTCTCGTAGGCGTCAATAGCTATAAAGAGTAAAGAATACAAGTACCTAAAGTAAGTAGTACATATTTTTATTTTGCGAGATATAATTTAGGTTATTATTTTTTGTCATTATGTCTCTTTAATAACTCTTTAATAATTAAAGAGACATAATATTGTTAAAATCACCAAATCCAAGCTTTGTTAGTACTATGAGTGGTCTAACCGCCCATATATTTTTAGGGGAAGGTATAGTGACATTGTAATAAGTCCAGCGCAGACATTCTATCGACAAAATGATGATAGTGAGACTAGTTAGAGCGTTTTCACATTATCAGATCCGATGTTGGTATCGGACATCTACCCGATATCGATATACGCAAAACGACTGTTTCTCATATTACCCGGTCCGATATCCAATATCGAGGCTTCCGTCGATTGGGACCGGTAGGTATAGGGACCGCGGTCCCTTTCGCCGGATTGCTTTAATTTTATTATTTTTCTTCCGGCGAAAGGGACCGCAAACCATGCAACGTAAATTGTACAGTCGTCGAAGATACAGATCCGAAATAAATACGACAATGTTTATGTAAGTAGTATCTAGTTCATAATATAATTCGTGAGTTAGTGTTATTTTATTATTAGAAAAAGACATTGAACATATTTAGCTCCCATATTGCACGTGCAAAATTCTGAGATGATGTTTTGGGGAAAAAAAGCATTGTATAATTCTACTTAAATCTGAAACAATAGCCAAAGCCAGAAAAGAGTGTAAGGACTAAGCACAAACAATAGAAATGCGGCTGGACCTTTGATATGCCTAACCGCTTCCTTTGTTATTCTATTAGCTAGTTTTGTCGGCGTTTAAAAAAATACTAAGAATAAAGTGAGCTTGAATTACGAGACACTTCATGCGACTAATGAATAATATAATATACAATTTTACTTCACTTTCTTACTTTCGTTTGTAGAGTGCAGTCGTTCGTTTTTCCTACCTTGTGTTTTGTGCTATGAGTTTGATACTGTTGACCCTCGCTTGTTTATCTGGATTTTGAACCTTACTTCACACGACTGACTTGGCATGAAATTACGGACTTTGTTACTGCTTCTGAATTGGACAACTTTTATTTGGATCTAAATAAACTGGACTCAGTCTACTGAGTAAGTATCTATTCAATTTAAAATATTTGTGTTTATTAATAAATAAGCCTACGCTGTCTGTTTGTCTGTCTGTCTCCAGGCTGTATCTCATAAACCGTGATAGCTAGAAAGCTGAAATTTTCACTGAAATTTTAAAATTTTCAATATAACTAACCATAATTTTTCGATTTTAGTACTATCAAAATGGAAGACGAAGGCGGCCCTTCAACATCTCAAGCTCAGCCATCTTTTCACATTAGTATCACACAAAAGGGGTCTGAACTTTTGTGCAGAGCTGGTTATGAATATCATTTCAAAAGAACAAACAATGATGGCTCAAAACTCTGGCCATGTGCGAAAAAGAAAATTTGTAATGCGACGATAAAAATCAAAGATGACGCAATGACGATTTTGAACGAAACTAACTATTGTCATGGACCTATTAATTTGGAAAATGTTCAAGTGAAACACCAAATACAAATATGTATGTTTAAAAGATGTTCAAAAAGATTTACATGTCCCTGTTGGACAAGTATTTGAAAAACGTATGGAAGTTCTCAAAGACAAGGGACTACATCTAGTTACTAAAATACCAAAGTTTCACAACATACAATTTTTTTTAAAAAACAAAGACGATAATTAAAATTCATCGAAATAACGATGAGCACTTTAACGAATTGTGATTGTTTACTGTGATTATTGTACATAGTTTCTTGATTATTTTTATAGAGCCTAGGAGTGATTTATAATTTTATTTTTTAGTATGTTGATTATATTTATAATAGGTACGATTATTATGTATATTGTTACTACATTTGAAATGCAAACAAAGACCATAATTAATATAAGTAAAATGTGTTAAGACTGATTTTTTAAATTGTTGGTTGTAATTTGTTGATTATTTGTAGTATTATTTTATGTAGGAATATATATTTGAAGTTGTTGATAATTTGTTCTTTTTTGAAATAAATAATGTCTACAATCAAAGAGTTTTGTTCTATAATATTACTTGCTATCTACTTTTTCCTTTGACTGTACTTTTCTGCCTTGGACAATAGATTTTTTCGATCATTTCGAGAGCGGTCCCTTTCGCCGGAAGAAAAATAATAAAATTAAAGCAATCCGGCGAAAGGGACCGCGGTCCCTATACCTACCGGTCCCAATCGACGGAAGCCTCCAATATCGGAGCCGACGTTATTTTTTTATATTGGTCGCCCATGAGATAAAACATTTGTATGTTTAGTTTAGTTGGTTCGTAATTATGAACCTGGAAAGTATTATAACGATTGTATTTTCTTTATTAAGGGGTTATCCAACATTTTGAGTTATCCAACATCAAAATTAAATTAACAAACTGATAAAGGGTAAAGGGTAGAATTAAATTATCACTTACCCTTCGAACATTGAAGGGAGACGTCAGACAACTTCAACCAGTCGTCCTATGGATTATTGACTTTCTAACATTATTCTGATGTTGAAAATCGGCCCCAAGTTAATAAATTTAACTGCGAATACGATAGTTAGATCTTAGCGTTTATTTCCTTAAAAGAAAGCAAGTAAGTAGTAGAGTAGTATTTGATAATAATTGAAAGATAATTATTAAAATTGTATGACATTTTGTGAGATTGATTTGTATTGGTATTATTCTATTGTATTGGTACTATTATTATGTATTATTATCATAATTTTTTGTTAATTTATTTTAATTTTAATAATGTAATTGCATTTTAGTATTAATTAATTAGTGTAAGTGGTTATTGTTAACCGTTCTAATTATATATAATAAAATTAAATAATTAATAAATTAAATTAAGTAAGGAGTATTAATGATTTTTTTTATTATATTGGATTTATTAGATACTATTTTATTTTATATTTTTATTTTATTATTATATTCTCTTTTACTGATAACTTGGTTTTATTAGGAAAATTAAATAATCTAACTTCAAATCAAAACTAAGTACTAAATAATGATGTTAGTAGTTTCTTTTTTTCACATCCGCATCTTGGACATTATTTCAAATATTGTAGATTGAATTATTTCAATTTGTCAAAGAAAATTTAATTTTGACACAGATTCTTGAATATTCGCCTGTCTAAACTTGTTTGAAAATACACCTTAAACGATAACAATGAAAGAGGTTATCGTAAGCTCTATTTCTCCCACGAAGGATCACGAAATTTAAAGAAAAATTAAGTCTTCTTTTAGTAATTTTTTTGTCTTCAATATTAAATTACTACTAGGTACTTTTCATCCTTGTCAAATAGCCTTTGGACATTTTGAATTATATAAGATAACATAAACAATTCATATTTTAATACCTATATTACTATTTGTAATACAATGTAAACCCATCTAAGTTCCTAAAAATGATAAAATTGAAAGAAGAAAAGATATTTTCTTTTTATATATTCAATAGACAACAATGGGCTATAAGAACACAATTGTATCAGGTGTGCTTCGGCCAATTTGTTGGTTACTGCCAGGACCTTTCCTAACCATACCTGCCATTTTATTAGAAATCTATTAAGTCTGGAAATAGGAGCTTCAATTTATATATTCCACAATCATTTATAACTTAACTTAAAATCTCAGTTATCTTAAATATCTAAGTTTTACAAATTAAGTGAATGAAATGTTATTTGTCATTAAAATACATTTTAAATAGAGAGCAATACAAATGCTATTGAAGAATTTAAAACATAAAGGCACCCTAAACAAAAAAAAATAGAACCTAAAAAGGACAAAATATTTTCTAAAGAGATTTCCTTAAGCATTTTCTAACCCCTTTATTTATTTTCCATTGAAAATGTATTTGCTTTTATGCTTAGCTTAAAGGTTTATTACTAAACGACATAAGCTGAAGGTCTAAAGCCTAGTTGCTACTTGGATTGTCCAGAAATAAATTTCATTAATCTGTAAAATATGGAAGAAATTTCAGATTGTGAAGTCATGAATATTGCATAAATGTCCACCATCTTGAGTTGCACGTCCGCTCATACGTATTCGGAAACCTCAATACCTTATACGGCTTTCATATCAGTAATATTGCAAGCTGGATTTAAGTCAGCTACTACACTTAGCGTGGACTACAAAGATACAAAGAAAGTAGGTAAATAAACAGACAAAGGAGCAAAAATTACGAAAATATATACGTAAAACGTATTGTATTCCTATAAATGTTAAGTAACATAATACAGGGCTTACACTCTGATGCACTGTGATGGGCAGGATTATACTCTTGTACGTGATTTATATATGGCGCGTGAATGGTACACAGATTATGTACCTACCTGTCTACAAATCTTTCCTTCATGGTACGAATAGCCATTATTCTACTCATCCTCAATAGAGTGTCACATTTCTTTAAGAAAACGGGATTTACTTAAGTATTACTAGAGTTTACTTCTATTTTCAACGCTTCTTAAAACAAATAGTCAAAAGAAATCCTTTCACTATTTGCTGTCCGAAACGATAACTTTGAAAGTGAGTTTACGAGTCGGAGTTTATAAGGCAAGGAAAATAATTTAGAAAAAGCTCTACGAAACTGAATAAACTGAGTTTAAAAAGGACAGACCAAGTAACTGATAGTATGTGAGAGCAGTGTTTGTTTGAAGTTCAGCAGGGATTTTCGTTCTCAGTATGCATATTTTATCAAATATTTATGGAGGTCAAAATGTAGCTTTATTCCATAACGGTGCATAATATTCATAGTGAAAATATTAACGAAAGTTAATGAGTATGTAACCTAGGTGTGTGTGTGTGATGCTCTTTCACGCAAAAACTACTGAATGGATTTTGATGAAACTTCACAGTAATATAGCTCAAACATAACAACATACAACATATCAACAGTAATATGTCACAAAAGCGCATAAGCCACGCTAACGCTTTTTACCATGCGTAAAATACCACATTTTGCGGAAAAATCCATTAATTAGAGCGAACCCCGATTTGGATCAAATGTGACATAAATGTTTATTTCACACAAAAATGTTACAAGTGCATATCTAGTAATTTATAGATGACACATGGTACAGAGATGACATTTACATAACAGAAAGTAGGTATAGATACCCAAACTAGGAAAATCCTGTATTATGGCATATCTATCCCTTCCTCCGGTTCACAAGTATAAGTTACACAAATTTTCAGTATATGTATTCTTTCTTATATTCAATGTAAAATACAATATTAAAACATAATGTAGCTGTTGTACCAATTAAGGACAAAAGCTACCTTATAACGCAAAAAAATATTACGTGGGCGAAATTTATTTTATATTAGTCTTTGTATTTCTTGTAAAATAAATATGTAAGGAGTATATTTGAAAACCACCATGTGGTAATTATTTTCTTTATTATCCGGGACTCGCTCAGAGTTTACCTACATGGGTCTGATCTGAATGTTGCTTTATTGATTTCCCAGCGTCGATTTTTTAATACAAATAGAAAACTCTTGAACATTGTCTGTGTAGGTATATAGAGGTAGTGACCTAGCTGAACTGAGTTAGGCACTAGCCCGCACAGATAGTTTGCATTGTAATATACTAGGTCAGTCCTAAACGACATTTGGCATGTTTGATGGCAGGTACGTATATGGGAACACATTGAACTCGATCGCAGCTTTCGAAGCAATAGGAACTAGGCACCTAGCATAGCATTCTTATAATAGGGAATATGCACGTGACTTTAGAATAGACTGTTTCTTTATTTTCGTAATCTTAATTGTATGAAAAACATACCTTTGCAGTTTTTTTTTAAGTTTTACATAATTTCATTATTATA
The DNA here is from genome assembly GCA_929108375.1 of Gymnoscelis rufifasciata. NCBI lineage: Eukaryota > Metazoa > Arthropoda > Insecta > Lepidoptera > Geometridae > Gymnoscelis > Gymnoscelis rufifasciata. The sequence continues at coordinate 9,957,969 of OV815302.1, read as the reverse complement.
TTATCAAAATAGTATCTGTTTTTAACCCCCGACCAAAAACGAGGGGTGTTATAAGTTTGACGTGTCGGTCTGTCTGTGGCATCATAGCTCCCGAACGGATGGAGCGATTTCAATTTCGTTTTTTATGTATGAAAGGCGAGTTTGGCCCGGCTGTTCTTAGACATGTTTCATGAAAATCGGTTGAGCCGTTTAAAAGTTATGGGGGTGAGAGTGGGGAAGCAAAACAGAAAATCTGAAAATATACTAGTGTGGGGTATCAAATGAAAGCGTATCGCATCCACATTACATAATATTATGTTGTTTTACATTTAAGGAAATGAAGGCATTGGAATCGGGGGTTTTTCTTAAACTTTAAATTTAGATTTACTAAAAAGATAAATAGGATAACAGTCAAAGAACAACAAACAAACTTTTCAGCTATATATAAGTATAAGATGAGGTATTCTCAGGGTTCGTTTTGAGTTTGGAAATGAGTTCGAAACACGATTTTGTACAGTCACAGGTATAATAAAATAAACATAGATCACAATAACAAATAAGAGAAAGGGGTAAAAACACATAAAACAAGGGAAAACAATAATATCACAGCGCGTGTATCGCGCCGGTTTGCGGGGCTCGGGCGGACTGTCGCTACAGCGACATTAGCGCCATCTCGCCGTCCAAGGCGGAGGTGGTGTGAACTATATCAATAAAGGGTGTGTTCTTTACCGCGCCAAAGGGTTTATTCCCTTCGCGCTACATACTCCCCCTCTGACCTAGACATAGCGCCCCCGCGTTTAGGTCAGGACTAAGGTGGTACCTACCCCCGGAAGTCCCAGCAACGCGTATCCAACCGGTATCTGCTTCACGGTGCCTGCGTGGTCTAAATCGCGGTGTATGGTCAAAACTAGGCAAAACATCCGATGACGTCATATATCTCCCTCCCCCTGAATGACAGGTGAACCTAAAACTACTCCCCCTGGACGGACCCTCGGTTTCCTCACGCGTCCTCCAATTTCCTCGGGGTACTCCTACCGTTAAGCGGTGGTCAAAACTATCCCTCCCCCTGGACAAACCGGCGGTTTCCTCACACACGATTTTCCGTAACAGGGGCCTCTCATTTTTATATTTCTTGGAAACATCTATCTTCTTGTTAGGTTTGTGCGTAATAAGTGCGGTACAAAATTCCACTTCCCTACGTACGTTAGGCGCGCTCTGAGGCATACTCGTGCTATGGGTAACCGTTCTCGTGCTAGGCGCGCTCTTATCATTGGCCGACCGATCGTTATCAACACGACGACAATTTTCTATCGTGTGGCCAAAGAGACTGCAGTAACTGCACTTAGGACGAAAACGTTTTATCTCCCTATTAACACTACGTTGGTTCGCGTTATAAATCCGCGTATCGGTCATTGACTTCTGCGTGGGCGAAATGCAGGTGTTTGAAAGATCGGACGCGGGAAAGGATTTATTGATAGAGCTCACACCGGTTGAAGGGTTAAATGTACTCACCTCCGCCAAGGACTCCTCTACCAACCTGACCTTAGATATCAGCTGATCCAGGTCGTCAACCGCGTCGCGACACACTCGCTGCCTAATCTTATAATCTAGTAAACCGTACACTATGTCTAGCTTCATCACTTCCGGTACATCGTACGGTAATTTCGAGAGTGATGCTCGCACTTTACAAATGAACACATCAGCTCGTTCATTGTTCTGTTCACACGAGAAAATATCGCGGAATAGTTTATACGCGGGTCGCGGCACTCCGTACATCGCTCGTAGACGTTGCAGCGCGTCGGGCCAGGACTTCACGGCCGCCTTCACGCCGCGCCAGAACACGGCCGCCTCGCCGACCAGCAGCATCGGCAGGCCGCGCAGGGCGTGCTCCTCGCTGACGGCGGTGCACTCGCGGTACACCTCGATCGCGTCGATGAAGGCTTCCAGCTCGTCCGCGTTCCCCGTCGACCCGTCAAAGCGCGACGTGCACTTCGCGAAGTTCCCGCTTTGCGTCGCGTAGCTCCTAGTTCCAGGGCTCGATGCTCGTTCTCTGCTCGAAGTATTCGCCAGGATGCTCTCGATCAGCACACGGTTAGCTTCAGCTTGGCTCTGTGTGATGTTATAGATAAGAGACTGGAGCATATCTTCGGTCATGGCAATACTCGGTGATGTTTTTGTAGGTATAACCGTGGTGTTGTTCTCGTGCTCGTTGTCGGAATCCAATTCATACCTCTTTCCGGCGCGTTTCGTGAGCGGCATGGTAACAGGGTGGGTAGGTACCTATTCGCACTGTTGCCAAGCGTGGCGCGGAGATGGTATCGGTCGATGGTGGTGTGCGTAGGTAGGTATTCTCACTACGCAGAAGAGCGGTGATTAGGCGTAGGTTAGGTGGGTTCACAGGTAAGCGGATTATGGGTATTAGGGATAGTCGTTGAATGAACGAACAGTTTATTTAGACTGTTTATTGCCGTCGACTGATAAACCAGTTTACAGTCCACCGATAAACTAGTTTACTCGTACTACATTTGCATCGTCCAGTCCATTAGTCGAGCGTTGCCGAACGAAACTGTTTCTCTAGCCAGCTAGCTGCCACTGTCTATCAAGCATTCCGTTCTTTTCACACTTGCACGTTACGCTAATATGGCTATCTCTCTTTCGCCATGCTCTCAACTTCTACAGAGTTATAATAGCGGTGCGCTGGTGCGGCGTCAGGGTGTTGTGTAAAAATAAACTCTATTGCAATGCATGACAATGTATTATTGTTAGTAGGAAAGCAGGTTTTTGAATTTTGTTTGCCTACATTATTATTTTGTACCTACTACAAAATTTCTTAGTTAAAATAACTTTATTATGAAGCCTGCCAGTCCTATGCCTGGAAAAATTATGAAGGGAAGTTCATTTTATTCGAACTAAATCAACAAAACTAAATCATAAGAAAAAAACCGCATCAAAATCGGACCTTTTGTCACGCCACAGGCACTCACACAGATACCTACACAGATATATCTTATATAATATAAACAGTTTAATCTAGTCGTCGTTTACCAACCAATCAGTGAATCGACGTTCACCGTTCAACGATCGTTCATGTCCTAAACGAATAAAGGCAATAAACCAGTCGAAAATTGGACTGTTTTATAAACAGTTTATCGTGAACGATAAACTGGTCTCGTTTCGTCGACTGAAAAGAAGTCGACGACTCATCCTTAATGGGTATACACCGTCTAGCGTCACTGTTTCCCGCCTTACGCTCGCACTCTCCAATCGGTACCTACGTTCGTCGCGCGGTAAAATGGACTCGCCCGGGTGTGTTCCACTGTGTTTGTCACAATCTCCGTATGTATCACTATCGGTAAAATGCTAACAATGGTTTTTGCGCACTGTTTCTCGATAGGTTGAAAGGTGTTCACTGACTTTTCACTGTGAGTTCACTGTATAATCGTGCCCGCGAGTTGGGCGTCACTATAAGATGAGGTATTCTCAGGGTTCGTTTTGAGTTTGGAAATGAGTTCGAAACACGATTTTGTACAGTCACAGGTATAATAAAATAAACATAGATCACAATAACAAATAAGAGAAAGGGGTAAAAACACATAAAACAAGGGAAAACAATAATATCACAGCGCGTATATCGCGCCGGTTTGCGGGGCTCGGGCGGACTGTCGCTACAGCGACATTAGCGCCATCTCGCCGTCCAAGGCGGAGGTGGTGTGAACTATATCAATAAAGGGTGTGTTCTTTACCGCGCCAAAGGGTTTATTCCCTTCGCGCTACATAAGTTAATAATTATAAGTTTTAGTTCATATAACCGGTGACAGCGCGTTAACAAATATAAATAGTTATAACAAAGATGAGGTTTGTTCATGAAAAACCATTATATAACAAAGTTTCAAATTCTGTGATGTAAAAGGCAAATCCGTCGCTGAAGTCAAATTTTCTGTTCGAAACTGGCTTGCTAAACTCTGCTATGATGAAACAGAAAAGCTTCTTCAGGTTTAATGTAAAATAACCAGATTGAAGCAGTCCATTTCGGTTGTTATTTTATTTTTGTTCTATTTTCATTTCATTTGTGTTTCGTTAGTTAACAAACAAAACATTTTTAGAAATTATCCTGGTCTCTGAAATAGTATCTAAACTAAATGTTTTAATTATAAGTGGTGAATATTTTTATTATTACATTATATATATATATATATATATGTAGATATATATATATATATATATATACAGTCGTGGTCAACTAATTAGGGACATGCAAGATAGTGAAGAACAATAACCGGTTATGTACATACAAATATAAAACCCTATTGATTTCTCAGTAACTACTATTTGCATAATTTGGTCCGATTATTATGCTTTAAATGGCTGTAAATAAAAGAATAAATAAATAGAAAAAGTATTTAATATCAAAGGTTGACCATGTATTCAATTTTAAGGTATAATTCTGTAGCTGGACATTTAATTAAGGACAGTAAACTATAATGAAAAATAGAGTTAAACAAAACTAATAATCTGCAGTATTATAATATCTTTAACAGCTCCATTTTATTACGTGTAAAATCAGTACCCAGTAGCAAAACCTTTGTTAGTAATTACCGCTTGACACCGATGTGGCATAGACATTATCAGTTTCTGGCATGTTTCGACAGGAATGTTTGCCCATGCCTCACAAAAAGCTTCATTAAGTTCATCTAAAGTTGTGGTACGATAAGTGGCTATTTTCTTCTTGATTTCGTACCAAAGGTGCTCGATTGGGTTAAGGTCCGGGCTATTTGCTGGCCAATCTAGCACCGATACTGACTGACTGGTAAGAAACGATTTGACTGAACGGGCGGTATGTTTCGGGTCGTTATCATGCTGAAACGTCCATATAATAGGGAGATGCTCCTCAGCATAGGGAAGCATCGTTTCCTCTAATATTGCCTTGTATTGATGTTGGTCTAAGTTACCCTGAACTTTCCTCACAGGTCCCACTCCACGTCCAGAAAATGAACCCCACATTTTAATGTTTCCACCGCCATGTTTCACCTGCTTTTTTGTGAATCTTGGATTCATTTCCGCTTTTACTGGACGCCGTACGTATTGCCTTCCATCTGAAGAAATCAAATTAACCTTGATCTCATCAGAGAATAATACATGTTGCCATTGGGCGTAGGTCCAATGTCCATATTTACGTGCAAACGCCAAACGAGCATTTCTATGTTCTTTCTTCAACAACGGTACTTTGCGAGCCACTCTTCCGAACAACCCTGCTTCTACCAGACGTCGTCGAACGGTTCTCGCTGAGACACCAGCTCTTTCGTCTGTCCCAAACACTTCGTGTTTAATTAAAATAGAGCCTAGAAACGGATCTTTCTTAGCTAACCTGGTTATCATTCTATCTTCTTGCGGAGTTGTTTTTCTCGATCTTTTTGTTCTGGGCGCATTTAAATCTGTGTTATTGCGTCTGACATGTTGCACTGCATTGTATACCATAGTTTTTGAACAATTTAAATGTTCTGCTATCCTTCGGTATGGCCAACCATGCTCGACAACAAACTTCATGATAATTTTTCGTAGTGTTGGATCGCAACTTTTATTTTTACCCATTTTTCTTCAAAATATTTTTCAAAACTTAAAATAAATATCGGGATTGCCGCCAAAACTACCACGAAACAATAAGAGAAGAAGTAAAAAAGTATTGAGATTCAAATTTTCGCAATATCTCAGTGTCCCTTATTAAATGGCCAGCCAGCATTATTTGAACAAATAGCACTACGATAATCTATCAGCTATACTGTAAAGAGGTTTAATGTTTAAGAAGTTGTTATTGTTTGTATAATCAGGCACATAAATTACTAATTATACTTACATGTAAGAGATATGGAATATGCTTTAGACTCGTTGGAAAATAAAAAATAAATTCACAATTCGGTTTAACCAAAGAGTGTCCCTAATTAGTTGACCACGACTGTATATATAAATATATACCTACACAGACAATGTTCAAGAGTTTTCTGTTTGTATTAAAAAATCGACGCTGGGAAATCAATAAAGTACAATTCAGACCCATGTACTCGTAGGCAAGCTCTGAGCGAGTCCCGGATAGTAAAAAAAAAATTATCACATGGTGGTATTCAAATATATTCCTTACATACCTACTTATTTTACAAGAAATACAAAGATTAAAATTAAAAATTAACAGCCTATTGACATTAGCATAATAGCCTCCACACTAGGCAGAGCCTGTATCGTGGAGGCCAAAATAGTAACCAAAACGGATTTTCACAAGAAACTTAAATCTAGGAAATAATCTACAAAAATATGGAAACATTATCATTAAAATATGTAGATATATATACATAAATATATAATTTGTAGGTGGAAAGGTAAATTTCTGTTTATGACGTGTTTAAAAAAACTAACTAATTCTCGTTCAAACCAATTTTCGTTGAAATATTGCATGCAATATTCCAACGAAAATTGATGAACATAGGGCGGAACATTGGGTGAACATAGGCCATGGCCTATGTTACACCCTAGGTACCTACATCATATATTTTTTTCAGATTGATTATTCTCTTATTTTAGAAGTTACAGGGAGAACACACACATTTTGCCACTTTGGAAATGTCTCTCTTTAAAACTATTCAGTTTAGAAGAAAATGATAATAAAAGCTTTTGAATACTTTAAAGACCTATCCATAGAAACCAACCACGTATGGATTTTATAAAAAAAAATCTCTAAGTTAGGGCACTCCAAAAATTTATTGTTTTCTTTTTGTGTAAATTTCTTTATGCAGTTATCAGTACACATCTACTTACGAAGTTTCAATAGGTATTATAGTTTCGGAGAAAAGTGGCTGTGACATACGGACAGACATAAAGAATCTATAAAGGCTTCGGTTTTGCCATTTGGCTATGGAACCCTAAAACATCTTTATATTTGACTAAGTTTTAACGTAATTAATTTCGGGCATTATGAAATATTATCCATAGTTAATTATTATCAACGTCAGATTTTCCGCTGAGAAAGCTAGTTACATTACATCATTCATCGTCCATTCTTAAGATCATCTTTACCTATTATTATATATATAGAGAATAAATAAATCTACCCTACGACAACCTCTAAGTTTCATAGCTTATGATTGATTATAATCCAGTCCCAAAAATATAGGTCAAGAGCATAAAACTGTATAAATATAGGTAACAACCTTGTCTCCAGTGATACCTAAGTTTTCCTTATGCTTTTTTATCAAAAATAATGTCTAACCTAATTAAATTCATGTTAATTGTTAGATGAAGTTGCATGAAACCATTAGTAGTCCCTAACGTTTCGTGCATGGAGAATTGTCATCAAGCATTTAGTTTTTTTAGGAAAAAATGCCACCATATTTTTACTTAACCAGCGTGATAAATTAAGTCTTAATAATAATAATATAACGCTTTATTACACACCAAGATAAAACAAAACAAAAATGGACTTAAAGCTAAATACAAGATGCGTAAATAGGCGGCCTTATTGCTTAAAGCAATTTCTTCCAGACAACCTTTGAATGGAGAGGAAAATGCACATCAAATAACTGGACGGTGCGGTGACATAAAAATAATAATAATAATTAGTAATAATAATAGTAATACAAGAACCACAAATAAATAATCTTAATCTCTCGTCAAGAAAGAAGTCCTTGTGTCCCAGCAACGGGAACGTGAAAAGGGGTGTTTATGCTAGGGCATAGATTCTGATACCTCAACCAATAACTAAGTCCTAAACCTAATGTACGATTATTAAGGCACGTGAAGCGAAGACTGTGAAAATGAAATGTAAAATGAAAAAAATATCCATTCCTCAGCATTCAGAGTGAGATTCAAATTGCACTCAAAATTCGGAAGTTGGAAACTGCAGGAGAGAGCCAATTCAAAACTTAATAATGCTTCGGGCAAATGAATTCGGGCCATTGATTCCACCTAAATGAACCTCATGTGTTTAGCATTTTCCAACATGGCGGTAGCTCTGGGCTTTTCAGTTCATGAACAAACTTTTCAGACGAAATAAAGAGACTGAACACATTAATAGATCCTAAGTGCATATATGTTTGGTTTTTTCCTTTAATTGTTTTTTAATTTGAAAAATAGTAAACCTTACTTGCGAGTGTTTCTACACCCGATATTTAAAAAAAATAATGAAAATCTCTATTTTATCATCCAACTTAAGTTCTATTAAACCATTTTTTTAATTTTGATAATTTAAGCTCTAGACGTACAGAAAAATTGTCAAACACATATTTTTGTTAAGGTTTCCTCAGATTTATAGAAACTATTAATATTGCGTCTAAGTGTGCCACGTTTTGAACTCTATGTCCATAACCCAGCCGGTAGATAAACACAAAACAATACATAAAAATACATAAAAAATTACGTAAAGTGTTTTATATTCTGTTAATATTTTGACACATATTTTTCCAGATTTTTAACATGAAATTATGTACCTAGGTATAGTGTGGGGTGTCCAAAATGCATGATTTATTGAAGACAATGTCGCTAGCGTCTATACAGCATAAACTGGTAGTTTTACGAGTAGTGTCTGGCAAACGAAACGGACTACCCTCTTTCTGGGTCTTTTATTACGATTTAGAATATCACTGGTGTTTAAACCACTTGTGCCGCTCCATTAAAATGCCCTGTGGTTTATGGAATTATATCCAGTGATTGGAACCAGACTCCAATAAATAAAGTGCAATTGCTGCCTTATGGACTTGATATGTTTATCTATACGACAGGCGATATAGTCCTTTTGGTTTGCCTTATAAATGAGCTTTCATAGCAGAAATCTACTTATACTATTATAAACACCAATATTATTGTCTTCTAACCGTCAAAACCAAAACTATTTTTATTTTGAGATACGCACATATCAATTGAGAAAGAAATATCTTAACACTCGGTCTTTGGGGTTCATATTTCAGTAATTAAATTCACTTAGAAAGGTAACCTAGTACTAATTTGCTTAAATCGGTATACTTAATTCAACTCTTCAATTTATTCTGTTAAGATCTCGGGTTGAAGTTGTCGCAAGTTGAGCTCATTATACTTACCTAACTAATAATGAAGTATCTACTCTGAAAATAATATAATCGATTATCTGTTTATATTATTTTCAGAATATATGAACAATGTTTTTGCATTAATTGACTTTTGTGCAATGTTAGATAATTGAAAGATCAACAATCAAAGATTGGGAGAGAAATAAAAAAACAGATTCCAAATATTTATTAAAAATATTTATATTTATTAATCTGATGTCTGGGTCCCACAAGCTTAGAGCTTACCACGGGATTAGATGTTGTATATCTGGAAATATGGAAATATATATATTAATTTACCTTAAGTACAATAAAAAACTAAATTGAAATCAGGCAGACTCTCTTTTTCGGTCGGGGGTTAATAAATAATGTAGGTAATCATAGTAACATACAAGCAGACATACTTATGAATAACCACTAGTTTATCTTAGCAAAAGCTTCGCACGTTTTATAGTAAGTGGACATATTCTATTGTCCTGAAAGTTCACATTACCAGACCTAGTCCGACCATCTGTGAGTAACGAACTGAATGAAACGGCCGGTATCTACCGTCACACACGAGGGGTGTTAACTCGTAATATTGCATCCCCTACGTGCTTATCTTACCCAAGAATGGTATAGAAAGATCCTTTGAAAGTTTCGTCTGTGTACATTGTGTATTGAGATTTATGGGAGCCTATCCAGTGATAGTGCGATGAATCCCACTTTTATATTAGTTTATCCACTTTCACAGCCGAATTTACTTTTTATCGTGTTTCTTTCACGTTTTTCGTAGAATGGGGTAATCATAATAAACAGAAGAGGCTACTTTTTTATTTCTAATTATTGCTCATAATTATATTCAATAAATCGCTGATTTCCTGATCGAATGTGTTCCAACAAAGAATGTAAATGATGGATGAGGCGAGAAGAAATTTGTATGTGCGATATGAGTTTATGAAATTATGAGTGATATGTAAGTGATGTAAGAAGTACTGCCAAGATTAAATAACAAGCAAAGCATTTGTTTTTATATTTTGTTTATATATTTTATATTTTGGTTATAAGACAACCAATTCCCATGTCAATCTTTGCGCAAAATACTATATGTGTCCTTTCTGTTTCGGGTCCAAACTTAAATAGTCACACGGACTCAATTCGCATTAGCTATTGGTAAAGTCCGAGCTAAGTCTAAAATTTTTAAGAAATTGAAGACAAAAGAATTGGTCGTCAAATATTAGTGTCCTTGTGGACAAAGTGGTCAGAGACGCCTTTGAGTGTCGAGTGGTATGCGCAAGGGCAGGCCAGCCTTGTCAGTCTGCCAACTACCACCGCGGCATCAGTCAATGTCAACAGCCACTTGCATCTCATTAGCGATAAGCAACTTTATGAGGTTAACTCTCATAGTCGCATAAATTTTCCAGATTGTTCACTGTCCAATACTTTTACAAGCTGTTTTTATGTACTGTTTAAAGTTTTTAAGTTAGTTCGGATAGAATTTTGCAACTCAATTCAGATAGACCTGAAATTTTGTATCCATTGGGTATTTTTCCGGTTTAGTAGTGTAATGCCAACTATAGTACATAGTAGGTAAGCCAAGTTTTTGTTTTCAATTTTAGTAGGTATGTAGAACGGTGACGACTTTTAAGTGACATACATACATTTAATCGCAATAATGCCTAAAATCGCATTTGACCAATATATAACAAACAGAGCGTGGGATCGCATGAAGCTAACTTTTGTTCCCAAGAGAAACAACCAACACAAAAATTGTACCGTTATATTTCGAAATATTATTTAAGTAGGTACTTGCCAGAGGAAATATTTCCATTAATCCATGAAATGGATTGCGTATGTACCTATGTTCCCTCCTAAGAAGCGCATTTCTCAACCGATTCTTTTGTTTCCTCCAATACAAGCAAATTTTTGCTTAAAGGGGGACTCCAACATGTATGTTTAATTTATAAGGTACTGAAATAAACATTTTTTATTTATTTTTCTTATAAAATTTGGAAGGTATACGAGTACCGTAGTTATTTTCTGCTGAGTTTTCAAAGTAATAAATACATTTGATAATAGGTAAAACAAAAAAGGTTCCCAGTACTAGAATTGAAGGATATTTATCCCCTTAGCTTCCTTACAAAGCAGAAGTCGTTAGCGCTGACTGTTGTTTTTTTTTTTTTTAATTGCTTATTATAGTTTTAGGAATAGATGGATAGATTTAAGAAGGTTGGTTTATTTTGTTTACTCTTACCGCAGGGGAATAGGATAGTTCCCACGGACATCCAGAAAATGTGGTGGAAAGTTAGTTAAACTAGAATAAAACACATTAAAGTATCTGTAAAGCCTGTGAATGCAAGAAGTACCAAAAAAATCCTGCGATCGAATACCTACATAATTTAGTTTCTGTCACGTTAGTAGAATCTTGGGAAACTAACGGCATAATCTGTTTCAGACTACAGTATATTGACGTATATCTTCTTCGACACTGAATTATGTAAATATTTTACTACAAAATGGTCTTAAATTTTCTCCTTCCGTCAATTTATGAAACATTTCCGAAACTAAACTTGACTACATACGATTTGAAATCAATTTCTCTAATAGCACTAGCATCTTACTAGGTACCACTTACCTGCAGGAAAATCCCTTAAAGGTATGTAAGCTGCATTATCAACATGGGCCGCATTTTGCCGCTTTGTAAACCTTATTTGTGCCTTAAACGTTAATTTCGAAAATCTGTATAATTCTAGATAATACCAACTATAACAATTTATTAATAAACTGCCTTGCCAAAATCGTACTCGTATGTGATTTCAAATACGAAATTTTTTGCCAATCATATCGAATAATCTGGCATAACGTGGGTTTGTAAATCTGTTCGTGGAACAAGGCGAGCGTGTCGAACTGCACTCAAACCGCTGCCTGGCTCTGGCAGGAACTAAACACTCCGCCAAACACTGTAAATGCCTTTACAAGGCGCGTTTATTTGTATTTGCAGACAGAACAGAAAACACTACCTTCGCAGTTCACTTGTGTGTAAGAGCAGTAAGACGTAGATACTGAAAAATCTTTAATGCTCTAATATAAAAAAATTTAATACTATTGTCACCACCAAGGTTCTTAAACAGGGTATTAAAACTGATTTTATGCTTTCGTGAGCATGAATACATTAAGAACAATTTAAAAAATTGTCGACTTAAAAGTAGTCTACCCGTGATCCCGTGAATACATCATAAGTACGCTTATAATAAATACTACGAGTCTCGGAATGCATCTTTTCTATGAGATTTAGTGCGTGAAACGATTTTTCGTGTATCGTAATGTGGTCCGGAGAAGCCTTCTAGGTCTTCATGCCCCATGTTAGACCACATCGTCACTTGACATCAGGTGAGATTGTGGTCAAATAAAGACTTATCTAGCACAAAAAAAGAAGGATACCTTAAATTAGAGTTCAAATCTAAATTACCATAAAAATATTTGTACCAAAACGATCTTGTTAAAGGTTCAGTCACCGTCAATCCTCAACCACCTCTTCCTCAGTCCCACTCAACAGCAAAGTCAAGCATCCAGCAAAACAAAGTAATGTTTTTTTAAACGATTTTTTGCTCGACACTCGACTCTACCTCCATTTTTGCAAATATTTTCAAGCACTCGCAAGCCCATCGAAAATTATTCACTATGTTCACTACAAGTTCATGCCTTCCAGTCATAGGACAGACAAAGACAAATTTGGCACAGGTAATAGGCCTTCTACATGGTCGGAACCAACTGCCAACTGTCTATGGTCGGTCTGCCAACCGATTTTTATAATTATTTTAATAAACAAAATTTAAAATAAAAAAAAAACCCTAATTCTAGACCTTTACTTCCCTTAATAGTAAAAAGTCATACTAGTTTGTAATGTGCATGTGATGCCCTCAAAACTTTAAAACGGGTCAACCAATTTTCATCAAACATGTCTAGGAACCTCACCTTTCACACAAAAATAACTAAATTGAAATCGCTACATCTGTTCGTGAGCCATGATGGGACGGACAGACAAACAGAGACGTCAAACTTATAACAACCACTTTTTTTGTCGGGGGTTAAAAACGGTGTGCTTGTTATTTGGCAGTTGGTCTGGAACGTGTCGAAAAATTTTAAAGTTAGGGGGAGTGAGGAATTAACACCCGCAAGCGAGAAAGCGAGAATCACATTACATTGTCTAGGGTATTCTCGACGCTTCAGTATATAATCTGTAGCCGTGTTCTATCCGCGGCTCCGTGATAAAGTATGTATCAGGTGAACACAAAGTGACAGAGACTCGTTTTCAAGGGAAATAACTTGTGGCGCACTCAGAATAAAACAGCGAATGCATTTTTCATATCACTCGCCTTTGAAATGTTTACTTTGTGATAGAAGGTTCCAACAATGTCCTTCTAAATGCAAAACATTCAAGACACGATACCTCAGTGGAGAAAGATAAAAAGAAACAGTTAGGTTGGTAAACACTTAAAAGCAAAGAGAAGAGAGTAAACATTAATTTTAGTATCTATTGCTATGAACAACAAAGTAATCTATACTAATCTATACTAATATATAAAGCTGAAGAGTTTGTTTGTTTGTTTGTTTTTTTGTTTGTTTGTTTGTTTGTTTGAACGCGCTAATCTCCGAAACTACTGGTTCGAATTGAATAATTCTTTTTGTGTTGGATAGTCCAGTTATCGAGGAAGGTTATAGGCTATATAACATCACGCTATGACCAATAGGAGCAAAGATATAGTGGTAAATGTGTAAAAAACGGGAGAAATTGTTTATCTTTGAAGCCTTCCGTTGCGTGCGCCGTGAAAACGGTTCAAGATACACAAAAAATATGTATTAAAGAATAATAGCTCTTTTAATGATCTAAAAAACAGTCCGCGATAGTATATGTCTATCTTTTAATATTAACTCACAAAAACCGTTTTTATGGTACCTAATTTGGTCGAAATAATTTGTTTAAGTTGTATCAACATAATAATATCTATCTTTATTCAAATAAATATGTGGTTGGTTAAGAGTACTTCATCCATTATAACGCGGGTAGCACCGCAGGACACAGCTAGTATTTTATATTGTACTCGATGTGATGCCCTGTTATTACGAGAACACATCGCATTTAATAATTTTAGTATGTTTATTTTATATTTGTATTTTGTGTTACCTTGTAATGGGTGTCCTTTAGTAATAAATAAATATAAATTCAAATCATAGTGTGCCTAACCAGTACTAAACACATAAACATATGTATATCCAAGTAAACAGTAAACAAGCGTTGTTAGCTACATGTTACCTCATAACTCTCGCCGGGTTAAATACACATTGCCAGTATTTAATACAATCTAAGCCAAGACAGCATTCTGGGTGCATCGTACAGTATGTTACAAGTAGTTACCATGTTAACCAACACTTGCTGCAAGATACTTTGTTGGTTTTCTAATAATTTTAGGCGCGGTATCATTCAATCTTGTCAAGTTATCGGACTACAGGCTGCGACAGCGGACGACTTGCAAATTGTTGGCAATGAGCGATGGCTTTATATTTTCCCTATTTTCTACTCGATTCTCACACAAAATATGACGTGACATCGACGCTAAGTTCCATCAATCTTACTGCTAACGATTCTGCGGCCTACTACCCTTTCCCTTTTCCGCACGATAGCGTCCAAAAGATGCCGCGACAATTATAATAGTTTACATACCATGGGCTCGACCGAAATACAAAATGATTTCCGCCACCTTACTTCAATTTGCTTGGTATTTTATTAATCTCTAGGACTTCTCCTACATAGGAATCCAATTTAAGGCAGAAGCAGAGTACATAGCATGTACATCAGGTATAATGTGATATAAAAAAAATGAAATGATTAATTTGTAGAAGGTTCTTTGAAGAGTGCACTAATAATGCGCAACATGTGATCAATCAAAATACCTACCACAACATTTAAACCTTCAAACGTAACGCTTGCTATCATCTCCCCTTGGCGGATATTCATACTTCAACTTTGGAACCATTGAATATGTAAGACCATAGTAGGTGTGTTGAAACTATCCATATCTATAGGTATCTTTTAGTAACTAGGTATTTCAGAAAAAAGTTATGGAAGCTAACATAGTCGCATCCGAAACTTCCTTCGTACGTCTATAAAAGTTGCGCTTGCACAGTCTCTTACCGCTTGCACAGTCTTCTACCAATCCTAGACTACGCAGATGCCAGTTATACTGACTTAAACCAAGTTCAACTTGACAGGCTTGAGTGGCTTCAAAACTTTTGCATTCGCTTCATTTTCGGTCTGCGCAAGTTTGACCATATTACTGAGTTCCGCATCAAGCTCAAATGGTTACCTATCCGACTTCGCCGAGATGCTCATCTTCTTTTCTTTCTCTATAAAATCATTTTTCTTTCTAATTCTCCAAGTTACTTGAAAGATCGGTTTGAGTTCTTGCACATATCCCCTTCTAGATCCCTGCGTTCTGATGATACTTTTAGACATAAAACACCTAACCACTCCTTCAATTCTTTCAATTCTCTCTTCACTGTGCGTGCCATTAAACTGTGGAACGCTCTACCCGTTGCTATCAGGAAAGCAAAATCTCTACCAATATTAAAGAGTCTTGTTTTTAAATATTACCTATCTTTAAGTTGCATACCATCTCCATGCTAACTGTTGCCGTATATATAATATATGTGTAAGTAAGTATAAGTAAATATTATGTGAGTATTTCGTGTATTTTATGAGATGTATGTAATTAAAAGTATTTTATATTTATTTATAATTTTTATATACCATATAGCTAAAATCCTGTAATATTGTATTTAATCTGTATTATAATGTGCTACTCCCGTCCTATTCGTGCTTTATGATTTGTGGTCATCCCAAGGTTGCCTGGAAGAGATCGCTATCAGCGATAAGGCCGCCCATTGATTCACAATTTTTGTACATTTTTATGTACAATAATTGTGTTTTATTGTGTTGTGTTCAATAAAGAGTATTGTAGTCGGTGAGTCTTCAACAAATATCTTCAGTTCAATTCAATTTCTTATAGTTAGACGCTGCACTTGAAGCGTCAGTTTGCCAGTGTCAAGTTAAATAAAAATAAAAATGTTTGTTTTTTTGTTAAAAAATTATAAAGTGAAAAAGATGTTACTCAGTTGAACGCGCCTCTATCTTCAGTTCAGTTTCTTGTAATTGGACTATGCGCTTGAAGCGACAATTTGCCAGAGTCGAGTTAAATAAAATTATAAAGTGAAAAAGATGTTACTCAGTTGAACCCCATTTTGCGTCTCCTTTCTTCAGTTCAGTTCAGTTCTTATTATTGATATCGCGCTTGCCATATACTACGACTTGCCAGTGTCATTTAGTTACTTGAAAGTTTTGTAAGCTATATAAAATTTTCATTGGTGTCCGGAATCTTCTAGTATTGTTTTATTATTACTCTGTGTTGTCAATATTCCGTCTAAGAAATGGCGCGAAGTATTGTGACTAGCAGGGTAAAGTATTTAAAAACCCTTTGATTTTTTTTTATGAAAAATTTATGTCCACCTTCAACACGCACTTGAACGGTGAAGACAAAAATCGTGAGGAAACTGGCATGTTCTGAGTACTTTGAAGAGTTGGAGGACTTGTGATATTCACTAACCCGAATTTGGCCAGCGTCCCTTTGTCTTAGCAAATATTGTAGGCAAATATTTGAAAACATTAGAAAATCGCAGAGAATAAAATGTTCTTTTACAATTCTCTTTTTTAGGTTCTAGTACCCATCTCAGAATATTTTAACTGTTTACTCATACATAATTCATAACATTATCCGTCTGATAAAGATAAACGCAATCAGTGGCGAAATAGTGGTAGTTTATATTTTCACGCTTCGAGTGCGTAACCTTAAAACGATATTATATCATATTCAGTCAGTTATATGAAAACAAACTCGCTTTACTGATAAACCCAACATTTCTTCTTGAGTTATTCGATACCGATTTAGAATAAATTGTTATATCTACCGTACAAAATCCTTATTTGTTGGAGTTTACGCCTCAATAGGTTTGTCGTTGGTTCGATGTTTAACATTATAACTCGGCTATATTCACGATATTTTCGAAACCCAAGGATATTTTATTAATACATGAGTAGTTTGGTCAAATCATGACAGTTTCCCAAGGAGAAACAAGAATCGAAGCCTTTTAAAACAGAATTTAGGCTGAATATAACCATGCCTACATTAAAACAAGGTTGTATAATTTTTGTAATAAATAATATACGTAATACACCTCAGAGCTGTTGAGAAATATAATGTTATTAGTTAAATTTGCAAAGATAACCTAGATTGAAATAAACAGGGTTACATTATCATAAATGTATTTCTTAAATTATTATATATCTAAACCCACGTCTAGTTGCTTGGGGTAAGGCCTTTAGCTAACATTCATTTTACCCTTTTTTTTTTTTTTTTTTTTTTTAACGTGGGGAAATCCTTTATGGATATTTATGGACCCGGGGGGGCCCACAGATTATGTCGGACTCCGTATACCGACTAAAACCACCACGTGTGTTCTTCTCATGCCTTGGGGTCGAGGCTACGGGAACGCGCAAGCACTCTTCCGCGGCCCCGACGGCAACGGCCCGTCGTTAGGCGCGGGCCCCATCTCGGTGCGATGTGGCTGGAGATCCCACATCTCCTCTCAGTGGCACGCGAGAACACGCGCGCGCCACCCCGGGGAACATTCATTTTACCCTACTTCAAACATACCAGCACAAAACATATTTTGAGTTTGAAGGATTTATTAATATTCATAAATGTCTGTCAAAAGATGAAACACGTCATAACAATGAATTTTATAATATCCAACAGCAACGTAGTGATTATATACTCTCTGCCAACTGCTAACTTTATCAAAATAAATATTGAACATCTTTTTAGATGGTTTGAATAAATGTAGAAACACATTTCACGCACAATTAAACTCGAGAGATGTGCCGACTAATCATGATTGATTTCCAAACATAATAAGTGACTAGAGCCTGGAAGACGAGATTTCAATATGTTACTCGAAATGTATTAGATGAGAACTGCTAAAAAACAGATCAATATCAACCCACAAGTGAAGACCTGCACGCATGAGATCATCCCTGATATATTAAACGCCTTATATAAATACAAGTATGAAAATATTTACTCAATTATATTCAAAGTGTCCACCGCTGGAGCAAAAAATGCAAGAACATTGCGATTCGCTGGTGACCAGTTTTTATCAATTGGCATTCGATTTTTACTTATCTGTAATAGGAAATTGCTTAATATTACTTGGATATACGATTGGAAAAATTTGGGCTGATGATTCTCCGTGCTTTATAGTAAATTTCCTAATTTTCTGTGGGCACTTTGCATCGTTGGCATCGGATATAAGTACGCTAACGGCTGACATGCTCTATATACAGCATTACCATCGGAGCTTCGGTATAAACCGCTTCTTTGCCGCAGCCAACTTCCTATCCGTGATTGGCGAGTATCAAGAGCTTCGGAAGACACTGCGTGGTAATTCAACACAATAACAAAAAGGGCGTTAGATGGTGAATGTTCATGACATCTTGGAATATTATTTGCCTATTTTTGGCCACCTACTAATGGCAGTAGGTTATATCCTTGAACAATTGAGTTTTGAACCTCCGTTGCCGAGTGGAATTATAATCATCGGCCATTTATGTGTTCTATCTGACCCCAAAAGCTTTTTTCCCTGATAAACCTGGCCTGCAAATAATAAACATTGTGTTCTTAATAAGAAATGTGCTAGTTTTCCTCTATGGCGCCGATGTAGCACTAGACCCGTCAACGATATAGAATAATTACGGATAGAAACTGCTGTATTGAATAACATTCGACAAGAAAGTTAACATTTTCAACGCCTTCCTATATACTTGAAAATCAAACTAAAATAGTAATTCTATAACTTAATAAACAGTACCATCGCGAGATTTAAAATGTTGCGTATATTCATCCTCACAAAAGGTGTTGCTCCAATAAAAAAGTATTTGTTTGTTGTGGAATTCAAAACGATTATTGATCTAGGCATTTCACTTGACTCACTTCTATTGGTATGTTCTTACTTTGAAAGTTTATTGAAAATAAAGAAAAGACAATTTTAAATGAAAAGACAATTTTAAATGAAAAACAAAGAAAATAAATTTATATTTAGCTCTCATCATAATATACTACGAGTTCCGTAAGCGTAATTTATTGCTTTCTAATAAGAATTAATTTAATAGACTTTCAAGATTGAAATTAATGAAGGAGCTAAAAAGCTATGCGTAGGCAGCACGCAAGTATCTTTGCAAGCTATCAAGTATGCTATCGGCTCCTGAGTTGACAATTTGGGACATTTTGTAACAAGCGAAGGGTCCTCACTTTAAGAGCACTCACCTCTACCAATGAGGTTTCAAAACCACGGGCTTTTGTCCTTAGTCCACAAAAGGAAATTATTGAAGGTCATTCAATACGACTTTGCTTTTTATAGTCTAAAATTATTTATATACAGGGTGACAAAAATAGGCTTAGGAGGGAAACTACTTTAGACGCGTTAGCAAGCTCAGTTACTAAAAGTTAACGTTTCGTTATTTTTGAAAAGAAACAAAACTACATTCAAAGATTTTCGAAAGATAGCTTTGTGAACCTGGAAATCGAGCCAACTAAAAATTGAAAAATAAATATTTTTAAACATTATGTATGTATACATATTTTGTTAGAAAATTAAGACCTTACTAAGTAATAAAAAATTCTACTTCGCTTCCGAAGGCAGGTAAAATTCACCTTTTTATTTTCAATCGAATAATTGAATAAGGTATATAACCTAAAGTAAACTAAACTAACTAATTAGATTTTACAGAAATTATTTCTTACTAACTTAATACGAAAATAATAATCATCATATGAGATGGCTAGCAATGACAAAGAATCAAACTTTCGTAGGTAGAACATAAAGACTAATGCGAGTTTTGTACTTTTCTATAACTTGTAGAGTAATGAGGACACGTCGGTAACTAACGGGGCCCCTTCTCTCCCGGGCGACGATCCGTTACTTGCCACTAAGTTTTAACACGATTCTTTGTCGTTAACGCTGACGGATACAGTGCACTTGGCGCCTTTTAGGGAACTTTTCTCCCAGAAAGTGAAGCTTGATGCAGCTTTAACTGATAAGTTACAGCACCCCTAAAATAAACTTACTTCATGTAATTGAATGTCACGTTTTTTTTTTATGATAGCTATGCCTTCATTTGACCACAATCTCACCTGATGTTAAGTGACGATGTGGTCTAAGATGGAGCATGAAGACCTAAAAGGTAGATGGCTTCTCCGGACCACATTACGAAACACGATAAAATCGCTTCACGCAATGGCCCAGCCCGGAGGGTGGTGACAAGCCGCGGCCGAAGCCTACCACCAGAGACTGTTCTTAGCACCACCCGGATGTCACGTGTAAGGATTCAGAGGGTTACCACTTACGGACGTGAACAGACAAAACCTCCAAAAACGTAAATTGTGTTTCATAGATAGAATTAGGGATTGTACCTGAACCTTTCACGCATAATAAATTTGTCTGTGATTTAGATTATTCAAGATTAACACCTATATTTTCTTTTTACTTCCAAACGAAAAGCCAAGATGTTATAGGGCATTGAAGTTTTGTGTGACGTAACGCTTTCGTGCGACATGTATTCAATTTGTAAACAAGCTCCCACTCCAGCAATTTTATGCTTTAAATCTTGGCATTTTCTTATTAAATTGATAAAGCGAAAAATAAGTGTCCAGTATTTTTGTAAGCTAACAGGCGGACTAAAAAACTATTTTTATGTTGTCATCATGCCTATTGTTAACTTAGGCTTTTTTATGTAAAATGCAGCAAAATAGTAAAATTTAAAAAAAATTGCTTTATAGTTTCTCTTACGTACAGCGCTTAGAAGGCTTTAACTGACACGTTAATTTATGATTGTAAAATTGTTACTGAAACGAACGCTATTATATACATAATTATGTATATCATATTTTCTGCATTTTAAAAGATAAAATCTTTACTAAAAGTAAATTTACTACCAAGCCATGCAATTTATATTAAAAAAAACGTCTTGATAGTTAGGTACCTACACCATTCAAAACTGAGAGGACGTATTCTTGTGTTGATAATACCTACTCACTGTGTGGCTAACATGACGCTTAACTTAATCTTACTAATATCGATAAGCGAGCGAAGCCCGATATGATCAAATTTGACAAGTATTATACCTAGATAGTTATTGTCCCAGTAATGAACAGAAGCTAATTATAGCTATAATATAACGCGGGCAAAGCCGCGGGTGGCAAGATAGTTTATAATATTATCAAGTTGAATTTGTGTTTGTAGGACCTCTGGATCCAAGTAATTATCGTTTTTATAAAAAAAATACTTCACGGTCCATTTTATCCACAAATTAATTAAATATATTTATACAAATTAATTAAGTATAAAAAGTGGATATTAACATTAACAAAACTGATTAATTGTGTTTATGATGGTCCTGCTTTTCCAGACAAATTACTCGTCCGCTTGAAAACTAATTTTCATTACTGCCACTAACAGCCAGCGCCGAACAATGTCCTCCAAACGAACTAGTTATTCATGGATTAACGTCTATCTTCGGACAGACAGCCTATTCAACATTAGACAACCTACCTCACTTTATCCCCTCTTACGATGCTACTTTTGAATAGACCTACTCGAATTACTAAAACAAGCGCAACGAAATAAAAAGAAGGTTATAAAGATTTTTGTCGACCGCTCAACTTCGCCCATCAATCATAATTATTTTTGCTAGAAGAAAGTTTCGAATATAAAATTGAGATGCCCTAATTTCTGAATATAGGTAACTGATAAATCTACTTACAAGCTTACTTAAGTATGACTCTACTTCTTTTGG
Organism: Gymnoscelis rufifasciata; assembly: GCA_929108375.1. Taxonomy (NCBI): domain Eukaryota; kingdom Metazoa; phylum Arthropoda; class Insecta; order Lepidoptera; family Geometridae; genus Gymnoscelis; species Gymnoscelis rufifasciata. Next base: position 9,935,982 of record OV815302.1, on the reverse strand, counting down.
TATAAGTATTTTTTATTATGTTTAAAACTTTTTATTAAACATTACGTTACTTACCCATAAAACAATAAACGTTTACTTAGAATACTGATTTCTTGTACCGTATAGATAGAAGATAAAACGGAATCGATCAATCGTTTTTAAGGGACTCTCAGTAAAAAAAATATTTCTCGCTAGATACACTACTCAACAAAGTCTAGGGAACAAGGATATTTTAGTGTATACTTTTAATTCAACTTTTTTTTGTCCCAGATGTTATACATCAAAAGAAGCGAAATTTATTCTTGATTTCAGTTATGCAATAAAATAAAAAGCGTTCATGAAAAAAAATAAGGTTTCAATAAAAAACTAAAAGAGTGCGAAAAATTACAAAAACATATGACGTTTACGTGGAAATTAAATGAAAAAACATTATTTGCAGCTGTTTAATAATCCGTTGGACCCCCCAAAACATGCACGGCGTGGCATGCTGAGTATCAAGTTATCAATGTCGCCTGTGGAATAAGGCTCCATATTCTGGAGAGATGCGAAAAAAGTTCTTCTTCCGTGTTCAAATTTCGAGGAAAATCACTGAAAGCTCTTCTTCCGACTAAATCCCATGCATGCTCTAATGGATTGAGATCGGCGGACTGAGCAGGCCACTGTAATACCGTGATATTGTGCTCGCTGAACACATTCATCACCTGTCTTGCAGAGTGTGGGCGTGAATTATCCTGCATGAACACGAAATCTTGGCCAAACTGCTGGTGGTGGGGGGTGACATAGAATGCACTACCTGTTCAATGTATTGCTCTGCGTTCAAATTGCCTCGTATGCGAACGAGATCAGTTCTCCCACCCAGGCGAATTCCAGCCCACACCATGATCGTTCCGCCTTGATAAGGATGAACTTCCTGAGGATTTCGAAGTCTACTTTGGCGACCAGGAACACGCCAAACACGCACTCTCCTTGAATCAGGATGAAATCCGAAGCGAGACTCATCGGAAAAGAGAAGACGTGCCCACTGATTGTCGGTCCATCGCAAATGTGCATTAGCCCACAATAAAAGACGCCCTCGATTTCCATGTCGCAAAGCTGGAACTCTTAATGGTCTGCGAGCGCGGAGATTGACTTCATGTAATCTTCTCCTGACAGTTTGGTCACTGATAACCACTTGGTGCTGGGACTGGAGTCTTCCTACCAACTGGCGAGCTGTAATCTGGGGCTGCCTTCTAGCAGCATTTTGCAGAAATCGATCTTGTCTCTGGGTAGTTTGGATGTCTATGGGTGTATCTTCCTCGGTGACGTTCTGCTATATCTCCTGAAGCCCTGTAGCGTGCCCATAATCGGCAAATTACGCTTGGCTGTGTGTGAACAGCGGCCGCGATATCGCGTTGACTGCGTCTAGCTTCCAACATACCCACAGCCCTAAGCATATCTTCCCGCGGTAAATGACGACGTGACATAACGCTTAGAGTTTCAAAAATATCGAAAAGGTGGCGGTAATGGTTTTTCACAAGAAAAAAAATCGATACATGACAAAAATCACAACAACTTTATGCTAGCAGACCCGCTCTACTCTGCCAAGTTCGGTTTTTCCTTCTTATTTTGAAAGCTTTCGCGCTTTTGTTTAATTTTTTTTTAATTTCGAACAAATAATTTATTCCTTTTTATTTATTTTTTATTTATTTGGGCCAAGGGAGAGCTAATGAAAGATGGAGACTTTCCCCTCTCCCTCAAACGCAAGCTCATGGACACCTGTGTTCTCCCCGTTTTGACGTATGGTGCGCAATGTTGGTCTTTGACACAGCGACAAAAGTCGAAAATCAAGGTCTGCCAAAGAAATATGGAGCGCAGCATCTTAGGTGTCCGTTTAACGGATAGAGTTCGTAACACCGAAATTCGCGCTAGAACTCAAATAACAGACGTAGCTAAGAAAGCCGCAAAGCTAAAGTGGGATTGGGCTGGTCATGTCTGCCGTATGCCAGGAGAGCTGTGGGCAAAAGTAGCGACGAATTGGTGCCCTGATACGGCGAGAAGGCGACGCGGTAGACCAAAACAAAGATGGCGGAACGAATTGGACCGATTTCTAGCCGACTGGATGACGGTTGCTTTAGAAAGAGATGCCTGGAGAGAATGGGGGGAGGCCTTTGCCCAGCAGTGGGATGATACCGGCTCATAATAATAATAATAATAAGTGAAGGCTGAGAATGATAAGGTTAACAAATATCATGACTTGGCCCGCGAGATTGTCACCATGTGGGATGTTGAGTCAGCGATTATCGTTCCTATAGTCGTGTCCGTTAACGGCCTAATAGCGAAGAGTCTCGACCAACACCTTCAGAGGCTCTCGCTGGGAAGCTGGATCAAGGGTCAGATTCAGAAGGCAGTACTTCTGGACTCGGCACGTATTGTCAGGAAGTTCCTCTCTCTACAGCCCTAGTCACCGGTCGCTTGAGCCTAGCTTCGCGACCAGTGATTCTCCGTTTTGATATATTTTTTACAGTAGGTAGTTTTATATAATTTATTATGTAATCTAATGTAAAAAATATATTTTTGACGTGTTTAAAATGAAATAAAGAGAATAATAATAATAATTTATTCCTATTCCAGCCTTAATTTATAAATTTTAGTGACCAGTACTTTTTTAAGAGTTTTCACACAAAAATTGAAGTATTGTTGCTTATTCCCTAGACTTTGTTGAGTAGTGTACGTTAAGATTGCTCTCTTGACTTGTCACATTTTTAGGTAATTATCACTGCGAAATATCTATGTGTTATTAGGGACCAGATGTGGTAAGAACAATCAAGCTTGATCCATAACTGAATAATTATCACTCCAGTTCTCGTGTTGCATAACTCATCTTCTTTTATATTATAAAACGATAAGCTGACTGACTGACATATTAAGGCAGGGCCTAAACTATACTAAACAATAGTATGTATATATTACTACTTAGTATACTGTACGATAGCGGGCTAATACAAAGCCTTTTTGGATGAAAACTGGCTATAACCTACGACTGAGTTCTAGACTATTCTTATCTGGATAATTTAAATAAAATATATTTTTGGTGCAACGAACGTCTTCATTTATTGAAAGCAATATGGCGAATATTATGTCGGTTTTACAAATCTCAGGGATATAAGGGTGGGAGAACAATAATGACCAATGGTGTAATTTACTATAAAACTACGTGAAGATGTGGAGCTCTGCGATTGGTCCTTGCAGAAGAGAACTTATGTGATTTGTGAAGCGTGTTGGGGCGAAAATATGCTGTTTAAAGTGACTCATTTCTGCCGAGAGCTCAAAGTGACTCAGTTAGTTACTTTAAAAACAGTTTTTAAATATATATATCCGAGGCATAATACAGGATTGTTGTTGAAAAAAAAAAGTTGAGTTCAGTTCTAAGTATGAGGACTCTAAAATTGTTTACTTTTATGTGAAACTATTTTATATATATAATAACAAATCATTTATTTCAGGCATCTCAGGCCCATATAAATTTATACCTTACAGACTAACATACATACAAATATAAATCTTTTTTGCTGAAATATTATTGGGGTTCACAGAATACACCTGCTTACCATGTTTTAACTATATAGTTTTATAAAATAAAATAAAAATAAAATAGTTTCTGGAAAAAGTAGCTGTGATATACGAATGGAAGCTACTTTTTCCACAGACAGAAAAACATAACGAATCGATAAGGGTTCTATTTTTTGCCGTTTGGCTATCGAACCCTAAAAGCGCTTGCAGGTTTTACATTTTAGATGTCTTGATTTAAAGCATTTAAAAAACAAATTAAACATATGGTATTTTTGGTGAAGGTTTAGAAAGTACTTAATATAATGTTTTTTGAGAAATCTGCTCTGAAAATGTCTCATATGTTCTGTTTATCAGGCACTGCGCTACAGACTACACTAAATCTTTGATTTAGGCCCATCATAATCTGTTGTGATTAAAAACTAAATAAAGATTTCATAAAGTAGCATAAATCAAAAATGTCTTTATTGTTTATTTAGAAATCTCAACCTAGCCCATGCGATCATAGTTAATTCCAATTAAAACATCAAAAAAATATTATTCACAATTCAATATTAGAAATAGCAAAATTTAGTAGTGATCAGCTATTTAATCAGGAATTGGAGCAGCGAACGCAGCCTCGATTAGGACCAAAGCCGGACTTGAAATCAAATCAGTCATATCGACAAGTCGCAATCAGTCAACATGCAATTACCATCTCCTCGGCGCAAATACATATTCCTATTTCCTAAAATCATTTCGCAACTCTGAATATTCCATTTCTCTAAAATTTCCATGGAGATTTATTTAAATGTAGAGAACCCAGCGTTAGGGGCTATGGTTAGCAAAGCGACGGCTCTCCGCTTATGTCAGATTAGTGAGAAACGCTCTCGGATCCGAGGCATAACTCTAACAGCTGAAAGCAATTAGGAAACCGAGACTAACCTTTATCTCCACAGACATTGTTAAAACTTGCATGAATAATAGATTTCAGGTACCTAATGGTGCCGTGATTTTTCTCGATCGCAAACTAGGAAGATATACAATATGGCTCACTGCCAAGATACCTTATGTAGGTATCTATCGCTGCGGATTGAATTACTTCGAAGCATAAACCTAAGAAAAACCCCCTGTTTAATATTCTAATAACTAGGCCGGCTTTTTGCTTAGTACCTGTCCTGTAGAGTGTGAAACCCTGTCCTGATTTGCGTTTTTACAAATTACATTAGTAGATAAGTAAGCAGTAAATGCATCAAATTTAATAGTCCCATTGTAACATTTTAATCTCTTTGCACAGCGGCTCGGAAGCAGACTTGAAAGGCGCAATCTACTTGACAACTAAAAATGGAACGTTTCCAATAACGTTGACATCCCTGAAGGCCCGCGACGACACACTGAAGCACAATCCTAAAATTCTGTCAGCCACACAAGACTATGGCCGAGATAAATGGGGAGATGTCTCTGATGAAATACTATTTTCTGATTACGACAATTCTAGCTACGATGTGGATCCTGCCAACATGTGGAAGAGCAAACGAAGCATCAACGATGCTGTTTCGAGAAACATTACATTAGTTCTCGAGAACCTTCTCAAGAATTACGAGAATTCTCAATTGCCCACTCACGGTAAAGGTAAGAGGAGCGACCTGTGCTATCATCCCTAATCAATTTTCGAGTACAGCACTTAAATCATCTTTCATGTTTTAGGATACCCTACTGTTGTCCAAACCAATATTTTGATAAGAAGCATGGGGCCGGTGTCTGAGTTGGATATGGTAGGTATCGTCTATCGACTGCTCACTTTACATGTTATTTACGACGTGCCATGTCGAAAATGAGAAAGCATTTTATTTCCCTCAGGACTATTCGATGGACTGCTACTTCAGACAATATTGGCGGGATACCCGGCTGTCATTCCTCGGTCCCATCCGCTCTCTTTCCCTTTCTATTAAGATGCTTGAAAGGATTTGGCGCCCTGACACGTACTTTTACAACGGCAAACACTCATATGTTCACACTATAACTGTACCTAACAAGTTGCTTCGGATTAGTCAACACGGAGACATTTTATATTCCATGAGGTTTGTATTCCATTTATTTATACTTAAATTCAAATTGTCAGCAAGACACTTTGCTACGCGGAGGATATAATAAAATTCAATTAATGTCAGGAAGAAAAGTTCATTAATTTTCTAGCTGTTAAGCAAACATAGCATCCAGCATTTTTAATTGGCAGAATGAAAAATTCGCTTACTCAGATTACGCTTCGTTATTCATCCAACGCAATTTGCCATGGGTATTGTAAATTGAAAGGCTTCTTCGCAGTACAGTGAGTAATCGACAGAATATGGAAAACTTGACAGCCGAATTGAAAAAGGTAGGTTAGTTAAACCAGAATTCTGCCCCATACTCATTTATTTTATTTTAGAAGGTAACCAACCCACGTTTTTTTATAATATAAAAATACGTGGATAAAAATACGCGGTAATTTTTCGGTTGTTGTCCTAAATATTTATTTTGGGCAAAATAATTAACCAATTATTCTTAAAAATGTTTGTTTTTAGCTAGCCAGTTTGATGTTAACAGTAATAAATATACCTTACTACGCACACAGTGAATAGTTCTTTTTATAAGAACATTCAGTGAAGATATAAATTCTATTTTGGGACAGAACATAACGTTTCCTTTTTCTCAAAAGTTTGTATGGGCAGCCCATATTTTGTCAAGTTTAGTAACTAAAAAAATAAAGGCGGACCAAGCTGTGCGTAACAACAAGTACAAGTGAGAATTAAGAATGTGAAGGGATCTAATGTTTCAGTTCTTTTATATGTGCTCGTAATACTATGATACTCGTAGGTTGTACAAGAAGCTTTACGGACTGATAATCGCTTTAGTTCAGATTGATCGCTCGGTGCCTCTGTGAACAACACAAACAGAATGAATTTCCGATCGTTTTAGGATTTAATCCATCTTCGCAGTTTAAACTAGTTTGGAATAGGTAGGTGTATTGTTGGTTAATGGAAATTCACTACTAATGGATTTACCTAATGTGTGCGTCAACATTGACAGCTGTTAAATTAATCACATTATCTAGTCCACGTATACTTTACTGGAACGTACGCGTATAATTCAATACAAATAATTTACACAAAATCCCTGTAATTGGAAACCATGAGTGCAATATTACGTTGTTAAATTCTCAAAAGACGCGAGTGAGCTGCTTTTGTTATGCTTTTGTATTTTATGTTAGCCTTGAGAACAAATATGTTAGTATTATCTAAATTTCTAACTTATGTTTTCAATGTATTAGAGTATAGAGATATTTGAGGATATAATAACACTCCTCTTTTATTTATGATGAATTTTGTTTAAAACAAAAATATACCTTTTTAGTTTTTTTTTAGGTTAGAATCTCGTCTTAAATAATAAATAATAAAATAAATTGTCTTTATTTCAGTTCAGTTTACAAAAATACGATACAATGAAGATTGTGTGTATTTATTTTTTTAGATTTTAAATATGAAATTGTACTGTATCGTAGCTCTGCCTCTCCCACTGGGTTCAAGCCTGTGTGGCGAGGTTGTAGTGGATTCGCTTGTATCCGAGATAGGTATTTATGATAAATATTGTCGAAGAGAGCAAGGAATTAGATACTTACTAAAATATATCTATAACATTGGTAACATAAGTAAGAGTTCCAAATAAAGAGTGAAATACTTATTTGTTTCTTAAAACTTACATGGTTTTTATAAAATACATACATACCTACTTTACTTGTTAGAAAATTATTATTTAACGCGTTACCAATAGTTTAGTTTATATTCTGAAAAAATTATGAAAGTCAATCATACTCTTTCTTATTAACACGACCGATGTAGGAAATAAGGCGGCTTAATAATTTCATCATAATCGTTCAACTTTTTCGATTAAGTAATTTCTCATACAAGTTCAAGCTAAAGTTCACATGAAAGTCGTGAGGAGTTCACAGTGGATTCTTGTAGAGTTATACACAAACGTCTAATTCTAAGCCTAAGGTCTTATGTCAATCAAAATTTCATTATGTAGTAATTTCATTGTTTTCACATATCATTCATACTCGTGCCTATATTCGATACCACTTACCTATCAAATGGGTATCTAATAATTATTACTTTGTACTTTATTAAAATACTAGTAATAACACCCCGCGGTGTTACCCACGTTTAAAGGATTTTCCCGCGGTTTATATATTTTATGCATATGCATAGCCTATGTCACTTCTCAAGCTTTAGAGAATCTGTGTACCAAATTTCATTCAAATCAGTTCAGTAGATCCAGAGTTTACCTTCTACAACTCTTTAAAATATTTTACTATTGATGTTTTTTTTTCATAAATCTTGAGATACGAGTAAATAATTCATGTTCATTCAATATAAATAAAATAATTGACAAACAATATTTGAAATTTGAAAAACTTGCCTACATAACTTTTATTCAACCTTCTTCAATTGTTTTCTTCTCTGTTTTTCCAAAGAATCGTGAACAATATTGTTTGAATTATTTCAGATTGACAATAAAAGCGAAATGTCCGATGGAGCTACGCAATTTTCCCATGGACCGACAATCATGTCCTCTGATACTGGGTAGCTGTAAGTATCAATATTTTGTTATTGTTATTTCGTTTCTACTATTTTTACGCCTCGAAATAATTGAAGTGGTTATTAGCTCGGAGATGAGAGTAACTATCAACGCAATAAATAAAAGTAATAAAAGTAAACTAGTAATAGTTTAAGTAAAGAAACTATTAAATGTTCAACACGCAAGTTCAAGTTTGAATATTAATTCAAAATTTTTCCTTCAAATTCATAGAATTCTCTCAAATTCGGCACTTTCCACAACATATGTTCTCTTAACTTACAAATAATATTAAAATGTAATATTAATATAGTTTAAAATTTCAAATTATTAACCGGGATGAATAATAATATTTCCTACATTGCACAATATTTTTCGTTATCGTATCTTTCAAAGTAGGTATAACAAATTAAACTCTATATTTTACAGATGCATATTCAAACCAACAGCTGGTATATCAATGGCAGAACTCAGAAAGCGTTAATTTTGTTCCTGGCATGACTCTGTCACAGTTTGACCTCATCAGCTACCCATATAGAAACTTCACTTTTACCAGGCGTGAAGGTATGTAAGAATTTATTAATGGTGTCATCAATAAGTTGCCAATGTAACTCAGGCTCAATCTATATTTACGATATAAACAATATTTTATTCTGTGTATCTCTGAGATTGTTCTTTGTGTGTTTGTAAAACGGGGCTACGCAAATTTAATGTTTAATTGTTTGCATATTAAGTTAGATATCATCATGTATACTTAAATTATCATGCGACTGCACCTTCCACATGGTAGGATGAATAGTAGAATTTAGTAGAATCTTACAAGCGAAAAGTCGGTGCGGGTATTAAATATTTGGTTCATTAAAAGTATTTAAAATGGATTTCCGCAAAGCCTGAATCTATTAGGTAGTTATAGATCTATTAGTTTTACCCTCGCGTTCCCAGCGTCAATTTGCAGAGCCGGTTTTCGTAAAACCCACGGGATAAGTTCGTTTTTCTGGTTTGGTTGAGTACAAAGCTTGATAATGTGAAAAACAGACTTACTTCATCAACATCATTTCAGCCGTAGGATGTTCACTGCTGGACATAGGCCTCACTGAAAGACTTCCAGTACCTTCGGTCGGTAGCAGCCCGCAACCTTCACCGGGTCGTCCGTCCATCCAGTTGGTGGACGTCCTACACTGCGTTTGCAGATTCTTGGTCTGCATTCGAGAACTTTCCGGCCCCAACGGCCATCTGTTGTACGTGCTACATGGCCTACCCATTGCCACTTTAGTGAGCTAATTCGCTTCGCTATGTCGGTGAGCCGCTCATTCGATTACGTAGAGAAACCCCGAGCAAATTAACTTACTTTTGCATTCAAAAGTTGTTTAATATATTGGTTGGGGTTACGACACTAAACAAAAAATATTCATAAAAACCTTAATAAACATCTTATATCATACGGTATCAGCATTTTTCAAATACCTGTGAAAAGCAGAAAACACCAGATTTGCTTCTTTTAATATTTCCTATAAATCGCATCTAATAAATTTTGATACAAATCCTAAGAAAAAGGACATCACAATATCATTAGCTCATAATGTACGGAGGGTCAATATAAGTTACACAACTACTACTTTGTACGCCTAAATAACTACAAAGAACTTACATTCATAGGAAGAAAGTTTCGGAACAAACAAAAGTAGGTAACCTCTCTTTATTACGTCGTCTGTACAAATAGAAAAATATGGACTCATAATGTTCTATCCTTGTCCCCTGATTAGGGGATAAATAGAGGCGCTGATACTACTTACTGTGATGTACGACGAAATAAGGATTACAGGAAGATGATGGAAGAATCAAGAAACGATTACCTATCCGGGAAAAGCAATTTCGTGTTAGTTAAAATGCAAATGAAACAAATTAAAAAGGGCAAACTTTTGAAGATGGAGTAAAAAAGTTTCGCTTTTGATTGTTACGTTTTTTTTAAAATCAATTAATTTTTATATATGACCTTTGAAACTATCATGGTCATCACCAACATTTGTCGAGTTCAACCGTGATCATGGTGTAAATGCGCCGAAATGTCGGCAAACGGGAAATATTAGTCAGTATTTACATAGTAAATATCTCGTTACAATTTATTTTAACATATCTAAATCTATATGTTAACTGTTAAGCCTGGTATAAGCCCTTTAAATGCATAGACCGAAATCTCGATTCGGAAAGCATATTCCAGCTTTGCCAAATCCTCTTACCGGAACATGATCGCTACGAAAACTCGCATAAATACTGCCTATTTCCAACTTGTTCATAACATCAACCAGTTTTTTTTTGTTGGAGAGTAACTTGCTTCGGTTTCTACTTCCGACTTTATGAAGCTAACTGGTTCCCAGTCATTTTATGAATAGACACTGAACATTACTTTGTGCTCCACCCACAAATTGTGATTCAATAAAATCTCAAATGCTTTTAGTCGTCGTTAGCTATAGACGATACGTGTAGAAATATGATTTGCTTTTTTGTCCTCCAGCAAATATGAAATAATGTCACACGCGAAACCGTTCTAACACGAATCGGCTTTTACGCCTCGTAGAATTACATTATCTCAAAATGTTCTGAGGATGTCAACAATTTTCCTTATCTAGACATTGGTGTTGGGGAAATGTAGGTATCAAATTTTTATTTATGTGTGTAAAAGGTACCCTAAATTATCACGCACTCTGGGGACCGATTGGGGTCACAAAGTAATAGGGCCAGCAGAAATGGAACCGACAGACACAAATGGCTCTCCGAAAGAGCAAAATGAACGACGACTATAAATACACAGTGCACGTTTGTTTATGGTTTTCATTAAAAGCAGCTATTGCAATGGAGTTTTTACTAATGAAACAGTTTTTTCAGGTGATTTTTCGGTGCTTCAAGTATCTTTTAATCTCCAACGTCATACAGGATACTTCCTCATTCAAGTGTATGTGCCGTGTATTTTGATTGTCGTTTTATCTTGGGTATCATTTTGGATTCATAGAGAGGTAAGCACAGAGTTCAAGTTACATCTATGCTGCGAAATGTCCTCACACTAATTATTTTAAAGAGCTTAGAATAAATCTACCTGGTGCGTAAATCCTTTGTTGGTTAACTTTATTTAATGAAAAAATAAAGTAAGTTAGTAACAGTTGCCGTATTGGTGTTTATAGAATTTCACAATATTTTAGAAAATTATATTGTATTTTAGTAAGAAATGGCTTGAATTTAATTGATTTAATTGATCGATTCCTTTTCATAATTTTGAATGGCTTAAGTGTAGACGGTTTTATTGATTTGTGTTCGTAATAATTGTATTATATACTACCATTTTACGTGCCTGAATCAATTCGAATCCTTCTAATTCCGGACGAATAACATAATTTTTTTAATAATTTGTGGTTTTGTTAAAATTATTTAATAAATAATTATATATTTTTTTAATATAGGCCACATCAGACCGCGTTGGCCTTGGCATAACTACAGTGTTGACTTTATCCACAATAAGTTTGGACTCACGAACGGACTTGCCTAAAGTGCGCTATGCAACCGCCCTGGACTGGTTTCTTCTGATGAGCTTTTTCTACTGTATCGCAACATTGCTAGAATTTGCAGGGGTACACTACTTTACAAAGGTAAGTAATTATTCATTATATGTTTCAAAACTAGACATATCTTCAACATTAATCTATTTAGATACTGAAAACGGGAATATTATCATGATTTCCGATATTCCTATGAGAAGCCTATTAAAATAAGTAAATATTGCCGGTCAATCCACCCAGCAACATCAACATCAATACAGCCCCGGTTATCACTTAGCTTGTGTTGCGGGTACTAGACATCTGAAAACCCTGATATTATATACATACATTTACAGATATTTTTTATTATACATATGAAAAACCCAGCCCAAGGAAAAAAGTGCCTCAAGAACAAAAAAACACTGACCCCTTCGTCGGGAATCGAACCCGATATCTCTTGCACCGCAAGCGGACCTTCACCGTGTTACTGAGACAGGCAAACAGTAGTGATCGAAGAACGGCTATAATTTTAGTCAAAATACAACATGCTGCTCGTAGGTGCAGGGTAAAAGCACTATTTTCGTTCGAATACGTATTCAAACATTGCAACGAAACTGGTTTAGTACTAATGTTTTTCGTAGCACGTGTGCTACGAACAAACGAACAAACGAAGGTAAGAAACTGTATCGCTCATTTGTACTCATTTGTAGCAAGAGTAATGCTACGAAATAAATAGAAACAGTTACGTAGCAAGTGTGCTACGAAGAGTTGCTACGAAACTCTGTAGCGCTCCTTTGTTACGTAGCAATTGTGCTACAAGGGCTGCTACGAAACTCTGTAGCACTCATGTGTAACGTAGCAAGGGTTATAGCTACGAAACGCTGTAGCACTATTTTGGTACGTAGCAAATGTCCTACGACGAAAGCTATGAAATTCCGTAGCACTAATTTGTTAAATACTAATTTCTGGTACATAATTTGCAATAGTTGCTATAAAAGTCAGCAGCACTAATTTGCTATACAGGGTATAACATAAGTTACGGTCTGTATGGGAAGTTCTGAAACTAAAAAAAATACTACGATATGAGCAAACTGAAAAATTTCATTCAGACATTTAAACAACCCTATGTACCTAGCTCGGGATTCGTACTCGGACTTTAAAAGCAAAGCACTAGCACAGTGAAAAATAAAGCACTTCTTCTATTAAGATAGCGATTTTGTAGGTTATAAACAATAAATTTGAGCATGGATGACTAAAATGAATGAAATGCATTGTTTTCTTTCATATCTTGTATTTCATTAAGTTTTTGACACCATCAATGATGACTATTGTTTAATTCAATATTCAACACGTTTAAAATTTTATCTATGGTAGTTTGCATCTCCTCATTAATAACTACAAAGTTGTGAAGCGCTTGTTTGATTATATGGTTCTATTGTCTTCTTAATATCTCCTGGGCCAAGTGAAAAGCATAATGAAATGCATATTAAGTAAGAATGTTTGAGCTAAAATAATGTCCTATGTATAACAATTGTAAAATTATTTTTTCTTTATTTGTTGACTTAGGTTGGTTCCGGCGAGATAGTGGTCGACGATTCGGAATGGCAGGAGCTGATCGAAGAGGTAGGCGGGGACGCGTACGCGGCCCACGAACTAGCTGTGCGCCGGCGCAGCTCAGCACGATCACATAACAATTACGTAAGTGTATTAGACGTCCACGTTCTAAATAGCTAATCAGAACAAATGCCTATTCAGCTATCTTATTTAAATATGTACGTATTAATTTTCGCCGCTACAGTTGATGTATTTTTAGTACAAAATATTTACAGGCAATCAGGGCTGATTCAGTCACAAAATTACGAAACTTCGATTTTTTAGTTGCTGCTTCGCCTGTGCTTTGGTCAAAGCTGCAAGTTCACGGTGGACACTGTGTGGTCGATTTCAATCATATAGAATAGAATAGAATAGAAAAACATTTATTTTGTGCCACAATAGAAAAACTTAAAACTAGAAATGGGTAAAATTAATACAATTAGGCAACAAAAAAGGTAGACGCTCAGCATTTGATTCAGCAGCTCAGAGCTGCCGATCACTGATATTCTGCGTCCCCTTACAATGATGGTGTACGCGACAGTGAACTCTTACAAATTAAATTAAATTAAAACAAGGTTATTAATTTATCAGAAGCTATGAGATCAATAATAAAAAACATGTCAAACAAGAAAAAACGAAACATAACTACAAAAATTACTGAGATCAAGTAAAAAATATACAAAAATCAATAAAATTAATAATAAAGTGAATAATAAAAATTACAATAAAGCGGCTCAAAACGACTGTTTATGGAGTGATTCCAGATTGAGTTTCCAACAAGTAATGTTTTAGCGATTTCCTAAAAGACCAGAAATATTATTAAGTAGGCACTTTGACAAACGACTGGGTTTTATACTCACTTAGTGGAAATCAATATTTTATACAAAATATTTTATACAGGGTGTAACAAAAGTTTCGGTCAGTATGGGAAGGTCTGAAATAACAGGAAGATTTGTTTCTGGGAACCGTGTTTGAGAAAAATGCAAAATTGTATTCACGCATTTTGTAAAAACTTGTACTTAAGTTTTTCTTGGATTAAGTGTTTGCAATAAACAGATCAACGATATTTTTTTTAAAACAATATCAACTATTTTAATCACGTAAAATTTTATCTATGGTTATGTGCAGCTCTTTGCTGGAATCAGATCATGTTACGGACACCGATTTACATATGGCATTGGTACGGTGGTGATTTCAAACACCTTAAAAATGAATTCCAACTTAGTTCTTTGTCGACCTCGCCTCTGCTTTCGGGCTAGAGTGAGCTCATTTATCATAACAATAACGAACTGCTCGCTTTCAGAACTTCTCCCTGCCAACCCGTAGCGACCTGAGCGATGATCAGAATTCTACATCGGAGCCGGTGGTCGTCCGCCTGACGATGGAACGCACCACACAGACGGAGACGCGCGTACCGAAATGGAGACAGCTTATGTACTGCCTCGCTGGCGATGATCGCTACCGACGCAAGAGGCAGGTGGATGCAGGTAAACTCAGAGCTTAGAGCCAGTAGTCGTTCGGCAGAAGATGTTGGTAACAACGTAAGTAGATGTATTCTGTAAACCTGTTTTTTGGAGCTTTTGTCTGTTCACGTCCGTAAGTGTTAACCCTCTGAATCCATACACGTGACCTCCGGGTGGCGCTAAGAACAGTCTCTGGTGGTAGGCTTCGGCCGCGGCTTGTCACCACCCCCCGGGCCTGGCCCATGTGGCCCGGAGAAGCCATCTTAAAAAAAACATCCTCCTTCTAGGTGTGTTTAAGACCTTCTAGGTCTTCATGGTTCATCTTAGACCACATCGTCACTTTACATCAGGTGAGATTATAGTCAAATAAAGGCTTATCGACAATTTATAAAAAAAAAACCACAAAGATTTTAACACTAAAATAAAAAAAAGAACAATAAATTATGGGGGTTCCCTATCTTAAGGAGAACTGACAAAAAAATTTTTTTCAAATAACTTAATCATATGGGATATATATGGATATATAGGTCTTCAATAATATTATTGAGGTTTATAATATTATATTTTTGCTAATCTGAATAGCTTACGTGCGAGACACTTTCAAAGTGGTAAAATGTATGTGTGTCCCTGTAACTTCTAAATTAAATCAGAATTATAAAACAAATAATAAATTATGATTTGCATTTTAATGCAAAATTTTCACGAAAATTGGTTTGAGCGAGATCTAGTAAGTAGTTTATTTTAATATGTCATTAACCACAATTTACCTTTTCGCCTAAAAAGTTACGTTAAGCAGGGTCAGTACGTGGATGAGTGACCTCTCTGACTGCAACTGTTCACACATTTTTATTAAGTGTTTTTTTTTAATAAACACGGAACCCTTACGGTGTGTGAGACCATCTAATACTTTCCTTTTATTTACGTCGAAATCAACGATTTTTAAAGAATTAGCACGTAAATTGTTCACCACCAATCATTATAGCTTTAGGATATGAAATCAACTTTAGCGCTGGTTTTCAGTGGTACCGTAGTTCAAAGCGCAAAGCAATCTTGACAGTATGTTCCAACTAATTTTTTACATGAAATGAAAATGAAATGAAAATATATTTATTACTACGAATAGACACAATTATTTCTTAAAAAAACTTAAATATACTACAAATACATCTGATCGTAGAGCAGTTTAACATATATTAAAGAAATCATCTGTCAGTTTCCTCACTAGGACATGTGCAGTTATTTTATTAATATTAAATAAATGATCATGTGGTTGTTTCAGGCCGACATGGACATATCAACAGCGTATCTCACATCGACAAGGCGGCCCGCGTGATGTTTCCGGCTTCCTTCGCACTCCTCAACCTATTTTATTGGATGATCTACGTTTTCTCCAGCACTGACTTCGCTTGGAGCGACAACCCAATCAACAGTCTATCTCACTAAAGGCTTTAATGTACTTAATTGAATGTTATTCATTGAAATCCGCCGAGATATAGCCGCTATGTCCGAAAAGCTTACTTTAAAGGTACGCGTCCATTTTCGCCGCAACAAAACTTATACTTAATAATAATATCTACGTCAATTTCCATGACCGAACACGTATAGAAAACTCTCGAAACTAAACAAAAAAGGCGGATACAGTGGACGCATGCCCTCGGCAAATTTGTATCCGTTGCGGGCCGTGCGAGCGATGTGTTTGGCGCGGGCCAATGGACGCGTGCGACTATCAGGCTTTCATTTGTCCGACAACGAGATTGACAGATGGAAGCCAGATGAAAATGGATTGAAAGTGGATGTAGGCATTATTAACATAGAGTTAACCTAACCTTTCTCATATGGTCTAAGTAATATTTTGTAGGTACCTAACGATAGCTATCCTCGGCGAATCTAGCAACTTTATAGAACTTTTAAATTTGGTAAGCCATTGTTGAGAAGTAAGCTGAGTTAAACATTTAATTAGCCAACAGCAAATATTTGAAACAGTCCAACAAACATAGTTGAGTAGATTGTTTAGAAAGTTGTTTTCAGTATTTCGTTACATAATATACAGAAGATTTTACAGTAGGTTTTACGCCCTAAGTATGACCGAGTAAAATTAGACAATGGGTAAAGTCCCATGTGACAAAACGAGATAGCTGTTGAAATAACAACTATTGACACGTATTATTGGCACAACAAGCCATTGCTAAATTTACTGGTACTTTGTGAAATAAGCCCTAAGCATTCGTACCTAAAGTAGAGTATGTAGGATCATTGTACTTATTCGGAAAAAAGTGGTATAATAAAGAAACACATTATTTAAAGACATCTGTTTTTTTATTCATGTTACAATAATAATGCATTAGAACAATAGAGTTCATTATTTAAAAGAGGAATAAAATACATAGATCAATGTTTAAATGGAATTCAAGAATTTTGACAGTCTATGGGTTTTATGATACTTGGGAGATCTACTTAAGTCAATATACAGAAAAAGCATAACAACACAGCATAACATAACAAAACAACGTAACATAGTTTATTGCACAAATTTATCTAAAGAGCCGCAGAATTTATATAATAAAGCGCTTGCATATTAACTGTATTGGTACAGTCAACATCAAAAGTAGGTGATCAAGATCATCGTTTCTATGCATCTTCTACCGTGACGTGCCAGACGGTAACAAGTTATACCAAAGTGTCAGTTCTAAATAAAGTTGTAATAAGTCAAAAGTAAATGATTACAATAACAGGTTCGATATAAATGTAATCACTTATTATTTGTTCCGTACTTCTAGAAAACTTCAATAGTAATTAACTTTTGACTTAATTTATTGTTGTATTATTTTGGGACCCTATTTCATGAGTCTCTTTTGCTGTTGACTTTACCAGTTATGTAATTGTTTACCGATATCTTAGTGCCATTCGACAGGTTGGTCCATTTTTCAATCATTACAGGATTTTCAAGCAAGGTGCATGATATGGAATGGATGTTGCCAACTACAAAAATACTTATAATGATGCCAAAGCTGAATCTTACATCATTGGCTAATTTGAATACGTACTCGTTCATAGGTACGAGGTAGACCTTTAATATTTTATACCATCATCTATACAAATAATATTGGCGAATGGATGAACACGGATAAAAATATTTAATCTTGATTCGGAACAAATACGTTTAATAATACCAAGACATATTGTTGAAAAACTGTCTAGTTTTTTTTAACCCGGATCAAAAATATGGATGATAAATTCTTTTTTATGCAAAAAAACAGAATAATGAACATTTTTGTTGAAATCTATTCGTAATTAAGTACTTTACTTTTCAAAGTGTTAAGAAAGCCATTATTATTTAGACTAAGCCAAAACAATAATTTTGAGGGAGGACTATGTTCAACAGTGGACGTCCTACCGGCTGATGATGATTAAAACAACAATATTTGTGAGCATCGCAAAATAGATCTCTACAATTAAAATTCAATTCGTCTCTCTCAACTTTCGCATTACGTAACATTTTCAGACACCATTTTCAAAACAATATTTGTTATCAACATACACACTTAATTTATCACATTTTTTTTTCAACATAAATACAAATATGGCATAGTCAAAATTTTAAAGACGAGAGAGCTTTATATTCCAGATTTGGTCCAACTTTCTGTAATACAATTTTTCAATATAAACTTTCCTATATACCAACCATATTTATAGGAAATATACATTTGAAGGCATATCGTATAAATACATAGTGGAATGTATAACATTTAAGGCTTTCAATCATAAGTATGATGTTTTTTTTTATAATTATAGCATTCGATCAAATTATTAGTAAGTACTAAGTTCTTGAAATGCTTATTAAATAGTTTGTGATTTGTTAGATACATAACACTTCATTGTTTACCACAAAATTATAAAGATACACTGTTACAACCGTAATACACCACAAAAGGCGGCTTCATCATACCAGGCAACTCTAGAATTAACATACTATTCTGTCCATCCTAAGGTTGCCTGGAAGAGATCGGAATAGGACAACATTTAATTAACAAAGTTAGCAGCTATAGAAATAATTAGACGCCTGAATCTTCGTAACCAATAGCATAGTGGTGAAATGGTAGGTACTAATTAGAAATTGATATAACTTATGTGAAAATGATATATAGATTCAGTAAATAATTTAAAAATTTGTTCGTTATTTAAAAAAAATATATTAACTACATATACACACAGAAGACATGAACAAGATCTAAAAAACAGATAGGTACCTCATCAGAAAATGGTAACACTGATTCAGCAATTCTATTGTTCTCACTGGGTTAGTAGCCATGCAGTCCATTGAGAAAATAGATATCTAATATGACTACACAGAAAAAAAACCATTTAAGACTTGTATGACATCGAGACGAGTCCTTATAGTGCAGGTAGGGATACGCGGCGATACGTTCTTGTATAATGTGGCATTGTGCGTTTGTGGGTTAGATTTTACAAGTTTTTGGGGTGGAAACTGCACCAGGATTCAAGCTACATTCAAAAGGTTTGATTGTACCGAACGAGAGACAGTTGTAGCGCTGTTTGTATCCAAGGCGCTCTCAAATTGCTATGCGTCCGGTTTTTGGTATGACGCAGAGATTCTTGATTTCAAACAGCGCTGCAGCGGCACCTGTCCCGCGCTTGGTGTGGCGTAGCTAGTTGTGCATTCTTACGTTAACTATCACGCAACGTAATTAATTAACGTTAATTGTTACGTCAATCTACTACGTCGCGGCACCACACTGCTCCACATCATGTGACGACGTAGTGAATATTACACGTAATTTCATAACTATATATTGCGTTAAACGTAGACCTTTAAATAAGGATATGAGCCTGAGCATTCACTGTTGATAACTCTTAGATTGTCCAAGAATTTAATTTACATTTGAATCTAAATA
The DNA here is from genome assembly GCA_929108375.1 of Gymnoscelis rufifasciata. Classification (NCBI taxonomy): domain Eukaryota; kingdom Metazoa; phylum Arthropoda; class Insecta; order Lepidoptera; family Geometridae; genus Gymnoscelis; species Gymnoscelis rufifasciata. Next base: position 9,916,368 of record OV815302.1, on the reverse strand, counting down.
TACTACGTTGAGCTTGTTTGATTTGGTGCTCTTTTACATTATACATATACAAAACTAATTAATATTAAAGACTAATATTGTACATTAATTACAGAAACTGCCATAATGAAGAACTTTGTAGAAATCAAGTCGCACGCAATATATAGTTCTATACACACCTTAACTCTCTAAGCGAAACTGAATCTATAAAGACAAATCACGATAGACCGGCGAATTTTTTTTTTACGTCCTTTCATGACAGCCAACGATTTTCATTGATTTCAGTCAAATAACTCCTCTCATTTGAATTATTTATTCATAGTTGTTCCTTGACTCAATAACGTATCAGATATAGTTGTAGAAGTACTATATGGAGAACGATCTTTAAGATAACTGGTTGGCTGCAACATATACTATGAACGGACTTCAACCAATTACACGCTTTTATAATATAAAACCTCGTGTAACCGTCTAAAACTGTCAAAACTCGATAATCTACCGTGCATCAGTCTTTATACAAGTAGTTACAGAAGTAGATGCTACCGCCGGCCGGCGCTGTCATAAAACATAATACAAAAGTAGCATATAAATATTAAAACAAAATCTGTATTTATTTTATATAGCAGCATAACTTTTACAACCAGACTACTAGGCCACGGTATCCATAAATATAAAAAAAAGATATAACAAACCTGTTCATTAATAGCAGTTTCAAATTGTAACTTACAAATACACTTTGAAATAAACCTAAAAACTAATTGTTATTAGTACCATTTGTATAAACCAAAAATTAGAATAATTACAAAATGATTAAACTGCGACATCGCAACAGTCATTCATTACATACAACCATTTATTTACAAATATAAATTCTGTATAGAAAAAGGTAAACTTCGCAATAAGCCATATAGATGTGGCCATGATCCAATTTTTCAATATTTATAATTTATTTATAATAATTAGCTACCAGGATCATAACTATAAATAGTTACTTCGTTATTAAAATAGTCTAAAAAAATATCAAAAACTGGACCATTTCCAAAAAAAATATCAAGACTAGAACACTGGTCACAGGATTTTTAATATTAGGCAAGGAGATTTAGTCAAGGGTAATGTTTTTATAACTAAACTTAGCTAGTATATAATATTCACTCGCGCTTTCCAAGACACAGAAAGCTTGATGTATAATTTAGGAGCTTTAAACTCGAGAGTATTTCTTTACATATTCGTCTACTTACACTCCATTTTTCTACGTATAATAAATAGTTATCTTTTTCATTATACACCAATATAATTAAATCACAGTTACTACTTTTTGTTTAAAAATATATTCTTATTTCTCTACTTCTTTCTTTCCTATAACAAGATATACGTTCATGTTATCTTTGCCTTTCACATAGACACTACCGCGCGGCTCGAACTCGTACCGCTCGGAAAGGATTGACAAACAGGCCTCGCCAACTTGGATCCGCTTAGGCACCCCTGTCGAGTCCATCCTCGAAGCAATATTCACCGCATCACCCCATATATCGTAATACAACTTCGATGTACCTATTACACCGGCCGTCACATCCCCGAAATTATAACCAATTCTAAGTATAAAATCAAATTCTAATAGATCTTGGTTGAAGTTGTCAACCACCTTCTGCATTTCCAACGCAAAATCCATCAATTGGTACAAATGGTCGTTAGTACCGCGGGATGCGTGTCGCAAATCGGAGTTCAGACCGCTAGCTGCCATGAAAGTACTACCGATTGTCTTAATTTTCTCCACGTGTTGAAATTGCGGCCTCTCTAAAAGTTCATCGAAGTCAGCAATTAATTCGTTTAACACTCGCAAGTACTCTTTCCCTTTCAAATAAGACTCATCGTACATTTCGTTAAAGTTAACAATGCTAGCGAAAATGATACCGGCATTTTTATGGTTCTCAGAATATTTGGCGGTATTTTTGAGCTGATCTGCGACGTGTCTTGGGATTATATTGTGCAGGAGCCAATCGGCTTGGTTTCTCATGTTCTGCACTTTCTGTTTATCTCGATTCGCCACAACATTGCTATGGAAACTCAAGCGGTAACTGATTTCAAACTCGCGGTTTAAGAACCAGACTAGTATTAGAAGGAGAGCTACATCTAGGTACAACTCTATGAGATGCATTTTATTTTGCATTGTTGTTAGCACCTCCGGTATGGCGGTAATATTATCTGGCGCTACGTTATCCATTACACTAACATAACCAGACACGTTCTGAGCAATTATTTGTGGGGTCAACTTTAAAATATTTGAGTCTAAAAGTTGAGTATTAGCTTCATGACAACCTAGTACGGCAAAAAATAGGAACAAAGACGCGTATAGCGTCATCAGAGTATTTTTAACAAGCCAGTTCATTTGGGTGAAATTACAGAAATGCACAATGCTTATACAAAGTAGGTAAACATAGAAGGACTGGTCTCCTCGGAGGATGGTCATGGTAGTTGTTTCACAAGAGAAGTTTATCAAAATCACAAGAATAGGTAGACTGATTAGTAGCCCGCCCATTATATGCCAAGGTATCCAATTAGTAAGTTTTCTATACACTCCGATAGATTTCCTCAAATGCGCAGCGACCATTATAGGATCGTGTTTCGTTTTCCATTTCAAATAATGTCTGTAGACACAGAGAAGGATAGCTGCGATTTGCACAAAACTAAACAGCCCAAACCATGCAACTGAGTAGTGCCAGTCATTGTAGAGTATAAAAATAGAAACAGTAACAGCGATGAATATGATGGCTGAGACTAGAATATCTAAAGCTGTGTTAAATCTAGAAGTGGTGAGCGTTGGGGGGAAGTCTTCGCAGTCATCGCTCCTGTGAGCTTTGTCACGGTAATGCTGCTCCATCTCGGACGACCTGAAGAAGAGCGTGAACATATTGAGCGGAGGTTGCACAAAGTAGCTGATGCCTGAGCGCGCGTTGTCTTGAACACAGCGGATTAGCTGAAGATCTGATTGTTTGCGTAGTTTCTGTAAAGATTGTACTTGCTGGTCGTTTAAAGGTGGGGGTAGACGGCTACGGGAGTTCAGCTCGTTGATGGATGACTGGCTTGAAGTGTAGTAGCCGGACACTCGATGGCCCATTATGTCGTTTTGAGACGTTGCTATGTGATTCAGCACGAAGATCTGCAATCAAAGAGCACTTGAGTTAGCATCGTCTTTATTACAGTCGTGTGAAGGCTACGGTTTAGATATGACGGCCGAATTTACGATTGATTCATCCAAAAATAACTGATCGTGTATAGGTTTAGAATCGAATGGAGGTTCGTCGTAACGACGAGTATAGTTTATGGCCGCCGCACATAAAGAATCTTGTGTTTACAAAGTTATTAAAAGCTTGTTCATGATCCATTTACATTGAAACAGCTAGATAATAAATAACCTAAGCTTTCCGTGTACCACCATACTAGTACCGAAAGATATAAATAAACTACCCATTCATTACATATGCATCTGTTTTAAGGAAAACTTCCTTCATATTGAATAAGTAATTTCTTAAATAATTAACAGATATTATTATTCGCCTTGCTGTAAACGCAACGAGTGTAATTGCCTTATTAGTTTTATGAGTATTAACATACTGAACAAACATAACTGTTTACATGCATTGTCCTTTCCATAAATGCGTAAGTCTATCAATCATTTTAAACCAATGTTATTTAAGAACAAAACTAAATATAACAATTCTAAAACGACATAATAAGCAAACATTACGGTGGTGCATAGAATTGGTGCATAATTAATGCTGCGTGAATACGGGCATTAGGTATAAACTATTACATTAAACCTCAGTTTCTTGTAATTGGACTTTGCGCTTGAAGCGACAATTTGCCAGTGTCGAGTTAAATTACATTAAACCTCTATAACACGTTTAAGAAACTAGCTTGACGTGTCCGATTTTATGACAAGTCTAATGTAATGAGGTATTGTAGGTATTAATTCTTCTGACGTAAGAGTAAAACGGTGATGTTAGGACCCGCCCCCACTCCACCTCTTACGTATTGACATTTTTAATAAACTTATTACGTTTCTGTTGTTGAATATGTATATGAAAAAGCCTAAAACACACGCATGAATTTTATATAAGTACATAAATAATAAAGAGATTACTTTAATAAATGTCGGTAATGTAGGTATATCTTATGATATACCTACATTACCGACATGACATATAGGTTATGATTTACGGAATATCGGGCAAGATACACAACTTCACAACATCTGCTGGTGTTAGAACTTTCGTTTTCATTATTCCATAAAAACTTTTGGCTCTATTTATTTATAATAACCTGTTTAGGGATATAGAAGTTCGTGTGCAACAAAATGTTTTAAGTGATTATTTATATTATAAGGTAAGCTTAAACGAATAAAAAAAAACATATTGTCTCATTGTGTTATTAGAAAGTAAAGTGTTTGATATACCGCCATGAACACAATAGGAAAATAGGAACGACAATGTTACAAAACTTTACTGGACAGAATAAACAAGGCTTCCCATGTCACCTGGTAAAATATAACAAACTTTTGATAATACAATACAATTATTAATACCGAGATACTTTTTAGTTTAACTAAAAAGTTTTGTCCGTTCACGTCCGTAAGTGGCAACCCTCTGAATCCTTACACGTGACCTCAAGGTCACGAAAAAAAAAAAAAAAGAGCCGTGTTGGCTAAGTGGGGGAGGACACTCGACTTTCATTCCGAAGGTCGTGGGTTCAAACCCCGCCACGCACCTCTAGATTTTTCTTCTTGTGAAATTTATGTGCGCTTTAAACACGTGCTTTAAAGCGCAGCAAAAATCGTGAGGAAACCGGCATGTTCTGATAACTTTAAAAAATAGAGTTTGAAGGAAATGTGACATTCACCAACCCGCACTTAGCCAGCGTGGGGAATTAAGGCCTAATCTCTCTCGTCAAGAGAGAAGTCCCTGTGTCCCAGCAGTGGGAACGTTAATAGGGTGATGATGATGACCTCCGGGTGGTGTTAAGAACAGTCTGTGTTGGTAGGCTTCGGCCGCGGCTTGTCACCACCCTCCGGGCTGGGCCAGTGCGTGAAGCGATTTTTCGTGTTTCGTCCGTGTCGTGGCGGTCCGGAGAAACCATCTACCTTCTAGGTCTTCATGTCCCATCTTAGACCACATCGTCACTTTACATCAGGAGAGATTGTTGTCAAATAAAGGCTTAACAAGAATAAAAAAAAATATGTTACCATTAAACAGCCCCATAAATTTATCATTTTATCCTATGATTCAATCCTAATAGTTTAATCCTTTGTAAGTTATTTTATATGTCATTGCATACTTTGCAGGGTTTTACCTTGCTGTTACACAGTTTCTAACTACCACAGGGGGTAAAGTCCTTAAGACGTTTACTACGCAATACTTTCTTTGGTTTTTAATAAACAATTGAAATTATAGGTTCAATAACCTGTTGTTGAATGCTGGAGCGGCGACTATTGCTTCTGATGCCGGAATCCTTGCGACTGTTGACAGAGGGGCAGATACTGACGACGTCGTCTTGAAGCCGTAGGCTCTGCGGCGGTAGAGGCAGGTTGAGCCGCCTGTCCCTGGAGCCTTTGCGGATCAACTCGCCTTGGGTCGCCAGCGTCGAACTACGCGCCCTGCTTACCGGGACCTGGGAAATAGTAATGGTCTTATTCACGATAGTGTAGGTATGTACTAAAGGAAGTTGGTTTGCAAAACGTGTTGATCCCTACATATTACTTGCTTCGGAATCGGATTAATCTAATGCTAAAGGGATGGGTTATAAAAATAAATGAACCAATAAGCCCCTTAATAACATGCAGAATATCTGCAAGCTTTTCTATGTTCAAAACTAATGAGGTTCTCATATTTTGCACACTCAACTCCATCCAGCGGTCATCCCCCACTAGATTTTTCCCCGCGGGAACAACCTATTTTCTAACTGTAACAGTTTATATATAGATAAATAGGTTATCTAACAGTGTAAGAATTACTCAAATCGGACCAGTAGCTCCTAAGATTAGCGCGCTCAAACAAACAAAAAATTAAGTCAATAACAGTACACTTATGTGAGTATTGCTACTCGTCATATAAACGTTATAGGGATTTTCAAAAGAGAATATTTATTATAAAATCGGGTGAAAGGATTTGTCTAATAAATTATGTGTGGCTTTTGACCTTAAATAGGATATATTTCATCCATGTGAGGATAGTTCTCTTAAAAATAGTACAATGGCAGTGTTCTGTAATACTGTTTTAATGTTGAATAGATACGAAGAAAATTTGGCCCATTCACAATAAGTCTTCGAAGGCAATAAAGATAACTCATAATTTATTTCTCCATTCTTAAACTCTGAGTGACGTTCTTCATAGAAGTTCTATATTAGGAAAATGTAAGTACATAACTTAGGTAAATTTCCATGCCACAATGTTAGTTACCGTACACCTCCGAAGAGGCTTTACCGATTTTTACCAAATTTTATATGCGTATTCAGTAGGTCTGAGAATCGGCAACTATTTTTCATTTTGCAAAACAACTTGGGTCTGCTAGTATACTTATAATTAGACAGATGGCAAAACTACTTACGTCAATTGTATTCTGTCGGCCATATTGAGATCTATAGCTGCTACTTCTCGCAAATGGGGACATGTTACTCCTCGACTGACTCAAGTAGGATCGTATGTCAATAATCTCTTTCTCAAACGATGCCACTTCTCGACTTATAGGTATATTTAGTTTACTACTACTTTGCACGGGCTTCGAGCTCTTAGTGTCCTGAGATTCAATAACAATGGGCACTTGATGATACCCGTTGTTCAAATTAGGTTCTCCAGTCTCAATAAAATGAAGAGTTTTATCGCTCAAATCACTTTTTTTCATCTCATGTAGTGGTGTGTCAGAATGCTTGCGTAGAAATCTAGGTACTTTCCAGTTTTTTAATTTGTTTGTATACTTGCCGTAGCTTCCTGAAAACATTTCATACATACTTTTATAATTAATCGGTATAACAATCAATCATATAAAAAAGAGATCTTGATTGGAGATCCATAAAGTATACGAAAATTTTCGAAAATATTGGCTGCTTATGTTAATACAAAGTGAATAATACCTAACGCAATAGATGGCAATCAGTCATTAATGTCAACGTATAACTTCTACGTAATGTCCTCGTAAATTTTCTTGCTTAAAAACCGGAATAACGCGCATTGTTCAATTCTCTAGTTACGAAACGAAATATATATTTAATGAACAGTTTTTATGCGTCGGTCATCAATAAAATCTAGCGCTGTACATTTTTAGTAATAATTTAGTATATGCCACGTTTATCAACGAAGCAAGAGTTTAAATTAGAAAAATGCACACGATACTGATCTCATGGGTAGTTAACTGTAAATAAACAAATAGGACGTCGCTAGAGATTACGTGTCAGGTACACTCAGTGAGTGAAACAACATAGGAAAGCTAGGTATAGATCAGATACTCAAAGACCCGTCAAGGAGCGTCTGTTATTAAAACATCAAGGCTTTATAAAATCTTAGCCATTATTGCGCAGCAACATTTTAATAGAGTTTCTTAAATAGCTTCTTGTTAATTTGTGGCGAACGATAACATTTTCCAAGATTACTATGTCATTATATTACGCAATAGAGGTTCTTAGCTTGGAAGCAAGATTTAGTATCATTTTTTTTGTCTTTTAGTATTAGGTATGTCTTTGAGGCAGTTCATTTTGTGGTAATCTTTCTCGGCGTGGCGATGTCATGACATTTGTAAAGAGCCCCTCCGTAATCACAGCGAGGAGGCATGCTATCTTATCGCGACTATAATGTAGCTACCGATAAGTATACCACACAAACATCAATGCTACCGAATTGAACAGATTTATTGCTTACTACGGCTTGCTACTTATAATGAGTGAAGATAAGCTGCAGTAAGGATTACTTCGTAAGGCAAATAATGTTAATATTTCTTTACAATAGTGAATTAAAACCATACTTAACTTATTTACTATAAAATATTAATTTTATTCTCTAATAATTATTATTTTCCTTACAGAGTTGAGCGTAAAATACCAATTTGTGTTTTTAATCAATTTATTAGTAATGGTCGAAGGGTGACTGTTAATTCGTGTACACATAACATAATGTGTTTCCTTTTAAACAATTTTAAATTTAATGATAAATATTGAATATGTAATAAGTTACATACCTACTATAGTCTAAGACTATTTTTGTATCAGTTGTAATGTCCCAACGGGGCTCATGTAAGGGTATATATAAAACTTAACACCATTTGTAACCACATGAATCAACGAATAAATTAATATGAATATGAATAATGTTTCACAATCAAAACAATAAAATGTTCTTAAGAGACATTTTTACGCCACATCATTAAAGCAGTTAAGTTACTCACCCACAGACGTAGGACTTTTCGATGAGCTGTCAGTGCGTTCTGTAAAACCTTTATCTCTTTTCTCGTCCAACTCAGTATCAGAATCCAATATACTTGGCAAAGAACTGGCTTTGTTCCTAAAGTAATATGTTCCAGGAGACAGGAAATTACTAGACTCAGGCTTTTTCTCCTTCTCGTTAGCTGGTGAACTGCTGTCTTTAGATGCCACGGGTGTCGAGGAATGATTAAAGGAAAGGACGGATTGGGGGGAGGCTGCTGGAGATATAATAAGGCGTAAGTTCACAGGATTGGATGGGGTAAGGCAATTATTGCGATTGTAAGTAGAGTACAATTGTCGACCTTCAATAAAGTACGTTTTATGACCTGTGGAAAATAGAGGTTAATCACACAACTGTGTAAATATAGGTACGTAGTCAATAGCCTTGGTGATAATTTATAATTACCAAATACTTCTTCTCCTTCTTCCAAAATGTATGATCCTTCGAGAAAGGCACTCGTTTCCTCCGATATATGGACCCGGCCGGGCTTGCCTAGGGACTCCATTTTATTGGCAAAGGTCACGTCGTTGCTCCACACATCGAACTTGAATCTGCGCGTCCCCACGATCCCACAGAGCACGGTTCCGGTGTGCACCCCAACTCTCATGTTAATTCCCTCGCCACGTTCCCTATCGAATTCCTGAATAGCATCGATCATACCTATAACAACAGAGTCCATTAGCTGAAATAAATCATGTGGGTAGACGAGTTCAAGGCGCGACGGTGTTTAATGCTGAATCACTCACCTAAACCCATTTCAACGCAGCACGTGGCATGGTCTGGCCTCGGCTCGGGGCAACCGGATACGCAATAATAACAATCTCCTAATGTTGATATCTTTTCGCACCCATGTAATTGGCAAAGCTCATCAAATTTCTCAAATAAATCATTCAATATATTCACTAGTTCCTCGGCACCTTTCTTACTAGACATTCTGGTGAAGCCCACAATGTCAGCAAATAAAATGCTGACGTTATCCATACTACTCATGTTGAATGGTCTAAACAGTGATTTTATATCAGATGCCCCGGCATTTGAACTTCGTGGACCAAAAGGGTTGTTGTGCGTCTTTATGCTAGGCTCAGATTCCTGAACTTGCTCCTCCATTAACCAGCTTGCTAGTTTCGGAGGCATCACAGAATGAATCATTTTTTCCTTCAACTGCTTTTCCATCTCTAACTGGCGGCGAACTAGTAAACTCTGACCGACTTTCATAAACGTTCCGCGCATTCGTACGAATGTCATCAGGTAAATATGAACACCAATTATATGCACGCATAGCTGCAGTAGAATGCGCACAAACATACCAGGGTTTTGCCATTCTTTTTCAGAGAGGTGCAACACAATATTGAGAGCTTCGAATAGGACTGAGTATAGGATTCCAATAATGACGCATGCATACAGTGGTAGTGGCGTGAGTGTGTACACAATGAGGAGTATTTCAATGCATATAGTGAAGTGACCAGACTGGCTGATGTCCGCTGCATGATTGGGCTGGCTGCCCATCTGTGTGGTCAATGTTACCAGTGAGAGGCTCAGTGCACACAGAGCAAGTGCCATTATCAAAGACAGCTTACTTGTATACACCTTGTAAAATTTTGTGTATGTAACAATTAACATTACTGACGTTATCACTAGCACTCCAGCAAATAGAAAACACAGAAATGGCCATTTCACTGTTACACCGTTCAAGCCAAGGATGACAAAGTATATAAACCATGATATAGAGAATATCAAAATATATAAAAGTGCAAATCTGAAAAAGGAGAAAAATAAACAACATCAATTACAAGGTGTATTTTGGGCAAATTAACATTTTCATGACTAAGACAAAGCATGCTAATCAAGTTCTTACCTAAATCTAAGTCTTATTTGTCTAAATGAACTACTCCTGTACTGGCCCTCCAGAATAGTTGAGTCAAATCTGGGATTCCACCAGGTACCAGTTGCAGCCCTTTCAAAAGCAATGGGTATAGCAAGACCACAGCAGTTGGTGGTGGAATTGTTTTGTGCAAGGTAGGCCTGTACATGAGGAGCCAGCTGAATTTGGACATCATCCTCTTCGGAGCAATTGGCATCATGTTTGCTGTCCAGTTGCTGAGAGCCATTACTACATGTGACACACCCGCTTGGACCACTCATTGTAATACTATAAATTGTTTCAAACAATTCATCCTCTCACTGTTGGTTTCTGTGGTAGCAAAATTATATTGTAAACCCTTTGATACTCTTTTATTCAACACTTATTCTAAAGAGAAATGTTATCTACAAGAAAGTTGTTAAAAAGTGAACCAATGGGTTGGTTCATTTTGCAAATTTGCTCTCATGCCAATAAGAAATAATCAAGATTTCACAGTACTTAGTGAGCTACCTAACAAGTAGGTTGTAGGTATGCTAATTGCTTTAAATCATCCTGCTCAGTGGGCTCGTTCACTACTACATAATGTTATTAATAATTTCAATGGTATTCAGGTTATAGAAATAATATTTTTTGGTGTCTTTGATAACTATCACACCATTTATGATTTAATTCAAGCAGAAACGAATTTAATATAACTACAGAAATAAAATATTTTTTTTTTTATTTAGATGAGTAATAATTCCAGGTAAAGTTTAATATCCCTGACCCTGATGAATTTTCTAAGTTCAACTATATTAGTTCGTTTAGAATAATGTCATTATTTGCTATAATTAACAGAAACATCCTGGTTGAGTGAATTTACTTACCATTTTGTGGGATACGAGACACTATGGTATTGATCAAGGCTAAAACAGAATATTTAAGCAAAAAATATTTAATCAGCACATTTGTGAAACTATGGTAGAGTTAATCTGCAACTGGATCTCACTGAAATAATTATTTGCAGTACCTACATATTTTTATTACAACACGCACAACACAACAGACAGGGTTTGGTTTGGATCACGGAGAACGGAGACAAAAGTTCATTCATACTTTCATGCATAGATCATATTTGCTCCCCACAGAGTATACTAAAGCCACAGAACAGATCAAATTTTTCTTACGAGTCGTCTAAACTCGACATTGGCAATATTTAAGGGGTAAAATAATAAGAATTATGTATAACCGATTCGTTGCGATGTCTAATTTTGAAAACTTCTAACTGTGGCCAGGCTGGTGCAAGTGTCTATGATAGAATCTGACATAAAACTTTGCTAAGGCATTGCTTTGAAAAAATTGCCACCTTAATAAAAAAAAAATGCCAACTTAATAAAACTAATCGCGACTATAATACTTCCAAATATTAAATACGCTTTAGTGGTTCGCAAATCTTTTTGTAACTGCTACTTCTGAGATAAGTGGTATTATTATTCTTCTTCTTCTTGTTAAATAGGTTTTATTCTTCATGGATCATTGTCAATTTGTCACCTATCAGTCTAGTACTTGACCTATAATTGACATTATAACCACTTTTGTAAAAATTTGTGATAATTATTAATAACAAAACAATTCATAAAAATTCTATTCGATGCGAAATTTGCAAGAAACTCATACAGCAGACAAGTGAAGACAAAAAGCTTATACCAAATATTTGCCCTGGATGAAGATCGGTGAGTACATTTACCAATATGTTATTTATTGCTTCTGTAAACAATAGGCGTTTTGTTTGCTCGCCTATCATCGATATATTTTCATACCACAAAATTGCAAGTCCACCAGACCTAAATGGTTCTATGCTACAAATTAAATATGAATTATTCATCATCATTTTTATTATAGGACATAAGCCTCATTTCAAAATTGTATCTATAACACGATAATATGCTATGGCCTGTTATTTTTTTCTTTATTTGAACATAAATATAACGAATTTTCTCCCACATCCTCAGTTCAACACTCGGAATCTAAAACCATTAACCATCAATATGATCAGGAGTTTAAATACTATATATTAATTAATTTGTTGTTGTGCTGTTTTTCCGAATATAATTAAACTTTTTTTTCAGATGATGCTTGGTCAACCTCATTTAAATGACACATTATAGGAGGAGTATCATATTCTTAGATTCATCTCGATGTGTTGAAAAATAATTTGCGGTTTTAACACACTTTGCAATAGCGGAACATTTTCTTTGATTTATCTGATCATAATACCAAAAGTTAATTATTTATTTATTCAACAACAAAATTACTTTCTCATTCTTTACATCATGTTTCCTAGTGCAATAGAGTAACTCAAAGTACATTATAATATACTATGTATTATTTAATTCAATTCAATAGATCATGTTATCATCATGATCATGTGATGATGTTTAACATCTCGCCATAAATAATGGGTACGTAATATATTGTATAAATAAATATTTTGTTTTACACTTTGTTTTTGTACTAAGTATCCTCCTCCCTGTTCCCAATTTCAGTATGTAGGTCCAACCTATTATTGAGAGAAACCTAAATCATCGATATCGATAAAACTCGATTCTGTACGAGTGCAACCCTATATACCTTCTTCTTCTTTAAGGTTTAAAATTATCTTTATGTTGGTACCATTGCTTTTAAACTTCTAACAGATTATTTATTATGTTGGTGTTTCAATTATAGTAAACTTCGATTTGACATTTTGCCTAGATCAAAAATTTCTTTCCTAGTCCCGTCTCTTAAAACGTAGTGATTATATACTCTCTGACTGTGGCGTTGAACAAAATTGCCGTGACACGGCTGCCGTGCCAAGCGCCATACGATTAAATGACACGGCTCCTGTGTCTTCAGCCATGCCGAAAAGCAAACAGTGTTTTTACCATTTTTACGACGTTCTAACCATAAAACTTTTAGTTTACAATCGAAATCTAACGTGAGCGGTCAGGAACGGTAGTTTCAAGTGATAATAAGTGCAAAAATAAGTGTATTTTTGGAAATGGATGGTAAGTGGTTTTTTCAATAAAGGTGTGATCAACCTTTTCTACTGAAAGTAGTTCTAAAAACATTGTTTTGGTTTTCCTGATAAGAAATTTAAGTATTTTAAAGTAAATGATTGCCTTTTAATTGTTTAAGAATTACGGCGTAAAAGAAAGTATATTCCCGAGACAGAAATTGAAACTCAATGCGACGACGATGACCAAATACTAGAGCAGAATTCGCAAACATATTCACAACACTGGGAAAACTCAGAACACTTGAAATCTATACAAGAGGATACTTCAACTTGCATAGAAAAAGAGATGGTGGACAGATCAACGTGCACTGAAAACATAGTAGTGGACAGTACTAAGTGCATAAAAAAAACTAAGGATGATGAGCGTCATGTTCCAACTGTATTGGATATGCATGGATGTAAAAAATGTGCTCTCCAATCGTTCACATTTCTGATACAAAAATAAGCGATTTTTTAGTATTATCTATTTCAATTATATTATTATACAAAAATCCTCATCATTAAAAATTTCAAAAAGGTTGGTGACCCCTATTTTTTAAAAAACAATACAATATCCAGAAACGAATGCTACAAGCTTGATGAACGTTAAAAATAAAAAAGTTTTGTTCTAGGGTAGTTTTTCCTAAATCTTAAATTGAAGGAATTACCATCGATTTAAAAATGGCACGGCTCACGTGCCTAACGCCACACGCAAAAGAAAATGATGACACAGCTGCCGTGCCATCCGCAACGAATCGGTTGAGCTAATTATTGTTGGGTAGTTTCATCAAAATCTAAATTTGAAATTTAAGAAAATCCCTCGATTCCGATGCCTCAATTTCTTTAAAAGTAAAACACCATAATATTATGTAATGTTCACGCGATGCGCTTTCATTTGATATCCCACTCGAGTACCTACATTTGCAAATATTCGGTTTTCCTTCCTCACTCTAACCCCCATAAATTTAAACGGCATAACCGATTTTTATGAAACATGTATAAGAAAGGTTGCATATAAGTTACATAGAAGTTGACACTAGATGGTAGTGTTGTTGTATAACAAATAAGGGGGAGCCATTTTTAACAAAGTTGGATAAAGTTTAGAAAGATTTACAATCAAACGTGGATCAAAATGTAGATTTCTTAGAAATCGTTTTTCGTATTCATTTGTCTGTTTTAATATAAGCCATTTTCTAAATAATAAGTAAAAAATATACGGTCGAATCGAGAGCCTCCTTTTTTAAAGTCGGTAAAATATCAATCTAGTTTTATTTGTAATATAAAGTCAAAATTAGTAGTGTCACTATTTTAAATTTTTTTATACAACCAGTTACCAATAAGTAAGTTAATTGTAAGAATGTACTTTTATTTTTATTCACAAAATGATTCGGTTTCCGTATCATACTTAAAGAATGATTTTTATATTGAAAAGGTTTACGACTCCTGGAGTATGCGTTTTCATGCAATATCCCACTGGAATCGTAATCTACGTGACAAATAAGTTCACTTTCATTTTTCATTTACGGATAACCACTGAAAAATGGTGTTTTATCAGAGTTTTACAGGTAAAACATTTTGGCTCCTCTCGGGAGCCATACGCCATTTACAGAAAATACCTATGGCACCTCTAGGGCCTAGGGCGCCATCCGCACGGAATCGGCTAGGACTGATTTGTTGTTTGATTTGTTAAAATATAAATCAAATGTGTTTTTTATTAAATCTGTCAATTATCTCAATTAATATTGCAAATAAACAAAACTTTATTTAATAACAAAAAAAACGTATCAAAAATATACAAACCTAATTTAAACGTAGGCAGGCTTAATATAAAAATTCTGTAGGCGGGAAGCCCCATCGCATGTAAACGTAGGAACCGCGCGGTTTTAGGTTCTTATTACTTACTGTCTATAATATAATATTACCGGGATTTACGCCCATTCAAATACGGACCACTTCTACTTGCTTGAAGTTGACAACCATACCTTTAATAGTGGACATAAAATAGTCAACTTATTTTCTTGCTTTCTTAAGAAATAATAAGAATAATTTTCCTAAGAAATTTATTAATTTACGGATTTTGTTATTAACCACTAACATATAATTATTCATATATTTAATTCATGGAGGCACCTACACTATCTCTAATACAAGTAGTCGATCGTTTTAACATTTTTAACAGACACCATATTGGTACAGAGTGTATTTTATATGTAGATAATAAATGCTGATGATAGTAAATGCTGTGCTTACCTTTAATAAGAATATGTATCATAGTGTAATAATGTGTGTATTAATTACTTTAAAGAGTTTGTTATATATTCTGTTGGTGTAGCCTATTTTAATAAATAAAAATAGATACATAATAAAAAACATTTTTTTTTACCTAGCAGAAACACATAGTGATTATATACTCTCTGAGCAGAAATTTTATGAGTAATAAACCTACTAAATTCATAAGTAATTAACCTACTAAATGGCATAATCTCCTTCATTTAATTTTTCAACTTCCTGATAATAGAATAAAACTAAGTCAAATAGAGTCCATATTGGATCCTGTTTTATCCTTTGGGTTACAAACCCTAAAAATTGTACTTGCCATATTGAAGATTGTAAGTACAAGATAGAATTAGTACCTATTTAAATAAAAGACATATTACAGCTTCAATAATTTTACATTTCAAAAAATAAATTAAGGAATCCAATAAAAGTATTGCATTTGATTACAAATTATTACAAAATATTTTTGCAAAAATTGAATACTTAAATCACTACACAAATTATGTTTAGGTATCTTACAATAACATTGAATTATGTTAATTCTAACCAAGTATATAATTTTAGTAGGATTAGAACATTAATTATTGTCTTAGTAGTAGCTGTGTTAAATAATTAAATTACTATTTGGAGCACTTGAGTTTTTACTTAGAGTCATAGGTCCTGTATTAAAAACCACACTCAACAAGCTAAGTTTGATCTTGCGAACCAACATCAAACATGTAAAATGTGCACTAAATATCAAACTTAAAGTTGAGTGTGGTATATTAATACGGGAATAAGGCTGTGACAGTTCATATTGCGTAATTGATACATGTATGCAAATATAAACAAGAACTGTTTTACTCAAAAAACATATAATTATTCTAAAATATCACAAATTAATATCTCTATAATATTATTCAAGAAATAGAACATTAATGTTTAATACATTTCTTATTTTATTAATATCTATAAATAGGTCATTCAGACCAATTTGATCCCAATCAAGGCACACATCAGAGCACCAATTTATTGCTTTTATCACAATAGTGAACAATAAGTTCAGTGAAATTACTGAATAGAATTCAAAAACATAAACAAAAACATTTAAAATAATTTGTCTGTATAATAATTAATAGAGGCCATTAATCATTGTACATTCCATCTAGCAAAAAGTCCATGCGTTTATAGTGTCTATTTTTCCATGCTTCTTGTCCACGCTTCAGAGCCATGTACCCAAAGATGGCAAACATAGGCACTACTAATATAGTAATAACTACAGGCATTATCATACCTGGATGACTGTTAGCTCTTGTTGGATACAATTTAACAACATCTCCTTCATTTGGTGATGGAATCTGATTTTTAGTCAGATTTGGTAATGATTTTGATGATGAATTCATTATCGGCAATCTTGTTTGGTTTTTATTTAGTTTATCAGCATTGGAAAGAGCTTCATATGACAAAATAAGAGGTTTCTTGGGTACCTCAGTACTATTTGTTGAATTAGATATATTTTGAGTATTATTCTTATCAAAATCAAGAGTGTGAACAGGTGGTTCGATTTCACCACCTTCAGAATTCAAAGTTAATGAAGTGTTCTGCAGTTGGGTTGCATAAATATCTTTGTTATTATCTTCAGTATAGTTTCCCACTCCTTTCCGTGGATGTACAGAAGTCTCCTTATGCTTATCCAACTCTCCATCTAGTGCTAATAACGTGGACAGCTGTTTGTTTTTTTGAATAATCTCCGGAGTACTGGATAATAGAGTCCCACCTTCACTTGGCAACGAAATATTGGTCGTAAAGTGTTCAATAGAACTTGTGTTATGTTGAGTAACTCTATTTAAATCTTGCTTCTCTTGAGTGGATACGGTTTTATTAGCACAATAGACAATAGCAAATAGGCTGAAATAAACATACCACTCCATGTTTTTAACTTAATTTGCTGATGTTTTTACGATGCTAGTAAATTTACAAAAACCAAAACAAAAAAAATCACAACCATCTGTTATAAATATAAATATACCAATACATTAATTAAAATTGATATAAAACTTTATGAATACGTAGGTATCAAACGAATCAAAGACTTTGTGAAAATGAAAACAACTTGTTGCATTGCGTGTTGCCAGCTTGCCAGCAGACGTCAATTATGAATTCACCACAAATCCTTTCTTAAATCCCCTCAAATTTTGAGATAATAAAAACCTCTGGATTTTTCTTGTTGAAAATGTATTATGCGCTTTATACACGTGATGGCAAACGTCGTGAGGAAACCGGCATGTTCTGAGAACGTTAATGAGTTTAAATGACTTGGTGACATTCACCAACCCGCACTTAGCCAGCGTGGTGAATTAAAGCCTACCGTCGATCTCCCTAACTTCACCTAGTCGCCTAATCTTCGCCTGAATTTATAAAATTCTCAATATCACCGAAATCTTAGAAGTAAGTTACAAAATAAACACCCACATTCAAATTTATATTTAGTCGTGGCAATATTTTGCTGATATCACCCAGCTAATGCGTTTAGTTTGGCGGTCATTACATCAGAAAGTGTCAGTGGTGTGAGGTGTTTTAAGTGAAGTGCGAAAAACTTCGTTTGTATCCGCTTTCAGAGAACAGGTAATATTATACTATAAAGTGTATCATATAGTAAATTTATCGTAGATTCTTATAATGTAATCAGTTTGTCAATAATCTTTAAGAATAAATTGCTATCATTGAAATTAAGTACGGAGACACATGAGTGGCCATAATGTTCCAAACTTCGCCTACCCATAGGGTTGTCGCAAAGATTATAAGTATTTTCCTTGTAGATTAATTAAGATAATTGTGGTAAAAAAAATTAAATGCAATTAACATTTTAGTAGTAGTTTATTTTATATTTACATAATTAAACCAATTTCATCCACCGGTTATTTATTATAAAAAATTTGTTAGGTAAATTTTTATTGGGTAGGTATCTATACATATGTGTGTACATACATAATGTACACAGAAACAAACATTTCGATAAAAAATATGTTTTTGATGTGTATCTAGTAGTAGATCCTTATCCTTAGTATCCTTAGGGATATTACATATATTCAGGCCTATCAAATAAAAAAATAATTTCGTGAATACCTGATACACAGCTTGTTTTATTCCATTTCAACTTTACCACCCGTCCTTATTGAAGAACCCTAGTACATAGATGGCCTTATGACAGCGATGTTTTTTAGGAAATGTTTTAAGTGAAGATTTGTAATTGTCTTGACAATTACAAATCTCTATAGGTACATATTTATTCATTTTATTTTTCAGCAAAATGGCCTCAATAAAAAAAAAAGAAAAAAATCGTATACTGCACATCATGATCAGCAAATGATGGACTTAGCTCTCGATATGAGTTGTATCTTTTTACCTACAACTGCGACTCATATTAATTGTGACAACCCTGGTTGGTTGTTCACATTTGTATGGAAAGCGTAAATTACCGTGCCAAACTTCGCCTACTCGATAGTAATTTAGAAAATTGATCTTTAAGCACTTATAAAAAGATTCTGTTTCGTTTCTACTACATCGCTCTATAGCCAAAAAAATACTAGCCATAGACGTCTTAAAAAAAAGCGAGGAAACATAGGTAGGCGAAGTTAGGCCAACGGCCCGATCTTCGCCTACTGGCTTTGGCAAGGTATTTTTATATCTAAATCGATGATTTTAACAGTTACTTTAGCTTGTGATTATTAAGAAACCTTAATTGTTCCATAAAATGTTAATAATTTGCCTGCAGTGGTAATATTTAAAAAAGTACGTTAAAAAAAGTGTCAAAACCCAGGCGAAGTTAGGGAAATCGACGGTAATCTTGAGTCCCAGCTGTGGGAACCATAATAGGGTGATGATAAAACAACAAAATACTTGATTACACTTCAGGAAATGCTTCCATCCCATACATATGCATCTTTGTGTCATTTTAGGGTTCTGTACCCAACGAGTAAAAGGTGTATCGGACGTCCGCAACACAATGGTAAAGAAAACCAAAATGTAACGGCTTTTCTGTCGAAGGCGTAACTCTCCGACTCAGGTGCTGGCGGGAAGATGTCAATGATACTCCAGATCTTCTCAACACAGATTTAATATCTGTTCACAATCACGACTACTTATATTCAAGTCACTACTGCTATGTATTCTTCGCTCTTCGAGATATTTTCACTTGTTCACTTGTTCGTATCCAAATACTGAATGCATTCTCGGAACACAGTAGGTACGCGTATTTATATCAAAACATAAGGTTCTAGAAATATCTATAAATAACTCGAAGTCCTTTAAAAACGTAAACAAACAAAACTATTACTTAATCTATGCCTATTCCAGAATACGCGGGTACAAAGGTCGCTCCGCGACTACTATTAGCTAATCTGTGCCACAGTGCACATCTCTAATACGTATAAATGCTACGTCTTATTCTGCGTACGATTCTAAACCTTTACTAAGTAAATATGAGGTCGTCGTCGCTAACATTCTCCCCCCTAGTGCGCGTAGCAGACAAGCACTCCATCATTTTGTAGCGACGATAAGTGTCGCTTCCAGATACTACGTCGACGATGAGTTCTCCTTGTTTTCGTTTTTCGACGTCGTCGTTGCGCTGTTTTCCAGCAGAAGTAGCTAATGAGATCATAATCTCCATGACCAACATAACCAAATCCAATCAGCCAAATTGGCAAACACTCGATTCTTTGATTTTCCTGTTTTAAGCTAAAGTTTCCGACTTGACTTGGTATGGTTTTCGGTTTTCGATCTCCCCTTATTCTCTTTGATTCGATCCTCCACATGTTATTCCTGTTGCTGACATCATTAATTGTTCTCAACAATTTCGTTGTCTTAGTTCGAATGAACTTGGATCCAGAGAACCGCCTGTTCTTTTCACTGTAGCTAGTGGCCATGAGTTGCATATTTAGTAATTTCGTATTTTGGTGACATTCATCAAAAGTCTTAACATTTTCAGACTGTGTTTCCACCAATTCTTCGAGAGAGTCCTCAATGCGTCTGCTTGATTCAAAATCAGCCTGTACTTTGTTTGCGTTAATTATTTTCACGACTTTTGAGTCTTCTTTAACATTCTCCAAATTTTTCTCGAACACTTTCTCCGCTGTTTGATTATTATCTAAATCTATGATTGATTCTTCTTTCTCAATGTCTTTGAAATTGTCATTCTTTAATATAATTTCCTTACTCATGGCAGGCATTTCTTCTTCTTCTTGTAAATAACAATGATTCACAATTCTAACTGGTGCATGTGTTCTACCGTGGAAGCCGTGAAGCACCCATCCTAGGCTTGTCAGTGATGCAACAGGTTCCTCTCGTTTTCCTTTAATGATCTTTCTTGACACTATGAGATCCCAATTATCCTGTCCTATCAGAAGCGCTGGACGATTGCTCTCATAGATCAGTTCACTCTTCAAATTTCTTAGATGATCGCACTTTTCTATAGTGTTCATATCGATGCACTGCGATGACAGTTTTAAATCATCGATTGTCCGAACTCCTTTCAATGTTCGTTTATCTTTTCTGTAAGCTCCTTTTATCTTTAAGTCGATTGATGGGAAGCTTTTCTTCTCTACAATTTTGCCACCAACCGTTTCCAATTTCAATGACTCTTCTTTCCCATTGACACCAATGCGACTGGCTACATTTTTGTCTAAAAGAGTCACTGTGGATCCTTCATCCATCAGTGCTAAAACACGAGCTTTTCCTTTTGGTCCAAAAATGTCTACTGGAATCATTTTCAGAAATACCTTTTCTCTGTCTGCCGTCGCGTATACGGATGTCATTACGTTCACGTTTGCTTCTTTACTGTCTGCAGAACATGATTCATTGGATATTTTATGTTGCGTTGACGGTGCTGGTTGAACCGGCTCCAAGTGCAACATTGCGTGATGCCTCCTCTTGCATTTTTTGCAAGCTTGTCCTTTGCAGTCCACAATTCTGTGACCTCGTCGCAGACACATAAAGCATAAACGATGTTTCCTTACTATTTGCCACCGATCATTATTTGTGGCTTCTTTGAACTTCTTACATTCCGTAAGCCAGTGCTCCTCTTCACAATGACTGCATTTTCTTTTTCTTTTTTCAAAGGTTGCAGTATTTGTCAAAACGTTGTCAACTTCTTCCAGAGCATTTATTTGATATCGGGAATCGCTAGATTTTTTTCTTATAAATTCTGGCGGAGCAAACTCGCTACATAGTTTGCTTCATTTTCTAAGAATAGTTTTAACTTAGTTAATTGTGGCAAATCTTTAGCCACACTTCTCGCAAAATCTAGCCAACGAAAACGAAGAATGAGTGGTAATTTATCTAAGATTGCACGACTAACCTCAGGCGAATGTAGATAATGTGTCCTCTCCAAGGCCGTTATGGTCGTTACGGCGTTCTCGACATGACTCGCAAAGATGCATATGTCCTTGGGGGAATCTCCAATCTTCGGAAGCTCCTTTATTCTCTGCAGCTCCGATAAAACAATATAGTCCGGTCTTCCAAATCTTCTTTCCAAAGAGACGACGATATCGTTAGGATCCGAAGCAGCGAACAGCAAACTCCTGACTGCGTTCTTAGCCTCTCCCTTTATGGCATTCCTCAAACGAGCCATATTTTGCACAGCAGTACATAGCGATGCACTCTCATCGTATGCTCTCTTAAAGTGAAGCCATTCTTCATAATTTCCATGAAATTCTGGAAGATACCAGCTTTCTGAGTTGAAGACCGTTGTAGACTGTGCTTTGGTAGAAAGAATGGTGTCGACAAGTTTATTGATTTCTTTGATAACTTGAACTTGCGCAGGAGCTTCAGCATGTTGAATTTCTTTCTTTTCACTAGTTTGGTCCATTTGTGGTTTCGGTTCTTTCTTTAATTTAGTGGATGTTTTAACCCATTGTTCTATCCGTAATGATTTTTCATCATCCAATTCATCATCTTCAGATTCAATTTCGGATGGACAGTAGGATGATGCCCTGCTTCCTTGAATTTCTGCTGCACTTATAGCAGCTTCTTCCTTAGCTTTGGCTATAGCAATATTAACAGCTTCAGTATTAGCAATAGCTTCGGCGTAAGCTTTTGCTTCCTTAAGAGCAGCTTCAGCATTGGCTTTACTCAGAGTGGTTTCAGCTTCAGCATTAGCTATTTTAAGTGCAGCTTCAGCTTTGACCTGCTTCAGAGCTGCATCATTCTTTGCTCTAACTAATGCGGCTTCTTCTTCGAGCTTAATTATATGGGCTTTCAATTTCTCTTGCTCGATTTCGCGAAGAGTAGACGATCTTGATTTTCTTGATGATGCTCTTGACGACTGCGATGCACGAACATATGTTGCTGAAGACGCTGACGGTGGAACAGTGACTGCCCCTCCAATGTTCTCCAACTTCCTTTTGATAACAGCAGGACACAAAATTTCTGAAGATCCGTCCGGTGGAAAACCTTTTCCTCCAATGACCTTCGCTTTTATCCGCATCGACCTTCTTATTTCCCCTGGCAGCAGCTCAGGTAGCTCAGAGGCTTCCGCCATCGTAAACGGTACTACTGTAGTTCCAATTGATGACGCAGCAGTTGATTCAGTCTGTTGAGTCGATGTCGTAGCCATAGATTGCTCATCATGGTCCTTGGCAGGACGTATAGGTGACCTGGAGCGTACTATAGGCATGGTGTGGAAATTTCACTTCACACTTCCTCAATATTCCCGATCCGGCTCGAAGGACCAAAAACTGTATCGGACGTCCGCAACACAATGGTAAAGAAAACCAAAATGTAACGGCTTTTCTGTCGAAGGCGTAACTCTCCGACTCAGGTGCTGGCGGGAAGATGTCAATGATACTCCAGATCTTCTCAACACAGATTTAATATCTGTTCACAATCACGACTACTTATATTCAAGTCACTACTGCTATGTATTCTTCGCTCTTCGAGATATTTTCACTTGTTCACTTGTTCGTATCCAAATACTGAATGCATTCTCGGAACACAGTAGGTACGCGTATTTATATCAAAACATAAGGTTCTAGAAATATCTATAAATAACTCGAAGTCCTTTAAAAACGTAAACAAACAAAACTATTACTTAATCTATGCCTATTCCAGAATACGCGGGTACAAAGGTCGCTCCGCGACTACTATTAGCTAATCTGTGCCACAGTGCACATCTATACGTATAAATGCTACGTCTTATTCTGCGTACGATTCTAAACCTTTACTAAGTAAATATGAGGTCGTCGTCGCTAACAAAAGGGGACCCTATTTCTGAGACTTCGTCGCGTCGTCTGTCTGTCTGTTTATCAGGCAAACAGTTACGTGAGTTTTAGAAAGTTATGAAACGTTTCGCGAAATCCAAGTACTCCCCTACTTGGATTTCATCATTAAGCTAAGCTTAATTAGGTATCTAAAATAAATTTTAAGACTATGAAATGGACTCTCATACATACTACAATATGGTGCCCTGTAATGTAATGTATAAAAACCCTTTTTTTTTTAAATATATATTTTTCTAGGTCCAAAAAGAGCAGTCAACTTGTTCACCACGTATTGTAGGTGCTAGGTGTAGTGATTTTATATAAAAAGCTTAGCTAAATGTTGAAGTGGCCGGTCATAATGCTTAATCTTAATATATACA
Organism: Gymnoscelis rufifasciata; assembly: GCA_929108375.1. NCBI lineage: Eukaryota > Metazoa > Arthropoda > Insecta > Lepidoptera > Geometridae > Gymnoscelis > Gymnoscelis rufifasciata. Next base: position 9,892,156 of record OV815302.1, on the reverse strand, counting down.
GTTGTGGTCATATAATTAAGTACAATTTTAAGTAAAAGAAGTTTTTTATTTGAATTGTGTCATACACAGAGATATGTACTTTCTGAGCAGCAACTAGTTATGTTATAAAATAGCCACATTCATAGAGAAACGTGGCTTAGGAATAAACAATAAAATCTTTAACTATTTTTATTCATATATTATTTATTTGACCGAAGTACCACATTCAAATAGTACTGAAGCTGGACAAATAATTAAGAAAGATTTATTAAACTACTCGGATATTAAAACTATAAAAAAAAATCACAATAATATGTAGTGCTGAAAAATTTAACAGCAATTCAATACATTACAATACTGAAATTAATTGTTAATGGCATATCCACGGCTTTTAATTACTGCTTTTCACCGGCGGGGCATAAACTCAATTAATTTATTAATTTTAGACATTTCGCAAGATAAATAGAGTTCCATTCTTCTGAAAAAACGTCGTACAGCTCTCTTAAATTCCCGCACTGTGTATGTGACACCTTTTTCTTTACTTCGAACCCCAGATTCTCTCTATTGGGTTGAGATCTGGGCTGTTAGCTGGCCAGTCTAAGACAGAAACTGATTGCGCTGTAAGAAATTCCTTTACGGTTCGTGCAGTGTGCTTTGGATCATTGTCATGCTGGATTGTTCAAATAACCGGTAGAACGTCTTCAGCATAAGGTTATATTGTTTCTTCCAGTATATTTTTGTTTCGGAACTGATCCATGTTACCTTCTATGAACTTTACAGGTCCAACAACATGTCCAGAAAAGCATCCCCAAATTTTCACATTTCCACCACCGTGCTTTAGTGTTACTTTCGTGTACTTTGGGTCGAATGCTGTATTCGGGGGACGTCGTACTTATCGTTTTCCATCAGAAAATACTCTGTTTATTTTCGTCTCGTTAGAAAAAAGTACTTTTTTCCACCGTCGCACAGTCCAGTTTTCATACTTTCCCGCAAATGCAAGCCGGGATTGCCTTTGGCAAAGTTTCAACATGGGTACCTTTCTTGTTCTCCTACCGTGCAAGTTTTCTTCTACCAAACGTCTTCGAATAGTGCGTGCTGAGATTGCTGAGGAGTTGTTATCACCAAAATATTCTTTTCTCAGCTCATTGGACCCTTTAAAAGGATTTTGTTTTGACATACAAACGATGTTTCGGTCATCTCGAGGAGTTGATTTTCTCTGTTTAGGTACACGTGGAACATTCTAAGTAGTTTGATACGTAGCAAAATGCTTTACCATCATCTTTGAACATTGCAGATGGTCGGCTATCTTTTTATATGACCAATTTTTATGGCGAAGTTTTATTATTACTTCCCTTGTAGATTTATAACAACTTTTATTTATTCACATTGTTTTTGATAATAAGCAATCTCTTTTAATCTTTTGCAGCACTAAATGACGCCAAAATTATACAAACAGTAACAAATCGACCGAGTGTTCTCTATTTAAATTTGAATAAAGGAATAAACTATTAAGCGTTCTTAATTACGTGACCAGCCACAGCCAGTAAAAAGTAATACTATCTTAAGAAGTACTGTAAAAAGTTTGTCTATTTATTTTTAGCTTATCATGTGTATCAATGAATACAGTGGTACTATGGAAAAGTTTTATGATAGGTACCGACAAAATAAAAAAAATATTTATTTGTAATTAGTTTTGCGCCTTAGTTTGAAAAAATCACCCCTTTATGTCAGCGTTCTTAATTATATGACCACCACTGTATAAATCTCGTGTCACAATGTTTGTCCTCAATGGACTCCTAAACCCGTTAACCGATTATAATAAAATTCGCACACCATGTGCAGTTCGATCCGACTTGAGAGATAGCATAGTTTAAATCTCAAATTATAGTCGCAAAAATCGAATAATTGCCGGGATTTTTTTTTAATAAAAACCCGTGCGAAGCCGGGGCGGGCCACTAGTTATATATATAAATCATCAAACACAGAAGTCAACGATGGTAAAGATAGTTGTAAAAATTACTGCATTTCTATTTGTGTAAATAAAATGTGTAAAAGAGAAGGAAGTTCTTTGATTTGAGAAAATCTATGCTACAAAATAGATTAAATTACACTTGTTTTTTTTTTAAACATTTAAACATTTTATTATAAATGAGTCAGAGAGTATATAATCAATTTAGAGAGTATAATTATAATCAATTTTAAACATTTTATTATAAATGAGTCAGAGAGTATACTAACACTACGTGAAATGAGTGAGTCAACGGCCAAAGAGTATATAATCACTCCGTCTTTCAACGGCCGTTCCCCGGCCGGTTATTGTCAATGTCATCGTCTATTTGACAATTTAGAAAATGACATTTTCGACATTCAAATGACCATTGATCACAATCAAATCAGAACACAATTTTACTAGATAAATATTTTTTTAATTAATCAAGGGAACGAAAACATCTGAGCGAGACGATTATTCAGTTTTTCGATAACTTTCAATCTAATTATGTTTTGAAATGATTTACGTAATATAATAGCTTGTGTTCGCAATTTATGATGAGAACTCGAAGTAACTCTGGAGTACGCCTCGATTATTACCAGAGAGTGGTACACAAGTTAATTTTAGACCACCAGCAGCCGGTCACAGGACTCTTCCCAGCAAGTCTTCACAATGATCATGCGTGGATCCGAGACAATCTCTATTGTATTCTGGCCGTATGGGGCCTCTCAATGGCCTTTAAAAAAATCGCGGATCAAGATGAAGATCGAGCCAAAACATATGAACTTGAGCAAAGTTGTGTCAAACTGATGAGAGGTATGTGAATAGGATAATTATTTTGCCAATAATAAAAGTTTAAATGTGTAAGTCGCTAATGAAAGCGTCTTTATCTCTCTGCTTTTGCAAAATTGAAACAAAAAATATAACTAAATGTTTCAATTACAGATATCACAATAAAAGTCGCAATGTTTTGTTATAAAATGTAACATTTCAGGTTTGCTCATGGCAATGATGCAGCAGAAAGAAAAGGTTGAAAAATTTAAGAGTACCCAACACCCATTAGACTCCCTTCATGCCAAATATTCCTCAGCCACAGGCCGTACTGTTGTCAAGGACAACGAATGGGGGCACCTGCAGATTGATGCTATCTCCCTCTACCTTCTCATTCTTGCCCAGATGACAGCATCTGGCTTACAGATTGTATTTTCACTTGATGAAGTTGCTTTCATTCAGAATTTAGTATTTTACATTGAGTCTGCATATTGTACACCTGATTATGGGATATGGGAAAGAGGAGATAAAACTAATCATGGTCTACCTGAACTGAATGCTAGTTCAATTGGCATGGCTAAAGCTGCCCTTGAAGCTATGAATGAGCTGGATCTATTTGGTGCCCGTGGTGGACCTTCTAGTGTAATCCATGTATTGGCTGATGAAGCTCAGAAATGCCAGGCTGTTTTACAGTCAATGTTACCGAGAGAATCAAATAGTAAGGAACTTGATTCAGGATTGCTATCAATTATAAGCTATCCAGCATTTGCTGTGGATGACCCTCAGCTTATAGCAAAAACTAGAGACACCATTGTCAACAAAATGCAGGGAAAATATGGTTGTAAGAGGTTTCTTAGAGATGGACACAAAACTCCTAGAGAAGACCCGAATAGGCTCTACTATGAGCCATGGGAGTTGAGGATGTTTGAAAACATTGAATGTGAATGGCCGCTCTTCTTTTCATATCTTATTCTGGATTATTGTTTCCAAGGTGATAAGACTAATGTTAATGAATACATGCAGCGCTTGGAGAGTGTAATGATCAGAAAGGATGATGGAATTAAATTGGTCCCGGAATTGTACTCTGTGCCAGCAGATAAGGTAGACTTGGAGAAATGTGACCCTGGAAGCCAAGAGCGTATTCCACTAGGCAGATGCCCATTTATCTGGGGTCAATCTTTATATATTTTAGGAAAACTACTACAGGAGGTAATTATTTTATTCTTAAAGTATCATATTATATTGTATGTGCATAGTTATGTCAAATATTTTGCCAGTATGTGTTGTTTAATTTATTTACTTTAATGTAACATATTCAATAGTTAAATATTTCGTTTTGCTAGAGAGATTGGCAGACTTTTTACTTGGTTTTCATTATTTACTGAATATTACCATTTCAGGGATTCTTAGCTGTTGGTGAATTAGATCCCCTTAATAGACGCCTGTGCTCAGAGAAGAAACCTGATGTTGTAGTACAAATAGTAATATTGGCTGAAGATAACGAAATCAGAGACAAACTGATGGAGTATGACCTTCATGTGCAAACAATAAGCGAAGTAGCTCCTATTGAAGTACAACCAGCCAGAGTTCTGAGTCACCTTTACACATATTTAGGTATATCTTTACTGTAATCCAGTTTTGACAGGCTTTTATTTGGTTTTATATGTCCCACTTTGTTTGTCTGCAGTCAACTTATTGAAGTTACAGTCAAATTTCACAGTTTATAATAGATAAGTTAATATTATACCTTATCTATTATATTATAACTTATCTATTTGTAACAACTACTTTTATTAATTTTGATCTACAATCACTCCATAGAACTTTGAGCAGATGTTTTGGTAGTACTGCAGAATTTTCAAAGTAAGAGGCCCAGAAGCCTCTTCATTTTTAAGTTCAACCTAGGTGAGGTTTATCACTTTCAAAAAATGTTTATCTAAAGAATATAAAGGTTGCCTGGAAGAGATCGCTTTTAGTGATAACGCCGCCCATTGTCTCACTTTTGCTATGCACAATTCTTTGTAATATTAGTTTTTTTGGTGTTTCAATAAAGAATATTGTATTGTATTGTAATATTACATTTTTCAGGAAGGAATAAAAAACTGGGATTGTCCGGTAGAAAATCTCGCGATGTGGGCATCCTGAGTACTAGCAAACTCTACTCTTTGAATGACCGCATATTTGCTTTCACTCCTCAGGTAAAATAATATAATAAAATGTAATTTTTATTTATCTTTATTATTATTAGTTTATAATGCAACAGTTTTCTATTCACAACTATTGGCCAGGATAGCAAAGTGTGCCATGTAAAATGTTGGTAAATAGATACATTCTCATATTTTTATTTGTATAAATGCAGGTTTTTCATGCTTTTTATGATTTTTGTTTAGTTCTCTGATATGCAGCGTTTCTACATAGCCTCTGACTACGAACTAATGGTTGACACACTCAAATCTGAAATCAATTTCTTGAAGTCATCATGGCAAAACCTTCTTGGACGTCCACTTGTTGTATTGAGTTTGAGTGAAATGCACTTAGGTATTGTAACTATTCTTTAAGGCCTGGCGCAGGTTTAAGCGGGTGCGGCCGCGATTTTATGTCAAACACGTACAAAAGTGTTCCGTCGCCGGCCCAGCGATGTAGCACTTTTGTATAAAAACGCGCCCGCGCTCACGTAACGCAGCGTTAGGCCTTAGGTTTGAGGTTTATTTTTGCACTGCCATATTAACACTTGGACGTAAGCCATTAGTAGATAGTTTTAGCTTGTGCTCTCCCCATATCATGTATGTGTAGATATACTTTGTCGCTTGGTATACTTTGTCAAAAAATACCTTTGTAAATTATTGTGGGTATGTCCTAGTTGTCCCGTCTACGATTGTCCCAATTGGACTGGTAGAGGGGACAACTGGGACTTCGTAAAAGAGATATTCCAATTGCCCCTTCTACACGATCCAAATGGGACAACTAAGACTTGCCCATTATTGTGTGTGTTATTGTTTTGAGGAAGACTTGTAAATATTGTTTTCAATATTTTTGTTTTGTATAATGGTTTATTTGTACGAGTATGTACTCAAATTAAATCATGGAACAGTTTCGTATCAGAATTCATTTTACTGTGAATACATAACATTTATATCGTCATTGTTTGTTATTCTATTGTGCTAAGTTTATTGCCTAGTGCAAGAACTATATTAAATGAGTAAATATAATATTATAATTTGCTCGTCACTGGATTAATCATACTATATTTTTGGGTCTCTACTTAGAACTTGCACAAAACTTGGGATTTATAAATGCTTATAACGTAACGGTCCAGTTATTCGTAAAGCCATACCTGTTTTTATTTGTTAATGTACAAAAAAAGCAGGTATGGTTTTACGATATATTTACGGTCTAATGTTCTATGGGTTAAGATATCATAGTGTCCCTTCCTCGATGAAAATGTTGCATTTAAGAATTATTCACATTATTATCTTAAATGCGCAGTTCAATGACGACAACCAAATGTTATGAATATAATAAGGATTGATAGTACAGTAAACTTCACACGAAATCAAAGATTTTCATCATCATCATCATTTCAGCCAGTAGGACGTCCAGTGGAAATAGACCTCGCTCATATTTCCAGTAATTATAGAATAGATTAACATAATAACATAGCATGGTGTGCCGTAGAACTTCGACTATGAAGAGTACTACATGTCCCGCGACCCTGCCCTCCTAGCAAGCACATTTATGGCGAACGTGGCTTTTCTCGGCATGAGCTGGAAACAGATGCTAGGACGACCCACTATCACCTTACTCGCTACCCAATACTTGTTAGGTAAACGTTATTTTATCAATACGAAGGCTGGCTTAGGGCCTGTTTCACAATTTCCGAGCTAAATTGGACAATGGTTAAAATATAGAGGCATTTCGCTCAGTCACATGTGACAATAAGAAATATCCCTTGATACTATCTATATAACTAACCATTGACACGTATTATTGACATATGTAACCATTGCTTTGTTGACTCGGAGTAAGTGAAACTAGCCCCTAAAATAACAGGCATTTGGCAATAAAAACCTACGCTTCTACAGCATGTTGACTATTAACCTCAATTTATCTGATAAGTACTACCTATGCATTTTCAAAACTACAATATCTTCAAACAAAACTACAAAAGAAATTGCACAAGACTGCTTTAACGTTCCTACGCTATATTTTTTTGTTGTTGTTTTTTTTTGTTTTTTTATTTTTTATTATCAAGTCATCGGCTGCGAGTGAATTCCTCGACAGCCAGAGGCGTTGGGTCTAGCGTAAGGTCCAATATGTCAAATAAGATTATTTCTATAAATACGCGAGTCTGTCATTGACAGCTATGCCTCAGATTTCTATAAATACGCGAGTCTGTCATTGACAGCTATGCCTCAGAATCCCACTCTACAGATTATGTTTTTTAAAGTTCTTTATTTATTCATCGGAAAATTACATTGTTATTATATATAATCTTAACACGGTGTAGTATAATAGACACCATGACAATTTTAACTATAGCAGGCTATTAAGCGCCGATAACAGTGTTTTTTTAATAAAAACGCGCACTGGAGACGCAAAAGCAGTGCCCTCATACACTTTGTAAGCCTTCAGTTCCAAAGTTTCAGCCCTGATAATCAAGTTTTTTGATCCTAATGGTCTAATGTTTTATGTGCTATGCATATAACTTGTTCATTGCCGTTAACTAGCTAATCCGCCTGGCTATAGCGCGGCTTGATACCTCGAGGTAGAGAGAAGATACATATATGAACAAGATCTTGTTCATATATGTATCTCTTTATTTCATTGTCCTCATTTTTAGTTAATACCTCCCGTATTCATTAAAACTGCTATTTCTGGCTAATATAACTGAAATGGCTAAAACACCAATAAGCCGATTTATGTCTTATTGTGCTAAAAGTTTTAAATTAACTGTTATAAACAGATTTAGCACTGATTTAGGTTTATGAATATCAAACGCTTTTTATTCATCAAACATATGATAAAAAAAATATTTTTATGGATATGAGGGTAACACATTATTGAATCTGTTAGCAATTACCTATGTCCATCATGATAAATCAACTCGTATCTATCAATACTTTTTAGCTTATTCAATAAACTAATATTGTGTGAGAAATATTGCGTTTTGCGTTTTTAACTGTTAGTTAACACACAAACTTTATAAGTGCGGTGCGGGGTGGATGCTTGGTAAACAACATCGTAATTGTAATATTTATAGTACCACTACTCATTCCTTATCTGTCTTAACGCTATCAAATTCATATAACATGTGCTTATAGCTTCAAACATAAATGGCTGTTGTTTACAAAAATTAATAACCTTCAATTTTTAGATCAAGGCAGAATCCCTATGGCCATGATAACGACTATGAAAAAGCTCAAATCTGGATATATCAATGGAACTAGAGTGACTCTAGGCAATCTGGGAGAGTTTTTGAGTACATCTGCCATAACGAATTTGAGTTTCCTGGGCAGTCAAGAAGAGGGGTACCCAGACAGTAAGTATTGAACTACGAGTACATAATAGTTTCAGCATGTTATTGCTCACTAGTTAGCTTGACTGTAAAACTCGAAAATTCCCTATCCCTTTCGCTGGGCCAATGGATACTCGCAGGTCATTTATGGAGCCAAATTTCGTGGTTAATCTCTCTAAGTATATCCATTCTAAAAAGAATGTCCTTTCTCACTCACTAGAAAATCTTTGCACTAAGTTTCATTTAACACGGTCCAGTAGTTTTCGCGTGAAAGCCGGACAGACATACTGAGTTACTTTCGCATTCATAATTATATATGGATTTTCTAACATGACTGCGTTTCCAGAGCTCAACCCGCAAGTACAGAGCTATCTAGAAGAGCACCTGCTGAAGTCCTTCAGCAATAAGATCAACTTCCTGCCGCGGCCGTCCGGCGTGCGCAATGTACGGACCATGCGCCGGCGCATGTCCGTCAGAGGCGCCATTAAGAAAACGAGGTCTATCAACGTGGATTGTAAGTAGCAGAATTAATATCTCTTATGATTTACTAACATATTTTTGTGAAAATTAACAGCTGGTTTAAATTATAAAAAGTGTTTTTTTTATTTATTTTTTTATTTGAAGCCAGATATTGTGTGAAATATATACTTTATATTAAGATATCTAATATAGCTAAACACACATACGTTTCTTTCTTCCTAAATACATGTTATAATAATAGGAAAACAATAAGACTAGGAACCCGCAATGTTCCGATCATACAAAATTGGCGTGAATGTTTATCGCCGAAATCAGAATTTTAATAACCGATAATTCATAAAAGAATACGGAAGTCGTTAGCTAACTAAAGCTCACTTCATTAATGTTTTGTTTTTCAGCTGACACTCTGGGCATGGAAGGAGAAAACGTGGGACCAACTTTGGAACGGAAGAGCTCTTGGCTGGATATCGACCCAGTGACTAAGCGTAGTCCTTCGCCTGAGACTGCTAGGAAGAGGGCCTTGTCCAAGTAAGTCTTACCCGCCCGCGGCTTTGCCTGCGTAATAATACATTTCAGCGCGGTAAAAAGTAGCTTTTGTCCATTACTGGGAAAACAGCTATGTCCATACTCCATGCCAAATTTGACGCAAATCTGGCTTTGCTCGGAATAACTGTATTTTCTAGCGAAAAGCGGTATTATATGTTATTCTGTTATGTAAGCGAAATTATTGTGAAGTTTCATCAAAATCCATTCAGTTGTTTTTGCGTGGAAGAATAACAACATAAACACTTATATCCTCTTAATCCTTAATTAAAAATTTGTAGGATAAATTTCATGGGAAAATGCAAAAATGTGTTCCGAGGCACCATTATTACATTTTCAAAGAGTTACACTTTAAGAGACTTCAATTTAAGAAGTCACCGTAATGTACAAAATATTAAACTTAAAAGAGTTAAAGTTTATTTAACCTATACCTGTTTTCAGGGGTACTTCCACATCCAACTTGGGAATCGTTACACCAACAATTGAAGTTACAAAGGAATACTCACCATCACCTCCTAAGGAAGAAGGTATGTACAGTATTCTGATAAACGCGTACGGTACAGTTAATACATAGTAGAGAAGGTATCACTATTAACTTATTGGCTAAGAGTTTGACACCAGGTCAGAATATTTATTGTTTAAATTAAGAGTAATTTTACCAACACTGCATTTTAATGTTGACAATAATTAATCGTAAAATTCTGCATACTTCGCCTGCGCATGAGATTATTAGGACGCAACCTATAATTTTTATTACTCACTAGCGGCCCGCCCCGGCGTCGCACGGGTAAAAAAAGTTCCCGGCAATTTTTCCTTATTTGCTCACCGTTTAGACCTACCCTGGACTACGACAAACATTTTTAAACCAAAATCAGCTCAATCGGCCCAGCCGTTCTCGAGTTTTAATCAGACTAACGAACAAGAATTCATTTTTATTTAAAAAGATAACGTTTTATTTCAAGCTTTAATTAGAAAAAATTAAGGTACAGTATATTATGCAACTGCTATTTAAAGGTGGACCTTATAATACCGTGTCTTACCCGAGAGCCCTCAAAATACAAATTTGTGTTAATCTACCTCTATACTAATATTATAAAGCTGAAGTTTATTTGTTTGATTAATTGCTTGAACGCGCTGATCACCGGAACTACTACTGGACTGATTTAAAAAATAATTTCAGTGTTAGATATCCCTTTTATGGAGGAAGGCTATTTGCTAGTTTTAACTGCGGTAAAATACGTTGTTCCCGCAGAAAAATCCAAAACACGGGCAACGCCGTGGCGCGTAAAGCTAATAAAATGTAAAAAAATATTTCAAATATTTAAACTTACTGCCATCTAAGATTTTACTACTTACTATGTATATACATTCCAGGTGTGGTTAACAAGAACTTACAAGCTATCCGAATCCGTACGACATCGGAGGCACAGAACCTGGTGTACGCGGAGCAGGAGACGGACGAGTTGATCGCTATGCTGCGAGAGACGGAGAATTTGGATGAGCAGGGCGATATACTGCAATATCTCGTCGATACACATGGACTGGATTTCAGCACTGGTATGTAGTTTTTAAATTTAGTTTTTTTTTTTTTTTTTTTTTTTTTATGTGGGAAGAGGTAGGCCAAAGAAAAGATGGATGGACTGCGTGAAAGAAGATATGTGTAAGAAAGGAGTGAGTGCTGAGATGACGGGTGATAGAGGGAAATGGAAGAAAAACACATGTTGTGCCGACCCATGTTGTCCCGTGTGGGACAAGGGCAGGAAAATGATGATGATGTAGTTTTTAAATTCTATGAAGTGGTAACCATAAACATGAGAAAATTATGTGCATTATTATATTGAAGTCACTCGGCATGTCTGTCTGTCGGTATGCTCGCTATGCATTGCAAAAGGGACGTTTATTACACCTACTAAATCGAGTTTTAACTTACTTCCAAAAAAGGAGGAGGTTCTTAATTATAAATATAAATAAATATAAATATTTCCCGACTACTCACACAGCATCACCTAAACCCAAACTAAGCAGAGCTTGTACTATGGGTGTTAGGTGACTGATATACTACATAGATACATCTTTTTTTTGTAAATACATACATATTATACATTGAAAATACCCAGACCCGAAACCAGAAATTGCAGATCGTACAAAATCTGGTCCCGCGGCGGGAATCGAACCCGCAACCTCCCGCGCCTCAGGCGGGCTTTCGCCCACCGAGCCACGGAGGTCGTCAAATTTTACACGTATTGTTTTGTTTGTTATCTTAACCATTTTTCCGTGAACGGTTTTTGATGATTCTTTATTAAAATAGCTGTCGCTTGCAAGTTAGTCCCATTAAAAATTATATGAAACTCGGCCCAGGACTTATATTCATGAATCCATTCTGTTACTATAATAAGTGTACCAATGTGTTCCTACGGTAAATAAATAAATACAATACATACTTTCATTCGATTGAGTTTTGTTAAGATATTAACTACTAGTTTGACTATTATTTCAAATGTCCCACAGGTATGCAAGAAAACGGCAAGAACGTAACCGTGAGAGATCTCCTAAAGGTGCTTTACGAGAAGGCGTGCACTCAGAAGCTGTGGGGGCTGGTCCGCCATACAGCGGGCATGCTCGGCAAGCGGGTCGAGGACTTGGCGAAGGCTGTCACGGATCTACTCGTCCGCCAGAAACAGATCACTGTGGGCATGCCCCCTAACAACGAGCACACTATCACCGCACCGCTACCGGAAAACGAGCTGAGGCAGCTTATTCATCTGGTAAGAAAGTAACTTGTTTCAGGGATCTGTCTAATGGAACAATAAAGTTAACGATACGATAAACTACAAGACAACAAAATAAGACGGCAGATTGAAGGTGTCTGACTCCAATGTTTGACGGGTAAGTGGCAATTTAAATCCGCCATCTTACGGTTTATTGGTTTGTTAATTTCTTTCTGATGTTGGCGATATCTATTGTATATCCGTATTGTTGTAATTTTTTCGCGGTACTTAGTACTCATTTATTTGATAAAGATGTTTCAAAGTTATCTAACTAGACAAGGGGTAGCTATTAGTCTATTATAACATGCCGCAGGTTGTTAAGTCAAAGTTTGGTCTGGCCAGTCACATAAGAGCCCATAACAGAAATTAAAGCAAAGGTCGCCGTCATCGAAATTTTTGGAGGTTTTGTCTGTTCACGTCCGTAAGTGGTAACCCTCTGAATCCTTACACGTGACCTCCGGGTGGTGCTAAGAACAGTCTCTGGTGGTAGGCTTCGGCCGCGGCTTGTCACCACCCTCCGGGCTGGGCCAGTGCGTGAAGCGATTTTTTCGTGTTTCGTAATGTGGTCCGGAGAAGCCATCTACCTTCTAGGTCTTCATGTCCCATCTTAGACCACATCGTCACTTTACATCAGGTGAGATTGTGGTCAAATGAAGGCTTATCGATCATAAAAAAAAAAAAAAAAAAAAAAAAAAAAAATCGATGTGGAGGACTATATATTAGTCTTATACTTGGTTGAGATTGCCTTACACCGATTCAAAAATTTTGGAACCTTTCTGTATTATTTTTAATATAGTAGCTAATCCTTTTTATGACTCCTTATATATTCTAAAATATATAAGCAGTATTTCTAAAATACCTTTTACTATTATTCCTATTAAATTAATCAAATCACTAAAAAATCTATTGTTTACACGCAGTCTTTTCGAAAACAAAAGGAAGAAAATGGAAACAACAAGGTAATATATCTAAGAATGGTTTAATAATTTCCATGGTTATGAAGTTCAAAACGCTTTGGTTAGAAGATTGTTAGATACCTTTATAGTATAAAAACACATGTGATACCTACAATTTAGATTGTATATTTTTGTATATATTATTTTTTGTTTGACTCGCTCAATCACAGCATAACTGAATGATCACCTTTTTGTCACGTTCTTTATTGGTTTTTGTTTACAAATAAACATTTCTTTCTTTCTTTTCTTTCTATCTATATCAAAATAATAATTAAAGTGAACTCTGTGGAAGCCGACTTTAAGTTCTCTATAAAGTTAAAACAGAATAATGCTATATCTATACTAATAATATAAGGCTCAGGAACGACTTGGTCCGATTTGAAAAAAATATTTCAGTTGGAAATAGAGGGTTAAGTGAGGAAGGATATTTTATATAAAAAAAAACGTTGTTCTCGCGGGAAAAAAAAGCTACTATAATTATTTATTACCTGCCAAAATGCTATTTCAAAGTTAATGTACAGTAACTTTTATGCTTATATGCGATTAAAATTTATAATAATATGTAATATATGTATTCTGTTATATAAATATGTTTGTGCAGGCATACGGTGATGATGAAAGTACAGCGATGTTGACTCAAGAACTGCTAGTCTATCTCGCCATGTTCATCCGGACGGAGCCACAGCTATTCTTGGAGATGTTGCGTCTCCGAGTTGGTCTTATTATTCAGGTAAGGAAAAGAATCTTACTATAAATATAAATAAATATTTCTGGACTACTCACACAGCATCACCTTACCCCAAAATAAGCAGAGCTTGTACTATGGGTGTTAGGTGACTGATATACTACATAGATACATATTTTTTCTGTAAATACATAGTTATGATACATAGAAACACCCAGACCCGAAACCAAAGATTCTAGAATACAGCTCTTCTTTGGATAAAGTTTAACGTAAAAACTTTTCTAACAGTAAATCATCATCTGTTGCTTTGTGGATTGTCCAGCAATATTTTTAACTTTAAATTTATTTTTAACAAATACAATGTTAAATGTGTATGAGCGCGCGATGTGCTCGTTGTCAAGCTGTGTGAATCGCTGCGGACACTCGGTAATTCAGTTACGAGTCGCTGACAGAATAATTTATCTCATTCTAATAAAATAATGAATCTCTCGTTCGTGAATACGATGCCTCGGGAATCCTGAAAAGGCTCTTGTATAACACTAAAATTAACTACACTACATCAAAGAGTAGGGATGGTTCTGGCGGTGGCGGCTGGAGGTGGAAACCACCACAAGAAATAAGAATTTAAAGCTATTACACTGGTTTAACCAACACATGGCCAATATTATAAATAAACCTTCTAGGTAATGGCGACAGAGCTATCGCGTACTCTGTCTTGCGACGGCGAAGAGGCATCGGAACATTTGCTGAACCTTTCGCCTTTCGAGATGAAAAACCTCCTTTACCACATTCTGAGCGGAAAGGAGTTTGCCATAAATAGTGGTAAGTCTTTCGCTAGAAATTAAGTTTAAAGAGCCTACTAGCACATAGATTCGTAGATAGGTAAGAAGGGTAGCAAGGATTAAGTTCTAAAACTAATTAAAAGTTAGTATCGAATCCACATCAATGAGTGTGATAAAAAATGGGACCTGGTCATCTATTTAACGATGCACGATGCGATGGTGCATATGACAATACTCTTATGAATGCATATATTTCATATAATAATTGTTTACTACGCAAAAATGTTGAAAAGCCCATATTCTTTGGAGTATTCGTTTTAAATAAAAATCAATAATGATTAATAAACAATAACAATTCCGTCCGCCGTCATTTAGATTATTTTAAAAATTGTACCCATATATTTAATTTTTACTTGCAAACGAAAAATCAAGATCATACTGTGCATTGAAGTTTTGTGACGTCTAAGCGTGACGTAACTCTTTCGACCAAAATGTACTTAATTTACACGTCACAGGGGGTTTGACGTATAAATTGGACCATCAAAGTTCCGGAGTGGGGACTTCGGAACTTTTTTCTTGGCACTTCTTACTAAACTAAATAGAATATAAAAAAATTATGTAGTCATCATGCCTATTAAAAACTGTAATTTCTTCATTGCAGCATCTCTTTTCGGTAAAATGGAGAAATATGATAAAAGTAAAGGCGAGTTCCATTGCCCTGCTCATTGTGATTGTCCTGAATGAATTTTTGTGATTGTTATGTGTATAATATACATACACGTACCGTACCTGGCAAATGCATTAAATCTTCATTGTGTTTTGTATCTTTTTATGTTGCATCTAGGTTTTTTTTTGGACCAGACAACTTACAGTGTATGTCAACACAGATCCAAACTTTCACCGTATTTCCTTTAAATGTCGCATATTCACACTAAACAACTAATAAATAGAAAATACTTACGAAACATATGCAAGCAAAGCAAAAAATGCAAATTATTTAATGCTGTGCTACATCAATGTAACTTGCATATTTTTATAATTCAAACAAATTACACTTGTTATGTAACTAATAGACGTAACAAAATATAATAATCTTTCAGAAAATCATGTAAATAAATAAACTTAATCCAACGTTTCTTCAGCAGGGCGTGGTAACTTCTCTATTGTGAGCAACAAGTCAAATAGATATGGAAAGAAATCACAAATCTTCCTGGAAGGGCAGTCGATCCAAGGCGTTAGTGACGATAGTAAGTATCAATGAAGTAGTAACTATCAAGTAGTAATGAAATCATAATCATCTCCATCTCAGGTATTTGAATATTTAATGAGCCTGTAACAAAATCATCCCAATTTTAAAATTCGCTTATAATTAATTTCCAGTTTCATCGGCTCCAATCGCAGAACCGGATAGGCAAGGACAGTGGCTGCGCCGGCGTCGCCTCGACGGAGCTCTGAACCGGGTGCCTCGCGACTTCTATCCGCGTGTTTGGGGTGTGCTCGAAAAGGTAAATATAGTCACTTTCGCAAGGTGATGTGTGATTTTCCACTAAACCAATGAGTAAGTAGATCACAATTAGTGACTGATAACGGTAATGACGAAAATATTATTTAATCGCGCAGAGTGGACGAAATGCCGGAAGGCAAAGTTTAAGGCCTCCCGGCCTTTCTTGTAATAATATGAAAAGTGTAATTTGTGGTAGAATCCATTTCATTTATTAATCGAAACACATGTTGAAAGCAGCCCTTATTATTTAAGACATGTTTATTAAAACACACCTGATAGGGGCTGGTGTAAAATCGAACTCTGTGTTTTAAGACCCATTATAATACGCCATTCAGTCACATGATTATACTCTTTTAATTTCAGTGCCAAGGGCTCATTATCCAAGGAAAAGGATTACAGCCGAATTTGACCCAAGAGATGACCTCAGGAGAGTTGAAATTCGCACTCGCTGTCGAAACCGTTTTGAACTCTATACCGCAGCCCGAGTACAGACAGCTTGTGGTAGAGGCATTGATGGTGCTTACATTGGTTGTGGAATATAAAGCTGTGGCGCATTTGGGTGGCACTATCCATGTCGAACAACTAGTACATTCGGCTAATCAAATCTTTTTAGAGGATCAGGTAATTTTTTCTTAACATACAATGCGTCTTCGTAAGTAACGTGCCTAATTTTTTTTAATGTAGTCTACGATCTACTATGTAAAATCTATGTATTGACCTAGATTTTAAAAAAATCATTTTCCTATACCGAACACAAAAATGTCTAGCAGTGAACATCATACGGCATCATATATCATGAAATAATTAACATGAACAAAAAATTCGATCAATTGACACAGAAAGCAAACACCCATAATTTGGCTAAAGTAACTTTTAGTTGCCATTAACGAGGTGCTGTACGAATAGGTGCTGCCAATATCTGAAATGTATTTATGAATTTCCAAAAGTTTTTATTTATTTATTTATTTAACTTCACTAGATCCGTATCAACGGCGACGCCACTCTATGCTGCGCTAAAGCCGAGAGGTACGGCGGAAGCGAATCTCTTCTATGCGGGGGCGCCGCTGGAGTCTGCCAACATCTGTATGACAGTGCGCCTAGCGGCAGCTACGGAACTATGACATACTTGGCGCGGGCAGTCGCTGCCATGCTTTCTAGCAATGGCACAACAGACAACATCGAGTGCACAATCACCTAGCCTAAGAACATAACACTTGAAAGAGGCCGCTCTTTTTTATTTTATTAACCGATTCGTTGCGGATGGCACGGCAGCCGTGTCATCAT
The DNA here is from genome assembly GCA_929108375.1 of Gymnoscelis rufifasciata. Taxonomy (NCBI): domain Eukaryota; kingdom Metazoa; phylum Arthropoda; class Insecta; order Lepidoptera; family Geometridae; genus Gymnoscelis; species Gymnoscelis rufifasciata. The sequence continues at coordinate 9,874,899 of OV815302.1, read as the reverse complement.
TTTCTTTTGCGTGTGGCGTTAGGCACGTGAGCCGTGCCATTTTTAAATCGATGGTAATTCCTTCAATTTAAGATTTAGGGAAAACTACCCTAGAACAAAACTTTTTTATTTTTAACGTTCATCAAGCTTGTAGCATTCGTTTCTGGATATTGTATTGTTTTTTAAAAAATAGGGGTCACCAACCTTTTTGAAATTTTTAATGATGAGGATTTTTGTATAATAATATAATTGAAATAGATACTTAATACTAAAAAATCGCTTATTTTTTGTATCAGAAATGTGAACGATTGGAGAGAACATTTTTTTTTACATTTTAGGAGAATCTTACCGCAAAAGACAATTACCGCTACCGAAGTAAGATGTAGTCAACAGATCAGGATAATTGACACAGTTGCGTGGCCGGCACCTGGTAATACTGCAGTCAATTTGTATGGATCGCAATGAGTGCAAGGCACACAGCGTTAGCCGTATAAACGCAGTTTTCCCAGTGTTGTGAATATGTTTTCGAATTCTGCTCTAGTATTTGGTCATCGTCGTCGCATTGAGTTTCAATTTCTGTCTCGGGAATATACTTTCTTTTACGCCGTAATTCTTAAACAATAAAAAGGCAATCATTTACTTTAAAATACTTAAATTTCTTATCAGGAAAACCAAAACAATGTTTTTAGAACTACTTTCAGTAGAAAAGGTTGATCACACCTTTATTAAAAAAACCACTTACCATCCATTTCCTAAAATACACTTATTTTTGCACTTATTATCACTTGAAACTACCGTTCCTGACCGCTCACGTTAGATTTCGATTGTAAATTAAAAGTTTTATGGTTAGAACGTCGTAAAAATGGTAAAAACACTGTTTGCTTTTCGGCATGGCTGAAGACACAGGAGCCGTGTCATTTAATCGTATGGCGCTTGGCACGGCAGCCGTGTCACGGCAATTTTGTTCACCGCCACAGTTAGAAGTTTTCAAAATTAGACATCGCAACGAATCGGTTAAATTGATCATAAAAGATGCATTATCTGTACTAATATTATACAGCTGAAGAGTTTGTTTGTTTGTATGCAGTAAAATAAAATAAGGAACTACTGGTCTAACCCCTTTACTCATGCCACTCTGTAATCTAATGCTATGGATACCTGAATCAGAAAGGTACAATGCAAACATCACCAATAAATACTTTTGTATTTGCAAACAATTTGTTAAATCAAGACTCTTTTTATTTAAGAATTTTATCATTGTTTTGATTCCCCTTTTACTCTATAATATAATGGCATGGACTCAGGTACTCAATCTTTTTATTTACACTGATGTCTCAAAAATGTTTGTTATAATTATTTTATTTAAGAGTTATATATCATATTTTATGTCCGACATAACATGGATAGTTATGTATGTAGTATTATAATGTATAGTTTTTTAGAATATTTTGACATGTTGTGATGAAATGTTTAGTAGTGAAACTTAAATAAATCAAATTTAACAAACAACAGGCTTTTAATTTAAATAACAACAAATAAATAGTTCTTAGTATATGTGGGGCATCAGGTTTGATAGGGTTGCAATAACAAAACAAGTATCCTTATTCATAAAACATCTACTTCATCTATTCTATAACACAGCAATTTAATTGGATCTACATTATCTTCAAGATACTTATGCCTCATCTTTTTTACCAAATGGATTCATTTTCGACAGCCATGATGTTGTAGATCTGTGAATAACAAAACAGAATATACATAATCTAGGTCTTTATGCCACACATAAAATGAAATAAGTATGACCTTAAATGAGAAGGTGATGCGGTAGACCAAAACCAATTGGACCAATTTCTGGCCGACTGGATGGTGGTTGCTGAGGAAAGAGATGTCTGGGGCGATTGGGGGGAGTCTTTTGCCCAGCTATGGGATGATACCGGCTCATTATATTTTTTTTATTAATCTTTTAAAAAAAATATATTTTTGACAAGTTTAAAATGAAATAAAGAGAATAACATAAAATTTAGTTAAACTATGTGTGTCTAATAGGTGAGTTAATTAATAAACTTACGACATATCATCAGGAGTATTGGTTGCCTCTATTCCTGCAGCTTTCATTTTCTCTATAAGATTCTTTCTATACATATGTTTTAGTGGAATGGGCTTATTGGCAGCTTCCTTTTCTTTGGCAACTTTACACAATGCTTCATACCATGTAAGACCATACCATTCAATTTCTTCTGGAGTATACTAGAAAAATATATTTTAAATTAAGTTCTGATTTTCAATTTGTTAAACTTGTTTTGAATTTACAAACTTACTGATGATAGATAAGTCTTGTATTCTTCATAAATAATTGCCTGTTTCTTTTGATCATAGGCATACCGTGGGCATCCATTCATAAGCTCCGTCAATATTTGTTTCTTCAATTTAAGTGCCAGCATAGACACCAGGTCACAAGCAGGGGTCTTAAGCAAGTAATGATCAAATCCATAGTGATCATTGATAAGACGGATTGTCCTGTCTGTCACAGTTACTGAAAGATGAGTGTTTAACACTTCTGATCTTACAACAGTTCTTTTAAGTACTGGCACCCAGTAATGCGGAACTCTGCGCCGTTGTGGATCACGCTTTTGGAAACCTGTGTTTTGGAAAATGTTTTGGTCAAAATATTGACTACATATTTTATGATGGCAAAGGGTAATTAGATAATAATCAGAGGTTAAGGTGGACAACATAATGTACTTCACATAAATGTAGGAAGGTTATGTACCTTTAATTATAGCTTCACCTCCCCATATTCCCTCATGTACTTCTTGGGGGTATTTCAGTGGCAGAGGTATGTTTTGGACGGGAAGTGTCTCTCCCGTAATATCGTCGCGCCTCCATTTCCCTTCCTGAGGTATGAAATGTACAGCCGCTGGTTTGAGCACTTTCCACTCACGCCAAAATTTTTTGTAGGCTGCTGGGAGGTCGGATGCTATACCAATGTCAAATCTGCTTCGTCTTTTTAATGTTTTGGATAATTGACGCGCAGTAACCTGAAATAGTAGCACATAAGGTCGGTCGTAGCAAGGTTTTTCGGAAGACTAAAATGTGACGCAATAATAATATACACATCATTAGAAATACCTGGAGGCGAGATGATGCCATTTAGAAATCTGTAAACAAAATTCTAAAAAATTTGGAATCGCAAGATTAATTTTATTTATCTGAATAAAAAAAATATTATTTGCAAAATATTTTTTGATGCCAGAATGGATTTAGATGGCATGACAGTGGCGTTAGCGGTGACAGATGACACATGCCTCTGTGGGTCTGTGGTATCAGCACAGAATACACGGTCATAGAATAATAAATTACTACACTCGGAGATAGGTGACGTAAATACCTATCGATTGAATTGTATTGAATAGCTTTCTCAAAATATCAGTTTTTGTGAACTAAGTCAGTGATACAAAAAAACTTAAATAAGTTCAATAGCTCCAAAACTATAAAACATCGGGAAATACATCGATAGGTAGTAGGTAGATCGGGTTAAATCGATAGGTAGCTTTCGTTGATGCGTCGACCGTTTTACACCGTGTATAGAACAGAAAAAATATTTATTTATTTTTACCTGACTGCGCAACGCAAAGGAGTGGTAATGTGTTAGACAGTCTATGTATTGTATCTAAGTATGTTTATTTGTCCCACTTTACAGACCAAACGCCTGGGTCTATGTTTATGATTAACACGTCAATCGATTCGTCTTAGTATGGCGAATGTCGTTAATGAAAATTCAACATGGCGACTACTGGACGCCATTTTGTAAAAGTAAAAAAACTATATCATGTGAGATATTGCTAAATAGGTACTTAAACATCATTTTTAGTTTAGGATCCAAATCAAATCAAAGTTGTGTAACAACCAATCTCCCTTAATAGGCTTATGGACGAAAAAAATCCAAAAAAAGACAAGTGGCAGTCAGGTTTTCTTTTTCCTAAATTTAAGCTTGATAATTTTATTTCGATTGCGCTGCAAACTGACGCTTCAATCATAGAGTCCAAAATTTTAAGAAAATCGATTTTAGATCTAAACATACTTGTCATTGTCAATACCATCAACAAAACAATAAACTGTCATGTCAATGTCAAATTGTTCGCAGCTGACGTGGTTCCAAAAAAAAAGTTAGAATATTCGTGAAAATAAAAATGGGAATGTCTGGCAAGTTGCTTATTGGTGGTCATTAAATAACGCAAGTAAACACTCTATTGAAATTAGCGTCTTTTAAACGTGCAATAAGTTATCAATAATCTAAAAAACGTATCTTATCATCTAGTCCATATGCCAACAAAGTCGAGTAAGCTATGTCGGACAACAAAAACATCAATATTGCCTCTAAAGCAGGCAAATTTGATTCTGGAGGCTCAGAAATAGCATCAAGCGAAGTGTTCAATGTTGCTGAAAGTGTGAAAACTGAGAAGGTACCTATTAATATAAATAAATATAAATTGATCAGATTGACATATTTACGTTGCACCACTCGTAGTTTACGACGTTATTAGATATTGCGTTACGAGTTATACCTACTTGAAGGCCATCAATTGAATTACATTTTTAGCTTAAATTATTACAAACATTCCAATTGACATTGACTTTCCAATGCTTTATCCATTTTCAGACATCTCACAAAATTTCTTCAACTGCGGACAGGCATAGTAAGTTTGAGAGAGCACAAAAGTGCTTAGAAAATGCAGCCCTTGTTTCAAAACGAATTAAAGAACATAGGAAAGCGACAGCAGAGCTGCTGGGAAAACCTTTTGGTCAGTAAAAATATTGTGCACAATTGCTTGTAAATAAAAAAATATATATACAAAGTGTTTCAAAATTTTAGTGTATGAATAGCACACACCAGGTGAACAGTGCTTCTAATTTTTTTGTTTAGCATAATTTAATCTCTTGGTCATATTTAGCTTTTTAAACGTTGTTTATATTTTTTTAACCCCTGGAAGAACTTAAAAGTGTAAAATAAAATCTTCAACCATTTAATTTGTGATTATTATTATGATATTATATGATATAGGTTGTATGATATAAATATATACACATTAAATCTTTTATTTTCAGCAAATGGGCTTAAAAAATGAAAAATCTTTGAACTTGATATGTTTGCTTGGCATTCACACCCTTTCTGCTTTATGTATCAATTTTGAAACACCTTGTATATCTATTTGTTCCTGCATTCTGATTTTATTTCTAAATAATTTATGTTTATGTAACACAGCTATAAATCAATGTTGATGTTCTATATAGATAAAAAAATAACATAACTTTTCAGAAGAGGATGATGTTGGAGACACTGCATCTGAGGTAGCATCCACCATGAGTGAGCGGACTAGTTACTCGGTTACTATGGATACGTCTACTACCTTATCAGTTCAAGATGCTCTCAACAGTATGTGAAACAAAGTTTTATTTTTGCTTTAGATGAACCAATTTTAAACCTCAGCCCTTGTTTCCTTTTACTGTGCCTAGACTTTTTAAGTTTACCAACTCTTATTACACACAGTACTTTTCAAATATAGTATCTATATATATAACAAAAATATCTTATTCAAAAAACAAATTTAGATATAATATATCTAAAAACATTCATTATTAGATTTATTAGTGCAGATCATGATTTCCCCACAGTTTCCAAATGTGGCACCGTAATGTTGGAATGTACATGTCTTAGTCTAAGAATCACATTTCTCTGCTATTTTTAATATTAATACAAAAACTTTTTGTATTTTAGTCCCAGGCATAAGTGAGAGCCTAGCAAATACACTTAAACAGAAGGAGCTTTTAATGGAAAGAATAAAACAGTACAAAGAAATTGGCAAGAGACCTATTGCAAAATCAACAACACCAATTCGTAGGGATTCAACTATGGAATCAAAGATACTTAAGAAGGTATTTTGTATTAAAAATTTCTCTATTATTTTTATTTAAATATATTTGTATAATTTTCTAAATAAAATGGCAAAATTATGGTTTTAATTAATTTAATTATTGTTGCAGAATTCTGATAAAACGCCAGACCAGTTGTTAACAAGTCTCAAAGAGAAAGAAAATGCACTTAGTGTTATGCAGGTGAAAATAAGAGCAATGGAAACTACTATTTTAGATTTACAAGAGAAAATCAATGAAAAAGATCAAATTATTGAAGCTAAGAATAAGGCTACAACCTTAATTTCAGACAGTTTAAGTAAAAAAGGTAAGCAATATTTAATGAATAGAAAATACATATGCTTATGTCCTGCAGCTCTCTGCCCCTGAAACAAAGTAGTGAACATCTTATGGTTCTTATACATTATCTTAAAATAATTGTGTTTACCTTTACCCATCAAGATATAATACATCAATAGGAACATTCTTAAAATATTTTGGCACCAAAAACACAAAAATCACTAAATATTCATAAATATTTTACTCAAAAGCAGATTAATTTATACCTACTTATTATTATTTTCTACTTCAGAAAGAGACTCTTTGGCCTTACTAGAAGACACAAGGCAACAAATGACAAAAATGCAAGAAAATTTCATTGCTATGGAAACACAGTGGAAAGAAGAAAAATTAGGATTTATAAAAGACATTGAAGACAAAGACCAAAAAATTAAAAATCTTGAAGAAGCGAATACAATATTGGAAACATCTCGATTTGAAATTAGTGTAGAACAATCTAAACTACTTCAAGATATAGAAGCTAAAACTAATGAAATTGCTTTGTTAGAAGAAAAGCTGCAAAGTCTTATGCTTGAAGAGAAGCCTTCAGAGAAGGAAAAAGATGATCAAGATGAAGAAAAGGGATCAAAAGAAATTTCAGATATGACAGAGTTAACGAAAAAGGTTGAATTGCTTGAGCAACTGAACTGTCAAATTAGGCAAACCAATAAAGAACTGGAACTTAAACTTGTCACCATAACAGAAGCTAAGCAATCAACTGCATCTCCAGCTAAGAAAGGGAGTCCGCTACCTAATCGCAAAGGCGGCAGAAATACCGCAGCGAAAATGAAATCGCCATGGAGTAATATATCGTCGGAATCTTTACCTCAAGAAACAGACAAAAAAGCAGCTAAAAGTGAAATAACGAGACTAGAAATGCTTGTACAATCACTAAGCAAGGATGTGTTGGATAAAGAATATATAATATCTCAGAAAGATGAAGCTATAGTTGAACTTAACAATCAAATTGCAACAAAAATACAAACAGGAACTGACATGGTTGACGCAGGCACTGTAACAGATTCTGCTGAACCTCATAAACCAACTGAAGTAGTAAAGGAAACATCTTACTCGGCTGAAGGAAATATTAAAGATATTAACCAACTTGAAACTGAATTAAAAAATGCTCAAGATCAAATAGCATTATTGACTAATGATATTGAATCAGCAAACAAAAATATGATAAAGGTGAAGTCGACACATAAACTGAAGCTAAAGCAAATGCAGAAGACCATTGATAACTTGAGCAAGGTCTCTGACGCAAATGCAGAAATAGTGAGGTTAAATGAAGAACTACATCAACTCACCCAAAAGGTTGCTGAAGTTGAAGAAGAAAAGGGCAATCTTCAACTGCATCTAGTGGATTATGACAGTGGTAGACGTAAGTAATTAAAAATTAAGTTAAAGTTGCCGATTTTATTAATTGCGAAACTTTAAAAAATATTGTCTTATTTTGCAGTTACCGAAACGGACGTCTATAAAAAATTGGTGGAAATGGAGAACCTTGCAGAAACCAGGCTAAAGGCTATTAGTTCATTAGAATCCCAGAAATTTGATTTGGTCCAAGGTGAGAGTAGCAAAGAAATTAATATTTATAGAATAGAAATAGAATAGAAAATTATTTATTACTCACACCATTATGTTATACAAAAATACAAAATAACTAAAATTAAACCTAGCATGCGTAATGGGCGGTCTTATTGTCATTTATTTGGTTCAATATTTTACAGGATTGATAAATCATGTTAACATTAATGTAATCATAAATATTTTGTTGCAGAATTGCATACTCTACAACAGAAAAACCTGGAAATGGAAGACAAGTTAGCAGATATTTCACATCTTCAAAGTGAGCAAGTTTCTACAGAAATAAAGTCTGTTCAGTTAGAAGAACAAATTGATGAACTTATTGCATCTAAAAATGAACTGGAGCTTATAATAGAAAATCTTAAATTAGACAAAGAACAATTAAATGGGACTATTAAAGAAATTAATGCTGTAAAAGAAGAACTAAATCACAAGTTAGAAAACTATATTCAGGAAAACATGGACTTGACTGATAGGCTTGAAAAACTAAGCGCTGAGAAAGTCAGTTCGGCTGAGTCTATAGAAATTGTAGAATCTTTGACAACGCAAGAAAAACTTGAACTCGAAGAATATAATCAGGGCTTGCATAGTGAGAAACTAGATGACGGTGATACTGATCATGCAACTAATGATAAAAATATAGAAAATCTGATAGAACAACGAGAAGAGTTGAATAAGAAAATTGAATTGTTGTCACAAGAAAGAACAGAATATATTGATAAGATGAATTTTATTAATACAGAAAATGAATCCCTTCATAAGCAAATAAGTGATTTATCTGCTCAGTGTGAATCTTTGCTACAAAGCATGGAACAGTGCAATAAAGAGAAACAAGAACTCCAAGAAATTAACCTAGAAATAAATCGCCAAATAGAGGAACTTAAGTGTGTGCGAACAGATATTGTCAAAGAAACTGCTGAAATTTCGAAGCCAGTAACTGAAGATACTGCTGAGTTTGCGGCTACTGAAGTTCAGACCGACGACAAATCTACTAGTGACAAGGGAATGAATCGCACTAAGTCAGTTAAACAACTTACCAAAGAAATACTTAAGTTAAAAAATACAATAAAAGAAAGAGAAAATGAGATAGGAGATTGCCAAATGAAAATATTGTCTTTAGAGGAGCAGCAACAAAAACTAAACGAAACATTAAAAGCTAACGTGGGCATAGAAAATAAATTGAAGGCAGCGAATGACGAGAATGCTAAACTCAGAGAAGAACTTAAGAATATTGTGAATAACCAGCAACACGAACAACATATTTCCGAACATAAAAACGCACTGGAAGTTTTACAACAGGAAATGCAGAAACTTCAACAAGAGTATACGGCTTCTATTAACGCAAGGGATAACAGAATTAACGAGCTAGAACAGGTATTGGTTGAGTATGAAAAACAAATATTCAACTATGGAAATACTCTTCAGCAAAAAGACAAAGACTTGACGGAATATATCAATCAAATTACTAAACTAAATGATGTGTCTTTAAAATTAAAGTCTACTATTGATATGCTCGAAGAAGAGAAAGCTAATGATCAAAATTCAGATCTTGTCAAATCACTAAATAAACAAATAGTGGCCTACCAAAAAAAAATGACAGATAATGAAGAGAAAGAAAGGTTATTGGAGGAAGAAAAACTCCAATTATATTCTCTGAAAACTTCTTTAGAAAGCAAAAATGTGTCTATTGAGGCTGAGCTTAAGCGTTTACAAGATGCTCTTATTGATAAACAAAACCTTATTAAAGAGCTACAATTTCAGCAACAGAAACATGCTGATGAAATTTCAGCTATTAAACTTGAAACAAAAGAGCGCGATGAAGAAATACACGAAGTAAAACTTCAACTCAGGAGAGAGTCGATTGAAAATGAAAAATTGAGAAACAACTTAGAAGCTAAAGAAAGAGAACTTACATTGATACTTCAGAACTTTGATGAAGCTAAAATTAGCTTAGATTCTATGACGACTGAAAAACATCATTTAAATGAGCAATTAATTTCGCTTAAAAAATCACATAAAGAGTTGTTGGATGAAAGAAGTAAGTTAAATGAACAGTTTATTGCTATGGAAAACAAAAACAAAGAGTTGTTAGAAAGGCTTAAGAAATTTGCCGTGAATTTAAAGAAAAAGTCAGCAATGTATACTGATTTAGAAAATCAACTTATTGAAATGCAAAAAGAACTTCAAACAAAGAATGACCAACAAGAACAGTTTTTAATTCTGTCAGAGACTTTGCCTGCCTTACAGGAGAAACTGAAGCTTGCCGATGAAGAAATAAATAGACTTCAAACTTTAAAAATGTCAATTGATCAACAAAAAACAAACGACGTTAATACTTTACAAAATGAATTAAAATTATTACAAGAAAACTTACATAAATCTTCAGAAGAAATAGATATATTAAAAGAAACAATTGATAACTTACATAAAGACTTACACTCTGCTCGCGAAGAAAATACACAACTCAAAATTGATATTGACACACTTAAAAATAAAATTGTGGAGCATGAAATAGAACAAAAAAATAACACTAACTTAATAACGAAGATATCTGGTTTGGAAGCAGATTTATTACAAAAGCAAAACCACATATCCGAATTGCTGAGTAAACTAGAGTATCATGAGCAACAAGGAGTACAAACACAGTTTGGGTATGATGCAAAAATACAGGAGCGGGATCTTTATATCGAAAGTATGGAAACAGAAATAACTAAATATAAAAATCGCATTTGCCGACTTGAAGAAAGCATTTCTGTCATGGAAGACAGAAGACATACGCTAGAACGAAAAGCTGATCAGTTGGATAACCAATTACAAGAAAAACAAAAAGCTTATTCTGAATACACGAATCAAGAAGATGAGCTAGTTGGTAGATTAGCTGTACTGATGGACCATGATAGAGTTGTTGAGAAGCAACTGCATGAAATCGATGGAGAAAATAAAGAGTTGCAAAACAAACTACAGCAAATAAGTGAAGAAAACCAAAGACTTCGAAAGTCTTTGTCAGACATACAAGAATATTGTAACACGTTAACTGATAAAGCTAGTAAATGTGACATTGCTGAAACAGAACTAGCAAGATATCAATCTATATCTCAAGACTTAGATGCTCAATTGAAACGATTAACACATGAACAACATACTCTTATAACTCAAAAGAAAAAAGAGATAGAAGATATTGAATCGGAATTCAATATACAAATTGAAAATGCTATCAAGGAGAAAAAAAATATTGGTGAAAAAATGAACGAACGAGTAAATCAACTAGAGACAAAACTTCAAGAGTACAAATCGAATAACGAAAATCTTACTTATAACATTCAAGAGCTCAGTCAAATAAACCAAACCTTAATTCACAAGTCACAACAAGACACTCCTGCTGCACCAGATTATACTGAGCAATTCGTAGGTGAAATTAATAGACTAAATGCTGTTTTAAATACTAAAAATCAAGAAGTGTCAGATTTGGTTGTTAGTCTTCAGGAGCTACAATCCAGTCAATTGTCCATGATATCAAATTTTGAAATAAAAATAAGCGACCTTAACAGCAAAATTAGTGCTCAGTTCCTAGATATGGAGTCGATGGCTGGCGAAATAGTCAATTTGAAACATAACAACGACCGTTTACAAGGTTTGTTATTAGAGAAAGAAACGTCTTTAAAAGAACTTAAAGATAAAAAGTCCTTGTCGTTTGAAATGAATATCCCTAAAACAGAAGGTATGATTATTTCATCCACAATAGAACCATTAAACGAAGAACCAAAAACAATTGACTGGTCAAGTCTTGAATCGCAGATAATTACAGACACTGACACCATGACTCCAAATAAGAAGAAACATGTGAAAGAAGATGAATTAATTCAGAAACAGTCAACAACTCATGTTGCAGCTGATCAGTCTGTTGAACCTGTCATATCTCCTAAAAAAGCTTATCTGTGCTATAAAACACAAGAAGAAGAAGTGGGCGATAAACAAGAAGACCCATTCAATTCAGACGAAGGTTGGGGCTTTGGTGAGTCTGAAGATGTAGGTGATGCTACACCCGGTCTTTCTCATCTAAATATTCAAATTGAGAAGCTTAAAGAAGAGAAAACTAAGCTAAAAGCAGATCTTGATGCTAGCCAGACAAAGTTGGTGAAAGCATTAAGAAAACTCAAAGAGCTTAAAGCTACCAACGATGTTTTAACTAATGAAATAAAAACGACAAAACAAGTATCAGAAGCCTCATTCTTTGATTCAGCTATTGAAGATGAATTGCGACTCACCATCGGCGATCAAGAGAAGAAATTAGAAGAATTAACCGCTGAAATTAATAAAGAGAAAAAAGATAAAGAGTCGCTAAGAAAACAAAACGAGATATTCAACAATGCAAATGATCGACTAACAGAAATCAAAGAAAAGCTGGAGAATGAGATTGAATTATGGAAATATAAATTCAAAGATGCAAATGACAAAGTATCAACACTACAATGGGGAGCAGATACCAAAGATTCTCCTAACCAAACTCCTGTATCTTCTGCCAAGAACGTTTCTGAGAGCAAATATAAAGAAGAATTAATAAAGATAGAAAAAGAGAATGATGAATTACAACTATTAGTTGACCAGTTAACTTCTCAAAATAATGAACTCTTATCTCAACAAAAACAATTCATTGACAAAATAGATAATTTAACCAAAGCGTTACAGAAGTCTCAGTGTGATAATTGTGAAGCTCTGAAATCACAAATAGGTGAGCTCCAAAATAATAACTCAGAATTACTGAAGAATATAGAGATTTTGAACGAAAAATTATGTGATCTAGAACGTCGCTACAACGAACTTATGCTCACATCCGAGTCACAAAAAGAGGAAAACGAAAGTTCATGTAACGAATTAAAATTAGAAAACACGACTTTAAACGAAAAATGTATAGCATTGGAAGAAGAAATTCGATCACTCAAAGCGTTAGGATTGGAAACGAATGAAAAAGTTGCTTGTCTCCAATCGGAAATAGACATTTTGAAACAGAATGTGTCTGAGCATGAAGAGCAGTACACTTCTCAAACCCAGCAGGCTATTGTATTGGAATTAACAGAGAAGTGTGCAACATTAGAAGAGCATCTAGCTCACAAAAAGACGCAATTAGACGAAGCTAATAGTAAAGTAATGTCATTGGAAACTAATAGTGCTAATTATGAGGCCACTATAGCTGAATGGACAAATAAATGCACTGACTTAGAAAAACATTATATGCAACTCGAAGCAATAACACAATCCGAAAAACATTCCACCAGCGATAGTACTGTATCAGAGTTGAGTAGTAAAAATAACACTTTAGAAGAATATTGTTTACAACTTAAAAACCAACTAGATGAAGCAAAAAATAAATTAGCATTACTGGAGACAAACAGTTCATCTGATGCTCATCAGAATGACAATATAAAACAAATTGCTGAATTAAACGCTAAAATTCAGAACTTGAATGCTGAAAACGATAATCTTTTGTCTACGGTAACAGAACTACGTTCATCAATAACAAGCGCCGTCGATCAGCGGGGTTTCGAAATAGCTGAACTGTGGAAACAACATTTAAGTCAAAGAGAAGCTGATTTCCAAAAGATTGAAACGGAATTACGCACACAACTAAACTCATCAGAATCTAAATACGAACAATTGCTAGATAACATGCAGTCATCAAGTCAAGAGGAAACAAATCAAATGGTATTAGTTGAACAACTAAACTCTTTACAGATGAAACTTCAGGATAAGGAAGAACATTTGCGTGACCTCCAAGATAAATACGCTGAGGTTTTGAGTCAACTAGATATGTTAAGATCTGAAATGCAAGATGAAAAAATCACACATGAAAATAAACTTCTAGAACAACAAGAAGAGTACGAAAAAGCTATTCAGGAACTTAATTCGAGGCACAAAGAACAATCTGATGACTATGAATCAACATTCCAAAACATCCAAGCTGAACTAATGGATTCCAAAGCAAATTGTGATGACCTTCGAGAAAAAGTTGAAGATTTCACAAGACAAATTGCTTTACTTGATGAACATATTTTAGAACTGAAAACCCAAGTGCAACTTAAAGACAGAGAAGTTTATGAAAAAGCTAATGAATACTCAATCGTTTTAGCACAAAGGAATGAGGAATTCGAAAATATTAGACATGAGCTGCTCCAATACGAGAAAAAGATTGAAGACTTGAGCTACGAAAAAGAATCTGAGTTAGCCGTTCTCCGGTTAAAAATTCATGAAAAAAGTAGTTCTTACGAAAAGGAGCAGAGTGAATTCGAGCGTGAAAGAGCTGCGCTTGCTGAAGAGTTGGCTGCTAAAATAGCAGAATGTACAAATCTTAACAAACAGATAACAGATTTAAATAATTCATTAGAAGATGAAGCTAACAAATCATTAGAGCTTCAGGTAGCTCTGGAAAACCAGGAGCTAGAGATTGTAACATTGAAAGATGAAATCGACAACTTGCAAGCTATTCTAACAGCATCCGCCGGTAAAATACAGAAACACGTTTCATTTGCCTCTGATACAAAGCAAGGGATCGATGACGAGAAAGCAGACTTGAGTAACAAAGCAGCCATAGAGTTTGTTCCAAAGCCGGAGTTAGATTTAGCATTATACATGTTACATCAGCGAGATGTACGTTGTGAAGAGTTGACCATGGAGCTAACACAGTTATTAGAAGAACGAGATACCTTACAACTGCGCTTATCAGATAGTTTGAGATTCAGTGAGGAATTGAAGTCGAAATGTAAATCTGCTGGGTTGGATGTTTCGTTTGGTTCTAGCCAAGAGACAGTGTCCGAATTGCCAAGTTTCACTGTGGAGTCGGCATCGCAACCGATTGTGGATATCCACCGCCAAGGATCGCGAACGGGTAGTGTCAGCGACCCTGACGGAGATAAGCCAGTGCTGCGTGCCAAGTGAGTGTTCTTCAATTTACCTACACTCTCTCATGTATGAATTCCCTTTTACCTTCGTTTTAAATATCAAAGATGTCAAAGTACTGTACTGTACTTCTGTCTGTTTTCTGTAATGTGCTGTTGTGTCCAAAGTAAATGTTTTCTATTTCTATTTATGAACATAAAAGTATTGGTGTTATCACTCCACTTAACTCCAACCGCTGTTATGGTGCGAAGTGTCGTTCATGCAGTTATAACCTCGGGAAACACCTAAGAATTACGATGTAGTAAGCCTGTTATAGGTACCTACTATTTACATATAGATATGGTTATCAATCGTCTAATTCCTGTTCCATTTATTTATATCGATTAATTATAACCTTATTTTATGCGCGAAAGTTAGTAAGAAGGATGTTTGTTACTCATTCCACTCTTATGGCTAAACAGGTTGCTACTTAGAGTATCGTCCGTAACACAACATTCACACATATATGTATAATGTTTGTAGACTATCCGAGCTGCGTACCGTACGACACAGCCGCGACGTTCGACTGCGGCACGAAAGCGAACAGCGGCAATTGGATATGCAGTTGCTGCAGCGAGATGTCGCTAACCTGCCACCCGAGGCTGTCGACCAGCTCACACAGGCTCACCACACTCTATGTGAGTATACCATGGCGCCTCAATGGCTTCTTTGCGTCCCTCTGAGGACTTTTTTGACGCTATCGCGAGGGAATTTTCCGCTGGGGGCGCTGGTAAAACGTAAGGTCATGAATGACAATGATGAGCGTAAGTTGTAGAAATAATTACACCGTTTCCATGGTTACTTTAAAAATATTATATAAACGGTAGCCCTCATTATGGCCTTCCAGAAAGTAGCCGCTCTTTAAAATTGGCTCCTTGTTGGAATTCTCTGTGGCCGTACAAAATATAGTTTTTCTAAGATACTATAGATATCGAGTTACATGCAAGTAGCCTGCCTGTGCCGTACTTAGCCCTATTTATGTTTGAACATGCATATGTTGTAACGCAACGTCGTCCTCAACCTACAGTTCAAAGGAATCGACTCACTATTCCAAGTTCACCATAAGATACATTCATTTATATACTACTTATCATCTGCTGAATTAGCGGCCATTTCTGCAAATTAACTGCAAATAGGGCAAAATGAAATAAGTTTCACACAAACCTAGTAAACTAAACAAAGGTATGTTATGTCAATCATCAGCACAGCACCCTATTAACGTTCCCACTGCTGGGACACAGGAACGTATCTCTTGGCGAAAGAGATTAGGCCCAAATTTACCACTCTGGCCAAGTGTGGGTTGGTGGTTAGATGTTGTTCAAACTCTTTAAAGTTCTCAGAACATGCCGGTTTCCGCACGATGTTGCCTTCACCGATAAAGCACGTATTTTAAGCGCACATAAATTTTTCAAGATGAAAAATCCAGAGGTCCGTGTCGTGGTTTGAACCCACGACCTTCGGAATGAAAGCCGAGTGTGCTCCCACTTAGACAACACGGCTTATGACAATAATACGTGCAAACGGTTAGTTATATCAAGTGCTATTTCGTTTATTATTAAAATAAACCATTTGTTAACTTACCTCGGAGATGGTGAAAAAGGCACTTAATCTGTTTGAGATAGGACTTGTTCGCCATTAAAGCTAGCATCAAACGACAAAGATTGATCAATCACTTTCCAGTTGCTCTATGAAGACCGTTACGAAAATTATTTTATCTTTTTCCACAACCAATTTAGCACTATGACGATGTATGGTTTTATATTTCGCAGTTTTAATGTAATTAGTTTTAATTTCTTTCAGCACGAGATTCGCAAAGTACTTCCACAGTTCTATTAAATTGGCTACGCGGAAAAAGCACTCCGAAGGTGGTCCACATGTGAGTTAGCTATGAACTAAAAACATACGAAGTAGTTGATAAACCTTCGATAAACATTTGGTTGTGTTGGATTTTTAGCATCTCAAGTTTGAATTAGCCAAGATTATCGACGTGATAAATTCATAAAATTTTGTCACATCGCTCGTGTTGAAACACTTGAACAGATTTTAAGTACTTACTAGTAATAATCCGCTTTTGATGTGACACTTTTTATAAATGCTACAACAGTCGTTAATGCCTACTGTTCGTTTGATTTAAATTGAGAAAAACCACTGTTTTCTTACATAATAGTTACTCAATATAATAAATAGTGATCGAACTGCTAAGTGCAGTTCGATCACTATTATATGAGTCACTTCATTCGAAGATATATTTAACCTATAGTGCTTTTGAACCTAAAAGGTAACATTATAATTTATCTGCACAATTACTTATAATAAATTGAAATTCAACAATCAATAAATTAATAAATTTTATATATTATTTAATTTATCTAATAATACATTTATAATGAAATAAAAAGAATTATACCTGATATAACAAGTCTGTGGGAGTTAGTGACTTGTGGTTTTTCTCAATTTTAATTCATTCATGATACAAAATAACAGATGTAATGTTGACTTTTTTTGAGTGATTTGTCGCATTTATTATGGTTAACAATGCGGCCACCACTGCAAACAATTTGCTAATGTTTAGATAAACAATATTTTAATTGTACTCATCAACTTAGCCAGGAAAGTTGCGTATTCTCTGTCGCGGTTCTATGTCTTCTCTTCTTCCTTCCATTATTATTTTTATAAATATTCTAAATCTTTATTTTCTGTTTTTTCACTCGAACTTATTTCAATACCCGCGTTGTAGGAATTTTGTACCTATTATTTTCAAGGGAATCACAGCGAAAACGAAGCGAACGAACGAAGAAAGTAATCCTTTGCTAAAAAATCATTCCTCTCTTGGATTATAATTAGTTAATTAGTGCAGATTGCCATGAGAATGTCATCTTCCATACAATGTAAGATTAATTTTAGATAATTATTTGAATTTTATTCATGTTGTTATTGATAGTGTATGAGGAAATTTTGTTGATACAATATTCAAACTCGAATTGGTAACAATGGTCATTCGTTTGTAAATTATAAATGTACATTTGTGTTAATTGTTAAGTCAAAGGAATATTTATAATGTACCAACATTATATATGCCTTAACCTAGGAAATAAAATGTTAACATCATTATGTTAAACGACAGAATTTCCTCTATTTGCTATTTTAATGTTAATTATCATCAAGGAAACACATGTGCTGAGTGTGCCTTTAACGTGTCGTTACATAGGTAAATGTTATAAAGCCAACCTACGAAATTAATGTGTATAGTTATTTGTATTATAATCACAGGGTCAGCAATTTTCCCTTGTACATGAAATTGTAAATTGTTTTCTGAATAAACTATTCAATCAATATTCCTCTTTTAATTTAAATTACTTTAAGTATAAGTAATATAATATAATCCAACCTTAGGAATGAGACAACTTCAACAGGTGATAGGGACGTCTGGAAGGAAGGTAGGGAGGCCTTTGCCCTGCAGTGGGACACCACAGGCTCATAAAAAAAAAAAAAGTATAAGTTCAATCTATCCTATCAGACACAAATAATATTCCATGAAAATCAACTAAGGATATTATTATATACAAGTGATTATAGTTTTATAATTTATACGTTGCAGTATTTCCTGCAATTACTATAAAATCCTGCTAAACTATCTTAACTAGAAAAATCAGACAATACATGCCAGTCTTAAATCTGTTGTCATCTGAACATGTACCTACATATGTTATTAGGTTATGTTATGTTTGGAATTAAAAACCAGCCCAGAAAACTCGGTAAATATTAAATAAATTTGAATAATATGAGATGGACTTATAATACTACCCCTATATATTTCCATTGTTTGGTTTAACAAAATTTAGACACGTCAAAATTAAAATACAAAAAACAAATAAAACAAACATAGGTGCTAACTCTGTAGCATAGAATAATAAATTACTACGTAATCTGTAGCTTTCACAGTTCTTGAGATTCATCCTGGTTACAGACATACGACGAATTCCTGAGAATTCGTCGTATGTCTGTAACCCCATTACTCTAACCCTATTGTTGTTGTTTATTGTCTATGACCCTATTACTGATAATAGGGTCTCGTCTTACCCTTTAGGATTCCGTATCTCCTGAAAAGGTTCTCAGATTGGTACAGATTTTTGACTGAGCTGCTGATCTAATTTTGCTTGTTAAAAGTACTTTTGGGGAGTGATTTAGCGTTTTCAATGCAACATAATCCACCCTTATGTGTATTATAAATACCTACAGAAAGTTACTCCGTCTGTCTGTTCCTATTTCACGCAAAAACATCTGAACCGATCTGACCTAATGAAATTTGTACACAGATCCTATAGAGCCAATCTCATTGAGAAAGGACATTGGCTATTTCTTACCGCGCCCAAATGACATTCTGCGGGAAAATCCATTATAACGCGGGGCACTATTATTCATACCTAATATCGTCCTAAGCAAGGATTGGTTATCAGTAAAACTCAAAATCTATTTTAGAATTTTTATTTATCTTTTTTTATTGCGAATGTAATTATTTACATTGAACAATTGTACCGAACATACAATCCAAAGAACTTAGGTACTTATAATAAATCACATAAAAATCAAACAATGCAATTGCATAGTCACATTATATTTTTTGAATTTCGTTTTACAAAGAACACCATTGTTTCAGCGAAAATAAAGATCACCTTTATGCAAAGCATTTTCCATAATCTATGTTAACCATCGCGTCATCACAGGAAGACATTTTATCCTTCTACAATACACCTATTACATTAATATTACTTTTCTTATTCTACGTACTTCGAAAAAGCCAGTCCAAAAGCCAAATAAGCGAATTAAGACTAATTGTAATGCGTATATTTTCCCACATCATTTTATTTACAAAACAAAACTAGAATAAAAAATAAAGATCGTGGTTTTCGATCCACAACCATAATTATATTTACCTATCTTAAATTTAATATAATTAAGCCACTTCATGACAAGTCCAGCTATTCGGTCATGTATCAATAATAAATGCTGTGTGTATAGATATTATAGTATTTATATATTTTATTCTATTACAAATCTAGTAGTGTTTTATGGCACCACGTGCTTTTAGCACGAGATAAAATATTAATAAGTTGGTACCAAGTTGCACACTATTATATAGAATTATTAAGTAAAGTAATTTAAATCTGAAGTTAACTGGTTTAACAACTTTATATGTGATAACTCGGTACTTAAATATAAACTTAATTATTTTTTAACAATGCACATAGTAATGAAATAACAGTTATACGTTTATTTCCTCATCATGGAAGACTTTTGTGATAACTAACAAGCTCTATATGCACATATATATATAATATATAGTATCTATATTCAGGATATTTATGTAATATTTACTAAATGTAACATACCTTATCTATCTAATTACAATATAACCATTATTATTTAAATCTGCATACTCCACCCGTACATTCATGTTTATTTCAACTTAAACTAGGTAATTGAAACTATATCACAATAATAATTTTTGATTTACAACTGCCTGCCTGTTGCCTGAAGTATTTTAAGTATTAAGTACAATTATAGTTAAATGCCTATTGTTATTCTTAATGGTGGTACTCATGATGGTTAATGAAATAGGAACCATTTGAAGCGAATTTAAACAACTAACTTATATCAACATAATAGTCGTGATCACATTTTTATCCTCATCTAAACCCGAATCTCAACCAATGTACACTTATCCTTATAGTACTTCTACGTTAACATATTATGACTGGAAGTGACTATGACAGGACATATCAAACTTAATAACTTATCACAATACATTATTACTAAATTATTGGTACATACGTCAAGAGGAACAAATCTAAGTAATAAACTAATGTTAGGTTAAATACTTTAGTACAATGTGATCAGATAACACCCAGTTTTTATTTTATGTACCTAGTTGGTTTGAAAAATGTAATCCATTGTAGAACTATTTGAGTTAATTTTATGCTTTTACCTGTTTCTTAACGCTATTGTGAGAGTACAATTAGTTTATACAAATATATTACAGTTAAAAGCGTACTTTATTGCCTTCCCCCGATACAAGTGGAATAGATATACATATAACTGTATGTGATAGCTAAAGACCAAGATTTATGTTAGTTGTTTACTATGTAAGTAGGTGGTATCAAATGAAAATTAGGACCATAGCCAGGTACTAAACTTCACTTTAAGAGGTAGATTGTAATTTCAAAGACCGCTAACTAACAGGAAGAGCCATCGACTCTACAATAGAGTCAGTCGTATGGACTAGAGGCAAATTAAAAGTAACACAAAAGGCTTTAAGGTATCCACAAGTTGCGAAATCGTATAGTCTAGGTTAGATACATGCGATTGTCAGTCTTGGTATCAGTCCTCTTACGAAAGCATTGATTAGTTTATAGTATTTTCGTACTGATGCACCGTAAAATGTAAATGATGCGCTCAGTTGATGAGCCGGATCCTTTGTGGTGCGGCCGGCGCCGGCGCAGAGATTCAGGATCAGAAGTGTACGTCTCGGACGTCGGTGGGGGTGGCGGCGCTACTGTGCGTCTTGTCCTGCGTCGGGGGAGGCGTCCACGCGTCCCGCTGCTGCCCGTTTGGGGCCGCCATGGCGCCCTCCGCGATCGCCACTTGCACCATCACCTCGATTTGTTCAAGGCATGTTTGCAGGCAGTCCTGAGGGAAAACGCCTTCGTTACTTCTTCAGATCATTCTAATTAAGTCTAAACATTTATTTTTACACCACTAGTAAGATGATAAAATACTTATGGTAAACAATTATTATGAAAGCGATGATATGTGGAACTTACCAAGTCGATGCGCGTGAGTTCATGTAGCCACGGCAAATGACCGTCCAGCCCAAGACCTCTCAGAGCTGCAGCGATGCAACACGAAGCCAGAGTGCTGGCAGAATACAGCGTGAACTCGTAATCTATAACAAAAAATAATTCAATTAGTTATGTTATACATTTGGCATTCATATTGACCATCTACATTTCACTACGAAGACTGACAGACCTAATAAGAATATACCAGCTTCTGAAATTACAGAACTACAACCTACTTTGTTCAAATATCTCTAATATAAACACATAGCCGAAATGCAATATCTAGCATGATCATTAGTCATGAGCGTGAGCTGCAAAACTGATAATATTTTCCTGTTTTTAGTTAATTATATAAAACAATAGGTACGGTAAAGTGGCATGGCGTGTATTTAAATGTAAAGATAAGAATAATAATATAAAAGTTGTAGGCTAGCGCCTCAGGCTTCTAAGCATAAATCATGTATTGCTTGAAGATCCTGAGAATGTTCGCTCCCACTCGTACAGGTTGTCAGTCTCGGGAGTTTATCGTCAAAGGAGCCGGCAGCCGCCCTCGCGGCCGCATTCCTGGGCCGCCGCCGCCCGCGCCCCTCTACAAGAATATTCTCACGGGCTGCCTTTGGCAAAGCCATACATACTCCAACGTGTACGCTACAATACAATGCAACGCACTTTCGGCCGGACCGTCGCGGACTACATAATGCTCTGTACGCATCGTTGCCTATTTCTAAGCAATTTATTATTATCAAGCATTATCTTAACGGCTAACAACGGCGAATAATTGCAACACAATCTGGAGTTAACGATTTTTAGGATGTAAACCTGATCGATATGAACTTGGGTAAGTAATTATAATTAGCTAGAAGACATAGAATGTGCGAGATACGTTTAATTGTACTCGCGGTCCTACATTACAATAAGAACATTCCCACGCCTAACGAGTCGGAAAGAAGCCCCACGTACGGGACAAGTACAGGTACATCGAGGACAAGGCCAGACAATACGAGTGAAGCCTTCAAGGGCCTCCATTCATCATTAAGTAGATTCCATTATTTCGACCAACGTATAGATATCGAACACTCTTTCAGCTCATTTAAAAGATTTATTTTCCCTTTTTTCAATTTGCATGTCGGCATACCCGAGATAAAGGGTACGGGTAGAAGAACAAAAAGAGACGAAACGAGCAGAGCGGCCGCTCACTCGCAGCATTTGCATAATCTGATGTTAATCAGAAACCCCAGTCTGTGCCGAAACGACTGAGCTGAGCTACGACGCAGCTCTATGACTTAGACTTTCAACCGGATTTGAACTAGTAACGGTCATTTCTCACTCCAAGAATTAAAAGAAAGATATATAAAAGACTAGACATAAAGTACGGTTGCAATGTAGGTGTCTAGCTTTATAGGACACACACAAAGCGGATACGGGGCTTCCATCCTTATTAGTCTCGACTGCGGCAAGATACCAGAGGATGTACAAGAACTTCCAAGTTGGCTTCACAGATTTGAGCGGAAATTATTCCGCACAAAAACGTCCTTAATAGGTTGATTGTAGTTTTGTGAGTTGTAGATATCGTCACTTGCCCTTGAGAGGCATGGCTCATGGTTGTAACGTCAATAAAGAGTCGGCAAGTGCGGGCGGTCTATTCGCGAGGTGAACGATCTTACGAGGCCACTACCTACTGACAACAGATCTAGTCTTCGGAAAAGTCAGCGTACATAATACTTAGAATGGGATTTTGTTTCTATTTAAAATTCTCGAAATGGCTTTTTACTGGGCGTTCCTGATTGTCATCAATGAGAATAAGAACAATGGCATTCTGCTTTACCGATCATAAAAATATGCAAATTATATCAAGAAGCTCGTTAACGGTAGGATGTTATGAGTATGTCTCCGCACGATAAACGCGGTGTAACTAGAATCGTGATGAATGCCCACCGGAACAAATACCCATGCGGCCCCCGCACGCTTCCTGCCACTTCTAAACGCTCACATATTAAATATACGCCTGATAAGATAGCTTTTGCCCTTTAACGTTTTTGATCAAACTTGCTAACTTATGTTCTGTATATAATAATATTTTCTGATGCGGTTGTCAGCAACAAAATAACCCATTACAAATTTAATATCACGAGTTATGATTCGAGAGAGTAAATTGTGCCATTCGAATAATGATACATAATGCGGGCTCGGTCGATGCGAATGTAACGACTACGGCGGGCGGCCATGGCGCGCAGGCGCATCGCACTCTTTAACTTATTGTTATTTATTGACTCCGTGTAGCATTGTGTACAGTTTATCAAAAATATCACATAAAGCCTTTATTTCCGAGCACATTCACGAAATGTCTCGATGTAGTAGGTTGACGAGCGAACCTTGCAGTATGAGCAAACATTGAGACATTAAGATTGCATTAAGAAGTGATGATATTCGAGTAAAATAGCAGAGCCGATGCGTGAACTTCATCAACAGAAAAAAAAACTACGACCGACAGCGGCGGCGAACAACAAAAACCGTTGCACAAAAACATATGATCCCATGAGGGTCGCGGGGCGGCGGGGGAGTCCCCAGGCGTGCTGGAATGCGCTCGGGCGAGCCGCGTGGGAGGCGCCGGGACACACACGCCGCTACCCTCGCCGGCCCGCGCCCGCACTCTCACTAAACAACACCTATTCCAGACTCGCAGCTCGCTACCATACCCATAACCGTCCTATCCACAGATACCCGTGCTCATTACCTCTCATAAACAACGAGCCTTAATATTCTCCTAGCTTATCATTACCCTTTAACAAGCACATACAAAGTAGACCTGATTAATTCATACATCCATAATTTTGTGATTTCGTATCACCAGAGATAGTCGATGACCTAAACTGTAAACCTGTTGGACATTATGTTTTCGCGCAAAATTGTGTAAAAGCTAAAGCCGATTTAGACGGAACCGGATAATCCTGAAATCGTCACATGCAAGGCAACGACAGGTTTGCGTAAGTTTCCATAAAATTCCAAAACGTTACAAAGAACATTTGAATAGGTTCAGTGACACTAGAGGCGAGACCAACGCGGCCTGCGAAAGGCCACACTGTCGTGACATGACGTCGTATCTAGATGCTAATTACCGTCAGCTATTGTAAACCAGACTGGGCCTATTCTAAAGAAAGAAACACGGTTCAAAATGCAAATTGTAAATTATAATTGGCTGCGTCATTGAGCCTCAACAGTGCAGGTTTGGCTTATACCTACTCTTAGAATTCCTGTTGGCAACAATGATGCGTACTCAATCATACGGAAGAATTGAAGCACTATACAATTACAATGCTAGTAATTGTATCATATTCGGAAAAGAGGATGGAGTTAGTTACCTCTAGCGGCCAGGGCGATGAAGGTTTGCGCGTGCCTCTGAACCATCTCTTGGGTGACACGGCCCCGGAGCGGCAGTCTCGACAACAGGAGAGGAAGGAAGTCGTGAGCTGTCACTCCAGCTATATCCCACTTCAGCTTAGACAGCACTAGGAGCTCCCAACTCTGTTGACAAATAAAAAGAACAATGACCAACTTGCCCGATAGGACCCTTTTAATTTATATTCTCTTATATTGTACTTAAATCTGTTACTAAACAAATATTGCTAAGATCGCAATGTACGCATCACGCTTATCTTATACGGAGGCAACCACTTTTTATCTCCGACCCAAATTTAAATAATTAACAACATTGGCCTGTCACTCGCACACAAAGGTACCTACTTAATTCAGTATCGTATCATAGATGACTTGTTTGAATTAACTTTGTAAGTATTGAACTTTTAAATGTACGTTGACAGATACGCTCGATGTTTACTTAACTCAATCGACAGGGTCGTACCCGGACTGTGTTTCGTGGGTCTCCTAAACTAGTTCATAAAGCTGAAGCAATAAAGTTGTCTATCGCTCACCAGCATTATGTACTTAGGCCCTGTTGATTAAACGGGATATGTTTATGAATGAAGTATCATCACTCGAGTGTGATTTGTAAGTGTGCGTGTCGTGTCTGTTTAAGGTTGTGGAATAATTTAAAGAAAATGATTGTTTAACGAAACTAAATTGAAAAGAGAGAAAAGAGAGGCTGAAAGAGTGTAGGCGCGAAGTAGTTAGCGATGTAGACGAATCAACAGGGAAATATAGATGGTATAGCTTGGTAAAGAAAGGCTCCGCAACATTTAGTATAAAGTACCTATCCATCGCAAGCGGGTGGTCAGCTCCCCATTTGGTACGTCATAGCCGATAAAGTGAGTTATGCAAACAGTCGACACACTCGCTGAATTCCTCACTCGGTTCCCAGGCTTTATCCAATTTCATCGAGCTGTACGGTTAGACTGAGCTTGCGCCGCTATTAAAATCAAACAATGAGCACGGTGTCGCGTCACCACTAAACTCCGATACCTTGGAATTTTCTAGTCGTAAATAAAATATAGTATTTGAATAAAATATGGTAAAATAAAACGCCTAACTTTAATATTCATTGTAGAGGAAGGTTGTACAATAAGCTAAATTTATTACGTAAGTTATCATTGGAACAAACTCATCAGCGCATTCCTGTAAATTGATTACAGAGGAACATATTGTACCGATATTTGAATGGATTGAAAGATTGTATAACGGATCTAAGTATTAAATACTTAACCAATGATTATGTTGTGCCATTCAACCTGTGGTTTAACGGAAAATGTAAGTATTAAAGCTATGTCGAGAGTGGACATTGCAGGACCGGGCTGGCGGCACAATGGTGTCTCGTCAGACAACGTTCCGAGTCTCGCCCCTAACCACAAAATTTTATTTTTTTTCCATAAACGAGACTCGCCAAGCATCGCCCGCATTCGCCGACCAACCGTTTCGATCAACTTTTATTATTGAAACAAATTATTTATTATAGGAACCAACAAAAATAGAACAAGAAGCATGGTGTAAATACAGGAGATAAAAGTGATAAGAATTTATCCAAAACTATAAAAAACAGTATGTAATTTGGGTACTTTTATCAACCTATCAGGCTATCATGTATTGCATGACATGCGCTCAGTCGCAATTTGCAGTGAGAAATTAAAGTTCTAGACACTATTCTTAGGAAAGTTGTTTGTTTTCTAGCCGTTGAAAGGATAACTGGTTGAACGCAGCGCGATGTTTGAAATGTAATCAGCTTTCTCTGGCCTATCTGCATTCCTGCGGGTTTGTTTTGTTTTGTCGCGTTCCCAGCTCGGGTCTGCAGTAGAGGCTTCATTCGCACCGGATGCGCGTCGTGAGATCAGCAAACAAAGGTCGTCCGTGCTAATGCAAATTCCTTATTTTCTAAACAATCCGTTTAATTTCCCTCTGCTAGAAAATCTTCAGACAATGTTTAAAATGTAGACAGAAGTAGCAGTTCTATACAAAGTTAAAAACAATTTTACTACAACATGGTTGTACAAAAATGCTGAATCGTAAGTGGGGCGGTCCGTAATCAGTATGAAATCTCGAGCGTCACAAATACCTCGCACAACTATCACGGTACCTATGCCAAACGCAGTGCAATAACGCCGTGTTATGCGGTTTATCGACGTTGACCGAGAAAGATAGTAGAAAAACCATATCACTGCAACTAGCGCGTAAATAGCTACCACTCCCAGCTGCTACTAATCACTTGAAGTCACAATTGGCTTTGGAAGATATTCAGAATAAAGAATGAAGAATTATTCCTTGCCCCATTGCCTTCCGCCAATAAAGGGATTCCTCATTAAAGAAAGGGCGCGTTAACATCAATATTGAATTTTCTCTTTTGACAAACTGGACCCGCGGTCGTAAACTTATGCTTCAATTATAATAAACGTTTACGGTGGTGGTGTAGATGTGAGAGCGCGCGTGGTTTTATGGCCCGCGCGGCCGGGCAGCGGGCTTGAGCGCGGGAACCCTGAATTAAACCGCGCCGGGAATGCAAGAACGTGATCTTTTTGCTCAGGCTCGCATCGGCTCGACGTTCAAACGAAACCTGTGTCTGGCTGGAGCCGCGCGCTGCCCTCAGCCTTTCTTGCCCATTCCGAGCTCACTTTCTATGGTCGTTTTATCTGTCTGCCAAGCTAGCCTCTCATTTTCCTTCACCCAATTTACGTGCGGTGTAAATAGATACCATACTTGACTAGCAACCAGTCCTAATAAACTTTTTATATGACCACATATTTCCATCGCCATAAGCTACGCACGATCACAGTAATTTTCAGCGCATTTTATAACCTCTAGCTATTCTGGCGCATTTAAGTACTTATACGTTAAAGTTATTTTTAAAATAACTGATGCTAAATGTTAGGGGTAATAAACAATGCGGGTTATTTCATATTCAATTTGTCGTATTTGCAGAAATGCAACAAGATAACCAGTACAGCTACCATCAGGCAGGCGGAATACTTATCAGACCATTGCACACATAATGCAGTTAATGAAGTGTGCTAGTAATTTACATTACTTCAATTGAAAAATAACGGTAACTCAAGCTCATCAGTTTGAAATTCATCATGATGACTATAATAACTACGGAAGAGAGAAACGACAGTTTAAATATTGTTTAGAATTATCAATAGATTAGTACTTAAAATTTGGAGTAATCGTGCTCATAAAATGAATCTGATAAAGTACTATCCACTTTGAGATTTTGCCCATTAGCAACGCCAATAAGTAACCAAATAATTTTCTTTCTAGTTTGCTACGACTTTCGTAGAGGCTCTACGAAAGTGCTACGCCAACACCATGCGCGTTAACACGCTTTATTATTTGGAAGAAACTTTGCGCCTCACAACTTTGCCTACTTGAAAATGAATCTTTGAACTTGAACATGGAATTTCCTCGCAAATAAGAGTTAGCCATGACCTTCTTGAGACTCAAGCTATCCGTATTCCAAACTTCCTCCAAATCATTTGCGATCAAAGCTTAAAGATGATGATACTTTCGCCTTCCACAAGAAGTTCATAATATACAGTAAACTGAATGTGTTCTGATACAGGCATTATATATTTTGTAAGTAAGTTAGTAATAAGTTTAAGGTATCCATCTCTTTCAGCGAATGTTGATAAATTAAAAATTATAGCTGTAGATACATTAAATAACCGGTGATAGCTTTAGGTAGATAGTTCCGCGCGAGTGAAACACATATAAATATAATCGTGACGACCAGTCATTTTATTTAATGGATTTTTAGAACTCATTAAACTAGAGGTCGAGAGGTTAACATATTTTTAAACTATACTAAACAGCAATGCTAATTAGGTAATGATTTATTTAAAATCAACTAATTAATTTATTAATATTTTAATATTAAAATCTGTCGCTCTCCATCCGCTTCCATTTTGATTCCCACTTTTACCCACACATATATTTTATTACGGAAAGAAAAATATTACTTGAATGTATGTGATACATAGAAAACACTATTTTTACTCTAAAGCGAGAGCTGCATTTAAGTGTTCAATGTTGTCTGTGTCACGAAACGACTAATGTCCGTAAAACTAATCTATTACAACCATTCTTATGTCGGTGATTTAGTATTTACAGATATAGAAATGACAGTGCAATAGATTTTATGATAGATAGAATAGCGTTATTATGCTAATATAATCAAAATTATAAATCCCAGTTTAGGTTCTAATTATTCTTAAAATAGATTCAAGATTAACACTTAAACGTGGTGACGGTCAGAGCCGCGGGCGTGAGAAAATGGTCTGCGGATGGCGAGTGGTCTGTAATTGGTCTGATTGAAACGAGAGCTCGGGCAGCGGCGGCGTTCCGAGAAGCGCCTTGTTAGGGGACACCGACTCGCCTGCGAGCTGCGTCGCCGCACACATGCACTACTAAAGCCCGATTTACAAGATACACCAACCACGTGAAGCCATATTAACTTAAACCTGGCCTGAGTCAAAGTGAAGAACGTCCAACGACTTTCATCAAAATGATTACCGGATGTGAATGTACGCTTAGTTAAGAAATAATTTCTGTAGTTCATAATAACTATTCGTAACTCTAAGTGTCAGGAAAATGCTTACGACAAAGTTCAAAGTCTCCATTACGATGGTAATTGTTCTGTGTCTATCATTTCCGTCGGTTTTTGTACATTGTACAATATACAATCTAATCTATTTTACAGAAAATGAAGAAGATAAACAACTAAATAACGCGCCGTTTGCTGCAATTTACTGTTGGGCACGTTGCGAATGCACAGGCGGGTTTGCGAGAACGCGTTGTGTTGTGACGCGAATATGTCGCGCTTGTGATATTACTTATTATCTTCTGACGGGCGGTGCAAGCGGGCCCGAGGCCCCGCAGGGTGGCAGACAAGTGCAAGCGACAACAAAACATGCTAAACGACTCACTCACATGTTTTGCACACTAACTTTATAAGCATAAATGAGCTACATGTGTAGGAGCCGCATGAGTTCTAAAATCTTCCAACCGTGAAGCGCTGTAAGGTATTTAGTTTTATGACAAGAACAAACTAAGTACCTGCTATATTGTATTGCACCGTTAAATCTATACAGTAAAAAACTCATTAAGGGGCAATTTTTCAATCGTCAGTTACCTACGTTAAACTCTATCGTTCTTTATTTCTGTTAGACTCTTAAGAAGAATCAAAAACAAAATGTCATATTCAAAATCTGAAAAAACGGCGTTTAACTGAGTAACATTTTTTTCACTATATAAATTTATTTAACTCGACACTGGCAAATTGTCGCTTCAAGCGCAAAGTCCAATTACAAGAAACTGAGGTCGATTACAAAGAGACAAAATAGGTTTAATAACTTCGTATAAATTAAAATCTATATTATTTGAAAGATTAATCCAAGAGCTGAGATTGCACATAGCTTTATTCTTTAATCGTAGAGTCTGCAAAGTGCACATAATAGCTATTCGTTAAAACACAACAATGTTGCAGTTGGTTGCTTTCGCATTGATGCAAAGTAGATTAGGAGATGCAGCAATGTATATTGTTGGCAATACTGAAACGTGTATGATAAGGTGCTGCTTTTTAATACCACACTTGAGGCAGTGAATATAGTTTTAATATTCAGCTAGCATACGAGTACCTCACCTATCTACTATAGTCTGAATGAGAAGAACACGTCACACGGATGACAGCATTAGATGAGACGAGATTCCCCCATTTCTAAAATAACATTAAACACCTACCTTGTCTATTTAAAAACTGGATCAAACTCGTGAGTCGTGCTACACTATACAGATAAGAATACAAAAAGTCCAAGATGATTTCTATTTTCAAAGTAAATTGTAATTTTATCTTTATTTCTGTTCTCTATTAAAATAAATCTCTCATTTTACGCTAAAGTCTTGACTAACTGTTATTAAACACATGATGAATAGCATTTGTATTAGAATCTTTCAAGAGAATACTAATGGATTAAATTCCAATGTCACGGATGCTGAGTGTTAATCCAGGCAGCTGGGTTACAAAGCCAGCGGAGTGCTCACACGAGGTCGCCCATCCGAGACTATCAAACAAAAACCTAACAAGATGCAGAGAGAAGGCGCCGCGAGCCGCCTGAATGCATGCGGCTATCATAAACTCCCCATTTTTTGTTACTAGTAACGCTTGACTACATAATACAAATAAAATAATTTAGACTGAAAGGCCTGCTACGCGATCCATTACGACCACCAACTGACAGCTCAAGATGACGTCATCACGTCTATGATCGGCTCCGACCGTCTAGAATGCCATCGGAAGGACTGCTCTTCGAATTTGGTCGGACGATTTCCAATTCCCCCAATCGATCAAGTGACCATCGACATTCGGTTGGTGGACGGAACCGATCGTGTATTTGCCATTTAATATTATTATAATCTTGTAGATCCTATTTTGTCTAAAGTATTATATACTCACACAAAGGTCCGCTAGCGTGATGCTGTTGGCTGTGTAAAAGATGAGAACTTCTGCAGAGAGCCCTCTAGCGCTGGGTTCTCGCATCTTCGACGCCAGCAGGAGACACGTGGTGCCAAGCAGCTGCACTTGGCTCTTGCCCACCATACAGATGCTCAGGAACCGATCGAAGTAAGATATCGCGAGGGGAAAAACTTCCTCTTGGCAACTTTGCTCTTCACAAACCTGTTGAAAACATTGTATTGTAAATAAATAAAGCACAAACAATTATATGTGGTTAGAAAAGATAGGTTTAAGCAGTATTCTGTCTATGTATACTATCTATTGCTCGCATCATGATATAGCTCCATTTTAACCGTTGCGCTTTTGAATAGAAATTAACGTTGTTAGATCATAACGGGCACGAATTCACGGAAAGCTATGTTTATCGTCCGGAATAGCTGATAACCTATTAATAAAATGGAAATACACACTTGGCGCGATAAGCAGCGCTGTTAAATTACTGTTGCAGTTCACATGTTACTACATAATATTGTTTTCAAGCAAGCGGTCCGTAGGTACTACAACTAGGCTTTCATGATCAGTTTATACATATTTTCTTAAAAAAAAAAATAACAAAAAAATAAGTAAAATAATAATAATTTATACGTGCAAAAAGATGCAGTTAGAGCTTTCCATTCAAGTACTGGCCTCGCAATGTCGCTTAACTAACATTATATATTTATTTATTATGTGTTTTCAGTATTTGTCATCCCTCAAAATTTCAACTCTGTATCTATCACGGCTATTGAGAAACAGCTTGGAGACAGACAAACAGATGACGAGGTCCCACTAATAGGGTCCCGTTTTTTTTTTGGTACTGACCCCTAAAATATCTATTAACATTTATAACTTGTAATAGCATAAGTTGCCTTGCCTTTAAGGTAAAGCGTACTATACTGCTAATATTTCTAAACTCTGATATAGATACACCTAGGTACAATTAAGATTCAGCGTAAGATTTAATTTGAAGAGTTACAATGAGTGCTTACCCGTTCAACCCATGATTTTTCTACCCAATAATATTTTTACCCCTTCAACCCAAAACATATGCCCCGTTCTACCCAAAGCAAAAATCTGAGTCACAGTGTATTCTAAATAGTACAGGCACCGTAATTTGTATATCTTTATATATATAATTCTTCTGTGAGTGTGTATGTCACTGAACTTCTCTCAAACGACTGGACCGATTTTGATGAAATTTTTGTGTGTGTTGTGTCTGGGAATGGTTTAGATTCACAATTTTGTCCGCTTGACAATGTTTTTTTAATTAATTTTCAATTTATTAGTAGAACTATTTTTATAATATTATTATATTATTTGTTTCTTTAAAGGTTGATTATTTTTATTATTAGACTAGTAGACAAATATTTAACTGACTATTATCTAAACAATAAAAAAATATTAATAATGAAATATTTTTAATGAATTTCTGCATTTTTTGTCTAATGTAATGAATGACCCTGCTTCTTTAGTATTTCACTATGACATTTATTTTAATTCAAACAATAGAAATTAGGAATAAGTAGGTGTGGGTAGAACGGGTAACTTGAATCTATTGTTTTGGGTTGAACGGAGCAAAATACATATTGGGTAGAAAAATCTTGGGTCGAACGGGTAAGCACTCGTTACAATATTGTAACAATGTAGGTACATACTTAAGACTGTGCCTAAGATAAGAATATCGCTGTCCCATTTTACTAGTATAAGTATCTTAATATCCGGTCAACGTAGATTAAAGAACTTAAGCAAAATGGGGCGTTTAATAAACTATTAATTTAATAAACTATAAAATAACATTATTGGCTAGAAATCGCGATGAGTCTAGATAACTCTTCAAATTAAATCTTACGCTGAATCTTAAGTGTAGGTATTAGTAATAAACAGCATTGCTCGCATAGTTTCGCACGGTGTGGTGTAACTTGAGGAAGGAAATATTTGTGTCGCTGCATTCCAAACATCACAACCATTGTATTCTACCACAAAAGTTACTATAAGTTAATTATACTAATTTTATAAACCTAAAGAGTTTGTTTCTTATTTGAAAATGTATTTAATCGTAGATAGGCCTTTTATCGAGGAAGGCACTAAGGTACTTATACGGCGGCAATATACGTCGTTACCGCGGGAAAATGATAAACGTAAAATGTGTAATAGCTTTTCACATTTACCATGTATTTGATAAATGAGATATTAGGCGATTGGAGTCAATTAGGTAGGTACTTAGATCGTTCCTATAATGCCGTTGATTTAAGATGAATTTTTATTGTTATTTGCAAAGACTAGATATTTAGAGCCGATAGCGGATATATTAAGTCATTCAACCATCTTAGTCGTGTTGAAATACCTTTAATAGAAGCAAAAAGCAGTTGCTTACGCAGGTATGAATCAATAGGCTTAAACAATAGACTTAGGTAGGTACCTCTACCTAACAAAGCCTCGTGTTCTCTTTTACATTAAATTTTACAAAATGTTGCACACGTTTGATAATTGTAAAAACATATGGTTTTTATACAATATTGAAATGGGTACCAACCGACTTACCTACATTGAACGTTGAAACACGATCAATACCTAAGTCGGCGTTTTGCAAAGTATGTGGTGATCTGACAAGGTTAAATGAAAAACGCAGGTTCTATGTACCTACTAACCTAGGTATCTAGTTATTCTAGGTATTTCGTAATTACTAGTCATTAAATATGCAGGTAATTAAGTACCTAATACAACAAAAGCCTTTCTACGGAGACAGGTTAACACTATAAACTATTCACGCCGAAAAAAAAACTAATCCCGCGGTTAAATCAATAACGTACCTAAATAAAATAAGACCAAAAAATAATAAGGTAACGAAACTTCATGTCTTAAAGTTTAATCGTCTAAATTTCCTAACAACAAACTCGTGAGAAGGTCATCGGACAATTTTAAGGCGTTGAATCGTTATAATCATCAAATCACATACCTAATTAACTATAATGTAGTATAACTCCCTGCCCTAATTAAACGTGATGTAAGACTGCGCAAGCGACGATTTCTATACAAACATGCGAGTAGCTAACCTACCTTGGTACCTACCCATTTAACTACAAACCTCCGTGGTTTACTCAGTGTTATAAGTTTTGAAAATTGTGTTGATAGTTTATATTATATTGATTTAAAAAATAAAAAAACTACCAACATTATGGTACCTATGCCCGCAGAAACATGGCTGATCTGATAAGATAAATACCTATAAGTTTTTTATCTTAGAGCTTAGTAACTTATAGCTTTTATAAAAGTTTTATAGCTACGATTCAGTAGTAATATTACAATGTCTCTACAAATTTCCGGAGAATCTCATGTGTTCAAAGAATAAGAATGAAAGCCTAATCAAAATAGGTACCTATCTACCTAGGTATTCAAATGCTAACTGTGATTTTACATCGAATTCGGCTCACCATAATAATATGAGCTTGATGTGTATGGATTGGGCGTCCCATAGGTAGGTAGGTACCTACCTACGTACAGTGTACGTGTCATTGACCTGACTATCGAGGATCGTTACGGTCTGGTTACTGAAACGTTGGTGACGGGAGTATGATTTCCCCTTACAAAGTCTTCGGCAGACTAACTTTATGGAATCGTACAAAAAACCAGGAAATGGGATTATCAGGCTATAACTGCCTGGTGGACCGGTTGAACATTGATTTTAGGTGCACCTACACCTACAAACAGTTATTTCTTGGTAGATAGTATTACAATAACTGTACTAATAAACTACAATAGGTAGGCCCTATTCTTGTTAATCACCCTATTCTTTAGGGTGAGGAAGGATTTAATAATAACATTTGCGTAGGTATTTGTTGTTTTAGGTTCATTGAAGTTTAATACATATCTATTAAGTGAATTCCATAGGCTCTCTGACAGATTCATAAACGAGATTTTATTACAGAGTAGATTAGATGCTGATATACCTACCTTAATAAATAAAATAAGGTACTAACCTAGGTAAGGTTGAAATAAAAAATGCGCTAGTTCGTGAGCTTTGAAAATGTGATAAAATGTTCAACATAAATCGTTAGTTTTGGACTGAGTCAGTGCAACGCGAAGGCATGTTAGGTAGAATGACGTCACCGAAGTCGCCGGCCGGCGTGTTTCCACGTGGCCGAAACAGCTGTGAACGTTTCCAAAAAGACTTAACCTCAACTCCTTGTTAGATTCTCTTTTCAATTAGATTACCTACCTACGAGTAGTATGTTCTATTATTTATATTTAGAAGGTATCAGACTCTTACCTAAAGCTAAAAATTAAACATTATTACGTAGAAAAACGTCTTTGAAAGTTTAAACAAAACTTCAGAATCACATACCTACCTACTTACCATTATTATATCGTCACTTACCTACTAACATTTGCAAAACATAATGACAACGTAATGAATAAGTTGCAACATATTTATTTTTTTGGTATCAATGTAGGCGTAGAGATAGTGCGCGCGTCAGCTGTATGCGTGTCAAAATCAGCTGATTATTCAAATAGATCGGCGCGGCCGGTCGCCGACCGCGTCCGGCCGGCGCGGCCCCGCCGCCTCCCCTCCGCAATCTACTCATGCTCTAAGTCCTATGTTTTGTTAAATTACTCATTCCTTATCTAATCAGTATAGGCACGCAACAATATTCTAATACAAATCCAATAAGAATAAAAATGTTATATCCTAATCAGCTGATCATGTAAACAATGTCAGCTGGGTGCCAGCTGATGCGATTTACAATATAAGTACTACTATGATGTGAGTGCTGGTTGTGGGCTAATTTGCAAAATATTTATGTACCTACCCAATCGGAGTAGATGTATGAATCAGCCGCGCTGATAAGGTTGCAGGGTTCGATTGCAACCGACGGGCCGGCGCGACCGGCGCGGGCGGCGTTAACGACGTTTTCGGTTTAGGTTGGTTGTGCGACAGACCGTTGGGCATACGGGGGCAGAGCGGCGGCGCGCAGGTCTGCGGTATACCTACACGTGGCCGACGACAAGATGGCGATGCCTGAGGAGTGGGTGCGGTCAGGCGCGCTCACCTCTAGCATCCACTCGGCGACGACGCGGCGCATGTGCGGCGTGAGCTCGGTCTGCACCGTGCCGAAGTAGTTAGCGGTGATGGCGTAGCGCTCCTCGGTCCGCAGCAGGTTGTCCAGCACGCGGCGCCGCAGCAGCACCGGGTCCGCGGAGGCGGCCGGGCCCTCCGCCGGCGCGAGGCATCTGCCCTCGCTGATGGGGCTCACTCGTTCCGCGCACAGCAGCTCCATGGCGCACCGCACTGCGGCTATGGGAGTCAGGCGCGCGGCGCGGGCAGTGTGCTGGCGTGACGTCACGCAGCGCGGACAGCTGATCGTGCGAGAGCGAGCGTCGGGGACGCAGGTGGAGCTGCGACGCTGGCGAGTGCCCGAGTCGCAATGAGTGTCAGCCGCGCGAGCCGTCTCGTCGAACATATGATCGGCGCGGGCGCGGCGCGGGGTGGGGGCGGGGCGCCGCGCCGTGAGGCCGCACGCAGGTTTCTCCCATTCGATTCGACGTTCAAAAACGTTTACGGTCCTCTTGCTCCCTCGCACACTGCTCGAACTTTTCATCCCAGTCGCTATACTCTTCTCACATAATTTAAAATAAGGTCCTTCTGAAGTTTTACTGATTGGACTTTGTTTTCAGGTAGGGAGGTACCTGGGAATTTATTTTTATGCGCATTTTAAACAACAGAATCAATTGATGCAAAAATATATCTGTACATAATTTTCTTACATACTAGCTGCCCGCCCGCCGATTTGCCCCCGTAATAATAAACATTCCCGCGGTAAAGAAGTAGCTTCAGACCTGTACTGGACTACTACTACTGGGAAAACAGCTATGTCCATGCCAAATAAAAAAACAAACAAATAAAAATAAATAAAATTTATCAAAACATGGGTGCAAAAGTATAGCTCAAAAAGCTCACACATCCGGAGACTGAGAGTTTATGATCTTTATTATCTAAGAATGACAATAACTGTAACTGATCTCGTTAGTCGTAAGATCAGTTAATTCGCACACACCACACACACACATAGTTTTTATTATTTATTTATTATTAAGTTAAATCAGATGTCATATTAAACCCGAACTGAAACTTCAAATGATAGTATTATAATAGAATGTACTACATTATTGTCTTTGTGAGCGAGATACCCTGGTGACCTGTAATAGGTACGTTACGTACCTCCGGCACCAGTCTCCCACAAAGCTATACCTATTAAATGTTACCTTATTATTATTCTCATTAAGGTTTGTGTGAGGAAATAAACTAATTTAATATCTATTTATTTATACTTTGTGCACAAAGTTCTTTGAAGTGGCATGGGGCTGGCCATATTCCTCTTAGAACGTCGTATGGTCGTTGGGCCGAAAAGTTCTCGGCCCCAACGGAGACCACGGCAAGCGCAGCGTAGGACGTCCACCAAGTAGAAGGACAGACGATTTAGTAAAGGCTCGAAATAACTGGAAGTCTATGTGGGAGGTTTATGCCCAGTAGTGGACGTTCTACAGCTGATACAATGATTGTGCACTAAAAAACAATGTACAGAGGAGGGCTTAATGCTAAAAGCATTTCTGTCAATACATATAATAAGTAATTATTTATTGAAGTGAAACTTCTATAGAATCGTAGTGATTTCAAACCGGATGCAAAAAGATGAAACGGAAATGGTAAGAGACACAAATACAATGCTTTATTTAAATTTCTGTATTGTATTGCTGTATTTTATTTATATTATTTTGTAACATACTTTATGTAATACGCTTTAATTAAGTAATATAAACAATCCGAATAATTACAGATATGTGTTTGTTTCTCTTATCATTTTAGCAGATGCGTTCATTTACCCTTTTTTTCTATTCGATATATATCATAATAATAGTTCGTAAGTAGTAGACTCCAATCGTGCGTCGTAGCTGACACACACACACACTTTTTTTTTATTCTTTCGTCGATTTACTGAATTTTCACTTCTATCGTGTGTGAATCGCACACACACCTTTTTTTATTTAACAAAATCCACAGCCCCTAATTAAAATACGTTTTACATATTCTATTATTATAACTTAAGGCCAAATAATAGGATTTACATAATACATTTTTTTTTTGTTTTTTTTAGCACAATCTAAGTATATTATATATAATAAGTAGATTCTGTTTTCAGTTATTTATGTAGGTATAAGCAGGATTAAATTCCATCTTTGCGTGTTTGCACACTTGGAAGGGTCGTAATTCGTCGTCTCAAAAAAATATAAACTTGAAATTTAAAAAAACCCTCGCTTCTAAAACCTTAGTTCTTGCAAGTAAAAAGTAAAAATATTAACTAAAGTAATACTATTTTGTAATGTGCACGTGATGCGCTTTCATTTGATAAACCACGCAAGTATATCAAAGACAAAGATTTTCTTCAAACATGTCTAAGAGCATTCGCGCAAAACTCACCATTTATACAAAAAAAAAATTAATCGCTTCATCCGTTCGGGAGCTATTTATGCCACAGACTGACAAACAGACACGCCAAACTTATAACACCCCACATTTTGCGTCAGGGGTTAATAAAAGAGACAATGCATGTGGAATAAATACTTACATTATATACCAATTTTGAAATTCGTTTCTAAATTACTCTTTCAGTAATGACTCAATTTCACTATGTTAGTAGTGAGAAACGTAGCATACTTCTTGTATGGGAGCCCCTTTATATATTTATTATTTATTGGTTTTTAGGTAAAGTGATTTTGCAAAATTACATCACTTCTCAAAATTTCAACTATCTATCTATTACGGTTCCGGAGACAGCTTGGTGATGGTGACAGACAGACAGACTGAAAGACAAACAACGCTTCAAACAAGTTTCAGTAAAAGGGTCTCGTTTTACCCCCTGGGTACGGGACCTTAAAATGGCTTTACAGCATTATAAACACACTTTTTTTATAATTATTATGATAGATTTATCTCAGAACAAGGTAGTCCACTGATTTTATTGCGGTTATAAATAGAGTGAAAAGGAAGGTTGAGAAGAATTCCAGTCTCGCTAAGAAGATAATTTTCTATAAAAGTAGATAATTTTATAAATTGACGACATAATATTTATGTGTGAATATTATGTATACTAGCTAGTATAC
Source organism: Gymnoscelis rufifasciata (assembly GCA_929108375.1). Lineage (NCBI taxonomy): Eukaryota > Metazoa > Arthropoda > Insecta > Lepidoptera > Geometridae > Gymnoscelis > Gymnoscelis rufifasciata. Next base: position 9,835,230 of record OV815302.1, on the reverse strand, counting down.
TAACACGGGCGTTGCTCGTGATTTTGCATTTTCCCGGGGAGCAACGTATTATATAACGATAAAAAATAGCCTAGGTACAACCTTCGATAAATGGGCTATCAAACGCGGATTTTTTTTTAATAAAACGATTCAGTAGTTCTTTAGATAAGCTCGTTCAATGAAACAAACTCATAAGCTTTATTATATGAATTAGTATAGATTGTAAATTTCTTCGTATGTGACACTAACTCATTATGCATTCAAGCTGGACAGGAGTTACCGGTAAATGCTCGACTAGTAGACGAGGTAGGTATCTATGTAGGTAGGTATTATTCTTCTTACATCGTCTTCGAATAAGATACAGGTTTTTGACCCGAAAATCAACGACTGGAGTAAACTGGACAAAAAGTTCGAGCAAGCAGCCACTTAAGCCGGGTACAGACGGGCGTAACGTGTAATGTAATCCGCTGTGTAATGTAACGCGAACCCGACACGACGACATTGAGCATTTCATGTAAGGCTCGCGGCGCGGCGGGACGCTCGGGCTTATCCATGGGCTGTCGGTTTCTTGTGCGAACACTACACAAGAGGCGCGGCGTAGGCGTTTGAAGCAGCGCAAGTTTGGACGGTTGTGTCAAGGGACGAAGAATCGCTTGAACTTATTAGTTTGTATTAAGACAAATATATTATTTTTTCAATTAACCTTATTCCCGATAGTAAATGATAAAAAATCTGAAACCCTTCCAAAACATTTTCTGTCTTCAGATAGTAAAATAAAAGCAACACCTTCCTATTCGGCTTATTTGCAGCTACTAATTAGAAAAGAAACGTCTCTCAAAAAGATTCGAGATGACAATTCGCTTAGATATTGTGTGCCGTCATCATCATCATCATCAACACCGTCCTAACGTTACCACTGCTGGGACACAGCGACTCTCTCTTGAGGAGAGGGAGTGTCGTCCACACCGTGATGCTAAATTACAAGTAATCTCACATTACACGTAACATCCGTCTGACCCGGCTTTAGACTTACCTCGTTTAAATGAATTTCAGATTCTGGTTGGCAATAGCAATAGCAACAGAGCTGATTACGTTGGTTTTTGTTGCATAACAGGAAAACCTCTAGCTAACAATTATAAAGGAAAATAGCTGACTTTAGGTTATTTAATGTTCTGTGCTCTGTTTAGTACATGCAAGGCTGGCAGATAACGAATTCCTTATTTATATTGATAGAGTTGTAATAAATTATCTAAAATAAAATAACAATATTGTTATCCGAGCCCTTAAATTCGTCAATACTTGGTAAAATAAATATAATAGATATATCTCTAAATTCTTTTTCCGCATAGAGGTTTATATTATCCCACTACTGCTGACAAAGATCTCATTTAAGCTATTTGTCTGAAGCTATGTTCGTCTGCATTACTTATCTGCTGTCATACTTGAAAAACAGGATTTTGTACATTTTGTTTATGCACATGCATAAACCGTTGTTTTTAATAAATGTAAGGAATTTAGTAAACATTACCTACATACACATAAGCCCTTATCGGGTAAAAAACAATACCAACAAAATACTTTCAATTCCGATTCTGAATTCGACGATTTTTCGTTTTTATTTGTTTGTTACCTCAAACTTTGCTGTCCGTTTTTTCAATGTTGATTTATCCAGTATCATTATCGGAGTAAATTTAAATCTAGTGACACCTCTCAAGCCTTAGAGTATCGGAAGCAGTATAGATACTTAGCTGATATAATAGATACTTTACTGAGTACTTATAGTTACTCTCAAGCTAAAATCCATTGAGCTGTTCCGGCTGCAAAGTGCGTGTAACTATTTACACCTCCTTCATACAAATCAAACATACTATCGAAAATCATAACCCTTCTTCTGGCGCAGTCGCGTAAAAAGGGCAGGTGGTTTCTGAAAGTGCAACTGTTTATTGTTATTTTTCATAAACTTTATAGCTATTGAACCATGTACCTAAGTAAAATGTATAAATACTGTTAAAGGCGATTTCTTTGAAAATATGTTATCGGTTATCGCGCATCCTGTTCGCTAAAGAAAAAAAATATACTAAGCCGAACGGCTCAACGAAATTCAATAGGATAATGAAATATTATATATATTATAGATAGGTATACTGTTAAGTCCGTCTTTCTGTCCAAAACACATTATTTTATTTTATTTAATTAAAAAAATAAAGTAATAAGATAAAGGTTATCATACTTAGAGAGGGAACTTGTGTCGTCACCGTATAGTATTTGATCTTAAGCATGACATTATGTAGAACTTCAATGGACTGTATCGTCTTCATTTTTATTAAAAAAAATATGTGAATATTTATATTTTAGTCGTTTCGCGTCCCGCCTTAAAACACCTTTTAAGAACCATCTTTATATACCAATTGCTTAATATAGGTACTATTATACATACACATTCGAGTACCCTTCGTGTAGTCTAATAATACTTTTTGTAAAGGCTTCGTCCTCTGTATAAACCATATATTTTCAATTACTTGTAATTAATTGTGTGTATGTAGGTAATAATTACTTATGATCTTTGTCCTGCTAAGGACTTAGCTATTTCTTATATCGATGTTTGACAGATCTCCACAGTTCATTCTAAAACTGTATCATTGTAATTGTAACATTTTTATATACGAAATAGCTTAAAAGTTTGTCTTAAAAGGAATTAGATTTCATTTCTATTTAGCCACAAAGACTTAACACTATCCAGACTTATCAGCTGTATTGTCCTCTAAGCTTCGCGCTGACCCATGACAAAACTGTTTTGCGACTGACTACCGCCTTACAGAATAGATGAAGCCGCGCACACTGTCAACGACAAGTCTGTGTTATGTATGACTAAAATGTTTTGAAACAGACTTGACTTCAATGAGCGCGAAGCCTTAGTGTTAAGGTAAATATGATAGCGTCCCATAAGGATGAAAGTTGGATCAAAAACGCGAGGCTTACCTACCTAATAGAATGCGTGGGTCAATAATCCCCACGGATAAAACGTAAGATTAACACAATGGGGATCGATATAGTTCACATTGTTTCTAAATGTCAATGGCATTATGAGCAGTCAATCGTAGCAGTATGATTGGTCTATACGCCAGTATCACTTTTTTATGCTGGAATTGATTATTATGTATGTGTACCAACATGGGACTAAAAGTATTTTTACTATAAAGCTGCAGAATTTGTTTCTTTGGTTGAACGCGGTCATCTAAGAAATACTGGATCGGTAATATTATTTCTTTCAGTGTTATCTAGCCAATTATTCTAGGACTATGATATATACCTTGTCATTATATCAAAAAATCTAGAAAACAAACCAATAAGCTGGTATTGAATAAATTAACTGCGAAGTATCAATAAATTTATAATTATAACGGTAGAGCTACACATATTTAAATTATATTACAATAATGCAATAGCGAATAAAGCCAACGGCAACGGTCGCATGAGAACTTTCTGAACTTTTTCCGTTTGCGTTTTTTCCAAATTGTTCGATTAAATTCTAAGAGATTTTTTACTATTGGTGTTAGTGATTGCTTGCTTAAAATCAATCTATTTCTTGCTTTCTGACGTTTTTTTTTAAATCCTATGCCCTTGTGCGAATAATATTGTAAGTCAACCAATATTTAAGCAAATCCCGAGAAAATATACAAAACACCAAAATTATTGGTTTATTGGTAACCAAAAATTTTGTTGTTAAACTTATAACAAAAAACGACCTAACCTTCTAGGATGTATTTTTAATTATGGATTTGTCTTCTGTTTTTCAGTATTCAAAAGCTGAGCCAAATTGTTTATTCATGTGCCTACACAATCTATCCTGCTATTTGAGGAGAGAGTTGAAATACTTTGTTTGAGCGTTATTTTATTATGAAGTCCGGAGGAGAGAGCGTAGTGCGAGCAGGACATCCACACAAGTGCTTCTCAGAACCGCGCCACCACCACACCAGTGTGTAATGGAACGCTACGAAATGGAATGCAACCGCTAACCCGTCCAACCACAGCTAAAATGAATGCAGAATGTCTCTAAAACGATATTATTATCACCTGGAACCTAAAGAATATCAAATTAACTTGTGCTTGAATGTGATATTCTTTAAAGTGGGAAATTTACGTGCTTAATAATGATTATTGGTAAAGTTGCCTGACCATTTCGAAATTCGTTAATGTCTGACGCTGCTGGTTTGAATATTAATGCTTGTATTGGAATCTTAGAAGTTGTTATGGTTTGTGTGGTATTCTTTTTATCGAAAATATTCCAGTTCTTTTACATTTTGTTAAGTTCAATTAATAGGTGCCTTATGCCATGTTGGTATATGTTTTAGTTACGTTGCATAGAGAGGAAAGTAAGGCCCGAAAATTGTAAAGTCCTAAGACATATTATTATTTTTCGTAAAATACAAAAAAATACGAAAGTTTTGTAACTAAAGGTTGGTTGGTTAATTGTTGGCCATAAAATAAATATGATAACTAGTTAAAATATAAAGCGACATTCAAGTCCGTTAGCCTACGTCTACGGGCAAGATGTTTATTTTTAGACTGATTTTAAACAACGTAAAAATTCGGAGATAACCATTTCTAGTACCTAAATATGAGTGCTCTTCGCTAATCTATCAAATACTAGAAAGGTATAATGGTAAAGGCAAATTAAACATGTATGTTTCATAGATAACTGATGCATTAAACAATTTTCCATATTGTCCGCCGGCACGGATGTCGCGCATGTTTCCCATTTCCTGCGCCAATCTAATCTAGGTAGATACCTATCATCTGGGCCTCTTAGATATTTCACGGCTGTTGGTAGGGCAGTCATGGCCGAATAGAAAAAACGCGACAACGGCGAGCATTGACCTGGTAATGTTTACTGTCCTTGATCGCTGAGCGGCGCGAGCGTCCGGTGACGTCACGCGGAGGTGCCGATGGGTTTCAGCAATGCCAGCCGAGGCCTCAACGAACCTGCTTTCCCAGCGCGGCGAAATCAGGAACATAATTTGAAAAAAAAACTCTTAATGTGAACATTAATAACAACCGGAATAACTAAGTAAATTATTAACTAGGTACGTTCGTTTAAACAACAACCTAAGCTAAATAAAAATAATATTAAAATAAACTAAGAACCTAGTTACTTTTGTAGAGGTAGGAATTTACCCAGAGTTTTGTTACGAGCAATTTAATCTTATTAGAGATCTTGTCTTATTTTTAGAATAATGCCCATTTTTTGCCCTATCTATGTACTCTATTTAACAAATCCACTTTATGACTTCTTTGTCATTCAAGGAGTAAGAAATGACTAAGCTTACAGTAATAATAAACACACAAAACGTAATAACGTATAACCGTGTCTTATTATTAATATGTATACGAAGGACCAAATATGGACGCGGAGCGTTGTAAATTTTACAGCGTATAGGCAATTCGATTGACAGGGCTGTGATGTCTGGTATGTGTGATGGGAAAAGCTCGATGTGAACGTGAAACTCTATGGGATCGGGTCTCGGGCAGGTATGCGCGCGGGGACACTGGTACCTCCACAATCCACCATCCACATAGATAAACGCGGTACAGACACACTTTTTGCCCGGCAGTCGCCGGCGAAGGTCGGCCGAGGCGAGCGATCTAGCATTCCGCCCGCTATGAATGAATAGTTGCTCGACTGGTTGAGAGGCGCACACTGAGTAATTTCAGATTAATTTGACAACAAACATTTTATGGTGGCTAAACCGGAATTGTTGCTCGGCACCCGCCCCGTGGGAATTATGAGCGGCCGAAATGCTTTCCGATAATTGTACGATTAGTACTGTCTGCGGTCGGTGCGTTCTGCTTGTTTTTGCGCTTTTCAAATCAACATTTTATTTGTGAAAGATAAAAATAATAAAAGTAATTTAACAAGAGGTATACAATTACAAATGAATTTATAAAGGCTTTTTCTCCAAAATAAAAAAATATATATTTATAACCAGTGTTGTCATAAGTGCTTTCTGTCAAAATCAAAAAGCAAGCTTATGTAGCTACTTTACCTTCTTTATCAGTCAATTTTACTAATAAACGCCGCGATAAGATAAATTGAGGGGTTTTCTGAAACTCTTTAATCGGTAACAATTGGGTATTTCTAGACAAATTAATATTATCATGATCTGAAGTCAAAACTGTGGAATCCCAACTACATACTAAGAATAAATAAATTAATGGAGCAGGTCTGATCAATAAATTAAAAGGGGCACCTTGTTATACCGTCTTAGAAGAGGCCCAATGTGAAATGAAGGATCAATCTGGACAAAGAGCTGGTAGGGAGAGTAATTATCGCGGTAGGTAATCCATTAATAGCCAAGTCATCGTGGTCTTTAACAGGCCGCCAATTTAAATTAATTATTAAGATTATTATAATCAAATACGTGTGTTTCGTCAGCCAGAATCTTAATGATAAGTGTAATAGATGTTAGACATATTTTTATTGCACACTAGTGGCCCGCCCCGGCTTCGCACGGGTTTTTATTCATTTTTTTCCGGTAATTATTCGTTTTTTTCTCGCCTTTTAAACCTTCCCTAGACTTCCACGAACATTTCAAGACTATGATAAGATAAATCCGTTCAGCCGTTCTCGAGTTTTAATCAGACTAACAAACACCAATTCATTTTTATTTATATAGATCTAGGTATACGAATATAAAAATGAAGGACTACAGATAGGAACAGGATGTAAGTGTGCTACAAATAAAGAAACATTTATTAAACTAAGATATTTTAAAATAAAACTATGATTCATCATCATCACCCTATTAACGTTCCCACTGCTGGCACACAGGGACTTCTCTCTTGACGAGAGAGATTAGGCCTTAATTCACCACGCTGGCCAAGTGCGGGTTGGTGAATGTCACATGTCCTTCAAACTCTTTTAAAGTTCTTAGAACATGCCGGTTTCCTCACGATGTTTGCCTTCACCGTTAAAGCACGTGTTTAAAGCGCACATAAATTTCTCAAGAAGAAAAATCCAGAGGTGCGTGGCGGGGTTCGAACCCACGACCTTCGGAATGAAAGTCGAGTGTCCTCCCACTTAGCCAACACGGCTTTTTAAAAACTATGATTATTACCAACTATTACCATGTCCTATACGTTTTGCGTTGTTAATAGATAATAAGTCAGGCAAAACAGTGCATTGCAAAAAAAAAAAGAGAGTGATTCTGTGGCTTCGCCTTGTTCCTAGATTCCGTCCAGCAATGCCCTTCCATGGCGACCCTGAACCCAAAGTCACGAGAAGGATTATGTTTATCAGTGCGCAAATCCGAGGCCAGCATGGTTTCGGCAGATGCAAACTCAAACCGCTACTGATAACTCCGAAATACCAAGTAGGCGACTCGACCTACCGGCAACTTAATGATTTCTTGGTTTTGAACAAAGCGTTTCAACAAAGTCTTGTATTTCTTTGTTTGGATGCAGGAACTTTGAAAGTTATTTAAACTTAAACAATGTAAGGCAACATGAGACCGAGCCAATACAAAAACTGATCCGTCGTTAAAGGTTGACTAGCTGAGCTACAAACATTCCCTGGGAACCTACCAGCGAGTTTGTCGTGTTATTCATATTAATTTGTAATTAATTGCGCACACGTTATTGACGAATGCCAACACAGTTGTTAAATTAATTACATATTATATGGTTAAATCAAATTATTCATCTATATCTTTCGGAAATTTCTGTAGGAATTAGAATTGGAAGGTAGGTAGACCATCTCACTTCCATAAAACCAGTCCGAACTGATTCGTCGAACAATAAAATAGCCTCTATTTTGGGAGCAGAGCGTTTCGTCCTTATCGGGCCTCTCGAAGCCACTATAACACAACTGTCTACATTTACACAGAATACCGGAGCTCTTTGTTTTACATATTCATATATGATTTACTTGGTCTTTAGAAACTTCATCATATAACTTATAATAGAGGTATAAGGAAAGTGTTCCACTTGGATGCTTGTCTAAGCAATTAAATTGGAGATAAGGATAAGACAGAATTATATTTTACGATTATATATAAAAATGTACCTATATAATTTATGCAGAGCTAATAATAGTTTAACCAGGAAAAGTGAGGTTTATCACTTATTAAAAATCATTAAAATATATTCAAATAAGTTGCAGTCAAATAAGTTATACTTACCTAAAAAAGGACTTTTTGAATTTGAATTAGTCCAATTTAAAATGCGAGTATGTAACGAAATTATTCGCAATTTTCTAGTTTAGAGATAAGACATAATATGCAACAGCCTTCGTCTCTACCTACTTTTTTTAAGTCTTTTTTTGACCACACTCTCACCTGATGTAAAGTGACGATGTGGTCTAAGATGTGGCATGAAGACCTAGAAGATGGCTTCTCCGGGCCACATTACGAAACACGAAAAAATCGCTTCACACACTGGCCCAGCCCGGAGGGTGGTACCTATTGCTGAAAACCTAAAGATTCGATCAATCGTTTTTGAGTTTATTGCGAGCATAAAGACAGCTGTTACGGCTGGGGACTTGAATCTATAATAAGTACATACCTATAGAAGAATCATTAATGGTACCTTTAAATTTATAAGATAAAATTTAATTAGAATCGATTAAATATTGACTGCTAATTTTGATGATTCTCTTTACAGCTCTACAATTTTATTGATTCATATTTTAGCTTTCTATCTCCGGTAATTTTATAAATATACTAGTCGACCGAAGTTCAGTGACATACACACTTACAGAAGAATTATATATATAAAGATTTTAAATGTAATATATCTATATAGGTATGTCTGTTTTATTATGTATATCAGATGTCTAGTACCTGTAACACAAGCTAAGAGTTTACCACGAAGCTAGATGTTGTGTGGATTGTCCGGTAATATTTATTTATTTCATTTTCAATTTTTTTACGGGCTACTTGATTGGTTGTGTTCTGTGTAAATCGGTCCGTAGAGGCATGCCGCGGTTCATGGGCGTAGCAAGGAATGTTTCGGTCAGTTCAACGGTGACTTTTAAAGTTTGAATCGAATTACTTATAGCGAAATAATGCTCTCCCTTTCTCTCTGAAGAAAATATCTTTTGTAAGAGTATGTCAATTGTATATTTCATCATTTCACACTAAGCAAATTTATTGCTGCGATTTCTTATACAAAAACGAACATTTTGTATTCGTTTTACTGATAAGCTATGTTATTTTTGGAAAAGAAAATTGCGTATTATCTGAGGACTGCTTATAAGAACATCAAAGAAGCAGCAGCAGAGATGATTAGGTATATCTTGGGTTTTGTAATTCCGTAACGTGCACCGTTTTCTTTTGTGTAAAACTGTACCTATGATAAGCTTTTTCTTGGTATCAGATGGTTGCCTAAAAATATATGCTAAGCTTAGGGTTAGCTTGAGAGGTTGTCAGTGTCAGAACAATCTAGTTCGTGGTAAACTCTTTGATGCTATTTAATAAGATAAGCTTATTTAAGTGTTTTGTGTGAGAAAAAAGGTATGTAATTATTTTTTGATTTACTCAGCAATTAATTAAATTAATTAATAGACACGTCTTCACCTACATAAAAGATATCAAGTTTTTGTTTTTAAATATTTACAATTTAGATTATTTATTTCCATATTTAACGTAATTATTGGTATACTAACATAGTAGAAGTCTGCAAACTTTGTCGCGGGTGCAACGATTAACGACTTCCAAATAGGTTTACAGAATGCTGACAAGAGCTTATTGTAATTTTTTAACATTCTTAATGAAAGTGCCTCATGGACTCTGAAAAAATCTTAGAAGATGATAAATGACTAACGAAAAACCACCTCGACTAAACATTGATTCGTGTAATGTCATTGACACCTGTCGTAATTTCGGAACAAATTAGTAATGGGTGTGATTGAATGACGCGTAGCATCAAGCAACCACGCGATGTCACGAAAATAACTCAAATTCGATGGTTATAAAAACGTGTTTTATAAAATAACCCGGTCATAAAAGCTACCAATACTTTTGTGGGAAAAATATGATTAGGTATATCTTTGGAACTAGGTACCTACATATTTGTTTTTAGCAATTCAATTTGATTTAATCAGGTTTGTGATTACAAGACTTTCGATGCAGAAAGTAACGGTAAATTGAACGTCTTCAGAATTTGTGACAAAGAGGTTATTATTTATTATAACATATTCCAACTATGTCACGGAAAGACATCTGAGTATCACACGGTTGCAAATTATAGTTAATAGGGAAGATGACTAAAAACTAATTATTTTTCCGGTTCTAAAATTACTTAAAAAAAATATGTTGTAAAAGAATTAAACATATCTACGTTAACCTTTTTTCTTGCAAAACGTAACGTAAAAGTATCGCGTGACGTAATGCTTTCGAGCAAAATATATACGTCACAAGACTCACTCCGGAACTTTCATGCTCTTTAGCCAGTCCCCTCTTCCCCACTGGGCACTATGGGCACGTGCCCAGGGCCCCGCGATCGAATGGGGCCCCCTAGTTCCTGCCAGATTACCAAATGATAACCGATTATTATAATTAGCGTTAGTTTATACCACGCCTGCATAGTAAACACTAGGTTTCCGTACGGATTTGCGGTTGGAAACTTAGCGATTGCCCACAGGTCAATCGCTCGGTTTCCAACCTTAAACCCGTGCGGTAACCAGTATTCACTATACAGATGTGGTATAAAATATCGTGTGGGACTCGGGCCGAAACTAGTCTGTGAAAAAGACTGTGTTCCTGTTGAAAGGTTTTTGAAATTTATACCTATTAAAGAGCCTAAATCTAAGTATTTAGCGGAGACCATCTTAATTTTTTTAGAGATACATGGTATTCCCATAAAAGATTGCAGAGGACAAAGCTACGACAATGCTTCAAATATGTCGGGAAAGTATAGTGGTCTACAAACAAGAATCAAGGAAAAATGTGAATTTGCCACCTTTATACCATGTGCAGGACATTCACTAAACTTGGTAGGTGTCCATGCTGCTAAGTGTATACCGGAGGCATCACAGTTTTTTGAAATAGTTCAGAAAGTGTACAACTTTTTTTCGGGCTCTACCCACAGATGGAATATATTAACAGAACATTTAGGTTCAAAAAAAGTTGTTAAGAGTCTTTCACAAACCAGATGGTCAGCCCGAGCTGATGCAGTAAGTGCTTTGCATGGGGGTTATAAAAGAATATTAGAAGCTTTAATCACCATCGCAAACGATACTGAACAGGCACGAGAAACAAGAGACGAAGCCCTTAGTCTGTCTAGAAAAATGGGAAATCTAGAATTTATTATACTGACGAAAATCTGGAGCACCATATTGGAAATAATAGACAAAACAAGTAATTATCTTCAGAAAGAAACAATAACACTGGACGTTGCAACCAATTTGTTGACTTCACTTTATGATTTTATTACTAACCTCAGGGATAAATTTGATAACTTCGAATCATCTGCCAAAGAAAATAACCCAGAATCTGACTACAAGGATATATCTCAAAGAACAAGACGTAGAAGCTCACGGCTGGAATTTTTTGATGGCTCTGCGCCATCAGTCCAATTGAATGGAAAAGAGCGATTCAACCTTTCTCCCAATAATCGATACCTTGAGTGTTCATCTAAAACAGCGACAAAGTTCATATGAGACCGTCAGTCAACGTTTTAGTTTATTTTTTCACTTAAAAAACTCTGAATTCCGAAGAGATACGACAAGGATGCAAAGAATTTTCTTAAATCTATCACGAAGACGTAAATGAAAAAGAGTTAGAAATAGAATGTCAACATTTAAAAGAATGCTTAAAAAATGTTCAGAGTGAAAATGAAGCATCTAACAGTGTACAGGAAGTATATAATCTATTAAAGCAAAACAAAATTGAAGACACATTTCCTAACGTAGAAATTGCATTGAGAATATTTTTAAGTATGATGGTAACTAACTGCAGCTGAGAACGCTTCTTCTCCAAATTGAAACGAATAAAAAATGAATTAAGAAGTACAATGCTTCAAGAGAGATTAATTACTTTGTCGCTGATGTCCATAGAATGTGATATTCTCAATACCATCATAGATTTTGAAGATGTGATTAACGATTTTGCTCATCTTAAATCTAGAAGGGTACCTTTGCAATCAACATAGAATTAATCTAAGGATTTTAAGTTAAGCGAGTTACTTTTGTAGATTATTTTTTATATTTCCTATTTTTTTATAGTTAGTAACTAAATAAAAATAAATTTAGAACCTTGTTTGTCTTTCTTTATCTATTGTAACTAAATAGTGTTTTCTCAAGGTCATAGGGGCCCCATGATCCTAATGTGCCCAGGGCCTCAAATAGTTTAAAGACGGCATTGTCTTTAGCTTGGCTTTTCTTATTATATTGATAAACAAAAAATAGGTGTTCAGTATTATTGGACGGGCTAACAGACGGACTCAACAGAATATCTATTTTTTTATGTAGTCATCATGCCTATTACCTGTGGAAACACTTTATCTATTCCTGAAAACTGATGTCAAATCCGTTGAATACCACCATATTCAAAAGATCAACGCGACGGACACAGAGTGAAAACGACTTCATTTGATAAGAATAAGAAAACTTTATTGTAAAATTGTGTTTCATGTACCTACATATCTTAAAATGTAGAATAGGTTTCAACAATTTGATCAATTTCGGACATATAATATTAGGTCCTTACATATGAAATTGGCGTTTTTCGTACTGGCCACTTTAATCACAAATTTCTCCTCTTTGGTAAGGAATTCCAAATTCAAATTTGTACAGCTATAGACTCATGTATTTGTGCTTCGATGATCGTCATTCATTTGTTTTTTTTCTTCTGTTTTTTTCTGTTTGCGTCACTCATTTTACAAAATGGAAAACTTAAAATATCGCATTATTTACGAGTACGAGTTCCGCCGTGGCACTAGTGCTGCGGAAACAACTCGAAGGGTGAATGATGTGTATGGCGGTCGTGTTGCAAAAGAAAACACAGTTCGTTTTTGGTTCCAACGTTTTCGTTCTGGAAATTTCGACTTGCAGAACAAGCCCCGTGGACGGCCTGAGACTCAAGTTGATAATGAAGAGTTGAAGGCTATTGTGGAAGCGGATCCATCGCAAACCACGTCCGAGTTAGCTGCAGGCTGCGGTGTTAGTGATAAAACTGTTTTAATTCACTTGAAGCAAATTGGGAAGATTAAAAAGCTTGAAAGGTGGGTACCTCACGAATTGACTGAAGCAAACCGGCAAACGCGCGTCGACTGCTGCGTTACATTACTAAACCGGCACAATAATGAAGGTATTTTAAACCGAATCATTACCTGTGATGAAAAATGGGTTCTTTACGATAATCGGAAGCGCTCAGCGCAATGGTTGGATCCTGGCCAGCCAGCCAAATCCTGCCCCAAGCGAAAATTAACCCCAAAAAAGTTACTTGTAAGCGTTTGGTGGACTAGTGCCGGTATTGTTCATTACAGTTTTCTCAAATCTGGCCAGACTATTACGGCTGATGTCTATTGTCAGCAATTGCAAACCATGATGGAAAAGCTAGCGGCTAAACAACCTAGGCTGGTCAATCGCTCCACGCCACTGCTGCTTCACGACAACGCTAGACCACACACTGCGCAACAGACGGCTACTAAATTAGAAGAGCTTCAATTGGAAAGTCTAAGACATCCTCCGTACTCCCCGGACCTTGCTCCAACAGATTACCATTTTTTTCGAAATTTCATATGTAAGGACCTAATATTAGGTCCTTACATATGAAATTGGCGTTTTGTATGGGAGGAACAAAAAGTCGAATATTTTTTAATATAATATATTTAATTAATCAAAGTATGAACCATTATTTTCTATGCACTTTTGCCATCTTATAGGTAGTTCATTGATCCCTTTACTAAAAAAACCAGTCGGACGGGAATCAATAAAATCTTTGAAGGCGATTTGGACTGCCCCATCGGAGTTGAATTTTTTCCCTTGCAAGAAGTTATCCAAATTTCGAAAAAAATGGTAATCTGTTGGAGCAAGGTCCGGGGAGTACGGAGGATGTCTTAGACTTTCCAATTGAAGCTCTTCTAATTTAGTAGCCGTCTGTTGCGCAGTGTGTGGTCTAGCGTTGTCGTGAAGCAGCAGTGGCGTGGAGCGATTGACCAGCCTAGGTTGTTTAGCCGCTAGCTTTTCCATCATGGTTTGCAATTGCTGACAATAGACATCAGCCGTAATAGTCTGGCCAGATTTGAGAAAACTGAAATGAACAATACCGGCACTAGTCCACCAAACGCTTACAAGTAACTTTTTTGGGGTTAATTTTCGCTTGGGGCAGGATTTGGCTGGCTGGCCAGGATCCAACCATTGCGCTGAGCGCTTCCGATTATCGTAAAGAACCCATTTTTCATCACAGGTAATGATTCGGTTTAAAATACCTTCATTATTGTGCCGGTTTAGTAATGTAACGCAGCAGTCGACGCGCGTTTGCCGGTTTGCTTCAGTCAATTCGTGAGGTACCCACCTTTCAAGCTTTTTAATCTTCCCAATTTGCTTCAAGTGAATTAAAACAGTTTTATCACTAACACCGCAGCCTGCAGCTAACTCGGACGTGGTTTGCGATGGATCCGCTTCCACAATAGCCTTCAACTCTTCATTATCAACTTGAGTCTCAGGCCGTCCACGGGGCTTGTTCTGCAAGTCGAAATTTCCAGAACGAAAACGTTGGAACCAAAAACGAACTGTGTTTTCTTTTGCAACACGACCGCCATACACATCATTCACCCTTCGAGTTGTTTCCGCAGCACTAGTGCCACGGCGGAACTCGTACTCGTAAATAATGCGATATTTTAAGTTTTCCATTTTGTAAAATGAGTGACGCAAACAGAAAAAAACAGAAGAAAAAAAACAAATGAATGACGATCATCGAAGCACAAATACATGAGTCTATAGCTGTACAAATTTGAATTTGGAATTCCTTACCAAAGAGGAGAAATTTGTGATTAAAGTGGCCAGTACGAAAAACGCCAATTTCATATGTAAGGACCTAATATAATAGTAGTAGACAATAAAAGGTACTACATATGGTACTGTATTATTACTAACACAATTAACACGAATTAAGTATACACATATAAAATATTTGAACCCAAACTTAACTTATAAACTTAATTCTCGAGATATTCCTTTAAACTATAATGGCTACAGGTTTTAAGTCACTTCTTTAATTTTACTTTAAATAACTATGTGGAGATGATTTCAAGTCAACTCTATTTCGTGGTTACCAAGTCTATCCAACAAAAAGGTGATAAAACTGTTCCTTGATCCTTCGTTAGTTGATGTTTTCATGGAAGTAGTCAATTTGGGGCGCTCAAGGTATCTGCTCCGCGGCAGACGCAGAATGTCGATTGTCGGGCGTGGCAATGACTCCTGCCTGGGCCTTGAGCTCGTGCGAAATTGCGGGCCTCATAGTCTACGGCCTGGCTATTCGTATTTGTGAACTTTTTAGCATAGTTTACGTGTTTTTATTTATCTACGTAAATATGAGACTAATACTGACTGCCTCAGTGGCGCGGTGGGCGAAGGTCTTAAGGCTTGCGGCTTAAGTGATAGAGGGGTCAAGTGTTTGTATGTTCTGCAAGCACTTTTCTCATATTACAACACACCCAAACATTGGTCCTTAAGATACAATTATCTTTTTCAGATTATGGAATGGTTTCACGATTAGATGGTTGCGAAAAAAAACAAGAAAGACCCTTAGAAGCTGGATAAAATATTTTTTTCAAAGCATAGTCACAAAACACTCGTTTTCTGACTTTTTTAGTTTCGTATATCATGTCGTTAGAGAGATGTTTAACTACAAATAAGTATGGACTTAGTCAGAAATGAGATGAGTAGGTTGAGAATCATCTTTATTTCCGATTAAGTTTCAACAAAACGCCATTTTACTCAAAATATATTCAAAAGTTTTTTAACGATTTACGTTACCTATGACATCTTCTTGTGTATAGGAAAAAACTAGTGCTGTTGTACGAGATAATACTAACTTGAATCTCCTTATAAATTCTTGAAAGGAATTCGGAAAATAAATGGCTATTAAATCAATTAACTTCAAAAATATCCACAATCGATTTGTAAATACTCAATACATTTATAAACCCTGCATTGCAAATTCTTACAAGTAATTAAAGTACATATACGGAGAGACTTTAACAATTAGTTATCGAAATGCCATTATGGATTAATTAACAAATAAATGATAAGTACCTACTATTTAGTAGACAGAAAGAGCAATAACTGTTTCTATTATTTTAACACTAATTTACGGGTCTGCCGGCATTTTTTGTATGTTCCCGCGGTAATTTACAATACAGAATAGGGCAGTAACCAAATTATTAAGTTCCTACAGCGAGAACTTGCAAATATGTTTTTAAGTGTTATTTACGTTTGTAAAACTTTTATACGTTTGTATAGTACCACATCTATATTCATAGAACATACAAACACTTGATCCTTCGGCGGGAATCAACTCTTGGGCCGCAAGCTGACTTAAGTTTATAAATTAATTGAAATACATACCTACACATGTAACTGACACAAACGAATATTTATTTTACTGAAAGTAGGTATATAATTAAGTTAGTGAACTTATTGCTGTTAATTTAGTATAAAATATATTTTCTGCGAAGAGGCAGAGATTGTACCTAACGCATGATGTGTCTATGCGTTCCCTGTCAGAGTTAATTGCTTTGTTTATGGACCAGATGTTTAATTTTGACATAGACGTTAGACAATGACAGTGATCAAGAACGGAAGTGCGAATTAGAAACCACCAGGCACCGTGCACTTACGAATAAAGAAACAATTATAACTGTAATAGATGTACATATTAAGTATCTCACAAAGCTAAAGTCTTTAAATAAACTCTGTTAACATGAATGACCGAGATCAGCTAGGATATCCACGTTAAAACGTCGAAATATTGAATTCATTGACGGCATTAACGGTTTTTGAAAATGTACCCATGTTTGTTTCATTTAATGTCTTGTCAATTTACCACAGCATGTAAAGGTACTGAATGTTGATTAATTCGCGATTAGATAGGCCTAACAACGGTTTCCTGTAAAAAGTACTACAATTTATCAACAGTTCGACGACCTTTCAGAGAGACGGTTAGACCAATGCTAACAGATGGTGAACATAATTTCTGCTCGCTGAAGACTGCAGAAAATGGCGTTTGTGCTTACCTGTCATAATGTTCTCCTTGGGTGCTTTCTTTAGTGTCATTTAAGAGAGCCATTTAAAAAAAAAAGGCTCTGAGGCCTGTTATCCCTAGCATTTTATTTTTGAATAACTGGTTGATATTGGCGATAGCTCGCGGCGAGCCGGCCGCCGCCGTCGGTCGCCCGGGCCCCAAGTCGTGACAGCCGTTTGTTATACTAATGTAGAACAAAAAGAAACCATCCTCCATTCCATTCCTACATTAAAAACGAGTGCGCGCCTGTTGACTCGAACAATTTGCACGCTCGCTCGAATGTAATTTGTCTTCAGTAGGTATTTCTATTGTACATTTTTTTCTGTCACCAATCTCGGTTATATCTGACGGAACTTTTTGAATAGGCTTTTAACAAAGCTCACGGAACTACGAGTTCAGCGCTTAGTAATAGGTGTTAAACAGAAAAAGTAGTGTTGTTACATGATGAAATAATTAGCAATGTTAGCGCCATATGTCGCTCAGAGGGGGGTCGGCCGTCGTCGCCGAAGATCGGGAGGCACATGTAAACCACGCGACTTGTATCGAAAAGCCGAGCTGTGATAAAAAGCAGCTGAAGTCGTGAGAACGTTGCCACGTGGCAGGGCGAGGCGCTAGCTCATTCATGCATTTGATTCATACTTTGTTTTCTTGCTGGAAGAACACTACAAACGTCTTAATTGGCAGGAGAATACATACATAAAACGCAGTTTATCAGAAAAATATGTTATTGCTACTGTTGACGCACTTTACAGTAACCCAAAAACAAATAATGTATATAGGCTTTATTCGAAAGTAGCCTGAAATTAATTAGAATATGAAACGCAGTACTTAAAGCTATAATGCGTTTATGCGTTTTTTCTTTGTCTTTAACGAATGTTAAAATGAGATGTCAGTCTTGTGAAAGTAGGAATAAAACATGTATAAAAGGGAAGGGCATTGAATCGGATGTAAACATGGGTAGGCAAGGCAACTTCATTCGTTGCTTGGGGAAGGGAATGTAACCTCTGGGTGGCGGTCGGCGCGAGCAACACCGCGGTCCCGCTTGCTATAAATCAGGTCCGATTGAGGTCGAGCCGGACGAGAGTTATTTTTAAAATTGCGTGCACAATATTATGTGTTTAGGTGGAATATGATAATTGCGGCGGCGAATGAGGCGCCGTAAGCCGACACCGCCGATGGGATTACAGAGCCGGCCGCCCGCCAACCTCGCCTCGTCTCATCACGCCTCGTTACGTTCATTGCTGTTTGCCGAAAACGACTTTCCCTTTATTTCCACTTCATTTATGGACAACTTAACCACCTAATGATAGTTCTCCGGGCTCACAAAACGAACAAAAGCCTTCAGAATTTTTAGGATAACAATTCGACTGGACGGTAACACGTATTTCACAAAGACACACCTTCAACCCATGAAATATCCTAGATAAGCATAACAAAGCTATTATGGCAACCATACCTAAATAACGATTTGATATTACACATTAACATATATTTTTTGTGGTCTCCTTTGGAGGTGGCCGCAGACAGGTACAGGCTATGAGGGTGCAGAATTCTTTGAATGGGCATTATTTTTCGTTGGTGAAATTCGATATTCACTCTTGTGAAGGATAAGACAAGACTCAAATTTGCCTAACCAAACACCAATTTGGTGCGTAGATATCTTGAATCGTGTATGCAACTTCTATTTTGTGCTTTCTAGGCCTCGCATAAAGCCGATAGTGCTGCGACAGGTAGAAGGTGCCGAGGTTGGCTTAGTTACTATCAATCAGCGAGGCGCCATTGAGGGTTGGCCGAGGCTCGTGAGAAACCGTAAACACTTACCCGCTTTATCAGATAGATGTTTTTTTCGCTCAGCAGCAGGTCCAGTCAATTAATGGTACGCCGTTACGTGGTTTATTTTGTAACCAATGCTTCTTAGCATTAGGATCGACTAATTTATTTGGAAGGGTTTGACAGGCAAGGCATTAGGGTGATGCTGATCGCCCGCACAAAGGAGTCCAGGCGTCTTATCAGTTTATTATAAACGGAATTTATAATACTTTTTGGGAGGCATCGATTACTGCTCGAGCTTCTCGGTGTGGAATAAGAATGGACTGGTTCAGTTGGTTAAGAATGAATATGAGAATTTGTTTGCTGTAGTATTCATAAGCAATGAACGAGTGAAGGGTTTTAGAATTGTTGTTAAATATTTGTCGGGTTATGTGGTCCGGGCGGTCTGCGCCGGCACATGTTCGTATAAAAAGTGTGTGATGTGTGTAGTGTAGTATGCAGAGGCCCGTGTTGACAAAACGCATAGCTGCGACAAAGCGCTCCGCCGACCACCCTCAGGATCTCAGTTTATCATTACAAAACTTACTTAAACAGGCGTCTAATTCTTTATTATTATTTCAGAGTAGAGGAATTGTTTAATAGGAAGATAATCTAACTTGTGTCTGATTCCCTTTTTTGTGAATTGCTGATAAATGTTCATACATACAGGTAGGTACATAACCTACCTAACATATAATGGGTAAGTATCATAGTTTGATGATTTTTGACTTAACAGATATTTCCTTCGGAATTATTTGTGTTACATGGATCTATTGTTACAGATTTCGTTATCTGGAGTACCTACGCATAAAAGTCTCAGGACGATATGAATAGTCTAAGTACCTATTTGTCATCAAGATATAATCATTTTGTTTCATCATCGGTCCATGGTATAATATCAAAGAACAGAGCGCCAAAAACAGATAGTGTATAACTAAAAATATATAAAAAAAATATGAAGTATTGTCTAAGCCAGCCTAATAACCTAATAAGTATTTCACCAGTAAAGCGCCACTGTTGACACCAGGTTCGTGAGAAGTGTCTTATCTCGAGAGCTTCCTTTCTTCTATTCCTCTAAATATTTAGTTAAGCTGGAGAATTCGTGAGACGATGCCATCCCGGGTACAGATGCACTAGCAGTTACTACGTAAATGGAATGCGCGCAATCGTCCTACAATAGATAAATAGGATAAAGTAAATCCTGCTGATTAGATACCATTACTGCCTGGGAACTGGCAACATCAAATAGTTTTGGTGGCTCTACATTTCTATTTGAACATTGTAAGGGAATATTATAAAGAGTATATGACTGATGAAGAGATCGTGGTCAAGAAAGAGAGGACGGCCACTAAAGAGGTGGGAAGACAACATAGAAAAAGTAGCTGGCAAACTTGCTGTCACTCCGTTTATTGTATTGTAACACAAGAGCAACATAATTAGTTTTTTTTTAATAAATTTACGTCACTTTACTCTGTTCAAGAACAGATAAAGATCGAGAAAAATGGTGTATCTTGGAGTAGGCTTTTACCGCTTTATGAGGTCCAAACACTACCCAGATTTTTTATTTATATAGTTTATAAAATTACATAGGTACATAAGTACAGGGCAAGCTCAGTTTTAGATAAAAATATTAAAAACCGGATAAGCTACTCATGCAATTGTTAATATTAATGTTTTGAAAAAATATATATCTTTTTGTATTGTATTTTATTGAGTCATTAAGGTTGTCATAATTTCAGTGAAGGACGTACCCTGCTAGACATGGACCGGGCCTGCAATCATCGTGAACCCGCAGCCTTAACCACGTCATTCGCCATAGTTGGTCATTCTACGTAGCCCTTATACAGAAACATTTCGGCCCCAATGACCATATATTTTACGTGCTCAAAGGCTATATATAAATAAGATCATTTGATTATACAATGATGTGATTATATTTTGCATAATTTACGGATATTCGACTGAATAATAAGATTGATAGACAGTCTTGCTGTCTGCTAAAGCTGCAAAATCCTAATACGGTTCGGACAATTTTAAAAACTTCCTACTTTATATTAAGGTTACCTGGAAGAGTAAGGCAGCTCTTTGTACTTCTTCCTTTTATGTAACTGTTTTGTTTTGGTGTATAATAGAGTGTTTTGTATTGGATTGTATAAGCAATTAAACATACATTAGTATTCTAATATAATTCCATAAAAAATATTTGTTACGTTCGTTCGTCTACTTGAGTCATATTAGGTAATTGAAATCCTAGGACCCTAGGATCTGCTCATAAATGCCGATCCTGCATGTGTTAAAAATCATAATCTATATAAATAAAAATGAATTGTTGTTCGTTAGTCTGATTAAAACTCGAGAACGGCTGGACCGATTGAGCTGATTTTGGTTTTAAAATGTTTGTCGTAGTCCAGGGTAGGTCTAAACGGTGAGCAAATAAGGAAAATTTGCCGGGAACTTTTTTTCCCGTGCGACGCCGGGGCGGGCCGCTAGTTGACAATAAAATATTAGTTAGTGGAACTAATAACACCTAGTTTTATACGGTTGAGCCAATCTTCATAAAGCCAATTAATGATCGACGAACAGTTACATACATGCAAAAAGTATTATTAGTATTTATGGTATGAGTAAATCTTTATCCATATCATGGGCAAAAATACCAACGCTCATTTCATGGGAACTGGATATTATCTCTGGGAAAAGTTTCCGTCTCCCACATCATCGCATTATATTGTTCTATAAACGACCGCGAAACAGTGCACCAGCCGAGTTACAGCTATTCTGTTCATCAAATTGCATCGAATAACAATCGAAAATTATCATCATCATCTTGCTCTTGTCCTACACTATGTGGGGTCGGCACAACATGTGTTTTTCTTCCATTTTCCTCTGTCACTAGTCATCTCAACACTCACTCCTTTCTTATACATATCCTTAAACAGTCCATTTATAGTTTCTGAAGCTGGAAACTGCTTTTTTGAATTTCATTAGTGACTAAGAAATATTGGTGAAAGTCACTTTACTTCATAGCATTAAATAAACAACTTTTGTTTACCAATACTATCTCGGTTACTCTAACGCCCGCAAAACATTCTCACGATCCATAATTAGAAAAAAGAATTCCCAAATTCTCAACGCAATAGACACATTGTCTTTACATAAACAACGGTTCAATTTCACTAGAAAAACTATGCAGGTTTGTATAGAGGATACGGTTAGTTAGAATTCAATATGTTGTAGCATTTATTGAATGCTTAGGACCTACAAACGTAGACGAAAACACGTAAATTACGTATATACGTCAATGAAAACAAATTCATTTGAAAGTACTGAAATCAGATTTGGTTACTATTGTCTATACTATTTTGAATTAAATCAGGCATATCAAACAGACGAAACAGAATACCTATTTTTTATGTAGACATCATGTTATTTTTTAACCGACTTCAAACAAAAGGAGGTTTCTCAGTTCGACCGTATATTTTTTTATTTTTTTTTATGTTTGTCCGCGGATAACTTTGTCGGTTATGAACCCATTTTGATTATTCTTTTTTTGTTGGAAAGGGAGTATCCCAAGGGTGGTCCCATTGTAAGGAAACCTGGATCTGGTGGTGGAATCCTGAAGAAATTGAAGGAAACTCTTGAAAATATTGTCTTTTCGACTTGTGTGTTCCTTAATATTATTCAATATAATGAATTTTAAAGCCGTTTTATTAATGAGGGTTGGTGTTGATCTGATGGTGGAGGGAAAGGCGGTCGAGGGAACTCCTCAACGATTTACAGCAAGTACTTTGTGTTTGGGCTTGATTAACTTATATTACTGAGACCGTTCATCTAAATGGGTTTTGACTGATATTAGGGGTCTGATGATGAAAATGAAGGACAGTCAAAGGAACTCTATAAGGTATATTTTAGTAGAGTAATCACTAAAAATCGTGAAATAAAACTTTTTTGCCAAAAATTAAACCAACTTCAAAAGAGAAACTGAAAAGTACAAAATAAATTAACTTTACAAATCATTTCGACATTATAAGTGATAATTAAAAGAAACATAAACAATTAAATAATTAAGTATTTAGTAATTTTGAGGTCGGTGCCAAGTAAATACTACAAAAAACTTAATGCAGTAACAAATACATTTTTACCTACACTATACACAATATCAATAGATATGTCAAAATAACATACTAATCAACAGCATTTAGGACCCAAGTTGAAATGCGTGCGAGGATATACCGCGAATGGACTGATATTTAGAGTTAATTTCCTACTAATACTACTACCTAATAACTACTAACCTTATGGCTTGAGTTGTGAAAAAGATTGATGTTAGGTACCTATATTATATCTAGTTATTGTTTTACTTGGCACCGACTTCAAAATTATTAAATACTTAATTATTTAATTGTTTATGTTTCTTTTAATTATCACTTATAATGTCGAAATGATTTGTAAAGTTAATTTATTTTGTACTTTTCAGTTTCTCTTTTGAAGTTGGTTTAATTTTTGGCAAAAAAGTTTTATTATGTATGACCATAACTTTTGAACAAATGTTGTGCTTATTCTTGGGTTGAAACTATGCATATTAAATACATTAAAATTTTTAGTTAATCGGCTGGGCTTGTATTTGTATCAGGGTATGAATAGCAGAATAACTTGTTTTTAGTGTTTTAGTTATTGCTGTCCTCAATATTTTGATTGCACTTACTCCAATGCTTTTTTTTTATGTTGGATAAGCCTTCATTTGACCACAATCTCACTTGATGTAAAGTGACGATGTGTGATAGGGCATGAAGACCTAGAAGGTAGATGGCTTCTCCGGGCCACATTACGAACAAGAAAAAATCCAGTCTCCAATGGATAAACCGAAAACCCCTGCGATATTTTTTCTCTGATAAGAATACATTCTGTAAAATCATCAATGGGGTATCCAATACCATATAAAGACATAAATATATTTAAATCTTCTATTGCACGTTTGTCCGACTTCGGAATTGTGTAACATTGTAAAGTATTAATTGGGTTACTGCGACTCAATCGACGAGAGCGTTGATCGTTCGCAGTCGGTTAATTGATGTATGGTATTTGACAACTGACCTATAAATTGGGGCACGCAGTTTTTATGTTTTGGAGTATGTAGTAGTACATGACTCAGTGCGTATGACAAACAATCGTTTAATCAGTCCAGTCTAAATTAATGTCTCGACTTAATAATCGCTTTGCTGTTCCTTGTTATTAAGAATTTTTGCGATTAGACAGACCTATATTGTTTCTTTTTGTTCTGAACCGACTTTTTAAGTGGAGGTTGAACAAATCATATTTTTTAAAATGTATTTATAAGTATAAAGTACCGAACGTGGATATTATGAAACATCTACAACCAAAATTTTTGTTGAACTTGAACAGCTGTTAAAATATAATAAATTTAATGGCTACATTGTTCTTTTCTACTAAGAAAGTCATCGCACTGCGGCTTAGATATGAATATATGGATACAGTACTAATTGTTTGCGAATAAAAAAAAGTACGTATGACATGGACTCATACACATATTACAACAATTATTCACTTATTGTAATAAACAGAAATGTTAGCACTTTGGAAGTGACACTCGCTCAAAGGATTCAACGTAGAAAAAATATATATTAGAAACCTGAATATTATTTATAAAAACTTATCCATCGATACATCATAAAAAACACACATATAGTTAAGGGTTTTATAAAAAAAAACGAATTTAAGTTATAGTTCTATGTATGGGGCACCCCCAAAATGTATTGTTTATTTTTCTATTTTTGTGTGAAACTCCTTTATATAAATACTAAATTACCTCCTATAATCGATTCTAATCGTTTCGGAAAAAAACATGGTTGTGACGTGGACATGACGCATCCATATCGGTTCCGTTTGTCACGGAACCCTAAAAATGTGGAGTCATATTTTGTAAGATAATGTTCATGTCACTGTAATTAGCACTCGGCAATGCTCGCTCAGCAAATAAAACAATTTTATTATGCTTCTTGTGCCATAAAGGGCGTTGCACCCACAGTCAGAGCCCCTCGGAATCAACGAGTCGTACAATGTAATTTCTCACCAAGCTGCCTAGGTGCTATGTGCCAACAAGTGAAAATAAAAGTACCTTCTACCTATTTACAACTGTAGCGTAGCGCTACCATAATAACCTGACACGTCACCCGTACATTAATTTTGAACAAAATAGTGAATAGAGTGCGGGTCTAGGCAACAAGTGTTTATTTACGTAGACCCACAATAACGGAACATCAAGATCAATAAATAAATCCATTCCTTGTAATTCTCACAGTTTGGCCGTCTCCGTCCGCGCCCGTCTTCATTCCATTCAGCACACGTCCTGCTCTCGCCCGGGGTCCAGCGCATAGCTGCGTCTCTTTCTCCGGCTTTGTGTAGAACCGCCCTTGGCCGCGATTTCTCAGAATCGAGCTCATGGCATTTTTTTGGACGCATAATAATTTGATCGGGAAATATTTATGGAAGGGGTGGGCATTGGACCAGTCCGACGAGTCAATTATCAGCCGCGAGCCGCCTGAAAGCCGTCGCCGAGCTGGGTGGCGCTTCTGACGCCGATCTTAACTAACAATTTATGGCATCCATACACCCAAAAGGGATTTCACATGATTTTGTTTGTCGGTTATCTATTATTACATGGGATGCTACTCGGTCAGGCAATAAACATTCCATCTACCTAAACTAATAGCAGGAAGAGGAAACATTGCATGGTAAAAGTCAGTTAAAAACGGTTATTTTGCTAT
Source organism: Gymnoscelis rufifasciata (assembly GCA_929108375.1). Classification (NCBI taxonomy): domain Eukaryota; kingdom Metazoa; phylum Arthropoda; class Insecta; order Lepidoptera; family Geometridae; genus Gymnoscelis; species Gymnoscelis rufifasciata. The sequence goes on along the minus strand of OV815302.1, from coordinate 9,809,414 downwards.
CTCGTCGCGGACATCATTGATAATGAATGAGATAAGTTATCGTCGTAGCACAAGTGCTACGCGGCGGCCGCTACGAAACCCGTAGCACTTCTCGGCCGCTAAACCAAGCAAATTCATTTGCCAGTTGCTATTAAAATAATAGATATAAATTTGTGTTGGTGTTATACATGTCTTATGAAAAAAAGTGTTTTTTTTAGGAATTTTATAATGATTGCGAATTTTATTAGGAAAAAATACATTTATATTTAATGCAGTAGTTATTTATTTAGGAAGTAACTACTGCGCAGATTTGAATATTCTCCCCATATATATCGCGTGAAAAGTTTTATGTGTATTAGACAAACAATAGTATATCAAATATTTTGACCAACCTATAACATGAAATTTTAAACGAATGAGTGCTTAGATGATACTATATATTATTACCTGTTTTATAAATTCAACTAGGGTTTAATTTGGCATGTAGGGATAAAACAATCCCGGCCAAATTTCGCGGGATTATAATTAGTTCGTAATTTAGATTAGTTATGAAAAATTATACTTATTTTTCTTTTAAAAATTGACAAATTGAGACAGTGTCCTTAGATTTTTCGAGTTCACGGTGAATGCAGACCGCTCCTAACCGAAATAACAGGAGATCTTTGAGGTAGGCCCATGTCCAGCTATGAAGGTCCTACGGCTGAAATGATGATTAAGAACGGTACGAGATAAACAATACGATAACTTCACAAAAAACATTTGATCATTGGACTTTTTTATAAAGGAAAAACAAATTACATAGTATATTATATACATTTCGGGTTCCGGGAAACTTTTACAACTTTATGTCTGTCTGTCGGTACGTCACAGCCACTATGAGAACTATGCTGTTGTAACTTGGTAAGTAGATGATTGTATTCTGTGAACCGCATTAAGATTTTCACACAAATTAGAAATAAAAATGTTGGCGGTTCCCATACTTGGAACTGAAGCTAAATTTTGTTTTAAAATATATGGATAAGTCTTCAAAAATGATATTGAGGTTTCTAATTTGCGTCTAGTAACTTATAAAATGTATGATATACATGACCATACACCCTTCTACCGAAAATTGATTTGAACTAGATCTGTTTAAAGTTTGTTTTTAATACGTCCTATTCGTTTCATGTAAAAAGTTATGCAACGTTGAGCGTGGTATGTACTTGTTAATTTAGTTTGTTCTTTAAATTACAATAGGTGTCATTAACTGTGGAAATACACGTAACCCTTAGTGTACGAGTCCATCTCATACTTATCAAATTTATGTTATACTAGCGGGCCACCCCGACTTTGCACGGGTTTTTATTCAATTTTTTTCCCGGCTATTATTCGATTTTTTCTCGTCTTTTAAACCTATCCTAGACCTCTACGAACATTTCAAGACTAAGATAAGATAAATCCGTTCAGCCGTTCTCGAGTTTTAGTGAGACTAACGAACAGCAATTAATTTTTATTTATATAGATAGATAGATAGATATTCGTCTCGCCTATTACTCGTACTTATATTTTAATCTCCTATAACAATAGATGAAGCTCGGACGTTAAAGACGCTCCCATAAACAGATTAGCGAATAACTATTGTTCGCAAGTTGTCAGATCCGTTCCGCGTGCTTCACACAGCATTATCTGGCAATTTGTCGCATGTGCGAGTACATCGTGACAGTGAGCCGACCGTTGCTCTTCCGGTGCATATGCAAGACAATGCTGAATGGACCCATTAATAGCAGAAATGAATGAGTGCGTACGACACATGTGCAGCTACCCCACGGTACGGCCACATGGCACACCCATACATTGTCTTATGCAAACGGATCTACGTTCATTCACTAATTTGTGGACTTCAGAGAATGCCTTTTCGACGCCGAAACTTTTCGCGGAATTTATATCAGCTTCAAAGAATGTGTCACATATTTTCGGAAGTTCTTTGTTCATTTATTTGTTGAGCTTTTAGTGCATCCGTACAAAGAAATAAACATGTTTCAGTCATTATCACTAAGTTAAAATATGGACTGTTTGAATAAAGGACATAGATTGATCGGGATATTTACCATGATTTATAGAGTTTGTGTTTCTCGATATTTCGGCACAGTTACATGGGCCAAGATCACGGTTGACCATCATCATCGGTGTCTCAATGGATCATGGTAAGTATACCGGTAGAGTAGATACCTAACCGTGATAGTTTCAAAAGTTAAATAGACAGTTGGTTGTACTTCTTTACCTATCTTTTTATACTAATGAATGCAATCTGGAAACAGAATCCCTTGCCCACAAACGGAACTTTTTAGATTACATTTAAACGGGAAAATTACAAGCAGAGCGTAAAGTAATATTATGCAATTTAAAACCATAGTAAAAACATACATTTTGCAGTAATTATATTCTTACCAATAAAATTATCATAAACAGATTATAAAATAAAAACAAAGGAATATGTCACATCAAAAACTATGAATGAAAGTTATATTGTAATAGTAATAATTATAGCAGCATTATTGACCATAATAACTTTGATTGGTAGGTCATATCAAATTCTTAGACACAGAAGGTTTGATTTAGCGCTATGATCATTGATAAGTTTTACACTGACCACAATAAGCCAAACCCTTTCATAGCTTGAAAAATAGAATACGTGGAGCGTAGCGTTAAACCAAGATAATTTATTGTTAAGTCGAGTAATAGTATCGCTTCCTGTGCTTTTCACTTTTAGTTTGCACAGGATTCAATAAACAGCTTACTGATATACCTGCTCAGTACAAAAGAGGGGTACTAGAAGGAACAATTTGTCTGCACGATTACCGGACAGTTATGTTTTACTGCGACGCGCTGGCGCCAGATTTCCTCTCCATTGTCCACTGTATTACCTATTATTCGTAACCAAGTATTGACCATTTGTCGATTCTTCCTGGGCGGCAGGCGGTGTGCAGATGAACCCCGGGATTCCCCTTACAAAGAGACAGTGGCTTTCAATGGAATTGGACACGCTATTAGTGCCAACACTGCGTTATTTATGGTTGTATTAGACACTTTTAGAAACTAAACTGTTATTATTATTAATTTAATATTATTCATAATGGCCCGAGACGCAGTTCTAAACGATTATTCATAGATCTGGATAAATAAGCTTTACTAAAGAAAGGCGCGGCTTCACTTGGTCTGGATTGGTGGGAAGTTGATGAGCATCCGGATCAGATCCCAACAAAATCGTAAGAGTAGAAAAAAATAAACAGCCATTTTCTAAAGGAAATTACAGTTATTATCGATAGTTTACGTGGACAATATTATTATCATTGGTTAATTAACGATTTACAGTAGCTACAAGCCTCAGTTATGTCATAAATATGACCATTGAGGTTAGGCTACACGCAGGCCATTTGGTTTATCATGATTTCATTGACCGGAAACGAGTTATCAACGACTCGCCTTCCCAACTGTTATCGAAGTAATACAGTGTTTATAAATGCGATTCCGAATTGCATGTACCGACTATGTGGGTCGAGATATCCTGTTGTAAGGTCATACAGGGTTACTCGTTCCGTAAGTGTTACAAACATACGGTTCCAAAAATAAAGATTCAGTCTAAAACTAAATTCTCTAGACCTGTAAGAAATAAAAAACAGTATGAAGATTTTTATTTAGTTGAGCTTCTAATAACATAATATATAAACTGGTTGTAAAGGAAGTTGGTGGAGGATGGTATTCCTCAGCACCGGCTCTGAAATTTGGTGTACAGCATACCAAATCGCCCGGATGCTGTCAGAAGAGCTCGTGGAGACAAAATATTAAAATGAAGAGAAAGTCTTGAAAAACACAATCATAAAATATATTAAATTTTCAGAAAAGTAGGACTAGTTTTTTTTTATAATTTCATAAGATTTAATTTGTATTAACATTTTCATTTAGTTTTTGTTTCTTTATGATAGCATACGTAGTTCGGGAGATATTCGGGTTTATGTGACTGATCCGATATTTTTGGAACCGTGTGTAGGTACTGCCACAGCTCAGAGATGGGACAGTATATGAAATACTTATGATATTAACGTATTCCCTGCTCTAGACATGATAAATCAACCTATAATTTCATATCATGTTACGAGTATTACATCGATCGGTAAAATAAAAATGAATGTTGGTACTTTATGGAATACTAGCTGTGCCCCGCGGTGCTACCCGCGTTATAATGGATGAAGTACTCTTAACCAACAACATATTTATTTGAATAAAGATTAATATTATTATGTTGATACAACTTAAACAAATTATTTCGACCAAATTTATTTATTTATTTATTTTCAAATACATGGAGCTCTATCATTACAGGTATAACCTAATTCAATAGAGCCCATACCATAAATTAGGTACCATAAAAACGGTTTTTGTGAGTTAATCTTAAAAGATAGACATATACTATCGCGGACTGTTTTTTAGATCATTAAAAGAGCTATTATTCTTTAATACATATTTTTTGTGTATCTTAAACCGTTTTCACGGCGCACGCAACGGAAGGCTTCAAAGATGAAATAATTTCTCCAGTTTTTTACACATTTACCACTATATCTTTGCTCCTATTGGTCGTAGCGTGATGTTATATAGCCTATAGCCTTCCTCGATAACTGGACTATCCAACACAAAAATAATTATTCAATTCGAACCAGTAGTTTCGGAGATTAGCGCGTTCAAACAAACAAACAAACAAACTCTTCAGCTTTATAATATTAGTATAGATAAATCTATACATTATGTTTTACGTATTAGGTATTGTGCCTATATCGTTGGAATAGTTATTTTATACAAATTATTATTAACCACTCGCTTTACCCGACCCACGCATCAATGGAAGGCGGTTTAAAAAAATGGTAATACTTATTATTGCCATTGGATGAAAAACAAGTTTTGATTCCGTATACAATTTTGTCTCGCCTCATACATAGAACTCACGAACATCATTTTTACCACTTTGTAAGGATTGGCTTGTCTTTGACTCGTACTTTATAACCTATTTATTACCAAAGAAAGAGGTTATATCATGTTTAGCCTCTTCACTCACGTTCACACTTACGTTGAAAAATAAATAAATATTTTCAGACAATTCACACAACAACATCTAGCCCCGTGGTGACCTCTAAGCTTGTGTTACGGGTACTAGATTTCTGATATACATAATATAACATGCATACATATATAGATATTCTTATTATACATATTAAACACCCAGACCAAGGAGAAAGTGCTTGTCGGACATATAAACACTTTCACCCTCGGCGGGAATCGAACCCGCTACCCCTTGCGACGCAAGCGGACCCACGCCCACCGCACCACTGAAGCTGTCAAATAAAATACGTATTAACATTTTTTTTACCGGTGTCATGACTCATGAGTCACCTTAGAATTTGTCATAGCAATTTATTAATTACATCGCACAATGCTTACATTATGCGCGCGAGTAAAAATAATGTTATAAACTTTCCGCCCTCGTATCATAAATGGTATCTGTATGAAATATTCGCCAGTATTCACAGGGAATGCAAACCCGCATAACGTCATAATTGGATCGTAAATAAACTAAACTAACTGTTATGTTGTGTGGCGATACTTTTACGCGATCAAATAGAGGTCACGTGTCGTAGATTCGCCACAATTGCTTCATCAGGAGACCCCTACATAAATGGAAAATGATGTGTTTATTATGTTACAAGCACGCACGAAATTAGTGGGGTAGAATATACAATACATTAAAATATCGAAGTAAAATAAAGCATTCAATGGTTTTATGTTTTACTCTAGAAAAAGGACACCCCAGCTGATCATAAACTATAACAGGAACAGCTGATCATAAAGCTAGATGCAACATAAAATGCAAACAGTAAAATGTTTTACTATTGAATCCATTAAAAAATAACTGTATTTTTTTATTTGTGCACATAAACAGCGCTATCGTGGGACTCACGGTTTATTGACAATGATAAGTAAGATAAATGACGGGTTCTAGTATAAAGCTAGAATTAAGTTAAATAGGTAGCTAACTATACCATAAAAATTTTACTTAGTACGAAATTAAGTTTGTTTATTTATGAGTTGGTTACCTCTTCGCGCGTCACTAAACTTGTTGAATTTTCGAATATCATGCATTGTACATAATGTACAATGCCTTATATAAACTATTCAATATTTTATTTTATTTTGTCAATTTCAAATGTGTCTTGATCAACAAAGACCAAGGAATGTTAGCTAGATTTTAACTAAAATAGTGTTAGTGACAATTATGCATAAGAGCAACGATTGGGCATTCGGCTAAAGTATTGGTAAAGATGCAGTGAGATTTATGATAAATTAATCTTAGCAAATGAGCGCCGGTGAAGCCGCTGATGAAAGCAGTTCGTTCTGAGTAGATTATTTAACCAGATCCATTGTGGTCTACTGCGACTTTTTGAAGTGAAACTTCTTTAGAATCGTTGTGATTTGAAACCGGATGCAACGGAAGTGGAAATAAGATTGGCTAACCTTGTTAGCTTAAACGCTAACAAGGTTAAGCAACTTTGCGCGACGCCAGTACTTGGATGGGTGACCGCCCGAACAAAATCTTTTTGCATAGTATTTAATTTTGTTTTTTTTTATTCTTCTTATTCTTTTGTCGATTTACTGAAGTTTCACTTCTATCGTGTGTGAATCGCACACACACCTTTTTTATTTCCCCGTAGGTATATCCATCCAGCAAAATCTGGATCTAATGGAATAAAAGCTTCTTTTTATTATACTTACTTAAAACGAGTGATTCAGACAATAATTTCTCATTTTTTAATTTTCATTGAAGCTGTAGGTGGTCAAATTCAAATTTCTTTATTTGCACGAACATAAGTAAAAAAAGGAAGGTCTTAAAGTAGTTACAGATGCATTATGTTCTACCACATTCATTTGGCATGCAAAATCTTAACAATAATTTGTAAATAAAAAATTAGAAATGTCCTTTGGTTATAAAATATACAAAACATGTCAGTTATAATATTAGTGAGTTAATTAATAATGTCATTGTTTTCTTATTCTATCCTTAAATATTATGTTTCTTACAATGGTCAAAGTATTCATTCATTGTGTAAAAAACCACCATGGTGTTTTACCCATTTCAACTTTTATTTATTTATTTAAGCCATTTATTTCCAAATATAGTTTAACAGAATTTCAGTTACAAATTATGAGTCCATATTAACACAGTCACTATAAATCTTAACACTTCACTCATTTTTAATCGTCCATGCAGTCAGTGTTCATTATTTGGATACCCATTTCTGGGTGAAGGCCTCCTCCATCCGTCGCCACCGGCTCCTGTCTCCGGCTAGTCGTGTCCATTTCAACTTTAATAGCATAATATTATGTCTGCCTGAAAAGATGTTACAAGAAATGTTACAGTTGCAATGTTTAATAATTCTCTACTACTCAGATTATCAATTTAAGCCAAATCGGTATCAACCACCTTAGCCAGACCAACCTTAGGCAACGTTCAACGCTCAATGTCCTTGAATGTTGATTGTACCTAATAAAAAAAACAGAGGATAATTGGAAAATATTTTCAGAAATGCCCTGCCACTGCTCAAATAGGGCTCGCAGTGGATTTGTGAAAAGTTTCTCCAACTATAACCCTTGGGAGGGGATACTCGCCGGGCATTTCTGGAGTATGCCGTCCTTGAAGTGTTGCTGCGCTTAGCAGCGACATCAATAGATTTTGAACCACATAGATAACTTTTTCAGCCATTTATCCTCATATTTTTTATCCATTGCACAAGTGTTATCTGATAACTTAAGTTTCGTAATTATACTGATATGAAATGCAATAAATCATCTTATTAGAAGGTCGATATTAATATTGATAATGTTGGGAAGAGCTTTAGGATAGGATAACAAAAAAGGAGCAGGTTCTCAATTCGGCACCTATTTAGGGTTCTGTAGCCAAATGGCAAAAAACGGATCCCTTATAGATTCGTCATATCTCTCTGCCTGTCCATCCGTATGTCACACAGATACTTTTTTCCGAACTGATTTTTTTTTTATAATCTAAATGTATGGTGTAAATATGTATTGTATACGTCAACAAAAATGATATTCAGGTTTCTAACATATTTTTTTTCTAAGCTGAATAGTTTGAGCGAGATACACAAAGTGGTAAAATGTGTGTGTGTGTGTGTGTACTGTAACTTCTAAAACAAGAGAGATAGAACTGAAAAAATATATAATGTACATAACCATGCAAACTTCCACCGAAAATTGGTTTGAACGAGATCTAGTAAAATTTTTTTAATACGTTTTAATTCGTAAATTTTGTTTTTTATTCCTAAAGCGACATTGGTTGAAGTCAGTAGGTACTCGGTGACCACCCTGGCTGCAACTTTTTACACTACTTTTTTAATTTCTATGTGTTTTTTTACTATAATTGTTTATAAACTGTTGAAATACCCCTTGTTGTATGAGTCCATCTCATACTAAACTTATCAAATTTATTTAGGCTTATGTTACTATAACTTTTTTCTACGTGAACTGATTGAGGGATTCCGTTTTAAATAACATTTATTGATCCAATTTCAATTGAATAAGAGACGGTCCAGAAGTTCTCGAGGTTGTTTAATGTTACATGCAGGCGTGAATGAACTATTCCACGTTTATTTTTCTATTAAAAGTATTGCATAAGTGCATAGCGCATTGATAAAATGAATATTGCCTTTTTCTCTCTAGTAGTTAAAAATAATACTCCTTAATGCATTACGTTGAGTTCATAGAGTGATTCAAGAGGTAGTTTTGTATGTAAAAGGAGTTCCTTTTCATATCATAGACCCTCTAATTCAAAGTCAAGGTGGATTGTAGGTATGGTATAATTTATCATGAATTATCATAAACATCGATTATAGGAAATAAAAATAAGGCATTTTCTATAAATTATAATAAAAATGAAATAGTAGAAAATTGGGATTGATATAACTTTTGAGCTTCTATAGAAATAAATTATAAGCCGACTGCTCGAGCAGTAACCTAGTGGTCAACATACCAATATTAAATTTTGGTAAAAAATGAGTTTACAAGTCAAAAATAAAATAGAGGTATAAACAATACATACACGACTGCTCCAAGCAGTTCGGTGTATGGCAGACCTTAGACTTTATCTTCGTTATATCATTCATTTTGAAAACGAGTTTAACTCAGATGTGACGATATAATATATCTTCCGACGTTTCTAATCCAGTCAAGAAGGAATTTTCATCAGGGAAGCGGGAGTGGCTCTCCTGTGAACTCGCGCGCGCGTCGCTGACTGTGGGCTTTGTTTGTATCAGTTAATTTATTTGATACAACTACTTAAAATAAAAGGATACAGCATAAACTTATTTAATTAGGTAGGTACATAATTATACGAGGCATTTGACATACCTACGAGTAGGGCCTGTTTCACCATCTCCGAGTAAAGTTAGTCAATGGTTAAATATAGAGCAGTTCAGTTTCTTGTAATTGGACTTTGCGCTTGAAACGACAATTTGCCAGTGTCGAGTTAAATAAAATTATAAAGTGAAAAAGATGTTCCTCAGTTGAACGCCATTTTGCGTCCTCAAGTGTTATGTAGATAGGTGGAATCCAGTCACATTATGACTATGCGAGATAGCTCTTGACAAACCCAACTTATGACATGTCATGTATTATTGACATAACGTACCATTGCTTAACTTACTCGGATTTGTGTTGATGTTACAGAGTCTAAGCCTAGATATTAAAGTATTAAATCGAATTATATTGTAATCAACTTATGATAATAATTTTAGGGTACTGTAACCAAGAATCAATAAAGGAATTTCGTTAGGTACTTTTCGTAGAAATTAATTAAAACAGGCACAGCTACATAAATAATTTGTTTTTATCCAAATCTAGGAAATCTAGATGAACAATTTAGAGGCAAACTATACAACTCAACAATAACTCGTTAATGAAAAAAAGGTCACGAAACAAATATTAATATCCATATCCATAATAAATAAATAGGTTTATACGTAAATACATACAAATGATAAATTGAAAAAACACCCATATCTGGAACCAGAATCGACCATAATTCTACGCATAGTCAGTTACCTACTTAAACAGTATCATAGCATTAAAAAAGAAACCATGAAAAGTGTACTGCCGAGACAGTCTTGCAAAAGATATTATTTAGCCTACCTACATAAATCTTATTGTAACCTCAACGGAACTCTAGACTGATTATGACTTCCTCTTGGCCACTTTTATTATATAAAAGCCTAAAAAAATCAAACGAACGTAAAACCGTGACGACCAGCATTCAGTGAGTAGTACTTAGTTCCTAATTTATTTCTATTTCATAAATTTATTGAAATACCCCAAATCTGCTCAGGTGATGAGATGAATTTATAGCACAGATTTGTATACAGTACGCAATTGATTTTTAAATAAGTGTTTGTTTTTTCTTCTGTATTTTTGACGCAGGTTTCTACATAAATATCGTCTATTAAATATTCATCAATGGATTCAATAAACCACAGGAGTAAAGATAAGATAAAGAAAATTTACTGTAAAATTATATACATAGAGCTATTATACCGTTAAAAAATAGTATCAACAATTTTAATTAGCTAGGTTCAATACTCCTGTGGTAAAAACCATCAAGTTTTTACTGTTGTACAGTCAACAGCAAAAGGAACTGATGAAATAGGGTTTTTTAAGCTAAATAAGCCTTCATTTGACCACAATCTCACCTGATGTTAAGTGACGATATGGTCTAAGATGGATCATGAAGACCTAGAAGGTAGATGGCTTCTACGGGCCACATAACGAAACACGAAAAAATCCAACCCAGCCCGGAGGGTGGTGACAAGCCGCGGCCGAAGCCTACCACCAGAGCCTTGTTCTTAGCACTACCCAGAGGTCACAGGTCCCAAAATAATATACACAGTATATTATGTCAAAAGTTACGGAGTACTTACTGTAGTTAATTAAAAGTAAATGAAGAAATAACGTATCATTAGAAAGATTCTAGGTGGTGTTTGACACTTTGGCTTGACACTTGCTTGTTACATCTGTCACACAAGAAGATGTTTTGAAACGTTGATTTTGATCACTTACTTTTGCTGTTCACTGTACCTAGTTGATACTAGTAGGTATATGGTATGAAACAAGTACCTATACAACAGGTACATCATGTATATTACGTTTTCTAGAAATGACGTATGCCGCATCGGCCGTGGAGGCGCTGAACACAGTACACACATTACTGTACACTGTTAACAGTACACTAGGGATGACGGCATTTTCTTGCCCATCATCTGCTTCTATTGACACGATCCGTGAGTATCTTATTCTTATCATAATCTATCTACATATAACCACCAACCAGGTCCCCATCTAGATGATCGGACGATTTTGTAAAGGCTTTGTGGATGCAGGCCGCTTCTGATCGAAATAACTGAAATTCTATGGGGGAGGCTTATATCCAGCAGTGGATTTGATTATAGGTATCTAGCTCTTATATTTTTATTAGGATTTTTGATGATAAAATTGTTTTGACATTATTTGTACTAAAAACCAGATGTAATTGTGACGTATAATTATATTTTCAATAAATGACTATTAAAACGTCCTACAGCTAATTTGTTGATTTATCTAAAATAATACTAAAATAAATTATTAACCTCTTCAAGGCTGTCTGTTTTGTATCTGCGCGATAATCTCGAAAACTTGGTAATGAACAGATTTTAAAGCTATTTACAGCAAATTTTAGTTTTTTCAATAGTGATTCAAGAAGGTTTTTATGTGTGATATGGTTGGAAGTGATTACTCACTGCGATAAGGCCGCCTTTGTAAATAATACAGGGTGTATTATTTTTGAATAAAATGTATTGTACAATACAGTTTTGTGTGGTAAGTATACTTACAATAAGGTATTTTTGTTTATTATGTGTACATAATGCAATGTGGGGCGGTCATATCCATGCATAGGTTTTTTAAGTTAAAGTTCCCCACCGCGTTTGTCTGTCTGTAAGTTGAGAATAAATTAAAAAAAAACTAATGAACGAATCGCTATGCGGATTTCTGCAATAGCCGTAAAGTGATTTAAGAGTAAGGTTTTCGTATCCGAGAAAACTATAAAACTAGCTTTTAACACCACGGTTTTTCCCGTGTTTTGTGGGTTTACCGCGGGAACGATGTATGTTCCCGGGGTAAAAGTAGCCTATAGCCTTCCTCAATAAATAGCCTCTGTAACACTGAATTTTTGTTCAAATCGGGTCAGTTAGTTCTTAACATTGTCATCATCATCATGGCAGCCGTTAGAATTCTTCCTCTGGACTCCAGTATAAATCCTGTTTTGGTCGGAGCCTCCTTAATGCCACCATTAAGGAAACATTAAGGAAAACAGTTCTTAAGGACCCACGTCATTAAGAATAATTTCTTTGTCGATAAAGTCCATAATTAGGTAGGGAACTTATCTATTCAGTTTATACAACTGTGATATATTCTGTAATAAATAAAAACATTACATATGTATGTATATTTCATTGCGCACAGGCGACTTAAGATATAATGTTTATTTTCAGAATCGATAAATTCATTCGATTGTGTAATCGTCGGCGCCGGAGAGGCTGGTTCGATTCTCGCCTACCGACTGGCTGAGACTAGCGCAAATGTCTTGGTTCTTGAAGAAGGTGGTTGTCCACCATTGGAGTCTGCCGTGAGTATGGTTTTAGATATAATACGTAGCTTCGCATATTACAGCTAAAGATCAAATAATTGGTTATACATCTTCGAAAAATTTCCAAGCTATACGGGCAATCGTCGTCCCTTAAAAACAGGGCTCTGTGTTTAAGACCCATTGTTATCATGACACAACTGTCAAAATAAAATAATATTATTGCGTAAGGTTACTATACCTTGATACATAAACAATGGATTCACGGATGGCATAATTAAACATAGATCTGGGGCGGTAAATAGACTTCAATTGAATTCTTTGGGTGTAGAGGCGATAAACAATAATTTAACTTATTATTATTTTCCCATACATTTACGATAGTTGATTTGATATAACTTCGATATAAATCTAAATTTAAAATTTAAGAAAAACCCCCGATTCCCATGCCTTAATTTCCTTAAACGTAAAACAACATAATATTTTATAATGTGGACGCGATGCGATTTCATTTGATACCCCACACTAGTATATTTGCAGATTTTCGGTTTTCCTTACCCACTCTCACCCCCATAACTTTTAAACGGCCCAACCGATTTTCATGAAACATGTCTAAGAACACTCGCGCCAGACTCACCTTTCATACAAAAAAAACTAAATTGAAATCGCTCCATCCGTTCGGGAGTTATGGTGACACAGACAGACAGACAGACACACAGACAGACAGACAGACAGACAGACAGACAGACACGTCAAACTTATAACACCTCTCTTTTTTGGTCGGGGGTTAATAAAGATAACAGTACCACGAGGTTGGTTATAAAGAAAAAAGGAAAGGGTTGTTAAATGTGTCTTCCTCTGAAATATACTTCTTGTATGCATAATGTAGGTATATTTAATGTATTATTTTCTTTTACACAGGCGGCGGGCTATTTTACAATGTTACCGAATAGTACATATGACCGCAAAATGCCGGTCGTCGATGACGGCTACTCTAACCAGAATCAGAAACACGACAAGTCTGCGACTGCTGGCGTCATGCTCGGAGGAACTGGATCCCTGAACCACCTCATCTACGTTCCACCATTCGCAGACGATTACACCCCTTGGGTTACTGCAGCCAACGATAGCTCCTGGGGCTACGAAGATATAGCATATTACTTTGCGAAGGGAGAAAATGTCTTAGACGCTGATGCTGTAGCGCAAAACACTACGGTCCACGGAAGGTGTGGTCCTACAAAAATAACGAAACAATCCAGCCCTGAAACATTACCTCTCATTCAGGCTCATGAAGAATTACTGTTCCCCTACGTTGCTGACGCATACGGCGGTGTGAGCATCTCTGAGCCGCTGCTGTACATCGGCGATCAATACAGACAATCTGGACATGTAGCGTACCTGAGTAAAATCGCTAGCTTAAAAAGTAATGTACGTTTTCTAACAGGCGCCGTTGCTACTAAGATCCTTTTTGATGGTACGACTGCTACAGGTGTACAATTCACGTACGACAACGCAACCTATAGCGTCACGGCAGGAAAAGTAATTCTAACAGCCGGTGTTATCAAGACCCCTCAGTTACTCATGGTTTCTGGAGTCGGTGACAAGGAAGCTTTAGAGGAATTAAGTATTGAATCCGTTGTTGACAACCCAGAAGTAGGTCAGAATATGAGAGATCATGCTGGGGCTTTAACTGCCTTCTCTTGGGATAGTGACGAAGTGACTGTTCCTGCAGACCCTAGGAAGTTCCCCGTGCCGTTTGTTACGGCATACGACAGCATTAACAAAAGAGCAAGCCTGCCAAGTTTTCAAAGCATAGGTCTATATTTCACCCCCGCTAACCAAGGGTTACTCCAGCTGTTAACGGAAGGATTCAAATACAATGACGGCGTTGTCGATAGCATTTACGAGGGTAATATCAACAAAACTTTATATTTAATGGTAAACCACCTTATGCACCCTGAGTCATTAGGATCTGTCAGGCTCAGTACAAATGATGTAAGAGATAATCCTATTATTACCTTGGGTACTTATAGCGATGACGCGGACTTGGATCTTATGGCTCAACATTTAACGCAATATGTCAAACCTCTGCTGGATACCGAAATATTCAGTAATTTCGGAGCTTCTTTAGTAGACGTTGGGTTTTGTTCAAACTACACAGAATTTTCTTATGACTTCTGGAAATGTTACGCGCTTGAAATGTCCACACCTATGAGACATTTCTGTGGTACAGCCGCCATCGGCAAAGTAGTGGATGCAAATTTAAATGTCATTGGCACAACAAACCTAAAGATTGGAGATGCAAGTGTATTTCCTTCCATAACAACAGGAATTATTGGGGGCACTGTAAGAGCTGTTGCAGAAAAATTAGCAGATTTAATAAAGGCCGAAGATGGATTGACTGAGATAGATGGCATTTGCAAACCATTTAGATAAGTTTATCTACATACCTAACTCAGAATAGGTATCAGTATTTATTTATGTTGTTAACTAATACCTACTTGAGTTTAAATTAAATGTGTTAGTAAGCTTAAAATTTATTTGTGTTATTATATTTTCTGTGAGAATGATAAGTAACAGCCATAATTATTGATCTTTTATTTATGTATCATCCTATTTATTAATTTTCAGAAATTACCCTTTTTTGAATTTAATGTTTTTTTATGTAATTTGGAAAACCTATAGGACCTCAAAACGAAATTATAGACGTGTATCATTAATTTATATGAATAAATCAAACTTTTACTCTGAATAATAGTCCTAAGTAACCTCTTGACTAGTTGGTAGGATAAGATCAATTGCCAGAAATGCAACGCATATCTCAAATAATCTCGTGTCACAATGTTTGTCCTGAATGGACTCCTAAACCACTTAACCGATTATAATAAAATTCGCAAACCATGTGCAGTTCGATCCAACTTGAGAGATAGGATGGTTTTTACGGCGAGAAAAATTTGAATAATTTCCGGGAAAATTTTATACCCGTGCGACGCCGGGGCGGGCCGCTAGTACATATATATATATACTAGTAGTGCTCCGCGGTGTTACCCGCGTTTAAATGTATTGTCCCGCGAAATTACATATTTTCCCGGGATAAAAAGTATCCTATGTTACTTCTAATACCTCCAAGAATATGTGTACAAAGTTTCATGATGATCGGTTGAGTAGTTTTCGCGTGAAAGCGTCACAAACAAACTAACATTCATATTTATAATAGTATAGGATTCATCTTAAGTTTATATTATTACTTGCTTTAACCGCGTAATAAGGGATTTTGTCGCGGTAAAAAGCAGCTTTGTAATTTACTGGGAAAGCAGCTATGTTCGTGCCAAATTTAATCTTAATCGGGCTTCACTCGCAATAATTGATTTTCCCGCGAAAACTGATATTTTACCGCGGTAAAAAGTAGCCTATATGTTATTCTGATGTATAAGCTATATTGTGGTAAAGTTTCATTCAAATCCATTCAGTAGTTTTTACGTGAAAGAGTAACAAACATCCATACATCCATACTTACAAACTTTCGCCTTTATAATAGTAATATATATATATATCTCTTAGGACTCTCGATATACCACTATATAGGGTAGTATTCCCTGTGTGGATATTACTAACGACATGTTTGCTCGCTCTCGCTTAACAAACTACATTAAACAACATAGGTATTAAATTATTTTATATGCCACAATTCAAGTTTAAAAATAGATTAAATTAGTTAAGAAAACACTTTATTGTACACCACATAAATAAAAGTAAAAACCAACGTGTACAAACAAAAAAAAAATGTTATCGTTTTGAATATTTCAGTTAAAAAGCTAATTGAATAAAATCCAGAAGTCAAAAGGTCTAGATTCAGGCGAGGTATCTGATTACATAACCCGTTTGCGTTTGAAAAGTAACCGTCCGTGGCTAAGCACAAGTGCGCGCGAACGACATTCCCGACCGGTGCGGTAGGGACACCACTACATAGATAGCGGAGAAATATGCGCGCACGCAGGTTTACATGACCTGCATGAAATCAGATAGCGTATTTTGTACTGATTTTGGATTAGATCTTTGAAGTGGCAGTGGGCAGGCCATATAGCACGCAGAAAAGATGGTCGTTGGGGCCAAACATTTCTCGAATGGAGACCACGGATCGGCAAGCGCAGCGTAGGACGTTCACCAACTAGATGGACGGACAATCTGGTGAAGGCTGCGGGCTCACGGTGGATGCAGGCCGCTGCCAGCCGAAATTACTGGATATCTTTGAGGGAGGCCTATGTCCAACAGTGGATGTCTTACGGCTGAGATGAAGATGAAGATTTTGTAAGTACTGATAAAGTTTTTAGTTACTTAATATTGCCGAACAATCCTTTGCCCGGAAGTATTTATTTTATTTATTTATTTAATCTGTTTGAAAGTACCTAGTTAGTTGCTAATTTCGTTACATTACTTTAGTATATAGATGTATGTAGTTATGCGGTATTTTTCCTAAGCCTTGTACAAGAAAACGTTGTTTGACTGAGGCTAAAACCCTTAATATAAGGAGGCTTAATAATAGGCATATATTTGTTATACGATATTTTCTAACATGTACAAATATAAACGAAATTTCACGACTCTTATTAGGTTCCGAAACAATATATTTATTGGACGTGTACTTTCAATTTCCGAACGTAACAATGTGCATTGGATTCCTTTCACTTTCTTTATTCCGGGGTCGGTGTTTAAACGAATACATTAATAAGCCCATACGGAATCCATAAACTTTAAACAACTCTGTATATTTCACAAAAAAAGTTAGTCGACTGGGGGTCTCATAAAGATTTGTAGATATTTAAAACGCACTGTACCCCTACCACGAGTTGCCTCTTATGACTATTGAAAATTACAAAATGTTGTAAAAAAAAACACTCGTGGTAGCAGTTAAATATAGAGCAGGGCACAACTGGCAAAGCGACATAGCTCATGTCTTATAACGATTGACACGTATTATTGACAAAATTAGTTATGTAATTAGTAACTAAGCAAAGGTTAGCCATTGCTTAGTTTGCTTGGTTTTTACATAAGAATGAAGAAGAAGAAATAAACCCTAATTCTTAGAATGTATATGTCAAAAAATTAAGTGAACATCTAGGTCTGCAATGTTTGTGTCAAATTGTAGGGTGGTGGTATCGAATGCACCCTACAAGCCACCAGATAATTGAGCGTGGGAGCGCCGCGGTGGCATTCACTAATGGTCGGTCCAAATCACCTTATTACTTTTGTATTATTGTCAGTTTTTGCACAATGTTGCAATTGTTGCGTTTCCAAATGGTAAGTGTGTGGTGGCTTTTATTCTGTTTTTAGGCAAGGGACCTATTGATATATTTAAGCGCATTTTATTTGTTAATATCGATACTATGTTATTAAAAAATATTTATGGATGCCACCGCTAATACATAATAAATAAAATTATTTATGTCATTAACAAATTGCTTGTGATATTTTATGATAGTATGTACTTGTGTAGCAGGTAGGTATTTACGTTATAAATATTATTATGGTGCGGCTAAGTCCGAGGGCGCACGATATTTTAGCGCGCTAGTTCGAGGCGAACATTCGCCTCGAACTAGCGCGCTAAAATATAGTGGCACGCGATGTTCTTGTCTACAATAGCGGGCAAAGATTTGTGTCGCGTTGCTCGCTACAAGATTCTAAAGTGACCCTACGTCACTTATAATTAGCCACACAGAACATCGTATTCGCCAGAAAACTTCGCGTTACAACGATGTACCCGGCCGCACACATCGCGTTGACACGAATATTCGCAGTAGGCCGCTGGTGTAGCCAGTCACACCATTATTGTTATTTAGACTTATTCTATCACATGTATCCATTAGCAAAGATAGTATTTAAAATGATAATAGCAATCAATAAGTACCTACTGACCATTTTGACTATACAGCGAAACGGACGAGCTGATAATATGTATGTAACAGGCTGATAACAGGCAAAAAAACTGAATCATTAATATTACAGATAATCCAAGGCAAATGAAATGGTGTGTAAAGGTTAGGGCGGCGACATAGCGGCGCCCTAGCTGTGCCTGCAGCAGGAATGCAACAGGGACCCTCGCACGCCCAACGTGAGTTGTATCTTTTTTAAAGGGCGCGATTCCTGGAAGAGTATCTCGAGTCGACTGGCGCTGAGCGTCCATTGTGGTGCGCGGCTAGTTTTGATCTTATTGTTAATGGAACGCCAAGTTTTTTCATTCTAGGGAAAAAAGGTATCGTAGAGCCATAGGACCCCAGCGGAAATGTTACGGACCCTTGTGAAGTAAAATGGATATACGTTCTTCGAAGGTGTTATTTTAATCGTAGGTCGGCTTTGTTGTTCTGGAATGTAGATGGCCTGTCATAATTTTAATGGGCAGTTTCTCAAACGTCTTACATGCATGATAGTGAACATGTACTTGGAAATAAATTCAAGTGTATTCATATTATTGGAAATAAATTCCAGGTTACTTTTATCTTTTATAGTACCTATTTAATGTCTACGCATATGTTTAAATGTAGTCAAGAATATTTCTCAGTGTCGTAATCGATATTAAAAGGAGCATTGTCCAAACATGCTTTATTATTTTAAAAGTATGTAGGTACTTAACAAAAGCTCAAAGACGTGGCACCTGGTTACAAATAGGGGTACATTGAGATATTCCAGTATTGAATGGAATTTATGCAGACTAAGTAATGCATCAGGTACCTACTACAAGAGTATATGACCACACACGTTGTTTTACTGATTGTAATTGTGCGGTCTCGCATAATTTACTTTTACGAGGACATGCTAAGATATCGCTTAAGGCCACTAAAGGAATTTAATGTTTGCCTAGAAAAAATATTCATAGCAGGCATGTCAGAATTTATCAAACGTTCTAATTTTTGGTTTGATCATAACAGCAAGTCTCTGTTCAGTCGTGGAATGTCCACAGCTGGACTTTAGCCTCTCATATAGACTTCATATCGGCGTTGCCTTACACGTTGGCAGGCAGGTTGGCGATTGCAGTATTTGATTTTGTGTTCTAGAAGTTGCTGTGTCTTTTATTTCTAGTTAGTATCTCTTGGCCGGGTCCAACGGCGCCTACGGGAGATGGGGGTCAACATTCTAACGCCGGTGCCAGAGGCATAAAAGCAAATATTAATAAGACTTATTCATTTCACAAGCTTAGTAAAGTTGTAAGTAGACGTCTAAATTAGCACACACACACAATATCTTGATATGCATACTGGGTTTTTATCGTACCCTCAGGCATTCTATAGTTCGGATGCCATTCTCAGGCAAGAATAATGAGAGGTTGTTAAAATTATGAATGGAACATCTTCCGAGGCAGGTTTGTCTGTGTGGGTTACCAGCCTTTCATGTATACTGACATCACGCACACACGCAAGCATTCAAACCGACGGAAGTTTAAACGGTTCAAACTTGAACCTAGTGTGATTTTTCATATCCTATAGATATTTATTTATTGAGGTATTTTTGGTTTCTGTTTCTTAATTCGAACTAAAATTACTTAATATTCGCTATCACTAATAGCCATTTATGCATGAGAAAGCAAAATATAAATTACATGCGTATTTGGTTGATTCTATTAAAATTTTGCTAGATAAGGATCGTATCTCACTTTAGATTGTGTTTGATATTTGATTTTTACCGAAAAAGCCAATGTCAAATAAATTGAGGATTTACCTTAATTAATCTTGCCTTACATTAACAGTAGTAACAGGGTGTTTTAAAAATAAAATGAGCGTAATAAAGCTTTTTTGAGCTCATTAATTTCTAGGTCACAGCCAACCATTAAAGGATGCATCGTTCGGAATGAGCAACTTATGCCAAATTTGGTACAGCAGAAACACCTATCAAAAGGTTGAGTTTTCACAATTTTTTCCTAATGACAACTTTGAACCTTAACTGATGGTAATAAACCTATGAAAATCCAGTTAGAATCATATTAGAATTCAACTAGGATGCAGTCGCGAGCAAACAATCATCTTACATTAAAAAAACAGTTTAATTGACAATTCATACCATGCCATCTATTCCTTCGAAATGTTCTGAATTTGTGTTACAAATAATTAAATAATGTAAGGGATTAAGGACTTATCGGAACTTTTTAAACTTAGCAATAGGCATGACCACTCCATAAAAAATGTCATTGTTGTTCAGCCCTTCTGTTAGCCCCTCTAAAAATACTGAACGCCTATTAAGGAAATGCCATGAATGACATGAAGCACCAATGTTCTGGAGTTGCTTGTGATGTTCAAATTTAGAACAAATTGCACAAAAGCGTTACCTCGCGCGAAATTTAAATGCACTGTATCTTGATTTTACGATTGCTTGATTAGATAAAAAAATTGTAAAATATTTTTTTTTGTCTACGACCCTATTGTTATGTAAACAAAATATAGATTATTTTTGTGTCACTCAGAAATATTGAGAATACCGGAAGAGTGACAGCAGAACATACAAACAGGGGTCCCTGAGCTAGAATCGAACCAGCGACCCCGGCACCATACATTGGCAATATCTAGTTTCGCCACTAAGGCTATCAACAGCGATTATTCTCCCACAATTTTAATGTGTGCCAATTTAGCAAGAGATATTAGTATGAGTTTATAACGAAGGAATTTTGAGGTCCAATTACTTGTGAGCTGAAGAAGCCACTTGTAATTTACAACATTATTTATGGTAGATAACTTGCGGCTTTTTAATCAATCATACGGGTGAGGCATCCGGTAATCTTCACAATAGGATCAATAAGTTGCGTATTTTTTTATAAGACAAACATATTTTACTTTTTACCTACTGACCACTTTTGCGGTGTTGCTATCAGGCTTAAAAGTAAACCTTGATTATGATAAAAAAAATAGTTATAACTATGTATTAAAAGGTGGTGTAGTCTTGTGATTTTCAACATAAATAAAGAATAAATAAGTATAGAAAAATGTATAACAATATAAAATAACGTGTGTTTTATAATATAACTCTATATGTGAAAGATTCAGATTTATAGTATTCCTTTTACTTTGGACTGTTGACAAAACTGTCAAGGAAACGATTCTAACTGGACCCTACATTCTAACTAGAATACAAGGGACATCCATACAAAAAATTAAGTAGTTTTGGGTGCAGAACAGGTATCCATTTCTAAGAAACACTCATTACAAGCAGACAGATTAGCGAATTCCTGACTATGAAGTCAAGTGTGCAACACGGCGTCGAAACAGTTGCCGGCACACATTGAACATCCAAAACGTAACATAATATTTCCCAAGGAGCCTTTTATTTATTGGTCGGGTAAAACAAACCCGGCGCCGCGACAACTCTACTTCCCAGAACCGACCTTCGACGTGGCGGCCCGAAGCCGTTACATTTATGAAAAAACAATATTTATGTCGACGAAAAAATCGGGATATGCCGAGCCGTATTTATCTGAACGCACCAACTCGCCCTTTTTGTTCAGACCCTGTTTGCAGGAATCCGCAGGTACCGTCTAGGCAAGGAAAACTATTCATTTGTTAATTTGACCGTGGCGAGGGCGTGCCTGGCCTGTTAGCAAACCATTCTGACGCAACGCTAATAGCAGTCTTTAACTTTATAATGACACGTTCCTTAATAGATCCTTTATTTATTTTGATAAATTATAAATTGTTATGTTTGAAAGACACAAGTTCTTTCATAGTCATAGACTCGATAATTGGAAGTAGTTAAATATTTTTCGAGCTATGTGCAAAATGTCAATGAATTTATGTAGAGATTTCGCTCAGTCCCATGTGACAAATCGAGTTAGCTTTTGATATAACAAAACATTGACAAGTATTATTGACATGACCATTGCTTAGTTTACTCGAATTTCGTGACATAAGCCCTTTATCTCAAAGATATCATTAAATTATGAGCAACAAGTGATACACACATGATACAGGTGACACAAAGCGTGCGAAAATAAAAGTGAATAAAGCAATAAAAGACTATTATGACGCGGCATCATAACAAAAACTATCTTCGGATGCACTAACAATAGGCTTATAACTTCTAAGGCTCGAGATACACGTTATAACATTTATTTTTCTAACTTATATTGAGATTTGTCACTACATAATATAAATTAAAGTCCAGTTATCTAGTTATTCAAGAGAAAGCTTTGTATGTATAATTTGCATCCGTAGTCTGGCGTGCCTTGTCAGTTATACATACTTATCTTCTAAGACAATACCAATACCTATTCTACAAGAATATGATTCATATCATAGTAACCCAGATATTATAAACATTTTAATATGTTTATAAACACAAGGAAACCTATATTTAATTTAGATTTTAAAGTATTTATCCGTCCAGAAATATCATCATCTGATAATTATTATCATTTTAACATCTTTATTTAAGTAGCTAAGCCGTTGAAATTACTTTTAAGAGCAGGTATTATCTACTGAACGTTATCATATTATAAACTTAACGCTATCAGTATTATTTTATCACAATATATTCATTTAAAGCATCGTGATGTGGTACCTAATATTTTAATAGTCTTCAATACAATTTTGTTCAGGCACAGATCTATATTAAAAATCTTTATGTAGAGTAGAGTATTGTTCTTGTTTAACACGTATTTTTGCAGAGCCTCTTTTTCATATAATGTTTTTACTGATATACCCGATAACGACTAGTTTGATACAAAAGTCAGGCAGAGTCAGTAGCTTATTGACAAAACGCTGGTTTAATTCTGTTGTCATTTCTTATTCTGCCAATTTTGTTTTTTCTTTTTCTCTTATTATTGGTTTCTTCAGTTCTCCGTTTTTATTACTCTCTAGATATTTTAAAATTTAGCTATAAACAAGTGATTTGTGTTTTTTTTAGTCACGCTATGTGGAAACATGTAAATGGTTTTGAGTTATGTTAGTATTGTGATTAAATTATTAAGTAAAGCTGTTTGTTTACCGAATAAAATAAAATAAAGTTAATTTCATACACTGTCACTTCCTGTCCAATATATAAATAAAATAGAATATAATGTAATATGATTTATGGCGCCAGCGCCGATTTACAGCATTCTGAACTGTAAAAGCATATGCTAAACAACATAATGCAAATATGTCTATTATATTAAGTATATCAGATGTCTAGTACCCGTTATACAAGCTTATAGCTTACCACGGGGCTAGATGGTGTTGGATGTTGTTGTGTGGATTGTCCCGAATTTTTATTTTTAATTTTGCGCGTATTTGTTTTGCCATCTAATAAAAGGTTTATGCCTCTTCCACTTTCTATTATGCTCTGCGAGTTTGTCGTGGTCCCCAGTTGGCTTCCGGCCTAAGGCTTACAGTGTAATTGGTTTGGGTTTAGTCAGGCGTAAGCCGTCCGAATTCCAAGGCGGTTGCAGGCCCTTTGTTGTCTCCAGCGTCTATCTATTACGGTGTCAAGTGCGTTCACACACGTTTACGTGGCGCTTTGCTTTTCTTCAAATTAAATGAGCCTTAAGCCTTCAGATTAATTCACAGTATGCTCTGTGTCGGAGTATTTAAGTTTTATCTATATGATGATAATAAGGGGATGAGATAGATGTGATGTATTTATTAATAAGTTATTATATAAGTGTAAGTACTTGAAATAAATGATTCTTATTTTTATTTATTATATTTTATACTTCATACGACAAAATTGTTTAGATAGCTTAGTTGAGATAAGATGGATATCCATTAATCCAGCTTGACATACGGTGTCAATCAATACTTAAGTGTCATTAATAGTAGTAAATTTGCTTTCAAAGCATTTAAAATTTATAAATATACTAAATAATTGCTTATTTGAATTGATTTATTAATTTGTCAAATAATTACCAAAGCATTTGTACGATTATGAAAACTAATTAAGCGAATGAAGGGGATTTCTGATAATCCAATGTTGTGCCTCCCATAAGAACATTAATAGTCTCTCAGAATATAATATATCTGTTTAAATAAAATGTTTTTTTAGCTCCATCAATACAAGAAGGGTGTTAACCATAAAGAATTTGTAACAACCTGTATGTTTTTTTCATTCAATGTACCTGGCTAAGGAATTAATTGATCGAAAGAAGACCCTTTATAGATTGGATAGAGTACATAAAACTGGCCATAGATAAAAATGTCCCAGTTTTTATCGATGGCCAGTTTTATGTACATTAAAATCTTTGGTCTTTAAATACTATAGAGCGAAACCAATTAATGTTTAATAGGCAATTTTTCCATTGTCATTTAGGCTATGTCGACGTTAATTGAATAAATTTAGCAGTAAGGTAATATAACCGGAAAGATAACAGGGGATTTAAATTAAGTAATGTATAAGAAAATCCATTAGAACCTTATAAAATAAAAAACCTAGAGTTGGGAAGACCGCTACTAACGCCATCTCTTTTTATAGAGGCCATATAACTGATTTCATTCTATAATATATAAAACAAGTTCGCAATATCGGATCCGCAGTAAGTATAGGGGATAGAAAATAAGGATTCTGTTAAATTTAGAAAACATGGCTATTTTTAAGATGTATTGTCTTAGTTTAAAGACATTTAATATGTTTATTACATTGTTTACTCATTTCACACCAATTCACTTTGATTTCAGTTTAAATTATTTAATAACTATTGTGAATCATTATCACTGCCACTGTCCGAGTAATTGGCTAAGAGCGAGAGTCCAGAAGCGGCTGGTTTTTCCACAATTTCACTAGCACTGTCTTTTTGCTTATTTAGTACAACCCCAATACTTTGAGAGGTCTTTTTAATAGAAGAAATCTCAGGAGGTTTAACCACAGTGCTATTAGATTTTGACACAGAGCTTTGAGATAATGTTGTATTGTCAATGCTCTGTGTACGTTGATCTGCAATACTTTGAGAAGGCTTACTTGTGTCGGTTTTCTTGCTTTTCACGAGATTAGCTAGAGCAGACTTCTTTGATAGTCCTCCAACACTTCTGTTCCAGGATTCGTCTTTCTTAATAACTTTTGGAGGGACAACTTCTATTTTTGATGTCTTTGCCGGTGGTTCATCTTCGTCTGGAATATCCTCTATTATCTCCTCTGCAATCACCTTCTTTGAAGAATTTCCAAAATTGATAGATCTGTAACGAAAATATCATAAATTATGTTTATTGAATACTTATAGTATTAGTAGATTAGTTTGTTTGACAACATGCATGATGACTACATTAAAAATAGGTATTCTGTTTTGTCCGTCTTTAACCCGTACAAAAATAGTAAACGCCTATTTTTCGCAATAACAACATAATTATAAAGTGCCAAGATATAGCGCATCAAAGTTCCGGAGTGGGGGGCTTGTGACGTATAAATGAAATCGCACGAAAGCGTTACATCACGAGAAACTTTAATGCATTGTATCGTCTACATTTTTTGTTTTTTTTTTGGCATTTACAATACAATACAATACTCTTTATTGAAACACATAAAAATATATAATACAACAGAACAATGCTTAAGAACTAAATATTAAATAATAGTGTAACAATGGGCGGCCTTATCACTAAAAGTGATCTCTTCCAGACAACCTTTGGATGGACTGGAGAAAAACTAAAAACGACGGAAGTTGCAAATTGACCCTATTATCACAGTCCAGAATTATTATTCTTATAAGTATAATAATATTTACTACATATATAATAATATATACTATTTTACTTTCTGATAGAATATTAAATAAATGTTTCTGGACAATCTACATTTAAGTTAACTAATTATTATTTTATGTTACGATATCACTTTCAGAGTCTTTGCTTTGTGTTTCTTGTTTAGAGGTTATGGTAAAAAATGATTACAACTGTTAAAACCCAGGGCCTGCTGGTTTACTTAAAACTTTTAAACATAATCAAGATTAAAAAAAAACTATATATTAATCTCCTGTAAGTCCAATATTATAATATTTGGTTAGAAAATATTCTTTGCAACTAAAAACAATACTCATAACGCATGGTCGATAGATTTGGTTAGTAGAGGAACCATATATATAAACTTCAAGCACAAGTAGATTTTTAACAAAAAAACAACCGACTTTCAGTTCGAAATTTATGAATTAGAAATATGTATAATTAAAGTAGTCTATGTCCTAATCCCATGTATTTCCCGAACCAAATTTCAAGCTAATGGTTCAGCCGTTGTGCTGTCAAAGACTGACAAAACGGACACTCACATAGGAAAGTGTCCCATTTATAATATTAGAATGGATTGAGTATTTTGGAAACTCCATAAAACACGGACAACGCCGTGACGAGAAAAGCTAGTTCTAAGCTAAGTATTTCAATATAACTCGAGAACTACTTTACTAATTGTTATAAAATTTTAATGCACTTCCACGCCACAGCTATCATTAAAAAAAGTCATCAAAATTGGGCAACGGAGATCAAAGTTCTAACGTCAACAAAAAAAAAAACGCGATGAAATAACAACCTCATTTTTTTGGTGAAAGTCTGTTAAAAATTTTTTGTTCCCATGAATTTTGTTTCTTTCTAACATATGCAAATGTTTTATTTATTTATTTATTTACACTTTTACATTGCCATTACAGTACAAAACTAATGCGACAATGGAAAATAATAGGTACATATAAATTAAATTACATAATTTCAAAAATATTGTTCAATTCTAATTGACTCTGTTTATTTGATCTATGTACTGGGACAAGGCACTATTAATTTTTTTTTCTGATATTACAAACAAGTCAACATCCTTGCGCGCACTGCAGAAGCTATTGAGAGTGCGTAGAGCCCGCTGAAAAGGAGATATGCTCCTTAACTTAGTTCTTGCCGTTGGTATGGCAAAGAGCGAAGGTCGTCTGCGTGCATATACATATTTCGTGGATACATAAAATCCTATATGCGCCAGGACTGGTGGATTATATACCAGACCTCTAATAAGGCGAAATAGTAAGTCATCAGCGTTATATCCCGCCTGACTTCTAGTTTATACCCACCATACCGAGGACAAACAATGTGGGGTACATCAATGGGTAAAAAGGGTAAACTCCATACAATTTAAAATAAAGATATCCAGTAAACTTATTCCGCATCTTTTCTATCATACTAGAATATTTCCGTTCATGTGGACTCCAAATCATTGCCCCACTTTCTAGCCTACTTCTTACTAATACTACTACTATGTTGAAGTCACAAGGACAAAGGAATGCTAACGAAATTTTTATCTAATCTAGGTTTAGTCCCGCGAGAAAATTCAAAAAGATGGGCATAGCCATGGCTTATGAGCCTGTTTAATTTAAGTAAAAAGTAACCCATAACCTTCCGCGGCTAACATTGAAATTATTTTCCTAATAGGACCAGTTAGTAGTTCTTCAGATATGAGCTTTCAAACATTATGTACATTAAAACTCTTCAACTTTATAATAATAGTATAGATTGAATCCCTACATAATGATATGTTTTTTTTTATGTAGCTAGAGAATTTATAACTTATGTATTATAGTATAAATTTACTTTATGAAATCATCATCTTCCTTTTCTTCTCTGGCTTTGCGTTCCTCTACAGACTCGGGTTGGTACTGCTTCAACATAGATTCATAGTCAATGGTGCGCTGCCGACGATTCAGCTCCTTTAACTCTTCTAAGCTTTCAAGCAGCTCTATTTCTTGACGTGACTGCTCTGTTCTGATCTCTGCAAGATAATAAGATAACATTTTGATAAAATTATATTTAATATAGACCACAAAGTTAGGTATTTAACTGCAAAATATATTTTTTTAAATACATTATAACTAATAGTTAAATCACTAAATCAATTGAATAATTTAATTGATTTTGGAAAGAAATTCATATTGCATGATGTGATGACATTCAAAAACATGCAAAAGGTAAGCATTTATATTTAAACTGTATGGATGACCAATAAACAAGACGCACCCAATAGTTTCATAGGGTTATTGGCTTCCTCTTCTTTTTGTTCTTCTTCCTCTTTTTTAGCTTGTTCCTCGGCTAGTTTCAAGGCCATAAAGTTTCTAGTAGCACCGGCTTCTATCTCATAGTCTGTGTTCCTGGGATCAGTTTTGAATGAAATTTCTTGAAGACACCTTGTACACTGTAATTATTTATTGTTCTGTTACAAATAATTAATAGTTATGTAATGGTTGAAATATAACCAAATAAGTTATTATTAAATTATTTTGTGAACTAGTCCAAATTTTAGGGTTGGTGATCAAAACGCAATACAGAGTATGACTCCACATAAGGATTTATAGATTCTATACAGGTAGTGCTATTATTGCCAACTTTAGTTATACACTAATGATACTTAATTTAGATGTATGATACTTAGCTTACTTGAATAAAATTTGCCTTTATTGCATAGCCGTTAATTACATGAAAATATTCTTACTTTTATGTAGAATCTGTAGATTCTGATACCCAGATAATCTTCATTTTCGACGTCTTCTTTCCTTGCATTAAACTTTTTACCTTTGTAAATGTACTCGCCACAAGTAGCACAACGCATGTTGAAGGGAGCCATGAGTCGAACAGTGTATTGTCGATTTTTAGCTAGTTTCATGCGAGGTATTTTGGATGGATCAAAATCCGGGGGATAGTATTTCTGAAATAATTCAATTTTTATTGAAGGTTATGTTGGTTGGAAGTAAACTGTTTTGTTAGAGCATATTCTTACAGTAAAAAATTACTTACATTTAATACTTTTCTTTCAGACATCTTATAAGATTTCTCAGGCTATTGATTTCAATGAAGTTACCAAACGTTATAGCACAGAAGCGAACTACCTACACGTAATAAACAAAAACAAACACTGAACAATTTGATAATGGCTGACGTTGATACTACATGGAAATTTGACATTGACATTTAGTACTGCTGCAACGTAGATTTCGATACGCAAAATGGCGTTCAACTGAGTAACATCTTTTTTACTTTATAATTTTATTTACCTTGATACTGGCAAAGTGACGCTGACGTTTAAAGCGCAGAGTCCAATATAAGGAATTGAATTTAATTGTAGATTCATTGAGACGATCTTTAGTCAAGGTGCGCTTTAGAACCTAATATAATAAATCTTAATTTAAAATTTAAGAAAAACTCCTGATTCCACTTCTTTAATTTCCTTAAAAGTAAAACATCATTGTATTTAGTAATGTGCACGCAATGCGCTTTCATTTGTGTATTGAATATATATTGCAGAGTACCACTCGAGTATATTTGCATATTTTTGGTTTTCCTTCCCCACTCTCAAACCCCATAACTTTTAAACGGCTCAACCGATTCTCATGAAACATGTCTAAAAAAATCGGCGCCAAACTCACTTTCACACAAAAAAAAAATTGAAATCACTTCATCCGTTCTGGAGCTATGATGTCCCAGACAGACGGACAAACAGACACGCCAAACTTATAACACCCCTCTTTTTTGGTCGGGGGTTAAAAAAGACTGACGTTGCAGTTGCAGTTGATAATCTGGCTGGGCCGGTACACAGGGAGGGTCCACACGGCAACAAGTATAGTCTATTTACAGCGATTTGAAGTCGCGCGCCAGCCGCGCCGCGCCACGACCACGTCTGTGCGAACTTGTACCTCACATTACTCACTAAATAGATTGTGTAATGAATGCGCTAATGTTGACAAAATGCTTTGTTCCCACGGAAAAAAAATAAAAAACAGATAAGAGGGATCTTAATAGAAACCATGACTTACTAAAATGTAGCTCTATGATTAGGAATCAGGAATAGGGTAGGTCGCCAAAAAAACAATTAGTCCGTCCATTAAATCATCAAAAAAAAGTTAGGTCATCTGGTGTAAGCGCGTTATATTTCTCGATCACTTTAGGCGCATTCGAATTACACCGAGTAGCGACCATTTTTGTCGCCTTAATAATAGTTTTAAGTTTTAGCATCTAAGTAAGATTATTTTTCATTTTGCAACAGAAAATAAATTTTATTTAATTAAATCTATTATACTTCAAGTTGTCGCTATAATGGGTGCAAACTTATGAAATGATCTACTTTTTAAAAAAGCTGTCTGCCTATAATATAAATTAAATTAAATTAAAAATTAAACATCGCCACAATTTCCGAAGTAAGTATATAAATGGCGCTTTACAGGCACACCACAGGCACTAATAAAAAAAATAGTATTAATAAACTGCTCCGGCGCTGCGGGAAGTACAGCCCCTTCGCCCTTGCGTAACAAAGCGCAGTGACCCATGCTCACCTCCGCAGCTTCGGCTTATTGGTCACCTTCGGCGACCAGCCTCAGCCGCTCCGGCTCGAACGGGTGCCTGCGCTTTGTTACGGCGGGCGGGGGCTGCTCTCCCTCCGCGCCTCCGGCTTTTTAAATACACTCTAGTTGTGTGACAGACAAGACCACGTGGAATTAGGGGTGCACTGATTCGGATTTGCAACATAAAGTGACCTAAATCAACCCAAAGTAGGGTGCACTGATTCGGATTTGTAAATTGAAGTGAACTTATAAAGGTACAATCTAACCTAATTGTAATTCTTACCTTCTTGACTTCCCGATGGAATTAGTTCACCTTCCCCGCGACTCGTCGACGCTACTTATTATGATTACATTGTAATTTTAAGGTAAAACATTACATATTATAAAATTTTATACAAAAATAACGTTCCATTTCACGTAAACAAAAATGTTTTAAAAAAAAAAATTATGCATCTCCGCGGTGAGTGGGTGGTATTTTTGGAAAGGGGAAACCAATGCCATCTGAAATCGAGCATTAGCACCCCCAAAATCCTGAGGCTGGATTCTAAAGCCAAGCCGAAATTTATGTAAGTTATGATCCAAAGTTCACTGGCGTTGGGGGTATTGGTAGATAACAACAACATTATATCTGGCTGTGCTCGGCTATTATGCAATTTGTATAATCAAGGATTCCATTCTCACACCCACATTAACTGATGTTAATGTGGGTGTGAGAATGGAATCACAGTGCATATCCACCAATGTGTGTTGTCTAATAATGTAAAGCCTAAATTTGAACATGTCAGGCATAAAATGAGAAGCCATCTAGTTAGAGACACCCAATCCCATAGTGGTAAGCAGCCGTCTTCACAGTCTCGGAGATGTTTTTGTCGTGGTTCGTATTTCTTTATGCACTCTGTATTAGGGATGTTGCGGATGCAATTTTTGTCACATCCGCGGATGCGGATGCGGATCTGTACAGAAAGCTTAAGTGTTGGTTTGGTAGTGTAAAAAAAACAGTAATATTTATCTTTTCTTTATTAAATAACTAGTGGCCCGCCCCGGCTTCGCACGGGATTTTTTCAATTTTTTTTTCCGGCAATTATTCGATTTTTTCTCGCCTTTTTAAACCTTCCCTAGACCTCCACGAACATTTCAAGACTATGATAAGATTGATGATAAGAGAAATCCGTTCAGCCGTTCTCGAGTTTTTTATCAGACTAACGAACAACAATTCATTTTTATTTATATAGATAAAGTAGTGAGTGAATTACTATTATTAATTAATTATTTAAAAATTAAATTTGAATACCTATTGGAGCATTATATTTAATGAAAAGTAGAATGGCCGCCTTTTCGGACTCCAGTCTGTTTCGCAAGGGTTCGTTATTAATCCTGCACTACTAAATAACTGTTCACTTGGAACACTGGCTGGTGGAGCTGATAAGAATTTGCGTGCTGCGATAACACTTCTGAACAAAAAGCACAACAAAAACAAAAGTGCGCGTCGATCAAAATTTAATTTTTAAATTTAAGAAAAATCCACGATTCCAATGCCTTAATTGCCTTTTAAGTAAAACACCATAATATTTAGTAGTTAGGGCACGCGATGCTCTTTTATTTGATACGCCACTCAAGTATATTTGCAGATTTTAGGTTTTCCTTCCCCACTCTCACCCCCATAACTTTTGAACGGCTCAACCGATTTTCATGAAACATGTCTAAGAACACCCTGGCCAAACTCACTTTTCATACAAAAATAAACTAAATTGAAATCGCTCCATCCGATCGGTAGTTATGATGCCACAGACAGACAGACACACAGACAGCACGTGCGGTCGACTCGCGCCACTCGCCGGACTTTCCCCTTTCTTTCTTGTCGCGACCTGCTACACATCCGCATCAGCATCAGCTCCGCATTGATTTATGCGGATGCGGATGCAGATGCGGATGTCTAAATCGATGCGGATGTTCCGCATAAGCGGATGCGGATGCGGATATTCGCAACATCCCTGCTCTGTATTAGCATGTTTGTGACTACACACGACGATGATATCGCGGCGATGCGTTGTTGAGTGCGCGCGAACCGTCCTTATATCATCGCGGCGAGCTTGAGTATAGATACTTAGGAAGAGCACGCAGCGCGTTCGCCTTCAAAAATTGCACCGGAATACCTCGCAGCAAGTGCGCTCGCGCGTTTGCTCGTAGGAAAAACGCAAGTGTCGCTGTAACAAGAGTGGTTGCGGATACGTGGCGATTCCGTCTACGAGTCTTTGAGGACACTCTGCTTTGATAGAAGTAGCGACGATTTGCTGGCGGAATAATCGCTCGTTCGTGGAAATTACCGGACGAGTCGCGATTATCTCGCTCTTGGAGACGGACCCTTACAGGTCCTATAAATCTTACCTAAATTTTATGCAGAAAAAGATTAAGACGTTACCTTCGCAAGTAGGAAAAAAGTGAGTATTATTAGTATTACTCATTAAAAAATATTAAGACTTTCTTTAGAGTACTTAATAGGTAAAAAAACTACAATAAATACTGATTTACATGTTTGTATTTGTCTGATACCATACAACAAAGGTAGGAAAGAGTACATTAAGTACAGAGAAAACCTCAAAATTTTCAAACGCCACAAGTTTGAATCGGTGAATTTCATGATTTAGAAGAAAAGGAATTTCCTGCAACAATAGAAAAGGTATTTATTTTACACGCATACTTTACGCAAGACTATAAATATTTTCTTATAATCTAAAACATCGACTTAAAGCATTAAGCAGCTCCATAATAATTCCGTTCCCCACCCTCTTTATTTCTAAAATTTGTGAGCCACTCGAAATCCACTCGTTGCTCACACGGGGACCCCGAACACAGATTTAATCTGTGATCATACTTACCTAATCTGTAGGGTCTTGAAGCAATAAACCATTTGGTTGGTTAATTGGTGTAAAGGTCCATCTATGGGTCGACGCTCACTCAACTTAACATCTTCTCGTGACCACTTGTCGACAACGAGTGGGCATCGTGGGACTGAGACGGTGGTTTTGTTCGGGTGCCGGTTGAATATTTATAGCTAGGCCTGGGTAGCTAGTAAAAAGCGATCAAATATTGTCTGAGTTTAGTATGATATGATAATATGATTCCATAAACCATTAACCATAGCATAGCAGCATAGCTGAGAAAATAAAGAACCCTTAAATTCAAATCATGCGAACCGTTCTCTCCGATTTCCGCAGGCTGCAAGGTCGTGCTCGAGTATGGCGATTTTCTCCTCATGCCGTGTCCGCTGCGCCTGCGCCCGCCGTTGCTGCTCCTCCAACGCCAGAACTATCTTCTCCAGCCGGTGGATCTGCTGCTGCTTGTTTTCCAGCGTCGAAAACAGCTCGTGAATCTCCTCAGCTTTTGCTGCTATTTGCTTATTCACCTGCATCAATCTTTTTATTAAATCTGGATCCGCGTTTTTTAGCCCTACGTATTTATGCTATCAAATGGGCATAGCTTACTAGCATAATAAATTTTAAGGTGGTTTCAAATTAAATTGTATGATTATTTGGTGTCAAGAAATTGTATGTACGAAATTTAAATACCAAGGCTCAAATTAATAACATGGGACGTGATATGGTATATTACGCAATATAAATTAATCAGAAAAATGTTATCTCTATGAAAATATGCATATAACTGCCAAATAAGTATAATTAAAAAAACACTATCATCCTCACTTCATCAACAATTTTCATGCGATGTTCGAGATCTTGCTGCAGTACGGTCAGTTCTCGGCTCTGCTCAGACTCCTTATTCTTTAGCATGTTGATCAGTTCCTCGCGGACCTGACACATTCCCATATTTTATTGAAATAAATAAATAAAACAAGTAATAAACAACTACTCCTCAAAATTCATTGCTGGACAATGTATGTAGAATATTAGGATGGTCCAAATGAAATGGAGGTTGTTGTAGGTACATCATGCCGATAATTTTATCGAGAAAAAAAAAACAGAAAAGACATTAAATACGTTTTACATTAGCACGAATGGAATATTTTTCATGCTAAAGTCTAAATCAGTGATCTCATGTTCAATAATGAGGGAGGGGAAATAAAATATGATACTCGTAGAGAAACGTAATAACCTTGGATAAGACTCGCTTAAAATAATTTTTAAAAAATATAGTTGCCACGCGCTTTTTGTAACCTTTATAACTCTTGCCTGAGCACGAGACGTCTTGTCCTGTTGCTCGATTTGCTGATCCTTCTGTGCCAACTTCTCCGACAGTTCTTCTTTCTGATGTCCTGCTTCTAATAGGCTCATTTTCAAATGCATTATCTAAAACATATGGGTTTTCTGTAAATATTTGAATTACTTTCATCTGTATATAATCAAATTATCAGAGATATACGACTAAAAAGCTATTTTATACTACTTAAGCTATTTTTATACATTCTTGCGCGCCAACTTTTTATCTTAAACCTGTTTGAGGTTGGCAGGTATAAAATGCCTTGGCATTAAGCCTACCTTTTGTACAACTCTGTATTTATATTGTGCAATGAAGTATTCTTAATAATAATAATAAAAATATCTAAAACTAGTGGCCCGCCCCGGCTTCGCACGGGTTGTCGGAATTATTCGATTTTTTCTCGCCTTTTAAACCTTCCCTAGACCGCCACGAACATTTCAAGACATAATTATGATAAGGTAAATCCGTTTAGCAGTTCTCGAATTTTAATCAGACTACCGAACAACAATTCATTTTTATTTATATAGATATCCTGTTACAGACGAATGTTGAACACAATTATAAGTTACCGCCATAATAAAGTCTCTCGTTGTGTAAAGTCTTAGTAGCGATTAGTTGAAATAAAACTTAAATCATCGTTTATCCACAATATTACCTCCTGCTGTAGGTCTTGATAATTGTTGCCGTTTGGACTTTCCTGGCCATTTACCAGTGTACGATAATGAGCTTGAACATCTCTCACGTATTTTTCGTATAGAAGTACTTTTTGTTCTCTGAAAATATCAACGCTTCAATGAAATCACACAACCACACCAATCGTCATTATGGTCAATATTGTCTTACTCATAATTCAAGTCATCATCACATCACAAGCACCCCCTCGTTCCCACTGCTGGAACACAGGGAATTCTCTTGACGAGAGAGATAATACCTAAATTCACCACGCTGGCCAAGTGTGGGTTGGTGAATGTTCTTCATTTTTCTTTTATTTCTTCAATCTTATAACTCTTCCAAGTTTCCAAAATATGCTGGTTCCTAAAGATGTTTTGCCTTCACCGTAAAAGCACGTGCTTAATATAATTAAACTACTAACTTGAGTTTAATATTTTTCATTAGATCCCGTATCTGAACTTGCATCTTTGCCATTATTTCTTCTTTGCTCAGCAGTTCTGCTGCTAGTCGTTGTTGTAGTCCTACTTTATTTTCAGATTCCTGAAATTATTTATCTAATGTGGAACTTATCATACGCATCATTACAAACATGTAATTTGACTATTCAATAAAGACCTTATTTTTTATTTACCTTTTCATTTGAAAAATATTTATGGGGAATATATGACTGAAAAAAAAATCCTTATTCACTTATAAGGTATTTGCAGTAGAACATTATGAATTCCATACTCACCACTATTTTCGTGAAGGACTCTAGGAACCTAATCTTATCCCTCTTTGCAGCCATTACTTCATCCTCGGTCGACTGCAGAGTATCTTTAACAGCTTGTAACTCTGCCCACAAATCTATTTCCCTTTCAGACGGTAAATCTGTAATTTACATTAATCGCTTCAATACCAAGTATTTACATTTTAGAATTAGCATTATTTTTAAGAAGTAATTTTCATCTTTATAATCTTATCAAAAACCCACGTAGAATGAATAACTTAACATTACCAGTACCAAGAATAGAATTACATATTAATCAAATTTTAAATTTAGGAAAAACCCTCAATTCCTGTGCCTTTTTTTTCTTAAAATTAAAACACCACCAGACAGACAGACAGACGTCAAACTTATAACACCCCTTAGTTTTGGTCGGGGGTTAATAATGAAACTGGAACTGAAACAATTATACCGTGAAACCTTGCCAGGGACATATTTCGCCCACTTATCGTCTACCTTACCTGCTTTTGATATTGCTTCCATATCATTGATTTTATTGTTTAAGTCCTTATTTTGGTTCTGACATTCATCTAATTTTGCATGGACAGCATCTTTGGCTTCTCTTTCCTTTTCTACTAATAGTATTTGTTCTTGAAGCAAGATTTTCACATCTTTAATTTGATTTTTCATCTCTTGTAATGTAGCTTTATGCTGCACTCCAGCTTGCTCAAGCTCATCTTTTAATTCTTGTACTCTAAAAAAGAATGTGTTTAATAATGGTTTTACTTTAGGAGAATATTAGAACTTTCAAATTACACGGAGATTATTATTTAATTGGCTTTCTGGATAAGTCTAATATTAGTCAGTAACTTACTGTGCTTGAAGAGCATCACGCTGCTGTGCTAAATGTCCGCTTGCCACTTCACCTGTTTTCAAAGATTCTTTTAACTTTCTTGCCCGCGCTTCCAGCTGTACTTCTCTTTGGCGACTCTAAAATTTTAAGTAGATTTAATAATTACCATTGCTATCAAATTTTAATACAAAACATAAATAAACAAATTTTACTTTAGTCAAAGTCGTGCATTTGTGACATGTATTGTATTGTATTAGACGACTTAATTTGCAGAACGATAATGGAGACGACCTCGGCATGACCCTGATGATTACTGACCACTATCGTACGAAAAAGTTCCGACCGAAACCGCATGCATTTATGTTTGCCTTAAGAAATACCGAACTACGTGCCAGGACTGATATCACTAATTTGAAATTAAAGACGGCACGCTTTAAATTGGATAAGGCTGGACAAGTGGACCGAATGCAGCCGGATCGTTGGGTAAAGCTCGCTATAGACTGGCTTCCAGGTGGACAACGACGCTGAGAAAGACCGAAAGACCCTGAAAGCGATGGCAAGGCGATCTGGATGTATGCGAGCTTATGAAGATGACCGCGAAAATATTATTATTTATTACAATGCAAGTATAACGATTTGTATTGAAACTAAGCGTGCCAACTTATATATGTATTATGAAGTCGAAGTGATGTTTCGTTTTGGGACCAAACTCGTGTGTCCTATACGAGTCTGGTTCCTGTTATTAAAATAAGTGTTGTTGCAATCGCAATGATGACAAACCTGGTCTTCTAAAGACTTGACATTAGCAGTGAGACTGGCGATGCTAGCCTCAGACTCCCGCAGTTGCCGGTCCATCTTAGTGATGCGGGCTCGCGCTTGACGGAGCTGAGATTCCGTGGTCCCCAGTTTTTCTTTATATTCTTTATTTTCTCTGTTATCCTTATTGTTAATGCGCATTGTTGTCTCAAGCTGCAATTCAGGTTAGGGTAACATTAATTTTGCCATAGTCAGCGGACTTTAGTAGTAATAATTATTGTTATAGTCTGTTTGAAGGATTGGTAGCCTTGTGGTAAAATTACCTTGTCTGTTATCTAGTTAGTTTAAAGGTCAAATAATATATATTTATACCTTGGCTATTAACCGTAGTTGTAAAATTTTACAAAATGATCTAATCTAGGTGTTTTAATACATGGTTTAATACAGACTATAACAAATTTGTATTAGATAATGTGTTGTTAAATGTTAATACCATTACAGTTATGTGCCATATTATAGAACGTTTTAGATTAAATGTAATCTGTAAGTTATATGTGATTTATAAAGAAATAAAAATGAATTAGATATATTTTTTTGACTTATAACCTATTCCAAGCTCTGGTCTCATGGTGTTGGTATGGTAGGTACTAATCTGCATGAGGCGCAGTAGATTGCGGGTCCGGCAATCCGCAGACCGAGATATTCATTTACTTGTCTTTTGGCGAGAGAGAGATTAGGCATAAATTCACCACGCTGACCAGGTGCGGGTTGGTGAATGACACATGTCCTTAAAACTCTTTAAAATTCTCAGAACATGCCGGTTTCCTCATGATGTTTGCTTTTACCTTTAGAGCTTGCAATATAATAGATAAAAACGCTACACGTTATGTTTTGAGTTATCTCTTGTCTTTGTTAAAACTTAGTTTGTTAAAAGTAAGTTTAGTTACCTCAGGAATCTTATTATTTTCAACTTCGGGAGTGGGAGTCACATCAGTAACGACATTCAATTTCGTCTCTATGTCTTGTCGAAGGCGGGCCACTTCTCTTACAAGTGACTCTCCAACAGCGATCAGCGCATTTCGTTCACGACATGCTCGCCTGATATTGAAACAGATACCTATTGGTTAACTGAGAAACTGTTTCATATGCTTTGCACCTAAAATATACCAAAGTAATGCGTATAAATTTGACGTTAGTTTAGGTCCGTTACGTAATGCACAATGGCGCAAAGCTGAGGACCATATGGGACAGGGTAGGCAGACTCCTCTCCTCTCAGTGTAACTCGCAACGGTAGCCATATTTGCAGACTTCTATCAGACGTCCCGCTAAGTTTTTTTGTTAATGTTTACTACATTAGGGTATAAGAGTACCTTACCTAGAAAGCTGTGAGACCGTGTTGATGGCATCATCAGCGTGGCTCTTGATTATCCTGAGAGATTCGCACAACTCTAAGCCCTGTGCATTGTAATGGGAGATCCGCTCTAGGCATCCACCATCGCCATTTTCATCTTTGATAAGCTATGGAAAAAGCACCATTAAATTGAATGTGTATTCACTCCACGTAGTTCTCAAAACGTATTTAACAATGACTTTATACTCGTAGTTGCTGTCGTATTATAATTTCGATTAAAACATCAAAACCCAAAAATAGATAAGCTACGGCTATGTTCATAATATTAAATGTCTACTAATAAATGTTTGTTATGTGCTGTTGTTTATTGTTGCTGTTGGTGCCATAATAAATAAATAAAATAAATAATATTAGACATATCTTCTAGGCAGTAGCCTAGGAATAGTAATTTCACTCACATTGTGTTCGATGAGTCCTTTGATCCAATCGATGAGTTCTTGTCGTGTCGTGTACGCCTGAAGACATAGATCCGCGAACCGACGCGGAACGCTTAACACGTTTGCGTCTAAATCTGCCAAGGCGTGCTCATCTGTACCAATAAATTTAGTTTGTGATTATTTGTTATCGACAGAGGCTGATTTAGGTATTTTGCCCAGCCTAGCCAGGACGTAATTAGTTGAATCCATTTGAATTAACTAAAGTCACTGTTTACGGACTCTTAAACAGTGATTTAGTTTTAGGGAAGGTATTTGAGACGCAGCCATACTTGTTCCATGCCTCTTCTTATATAAGTAGTTGTAGCTTGTGGGTAGCATTTCAGGTTGTCTCAAACACCTGGTGCCAGCTCTTGGGTTATAAACGAAGTTAGAATATGCCAACGCGACTTAGATAATATTATTAACTACCCGATGGGACGACGATATCGTCGGGCTAGTAGGAAGGCACTACTGGAGGCTCGCACAGGACCGTAGAATTTGGCGTGATGAAGAGGATGCCTTTACCTGAGTAAAAACAAAAACACTGCTCACAGTGTTTTTTTTTTATGATCGTTAGCCTTCATTTGACCACAATCTCACCTGATGTAAAGTGACGATGTGGCCTAAGATGGGACATGAAGACCTAGAACGTAGTGGGTGTAAACAGGCTGTTAGAATAGAATAGAATGGGAAGGTACCAATTATCACTGTGGTATTGATGAGATCCGCAGCTCCTTCAGTCGCAGCTGAAGCAGCGGCGTCTTGGCAAAGCTGTCTGACTTCTTGGGCGGTCCAGTCGGCGACGTTGAAGACCACCAACTCCTGGACGCTGCCCTCGCCGCAGCCGGAGACGCCTTCCCGCGTCATCCGCTCTCGCAAGCTTAGCATCGCGTCGAACACGTCCAAGATAGCTTGCTACAAGCAAATGATTGAGAAATTTATGTGCGCTATAAACACGTGCTTTAACGGTGAAGGCAACATCGTGAGGAAACCGGCATGTTCTGAGAACTCTAAAAGAGTTTGAAGGACATGTGACATTCACCAACCCGCACTTGGCCAGCGTGGTGAATTAAGGCCTAATCTCTCTCGTCAAGAGAGAAGTCCCTGTGTCCCAGCAGTGGGAACGTTAATAGGGTGATGATGATGATGATGATGAAGCAAATGATTAAAACGAGAGTCACATTTTGAAGCTACTTCTAAACACAGATTCGTGTAACACTAACAAATTTTGAATTTTGAATTTCATCCCTATTTATCAGCTACACGCACGCTGGAAAGAGAGGCTCTCGCGCTTCCCCGATAACGGTTCCTCCTGAATAGCGATGGGCATTATCATGTTTTGCCAATACCAAAACAGTTGCAGCTATTCAAACAATAAAATTAATAACTGATTTTCAAAGCTGCTATTTTCAATACCAGCTTTTTCAATGTTTTTGTTCCTTTAAAGGTACATAAATAGTCATTACTTTTGATATTGCAAGTGTAATAATTGAAAAATCCGTGTTGAATCACACCTTACATACATCCACCCTTACAGGCCTACACA
Organism: Gymnoscelis rufifasciata; assembly: GCA_929108375.1. Lineage (NCBI taxonomy): Eukaryota > Metazoa > Arthropoda > Insecta > Lepidoptera > Geometridae > Gymnoscelis > Gymnoscelis rufifasciata. Next base: position 9,767,913 of record OV815302.1, on the reverse strand, counting down.
TCAATGCTTACACACATTCATGCATCCATACAGACAACCGTCACCAGTCCATACTCACATCCATACATTAATCCATACACACATCCATGCACCCATAATGTGTAACAATAACGCTCACCGCTATTCATGAATGGAACATTTAAAAAAAACAATATAGAGGTATAAAAATATATCTAGTATGTAAGTAGGTAAGTACGTTTGTGAAAATAGTCTTTCGACTATGATGCAACATGTTTGCAAAGTAAAGAGAAGATAGGGATCATCTTCCAATGGCGAACATTGCTTGATCCCTGTTAAATATATTTACAGACCTGTTTCAAGTCTAGATCCTTCTTCAACGTTTGAAATTCCTTTTCCTTCAGCACGTATGCACTTTTAACGTCCTCCTCTTGTTGGCTAACTGGAGGTTCGGTGGGGGGGTTAGGTGGCGCGGGGGTGATAGGCCTGCTGGCTGGAGCGCCGCGGCGGGGCGGGTGCGCGGGCGTGGTCGGCCGGCTGAGGCGAGGGGTCGGAGAAGGAGTCTGTGGTCGGCTTGATGTCACGCTACGAGGGGTTTGGGGGCGGCTGATTTTAGGTGTATGTGGCCGGCTGCGTGCTGGCTCTGTATTAGGAAGTTTATTGGATTTTATTAATAATGATTCTCTTTCGTCAAGATTGAAGTCCCTGTGTCCCAGCAGTGGGAACGTTAATAGGGTGATGATGATGATTAATTATGAGGATTACATATACTTTTTAGATTTATAACGGAATATTTACCATGATTTATTGTCTTTTATTTTTATTTGTTATAAATCTAAATTGTGTTTTGATAACCATGATAATTACAATATATACTTTTTCCCAGGCTGGTATATTGTTAATCCAGACTAACGTTTACTTGTGAAGGTTAATAAAAAAAACCTTATTTTTCATACAGCTACCAGCTACTTAGAGCAGAGAAAAAATTTTTTTTTTATGCCACAAGTAAAATAATTGATTGATTCAGGCGTTACTTGGGCTGGGCTGGCGGTGTAGTTACATGATAATTTAGAAGAATCTTGCCAGGGAGAAGTTAGGTGCGGAATTAATACCTACTAAATATTTGATTCCATATAGGTGTTACATGTTATTTATAGATCATCCATATTTCTGTTTTATTATTTAGCTCGTGAGTAATAAAAAATAAACCTTTTTGCCCCATTCGCTCCAGTTCTTCTTGAAGTTGTGATTGATGCTTAATCGGTGTCTCCTCTTTCTCTAATTCTGCGTTAAAACATCCACCATATCATAAAACAGACATGTGTTAAAACTAAAATAATCCTATAGTGAAAACGACTCAAAGTCTAAATAAATTTAAGATAGGTAATATCAGCGATATGTCCCTTATCAGTTTAATGTTATAATTTTTTAGTCTGCAAGGTATCTATATGTGTATATAAACGAAAAACTGACTGACTGACATATCAACGCAGGGCCTCAACTTTAAGGGTTAGATAAGAAGCCCAAAAATGAATGTAATTTTTTAGTTTTTTAGTGAAAATCTTAATGCGGTTCACAGAATACATCTACTTACTATAAGCTTCATTATAGTTCTTATAGTTTCGGCAACAAGAAGATTTTTGTCAAAAAATAACCAACTTTCAGCTTAGAATTATTATTAATGAATTAGCAAAAAGAATTATTAATCAAAGTAGTCTATGCCTTAACCCCTGTGTCATTCAACAACTCGCACTTGGCCAGCGTGGTGAATTATAGCTATAACTCTCTCGTCAAGAGAGAAGTCACAGTGTGAGAGTTCAATTTCAGTAGATTATTTGTCCAGATCTAGAAATGTATCACCTTGCTGTAACAGTTTCTAACTAGCACAGTAAGTAGGTAAAGTCCTAAAGACTTCGTTAATTATGTAATACTTTGTTTTTTTTAAATAAATGGTTGATTGATTTTAATCCCTTATAATAATAAAAAATATAACATATCCATTACCGATAACATAATTTTCGTTTATTTCCTGAAGACGACACTCCTCTACTTTCTGTTCTGGCACATCTTCTGGAACTACCGGGACTGGTTCTTCGATAACGTACGAATCACAGTTCAGAGATTCCTGAAAAGTTGGAAAAGTATAAAGGCTTTGCGGCAATTATGACTTACGTCAATTAAGCTAGGAAAGAAGAATTGAGTCGTAATAGTTAGTAATATTCGCACCGTTTCTATTGTTGGAGGTTGCTCTTGTTCGACCGGATTCGTCTGAAAGTATTCATTGATATTGATTTAGAATATATAAAAGTATAGGTTTGGCAAAACAGATACAACACAGAAAACAGCACACATTAAATTAAAAATACACGAATATTTTTATAGAAAGATAAATACAATAATAATCAACAAATAGTGTGCAAAATAGCTGTCTTCCGCGTTTCCATGTATTAAAAGGAGTAATTACAGCATAATGTCACATAAATAGGGACTAAGCGACGCAGGTTTTCTAAATACCTCCTGATCTGCCTGATCCTGGCTGGTCCTGATTTCTAATTTTTAAGTTTAGATATTACCAGTGGTTTTTTTTTCTTTAATTTAGGAAATATTCCTAAATTAAAGAAAAAAAAACAGTGTATAAAGCGTCACTTTACAATATGTGTACAACAAGCCACTTTAAAACCGTGAAAATATACATATATTATCTAATATATAAAATTCTCGTGTCACAGTTTTGGTTGCCATACTCCTCCGAAATGGCTTGATCGATTCTCATGAAATTTAGTGAGCGTATTGAGTAGGTCTGATAAATCGGCCAACATCTATTTTTCATTTTGCAAAACAACTTTTGCTGGGGTCAGCTAGTAATAATATATTACTACCTTCAATTCAGATTTTGAATAGCTTCTGCGTAGCAGTGGTTTAATCTGCAAAAAAAATTTTATTTTATGAATCAAAATAAGAAAAGGGTAACAAAATAAAGAAAAGTATTTTGATCACTTCATCAGATCAGGTGGTTACCTTAGGAGTAGGTGGCGATGAAGGTGCAGAGGTTCTAGATGGAGATCTCTGCGCAGGCATCCTGTTTGAGGCGTTGCGAGCGGCGCGCGCTGCCGACGCGGCTGTGGGCCGCGGGACGAGTCGGGGAGACCCACCAACTGAACACAACACAGTGTTATATTACACAGGGAACGTTCTAGAACAGCTGTAAGATTAGGTGGCGAAGGTGCAGAGCTTCTCGACAGAGATCCCTGCGCAGACATCCTGTTTGAGGCGTCGCAAACAATGTACCTTTAAAATAACATGTTAAAACTCACAAAAGATGATCAGCCAAAAATATTTTATTGTTTAATTCTATTCTATAACAAATATTCACTACTTTTTAAACTTGGTTGCACATTTTCACACTTTTGCTTCAAAACAATTCATAAACATAACATTTTTTTAAAACAGTATTATAACTCTTTTTAGGTTTGTTTAGTTTGTTAAAAAAATATGACATCCAAGTGCATTTTGATCAAAAGGCTAAAATATTTCAATGATTAGCGGAAGAGTAAAAGACTGATATGACAAATAATCCAAAGACTTTTGAAATAATTAAAATAAAATCTTATCGTATCACAATCTTTTGCAATTTGTCATGGTGAAGGAAGATATATGATTCATCTTTAATTGTCAAAATAATTACTAAAAAATGTTACACGCAAAGTTTTAAGAAGCTAATTAAAGGCTTAGTTCTATGCCGCTATAGCAACAGATACTAAAAACATAATAAGTTTAGATACTTAATATAAGAGCGTTCCCACACGACAAACGCGATTTTTATAAAGTTCATTTTGCTGCTTCTTTTGGCACTCTTATAACATTTATTTTTTACGGTATTTAGAGTGTTGCATAGCAAAACATATATAATACTGTACACGGAACCCTAGGTGTAGTTTGGGTCTATCTCATACGTATCACACTTATGTAAGTGTAATTTTAAGAAAATTTACGCCTTTTTCTACGCCATACGTGAGTGCATTCCAATAACTTTCTCAGCGCCCTGTTCCGATAAAAATAAATTTTCCTGAAAAATGCAAACGGCATTTTTTGTATGCAATATGAAACGAACAATTTTTAAAATTAAAGGTCACGAAATATTTGTGAAAAACTGATTTATAGTATATGTGTTTTAAGTATCTGTTGTTTTGAGTCGACTAGATATCAATGTCGATTTTACACTTTTACATAAGACCAGTGTATATAAAAATCAGCCCAGCCAAAGTTATGCAACGTTGCGCGCAACCGAGGGATAGGAGGGACTACTATGAATGCAATTTTTTGAGAGAAGTGTTTTTTATTGCAAAAAACTGTTAAACTATTCATGACTATACGGAACTGTGTAGAATGACTCCATCTCATACTTATAAAATTTACTTATATACTTATGTAAGTTCGTTAACTGCTATATTTTGTAGTTCTAATAGCAGCATTATAACAAATCGTAACAAGAAAGCGCTCTCTACACTACACATAATGTAGGTATGTCCTTCCAATTTGCGAAATAACATATTAGTCACAATAGTCATAATAGTGGTATAATGATCAAGAAATAAAGATTACAGATACTTACATGCCTTATCCTTTATAGATTTCGTTGACATGGTGTAGAACAAGTGTATATTATTAAAAATTTTGATGTCCTGTTAATTTAAAAAAGTTTCATATTACATCCACATCAGCTCAAATAAAATTTCCTAATTTTAAAATTGACATTATCTATCAAAAAATATTTTATTTCCAACGTCAAATCGAAAGTACTAAAAGAGTAAATTAGATTGCTCGAAGGAGTGAATACTATTTCCATAGGATTTATGTAAAAATAAGATATTTTTGTTTCCGTTTAAAAGGTACATTGTCATTTTTATTATTATTTTTTTAACAAAATTACATAACCAAAATATACAATACTTACATTATTTTACTTTGATACTGATACATATTCTTATGAAAGGTGAGTGTACAGCAATTAATCACATCATCGTCATTTCATCTCTGAGACGTGCACTGCTGGACATAGGCCTCTATCAAAAATTTAATCTGAGAACCCGTGACATTTACAAGGTCATCCATTCCATCTTGTTAGTGGACGTCCTACACCTACATAAAATAACATTATTTTACAAGTAAGCCGCGACTCGAGAAAATATAATATTATAAGATTTATATCTTATAATATTATATTTTCTTTGGAATCATAATATATTCATTCATACATTCTTTAAACCAGCGTTTGAATAAAAATATTTGTGTAGTTTTAGTCATTGTAATTTCTTTATAGAAATTATCTATTAGGCAATCCGTGTGTATAGGCATTAAAAAAGCCAGTGTTGTGTGTGGGATCACGGTCAACTGTCGTTCTGTAGGTCGTAAGTACAAACCCACTGGATTTTACTTCTTGAAACAATCTGAAATTTAGAAAAAACATGAACAGACTGCGAATAACTTTTTTGGGAATTTTTATAGTCTATAATCATTAAGTGAGAATGGTTGTTACACAACTTAGATTCGATGAAGATCTTAAACGGTCCGCCGAGCCCAGCCGCGCCGCGCCGGTTCGAAAAATGTTGAACGAGTACTAAAAATGATATATAAATACAAGACACAGTTTTATGGCCTTTATTTTTACAATATGGTGTCCGGTAGTCGCCATGTTGAATTTTCACTAAGGTCATGTTGACCCTCGCCGTACTAAGAGGAATCATAGTAATCGGCCCAGGCGTTTGGTCTGTATAGTGGGACAAAGGAACATACATACATACTTATATACATAGACACATTACCACTCCTTACCACTTGATAATCCGACAACCGCCATTGATAAGTTGGCTACACACATCACGTTAACACGAATATTAACCGTAGCCAACATTCGGCTACCTAAAAAATCAAACTAAAGATTCTCTAAGTAGTTACAACATAAGAACCTACGACTTTTTAATAATTCTGATTTTTGTAATTATTCTTTCCTGATGTTGTCAAATACGAGTGTCAGTGTCTTTTTTCAAAGATGAATTTATTAAACCTAAACTAAAATTTTTGTAACTAAATAGCTTTATTTAGTTTTAGGGTTTTGCACCTATTGATGTGATTTCTTAGATAAATCCTGTGATGTCCCATTATGCCGCCCGGAGAGCATAGAATGCATGGTAAAAAAATATTTAATTAAATAGATGTGGTGGAAATGTAATAACAATCTGTTATATTGCAGATATATTGGAACCGAGGGGTCCCATAAAATGTCGTATACCTCAAAAAGTACCTCCCAACCGCACACGACCATCATATAACGCTATACCAAGATTGTTTATAAAGCCAGATTCGATGGTGAGCAACTAGTTATTTAAATTACATTGTTATATATAATGTATATATATATAATATATATATGCATTATATATATGCATAAATATGGTTTGGGCTTAGGAGTTTTTGATGCGTGCTTCTTTTTAACTTCCTACGCAAAAAGTGGGGTCTAATAAGTTGGAAATCGAGAGTAGTAACTTTGTTTGATTAAATTCGGTTAAGCTGTATAAATTTCAAAATTGAATTTCTGCATAATATACTCCAGTTCCTTACTCTTTTAGCGAGGAGCGACAAGAACGTGTTTAAAAATAAATGATTTGTAATAATTTAAAGAGTAAAAAGGGCGCGCTTTTGTCTGTAGTGTTGTAATATATACATACATATTATAATTATATAGATTGAGTGGAATCTCAAATAAATCGCATCGCGTGCACATTACAAAATATGATGTTTTACTATAAAGAGAACTAAGGTTTTGGAATCTATTTTTTTTTTAAAGATAATAATTTGACTATAAAAATATGTTTGTGCGAGAAGTTCTTGCTGCATGCTTCGTTTCTTTGCTTATTGCCAGCAATTTTTTTTACAATAAAGGACTATTAAGCAGTGTGTTCTTGTTTGAGTTATAAATGGAGTAATTTTTCGTATAACACAACAGGAACAAAAACATGAAACACCCAACCGATTTGCTGCGAAGAATGCCACCCGAAACAGAACAGATGAGGTTAGTCTTACAACACGAATGATAGGCATGATGACTACATAAAAAATGGTATTCTGTTTATTGCGTCTGTTAGACCGTCGAAACATACTGAATACCTATATTTTGCTTTACTAATTCAAAAACACTCAAAAGTGCAAAGATATTATGTAGAGCATAAAAGTTCTGGTGGCTTGTGACAATGAATTTCAGTACAAATTTCACGAAAGCGTTATGCCATGTGAAACTTCGATGCACTGTAACGACTTGAATTTTAGTTTGCAAGAAATGAGGATACTTATGGGTACAATTTTTTTAAATAATCTAAATTACCGATTTATTATAATTTGTTGGTCATCTACCCTATTATTGCTGTAAAATGTTTTAAAATATTGTTTACTCATCATCATCATCACCCCATTAACGTTCCCACTGCTGGGACACAGGGACTTCTCTCTTGACGAGAGAGATTAGGCCTTAATTCACCACGCTGGCCAAGTGCGGGTTGGTGAATGTCACATGACCTTCAAACTATTTTAAAGTTCTCAGAACATGCCGGTTTACCTCACGATGTTTGCCTTCACCGTTAAAGCACGTGTGTAAAAGCCGTGTTGGCTAAGTGGGAGGACACTCGACTTTAATTCCGAAGGTCGTGGGTTCAAACCCCGCCAAGCACCTCTGGATTTTTCTTCTTAAGAAATTTATGTGCGCTTTACATTGTTTACTGCTAGAATTTATTTATATTTTTTAATGTTCTGTTGCATAAATGACTATCATTTGAGTATCTTTGGTGGGTGAAAGTCCGCTTGAGGGGCAAGAGGCGAGCAAGATGGTTTGATGCCCGATACGAGACCAGATTTTGTACGATCGAAAATTTATTGTTTCGGGTCTGGGTGTTTCTATGTAGGTATCATAAGTATGTATTATCATGAAAAATGTATCTATGCAGTATATTAGTCACACAGCACCCACAAGTTCTGTGTAGTTTGGGGTTAGGTGATGCCGAGTGAATTGTCCGAAGATATCTATTTATTAAATTGTCTCCTCAGCAAACGCGTCCTAAATCAGCAAATCTGCGCGCTAAAGAAGAATGTAGATTCGCACTAACATCGGGCAGGCTACCCCGGGCCAATATACCAAATTTATCGCCAAAGGTACTTACAACATATTATAATGGAAATGTAGTAAGTAATTCCATAAAAATACGAGAAAGTTATTAAATTTATTTTATTCGAGGTACATTTGACAAGCAATGGATCAGCCTGGAGGGGTATAGGCTAACCCCCTTTTTTGAGGGAGGCATGTGGACGTCCCATAAGCTATTTTTTTTAAATATTTATTAACTAACAAAGTCCTACTCTATATCTTTTAAACCCCTCTTTAGTCTCTTCGTCTAATTTTACTTTACAATACGAGTTTTTAATTTTATGAGCTATGAATCCTACCACAGATTACATAATATCATTAATAATAATCCTACTAATATTATAAACGTGAAAATTTATGAGGATGTATGTAAGTGTGCTGGTTGCTATTTACCGCAAAAACTACTCAAAGAATTGTGATGAACTTTGCAATAATATAGCTTAGATATTAGAATGATACGTAGCCTATTTTTTACCGCGGTAAAATACGTTTTATCAATTATTGCGACCAAAACCCGATTTGGGTTAAACGGACATAGCAGTGGTCACAGTAAAGGATTAAGCTCCTTTTTACCGCTGGAAAATCTGGTATTACGCGAGTAAAGATGCGGGCAGAACGCTAGTAGGTATATCATATACGGTTACTTTATATCTATGGTTCTACCGAAGGGTGGAATAATACTTAAAATTATTATAATTTTATTATGATTTAAAACGGGTAACGTACCATGATTTGACGGTTTTTGAGTTTTCCGATATTTTGACGCTGTTGCAAGCGCCATTATCACGGAAACAACTGAAATTGTCATTGTCTTTGCGATTTGGGCAGACGGTTATTCACAAACGAACCGGTCTACTCTCCTTGAACTTAAGAACTTCAATCGTGTAGATGGCTCCCAATTGTCAGGAGCCTGGAATCCTGTGGTGCGGTTATGCAAAACTCAAACACATGTAACACCGGTTATTCGCCAAGACACGGTCAGTATAGTGTGTCGTGATCGAGTTGCGTTCGAGAATGAAACAAGTGGTAGTAGCACTAGTGGGTGTCAACCTCGCAATAAAAGACTCAGAAAGAGGGTAGACCGGTTCGTTTGTGAATAACCGTCTGCCCAAATCGCAAAGACAATGACGATTTCAGTTGTTTCCGTGATCATGGCGCTTGCAACAGCCGCGAAATATCGGAAAACTCAAAAACCGTCAAATCATGGTATGTTACCCGTTTTAAATCATAACATTGTTAAAAACCATGATAATTTAAAAAGTTATATTATAATTTTATTTTTTTGCAGAGACCTCCAGTGAGAAATTTTTTTACAACAAGAAATTCCGATTTTTTAGATCAGGTATTTACAACGATTCCGAATTTTAGCTATTAACTACAGAACTTATGAAAAAAAAAACATTGCAAATTACAGTTTAAATAAGTAGGTGATATTATCAAAATTACCCACTTATGCTTGTTAAAATTGTGTTGTGCTTACATTTATCGAATGTATAAAATATGAAACTCAGGTCTTAACCGACATGACTGAGAAATTGCATGTTTTATAGTTATCATCGTTTTTTATTACAGGAAATAAAAAAACGTGAAAATTTAAACAGAAAAAGTGAAATTGATTCAGTCAAAGCAGCACCCTGTTCTGAAGGTATTTACAAAATTCAATGATACCACTTAGGTTATAAAAGTTTGGGTTGACTAATTTCGCTTTTAAATCCAGATTCCCTGATATTTGAAAGCGAATCAATCTTGGACTTTAAAAAGACCTGGCAAGAAAAGGTGTTACAGTTCGAGAAGATGAAGCAAGATTTAATTGAACAACAGGTAAGTTTTCTATTTTATAAGGTGACTTTTTAAAATCACCGCCAAATTTGTTAAACAACTAGATTCACACAGGAACAACGTGGTTTTCCGTAACCTATATAACCTTCCTCTTTAAAGGGGCTGTGTAACACAATTTTTTTTTTCTTATCGGACATGAATGTAGTGTCTGAGATTAGCACGTTCAAACAAACGCCTCAGCTTTATTCAAATATTATAGATTTATCACTGAAATGGGTCTATCGAAACCTTTGGAACTTCAAACACTTAATTTAGCAGATGCTTATTCAATTCGATAAGGGCCAGTGAAGTTTGTTTTTTTGTCTTTCTCACACACAAACGGTAGCAGAAGGCTCCTCCTCTCACATACACAGCCCAGGCAGTATTTGAAGTTACCATTTCTATGAGGCATATATAATATAACGTTTTATTTTTATTGTTTGCTTCACATTTTTAGAATGCTATAATAGAGCTGTACGCCGTGATGCGCAACACTCATCAGAAAATGGAAAAGCTCGGTGATAACGCAGTGCTACCAGCTGTGGACGATCTGCGAATTATGAACGTTACTAAATTAACACCAGAGCAGCTTTTGCACCTATGTTCTGGAACTACATCACTTGCACAAATAAAGGCGCAAGGTAAGTGGACATATTAAGTATTTTTAACATAGTCTTGTAATGCAGATGTTTCATAATAAACTTTTCTTTATCTTTATTTTATTTGGTATTTATTTATTCTCCTTGTTATATCTTCTTTACGTTACGCCACTGTCTATGTCGTTCTATTTCTTTCCTGTCCATCCAAAGGTTGCCTAGAAGAGATCTCTCACAGCGATAAGGTCGCCCTTTTATACTCCAATGTATTGTCTTGTTATTGTTTGCTGTATGTATTTTATTTGTGGTGTACAATAAAGAGTTATCTATTTATCTATATTTTTTACAATCCACAAAAAGGTGTTATGAGCTATTTTTGTGAGCCTGTGTCGGAGGCAATTTCCTTCAAACTGTTTTATAATTTAAGTTTGATTGGCTCTTTGTAATACGTTGCTATTAAATTGTTCTACCCTATAATGTTATGTGACTTTGTAAAATTCGTTCCTGGTTTTAATGAGCTTTTTACTAAGACCTAAGATATTTTATTTTTTGTTTAGATTGCAAAATCTCTTTGGCAATTGATGTAAATAAGCTGCACAACTTACCTGTAAAATTAATAAAAGCGTGCGAAGAGATCTTGGTAAAGAGAAAAGAAATTATTGATTGGTTCGACACACTGAAATCTCTGGACAAGGTACGTTGTACGTGGTATCAATAGCGCAAAACCTCTTTTTCCAAAAGTCTCCTGTATGTCTAGTCTATGGTGTCTAAAGTAAAAACGGTTAACACACACACATAGGCGCAATAGCAGTAAATAATTATAGTTGGCCCGTTCCGGCTGTACAGGATGCATAAACCTTCCTCATGAGTCGCTCTACCTGTTGCGTGTAATTGCTGAAAACCGTTTATCGTGAATATAAAGACAAACAAAGCGACCTAAGCGGCTGATTACTTTGATTTATACAAAAAATATATATATATAGTCTGTTAAAAATTCGAAAAAGAAAATAAGTTGTTAAAGATATTATGACTTAAAACGGGTACCATACCATGATTTTACGGTAACAAATATTCAAATTTTTATGATATTGATATTTTTATGGTATGTACCCGTTTTAAGTCATAATATGGTTAAAAACCATGATAATTTAAAAGTGATTTTGCTAAAGATCTTTTGTTAAAGTAGGTACATTATTCAGTAAATTTGATTGCAGGGTATCAGTATAAGCAAACTATCTAAAAAAATTAATGAATTCAACGGTGAAAACGAAATGTTGAGAGGCTGTCTAGATCAACTGAAAGCTGAGTTTACCAAGGAAATCGACGACATTGTCGAATTTTTAAGGTTAGTAAACAATATGCACTATTTTTCAAACATTAAAATGCTAGACGCGTATTTTTAACCCCTGACAAAAAGAAGGGTGTTATATTCATCGAACATTCACATATATAAGTTTAACGTGTCTGTCTGTCTGACGACTCATAGCCCCGAACTTTTTTTTTTATGAAAGGCGAGTTTCAATACTTAATTCTTAATGCTGTTTACACATTGGTTTCTTAAATCTAAGACATAGTTATACATTTATAGTGTTTGTCACAATGTGGACCCTATTGGGCGTTACATCCAGAGGGAGGCAGACCGAGGCTTTTCAATGTTGGTTATTTTTTTTAATAGTGTGACATGTACAGAATAACCAACATTGTAGGACAAGATATTCATTAGTAAAATAATTGCAATTAAAAAAATTTAAACTGTAATCAAATAAATTTTAAAAATCAAAAATATTGAAAAATTGGGTTTCGCGCGAGTGTTCTGAGACTGTTCTGAATGTTCGATGAAAATCGGTTGACCCGTTTAAAAGTTATAAGGGTAAAATTGGGGAAGGAAACCGAAAATCATCATCTAGTATACTCGAATGGGGTCTCAAATGAAAGCGCATCACATGCACATAAAAAATACGTTTTACTTTTTAGGTAAGTGAAGATCTGGAATCGGGTTTAATTTTAATTTTAAATTTAGGTTATTGTTACAAACGTTTATTATTCGTGAACTGACGATGAAGTACCCTCATTACTATTTTAGTTATTTTCTATATCGTCATGCTTATCTACCACATTATCTCTAATGTACGCAGCCGTTCCTGTTGCAACTTCTTCCCATAGTATCTAATAGTAGTTTGAACGCATTTTAGGTTACTTATAAAAAAAAACACTTTTTAAATTAATATGGCAAATGACAAGGTACATATGTTTATGCCACCTCTTGCCGAGCCAAATACAGCTCTCATATTATTACTTATTTATTAAAAAAGTTTCCACTAATCCATATTATAATAAAACATTATATACCCTTAGGGGTTTGTATAGAATGAATAGTTATTTTCTCAATAACTTAATAAAGAAGCAAGATAAACTAAATGGCCGAGCGGCCGAGCGGTAACAAAGCAACCAGCGATCAGTGTTTCGTTATAGCACAAGCAGAATTTTCTTTTTAATTTGACCTATAATTTGAAACAGTTAGTAATTATTGTGGAATTGATACCAGGAAAGGCGTGAATGACACAATGGCTCTGCAACTGCGCGCAGAACAACTTACGTACGAAGTCTCTACCATGAACTCTGAAAATGCGGACCTTAGGAAACAGTTGAGAACCTTCGACCACCTTCGGTCTCAGTCGCATAAGGCGAAATTTGAAGTAAATAAATAAATAAATATTTCCAGACATTTCACACAACAACATCTAGCCCCGTGGTAAGCTCTAAGCTTGATTTACGGGTACTAGATATCTGATATACTTAATATAATAGTCATACATATATAGATATTTTTTATTATACATATCAAACACCCAGACCAAGGAGATCGTGCTTGCAGAACATACAAACACTTTCACCCTCGGCGGGAATCGAACCCGCTACCTCTTGCGCCGCAAGCGGACCCTCGCCCACCGCGCCACTGAAGCAGTCAAGAAGTAAGATTTTTTATACTACGCCCGTGCAAGCGCTAAGATTTAATGCTAAAATTATTTCAGTGTTAGGTACCTAATAAGGAAGTAGGCTATTTTACCGCAGAAAAATTAGTTATTCCCGCGGGAAAACCAAAATCACGGGAAATACCAGTTTAAAGCTAGTTAGATACCTTATGTAAATATTTCAGGAATTACAAAAGGAATTGAAAGAAGAGAAGGCCAAGAGGTTTTTGCTGAAAGATCGCCTGGCACGAGCTGATGGGCAGTTGAAGCTCCAGCAGGAAACGGCGGGACACCTGGAGAGTGCCTTGGAGCAGTCCCGCACCCAGACCCTGGCCCTCGAAGTCACCATCCAACAGCTGCGTGAACAGGTAAAGGATGTTCTTTATTAAAATCCGAATAAATATGAGTTTGAGTTGGGCTCGTAACGTAAGCCGTGAGTCCTGAGTACTCCAAAAGATTGATTTGTAATGGAATACACATAACAAAGTCTAGCCATGTGGGTGGTACGGGTACAACTGATATACGTAATAGACTAACATTATATAGATATTTATTATTATACATAACACCCAGACCAAGGAGGAAGTGCGTGCATAACATACAAACACTTGAGCCCACGGCGGGAATCGAACCCGCTACCTCTTGCACCGCAAGCTGACCTTCGCCCATCACGTCTTATGATTATGACAGTGCTTATCCATATTAAGGCAGACTTTACGGAAACTCAACTTTACAGAAACAAAAATAATTGCTCAGCTTGTATACAATTCTGGATTCAGAATGTCTATGTCTATGTCTAAGCAGTATAATACCTACTTTCAGAATTTAAACCTTCAAACAGATTTCGACGCGAAGCTGACTTCTCTAAATCAATCGATTAAAGAACACACGGAAAATCTCGGAGAAATTACTGAAGCCAGAAAAAAATTAGAAGAAGAGTTAGTAACAATTCTCATTTCGCGTAATAATAAACACAGTCCATATTTACCTACGAGTTTTGAAATAACATAAATTTCGTAATATTCTAATATTATATGTTTTCTGTTTTTTAGGAAAGTGGACCTCGAAAATCATCTCAAACAAATAGTTGAGCATTATAATGAGTCTGTTAGTAATATAAAGCATGATATGAATGTAAACTTGACGAAACTTATCAAAACCGAAGAAAAATGTGAACAACTATGTCAGGAAAAAACTAAATTGGAACAAAAAATAGAAATATTGAATACAGAGCTCCTACAAGCTGAACTTCGTTACAAAAATGCATCAAGCCAAATATTGGATAGTGAGAGCAAATTAGGTTGGTAAAAATTGACTGTTAAATTTAATTGGCTATGTAAAAGAAAATATACAAGTTTATTGAATAATTTACAGAAAAAGTGTTTGAAACACAAAAGGATCTGGAAGCCACGAAAAAGGAATTATTTCAAGCGCAAGCACTTATTATTGATTACAAAACCAAAGTTGCATCGCAAAACGAAATTTTAACTGAAATTGAGGTAATTTAAATGAAGGAATCTTCTGTTATAATTTAACGCTCAGATAAAATAAACTTGCAAATAAATATATTTTTCAGCGAAATTATAAAGAATCCTTGGAACTCAATCAGTCATTTAAGAATGATCTGCTAGCTAAAGAAGAATATATAACAGAACTAGAGAAAAAACAATTATTGATGGAGCAGCAGTTACAAGAGAAGTAAACTATTATTTTAAAAAAACCTGTTTAATATGCCTATGCAGTTGTCAAATGTAAGCTTATATGTTAATAAATGTTTCAGTGAAAGTAAAATGGAATCATACGTTGAACAGCTTACTGCATTGAAAGCCCAAATAACTCAACTTCAAGAATATTTCGGAGAGTTTGAGAATCTTGGCGATCTTCATGACAAAGTAAGCTTTTGAGCTAATCAGGTTAATCTAATATATAAAATTCTCGTGTCACAGTTTTCGTTGCCATACTCCTCCGAAACGGCTTGACCGATTCTCATGAAATTTTGTGAGCATATTCAGTAGGTCTGAGAATCGGCCAACATCTATTTTTCATTTTCAAAACAACGTTTGCTGGGGTCAGCTATTTTTAATATAAAATTCACATAATCTAATATACTATAATCGAATTATTTTTATATTATTTTTTTAACTCGTAATCTCCTGACACAATTAATATTATCTCATTAATTCACACTAAAGTACTGCAATGTGTGCTTCTATAATTGAATTACATTATTTTTTTATCTCATAAGCACTTGACACAAATCATATCTTAAATTAAATTAAACCGATCGTATATTGAAGATTTGGTTAATAAGCTCATTTTCCTCACCTTCCTTCACTCACTTTCTCTTATTATTTATATTTATTTTTTCTTAATTATTTTTATCTCAGGCTTACTGTATTTAGTAACAAGTATTACTTATTTAGTAACCAGCTGGATCAATATTATAGTCAACTAGCTTTCTGCCAGTCAAATATATTTTTCAGAGATTAAAGTAACCTTTGTCCTTAATTGGGACAACTGCTATGGCCGTGTCAAATTTGATTCGAATCGGGCTTTGCTCGTAAAAATAGATTTTCCCGCGAAATGTGGTACTTTCCGCGGTGAAAAGTGGCCTGTGTTATTCTGATATATAAGCAATATATATATATATGTATATTACTAGCGGCCCGCCCCGGCGTCGCACGGGTAAAAAAAGTTCCCGGCAATTTTTCCTTATTTGCTACCTTATAGACCTACCCCGGACTACGCCAAACATTTTAAAACCAAAATCAGCTCAATCGGCCCAGCCGTTCTCGAGTTTTAATCAGTCTAACGAACAACAATTCATTTTTGTTTATATAGATATATATATTACTGTGAAGTTTTATCGAATTCCTTTCATTTATTTTTGCAAGAGAAAGAGCAACAAACAAACGCTTACACACATCCAAACAAAATTTCGCGTTAATAATTTTTAGTATAATGTGCTTATATTACATACATTACATTTAAAATAAATCATCGTTATTGAATAATAAATGTTCTATTTCATCAGGTTTACAATCAACAAACACAATTACTTGAGATAACACGTCAGAACGCGGAACTAGCAGAGTTAGTTCAGAAGAAGGAGGACGAGATAGAACAGTTGACTGCAAGCCAGGACGAACAAAAGGCCAGCCTTGGACGCCGCGAATCTGTCATCAACATATTGACAGAAAAAGAAAAGGAACAAACGAATATCATCAAGATTTTGCGAAATAACTTGCAATCCAGATCACAGGCTGATAATAGAGTAAGTATATTACTTTTGAGACGCATTAACTTTTGAGAGTAGTTGATATATGAATTAAGGTAAATATATAAATAAATATTGCTGGACAATCCACACAACAACATCTAGCCCCTCGGTAAGCTCTAAGCTTGTGTTTCGGGTACTAGACATCTGATATCATTAATGTAATAGACATACATATTTAGATTTTTTTACTTAACATGTTAAAAACCCAGACCAAGGAGAAAGCGCTTGCAGAACAAACCAACACACCTGACACCACGGCGGGAATCGAAATCGCTACCTCTTGCACCGCAAGCAGACCTTCGCCCACCGCGCCACTGAGGCAGACAAGTCAGGTTCTGGTTCTTCGGGTTGATTTTGAAATTATTGGAACCTATAACAACTATGTATTCTAGACTATAAATCAATCAATTTTGTGAACGAAAGCAAACCCAGTAACGCACTAATATAATATAAATAATGGCAATTGATCAGTTAAATTTCATTAATATTTGCTTTTTTTTTTGCAGTTGAGTCAGCAACTTCTAGACAAAAATCTAGAAATTCAAACATTAATAATTGATTTAACGGGTAACAAGCAGAAAATAAGCAATCTTGAGAAAATGATTATAACTTTACAAGAGCAATCAAAGAAAGCGAGTTTACAAAAAAAGAAGGATCAAGAAATGATTGTGGCATTACAAAACAAAATCATAGAATATGAGGCATTTCAATTAGAAACGTCCCGTATAGTGGACTCACCCACTGAAACATTCAACAATTTAATTAAAATAATAGAAGACGAATTGGAATCCTCTAAAGGGCCTCGTATAAGTAAGAAAAATCAAGAGTATGAAACAAAACACAAAAATTCAGGTGATTCGAGTAAATCTTCTGCTCTAAATATCATGGAAAGTATGACACACAAACATCCAACTCACGATAAGTATGATGGCGATAATTTGGATTGTAAGCGGGCAATAACAAAGATGGGCACACAGAAATATAGAAATAGTCTCGATACTGACGTTTTCAATACAGTTACGGTCATAAAAAATAAGGAACGGTCACATACTGATAATTTTAAACCTACTTTTATTTCGAGAAACATTCAAAACACACCGGAACTGAAACAAGATAAAAGATTGAAGATGTACAAATTTGCTGGACATAGAATGTGATTATACAATGTTATCTATGTATATTGAAAGGCGAGAAAAATTGTAATGTGGTTGTGTTATTGTACCATTAAAAAAACATGTTCTGTATACAATTTTTTTACTCATACTTTAAATTTTAATAACAATTTCCAACACTTTAACTTTATTGGTAAATATTTCTCTCACTGCCGTCGTTTATTCCCAAAAATGTCCTTACCCTGGAAATGTAAAGCTATGATTATAATTAATAGCTACTTCTTACACAAAATCGTTCAGCAAAGGTCTCAATCTCAAGATGTAAATGAGATGAATCAAGTACTTTTGGTCTTCAGTTCGAAATGCATTTAAAAACCAAACGTTTTTAAATGCATTTTGAACAAATTGTGAATTGGTGGACAACAATTTTGTGTAAAACACGTGTTTTTCAATATCACTTAGGGCTAGTGACTGACTTGTAAAAGCCGCTCATAGAAGACTTGGCGAGGATTAAGCTACGTGCGCAATCTGCTCTCCCGATCGATTTAGACCTTAAGGGGTGATTATTTAACCTGGGGCTAGTGACAGTGGGGGATGACAGGTAGATGCTGCTCATGGATGACTCTGAAGTCTTCGAATGCTGGACTCTAAGCAGCTCTCTCTCCAACATGGCTCGGCGGTGCTCAAGCTGCGTGCGCACTCTGCTCTCGCGCTCGAGTTGGACCCTCTGCGTAAGGATTGCGCCTTCGAGCCGCAGTACGCGGGCGCGCTCCGCCCTCAGCGCCGTCCAAGTATCCGCGGCGTCGGCGCACATGCATGATAGAGATCGGGGAACCTGCGCATGTAAATTAGAATAGCTCCCTTTAGATTACATCATATTTCGTATGAGTACACACAAGACGCCGGGTCAGAGCCTATAAGCTAATACATCATTAATAGCAGGCTACGGCCGTCACACGGCCCAGACACGGCATGGTCTAGCGAGAGTATACCTTTAATCTGAAAAAAAATATTCGAATTTCGTAAATGAAGTTTGCTATTAATCATCACAATCATAATTTTTTAGCAGTTTGATTGTATTAAGATGAATTTATTAAAAACTAGTGGCCCGCCCCGGCTTCGCACGGGTTTTTATTAATTTTTTTCCCCTTTTAAACCTTCCCTAGACCTCCACGAACATTTCAAGACTATGATAAGATAAATCCGTTCAGCCGTTCTCGTGTTTTAATCAGACTAACGAACAACAATTCATTTTTATTTATATAGATTAAGTGTATGCTGAATTTTTATTAATACACATAATAATTAAAAGCTGTTTGTTTAATAGCTTAATGTTTTTATGTCAACCATCTTTTAACAATAGTAAGTTAATACATTTAGGTTGAAATGTTTAAAACAACTTTTATCTGAGCGTGACCATTGACAGCTCAACACCATCTATAGAACATACATTTCTAGTCTCTTAAATTAAAAAAAAATGTATCAGTCACCTAACCCATCGTACAAGCTCTGCTTAGTTTGGGGTTGGGTTAAGTCCGGAATTATTAAAATTATTATTTATTTAAAACATTGGATTTTGATACAAATATCCAACCCTTTTAATACTTTTATCCTCTCGATACCACTATCCACACACTCCACAGTGTCGTAAATTATGTTCTTAGCGAATGTTGACACCGTTTAAAGAACCTCCCTGTCAAGTTTTAAGTTTCTCACTTTAATAACATTGGACTTTGTATACAAAGTTCTAAGAACGTTTTAACCCCAAAAGAGAGTTTTTTCTGGACATCAATTATGAATACATACTATGTTGCATATAATTACAATTTAATGTGTCTCTTGCTCCATAATCACAGGATTTTTATATTATGTATAATTTTTTTTTAAGTTTAATTACTTTTATTGAACAACATTTACTGAATTTCATTCGAATAACTTAAAAAACGACAAAGCTACATACTAACATTTTACCCCCTTAGACGGTGAATTTTCAAAAATCCTTCCTTAGTGCTACCGTTTATAAACGTTATAAAAAGACCCCTTGCAAAATTTCAAGTTATTAACCCTTATAGTTTAGGCCCTGCGTTGATATGTCAGTCAGTCAGTCATTCAGCTTTTCCATTTATATGAAAATAGATATCACACATAAAGGAAAAATTATAAAATTACATTTTAAATATTGGACAATTATAGTCTATTATAGGATGGATCTTTCGTTTCGTCGTTTAAATCGCTAGAATAATAAATAATACATACATCAGATTTTTACAGTTTTTATAAATTAATTGACATTTTATTGAAACAACGTATTGATTATAGATAATATGTATGAATTTTTTAAGAACATACCATTATACAAACCTAACCTGTAAACATTTGTTATAAATAAAGAATGTTGAATCTCAGAATGCAAGTCAGTATCCAAAAGCGGAAGCTCGGTCCGAATGTCGATGAGCGCTGAGAGGTCACTTCCAGCATCGGCGCGCGTTAATATTAATAAAACCTCTTTCATTTCTTCGTTAGAAAAAGCTACAAGTATGCTTACATCAGTATGCAAGTCGGTATCCAAAGGCGGAGGCTCGGTGCGGCCGTCAATGAGCGCAGAGAGGTCGCGGCGCGCGCTGGTCATCTTCGCGAAGAGGTCTGCAGCCCGCTCATGGCGCTCCAACATCAGAGCGCGAGACGCCGCGGCGGTCACCAGCGCCGTTCGCTCGCGGGATAGCGTCTCCACATGCATTTGCAGCTCGATTATCTAAACATTCGGAATAAGAATTAGTATAACCTACTTCTGGGTAAAGGAACCCAGTAAACACTGACATTATACCTTCGCATATGTATTTTAAAGTGGTTTTCTGCTAAAGATTAAGATTAAGAATACGAGTAAGTAATTCAAGAGGAAGGTTTATGGTGTAAAATCTGCAATTGCAAATTATAAGTCGACTTTGCAGCAGAATTAAAGCAGAATTAGTTCCGGAAATTTAATTCACCTAACAAAAACGTAGCAAATTTATAAAAAAAAGTAAAAAATCTAACCTCTGTTTGCAAATCTTGGATAGGTTCATCTTTGGCGTAGCAATCGTAGTGCCTTAGACGGTTCACCTCCAGTCGTAGCGATGCCAACTGATTTTCGTACTGTGTCATACTCTGTTCCCTAAAATAATAGTTCGATCATAACTATTATTTCATCATTATCACAGACAGTTTTTATTTAACTAATTGTTCGTCTCACTCTCGTGAACATTGAACTCACAAACGCAATTCCTACCTATATTGTATCTAACGATTGCTAGTCTATGAAACTTATTTATTTATCTTGCAATTTTTTTTTGTAACTTTTTGTTATGATATTTTTAATGCGTTTGGACCGAGGTAGATAAATACAAATTCACAATTTGCTTGCATTGACATTCCCTTAATTGTACCTAATTGATATATTTTTTAATACTTGTCATAATTATATAATTAGTTTTTTATGATTTATTTGTTTTGACATGATTGCGTTAGTACTAAAAACCAATTCTATAATTTTATAATCAATCACAATAATTGAGTGTAAGAATTTGCGGTAAATAATTGCCAGGTCTTAAAGCTATAGATAATTAGCCTACAAAATTCTACCATAATAAGGTGTACAAACGTGCAATTTAACATAATCATTTTATGAATTTAAATAAAATACAAACACTTCCTTAATCGAATTAATTATAAAATGTCAATACAAGTAAATGCAATAAATTACTGATCTCCACGATACAGGCTACGCCTAGTGAAGGAGATCGCTGGTTATATAATGTAATGTTAATTTGTATGTACTGTAATTATTCTGTTAAATAAACATTTTTTCATTTTTACTAACATTACATAAAAAGCTGAAGAGTTTGTTTGTTAGATTTTTGTTTGAGTGTTTGTTTGAACGCGATTATCTCTGGAACTACTTGTCTGATTTAAAATATGTAGCGCGAAGACCTTCCCTTAACCATAAACTGGAAAAGCGTCCCTATGGTGCTCGATAGGTGAGTGGATCGCGCGCTCGCCTCGCGCGGATAGGCCAATGCGGGGGCGCGGAGCGGGGAGTGGGGAAGCGAGTCAGTCCGGACCACGCTCGACACGCGTAGGATGTATTTTGTAGTACTATTATTTATATTATTACTTTATGTGTGTTTTCCATGTGTTTTCTTATATTACTTAATGTTCCGTGTGTACTTTGAATCGTTTTATTTAATATACCTGTTTCGTGCATCGAACTCCTTCATTCAAACGCCCTGAGAACTACCTATTACACCTTCAGACCTTTACAAATATTATTTTAGTGTTAGATAGCCCATTTATCGAGGAAAGCTACTTTTTACCGCAAGAAAATCAAAAAAGCGGGCAACACCGTGTCGTGTAAAGATAGAGAAACAATAATATAATAGGTGTGTGTGTGTGTAACTGTGTGTAGATGTAATTACGTGCCGCACATTAGCTTTTCATTTTCATGCTGTTCATCGAGGGCTTGCTGTAATTTCATAATTTTTTGTTCTTTTTCCAGTAGCTCTGTCGCCATTTTGTCTTTAAAGTTCTCTGGATCTTCACCTTGCTGGGAAAAAAATATTGCTTTCAAAATTTTTGCAAAATATAGTATTAATATTGCAAAAACCTATTCATTTACACTATAATAATGTAAATAAATAGCTTCACCACTTTCTGCTTATTCATTTTTTAAATTATGTTTTTAAAATAAACTGAATGTTTTGTAAAATTACTATTACTATGTACAGTCAACAGCAAAATAAACTGACTAAATAGGGTTCCAAAATAATATTAGTATTTAATCAATTAAGTCAAAATTAAGTGACGATTGTAAATAATTTTTTGTAAAGGAACAAATAACATGTCGTAAGATTACATTTATTTCGAACCTCGGTGTTATTATGATAATTTACTCTTGACTCATTAAAACATAATTTAGAACAGACACTTTGGTATAACTGGTTATATCTGGCACGTCTCGATAGAAGATGTTTTGAAAAGTTAATTTTTAATAATAATAAATAAAATCATTTATTTCAGGCATCTAAGGCCCATATAAACATATACCTTATAGACTAACATACATAAAAAATATAAATCTTATAAACTAAAGTGTCAGTCAGCATCGTGGATCATCTGTTACGGCGGTGTCACCTTGCAGGGTAGGCGACCGATGAACCGTCGAAACTTGACCCCTTGCGGACAAAACTGCTCATTCAGGAACGTCGACAGATGTTTAGTTGGAACCCGTACCATAAAGGAACCGAAGCTCACATTACTGCGGGATTCCAACCTTTCGACGCGAACCAAAAATGCAGTCTTGGTTCGGATGTATTCCACCACAGCCTCGGAGTACACGGTGTGCGAGACGCGCGAGATGTACCGCTCGGAACACAGAGTTTCGGTCCGAGGGCACAGTGCCGCACTGATTGTGGCCGTAAGGTTTACGGCGCTTGCGAACAACCATGGTATAGCCCTCCGCGTCACATGGCGCCTTCCCAGAAGCCGGCGTAGGCGCAGCATCACGTGGCTTCTTAGTCCCCTTCCGCCTTGGTTGCGGGCGCGGTGCAGGCGCGGCAGCAGCGGCGACGGATGCATAAGCGCCTACTCTTGCTGTTGAGTGTACATGTCGCCCTCGGATCATATAATACGCCATTTTACATTCCTTACGCTACTGTTTTAAAAACAGGACCGTTTTTTAATGCAGCAATTCAACGATTAGCCGGGGTTAATACGGCCGAATAAAATGTCGCCGAAATGTATTTCGCGCCATACGATGTACACCACAACTAGCCTTAATGCAATACAGCGAGACGTTAGCTGGTTTTGTTCTATAAGCCAGTTTAAGTTCCAATTCTTAGGACTCGTCGCGTTGCGAAGGTCTAGAATATGTTATTTCCAACATTTTCTTTTACAAAACCTGGATATTTGTCGCGGCACGTGTTAGTCTTAACAAACAAAACCCAACCTACAATAATTTCAGTGGCAGTAAGATGCGGCGATACTGAAAAACGTATCGCAATGACAATCCAGCTATTTAATCATTGAACCTACGCATTACAAAACGCCCTTGTTTTTTAAAACAGCTACCCGTAATTTAAAACGGCCTATATATACAATCTAACTTCCACATAAAATAACTCTTCGCTGATTGATGAACCAAACCCGTTTACATAAATTAGTTTAATCTAGCGTCTTCACTGGCACCTGTATAACAATAATACTAACCGCAATTCGAGTGAGAGAGCTCAGAAAACTGTCCTTTTCCGTTCTAGCATGGCGCGCCTCTTCCTCGGCCTTCGCCAGGGCCATCCTGGTGAGCTGCAGCTCCTTCCATATCTCAGTCTCGCGGTCGGACGGCTTGCTCTCTGTGAAAGTATACCCTTCGATAAAAGATTCATATTGACATACTTGTTAGCCATTTTTTTGAGTAAATATCTCAAGTGTTAAGGAATAAAACATTAAAAACTATAAAAAAAGAACCAAATATCTCAGAAACCGTATAAATTCCTTAAAACATTTTGTTCAAGAGCACAGATACCAAAGAGAATAGATTAACATCGGGAAGGGGGAAACTATTTAAAACTTTGTAATGCTATGATGGTGAGCTAGTTTTTCTGGCAAAATTACCTACCTTTAGACGGCACATATTCCAAACATCTCCTCCTCTCCATATCGACAAGTCTCACGGAACGCTCTCTTAAAGCCTGCAATGTAGCTTCCTGCTCTCGAAATTTTGTTTCCAAGTCATCTATGCGATTTTCCGCTGCTTTCTTAAGCTTTTCCTGTAACCAACCAGGTGAATCATCAATATAACAGCCTTTCTCGCATCGTATAACACTAGACATCTTATTTATAAAAGCTGCGGATACCTGTTCTGCCACTTTTAAAGTAAGAACTTCAATGCGTGTCTTCTGTTCTTGTTCTCGAGCTGCAGATAGTTTCTCGTTGTTTTCTGCTTGTTCGCGTAGTTCTTTGACTCTGTGTTGAATAAACATAACGCGTGTTTCATCACTCTACCACTTGCTATGTGCCTAATCTTCCTAAATAATTTAGGACCTAAATTCTGTTGTTATTGTTAGGTACACACAAATTATTGCAATTACCGTCACAAAAATGGTATTTGAGCTATTACTTTAATAAATTGACTTCACGTTATTTTCTGGGTGGCTTAACCATCTGATCTCTGTGAAATTATAGTAACTAGTAGTTTTTCTATGCTCAATTAGCATAACGCTTAAGTACCTACAATTCCCATTTAAACACATCATGCTGTGGCTTTTGGTCCATATATAGCGAACACACTGAAAATTTTGCAATATTTTAAGAACTATGGTTTGCAAATTTCACGAACTAATATAATAAACGTAGCAATCATTAAATAAGATTTGCTCTAAACTGTCCACAGGAGATATGACGGAAAATGTTGAATCCAGGAGGGCTATTTTCAGAACCATGATATAATAACAAATGCAAAATATATACCTACTAAAACAACGTCATTTGAGAGCCTTTGAAATAAATAAAGAACTGTGAAGATGAGTTAACGAATTCAACGATATTTGTCATAACGAAAGTCAGTTTACCGATTTTTGTTCGATAAGACATTTAAAGCTTGCTCAAAATATCCGCTTTTGAACTATATCGATAAATTGAGAATTGCCCGCCTTAACTACTGCTAGTGGTATTATTTAATAATATAACCTTAACTCCAGGGCACTTCTTTGTCGGGACAGTGATTCTATGGTCACTTCGCCGATTTTAGAATTTTCCATTAATTTTTTGTTGCGGGTGTCGAAATTTGATTCTCGGTTACGATACTGAAAAAATAATGACCGCTATTGAACTTATTAAATGTAGTAATGCAAAATGCAAAGCAGTGTTGGAAATCGTTAAACTTCTCTTACGTTAAGCTCTGTATACGTAGGTACATCTGTAGAGATGTTCATACATAACGACTAAAAATAACATAATAAGTGCCTAAATCAGTGCAGGTTATTTCTACAGAGTATCTAATCTAACTAGATTTAGATTAGATTCGAAAACATCCTACCAAATACGATAAATATAAAAATTTTAGCTTTAGCTGTGGCACAGAACAGTATATTGCTAGCTGTGGCATTATTTAGCATCACCTGCAAATAGTTCCTAATATTCTCATGATTATTTTACTACCAATGGAGAACATTCATGTCAATCATTTAATGAGAACTGTTAAAAATTTTAAAGCAATGACAAATGTAATAGGATACTGGTCCATGTCTGTAGGATCGTTAATGTAGGTTACAACTTCACTGGAGAATGTTCGATTGCGAGTGTTTTTACGAGTTGCTCTAGGTCTTTGTGCTTCTTTCTGGAGGTTTCGAGTTCGGCTTTGGTGTCTTTGAGCTGCTTCTCGAGCGTAACGATCCGCGTGCGCGCTCCTCGCAGCATGCTCTCCGCCGCGGTCACCACATCCTTCAGGGCTTCTCGGGCCGCCCTCTCCTTGTTCAGCTCCTCAGATAGTGCCTAGTGACAAAGCGCAAATTAAACTATGAATAGTATGTATATAAAAAAAATATCTATCTATGTATGTATATGATATTAAGTATATCAAATGTCTAGTACCCGTAACACAAGCTTATAGCTTACCACGGGGCTAGATGTTGCTGTCTGGATTGTTCAGCAAAAAAAAAAAAAAAGAATGTATTTTTTTTATGACTAACTTATATGGAATTACGAGTAGACGAATACACGTCTCCCGCAGGAACTTTTTGGTTGTCATGGTTGTCGGAAGGCAGTGATTACTAGCTTCTTATTAATGAGATAAGCATGTGTGTGGGTTCGAATGAAGATGTCTCATATTTTGGAGTCTCTACATTCTTCAAAGAACGTTGTGGTGAAGAGACGTGGTGGTGAAATCGAGACACAAATACGTTATCCATCACCCATTTCGCACTTTCATTAAATCAATCACATGTTTTAAAAACCTAGAAATTTAAACTCTAATTGATTATTTAATATGCACCTGATTATTATAGGCTCCATCCACAGTTTGAATTGGTGTTTGATTTGCATCTAGTTTATCTTCATCGACTTTGTTTTGTAATACTAAATTTTCTTTCTGAAGGCGTTCTATCTTCTTAATTAAAGTCTCTCTGTCTAACCAGGCAGATCTAGAAACAAAATGCCCGCATTCATAAGTCTTGATTGATGTCTTGCTAGCATGGCGGGGAAAAGAACAATGCATTTTTATTGTTATCCTACATAAAAATTGATTATAATATTATACATTCAATATAATATGAGATAGACTCTTAGTAGACCTAGGGTTCCCTTTACAGTTTATACACATTAAACATTATAAAACCCCAAAAAATTCAAGAAATAAAACCTCTACCTTATAAAAATCACATATGTTGAAATTTATTATGTGTTTTTAGTATTTGTTGTTAAAGTGGCAACAAAAATATATCATCCCTCAACATTTCAACACTATCCATCACGGTTCTTCAGATACAGCCTGGTGACAGACAGACGACAAGTCCCAGTAATGGGGTCCCGATAGAAAAAGGGTGTAAACTAACCTGGCTAAGGCTAATGAGTGATTCAATTTTGATCTCAAATTTTCGGCTAGGCCAGCCACCATTCTGTGCAGTTTTTCAGTTTCAATGTCGTAATCGGCGCTTTTTTTCCATTCGCCGTTCTAAAATACGATTGCTTTTACTAAACTTGCCTTAATAGCCTTTGTCTACAAATAAAAGTCGGGAGAATTGCAAAAAATTGGTTGTGCATTTTACTTTTGGAAAACCTAAGGAATAATTTATTACTCAATATTAAAACACTATCAGCTGTTGCCATCCGTTGATACGACGTTGGGAGGAGTAGCAAGATATTAAGATTAAATACGATTTTTGATTATTATGTTTAAAATAAAAAAACGCGTATTTTAAAAGCACAGATTAATTTCGTGGAATCAATTTATTATCTTTAAAACTTACACAGGCATGTCGGTCGACTCTGTACTTCCCTCGCAGCATGTTAACCAAGTCAATGCGGCGCGCCATCACCTCAGCTGCCATGTTCAGGACCTCATCTGGTATCGGGTTCAGGTGCGCGTGGAGTTGACTGAGTATTTGTGAACCTGTTTCGTCATGGTCATGGAGGGGACTTTCTCTTTGCTGGGGGTTCTTAACGAGATGGAATTAGGAGATACGTAAAAGAACGCGGGTTACCGACATAGCGAAGCGAACAAGTTCTAAGGCAAGGATGCAGGCCGCTTCCAACGAAAAAAACTTTTTTGGAAATTTTCGAAATATGTGGCTTACGTCTTACGGCTAACAGGAAGATAAAGTTTTTGAACGTGAACTCATTTAGTCATATAAAGGACTAGCTAGCTT
The DNA here is from genome assembly GCA_929108375.1 of Gymnoscelis rufifasciata. NCBI lineage: Eukaryota > Metazoa > Arthropoda > Insecta > Lepidoptera > Geometridae > Gymnoscelis > Gymnoscelis rufifasciata. The sequence goes on along the minus strand of OV815302.1, from coordinate 9,739,595 downwards.
TTTACGCAACTGCAACTGAGCAAAGTATTTTCCATTGTAATTACTTCCTCAATAAATAGTCTGTCTGAATCTATGTACAGTATTTTTTTATTTAAGTCAGCGCGTTCAAACATGCAAACAAAGTCAACAGTTTACATATTTTTCTATTGTAAGTTGGTGTCTAGTCTAAGGATTATGAGCAGACCTCAAGACGTGACGTTTCATGAGATCTTGGGCCTAGAAAGGTGTTTTACCGAATTGTCCTATGTCTTCATCTGGCATTGCTGGCTTATCTGGCAGCAACAAGAGGAGGTCGTGTGCCGGCCAAGAGCTGACGGAGAGAATCCGCAACTCTCCGATGTTCTCTTCTGAGCTCGGCGTCACACCAATCTTGGTCTCCAACTCTTTCAGAGCGGCGTAGTTCTCAATAAGTATGCTCTGTGGTGAAAAAAATAATATTAAGAACTGCAAGTACATAAAAATACATGCAAACAGTCTTCGATAATAATTAAACAACATGAGCACCCCTATTTACGTTCCCACTGCTGGGACGAAGGGACTTCTCTCTTGACGAGAGAAAAAGGCCTTTATCACCACGCTGGCCAAGTGCGGGTTGGTGAACGTCACATGTCCTTAAGCTTTTAGATAATTTAAATAGATGAAATATAAAAAAAAACTAACGCAGCATCAGATCGAAATTATTTGGTCGAATCTTTTAAATGGCTAACTTAAAACTTATTGTTTCGTCACATTTAAATTATTGACCTTACATTTTTTTGGTTTTATTTCAATTGGCACATTTCTGAACATGATTTTTCATTAGCACTTTAATTCCTCATATCTTTAAATAAATTAATTTATAAATAATCATATCTCATATCGTTGAGACAGTTAAACCCATTTTTATAAAACATAGCTAAGAACACTCTCCGGTAACCTATCGTTAAAACAAAAGAAACAGAACCGAAATCGGTTCATCCGTTTGGGAGCTATGATGCCACAGACAGATGGACAGACCTATACACATATAATGCCCGTCGGGTGCTAAAAACCTTATAAATGTTTTTATCTATGCTCTCTTGTTGTGAGATGCTTGCTTTTATTTCGTTGCCTTTCTTTAATGGATTTAAGTACATTACATTTAATTTAATGTAAAATATTATATTGTCAAAATATAATGTGATTTTACTTAGTTATACAGGTAATTCAATTAATCAGGTGATACCTGCGACACCACAAGATTTTTTCTCATTTTCATAAACTCTCTCTTCTTTGTGGCTATCAACCTCAGCGTTTTTGTTACAACGGTATGCGGAATTGTAGGTTCAGGTTCTGAAACTAGATAATCACTTGCTTTATATCTAGTCAACAGGCTAGCAATACACCACACTAATACAAAAAAGAAGATTGACGCATTGATACATAAGAATTACCGAATATATACATATTATTGGACATTATATGACTGTATTTATTTGCACGCTATGGTGAGAGTACTTGAAGCTATAAATAAACGATACACTTACTATTAGATTTATTTAATGTATCTGTTTTTGAATTTGTGCTGCTTGCATGAGAGCTCAGCAGACCGATCGAGCCTTCTGGGGCCGATGTGACGCTCGGACGATCTCTGTTCAGCTTCTTTGGACCACGCTGGAAATGAAACCTGATTATTTAGCACTATGAATTAAATAAAATAAATATTGCCGGACTACTCACACAGCATCACCTAAAAATATATAAATACTATGACCAGAAGATACGTTTCTGTAACCATGGTAATAAATGCGATTACTTTGAACTATACAAATGGGTTGAACTGTACAATATGCGTCGCTAACTGGTAATCTCTTGTATACAAACCACTACTGCCTAGATATTACAAATTAGCAACGCATACTGTACATTTCAAACCTATATTTTTAAGTATAACTCCCGAATAACATTTTTTTATTTAATAAAGCAAAATAATAACGTCACTCAAGATAGACGGGCTTAATGCAAAAAGTCTTATAAAAACAATACTTTTGACGGTTGATTTTTGTTAAAATTTAGTTGATTACTTACATTATTTGGCGATAAACTCGTACATCTTCGTTCGATAGACTTCCTGTCAGGTAATGGACTCTACAAAAAGACAGAGAAGTCAGCATATTAGTCGTTTATTTTCATTCATATGCTTCTGAGAATTTAACTGCATAACCAAAGCAACAAATCAAGTTTTAAATGTGGTATGCACTTCTGCGGAAATAAAAAAAAAAGATTTATGATACAGGTTCTTGGTAACTACCAAAAGTTAGAGGCATCTTAGTTAAAGGTTTGTAAGGAGATACTCATACAGATACTATACAAGTGGTTGCCGCATTTATTTCCGATATTTAAACCATAACTCAGATTCGTAAATATGATGCTGTTGAAAGTGACAAGATCACGACAAAATGAAGATATATCGAATGTATCTTCATTTTACCGTATTTAATGTATTTGTTTGTTAAGTAACTTTGCCTTCTTGAAATCTCTTCTCCTAATAAGTTTGAGTATCAAGGATTTCAAATAATATTCAATCGGATTGCTTTACACATACCAGCCAATCATACACCGTATACGTACGTACCAACCTTATGTATTAAATACTGCTGTACATAACATGTGCTCACTTACATAACACTTTCAATTAAAACACCGTACATGAAAAGATTCTTAAACCATATCAAAAAAAAAGTTTAAGAAATATTTATTGCATTTGTTCTCCATTGTCTACCGAAATAATAAATATTTATTGCTATTATACGAATCATTACACCTATGTGTGTTGTATCGTTTCGAAGTCTCAGTCGTTCATAATAATTATATAGGCATACAATACAGCATGTTTGACATTTGCACACTAGATTAGTATATTTGTTTCAATTGTTATGTATTGTGCTAGCTGGCTCTGTTACTTACGATTAAATAAAACTTACTACTTAATAAACCTAAGGTAATTGTTTAATCTAAGTGTGCTTTTTCGTCTTTGACTCCTTCACCTCTTGACAAAGTGTATAGGTAGGTACCTAAATGCTGTATACTGTAATAAGTTTGTAAATTCTTCAAAGGAGTCACAGAGATTTGTTTTGTTTTGTCTTAATGTTATGAGGTAAAGTGGCAATAATTTATTAACTAGATAATAGTTGAAGAATTATTGTCATATGAATAAATGTTATTGTTTCACTCATGAAAAGACCCATACCGGGCAGGTTTTTAAAAGATTGGCCATTGGAATTGCGCTTGCTAGTGCAAGCATGAAGTATTTTGCTTTAATATTTTATCTAATTTATCAAAACCTAATAGATAATAAAGTTACCTATAATCAAATGTAAAATTTTATATGAGTAGCTCAAATAGAGTCGCAAGACATATAGGTAGGGATACATTATTGGCAGTGTAGAATAATTGTATTATACACTAGCGGCCCGCCCCGGCGTCGCACGGGTAAAAAAGTTTCCCGGCAATTTTTCTTTATTTGCTCACCGTTTAGACCTACCCTGGACTACGACAAACATTTTAAAACCAAAATTAGCTCAATCGGCCCAGCCGTTCTCGAGTTTTAATCAGACTAACGAACAACAATTCATTTTTATTTATATAGATTATGTCTCATGATAAGAAATTATAGAATACACAAACCCCGTCAACTGGCAACTACACCTTTTTTAGCTCATGCAGGACAAACGAATGCTCGTTTATTCTGCTCGATAACTTCAAAATTCATGGTTGTTTTAAAGACAAAAATCGTTACTACGTTTTGTACACGTAACGTTGGGATACAGCACAATTTGTTGTTCCAAAATGTACACACGCCACAGGTCATTTTAAATCTGACTTTTAAAGTGCATGCAAATTCGCACGCAGTCCAAAGAATATAAATACATTAATTGCCACAACTTCTTCTAAAATTCAAATATTGAAGCGAAAACAACTGGCAAATTGTTACCATTGCGAAATACAAGGTTTAACCGTACGGTAACCACCGAATTTAAAAACCCAGACTTTAGATGGTGGAAAGATCAAAAAGATACAATGACTAACCCTTTGCCGATTACGAAGGTTGTTGCAGGTACCAGTGGGACTGGCTGAGTACGTGCGCTTGTTGAAACAAGGGCGGATGCCCCTGTGCTTGCCTAGGGGGCTCTCCATTGGCTCCGACTCTGAGCCTACAACAATAAACATAATAATATAATAATAATATTTATTTAGAAAAATCACTTAAAGCTAAAGTTGTCAAAAATCCTTAAAATTTAATTAGAACTATGCTGTATTTATTGTGCCTGAACTAGGAGAATCCTGTTTTTCAGGCATACATTATTTCCTAAGTTTATACATGAACATGATTAAAAACGTTGAATGTTTCTTCAACACTGACACGACTAGCGGGTATTATTTAAAACTTATTAACTTGCGGACTATGCCCACTGCGTCACTGAGGCAGTTAACAAATACTGATGCTTTAGCGGGAATATAGAAGCCATAATTATTCTGCCCTATTCGAACGTTTAACGCGGTTCATATTGAACATCCACTAGGAATTTTTATCATTCACTCATTTAGTAGAATCGAAAATAAAAACCACTAAAATGCTCTCCCAATATTATTAACTAGCTTTTTACGCCACGGCGTTGTCGTGTTTTATGAATTTTCCTTCGGGTACAACGTAATTTCCCGCGGTTAAAAAAGCCTTTTTCGATAAATAGGCTATCTAACTGTGAAATAACATTTCAAATCGGATCAGTAGTTCCTGAGATCAGCGCGTTCATACAAACAAACTCTTCAGCTAAATAATATTAGTATAGATTGTGTATGAATAACTCACTGACCAGCTATAACAGGGTGACCGGACTTTAACATTTTGTAGTAATTTAGGACTGTTTTGGGAGTTTTAGGTATTCCACGGTTACTTGATAATTTATAGAATATTATAGATTATTTTTTTATTTACGTAGTATCCTCGAAAACTATGAAGTCAGAGAGTATTATAATCACAATGGCGCTGGCTTCGTATTGTCTATACCTACCTAAAAGAATCTATGGTATTAACTTAAAAAAAAGTTCTTAGGTCTTATCTTTTTAGTACGTACTCGTATGGTAGCGCAGTTACAATTTTTTATTTATTTATTTACAATTCAATAAAACATCTTTACAGGTTATTTTTTGGGCCCTATTCAATTTTATCAATAATTTTGTGACTAAATGCTGTGAGATAGCTAAAAACTGTTTTCATGTACAAAAATACAAAAAAATCATAAAATACTAAACTACAAAAATATCATAAAATACATGGTGCAGAACATGTACATAATTTATACGAGATATATGGTTGCAGAAATTAAAGACATGACAAAATTGTCTTTAAAATAAAGAAACAAAAACTGGTAAGTAGAAATTAGGTACCATATTTATTTTGTAACCTCGCGCCTCGTAAGCCAATGTTTAGCCGGTTTGAATTATGAAAAATCTAGCCAAAAAAAAATGAAATGAAAAATGAATGATTGAAATGGCAGCTGAATGTATGGCCAGAAACGAAAAAAAAATAAAAAAATCTAAGAGCATCACCAATTTTACACCGCTGGTTAAAATGACATAAAAATATGATTTTATTGTAACTGGATTGTGAAGTAAAATGTATTTATAATTAAAAAGTTGACTGCAATATTTAGCTTGTGTCTTGTTATATGATATAGGCTAATTTAAAGGGGAGGAAAGCTTGTTTGCCATAAAACCCCATTTAAACCCTTTCATTGTTCATGCAATTTTCATAGAAACATAACCTTAACTTAAGCACGCGTCAAATAAGAGAAATTACCTATCAAACCTCTTATCGTAATTATCTTTGCCCTAGTTAAAATTACAAGGTACTTAACTACAAATAGAGTTGTCAACAACTTAAACACTATTGAACGATGTTGTAATGGGTGCACTAAACAATATAATTTTGATAACTCCAAGATAAAGGTATTATTGGTATCTAAGTACCTTAATTGTTGTTTATTTTACAAAAAGTGTTAACAGTGGAAAAATAAAATATCATTACTATACAATATTATAGAGCTGAAGAGTTTGTTTGTTTGAACACGTTAATTTCAGGAACTAAAGGACCGATTTGAATAATTCTTTCACTGTTAGATACTTTTTCCAGCGGTAAAATCCATAAAAAAAGCTTCTGTCCTGGCTGTCTAGTCCACTTGAAATTCGTTACAGTTCGTTTAGGGTTTTCGGGTTCCAGGGTGAATGCTGAATTTTAGTAGGCGCTAAGTCTCCGAAGCCCGTCGCTATTTTTGGTCTCAACTCTTTCAGAAATCATAAATACTAGACCTGATATATACTTTCTATAAATAGGTAGGTAATCAATTTGCGTAGCGAGATCTCTGCCCAAGTAAAAAGGCATCCCAACAAGGATGCTATCCGAAGACGAAGGTACGGTACCCTTCGAGTCTGGTTGTTGGCAGTTTAATTGTAAAATACAAGTTCTCCATTCATGACTGTTGAGTACCTCCAAGTAAAAAGAAACCTTGCTATTAGAATAACACATGTGTCCCTCGTCACATGTTTACAACGACGTGATATGACGAATTAACAAAACGTTTATTATCTAAAAATTAGTTACAGCGCGGCGTCTACTCTACAAAATATTAATGAGACTGAATAACTAATTTACTCGCTCTTCGAATTTTTTGAATATTAAGGCATATGAGGTGGTGCAGCGATTGGTAAGACCACGGGTTGTCATACATATTTCAGGGTAATCTGGGCCGATTCTAACCTAACTAAAGATGTACCTGCCTACCACACAATTTTAAATCAATGATGATTTAATAAATTTAATTTATAATTAAAACGTATAGTTAGATGCGGCTACAAAAGTGGCGTAAACATTGACTTCGTCCGAATACTTCACGTTGAGACGATTTCACGTAGGCCGCTATAGTAGCCAAACAAAATAGAGAGTAAATAGTAAAGATGAGCTATATCTAATATCTAATAGATGACGTTCTGATTCTAAATTTTTCAGATAAATGTCTATGATACATTGGCCTTATATTTTAACTAGGTAAGGATACGTTTAAAAATATTTGTGAGTAAAAGCAGGTAGAAGACAAATATGTTTGAACTATGATATCGGGAAACTCGTTAAACCGCAAATAATGTAAACTATACCGAACAAAACCAACTTATAAAATTTGATCACACAAATGTACCTACTCACATAGAAATAATAATTTGTTAAAAAAATTATTTGATTTTCCACTAATAGCTGGGGGGAATAGTGTAATATAAACATAATGAACGACAGTTATCAAAATAAAGAGTCGCATTATCTATTATAGCTAGACGCAGACTGCGCGGAAATAAACACCGAACAGCGGCCGTGACCTCATCTTCAAGAGATCCAGTTCCATAAATAACTCTCTATAAAATCAAATGCTATCACTTTCTCTTCTCTATTTTATCTACATGCTAGAAGTCCATTATTATAAAGTTAACTTTAACTAAATAAAAATAAAAAATCTTTATTGGAGGCGTATTTTCTTTTTTAAGAACTTTGACCTCGTGAACTTATTTTGGATAATATTTTTGTATACCCAACTGTGGAGTGTAATGTATGCCTGCCATTTATGCACATAATTTATTAATTTTCATTTCTTTTTACGATACATGACCCAAGGCTTAGGCATTACCTAATCAATCTATACAAAACCGATAGGCTAAGCGATAAAATGCTTCCCGATGAGCGCTCTCCTGACAACATAGATATGGAAATCTCGATTGTGTGCACAATGGTCTGGCCAACAGTTGGACAGTGTTATCGGCGTCTTGTCGATAAGGCGGCGAGCGCGCGCGCAGCCCGCCAGTTTCACGGAAGACGTCGGCGCATAAACCCCATCGCGTCCCTCCATAATCATCACCAGTCTGTACTCTACACTCGCCCTGAACTATCTAATGTGCCATTGTGACAGCCGATAAGTACAGTGATAAGTGGTTTTAATTTAAATTTCAAACGTGCGAAAGAAATTGCGATTTTAGGTAAGCCAACAGTTATTTTTTATTGATGTAAAGTAAGTGTTTTGTTGATAAAGTATGAGAGAAAAATCAGTTCACGTCCGTTATTTTGACTTGCAAATACTCGGCGGACGAAGCAGCATTTATTATTTCCGGAAGCCAAACTGAAACCAAACAATTTCCTCTCGACATATAACAATGTAGATATTAACATTGAGAAAGAGTTTATTTGGCTGGACCTTGACCTCATTATATTTGCTTTCTGACATCTGTTAGGAGGAAGAAAGACTTTATCTTGTTAATGTTATTAATTAACAATGGTCATTGTTACAACTATCTACATATAACTTGCTTCATAATGTCAGTAATGTGGACGTAGTAAATGTAAACAAAAGGCTCCTGTTCTATGATAGTTTGATAATACGAAAGGTAATAATAGTGCAGGAATCAGAATATCAAAATAAGAAATGTAGGTACATACTTAGATTGATTCACTTTTGTTAATTAATTTTTAAATAATCTAGGTACCTACCTACTCATATTTATGTAAGTACAATGGCCATTCGTTATTGTTATTATAAATTAACCAATTTAATATATATTATTATAATTCAGTAAGTGCTCTACCACATGTCATCTATAGAACATTTATTTAAGTTGAAAATATATAATTTAACCAATTTAATACCTATTATTATTCAGTAAGTGCTCTACCACATGTCATCTATAGAACATTTATTTAAGTTGAAAATATATAAATTTTATGCTGACTCTACCTAAATTCTCTCGCACTCATAACTTAAGGTTAACACAAATTTTAGGAATCCAGTGATAACGCTTGATATTGTTTACATACATTTATCTAACAAATAAAATGCAAGTTTATTTATGTAATTAATTTGACTTTATATTTAGGTATCTAGGCGGCACGCCCCGGCTTCGCACGGGTAATTATTTTCCCGGCAATAATTAGTTTTTTTTTTCACCGTAAAAACAATACTTGAACTCCAACGAACATTTAAAAAAAATTGGCCTAATTGGCCCCAGCGTTGTTGAGTTATGCGCTTAGCAACTCATTTTGCGATTCATTTTTATATTTAAGATTACCACCCACTTTATAGTAAAATAAGCTACTGCTGTTTCCAAGCATTTTGAGTGTGTTTAAGACAAGTAAATAAAAAAGGTAAGGAAAAAGACGTACCTTCTATACCATTGTGAAATATCCTCGTCTATCACGTCACAAGCCATCAGTTGAGATTGTGGTCAACAAAGGTCTGTTTACAATAAATAAATCTAAATTTAAAATTTAAGAAAACCCCCCGATTCCAATGCCGTAATTTCCTTAAACATAAAACAACATAATATTATGTAATGTGGACACGATGCGTTTTTATTTGATACCCCCACACTAGTATATTTGCAGATTTTCGGTTTTCCTTCCCCACTCTAACCCCCATAACTTTTAAACGGCTCAACCGATTTTCATGAAACATGTCTAAGAGCACTCGCGCCAGACTCACCTTTCATACAAAAAAAAAACTAAATTGAAATCGCTCCATCCGTTCGGGAGCTATGGTGACACAGACAGACAGACAGACACACAGACAGACAGACAGACAGACACGTCAAACTTATAACACCCCTCTTTTTTGGTCGGGGGTTAAAAATACTAATTAAATTAATAGTTTATTAAAATACAACTAAAGTCCATCTACCTAATATTCAAGTATTTCATTATAACGTGTAAGATTATTATATTATGATTCCATCAAGTCTGTCTGTCTGTTAGAGATTAAATAGCAATAGTATTTATACATTTATGATTGGGCATGGTACCCATATTGCGTGTATTGCGTCGGAAAATCGGGAAACTCGATAATTGTTCAATTATGGTAACTATCTCGTTGATTTGTCTGTCTGATAATCTAAATCACTTTTTAAAACTGTTTAGTAATTCCTGAATTGCTGCGTGATTCTATCTAGATATTAGCTACATTTTGCAACTTGATGTAAAGTAGGTATTTGATTACCCTAATCTTAGCCTTCGATTTTATCTGGCATGTTTTATTGAAGCTAATCTTGTGTAAATACGACAAGGGCAAAAATACCTAATCATAAACACAGATTATATAATATATCATAAAACAAGACGGAATTTTTCGAAGCGGAAAGATGGTCAATTTGTCCTTCTGTCCTTTGACCCAGATTTTGGTCAAGAATTAGTATAAGTCGTTACCTACTATGATGACCTCAATAAAAACCATTTTATTGGTTTGACATAAATTTTAAATAACACTATGAGTCATTTACATTATTCCCATTTACGCCTGTTACAGTATAATCTGCTTAAATATTTATTTGTCTATCATTTTTTTTTATTTCCGTTTTACATTTTTATTGACGACATGTGCCAAATGTACATTTTTCCCTACAATAAGTTATTTCATAATAAACTTGAGGGTAAACGGTTTAATAATAATGGCATAACGATATATTTGAGATAATTAACAATAAAATGCAATCATATATATTACAGTCACAAAAGATCTAACTATCCCTAGTGGAGCTGATTCTAGATAACCACGAATAATTTATCGACTATGCGACATGTGCAAAATGTTTTGCAAACTTTTGGTCGACTATCCTGGCCGGTGTCAAAACTCGCTCATCTATTGATTCCCGCCGTATTTCAAAAAATCAAATAATCTTTGAAGCTATCTAACCCTTCACCAGAAGGCATGTGAACCTTGTTCTTAAATCATTTTATTACTACAAACTTCATTAGTATTTGTTGAGTATTTTAATAGTTCTAACCGACCAGTCAGAGGACACAACCTAAGGTTATGGTATGAAAAGATGGATCGGATCCAATTCAATTCAACTTCATATAATTTGACTCGGTGCTTGAAAGACGAATCCCTTTGAACGAGTATTAATTCATTATGTATGATACAGTATAAGCTCTATGATTTTTTTTTTAATTAAATATCCATACAACATGTTTGTGTACCTAGAACCTAATATCCGTATTTCCCTTTAAGTAACTATTCTTAAAGAAATTCAACAAAAATACCGTGTGCAAGAATTCGCCCACATCTACTTCTCATCTCCGTTATAACTACTTCTCAATTGCCGGAGGCAGTCAATTATAACTAATATTGCTTGTGAGTGCTATCTTCCTTTGCTCTTCTAGGAGCTAACACAGAGGACAATTTGGTTAGTACATCCTACTATACTATATCTATCTTTTTTATACAAAATTCACCAGGCACAGTTTTAGTTACCATACCCTCCAAAACGGCTTAACCGATTATTATGAAATTTTATATTCATATTCAGTAGGTCTGAGAATCGGCTACTATCTATTTTTCATACCCATAAGTGATCTAGAAATTATTTACATGGCTAAACAACGTTTGCTGGGGTCGGCTAGTAATATAATAAACGCGAAAGTTTGGGGTGGTGTACTTAATTCACCTGGGTTTATTCACCCAGGTGCATTAAGTACACTTTTAGTAGACTTTATTCACCCAGGTGTTTCCGGGTGCATTATGTGTATTATGTTTGTTGCATCACGCAAAAACTGCTGGAGGGATTGATGAAGCTTCACAGTATCATAATAGCACATAGGACCCTTTTCCCGCGTCAAAATACCACATTTCACGGGAAAATCCATTATTGTGAGTAAAGACCGATTTGGATCAAATTTGACGCATATATATATAGAATGGATAGCTGTTTTCCCTGTAAAGGTTCCTTTTTACCCCGGGAAAAAACCCAAGGTATTTGGTTACAAAATGAAATTCAACTGATAGAATTAGGTAGTACCTATTTGTGGCACACCTAATTACCTCTTTATCTTTGAGTTTAAAAAGTAGGATTGATAAAATTCGTTATAAATACCTATTTTTGTTCGAAACGCGGTTGCTAACGACGACTTTAACGCGTATCTTGTTTTTTACATTTTGATACTTGATTTCGGTAGTCAGTTACTCAGTTAAATAAATTTGATAATTGTATCAGGGATACATAGTACATATAATGTTCCGTACAGTCTATACATATTTTGCAAAAAAAAAACACAAGTAAAAGTGTTTTTAAGCAAGAAATGCAGACAGATCTGTCGCCCATCCAAAAAAGGTACTAGCCTCGGGCAACATTGCTTAGGTACTTTTATTAAAATGACGTTTGTTGTGTGGGAGCTTATATACACAATATATATTTAAACTAATAAATAAAGTATTTATAGTTGCTATAGCGGCAACAGAAATAGGTAAATAATCTCTCAAAATTACAACTGTCCTTCTTTCACGGTTCTTGAAATAGTTTTTGATAACAAAATGCTTGATAGTTTTCCCTACCCAGGATAGGGGAAGGCGGGAAAGGGATAAACGGGACTATAACGTCTTTGTTATCCAAAAAGGCTATGTAATTAAAGAGGTTATAATATTATTGAAACCGATTAAATGTGTGTGAAGGTCCAAATCATAGTATCTCATAGTCTTGAATTTATTTAAAAAAATATATTTTTCAAATTAATTCGTAAAAAATTTGCCATGGCGGCGCGGAAAACAGAAATACATTACAAACAAACAGTCAGACATAATTATGTAGATTAGTAAAATTCCATTTTCATAAGTACTTTCTAAGTATTTCTAACATCTGATTAGAATGTTGTTGGCTTTAGGTCAGTGACACAATTACCTACTAACTGTCGATTAAAGAAGTAGGTAATATCGATTGCTGTGAGTTTTTGTCAAGAAAACCGGTAAATCATTGTCGGTGTTTATTTTTATAAGAAACATCTAAACTATCACTGAATAATAAGCTTCGTGCTACTTACTTTTACATCACGTTCATTGCAATAAATTAAAAAAAAAATAATAAAAAAATCAATAAAATCTAAATTTAAAATTTAAGAAAAACCCCCGTTTTTAATGCCTTAATTTTCTTAAATGTAAAACAACATAATATTATGTAATGTGGACGCGATGCGTTTTCATTTGATACCCCACACTAGTATATTTGCAGATTTTCGGTTTTGCTTCCCCACTCTCACCCCCATAACTTTTAAACGGCCCAACCGATTTTCATGAAACATATCTAAGAACACTCGCGCAAGACTCACCTTTCATACAAAAAAAACTAAATTGAAATCGCTCCATCCGTTCGGGAGCTATGGTGACACAGACAGACAGACAGACAGACAGACAGACACGTCAAACTTATAACACCCCTCTTTTTGGTCGGGGGTTAATAAATAGCAATAGGCTCTGTTACAGCATTTAAATATTTCAATAGACAAAAAATAATGTAGGTACTTTGTTATAATCTGTAATTCCAAGTAATGCCTCCGATATTGTATTAAATATTCATAGATTTGTTGATTAAATCAATTTTCGATAACAATGCAGGAGCGAATAGTAACAAGGTTTAGGCATCGAATTTAGATCTATATCATAATTTAATTCTACAAATTATTATGTAAATATTATTTTCTAACGATTACAAATTGAAAGATTATTTTCGACATTTTCATACGGGATATCAGTTATAGCACCTGTCTGAAAACAACAAAACTCTTGACCCAATTGACACAATCATTCGCAATAAGATACTATTCCCGGAAACTATTTTAATGTATGTTTCACATCTGAACCAATTTCGTTAAGCCGATTCAACAATCGTTCAGAATGTAGGTATGATGATATAATTTGTGTAGGTAATAGGCTTGATGACTACATAAAAAATAGGTATTCTGTTTACTGAACACCTATTTTGCTTTATTAATTTAATAAGAAAGGCCAAGATATAAAGCATCTCATGAATTTAATGATTTATGCGGGCATAGTTCAAATTTGAGAAGAAGATCAATCGCTGAATCCAATTCGGATGGTTAAGGCAGCGTTCGGGAAATTACGCAATATTTTTTCAACGAAAATACCTCAAAGAGCCTATGGCGAGGGCTTTGCTTGGGGTTTCTCTACGGGATCAAAAATAAGGAGATACGTAAAAGACCTGGGCGATATAGCGATACGGCTAAGCTCGTTGAAGTGGCCTGTATTTATTCACTGGGCGAGTAAAGTCTACTAAAGTGCACTTAATGCAACTGGGTGAATAAGCCCAGGTGAATTAAGTACCTATACTGCCAGTGCCCGTAAAAGCGTACATTACACGCGTGTAAACACAAGTTTCTTACACTGGCAAGGGCTTTATTATGTTGAACCATGTTCTGTGCACTATTTTTGTTTTAGTCGCAGAAACAAACATGTGCGGAGCAATGAACTTGTAATTTACTTGGCTGATTTCCAATAAGCACTAGATACTGAAATTCAGATTAGTTAAGCGCCATCGTATTGGCATATGAAACTAAGTAACATAGTTAACATCTTGTAGGAGCGTAATACTTATTTATAAAATTGTTATGTTGCATTCTTCACAGATATTATAAATGCGCACAAACTTTATTTGTAGAGGTATGTCGCAGTTCAACGCAAAAACCAATTAAAAAAAGACATTCCAACAGTTTGGCATACCTATATCTCCGCCATTTTGAAAAAACTTTATTCTACGGCCAGTAATGAAACTCATGTCAAGAGACGAAGTAGCCGCAGCTGGTTTTTTCAGTTTTTAAACCCAAATATCTCATAAACCGTACAACTTAGAGATTTGGTTTCTTAGCCCTTTTTGTTTGTTAGAATTTTGCTCTGTGGATTGACATGCGTTTTATCACTGGCCACAACATCACTTTTTTTTCAAAATGGCGGGCTATTGGGAATGTCCGGTTCTATACTAAAATGTCGGAACCGCTTTAGTACACAGATTTTGTAGAGCCTGAAATAAAACCAAGTATCATTTCGTCCTCCCATTGCATGTAAGGGTAAATGGTATGGTATGTGTTATGTGTATGTGTGTCCTACGAGAGTAAATCTCATAGGTGCAATCTTATCCCTTCGTTTTGCATATAACCATTAATTTAAGGTTGTCTGGTAGAGGCTTCACAGCGATAAGACTGCCATTGGTCTAACGTAGGTACATAAGCTTTTTTTGTTTTGCAATATAAGTTTTGCACTGTCTTAGACAATACTGTCAAGGGATCGCTTGCTAAGTATGCAAGGAGGCTGACTTTGGTTTGCCAAATAAGATCTAATGAGATAGGATTTAATAATTCGTGCTCTGCCGTTCCATACAACATTGCCGGAGCTTTGTAATTTTACAAATAACTTTCTTTCTAAGTGTTCTTTTTTCATAATCGAATATTTATTTGATTATTGCTTTAATATGTATAAAATGCAGTACAATGTTATAGTTATACCTACTCACCGACCGACATTTATCGAAAAAGAAGTGATAATAATTTTTTACTTATCTTAATTTAAGAATCAATCCAAAACTATAGTCTACTTAATATAATAAGTTTCTGTTTAGATCAGAGACCATGGCAATGAAAGAGTGGCTACAATGGCTGCCGCCTCCGCGGTCGTTGTTGGCGCTTCTGTTGGCGGTGGTAGGCTTCGGAGGCCGGCTGGTGGCTTCGTACGTGACGTATTCTCCCACACTCCTCGTCGACGCCTGCCACTCCCTCTGTCGGCTTGTAGGCCTCGTCACTACTCTCATCGCTTACAAGGTTTGTAACTTAATAAAAACGAGATTTTAATTATATTATTGTGCAGTTTTAAACGCCATGGTCACGAGAAACTTTTAATCACCTCTAACCTAGTGGCGAGTATTATAAATCACCCTTATTCACAAATGATCAGGCCTTTGTCCAGCAGTGGACTTGCTACGGCTACGGAAACAAAAAGCAACCATTTCAACTGACCGTTTTGAGCACAAAAATCAATGTATCCAAAATTACAAACTATCTCCTATTTACAATGTTAATAAAACTAGTTGTATTTTATTATTTATCTCATACACAAACCATATATATGTTTTTGCATGTTGAAACTAAATAACACACGAAAACTTTCAAATATAAAAAGTACTCAAATAGACAGAAACACGAGATTTAGAGTTAATCTAATATTTTTAAATTAAATACCTACATAATTATATATACGCGTGATTCTATTAATATTTATTTGTAGTACACGTGTTTTTCATCAAAGCATATCAAAGCTTTTTCTGCCCGTAGTTTGAGCGAGCAGACGAAGGCGAATGCAGGGAGGGCAAGCTGCGGAACACATTCGGCTGGGCGCGGATAGAAGTGCTTGGCAGGCTATCCGTGCACGTGCTGTTCGCTTCCTTTTCCCTGGGACTCTGCGTCAACGCGCTGCAACTTGGTGTACACTACTCGCACGTACAGAAGCCGTGCCATCCGCGGTACATCATCGGCAGCGCTGTCATTGGACTTCTCTTTTACGCTCTCAACTACATGCTTCTGGCTGGTAAGTTATTCATTCGAACATTCCTTTCAATCTACTCGTATTGCTGTCAACTGCCAACCTTCACGAAAAACTAGCTCAACGAGAATTTTGAAAATTAGACCAAAATTAAACTTAGAAAAAAATTACTATAAAGTAAATAATCGAGATAACAATAGTTTAGGATTAAGAAAAATGTTGTAGATGGTCGTAACAGGAAAGACTAGTTTGAAAATTGTTCCATCTTCAGTATTAACTGAAAATAGACAGAATTTTCGTTGTCAAAAAAATTAAAGCAATTCTGCTTTAATTTTTTATTACAGCTAGTTTACACTAGTTACTTAGTTTCTAGGTGTAGAATCCGTATATTTATTGGTTCCAGTGGCTAAACATTACAAATTAAGCGTCGTTAACACTTGTCCGAATCTGATTTTGTGTCGGCACCGACAAAAAATGTCGGGTATTTGTCAGCTCTCTCTCACGGCAAACATCGGGTCGGATCTTGCTGTCATATGATTATGTGTATTCACATTGGTTTAAGGTCGGTGTCGTAAATATTTTATTTTGATAGTTTACTCTCACTGTCTGTAGATCCTTTAATGTTGATAGAGCCAAACGAAAATAATTGATAAACTCGTCTTCGTCCTTCGTCAATTCTAATAACAGAATTTTGGAAATATTTCAGAATATTAATCGTTACCTCAAATATTGCGTGCCGGCTTTTGCGTGTTTTTTCAAAACTTCGTCGAAGGCTGTAGAGAAATTATGTAGAGTCACCTAGCGTAGAGTGATAAATATTGGCAACAGCTTTGACCTCGGACGACAACCGAGTTTTGTCGATAGTGTGAACCGACTACACCCGATTTATACAAAGGCCCGACCATCCGACAATTTTTGAACGAGCTATTTGTGGCATGGGTGAAGGTATTATAGGTAGGTACTAACGTTGTACATAATGATAAATCCTTAGTTCTATCCAGCATTTAAGTGAATAATGTTTATGTTTTGGTTTAACAAAGGCAATCGATGTTTATCAAATATTGAGTATACGTATAGAAACGTAAATGAAGTCATTAACATGGAATCACATTTCTAATGATCAAAACAATGGTATCATCCAGGTAATGTATAACATCAACATTATAAGCCTCACCTGAGCTGATGATCTAATTTGAAGAAATGTTTTATAATTTATATCATTAGTTAGGAGTATATAACCTATTTACTCCTAACTAATGAGGCGTATTAAAAAGTATTTTTTTGGAAATTTGTTATAATCGTGGTTCTTATTAAACGTAATGATATAGATTCTCATTGGTTATAATCAGACTGATATATAAATGATCTTGCTATAGATAACGTTATTGTAACCTACGATGGGCTCGCAAAATGGCGTTTAACTGAATAACATCTTTTTTACTTTATATATTTATTTAACTCGACACTGGCAAATTATTGCTTCAAGCGCAAAGTCCAATTACAAGAACTGGACTGAACTGTAACCTACGATACGATTTTCTCTTTTGAAATATAATTATGCATTCAAGTAGAGCTAGGAATTAAACATACATTTTCATTGAAATATTTGAAATAATCCTATGCGAATGTTCGTTTTTAAGGTTCTGTACCCAAAAGGTAAAATGGTTATATTACTAAGACTTCGTTGTTGTTATTACAAATACTTAAAGCACATAAATACGTAAATATTTAAAGGCCCCATACATCAAAAGCGATTTTGAAATGATAAGCAACATTGTGCGCAAATTTCTATTACAAAAAGTGTATTATTTTTCTTGTTATAATAACTTAAAGTTAAACTGTCAAAAGACCTTTCACTGTTTGATTTGTGATTTGTACCAAAGGATTTGTGTAGCTTCTTTACATATCGGTGATTTTAAAGTTTACTGCAAAATTTTAATTTAATTCACAATTTAAAGCTCTATGAATATTCGTTCGAGCTAAAATTTTGCAATATAACTTGTTTATTTTTAATTTATTAATTAAAAAGATTTTATCACACAGAGACGGTGTCACCCCATAGGAGATAATCTCTTTATAACATAACTAGGGGGCCGCCCCGGCGTCGCACGGGTATTAAATTTTCCCGGAAATTATTCGAATTTTTCACGCCGTAAAAACCATTCTTGAACTCCAACGAACATTAAAAAAAAAGTTGAGTTATGCGCTTAGCAATACATTTTGCGATTCATTTTTATATATAAGATTAATTTTTAAAATGAAAAAAGTTCTTGTAGTGACATAACTACAATCCAACTATTGTAGTTATGTCACTACAAGAACTTTTTTCATATGCTACCGGGGAGTTTTTTTGTAGACATTATGATGTTCTTCAATATTGTCGTACATTAATTTTGTTCTATCGCTAAGAGTTTCGGCAGCGCATTCGACGAAAGACATTTTAAGACTCATTTTTCTATACCTTCGGTTACATTGTTCAGATTTTACCAAGGATCCCTAATTTTTTTCAAAATAAAATGTAGCCTATGTGAAATTGGAAGAATGTAGCATTCTATTGGTGAAAGAATTTTTTAAATCGGCCCAGTACTTTTTGAGCCTATTCATTACAAATATATAGGTACTAATCTTTCCTCTTTATAATATTATAGTGTAGAATTTATTATCTCAATATTTACAATATCAGTCTCATCAAGAACCAATTTACCTTTATATAAATGTTTAAAATTATGACAGGTGTTTTTTTAAGCAAAATATGTTTACTAATTTTATTCAATTTGTCAGGTCGGGAACTAAGCTACAGCAGACGACTCAGCATAACTGAAGGAGGAGGAGTCGTTTTGAAGACGGGGAACGCTGAGCCCGTCCTCACACACGCTCCGACAGATATTGCAAGTAAGATCATTATTTATTTTTACAGGTTTTGATTTACTTCCAACAAACCTTACGTTTTACTGCAATTAATTTTGCATTCAAAGTCAAAAAAGTCAAAACGTTTATTTCCTTTGAAGCACATAGCCTACATTAAACTTGCAAGATTTAATTCGAAATGGGAATTGTGCATAATTATTTGGCACGTATATTATTAGTACATTCAGCGTCAAATTGATATAAGCGTCTAGAGTAGTCAAAATAATCTGATAAACGTAGTATATGCTTTAGAAAGCCTTTAATAAAAGAACATCGTACCAGCACTACAAAGGATTTTGTTGGGAATTGAACAAAATCTGTTGTCTTGAAATGTAATCTGCAACCTCCGCTTTTGATGAACTTGCCACTGACTTTCTAACAGTAAAAACCCCCTGAAGAATGATTTATTCCCCTCTCCCCCACCATGGCCAGCCCACCAGTGGGACTCCGTCGACACCGGTGCGCACTTGGTGGGGGAAAGCGGAATAATTCGAATGAAGGATATGAAAATGTAAGATACATTTCATATCCTTCATTCGAATTCTAATTTCGAAGCATCGAATAATACCCATTACCTACTCTTGTAAAATATATTCTACGTCATAGTGTAGTAGAATTACTGCTAAAACATGCCTATCGATTTGTTTGTAGTTCTAATATTGATGAAAGTGAATTAAATCCACTTATATATTATCTTATGATAACTGATAAGAGCATAACTAACAGAGGTGTATGAACTAGGTAATTCTACGTAGGTATTACAATATTGAGTATTGAAAGTTTAATGACCATAGGCTATATGACTAGTTCAATTCTTATTACTTTTAAATAGAACTAACGTATAAGCAATAGCTTTCGTAAAAAAAAACAAAGTTTTGATATTTCAAACACAAAACCTCCTCCTTAATGGAAGTCAGTTATAGCGATTCCGACGAACTTAGAACCTCAAAGCAAACTATAATGTGAAAATACCCAATTAATTTACCACATCCGACATAATGTATACTAATATCATAAAGCTGAAGAGTTTGTTTGATAGCAGTTGTCTCAAGAACTGCTGGTCCGATTTAAATAATTATTTCACTGTTAGATAGATCGGCCAGGCTTTTTACCGCGGGAGAATATGTCGTTCCTGCGAGAAAATCCATTAAACACGGCAACGCCGTCGCGTGAAAGCTAGTAATAACTTTTGAAACTATTATGGTTATCAATACTATTTAGATTTATAGAAATATCGGGAAACACAAAGACAATTTCAAATAAATATATATTTTATCATGGTAAATATCCCGTTATAAATCTAAATAGTACTTTATTAGTTGTAACACATTTGATCACAGAACTATCGCTTTACGCAACGATTACTGTTGTTCATAAATATGTATACGTAGTAGCCTTATTATGAATAGTCATGGGCCACGAACATCGCGTCAGACACCGGTTACGTCTTTAATTATGTAAAGGTTTATTGGTATGTTTAGAAGGTCTCGGCCGAAGACTGTGTATGCCCTTAACGCTATTATTGTTTTTTATTAATAAGCTATGGAATCTATATACTAATATTATGAACCTAAAGAATTTGTTGGTTTGGTCTACTAACTGATGTCCGATTTGAAAAATAATTTCAGTGTTAGACAGCCCATTTATCTAGGAAAGGCTATATAGACTTTTACATTATTAAATATTTAAAATCATTTATAGAGAATTTTTAATTCGTTCTTGTGGGATAATTTAAAAACACGAGCAAAGCTGTGGCGTGTTGCACGAGAAAAGGACTGATGTAACAAATAAAAAAAAAAACATGGTCTAAAACGGTTGATATCGGTGAAGTGTGTGTCTGTATGTTTCGGGTCAGGCTACTTCTATTTATGATATTTATTTTTACGACGCAATGTCGTGAGATTTATTTATTATGTATAAAAGTCGAAATATACATACAAAGATACATGAGTTAGAACGGCGGTGTCAAATTACGTTAAGCTTGTAACTTCGACCGTTTACTTTCAGCAATTCATTATTCTATGCTTTCAGGCAAATACTACATTTTCGGATAAAAATCCTTAGCTATGCCATGGTGTTGATTCTTATAATGCTTTATTTTTCAGGCAGTTTATTTGTAATGGCCGCGGGTCTAACAGTGGAATGGGAGCCGGAAATGGCTGGCATCGCGGATCCTGCACTCTCAGCCACGGCTGCCATCCTTTTGTGCATCCTCAACTACCCATTTAGTAAGTGTCTTCATAATTAAGTATGACAACTGGCAGTGGAAAAGCCTTGGCTCACGTAAAACAGATATTAATCTTACTTACTATTATAAAGGCGAAAGTTTGTAAGTATGGATGTTTGTTACTCTTTCACGTAAAAACTACTGAATGCATTTGAATGAAACTTTACCACAATATAGCTTATACATCAGAATAACATATAGGCTACTTTTTACCGCGGTAAAATATCAGTTTTCGCGGGAAAATCAATTATTGCGAGTGAAGCCCGATTTAGATTAAATTTGGCACGAACATAGCTGCTTTCCCAGTAAATTACAAAGCTGCTTTTTACCGCGACAAAATCCCTTATTACGCGGTTAAAGCAAGTAATAATATAAAACTTAAGATGAATACTATATACTATTATAAATTTGAATGTTAGTTTGTTTGTGACGCTTTCACGCGAAAACTACTCAACCGATCATCATGAAACTTTGTACACATATTCTTGGAGGTATTAGAAGTAACATTGGATACTTTTTATCCCGGGAAAATATGTAATTCCGCGGGACAATACATTTAAACGCGGGTAACACCGCGGGGCACTACTAGTACTACATATAAATAAATTTATCCGGAAGATGTCGTTACATCTAGCCCCGTGGTAAGTTCTAACGTTGTGTTACGAGCACTATACACTCTGATATACTTAATATCATAGACATACATCTATAATATATATTAAAATCCCCTAAATTTGAGGAGCCTTTGTTGGTGAAAACGGTCTAACAAGTTTATTTTATTATTGCAATGGTATGAATATAATTAACTGTTCAATAGGTATTTTGCTATTCGGGACGGAAACAAATCCAACATTTCAATAAAATTAATAATCACTGAAGCGGCTGTAGAGATAGAAGTAGGTATGTGTTCGAATTAATACGACTGTTTTTTTATATATTAAACATGAATTTTACATTAATAGCAGCCCGGCCCGGACATTTTAAATATAAACCTTCTGGCTTGAATCATTATCTATTTAAGAATAAGAATCATTTATTTTGTCACAACCACAATAAAATACAACAAAAACATAAATTAACATTAGGTTATAACTATATTGCGACAAAAAAGGTAACCATTCAGCATTTGCTGCGGCAGAACGAGTCCAACCACAGCGCTGGTCTTCCGTGACATGACATGGTATTTCAGAAAACCGTATGAAAATTAATTCAGTAGATACTTTTTGAAGGCAACGCGTACATACAAATGGCGCGATTTATAAAATATAGTGTATTCCGTGTTTGGTTATATACCTTTTTGCCAGCATTAATTAATAAAACGAAGCGACTTTTATAACACCACAAACGACTTTTACGTTTCATCCCAATTACTACATTTTATAAATTGAAATCCCCCTACTAACTATCTGTATGTTCGTGTTATCTTCAAAAAGTACTGAACGAATTTTCATACGGTTTTCTGAAATAGATAGTGATTCAAGAGGTAGGTTAGTAGGTGGTTAAAATCTCTACACTAGCTCTGGCAACCACAAAATTATAAAATGTAAAGATACTCATTGTAAATAAAACCCCGCCGTGACGGTCTGTATTTCTTTTCTTTATTTTGCTCGCGATAAATTTAAAAAGGACCTATGTATTTCAACAATATTCATTAAACTCACGATTAAATATTTTTCTGCTTACCTTTTCTTAATCTGAGCAGTTTACCGAAGTGGTACTAACAAATAACAAAACAAATGATAACATTCAATAACAATGCATGCTGCTTTGTTATTGCCATGCTAAATTACGCAAAAGTTTCGTAATCAGTCCACAGGCCGTTGGTCTGCAGTTTTGTTACTTTTTACTCTAAGCGGTCATTGGTACCAATTTAAGTTTTGACGCAATAATATGGTAGGAAACTTCATTATATCGTATCAATACCTACCGTAAACCAATAATTGAGTATTTATTATGCGTGAAAGAAGTACATGGTTGTTTTATTATTATGTCAGTTAAAAATAGACCGAAGAGCTGAAAATCTGAAGATATTCTGAAAAATACTTATATTTGCTAATTCTGCGATAATTATTTTTCATTTCGTACTATTACCGGGCTTTTGCAGTAACATATAGAGGTATATATCTTTAGATATCTATCTATATATAAGCATGTCAGCCGTAGGACGTCCACAGCTGGAAAAATACCTCCCGAAAAGATCTCCAGTTATTATATATATACATATTATTAGTTATTAGTTTTTTTATTTATTAGTTATATACATATATATATATATATAGGATATCTCAGTCTCATTGAGAGCAAAGGTAATTAATTATTTATAGCGCAGCGTAGGAC
Source organism: Gymnoscelis rufifasciata (assembly GCA_929108375.1). Taxonomy (NCBI): domain Eukaryota; kingdom Metazoa; phylum Arthropoda; class Insecta; order Lepidoptera; family Geometridae; genus Gymnoscelis; species Gymnoscelis rufifasciata. The sequence goes on along the minus strand of OV815302.1, from coordinate 9,715,766 downwards.
GTAGGTACACCTACAAGATGGGCGGATGACTTGGTATAGGCGACGGGTTCACCGACCGAAATAACTAGATCTTTTCGGGAGGTATTTTTCCAGCTGTGGACGTCCTACGGCTGACATGCTTATGAAGGGTTATGTATTTATATGTCCAAGTAGACAAATAATTGTCACATAAATACAAAGACAAGCGACATTTCGAAATATTTAAAAACTGAGACCAGACATGATCGTTAAATAGCTATATATTGTGCCTTCTCTTGATAAAATTTGACAACTATATACTTTCTTCTATTTTAATTTGCTAGCCTACTAGGTATATTAATTAAGTTAGTTTTACGTTCCAGTGCGTTCTGCGGGCTTGGTCCTCCTTCAAACGGTCCCTGAAGGTTTGGGCACGTTCAACTTGCGCGCCGCAGCGCTTAAAGTTCCCGGAGTGATGGCTATCCACGAGCTACATGTCTGGCAACTCGACCGGGATAAGCTAGTGGCCACTGCGCATGTCTGCTACAACTCACATGAGGTAAGTTGAATGAGTTGATCAACAGTTGTGTGGAAAATGCTTTCACTGAAATGCTACAGGGTCCGTACAGTTCAAGGAATAGCGTGAGAGTTGCCGCTTACTTGCACTTTATATCTCTTAGCCACGTACTGCTTAGACGGCTGAAAACCTCTTATCTCGAAACTCCAACTGATAATTGAACAGATTGGACTAGCCGATAATCAACCAATAAAATTCTCGTGTCACAGTTTTCGTTGCCATACTCCTCCAAAACAGCTGGACCGATTTTGATGAAATTTTTTGTGCTGATCCGGTATCTATGAGAATCGGCCAATATCTATTTTCATCCCCCTAAATGTTAGGGGTAGTCCACCCCTAAATTTTATTTTTTAGTCAACATTTTTAATTTCTATTTTTTTTTGTTACAACATACATAAATACATACAATCTTCAATTTTCGCCCTTCTACGATCAACCCTTATTTTTTAATAGCCATTTTAGTAATTAAATCATTTTTCCTCTCCGGTCCAAAACTTAATATGGCAAAACAACGTTTACCGGGTCAGCTAGTTTAGTATGAAAATACTAAAGTTATATATAAGAACAAGCATCATTTATTTGCATAAAACATGATTGTAAACATGGTGGTAAGTTTTAAAAAAAAGTGTTCTACATGTTTTGCCAATCCTGGCGTGCAAATTTGAGAGGACACAATGCATTTGGTCACAAATGTGATTTGTCTGTGAAATATTACCTGATTAGTTTATTATTATTATAGATACATCGTTAAGTAGAATATTCTTAAATACTACCTACTTCAGAATTACGACAATAAGACTCCTTTAAACATTTCAATACCTGATTATAAATTTTAGATGCCATACCTAAAACACTTTTTCTTGCCATGATATACGTTTGATTTTTCTTAAAATTTTTTTGTGATATTGAGGGTTTTTTTTTATTTATAACAAGATAATGTTAATACATTCATGAAGATATAAAGTTAATCTTGCACATCTTGCAGCTAAATATTACAATTACCCACTAATACTTTTTAATGACATTTCAGGACTACGTGAAAAGTGCGCAATTGGTTTGCGAAGTGTTTAAACGCCACGGAATTGGTCTCGTCACTTTGCAACCAGAATTTCTCCTCGCCACACTGGGTAAGAATTCCAATTTGCAATGGTTAGCAAAGATTTAATTTTGGAAATAATAAGTTTTAGAAATTTTAATTTATTATTTTTTTTTCTGTATTATATTTCAACCGGTATAACTATATTTTATACTATTCGAATCAACTTTTTTTGTTGTTTGATTAGCCTGTCGTGTCCCACTGTTGAGCTAGGACCTCCCCTAACTAACCCAAACAATCCAAATCTACAACTATGCATCTATCTTTAACCATCATAAACTAATTTTAGTGTTTTTTTTTTAATGTCAAATTAGCGTCTAAGTAGGTCCTAAATAACTATTTGATAGGACATGCCCCAATTTCACCATGCGAGTTTAATTGAACCAAGTTCAACCATTGAAAAATTACAATTTCATGACAATTTGGTCTTAGATATGCGGCAAAACTAATTTTGACCGATTTGATCGCGTTCATCAGCCAATGGTGAAATCGGGGCTTTGTAAGTAGGTACTTGAAGTGGGTGGTTGAATGAACTGAATGGGTGGTTTTTGTGACTTTGAACTTACAATTTTTTTTAATTACAAGTAATTGATATTGCTATAAGATGCATTTAATTATTTTTCTTGCATTTTATACAGATACGGAAGAAGAAAGAAAAGCTTTAATCGCCTTCGCAAACCTAGCGTGTTCGGGACCCTGCGCAAAAGAGTGCATCGCTCCAAAATGCTGCCAAGCACCCATTAGACCAAGCGTTACTCGCATTTAGACTAATCTTGTGATAAGAAGTAGGTAGGTATATTAAGATGTAATATTTTGTATAGGTACCTACTTATGTTTTGTAGATAGAATACAGAGATGATGGAATTTTAAGGATTTACTAGAGTTTGCTTGAGCACCACGTAATGTTTTTTGAGTGGTTGGTTGAGTGGAATTTTTTATTTTTCAAGTTTGTATATAATGATTTCCGAAAACTATTTGTCAATCGATAGAGACCTCTTAATCTTAAGAATCTTCGCATAATTTGACACGATCTAGTAAGTTCGCAACCTCATCTACCCACAAAAGCTCGTGTGAATGCGAAATGTAACTCCTGTTATTATGTACGTAAAAAGTTTATTCTCTAGGCTTCGTTACAAGTATAGGCAAAAGATACAATATTTTTTTGACTATTATTACTTTCTGGTGTAACATAGAACATACTCGATTTTATTTTTGCTATGTAGCGGCACAGAATACATAATAAGTAGTAGCGGTATAATAGCTTTAGGTTGTAGCAAAAATAGGTACTATTTTTTTAGTTTGAGATTAATTGAGATGAGATTTTGTTCAAATATTATTTACTGATACAAGAACTCAGACCACCAGTCAAACAATATTTGTGCATTAAGATCTACTTGTGAATATGTGATAACCTCTCAATAGTCGGCCGCCATTAACCCTCAGACTCGCTGAGTGCCTTTCGGCACACCTGGGTAGGTGATATATTTATTTATCGTGTTTATGGCAATATCCTTAGAATGGTAACATAAAGGTTTCTTTAAATTATATATTATTTTGGAAATTAAGACGAAATAAGCGCATTTGTTCGCATAGCGCACGCGGCGATATCGCTATTAAATAGTCGCATTTAAATGACGATAAATCTATAATTTTAATGTATATAAACTGTATTATATAAGCTAACGGAATAATACAATTAAGTATTATTTTATCTTAATGTTTTAATTTGATTGAAAATAGGTGAACGTCAGACTATTTAAAATAAATATAAATTAAAATGTCTTCCAAATCTTTGTTACCTAAGTATACTAGTATTATTTCTGTGACACCAAGAATAAACTAGACGAATCAAATAAAGCAAAACCAGTACCAGAGATTTCTAACGAGGTAGTTGTAAACGAATGAACCTGTGGCTAAACAAGTGAAAGTGCAGTAAATAAAACACGATCACTATATTGTCACTTGACTGCACACGCTGTGGTCGTTAGCGACAAGGAGTAGTCGGGTAAGTGCACATTGAAGTAGGTGGATCAGCCACCTTGCGTCAAAATCTTGCGTCGTTCTTTTGAAATCTATAGTAGCTTCGTAGCTTCGTCGAATCGAGGAAACGATCGAATCGTGTGGATTCGTTGCCACCGAATTTACAACAACGAACGAAATACACCGAAGTTTCACCGTAGCCATCTAATACTAGTTTAAGCAGTTATGTCAATAGATAAATGTGTTTTTTAGGAAGTCAGTAAGATTTAATGTATAATTTAGTTTCAATAATCTGAACAGATGGTGAGCTAGCCACCTATAATAGGTAATGTGTGGCTTATTTCGTTGTTTATTAATTTGTTATTATTGGTGAATTTGTCGTGGACTAGTTTATTCCAGTTGAAATGGTGTATAATGTTATACATTAATTGAAGTTGAAATTGAAAATATGAGAAACTGTATGCTTTTATTTATGAGATCTTAGACAACTCTTTAAGGAAAACATGTTTATTCTGGCATAATAATGCCGAGCTACGATCGTGTTCCTTCGGTATTGCAAGATACCGATCCCTATAAATCAAACTATGTATTAACACAATTGTTATCAAAGTTATTATATAAGGCATTCAGCAAAATTGCTTGTAAATAGTTTCCTAGAGGCTTTTACTTTATTATTTTTACATGAAATAGATAAATTATTTACTTTTTTTTTTATTTATAATTATCATTGTAAAATTTATTGGTGATGTGAACGGCCCCTAACTGTAGGTTGAAAGCGGAACCAGCTTTTCTGTCACTTTCATTGCTCATAGGTTGGCGCCACTCAAAATCAGCATTGCCATTATCAATAGAAAGCCTCTCATTATTTAATTATATATAGATAGAATATATTCTATACCTAGATAAACGCCTGGTTAGTTTGGTACGTTTTATTTGTGCAATAAAACGTAACTAGGCCTCTACATTGATATTAAGTATTTTAAACATCTGTTATTACCTATTATGTGTGTATGGGTACGAGTTTATTAAATAACTTTTTGGGTTAGATTTCAAGAAACATAATACATAGGTAGGTAGTAAGAAAATAATATTATAGGCTTGGATACATCTGTCTACGTAATTTATAAAATACCAATGTTTTAAGAAATCAATGGATACTCTACATAATATATTTGCTAGATAATAATTTTATATGATTTTAAGATAACCTTTGCCTTATTTAAAATTAACAGGGATATAATAATTAGGAAAGAGTAAACTAGGATTATAGCAAGTTACTGTGATGTGATTCAGCAGTATTAGATTAAGAATTTATTTTGTACAGTGATTAATGTATATTTAAATAAAATAATGCTATGCAATACCATACTTTTCTTTACGATTGACCTTTGACCTCAGATTAATAAATGTTTTATTGTTCTATCCTACTAAAAATAAGAAAAATGGATTTGTTATTTGCACATCGTGCCATTTTATTTGACCCTGACCTTTGATATATCTAATTAAACGTATGAAAATGTACTGTAATGGTAGTGGCCCACGGGAGGAGATGGGGGCAACATTCTTACGACTATGCCCGCATAATTTATTAAAATTTTCCAAACTAAAACTCGGTTTTTTCGTTAAAATCTTCTTTTTGTGATTTGTGTATTTTGTTAAAGTAAATCCAGTAGAAAATGGAGATAAGAAGAGTTTAAAAGATATTTTTAAAGCCATCCTTTAAAATTATCGTGAATACTTTTAGCATTAATACTACTTAGCATTAATACATGACATCAACAGCAACATATAATCATGACACTCAAAAAGTGTTTTAGAATCTAACATTTTTTAATGATTCTTGCAATAAAAGTTCCATTGTAAACGTTTTTTTTTATTTTTATCTTCTTACATTGTATTCGAAGAGTTTTCATAATATTAATAAGAAAAAGTTATTTCAGTTAACGTCACATTATAACCGAAACTATTCCACCAAAAATGAGTTCGACCCGACCGAAAGGTGAATAAAATAAAACCGTTTAACATCCCACGTCTGATCAACACAAATGATTCAAAGGAATTCGTGATAATTTTACAATTCATAAGCAAAAACCAATCGGGACACATCTGATTAAGCTGCTATATTTCGGATAGGTATGTCTGTAAAATTCGGTAAAGCTTCCTGTAATATTCGACATGTCTAGTCAAAAATAGCCGACTGAATGAGGTCAGACGACGGTGCGACACGGCGCGACGCAGTGATGAAGCCGCACGCGCCGCCGCCGAACGGGCGGTCCGCCGTCCGCGCCGCGTTCTCACTGCTGCTTCTGCTATGTTGTGCTGCAGAATACAACTCGCAACGAATTCAGATAGGTCATCTGTTTTGTTCTCTTAATTGTTCTTTAGGATTTGCTATGTTTGTATTAATAAATTTACATCAGAATTGCAAATTTTTGTTCAAAGCATTGAAATTCCGAAGCACTTTGTGTCAAAGTCGCACGCGCAGCTGATCCGCCTGCCACACCGAGCTTTAACTTATGCTGCTGCTATGTTGTGCTGTAGAATGAAGAAGCTATCTTTGCTTCATTCTGTTCTTAAAATTGACACCAAAATCCGAACCATTTAACGTCAATGTTGTATCAGATAGAACAGGCGCTCCGCATTCTGTGCCGAGCTTTACTGCTGCTGCAACAGTATACCATAACAATTTTGTGCTGCAGATTACAACAAGTAACGAATATAGATAGGTCTTCTGCTTTTTCTTCATTCTATTCAGTCATCAGTTTCTACAGTCTGTTCTTCCGGAATTTCATGAGTTTTCTTGTAACTCAAATTTACAATAAATTTGAAGCAAATGGGTAGGTACAGGTTTCGTAAAAGAACGAAAAACATACAAACTCTTGTTTTTATAATGTTTTATGTTTAGGTTCCATTTAAACCATTTCTAAAAATACACTATTAGTAAATACACCTATACACCATCAGTAGAAAATACTTTTATAATTTCAAGTTCATTATCTTAAGCGTACTTCGTGCTTGTTGAGTTTTAATGAAACAACGAAGAACAAATACAAATCACCTTATTTTACACCAAAACAAAACACTTGTTTCAAAAATCACATACAAGGAAGAAGTACTTACTAATGGTGGCCTTATCGCTTAAGAGCGATATCTTCCAACATTCATACTAAGTTTTATACGAATTTCTGCATTGCACCCCCATTTTTACTCTCTTAGGAGGTGAATTTTCAACTACCCTTTCGAAGTGCTTTGAAAATTATAAAAGAAACCCCTTTTAAAGTTTTGAGTAGTCAGGGCATGTTAAATTATACAATAGATTATACTACAGTATATTTAAACCCTAAAACATAAATGAACTAATATAAATAAACACTACATATATAAAAAGAAGAGTAAATTTATTTTACCCATAATGAGATTAAGATGATTATTCAAGTGTTTACTCACAACACAAAGCAATTGTCAAGATCAATAAGATGGCTATTAAAATAGAGGGACCATTATTCATGATATTTGGAGTATACCTTTAACTACAAAGTACTATTAAAAATTATGTCTATAATTATGATGCTGTGTTTGAATAATTTTGTAACATTATTGTTGTAAACCAACAGGGGCCGTGGTAGAGGAGCCACGTTACCGAAGCGTAGCGGCGGCGGCTAGGAGCGCTCTGCAAGCAATTAATGATCGGGCACTTATATTACCGCTGCCGGTGCGTGAGCCGCTGGATGCCGCGCGCCATGTCTGTGCGCTGGCTAAGGAAGGTGCGAGCGCGGTGATGCTCGGCGGCTCAGTGCGCATGCAAACTCTCGCGCACGAGGCTGCGGCACGCGCAGGTCTTCCGCTTCTGCTGATAGACGAGCACCCACGCACCGCCGCCGCAGAATGGGAGGCGCTACAGATGCAACCGCACCCAGCCGTACTGGCTCGCGCCGCCGCCAACTTGTGCCACGAGAAAGGCTGGATCAATGCCGTGCTACTGCACGAGGGTAGTGCCTGGCACGCAGCACGCATTACGAACCCAGAACCAACCCCGATGCAGATAACAACGCCTCCGATTAAGTTAGTGGTACGCCAGCTACCGCCGCCGGGGTCATCTCCCTCGGTGCTGCGCAGCTTGATGCTGGTGCTAAAGAAGCAGGGTGCGGAAAATTTCGTGGTTTGGTGCGAGGCTGAGTGCGCTCAGCGCGTGTTAGACGCGGCGCAGCTTGCGGGACTCGCCGCAAACAGCCATTCCTTCCTGCTGCTGGCGCGCGATCTTCATGCCGCCGCTCTAGAGCCTTACAGTCACGGTGGTGCCAACATCACGGCATTGCGTCTGTTCGACCCCACGACGGAGGATGTGCGGACTTTCATAAGCGCATGGCGAGCCGAATATGAAAATTCCGAGGAGGAGGAGGAGCTGGACTCGGTGGAAAATGAGCCGCCATCATCGCTGCTGCTAGCGCGCGATGCTGCAGTGCTGGCGACTCGGGCGCTCCGTGTCCTCAGGTTGCCACCGCGCCCCACCGCCGCCTGTGAACTGGGACGCGGTGCATTTCATGCTGACACCCTACTCAACTACCTGCGTTCCGTAAGGCCTCAATAGTATAAAGTATCGTCAAAATGTTGATCTAAATTGTCAGCTTATTTTTTGTATTTCAGGAGGATTGGAATGAGCAAGGAACGAGTGGGTCTTTATCTTGGGAAGCCGATGGTAGTCGACAGGACGTACGGCTAGAGGTAAATTAAAAGATTACAGGGCTGGTGGCGGTTCACAGCACCTAGTACTTATTTTATCTCCTTCGGTCTCAGGTGGTGGAGGTGGCACGAGGAGGGGCGCTCGAGCACGCCGGCGTGTGGTCTCCGTCCAGCGGCGTCCTGTTCCAGCACCAAGGTGCGCCCGCATCGCCACCGCCACTTGGCACTATGACAAACCGTACCTTCAATATCCTTATCGCCAGGGTACGTGCACACTTCAGAGTTGTCGTAATTCCTACTGACCTTCTTCCACTCAAAAAATTACGTTATTTGTTTTAGAACAAACCGTATGTGATGCGCAGCGAATCAACGGGCAGACTTACAGGCAATAAACGCTATGAGGGTGAGTGGTTTGCAGTGCAATCGGCCTTTCGTAGAGCCTGTGATTACCCTTTAGCTCTTTTCTTTTTATAGGTTTCTGCATTGAGTTGATCGAGCGATTGGCGGAGATCCTTCAGTTCAACTACACCTTCATAGAACAGGAGGACGGAAATTATGGAGGCATGTTGGACCGCTTGCGCAAAGACATGGTGTGTATACATTTTGGGCCCCGAATTCATATTTAAGTGTTATAAATAATCAATAAAAATTTTGCAGAGTGTCGAGTTTGCCCTCACGGATTTGACGATAACAGCAGAACGGGAGCAGGTGGTGGATTTTACGACGCCATTTATGAACCTCGGCATTAGCATCCTGTTTCGCAAGCCAGAGCCACCAAAGCCGCAGCTATTTGCGTTTATGCTGCCCTTCTCAAACGGGGTGAGTGACATGAAATAGATTGGGACTTCTTGTAACAGCGGGGTGCAGTTAGTTAGTGCGTGGATGGTTGCAGGTGTGGCTGTGCCTAGGCCTGGCCTACGTGGGCTCGTCGCTGGTGCTGTACGTGGTAGGCCGGCTGTGTCACGAGGAATGGCAAAACCCGTATCCGTGCATTGAGGAACCTGCCACGTTGGAAAACCAGTTCACACTTGCCAACGCACTGTGGTTTAACCTGGGTGCTGTGCTGCTGCAAGGCTCGGAGATTGCACCGGTGTAAGTTTCGGCAAAACCCTCCATGAAAGAAACATAATACGCTAGCTTTACACGATACATCGTTGCCTGTGTTTTATGGATTTTTCCGCGGGAAAAACGTTAAATAGCCTTTCTTGATAAACACTTTATCTGAAACTGAAATATTTTTTCAAATCGCATATGAGTAGTAGTCCCTGAGATTAGAGCGTTTTAACAAATAAACAAGCTCTTCAGCATTTCAATATTATTAGGTGCAGATAAAGCCCACCTTAACTTTTCTTCATCAAACATTATGAATAATCCTTCAAAAATGACATTGAGGTTTCGAACATATATTTTTTTCTTAACTGTAGTTTTTTTTTTTGTAAAGTGGTAAGATGAAATCTCCTGTTGCAGAGCTTACGGATCGCGCGCGGTGGCCAGTGCCTGGTGGTTGTTCGCGCTGGTGATTACATCTTCGTACACCGCGAACCTCGCCACGCTGATGGCCAAGAAGAGCCCCACCGACCTCATCCACGACGTCACCGAGCTCGCAGACAACCAGCTCAACATCGACTACGGAGCCAAGGCGAACGGCTCCACTTACACATTTTTTGCGGTAGTATACATATATTTATTTTTATATATTTATTTATTTCTATAATCTAATTACGTACAAAATACGATAAAAATAATTCCGTAAAAACTAAAAAAAAACCCTTACGATTTCTAAACTTTGGTTGCCTTAAAAGATCAAGTTATTATTTTTGTAATGTACATGTGATGCGCTTGCATTTGAGACCTCACTCGAGTATATTTACAGATTTTCGGTTTTTCTTTCCCACTTTGAGACCTCATAATTTTTAAACGATCATCCGATTTTCATTTAGCATGTCTTAGAACACTCGCGCGAAACTCACCTTTCATAAAAAAACACATGATGACACAGGCAGACATGCACGTCAATCTTATAACACCCCTGTTTTGCGTCGGGGGTTAATAAAAACGTATAATGCTAGGAGTGTCTGGTCAGGCAGCATTTCTTATAGACTTATATTCAAGGCCTGGCACCAATTTGAGCCTGTAAACTTGTTTTATGCCTCTTCTACAATACTCCAAATACTAACACGGCGTCCAGACCTGGCTGGCGGGTACCAGCTATAGTTATTTATGAAATTTTTGTTTAAAGGCTTTAACGGGGTTTGGACATTGTCAGGTGCTGGTACAATTACAATGTTCGACGGTGATTTTCAATGTGAAAACTTCTGTCCGAATTATTTTTTAACTACTACATACGCATAACAAATACAAAAACTTCCTCAAACATGACTCTATTAACATTAATAAACACGGCTTTTGGCCCGTCCTCAGTGCCATACAAATCCTTATTAAGTTAGTTGAATAGTATGCCTACTACGAGTAAAACAGGTGTACGCCTTCATTACAATGTCATTTTACTACATAGAAAGTCATATATATAGAGAACAGTTGCGATCCTAAATGCTTTTTATGTGGCATCCATCTTTAAGCATTTTTAATAACCTATGCTCATATTCTTACATAATGATTTTACATACTTACAATATTATTATTTATTCTTTTCAGCAATCGCAAAGCCCTTTGTACAAAAGGATGTTTGAGCACATGAGAAAGAGACAGATGCCAACAACAAACGATATTGGAATTGCAAAGTGAGTACAGCATAACTATGTACCATAAATGTATTGAGCCTAAGGTGACAGGGCGTTACGCGAGCGCGTGTTGTTTCAAAATGTGCTCCGTCACGAGGCCCGCAACCTAATGCGAAAGTAGCTCTGTCTGTCTGTTTCTCTTTCACGCAAAAACTACTGAACCGATTTAAATGCCTCCGGGCCGGGCCAGTGCGTGAAGCGATTTTTTCGTGTTTCGTAATATGGTCCGGAGAAGCCACCTTCTAGGTCTTCATGTTCCATCTTAGACCACATCATCACTTTACATCACGTGAGACTGTGGTCAAATGAAGGCATATCGAATAAAAGAAAAAAAAGGTGTGTGTGCGATTCACACACGATAGTAGTGAAACTTCAGTAAATCGACAAAAGAATAAGAAGAAAAAAAAATACTATGCAAAAAGATTTTGTTCGGGCGGTCACCCATCCAAGTACTGGCGTCGCGCAAAGTAGCTTAAACTTGTTAGCGTTTAAGATTGCCAATCAATCTCAATCTTATTTCCATTTCCGTTGCATCCGGTTTCAAATCACAACGATTCTAAAGAAGTTTCACTTAAACAAAAATGAAATTTGGTACACAGATTCTCTAGAGCCTGTGAAAGGACATACTTTTTACCAAGGGAAAATGTTATTCCACGGGAAAATCCATTAGAACGCCAGTAACACCGCGGGGCACTATCACAAGTGTGACATAAATAAGCGATCTTATAGAAAATCATGGTTTTGTCAACACCTTTTGTTTGAAACCAATCGATGTGTAGTTTCAGTTTTAATTTTAATTCCTTGCATTTGTTCAGTCAACCGCTATGAGAGCCAAACTATACATATTTTAAATATCTTGAAATACTCACGCCTATAAATATTTGAAAAATCTCTTGTGTCCATGTTTATGAACATTGATTTGGTTACTTGATTTAAATAAATATGAGTACGGTAGAGATATTTATTAGTTTTCAGTTGTTTTGATATTAATGCGGGTCTTGCTCAGATTAATATGATGGGTTAGGTGTGTGTTAGATATTTGATTGTTAAATCTGCTCATATATGTAAGAACCCATAGTACATACACATATTTGTACTTTGCGGCTTGATTATTCTCTATTATAAAACTCGACTGTACTTGCGAGTAAAAACTTAACATAACGTAATTATCGATACGAATCATACGAGCTTAAACCTCGACGGGTGTCCATTTATAACGGAGTTCCGATAACCACTTTCCAGCTTCATGACATCAATATTATGTTACTTTTGACACACTGGCATAGAAGTACATGCAAAATTTCAGCTCAATCGGAAACCGGAAAAGTTTCTTTATTGGAATATAAACATTTAAAATAAATATTTAAGTCCCCTGTGTAAAGGGCATAGCAATGAATTTACTTACATACTAATTAAAACTTAGTATAGAACGTAACAATTTCAAGTATGTTCATAACAGTTAAAAAAAATAATAACTTAGTAATTATTATATAATTTTAATTACTCTTTCTCTAACTTAGCTTCTTGAAATAAATACCTATTTTAATTCTATACTAGGACTACTATTAAAACATATTATAATAATGTTGAAATGGTTACCAATAGATATTTGCTTAATTTTATTAAGGTTACATTATACACTTGATCGTTATAGAATATTATTTACTTTTATATAATAATACTATTTAAACTTATCTGTAAAATAGTCTTCAATAGAAAAAAATATTTTTTCTAGAAATAGATTTCTTAGTTGAGTTATAAATGACTGATGACATTCTTCACTTTATATTGTAATTAAATGGATGTAAATGTGTTTGTAGCAGTACTTCACGCAAAATCTTATAAAGTTTGATGAAACTTCACAATAATATACCTTACATATCAAAATAACACATTGGCAAATTTTTACCGCGGTAAAATGCCACATTCTGCAGGAAAATCTCGGAATCATTGGTTTTCCGGCGCAAAACCGAAACATTAGATTTTTTTTTTTTTGAGAAAAATTTGGCATGCTCAACTTTTTACAAAGGATAAAAGCAACAGTTACATATATTTTTATTTTCTATCTTTCTGGTAACTTCTGGTGGGCGTAGAGTGCTGCACAACACGTCACTGTACGCTTTCCTGTCTGAGTCCACCTCCATAGAGTACGAGGTGGAGCGGAATTGTCAACTCACCAAGGCAAGTAAACGCATAAAAAAAATCGCAGAAATATATTTACCCCCTAAGAAGAGGTAGGCCGAATAAAGATGGATGGACTGTGTGAAGGATGACATGTGTAAGAAAGGAGTGAGTGTTGTGATGACAGAGGAAAATGGAAGTAAAAACATGTTGTGCCGACCCCACGTAATGTGTGATAAGGGCAAGAGAATGATGATGATGGTGATGATATTTACACCCTCACTTGTACCCTTTTGTATATGAATGCTCTTATTATGTAACGTTCATATTGGACTTTTCTGTTTTAATATGATACCCCACTTATGGCCCATTGTTAAATTGTCATATTTTATCTATGTCACATTTATATGTTACTCACCTAGTCAGTTAAACGATATCAGCAGACGCATTCTGTAAAAAATCGAATACGAACTCGAAATCACTCAAGTGACCGAGCTCACTTCGAACGCTCGTCACTGGGGCGCTACAGGCGCTATCGAGTTTTACAGAATACAAAACTTTAAACTCACCGCGGATACAGCTTAGTAAGGATCGGAATGAGTTTACAGAATGCGTCTACAGGAGATCTATTGGTTTGAAATTCGACTCTTAGGTACACCAATATAATAAAGTCAGTGTTTTTTTGGAACCAGGGGATAATTAAATTTACATACGTACTACCTCTTCATAAACAAACACTGTAAGTATATTGTTTGTGTATAAACTATGTCCAAAAACAATTATAATTCGAATACTACATTGTTTCAGGTGGGACCACTTCTCGACAGCAAGGGATACGGTATCGCGATGCGCAAAGGTAAGCTCTTAGGTTTATAATGCTCTTAGGCTTACGGGGAACTGTTTCGCTATTATGTAACGTACGTACGTTTCGAACACTGACCATTAATAAATCTTGCCACCAGGAGTTACTTTAATTTTGGCTTATTCTTTTTAAGAAAATGCCACTAGTAAGGTTAGGTAACTGAGGTGTGTCTTCTTCTGATTTATTTGAGTAACATAATAGACGCATATGTTGCAGACAGCCCGTACCGTCAAGCGCTGAACCTGGCTCTATTGAACCTCCAGGAATCGGGCGTATTACGAGACATGAAGAATAGCTGGTGGAATGAGAAACACGGCGGTGGTGCCTGTAAGGTACGTCAACCAGCTCATCCATTTACTCTACACTAGCTTCCCTCCCAGCGGCTTATCCCGCGTTAATAAGTATGTAGTTTATATACTTTACCAGGACTCAATGCTATCTGTATGCACTATATATACTAAATTTCTTATAAATCTGGTAAAGAAGACAGACTAGTTAAAACAATTATTATATCTAGGTCCTTAAACGTATTTATAAGATAAAGTTCATGCTTTCCGTTAATCCATATTCAATCGTATATAAGAATATCAAAGACCAATCTGCATTAAGCCTCGGTCTTACATATAAAGATCGGTAATAGACTACGCACTAAACCTAATTAGACCCAAAACCCAAAATCAATAACAATAAAATAAAACGCGGAAGTAGATTGGCCACTATTAATTTTATTAGGGCATTTAAGTTCACATGCGTCAATGAATGTTCAAGGAATCACCAAATAAATACTCTATTTTAACTATCTCTACAGTATCGATAACATTTTGCACACCAACGCTTTTCATTACGTCACCTACTAACGGTGCCCAAAAGCGGTTTCCACCAAAAGGTTTATCATAATATGCCACCAGGTTTCCATTTAGGAATGTCCTATAATTGATTTCAATTTCCAAATATCCGACAAACACGGTTAGCTCAGCATTCACTTCTTGTGTAGGATCAAGATACATTTCCGTTTTTTTTCCAACAGTGCCAGTGAAGTTTAATGATGTATTCTTATTTTTTCCCCAGGTATTTTTGATAGACATTTCTGACTGATTCGGTATGGTAACTTTCAAATTATACTCTTGAGAAGTTTCCAAACCTTCGTTCTTTTTCCACGTTGTTGTCAGCTTGTTCTCAAAAGTTATATTGCGAGAAATTTCTACATTTATCTTTTTAGTTTCATTGGATTCGTTGATATAATTTTCCGTGAACGTTTCTAATGGTATCCTTGTATCATTTTTTATTGTATAAGACTTCAATTCTGAATTGCAAAATAATTGTGACCATCTTTGTGTATTGTATAAGTCTATAAATCTGTTATTAGTTTTGTAGTATACATCGTGCGGTTTTTTTCCGTAATAAATATTTATCACATTTCTTAAGTCCGTCGTTTTGAAAAATAGTTTAATGTCGCTTTCCGACGCGGTTTTCGAAATCACTCCAGACACTGTTACTTTTGGTGTTGACCCGGCCTTGATTTCAATATTTATTTTGGATTGGATTAACTTTATAGCTAAAAGGAATATTATTAGGACTTTCATCTTTACTGTTATTCAATAATCAAAATATACAATTGCTTAAGTAAAATATTAATAACTTCGGAGACGACAGACTCCAAGTAAGTTTAGACTATAATGTACTTGTTATTTGTTTATTAATCTTATCAATATGACCGTTTTATCTTTCTTTCATAGAGTTCAGGTTCATTAGGTAGGTACCTATTGTATTATATTCTTCTCTTTTATCTCTACGCTATCACTTACATGTGCCTAAATAATACAAATCTCCGCGCATAAAACTAAACATAATATTGGAATATAAATTCCGACGTGTTGATATCCTTTATACACAAATCACCAACCGCTTACCTTTCTTATCAAGTTTGAGGATTCCTCATAAAACAAAGTCGAATATCATATAATCCATGCGTAGTTTTTATACCTTTGTAGAGTGAAACTTAATTATAAAATTATAACATAACCTATAAAATCTAAGTTTATATTTGATTATAACTACATTAGGTATAAGCAAACAAACATCGGAAGCGATTTCATTTTATGTTATTTATGTAAAGATGCGGTCTATTACAGGAGACGGATGAGTTTACCAGCACTAGTTTAGAAATGTCCAACTTCCGCGGGTTATTCCTGGTGCTGTGCGTGGGCTGTGCGCTGGGCGTGGTGCTGTCTTCCATAGACTTGATGCTGGGGTCCTTGCGACGCGCGCGTGATGCCGGCGAGTCCTTCTGGCGACGGCTGGGGAACGACCTACGATTCGTCTTCCTATTTGAGCAATCCGTGAAACCGCTTAATGTGAGTTACTTACTAAATATGAAGAAGATAATTGGTTTGTTACGTTTTAAGTGACAGTGAAGTCATAGGGTTCGATATATTTTATAACAAAAATATTTCTGTACCTTTACGACCTAAGTAATCGAAATGAATTATTTAATATAATATTATTCTAAATACCTACGTGATTTCCTGAGGACATTATTATCACATTGCGGCGCCGGGCGGTGTGAAGAATGGGATGATGTTAGGTTTCTTTTCATCATTACTATTTAACTCGGCATGACAAGTTACGTTTTTACATAATGAAGTAATTGTTTAACTTCATAAATAAAGCTACCCAGTGTCCTGGATACTAGGTATATAATCGTTACCCTCGACAGGATCCGCTGAGTTCATCATCGAGCGGATCAGACCCGGAGGCGGAGGCTGAAGCGGAAGTGGAAGTGGAAGCGGAAGAGGGCTTGGAACCGACGCGCGGTCGCTCAGCGTCTACGCGGCGGCGTCGTTCGTCCATGCACGCGGCGAGTTTGCGCCTGGCACGGCACACGGCGGCTGCGCGGGACTCCGGCACGCCGGCGCCGGCACACACGCCGCGAGCTCGGTCGCCGCGAAACCCGCGCTCTCGCACTGCTAGTCGGCGGGAGCCCAAGCAATCACTTACGATAGCCCCACAGTAAAAGTATGATGATAAATGAAAGGTCGCGCGTTCGTTCTGTCAAAAAAAAACGAGGAATAAACGAGGGCAACGTCCGTCCTTTCACCCCTCTGTAGATGTCAAAGATCGCATGGTCGCTATCGTTAGATTGTTGACCCATCTCTTACCGTGGGCGCCTTAATAACTAAACAGAAGCATCTTAGAATAAATCTTGGCAGACAACATCAAATACTGCGCTGGCCCACCTATGTGCCAAGCATAGCGAGTATGGCAAATCCCCAATTTGTTGTTAAGGGAGGTTATCTCCAGTTGTGGACATTCTACGGCTTAAGGTGGTTGTATGGGCTAACGCGACTTTTTCAAATTGATATATCTACTTGATGAGTGAATAAATATGTATAAAAAAAATATATGTTGCAAAATAGATATTAAACTACAACTTGAACGTTTGAAATTATTGTATCTTCATTATTACTTAATAAAAAAAATATTCAAAGTAAGGCATTTTTTATCCGAAATTTGGATATATCTTTTAAACGGTATTGAGTTTGAGTATTTTTCTTTAACTTAAATATTTGTCAAAGTATTCCACACAAACTGTACGTTTGAAAATTAAAACAAATGATTTATACGACTACAAATAATTATTTTATGTTTTCGGTATGAAATGGAACGACCGGGTCTGTGCGGGGGCGACGGGCGGCAGTGTGGCTCAGACTATCGGACGGGGAGGTTGTGTCGCGCGTCTTCGTCATCGGTACAAATGCATTTTTCGATTTAACCGTATAACGATTATTGTTTGCGCATGGACGCTGTTGTTTAGTTTTATATTTTAGTAATAGGTATTTGAGCTCGGACTTTTGTATATTCGTTGGACAAGTTCAGTAAGCAATTAGCAGGAATAAAAGTTAGTAATAAATAAGTAATGATTATACTTACTACCTACCAACTAATGAATTAAGTACCAAGCTAATATAATAAGTACCTACCTATTAATATTTGTAAACAAAAAAAAACACTTATGAAGAAGTTGTTTTTTTTTTATAAGGGTTACCTAGTTAACTAACTCTGACTCTGAGTGCCTCGTAGGCGCGGTGTGCGAATGTCCGCTTGCAGAGCAAAAGGTAGCGGGTTCGATTCCCGCCGAGGGTAAAAGTGTTTGTATGTTCTGCAAGCACTTTTCTCCTTGGTCTGGGTATTTAATATGTATAATAAAAAATATCTTTATATGTATGTATATTATATTAAGTATATCAAATATCTAGTACCTATCCGTAACACAAGCTTAGAGCTTACCACGGGACTAAAATGTTGTTGCGTGAATTGTCTGGAAATATTATTTATTTATAACTAGCACAGACTAGTATAAATATAATTAAAAATTAAAAATAGAATTAATTGTTATATATATTTTATGTCACCGCACCGTCCAGTTATTTGCTGTGCATTATCCTCTCCATCCTAAGGTTGTCTGGAAGAAATTGCTCTAAGCAATAAGGCCGCCCATTACGCATTTTTGTATTTAGCTTTAAGTCCCTTTTTGTATTGTGATATGGTGTGTAATAAAGAGTTTTATTATTATTATTATTACTAGGTATATGATACAAACAAAGTATATACAATGTGCATTTTCGAACCTTGATCAAACTAAATGCGGATACACGACATAAATTTATGGATAAATATAGGATAAAAAAAATTATATGTTGGCTATTTAAAAAAAAGCCAATATTTTTTTTATGAAAACTACTTCGTATGGTTTTTTATTCGTTTATGTTTGAGTAAATGGTGTATTTTATTCAAAGTAGGCTCATTTAAAAGCTAGAAAGTTTACATCATCATCATCATCAGCCCTTATCCCATATTACGTGGGGTCGACGCAACATCTTTCTTCCTTCCATTTTCCTCTGTCACTCGTCATCTCAACACTCATTCCTTCCTTCAAAGTTCAAAATTAATTTATTGCGTAAATACATGTTACAGCGTTGTTATGGCTTAAATTTTACATGGATCAATGTATTTTACCTGTCCAGGCATGCAATTATAAAATTGGCATTACATTATTGAATAAACTAAAATAATAAAAATCTAACAAAATACAGTACTAAATAAATTTTTATAATTATTAACTTTAAATTAATTTCATTAAACATTTATAACATCAGTAATCATCATAGTAAGCAAAAATTCAAAGTCATAAAACTAATTATTGTACAATTTAAAAAGTCATTATCTTAGAAACATTTTTGTCAGTCATTTTTGTTGTTACGCATGCCATCCTTCAAACAGTCCATCAATATTTTCTTTGACCTACCTCTTCCCACATATCCATCAACACACATATCTAACACTCTAAGCTAGATAGTTTACCTACTTAAGAAAATTCAAAACAAAATACAATTTTGGTACAAGAGCCCGCTAAATTTTTTTTTGTAGAAATTTACCAAAAAAATTGTTTTTTATTTTGTTGTTGATCTATAATTTTTAAACTTTTTTGCATTATTTATTAAACTTCATAATATTTTTCAAAGGTTGTCTGGAAGAAATTGCTTTCAGCAATATGGCCGCCCATTATGCATTTTGTATTTTGCAAGTCCATTTTTGTATTGTTTTATCTTGGTTTGTAATAAAGAGTTATTTTATTATTATTCTACAAATTCTACAAAGAGTCTACAACGAAAAAAGGTCGAAAAAAGGTCTACCTTTTTTCGTTGTAGACGTCATGTTAATTAGGTTAATTAGCCATTTTAATTAGGTACTTTCTGCCTTGTAGTGCCAAATATCAACAGACAACAAATAATGTATCTTAAGTTGCATTAAAATGATCACGCACGATTGTGGTGAAGTGAGCTGGAGCGTCACCATGAATCACGCCAGCGAATCAAATAAGAAACGATCGCGATGTACTAAAAAGAACTTATGAACTGAACGTGGGTTTACTTGCAACGATATGCATTGAGGAAAATGGTTGGCATTTTGAACAATCAATAAATTAATTGATAGTAATAACTTAAAGTGTTGTATTACTTAATCTTATCATTATCCACCGTTAATATCCCACTTTTGGGCAAAGGCTTCGTTCCGTTTCATCTTATCTTGCCTTGTTTCATTACATAATTTGCTGTCTGTTGATCTCTGTACAAGGCAGAAAGTACCTAATTCGAATGGCTAATAACATGACAGCAAAAAGAGTTTAATTAACCTTTTTGGTACGTGGGCTACCCACACCAACCTTAGAGTATCTATGGATACCAACAGTGTCAGTCGCGTAGCATTTCAAATAATTTTATACTCTCTACCTGAAACTTAAAAGGAAAAGACATTATGAATATTGCAGATACTACCTAGATTCTATCAGACGATTGGCCTTCAAGCAAAAACCAGACATTATTCATAAAATTAAAACCCTTACTTTTTAGAAAAGATTTGTAGTATAAATTATGAAGTTTAATATGACAAGCAAAAAAGTATACCTCAATAATCCAGTGTAAAAGTTACAGATTAAAAATAAAATAAATATCTATTTTTTTTGTTAAATTTCTACAAAAAAAAAGTTTTAATAGGCTTTTGTACCGAAATTGTATTTTCTTTTAATTTTCATAGCTAGGTAAACTATCTAGCTTTTTAATGAGCCTACTTTGAATAAAATACACCGTTTACTCAAACAGAAACGAAGAAAACACCAGATGAAGTACCTAGTTCTCATAAAAAAATATTAAATCGACTTTTTTTAATAGTTTACATAAAAAAAAATCTGAAATTTATCGATTAATTTTTGTCAGTATCCGCAAATTGCGTTTGATCAAGCTTCGAAAATACACATTGTATAGGTAACTAGCCTACCCTGGCAGGATTGGCTTAGGATCTTATTATTAGGTTGGTACTTACTAAGTAAAGAAAACCTAGTTAAAAAAACATACTTATTATTTATTTATTTATTTGTTATATTAGAACCACCAACAAGAAAATACACTAAAATAGTTTAAAAATTAAGATTCATTAATATCTAATAATAATATATAATTAATTTTAACAATACATTTAAATTAAAAAAAAAAATTAAAAAGAAAATAACATAAGCACAAACGCATAAATCTCTAGGTAGAATAGTTTTAGCGTAATAATGATGTAGTTGGAAAGTCCTTATTTACGGCGTCGCGACTCGCGAGGACCCGGCACGCGTGACCGCTTGCCGAGAGCGCAGGCCGCGCTCTGCGTCGTAAAAATGTAGCGGGGAGTGTGCTGTTGGCGCGGGGAATAATTTTGACTCCGCCCGAATCCTCAAGGCCGTTGGCCCATACAGGCGCCTTAAGAGATATTTGTGGTGGTATGGATATGAGGCGAAATTATAGGTATACGCTCTATTACACAGAGGTCTAGATAAGTTAGTGTAATTTAAATATCTGCACTAAGCTGTTGCTATAAAATAATAAATGTTTTTGGAATTTTTATTTGCATTAAATAACATGTTACCTTATCTATCCTATTTCGAATTATATCGTTAATGGATGGATTTGGCTTGCCTTAAACCAAACTAGAACCAGATATTATTTTTTAATTACCAATGTTCTGTAATACTTTTAACCAACACTTGTGAAAGTAAGAATGAGTATTATAAATCGTATATAATACAATAGAACAAATTCAAAATGTTATAACGGCACAGAAATGCATATGAAATAGGTAAGGTAGTATAGATTTCGCGGGTGATAAAAGTAGGTACGCAATGAAGCTACTGACTAAACCTTACATTTAGTTATTCCACAGATTAGATATGTTATTCTTAGCACTAGAATGTTAGAGATTTCTAACATTCTAGTGCTAAGAATAACCGAAAAAAACTACAATATGTTGTTACCATGATGTTTCATTTTTATTTATCTTAAGTATACGTTTTGTTCTCATCTATATACGGATTAGAACATAGAAAAAAAAAATTTTTTAATTCGTAACGGGCCCAGTCGACACCAGAAAAGTAATCAATTAAATGCATTAAGTCAACTGGTTCCTCAGGGTCGGTTTTTTGAGTTTTTTGAGGGCACAGTCTTCTATAGAGCCATGAAAATAAATGTTGCAAGAAGTAGGTACTAGGTACCTACTTCTTGTTTATTTTATTTTAGCAACGAGGCATTTAATTTTTAATTGTTATCAATTACATAGAATTAGCTATATACCCACAATACTTAAGTCCTCATTTTGTTTGTTAGATAGTGTTAATATGCATTTAAATGTGTCGTGAGAGATTCAGAGCTTTATAGTTGTAACACTATTTTAACAAAAGTAGGTACCAAACTGCTAATCTTTTCATGGCATAAAATGAAGTCGCTTCTGCGGTTCTGCCTGTTCGGTAAGATTTGTAACTACTTAACGGTTTTGCAACGGTTAAAGTAGTTTTAATATGTGTACTGCACTGAATATTTACATGCAGGTCTTTGCCACAGTGACTGCAGTGGGACACAGGGGCTTAATAATAATAATAATAAAGCAGTTTTAGATGTAGGCCGGTATTCGTTAACGATTGACTATGGGCAATTACATATGCAATGAAAGTGCAGGGGTGAAAGTGGAGAAGAAAACCCAAATGTCTGCAAATATACTCGAAATGAAATTAATCATTTACTTGTATTCAATACAAAATAATATGTGTTTTTACTAACTGTGAAATAAGGTTTTGGTACGGAACTATTCGCTTACATCTTTTAATCTATTCATTCGTTTAAAAGATCTAAGCGTACGGCCCAACAAACCTACTTAATTTTAACAAAATATGAAGTTAAACACAAGCACTTTGGTATAGTTCTGTAAATAAAAAATTAAGTCAATGTTAATATAGAATACTATTATCGAATGCCCTGTATGATATTCTTAGAATATTTTAAAATAAATACATTTGAACAGAAATACCTAGATGTTTTAAAATTTGCAAGTGCAGAATTTACATTTTAAATTACCCAAAGAAATTTGATAAATAAATTTCTAAAAATTTACATACACGAATTCGATTATATTAGTTAATTGGCACATTACCTTCTACTTACTCGTAAATTACAACGGAATAGTATATAAGACCATCATCTGGTGTTTTAACCAAATGGACTGAAACAGTCATCATGAAGACCGGGCTGGTAAACATTTATTCTTGAAATTTAGTTAAAAAATATTGTTGTCAAACAAAACATACTATACCAGAAATAATAGATTTAATAGTAATATACTGGAAATAATTAAAGGAAAAAATAACAACAAATGGACAAACATACTGTAATTGGGATAAAAATATTACTTTTCACAAAATTAACTCATTTTATTTCACAGATTATGTTGTTCGTATTGGTTGCGCTCGTTGTGGATGGTAAGCAAACACATTGGCTTTAAATTATATTTATACCACATAATCAAAGATATGGATATTTTTTCTCATATAACTACGCTTTAATAGTATATTATGTTACTGATGTATAATGACAGGTCCTTTTACATCGTCCGTTTTTATTCGCCTTGCACAATAACATCGCGTAAGATGATTATAATACAAGTTTGCTTGTTAATGCAAGTCTGCTTAGTAATACAAGTTGGATTTGTACTATGTACTCTTGTGATTAGCAATAATGTTAAATAATATAATTTATGTTTTAATGTAGCTAAAGCTGGTCTGGACTCTGAAGCAGAAATGGGCTCTTCCAAAGCGAGCAACAGCGGCGGAGAAAATAAGGCAGCGCAGAGTATGGGCTCTGCACAACAAGCTATAAGAAACTTAATAAATAAAAAGAACGTCATCCCTAATTTGATTTTCAATTCAATGTATAAAGATTAAATGACATTATTCACATTGAAAACGCATTATTATTCGTCTGCTTTACTTACTCTGTGACATCTATCCCTATGAGTCTTATTTAGGACTAGCAGCTAGTCCTAAATAAGACTCATAGGGGTAGCACCGCAGGGCACAGCTGCTGTGCCCTGCGGTGCTACCCGCGTTATAATGGATGAAGTACTCTTAACCAAAAACATATTTATTTGAATAAAGATTAATATTATTATGTTGATAAAACTTAAACAAATTATTTCGACCAAATTAGGTACCATAAAAACGGTTTTTGTGAGTTACTCTTAAAAGATAGACATATACTATCGCGGACTGTTTTTTAGATCATTAAAAGAGCTATTATTCTTTAATACATATTTTTTGTGTATCTTGAACCGTTTTCACGGCGCACGCAACGGAAGGCTTCAAAGATGAAATAATATCTCCCGTTTTTTACACATTTACCACTATATCTTTTCTCCTATTGGTCGTAGCGTGATGTTATATAGCCTTTTAGCCTTCCTCGATAACTGGACTATCCAACACAAAAAGAATTATTCAATTCGAACCAGTAGTTTCGGAGATTAGCGCGTTCAAACAAACAAACAAACTCTTCAGCTTTATAATATTAGTATAGATATTATTGCATTATGAAGATTTAGGCTGAAAACCAGGGCTGTACCTAACTATGGTAATTAATTAAATGTGGATAAACTTAATGTAAAACATCATTAGCAGAAATGATATAACCCAATTGGGTATCAAATTCTCATACCTAAGCAACATGATACAACAAGTTTTTTGGAAATCGGTTTAGCCATTCGAAGATATGAATATTTGTGTTGTCCATTTACTTGATAACACACTAAGGGCATGGGCACTGAAAAGTAAATTACTACGTAATTATTAAATGAACCAACAAACCCCCTACCAACGTCCCTACCAGCAAACATATTCTGAAAAAAATTCTGAGCTATAACTCTGTTCAGAATGCGAACCTCATATTTTCACTTAACTCCAGCCAGCAAATGATAAAGTAAACATCTCGGACCACCCATAGTGGTTACCCATCAGAGGTGGATTACACTACGAATTGCGCCTAAAGGCAAACTAGGCATGGCATGTACCTACTTCGGGCGCGAGGCGGCGCAAAATGAGGGCTTGAAATGTAAAAGAGAAAAGAAAATTTGCTTATGGTTATGTCAGTAGCTTACACATAGGAACTTAAAATCTATTACTCACGCAATATAATATTATTTTTGTACGGGTAACCCCTTTTGCTTTAATTTAAAATATAGAGTAATAATATAGAGTAGCTTTCATTTGAGACATGAGTATATTAGCATACATTATGTTAGTCTGCCTCACTTTTCACCTTCTTACCAATTTTCATTAAACTCGTCTAACACTCGCTCACCTATTATATAATACAAAAAAAAACTAAATTGTAATGGTTTCATCCGTTCGGGAGCTATGATGGTCCAGACGGACAGACAGAGAAATCCAACTTATAAAACCCCACTTTTAACACTTTTTGCGTCGGAGGCTAAAAACAAAAGATATTCACATCATAATATGACAACACCACAATATGACAAACCAAGCAAACCGCAACTGTTCTCGAAATGCTACGTAGAAAGATTCGTCACGTAGTACGTTAAGTAGTGATGCGTTTTCGTCAGCGCAATCTAGAGCTTGCACGTTTTTAATAGCAGAATATATGTTATATATTTTATGAAGAGACAGTTGAGTGGATAAAATGCGAATAAATCGATTGAACAAAGTAGTTGGCTTATATAGTAACATAGAAAATGCTGCGAGACAGTGATGAATGACGACTAGTAGCTATAACTGATAGATTCAGGTGTTACTTCGCCGAAATCCATTCTATAAATCTATATGGAACCAAATATTTAGTACTAGCTGTGCCCCGCGGTGTTACCCGCGTTATAATGGATTTTCCCGCGGAATGACGTTTTCCCGCGGTAAAAATGTTATTTTTCAGGCTCTAGAGATTCTGTGTACCAAATTTCATTTAAATCGGTTCAGTAGTTTTCGCGTGAAAGAGTAACAAACATCCATACATACAAACTTTCGCCTTTATAATAGTAGTAGGACTAATTCCGCGTTCACTTGTATTTTGACATATTAAAGGCCTTAGGGTTAGGCTGAGTCGCTCAGCGAGCTAAAAAAATAGGAATATGCTATGCATAGGGTTTCATAACTAGATTGAAGCAGAAATAGACACCCGTTTTGAACGCGTGTCAGCGACATAGCGTAGCGGAATTCCTACTTAAAAGAGATGTCCGTTGGTGCCGAAAAATTGTAGAATACTTACCACCTAAGTGGACGGATGACTTCACGCTGACTTTTGACTGCGGGTTCACGGGTGGATGCAGGCTGCATCCAACCGAAATAAATGTAAATGTATTAATATAATATAATACAGTATTATAGAGGTAAAGTTTGTGAGAATGTTTGTGACGTTTTAGGGGGTAATCTCTGGATCTACTAAACCGATTTGAATAAAATTTATTACACAGATTATCTAAAGCTTGAGAAGTGACATATGGATATACTGTTAACCTTTGAAAATATGTGATACCGCGGAAAAAAATTAAACAGGTAATACCGCGGGGTGGTACCCCATTTCAAACACTGAAAAATATTCCGGATATGATAGATAACAAAGCATTTTATGTTTTTAAGACATTATGTTTTGTAATAAAAATTTGAACGTTTGACTTACGCAATCGACACCTTAATAAAAATAAATAAAAAAAGTGTTTTTTTTCTTTGTTTAATTTCAAAGGTTCGGTTTCGCTTTCAAGCAAAGTAGATACAAGTGTTACTTTTAAATGAGTGAATGCAATTTTTTTTTTTTGCTAAAATCGAAGACATGGTTCCTATGAACAAATTACTTAACATTATGTCTTATATTTTCAGACCATTATTTTTTTTATATAAGTATCTTTCTGTCAATTGACCTACATGAAACGTTTATTGTTTCTTTATTTATTGAATACTTTATTTGTAAATAATACAAAAAGGCGAGCTTAATGCTAAATCATTATCTATTATTATTACTTTACTTAGGTACGAACTTTTAGATTTGTCATGGATATTCAAAACCCAAAACAAGAGTATCCACTTGAACGTCCAGTGGTACTGTAGTGCCACAAAACTTTATGCCGACTAACGTCCATGGTACTAGAGTGCCACACGAGTTTTTGGTTTTTTTATTTCGGATTTTCTTTATTTTCCAATAAGACAAGTTGCTAGTGTCAATGTCAGATGTCATTGTCAATAATTATTCTACTAAATTCTAATTAGAAAAACCAATACCTGGCAACAAAAATTATGAAAAAAAAATTATTTTGACAATAAAGTGAGATAAATTTTCCGCCATTTTCCTATTTTTCGCAAGTTAATTTCTTTATGATTTACTTGTGATATCTGTATTAAAATTAAATATGTTATTGAAAAAACTAGACTCCAACCCCGTTAAAACGGTACCAAAATAATAATTAAATGTTCAGAGGAAGTATTTTAAATAAATTTATCAAAATAGGTCTCCAAATCAGTCTAAAAATGCTACCATCCTATTTTTGATATTTTTTTAGTAAATGAAGATGTAGGTACGATGATTCATATTATTATTCAAGTTTATATAATTATAATACAGAACATAAATACATTTTTGGTTTTGAAATAGGTTTAGTACTTTTTATGTGATAAATAGTTTTAACGGAAAAATCGCGCAGCGTGGCACGCACCGCTCGCGTAACGCGGGCTGGGACGTTAGTCCCTAGTTACGCCGCGGGCGCTGGACGTTACAGTGGGTATTATCTTTCCTTTTCCTATTTTTCGAAGCGAACTACCTAATACATATTAAAACAATTAACCTATTGAAATTCTAGAATAACTTACGATAGCAGTTGAAAATAATGATGTTTCTAAAATATATACGTGTTAATGATAAGGAAATTTGCCAAATGTATCGGTAGAGAGTATAAAAGGCTGGCTTTATTGTACTGTAACCATTATACCTCAAGAATTCACGAGAAGGAAAACAAGATGAAGTGCACTGTGGTGAGTATTTGAATTTTACAATTTAAGGATCAGTTCAAAATCTTACTTTTGTTAATTTTGCCACCAATTTACTTGAATTATGTAATACTTGTAATCACTAGTTAGTTAGTACTATCTAAAATCCCAAAGGTATAATAATTTAGGCTCTTAATCTGCTAGGCATATCAATTTCATTCAGATTTAATCCGAATTTATTTTATTTATACATAGACAGGTAGGTACTTGTATTTGTAACCGAAAGGCTCATCATCGGTTTGCGGAACCAAAGCTTAACAATTTAACACGAACTTAGTATAATAATACATTTTCTTTCTGCTGATATGTAGTTAATAGTTACTAAAGACATATCTAAAAGTACCTTAAAATTAACAATGTATCAAAAAGGTCACCACTCAGCTTTGTGCTCTAACAGATTATTTTTATTTATTTATATGTATAACAGCCTACATCAGCCTACAGCGGTGCCTACATCCATAGGTTTAATTAGGTAGATAGGTATTTATGTATATAACTAATTATCTATATTTCTAATTTACCCATCTATGTGTCTTACAGGTTCTTTCGTTCGTCATGATGGCAGTCGTAGTGGAAGGCATGAACGGTAAGTAATGTTTCTTACAAAGATAGGGATGTGATAGAATCTCATTCTCATGGGAGCTATTTCGCCGGGCGTTGATCAAACAACAAATTTATTACTTTCATAGAAGCATCAAAGATGGACGTTCAGTAAAATTCGCTACTTAAGTCACTTCAAGATCTTGTAGCAGGCAACGCGACTTAATTATATGCCCGTTAATGTTGACAATTACATCGCGTTAGCCCAGTACATGATGTTTTGTGATTGGCATTTGATTCTTCATACCATAAGTACATTATATAGATAGATATATAAAAACAACTATATAATACTAAAGTAAGAATTCATTATCTACTCTCTTATCATGTCTTAGGAGAGTAGACTTCAATTTTAAGAACCGTTGGTGATAACGGGCATTAAAACAATACGTCAGTATGAGTTGATTGGGGCTTCTCTCTTCAAGAGATCCCCGTGGCCCAGCTGTAGGGACGTAATTTTTTGTTTTATTTTGTTTAATAGTTATCCTTTACATAAAACATGCTTACTTAACTTAAACAAGTAATAAAGGAAACAAAAAAAACTAGTTTAAAAAACTCAAAACTCTCTAAGCTACACATATATTATTTTAAAATTAGAACAACAACTAACACTTTATAGCTATCTAAACTAACATAAAAAAGATGCTTATGATGAGTTGGTATATATAAGCAAATATTTTTATTTTTAGTGGACAGAAGTCGCAGGGAAACTCACCAGCTGTCCGGGTTGGACCGGGACGAGGGTGGCGCAAACGCCGGTGGCTACGGGGAGGGCGTGGCCGCCCAAAGTGTTGTGTTGGCACAACAAGGTATTCTACAAACAGATTCCGTTCAAAGTTATAAGGGAAATTATTAAATATTAGGTTGACACACGCCGGATTCATTTTTCGCCGAATTCTTAATTTACCTTTTTCGCCGGAATATTATAATATACATACATACAAATTATATTTATATGCATATTTGTATAATGTGCGCCTTTTATTAAGTATGAGATGGGTAAAGCCGCAATATTTATAAAGTATTACTTTATCAAAGAATCAACTCAAACATTGTCCCTAGCCCACTTGCATGACCTACCTAATTAATGAACATAGTTTATATTGACGATATATTTTTTACTCTAGTAAGAGACCTGTTTTGAAACATTATGGAAATCAAAACATTATTTTAATACTTACAGAAAAGAACAGGGCACATCAGATGACTCTCGCAGGAGCTTCAGCAAAGAAAGGATACGTCTCAGCGACCTCCTATATGGGACACTTGGCTGTACGCGTACCCAGTGAAGAGCTCGAGAAAAAAGAGAATGAGTCGGAGACGAAGCTAGAGGAGGAACCAAAGTCGGAAGCAGAGGAGGATCCGAAGTCGGAAGCAGAGGAGGAGCCGAAGTCGGAAGCTGAGGAGGAGTAGAAGTTGGAAGCGGAGGCGGAACCGGAAAAAGAACAATAGTCGGTCACAGCATAATGAAATATAAGACATAGCTCTACTAAAATCAAAGATGTACCCTTTATCGCCTCAAAACCTTGTGACTTTACGTCATTGCACTATAACTTAGCACCATACAGTGTTTTTGAATTTTATGCAAATTGTCTTCTTGTTTATTTTCTTGTAATAAAATTTGTTTTCGCTATTGGCATATTTTGGATAAAAAAATGAAATATATCTTTAAACATACATGTGTTTTGTTTGTTATTTTTAAAATAACTTAGAATAACTGATTTGCAGTTACCTACAACTAATAAATTCACAAAAGGCAATACAAAAACAAACTATAGTTTTGTAGTATTTAAGGCCTATTGGTTATTCTAGTGGTAATTTATCAAATTCAAAAAATATGTAGGTAACGTACCTCTTTTGACACATTATACAACAACAATGAGCCGTAGGCATGTTTTTAGTATGAAAATAATACATTAATTCGATTAAAGAGATATTTTTTTTGTTTGGCATTCGTAAGCATATTATAATTCATCATTTTTAAAATCCATCCATTAATCTCATAGATGCCTCTAAAACAGTCAAACTATTCAAGGCGTCCGTTTACAAAATAAACTACGTTACATTATTTTACTCATGTGGATGCCTATAATTGTAAATATTACCAAATCCATAAACGTTTCAAAAAGGAGGATTTCTGGAATATCTTAACCAAAGTCAAGGGTGAGTTTGTTTTTAATCTTTAGGCCTACATATATTCGACCTTCGTAAATCTGGTAACCCCTAAGGCATACTAACCACCAGTGCCAGGAGGACCAGTTAGCTACGCAGAAGATAATTAATTTCACCCCAATTAATGTTTAACCACCGACCAAAAAAAGAGGGGTGTGATAAGTTTGACGTGTCTGTCTGTTTGCCTGTCTGTCTAGCTGTCTGGGAAATCATAGCTCCCAAACGGATGGAGCGATTTCGATTTAGTTTATTTTTGTATGAAAAGTGAGTTTGGCGCGAGTGTTCTTAGAAAATCGCGAAAAACTTATTTTTAGACCTTTGACCTTAAATATTTTTGGAGTTTACTCCTTAAGAAACGATTTGAGTTATAAGGCCCGGTACGGAAATTTTATGAGGAGTAAAATCAAAAAGTGTAACACGAAAGTTGAGGCGTTACGTAGAAAGAGACAAACACATAATATCCGTAGGATTGAACGTGTAAAAGAATGAGATGGAATACATTACACAGCGTATCTCATTCTCGGGGTCTCCTCTTTGCGCGATACTTCGTAGTTGAGACTATATATTATATGTATTGCTGTATTTTATTTATATTATTTTGTAACATACTTTATGTAATACGCTTTATTGAAGTAATATAAATAATCCGAATAATTACAGATATATGTTTGTTTCTCTTATCATTTTAGCAAATGCGTTCATTTACCTTTTTTTTCTATTCGATATATATCATAATTATAGTTCGTATGGAGTAAACTCCAATCGTGCGTCGTAGCTGACACACACACACTTTTTTTTTTCCTTACACGGGAATGATGGTGAACTTCTAGACATTGTTTATAATTATGTTTTGAACAATTTAACTGAAATTCAGCTTGTTGGGACCCTATGTAACTTCACTCTCATTTTTTGGTCTAAATTGGCCGGACTACCAGCCAGGCTTCACAGAAGTAGACAAGATTTAAGTAAATATGTTATACACCTCAATATTGACTCCCGACCGACAAAGAGGGGTGTTCAAAGTTTAACGTGTCTATCTGTCTGTCTAGTCTGTCTGGGGCATCATAGCTTCCGAACTGATGAAGCGATATTTGCGCGAGTGTTCTTAGACATATTTGATGAAAATCGGTTAAGCTCTTTAAAAGAATATCTGAAAATATACTCATGGGGGGTCTCAAAGTACAGCGCATCACGTGCACATTACAAAATATTTTTTAACTTAAAGAAAACAAAAGTTTTGGTATTGAGGGTTTTTTTTTATGTAGGTATTCATTATATTAAGAAACTTCTTCTGACATAGCCTGAAGATGAGTAGGATTTTATGAAAATAAATGTTCTGTTTTAATAAATCGTCGGCTTACTGCAAGAAGTCATTAGTCGCAAGAAGTCACTAACTGCGTTAGATACACCAATGAGTTCGTCTCGATGAGCTCTACATTTTGGTAAAACTCACTAATTTGTAGCTCTTCAAACTTAGAAGTTATGGCTTGGTAATAAAGTCAATAACTGCATTTTTAGTCAATCTGGTTTCATAAAATTAATTAACTTACATTAATATATTTTACCAAAAGAAAACAAAACACAATTGTCATTTTTATTTTCATACATAATTCATTTATGTGACATATCAACATTTTAAAAATGCTTTTACGTTTACAAACCGTGGATTAAGTTTTGCTTGAATTCATTATTTGCACTTAACTAGTTTTGACGTATCATACTATTTGGGAAAAAAAATACTAACGGTTTTTAATGATTTCTATCAAAACGAGTAACGTTTTTATAGAATTCATTATATACACATTAATTACTTTTGCCGAAACATGGCAAACAACTTAATACAAGACTGAAATCGCCTGAATGATGTATTGTTTTATTAGTGATTTTTGTTATTGTAAAATTATACAGGAAAATGCATGTAATGACTTTTGCACACATACATTTAAGCCAACATGTAATGCTTGTTTACTTATAAGTTGCCGGCGAGTTTTATGAGATACAAGATACAAAATCATTTATTTCCATAGTTTGGTTTTACAAAACTTAGACACTTATGATTTTAGAGCTATGAGATGCAATTCAAAACTGATAGTAATAATTACATTGAATATTGGTTTCTCATTAATAGATGATTATTACATAAAATAATGTACATACCTAGGTTAGTACCAGTAGGTACCTATTTAAAGTTTCAATACCAACTTGTTTAATTCGTTACAATTTGAGAAATGAGCTAATCTATCTTGGTTTCAAATTCTACATTAAATAATTAAGTAGGTATTTCTATTTTTATTAATACGAATATTAACGATAAAGCAATCGAAGATTTATGTTGTTTACGTGTTGCAAAAAAGTTGAACAACCACCCAAGGCTCCTAAACCTAGCGAACCTACCTGTGGTCTGAAGTTGATGGGAAAAAAGGAAGCGATGATGTGACAGTTACCGAAATATCAATATTTCCTGATTGATTGATTTCTGTGGCCATTTTAGTTATTTTATTAAGTTTTTATGAACAAACAAGGTAATTCCTTAAGTTTTTAGTAATAAAAGACGTTATTTTAAGATTATTTTGACTTTTATTACTTGAAAGAGGCCACTAATAACTTTGTTGCAGAAATACTTAACTCCAGTATAGTCAAAACTTTTTATCGCAAGAAATCATTATCTTTGCATTTTTAGCTTTTAAAAAAATTGCCATGATTAAATTTAGACTGATTTCAGCTGTTTATATAATAATTAAATATCACTATATATTGGCGTTTAAATTATATTGATAACTGCCGTAGTTTTGATGATATGGGCTCTTAAAGTCATAAAAAGTTTAAAACTGATTTTGCCACACTTTTGGATTTGTCGGTTAATGACTTCTTGCAATAAGCCGACGAAATGTTCTTTTTTAATTACTTAAAAATAGGTTTTTTTACTAGATTTCTTTAATAGTGCAGGTACCATTATAAATAGGTTTTTTCTTTTGGTATGGTCGTTTGGTTGTTATGCAGCATTCATAAAAAACAAACCCCTTATGAATAATGATATTATGTATAATATTTGCCACATTAAAGCGGTTGTCGAAATCAATATGCAATAAGAGTAATTTAATTTCTAAATAAATGTAGAAAAATTAAGGCAAATCGCGTAACATAATAGCGAAATGCGGTATTCGAACCCACTCCTTCGATTATACACACCGACGTGCTACGCAATAACAGCCTAAAAACATAAAGACTAAACCCATTTTTATTTTTCAAGATTCTTGCTTCTTAGTCTTCGGTAAACGTAGATCGTGGTATCCCTGGTACTGGTGGTAGGCACTTAATATTTAAAGCTTTGTAGGTCTTGTTATAAAAATGAGAGGTAGATGTAAAAGGGAGAATAGACGTTAAAAAAATGTATATCGAAAAACTTCGATTAAATCAGTATCTGGTTAAAAATAGTAGGTATCCAGTATATGGGTTTAAAATTCACATGTTTGGTCTTTTAAAAAGTTTCAAACACATGAATAAACACCGCTGTTAACAATAACATTGAAATGTGGCCGTTACTAAATAAAAATAAATAATTAAATACACAATGCACAGATTATCGAGAAATATCATTTTATTTATTTTGCACCGCAAGCGGACCTACGCCCGCCGCGTCACTGAGGCAGTTATTGATATCGAATACTTATTAATTATTGTTTCGTTATTTATAAAAATGTACTTATAAACTTTATTACCTAAGATTACTTTCTGTTTATTTTTTGATTATGAGAATCAGAGAGTATATTCACTACGTTTTACTGATAAGACTAATGTAGAATCAATTGTCGAAAGGCGCAATCTCTCCAATTAAATTAAACCTAAGCCTTTCATGACTGAAAGATCTTCATTACCCTAATTATAAAACCAAAAACCATATTTTTTGTAATCTCTTAAATTAACTGAAACCAATAGAATTAGGTTGAACCGAAAGTAATGTCCTGCATTGAAAAAATAATTGTTTGATATTGTTTATTCAAAAAAAAAATATTACTTTTGAACTTATTCAAGAGAACTAAGCTTTGTTACGATATAAGATGATTCATTAGTAACCAGTTTGTCATATTGAATTAATCATGCTTTTCTGGCTCTTCTTCCGCCTCCGGCTTCAACTCTGAACCCTGTTCCGGTTCCTCGGGCTTCTCATCAAATTTACGTATGGCTAAGTGTCCCATATAGGAAGTCGCAGACACAACCCCTTTCTTTGCTGATGCTCCAGCCGCAGATAACTGTTTTGCGCCATTCTTATCTGTGTAAAATATAAAATAAAATATCTATGTATGTCCATTATATAAAGTATGTATATCAGATGTCAAGTAAGCAACACCAAACTTATAACTTATCACGGGGCTAGATGTTGTTATGTGGATTGTCAGGATATATATTTATTTATTTAGCATTATAAAATGTTCTTTGTAG
The DNA here is from genome assembly GCA_929108375.1 of Gymnoscelis rufifasciata. Lineage (NCBI taxonomy): Eukaryota > Metazoa > Arthropoda > Insecta > Lepidoptera > Geometridae > Gymnoscelis > Gymnoscelis rufifasciata. The sequence goes on along the minus strand of OV815302.1, from coordinate 9,680,636 downwards.
TGATGGCTGTATTATACCTACCTTCATCCTTATAATACGACATACTTAGCCCAACTCTCAGTCTACTGAATATGAATGATTCAATACTGTGCCTTAATAAACTGACTTAACGAGAGCACATCGGGACTTGTTTTATATAAAAAAGAATCAAAATAATTTGATAACGAAAAAATAGTATAAGAAGAACGAAGTTTAAAATCTAAGAACGACTGTGGGTTGTTGGTACCTTGTTGTGCAATTACTGCGCTCTGAGCAGCCACGCCTTCTCCGATGCCCCCGGCGTCCGCGCCGGCGTCGTCCAGGTCCAGGCCAGAATCCTTGCGACTCCTAGCAATGTGCTCGGCCTTCGTCACTAATCAATTGTAAAATATTAATTAAAAGCTTGATGTACCATATAGAATTCCTCGTCTCTAAGTCTGCTAACTACGACGAGGATATTAATAGAAATAGCAGGCGTATTCACTAAATAATTGAGCATGTTCGCATCGTTACCATACCACTCTGGTTTCAAAAAGTATTGATAATTTTTTGGCAAAATAACTGACTAAATGATTAACATTTGAGGTTCTACCCCCGAAATTATTTCTATGGTTTAACGTTTATCGTGATAATAATAAGGAGATGTAAATCTTACAGTCCATGGCCTCCACAGCGACTGCAACCATAGCGAACAAAAGAATCTGGAAGGCACAAAGATAATAATTATAAGCACAACTTTAAGAATAATTTTGCTGTTTAATTCACGATGTTTTCGATCTGATATTTGGATAATACAAATTATTTATTTACCAAAGCAATCTTCATGATGACTACTTGACTTTTTTCAAAGAAGATGAATATGGTTTCAGCAACAAATTACTATATAGCATTTTATACTCCTTTATCGCAATTTTGTTTAACATTTAGCAAGTATTTCATTAATTAAAATTTTAGAAACATCATTATATTTTAACTGTTATCTTAATTATGCTAGAACTAGAAGAGTAATGGCTTAACAAAATGTCGCTGAATTTAAATGTGGTTGCTTATTTATTTTATTTAACACTTTATTTGTACATAATATGGTATGATACACAAAGGCGAGCTTAATGCTAAAGTATTATCTACCAGCTATTATTATCATTATCTATCTACCTAGTTGTTATGGACAATATTCAAGTAATCCTATTATGTATAGAGATTTGTGATGTGTTCTAATGCATACTCAGAGATAAAATAATATGTTATGTATAACTTAAAATAACGTAAAAATTAAATTAATATTTCCACATAATTTATTTTAATATCATTTTATCTTAATACCGGAGTACCTTTATTCGAAACTAAAGTTCGCAACAGCTACTAAGGGGAATAACCTGCTTTCTATACGATCGGCTCTACTATACCACAACCACAAAACCGCAGCTTTTACTGGCAGTTTTAGGTACATGGCGACGAAGTGAAGAAATAATATTCCTCCACCAATACGAAATCTTAATTCTAAATATAACTTTAAAATCAGACTTAAATGACTTCAGATAATATAAACCAACACATCGTCTGCCCTACATAAAACGAGGACCAAATTGAAAAATAATAATCTATATATATAAAAATGAATCCCTATTTCCCTTGGTCACGGCATCACGCCTTAATGGCTGGATCGATTTCTTTTTTTGTTTTGTTCGTTATTATTAGGAGAAGGTTCTTATGAAAGAAAAAATTAAGGAAATTGCGCGGAATATTAGAAAATTTAAAATTACTTAACCACCATATAAAAAGCTAGCGAATGTAACCTTTAAGACATTTGACATAAAATTGACTGAATGCGTGCTTCAAACATAGTCAAAGAGGATGAAAAAAAAAATGATGTTTAAAACGGATTCTTCTGTCAATCTTATTTTATTGATAAACAATACAAAAATCTGCTCATTTATGGCGTCTAAGGCGGAACAAAGTTCGCCGGGTCAGCTAGTCTAATATATAAAATTCTCGTGTCACAGTTTTCGTTGCCATACTCCTCCGAAAAGGCTTGACCAATTCTCATGAAATTTTCTGAGCGTATTCACAAGGTCTGAGAATCGGCCAACATCTATTTTTCATTTAAAAAAAAAAAAAAAATTTTTGCAAAACAACGTTTGCTGGGGTCAGTTAGTAATAATACATAATTATGTCTATTTTTCAATTTATATGTACGTTGTAACCATTTATAGTTTTATGTGAAGTTATAAATTAATTAAGGTAATTGTGTAGATTGTTCAAAAAAAAAAAAAAAAAAAAACGGCATCTCGTTCAGTTTGCGAACTCATAAGGTGACAGCTGAAAATCAGTGTTTTGCTCCATGAGCAAGTTTACGCTGAGCTGTGACCTTTTTGTTTTACTGCAACGCACACATGCTCTAATCATGTTAACTTTTAACTAATTTGAAGTTAATATTGTATCCTTTTTTGTTTTTGCCCGATTATTGTATGTGTGTGATTGGAGTACAAATAAACGCTTCTTTTTGTTTTACTGCAACGCACACATGCTCTAATCATGTTAACTTTTAACTAATTTGAAGTTAATATTGTATCCTTTTTTGTTTTTGTTTAATATTCAAAATATTTCCGGACTAATTGAGATTGAGTGAAGTACTAATACAATTGAAATTTAGATTTTTAAATAAGATAGTATAAGTTCTTTTAAAAAACGTAACTGACTAGTCGCTGTTCTACTCATAAATAGCGTGAAACAGGTATTTAATAATTAAAAACCTTGAGTTAAAAACGTATTATCTAATATATAAAATTCTCGTGTCACAGTTTTCGTTGCCATACTCCTCCGAAACGGCTTGACCGATTCTCATGAAATTTTAAGAGCATATTGAGTAGGTCTGAGAATCGGCCAACATCTATTTTTCATTTTGCAAAACAACGTTTGCTAGGGTCAGCTAATCTAATATATAAAATTCTCGTGTCACAGTTTTCGTTGCCATACTCCTCTGAAACGGCTTGACCGATTCTCATGAAATTTTGTGAGCATACTCAGTAGGTCTGAGAATCGGCCAACATCTATTTTTCATTTTGCAAAACAACGTTTAAGCTTTAAACACGTGCTTTAACGGTGAAGGCTAACATCTTGAGAAAACCGGCATGTTCTGAGAACTTTAAAGAGTTTGAAGGACATGTGACATTCACCAACCCGCACTTGGCCAGCGTGGTGAACTAATCTCTCTCGCCAAGAGAGAAGTCCCTGTGTCCCAACAGTGGGAACGTTAATAGGGTGATGATGATGATGAAAACAACGATTGCTGGGGTCAGCTAGTTTATTATATTTTAAGTAGATATACCTACCAGATATACCTATCAGTTTACCCATAAGAAAACGTATACAAAATTAAAGCTGCTGTACAGGCACAGATAGGGCAGTAGGTATATACCTAGATACATATTAATTCTAAACCGTTCTTGAATAATTTGAGATAACAGTTTATTAATGATGTTTCATTATTGTAATCCTTACTTAAATTGTATTTCTTACATGCTATACATTTAACATATTGCGATAAAATGGTATAAAAGGCTGACTGAAAACATAAACATCAACATTGAAGAAAGTCAAGTACCTAGTCAACATGAAGATTTCTCTGGTAACTTAGCTTCCTAAATCCTAATTTAACTAAAAGTTGTCCTCAAACTTTTCATAAATTAACTAAATAATTATTCCTTTACTATTATAACAATTATTTATGTATTTTCCAGATTATTTTGATCGCCATGGTTGCAGTCGCAGTGGAGGGTGGTGGTAAGGCAGTCATCAACTAGTTATTTTTGAAATTTTATGCAGAAAAAGATTAAGACACATCCGTAACCTTCGCACACAGGATTCGAACCTGCATCTCCGGGATAGCGCCCCGACGTGCTACCAATTACACCAACGCTCTCATCTTCTTAATATTCTTGTTATTCTCTTATACATACTTAAAATTATCAAAACAACTTAAAATATTACATTTCATTATACTCTTGGATACTTTTGGAGGTTTTGTCTGTTCACGTCCGTAAGTGGTAACCCTCTGAATCCTTACACGTGACCTCCGGGTGGTGCTAAGAACAGTCTCTGGTGGTAGGCTTCGGCCGCGGCTTGTCACCACCCTCCGGGCTGGGCCAGTGCGTGAAGCGATTTTTTCGTGTTTCGTAATGTGGCCCGGAGAAGCCACCTTCTAGGTCTTCATGTCCCATCTTAGACCACATCGTCACTTTACATCAGGTGAGATTGTGGTCAAATGAAGGCTTATCGATCATAAAAAAAAAAAAAATACTCTAAATTCTTTATAACATTTACACGTGAATAAAATTCATTTTCAAAACGAATATCTCGCGTTAGTTTTGGGAGTGAAACTTGAAAAAAGTATTTTTACGCTAAATGTTCCCTCCCGCACTTAAATGTTTGATAGTCATCTATCTGCTATTTGTCCAAATATGTTTTATTATTAATTTGCTATTACTTTGTATGGAGAAATTAGTAGTAAACATTCACAGTGTTCCAGTACACCAGGCATCAAACATTATTTCCTTTATTTTTCGGTTTATTAAGATTATTCGGTTACTCTCATTAATACAATTTATTCACTTACATGAGTAACAAGCACTTTATATACACCTCACATACAGCGATTACTTAAATATAATATTAAGACATTAAACACACTGTTACAATAAAAAAATACTCAAATTTAAACATAAGGCTAGGCGTCACAAAACTCTTATCGTCTCCAATCCTTCTTATTCATTTCATAACTCTAATGACAGCGTGCGAGAAATTCTGAATGTTTCTAATGTATTATTTATTATTTCTAATGTAGTTTTAAAAATGTTTTTTTAATTGTTATGCTTGTTAATGAGTATTCCAACATTTATCAGTGACAAAGGGCAAGTTCACCGCTAGGAATCGCAGGGATTCTGGTTTGGACCGGGACGAGGGTGCCGCGGACGCCGGGGGCTACGGCGAGGGCGTGGCCGCTCAGAGCGCAGTGATCGCACAACAAGGTAGCTATCCTATTGCCAGTCATATAAAGTCCCTTCGTGGATTTACTGTATTCTATGATAGTATAATTCAGCTTACTTTACGTACAATTAGAGGTGTTTTGTATATGGTATATAAAGCGGAAAGGGTGTGAAGTCAAAAAAAATACGAAGTCTTTTTCCGAAAAAAAAAAGCCCGCAATCGAAATTATATGTTCGCCAGGTGCGTGCCATTACACTTTTTTCGCTTTATATACCATATCCAAAACACCTTGTATAAGTAATACAAAAACATTTCCAGACAATTCACGCAACAACATCTATCCCAGTGGTAAGCTCAAAGCTTGTGTTAAGGGTACTAGACATCTGATATATTTAATATAATAGACATACATAATGGATATGTGTACTCGTATGTTACATATTGAACACCCAAACCAAGGAAGAATATGCTTGCAGAATATGTTTGTCATTAGTAATGACAAACATTCATTACAGAATTAATAAATCCGATAAATTTGAGATGGACTTCCACTTGGTATTTTTGTTTAGATACTTTTAAGGATTTTGATCATAATTTTCTAATTTTGAAGATGCCAATGGTTACTTCCGAGTTTGATTAGAACCGTTTCTAATTCCAGTGTTTTTTTTATTATCTTCAATACATATACATAATATACTTCAAGTCATGTTAAATTTTGTTTATATATTATAAGGTATTTTTACAGAAAAAGAGGGAGAAAAGAATGCGTGGTCTTTGGCTGGAGCATCAGCAAAGAAAGGGTATGTCTCTGCCACCTCCTATATGGGACACTTAGCCGTACGTAAATTTGATACGAATTCCGAGGAAACAGAAGAGAAGTCAGAGACAGAGGAGGAACCGAAGTCGAAGACAGAGGAGGAACCGAAGTCGGAGAAAGAGGAGGAACCAAAATCGGAAACAGAGGCGGAATCGAAAACAGAGGCTGAATCTAAGTCGGAATCGGGACAGGAGCCGCAATAAATAAAAATAACAACATTTAATTTAAAAAAAGCGATAACATTGTATTCAACTAAATTCTATTGGCATGGTTACATACACTGAGCTGATATTAAAATACGTAAATATTTTTCAAAATGCGTTCTGTTACAAATAAAAATATGAAAAAATAAATAATAATGTAAAAGTTTGTACTTAAATATTTATTACCTACTTACATTTATTATATTTTGACCACAAAAATCATATTTTAATAATGCAAGTATAAGCATTATGCATATGCATAATTATTATTATAATATATTATTATGAGTATGCCGCCGGTTTTTCATAAATGGCGTAGAAGTAACTCAGAAACTTCTGCACTTCGGTAGCGTAGAGTAACGCACAATGTAAGAGTAGAATTGTTAGTACCTAACCTACCTGTGTTTACTTAAACGTATAAGGTGCATATTATGATAGGGTTTTGATAATACCTATTATTAACATGAAAACAATAAGTACCATATTAAGATTATGATTGCTCGTAATAAGATAACGTTTAAAAACTGTGTCGCAAATGACAACAGTGAAGTAATATATTTAAGTAATAATAACAGGTAGGATTTTTTAAATAATTAAAAGTTTTTGGTCAGAGTAGTTTAAGCAAATTATCGTCACAAAGTATATGTGATCCATCAGCTTTAAACAAGGTTGACTCCCGGGCGTGGCGGCAAAATGGTCGATGAGGCCATTTTGGCCATATAATAAGAAACTATAGTGTTATCACATTCGAGCCATACATTTTACCCATTGTAAATGAAACTGTAATTGTAAATTATATTATATTTTATATTATAAAATAGTGACGCAGAATTAAAATTTTGCATTTGCTTCCGTTAAGGTTAATTATATAATTACCTAGAGAGCAACAAATTAAACTTAAAGGAATGCTAGCCAATTTATTATTACCATTGGAATCATCCAATGGTAATATAATATATATATAATTCTTCTGTGATGTGTGTATGTCACTGAACTTCTCTCAAACGACTGGACAGATTTTGATGAAATTTTTTGTGTGTGTTCAAGGGGATCTGGGAATGGTTTAGATTCACAATACGGTCAACTGGATATTGTTTTTTGAGACGTGGGACAGGACAACGTCTGTTGGGTCGACTAGTATAATATAAAAAACTTAGCAGTGTGCCTCAAGTTTTTTGTTTTATTTGTGTCTAAACCAATTATTTGTGCAAATTTCTCATTTTTTTTTGGGAAACTCTTTTTATATATTTTTCTAGTTTATGTATTTAAGTGAAACCTGTATTAAAATTTACCTGCTTTTTAATATATCTTCTTATACTACACTTATAAAATTCAAGCTTGTTTATGCCCCAACGGGGCTCATGTCAAGACCTCACTACTACCTAAAGTATACACACGAAACAAAAAATAAAAGTCCGTAATCTGAAAAAAATCGGGCGGAGAGATTCGATAGACGAAAAGTGGAAATTTTGTTTGCCTAGGTCTTTCCTGAAATTTTGCAACTATTTCCATGCAAAATAACAGGAATGGTATATTGGAAATAATTGGTTGAGTAGATAAACTGTGAAGATTTAGAAATCAAAAAAACTTACTTTTCCAACTGTAATAAAGGCATTTGAACAATACAAATATGCATGGCTGACACAGTGATCCCTAAGTTCCCCCAAATCTGAAGAATAAAGGTGCCCGATCCCGATCTGTCAGGGCACCACGTCAAAGTCAAATCATTTTTTTCTAAAGTTACATTTTAAAAAACATTACAAATTATCAATGGTCTAAGTAAATTAACAAATAAAATAACTAGAATTAGGTATATCATTTTTTATAAATCTTCTTAATATATAAAATTCTCGTGTCACGGGGTGCGTAATCTAACTCCTCCGAAACGGCTTGACCGATTCTCATGAAATTTTGTGAGCATATTGAGTAGGTCTGAGAATCGGCCAACATCTATTTTTCATTTTGCAAAACAACGTTTGCTGGCGTCAGCTAGTATATGTATAATAAAGAAATTATTGTTAAATTATTAAATAAAATATACATACATGTCAAAATATAATATTGTTTTAAAAAACGATATCTAAATGCGGCTTACTCCAGAAATACCGTGCGAGTATCTCCTGCGAATATTTGGAATATATTTGGAAAAACGTTCCATAAATTCCCTGCTACTGAAAACTAAAAATGATTTTTAAATAGGTACATATTCAACGATACCACACTTGACATAATTGATTGACTTTATTTTTATATAAAATGGTGTCCAGTAGTTGCCATATTGAATTTTCTCTGACGTCATGTATTTAGTAACACTCGCCGGACAAAGAGTAAACGATCGACGTATATGAATCATAAAAATCGGCCCCGGCGTTTGGTCTGTATACCTAGTGCTACAAAGGAACATACATATATACATAGACTGATACCCATTACCATTCCTTTGCGTCGAGCAGTCGGGTAAAATGGAGGAGGTTCTCACATTCGGCTTGTACTTTTAGTTCTCGAGGCATTTGTGATTGTTTTGTGTTGGCGCATCTTTTAAGTAATTTCTAATTTTGCTCGACTTCAAAAAAGAGGAAGGTTCTAAATTTGGCGTGTATTAAAAACTATTGTTCTCTAGTTCTCAATTCGAAAATGTTGGGATATGTTTGTACCCACGGGAGATGGGGGCAAGATTCTTATGCCACGGCCCGAGTTATACTCAATCTATACTAATATTATAAATGGGAAAATGTATGTGTGTGTGTCTGTTTATTTGTCCCTCTTTCACGACGAAACGGCTGAAACAATTAGCCTGAAATTTGTCATGGTAATGGGCTATACATTAGATTAGGACATAGGATACTATATAACCACGGTAAAATATGTCGTTCCGAGAGAAAATGTCTTCTTTAAAATTATTCGGGCAACACTGCGGGGCACTGCTAGTAATGCAAATATTCCAAACTAAAAGTCGTACTTTTTTGTAAAAAATCTACTAATTTTCCTGTACAGTTGAAATATGACTTTTTTTCTCAACGAGATATGAAAAGAATACGCTTAAGCCGTGAAATGATAAATGTAAAAAAGCTTAATTAATTTTAATCCGTGTATAACCAAACTTTATTGTACTGCTTGTACGTTATTAGATAGTTAGCCCTAGCCACATCCTTACAAGATATCTTAGTTTTAAATGTCATATGCCTTTAAACTATTATGTCTTTTCGAATACAACCTTTTCTGAAGCCAACTACTCGTAAATCGCGGATTTCCACCCATTAGTTTAATGCCTTACCAATTAACCCAATACGGCTACAAAGACAACTAGGTTCTTATCATCAGCCCTCTGTTTGTGACATAGTACCTAGATACATATTAATTCTAGACCACTTATTCTAAACAACTCAATTCAAGCATAATTTAGCTTTCAATAAGAATTTTCTCAAATTAAAATTCATGAAATACTTGTTAAATGTGTAATGAATTGCGATAAACGATAAAGTGGTATATAAGGCTCGTCATTTGGAGCTGTAAGCATATTCATCCACATCGGAGAAAAACAAACAGTCAACATGAAGATTGCTCTGGTGAGTAAATAAAATATAATAAAACTACCTACTCCACTGTTACATTTTATACAAAATCGTTTAGGCATAGCTGCTTACTTAGCTATTCCTAACTAGCAATGTATATTGTAATGTTCTTAGTAACCACTTATGTATTACTAACAGCCGTTTAGTTGACTGGTAAAATTAGGCTTTGACGGTGCGGTGGCAGCACGGCGGCGGCATCGTGTGCTGGAGCGCTTACGGTGCAGGCAGGCTATCGTGGCTATCTATAGTGGAACTAGCGGAAATTAGACGCGCTTTTTAGTTTGAAAGTAAAAGTGATAAAGTGACACAAGCTTAGAGCTTACCTACCACGGGGCTATTTAAATAATGATTGTCCGTTTACAAATTATATATTATATTATATACGTACTGTAATAAATATTATTATTAAGTACACCAGTTTTACTAGTTTAACTATAGCAGTGCCCCGCGGTAAAAAGTAGCTGATGCCCTAATTCAATGTTTCAAATTTTAGGCAAATCGGTTCAACATTTTTGCCGACTTGCCGTGAAGGAACAACAAACATCCATACATCTAAACATCCGAACTTACATTTAACTTAACTATCGCCTTTATAATATCAGTAAAATAAGATAAGATGGTTATTTCTGTTCACCATTATCGCAATAATTTAATTGCTTGTAGTTGCTTCATTGACCTTTGTTTATTATTATTATTATTCTCTAGGTTCTACTTTTCGTCATGGTTGCGGTCACTGTCGACGCTATGGACTGTAAGTAAAACATTTTAAAATAAAAACCTAGCTGTTCAAGCACTTCTTTATGGATTTAGCATCGATAAATGGCTTTAAAAAAGTTAAAAAAAAACACTTTAAATTGTAACAGTAAGATTACTTTAAAAAAACGCGTGCATTTTAACAAACTACTAGATGTTGACAGTCCACGGATGTTTTAGTTATGTGGATGATGATAATAGTACCTACGCTTGTAACCAGTTTGGTCGACATCCATTGCTCGACATACCCTCAAAAAATAAGGGTGTTAGACTACCACGCCTGGTCCAATGTAGCTTGGTAGAAGAGCCCGAGCCTTGTTCGTTGTTCCGTAATCCTACTGCAGTTATTCGTTGAGGTTGGGTCACTGATGGTCTCCAGGATGCATTTTGGAATCATCTGTCCTCCTCAGAAACAGTCATTAATAGTCAATTATTTTTGGCTTTGAATAGGTACTTACACAATCATGTCAAAACAAATAAATCAACAAAAATTAAAAATGTAAATGATAGCAAATTGATTTGGATTGCCAGCTACTTGTAATGGTTTGTTAGAAATAAGGTTCTAATGTGTAACATTTATCAGTGAATAGAGAAAGAATTCGCAGAGAGTCTGAACTGGACCTGGACGAAGCTGGCGGTGATGCCGGGGGCTACGGAGAAGACGTGGCCGCGCAGACCGCAGTGATCACCCAACAAGGTATCAATCTACCCTTTGTCCCCGAATTTGACTTTGGAGAGGTTGAGGAACCTAATATGTTGCCATCAGAGGTCGAAAAGTTATCCTTGTTACATTATTTTGACGATTAAATAAATAGAGCTTTTTTGACAGATTGAGTTTTTTATTCTTTTGAAAAGATAAGTTACATAAGAGTTCATCTTCTATGCAAAGTGCCTAATAATTCTGGTGTTTAAAGTGTTTATTTAAGTAACCAATGAATTGTTTTACCAATAAAATTTACTCATTCAAAAATAACCACATGTAATAAATTCAATCTTTTATAATCAAGAAGCTAACTTGTACATCTCATCACATCATCTCACTTGTTGTCATCGATTTTGTATTTTCATATTCCTGAATCAAATTCTACAGACAAAGACGGAAACGGATCAGCAAGGTCTTACGGAGCAGCATCAGCTAAGAAAGGCAGTGTATCTGCGTCCTCATACATGGGCCACGCCGCCATACGCAATTACGATGACAAACCCAAAGAACCATCGCAAGAACTGGAAGCACCCGAGGAAGATTAAATAAATACAGACCAACTTTCACTAACTAGATTAATTTTCTTACACTCAAGGCATAGCCAAACTAATATGACCATCTATTTTTGATAAGAAACGTTAACATGTTTCGTTGTGGTTGTAAGAAATTGCTTCTTATTTTACGTAAGTGGTGTAAGGTTAGCAATTTGTTTTCGTGGTGTAGTTTATGTTAAGGGAAAATAATTGAAAAGCCATTAATTAAATATTTGAGTTAAAATGTACTTATTTTCTATTAAACTTTTTCTTAACATTAACAATAGGTTTTAAAAGGGTTAGAGATTAGCATGTTATCAATTAGAGTTAAGCGTTATTTATTGAACATTATTAAACATAACGCATTGAAGTAAATTAAATATATTTGAAAAATCTCAAAAGTCTAAACAAATACCTTAAGCCTTGAAATAAACTCCTGAGTTTAGGAGTATAATTAGAATGGATAAAATAAAACGGAAATAAACACAAATTCAATTCAAAAAAAATATTTCACCCTTCTCAATACGTATCAATAATTACCTACCATATATTTATACAATTTAACAAATAGATCTCAATTAGTCTTAACAAACCAGATAATGGCATATAATTTTATATTTTGCATATTATTCTATTCCTTTTGCTTTTTCGAATTTCAACGACAACCTTGTCGTAGAAATTCGACCCCTAAAATCTGTAAAATCTTCTTACAAAATGTAGTTAGCGCTGTTTTTGTCGATATCGGTGACATTGTGGTTCTAGAGGTGGGATAAACGCGTGATAAGAGATATAGGCTTAGAGTATTTATAGTAGGTACTACATTGCAGATACTCTAAGGATTTTCTCTACATTCCATCTTTGAATACTTAGCTATCGCTGTATTCGTCGATCGGTGAGGTGGTAGCGGGCGGGATAAGTGCTCACAACAAGAGATATAGAATTTTCTCCATCTTCGAAAATTAAGTAATCGCTGCATTCGTCTGTTGTTGAAAGTGTGGAGGTTGCGGGTAAGATAAGTTCTCAAACAATAAACAATTTTCTCTAAATTCCATCTTCGAAAACGTAGTTATCGCTGTATTCGTCGATCGGCGAGGGCGTGGTGGTGGCGGGAGGAATGATGTGCTCTCGGCAATACGACGGCTGGCACTCACGACTCTTGATCAGGCGGCTGCATTGTTTCCCTTGCCCTGACTCTGGACGCTACAAACATACAAGTTTAAACTAGTTTCAATTTATGAGAATGAGAATAATGAATATTCTCATTCTACTAAATGTAATTTTGACAAAGTGTCTTGTGACAAATCTCATGTCATTAACAGATTCCCAATTTGACAGAATACACACATGCTTCAATAAATAATAAAATATATAAATAAATATTTCCGGACAATCTACACAACAACATCTAGCCCCGTGGTAAGCTCTAAGCTTGTGTTACGGGCACTAGATATCTGATATACTTAATATAATATACATACATATATAGATATTTTTATTATACATATTAAACACCCAGACCAAGGAGAAAAGTGCTTGCAGAACATACAAACAATTTTACCCTCGGCGGGAATCGAACCCGCTACCTCTTGCTCTGCAAGCGGACATTCGCCCACCGCGCCACCGAGGCAAAGGAATTTACTTGGTATAAATTGCGTTTACGAGGCTGTAAACAACAAACAGGATATCCAAAAGCGCTTTTTAGTTTCTAATTAAATTATATATTTCATAACAACTTACCAAAATAATGCGATAGTTGAGTTTAACAGCATATTCGCAATCGCCAAAGCAATCGGTCCAACCGAGCCAGGGACCTAATTTGCAATCGGCATCTGGAAAATTACAATAAACCTGTGTAGGAGAACGGACAAGCAAAAAAAATCAAATATTTTTTTTATTTATATAGTTTTGTACCCTCGACTTGAAGATTGGCACCATCGTTCAGCATTACATCATTGTCATGAAATGACGTAAGCTTCAATTTCTTTGATAAATCTGTCTTGTTACGACGGGCTGAAAAGTAATAAGCAATATTTTTATGAGAAAGATGATTTCAATAAGGTACAGAAAATACAAATGAAAATTAATGTCATTTATTAATAATAATTCTTATGATAAATATTTGGCAACAATCCACATAACATCAGCTCCGTGGAAAGTTCAAAGCTTGTGTTACGGGTGCTAGAAATCTGATATAGTTAATATAATAGACATACATGCATAGATATTTTTTATTATACATATTAAACACCCAGACCGAGGAGAAAAATGATTCCAGAACATACAAACACGTAATCAACAAAATATTAAACGCCCAGACTTGCACTGCTCTAGCCTAAAGCTTTGTTGTTTGTGTAGTTGTATTTAACATAACTCACGAGGTATGGGAGGCAGTGAGATCAGGCGCGCCTCGGTCGTGGTCGGCAGCGCGGTGGTTACAGGCAGGGCCGTGATGTTCCTATCGGCGCAGGCCCGCTGGCACTGCTGCTCGGTGGCGAAGTTGTTGGCGTTGCCGCCACAGCCGCTGAAGCCGAAAGGCTCGCAAAGGTTCGCCTTCATTTCGTAGTACCAACGCTCGTGGTAGCCACGGCAATGGCCGTGCTGAAGTGGTTGCCGGCAGACGTCTAGAAATTGTCAAATAAAATTTGAATAATACAGTATCTTGCCGATTGTACAACGTATGTGGCTATTGATTGTTATTTTTAAGTTAGTCTGTAAGCATTGGTGTGCAATAAAGATATTATCTATCTATCTATCTTGGAAAAATATTTAATGTTTTCACTATGCCTCTTTTGTTATTTCAGTTTCATTACTTTCTGTGTGGAGTTTATTTTGTCTTTATATTACCACAACTGTGAACCTGACATCAATCTACATAATGCCCGATTGCTATGAAACAAAATGGGTCGCTTCGACAATACTACGTATAGGTTATAAAAGGTGTTGTTTAGAAAAGTTCTAATAATCAGTATAAAATAAAATACCCTCAGGAACGTCCTGGTTGTGGCAGCTTCCGTCGTCTCCGTCACAAATTGCCTCTTGTGCTGTCAAAGTGAACTGACACTTCTCCAAATGTTCTTGAACCGCTTTCTCTAACTCGGGATCAACTGTCCTGTTCTCAGGCGTATAGGCCTGTTGAAAATAAAAATTATACCCTCTAACTCCCGTATTTATAATAACTCCTATTGCTGGCAAATACACATAATTGAAGAGCTAAAATACACAATGAACCTATTAACGCCGTATTTTGCTACTTTTACAGAGAGAAACAGGGGTGAAATACATATATATTTTTATTTATTGAACTGTTATTAAACAGTGTTTTTAAATTATAATTGTGTTGTTATTAAATTGTGATCAAATTTTAAAAAATTTGATTTATGAAACAGCGTACCTACTACGCGAACCTAAGGGACGTTTATTCAGTGCCTGATTCTTTTTTATTTTTGATCAGTTAGACGATATCATAGACAGGCAAAAGTTCCCGCGTTACAGTAACTTTTTATTTTTGCTAAAGCCTAAGACTATAGTAATGTACGATCTATACCTAAAGCTCTATGGTGCCACCTTAGTAATAAAAGGTTTTGTACTAGGACTTGCGCCACTATTACACATTATTATTATAACATTTATCAATCCATGAGAATATATATATTACAGGGTTACTACTTTGCCCGCGTTATAATAAATTAAAGACTCACCAAATTCTGCAGATCTAACAAGCGACTAGTCCATAGCTGCAGGAGAGTGCGCGTCATATGCTCCTGCAGTCTCGCGTCTCTCATCACGTAGAAACGCGTTCTAAGCCTTCGTCCCCGGCCGCAGCGAGCTGAACACGGCGACCACGACCCCCACGGCGTTATCTTACACTCATCCGTGCTTGGGAGGTCCTACAATGGGTAAGTAAGACATTAGACGGAGACGATACCCGGAAATTGTATAAGTAAAGTTATTGTAATTCGAGTACGCTCGTAATTCGAGTACGCTCGTACTCGAATTACAATAACTTTATGCTCATAAAGAGCGTTTCGCATTGTTTAACTTTGTTATGATATTTTTTGTGTTAGATACAAGATACAAGAGTACAAATGAATTATGTAAAAATAAAAAAAGTTAATGACCTGAAAAGATGAGTTTTCCATGGAAAACCTGAAAAATGTATAAGTCTTAAGAAGCACTTACCACGAAAAACCAGTCGAAATCCGTTATGTTGACGTAGGCGTCTGGTTTTCTGAAAGAATTGGAAATGGTTTTATAAAAAATGCTCTGCTTCTAGCTAGACTGAAACTCAAGCCAATGGGTTTAATAATGACACCTTGTATAATAAGAATAAGAATTAACTTTATTACTTACTTATTTAACATTTAGTAACTTAACTTAATTAACCTACTTAAAGTAAGCTTAACCAACCCAGCCACTAACAATAGGCCCTCGTCTTTGTCTTACAATACAGTTTACTAAATTTAAATTGAGTATGTAATGTAATTGTAATTGAATGTACAAGTTTAATTTACGAGAAGCAAATATGATATATATAATTAATTATAATATCTGCTGGCATACACTTCTGTTATTTATCTGTTGAAACAGGTTAAGGAGACTCACATTTCGCAAGAGCCCGCATCGCACGGCATGGCCTGGTCCATGACTGTCCGCGCGCGGTAGCCGACGTGGCAGCGCTTGTGTGCGCGCGGCGTGACGTAGTGCCTGGTGCGCGCGCGCACGCCGCAGCCCTCGCACGGCGACCACTCGGACCACGCGGACACGGCGCACGGACCGTGCTCCTGCGCTGGGTCTGGTTCGTATTCGGATTGCGCACTGGGAATGTTAAACGAACTTTTTACATCCGAAGGTTTTGTGCTTAAATGTGGTTCATGGTGTTATCGTATAACTGTTGTTCTAATGCCTTTATTTTTGTAGCACACTGTGTAATGCTGGCTGTACACACGCGTCGAGACACCCCGAGACAGGCCGAACGCGCGTGTGTACAGGGCGCTCTCGTCTCGTCTCGCTGTCTCGTTCTCGTCTCGGTCGGTCTCGGTGGCTTGTCGGTTTTTTGCGCCCGAGTCAAAGGGTCTCGTTGGCTCTCGCGAGGTAAACGAGAGCGAGCATGTACACACTCGTTCATTTACTTGCTCGCTGATAGTATTTAATTGTTTTTTAATTTAATTTTAATTTAATTTAATTATATTATTTTTTTTCTTATTTCTTCATGGTTTACGAATTTTATTTTTATAGTAAATGTTAAAAAAATTATAATAGCTCATGGCACAAACACAAATAGCAGCAGCAATTTCTACGTCCATTGTCGCGTGAGTCTTCAGTTCAAATGTTAGAACGCGTGTGTACAGGCATGCTCTCGACGAGACCCCTCTCGGCCGAGACATTCGCCGAGAGGCTCTCGTCGCGTGTGTACAGCCGGCATAAAACAGCAAGAAACATTTTATTCTCTTTTTTTAGTTATTGTCAAGTGGTTAGCGGGCTCGATTCCCGCCGAGGGGCCAAGTGTTTGTATTGTATGTTCTAGCACTGTAGTACTGTCTTTTTGGTATGGTTTAATATGTGTAATAAAAATATCTATATTTGTTTGTCCTTACACATACAGTACATATTAAGTATATCAGATGTGACCCAAAACAAAAGCGCTAGAGCTAACCACGGGCTTGATGTTGTTGTGTGTATTGTCTGGAAATATTTATCTATTTATTTTATAAAAGATTCAGGTACAAAGTATGTAAATTTAAGCTCAACATCTTGTAAAATAAAGCAAGTAAACATTCCGATACTTATAGGTATTTGCAGGTTAATGTGCTGCAAACACTAACTTGCCAATGAACGCGAAGGTAGCTCAGTCAGTGTATGTGCTGCCCACCTGCAATGCGGCCTGATCCCCCGACAGGGTTCCCGCTGCGTGAGATCCACACGGCAGGAATCAGCGACGTTGCGAGACGGGTGCATGTACTCCCGTTGGCGCATCTTGACCCCTTCGCCGCACGTCACGCTGCACGGACTCCAGGCGCCCCAAGCGTGGGTGAGGCATGTGCTTTCTTTGCCTGCCTGGTCTGGAGGTGGTTCCGGGCCGGTCTCTGAAATGCCTTTACAAAAGAAACTTTTAAATCACATTTAAATCTAATAACCTTAATAACTACTTAAACTGTACTTGTACCTTTTTATTTTTAGTAAAAAATATCTATATGTATATGTGTCTATTATAGGTACATAATAACATATGGCTAGTTCCCGTATCAGCTTAGAGCTTACCACGGAGCTAGATGTTGTCGTGTGGATTGTGATTTTCTTTATTTACTCTTTAAACCTTAAACTACAACAGACAAACTTAACTCAATTTTTTTTTTCAAAAGTGATAACAATTTTTATTTATAAATATTTTGAGCCTGAGTACGAACCCCGTAGCAAGTCCGCAGGTGGAGAAGTAAACAGGCTGCCTCAAATACCTTAAAAAAATTGGTTCCAGCTCTCTGATTAACAGATTGAAAGTAATCAAATCAGAGATTATGTGTGAATATGAATTCCGGCCTAAGTCTTATAATCAAAAGGTATAAGGTGACAAATTATCGGGTCCACTATTCATCTCATCAAATCCTCTGACAAAGCTACCTCGCTTATTTGTTAATTTAAGTGAAATTAGATTTTAGGATTATTGCTAAAAGGATGCTGGCAACACTGGCGCAAACAACAGCTTGTTTTGTTTTTTTTTCAATTTTTGCTGTTGTTTGTGTCACATATATGTTTTTTGCAAATGCTGTCTCACCTTTAATTAGAATATGTATCATAGTATAAGAATGTGTGTAATAATTACTTTAAAGTGTTTGTTATATATTCTGTTGGTGTAGGCTATTTTAATAAATTAAAAAAAATATATATTACCTGCACCCCCGCAGCCCTTGTCATACAGCCGCAATCGAGTGAACCGCAGGCGTGCGAATGGCCTCATCTCGCCCACCGTGCTGTAAAACGGAGATCTGACATCCTTGGGCCAGTCCGGTCTAAGTGCTCGAACAGGCGATGCGGGAATGGTTGGCACTCTACGCGACTATAATAAAAATCTAGAGTCTCAATCTTATTTCGGGAGATGTAGGACATGAAAAGTAGTTCGAGTAGGTTAGTTGAATGACCACTTTAATATACATTATACAATACAATACAAAAACGCTTAATTGTACCTACACAACACGGGAACATAAATATGTAAAACAAAATAAATAAAAAACAAGTGCTACAATGGGCGGCCTTGTCACTAAAAAGCGATCTCTTCCAGGCAACCTTAGGAAATACTTAGGTAATATATGCACGACTTAATTCTTGCAGGCTAAATACATTGACATAAACTATTATTTAAGATTTGACATGTATTCTTAATTATTATGTTTCCTCGCTTATAAACAATTTCATTTAATTTTATAGAGAATACTCGTACCCTTAAGTCGTATTGCCAACGACATAGTATAGCCACTTGGCATAACCTTCAAACCGACTTATTGTAAAAAGTGCTGGTTATCATACGATTCTACTAATATTATAAACGCGAAAGTTTGTGAGGATGCAAGTAAGTTTGTTGCTCTTTTACGCTAAAACTACATACTGAAGGGATTTTAATGAAACATCACAATAATAATAGCTAACATAACTTTTAAAATTATCATGGTTTTTAACAATATTATGACTTAAAACGGGTAACATACCATGATTTGACGGTTTTTGAGTTTTCTGCTATAAAAGACTCAGAAATTAATAATAATAGAAGAATAGAAATAAAAAAAATAAATTAAAGAAAACTCAAAAACTGTCAAATTATGGTATGTTACCCGTTTTAAGTCATAATAATAAAACTATCATATCAAAATAACTATAGTCCCCATTTTACCACGGTAAATTACAACATTTCGCGGGAAAATCCAATAAGGTTAAATTTTTATTTTTGGATGTTTTGTCTGTTCACGTTCGTAAGTGGTAAGTGGTAACCCTCTGAATCCTTACACGTGAGCTCCGGGTGGTGCTAAGAACAGTCTCTGGTGGTAGGCTTCGGCCGCGGCTTATCACCACCCTCCGGGCTGGGCCAGTGCTAGAAGCGATTTTTTCGTGTGTCGTAATGTGATCCGGATCAGCCATCTACCTTCTAGGTCGTCATGTCCCATCTTGGACCACATCGACACTTTACATCAGGTGAGATTGTGGTCAAATGAAGGCTTAACGAGAATAAAAAAAAATAACAAACAAATTTAAAGCCCGATTTGATAAAATCCGACACGGATCGGGAACTGTTGTCTCAGAAGTAAAAGATACTTTACCTCGGGAAAATCAATTGTTACGGGCAAAGCCGCGTGTACAAAGCTAGCAAATAATATTGAGTGTTTTACATTCGATTGAATTACAGAAGGGACCGAAAGATGGATAAGACATTACCATATTACTATTTAGTTAGTATACAAACTCACCATGTAGCTCAGGCCATTATCAGTGCCAGCATCATATGGATACAAAGGCATAGTAAAAGAGCGCGTCCACGTGCAATTAGCAGCGCAAAGCTCCAACGCTGACACCCCGACAATCCAATCAGGGGACGGAGCGAGCTTCGTCGCAAGTGACACTAGATGGTTTTTAGGGTCAACACGGAACACCGCGAAAGTGCTCGGGGTACTGGAACCAGCCTCAGCAATGGTCTGCCATGATATACCGCGCGCTTTTATTATTGTTCTGATGTGGTCACTCTGAAAAATTTAAGAACTCACATAAATCAATCAAACAATCATTTTTCAATTTGAGAACATAAGTACAATATTAAGCCTCTTTATTATTATTATATTATTAATATTAAAATAGTATGAGAAATTAATTAAGTTCTATGGTTATAAATATCATAATTTCTTATAAATTTTCGTTGCACCAGACACACAATCTAAAGAGTTCTGGCAAAATGAGTGTTACAATAATTTTAACGGTGTTATTATAGCTATTATTAAAACATTGCCTGCCTCCTCTAGCTTAGTATAAGGTAATATTATGAAAAAATAAAACCCGACTGCGACTTAACTATTTTGGGATATTTTACTGAATTTAATCCTATTAATGTGAAAATGGTTGTTGCGCAACTTTATAGGTAGGTACCGATATATCATAAACGGTCAATCGGATCAATCTGTTGAAAGAAAACTAAAAATGATTTTTAAATACTTATTCAACGTTACCCCACATGACATAGTTTATTGACTTTATTTTTACAATATGGCGTTCAGTAGTTGCTATATAGTATTTCCCTAGACACCATGTACATATTTAGTGACACTCGGCAGAGTAAGAGGAATCGATCGAACTATATGAATCACAAAAAATTGCTCAGACATTTGGTATGTATGTAGGTATAGTGCTGCAAAGGAATAGACAAACATACATAGACTGATGAACACATTACCACTCATTTGCGTCGTGCGGGTAAAAAAAGATCACGTTGATAGAAAGTATGTAGTTTTTTTTTTTAATTTCTTACTTCAGCTTTCAGCTCCTTCTCAAGTGATGTAGTAGCACCATCATCGGCCAGCCGGCGCATCCCTAAGCTGGCTATTCTTCCCTCCTGCCAGACTCGATACTGCGCTGTGTGGGACGCTCCGATGACTTCGCCGAAATGAGCCCGAGCGCTCTCCGGGGGGAATTCGCGAGGATGCGTGTGGCGTGACCACATCGCCTCGAAGGTCACCTAGACAGGACGATTCATAGAATAGTGAAGTCGATAACTTAATCGCAGGACATGGGAAATGTAAATTAAAGTGCTACACACGACGAATCGAGGGGTTCAGTGAGTGTATTGAAACTTTTCCAGCAACACCAGAGAGATATGTATATATTTTTTTAATTAATGATAATACATACTTTATTTATCAATCTACAGGTAGTAGAACTAGGTGTAATTTTCTAGTGCTACCTAGAACTCGTACAAAAAGTGGAAGAAAAACTACACTTTATGAAGGGGCATAGTAATATTATAACCGTCCCTCTCAGATAAAGAATGAAAATACATTCAACGCGTTTAAACGAAACATATTATTAACAATCATAGTCTACTAGAAAAATAAACGCGTTGGTTGATGTATAAACGCTAATAGAACAATCGAATATTTTTTTGTATAAACCTATTTCCTTAGTGACATCATGTATTTGCCTTTTTGGGAATTAATTATATTACCTAAACATAGACTATAGCAAATACCTAAATGGAACCCAATATTTAGTACTAATTCCGCACCCACTTCTCCCTGGCAAAATTCTTCAATATTATCATGCAAGTCAAAAATATAGCATTTACCTCGTATTTCGCCTCGTCGCAGGCACAGCAAGGTTCGACGATCAGCGGTTGGCGCGCTATATTTGACGGCACTGCTGGAGCGGCACATAGCTTTCGAGCTAGTGTGGTCCAGTGGTCGTGCTTTGTCGGTCCGAGCCGGGCGCAAAGCCTTACACAGGCACCGGCTGTTATCGACGGCGCGCTCCAAAGGACCTAAGGAATTAGACTATTTTTATTAAACGAGGCATTTTATTGTATCTAATGTTCAAAGATTTTAACAAAACAAGCGCAAATTAAGAAAATATATAACCGCAGTTAAGTCGCAGTCGCTTTTCTGGGAACGTTTGGGACGGTTCGGCCAAGGATCAGCTTGCCGCCTTAGACTCAATTGAACGAAGAGCTCTCGACTAATTGATGAACAGTACCTTGCTCAGACTAAAATCTAAAGTCTCGAGCACCGTCGCAAGGTTTCCTGTCTCTCAATCTTTTATAGGTTACATTTCGGAGAATGTTCACAGGAACTTCATGAGCTGATTCCACCATCTCCCTTCCACTCCAGGACAAGCAGACGCACAGCGAATTACCATCCTTATGTAGTGGATATTCTCTCTACTCCTACTAAGCGATTCTCATCCACCTTTATAATTCGCACGGCAAAGGTCTGGAATTTACTCCCTGCTGCTGTATTTCCTAATTACTACAACCTGAGTGTCTTCAAGACAAGAGTGAATAGGTACCTTCTAGATCTAAGTGTTTCATCTTCGTCCACATCGACATTTTCCATCAGTTGAGATTGTAAAGAAACTTAGATCTATCACCCATTAAAAAAAAATGTTTACTGACTATAAGCCAGTTAAAGTTAGTAAAACTTTAAATCGGTTTAGGTATATCCTAAACGGACCATTGGATCGAAAAAATTTGAAAATAAAAGATTTTTAAATACCTATTCAACGATACCCCATATGACAGTTTATTGACTTTCATTTCTTTTATTGTTACAAAATGGCGTCCAGTAATCGCCATAATTACATTTTTACTGACGCTACGTCTTTAGCAGTGACACTCGCCGGACTGAGAGGAATCGATCGACGTAGAACCATAAATATTGGCCCACAGGCGTTTAGTCTGGACAGTGCTACACAGGAACACATACAAACATACAAACATAACCTGATAAGTGATAAAAAATACCACTTCTTTACGTCGCGTCGCGCAGTCGGGTAAAAAATAAAGAGGCTCTAGTAATATTATTTTTTACGTTTACCTATACCTACAGTAGGTATACATTATCATCAAGAAATCTTTTACCTGGACTTCAGTTTTTGGATGGCCAGTAGCATTGGTTGCCATCGGAGCACACATTTCGTTCATCTTCGTTTGTGTGTCATAGGCTTGGAAGGTTCCGAGAGAAACCCCAGGACTTATTGTGGCCTCCAGATCGTCCCCTTTCGCAATTTTTGAGGAGCCTCTTGTTATTTCTACCCATAAACTAAAGCCTGAAAATGGCGTAGGACCCTGCCCGGCGTTCACGCCTTGAAGAGTTACTGAAAGCCAAATATCGATTTAAGATAAACGTTATTGTTATTGTGATTTTAGTCATGAGGGCGGCCAAGAATTATTTGTCATTTATTTTGTTTAAAATGGACACAAGATTTGCATTAAAGTGTGTGCATATTATTTGAAAAACTAACTATTTTTACTTAAATAAATTAAATTAGATTTTTATTCAGTGCACGTGCTTCTTCTTATTACTTGCTTCTTAATATTGATTTTATCTACGTTTAATCGTTTACCAATTTCTGGAAAAGCAATTTTACAAAAATGTCCAAAACACATTAACTTTTACTCCGTGCAGAGGTGGGACGAACTACCATGAAAGTAGGTTGGTAGAATAGAATAGAAAATATTTATGCAATACACAGAAACAGACACAGATATAAGTACAATTGACACAGGAAAAACAGAAAAGAATATTCAATATTTATTTATTGAATATTCTTTTCTGTTTTTCCTGTGTGTAAGTAAATAAAAAAATAATTCTTACCGGTATAAAGCTCCCCAGGTAAGAACAAATCGGGGTCCCCAGCGACCCCAAGACGGTAGTGACGATCTGCGGGCTGCGCATGTGGGGAAGCTCGCTCACACTCTGGTGATGGGGAAGTCACCTCGGGGGGTAGCGTGGAGCCCCAAGCCATGGATATAATGCATCCCAACACCAAAAACATTTTCCCTGTGGAGTATTTGTAGAGTTACATAGGGGGCTATTCTCGCTCATATAATATTATAGAGAATTAGAAATCTTAAATTACTAAAAAAAATATTTTTCCGTTTAGTTTCGATACCTATTAAGTTTCATAGGCGCGAGAATTGACCCCTAGACAATACCAAGCAAAGAGAATATTAGGTGGATCTCTATTGTTAAAACTGCTGGACCTATTAATATGTCGTACTTTTTTGGAATTATTATCCAAAAAAGTACGACATATTAATAGGTCCAGCAGTTTTAACAATAGAGAGTACCTAATCGTTAATATCTTTTAACTATAACTGTGCTGGAGACTAGAGATTTAACAAACATAGTTCTTACCTAGTAAAATAACAATTGCGGAAATAAAGTACAATTTTTAGAGTTCCGCAGCCAAATGTGAAAAAACCCATTTCATGTCTATCTGTCACATTTTTCCGAAACTTTAAGAACTAGGTATATTGTTAAAACTTGGTTATTATAAAATAAAATAAAAAAATAAATAATAATCTGTAATTATTCGGATTGTTTATATTACTTCAATAAAGCGTATTACATAAAGTATGTTACAAAATAATAGATAATTTTGAAGTCGGTGCCAAGTAAAAAAATAACTAGATATAATATAGGTACCTAACATCAATCTTTTTCACAACTCAAGCCATAAGGTATTAGTAGGAAATTAACTGTACTTAAATATAAGTCCATTCGCGGTACATCCGCGCACACATTTAATTTGGGTCCAAAATGCTGTTAATTAGTATGTTATTTTGACATATCTATTGATATTGTGTACAGTGTAGGTAAAAATGTATTTGTTACTGCATTAAGTTTATTGTAGTATTTACTTGGCACCGACCTCAAAATTATTAAATACTTCATTATTTAATTGTTTATGTTTTTTTTAATTATCACTTATAATGTCGAAATGATTTGTAAAGTTAATTTATTTTGTACTTTTCAGTTTCTCTTTCGAAGTTGGTTTAATTTTTGGCAAAAAAGTTTTATTTCACGATTTTTAGTGATTACTCTACTAAAATATACCTTATAGAGTTCCTTTGACTTTCCTTCATTTTCATCATCAGACCCCTAATATCAGTCTAAACCCATTTAGATGAACGGTCTCAGTAATATAAGTTAATCAAGCCCAAACACAAAGTACTTGCTGTAAATCGTTGAGGAGTTCCCTCGACCGCCTTCCCCTCTATCACCAGATCATTACCAGACCCTCATTAATAAAACGGCTTTAAAATTAATTATCTATCTATATAAATAAAAATGAATTGTTCTTCGTTAGTCTGATTAAAACTCGAGAACGGCTGAACGGATTTATCTTATCATAGTCTTGAAATGTTCGTGGAGGTCTAGGGAAGGTTTAAAAGGCGAGAAAAAATCGAATAATTGCCGGGAAAAAAAATTGAATAAAAGCCCGTGCGAAGCCGGGGCGGGCCACTAGTATTGAATAATATTAAGGAACACACAAGTCGGAAAGACAATATTTTCAAGAGTTTCCCTCAATTTCTCAGGATTCCACCACCAGATCCAGGTTTCCTTACAATGGGACCACCCTTGGGATACTCCCTTTCCAACAAAAAAAGAATAAGCAAAATCGGTTCATAACCGACAAAGTTATCCGCGGACATACATAAAAAAAAAAAAAAAAAAAAAAAAAACCGTCGAATTGAGAAACCTCCTTTTTTTGAAGTAGGTTAAAAAATATGAGATACCCACATGCATTTTTTTAATACGTCATATATCGTAAACCGCATTTAACCTTTCATTTATAAAATTAAGCAACGTTGAGCGTGGTCTGGATGGGTGACTTCAACTTTTTCACAATTTTTTTTATGTTTAGGTAGGTAGGTACATATTTTAATTAAGTGTTTATTTTTATAACAATAAGTTAGCTAGGTACCGAATTAGTTAAACACTCGATTCCCTCAGAGGGAATCGAACCCGCTACCTCTTGCGCCGCAAGCGGACCCTCGTCCACCCCGCCACTGGAGGCAGTCACTATGGTTCAAACAAGTGTGCAAGCAAACACTTTATGGCGATAAATTTGAAAGCTTTGTTTGTAGATCATTTGAAAACCTTGTCAGCTTATACATATAAATATGCAATAATAGAAGTGAGGTAATTTGATCACTATGAGCGCATCGCATACAATATTATCATGAATTGAACTACGTAGGTATATCATTTTGGTTTCATGTTCTTCAGATTATTTAAACTACTCTAGATGCTAATATCAAGTTGTCGCTGCGCTGACTGTACTTAGTATAATAGGTTATTATTTTTATAAAATTTTAAGAAAAACTAAATTCCATAATAACAAAACACTTTTTTAAACCTTTCCTGCCCCTAGCGGCTATTTGAGCTCGCAGATTAACGTCGAGCCCGTCTGCCAAGCAAGTCTTACAGAATGTAAACAAAGGAAATGCACCGTTTGTTTTCACTAACTAATAACACTTAATCAGAACAATTTTATGAAATAGGCGATTAAATAAAACACACAATCTACTAAAATATGTAAATAATAAAGTGATTCTACTTACCACATTTAAGTCGTACCATTTTATACCAGTAGAGGATAAATCACACAAACATTTACGCGACTCTCCCGCCCGCCCTCACTGGGAAGACTGGGCGCACCGCCCAAACTACATAGTTATCTATAGCAGGATACAGCCTACAATGTTGGGGCTTATCGCGCAGGTACAGCTAAACCCAGCTAGCCTAGGCTTTTAGGTCATTGATTCACAGCAATTTTGCAGTTCTTGACCTGGTTTATTTAAGTTTTACAGCGCTTCAGTTTTAGTAACTGATGAGTCCGACCTATTCAGAGACAGTTTCTGTTTTTAGTTAGTGGAAGTTACAAGTCAACAAAACGCTAAAACTATTTAGTTCCATAAGACGATAAATAGGTAAATATTTTTTGCTTGCATCCTCTTTAAACGTACCAACAATTTCATCAGTTTAAAGTTTAAACTAACAAAAACTTGTACATACGATTAAGGGGCTTCTGTTCACTGAGATCCTGTGAACTAAATTACGGATTTTGATAAGGTTTTCAGAAATGAATAGACTGATGATTCAAGAGTAGGTAAGGTTTAGATTTAGGCGTGCAATTTGCACCTGTTGCGAAGGCGGGGTGGGTCGCTAGCAGTGGCGTAGCTATCATAGGGCCAGGTTGTGCAGTGCACAAGGGCCCTCGAGCTCAGGGGGGCCTCTAGCCTCAGCTTTGAAAAAAAAAGAAAATTCAAAAATAAAATAAAATTCTTACAATATTTAATTTATTTTTAATTCGAAGTTTTAATTCGCTCTTGCCTTGCATCAGTTCTTATTTATGATATTTCCGGCGATGTTTTCAACTTTCTTGGGTCTGGGACGTACTACAGTAGTTGATGCAAGGTGTGTAGCTGACTGTTGTTATTCGTATTTCCCTACCAGCCTTATTTCATCAAGTATCACCACTAATGCTATGATTTCTATTCCACACAACCATCCATCTGGCCCGAAATTCTGTTAAAACACATTTTCGCAAAAAAAACCGACGACAAGATAGTATGATACACACGTTGCAGCACAACGCTAACCGCTCATAATCTATGATAGCTCACAACCTGACCGGCAATAAAAAACAACCAACGTTTTTCTAAACATAAGTACCTTTTTTTTTTTTTTTCTTATGGGCTTACTTTTGATTACAGTGTAGCAAGAAGGCAGAGACGAGGTCAACGATGGAGCAAGTTTGCCCAGAAAAAGCCTATTCACTCTGATCTTAAAGGTGGTCGGGTTGTATTCAATCGGAAAAACAGACTTCGGGAGAGAATTCCACTCCTTAGCGGTGCGCATTATAAAAGAATTCGAGAAGCGTTTCGTGCGCGTTGATGGTAGGTCCACTAAGTGAGCATGTAAATCAGCCGTACGTCTAAGCGACCGATGATAGAACGGAGATGGCGGGATCAGGTCATGCAGCGCACTGGCACACTCCCCGAAGTACAATCTATAAAAGACCGACAGTCTAAGTTCAAATTGACAAACGAGCTACTTTAGAAACTATAATAGGCCTTTGAGTTAATATTGATTTAACCGCATCATTACCAAACAAGCTGTTTTATGGTTCTTTTCTGTTGAGCTTCCTTTAATCTATACTAGACATTGAAAAGCAATATAGGAAAATCTCAGTAAGTAAGTAAGAATTACTAAAATTTCGATGGCTACTAATTGAAAATTATGGAAAGAAATAAGTTACGTAGCGTGGCTGCAAAGCGGAAATAACGTCAAGAAAGTAAAAAAATATTGCCTAAGCTATTTCCAGTTCGAATTATCAAATTTCTAACGATTTTATCTGTAAATATGAATAATTTGCACGTTTTTTTATCGTTAACATGTTATGCATGTTAAAGATAAAAAAACTCATTTTTTAACCCCCGACCAAAAAAGGTGTTATAAGTTTGACGTGTCTGTCTGTTTGTCTGTCTGTCTGTCTGGGACATCATAGCTCCCGACCCGATGGAGCGATTTCAATTTAGTTTTTTTTATAAGAAAGGTGAGTTTGGCCCGGGTGTTCTTAGACATGTTTCATGACCATCGGTTGAGCCGTTTAAAAGTTATGGGGGTGAGAGTGGGGAAGGAATGAAAATCTGCAAATAATATTAGTGTGGGGTATCAATGTTGTTTTATATTTAAGGAAATTAAGGCATTGGAACAGGGGGTGTTTCTTAAATTTCAAATTTAGATTTATTCCGCGACAATCACGTGACCTTACGATCATAATACCATAGTATAAAAATTTCAATATTGTATAGATCGTACATAGATTGTAAGTAAGAACCCATAAAGCAAAAAATAATATATATCATTTCTAATCAGAGAAGGATGGATATTCCTGTTTTCAGTTCAAAATCATATTCCAATGAGGGCCAGCCCACACGTACTTCAACCATACAACATCGCGGGGTCACGTGAATGGTGTCGCACCAGCTTTGGTGGTGCTTTTGGTTACATTTTGGTTACGTTTTTTTAAATGTTGACAAGACCTACATTTTCAGTGACAGCTGTCAAAACAAAAACAGTCATATGTATGGAACTACACATCCTAAACGTTCCATTATGGGTTCAAATGAAAGGTGTTGACAAGATCTACATTTTCGATGGCACTCATTTTCATATCAATAAGTTCCAACTACGCGGTAAGAGGGGGGAGGGCCTGATTCTCTCACTATGCACAAGGGCCCTTGGGCCCCTAGCTACGCCACTGGTCGCTAGTATAGAAAAATAAATTACTCTTCCGTACCTACTCTGCTGGCTTATACATTTTGAACTTCTCAGTCAATTTTAATGCAGTTTTCAGCCAGTTATTCAAGAGCGTCCGACATGCTAGTTATTGTGTACCTGACCTTGTATTTTTGACGCCAAAAATAGCAGTTTGGTACCAAAATTAGTTCTTAAATATTTCAATAACAAAACTAAATAGGTAGTCCTTTTATATACAATAGAATAATAAATTGTCTATACTAATATAATAAAGCTGACGAGTTTGTTTGTTTGAACGCGCTAATCTCAGGAACCACTGGTCCGAAAAACAATATATTTTATTGTCAGAGAGCCTTTATATTGGTGGGCTTACTGTCAGATAGACTTACTTTTGAACCGCGTGAGAACGTCGTTCCGGCGAGAAAATTCACAAAACACGGGCAAGGCCGTGGCGTAAAATTTGTACAATAAATAATTATTTAATGTAGGAATCTTTAGGAAGAATTATGGTCCCTTCTCAAAAATCGAACCTGAATATACTAGCAACAGTAAAAGTAGTTTAAGTTCAACGTAACATTAGCAGTGAAAGGTCCTTTCACGCGTTTTAACGATATTCCTGTAAAATGTTGTTTTCTCTCGGCTATAGTAGGTGTAGTTAATTAATAGTTACTTTTTATAGTATCCGATATCTGAAAATCATGTCAAATAGGTTCAGACGTTTTAGTTTCATTTGCGGATGGCATCATTAGTAATTGGCCACGACGCGTAATAGAACTCTTTGGAGGGCTAACTCCTTAGGGTTTAATAAGGATTAGGATATAAAGAGTTTTGGAATTATTTACCTAATTATTTTTCAATCTATTTTATTTCTCGCTTTACTGTCGGATTTATAAATATCTACAAGGTGTTTCAAAATAGGTATATAAAGCGGGAAGGATATGAATATCTTATTATTGAGTCCGTGTTTTTATGTTACTTACTTTAAGCAATGGCTAGGATTTGGATGATAAATATATATTTGTATTGTATAAAAAAAAGAAATCTTAGTTAAGGTATTTAAGCATAATAAGTTGTAAAATGATTATTGTCGGGGGAGTAGGTAGAAACAGGTAAAACAACTATATTTTTATAGCGATTGCAGATTTTATTGTAGAAAGTTTTAATACATAATACACATTATATGTACTTATCTTTATCTATTAATATAATTAATTAGGCTAATAATAGCTTAAATCTAATTCAAAATAATATATTGATATAAGTAACAGACACTCCAATAAATTAATACTATCAATTAAAATGATTTATGTCAAATGTCACATTCATAGTTATTACATCTTACTTTTTTTTAATGATAAAATACACAAGTAAAGTTTAGAACAATGTATGGGATTTTTTATTTTAGACTAGGTTAACGTTAAAGGCTGCTTGTACTGTAGTACAATACTAAAAACAAAAACAACGGCAATATACTGACGATCATGTTCTATTTCCTACTTCTACTACTTAATAAATTAAACATTATCAAAAAATGCTAGTAATTATAAAATCGTAGGTTAACATACCTACAGATATAAAAATGGTCGATTAAAACTATTTATACTGATGATTTCTCTATAATATATTATATTCGGAGATAAAAAGTATGGTACTTGATGTTTTAACTAGACCAAATATTATTTTAAACCAGTTACCGTGAATAACCTAAAATTAGGCAATGAAAGCCAACATCTTTCAAGTGGTCTTTGGCAATGTTTTAGTAAAATCTATTAATATTTAAAATCTATGATTGTGGTCGATTAGGTAGAGTATCTCTTAGCTCCAAAACGTGGTCGATCGCTTGAGGCCGTCCGTCGGGATCGAGCCGGGCAGGCATCACCACTCCTTTACTTACCATCTCGTCTAATAGTTTCACTAGCTTCATAGCTTCGTACTCTTTCTGTTAAACACAAAAGATAATACGATTTTAGTGACTAATCTGTCAAAACGATAGGATTATCATAATATACATAGGATGTTCCAATTACTACCCTCATAATGACAACAAACGAGGCTCTGGCAAACCGGAGCAGGATGCAGGAGTTTACAAACCGCGTTGAGTTATGGTCTAACACCTCATAATTATTTATGAAATGATGACAGCGAAAGTCTATCATTTCTTTACACTTCGACTGCAGAATTTATATAGCTGGCGCAAATGACAATTTGCTATTGAATGTTAAATTCCCTGATGAAACATCCTCAAATTTAATCAGAAATGTCGTATATCATAAACTATACACGCCACGGCGTTGCCCGTGGGTTTGGATTTTCCTGAGGAAACAACGTATTTTCTGGCAGTAAAAAGTCTAGGCTAGATAAGCCTTCCTTGATAAATGGGCTATCGAACATCATCATCACCCTATTAACGTTCCCACTGCTATGACACAATGTGTCCCAGCAGTGGGAACATCCATGTCATGGACTTATCTCTCTTTGACGAGAGAGATTAGCACTTTCAAACAAACAAGCTTACTCTTAAGTTTTATAAAAATAGTACAACATATGAATAAAAAAAAATATGAACCTGTTCTTCCGACATGCCTTCAAACGGGTTGGTCCTAGGCGGGCGAGTGCAGCCCACCACGGGGTCTATGTTAGGCTGGGCCGCCAAGTACTCCTCGGTGTCCGAGTCGTCGCTACTAGACGAGTACTGCGCGCTCTTCACTCCGCTCAGCAAACCGTTCTGTGCGAGGTGGCCTGCCGCGTTGCCAAAACCCGTGTATTTCACCATGCGACCAACTGAATATAAACAAATTTAATGACAAACTAAATACAGAAAAAATTGAGTTTCAATGTTACTAAAATGTTGACGAACATGTTATATTTAAATTTGACGTGTCTGTCTGTGTCATCATGGAGCGATTCAAAGTGGAGCGACTTTTCTTGCCGTTTTAACATCAAATACACAATAAAAATATATATAAGAGGGCTCCCATACAACAAACGTGATTTTCTTAAAGTTAAGCGTCGTTGCGCGAAGCCTTGGAAGGGTGACCCCTCTGACTGCATCTTTATTTATTTTATTTTTTTTCTTTTAATAATTACCTATTTTTGTGTTTTTTTATTGCAAAATATGTATAAACTGTACACGGAACCTACATAGTATGTAGGGTTCCGGTCTATCACATACTTATCAAATGTACTTAAAGTTTTTAGCATTCTTACTTGTACTATTTAGTTATTTGAACTAGTAGTAGTAACGGTAGTTCAACCGTGATCATGGCGCATACAACTGTGCCGAAATATCGGGAAACTCGAAAGACAATCAATCATGGTAAACATCACGTTATAAATCTAAATAGTATTGATAACCATGATAGTTTCAAAAGTTATATTCTTACTTGTCTTAGTATATTGTAAATTTAATATTTCTCACCCTTTTCTTTGCACAAAATAAACAAGAACTCTGCTACTAAATCCCTCACAGCAGTGACAGGTGTAGTCAGTAATCTGCAGAGCTGGTTTCTCAAGGCATCTCCTTTCTCTGGTGGCAGTGAAACATCCCTCAATGGGGGTAGAACCACCTGCCGCAAATACTTGCGCTGGGAGCGACAGCCTCGAGAACTCTTGTTCATCACTGTCATTATTGGGGACAGGTTCTCAACAAGATTAGCGTTCTGGAAATATTTATAGTTTAAATTATGCTCAAATATATTTAAAAGTTTAAGTTTTGACTTAAACTTAGCGCGCAGAAAATACGACGAAAAATGAGGCCGGACTTTTCGATTTTATATATTTCGATAAAATCATAGAGTTGTGATGTCTTGCAATGTGCAATTTTTAGCTCAACATTTAATCCGCCTCTGGAAGTATGTAAGTACTGCCTGCTGTAACTGGCAAGTATGTTTAATTATGATAACATCCCATTATGATGTTTATGTCTTTATGGGAGGCTCAAGTCTAGTATTGGACATTCTATAGCTGCAGATAGAAAATTATGTTACTATTGGAAGTGTGCCCTTACCTGTGTTACTGTAAGTTTATATTGAAGCAAATTCACTAGAGATTGCAATGCATCCATGCTTCTACCATCATAGGTATATTTTGCTGTCTCCCCTTCATTTAATAATGGCGTTAGGTACATATAAAATGCTCTTGGCACCCTGAAACAGAATTATACTGGAACAAAAACTTTATAATAATCTAAATTTAAAAAGGGTTTGAACATTTTTGTATGGAGCCTGGCATACCTAGTGTCAACTGACAGAGTTAATTATTACAAACAAAAAGTGTTCTATGATGAAGTCTCCCTAAGTGATATGGTTTCTGAGATATTAGCATTTTCAGTTTTCCCCACTCTCACCCCCATAACTTTTAAACGGCACAACCGATTTTCATAAAACATGTCTAAGAACACTCGCGCCAACCTGTCATACAAAGAAAACTAAATTGAAATCACTCCATCCGTTCGCGAGCTATGATGTCCCAGACAGACAGACACATCAAACTTATAACACCCCTCTTTTTTGGTCAGGGGGTTAAAATACAGTATTGTAAATCATTTATTATAATGGTTTGCCCATAATAAACAGGAAAGACCTTAAATTTTTTGTGTCTGTGCAAGTAACTCTATCCATACATATTTGAAATGCAGGATTCATTTTGATTTAATTTGGTATGATGTTTTTTATTGATTTGCTATAGAAAACATAAACTAAACTGTTGCTTTTATTGAATTATTTTTAAGTGAATAAAGTAGTTATTTTCAGTGAAAATAACTTTTTAAGAAAATAAATATTTTCTTGGTTTATTTATATAGTAGGCTTTTACATTATAAATTTAGAAAATGATTTATGAAAAATTATCAGTTTTTAATCAAAGTACCTACCTTGTTAGTAAATTAGAAATGTTATTATGGAGATCAAATATTTGCTCATCACCAGATGTTTGCATACTTAGCAATGGTGTGAGTACTGGCATCAACTTCAGAAACATTGCTTCTTCACTTTCCACAACATTTTCATCATCTCCAGAACTCATTATAAGATTAAACTGAGCTTTGAGAATACTACAAGCTATTGCTATTTTCTGCTCCTGAGAAGATAAACATTACAATCAAATATTCAGAAGTATTTTGATAAAAACATCCAACTAAAAATACAGAATATTTTTCATTACCTCTAGCAAACATTCTGGTCCGACAATGTTTGATGCATTTATACAGCCAGATGATTCAAGTACAATCTCATTTAGACAGTTTATTAAATATTCCATGCCATGCTGCTCCTTGATCTTAGCTCTGATATCTTGTCTCAGGGCTGTGAGAATAAACAATAACTTCATATCAAAGAGCATAATATCTTCTTTCCATGGGATGTCTTTATAGATCCTCAACCTATTAATAAAGCCTTGGGCTATGTCAGTTTCTGCACAGTAAAGTCGGGCAACATCACTGTTATACGCTATGTTGCAGAGACATTTCAATGCCTCTACTGTGATTTCTTTTTCCTCCAGTTTTATAGGTGCTGATTTTTTTTCAAATTCCATCGGGCTAAATAGTTCTGCTTTTTCAATAAGAACCTTTATCCATTTTTCACATAGTAGATTTTCTAGATCTGTTTTGTCTCGACTGAAAATTAGAGTTTAGTTAATACTAGGTGACTTGTTACGTAGACTAATTAAATTATAATGGCCATTAGAACCCTAATTATGTGTGTCAAATAAGTATGATTTGTATAGTGAATCTAATTTACCTTAAAATTCGAATGTTAGCCAAGCATAATGCATGGACCGACTGGAACTCTGGCTTTTGCAGAAGCTGAAATAGGGCAGTCCACAAAATAACACGACCATTGTTCTTCACCAGAGAGGGAAATAAAAATGTCCCTTTTTCGTGCTGAAAAAAAAATTTTCTATAAAACCTACACATACCTGAGCTACAAATTATAACGAAATCTAATCACATTATTGACGAAGTTCTGCAAAATTCTGGATATTTCTTGTAAGTTTGATCCATTGCACAGTTGCTCGATATCAATTTCCTCCATATTTTTATAGGGAATTTTATTCGCAAGCAGAAATTTTAAAATTAATACAGTTTGTTGTTGAAATACTTTGTTAATTTCTCAGCCTATAAATTTACATATTAGTGAGATTTTTTTATGAATCACTGAAAGAAAATGTGAGAGAACATGACGAACACTAAGCTAAGGTAAACACTCCCAGAAATGAATGACAACTTTTTTTTTTCAAATGACAAATGACATTTCATTGGCAAGGCAAATATAAATCCATGTCACAATGTTAGTTACCGTACTCCTGTCAAGCGGCTTTACCGACTAAAACCTTTTTATATACGTATTCAGTATCAGTAGGTCTGAGAATCTGCTAGGATCTATTTTTCATTTTGCAAAACAACGTTCGCTGGGGTCAGCTAAGCTAACTAGTAGGTATACAATAAAGCTAAGGTATCCAAAAATCAAAGATAACAAACATGACAAATTTCTCAAATATATGAGAACAAGAACATCTGTAGGAATATTGACATAGTTTAGTTTAATATGCCAAGTTAAACTTTATATGGCTAAAATGATATTTAAAGAACTTTTTTCTTTTCTCTCTTCAATATCTTTTTCTTAAAAGACAAGTCTATCTATCTTCGCCAACTAACTTCACAGTTCACGGAACACTCTCACCATAACAAAGTTTTGCTATGTTAATGTCATTATCAATGTCATCTGTTCTTTATTTTAAAAGTCAACATTATAAATACAAACCTATCTTTCGTTCGCGATTTTCGCGATCGAATTCGTATTCTTTTACAAATTTCCCCGAAGATCTTAATTTAAATCAGCTGAATAGGCCTGAAAAATGGCTACTGTAGCGTTCTCGGGCAATATTGCCAGTAAAATTAAGCGTAAGTCTAATTTAATATCAATAATAAACATGAAACAAAGTCTTACATAATGATCGCAAAACTGAACGACTAGCAGGTTGCAGTTAATTATTTTTAATGATAAAGCATAGTTAACTTTGAAACTTATTTTCTTTGACAGCCCTGAACGGAGCAATAGGCGTAGTGTACGTTAAATCTTCCCAGTACAGTAGCGATGCTAGACCTAACCTGGCAGCTTTCAAACGGGGTACTGGTGGTCGTAGCAGCTTCAATGGTATCGTCGCTACAGTGTTTGGCTGTACCGGCTTTGTTGGTAGATATGTCTGCAATAAACTGGGGAAAATTGGTACCCAGGTAGGTACAATTTCTACCTAGTAAATTAAAGTGCATAGAAAAAAACAAGATTTGTATTGTTAACATTTTCTTAAAATATTAATTTCAATGTGTTCAATAAATATGCCAAGTACAACTTAAGAACACTAAGAAAGAGTTGATTGATTGAAACTATGATTTAATATCATTAGCTTAACCTAATATGTAACTAAATAACAAATGTTAAATATTTAAAATGTGTTATTTAGCTATATTTTACATCCATTAATTTGTTATAAAAACATTCATAAAAAAAATACTTAAATTTAGGAATGAATAGCTTATTAATACCAGTGACTGAATGAAATTACTTACCAAAAATATAATTTCAACATTATACATTAAATTATTATATTATATTGATCTTTCTTTATCTAAATTTATTTTCAGATGATTCTTCCTTACCGCAGTGACTTCTATGATGCAGCAAGATTAAAAGTTGCTGGAGATTTGGGTCAAGTCCTGTTTACACCATATGACATTGATGATGAAGAATCCATTAGGAATGCTGTCCGTTACTCCAATGTTGTTATCAACTTGGTTGGTAGGGATTATAAGACAAAGAATTACACTCTTGATGATGTTCATGTTAAAGGGCCACAGCGTATTGCTAGGTAAGAAGTATTTGATTTTGTACTAGTACCAAGTAGGTACGTAGGTAGTTGAGCCCATTGTAGACAATAGTTGCCAAAGCTACACTTTTGTTGTCTAAAATGGGCTCAATGTCATTTTGAGTGCATACATGTTGCACTTGTCACAATCCAACACAGACTGATGGACCTATGTATCGATGGGGATGGCTGGAACCGATCCATCTTTTAATTCTTCTGCCCACATCCATGGGATGTATCTGCTGAAGCATAGTGAAGTGTACTCTCAACATTAATAAGAAACTTGACAATTTATGTATAAGTTTTGCAACTATCATGGTTAGATTTATTACAGGATATTTACCATGATTCAATGTCTTTCGAGGTTCAACTATGATCATGGCGCATGTCGCCGAGCCGAGCCGAAATATTAGGAAACTCGAAAGACAATCAATCATAGTAGCAAGCAATAGTAAATATTGTGTTATTAATCTAAAAAGTTCTTGACAATATAATTTATAAAAGTTACAGATTGTTATTATCAAAATGTTATAAGGAAGGAGAGATCCATTCTCGCACAAATTTTAATTTACCGATACATTCATCAATGAAATAATGAAAATAATATCTGTCTTATTTTCAAGTTAATCATCATTATACACAAAAATCGGCTCACAGAAGCTCAATATTTTGTGCCACCTTCATTATACTCTTATAAGTAGATACTACCTGTCCGCCCGCGCCTTTGCCCGCGCAATAATTGATTTTCCATACTCATTTTTCTTATACTGGAAAAACAACAATCATTACATCGTTATAATATTAGTGGGATATGTAAACTAGATATTTATACCATTTTTGCACCTAACCTACCATAATTTCTGCTATTACTTAAACATTTATCTCTTTAAAATTCAGGATTGCGCGTGAGGCTGGTGTGGAGAGATTCATTCACTTATCCTACTTGAACGCCGAGGAGAATCCCACGCCGCTCGTGATGAGTTCACCATCTCAGTGGATATCCAGCAAATACCGTGGAGAGCAGGCCGTGAAAGCAGAATTCCCTGATGCCACTATTTTTAAAGCTGCTGAGATCTATGGCCAGGAAGATAGATTCCTGAGGTTAGCCAAAGCCAATTTAATGTTGAGAAGCAAAACTTTATAAATTTACTGTGTAAAGTTTTTCAAGTATTGTTTGAGCTTTGCCATTTAATCAAATCAGAACAAATACATACACAGGGTGTAATGAAATCTGTGAAATAGGTGAGCTAAATACCTAATGATTTAACCCCCATGTAAATCGATTGGTATGTAGTTTACCTATCTTCTAGCCTTCGTGGACCCGTCGACCATGAATAGGTGATTCGCGTAACGAATCACTCATTCCATCCATCCATGCCCATGCACATTATGATGTCGCAAATTATAAATTCCTCCCCAACCTCGCCAATTTTATCCATAGCTTGGCCATTATTGACTTAGTACATCATCCATGTCTCCTCACCTATTTTTATACCCACCCGAGAAAGAGGGGTAAGGTTTTTTTTTGTATGAAAGGTGACTATTGCGCGAGTGTTCATGAAAATCAGTTGATCCGTTTAAAAGTTATTAGGGTTTTAGTTGGTGAAGGAGAACCTAATATTTACTTGAGTTTTGGATTACTAATCTAAATTTAAAAAACAGTATTCTACTCAATTGCCCATCATATTCAAGCCAACATAAGTATACATAGATACAATTCAGTATCTTTCAGAACTTCAGTATCGAAGATAACTCTTGCATTACATTTGCGTTAAAAATATTTTGGTTTTCATTATTTCAGATATTTTGCTGGTTATTTACGTAGACACAGTCAGTTCATGCCTTTGTACAAAAACGGGATGGAAACGTACAAAATGCCCGTCTACGTGTCTGACGTAGCTCAAGGAATTATTAACGCGATACGCTGTTCTTCTTCAATCGGCGAAACTTACCAAGCCGTTGGGTGAGTTATTTTAAACTTAATTAAATAAATATGTGTTTCTATGACTCTTACTTTTATTATAAATGCGAAAATTTTGATGTTTGGATGTTTGTTGTTCCTTCACGGCAAAACGGTAGAAAAAAATTGTATGGTGATGAGTTATAAATAAATATTTCCACTTCCAGACAATCCACACAACATCTCGCCTCGTGGTAAGCTCTAAGCTTGTGTTACGGGTACTAGACATCTGATATACTTAATATATGTAATAGACATAGACATATTAAACAAACCAACCAAGATACAAGATACAAGATACAAAAACATTTATTTCCATAGTTTGGTTTTACAAAACTTAGACACGTCAAAATAAATTACAAAAAAAACATATAGGTCATAGGTGCTTAAAGATAAGTAGGAAATAAATTTATGGTATCTGGTCGCTTCGCTTTTTTTACACTAGAGCAAAGAAGCGATTAGAAACTATAGCTCATTTTTGTATTGAAACTTTACAATCATTATTTGTTTGTTAGTCTTGTTTTTGATATTGTGTTGGAGCAGATTCCGTCCCAAGCAGTTTTGTCCTCAAGGTAATCCGATATATTATAATAAGCTTTTTTACAAAGATTGTTTTTTACAATTTTCTTAAATTTAGTAATTGACAACTGTTGCAATTCTTTGGGAATCTTGTTGTAGAAGCGTATACATTGCCCTTTGAATGATACATTAACCTTATGCAGCCTAGTGGTGGGCAAAGCGAGTTTATATTTATTTCTTGTATTTACATTGTGTTTATCACTATTTTTTGTAAACAAATTAATATTTTTATGCGTATACATAATGGCTTCATAAATATATTGACAAATGACGGTCAATATGTTTATTTCTTTGAATTTATCACGTAGCGAATCTCGGGGACCCATATTATAGATAGCACGAACAGCCCTTTTCTGCAGTACAAATATGGTATTTATGCGTCCTACTCCAGCACTCCCCCACAGCAAAATACCGTATGACATAATGCTATGGAAGTAACTAAAGTAGACCAGTCTAGATGTTGCAATATTAGTTAAAACTCTAATTTTTTTGACTGCGAAAGCAGCAGAACTGAGCCTTTTCGACAATTTATCTATATGAGGGTCCCATTGAAGCTTGCTATCTAAAGTTATACCTAGGAATACAGTATTTTCAACGAGCTCTAAATTGTCGCCGTTTATTTTAATATCTACAGAACCTTGTTTTACATTAGGTAGTGAAAATCGAATACATTTAGTTTTATTTTCATTCAATAATAGATTATTGGATTCAAACCAATGGACTACTTTAGAAATTGCATTATTTACCTTGTCAAAGTTATTAGTGCGACGATCTATTTTAAAAAGAAGTGAAGTATCATCAGCAAATAATACAATTTCATGTTGATCCTGTACAAGATGTGGCAAGTCATTTATGTATATCAAAAAAAGGTAAGGTCCTAATATGGATCCCTGAGGTACACCCATTGACACTAAGGACCCTGGAGATCGTTTCCCGTTGACATCAACTCTTTGAATTCTTTCGCTTAAATAGGAAGCAAAAAGATCCAAGGATTTGCCCCTAATTCCATAGTG
This sequence comes from Gymnoscelis rufifasciata, assembly GCA_929108375.1. Classification (NCBI taxonomy): domain Eukaryota; kingdom Metazoa; phylum Arthropoda; class Insecta; order Lepidoptera; family Geometridae; genus Gymnoscelis; species Gymnoscelis rufifasciata. The sequence goes on along the minus strand of OV815302.1, from coordinate 9,639,880 downwards.
GCTCAATTTCCTGATCAATGTTTCATGGTGCACGCAATCGAATGCCTTAGATAAATCACAAAAAATTCCTATTGCATCCTGCGACTTTTCCCAAGCATCATAAACATGAGTTAGTAACTCAACACCAGCATCAGCAGTGGACTTGCATTTAGTGAAGCCATATTGCTTGTTATGTAGTAAATTATTTGCATCAAAATGTAATGAGAGCTGGCTTAAAATAAGCTTCTCAAATATTTTACTAAATGTAGGCAGAACTGATATTGGTCTAAAGTTAGTAGGGTCCGTTGTATTGCCCGATTTGAACAATGGTACAATTTTACTATGTTTCATTAGGTCAGGAAACACTCCAGAATCTATGCATTCATTGAATATATTAGCCAAATCAGGTGCCAGAGTAACTATTAGTGGTTTAAGAATGTGTACAGAAATACCCCAGAGATCTTGGGTTTTTTTTACATTTATCATTTTGAAGGCTTTAACAATGTCTTGTTCGTTGACATGTTTAAAATGAAAGATGTTTTTACAATCAGGTACGTTGTTTTTTAATAATGACACGGCAAGATCATGTGAAGAGTCTAAAGAGCTTGTAGTTGACATAGGAATGTCTGTAAAAAAACTTTCAAAAGCTTGTGCTATCTCTAAATCATTATTAATAACTGTTTCATTTACTTTAAGTTTGTATTCATTGTTATTGTTCTGAGTTTTGCCAGTCTCATCATTAATTATTTTCCAGGTAGTTTTAATTATGTTACTACTGTTTTTAATTTTTGAACTTAGATAATTTGATTTTGCCAATTGGCAGACATTTTTGAAAATTTTTGAATATATTTTGACTTTATCTTTGAACTTTTCACAGGAGTTATATTGCTTTTCGCTATACAATTCATACAATTTTTGTCTGCTTTTATGTATACCTACAGTTGCCCACTCACTAAAACCAGGTTTGTCTGAGACTACAATTGATTTAGTTGTAAATATGACATTAAAAATGTTATAAAATTGATTGAAAAATGTACTATAAAGTTGATTGGGATTGTTGTTAGAGTAATCAAAAGGAAGCTGTAGATCCCAACTACATTTAAACCTCTCAAATCGATTTGTAGTCACTGGTACAAAGCTAATTTTCTTTTTTATAATTTGTCTAGAACTCATATTAGATGCAACTGTCCGCAAACCAAAATAAACAGTCTCCGGTTAGGCTAAACTCCAGCTGTAAGACCCGGAAAACTGTTATTTATTCAGATGGTATTGGCACTGGAATGGGGTTGCTATTGAATGACCTCCTAACGCAAAATGTTTTTAATAATTGTTTTGCTGATTGTAGTATCAGTACAATGACAAGCCTTATTAATGGTGACTCTAGTTTGGACAGCAATACAAGCCTTATAGTTCAATTAAGTAACGTAAACTTAAAACGTTCTGAAATAATTAAATTAGTTGAAATTTTGCTAAATAAGATACAATGTGGCCTGGGCAAACTAATTCTTTGTGCTCTTCCGTACTCAAAGTCATTGAGTGAAAAGCAAAATCAACTGATATATAATAGCAATTTGCTTATGTATAATCTGACATGTCGTCATAGTGACGTTTTATTTTTCGAAACTAATAATTTTATTAGTAATTGCTTTATGACTAAAGATACTATGTACCTTAGTAAAAAATGTAAATTAACTCTTGCTAAATTGTTAGCATATAATATTTTTGATCCAGTTATAGAAAGTATAACGAAGTTACCGGACGAGCCTGTACTAGTAGTTAGTAATTTTACTAATGAGGGCAAAGTTATTTCAATGTCAGATAATATTAATATTAATTTAAACTGACTTCTTCGACAATGGAAAAGCAATTAGAATTACATATAGTACATCAAAACATACAAGGCTTATCCAGCAAAGTTTTAGAATTAGAATTATTTTTAAATTTGTTTAAAGTTGACATTATGTGCATAACAGAACACTGGATTCTAAATAATCAGCTGCTACCTTTTTATGGTAATTATTGTTGTGCTAGTTGTTATAAAAGGAGCACCGCCATCCGCGGTGGATCATTAATATTTGTCAAAAACAATCTTAAATATAAAGAGCGTAAAGACATAGTTAGGTTAAGTATTGAGAGAAATATTGAACTGTCTTGTGTGGAACTGGAGCGGCATTTAATCTTATGCGTTTATCGTCCTCCGAGTGTAAACCAGGAAATTTTTGAATCTACTATGGAAGAAGTACTTCTTAAAATGTTTACCTGCAACAAGTATCTGATTGTCTGTGGTGATTTCAATATAGATATCTTACAAAATCCTCTAGCTGATAGACTACTTAACTTATTCAAATGTTTTAGTATGCATAACATTTTTAATGAACCAACTAGAGTAACTTCTACTACCGCCACTTGTATAGATAATATTTTCAGTAATAAATCTCCAATTAGTAAATCAGTAATACAACATTTGAATTCAGATCATTATGGACAAAGTGTTAAGTTCCCCTATACCAATTCTATAAATAAGTTAGTGGAATTTAGTTACAGGCCTATAACAAAGGAGCGCATCTCTATTTTCCAAAGTAAAATAGCATATAATCTTGTCTCATTACCTTATATTGATGACCCTAATGATCTATTTACTTCGCTTTCCGAAATAATTGCAAGGGCACACGATGAAATATTTAAGATTAAATTTTGTAAGGTTAGAGAAAAAGTTAGTTTCACTGACTGGGCTACGCCAGGCATTTTTAAAAGCAGGAATAAACTATACAAACTCTATTCTGACAGGGGATCGATGTTACATAACGATTCTTTTCTTTCCTACGTAAATACATATTCGAAGCTGTTTAAACAAGTATGCAATACCGCTAAATCTCTCTTTCTTAGAAACAAAATAACGTGTTCTACTAATAAACCTAAAGCTACCTGGAATATTATAAATAATGAGACTGGAAGGTCAAAGCCACAAAAAAAAGATATTATATTAAAAATCAATGACACCGTTCTAACTAAAAATAAAGAGGTAGCGAATGCCTTCGATAAGTTTTTTTGTAACATTTCTAAAACTGTAACCCATTCATTAAACTCCTCCGCCAAAAAGGCTGTAGATTTATTAGAATCATCTGTTGATAAATGTGTAGATGGTTTCGATTTCAGTTACGTTGACACTGACGATATTGTAAAAACATACAAGTCCCTTAACATAAAAAATACTGAGGACCTTTGGAACATATCAACAAAAATGCTGGGTAACATCATTAACGAAATTGCACCTTATCTAGCTCATATTTTCAATAAGTGTATTGAGGTGGGTTTATTTCCTGATCTCATGAAACATGGTAAGCTTGTCCCTCTTTTTAAATCTGGCAGTCATAATGACCCTGCCAATTATAGGCCTATATCAGTGCTTCCTGTCATGAGTAAAATATTTGAAAAAATTATCTTAAATCAACTTACTGAACATTTTAATTTTAACAAATTATTACATAATAACCAGTTTGGCTTCACCAAAGGTAGATCCACTAATGATGCAGGTGCATTACTACTAAAACACGTCTTAGGGGCCTGGGATAAATCACAAAACGCTATCGGTGTATTTTGTGATCTCTCCAAGGCTTTTGACTGTGTAAGTCACGTTACGTTATTAAATAAATTAAAACATTACGGTATTTGCAGTAAAGCATTAGACCTTCTCCAGTCATATCTGACAAATAGAATTCAAATAGTACAAGTTGGAACTGAAAGATCCACGGGCTCAAAAATAGAATTAGGCGTGCCGCAAGGATCGATTCTAGGACCGTTCTTATTTTTAGTATATGTAAATGATCTTCCTTTTTATGCCAAGGACCTTTGTGACATAGTTTTATTTGCGGATGACACCTCTCTAATTTTTAAGGTAGATAGAAATAAAGATAACTATGACGACGTAAATAATTCTTTGTCTCGCGTACTGAATTGGTTTACTGTTAATAATCTGCTACTAAACGCGAAAAAAACTAAATGTATTAATTTTAAATTACCAACTGTCAGAGAACGTCCTATAAAAATAATATTAGATAATGAAAAGCTTGATCTTGTTGACTCAACAGTGTTTCTAGGGCTACATATTGATTCAAAACTTCAATGGAAACCTCAAATTAATGCTCTTGCGAGTCGACTTAGTTCAGCAGCTTATGCAGTTCGGACTATGCGGCATATTACTGATGAGGCCACCGCGAGACTTGTTTATTTTAGTTACTTCCATAGTGTCATGTCATACGGTATCTTGCTATGGGGAACGGCAGCTGATATCCAAACTATCTTTGTTCTTCAGAAAAGAGCGGTGCGTTCAATCTATAAAATGAAACCACGCGACTCCTTACGAGATAAATTTAAGGAAATAAATATTATGACTGTTGCTTCACAATATATTTATGAGAATTTGCTGTACACACACAAAAATAAGCAAGATTTTCTTAAAAAGAGTGATTTCCATAATGTTAATACTAGAAATAAGAATAAACTACATATCCCTACATTTAGATTACGTAAGGTGGGGAAATCTTTTATGGGCAATTGTGTCCGTTTTTATAATAAACTTCCGCAGTTTATAACTGACCTACCCATTCGAAAGTTTAAGTTTTTAATTAAAAAATGTCTTTTGAAAAAAGCCTATTATTCTACAGAGGACTATATCAAAGACGATAATGCTTGGTCAGATGTAGCTCGGTTCCACTAGGATGGACAAAATAGCTAAATTTAGTTTTTTTTTCTGTTATGTGCATGTTTGACTAGCATTTGTTTGTAAATGTTAAATGTATAAGTAACCATGTTGTACACCAATATTGTTATAATAACAACATAAGAGATGGAAGCTGAGTTGTTCTATTCGCTTCTCAACTCAGTGTAAAAAATTGAAGCGAACTGTCAAGACTTTGTTATTTCCTTGATTATTCTTAGTTTTTATTTAAATTAGATTTAAGTTGACCTGTCCATGTAAGCATAGGCTTCTAAGGAAATAAACGTTTTGACTTTGATTAAATTTTACATATTGCCCTAGATGATCGGATTTTAGGTTACTTATTATATTTTTGCTGATTACACTTTCATTTAGGCTGGTAAAAATATTATCTAAACATTTTGCTGATGTGTCTGTTATTCTGGTTGGTTCCATAAATAAAGGTATTAAGTTATAGGAACCAAATAAATTGCATATTCTAGTTTTTAATGAATAGATTTCTAGGAGATCTATATTAAAATCCCCGCAAATAATAATACTTTTGTTTTTTTTACACATTTTAAATAAAACATCATCCATAACCTTTTCAAATATTTCATATGATGCTGACGGTGGTCTGTATACGCTTACTACAAAACTCTGCTCCAACTCCACACATGCTATTTCAATTTGGCTTTCAACAGACAAGCATGTTATGTCTTGTCTATTCTTAAACTTTATTGCCTTATTTAGCAATATAACACTACCGCCTCGAATAGCATGTGTTCTACAGAAGAAAAGGAGAAAAGTGTTTGCAGAACATACAAACACCTGACCCCTCAGCGGGAATCAAATCCGCTACCTATTGCGCCGCAAGTGGAGCTTCGCCAAACGCGCCACTGAGGCAGTATTACGTTGTAATAATACATAAGCTACTTTTACCACGCTAAAATCGATTATAACGCGGGTAAAACCACGGGGCACTGCTAGTTAAGTATTAACTATTTTAATACAAATTGTAAAAATATGCTGTGAGTAATAATGCTTGTTTTATTCTGTTATAGACCAAGCAAATACCTTCTCGCTGATATGGTAGACTGGTTCTTCCAGTTAATGAGAAAGGATGAACAATGGGGCTACAAACGCTACGATTTGAAGTATGACATCCTGATGCGCATAAAAGTGCCCCTTATTGGCTTGCTGTCGCCGGGGTATCCATTGGGAAATGTTTGTTGGGAAGCACTTGAAAGGGTAAGACTTTATTTACGTTATAAATCGAACATAACATAAGAGCGCCGTTTTGATACAGCCTAATTAAATAATTGACAATTGACAGCGCCTAGTGCCCCCGATATCTGTCCCGATATCGTGCAAAAGAAGTGTCGATTAAAGTTCTGCTTTCTGTCTGCATTGCATTTTTTTAAACCAATAAATGAAATGCTTTAGATTATTTTATTTGCATCGCAGCGCGACATAGATTAAATTTATAGTACATTATTATAAATTAAAGTCGCGTCTGTCTATCTCATGTTTGGGTATAACACTTAAACTACCAAAAGTACTCTTTAGTGGAGTGATTCAAGTGGAAGCGTTTTGCCGGAACGGGCTACTAGTAATCTATTATAATTAACCCTTCCAGGAGGCTCACACAGACCGTATCATAAAGGATATGCCGACTCTCGAAGATCTCGGTGTTACCCTGACGAACTTGGAAGACCAGGCTCCGTGGGAACTCAAGCCATACCGCGCATACCAATACTATGACGACCGCCTAGGAGAATTCGCTAAACCCCCAAATCCTAGAACTTTCAATTGAGTTAGACCGCATGCGTAAATAAAATTTATGTTACGTCATCATTTTTGTAGTCTAAATAAATTATTTGAGTTTATTTTTTCAATTTTATTTTCAGCGACATTTAACTAATGCATTAGAAGTAGTTTGTCGGTATAAGGTTAATTTCAATACCACAATCAGTGTGTGACATTTAGTGTTAACATGTCATAACATAACATAATAATTTCAAATGTAATAGAAGACAAGACTCACTCCCACTCCTGGATATAAGCCATCATCATTGATTGCCATTTCAGGTGGTATTAGCTAGCATGCGCCAACCCGACCGCCGGCGCCGGAACAATCTATTGTGCCAATTTAACGTTCTAACAAGAAGCGTGCTTATACTATACAATAATTATACCAGTGATGCTAATCTGTTACCCATTGTCGGTAATCGGTAACCGTCTTTCAGAACACACACTTCGGAACCTAACTGTGTAGTACTTATCTCAATACATAACTGGTTTGTAGTAACCTAATCCCACGTGTTTAAAAGGCTCAATTCAATTTCATAAAATTGGACTCAACGCTTGAAGCTTCAGTTTGCCAGTGTCAAGTATCATCATTATCATCATTTCAGCCATTAGACGCCCACTGCTGGACAAAAGCTCCCTCAAAGACGACCAATCATTCCGATCGGTCGCCACTTGCATCCACCGTGAGCCAGCTAGTTTGACCAAGTCGTCTGCCCATCTTGTTGGTGGTCGTCCGACGCTGCGCTTGTTGATCCGCGGCCTCCATTCGAGAACTTTTCGGCCCCAACGGCCATCTGTTCTACGTGCTATGTGGCCTGCCCACTGCCACTTCAAAGAGCTAATCCGTCTGGCTATGTCGGTGACCCTCGTGCTTCTACGGACGGTGCTCTTTGAGCGACTCTGAGCCTATTCATAAGGCCACTAGTGAAGCACCACGTTTCGGATCCAAAAGTCATCACTGGCAACACACACATATTGAAGACTTTTGTATTGAGGCACTGCGGTATTTTCGACGAAAAGACGTGGCGTAGTTTTCCGAACGCTGCCCATCCGAGCTGGATTCGGCGGGCGACCTCTTTCTCGAAGTTGGACCTACCTAATTGTACCGTCTACGGCGGTGTCGCCTTGCAGTGTAGGCGAATTAATGCAAATGGTTTCGTGTTAATTAATAAATAATTTGATCCAATATTCATAGCTAATTATAATATGATGAGATATAGCTGAAGAGCGCCAATCTAAGGAACCACAGACTGTTGAATACCTATTTACAAATTATTTCAGTTTTGTATAGCCCAACGAATGTATCCGAACATGAAGCTTCGCCAAAGTCATAAGACAATCACAACGCTACTTTGCTATCGAGCAATCTATCGAGATTGCTCAGGGTTTCTGAGAACGAATCAAGACAAGAATAGTCATTTTTAATTAATAGGTACCTACGAAATGAATGACGCTTTTCACCGATACCGCCTGACGGATTCCCTCATTAATGGTACCTATGGGCCTTATAGCACGTAGAATAAAAGCAATAGACCGTTGGATTCGAAAATCGGATCGGTAAGTGCATATACGTGCACCAGCTCTGAATGGACACCTAGTTGGTATAAGCTGCGGGTTCACGTTGGATGCAGGCCGGTAATATTTGCGGGATGCCTACGTCCATGCACGCCTGATGCATAGAAAACACCCAGACGAAGCTCAATTACAAATACTGGCCCGAACGCCGGATACGGATAATTCTGCGAGCATTTTTTTACGTTACGTCGCTGAGTTTGTTGCACGGATGCACAGGTGTCCTAATAACGCCGAGCTATGCTTAACGACTTACTGAACTTTACCTATCGGAGGAACTTCGACCACTGTGGTACTAAAACGTAAGTTTCCCATAATTTAATAATTTGGATGGAATGTTGCAAAGTCAAACTTTCAAATCTATAGGCACCATTTAAACATGTGTGCCTAAAACTGAGGTAGAAATAAAATACATGAAGTGTGTTATTTAATTTTATTAAACTTAAGTCTAGGGTGCAGGCCTGCCACGTCCGAATCCTCCTCTCTGTAAGATAAGAGAAGGAAATTATTAATATTAATTGTAAATAAATTATGGTATTGATTGTATACATTGAAATAGGTACTTACAAATTCAAGATCAGCAGATCCAGGTCCGACATCAGCCTTCTTGTCAATACCACCAGGGGCACCAGTAGGTGCACGACGGTAAGCAGAACGGTCCTCTCCTCCAGAGCGTGCTGGACCTTCTGGCCTGCTAACAGCACCACGGCGGACTGTCTCAGGGCGTACTGAACGTCTTAGTGTTGCTGGTACAATTTCAGGGGGCAGGTGCAGGAAGATACGTAAGTATTCAATGCCCTCGTTGGTCAGGTACCTACAAATAGGAAAAATAATTTTTAATCTCTGGTTTAAAATCTACTCAACAATATCTAAATGTGCAAATTATGGATGTGGTGAATCTGTAAATAATTAAAAAAAAACGAATGACAGGCCTGATTAAATTGAAATTTCACCTCAAGTCTGAGTCTTGAGGATAGGACACAGGCTTCTTTTTAAAACAGGACAACACCTGCATCAATCTATATGGAACACAGTCAACCTTAAGTGCTTTTTATTTTCTTTAATTCAATTTATATCAATTCAATTTCAATGAGTACATCTGGGAGCTAGCGCAGACAAATGTATATTTTTTTACCATTTACAAATAATATTCAATAATAATACTACACCTGCATACAATTGAATCATCATCATCTTCCTGACCTTATCCCACATTACGTGGGTTCAGCACAACATGTTTTCTGCTTCCATTATCCTCATCACCCGTCATCTCAACACTCACCTCTTTCTTACACATGTCATCTTTCACACAGTCCATCCATCTTTTCTTCGGCCTACCTCTTCTCACATATCCATCTACATTCATATCTAACGCTCTTCTCGTCACATGACTTTCATCTCTTCTAATGACATGTCCATACCATGCTAATCTATTACCTCTCAACTTATGTGTAACTGGTGCTACTTTCAAACTGCCTCTTACATACTCATTCCTTATTTTGTCCATTCTAGTTACTCCATCCTCATCTCTGCTACATGGACTTTTCTTAATACAATTGAATATAAATGTTAAATGGCTCTTAGTCGGTGTGATTATATGGTAAAAAGATGTTTTGTTAGAAAACATTCCTAGAGCATTAGATAAATAGGGACAACCTATGTCCAATAAAGTTCTAACGTTTAGCCAAGTTTATCGTACTTTATGCACAGTAACTAACTTGAGGAGACTGTACCAAAATATTGTCCCCTGGTAAGGTTCTATCAAAACTTAGTTTAAAATATGCCCGATTATTGTCATAATATTTTCACATGTTTTTCTACATGTAGTCTTACTTACCAGTAGAAATGTCTCCATGCGAACTGTTCCTTTACATAACCTCTGGACTTAAGGGACTGCATAGCTTTGATCACTTGGAGGTTAGGAATCTTCTCCAGATCAGGATGTTTCGGGGCATGGTAGTCTTTCTTGGCTACCATGACTCCCTCCTTGAAGAGGTACTCATAGATAGCAACACGGTTACTTTTGGGCATCAACATCTTGATCCTTCACCTAAAAACAAGAAACAATTTAGCGGTGATAGGTTAGCACAATAACTTTTCACTTATAGCTTTTGTTCACTAAATAAAACTATGATAACACAGATTTTTTATCACCGTAATGGTTTTTAGTAACAAACTTTATCACAGATTTAAGATTCATACGATTATTTCAGATTTTTATTCATGACAGTACCTTCCGCCTATTTTTGTCAACAGAAAAGAAAATCTTTTTTGGTGAGTGACAGTATTTTGACGTACGGGTGTGTTACAAAGATCTGAATAAATTGAGCATAAAATATGATACTTGCTTCTCTCTCTGATTTATGAAATCCAAATACAGCCAACTCTTTCTACAATTTTTATATTATACCACAGATTAGATTACATACATTAAATCTGTGATTATACGAACGTAGTGCTACTATATAAATACTCTTTGATTATAAATAAAATAAATAAATAGATATAGGCTATGATACTTATAGTATCTATAGTAAGATTTTAGTCGTAAGTTAAGCGATTTAATTATATAACATTTATTTATTATTATTTAAGTGATCACCGACAAAGCCTTACGGAACGACTGCTCTTCCGACGATACCTACTTAATTTTGGTTGGGCGACCGACTTCCACCTGCCCATAGACAATCGGTCGGTAGCCGGAATGGATCGTGTATTCCCCGTTTGAGCGCGAGCACCAACTGACAGCTTATAATGACGTCATCGCGTCCACGATCGTTTCCGACCGACGGTCTAGAATGATAACGAAGTCACCATACCTAACAAAGTTCGGTCAGACAACCAATTTACAAGTTTAATTTTCTTACAAACGGTCTCGGTGTGGTAGAAATGGATCGGTTTAATACATTCAAAGTCTTTGCTAGTCTGTGCATTCAATTGAATTGTCAGTCATTCATATAGCACGACTCACTGATTGATCATTGTTCTGTATCTGTGCTGCTCATTGTTCGTTCACGTTCAGTTCACTCACTATGATAAAAAAAAAATTAAATTGTGAGGTAATTTTGTTTTGCTGGCTGTAATGTAGCAAAAAAAATATTTGTCCTTTCTATTAAGCCTTGATAGTGTTTTTTTGGTTATTAGACTAAAAGATTAACATAATACCTTGAAAATGGATTTCCAAAATCGACCCGGTGGGAAAACCGGAGGAGGTGGTGTAGCGTCATGGTCCGAAAGCAACAGAGACCGCCGTGAAAGGTTGCGCCAGCTCGCTTTAGAGACGATAGATCTCAACAAGGATCCCTATTTTATGAAAAATCATTTGGGTAAGATCACGACAAAATAAACATTGTAAACATAACCTCAATTTAATGTATGTAAACAACGTTCACTTCTATTTTTTTCAGGTTCTTACGAATGTAAATTATGTTTGACTTTGCACAACAATGAGGGAAGTTATCTTGCTCACACTCAAGGCAAAAAACATCAAGCAAATTTGGCTAGACGTGCTGCTAAGGAAGCAAAAGAGTCACCACAGCAGCTAGCTCCTGAAAAACCAAGGATTGAACCCAAGAAGTTTGTGAAGATCGGACGTCCTGGTTACAGAGTAACAAAACAAAAAGATCCTGAAAATGGTCAACAGAGTCTGCTTTTCCAAGTGGATTACCCAGGTTTGTACAATTTACTCACAACATACATTTATTATAAAAAATACAAGCTTTTCACGCCACGGCGTTGCCCTTGTTTAATGGATTTCCCGCGGTAAAAGTAGCCTGTAGACTTCCTCGATAAATATGCTGTGAAATAATTATTCAAATTGGACCAGTAAATCCTGAGATTTGCATTGCATTGCATTCTTGATAAATTATTTAAACAATATATTGTTATAAAATTTTCACCTTTTCTCTTTATTACAGAAATTGCTGAAGGAGTGCAACCAAGACATAGATTTATGTCCGCATATGAACAAAAGATAGAGCCCCCAGACCGTAGGTGGCAGTATCTGCTGTTTGCAGCCGAGCCATACGAAACAATTGCATTTAAAGTTCCGAGCAGGGAAGTTGAAAAACATGACTCCAAATTCTGGACTCATTGGAATAAAGACACAAAGCAGTTTTTCCTGCAGTTTGCATTTAAAATGGAGATGGTGAGAATGCCACCTCCACAGAAGATGTGGGAACATCATGGCATGAGATTACCACCTCCACCTGGTGCACCGATGATGGGAGTGATGCCTCCACCACCACTTCTGCCTGTGCCACCACCTCCCCCTTCTATGTAAATCAATAATTAAGTTATTACTTACATTAAATAATAATGGATTTGCAATAACCACTGCATTTTCTTTACCAACTGCAAATTCTACATAAAGATTTATGTTAAAATCATATAAAATGATTAAATAAGACCTTTTATACATGAACGGATTTTGTGCAATTCATAAACCAAAATTAATTTTAGTCTTAAATAAGGATGCTTGTGTGTGAAGCGATTTTTTCGTGTTTCGTAAGGTGGCCTGGAGAAACCATCTACCTTCTAGGCCTTCATGCTCCATTTTAGACCACATCGTCACTTTACATCAGGTGAGATTGTGGTCAAATGAAGGCCTATCATTTTATCAAACATAATAAACATAAAAAAATAATGAAGAATGCATAATTTTTACTTTTTCAAATATCATTAGAAATTGCTTGTTAAATGGCGCATCTATGCTCGGAATGGGGCGTTTCGCACGTGCGCGAAATCAAGATGTGCAAATAACATGATGAAAAACCCGCCTTTTTGTTGGAAGCTTAAGCTCAAACTTCCAAAAAAATCAATTGAAATAAATTGACAGATATTAATTAATTCAGTATTGTAGTATACTAGTAGTATTTGAGTTATCTTTAATTACCTATATTTCGGAGTCTTACTTCTCTTTTGTACTTTGTACTGAGCATTTAAAAACTGGTAAAGGTAGAATCTGGGGGCACGGCAGTGCCCCCACCAAGTCGAGCAAATAAGCGTCACGGCCGCGGCCGTAACATCCTTTTCTCGAAGCAATTCAGGCCATTTTCGACCCCCTGTAACTTCGTTTTGGATAAAACTAGAAGACTGAAATTTTCAGTAACCATGCAGGATTGTAAAGACACGGTATATTTCAAATTTCATTCAATTTGAACCAGTATTTTAAGAATTATAACGGGTCAAATTTCTTAATTTCGTCACTCATTGACTCACCGATCATCAAAATTATAGGGCACTTCTAGCAGACCTAGAAGCTTCAAATTTGGAATATAAGGTAGTGTTTGGTGTATAAATCAAGGAAAAACTAAAAAAATCTAGAAAAGACCGGTATAGAGGGCGCTGTCGCAACGCCAGGTGACTCACCGATCATCAAAATTCTAGGGCACTTCTAGCAGACCTAGAAGCTTCAAATTTGGAAAATAAGGTAGTGTTTGGTGTATGAATCAAGGAAAAACTAAAAAATCTAGAAAATACCGGTATAGAGGGCGCTGTCGCAACGCCACGTATATACGAAATATGTACTAAAGTAATAACAATGCGAAATATAAATAAATCCAATCTGGACCGGCAAAAAGAAAATTATATGGACATATATACAATAAGTAGAAGGTACCGAAAAGGAAAAAAGTAGAACTGTCTACAACATACAAAAAGAAATGAGATCCCATCAAAAACAATACTTGTCAAAAAAACCAAGTCGCGCAACTCAGATGTTCTGCGGTAAAAAGTTGTGAGATCCATGTAATTCCAAGTCGGTTATTAAGTTATTCAGTCTCTACTTAAGCGACTTTCTGTCTTAATACGTCCAGTCTCTAAGACCACGAACGTGGTCCATAACAATTGAAAATCAATTGTGTCTGGAATCTCGGTACTCGAAGCATGAAGTTGTTACATAAAATAATTAACAGTATCTTATAGTGGCGTCACTATAAGATACTGTTATATCAATATTAAAATTCTTTAATGTTTTATAAATATATTAAGACTTAGCCATCGCCTGAAAACACGTGTAAATTCAATTATTTAGTGCGAGTATTGTAGTTATATGGGAAATCGATCGTCTTGAGGCGTACTGAATTTAGCTTGCACTAAACTCGTACGTCGAAAGGCGTACTGTTGTATCGCGTTTTAACTCTTTACGTCGGTGGGCGGTAGTGTCCATCAACGTGATAAGCTCAAACTTCCAAAAAAGTCAATTAAAATTAATTGTCAGATATTAATTAATTCAGTACTGTAGTATACTGGTAGTATTTGAGTTATCTTTAATTACCTATATTTCGTAGTCTTACTTCTCTTTTGTACTTAGTACTGAGCATTTAAAAACTGGTAAAGTTAGAATAACTTTTACAAGGAACTATTTCCTTCCTAGCGAGTGCATAAATTTGTAACGAAAAACGAAACGTATTATTGTAACGGTTTGATTGAATGAGTGATGATTTAATGAATGGACATCAATGAACGCGAATGATAGATATAATAATCATTCGTTCGCATTCATGAAAACAACGAGACCGAGTAGAGTAGGTAATAATAAACGTAAACGCGCGCGCGCTTTCCAACGAACGTTGACCTATTGTTTGTTTTCAAACGTCCTTTGAAGTTTAAATTAAAGCTTTTCTAGTTGCAGACTTTAATTTTCTAAGTTAAATATTCACTTTACGAAATAAAACTCCTGAATATGTTTTCTAAAGCGAAGAGATTTGAACTAAACGGTAAGCAGTTATATTATGTCTTTTGCTTTCACCCGAAATATCTCAAATAGGTAATTAAATACCTAGTGACCTACTAAGTAGTCAAACCAGGGAATATATATCTATTGTTTAATAATATGAGTTTATAAATTTTAATATGATACCTAGTCGGTACCCAAGTCCTATTATTGTATATCCTCTCAAGGATAAGCTGTAGAAACTTGTACCCTTTACTTAAAAAAAACCTTTTGTTTAGCAGTTAACTTTCAGTAATAAAATTTCACTTTTCCTCCAGTTATTTCAAAGAATCAAATAACATATAAGAAGCCTGAAGATGAAAAGCCTACTTCTACGTGTAAGCTTCCAGGAGCTGCGCCCAAGACCAAACCAGCAGTCCTTAAGAAACCCATTGATACACTCTCACAATGCAGCAGTAGTGTGAAATCATTTGCTACAGTAAGCGAACTTGATTATTTCATATTATTTATACACACATATCTGGACCAGGACCAAGGATACCAAGGAGTTGGGGTGGTTAGGGCCTAGTTAGGCATGGGGGTAATACACAATTCAATTAATTAATTTTATCATTGAATTTAATGGGCTCTATTGAATTAGGGTAAACCTGTAATGATAGAGCTCCATGAATTTGAAAATAAATAAACAATACACTCCAAAGCGAGATGTCTGTGCAGTCCTTAGTTCGCCCAATGAAGAATTAGTATAGATATATATATATATAAAGTTTATATAAGAAATAACACTGTCTAAATATTTGAATTTATAAAAAAGGCAGCAATAATAATAAGAAGAATAATGCAGTGATATTTATTTGGTAGTAATAAATTATCATTAACACACTAGTTTAGTTGTATTTGTTCAATCACTGTTCATCTACCATAAATCCATATGGTTATAATGAATAGTCCACAATATGAGTATTTGTTTCTTTGTACTCTAGATTTCTATGACTACTTATTTATTACTGGAGAGTTCTATCTTATTAATTCAGTCAAAAATCCTCTGAGTTCTGGTCCAATAAAAAATGTTTAATCTCCCTTACTACATATAAAGAAAGATTTTGCAGTTATTTTATACAGTGAAATTGTATAATTATGTATAGCGTTTTGTAGATTTTCCCGCAGGAACGACGTTTTTTTCCGCGTTAGCGATAGTTTCGTCAATAAATAGGCTGTCAACCAGTGAAAGAATTGTTATAATTTAATTACTGGTATGATTCAAATCATACCAGTACTTTCAGAGATTAGCGCAGTCAAACAAACTAACTGTTCAGATTTCAAATATAAGTATATATTTATAATATACAATTATCATCTAACACCAAATTAAGCAGAGCATATCCTATGGGTGCTTGAAAACACATATATTAAATTTCAGTTTGTAAATACAGATATTTGGTACATAAAAACATAGATGACATAGATATTTGCAGACTATAGAACTAATTAAACCTGCAGGCACCCAATCTTTTCAATGCTATACTGGTATGATTGTTTTATTATGATTGACTATTCTCTCTGTGGCTAATTGACCTGAAGTTAAAATCAGTTTATTTAATTTTCAGCCGAAACCCATGAAGGTTTCTTCCAACTTAGGCAAGGCACCTAGTAGCCTGAAGAAACCTATTTCATGTACAAAACCAAAAACTGGAACCAAAGAACAAGAAGATATCATTAAAGCCCAAGAAGTAGAAATAAGGTAACTTAATTTTAATTAGTTTTTATGTATTCAAATGAAGGGGGTAGACATCAACTTTATTTATACAAACAAACAAAATACATATAATTTCCTAACAAAAAAAATTATATCTATTATCTACATTTTGAAATTAACATTCACATACAATTAAATAAATAGAAATAAGAAGAAAACAATAACATTCGTTAGGAAAAATAACTACGTCTCAGCATGTGCTTGATTACTAGAAAACTAGTATAAAGCACCATGCAATAAATATATTAAAATGTTTTTATATTTCTTAGGAATAAAGATCACACCATTCAAGAATATAATAAACAAATCGATGAACTCAGGAGTAATATAGCTGCATTACAACGTGAAATAAAAAAACACGACAATACTATCATTGAATCTGGCTTTCAACAAATTCATGAAAAAATGGCACAAATATCATTAAATAATCAACATTGTCAAACAGATTTAGATTTTGAAACTGAAAAGAATATAGCAGACTTGAAACAAAAAATATATGAATTAGAGAAACAATGTGATCAACTTGAACTAGAAGCAAGTGGTAAGCAAGTAGAACTTTCTTCTCTTGAAGAGGTGATAACAATTAGAGACTCTTTGTGCAAGGATCTCCAAGACAAGCTTACAGCTACAGAAAATTCTTTAGACGAGACTCGTCAACGCCTTGAAATGGTAAAAGGACATCACGCGTTGGCTCTCGAAGCTAACGAAAGCATTAGACGGGAGTACAAAGTGGAATTAGAGACGCTAAAAACTAAATTGGAAGACGAAAAACAAGCTATTATCATTCAATCTAAAGCAGATCAACAAAGCGTTGAGGCTCATTACAATTTACTATTAGAAGACATCAAAGAGCAGATGCTTAAGGAAAAAGATGATGAAGTTCAGGAACTAGAACAACAAATACTTATCAAGGAGAGTGAAATGAAAGCTAAGCTCGAACAAATAAATGAGACGACTCGTGAGAAATTAAAGCTGTGCGAAATTCAATTCGAAGAGCGCACTCGGAGTATGGAAGATCTTTGCAACCAACAACAGAAAAAAATTATATCACTTGACAAAGAAATCAAAGAACTACAATACAGCGCAAGTATAATACTTCAAAGAGACATCAACAATTTAAAGAACGAAAACCAAAATCTTAATATTGAAAAAGCAAATCTCACAAAAGAAATAAATGATTTAAAAGATGAAATGAAGCAGAAGCTTATAAATTTTGAAAATGAAATTAATAAGTTAACCGCGGACGTAGATAAGGCAGCAAAAGAGAAAAATAAATTTGAGATGTCTCTTTCTGTCACCAGAGATATTGTCCAAGTATTGACTATGAGATTAAGGGAATCTGATAACGAAGTCGAACTTTTGGAAGACCAAGTACAAGAACTAACGAATACCAAAGATCTGCTAGAAAAAGAGCTTTCAACTTATAAAAACCAAATGAATAATACTTTGATGGAATGTAACGAATATAAAGACGCCTTGGTTAACATTCTTAAATCCAAAGCAGCCCTAGCCAAAGAACACACACGTATAATGGAACATAACGTATCATTAATAGAAAGTTTGCAAAATGTCGAAAAGGAGGCGTTTCGTGAGCTTGGGACCATAAAAAACGAACTGATTGAAGATGTTGAATTGCTTAAAATGGAATCCAATTCTCAGATACAGATGTTACGTGGAGAGGTTAGTAAATATAAATTATCTTAAGTAAATGTTTATATCATACATAATTCATCATCATTTCAGTCATAGGATGTCATTGTACAATTGGCCTCCCTCCACCCCATGAACCCGCAGCTTTTACCAATTCCTCCGTCCTAGTTGGTGGACATCCGCTGCGTTTTTTGATTCCTAATTCGTAAACTTCCTAACCTCTACTTTTAACATATTTTAAGGGGTTCCAAACAAACTCTAACTCTACATAGATTTTGTTTTATTAATAGTATGTATTTGGTGTTCGTAACGTTTTACAATAGGCATGATGACTTCATAAAAAATAGGTCTTCTGTTTAGTCTGTCTGTTAGCCCCAAAAAACTGGACACATACATATAGACAAGCATTATCATCTGAATAGGTTAATTAAACAATAAGACAAAACAAATGAATTCTACAAACAAAATATATAAATTACTTAATAGTGCTCTTTAGCAAAAGGGATAAATCTCAGCATAATGCCAACTACTAAAAGCAGAGGCGCTGATTTTTAGCTTTAACCGTTACAATCACACCTTGCGAAACCAGTAACAATATCTGAGTAAACTAAAGGCAAAAACCGTAACAGTCTTGTAACCTTAGCATAAAATACATGTATGTATGTACATATATGTTTAGCTTTATTAATTTGATAAAAAAAGTGCCAAGATAGTAGTGCATCAAAGTTCCTGAGCTTGTGACGTATAAATTTTGTACAAATCTCACGATAAAAGCTTTACGCGAAACTTCAATGCACTGTATCTCGATTTGTTTAGCAAGCAAAAAGAAGAATACGTGAAAATTATTTATCTATTGTTAATGCATTGATCTAGGTGGAGAAAAAGCGGTTGTTGTGTGAAATGGCGACGGAGCACGCTGGTCAGGCGACGGCAGCCGCTGAGCAGTCCCGAGTGCTGCTCGCGCAGGCCGCGGCGGAAATCACACGTCTTGAAAACGAAAACCAACGCTACCAACACGAGGTATAACCAGTTTGTTTGACTATGAAATAATTTGTATTATGATCGCAGAATACTAGTAGGTAGAGTACGTCCACACAACAACGGATAGTTTAGTCGGTGTAGCACTTCCAATAGAAATAACTAGAAGGGATTGTTTTTTTTCATTGAGTAGATTATTTTAGACTATAGTCAAAAAGGATTATATTATACTAGCAGTGCCCCGCGGTGTTACCCGTAACAATAAATGTTAGAATGAACGACATGTTTTCCCTCGGTTAAAAGTAGCCTATGTCCTACTAAAATGCATTACCCATCATCTTACCTAATTTCAGAATAATCGATACAGCGGTTTTGCCGTGACTATAGACAAACAAACAGACACACGCTTGCCCATTTATAAAATTATATATATTTTTAAAATATTAACCATCAAAATACATTTCAGGTCCATGATCAACAATCTATAGTCGTCGAACTGTCTCTTCTTCGCCAAGAGAATGAAGAACTCTCGATGACAGTCGCTAAGCAGTCATCTATTATTGATAAACTCAAGAAGGAAATGGAACAGTTGCAAGCCAAAGCTAAAACTCCACATTTGCCGAAATCTCCGTCTTCTCTGAGGAAATCACATAAACTCGGCAAAGAAAATCAGTTGCAAATCGTTTCTCCGCTAAGAGAGCGTAATCATTAATTTATAAGAGCAAGCTCTCATAGCATGATCTGTGAGTAAAGTTCCAAGTAGCTAATCTGTTGGTTGATATTGGGCTAGCTATTTTGCTCAGATACATAAGAAGCCTTAGGCCTGACTTAACCATCTATGAGTAAAATAGCCAATTCAAAAATCATAGAGCTCTCTTGGTCAGTTGATTTGATAACTCTATATTGTATAACCATTGCCTATTTTACCCTGAGATTTAGCAACAGGCTCCAAGTGAGACAGCAAGCTCTTTGAGGACTGATTAGTTACTTGGGACTTTACTTAGATAAGGTGAAAAGGCCCTAATTGGTAATGTGAAAATTATTTTTATATTAAAATCGATCAAGTTTTACTAAAACCTATTAATGTTTTTGAATGTACGAATTATGTGACATTTTAATTTAGAAGATTTTTAGGGTGAACAACTCACCAACTTTTCTTGCCAACAATATTGTTGTTCTGGTCATTATTTATCAATTTAAATTATTTATTCAGCAGTATATTATAAAATAAGTATTTGCAGTTATTGTTTATTGTTAAAATTGACCAAAAAGATTCTTTTTACATGTTTAAGGTAATTACTGTTTTTTGTGTGATCTCTTGGTACTTATTTTTTTAAGTACATTTTTGTGTTATTTCAATAAACAGATTCGGTATGCTTCGTGGATTTTTTTATTATGAAAATCACGATATCGTTTGAAGGAACATAAGTACTGAGCACATAAGCGGATTACCCTAATTGAAAACTAGGCTTGTGCCTAGGAGCGCGCGGCGCGAGTCCACAAAAGGGTGCACGGAGGCGCAAAATACATTTGTTAACTATGAGATGGACTCGTGCAACAAGGGTTCCATGTATTTCAACTAGTTTATACACTAATTGTTAAAAAGAAACATTTAAATAAAATTACATTTTTCAGTGAAAAATAATTTACAATTACATTAGTTAATTCACACAGAATACATCTACTTACCAAGTTTCAGTCATAGTTTATCTAAAATTCATAAAGTTTCCGAAAAAGTGGCTGTCCAGGAATGACGAGTCCAGAAGGGCTCCGTTTATGCCATTTGAACCCTAAAAAGGGCAAGTTATAAATAAAATTTAAGAAAAACCCCCGATTCCAATGCATTAATTTCCGTAAAAGTAAAACACAATAAATTTTGTAATGTGCACGCGATGCCCTTTCATTTGATACCCCACTCGAGTAGGTAGTAGTATACCTATTTGCAGATTTTCCTTCCCCACTCTAACCCCCATAACTTTTAAACGGTACAACCGATTTTCATGAAACATGTCTAAGAACACTCGCGCCAGACTCACCATCCACCATCATACAAAAAAATTAAAATCGCTCCATCCGTTCGGGAGCTATGATGTCCCAGACAGACAGGCACGTCAAACTTATAAAACCCCTCATTTTGGTCGAGGGTTAAAAATAACTGTAACCGAGTTCCATTGCAGGGTAATTTTTTACACATTACGCGAAGAAAAACAGAAGGAATAGCGACATCCTTTTTGATAAGACCTATAAAAAATATTTGGATCACCTACAGCGAAAGGAAATGTCACCACTTCAGCTTATTCATAAAGTTGTAGATTTCAGGCGATAATATATGTAGGTAGATTAGGTACTCAATACACGTACACGAGTTTTTTTTTACACTAGTTAAGCAGAGTAAGTTACATTTTAAAATTTATTTCTGTTTAATGCAAAAAAAGAATGTTTCATTTCAGTTTTTGTAGATATTCTTGACATTTTTATACTTAGACGTTCTGGATCATAATCTTTCCAAAATATCTAATATGTTTACATTTTTAAAGTCGGCATTTCTATACTACTTATACTTTCTGGGTTATAGTCATTTTTACATATTGACATTTCTATATCTCGGCATAAATAGCCTTCAACAATTAAATTTTATAAATTTGACATTTCTAGTCATTATTCCTTATAGACCTAAATCGCCAAAAGCAACTTGACGGGTTTTGAATTTGCCGATATTTTGTCAAATCATGGTATGTCACCCGTTTTATGTCATAATATTGTTAAAAACCATGATAATTTAAAAAGTTGAGTAGGTAATTATTTCATCAAATACCTAGGTAGTTGAAATGGATCATAGTAATTAAATTTCCCGCGTATAGCTGTGTAACTACGATCTTATAAATTCATAAAAATCGGCCTTGCCGTTTCGGAGGAGCATGATAATAACACACACCACCACACAGGATTATTTTATAAGATGATTTACACTTGTGGCGAAGAGGGTCGCTAGTATTGTAAAAGGATTGGTGTAGGAAGCTTAATTTTGTTTATAGTAAGGAGTTGTATTTATGAAACCACATTCAGTCTTACACCAATTTATTTGGATTACTTTTCAAAAATCACATAATTGTACGTATAATGCATTACAATGGCAATAAATTACTTATACAAAGCTTTTGGCATGATAAAGTTGCCTTAAAAAGATCCGAAATTCATAAGTCTAATCAAAACAAAACACTGGTCTTATTTATTTATAAAATCACTACCTAATTCGTAAAAACAATACTAAAAAGAATCCAAAGTGAGTGGGATTGTCTTTGGACTAAATATTCTTTGGATTTATTTCAGACTTATAAAATCACACCAGTCCGTTGGAATTTCATAATCATAAAACATACACAAGTTTTTAATTAAGATACAAAAATATAAATGCTATTCAAACACATAAGCGTGGCATGAGTACATTGTGACTAACAAGCACTGTGATACTTAAGAAATCTAAATCATCTTAAAACTATGACTATTTAACTATTCTACGTGTAATTGTAGTGAGTATCAAACATGAAATTTTCATTAAACAAAGGTAACTTAAATATTAATAACATAAAGGTGGCAACTAATTAAAATTAAGTATGGGAATACTGATGTTTGAGATCAGTAAAATAACTTGCTTAATGTGCTTAAATTTTGGCAAATATGTTTGTTATTTTACAATTTCATTAATGAGGTCTAAGTTATTCAATTTCTCACATAAGAAAAATACTTTATTTGTATCGAAATGTACAAAAATTATTAATCGTTATTGTTACGTGTACACATTTACAACACTGATACGAGACAACATTCAATAATTCTACAATCATAGATTTCAAATTGTATCTGATAATTTCATCATGTCATTAGGCAAAAATAATTATATTAGTCAACATGTGCATATCTTGGGACTATATCGGCACGAATGAGTTGATCGCAAGCTGGAGTACCGTGAAGCGGAAGCAAGTCCTGTCCTACTGCGATAAGACTGGTTTCAGGACCAGCCAACTGACCATGCCATACATAATAGTAGAAGAGTTGCTGCATAGCTGCCATGAAGCGTCGCTGCTCAGGCATTTCAGAATCAAAAGTGCCAAGAATGGCTTGCACATCTGCGTCCACGTCCGCCAGGCCAGAGCCTCCAGCGCCGCCGCCCGCTCCGGACCCCAGAACGACATACATGGGCACTTCCAGCCGCAAGCGAGCCAGACTAACTAACGGGCATAGAGTGCGAATGGATGAGATCATCTCTACCAACCCTTCATACGTTTTGTTAAAGTGAGTAAACATAGACGCTGTCAAATTTTTGTCACCAATAACGCTCTCATTTACCAACTTCTCTACTATGTCAGCAGTCCAAGTGTTGTGTTTGCTACGCAGAAGGTTAGAATGACTAGAATGCTGTGTGGTGCCAAAAACCATCGGTTTAAAAACTTTGTCTTTACCAGATTTCTTTGCCTCTTTTTGCGCCGCCCAGCTTTCATATGCGTGCACGCGGAGAAGATCTCCATCGCGCACCAGCCACGAGCGATTGAACTCATCAGGTCTTGGCAGAGTAGCGAAGTTGTTACCTAACCAGATATCGGGAGTAGCTGATAGTATTTCGGTGGTAGAAATTCTTCTCAGGCATTCAGCATCACTGCATTTGGTGAGCAGTTTAAATTGCTCATTGCTTTTCTGTGTAATATCTAATGAATCACCCGGAAAGATAACGGCAGGGGATGATAGCCATGCCCTAGAGTACAACTTATGAGCTTGCTTTACAGTCGTCAATGCGGCAGTCAGGGTGGCACCAGCGCGGTGACCCAGTAAAGTAACAGAATCTGGGTCACCACCAAAGTGTTTTATGTTCAACTTCACCCACTGCAAAGCAACTAGCAAATCACTAAGAGCGTAATTGCCCGAAGTCGGAGGGTATTTTGTGTTGGTAAGAATATCGAGAGCTAGGAAGCCAAAAGTTCCTAATCTAAAATTAGGACGGACAAATACAACTTCCTTAGTTCGTGCGTATAGAGCTGAAGGTTGAGCGGGACTAATGCCACCACTAAATGTATTGGCGCCGATGAGTACAACGACAGGTAGAGGGGTGTCATATCTTACATGGGGTGTAACAATATCTAGAGTGAGACAGTCTTCTTCGCCTATGATAGTACCATTTTCGAGAAATTGCGTACATAATGGCTTCTGTTGGTGAACTTGCATTGTTCCATTCCAGCAGAGTGTTATATTATTTAGGGGCTTTGCATAAGTAAAACGATTTTCCTCCACAGGGGGAACCGCATAAGGAATGCCGAAAAACTTGTAGACGCCTTCGTCGTATATCCTGAAACAAAACAAAAATGAATTATTAACATGATTGGTTAATAAAGGATTAGGATATACGGAAATAAATATGTTAAAGAGCTCTTACCCTTCAACAGGTCCACAGCTGGTCAAAGTAGTGATAAAACGCCCTAAGCGCAATGGTCTTTCTGCTGGAGGCCCAGCATGAGCTCCTATTATGATACCAATTATAACGACCAACAGTACTAGCAAAACTCCTGCGCAGACTATTATGTCATCTGAAAAATATAATTTCATGTGTAATTAAGCACTTTAGTCATAGCTTATTATCTTTCTACAACAACTAAGTACATTAAACCTCCTAAAACGAGTTCTAAAATCATTAGCAAATACCCAATGAATATGAAATGTCTAATCTTTTATGATCCACACACACAGCCTAATGTGATGGTGTGGGTGAAGGAGTGTTGCCAGATTAGTTATGACAATTTGATGAAAGAGTTGACTAGATTTTACTAGCGTGAAGATAAAGTTATGTTTTGCAAGTGTATAAACTCTTGCCCCATGCTCACCCATGAAAAGGAGCAGGAAACACAGACTATGTATTTTAACATTTATTGTCTTTATACCAGTTGCATAATAAATACTATTGTTTGGGTAGGTTCAGTTCTAAATATAAAATTAAGTTGTAATGAGATAATTTTTAACACATGGTGATAGTATTTAAAATAAATGAGCTGTAAGTTCATTATATTGTCCAATTAATGAGTGTTTTTTAAACCAAGATTAACCAAGAAGGATTATAGGACTTATTGCTATGAAGTCATGAGCTATGTATGTATCAAAATAAGGATAAATAATATTATGTGCTTGTATTATATCAATGATCACCAAATGAGAAAATATTCTAACCTGGTCGATACCTCCTAGCTAGTCCTGTTGAATTTGTAATTAACACCTACAACTTTGGTTTAACAATAACTTTGTCTTGTTACTAACATAATTTCTAAAATAATTCTATAAAGGCGAAACGTTTGTTTGTTTAGTTGAACGCTCTAATCTTAACCGTCTGATTTTAAAAATCCTTCAGTGCAATGCTTAAAAGCTATTTTAGCTCGGGAAAATACGTTGTTCCCGAGAAAAAATCCAAAAACACGAGCACAGTCTAAACCAAAACCTTGTTATTTCATCAAGCCATGTGAAATTTAAATTTTTAACAAATTTTCTGTCTACTTACTCATGATAAATTTCTTCTGCAGAATCCTTTCCTTGAGAGGTAGCTGCGTGGCTACCTTTCCTTCTTCAGGGTCCTGTTATAAAAGATTTAAGCAGATGATCAATCTTATTTCCCTAATATAAGCATGACAATAATTGATTTTCATATCCATCTGCTAAGCCATGCTCTTAGTTTAGGTTTAGATTAGAATAGGGTCTGGGCTTATACTAATAGGACTTTGTAAATACAAAAGCACGATAATGCAGAATTATAATTAAATATCATTTAAATGATCACATTTCCTTCATTTCATTAGTAATTTGGCTCCAGTAGCAAATTTTGCTTTCTTAGGTACACATCAATCCTTTTTATATTCCGCACAATCAGACATGTTATTAAAAATAACATAACATGTAAATTAAAAAAATATGCAAGTATCTTGGAGTACTATGCCAAAAAATTACTCAAAAATACTTATGTAATACACTAATTATGTTGAAATGGCAGCCAATTATGTCCAAAAATGCAAAAATTTATAAAAACCTAAAGCATGACCATTTTTTTACACTGTTGGTTAAAATTACATAAATTTCAATATTGTGATTTTAATAAATCATTAAGTTATTAATTTTCATTCATTAATATTAATGCTACTTATTTACATAACTAGTACACAAGTTCAAATTTTAAATGTTATGAATAATGTAATCAATGAATTAAAAAATTAAAAGCTAACAATTTTTCAAACAATATGCTTGTTACCTCAGGATCTAACTTGACAGTCTCCATTCCATCATTAGGACTATCCAGTTTGTCATCCAGTGTCTCCATAGATGCCAATGCAGCCTCAGTATTGCTATCGGAACGCTTTTGGAACAGCTTAGGATATTTAATGTTGAACAGTTTTCTTTTACCTTCAGCTTCACCTGTAGATAAGATGCCATACATATATATATTATTTGAAGAAATAAATTAAATTCAAACAATATTCAATGTTAGATTGTTTTTACCTTGCTCATTTTTAGGATGGTGTAAAAATTTTGTTAGTGGACAGGAATGTAAGAATTGCAGACGATGGCCAATTTTTGGTTTATGGTCCTCAGTCTTTTGTTCAGGGTCCTTTTCAATTCCATCTTCATCCTGCTAAGACAATATACTATAATTTATTTTCTATATTCAATGCTATGGTAAATAACATGCATTTTATGGATTTTACCATGGGAAAAGTAGCCAAGTAACTCCATTTAACATCATTCCAACTTTTTTGATGAAATTCCTGTCAAAACCTACTTTGGTAGGACCTATTTTGATTACCCTAATAAAATAACTGGACCTATCCAGCTAGTTCAGAGATTGGCCAGAAGAATTGACAGACATACAAAATAATAATATTACTTTAATCATGTTGTTATACATAAAGTATGATTTGTTCTCAGTGTAAAATATATATGTATAACATTTATTTATTTAATTAAAGTTACAATATATTTTATTTAATGTAAACCTTCACTTCAATGTTTTCTTTGTCAATTCAGAGACAAGTCAGAAATAACTATGTTTATGTGAAAGAACCGTAATAAAATAAGCTGTTAGGAATTATTTATATTTTTTAAATTAAAATGAATGAAGACCAACCTTAGATTTGTCCTTGTCATTATTTCTGGTGAAAAAACCTGGCATTTTGATGGCGCCAATGGGTATGAATTTAGGTTTTACTTCTCTCCCTTGCTCTGTGACATCCCCCGACAGCGCGGTCTTCACTGGACCATCGCCATCAAGCTTAGAATCTATAACTGCCTCACTGTTCTCATTGTCATTTTTTAACATAATTTCCATTTCTTCAGCCTCAATTTGCTTTTTATCTGGGGATTTGTTGTCATCGCCATAGTCAGCTTTGTTTATTTCCATTGTGCTCATATCTGGAAGTTAGGGGCATATACTTGAATATTTTTTAATTCTCAGTTAATTAGAGTAGGAAATAGGCATCTAAAGATAATTAGAAGGAAAACAATTCCTTTTTTTGAGCAAGCAGGTGTAAGGACCAACAAAAGCCGTTTGCTGTTTGCGGGAATTGGGGTGGGAAAATGGGGAAGCGTAGCGAACTGCAAGCGTCATTGTTAGATTTCGATGCGAGGACCTTCTAGACTTACTGGAAATATTTGTTTCATGAATTTATAACAGTAGCACAGTCCACATTTATTATTTCAATGATTCTTAGTAATTTTTATGAGGAATCAATAGTGCGAAATCCTTTACAAAAAAGCCGCTTCGCACCACCGCCCGCGCGCACAGATTCTAAACTAAACACCGGATCGGATGTACCGAATGAATGATAAATAAATATTTTAATAAAAGTATGTCAACGAATCGTTGAATTATGCAGATAACTTCACTTCAGACTTATTCCACAGACTATTATATTGTGTCACATGCACATTCAGCCTTATCGGAAGTTACCGATTATTTTACACTGGTGACTAAGCGTAGACTGACATTCTCTTTGCTGGTAACCAATTACTTAAAATACACATCTATCTATATAAATAAAAATAATTATTGTTGTTCGTTAGTCTAATTAAAACTCGAGAACGGCTGAACGGATTTATCTTATCTTAGTCTTGAAATGTTCGTGGAGGTTTAGGGAAGGTTTAAAAGGCGAGAAAAAATCTAATAATCGCCGGGAATGTTTTTACCTCTCCGAAGCCGGGCGGGCCTCTAGTTTTAAATAAATATACATTTTCTCCAATTATAGAACGTGATTTTTATAAAGAAAAGCGACGTTGCGCGAGGACAGGACTTGGCCGGGAAAGCTATGCTGGATCCTTTAGCATTCTAGAAAAAGTTGTTTCTTATTTTTTAAGTACTTTTAGTCATTCATGTTAATGCTTGTTTGTTTGTTTGAACGCGCTAAGCTCAAGAACTACTAGCTCGATTTAAAACATTATTTCAATGTTAGTTAACCTATTCATCGCGGAAGGCTTACAGGCTACTTTTTACCGTGGGAAAATCCAAAAACACGGACAACGTCGGCTGGGCGCCGCCGGGTCCTTAATGTGGCTTGAAAATATAGTAACATTTTAGACAACCATTATTTTTGTGACACCTGTCTTTTCGAAAATACTTCATTCCGCATTTAGATACTCTCTGACAGAATCCATTCGCAATGCGAGCGCAGAGGCCCTCTTTGTATCGTATATATATATATATAAGTACAGATATGTTTATAAATATATATTAGGTATCATAACTAATATTAACTTTGTCTGAGAATATTAATTTTGTGTATAATATTTGAAAGATCCATTTCCAAATCTAAAATACACAAACATTGGTCTAATGAATGACTCTTTAACAAGTTACTCTCATGTTAGACTGCACACAGCGAATGAAAATATTGAGAGCATTATAAACGTTATTATCAACTATTGATAGTCGTTTATCAGCCGACAACACAATTAAGTTTTATGACTGACTTGCGATTTTAGGATCGAACTTGGGGTTATATGTGATTTACAATAATAATAATATGTATAATAAAAAATATCTATGTATGTATGTATATTATATGAAGTATATCAGATGTCTAGTACCCGTAACACAAGCTAAGAGCTTACCACGGGGCTAGATGTTGTTGTGTGGATTGTCCGGAAATATTTATTTATTAATACGGGCCTAAATCAACTGGAATTTGAATTAGTAAGGGCGATTTTCAAAACGTTTAATTTTTTTTCATTAATGACGAATTTGCAAGTAGCTGGCTACTTGTTGTGTATTCATTTCGTCCTAAACTTTTAATAATTATAATAATATTTATTCTAATACAAATACAATTTATTCATAACACCAAGTTACAAGTCAGATGTAAATTAAGTTGGTTATTTAATAAATAACATTGATTAATTGACAAAAAGTTATACTATAAATTTTCCTGTTACAATTAGAAATTGTTTGTTTTACTTGTGCGTTGTTTGTTTTACTCTCAGTTGGGTATTCGTAAGATTTCACTACTATAAAGAATATTTATCGAGAAAGACCGCGGAAAATATTTTGTTGCCGCGGAAAAAAATATCAATTAGTACAGGCAACGCCGAGACTTAAAAAGCTAGTAAGTCTATAGCAATAATCTACACTAAAGAAATTAAAACCTTATTCCAAAACTATAGTTCCCTTTATAGTAAAAGGTCATACCATTTTGAAATGTGCATGTCTTGCATGTGACACATTTAATTCAAGACCACACGAGTATAATTGCAGGACGCAAAATGGCGTTCAACTGAGTAACATCTTTTTCATTTTATAATTTTATTTAACTCGACACTGGCAAATTGTCGCTTCAAGCGCAAAGTCCAATTACAAGAAACTGAACTGAGTATATTTGCAGGTTTTTGGTTTTTTCTTCACTACTTTTACCGTCATAACTTTTAAACAGATTGGGATTTTCCCGACACAAGGCTGGCCGCCTCTGACAAAATACTGAACAGACGTGATCAATGTAACCACTGGAAAATAAGTCCATCTGAGCTGATTCGAATGATACACAATTTGATCCAAGTGAAATGGCGGGTACAAGGAAAATAACTGATAATTTTGTATTTTTATTGATAACAATTTTTATGTATAAATTTAAATACGAATATTATATTAATGTTTCTCTAGGGTTTTAGTTAAGAGTTCATTTATTCCCGTTATGAGGTTTCTAGGATCGACGATGAGACCAGCTGTGACCATAGCATTTGCAAACAGTTGTTGAGCTAACATTTCTGCTAATTCCTTATCACTTGAAATTAGTTTATGCAGTTTCTTGATAATTGGATGCCTAGAAAAATAACATAAATTATTAAAATAACAGCAGGAATATTAAAATAAATTTAGCTAAATATATTGTCTTACTTTGGATTGAGTTCGAGTTGAGGACGCAGCAAAGAATATCTGTTTTCCTCTGAAAGATTTGCCGCTTGTGTTCTGATGAAATGCCTTGCTGCAGCCATTTCAGGCACAATAACGACACACGGATACTGATCAAGTTTCTGTGTTGTGCGTACTTCAAATATTTTGCCAGTAAGTTTTGTCTTTAGGAATGTAGAAAGTTCGTCAATTTCTGATTTTTGAAGGCTGTCGCTACCTGAAAACCAAACATAAATTAAGCGCTAACAACTCGTCAAAAATGTATAAATTAATATTAGCGAGAGCTGTTTTAATCACCCTGTGCAACATTATCTACTGAGCGATTACCTTTTTGCCGCAATGCAACGCACATGTAAGGACTTTGATTAATTTTAAAATTACCATAAAGTTAGTGAAACTTTATGTTAAGTTTGAGTATACCTACATTAAGTTAAGGTATGTACTTGTACATGTTGTCTGTTGAAGTGACAAATAAATTATTTTTACTTTACTTTTATTTTAGGTGTTTTTGGTTAAATAACCCACGATGCCCTCGAAAATACGTTAAAAATAATAATATTTAGAATACGTCCTTAAATAGGTCTTATTAAATGCAATATACATACATATACATTTTTACCCATCATGCTGCACATAATGATGGCTTCTCGGGCTCGAATGATACATACCAATAATCGCCGAGCTGTCTGCCTCATCCTTTGCCATATCATTTTCAACTGAAGATAATGTTTTACCACCGAATTCTTTCAGTTCTAATAAAACTAACTCGTCGTACATTTCGTAGCAGAAAATCACTTCAACATCACGCTTTTTCAGAGATTCGTAGTATGGTGATGTCATGGCAAGTTCTCGGCTGCAAAACATGTCTTATATTTAGGAAATACTTAGATTGTAAAACTTTAAAGAATGTGGGTAAGTGTGATTTATTGCTCTTTCTTTTTTTAAAAGCTATACAGTTTGTTTAATTGATTGTTTGTTTGCACATGCTAATCTCATGAAATACTAGAACGATTTGCATAATTCTTCACTGTTATAAAGTCTATTTATCCTGAAAGGCATATATAATATAAAATTATAATTTTGATAACTATTACTGCACAAAATAGCAGTGAGTTATTCTCGGTATACCAAGTAAACGGAAATAAGATCGAGTTTAAGTGAGAGTTAAATTCTTAAAGAACATCTTAGAAGTTACCTTGGTGCTGCTAAATAGTATATGGTTTTCTGATCTTCTTTTTGGCGTGAACTGTATTCAGCAAGTGATGTTCTCTGTCCCTCTTCTAGTTTTGATGACTCAAAACGCAATAGTTTAGCGATATCCTCCTATAATAAATAAACATATTTAAAAATATTGCATTATTGGTTTTATATCGAACATAATGAAATGTAATAGTTACTCTCTCAACAGGGTTTTGGCTCGTGACTATTCCTTCTTTCATGAAGAGTGAGTATTCTTTGTAGAATTTATCATACCCTACTGGGTCTTTTTTGGCCATATCCATCATGAACTTCAAAAACCTGTTAGTCAGCACTGTCTTAAGTTTACTGTAAAAAGAAGAAATAGTTATGAAATGTGTGTTATTTTTTAATGAAAAAGGAATTTATCGTGATTTTTAAATTTCTTAAATGATTTGATATAATAGTTTTATTGGTAACTCACGTGATTAAAGCACTATTTTGCAAAAGTTCACGGCTAAGATTGAGTGGAATGTCTTCAGAATCTACCACACCTGAAATTCATACAATGTTATGTGAAATGTATTCTTATTTCTTATTAATTCCCCCCTTTCATTTTTTTCTTGTTTATAATTAGATTCAGTGAATATCTATTTAACACAATTGAAGCTGTTTGAGCTATGACCAGCGCCTCTGTAAATTCTGAGAAAAGGCATAATGCTGAGTAACCTATTAAACGCAATGAACATTCATATTTTAGTCTATAGTTGCCATGTTTGTATGTATGTACATCATGTTAATATTTTACCTAAACAAGGTCAAATATTAACATCTAATATATAAAATTCTCGTGTCACGGGGTGCGTAATCGAACTGCTCCGAAACGGCTTGACCGATTCTCATGAAATGTTGTGAGCATATTCAGTAGGTCTGAGAATCGGCCAACAACTATTTTTCATTTTGAAAAAAATAAAAATTTTTTGCAAAACAACGTTTTTTGGGGTCAGCTAGTATGTTAAATGTTTTGTGTTCTTAAAACTATTTTTTACAAATATGATCTGTAATGTTCTGATTAAATAAATATTTCTGGACAATTAATACACACAACAACATCTAGCCCCCAAAGTGAGTTCTAAGCTTGTGTTACAGATACTAGACATGTGATATACTTAATACAGAAATATATAATAAGATATATTTTTAACCATACATATTAAACACCCAGACCAAAGACACCTTGCAGAACTAACAAACACCCCTCGGCGGGAATCAAACCCGCTGCCAGTTGCGCCGCAAGCAGACCTTCGTCCACCGCGCCACTGAGGCAGTCAATTTTACTTTAAATATGCTAAAATAATTTAATTACCTATAATGTATGCTCGAAAACAATTTTATTAAACATACATACCCTTAACAAATCTCATCCACTTCGGTAACAGATTATCAGCCTTGCTCTTAATCAGAATCTTCCTTGAATACAATGCGACACCAACATCTTTATTATCACGGGACATTTCAAAAAGACCAGGTTTTCCTTCAGGAACATAAATTACCGCTCTTATTGAAATTGGAGCGTCCGCTTTATAGTGCAATGTGAATCTAGGTTTGTCGTAAGCATTGCTGATGAATTTATAGAATTCAATATGATCTTCCTCTGTTACCTCTTTCGGGTCCATGAGCCAAAGAGGCTGAAAATGAAAAATACATGAAGTAAGCAAAATGGAAGAAATTAGCAATTAATGCTAATTTCTTCCATTTTGCTTGGGTAAAAAAGGATGTAGGTACAATAGTGATAGGCGAGATTACTAAACACAACATTTAAGTCTGTCTCTTGGACACTTCAAAGATACTGTACACATATTTTTCGTTTCATCAATTCGATAAAAAATTTAATAAAGATTGAGCATCAAATTTCAGGAGTGAGGGCTTGTGACGTCATCCGTCTGTAAATTTTAGTCAGTCGTACAATACCATTACATCACGCGAAACTTTAATACACAGTGCATTATCCTGACTTTCTGTTTAAAATAAAAATAAATATATGTACAATTTTGTTAATAAATAATCTAATTTGTTTTTTAACCTTCGTAAGTATTATTGTTACAAGGAGTAACAATACATAATAAACTTGATAAACAAACCTTGATAGAGTTGACTTGAACGTCATTCAAGTAAATAGGACTTCCAATGAAGTTGCTGTACTTTGTAATGATATCTGCAAAAGAAAGTACTTATTCAAACTTTAATTAAAAAAAATATATATATCAAATTTTAATTTGACTGCCTCAGTGGCGCGGTGGGCGAGAGTCCGCTTGTGGCGCAAGAGGTAGCTGGTTCGATTCCCGCCGAGGGGTCGAGTGTTTGTATGTTCTGCAAGCACTTTGTCCTTGGTCTGGGTGTTTAATATGTATAATAAAAAATATCTATGTACGTATGTATATTATATGAAGTATATCAGATGTCTAGTACCCGTAACACAAGCTAAGAGCTTACCACGGGGCTAGATGTTGCTGTGTGGATTGTCAGGAAATATTTATTTTATTTATATTTATTTTTAAACATTTGCCCTCTCATAATATTATAAATGCGAAAGTAAGTCTGTCTGTTCATCTGTTACGCAAAAGCTCACACATTCTTTTAGAGCAGGAGAAAGGATTTAGGCTACTTTTTAGCGCGGGAAAATATATAAAAGCGGGTAACAGTTAAGGGCACTGCTGGTAAACTTATATTTAAAGGAATCAGTTTTACATACTCTCTACTCTAGTATCATCAGCAAATTCTCTGCATTCGGGCTTCAGGTATATTAAAATTTTTGTTCCCACAGACACTCCATCAGCTTCTTGGATTTCGTAAACACCAGAACTGAAATAAAAATATATTAAAATTTTCTATCATAAACTTATTAGGAATAATTTCAAAAGTACCATGTTACAAATAAAATTGTTTAGGTTACAAAATTTTAAGTTAGTAGTTATTTAATTAAAGGCTTTAGGAAAACTCAGCTTTTATACATAAAAAGTAAAAAAGACCTTAAAAAATATAGTAGTTCAAATGGTTGAAGTACTCATCTTGAAATATCTATCTTAGCAGGCAGTTATAAAGTAATATCTATAC
This sequence comes from Gymnoscelis rufifasciata, assembly GCA_929108375.1. Taxonomy (NCBI): domain Eukaryota; kingdom Metazoa; phylum Arthropoda; class Insecta; order Lepidoptera; family Geometridae; genus Gymnoscelis; species Gymnoscelis rufifasciata. Next base: position 9,605,052 of record OV815302.1, on the reverse strand, counting down.
ACAATTTTCACCTACCCATCTGATCTCCATTTGTAACCAGGAGAGCCTGCTTTACTGCTGCGGGTAAATACATCAATTTTATCAGCGACCATGAAGGCAGAATAGAATCCCACACCAAACTGTCCAATTATGGAGCTGGCTTGGTCACTGCCCTTCTTCTTTATCTCTTCAATGAAGGACTTGGAACCAGATCTAGCTATTGTACCCAGATTGTCAGTTAATTCTTCCTTTGTCATACCAATTCCAGAATCCTGCAATTTTAACATTTATTTGTTTATTGTAACACCGTTATATTGCCTTCATGGTGCAACCAATACCTATGATTAAATAAAGTTAGTAATAAAAAAATAAACGAATGAATTTAATTGATGTTGTTCTAGCAACACAAGAAAATAAGCTAAAAGTATTTTCATTCAAAGCATTAGGAAATGTTCTAGAACTATTTCATAAATTTATATTTAAAATTTATAATAATCAATCAATATCAATAAGAGATATATGGTATTCTGAGTTTGTAGAATATATTATATTGATAGGTATTTATTGTGATAGGTAATATTAATTACCAAGTGTACCAGAGTTTTCTACTGCTTGGAATGTTACCTGAATGATAATGGTTCTATTTTGTTTGTTTGTAGAGATCTTTATGTCTAGAGGTCTATCAATTTCTTCCAATTTTGGAGCATCAGATGCCCCACTGATGCTTAAATAGCGGAATTTCTCTAGGGCATCACTGGCATTAGATATTAGCTCTCTGATGAAAACCTGTAAAAATAGTATAATTAAAAGTCAAATAATTTGCTTAATTGTAGAAATATTGTATAGTAGAAACCTTTAAAGTAGGTAATATAAGGTTTTTTAAAATTGGTAAATAAAGCCCAAAGGGTGTGCAAATGGCACACACCAGGCGAACATATTTTGTTCTGCTACTTTTCGATAATAATTAAATAAATAAATCATACCTCTTTATCTGAGTAAAGTGATCTGGCAACAATGTCTAGAAGCATTCGAGTCTCTGCCTGGAATTCTCTTACTTCAGAATCACCTTTTACTTTTATAGATTGTTTTTCTTCTGTGCTTTTAATTTTATCTTTTGGTTGCTCTTCTGTAACAGCACTGTATGAACGGTGTTGGAGGGTGGCTGCAGGAAAATCTATGAAAATATGTGTACTTTAAATAGATATATTTATATATTTGGGTTCGCAATCACAATCCTATTCGGTGTAAAGAAAATAATAGTAAAATTATAACAACTATACTTTAATTACCTATTTTTTGAGTCGCAAAACCTCTAGCTAAGACATTATTTGATCTTAAGTTCTGCTGGAAAAATAACCTCCTAACTAAACTGACCGGGCGGATTTTAACTCTCAGTGCGGACATTGTGACAATATATTTTGACTATTCACACCGTATTCAATACGGGTTCCGTTTTTCGATATGCAATATAGTAAAATTGAGTAATTCTGAATTATTGAAATGAAAGAGTTTTGTTTTGCTTTGACATGACACTCGCTCGACATTGATTCATTCATTCATTATTCACTAACTTAGCACTAGGTTATTTTGATATGTTGGCAACGTTTCTTTTCTCTACGGTCTACTATCTTCATAATTAGTTGTCTCTGTTTGATTCGGATATTACCGATGTTTGATTCCCTTTATGCTTCAAATAGTAGATTTGGAACAATTTCAAGCAACGCAAAGGGAAACAGAAGCAAGCAAGCTGGGTTTCATTTTCCAAGCTTGCATGGATAGGATAACGGTGACAGTTGGAGACATGACAGTTTACTATTTTGGAAAAAAAATGTATTGGAAGCTGGTAATGCTGGTATCTGGCGCAGTCGTATCGTACTTATCGTAGTCGTAGTCGTGTTTGTCATATTTTGGATATCAAACAGAAAATCTATTTTGTACTGTTTTGAAAATAAACAAATGGACTGAAATTCTTGAGAACAAAACATACTATCCAAAGTGAATAAGAATTTGTGTGTGTTATTTCAACACCCAAGAAGTTTTAAATAACATAACATCAAAACATTTTTTATCAATTTCTCATAGATAAAACTTAACAAGACCAGGAATACATTTGAAGTGCTAGTGCTCTGCCTGTTAGAACTAGAGGCCAAAATGTTTGTATGTAAATACAGGACCTTAAGTAATTATTTTCTGACGTTATTGTCTCATGTGAGGTGCATAAGTTGAGAGACTGTGGTGAAGGGGGTGTGAGGAGTGGTGCGAGGATGAAGTGGTGGTGAGCAGGCACCGTGGAGCACCTGGTGGGAGGCGGCGGCGCGGGCGGCCTGCTGCCCGGCGCCGCGCCCGCCCAGCACGCACAGCACCCGCCCAACATGCTGCAGCCCATGGAAGAGATGATCTTGCCCCCCAAGCGACAAGCAGTTGTGGACCGACTAAGGTGAGTTCAGCACAACAATGATGTTAAGATCACGTTTCTCTCTCTTATCGCTAAGCTCCAACAAATACCAAAAATAAAGAATAGATACCTCCTTATTTTATATTTCTGGTAAAGGAATATGGAAATTCAACTCCGTTTGACCATCAGCCTTGATGATATTCATCTTGAAATGTTGCGAGAGGATTTATACATTATACATAATTTATTTTAAGTCATTGTGAATGTGATTGAAACGCAGATTTAGTTTATGCCTGTTGACTGAGCTGGATTTAAAAACTTTTCTAAAATTAAGTTTGTTGCTATAAAATTACTTCTAGGTACTTAAAAAATGCTTAGATAGGTATTTGAAATTGTTTTGCTATAATTATGTAAATTTGATAAGTAGATGATAAGTAGAGACTTAAATTAACAAAATTTTTCAGATATTGCACCAAGTTACCTGTTTTAATTTTTTTATGTCATGATAGGGAACATCTCAAAAGCATTGATGGCATGATAGAATCTCTCAAATGCATCTTTACTACAGAGATCCTTGTTATACACTCAAATAGCTATCTGCTCAAACTTGGGCAAAAATTATACATAATATAAATGTTTTTCTCCGTAAAATTTATTTTATACTAAAAACTACTTAAAAATTCGTTGATACCTAGATATATAAAAGATCTAAGTGAACAGACTGGAGAAGTGACATTATTTTATATAGAACTAGCTGACCCCAGCGAATGTTGTTTTGCAAAATGAAAAATAGATGTTGGCCGATTCTCATAGATACCAGATAAGCACAAAAAATTTCATCAAAATCGGTCAAGCCGTTTCGGAGGAGTATGGCAACGAAAACTGTGACATGAGAATTTTATATATAGATATTACTTTGTATTTAACAAATAAGTAATGCTATCATATCTACCAGCTCAAATGTCAGAATTAGGAACAATACACACTGTTTCTTCAAGCAATATGTTTTTTAACATTGGTGAAAACATACTTTAAAATATAATGTTTTCAACAATATAAATACTAGTGACATAGCATGATTTGACGGTTTTTGAAAACAGCATGGTAATCTGAAAGCGTCAAATCATCTATATTAAGTCCTTTTTTTAAATATTTTTATCCTTATCTTTATATATATAATTCTTCTGTGAGTGTGTATGTCACTGAACTTCTTTCAAACGACTGGACCGATTTTGATGAAATTTTTTGTGTGTGTTCAAGGGGATCTGGGAATGGTTTAGATTTTAAAAAAAAAAAACAGGTTTACTTGAACGCTTATAACTCGAGAATACTTGTAACAATTAATTTTTTAATTGATTGGTCTCCTTTACAAATTACAGAACAACTAAGTGTTGAAAACATGGAAATTTTTATACATTTAAGTGGGTAAACCAGCGGAGCGCTGCTATATTAGATTAAATATACCTATTTATTTCCTTTAAAAATTGTGTATAAGTAGTGTTCTCATTCTTTCAGTTCTCCGACAAAAGTAATTGTGGGAATTTTAATCCCCTTTAACATGAGTTCTAGTTCAATCAATCAATCAATACAAATCGAAACAAGAAGACAACGAGGAACCCTTCGATTCAGTTGTGACTTAGGCGGTTCTGAATTATTTCAACAATATTTTATGTTAAGTATGTCGACCAGAGTACTAAACAGAAACCGGAGAAAGATTTATTTAATAACGTGTAAGACAAGATAGATCGGATAATATGTATATATCATCATTGTAAATATCGGATACATTGGAAACTGCTTTGTGACATTCAGAAACGTTTTCTGAAACTAAGTATCACCACGCAATTATGAGTAAAAAAGGTTTTCTGACAGACAACAAAGTGATCATAAATTCTTATCTCATAAATAACGCGAAATAAAAAGATAAATTTTACAAAAAACAACAGACTTTAAATTTACCAACTGTAAAATGGAACGAATTATGAGGCACTAGTTTTCAAAAAAACATAGTAGCTACTTCCTTCGCCCGTAGGGTTCAAAAGTTTTCGAAATTTCCCCTCGATTCTCTAAGATGCCATCATCAGCATCTGTTAGATCTTCTTTCTTAAAATAAAAAAGAATCCCCAAAATTGGTTCATAATTATGTAGGTACCCCAAGTTATGCGTAAACCCTCATTTTATTTTTATCAAAGGCGTCAATATACTGTTTAAAAAAATATATTGTTTAAAATTCTACGAGTTAATTTGATTTTATTACATTATAGTTTCGATCTTGAATGTGGCCACCACAAACAACCATAGGTATATATCATCGAGAAAAATTAAGTAGCCGTTACTCAGTTCTCAATGCCCACAAAAAAACTAGTTTTTGAACTCGAATCTAGTTCGCGCATGCAGAAGAATGGAGATACATAGTATATTCGACTGTCTGTGGTGTAGCTAGCTGCTCCTAGATGCATCGCGATTTGCACCGAGTGAAATTATGTCGGTGCCTCGCCGTATGGCTAACGGGACTGAATAGCCAGTGTTGGTGCATAAGCCCGACTTGTGCTTTATTTACGCCGCTGCAGGTAACTGGAAATCTGATACAATTTTATCACTGTTATAAATATGTTCGTATAAGAACATTTTGAAGTGAAAATACTCCTAATTACCTACAGGTTTAAAATAGGTACGTTATGTCGTTATGTTGACTGTGTTGTAGCATTAAGCTGGTTTTTTCAGAGTTCAGTTCAAACGATCTGAACTTCAATTCTCTAACCAAATTATCAACCTTAGCATGCCTAGTTGATAACTTAAAACTAGTAAGTTTGCGTTTAAAAAATATCTTGATAAACTTCAAACTTTGAAAATATTTATTGCATACAATCTTGTGTCTTTATTAGGTTTAGGTACTTTAGAATATGCACATAATTAAACTTTTCTCTATGGGTGGCAACAAAACCCTGTTAAAATAAATAAATTGTATAAAAAAAGAGTCTATTGATTAGTAGGTATAAAGGCTTAGAAAATCTGCAAGGAAAATAAAAAAAAAGCATACAATAAACTGTTTCTATTCATACTACATAAGAGAACTCACCTATGTAGAAATAGTAATTGCTGAACGGCACGCTAGCTCGATCTGCTAGACTTTATAGTTTACTAGAGATCCCACTCGAATTCGCTCTTGAAAACCGCATGAAAATCGCTTCAGTAATTTACCAGATATACGCAAAAAAATAGCAGAAGCGACTTTATTTTATTAAGGTTCCGTACCCAAAGGGTAAAACGGGACCCTATTACTGAGATTCGTCGCCACCAGGCCTTATCTCAAGAACCGTGATAGATATAGAGTTGCAATTTTGAGAGATAATGTATTTCTATAACAACAAATACTAAAACACAATAACTAAAAAAATAAATAAATACAACAAACGTGATTTTTATGAAGTTAAGGAAGTTAGTGCCTGGATGGGTGACCGCTCTGACTACGTCTTTTTGCACTTATAAAACTATAATATTATTTTATATTGCTATGTGTGTATGTACTAGAACCCTTAGAGTAGTACGCGTCTGTCACATATTTATCAAATTTATACTATGTAAAGATGCTTTACAGAAAATTGTATAAAGCAATATCAAAGACCTCTTGCTTGGCATAACGCATTCACTTATGTGCCTAATTTTGTTAGACTTGCCAGCCGTGAAATACATCGTCCCTAGCCGGGCAAAGTCTATACATACTTACTAGGTTTGTGCTTGAAGAACGTAGCTTAGTCTGGTTTAGCTTTATTGCGATCAATATTGCTGACGCAGTCTAGCGAGGGAGGTGCCCTCGTGTTAATGGGATCATTTGTAGGGATAGGAATACACCCGATAGACGACGAGACGACTTTCTGATTATTAAAAAGCTTTTCATATATTTTTGTACTTATTGTAAAGCCAAATAAATTATTACTGTATTTTTTTGACCTGTGACTGTATTTTGATAAAAACACTTAAAAGACACGTGAAGCTGTATTTATCTGAGTATGTTTTTGCAATAAGTATGACACTAAAGCTCAAATGATAAAAAGAGGTAGTGCAAAAATAGTTGTCATATTTTACGTAACGTTTGGTCAAAATTATAAACTAACATTTAAGACAAATACAGTTACAAGAATAACTTTGAAACATTCGTTTAAATCCTTGTAAATGTAGCAAACAACTGTATTTATTATAATATTTAAGCGGAATGCGCCAGGCATTGAAGCACTTAGAATGCCTGTATTGTATAGTGACGAAGTTGCCATAGCTAAAATCGACTAGGACATCATCATTATCATCTTTACACAGAATAAACGAAGTCTCTGCTGTCTAATCGCTCAGGTCTTTTAACCTACTCAACTGATTCTAATGCAGTTTTCAGCGATATGTAGAGTGATTCAAGAGGAAGGTTTATTATATTATACATATGTAGTAAATACTTCGGATGGGTAGCTATTGTTACGTTATGTACACATTCTGTTTATATTCTTATATTACATGCAACAGAGTTGAAACCAAACAACACAACTTTGGTGAATTTTATCATAAAGCAAAATATAACTCATCACAAAACAAAGTTTTAAGAATACCGAATAAGTTTCGTACGCTTTACCACTGTTTGGATTGAATACTGCAATATCCCGTCGCAGTTAGCCATTACATCCTGAACCGCGTAAATTTTGTGACTCCTTCGTAGAATTCGTATGATTTCATTAGTAAATCTATTATATGTAATAATATTACCGGAATTGTAATAAAATATACCAATAAGTAAATTAAATCCTTTTCGTTTACAAATATTTTATTTTTTCGTCTAAATATGCTTCTCTTATGACTCGACTACCGCAAATCAAAAAGGAGGGTTTTTTGATTTAACCTATATATAAATATATATTATGATTTAAAACGGGTTACATACCATGATTTTACGGTTTTTGAGTTTTCCGATATTTCGACGCGGTTGCAAGCGCCATGATCACGGAAACAACCCATATACATATCATGTAATTATAAATTTTAATATGTTTTGCTGCAGTTGGTGGCATACGATCACAGCTATTGTTTAAACATTTTCTTGTTTCGTATTTTTTTTTGCGTGTTTTTACTTTTAAAATTTTCTTTATAATCATCTATTAAGCATTACTATGTACACCAGAATAGTCGCCTTGCGTTCTAGTACGTTGGGTACAATCTGAACTTATCGCGGGAGCTGTTTGCGTTGCGATTTGCGACAAGCCAACGCGGCTGGTCAACGAACTAAACAAAAACACCTCTCTATGACTTTACTTACATTACATTGTGCTACACAACTGCGATGCTCCTCGTAGGATCAGGGACAGCGTTGCGTGTGCATATTGTTAAGTTAGAGTTGAGATTATATATACTTATGCACCAGTATTTTTTAATTTGCAGCTACAGCTTTTACCTGATTCTATGGTGGGTTTCTAAGCATGCCTATTACATTTTTAAAAAGATCTGACCATTCTCCTTAAATGAAATACAAATGTATAAACACAACTATCCTTAATACTCTGTGATCCATCCATCATTAACCACATCGTCACTTAATATAACCAAAGTCTTCTACTGCACAAAATACCCATTGAACACTGCACCAGACGTGAGTTTACATGGGAATCTACACTATAGAGTTTGTGTAGTGTTCCGAAGTTACAAAGTGGTTGTTTGCTTGATCAGGATTATTACAGTTGTGTAGTAAATATTACTTATATAAAATAAATATATATATTGTTAAAATTCAATAGTCTGACTTATAAACTAAAAAAAAACTATTAATCGATTAGGTATTGCGAAGAAAGTAGGGAAAAAGTAAACGAAACCAACAGCGATATTTTATTTGTTAAATAATGTAGATTTTCGTAACTCATAATTATAAGTTCAACGAACTTCGGTTAAACTTGACGTACAACACGATTAAATGGCAACCCTCTTACATCTTCCATCGTTAGAAGAATCTATGATCTCTTCTCTGAAATTTTCTTTAGAACCTCTTCCTATATTTAAAACAACCGATTCATATTTAGTTACTCATACTAGTAAGTACTTCAATTTCACGTGCAAGTGTAACAAAATAAAATTCGGATTCTGTTATTTTGTCGCTTCGTTACTTTACTTTCAACAGGAAATACGCGCCGCTTCTGATCATTAAGTTGAAGTTTATTCCGACCAGTTAATTAGGTACCGCTTATGGACTAAATAAGGAATTTGGGACAGGTTTCCTCTTTTAAAATTATCTAATGACGGTACCTAATTTCATAAAGCGCAATCATAATATTCCACATTTATGATTCAACTGGACACCCTTGGCGAAACTGTTGCCAAGTAATTATAATATTGTGGGCAGCACACATGCATGATGTACGTTATTCATTTAGGTACATTACATAGTATTAATAGTAAACGAATGTGCCTAGAATATACACTTAATGCATTATAATGTTTCAATGTGCCAGGCAAATGGATAACTACTTTACATGAAGTAGGTACTTTCTTTAAAAAATAAATTTGTAAAGTGATTTGAAAACTCGAGGAAGTCAAGCGATCAAATACGTTGTGTGTGATTGTTGATATAACATTACAATTTCTTCTCGATTTAGCGTTTATCGTATCGTACCGATAAGACTAACATTCTCGCTTGCCAAACGCTGTTGCCTAAGTGGAAACACACATCGTTGGTAATGCCCCTTTTTATAGCTATTTGGTAGTTTAAATGCAATTAAATATTATGCTTTATTAGGTATACTGTATGAATATTACTTATTATTTGTGTCCATCGATCATAACTTGTGACAGACAATAGTATTTCTACATAATCTTGACTACTTCGTATGACATTTACCTGGAAACAGAGGAGTCTTTGACAACAAAGCCAGACAGTCAGCCAGACGTCTTATGCAATGGGAATACTTTCAGACAACGCGTCTGACTAATACAGCATACATAGACATCGAGTGCGGTATTTGTTGTAGTACCGACCAGTATCGTCAGCTGTAAACATTGCGTTTAAAGAGTATTTATTTCCCTCAGAATCCTTTTTCGATCCTTGAATAAGGACAAATAGTGTTGTGCCATGTTGTTGTGTTGATTATTTATTCACGTCCCATCTCTAGAATTTATTCAAATTAAATAAAGGATTTTATTCTTATCGGTCCGGCCATTTTCGTGTTTTTAATTTAATTATTTAATTAAGTGGGTAATTGGAGATAATAAAATCAAGTCACTTGGGTAAAGTGATATGTCAGACGAAAGAAAGAATAGAAACCTAATGTTTCTCAATGTAGCCAAGAAGGGCAATAATTTAACTTTCACATGAGGCCATAACGTAATAACCATCGCTGGTTTTTAACACTGTTAAAACAAAGTATCTACCTGGAGGAAATGAGTTAACTTGGTTGAGTAAATGTACATAGATTGATTAAATGATGCCTGGATCACGGTCCAATGGTTAAGACAAAGGTCATGTCTATGTTGGCCCACTGAAGTTAGAATTCGGCTCAAATACCAGCGCTTTTTCACCAAAATCAAACTCAACCGTAGCGTAGCATGGTAATGATAAAAAACTATTTTAAAGATGTTGAGACGTGTGTACATTTCAACGGGATCAACACACTTGTGTGACAAGTCAGAATTTAATTTATACACAGAAGCTATAGCTACTTAAACATGTTTATCACATGTTCAATGAACATTTGAAAAACTTGTACTTAATGATACGTCGCAAACGGATCGCATTTGCATAATATAATATCAACTCAAGGTGACTCTACTACGGCCACCCCGCAGCCATTGGAAGTTACGTTGCGTTACGAGTCACTAAACATCACTAGGACACTTAAACCTATTGCTGCACTGGTTGATAATTTGTTCTTTAACTTATTATCTACTTGTTGTTAGTGTAAAGATAGTGTTTTAAGAATCAGTGAATTTGGCGAAAGTTAGGATGCTTTCTTGTTAAATTTGTAATCAATTAAACAATTTACGCTTTTTTCAGCTATCGTACGGTCTTTCTCAGATTGTTTAAGAATTTGAGCAAGTTAAAGTTCCAAAGCCCGTGTTGTTTCTTAACATTTTTCTTACGACTTTGCTTAAATTACTTATATTGAATATATATTTTGTTATGGTTTCATAGTCAACTGTGTCAAATAGTGTGTTTTCGATAACTAAGCTCTTAAGTCTGTCAGCTATAAGGCTGTTACTTATGAACCGTGATAGCCAAATATTCGAAAATTTAACAAATATTTAGCAAAACTCTGACAACACCGTGGTGTGAACAGCTAGTAAATTAATAATCTAACAAACATTAATATCTTAATAAACTTGGTGAAGAGAAAGTGTGATGGCTGACGCAAGAATGATCTTTTTCCTTAGAAAATATGAACCCTAAAAATAATAACATTTTTCAATTCTGAGATTCCACTATGAAACTAGGTACGTATTAAAATAAATATAGTAAAAATTTTAACTTGAATGCATTCTAAATCAAATAACTGTGTCATTGTCAAGTAGAAACACATAAAGTTGTGATTATTGTAGTGTGATTATTCTATGATTAATTGTGCTATTCTCTCATTGGGTATGCGTCTAGATCTCATTGCTATTTATCGAGTTATTAATTAATTTATGCTTTGCATCCACCTGGCCGGAATAGAAAGAGGATGTCTAGGGTATTGGAACTGCTAATAAAACAAGTACGCTGTCTGGTATCTATACAAATACTTTTACTGTATCTCAATTACGAAAAATATCATTTTGTGTCACTTTTGAAAAAAGGGTGAGAGTTTTCAGTGGTTCAGATTCTCCTCATCTCCTCCCTTGAATATCGCTATTCGGACTTCTATTATTCAACGGTGGTAAAAGCTTATATTTTGTTTTAAACATGAATTATTTTCTTAGGAGGCGATTAGACACCTATCGACGTCGGCAGTCAGAATGCGTCCCAAGATTCGACCAGTCCTTCACCGGCTCCTGCGAGCAGCAGAACATGGAGACGAGCGCTTTGCAGAAACGGTTCCTTGAGGGAAACAAGAAGCGGCAGGTCAAGAAGACAGAACGCAAGCCCGACCTTCCAGCGATCAGCGGAAACCTGCATAGCAGCGTTGTCCATGTTGTAAGTACACTCTAACATTCATAAACAAAGTTGCCTTCCGACTATAATACGACTCATTAGTCATTACAATATAGTGCATTCCATATGCGATGCATGTGAGGTAATCTTATAGCTTGAATTGCTATATTTTCTTACTGTACCGGCATTACCGAGAACTTTCTATGACGATCGAGAATTGGTTTAATTAAACATAGTCACAACATCTACAAAGCCATGGCATATTACTGTAAAAATGCTTTTAAGTACATAGTTTGCTTAAAATACTCGACGGTGTAAGACTGAAGTGCCATTGGCAAGGTTTTAATTGCATGGTGTTTATTTGATTGCGTCGGCGTTGCAGCTGCAGTCACGTGTCCTCTTTAATAATCTCACCTAATGTTACAAGTCTTCCTTGTTGTTATAGCTATTGTATCACGTGCCTGAGTTATATTGTACGAAGGGACTGTTGTTAGACTGATTAATTCAAGAATCTCATTTAATAGAATGGAAAATTACCTTACCAAATGATTATCTGCTGCGTATATTTTTTATATTCCAGTAATTTGTATTTGTATTATCATATAATAATAAACAGAAAACATTACCTGATGAATATGAATCTGTGGTTGGTTTTTAGGGTTTTGTTCCCGAAGGTTATTACGTAATCCTAATAAAGTTACTTTCTTTTAAATAAAGTAACGTAACAGTATTAAGATCTTGCTCTACCATGAATATACCTACCTAGCTAGCGTCGTCGTTATATAACCCGCATTGCGGAGTTGAGCTTGTATCGAGCTCTACCTAATGTACGTGACTTTAGATAGATAGGTAGGTAGGTATCAACTATTACAACTACTGACTGACGTGCTCGTATCAACTTGGCCTCAATGACTGGTTCTAGTCGACGATATCATCTGGACTCAAGGACACCTAATTTGTATACTTACGTGTTACTCAAAAATATTTCACTTTTATACATAGGATTGGACACAGCTATTTAGTGGTAATTGTTTAAGTGTACCACGTGGTAGATGCGATGGTGAGTCTCGCGACGGATGTTATTCAACGTCAATTGACTTGACCCTCCGCTTCGCTTCCCGTGACTCTTAGCTCCGCACGCGACAAGCCGCCTCTTAATTACTACACCGTCTATTATACCTGGCTAGAACATTGCAGCCGTTAGGTAGGTACTATAAATCGTCAGGAAATTGCAACAATATTGCTGGAGGTTAGGAAGGGCGCCGTGACCTTTTGTTATTATGGGAGTTGATTTCTTGGTTCATGTAATTTGTTTAATTATTCTGTCGTTTAGGCGTCTCTAGTACCGTGGTAATCAGCGCAACGTTTTCCCCTATAATCAAAGGTCACCATTTTATTGAATAAAAGACTTCGTAAACTGTAGTAAACTGGTATGGAAAGCAGAACTAGAAATCTCGGGAAGTGTTCAGTGGTTTGACCGCTTTTATTCGCAATCATCCAGCCCTATGCTTAGTTAGTATGGGTAGTTAGATTCGGATAGGCCGTTCTTCTGCTAAGTTCCTGGTACTACTTTTACCTGCGCTAGATTATGTACAGAGTGTATGGTAGGGCGGACCGGTGGTTGTGCAAACTGCGCTTGTTTCACAACGAGCGCCTCGTATTGTCTCGCGCCGCTCACTGAGACGACCTCCGCGCGCCTTCTGCGCAGTTTTCTGACACATTTTATTGTTTAGACACGAATGTAATCAAAGTTATCTGAATTTATTATTTGAAACAAAACTTTTGTAAACAAAGTAAACAGAAGCCTATCATGATTGATGCGTATTAAATATTGCCGATTGAAATACATAATCACATTAGGCATGACTTTCCATCTATATTACTTACTAGTGGCCCGCCCCGGCTTCGCACGGGTTTTTATTCATTTTTTTTCCAAAATTGTGAATCTAAACCATTCCCAGATCCCCTTGAACACACACAAAAAATTTCATCAAAATCGGTCCAGTCGTTTGAGAGAAGTTCAGTGACATACACACTCACAGAAGAGTTATATATATAAAGATTTAAAATCGTCAACTTTATTATTTAAAATGAAATTAACAAATTAAACCCATTCGTAAATCTTTAGCCGTATTCGATGTTTTATGTTATCAATAATTAAAAATAAAAATTCGGCGTATAATATTTTATACTCTAGTTGCAATAGCATCTATAGACTGCGAATATGTTTGTGAGAAAGTTATTATTCGAGTACCGGAAATGGCTGATAAAGAACGCATAACATTCTTCGTCGAATAGTTTAGAAACAGGTAGTTTGGTAGGTGGGTTTTTTACAATTGTTGTACACAGTTTTACATGGTCGCTTTGCACTTTTAACGGGTGGCTTCTTCATATAAATTTAAAACTTTGGTTTATAGTATAGTTTATTATGTATTATACATCGCCTGGATAAAATGTTCTAAAGGCTAATGAATCGAGTAAAGAGTAGAATATTGCCTGGGCTGGACCAGGAGAGATACATTTCCGGGAATATGTAATAGAATTAATTTACACTATGTATTACGAGATTAATACGGGTTTTTATTTCCTCCGAGGTCAAACTCTAAAAATTGTAATCAAAACGAAGTTTCGCTCTTAGGAAAAGATAGACAATTTGCTTTGGAGATAGTATCGAAACCATTAATATTTACTCTCTGTTTATAAATGATGTCTGTTGCAGCAACAAAAGTTCGGATGCGGAGACTACGAGCCCCCGTCGAAACTCCACTGCGGCAGCGGCGCGGGCGGGGGCATCGGCGGAGAGGCGCTCACAAAGTTCTCCGTGGAGATAGTCCAGCAGCTGGAGTTCACCACGTCCGCGGCCGACTCCGCGCCGCAGCAGATATCCACGAACGTCACGGTGAAGGCGCTCGCCAACGCCGTGAAGACGTCCAACTCCCCGCCGCCGGCGCCGGCGCCGCGCGCGCCGACGCCGCTCGATCTCGACCGCGAGTGCAAGGCCGAGTGCAAGTCCGAGGTCGCCGACGACGAGTACGGCCTGGACGAGTGCGCCGCGGCGCTCGAGCGCGACTCCGCCTTCCCCGGCCTGGCAGACCTCATCGGGGAGGACGACGGCGACGACACCTTCGAGGATCTCATAACGGAGATCTCGGAGTACCCGGAGTTGATCGATTTCGATCTGGACGGGGGCAAGCTGGGGGGTAACGTGGAATCGTCTGAGGGGGAGGCGGGGCGGGGGTACGGGACGGGAGAGTTGTCGCCGGCGGCGCAGACGCTGAAGCACATGGCGGAGCAGCACCAGCAGGCGGCGGGCGACTGGCGGTTCCGCGGCTACGGGCCGTACCGCCCGCGCGCGCCGCCGCCCTCCATCGACCACCTGCATATGACGCAGCACCAGCAGCTGCATCTCAACCAGCCGCATCATAATCTTCAGGTAAAGCTTTTATTTACTTGTATAGTAAATCTTTAAACTAGCTATAAGTACTTAAAAGTCTAAAATACGAACTCCACTGTCCGGCACGCACATAATTATAATAATAATGATAAGCCATTTATTTCAAAATAATTTTATGAAATTACATTAAGAATTAACGAATGGCACAAACCAAACTTTAAAATTTATTGGCTCGTAATGAAAATTGTATTTTATTAACATGCGCGCAGCTACGCACCGTAGTATCAGTCATCAGTGGAGATATTACCAAAGTGTTTTCAATGTACTTATGGCAATAACAAATAGCATATCTATATGAGTATGTCATGTATGATGCATTAAATCATAAATATCTCTCTCTCTCTCAAATCATAAATGCCATCAAGTATATGCTGCATATAAATTTAAATTGTTTTATCTAACATATATGCATAACAGGAAAATATTTGTGTTCCCAAAATAGCATATGAGAGAACTCTTATCTACAATTTTGCCGATTAAAAGCATAAACTGAGAGGGAAAGGGATATTTCCTGTTAGGTAGGTACATGTAATATCTATTATGCTGTTACTGTACCGATCGAATAATGGCATAATTTAACAAATTGCGGAGCAATACGAGTATAAAGAAGACTTAAGATATTACTGAAACTTGACTAACTTAAACTCATGAACTAACTTTACTCTTGGATGAGTAACCGAGAGCCAGTTATGTACCGATGCAAGCATAAAAATACCCAAAGCTGCAATATTAGTTTAATTAAGCATATTCTTTCCTGTGTGTTTCCCGACTTTTAACACATGACTACGAACTGCAAAATCCCTAAAATAGAGTTTCGCGAATAGGATAAGCATTAATTCAATGTTTCCGAAAAAGTTAAATAATATCGTTTGATTGCCTTTTCCTGTCTTTGTACTTTCAATGGATCTAAGAAATACATAAAATTGTTTATGCGTAATGGGAAAAAACAAAACTCGCCTAGTTCTGTTTTTAGCTGAAGTTTCTAATAAAAATCATAAATTTGATTCTACTGACACATTATCTTGATCGTCTTTTTAATCTCAAACTTATTAAAGGACAATGGGCATTGCGGCCCATGAGCGGCCATCAATGAAACTAGTGTCATTTGAAAGGGGAGATCTTTGACAACAAATATTGTTCAAGGAGTACTATGAAATACCGTTTGGGAAAAAAAATATAGTTAAAATACTATTATTGAAATACTATTTTTTTTTTCATTATTATTTATGTATCCTAATATTCAATACTTTTTCTATAAGAGGTCTAAGAACCTTTGTTAAAATCGGTCTCGCCATGTTTCATGCGTCAACCAATCAGCGACGAGCGCCGCTCGCACTCGGCGACTCGGCGATTACCGTTATGCTCGAGCGCACAGCGCAGTCCATCGTTGACATTTGTTTCGTTGAGTACTAAGTGATAAGTGATTTTCCTTTGCTGACTGAGGACGATTTAACCATTTTTGCACGTGGTACATACCAAGTGAAGCTAGCCCGCGGCTATTATGCGGAGCATGTGCGACAAGGTCTCTATAATATAGAAACGTATAGGGACCCCGATGTTACAGGCCTAGGCAGGTGCGGCATCACAGCAACAAATGTTTGGCTGCTAAGATGTCGAATACAATCTAGACATACTAGGTCAAAAATATATTATTCGTACATTATAGTAGATAGAGAGAAAAGCGGCAGAGAAGCCATAGAAAACTACTATTGCAGTTGTCTAAGCGGTAAGCGCACACTTGGTTGCTGTGCCCACATTATGTGTGTAGTGTGGTATTTAGGGTGGGCGAGAAACCAAGAGGAAGATATCCGTTTACCAGCTCATTTTTTAAACGATATTATTGTAGACGACAATTGAATCCCATCATTTTGTATATGTGTCTGTCAATAAATCGATGTATTTAATAACCAATTAACCTTTAGTTTTATTTAATCCATCATTATCTTATACTAGACATGCATTACGTTTTATCATTTACGTACTTTCGGTTTAATTAATTCGATTTTTTTATATGATCAACGCTTTATAACTTTTTATCTAAACAAGTTGCCGAAATAATTTTTTGCAGTCTTAATATATACATAATTGTCGACTAAAAAATATATAGGACAGATGTGGCCGCCGATGGGACAAGCGCCATACATTTTTGCCCATTGTCCTTTGCTGAACAAAAATCTAAAAAAGCGTAATTGAAGAACCAATGCTAAAGTAACCCTAACGTTTTGTATATCAATATCCAATTTTAATATAACAAAATTCAGTACAGTTTTATAAAACCTACTGTTCGAGTTCTTAAAAATGTTAACCAGTTATGTTAATATTTATCTTTATTTAATATGCTATAGTACTTTTAGATTCGATGTCACTCAATCGCATAAAAGACGTGTTAAATACAATACACGTGCGTTGTTTACAAATGAATCTAAATTTAAAATTTAAGAAAAACCCCCGAGTTCAATGCTTTAATTTCCTTAAAAGTGTAACACCATAATATTTTGTAATGTGGAAGCTATGCGCTTTCATATGATACCCTAGTCAAGTATGTATATTTGCAGATTTTCGGTTTTCCTTCCCCACTTTCACCCCCATAACTTTTAAACGGCACAACCAATTTTCATGAAACATGAAACCCACACAAAACACATGTAAGAACACTCGCGCCAAACTCACCTTTCATACAAAAAAAAAACTGAATTGAAATCGCTCCATCCGTTCGGGAGCTATGATCTCCCAGACAGGAAGACAGACACGTAAAACTTATAACACCCCTCTTTTTTGGTCGGGGGTAAAATAAGCCTATCCAAACCCTTCTTCTTTTAATCCAAGATCCAAACGGGCTAGATACGCACTTTTTTAGCTACAAATAAAACTTGCTCTGCCTTTCAATTAAAAACAATTTACTTTAGATCTTGATATTTGTTGTCTTGTCACATTCTGTTTACGTATAAAAAAAATAACGGAAACAAAGTCACGTTTAATAACAAAGCCCTAAGCTACATTGTCGATGTGTTGTAAATGAACAAGACAAGTACCTACAAAAAAGATTAAATAAAACCAATATTGCTCAGTAAGATCCTTATTTATGTACCTACAGTTATACATACTAGCGAAAATGTATTAATTAAAAGAGCGAATCAATTTACTGGGCAATTTGTGACGTAAAAGGACATAAAAACTTGGAAGTCTGGTATCGACCGGGCGAAGCGTGCGCGCGCTGCCGCCTTATACTTCCTACGCGTGACGTCGTCGTGGGCTCAACCCCTAACACGAATTTTCACTTTATATTTTACTTTTTATAACTTTCGATTTGATTCGATTCGAAACGATTGCCGAACTATGGGGTAGGCCATTACTCAACAGTGAGTGCAAACGGGCTGATGATTATGATGATGATGAATTTTTTACCTCGCATTGAAATATTTGACTTTTCTAAATTTCTCCCTCTCTAAAATATTAATAACCCGCGTTATAATGGATTTTACCTTGGAATAAGATGTTTCCCCGCAGTATAACTTTATAAAATGTGTTTGCCAAATAACATTTGAATTGGTTCAGTAAATCCAGAGTCCCTTTATAGTCGCAAACAATCTCACAAACTTTACCTACCGTGATATTAAGTATTCCTCTAGGTTATTCCAAACTGTACATCACAACACTGCAATATATATACATATTGCACTGTAATGCAGTTACAATTTTGTACCGAATCTGATCAATGGTTTCAGCGATAGGATTCAATACATCTCCGCCCCGCTGTTTTCAATATTTATTTATGCGGTACTGTGCTGTCCCACTGACCCAAAAGAGCTTGTGCAAAAGCATCTCTTTTTTCCTTAAACTCCTTGCGGTTTAAAGCTCAGGCCAGTATATATGGTGGTATATTGGTTGGTCTCGCCATCTCATCGTGGGCACACCACATCGTCTCCTAGCGTTAGTTGCGTTCCACACCGCTGCGGTCTTTACTCAAAAATCGCCCCTCAGCAACGCAATAAATTTTGTCCAATTCGCTCAGGAAATAAATTCATGAAGGGATTTTTGGGATGACTTTGCACAACCGAGGGACACCATTCTACTAATATTATAAACGCGAAAGATTGTGAGGATGTAAGTATTTTTGTTGCTTTTTCACGCACAAACTACGGAAGGGATTTTGATGAAACTTTACAGTGCATAGCTTAGAAATCAGAATAGCACATTTTACCACCCTTTTTACCGGAATGAAATACCAGCCGTTTATTACGGCATTAAAATACCACATTTCGCGGGAAAATCCATTATTTCGAGTATAACTCGATTGGTATCAAATTTTACACTGATAACGGTAACTGTTGCCCCAGTAATATATCACATAGGCCCCTTTTTACCGCAGTTAAATACCACATTTCGCGGGAAAAACAGTTATTGCGAGCGAAGCCCGATTTGGGTCAAAATGGTCACTGTACATATTATATATATATATATATATAGATAGCTGTTGTCCCAGTAAAGAACGAAAGCTCCTTTTTACCGCGGGAATATCTATTATTACGCGGGCAAACCGCTCTGGTAGAAAGCTAGTATAACTTAAATACCAAATAGTTTATTTCAGTTAAATATAATACTTAACGCAATTTTTGGAAATGTCAGTGAAACAAATACTTACACATCATAATGATTATATTTGATTGATTTTGCTATAAGTACACACACACATAATCTCCTCAGTCAGTTCAATTTTATAGTAGATTCGAACAATACGTTTATGTTATGACCACTTCTATCGCATAATTTACAATTTGAATTTCAAATTAAAATTTGGTGTCCGAGAATATGTTTTTGAACATTCAAGGATATCGTTATCTGCACACGAGTTTATAAGTAAGGGACTCTTTCACAGTGTGCGTTACTATTTGTCTTGTAGAGTCTCTATTTGGTCTCTATTTTTAACCCCTGGGGAAAAAGAGGGGGGGTATTATAAGTTTATGTCTTTTGTCTGTTGTTCTGTTACGCGTCTGTCTGTCTGTCTGTCTGTGGCATCATAGCTCCCGAACGGATGAAGCGATTTCAAAAAAGTTTTTTTGTATGAAAGATGCGTGAGTGTTCTTAGACATGTTTGATGAAAATGAAGTTAACCCGTTTAAAAGTTATAAGGGGGTTGAAAGTGCGGAATAAAAACCGAATATCTGCAAATACACTCGAGTGGGGGTCTTAAATGAAAGCGCATCAAGTGCATATTTCAAATATGACTTTTAACTTGTCAGGGAACTAAGATTTTGTTATCGTTTTTTTTACTTTCATATTTTGTTTATTATCTAATTGTAGTAAATTTCTTGTATAAGTATCTTGCGGTAATGACTTATAATAACACACCTATTTTACTCTGTGGCCCTTAACACTTCTCAACTTACTAATCTGCTCTACACCTACTAGCAATAACTAAGTTTTTTAAATAGCCACCATTTTTTATTAAAGAAGTCCACAATTATCTTACGTATGTATTGACCAAACTATTACCGTGTGGGTAACACTAAAACCTTTTGAAAGTTTTCGAAATAATCGCTCTTAAATCATATCAATATAATATTTTTTATCAATAGTTTATTAAGGTTGCTTGTCAATAGCTAAAAGAACAAGATCATTCAATAAAGTCGAAAAGTGATGTTGAGCACCCGATACAACTGAGAGCACGCTCACTCAGCATGATTTTCCGATATTTTTGCTTCGCTAAATGAAATATCACAAGTGAAATTATTTTTGCTACCGAATATCAGAAAATTGCGATCAGGCTTTTCTGCTCTTATAAAGAAAACGCTGCAAACAGAAAGAAAACATAATAGGCATACTGGGTATAAAAAAAATATGTATTCTGTTAGCCCGTCCAAAAATACTGGACAGCTATTTTTGCTTTATCTTTCTAAGGCATTGGCAAGATATAGAGCATCAAAGTTCCGGAGTGGGGGCTTGTCACGTATACATTCAGTCAATTTTGCTCGATAGCATTACGTCACGCCAAACTTCAATGCAGAGTGCATTGAAGTTTGGCGTCAAAATCGTCTTGATTTTTCGTTTACAAGAAAAAATAAAAATATGGGTACTATTTTTTAAGTAATCTTTATGACGGTCAGTCCATCATTATTAGTTTTTAGTCTTATACTCTATTCGCCGCGATACGGTTATAGGTCGTTAGTGGGTAATTCTAAACTTCAGGCTAATCACCAGGAACTGCCTTAAATCAACCTTAACATACCTTAACTACAACATTTTTAACATAATGTTTCGTTCAAATTAACTCTCAGTTTGTAAGTAGGTAGATATCTTGGTATATTTACACACATGTTTTGTCGTGGTTCGAAGACACGTGCATACATACTTGAATATCGCCAAATACACATGTGTTTATGGAAAACAAGTACAGAACTTGAAAAAACGGTAACGATGCAATTATTCCTTTGTAAGTGTGGATCAACGTTCTGGCTTGACACTATGATCTTGAAAATAATTTAAATGTCATTAATTTTATTACTCACTGAAGATCGGCTTGTATTTGTCTTACTATGTAAAACTTCTAAATTTTATTCAAGGTGTTTTTATTGTTAAATGAAAAGAAAAACACAACCCTTAAGGATTAGTCATATCATATCTGTCTGTCCGTCCGTATGACACAGCCACTTTTCTCCGATATTATAAGAACTATATTGCTGAAATTTGGTATGTAGATGATCTGTAAACTGCATTGAGATTTATACACATTTTTTGATTACTAATGACTAAATTTCCTTTATTAAATGCGTAACAAAAGGTGTGCGACAGTTAAATATTGCAAAAATTTTACCCAATAATTTATTATATTTATCAAATCGTCGAACGATATACACGTCCACAATTTATTACGGAGATGATGACCATTCGTTATTCATTAAAATGCTGCAAGGCAATTACAGGGTATTTAAAGGTACTTCAAGACCTCAGTTTAATAATAATAACTTAACATATGTATGTTGATAGACATGTGTTCAGTATATTCTATTTTTTATTGATATAATGATGTACTAGCTGGCCGGTCACGGATTTGCACGGATGCTAAAACCTTCCACTTGAATTACTCTACCTTTTTCTGAAAAACCGTATAAAGATCCGTTCAGTAGTTTTTGAATTTATCACAAACATAAAGACAGGCCGACGCGGCTTGGAACTTTAGTCTATAATAATATTATAATAATGTTACTAAACATTTAAGGTTTTTTTAATGGTATGTATTAAGAAATGTTTTTTCATACTTAGATAGAAAATTCTGAGTAGACTGGAAGTACTCTTTAAGAGTTTCTTTGTTTCACGCTCTTATCACATAAACTACTGGTCCGATTTGAAAAAATATTTCAGTATTCGTGGAAGGCTATAGGCTACTTTTACCGCGGTAAAATATGTTATTCCCTAGGGTTAATGCATACAACACGGGCAACGCCGTAGGGTGAAAAGCTAGTATACAGAAAAAATACAAAAACGTTTATTGTACAATCACAGTGATACAAAAATCTTCATACAAATACAATGGTTTCCCAACAAGGCACAGCTGGTATATTGGAAACTGCAATACGTAGTATTTAATAAGTATAGATGATACGTTGCGTTGAAGAACAAAATTAAATCTCTAAGTAAATGATAGCTAATATGAATGTAGATACAATAACTAGATTAGTTAGGCGCTTGTCGCTGCAGCGCCGGGCGGTGACGCTATGAGAGTTCATTCATGGGTGAAATAAAAAGAGTAGCTAGCGCCAAGCTTGCTTCCTGTCTGAGATCCACCACGTGTACAGTGCTCCCCAAGCCTCGCCTCACCCTAATTCAATCAGTAACACCACTTATGTTATAAACATGTTGCTAATGCTTTCTCAACAATTACTATTAAAATCTTTACAAGCTACTGGGCATGGTTAAGTAAATTACACATTTTTATGAAACTTATGTAAGTATGAGTAAACTGTATAAGGACCTGCTTAGGCAAATTTTAATTAATTTACACTGAAGAAACTAAAGACAAATCATACACTTGTTTACAAGCAAAAAAGGTTATTATGTGTGAGATTTTATGTCTCCAGTTTTTGTAGCTGTTAAATATTAAAAACATAAACTAAATGCTCAACTTTTTTGTCCTTGATTTCAATCCCTGCGCTTTCGTAAAAAAAAACGATTTACGGATAAGAGATGCCGTTAGATCGTCTGGTTTAACAATGGTGTGGCGCACAGCTCAGCTTAGCTCGCTATTTTATTCAAACTTCATAGCGGCCAGGTCCCGAAACAGGTTTGTGGTGTGTCAAGCGAATATGTACCTACTCACCGCTCGAATCTCTGGACAAGTGGCATCTGTCACCAGCGACATGTCTGTGTGCCGAGCTCACCGGGCACTGCGTCTGTGTGCGAAGAACAATGCGAGGCGACTTGCTACAGTTACTGTTCTGTAATGTTGATACATCTTGTATGTAGAGAATAATTATGTTGTAATGTCTTCGTTTCGTTTAGGTTAGGAAGCACGGTCGTGATTTTACAATTTCATCAAAGTTTATCTGAGAACTGAGAATTACATCTGAAATTTATCATTTGAAATATGAAACGAAAATGTTAATCGCTAACTTAACTATTTAGTGATGTTTATTTATTCGGTTAAGTCAGTAAGTTACTTAGGGGCATATTTCCGAGTAAAATAAGCAATGGTTAGTCGATAATACGTGTCAATGGTTAGTTATATCAAGAGCTATCTCGCTTTGTCACATATAACAGGCCCTAAGTTTCTTCATCTTATAAGGTCAAAATGAAATAATAATATTACTTAGTAATTATTAATGGTAGAATGTTGTACGAGTGAAATTCACTCGTACAACATTCTACCATTAATAATGAAAAATACACTACAACAATAAAACCTTTGAACCTCTAAATACAAAATAATAAAAATACGTTTTAGAACGAAGTTAGGTATAATGTTTGCTAGGACAAGCAAAATATTTTAATTGACCGCAAAGACAGGTTTGAAACGCGAGTGTGTGTAAATGAACGTTGAAAAGATTGCGTTGTTATTGTTAGGCGTATTGTTTTATGTTATGCGCCACCTTTCCGTCTTACATCCGTGTCGCAATGCGCCGCTATTGATAAAGAGTTTTAACAAATTTAAAACAAAACACTGTTTTAACAGAGTTTGTTCTATGTATGTATTATCAATCAGTGAGAATCGAATGTAACAGTCTCCACTCAATCAAATTCTTTTAACACGAATTTCATCATTTTATGCTACAAATCGAGTTTTGTCAAACCATAGAAAAATGACAATTTAATCTCAGTTAGGCGGTAAAACGAGTTTAGTCGGACCTGATCGCTTTTTAGCTTTGTTAGAACATATAAAAGCCATTGTTAGAAATGCTGCAATAGTAAGCCACAAAATCTAACTACAAGATGCCACCATATTTCATACATACGTAAATAAAACATTAGCACTCTATGTCTAGAAATAATATTATAAATGAATAATAAAAATAAAAATCATTTATTCACATAGAGTTTGAAAACATAACATTTTTGGAACTCTGTCACCTGTGGTAGCTAAAGCTGTGTTACAGATGAACAGTAACTTCCTATTTAGTATATGTTGTATACAGTAATAGAGTTGCAGAGTCTAGGACATAGACATATGAACTATCTTATGAACTATCAATTGGATCTTAGAACTAGATTAAATAATATGTGGGCTTCTAAAGCTAAATCTAATATGAGCAAACTATAAATGAATACTTGAATGAATAAATTATAAATTATACCTACGTTAAAACTCTTAGATTAAAAACAAGAGTAGGTGTCTCATAAAAATAGACTTATAAATATAAATTCAGCGCTCTTCAACTGTATGATTATTATTAAAGTGAAAATTAAGGTTGCATCTTTATCAACGATTTACGCTTTCACTTTATATCACTTCTGTACGTACTCTTACATAAACGTTACGTTACCATGGCCATAGAATAAATCATTTAAATAAAATAAATACAGCATTATGTTATATCTAAGAAGATTGCAATTTTTTTTCAATAAATAAATAATTATTCGTAGTTTTGTTTCATAAAATCTGATGAGTTGAGAATTATTCCACTAAACCAAGTGTACAGAAAATTTGAAACTATATTAATTTTATGTTGGACAAATCAAAATACACATATTTCTTGTGAACGTTAGTATAGTTTACAACTTTGCTCAATACCTTTGTTAAGAGAGACCTTTGAACAGTCGAATTGAAATAAGGTAACAATTCATGGGACTTTATGCTCTTCCCTAAACCCTGGAACTTGTATTGGAAGCCACTGAAGGCTTGCCCAGTGACCAAAGTGTTCGACCTCGAAAGTTCTAAACATGTTTGGTAGCATTATATAATGACGACCTCTGTGGCTCGGTGGGCGAACGGCCGCTTGAGGCGCAGGAGGTTGCGGGTTCGATTCCCGCCGGGGGACCAGATTTTCTACGATCTACAATTTCTGGTTTCGGGTCTGGATGTTTTCTATGTATATGACTTCAAAATTATTTAATACTTAATTATTTAATTGTTTATTTTTCTTTTAATTAATCACTTATAATGTCGAAATTATTTGTAAAAGTTAATTTATTTTTTACTTTTTAGTTTCTGTTTTGAAGTTGGTTTAATTTATGGCAAAAAAGTTTTTTAAATCTGTATATATAAATCTGGTGTCACAATGTTTGTCCTCGATGGACTCCTAAACCACTTAACCGATTTTAATAAAATTCGCACACCATGTGCAGTTCGATCCAACTTGAGAGATGGGATGGTTTTTACGGCGAGAAAAATTCGAATAATTTCCGGGAAAATTTTATACCCGTGCGACGCCGGGGCGGGCCGCTTGTAGCCCTATAAATAAAGCACATATTGTGATAGCAAGTGTCTTGCTAATCAGACATTTATGATTGATGATTATGTACAATGTAGAATATCTTGGTTCACAGGTGTCGGCGGCGCAGCACATGCAGGTGTCAGGCAGTGCCGGGGGGCCGATCTCGGTGGCAGCTCAACAAGGCATGTATGCCAACTTCCAGCACCAGGGAACACCTTCGCCTCAACACCATCAAGGTAATATATATTCAATTTAACCCAGCGCAGCGGTACTCGCTAGGTATTTACGAAAACGAACACTCGCTACAGGCTTAAAAGTACCATAGGGTTTAATTGCCCATATTTTCGAAACTGCCTGTGTTTTTTGTATGTTTGTCTTTTCTTTTTAATTATTTTTATTTTAACTTCCTAATTAGAAGGGAGACTGTCATTTACATTTTCTGACGCTGTAAGCGCGTCTGAACAATGTTTTAACGTTCTGCTCAGTGTCACCTTCAACTTCACTATTTTGCTCATAATTTGCTAATTCTATCTTTGTAATTCTTAGACCAGATCTTCTATTATAATGTCTCGTAGAACAATATTCAACTATAGGTATTTAGATGCTTTACAAAAAACATGTTTTTAAATTCAACGAAAAATAATGTAACACAAACCGTCGCTACCGGGTATTTTTATCCATTTTCATTTTACTCGTGATTTTTTATTTTACACGCAAGTTATCTGCCCTGCGGGGTTGAAGGTATTTATTTAGAACCTTGAGTAGGTACCCAAAACGCTTTAAAAATGTTTAATTTAATATTGTAGGGACTGATGATATTTCATTAAAGGATGAATTAATGATGATGATATTTTTATGCTTTCCCCCATATTTTGCGAATAGCTGTATTTATTGAATTAAAATCTTCTTTAATAAATTATACAGCTTTGATATTGTATTACCGATACGAGTATATGGGAAAATAAATTCTTCCGAGTATTTGTGACAAAATATTTTTATCACGTAAATGAATTTTTGACTAATAAATAAAATTATAATTGAAAAAGAATTTAATTGAATCTGACATTTAAAATCATTTTACTTACAATTAATTTTTCCGTAAACTTATCTGTTTTCCTAAATATTTTTCCTTGATTAATTCAAGGACATAAAATATTTGCATGCTCTAAATAAGCAAAACATGTATGTTACCACTGAACATCTTTTTGTAATTAATTATATTGTAACCCATGTTTGCAAATAAACATTATTCTTATTCTTAATAATGTGAACTGACATTCAGATCAAACAATAAAAACAAGTCAGAAATGTTACTTAGCTAACTTAAATACAAATTTAACGTAGTGTACTGTTTGCAAAACATTGGTCTAACAATATCCGTAATGAAATTCGCTCATATACATACTTGGCGCGTTATCAGCTGTACTGTAGCGTCGTTTTGACATAATACAGTTACGTGATCGTATGCTATATCGTATTATTGAAACGTTGTTATGTTCAATTTAGCTGCTTTAGTCACACGACCAAATAATCTAATCTACTCTATTTTATCAATACATAATTAGATAAACGCAAAAGTATAGGCCTGGGGGTTTCTCGTGTTGACTTGTGTTTTACCATTGACGTTCTGACCGTATGTTAATGACTCATACAGAAAACATTTATGATAATATCCGATAAATATTTTTTGTTGTACATAGTTGTATAACTACGTATTAAGCGACTTAATGCAGATTTTTCAATTGTTATTCAACGGATATTAAAATCAAAAGCTTAAAGAATCATCCCTAAAACTGTTAGTAAAAAGACAAAGTTATATAACGGTAAAACTCGTAATTATACGCATCTAGTAATCGCGTGCAAACCTAGCTTTCATTCTTTAGCTACAAACACAAGTATGTAAGCATACATTTTTAATCAGAGCAATGCAATCTTTATTCCGTTGCATTATGTGATATTTTGGATTGTAGGTGGGTTGATGTGTGCATTATGAGGGGAGGTGTTAGCAGCGCACGGGCGAGGTTGACGCTTCGGCGGGAATGCGCCGGCGAGCGCTCGCCTCCGATGGACGACATTAATTTGTTCGCGTAATACTTACTAATTTTCCAAGGACGGGTGGTCCAATCCTTGATACATCATCACCAAAATTGGGGTTGGAAAATTTAAATCTCGTTCCGATTTCTATGAGTAAGAATATCAAACAACATTTCTAAATCATTATCATCAATATTTCAATCTAATGCAAAAAAAAAACAAGCTTAAGCGTTTTTTACAAAAACACATCTGTATATTACATACCTATCCCTATCTAGAAATTGTAAAAAAATAACTTATTCTGTGTCACATTTACTGTTATACTTAGTCAAACTAATGAGTTGTCTATATTCCAACATCGTTATTTTACACTTATATGTATAACATTCGTCGATAAAATTTAAAACAGCTTAGAAACTAAAATGTGTTTTCAAGTGTCGTATTACGTCTAATGGGCACCTTATAATTAATTTAACTATTCATAAGCATCATCGTGGCTTGTATCTTTTACACTACACAATTAATCGTATTCTGACCGAGAAAATTTGTTGAGGTGTTCATTTATTGACAGGTATCATTATTACCTGAAAATTCTTAGAACAATGTATCACTTTTCAATAAGTAATTTAATACTGCTATTTATATATTAAATATTTTAACTAGAAATTTCCATAACATTGCATATAACTCATATCAAAACTTATATGTGTTTGTTAAATTGTAGCATATATGGCTGGCAGTGTCCGTGTATGTGAGCTATTTTAGATTGACGTGTTTACTGCATCGCTTCGCATCCACAGTGCGAATGCGAGTGCCTCAATGAAAGTTCTATTTAAAGGGCCATTTCACATGAAGTAGCGAAATGACCGCATATTTTCTCTACAGTGTTGTAAGAGTGTTGATAAAATGTTGGTATTGAAGCTTAATTATGTGACAAAGAATTCAAATGAGCTCACGAATTATTATGGTTTCACTATTTATGAACGTGACACGTAACATCCTATGAGCTAAATATATAGCGAAAATACTTTTCATCGAATATTATTATATGTTTCTCAATCACAATAAGGATTATTACAAGCTTGGCATTTAGGTTTATTTTTGGAACGAAGAGCCTGCCGTAAGCAGGCTTGGAGGAGATAGAGAGTTTACTGCGCGACCGAACTGAAAAAAATGTGATAGTAAAACTGTAAGAAAAAGTCATTATGTAATTATTTCTATTTCTATGTAATTTTATGTTGTCAAACTACAATAAAGAGACATATTTTGTTATTTTAATTGATAATTTGAACTACGAATATTTTTATTTTATGTAATTTATTTGATTTCCTAAAAAACTGAATTTCCTAAATACTTTCCTGTACTTAAATAAAAACTAATCAGCAAAATTAAAAAAATCAAGAAAACCTACATAAAAATAAGCACAATTTTTTGTTTACAAATTATGTCGATTCTACATTAGCCGAAGGAACTTCGTTCCTACCTGGTGTCCCACGACACCACATCTTTTTTTTTAATAATTAGCCCCGATTTTACCATTCGCTATGAACGCGATCAGATCAGACTTAACTCGATTTATCGTCAAATTGACATTGAAAACGGTGAAATTGGGCCTAAATACTATTGGAATAATTTGTATTTTTATTATTATTTCTAGGTGGCAATAATGGGTGCGATACATACTCAGTGTCACAGTCGCAGAGCATCAATTTCTCTCAAGGGATGCGGTCGCGACCCGGGCCGCAGCCTTCTTCGCAGGGGCCTGGTCAGACTCCTCTAGGTATACTTTCATCATTATAAAATGTTACTATTAGGGAAGCTTTTATCTTTATTTGAAAGTAACATCGTTAATTGGTTTAAAAGTACAAGACTAGAAGAGTCTTAGATGTTTGTTGATTGATTTGTGGAAAGTTAGGCCAAAGAAAAGATGGATGGACTTTGTGAAAAAGAAAGATGGCATTATGTAAGAAAGGGTAATAAATTATGGATGACAGGAAGAAAAAATACATTTTATGCATCTTATCAGAATCTAATATAAAAGTAGAACTTGGACGGACATAAACAATCCAGTACTAAAAGTAGTCA
Organism: Gymnoscelis rufifasciata; assembly: GCA_929108375.1. NCBI lineage: Eukaryota > Metazoa > Arthropoda > Insecta > Lepidoptera > Geometridae > Gymnoscelis > Gymnoscelis rufifasciata. The sequence goes on along the minus strand of OV815302.1, from coordinate 9,575,149 downwards.
CGAATGGGTGCGGTGGTAGGAGAACGGAATGTCCATTAACACGATTTAAAGCTACAGGTCCACGGTGGATGAAATCCGCATTTAACCGGCATATAGTGGATTTCATGGCTACACTACTCGTAATCTTTACGATTCTATACTATAAAGCTAAATAAAATAAATAAGTTTGTTTCGTTGCAAGCATAATCTTAGGAACAAATGACCCATTATCCCAAATCCATTTTTCAAAAATCTTTCTTTGTTGGGTAGCCCATTCACTCATATAGAGGAGTTCTAGAGGAGTTTATGCCACGGAAAAATATATTATCAACTTGGGCAACGCCGTGGGGTGATTAGCTAGTAAATAGATAAACTTAGCTTGTAAAAAGATGTGTGTGCGTAAAGTAATGGTATATATCGATCTTTATCCAAGTCCTTTCGCAGGCGTCGCCGCAGCGGGTATTTCCCGTGAGCAGCAAGCGAAGATGCTGCAGCAACAGCAGCAGCAGATGTTAAGAGCGCAGCAGCAGCAGCAGCAGCAGATGCGTCCGCCGCCGCCAGAGTACAAAGCTCGCTTCGTAGGCCCAGGCGCTCGACGGCCGGCCGGCGCGGCGCCGAGGCCCTTTGCGCAGCACCCGCGACAATACGCGCCTGAGTGGAGGCACGTGATCATGCAGCAGCAGCAAACTAGGCAGCAGTTCCCGCATCACCATCAAGGTAAACCTTTAATACTGTTATGACGACACCAAACCGCATTAATCCTGTGTTATAATACATTGAGTCGTCTAACTACTTCCAGTGGTAGATTCCCAAGACTGAAATGATGATGATGACGAGACTATTCGGGTGCCGACGTAAGAATGTTGACCCCCCATCATCTACTCTCGTCTGCGCCATATGACTCAGTCAAGGGAAATTCCGAAAGTCCTCAAATGGGCAGTAGCTTTTTCTTAGCCCTCATTACCGAGTACTCGGCTCGCCCACCCGCCTTCCTAGCGTGGCAGGTATTGGCAACTCCGTCTATATGATTGAATGTGTCACCTCAAGTAGGGCTCAAGTAGTATCAGCCTACGGCTGAAATATTGATGATGATTATTTTACACACCCGCGAGTTGCACCATTCTAGGTGCACTATCACGGTTAACCATTCATACTGATGACTGCTTCGGACGAAAATTCGCTTGCGGCGCTACCGCATGCGCGTGAGGCCTTAATGTACGTTAACGTAACTGTGGGATATTGTTTTATAGGTTTCAGTATGGGTGGAATGGGCGGCAGCATGTCACAGCAGCAACAGATGCAGCTACAACAAGCTAGGATGCAGCAACAGCAACAGCAGTTGATGCATCAACAACAACAACAGCAAAGGTAATTTGTTTTATCACGATTTATGTAGGTTCAAATATCTACAAAATTAAGATAAAAACAAAAAGCCAATAAAAGGCTAGACATAGTTAATTATAGGTAGACAAAATACATATATTTTTATAGATATACAATGGAATCAGGTGGTCCAAAATTAAATATACTATGGCGGAGGTTATTTTGCATTGATTTCTACTTGTGCAAAGACTTGTGTTTCAAAGATTTTTGACGGTTCTGGAGTTTTAAATTTATGTCCGCAAGCAGTTTACAAAGTCATATCTATAGTCATTATAAATTAAAGTCCAGAGCCGCATCTGTCTGTCCTATTTTCGCGATAAACTCAAAAACTACTGAACGGATCTTTATGTGGTATTTAGCAATAGATATAGTGATTCAAGAGGAAAGTTTTTGAAAATCCAAAACAGGCCCCAGCTTCTTATAAATCAATATTTGTTGATGTTAGTATAAATGTAATTATTATTATTTATTTAGAAGTATATTAAGAAATTAAGATTCAGTTTTTTTGTATAGAAGCTAATAAAGAACTAATAAACCTGTTCTCCTATTAAATACAAGGTTTTTGAACATAAGCGTTTCTTGGAAAGTTAATGTTTTTATGCGGGGTTTTACGTATGTTTAAGGTTATTTCAATGTGAGCCCGTTATTCTAAGTAAAATAAGGTTGTAGCTTGATTTATCAAACTATGTCATATTCCGTTTTTTTTTTAAATTTGGTTTTAAACTAAATATTTATTTTTTTTCAGAGCCTCAAACCAACAACAGTCATCAATGTCTCATCTTATTATGCAACAGAACCAAATGATGAATGTGCAAGGACAGGTAAGGCACTGTTTTTTTCATAATTGATTGATTAGTAAATTATGTTCTATTCCTGACCATGTTACCGCGTCGATCTTGACTTGGCTCAATGCTCTACAAGCATCAAGTTCTTAGCCTATGAAAAAAAAAGTAAAATTTAATAAAAATCAACATACTTCAAGTAATAAAAATGTAGATGTATCGAATATAACTTGATAACTACTACTAGACTGATTATTTTAAAATTGATAACATGGGATCAACTTTCAAGCAAAAGCTTTCATTACAAAAAAATAAGGATTATAAAAATCCGTTCACGGAGAAAGGGAGTCGGGTAGCATACATTATAAAAATACGCGTCGAATTCAGAACTTTATTTACGAAGTCAAGGCAATTAAAAATTAGGAGTAACGAATTTATTTAATTACAACCCAACAAATTTACGATACATAATTTATCTTGTTCCAGATGCCAAATATCCACATGTCGCAATCGCAGAGCATGTCAATGCAAAGTGGAATGGGCAGCATGGGCCACCAAGGCGGCATGCAGGGCGCCGGCATGTCCGCCCCGGGCCCTATGCACGCGCAGAGCTCGCCTATGCAATCCATGATGCCGCAAAACGGAGCGATACAATCTCAAAACTCTTCCGGAGCCTTCCCGTCCATACAGTCTTCCTTCGGGGGCCCCACCGCCGACTTCAACTTGGACTTCCTCGATAACTTGCCTTCCACGGAAGCCAGCAATCTCACGGCTCAAGAACTACTCAATTCCCTAGATAACTCCTTTTTGAACGATATCCTCTAAGATTTACAATGACCCCTTTAGGGTAGCGGTTCGGAGGATGTAGCCAATTAGAAAATGTATTGACGTTTTTTTAGTCAATAACATTTAATGTTTGGATTAGACTAGCTAACCAACTTTGTTTAATAGCATAAACATGGATGAAACATAGCGACCAATATAAAACTAATGACCAAAGTTGTATGAATTTATGATGGCCCGAAACAAGTGACTTGCAACATTTCCAAGTAAGCACTTATTTATCAAGATATTTCGACTATTACCTTTTGGACCATATTGTTTTGTAGACTGTTTTATTGTGTAATCCGAGAAAGTAGAGTTTGTAGAAAAAAATAACCTTTTGTATATAAATTCCTTTATTAGCGTTTCCTATTAGTGTTAGAAAAGATAGTTGCAGAAAACTGGAAGTCTTCAATCTATTTCTATTGAATCATTTAGTAATAATTTTTAAAATAGCTTGATAGTAGTTTAATGTATATTTATTGCAAATTTACTAGATATAATAAGAAATGCACAAAAGACACTATTTTATTTACTTGTTATTTGTTTATTTATAAATTAATAACGACAGTCTTAATGAACCTTACTTAGCTATTCTTATATGTACATTGTGTACCTACTTTCACTGTTGAATACTGCAGAAGAATATAAAAATACTTAATTGATGTTCCTTATCACTCTCGTTATAAACATCACTGGGGCAATACAGATTTATAATTTGGTGTTAACCGCGTCACTTCTATCTACTTAATAATTCCTTAATATCTATCTCTCTTCCTTAACTTTACTGCATAAATTCATACTATTTAAAGTATTAATTTACAGTAAAGTTGGCATGCCGCCTTATAGCTATCCGAAATATTGTATTAACATAGTGCAAATGTATATTAATTAAATTAAGATTAACATAAGTCCATTCCTGTACCTAAGATAAATAGTAGTTTGTACTGTGATGTTGGTCTCGACAGATCAATAGGTAAATATAGTATCAATTATTACAAATAGATTATTGTTATTGTTAAGGATCTCATGGTATCATTAGTGGGCGTTTTGAGGGATTCTGGAATTAGGCTGTTGGTTATAATTTTTTACTATTTTGTAAATGTGTGACATTAATTTATGATTCAAGAACTTCGGTCACGAGAATCCAAATGTTAAAGAATGTTGTTAAACAACTTGTGGTTCTTGATTATTAATGTAATGTGTTTAAAGAATTAAATAATCTCCGCATACAAAATAGCAGTCAGAAAGACAGATCCTGCTCTCTGTTAACTTATTACAATGGAAATATTGTAGCGACATTCCAGAGCCATTGTTAACAATGTTTAAATTTAGGACCAATTTTTGAATGTTCTTTTGAAAATAATATTGCATATTGAAATTTGGTGTTTTATTTTTAGAAAACCTGAGGTAACTTACAAAAAATAATAATAAAAACAGATATTATTCATCTGGTTTATTAACGCGGAGATAAATTACTTTAGATTGATTAAAAGTAGTTAAACCAAAAAGTAAAAAAAAAAGAAGTAGGCTCTTGTTGGATTTATGGCACATATTTTGATGAGTGCTTGGCTAACTCTTTTGCAGTCCGCATTTACTTTGATCACCACATGATTGAGTCTGCTTGGTGTTTGTACAAATAATCAGAAAACTTCTCCAATTTTGCTTCTAAAGCATTTATCTCCGCTGCTAATTCTCATACAATCTCGTTGGGTTTATTTTGAAAAATTCTAGGGTTGCGCGTTCTCGGCGCGTAGAAATTATTAGGCTGTATGTACTTCATGACAGATTCCTCGTTCATCGATGCCATTTTGCTGTCGTATATATTTTCATTCCTGTTGTTATCTATTGTTCTCATTGTGATTGAGTGGATAACTTTGCGTCGTTTCTTGAGGCGAATGCAGGTGAACACAGTGCTTAAGAGAATGGCGAGTTTGAATAGCGCAGTGGTGAAGAGGCCTATCATTACAATTACATATTGTTCTTGATACCATTCCTCTAGCTTGTCTTGGCAGCCCTGGAAAGTTTAATTTCATTTAAAATCGGTACACATATTAGTTCATTACAAAATTATTATGAACTACGAACGAATTACGAACGTAGAATTTGAATCATACGAAAACTTTATCGTTTTTATGTGCCAACGAATGTTGAAAATTAAAAACAATTACAATTTGTAGTGTATTATAGGTATAAATGCCGTTTTAAAATTTATAATGAAACGCATGATAATTTAGATACTAAAATAGAAATTTTAGTAATCTTCAAAACCAAACATTATGTACTTTCTTGGAATGCCAGTTAATACATCTCAAATCGCAAATGGCAGGCTTCAGGCTGTGTTAAAAGAATATGGAATTTGTAGAGAGTCTGGGAAATGTAGAGGTACATAAGGCTGTCAGTATAGGTGTCACTTTTGATCCAACAGCTTATGATGCGGACTGTGGAAAGGATTAAGGCCTGACTCTACGTTACGCGGGCTCGGACGCGTCTTCATACAAATGTGAGACGTCACGAGGCATTTGTACGTGTTTGACATAAAATCGTGCCCGCGCTCGCTGAACGCAGCGTCACGCCGGGTTGTCAAACAACGCGCCTAACAGAAATACCACTGACGAATCATTCGTCGATGATCTGAAGAGGTTACCAGGCTTAAGCAAGCTGTATGCATCTACATGATGAGCGCTATTGCTGAACGCGGTTTTAAAAGTAACTATCGAACTTAACCAAATACCATACTATAAAGGTAATTTGTATCGTATTCGGACTTAAAGCTGACGTCCTCTTCCAAATTTCATATAAATCCGATTACTGGTAGATATTAAAGTAGGATTCATCGTAATATCATCATAGGTAGAAGTGATCCTTGTACTATAAAACAAAATAATGAAAACTACGTACGGGAACATATCTAAAACTTGGGTTTGGCGTGACCTCTTGACAGCGTGAGGAGTTTACGGGAGATGGGTTCAGATACGAGGCGCCTTCTAGTTGGACACAGCAGCTCAGCGGGACCGACATGCCTCGCGGGCCCAGGCGGCGGAGTTGCCATAGAGACATATCGTAGTTCCGGGCGTCAGTTATGCCGCAACATTTTAACTGAAAAAAAAACCCAGTAAATATGTCTAAGTTACACTATTTTATAGCATAATCAATAATGAGCTTGTTATATAAATAAGATAATGATTTAAACAGATTGTTTTACGCGTTGTTTAATATCTTAGAACCGTTATAATATCAGAAGTCATATTTGTGTCTAAGAAACGGTTCGTTGTAGGGTTTTAACGCCTTGTCGATGATGATTTAAGTCCCTAATTGTAGTCTATGTTGAATACTATTTTGCCATGATTAGCCCCCTGCCAAAATACATACTACCTAGACAGTGGTGGATTTACCAGCAGGCTGAGTAGGCTCGAGCCTAGGGCGGCAGATTTTGGGGGCGGCAAATTTGGGGAACGATATTTTTTTAAACTCATAGATATCAAAAAGATTTTTCTATGGCGGTTTTCTGATGTCTTACATATAGAAGTCTGCAACAAATTTGGTCGATGACTTTTCTCTCTCACTTGTCATTGCACATTCCGATAGTAGCAAACTTATTCCGATTTGCTCAAAAATATACCGAAAAATTATATAACGTGAAATTTCAACGAAATTGTTGCATTGTAAAAATAAAGTTTGATATGACAATTGTTGAGGCAAGGGCGGCAAAAACTATTCAGCCTATATCTTGTAAATTTATAAATCCGCCTCTGTACCTAGATTTAACCGTTTTTGGCTAGCATCACAACTGTGAGGCATTTTAAACTAGCAAATTTACAAACTTTCACTCCACGTGCATGCTCACGCTTAAATATAATAAGAAAAGAGCTACAAAACAACACGTAGAAACTGTTCACTATTTCCGACATTAGCGTGTTCAACCAACTAACAAACTTAATGCTATTTCACCCATCGAGCTAACTTTTAAACGGGACAACCGATTTTCATCAAACAAAAGAAACTCGCCTTTCATACAAAAAAAAACTAAATTGTAATCGCTTCTTCCGTTTAGGAGCTATGATGTCCCAGACCCCTCCGGAATTTTTTATTTAAATATTTATTTTATTCAGGGCGGCCATCAAATTTTTAATTGCCTATTCTTACTAATACATAGACCTATCACATTATTTTTGAGATATAATAACTATTAGTTAACTCACTTCAGTCTGCGCAAGGTCCACGCTTGCGGTAAAATGTTCATTATCAGGCACCGCGTAGTAAGCCTGTAGTGCGGCCACGGCGCCTCCCGTCGCGCTTTGGAGCCCTACGCACCGCGGCCACACCATCACCACCACCCCGGCGCCGCACTCGCTCAACACCAGCCCGAGTATCATCAGGAAATACTGCAAAAACGATGCTTGTGTTACACTTCATAGATATATGTATTAATGGAAAACATTATATACTTACAAGCTTATTACGCCACGGCGGCGTTGTCCGTATTTTATGGATTTTCCCGCAAAATAACGTATTTTTCAAGCGGTAAATAGCCTATTGCCATCTTCAATAAATAGAATAGTTCCCTAGATTAGCAAGTTATAAACAAGCTTAATAATATTATTCATAGTATAGCCATAACTGGCAACATGGGTTCTGTTCTCGGTCCGAGGCTTATAAGCTGTTCAAGCCGCGTATTTGAAACATATTAAGCATTTTCCTCAGAGAACAAAGTATTTTCTTTAAAGTACCAAAACACCTAAACTGATAACTACTCAAAGTAATCAGTTTTGTGTCGGCTTCACAATCTTCACACGAGGTCGTCTGACTTAAAGAAAGTTTGTATTAATATGTACAAAAAGCAAAACGTACATTTAAGTAAAAATAATGCAAATAAAGCAATAATTACAAATTACGTACCTACCTTATCTTATTGAGTTTTTTAGCTAACAGATAGACGTGAGACGGTGGTTTTTAATTAAGTACCAATATAGAGTTAAGTGAGGTTATATTTATGTTAGGACTGAATATCGCGATGCCGGTAAACATCGTGAATAGCAAATAAGATAGGTAACTTCCTACTGCTACTAGAAAATCAAGATTAGCATAAGCCATAGGTACTTAAGAAAACTGAGAACTAGAAAAAACTTTTTCGTTTGTATATTCAATCAATATTAAAAACTCTATACTTACAATAGTTAAAATCGCATATCCTGGCATATAACTCGCCCAGCATCCTAACGCAGAGGTGGCACAGATAACCAGCCCTGCCGCGAGCAATCCAAGGGCTAGGTAGTAAAACGGAGGGTGGTCTAAGCCGCTTTCTGGAGAGGCTAAAAGCCGTGACATCAGAATCCGTTTTGAATCAGATAGAAGTAGGAAACCACATATTACTTCTAGGAATCCGCAAGCCTGCAAAGTTTATTATATTATGTTGTGGTGTGATGAATCGACACTAACTTGAATAATAAGATTATTTAATACTTACGAAGAATATTGTGTTAAATGTTCCAAAAAGTATGCGAGAACTAGCATCAACTTTGCACTTCATGTTTCACACTTACTTTAACACTAACAAAGCTCGGGCAGATTACCTATGAAGCAACAATTCAAACAAATGCACAGTAGGAAGCGCTAGGCGTTATTGCGCGTTTGTGAATAAACAAAATCATGCAATGAATAGACATGCCGCCGTTTTGGGGAGATACGCTCTGATGACCACCTGTTCACCAGAGGGGTGACTAATAATTAAGCAGTGTTGTTTGAAATTAATGCATCAGTTGCTTCGCTCCTACGCTTAAAGAGTTTATTCTGAGCTTATTTGTATAAGAGAAATAAAATAATTTAATTTATTACATATAAATATATTTCCTCCTTAAGTGTTAGTATTTCTTAAAATATTGATAAATTTAAAATTCTATATCCTTTTTCTTAAACCCGCCACAACTAACTTGTGCTTTTGGAATAGCGGTAATGTCGTCTTGTTCCCTTTCACTTGATTCTTCAAGTTCTGAAATAAAGAAAATGGAATCGTTATATCGAATAACAGCACTATCACTAAATATTTTGTATATGGCTTTGTCAGGTTAAAGTCGAGCTGATATGGAATGCTATGGCCATATCACTTGTCGTTACAGCCGTAGGAAGTCCACTGCAAGACATTTGCCTCAATTCTTCCTCAATCACAATGGTTGGTCAATATTTAACGCGCTTGGCACGCGGTCTGTGCGTGCAGTATTAAGTGTAACCACACTGCTAATGTCATTATAGTCTTGCACATATTGTTGGTAATTTAAACATAGAAAACTTATATGATATAATTATAACCCCAAAAACATTTTCATCTAAAATTTAGCCAAGCAAGACGAGAGTAAGACGACATGGCGTGTAGGGTCGCTATCGAATCTATGCAATATTAGCATAGATAAAGCTAAAGAGTTTGTTTGTTTGAACGCGATAATCTCAGGAACTACTTGGTCTGAAAGTTCGTTCAGTGCTAGTAAGCCCATTTTTCAAGGAAGGTTACAGGCTACTATTAAAACTCTTTTTTTTTTTAAATAAAATTCAAGAAAAATCGTTGTTAATGCGGGAAAAACACGGGCAATGCCGTGGCGTGTTTCTGAATTGTGTGATGTCTTTGTGAGCCGATAGACAGGAATGCTTAATGCCTCTAAAGCAAAACGTCTGGATAGTCTGGATGAATGTAACACTTTATAATGAAAAATTGCAATTCATCTTTATCTTCACATGCATTTATTACGTAACAGACAAAAAAGCTAAATGGTCCAAAAGAATACTCTGGAATGGCTATTATATTTACAAGGTAAGATACTTAATCATTTTATTCCATTGTTTGATATTTTTAACAATTCTTAGAAACCGTTTTGAGTAACGACTGTATTTTATTTAGGTATTTTTGGTTATGAAATGGTAATAATAATGGTAATCTAAACTAAAAGAATTGATGATCGTTTTTTCAGTTTTTATAGGGGAGTAATTTTAATTAATAAAACTTATATTATGATAATATAAATGAGAACAAACACACCAACAACACAAAAATTTTACAGTACCACTTTCAAATTATTAAACAGCGCAACTTCTAAAATTGAGAACAACCTACAACCTAGATTTTTTTAGTTACTACTGAAAACAGCATTTAAAATACATAATTCAAACTTTCAAATCCATTTACATGACTTATTTAAACTTACCTGGTGGTAAATGAAGCTTTTCTATTAAGAACTTCTTCCTTTTAAGTTTGAAGGCCATATCTAAACTAGGTGGGACATACGGGACCAGAGTACTAGCAGCAGACAGCTTTGTGATGTGGAATAGTCCATGATAATCTTTATACACTGGATTTGTCTCACGACTTGACCCAGCAAAGGATTCTATTCGCACACCATTGTCTATGGAGTAAAGTAGTCTTCTCATTATGTGTTGTTCATCCTGTAAATAGAACAGTCTAAGTTGATTTGTAGTAGACAAAACATTGTTGTTGTTGTTTAAAACTTGAGAAACATTATTTTAGAGTAACATTACTCTTAAGTTAATGTAACTTACATCAAATAAATGTGCTGGTATTGTAATAAAGGCCACAGCATTTGTATCTCTGACTAAAGACCTTAAGCAGTACATAAACTTGATTAGATCATGTCCATAATTACTGCTGTCTTCTTCACAATCCATGCTAAGCCAAATTGGTGATCCCAGAGACTTTATGGCTATCCTCAAAATGTTACCATTTTTGCTGTTGTTTCTATATTCTTCCTTAGATATAATGCTTTTAATACTAGTTAACAATTTGTGGAACAAACCATTTTTGAAACCTGAAATGTTATATAACAAAATTGTATTAGTATGAGTCAAGTGTAAGTAATGAATACTGCAGTAATAAAATGTAGTTTGTTGTACCTGAACTTATCTCAATTTCTTGATTTTCATTCAAGTCACAATAAGTAATATTACTGTTTTTAATAGTTTCTGCATCAATATGTCTACTGAGATCAAAGTGATGCCCGAAACTTGAGTTATTTCCAAAAGATGATTCTACTTGAGTTAATCCTTCATAACGCCAAGCAATTTTCATTTTATCTATACCAGATGTGGGCAGAGAATCCTTGATATCTTCTTCTGGATTGGATTGACATGGTAATGGTAGCTCATTAATCTAAGAAAAACAAATTGTCATCATATATTTATGTTAAGAGCTCAAGCTATTAATTTATACTATTTATGCATAATGTAATGTTAAGCAATTGAACCAAAAGGTGTTTGGCATATACCTATATCAGAGTTGTTTTTGTAACTTAATCCATCAATATTAAACTTGAAATTAAAACCTCTGAATGTATTTGGTATAAAATTATAAAAGTACATTATCACACCCACTCACAGTCACTTTTGCAAAAATTAAATAAATTTGTTAAATGCATAATAATTGTACTGAATAGATCCTTTACTTGGTGCAATGTCACTTTCATAGCACTCATACTTTCTAAAATTTATTCATATTTTCTTTTAAATTTAATGTGACATAAATACAGTTATTATTTTTTGTTAGAGCCATAACCTTCGGGGGTATTGGAAGGTATAAAATAATAGCTTAGTATCTTTTTAAATTTTATATCTATTATTTGCTTAAAAGTAAGTTAAAAGTTGATGTTGTAATAAAAACTATTCTTCTTGAAAAATCTTATACTATAATTAATTATTGAAATGCCATAGTTTTAAATGCTTCTCCTGAAAAATATAATTTTCACAAAAGTGACGCATTCTCACACTGCGGGTGATATTTTATGATTTAATTTAGAGGCAAAAAACTCTTCATGCAAGCTTACCAAGAACTTGCAGCACTATAAAAATGACTTACCATGTCATGTGGATTGTCATCAGCAGAGGCAATAAAAAGTGCATGTTTGCAAGTAACTCCTTCAGCCAGAAAATATTTTAATAGGATCCTACTGTAATTGCCAAGTACATCTTCCTCTGAAAACATTGTAAGCTTTTAGTTTTATGATTTAAGAAAAACTTTTAAAATCTTATGTTGAGTACACACCTACCTATGGCAAATACACTCCCAGCAGGTATACCACCACCTGGAATTAAAAAAAATATGATTACAATCTTTTTCATGATGATGATGATGATGATGATGTCCAAGCCGATTTCGGCTATGGCGACTGTGTCACTGGTCAGGCATTTTAACCAAGATTTATGTCAGTTAGAGTGTAGATGGTCTACTCTTTTGTGTGCTCTGAGATGGCTCGAGTATCCAAGTTTGTTGATAAATGTGCGTAAACAACTTGGGCATGTTAAAGTGCCACCTACATAGTTGTAGTGAATAGTCAGGGGTTGGCGGGTCTTCAGCTCATCCCGTTTCATATCAAGAACTTCACGCCGCTCAACCTCGTACTCATCCACCTGTTGGTGAATAAGTCTTCCCCATTCAGGGCGCTGTGCTGCTTTTGTCTCCCATACCGAGGGCTCAATGTTGCATCTTTTCATGTGTCTTTTCAGAACATCCTTGTATCTTAAGTACTGGCCTCCACGTTTACGCTTACCGTACTGGAGTTCCGAAAAGAAAATGCGCTTTGCCATTCGAGTGTCTGACATGCGAGACACATGTCCGCACCACCGAAGCTGCCGTCTCATTAGGTACACCTCAATACCTCCAACGTTGGCTCGCCTCAGAACATTAGTATTTCTGATTCGGTCTGTCCATCTGATGTTCAAAATATCTCGAAGGCATCTGAGGTGAAACTTATCGAGTGTGCGGATATGCTTGCGGTACGGGACCCAGGTCTCAGAGGAGTATAGCAGGTTGGGCAATACTGTTGACATGTAAACACTGACTTTAGTGGAAAGCTTCAAATCATGCGACCGAAATACCTTCTGCCGTAGTCTGCCATACGCAGCGGCAGCAGAGCCTATCCTACTGTTGATTTCAGCTTCTAGGTCACACTTTCTACTGGAAAGGAACAGCTGCACATGAGCCTAGACGCTCAGGTGTTGGTTTCGCCATCAAGACTGAAATTGCTAAGCTATTAGAAGTCCCAATTTACTCATCAGATCGTATTATTACGCTGAGACTCCACCTTGGGAACGGTAATTTTATGAATATAATAAACGTATACGCACCAACCCTAGACAAGTCTGATGACATCAAGGACCAATTTTATGAACAGTTAACGCGTACTCTTTCAAAAATCAAACCTAGGGAGCAGATCTTATTGCTAGGCGATTTCAATGCTAGAGTGGGTCGAGATTTTGAAGCCTGGTCAAATGTTCTTGGTAGACACGGTATTGGTTATATGAATAGCAGTGGCCAGCAGTTGCTTAGTTTCTGTACACAATTTGACGTTACTATCACCAATACTTTTTTCAGACTACCGGCAAAGCACAAGGCTACCTGGATGCATCCGCGTTCCAAACATTGGCATCTTATAGATTATATTATTGTACGACGTAGAGATTTAGCTCAGGTACAAGTGACACGGGTCATGCGAGGTGCTAATTGCTGGACTGACCATCAGCTTGTAATTTCGAAATTAAAGCTATGTCTCCGCCGTCCACGTCGAAGGTCTATCGTAAATCTTTTTCATAAATGATTATTAGACACTTTATTTATTACTTATATATTATAGATTAATTTACTGATGAGTTACAGCAAATTTGTTTTAGAAAATTCATTTATAAATAATTTACTAGTCAAAGAATTTATAATAATATTATAATTTTAATTTATTGGTGTATCATAATTAGGTATGTATGTATTTACACAAAAAATTGTATCTATGTGTAATTCTGTCACCTTACACCTACAAGCTCTGCTTAGTTTGGGGTTAGGTGATGCTGTGTGAGTAGTCCGTACAAAAAAAGAAAAAAAAGTAAAAAGAAAAATTATAAAAGTTGTATTTTGAAGTGAAGCAAATTCTTTTCTTCACTGTTCATCAATAGTCTATTGAGGAAGGCTATTTGACTTCAGGAGAGTACGTTGTTTCCGCGGAAAATCCTTAAATGATCTTTATCAAGTTTAGGGCATGAAAGCTACTAAAAATATCTTTCTAATAGGCCTGTAAAATATATGGTTATAATATAATTAATTTATTACTTAGATAATAATCCCACTCTGAAACATTGTTAGGATACTGGGTTGCATGCACAAATTTTGAGTACATAATGCCGCTAGCCAGTTTTTCTTACCAATAACATGATCCAAAGAAGGTATTCCTGAAGATAAGTATGGCAAATTGTTCTTTAGCGTAGTGCCTTGAATTGTAACTCGGGAGTCACTGATTTTATGAAAACTCTTCATATTTGAGAGCGGTCAGAAAAATATAATTTCTAGAATATTAGCCGTCTGCAAATACAAAACAGCATGTTCGGTCAGAGACAGAGACAGCAATTAAAAAAAACGTTTTGTTTTTCTTTTTTGACAGCTGGCTAGGCCCTCGAATCGAACTACTAGTGATGAACTCGAGTTGTTATCTCGGATTCTCGGGTTAACTAGAGTTGAATGTTGGTGAACTTGAGTTTAAAAACCGACATTTTGCGACTCATGCGGCTATCATTTTTATTTTATTATTTTACTAATTCCAGAACAAATTCGCCAGTTTTTATTCAGATGAATGCTAACATTAATGAAAACATCAGTTGTTTATTCCATTTTTAACTATTTAAGCTAAATTTAAGAAACATGAATTTCAACTTGATTTAACTTGAATAACGTTAATTCCTAGTTGGCCCAAGGTTTCTCTGTATCGAATTAGGATTAGGATTGAAGTTTTACTTAGACTAATGCAGGCCACTGCCATAGCAGATTGGATTATTAAGGTGGCCATGGGCCTCTAGCGGCGAAATTTAGAAACTGTCTAAGAACGACCCTTTGTTTGTTTTTATCTGATTTGTATTTATTATTTATGTTTTTCCCTGACGTTAATTGTAACGAAAACTGTCAAAGTGTCGTTCTTAGACAGCTTCACAATTTTGAACTAGAGGCGCTAGTTAGAATCTTTGCATCGCCAATAGTGCATAGAACAGATTATGGAGTGTCCACAAATAAGATGGACAAACTACTTGGTCAAGGCTAAAGGCTCACGCAGTGGCTGCAATTAGCTTCCGAACGAAATAACAAGTCATCTTCGAGGGGTTTGTTCAGGAGTGAACGTTGAACGTTTTACGGCTGACTTAACAAGATAAATTCGTTACAATTAACGGTGTCGTTCGGTAAAGCTAAAGCTCAACTCCATTATAAGTATTTGCTGAGTGGTTCACAACTAAAAAGAGTGCAGTCGGTACGTGACCTAGGGGTGCTAATGGAGAATGAGCTAAACTTCAGGGAGCACATAATCAGTATCTGTAAGAAAGCTTTCAGAACTCTGGGTTTCGTTCTTCGACAAACTGATGCATTCATTAATGTGAATGCTGTAAGGTAAGAGCTCTGTACGACGCATTGGTGAGGAGTCACTCAGAGTTCAACGCTCAAGTATGGGCGCCGCGTGAGGCAAAATACAAAATAATGGTTGAAAAAATTCAAAACAAATTCACCAGGTGTCTTTACAAAAAACTCTATGATGTGTATCCGTTTTACCCCCTGACGTACCCAACCTTATTCGTACTAGGTATGGTGGGTTACAACAAGCTAGAAGTGAGAAGAGAAGCGGCGCTTGCTATGTACCTGGTGAAGATACTGAGGGGATTGATCATCAACCAAGATATCCTAGAGGTGTTGAGATTCAATGTACCAGATGAGTATGGGAGGCGGTGGAGAAAGCCTTCTCTGTTTGTTGTACCGCGGGGGAGAACCAACCTAGTGAAGCATGCTCCTCTGACGTGCAGCAGTCGCACGCTAAATGTGTTAACAGAGACCATAGATCTTTTTTATTCTTGCCAAAACGAAGTCGCAAAAGCTATGATGTATAATATATTGTGTTATGTAAAACATTAGTGTGATTGATTTAATGAATTATGAATTTTTTATTTTTTAATGTGTTTTAGATTTTTTATTTTATTTTTATATACTTAGTTTACTTATATACAATTTAATTTCACTTAATAATTTCTTATGTATATGAATAATCTTTTCAATTGAATGAAATTAATAATATTATATTATAAGTAATGTAAATTGAGTTACTCTATTGCATTGGGAAACATCCTGTAACGATAGAGTAACAATTGTTATTGAATAAATAAATATTTGTTTGGTTTTGGGCTTAAACAAGCCTTATTCGGTGCATAACTCTCAAAACGGTCATTATTTTTTTAACAAAATGCGCTCTCCGCTGTAAAATAGCGATTTTAATGATTTCTATAATGTACTTTGCTAAAATTTATAATTTTACCAATCATCGCACTTGCACTGCTAAAATTGTGGTCAAATGGGCTCGTCTAGACTTATCTAGCATAAAAAAAGTATTACCTATTTATTTTATGTACATACAGTTGCAGGGATGAATAATTTGTATATTGAAGCTTTTTTTTAATTATACCTGATGTGATGATTTCTTGCAAGTTAATAGTTATGTATTTATTAATTGTTCTGTAATGCTATTATATCCAAAATGAAAAACTTTAATATTTTTAGGTTGTTGTTACTTACAACAATAATGATATTCAGCTTAATTGAGTAATTTAATTTCCCAAAATATCACATTCCGTCTTTTTAAAATATCCATTAGAAACATCCGATTCGATTTTGTTCGAAACAAATTGTCCTACTCTGTTGTTGAGGCCAATAATAGAGATGGGTCTAACCGTATTTTTTTCAAACCGGTTAAACCGAATCAAAATATTGCTCAAACCGAGTTGCAAACCGAATCAACCACTACTGTGTGACGTAATCCATTCGAATTCATCGTAATCCATTCTAAGATAGGTACGGTTTACGATTTCCATTCGGGTAGGGTCACGTAAAGAATAGTCAACTGCATAGTTAATTAACTTTAATAATCATACAAAAATTATTAAATTGTTGGTTGTGATAAAAATGGTTGTAACTAAAATTAATTACAACCATTTTTATCACAATCAGTTTAGGGTTTTTATCTTCAACAATTAGGTACTACAGCATAACTAGTAAACTAAAAAAATAAACTAGTCGTCAAAAAATTCAACATTATCATCTGTCTTAAAACTTGAGTTATTAATTAGTTTTTATGTAGGTATCTATCTACATAACATACAATACGAATAAGATGTGATATGAAACAATTCAGTACGAGTAAAATAACATAAAAACTCAACAATACAAACTTCTTAGTCAAACACATCGCTAGTCGGTCTCGGCGGCGACCGACGGGGCGTCGGTCGGCAACTTCGTTCGGAATAACTCGGGTCCATTCGTAAATGATTCGGGCTGACCGGACGCGTCACGTCGCGTCGGTCGGTGGATTCATCGTCGCATTGCATTCGTAATTCGATTCGTACTCGCTCAACTATTCGAACTGATACGAGTTGACGCGATGCACCCTCGGTTTGATACGAGTTGCCCTCTAGCCGAATTGATTCGGTTTAAGCGGATTCCGTTGACACATCACTAGCCAATAATGCCAATGCCAAAATAAAATAAATTCTTTTTTGACGTTTGTTTGTCAAGCAAGACGGTATTCATGCACGTCTTGCTAAAATAAAGTTTCTTGTGAAAATCACAGTTAATTCATCAAAAATACTGACGATATAGTTATCAAGATGCAGGGACCTGCAGTTTTTATAGATATATCACTTGAAGATCAGGTAATTCGCCGTAACCATACTGTGTATACGTCAACATAACCTCGCCACGGAACTACAATTCTAATAATTATCTTGTTTTTAGGCGTTGGAATTACGCAAATACTTAAAAAGCCTGGGTGCCGAAATATCAGATGAAAAGTCTGCGAAAGGAATAGAGGATGATCTTCACAAGATAGTCGGAGTTTGCGACGCTAGCTTCAAAGATAACAATGAGTATGATGTGGAAGCTATTCTTAACAGTATTGTATCCATCATGGTATCGGTATGTTATTTTACTTTCTTGTATAAATAACCATAAGCTCTAAAAATACATTAATATAAATGTTTATATACTTTATTTTTAGATTCCACTTGAAAGAGGTGAAAACCTAATACTGGCTTTCAGTCAAAGATTAACCAAAGCCCCTGGACCTAAACTAGGTCTTGTTGCTTTACAATCGTAAGTAGCCAAGTTAAATTCTTATAATTCAGATCAAATAATCTAATTTTGTGAATTATTGTTCGTTATTTGAATAAATCTCTCTAAATTTTTCAGTCTGTGGCGGTTATACAACAACTTGGAGGTCCAATCCCCATTGAGATACCATGTATACTACCATGTTATTGAGCTAGCAGCCCGAGTAGGCTATGTCCGTGAGGTTTTCTCTGGTGTTGACCAGCTCAAGAAGGAGTTTGTTGACTGCCCCCCATCAAATGAACAAATGCAGAAACTTTACAGACTGCTACACTCAGTGTTGAAAGATAACAACAGGTTTGTTACTAAAATAATCATAGTTTTTTTATTATAAGTTACCAATCTTTTCAACATTAAATGGGGATTTCATTTTTAACTCGTCTTTGACTCTTAAGAGTAAGGTATGAGATATTCAGTCTATTTCTTTTAATGGCAACTTTTCACCGGAAAATACCTTATATCCATTACCTACTAATTTATTCAATGCATATTTACAGTGAATTGGCGGCTAAAGTAATGATTGAATTGCTGGGTACATACACTGATGATAATGCTTCACATGCCAGAGAGGATGCCATCAAATGCATCGCAACAGCCCTGGCCGATCCTAACACATTCCTCTTGGATCCTCTTCTATCTCTCAAACCTGTCAGATTCCTTGAAGGAGAGCTTATCCATGACTTGCTCAACATATTTGTATCGGAGAAACTCTCCAGCTATCAGACATTCTACACAAGCCACAAAGAGTTCATTCAATCTCAGGGTAAGCTTAAAATTGTTTTTTTTTTACATTAGCTATAAAGGGGGTGTTTGAAAGACCATTTAATATACAAAAATGGGTATAGTGAAAATGGTAGGTGGGATAGTCTGCTAACTACCCCAAAGAAAATCCCCCTAAGTGGTTAGTAGGTCCCTTTTAAATAAAAGTTGTAAAGTGCGCATAGAAACACAGTTATGGGCCCTCATAATTAATTAATCTTCTAATATATAACATTTCCATGTCACAATGTTAGTTCCCATACTCCTCCGAACGGCTTTACAGATAATTGTATGTGAGTAATCAGTAGGTCTGAGAATCGGCTACTATCTATTTTTCATTTTGCAAAACATGTTTGCTGGATTCAGCTAGTAAAATATAAACCTTAATGTTTTGCAACTTGACTGGAGTCCGCATTGGTAAAAATCATCAAATCATTTGAATTACAAAATCAGTTACAATTACAAAATCAATATCAAAACAAAGTAGTAGGTACTTTGTTTTGATATTGATTTTGTAATTGTAACTGATTTTGTAATTCAAATGATCAGATTCTTTAGAGAGGTTTTTAACAAATCAGAAGTCATATAAGGTTAAGGCTAGGTAGCCTAAAGCCTTCCACGATACGAATATATGGTACAATAAAGAGGGTTTTTCGTAAAATAAAACGGAAAATATGTCGATCACGCGAGAAATACTAATAAATAATTTAAGTTTAAATTATGGAATTACATAAGATTTAAAAAATCTAAATTTAAAATTTAAGAATAACCCCCGATTCCAATGCCTTAATTTCCTTAAAAGTAAAACACCATAATATTTTGTAATGTGGACGCGATGCGCTTTCATTTGATCCCCCCCCCACACGAGTATATTTGCAGATTTTCGTTCCCCACTCTCACCCCCATAACTAAACGAACCCATAAAGAACACTCGCGCCAAACTCACCTTTCATACAAAAAAAAGTGTGTGTGTGTCAGCTACGACGCACGATTGGAGTTTACTCCTTACGAACTATAATTATGATATATATCGAATAGAAAAAAAGGGTAAATGAACGCATCTGCTAAAATTAAGAGAAACAAACATATATCTGTAATTATTCGGATTATTTATATTACTTCAATAAAGCGTATTACATAAAGTATGTTACAATTAATAGAAATAAAATACAGCAATACCTCTTTGCGCGATACTTCGTAGTCTTAACTACGAAGTATCGCGCAATACAGTAGGTACAGTAGTACACAAGTAGGGATACAAGCAGATCTCAGCAAACGTTGTTTTGCAAAATAAAAATAGGTAATAGCCGATTCTCAGACCTACTGAATATGCATATAAAATTAAGTAAAAATCGGTAAAGCCGTTTCGGAGGAGTTCAGTAACTAACATTGTGACATGGAAATTTTATATATTCCGTTACAAATCTAAATAAGCTGAGATTGACTGCAACACCGTCATTTGTCAATATATTTATGAAGCCATTATGTATACGCATAAAAATATTAATTTGTTTACAAAAAATAGTGATAAACACAATGTAAATACAAGAAATAAATATAAACTCGCTTTGCCCACCACTAGGCTGCATAAGGTTAATGTATCATTCAAAGGGCAATGTATACGCTTCTACAACAAGATTCCCAAAGAATTGCAACAGTTGTCAATTACTAAATTTAAGAAAATAGTAAAAAACAATCTTTGTAAAAAAGCTTATTATAATATATCAGATTACCTTGAGGACAAAACTGCTTGGGACGGAATCTGCTCCAACACAAAATCAAAAACAAGACTAACAAACAAATAATGATTGTAAAGTTTCAATACAAAAATGAGCTAGAGTTTCTAATCGCTTCTTTGCTCTAGTGTAAAAAAAGCGAAGCGACCAGATACCATAAATTTATTTCCTACTTATCTTTAAGCACCTATGACCTATATGTTTTTTTGTAATCTATTTTGACGTGTCTAAGTTTTGTAAAATCAAACTATGGAAATAAATAATTTTGTATCTTGTATCTTGTATCTTGAACAAAATTTTATTCTGATTCTTTAAAAATTTTTAATTATATCTATCTTCTTTAATTTTCAGGATTGAATCATGAGCAGAATATAAAAAAGATGAGGATACTCACATTCATGCAAATGGCAGAAACCAACCCAGAAATTTCATTTGACGAAATTATTTCGGAACTATCTATTGAAGAGAAAGATGTTGAGGCATTTATCATCGAAGGTAATTTAGTTTTTAATATCATAACATCATATTTCACTACATAAATTTGGAGGCTCAGTGGTTAAATGGCTATGACCGATAAAAATCGCTAAATCGGTACTCGCCTAAATTTTAGCGACTCATTTCTTCAATATTTACTCTTACAAAAAATGTCTATACTGGTTTTTAGATCTCAAGAGATTCTATTTAGGAGTCCTTTAAAATTTAATCTTTTAAGAAATGAGATTGAATAGATAAAATTAATATATTGCTCCAATCAGAATTGTAATAGAAATTTGTGTAGTATTTTATTCTAGAAGGGGAGAGTCTATTGCCAAGAAGTTATTGCATATGTAACAAAATATAATTACATGCTGGATTGATGTTAAATGGCTTATCATTATCCTAATTTGACAGCATTCTTACAAGATAAAAAACTTTAAACGTTAACAATTTTTTCAGTTCTGAAGACCCGTCTGGTCCGCGCGCTCATCGACCAATCTAACCGCATCGTACGCGTGTCGAGCACCATGCACCGTACCTTTGGCCACGACCAGTGGCAGCAGCTGCGCACCGTCCTGCACGCCTGGCGCGCCAACGTGCAACAGGCGCATGAAGCCATGAAGTCCGTCACCGCTGCCCAGGCCCAGCAAAAGGCATAACTTAAATTAGAGAACTCTAACTTCAATACTGTGAGGACTCATAATGCAATAAATCAGGATGAAATCTATAGAGCCTTTACAAATATTCTCGCCTTTACTTCTAAGATGTCACGTACAAAATGTTACTACATAGGAAACACCGAACCACCTAGGTTAAACAAACCTAGAGAGTATGATAGGATGTTAAAAATATCTATTAGTTCACGGGTTATGATGTTATCGTAGATCATTTCTAATATAAAAGATTGTCAACCCAATAGGAACACTGAAGCCTTATCAGTCTCGACAACTCCGATTGAAAAACGTCTTATTGGAAACTTGGGTGGAAAGGTGATCTTATACTAATTGGTTTTAGAATATTTTCATGGTACCATTTTCGATTTCAAATGAGAGTTTTGTGATCAGTTGTAGTTGTATTTCTATATTTGTATCTCAGCTAATTTGTATTAAAATGTAATTGACCCTCTTTTGTGTTTTAAAATTTAGTCATTATCACCCTGGGACCTGGATTCTAGAGCTATAACTAGAGGTTAAGGTATAATAATATCCTATAGGGTTAAATATTTTTAGGGTTCCGTATCCTATCGTTCCGTAAAACGGGACCTATCTGGCTGTCTGTCCGTCTGTCGTCAGGCTGTATCTCAAGAACTGTGATCGATAGATAACTGAAATTTTGAGGAAGATGTATTTCAGATGCTGCTATTACATACAACATACAACACACGTGATTTTATAAAGTTAAGATACGTTGCGCACGGCCAGTACTTGTATAAAGAACGTATTAAAATCACTACGTTCCTGAATGGGTGGTACCGAATCTTTCTATTTGCATTTAATTTCTGGGTTTTTAATGACAAAAAGTGTTAAAATTTATAAATTACACGGAATACTCAATGTATGAATCCTATAACTAAAAGAATAAATTTTTAAATATGTACTACTAAATTATTATTTCGGTGTCCTATTTAATTTGCGTCAATAATTGGATACAGGAGAATAGACTATTGATATAAAATCAGAAATATTATCTTGTAGTTTATATAAATTATTTCTTAACCCTACGGCGCCTTCGCCTGAAAACTATCACATTTATTGTGAGCATCAGAGAGTATATAATCACTACGTTGAAAGCATGTGAAGAATGTGTGCTGTGCACCCTTTAGAATTATGTTATAAATATTATTTTGGAACACTTTTGGAGAAAGGAGTTATTTTATCTAACTATAGATTATTCAATAATCTTCATCGAACCGATTACCTCCAAGGAGGACCAAAGCTAACTTTTTATATAATACTCTTTGGCGCTTTGGACTTCTTAGCTCATAGTAATTGTATACTCTCTGTTAGCTTAAAAATAACATTGCGTCAAAACAAAACGTACATTAAGTACCTATATATTACGTACCTTACGTACATTTATTGTGTAAAAATCCAGAACTTCTAATTTGCCATGGATTATGAGGAGAGGCACTGTGTCCACCACATTTTCCGCTCGTTCGTCTGCCTGGCCCTATCCCTACTTATAGGGATCCATGGTTACGCGTACCTGTGGGGTCCACAAGACGACGGTCACTTTGGCGAGGTCAAGTATGTGGTTTTGCAGCTATCGAAAGGCTTACATGAGGCAAGTGTTACTTTATTTTACATCTGATACATGGAGATAATTTTACAACAAGCTTCATAGCATTGTGGTCATGTTCCTCGTTTTAGGGAGTCGTATCTCGTACGCGTATCAACTGACATCGTAAGGTATTCGTCACGCTCTTAGGATCTCTAGGTAGACGTGGGTGATCATTATGATTATCACATAAGCGTTTGTTTTGGCTAGTTTAGGCCGTGGCATACCTACATAAATGTACCAGCCTTCACGTGCTTCAGTCAGAGGGGCGTACTCCTTGAGATATCTGTACGCAGCTTACAAACTGTAGTGAAATAGTATTCCCGCTGACATTAATAAGGTGGAAATAAGAGCAACTCCCACATTCATAGATAATAGAATATTCTATTGAGTTTGTTAAAGTACCGAGTAGGTGTAAGTTCCATGACCGTGTGACGTTAGGAGAGATTTCATATGTAGGTCAACCGCAAACACGACCACCTGCAGAACGAGATCGAGCGTATATCAGCAGTGCTGCCTGCCGTCGCAGCCGCGGCCGGTCGCGCGAAGGAGCAACTAGAACCCACGCTCAAGCGCCGCCATTCATTGGACTTGAGGGATTATGATCGACAGGTGATTATAGACAACAAGCTTGGAAGTTTAGCCACGCGGCCTTACGTATAAATGGTGATCAGATGATTTTTGGGACTACGGTGACAAATATAGCCCGGTACCTACTTATATTAATTAGCTGCTACTTAATAAAGCTGAAGAGTTTGTTGTGATTTTGGTTAATATCAAATAAGTAGGAACCTAGGTACCTACTATTCAATTTCT
Source organism: Gymnoscelis rufifasciata (assembly GCA_929108375.1). Lineage (NCBI taxonomy): Eukaryota > Metazoa > Arthropoda > Insecta > Lepidoptera > Geometridae > Gymnoscelis > Gymnoscelis rufifasciata. The sequence goes on along the minus strand of OV815302.1, from coordinate 9,550,946 downwards.
AATTGTGAAATGAAGAATTGTAATCTATTTTATTTTAATCGAAAAACAAACAGTTTTAATAAACTTATTACTAACACTAAATAAAATATCTTAGAACCTTTTACATGTATACTATACATTTTAAATAAAATTGCTCGGTAAGATAGAAGTCCCAGCAGTGGGAACGTTAATAGATGATTGATTGATGAAATAGCTAACCAGTAGTTACATAGAGAGCTAACTCTCTCAGAAACATAATCGTTTCAGTACAGTGGGTATATTAAGTTTACATTAGTAGCATTTAAACTTTACCTAATCACCTTAGATGGCTGATTACGCGTTGGAATCAAACGGCGCCAAGATCATAGACACCGGGGACACGGTAGAGCACGTGACATACGACTCATTTATAAGCTGGGTCCTCCACGCCCTGACCTCGGTCCTGTGCAAGGAGTGCCAGGGCGCCCGCGCAATGATCAGGCCCGGCAACCTGCCGGGCGAGTGCTGGGCGTTCAAGGGCCCCAGAGGAGAGGCCACGATACGCTTCGCCGGCCTTGTGCGTATTTCTGGAATCAGCATCGAACACATACCTCCGCATATTTCGCCAACAAGGTTAGTTTGTATATCTACCCTTGGTAAACATTTTGCTTTTCCATAAGCTGCTTAATGTGGTCCGGAGAAGCCATCTTCTAGGCCTTCATGCTCCATCTTAGACCACATTGTCACGTTACATCAGGTGAGATTGTGGTGAAATGAAGGCATATCAAGCATTAAAAAAAAAACGCTTTGGTCGCACAGGTTTGGCCGAAGCATAACACAAGATAAAGCTGGGTAGTCTACCATTGCTCTACGCGTTATTCTACCCTTTCACGTTATGTAAACTAAACGTATGAGCAGAAGGTTTTCTCACAATACTCATGTGTAGATAGGGTACTTATAATATTGGGAATAGAGCTCGTTGGGTAATGGCGCTCACCTAAGTATTAGTCATAATCTAAATAAAAAATAAAAATAAAAAAACATTCGTTCTCTTAAAAGCATGAAATATTAAACGATATAAGAAAGCATTTCGAGGTAATGAGCACGTGATGAACTTTCATTTGATACCCCACTCAGGTATACCTATTTGCACACATTCGGTTATTCTTCCCTACTTTCACCTTCCACAACTTTTAAACCGCTTGACCGATTTTCATCAAACCTGTCTTGCGCGTAAGTCACCTTTAATTAAAAAAAACTAAAGTTAAATCGCTTTATCCATTTGAGAGCTATGGTGCCAAAAACCAACACGTCAAACTTATAACACCCCTCTTTTTCGGTCGGGTATTACAAATGAAACTTACGAGACACAATTCTTCCCGTGGAGTAAGAGAAAAGGCAGCATATTAAAGACAATGATGTAAACGGAAAGACACCTCGAGTTATGAGACTTTGAAAAGTGTGTCGTCGTTTCTAGTAAAACTTATCATCTCATTTTTAGTTAGGTGTTTTATTGTGCAAACCCAAAACCTATGCTTATGCGTGTTTTATTATAAGTTTTACTTTTCAGACATGAAAACTATATTAAATTTCAAACTACAGATATAGAAAGTATTTGTTAAATCGAAAAGGGTAATATTACGTAAATATAAAAAATTATAATGATAAATTATGATGTAGGTAACTTCTATTACATTAAGAAAGATTTTATAAATATTTTCGTAACCAGAACGTATCAAATATTTAAATTTAACAAGCCTTACTATCCTGTAACTTGAGCGGCAATACCCCATGTCAGGGGCAATGCTCAAACATGCTTTTGTATAAAAATGTATTCCTACAAATGGTCAAAGAAAATAAGCTTCTGTTGTTAATTTTTTTATTAAAAAATAATTAAAAACTTTACTATTATGATTAAAATCGATAATAATAAAAAAGACGGCATGTTTCCCTTACACTTAAACACCCTTGCCTTTAATTTAACTTTTGGCAAGCATCTCGGTATGCCAAAACAGAAACCTGATTTTTAGGGAAATATCAGCTGCTCCACGCATATTCCAAATAGAAGGCTTGGAGTTTCGTTTGGATCCGTTCCCGCATGACTTCGGAAGCTTTGAGTATGACAAAGAAGGTAAGCCTATCCAGCATTTCGAGGTGCTACATCCTTCTACGAAAGGATATGGTTTCATGAGGTTACGAGTGCTGATGAACTGGGGCCACCCGCAGTACACATGCGTGTATCGCGTACGGGTTCACGGAGAGATTGACAGTATGCCACAGTCTCTGAAAAAACAAAGTATCGACGATGATTCCCGGTAGGTATTTTTTCCAGTGACATTTTATTTAAGTGCACAAAGAATTTATAAGACGTATGTACCTAACATGTAATTATGTCGTTAAATATTATTTTTATAGATGATTGATGAAGTATTGTAAATACTTATACAATAAAATGTTACTTATTCTTAACAACTGGTTGTTTTTTCGTAGGTAGAGGTAAAAAATGTGCGCGGGTATTCTATATATTTGTAATAAGTATCGTCCCTTACGTAGGCCATTAATGCCAGGTGCCTTGCCTGGTTATATGTATAAACCATTGTGTTCTTGCACAAAACGAGAGAAAGCCAAAACCATGCGCTGATGTTAATCTGGGTGTTCAATGTCCAGTAACCGGCAGCGAATGCTATAAAATGCGCCTATTGTGTAGTGGACAAAGCGACAAAGCACATAAATTAACATGAGAGCAAAGTGATCATGAGCCCCCGTCGAGTCGCTACTAATGGGTTGACCGAGGCTCTGCGCCATTGTAAACCTGCTACCTACAGTAACCCGGCCTATTCGGTTAAAAGACATTTTTTATTCCTTGCAAAAATGTTATTAATGTGCTCCTATAACTTATGCTATGCTTGTCTCCAAAAATAATCTAACAATAGGGTAGTTCACTATCATTAAAATATGAAACAAATTGTTACAAGATTTAGAGTAAATATTTTTTAACAAACCTAGCGACTCATGAAATGTCGGCTTGGTATGGGTAGAAATTATGCATAATAATATATGTACCTTCCTCATGAATCACTCCATTGCTGAAAACTGCATAAAATCCGCTGATAAGTTAATATCTAAGCGAACGGACAGCGGAATCAACCGAATTTTAAACTCTGTACTATAATACCTTTATTTATTTAAAAAATATATATAAAATTGACTATTGGCAATATTGTTTATTCGTCCTGAAATTATGATGTTAGTAAAGATTCACATACATAAAAAAATATAATAAAATATGAAGGTACATACCATTACTTTTTCTCAATACCTCTGTAGCTGGGCAATACGCCGATACATTTCATTTATTCTAAAAAAACATAAAGTTGGCATTAGTAGCCAATACGTAACATTACAATTTCAATTCTAGCTAGGACAAGCATAAAATCGGCATCGTTAAGCACCATACTCACGGTAATATGTGGGCATTAAGGGTCCCTTCTTTTTGTCTGCTCCAGTCCATTCTCTGACAAATAGATCAAAGTCGTAAAGGGTGAAAGCATCTCCCCGAAATGTATCCTTTTCTCCGAGCACCGCCTACGTGCGCTCCTCAATATTAATGATGTGATCTTCGTTCAAACGTCTCTCGCAGTCTCTACTTGACATGTATTAATGAACCATTTGTGTCCTGATTCGGTCACCTATTTTGGAAGATTGCTCCCTAAATAAACAATTTATTAGTGCATTGTATGAGTTCCATTATGGTTGTATAGTAGACATGCTTATCAATCTACGCACGTGCATTAAATGTTTAGAGAATCAAGTCTTCCGGTTTATAACGCATATCTTCAAAACTAATACAATTTTATTTAAGCAAGAAAAAAATTGCTAGGCCCGGTTTAGAGACGTACAGATTTATGGCGAGTGGTGATCTTTCGGCGAGCGAGCGAAAAACATTACAAATGATCACTGTACAATGATAATTTAATTAATCTTGTGTAGTTTTCAATATTTATAAAAGTTTATGTTTTAACCTAATTTAAAAAAATACTTCACAATTGTGCATATTATACCTACCTACATCCACGTTATGTAAATAAAATAAATAAATATTTCCGGACAATCCACACAACAACATCTAGCCCCGTGGTAAGCTCTAAGCTTGTGTTATGGATACTAGATATCTGATATACTTAATGTAAAGACATTCATATATAGTAAAAGTTGTAATGTCCCAACGGGGTCATGTAAGGTATATAATATATAAAATTTAACACCTACATTGTCACCACATGAAACAATGAATAAATGAATATGAATATTTTTTATTATACATTGAACTTTTTATTGCTGAAAAAGTTTCTTCATTTTTTTCAAGTTTCATTTTCATAATATTCGGTGAATGCCAGCACTTGGCGAGCGTGGTGAATTAAGGCCTCTCGTCAAGAGAAAACCCTGTGTCCCAGCAATGGTAACGTGAATAGGATGCTATGAATAATATTCGATTAATTCAATCAATAAAAATACGCGTAGGTATTTGCATATTACAGTTGGAGTAAGCGATTTAAATTAGTAATATATTTCTCTGCAGTTTATTTCACCATTTATTTGTAATTGGTAAAGCTTACGCCTTAATCTGATATAGAATCCTTTAATAAGCTTATCGTACACTTATATATAACAACAAAACACGGGTTGGTAACCATACATTATTTACAGACGATTTAATATGAAAAGAATCTTTCATTTAATGCGCCTATATCTCTGAATCCCTAGCCTCTAATTAGTGTTCGCGACAAAGCTTCCATTGTGTCGCCGCCAAAATATTGAACAATATTAATAAATGTTTCTGCTCTATCGCTCGCGAAAGGGCTGCCCGGTAAAGGATTGCAATAGTTCTACGTTGAAAGTAATCGCCCAAGCGTTCTGTGTGCTTCCGCATGGTTGTGGTCCAAGACACAGAAATTTCGTTTCTAGGGCTTATGATGCTAAGTATAGTGTATTATCTACAAATTACACCACCGAGACCAGGCTGTGAGCGTTTTAAACGCGTTGAGAAAGCACTAAAGCGAACGACGGTTATTGTTATTTTATCGACTATTTCGCCACTAATTATCAATAAGTTTTTTGCTTTGTTAAATACGTTTTCATCATAAAGCACAAAAAACGATCGACCGAATATTAAAATTAAGAGCATTCAAATTTATTTATTTTTAATCTTGCCAGAAATTGCTTTTTGCTAATTTATTCGTATTATTCAAGGATATAAGGTATATTAAAAATTCTTTATATGAAAAAAAACTTTCTACAAAAATGTGGGTTTAATGCCTATTAGGTATTAAGGTAGGTAGGTTCAGGTGACAAGTGTATGCGGCGGCGAGGAAGGGCATGTTGTGTTATCGACGCGCTTGAAAAGCGAAATAGATTTATAAGTAAGGGTTAGTAAGGTACCATAATTTGTAATTTTTATATGTATTTTATAACCATTTAGTTTATCTTTCATTTTTGTAATGTTATTCTAAACAAACCCCTAAGGGTTTTCAGAATGTTTTATTAAAATATGTATTAGTGGATTTTTTAATAAATACAGGTAGTGTTCCCGCGATTATTGTTTATTTTTTTTTCGGCACAGCGCACTATGCGCAATGTTTACAGCGAATGTGAGTATAAGTCTTATCTTGATATATATAAATAAATACATTACGGTTTTAAAAGATTCGTTAACACTGAACTTAAGTTTAAAATATTAACGGCTTTGACGGTGAAATCATCCATTTAATCGCTACAAATTATATTTAGGTACATTACCTACATATTATGACAAACTATCTATTGAATTTAAAGAAAGATTTGAAGTTTGCATCAAATCTTCCCTCAATTTCACTCGCATTTAATGACTGTTTATTATTTTGTTAGTTTTATCGCTCCCCGCTTACACTTGCACCATTCTTATGCTTAGTATCCTAGAGCGTAGGTGTCGCACTGGGATTCGTTTTAAATAGTCTCTGAAGTCATTGTTCGCGAGAAGCCTTTGTCCTGGCACACAACACAACTCTCGTGTACGCTTCGGTGACTTTTATAAACGTCACTATCGGAAATGCGATTTTAAAAGCGAAAATATAAGAATTACAAGTCATCAAGGTACACTCCGTTGCCTTCGGGCAAAAGGGGTTTGTTCCGTTTCTTTCCTGTTTTATATAAACAACCCCGTTCTTAAGGAATTTACTGTATGTCATTGTGTCTTTTCTACGATGTTTTGAAATTGTAGATGTTTTGTCGTATACTTTGGAATATTTTTTTAAGAGCCCTCTGGCTTATTTGTGATAAACATTTAAACTCTTATAAAATGATTTCGTCTATCTGCCTATCTTATTCTTATAAATAACTGTCGAGTATTTATAGTAAATTGAAAAAAAATGTAATATAATCGAGAAAAAAAAAATATATTCTGTTTGCGGATTTGTTATATAGTCACAAATACAGTTCCAGATTTCGCAAATCACACAAGGTCTCAAATTACTGCACATTCATTAAAGTACCGCCTTGATTTTACAAACACATCGATTTCTCGTCTGTGCGTCAAAACAAAAAATGTGCAAATAAGAGTGATGGAGAGTTTAACTCATTATCTGCCAAGCGAAGGGTTCGCGGCAGGTACGGCCGCATGGCGCGATCAGCCCTTCATAATTTAGAAAAAGCCATTTATTAACTGGGCCGTAATTATCGGGACTCCATTCCGACATATTCGCTATTGCTACCTGCCGGCAATTTGCCATTCGGCTTTGTCTGTAGTGTGGCGCCCTAAAGGGTTCCATTTTAAGGATAATTTTAAATGCAGCGTGTAACTATTCTGGCTTTTATTCTGAAAGTTCTGTTTTGCGGTGGTTAGCTGCCTGTTGGCCGCTGGACGCAATATGGCGCGTTTTTTTGTCGCAGGCAAGGGTGAGCAATTAACTTGATACAAAATGCCTGAGTCGGGCTTTGCGGTTGATCGATAATGGATAATTAAATTACCGCATGCACAAAGCATTGGTTATTATCGCAGATGCAAAATAATTATAGCGTGCAAATTCTGTGTATTATCCTTTTCCGTGGTTGCACTACTTTGCAAAATATTAGTTTTGTTTTATAAAAATGTGCGCTATAAATTAATCAATTTGATGCCTGTAGCGATATGCAAATGACTTTTCATATTATGCTTTACAAACAAGTTCTATAACTTTATGTTTCGAACTACAATATCTTACTAAGAACTCCATATTAGATATTAGTAGATACATTATGAGTACATTCTAGGACTGTAGGTACATTAGTAAAAAAATCAAAAATCAGTAATCTAACATAAGTTTTATGTTAGCGGACTACTAGATAGATAAGTTATTTGAGCATATAAAATTACAAGCCATGTCCGACTAGTGTGAGCAAACAGTGGCGCGGCGTCCATCTCGCCAGTTTGTCCGCAAACATCGGATCGAATGAATACGGACAATGTTTGGGACTGCCGATCTTGTTACAACAACAAATAGCCTACAAGCATCGTTATAACAGTATCGATAATCAGGCGGCGGTCACAGATCATCGGCCGCCCCGTACCTAATGCGATGCAGTTGCTATGGCAACTGCACTCACCCCTACGCACATTACGCTCGAGAGACCATAAAAAAACAGAAAAAGGAGAGCAGAAAACTCACATGACGCCCCGGTTCCTGTCGACTTGTAGGTCCGAGTGTTCCCTTCTTCCAAACATTATTTATGGTCTCGGGGAAATAAACATAAAAAATAGAAAAGGAAAAACGACAGCACGCACGATAAAAAAGCTCGTCGTAAAAGTGCGAGAGACGCGGGGCGCGGGCGGGGTCGCCGCCCAGTCGCCGGCTCGGGCGGCAACCCTTCCGCAGCCCGCCCTCACGACCCTCAACCCCCGGGAAAGGGTTAGGGCGAGCAACCCTCGTGTGAGCTGCTCTGCTGTACTATATGATCTCTATAACATAGCTATTTTGAGCGTACTTTCACTATTTTCCGTAGTGAAAGCTCGCCGAATTTGAGGTTGAAATTAATTTGGTAATAGGTCATCATAATACTGAGTTTCGTTTGCTTTCAATGCTTATTCAAACATCTTAAAATAACCAACTATATCTTTTATCGTTCGTGTTTTAAACCTTCATGCATTATTTGAAAATATAGGATTTAGAACGGAGCAAATTTTCGGCTCTTACACGTTTGTAGTTATTAGTCTTAGGAATTGATATCGTTCAAATTCACCCTACAACAAAACTTATTGGAAACTTACTATGAAATAGATTTACACGTAGGTGTCTAGGTGCTTAAGAATATTGTCGTCAATAACCATCCTTTTCCTCATAGTAAAAAAATAAGTTGGGTTCAAATTTGTGTGACTTGTAAGAAATTCAAAAAACATTATGGAATATCTATGTGAATTGAATTTGGCAAATTAATGGAATTTTTCGAGATAAGGAACAAACGAGAAAAAAATTAAGTGCCAATAACATGCTTAAGCTTCCTTAGCTTTGCAAAGCTTTTTTATAACTTCTGAGGAATTATTTATCTCATTTGACATACCTAAGACTTGTTTCCACGAATAAAAGTTAATTCATCATATTTTTCTGTAATATTTGTTCAGTGAAATCTGTTGGATAAAGGTTATTCGAAACAGTAATGGTCTATGAAACATGATAATTGAAGAATAGATATTACCTACTATTACTTTTTGGTACTAAGCAAGCCTCGATTACGTGTAACAATTTTCCATATACATTGCGGATAAAAATAACTAAGCAAGTAAAGGCTGGAATAATGTATTCGAGTAAACAGCACAATGATGAATGTATATTTTCGAATTATGATACAAATGCCAAAACTCTGAATTCCATTTGGGTCAGCACTATTCAACGATGGCAATACTTTTTATTTTGTTTCCGATAAAGCGACGAGCGATGGGATAATGTGCATTTCCAATCTTATTTATTGGAACGTATCTGATCTGCGGTGGTCGAGAAAAGTTGTTAATTTCCTGTGCGTGTCTACGATGTTTACTCTAGAAAATGTCAGAGGAATAGACTCGATGAACCTCAAACTTATTAAAAGAGAAGTATCTCTTTAACCCTGTTTTAGAACATATTCGGCTATAGGCTACCTCGGCACTCTTCTTGTTAGGAAATCTTATTCTATTAAATTCTTTAACTAAAGGCCGAATTTTATGAAAGTTCGAGAAGTAAACGAAAACAAAATTTCTTCTCGCTTACTTCAGGATTTCATAAGAACTTACTATAACATTGAATTCCCTGGAAAGCGACTTCATCTAGGCTAGGGTAATATGAAGCCTTTTGTACGCGTAATTCATGCATTCTTTGGTTTCTGTCGTTGACGTATGGAATGTTTGCGTCGCCGGAGAGCCGGCCCGTATAATAACGACCTCCTTTATGCGAAGGGTCTACTGGTTTTTGGGGCACTACACTTATTTAAATTCCCGTTTTTGTACGAAATTTACATTAGATATTATGGCATCCAAGATACCAAGGTCCAAGTAGGGAGAGATGTCCCTTCTTGCTTTGTAAATGAGGGGTCACACAAAAACCGTTGGACCCTTACGGACCCATAAGGTCCAGCCGCTTGCCCCTGATGGCGATGAAAAAGTACCGCTTTACCTACTTCACTTTTTTCTCGATACAATTAACAATTCGCGATGTTTTTTTGTCAGAGGTAGACATCAAAATCCAGTAACCGGTGTACTGATGGTTTATATTTTGTACAAAAATGGTAAATTCGAGGGGACGATTATAAACACATGCGCGAGCGCGTCAAATCTTCAGCCGGCGCGCGCTCCTCGTTTTAGGGCATTATGGCTTTTTTAAATCACGACAGAACAGGGGAAGATGCTTTTTTAAAAATAAATTTTATTTTTTAAGCGAAAAGTGTGTCCCTGCATTTGAGTCCAATTGTTGCGTGTCGGATGAGCACGAGCTGGATTTTATGTTCAGAAGGGATTTTTTATTGCGTGGTGTGTGCTATGCGGCAGGCCCGCCTCGGGGTGTGCATGATAGATTGATGTACCTACGAGCTACGGTTTTGGCACACGTCTTGATATTTGAACCCTTTTCTTCATTTGTTATTTTTTGATTCGACATTTGTCTCTGTGCCTCGGGCTACATTAGCCAAACTACATACAGCAGTGATATTAACAGAAAAGGTAAAAAAGGTAAACAGCCAAAAATTTAGGCATTTTTAACTGTTTACATTTCGGTTTCTTTCTATGAAGGGAACTAAAATCTAAGTACTTACCTCGTTATACGTTTTCTATTAAAACGATTACACCTTTAAGACGATAATAAAACAACAAATGTAGGTAAAATGTCGTATTCTCACATAAAACACAAGACGAACATGTTACATGCCTATCTACGAGTACATGTATGAAACTGGAATATGGCAAGCCACGGAGGGCGACACCGAAAGAGGTGAATAAGTCACAACTACTTTTTACTCCCTTGTAGGGAGGGCCGCCCTCCCCACTCACACACGCACCGAAAGGGTCTCCAGAGATGAAAGTTTTGTGGGGTACGGAACCAACACATACGCACGTGTGAGACAACAAACGGCGTTACTTGCCTAACTCTAACTTTAATTGTGTCTTTTCAATCGATCGTTTCTTGGGAGCCGAATCCATCTTTCATTTATCTATTCTTAATCCAGCGTCCGTTGCCTTACTACGTATTGATGTTGGCGAAAAATGAATAACCTTGTAACAGCTTACTCGTATTCTAAGATTTACCTTCAAGAAATTAATACCACCAAGAATTCTGTATGAAAATATAATCACTTCAATCACTATATGAAACAAATACACAAATATTAATTATAGGTGATGAGTTGACTAGCTATGGCCATAGAATAATAAATTGGCTAAATCTTTTGTTTTCTAGAAGCTGTGATTGTTATACTGAGAAATTAAAGTTTAAGTTTGCTGATGGATGTTACAAGTAAATGCTCCAAGAAATTTGCAGTTAAGTGAATAACCATAACTCAGGGAAGTATTTGACCTTGATTTAGATTTTTTATATATATATAAAATAACAATCATATTTATTTTTAGCCGTTTGAGTCCCACTGTAGGTTAAGATAAATTATAATAACTATAATTAAAACCACAAGAGGCATAACAAATCGGCTCTGTTTATAAACTGTTCAAAAACGGCGGATTATCCGATCCGATTGCGACATTTAAATTGAACGACGTTTATCGATTGCACTACCATAGCATTGCACTATATAGTATTTTACCACGTGTTACATGCATTAAAATAAGCAAGTATTATTTTTGACAGGACATATCTTATAATTAAAGTTATTCATTCACACGAAGTGGAAAAAGCTCCGCGTTTTACATAGTTTTATTTACTAGTGAACTACTTAAAATAAAATTGGTATATTACATTTTATTTAAAAAAAAACTTCGAAATACGAGAGATTTCTATTTAGTATAAACTAACTTGCCGCCCTCGGTTTTGCCCGCGTAATAATATATTTTCTAGTAAAAAGTAGCTTTTGTCCTTCACTTGGAAAACAGCTATGTGCGAGTCAAATTTGATCCTAATCTTTGCTTGCAATTTTTGGTTTATTTGCGAAAAGTGGTATTTTGCCGTGGAAGCGGTACTATTATTTGTTATTCTGATATGTAAGCTATATTATTGTGAAGTTTCATTAAAATCCATTCAGTAGTTTTGGCGTGAAAGAGCTACAAACACACATCCTCACATCAACTTTCGCGTTTATAATATTAGTTCTAGGATCTCAGAACTTTTCTCTCTCATTCTAAAGTCTATACAATTTTGCAAGAAATACAGGTTACATCCTAAAACTTAATTTTCTATGTGACAAAACAGTAACCAGTATCCTTTTTTACTAGCTGATTCCTATTGTTATGATAACTAGCAACAGTTACAATCTGAGTATGCGATCCTGTAGAGTACTCGACTACTCTACTAGGTACAGCGTACGTGATTCGTCCCCTTGTCCGGCATTACCGGCCACCCTTGGCGTCCCTGGGGACCGCAAAAAGCGGACCATTGCATATCGCTTCTACAACCGTTTGCTTTGCATAATCAAAAGCAGTAGCCATTGTGTAGGACCGTTGCATCGCAGGGGGAAGTATGTATATAAAAAATATATAGGCGAGAGATATGCAGCGTTAGAAATAGGATGCTAATAAAATGACCGTTTATTTAGTTCGTTTTCTTAATCTTTTACTTAAGTTTCTCTTATGTCTTATATTAGTAAGTATGAGTTTACCTAATAAGTATGAGGGAAATATTTATTTATTTATGAGGTTCTAGTTTTTACTTACGCAAAAAAGTTATTGGACCTGTTTCACCATCTCCTAATAAATTAACACCGTGTATTTCACTATATAAATGTACGACATTTATATAATTATATAAGGTTTTATTTCCAAAATCTCAGTAAATTGAGCTATGGTAAGTTATGTCAATAAAACGTGTTAAGGTTAGTTGAACCACGGGCTATCTCGCTTTGTCCCACGTGACTGAGCGAAATAGCTCCATATCGATGGTGAAACAGGCCCTAAGTATAACAGATGTTTAGTACACGTTACACAAGCTTAGAGCCACGGGGCTAGATGTTGTTGTGTCGATTGTCCGAAAATATATATTTTTGTATTCTTATTAGTCAGTGGTTCATTTATATAACGAACTTGGCCAGTCTGTCACTGACAGTTGTCGGTTGGCTTGATAGCTCAATATTATAACCATTGACTAATTTTATTTGCAGATTGTGAAACAGGCCCTAAGTAGTTATTAGTATAATTAATTATTTATTTATTTTAAGATTTTAGAAAAACCTACAGCTAGATACAATAACACAATCCAAAATAGATACATGGAAGATAACATGCATACCTACTGAAGACCAATTATAAATTTATCACATATAACAAAACATATAGTAATACAAAACTTTGAGAATGGACAGCAGAAAAAGCGCATAAAACAAACACAATAATATGAATATGAAGAAATTAGATAATGTTGTTCAATTCTAATAGAAATACTATTAAATACTACATACAATAAAAAAGCTTATAAATAATCAGTAAAAAATTACAGGTGAGCATCTGTCTTATCTTTTTTGAGGACATGTTAAAAATATCAATATCATTGCCTGTTAGCGAAAGATTGTTCAGCGAATTGCCTACTCGAATAAAGAATGCATTTTGCCTAATTAAACAAGACAATAAACACAAATATCGAAAGATTAAAATGTAAACTAAAATCGAATAGAACCGAGGCGCATCAAACGGAGTAGAGTTCTCCAAAACACGGAAATCATCGGGCGGAATATTTAGTTTTGTCATCGATTACGCAAACTGTTTCAAGGGTGCGCTGCGTCATACCATTGTGAAAAAATATGAGAGCTTAGTATATAAAAACTGATGCAGCTGCCGGACGCCACACATGCGAATCAGTGCGGCGCGCAAGAACGAAAGGGAGTATGTCCGGGCTCGCCGAAAGGCGCTGCGCCCTTGTGGAGCCGAGAGCCTCGCGCAGCCTCATGTACGAGACCCTTGCGAACAGTGGGAAGGGTTCCGCGCTCAATCCGCTCACTAGGAAGGGTTCGCACGGACGCCCGCCGACGCGCAAGCGCACGCGAACTTCAAAAAACACGAACAATACCCAACATCGCTGTTTTTGTTGTTAATACAGTAGATTGTTCGTAAATTTCTTTCGCAAAAAATGTAATATCATCAACTCGTTCACGCCCGGCCTTTCAAAGGGAACACTTTGAAGAGGGAACCGAAAATTGTTAAAAACTGGTAAAAAGTGGGTCAGAAAGGGGTGCTTTTGAAACTAGTAATCACTGCTCCGCGTCGATCGATTGCCGTTATTATACAAAAAATCCTTTTTTTGGAATCGACGCTGCGAATTGGATCTTTTGTTATTTCGGATAAAATAATAAACCAAGTATTTTGTTCACAGACGAGAATATAATTTGAGGGTCTAATTTCCGAAATAATTAATCCTTTTCAATCTTAGTAATGAAACCTTTTTAGTGGTGCCGAATTACTTCTAAGATGTTAACAAAATAGCCTAAATAAGGTCTTAAATTAGAACTTTTAAAGCAATTAAGTTTCGTTCGGGTGGGACGAACTTACATATTTTTAATAAAACTATTTGTAATAATACCTTATTAGTATTAATTGAAACAATGTATACTTGCTTAAAAAAACTAAGAAAAAAATTTAACGTTTCGGTAAAAAGTAACCTAAAAAGTTATAAAATTCGGACTATGGAGCATCCAAAAATATTCGATATTTTACCCCAAATGTGAAAAAATAAAATCTCAATCATTTATAAATTAGTTTCGCGGACAGCTTGGCTGTTCATCCCTTTATCAGTTTACAATCGGCCGCAATAAAAGGGTACTATTGATTGTAGTTTTTTATTATTGTGTCATTCCTCGATTTATGATGCGTTTTTTACAAAAAGCTACAGACACATCAAATTATGATAATGGCCCTTGAAACCGCTAATAGGTGAAAGGAATTTATTTCTTCAAGACTTGAACTGAATCTGACGATAAACTGGTAGGTATTTTTACATAGCCCCAATAACTAGTGTATCTAAATAAGTGATGTTTTAAGGCGCGTATTTGCATTTAAGCATTGTAATAATGATTTACCAATAGCTAAAAGCTTCGGAGAAATAATAAATAATGTAAATTTAACATTTCATTTGTGTTCTGTGTCCAATTAAAATTTTTATATAAATCGACTGTCCATCTCCTTCTTAAAATCAAGTTACGATGTAACTTTTTTCATTATTAACTTAGTTTATGTAAGTTTGAATATTATTTATGTGTGTAATTAATAACCCTATCATGTATACTCATAATACTTACCAATTTTATTGGTCACTAATGTCAAAGTGGCGGAAATGGCCAAACTAGACTTAGTTAAATTATATTCTTGGTATGTACGAAATTACATCTCAAATAAATGTCGTTTTTAACATTCATTTACGTATTCACAGAACATTAAGATTTAGTTCAATTCAATCATGTTTGCGATCATTACAATTATTTTAATCCAGCCATAATAGAAAGAGCAATATCAACATTGAAGAGCAAAGAATAGGCTTGTTAAAGAGAACCCTTTTACCTGATCCCAGTACAATTACACGATGTTTACACGGATATTATGCCTTTACAACTTTCCCCAACCCTTCTATTGACGGTTTTTGTGCACTTGTGCGCCGGACGTGACGGTAGGTAATTGGCTGACGAGTGATATGCACCAGCTCTTACCCTGAGAGCATGTGTGGTTTGAACCCATAAAACATAAACAGGAGTCTAGATAACACAATTTTCACGTTATTTCATGCTGGTTGACTTTTCTTACCTTCGAAATAGATAGAGACAATGATTAGATGTTTGTTACTCTGTTTATTGTTTGATAAATTTATAAAGCGATTATCTGAGGAGTAAATTATTACTAAATATATTATATTATTTACTTGAGTGTCATCTTGCGAGAAAACTTTATTTTATAGGTACAACAGCTTTGTATGCTCCTGTAGCAGAATTAATTGTACTCTCAACTAGTCTTACTACCTGACTCCATGTAACTGTAATTAATTCATTATCGTATTCTAATAGTTATTAAGACATTGTAATGTTCCTGAATAAAAGTCTATTAAAGTCTATTAAATTCACAAACAATAAATGATTATTACTGAGCTAATTACAATTCTGTTGACAGCTGAGATAATTCAGATAAATAAACGGTATTATTTTTGTTAAAAAACACAAGTTTATGCTAAGATTGTTATACCTCAGTTGTAATTATAGGCTAAATAATAATATAAACAAAAATGTACTCTTCGTTCGACCCTGTTTTAACACAACAACATTGGTTAGGAGTAACTTTCACCTAAAGATCTTTATTTCACTCTTTTTTAACTCGTTCCGCTACAAACACTGTCACTTGTCTATAAGAAATTATATTTGGAATATATATAATGCCTTCATTCGGGGTTACTTTTTTATAAAGTTATTGAAAAAATATCAGATAGCAGTGACAGTTGAGCCTCTTAAACAATTTCAGGGGACACGGTTAGTTTTTTTAGAGCAGCACCTGTTGAATGGATTATTGAATTAGATAAACAACATATTGTGTTGTTTTTTGAAAGTAGTCTTGTCATGCTAGAGGTTTTGATGGTGTGTCATTAAAATTCATTTTATATGTATACCTGGGCTAATAGAGCTTTTCGATTCTACATAGCTTATTAATTTTTATAATTCGCGGGCGAATAGCATCACTAATTTAAATAAAATCATCTTAATAGCTTTTAAATCATTCAAGCATTTATAATTATGAAATATGAAATAATTTTTCTCAAATTTCAATATTTAAACATCATAATATTCGGACATTTTTACTCCCTATGTCAGCAAATTTCTTGTGACATTGTTTTTCACATCATGACAAAAGACATATGTTAAGATAGTATTTTGAAATTTTTGTCTGATCAATTGCCGCAGATGATTATTATTTTTCATTTTTTGAATAATTTTTTATTTCTTTTATGTTTCTGTGATTCCTTAGAAGTATCAAAGTAACAGTAATTTTTTTTTAAAGATGAGAACTAAAATTGTAGCACGCATTAAAACGATAACTAGCGATCATCATGGACAACATCTATAGTTAATAGAAAGAATTCCTACGGAAAAAGCAACGGGGTAGCAGAGGGTTAAAATACTAGTCGCTGGCACTATTAAAAATATGACCTAACTTCTTATTTTTTCCTATTCACCTCGGTCTCGGTCGGTGCAATGTAGAATATTGGGTATATTGGCAGTAAAACTCTTTTTAATAATATTTTAGCGAGAAATCGTACGTCCTTGTTAATCGATCGATTTTGACCTTTATGTTTTTCACATTACTGGCAATTTATTTATCGCAATGCAGAATTAGGTACTGTTTCACTTATTTCATGTAATTTTATTGTGAGACGATCTCATTATTTGAAGAATTATTATTATTTATCAGCTTCTGATACCTTACTCCAGCTTTTCCGTACCTACGACTTTGTACTAAGAAGGATCGTTTTTTTCCGAGCAATAAGATGAGTAATACATTAAATTAATGGTAACATTCACGTTATCCTATGTAATTAGTTTTAAAAGTCTCGTTTATATACAAGATATGTTAAATTTAAAAATTACAGAATTACCGAAGAGTGATTTCGAAACATATCTTTAAAAGCAGATGCATAGACACATGCCGTAAAAAGGTTATCGATTACCGTACGATCCAATTAATCGATAGGAAAACAATCGATCGTTTCGAGCCTTAGCGGCACCCAAATAGCTTTATCTGTAAGCCATCGAATTAGGGTTATACGATATTCAGTTTTTTCTGAAGACACACGTCTACGTCTACCCCTTTTTTAATCGGATTTCGTAGGCGCGTGTTCGTTTTTATGCATCTTAATAAAAAGCCAAATCCACCTTATTGCAGCCGTTAGGGGTCAGTGTTTTTTATAATTTCCGTCGAGCGCGGTAGGTGAATGTATTAATTAGTCAATTCTTACCTTCGAGATCCATGCACTATAATTGTATTCTCATTTATAACTCTGTTAGCATAATTTAACAGGTCGATGCGTATATGCCGGTAGATAGCATCACGTTATTTTATCCGCCAACAATCAGAATTTTAATTGTTGGAATTAAAAATAGTATAAGGGAATTGTTATTTATATAACTGCACAAAATATTGAAAATTTAGTAAATTTGAATATATTAAATACTCAATTAGCATTCTTCAATATGTGGTCAAAAAGACGTGTTATTATTTTATTTATGAAAGGGTTTTAAACAGGTTCACCAATATGTTAATTAACATTAGGTATACAAAAAGGTACAGGCTACATATTTTTTCATCGTTTTAGCTGCTTAAAACGGCGTGTTTATCGGACACTTGTGACAGTGATGGAAAATTCCTTTACAAAATGGATCGTATGAAGAAAACGCCGAGGAATGTCATTAATATTCGAAACGTAACGAGGAGGGATTATAAAATAATAGCAGTAATTTGGGACGGCTCGCGTCCCTCCGTCCTCTGGCATTCCTCATTTAGATATTCATGGAAATATCTGCTTTATTACATTTTTAAGGCTTTCTAGATGACCAGCCTTTTTTTGGCTGTGCCTGTTTTTTCGTTCGTAATATTTTTCATCGAATATTAATGATACGGTATTTACTTTTTTCTATGTTAAATTAAATTTTATTCAAAACGTTTAAGTGTCTAATTGATCTACAAATCGTAAGAAATGGTTTTAAGCTTTTGTAAACCATGTTGCCCCCTTATTTCGAAGGTTATCGTATAGATAACCTTCGTTACGTTACTTTTTTTTATTATTCATACTAATATTACAAATGGTAAAGTGTATGCGTGAGTCTGTTTGTTTGATCGTCTTTCACGGCAAAACGGCTGAACCGATTAGCCTGAAATATGGTATGGTGATGACTGATGAGTAACACATTGGATTAGCATATGGGCTAATTTAAAATATGTCGTTTCGCGGAAATAAATTTTTAGCAGTTATACTAATAGTATTTATTACTCATAATTACATAAGGAAGTGATTAAGTACTCCTACAATAAAATCTGGAATATAGATCTAAAAGCTAGAGGCAATTATGAGATATTATGAACAGGAACATCAACATCATCATCGGCAGCCTGACTTCACCCACTGCTGGGCCTCCTCTTGCTCTCGCCATTTATTACGTAATATTTACATACTTAGTATTAAATTGATAATCATTTGATTTAATTAAGTTTATTTTCATCTTTGTAGGTCATTTAAATAAAAGCTTAATTAAAAATGTATTTTTTACAGTTCTTTTTTTTTTATTATGCAACTGTATTAAACTTTAAATTCGAGGAATTCTTATTTAATTATATTAATAGTGCAAATAGCTGTATACAAATATCTATTAGGTTATTTAGTAAGAGTAGGGTTTATGTTTAGAAAATCTTATAGGTATATAAAATATTTATAAATAAATAAATAAATAAATAAATAAATATATATATATTTCCGGACAATCCACACAACAACATCTAGCCCCGTGGTAAGCTCTTATAGCTTGTGTTACGGGTTAATAATGTATGAACTTAATTGATCTTGATTCTCTTAATTCTTAATTGTTTGTTTGAGGAAACAACTTAACCGATTTTAAAAATTCCTTGACGTATACCTACCCTAGTGATTGCTCACCGGTCTGTCTAAACGAGACTTCAGGTTCGTCAGTTTTTTACCCACTCACAGCTTCCGGCTAACATTGGAATTCCACAAGTGCTGATTATTGAGTGTTCTTCTCGATTGATATATGGGACATAGAACAAGACACAGGAAGGACTCAACCAACTGTCTGTTTCCAACTCGTAGCAAATCAACAAGACGTGTAAGCAAATATTATCTACCCTCAAAATTGTACTTACATCACACAAATGAAGAAAATAAAATATAAACAATTCATTACAAATTAAGTACCTACCTAATGTTTCACTATTGTATTCAGATTATTATATAGGGCAATTTTTGTCTTAATAAAATACATAATAAAATATGTTACCCCCGCGGGCCACATGGACAACACCGTGGCGTAAACTATTGGGCACTTTGGATATAAAACAAAATGGTCACCTAATTTCCTCATCAATCAATCCGAACAAACCTATAAAATATCTGCAAAGTTGTATGCAAAAACATGTACAGTTTAGTACCTTTTCAACTGGTTGTCACTCCGTTGTGTGTTTTAATTTACAAAAGACGTCAATAGAATTTGCGAAACAGTTACGCAAAGCATGAAATTAGCTTTGCAATTTGCAACAAATTCTTTGAATTTGAATATTGTATACCCTATTTTTTGGCGTATAAACGCCCGAACGGCATACGCTGGTCAATTTGCAAATTAGCAAACCTGCTTTTTGTAACAGTTCGTTGTTTAGACATAAAAAGAAATTAAGCATTGTTGTTTTCTTTTTTGCTAAATGCAAATTACGAGTATATAGTCCGGGAGCAGATTACATCTTTTGTTTAGAACATTAACCTAGCTTGCTTTAAGTTACAGGTATACATTTTTTGTATAAACTTGTAAAGTTGTAACGATTTTCAGTAGTAATGAGAAGTAGTTGCTATATCGAAAGTCGAAAGGTGCAAAAAAATATATATACACGTATTTTTTACTTTGCTTTGCCACATTCATTCAGACTTAAGTTATATTATGAAATCTAGAATAATGTCATATATCTAAACCACCCATTAAAATGGTTTATTTTTTAAACAACCTATTCGCTATAGACTTTTTTGTAAAATTATGTTGGGTGTAACCTACAAATAGGAAATAGATTTTGCAGAATTCTTCGTAAAAAAATACAATTTTGAAAGTACCTCTAATTTGATTAACAGTTGACCATTTTCGAGAAAGTTTGTCAATGGTTATATATAGAGCAATCTTGGTCTGCCAGTCACTGACAGTTGACAATTGACTATATAGCTATCAAGGAACTTATACCCAACCTGGAATGTGCATAGGCTGCGGATGCGCGAGCCGAGCGAGATAGTTTTGTGAGAGCCCTCTGTCCCTTTCATTAGGGTGTCCAAACAGTAGGTAGATATTTTGGACATAAAAATATGAACAAATCACTTAATTTCATTAAATAATTATGTTATAGGGAGGTGTTACTCGTAAAATAAAAGTAATCACATGTTACGATTTATAAACATATATTTGGTAAATATTTTCATTCACACATTACTGAATAAAACAGTTTTATGCGAATAATTTTTGATATTTGTATTACTTGGAATGGCATCCAGCCACTTTTTTCTCAAAGATTCTTCACTAGGAAATCTGAAATTAATTAATAATTTAAAATAATACGTAGTGACACACAAATCAGTGATTAGCACATAAAGTTTAATCTAGATTACCTACTATTTATATGTTTGAACAAAATATGATTACGGAATTAATCCTAAAAATCCGTTCATTATGGTCATACTACTTCAAGAATTTAAAAATACTTACTTGAAGAAAGATTTACCGCATCCCGCATAGGATTCGCTTTTACAGCCTGGAATCGCACATTTTTTAACCATATTTATTATGTACGAATAAAGAAATATTGCCGAATTACGGTAGGATAAATAATAACAAATCAAAATGGCTGATGGGATGCCAGTTCAATTTACATAGATCCTACTTAAAACCTATTCTTTTTCAAACAGTTATGTCAGTTTCAAACATTAGTGTGTCTAAATTTTTGCAATAAAAAAATCTCATTATAGACGATAATTTAAAAATATATGGATCATTAGGATAATCAGAAAGATGGTAATATATTTTTTAACAAGAGATGACAAATTTGATTTTTTTACCATTCCTACTACGTTTTAAAAACAACCCTTCTGGCAACACTTAAGAAAGGGACAGAGGGCTCTCGAAGCGCTAGCTCTCTCGGACCGGATTTCTCTCTGACTAAATGTTATTTGAAAATAGAACTTAACTTCATATACATACGGTTTTTTTTTATCGAGGAAAAAATGTCGGTGTACATTCCAGGTTGGGTATAAGTTCCTTGATAGTTATATTTTAACCATTATTCTATTTTTTACCTCGGAGATGGTGAATCAGGCCCTTAGGGCCTCTTGCACAATCCAAGTAAACTAAGCAATGGTTAGTTGTGTCAAGAGCTATCTCGCTCTATATTTTAATCATTACCTATCTAATTTTACTCAAAGATGGTGAAACAATATTAAAAAGTAAGTATACGGACTTTTACATAATATGTTTGTACATTTTACATATATTAGGTACGATGAACACATCGAGTTGGCTATTCCATTTGACTTTGTAACCGCAGTGCACGGTCAATATATTATCTCCGAGTATCTTAAAACTTTCTTGATATTGTGGTCAAGATACATCTTTACAGAAAACAAATGCTCTAGATTTGAATTGTGAGCATTTTTGTTTACACATTATTTGTTTTGAATTTGCAAGCATTGCGAATTCTATAAAAACTGATCCAATTTTGAAAGGCCATGAAATTGCTTTGTTTCTTCACAAAATGGCCTGTGGTCCGAATTGAATTCTGGAGCAAAAACACGTGAGTTATTGCTCTTTAGGTTACTTCTCAGTAAAGTTATTTACTGTTGCCTTTGCGGTTTTGTAATTGCAGTACTTTGAAAAAAACTAAACTGTGCTCAGGTCATAAATCAGAGAATTTTGATTTATCCAATAATATTATATGTACCTATTAAGTACTAAAACAATTTTTACGTAACACATGTTTCTACTCAGTATTAATATTTAAGTAGGTAGTTAAGTATTTTCTGCAAGAAGAAATATAAAATATTCGCTAAAAAGGTTGTCCTAAGCCGTAGCTCGTTACGTATTCGAAAGATAACATAAGAATACCCACGTTAACTTTTCGAGCAGGAACAGAGAATGTTATCTGCGAGTAGTAGGCACTCTGTCGGTAGCGGGATAGGCTGATCAATCATGGAGCCTACCCCTTCTAACCCGCCCCGTGTTGGTTGGCGCGCGAAAACAAACGGTTGCTAGGCGACGGGCGGGGGCGCCACCCGCCCGCCGCATCGCTCTCCACACATGACACACCACGCGAGCTTTGAGCTGCTCAACGATGCACAAAGCGACAGTTCCTTGTACTCGTAATGTTTGTTCCCGCAATGTAAGACGTCACGAGGAAAAACATTTTGTCTCTCTGAAAATAAATCGGATTGGATAATTCTATAACTGTGTACTTGGTAATTATAGGTAGGTAGATGAATTCTTTAAATATTAAGTAGGTAATTGTTTACTACCTACACAATTAACGTTAACGAATTTAAACAATCTGTAGTTGCAATACGCGTTCTAATCTAGCACATTAAGTAGGTACCTAACAACCAACTGAAAATGTTGGCTTTTATTTTTCTCAGAAAATAAGTTGTATGTGTGTGTAATTGAGAAGAGGAGAGGCTCGGTCCTGGCGGCGCGGTGATCCATCATCCCGCTGACCGCTGCCCCCACCGCCACCCCGCTCTTACTTTTCACTTTCTCTACATATTTTAAGGAGAATAAAACTTTCCCTTCGCCCGACTCGCCTTTATTTCCTCCGCGAAATGTAATAGAGTCGCGGCCACAGTTCGTTTCCGCTGAGAGATCCAGTTTGGGACACTTCGCCAATCAGTTGTCTTGTTATCGTCACCGATGACACCGCTGATAGATTCTAATGTAAGAGTGCTTTATCTTGCAAATGGTAATTCATGCGGGAATCAACTTTTGTCATTTTCTCTGACTTTAAGTTAGGCCATTTATTTTACTTATTTTCGTACTATACTTTTTGATTGACTATTTTATCGCTTCCATTCAAAAGATGTGATGTTATCCGTTGAACAATGCTTACTTAAAGTTTTCAAATTTCGATGATACTTTTAAGGCATGTAGCGAGTTGTCTGTTGTGAACGTTGCATTGTGGTGATTCAGCAAGAATCGTGGCTATTTTTGTGTATCGACGGCACCGGGATCGCAGTGTCTATAATAAATGAACGGGCGCGGGGATGCTGACCAATGGCAGTCCCTCCCTCAATCAATATGATGGACTCGGTCGCGAGGGGACGATCGCTCACTGATTTTTTCCCTCGCTGACAGCGCTCGGGAGGACCCGTTTTTGCGCCCTCCGTGCATCCACACGTGAAGGGAGCTCGCAATTAATAAGTGTGCTCGATGGCCGCCCGCCACTACCCACGCTTTTATTTGTCCCTTCGATAACAGAACGACTTCGCAACAAAATGTCGAATTCTAGTTTCAATTATTCACATTCATCTGCCAGTCCGGTTTTTATACAAAGCAAAGTTATCCTTATTAATGCATAAAAGTAATTAAAAAGCAATTAGGCGGATTGCCTAAAATTCATACTTCTATTTCGGAATGATCCTTGAAAATTCCTTTGAAAACATTTCGTCTCAAACATCAAAATCTTAATCTAAGTTTAAAATTTCTTCGGGAATCGGCAAATTTTGCACTAAGTCATTAAAGTATAAAAGTTCGGTCATTTCGCAGGCGTTGCTTAAAAGCCTTTTAGGCGGAGGAAAGTAATCTTTCATTAGGAGAGGGAGGAGCTAAAACGGAAGTTCTCTTTCAAAGGAAAATTACGCATCGGTTGTGTCTGTAACATTCTACGGAGATGGATTTTAATTACGTCAAACAAAGTTGTGAGAAGGGAGACAGAGCTGAACTGGCCATTCCGCCACCATTTTATAAAAGCGCTTTAATCGTGTTACTTACATAATAGGATATAGTTAGTGTTCTCGTTAATCTTCCAATGTAATGGTTCCATTAATAGTTTAATAGTAGGTACTCATATTATTGCTTCTAATTTTGGAACGAAGCTTAGGTCGCTATAGATCTGTAAGTACGTACAGGAAAGATAACTGAGACCGAAGATTCAGCTACGAGTAGCTGCATAATAATTAAAAGCATACTTGTCAATACATACATACTTGTCCTAAACCTGAGATCTGATAATTAATAACAAGATTACTTTTAGGGACAATATGCTATATTGCAGATATAGTAGGAAATCGCTACGAAAGGTGGTATAAACATAATTATTGAAATGATACCTGAATGGGCTGAAGGTGCTATAAATCCGGCGCGCCCAGCGACTCGTCATGGAAATGAACAGCGCTTCAGGCGCGTTAATCAGCGTTCAGTCGCCATTCGTTTGATTAGGGTTAGTGGGCGCGGGCTATCAATCCGCACATTACCATGTCCACTTCACCCCAGGGCTACCTCAAACGGGAAATGACCACAACTTGCTTGTACGTTCATTCGTTTTGGCCGTAGGAAAACCACTGCAATAGGCATCTCTCAATCACAACGGGTTTGCCAATACTCACCATGCAAAAAGCACAAATGTCCTTCTATGTCACCACGCTTGGCAGACGGATTGGCGAGCGTAGTTGTTACCTACTACTCACTAAAATAAAATAAGTTGTATTTGTGTCTGTTCAGACTTTAGTTACCGGCTTACAGTATCGATAAAATTTCATATGCAGGTCCTTAACCAAACATTAAGATTGTGCAGAAACGAAAATTATTTGCTACGTGTGTTATATTTATGCATGGTATAAAATGTGTGAGGATGGTAAAAGGAAAATTATTTGCAAGATATTTTTTGGTTTATTCGAACGACTTTGGTCATCTTAGCGTGGTTTTTTTTTGATTAACTCTAGCCGACATTACTCAACAATGAGGTATCAGATGTTTGAACAATATCAGAAGATTGATAAATCCGCCGCAATTAATGAATTAATAAATAAAAATAACTTAATGCCTAGGCATTAAGCTCACCTTTTCGTATAAAATTTAACTTTGTGCAAATAAAGTGTTTTTAATAAATAAATAAAACTTCACAAAAGAGTAGAAAAACAGAACAGAATCCTAATAATGGCGTTTAATAAACTTAACGTGTATGTAAACGAATTTCATTGACATGACAACCCTTAGGCCTTGTAAAGCGTTGTTTCGACCGATTCGTGTTCAGCACTTTTAGGTCAATTAGGCAAAGTCGCGCCCGCGAGCATCGCAGCACTGCCGCTAATCAGTGGGCTGTGGGCACGCCAAACTTTATGCCGTGTTAATTTGACTAATGCGCCTCGGATTACACCCGTGATAAACTACTGCGCTGTCCAACGGCCGAAACCAAGGTACATCCATCATTCATTTACGCTTAATTTGTTTATGTTTACGAATGATATATTGCCACTTTCGTAAAAATTTTCCTTTCAAATTAGTACAGTGAAATGGAAAACAAATTGGAAAACATGGCACTGAGAGGCTTAAGTGCGTAATGGCCCATTTATCTCATTTATGTTTTCATTTGAGTTGTCTGCTTGTTTTTTTAAGATTTTGAGAATGTATTGATAGGCTTATATTCTTTGCGTGTTTGGCAAATATAAGGTTAGATAAAAAAACAACATACATAAAATATGTTGTTATTATATTTATGAAATAGATTTTCGGGATGTAGAGTCGGTATTATGTAGCATTGAGCATTGAGATATTATCATTATGGAAATGACGAGCAACAGGAAGCTACAGTTGAGTAGTCCAGCTGACACCAAATGTCGTGTCCAGGCACAATTAGCTCGAGCTACTTAATCAATTAGGATTGTAACAATCGCCCACATCGTCCCACCGTGTGAATACGCCCCTATCACTGTTACACTACAAAACATGCGCTCTTTTTGTTCACCACTTTATGACATTTTAAAGGCTCCTCATTAGATAACGTAAAAATAATTCACGTAGGAAATGTATCGCGTTTGTTCGAGAACAATTTATTTTTCCCTTTTTGTATGGTTATTATTGTTGGGGAGTCCATGACGTGTCGCCGACACATTACTTATTCACTGTAGTTGACGTCGGCTTCGTAATAATTTTAACTCCAATCACTCTAATTTACTTTGAAACAGAATTAAAGTTGTTTAAGTTTAGGCGTAATATCCTTTTTGGGCATTTTATCAAAGTAGTCACAACTAAAAAGTGCTACGAGTACAGAAAAATGTTAAGACATTATCACAGTAAGTGGTTACCCTCTGAATCCTTACACGTGGCCTCCGGGTGGTGCTAAGAACAGTCTCTGGTGGTAGGCTTCGGCCGCGGCTTGTCACCACCCTCCGGGCTGGGCCAGTGCGTGAAGCGATTTTTTCGTGTTTCGTAATGTGGTCCGGAGAAGTCATCTTCTAGGTCCCACTTTACATCAGGTGAGATTGTTGTCAAATGAAGGCTTATCAACCATAAAAAAAAAAAAAAAAAAACATTCGGCTATGTACTTATGTGGCTGAGATCAAAAGTAGGGTTGTAAATATGAAACCCAATATGATATGATTGGGTGGTTGCTATGAGATAACTGGTTTTATATGTAATTTGTTTTTATTATCTATTGCAACCGTTACGTAATATTCAACTGTTAAATAGATGTTAATACCATCATGGTATCTGCAATAAAATCCAAATGTTATTTATCTTCATAAAAACAAGTGATAATTTGTAAATGTGTATCCAAAATTTGTCTGTGGTCTGGGTACACGTTCGTTCATAAGTGTTTTCTTTCTCTGTATTCCTAGAAAACAGTCTTATGATATTGACATTCGGGTATTCTTTGATAGAGTTTTATGTTCACAAATGTTTAAGTAGACATAATGTTATTGAATTTCTCATAAGGAAACCAGAACAGCACCTTAAATCTTTAACTTGCTTCTTACGCCATTTTTTACATACCTTCTTAAAGACATTCAATAGCCTACTAATATACATATACTCGTATATAAACGCGCAAGTTTTTGACGATTGGTGTGATTGCTGCTCTTTCACGCAAAAAACGACTGAATGATTTTTAACGAAACACAGTAGTATAGCTTACATATCAGAATAACAGATATATTGTTTTTACCTCGGTAAAATACCACATTTCGCGGGAAAATTAATAATCGCGAGCGAAGCTCGATTTGCATCAAATGTGACACGGACATTTCTTTTACCCTGGTAAAGGACACACGCTACTTTTTGCCGTGGAAAAGTCTATTATTACGCGTGTGATAACGCGGGCGGAAGCTAGTCATTAATAATTAATTGCCTACATTATTATTATTTTTTTTTCATTATTTGGTTTCTGGTACTTTTCCAAACTACTTGTGGTGGTTATTGTACAATCAATATGAGCTGAGGTCTTAAATTGGTGTAGAGGGTGACGGTAGTTAACTCATTTGTGGTTGCAGGACATGCGGGATGTTTGTCTGACCGTATAATGTGTAGCACGGCCACAGAATAATAACAATACATATAACATTTTCTGATGACAACTGATGACTGGGTGTGGTTTAAGTTAAATTATAACCCTTCAACAAAACACGGCAAAGTAAAATTTACTAGAAAATACACTGAAATAGCTGAATAAAATTTGCTTGTTATGTCGATATAAAACTAAACGCACATCTAGCTTAAAATATCTAACTTTTTATTTTACTAAAATTCTATGTTGTAAAACACAATGTTCCCAGTCGTACGTAATGTAATTGTTATGACGCTTCAGCACAGTTATCGCACAATTATATATTTTTTTAATATATTTATAGTTAGTCACTGTTGTTGACACACAAAGAGCGTTTTAATAATAAACAAAAAATCACGCGAAGTTATTAAAAATAACTTGATAATACACAATCCTTACTTAATGTGTAGTTATAACAATAATAATATTAAAATATGTTTTTTTTATTTTAAGATTCTTTACTTGTGATCAACTCAATCAATAAATAGAGCAAGCCCCGCCTACCGTTTTATTGGCTGCACCCTTCCACCAAAAGGGTTATTATTAGAAGGCGCGCGAGAAGCGCGCGCGCAGGCCGCGCCTCGTCTTTTAGCTTTTTTATTATTTTTCACTTGACATCGCGCGATGCGATTGGACGAAAGGGGTAAATAAATGCATGGATCCTTTAGGGCGGGCTCGCGAGAGTGAAAGGGTTAGGGTTAATTGCTAATTCGAAAGGGGAACATCGATGGGGTTAAGTGGAATAAATCATAATGCTGACAGCTGCTGGTATATAATGTAAAATGATGGGCGAGATTTTATGTGTAATAATACTATGAGTAAAACTCTATCTATTTCTGAAAACTGTATTAAAATCCGTAAGACAGACTGACGGTGGAAGCGACTTCATTTTATAATATTTAATATTTTTACCTAAACATGAACATGAAGGCCTATAAGGCCTTCAAGTTTCATCTTAGACCACATCGTCACTTTACATCAGGTGAGATTGTGTTTAAAAGAAAGCATATCGAGCATAAAAAAATAATATTATAATATACCGATGTAAAGATTTGATAAAAATCTGATTATAGATTTTTAAACGAACTTACGTTTATCCTTATCCACCGCATTTATCAAATATCCCCATTGATTTTACAAGATTACTTGAAAAACTAGAGAGTGACGTTAATCTGGCATTATTTAAATATAACTTTTGTTGCTTTAGGCGAGCGCCAGTCATAAAGTTGGCGATAGCGGGTTAACGTGACTTTCGCAACTACACGGGGATTACCGCGTCGACACCTTGTTCCTCTCATTTACGGCGAGAGGCTCGTTCGCACGTCGTCATAATGACGTATGCACAACTCTATCCGACCGGATTAGTTGCGCCATCAAAGCAACACTACAATTTAATTTTCAACTTTTATTACGTAAGGGATTTGCTGTGAAATGGTGTGCTGTTTTACATAATTGACGTACGGCGGCATGCCGACTATTCAAAAGATTTTATTACATATCGTAAACGAAAAGCAACAGGCATACAGTAGGAAAGGCAAATATTTAGAAAACAATTTGCAATACGCCGGCAAGTGCCTAAAATTAGGTAGTTTACTTATTGTTCACGCGGACATTGAAACATTTCAATGTTAACTTTGTTTTTGTAGTGAGTGTAGTCGTAAACTTTTCACATACATACCTAAATAGGAAACTTTACTGCAGTAGCTGCTTCTTTGATTGTTTTTTTTTTTACCTACTAGTTTTTAAATTATTGCAAAATAAAAAAGGTGAAACTACTCGTTATAATCTGTCGAATCAATATGCCACTGATTTATTTAAATATTTAGCACGCAAAATCCTAAAAAAGTACGCCAGACCCATTAACTAACAAAGAAGCCGAAGCAAATAATCATGCCGAATCTTAAATATGATCTCGGAGATATATGGTATGTCGCAATGGACCCAAACAACCCTAATATTTTAACGTTTTCCAGCAACTAAGGCTGACATATTTTGCGGCCGCTCCATAAATTATCTATTAGCCGAACATCACTTGACGTGTCCACAAAAGATAGGTTAACTTTTGTGCAACCGGATCGATTGGAGAAGCGAATAATGCGAAATAATGGAAGAAACCCTTCCTCACCTGCATTCCCACGATGGTACCTAGAAAGTTTCACCACGCCAGAGAAAAAGTTTGCGCAAGTAAAATTTAATGTGAAACATTGAAATGTTACCTACGCAAAGGGTCGGTCCGACGGGGATTTGGATACGAACATGTGCATGCGTGGGAAAGTTATTACATATCATGGTTGGAGCTGTATTAAAATTGATTCATAATAGCTTAGAAGGTAAAATTTATTCGTTTATACGCTAAAAGTCTTAGATTGCATATCCATTACAGATATCGAGAAGTACGAATATGATATTATGATAGTATACTACTTGCATCGTTATGTGTTGGGTAAATTAAGTATTTATACATGTTATTATAAAACACATCCTTTCCCGATAAGGCGATGCGATGTGGTCGCTCGTCAGCGACAAATCATTTTAATGTTTCTTTTTAAATAAAAAAAAACACATCCTTTGCTTAGCTAAGGAGTGCGAATGTGCAAGGAAGATCTCTGGCAGAGATGTAGCTTTTTTATGTAAATTGAGCCCATTTATAAATGTAATGAATATTCAATTAACAGTGAAATCTACGATAAAGTATGTGGGCACATCATTTTGTTAGTCTAAATATAAAAGATCGTGTTCGTAAGATACAAATTGAAAGATGTTTCTTAGAAGGACGATAGGTGAAGATTAGATCAGCGATTTAAAAAGCTACTTGATTTTACGCAATTCATTAAATATATTTTTCACATAATATGAAAGGTTGAAAATCACATACGTTCTTAATTAATTTTACAAGGTCTGATAAAAATATTTACCTATACAGACACATAAACAATTTCTAACCTAGGTATTTTTTTCAGACAGAGATGTCACTTGCAGAGGAAAGATTGCATACAATACACATAGAGATAGGATTTCTGAATGCAAATAATGCAATATCGGGTGATCTCCAAAAGAAAGAGCATGTTCCCACGTGTTTCTACTTAACATTCGCTTCGGAATACCTTCATGTGATCCTTATTGGCGCAAAAACAGGGAAGGTCAGTGATCGAGTGAAACTGGCTAGTTCTCGAATTGCATCGACCCTTTCACTCTCGACTCTACCTGCGCTTTTTACCCTGTTCCCGGAATCGAAGTAGACCCGACCGCGTCCATACAGTTGCTCAAACTATTGAATCTAAATCGAATCCAGTTGTAAAGCTTCGGTAGTGTCATCGTATCTTATTATTTATGTGCATAGTTAATATTTGACCTGAATAAATGATTTTAGTATTATTATTATTTATTAACTATCGAAAACTAGCTTTGTACGCCACGGCGTTGCCCGTGTTTTATGGATATTCCCCCAGGAACGACGTATTTTCCGCGGTAAAATACAGCCCTTCTTGATAAATAGGCTATCTAACAGTGAAATAATTATTCAAATCGGACCAGTACTTCCTGGTATAAGCTCGTTCAAACAAACACAATCTTCAGCTTTATATTATTTGTATAGATTTTTTTTTTCTCTGCACTTATTGTGGTTATAGAAAGACATGCAGTAACATTTTCATATTGTATGTTTAAGTGTTGATTATGAACAATTTTAGACGAATTGTATTTTGATTTAAGTGTAATTTAATGACAATTTTAGATTTTTCACTATAGAAGAAGCTGATGAGTAGATTAATGGAGATGTTTATAATTATTGTGTTAATTCTAACGGAAAATTTCAATATAAATAATTAAAGAACACAAAACTTACATCAAGTTCTATAATCGTCTGACTACTTGTATAAAACTTTGAGAAACACTGACCATCACACCAATGAACTGCAGTGTTTTGCAAATTCTTCTATTCGAAAGGGTCTTCGAAATAAATCAAATGTGTATGGGATGGCGGCAAAAAATCTGCTTAATTACTCCTATTTGGTTCTTCTGTGAAGAAATCTATCAGTTTTCAGTTCTACTGTTTTTTGTGACAATATTGTGTTTTGCTGTTAAAAATCGGTTTGCTTTTAATAAGCAATGATTAATCCAAAAGTTTAACATTATATTACTTTGAGATTAATATAATGTCAACATTAGGAATATAAGGGTCCAATTAAACTTTATGGTCCTTATACAAATCAATACTGAAATACAAAGTTTTATACTTAAAAATATACTTTAAGCCCAGCACGTTATGATTATTATAATATTGTTATCAGCTTTAAGAATACTTAGAATGTACATTGTTTTGTGATTTTCGTAGAACGCGTGCAGTTTTTTTTATTTTACTGGTCTCGTTATATGGCATATCAAAAATAAAAAATGTACACTTACAAGATAAGTAAATGGCGTATTTAATTTTTTTTGAGAAATTGCTCTGAAAAAACATTTATTTTGGTATTTTTTCGCTGGAGTAAGTTTTGTAATTCGTCAGTATCGAATCTACTGGAACTGAATTCGCCTGGATATTGTATTGGTGCAAATATTACACATAAATTTTCCTCTTGCATCACTCAATATATTGCTGAAAATTGCATCAAAACCAACCTAGTAGTTTCTAGTGAAAATTGAAACATACAGATAAACAGAAGCGATGGTCGCCTTGATGACTTGTAGTATTTTTGTGCAAAAAGCATAAGCACTCACTAACATATATCAACGATTGGTCTAGTTAAATTTTTTGTTTTGACATGTTTATGAAGACTTTAACAAAATTATTCTTATTCTTATTCTAATTATTACTTTTTATTTATGTTAATTGTAATTTAATAACAATGTTAAAAAATCGCTATATTAACGAATTTATTTCCCTTTTAATATTTTCTCTATCAGGTAGAGTAGGTAGTGCAACCATGTTTCTAAAATGACTTATAAAATTGAGCCTTATCGAAATGATACTATAACTTATATTCGGAGATTCATCTCAAACCAAAAATATTCATTGAAAAAACGCTATCGCAGTTTTGATCATTTATAACTTGCTTTTGACGGCCAAACAAAACGCGTAGAAAAAATGCGGATTGCTAGAATAGGAAGAGTGGAAATGAAGTATTAACGCAACACTTGCACTTTCAATCGTCTTTTGTATCAGATTTCAGAACCGCTCTGGTTTCCAACCCATTGTAGTCACACACACGTGTTTATTGTTAGGTAACACACATAATTTGCGTCTTGCCTATGTTTTTGTCTTTAGTCAATATTTATCACCTATGAATAATCTTATTCTACGTACCTAAGGAATGGCAATTCCTTCTCGTACCACCGGTGGAATAATTTGCTGGCACGACGAGGAAACAGAAAACATGCCTGGGTGTTAAATTGTCACATAGTTATATCGATATTTGGGCGGGCTATAACATCCAGTTGGCCTTGTTAACTCATAAACGGGCTGATAGTTGGCCTTGAAATAAAATGTGTATACAGCCAGAGAAACTAAAAATCAATTAAAACAAAGAAAGCCTAATAAACGATTGGATATTTGGGTTAAAAGTAAAAAAATATAAAGCGTAGTTTGGGGCTCAAACATTTTTGTAAAAGCCTAACTACCGCCAATTTGATAAAAACGTGATTTTGTGGCTATTGATAAAGCGAAAATAACAGCTTAAAAACAAAAAGTGTTAAGGTTGTAGTCGCAAAATTACGTAATTATTTAAAATGCCGAATAGTTATGTTTGCCAAAATGTTGGAACCCTTTTGCACAAAGTGCTGTAAAATACTGAAATTTATTTTAACAAACTGTAGCCTGAAATTCTTTACATAATTGCATAATTTATCCCAGTATCGGTATTGACTAGGTGTATTACATAAATTATTTGCGGATCCGAGCTATTTCTTATAGAAAATGCGCCTCATTTAGCAACTTGTCTAGTTTAACCGAATAAAACCACATTCCATACTGCTCTAAATTACATTAAGTGCAGGATATGTTAGTTTGAAGAGCATAATCGGAGTATTGAGAGCATGTTTGCATGTAGCCAGCACGAGAGGCTGTTTGTCGGCGCGCAGCACAAAGAACGATGATTTCACACTCTGCTGGGCCACGGCAATGCACTGTCTGCTTGAATGCTCCGCACTACCGCATAGAATTGCAAGGAAAGAGTCAAATTCCAAATTATGTAACTATTCTAAACCATTCTTAAATGCTCGTACATAATACTGCCAAATTATAAATTTAGTTTTTTTTTATGCTGTATAAGCCTTCATTTGACCACAATCTCACCTGATGTAAAGTGACGATGTCTAAAATGGGACATGAAGACCTAGAAGGTAGATGGCTTCTCCGGACCACATTACGAAACACGAAAAAATCGCTTCACGCACTGGCCCAGCCCGGAGGGTGGTGACAAGCCGCGGCCGAAGCCTACCACCAGAGACTGTCAGTTGTTTCTTTACTCATTATTTTATAAGACTTCACTGTTTTATTGGAAATAGCATTCAAACATATTTTGCTTATTATTTAATAAGCAAAATATGTTTGGTATAATATAGTGGGTATAATTGGTCAATATGATATCTTACCAGGTAACTATAATGTCTAGTAGGGACATATATTATTGCTACAAGATACATTCGAGACTTACGTCCAGTATCATTGAGGATGTTTTTTTTTGTTATATAAAGATTTGTAATAAATAAACGAATACTTTTAAAAATATAAAAAGAAATACTTAGGATATCAGAAACATAGTGAAACTACAACTTTAATATTGATATATATTCTAGTCTTTGTTAAGAAAGTTTTGAAAATCATGGCATTTATATCTTATTACTATTACTAATGTTAGTTGCAAAAGTCAAGACATCGCGGCGCTTTCGCTCGAGTGGTGCTATAGGCAGTGCACACGTGCAGATTAAACTTTTCAAAGGATTTTTTACAATAAAACATATGCCGCTTTTTGCTTTAACCCACTTTAAGCTCGATTATAACCTTCTTACCTACATTTGCTTCGCTTTTTGCGTGATTGAAGTCGCCGAAATTGAACGTAGGTACAAGAATCTTTGAGTTAGTTTCATTCATATAGGAGGGAGTTTCATTCATTTTTGGAGGTTTTGTCTGTTCACGTCCGTAAGTGGTTACCCTCTGAATCCTTACTCGTGACCTCCGGGTGGTACTAAGAACAGTCTCTGGTGGTAGGCTTCGGCCGCGGCTTGTCACCACCCTCCGGGCTGGGCCAGTGCGTGAAGCGATTTTTTCGTGTTTCGTAATGTGGTCCGGAGAAGCCATCTATCTACCTTCTAGGTCTTCATGTCCCATCTAAGACCACATCGACACTTTGCATCAGGTGAGATTGTGGTCAAATGAAGGCTTATCGAGCATAAAAAAAAATAGAGGAAGTACCTATATTTAGCTTTGATATGTATTTCATTATACTCCACTAACTACCTACAGCCGAAATGATGATGATAGTATACTTTTACAGACAAATTATTCTTTCAAGGGCAAAATATGAGAAATTAATTACCGATAGAAACTAATTAACAATAAAGAAACATCATACTGGTATTCCATGCGTTCATATCATAATACATTATTACTTATAATTTTTATTATTCTTATCAATTTATAATAGGCAAAATGCATTGCATTTTTATATAATTATAAATGATATACCTATTCAACTGATTTAAATAGATTTTAACATCTTTAAGTTATAAATTTTACAAATTAATTCGTAATAGACATTGAGTCTACTTTGGACACGAAACGATATGGAATGGTCACAAAAGGTCTCTGTGTGAAATCGTAGACAGATTGGGAATTGGCATCGCAAAAAGTAAAGTGGTTTTTGTTTATGGTTACGTAGCACATTGCCTGAGACGCCTCACACATGGACGGAACCTGCGATATACTTCTCATCTTGTGCAATAATGTACTTATAGGTAGGGCTGTCAAAGGGAACTTGATTATTTATAGCGTGATCGTGATCGGTTAAGAACACATTTATTGGATATATAACACTGAGAATTCTAGTATAGCAATTAATTTGTCGGAAGAACATAATATACTCGTAATCAGGGCAAGTTCTCAAAAGAAAGCGAATATTTAAGACGAAACAATATTTAAGAATAAGAAAACTGTTTACAATAAAATAATTTAAAATTTGTTTAAATTGGTTGGTATAATATTTTTCGAATTTAAACCAGATAAGTACCTACATAAACATTGTTTCAATATCTAAGTCTATATTTTTATAGACTTATTTAGCTCTACCTAGGGTTAGCTCCTACGCGCTCTAAGTAAGCTCTTAATTCATTGTTGTCCGAAATCCGATAAAGAAATTTGAAGATTTTACATCCTTTTTTGTTATGTTTTTAAATACTAAAACATCAGCAATGGCAACTAAACACGATGTTGTCATAATGATTATGAATAATATCTTCATATCTGTTCAACCAGGACCATGAGGCAAAAGTTATTTATTATTATTTATTATAATTACCTACTGTATTCGGTATTGTACTGTTAACAGTTCTTCTAAAATAACTTCATCATCAACACTCAAATTCCCACTGCTGGGACACAGGGACTCCTCTCTTGACGAGAGAGATTAGGCCTTAATTCACCACGTCACAATTCGTGTCACATGTCTTTCAAACTCTTCAAATGTCTCAGAACATGCCGGTTTTCTCACTATACTTATTTGCCTAAAATATCTTACAATAAAAATAACGCTAATTACAATATTTTATAGGAAATGTTTTGGTAACATAAACAATCGATTTATATTAGTATTGAAATGAATTATTTATTGTCAGGCACAGAGTCAACCCTAGGTGTGTTTGTGGTGGCTATGTTTGTTCCCAGATCCCACGGCGCGGTGTAACGTGAGTCGGGTGTCCGCGGCTTCCGTCCGGCTTTTAGCGACGTCTCATCGGTCACTCCGCCCCGCCCGCCCAGCAGCCATTCTCACTTCTCATCCGCACATATCGCGTGAAACTTATCGCGCAAACATTATCTTACATAAAAGCTTTTACTT
This sequence comes from Gymnoscelis rufifasciata, assembly GCA_929108375.1. NCBI lineage: Eukaryota > Metazoa > Arthropoda > Insecta > Lepidoptera > Geometridae > Gymnoscelis > Gymnoscelis rufifasciata. The sequence goes on along the minus strand of OV815302.1, from coordinate 9,514,007 downwards.
TCAATGCCCGCTATGTGACATAAAACTGACGAAGATATCCAGGCCGGATAGGTGTCAGATAAAGGCGCCTAGCTTCCGACGCGATAGGCCTCCAAGTCATTAATATTAATTAGCTCCGCCGGTGCGGCTCGCTCAATGCGCTCTTTGCTTCTGACTCGCTGCGAAAATTAATTACTCGCAATCTTTATGTTCCAATTATAAAGGCCTTCGCAACAAATTAAATCTGTCCGGAGCAGGCTTCTTTTGAGAGAGGTTTCACTCTCTTTGTGCGCTTGATAAATGTTCTTTTGCGAAAATTCTTTGAATTCAGCGAAATTTGGACATTTTAGACTTAATACGTTAAATTACGAGTGTCTTAGAGACCCTTAGTAATTAATTTATAGCCGTTATGGACTTATAACAATGAAAATGAAATTGTATGAATGAATTTCGATTCGCGAATAGGGAATTGTATCTAATTGTATGTTACGTGCACTCACATGGTATGTGTATAAAAGCGAAATCGATTCTCAAAACCAGCTTTTTGCATAAACGTTCGCGACTTCCGTGTTCAGTAAGCAAAAACTAAATCTCAATGAAAAAACTAAAGTTTCCCTTTCATCGAGAGGCAAAATATTTAACGGCCGTAACCGGATATCTCCGTGTGGCTCTTGGAAACAATGAAAAAACCAACAACGTGTTATTACGTGAAACCAACATTTAATAAGCCCATTTTTTATTTTGCATGGGTTTTGGTTATCCATTAATTCGTTGTGCAAAAAATATTTTGGTTTACCAACGTTGTACGTTATTTGAATAGTTGGAAGGTGCTCATTGTTAGAAGATGCGGATATGGGATATTTTCTTTCGAGTGAAATTTAATATTCGATGGCTTTATGCTGACCTGGTGCAAAAAGTTATCATTTTTCAATTGAACAAACCATATGGCTCGAGTTAAATTTGTGCAATACATATAAATTTACGATTACTTTTATGATGCCAACTACGAGTAACACTTTCATTCAATGGATACATATGGTTTTACGATCTGATTATGCAAAATATTGCATTATTATTGTGCTAATACAACTAAAGTAAGTTTCTTACCATTTCTAGATGTTTCCCACATTAAAATTGATTTTCCGTGGTAAAAATAAGATTAGGTGCCCAGAAAAAAAAATCTTTACACGAATATTCTATGCAAATTAATATCAGCATCAGTGATAAAGGTGTAACCAGCCGTCTTTCAGGATTATGATATTAAAATCATTATTAAAATTAATGTTTATTCATATATTTTCGAATCATTTTTTCACTAATCCACAAAGACGTCCTGTGACGAGACTTTTATGTCAAAGTATTGGCTAAGCTAAAAGGAAAGACAATTTTTTTTAATATCTATATATGTCTCAAGTTATAACCATATATCATAAGCTATGGTTAGAACTTGAGACATATATATAGATACTAGCGCCCCGCCCAGGCGTCGCACGGGTAAAAAAAGTTCCCGCAATTTTTCCTTATTTGCTCACCGTTTAGACCTACCCTGGACTACGACAAACATTTTAAAACGAAAATCAGCTCAATCGTCCCAGCCGTTCTCGAGTTTTTATCAGACCAACGAACAACAATTCATTTTTAATTATATAGAATATAGATAATCTCCGCTATTTCATGGACGCTTTTAACAAAAAAATTCAAAATAAAAAAAACATAATTAACTATGTTGAATATTAAACTTTCGAGACATAGACAATAGCTCAAAGAGTATTATAACCACCACGTAATTAATAGCTTATCAAGAAAAATCATAGACAACCTATAATATGAATATTGAACTTTCGAGACATAGACAATAGCTCAATGAGTATATTACCACCACGTATGAATAGCTTATCAAGAAAAATCATAGACAACCTATAAAAAGACATTTATTTTACACTTTTGTTAACCTGTAGATAATAACAGACAAATAATTAGCAATAAATTAAAATTGCGACTATAATTTGAGATTTAAACCATCCTATCTCTCAAGTTGGATCGAACTGCACATGATGTGCGAATTTAATTATAATCGGTTAAGTGGTTTAGGAGGCCATTGAGGACAAACATTGTGACACGAGATTTATATATATTAAGATAAACAATTAAATCTTTCCTTAATATTCTATTTCTATTGAGAAAATAGTGCATCAAAATTTCGGTGCTCGACAAAAACTGCTTAGGTACTAATAAGATTATAGACTATGCAACCTTGAATTAACAATAGATATTTAACGTGATGTGCTTTTATCTGCAGATTTTGTTATTATTGACAGAAGTTTGAGTGACATACACCCACACAATAGTACCAAAATCTGCGCTAAAATGCTCTTTTTCAATGTTTTGTACAACTTTAATATCGTGTCAGTTTTGACGTGGACAGGAAACGGTTATTAAAAACCTCAAAGGAGCGATGTCATGTCGATTGATGTCGTATAATTCTGGTATTATGCCTTTAACAAATCTAAAGTTTGCTATTAAATGACATTTAATCACAGACTAAGTTATACAATATATTAGAAGCTTCTGAGCGCTTTTGATTTAAGTAATTCCTATGAGTAGCAGAAATATTGATAAAAACCAATACTATTTCTTAGGCAAGCAGGTAAACGCATATCCACAGTGCATCAAAAACGCACAATCAATTTCCTGTCGACGACTGACCAATGTTCAAGTGGATTTATCGGGTTCTCTCACGGCTGGGCTGATGCAAGATTAATGAATTTACAATTAGATACGTCCGAATTTAAATGAAATTGGAGTATTCGAGTCGGAAATGCATAGTGCGTGTAGAATGTGATGGATTGTTGCGAAACTTTACGAAAAAACATAAAAAAAAACAGCGTCCGCAAACTGCCCTGCAGCTGCCCTTCAATTTACGTAATCGGATAAGCTTTTTCAGTTTAATAAAATAGTTTCTTTGAAGATATGTGTAGGTGTGGGGACTATGATCAAAAAATTATTCAAAAAGCTTGGGCTTCTTAACGAAAAAACTATTACGTATTTAATGTATTAGTACTAATTTAGTACTAATACATTAAATACGTAATAGTCTAGAAATTAGCTAACTTGTATTAAATAATTTCTAGTAAAATGCAAACCTTGGTAGGCATTTTTTATATAATCTATCTCCTAAAAAAAGAAAAGGCATTATAGATGTCCAGAACTGTGTCACCTTAATTCGAAAACGAAAATAGCAATTTGTTGTAAAATTGTGATTTTTGTATAAATTCAACGTCAAGTTGGAAGAGGGTGTTGTGAGAAGTTGCGTAAAGGCCGAGGATTGCGTCAAAGGATGTCAGCAGCAGAGGCGAGGGCTACAAAGGGCGCCGCGACTCACGCCACGTCAACATATCATAAAGGATTTGCTGTGTCCAGCGGATTAGGCTACACTCACAAGTACTGTAAGGCCATTATAAATTGTTCAAGCTTTGAGTACCTAAAGGATTATTAGATTCGGAGTTTGAATAAAACTCGAATATTTAGGTCGTAATAAGATTATTTTTCCAAACAAAAATGGCTAGCACTTAAAGGACTTAGTGCCGTTTATGAATTATATTTTTCATGGAACTTTCCGCCTATGAGTAATTTCACGGTTTTATCCACTTGAGATTTTAGTTTTTCAAACATTTATTGATAGGTCTCGATTAAAATAAAAACATCGTGAGTAACTAAAGCGTGTGTTAGCCCTTAGCTCAACGGGGCGCAAATGGATCTAACGTTCTTTATCAAAAATAACTTTAGTGATTTCATACAGGGTAACTATTGGATGTTATCAATATGACCAAAGGGCGCTAGAAACTAACTGAACTTTATTTATTTAAAACATGGGGTTTTCTAATCTGTTTTTACAATACCAGAGAAGTATCTTTTATGTGAGCTCGCACCTGGTCGTATTTTATTTGTTGTTCGATGTCCACGGGTCAAAAAATATTCAATAGATCGACCCAACGGATTCCCGTTAGATAATCGCTCTCTGGGTCATTTTTTATCTAATTTTTTTAAATAAAAAATGGCATGTGCTCGACAAATTATGCATTTCGTTGCATCACAAAGGCACGCGTCCTGGCGCATGTTATATTTTTTAGAAATTGCGCATTGATGTCAAGCGAAGTAGCTATTGTGTTTGTGTGTGGCTTCTTTAAGCCACGCGTTACAAGATGGCATTTTGATTGAAGATTAATTTGTGTTGATGCAAGTCACGCGGGCTTTTCGTATTAGCTTACATAAAATGTATTGTACTAAAAGTGTTTGTAAAGAAAGCTGACTTTTAAATATTCACAGTGGACCGTACTAATCAACAAGGTAAAGTATCTATGGTTGTAGATATTTATATTATTAAGTGATCAGACGATAGTACCTACCCAAAATACAAACTAGTGTCGAGCCTAGGCGAGCTAGATGCTATTACGTGGATTGTCCAGCAATATATTTTTATTTATTTTATGAAATTAAAGCTTAATTTCATTATAATAGCCAGGAATTATTATAATGCTACCTGGTTTTGTATTTAAACATATTATTTCCTGTTTAGCTGTTAAGATAAGGAGGTTGGCATTTTATAATTTAAAGGTGGATAATATATCTCATTCATGACCATCTCCGACAGATAAGCCAACGGTCACGATGTCCCTATTTGCGTTAAACAAAGATTTCAACGCGCTAAACTTTATCTTAGTTTGTACAGGGCCAAGGATGTACAAAAAATGACCGTCGATCTTACATCGATGTTATTTTTGAATTTGTGCAAGGCGTTTGACAGCGGACAAGAAAAGTCGCGCAACAAAAGGTGACGGGCGAAGGAGTGCGAGACATGAATACAATGACGGGGACAGATGAAAGACGTTATGAATGGGATAGGTAAGAAGGAGTGATGGCCTGTGTCCGCTGCTTCGTCCTGTGTCCACCCGCCGCCAATTTATATCCTATGAGCCAGTTAAACTCTTTTCATAATACAATACCTACCTACTAAATAGGCAATACAATCGACGTAGGTTGCAGGTTTGTTGTAACCTTCCGGAAATCCATAAATCCGTTTTTACCATTGAAATAAAACAGTCCTTCTGAAAGCGGGATAGTGTTGGATATAATTCACATTTATGCGGAGAGGCCGGCCGACCGTGACGATGCGTATCGAGTCGCCGAGATAGTTCACAAGGACAATTTTATTCTCTCCCGAAGTAAAAGGGAATTATTCATCACACCCGGAAGGGGAGAACTCGTGACGCAAGCATAGAATAGCCACCTGTTCTCTTATAAACGTAATAACTACCCCACATCTCACAAACTATTTGAAACTGTAGGGGTCGAACATAGAACACGTTTTCCTTTAACATAATGTATATTTCTAACCATTTTGATAGATTCGTAGGGTCCAGTTGAATGTTGCCAGTTGCAGAATCAAAAGTTTAAACGGCCAGGCTTCGAGAACAAAGGGCTCGGACAGGGCTACCCGAATACTCGCCTGGGATAAATATTCAATGCGAATCCTTTGGAGACGATATATTATATTTTATATCTCTTCGATTGTCCTGCCTCTCACCTGCATGAATGTAGAGATGCCGAATAATGTTTCTGAAGGAATTTTATATTATGGGTTTTAAAGGGATAGAATAATGTAACGGATTTTATTTTCCGGAAATGGGCGCGTTCACTATACGTACCTATACAGAAATAAAGGGATCACAACTTTTATGTCGCTTCAACCGCTCTATTTCAATAGGAAGTAATCAAAAATGTTTAGAAATAATTTCCAAAAAAGTTAATAATTAACAAATACGTTCCCATTAAATTTGGAGATTTTGTAACAATACAACATTCATAATGTCAATCTAGGCAAACAAGTTTATAATCAATCATAAGATTATTGCTATTGATTCTTGATCAACCGCCCTTCTGCCGACTACAATAAATAAACCAGATTTTGTGCAAGTTTATAGAAATTTACATTAAAATCACACACAAATACAAAAAAAAACTTGATAAAATTCGGGTTCATTGTATTCGATTGATTCGTAACGGCCGAGCGCGCAATAATGTGAATGAAATATTCACGATTTTTGTAATTTTGGCGGCGCTTGCGCACATCTGTCGTTCACACGGAAGGGATCGCTGGCCATTGTGCTGTTGCGAGTTTAGGTATAATAACTTCATACCCGCAGTGGCCAATCAATTACCAGAACATTAATAAAAGTATTGAGTGAGTTGTAGATAATATATTTATTTAAAGATCAGACTTCAGGTAATATATAAAACTTTTTATTTCGAGTGATAATCTTAGTAATGTTTATGACTCCTTCTTTTACCGACTAACTAGTTTTATCGGGTTCAATAAATATGCAAAGCGTATTGTTTCTAAAATGTGGCCTTGCTTTTTATGGCGGCTAGGTAGTGATTTTTGTCGACACCCGCCATCGAAGTCTATTGTCAATCTTACTAACTGCTGCTGCAAAAACATTTCGCAAGGATTTATAACAATAGGGTCAGTATTATGCCATAAAATGGAATATTGCTCCAGTTTGCAAAACTGGTCTGCGTCGCTATTGTTTCAGTAACAACGCAATAGGACAAATCACTTGCGCATGTCGGGATACTTTGTTCGAAACGTCGGACCCTTTTGTTCACTTTCGCTTTTAATGTTTTAATGACGTCACAAGAATAAAGCGTCTACCGAAACAGACTAGAGATTAATTTAGGTACCTTGCTATTATAATGTTGTTTGTATATTGTAGTCGGAGTCTTTTCAAGTTTTATGTAGAGTGTGTTTTCTAGGTATTTAACCTTACTTAACCCACTTACTTAAAAGTTGATTGATGAGGGTATTGCATTGATTCCCCGTTTTATGTTAGGTAAACGTTATATATGTAATAATTATCATTCAATGAATTCATTTGAACGGGAGGGGGGGAAGAAACGAGTGAAGGAGTAAGTTCTTTAATTCAAGTTGGGTCAACATTGTTTTGTATTTTTGTATAAATGCCGTCCGAACTATTGATTAAAAGTTGATTTAATTACATCAACTTTGAATCAACCATTGAAAGTATGTAGATAAACTATGAACATCAGAATTTTTATGTTCGTTGGTCATTAAAACCGGTTAAGGCAGTAAAAATTGTGTTCGTTAATTGTAACTAGTTTTACCTGAATATAAAAATATAAGGTCTTGCAGATTATAATATTATGGAAGAAAAATATACATGCGTAGGTACCTACTTATAAAATATAAGTAGCTACTAAGTCAATAACAGCAATTGTAGATTTTCAAAGGTCGCAAAAGGATAGATATTTGTTTGAGGATTGATTTTTCAATCCTCTCAAGGAAAAAAATATAGTTAAATTAAAACCTTCACATAAATAAAATTATATGTATGAGACGGACTCATACATTAAGGGTTCCGTGTATTTCAACAGATTATACACTTATTGTTATTAAGAAACACTAATAAAAAATCTTAATACAAAAAAAAGTTGCAGTCAAAGTACAAGTACCTACTGCCCACGCTCAACGTTGGGTACCATTATAAATGAAAATTAAATGTACGAGATAATAGTTTCTCTCCTATTTCTCGTTCAAACCTATTTTTGATGGCAATTTGCATGGACACTTTTTACCACTCTGGAAGTGTCTCTAGTGCAAACGAATCAGCATTTGCGCTAAAGACAGATCTCATAATTTTTAAATACCTATACTACCCACATAGGGTTTGAAGATATCCCCAAAATATAATGTTTTTTTTTGTGTGAAAGTTCACAGAATACATGTACCTACCAAGTTTTAACAGCGTATTTTTTATAGCTTCCGATAAAAGTGGCTGTGACATACGGACGGGCAGACGGACATGACGAAACCAAAAGGTTTTGGCTACGCAACCCAAGCTTACGAGAAATCACGAATTATATAAATATCAAAATATGTCTAACATTAAAAACGCCCCGATCAATATATCTTTTTCTAATGTAAGAGTGTTCATTCCAACAAAAGTAAAAGCAAATTTAGATTCTATCAATAAACTTCCTTTCTTAAACACAAAACTTTGCCAATAATACAAGAAACAAATGGGCCTATAAAACGTATTACGGAAGGGTTCACCCTGCGCGGCATTGAACAAATTGTAAACAATGCGTGCATTTTGTGCGAATACCAATACAAATGAAAGGAAAGTAAAAGTGTTGGCGGATTCCTTTTATTTTTGTGTAAAGTGATGCGCCCTTGAATTCTCTCTGGCAAGGCTTAATTGTGCTTTCACATCTTCAAAGAGTTCTTTTGAACGGACAAGAGCGCCAAGTAGGGAACGTCTGTGAAACAAAGAAATACTCAACCTTCATTTTCACTCGCCTCAGCCCTCCAGTGATGTTGTGGTATTATTTTGAAGTAATTACTTTGATATAGGTTAGTCGGTTGTGTTAACGGCCGAAAGGGCTTACTTCAATTATTATAGTACCTACATCACTTAGCTGATTACTGCCTTTGGAATATCTAATTTAACCAAACCAAAACTAAACAGAATTCGGGTCGATTTCGTCTTTCATATTGTCTCACTGTAGATATGTGAGATTTTCTTCGCGGAGAGTGGAGAGACTTTCTGACAACTGAAAATCGTTTCAAAAAGAAAAGGTCAATCTTCGATCTCTAGTCGGCTTTGCAAAGCGACAAAATTTGCCATTAAACGACAATAAATTAAAATTAACAAAGAAAACACGATTCTAATCTGCAGAGCTCAGCTGTTTTGAGCTAATATTTGCTTTAATTAACGAGTCTTTGATGTTAGATAAGATAGCGGGCACCTGCTCTATGGCAAAGTTAATTTATCTGCGAATGGTGTTGGGGCAATGTTGGGGCTAATACAAGGTACATTGTTCCAGCGTTCGTGTGCTGCAAGGTGCGGCGTGTGCGAGATAACGAACCTAAACATCCTGTTCAATGGGGATGCACTGCACTAAAAGATGAAGGCGAGCTTTTTTACAACAAAAAACGAATACCCCAACTTTGAACCTTATTGAAACATGACAAAGACGATATCTTTTTAACGTTTGAGGCACGCGACAGAAGCAGGTGAGAGTGTGCTCTTAAAAATGTGTACATAGGAACATATTATTAGTTAAGTGTTAGAATTAGTGCTAGTTCCAATTCGTATAATCTGTTTCATTTTATTATGTTGTATTATAAATGTTTTAGCTGTTTAAGTATAAGAACAGTCTCTGGTGGTAGGCTTCGGCCGCGGCTTGTCACCACCATCCGGGCTGGGCCAGTGCGTGAAGCGATTTTTTCGTGTTTCGTAACGTGGCCCGGAGAAGCCATCTACCTTCTAGGTCTTTATGTCCCATCTTAGATCACATCGTCACTTTACATCAGGTGAGATTGTGGTCAAATAAAGACTTATCGAGCATAAAAAAAACAACTTTAAGCCAAATTGCTAAGTGCGGTTGTCTTGTAGAGTCTATCCCAAGTATTCGAATAATTTTTGACTAAAGGATATAACCTCCTTTAGTTAAAATTGTATACGTTTGATAAGAAACGATATTTATAAACCTAAATTAGTGCTAAATATGTTTAATAACCGTTTAATAAAAGCTTTTTACCCTTGTTTATCACTGTCGCAAAATAAGGCATAAAATAAACGGAAAAAAATTAGCTAAAAGTGACACAGATTCCTGTCAGCTACTGGAAAAAATTAGACTTAAAATCCCCAATTAAATCAGGAAGACACCCCATTTGCTTAGACACACCTTCTAGTCACACTAATTATGGACAAATCATTTTTCTGTAGAGCTATATCATTTTTCAATGCTTTCTTTATAATGCCGATATTTCAGACCTAGACTTGTTTAACACAAAGCCTCACAAGGTCAAGACTGGTTTGGCCTTTCGTTGGTTAAATTGTTTCTAATTTGTTTTTCTTTTTGTTTATAGCGACATGAAGCGAAATTCAATATCCATTTATTTAATTTAAGTTTTTTATTTTCTTTGTGTGAATTATAGGAATTTGTAAGTTAAAGTTATTGTTATTATGATATTTGAAAATTTTTGTGCGTTATTTAGGTTCAATATGCGAAAACATATAAATGTAAAATTAAAACATATGGGTTTAATATGTGTATTTAGATAAGTAATTATAACTGATTGATTTTCGAAAAAAATAAGGCTTAATTCGTGTTTTTGCTAATTCAGTTGTATTAGCCAGAAATCGCAGTTTTTATAATAACAAGCATTTATATGCTTGTTTTTATATAGGAATACTCGTATGTAAGTAAACAAATAACAACGATTTTAGAAAAATAAGTAAGATGTAAAAGTTTTAACCAAAAGTTTGCTTACTCATGTGCTTATTCTCCCTTGAGTGGCCAGAATAATTCCAATTACATCAAAAAATCATGCCGATAAAATAAATACTTATAAAATAAAGTTACCGGAGAGCACTTTAACAAATCTATAAACTTTAAGATAATATGAGGTTTGGTAGTGAACATGGAAAAGCTATATTTCATACTATGTATTCCCACATTTAACTTATCTACGGAGGTATATGAATAGAGGAGTAAAAAACGCATTGCATGTTAGGGTGGCGCGTGCCCACAAGAATGGTAAAAATAGAGTAGCCTCCGGCACAATAAAAACGCTTAATTTACGCGGCCCGTCTGAGCCCGACACTTATGCTTTTTATGCGTGTTGTCTTTGAGCTAATAATTGCCTCGACTCGCCCAAAGATAGAATCGGTGGAGTTCTGTCAGCCTTTAATGATTACATAGACGTTCATTACAGGAAGACATCTCGATCTCAACTAGTTTATTACTAAAACATTATTGAGTAACATAACTTGAACGTAGGTACATCATAATTTATAACAATATCGGCATTTCTGTTAAAAATAAATTTGATAAGTATGAGATAGACTCATACTACACCTAGGGTTCCGTGTACATTTTATACACATTTTGCGGAAATTATTTTCTTTGAGAGCAAAAAGAAGAACTTAGAACCATCCAAGTAATGGCCCGCTTAAACTCATAAAAATCACATTTGCTGGATGGGAGACTCCTTATATATTTATTTATTATGTCTTACTAGTATATACATATTGATATAGCGACAACAGGAATACATAATCGCTAAAAATGTTAACTCTCTATCTATGCCTGGTGACAGACAGACGAATAGACTTTTCAATAATATGGTTTACCCTTTGGGTACGTAATCCTAAAACTGGGATTAAAAATGGGGGTACTTTTATGTTATAGGTTACCAAAATATTAAGGCTTCTTAATCCAATTAAACTTAGAACAATACGTCGTAATATAGTCGCATGTATTCAATCATTGATAATATAAGATTAGATAAAGTTATATAAGAAACAAATGCAACATTTAAAATGCTTATTCAATGTAATAAATTAAGGAACACATAAAATGTTCTCGAATTAGCTTCAGCACCATACCCAGTAAAAGAAAGTACCGCCCGCCCGCGTCCCGGACAGAAGCCGGCCATAAAATATAAAAAGTGCTTATGTGGCGCTCGCTGAGGGCTAAAAAACAACATCGGAAGGAACATAATGTAGTAGCGGCCATAAAAAGTGAATGCATTGCGTGCACGTGGAGTGCAGCGGGGGAGGGTCGCGGGGCGGGCGCGGGGCGGGGGCAGGGGGTGTGTTTACGGAGGGGGGCGGCGCGGCGGTGGCCGGGCGCGCGCTCCGCTGCCAGTGTTGTGGTAGGTCGCACCGAGCGCGCCCGCATTACAACTATCCGCATTCCTCGCAACGACTTCGCGAACGACACATGTTCTCCTCTACAAATAAAAAAAAATCTGATTGTTTCTTATCAATTCAATATTTGCCAATCGACATTTAATACAGACATTTAAAGTGGTGCATATAAATGCATTTGTGAAACTGGCGTGAGATGGCCCTGTCGCTGCAGTCGACGCAGAATTCTAGAGGTTTGTGATATTTTCATTAGCTTCATTTTATCGAAGAATATAAAATGCATGTGATGTGTGTAAAAGTTTTAAAAGTTGCCGGGTAAGATGCGTGGAGCGCGCGCCGGGATTGGCCGCCCGCTCGGCGAGCCTCGCACAATCTCGCACACATGTTTTGCATCCGACGTCGACGCGAGCTTTTGCACATTCAGTGAACCGTTGTAGGCGGCCTCGAGCGTAGCCTTGCTACGTACGTGCTACGAAAGTGCTACAAACTCTACGATCTACGTAGCACTGCTACGAGATATCATTTAATTCTCATCTATTTGCATTGCTTCCTGTGTACTGAGACCATATGTTAATCTGGTAATTATGCAACAATTTTATGTAACAATTTGCCTGTCTATTCCAGACATTCCTAAATGAGCTTGTACTGCATTCATTTAAAACCGTAAACCTGATTAAAAAATTAACCATCAGGCTTTCCAGTAATGAGTTTAAATTATTAGAAAGACGATTATGGTTAAGTATTAAGTGGATGGAATTAACGACGTTTACCAGTAATACTTACGAGTTTATAATGAGGGAATAATGAAAGGTAGGTAAAGGGAATTAGATATTACAACCCTGGGCTTTGATTCATAAATCTTAAGGAATAACTTCGATAGATAATAGTATTCTATTATGTTCATTTCGTACTAATCTTTAACTTACCCTACTTTTTTATTTTAAATCATTTTTAAATTCAATAATTCAAATCTGAACCTTTCTTATTACTTATTAAGCCATCTATATTTACTATCACACTATGTAACTTTTAAATATAAAACACATTCTAATCAAAAGATTGGGCTTATTACTCTATACTCCGTTTACATAATGTTTAATTATTAAACATTCCAAACTAAAATCACACTAATGGAAGTAAATATATTTTTAACTGATTGTCTGAACCAGAAACATTGATAATGCTAGAAAGGATTAATCTTTAAATGCCTTAAAACAATTAATAGATTCAGGGATTACTTTGCGGATTACAATTTGAAATACAATGAACGCAAATAAATTAGTTTTAATCAGCATTAAATATTCCCTGGAAGATTAACTTAAAAACATAAAATAAGCCCATGGACTAATCAGTATATCTATTAATAACCCAACTAAAGACTGTATTGGAAAGATTTTTCGGACGATTTGCTTAAAACAACTTAAAATGGGTTGACATAATTAGCCTGTTTAACCCAAATCGTAAGATACGCTTCGAGGTGTCACTGTCACGAATCTGACACGACGAAGCCCTGCTTAACCCTAAACCTACGAAACCCTTGAAAGTAATCTGTGGAGTGCGTGCTCCTACTTACGACAATGCTGGTTAATCCCATTACCACGAAAATTAGGCCATCGGGACCGGCATTACATCCACTGTCTTCATAACCAATATGTACTTAAACTGATCAAATATTACCAGGATTTTTCCTATACTTGCAATTATTGAACTGATTGCAAGATATGTTAACTTTGCATTTAGGATACTCTTAATGAATAATTTAAAGATAAATGGATTAGAATTAAATGAACAACGTTCAAAGCGCGTGGCCTCTAATAAAACCTCGGAATTATAAAAAATAACTTATCGTACACAACAAACAGTTAAATCGATAATGTTCTTTTAGAAATATTATTTAGCTTATCAGAAAGCGTTTATAAAGAACACATTGCATATATGGGTTTTCATGAAATGCGGAAGTTATTCGTTTTAGTCGTTAATAAATTAATTAACATTTGTAGTTTATCAATAATTTAATATGATAAAAATTAAATAAAGGTTGAGACTTCAATATTATAATTTAAACACGTTTTGTTTAGGAATCTTTTAGAAGTAGAAATTAATTAATGGATAACATCAATAATTTAATATGATAAAAATTAAATAAAGGTTGAGACTTCAATATTATTATTTAAACACGTTTTGTTTAGGAATCTTTTAGAAGTAGAAATTAATTAATGGATAACATCAAAAATATGTTAACGGTAAAAACTATGATTTCAAACTATGGTTTTCATGAAATGTGGAAATTATTTGTTTTACTCGTTAATAAATTAATTAACATACATTATGTAGGAATATGTAAATTGTTCAATCGATTGTGTATAATAATTACCTATTCTAAACATAGGTCAATCCTAGTTTTAGAGCTGACAAATGTGCATATTGAATTTAAAATCTGAAAAATGAAACAGTTAAATTATGATAATTGATCTATTTATAAAATTAATAAAAAGATAAGGCCGGTGTGCATTAAACTAAAATAAATAGTACACAATAATAAAACAGATTTCCACAATTCTTATAAAATTATAGCAAAAGTATAAGAAAAGATCAAGAAAACACGTCAGAATTTGCCTCCGTAGTGTAGTAAAATTACTCCAAACGGTCCACAAAGTAACAACATAAGGATGTCAGATACGAACCCTTCAATAATGACTTATGAAGTGGCAGCCGCGGGCGACTCCATAAAACCATTGAATATGGGTTATTGACAAATGTTTATGGCGTATAAAGAGCGGATAATTACAACTCTTTAGCACATAAAAAAGAGCTAGGGAAGGGTGCGCCGCGCTGTAAAAATTTATCACCAACATTGTCCGATGTCTATGGGCTCGACCGGTTAATAAAAATGATACATTATTCGCCCTTTCACCGTGCTATTTATTGCAATCTAAAATATACACTTATATTGATAAATATGTCAAAAAGACACAAAATTATGCCAATACTTAAATTACAGCTGACGAGAGAGGCAAAGTATTTACTTGTTTAAACTTTTACATTAAGCTCGATGTTATAATTCGGATCACACCACTCGCGGTCGCGGTGCGTCCTCGCAGCAGGAATGTTATTAAAAAGTTATGGGATAAGCCCGCGCTACGTGCCGCGCGCCCCCGTCTCTAATCACAAACTTTCAGATTATCTTTCACCTCACTTCATTTGTAACGTTCCCGATAAGCAACGGAACGCTCAAAATTACTTCCTTGTACAGTCATATTTTTCACAAGACTTTATTAAAAAAATTGTACGTAAATTGTCGAGATGACAAAACATTTTGAGCCTTTTTCAATTAAGCGCGATGGCTGAGACGAGCCCGGCCGAGAATTAATTCCACGGCTAAGTAGATAATGTAAGCAGCTCCCCGCGCCGCCTCTTCACGCCTCGAGGAGAACTTTCAATTATGATTTTGTCTAATTTTAATTAAGTGCTCTCAAAAAGGCTTTTCTTCAACGAAATTAATATTTGAATATAATTTGGGCGGAGCGCGCGGGCGGAGTTTGAGCTTGAGGAAAATAATTAATTCCATTAGAAATAGAAAAGTGGTCCGGCTCCCGGGCCGCGGCGGGCCCGGCCCCGCCCGGCGACTTCGCCGAACGAACTTACTTTTATCGGCTGTTGGCGAGGATCTATCTATCTATTAGATATGACATTCCTCTAATTTTCAAATGATCATTAGGGACCGGTATCGACAGGAACCAGGTTTTCGGGTTGAGACAATTTGCGCAACAGGTCGGGGCGGAAGCGACCTGCAGTGGCGGAGTGTGATTGCGACCAAATGTTTCCCTCACAGCGTCTGCTTCAGTTTTTGCTCCGTTTTTTGCGCTCTCTCCTGATAAGTACGCTATCGATAGTTCGACTGCGCTGTTTATTTAGGTCGCAACTTAACTCGTAACGGAAGCGATCGTTGCGATAGTTCCTTATGTTCAAAGTCATCATCGAAAAGGTTAATTTACAATAAAATAAATGCACAATATCTTTAAATTAATTTGTGGTATAAATTAGAGGTTAAATGTTTTTTCCTTTGTTCACAGGGGTGTCAGTTCGACCTCTTTCCACCATGCGTCAAGAGTCCCTTCCGATGTTAGCGGAGCGTCTGCTGGCCCAGCGTGCTGCGGCGCTCGTGGCCGGGCTGCCGGCCGAGCTGTACTCGGGCGCGCTGCTGGCCGCGTGGCCGCCTTCGCCGCCCGCGCCGCTACTACCGCCGCTGGAGCCCGAGCGCGCGCGCAAGAGGCGCCGCACTCCCAAGCTGGACGAGGGCCTCGCCGCGCCGCCCTCGCCGCCCTCCTCCGGCTCCTCGCCCGGCGCCGCGGATCCACCCCGCGATAAACTCTTCACATGCAAGGTCTGCTCCCGCTCCTTCGGCTACAAGCACGTGCTCCAGAACCACGAGCGTACGCACACCGGTGAGAAGCCGTTCGAGTGCGGCGAGTGCCACAAGAGGTTCACACGCGACCATCACCTCAAGACGCACCTGCGGCTGCACACGGGCGAGAAGCCGTACTCGTGCCCTCATTGTCCGCGCCACTTCGTGCAGGTCGCGAACCTCCGGCGCCACCTCCGCGTGCACACAGGCGAGCGGCCGTACGCGTGCGCGCGCTGCCCGGCGCGCTTTTCCGACTCCAATCAGCTGAAGGCGCACGCGCTGGTGCACGAGGGCGACGCGCCGTTTGCCTGCCGCTGCGGCGCGCGCTTTCGGCGACGGCAGGCGGCGGCGCTGCACCGCTGCCCCGAGTCGGCCAGCAGCCCGCCGCCAGTGGCGGACTGGCGCTGGGACGAGTGGCCCGAGCAGACGGAGCCGGAGGACCTGTCCCTGCCGCGCCGCCCGGCCACGCCGGACTCGCCCACCGACCTGCGCGTGCACGCCGCGTAGTGCGCGCCGTGTAGCACTCTAGTCGCTGAGCCGGTATACGAGTTCCTCCCGCGTAGACCTCGCGCTGACGTCGGCTGGTGATTTTGATCAACGAACCAATTTTTCGATGCAAAAGCTCAGTTCTTCCGAGTAATTGATGCCATAGAAGAGATTTGATGTGTCGCAGTAAATAATAACGTTGCATAATTTTGCCTGGAATCATAAAACGTTTCTTAGTATGACTACTGATATGGGTCTGTTTGGAAGTAAGTCTATTCATTTTTAGATTTGCAATGTGCATCGTAAAAAATTGTAACAGTTTTTAAATTTATTGTCGTACCATTTGCATAATCGGAAGGCAAGGTAATACAAAAACTGGTCAGTTTTGTTAAATCTTTTGTTTCGCACATTGCAAAACGTTCCGAATAGATTTGCACAAAAGATGTTTTTTGATTTATTGGCCTTGGCTATTGTTCCATTACGGAGCAATTACAAAAAGTAGTTCGTTTTGCAAGAAATTTAATTTTAAATTGATCCCATCCATCCCTTGTAACGGACAGTAATTGTCCATTGCAAGAAGGCCAAGGCAATCCACTTTTTACGTCGTCTAGGTAGCTTATAAAAAGCTGGTTTGCAACTTGTAATTACTGATGTATTGATTTCTGACAAGAATGAGACGCGGTCGCATTGTTGGCGCTCCGATATCGTTTATTGCGTTAACCGGTTCTTAATCGCACCCCTTGATGACGTTCGTATTTTCTCAAGATTGAATAGTTTCAATTACAAAGCCGAGTTTAACAATACATTTATTCAACATAAAATTCAGAAAATGGTAGAGTAATTACTGATGATCGGAGCTTTTGCCGTAAGTTTTGTGTAAAAGTGAGGATCGCAGCAGGCACCTCGCGCGCCGCGTCACAGCCGACCAAGCGCTACTTGCTTCTGTACATAATGCTATCACTTAAGTATTTATTATTTATCATAAAGTCAGTAGACGTATTAAAACCTAAGGAAATGTACATACAAATTATGAATCAGAGAATAAATAACTAGACTTAAATATTTTGTAAATGTAGATAGGCCCTATAAGGCCCTACGACACAAATTCTGTGTAAAACTTACAATCTAATTCTCCATTGATATTTATGTTATAAATTGTGATTATCTTTATCTAATTATATTAGTCTAAACATGAGATATTTAATGTTGTAGTGTACATAGTTAATTTGCTTGATGGATTTCAATGTTAAGTGTGAGTCTGTACAGTATTCGTGTAGCGATAGTAACGTCCAGATAAGCGAATGCATTCTCAGCATTTCTGCAATTTGTTCTACGGGTATTAGTTTCCTATTAGATAATAATGTGTTTATTTTATTTGTTTGAACAACTTTGATCGTTGTTAGTATGTTTTAGCGCACATTATTTGTGATTATTGTATGTATGTATGTAGTGAAATAATTGTTGATTATTATTATTTTATCTTTCTTAGCATTAACCATTCGGAACGTAGGGTACTGTAGATAGTGGAGGAATAATTGTAAGATATATTTTCCCAAAGAAATTATTGGTACAAATACGTGTACAAATTTGATATTAATAAATCATTAGGATTTGTCATTCGATGTTGCAATGTTGTATAATGGTAGTTAGCGTAAGGCGATCGTGCCATGATCTACCTCATTCGAGTATACTGCGCCAGGGTAAATAGCCAAAGTTCTTGGAATATTTTCTATTGTTTATCTCTGTTGAGATAACGGCCGACGGGATTAGGACTAACTGACCAACCGTTCAAGTCTCGACAATTACTGTGAGACTGATATTATGAATCACTGCTCTCGCTGAGACCCAAACAATATGTCGTGTAACTTCTGGTCTGCGAGTATTTATAAACTGATCAATATACATTTAATTAAATGCGTTAATTTATTTATACATATTAAGTTTTGGTCTCAATTTTAGATGATAAGCAAACTTTTGCAATTAATTTGAGTTCCTAATATTTAAAGTTTTATTCTGTTTTAGTTTATCATTGTGCCATTGTGCGGCTGTTTGAAACGTGATAGCACTTATTGCAGTTACCCAATTAGTGCTCTCAGGTTAATTTGTAATAATTTAAACTCTTGAATATACCGTCTTATACCTACCTCATTGCACAGTTCCAAATACAGGTGTTCTTAGAAATCAGTCAAACATTTACGATAAACTAAACCTAAGTAATTGTACAAAATAATATATTTAAGTTATATTTAACTAAATGTGACACAATTATGGTACTACTTATGAATATAAAATGTATGTATTTCTTCAAATGTCCAGTACCTATCTAAATAACTATTAATAAAATGTTTGTTATTTAAACGCTCTTTTAATACAAACCCTTTCAACCATTTAAAATTCATCATTTATATTAATATGATGCTTATCATGATCTCAACATAGGGTTAGGATCAGTTTTTTGCGGGTTAGGTTATCAAAATACTTAGATAAAAGGAAATTGGTGTGGATTTTATCTGCCACGAGTATAAAAAATGTATCAAAATAACTACTGGATATCTACAATAATGAAAAAATGACCTTTGTTTTTTTTTGTGTGGTATGAACTTGTACCGGATGATGTAATGCAGATATTCTAAAATCAGATAGAATCTTGAAACGCAGAAAGTTTTATTATACTGTAAATGAACAGTTTCTTCAACTCCGCTGGTAGGTAATGGTTTTCTTATAAATATATTGTTCTTTATTCTATAGCTAAGTATATACTTAGATAAATTCAGTAGCGTTTTTAAGAATCATTTTCATTATTAAGTAGTTACTTTACTACGTAGTCTCATTTTAATTGACTATTTCAACCGTGATAACGACGTAGTATTTTTAGATTAAACAATGCAAAGATCAAGGCCACTACAATTTATTATAAAGTATTGATTGTATTGCATTGGTTTTACATATTAGAATGTTTAAATTATATCTTATTTCGATACGTCAAATGAATGCGTTCATATTTATTCCGAGATTTTGTACCAAAACTCGGATGCTACGAAAACGCAGTAAGTAATTATTTATCTCAGATCAGCAGTAAGTAATGAGTTGTCCCACTAATACAACTATCGTAGGACTGTAGGGGCACGCACACATACAAGTACCCCCCTTACGCATACACCGATGCTCTCTATGCACACATATCCGAAGATTTTAGGCACTCAATCCACACTTGAGACAACAATTATACTTAGTTGTAATTCTGTTTTCTTGTTGGCTACCTGCTTACTTTTTGATTGTTAGCACGAATATAAAATTTTATGATCATGATGTAGAGTATTGGTCGCATTAAAGAAGATAATAAATATCACTTTTTATTCTCTAAACCTTTATACCCAATGATATAAAGATTTAGTTTAGGTAGTAAAATAAGCCATGGTATTTTATAATATTTTACATAAGTGTACTTAAATTCTACTAGAAGTGCAATTTCCAAATTTAATTTAAAACGTTTTAGTTTATTTTGCGTAAAAGCGGAACAGACATAGTTAGTTTCGCATTTATACTATTAGTATCGATTTTATTTACTATATCTACTAATAAGTACACAGTACTAAGCATTATCGGCGAACTTTTAAATTAATGACTTTGTGCCCTATCAACTACCTACCGTACTATTAGGTAGGTAGATTTCCAGTATTTTTGACTAACCAAGCTCAAAATATTTATTTCCATTTTAATAAACAATAAAGTTTTATGATTAATCTAAGAACAGTCTCTGGTGGTAGGCTTCGGCCGCGGCTTGTCACTACCCTCCGGGCTGGGCCAGTGCGTGACGCGATTTTTTCGTGTTTCGTAATGTGGCCCGGAGAAGCCATCTACCTTCTAGGTCTTCATGTCCCATGTTAGACCACAGCGTCACTTTACATCAGGTGAGATTGTGACCAAATGAAGGCTTACCTAAAATAAAAATAATTAAAAAATTGTCTTGAAGAATAATTTCACACTTTAAAATTTTAATCTTTTTATAAGAAGTGAGTTTATTACTTATTAAAAAAAATCAAATTAAGATTAAAATTTCACTTTCACATGACATCTTTGGTACTTGTATTTGTAATTATTTTGTAACTTATTTTTAAGCCTACACCTAAGGCAAAACTGCGCACACATTTAGGTCCACTGAGGTCGTCAATTCCTAATAATAATTATTTTATAATGTATATGTACTACCAAATTATGCCTATACCGTGCTGTGTGTTTTATAAAGCTGTAATTATATTGCCTTGATACCTAAACACGACACGACTTTATAGGTAGATTTTCTAATTAAATAAAATACTATTACAGCAAGAATTAGTCCATAGATACCTAATAATTATTGTGAACATAGAATTCAAGAGTTTATTGTTACTGATAACACATTTAAATCAGCCAGTAGCTCATGAAACAGTAAGGTCAGTTTGAAATTATTAATTATCAGCTTCGTTTGAAATTATATCATACGAGATTCAGTCGACTACACACGAATGCAAATTATACCTTAACCCTTAAAATTACCACTAAATTGTCAAGACTCGTTAAACTTCTTTATTTATATCCCAAAGGTATGGCTGACTTTAACGCTTAGCGCCTGTTTCACAATCTTCGAGTAAAACTAGTCAATGGATAAAATTGAGTGAGAGCTATGCTCAGCCAACTGTCAGTTGACTTAATAGCTTACAAGCTTAGGCTCTGATTATAAGCTATAATAATGAAAGCCCCTTTAAAAGAAAGCAAAAGACACTAAAGCATGACTATATAATCAATATATAATATATGTATGTATAATCGTAATTCAATGGGCGTGTGACAGCGCATAGCTAGCCAGAGACAAATGCCGGAATCCGGTCGGTATTTATTAAATTAATCGTTCTTCACCCTTGTGCCTACACCGGCCGTACCCATTAATTTCGGCAATATTCTCTTATAAACATATACCTACCTATAAAAAATGCTTAGCTATAGGTACAGATAATATAAAGAGTCTACATAGGAGTCGCCCACGCTGAATATAATAAAGGTTTGTAGTCAAAATACATTTTTCTCAAGTTTAATTTCTAAGAACAAGTTGAACCAATCTTGAAAATGGTATGCTATTGGCATATTTATGAAACACAAATGTATTTTAGTTCATTCTGTTATGTTACCAACTGAAGGTTAGTAAAATTGATAACTGAGAAATTTTTCTCTTTTTTCAATAATAATCATTATTTTCTCCATAATAATAAATAGAAATAATAAATTGCTTTTTTATTCTTCCTCTGTAATATAGAGTAGTTCCTTTCTCTATAATTGATATTACAGAGAAATACAATAAAAAAATTGGCAATGATTTCAATAATGATTGGTAGTAACTGGCTTGTCTGTTTATTGATGTAAATTTAATTCGATTGGCCAAAGGAAAAATACATTTTAAAATGAAACAGAATACGTTAATATATCGAAAACGACTGAACTCATTTGTTTATTATATTAATAGTTTCTATATATTATATTTTATTATTTTCATCTAAATTCAATCAATCAATGGATTGAAAGTTATTAATTACGTTACAAACATACATACAAAAAGCTGAATTTTGCTCTAACTACAATTGTAGAAGTCCTCGTTTCGCTCATTCGTTCAATTATTTTGAAGTCATCAAAATACCTGGGGTTGTATGTTAAACATATGAAATAATAATAAAAACTCGACAACTGCTGCGCCGATTACTGAAATAGGACTAACTTGCAATAAAATCATTCATTCATTCAAGTTATCTAAAATATAAAAATCATAAAAATTGGTTTACGGAGAAAAGTGCTCTGAGGTACCTAACAAACAAAAACTAAAATAATTACACGTTGAATTGGGAACCTCCTCCTTTTCTTGACAGTCGTATATAATATTAAATTATTTTGCCTTTAATTTTTCAACAATTGGCCTTCGGGGGCTATATTCGTACTTATGATATACCTCTAAATAAATTTTAAAAGTATTAGAGATGGACTCATCTAGTTAACCTTTTAAGAACACGTTTGTTGTATGCGAGTCCCCATTAATATTTATGTATGATGTGTTTCTGTATTTGCTGTTATAGCGGCAACGGCATATACCTACATCATCCCTTAAAATTTAAACCCTGTAGCTATCACGGTTCCTTATATACAGCCTGGTGAAAGTCAAACAGACAGAGAGACTACGAAGTCTCAGTAATAGGATCCCGTTTAACCCTTTGGGCACGGAACCCTTAAAACGAAGAAGTAAGTTTTCGTAAGAAGAACTCAAACAAACCTACCCAATTAAGTTAATATAATTATATTGAATTCGTTATAATACCACGCGCTATATTAGCCGAGATACGTAATAGGCGAGTTAGGTAAGCATTCAGCATTCTGTCTCCGCTAGCTGCGAATTAAAATTTATTTGGAGAAGTGGCAACGAGCCCCGCGCCCCCAACCTACCCTTTGCTTTCGCCCTTCGTTACTGCTGCACACTCCAAGCGTTGTAGCTCGAATCTTTCTTATGCAATGCTAACATTTTGTAAGCTACAAAAAACAAGTTTTTGTTTAAAATGATTAATTTCATCATCATGAACAAGACGGTGACTATTTATTTTACACGTTTAAACTGATGTATGTGATTTTGATGAGCTTTGGTATGGAAATATTGAAGTTTAGTGTTGTATAGGTCGTCTATAAGATATTGTAAAATACAATATGACACCAATTTTGCAAAAAAATTTATAATTAATAGTTTTTTGATACAGAAAATGCCACTATTGAAGAAAATTCTCTGAATGCGGCCAACTTGAGGGCAAACGAGTTTTATTTTATTATCTATGTATATAAAAATGAATCCCTATTTCCCTTGGTCACGGCATCACGCCTGACCGGCTGGACCGATTTCGCTAATTCTTTTTTTTTTGTTTGTTATTATCAAGTGTTCTTGTTCTTATGAAAAAAAAAATTAAGGAAATTGCGCGGAAAATAAGAAAAATTAAAATGACTTAACCACCATATAAAATTATTAAACTTTTTTAATGTAACCTTAAGACATTTGACATAGAATTGACTGAATGCGTGCTGCAAATATAGTCAAAGAGGATGACAAAAAAAAAGACGTTTAAAACGGATTCTTCTGTCAATCTTATTTTATTGATAAACAATAACATTTAAAATAATTAATTTAAAGGATCAAAGAAACCTGATTTTCTTAGTTCACATGACGGTTACTTTAGAGCCATCAGGCCTTATATTAAACGTTCAATTTAATATGGAATTTTGGTAAGTTATGAATAAAACAATTAACTTAATAAAATAAAAAATCTGCTCATTTATGGCGTCTAAGGCGGAACAAAGTTCGCCGGGTCAGCTAGTATTTATTATAATATTAGCTCGAATTATACTCGTAGTAGCTGAACTTGTTGTGGTTAACTGTTCAGTTATTCATCTACTGTATGTAGCATAAAGGTAAATTTAATTAAGTATAGGCTAGTTTTAGGTTTAGCCTTAGAATTTAGATATTTATATTATATAAGCCACCGTCCAATACATTTATAAGTGTTTTCTCTCCATCCACGGTTGTCTGGAAGAAATTGCTTTAAGCAAAAAGACCGTCCATTACGCATTCTAGTTTGAGTTTTTATTTTCTTACTGTATTGTTTCTTTGTTTGGTGTGTAATAAAGTATTTTCTATCTATCTATCTGTTATGTACTTAAAGACTATTTATTAAACATAAATTACTGCTTATTCTAAATTATAAGTATGAGATGGACTCGTAAACCAAGAGTTGCATGTAACATTTTACGTTATTAAAAACACATACTCAAATAAAAAAAGTTTAACAAGAAATAATTTAAACAAAGCAGTCCGCGGTCACACATACAAAAACTGCCCGCGCGCATCGTTGCTAAAGTTTATAAAATTACAGAGGTGTGTATATATCTCTATAGCGGATCTTTAGATACAGCCTGGTGACAGACGGACAGACAGACGACAAAGTATAAGTTCCTCTTTTTTGTCGGGGGTTAAATACGGCAACCTATTCCTTTTTTAACCCCCGACAAAAAAGAGGGGTGTTATAGGTTTGAAGTGTCTGTCTGACTGGGACATCATAGCTCCCAAACGGATGAAGCGATTTCAATTAGTTTTTTTTTATATGAAAGGTGAGTTTCGCGCTAGAGTTCTTAGTCATGTTTAATTAAAATCGGTTGACCCATTTAAAAGTTATGAGTGTAAAAGTGGGGAAGGAAAACCGAAAATCTGCAAATTTGCAAATATACTCGAGTGGGGTCTCAAATGAAAGCGCATCACATTTTTTACTTTTACGTTTTTCTGTAAATTGAAAATTTAAATTATTATAATTTTATCCTTTGGGTACGGAACCCTAAACATTTATCTTAATCATATCGTCTTGAATAAGGTAAAAAGTTTGTTCTTATTATAAAGTACAAGATTTTCACGCTACAGCGTTGCCCGTGTTTTATGGATTTTCTTGCAGGGAGGACGCATTTTGCCGTGGTAAAAATCCTTACTCGATAAGTAGACTATCTAACAGTGGAAGATATATTAAAATCAAACAAACTGTTCAGCTTTATTATATTAGTAGATTTGGAAGTTACATTTAAAACCGAAATAAACAATTTAGAATAACATTAAAAATCATTTTAATAATTATAAATATTCCGAATTGAATAGGTGTTTAGTTATATTTATATCGTTAAAAGGCACTTATAACAATAAATTTCATACCATAGCCAATGTTTCAGAGACATTTATGATTTATGTGTTTCTTATAATTCTCAGCTGTTACTTTTAATTCTCATTTAAAAACAATAATATAAAACGAACACAATGTATTAATTAAGCTACAACGCTTGGCCAGTCAACTTTATACTTTCTGTTTTTTCTGTACGTAGGTTGTGTTCAAAGGAGCTGGCGGGCGAGGGGCGCGGGGGCGGCGGAATTAAGAGGGAGGTGGGGGCGCCCTGGATACTGAGAGGAGTTTTAACCAATTAATTTTGTTCCTCAACGCAAACTCCGCTATATAATAAGGTATAAGTAGGCATTAACCGAGCCCGATAGCTGCCCGGCCGGGCGTTCCATGTTTTATTCCATGTTAAACTCTCTGTTTCGCCACTTTTAATATTTAATGGCGTTTTCATGAGTCAGTTTTTATAGCGTAGGTACTTACAAATACCCTACGTTATTGATGTCGCTTTTAATGACCGTTGTGTTTCGACGCTCCTTAACAATTTTAATTAATGCATAATGATTCTTACTTCAATGTTTGTTTATGAATAGGTAATCAATTGTGACAAAAGATAAATTATCCGTCCAATTCTAATTGCATATAAGCAAAAATTATGATAAACTGTACATATCTAACAAACATTAGAAATTCATTTGCTCGTATCTATCTACGAAGTAGGTACATTCTTGATTTTATGCGCAGCAAACAATCTTCCACCTGCCTCTCATGAAAGACATCAGCGGGTCTGCCTAACGAACCATATGTCTCACCGCTCGTGCTTTACCCCATATGCAGTTATAAATACAAATTACACATAAAAACACAAAGATCTTCCCCTTTACCAAACCGTAACTAACCGAAGTGGCTGCATCTTTCATTATTTACCCGAAGCGTTGAGATTTAAAAATAAGATTCTAGAGAAAAACTCGCAGCAGACACCTCGCGCCTCAATATGGCGCGCTCAAAAAACAATTCTACGGCTGTATTGTGTTGTTAAAAAACAGGAACGCATCACACGAAAAAACAAACCGCAGAATACGGTTAAAAAACAAAACGCAACACGCGAGCCGAGACACCCTTTCCCTTTTACGCGACGCGAGCTACGTTTTTTCTTTAATCTAAGTGAGGGTTGAGTTTTTTACTGCGATGCTACGTATAAATTAATAACTGAACGTGCCCATAATCTGCTGTTCGGAACACTTTCGGCTTTGTTGTATTTCTTTCTTATAAGTTAGCATTTGTTTTTGTGTGGTGGCGGAAATGAAGCGGGTCCATTGATTACCGCCAAGGCGACAGGTGGTGGGCTTTTATGTTAAGTCTAGCATAACTTTTGTACTCTTCATTGCAAGATAACAATCAATAAAATTTAGTTCAAGGTACTGAGCAAATTAATATAGTAGCCAAGGTTACTAATAATAAGGCTACAATAGAGGCATAAAGTACATTTAATTTCCCGATCACTGAAATAATTTATCATGCCAGACATAGGCAGGTAGTTATGTACATATATCTGAGCCTAATACATATGAACCTACTTTAAACCTTTTACCTTAACGTTAAAGAAGAGCCTTATATTTACTCCTTAGGTATTCAACCCTAGGTCATTTTTCCAAGCCAATGCCAAGTTCAATTTCAGATTTTATTTAACTCATATCAAATATAGTTTTATCTAATCGATCGTTTCAGAATCACAATCAACAAGACATACGAAGATCTGGAACTTGGGAATTCCTTGGAACTAAGTCATTGACTTTAATAAAAATAATAATAAAACGCATATGTAACGAAATTTAATTTCAATTTATTTGCATATAGATTCTATTTGATTTGGATTCTATTTATATAGTCACAAGCACAACATTTTACATAATGTCCTTAATAAATAAAATGTCTTCATATCCTGTAATTTATTTTTGTAAGTGTTTAAAATGTTACACCCGGTATGCGATGTATCTTATGAAACGATTTATGTGAAGAATAGAGCTTGACTTAAGTTATTTTAATCTGTACAATCAAGTCACGGTTAAAACCTAGTTCTTTATAACTAAAAGGAATTCAATGAAGTCTGCATAAATCTTTGTGAATGCTATGTTGGCACAAAAACTGGGTTAAAGTGAATGCAGCATCAGACTGCATTGTGATTCTGTCATAGATCGAATGCCACACGTGTTGCTCGCCTTTGCATAGATTCGATTTATTGTAAAAAAAAGTAGAATATATGACAATTTTCTCGCTCTGTTTAATCTATAGTTCCTTTACGTAACCCACTGGATTACATTCTGGATTCTTGATAAATATACTTAGACAAAAAATTTGCACCATTATTTTGTCTAGGCAATAGGTACAAAAAATAAAAATAACTCCTTAATAGTTGTCTAAGCCACATTGTATTCAAATGAATATTTTAGTACATTTAAATACAATATATGTAGTTGAAAAGGCAATTGCTTATTTTCTACTAATTTGGCGCTCTTTTGACCTAGTTCGCATTGATATACACAAGAACTCGTTATAAACTAAAGAAACCTATTTTGTAATAATGTGAAAAGTGTCACGATTTGGTCCCGGCACTCAATTCGAGGAGAGTTTGTAAAAAAATCCACCCGCGCCGCGTCACGCACAATCATATTATTTTGATAGAGAATTCGGGTAACCGCCGGCCTTTGTCATGAAAACGTTTGATTATTGATTTTTACGCTAAATGTTCCCTTTTTCAAAAATTCTATTCATCGCAATTATACTTCCTTTAACATTTTTGATGTATTTACCTTCTTACAAAAGGATGGTGCTTGATGCTGCACAATATCATTAATAACCCCTATGGCATTGAACTTGTCGCGATTCTGAATTGTACCCTTGGATGCCACGATGGTATTTTTGCATGTCATGTTTATCATATCCTAAGCTATAGAGTTTATATTATACTATAGTGACATAGGTAATCATGTAGTTACAAACTCCAATAGAAAGTTATTTGTTCCGAACCGACAAAGAGATCTAAGAATAGTATAATGAAAAGAAATTCGCGCGAACTTGTTTACTACGAAGGTGTAATCCTTTAATCCGTCAGTATCACTACCGAGTTACGACGCCGCGGTAAAGTCTAGACAACAATGTAATTGTCACTGAAATAGAATACAGGAGAATGTATGCAACGCGCCCGACACCCAACAAAAAGATTTGTTTGTAATCATTGCATTAGATACAATGGTCTGAGTAACCACACAGTAGCCGATTTGTTAAAATCTAATCCTTTTGTAGTGACCAATATTATGAGGGAGATGAAAGAACGCCTTAAGCCTTTGCAGAAAATACAAATTTCTTGTACACAAATATTTACAAAATTATCGAAGAAGATTTTGCACCTTAAAGGCATAGGTAATATAATATCGCTCGTGAATCGCAAGCTATTATGTTATAGCAGACAGGATATACATAAGATACATTAATTTAGTTCATATATTATGAGAAGCAACCGAGCACATGCTTGCCTGAAATATAAATTAAAACCATGCTCTAATTTTCCTAGAGTCTTGTGTTACTTGATCCGAGACTTGTTATGGTCATACCTCGAAATAAATTATAAAGAACCCTTAGAACTCATTTATTAAGAAATTCTATATTTGCGAAACAAGATCTCGGCCAACTCACTACAAGAAAAAGCCAAGTTTTTTCGTTTCTCGGTAAAAAGTAAGGTGTAGGTAGGCAACGGGCCGACCCAACAGCTGCCACTAATTTTACAATCGCAAGTAGTTCGAGCCATTCAAAAATAACAATAGCACTACTGTCTATAAATAATAACTTTAATCAGACATCCTTAGTGCATTGTTACAGTCGTAATCAATTGTAATGTGGCGAAATATGCGAAAGACTTTTATAAATTACTAGGTCTGGGGTCAGCTAGTAAATAGTCTTTCGCATAAACGTTGTTTTGCAAAATGAAAAATAGATAGTAGTCGATTCCCAGACCTACTGAATACGCATATATAATTTGGTATAAATCGGTAAAGCCGTTTCGGAGGAGTACAGTAACTAACATTGTGACATGGAAATTTTTTATATTAGAAAATCTACCTCTTAAAAGCAGTTTATTTAATACATACTCGTAAATGTTGTTAACTTTTACTCTTGTATTCTTAACATTTAATAACATCAGAAGCTAAAATCTGACATTCTTTAAATAAAACGAATTTCAAATCGTTAATAATTGTGTAGATATGAGAAGTGACTGAATGTTAAGTAATTAATTTGTCAAATTACGGCTTTTATAACTGCAAGGATATTTTGCTAAAATATTGTACATGAAATTGATGAAAAGTTTTTTTGTAGAACTAAATCTGTCTTGCGAAAGAAGCGCTATTTCGCGTCGGGTAACATTCAGTTATGGGGTTAGTTTTTTAAACAGCATAAAAAGAGTTGAACAAAAGGCTTTATGTCGAAATGTGCGTAACATAACGGCTTGGAACTTGATAACCAACACCTTGATCAATGTGGGTTACTGGGATGTAGGTGATTGCAGATTGTTTTTTTACCCCGATCATCAAAAATCAACGGGTGCTGAAAACTGATATCTCCCATCCGGTGGCGGTGTTGCAATAACTGTGGATGATTGTTATTTTAGATACAGTTACGGCAACGGTTTCAAATGAATAATTTTCCTACTGTACGTACATCAATATTATTAAATAATATAAATCAGTTAGAAATTTGAAGTTAAAATGGTTAAATAATACTAAACAAATATGATAGGATCGCAACAAATTTTGTGTGATCTACAATTTAGGGTTCCGAATTTAAAATGCTTGTGTGTCTATGTCTAATTAATCAACGTTATACAAAATTTAAATCATAGTAAGTAGGTATATTATGTAGTAAATGTACACAAAGTAATAAATAACTAAAATGATTGGGTTCAAGATAAGTTGCACAATTAAAGAAGTGTTGGTAGGACGATTTCATATACTCTAACCAATAAGTTAGACACGAGTAAGATAGAAGATACACTTAAAGATGAAAAACCTCTATGATTTACTTATTTTCTATGCTAGAATATCGCCATAGTGTTTGTGTTTGAAACTTAAACAAGAGCATATAAACAACATTTTATGCGATAAAATGTTTTAAATTAGATGTTGAAACATACATTCTTATATTCTATATTTCTTGTCACGCTAAGCCGCACGTCAGATAAACGTTAAGAGACCTGTTCATAAATAAAAAATATACCAATATTTATGATATTCAAAGTTGTGACCCACTATGCCAAATAAAATTAAAATACGACCTTGAAATACAATAAAAAATCAATAACGCATGATCACAAGTGCGGCATTAAGATCAGCTGATGGGGTCATTGCACTTTCCATTGTTCTCTTCTCAAGTTCATAGAGAAAAAACGTCGTAAAAAGCATGACGGTCTATAGAAAAAAACTCAACCCTACCAGAGAGTCGCGTGGCAGGTACCCCATACAACCCTTTACAAAAACGCTTACAAAAAACACCCTGGGTAGTGAAAGGGTAAAAAGGGTTGATATTACGCATGCGTCCCGTGAGATCACTGCCCTCGTTCACAGTTTAAAATTTACAATTTGCATTTTTTTGCTCTCAATATTTTATGACAGCGCAAATATTATATCTTTTTTTTAGCTTTAAAAAAACATAATGAGTAATCGCTGATCAGTATCTAATTACCTTATTATCGGTTTTTCCTTTAGCAAAAGCAATTCCGATTTCCGAATGACATATGAAATTATAGTTACTTAATAAAAATACATCACTGCTTTATTTTAATAACAAAGGTAAGTAAGTTTAATTAAACTAAGATTATAAGTGTTGTACCTAACCGATATAATGAGTTCAATAAGAAGGTAATAAATCATCTGAGTAGGAGAAGATGATACCCTAATGATTTATTCTTTGACGGTTTTACTTGCAAGTTATATCTTATCTATAGATAAAACAAAAATATATTCCTTTATATATATGTTTATAGGTACATAATAAGATAATCTTCTATTGAAAGAGGTTAATACAAAATTACTTTAACGTTTTGGAATACCTTCCTATTTTATTTATTTTAAGTAGTCTTTAGAAAACATAACTAAACTCTAACCTAGTAATAGAAACAGGCACCTATAGATATGAAATGAGAGTAATGTGTAGAAAAAAGCAATTTAACTGTTTCTGAAATATACTTAGTGTCTAATTTGTATTTCCAATTTGTAATTGCACTCTTAAAGTTGAATATATAAATTTAATGCATAATTTTTAGCATAAGTATATAATGTATAATGATTAAAAATATTTTTATAAGTCCAGAGGCTGAACTCTATAGGTTTTTTTTTATGCTCGATAAGCCTTCATTTGACCACAATCTCACCTGATGTAAAGTGACGATGTGGTCCAGTGGTCCAAGATGGAGCATGAAGACCTAGAAGGTAGATGGCTTCTCCGGGCCACATTACGAAACACGAAAAAATCGCTTCACGCACTGGCCCAGCCCGGAGGGTGGTGACAAGCCGCGGCCGAAGCCTACCACCAGAGACAGTTCTTAGCACCACCCGGAGGTCACGTGTAAGGATTCAGAGGGTTACCACTTACGGACGTGAACAGACAAAACCTCCAAAAGATAAGTAAAAAATGTGTAATCTCATTGTAAATGAACTGTTTGTAGTTTTTAAGGGAAAATAAATATCTTTGAACCTAATTCTCTCTTTTCCATCCTAAGGTTACCTGGAAGAGATCGCTCTTAAGTGCCGCCCTTTGTACTTCTTCTTCATATGTGATTTATGTAACTATTGGTGTTTTTGTATTGTATGCATTTATTGAATTATCTTAACACTTTTACAATGCCATTACAGTTTGACACCAATGCGACAATAGAAAATAGCAAACATAAATTAAATAAATTACAATTACTTATTACATTCATTAATTACAAAAAACTACATTAAATTTAATACCTACATCAAACATCAATAATCTGTTCAGTCCCTCTGTTAGCTCGTCCAAATATAATGGACACCTTTTTTTCACTTTTAAAATTTTGTAAGAAGCTGCCGAGTTTTAGTAAAAGTGTTTGTAAAAGATATTGACCATCAAAGTTCCGGAGTGAGGTTTGCTACGGATACATTTCGTACAAATAGAACGAAAGCATTACGTCACGCGAGACTTCAATATTATAAGTTAATTTTTTTTTCAAGAAAATATATAAATGTGTGTACTATTTTATTAAATAATCTAAATGGCGTATACGTTATTTTTTTTGTCATACATACCCTATTAAGATTCGTTGAGAATAAAAAAGTCGATTTTACTTTTATTACCGAAACTAGCATACATCGTTTTTTAAGTGGAAACCAATTCCCGTAATGCTTGAGGCAACAAGACCAAATTCAACATTAACGACAAACGCACATAATTCGATAATAACGCAGCGACGCAGCAAAAACACGCACACAGCTACCAAATAGCTGAGTCGAGGTATAATTAAGAAAGATAAATATCGTTTATTACTGTTAGGAAAGTCGATTAGAAAAAACTACCCCTTTCACCCCACAATTTGTAACCCGTGCAGTGGGCGCCGCCGACCGACACGCATAAAAACTTACGAGCTGCTATCGCCGAAGGAGACGGCTTTTGTTCTCACTACTAAACTATTATAACTTTGCTTGTTTCCTGATTTATCGAGTTACCTATGTACAAATCTATGTAGAACCTATTACCGGTTCTATCAAGATAATATAATGCGTTTCTTTTGTCGAAATAAAGTTGCGATACGGATGCGATGTCTAACGTTTCACTGCTAAGCTCATGTAGCTAATGCCTAGAGAGGCAACGTGTTGATCAGATAAATATTACTCGTTGTATTATGAATAAAATAATATGGCATCTGATTTAAGGGCCAAGAGCTATCTCAAGAAATAAACAATCTCTATTATAGATATGCTTACCAACACTGATAACGCTCCAAAAATAAGGTCACGTTAAACCAAATGAGCTTCTTCAGCTCTATTATAATTTCAGTAAATATGAAAATTTACAAACATAACATCGAAATAAAACTGTTAATATACGAGGACCTTATTATAATACCAAAGTTTCATTCTTGATTATTTACAATGTGCTTTAAGAATACTTGAAATGGCAATCAACCAAAATAAAAATACAAATCCGTGAAGCAAAAAGGAACAAGTGGCCTCCACACTTCCACAGCAGTAAGGAAAAAAATGTTACAGTTACATAACGCTTTTCCATAATAATAGAATCATTATCGAAAAACAGAAGAGCGGCCAGCTGATTTATTGGACGATAATGGTCTCTGTCATAAATAGCTTTTTTAATGATTGTTTTTGTAGCACGCGCGGACGCACCCGGCTTTTTTTAATGCACTCAAAATTTACTTATGCATGTAAGTTTTTTTTTAACAAAAGATGTTAGGTCACCTTTAGACGTAATTGAAAATAAATAAAAACTAACACTTGCCAGACAGGTACCATCCCTACAATAATTCAATTCTTATAATCTGAAATGGGCCCATCTTTTAATGTAGTTATTACAATATCACATAACATTTAATAAATTAAGAACCTAAGTTAAAAACAATGATTCAAGACTAAGGTAAGGATATAAAATCTTGGACGTACTACATGCCAAATAAAGTAAAGATTCAATAAGTTATTAAATTAAGGAAATATAATATCTATGTATATATAGAAATGTGTGTGTGATTCGTTTTGTGCGCTAATATAAAACTGCATAACACAGACTGCAGTATTGACAAATAAACCATTGTAACTTTAATGCTGCAATAATTGGTCGTTTCTCGCTTCCTGACAAATAAAAAAGTAATCAATAGGATGATTGAATCGCCAGCCATCAGACACACATGTGACGGCGACCTTGACAAATGCACAAATGTGGCAGCCTTCGTGATTTATAACGGCAACAACAAATACGGCAACACCGCACTCCACGCGTGTCCAATTTCCGTGCATATCTTACAACTCGCCTCGTCACTTAAATGACTAAAAAATTCAAAATTTCCCCGTTGAAAAAGAGTTAATATTGATCGTAGATTTCTCTTCGTGGGGTGCACCGGCCGGTTGAGTCACCCCACGGTTTTTTACTCACCCTAAGTTATATTTTTTGTAAAGTCCCCCCTCTGCCCCCCTTCGGGCCGCTTTAAAGGATGAGTAGTCTCTATGGAAACGGCTCGATCTAATTTATAGACGGGAGAAAGTACGGATTGCTTAATTAAGAATTTTAAATGTATCTGCTAAGTAATTAATTATAAATTTTCAGTCCGGCGACGGCTTTAGATTGGACGAGAGCTTTCGTTTGCTTTCAACTGAACGCTATTAAGAATTTAATTAAGCAAGAAACTAGGCACTTTGTGCGAAGACGAGATAAAAGGTGCTTCTAGTTATTCATTTCTCTTAAACGATGTAAAAATGTTTAATCTTAATGTAAAGTTGGAAAACATTCTGAGAAAAGCGAGCTCTATCAAATTGAGTTTTTCCGTTATTTTTCTTTATAAGAACTTTAAATGCGCATTCCATTGTTTGGATGTCGCAATATTTTTCGTTAAAATTATGACTCAAAATGAAGGGCTTAATATTCTCAAGCTGATTTGCATGGGTAGAGCTATGACGTATAGCTTTATGAATACGCAAGGGTTGTAATGCGGAGGGCACGCGTGCAACTCAACAATATACTGGATGCCGCTACAAACTATGCGGTATGCTAGTCGAGCTGAGGGTACCGAGTATGTGAGTGGCTGTGGCAGTCGTGGGTGCTTGTTGTGGGTCACGGCCGCGCGGGTACGCTCAGTCGACGCTTTTTTGTTGCA
The DNA here is from genome assembly GCA_929108375.1 of Gymnoscelis rufifasciata. NCBI lineage: Eukaryota > Metazoa > Arthropoda > Insecta > Lepidoptera > Geometridae > Gymnoscelis > Gymnoscelis rufifasciata. The sequence continues at coordinate 9,478,796 of OV815302.1, read as the reverse complement.
AAGAACGCGCGTTTTCACCACCGACGCCAGCGCAACTCACCTTGGTAAGTTTGCATCTTTTTGTATAAGTAAAAACTAACTAGTCTATTGTTGCTACATCTAGTTTTTAAGATAGGTATTTCAATGTTTGGAGCAATATTGTCTATAGATGAAATTATCGGTTTCTATACAGTGTGAAGTAATTGCGACCAGTAGATTTTCTTAGATTTTTATATGGCCGATAGTGAAGTTAATCCATATGTTTATTTCATTCTAATAGTCCATACCTACTGGTTTCCGTTAATTATCGATAACAATGTGATATCCAGGATAATTTTGCAAGCATAGACTCACTAATACCATCGCATCAACATTTTCGTAATGACGGCATCGATCTATAGAATCGCTGATCATAATAATTAGATTTCGTGGGTTAGGCGAAAAAACAATGGCGACAATGCTGCTTAATGAGCCATAAAGAAGAAAGCGATACGTAGAGCAAGGCGTAGACAAAAAAGGGCGCGGGGTTTGGGGGAGCGAGGGGGGCGAGGAAATGGCGGAGAGCTAAATTAATTTGCGCGCTCCCGCCAAACAAAGGCACGCTAATGGAACGCGCCGAATGGAAAAAATGCCACCGTCCGCTCTCAGGCGACTTATTTTTTTCCTGCAAACACAACCTTTGACTTTTCCAACCGAATAGCATTACCCGTAGTTGCTGACACTGTATATCACCAACTACATTATAAAATTAAGTCCTCCACCGCGCCTGCTTTGTCTGTTTACGGTAAATGAAAAAGCTACAAATTTTAACCCGTTTTCACTATATCATGGTTGCGTAATTTTTATAAATATTAAAAGTAAAATGGAACGTACAAACATATTAAAAAAATATTATAAAAATAATAAAAATATTATTATATTAACATATAGGTACATATCTAAATATATTATTTTATTGATGTAGGGTTGAACACAAGCTTCGGTTCGGAGGTCTGAAACTACAAGACATACGAAGATCTGTTCTTAGGAACGATGTCATGGATTTTAGGAAAACGACGCCCATAAAATAAAATTTAATTAGCTCGGGAATAGAATCCTTTTAATATACCTAATCAATTCCTTTCTTATAATTGGACTCTGAGCTTGAAACGTCAGTTTGCCAAAGTCAAGTTAAATATAATTTTTCACTATATAATTTATAAAGTGAAAAATATGTTACTCAGTTCAACGCTATTTTGCGTCTTGAAATATACTTACTGATTGTAAACACCGCATGACAAGTAAAATTTTGTCAGATCTTTAAATCAACCTACTTTAGGAGTAGAAAAATAAATTATTGAAACCAACTTTTCAAATAAAAAATAATTAGACAAAAAGATGGAAAGAAAAAAAATGATCAAAATCAAAACATAAGAACGTGTTGATTGGAGAACATGATTTTATTGAAGTCTATGAACTTAATAAATAAATATAATTTAATAAAGATATTTCAGCGGGACACTCCATAAAATAAAACAAGCAAAGCCGCAGGGCGGACAGTCAGTATTTAATGAGCAAGAGAAAACGCGATACGCGTGCTCGTATAATTGCGCACTCAAAACAAACTAAAGTTTCTGTATTAATTACTTGGAGTGGAAAGTTCATGATGGGGAAGTTTCAGCATCTTTTTGTTCTAGCTGCCGATGACTGGCAGAGTGGCAGCCAGGAATGCTCACTGATATTACACAATACAAGCACAATAGTCTTGTTGGGAATGATTTTAGCACCGCAACAGCTATTTATATTATTAAACATTTCTCATTAGTGAAAAGATGAACTGTAAAGTAGATGATTAGGTTTAGTATCGTATGTAAACTGAAACTGACTTGGTTTACTTATTTTTAGGTATCTATTTTAAGGGCATATTTCACCATGTTCGAGTAAAGTTAGACAATGATTAAGATATACAGCTATTTCCTTCAGTCACACGTGAAAAAGCGAGATAGACGAAACTATTTACATAACTAACTATTACTTAAATTACTCAAATGTTGTACCTAAAATAAGCCTTTAATCTTATAATGCCGACATTAAACAATGTTTCTTATTCAAATCATTTTTACTCAGAAAAAATATTCTGATTAAGAAAACTAAGAAACGATTATAATAAAACCATTCAAACATGATAATATATTAGCTATGATATATTATATATATTATTTATTATTATTAAAGGTTTTCGTAGTCAAATGGTAATAATTTCTTTTAAAATTTAAGAAAAACCCCCGATTAAGTTTTTACTTAATTTCCTTAAAGTAAATCACCATAATATTTTGTAATGTGGACGCGATGCGCTTTCATTTGATAATAGCCCACACAAGTATATTTGCAGATTTTCGGTTTTCCTTTTAAATGGCGCAACCCATTTTCATGAAACATGTCTAAGAACACTCGCACCAAACTCACCTTTCATACAAAAAAAACTAAATTGAAAGCGCTCCATCCGTGCGGGAGCTATGATGTCCCAGACAGACAGACATACACACAAACAGACGGACACGTCAAACTTATAATAACACCCCTCTTTTTTGGTCGTGGGTTAAAAAAACTGAACTCGTATGCATGCGTCTGTGTGCCACAGCCACTTATTTCCAAAAATATAAGAACAGTTGAAACTTGGTAAACAGGTGTATTCTGTAAACCGCGGTAAGATTTTCACATGAAAATTTAAAAAAATACAATCCCCTGTTCTCAGTTTCTCGTTTCGGTTCACTAATAAAATGGTAAAATGTAACTTCTGAAATAAGAGAATGTTAAAGTAATAAAAATATATGATTTGATTACCATTTAAACTTTGACCGAAAATTGGTTTGAACGAGATCTTGTAAAATTATTTTTTTTAATACGTTACCCTCATTTACTTATCTAAGTAATAAAAGGAATGGTAAGTTTGACATAACTTACCATTCCTTTGTTTACTTATAAAACATATCAGTCAGTTTCTTGTAATTGGACTTTGCACTTTAAGCGACAATTTGCCAGTGTCGAGTTAAATAAAATTATAAAGTGAAAAAGATGTTACTTAGTTGAACGCCATTTTGCCAGACATGTGTAGGTACTTTCATAATACATATCAATGGTAAATTATTTCAAGAGCTACCTCGCTTTTCACGTGTGATTGAACAAATTAGCTCTATATTTAACCATTGTTTAACATTATTTGAAGATGACAGGCCCTACTAAGTGTGTATACTGTTAAAGCACCAAGGGTCCCGCCTTGGTGTATAAGTCCATTTCATACTTATAAAATTTATTTGTGTATGTGTTTAAATTAAAGTAAAATAAACCATAGCCGAGCACGTATTTAGATAAAAAGGTCATAACGTTTAGATCTCCTCAGTGACTGGTCCCTTGACTTTGTATCATCTATAAACTCTGGTGACGACGTCAAAGAGGAACAGACAGAGCTAAGTACTTTCGCTTTTTTTATATTAGTACTAGCTGACCCAGCAAACGTTGTTTTGCCATATTAATAATTCCCCTAATTAAATGACGATTGATCAGTTTTCGACCGGAGAGGTAAAATGATTAAATTACTAAAATGGCTATTAAAAAATAAGGGTTGATCGTAGAAGGGTGAAAATTGATGATTGTATGTATTTTTGTATGTTGTATCATAAAAAAATAGAAATTAAAAATTTGTCTAAAAAATAAAAAAAAAAATTTAGGGGTGGACAACCCTTAACATTTAGGGGGATGAAAATAGATGTTGGCCGATTCTTAAAGATACCGGATAAGCACAAAAATTTCATCAAAATCGGTCAAGCCGTTTCGGAGGAGTATGGCAACGAAAACTGTGACACGAGAATTTTATATTCATACTAGTGGCCCGCCCCGTCTTCGCACGGGTTTTTATTCAATTCTTTTTCTAAAATTGTGAATCTAAACCATTCCCAAATCCCCTTGAACACACACAAAAAATTTCATCAAAATCGGTCCAGTCGTTTTAGAGAAGTTCAGTGACATACACACTCACAGAAGAATTATCTATATAAATAAAAAATGAATTGTTGTTCGTTAGTCTGATTAAAACTCGAGAACGGCTGGGACGATTGAGCTGATTTTGGTTTTAAAATGTTTGTCGTAGTCCAGGGTAGGTCTAAACGGTGAGCAAATAAGGAGAAATTGCCTGGATTTTTTTTTACCCGTGCGACGCCGGGGCGGGCCGCTAGTATATAATATAAAGATAAGTGGATTATAATTCGTTAAAAACCCATGCATACTAAAAAACAAGTCGAACAAACTGTTGGTACTTTGCTTATGATTTAATGATGCTGTGTAAAAAATATAATTAAATATAAGTAGAATGCTCTTGTTTTTATAATTTAGTTTATTTATGGGCCCATATGTTAAACGGTTTAAGAAGACAAGTATTTTTGAATAAAATCTTAATTATTTTAAGACACAAATCACATAATTGACCAAGAAATTGCAAAGTGCTACGGCGTAGCACTATTCCGTAGCGAGCGTAGCACATACATCATTTATGCTACGGATAATTTAAACACCATGTGAATATTCAATCAGCTATTAATTACAAAAATTTAAATAAGTTTAATTAAGATATAATAATAATCAAATCAATTGACTGAGAGAACGAAGTGAGGGAATCGTCTCCGTTTTATATTGCACGAAAATATGACCTAGCTTTCAAATAAAGGTTGCGCATATAAAAAAAAGAAAGCGCAAAAAATCTCTTAAATTTTCATTCATTCTCTATTATTGACATACTAGAAACGTTTATCTTAATTTAATTTAACTACTAAATGGCTTCAAAATCCATTCAAAATCATTGTATAGGGACAGATATAACCATTTATGTTGAGATTTTGTAAGCTGCATCAAAATTTCTAGGTTAGGATCAATTTTAGTCTTTTTTGTTTAGTCTTTCTAAATAAATGAGGATATCGTAGTATCACTTGCATACATATTGGAACCAATTTCTATTTAGGTACCTACTTATTTATAATTTTACCTTGTTCAATATATCCAGAGAATGGTAAGTAATGCAAAACAGAAATATTAAGAAATATGCCAAAATTAAAAAAAAACCTTTTGTTCGCAGCATTAGCGATTTGTCTTATGTAGGTCGCACGATTATTACCTTGAACCGAGCGAATCTACATAAGACAGTGCACAAGCAGCGTTCATCCGTGTCACACTCATTAGAATCATAAGAATCGTTAAATACGTATAAGCAATAAATCTATTGTCAAGTGATTTCGGTTTTATTACTCAGCATCGAGAAAATAGCTAGCGTGATTTTCTACACCTTCCTACCTTATAAAAAATGTCCTAGGGCAAACCTATGTATAAATTTTATTATTTTATGCTCACATTTTTGCATATTTATCAAATAACGACGTCTCGTGGTAAATTTACGTGCAAGCAATTATTCATTTCATCCTTAATATAATTTAACCTGGCTTTAGCGGCCTCTAGCGCGGCACGCTTGCCACTCTCGCTCGCCTTATTTCATATACATACATAACCTAACCCACATTTCCGTTCTAAAATTTAACCAATCAGCATACACTGATTATACCGAGAGACGTCATCATCATTATCATTTCAGTCACAGCACGACCACTTCTGGACAAAGGTTCCTTAACAACTTTTTTATTTAAGTATTTATTTTAAGATTATTCTTCCACATATCGGTCGGAAGCGACATGCAACTACCGTGAACCGGCAGCTTTTAACAAATCATCTGTCCATATTGTTGGTGGAAGTCCGGCTAAATACAAATATTTATAAAATAAAAATATTTCAGGACATCCCACACAACAACATTTAGCCCCGTGGTAAGCTATAAACTTAAATGTAAATGTAAAACTCTATAACGTAAATGACAAAATAAACGTTTTTTATCTTTATGTATATCTAAACTCGTGTTACGGGTACTAGACATCAGATATACTTAAGACATCCTTACATAGATATTTTTTAGTATACATATTAAACACCCAGACAAAAAAAGACCAAAGAAAAATTCGCCTTTAATAAATAATTTAAATCGATTCAGAAGTTTTTGCGTGAAAGACGGACAAACAAAGAAACACACATAAACGTTCCTATTTATCTTCAATGAATAAAATTTCCATGTCACAATGTTAGTTACCGTACTTCTCCTAAACGGCTTTACAGATTTTTACCAAATGTTATATGCGTATTCAGTTGGTCATTGTAGCCGATTCTCAATCGGCTACTATGCATTTTTCATTTTGCAAAACAACGTTTGCTGGGGTCAGCTAGTAATATTATATAGTACTAGCGGTCCGCCCCCGCTGCGCTCCTATGTAGTTGACCGTATTGTAAACCAATTTCGAACCGTTTAAACACACACAATAAATTTCAACAAAATCGGTCCGGCCGTTTAGGAGGAGTTCAATGACTAACAGTCGTACAGAATATTTATATATATATATAAAGTTAGTCCTCCTCCGCGCGTCGATTTCCTCATTACTGAGGGTCGTGATACTCTATTTGTGGCATGATCTTCATTCGGACTGTAGCTCGCCACATGTTCCTCTCCTTGGCTGAGTGAAGGGCATTATGTAGATTGTAGATAAAGATAGTATAGGTACAAATAAATTCCATTTATACATTTTTATATTAATTATAAAGAAAAATAATAAATTCCCATAAGTAACAGTTTCCAGTAACAGTCAGACGAAGTTCAAGTATAATGGGAGCGGCCGGACTCAGAGTGATAATGAGCTGGCGGAAACAATGAGCGATTGTTATCTAAGCGCGAGTCGCGGAAGGCGTTTTGTCACGAGATGAAATGGATGCGAGTACCATTAGCCAAGCGCGATTTATGCTCTCCCAATTAAAAGTTCCCGGAGCTGAAGACTCCAAATTAGTGGAATTCCTTCGCATTTATCAAGACATCAACGTTGCCCCGCGACGCGAAACTTCCCAAATTTAAATTAGAGACGATTTTTACAGCTACCTCCCGAAGGGGGGAGGGGGGTTACCCTTTCCCTATAACGAGGAAGGCCTCATGCATTTTTATGTGCTTCTTTTTTCGTCGGCGTTTTAAACAAGGGGGTGAGCGTGGGGTGCGCCGGGGGGTGAACTTTTTATTCGCGTCTTGATAAGTTAGGGTTGAAATTAGACGTTCGAGTTTCGTTCGCGGAATTCATAATGATCAAAATTAATAAGTTTTCTTCTGAGGGCCCTTCGAACAGCGTTTGCCGATATTTAGGTTGAGCCGTCTCGATTGGGGTTTCGTTTTAATATTATACTGAATTAGAAATGATTTAGAGGAATAACACACAAATAAAACAGTTTTTTTGTCCATAGCTTAGGTGCCATCTTATTTTTAACCAAAGTCTTTAATATTTTGTCTTTAAACTAAACCAAGATTCAAACAAAAAACTTTGAAATACTAGTAATTTTTCTTAAATAGGTCACATCGTCATATTTCTGTCAACTGACGAGACGGCCAAAAAAGGATTTTGCTTTTCAAGCGATTCTTAGTATATTTCTATTTAACTTTTTATGTAATTTCTAACCAAAAATTCAAAAGATTTTCTTTCAAGTTTTCTTCATGAACTATAAAATGAACTATATGAAATCTATTTAGCATTAATTTCTTAAAAGCCATAAATTACAATTCAGTAGGTAGTTTGTTAGTAATCTAAGTTTTGTTTAAAAAACAAATTTATCATGCTACGGCATTTCCGTTGGAAACTGCCGCTAGAATTAAGTATTTCCTCTCGATAAAATGTAGTATTATAGCTTCCCTCTCTTAAACAATAAATAACAACAAAATATTAAATTAAGGCGAGGTTATCCAAGAACTTTAGGCATTTAGCGCTACCTCAGCCCCCCCATGCTAAGCGCGACGTATTTATTCACGCGCCCGGCAGGCCGTGCGCCATTTGACGATACATGACCGCGTTCGATATCTTAGTGCCACAGTATAGAAAACCAAGCAGTAGGTTCGCATGTTATTTACCTAATGACTTTAGTTAGGTAGTATTGTAGGTAGTAATGATAACATATTTTACTGACTTTAGTTAGGTAGTATTGTATATACATAATGTGTGTAGATATAGGTACAGCCACAAAGCTAGGTATATAAAAAATAATAATTTGTCCAACTAAAAAGTACTTTGGTTTCTTGTGGCATATACAAGATACAAAATCATTTATTTCCATTATTTGGTTTTACAAAACTTAGACAACTACAACTATTCCATCCAGCAACGAGAACATAGAGGGAAAAAATACAACTAGTTCAAATAACAATTATATTTATTTTGTAAAACGACACATATTATTATGCTAAAAAAATATAATACCTATATGGATTTTGTATGGCACATGGCATTTTTTTATTCAGCAACGAGAATAATATACAATTTCGTAAATTTTGTGCATCTATCTATCTACTAAAATTCATGAAATTGTAGCTGCCTAGGCTTGCATGGACCAAACTGACCGGGAGGTTGGATTGGACTTTGAATTATATCCAACTGTTTACTTGGACCTGGCTGCATAGGTACTTCATTATTTTCGTCATTTTCTTTTAAAATTATATCACGTATTGGCATACCGCGAATTTGTCGCGGGTCTACAATCTCTGGCAAAAGGCATTTCATGTAAAAATCTATAACTTTTTTTTCTATTTCAACCTTCCAAAATTTGTCATCTCTAGGAATGTATTCGATTATGAGTGGATGATTTTCGCCGGACCAAATTCCAAAAATGCATTGGTTTCTCTCGGTAACATGGAGTTGACCCTGCACTTGGTAATACCAATTGCTCTTTTTATTTATGATTCGCGTACTGTGATTTTTGTCATATTCATATATTTGTATTTTGTTTTATCGCATTTTCTATTCCGGTCTTAAATGCCGTTATTGGACACTTAACTTCTATTATTTTATCGTGGTCAACTAAACCGTCGGGTGTAGCTCCGATAAATGGGTATTGTTTATCTATGAAAAGTCCACATGGTTCGATGACAATGTTTTTTTTTCTTATTACCCATATTGTTTATCTGCACTGAACCAAATCACCAATATAAAACGCGGGGGGAATGTTTGGGAGACAAATGGCGTGCGTCCGACCTCGAAGACGTCTCGACGGGCACTGGCCGCCCGGCGCGAGCGCCTGAACGAGTACAATTTGAAAGTTTTCTTTCACAGAGATTAATAATAACCGAATTACACATTGTTTTTTCACAATTCCCTAGTTAATAATAAGCTCTATCTTTTGATATAAATTTGACATGATATCAAGAAGAAACCTCTTAGTAACGACTGTTTAAAAATAAATTTAGTGTCAACTTTACGATTTTTTTTTATCGAGAAAATTATTATTTCTTAGGTTTCTATCTTCACAAATATCTAGATTATATGTTTAATTTTAATGAAATATATTCTTTTTGTACAAATTTTACATTTCAGTGGTGATACAGTTGTTCAAAAATCGTGAACTCTCGAAGTTCCTCGCCTTAATCTGTTACTTTAGATCTAGAGATTAATCCCTAAACCTATCGACAGCCACATAAACTTTATCCATTTAAAACAGTATGGATAGTAAATACTTTTACACTTTAATTATGCTTGTTCTTACCAATAGCCTTTTGCCGATTGTAAAATTGACAAAGAAATTCAAGTTTACACGTGTAGATCCGCGTATTTATCAATGGGCTGGGCGGCGGGCGCCTGCTGCGAGATGTTTGTGCGATAAACACGCGCCGCGGCACATGTGATCACTTGTTGAACGTGTGTTGGCGCGCGCACTTCATTCCACATACTACTTACAACTTCACTCTTACCTTACTTCAAATAAAGCCTTGGCACCTGTTATAAAAACAATTGTAGCTACATTTCTAAAGAGTTTTAATGAGAACTCAAAGATGAGTACAAAACTTTGTTAAAAAAATATTCACAAATAAATGATACCATTCTATCATAATTGCGAGAAATCAGAGTCTCGTAAACTCCAATTTGAGCAATTATGGAATAAGAGAGTCGTTGAATAAATCCGGGCGGGGCGGACAGTAGGTAGGTATGATTCCTGTCTAATAACGTCGTTAACAGCGCACATTAAAACAAAACAAACAGCGCGGGCGCGGGGGGGCCGCCATCCTTCCTCGAATCCGTGTCATTAATTTACGTAATGCGTAGGTACGCGCTATCCCCAAATATTTAAGAAGCCTCCTCCGGGAGCGCCCGCTCCTCCACTATCCCCCTCGCCCGCCGGGGGGCGCTGCCGAGAATTATGGCGGCCGCCTTGTAATTATATTTTTTAATTTATCTTCCTTAGCGAATACAATGGAGGCGCCACCCCGCCACCGGGCGCCTCTTTCTCATGCTGAATATTGTATCAGGCCACTGAAAAAAGGAAAGAACGCTTTAATTACAAGCGAGAGAGTGGCCCGTATTACGCGCTAAATATTTGATGTTGTCTCTTTCTGCTGCGCGCCCTCCCCGCGCCCGCCGCTCTGTCCTCAATAATTAAAACGCCTATCAACTCATTCCTCTTCAGGTGACCCTTATTACCAGTACTCACCGACGGAGGAAATGAAAAAACCTACGCTCACAATAAACCTTTGAGTATGAATGTACGGCTATAAAGAATATTCACCCTATTTAATTAAGCTTCAAATATTCATACAGAGTTTTCAACGAAGGAATCCCTTCTCACTAATTAGGTTCTTTCGGTAATTATAATTGAACACATAAGTTAATACAGGATCTTCGACAGTTAAATACCGGTTTAACACATTACTTTAGAAGTTACAAACCATTAATTATAAAATAAAATAAAAATGTATTACGAAGCGTTGTTTTGTTCGTCAAATATATTTGAATATCTTTGCCATTAAACAGACAATCGCCTATATTAACTGTATCAGTATGGCATGTGTGAGGTGCAGTGTTGAATTATGCAAATGCGGCTGGGGTCGGGTGCGCGCACGTTGATTTATCGCGGCACAACAGTCGCGAATTAGGATTCCCGCGCGGACACCCGAGCCTGCAGTACTTAGCGCGCGGAGACAAAGTACAAAGCACCCCCAGCCACCCACTGAAAAACGTCTCTAATATTCTTTTAGAAACGGTGGCATTTACGGGCTATATTTTATCCTGAATTTGCATACGCTCCTTTTTTCGTACCCGTCCTCTATTTTATGGGTGAGTATTTTTTTCATCCGGGGGTTAAGATACAAAAGGGTAAAGCGCGGGAGCTCCGATAATTAAATTGCAGTGCCGTGTTTGGTGTTCGCTCAGTAGAAGTGCGTGCTCGGGTGGCGTGGTACGCAGTACGCCGTACGCACACTACTACGCAAGGCTGCAGGCTTTGTCTCCGCAAAATGTCGCGTCGCTTTTTATTGTTTCACGATACATTAAGTCCGGCGATAATTAAACGATTAATCTTGAGCGCTGCTCGTGATTTCTATAACGTTTTTAAAAATCTACAGGCTGGAATCTCTTCATTATATGGATTTTAAAACAGAGGGGACTCTGAAATAAAAAGGAAATTAATGAAATCTGGTTTCATTAATTTAATTTCAAAATGCAGAGTCCTTTTTTTACATAAGTATGTTCTCTGCGTACGTCGTTTTACTTTCTTTACGTCATTTCTTTACGTAAGTGGATACTTACATAAAGAAATGGCGTAGCCATCGGTATTATTAGAATGAGTATACACTGAAACTTTTTGTTATTGCTATGAAAGTTTGATATATGCCACAACGCAGGCGGTCACCAATTTAATTAGCATCAAGTAGACTGGTACATTGGTCAATATTTTAATAGATATCCAATTATCCACTCAGCTTAGCCGGCTATACCCAAATGAAATAACCAATGTAAGAGCCGATAAAACTGAGGGTATTAACACATACATAAGCGTAATTATAAGTACCTATTTCTAATTAAACATATGTTCTAATACGGAGCTTAAATGAAAATCTGCGTTTGTTCTAGGTAACATTACAGCCATCCCATCCGCTGCTTTCGATACAACATCCAAGATTTCAGCCACGCCTTAGCTGACACCAATTAAATTGTAATTGAAGGAAATATTTCATGTCGTAGCGTCGCGATAATAATTTAACTAACAAATTAGGAGAAATCTTACCCTGCTCCGAGTCAAATTAGCATAATTGCTAATCAAATGTTGTAGGAGTACCGGCGGCGGTGGCCGCTACGCTCTAATTACAAATTCTAATTTCCTCTTGTTTCTCAGGCCCTTTGAATTTGTAAATTACTGGCTCGGCTTCAGGCTTCGCGTAACTAAGTGAATTCGTTAGCAGATAAACAATACTTATTATTATATTTAATAGTCTTCATACCTAAAAATAATAATTTCGAAGCGTTTACTTAAATTAACAAAACCTAATCTGGGCCGAACAAATACTTTAGTAGTTTATAAGTAAACTAAGTAAAAGTTTTATAACAAAGGAGCTAATCTTATCAACTGATGTTACGACATGTTTTTCAGAGTGAGCACAGTTAGAAGGGTGCATACGGCAAGTAAAACAATTGAGTGGGAGTAAGGTAACCATTGTTCTTTAGATTTATATTTGTATGTATGCTAGTCTGTAAGGCCTAAGATGCCTAAAATATTGTTTCAAAAAAGATGGACTTTGTCTCTATATCGAATTATTTCCGAGTACCGACCTAAGTAATGACTTAGGTCGGTAATCTGATAAGCTAAAAATTTACAGAAAAACACTAAGCCCCGATTTTACCATTGGCTATAAACGCAATCAGGTCAGGCTAAACTCTTTTTACCGCCTAACCGAGATTTAATTGACACTTATCTATGGTTGATTTTGGTTGAATTAAACGATCGATTTGTAGTGAAAAAAACAGTGAAATTGGGGCTTAATGACGTATGACGTATGATATGATGTAGTCTAGCTTAGAATAATAAGTATATTAAACAGAGTATTACTAGATAGGTAGCCCGCTCGTAGCTTAAAACACTTTCTGAACAAGGCAGGATTAATCTGTCTTTATAATCCTACTAGTGTCTTTCTTTGACCTTTCATACACGCAGATTTGAAGTATTTCCCCGCGATAATAGAAAATTTAACCCTCCTCTTGCATCAATCTTTCTATAAAAAAACGCATCAAAATCCATTGCGTAGTTTTAAAGATATAAGCATACATAGGTTAGCTGCAGACAGACAGCGGAAACGACTTTGTTTTATAAGGTAATAAAGATTCTCCATTTTTAGGTTCTTTGTATTATATATAACTTATCCGTAGCTTTACCGTCGCATGAACTTATGATATACGATATGATATACATACAGATATATTAATTATATGTCCGTGGATTACTTTCGTGTTAAGAATATTATTTTTTGTAGTAAAGAAATGGTATCTATATCTGGTCTAAATACGTAAGTATAAACTTGTAGAGTTTTTTAAACAAAGGCGTTTATGGTTATATTCTTGGTTATGTTTGAGATTTGATAACTCTGTTACAATGGGAGCAATATATTATTACCTCATCTTGTCAACAAGTAAATATCCTACTACTATTATAAAGGCGAAAGTTTGTAAGTATGGATGTATGGATGTTTGTTAGTGTTACTCTTTCACGTCAAAACTACTGAACCGATTTAAATGAAATTTGGTACACAGAATCTCTAGAGCCTGAAAAATAACATAGGCTACTTTTTACCGCGGGAAAACATCCATTATAACGCGGGTAACACCGCGGGGCATAGCTAGTATATTAATATTTGAATTGGGTATTGCCGTAACCCACTTCTTGTTTAATAAAAATAAATGTTATAATCTTATGTTCATTTCAGCTGTCCTAAAGTTTGTCTGTAAGTAATCAAGTCTTGGAAGTCAAATCAGACACATTTCCCACTTTCTGAATGTGCTGAAATTTTTGAACTCACATGTGGACCGTGCGACAGTGCAATATTATGATGACATCTGGTGACGGTGGCCGTAGGAATTTAACCGTTATTAAACGGCTTGACCTTATATATTTTTTTTATTAGTATTCGTATTGATGAGTATTTTGTCTAAAATAAATACTTAACTTACTAAAAATTTTTCTCATCAAATATTTTTGTTTTAATCTAGTCTTGTTCTTCTGAGAAATGTATTGAAAATAAATGTGAATTTCCTTAAAAAAACAAAAACGTTTTCAGAAGCAATTGAAATTGTAATACCTACTTAAAACTCAAAGAACACAAAAATTTGAAGCCTTAGAAAGAGGATTTTCTTAAAAGGTAAAATGACTACAAAAAGTTTACCTACCAATATTAAAACATTTTCTCAGATATCAGGTAAAGGTATTCAGAAGCGACGTAGCGCGCGATTTTAATTCTATCACGAGTCTACTTATAAATAACATGGGGTCCAATTAAAAGCGCGCGACAGCTTTGAAATCGGAATGAAGGAAAGTATAAGTGGATACGGGCTCGGTGGAGAAGTGTCCGTGTTTACGGAAAACTCCGGCAAATATAATCGCGAGACGAGCGCGATCAAATATTCAGGCGGCGCGCGGAGGCGGCGAGCAACCCTCTCCAACTTTCAAGCCCTTCCCTTTGCACGCCCTACACTAATTACGTTTAGAGTTCTTAAGCGAAATTACTTAGGCCCCTCGCCACCCGCCCCCCTCGCGCCCCCTCCCGGAAATGAGGCGCGCTGGAAAAACAAGAAAGAGGAAAGCGTTATATAAGAAGGTCGCTGTCTTTCTGAACCTCCTAAATCTGGGCAATCTCAGAAAGATGTTGATGTAATGATTTTTTTCTTCATTTTCGCGAATGTCCTGTTCATGAGCGGTTGCTAAGTGAAAAGCAATTAAATCTTGGCGAATGATCTCTACCCCACCCACCGGGGAGACGCTCTCAATGGTAGGTAAAACTGCCGTAAATATATTATTTTCAGTGTTATTTGGGTAATGAAAATCAACATTCTTAAAAAAACTTTTGATCGCTAGAAATACATGGTAATTTAAACCGAAATGGTAAATTATAAGTCATACTAACATTATTGCCGAATGCCGTGTTGGCTAAGTGGGAGGACACTCGACTTTCATTCCGAAGGTCGTGGGTTCAAACCCCGCCACGCACCTCTGGATTTTTCTTCTTGAGAGATTTATGTGCGCTTTAAACACGTGCTTTAACGGTGAAGGCAAACATCGTGAGGAAACCGGCATGTTCTGAGAACTTTAAAAGAGTTTGAAGGACATGTGACATTCACCAACCCGCACTTGGCCAGCGTGGTGAATTAAGGCCTAATCTCTCTCGTCAAGAGAGAAGTCCCTGTGTCCCAGCAGTGGGAACGTTAATAGGGTGATGATGATGACTAACATTATTAAAAAATCCGATTTTTAATGGCTAGTTGTATGACAGTTAAAATAGGTTTAAAATAATTTGTATCCAGCAATTTATTGTTTTGTGGTTGAACATATACCTAAACCTGTTTAAAATGTGTGGTTAACATTTCTATCAAAAGTCGTTTATTAATCTACTTATACGAAGTTGTAGGATGAGGTTAAATCACGTAGGTAGGTAGGTTGGTACGGATCACAGAAACGAGGGGGGGGGGGACTCACTAACTTTTTAGAAGTTCGTGCTTGTGTATTTTGGTTGTAGGCTAGAGACTAATCACAAGTTTTGAGCAGCTAAATGAGTTATCAAGGCTTCGCCGGATGGCAATGTCAGGGGCACTCGGCGAGTTGGCGAACACGCGCCGAAGCTCGTTTCCGCATCTTTCATGTGCCATCGCACAGTTTAATTTCCTAATTTTCATCTTTTCTTCCAAAACAGTCCCGAGAGACTTTATTATCCAAGGAAGGAAGCGTCAACCATTTCTCAAATGTAGGTAAATACCTTCGTACAACAACGTTTTATAATTTCCTGTTTAACTTAATCGCTTTGATGTTTGTAAATAGACCTTATCATCTTCGCAATTCATCATTACGCGTGTTAAATAGCTGGAGATGCCATTTTAAATTACTTATCTTGAAAAAGATCATACTCGAGTTAGGTACATATTATAACAATACCTATACTACATTTTGAAGCAGCTTTTACCCAAAGCGAAAAGATAAGCTCTTCATTTAAAATTCAGCAAACATTTTAAGGAGTAGAAAAATTCTGTCGTTGTCCAACGGCTTAAATTAGGTACGAGAATGGCGTCGCGGAATTACACAACAGAGAGGGAAACCTGCGGCTGTTTAATGAGATTTAAATAATTAATGAGCGTGCAAAATTGGTTTCTTTTTTCAGCAACGGGAGTGCTTCGGGGGCTGCGATGAAAAACAAGCCATAATTGCAACCCCTACTGGGGACAACCTTGGTAACTTGTTCCTTACCCACCCGCTCTTACCATTTAACAAGAGGGTGTACTCCAGCGTTCATAATTTATAAGGTAAAACTTTTAATTGCTATCGTTATAAATCATATTAAGACGCCAATTAAAATTCAAAGATGAAAATGAATTCGGTTCCTTCCTACTGGTTTTGAACGGGCATGTACCTTAACTGTGCTTACAGGGATTATACCTACAACAACTGCCTCCGGCCCAGTACAGCACTAAATAGTTAGTAGCCCCAAATATACTCGTCTTAATGCCATGTTTCAGGAATTGATCGTGCACTGAAATAGCATAGAATTTCTTCTAAGTTTGCGAAAAAAAACAAAATACCCCAGTTAATTGTACAACTCCTGGGAAATCATTTGCCCCTATTTCAAATATTTTGAATAAGACATCCGTTTCTGTAGTATGCTGGTACATTGACGAATAGAATTCATATAGTGACCGTTATACATTCCACTCGATCGAATCCGAAATAATTTGCTTAGAAATCAAACTTTCCGACCAAAAACGCAACTTTCAGATCGCTGACTTCATTAAAACGAAATTCAGTTATCGCAAGATCTGTACGGAATGTGGAAAAGGAACAATGTTCTTATTCAAATGTTTGTGATTGACATCTCTCCGGGCGGTCAATGGATTCCACATTCGCGTAGCTGCCCTATGCCCTTCGACGGTAAACTGCCGAACGGGGCCTTTTGTCGAATCTGACCGCGATCAAAGTGATTGTGATCAAATCCAAAATCTATTTAAATATTCACAAGGAAATGTTTCCTCTGGGAATATCCGTTATAGTTCTTTTATATTTGCATTTGTGCTCGAATGGATAATATCATGAGTAGAAAGTCCTGACAATCGTTTCAACTTATGTCGATCAGTTGTATTGTAAGGCCTGTGATGCCTAAAATAAATATTTTTATTTATTATTAAATGCAAAATATTTTTGTCAATCACGAAGGTACAACCTACACAATAGACACAATGACTATGCCGGCAATAGAGTCATGTCGCGGTCAGTGCAGCGGTTTCTTTTCTCAATAATTATTAAATTATTGATTTACAAAGACGTCAATCGCAATATCCAAGTAAAGTCCTAAGTACAGACATACTGAATGAGACATACTATAGCAACTTTACTTGAGTATTGTGAAAGTGGCCATAAGAGTATGTATATCTAGAAAACATGAAAACATGATCTAAGATTAGGTACCACAAAATTGCTTCTTAGAACCGATAGTCTCAATTTACTTTACCATAATGAATGTAATGTACCATAATTATAGTGTCACTAGCTGCGCCCTATGGTGTTGCCCGCGTTATAAAAAGTAGCCTACTATGAGTAATTCTGATCTGTAAGCTATATTTATGTTGTAAATACATCTACAAAAACTTGCGCGTTTATAATATTAGTAGGAAGAAGAATAATATCCTTTTGCATAATTGGGGTTTTGAAAAAAATAAATATTAATTTTATTTATGTAATTTAAAACTTTATTATTAATAATATCGATATTTAATGCCAAAAACTCAAAAAAAATGTTTAAAATTAATTATAAACAATTACAAATTAATAATATTTAAAAATAAACCACGTGACTATGAACGCGCCACGATTTCTCACTATGGTTATGACGTCATAATGTTAAATCTATTTCATAACAATACATTGCTTACGGCTATTAAGTACTTGTGCCTTGACAATAATATTTACTGCTAAAAAACAATTATTTAGTTAATTTCGATTAGCTATGTGTGATAAAGGATTTATAAAGGCAAAATCTGATAATATTCCTGATGTTGATATATTTATGATAACTACTATTTTTAACCCCCAACCAAAAAAGAGGGGTGTTATAAGTTTGACGTGTCTGTCTGTGTGTCTGTCTGTCTGTCTGTCTGTGGCACCATAGCTCCCGAACGGATGAAGCGATTTCAATTAAGTTTTTTTTGTATGAAAGGTGAGTCTGGCGCGAGTGTTCTTAGACATGTTTCATGAAAATCGGTTGTGCCGTTTAAAAGTTATGAGGGTGAGAGTGGGTAAGGAAAACCGAAAATCTGCAAATATACTAGTGTGGGGTATCAAATGAAATCGCATCGCGTCCACATTACATAATATAATGTTGTTTTACGTTTAAGGAAATTATAACATTGGAATCGGGGGTTTTTCTTAAATTTTAAATTTAGATTTATTTAAAATGACGCTCGGTTCAATTCTGCTGAAGTTCGAGGTGCCAAAGCATCAAGGAAAGTTTGTAAAAAAATAAATTAAGTAAATATTTAAGTGTTTAATCTCCGTTGTATTAAAACATTTACATTAAAATGATCTTCAGAAACAAAAAAAATGATTTTGTTCTGGTATTATCACGGTGCACTGCTTGAAACCATTTGTTTCGACGTTTTTCATCTTGCGGAACATTTAAAAACATTTTGTTTGGAGTAGATTTTGTAGTATTTGTACATAATGGTACAAAACAAGAACGATAACTTTTAAGGTTGGACATTTTCAATATAAGTATATTTGATTATTTAAGAAAGACAGACTAAACAGAATAAAACAGATCAAAACACTGTACTTATTATCTCTGTATACTTATTCTGCATTGAGTAAAAACTAACATTATGACGTCACACGCGCTCGGGTCTATTCGTGAACTGTCGGCGTGTCTTCGGTAGGTACTTGATTCAAAAATTAATTTTTGTTTTGAAACAACTTTTGAAATATTGCAAAAAAAAATACAAATAAAATTTTGTTATAAAACTTATGTATAATCTTTCTAGTAAACACAAAATTTTGAAGTGAAACTTCTTTAGAATCGTTGTTATTTCAGACCGGATGCAACGGAAATACGTCAGGTAAGCCAATCTTAAACGCTAACAAGGTTAAGCAACTTTCCGGAACGCCAGTACTTGGATGGGTGACCGCCCGAACAGTATCTTTTTGCACAGTATTTTTTTTTATTCATATCATTCTTATGTCGATTTACTGAAGTTTCACTTCTACCGTGTGATTCACACACGGTAGAAGTGAAACTTTTTTTTATGCACACACCTTATTTTTCAAAAACCCAATTGTTTTTTGGCGTAACGTGTTTTAAGCATATTAGTTGTATTCTACTACATTCAATTTGATTGATACATTTACGACATTTCTCCGTAAAATAATCAGTGGATGCAACCAATCGGATTTTAAAAAGATGTACATAGGTAAGGTTATGTTATAAGTTTTGGTTTGTATAATTTAAGTAAGTAAGCGTTAGCTAAAAATAAGAAAAGATATATATGTTTTTTTTACAATAAAACAATAAAAGCCTTTGTCGTTATGCGACCGCATTTTTTCGTGTTTCGTAATAAGGTCCGGAGAAGCCATCTACCTTCTAGGTATTCATGCCCCCATCTTAGACCACATCGTCACTTTACATCAGGTGAGATTGTGGTCAAATGAAGGCTTATTTAACATAAATAAAAAAATCGCGAAAAGCGTTACTTGTTATGATAAACTATCAGTAGTCTTAAAAACGTTATGCCTACTTAAATTATTACAAAAATAATTATGATAGTATATATATAAGACCCACCTATAAAACAAGGAATACAAAAGGTATAAATATATGTATTTGTTTAATGTCTTAACAATTCATTAAGTTAAACTACAAATATTATACAAGAGGAGTCTATTAATAATCGTTTTAAAATAGTACGTGCTATTCGCAGATGTCGGCTCGCGTGTTCGCGGCACCCTACCTAAACACAATTGTACGTTTTTGACAAAAAAACAGCCCCAGATTGTTTACCTCACTTTTTACCTTTTTAAAAACTACTGTTTAGCTTTTTATGAGTATTTTTGTCGCGCACGCGGCTGCCTTTATAGAGATCTCATTGAGCCGTTATAGGAAGGAAGGAGCGCCTATTGTCATCATTAGCGTCGAGGTAACTCATTTTTAATGTTTACAGATTTATACAGATAATAATCGAAAGGTACTTCAGGCAAATTGAATCGATGTTTTATTGGATTTATTTGCGGATTTTGTGTTTTATTCTTCGGTGAATATGTTATTTATGGTGTTTTATGAACTGTACGTCTGGGGAACGGCTCTTCCCAGTTATAAGTGCGCTAGCAGCACCTCATAAGTTGACTTTTAGAATCTGAGCTTTTAGTACAAGATACAAAAACATTTATTTCCACTGTATGATTTTACTAATCTTAGAAACGTCAAAATTTTTATACAAGAAACATAAACAAATTGAACATAACATAGGTTACCTTAGTATACCTAGAAGTCAAGTTATTAAAAAATATCTGCGTGAATGCATCTATGTGGTAAACAAATTACAATAAAGAAATTAAATACTTCAAACTAATTACTTTAATTAAAGAACCCAAAGGAAAATATAATTTTGTAATTCAAATTAGTTTTAATAATATAAATAAAATAATTAAAACAGTACCTATTTATAGATACTACAATTCATAAGCTTTCATTTGATGTGAATAAATGTATACTTATGTTACGTAGTAATTTATAATTTTATGCATAAGTGAATAAATCTTTTTATTTTATTTTAAGGATTGCAGACGTCAATAGATTTAAAATTTCCGCAGCCCTGATCATCGAAAAATAATCGAAGAAATCTAAACCTCACTATAAATTCATTAAAATTCATATCGTTGAATAAATATATGTTTTTTCATAAGAAGAAATAACTACCTGATAGTTTCAGTAATAGATGTAAAAATAAATGTAAACAAACACAACCATAGCTCAGGTGTTTGAGTAAAAACAACATTTACATAAATCACCATCACACAAATAATATATTTATAGTCATCCTTGTAGCTTCAATCCTGAGGATTATTTAGAGGTATCACACTGGATAATATCACTAGGTATTATAAACCCTTTTGCAAACACTTTGAAAATAATCCGACCACCGCCATTGTTTACAAACACAAAAGATCACAGTTATAAATATATTAAAATTAACATTTTAATATATTTTTTGCCGAGTGTTTATTGCCATTCTCGATATAATAAAATTGTTATTAATCTACACACACATTATAATAAAAAGTGTGTAAATAGGTACATTATATTTATTATGGCCGCAAAATCATATCTGGTGGTCATCGTATTTTTTGGTTTGCATCTCAGAATAAATATGAGATGGACTTATACTACACCTAACTATGCAGGAAAAAATAACTAAAAACACAAAAAAAAAATTGAGTACAAAAAGATGCAGTTGGTCATTCATCGGAGGTGGGCGCGCATTTATCTTCGTTTTGTTTTAAGTACTTTTTAGAAATGTTTTTAGTATTTGTTTAAATTAAAAATAAACGTAATTTAGTGCATAATTAATCAACCAAAAATAGTTGGAAGTCCTAAAGTTTCAATGTAGGTATGTATAATACAAGGAATAACAATATGAGTATGAAAATGTCTGTCACAGTTTCCCTTTAGAACTAGGTCTAACTAGGCCTTTGCAAAAACTAGAATTAACTAATGCTCTATGCTTATGAGTGATGTACCAACGAAAGCTAAAGTAAGTCTGATCTTTAGATTTAGCCGACTAGTAAGAAGTATGTACTTATTTCTAACTAAGGCATTTAGCTAAAGAAACATGCGGTTCTTACTAAAAACGTGTTTTAACTGATAGATAAAAATTACAGTAGTGTGTAGGTATGTATTGTCAAGAGATGTTTAAATTAATAAATGTAATAATTAATGGAAACTAATAAAGGAATGGAAAACTTCCTAACCTGTTCTAAATGTTCCTAACTTAGTTCTGTAATGTCAAAGTCAAAACGTTTATTTCCTTAGAAGCACATAGCCTACATGGACACAATGAAAATATTCCTACATAAAACTGATATGTTTATCACCATAATCATAAAATTAATTGTATGAAGTTCAAGTTAATTTCTCCTTCGATTCATTATGTGCGAACCGTATCATAATCGCATAAATAGTTTAAAAACTAGGCTCTACTATTGGACACAAATATTTTCATTCTGTTTAGATTAAGCTGATTGTCAAACTTTTAGTGATCTTGTATGTAAATATGTATATGTGTGATGTATCTTGTGTTGTATATGTACTGCCGATATAGGATTACAAAAAGTGCGCCACTCATTTAGCGCATGCCTATTGAAATAGGTATTTAAATGTTAAAACATTTATAATCTAGAAAAAAATTATACATAGGGGACTAGCAAGACAATGTAAAAATCATGAATGTTGTATTTTCAATAATTTATTTATGTATATAGAAAAACATACAAAACTTCAGACAAAGTTAGTGGTAGTATGATTGTATTGAAGTAATATGATAGTGACCCCTAATATTGGTAATCGCAAATTATTTCAAAAACTTCGTTTATGTCTAACGGACCTTAAGAAGCCTTTTTATAATGGTAGGAAAAGCCTATTTTTTATAAAAAAAAAATTGTACACCATATTTTATTCTAAAAGGCACATTGCGATTAACTGATTACCGTAATGAGTGTTGTTTTAAGTGGCAACTAAAATGTAGCAAAAATACTTATTTTCTGTATATAAATAGCATAACTAAATGCTCGCAGGCCATTATAGTACCAGTATTTATATCATGCTTGTCAGCAGGTGTTTATTGAAGTCAAATAATCGTTGTATTTCTTTTCTTGCGCCTGTTGCAGTTTCTGCAGCTTCTTCACGAGTCCCTTGCTGAGCTCTTTACCTTCGACATCGTGCGTTGGAAGACCCTGCAAAGAAAATACAATATAATAGACATCACTTTATCATACAACAACGCAACTAAGTAGTAGAAGCAACAAGAAATTAAAATATCTACGAGATATTGCTTCAAATATAAAACCGTGACCCTGCCTAGAGCTGCCATCTATTTGCGTGTTATGAGTTTCCTCCTACAACTTCCCATAAAATAAAGTTGTTTTTAATAGTGATTCCTTTGTACGTAATTTTCATTTTATTCATATCTGAAATATTTTAAGCGAAGGTCATATACAGTCACCGGAAGAAAATACGAATTGTAAAATCATCAATTACGATTCGCATTCTAGTAAAAAGAAAAATAACGTTATCGTTTCAATTTAAGGTTATTGTTCAATTTACGATTTCTCTCGGTTAAATATTCAGGGATTGTGGAATTATTGAAAGTAGATATAGGTAATGTTATATTTGTAAGTAAGTATTTGAAACACGCGCGAGGTAGAGGCCGCCGAAGCGCCAGAAAGCCTGGTCAAAGTTTTCTTTTTATTTTAACGTAAACATTCAATAAAGATAAGATAAATAGAAAATTTCCATCGAACAATCAAATAACAGTGTATAATTACGGGTGCTAAATTAACGTTAGATACACCTAGCGACGATTGGTCCATTCGTGTATCATTTACCAAATCGTTAGTTCATAAATACTGGCAGCATCATTTGAAAATTTGCTTATTTGTTTATTTAATAAAAAATAATAATATACAAATCAATTTATTTGGGAAACTTAGACATGTTACCCCTATGATAAAGTACATATATATGTAATACGAAAATAAACGCATTTAGTTTACAAAACTGTGTCGCGTATAATAACGCCCAAAATTATTATTTTGTTAGTTTATCAATAAACAAGGAAATTGCTTTACGATCGTTAATATTTTCCGGTGAAATATACATTACAGACAAAAGGTGACATTTAATTGTTTTCAAACTTACATTTAATCCTGAAAGAAGCTAAGTAATGCACATTAAAACATACCATATCATCGAACTTGGAATATTTATCAGTCTCTTTGCGGAAGAGTTCTGAAGGTGGTATTTTCTTGAGCTCCTCCTTAGCCCGCTGCGACTCCAGCAGTTCCTGTTTCTTTCTCTGTTTCTCTGCCTCTATCCGCTTCTTTTCCTCTCGCTCTTTCGCTAGGTCTTCCTTGCTGACTAGCTTCACTACTGTGCGGTCTAAATGGTAAAATAAGGTAGTGTTAGTGGTTTTGGATTAAGGTTGGAACAAAAAATTGTGACTTGGATCTTATCTATACTAATATTAACAGTGCTTGAAACGATTTATTCGTGTTTCGTGATGTGGTCCGGAGAAGCCATCTAGGTCTTCATGCCCCATCTTAGACCACATCGGCACTTTACATCAGGTGAGATTGTAGTCAAATGAAGGCTTATCTACCATTAAATATATATAGAAACAAACTATATATATATATATATGTAAATGTGTATATATTTCCTTCGCCTTCATTTTTTTAATTATTCTTTTGCCTTCATTTGTAAATGTGTATATATATATAGCTAAGGAGTTTGTTTGTTTTAACGCGCTAATATCTGGAACTAAAGGTCCGAAATGAAAAATTAGTCGTATTACATAGCCTACTAGCGGCCCGCCCCGGCGTCGCACGGGTATAAAACTTTCCTGGAAATTATTCGAATTTTTCTCGCCGTAAAAACCATCCTATCTCTCAAGTTGGATCGAACTGCACATGGTGTGCGAATTTTATTATAATCGGTTAAGTGGTTTAGGAGTCCATTGAGGACAAACATTGTGACACGAGATTTATATATATTAAGATTTATCGAGGAAGGCTTTAGGTTTGTTTATTTGTATGCAGTTTAATTTAATCGAGTCCTGTTTAAAGTTGAAATGTATCGTTCACGTACCAGCTTTGTCTTCAAGCCTAACCCCGAGGTCGGGCAACACGGTGTCCCGCAGCTCGTCGCACAGGGAGAGCACCTCGCTCGCTTTCGCGTTGCGAGCGGCGTCGCGCACGCGGCCGCGGAATGTGCTGAGCGCTTCTAGGTACGGCATGACCGCATCCTCGATCTATAAATAAACATTAAGTTTAAAGAATATATCGCAATAATTATATTGATATATTTATTTATTGAAGTGAACTAACACGATTTTTAAAACCAATTACGTTAGCTACTTTAGATTTAAAACTCATTATTTATAATGTCCAAATTAATTACAAATTAATATTATGGGCGCTGCGAGTGTCGATGTTATATTATACAAAGATTTATTAATATTAATTTAAAATTCAAGAAAAACCCCCGATTCCAATGCCTTAATTTCCTTAAAAGTAAAACACCATAATAATAGTATGTCTACAAAGCCTATTGGCTAAGTAGGAAAGCCGTGTTGGCTAAGTGGGAGGACACTCGACTTTCATTCCGAAGGTCGTGGGTTCAAACCACGCCACGCACTTCTGGATTTTTCTTCTTGAGCCATTTACGTGCGCTTTAAACACGTGCTTTAACGGTGAAGGCAAACATCGTGAGGAAAGCGCATATTCTGATAACTTTAAAGAGTTTGAAGGACATCTGACATTCACCAACCCGCACTTGGCCAGCGGCCTAATCTCTCTCGCCTAGAGAGAAGTCCCTGTGTCCCAGCAGTGGGAACGTTATTAGGGTGATGATGCTGATGTCTACAATACGTACACAAGCATTAGAATCTCCGATAGGGAAGCCGATGCCGCCTCTAGGGCCTTCAACCGCGCCAAAGACATGCAGTATGTCGGTGACGTAGCGCGCGGCAGCCGCCAGTAGCGGGGCGTTCCGCGCGGAGCTCGCCTGGCGCAGGTACACGTGGCAGGCGCCGACCAGCTCCCGAAGCGCGTCTAGGGCGCTGCGAGTGTCGATGTTATCTGATGGAAAGCATATCTCAATAGTATAATATGCTACTGGTATATAATGCAAATACATTTCATCTGGCAGCAAAGATCCAGAGATGGAGATGGTGATAGATATCTTTAAATTTATAAAAGTTACCTATAAATAAGAACTCCAAAATTGTAAAAACTGATAAAGCTGTGTTGTTCTATTCGCTGCTCAACTTAGTAAAAACATTGGCGCGAACTGTCATGACAATGTTATTGCCTTGATAATTTTGGTATAAACAATTAAGTTTCGATTAATTTTAGGCTGACCGGTCCATGTAAGCCCTGTGCTTCTAAGGAAATAAATGTATTGACTTTGACTTTACACTGGAGCATTAATTTGTAACAGAACAAGCAAGCCGTTTGTAGAATTATGACAATAAAACTTAATTGAACAAACCAACTATTCCTTATAACATTTTTGCAAGCCTTTGCAAGTTCCCTTGATTTTAAAAAGGAGGTATTCAGGATATAAAAAGTCTCATTCGAAGTGTAGAAATGCTTAAAAAAATGTTGTAGTGTATCACCAGCTTAATAGAACTTAATACATCCCATCAAAAGCATAAATGAGAGCCAAGTACAATATTATAATAACTGCTTTGCTTGTTGACTTCAGCGACGAAATAAGTGAGATCTAATTGAGTGCCAAGTATTGAACTTGGTCAGTCCTAAACACAGACATAGTACATCTACGTAATTAACGCAAATTTATGTTCTTCGCGTGTCCTAACCCCGACCAAGGGTCAAGGTTGGTCTCCGCTAACTTCAGACCACCGCGTCTGTTATTGCAGCCGGAAAAAGCATTAATTATTCAATATTATTCACATTGCGTTGCTGCGTTTGCATTGGATGTTTGATCTGACATTGCCAGTTAGGAAACGATAAATATCGAAACAAGCGATACTGTCGCGCATTACTTCGACTTCATAATACAGGCCAAAGTTTACACGCTTGGTTTCAATACAAATCGAGATCCTTGCGTTATCTAGGTAGATGTATGTCTGTGGTCCTGAAATGTATTTAAAACAACATAAAATATAAATTCTTCCTATAACTTAGGATAATATATTGTAGTCTAGTTATCTTACAAACATGAAGCTACAAGCGAATTTCAATTAACAAAAAACTAGCTAGTTAAGATGATTTACCGCACAAAGCAGTGTGAACTTGCTCCTTCGCTGCGGTGAGTTTGGCGGACAGCTGCTGTTCCTCAGCATTCCACTCTCCCCCGCAGCCCTCCTGGTAGCCGCTGCGCAGTGCGTCTTTTACGGTTAGGAAGAACTCCTGCAAACACATTGATATTACATAATCTTCTTCCACAATTATTTTTTAAAATCATCAACACCCTATTTACGTTTCCAATGCTGGGGCACAGGGACTTATCTCTTGACAAGTGAGATAAGTCCTTAATTCACTACCCTGGCGAAGTGAGGTTGGTTTATTTTTTAAATAAAGGATTAAATTATTTATTTGCAACAATGAAATAAATATTACATACAAAAAGAAAATAAATACATCGTTGCAAAATGGTCACTGACTCAGCATTTGTTTGCTGCAAACAAGTTCCGAGTTTCACCGACTTTTAACGAGTTCGATATCCGGATATCGATGATTCTTTTTTTTTATGGAATGCTGATGTTTGCAAGTTGGTGTCATTTCGATAAGTAAAATCTATTTATTCGTATTTTATCCACTTTCGGATTTAGTAAACTTTTCACTACCCCATACATTGGTTCGCATATCACTATAAAACCTGTAAGTTTTAATTTTTCTGAGTGTGAATTTAATAACAATCCTTATGTAATATAATTAAATTATAATCAATCCGTCTAAGTATATCTTCACATAGTTTTCAGACCTTAAAACAAAAATAGAGAAACACACCTAAATTTTATTAATAAGTTCAAAGGCTACACGTGTAACAGATTCAGTTACGTTCAGATTTAATTAATTGGTATTTGAGATAAGAATGAGGACCGTCTGATCTTGTGTTATCTCGATATTTTTAAGAACATAGTATCTGTAGGTACTATCAACTACTACGTAAACGAAAAGTGGAGATCATAAAATAATGAGTATTGCCAAAATGTCAAATAAATGTTTTATTTATTTATTTATTTCAAAACAAAACCCACAGCCCTTAATTAAATTGTTAATACATATTCTGTTATAGCTTAAGGCCAAATAACGGGTATACATTATACAATTTTTTTTTTTTTTTTTTTTACACAGTTTCAATTTACTATAAACTTATTAACTTACTTTATTAACTTATTTATGTTTATGGTAGAGTTTTTTATTATCTCAGAGTAGATTGGCAGAGTATATTTTTTTTATAAAATGAAATGGTTTATTTGGGAGAATACATAATAATTAAAAATACTTGTCAGATCTTAAATAATAGTATACGTCAATGTATTCAATATTTGTCAAATTTATATTAATGATGTCATTATAAAAAATTAGATACATTTATTTATTTTTATTGATAAACCTGCGCAGATATTATTACGTACAAGCTGTCCGACCGCGTATTAGATTTATTTATTTTGCTTACTCATTATGAATGTATGCGCATATCTAGCACATACATATATTATTACTAGCTTAAGTCACCTTGTACAAGCACCCCGTTGGGGCACTGCAATGAGTTTGATTCAACTTGAATCCATTATTACATTATTACTTATTGAAGCCGTGTTGGCTAAGTGGGAGGACACTCGACTTTCATTCCGAAGGTCGTGGGTTCAAACCCCGCCACGCACCTCTGGATTTTTCTTCTTGAGAGATCTATGTGCGCTTTAAACACGTGCTTTAACGGTGAAGGCAAACATCGTGAGGAAACCGGCATGTTCTGAGAATTTTAAAAGAGTTTGAAAAGACATGTGACATTCACCAACCCGCACTTGGTGAATTACGGCCTAATCTCTCTCGTCAAGAGAGAAGTCCCTGTGTCCCAGCAGTGGGAACGTTAATAGGGTGATGATGATGATGATGATGAATCCATTATAGGTATTTAAATTAATAAATATCGATTATTTTATCATCAAATTATATCATAGGTGATGTTGAACTTAAATCTAGGAGCAGATAGGACACAGTAATTCAATTTCTCAATGATATATGTCAATTAAACCTTATTACATTATTGTAAAAATAAAATAAAATAAAAAAATGAATTAAAAGTTTTTTTTTTTTAGTTTAAATGTAGCTCTTGTCATTTACTGGGAAAATATCTATGTCCGTGCCAAATCGGACTTTGTTCACATAAATGGATATCCCACGAAAAGTGTCATTTCACCGCGGTAATAAGTAGCCTGTGTGTTATTTTGATATATAAACTACATTAAAGTAAAGTTTTACCAAAACATATTCAGTAGTTTTTGCGTGAAAGAGCAACAAACACGCACACTCACATCCTCACTAATTTTCTACTGTTACTATTTTCTGTAAATTTACATTTGATGCTTTGGTACTCATATATTAATGAACGCAACCCTACTATCCTACTACTATTATAAAGGCGAAAGTTTGTAAGTATGGATGTTTGTTACTCTTTCACGCAAAAACTACTGAACCGATTTAAATGAAATTTGGTACACAGAATCTCTAGAGCCTGAAAAATAACATAGGCTACTTTTTACCGCGGGAAAACGTCATTCCGCGGGAAAATCCATTATTACGCGGGTAACAACGCGGGGCGCAGCTAGTAAATTTTATAATTGTGCATACTAATGTAGGTATGTATATGAAATGTAGTAGTGCACCAGTAATTCATTTTCTGGTGCCAATGTCAGTGATGACATTTGGATCAGATATGTAGCTTCAATACAGACCATAAGATTACACTCACGGTTTCTCTAGAGGAAAGAAACACGGCTGGACTAGGTGCAGATTTGTACTAGAATACGTAAATAGGTACACAAAGAATGACGTTCAAGAAGCGAAGCGGAATAGGTCGGTGAAGTGCCGGAAATCTTTAGATCAAACGGAAACACATAATACTTTAGGGTTACGGTTACCTCCCATACATTTATCAGACTGATACTGATTACTTTATATGAGTACAAGCTGACCCCAGCAAACGTTGTTTTGCAAAATGAATAAATCTAAATTTAAAATTTAAGAAAAACCCCCGATTCATATGCCATAATTTCCTTAAATATAAAACAACATAATATTATGTAATGTGGACGCGATGCGTTTTTATTTGATACCCCACACTAGTATATTTGCAGATTTTCGGTTTTGCTTCCCCACTCTCACCCCCATAACTTTTAAACGGCCCAACCGATTTTCATGAAACATGTCTAAGAACACTCGCGCAAGACTCACCTTTCATACAAAAAAAAACTAAATTGAAATCGCTCCATCCGTTCGGGAGCTATGGTGACACAGACAGACAGACACGTCAAACTTATAACACCCCTCTTTTTTGGTCGGGGGTTAAAAATAGAAAGTAGCCGATTCTCAATACGCATATAAAAATCGGTAAAGCCGTTTCGGAGAAGTATAGTAACTAACATTGCGACATGGAAAATTTATATATAGATGTTAGTATGTTACACAGAAGTCATATAATTATTTTAGATTATGTCATTATGTGTTTGAATTAAGCTGGGACTCAAAGTTTAATACTGTATTATCTTGGTGTGTCATATAAAGTTATATTATTATTATCAATGTTGGATCTCAAAATATTAAGTCTGTTTATATGGGACAAGCGGTAAGGCGAGTACCATAATAGCATTGGGCGAGGTTTTGTAAGCCAAATTTTAATATTTTTTTATAACCTAATTTGTAAAAACTTTTCATTGTAAAACATTATAATATTGACATTGCATTTTTGTAAATAAATACTGACGTATCTCGTTTAATTTTTACGGAATTCATATTTAACATGCATTTTTATATTTTTTCTTACATAGTTTAAAATACTCTATTAATTAATACTTTACATTGTTAACATGTCACAATAACACAGCGAGAAGAACTTAAGGCTTTTAAGTTATTCGGTCATTTGAAT
Organism: Gymnoscelis rufifasciata; assembly: GCA_929108375.1. NCBI lineage: Eukaryota > Metazoa > Arthropoda > Insecta > Lepidoptera > Geometridae > Gymnoscelis > Gymnoscelis rufifasciata. The sequence continues at coordinate 9,447,775 of OV815302.1, read as the reverse complement.
CCTGATAGCATAAAATTACCGATTACTTCTCAATAAAATAATTTTACTGGAGGTCTGCATTATAATTTTTATATATAATATAAATTTTATATGTTCTTGTATGTGGTAGGTGCATATCAATGTTTTTTATTAATAACTAGCTGCCCGCCCCGGCGTCGCACGGGTAAAAAAAGTTCCCGGCATTTATTCGATTTTTTCTCGCCTTTTAAACCTTCCCTAGACCTCCACGAACATTTCAAGACTAAGATAAGATAAATCCGTTCAGCCGTTCTCGAGTTTTAATCAGACTCACGAACAACAAATCATTTTTATTTATAAAGAAGATTAGGTTCCATACTCACATTGAACAGTTTCTCAGTCTGGATGGCCATTTCCATAGTATTCTCGGAGTAGTCCAAGGTCTCTTTCCACCCGTGCAGCAGGAAGCCGATGCGCAGTTGTCTGGCGGTGTGACGCTGCAGAGCCTCTGATATCGTCACGAAGTTCTTCAGAGATTTGGACATCTTGCAGCCGGCGATCGTCAGGTGACCGGTGTGCAGGAAGTAGTTGACCCAGCCGGCTTCGTCGTAATGTGCCTGTGGAAAAAAATATTATCATAATGTTTTTATGTCATTCTGTTGAATTATAGTATTCTATACTATATTGACGCCCACCAAACGTGTATTGCAATGCCTAAAAGTTGGGCTTGAGTCGAGGTTAATACTAATATTATAAAGCAGAACTTTTATTTTTATTGTTTTTTGAAAAACGATTACCAAAAATATTTCACTCTTAGATAGCATATTTAGCGAGAAGGCTATAGACTACATCCCCGTAGTAAGCTCTAAGCTTGTGTAACGGGTACTAGACATCTGATATACTTAATATAATAGACATACATACACTCACTAACTACTATTAATAATGAAAATAGTTTTCACTTTGCATAGTCTGCGTTTTCTATAATTACCCGACGAAAGCTAAAGATTCCATAAGGATCTACTTAACACGAATCAACGATTTGTAGCATAAAATAGTGAAATTGGGTCTTACAGAACTGATATGATGATGTTTAATTTAACTTAATAATACAGTGTCTTTCTTGGTGTACTAAATTTAATGATTTAGAGCATTTAACTACATACTTGAAAGTACTTCATGGTTTTCTTAAATTTAAAGTAGTTTAAAGGCATTTTTCAGTTCTATAAAATTTAAATAATAATGGTTCATTATGACCGCAGGATTCATATAAAGCACTTTATTTACAAAAAGGTGTTGAATGTATTATAATAAACACATGATAAACTTTTCCAGATTATTGGTGCAATAACCTCGCGCGGCGCATTATCAGTAAGTTACGCGTCGTTTTACCGGTGACTGGGTAGTAACATATCAATGTAGGTCAAATCTTCAGTACATACTAGGTATAGCTACCTCACTCTGAGCCAGTTCATTGTCATGATGCGGGAATTTCAGATCCACACCTCCCGTGTGTATGTCAAGCTTAGACCCGCAGACGTCCGAGGCCATGGCTGAGCACTCTATATGCCAACCAGGCCGTCCGACGCCCCAGGGTGACGGCCAAGAAGGCTCGCCAGCTTTACTACGCTTCCATAGGGCAAAGTCATTCGGGGATTTCTTTTCCACTGTATCATCTGTGAGATCACCTGCGAAAATAATCAGTAAATAATATACCTCTACAATGCAGTGGGCATTGCTCAAGGGTGTGTTCAAGAATCTGTTATTATAGTCCAGCCACTCATAAGACCAACTTAAAACTTGCAAAAGGAATACTATAATGTCTATTAAGCATAAAGTAGGCACAGACCTATATACATTTGTTTCAGAAAAATAACAAAAGGAAAACGTGAATAAAACCGTTGGGCGCAAAACTAGTATATATTTTAGTAGTATGTATAGTCTACAGATATAACTTATTAAAGTCCCACGTCGCACGTCATGGTCTGTTGTGTACGCGATAATTTAAAAAAATACTGAAGGATTCAAGCAGTTTTTAGCAAAAGATAGTGATATAAGAGGAAGTTTTGTGTTTACAATTTGCATCCATGTAAAGCCCGACTGCTAGTACTTATAAATTAGTAATGTCAGTATACAACAGTAGGTAGTTTATTCTCAGAAGTATTACCCCTAAAGAAGGGCAGGTTTTTATAAAATGATTCCTTCATAGCATATCTACACTATAGAAAAACACCCTGCCAAATTTCTTGTTTCTGTAACTTATAGTCTCTATATAGTATATATCTCTCTCATCAAGAGAGAAATCCCTGTGTCTCAGCAATGGGAACATTAAAAAGGGTGCTGATGATGACTTATAGTTTCTGAGATTTTGTGATAATTCAGTGAGTTGTAAATAAGTGGTTTCTCTTTTATTTTATAAATCAATGAGTTACCTTCTCCTTCTTGCAAGGATTTTGTATCACCATATGCTTCTGGAACTAATCGGGCATAATGATGTTTACCTCTACAGTCAAACTCACTCACATTGAAATATACTGAACCATTTGCCTCATATGCCAAACCATTGTCTATTATTTTTTGTATATAAGTCACTATTTGTGGGACATATTCACTAACTCTTGTTAAAACATTGGGTGGCAATACCTGGAATATAATAAAAACACCTTAATGTAATGAATCCCTGAAAAAACATACCTCTAGCAAAAAATCTAGAATTATGGCTTCATAAAGTAGCTTACGTTAAGAGCTGACATATCTTTATGGAATTCATTCTCCCAGAACCTGGATAGTTCTGTAAATACTGAGTGGTCTGTGATAGTATCACCATACTTGCTATCCAGCCAATCTGAAATAGGACTTTTTGCAGAGCTCAGGAGATCACATCTAGCTTTTATGATTCTTTCATCATTTTTTGACTCAATAGCTGACTTAAGAATTCCTACTGCAACTGCCATGCTGAAAACAATAACACAGTTTATTGAACTTAAATATTGCATTTCTGATAGTAACACTAAGGTAAAAATTGCATTAAAAGGTGCATGCATTTTTATTGCTAGGCATTACAACATTTGATTTCAATAATTACCTGTCCAGTAGTTTTTGCATCACATTCTTTTTATCTGGGTCAGTTGTTTGCTTGACAACTCCTTCATAGTAATTTACAACTTGTGTTGCATCATCTATCACATCACTCAAACCCTTTTTTTCTTTCATATACTTTTCATATAAATACTGTTGGCGGGCTCTTTTAATAATTTTGTCATCAATATCTGTTATATTCATGACATAAAGAATATCATACCCAAAATAGTTGGCCATAACTCGACGAAGAATATCAAAAGATATGTATGACCTGCAAAACATTAATCATATAGGTTGATAAGTTGGTATGTAAAAAGCAATAAATAAGCTATTTAGGTCATTAAATGCACTCTAATACAGCAGGGTTCTACATATATTTCTAAATGTTTATTAATCTATTATTTATTTTATCTCTCAAAGCTGCAAACAATTTTGTTAGATACACATAATAAATAAAACTGCTGGACTCAACAACATCTAGCCCATGGTTATAATAATGGTTGTGTGTGTTAAGTGGAGTATGTGAGATGTAAATGTAATATGTATAATAAAAAATATCTATAAATGTATGACTATTATATTAAGTATATCAGATATTTAGTACCCATAACATAAGGTTAGAGCTTATCACGGGGCTTGATGTTATTGTGTGATTTGAATGGAAAAAAAAAGAAAATGATGAAGGTTGATAAGATTTCTATTCTCACTAAAAAAATAAACAAAAATGTGCCAACTTACATTACTTAGTAATAACAGTACTTAAAATTATGGGACATGGAAAAACAGATGATGTGGTAAAGTCTCAAATAAAAAATGTGATACCTTTTCTTATATATCTTAAATATCCTTTTCAGAAACAATAGAATCACGGTTAGTACAATTTTCATACCTGGCATGTCCCATGTGAGAGGCATCATAAACAGTAGGTCCACAACTGTACCAATTTACACGGTTACCATTAGCTGGGACAAATTCTTCTTTTTGTCTGGTCAAACTATTGAAGAGTTTAAGAACAGGCTGTTTATCAGGTCTTGCCGGTGGAGACCAACTTGGTTGACTTCTTTTCGACATTTTATCGGGTTTTCATACACAACTTTCTACAAATAAATGATGAAAAATGTGGATAATATTCTTTCAATATCGAAACTAGGCGCACTGATATTCAGGAGCCACGTAGTAAACAAAAAAATATTTTATTACATTACAAGTAGGTATTCGATTATGAGAGAGGTTATATTTTGTGTTCTTCTTCTTCTTTTAATAGATGGCGTTCGTGACTGGCTATATGGCATATTTTGTGTTGGTTGTCCTGTCCTGCTGTGGTATGATTTTAACATTGACAGTGACAGCGACATGATTTTGACGTTGACTGGAGCACATAAAAAACGAGTGTTAATAATTGGAATTCCCGTTTTATAGGGAGGTTATATTAGGTAATTCAAGAAACTAGGGTATATGATTGAACTATTATAATGTTGAATTTGTTTGTAGATGTATTTTGTGAACCGCATTAGGCATTTAACTCAAACCTGGAAAACAAAAATTGGTGGTTCCTTACACTTAGAACTAAATAACAACTTAAACGTGTTTATGATTTTTTTTTAGCTAAGCTCTAATTATGGAAAAGCTTCAAAATGTATTGCTTTTCAGAGTTTCGTACCCAAAGGGTATAACGGGACCTTAATGTTAAGACTACGTCCTCTGTCCGTCTGTCTGTCTATCGCCAGGCTGTATCACAAGAATTGTGTTAGATAAAGAGTTGACATTTTGAGGGATGATGAATTTCTGTTGCCGCTATTGGCGATGCAAAGATTCTAACTAGCGCCTCTAGTGTCAAAATTGTCAAGCTGTCTAAGAACGACACTTTGACAGTTTTTTTTCGTTACAATTAACGTCAGGGCAAAACATAAATAATAAATACAAATCAGATGTAAACAAAGAAAGTGTCGTTCTTAAACAGTTTCTAAATGTCGCCGCTAGAGGCGCGCGGATAATCTTTGCATTGCCAATAACATAAAATAAATTTCTAAGGGGGTATACAACAACGTGATTTTTACAACGTCAAGCAACGTTTCGCGAGGCTGCATCTTTGAACACTTTTTATACAACATTTATGAATTGCATTTATTGCATAAATTGTATAACTGTACACGGAACCCTAGGTGTACTATGTCCATCTCATACTTTTACAATTTAGTATCATATCTACGGGTAGGTATTACTGGTGGGTCGTTGACTATTTTTGCGTAAACGAAACGAAACCGTTTTTTATAATCGGTCAACCGGTTGAAAAAACGGTCGACGTTTAACTGGTTCGTTCGTAGTTCAACGAATGAACCGGTTGAATGTCGCGACAGTTTTTTCAAACGAAACGAAAATCAGTCGACGGACAACCAGTCTGGTTGTCCGTCGACTGATTTTCGTTAACTGTCTTAAGGAACTATGCGTTAAATTAAGTTCGTAGTTACATTGAAAAGATAACTGAACGTAAGTAATTCATCTATCGTTGTTTTTAATCATCGTGGTTTATTTAATTTAGTATGTTTGAGTGAGCAGTTGAATATAATTAAGAATCTAGATAACAAAAAGAACTTTCACTATAACAGAAGTAATACTTTCGTGCCAAACAAAAATGCGTTGACCTCACGTGTCACGTCAATTAGACAAACTAATTATTTGACACGAAAACTAACAAACCTGTGCCCAATTAACCTGTTTTTTCGGTCAGTTTGGCTCAAGCGCTAAGCTTAGACCCGGAATGAACAAACATACATACATCTCTTACGCTCTCAAACAACTGAGCGACGGACATCTCACTCGCTCGCATACCGCGTTTTACCTCGCGCTTGCTCGCGGCTTGTTCGTTAATTTTCGGGTGGTCTTCGTGTCGTTGTCGGTCGTGTATGTAGTTGAATCTGTCTTTGTGTTTCGTTCGTTTGCGTTGCGTTTATCGTTGACGTTGAATGAAAAAACCTGTTCGTAGAAAAAACTACTTTTGCCGTAATAAGAAAACAGTCGACACGTTGTCTGTAGAAAAACAGTTGAAAAAAACGGTTCGTCGATTCAACGCTCACTACTAGTAGGTATGAAAAAAATACATTGAGCCTTTTAAGATAGGTATGTTTTTTTCTCAAGTACAAAATAAATATCTAATGGTTTTCTTACTTTATAAAGGTAGGCGATAAGGGTACAGGCGGGCAGCATTTATTATCAAATTTATCAACCAATCAAAGCAAGCAACACATGAAAAGGAAGAAAAAAAAAACTTGGATAGAATAGAAAGAAAGAAACAGATATCACGCTTGTCGGATTGAATTAAGAATTTCATAATTTTATTATATAAAGTAACGTAAACTACTTTTACGTATCTAATCATGGCTTTGTGTGTTTGCAAATGTATGAACGTTAAACTTGAAAGTGATAAAGTCGAAGGGAATGTAGATATTACAAAACTGGAGTTATCAACTACGGAACAAAGGGATCTAAATTTCAGTGAGGTATCGTCAATAGTCGGTAAACATGTTATGACCTTGATAATTATAATGGTCTATTCTATTTTGTTGATGATAAAAATAATCCATTTAGTTGAAAGATTTGATCATAAATAAACGTAGATTATATTTACCAACAAGATAAGCAGTATTGTGAATACCCGATTTATATTGTATTTATTTCACACGTGTATTAGGATTAACTATTTAGGATAATACACTATTGTTTTTGTTTTGCTAAAGCCTAAATATAGTTTGATTCTGCACAAAAAAAACTGCAATAATTATTTTTAATGAGCTCTAATTCTGTAATAGTGGAATCTGTTAGAGTTCCATAGTATTTCATGTATTTTAAACATTAATTTTAATTTGCAGAAACTCGTGCTATGTGCATCTAAAGACCTAAAGATTCATGTAGTTCAACCTGCCTTGATAAGCCAGCGATGTCTTGGTAAATGGATCATACACTCTTGCATATCATGCGGACAGACCACTCATGCCATCATACATGATAATAATCGGTCTAATAACTGCCTTCTTAATAAATCTTTGCAGGTAAGTGCATATTTTTATCTTCACAAAAGCAGCTGTTTAAGCAGTATACTCGAAAATGGATAATTTATTAAAATAAAATGTTATATTTCAATTACAGACAACCCATGATAACATTAATAACTTGAAAAAGTCTAAAAACTATTCTACTGTTTTTAATCTACTTGTGCCAGAAATTTCAACGGATATAGAAATGAAAGAAAATGTTGACACAAACAATCTGATAATCTGCGAACAAAAATGGCCACCTGCTCATCAAGTAATTAGCTTACTCAGCAAACAAATGAACCAGACACTGCAGTCACAATTAGAGGCAGTAGAAGAAAATGTGAGGCAATTCCGTGATCAAAAGTATGCTGAATATGAGGCCTTCAGGGAAAAAGCACACAGAGATCATAAAATAATATCTAGGTATGTTTGAAAAATATAAGGATCACAGAACTGAATTTATTAAATCATTAACTAGTTTTGAAGTATGCAATCATGTTGGGACTGGTCATCTCAAAAAATAACAATTCACCCATATCCATAACTATCCAAAAATAGCTAATAGTTTTATTTTAATAGTAGTAAATAGGTAGTTATACAGGTTTTTGTTTTTATGGTACTATGTTATTACAAACACCAAAAAAAAAATATTACAAAGAATTGTGCATAGCAAAAATGAGATAATGGGCAATGTGGTTATTAAATTGCATTATTCATTGTCTCCATAAAGTTGTGCTCACTTTTTGATGTATAATTTGTGACCATTAGTGAAAATCTTTAATTAGCTTTAACTATAAACTAACCTAGTAGCAACAGGCTACTAGGTTAGTTTATAGTGATATTCTGAGCTGTTAATTTTCCTTTAAATACTTAAATAAAAATGTTGCATCCAAATTATTAAGAAATCTATGCTTATAGCTATGGTATGGTACAAATACAAAATCTTTTTCATAGATTTAATATACCTACATACTTAAGTTAACAGCAAATTTGGTATGTATTCCAGCATTATAAGCAAAGCTCAGCTCAACAATGACAACAACTGGAGCAACCAAGCTCTGGACAATGGACCGCCTTCCCCACACTTACCTCCACAACAGAGAAGAAGACTGTCCTCCATCAAAGATGCCAAAAAAATCACGCACAATATCAATAAAGTAAGTTAAATCACAATAATGCCAAATCGTCAAAGACTTGGAAAAATAACCAAAAATGGCATAAAATTATGTTTACAATACAACTTACAATTACAAATTTACAATTAAACTTTTGAAACTATCATGGTTATCAATACTAATTAGATTTATAACGGGATATTTACCATGATCATGGCGCATGTAACTGTGCTGAAATATCGGGAAACTCGAAAGACAATCAATCATGGTAAATATCCCGTTATAAATCTAAATATTAAAACTATTTTCGTTAAAAAAATAATTACAAGATACCCTTCAAATGATATTTACATAAACTCGAAAAAAAGTAATGCAAACACTAAAATATTAATAAATATATCAGGTGTGCCGATCGGTACTCTGCGAGTCTGAGGTGGTGGCTCATTGAAGACTCAATTAACAAATGATCTTATTAGTTACGTGGACCTATGTATTTGAATGCCCTTAGCCAGGTCTTACGGTGCCAACTGCGAAATTATTTTACGCTAATTACCAACGAATGAGAGTAAAAAAATATAATACCTAGCTAATAGATTTCTTGTTTGCAATCATTTTAAATGAAGGATTGTTGTATTTCCCATATTTGTCAGACAAGGGCCCAAACATTGAGAGATATATCTGCTGGTGCCTGGGCACGTTCGCGGACGTACGGTAAACGAAATAAATATATGTACAAATATCGTATCGACAAGTGGTAAATATCGATATACCTATGCAGAATAAAATTTAAAATCTGTATGTGTAGAGGGGGCTTTAGACGAGCGCAGCGCACCGTACCACCACTATTAATCATACCAATACCAATTATTATATTATACTAGCTGTGCCCCGCGGTGTTACCCGCGTTATAATGTATTTTCCCGCGGAATGACGTTTTCCCGCAGTAAAAAGTAGCCTATGTTATTTTTCAGGCTCTAGAGATTCTGTGTACCAAATTTCATTTAAATCGGTTCAGTAGTTTTCGCGTGAAAGAGTAACAAACATCCATACATCCATACTTACAAACTTTCGCCTTTATAATAGTAGTAGGACTAGCTGAACCGGCGAACTTTGTTCCGCCTTAGACGCCATAAATGAGCAGATTTTTGATTTTATTAAGTTGTTTGTTTTATTATATAAAGTTGTCAGGTTGATCTAGCTGACCCGATAGTTATGACTATGAATATTTCATAATAATTCATAAAAAGAGTGTTTTTTATTCTAATGCTTTTTGGCATACAACATTCTTAGTTTTTTTATCTTGCGCTAATATTAGGTCCTTACATATGAAATTGGCGTTTTTCGTACTGGCCACTTTAATCACAAATTTCTCCTCTTTGGTAAGGAATTCCAAATTCAAATTTGTACAGCTATAGACTCATGTATTTGTGCTTCGATGATCGTCATTCATTTGTTTTTTTTCTTCTGTTTTTTTCTGTTTGCGTCACTCATTTTACAAAATGGAAAACTTAAAATATCGCATTATTTACGAGTACGAGTTCCGCCGTGGCACTAGTGCTGCGGAAACAACTCGAAGGGTGAATGATGTGTATGGCGGTCGTGTTGCAAAAGAAAACACAGTTCGTTTTTGGTTCCAACGTTTTCGTTCTGGAAATTTCGACTTGCAGAACAAGCCCCGTGGACGGCCTGAGACTCAAGTTGATAATGAAGAGTTGAAGGCTATTGTGGAAGCGGATCCATCGCAAACCACGTCCGAGTTAGCTGCAGGCTGCGGTGTTAGTGATAAAACTGTTTTAATTCACTTGAAGCAAATTGGGAAGATTAAAAAGCTTGAAAGGTGGGTACCTCACGAATTGACTGAAGCAAACCGGCAAACGCGCGTCGACTGCTGCGTTACATTACTAAACCGGCACAATAATGAAGGTATTTTAAACCGAATCATTACCTGTGATGAAAAATGGGTTCTTTACGATAATCGGAAGCGCTCAGCGCAATGGTTGGATCCTGGCCAGCCAGCCAAATCCTGCCCCAAGCGAAAATTAACCCCAAAAAAGTTACTTGTAAGCGTTTGGTGGACTAGTGCCGGTATTGTTCATTACAGTTTTCTCAAATCTGGCCAGACTATTACGGCTGATGTCTATTGTCAGCAATTGCAAACCATGATGGAAAAGCTAGCGGCTAAACAACCTAGGCTGGTCAATCGCTCCACGCCACTGCTGCTTCACGACAACGCTAGGCCACACACTGCGCAACAGACGGCTACTAAATTAGAAGAGCTTCAATTGGAAAGTCTAAGACATCCTCCGTACTCCCCGGACATTGCTCCAACAGATTACCATTTTTTTCGAAATTTGGATAACTTCTTGCAAGGGAAAAAATTCAACTCCGATGGGGCAGTCCAAATCGCCTTCAAAGATTTTATTGATTCCCGTCCGACTGGTTTTTTTAGTAAAGGGATCAATGAACTACCTATAAGATGGCAAAAGTGCATAGAAAATAATGGTTCATACTTTGATTAATTAAATATATTATATTAAAAAATATTCGACTTTTTGTTCCTCCCATACAAAACGCCAATTTCATATGTAAGGACCTAATATAAGTTGGTATACCGACACGGGAACAGGCGACATATAATTTGGCCATGTGTAAAACATGGATTTTCAAGGTTTAAATCCAATAAAAATAAGCTAATGGTAGCTAGATAGCTACGTTGTTTAAATCTAAATAAAAAATCCGCCAGTTTCATCGTTCACTACTTTTATTATCGTATCGTAGGCATATTTTTGTTGCTCATTTAAAAGGGGAACGTTTCTTAGAACAGTTTCTTTTAATGCCTCGGAGTCATATTGGGTTTCGCGTGTTAACTCTTGATTAAATGCGTCGTGCATTGTGCGATTGGGCGGTGTCATTCCTAATTGTATTAATCCTTTGTTGGTAAGCATGAAGCACATGTCTTCAATTAAAATTAATGCTTCATTGTATATTTATTCGTTAATTTCCAAATTTGCATTTGACGTTCTAAGACGGTTTTGATGTAATATATCTTCGGCCATGTGATATTTATATTTGTTCCATAAATCAATCGGTGTCGATGGGAAGCATGTAGACAAATTTATGGAAAACAATGTTCGGATTTGTTTAGCATTTGACGAAACCACGTTTAAATGTATTGTTTATAAATAAAATAAGATTGACAGAAGAATCCGTTTTAAACGTCATTTTTTTTTCATCCTCTTTGACTATATTTGCAGCACGCATTCAGTCAATTCTATGTTAAATGTCTTAATAATAACGAACAGAACAAAAAAATAATTAGCGAAATCGGTCCAGCCGTTCAGGCGTGATGCCGTGACCAAGGGAAATAGGGATTCATTTTTATATATATAGATGATCAGACCAAAGAAAATTCGTGGCAGGTCACGAATGTTATTTCGGCTACTGAATTAACATAAATAGGTTCTCAAATGGTTATGAATGTTTTTAATAAAACATAATTATAATTAATTCGTGTTTCGGTTTATAAAGCAATGTATACCTACTTCTAGTCATAACTTTCCTGCTTTTACAATTTTAAATGAAATCTGTGTTAAAATCAATTTGCAATAAATATTTATATCCGGTTATATCTGGTGTGGATGTGAATGTGAATGTAGCAAACATTGAGAAAATTAATACCTATTGCCTTGTAAGTGCCGCTGCAATAATTTAAACACTGTTTTACACTCGTATATTGCTCTCTTAAACTCTCTTGATGGACAAGAAAGAACTAGTCTTCCCCCATACGACTTGAGCAAATAAAAAGTAAGCCTATAGGTACTAAAAACCACGCAGTTTCTAGCAATAGTGATGACGAAAGATCGTTTTCGGACAATTTCCCTGATTCCTTTTAGTTTTTTAATAATTAAATCGAGATCAATCGAGAGAATAGGGCGTATATTTTGATAGATTCAAAATGTATAATATATGCCCTATTCTCTCGATTGTTCCTATGGAACTTAATTAAGTTTACAGTTGTATTAATTTTATTTGTATAAACCCCCCAGTGTGCATGCAATGCGCCTGACAGGTTTTAATATTTCTGTTCAGAACAACAGAAACCTGCCAATAGATGACGACTCGTTGGACGCTGAAGAGCTTTTCGACATCGAGGGTATGGAATCCAGGAACATAGTGAACTCGGACCACGATTACTATGATTCTGATGGTGAGTTATTCAAATTACTCAATGCAGATAACAATTTTATATAGAAACGTGATGGATTATGATGTTAGTATGTTACGTCGTTGTGTTATTAACTATGTGTGTCGAATTTACCATCCATCAAATGCTTGATATGAACTAACAGATATGTTTATTATGATTAACTATGACAAACACATTTAAATTATTCGTAGTAAATATTATGTCGATAAAATAAATCAATTTGATGACTATGAGCTGGACTCATACTAAACCTAGTGTCCGTGTATAGTTTATAAACATTTTGCTATCAAAAGAACACAAAAATAAGTATAGTTTTTTAATTGCTAGAAGATGCTGTTACAACCGTCACCCATCGAAGTACCAGGTCTCTCGCAACGTTTGCTTTACTCACTGATCAACCGCAACTGTCATTTGTAGGGAATAATACGAAACCAACATTATTATGTAAACATTGTTTATACCTGTACCTTTCTTGAAAACTTTCACCGAGATTCAGCGTTTTCATCTTTTTTAGATAGTGGCTTACAGTTCTTTACACACAGAGTTCTTTATTGTTCAAAACTATAATAATAGTAAAAGTTTATTCATAATATTAAGGTTTACAAAGCACTTATGTATAATACAGTTAGATCATATACATTATAATATAACCAGACTTAGGTATGTACTTGTTATTAAACCTGAGTAAGACAAATGGTCTCCTCGCTCTGACTAAGCATATAGCTTGTATTAAGATCCGAGGTTATAGTTGCTCTGAGGTTATGTCCAAAAAAGTCATAAACGGTGTTGTCATATACTACATGATATTGTCATCGGTCATCACCATCAGTAAAACCGTTTACAACTTTCAGTGATATATTTTTAATTACTTTAAAGTATATGTAAACAACAGATATAAAATGTTTTACTGACGCTTATTAAACGAAGCGTCATGTGACGACTGAACCGACGAATTGATCACTGAATACGCCAATGTATTTATTTAATTCCTTCAAAAATACAATAAATATGTTAACTATTGTCTTCCTGTTTCCTATAAATCCTAACACTTCAACTTGACTTTCACTACACTTATTTCTACGAAATTTGACGAGTAATTTATTTAGGATTTTTATATTTGAAATTAATGTTCATGGCATGAGTTTTGAGTCCTATTTATACATTGGAGCTCTGAGAAAGGACACCCCATTATTTTAAAGGTTCATAAATTCTTTATTGCACACAAAAAAACACGTACAAATGGTGATAACTTAGCCAGAATGTACAAAACGTGAGCTTAGCCCTTAAAGAGTTTTCTAACAGCGGACCTCGATATACAAGAGACGTGTTTTAATGTGGAAAATGATTGTAAACCCACCGAAATGTAGTTAAGGGCGCTTCTAATTCTAATTCTTTGTTGGGGGGACTAACGACTGCACTGACGTCTCGCTTTGGAGTGTATTGTGCATTACCCCCATGCCTAGCTAGGCCCTAACCATCCTAACTCCTTGATGTACCGGAGTAGGCCTTTCGGAGATCTCTCTCTAAGGGCGCTTGTTTAATAAAATCATTTGTTTTCCAGATGGCAGTAATGACGAAGGTATCCAAATATCTAGACCGCGCGGCGGCGGGAACAAAGCAGACATCGCGCGCTCGCTGCCTATGACCATCGCTCGCTTCGCCAACGACAACCAGGCCTCCAGGCGTGATCTCGATGAAGACGTTAGTATCTTATCTACAATTTGTTACTATCCGTAATCTACACGAATCGTTCTTGATCTAGTTTTTAGCAACTAAAATACTATACTGCATTAAATTTGCATACCTACTATATTGTATTCTTATATTGTTTAATACAAAAAAATATTGGGTTTCCACCCGTATCTACCGCGTATAATATAAGGAATCTTATCTTCTTAGGAACCATGTCATAATTGCAGCAAAATTATATTTTTATTAAAATAAAATAAACTGTGCTTAGCCTGGGAGTCAAACCCAGACTTTAAATAAAATATATATTACTTATACCATTCATATTTAGATATCGATTGTGTAGGTTGCGAGATGGTGAAACGGGCCCCTGTTACTTATTTTATAGAGGTATAGGTTGTATCTTCATAGTGTATATATAAATATTTGTTTATGATTGACATTACAATTCCATGTTGCAGGATTATGAGGAGCCAGAAGACATAGCGGCCAGCATCAAAGCCTTGGCTCGGTCGGTACATGGCGATGTGTTCGAACTTCCGCGACCTCGCTTCAACACCCAGATTTAGCGGTGTCGCGGAAGCCTTATATATATTGTAAGAAGATCAGATCTATTTACTAAACACATTTCTCCATTAATTAAATAGAAAACATAATTATGTATGTCACAGGCTGGTGACTAAAGTCTGAGGCTTCAAAATTTAAGTATCGTCAAATTTGTTATGATCTGCTAAGTGTTTAAGGATGATTTTATTGGCATTCAATTTTTTTACCAAGGATTCAACATTTGTGTAAGTGATCAAGAACACCAAGTAAAAATAATTTGGAAATATTTTTGTTACTATTAGAGTGCTTGATTTCAAATAAGACGCTATAACCACATAGTTTGGTGCTCATAATGTGATTTAGAGTGACCCTTTTAAGCTCCCATTAAAATATCGCATGTATATCCTTTGTTGAAATAATAAGTATAAAGATTATTGAAGTAGATTTAACATAGTTATTAAGAAAGTCGAACGCCTTCCCAATAAATAGATATGGTTTTACATTTTGCAACTATATACTGTTAAACTGTTTATCCTGAGCTTAAGTTTTTATAATATTCTTCAAATATATATAATGTATAAAACGCCCGATAAGCTTGTTATTTTTAACAGTTATCTTAAATCTGACTACATAGTTAATGATAAGATTAATCTTACAGTCTGTGTCGGCATTCATCTGACTATGACAACATAATAATAAAAACAATGTTTGGTACTTACCTCCACGTTTTGGTTTACCGATCGAGAGTACAAAGTTGTATAATACCCCATTGAAATTTAGTTGAGTTTGATACATATTGTCTTAATAGATTTTTAAAATTATTACATATGACTAGAATAACTTTTAATACCTATGTGCCATTTCATAGATCTATAAAACTACTAGATGACCCCAGCAAACGTTGTTTGATAAAATGAAAAATAGATGTTGGCCGATTCTCAGACCTACTCAATATGCTCACACAATTTCATGAGAATCGGTCAAGCCGTTTCGGAGGTGTACGGGAACGAAAACTGTGACACGAGAATTTTATATTTAGATAAGATATATTCTCACTTTTTTGGAAATACGGTAATTACCTACGTAAACAACGAATGTTTGCAAGTTTATCAAAATGAATAAATACTTAATGCCTGCATAGTTTTTATTTCCAAACTAGTTTACTAGCTTTTATTAGATTTAAAAACCATATTGCTTTGGCACTAAAGGGATTGACATCATAAACCAGCTTTGTTGAGCTTTAAACAATGGTTATTCAAGTTTTATAATAAATTTGCTACTTTATTACAATCTGGATAAAAAAAGCCAGCAGAAAATCCCCAAATTTTGTTTCGACTATTGTTCCGCGGATTGTTACATATTATATTATAATCTAAGTCATATCGCTATAATTTTTTCTGGTGTTACTGTAATGATAAGTGAAAAATGTACAAAACATATTTGCATTTCCTACTAGTCTGTTAGGGTCACGAATATTAATTTCTTGTTGTTGAAATTTTATTTTAAAATGTAAGCATGTAGTTAGACTGTATTAAAAGTTGAAAGAAATCATGAATTGCATTAATCATTGTTTGATACTTCTTATGACGATGATGATACAAAAGTTTTGAAATCATTTATTTTTATATCAAATATTGAATGTTTTTGAAAAGAGCATGATCCGAGATGGCATTTTTGAAGGGTGGAACTAAGAGAGGAGATTGTTAGAGTAAAATAGCGTAGACTCTTATTTGTGTAGGCTTAAGCGGAATTGTGCAGCATGACACTGATATTCTTCTGAACTACAATACATAATTATAGGACGCTCTCAAAAAGAGTTATAAGAATTAAATGTGTAAGTAGTTCAAAAGTTTATCTGAGTATTGACATTTACTGTTTTTTTGTGTGAACTCAAACGATTAACAAAATCGTTAATCGCTTTTTGTTATTTTATTTCTATGTCAAGTGTCTTCCAAAAGCACTCGTATTCAGAGAAATGTTTCATTGTGATTTATTTTTGCAGACCATGGCTTTGTTCTATCATTTGAATTAGTTTAGACATGTTTTATTGGTGTGACGAAAGATGTTTGATTGTATTGGATTAGAGGTCATGTCATGTAATAAATAATGGTCGTGATAAAATGTATTATTTTTTAATCCCTTAGAAAATAAGCTACCCCGTACCAATAGAGTAATTACGTGCTATTTGTACTATAATTAAACGTCAAAAGACCCCACTTCCGTCAGAACTTTGATGCTCTATATCTTTTGGCACCGTCTTATTGAAAATGCCTACTCATCGTAAAATGAATACATAACATATATATATATATATAAACTGGGTTGCCAATCCTAGATTCCTAACCTGATGTTTCAAAATCGTGGCCCATAGATTTATTAATCTCCGAGTTCATATATCAACATACGCGCCTGACCTATTAACAATAATCCTATCCTATCCCATCCTATATATACTATTATAAATATGAATGTAAGTTTGTTTGTTACGCTTTCACGCGAAAACTATTCAACCGATCATCATGAAACTTTGTACACATATTCTTGGAGGTATTAAAAGTAACATTAGGATACTTTTTATCCCGGGAAAATATGTAATTCCGCGGGACAGTACATTTAAAGGCGGGTAACACCGCAGGTCTCAGCTAGTACCTAATAAGTACCTGATTTACCATGCCCGACTAAATTTAGACAATGGTTAAAATATAGAGCTATTTCAAAGTGAGATAACTAACCATCGACACGTATATTGCATAATAACTCGGACTTTGTGGAATAAGCCCAAAGAGGAAGGACCTGTTGGTTAAAATATAAAGAAAAGATAGTAAAATCATTGCGATAAAGAATTCAAGCTGATTGATGATAAGACCGAGATTGCTCTATATTTTAAGGCTTGACTATAGTAAAGTCTCCAAGGTAAATAAATAATATAATAATTTACCTCTGAGATGGTGAAACAGGCTCATAACATAAGCATAGTTAGTTGTGTATCATAGACTATTGAATAAGCGTGTGTTTAACCAAATTTATTATAAGTCACCACGTGTATATCCTTAGTCCATGCCATAAAAACTGTCATAGGCACTGTTGCTATTTAGTAACCATGGTTACGGCATCACAACAAAAGTGATCTACACAAGTTTTAATAACCTCTCTATGAAATTAATTCTTTATTTTCCATTTTCTAAATAAAACATGTTGAGTTCCCGCTATTACAGCGCTTCTCGGGTCGGCACCGATGCCAAACCGCGTACTGCTATGATTGTGGACGAAGAAGACGAGTTATACACGGGGTTCAATGAGGTCTCGCCTGCTTTGGACACTCGCAACTTGCGGGAAGATGAAGCGTTTCAGGATACGCTGAAGACTGCTGGGATTGGTAGGAAAGTTCCCAGCAGGATGGGCACGGGGGTGTGTATCTATGTAGGTAGTTATTTTGTGTTTCAGATTCTGAATCATAGATCGATATTGTTTATATTACTTATGTATGTCACCACGGCAGATAACAGTCTCAGTCTCAAGCTAATTAGTGTAAGAACTTGGTTATTATGGTTTAGCAAATAACTTCATTATTTAAAACTTTCATTCGTTTTTCGGCGGTAGGAATTTTTTAATGTATTTATTACTTATGTACTTATCTAGATTTTATATAGGTAGGTACTTAAGGAGATTTTATATTAAAACTAGCACATCACGGCTATGCATAAATGTGGGTAAGTACCTGCGTCTTTTTTTTTAACTCTTTAGGTACTATCTAAAACTATTGTATAATGAATGAGTAGAATTCGATCACCCGATCTCCAGTTATGTGTATGTATAATAAAGTTTATTCTTCCTACGTAAACCAATGTTGATCAGTCTTAGTTTTATCAAGTTTTAAAACTACACTGGTTGAGTACTAATGTCCTTTAGTTGATGCGCCTGAGCACGGTGAATGTGCGCGGCGGATCCCGCGCAGGCACGGCGGCTGCGCGGCCGGTCACCGCAGTGCGAGCGGCTGGCTACACGTCCTCCGCTACCAGGGACCTGCCGTCGCGGGAGGAGGACAAAGAAGACACGTGAGTGCATGACCATCCAAATAAAATATTAACCCTGTAAATAGCAGAACATTTATCAAATTAAACGGGCTTGCGAAATATAAGAGTTTAATATAATAGGCGCGACAACATAAAAATTGGATTGCATCTTGGGACCTTTTTATTAAATTAATTAATAAAAAAAATCCAGTATTTTCATAAAAGTTTCGGAGTGGGGGTTTTGTACGAAAGCGTTACGACACGCAAAACTTCACTGTACTTTATCGTATTAATTATAAGTATGCAATAAAAAAAATTACGTGTTTTTTAATAACAAATAAATAAATTGATAAGTGATACGATACTGATAAGCTCTGAAGTTGAATTACGGGGCTCTAGACATCGATATACTTACTAAAATACAGAACGTTTCTATATTACATAAAAAAACTTTTACGCCCCACCTTATACTTATAAACTCGCCTATTATGAAGCTTCTAAAAATCTTCACCTTTATTAAAGTTTGTTTTCTTTTATGTCTATCGCTATCTGTTTTCTTAGAGCTTTAAAACATGCAGTCTTCGGCAGATATAATAGATAGTGTCTCCAGACGAGGGTTTGTGTGTTCAATTTGCACCCACACGTTCCGAAATAATAGAAACCAGCTGCATACACCGTAGGAAAAAATCTGCTTTTAAAATAACCTGAGTATTAGAAATAATAGAAACTTAAAAATATAGGAGGAACTGTTGGAAACAAAACAAAAATGTATTTTTTTTTAGGTTTCACTTGCTTACTAGTAGATATGCCTGCATAATGTACCAGTATTTGTTTCTAATAACCAAGGTGAGATTATTGATTAGTCATTACAGCCGCTCTGCTGTTCGTATACAGCTTTATTTTTCTTGATTCAGTTTGTTAGAAGATATTTATTTATTTCCGTAATTGAGAGTTATTACCGAGTTAACGTGAAATCAATGGGAACCCTTTGTGAC
The DNA here is from genome assembly GCA_929108375.1 of Gymnoscelis rufifasciata. Taxonomy (NCBI): domain Eukaryota; kingdom Metazoa; phylum Arthropoda; class Insecta; order Lepidoptera; family Geometridae; genus Gymnoscelis; species Gymnoscelis rufifasciata. The sequence continues at coordinate 9,428,140 of OV815302.1, read as the reverse complement.
CTTAGGTAGGTAGAGTTTTAGTGCAAAATTTGATCTTTCATCAATCATTTGCAGCGTAGACGAAAACCATTGAATTAATAAGCTGTCTTTTGATTTTGATATTTTTTTAATACAATTCAATTACATTCATGAGCTCCAATTAGCAATAATAACCCATACAAAAATAAGCTAATATGTAATATTTACAAGATTTATAATAGGTACATATTTAAGTCCTGAGTACCTGGAATGCAATATTTAGATGAATGCATGCATTAATCCGTGAACTCCGAGGCTGTGGTGGAATACATCCGAACCAAAACTGCATAATTCGCGTCGAAAGGTTGGAATCTCGCAGTAATGTGAGCTTCGGTTCATTTATGGTGCGGGTTCCAACTCAACATCTGTTGACGTTCCTGAATGAGCAGTTTTGGCCGCAAGGGGTCAAGTTTCGACGGTTCATCGGTCGCCTACACTGCAATGCGACACCGCCGTAACAGATGATCCACGATTCTGACACTTTATTTTTATGCATGTTAGTCTATAAGGTATATGTTTATATGGGCCTTAGATGCCTGAAATAAATGATTATTATATCATATTATATTATTAATAAAATTAACAAAATAATAAGCACTACACAAATATGTAGGTACAAAACAATACTACCTACCTGTAATACGACTTACCCATATATTTTTTAAGGTAGGTTATTTAATAATATTTTCCTTGTCCCTGCAGTATAGAAGACAAGGTCAAGAACATGGAAGGCCGCATCATGGCGCTGGTGGAAGAGTCGTGCATGCGGAGTGCGCGCCCGGACCTCGATGACGAAACGTCCACTAAGCGGGTCGCGGATTTACCACAAGTACGTAACAAAAGTATTCACATAACTTGTACACGGTTATTATAATACGAGCTGCCCACCGCGGTCTGCCCGCGAAATAATATTTTTTTCCGTAGTAAGAAGTTTTTTTAGATAGATAATAGATCACTCTTTATTGTACACCACAAATAAAATACAAACTGCAAACAATAACAAGACAATACATTGGAGTACAAAGGGCGGCCTTATCGCTGTGAGCGATCTCTTCCAGGCAACCTTTGGATGGACAGGAAAGAAATTTTATTTTAATACTGGGAAAACAGTTATGTCCATGCCAAATTTGACTTAATCGGGCTTTGCTCGTAATAATTGTATTTTCTCACGAAAAGCGGTATTTTACCGCGGTAAAAAGAAGCCTATGTGTTTTTCTGATATATAAACTATATTATTGTAGGTACAGATTCAACAAAATCCATCCAGTAGTTTGCGAGCAATATACACACTTACAAACTTACATCTCAAAAACTTTCGCGTTTATAATTTTAGTAGGATAGGATAAGCACCCCTATTTACGTTCCTACTGCTGGGACACAGGGACTCTCTTGACGCGAGAAAAGCCTTATTTCACCACGTTGAAGTGCGGGTTGGTGAATGTTCTATGTCCTTTAAACTCTTCAAAGTTCTCAGTATATGCCGGTTTGCCTTCACCGTTAAAGCACGTGTAACACGTTTATGGCAACCAATGGGGTATGTCCCGCTGGTCCCCTCTAGGATTGTCCCCTTCGGACCGTGTAGAGGGGACAAGCGGGACATCGTATTAGCGATATCCCGCTGGTCCCCACTACGGGTCACTCAGAGGGGACAAGTGGGCTGTTGAATTTTCCGATGACCCAGATGTCCCCTCTGGAGAAGTTGCAGTTAAATTTTACTTGAAATTGTATATTAAAACTATATATATTATTAAGTATATTAAAACATTGTTTATATGTATACTAATTAGTTGTATACTACTTGGTAATATGATTGATTGGCTACCTCGGTATCTAATAAAAAAAAAAAAAATCTTTTATTTCATAGTTTAAGTTAGTGCGATCATAAAATAACATAAACATAGACAGATACTGGCCTGTGCAGAGAGCGAATTATCGAGGAAAAAGGTTCCTTCAATTATCACTCTCTGCACAAGAGACCACCATAGTGGAGAGTTAATGTCATCTCCGAAGGTCTTTAGGATATTGTTTCAACAAACACCGTATTGCCAAAACGAAGAAAATAGCATTTCCTTATCAGTGCATTCCTAACAATATCAGGAACAAGTGCTTCTTGTAGATTTTTTTTAACTCAATAGTTTATATAAAAAGACGAAATGGAACAGTTTTACTAAGAGGAGGAAAAAAGTGCACTGCGTCGCTCAAGATTATTGTAAGTACATAATGTTTATTTATATTAAAATCTAACGAGTTCTCGAATCCCCATAATACAAGCTTTGTTAAACGAAACTCAAAAACTATTGTGTCATTTATTGTGTTTAATGTATACCTGTGATTTATGTGAATTGTATCTAAGATATTTTTAGTATGCTATATTTTACATTCTTATTTACAGATATATCATAGTAGAAGCCTGCATTAGTTAAATAAATAAATACTATATTAATGACTGTTTTATATTATTAAAAACGTAATTTTAATTGGTACATAATATTTTATTTAAGAAATGCAAAGATAGTTTTTCTTTAATTTGTTTATTTAACTTAATAAAACGTATAAATATAATAGATGTTTTATTTTACACAAAATACTAAGAAAATACCAACCTTCATGCATCCACCAACCAATTTTTGTCAAACAATATAAAATTATAATGTTTTAATATACCAAACAATATAATATTTAATATACTAAATAATATAAAAGTATAGTTTTATTATACAATTTCAAGTAAAATTTAACTGCAACTTGTCCAGAGGGGACATCTGGGTCATCGGAAAATTCAACAGCCCACTTGTCCCCTCTGAGTGACCCGTAGAGGGGACCAGCGGGATATCACTAATACGATGTCCCGCTTGTCCCCTCTACACGGTCCGAAGGGGACAATCCTAGAGGGGACCAGCGGGACATACCCAACCAATGTTTGTGTATTTATTGAACTTTCCACTGTAGGTACTCAGAATTTGCGTATTACAGCTTTTTTGTAAGATGTCTTTTATATTGCACATTATAAGCATTTTGGAGTATGTATCCCAAATTTAGAAGTCTCGATACGAAAAATATATTGACCGACTTGAAGTACTAGAACGCATCCAACTTAAATTTATAACATATCTTTGTTTCCGTGTAAAAGTTGAATTTAAAGCCATCTGACACATTGTATATTTGTGTAAGAATTTTCTACCCTTAGCTAAGCGACTGGATATCTCTGACTTACAATATATTTAATAAAGGTTACTTTCAATTCGATGTATATGTTTTGATATCCCTATAGTTTTAATATAACAGCTTAAGCTTTTCTCAAGTTACTTAGAACACCGCACTCAATGTGTTAAGATTGGTGACGTCATTAGTAAGGACCTTGAAAACACTGATTATGGCGTCCCACAGGGTAGTATTTTAGGTCCAACTTTATTCTTAATTTATATTAATGACCTTTGTAATCTTAAATTAAAACATGGCAAAATAATTTCCTACGCTGACGATACAGCTCTTCTCTTCTCAGCAGATTCGGAAAAAGAAGCGTTTATGCATGCTCAATATGGCTTTAATTTAGTTAATAAATGGCTTCATCAACATCTCCTCACCTTAAATATAGATAAGACGAGTTACATAAAGTTTACAATGCGAAAACATAGATTAACAGAGGCGAATTATCGATTATATGCACATCATTGTTTAGTACAAGATTATAGCCCGTGCACATGTCCAGAGATAGCAAGCATTGACAAAGTGAAATATCTAGGCATTATAATAGATAAAACGCTCTCTTTTAGACCGCACATACAGGCCCTTGGAAGCCGTATTAGAAAGTTAATCTTTGTTTTTAAAAATCTTCGTCATATAGCAGACGAAAAACTGTTGAGACAAATTTACCTAGCTCTATGCCAATCTATTATCAGTTATTGCATAACCTCATGGGGTGGTGCAGGTAAAACATTGTTACTAACAGTCGAAAGGGCTCAAAGGGCAATACTTAAAGTATCTACTTTTCGACCGTTTAGATTCCCTACTAACAGTCTATATAAATTATGTGAAGTATTATCTGTTCGCCAGCTTTTCATAATGAGCACTGTTCTGAAACAACACGCATCTATTCCACTGGATATTACTATTAAAAGAAGATATGATAGTGTTTGTCCAAAGCTTCTAGGCAAAAGGCATGCTTTTTCTCACAGATTTTACAGTTTTCTAGGACCTTTTTTGTACAATAAATTAAATAGAGCAATACACATGCATTCGTGTAATTTATATAAATGCAAAAAAGTAGTTCAAGGTTATCTACAAAGTTTGTCATACGATGACACTGAAAACCTCTTATCCGTTATAAAATAAGTAGTTTTTTTTTTTTTTTTTTTTTTGTAAGTCAGCAATTTGTATTTGTAATCTAGGTTAAGATATGTAAGTGTACTAATCCAACAACTATGTCACAGCAACATGTGCATTAATTTAGTTATAAACATTGTTATACAGAATAAACTTAGGAAATAATTTATGCCTGAAAAACAGGATTCTCCTAGTTCAGGCACAATAAATACAGCATAGCTCTAATTAAATTTTAAGGATTTTTGTCAACTTTAGCTTTAAGTGATTTTCTAAATAAATATTTTTATTTTTTTTTTATTTTTATAACTGTAGAGAGGTCAATTAATTTTTACATAATTTGTCATTAAAAACATATTAATATAAACAAAAGTGCTAAAAGAAAGATTCGAAAGAAATCAGTCAGCGACCCAGTGGGTGACCCCATCCAAGTACTGACCGCGCACATTGTTGCTTAATATTATAAAATCACGTTTATTGAATCGGAGCCCCCTAAAATAATAATAATGTATATTTTAAGTTATAGTCGCAACATAAATACATGTTCCCTAAATAATATACAAGCTTTAACTTCAGGAAACACGTATTTTCCAAAAATAACCTATTCAAATCGGACCAGTAGTTCCTGAGATTAGCCCGTTCAAACAAACTCTTCAGCTTTATAATATTAGTATACTTAGATATCTATGGCAACCAACGTTTTCCGGTTCAGCTAGTTTTAAATAAAATAAACTTGCAGCTCGATAATGATACAGTCATTTCATACTTCAGTAATTTTATCCATTTTAAAACAGAATATAAGATTAAAAGACAACAACATTTTTTTTTTCAAATCATAATTATTTTTAAGGCTCTGACAAAAGCCCAAGAAGCTTCGGCGTTGGAACGGCAGTTGATTCGCATGCAAGAGCAATCGAATCTGGCTGATGCTCATAACTTGGATCTAACATTTGCGGTGAGTATTTTTAGATTCCTATTCCTTTTAGATTAACCATCTCCGAGTAAATTTAGTCAATGATTAGTCACGTGCGACAAAGCGAGATAGCTCTTGACATAACTACCCATTGACACGTATTTGAAATAACTCACCATTGCTTAGTTTTCTAAGATGTGAAAAAACTCTTTTTAGGATTAGTAGTTATAGTTTAGCTCGTGTGTTGCATGCATAAAAATAGAGTAAAATCGGTTAGGAACCTCGAGTCGTAGAGGAGAAAACATTATGTACATCACATTTCGAGAAACGGCACAGTCACTTAAAATCTGATAAAAGTATTGGTTAAGATGGACTACTCATTAATTTGGATGGTAATTATTATTTATAAAATTATCATGCATGACAGGTATTAATATTTTTATTTTGCGCAAAAGGCAAGCTGCTTTATAAACAAAAATATTTCATAATACAAACAAAGTTGTATGTTATTTGTAGGGCGCATGGATCTCATACTAAACTATTTTTTGCAAATAAATGTACCGAATGCCAATTGTATAAGCAAGCGAAAATGGTAAAGTTTTTTGAAAACTATATTTTTCCGCCATTATGGATTCAACCCTGTCTATAGCTATTATTATACATGTCACAGATCCTTAGATACCACCAGATATTTTTTGTGATATGGAAATTTAAGGCATATCATTATAGCTTAGCTGCGTAGGGCACTTAATGCTTGCTGTTGTAAAACAAACCCACACGCAATGTATATTGGTGATTCTGTATTTCCGATATATTTTACTGTTTTGCAACTGATTTATGCGTGACTCTGCGTGACTTCTATTATATTTTTTTGCAGGTCCTATGCAACTTGGCTGATCAATACGCACTGAATGAAATGTACACGGAAGCGTTGAATACATATCAAATGCTCACTAGAAATAAACTATTTCCACACGCAAATAGACTAAAGGTAAAAAAACAGGAAACTCTTTAGAATTCATAAATTAATTATGTATAATAATATCTGGGGGCACGGCAGTGCCCCCACCAAGTCGAGCAAAAAAGCGGCACAGCCGTACCACAAATTGCGATGGCCAAGTCTCAATATATTTATATAAAACATTAAAGAATTTTGAGACGAAATTTGAAGACTTGGATTTACTTGGATCTCACAACTTTTTACCGCAGAACAACTGAGTTGCGCGACTTGGTTTCTTTGACAAGTATTGTTTTTGATGGGATCACATTGACTGATATAGCTTATTATATCCATGTATTATTTATTAATCAGGATTATTTTTAATTTATAAAATTTATATTCATTTTAGGTGAATATGGGAAATATTTACTTCAAAATGGGTGAACATCCTAAAGCACTAAAACTGTACAGAATGGCTTTGGACCAGACACCTACTGCTGAAAAAGATCTAAGGTAGGTATATTTATAATTTAAATTGGATATTTTGATGGGATTCCGTTGATATCTATTTCCACTAATGGGCGCCAGCGACTTCGTACGCGATTTAAGTCTCTTAATTAAAAACGGGACAAACTTCCAAACCCGCGATTCGGAGTTTTATAAAACCCGTTCGTAGATCGTAGACATAACACACACTATACCATATTACAATTTTCTAGGTGTTAAGTTTCTGAGATATTGTGATAGATCAGAATTAAATTAAAGTTAATATTAAGTGTGAATGCATTTTGGAAGAGCGATTCCTCCTAATACAAATACTTAACTTATAAGGAGGTTTCAAATATTGATCTTTTTTATTTATTTATTTTATTAGAAAGCGAAAGTGTAAAATACTAGTGGTTTCGCTTTTACATACAAAGATAGATTAAAATGGTTGTAGAAGGGACTAACTGAAGTATTTATTAATTTTTTAGGATGAAAGTAATGCATAATATCGGCCTATTGCTTGTGCGCATGGGCAAGTTTCGTGACGCGGTTACTAATTTTCAACACATAATGCAGGAACAAGGAGATTTTCAAACAGGTTCGTTGGTACACCATCAAATTAGTTATTGTTGCATTTCACTTGTAGAACATTTTCAGTATTATGTATTATATTTTATAGCACATTACCTACATAAAACTTTCTCCATAGAAATAACTAGTTGTTAATTTTTTTGACTTTTCAAGGTCAAGTTAATTAATTTGAACTACATATTTAAATTGGTGTAGAAAAAGAATTAGCTCCGTTTCACCATTGGCTATGTATGAATGATCCGATTATTCTAAACTCACATTTAATTGTCATTTTTCATTGTTTAAACTTGGTTCAATAAATCTCGATCGATATGTAGTATAAAATTGTAAAATTGGGGATAAGACTTCTTTTATTATTTTCTACACATTTAATAACTAGCTTTTCAATTGGGAATTTGCTAGAAGGTACATGTCACACATACATGTTATTTCTATGTATATCCCTATATTAGAAAAAAATAAGATAAAATAAAGTGATTTTCGCGGATATTTTTTTTTGCTATTGTCTTCCATAAATCCAACACTGAATTAATTGCAGTTATCGGTCCATTAAACCATTTTAGCAAAAAACGTCTGCTATTATATAAGTCGTTGTTTATTAATATAGGTATTGCTAATTTTTTTAGCTATTTATTAACCATTTACCAAAGGTAACGTTGACAAAATTGTTCATTGAAATTACAGGATTGCACTTGGTGCTATGTTCTGTGGCCCTGAACGACGCGGAAGGTGGCAAAGCGGCGTTTCACTCGATGCTGGACGTGGAACCACCGACTTATCATCAGGACATCACCATTGATGATGTCAGTTTTATACTTATGGATTTAATTTGAACCAGAATCATTAAATTATGTTGTTACTAATCGTGGTTTATAATCGCTAAAACAAACAAAAAGATTTTGTATCATAAAAGCGACGACCAATATCATAATGGCTGTGGTGTGGTGACTGAGTCCGTAGCGGGTTCGAGCCCCGTCGAGGAATCAGTAAGATTTTTTTTTATCTGTTTTCCTAAATATTTTTCCTTGAATTATATACATAAAATATTTGCATGCTCTAGATAAGCAAAACATGTATGGAACTGTAACCACTGAACTTCTAAAATTGTAATTATATTGTAACCCATGATTGCGAATAAACAATATTCTTGAATAAGAATATTCTTAGTTCTTGTTCCGTGGTCTGGGTTTTTTGTATGTATACTAAGTATACTACATCTTTTTAATAATGTATAATATATTAAATAATATAAGAAATGATTAACTAAAGGTTTCATATCAAACGCGGGTTAAAAGTAATACAAGGAGCAGCGCTGTTTGAATACGGGCCCAACTAGAAACTTCGACTGCGTCACAACAATAATTTGGAAGCTTTCCCGCCCTCGAACTCTCCTAAACTTGGTGTGATATAAAGATAAGATAATAAGATAATAATTCTTTATTGCGCACACAATTATAACACAAACATAACAATAATTTTCTTAAAACTATGCGACAATTGGCGGTCTTATCGCTCAAGAGCGATCTCTTCCAGACAACCTTGAATGGATAGGATCATTGAGACATTAAAGGGGATCTGTGTGCAAATATGAATTAATTATAGATTCTTACAGGATTATATATAACAAAAGTGACTAAAATAAATAAAATCAACCTACATATATGTAAATATACATACTATATCTAACCTAATAAATAAAACATAAATATATACATAAACTACATAATTATAATGTTTTATTAGGGACAAATGTACACTTTCAGTGGCTACAGGACAAATAGTGTTCTTTGACCATGTTTTTGAATATAGGTAGTGACTTAGCATGCCGGATATTGTCTTGAAGAGATTCTTTCTGGTGTTCCGCGGGCAAACAGCTCTGGTCCTGTCCTGGTCCGAACCGTGTTTGGTGTGCGATATTAATTATAATAGTCCTACAGCAAGGTTACAAAGTCCACAGTGATATATTTTCAGGAAGATGATGCGTACGAATGCGTCGTTCGCGACGTCGTGCGCGGCGACCGTTTGTCGCGCTGGTCGCGCCGCGCCGCCGCTCACGCCGAGCGGTGCCTGGCGCTTGCGGCCGCGGCGCTCTCGCGGACCACGGACGATGACTCTAGGTACTCTCTCTATAATATATCTATTAGACATATAATTTATACTACTTTTCTGTATTCTGCGTTAACAGTGATAACAGCTCTGTGTGTGTGTATATTAAACTAAATTTAAAATTTAAGAAAAACCCCGTTTCCAATGCCTTAATTACCTTAAAAGTAAAACACCATACTCTTTAGTAATGTGCACGCGATGCGCTTTCATTTGATACCCCACTCAGGTATAATTATGTGTATTCGGTTTTCCTTCCCCACTCTCTCACCCCCATAACTTTAAACTTTTTTTTTTTTTTTAAGAATAACCGCGCCAAACTCACCTTTCATACAAAAAAAGACTAAAATGAAATCGCTCCATCCATTCGGAAGCTATTATGTCCCAGACAGACAGACACTTCAAACTTAATATAAAACCCCTTTTTTTTGGTCGGGGGTTTAAAAATTATGAAAGACCCGTAATGTTTAGTTAGAAAAAGATTCCGGGCCTAATGGGCCGGACTTATAATAGTCAAATATGTATACTAGCGGACGCCCGCAACTTCGTACGCTTAGAGTTCGTTATTTACACATACTTTGTAGGTTCTTGTTTTAAAGATAGATGTTTAATATAAAATCTTACAAAAAGTCTAATACCATCATCTATATTTAGGGTACCTACGCCCCTACCTACCTACCGCTGCGTAGTACCACAGATTAGATGTAGTACCTACGCTTACCTTTGACTGCCTCAGTGGCGCGGTGGGCGGCGAGAGTCCGATTGCGCCGCAAGAGGCAGCGGGTTCGATTCCCGCCCAGGGTGAAAGTGTTTGTATGCAAGCACTTTCTCCTTGGTCTGGGTGTTTAATATGTAATATGTATAGTAAAAATATTTATATAAGTACGCCTATTATATTAAGTATATCAGATTACTAGTACCCGTAACACAAGCTCAGAGCTTACCACGGGGCTAGATGTTGTTGTGTGAATAATTCACACAACAACATCTAGCCCCCGAGTTAAATATTTCCAGACAATTATTGTCTGGAAATATTTAACTCGGGGGAACACACACAACCTATACTGTCTGCATAATAAATAATTGCTTTGTAGTGGAATGTCGTGGTGCGTGGAAGCGCTGCGTGGATACACGGGCAGCGCGGCGGGCGCACGCCTCGAGTTAGGCAGCGCGCTTGCCTCGCTGCGCGCGCCGAGGCAGCCGCCGGCCCAACGCGCCTCGCAGCGCCTCAAGGCCGTGGCGCGAGCGCACCCGATGGACCGTGTTCTGAGAGCGGAGGCCAACGCTGATGCTGCATTTGTAGCTTACGCGGTGAGCGATTTTCATCACATACAGCATCAGTTGTATTAAGTAAAATAGACACTTGCGATGGTTTCATCTGTCTGTTTCGTCCGATCTACCTTAACATGCTGTATTTTACTGTCATCACAAAACGTCACGGGCGGTCCCATAGCGTTAACATAGATATAAAAACATTTTACGCATTTTTGTAGTAAAAACTGAAGTTGCTATTGCTGTCTGTTCGCTTAAGTGTTATTACTTTTTAACTTTACCCACCTAAAATTGAATCAAAAAATCATGGAATAAATAGAAGTACTCTTTTAGCTGGGTAACTACACGGAAGCACGTTCGCTGGCAGAGTCGGCATCGCGCGATGACCCTTACTCTTGCGCGGCTCGGATCACGCTAGCACTGGCCACAGCTGCCGCGGAGAGCGCTTCAGGCGACGGTGCGCAGGCCTGGGCCGACGCCGGCGCGCAGCTAGCGGCCGCCACGCACCTCGACCCTGCCGACCTCATCGCCATGCACGACCTGGGTATGTCTCTCACAGCTGTGTAACTAAGTAGTTGACGACGCGGACGCGGTGTGCGGGCCTAGGCCGAAGTCGCCGCCACGCATCCCGAACCTCATCGCCATGCACAACCTATAAGCGAAGTAAGCGCTAGCAACGGAGTGCCTGCTAATTCTTCCCTTAAATATTTAGACCATTAGGTTAGACCAGTAGCCCTCCACGCTAGCTGGTTAGATTTGGGTTGGTGGAAGTGGCAGGGCCTAGTTCGTTTGTCGGAATGGTCTGTAAGATGGTGTTTGAATTCCCTTATCCATTTTATATCAATATAAATAAATCCTAGCATTGGCGTTGGAGCGCAGCGGCAACGAAGGCGCTGAGGCTCGCTGGGCCCGCATCCGCAGCGCAAACGGCTCGGGCAGCACGCTGCGGGCGCTGTCCGCAGCCGGGCTCGCGCGCCTCGCTCGCTCCAACCTCAACGACCCCTCCGCGGCTGAACACTGGTAATCATACAAACTGACTAGTTGATGAAGGTTCCCAGTTATATTTTTAGATAGACAAATTAAGGCCACAACATTTACTCTTAGGTACAGCCTCATCGGCAGCTGGGACGCAAGTGTAACTCGTGCGATCGCTCAGCTCCACAGCGAGATGGGCGACTCGCAGACCGCCAAGCACCATTACCAGGACGTGGAGGCGGTGTGGCCGTGCGACACCGCCGTCCTGGAGTGGCTCGCCAGCGAGGCGCCGCCCGACGCCGCGCTGCAGTATTACCGGCGGGCCGCGCGCCTGCAGCCTAGCAACGTGAGTAACGTAACGCATGACGATTGCTCAAGAATATAAATTCGACAATAATATTGATTTGATATTATTATTAGATTATTCATGTTTTAAACTGATGACAGCAATGTCAGTATATCCATGACAGCAGTTCCTGCGGAAGTGTGAGTGAGCCATGACGATATACTTACACAAACTAAAATCTAGAGCCGTTTACGCAGCTGTGCGTGCCCATCAATCACACATAATATCTTAATACACATCTCGTTACGCAGCTAAAACAAAGGGTTATTTAATATATAATTTAAAATGATTGCCCTCAGCCTCAATGGGGACTTTTGATGGGCGGCTGCCTGCGAGCCACAGGCCGCTACCAGGAGGCTCTAACACTCTACAAGAAAATGAATGCTCGATTTCCAGATAACGTGCAATGTACGTATATCTCTGATTTTGTGGTTTTAATAATATGTGGTTTATAATAACATATTTTTTGTTCGATGTTCAGGTCTAAAGTTGATAGTGAAGTTGTGCGGCGATCAAGGACTGTCTGAAACCGCCGCGTGGAGCCGGGAACTGCAGCGGGCTCAAGCCAGATTGAAACAACAGGAAAGAGGTCAGAATTTATCTAAATATTAATTATTGTTAACTGTAATAAATTTACCAAAATATATCATAGACTAATTTCTTCATAATTTTGAAGTATGTACTCATAATATTTTTCGTTAGTTGCTATTATCGTGAGAGACTTTCTATCTGCTTTCTAGAGCTTTGAGCAACTTTTTGATTATGTATAATGTGTTCTACTGCTACGCCGTAGCTTTGTTATATGCTACGAGGCAATGAAGTACTTCCATATACAGCAAAAGACTTACAAGCACAACTCATCTATATCAAGGAATAAGTGTTTTACTGCTGCGACTTAGTTTTGTTATTTATGCTTCGACGCTACGAAGTACTTCCATAGAATCTAAAAGACATCAACGCACACCTAATCTCTAGAAGGAACCTAGTATCCTAGTCCGCCGTGCAAGCAAAATACGTCAACGAGCTTAAATGTCCTGTCCATCATCATCATCATCATCATCATCATCATCATCATCACCCTATTAACGTTCCCACTGCTGGGACACAGGGACTTCTCTCTTGTAGAGAGAGATTAGGCCTTAATTCACCACGCTGGCCAAGTGCGGGTTGGTGAATGTCACATGTCCTTCAAACTCTTTTAAAGGTCTCAGAACATGGCGGTTTCCTCACGATGTTTGCCTTCACCGATAAAGCACGTGTTTAAAGCGCACATAAATTCCTCAAGAAGAAAAATCCAGAGGTGCGTGGCGGGGTTTGAACCCACGACCTTCGGAATGAAAGTCGAGTGTCCTCCCACTTAGCCAACACGGCTTACGGCACGGCACGGCGGTCCTGTCCATGTATGCCCTGTTCTTCTAAAGAAACCCGTTTTGACTTTGAATTTTGTATATTCTCTGACACCAATTAGATTTTTGGTGGTATGTAGTAGTATTTTCTTGTAACGAAGTATACTATTTTTAGTTAAATATTCATAGTAGATAGTATTCGAAAGTACTGGCTCAATTTTTCAAGGGAAAAATGGCACAAAATGATTTGACAGTTTTGTCTCACAATTTTCAAAGGGAAAAAAATACCATTTCGCCTACCTGGTCGGCTAAAAAAAAAAAAAAAAAGTTTGGTGTCAAATTGGGGGTTTCGGCACATGCCCAATCGATTGCAAGCATCCATTTTAACGTATCTCAAGCCATTCAAAAGTTACTAAAACCCATTAAGCATCCTTTACATCCGACTGATAACAGAATAGATTACTAATGAGGTCTTAACAATGAGCTCGTAAGTGATGATTCAGGCTTCTTTTGATTTCCAAACACCAAGCGACATGCTACTAAAATTATTTTATTTTTATTTATTTGAATAGAATAGAAATCATTTATTTGCAGCTAAACACAAATTACATTAACATAAAATTTATACAACTTATAATTATAGTTAAACAAATAATTTGTCTTCAGCACTGCAAAATGGACCTTACTCAGCATAAGCGGGAAGTATGCAGTACAACCCACGCACATACATACACATTACAAAAAGTATACCAACTAGCAAAAACAAAAAGCTTATAACTAAGATAATTAATATTGATAAAGTGACTTGACTAAAGCTAAAAACACATGTTTCCACATGCAGATTTTTTTTTTAATAATATGCTGTATAAGCTTTCATTTGACCACAATCTCACCTGATGTAAAGTGACGATGTGGTCTAAGATGGGACATGAAGACCTAGAAGGTTGATGTCTTCTCCGGACCACATTACGAAACACGAAAAAATCGCTTCACGCACTGGCCCAGCCCGGAGGGTGATGACAAGCCGCGGCCGAAGCCTACCACCAGAGACTGTTCTTAGCACCACCCGGAGGTCACGTGTAAGGATTCAGAGGGTTACCACTTACGGACGTGAACAGACAAAACCTCCGAAATGTGTAGTAAACCATACGTTGATTATCCTAACTTAAGCAATACAAAACTAAAACTAATAATTACTAGCCGAAACATTTACTAGTTCCGCTGCCTGTGTACGATTACATTTGTGTAAGGAGAAAGTAAAAATAATAAGAATATATACTTGTGCAGATAAATACTAGGGTATATAAATATATTTATATGAATAGTATTCATATAATACTATAAGTTGTTAATTTAATCAGAATTTATTGTTTTTTAATTAAAATAAAAAAAAAAAAGGTGTTTGTATGTGTTTTTTAATAATAGTGTTGCAGCTATCAAAGAAAAGATCGGTCATGTTGGTATACTTTTTGTTAAATATATGCATAGTTCAAGGGAGAAATGAATGTTTGCGGTATCTTGTGACACAGGTCGGGACATGCAACATTAGGTGGTTGCATCGCGAGACTCGGCTCGGTGGTACAGACAGCCCAAACCAAGATATTTTTTCATCTTTGTTTGACACTTTTAAAAATAAAATCACCGATATATACTTGTTCCCGTGATTATGGCGCTTGCAACAGCCTCGAAATATCGGAAAACTCAAAAACCGTCAAATCATGGTATGTTTCCCGTATTAACACATAATATAAAATGAGCGCTTTTGAAAAAAAAAGATAGTGCAGTCTTAAAAAAAATAACATCAATAGATTCGTGTTAATAAATTCAATCCCTTGCGTGGTACTTCATTTATAGATCTACCACAAGGTATCAGAAGTAAAAAGTCCGTCATAAATGTAAAAAACTTAGATAACTTCATCATATATATTATGATGAAGTTATCTAAGTTTTTCATGTAGATAAATGAAACTTTGATGGGATTTTGTTTCCAATTAAACACAGACAACACAGAAAAAAATTAATAATTTAAGCATCAATGTCTTTGAACTAGAAAATGATAAAAACACTAAAAGTTTTAGTGTAGTCGGTCCTGTACATTTTACAAAATCAGAAAAATCTGTTCATATTAATTTACTATTTGTAATCGAAGGAAATAGGTGTCACTATTGTTACATAAAAAACTTACCACATTTAGTAAGTAAACAGATTTCATATCATATCACCTTAGTGCAATAATTTATATTTGTAATTCATGTTTACTTCACTTTTCAACAAAGATTGAATAACCATAAAAGTCATGACTGTACTCACGTCTACAAAAATTTGCCTCATGGAGATAAAACTAAAAGGGATTGGTTTAATCACCCAACACTAAATGATAACCTAAAATTTGAAAATTATCAGAAAAAAACGAATGTTACCTTTTGTTATGCTGACTTCGAAGCGTTTCTGAATCCAAAGAACGATAACATGTTCTAATGATCCTTCAAAATCATACACAAACAACGTTCAGAAACATGAGGTGAGGTGTATAGTTTCGGTTATTGCATCAAATGTTCGTACAATGATAGCTAGAATATGGAATTTTGGTAAGTTTGGATAGACTAACATACACGTTACTAACATAACAAGTGGTATATACCTACTTGGTTATTGAGTCTAAGGCGGAACAAAGTTCGCCGGGTCAGCTAGTAAATCATAATTAAGAAACGCTATTGTGAAATACGAGATGTTGTCGATTATCTACATAATCCGATTAGGGAATTTTTAGGTAATGTATGGATGCACAAAAACACAAACAAGTGTGTTGACGATGTTTACATTTTTTTTTTTTTTTAATATTAGGTAGTAGAAATTTTTTGTAACGTTTTGTTCATGAACTTGTGTATGTGAAAATTACGTGAGTTAATACTTCTGTACACTGTATGCGGCTGCGTATTACAGCTTTTTAGTAAGATGTCAGCGTGGTGTGTTATTTATTATCTAACAGTGTGTTTGTGACTATTTTTATAAATCTTGTTGTTCTAAAATAATAAATTTATAAGATGTCGAAAACTAATGCCGAAATGTGTCATCAATATCGACGCAAAAAAATGAAAATAAAATTAAATGAAAAAAAAAACCAGTAACTGAAAATATGGAACTTGAGCAATAGATTATGTAACTATGTTAAATAAAATATAAAATAACTTTTAAAAATCATCAAAATACTTTCATTTTTAAACAATTAAACTTTGTAATTATCCTACTCTTGTTATAATATTCATCTCATTCTTTTGTCGATTTACTGAAGTTTCATTTCTATCATGTGTGAATCGCACACACACCTTTTTTTTGTTAACAATCATCCACAGAATTGGTATAAGAAAAAAATAGATCAAGACGAATGTGATTTACTAAAATTACTAAAACAATTAATAAAAAGTGTCTTTAGTGAAAAAAATATTATAAACAAAATTAACAACGTCATTAAACCTTTATTTGTTTTTATTAATTTATAATGTATTTTTCTTAGTCATAATCAGATAGTCTCCTGTTAGCATGTTTTCGTTTACAACTTTTGTCTTCAACAGAACATTTTTTTTTCACAGCACTTCTTTCAACTTAAATGTCATTATTTAATTAGAACATACAATAACTTATAATGCTATCGAGATCGCTTAATTATGTGCAATCGTTGGTGAAACAGATCATTGTTTTGAAAAATTACAATCTCGAAATAATAATTTGATGCTAAAAATTGAGGACATTTCCAGTAATTACTGTTAACAAGATTATAATTTTATATAACAAATTTTTATATTATTTTTGCTATTTTCTTATTTTGAGATTATAATTTTTCAAAACAATGATCTTTTTCACCAACTTAGTTATTTCCTTTTTTTGGGATTTTATTTTAACAATTGTGTGTTTTCCTCAACACATTGCGATAATTTATAATTGATATCTTGGTACTACGCGTTTTCAGTTTCTTGTAATTACTGGAAATGTCCTCAATTTTTAGCATCAAATTATTATTTCGAGATTGTAATTTTTCAAAACAATGATCTGTTTCACCAACGATTGCACATAATTAAGCGATCTCGATAGCATTATAAGTTATTGTATGTTCTAATTAAATAATGACATTTAAGTTGAAAGAGGTGCTGTGAAAAAAAAAATGTTCTGTTGAAGACAAAAGTTGTAAACGAAAACATGCTAACAGGAGACTATCTGATTATGACTAAGAAAAATACATTATAAATTAATAAAAACAAATAAAGGTTTAATGACGTTGTTAATTTTGTTTATAATATTTTTTTCACTAAAGACACTTTTTATTAATTGTTTTAGTAATTTTAGTAAATCACATTCGTCTTGATCTATTTTTTTCTTATACCAATTCTGTGGATGATTGTTAACAAAAAAAAGGTGTGTGTGCGATTCACACATGATAGAAATGAAACTTCAGTAAATCGACAAAAGAATGAGATGAATATTATAACAAGAGTAGGATAATTACAAAGTTTAATTGTTTAAAAATGAAAGTATTTTGATGATTTTTAAAAGTTATTTTATATTTTATTTAACATAGTTACATAATCTATTGCTCAAGTTCCATATTTTCAGTTACTGGTTTTTTTTTTCATTTAATTTTATTTTCATTTTTTTGCGTCGATATTGATGACACATTTCGGCATTAGTTTTCGACATCTTATAAATTTATTATTTTAGAACAACAAGATTTATAAAAATAGTCACAAACACACTGTTAGATAATAAATAACACACCACGCTGACATCTTACTAAAAAGCTGTAATACGCAGCCGCATACAGTGTACAGAAGTATTAACTCACGTAATTTTCACATACACAAGTTCATGAACAAAACGTTACAAAAAATTTCTACTACCTAATATTAAAAAAAAAAAAAAATGTAAACATCGTCAACACACTTGTTTGTGTTTTTGTGCATCCATACATTACCTAAAAATTCCCTAATCGGATTATGTAGATAATCGACAACATCTCGTATTTCACAATAGCGTTTCTTAATTATGATTTACTAGCTGACCCGGCGAACTTTGTTCCGCCTTAGACTCAATAACCAAGTAGGTATATACCACTTGTTATGTTAGTAACGTGTATGTTAGTCTATCCAAACTTACCAAAATTCCATATTCTAGCTATCATTGTACGAACATTTGATGCAATAACCGAAACTATACACCTCACCTCATGTTTCTGAACGTTGTTTGTGTATGATTTTGAAGGATCATTAGAACATGTTATCGTTCTTTGGATTCAGAAACGCTTCGAAGTCAGCATAACAAAAGGTAACATTCGTTTTTTTCTGATAATTTTCAAATTTTAGGTTATCATTTAGTGTTGGGTGATTAAACCAATCCCTTTTAGTTTTATCTCCATGAGGCAAATTTTTGTAGACGTGAGTACAGTCATGACTTTTATGGTTATTCAATCTTTGTTGAAAAGTGAAGTAAACATGAATTACAAATATAAATTATTGCACTAAGGTGATATGATATGAAATCTGTTTACTTACTAAATGTGATAAGTTTTTTATGTAACAATAGTGACACCTATTTCCTTCGATTACAAATAGTAAATTAATATGAACAGATTTTTCTGATTTTGTAAAATGTACAGGACCGACTACACTAAAACTTTTAGTGTTTTTATCATTTTCTAGTTCAAAGACATTGATGCTTAAATTATTAATTTTTTTCTGTGTTGTCTGTGTTTAATTGGAAACAAAATCCCATCAAAGTTTCATTTATCTACATGAAAAACTTAGATAACTTCATCATAATTATATATGATGAAGTTATCTAAGTTTTTTACATTTATGACGGACTTTTTACTTCTGATACCTTGTGGTAGATCTATAAATGAAGTACCACGCAAGGGATTGAATTTATTAACACGAATCTATTGATGTTATTTTTTTTAAGACTGCACTATCTTTTTTTTTCAAAAGCGCTCATTTTATATTATGTGTTAATACGGGAAACATACCATGATTTGACGGTTTTTGAGTTTTCCGATATTTCGAGGCTGTTGCAAGCGCCATAATCACGGGAACAAGTATATATCGGTGATTTTATTTTTAAAAGTGTCAAACAAAGATGAAAAAATATCTTGGTTTGGGCTGTCTGTACCACCGAGCCGAGTCTCGCGATGCAACCACCTAATGTTGCATGTCCCGACCTGTGTCACAAGATACCGCAAACATTCATTTCTCCCTTGAACTATGCATATATTTAACAAAAAGTATACCAACATGACCGATCTTTTCTTTGATAGCTGCAACACTATTATTAAAAAACACATACAAACACCTTTTTTTTTTTTATTTTAATTAAAAAACAATAAATTCTGATTAAATTAACAACTTATAGTATTATATGAATACTATTCATATAAATATATTTATATACCCTAGTATTTATCTGCACAAGTATATATTCTTATTATTTTTACTTTCTCCTTACACAAATGTAATCGTACACAGGCAGCGGAACTAGTAAATGTTTCGGCTAGTAATTATTAGTTTTAGTTTTGTATTGCTTAAGTTAGGATAATCAACGTATGGTTTACTACACATTTCGGAGGTTTTGTCTGTTCACGTCCGTAAGTGGTAACCCTCTGAATCCTTACACGTGACCTCCGGGTGGTGCTAAGAACAGTCTCTGGTGGTAGGCTTCGGCCGCGGCTTGTCATCACCCTCCGGGCTGGGCCAGTGCGTGAAGCGATTTTTTCGTGTTTCGTAATGTGGTCCGGAGAAGACATCAACCTTCTAGGTCTTCATGTCCCATCTTAGACCACATCGTCACTTTACATCAGGTGAGATTGTGGTCAAATGAAAGCTTATACAGCATATTATTAAAAAAAAAATCTGCATGTGGAAACATGTGTTTTTAGCTTTAGTCAAGTCACTTTATCAATATTAATTATCTTAGTTATAAGCTTTTTGTTTTTGCTAGTTGGTATACTTTTTGTAATGTGTATGTATGTGCGTGGGTTGTACTGCATACTTCCCGCTTATGCTGAGTAAGGTCCATTTTGCAGTGCTGAAGACAAATTATTTGTTTAACTATAATTATAAGTTGTATAAATTTTATGTTAATGTAATTTGTGTTTAGCTGCAAATAAATGATTTCTATTCTATTCAAATAAATAAAAATAAAATAATTTTAGTAGCATGTCGCTTGGTGTTTGGAAATCAAAAGAAGCCTGAATCATCACTTACGAGCTCATTGTTAAGACCTCATTAGTAATCTATTCTGTTATCAGTCGGATGTAAAGGATGCTTAATGGGTTTTAGTAACTTTTGAATGGCTTGAGATACGTTAAAATGGATGCTTGCAATCGATTGGGCATGTGCCGAAACCCCCAATTTGACACCAAACTTTTTTTTTTTTTTTTTTTTTTAGCCGACCAGGTAGGCGAAATGGTATTTTTTTCCCTTTGAAAATTGTGAGACAAAACTGTCAAATCATTTTGTGCCATTTTTCCCTTGAAAAATTGAGCCAGTACTTTCGAATACTATCTACTATTCATCGGAAATGGTACTAAGAGAAAAAGGGGATTTATTTGTGGTGGTCTCTCTATAAACCTACTGTCCATGCCTACAAAAACTCAATAGCAATCACCGAGAGAGTAGCTTTCATTTTTAATAGGAAATCACAATCAATCAATCGATTAGTTACCCCGGTTCACTTGTGATAACTATTTCGTTACTTATCGATCATCGTTGCTTATAAGGCTGGGCGCGCAGTAGCGACTTTTGTCTCGCTTGTTTAGTGAAAAAGTCACTAAAAAGCGCATTCCATTATAGGAGGTATGCACCTCCAGAGCCTCCAACACACCTCCTCACACAACATACCTACCGTCTAATTCACAAGTTATAAGTTAAGTCACTGTGACCAAAATCACCGGTACATAAACCACAAATAAAATGTAATAAAACATTTTATTTGCCTTTACCTATTCACAACATTAATCACTAAATTATTATAATAGAAAGTACAAAAATATCTCATAATAGTAATGAGCTGCATTGACGAATTTTCCTGTATAAACTAATATTCCTCGAAATTGTGAAGAATTATAGAGTAAAACTAATAAATTATTAATTATAATGATTTCCCTTTGCACGGTGGTATAGTGATTGTATTACAAGTTTTTGGATTTTTGGAGTTTACTCCTTAAGAAACGATTTGAGTTATAAGGCCCGGTACGGAAATATCTGTAGGATTGAACGTGTAAAAGAATGAGATGGAATACATTACACAGCGTATCTCATTCTCGGGGTCTCCTCTTTGCGCGATACTTCGTAGTTGAGACTACGCAAAGAGGTATTGCTGTGTTTGATTTTGATGCATTGTGGCCACTTTGCTGAACAGACGTGCCTTTCAACAAATATAATTATTAATTAATTTTGCTGAATTGTGACCTCGAAAGCTATCTGTGTCATACTTTGATTTGTATTCTACTGAGTGCATTAGTTTGTGGAAATGTTTCAACTGTAAAAGAAACTGTTATATAACGAAAATGAACAGCCCCTTTGATAGGAGTAGTAGGACGGCTTGAACGCCGCCCTCCACCCCGCGCCCCGCCACGCCGGCCGCGCCGGTGCCTGCGCCCCCTGATGAGTTGGAAGTCATCTCAACGCCCGAAATCCAGAACTGGATGTCATCTATAGACCAGTGCCTGAACGAAGTGTGCGCTATTGCAACAGACGGAGGAAAACTAAATACAGACCATAAACTACGCATAAGTAGTCTGTGTAGAAAAGTCAACCATGGCGTTTCTATGATGGCAGTGCAGTACCAGTCCCTTAAAACTAAAGCTATTAGAGCACACGATGCTGTCAACAGCCTTGAGGAGCAAGTCGCAATATCGGAACAACTAAAGGATATTAAACAACGCGTGTCAGCTACAGAAACATCTGCTCTGAGTCCTTCTACTTTTGCCGACATGGTTAAAAAGGACTCAAAAAGTTTTGTTAAGCCGTTGAACCTAAGCTCTGTAGCCATTTACCCCAATGACAAACAGAAAACCAGTGACGAAACAAAATCCATAGTCCAACAAATAATTCGGCCGCAAGAGATGAAACTACAAGTTAGAGCTCTAAGAAAAACAAGGAACGGTGGAGTTATTATAAGCACAGAGACCCGTGACGATATTGAGAAGTTGAAAAATCTTACGCAGATCAAGAACTCTGGCCTCTCAGTTGACGAGCCTTACAAGCGTAGACCTCGACTAGTCGTCTTAGGGGTGCCCACATCTATGCAGGATAAAGATTTTTTCATGTGCCTGTACAAACAAAATTTGGCCGATACAACAGAAGACCTATCCTTAGAAAAGTTTCTGTCAGTCGTGAAAATCAGCCATAAATCAGGCAGGAAAGATTCTGATTCCTGTAATTTCATTATTGAAGTTTCTGCAGATATTCGGAGAGCTCTAATTAATAACGAAAGGGTTTTTATTAATTGGTCTTCTTGTCCTATCAGAGACTTTACACTCGTGACCAGATGCTATAAATGCCAACAGTACGGTCACGCGGCCAAGACATGCAGGGAGACCATATACACTTGCGGCCACTGTGGTGACCAAGGCCACACCGTGAAGGAATGTACTAGAAAGGGGGATGAGCCAAAATGTGCCACATGTCATCGCTTTAAGGAACCATGTGGACACGCCACAGGCTCTACAGAATGTCCAGCAAAATCATTGGCGGAAAATAGATATATAAATTCCATAGATTACGGGACTCCAAAAAAATAGAATCAGTGATTTGATTCCTATAACAATTATTACGTAATAGTGCAACAGTTACTAACACAGTTATACCTACTAACCCACATTCTAGTTTTTGCAAACTCAGCTGCACAGCATGTTTATATTTATTACTTAACTAGGTTATTATAATTAGTTACTAAATTTTTTGTTATATTGATGTTTTTAGAAATACTGCTTATTAGTTTATTTATCTAGCCTATTGTTTATGTCTTTTAGCCTGAGATACAGGATTACCCTAGTTCAGGCTCATGTACTCCATACCTATTTTAAACGTTTTTATACCTATAGTTATAAGTGAATTTTGTTAATATTTGAATAAAATTTATTTATAATTTATTTATATTATTTTGTAACATACTTTATGTAATACGCTTTATTGAAGTAATATAAATAATCCGAATAATTACAGATATATGTTTGTTTCTCTTATCATTTTAACAGATGCGTTCATTTACCCTTTTTTTCTATTCGATATATATCATAATTATAGTTCGTAAGGAGTAAACTCCAATCGTGCGTCGTAGCTGACACACACACACTTTTTTTTTATATTAGCTTATATCACCAGTCATAATAATACTAGATTTTGTTCCAGTTTCTATAACATCGGCGGGTAGCGGTTCATCGCGTACAAGTCAGTCACCGGTAGAAACATTTAAAGGTATGTTATGTATAAATCCTTTATGTCAGAACATCATACAATATGGTAACAACGAAAATATGTTCAATGACTTTTCGCACCCAGTGGTGATTTTTTGGATACAGTGGACAGTATAAAATTTGATTAACGAATATAATCACGAAAATACGTTTTCCACTGATAGCGAAACGGGCACGCGTGTTGGTTTCCTGATGAAGATAAAGCAATAAAAAACCAATAACCTCTTTCCAGTAGCAGGTTTTAGCTTGTAAGCAGGCGGTCCCAAGGATGTCACACCAGCGAATTACCTTCCAAGTTTGTAATACTTCCTTTTCAGACAACCGCGTGGCGAGCCCAAGGGTAATAATTTTCCGCTAATATAGTGTGTGTCCGTCTGCTCCTCGACGTCAGGGGGGCCAACACTGCTTGCAGGATGTAGAAGAATTCCAAACACGATATTCCCGACACGATTTGAGTAGAATATTACACAACTTAATATAAAAAAAAACCATAAACTGCATGTTGCCGCCATTACGATCAAAGACAAAAGTCAAAAGGCTAGGTTTGAAGTTCAAAGCGAAACGAAACGAGTGGCAAACCAATCAGCCAATTTGCCGTTTAAACTATAATTTTCTTAACTGATTGGGAAACAAACTGGCCAGAGCTATTTACTAGCAAAACTTTAATGTGGCTAAGTGAAAGTATAATCTGTCATATAAACCCCGACCAAAAAAGAGGGGTGTTATCTGTCTGTCTGTGGCATCATAGCTCCCGAAAGCATGGAGCGATTTAAATTTAGTTTTATTTCTATGAAAGGTGAGTTTGGCCCGGGTGTTCTTAGACATGTTTCATGAAAATCGGTTGAGCCGTTTAAAAGTTATGGGGGTGAGAGTGGGGACGGAAAACAGAAAATCTGCAAATATAATTGTGTGGGGTATCAAATGAAAGCGCATCGTGTCCACATTACATAATATTATGTTGTTTTACATTTAAGGAAATGAAGGCATTGGAATCGGGGGTTTTTCTTAAATTTTAAATTTAGATTTATTAGCTAAATAGTATATTTAGTTTAGAAGCAGATCCTTAATTTCTTTCGGAATTATATTTATAATATTAAGATATTTGAGTAGG
Source organism: Gymnoscelis rufifasciata (assembly GCA_929108375.1). Lineage (NCBI taxonomy): Eukaryota > Metazoa > Arthropoda > Insecta > Lepidoptera > Geometridae > Gymnoscelis > Gymnoscelis rufifasciata. The sequence goes on along the minus strand of OV815302.1, from coordinate 9,403,254 downwards.
TACCTATTTAACTAAGTAATCTTTAATGAGAACCCTGATAAGAAAACCGGTTCGTTTGTCGTCAATGGGTAGCTAGGTTAGGTATAAATATAATAAATATGTATGACGTCAATGGGTCAATCTACCCATTTTTCTTAGTAATTTGCTAGTTATTAATGGATTCACAAACTATGCAGTTTTGTGCCAGCGGCTTTTACTTCATAAGTGTTTTTTTTGTGGTAATTAGTATGTCATTATGTAAGAAGTTGTCGATCCCTTTACTCGGTTCTATGAATTTATGATGTGTGATTCTTCAACCTACTGAATACGCATATAAAATTTGGCGAAAATCGGTAAAGCCGTTTTGGGAGAGTAGGTACGGTAACTAACATTGTGACATGGCAATTTTATATACATATAAGATATTGTTAAGGATTAATACCAAGGTACAAATATAGAGCCTTTTCAAGCAGTGGTATTTTAATATAAAAAATTGTCTTATTGTCGCTTATTGTCACAAAACTATAATAGTTAGAGATATGATGTTACGACGTTTTTTGTAGATAATTATAAGTTCTACAAAATTGTAATACATCACTTTGTTATATATTCAATAGTTTTCGCAGGATTCGTGATTTAAGAAACTATTTAGGTTTTTTTTTCACCTTGGGTTACATTATTGGAGCTTTGGTAAGAAATCATTTTTTTATTTAAATATTAAATACGAAAGCATCTTCATCAGAAATTCAAAATCTTGTTTTGTAAAATGATTTTGCACCACCACCGTTATTGTGTTCACGAGCGATGTTGACCGAGATCCATAGGTCATATAATACTTATGGTATAGTTGTAAAATTACTTAATATTCATTAAGAGTAGGTATTAGGTTTTACATAATATGATACCTGTGGATCTCGGTCTACATCGCTCGTGGACACAATAACGGTGGTGGTGCAAAATCATTTTACAAAACATTATTTTGAATTTCTGGTGAATATGCTCGCACTAGAAGACCGTCCTCTTGTCTGAGTTGAAATCAAATTTGTCCAGCAGTCTAATAGGTTTCTTGGATAAAATGTTATGTTCTTTATTGTTTTGTGTTGTCAAGGTGGTCGACTGGATAGCGCCGCGGCCCCGCCCGCGACCGGCTCGAGGCACTCCAGCGATGGACGAAGCGACAGCGGGCATACTCGAACTATTAAGTACGTGCATAAGACTCTATATTATATTATTTATGCTATTATCTATACTAATATATAAAGCTGAAGAGTTTGTTTGTTTGTTTGTTTGAACGCGCTAATCTCCGAAACTACTGGTTCTAATTGAATAATTCTTTTTGTGTTGGATAGTCCAGTTATCGAGGAAGGCTATAGGCTATATAACATCACGCTACGACCAATAGGAGCAAAGATATAGTGGTAAATGTGTAAAAAACGGGAGATATTGTTCATATTTGAAGCCTTCCGTTGCGTGCGCCGTGAAAAAGGTTCAAGAAACACAAAAAATATGTATTATAGAATAATAGCTCTTTTAATGATCTAAAAAACAATCCGCGATAGTATATGTCTATCTTTTAAGATTAACTCACAAAAACCGTTTTTATGGTACCTAATTTGGTCGAAATAAGTTGTTTAAGTTGTATCAACATAATAATATTAATCTTTATTCAAATAAATATGTAGAACTTCATCCATTATAACGCGGGTAGCACCGCAGGGCACAGCTAGTATGTTATATATACCAATAGTAATATAACATATAATAATATTTATTTACAAAAAACATAATAAACCATTTAGTAATCAGTGGTTCCCAAACTAGCCTGAGCCTGTACTCCTTCCATTTGACACAAATCATATTATTATAATGTTTTAATATGTAAGTAACACATGAATTAAATTTAGTTTCATTGAGCGAAATCATGCGTATATTCATCATTTGAGTAAGCTTGAGATGTAGGTACTAGTTGCTCAAACATCTATTTTGTTACCTTATACTGCTTTCATGCTTTACTTTCTCTCAAACTTACATTCATATTTTCACCGAGACCGTGCGGTACACCCGTAGAGTCGACCGACGATGCAATCGCTGTGTCAGTCATGTTTAGTACATCTAAATAAGAGCGAACATTTATTGATAATAAATTTAATAACATAACATTGATATATCAAGAATGAACCAGTAACCCCTGTTTATTCGGTCTATCTTATATATGATGCGCATCGGTACGTTAATATTATTTCAATATTTTTATTTAATCACACAAATACAAGGACCCACGACGCAGTGTTAAATCGAGCACGTCGTCACCGCAATGACCATCACGGGTCACGAATTTGCATTATGATGACGTCTTCGTCATGATAAGTTAATAACGCAAATTCTTGACCCCGAGGGTAAAATAATATTAGGTCCTTACATATGAAATTGGCGTTTTGTATGGGAGGAACAAAAAGTCGAATATTTTTTAATATAATATATTTAATTAATCAAAGTATGAACCATTATTTTCTATGCACTTTTGCCATCTTATAGGTAGTTCATTGATCCCTTTACTAAAAAAACCAGTCGGACGGGAATCAATAAAATCTTTGAAGGCGATTTGGACTGCCCCATCGGAGTTGAATTTTTTCCCTTGCAAGAAGTTATCCAAATTTCGAAAAAAATGGTAATCTGTTGGAGCAAGGTCCGGGGAGTACGGAGGATGTCTTAGACTTTCCAATTGAAGCTCTTCTAATTTAGTAGCCGTCTGTTGCGCAGTGTGTGGTCTAGCGTTGTCGTGAAGCAGCAGTGGCGTGGAGCGATTGACCAGCCTAGGTTGTTTAGCCGCTAGCTTTGCCATCATGGTTTGCAATTGCTGACAATAGACATCAGCCGTAATAGTCTGGCCAGATTTGAGAAAACTGTAATGAACAATACCGGCACTAGTCCACCAAACGCTTACAAGTAACTTTTTTGGGGTTAATTTTCGCTTGGGGCAGGATTTGGCTGGCTGGCCAGGATCCAACCATTGCGCTGAGCGCTTCCGATTATCGTAAAGAACCCATTTTTCATCACAGGTAATGATTCGGTTTAAAATACCTTCATTATTGTGCCGGTTTAGTAATGTAACGCAGCAGTCGACGCGCGTTTGCCGGTTTGCTTCAGTCAATTCGTGAGGTACCCACCTTTCAAGCTTTTTAATCTTCCCAATTTGCTTCAAGTGAATTAAAACAGTTTTATCACTAACACCGCAGCCTGCAGCTAACTCGGACGTGGTTTGCGATGGATCCGCTTCCACAATAGCCTTCAACTCTTCATTATCAACTTGAGTCTCAGGCCGTCCACGGGGCTTGTTCTGCAAGTCGAAATTTCCAGAACGAAAACGTTGGAACCAAAAACGAACTGTGTTTTCTTTTGCAACACGACCGCCATACACATCATTCACCCTTCGAGTTGTTTCCGCAGCACTAGTGCCACGGCGGAACTCGTACTCGTAAATAATGCGATATTTTAAGTTTTCCATTTTGTAAAATGAGTGACGCAAACAGAAAAAAACAGAAGAAAAAAAACAAATGAATGACGATCATCGAAGCACAAATACATGAGTCTATAGCTGTACAAATTTGAATTTGGAATTCCTTACCAAAGAGGAGAAATTTGTGATTAAAGTGGCCAGTACGAAAAACGCCAATTTCATATGTAAGGACCTAATATATAATATACTCACTAGCAGTGTCCCGCGGTGTTACCCGTGTAATAATTAATTTTCCCGAGGAACGACATATTTTCTCGTGGTTAAAAGTAGCCTTTGTCCAAATTCAATGAATAACCCACACCATACCAAATATCAGGTTAATCGGGTCAGCAGTTTTGCCGTGAAAAACGAACAAACAACCAGACAGACACTCACACATACACTTTCCCATTAATGTTAATGGGTATGGATAACATTTTACAAGGTTCCATTTAACGCTACAATGAGAGTAATGATATAAATGTAAATTTAAGATTTAAGATCCCCGATTCCAATGTCTTAATTTTCTTTAAAGTAAAACAGCATAATATTTTGTAATGAGCACGCGATGCGCTTCCATTTGATACCCCACTCGAGTATATTTGCAGATTTTCGATTTTCCTTCCGAACTCTCACCCCCATAACTTTTAAACGGCACAACCGATTTTCATGAAACATGTCTAAGAACACTCACGCCAAACTCACCTTTCATATAAAAAAGACTTAATTAAATCGCTCCATCCGTTCGGGAGCTATGATGTCCCAGACAGACACACAGACAGACAGACACGTCAAAATTATAAGACCCCCTTTTTTTTGGTTTGGGGTTAGAAAGGACAATCTGGCCAATTATTGTACGATAAAAACTTTTAACCAATATCTCTATAATCTGAAAGCCATTTAAATTACATCAATATTTCAGAGTTCCTTATAGATGCCCTTAGTTAATTATTAATACTAAAATAAAATAAATTACACACTGAACAGTTTTATGACGTTTGAGACACGACAGAACTTGCCTTATCTACTAAGAATAATATTATGATTGAAAGACTGCAACAGCGTTATTTTCCAGTGTACGTTAGTAAATAATTTATCATAATTCAAGAAATACTTAGCAGCTTATTAATCAAAACATCGTTCAATTAACACTATTAACAGGGAAATCATCAGAAATCTGTATGCAAAGGTGCAATGGTACAAATCTGATCATCCTTGTCGTTGGTGCAAAATTAGTATTAATATAAATATATATATACACGGTGTTACACGGTCGACGGATCATCGAAAGCTGGGTGATATTATATGTAGATGACCTTAATAACTATTGATTTAACCCCCATTTATGTTTCCCGATTTTTACAGTTTTGAAGATATTCCGTTTTTTAAGTTTTTTTGTGTCACTGACTTGGTACACAAAAACTGATATTTTGAGAAAAGTATTCATACTAAGGAGTTGTGATGTATGGTACAAACATAGCTGAACAGTGGCCGGTAGTTAGACAATTTATAAGTTTGGGCTTTACTAATAGTAATATAAGTAAAAACTTTAAAAAAAAAATTCGAGATTTTTATTCAAACTATAAAGCAATTATTCAAAAAAAACAGAATTTGTTGTTTAATTAGAACGAGGAGATCACACCGTGTTCATTAATAGTTCAATGCAATGTTGATGTCAAAATGGTATCAAAACACGCTATAAGGTTAAAAATAATAAAGTTTTTTATTTAATGTTAACAATGAAGTTCATACACTATACATACGAGTATAATGCTATTATACCCAAGCAATAATTAGCTGGCAGAATTATCAAAATCTACATGAACCTATGAATTCATCAATTATAAATAATAAAATAATCCTACACGAATACAAGACGAATTGAAAAAAGTAGGTGGTCCTTTTTCTTCGTCAGGTAAAAAAATAAGTTTTTTTTCATCTATTATTGTATTACCTATACAAGATATCGCTTTAATAGTAACTGATCTGATTATAAGTCCTACGTAATAGTTTCAGTTCAAAACCATAACAGGTTTAATTTGCTGGAAACTGGTAATGGCAACATTTTAGTTATTGAACAAATCACGTGGGTGTGATAGAGTTCATATTTACATGCTTAATTGCTTCGAAGATAATTATATCGTAATAATCTCTTCTTTCATTGAGAACCCGGGTTACTTTATTAACTGACTGGGGCACATAACATAGTGCCCCAGTCAATACATATTTCAGTACATCGTGCTACTAACATACTCGTACCTATTTTCTCTCGGTTGAACCTTTTTAAAATCTTTGTTTTCAGTAGCATTGTTACGATCAAATTCGATATCATTTTTTATAAGGAACTCAATAAAAGAAAAATCCAGAGGTGCGTGGCGGGGTTTGAACCCACGACCTTCGGAATTAAAGCCGAGTGCCATCCCACTTAGCCAACACGGCATTCACCAACCCGCACTTGGCCAGTGTGGTTAATTAAGGCCTAATCGCTCTCGTCAAGAGAGAAGTCCCTGTGTCCCAGCAGTGGGAACGTTAATAGGGTGATGATGATGAACTCAATACATTACAGGTAGAAGCAGGTATTCACCTAATTAATGTTATATTATGTCGGCGTCAAAGACCGAAGTAGCGCTACTACGCAAATGAGTACTACGCATCAGACAGTACGCGCTAAAAAAAATTCTAGACTTGAGTGGCGCCGACACAGGGTCAACATGTCTGAATATTTATCGGAGCTCCATTCATTTGAATTCATGAATTTACATGTAGGATCAGTATCAAATTTACCAAAATGTATTTCTTTACAGTTACTCCTCGGACATTTCTCAAGAGAACTTGCAGCCAGTCAGGACGAGGCGCGAAACCAAGAAGAAGACCGTTGAAGAATTTGACAATGATTTACCTTTACCACCAGAATAGTTGTGTGACTTAGCTTAGCTGTTGTTAATTTTAGGTATTTGAATAAATCCGATTTACATCATTACAAGAATTTAATTATTTATATTTAACTTTGGTATTAATGTCGTTTAGTGGCCATTGTCTTACACCACCTAATAATTAAATTCGTTACAGGACTTTTTATAAACATGTACCACTAATAATAAATTTTCGGCTGGTAGGTATACAGGCGTAATAAATACAACAATTGTAGGTACTCCATTGTTTTATGGTCTATATTTACAGAAACAGAATAACTAAATATACCTACAAAACTTAAGGACTAGAAACGACAAGAAAACGTTCTTTTATACATGGCAAAATCAATATTACACATAAATAACTTTATCCAGTAAAGTAACTTAAAATCAGAAGTTCCTGAAGCATGTAAATATCATTTGAATATGATTAGTCCCACTTGTACAACGAATAATCTCACTAATCATATATTAAAAGTATAATTTTACTTTTTTGTTGTGTTAAATGGGATTAACTTTATTTAATTCCTGTCATTGATTTAGGAAGTTTGAAATAAAATCTACTTCATTGTTATTATATGAATTTGACAGCATCTCGTTACCAAATCGTGATATTACCGACTCAACAGTGGGTTAAAACGCAGTATTTGATACAAAATTAGAACTCTCTATTACTCTGAAGAACCAATAGGTTATATATATGTAAGGAATGATTAAAAACAATATAAAATATAATAACATGAAACGTGCAACTATTTTAACAACTAATACATAATACTTTGTGCCTGTTTCACCATCTCCGAGTTAAATTAGGCTATGGTTCAAATATAGAGCTATTTCCCTTGGTCACATACATATAACGGAGCGAGATAGCTCTTGATATAACTAACAATTGACACGTATTATTGACATTACAACTAACTATTGCTTAGTTTACTCGGATATTGTGTAACAAGCCTTTACACACATGATTACTTAGATATTTGTGTGGTTGAACAATATTAATTAAATAGAGAAGAGAAATCAGATATCACAGATTCTAACGCCCAGAGAAATAATTTAAATCTATTTCATCATTACTCTACATCCACACAATGAGAGATAACTCTATTTAAAATTAACAATCGCGCACTGATTCTTACTTAATTATAATGTAGGCGTAATTTTAGTGATAATAGCAACACTCAATGCCCACGTGCTTGACTTCTTTGCCATCGTTAAGCTTATCAAATAATTATCATTTAAAAAATAATATATCACTCGCAACTTCAGGCGCAGAAAGTCATGTAAACATTCACAATAACGATAATCCAGGATCACGTGGTTTCGCAAATAAAAATAAATAACACACGGACCTGTCAGTTTTATGTCCATACCCAGAGGGTTTGCGTTGGGACTATGATATCACTTTGGCGTAGGGGTGCTCTATGTGCCCGTACTGGATGGCAAGAAGCGTGTCCTTGACTCGCTGGAAGACGGGCTGGGCTTGCTTCATGGTCGGTATTCTGATGTCTTGCTCGAGGAAGCCGACCCTGCTGATAGGGCTGATGACCACAGCGGTGCCGGCGCCGAACATTTCAAGCAACTGCAATAAATGCAAGAATTATAAATTTTGAAAAGTTCGTTATTTTAAAGACCCTTTAATGTTTAACGGTTAACACACTATGATTTGACAGTTTTAGAGTTATCCGACTCTTGAACGCTTTTGCAAACGCACGACTTAATTAACCGTCGAATCATGGTATGTCCTTCTAGGTCTTCATGCCCCATCTTAGAACACATCGTCACTTACATCAGGAAAGATGGTGATAATGATTGGTCAAATAAAGGCTTATCTAACAGAAAAAAAAAATGTTTTTATCGGTTTTACTTAAAACACGTGTTATTTCTTTATCAATACCTATTTTCAATGAATGTTGTGTTACAGGCTTCGGCGTTATTATTTATTTTCATAGTCGACTCGATAAGGCTTAGCGTTTATACAAAATAGGTTCAGATGTTAAGATGGTGACATACTTTTGCAAATTGCGTAGTTTATTATATTTGCATCACGTAACTAATTAGGTACATCAGTACGAATCATGTTAAGAGTGTTTATGTTTTTGATACTAACTAAACAAGGAAATTAGTGTTTTGGTTAAGGCATGCTAAACCAAAACACTAATTTCCTTGTTTAATATTTCATATGACAAAAACTATACGTATATTTCTATACTATAGAATATACAAAAAATTGGTTGGGTAAACATCATAATATAGCAGGAGGCCAAATCTCAAAACCATGATATAATAATGAATTCTAAATATGTATGTATATCTCGAGAACGCTATAACACTGCCGACTAAGAAACTCAACAGAGTTTCTCGAATGATTATATTCGAATTTAAGAACAAAATCTATATGATTTTGCTCGTCACATTTGTATTAAATAATTACTTTTTTATGGACGTAACAGAGGGTAGTAGTGTTTTTCTCTGTCTTTTAAGCTATTTGTGTAGTTGTGTGCTTCGTGGAATTTTGATAAACGTTCACACGCCAAATTAAGACGCGTTTATCCTAATAGTGCGCAAAAACAACGTCTTTTGTGTGCCATGGAAACAAATAAAGAACATGGAATAGTGGAATGTGAAAATAAAAAAACAATGATTAAATATACGGTTCGCTATAACACTGGCACGCTATTTCGGTAGGGGGCAATAAACAATATGACCAGATGCGATATGCCAGTGAATATCGCAGTAAACCTGTCGCAGTCAGATCGTATAATCCGCCGTTATACATTACGGCTAGCTGTTTTAAAAAAAAAGGGCCATTTTAACGTTAAGGATAATACAATATCACTTCTAGCTTGAATATCGTATAAGAGAATACTGACCCGTCCTTCTTTATTGAGTTTAAGAACTTGGTCCATAGTAATGACTTCTTCTTTGACGACCATGTCTTCCCACTGGCTAGCCAGCTCCAATATGGACCTTCGGGTCACGCCAGGCAGAATTAAACCGTTCAATGGAGGTGTGCTTAGTTGTTTTTCTGCAAAAAAAAATATGATAACATGAACAAAAAGAAAAAATTGCAAATCACTTTAAAAATAACATTACGTTTGGATAAAAAATTAAAAAGTATAATTGTGTATAAAAATTAAATGTATAATTTATAACCCGACTGTGATTTTATTTTATTGAGACCAAAAATCGTCTAATTTGTTTATTTTTATTTCGCTATTCCCAGTGTCACTTTCTCAGTAAATATAAAAAAGAATCTATCGACAACTTTCAAGCTAAAATCCATCGAGCCTTTCATACGTTACGTACATACTGTCGGAAAATAACATTCCTTCTGGCACAGTCGGGTAAAAAGGAACCAAATTGGATTTCCATTTCTCTTGCATTAACATTAAAGAGTATTTGAGATCGAACTCAAAGATATAAATAAATAAATATTCCCGGACAATCAACACAACAACATCTAGCACCGTGGTAAGCTAAGCTTGTGTTACGGGTACCTACTAGACATCTGATATACTTAATATAATAGACATACATGTATAGATATTTTTATAATACATATTAAACACCCATAATATTATACATTTTATATAATTAAATGAACAAAATTTGTTTTATAAACAGTTGTGTAAATGTTTTGCCTCATGTAACTTCGCCTATCGTACCCAATGTCTACAGACTTTAGTTGATTCTATACATTGTATAAGACTTCGGCTAAATCCACGTGTCTGCAACGCGGGAAATATGATGAATATTGCCTGAAACCGTCCCGCTTCGTAGTCGCTTGGACGCGCAGATTCGCCGAAGCTTAAGTAAGTATAAATGTCTTAAAGTTACTTAGACACGGTCAGACATAATATGTCTGACCATAATTATGGTCTTAATCCTTTATCCACGTGGTTAAATTGAAGTTGACAGATTTCTTTTTCTATACGTTCTTCTAGAACCATCAAGCAAAATCCACAAGGAAAATTTTTGTTTAATCTACTTGACGTAAGCAATCCTTATTGTTGCTTCAGTTGATGATACAAGAATTTACTGGCCAGGAGGTCAGAGCGACACCAGATAACGCATAATCGGGCAGGGCACTTACACGGATATCTAGTTATGAACTGGCTGGCAGTTTATCAATGTTAACGATGACATGTTTAATATAATAATATCTTCTTTTTATATAAAAACTAGCTTTTCATGCCACGGCTTTACCCGCGTTTTATGGGTTTTCCGCGGGAACAATGACTTTCCCCGTGGTAAAAAGCAGCCTATATACTTCGTTTATAAAAGGGCTATTTAAGGCTGAAAGAATTGTTTAATTGGACAACAACAAACAAATAAACTCTTCATCTTTATAATATTAATAAAGATACTTAATAGAATGGATTTACAATGCGTGCGTGCATATTCATTGTCTTAATTGTACGGGCCAAAATATAAAGCATTGTTTGCAGTACAATAGAGTAGGACCAAAATTTTATGCATATTAAGCAAAAAATTGCATTTACTTCAAATTTTAGAACAAGTCTTAAGTAGTAATCCTTGACTGTTTTAGACAATAATAAGAACTCGGAATAAGATATTCACGTCTTGAATGTAGTAACATATATCACAAGATTAATAAACCGTGGGCACCAGAGCGTAAGAATGTTGCCCCCAACTCCCACAGTAGGCCCGTAGAACCCGGCCAAGGGAACCTAAACAGAAGATGAGTAGCAGTAGTCCTAGACCTAGACAATTATTATAGCGCTCAACAACCCGCCTGCTAAGCGTGGCCGGTAGGGCAACGCACCATAGGTCTATAAGGAAGGCTGAAGCCCAATAGTGGTCATTGTACGGCTGAAGAGAGAGCTGAGAGCTTACCTCCTTGATCATTAATGGAAACCATGAATATGTTCATAGCGCCCACTTCAGTTAATTCATGGTTCGGTCCGAATAGCCACAATACTTGGTGGTGTCCCAACTTTGCCGCTCTAGCAGTAGCCTCTGAAAGGGAACGTTCTATTAGTGGCACATACAAAATCATAATTTTCACTTTTTAAACTATCATAAATTTTAGAATATAATATAATTTATTGAACACAAAATACACAGGTAACATAAAAACATGGTTAAATACAAACAGTGAATTACATACCATTTACCATGGCAAACAAAAACTAAAACTTAACATACATTGCGTTCTGACTCAGCAATATACCTCTGCTCAGAATGAACAGAGGAGGTCTGGTTTACAGTCAGAACCTGAGATAAGGTGTGGGCGTGAGTGCTAGGCTACATATAGATATCATTTATTTAATTAGGTTGTTTTCAACATTCTAAGTACAATGCGTAATGGAATATACAAATAATATGTTACGCATTTTCAGATAACATTATAGATTATACATGAAGCATGATTGTAAACATACATACGAGAACACCGAGAATTGGAATAACCCATGTCGAATGTTACGCATAAACCTTCCTAAGAATTTTTGGTTGAAAGTTCTGCTTGAGGAGACGGTATTACAGAATGCTCCAAAAAGGCTTATTAGCGGAATAGGATTTTATGTATTCCTAAGGGCACTGCCTCAATGCCAATATATGCCAACATTGTACATGAGATAGGTACCATACTTTTCAATATAACTGTTTGGATGTACGAACATGAGGCAAGGCACAAAATGTTTGATTGATAAGTTTATCTTTACTATAGGTAAAGTTTCGTCTATGAGCCTTACCTATGGTTGGACCGTAGTTAGAGCCAACCTTTCTGTTGCCGACGCCGCCCGGGAAGGCGCGGACGACGGCGGGATCTGCGAATATGGATACTGCGCCGTCACTGCTAGCCTTGTAGTAAGCACTCACGGGGCTCAGAATCACGAACAGAAGCGCCGACTCCGGGGCCATAATGCCGAACGTTGGCTGTTGACAAACATTTCAGATTAATATAACAAATATGATAATGATAACAATTATCGAATAACAAATTATGATGGTGCGCAGCGTTTGGGAACAGCGCAACGTCTTTTAGTACGATTTAACACTGGTATGTAATGTATTTAACCTGTGCGTAATGCCTGCCAGTACCTATGAACGATCGTGTGAATCAATGACAAACAAAAACAAATCTTGGCCATCTCATCTAAGCCCAACAGGCTTTTTTTGTTTTTTTTGGTTTTTGTTTGTTGGCGATTTCATGTGAAATTAGATTGCCGTGACTCAGATTTGTTTAAACGATCTTCTTGTAATCGTTCATCATCATGTCCAGCAAGTTAACGAAGACTTTTTGCCTTTAGGCCAACAAAGCCGATCATAATAATGACAAGTGTAATCTATTGTGGCATTCGTTTTAACAATCATCTCAGAACGCGTAATGTCACGAGATTACTGAAGAAAATAAATATATTATTTGTTTACATTATTTATTGTTGTTGTTGTCGTAAAATAAATGATAATACAAGCTCTGGAATGTAATTTTCCGTTTAGTCACCGTCAAAGACAAGAATAATCGTCACAGCATAATTTGTTATCTACCTAATAAAACATTTGGATGAAGTTTCATTAACAGACCAATCTTAGTTAGGCAATTGTTTAAAATTGAAACACCGCCTAGTTAATTACTATCTATAGGTATATATTCATATCAATTTCTTAACATTTTCCTACATTCTACCTACTAATATGGTCCTATCCAGAATAGATTCGTGAAAAACAAATGACGTGTTTCACTTACTCGAAAGAGGTAAACATTTACTATCTTATCTCTTCATTGGGGGTGTGTTTATCAGATTTGAAGTAATTGCTATAGTAGGTACATAATAATTTGTTACTAAGAACATGTATGTTTGATTAATCTAATATATGAAACTAAGCCAAAACTGTTGGATCCAAGTTATTTACTTTTATATCTTGAGTAAAACCGTATTGGTTTAAATCTCTTCAGTGGTAGTTTTTTAATATATAAAGGAGAAATAAACTTGGGTTTTGGCAACCACGGTTTCACCTAAAAAAAACTTTTCAGTAGAAAAAACTAAGGATTTTTGCTTTACATTACTACATTATTCATTTATATACAAATAAGTCGTAATGCAAAACACAATTAATTACTTTTATATTTTGGGACTTTTGTAATGTTAACACACCCCGCGTCAACAATACAAAGGTGTTTTGCTTCATGAATAATAATTTTAAGACTATCACGTGTTTAACGGTAGCATAGCAATAGCGCATGACTCCGAGGGTACCTATTGGACGAAGCTGGTATGGCTAACGTTCAATGTGACACATAAAACATATCAATGCTATTTTATAAGATCAGATGATTTTGATCCCGCCCTATATATTTTAGTGTTTCAAAAAAACTTAGACAGTTGTACATATTTTTCTTTAAGTAACGCCACTGTCTATGTCGTTCTATTTCTTTCCTGTACATCCAAGGGTTGCCAGGAAGTTATCGCTCACAGCTATAAGGCCCGCCCTTTGTACTCCGCTGTCCTGTTACTGTTTGTATTATATTTGTGGTGTATAATAAAGAGTTATATGTATATCTATCAATTTTTCACTCAAATTACGTACTTATTCCAATTCAAAAATTGTCAAGGGTTACGTTAAAGCTTATCAATCTTCTTAAAATTTTGTTAAATGAATTAAAATGATTTATTTGCAAGAATACAAAATTATTAATACATGTCGGATCTTAACAAGTAAAAAGTCAATGTATTCAGCCTACAAGTAGGCGTGCAAATGTTAATTCAAAATGTAATTAAATTTTTCATTACATGTCATAATTTAAATATTATGACATGTAATGAAAAATTTAACAAACGCTATAAAAACACTTTTCGAGCAAACAACTACATACATAATTTTGTCTAAAAATATATCCATTTAACTCCTTATATTGTTCTGGTAGTTTATTATAAATTAAAATACAACAGCAATCCCGTTAATTTTAAGATGAACAGTAATAATGCGCCACTAGTCATCATCACCCTATTAACGTTCCCACAGACACAAAGAATTCTCTCTTTTAGAGAGATAGACCTTAATTTATCACACTGGCCAAGAGCTGGTTGGTAAATGTCACATGTCCTCTTTAAAGTTCTTAGAACATGCCGGTTTCCTCACGATGTTTGCCTTAAGCCTACGAGTACAAGCACGTGTTTCAAAGCACACAAAAAATCCTGAGGTGCGTGGCTGGGTTTGAACCCACGAACGACCATCGATATTATAGTCGAGAGTGGCACACTCGACTTTGCCAACACGGCCAATACGTACTCAATATACAATGACTATTTTAAGAAATTAATTCCCTTACACGTTACATGGAAACGGAAAATAGCTTAAAATAGGTAGGTACAAACTCATTATGAATAATTATTTTGATTATATTCGATACCTTATATTCGATCTACTGTGGTCTCATTAACTGGACATGATTTGGCGTTCATGAAGTTGTTTTTGTTAGATAACAACAATAGTTGTTATCTAACAAAAACAAAAAATACTACATAATTATGTATATGTACCTATTGTTCATACAATTGCTAGATAACAAACAAAGATACTGTATCATATTAAAAGATAACAGAGGGTACACGTACTATATTATCTAAACATTTGCGAATAATTATAACTATGACACTTGAAATGAATTTGAAAAATATCACAATGTGTAATTCCTACTTAGTACCTACTAATAAAAATAAATTTATTTATAACTGTATCAGAATGAAGTCAGGAAGTAACAAAAACACCATTTTATTATTCATCGTTTATCTAATTAAGTTCGTATCCATACAAATATTTCACTTTTTATATCAGACTAATTGGTTAATAGAATGTTTGATAAGAAACGTTATTCATAAACCTAAATAAGTTAACATAGTACATCTTTTTTATAATTAATTAAAATAACCTCTTTAATAAGCTTGTCACCATTATAATAGTCGCAAAATAAGGCATAAATAGAGCTTATTGTATTTTTAAGAATACGAGCGTACCTACTAACGAACCGACCCGGCTTGTACATATACGAGGGCGGCACTGAAAATTTCGGGAATCAAGGAAGTGACACAACATTACTATTCAAAAATGTATTTATTGCTTTTTGAAGAATTCTCCGCGAAATTTGACACATTTTTCCATACGATGGAACAAATCATTGATAAGCAATTCCATTCCATTCGGAAGTTGGGGTCTCCAAAATGTCCGTTTTGTAGGAGTCCACAGCTTCTTCAGGTGATGAACATCTCTGACCACGCAATGTATTCTCTATTTTAGGGAAAGTATAGAAATCATTAGGGCTAAGGTCGGGGCTGTACGGCGGATGGTCTAATAATTTTATGTTTTCTTGCTCTAAAAACTCTTTTGTTCAGTGCGCGGTGTGAGAACTCGCATTGTCGTGATGGAGCATGATGCGGCGGCTGCAGTTCTCTTTACGGAGTTCATAAACGACCGAACGACGATTCTGCATTAACCGTTTAACCGTTTGACCTTCAAGAGGAATAGTCGCAACATGGCCGGTTTTGGAGACAAACGTGGCCACCATTTTTTTTTGCAACACTCCCTGAACGCACAATTGTTGTTGGCTTTAACTCATTTTCGAACACACAAACTCGTGACGTGTTTTTTGTTTCGGGTTCGTACGCGTATGTAGGTATATCCAGGATTCGTCACCTGATACGATGTTGTAAACAGCATTTGAGGATCCTGCCTGGAATCATTCGAGAGTTCAAACGCACCAAGTAAAGCGAGCCGCTTTTTGCTCTTCTCAGAGCCAGGTATCGGAATCCCATCGGGAAAACAACTTTTTTACACCTAATTGTTCATGCAAGATTATTTGTATTAAACTCATTAACTAGACATTGGCAGTCCAAAGATGCCTGAATTTCGCGGTATGTCACATGTCGGTGTTCCTCAATCAGCTTACGGACAGCATCAACGTTTTCTTGGGTGACTGCAGTTTTTGGACGACCTTGACGGGGATCATAATCACTGAGCTTGACACTTCCACGTTGAATTTCAGCAAACCAGCGATAAATTGTGGTTTTTGTTGGGGCTTAATCACCAAATGCAGAAATCATCCGGTCTGTTTTTGTGTTAAACCACTTCGAAAGTCATAATAAATTATCGCTCTTGAATTTATTCGAGCCAGTTCAGTTCAGTTTCTTCTAATTGCGCTTGAAGCGACAATTGGCCAGTGTCGAGTTAAATAAAATTATAAAGTGAAATACTAGATGTTACTCAGTTCAACGCCATTTTGCGTCTCCTATTCGAGTCAATTCAATTCAATTCCTTATAATTGGACTCTGCGATTGAAGTATCAGTTTGCCATTGTCAAGTTGAATAAAATTATTAAGTGAAAAAGATGTAAATCAGATGAACGCCATTTTGCGTATATTTCTATTTTTACAACGACTTAGCAAGTTTGACAAAACCTCGTGACGAGACCGAGAATATTTTTTTAAATAAATATATAAGTATTCAATTTTTAAAATCCAGGAGTTTTCAATTAAAAAGATTTAAATATGACATAAACAGTGTAAATATTCCAATCCCGATACTTTTAGTGCAGCCCTCGTAATGAAAACCGCATATAAATTCGTTCTTATTTAAATTTTGAGATCATCACGAAAATACAGACAGAAAGACGTGGCTTCGTAATTAAATTTATATAATAAAACATAAGTTCTTAAAACATGAATATCAATATCACCTCAATAATATAATGTTGTTAAAGACTTGTCTATGAATCTAAATAGATAAGATCATAAAAGCCCTTGGCTTTATTAAGAAAACCTAGACCTAGTCTATGTCACTGATAGGCACGCTTTGATTAACCCTCGATGGAAATAAATTTGAAAAGTATGAGATTGTCTCATACTGCAGGGGTTCCGTGTATTTCAAGTGTTTATACACTTATTATAATAAAAAAAAATATTGTAACAAGTTGCAGTCAGAGCAGTCACCCATCCAAGTACTGACCTCGCTTAACGTCGCATAACTTTATAGGTGAAAGGTTAATCGCGGTGTATGACGTATTAAAAAAAACTTTTACTAGATCTCGAAATTTGCGTGGTAATTGTACATCATATATATTTTTTGTTTAATTATTCTCTTATTTTAGAAGTTTCAACAATAATAGTTCTTATAGTTTAGGACGAAAATGGATGTTGCTTTTGTTCCGTTTTGTCCCATTTGGCTATAAAACCCTATATGGTGAACTGAAAACAACATTTTTTTTAATCATTTATTTCATTCGAACTAATCTGTTTTCGGTAAGTATTAATTTGTGCGTTAACACGATGTACGCTTGTACTAACATTGATTTACACGCACGATAAAATTATTCAAAGCAACCATTGTGGAAGAAAGTTATAAACTTGTTTTAGCTTATATGCACCCCGTCGACTGATGCAAATTACGCATATAATATCATATTATTAACCCTCCCACTTAAACCTCTTATTGCCGTAAACTACATTAAAAACTTTCGAGTTTTAATGAATTAGGCTAAAGCGACTTCTTTTTATACCTGTGTAAATAATATATGTAGACCAGGTAGGTACATTAACGATTATTACATGTTATTGTAATTATTACATGTTATTGTAATAATCGTCGCGTCGTTTAACTGTGTGAACAAATGTTTAATAATTGTGAAATTAATTCCTTACTTTTATTAATAAAACCTACATACCGATTTCGCATTAAACATCGCTTCTCAGAATATTTAAATGTCTCCAAATAACATATT
This sequence comes from Gymnoscelis rufifasciata, assembly GCA_929108375.1. Classification (NCBI taxonomy): domain Eukaryota; kingdom Metazoa; phylum Arthropoda; class Insecta; order Lepidoptera; family Geometridae; genus Gymnoscelis; species Gymnoscelis rufifasciata. Next base: position 9,385,124 of record OV815302.1, on the reverse strand, counting down.
TTAAAGCTTTCGCTTACATGCGCGCAAAGCAATATTATAATAAATAGTCAAACGTCAGATCGGGATCGTACGACCGGGGACGGAGTCGATAAATCACATCATACAAAAACAACAACAGAAAGTATGACGCATGCGAAGCGCCCTCAATAGCAAACTGTGTTTAGATCTTACACGTTTACTTGTAATAAATCTTATAGTACAACTATTTTGGTATACAAACGACAATTCTCAACAAATTCAAAATATTGATGATGTAGAAGTGTTACAAAATAGGGGATGGAATAGTTTGCTAAGATTTTTTTACGTGTAATGCGATCCTATAAAAATTTAGTTAAAGTAAAATGTTTATCCAATGTTGGGTAAGCTTTTGTTTGTGGATTCGATTTTGAAATATAGTACATATTTCAAAATCATTTGGCTTTAAAAAATATTTCCAATTGATTTTCACTTAAGAATTCGACACATTGAAGGGAAGAGAAGAGATATCTTTGATATGGCCCGAATGATTAATTAAATTACACAAGTCAAAATGAAAAAAAAACATGTCAAATGCAAAGATTTTGATGATCTACGTATAAACTCAACGTAAATTTGTAATATTATTAAATCCCATCAAAAACAATACTTGTCAAAAAAACCAAGTCGCGCAACTCAGTTGTTCAGCGGTAAAAAGTTGTGAGATCCAAGTAAATCCAAGTCTTCAAATTTTGTCTCAAAATTCTTTAATGTTTTATATAAATATATTGAGACTTGGCCATGGATTGGATTGGATATTGGACTTGGTTTTTTTGACAAGTATTGTTTTTGATGGGATCTCATTTCTTTTTGTATGTTTATGTTATGTTTTTTCCTTTTCGGTACCTTCTACTTATTGTATATTATGTCCATATAATGTTCTTTTTGCCGGTCTTGATTGGATTTATTTATATTTTGCATTGTTATTACTTTAGTACATATTTCGTATATACGTGGCGTTGCGACAGCGCCCTCTATATCGGTATTTTCTAGATTTTTTTAGTTTTTCCTTGATTCATACACCAAACACTACTTATATTCCAAATTTGAAGCTTCTAGGTCTGCTAGAAGTGCCTTAGAATTTTGATGATCGGTGAGTCAGTCATCAGTGAGTGACAAAATTACGAAATTTGACCCGTTATAATTCTTAAAATACTGGTTCAAATTGAATGAAATTTGAAATATACCGTGTCTTTACAATCCTGCATGGTTACTGAAAATTTCAGTCTTCTAGTTTTATCCACAACGAAGTTACAGGGGGTCGAAAATGGCCTGAATTGCTTCGAGAAAAGGATGGTACGGCCGTGCCGCTTTTTTGCTCGACTTGGTGGGGGCACTGCCGTGCCCCCAGATAAAATTTGCTTTTGTACACGATACAAAGAAAAAACAAATGACTTTCATAAAGAAATTCACAGATATTTGTGAATTTCTTAATTTACTTCTATGATCCAAAGGATGGATTGAAGAGGTTTGCATGTGAGACTCTGGAACGGCCGGCGCGTGCATAATAAGCAATGTGCGGTGGCGCATTTTTGAGAGTTCCAATCAAATTTTTTTTGCTGCAAAAAGCTGTTTGTTCAGTAATAAATTAAGAAGCAAATTCCGCGATGTAGGTCAAAGTAGGATGTACATTTGGTAAAAACTTTTGGGAATGGAATTACCAGTAGTTCTACAGTTATGGAGACAAAACATACTTGTGGGAGCGACTAGTTCTTTCGATTTCATAGATCATTTATTCAGTGACTGGTAAAATATATCTCGATCTAGTATACCCATAAATTCACCCTAGATTTAAACTAAACACTAGTTTTACAGGCTACAATGCAAACGACCCAGGCTTAAATTACGTAATTATGAGTAACGTTAAGTGGTATATGACACTGACAACAGGATTTTTAACCGACGACCGACAATGAGAGAAGTCATAAGTTTGACGTGTCTGTCTCTCTGTCTGTGGCATCATAGCTCCCGAATTTATGAAGCGATTTAAATTTTGTTTTGTTTTTTTGTATTACCCCATTAGACATTAGATTAAGAAGAATAACCGATTGCGTGCAGATATACTCGCGTGGGGTATCATCATCATGTGCACATTACAAAATAATATGAATCTTTCAAGGTTTTGGGATCGGGTATCTTTATTATAAATTGAGGTTATTGCTAATAATGACATCTATTTAGCATTATCACAAAACAAATAACGCCTATTACATACTTACACTACAGATATCACCAATGCTAAACTATTTTCATATTAAAGGTTAAAATCAACAAATCGAGGAGTAGTTAGAATGCAAGCGATAATAGTTGCCCAGTGGCTCTTGACCCTTTGATTTGAATAGACTTACCTCAGTGCCGATTAGCGTAGGTCGTATGTAGAGCGTCGAGGTCTCAGAGTGCGGTACCCACTCTTGGTCTATTTGCACCAGCCTTGAGATGCATTTGACCAGCTCCTCTCCATCGAACATAGGTAGACCAGATCTTTCCGCAGCCAAATTCATCCTTTCCATGTTTAGGTCTGGCCGGAACAATCGGATTTTGTCATCTACTCCTCTGTATGCTTTCATTCCTTCGAAAAGCTGAAAAGGTTTTTTTATGCATGAGAAATCGAAGGAAATTAACATCATTTAAAAATATATTATAATAAAATATAATGTTCTTTTATAATAAAGAACATGTAGTAGGTACAGTATATAAAAGGTAGACAGATAACTTCCGTCCACCTTTTATACCTCTTGAATAATTTTTATCCTTTTTAAACATATTATGTTTGTTGGTCTACGACATTATTCACGAAATATTTTGGCCGAAAATTCGTGGTAACCGGACTTGAATATGGATTATTTTGGTACCCATATTTTAAAGACTTTTATTGTAGATCCAATGATGGTAAGAAAGTGTAAGATGTGTAAAACCCAATATTATATGCTATGTGATAAATTAAATTAACAATTGTATTAATGTTTTTTTTAACTTGACTATCCTTACTTGTATAGCGTAGTGTAGAGCTTTCGCCGCAGGATGTAAGCTGAGGTTTTCAAATGGCTTTATCTCGGGCTTCTGCCAGCCGCCTAGGGCTTTGAAGTACTGAATTTTTAACATATGATCAGTAAAGTATCTTCCAAAGCCGAGTTCTTTGGCTTCTGGTTTAGGTGTAAGTTGGTATGGAGCAGCCAGCTGCACTCGTAAATCCTCGTACTGGAACAATATAAAACTTTATAACAAACTGTCTTTTGCGGCGCGGCCATCGTTAAGCAGTAGATTTGCCTACTGCGTAAACACACATTATTCAGTTGAGTTTAGTCAAACTAAAGTTTTTGACCATAAAAAATAATCTTAGAAAACGTTTACAAAATTAATTCTACACAATATTACAATTGTTATTTAATTTGCTAAGTACCTTTAGTTAGGTAATAAACGATATAACGCTAGATAAATTGATCCATAATCATATCTGATCTGACCAATAGTTAAGTTTATTCAGATGGGCAATATTATATACATCATGTATGAAGCAATGATATGAAGCATGTGCCGTCAATGATTAGCACAATACGAAAGAAAAATATGATTAGGAAGAACTTCGAAATCAGTAAAACTACTTAAATACAACGGCCATAGGCAAATAAGATAAAGGTTCAAACGAGACAAGACTTTAATGAGGTTACTGACAAAACGAGAATGTTTACCAAAATAATTATGTATACAAAAGTTATTAGGGTAAGTGATTATTATCTTTTTAGAACTCTCTAGCAGCTGTAATTTTCCCTTATAAACAAATCGAGCTTTATATCGTGCTCAAATATCTATTATATTCATAGAAAACTATGTCGTATTGGATTGTTGTATTGGCGTGGCGTGTTGCTTATTGGTGCTTTAGATTTTTATCAAAAAACAACCGAAACTGAAAAGTAACGGTATAATCTCCTATATATATATATCTATGTATATCATCTCCTACTCTCGTAGGCCAAATATTTCCGAACACTTTCGATATAATTGAATGGAGATAACTCGAGTACTAAATTAAACAAAAAGCATCCTTTTTTTGAAGTCGGTTAAAAAAATCATGCCCAAAATAATGCACAAACACTAAACAAAAAAACACACAAATATCATAACAGCTCGAAAACTAGGTACCTCAAAATAACACCAAAATAACACCTTAATTTTTCGAAGTAAAATAAAAAAAATGCTCAAAAAGAAACGATAGCTCTAAACAAAAACTACTACTACTAGTATATCAAAAGAGGATATATTGAAACTCGAAAACTACTTAACCGATTGTCATAAAATTGAAGTTGGCCCAACTTGCAAGTGCTTTCGATTAAAAAATAATCATCAAAATCCGTTAATGGAGCCCAAAGTCCTGAGGTAACACACATTAAAAAACGCGTCTGATTGAGAACTTCTTCAGAAAGTCAGTTTTATTTTTAAATAAGTACATACGATCACAATGTTATTAAATAATTTAAAAAAAGTTGTAACCAAAAAAAACTTCCACATATTGCGTTTTAACAGTGCCCGTGTATTGAAATATCAATGAAAAAACATTAAAAAAAATGTTTATTTAACAGAAAAATTACAGTACATAATCTCCTACACAAGGCAAAGTCTGTATCGTGGAGATCAATATTGAAATTATCAGATCAGATATTGCGGACTAACCAAACTTAACTTAAGACATTTCATATAATTAATTTATAGATAAACATTTAACGCCGTATTTATAAAAAATAATCCTCTTAAAAGAAAAACCTGAATGAGTTAGAAAAAGCATCAAGAAACAATACGAGGCAAATTCTCAGTTGAGTCATAACAAAGACTTAAAAGTCATTTGTTAATCAGGTGTTTTGCTTTGGCAGTAGTCACATTTTCAATACCTATTACAATTTCCTAAAACTATATCTATATATATAAATAAAAATGAATTGTTGTTCGTTAGTCTGATTAAAACTCGAGAACGGCTGGGCCGGTTGAGCTGATTTTGGTTTTAAAATGTTTGTCGTAGTCCAGGGTAGGTCTAAACGGTGAGCAAATACGGAAAAATTGCCGGGAACTTTTTTTACCCGTGCGACGCCGGGGCGGGCCGCTAGTTGTAAATAAAAGCCCTGCCAAATGCACCCAAACGTTGGGCGAAACGACTTTTACAGTATGGAGCAACAACTTTAAATTTTCGTTTACTATAATTTTTTGTACGAAAAAGACAATGCTCCTGCTAGAATACAGTATTTACTAACTAATATTATGACTTAAAACGGGTAACATACCATGATTTGATTGCTGTTGCAAGCGCCATGATCACGGATTCCGTAATATCGGAAAACTAAAAACCGTAAAATCATGGTATGTTACCCGTTTTAAATCATCATATTGTTAAAAACCATGATAATCTAAATAGTGATACAGTATTTACTTTTGTCAATTAAAACGAATATTTAATTAAAATAAGGCTGTAAAACCAATAAAACAATCCTCCGTATTTGTACACCTGTTGTGTTAATGCGCGTGGGACACATATTAAGCTAATAAGGCGCTCATTTTCTGTCAAGGATTAAGAAGTAGGTATTCAAATCATTAACAACAAGTTTTTACTTAAGTTTGACATATTATAGAAATGTGGCAAATGTTCGACCACAGATTCAATATAATTTTTAAGTATGCCCATAGATTCTTCACTTCGAAAGCGTCGCTAAGGTCGAGTATGTATTAAATTTTATGTATTGGTTTACGTATTGGTTTTCAGTGGATTAAGGTTCAGTGGTATAAGGTACCTATTTCTCTTTTTAACCCCCGGCCAAAAAAGAGGGGTATTAAAAGTTTGACGTGTCTGTCTGTCTGTGTGTCTGTCTGTCTGGGACATCATAGCTCCCGAACGGATGGAGCGATTTCAATTTAGTAAAAGGTGAGTTTGCGCGGGTGTTCTTAGACATGTTTCATGAAAAACGGTTGAGCCGTTTAAAAGTTATGGGGGTGAGAGTGGGGAAGGAAAACCGAAAATCTGCAAATATATTCGAGTAAGGTATCAAATGAAAGCGCATCGCGTGCACATTACTAATTATTATGGTGTTTTTTTAAGGAAATTAAAGAATTGGAATCGGGTTTTTTTTTGTTAAATTTTATATTTAGATTTATAATTCTATGTGATTTATTGGTTTTTAGTGGTTATTAATATATAATATTAATGTATCTATGTAATATATCAGTCACCTAACACCCATAGTACAAGCTCTGCTTAGTTTGGGGTTAGGTGATGTTGTGTGAGTAGTCCGGAAATATTTATTTATAATTATTTTTAAATATATATTTATTATTTAATATTTATTCTACGGCTAACGAAATGGTCTTTATTTGAGAAAGAAAATCACCTTGAATGAGATGTCAGGCGTGATATGCGGTTTAGGCGCGGGATCCGGCACGGGCTCTGAAGCTACTGGTGAGGTAGGGTCATCCAATTCCTTGTAACGAAGAGAAGAACTGCAGTACCGCACCGTCTGCAGTTTGTGCTGATTTTCGAATATCCATTTCACTAGAACCTGTGAATACACATGTAACTGGAATCCTTTTCGGTTTATATTGTCCCACGTAAAAAGAAACTTAATAATTATCAACATGTTTTATAATTTTGATAATGTTCCACGCTAAAATATGTAGCTTATTTTAATTGGTTGGAGATTTTGACTGTTCACGTCCGAAAGTGGTAACCCTCTGAATCCTTACAGATGACCTCCGGGTGGTGCTAAGAACAGTCTCTGGTGGTAGGCTTCGGCAGCGGCTTGTCACCACCCTCCGGACTGGGCCAGTGCGTGAAGCGATTTTTTCGTGTTTCGTAATGTGATCTGGAGAAGCCATCTACCTTCTAGGTCTTCATGTCCCATCTTAGACTATATCGTCACTTTACATCAGGTGAGATTGTGGTCAAATGAAGGCTTCAAGAGAATAAAAAAAAATAAAAAAATCACCGGACTGTGATGTGGTGATGAGGAAAATGTTCAAAGCAAAGGCCCTACGGCCGACCAACTAGTTGCACAGAGCAGATGGACTTTCTTAATAATTATATCACCATGTTTATAAGTAACGTCATTGTTGCTCCTACATCATGGGTACGTTATTGTTAAAAATATATTTTCTGACAAATAATCAATCTAAGTAAGTATTTATTTTATAACATACGTCGTATTCGTAAATTTTTCCAATAAATGTCGTAGTCATCTTCGTGAAACTTTGTTTACTAAAACACCAGTTTCTTCAACAATTGTTTTCAGATTTTTTAAGATTTAACGTTAATAAACACAATTGGATTGAATTAATTGAACTTGGATTTTGGAGTTCAATAACTTTTAAAATTCCTACTACAATACCTACCTACCTGAAGAAAATTAATCTTTACGATTATGTTTAAAGTTTATACAGTAAAGCTACAAAGATTCCTAATGTATTAGAGTTTACATAATATTATGTTGTGGACGCTAATTAAAATAAAAACATTATCTATATATCTATTTAATTAATTATTTTAAAATAACTTACCTTGCTACGGCGAATAGGCATCTTCGGAACGTTAATTATAGTCACTTAACACTACCTAAAGTTATTTTAACACTTAGTGCACTTTTTATAATACCTGTTCAATAATTATAGACTGAATACGAAAAATGTTTGTCCGCGCGGTAACTCGTCAACACAATCGTTTTCATATCACGTCTCAAGTAAACTGACTTCACTGGATCAAAAGCACAAACTTATAAAAGCAAAGATAAGATTGCGCATGACCTATGGTTGCGGGTAATGATTATGACGTTTCATTCATGTAAATGAAAACATATGATAAGAGATATAATGAATATAGGTTTTTTTTTATTTAAATAAACGTTCTTAAACCTGAAAGCAATGTAATAACTGAACAACAGTAGCGACAGTTATAACTTCAACAGTAGCGGTCGGAAGGTCGAGTAAAATACAGTGGGTAGGTATAGTTTCACAATGTACCTATAAATGTTCATACACATTTAAATGAGTATGTTAAATATACCACCCGTAAGACTGATTTACGTAGCATTCTAATTTACATTACGAATTATTCCACTTTGATATTGAAAGAAAACTACCGTTTACACTCAACTACACAATAATTTATTTTTTAAAGTCTATCTTCTAAGCAACATTAGCGAACTATTCAATTTTGAGTCTATTTATGAGAAATACTGAATTATTAATATATCTTCTGAACATAAAGCAATAATTATACTAATATAAAAAAAATATATAACAGTAACAAAATGCGGGCGGGCGAGTCTTCCCGTGACTACGGTTGATATACATAATTTTGAGTCCTAGTTGTCCTGTACATATTCTTGAGTCCATAAAAATAAGTCAGGCCTATAGTAAAGTACGCGTCAAATCTCATAATTTAAATGAATGTTAACGCACGCGAAAGTTTTAACATTGATACATAATTATTTTTTGTAATTCATCATCTAAAATAGATCAGGTTGACTAAGGATACATCTATCCTTATTCTTCGCATGTTCCTTTAGAAGATTCATTATTTCATTATCAAATTCCTTTGGTGTTTCTTCCTTCTCAACAATCCAGTGAAATATGTCCCAGTCATTGCTTGGTGAATTGATGAGCCGGTCATACATCATAGTCTGTTCCTCAGAAAATGTATCCAAATATTTCTTGGCAAATGTACTGAGCAGGAGGTCATTCTCTAGCATACCCCTCTTTCGGGACTGGTAGTGCAGCCTACAATGAATAATAATAACAATATTACTCTTTATTACACACCAAGATAAAACAATACAAAAAGGGACTTAAAGCTAAATACAAATTGCATAATGGGTAAAATTCAATGTATATAAAACATAGTACCTCTTAGTCTCTAATGGGTTTAGGGTGAATAGGTGGAAGGCAGATATTTTTTTTTGATCCTTATATGTAAACGGACTAATAATGTATTTGCATTTCATGCCAGAGTACCAGTGTTGCATATTGGTAGAGCACTGTGAACTGTGTGAGATTTGAACGGAGCATGAAATTCTCAGAGTGTTAACTGACAAACATAATAACAGATTAATTTTATTGTAACACCATGTTGTTTTTTTCTTTTTATGTAATTTTAAGTAATTAGATTTTTAGTCTTCCAAAATTTTTGAATTGCTGAATGATCATATATTAATTTAATTTTATTCAATAATATGTTTTTATTGTAACACTATGCTTTAAATAATAAAACTGTGTAAATCTGTCCCATTGGCCCCAACAGAAAATCAGCACAGGTTGCAAAACCTGCAAAAGCTGATTTGGGACCATTTTGTAACTAAATAATTGCTAAACTTAAATCATATTTTATAAATTTATACTTTATGCGACACAATTGCAATTTTTTAATGTACTTTTGTTTGTTTATTGAATATGTATGACATTGAAAATATTTTGTTACAAATAAACTTTTAACTGATTTGATTTTTTGTTTTTGATCTACACTGATATCTCAAGTAGGAACTTACATGTGTAATGCTCTCTTCAATGCAAATGTTTTAAAGTTTTTTTTTTTTTTGCACATGGTATAATTCTATAGTATTTCTCAATAAATAGGCTAAACAAGTAAAATAATTTTGAAAATTGCTCCAGTAGTGCTTGACATAACATGTTCATGCATTCAAAAAAACAAACTCATAAGCTTTATGATACAACAAGAAATAATCTGGGTACTTATAAAAGAAAAGATTGGTTTAGGAGAAGTTTGACCACACATACATTTATACTGGTGGAGTTTTATGATGGTGTCAGTACCTATGGGTATTTGATATTTAGTTCAGTACTGAAATTTGTTTTTTTTTTTTTATAATAAGTTTCATAATCTAATCAGTTAGAGGAGGAGGCTTTATAAAAATATAATAATCACCATAGAAACAAATCTTTGCACTAAACAGTAGAAATAGAAAGGTAGGATTATAAGTGCTGTAATGACTGTGGTTCTATTAAAATATTTTTGACTTCTGAAATGGTATTGTTTTGCAACTTTTTTCTTTTGTATAGTATTGTTTTACCAAATCTATTCTTATATTATTATGTTTATTTATTGAGGAAGGTTATATAATACATCAGGAAAATCCATAAAACAAGCAATGCTATGGTGTGAAAAGCTAGTATTATATTATTATGATGACATGGTGAATGTGATATTTTAGTAGCATACCTTGCTTTACGCTTCTCTATAGGTTGGGGCTTGTCAATATCATAAATTGGTATGGCCATAGGTTCTAATGGGTTAGTGACCTTGCTTATCATGGCCACATTCAATTTCTTTGTATTATTCAGCACCTGCAAACAGTCGAAACAAAATATAATTTAGTGAATCTATCAGAAATAATCACACATTAAAGGTAATGTAACTTTGAGGAATAAGCCGTACGGCATACAGACGGTAGATTATTTTCATACCAAGTGCACAGTGCGGCAACAATGCGGTATACGAACGACAATCATTCTTGTATAAAATTATATGTTTTTGATATGCACACTTTTTGATATTAACTCCTATCTATGAAACCGTGACGTATGTTACACCCACCGCAGCACAAAAATTAAAAGCATAGTGAAAAGAGACTTATGCATTGCACGGGTAAATCTTCACAAAAAAATAAGAAGATATAATCATGGGTTTATTTACTGGAGCAAACAAGACTACGATATTTTGTAGAATTAGGTCCAGAAGCAGATGTGCAGCTGGTAGCAGCTCAATAAAATGTATGGTAGGTAAGTACAAAGATAGAATTACTATTATTTAGGGGTAAATATATTATTATTTTTTTAGTAGTTGAGTATTAGACAGGTTGTTTTTGTAATGTACAAGTAAATAAATAGTAACAACTCCTTTCCTTTGAGATAATACTCACAGACAAAATCCTCGACCGCAGCATGATTTCAAATATATGGATAAAATTTGTTTTTGCTTTTAAATGTTATATTTAATGACAAAACAATCGCTAATTCAATTTTCAGTTTATGTTTCGTAGATTTACGCAATCTTTCGATTTCGAATGAAATTTTAAATTGATATTGACATTTCTGTGACACTGGCACATTTTGACAATAACATCTAGCAAGGAGACGCAAATGGCCCAATTGGTTTTTTTCAACGTTTCAGGCGCAGAGTTCAATAAAGCCTATTAAACAGAATGTCCGGTAATGAATGGATACAATTGAAATGAGTACCTAATAATAGCACAGCTCATGTCATGACCGTTAAGAAAGTAATATAAAAAATCTATTTCAAGAATTAAGTACCTTAGTTAAAGTAGATAATTTTTAAGATGAGATGACCTTCAATGAAAAATACATTCATGTGGTCATAGTGGACAAGAATGTACCGTAAAATTATTAGATCATTTAGAAAAAATTCTAACTTCTATCTAAGAACAAGGAACCTTTTTTCTGTGTGAGTAGTGAGTAGTCCGGAAATATTTATTATTATTTATTATTTATTATTTCTTCAATTTTTCTGAATGGACATGAGATTACATTATTAACCATTTAAAAGTAATCCATTAATTACCAATTAACGGATACCTTATAAACAGGATGGGTCGTAATAATCCGCTGTGGTGGTAACTCAGTTTTCAGGCAACATAATAATCTTAAGGATTTTTATTAAGTGACTAGCGGTACACCCCGCTTCGCACCTAGTTGACCCTATTGTGAGTCTAAACCATTCTCGAACCCACTTAAACACACACAAAAAATTTCATAAAAATCGGTCCAGCCGTTTAGAAGGAGTTCAATGACTACCACACGTACAGAAGATTTATATATATTTGAAAATAAACCTCACTTTTAAGGTTAAACTATCTTTCGTATATGGTTCAAATCCATTACTTTGAATATAGAGGACTACCTACAGGCGTATATTTTGGCATAATGAACGTGATAGACTGACCTCCACGGTTGTGAAATTTAATCTCACACCCATGTATTATTTTCTTTGGGGATATGTGAAGTCACGGGTCTACGAAGATAAACAAGACAAATGGTCCACTTGAAATGAAAGCCTACATTTGCTTGCTGCGTTACGGCCGATATACGGCCCTATCGGTCGTTCATTTGCTCGAACAAAATAGTTTGACTTTCTGATTACTCTTCACAGACATAACAGACGCGGCGCGAGACCTTAATTTATAATTATGTATAGGCATAGAATAATACATTACGTATAGGTAACTAAGCAAAATTAACATGTCAATGGGGTTGGAAAACAACTTAGATACCTATCAACATTGAAACGGTAGGTTCCAGCAGGACAAGTGTCTCAGATTTTCCCTGAATATAATGTATTAGCGAGTAGGTAGAAAGGTAATAAAACTTTTTTGCCAAAAATGAAACCAACTTCAAAACGGAAACTGAAAAGTACAAATAAATTAACTTTACAAATAATTTCGACATTAGAAGTGGTAATTAAAAGAAACATAAACAATTAGTACTCCCTTTCCTACAAAAAAAGAATTATCAAAATCGGTTCATAAACGACCAAGTTATCCGCGGACATACATAAAAATTTTCTCAATTCGACCGTATATATATATTTTTATATATATATGGTCGAATTGAGAAACCTCCTTTTTTTTGAAGTCGGCTAAAAATGGAAATATCACGTTTGTTGTACCTACTTGAATGGGAGTCCCCCTATAATTATATATCATTACTATTTATTTTTAAAATAAAATTTCAACCAGTTAGGTACCTATTTTATTTAAGATACAGCTTGGTGACAGACAGACGACGAAGACTCAGTAATAGGGTCCCGTGCTGTTCCGTGCTGCTTTGGGTACGAAGCCCTGAAAATAAAAGAAATTACTTTTTATTCAAAAATACTTTTTTATCAGAAAATTGGACGGAACGACAAGGACGACATAGGTTGGTACGTCGTCTTATAATAATATGTATGCGAGAATCGGAACGCATTGGAAGCTCCGTTGCTATGGTGACGAAGCTTGTGCATAACAATCACAACAATGACAATTAAAATAGATAACCACATGATATGTTGTACATAAACAATGCAATTTCTGTTCTGGTTTCTTTCTGAAAGTATATTCTACGTTTTATTATGATTCTGGATGTTTTACAAACTGAATTCGAGGAAAGATATTATCTTTAGCAATGCATTTAACTCGGAATTTTATTTTAAGTACAACCGGTGAGTAATTTAAATTTCTTCGTAGTGATGCTGTTGTGATTTTTTCGAGTTTTGATCGACCGGTCGGTCGGATCGGCTGACATTTTGTAACAACTTGGGAGTTGCGGGCGGTCGGCATCGGCAGCCGGCGCAGACAGGCAGGAGTTTAAATGGCAAATATGCGTAATTTCTGAAATCTCTTCTATAATTACTGCTTACCTGTGGCAATAGCTTTGTGGGTAGCTTTTGATGCTGGTATGATAACTACAAAGTACTTTCATACTTTTCTGTGGGTTTATTTTATTAACTTAAAATGCATATGACGGCGTGACGTCCTGGTTCTTCATTGTAGTGCGTTTGTAGTAGCATAGAATCAACTTAAAATGACCGATGAGCGGGCGCTCACGCCACTCGATCGCGCGACGTTTACCTGCGGCCGGTACCGGTCGGTGTCGGCCGACCGGGCTAACAGCCAATCGGGTGACCGCAGGTGGAGGGGTTGTTTACGAGGTGCACTGCTATTTAAAGTACAGTTCCAATAGTCCGGGGGACATTCTTTCTTTGGCCACTGCTCTGTGCAAACACTCTTCGTAGGAGTTACTAGTTAACTGTATCTTTGTGAAACTAAGCCTCAGATTATTTGTGTGATTGATACTGTTCGTTTAATCCCGTAATTAATTATTATTCAATGATATAATCTGTTTAAATCACTATGTCAAAACCTTTCACCTACACATACATTAATACTTATTTGTAGTTAGTTATTTGGAAATGTCAAGCATAATAATAATATTTATTTAGAAAGTCACCTAAAGCTAAAATTGACAAAATCCTTAAAATATAATTAAAACTACGATTTTTTAATTTTATGCAGAAAAAGATTAAGACACATCCATAACCTGCAAAGTGAGGTTTATCACTTAGGTACTAAAAATAATTATTTGAATCTAATTTAATGCACATGTTGATAATAAAAGAAGTCGCTGTTTATAAAGGAGCTTGTACATACATTTATTACAAACCTAAAGTTTCAGACCCTTTTCACAGGTACTTTATTCATAACATTAGCAAGGACTTGCTGCACCATGTCAGTTATGTATATTAACTTAGTATATTTTATTGTTTCAGAAAACTTTTTCCACAAACCAAATTTAGAAATAGAGAGTAAAAGTCAGGAGATTCTCTCAGAATTTATCAATGACTCACAGAATCTTCTTATTCAAAGCTATGTGCTGGATGCAGATAAAATTATCTTCAATTCTCAGGTAGTCTACAGTTCTGAGTTCTAAGTAGCTTACTAGCTAGATTGTTTTTATAGAATGTGAAAATCTGTAAGTTACATATTATATTGTGAATAATAATAAAATCAAAAACAATAAATATAAAAAATATTTCATGGTTTTAATATTTTGTTAGGTGCTATATAGCAGACAAGAATCAGCTACCTTATTGACAGACTCAATTTTATTCCTCAGTCTCCATTTAATTAACTTGATTTATAAAGATCTATTATAATCCAATTCTTATATAGCTCTATCATCATATTAGAAGATAAAAAAGATAAATATATTTCAAGTTAATAATATGGAGAGTGAGCTACATTTCACTCATTATCCCTGGATGAAGTAGTGGCTGAGAACTTCTTAAAAATGTACCTTTTAGGTTATTGTTATTATTTTAACATGCATATGATGATTATTTTTATTTTAGATTTAGACATAGAATTAATACATTTTCGACACAATTTGTTAAATAATTGTTATGAAATAAATGAATACCTATGAATATGAGGATCCAGTAGTACAAAACAATTATATTATTTTAATTTAATGTATCTACTGTGCAAATAAATTATGGTCATAATTTTGTTTGTAGCACCCCAAATATTCTTGTTCTGCTTATAAATAAAATATAGTAACTGCAATTTATAATATCTTGATTTTAATTTCAGATCCAAGCATTTGATGATAAATGCTTGATATTCTATAAAAGCTCAGCTGAACCACTACAAGATAATGATGAAGCTTTGTTGAGAAATATAAATGTTGTTACCCTGAGCAAGAATGCAGCAGAATCTCTGTACCATGCATTGAAACAAGTTTATTCACCGATACTGACTGCTGTAAGCTGATAAGTATCTTCATATAATACTAGCAGTAACCTGCTATGCTAGCTACCCACATCATAATGGATTTTTCCTAGGAAAAACATATTTACCCGCTGTAAAGTGTGTGGCCTATGTCCTATCTCAGGCTTATACTCATAATCTCACAAACTTTACCTCATTACAATATTAATAAGTACTATAGATTAAAATTTGAGTCCCTTGCTTAAGTAATCTAAAATACAAGTAGGTATAGTAATTTTCTATTTGACTGCCTATTTATTGCATGGTCTGTGTGAAAATTGTTACTGAAATTAATTTATTTAAAAAACACTATTCATACCCATTAAAACTAATATAAATGCTATGGGATTAAATGTGTTCTACTTGCTTATTATATAAATATATCAGCTGTTGTTTTAAATGAGGAGGTATGTATTTCACGCTATCTTTGGTTTTCTAAATATTGGATAAGTTAATGAGACTAATGTTCCCATTGGTAATTTATTGATATACATACTTATGATTTATCATAATGTGTTATTGTAATGTAGTATAGCGTTTTAAGTTTTTGATTGTTTTCGTTTTGCTCTGTTAAATACTTAAGGGGCATAGTTTTATGAAGTGAGAATAAATAGTAGTAAAGTACACATTTACTATTTTCAGGAAAATGACGTATATTCAGTAAAACTTCAGAAATATTTATCAGATTTAGAGTATCTTCTTAAAACACTGACCCATGGAAAAGTTACAAATAATGATATTAGCAGTAAGTATTTGTAAAAGTATTTTTCTCATGGAATTATTTCGGAGCATTTTATACCAATAAATCATATATTTCAGTAATCTTCAACATACAAGATGAAATAGATTACTGGAATGTTATTGGTCAGAAGGAAAATGTCAATAAAAAGGAGAAAGAGGCAGTCACTACTTTCTGTGATTTATTTAATGAAATTCAAGAAGAAGTGAGGTAAATTAATCACAATATGTAGGTACTGGAAAATTGTACTTGTTATTATTTATTTATTCCAATGACATGCGACACTATTCGCGCGTTTGTACCTATTGATGAAGTCACGATGATGTAAAGAATTACTAGTGCGTTTTCGTAACGGTATCAGCAAAAATAGGCCATACAGATCTCTTGTTTAATAAAATGTTTTTTATAAAATCTAAATCCGTTTTTGGCCAAATCAATGGGTAAAATATAGAGCTATCAATTCAACTGACAACTGCCAGTGACTGACTGACCGAGATGGCTTTATATTTTAACCATTGACTTAGTTTACTCTTATATTATGAAACAAGTTCTAATGCCTGGCGTCCTGCATGCGTAATTAAGCAATACGACGGCCCATTACGCATGCTAGGTTTAATTTTACTATTAATAATTTTGTATTTTTGTTTATTTGTGTGTGTAATAAGAATGTTCTATCTATCTAATGATACGTTACGCTACGTCGCGGGGTCCACGACGGATCTCTTTTGTACGTGTTTGACATATTATATGTAAATGCGCGCGCGTCCCGCCCGCTACGAGCAACTGAGGGATCTTCCGTGGGAACGCGACAGTGCCCGTTTCGGAGACCATTATATATAGTCGTGAACTTATATATTGATTGCGCCCGTCCCGTATCAACTTTAGTTATTAACTGATAGGTTCCGTCGCACTGTGGCTGGCCCCGTTGCGAGGGTGCAGGTTGCGCCTTCCTGTGACGGACGCCTGCGCAGGTCCCCGCAATGGAGCACTTTTGAATAAAAACGTGCGGTAGCTCACATAATAGCCCGCCACACAAAGCCGGCCACACACATTTTTAAATACTTTTAAAGTAATTAAATTATATTCGTTAGGTAAAGAGCACATAAAAACAATTAACACAAATGTCTAGTACGAATGTAAACAAAAGACATACTAAGTCTACAGCGTCTTGTAAATTCTTGAAAATCGACATAAGTGTGAACCGGTTATAATGCAGTTTAGGCCTATTACTTTCTTTACAGCCTGATAGAGTCAAGCAACCTGATTAACATGAGAGAATCGGCTGAAAACATTGGAGCACTTCTTGATGATGTTTGGCGGTTTACTACCCTCCCTTATCCCCAGCAGCGAATGAGTCACATCTTCGACATTATTGGTAAGAATCACCTTTCATAATTTTAGTATTAATGAAAACTTTTCGCATAAGTATGTTTTTTTTAAGGATTTGCTATACCCATATGCTTAGCCCTTAGTTCTGAAATATGATATCAAAATAAAATGTAATTCTATCAACAAGGTACCTAGTATTGTATGCTAGGGAAACTTATAAAATGCATTATTATTACAGGTCATTGCATTTGTTCCCTTTTGCAAAAGACTTTTTCATCTATTGACTTATGGAAATCTGATAATGAATCTAAGGAATATGAGATATTAGCCCTATTGTCGGATAGCCTCAAAGTTATACAAACATGGACCAGTGCTTGCCGAACATTGACAGAGACATATTGGCCTAACTACGCTCTTCATCCATGGAATGGAAAACCTTATGTACCATTGTTTTGTGAGAAATTTGAAGCTCGGCTTAAAGAGGTGAGCCCTTGTTTTTCCCTTGAACAGCGACCTGTATTCTGTGTAAGTTTTCCCTCCATTTCAACTGTAGGACATCCACTGATGAACATACATTTTCAGTAATATGGATTTTTTGGTTGTAAGCTGCCTGCAGTGTCTGCATATGATGAATCCACTACCATTTTATGCAAATATCTTATATATCTTTCAGGTATCAAATATAAGATCTACCCATAGCCAATTGACTAAACTACTTTCTAAAAAAGAAGCCGCACAATTGAACACTGACACTTTGTTCTCACCGTTTCAAAGTTAGTATCAGTTGCTACAATCATTGTTAACTAAATTCCTATGTACCTATGCAATAACATCTCTTGTTATTTATTCAGATATCAATATTTGGATGTGCAACGGGTCTAACGCTTCTTGGGAAGCCGCCGTTGCCAAGTTTTCGGGTAGTCTGCGCCCGGCTGAAGTAAAAATTGCAGAGAAATTAAAACCTAGACTGCACAACACATCATCTAAGCAGGTAATATACACAGAACAGGTGAAATTCCAACCCCGGTGTACATAGTCCATACCATGGTTCTACTATTTATCTTTCCATACCATTTTTTCATCGTCACAAAAGTACACCAAAAAAAAATTTCAGATGCTTTACGAATTCATGCGATATCGCGCCCTTATCGAGCGCCCTCTAGTGCGGCAGGCGTTGAACAACGAGCTGGAAATGTTCATGTCTTCTCTCATGGACATGCTGAAGAACATCCAGAACCAGATGGACGCTGAGCACGTGTCTGCGGATATGTGTCAGCCGCCCGAAATGTCGCCGCTGGTGCATCAGATACAATGGGCTAAGCAGACTGAAGCAAAGGTTGTTCCTATATTTATTTATTTTGTTTTACTCCTTTACTATACTTCAACCATCATACAAATCATTCAACTAACTTCTATAGGTATATTTGGAGAAATGGGCCAGTTCCCTATCTTTATATACTAAATTACTAGAAAGACTGGTACAAAGTTATATCAAAAAGTTACCATATAAAATACAGAAAAACCTATCAGATATCTTGAATATCTGAAAACATAGACAGAACCCACTTTATGCGAATTTTACTCGTACTTATCAGGTTATCAATGCTTAATTAATTTTAAGGCCGCTTGCGGCGCCAGAGGTAGTGCGTTCGATTCCCGCCGAGGGGTCAATTGTTCGTATGTTCTGCAAGCAGCACTTTCTTCTTGGTCTGGGTGTTTTATATGTATAATAAAAAATCTTTAAATATATGTGTATTATATTAAGTACTAGTGGCCCGCCCCGGCTTCGCACGGGTTTTTATTGATTTTTTTTCCCGGCATATATTGGATTTTTTCTCGCCTTTTAAACCTTCCCTAGACCTCCACGAACATTTCAAGACTATGATAAGATAAATCCGTTCAGCCGTTCTCGAGTTTTAATCAGACTAACGAACAACAATTCATTTTTATTTATATAGATGTCAGATGTCTAGTAGTCAGAATCAGGCCGAATCCACAACTCTCCTAAGGTCATCAGAGCTACCGAGGTCTCTTATTCGTAAAATTCTATTATTTCTAGGTAAAAGAAGTGCAATCATGCGCCGAAAAATATTTAAAAGAATTTGACGGTAGTTCTCAAGTACTGAAACTTGCTACACAACTATTGAAAGAATTGAAATCCATGTACACCCAGCTACACGAAGAATGGTCCAGGGATTTGCAGGTATTATTCTGTAATATAAGTAAATAATAATAGACATTACATTCTCAATAAGATTTAATGTTCCTTATTCACAAAAACTCATTTTGTTATGAGAATTATGCTAGCCTAAAAGTTAGCTATAGTGACACTCTGCTTTGTTCTCATTATAATATATTTAACAAGTTTGTATCTCACTGGGCAGGATGACTACATAACAAAATAGGTATTTTGTTTAGTCCGTCTATTAGACCGTCCAAAAAACAGGGACACATATTTTTTGCTTTGTCAATTTCTTAAAAAAATGTACTAAGAGCAAGTAAGTTCTGGAGTGGAGGCCCGTGGCTTATAAATGAAGTACAAATCGCACGAAAGCGTTACGTCACGCAAAGCTTCAATGCACTGTATCGTCTTGGTTTTTTGTCTGCAAGGAAAAATAAAAGCAACGTTTTATTTAAAAAAAAAAGTAAATGTTGAGCCAATTACTTTTAGCCATATAGCCTATTGAATGCGTTATATTTATTTATTGTGATTAGTTTGCTAGAACACCTACCCTGAGACACGTTGCTGTGCTCCTAGTAACGCTAAAACCTGTGCGGTTATTATCTTTTTGCCGTAATTTTACAAAAAATAAATTATAATATTAGTGTCATTATCATTCAATCTGAGCATAACTGTAATTTTATTGTTTAAATCTAGTAAGGATTGCATATTGTAATGGGATTAAAAATGGGTTACCAAAGCAAATATTTTTTAAACAGGCTGAAGCAAAAAGCGGCCAGCTGATTCCAACATCAAACAAGCCCGTGGTTGAGTTCAGCAGTGAGAGTAAAATGATGGAGGTGATGTTCAACCCTCGCTTGGTTTGGCTGGAGTTGGAAGCGAGGTCGCTGGTCGCTTTGGGCTTACAACTACCGCCAGCGGCCGCAGCGCTCGACACTATCGCTTCGGCGCTCACACAAGCTAGGGCTTTGCAGCAGGTATTGTAATGTATTGTGGATTATAATAAGTTTTTACAGTGTTAATCGTTTATACTAAATAGGCTATTAGACTTATTTTTGAACAATCACAGACAAAATTTGTTGATATCGAGAATAAACAGAAAAATAGTTACCGACTTTGGATGATAGTATATCGAATTCGTTATAATATAATAGGCATGAACAACTGCCTTCCTAATACGATATCATTTTAGCAACCCAAGCATAACTAATTTTAAAGCAAATCAATGATGTCCAGGTGGCATCTTTCCACAACACGCTCGGCGAGCGCATGATCCCTTCAACAAGACCAATGATGCTCCAAGCAGCACTGGAACTGTCTTCGCTGGTTCAGGACCAGAAAGCGGTGTACTGGGACGATATGGAACAACTGAAGAACTACACTGAGAAGTTGAAGAAAGCTGTCATGAAACTCGAGTCTCAGGTATTTTAATTAGAATTAGCCAAGAGTAAAACATCCAAGAATTTTCTGTACTAAATGTTTGGAAAAGTTTTTTGCGTTTTCTGTAATTTATTAACCCCAGGGGCCTTTGATGGCCCCATAGTCTTTTAACGCCTATATTTACTTATTTACGCATAATTTAAGTAAGAATAATAATAATTAAATCAACATG
This sequence comes from Gymnoscelis rufifasciata, assembly GCA_929108375.1. Taxonomy (NCBI): domain Eukaryota; kingdom Metazoa; phylum Arthropoda; class Insecta; order Lepidoptera; family Geometridae; genus Gymnoscelis; species Gymnoscelis rufifasciata. The sequence goes on along the minus strand of OV815302.1, from coordinate 9,363,939 downwards.
AGCGTCAACACCTCTACATTCCTGCTGCTGGGATACAGGGACTTCCTGTAATACTAGCTATTACTTAGTTATATATTTAATAGTTATGGATGGTGTCCTGAGAACGTTTCCATGTAACTATAACGGTTAATGTATCTGCCTAAAAGGTCACGTCTCAAAAATGCCATTGTAATGTTCCACATTTCTAAAATTTGGGCTCAATTACAGGTCAGAATTAGTAGTTCTTACACGTCCTCTACTACGAATTAACATTTTCAGAATTCGTACTTGACGACCCAACATGTATCTATAAGGAAAATTGTTGAACAGTTGATGGATTCTGAGCTTTTGGCTAAGCAATCTGAATGGAAAAGAGGTGTGAATGACATCAGAGGCATTATTGAAAAGGTAAGCCGTCCAGTATTATATAGTAATTACTTATTACGTTAATATTAGTTTGTTTTCTTACCGGATTAGAGAGGGTGATGATTATAAAGAATAGGGGACATTACGAAAATTCAGCGCAGATAGCGCCAATAGCACACGAAAAAACCACCTTCTTTATTTTTCTAGGATTAGTATTTTATTAGTGACAGGCCGTCTACAGCCAAAGTAATCTTTTTATTAATTTTTTCTTAACTTGTGTGCATCGTCATTAATTATCCTAATAGATCCTATCCACCCAAATGTCGCATGGAAGCGATTAGCCGCCGATTGTATCACTTGTAACGTTTTATTTTTTTAATTTAGTACTTAAGGTGGTTGTATGGGCTAACGCGACTTTTTCAAATTGATATATCTACTTTATGAGTGAATAAATATGTATAAAAAAAATATATGTTGCAAAATAGATATTAAATTACAACTTGAACGTTTGAAATTATTGTATCTTCATTATTACTTAATAAAAATATATTCAAAGTAAGGCATTTTTTATCCGAAATTTGGATATATCTTTTAAACGGTATTGAGTTTGAGTATTTTTCTTTAACTTAAATATTTGTCAAAGTATTCCACACAAACTGTACGTTTGAAAATTAAAACAAATGATTTATACGACTACAAATAATTATTTTATGTTTTCGGTATGAAATGGAACGACCGGGTCTGTGCGGGGGCGACGGGCGGCAGTGTGGCTCAGACTATCGGACGGGGAGGTTGTGTCGCGCGTCTTCGTCATCGGTCCAAATGCATTTTTCGATGTAACCGTATAACGATTATTGTTTGCGCATGGACGCTGTTGTTTAGTTTTATATTTTAGAAATAGGTATTTGAGCTCGGACTTTTGTATATTCGTTGGACAAGTTCAGTAAGCAATTAGCAGGAATAAAAGTTAGTAATAAATAAGTAATGATTATACTTACTACCTACCAACTAGTGAATTAAGTACCAAGCTAATATAATAAGTACCTACCTATTAAGTAATATTTATAAACAAAAAAAAACACTTATGAAAAAGTTTTTTTTTTTTTATAAGGGTTACCTAGTTAACTAACTCTGACTCTGAGTGCCTCGTAGGCGCGGTGTGCGAATGTCCGCTTGCAGAGCAAAAGGTAGCGGGTTCGATTCCCGCCGAGGGTAAAAGTGTTTGTATGTTCTGCAAGCACTTTTCTCCTTGGTCTGGGTATTTAATATGTATAATAAAAAATATCTTTAAATGTATGTATATTATATTAAGTATATCAAATATCTAGTATCTACCCGTAACACAAGCTTAGAGCTTACCACGGGACTAAAATGTTGTTGCGTGAATTGTCTGGAAATATTATTTATTTATAACTAGCACAGACTAGGATAAATATAATTAAAAATTAAATAATGAATTAATTGTTATATATATTTTATGTCACCGCACCTTCCAGTTATTTGCTGTGCATTATCCTCTCCATCCTAAGGTTGTCTGGAAGAAATTGCTCTAAGCAATAAGGCCGTCCATTGCGCATTTTTGTATTTAGCTTTAAGTCCCTTTTTGTATTGTGATATGGTGTGTAATAAAGAGTTTTATTATTATTATTATTACTAGGTAGATGATACAAACAAAGTATATACAATGTGTATTTTCGAACCTTGATCAAACTAAATGCGGATACACGACATAAATTTAAGGATAAATATAGGATAAAAAAAATTATATGTTGGCTATTTAAAAAAAAGCCAATATTTTTTTTTATGAAAACTACTCCGTATGGTTTTTTATTCGTTTCTGTTTGAGTAAATGGTGTATTTTATTCAAAGTAGGCTTATTTGAAAGCTAGATAATTTACATCATCATCAGCCCTTATCCCATATTACGTGGGGTCGACGCAACATCTTTCTTCCTTCCATTTTCCTCTGTCACTCGTCATCTCAACACTCATTCCTTCCTTCAAAGTTCAAAATTAATTTATTGCGTAAATACATGTTACAGCGTTGTTATGGCTTAAATTTTACATGGATCAATGTATTTTACCTGTCCAGGCATGCAATTATAAAATTGGCATTACATTATTGAATAAACTAAAATGATAAAAATCTAACAAAATACAGTACTAAATAATTTTTTATAATTATTAACTTTAAATTAATTTCATTAAACATTTCTAACATCAGTAATCATCATAGTAAGCAAAAATTCAAAGTCATAAAACTAATTATTGTACAATTTAAAAAGTCATTATCTTAGAATCATTTTTGTCAGTCATTTTTGTTCTTACGCATTTTGCAAGTCCATTTTTGTATTGTTTTATCTTGGTTTGTAATAAAGAGTTATATTATTATTATTCTACAAATTCTACAAAGAGTATGGGTCTACCTTTTTTCGTTGTCATGTTATTAGCCATTTTAATTAGGTACTTTCTGCCTTGTAGTGCCAAATATCAACAGACAACAAATTATGTATCTTAAGTTGCATTAAAATGATCACGCACGATTGTGGTGAAGTGAGCTGGAGCGTCACCATGAATCACGCCAGCGAATCAAATAAGAAACGATCGCGATGTACTAAAAAGAACTTGTGAACTGAACGTGGGTTTACTTGCAACGATATGCATTGAGGAAAATGGTTGGCATTTTGAACAATCAATAAATTAATTGATAGTAATAACTTAAAGTGTTGTATTACTTAATCTTATCATTATCCACCGTTAATATCCCACTTTTGGGCAAAGGCTTCGTTCCGTTTCATCTTATCTTGCCTTGTTTCATTACATAATTTGCTGTCTGTTGATCTCTGTACAAGGCAGAAAGTACCTAATTTGAATGGCTAATAACATGACAGCAAAAAGAGTTTCATTAACCTTTTTGGTACGTGGGCTACCCACCAACCTTAGAGTATCTATGGATACCAACAGTGTCAGTCGCGTAGCATTTCAAATAATTTTATACTCTCTACCTGAAACTTAAAAGGAAAAGCAAAATACCACGAAAACTTAGTGACTGACCAAAAATCTGAAATTGTACTCGTCTTTATGCCCGATTTTCTAATCCTATGACATTATGAATATTGCAGATACTACCTAGATTCCATCAGACGATTGGCCTTCAAGCAAAAACCAGACATTATTCATAAAATTAAAACCCTTACTTTTTAGAAGAGATTTGTAGTATACCTCAATAATCCAGTGTAAAAGTTACAGATTAAAAATAAAATAAATAACTATTTTTTTTGTTAAATTTCTACAAAAAAAAAGTTTTAATAGGCTTTTGTACCGAAATTGTATTTTCTTTTAATTTTCATAGCTAGGTAAACTATCTAGCTTTTTAATGAGCCTACTTTGAATAATATACACCGTTTACTCAAACAGAAACGAAGAAAACACCAGATGAAGTACCTAGTTCTCATAAAAAAATATTAAATCGACTTTTTTTAATAGTTTACATAAAAAAAATCTGATATTTATCGATTAATTTTTGTCATGTATCCGCAAATTGCGTTTGATCAAGCTTCGAAAATACACATTGTATAGGTAACTAGCCTACCCTGGCAGGATTGGCTTAGGATCTTATTATTAGGTTGGTACTTAGTAAGTAAAGAAAACCTAGTTAAAAAAACATACTTATTATTTATTTATTTATTTGTTTATTTGTTATATTAGAACCACCAACAAGAAAATACACTAAAATAGTTTAAAAATTAAGGTCAATATCTAATAATAATATATAATTAATTTTAACAATACATTTTAAATTAAAAAAAAAATTTAAAAAGTAAATAACATAAGCACAAACGCATAAATCTCTAGGTAGAATAGTTTTAGCGTAATAATGTTGTAGTTGGAAAGTCCTTATTTACGGCGTCGTGACTCGCGAGGACCCGGCACGCGTGACCGCTTGCCGAGAGCGCAGGCCGCGCTCTGCGTCGTAAAAATGTAGCGGGGAGTATGCGGTTGGCGCGGGGAATAATTTTGACTCCGCCCGAATCCTCAAGGCCGTTGGCCCATACAGGCGCCTTAAGAAAATGGTGTGCAATAAAGTTGTTATCTATCTATCTAAGTGTTAGCTGTATGTTTACCTAAGATCTTTAAATAAATAAATAAAAAAATGCGTTGAATTAAGAACCTTCTCCTTTTTCGAAATAGTTTTAATGTGAAATATTCCAGGTTGAAGCGCACGGACACAAAAGCACGGAGCTTTGGCGGTCGCACTGGGATTGGCAGCTGTACAAAGCACTGGAATGCCAGTACATAAAGACGCTGCTTTCGCTGCATAAGCATTTCCCTCACGTTAAAGTTGACTTGGTATTGCGGTAAGTTATACTTATAAATGTATTTTGCAAGGAAAATAAATAAGTAATTTAGCGCGAAGCAATATATCCTTTATCGTTGTAAGAAACGCTCCCTTTATTGGTATAGTTCACACCAGCTCCGCTTTGGACGGCGAGATGGCGCTAACGTCGCGTAGCGACGCGTTTTCTCTTGTCCCTTTTCCTCTGTGACTGTTAAATATCGTGTTTCGAACTCATATCCTAGCCCAAACGACCATGAGAGAATAATACCTCATCTTATAGTGACGCTAACTCGCGGGCACGATTATACGGTCAAATATTTCCGTCCTGGTGCAGTTACTGCCTGTTAAATATCGTGTTTCGAACTCATTTCAAAGCCCAAACGACCCTCATAGAATACCTTATCTTATAGTAATCTAAATAACTTTTTAACCCCCGACCAAAAAAGAGGGGTGTTATAAGTTTGACGTGTCTGTGTGTGTGTCTGTCTGTCTGTGTGTCTGTCTGTCTGTCTGTGTCACCATAGCTCCCGAACGGATGGAGCGATTTCAATTTAGTTTTTTTTTGTATGAAAGGTGAGTCTGGCGCGAGTGTTCTTAGACATATTTTATGAAAATCGGTTGTGCCGTTTAAAAGTAATGGGGGTGAGAGTGGGTAAGGAAAACCGAAAATCTGCAAATATACTAGTGTGGGGTATCAAATGAAATCGCATCGCGTCCACATTACATAATATTATGTTGTTTTACGTTTAAGGAAATTAACAGAATGGAATCGGGGGTTTTTCTTGAATTTTAAATTTAGATTTATTTTATTTTAAGCTATAATAACTGTTTCTCTGTCTGTTACCTCTACACGCAACCTTTTTAGATAATAGAAGTTATAGTCCAGAAATAGTCATACTCTTAAAACACGTTGAAGTCTTCCATGTGAAAATATTTTTAACGCAGACAAGACAGTGATGCGAATAACCAGTTATTAAATAACAATCTGGGACAATTTTATCGCCCGTTCCAGTTCAAAATTTGGGTTCTTGTGGTATCTAAAAGAATAAAAAGATAATAGATAATTTATCTGCAGATAGATGTATAATTATTTAGGGAAACAAAATGTTTTGCCAAAGGCGGTACGCAAAGCGTTAAACATCACATTTAATATTTTACACAATATTATAAAAGAAAAGATATCAAATATTCATAGACTTCATATTTCTTTAGAGGACACGTTGTAAAAGTACAACCCCCGATGGAAGAGCTTAGAGTGCAGCACTACCACCAACTTCGCCGCTTGGTATCCTTGCCTGTGCAGTTTGTGGGCGTTCAAAACAACTTGACCGGCGATTCTATATTCATCGATATTGTTGATAAGTAAGTATCAACTGAAAAGGAACTTGAAAGAGCGGGATAGCATTTAGATCTATAACGGGATATTGATTTTCCTTTGAGTTTCTCTTTGATTGGCACAGTTACATTCACCTTGATCACGGTTGAACGAGTTCAACAACAATCTTTTCAAATTTGCCCAAAATCTGAGCAAGTCTTAAAAAAATGTTACCAACTAAAAATGAGAGTTCCATTTGATGTGTTTTTGCTATTAAAAGTTTTATGTGTGTAGATGTAGAGTTTGTTAGAATGTGTTTTGTTATATTTGATACTTCAAAAGAAATGTACAGAACTTTAATTAATTACTTTAGCTTAAAACTTAGTTTTAAATTATATACTTAATTTTACATGAGATTTATTATATTTAAGTGTTTATTTACTGTGTAAATTTTAAGCTTAAATGCATTTTGGAAGAGAGATTCCTCCTACAAGCTTAACTTAAAAGGTGGTTTCAAATACATATTGATGAATTTTGTAAAGTGAAAGCTATAAAATATATCATATAATAATATTTTATTTTTATTTTAATCACTTATTACTTCATACTATTTGAATTTTCTCCATTGGAGTTCGTTTATTCACACAAACCAAAATATTCTGTTCCAAGCCATGGCCTATATACAGCAGTGGCTGAAAACCATGATTTTCTTTAGCTCTAATACCTATATATTTACAGACACAGCTGGCTAGGTAATAAAGCTGTGAAACAGCTAGAGGAGGCGTTGACTTTAGTTGAACAAACATGCGTGTCGTGGACGCGAAAAGCGGCGCTCGCTTGCGTGCCGGATCTAGAAGCGTTATGCTTGGAGCACTTGAAAGAGCCACAGGATTGGGAGGTTAATTTCAAAGCCTGCAAGGCGTATGGCCAAGCAATTGCCAAGATGACCTTGTGAGTAAATTAGTCTGTTACTTGAAATACCTTGTACTCGTACATGTTACATATTATATGTATTAAATACCTTGTATATTAGATTCTTTGTTCCAACCAGTTAACTAAGTTATAAGTAACTAGTTAACTATGGGGAACTATTCTTTATTCGTTTTCTACCTAGTTACATGAGTGACACTTTTGTTCAACCCAGTTAACTGAGTGGAATATAATTCTTTCGTCGAGTTAACCCCAAAAACAGGCACTTCTTTGCTACTTATAAATCATGTAGAGCAGCCTCTTGGGATAAGTAATTATCATTTAAGGGATTAGATAGTAATTTAGTTAACTGGGCGGCTTAAAGTATTTAGATTAGTGATAGTGCCTGATTTGTTTTCTTGCACGCCCAGGATGACTGGTAGAGAATGCTTCTAGCATTAAGTCCTCCTCTGTACATTGTTTTTTGTGCACAAAGTATAAATAAATAAATGAATATACCATAGTTGTTCATTTTCAATGGCCTTTAAAAATCACGTTTTCGAATATTTGCGTAATTAATCTCACTTTCAATATTATCTACGGTACAATTTCTTATATAATATCTAAAAAAATATTAAATACACACTATCTTCATTGTATCGTATTTATGTAAGCTTAATTGAAACAAAGACTTTTTAGTATTATTATTTTGTTAACACATATCGTGAGAAGACAACAAGAACTAAAATAAGTTAATTTCACAGCGAGGATGAAAAAATCCATTGGATATCAGTTGGCACGACAACTCTTCGACGCGAGTTTGAAGCGCAAACTCGCAGTCTTTGGGCTTGCCTCATATCCTCTCTCCAGGCGAGTTGTCGCAATGACGCTACGGAACTGGAAGCGTTCATTGCCAACGCTACCGTGATGTTGGAGAACAGAGCGTTGCCGAAAAACGCTAAAGAACTATCAGAAATTAGTAGCAAGCAGCAGGCGCTTCAGCAGAAAATGCCTGAGGTATGTTTTGTTTTGTAGTGCACATAATATGAACTGTCGCTTGTGTGTTGTTTTATTTAGGTTATTTATTCAAGCTTAATCTGGGCATTAAATAGATAGCGTTATTCAGAAATTATTATTTTTACTGGTGTTATAATGTAGAAGAAAAATGCTTGTTTTATATAATTTTTTTTTTTTTACCTAGATAGAGGTCAGATCCATCAAAATATGATGACCCCTTCATCTTCATTCTTTCATTAATGTGGCCTCTGCTGGCCTTAGCCTTCTATTGTTCTTGTAATCATATACAAGGAATCTAAAGTTTCAGCCAAACCTATGCATCAGCAAAGCGGAAAGCGGGACGCGACCCGGGAGAGTGCGCAACACGAGACCTTTTTAACCCCCGACCAAAAAAGAGGGGTGTTATAAGTTTGACGTGTCTGTCTGTCTGTCTGTGTGTCTGTCTGTCTGTGGCATCATAGCTCCCGATGGATGGAGCGATTTCAATTTTGTTTTATTTTGTATGAAAGGTGAGTTCGGCTGGGGTGTTCTTAGACATGTTTCATGAAAATCGGTTAAGCCGTTCAAAAGTTATGGGGGTGAGAGTGGGGAATGAAAACCGAAAATCTGCAAATATACTCGAGTGGGGTATCAAATGAAAGAGCATCGCGTGCCCTAACTACTTAATATTATGGTGTTTTACTTATAAGGAAATTAAGGAATAGAAATTGGGGGTTTTTCTTAAATTTTAAATTTAGATTTATCGCCTGAAAAAATCCCGCTTTGTGGTAGCGTAGGTGTGCAAAGAGCTATAGTAAAGTATGGGTAGCGTCCGCAGCGCGACAGATGCTCGGAGCTTTGCAATCGCGTTGGTCGCGTAGGTTTGGCCGAAGCTTCATGCTGTTCGATATAACATTTTATAAGTTTATATACATTTCAATGAAAATTGTTTCCCATGTCTTTGTTACCGCGAGAATGTAAGTCATACAAATCACATCCGACAACGAAAATAAGATACTATTCTCAAATAACACAGTTATTTTCTATAACGATGATAGCATTTGAAATAAAATTAAGTTAAATATTTTGTAGCTGATTACTTCAAGCTTGTGACTACATGATTAAAATTTATCTGTCTTGGTCGTTGACCTGAATTTAACATGAATGATTTCATTATACTGTTTTGATAGTTATATCTTCTTTGTGCCTAATATAAATGTAGGTATTCTTGGCTAGTGAACTCGTAAAGGAAATTTGTTATTATGTTACATCTAGAAATTGACTAGATATTTGAACATTAAATAGTAAATATGTGGCGATATTTGCTAATTTTACTGAAAACATGGGGTTTCACGCATACGCATAGACTTCCAAGTAGGTACCTACAAATATAGAATCACTAACGACGAAACACTATTTACACAATCAATATTATTGTTTCTTTAGGTTACCTACAGTTTATATTTTAGCTTTTCAATATTATGCTTTTAACGGGGTTAAAAGCTAAGGATATTATAATATTTGGGGATATTTATGTTATGGGTTGGTTAAGTCCACTATCTATAGCTTATTAAAATTCTGATTTTAGATGGAAATAACTATAGAAGCCCTCAAAAGGAAGGGTCATATGCTTCACACGTGGGGTGGCGACGCTTCCGTGGATGGAACTATAAAGGAGTGGCTTAAAGTTCGAGAACTTATGCTCAGCCACCAGCAAATGTTTGAACATCAGGTATATTGTTCTAACTCGTTAATTTCTAGAACGGGTTTTTTAATATCGCATGCGGGACATCTAGAAACGATTCCTGCAACAAAATCGTAAAGGGGTGCCGACATTTAAGTATGGAGCTGGGCATACCTACTAGTCCGTACGGTTGCTATTTGAGATAAAATAAATTTTAACCTTTCTCTCTTTATCAATTCTTTTTATATCTTTATGTTCAAAATACCTTTTCACAATACTTCATAATAAGTCTTACAAAATTATATCTTTATGTTCAAAATACCTTTTCACAATACTTCATAATAAGTCTTACAAAATTGCTGAGTAAAATAGTCATAATAGCACACGAGGTGAGTGAACAAAGCAGAGCCGGCAGGTCAACCATAAAGATTCGATTCATGATTTTTTCTCCAGGCTGACTTAGTGAAATCAAGTTTGAAAGGTGATTGGGACAATCTAAACACCACCGTCGAGGCTTGGTTCTCTCGCTGGAGCCAATCTAAGTCTCGCTACGAAGAGACCCACCACGTTGAGTACAGCGAGATGGCCGACAGATGTCGCTCTGTGTTCGACGCGAGGGAACAATGGAAGAAGTTCGTGACTGATAAGGATGACCTAGTGTATGTATTATAAGCTTATCTGCTCAGACCCTCCGTCAAGTTAAGCTTGAAAGTGTTTTATCGGATGTGATGTAAGAGTGTGTAATGTTCTATTATAAAACTGCACATACTACATTATTTCTCGTTGCATTGTGTTTTTATTTAAAACCTGTGTGTTTCATTTTAAAACATACCGTGAGAAGAAACCTATGACGCCTTTCATCATATGTTTTCAGTATTTGGATCAGCTTTTACTGAATTTGGAATGGTTTGAAGTTCCCACAAACTTTAAAATGAATCCATCCAGCTTCAAATGAGGTTCAAATAATATTAGCACAATGTTGTTTGAATTTGTGAACCATTAATTATGTATACTTAGACATTAAATTTGTGCTGTTTTTTTAGTAAAGAATGTGAAAAGTTCAACATGAACACAGAGTTGACGGATTCATGGCAGCAGGCCGAAAAACTGATAACAGAATACGTTGACCTTTGGTCCGCATTCAAAGATTACAATGAAGGTACTTATAAGATGTGTAGTACATAATTCATTTTAAACATGATCCCGGCTTGCGAAATATTACGTATTTTTTATGATTTTAGAACTGGAGTTGATTGCTGAGCAAGAGTGGCTGGTATTCCAAAAAAAACTTCACCTTTTGGATGAATTTACCGTGAAATGGAAGGGCCTTCTGGAACCATTTACTTCGATTACTTTGTTTATCCAACAAGAACTCGAGAAATATTCTGTACGTAACACATGTATTTACACCTATAGAACTTGGAGCTATTTTAACAGATAAATCTACGAAAGATTTATTTTTTAAATCTATTTTTTTTATTAGATCAGCGTCGTAGCAACTATACTTCAATGGAAATAAACTTTCTATTTAACTGCCTTAACTAACTGTATTAACTCTCATGAAACTCAAAAGTAGCTACTTATTTGTAAAATTCTAAAAGAATAGCGAAACGTAGGTATCGATATTTCAACATCGATAAATTTTTACCCAACCCTCATAATGGTAATTCTAACATTCTAATTACAAAGACATCCTGAAAATGCCCGCAGCTATATCTCAGGCCCTCAAAAATTGCGCATTTCCAGCTCATAATTTGGGAGTTTGGCTAAGGACAGGGCCATTTCCCCATTTTACCTAGCATTTACCTAGCTTCAGCAGAAGCCTCTTCAGCGTTATAATATGAGTATAGATTAAAATAGGTATCTTCAGAAATTTTAATACGATTTCATCAAATTGTTAGATTATTTTTCCTTCGAGAGCTAGCCAAACATTGTGTTCAATCAATTCTATAGGTTACATTGTACTACTACTAATACTACTACTTTCTACTTAGAATGACACACTGAAAATTACCTGCTCATGCGCTCTAAAGCTGTCATGAAGTTACTGAATACATCAATTCCTGCAACTCTAAACGATTCTTAAGTTTAATAAATAAAAACTATTGATAAACCTAGTAACAAAGAGATGATTTCAGGATTTATCGACACAATTGAAATATGTGCGAGGCGGAGATTTAACCGAGCGGCATTGGCGAGAAGTGTTTGGCCTTCTGGAGATGGAATCCAAAAAACCTGACTCACTACTTGTAAAAGACTTCTTGGCCGTTGCGACTAACATAAAAAAACATTTAAAAGAATTGCAGGTATGTTGTATTTTTGGGAAAGCTGTCTATTTATTTCGCTTTCATTAATTCAAAAGCCCAAATTTGTAATATCTTCCTTTTAACGAGAGAGATTAGGCCTTAATTCACCACTGGCCAAGTAAGGTGGTCGAATGTCACTTGTCCTTCAAATTCGTTTAAGACCTCAGAACATGCTGGTTCCCTCACGATGTTTTGCCTTCACCGTTAAAGCACGTGTTTTTTTTTAATGTTTGATACTATTCTATAACATTCGTGCAATTTTAATGCCTTGGGTGATGATGTTATTCAGACTAGATATCTATCAGTATGTGTAGATTTTCTGTAAACCTTATGACCAATGGCTCCACTGTCACAAATTGGTTCCTTTACATCCAAAAACAGCATACGTCGCTCAGTATCCACTTCATTGTTTATACGGATTTTGCTGTAACCCTTATTAATCTAAATTAATCACTGATTTCTAAATAATGTTAATAACCATAATAGTTGCAAAAACAATCTCCCTGTAAGCCGATATGCAAAAGCCAGTTATTATTTCAGATCATGTTTGTTCATAATTTAAAAGGGTTAAATTATTGCTAAGCTCTTTCTTTGGAAAGGCTATGATCGGTGTTTCTTTACTGAATCGAATAAGTAATGAAGAAATACGTTTTTTTTTTTATTTTTTTTTTTATGATCGATAAGCCTTCATTTGACCACAATCTCACCTGATGTAAAGTGACGATGTGGTCTAAGATGGGACATGAAGACCTAGAAGGTGGCTTCTCCGGGCCACATTACGAAACACGAAAAAATCGCTTCACGCACTGGCCCAGCCCGGAGGGTGGTGACAAGCCGCGGCCGAAGCCTACCACCAGAGACTGTTCTTAGCACCACCCGGAGGTCACGTGTAAGGATTCAGAGGGTTACCACTTACGGACGTGAACAGACAAAACCTCCAAATATAAGAAGATAGCCGGTTCACCGGTTCAAGAGAAATAACTGAAAATCTTTGACAGAGGTCTATAGCCCGCATGGACGTACTATGGCCGAAATGATTTTGAAAACTTGTTCACTGATTTTAATTTTACGAATAAATCATAACAATTCATAGTTTTTGTTGCGTTAAAAGTTTAAAACTCGTAACATATTATGTACTGCACCTATATTTGTCACAGTTCCGTCCGACGCCGACTTCCGGTGACTGATACAATGTTATCAGGGGCACCATTCGTGAACTATCACTGCTAATGATTTCTGTGCCAGGGCAAATGGCAGCCTTATGAATTCAGGAATATTATTATAATAACAGATAATGTTATATTAATTTCTAGCCTAAATTATGTTTGTCTCGTAAAAGCTTAAATGACGAAATTTAAAGCGATTAAATTAATCTTCCTTTGTTTTTAATTTTGTTTTAGTATTAATATGCTTGTATTATTACGTATTTTTATAATATTTAATTGAACGGAGGCAGATTTTGATGATTATTAAAAAGCTGTTTGGTACCACGGAAAAATTAATATTTGATTTAGATGAGGATTGGTCCCGTAATTATGCATGAATATTTTACCATAATAAACATTTTGGGAAGTTCTCATTTACGACCCGTATTTTTTTTCGTCTTTGTTGCCTCATAGCTTTATTGTCCATGAGCGGAGATTAAAAATAAACCATGCCTTTTGGCGGTTCTGAGATTAATATATTATATATAGTATTATTACTATAGTATATTTTAATTTTCAGAAAATAAGTACAAGTGCGTCAAGCGAATCTGCAATACGGAGCGCTCTGAATGAATTGGAGCTATGGTTTGCAGGCGCACGTCTCACTATAATTTACTACAACGACAAAGCGAACAGACAAACTCCTATTGTCAAGGATTTTAAGGAGATTTTGAACAAGGTAAAGAGGGGTAACGTTCCACACCCAGGTGCATTAGGTTAGGTACACTTTTAGTATACTTTATTCACCCAGGCTTTATTAGTAAATTAATACTTTACTTCTTGACATATATACAGTACTCTGCAAACGTATTTTATAAACAGCTGAAATTACTGCTATAGAACTTTAAAGTTATTTTGCAAATATGTAGGAATTATCATTTTTTTATCCTCACTAGTGATAGTGTTTAAATGTTATTGTTGAGAATAATTTAATATTTCTGAGAAGGTCTCTGGAAAGCGGCTTTACAACGAATAAAACGGCGGGCAAATCGAACTACCCGTTTAAGACCTACGGTGCCACAGGTCAAACTTTGCTTAGGACCCGGATAAGTTTTAAAAAAAATCTAGAAATCCACTTAAATTTATTTTGTATGTGTGTAGATAGAAGAACAGCAATGGGTGGTGTCATCTCTGAGCGGTGGGGAGGAGGCCTGCAGTACTTGGGAGGCACGGCTGCGGTCCGCGAGGCTTCTGGTGAGGGCCACGCATCACGCGCAACGACGGTAAGTGCTTTCAGCTTAGGATTAAGATAGATGAACAGCGATAAATATATTTAATATCTCCGAACAATCCATACCACAACATCTAGTCCCGTGGTAAGCCCTTAGCTTGTGTTATGGGTACCAGACATCTGATATACTTAATATAATAGACATACATGTGTGTGAATAGACAAACACCCAGACCAATTAGAAAGTTCTTGCTGAACATACAAACACTTGATGCCTCGGCGGGAATCGAACCCGCTACCTCCTGCCTCCTAAAGCAATGGGTAGTGTCAGAGGCACGTCTCTGGTCCGCGAGTGATGCGAGGCCCCCAAAGGAGCCTCGAATTACGTGCAACGACGGTTATTACCTAAACTTAACAATAGCTTCATAGTGCTTGCTAAGGCCCAAATGTCTTCTATAAAGATACCACTCTACTTGTGTGTAATTTAAGAAGGAGGATGTTCCTTATTCAGCGTATTTTTAATGATACGTTACACAGAACTTTTGTGAAACGATTTTGATGGTACCTTCTTTATATTGGAGCTGTTGGTTGCAAGCAGGTTCCATTTCATTTGAATAAGAATCGGTCGTGAGTTTCTTGAGCTATGTTCGTTCATATTTTTACTGAATACTGTGAAGTTTGGTTGATGTTTGTTAAAACTTTAATTGTTATACCGCACCGCACTGTACAAAACTGATGTATAGTTGTAAAATACTGCTCAATTTATAATTTCGTTTAGGGATTGCCCCTCTCCATTAAGAATGAAAGCGTACGCTATTTACTATTTCGGTTTTTAAGGGTTGGTATTTTATTTATAGATACTTGTAATATGAAATAACTCTTTATATTCATATTTTATTTAATTGTAAAAGAACATTATTATTATGTTTTTTCATCCAAATTTTGCATTAATACATGTTTTATAATAGAGAGCATGTTTTTTTTTGAAATCTACTAGTTTTTCCACAAACTCACCTTATGGTAAGTGTATTGCATTGTATGTGCATGTTATGTGTATTCAGTTATTTGTGAGCCTCTTCTAACCAATTTTTTCCTGAACTAACTTACTAGGCAACAGCAAGATAATAAGCAATATAAGCTTAGGCAGCTATTATTATCGTCCCAATAGAGCGCTTATCTATTTCAAACTTTGACATCATAGCCGGGTTTCGAGAGTAGCCTCTATCTTAACTAAAACAATAATGAGTGACACTTGGGTGGTGAATGAACATTATACAAAGAGATGGCGTATACGTTGAAATATTAAAAGCCTTAACTACCACGAACTTGCCCGTGTTTGCCCCTTAAAGATTTTCATTCTGGATGTTTTCTTGCGGAAAAAGTGTAACATATTTTAAATGAGTTCAATTGCCCGATTTGACATTTTATGACTCATTAAATATACACAAATACCAACCTCGTTAATAATCACATTTAATTAAAAAATATTTTGGAATAGTACACGGGTATTGGGAGTTATTATTTTTACGCATTTTACATGATCCTCGTGGGAACACGAGGACGTAAATGCTTCTATCAACATATTATTAAAATTATAGAATTCATTGCTTGAGATAACATTGATCTCTTTAATATTTGTTTCTGTAGAAAATGTTAAACACACAAAGTCCAATCCCTTTATTAATAGTCTTCGACACCGAGTACGTTCTCATGTGTAGTTTAAAATACCAGGAATTTCATCTTCTATGAAACTTCAGAGCGTACAGGAGTAGTGAATCTGTACTCTAAATTAATAGTAAAAGTCACACGTGATCGTCCCAGGAATATAAACATCCCAAAATAGCCAACGTTCAACTCACAACACGAGAATGACAATACAGCTGTTACATGTATTTTGTATAAGTTCTAGGTTTGTATGGTTCCGTACCCAAAGGGTAAAACGGGACCCTATACTGAGACATGGTCGTCTATCAGTCTGGCACCAGGCTGTAATCAAGAACCGTAGATAGAGAGTTGAAATTTTGAGGGATTAGTTATTTTCTCTTACCGCTTTAACAACAAATACTAAAATCACACAATAAATAAATATGTATACACTAAACGTGATTTTCAAACTATCATATTATACTTATCAAATTTATTTAAACTGTAAGTACACGGAACCCTAGGTGTAGTAAAAGCCCTTTTATAATTATCAAATATATAAATTACTAGTCGACCCGACAGACGTTGTCCTGTCCCACGTCTCAAAAAACAATATCCAGTTGACCGTATTGTGAATCTAAACCATTCCCAGATTCCCTTGAACACACACAAAAAATTTCATCAAAATCGGTCCAGTCGTTTGAGAGAAGTTCAGTGACATACACACTCACAGAAGAATTATATATATAAAGATATTATTATACATACATACATAAATATATCTAAAGAAAGTCTTGAATACAGAGACGATTTATCAACTGACTTCAGAGCAAGAATTAACTCTCGTTGCGTATTTCTTGTTACCTTTTACTGTCATCTGTTTATGATATTTTCTTGTTTTAGTCGCTGCTTTAGGAACTTTCAATGTGGTCTCGTTTTAATTTAAAAGATTTAAATATACCAACATAGTTATGTAATCTTCTATAATCCGTAGTTATAATTTTTATATAAACAATTTATATATAATCCGTAGTGTCTAGAATTAATTTGACCAAATCTATGAGGTAATGGTTAATTTTTATTATCCTCTTTGTCAAAGATTTGAGGATTACATGATTTTTCGCTGTACACTTATACCATCTGTTTATAATAATGGGTTTGTCGCTAATTCTTAATTTATTTAAAAGCCCGACCACTTTAGACCGGTCTGTGTCGTGTACCATTCATTTAATAACTAGAGCTTACAGAGCTTTTGTTTACTATGACTAGTTCAGAAAATTTGAGGAAACAGTCGGATGGCATAATAATTTAATGACCAAAACAAAAAGGGCAACCCGAAATGTGGTGTTATTTTTGTTGCCTAGTGGTGCCCGTTTCGGAGAACACCAAGAGGCGAGAGGGCGGGTACGGTCGTCGCCTCGGCCAGGGACGTACTCAGTTAATCGGGAATCATAATATTATATGTAACTAAACTGCTATTACTATAGAGAAAAAATATTTAAATTTGTGTTGAAACAGAATAAGACGAATCGAAAACGAATTGAATTGAAATTGAGGGCGAAGTAGCGAGTTACCAGATTCGTCTTATTATTTTTCTAGGCAAATTAAAATAGTTTCTTAACTATTGGTGTGATTTGCGTTCAGGTTAACTTGTCGAAATGTTAAGGCCCCGGCCAACGTTTTTTTATGGTTAAGTATAATAACTAAAAATATACCAAATTGTTCGCCTAATTAAACGGTTTTTGTACATTATTTATAGTAACTTCTTTACAAATTCCATTTTGAATGCTAGCACATTTCAACAGCTTTCAAACTTTAAAAACTAAAAAACTTAAAAACTAAAAAAACTTAAAAACTAACTTAGTTAACTTACTTAACTTTAAAACTTAGTTTTAAACTTTAAAAGGACACTTTTAAGTATGTAGACAGCATAAATTATAAAATCGTAAAATAAGTTTTTTTTTAAATAATTCATTTAGAGTGATACCACCCACTTATATGATCCCTAACACACTGTATAGATAATACAAGGTCGATTGACAAAATACCGGTATATAAAACCATTGGTAAAAAAGGTTTTCACAGATTCTTTACCGTATTAGTAAACAACATATTGTGCAGTCACTATTTAAAATTTATAATATATACAAAAATAAATATAATTATATAAGGTTCTGTTGAGTATTTAGCCGGGCTTGCAGAATGCGGCCCTGTCCATAATAGGGCAAAGGGGCGCGGGGAAGGCGGGGGCGGCGCGAGAGTGGCGTGCCTCGACCGGCAGTGCAGTGAGCGGCGCGCGGCGAGCCCGGACCGCGCCATGGCTCTGCGCGTCTTATTTCTCGTCTCCGCGCTTATCGGTGGCACTACCGCGGCTTACAATCGGATGCGAAACGACCCTCGCCTCGCAGCCCGTGCTTGTGAACTCAGCTCCTGCTACCCCGCCACAGGAAACCTCCTCATCGGACGAGAATCGAGACTCACCGCTTCGTCTACCTGCGGCTTAAATGACCCCGAGCGATACTGTATCGTCTCACATTTGGAACCTAAGAAATGCTTCTGGTGCGAGTCTAACAACGCTACGATACGTAACCCGAATCTCAATCACAGAATCCAAAATGTGATCTACAAATATTTTCCGGGAACGAGAAATAAATCTTGGTGGCAATCTGAAAATGGCAAAGAAAACGTAACTATTCAGCTGGATATGGAAGCGGAGTTTCATTTCACTCATTTGATCATTCAATTCAAAACGTTCAGGCCTGCTGGTATGCTGGTTGAAAGATCTTTTGATTTCGGAAAGACTTGGCGCGTGTATCGGTATTTCGCTCATAACTGTGATGATGTCCCTGTACCTCAAGATACGCCGCGAAAGCTCACAGATGTTATCTGTGAAACACGCTATTCGAAAGTTTCACCTTCCACTGAAGGAGAAGTTATCTTCAGAGTTTTACCGCCAAATATAGCACCTATAATAAACAACCCCTATTCGGAGGAAGTTCAAAATTTATTAAGAATGACGAATCTTAGGATAAATTTTACAAAACTCCATACTTTAGGTGATGACAAACTTGACAACAGGGCAGAAATTCAAGAAAAGTATTATTATGCTATCTATGAAATGACTGTGAGAGGATCTTGTTCGTGCTACGGTCATGCATCGCGATGTTTACCTATGCCTGGAGTAGAATCAAAAATTGACATGGTGCACGGCCGTTGTGAATGTACTCACAACACAAGAGGATTGAACTGTGAATATTGCGAAGATTTTTATAACGATTTACCGTGGCAGCCTGCTGTTGGAAAGACTTCAAATGCTTGTAAGAGATGTACTTGCAATAATCATGCCACTACATGTCACTTCGATCCAGCAGTCTTTAATAAAACTGGAAAAATAAGCGGTGGTGTTTGTGATAATTGCCAACACAACACAATGGGTGTCAACTGCGAACGCTGTAAGCCAAAATTCTTCAAAGATCCTAGCTTAGACATACAGAGCCCTGATATTTGCAGGCCCTGTGATTGTGATCCAGAGGGAACGACAGACCAAGAATTACTGTGTGACGATGAAACTGACGAAATTAACAATAAAACTGCCGGCCGATGTTTATGTAAAACTAATGTTGATGGTCAAAGATGCGACAGATGCCGTGATGGCTATTGGAATTTCGACCCTAACAACCCAGAAGGTTGTGAATCATGTACCTGTGATCACTTGGGTACTATAAACGAACGAGGTTGCGACCCTGCTACTGGTAATTGTTTCTGCAAACGCCATGTTACAGGAAGAAATTGTGATCAGTGCCTTCCAGAATTCTATGGACTTTCGGACAGCAACGACGGGTGCCTTGCTTGTGATTGTGATATTGGTGGATCTTTGGATCATGATTGTGATGTAATTACTGGACAGTGTAAGTGTCGCCCCAACATTACAGGTCGCAGATGTGATCAACCTATACAAAATTTCTTTGTCGGAGCGCTTGATTCTATCGTAGTTGAAGCAGAGTCTGGTCAATGTGACTCGCAAATTGATGATAACGCGATTCAAAGTCAATTATGTCATGTAGTAATTAGGGAAAACTATCCAGATGGCCGCAAAGAAACATGGACTGGTCCAGGATTTATGAAAATTCCTGAAACTAGTACTTTAATTTTCAAGATAAACAATTTGAAGAAAAGCATGAACTACAATATTTTAGTTAGGTATGAGCCCCAATCACCTCAGAATTGGGAAGAAGCAACTATTATAGTTAAACGACCCTTACCGATTGATAGTGACTCTCCTTGTGCTAATGTTCGCCCTGAAGATGATACCGTATATGCTAGGTTACCATCAAACTCTAGAAGTATTTTAGTTCATCCATCAGTATGTCTTGAAAAAGACAGAGAAACTGAAATTCGTATTTATCTTGGTCGGCAAAACGGTGTCAATTCAAATTCTCGAGCTTCTATTTTAATAGATTCTATTGCTTTAATCCCATCATTTAAAGATCTACCATTTTTCGCAAATGATAGCGCGGCAGCAGAAGAATTCCAGCGTTATAACTGTGGGGACTCCTATTATTATGATCTGAACAGAGAAAATATTCCAGACATATGTAAGAAATATCATGCCAGCATAGGGTTTTATATTAGAAATGGATCTCAATCTTGTGACTGTGACCCATCAGGGTCTAAAAGTCATCAATGCAATCCATTTACCGGATATTGTCAATGCGTGGAAAATATTGTAGGCGCTAGATGCGACAGATGTGCACCAGGTACTTATGGTTTTAGTAAGTTTGGTTGCAAGCGTTGTGATTGTAACAGCATTGGTTCTCTTGATAATTTCTGTGATGCAGCTAGTGGCCAGTGTAAATGCAGAGCCAATACATATGGTCGCGCTTGTGATTTATGTCAACCTGGTTATTTCAACTTCCCAAATTGTCAACAATGTGATTGTAATGGGCATGCTGTTGAATGTGATGATAGAACAGGTGCTTGTAAAGATTGTAACGATAATACAGAAGGGCATCGTTGTGAGAGATGCGTAGAAGGCTTCTATGGAGATCCAAGATTAGGAGTTGATATACCATGTCGGTCATGTCCTTGCCCTGGTGTGAAAGGTGATTTTAGTAAGAGTAGTCATGCTGATCGTTGCGAATTAGATCCTGAAACAAAAGACGTTGTTTGCGAGTGCAAAGAAGGCTATGCAGGACTACTCTGTGATGTGTGTGCGGATAACTACTATGGAGATCCTATTAAGGGCACATGCCAAATATGCGAATGCAATGATAATATCGATATAACCAAGCCTGGGAACTGTGACCCTTACACTGGCAAGTGCTTACAATGTCTTCATAATACTGCTGGAGACTCCTGTGATGTATGCCAAGAAGGCTACTACGGCAACGCAATAGAAAAAGCTTGTTATAAATGTAACTGCTCGAGATTAGGAACTAACTTTACCATGGGAAATTGCGACGGCATCACTGGACAATGCCCCTGTTACAACAATGTGATGGGTGTAAATTGTGACCAATGTACAGAAAATCACTGGAGAATAGCCATAGGTAAAGGTTGCGATCCATGTGAATGCGATCCAATCGGATCTGTATCCCCACAATGTAATCCATATGTTGGAAAATGTGAATGTATACCAGGTCATGGTGGACGGCAATGCGACCAGTGTGAAGAAAACTACTGGGGTAATCCTAACATTGAATGTCATGAGTGTGATTGTGATTTATACGGATCAGTATCTAAGCAATGTAAACGAGATGACGGCTCTTGTCAGTGTAGACCAGGAATTGGCGGATACAAATGTGATACCTGCGCAAGAGGGTACCTGGGAGAAGCACCGCAGTGCTATGCTTGTGGAGAGTGTTTTAATAGCTGGGACGCCGTAATAAACGACTTACGTTTGCAAACTAACTACGCGATTGCAAATGCTAGTAAAATAAAAGTCATCGGCGCCACGGGAGCATATACAAGAGATTTCGATGAAATGACCAAAAAATTAAACGATATAGAAAATCTTCTGCAGAGTGCTAAATCAGGTCAAACGACAGTCCGAGATCTATTATCTAATGTAACAAATCTACAAAATCTTCTTGACGAAGCAGACAAAAAAGTGAAAAATAGTAACGAGCACTTAAATTCGGTGACATCAAAAATTAATCTTGGCAATGTTACATTAGATGGCTTAAGATCGAGCATTGAACACTTAAAGTCTAAAACACTTGATTTAGGCAACAACGCAACCAAATTACAAGAAGCTAACTTAGAAGGAGCTCTCAATCTTACGCGTGAAGCAAAACAAAGAGCGCTTAAAGCGGCTGATGATGCCGAGGATGTTCAAAATATTATTGCCAATACAGATAGACAAATAAAAAATACAGATCGCTTAATAGAAATGCAATACGCAAACTTTAATAACAGTCAAAATGAAAATGATAAAAAGTTAGATGATCTTTCTAAACAACTAGAAGAATTGGAAGGGCATATTCCAAAGTTAAACAAGAAAATGTGCGGACAAGAAAGCGATAGCTGTGATATCTGTGGTGGTGCCAGTTGCGGTAAATGTGGTGGTATATCTTGTGACCACGGAGCAGTAACCAAAGCTGAGCAGTCTTTAGATTTTGCAAACAAAACTGAGCATAGGATAAAAGAACACGAACTTACTGCTGAAGATCTGTTCAGGTCGATATCTCAGGCAAAACAAGATGCAGTAGCCGTTCGATCCAAAGCAATTGATTTGTTCACCAAATCTCAAGATTTCAAATACTCTGCAGAAAAGGTCACGAATGATAGCCTAGACTTGACCTCGGAGCTTAAAGAATTTTTATCCAATACCACCAATACTCCTGCTGATGTAAGAACACTAGCTAATGAAATTCTTAATCTGTCTATCAGAATCGAACCAAAAGAAATAACAGAATTGTCCCAACGCATTAATGCATCAGTATCTGAATTGACTGACATTGAAAATATTATTGCAGAGACTAAACCAGATTTAGAAAGAGCAAATAGGTTAAAACAAAACGCCACTGTTGTCAATAAGTCTGCAAACTTAACACTAGAAATGGCAAATCAGGTGTTAGAAGCTTTAGATGAAGCACAAGCAGCACAAGATGCAGCTGCCAACGCGATTGAAAAAGCAAATAGTGATATAGACGCCGCTAAAAGTGATCTTATTCCCATTGCAGTAGAAACTGAACAAGCTCAGAAAAAAGCTAATGAAACAAAAGATGAAGTTGAAAGATTGCGGTCTCGTCTCTCGGATTTACAGAAAGACATTTTGAAAATAGAAAGCGATGCCGACCAAGTTAAACAAGAGGCCAATGAGGTTGTTAATCGTGCTGAAGGAGCCGAGCAAAAAGCTCGCGAACTTAGACAAGAATTTAAAACCACTAACTTGACATTAACTCAAAAAGCCGATGAAACTTCAAGCTCCCGAGAGCGCGCGCAACTTCTTCTGAACCGAGCAACAAAGCTAGCTAGTGTGACTCAGACACAATTAAAAACTCTCGCTAACATGGAGGATCTGTACAACGACCATAACGAACAGTTAAATACATTGGAAAAAGAAATAGGCGATTTAAATACCAAAATGAATTATTATCTTTCAGAAATTTCGAAACGTTCTGACAATTATCGGTCTTGTACAACATAGTCCTATCATCCTAAAATTCTGTCATATGCTACCATGATTTTGAGTAGATGTGCTGTGCCATAATATTAATAATGTAGGTACTTAACATACTTAGTCCTGTTGTTTATATTGTAGTTAGACTACAGTATTTGTTTTTATTATTTCTGATCTGATGATTGACTTGGGTTGTAAACAAAAGCTGATTAGTCCATACATTTGAATAGCGACACCTGATAGCTTTGAGAACCATACGAATACCCAAAAGAAGCACCTACTTAACTCTACTCCTTAAACAAAAAATCTTGTATGGTTTATAAATTCATTATTTTACTATTCTAATAAATAACCTTTATGCATCCTAAAACGACCACGTGAACCATAGATTTAAATTTTTAATCAGACACTGTTTGATACGTTTTAATTTTAAGTTCGTGTTCTGTAAATATAAATAATACGTATGTACTCCACGCCGAAAAATATTTTTTGTAAGGTGATAATAAAAAATGTCAACGTGTCAGCATTCTTCATACCTACTGAAAAATCATGCCATAAAATATAATTAAGTCAAGGTTCAGTTTATTATTTCCATTTAGTTTTATTATGATTCTGTATAGAATGTGTGTTTACTAATATATGATGTGTTTGTTTCATTTATGATTTAAAACTTAAAAAATAAATGATTTGTTCATGTTTAATATAATATCTAATGTTACATTTAAGATTTTTTTATGAAATGTATATGATTATGATTACACTAGTAGATTCTGTAATTTATAATATAGAAATAAGTAAATAATACTTCCATTTTATGAATATTTTTTAGGTAGATATAATAAACGGTACATACAAAACCAGAATTTTAGTAAATATCTAATAAATATGAAGCTTAGGAGGCTGACTTTGATTCCTATTAGGTGATTTTTGCATTTAAAATTATAGGTTTATTGAATGAAAACCTATCGTAACTTTAATATAAATTTCCATATATTTTAAGACACCGATACTTACATTTATTGTTAATAAATACATATTTTAAAACTATAATGACTTCTTATTTTATTTCCCACTAAGCTATAATAGTATCCCTAACTGTTCATTATTGTATACCAGCACAGTAGATAACAGGCTGCCGGTTCCGGGCAAAATTTGATAAGTAAACTAAAAATCATTGAACATTGCTCAATTATGGCGAATTTTTAATTTATTTCTTAGGGTTATGGT
Organism: Gymnoscelis rufifasciata; assembly: GCA_929108375.1. Classification (NCBI taxonomy): domain Eukaryota; kingdom Metazoa; phylum Arthropoda; class Insecta; order Lepidoptera; family Geometridae; genus Gymnoscelis; species Gymnoscelis rufifasciata. The sequence continues at coordinate 9,339,175 of OV815302.1, read as the reverse complement.
TTGTTATTTACCAGAATTGTCCCTTCCTAATGTAAACACAGGTAAACATATAGGTGTTTATTTATCATCATCATCCTGCCCATGTCCCACACTATGTGGTAAATAGGTGCTTATTTATAAATACACACATAACAGAGCATACATTTTAAATTTTTCTTTTAAAAGTCTCATATTTCTAATACACCAAAATCGTTGTATCGTTCTATTTGACGAAATTTGGAATAATCCGATAATAACAAGTGCTTATACCCTATGCTATAAGGAACAATACAACTTCTTAAGTTTCGAGGTATTATTACAGTTGATTTCTGAGATTTTGTGATTTAACAGTGAGTGGTCAAAAAGTTGTTTCGCTTTTATATATACATCAGTGATGAATGGGTGTAAAATAATCTAACCCAAATAATTTTCATGACCTAAAAATTGAACCCTAACATTTTTGTACATGTACTATGACCACAAATGTACGTATTCCATGTTTTTTTTGCTGCTTTATTACATTTAATAACCACACTATCAGATAGGCAGTAAAATTTGAAATTTCTTATGATAATTTACGTAAATTAATTTATACATGCATCCGAACAGATGGATTGGGCGTCGGGTTTAATAGTACAATATTGGCATTATTTATTTTGGCTGTGGGACACCCTGTATAATAAAATTAATGAAACAAAGTAATCTAGCATCAGCATACTGTACCTACCTAATAAAATGCTCAAGAAGCATATTCAAAATGATATCATCAACGAATTGTTTTAATTTACTTTTCTGTTCATCTCGCACACATGTTGACCATATGTTTTGGATCTGTACCTACTAACTAAAATGTGGTGACCCTCTTTAGACCTTGCACTTGTGCGAGACCATCTATACAATTAAATAAAGAGGATAGTATGTCTTGTTAATGTGAAAATAACTGCTTTTTACTAAATGTTTATTCACTGCAAGAAAATCCACAAAACAAGGTTTGTATTTAATTAATGTGTCCTAAAAGATAAAAAAGAGGCATCGTCAAGTTGCTTTTACAGTCGGATAAAAATCTTATTCCTACCAAAACTTATATTAAGAACAGGGAAATGCAAAGAAATAAAACATCAACTCTCCATCCCTACACTGATATTATAAATGCGAAAGTAAACTTGTTTGACACAGACATAGATATTTTACTATATTAACCTTTATACTAAGTTTACAACACGCTGAAGTTAACAAAAAATATGACCCGACTGCGAGTTAACTTTTTTGGGAATATTTACACTCTTTAAGCTTATTGAAAGATAATGGTTGTTAGGCAAATTTGATTCGATATTGGTCCTAAACGGTCAGCTGAATAGAAAAATGTTAAAAGAAAACTATTTTTTTTGAAATATCTATTCAACGTACTCTACATGACATAGGTTGTTGACATTATTTTTTTATTTTTACAAAATGGCGTCCAGTAGTCATCATGTTTAATCTTCACAAACGTCATGTCTTTAGTTTCACTCGCCGTACTAAGAGGAATCGACTGACGTGTGAATCATATAAATCGGCCTAGGCGTTTCAAGTTTCAAGTTTCTTTATTTATAACAAAGGGACCAGTCATGTTACAATTTTATACATGTATGTCAAAATGTACATAGGTACATAATAATATATTAGTACAATAAATTTGTTTCGTCTGTATAGTGGTACAAAGGAAAATAGATATATACATACATAGACTGTTAAACACATTACCACCCCTTTGCGTTGCGGTATCACATTTAGAATATTTCACCTGAAACAAAATGATTGATTTATTATAAAATACCAACTTATCCTATTTGAATTTACTGTAGAGCAATTTATATTCTACATAACTAGCTGGCCCGTTCGGGATTGGCAAGGATGCGAAAACGTTCCTCTTGATTCACTCTACCTGTTGTAAAAATCCGTTGTGTTGTTTTTGTGTTAATCCCAGACAGAAGGTCAGAAAGACGCGGTGGGGGATTTTATTTTTTATTTATATACTAGCTGACCCCAGCAAACGTTGTTTTGCAAAATGAAAAATAGATAGTAGCCGATTCTTAGACCTACTGAATACGCATATAAAATTTGGCGAAAATCGGTAAAGCCGTTTTGGAGGAGTACGGTAACTAACATTGTGACATGGCAATTTTATATATAAGATATTGTTAAGGATTAATACCAAGGTACAAATATAGAGCCTTTTCAAGCAGTGCTATTTTAATAAAAAAATTGAGTATAAAAATCGCTTATTGACACAAAACTATAATAGTTAGAGATATGATGTTGCAATGTTTTTTGTAGATATTGATAAGTTCTATAAAATTGTAATACATCACTTTGTTATATATTCAATAGTTTTCGCAGCATTCGCGATTTAAGAAAGTTTTTAGGTTTTTTTTTCACCTAGGGTTACATATTCGAAGGTTTGGTAGGAAATCTTTTTTTTTTTAAAACAAAATATAGCCTATGTCACTAAGGTATAGTGTAGCTTTCGAATGGTGAAAGAATTTTTTAAATCGGTGCAGTAGTTTCAGAGCCTATTCGAGACAAACAAACAATAAAAAATCAAACCTTTCCTCTTTATAATATTAGTATAAGTATATATGTTGGTTAATCTTACATTTGTACACAGCATAAAATAACGTCGTTTCTGCAATCTGTCCGCTTGGGTCTTTTAAAGTACAATATATTTTCATGTAATTTTCAGCAATGAATAGAGACAGTTTACTTTTTCTTGAGCTTCAACAAAAGAAACAAAAAGCAAAGTTTTACTATGATAACCTTACTTCAGTTTGATTTTCCTACAAAATTCCTAAGATTAGGTTAACACTATAATCAACATGTTGTCCTTACATATAATGTTTGAGAATTGGACAATTGATGTTATTGATGCGTATTTATACCTTGGGCAGACTAGGAACGACTAGGACTAGATACAAAGGGTTGTTTATTATCTCAGTTATCGGTAAGCATTTTGTTTATATGTAGTTATTTCAATTATAAAAGCATTTCAGATGGTTATATTTGGAGCCGATATTATCCAACGATGATGGAGAACTAGGCGCTAAGTTCCGAAAAGTGGACCAGGGTTTTAGACAAGTTACTCGCATATTGGAGAACGATCCACGGCTCTCTGCTCTATTGCAGTCTGCCAGGCTGCAGCCGATGTTGGACTCTATATCGGAACAACTGCTGGCGTGTCAATCGGCTCTAAACCAATATATTGACGTGAGTAAAATAATTATCATAAAAAATAATACGTACATAGTAATTATCATAATGATGAACATCCTTTGAAGTATTATGGAATCATAAAAAACTAAGTTAGAGGAACCAAGTCATTTATCATGTTTGGGTAAACTGAGGTGTTCTCATCAAAAAGGAACTTACAAACAAAATTTTGATCCGACCATCAAAAAACATCTAGTACGAATGAAAGAGCAATAGAAAACAAAATATTGGATCGTTCCTAAAATAATTATTTGAAAAACTCTATTTTTGTAAGAATTATTTATTATTTAACAATAGATGTCAAAGAAGCAGGCTTCAATTCGAAGCGTATTCTTTGTGTTTTATTTAATAAACATAAAATAATGCTCGTGTTTTTGAAGTGAAACTTCTATAGAATCGTAGTGATTTCAAACCGGATGCAAAAAGATGAAACGGAAATGGTACTTAAGAGACACAAATACAATGCTTTATTTAAATTTCTTTGCGCGATACTTCGTAGTTGAGACTACGAAGTATCGCGCAAAGAGGTATTGCTGTATTTTATTTATATTATTTTGTAACATACTTTATGTAATACACTTTATTGAAGTAATATAAATAATCCGAATAATTACAGATATATGTTTGTTTCTCTTATCATTTTAGCAGATGCGTTCATTTACCCTTTTGTTCTATTCGAAATATATCATAATTATAGTTCGTAAGTTGTAGACTCCAATCGTGCGTCGTAGCTGACACACACACACTGTTTTTTTATTCTTTCGTCGATTTACTGAAGTTTCACTTCTATCGTGTGTGAATCGCACACAAACCTTTTTTTTTTTTGCGGTAATCCTCAAAAGTTTTCTTTCTTTATTTACTAAGTAAATTTCAAGTAAATTTTAATTTAAATGGGCTGTTTCTTATTTTTTTTTCTATTTTATAAGTATTAGCTAAAACCGTCAGTATAATATTTATTATAATTACAGGACAAACGATCTATATTCCCTCGACTATATTTCCTCAGCGACGATGATTTACTTGAGCTTTTGGGCCAAGCTCGGGCAGGCGCCGAGGGCCGGGAATTAGTGATGCAGACTCACCTTAAAAAGTTATTCCCTGGGACGACTGGGGTAAGACTCGGCCCCGGCGGAATGTCGATTACTGCGCTATGCAGCCACCACGGCGAAAACTTCCCGCTCGAACATCCTGTCGACATAGACTGTGCCGTTGAGGTAAGCCCACATATACGCAGGGAGGCAATTCTCGCGCCACTGATATTTATAACGAATTTGATATAACGTTATATTATAACGGATTTGTATATAATTATGGTGCCTAATCTGTCGTCAAGAGAGAAGTTCCTGTGTACCAGCAGTGGGAACATAAATATGTGTGCTTATGCTATGTATTACAAATAAGAGAATTACCCTCTGAAGGCCAATTATTTATTATTGTTGAACAATCACAAACAAAATAATTTTACATAAATAAAACAATATCAATCTACTGACTTTTCGATATACTTCGAATTCGTTATAATATCATTGGCGCGAGAATTACCCTCCAGGTACCTAAAGTCTATTCTTAAAGGTGAGGGGAAGTGATTTCAGGACGTTGACACGAACCATTGGACTTTATTATCTAACCAGATGCGTATAGCTGTTTTAATGAGGTAATAAATGCGTTTTAGAAGCTGAGCTCATGCATGGTACGGTTAGATGACGACTATATCCTAAATTCGGATGAACTAGTGTGGTTTTGTACTTCTATAACCAAGATGTTTTTTAGACACACCTTACTTCACTGAAAATTTGTATTATTATATTACTTATATTATTCTCTGAAAAAAAAATTTCGACATGGGTCTTCAACCCGGACTTTCTGAGCCTCGAGACCCTCAAGGAAAATATTTATATTAGATATTATATTGACTTAATTTGTTATATTGTAAAGAAAGTTGGTATGTCGCCTCTTCACGCATTTACCAATTACCCAATGTCATAAAATGCAATTATACATAATAAATAATACATATCAGCCTTCGTGCAAATAATAAGTCAAAATATAATATTTTTTTAGTATATCTCATAATTTAAGAATTCACTAACGCTATAACAACACTTTTTAAGCAACTAACTACACAAATCATAAATCGTTTATTTGCAACCATGTTGTAACATTAAGGTGTTATAGTATGTGTATATGTGAGAACAGAACAAGGTGTTTGGGCACTGCAAACATAATTCTGTCTTAAAAATATATCCATTTAATTATTTAAATTGTTCTGGTAGTTTATTATAAATGAAATACACATATCGATAAAACTTTTTTTTTATAACTTTCAGGTTTGGCTGAAAAATTTAGAAACAGAAATGCGTTCATCGCTTAAAAATATGACTCTGAAATGTGTCGGAGCTAGCTCCATCAATGAGCAGGATCCATTTACATTGCCGACGCAGATTCTATGTCTAGCCCAAAACATTCGATTTACAGAGCAGGCAGAAAAGGCTATTACGTCACGCGACCTGCATAAGTTGAAAGCCACTATAGAAAAAGAGAATTTGTATTACGTTTCCACAGACGTAGAGGATGAGAGCGAACGAAACAAAAGACAGGCGCTCATATTACAATGCGCTCATTATGTCTCGGTCATAAGGGTTCTGATTGAAAAAAACGTAACCTCGACAACTGACTGGCATTGGCAAAAACAGCTGAGGTAAAGTCCCTACTGATATCTTAAATCGAATGTTACTGACTGTTCGCCTGCTTTTTACTTTTACCTATACGTTTCAACCATAACGTGTCCATTTTTTTATTACTTTTAATAGCAAGATTTCTAGAAATAATGTAAGCTTCAATAGATAATAAAAATTAAGATTTCAAAAACATTAAAATAGTCTCCCTAATGAAAGGGCTTGATGTGTTCATAGATATTCTACTTTTATTTACTAACGGTAAAAAGTAGAAACAACATTTAAATTAATTAAACAAAAACAGAATAGTAAAATAATTACATAGTTCTGTTTCATTCTGTTCAACGAAAAATCGAATGTTTACAAATATACCCGTGTTGGGTACCAATTCGGGGTGATGCTAGTTAGTTTATATATGGGTTTTATAATTTTTATTTTTATAATGAGCTTGACTCTACCTATCTAAAAATTTATTTTACAGATTCTACTTGAGTAATAAAGATGTGTATGCAAAAATGGGTTTAGCTCAAATATCATATTCATATGAATACCTAGGTGTCAATACGGGTCAATTCGTGCGAACGGAATTAGCTGACGACTGTTTTCTCATACTGACTCAGGTATTTATAAATAACAGCTAATTAATTCGTAAGTATATATGCTTAAGTTCAACGGGGTGTCAATGCACTATTAAAATTGCACATATTTTTCATATTAGATTAGTTTTAGTTTTATGTAGTAAAATTAGTTAAGTTCCTTTAATCTAAACTTTAAATGATACGTGTAAAATAGAATGTCCTACAACTTTTATTGGCGAGTGAGAGATCCTGGTGACCTGTAATACAGGTTGATATACCTACCTCAGGCACCAGTCTCCCACAAACCTATACTAAATGTTACCTTATTCCTACTTGTATCAATAATCATTAAGGTTTGTGTGAGGAAATAAACGAATTTTATTATTTATTATTATTATATTATTCGTTGGCACTCAAATCACTCTCTCACAAACTTGGCTTACGATCAATAGTTAAGAAAATCTTACGAAAGGGGTGAAATATTATACCGTAGTCTAACTCGATGTTAATAAATATATACAATGCGCTCTTGCTAGCTTTGGCTGAAGTGTTGTTTTTAGCGCCTTCAAAAGCTATTCATATAATTTTTCCTTATGTATTGAGTCATTTTAGAGCGATTTTTTGAAAAACTGTCAAATATATTATTATAGGTATTAGACAATTAACGTAAACATGCATATTTTGTTGTAAATTATGTACACTATGTCGCTAACTGGTATCCTTTTAAATAGCTAAAGTTTACTTTGACTATTTTGCACGATTTATAAGCGTTCTACTTAAATTCTTTAAAGCAAACATTATATCGCCTTTCAACGATTTGATCCTGGTGCTCTTTCGCTCAAGAGCACGTTAACTGCACAAACCAACTAGGCCAATGAGTTAGTTGCCGAATTGTCGAAATATTATGTTGATATTGTTCGTTGAAGAACAATAAAAATAATTCTTGATACAAAAAAATATTTTATTTCTTTAGATCTACATTTAAATTTGACAAACAAAGAAAGATAGCGTTACTCGTGCTGCCGCGAAACTGTAAAGACGTTTCATATTATGCAGTTAAAGAGTGATAAAAAACATAATATGGACTAAGGAGTTTCCATTACATATGTATCGGCCCTAACACAGTCCTATCAGCTCAGATTTCTACCCTAAATCTTTTATAGTGCAGGCTGTTCGGTTGTGGAATCAACTGCCTGCTGATATTAGACATGCTCCTTCTATTAACCCTTTTAAAAATTTAGTCAATAAAATCTACCTTTTTGGCATAAGTAGGTATTATTATAGTTGTTTACATGCATAGCAAATAAATGTATCTGTTTACACTTTGATTGCTTTTAAAAATCATAATGTAATTTATTTTGATTTGTTACATTTTTTAATTCGTTATTAACGGTCATTTAATTTAATAAGTTATAAATACTGTGAAGTACGTAACGACCAATCAGAGCAGAGCACGTCGCTCGAGGCGCCATCTTTACTAAAGTGTGGCTGACAGTATTTTTCGGACATTACTTAGTGAGACACCAACGGATCGAGTTGGATCGTTGGTTGTTTAGAAAGTGTTAGAAGTGAGATTGGTGCCTTGAACTCGCTGCTCGGTTTTTGAAAGTGCATTTTTTATTTTTTATGCTGTATAAGCCTTCATTTGACCACAATCTCACCTGATGTAAAGTGACGATGTGGTCAAAGATGGGACATGAAGACCTAGAAGGTAGATGGCTTCTCCGGGCCACATTACGAAACACGAAAAAATCGCTTCACGCACTGGCCCAGCCCGGAGGGTGGTGACAAGCCGCGGCCGAAGCCTACCACCAGAGACTGTTCTTAGCACCACCCGGAGGTCACGTGTAAGGATTCAGAGGGATTTTATTTGAAACATTTGTAAATAGACAAAATGTCGATCAAATTCTTGTAAAACAGTGACTATTGTGTTTTGTGCTCGCATTTCACCCTGATGACGCCCACTAAACACGTAACCACTTATGACGATGTCGTTAGGAACAACGATTCTTCGACTTATATTAGGTCCTTACATATGAAATTGGCGTTTTGTATGGGAGGAACAAAAAGTCGAATATTTTTTAATATAATATATTTAATTAATCAAAGTATGAACCATTATTTTCTATGCACTTTTGCCATCTTATAGGTAGTTCATTGATCCCTTTACTAAAAAAACCAGTCGGACGGGAATCAATAAAATCTTTGAAGGCGATTTGGACTGCCCCATCGGAGTTGAATTTTTTCCCTTGCAAGAAGTTATCCAAATTTCGAAAAAAATGGTAATCTGTTGGAGCAAGGTCCGGGGAGTACGGAGGATGTCTTAGACTTTCCAATTGAAGCTCTTCTAATTTAGTAGCCGTCTGTTGCGCAGTGTGTGGTCTAGCGTTGTCGTGAAGCAGCAGTGGCGTGGAGCGATTGACCAGCCTAGGTTGTTTAGCCGCTAGCTTTTCCATCATGGTTTGCAATTGCTGACAATAGACATCAGCCGTAATAGTCTGGCCAGATTTGAGAAAACTGTAATGAACAATACCGGCACTAGTCCACCAAACGCTTACAAGTAACTTTTTTGGGGTTAATTTTCGCTTGGGGCAGGATTTGGCTGGCTGGCCAGGATCCAACCATTGCGCTGAGCGCTTCCGATTATCGTAAAGAACCCATTTTTCATCACAGGTAATGATTCGGTTTAAAATACCTTCATTATTGTGCCGGTTTAGTAATGTAACGCAGCAGTCGACGCGCGTTTGCCGGTTTGCTTCAGTCAATTCGTGAGGTACCCACCTTTCAAGCTTTTTAATCTTCCCAATTTGCTTCAAGTGAATTAAAACAGTTTTATCACTAACACCGCAGCCTGCAGCTAACTCGGACGTGGTTTGCGATGGATCCGCTTCCACAATAGCCTTCAACTCTTCATTATCAACTTGAGTCTCAGGCCGTCCACGGGGCTTGTTCTGCAAGTCGAAATTTCCAGAACGAAAACGTTGGAACCAAAAACGAACTGTGTTTTCTTTTGCAACACGACCGCCATACACATCATTCACCCTTCGAGTTGTTTCCGCAGCACTAGTGCCACGGCGGAACTCGTACTCGTAAATAATGCGATATTTTAAGTTTTCCATTTTGTAAAATGAGTGACGCAAACAGAAAAAAACAGAAGAAAAAAAACAAATGAATGACGATCATCGAAGCACAAATACATGAGTCTATAGCTGTACAAATTTGAATTTGGAATTCCTTACCAAAGAGGAGAAATTTGTGATTAAAGTGGCCAGTACGAAAAACGCCAATTTCATATGTAAGGACCTAATATACATATATATTTTTACTAGCGGCCCGCCCCGGCGTCGCACGGGTAAAAAAAGTTCCCGGCAATTTTTCCTTATTTGCTCACTGTTTAGACCTCTCCTGGACTACGACAAACATTTTAAAACCAAAATCAGCTCAATCGTCCCAGCCGTTCTCGAGTTTTAATCAGACTAACGAACAACAATTCACTTTTATTTATATAGAATATAGATAATCTCCGCTATTTCTCAGACGCTTTTAACAAAAAATATATATATATATATATATATGTATAATAATAAAGTACTTCAAACTCATGTCAGAAAAAAATGATTGAAAACTATGTTGATTAATGAACTTTCGAGACATAGACAATAGCTCAAAGAGTATAATTACCACCACGTATGAATAGCTTATCAAGAAAAATCATAGACAACCTATAAAAAGACATTTATTTTACACTTTTGTTAACCTGTAGATAATAATAACAGACAAATAATTAGCAATAAATTAAAATTGCGACTACAATTTGAGATTTAAACTATCTTATCTCTCAAGTTGGATCGAACTGCACATGGTGTGCGAATTTTATTATAATCGGTTAAGTGGTTTAGGAGTCCATTGAGGACAAACATTGTGACACGAGATTTATATATATTAAGATTATCACTTTACATTTTCAGTATTGGCAATAGTAGTCATAGGATTAATATTAGTTTTTGTTTTTATTTTTGTAATTTTAGTATGTTTTTAACCCCCGACCAAAAAAGAGGGGTGTTATAAGTTTTAAGTGTCTGTCTGTCTGCCTGTGTATGTCTGTCTGTCTGTCTGTCTGTCTGGGACATCCTGGCTCCCGAACGAATGGAGTGATTTCAATTTAGTTTTTTTTGTAAGGTGAGTTTGGCGCGGGTGTTCTTAGACATGTTTCATGAAAATCGGTTGAGACGTTTAAAAGTTGTGGCGGTAAGAGTGGGGAAGGAAAACCGAAATTTGCAAATATACTCGAGTGGGGTATCAAATGAAAGCGCATCGCGTGCACATTACTAAATATTATGGTGTTTTACTTAGGCATTCTAATCGGGGTTTTTTCTTAAAGAATTTAAATTTATATTTTGTTTACAACCTTCCTGTATTAAATTATTTCCATACAAAGGTTGTCTGGAAGAAATTTCTATTATTATCGATCTATTAAATTTTTTCAGTCTCTACACCTAGGGTTGGTTGGGAACCCTTTCGGCCCGGCGGGCACTGGTAAAACCGAGTCTGTTAAGGCGTTGGGTGGATTGGTTGGCCGACTGGTGCTTATATTCAACTGTGATGAGGTGAGGTACCTTGTACTTAATAGCTGCATAAAATTGCGTTCTTAAAAAATAAATATTTCCGGACAATCTACACAACAACATCTAGCCCCGTGGTAAGCTCTAAGCTTGTGTTAACGGGTACTAGATATCTGATATACTTAATATAATATACATACATATATAGATATTTTTATTATACATATTAAACGCCCAGACCAAGGAGAAAAGTGCTAGCAGAACATACAAACAATTTTACCCTCAGCGGGAATCGAACCCGCTACCTCTTGCTCTGCAAGCGGACATTCGCCCACCGCGCCACCACCGAGGCAGTCTTTCTTGTTTTATTCTTATTTGAATATTCAACGAGAGTTAAACCTGTTTCCCTGCTTATATAATATGCAAATATTGGAGTTTGTCCTTATCAAAAAACTACTCTTTTTTTGCAAAGAGTATGGGTTCAATACATAGAAATAATCTTTCATAGAATATTGCCCATGTTGTAAAGACAGTATGCAATGGAAATTTCATTAAAACTTTTTCTTAATTTAAATTAAATAATATTTTTGCGAAGAGCTTATTGTGTATAGTTATTCAATAAAGAACTCAATGTATTCGTTAGGCAATGGACGCTGTGTGCATGGGACGTCTTCTCACGGGTCTGTCACTCTGCGGCGCTTGGGGCTGCTTCGACGAGTTCAACCGCCTGACGGGCGACACCCTCGCAGCGGTCTCGCACCAGCTCTCCTCGCTGCTGGCGGCCATGCAGGGGACCACTGCCACCGCCACGCTCAACGGGAAACAGGTGAGACACTTTTCACATTTGTCTATCGCCTGTCAGACACTTGCATGTGCCGGCTGCGACGAGTTCAACCGCCTGACGGGCGACACCCTCGCAGCGGTCTCGCACCAGCTCTCCTCGCTGCAGGGGACCACTGCCACCGCCACGCTCAACGGGAAACAGGTGTGACACTTTTCACATTTGTCTATCGCCTGTCAGACACTTGAATGTGCCGGCTGCGACGAGTTTAACCACCTGACGGGCGACAAACCGCACCGCGTTAACTTTTTTTTTCTGTTAAACCGATTTCACCTGGAGATGGTTTCCTCACATTTGGCGTGTATTTTTATTTCTCGATGTATTTGTGATTGTTTTGTTTAGTGTTCGTGCATCTTTTCGCATTTCTCATTTTTACCGACTTCAAATAAAGGGAGGAATTTGGCGTGTAAGTAAGATTGCTGTGTAGTTTTCGAGTTATCATTTTTTGTCGAAAATGTTGAGAAATGGTGGCACCCACGGGAGAAGATGGAATCAAAACTTTTAATAGATTTAGGAAAGTGTATGTTTGTAAAAAAATTAAGAACATTTTATTTATATACTACTAAATATTATGGTGTTTTACTTATAAAGAAATTAAGACATTGGAATCGTGGTTTTTTCTTAATTTTTAAATTTAGATTAATTATTTTATGACAAATAAACATTTATTTCTTACATTGTGCTATTAACAGGTAGCGGTATCAGAGTGGTGCGGCGTCGCGGCCACGATGAACCCAGTGGGGCGCGGGTACGGCGGGCGGCGCGCGCTGCCCGCGGCGCTGGAGCGCGTGCTGCGCCCCGTGGCTATGGTCCAGCCGCGCGGGGACCAGCTCGCCGCGCACCTGCTGGCCGCGCGCTGCGTGCTCAACGCACAGCCGCTCGCCAAGGACCTCTATGACGTGTTCACCATGGCCAGGTATATATAAATCGAAATTTAAAATTTAAGAAGAACCCCCGATTCCAACGCCTTAATTTCCTCATAAATAAAACACCATAATATTTAGTAGTTAGGGCACGCGAAGCTCTTTCATTTGATGTCCCACTCGAGTATATTTGCAGATTTTCGGTTTTCCTCCCCCACTCTTACCCCCATTCCTTTTGAACGGCTCAACCGATTTTCTAAAGCATGTCTAAGAACACCCGCGCAAAACTCACATTTCATACAAAAAAAAACTTAATTGAAATCGCTCCATCCGTTCGGGAGCTATGATGCCACAGACTTTTTTTTCGGTTTTCCGAAAAAAAGGTTTTCGGTGGTCCGCGTCCACATTACATAATATTATGTTATTTTACATTTAAGGAAATTATTGGCATTGAAATCGGGGGTTTTTCTTACATTTTAAATTTAGATTTATTTATCATGCATACTAAAGAGCAACCACATAAATCATATTATTTTGATATTATTGTCTATAGTTCTCTACTGAGCGGCCAACGACACTATGACTGGGGCCTGCGAGCGCTTAAGGCAGCGGTAGGCAGCTGCGGCGCAGCGCTTGAAGCGCTTGCTCGCAGCCCGATACAACAGCAACGTGCGGCTGTGCGCCGCTTATTGGCTCTTAACAATATGTCCAAACTGACTTCCTATGATGCACAAAGGTAAATTTATGTGTCTTCCGTAAATTTTAACGCCCATGGCATATCGTAATAAGCCGCGTACTGACTGACCGAGGAGACGCGCGGCGCAGCCTGAGCTTATTCTTGAGCGATACACGTCCTGAGTTGCCTAGGATTTTAACCTGGACGGTCAATCTGTGCGCGGCTATACTCTAGTAACATAATGAAACTATTATAGCCGTCATATAAAGTATATGCTGACAATAGTTTCATTATTAATCATCTAAGTACGTTTCGCTACAGCACAGTTCATGTGCGAGTGTGTTTTTTTTTTAATGGAAATGGTCTAGTCCTACGAGGTATGCTAACAACAGACAGAACAAAAAACAACCACTATATATACTATAATTAAATAAACCAAATACTTTGTTTCCTCCGTTGCAGATTTGAAAGTATTCTGTCTCTGGTATTTGCTGATGTCCCTGTAGAAAAAACATCTTCAGATCCCATAACAAAAGCGATTGAAACTGCCACAAACAACCTCAAACTGAATCTAAATGAATTACAGGTAATCTTGGTTATAAAAATGTATAATAAGGTTATGTTGTTAATATTAACATGACAAAAATAATTATTTCAAAAGTGGGCAAGTTAAATGTAAACAATTTTTAACATTACTAGGACATTATTGTATTGTATCGATTTTTAGGTAAAAAAATGTGTTGAACTGTATGAGCAGCTACAACAAAGAATGGGCGTTGTGTTAGTCGGCCCACCGGGTTCTGGGAAGACTACTATAAGAAGATTATTGAAGAACGTAAGTGTCCTATTGTTTGTCGCTTAAAAGATCTGAATGAAAGCAACCATATGTCAGACAAGCTTTTGCTTAAAATAACTCGCCCTAGCAAATTTTCAGAGTTGTTTATCGTAAATCTCATGGTGAGAAGTGCGTGCTAAGTTAGCCTAACCTAACTAACTAACTTAATCCTAACTGAAATGCAAAATTAAATAAAACCGTTAAGTACACAAAGCGTGATGGGGTAACAAACAAATAAACATCGCATTTATAATAATAGTTCGGTTAGCAGATCTAACGAACCCCGTTCTCGCGTATGTTGCGCAAACTTACAAAAGTTGTAGCGCAGTATGTAATGGATCTTACATATATATCGTACGGACAGTATCCGAAACACCGATCAGCGCTCCAAGACACAGATCGTAGCTCTAATAGCCGCCGCCATGTTATAGCGGGCTCGCCTGCCGTATGCCAGAAAAGCTGTGGGTGAAGTTAGCCACCAGGTGGCGCCCTAACCTAGCATGGCGGCATGAACTTGATAGTTTTCTTTATAATTAGCGGGAGACCGAGATTTGTGGCACAAATGGTGTCATGCATTTGCCCACCACTGCGACGCAAATGTCTAAAAATAATAACAGCAAATTTAAACATTGCCAACTATAACTTTTTAATCTCTTAGGCGCTATCACAACGAGGCAGGAACATTGTGGAGTACATAATATGCCCGAAGGCTATGAGCCGCGACTGGCTGCTGGGGAACATTGACCACGACACGCGGCAGTGGACGGACGGCGTTATATCCGCCACGGCGCTGGAAGTCTCCAATCAACCGCCAGGTTCAATATGCTACTCTAATTAATTTGATGTAAAAGAATTGTTTCTTGTAGATTTTAAGGTTCCTTAGCCATATGGCAAAAAACGGAACCTTTATGGATTCGTCATGACTGACTGCCTGCCTGTCTGTCAGTCCGTATGTCACACCATTTTTTTTCGAAACTAAAAAAACTACATATACTGTAGAAATTGGCAATGAAGCAATGTATTAAATGTGAACCGCATTAAGATTTTCATACAAAAATAGAAACATTTAAGGGCTAACTTCGACTTTTTTAACAAACCCATGCCGACCCATATTATGTGTGGAGTGTTTTTGGATAGCTAATTAAAAATGAATTTCTAACATAATTTTCAACTAGCATACCTACAATGTAATGTTTTGTAAAAAATATTTAAGATGTATGGTCATGGGTAGTCTGCGACGGCGACATAGACCCTGAGTGGATAGAAGCCCTGAACTCCGTGCTGGACGACAACCGCCTGCTGACGCTCCCGTCGGGCTGGCGCGTGCAGTTCGGCGCTAACGTCAACTTCATATTCGAGACGCACAGCTTAGAGCACGCCTCTCCGGCTACTGTTTCTCGTATGGGAGTCATTTTGCTAAGGTATAAACGATAATCATCTCGTGAATTTTCTTTGGCTGAGTTCTAAAGCGCCCGCGGGTGGAGTTGGCACAACATCTAATACTGCGCTTGTCAACCCGTTAGACAACCGTGTAACTGTATTGTCCAAAATTACCAACCCTCCTTAATATGGAGGAATTAATAAGGGAGGCTATGATCTCGGCTGAAGTCTCCCGGTCTGAGCTGCCTCTTTGTTAAAGTAAATAGTTATGAAACAGATTATAATATCAGCTATTGGCACAATAGCAGCTATTGCGTTATCAGTCTCAAGAATAACCGGTTATTATAAATCATCGGTTATTGTAATTCAGCAGTTGTTATTGATAACAAGTGGTTTATAATTACGATAGTTATCAGTGATAACTCGTTATTGTATCACAGTCGTTATTGAAAGCAATAGCTGCTATAACAGGTTTTAGGATATTATAATATCGACTGCTAAAACGATAGCAGCTATTGTTAAACTAATATTTATTTTAATTGATTTTTGATTGTATGTACTCGTATGGTTAGACGGATACATGGGGATCGGATGGGTGAATGCACGCGTGTATGTATGAATCGATGCAAGGATAGTGTGTGAGTGTGTGATTCTATGTGCGTATGGATGCATGTAGAGGTGGATGTACGAGCAGTGAATGAATGGATCTGTGGTGTTATTGCCCATCGCTACTAATTATTGTGCAGAATGCTGTGCATAATGCCTGGATGTGTGTATGGATGGATGTATGGACGGGTGACGGGTGTGGGTATTGTTAGCTTGTCAAAAGTATATTCTGTAATTTTAGAAAGCTATAGAATATTATTTATCCGTTTTTCTGTCGAGCAGGAAATAAACGTATTGAAAGTAAAGTTTAATAATCATACCAATAATCATATGTCAAAATAATAATATTTTATGATACTTCGTTGTATTTTTATGATTAACTCAAATGTAATTGAGTGAATACCTAATAATAGTTGTTATTGATTTTTCAATAATTACTCATGCATTAGCATATGTATGTACCTATAAAGGATCAAAGCATTGAAAAATCTGGTATTGAAAAAAGCAGTTATTGGTGTTGAATGTGAAAAAAAAATATGCTGTGCTAGCATAAACATGTTATTGCCCATCGCTAGTGGTCCTGCTGTAGGTAACTATATTCTGAGAAATAAATGCAGATCATTCGTAAACCGCAGTCGGGGAATACCCTTAGAATGTTAAAAGACTGTCTATCTGTGGCATGATAGCTCCCGAACGGATGAAACGTTTCAATTTAGTTTTAATAAAAGGTGATTTTTGCTCGAGTGTTTTAGACATGTTTGATCATTATCGGTTGAGAGCGTTTAAAAGTTATAAGGGATGAAAGATGAAAGTGGGGTAAAAGAACTGAAAATCTGATATGCCCGAGTGGTGTCTCAAACGAAAGCGCATCACGTGCATATGACAAAATAATATGATGTTTTACTTCTAAAGAATACTGAGAGTTTGGAATCGGTTTTTTTTATTTTTAAATAGATTATAACTTTTTAGTGAAGACATCAGCTGTGACATGGATATGCTTACGAGTTGGATGAAGAGAGCTGAGTTTGACAATGAAGTTGCAAAATCAGCACTGCCAGTTTTGTACCAAGTCATCAAACTATGCGTTCACTGGTTCAACTCGCACAAAAATGATGTGCAATTGAAACTTTATAACATGACATTGGTAAATATCTTTTAAAAATGGTTATAAATTTTGTTTTAGTAAGTTATATCCAATAAATCAATAAATATGGAAAGGTCACGAGTAAATATACATAACACAGGCAAACTACTTAATTAAAAAAAAATCTAAATGCCTAGCGCGGTAAGGTGCTAACTTGGCCCGTATTGTATTTTGGTTACTCATGATTCGTTAATTACCAATCACATAAATAACCAAACCAACGCATCCATAGGAACGTTTTCTTCTTGGAAGCTGAATTAGAAAACCACTCTTATACCTACCGCTCATAGTAAACAGTCTAGGCAAGTAGTAGCTCTCTTTGAAATTACGAGGTCAACCAAACAAATAGAGATACTCAAATCTAAAATAAAATATATTTTCACACAGTCACTCGCTTTGCACAAAGGTTATATAAAACACATATAGCAAAATCATTTCAACTTTCTTTTCAGGTAAAGCAAATAATAACGCAATTTGAATACATAGTTCAAAATCTAGTGATGAATCCCGCTCGTACCTCCCCAGAAGAGATTGTCTATGAGGCTGTGGAACGAAGTATTACTGATATTCTGAAAGAGAACGCGATTTCAAGCTTACACGAAACGGTAATAATAAATAGGTTTTATTTAAAGTTATTTTTATTAAATGTTTATTTTTCTATATTTTAATAGTAGCTGATCATGATTGTCCCATTGAAATAAAATTATAAATTAATTATTGCCTAAAATGGTCATATCACTTTGATTTTGGCTTCCTTTTATTGTATCGCGAAACGTGTTTTACGTATTACTAAGCACTCCAGACCCGTCAATAGGATAAATAAAGTTTCATGTTTCCCATGACTTTACCTCTATGACATTTAAAAGTATGCAAAGGATTTTGTTGCGGTTTTATTATAAGAAGAAGATTCAAGAGGAAGCTTTATATGTACTTTTATCTCGGAAAATGCGTTATTTGTGCAGGGAAATTCATGAAACGCCGTCATCGCCGCGGAGAATCGCTAGTTATAAAAATATATATTAGTATTTTTTAATTATTTTCAGTTATCGCCATTATTAGGCCCGCCACCTCCGCCGCCCATAGCCACGGGCGAGTGGACTACGGACTCCTTGTACATGTCTCCAAGGCTCTCGGCGTGTGAACCCATCCTTAGAGCTTGTTTGTCCTCCGATAGATCCCATCTACTTATTATTGGACCCGACGCCTGTGCTAAGAAGTAAGCTACTTGATTAACTATTATAATTATAATTTAATGGCAATAAGTTAGGCTATGGGCTTTTTGAAATTTTAACATTAACTCAACCAGTCAAGTCAACAGGTATTTAAGTTACAAAAACGTCAGACTTCAAAATCACTAACTCAAGGTCAGGTCCTGACTTGGAATGAGGTTTAACAAGCTCATTCAAATGGGTCGTACGATTGGTTATAATCCGTTGATGGAGAGAAAAACTTTGGTGAAAAACATAGCACCATTATGTTCGTTGTCACCACAGCCTTAAAACCAAAAGACAAAAAAACCGCATTCTAATAATAAATTAATAAATGATAATTACGAGATGACCTAAATAATAATTTTATAATGTTTATTTTGTAGTGAATTGGCAGAATATTTGATAAAGGAATGCAACTTGACTATGGTTGCAATCGACTGCACTCCCATTTTAGAGCCCTCGGATATCATCAATGACCTGAAAAGAGTAAGTTTCATAATTTGTATTGTTTTATCTACGTTTAAACATAATTCTAAGAAAATCCGCATTGTATAAGATTCTATAATGTAAATACATTCTTTGGTACTAAATTGTAACTCCGTGTTAATACACTAAAAATCACTTAAATAATAAATTACAAACCAAGTTGACCACATACATATCCTGTAATTATGTAATCGCTGATGTAGAGTGGTTGCAATTGTTTAAGTCTCCTAAATAAAATAATATACTATGGAACCTTCGTAGAATGATTGTGTCATACAATCCAATGTGTAAAACATTTTTTTTGAGACGATACGCAAATTGAGTTCTTGAATAGCAACTAACGAGGAATTTAAGGCTTCATAATAAACTATTGTATGTACATAACTATTTAAAACCTTTATGCATTCAAATAGCTAGATCATAACATACAAATAAGTCTTTTTAGATTAACTTAACAGTAAAACCGTGTAATATTTTTAACTTTTAGAATAACGTGGTCCGTTCCGGCGGTGGGGCTGGCGGCAGTCGGCGCGTGGTCCTTCTGGTGCGATCTCTGCACCGCGCGCGAGTCGACGCCTGGGGAACCAGCCCAGTACACTCTTTTCTCATACAGGTACATTCCAGCCGTAGTTCGTCTTCTATCTATATAAATAAAAATTAATTGTTGTTCGTTAGTCTGATTAAAACTCGAGAACGGCTGAACGGATTTATCTTATCATAGTCTTGAAATGTTCGGTCTAGGGAAGGTTTAAAAGGCGAGAAAAAATCGAATAATTGCCGGGGAAAAAAATTGAATAAAAGCCCGTGCGAAGCCGGGGCGGGCCACTAGTAAATAATAATTATAAAATCGTTTATTTCAGGCTTCACAGGCCCATATAAACTAACCTTGCTGAATAACAGACTAAATAAATCTGGTAATACTAATATTACACCGTGTCAGTGTCATCTGTCACGACCGACGGTATCCCCTTGCAGTATTAGCGACCGA
Source organism: Gymnoscelis rufifasciata (assembly GCA_929108375.1). Classification (NCBI taxonomy): domain Eukaryota; kingdom Metazoa; phylum Arthropoda; class Insecta; order Lepidoptera; family Geometridae; genus Gymnoscelis; species Gymnoscelis rufifasciata. Next base: position 9,319,105 of record OV815302.1, on the reverse strand, counting down.
TGAACCTGCGCAGATACCGCTTACATGGCGCCGAGACTCACCGATGCCGTAAAGTGTGGATCACAATGCATCTGTGAAATCATTATAAAGTATGGTGGAACATTAAAGATGATTAATTATTTTACATTCTTGCAATTTTCAATGAAAGGACACGTTAAAATAATTAAAAAAATGGAGTGACACCATCCTTAATCCGCTTTCAATCGCAGTGTAGGCGCGTGACTGCATTGATGCAAATACAGCGCTAGTATGTAACGTACATGTATGTATGAATAAGTCCGTATCCTATTGTCTTCTACAGGCATTATGTCAAGGTCTGTCTTTCAGTAATTACGATTTAGTAATGGGTGCTCTATATAATATATTGATATTCAGTTGATAGAGCACGGCGGGTTCTGGTCGCGTGGAGATACAGAGGTCGGTAGCAGCGCACAGTGGAGCCGCGTGGCGCGTATTTGCGTCGTCGCCTGCGCAGATACCGCTAACATGGCGCCCAGACTCACCGCTGCCTTCGCGCAGTATGCAATCAGGTAAACATAGATTACATATTTTGATTTCTATTGTAGACACATATACAAATAATCTGTCTATCAAAGTGATATAAGGAAGTCTGACACGGTAATTGATTATGAAAGCCAATAATCTCTCTCTCTAACGTCGCCTTTGTATTTCTCTTTTTAACTCCCGACGCAAAGAGAGTTGTTATAAGTTTAACGTGTGTATTACGTGAACCGATTTCGATTCTGTTGTTTGAAAGATAAGTAGTGGAGTGTTCTTCATAAAATGTGGTTTAGCCATTTGAAAAATATTAGGAAAGTGGAATGGATATTTTGGAAATTTGTAGTTGTATCAAATGAAAGATCACAAAACTTACACATCACGAATCAGCAAGTTTACTACGACGTTTTAGACGACCTCTCTGGCTCGGTGGGCTAAGGTCCGCCTGAGGCGCAAAAGGTTGCGGGTTCGGTTCCCGTCGGGGGACCAGGTTTTGTACTATATACAAATTCTGGTTTCGATTCTGGGTGTTTTCAATCTTATGATCATATCATAAATGTAGATAGGTAGTATATCAGTCACCTAACACTTGTAGTGTGAATTTTAAGGAAATATTTATTTAATTTTTGTTTAATGAAAATCGGTTAGGTCATTTTAGTGATATGAGGACTGAAAGTGGTAATGTACCATAATTCAAAATTAATAGAAAATTTCAAGCAGCTGCTGCATTTTGTTTTTGGAGTTTACTCCTTAAGAAACGATTTGAGTTATAAGGCCCGGTACGGAAATTATATGGGGAGTAAAATCAAGTGTTAACAAAAGTTGAGGCGTTACGTAGAAAGAGACAAACAAATATATCTGTAGGATTCAACGTGTAAAAGAATGAGATGGAATACCGTCGAAACGTCTCGTTCGAAATAAGAACTTTAACGCATTTTGGTTGGTTGTTTGTTGTGTCTCTGGAATGCGAGTTACCATTTTTGACATTCGAATACGCGTTCGAAAAAGTATTGCTTGTAAAAAGGTTCCATGACGGCATTTAAAACTAAAAAGGTTGTATGCTGTTCTTACGATATTTAAAAATAAAGAAGGTCTTTCACTTTTTGAAAACAGATCACGAGGCTGTTTGCAATATAATATCACTTGGCTTTATGGTCAAGCTTTTGCCTGCTTATGACAAATAAAAAGAAACTTTCTATTAAGTTAAGAAATAATTAACTTAATATAATTATTAATATTAAGTTAATTAAGTTTCTTTTTATTAAGTTTCATCTACTGTTATATTTCTGAAGTGAAATGCAAAAATATTCCATAGCCATTACATTTATATATATACACATAGAGCATATTAAGCATAATATCGTTATTTTACGAGTATGGTCGGTTATAAATATAATCAATATTTATGATGTATCGGTCAAAAGCTATAAGCACACTGCGTGTGCGCAACGTGCGCAAGTTCATTCGGTTAAATTTACTTGCCATTTTTAGTTCAGCACTCTGATATTATTAAAATCAATAGGAGTATACTCCAATCGTGCGTCGTAGCTGACACACACGCACTTTTTTTTTAATAAAAATTGGTTGTATATTTTTTATTTTTAATACGTATTGTGTAACTTCTGTTTTGTATAGATGCGGCATAAAGTAATTTTGTTACCATCTCGATCAACAAAAATGCAATCCTATACTTAATGTTATTAAATACTTTCAGTGAGCCTGATGACGATGAAATTCTAGAACTGATCCATAATTGGTTAAAACAGAATATTGATAAAAGTATTGAACATAAGAATATAGCAAGACTCGCAACTACTATACTAGGAATGTACAAAGAGGTAAGTAAGGTATACATTACATTACATTAGTTTTTTTTGTTGCATCGTAACTTTGTTAACCGACCGATTTAGGTGATTTTTTTTTAAATAAAAGTTGTTGCGTGCAATTTGGTCCCATTTAAGTTAATAACAATCGGTAAAGTAGTTCTCGAGTATATTATTTATATTGAAATACTAGCTTTTCACTTCACGGCGTTGTCCGTGTTTTATGGATTTACCGCGCGAACATCGTATTTTTTGGCGGTAAAAAATAGTTTACCTCTATATCGTTATTCGATGAATAGGCTATTATGACACTTTCCTATGTGATAAGCCTAAAATTGGGTACTGGAAATATATACATGGGATTAGGACATAGGCTTCTTTAATTCTATTTCTAATTCACATACATATATCAAACTAAAAGTCAATTGTTTTTGTTTAAAATCTACTTTTGTTAAATTTCTGAGGTCACCGGTCTCTTAGAGCAACTGAAGTGATTAGGTGTGTTACATACATAATTCCACATAATATTATAATACGAGTATGAAAGTTTGAGTTGAGGGATGCATTGGTTGAAAGATTGAGGGATACTGACACTACCTACACCTACATATTATTTAAAAGGGTAGGTAAGTATTATGGGTTTATATAAAATTGATATTAATAAGAAATAGTCAAAGTGGCTACGATGGATTATTTTTTAGTTAACATGTACGTGTAGCGACATCTGTGATGGGCGTTATATCTTTTAATTGTTTTTGTCTGACGGTATATCTGACTTTGCCACCGTACTTTTATTTTATACATATAAAATTTCATAAAGTAAGCTAGACTTGTATTGAATATTACTTTATATTTACATTAAATTAGGTTAGCCTAAAATTCATCTAGTATTTTGGCAATAGAGGCAATATACTAAATGAAGTTTGTTTTTGTTATTTATTAGTAATTAATACATAATTTGAAACCCTTATATATTTTTTATAGATAACTGATACCTTCACGATGCGTCCGCATTATAAATGGAACGCGTCTCATATTAGACGTTGGTGTGAAAACGTCAAGTGGTATTCGCCGAGCAATCTAGAGGAACTAAGTGTGGTAATTTTTTAAATACGTATTGAAAGTAATCTGAGATTGGTTGTGACTATGAATTATAAGCCGTGTTGGCTAAGTGGGAGCATACTCGACTTTCATTCTGAAGGTCGTTTGGATTTTTCTGGATTTTTCTTCTAGAAGAAAACATGTGCGCTTTAAAACACGTGCACCAACGGTCAAGGCAAACATCGTGAGGAAGCCAGCATGTTAATAGAACTTTGAAGAGTTTGAAGACATGTGACATTAACCGACCCGCACTTGGCCAGCGTGGTGAATTAAGGCCTTATCCTTGGCCTTTGGTCTTTCGTCAAGAGAGAATAACCTGTGTCCCAGCAGTGGGAACATTAAAAGGGTGTTGATAATGAATTCTGGCCTCAGTGTGTGCATCAGATGATTCGTTATGTAACGCGTAACGCCGTCGAACTGTCTGGCATCCCTTTTCCTCACGCATACGGCAGGACTATTAAGATAAATATTTTAATATCTCACACGACTGACGAGTAATCCTAGTTAGACTAGTTCTCACAGCTGTATGGAATGTTACCTAATATAAAACTATATTTCAGGCGATATCAGCAGAGGCAAATAGCATTTTTAGAGACAGGTTGGTATCTATTGAAGAGAAATCCAAATTCAACAAGATTTCTCGCAGCTACCTGAAGGTGGACAACGATGATTTGTACTTCACCTGCAAGTTGAAGGGCGATGGTGTTTATATGCAGTCGGTGGATTACGGCGCTTGGCATCAATCTACGCAGAAACTTATTAACCAATGCCGTAAGTATTACACTTATTATAAACTAGGCTTTTCGCCTGCGGCTTGTCCTTTACTGTGGTCTGTGACTATGCTCATGTCAAATTTCAACCAAATGGGGCTTCGCTCGCTATAACGTATTTCCCCAAAAATGTGGTATTGTATCACGTTTAAAAGTGGCCTATGTGTTAATAATATAACTCTTTATTACACACCAAGATTAAATAAAACAGAAAGGGACTTAAAGCTAAATACAAAATACGTAATGGGCGGTTTTATTGCTTAAATCAATTTCTTCCAACAAACTTAGATGGAAAGGAGAATGCACAGCAAATAACTGGACGGTGCGGTGAAATACAAAAATAATAATTATTGTGTTATTCTGAATCTGGGGGCACGACAGTGCCCCCACCAAGTCGAGCATCTATATTACTGTGAAGTTTTATTAAAATCCATTCAGAAGTTTTAGAGTGAAAGAGCAACTAACACTCACACTTACAAACACACATCATCACAAACTTTCGCGTTTATAATATTAGTAGGAAAGTATTAAAGTCCCCCACCAAATCTGTCTATAACCTGTCATCGCGATTAACTCAAAACTGCTAAACAGATCTTCATGCGGTTTTCAGTAGTAGGGAGTGATTCAAATTATAACCTAACATAACACCGTATTAGGACGTACCATTGTTAAATATAATCTTGGACAGGGATTGTGAATGGCGGACAGTAGGTATTTTGTATTTGGGTAGTGGTGTGGTGGGCCAAGTAGCGGGCTCGATTCCCGCCGAGGGGTCAAGTAATTGTATGTTCTGCAAGCACTTTCTCCTTGGTCTGGGTGTTTATTATACATATTATAATTAAAAATATCTAACAATGGATGCCTTTTATATTAAGTATCAGATGTCTAGTACCCGTAACAAGCTTAGAGCCTACCACGGGCCTAAATGTTGTTGTGTAGATTGTCCGGAAATATTAAATAAAATAAATATATTTTCGGACTACTCACACAGCATCACCTAACCCCAAACTAAGCAGAGCTTGTACTATGGGTGTTAGGTGACTGATATACTACATAGATACCTTTTTTTTTTTTGTAAATACATACATATGATACATAGAAAACACCCAGACCCGAAACCAGAAATTGTAGATCGTACAAAATCTGGTCCCCCGACGGGAATCGAACCCGCAACCTCCTGCGCCTCAAGCGGACGTTCGCCCACCGAGCCACAGAGGTCGTCAATTGATTATGATATTGTTGTTTTCGATCAGATTTAAGTATCTCTCATATTTTATGAAGAAACAACGACAGCAAATACCTTAAGAGTAAAAATATGATTTTAAATTACAACCTATGACTATTTTCAGTTTCTGAATATGAAAACAACATTTTTGGTGAATCTGGAGCGGAAGTGTGTTCCGAATTAGCGATCCTTTGTCCCGCAAGCGCAAGAACGGTATGTATATAATAGTACCTTTACATACATCATATACAAAACTTTTTCACGTTGAAAAAGCACGGTTATTTTTCATAACGATTATTGATAATCGTTTAGTATATCAAAGTTAGAACCATTCCACATTCTCAAGTTAAAATCAAAAATACATATTTGGATACTAAAAATCGGTTTATTTATGTATAAACTAGCTTTTTAACAGAACAGTCGTTTCTGAGAATACCGCGTTCAAACTAACAAAATCTTCAGCTTTATAATAATAGTATAATTTTGACATATGCCATTTGATTGCAGTGTAATGGCGGAATGCTAGTCTGCGTCGGTAGTTCGGGCGTGGGCCGTCGCGCGGCCACTCTACTCGCCGCTGCCGCCTTGCCGGCTTCTACACACTTCGTCTACCATCTAAGCCAGTTCAATAATAACTTTAAAAATGTAATGTTAATAAGTATATCTGGCCTATTCTCACATCATTCTCGTCAGAAAATTTCTGATCTTAATGTATATTTAAAAGGGTTCCAACATTTTGGCTTACTTAGGTACTATTATAGTCCTCTAATTTGATAAAAAACGTGATTTTGCGGCCGCTGATGAAACGCATATTAATCAACAAGTTAAATGCTTACAAATTATAAGGTCTGTAGAATCAAATCTCTATGCTATACGGTTTCTGAGATATTTGAGTCTAAAAAGTTAAAAAGTCTGCTCCTGTCACTGCCAGGGTCCATGAGAAAATGTCGAATCCCTTTACCGTGGAATTCCAATTTCTGGTTCGGGCTTTGGGTGGTTTTCTGAGAACTAAAATAAGAAAGAAAATATAAAGAAGGTATGTTTAAAAAAAAAAGTCAACGAAAATATTTTTTAATTTTAACGTTTTAATGCGAAAATCAGTAAGTGTAAATATACCAGATATTACACGGAATCGGTAAAGATGCAGCTTGAATCTTGTCGTGAGCTGGTTTCGAAAGGCAGAGGAATACGTAGATACTTCTGGTCATCTCCAGCAGTGTCGTATTGAAACTAAATTTTATGTGGTTTATGTTATAGGCGCTAGCATCGGCTACTGAAGGCAACCGTGCTCTAGTATTAGTGAGCGAGGCAGCCGTCGACCTCCCTACCCTGGGCTACATCGAGGCTCTGAGGAACGCCAACTCCGCGCACTCCATCCCCGCTGGCATGATGCCATCCGTACAAAGTCAGCTGCAGATGGAACGTGAGTTTAGTTAATATATCAGCAATCATAGGACCCACAGACAACATTTCTCATTATTACTCAGCGAAATCTTTCTGCACTACTGTGAGCCAAATCAGCTGCAAATTTACTATTGTACATTGTTGCACTGTGATAATGAGGGGTATTTAGAGCACCGAGACGTGCTTGAGTAATCTGCGGTTGCCCTCAGCTAAAATTATAATGATCATAAGTAAATTAATTATTGAGACGTAATGCTAATTACTTACTGAGTAAAAATAATTTCAGATATAAAACAGAACCTAGGAATAGTGATATGTCTCGATAAGCGACAGAGCAACTTGTCTGAATTGATGGAGAGGTACCCCCTACTCTACATAGACGCAAATTTCGTGTGGCTTGACCGTTGGTCCGAGAACACGCTCAGGGAAATGCCATCAATGGTGATACAGAGGTTTGAACTGTGCTATATTTGTCACGGGGTTTCATACACATATAAATTACACTGTTCCGGTATTCACAATTTGTTGTTAGTAATACGGAATGCACTTTTGTGGTAAATTCACGGTTGTTGTTTGCACAGATACCTTTTGTTTCACTTACGTTTTGTAATTAGGGTAAACTTGCGTGTAGTCATCACCCATTCGGAACCAAGGTCTTCAAAAAAGGAAAGGCGATTATGTCGTCGAAATGGCAGTGAACAGGACATGCAATCAGCCATATAATTACAGCCCATGGAATCTGTCAGACAAAAAACGGTTAGGTGGTCAAACATTCCCCTTTCTTTCCTTTACAACATAAATTCAAAACAAAAGAAAATAAGTGCCATGTGTTTAAGGCCTAATAAGGTACTATTTTACAATTGGCTATAAACGCGATTCTCATTTTACCAAAATAAGATCAAATGGTCATATTTCCAACATTGAACTAGATAGTAAAATGGTGAAATGGGGGCGAAATTATCTGAAATATGTATATGTTCAGACCGCGGAACGCTGGCTTGACCACCTGACCGCTCTCTGTCTAACAGATACCTAAGATGTTTTACTGTAAACCGCTTAAGAGTACTTTCTTATTCACCATTCTCATTCCCTACACAGCTTCACATTTTACCTAAAATAATACACAGAAAATAGATGCCAACATTTATGATGAAAAATTATTACGATGGAAACTCATGATAAAACATTCTATCACAAAATGGATCGACGAAATGTAACCTACTGCACTAATTGGATGATTCTTTCTTTTATGTGTTTTTAATTTGTAAGACAAGGTTTGTATAAGATAAAACAACAAATCGAAATGTTGGAGAACAAAAAAAAATCGCCTGGTGCGTGCCGTTAACACCCTTTCCGCTTTATATACCATTTTTAAACACTTTGTATAAAAATAAGGCGGTACGAAGTTCGCCGGGTCAGCTTATTTTGAATAAAACGAATGTGTGTTGACTTACTACTTCACAATAACTATGTAGGTACATAATATAATTTGCTCATTATTTTAAACAGGATGATGAAAGAGAACGTTACGGAAATGTCCAAAGAACAGATAGCGTCACTTCCTACAGAGGCTTTTGTCAAGATACACAACAGCTTACATGCAGAAACGTTAAAAGCTCCTTGTCGGTACATAAACTTTATCAAGTCGTACTTCAATATTATGAATAGGAAGAAAGCTGCACTTTTACAGAAGCAAACCACGTTGACGGTAAGCATTGACATAGAATAATAAATCACTAAAGTGAGTATAGATTTTTGTTTATTAGGGACGGGTCAGCTTTTTAAGGGCTTAAACCTTTGTAAAACCACAAAATGTAAATGTTAATATAGTGTTAGCAAGAAATTCACAGTGCTCTTATTTTCCATTATAGTCTGGGGTTGAAGCTTTGAGGCGAGCGCGCAGTGAAGTGGCAACACTGCAAACGGAGGCCACTCAACAAGAGATCCTATTGTCCGAGAAACAGGCAAAGGCTAACAGCGCCCTGGACCAGATATCAGCCACCGTTCGTGCCAATACGGACAAGAAGGAGGAGATGCATGCCCTTAAAGTTAATATAGAGTCGGAAAATGAGAAACTTCAAATACAGTGAGCAATTTAAAACTTATTAACATTTTCTATCGTTAGATACATATTTTCAAGCAAAAATACTTAATAAGGATCACCCTGAGTGAAAGGGCTATAAGAGGCGTTAAGTATAGGGTGAGGTTTAAAATGTTAAATATCATTGTTTTTGTGGATCTGCGAGTTTGCCTGAATTTATTTTATTAATAACATTATCTTATTAATAATTATTTAAGGTTAGGTTAAAAAAAATAACAATGTTGTTGAGACCTCTAATTTTTCTTACACATTTCTTTTATATTATTACGTAGGGTTTTTGAACCAAACGTTCGATCTCAAGACTTTATTGATTTTACAACCGCTACCACACCGATATCCAACAGCCGGCGATTTAACCGTTTAAGAGCTAAGCTTGGTGTGATGGCACATAGCAGAAACTGACAATAAATTTTTCGTGGTGCTTTATATTTAAGTAAGTGAACATAATTTTAAGTTACGGAACAGGGGGCCTTCTAATACAAGTATTTCCATACTTAACAGAAGGTCTCCAATATTGTTGTGCAAAATTGTAAACACTGATAATGAAAATAAACATTTTGTATAATAAATGGGTAAAGTAATATTAGTATATGCATATTTTTTTTTTAATAATTTCAGAAAGAAAGAAATAGAAGCAGAGCTAGCTTCCGTAGAACCAGTGATCGCGGCCGCTCGCGCTGCTGTTGGTGATCTGCGCCCGGAATCATTGAGCGAAGTAAGTGGTAATAGGCAATCATATTTTAGATTATTATAATATCGACTGCTAAAACGATAGCAGCTATTGTTGAACTAATATTTTGTTATATTCATTATTTAATAGTATATGTACTTATATGGTTAGACGGACACATGTATGGATCGATGCAAGGATATATAGATGAATGGTATTGTGTATCGAATTGGTGTATGGACACGTGTATGGTTGCATGGATGTGTGTATGGTTGAGTATGGATGTATGAACGGGTGACGGGTGTGTGTATGGATGGATGCATGTGTGGATATTCGGATGTATAAATGCATGTGTGGATGCATGGATGTATGGTTAGATGGATGCATGAATGTATGAACGCATGGATGTATAGACGGGTGGATTTATGTAAGAATTATTGTATGTGCGTATGGAAGCATGTAGGGGTAGATGGATGGATAAGATGCATGAATATGGATGAACTAATGATGAACGATGTCTTTTAATTTTTTTTTAAAGGAAAAATCATCGTAAAAGCTGGTATTGAATAGCTGCTACTGTTAAGGTATTGGCAAAACATGCCCATCGCTAATACCTAATGATTGTGCAGTATGCTGTGCAGGCTTCATGTTTTGATGTTTCTGCTGAAGCGTGCATGTCTATAAATACTACCTATTTCCATTTACTTTTTATTCAGCGCATTACATTCGCATCTTTTTAATATCTGCAGAAATTGTAGCCCATAGAGTGTGATTTTATTTACAGGTCCGCTCACTAAGAGCCCCACCTGATGTTGTTCGCGACGTACTGGAGGGAGTTCTACGTTTGATGGGCATTGCAGATACTTCTTGGAGCGCTATGAAGAATTTCCTCTCTAAACGGGGTGTAAAGGAGGACATCAGGTAATCACGCAGTAAAACAACAGGCATTATTTAAATTAGTTTTGAAAAGTGTCAATAAAGAAGGAATCTCAATTCGACTTTTATTTTGTTATGTTTGTTACCTTCAGAACTTTTGTCTGATTTCGTCAGTCTGGATTTCGATGAACATTTTTAACCCCCGACCAAAAAAGAGGGATGTTATAAGTTTGACGTGTCTGTGTGTCTATCTGTCTGTCTGGAACATCAATAGCTCCCGAACGGATCGGATGGAGCGATTTAAATTTAGTTTTTTGTATGAAAGGTGAGTTTGGCGCGAGTGTTCTTAGACATGTTACATGAAAATCGGTTGTGCCGTTTAAAAGTTATGGGGGTGAGAGTGGGGAAGGAAAACCGAAAATCTGCAAATATACTCAAGTGGGGTATCAAATTAAAGCTCATCGCGTACACATAACAAAATATTATGGTGTTTTACTTTTAAGGAAATTATGACATTGGAATCGGGGGTTTATCTCTCAGTCAGTCGGTAGACGTCGTACGCTACGCACGCTTGTTACGGCCGGTCAGTTTTTTACAACACCTAGCTCTTTTAGCGCAGCTCGCTCACTTCATATTTCTCGCTATGTTCTCGTGCAAACGTAGTAACGTGGAGTTCAGGGATGGAACAACATGTTCTGTCTGTCAAAAACACTTCGATTTTGCATGTGCTGGAATAACGGAGCAGGATTATCGTCGTTTAAATTTAGATTTATTGTTTCTTGCAAGTTTATAAGTGCATTTAAATTTTATAAGAAGAGCTGTTACCAATATAATCCATTTTTAAACTGTATACTAGAGTCGATTGATTTGTAATTTTTTTTTATTTGTCTGCAGATGCTTAGACGCGAGCCAAATAAACCCAGCCGCGCTGCAAAGCGTCGAGCGCTTGTTAGAAAAGCGCGGTTCGTCCTTCGAGGCGAGTACAGCCAAGCGGGCGAGCGCTGCGTGCGCGCCGCTGGCCGCGTGGGTGCGCGCAAACGTCGCCTACGCGCAAGCCTTGCAGCGCGTTCAACCACTGCAGATACACCAGGCTCGCTTGCACAAGTCAGTCACTATAGTATTAGCCTTCATCCTTTGGCTGAATTCGAATTGATCACTGTGTTGTTAACGACTAACGAGTTAATTTAGGGCTACTCCTAAGCCCGCAGTCTAATCAGTAAGGTCAATCTACTTTTGTCTGTATCAAAAAATTCAACAATACAGGAACTTACAAGAAGCGGAAGACCAGTTGACGGCACTGTCCAGCGGCCTAGCGAGCGTGGACCAGCGCGTCAGTGCGCTCAAAGAACAGCTGGGTCAGCACACGCGCGACGCGGCCGCCATAGAGATGAGGATGAACGCGGCCACAGACACGCTCCGCGCCGCGCAGAACCTACTGGACCAGCTGGCACACGAGTACACTGCGTGGGAGAAAGACGTGAGTTTGTATTATACTAGCGAGCGTGGACCAGGGACAGTGGGTTCAAAAAATAGCTGGGTTAGCACACATTCAGTTGGTATTTTAAGTATTCTGCCTTGGGCCCTCAATTAAATCAGAGGTTAGACCATAACCGACCATGTGTCAGAGATGCGGCAAAGCCACATTCGTTGCTCGGCAGGAGAAACCACGGGCTAGTGATGGTTGGGTCTCTAAGATGGAGATGAGTTTAAATCACTATATCCCCATGTGATATATAGTTTTTCAAGTAGATATTAAATAACTAATTACTAGTAAGTAGTAGTTAATTCATAATGCGTCTAATCCAATGTTCATATTATTCAAAAAAGTGTTTTATTTTAATTTGATAACTTCTGTAATTTCAGCTTCAGCACATCGTCAAAGAAATAGCAGAATTGAATCAAAGATCATTACTAGCTGCCGGTTACATAGTTTATCTATCCGATCTAACTGAACCACAAGCCAGGTAAACAAAATTAATGTCAATGCATTACATGACATGACTACATAAAAAAATAGGAATAGGACGTTTAGGCCGTCTGTGAGCCCGACCAAAAATACAAAACACATACTTATGGCGTTATTAATTTGTTTAAAAAGTCCCAAGATATAGAACAAAAAGGTTTCGGAGTCGGAACTGGAAAGTATAAGTTTAGTACAAATCACTCGAAAGCGTTAAGTCACGCAAAATTTCAATATAGCCTTAATTTAGCTTTAACAAAAAAAAATTGTAAAATTTTTCGTAATAAATTAAAATCACGGCTAAATTAATAACAAAATTTTTATTTTTAAGTCATCTATTAAAAAATTCGTAATATGGAGAATTTATAACTTTGTATGTTTATTTCAGAGAGTATGTAAATATGTGGAGTAAATTGATTGGATTCCAAGACGCGTCGTTTTCAGTGATCAACTTTTTGTCGAGCACTGAAATACAGTTAAAATGGGACGCTGATGGACTACCATCCGACCAGTCTGCTGTGAAAAATGCGGTTTTAATTAATCAGGTACTACTATATTACTAAAATGGGTTAATCCACTATCTTGGGTTGTCCATATATAAATAATCATATTTTTCATTGAAATAACAAAACTTTCCAAATTCAATTCATAATGAAAAAAAAAATTGTAAGGGTCAATAATGTTCTACGTCGCCTACGCATTGGAAACGCAGGAAGCGAGACGCGACGCCGACGCCACACAGTGGATCAAGCCCATACAATGGGTTGGACATAGCGTGCCAAAATTTTCAAAGTCGTAATTTTATGCATTTCAATTTGCCATTCGATAGCTTTTTTAAATTTCAGCAATAAATATATTCTAATTCATTTTTGGCCTAGAGTCATAGTTCAGGAGTAAATGGCATAAAACAGATTTCATTGTATGAAAAGCAACATACAAACAGAAATAGTGGGTGTATTTCGTACTATTTCGTTCTGTGGTCTATAATAACATGTTCTTGGCACTGTACTCCAACTTTTTTTCAAGCCACATCTTGCGTTTTTTTGCGGTTTTTGAGTAACTTCGAAAATAACAAAAAAAAAAATGCCTTATTTTATTTTGCCATTCGATAGCGTTATAAAAATTAAGCAATAAATATTCTACTATGATTTAAAACGGGTAACATACCATGATTTGACGGTTTTTGAGTTTTCCGATATTTCGACGCTGTTGCAAGCGCCATGATCACGGAAACAACGGATTAGTTGTTTCCGTGATCATGGCGCTTGCAACAGCGTCGAAATATCGGAAAACTCAAAAACCGTCAAATCATGGTATGTTACCCGTTTTAAATCATAGTATTGTTAAAAACCATGATAATTTAAAAAGTAATAAATATTCTATTGCATTTTTTGCCTAGAGTCATAGTTTAGGAGTAAATGGCATAAAACTGATTTCATTGTATGGAAAGCAACATACTAATAGAAATATTGGGCGTATTTCGTCCTATTTCGTTCTGTGGTTTATAATAGCATGTTCTTGGCACTGTACCGGTTAGTATGTTGCTTTCCATACAATGAAATCAGTTTTATGCCATTTACTCCTGAACTATGACTCTAGGCAAAAAATGCAATAGAATAATAAATGCTTAGATTTAAAAAAGCTATCGAATGGCATATTCAAGGCATAAAATTACGACTTTGAAAATTTAGGCACGCTATGTCCAACCCATTGTATGGGCTTGGATCGAGCCCATACAATGGTTGGACTGTGCGCCAGAGCGTTGCCAACGCGTTCTCCCGCTTCGCAGTCGCTTTGGAAGCGTACGTTTGTCCGAAGCTTTATACCAAATGTGAAACCATCTATAGAAAATAAATAGATTATCACATCCGACAAAGACAATTTTATTACTCGTATGAGGTGGGCTCTATATAACCGTCAACATCATTTTAGCCTTACCTCGTCCACTGCTGAACATGAGCAATGACTGTAATAATTAAGGGGCATTTTCCAATACTAGCACCACTATATGGAACGAATACTGATTTCCTTAATATTTTTTTAAGGCTCTGGAAAGTCCTAAATGTGGATTTACACCGCTGCTAATAGATCCCGATGGCGAAGGCCTGGTTTGGTTGAGGAACAGCTTGTCGGACGTGCCTGCAGACATTGTATCGCAACATAGTGAAAAACTGCTTACGGCAGTTCAGTACGCAGTAAGGTAAACAAAGAAAAATAAGATATGTATAGTAAAAAAAAACTGTAACGCATATTAGGTTAAAATTCTAACTTCAAAAGGTTGTAAGAGTTATAATTTTTTGATGATAAAATTCATAGTAAATTCGTAGTAAATATCTTCTTTAAATTTAAATTTTGTGAAATTTTAAATAAAAAATCAGAGCAAATGGACGATAGACTATTTGATATAAGGATTCCGACATTTTTGTATGACACCTGGAATACCTACTAGTCCGCCATTATGAAAAAACCTGATTTGTGGCCAGTGATGATACGCATGTCAATTCTTCGAAACAAAAAGTGTTATAAATTTTACGCAAAATAAAACATTGTCTTCGTATTCAATTAACAACTTACTGCGATATTTCATACAAAGGCACTATCCAAACAAAACTATCTTAAAATGATGTTATCAATGAATGTAGTTTTAATATTTATTTTATTACTTCAATACCGCAGACTCGGGCGCACCATAGTGATAACAGACGTGGATGAAGTCCACGACAGTTGGGCCTCACTACTGAGCGGCATATCTGGCTCCAACAGCGCGCTTCCCCGCCTCATACTCCAATGCCGCGACGTGTCGCTAGCTCGCCGTTTGCCGCCGTATTATGCCGCCAGACTGGCCCCCGCGCATTTCACGCCTAGGCTTGATGGTTTGACTGGTTAGTGGAGAATAAATTGTTTTTATTTGTATTGAATATGGGTTTGACATATATTTGTCGAGTGCGGTAGCGGAACACACCTTCAAATTATTTTGTCTTGTGTCACTTATGGAATTGGATATAAATGTATAAAAACGAGCGAACATGAGGCTTTGTCAAAAAGTTTCATGTCGGAATATCGTATGTCTTTGAGTTCAAAAGTAGCCTTAATCATTTCCTTTGCCTATTTTCACCTATCTCTCAGATTAAACTATACCTTTAAGTAGTAGTGCAAAGGCACCATTGAGATACTACTGCGACTAAGGCTAGCGTTGATAATAAATATCTATGCTTTAAATGATCTTATTATAAGTGATATTTTCTCGTCTGACGATCATTATATTAAATTTTTTTATTATTTATTTTTTTATTTTACTATTAACAACATTATATTATCATATTATTCATTATATTTTCAGATCAACTTATTCACTACGCATTACAACAGCAAAATCCAGAAATAAGCGGCAAATCAAAAGAGCTCAAAGTACAAAAGGCTCAATTACAGAAACAGCAATATGAGCTTCAAGAAAATCTGCTGCGTGATTTATCTCGCAACAGTGATATACTGCACGACGCGAATCTCCTCGCTTCCTTGAACAAAACGCGTGAGACAAACAACACTATTTCTAAAGCGCTTGGAGCGGCGAGAGAGATTGAGCGTGCTAATGCTGAGGCGTGTGCTAAGTATGAGATCAGTGCTAAACGTGCAGCGATGTTAGCGCTTGCAGTGAAGAGTTTAAGCGTTCGGTGGCCGCTTGTGGTTCTGCCTATCGAAGCAGTGTTGGAAACCTTCGTTGAAGCTGTAAGAAAAGCGGTTAGTACTTACAAAAAAAAACTATTGGTGCTTAAATAAGGATCACTTCCAAAAACGGTTCCATGCAAGGGTCTGAAATAGTTATACTTCTACAGTTCAATAACCGAACCTTAAGATATGACTTACAAATGGTAGCCTCACCAAAAAAAATACAAATCTTATAGTAGTAAGTTGAGTTTAATTAAACAGTAGTTTGTAAGTTTTCACGGCTTATTCATACAAGTAGGTTATGGTAAAGAGTGTACGCCGTGACGTGTCGAATGTAATGCACGTCATAGGGTAAACTGCTGAGTTTCAGAAACATGTACACTGTATGGTTTGCAATAACAAACCGAGATACAGTTATGAATTTTGTGGTCGCAACCGCATTCGACCCTACTAATAGCTCTCTCTCTCATTCATTACATAAAATTCTCGATTACAAACAGGATTATTTTAATTAAATAAAGCCTGTGCAATTTCAGGATCCCGGTAATATAAACCATGATGATGTGGTAAGATATCTTTCACGTCGCATTATAGAGAGGGTGCTGTTAGCTTTGCACAAAAAGGACAAATACATCGTTGTACTATACCTGCTGAAACAAGTTTATAATGACTTGATGCCTGACAAGGTAAGATTATTGTTTTGATAAATGTCAATTTGATGACCAACATTTTTGTGCTCTCGAGTGTGAGCTAATGTAAGGTTAGATCCTCATGCATAGCTTTGAGGCAAATCTATATACGAGAGAAGGTAATTTATATTTTAAAAAAAATTGTTCCAGCTGTGGCATCTTTTGATTGGTATAAGCGAGATAAACGAAGACAATCTCAACACAAGCGAAATAAAAAAATCCTTTACTTGGATACCAGAGGAATCTTTGAGAGCCATAGCAAAATTAAAGGCAGCCGACGAAGATCTGTTCAAACGATTGTCGTTGGAGAACTATGAGTTGTGGAAACAGTTTATGTCGAGTGGAGAATTGAACTTTGTGCGGAATTTGAAGCTGAGTCCGTTCGAAGTGGCGATCGCAGTGGTGGCCGTTCGACCTGATAGTTTGTACAGGGCTATCACTGCTTTTGTGGACAGTGTTCTGGGTAAGATTTGCAGATTTATTTTACTTGTTTAGATACTTACGTTTTTTAGCGTGTCGATTTGAGACAATTTTTATTTAATATACTCGTATCTCTAATTGAGTTTGAGATCTGGTTTGGTTTTAATATTACGAAAGTAAAAAATTACAGCGCTCATTTATTTATTTCATTCATCATAAATTCTTTCGTCGTTCTTTTTGAGAATACGAAGGTTTAAGCTCTTAATTTATATCATCGGCAGATGCGTCCGGCTCCTGTATTCGATTGTTGTCGGCTTTTTTAATCCAGATTTTATTTGTTCTCTGCATACATACATTTTAGGGTTCCGTAGCCAAATGCACAAAAAACGTAACCCTTATGACGAATCGTCATGTCTGTCACGTATTCACAACCACTTTTTCTATATAATATACTATCAATATTCGGTATATCGGTGGGAAGTGATAACATTGGAAGATTGATGATCACACATATTTTGGACCAACTTCTCACGGCAATCACGCATTTAGTAAATTTTTCTCTGACGAACGGTAGTTTCCCTGATGAGTGGCGAAAAGCGTATGTACTTCCTCTCCCTAAAGTTCCCAACCCAAGTGACTACAAGAACTTCCGACCAATATCTATCTTACCTTTTCTATCCAAGGTTATAGAGTCTGTTGTTCATAGACAAGTGACCGACTTCCTGACTAAGAATAATCTCTTTAACCCATATCAATCGGGCTTCCGGACTGGTCACAGCACGACCACGGCAATGCTAAGAGTTACTGAAGATATAAGATGCAACATGGAAAACTCGCATGTGACAATTCTGGTTCTAATAGATTTCAGTAGCGCTTTCAATGTCGTGGATCATGAGCTACTATTAGCTATATTGCCTCGCTTGAACTTTTCCTCAGGCGCCGTTGAATGGTTTTTCTCTTACCTTAAAGGTCGTCGGCAGGCTATTCGGAATGGCTCAGATCTCTCTGACTGGAACGACATAGCATCTGGTGTTCCACAAGGTGGAATACTATCTCCTTTACTTTTCTCTCTCTTTATTAATCTTCTTTCCCCGTTCTTACACAGCAATTTTCACATGTACGCCGATGACTTACAGTTATACTGCTCTGCCCCGGTAAGTGAACTGACCCACGCTATCCAATTACTTAACGACGATTTGTCACGTCTTCATGTTTGGTCAATTAACTATGGCATTCAAGTTAACCCTGATAAGTGCCAAGCCATAGCCGTGGGCAGCTCGCGCCAGCTGTGTAAGATCGACTTCTCTGCTCTCCCATCGCTTTATTTCAATCACATCCCAATTCCTTACTCTCATTCTGTAAAGGATTTAGGTATTATAATTGACTGTAATCTAAACTGGTCACCTTTTGTTAAAGAGATCTGTCGTAAATTTTATGCAGCATACCACAGCATTCTTCGTTTAAAGAACTTCCTTCCGGTTTCAACTAAAATTACGCTAGTCAACTCCCTCCTAATCCCCATTCTAGACTACGGAGATGTTTGTGCTCTTGACCTTTCGGAGGAACATCTTAATAAATTAGACAGGCTACTTAATAACTGCATAAGATTTGTCTACGGTCTCCGAAAGTACGATCACGTATCCGAATTTCGAGCTAAACTGAAATGGTTACGGATACGCGAGCGCCGCGACCTTAGAATCTTATGTACTCTTTTCTCCATCTTAAACGATCCGAACGCTCCAGAATACCTTAAGAAAGATTTCAAGTTTCTAGCAGAGGCCCACTCAAAGAATCTACGGTCATCTAATACACTAGCTCTTGCAACTCCGAGTCACCGCACTTCCTTTGTAGGCAATTCTTTCGCAGTAGTAGCTGTAAGACTATGGAACTCTCTACCCCTGGACATTAGAAAAATAAATAACAAACTGAGTTTTAAGCTGGCGGCTCGCAAACATCTAGCTAACCGTAATTAGCTGCTAAAATGTTCACAAGGCTTGTAATTAGGTATAGCTTTTATGATTTATGTATTTGTATGATTACAACAATTCTCAAATTTATGTATTGTTTATGGTATATCTGTATATATGTTGATATATGTATAAATATTCCTTAGGTATATATATATATATATATTTATATATTTATTATATATGTATTTATTAATACTTCAGCATTTTATATATTATACATATTTAGATAAGTTTTATATTTATAGTGCCTGATTTGTTTTCTTGCACGCCCAGGATGACTGGTAGAGAATGCTTCTAGCATTAAGTCCTCCTCTGTACATTGTTTTTTGTGCACAAAGTATAAATAAATAAATAAATAAATAAATATTATATATAATGAAACAACATGCTCTCGTACCTTCACTAACAAGGTTGGGTATTCTAGCCACCAGAGAGCACATGAAAGGATACGACAGCTATCGCAGTCGCTGAGGCCGAAATCGGCCAAGACTACATTATATATATATATTATATATAGTTATTTTATAAATGACCCCGTATGATCAGGTGCGGGTACGGTACTGAGTGGCGGAGGCTTGCCCGCGGCGCTGCGTTGGTCGCGGCGTCGACCGGCGCTGTTGCTTGGCGCGCATGCCAGCCATGTACTAGCAGCCCATGCTCAGACGCACGCTCTGCTACACGTACGTATAAACAATATATATTCCACCATCATCATAATTTAGTCGCAGAATATCCATATTGGATGCTATCCTAAACTTAATTTACTGATGGTGGTATGTGACGCTGACACTTCTCTCGAGTTTTAATTACCCCTCCCCCATCCTTGCCACAGCTGATCACATTTGTTCGGCCCAGAACTAGTCTGGCGTCATGTATTAAAATTACAAGTTATTTAGTAAATAAAAGAGAAACAATCATTGAAATCCGCATCAAAATCGATTCAACTCAACGTGAGATAATCGCGCACAAACATACATGCAGGTCAAACTGAGAACCAACCTCCTTTTTTTTCGAAGTCGATTATGTTTAGGATATTTTACCACCACCCTGCCTAACATGTACTCGAACTTACTAACACAGTTTTACCTAGCAGGTAATACACTTTTTGACACTCAATTTTTACATTTAGTACATACATAAGTCATTTAAATTAGTCACTAATGTGTTTGTGTTAATGATGTTTATTAATTTGTTTATAGCCTTTTGTTTATGTCTTTTTGTCTTTTGATACAGGATTATCCTATTTTAGGCTCATGTATTCCATACCCGTTTAAAATGTTTAAAAGCTATTGTTATAAGTGTTTTTTGTTAATAATTGAATAAAATTGATTAATTTACTTATTATCCGCCCTCACGCTAAACATTATTTAATTATGTTATACAGGTGGACGTAGAGCAAGGTAGCGCGGCGTGGCAGGCGGCGTTAGAGGCGGCGCGAGGCGGCGGCTGGCTGGTCCTCACCGTGGCCGCCTCGCCCTTCACCAGGGAACTGCAGGCCTTCATCACGCAACTCTCTGAGGCGGTATGTTTAAAGCGCGTTCATAAACCGATAGCACAGTAACGGCGTTCCATTTTGGGATAATACTGCAATGCACTAGCGTGGACACTAAACAAATGAAATATATGGCTACACTTTAAAAAGAGTTTCTAGATAAGAGATTTAGCCCTGATTTTATGATTCGCTATAAACGCGATCAGATCTGCCTAACTGAGACCAAATTGTCATTTTCTTGGCCGTTTACGAAGCAATTGTCAGCGTGGTAAACGAAAAACTGACTATATCCGAACGAAACGCGTCGCTCACTCATAGACATTGCCGATGTAAAAGTAAAAACAGCTAATCTGAAGCGGCTACGGAGACGCCGCCGCTTGCATGTACCCCGAGAGATGGGCTCATGTCGTAATACCCTGGATCCATTCCCTGTTAGGAATTTGAGCGTGAACAACTTTGATAGCAGGACGCAAGTGGTCTGGCATAGTTAAAAAGATAAGGGACAGACATTTGTTTTAAAATAAATTATAAACACGCGTAAAGCCAGCCGGTCAGCAATAATTTATTTTTGTTCATTTAACGTTTCAGAGAGAGAAATTCCACGAAGAGTTCCGGGTTTGGATCGTGTCGGAATACAGGGATATTCCACCTCTGGTCGCTAATGCATGTGTCAATGTTATTCTTGAAGTAAGTGTCATAATGTAATTTGTTCGCAGTATTCTTCGTTTAAGGGTGGAATTCGTAGTACTTCGATAATCAATTATTACATATTATAGATGCGGCGAATTAGAGATTACTTTGAAATCGGTCATTAGACTTTTATTCACTTCAAATATTAAATAATGTATTCGTAACTATGGTGATAATCACTCGATCTTTAAGTATATACATTCATGGTCAAGAATCTGTAATGATATCTAAGCTAAAATCTGTAATCAGTCAATTACGGTCGGGACCATAAAGAATTATTATTACATATTTTGGCGACGAACCACGAATAATTGCAAGTCCGCGAGAACAGGTCTGCAACTGTAGGTAGGTGGGATGGATGGATGCATTTGTAGATGCATGGATGTACAGTTGGATGGACAGATGATTTAATGAGTTACTAGTTTATGAGTTCAACCGTGATCATGGTGCCCAAATATCGGAAAACTTAGAAACCAGTGAAGCAATATCGCATTATATGCTAAATAGTATATTTTAACCATTAGAGATTTTAACCATAGATTGATAACCATGATAGTTTGAAAAATTAGAAGCATAACTGTTCGAATGGATGCATGGATGTACGGTTGGATGGACGACATACGGAATAATGAATGTATGGGTGCATGAATGTACGGATGCACTTTATTCTTCAGAGGCTGATATCAGAATGATCGGTTATAGCCAAACATACTATTTCTTTCTACATCCTCCTTACACGTTACCATGTTTTTTTTTTATTCGGCCTCCGGACGATAGTCTGACCGCTTCCTTCTGCAGTACAAATACATTTTGCCATTTAAGCCGAAATAGATTGCAGTTCTTGGTTATTTGTTTGTAGGCCCCAGAAGGTGTGAAGAACAATATAATGGGTACGCTCTCGGCGTGGGGTAACTACAAGGCTGACCCGCATCTGGTGCGTCTGCACGCGTGCCTCGCGATATTCCACGCCGTGGTGCAGGAACGCAGGGCTTACATTCCACAAGGTACATTTGTGTATTGCTATACGAAACAAAATGTTTACTTGTTTTATCTTTAAAAAACATGTTATTGTGTATAAAAGTATTGTAGATTTTGCTAATTGAATCGTTTATTTTTGTAGAAATCTGATTCAGAATTGAATAAATAGATATAATATGAGTTTTAGGAAAGGGATTTATGGGGCACTAGAGTTTTATGTCCTAATCGTAGGTTCGAGTGGGCATTGAGTGAACTGCTTTGTAAACTAAACTATATGTTATTGTTTGCGTCAGTGTGTCGACAAGAATGAAAACTTGTGTTCGGCACAAAGTATACTTCTAGCTAGCTTCACAAAATGTTGAATTGAGTTGTACTCGCAGGTTGGAGCCGCTGGTACAGTTGGGAGTGGGGCGAGGTATCAGCTAGTACACGAGCGCTACGCGGCGGCGGATCAGCGTTAGTGCCGGCTCTATACGGCGCGCGCGCACAGGCCGCCGCCGACGCGCGTCTGTTAGCGGCCTTACACGCGCGACAACCGCCGCCTCCCCTGAGACTTCCGCACGCTGACAACTTGCAGGTAACATTACTATTTTAAAAAGCGAGCGCGCACTGATGACTTTTGTCACCGTGCTTAACTAATAACTTGTGCATAAAGGCTCCAGTATACAGTGGCCCAAGTTGGCCCAGTACAGGACATCGCCATTGTGTACAAGGGGTAATGGTATATGTTGGCGGACAATTGTCAATCGTGGCGCGCAATCGGGGTGTTGTCGGTTTTCTGAGCACACTTCAAAGGAATCGTCGCGTAGCGTGGCCTGTGGTGTTTACTCAATCGGCCAATGTTTATTTCAGGTCATTGTTTTGGCTCATTGTTTTGGTCAACATCCACTATCGCCTTTTTCGCCATTTCGTTTTAATATATATAAATAGCCGCAGTCGTAATTTCTTCGACGTCCATCGCAAGTGGTTTGCCAGGCAGCAATGAGCCATGCGCCAATGTGTGAACACCAAGTGATCGTGGCTTACAATTGTACATTGCAAAGCGTGGCCCAACACAAGCCACTGTGTACTGGAGCCTTTAGGCGAGCATATTGGCCCAACGAGTAGAGACCTACTAGGCGGTAGGTATGTTGTGTGGAGGTGTATTCGAGGCTCTGGAGTTATGCGATAGTGAAATGCGCTTTTTAAGTGAGTTTTGCACCGTAACGTAACACGTGCGCTCAGCTTGTATGTAAACTCTCATATGAGTAGCGGAACTGATTTATGTTGTAGCCGTATACATACTTCCAAAGTGGAGCGAGGTGTCAGCCAGTACTAGTGTCCTGCTGTGGACTTCCTACGGCTGAAATGGACGAAATAACCTATTGCACGTATAGTTATTCATTACTAATAGTAGTATAGCTGACCGTGAGCGTTGAATTTACATATATTATGTGCCTTGTATAATACTTCGCCCAATAATTGGGCGAAGTATCTGTAATCGAAGCGTCAAGTGAACTGAATTTTACTCCATTGTATCAAAATAAAGTGATCCCTCGATTTTTCAGTCTGCTTTTATTTGGCGTATTTTCGATAAGTCATGTTACTGTTGCAGGCATACGCGTCGGCAATTTCCGAGTTGCCAGAAGTAGACAGCCCGCAGTTGCTAGGGCTACCGGCTAACTGTCGCCTCGCTTGGGAGAAAAACGCGGCTAAGTACATTGTCAAAGTTCTCAAAGGTACAAACCCGAAATTTTACTGTTTCTTCAAAATCTTAACGTGAATCGATACGCACCAACAGATTACATCTACCGATGCATCCGCCTATGTCAAGAGGAGACTATTATAGAGATAGAAATAGTTTATTCACCTTAAAAACAACAACACATTCTAATTGAGACGTTAATTAGTCTCCATTTAAGAAAAACCATTTCAGTGACGCTCAAGTATGAAGAATAATTATCATGTTTCCACACTTTCAGAGCTAAACACAACAGTAAGCACACAGGAAACCAACCCCGCTCCTCTGAAAGCTCTTCTCGGCGTTTGGAAGAAGCAGATGTCAGGGTCACCACTCCTCAAGGGGGGGTTGGACGCAAGCGGCGGTGCGGGGTGGTGGGGCGCGGTGGTGACGGCGGAGGCGCAAGCCGCGCTGACGGCTGCGAGGCGCATACATACCGCACTGGCTGTGCTCATGAGGAAGCAACATGTCTCTAATATACACGAGGTTAGTAAAATGTAAAATGTATGTATGATAATCATCTATGTAAAATGTTTCACATTCTTCTTCAATACAGATGGCGCTGCTATCCTAGTAAACACTGTATTTGCGTTCATTAATTCGAAATAAATAGTTAAAGTTCGTGTTCCTAAATTTTGTCGTGATAAAATCACTAAATAGAGGCCAAATAATGCCATACATTGTTTTTAACTCAGTCAACCAATAAATAAGGCCAGAAACTGATCTTGAAAAAAGTGATAAATATCAAGAAAAATACACGGAAACTCTGGATTACAAGTACAAAAACAAATAACCAGGACCATTATGATCAAAAATTTCACCAGTAAAACTCACGAAACCTACAAAATGTGAGTACATTTTCAAATATTCTCCCGAGACGAACCGTTAGAACATCTGATGCATCTTTGTTTACATCCCTAAATGTGCAGTAACACCAGCCAACTGATAGTTAAATTTCGCCACAGAGTTAACTGCTCCGTTGGTGCGGGGGTATAGGCGTTGGAATATCGATCCTCAGACTCAAGAGGCGCTGGTTCGAATCCACAAACTTCATTATCACTTTTTGCGTTAAAAAAAATATTGTCTGAATGAAATATTAACTGACAATAACAAAACATGGACTCACAAGAAAATATAACGCTAAGACGTGCTCGTACTCAACTGATTATGGAAACCACCAAACTTAATGACTCTGACATGAGCATAGATGATACCATAGAGGGCAGCACTAACAGTCTACCAGATATTTCGACAGATAATAATTACTGCGACGAGATTCAAAATCTTAAAGATAAAATAGAACAACTTAATGTACAACTCAATAGCGCTCACTGCGAAATAGAACGCCTATCGCTGGAAAATAGAGACATAAAAAGGAATAACACAGAGCTCGCTAAAAAGAATGTCATGTACAAAAACTTAGGAACTAAATCACCAATATCAACATCTCGTAAAACTCCGAAACTACAACCAACTTGTACAGATAGTGCGCATAAATTAATACCTTCTAAGGACATAAAAAAGAAACACCACAAACATACCCAGACAGAAATAAATAGCAATAAAAAGTTAATTGATAGAGATTCTCAAACAGATATGATATTTAGAGAGCCAAAGTCTGACAAAAATACACTATCATCAACTGATCATAAAAAACTGAACAATAATAAATACAAACCTACATCAAAGTCGCGTAAACCGCAACAAGCATCTAACTGCACACATGTACCAAAAATATGTATACTAAGCAACAACAAACAAAACAAAGTTTTGTCAATTGCACAAGATACCTTCACAAACTACAACATTTGTCACTACCTATATCCGATGAGTTATACATCACACTTACTAAACGGCATACAGGACAAAATAGCAGGATTTACTACGCGTGACTACTGCATTATTATATTAAACGATGAAAACATCCCAGAAGAAAATAGAACTATAGAATTATTAAATAACATTAAAAAATCACTACAAGGCCTCACACATACAAATATAATAATATGTGCACCAACATATTATTATGGATTTGGGAAAGAAAAGATAAATCACAGAATTGAACAATTTAATCAACTACTGCATAAGGATATACAGACACATAACTACGCCTACTTAATTGACTCCAACAGATACCTTGTTTATGACTTTTCCATGTTTCACAGGCCTTCAGGAACAGTTAGTAATGCAGGCCTTCGTTCAATCTTTCAAGGACTATACATAAACATAACATCAGCAGAAACAACAAGCTCCGACAATTATAGAGATTTATCGACACAGTTTCACAAGCATGAAACTCACAAAGGATCTTTGACAAAGGAACAGTTTTTTCGTTAATAAACATCTTACAATATTTCACCAAAACATTGCAGGTATTTTAAGTAAATCGGATACACTAACATTATGCTTGAACGAACTACAGGAACAACGTAAAAGTAGAATTGATGTTATATGTATCACCGAGCATTTTATGAACACTGAGCAAGAACCGTATCTTGTTTTACCCAACTACAACTTGGCAGCGTGCTTCAGTCGGGAAAAGAGCAAGAGGGGAGGAGCCTGTATCCTGGTACATAGGGAAATCGCTCGGTGGACCGAACTCAAAAACATATCAAACTCCTCAGTTACTAGTGCATTTGAATGTTGTGCGGTAGAATTAATTGATTACAGTATTGTTATTGTATGTATATACAGAGTACCTAAGTCTAGTAATATTGAAATTTTTATGAGCTGCTTAAAAAAAGTATTAATTAATTTATCAAAAAAGCGATATGAATGCGTCTTGCTAGCCGGAGATTTTAATATAAACATGCTGAAAAAAAATAATGTTACACTTGACTTTGAATGTTTATTATTGAACTATAATTTTAAACTAGCTATAAGGCAGCCAACTAGGTTAAGTAGTCAAACTTGTATCGACAATTTTGCACATAATTTAAGAAAAAAATGTGACACTGAAGTAATTGATCTCGCATTATCTGACCATACTTCACAACTGATAAGGTTGCCAGTGAATAACTTATCTTTGCTTAAACATTGGCGTATCAAAAGAAGGGATTATTCAGACGAAAATACCAAAAAGTTTATTAGCATTTTAGAGAACTTATCATTTACCGAAGTATACCAGGAAGTAGACCCTAACAGGGCCTATAATATATTTATTAATTCTTTCAAATTATTCTATGACTTATGCTTTCCTGATAAGATTATAACAGTAAAAAATTCAAAACCAGTACATTGGATTTCAAGTGGTTTAAAAAAGTGTAGTAATAAAAAAAGACAACTCTTATGGGATTTTCGAAAAACCCCTTCAGAAGACGCAAAAAATACTTATAAGCTGTACTCTAATAAATTAAAAAGGATAATTAAACTTACACAAAGGGCTCAAAATAATTATAAAATAAAACAATCAAGTAACATTAATAAAACATCTTGGAACATAATAAATAGTACAAAGCGAAGACTACCAATTGACTTAATCGAGGAAATTATTATTGACGGTTAAATTATTTCGAATCCAATTGACATTTGTAATATTTTTAATGACTATTTTATCGATAAAATAATACCAATAACGAATTCAGGACAAAATGTAACAAATTCAATAATGAGTACACAGAAATCAATTTTTCTAAAGCCATGTATACCTATTGACATTTTAAGAATTATTTATGGTTTGAATAATACAAAGAGTGTTGGGTATGATGGAATCTGTACGAAAATATTAAAAACAGTAGCACATAGTATATGCACACCCCTCTGTTATATTTTAAATTTATGTCTATCAGATGGTGTGTTTCCTGAGGATTTAAAGCTTTCAATTATAAAACCACTTTACAAAAAGCAAGATAAGAAAAACATCGTTAATTACAGGCCAATCTCTCTCATACCGGTGATATCAAAAATCTTTGAAAAATATATTTATAAAATAATTAGTAATTATTTTGAAGGTAACAATTTGTTTTGTAATGAGCAAAAAGGATTTAGGGAACATAAGACAATAAATATGGCCTTGTACGAATTCCTTCTTCACGTCACAACTAATGTAGACAAAAACGTGCCAGTTTGCTCGATACTATGTGATATGACACAAGCATTTGACTACGTTAAACATGACATATTAATAAAGAAACTAGAAGTTTACGGCATAAGGGGTAACGCTCTACGCTTGATAGAATCTTACTTAAGCAGTCGCAAACAGATTACACAAATCAAACGCATAAATGTGACTGAAAAAGTTGAGAAAAGGTATAATTCTAAAGAACGGATTGTAAATTATGGGGTACCACAAGGAAGTGTCCTAGGTCCACTACTCTTCTTAATATACATTAATGATCTGCCCAAAGCAACTTCCCAACACATGTCCTTATTTGCTGATGACAGCACTGTAACTGTTACTTGTAATAATATATCTACCTACAAATATGACATAACTTCAACTTTGACATCAATAATACAATGGCTAGACAATAATAATTTGAAAATCAACATAAATAAAACTAAAGTAATACATTTCAGACAACGCGATAATGCAGCAATAATAAACCCTGACATAGTTTACAATAATAATACAATTGAAGAAGTTGTGACAGCCAAATTTTTAGGGATCCACATTGACATGAAACTAAATTGGAAACAGCATGTAGAGCAAGTCTGTAAAAAAATAAACAGTCTTATATATGTTTTACAAAAACTATCCTCAGTGGTAAATGAAGAAACCCTCCTTACTGCTTATCACGGCCTTATTGCCTCAAATTTAAGGTACGGTTTGATTTTCTGGGGAAATTCTACTAATGTTAGTTCTGTTTTTAAACATCAAAAAAGATGTCTCCGAACAATGTTCAGTATCCAGACTATAGATTCATGTAAACCATATTTTAAAAAATATCAGCTCTTGACTGTCCCTTCACTTTATATCCTGGAAACATCAATGTTTGTAAGAAATAATCCTGAGTTGTTCAGCCGCCCATCAGATACTGTCACACGTAACAGACGCGATCAGCACAAAGTATGTACTCGTAATGCGAGAAAACAATTGATGCGTAAGAGTTTTTTTGGTACAGCGCCGAGGATCTATAATCAGATCCCATTGTCGATACGAGAGGAGACTACATTAACGTTTCAAAAAAAATTAAAAGCAATTCTATGTGACAAATGTTATTATACAGTTGCCGAATATTTAGATGACAAAACCATTGATAAATAAATGTATGTAATGTGTAATTATTTTTAATCATTAGCTAATATTATTTTATTTTATTTAATCAGATTTTTAAAATTATTGACATGTTTATTTTTTATTTTTATACAATTATTTTTGAAATTTCTTATTATTAAATTGTTATAAATCATTAAAACGCTCCAATGGGCAAATTACATTGATACAAAACCTTATAAAATATCATTTAAACTACATGTAATAATGCAATAAAGATACTTTGACTTTGACTTTGACTTTGACTTTCCACTTTTTAAACGCCGCGAAATTGCTGATATAACTTTTCTACATAAAATAACCTCGAATTTAATTGACTGTCCGGAACTACTTAGTAAGATTCTTATTCATGCTCCATCCAAGGTAACTAGGCAAAATATTATTCTTTACACCCCTGTTGTCGGTACGAGCTATAGGCAAAATGCATTTTTATGGCGAACTAGTGACGCTTTTAATAAGCTATGCAGGCATCCTGATCCGTCCATTAATGGATTGGATCTGTTTACTTCGGGAGTCATCTCGATCAGGCAGCGACTAGCTAATAGTTATTTTATTGATAGTATATAGGTAGTTTTATAGGTTTTTGTTATTTTTTGTATGTTATAATTTTGTAATGTTCTTTGTGTCTACCTAGGTGTGTTCACTTTTTTAATGTTTAATATGTGACCATCCGTGAAGATCTGTAATTAGCTTTCTGTTACTACTAGGTTAGTTATAGTGATAATCTTGGCTGTTGATTTTCCTTACAAATAAATAAATAAATAAGCAATCCGGACACTTGCCTTCTAAAGGCGATTATCAGTGTTTGAAAGAAGGCACCATCCATAAATTCACATAGATAGACATAAACTTTATTTTTTTATTAATTCATTAACGCCGCGGGGTGAATAATCATGTAATTGCGAACTATTATTTAGGTCCCAGAAGAATGGCAGCTGTTATGGGCCGGGCCGAGCGCACCGGACGCGTACATTCGCGAGTTTGCCTTCAGGGCGCGCACGGCCGTAGCACGCATGCAGAACGAACCGGGACAAGTTGGCTTCTTGCCCAGAGGTACTTATTTATATTATTATTTGGAAGTCTTACAGTGAATATTAAACAAATTAAAAGGTCCAATTTAATGTTTAAAAAGAGTACCTATTTAAAATGAGGTAGCCATTATGCTAATTAGTTACATAATTGACATCAAAATAAATAAAACCTTTATATTATGGTGACAAAGAGCTGATCTGATGTGGCTATAAGATAGGATCTCCTTTATAGACGGACATTGAGTTGGGCTTATAAGATTCGTCTACATAATATTATGTTGTTTTGTTAATAAATCCGTTCAGCCGTTCTCGAGTTTTAATCAGACTAACGAACAACAATTCATTTTTATATACATATATAGATAACTTTTTAATAATATAAACTTATCTTAAATAATTACGTGTCATTTACTTTGACAGAAGTAGACTTGCGCAGTTTGCTGGAGCCGCGGCGCGCGATCTGGGCGTTGCGTGCTCACACACTTGCCACTCTGACGGACGCACCGGATAGTCTGCTGCTTGCCGGCTCATTCGGACCACCAGGTACGCGTTTATTTATTTACTAAAAATACTCACAATTAAATTGACCAACACCCTGCCATCGGTCTTTTACCTCCTGGACATAATATGTAGACCTCCTTCAAAAATTAGGGGGTTAGACTCAAATATGACTTAGTGTATGGGTGTGCCAGAGCATTGTTCGGCACCAGATACCACCACGTTGGTTGGTCCTGAACAAACTATATATGTATAGCATCATCATCAATTCAGCGTAGGACGAACATACATGCATACAATTACTACACTGAAAAATTTTCAGTTATCCGGTTGGAAGCTGGTTACTTCCACTCACCATTGGCATTCACCGTAATGCTGGTTTCACCTTTACCAAGTCATGACTCCATCTAGTAGGTGGACGTCCCACGCTACGCTTGCTGATTCGTAGTCTTATCTGTCTGTTGGCCGGATGGCTGTTGTGGCCTTAGATAAAAGTCCTCGTCTAGGTAGGCTACTGACAGGAAAAAACCACTTAGCGATGTCGATGACCCTCGTTATTCTTACTCCAGATTTAGCGCTGTGGCGACGGTCCGCTTGCTGCGCAACAGGAACTTAGGGTATTTGCTTTCCGGCGACATTGATAAATATTATAAATAATTTACAGATTCAGGTGGTATCTCCGTGGTGGGACTGGTAGTGAGCGGCGCGGCCGTGGCTTCGGACGGACTACAGCCCGCCGCTGAAAGCGCGCCGCCGCACTCAGCCGTGCCTGCTATCGCGCTGCATTTCCTCAAGCAGGTAACTCTTTAATCCTTAAGAGAGTGCGTAACAAACTCCATTGAAAACGCATGTGAAAGATGTAGCATAAGAATGCTGCAACCCATCTTATCCCGTAGCCGTGTAAAGCTAATCTAACCTGTAGAAAGGCAGACGCTTATTTAACCTACCAAGCATGACGAGTATATTCAAACTCTCTCATTGTGATTGGCATTATGTATATACTTGCACACGGCTGTTGTGACCCCAGCACTTGTAAATGTCAGTCTCTTGCTCACACACCTTCTATTAAATATCTCGGGGTTCACTTAGACAGTTTTTTATCATGGAAACAACATACTAGTTCCACTGTCATTAGATTACGAAAACTTATTTTCGTTTTTAAAAGATTAAGGGGTGTGGCTGATGAAAAATGTCTGAAAACTGTATACTTTGCTTTAGTTCAGTCAGTCCTGTCTTACTGTATCACTGCATGGGGTGGATCAACTAAAACGTCTATGCTGCGTGTAGAGCGTGCTCAAAGAGCAATTCTAAAAGTTATGTTCTCTAAGCCTAGAAGATTTCCCACAGATCAACTCTATTCACTAAGTCAAGTACTTACTGTTCGGCAACTGTTCATCCAGGCTGCTCTACTACGCAAACACTCAGAGCTTCAATATGACCCATCTCAACAAAACTCTA
Source organism: Gymnoscelis rufifasciata (assembly GCA_929108375.1). Taxonomy (NCBI): domain Eukaryota; kingdom Metazoa; phylum Arthropoda; class Insecta; order Lepidoptera; family Geometridae; genus Gymnoscelis; species Gymnoscelis rufifasciata. Next base: position 9,286,850 of record OV815302.1, on the reverse strand, counting down.
AACGACGCTGTGATATTGTCTGTAAACGGAGTCCAGCGCGAGTAGAAGCAGCAGGTCGGCAATATTATTTCGTAAGCCCATCACTATATAACAGAACAAACAAAATACTTACCATCTATCCACTAGTACTGTACAAATGTAAAATAAAATGTTTTTCCTGGCTTCTGTCCCTTTCCTATGAGGAAACTGAACAACTACTAGTTGATATTAAATGACTTTAATATCAAATAATAGCTCTAACCCTAGTTATAGCATACGTAACTCTTGATTTAAAACAATATCGCCTGTTGCCCATACTCTTACGAGAATGGTGCCTCGGGCCTCGTCACACACACACCCTAATACACACGCATACTTACACCACACACACACACACACACATACTCTTACACACTCATACTCACACCACATACATACACACACATAATCACGCATGCCAGTTAATAAAACATAAATAAATAATAATATGAATATTTCTTTTACATATATTGTTTTAGTAATGTAATTTTAGCTATTTAACTTGTTTTCATTTATGTATTTTATATTATTGTAACCTAATTATAAGTCAAGTCAAAATTTATTTTTTAGTTCTAATAAAATCAGGATAATTTGTCCAGGAGTCGGGCGTTGACACTACCACTCAGTTGTAAAGCTTCGGTAGTGTCATCGTATCGTATTAGTTAAGTTCTCTGTGTATATTGGACCTGAATAAATGATTTTTTTTTTTTTTTTTAAGTGAAACTTCTATAGAATCGTAGTAGAAATGGTAAGAGACACAAATACAATGCTTTATTTAAATTTCTTGTCTCAACTACGAAGTATCGCGCAAAGAGGTATTGCTGTATTTTATTTATATTATTTTGTAACATACTTTATGTAATACGCTTTATTGAAGTAATATAAATCATCCGAATAATTACAGATATATGTTTGTTTCTCTTATCATTTTAGCAGATGCGTTCATTTACCCTTTTTTTCTATTCGATATATATCATAATTATAGTTCGTATGTAGTAGACTCCAATCGTGCGTCGTAGCTGACACACACACTTTTTTTTTATTCTTCTTATTCTTTCGTCGATTTACTGAAGTTTCACTTCTATCGTGTGTGAATCGCACACACACCTTTTTTTTTTTATTATGTGGACTTCCTGCGGTCGAAATGAAAGACAGACGGTAGTTACGTTTTGATTTGGGACCGAGAGACGGGCATAGGATGTAAGCGGACAAGCTGCGAAATGACCTGAACATCTGACGCTGTTAAGGCGATATTAAGGCTTATGTTCTGGCAGCTGTTCTGTAGAGGATCAGCCTCGCGACTACACGGCCCACAAACAATCGATCGAAGCTATTATCAAAATGTTATAATGCACAATTACATCTGTGCCCAAAAAATACAATATACCATTTTTTTTTAAACATTTCGGACTGGATTCTGCTCGGTTGGCGATGGTGGCGGTTGGGTCTGGCCACAGATAAAATAATATTTGACTAATACTATCACAGTATTGTCAATAACATGTCATCTAACACCCACAGTATTAGTTACTGATTAGTCCAGAATTATTCGTAGCTATAAATATAAGTTTAAAGTTTGTTTTCGTTTCCCCAGAACAAGGATAGCCCAGTTTCTCAAGATGGGACCTTGGAAGTGCCGGTGTACAATAACGAGTCTCGCGAAGACCTGTTGTTTACCGTACGCTTGCCGCTCACTCGCGCCTTCCCGCGGGAAGTCGCCCAGCTCAACAATATCGCGTTATTTGTCGCACCTCTAGATTAACGCTTTCGTACCGTACCCCTTTCAAAGCTATCTGGGTGTTTTTTATTATTGTAAATTCGAATGTAAATGAATTTAGAGCTTTAGTGGTACTTTTAGAACATACCGGGATTTTAGCATTATGTCTATGTTTAAATTTGTGTGTAAGGTTCAATTTTACTTCCTTGGAATGAATTTGTTTTGACTGTAGGTAAACTAAATATTTATATGTTTCTTCCTCAGATAGAAAATTAATGATCTCACCGGTTTGTAACGTTTATGAATGATTATAATATTTATAATTTTGACCATTTGTGATAGAATTTATTTGATATTTGTCTATGGCAAAATTCATAGCTATATCATAAGAAAAATTTTGTTATTTCAATAAGGTGCTCTAAATCATATTGGTTATCAGTGTAAATTTTGATATCGTCCATGAAAAGCAAGTGGCTGAGGCTGCATTGCTCGGCTGTCGGTGTATCGGTTTTTAGCAGATGTCCTCTAAAAGTAGAATTCAAGGTGTTCGATAATGGGTTTTAAGGCTAAACAAAACCATAGTGGGCTAAGTAAATTTCCTAGAAATATACCGTGTCGAATTTTTATATTTCTGTTTCTAGAGTTGTGTTGCATGACTGTTTATATAATTTTGTTCACCATTTTGAAAAATAATTGTTTAAGAAGGAAACAACTATGGGATTCATCCTTGACTGAATTTTCTGCACCCTTTTTGTTCTTCCGTTGATATTTTATTTTCATCTAAGTAAATGTTTATATATGAGGCGTGTTAAGCATTCTGTTAAAATTGTATACATACTGCTTGTAGACAAGTACCTAATAGGTCTGTATTTACTAGGGCTCGTAATATCGTTTTCGTCTTTTGATATCATGTGTGTAATAACAGCGGTTATGAATTAGGCATTGTGTGTGGATTTTTGATAAAATTATTGATATGGAATTGATATTATTAGATTGTTTCAGTGGCGTGATGGGCGAAGGTCCATTTGCGGCGCCAGAGGTAGCGGGTTCTATTCCCGCCGAGGGCTCAAGAGTTTATATGTTCAGCAAGCACTTTCTCCTTGCCTAGACCAAGTTTACTATTTATAACAAAAAATATCTAGAAATGTATGTAGGTCGCCTTCGGCCGCGTTCGAAACTGGCGTCTCGTAACCAGGTACGGTAGAAGAAAAAATCTTCTTTTTACGATACTAGTTACGAAGCAATAGGTTTTTTTCCTTTCACGAAACTGGTTTCGACATAAGAAATCGTAATGAAGTAATGAATTACAAGGCGGTACTTTATTTTCCTCATGCGTACCTAAGAAATCGACGCTGAAGTTAATCAATCAATTGTAGAATTGTACTTAAACCAAATAACAGTTAGGCATTGTATAGAATTGATATCTCCATTTGTTTTTCAGTTTTAATTTTTTCATACTTGTTTGATTCCATTTTCGGCTAAGCCATAAGTAGGTATTTTTAATTAAGGGCAGATTTTTAATCCATTGATGAAAGTATCTGCCAGAAAAAAAAAATCTGCCATTTTTTTTCATATGAAATCCCCTTTTTCCATTTTTACATATCTATTCGTATTAGAAAATCAATTACATTATAGCAGTTATGGATAATTTAAAGTCTCTTATTTCATAAAGAAATTAAAATATTAACGTATCTAAAATGCAAAAATGCTAAAACTTCGCCTCACTTGCTGCAAAAGCTGTTTAAAATAGATATGTACATAGAACATTCTTTATTACAAACACCAATAAACAAAACTACAAAATTATAAATAGTAAAATTAAACCTAGCATGCGTAATGGGCTGTCTTATTGTTTAAAGTTTCTTCCAGACAACCGTTGTATGGAAATAATTTAATTCAGGAAGGTTGTGGACGGCGGTGGTAAGCAAAATGAAACACAAAATTTACTAAAATAAAAACAAAAACTTACTCCAACTAATATAATTACTACTAATAATTGCCAATGCTAAAAATGTGGAGTGCTAAAAAGTATACATATACAAGGTGTTTAAAATAAGGTATATACTCCGAAAAGGGGGTGAAGGGCACGCACCAGGCGAACATATTTTGTTCTACAACTTTTTGAATTGGAATTTGTCAAAAAAAAATCTTTAAAGTGTAAATCTGTTGATCCAATTTTTTCGTGAACGACAGCCAACAACAAATATTTTAATTGGATAACTTGAGAGGTAATAACTAAAGTATCAACAAATAATCACAAAATAAACAGGGGTTAAAAATATTATTAAATTTTTACAACTTCTTCCATGTGTCAAAAAAAGGTAAATCAACTGTTATGAGGCTAAACACGACCTAGAGATTAGATTAGTTTATTATTATTTATTTTTTTATGTTAGATAAGCCTTCATTTGACTACAATCTCACCTGATGTAAAGTGACGATGTGGTCTAAGATGTGACATGAAGACCTAGAAGATGGCTTCTAAGGGCCATATTACGAAACACGAAAAAAACGCTTCACGTACTGGCCCAGCCCGGAGGGTGGTGACAAGCCGCGGCCGAAGCCTACCACCAGAGACTGTTCTTAGCACCACCCAGAGGTCACGTGTAAGGATTCAGAGGGTTACCACTTACGGACATGAACAGAAAAACCTCCAATATATGTGGAATATCGCTATCGCTTTCTACAATAGTTTGAAATTAGTATCGTACAAGGTATACAAATTCTTTGCTCATCACCAGTTACGAAAAGTTAACCGCGGTTTCGTAAGAGTACAAAAAAGTATTTAATCGCAACTGGTTTCGTACAAGTACAAAAAAGTTTTTAATCGCAACTGGTTACGAAGCTCCAGTTTCGTACGCGGCCGAAGGGTGTAGGTCTATTAATAATATAATATATATTATATTATATTTCTATTAAGTATATCAGATGTCTAGTACCTGTAACACAAGCTTAGAGCTTACCACGGGATTAGATGTTGTTGTGTGGATTGTCCGAAAATATTATTTATTTATTATGTAACCTACGAGGTGGGGTTTCCTTATTGGCAGAATCTTTTGCTTGATTTTGATAAAACTGTCTTTCGTTACTTTGAAATTGTTTATTTTGTGATATGCGGAATGTGCATGCTTTGTAGTCTGCTAAGCTGCTAGTGACGGATAGTTTTTGCTTAATGGTTTCAGGAAAATCAGCGGGTTCCCTATTTTGTTTTTCGGGAGTGTGTTTTATGGTGTTCAAAAATTATTTAGGTATTGCGTCAACCTACCAATATGTTTTCTTAACAAATCTACCTTATTTTCTAAGTTTTTTTTTAAATTGTATCTATTGCTTCAGGCTATAGTTCACATGACTGGTTACGACTATTATTGTATGTCTTACAGAATTATTATTATAAAGTTAATCTTTAGGCCATGCCTATAGACAGTGGCACTTACTGGTGAGCACAAAAAACGCCCCCATTATATCGTATATTTATATTGATGACAGTCCATCTGTGAAATTTAACTATGGATCTATTGTTTTATTGTTTTTGTATTTTCTTAAAATAAGAGTCTTATTTTAAATATATTTAAGTAAATTAGAAAATTACGTAATTCAGTATTTTATCAGTACCTTACAAATACAATGCCGTGTCTCGCACTTTTAATTGAGTAAGTAGTGTTACTATGGTGTATTTATTCTTAGTAGTAAAATAATAAACGCACATAAAAGTAATAATTAAAGCATTTTTATTTTGTATTTATCTTTGGTTTAAAATCTTTTTACTTATATAAATCTTAAACTTATGTACCTACATATAACTATTTTACTTTCTCATAGTAATATTTTGAACGGATTTACTATAATTCAGTTCAAAATTTAGCTACAAAAAATGATAAATAATCACATTGTATTTCACCAGTGCTACAGAAATATTACAACTGAATAAAATCGGCAAAAGCTTGCTTTTTGCAAAATATTACAATATTATAAAATAAAATGCTTTTTGTACGTGAAAAAAAAATTCCACAGGTTTATTGTTTAGTTTACGGAATATTTTTCACGTACTACATTCATTTATAATTGCTGATATAATTATTTTTAAAGTGTTTTACGGCTTATTCTACAAAAGCAACACGCACAGTTATTGCAGAGAGCCTTGCTATGCTGTCTGTGCCAAGTTATTTTGTGGAACACAGTTGTTACCTTCTTAAACTAACTTGATTTAAGCGTTAAGAAGGATAAAGAAGAACAAGAAAGTGCATTTCAGTCCTGCCATGCTGAGGGTACATAATACGAAAAACTACCATTAAATGACCCTGTCTTGTTTAAACACTGGATGGATGGATACAGGAATTCCTTCGTGTTGTGGGTATTTAAACCATTCCATTAATTTACTTGTTTCGGAGCCGAAGTTTGTTTTGATACTTTGGCGATCTTGCTTGATGACATTGCTGAAAATTAAATAAATTTAAACAAATAAAATATAAGAAAACTGATGAATTAATTTGTGAATTTACTGCACGTGAGATAAAGTTATCCAAGGTTTCACCACTACGTCAGTATGCGAATAAAAGAGACTGATTTGTCAACTCCCCGTAATCTTCAACTAAGTTGTATTTGCTGATATCAAACCGACTTTCTCAAATTAATAAATACAATTATATTTTCCTTAGAGGAATACCAATTTCTCCTTACCAATAACAACAGCCATAACGTGCGTGTTCCATATGCCATGGACAATGAACAGGCTCAACAGTAGTCCACTCGTGATGCAGGCCACGAGTAAAATGCCGACATACGACGATATAAACTTATAGCTCCGTGTCTCCGGCACAATGCACATGCCGTCCCAATGCTTATCGTCGCTCAATCTGGGTAAAAGGATATTGAATAAATTGATGAGAGGTTTATTAGACCTACCTAATTCAATCAACACTCAATCAACTAGATACTTTTCAAAACTCTTATCTTAAACTCTAATTAGAGATGGCGTTTTGTGTGTGTTTCGGAATTATAAAAAAACTAACTTTGTAACATATTAGAGATTGAGAATTTGGAGAGACAGCTACCATGGGATGATGGGAGATACCTACCTACTAGATGTCACCTTGAGTTTATTTCAATTTAATATGGAGTTTAATTAATGAAACAAGGATCAAGTAAACCTTTTGAGTAAGATTAATTTTAATTACCCTTGTAAACACGGTCCACATTGTTCACCGGATTTGATGCAAGAGTCTTGAGCGTCTGACTGACTTCTACCAAGACCTTCGCAGCTGAGACACTCGTGGCAAGTGTGCAAGCGCTCCAAGCAGAAATAACCGACTGAGCAATGGGAGTCTTCTAGACATGCAATTGGTTGGAGTTTAACATAGTGAGCCCCTGATAGAACTAATACCATTAATCTGAAAGGAAGATAAGTATGAACTTAAGAAAGCATAACTTATTTCATACTAAGGTTACTTATCTCACTTATTCAAATTTTGGCACTAATAAAATACTTAGCATTAGGTGTAAATTAAGTTTGATCTTGTTTAATTTCTACGCCTTTTGTTAAGTCATTCAAAATTATTAAGTAAATAATTACCTTACCGTACCCAGGATACCTATAGATAATTAAAATTTGTAAGTTCATAATAACATCTCTACTTACAAAAACATATTCTCGGAGACCACCATTTGCACTTTCAAACACTGTTGCAATTGCAACAGCGCACAAGATATGTGTTTAAGTACCTAAATCACTTAGATAAACTTCTAAAACGCAATTCACTTAGTTTTGATTATCTTAACACAACCAAACCTGCACAAACCGAATAAACAAGTGCGAACCTTTGATCCATGGCAAGCAATGGCAAAAGCTTTGTAAACAAAACGTTGATCAAGTTACGACATGTCGATAGGCCAACCACAGCCGCCCGCCCTTTTGGGAATTGCTTCAATACACACAAAAGGCGCAATTAACTAACTGATAATAGCCAATATTAACAGTTAGCTAACAGGTAGGTAATCTCTTTGAATGCACATGGATGGATTCAACGATGATTAATAGTTACTAATTGAATTTCCTAAGCAGCTACTAATCATTTTGAAAAAAATCTTGTATTATTATGTTTTAAATAGCTTGCGCTTGACATTTTGTTTAGTTTAAGTTTTATTTTTCAAAAGTATTATGTGTAAAGTATTATATTACCTACTTTGTTAACCGTTATGTGATAATGATAACCGAAAATTATTTCTACATGTTCTATGAAAAGATGTTCTAGAGATTATACCAGGTTAAATGTATTGAATTTAATTAAATAGTCATCTCTTGCGTTTAAGTTACTTACAGCCAATGTGAACACTTCTTTCAGGCATCTTTTCGTAGAGCATGTAGTAATAATATTCTGTTATCATTATCACATAACGGTTATGTACAACAAAGTACTTACAACAAAGTAGATAGTAATAATTTTGAAAAATACTAAACAAAATGTCAATAGCGCACCATCCAAAAACAATGGGTTCTTGCTTCACGATTATTCTCAACCTAATTTTCCCATGTCCCATACCTAGCTACAAACATTTTGAAACACAATATTTGTTTACAGTGCATGAATTTAATGATTATTTATATTATTATTCAAGTTAATTTGCTAAAAAACAACGGACATTACGTAATTTTTTGTTTTGAACTCTGTAGTTTTTATGTGATAAGCGTTTTAATAGTAGATAATAGTCCTGTTTATAAAGACAAAGACTAATAATACGGATACCTACAACTAAAGGCAACAGCTACAGTATGTGCATGTAAAATTAAATAAAACAAAAAAGTAATTAATTACGTAAACATTTATTTTAAATTTAACTATAGGTTGTAAGTACAGTAAGTTTCAACTTCAAGTAAACCCTATAAACTACTCAACACTGGAACTTAAGGATGCAACTTACTGTACGGTCCCTACTTTAAAATTATATATTAACACTTCATAAAACTTAACTTGCACCAACATTTTCACTTAAATAATGTGAATCATAGTTACATCAACATCAAACAAAAAGGACTTTGTGTTACATTTCTACTAGTATACAAGTACTTATGTCTTAATTTAAATACAATTATTCTGGAGGTGTTGAATTGATTTACAATCGCAAATGATTATCTTGAATTTCTGATGTATAAAACTTACCAGTTTTAAAGTAGGAAGTTGTATTTTAGTTATCTCGGCCACATTCCATGTAAAACGTTTACTATATTTGGTATTAGTTGTACTGTACATATCCTTAATAAAGCAAATTGTTGCCATGTATTAGGTATATATCGTTAAAATGTTATATTAATTCTGAGCGGAATTTCAGTAAACAAACAATTTACATCGAATTTAGCCGAAGCATTAATCAATTTCGATACGATATTATATGGCGTAGTCTAGCGAGACCAGTTAATCAGTAAGGAATTGGTTTGTGCTTATATAACAAATGCGTAGTTTATCTTAGGACATTAGTCAAATGGGTATTTGCTATTGTCCTACTTGTGTTGTAGATAAATGTTTTAAACATCACTAACACTATACTACATATGTATATTTAAAACCAATTCCATAATTAATCAGAATATAGCTTAAAATACAAATCCTTGATAATAAAAAAATCGTTAAGTTTTAGTTCTAAAAATCAGACAAGTACACAAATATTTTTTTTTATTTCGCATGATAATGAATCAAACCTCTTGATTTGGCCGTATTAATTAAATAGATACATGTGTAAATGGCAAACAATGCAAACATTTGCAAATATGTATTAAAATTTTACCTATATTCCTTAATTTGCTTGTGTACAATGTTTTATGATGAACAAATCACGTTGTAAATATTGTATACGGATTCATATTATGTACGAGTATTTCATGCAAATTAATTAGTACTACAAAATTATATTGTCATTGCGCGAAAATATTAGTACGTAATGAATAAGCTGTCATTCAATTGACATTAATATTTTTGCTGTATTGTATTCCATAAAATTCAACAAGTATATCAGTTTTACTATACAAACTTTAGTTATTCAGCTGAAAAATCATAGTTATATTTTACATTAAAAGTTACTTAAACTAACATAAAAATCATTGCACATATTGTTAGCATATATATAACTTATAATATAAATACACATTATATTAAAATACACACAAACAAATGCTTAGTTGAGAGGTAACACTGGTTTGAGTATCAAACTGACTGACCTAAAACTTGAATGAAAATGCTAACTAACGTATTATGCAATGCAATAACAAAAAGGCGGAAAACCTCAATCACAATCGAAGAAGCAGCCACTTAGACAAAAAAAAGTTTTATCGGTCAATAACACTATAAAAGCGAGATACTCAAGGAACACCGTTAAATTGCTTAAATAAGTTAAAATTGGTGATTTAGAGCTGGTGGCTGGCATATTAACGGGAAGATAAATATTAATATACAATAAAATTTAACTTGAACGGTTATTTTGCTGCGACGTTCTGGTCATATATAAAAAAGTACAGAAAAAACGAAGAATGAATCAATTCATATCGCCGACAGGACAAAAAATTCATATCGCAAAAGTAGCATGATATCATGACTGGAGAAAACGGGTTATATTCATGAAAACAAATTCGTTAAGAATAATAAAAATTACAAACTTTAACTAAAAGGTATTTTTCATTTTACGATTTTGATATAATCTAAATCAATAAGACAGAGTGATAAATATCCGTATGTCTATCGTATACGTATCCGCTTTGTCACTATAATAACCTTCAATGATATGCGATAAATTAAAATAGTAAAGGTGTTTTTAAACATTAATATTATAATAAGATGGCTGCTAAACATTAATATTATAATAAGATGGCTGCTAAAGAATAGGCTGCATATGAACATTGTTATTGCATATTTTAACCTGCCTTCCTAAATAAAACTTAAAACATTAGTCATAAAACTAAAAAGTACTAGTTATCACACTAGTTTCATGCACAAACATAAACATGCTAATCTAAGACCCTACATAGATATACGTAGAAGGAAACGTATCAGGCAACAATTTACATACATAATGTATTACTAAATATTTGTTCACTAAGTACTTATAATAATACAGATAAGCTGCCGAGATCATTTATTAAATAACCATAACCGCTCAGAATACAGACACTTTGAAAATTATAGACTATTGAAGCAACAATATCCTTAAATATGTATCATATGAAAGGGAAGGGTATCTGTGAAGAAAATAAGTTTAAGCATTGAAAAGGGGTTAAATGTTGCGTTCAGTATCCGGGGTATCAAGTGTCGGGCCAAACTTAATCTTTTTAATTGTAGAGGAAATCTATTATTATTTAATATTAATACATATTAAAATGTAGAAAATATATGCTTCACTCGCCTGTACACTTATTTACTATAATTAACTGTAAAAAGCTGAGCAATAAGTGACAGATCTCGACATAATCTCTTTTAAATGCATTTATTCTAGAAGACTCTGAATTCGTTTTAATATGTTAAGATATTGTATAAAATATTGCCAATAGGTGTTGGTTCACAGATATCGGTTTTAAGATAGCATTGCTGATAGATTCAGCCGTAGCCTGCTGTATAGCTGCTATCACTTTTTTGTATCTCTTTTTTTCTTTAAATATATATAATGAGGAATCCAGGGAAATATTCAACTAGATCACATAGGAACATCTTTTACGTTCGAAATGCTTAGCATTGAGCAAATATCATTTCTACTTTCTCATAAAATATATCACGTGTTTACAACCACATTACAAAGCTCATAAGATTTTTTCTAAATAATGTTGTCATCATTTACATTAAAATGGCACGGATTGATTGTTTTTGTGATAATATGTAGCTAATTTGGGTGAAAACAAATAAAATAATTCTTGTAATTTAAGATGGCATACATTATACATAGAACAATATTGTCACCAATTTCCACCAGCAGTAGACTGGGGTATGTGAAATCTCTGGAAAACAGATTCAAACATAAATATCGAAGGCTTAACCTAACTTAAAACTTTGCAAATCTCACCAGTGAGATACATTATGAATAATATGGCGATCAAAAACCGGTAGCAAAGGTATAAAACCGCAGTGATTATGTATCTCAGTCTTGGCACAGTGGGAACATATCTCCCTTATAACTTAGTATTGTTGATTTGGACGATGTTGAAGAAGATAGAGGGCGCGTCAGTCGCGTGTGACGCCGACAGGCCGATTCCAGCGGTGTCGAAGGTCTCATTGCTGGACGCTCCTCGGTTAGCGTTGTTGTTGCTATCCTGTATAAAAATAAACATTATTAGGTTTGTACTATAAAAATAATGTTTGATTGCCTCAGTGGCTCATAGCTATCCAAACTCCCATTTAGTTAATACTATTGCTTTTATTTGAAATATACTTGCAACCGATAAAAAGTTGCACGAACGATTAAAAGCTAAATAATTCACATTTTGTAAATGGACGCACTAATACAAATTGAATTTGTATTGTCGATTTGAAAAACCTAATGTTGTTTTTAAAACCTTTCAGTGGTTGAGATTGTCGCGAAAATACACACACTTAAAGCAATAAGGGAAACTTTATAATTTTTATGTGTGCTACACAAAATGTGTTTTATTTCTTTATATGCATAGAAATATTTCTTGCAGTACCCACCTGAGTCTTTAACTTCTTGGCCGGAGGTACAACCAATGTAGTATCCCTGGCCGTAGCGAGCATACTTTGCAGATCACTTGAGTTGTTTCCGCTCGTTGCAGCCTCTGGGATCGCAGCCGCTGCGTCGCTGCCACTTGGGTTGCCACTGCAAAAAAAGATACATTTTATTACTGCCCTTGATCTTATGACGGTATGATAAATTGTATTATATTATCGATATAAGCATACTCACAGTTTCTTCAAGGTGGCCTTGTAAAAAACAAAAAAAATATATTTTTAAGAAGTGGAACTCAAGTAAGCTTAAAGGGGCGAATAAGTACTTTCGCTCTGACCTGACACGTTGCCTACATTTTATGGATTTTCGCGCTGCGATTCCTTTACGAGTAGTTTAGAAAAGCTGTGATTCCGTTACGAGTCGCGACGATGTAATGATTCGATCGTATAGATTACGCGACGCATTAATTAATTTGCATGGCAAATCCATAAAACGCGGGCAACGACAAGGAAATCTTAATATACGGGAATAGATAAAGAATCCGGGATATATGTACTCACTTGTCATCGTTGGTGCTGGTGTCGGGCGTCCAGTCGTGAGGCGTCGTGTCCTCATTGTGGATGGCCGGCCAGATCTCAGAGTCGTCCTCCCTCAGTGGAGAAATTGGACTGCAACAATTATATACAAATAAGACCTGTGAAAAAGATTTCAGCAATATTTACGGCTTCGGCACACCAAACTTGGGACAGGAGTTAGCGCTGATTGATTACAACTTGTGCCACCCCAAGGATCCACAAGACACTTGCGTCTCACCAAAGACGGGCGCGAAAGTTTCTTGTACCTATTACAACCCAGCGTTTCACTGAGTTCACACGGAGTCGTGTCTTACACTGTCGAATATGATTATTTGTAGGATCCGGGTCAATAGCAACAGTATTTCAATGCTGGGGTTCACACGAACATTCGATAGCGCCTGATCGTAAAACCGAAAGCTCGTGTAAACTGTGAAAATGTTGATGAATGAAATGTCAGTATGTAGTTAACAAGATACAAGAAGATTTGAAACATTATTCACACTCAATCATCTCGCATCAAATTGACTAGATTTTGTACATGTGAGAATGGTGTACGTTGCTGTCATCTTACAACATAGTTATATCTAAGGAACTGCTTACTACTCTTGATTATTAGTCAAATAAGGACAAGTAATTGCACAAAATTCAAAGACTAGTAATTTTTCGATAAATATGTACCTTTGTGGATCGACGCGCACGTAGGAGGGCGGGTTGAAAGGGCGCGCGTTCTGACTGCCCTCGACGTCGCGCGGGCCCGTGCGGTGCTCGGACGGCACGCGTTTGATGAACGGCAGGGACGACTCTGAAATGTCACAACAATAGTGTAAATGACTAAAAAGCAATAAAAATTCCATCATTAAGATTATTATAAAAAAATTACCAACTATTTCAAGTTTTCCAAGAAAACTATTTACTGTATCCAAGACAGTACAGATGAACGCTTTCGTTCTATTGTACGAAATTTATACGTCGCAAGTCCCCACTGCGGAGCCTTGATGCTCTATAGCTTGGCACTTTCTTACTAAATTTGAATAAGCAAAAAGAGCAAGGAGGGATAATGTTTGTGAGAAAATCAAGGTAAACTAGAAATACCTTACGACTACCTCGGTGGCGCGGTGGGCAAATGTCCGCTTACGGTACGTTCACACGGCGTCGAGTGTTTCTCTAACGAATCGGTTTTTTGCAGGATTCGGTTTAGTGGCATAAGTTTTTCAATGATGGAGTTCACACATGCATTCGGTTTCAAGACACGACAAAAAAACCGAATCTTGCTGAAGTTGACATCCGATTTTGCGACTACAAACCGATCCGGCGATACTGCAAAATGCAGATCCGATGCAGTGGTATAGGGCATTCAATACATGCGTTCATACGATACACGCAGGGGTAGATTCGGTTTTTTGTCGGATCTTGAAACCGTGCTGCTTGTGTGCTGAAACTGTGCGCGCTCTTGCTAATAGAAGCCGGATGGTGAGTTCACACGAGATCCCGATACGAGGCCGTCGGATACGGCCAAGCAAGATGTGCTGTGTGAATACAACATTCGGTTTTTCCAGATCCGATGAAAATAAGATTCGGCAAATCGTGTCTCCGTGTGAACGTACCGTTACAGTGCAAGAGGTAGCGGGTTCGATTCCCGCCGAGGGTAAAAATTGTTTGTATGTTCTGCAAGCACTTTGCTCCTTGGTCTGGGTGTTTAATATGTATAATAAAAATATCTATATATGTATGTGTATTGTATTAAGTATATCAGATATCTAGTACCCGTAACACAAGCTTAGGGTTACCCCGGGGCTAGATGTTGTTGTGTAGGTTGTCCGGAAATATTTATTTATTTATTTATTTACCTTGGCTTTGCGGGGTGTAGACGACATCGGGCGAGTCGGGCCGCACGGGCGAGTAGGGGTTGTACGGCGGCGGCGGCTCGGGCGCTGTGGCCGCCATCTGTGTGCTTGTAGCTGGGAACATCAGAAAAGTTATGTATCTTGGTAAATCATGCATCAACTCTAGCACCGTGGTCAAGTTCATGTATTCTAAGCTTCTGATGTGGATGAGTCAGGTACACATGTTTGTAGTAGCTTAAGAAACTAGTAGTCAGATGGTTACCTCCACTATCTAACACAATACAGCTGTTTAAGGGCAACTTACATCCCTTGGTCTTTAATAAATATCTCTAAATATCTCTCTATAAAATATTCCAGATGCTTAGTAAGCTCAAAGTAAAAATAAGTTTAGTTACAGCTTATCACGAGGCTAGATGCTGTTGAATGGATTATCTATCCATATTTATTTATATAGAGCAAAAAGGTAATTAAATAAAAAATAAAAAATAGGCAAAAAAAAACTGTACTAAATTGTTTTCAAACCTTCTTTAACATTATACTCACAGATTCTAAACAAGTCCTTTCTCTTGAGCACGTAGAAGAAGATAATGACTATAGCGATGAGGATGCCCAACAGCAACAGTCCGATGATGATCCATATGTACGACGGGAGCGAAACGTCCGCCTTGTCGGGCGGCACGCAGGGCGAGTGGGTCACGTCCACTCCGCCGCGGTGGTCCACCATCAACCTGGACATAACATTGTGAGTTATGATGCAGCCCGCCGCCAGCCGAGGACAAGGCGCTTTAAACATTGACCTAGAGACTCCAGCCAAACGCAAGGGTCCGTGCCGAACAAGGAATGAGGCTCTGGCACACCAACTCTTATTCTACCGTTGTGGGTTTAATGACTGGAAATCTTTGAAGCAGGCCTATGCCCATCAGTGGACAGCCTACGGCTATGATAATGATGATATTAAAGGTGACACTTTTACGTTAAATAATACCTACACTTCAGAACGAGTGGTTCATCCAGTTTGCGTAAGGCAAAATCGATCATGAAATAAGTTGCTCAGTGGAACAATTAACTAATAAGTTCTTGCGTTAAGTAGTAGGTACATGTCCACAGCCGTTGATTATTTTCCGTTAATTTATAAACAACATATGTATAGAAAATATATCAACTTACGATTCATATTATTTTCCAGTAAAATATACGTTAGCTTTCACTTTATATATATTATTGCAGGAATGCGCAATTACGTGCTTGTTTACAACAATTATAGACAAACAAGGATCTATCGCCCATTAAAAAAATCTCAACCTCACTGTTGAATTACTCTACCTGTGCTGATAAAAACAAGTAATTTTTTGCTTATCGTGAACATACAGACAGACATGCAGGCGCAGTATTAAGTGATGTGGTCCAAAAAGAGGTGCCATGGAAGACATTTCAACTTACCCTCGCAAGCATGGTCCGCAGTCGGCCACTGACTTGATGCAGGAGGTGGGAGAGCTAGGCGCCTCCCGCCGCAGGTCCTCGCAGCTCAGGCACGCCTGGCAGAAGTTGATGGCCACCTCACAGAAGAAGCCGACGGTGCATTGTGCGTCCGACGCGCACGACGACGGCGGAGCGTGTGCCGGGCTCATGGCTACGCCCTACAACAATTACATTTCATTAGGTCTAGGGTGGATTTTCGAGATAACGATATACTTAGTAATGTATTAGACATACCATAATGGACTTTTAATATTTTTATTGTATGTACATAGAAAATACCAAGAAAAGGAAAAAGTGCTTATAGAACAAACAAACATTAACCTCGACTGAATAGACCTTCGCCCACTGGCCTACTGACTGTTGTCTAGATAGTTTATGACACGTTGATTTTTTTGGTGTACGACTCCAACTCACATTGCATAGTAATAATTGATAATAGTTATAACTTATAACTATTATCAATTGCACATTGCTGAATTTGCACAATTCATTTCATTATTAGTACATGTCAAGTTAGTATACAAGTAGCATGTAGGTATTCAACCCAATATTTATTCAAAACGACATTTAATCTATTAATCCGGATTCGTTTCCCGATAAGGCGATGTGGTCGCTCAGCGAGAAAGAATTTTATTTTTATGGTTATAAAATTATAATAATTGGGTATGTCAATAAATTTATAATTAAAATAATCTCAATTATTGCTCGTTAAGACAAAGAAAAACATAATAATATAAAATAAGAAATAACGCATAGCACAGAAAGAAAATGTCACAATGATTAATTTATTAATGATACAACAAACACCCATAATTATATCTCGTATATACATTTAACTTATTTATTCTCAAAAAAACATAATTTTCTCCACACATTCTCAGACATAAACGATCGACGACGAAATTGCAACCTTTTATTTTTATTAGGTATAGTTCATCTGCCCTATAGTGTCTAAGATCTAAGGAAATAACAAACATTTATGATTGTAGCCGAACAAAACCGGTTTCCCGGAGGTTCCGAGAAAATAAAGTGATGCCGTTTATAAACTTAATTAAAAAGGTGGATACTATGTTTACATTCGTAAATAATTGTGACTAATCTACTCGTTTAACGACATCACAGACGTTCCAAATGAAATAACATTAATAAGAATATTTCTCAAAAACTTGGCAACGCTCGTTAGAATATTATTCCTTAGAAATTTTAGATTCTTGTGTAGTGCTTCGTTACCAGAAATATTGTGTGCAAAGAGGGATCGATATACATTGTATGAATAAAAAACGATTTTATAACTAAAATAAATAAGGACTCGTCAAAAAAAAAATTACAATTTCCTACTTTTTTGAAGGTGTTGAAAATCTACTAAATAGCTTAGTAGCAATAATAATGCATACATGCATTTTTCATTTAGAAATAGATAAAAATTTAGTTGTAATGTTTTATCCGCATGATAATAAAATTATCTCGTTGCGTCGATGTTTAGCTTCGGGTACTGCGCACTTCATTCCAGTCACCACGGTACTTCATTTGTCAACGATCCTTAATCGAATGTTCTAGGAGTGCATTAACACACGCACTGATCTGACTCATTCGATAAACATTATATTTACTTCAAAAGGTATAAGACAGAAATCATACAATACCATACCGACAATAGTTTTATCTGTGGGAATGAGATGCATAAAGGTATCATCTCTAGGAGTGAAGGGGAGAATACAGCGGGTCGGCCGTCGACACTAGCCGACGACTCATAGGACTATTTTAAATTAATATAAATACAGCGAGCGCGGTACACCATCTCGATACGGCATCGGTTAAACCTGAAAGTGACGCAATCTCTGCGAAGCTGCTGTAAATATACCTCTATTATGCGGATATAACTTAGAAAATGTGTATCTATACATATTCTATACCATACTGATGATGGATATAACAGGTACTATATTCATTATATGATATGGATTTAGGATTTGGTTTATTAGGTACTTTACTTTTTTAATTCGAACTAGATCACGCCACCGATTTGCTCGTGTTTTTTTGCACGTGGTAATATAGCCTATATTATTCCTCAATAATAAAATACTCTATCTGAAAATTCAAGAGTTTTTAAATCTGACCAGTACTTCCTTTGATTAGTGCGATCTAACAAATAATTGAACAAACTATTATTAGTACCTACCTATAGATTTGTGATTTTTCTCTACTAAGTTAGGTACCTACTCAAATATTTAACAGAAGAGTCGTGCCGTTTTTGTACACTTGCCTTAAAAATTAGCATATTAGTTTTAAATCTCATACCTACATTCATCCAGTGGCGGTACACTGCTTTCATAAGGTTGAAAATTGTATCGAAAATTATTCTGCTATGAAATACATAAGTGTTAGTTTGGTTAAACATCATATTTGATGATCCATTTCGATAGAGTTTGGGCATCTCCCGAACATGTTTGCGACTGCAACAATAATGAGGTTAACTCTATTCATGTAGATACTTACGTTATTCAATAAGATCTATTTAGTAGCGATTTATATAGAAAAATCGACGTAGTATATCTTCAGAGAAGACAAGCAATACGCTAAGATAGGTACTTAGCTTATTGCTTTTGTCTTAACTGAAACGGAGACGGTTCACTCACTGGTCAATACTCGTAACGAGTCTAAAATAAGCGATTTGCTTTCGTCATCGGGGCTTTTCTCGAGAAGTAAATGTACAACGTATTTTTATAATGTACGACTTTATCTACTGTTTTATTTGCTGCTTTTATTAGTTATTGGGCTACCCAAAAACTTTTACAAAGCTACTCGACCAAGCTTTTAAGATTTGTGTGATTCATTGTGGCTTAATATTTGTATACAAAATCGAAAAAAATTGATTATAGACATAATAATGAAAAAACTTACATTCACTTTATTTAGCTCAAGCTGTTTTAATTACACAATTATTATAAGTAAGTTAAGTAGGTTATAGATGCATACCTATGTAATGATAAGTTACTCGACAGAACAGGTGATTCGCCAAGACGCATTGAGTCAAACAATAAGCATTATAGGCAGTTGTTGAGTCAACATTATCTCAATTTGCGAGTCTCGGCAATGACCTTGAACAAGATCTCTAAACATATGGCATAACACGATGATCAAACAAATTCGAGTGGGAGGGCAATACGGTTTAAATTGCAAGACCCTCATTGATCCTACATGTTATAGGTAAGACCCATATTGGGACGTCTCTTTTTAGGGTTTCGTACCCAAAGGGTAATACGGGACCCATTTGCTGACTTCGTCGTCTGTCTATCTGTCTGTCACCAGGATGTATCTTAAGAACCGTGATAGCTAGAGAGTTCAAATTTTGAGGGATCATCCCTCAAAATTTTGTAAGTATTTCTGTTGCCGCTATAACTACAAATAATAAAAACATACAATAAATGAATATGTATCGGAGCTCCCCGCGATTTCTTCAAGGTTAAGCAACGGTGCCAGTAGGTACTTGGATGGGTGACGGCTCTGACTTAAACCTTTTGCACTTAAAAAAAAATGTTTTTTGTATTTTTGATTGATTTTTATCAAAGAATACACGAGCAAAACTCACCTTTCATGCAAAAACAAACTAAATTGAAATCGCTTCATCCGTTCGGGAGCTATGATGCCACAGACAGACGGACAGACACGTCATACCACCCTCTTTTTGTCGGGGGTTAAAAATGAGACATTTTACGCCAATTAAGTAAAGATAACAATAAAATAAGAATCTATTTATGTTTACCCTATGTAGGTTCTTACTTTCATTTAAAATTGTTTTGTTATTGCTGTGGTAGGTAGGTACGTGACCATTATACCTAAACCTACCTTCCTTTCCACAGCGCGGACGAAATGCGTTTTTATTTTTTTTTGGAATGCTCCCGCAGTGTTTCTAGTCGAGAATGCGTGAGTCACCTACCGGTTGGGTACCAATCGCGGGGTGATACGAGGCTGCAAAATATCCTATAGGTAGGTACTTTACAATGTATGTATTGTACCATCTTAAAGTAACAGGTTGTTTTCAAATAAACAATACCTATTAAGACACACCTCTTAATAGGTACGCCCGTAATAGCAAAGGCACAGAATAAATTACTACGCACAGATAAAGTTTAACTTAGGAACGTACCAATATTATTTGAGATAGGTACGTCTATGACTTTGCAATATTATTAAGATCTTTATGTCTTGAAAATTGTATGACCTACATAGGGTAAACATACCGGTTTACCGGCCACCACCCCTTTTCGACCACTTCGCACATTATTTTGAATAATAGAGATTGTTTATAACAGCGCCTTTCGAATTTCGTGCCATTCTACCCGGACGAATTTCACGGTTCATAAGCCAACGGCATGACCTCGAAATTTGCGAACTGAAGCTTCAGTCGCCATTTCAAAATTTGGTGTATCCACGCGTGGCAAATTTAGTAAAAAAAATAGCAGGTGGATCGATTTTCGAAGGTAAGTTTTTAAGTGTTATTATTGTTTAATTGGTCATTGATTTGGTTTGTGTGTATTTAGCATGTTTAATTTCAATATTCAAGTGCCCAAACTCACCATACTTTACATATTTTGTAAAATTTTTGGTGGTCGGACAACACGTTAAAGATTAATTACAAAATCTACTTTCCGACCGGGTGGTCGAAAAACGGTTTATTCATGTTATTTCTCATTGCCTACATTGCGGAAACCTTTAATTCACCAACATAGATTCTATTATATTAGTGAACAGTTAGAATATTGTGAATTGACAACTAGATTCCGGCCGCCAGTATACTTCGTAGTTTCAAAGATATGACCTTCAAAAATATCGAAAATTTACCGCCGATAACCAGTAAAAAAAAAACCTATTTCCGGCCATCAGAAATAAAAGGCGGCCGAAAATTCGTCATATAGTCTCGGTTTTACTGAGCATAAAATTTTGTGTTATGTTTGAATTTCATTTTTATATAATTGTGTTAGGACAGTGTAATTTTTTATTCGCAGAAGAGAGTATTAAAGCTTTTTTAAAATTTAATCATTGTTTTACTTTCATACTATTATGAACCCTATAAGCTATTGAATAAGACTCGTTTTTCTACCGTGAATTAGGTGGCCGATAACCAGTGCACTGGTGGACGATAACTGAGTAAAAAGGCCGATAACCGGTATATTTGTAATTTTTACAAATAATATTTTTTTTTAAATTACGTATCACTGCTACGTCTATAAACATTAGGTTTTATGAAACTAGACTATAGTAGGATCAAACGATTTTTTTTTTTTAATATCTTGTCGCACTGCATTATGATAGAAATTAACTCTGAAGCCAACAAGTCGCTTAAATGGCCGATAACCGGTATGTTTACCCTAATGAGCAGGTAAATAAATGTACCTACATCGTAATGTTACTCGGTAAGTACACAAAAATCTATAGGTAGGGAGGCACAAATTATAATGATATACTGCGAGGTCTTAAACACCGAGACCATTTTTATGGGACGACCCTTGGCGAAATAGCTCCATAGAACTTCCTTCATAGTCATCGGGCGAGCTCATTAAAACCTAATATATAAACATATCTTCATGGTGTTTTCAGCAATAGGTAGAGTCATTCAAAGAGGAAGGATCCGTGCAAAGCCGGAACAGACCAGCTTATAGGCGGATTAAGCTAAAGGCAAACTAGGCACGTGCCTAGGGGGCGCGAGGCCGCAAAAGAAGACACTGCAGGCGAAAAAGCTGTCACCCAATAACCGGTTACAGACACAATTCAAACTATTATTAGTAAATAGTTTAAGTTAAGTTCGTTAAGTGGCTAAGGGCAGGCCATATACAGCCAGCCTAGGGCGTAGAAGAAATAGCCGCTGGGGCAAGTTCTAGAATGGATACTGCGATTCGGCAAGTGCGACGTAGGATGTTAACCACCAAAGTGGACGGATGATTTGATAAAGGCTGCAAGTTCGCGGTGGATGCCGCCTCCAACAGAAACAACTATAGTAGGTTCCCACCTACCTACCCGTTGATAGGACTGGTCAGGCGATACTTAGGACCTACCTACCTAGACTAGTAATGAACGAGATGCGCCAAGAACTTAGTTTATGTTTATGACACAATATTGCGTCACATGTTATGGTACAATAACATTATCGTCCAATGATAATGTAATTAGTAATTACCTAAGTAGTACTACCTACGCTATGACAACAAGCCTGTAAATCACTTTGTTTATAAACTACTTATTACAATGAATATTATATATGAATATTTTAGATGAAAAATTAAAACTGTTTAGGTAGTATATTTTATGAAGATTATTCTGATTATGTCGAGCCTAGAGGGTTCAAATTCAAAACATTTATTTCCTTAGAAGCATACATGGAGAGGTTTTATAGCTCAAGATAACTAATAGGTACACCTATTAAATGGTGGCAAGTTAAGTTACTGAGTAGGTAAATATTTTGTGCCACAAGTGGAGTCTCTGTAAAGAATGTTGCATTAAAGAGATTCCTTATATGGATATTTCATTTGAAAAGGGATGGTGAAGTTATGGAAAATTTTATGTAGGTACAAGCGTAAATACATATGCATTTGCTTGAAACAACATAATAGAGATGTTTCAAGTTTTTTTTTTAATAAAACTTACTAGGTATGTACATAAAAATATTTAAGATTTTTTTAAATCTTTCATAATAAGGAGTTCAATTAGAGCATCATTAATACAAATAGACTTTAATAAAAAGGGTTCATATGTAGATAATAGTAGGCATAGTTGTAGGTGTAGCATAGAGTTTTATAAATTATTTGTTGATTATGTGAATAATTAGTATTACAACTAGTCAGTTAAGAGTTTTGCTATGATTTGTAGTATGTATTTGTAGTTATATCATTCTATCTATGTTAAGTATTGCAAGTGCAAAAGAAACTGTATGTCTGTCTTGGAATAGAAACATCAGAAAATATATAGTACAAACTACTGTCCAAGTTAACTAAAAATAACTGAAAATAATAATCACCTTCTGCATTTTAAGTTGACCCAGATAAAGAATAAATTTATATCCTAGGTTCTTCATAAAGTTCTGCTTTAGTGAGGTTTATTAATACAAAACTACAAATACACCTAGTTAATTAATAACTTATAAATAAAAAAATTAAACTAAGTTGAAAGAAAATCTTCAACATTGAATTAAACATTTGGGTTGCTCTCGATTTCTCTGGGATCTCATAGTTATAGATTTAGTCCTGCAATGGGACAGTATGGGCTGAATAATAATAATAATATTAAGCACCCAGACCAACGAGAAAGTGCTTGCAGAACATACAAACACTTGACCCCTCGGTGAGAATAGAACCCTGTACCTCCTGTGCTGCAAGCAGACCCTCGCCCACCGAGCCTCAGAGGCAGTCATTTGGTGTGCAAAAGCCAGTAACTAGATACTAATAACATGAAAATGCTTCTTATTTAAGTGATTTCCTTTAAGAATTTGTAGAACAACAGACATATACAGTTTCTTTTGCATTTTAATTACCTACATAAAATTATAACTAAAAATAGTACTTAGTAGTAGTTATAATTAAAATGAAACTCATAAATTACTAGGTTGTTGTAATACTAATTGTCAACTTTGTTGATAAATATGTCATGTAAAAATGAAACTTGTTTAGATGTATAAAATAAAAAATATCTATATCCTTTAAATAAAACTCACCTGTCACAGTGTTAGTTACCATACTCCTCCGAAAGGCTTAACCGATTATTATGAAATTTTATATGCATACAGTAGGTCTGAGAATTGGCTACTATCTATTTTTCATACCCCTAAGTGATCTTGAAATTATTTACATGGGAAAACAACATTTGCTGGGTTCAGCTAGTATCTATATATATATATATATATACCTATTATATGAAGTATATCAGATATGTAGTACCCAAAACACAAGCTTAGAGCTTACCAAAGGGCTAGATGTTGTTGGGCGGATTGTCCGGAAATATTTATTTATTTTTATTTAAATACCATAATAATTACACAGACAGTCACATAATAAATTTGTACGAATTTTGTTAGTTTTTTGAACTACGAAAAGTCTAAAAGTCTACGAAAAAGAAAAACTTTAATGCAAGTAGGTATAATGTAGTAATTTCAAAACTCAACTATAAACATACATTTAAATTACTCATGTCATTCTCACAGTAGATATATTCTACAATACTTATAGTAGCCTCAGGTGTGAGATTTGCGAAAAAAGTATGATTTTCGTAAACAAATTACCGGTATGTAGGTATTTTACTTGGGTCGAGCTATGCTATAATTCACCAATTTTAAGCTTTAGACATTATACATTATTAAAAATAGATTTTATGAATTCATGGAAATTATAAAACAAGTTATGAATTATTTTCATGGATATTACTTACCAGCTTAACACGCAAGGACTTTTAAATATAATACTCGAGGAATAGCCAGGATACTTCGCGAAAAGTTCGATGAAAACTACACGACTTAGCATTTATGTCAAGTCTAGTTTGCCGGTATGGACTAGCTGATACATGCACCACCGCACTGCAATCGCACTGCACTAAACACAAACACGTCTACAGACTTCCAGACTCTTTGCGGAACTGAATAATAATGACTAGCATACCTCGCTCTTGCCTTGCTCTGCTCTGACAAAGCTGTGGTTGACAGATATTGAATAAATTGTTGTTTTGTTTTGAGCGTTCTGATGTTAGACATTAAAAATCATCTTTATTTGATTTGCTTGCCAACTAAACAGTTTAAAATAATTTCCTGCTTAGAACATTGTAGATAAACACACAATACTTCAAATAAATAACATTTAACCGAAAAAAGAAAACAAAACAAGACAAACCATCAAATCGACAAGTCCGAACTTGTCGGAAAATCATACAGTCCTTGTCATTAGCAGCAAATTAGAAAGTGATAGACAAACAAAAATGCTATGTCGCAGTTGGTACAAAGATCAGCTGATTGTCAAACAAACAATTTTTCACTTGTAGCCTTTTAGTTCTAAATTACCGTAAACCGAAGCATAAATGTTATAAGATTTACCTTGAAATAGCTTTTTTGATGTCAATTAGCCAAAATTGGCCAGTTAGTTGGGCCACCAAATCGTTTTGTGGAATGTACTCTGTTCTCTGGGCACATTATCACGGTATTGGTCCAAGAATTTTCCTAAATCATGGCTGACGACGCGACGCGACGACGACATGACGACGCCTCGTATTAATAGGTGATATACAATTAATGATGCCTATTCTTTAACAGCATATCAATCAGCGCAGCGTTCAGCGGGCTTGCTAAGACATTGTTTCTGTGGTCGTTGAGTTGTGTTATTAATTAGAGTAATAAAATTATATAATCTGTGCTTGTGTTCATAAATGGTAGTACTCTATGGTTGTGTGGCACTTTCTTCCTCTCTACATACTCTCCAATTTACTCAGCAAGTTGAGGTAGATAACGATCGATAAAAAAAAAGTTCGGTTCGGTTTTGTCTGATAACTGTTTCGTTTCGTCTCGTCGTTCTTGTAGCGTACTCTGTGTTTGAGTTGGTTTTGGTTTGGTATTGATTGCTATGGAGAACTAAAACGTAGTGAATTGATTCCCTCTGCAAGGAAAGGAACCAAAGAAACAGAAAACATTGAGATTATCAGGTTTCTATATATTTTCTAATTAATTTTATATTGTTGAAGGTTTAGGTCACTAATTTGTTTTTGGTATACCGTTGAATTCTGTGTATTGTTGTTTCTGAGGCAAAAGACTTTCTTAGTTCTAATGGGATAAATAATTCATAGAGAATTGATTACTGAGCTTTTATGATTTGTTATGTGTTTTTCCAGGACTCCAATTCTCGTGTATGGAGATTGAATCTGCTGCAGCACGAAACATGTCAGAGAGAACATCAGAAACATCTCGACTTGTTGGGCCTGGCTCCAGTGCTTCCAAGCCAAGTTATATGAATTTGTTCAGCAATCTATGCTCTATTATCTTCCTTGGGATAATAATCTACTGTTGCTTCAACAATGGCGTTTCACTTTTTTCATTTCATCCAACTCTCATGACATTAGGGGTAAGAAAGAAGTAACACTTACATAAAAATAAATAAAACAACTTATTTTAAACAAAATTTTCATCTATAGCCTTAATAGTATAGCTATTTATTTATTTATCAGACACACAAAACACATTACAACATTTACGACTAAACTATTTATATCTAAACCTAAAATCTATGTTGCAACATAACTATAAGTGTGCACTACAAAAAATGATATGAACAATGGTTAACAAACATAATAGACTAATAAAAAAGAAGCTATGTAATCTTGTGGGGCTTTCTTGTAACAAAGTGAAAAACCTACCATATTTCATGTCATTTCCCAGATTTCAAGCTTTCATATACCAAATTTACAGGGATAGATCCTGTCAACTAACAGAAAATGTTTTATTATACTTTACTTCAAAACACAACATACAGTTTTTTTTTTCAAATATAAATAAATAATCATTTTATTTGGCCTTATCCTTTTGTTGATAAATACACAAGAAGTACACTTAGAATTAAACAATTTTTTTGTTTCAGTGGCTGATAATAATGACATCTGCAGTCAATGCAATTTCACCAGGTGACTTTGCCACTGAATGGATGCCTATGCGTTTAAGGAGTGCTCGACACTGGGTATTGCAATTATTTGGAGGAACCATAATAATAACTGGGTTTTTGGTAATACTCTCAAACAAAATAATCAATGATAAGCCTCACTTTGTAAGTTTCCATTCAAAGTTTGGTCTAGCATCATTTATATTGATGTTAATTACCATGCTAGGTGGTCTGGCCACCCTATACAGCTTGCAATTAAAGGAATACCTAGCACCAATATACACAAAGATTTCACATGCCACAGTTGGTCTAATAACTTATATTTTGGGAGTAATTGCTATTTTACTTGCATTATTTTCAAACTGGTGGACATTTGGGGAAGTTTTGAGATACATGGGCTTTGTTCTTGTTCTAACGATTATGTTGTGCACCATATTACGTCCTAGTCTGAAAGTCTACTTCCGTATAAAAGAAAGGCTTGAAAATGTAAATTGAGCTCATCAATTAAAATGATCTATATGCCAGCTTGCAAATTAATATTTATTTTTTTTTTTTTAAAGACAATGCTGTATGTATAGTCTTTAAAAAATATTTATATGTTTTGGGCTTAGGTTATGTGGTGTAATCAACACCATTGACCCCATGTTAAAGATGCCAACAAGTATACATTTAGGTACTAATACTTAATGATTGAGGTGATAATTTATTTTTGAAGTCGTACAATCATTGAATTTATTAAATATTGAAAAAATATATTTTATGATTTGTAATTTATGGTGCTCAGCTAATTAGGTATGCTTAACATACAGTAGTTAATGTGATCAAATATTTCTGGTCACCACCACCAGTTTTAGGAAGCACAAGGTTTTAATTTATTATGTATACTTAAGTTATTTAAGCTTGTTGAGAATATATGTAAATGTATATTTATATTTATTCAATGTTGTCTGCTGTCATCATAATCATAGTTTAGATGCTGGTGTTTTCAAAGTGTTTATGAAATATTATTATCAGATTATTAAGGATAATCATTAGATAATATAGATTTGTTAACTTTATTTAGATTTAACAGTCTTGTCACAATAATGGTTTATTTAAATGTATTAGATACATTTATTGAGAGTATCACAACTTGAGCCTATCTTATTGCTGTAGTTTAAGTAAGAGTATATTTATATTATATTTTTATACTTACTTATTTTGTATAAACCTACGAATTTCGAACTTTTTTATTTTATATTTGGAGTTCTTTTTTTTATACCTAAAGAAATTATCAAAATATTCTTATACTTATATTTAAATTCTAACTACTATGTAATGCCAAAAACCCCAAGGACTAAACAAAAACATTGAGATAACAATGTAGTGCTTATTCACACTTTGTCTAAAGTTTATTAAAATGATGTTGTATAGCTTAATAAATGACACCAGAGCTATTCTTATTTAACCTTCCAAATTTAGTGATTTAAACTTAAGTTAATATTTCTAATTGTTAAACCTTTATTTAAAAAGAATACGAAAACGGCTACAATTAGTCTAACTTAAAATTACTAGATACATAGTAAGCAAAGTCTGAATCGGCACTAATGTTACATAATATTGCAGTGGTTCTGGGGGCCAACTCAAGCACCTAGATTATTAAAACACAGATTATTTAATATGTTATAACGAATTCGATACAGAATTACCAAACCGTATGTCGGTAGATTATCCCCTGTGCTGTGTGATAGATTAGACTGGAAATATTTATTTTCGGCTTCATAAGATCAAAAAGTACATGAATTGCTCTCTGAAGGCCAATTGTTGAACAATCACAGACAGAATTATTTAATATTGACAGAATTAGGAATAAATTTACTGTTATATGTTATTATTTCAAATGCGTTAAAATATCATTGGCGCGAGAATTGTCTTCGTGGGTTCCAAGATTCTGTCTCAGCACAAATATTTGTTTTTAAGTACTTTAAGTTATTTAGTTTATATGCGTATCTAATCTTACATATTATCTACATATTGCAGTGGTTATTAGTAGAGGTATACTATAATCCTAAATAAGTCGTAAATGTTTATGAATATTGCATTAACAATAGTCTTATAAAATTCATTGATGTAGAGATATACAATAAGTAAATATTTGAAACTCATTCCTTATGTGGTGCGTAAATATGAGTATTTGCTTATGGGATGAGTCTATAGTTCAATAGATTTTAATTCATAAACTGAATCGAATCTTTATAGTTAACTTGAGTCTATGTCTAAGCACCCGTAATACGATATTTTTTTTAACATGATCCAATGTTGTTTGGATTTAGGTACAAAACTTCCTTTACCAGTCCAATGATCCAATCAATATGTTGTACTAGGTAGGTACTATTGTAGTACAAAAGTTCAATACTATATTATAGTATGGTAACATTTTGTCGTTTGATTGCTATCGGGCCATATCAAGCTAATGGGTTCTTTTTTTATATTGCTGCATATTGCATGTTTTATTAATTGCCGTCTGCAGAACTGTCCACCCATTGTGATTATTTTTATTATAGTTAATTTGTTCTTGTGTATACGGGTGCAGATCTCCAATTAGACATGCTCGCGCATACTAGATAGATACCGATCCCTAATATCCATGCTTAAACAGTATTTAACCTGATTAACATCTATCCAACTCTTAGCCAAATAATTTTAAGGGTTATAAGTCTGGATTTGGGGATCCTAGGAGTAGCTATAAATTGGGAATCCTTAGAATGCTGCTAGAATCGTACTCTGTATTGGCAATCTTAAGAATTGGGATGAATCCCGACATTATATTATAATGTTCTGTCTGATCGAATGGTAAAAATGTAATCTTATGTGTCTCATTGTAGAAAATGATATACTACTTATAATCTGTGTAAATTAGTAATAAGGTACATGAATACAATTTATGGAGCAAATTAACTAATTTATTTTTAATCTCTCTTAAGCAATGTTTATTTATTTTTATACCAATGAGACAAAATGTATCATAGGACAAGTAAATTTTAGGAAAACAGCCGACTTTTAGTTTGGAAAATATGAATTATTAAAGTTACCCCGGTCGCGGACACCGTCATAAGAATGTTGCGCCTTTCTCTCGTGGGCCATGCCATACATCTTTCGCATCTTCACAATATTGAAGTTAACTTTTAAATTATTATGTACGGTAATATAAAAAATGCCCCAAAAGATGCGCGAGCACAAAACAAAACCAATCTCAATATAGGTAATCAAGAACTGAATATACACACGCCTTATTCAGTCGGTTGTTAAATAAAAAAAGTGTATGTGTGTGTCAGCTACGACGCACGATTGGAGTTTACTACTTACGAACGATATTATGATATATGTACTACATCGAATAGAAAAAAGGGTACATGAACGCATCTGCTAAAATGATAAGAGAAACAAACATAATTATATCTGTAATTATTCGGATTGCATAAATTACTTCAGTAAAGCGTATTACATAAAGTATGTTACAAAATAATATAAATAAAATACAGCAATACCTTTTTGCGCAATACTTCATAGTCTCAACTACGAAGTATCGCGCAAAGAGGATACCCCGAGAATGAGATACGCTGTGTAATTTATTCCATCTCATTCTTTTACTCGTTAAATCCTACAGATATATATGTTTGTCTCTTTCTACGTAACGCCTCAACTTTTAGTGTTACACTTTTTGATTTTACTCCTCATAAAATTTCCGTACCGGGCCTTAAAACTCAAATCGTTTCTTAACCGATTCGTTGCGGATGGCACGGCAGCCGTGTCATCATTTTCTTTTGCGTGTGGCGTTAGGCACGTGAGCCGTGCCATTTTTAAATCGATGGTAATTCCTTCAATTTAAGATTTAGGGAAAACTACCCTAGAACAAAACTTTTTTATTTTTAACGTTCATCAAGCTTGTAGCATTCGTTTCTGGATATTGTATTGTTTTTTTAAAAATAGGGGTCACCAACCTTTTTGAAATTTTTAATGATGAGGATTTTTGTATAATAATAATATAATTGAAATAGATAATACTAAAAAATCGCTTATTTTTGTATCAGAAATGTGAACGATTGGAGAGAACATTTTTTTTACATTTTAGGAGAATCTTACCGCAAAAGACAATTACCGCTACCGAAGTAAGATGTAGTCAACAGATCAGGATAATTGACACAGTTGCGTGGCCGGCACCTGGTAATACTGCAGTCAATTTGTATGGATCGCGATAGTGAGTGCAAGGCACACAGTGTTAGCCGTATAAACGCACTGACGCGCGGGCGGCACTGAAGGTGTTAAAACAATGGACGACCCCAGTTGGAGAGGGATGGCTATTAAATTTTCTGCATCTTTATATTTCTGTCATATGGTTTGAAGCGCAGTAGTTCATTTGAAACTAACTGGCCAAAATATTTACATCCATGCATATCCAATACAGTTGGAACATGACGCTCATCATCCTTAGTTTTCTTTATGCACTTAGTACTGTCCACTACTATGTTTTCAGTGCACGTTGATCTGTCCACCATCTCTTTTTCTATGCACGTTGTAGTATCCTCTTGTATAGATTTCAAGTGTTCTGAGTTTTCCCAGTGTTGTGAATATGTTTGCGAATTCTGCTCTAGTATTTGGTCATCGTCGTCGCATTGAGTTTCAATTTCTGTCTCGGGAATATACTTTCTTTTACGCCGTAATTCTTAAACAATAAAAAGGCAATCATTTACTTTAAAATACTTAAATTTCTTATCAGGAAAACCAAAACAATGTTTTTAGAACTACTTTCAGTAGAAAAGGTTGATCACACCTTTATTAAAAAAAACACTTACCATCCATTTCCAAAAATACACTTATTTTTGCACTTATTATCACTTGAAACTACCGTTCCTGACCGCTCACGTTAGATTTCGATTGTAAACTCTTTTAGTTTACATGGTTTTATGGTTAGAACGTCGTAAAAATGGTAAAAACACTGTTTGCTTTTCGGCATGGCTGAAGACACAGGAGCCGTGTCATTTAATCGTATGGCGCTTGGCACGGCAGCCGTGTCACGGCAATTTTGTTCAACGCCACAGTTAGAAGTTTTCAAAATTAGACATCGCAACGAATCGGTTAAGGAGTAAACTCCAAAAATAATGCAAAAAGTCGCAATTAGAGCCTCAGAACCAAATTTTGTTTTTGCTACTTCAGAAGAAGTCTTAACGTTTCAGTGGTTAATTAGGTTCAAATTGCCAAAGACCAGTGGACCATACCAAATGGAGCCAGTTATTGAAATATCGAATGTGTCATAGTTTCATGCGATTTATTTAATGAACTCCCAAATTTTTTTTTCTGTAATAGTGTGAATAGATCAATGCGATAGGTACACAGAATACCTACAAAGTTTCCACAGTATCTATCTTAATATATATAAATCTCGTGTTACAATGTTTGTCCTCAATGGACTCCTAAACCACTTAACCGATTATAATAAAATTCGCACACCATGTGCAGTTCGATCCAACTTGAGAGATAGGATGGTTTTTACGGCGAGAAAAATTCGAATAATTTCCGGGAAAAATTTATACCCGTGCGACGCCGGGGCGGGCCGCTAGTATATTATAGTATAAGAGTAAATTGGCTGTGACATACGGACGGTCAGAGAGACATAACAAATCTAATAGGGTTCCGTTTTTTTGGCATTGGGCTACTGAACCCTACAAATTTTAGTAATACCACAATATCATTACTAATACCAGTAATTTATTATTCTATGCTATGCTAATACATAACAGAAAAAAAGGTGTGTGCGATTCACACACGATAGAAGTGAAACTTCAGTAAATCGACAAAAGAATGAGATGAATATATAGGTATAACAAGGGTAGGATAATTACAAAGCTTAATTGTTTAAAAATGAAAGTATTTTGATTAATTTTAAAATATATTTTATAATCTATTTAACATTATGTTACATAATCTATTGCTCAAGTTCCATATTTTCAGTTTCTGGATTTTCTTCATTTTCATTTTTTTTGCGTCGTTATTGACGACACATTTCGGCATTTGTTTTTGGCATCATATAAAATTTATTATTTAGCACAACAAGATATAAAAATAGTCACAAACACAATGTTAGTTATTAACACACCACGCTGACTAAAAAGCTGAAATACGCACAGTGTGAATATACATACACATCGACATCTGCTCTCTCGCTCTGACTCACTAATTACAGGGGAGTGTTTGTGTCTCTTACCTGTCGTTTTTTCCGTTGCATCTGGTTTGAAATCACATCGATTCTAAAGAAGTTTCACTTCAAAAACAAAAAGAACAAAGCACTGATAAGAAATTAAAAAAATAAAAATACTTGATGTTACCCTTATCATTATCAATCAAAATTATCCAAATTTACTGTATTGCAAGCAAATAAATATTTAATAGTGGTACTTCTAAATAACAAATTGCATTTTTTACAGTCCCTGGAAGCGTTTTTTTCAGGTTTATTGAAAAGTTCAAAATTATAGTGACTAAATAAGTAGTGATAAATTACAGAAGAAGACATAATCCATAACAAAACAAACATGAACCGCATACCATAATAATATAGTATAGCTGCAACAATCACAACGTTTTTTATCTGAGGACCGACAACATCGACGACAGTGATTGAGGTTTAGTACCTACACTGATACTGATTCAGAATAAATATCTTTAGCAAGTACGAGAGTTATTTTGTTTTCATAATTTCCTAAACCCTTTAAATAATTATATATCATAGATTTTACTAGTTTTTTTTCTTTTCCGATAAAATAAAAAAAGAATTAAACATTTCTACAATATTATTTTTACTTTTAACCCTTGACTACGTCACTACGTACGCAAATGTCAAATGTTCTGTTGACCCGATTATACAAGACTAGCGACCCGCCCCGGCTTCGCACGGGTGCAATGCTGATACTAAATACACTACAGAAAAACTGTGAACGTTGTATATAAAAACATAGCGGCACGCTCCGGCTTCGCACGGGTATAAAATATATAGCCTATGTGATTAAAATCGATCCAGTAGTTTTGAGAAAACCGCGGCCTCAGACGCGCTATTTATAGGCGCTCTTGCCGCACCGGGCAGCCGGCCGGTGCCGCCGCCGCAAACGCTACGTCCCGCAATTTTTAAATCTATATCTTCGAAAAAATTCACTTAAATCATACGGTGTAAAGGGCCATAAAGATCTATAAATATATAATACTAGCTGTGCCCCGCGGTGTTACCCGCGTTATAATGGATTTTACCGCGGAATGACGTTTTACCGCGGTAAAAAGTAGCCTATGTTATTTTTCAGGCTCTAGAGATTCTGTGTACCAAATTTCATTTAAATCGGTTCAGTAGTTTTCGCGTGAAAGAGTAACAAACATGCATACATCCATACTTACAAACTTTCGCCTTTATAATAGTAGTAGGATATGAACAATGTATTCAAGGTATTTCATTGGTTAAGGATTAATGCTGTATTGGTTAAAATCGGTTCGAAAATTAGCCATTATTTGTCCTAAAAAGTAAATGACAAAAAAAAGTTATTGTGGGATATCCATAAGAGATAGACATATACCATCGCGGACTTTTATGTAGACCTTTTCAATGTGTACAATACAAAACATTATTTTGATAAAACTCGTAGGGTTTCAGCCTGCGTTTGCAATGTTAGCGGAAAAAAGTAATTACTTACGACATCACATTAGAAACCTCAAAAATAACAGTACTTCTCCACTATTTAATGAATGTTATTATACATATAAACCTCCTCTTGAATCACTCTATCTATTAAAACAAACCGCATCAAAATCCGTTGCGTAGTTTCAAAGATTTAAGCATACAAAGGAACATAGGGACAGAGAAAGCGACTTTGTTTTAAACTATGTAGTGATGATGTTTGGCACATGGACATGATTTTTTGGGGGGTGCGGGGTGGGTCATGCTCTATTTTTCCCCGGTAGACCCTATGTCCTAAGTGTCACGGTAGTTTAGGAAGTAATCTTATTTTTAGTTTTTTTGAAAAATACTGGAAATCTTACCTTTAGACGTCATAACTTTTTAGTTTGTTGTTGTAATACCACAAAATAAATTATGCTTGTATTCGTTAACCCTAGAAAGATAATCTACGTCTTTGAGACGCAAGCCTGACACAAAAATTGTTATCTCTTTTTTATTTAGCAACAGAGCGCGCTGTCCTTCTTAGTCCTGTCGCCGTACAGAGCTTACGTGAAACGGCCGTGTCTTTCCGGTTAGTACAATAATTACGTAGATATAGGGGTGGTGTACGTTCGACAGACGTACGATTATCCTCTGTGTAAATTTGAGCTTCGTACCGTGAAGTAATTGTTCACCATATTTATTGGTTATTTTTATGTTTTAGGTAATTTTGGTACATTTTGGCTATGGCTGGATGCCATGCTCTTAATTATAATGAAATTGGACGAATATTGGACGACAGTGAAGATGAAATTCCTTCCAGTTGGATCTTCGATGTTCTGCTATGACGGGCCCTTGACGCTTGTGTCATTCAAACCAAAACCATCAAAATGGTTTATTTATTATAATCTTGTGATGAAACAGGTACAATCAATCAAAGTACAGGTAAACCGGAAATGACAATCAAACAAAAAGTGGAGTCGACTCATTTGATCAAATGTGCTCGAATATGTCATGTTCGAGAAAGACCTACAGGTGGCCTATAGCAATATTTAATGGCCTGTTGAGTATATCTAATGTCATATAGTGTCATAATATGTTGGCAAACAAAGATAAACCACTGAGTCGCAGTCTATTATATGAAAAAGCTGAGCACAGAACTCACATCACCTTGGATGGAGAAAAGGCTGGAAGCGCCTACTCTTAAAAGACATTTTCGTGTAAATATCCAATAGT
Source organism: Gymnoscelis rufifasciata (assembly GCA_929108375.1). Lineage (NCBI taxonomy): Eukaryota > Metazoa > Arthropoda > Insecta > Lepidoptera > Geometridae > Gymnoscelis > Gymnoscelis rufifasciata. The sequence continues at coordinate 9,251,037 of OV815302.1, read as the reverse complement.
TGCTACCTAAAACTGATAATTTACAAAGTTAAGAAGAACCAGTTATTAAAAAAAAGAGATATTGTGCGTATTGTCAATCAAAAATACGAAGAATGTCGAAAATGACATGTCATAAAATGCAACAAAACCATTTCTGGTGAACTCAAAAATAATGTTTGTAAAGGCTGTATCTAATTGTGATTTAAGCTTAAAACTTGGTGATTGTTTAAATAAAACTGTTGATAAGTAATTAATCTTTAATATTAAGGGGAAAAAATGGATATAAAAAAAAACTTAACATAATTACTCAATAAAGAAAGACTTGGTATTTTTTAGTTAATTTGTAAGATGTCTACAAACTTTCGTTATATTTTTTTAAATTATATTGTATTTCTGAAACTTTTTTTTGTTTTATTTGTATTATAAAACCCTAAGCTAATTAAATAATCACTTTTAAATAGTTTTTTTTAAGGCAATTTGTCCAATAGGCATGTGTAAATTCAAATACGTCTCAATAACGTATGATTATCTTTGCCGTAGGTCTAAATAAGATTATCTTTCTAGGGTTAAGACTTTATGACGTTTAAAGGGAAGATTCCGGATTTTTTTCAGAAAACTTAAAATTTCATTACTAGACTACCGTGACCGTGACTCATAGGACATAGGGTCTACCGGGGAAAACTAGAGTTTGTAGTAACTGAAAAAGTGTGTAAATCTCTTGATAACTGATACAAGTAAACAAAATAAACAAAAAAAAATAGACTAGTAGTCTACACGCCGGAGAAATAGTTCTTGATGAATCGAAAACTGTTCTTAAAATCACAGAACTCATTCTCTCTGGTCTATGCGCACTGCGCAGCGCAGCAGCGCACGCAACCACAGACATAACGCAAATCTGCTTCTCAAAACCTCGGTTTCATTCTGTGCGATCGATAGAATCTAATTTTAGCAAGCTTTCAGCTTCAAAATTATTGTCCGCGCGTTTTATTTCGATAAACTTACAATTTGCGAAGGTAAAATTCAGTTCATGGCAATTCAGTTTGTATTTTTGATTTAAATAGCCTGACGAAGCAGTTTATCGATTAGAAAATTTACAGCTTTGTTCCTTTGTTTACAGATGCCCAACATCAAGTTGCAGTCTTCCGACAATGAAGTGTTTGTAGTAGATGTAGAAATTGCAAAATGCTCGGTGACTATCAAGACTATGTTGGAGGATTTGGGCACGGAAGACGATGAAGAGGAAGTAGTGCCTCTCCCAAATGTCAACTCTGCGATTTTAAAGAAAGTTATCCAATGGGCTACTTACCACAAAGATGATCCTCCGCTACCTGAAGATGATGAAAACAAAGAAAAAAGAACCGATGACATTTCATCATGGGACGCCGATTTCCTCAAAGTGGACCAAGGAACATTGTTTGAATTGATCTTGGCTGCAAATTACTTGGATATCAAAGGCTTATTGGATGTCACTTGCAAAACTGTTGCAAACATGATCAAAGGAAAGACACCTGAAGAGATTCGCAAGACTTTCAACATAAAGAATGATTTCACAGCTGCGGAGGAGGATCAAGTCCGTAAGGAGAATGAGTGGTGCGAGGAGAAGTAATAGTTTTTATAGTTGGGATTATTCATATAAAATGCCCATTGTATTGTAGGCTTTCAACTACCTTATGAGAAATACATCTATTGAATATGGCTATTTTTACTTGAATTCACTAGAACAATGTTTTTTTATATATTTTTCTTAAGCCTCAACATGTTGTCATTCTGTCTGCACATACAATCTGGAAACTGTATTGAATATTAAGAATAGAATAGAAAAGATGTATTCAACATTGTAGTAGTTATCATATAAACTTTCCATAAACATTATGCCAAACTATTGGCACTATAAACTAAATTATTAAAATTTAAAAACCTTATTGTGTTTTTAACTGTACTTTATTAACTACCCATAAAGTAAGATACTAATAGAAGAATTTGCATATTACTTAACAATAAAATTAAATAATGCCTGCAGCTTATTGTCTTCAACTACATGTTATTTTTCAGGTGTCACCACCACCACCATTAGACACCTAATTTAATCACCTATTTCATGTTTGTGTAAGTTATATACCAAATATGTACCTAATACCAATATGAATTGAACATAAACCATATTTCTACCAGTTACTGCAAGTTTATAAGTAGTAGCATATTATATACATAGACCTAACTTATTTGGCAGCTACCAAAGTATTTTCATATACAATGTTTGTCAGATGATTGGTTCTGGCTCATCTCCGAAACGAATTTTGATGAGACTTACACTGGTTGTTATAAGCTGATGCAATAAGTTCTTCAGGTCAGGGTATTTACTGTGGGAAATATGTAAAATCTCCACAAATAAATCAACAAAATGTGCAATTCTGCAGCATAGAAAACTAGAAGTAGGTACTTATAACAAAAACTAACTAGCACCTAAAAACTAGTAGGTAGGTATTAGAAAAAAACAATTTGATTGTTTGCATTCAATAGGTTGCAAAACTAGTAGACTGATTGTAAAATTTCATAAACTAAATAGCCAACTATTGAGGCAATTTATAGGTTACATTTACCATGGGAGAAAATAATACATTCCAACGGGAAGATCATAAACACAGGCAAAAAGGTAGTTACACAGAACAGGTAAGTATGTAGTATAGTTTCTTTTAAAAAATTCCCTGGTAGTCTTGCACATTTTCAAACGAAATATCTGCACTAAAATATGAATCCAGGCAACTCAATAGTGGACTACTAAATCTTCTCATATCAGTACCGCAAGAGGCTGCGCCTAGTACCAGCCCAAACAAGAAAATGAATACTAGCACACTCGTCATGCAAAATAGACATTTGTTTCTGGTCATGAACACTTCTTTGCATGTTAGAAGGAAATCGTTTATTGACCTGAAATAAATATTAATTTTATGGATTTGTTGAACATTGTTTCACTGGGGACATTCAAGTCTTATGTAGGTATTTTACGACGACAATAGGTGTTAATAATATCAGCTAGAATCTCTGTTTATCGAATGTCCAATATCAATATCGGACTTAGAATAGAATATACTTTATTAAGTACACAGTACACACCAAACAAAGAAACAATACCTACAATAAGAAATTAAACCTAAACCTAGAATGCGTAATTAGTGGTCTTATTGCTTAAAGCAATTTCTTCTAGACAACCGTGGATGGAGAAAAAAAGTGATATGGGCGGTGGCTTTTACAATATAAATATCTAATGCTAAACCTAAAACTATGTAGCATAGACTAAAATTACATTTATCCATGCTACAATAGATGAATTACAAAATTTTACGTAAGACAAGGACTAAAGCCTCTCAAGATATAACATCTTATTGGGGCTTGCAGAGAGCAGTATTTGTTATTGCGTTCTAAGACACTGCTGCAGATTTCGGTTAGTTTAAATTTCACTTGTCCGGGTACTCGGGGGGCCTATATGAGGGAGATGGAGGCAAAATTTAACGAATAGTTGTAATTGTAGATAGGTTGGTAATCGAAACCGGGGATAGGCGAAAGCAGAGGGGGTTGGAGGTTTTGTCTGTTCACGTCCGTAAGTGGTAACCCTCTGAATCCTTACACGTGACCTCCGGGTGGTGCTAAGAACAGTCTCTGGTGGGAGGCTTCGGCCTCGGCTTGTCACCACCCTCCGGGCTGGGCCAGTGCGTGAAGCGATTTTTTCGTGTTTCGTAATGTGGTCCGGAGAAGCCATCTACCTTCTAGGTCTTCATGCTCCATCTTAGACCACATCGTCCCTTTACATCAGGTGAGATTGTGGTCAAATGAAGGCCTATCTATCATAATAAAAAACTTCGAATAAAAAATAGGCGAAAGCAGCTTAAGACACGCACCATCACGATGAACGGATGTCTTGATAGCGTATTCACGGTGCATGCACATAGTGGACCGACCTACGGCTGACAATAATTATACCTTTATGCATTAAGACAAAACATGAATTAATTACTCTCGTGGGTAGCCATAGAGTTTTGATTTAGTTTAGAAAATCATCTTATAGCCTTAACTCACCGTCGCCAGTGGTAAACTAATCAAATAACGATCGAGCCTCCTGGTAGGTACTCTCCAACTCACTTCGACTAGCGTGGTGGGTTATGCTCTAACCCCTATATATCTTAATGAATAATTATAGTGAGCGTTCCATGTCTATAACGATAAACCCTGTCGTGTATAATAATAGCTTAGCTTGCCCATTTTATGCCATGCTACAACATGGTTGCATATAACGACTTTAGTTAAAATAACGGTAATTTGCTGAATGTTGTGTGGAATGTCCGGAAATATTTTTTATTTATTTTCTAACTTATACAGAAAGGTTAAGATTGAGGTGGCTAAAGGGGTAATTAGATAATGTAAGAGTAGATATGTACCGAGAACATCTAGTTTTATCGCACATAATCTTCTCAGTATTGCTGAGTACCTGCCGCAGTTGTTGTTGAGCTAAAGTTATCGCAGGACATTTTTTATGAAGAATGTTCGCAATATCGTCCGGATCCACATCACAACTACAATTCGGTATGTCCTTCATATTACTTCTTGGAGAACATTCTATATTTTCAATATTCATTGTTTCGTCTTGCGTATTCACGTTTTGTGGAACTCGTTTTAAGTTTTTCTTGTAAGATTTTCTGTTGTATCTATAGATATTATGCATCTGATGGTCATCAGAGGACATACTAAGCACTTGCCTGCATAGAGTCGTAGGACAAATTATTAAATAGGTTAATTCTATACATTCAAAATATTCAAATAAAATAATTGGAATTGGGCAGCAGCGAGTATATAATCACTACGTTTTATTGGGCAGTATTTTCTTGTGAAAATTTTAGGCTGTGACGTGATTTAGTTTATGATTAGAGTGTCAAAATCATGATTACGTTTCATACACAGACTTCAAACTTAAAAACGTTTAATGCTTATGTATTACCTACCTTCCAAAGAGAATGCAAACTTTATGAGGTCAAAAGACAAGGAATTTAAAATTAGTAGTTATGATCAGAGCAGACCTGTAAAGGATTGGGAGCCGCTTGATGCTCCTAGTCCTTCACAGGCGTTGACATGTAGGTAAGTATTTACATAAAACCTTGTTTTTGACTGAACTCTACTTACCAATCTTCGGAATCGACAAATAAAATAGCAAAAAACGATCTAAATTATATTTCAACTAAAATATTAAAATTAACAACATTAATTTGTACATCTTTCTAGTTAAAAGCAATAAAGATTTAATTATACATTAGTTTAGGCTAATAACACGTTATATTGAAACATAGTCTATGTTCCGGTGACTTATAATGGACTAGAAATAATTATACATATTTGGTCTGTATTAACGATTTTAAATCCTAGATATGCCCGGAGAATTGGGAAAATCTAAACTTTTATGCGTGTTGTAAAATAATTGTTATTTAATAAAACCGCTACAAGTACATACTTACAAGTGAATGATATAACCCCTGGCTTTATGTATTTATTTTTGTTTATTTTTTATGCTGGCTGGCACACGATCGATAGCCTGTTGTGATATTTTATGTTGAAAATTAAACGAGGTTTAACAAATCCAATTACATTGTTGTCAAGATGTGCATTGATTCAAATATTTTATAACTTACCTTTGAAAACTCAAACATGGCGCGGGCTCTCTTAGCATATCTAGGAGTTTATGTTGTTGGCCAGTATAATAATAGAAACTCTATAAATTCATATAGAGTACAGGTTATAATGGTTAGATGGCTAGAATAGAGTTTATACAAATTAATCAATTCTTTTTAAAGCTTCGACTGGAATAATTTGTTTTCCGAATTGTACCGTAATATTAACTGCTAATTTGGTGCATTATTTTTTTGGAATATTCGTAAACAACAAATAGGGCCGCAGTAGCCGGTATCGTTCTTATTAACGTAGGCTTTAAACCGTTGTATAATCCCATTATACCTGAAACAATAAATAAACCCCGACATTATAATGTAAATCCGGGTGGATCACTAGTTCAATTTTACAGGGAAAAATCTTACCTTCATTCCTAACTATCTCGTAGCCAACATTTAAGAATTTCTGGCTCTTGTTCGAGATTTGAATCCGCGATTTGATGACGTCACTGGGGAATATTATTGTCCACAGCACTAAGCCACCAACTGCTCCAGATATCATCGTCCTAATCATCCCTATGTCATCCTTAGACTGACCGGGCTTGGTCAAGAGCTCCCGCGTACCTGTAAAAGAATGGAAAAAAGATTTGATTTAATATGAGCTATCATATGAATAAATATATATGGGCGATTTTTTATAGGAGTAACATCATGTTAGTTTATCGATAAAAACTGAATCCAACCTTGCCATGTGTTATTGGCAACTGACGCTTAGCTAAAATGCATGTAGCATTCGTTTGTCCTCAATAACTTTGAATTTGAGTTTGTTAGAAAGATACTTAATTCTTTGAAACTTAAACGGGCATGCTAAGTAAGCAATTAACATTTCAGGGTAAATGTTTATTATGAGAGTCAGAGATACAAGGTCTTTGCGATACTTATAAATAAATAAATATTTCCGGACAATCCACACAACAACATCTAGCCCCGTGGTAAGCTCTTAGCTTGTGTTACGGGTACTAGACATCTAATATACTTAATATAATATACATACATACATACATAGATATTTTTTATTATACATATTAAACACCCAGACCAAGGAGAAAGTGCTTGCAGAACATACAAACACTTGACCCCTCGGCGGGAATCGAACCCGCTACCTCTTGCGCCGCAAGCGGACTCTCGCCCACCGCGCCACTGAGGCAGTCAACATATACCCTTATACCTTCATATGCGCCAAAGAAGAAGAAGTACCCGGGCATTTCCCGCATTATTGTCGGAACTAGTCCTCTAAATAAACCTTGAACCCCGTACTGGCGGAAAATCTGCTGCGTAAGTTGAATTGGAGTTATTTTTACCTGTGAACAAGTTTGTAATACTAGATCAAGCCATGTGATCTAATCTATTTAATCTACAAGGACACACACAGCCCTAAAATCTGTAATTGAATAATCCCTTCTAGATTTGAACATGATAAATTGATAATACATAATATATTTGAAATTTTTTCGTCTGTCATCAGTAGGTAATCATTTATAAATAATGTAAATCATTCTATATGCGAGATGACTAGGTACATATAAAAAAGGTTTTTTAGTTTGTCTGTTATCCCGCCAAAAAACTGAACACTTTCAAAAAACTTTTTCGCTTTTTCAATTTATTTTTATAATCTTAAGACTTTTTTTTTGATCTAGCCTATTTATTACGAAGAAATGTAAATAAATAGTTTTAATGTTTGCACAGGTTGACTATTTAATGTTATGTATGTAGTATAATTTTAAAATAGTCACCTGATTGTCTCAATAAAATAAATTCGTTAAGTAATCAACGTCCATTTGCGTAAATATAATGAGTAAGTTAAGACATAAACCCTATCGATAAGAGCAATCAAAACATGCCACACATAAAGTTCGTATCAGATAATTGGTTATGCTAAATAGCGCGTTATCATATGAATAACACTACAATAATTCTGTGTGTAATATGATAAGGATATATTTTACTTTTCCTACTATGAAATAAACTTGAAAAGTATGAGATGGTCTCATATTTACGGTTCCTCGATTAAAAAATATGAATGCTTATATGTACGAAGTAGAACAAAAACTGTTGGACAATATTGTTTGGTCAATTAATTTGCTATCAATAATATAAAATGAATTGCAAAATGTGTTTGTAAGCGGGCCCGGTCCGGCTTCGCACGGGTAATTATTCAAATATCATATTCGTCATATAATTTTTCTACCCGTAAAAACCATCGCTGGACTTCTACGAGCATTAAAAAAAATAATTGACTAAATTGGTCCAGGCGTTGTTGAGTTATGCGATTACCAACACATTTTGCGATTAATTTTTAACCCCCCACCAAAAAAGAGGGGTGTTATAAGTTTGACGTGTCTGTCTGTCTGGTACATCATAGCTCCCAAACGGATGGAGCCATTTCAATTTAATTTTTTTTGTAAGAAATGTGAGTTTGGCGCGAGTGTTCTTAGACATATTTCTTGAAAATCGGTTGTGCCGTTTAAAAGTTATGGGGGTAAGAGGTAGGAAACCCGAAAATGTGCAAATATACTCGAGTAGGGTATCAAATGAAAGCGCATCGCGTGCTCATTACAAAATATTATGGTGTTTTACTTTTAAGGAAATTTAGGCATTGGAATCGGGGGCTTTGCTTAAATTTTAAATTTAGGTTTATTATATTATAGAATATATAAACCTATATATACTTATATAGGTTTATATATTCTATATTATTATTATTTTATTATATTATTCTATTTTATTATAAAGCTGAAAACTCCGTTTGTTTGAACGCGCTATTCTCAGAAACAACTGGTCCGCTTTGAAAAATTATTTCAGTGTTAGGTAGCAGTTATTTATTTATTTATTTATTTATTCAACAACAATTGTTACTCTGTCGTTACAGGATGTTTCCCAATGCAACAGAGTAACTCAATTTACATTATAAATTTATAATACATATACATATTATTATTATTAATTTCATTCAATTTTTAAGATTACTCACGTACATAAGAAATAAATTAATGAAATTTAATAAAAGTAACCAAAGTAGGTATATGAAAATAAAATAAAATAAAAAATCAATAACACATTAAAACATTCAAAATTCACATTTAAATCAATCACCCTAATATTTTACATAACACAATATATACATCATAGCTTTTATGAAGAAGTTTTTTTTATGAAGAAGGTTTAAAGGCTTTTTACCGCGAGAAATTCGTGGTTCCCATGGGGAAAGCCAAAAAACACGGACAACTCTGCGGCGCAATTTAGACGTTTTTAATAGGCTTAAGTTCCGACCTTCCGACCCCCTAATAAGTTGCATGAGACAAATTAAAAAACCTTTTCAGAATGCATTCCTTCATGAAACCATTGATATTTAATTACCTGCTGACTCAAACATAGCGACGTTGTAGATTTTTTTGTAGATTTTTGATGAATTTTTTTATTAAATAATGCATATTATTTTTGTTTCTAATTAAAAAAAACTGTGTATGTGTGTGTGTAATTTAAAAAGAAAATTGGAATTAATGTTATTGTTTGTACTTTTCAATTTCAGTTCAGTTTCTTGTAAATTTGACTCTGTGCTTGAAGCGACAATTTGCCAGTGTCGATTTAACTCGACAAGTATAAAGTGAAAAAGATGTTACTCAGTTCAACGCCATTTTGCGTTTTTTTCTTTTAATTTCAAAATATGTGAAATATATGATTTTTTGAAGTGAAACTTCTTTAGAATCGTTGTGATTTGAAATTGGATGCAACGGAAACGGAAATAACATCGGCTTACCTGTCGGGTAAGCCAATCTTAAACGCTAACAAGGTTAAGCAACTTTGCGCGAAGCCAGTACTTGGATGGGTGACCGCCCGAACAAAATCTTTTTGCATAGTATTTTTTTTTTGTATTTTTTAATTCTTCTCATTCTTTTGTCGATTTACTGAAGTTTCACTTCTATCATGTGTGAATCGCACACACACCTTTTTTTTTATGAAAAACTGTCACATATTCATTAAAAGTAGAATCAAATTTAGCTGTAAAATAATTTTGGCTGCCTAGATCTGTAAAATCTATGTATAACAATAGTGGCCTGAAAAGCTAGCTAATAATAAAATGTAAATTAAGTCCATTATGATCATTAAGTGTGACATGAGAATTGATAACTTTTGTGACCCTATATACCTTATCATAATTAAAATTAATGAATTAAATTTTACAATGAACAGAATTAATGTTGGATATTTCACATAGGGTATAAGTTAAATGGAATCTTACCACCTTATTCAAAAGATGTAAGGTATAACAATTATAAATTCCATAATTTGCATCAACAGCATTCTATGGCACAAAACAAACATGATAAAACAGAGACAACTATGAGATCAATGACCAAAACCTTGCTTGAAATTTCCAACATTGTTTCTTTTTATCATAAATACCACTATCATACTGTTTGGCCACCCTGTATATTAATCTCTCTCATTGCTTGCAGTTGACATTTGATTAGTTCAGTAGGACACAGTGTGAATGACGAGAAGAAAGCTGCCAGAAATCCTGCTGTTGCATTGCCCATGGTTGACAGTTGATCTACACTCTGAAAAATATTAAATTATAATCCAGTTTGATGCCAAATTTTACAATTTTATTACAATGATGTAGTGTTGTTATTCATTAGTTCCTTCCCAACAGACTCCAAACAGACATTATCTTTCATGTGAGGAAGTTGTTGCTCTAATATCAAGGCAACTGATAAGATTAAGAAAATAAACCTTTAATGTATTCTTTACTCTCTTCATAATAACAAATACTGCACTAAGAAAATGTTGACATAAAGCTTTAACTTGTTCTAACAATTTTCCCCCAATATGAGTACTATTTTTAAATATAGGAAAGTCTATTCAAAATCTTAATAATTAAAATAACATTTTACCTGAGTACCACTGAGATTACAGACAAACTTTTGACAATATCCATAAGCAGCGAACAATACAGAGTTTTCAGCAACATTGGCTACAATGGCCGGTGTGGTACCAGCATATAGCCCTCGAACTATGCCATCATTTTTTAATGTTTGTTTTAGGCAGTCAAACATTCCTTTATAAAGGTGAGGGAATGTCTGCATCTTCACTTTTACAGTATCTAAAGGTTGCCCAACATAAACAACCGCTATACCTCCTGAAAATAACAAATATGATCAGTAAATTGCAAATTATATGGAGATAGTTCAATATTGAATAAAAACAAAAATATTTTTAAACAATATCACCAAAAGTATGAAATAAATTACCTAGTGACCCCGCAGTGAAGTCGATTAAACCATTTTTTAAGTTTCCAGAGTCAGAGCTATGTCCATGAGACATGTTGATAGATAATTTTTAACCTATAAAAATATAGCACGAATATAGTAATTATAAAATACAGTTAAAAATTAAGTTAAGATATTTATGTCTCACGTAAATGCAGAAAGAAACCCATAATTAGAGGATAACACAAAGCACACAATTTTTTAATGAATGATGCAAAAATGAGGTAAGGCAATGTTGAATTTTTCTATTTAGATTAATATGATCTACAATCATTGCAGAAACAAAATGAGTACCCTAGATTACCTTTTCAGTTAAATAAATAAAAAAATATTTTTTTGTAGATTCTCCATAAAATTTACGTGAGAACTTTAGTTCTATTCTTTATTCTTATTCTATTTAGACTTTTTATACCAAAACAAACAAAAACTAAAACTACGAAATCAAAGTTCCCTCCACTCCCGACTCCCGCACACGCTCACAACGAGCCCAACCAACAGTCCAGCCAGAGAGTATAAAATCACTACGTTTTACAACAGTCACCCAACTTCACATCACAGCACACCACACCACATTAACTTATTTGACTTTGACTTGTATTGCATAAGTATTTGGCAGCTTGCCTCTTGACAATGATTGTGTACTAATTTTGGCATTGACATAAATTATGATATGACATTACAATACAAGCTATTTTCCAACTTTCAGTCAAGAGTCAAGTCAAGCTTCTAAAAATCAACAAAAAATCGAAGAAAGGATCTAGCGAAGTACAAAATTGTCATAGAAAGTTATTGAATAGAAAACTTCTCTGTAATAAGTACTCGATGCTCTCGCATAGCCTAGCTTAGATGGCTGTAAAATAAAAAAAATCTTAGTTTCAACGTAAACATTGTTTTTGTTTGACTTAGTTTTGTGAAACTCATGGATAAATTTCGCATGTCTCCGTGGTCTTATTGAGTGGAATTAATGGCTCCTGGAAATAACGGTCGACATCCTAGTCACACGGGGACCATACCCAAGACAAAAGTAAGAAACAACTGCAATGTTCCTCAAGAGGCCGTAACGCCGACGCGGAGAGACATGACTTCAAATCTCGTTTCGGTAAGATCACCTTAGTGGCTGTGTTTGTAGTAACTAATTGAACCTACGTTTTTGTATACAAACAAGTTTTTGATAAAAATAACCACGTTTGAGTTTTTGGAGCCTGCAGATAAGTTAAAGATATACAAACATTCGTTTTTCTTACAATATGTTTAAATAATTTGGTAGTGAGCTCTGTCCATCTGTTCTGTTGTAAGTTAAACACACCAGTGTGAAGTTTGTTCATAACAAACATGATGAGTACTGGTGAGACTATATTTAGATGTTTCACCAAAAAATTGAACATCTGCCAAGTGAATCTAACATTTAGCATGGTACAGGAGTAAAAATATAGGATTACCATTTATATTGAGAGCAGTTTAACTATAAATTAAGTCTGTATTTGCCATATGGGTGGTTGTTTTTCAAAATTTAGTCTGAAAAAGGTTTGTTAACTAAGATTTTAATGCTATAAATTGTATTGTGCTAATGATTTATTTTCAATTTTAGACCTCCCTGGACTGGGTGCCTGTATCGGAATACAATTCAAGATCAAATTACAATCAGTCAAGGAAAACATCAAATAATACTACAAATAATTCGGATCAAGAATTGACAGACATTGGTAAGCCCTGTTTATTTAAAGAGTAGATTCTCAATGCTATGAATACAAGTGATCACTTACTCATATTGTTTCTTGTATAAATAAAATAAAATTAATATGATTTTAGATAATCCTGGACCATACGAAAGTGGTTTTGGAAGATTTGTGCCAGTAAGACCTCAGCCTAGAGCTCTGCCATTGAATGCTCAGAATCGTGACAACATACAAGATCACCAGGATGATGGGGCAGGTGCCTCAATAACTGGACAAAGTCTGCATCCTTATGCTGCTCATCAAATGCAGAATGGTTAGTAATCTTTCTTGTTCCTGGAGTGTTTAATTAGAGTGTAACTTTTTAAATTACCATGATTTATAATAGTATTAAGAATAATCGTGATTTGGGGGAAGTTAAGAATAGTTTGAGGGGGTACATAATGTCATGTCCATTTAGTATAATATTCGAGTTGTAATGTAAGGGTTTTTTGCAGCAATTATTATTTTTATTCGTTTCAGTTACTTTTTTTTACAGGTATTTCAGATACTTTTATTAAGATCTGTATCTTTTGTTGTACAGGTATAAATCCTCATTCAAATCATACTGCTGCAGCTGTTATGATTGTGAATCCTACTACACCAAACGCTGCTGGAACTATATCCCAATCGTTTAATGTGAGTTATTTGTGTAGATAATGTATCTAGCTATAAATATTATTGATTTTAATGTATGACCTTCAGTAGAGATGAATTTTTCCTTTTTTTTACAGGCATATGATTTCTAATGTTTTTGCCATGATATCTGTGAAAGCACCCATGTCATTGATAAACTGACCTATTTTATTTTTCTCTGTTCCATATGTTAAAACCTTTTTGCAGGCTCCAAATCAAAACAGAAACAATCTCACTCGTAACCTGAACCCAGCTCGTAATACTTTCGACAGCAGTCACGTGGCCAATAATAACGCGGCGCCGACCAACTCTCGCACTGTTACGAAAACTGTTAATCTGATGAACAATATGTATGACGGACAGGGATCCTTCAACAATATCAATGACAATAATCATGTAAGTGGTCAACAGCACTGTTTATCCACCTCACGTCAAGACAATTTACGTAATACTAAAACTCGTTTAAAAACCGTCATCCAGCCCCTTCTCCATAATCGTGTTTTTAGATTACTCTCAGAATAATGGTCAGAAAATGCCACAAAAAATGTTGAGTGATGTTGACTCTTATATTAAGTTTTGTGTGTAAATTTCTTAATAAAAATCTCTGAGGCTGACCCATCCAGCAGTACACATCCTACAACTGAAGTTAGTACCAATTTACAGTGTACAGTGTGTATGTTACCAGCAGGGTCATCGTGAATCCGCCAGAGCGCTCGGAGAAGCGATCGTAGCCGCTTGCCCTGATGCAGCCTCGGTGGAGCGCCGCTTGGGCCAGATCAGAGAGTACATTCGCGTCACCTCTTCTCTCGTTGACACCATGCGCAACTCTGAAGATGAGGTACCAAACGCTTTAAACTCTAGAATAGGCAGGATATAAGGATTAGTATTATTGTTAGCACTTTGCCATTTTATATTTTGCTGCGTAGAACACGTAACCTGGGTATTGTAATAAGTACTAAATATTGGTAAGTTAATGCACTTTTGCTAACAATTCTAGAGAATCACAGTCTGTTTTCAATTTAGGCATTTATAGAACACACAAAAGAAGAATATGATGATCTTGTCAAAATGGTGATGCAATTAAAAGATAGCGAGACCAATCTGGAACAGATATTAACTGAGAGGAAACCTGATAACATTGAGGTACCAGCAGAAGAGTTGTCTATAAACCAACCGCAGTCGAATGTGGAAATATCGGAAGTACAAGACAATACGACTAACAACGACCAGAGTCAATCGAACAATCTTAAAAAGGTCACGAACATTGAGAACGAACAAATGAACAAACAGCACAAAAATCAGGAAGATAATGAACACAATGTGTCGTTCCTCGAAACGCCACAGGTGACTGAAATAGATACAGCTGTTATTCCTTTGAATAGTAAAGTAGACGAAAAATGTGGTGATGATCAATTGAATCAATTACTGAAGAAAAATATACAGTCGTGTAAAGAGAAAGTGGTGGAGATTGAACGATTGAAAAAAGCGAAAGATGTACTGATGGATGAACAGGTTCTGATAGTGATGTGTTGTTGTTTTGTGTATTGACATTTCGCATGTGGAACGAGATTGTATATATATTTTTGGTAATTAGTGACTGAATAACTAAACTTCACTTACTAGAAATAGAGGAACTGGTATTCTTGCTTACATTGTAGTAAATAAATTAAAAGAAAAATGCGAAAATGTCAGTGTGTCACCTCCATACTGAATATACTTTAATAAACATTTTATCTCAAAAAACGTGAAGTTATCCGCACAAAACCGCGAGGCGGAAAGCTATAAATATTATCTTTACACTGTTTTGTTAGATACCAGTTCCTATTAACATCGCCATATCTTATTCTGACATTGATGTGGTTAATTAATGTGTTGCTTTTGATTAAATGCAGAAACTAAAACCGTATTAACTAAATCTAGTTTCATAAAAAACATAATAGCCCTCTTCTTCCTAATTCTATAAATCTAACGTCTTATGTGTTTGGTGTGAAGATTTACATTAGAAGTAGTTTATTATAAACTACAAAGTATTCGTTCCTATTTTTTACTAAGCGGTTTAATATGTATATTTTTAAAGGTGCATTATATACATTTTATACGACACTGACGCAGGAAAACTCTTAAGATGTCATAGATATAGTATTATTTTAAACAATATGTAATCTACTTCTTCTATCCGTAAATGGATAAGGGATGGTTGTCTACATACAGTTCTCTTATCTTTTATTAAGAATCTAAAATGTAGCGAATCTGCTAAACAGTCTACTATATTTAGCTGAAAACGAAACGAAATTAATGAATGAAGTTGTGACTATTACGAATTAGCTACCCCCTGGCTTTATTAAAATCGTTATCTATAATTAGTGATAATATTTAACAGGATGTGACGCGGCCGGTGTCCGTGCAAAGTAACGGGTCGGGTTACAGCGACAACGATCTGTGGCAGAACGAGATCAAGAACAAAATGGAAATGTCTCAGATGCGATTGAATGCTCTGAAACAACAGCAAAAGAGGCTCATCAAATATCAGGTTAGAAAAAAATGCGATTGGGTTGAGCATCGCTATAATAGTACTAAAGTATAGTTTGTAGTAGTTGCTTGTTGCTGTACTGGTGGTATACAACTAGTGTCATTGACATACTCGCCAGCAAGATTCGAACGCAGAAAGGAACGATTTTATCAAAATGTGTGCAGGACTTAGGTCGCGAACTTACGTGCGAAAATAAACCGTAATTTCATTTCATTGTAGGTCCGTCACTGAGTCGACCTGAATTTTTTTTTTTTTTTGCCGAATAATGCAGCAAAGTGCCACACAGTTCAGCAGACGCACTGTTGGAATGGCACCTTTAAGATAACTATTTAATAACAAGTATTTAAAAATCAATAAGTATGATGGTTCCGTGTATTTAACAATTTTAAAAATTAGTCATTAATAATACGATAAAAAAATAAACTGCAAACAGATAGATTAGAAAGAAAGCATTCAACGGTCATCCTCCGAGTACTGACCGCGCGCAACGTAGCTTTCTCTCTATCTACCCCGAATCTTGTGATACCACCTGGTGACAGACGAACAGACAGACAGAGTCTTAGGGTCCTTTGGGTACCTACGTAACCCTAAAAAGTCCTTGTTAAAAACAGTTCTATAAATAGCGTTACATTTTGTATTTATTTGCAGCAAGAAGCCAAACAACAACTTGAGGATATAAACAAAGAGAGACAACCTCAAGATATCCATCCATCAACATCACACGCACATGACAACTATTCTGAAATGCAGGTTATTATCACAAATAAACAAAGCTAAAAAGCTCTCTAAGCATTTAAAATAAATAAATAAATATTTCCGGACAAACCACACAACAACATCTAGCCCCGTGGTAACCTCTTAGCTTGTGTTACGGGTACTAGACATCTGATATACTTAATATAATGTACATACATACATAGATATTTTTATTATACATATTAAACACCCAGACCAAGGAGAAAGTGCTTGCAGAACATACAATCACTTGTCCCCTCGACGGGAATCGAACCCGCTGCTTCTTGCGCCGCAAGCGGACTCGCCCACCGCGCCACTGAGGCAGTCAAAAAAGAAAAAAAAATGAATTAAATAAATGAAAAAAATAAAATAAATAAATATTGCTGGACAATCGACACAGCAACATTTAGTAAGCTCTTAGCTTGTGTTACGGGTACTATATCTGGTATACTTAATATAATAGGCATACATATATAGATTTCTTTAATACATATTAAACGCCCAGACCAAGTAGAAAGTCCTTGCAAAACATACACGCACTCTAACTCTCGGCGGCAATCGAACCCGCTACCTCTTGCGCCGCAAGCGGGCCCAATCGAGGAAGGCTACTTTTTACCGCGGTAAAATACGTTTCCCGTGGCCTGAAAAGCTAGTTAAAAATCAAACTGTATTTGACTTAAAACCTAAATTGTACACATATTATGATTGCTTGTAATGACTTCACTTATAACCATACCAGAAAATCTTTAATAACAACAAGCCTTTGAGAACTTAAATTAAGACTACAACGGTATCATATTTATCAGAGCCAACCATCGCACAGCGGCAACTATAGCGTGCCTCGGATGTACGCTGCTAATCAGATTGGGGTTGCTACCACCCTGCCGCAATCAACTGAAGCTCTGCACCAATCTACTGAGAGCGAGCACACTCTACGGCATAGCCAAGAAGAGCGGTTTTCTAGGGAAAATGTGGAGGTAAGCGATCCTCTCCTTTGGAACAGGTTCACAATTGGGCGGGTTTTGTTATTTTTGTGCCAACTGTTTTTGTCTGTCTGACGATTTTGATATTCTATGTTTAAATGAAAGATGTTGCGTGCAAGTTTGTATCATTTAAATTTTATCGATCAGTAAGTCGCTAAATAAAAATTGCTCCAGTAATTCTCGAGTTGTAGTCAATAATTAATATTTTTAAGACTGTTGTGTTTTGTTAAAATGTAACTGTAGTTCACTTAAAACTTGTATGTTTTAAAACATAAAATTTTGTTATTTTATCAGTCAATAGACTCGCAAAAAACCCACAAAACAAACTAAAAACTGTTTGTGTTTAGTAGTTTTTGAGATTAAGTTCGCTGTAATCTAAAGAACTAGACATTCAATCGCGTTAGGATACTTTAGTTATTTATTACATTCCCCGTTATGCAGAATATAATAGAATAGCCTTTTTTTTAAGGACTGGTTTCATTTGTACAATGGGCATGATGACTAGTACATTTAGTCCGTCTGAAAATATTGTACACCAATTTTTCGCTTTATTAATTTAATAAGAACAGTGCCAAGATCATCAAAAATTTGGGTGGGGGTTGTGACCTACAGTCACCTGCCATATGCCAGACCTATTTAGTACATAAATCTAAATTTAAAATTTAAGTAAAACCCCCGATTCCAATGCCTTAATTTCCTTATAAGTAAAACACCACAATATTTAGTAGTTAGGGCACGCGATGCTCTTTCATTTGATACCCCACTCGAGTATATTATCATGTTTTTCGGTTTTCCTTCCCCACTCTCACCCCCATGTCTAAGAACGCGCGGGCCTAACTCACCTTTCATACAAAAAAAAACTAAATTGAAATCGCTCCATCCGATCGGGAGCTATGATGCCACAGACAGACACGTCACACTTACCCCTCTTTTTTGGTCGGGGGTTAAAAATATAAATCCCACGAAAGCGTTACTTCACGCCAAACTTGATTGCGACACTGATTTTTCGTTTGCATGAAAAAATACTGTAGGTACATTTTTTATAATTATTTTTTGTCATCTATCCTGTTAAGATACAATAAGATGAGCCTGTTATAATATTCAGTATGATTTGACACAGGAGGCGACCGGTGGTGATCAAAGTTCGGGCGAGGAAGATAACACCGAGTTAGTAGCTCGCGGACAACTGCTGCAGATCAAACTGCGGGAGCTTCAACTCAAGAAACAGCACATGGAAAACTTGGTACAAATATATACTTATATCATTTTAGGCCGATTTATTAGACGTCGGAATAAATAAATATTTCCGGACAACCCACACAAAAACATCTAACCCCGTGGAAAGCTCTAAGCTTGTGTTAAGATAAGACTGCAGATTAAAGACGTCTTAAGTCTCACTTTTATGTTAAACGTATATGTGACAATTTTATTCCGCCATCTTACCCTTTATTGGTTTGTCAATTTTATTCTGATGTTGTAAAAATCGCCCTAGAATCAACTTTTTAAAAGGTTTTAATTCCAGGCGTATTTCTTTTTGTAAAGTTTGTTATCTCAGACTCTGTTTCTCTGTGAACCGATTTTGTTAATTATTTTTATAACCGAGTTTTTGTGGCTGTATTAACCACAAAAACTCGCTTTTCGCCAAGTTAACCTCTATAAAATTCCGCACACACATTTTTGATTTTTTATAATAAACTTCGTTGATCCGTATTAGGACGGCGACAATAACTCTTAAATCAACTGAAATGGGTGCTATACATGTTTGTTAGGTATTTGTCAAATGCACTTTATAATGGCTGTTGCTTGCAATTTGGACCCATTTATATTTGATAAGAATCGGTTTCACAAGCTATGGCTAAAAATCCAACATTTTATACAAAAAGTCATTTGATTTTGTTTATAGTATAAAGCTTTATCTTTATATTTTACTGCATGATCGTGTTAGATAAGGAACACTAGTGGATAAGCTGATGTGGCGAATAAGGGCATTAACTGCGACACAGGTTTTACTTTAGGTTAATGAGATTAACAATTGTTATTATTACCTATGATATGCAGGTATCGGAGTTCCAAAAGTTGCAAATGGCAGCGAGGGTCGGCAGTGCTCGGAACACGTACTCCAGTTCCAACGAAGATAGCGCTGACGAAGAACCTGTGCGTAAATGTAAGTGAATTTACTAATTATCGTAACATTCAACGCTTCATTGACCAAAACATTTTGCGACGCGGCGACGCTATCTTTTCGCAGGAGATGAAATTGTATTGGCTGACGATGACGATATCTGTTTGTCTGTCCCTCTTTCTCATTCGACATGAGAAAACCATATTACTGATAATTATAAAATATGTAGATAGTAAGTGAGGAATGCATTCCATTATCAAAACGGAACGTTAAATATAAGATCGGTAGAAATTGATCGATATAAAACATATTTACTGTTAAAATATATGTACATGTCGGTGACATAATATATATTATATGTCACCGGAAAATAATACGAAACGTAAATTGATAAATTTCCTATTCAATAGATCAACTTACGGAAAATCGTTTGTTGAATTTTTTATGTTAAAATAAAAATAAACTTTGCATTCTGGCTTTCTGGCGATGATTCATATACAAACATAACCTAACCTACGTACACTGATTATTTTACGGAGACGTGTCGTATTTTAATTTAACAATTCGTATTACATTCCTGTGACATTTCTATGTTAGTTATAATTGTTGTTTTGTATCAGGTAACAAGGCTAGCGGTAGTAATATCAAGAATGAAGACCCTTTCAAACTAATGGAAATAAAAGCTATCAAAACAGCGTTGCAGAAAACTAAAGGTAACTTTGTCATTAATTAAAAGGCTCATGTCCTTGCTTTCGTAGTAATTACATAAATTTATATTTTTACTAGCTGACCCCAGCAAACGTTGTTTTGCAAAATTTTTTTTTTTTTTTTCAAAATGTTAAATAGATGTTGGCCGATTCTCAGACCTACTGAATATGCTCACAAAATTTCATGAGAATCGGTCAAGCCGTTTCGGAGGAGTTCGATTACGCACCTCGAGACACGAGAATTTTATATATTAGAAGTAGCCAATGGAGAACATTGGCTACGCCTTAAAACTATCCTCAAGCAAAATTTTTATCTGAATGACATTCCGTGTAAAAGACAAACTGAGTTATTTTCCCCGTTTTAATATTGTTAATGAATATCAATTTCTGTATTTAGTGTGTTCTAAGTTTTAGTACCCAATCTTACTTAAGTCCTTTTACAAAAGACGAGAAATCATCATTTTTCTGTAGGAATATTAAGTATCACCTATGAATTGCGCTTTAACTTAATTTGTTTATTTGTAGATTTAATGCGTTCCGTTGAAAATTACGAAACGGACCATTTATCGGGTGGCCAAGATGACACCTTCAGAGAAATGTCCTCTACGCACTCCAATATCAATGATAAGTAAGTTTTAATGTTAATATTGGTAATATGTCCTGGAATTCTGGAAAAGCTCATAGAAAAAGTAGTAGTTAGCCTAATTTATTAACTACAATGAAAACAAGGGGTTTCGGGGGGGTGATCGCGGTGGGTTATGATCTAACTTCCTCATATAGTAAAATCACTTTTAGCGGCCGCCGGCCGCATTAATAAGGCCGCTGATTGTACTACTAGTAGTGATTAACTGTTTTTTTTTCATTTAGATTTTAAGAAATGTACGGCATTAAAGTTGTTATCCATCTACGCTTAGGGAAGCTTAAGCTTATCACTGGACGTCCCACGCCCGAAATGACGAGTAACTAACATTATAACAATTTTCTTTGCTTGTGTAAATTTAAAAGTTTTATTTATTTGTTTATAGTAAGTCCGAGGGTGGTGGAAGCTTGGGCGGGTGGTCTAACGACGGCAGCGTTTGCCGCGTGCGTAACGCCTTGCCGCCGCGGCACAAGTTCACCAACGAGCAGCATTCACACTCGCAGCAGCATTCTCACGCGCAGCACCATTCTCAGATGCCGCAGATACAGCACAGTATGTACCGAATAACACCTTTCTCATTTTACAGCCACTAATCTTAATTCCACTATAGTTCCAAGTTAGGACATTTATGGCTGCTCAGCCATAAATACACACACACTAAGCACCCGAACTAGCTCTAGTACGAGTGTGCAAAGCTAGCTACTAACATGTAAAAACACCACGTTGTCACGACCGCATATAGCATATATTACAATATTATATTGAATGTGCAGTGGAAATATAGTTTAATCCTGTATGATTTAACTTACATGTTAAGAAGTGAGTGATATCTTATAATCTCTAGTTATTATAAATTGGTTAGGTTTTCCCGTTAGCTAATTCAGCAAATTCAACATAAGGTTCCTGGATGTTTATACTGCCTAACCTAGGGTACCTATATTAAGATGTATAGCATAAACTGTGCAACTTTCAGGTCACGAAGCTAACATTGAATCTCTGCAAGAAATGGCGCAAGAACTGCGGATGGAAACAGAAAAGATCTTGGGCGAACGTGATAGGATAATGACTATGATATCTAATTCGAATAAAGGTAACAAAACTGACAACAACTTTATAACTAACTGCCAATTTTAATATCAATATCAAACTACTTAACCAACGTGTTTAGCGTTCTCGCTATGCGTTCAGTTGGTAGTTTAAGCACTTTATTATCATATGGTAGATTTCTGAAAGTATTTTCTTTGCAATATTGTAGAAGCGAGTCGGAAGAAGAAAGTGAACGAAGAAGTCAGACCGTCGACCAGTTCCGCGCCCGGGCCGGCGGAGCGCCGACAGATGCAGCTGCGGGCGATCCTCGCGGAGAAGCAGCGGGAACTAGAGGCTCTCATCAATAAGGAGGTACTATATAATGTTCATAAGTCCTTCTCGATCAATGTCTACGTCTACATCGACAATTTCAATTTCATTTATTAACCCCCGACCAAAAAAGAGGGGTGTTATAAGTTTGACGTGTCTGTCTGTCTGTCTGTCTGTCTGTCTGTCTGTCTGTCTGTGTCACCATAGCTCCCGAACGGATGGAGTGATTTCAATTTAGTTTTTTTTGTATGAAAGGTGAGTCTTGCGCGAGTGTTCTTAGACATGTTTCATGAAAATCGGTTGGGCCGTTTAAAAGTTATGGGGGTGATAGTGGGGAAGCAAAACCGAAAATCTGCAAATATACTAGTGTGGGGTATCAAATGAAAACGCATCGCGTCCACATTACATATTATTATGTTGTTTTACATTTAAGGAAATTAAAGCATTGAAATCGGGGGTTTTTCTTAAATTTTAAATTTAGATTTTTTACCATAATAATACAACTGGGCGTTATACATGGCAAGTCAAGTTTTACAATTTATACACAATTAATAAAAATCACACAAGTTGTCTTTGTTACCATGTATTTCCAGTAGACACTTACCAAGTAGTGAGATTGTGGTCAAACAAAGGTTTACCATTAAAACAGCAAGCAGTTTGTAGATTTTTTGTGACTTCTTAGTTGCGCGGTCCGCGAGAGTCAACTTCTGCTAGTCGCGGAGTACAAGGACGGAGACAATGCGTACTCAAGACAATGAGCTACAGAGATTACATTAGTACATTCTCGGGGATCCTAGCCGTGGGTCCGAAAACACTATTACAGCTTAAGGACAATTACGAGATGTGTTCAACAACCTGTTATTTTTCAGAAAATCATGTGTACTACTCATGACCCCGAATCCCAAAAGACCAACCCGGAGTCTCAGGATACTTCGGTCGTCAACCGGTCTTACAACAGGTATGTATTTTTTTTAACGTTTATTTGATCGGAATTACTATAAGATATAATTTAATTCGATTAACTGAGGACGTGGCCGGATTTGTACGATGTGGACGGTGCGTAGATTAAAATCGGCTGTTTTGTCCAAACTGAAACAGATTTCATACATTTAGCAGTATCTGCAAAAAAAAAACTACCATAAGATAAAATTACACTGACTATGGAACACATTTAAATATTTTAGTTTTGCTTTTTCGTCAAAATCTATGTATGTTACAAAATTGGATGTTTTTATTACAGCGAACAGGAGGATCCTGATTCTAGGTCAGACCAAATGCTATTGGACTCACAAAACGTGCGAGAAGTGGACTCTTACAGGGTGAGTAAGCGCTTTTAATTGGATTTCTAGAAAGCTGTACATTGTAGCAACAATGTACAGCTTTTACGAAAAAAAGTTTAGTGACATATTAAACTTGTAACTTTTTTTAATCGAACTTTATTTTTAAGTCCTTTTACTTTAAAAGTATGCCAGTCTCGTCATAACCAAATGTTTAATTATGACAACATATTTACAAAAATAAAGTACTTAGGAGTTACTGAGGCATTGATCATTTAATTGTGTAACTGCTTATTAATTTTATGCCATTATATTAGACTAGTTATTTCTAAAAAGTCAAAGTACCTATATTTTAGACAAGTTACGAATTTTTGTTTGATATTACACATTATCTTATTATACTATGTATATATATATATATATATATATCCTGGGACCATATACATTATATATTTTGTTGTAATATTTTCAGGATGGCGGCGCTATGACGCACGGAACTCGACCAATTGCCTCAATGCCCGCGCTTATACCTGAAATGAATTATGTTAGCGATAGTGACAGGTAAACAAAAATAAAGTAAATTGAATCTCTCCTATAGAGTCATAAAGCATTCTACCAAATTATAGACATACATTACATATACCTACTTGATTTGGGTAATAATACTAATTATCTGTTAAATTATTATTTAAAACACACACTCCCAGGCGTTAATGTGGTGATATCTGTTAATTTTAGTTTTTCCAGTTTTTATAGTGAAAAAGAAAGTGTTTACCTGTTAGAATAATTTATTTCGTCTTTTTAGCGGAACCAGGAATAAAAATCAAAGGAATCGCCCGCGAAGACGGCAGACACAAGAAAGACAATCGGAAGATAATAGCGTAAGACATAACCTTTCCTAATAATAATACTGAAAACACATTAAAATCGCCGCGACTTGACTCTAGTTTCAAGACCTATGTGTTACTTTCCCGCAGTATAAAGAAGATACATACACATATATAACACTAGCTGACCAGGGTCGTTGTTTTGTCTTTGTGACAAATTTGACTTTAGAAATAAATCTTTGTTTTTCCTAACTCTTTTAACAATTATCGTCATAGTTACGTTTCATGGCTCTGCGCTTTATGCGCGAAAGTTAAAGTATCGTAATTATTGTAAAAAAAATTAAGAATAATTTACAACTGTCCTTTGAGAATTAAATATTCAAAAGTCAGTTGAAATTAAAAAAAATAAAACAATACGATACTTTTACAATATAGATTCAATTACACTAACAATCCAACATAAATTTAAACCTTTTGTTATTTCAGATGACACAATCAAACAACGTCAGTCAAAATGTACGCCATGAATCAAGAAGTGACGCTGCAAATGTGAATATGGTGCCTCCCGTTTCGCAAAACAGTAAGCATCCTAACTTTACTAATTATCACTAATATGTAATAGCATATGCTAATCATAAATTTACTCGGGTAGTAAACGTAAAAGTCTTTTATATACACTAATCCTGTATTAATTATATTTGTTTCAGCTGAATCTCCCGGAAATATGCCTTACCCGCACCCACCGGCGCCTTTTTGGAACAACAAATCCAACCAGGTAATTATAAGGCCGACCATTCGGTCACTGTAAGTAAAATGTATGTTCCTACACTGTGGTGTTGAAATAAATAATTTTTGTATTGTATTGTATAAAATATCTCATTCTCTATATCATGCTCCAAACTTAAAATCCACTCGGATCCCTTCGCAATGTCTACAAAAATATTAAAAAAAAAAACTTTAAATTAAGAACACCTTTTATACAATTTTTTATTAAATTTAAGTCGATACCAGTTTACCTTAATAATAAAGCGATTGTTTTAAAACTATTTATAAATAAAAAATGAATATAATTATGTGATATTACTTCAACAGACTCGAAAAGGTACTATGAGAATTATATAAATAGTTATTAAGTCATAATTGTTAACAAGTTATCTACAGTTCCAAACATGGGTGGTTTGGAACTGTAAAGAACTTGTTAAACAACATGATTACAATTAATATTTTTGAAATGCAGCAGACGCTTCTTTCCTGTCCTTTGTAGTGATGCAGAGTAACGAGATTATCGAGGCTGGGCCTCCTTACCTCGGCTTGATCTCAGGGGGTCGTTACCCCCTGGTCGTGAGGTTCTACAGTCCATGGAAACCATGTTGTTTGACATTTTCAATCTCACGCTAAACTAACGCCTCTTGCAGGGAAGATACTCGCAGTATTGGAAGATATTTCCAGACTGCATGAGTTTTGACCCCCGACAAAAATAAGTCTATTTTTTCGTGTATGTGTCTGTGGCGGCTAGTGAATATCACCGAGACTTGCACAGCCTTCATATCTCTTTTATTCATATTAACGACAGAGATCAGAACTAACTGGTCGCTGATATTTGCACCCAGACTGATCCTTGTTCGCATAAATATTTTTACGTTATTCCATGGATGTTATTTATTTTGTTTACAGGATATACGTACAAACCAGTTCACGCAGAACTCTCACTCGCAAACCATGGAGCGGCTGTTGGGAACACCGCAGATGACATACCCGCCAACCATGCCGTTCAATATGATGATGCCTTACGGTGAATATATATATAATGTATACCAATATTATAAAGCTGAAGAGTTTGTTTGTTTGAACGCGTTAAACTCAGTCGGAGGACTAAAGATTTTTTACCACAGGAAAATACGATGTTCCCGCCAAAAAAAAACGGGCAACGTCGTGGCGTGTAAATCTAGTGGTGAATAAATGAAATGAAATTTATTTTTGCTTGATATATTATGGTATATAGGTGTCAGGTTATTTATACAGTTCTACATACTTCTTCAATTCAGATTGACATGCAATGTCAATTAGGATTAAAGAAACATAACTTTAAGTTCAATTACCTATTCCCGTTTATAATATAACAAGGTTAATAATTGAAATTGTTTGTTAGTTCTAACAGTGAGAAAACTATTAAAATTCATACTCATTGCTTATGGATTGATCTTCCATCTAAGCCTTTTCATAATGTCGAAAGTATATGGTCAATTTTCGAACTGTCTGTTCCACATCACACCTGCTACTTTCCTTTTTTTTTTTTTTTTATTATTGATAAGCCTTCATTTGACCACAATCTCACCTGATGTAAAGTGACGATGTGGTCTAAGATGGAGCATGAAGGCCTAGAAGATGGCTTCTCCGGGCCACATTACGAAACACGAATAAATCGCTTCACGCACTGGCCCAGCCCGGAGGGTGGTGACAAGCCGCGGCCGAAGCCTACCACCAGAGACTGTTCTTAGCACCACCCGGAGGTCACGTGTAAGGATTCAGAGGGTTACCACTTACGGACGTGAACAGACAAAACCTCCTGATGACGTCATGGTTTTCTGTGGTCTGCCTCTTTTCCATTTCCCTTCCCTTGGATTTGGATACCATCTTTTCACTCTCTTATTCCACTTGTCATACCCTCTTGGGATCTTCTCATGGAGATGGGCAGAGCCCATCTCCATTTAAACAACATTTGGAATAGAGTGGCGCAAGAAAGCTCATAATGGAAAAGGTTGGAGGAGGCCTTTGCCGATTGGCAAACAGATCTACAAAAAATAAACAAACAACAAATACTGTGATAATTTAGCGAAAAATTAATTTAGTTTTGTATATTAAGATTTGTTAATGTCAAATTGATTTGAATAAAGGCTATTATTATTATTATCATTATTGGGATAACTTTAGAAGGTAAGTCACATAAAGTACCCGACATTTTGTGTTTTAAGAAGCAGGACAAAGTCTGATTAATCATGTCGCTAATTGCCAATCTAACTTTTATTTCTTTATGATTTTTTTTTATGCAGCAAATTTATTAAGACGCAGATGTAACCTTTGCACTCAGGATAATTCGATTCTATTTTAAGAGAATTAATGTGTGTATAATGTATGCAGGAATGGTGGGTGGCTGCGGCTGTGGCTGCAGTATGTGGGGCTCTTGGTGTTGGCAGCAGTTGGTGATGCACCAGCGGGAGATCCATCAGCTCAGGGAACAGTTGAATCATGTAACTATTACACTGAACCTCTTCTATCTCTCTTCAGTCGCAAAATGTCCACTTCTGGACTTGAGCCTCCATTATGACTTTACACAACAGTTACATCAATAGACGATTCAGTGTAGCAGAACATCTCATATAGGGAGTAATAGAAAAAATGGTTTGTTGTCCTTACCGCTGAATCACTTGGCTCCAGCGTTTTGATGACTTTGTGGTGTCAAACAAATAATATCCAGCGTATTTTGATGTCAAAGTCAAAACGTTTATTTCCTTAGAAGCACAGGGCATACATAGACATGTCCAATTAAATGTTTTACCCTTGTTGAGAACCGAATTGAACAATTTTATTAATATAACAAGATTATTTAGTTATTTTACATTTATTTTTTGCGCCAGATTTAATGTCTATCTCATACCCAATTATAGTGTAGCTCTGCCTATTGTTTCTCTGTGCGACAAAGCATCATGTTGCTATACTACCCGCTATACTTGGCAGGCGGCCGGCGAATCCGGAAACTCACAACAATATGAAAATCAGCGTCCTTGGAACACAATTTGATTCCCGCCGAAGGGTCGAGTATGTTTTGCAAGCACTTTCTCCTTCGTCTGGGTATTAATAGGTTAATAAGTAAATAAAAAATGTATACACATGTATACATGTATAATGTATGTCTATTATATTAATTATATCAGATGACTAGCACTTGTCACACAAGTTAAGAGCTTACCACGAGTCTAGATGTTATTGTGTGGATTGTCCGGAAACATTTATTATTTATTTAATTCCAAAAACGCTGTTATTGTTCGGATTCTACCGCGCATAAGGGAAGAAATAAAGGGGCAACATTCGAACGCCTGTTGCAACATTAACTTGTGTTTAAAGCTATTGCTTTTGTAGACTGTATTATTTTGCTATCTCTTATGTTTCATTGTTATGATTAGTTTTTGGTTAATAATATATACATATTTTCAGCTTGAAGAACGCTGGCGTGTGGTCACCGCGTCGCATACGCTCAACAACCAAGTCCCGCCCGGTAATCGCGCTAACAATTATTGGGATAACTTTAGAAGGTAAGTCACATAAAGTACCCGACATTTTATGCAGCAAAATATTAAGACGCAGCCGTAACCTTTGCACTCAGGATAATTCGATTCTATTTTAAGAGGATTGGTTGAAATGAAATGAAATCGTTTATTTGCGAGAATACATAATTAATAATACATGTCAGATCTTAAATAATAATTTATGCCACTGTATTCAGCCTGCAAGCAGGCGTGCAAATATTTTGTTAATTTTGACTAATATATTAGTATTAAAGATGTCATAATAAAAAAAATATTTATTATTTCTATGATAAAAAATGATGAGGATTTGCGTTTATATATATTTCTTTCCTCCTATAAATTGTTGTAACATTGCTGAAAGATATTTAATTTCAAGAAAAATATATTTTGTCTTCTTTGTACCTCTACTGTTCCATGTACTAAAACACAAATTATGATTGTTTACTCTAGTACTTTGTGTCGTGTACCTTCAGGATTGATTGTAATAGTCATTGTATTTATTTCAGATATTAAAACAACAAAAATATCTACCTACTTATAAGTATATATATACTGTAGTTATAATTATAATTGGAATGATGTCATCTTATGTTAGTTGTCTTCGAGGTGAGGATGTGTGCGTTTTGCTGATTATGACCACGTAACACATTCAAGCTTATGTCTATATCCATATAACCTAACACAATATTTTTATAGTTACATATTTCATTATTAACACACATATTTTTAACAGTCGATTATGAGTGATTTAATGTTCGTGGATGATTTCAAATTATCGACTTTTCAAGCTTAGACTCCTCTCACTGACAATTTGTAAAATATACCCGATTGCTGTATACTAAATGATGAATCTGTATATAAGTTAACTTGTACCTATTAGAGCTCTCGCCGCGTGTTACCAAATGTAAAAAACAATATCTTATATCTACAATATGAAATTATTTTTATTTATCTTTTTACAACGTAACATGTGGTGTTGCTTTACGATTAAACGGAAGTTAAAGTTTCGAGATCAAATTATGATTGTTTTTTCAGCTATTCTCGCCAAAACCTTCTATCGGCCAACAACAAAGCCAACGCCGACGGTCACTTGGGCCCCGGAACATCACACAACCCGCATCCGTTGGTCGAGCGCTCGCACAACCCACTCCACCGCACATCGTCCGTCTCATCCCCCTGTGTCACTCCTAAGAGAAACACCAACACAGCGACCTCGTCACAAAACGGACACCTGCAAAATGGAGACGGCCCAAGCCGCAGAAGGAACGTAGCCTATGAGAGATCTCTATCCTTCTCTTCCGCACCGGACGTCCTGAACGTAAATCAGTATTCAGAGAACGATGCCTCAACATCATCCAATTCCAGAAACGTAGACGAACCAGCTAATATACCCAACGTCAACCTCAACAGAGAGGATCCTACGAATCCTTTCAGAAACCTGAAAATATCTAACCCCATCCCGGAAATAATACAAGCTCATTCCAACAACTTCAATACGACGAGCAAGAAGAAGTCTTCGTCTAAACTACCCGCTAAGAATTCTAGAAGGAACTACTCCTTGGATTACTCCCAGACGAGCAATATCAACATTGCGAGTACTTCTGAAACTCCTAACCCCAACCTTGCTTCTTCGAATCGAGAAGTGCACAATAAAGCCACGTCTAAACTGTTCGATGTATTAAAGGAAAACGTTTATTCGGAAGTCACGGCTCTAATCGGCGTCAATGAATCCCACCCAGACTTTCTGATCCAGCTTTTCAGAGAACTTCAGCTTATAAGTTCCGATAGTTTGAGGCAGAAAGTTTTACTATCGATTAGAAATATTCTCAGTCAGTATGACACGTTACTTGAAAGCCAGACGCAAGAGAACTTTGAAGAGTCTCGACCAGAGGCGGTTTCTACCACGTCAGTAGATACAGAACATTACGGAGCCAATAATCCCTCTGCGAGTAACACGGCCACGTCCATTGAACACAAAATAATTCATTTTCTACTACTGAAAAGCGATGAGTTTTGCACCCAAGAATTCCTCGACGCACTCGCAACCCACATTCTAAGCGCTCGTTCTGTTGACGGTCGACATTCACAACAAGCTAAAAGAAGACTTGTAGAACTGCTTACTAAATACGAAGGTGTCAGGGTATGTCAGATAATGGGTGATTTTATCGAGAACCTACCTTTATTCACGTCTAGCATCGAAGAGGATAGCGAACGGGTTGAAGCGTCGATGCTGCAAGACGTGGCTGGTTCGCTTAACTTATTTGCGAGCGATAGTCAGTTGCACGGAGCGAATGCGTGTCCGTTTGATCTATGGGCGGCACAGGCGGAGGCCGATGCTAATGACAATAGCGCGCGCTCGAGCCAGGACGGGAAGGAGATCAATAACAGTGAGATGTTGAACGGCGACTTAGCAGAGGCCGACCAGACTTGCCCCTCGGACGCTGATGAAGGCACGCTTGATGAGGCGGGCGGCGGCGCCGAAGCCCTACCGGACGTCGTCGATACCGACGAGGCTACACCTACAGAGGTAATGCAACATATCAACTTTTTTAGATGCCTTCCTCTCAATCGTTTGTGCTAAATCACTTAATGCTCTTCATCAAATTAGTTCGTAATCCATTTTGCCGGTAAAGGGTCTCTCCATTTCTTACACCATAACCACTATGTTTTACCAGCTAAAAGTGTATTCGCTTTAGGAGACTACTTTATAACCTTAGCATTATTTTCATCTTAATAAGTAACATATACTATTGTTGTGTCCGAGTCCGAGTTCCGTATTATTGTAAAGAAATATAATATTTTTGATATAATCACTGCTGCTAACTTTGTTAATCGCCTAAGTATTTACTAAATATTGTATAATAGTGTTATAAATTTATTGCAATTTATAAAATGCTATGAATGCCGATTATTCTCAGACAGAGATATTTAAGATTAGTTTTTTTAACCATTAACCTTATTTTGGAAAACAACAATATTTTTATGTAAATACTATTATTAGTGTCCCTTAAAATATCTCCATATTTGGTACTTTGAGATTAATGCTTATGTTTAAATCTGCTTTTTGAGACGTTAATGAGCCTAACGCGATAATGTTATTTTTCAGGCTCTAGAGATTCTGTGTACCAAATTTCATTTAAATCGGTTCAGTAGTTTTCGCGTGAAAGAGTAACAAACATCCATACATCCATACTTTCGCCTTTATAATAGTAGTAGGATTGTGCTTACCTAAAAAGCAATTCAATCTATGAGAACTGACTGATGGTAATACTTAGGGTTTATTTCACAAAATCCGAGTAAATTATCAATGGTTATATGAGTCAGTAAATAGGTGTCAATGGTTAGTTATGTCACAAGCCATCTCGCTTTGTCGCATGTGACTGAGTGAAATAGCTTTATGTTTTAACCATTGTCTAATTTTACTCGGTTATGGTGAAACCGGCCCTTAATCGTGTTTTTGTATGACACTGCTTTTGTTTTGTCTACATATATATATATTAGGTGATATTGCTGCACTATGCTCGCGACAGAGTGCAGCACTAGCATAGACAGTAAACAGATAAGAAAAATAGTTTCTTGATTCCAGGTAAGGAATATTATGCCTAAGACGAGGCCTTTACAGCACGAGATAAGCGTTTCGTGATAAGAGGTCACAAATGCCATTAAATCTAAATACTGTTTACTGCCTGTGTTAGTGGCCCCATCTGTAATATTCTCAAAACATAAGAGCTTGAAGAATAGTCCTTTAAAGTAACTGACAGGAAACATATCATAGACGCATTAATGAGTTCAAGGCGTAAAGTCGGGCTTACAATATAAACATATTCACTTTTATATTCGATATGGCGCGTACGATAACTTTTCTGTTAGTTACTAACGCCAGACCGCAAACATGCCATGGTCTCTATCTAATTTCCTGTTCACTGTGGTTATCAAAATGTTCCTTTTCCATCATGTAACTTGACTCATTATTATAAATAAACAAAATTTACTGCATTTTCTGCCTTTTTACTCACTCACGAAAGTTAGTACAGGTTGGATTCTAAGGTTCTAAATGAAAATTCATTTTACAACAATTACATACATTTATTCATTTATACAATACTAATATCACAGTAAATCCTGACACATTTGAAAATAATACAATGTTTCAAGTAAATTTAATAAGATCTATCAGTGCTGCGAATAACATACTTAATATTTTTGCATTAAAGGCAGAAGCTGAATGGCTTGGACTTGACCGTGTGCCAACAAGGCTGCACATGGAAGAAACATCTGAAAAACAAAAAGGTAATTTAGTTTGCGGTAAAAATTACACTAAAACTCAAACAATCACTAAAAAGTTCAGTTTGAGTGATCCTGAAATAAATTAAAACAAATATTAGATCTTCATATGCTGCATCTGTAACAGAGAAGTGGACAGAAAGAATTAATTCACATTCTTTTCATTTTCAGATTGAATCTGCAATACAAGTGTTTGTTACTGCACTGCAATTATTCATATTTACTTAGTGAAGAATTTATTCGCGTATCTCTATTTATTCATGTTGTCTTTTAACTATAACAGTTGTCTATTATACTATTTGTACCTAAACAAAATACATTATATTGTTTCACTGATACATGCTATTTCTTACCAATTAAAATGAAAATACCCACCCTTATTTTAGTAATTTATTCTTATACAAATCAAAACAAATTTAAACTTATTCATAGTTGTACATTAGTTCTATAGTCCCAATGATAGTTCTTATATATCACACATAACAGTCACAGGCACTGTGTTAAATGAAACGCACTACCACCATGAATGTTCCAATACAGTGCCTCCAGTAAATCCTTGGTACTTGTTCCCGATTTGATTGTCTCATTTGTCTCAGGTCCAATGTTCTTTCTTTGTACTTCTGTAGATAGAATCATAATTCCTGAATTAGTAGTGTGCTTTAAATATTATTGAATAGAAGAAGGCAAGCTAGATCATATGGACCATGAGACAACGAGATGTATCTGGGTTGTTGTGGGTGGGACGCAGTAAACAGGGACTGATGTTGGGAGTCGGAGCCGCCAGAACTTCTGAAATACAAATCGAAGTTCGTCACAGAGAGCTCCCCAGCAGTGTCGCGTCCAACAGGAAGCCTCTTGGAAATTTTGTTGCTGTTTCATATCGTAAAATGTTAGTTCAATTATATTTGTATTAAGCACCTGTTTCCCACAATAGCTTTGACAAAAAATTTACATAATATACATTTTTTAAATAATTTAGATTTTCGTTATTTTTGTCAAATTTATAAAATATAATTAATATATTACATTTTGACATTTCATACATAATTAACCTACTATGAAAATATAAAATAAAGTCTAAGTCGCTGCCGCAAAAAAAAAATTATTGCGGCAGCGATTTAGGTCAATTAACATCAACACATTTATGACTGAATAAATCTTTGCTGAAACATAAAATCATAAGTCGCTATTGATCTAAGTCGTTGCGTGTGGACCCTGTAATAACATAACACTAACATATTATGTAGTCGTTGTAGAGATTATTAGAAAGATGTATTATTTTACAGAAAAATATAAGGGTCAGGCAGATCGAGAAGCGACGCTATGAGACGTGAATAGCATCTGGAGGTGCAGCAATTTTGAAATTTATGTTTTGTGCTAACCTAAATAAACATATATTTTGTGTCACTCTTAATTTAAATATACTGTGTCGCGTATCATTGTAAACTGACCCTAAGACTTTCATAGTAACACTGGGCAGGATTGGCTGAATGTAAGAATAACTGAATAAACCATGAATAGTAAGTCTATAATTTCACCAACAGAAAATTATTGTATATTATAACTGGTATCACATATTGTTATTATTTAGGTTTATTTCACAAACAAGGTTAGTTAACCCTTAGATAAACCAAGAAATGGTTAGTTATGTCAATAATATACATATATGTGTCAATGTTTATATATATGTTATTTGTTTTGTTGAGCTATTTCGCTTTGTCACAAGTGAACAAGGGAAATAGCAATCCTTAACCAATGTTTTTTTTTACTCCGAGATGGTGAAACAGGCCCATCTTATAAGTGAAATAAGTGTCCCTTATTAACAAGTGCATGGTTCCATGGTTATACAATGGTTCAAGGTAAATTTACCTCTAAAACTGTTGATGTAATTATAATAGGTCTATATTCCTCTTGTTTCCCCTACTATAACCTATCCAAATTCCACATTAATTTACTTTCAGCAACAAACAAGGTTAATTTTTAATCATTGTAGAGTCATAAAACAACTTTATGAAAATAATATAACCCATTGTTAAGGCAGATTTTGATTATATGGAAACTGTGAAATAAATAATAATAATTTTAATGTTAGTTTTAACAAATGGTAATGGTTATGGTAGGTAGGAAATGGTTGATTAGATATGAGCCGAGCTTTTTTCCATAAAATTAAAATCTATCACATCTTCCTAAATTATTACTAGGATATTGTATAATACATACATATTGTACAACAATAAACAACATTCTCTCTCCCAAGTAAATAGTATAAAAATGTATATTCTCTAATACTTAGCTCATACCTATTCTCCTCAAATATTAACAAATTTGTACAAAATAACCATAAGTTAATAAGTTACAATCAAAATAATCTACACTAGATATTATAATAATCACGAATTTTAATGCATTCTTATGTAAAAACAATTATAAATAAAGTATTTTACAAATTCTTCTAGTTTAACTTATTATTTGGAATTTATTCTATAAAATTATCACACATACTACCATTCACATTATTTGTTAGTGTAATACAATTTATACTAAAACCATGCACAAACCACTCCACAGGAGTGAAGTGCATAGCGCGCAGCAGGTGAGGTAAGAATGAATAACACTCATTTAATAGTAGTAATAATTTGCCAGTCTTAAAACACAATAATTAACTCCCTTTAACACTTAGAAAATAAATAGAAAAATGTAGTAATCTAACATTTCAACTCAAGACTTGAATGAGTAAATTATTACTTTAAATAAGTTCCCTATTTTCTTAATTACCAATCCGCACTAAATTTTTCTATTTTCTTTCTGGTTTCCTTAACCACTACAAATACTTTATTATATACATAAAAGTTATTGATGAAACTGCAACAAAATTCAGAGTGTCCTCCATATTAAAAGCTCATAAATGGAATAAAACATCCTTCCTCATATCTTTCAAGAGACTTCCTTTGTTTGTTTAGAAATGCTCACATTAGATTAAATAATGTTAAACAATAGTTACCCATTTAAACCTATGTGAACATTGCTAATACAGCAGACACAATGCTTAACACCACTGTTCAATCTATTTACTTGTCATATCAAGCCTCAAAATTTTATGATAATTTCTAAGAAAAGTTAGCACTGGATTTCAATAATTAACATTGAACAGTGAGGTTAGCTTCGAAAATATAAAATCTACGAAGTAAATAAACAAAACTTGTAGAACCTCATTGAATTCATATTTTTATATGTGTTTATTAAACTTTTGAGGAGTTAAGAAAGATATTCAGTGAAATTCCAAATCAAATAAAAATGAAATTTACCTTGGCGGTGACGCTTTGGCTGAGGTAACACGTCGGTATCGTCGGTGACGCTCCGTTTTTTAGAAGCCGGCTGTAAAGCAGGTGAAAATTTGCTGATGTCATCTTCCATCATTTCGCAATCAGTGCTTATATTTGTGTTCTGGATATCTTTGGTGCCATGAAATCCGTAATAGCAGTTAGTTGAGATATGTATGCTTTGACTTTGACCTGATAATGCAGTTGGAATGGGGGCAGGGCGAACCGCGTCAAAATTATTTCTAGCATCTTGCAGATAGCAGTCGAAACCACGAGCAGGCATATTAGTATTCTCTTTTAGTTATTTTTACAATTGAAACGGATTTAGCTGGCTTGAATTTTGAATGAAGCCACTTCTAGAATTCCGCTGATCTTGCTTGGAGTGCGTTCTTTTTCTTACAAGATTCTTCTATTTCGAAAAATTCACGAGATAAAGAAACTTAGTAAGTATTTCCAATTTAATAAAGTTTTCTTTGCTAGAAACAGCGTGTTCGTTAGAAGTAGTAAAAAAGCGCGGGCGGTACCAAGCAGGCTGTCCTCAAACACAAAATCAATCAACCAACCAACAAAACCAAAAAAACTAAAGCCAAGCGCGGTGAAGATGGTGGTTGACATTGACATTTGACTTGACACTTGACGATGACAGACCAGACTAATGAAGTCTCTCGATTTATATCTATGGCAATAGCAAGTCAACCGGTTACTGCGGGCGGGTCTTCTTCGTATCTCTATCTCCTCGATTACTCATTCAATCGTGTAAAGAAACCCTGAGCATAGCCCATAACATAACAATTTGCGTGACAGAGCATATTCAAAGGGCGACCACGTTCACCAACCAACTTTTACGCTTTAAATATTGTAGGATTTCCTTTGTATTACAAACAAAATTTTAAACAAGAAAAGCTCTCAAATGGAAAGCGCGAATTGGCAAGCGGTCTGTAAAACATGCACCTGAAGGATCCTTATGTTTTTATATTTACACATAAGTGGACTGAAATGATAATTGATGACAATTAGAATCATTACTAAACAACATAAAACAAACAAAGAGAGTTCAAAGGGTAAAT
The DNA here is from genome assembly GCA_929108375.1 of Gymnoscelis rufifasciata. Lineage (NCBI taxonomy): Eukaryota > Metazoa > Arthropoda > Insecta > Lepidoptera > Geometridae > Gymnoscelis > Gymnoscelis rufifasciata. The sequence goes on along the minus strand of OV815302.1, from coordinate 9,213,577 downwards.
GGTCAATTCAAAACGAGATTTTGTTACGGTTTTAATTTAAGGTTATTTCAAAGTGAGCCCCTCGATCTCATATAAATAAAATTTTGTAGGTGATTGATTAGCCCAGATTACTAAAACAATGTGTATTTTCGAACCTTGATCAAACGAAATGTGCGGAAAATACACATTGTATATTTTTGAAATAGAGAAAAATGAATCCCGCCTTTTTTTATAATCCGATCTTGAAGATTGACCAAAATTTTCAAAAATTACTATTTTAAAAGTTTTTTTATTTCTGAGGATGGTTTTAAAAAACCCCAATGTTTAAAAATATGATTTTAGAGTAAGTACCGGCCTCTATTCAGTTATGTTTACGCCAAAAATCACGTCAATAGTATGTTTTTTTTTAAATATCCTTTTTTGTGAATCAATGTGATAACCTACATAGGGGTTAAATAGATAGGTATTGAAGTCACCTAACGCCCAGCGTTCGTTGATCCGCCCATCGCGTTACACCGTGTCTACGGGATTGCCTACATCTGATATTTTTTTTGTAGTGCTTGTAGTTTTATTATAGTCGTTTTCGTTCGATTCTGTTAAAATTGTTGGATGGAATTTCAATCGTTTTTACTATAAAAATGAAGTCTGCTAGCAAAATGTTTTTTCAAAAATATTTAAGGTAGCTACTTCCCACCTTAAATATTAGAAGAGGGCCAATGCTAATAATTTGTTGGAAGTGCTTAAAAGACTACAAGTTATCACTTTGTGTAATAATCTGACACGCTTAAGTAAATCCAGAAATCTCCTCTTTGGCTTTATAAATATACAAATTAAACAAAATAAAACATGTTAGGAAGTAGGATATTATATTCTAGATGCAGGAGTGTACAGTTTTACCATAAAATACTCATGTATAGGCGGTGTTCAGTTCTGTCGTTGCGATGTTTCAAAGCTCAGACAGTAAGCTCGAGCATCCGCATTGTTACATACCGACTCGTGCGTTGCGACATCCAATCTGAATTTACAATGCTGGACAAGGCTCTTCAGGGCACAGCTCACGGCTAACAGCTAAGTTTAAACTTAAAATGTTGTATGGTATGTAGTTAACCATTATACACATAAATAAAAATAAAACGTTTGATTATTTTGAAAAAATAGGGAACTGATTTAAATTTCTATCTAGGTACTCATATATTCATAGAAAGCATGGCTTTAAAATAATTATTGAATAGTATTTTTTAATGTCATGAAATTTAAAATGTTTGTGATATTTAATTGAAGGGAAGGAAATTATATATAAAAAAACAAGTTTATAGTGCCAGTCTTCCTCGCCGACGCCGTGTTGGCTAAGTCGGAGCAAACTCGACTTTCATTCTGGAGGTCGTTGAGTTCAAAATCCTCAGCTAACCTCTGGATTTTTCTTCTTGAAAATATATGTACACCTAAAACACGTGCTTTAACGGTAATTACAAACATCGTGAGGAAACGGCACGTCTGAGGACTTCGACGAGTTTGAATGATATGTGACATTCACCAAACCGCACTAAGCCAGCGTGGCCTAATCTCTCGTCAAGAGAGAAGTTCTTGTGTTCCAGCAGTGGGAACGTAATAGAAGAGATGTTGTTAGTCGGGGCTTCATCTGATATTACAACATGCAAAAGAATTTCGACATAAATCACGTAGGTAATTGACGCTTTGGTCTAATTGGTAGAACGTCGGGGCGCTTTCCCGGAGATGCAGGTTCAAATATATGAATGTATATTATGTGCGAAGGTTACGGATTTGACTTAATCTGTATCTGCATAAAAAATTAAAATAGTTTAAACTGAAAAGTGACGTTTATCACTTATAAAAATCATGAAGACTTCTGCAATTGTTTTATAAGTTTTAAAACCAATGATCTATCATGCATGGCAGATGGATATCATCATCTTTACATCCATATTCTAAGCGCCAGCGTGTAATAAAGCATTGGTCCTAAAACAAATAAAACCACTATTAAGAATACAGGTAACATAATTTTAACCTAGCTATAACATACCACTGTGTACTCATAGTCATAAGTGTATTCCATGAGTATACAAAAAGACTTAAGCACAATACAAACTATTAATCAATCTATACCTTTACTGTTAACTTCATTGTTCCCGAGTTCTACGGAGTATATTCGCCCAATATGGCTTTACGATTATGTCAACAAGTGCGTTTTGTTTTTAAATAAGGTGTTAAGACGTGAACCGCAAGTATTACACGTATTGTTTTAATATAACAGAATACTCGACACTTATCTGGGATTAGTCATCTAGGTTGTGCAAAGCCGTTTTGATCAGTTAAGTATCCTGTGGAAACTGATGTAATATTTTAATTATTTCCGCGTTTGCACGTCTGACACTATTTAGAACCGCTAGGGATGTCCAGAATTGACGTTTAGTCGTATTCGCTTACGTACAAATTAAGAAATTATTTACTTTATGTGTACGTTTCCATATAATTAATTACAATTAAGTATATTTAATTTAAGTGTCTGTATTAGTTTATATTGTTTAACTTTTTACCAAAACAATATAACTAACAGGTATTTAATATATTTGTAGTTTAGTTAAGTTTGTAGAATTCCCTAAGATTATAAAACGTATTTAATACGTTAAATTAAAACAAAAGAAATGGGTATTGGTACCTACCCAATACCCATTTCTTTTGTTTTAATTTAAATTTGTTACCATTTCATAGTTTTCCGTTTTGCAGGTAGTTTATTGTAGATTTTTATAGCTGAAATGTAGGCGCTAATATATACATAATTGGTGGTATACCAAGATATCTGTAATCGCAAAGTATCATAGTTTTGGTAGAAAGGACTTCCATACTGCCCTATACCTTGCTGTGTTCCGTAACACTAACAAGTCTAAAATACTATAAAAAGCTTTTAACGGTAGTCTACGCCCGTTACAACAACGGCAGAGTAATTTTAGCTAAATCATGTCTTAGCCTCAGTACTTTTTTCACTATAATCCCATATACTCGAAAATTGGATAAGGATTGATCCAGTAGTTGTAATATTCATAAATCATATTTAAATTATTTAGTAGTAGGTATCTTTGTTTTTAACTTGACTGAAAACTTTTTGTTAACAAAGTTTTTCTAGATGCATACTGACGATTTCGCAATCAACCTTAACTATTTAGGTAAGGTTTTTCGTTTGTTCCAACAAAACATTCACAATTTATGTACTTAGCGTTAGTGGCGTTTGTTAATTTTAAGATTACGGCACATCTCTAATTCTTAGGCCCTATGCAGTTGCGTCAGCGGAAAGGTTGCGGTGCGGTTACATCAAGTAGCGTACCTATTGCGTTATTCGGTTACCCAATCTGCAACAAGGCGGGAAACCCTATGATAGTAAAATATTTCCGCATCTTAGTGCATTCAAATCAAATCAAATCAATCATTTATTTGCCAAATACATTTCAATTAAAGTAGGTACATGTCACGATATTATTATAGTGCAAGTAGTAGTATATTGTATTTAACCCGCAAGCGAGTATGCAAATTATAATTATATGCATTTTATTATAATTGGAATAAATCAACACAAAGGTGAAGAAACTGATGTTTTAAAAAATCCGCTATAGATAGATAGAAAATTCTTTATCTATAACACACACCATTCTAAACAAACATACAAAATGATTAATAGTAAAATTAAACCTACCATGCGTAATGGGCGGTCTTATTGCCTAAAGCAATTTCTTCTAGGCAACCTTTGTATAAAAATAATTTAAGGAAGGTTGTGGACGGCGGAGGTAAACAAAATAGAATAAATCAAACTAAATATACAAAAAATAAAAAACCAAAACTTACTCTAACTAATATTAATCCTATGACTACTATTGCCAATACTAAAAATGTAGAGTGCTAATAAAAAATTAATATACCTAATAATACCTCATCATCATCATCAGCCTATTTTAGTCCACTGCTGGACATAGGCCTCCCCTAATGAGCGCCATAGCGCCCTGTCCTCGGCTTGACGCATCCAGCATCTGCCTGCAGTCTTTCGCAGGTCGTCATCCCACCTACCAATAATAACCTACCTAATAATACCTATTTATGCCAAACTATTTATTTACACTTTTCACGCGTTTGATATTTTAACCAAATTATTAGATTAGACCAAAAATGTAAGTAGGTAGTAAGTAATAAATAAATATTTTCCTCGTGGTGAGCTCTAAGCTTTTAGGGGTTACACCCGTAACCCCTAAAAGCTTAGAGCTCTACTAGGGCTCTACTACTACTACTACTAGGTCCTAGACATCTGACATACATTTATAGATATGTTTCTATAGATAATAATATAGTATAGATAATAATCACCTAGCTACATAATAAACACCTAGCCCGAGGAGGAAGTCCTTGCAGAACATACAAGCCCTTGGCCCCTTGGCGGGAATCGAACGCGCTGCCTCTTGACCTTCGACCAACGCACAACTGAGGCAGTAAAAGTTTAATCTCATCAGGGAGCTTAGAAAGATAGTAAACGCTTCGTTAGAAAGCGTTTTCGCTAGTTAGATCTAAGTAGTGTTAACTTAATGCTAAAAAAATGGGATAGAACCAACGATAATCACAAAAAATATGCTTTTAAAATGAGCTTTCCCTGCATTATTTTTAACGTTACTGATTGTTAAAATAAACGACATGTAGGTAGGTAGGACTTACCCACTACAAAAAATGAGCTTCACCCTAAAGTAGTTTTACTGCCTTCCACATCGCGATATAATAATTTAAAAGATGTGCTAAAAGATTGGTGTGCAACATAGTTATACCAAGATTAGTTAATTTAAAAGAAAAACCGGAGGCTGCCGAGCCTATTTCGATGAAGAAATGACGCAGTGAGCTGAACGATGGATTAGAAAAAACCATGAAGGGACATACTTACGATTCCCCAGCATGGAAAACTGTTTAAAAATATGATACTGATATAAATATTTAATCAACATTTTAATAAATTAGCATTTGAATTTTATTAATACACTTACGAGGCCGTAAGGAAAATTATATTTTTACAGTTCCTAGAGTCGTAATTGCATCGAAAATATGCAATTTTAGCTTGCGCACCCTTATCGGAAACTGTGTACCTACTTTTTAAACAACTACTTTTTTAAGAACATCTTTGAATATTTTCTTTTCTTAAAACTGACGGAAATTTGCTACGTGATATGTATATGATAGATACTAACCACACTGAGTTAAATCTATATCGATACATTTGTAGGTACCTAATATATAAACGCAAGGCGAGGAGTTTCGTTGAATAAACGCCTGCAGCTTTTAAATGAGTAGCTCGAAATAACAATGGCTAGTGGTTTTTCCAAGTGACTGTAATGTACAAATAAATTACCAAAGCGGGAACGCGGCCAACAGGAAGCAGCCTTAGACAACCTGATGCAATAACTTCGTAATTCGAACAACTGGGAAACAACCAAAAGAATGCACATTCATAAATATTTGCATTCATGATTCAAAAATATTTAATTTTAGACATTTGTACAGGTACTTAATAGGCCAAAAACATACATTGGCATAAATTGTGTTTGGATTGTTGTTAATATTACTATAGCTCTTAGAAGTGTAGGTACAAGCTGTCATCAGCGAAACTTGTTTTCGAAATGAATGCTATTGTAATTTTTTTTTAAATAATACCAACCGAATTCAAAAGACACCTGCTTAATAAGATGCATATATTTCTAAGAACATTAATGTCATGAATATTAGGCAAGGCACTTACAATAACAATAAAAATACAATTGTCTTACAACTGCTTACCAGGTACGTAGTGTCAACATACATGGTTACTATTCGCCAGTCGGGGAGCCCACAATAGCATTAGAATACTAAAATCTTCTAATTATGCAGGACGGCGCATGCGCGGTCAAAGACTTGGCCTTACCCCCTCAACCATTTCTTTGACCCCCCTCCCACTACCACGTGCGCTTGCGCATGAAAATGGACATTTCTACGAAAGCACCGGAACTTGCCTGTCAAATAAAGTTTAACGTCAAAAGTCGATTCCAACTACTAGGCGTGTTGGAATTTTTTTAATAGTCAATTCATAACTGAAGGTTTCTTGAATGGAAATGGATACGAAATAAACGTGGCAAAGAACATACCTATTTTAACCAGTTTTGATATAATAATAATTTTGTGTCACACTCACACTAAGGTTTTTGGGACCTAAAAACGGGCATTCGTAATATCTAACTATTTAGTTAGTTAATGTAGTCAGAGTCTTGTAAATTTCTTCATATTTATACCTAATATCATCGTGGCGATGACCTGTGTTGGCGGCCTGCCAAATGTGAATAATAAGTACGGAACCACACAGATCCTGGTCCGCCTGTAGAATCCTAACGAAAATGTTAAGTACCCTGCCAGAGAAAAATGCAGATCCTGCTTCGTCATTTACCCATCAAGACACGTATGAATCATGAATGTATAGTTTATTTACCCTATTGCTCTGACGCATGCTTGAAAATTTTGTAGTTCGATCATGGGTGTCATTCTTTATGTAACGGATTTCGTAAAAGCTTTATCGTTAGGCGCGTATCGTTAACGTTTACCAACCCGATAACTTTAAAAAACTTCTTACTGTTAACAGTTTTTAATATTTCTAAGCAAGTGTTTTCTAAGTGGTCCCATTTAAATTTTAAGAATCGGTAAAGTAGTTTTTTTTATCGTTCGTATTTGGTTGGTAAAATTGAATTCGGTTGTTTGCATTCAAATCTGATTTGTAATTGATTGCCACCGTCTAAAATGGTCCGTTCCATTTTGGTTTAGCTTGACCATGAAAATGATTTCTTCTTCTAGTTGAGGCAGATTGACCGTTTATATAATACACAAATCATATTTTTTTAATATCAATATCGCTACTGGGAGACAAGTATTTCTCTCTTCGCTTTTCTCGACGGTTGAAATTACCTTAATTCACCATGGTGGCCAAATGCAATAGTATGAGTCCATCTCACCATTATCAAATTTATTTTCAAACACAATTTCTATTTATTATTAAATTTTTTGTAAAAAGATGTTTTATTTAACTTTAACAGCCAATTCTTGTGAAATAATCTTAAGAAAAAAACATGAGTATGTATGATATTATTTATCAGTGTCAGAGAAAAAGTTTTTAATAAAATAATGTGTAGTAGTAACTTCATTGGTTCTAACCAACTTAGATGTATATTTTTCATAAAAGGAACCAATATAAATTTTTCAAAGATATAAAAAAGCCATACGCTTTTTTATAAGATATTAAGATGTGGTAAGTAAACACGTCTTCTAACTTCATCAGTTACTGTGACAGTTATCAAATGCAATATCAGCGTCACTATTATAGGCACACCTAGTAAGTAATGTCGTGTTTAGACCGACCTTCGCTTGTAAGTTACACATTTAAAGGACAGTTTAGGTATATTAATGAGTAAGTCAATTTGGGAACTACATTATATAATCTTATCTCATAAAGCTAAGGAGATCAGAGTGTACCTAAAATCAAAGGATTTTCATCTAATCTATTGAAAATACTTTGTATTATGGTTAAGTTTATTATGTGAAATACTCTTGAACATAAAACTTAAAAAAAAAACAACTAACATTTTTCTTATCTACCTTTTACAATGTATAAAGCTCCATCTATTGACGAGTAGACCATGCCTAATGTTCTGCTACTATGCAATAGATGGCATGACAAGCCTAGTCGCTTGCGTTTCACAACCCGGTCGAACTGTTTACAATTTTACTTCCGCAATTTGATAGCCTGCAACGCGGGTCAGAACAGTTACAGCTATTAATGACTGTCTCGCTTTATTTACGTTCTCTATGCTTACACACAAATAAGACTTATTATTACGTTAGCATTACAAATAGACACTACTTGACCAAGAAATTAATCATCATAATCATCTTACCTACTGCTGTAGGACGGTCAATAATATTACATGGGACGGAAACTAACCGTTATTCGTCTGAATTGGTGGTGAACGTCCACTAACTTCGAAGTTTGCCAAACTGAGGCCTATTCTTTCTAACGGTCATCTGCAGTATGCGCTAATTGGCCCTTCACTGCCAATCAACGAGTGAGTCAGTTTGGGTATACTAGTAAACTTTCATAAAAAAACATAGATGCGATCCTATAGACACCATCGCCATTAGGTATACTTTGTGGTATCTTGAACCACAATAAAGCCTAGTATAGATTTGCCTCACGCTTCGGTTTCAAATGGCTATATACAATGGTTAGAGACTTTCATCTTGAGGCACTGAGGTATTCGGGCCGAAAGGGCACTGAAGTTTCTTGATCGCTGCTCATCGGTACTCAAAGTAAAGGGGACTACACTACGCCGCTAGGATACTCTACGCTACGTAGACATGCTACGCTATAAAGACATACAACGCTACGAATATGTCCAACGCAATTTAGAGATTTTCCTTCTCGTAGGCGCTCTACATAATGTATCCTTGAAGAATGTTCACGTGGCTTCATATTTCTTGCTGTGAGTTCTCTTCCATAAAACACGGGCTCACTGTGGCGTGAAAAGTTAATATTCCTAAGAGGGCATAAGTACTTAGGCTATCTACGCTAAATTAGGAATTTTTTAAGCACACATCTGATACTAATCTGATACTAATGTACGATGTATGTACCTTATCTAGGTGAAATCGGCGACACTCAGAACTTTTTGGCTCTGGGTTAATGCTTACAATTTTTTAAATCGCCTACTTATGAAAGTAATTTCACCGATTAAATATTTCGTTTATGCATGTAAGTAGGTATCTGCATGACAACATTGGAAGCTACTTATCTATGGGCAGTTGGTCTTCCAGCGGAAACTATTGGTATGTTCCCACGGCCCAAGTTCATCCAAAACAAGAATTTAATATTCAAGTCAGTATCGTCATCATAACTAACGTACTCATTGTTATGCAACACTGTTATTGGTACGTACTAACTAAAACTTATTGAATACTGATTAAAATATAATGGAACTATTAGTGAACTGAAAAATGTCTGAGGCCGGAATTAGTGCAAATAATCTCTGATTACTCTCAATCAATGATAACATCTGTAATTGCTATGAGTAATAATTGACCATACAGCAGTAATTGAAAGAAATCAAAGATTATTAGTGACTATGAATTTCGGCCTAAGTCTTTAGTGACCTTACTTTGATTGTGCTTTGACACAAGGTATTGAAATTTATCCTAATCAGAATAATCATCATTATTTATATCATTTATTTCAGTAATAAGATGGCTAAAGACCATTCAATTAGAGAAAAGTAGAACAGTATATATAGGTATATACTATTTGTAAAATATATAAAAATAGATATATGGGTCTATCAGTTTAATTTTAGGTACTCGGAGATGGTAAAACAGGGTCTGTTTCTGCTAGTAAAATTAGTCAATGATTAAAACAGAGAGCTTTAGCGCTCATTCACATGTGACAAAGCGAGATAGTTCTTGTTTGACATAGCTAAAAATTGATTACTTTACTCGGATTTGTGATAAAGCCTAACAGCTAATAAACATGTGAAAAGTGATAAATACTTAATCGTCGAATTGTAATCCCGTCTCATTTTAGAGCCAGTTTTTTGAATAACTAATTTTACCTAATAAGAAGATATTTTTTATAGATGGGTTTTAGGAACTGATTAATCCTATATAGCGTATTCATATACTTTACAGAACCACCTGCTTACCGGATTGAGCAGGAAATAATGATAATTCCGAGCACATAAAGAGTCCTCAATGCGCAAGTACAAAGGTCCGTGCAATTGCCTTCATGTGGGTTGATAGGGACAATGAGCCCGCAGTATCAACCACTTTATTGAAATAAGATCAAAAATAAATCATTGCAGATGGTCAGACGGTTTAAGACCTAAATAACTACAAATTGAGTCGTTGATTTGTTTGTCTACATCAAATTAAACTTAAGAAATGGCTTATCGAGCAATGTTTCTATCGCTATGATGACTTTTTATTATAATGTAGACGTATTATTAAATGAAGTTTTTATTTTTACAGTTTTATAAATTAAATGACATTTCATGACTTATTTAATAACCAATATTTGATGTTATTTCCATTTTATTTCTTATTTTATTGGAAAAACGTAGATATAATTAAAACTATGTACCTTTATACAAACCTGACCTGTAACCTATGTTATCAATAAAGAATCTTGAATCATTATTATCATTTCAGCTGTGGGATGCCACAACCGGACAAAGGCTTTTCTCATAGATAGTAGATTTTGTATCTTAAAATGTTTTTTTTTAATTAAGACCTCTCTTTTACATTCTTAACAATATTTCCAGGTAACATTTTGATATTTTGACTTTGTAAAGTTTGTAACGAACTGAAAGGGGGTGTGTATAGCAACTAAGCTTTAATTACTTCTTCTTCGTAATCTGATTAGTGAATTACAGTCCAGTATATATATAATTATATGGTACTAGTATTATGAAGAAATATTAATTATATGACATAAACAACTGTTTTTTTTAAATAACTTAGTCAATTCAAATACTATACTCAAAATATAAAACGCGACGGACATGTAAATTTTTCATACAAATAAAAGATTTTAAATCATGCCTATTCTACAAAAGCAGTATTAATTTAAAATTTAGCCAAAAATTTAAAAATATTATATGTAGGTAACCCACGTTTATCTACGAGTTTGGGTTAATGAAACATGGAACACTCAGACGCAATATTAATTTCTTTAACTCTTATGAAACCTAAAGAAGAGTAGACATTTTTAATTATGTTCTTTTGTCAAATAATTTGTAAATAAATGAATGAAAAAAATTAAAAAGCGATTTAAAAAACATGCCATAAGAATGTTCCATTATTGCGACTGTAACGTTTATAGATAAATTTTCACCATTTTTATTTTTGAATTACATATTATTATGAACACCAGAATGTATGACCAAAAGTGATACATAGATATGTTTTTTATACAACTCTTAATAAGTGTTGTGTTTATGTTTTTCATATTATTATGTGTTCGTTCTTAAGTTGTTCTTAAGTTTAGTAAATTTTTTTAATAAATCCTCACGAATTTTGTAGAATCGAAAGAAACATTTACTGGGCACGCGCACAATTTCTTGACGCTCATCACTGGGCAGTGTTTCAACCGTTATTTTAAACTCGGACGTGTTTCATCGCTCCGTTCCAATCCTGATGTACCGGAATCCGCTCTGGCTTCCTGGCTGGCGACTGGTTCATACGCAGACAAAATGTCAAGGGCGCACCGCTCACTTCCTTCGCCAGACTCGCGCCTGCGTTTCCGTGCATTTTCCAATTACAATGGCGGAATTCTATAAACAGCATGGTTTCAGACTTGTACTCTGCAGGCCACAAATACAAAACATGACACTTCAGTTGACGACACGAGCCCCATGAATTTGCTATGCATAATTGCTGGTTTTTTTTTGTAATTCGTTTAGTTAATATTAGTTTATTTAAAACAAAATTGAATAAGTTATTCTTTAGAACTGTCAAAGCCAAGTGAAAGCCGTGTTGGCTAAGAGGGAGCTCTTTCGACATTCAACTTTGATTGCGAAGGTCGTGTGTTCAAAGAGTTCAAACCACACCGCACCTCTGGATTTTTAAACATGTTTTAACGGTGAATGCAAACATCATGAGGAAGCGAATTTTTTTAAATATTTTTTACGCGGGAACATCATGAAAACACGGGTAATGCCGTGGTGTGAAAGGCTAGTACATAGTATAAAGGTTAAAGAGTTTGTTTGTTAGATCTATAATATTGTTAGCTCAAATGCACTTATCTCAGGAACTACTGGTCCGATTGGAAAAATAACTTTTTATGCAAAACATTTAACACGTGCAACGTGTTAAATGTCACTAGCTAACAGCTAGCCCACTGATACAAGCACTACTAAACGAGTGCAATGTCCCAGACTCTACCCGAAGGCTAGGTCCGAGATTGCACTGCATCAATTTATCTTCATTACATAGTAGTTTTTTAATGAAATTTTTATTTTTACAGTTTTATAAATTAAATAACATTTCATGACTTATTTAATAACCAATATTTAATGTTATTTCCATTTTATTTGTTATTTTATTGGAAAAACGTAGATATAATTGAAACTATGTACCTTTATACAAACCTGACCTGTAACCTATGTTATCAATAAAGAATATTGAATCTTGAATCATTATTATCATTTCAGCTGTGGGATGCCACAGCCGGATAAAGGCTTTTCTCATAGATTCCTAGTAGATTTTGTATCTAAAAATGTTTTTTTAAAGTATGACCTCTCTTTTACATTGTTTACCTAACAATATTTCCAGGTAACGTTTTGATATTTTGACTTTGTAAAGTTTGTTGGTTCGGTTGTGTATCCAACTAAGCTTTAATTACTTCTTCTTCGTAATCTGATTAGTGAATTACAGACCAGTTATATATAGTAATTAAATGGTACTAGTATTATGAAGAAATATTAATTTTATGACATAAACAACTGTTTTTTTTAAATAGCTTAGTCAATTCAAATACTATGTTCAAAATAAAAACGCGACGGACATGTAAATTTTTCATACAAAATAAAAGATTTTAAATCATGCCTATTCTACTAAAGCAGTATTAATTTAAAATTTAGCCTTAAATTTAAAAATATTATATGTTGGTAACCCACGTTTATCTACGAGTTTGGGTTAGTGAAACATGGAACACTCAGACGCAATATTAATTTCTTTAACTCTTATGAAACCTAAAGACGAGTATACATTTTTAATTATGTTCTTTTGCCAAATAAAAATTAATTTACCTCTTAAGCTTTAATGAAAAAAAAAAATTGCAAAAGCTATTTTAAAAACATGCCATAAGAATGTTCCATTACTGCGACTGTAACGTTTATAGTTAAATTTTCACCATTTTTATTTTTGTATTACATATTATTATGAACACCAGAATATATGACCAAAAGTGATATATAGATATGTTTTTTATACAACTCTTAAAAAGTGTTGTGTTTAAGTTTTTCATGTTATGTGTTCAAGTTCTTAAGTTGTTTTTAAGTTTAGTAATTTTTTTTAATAAATCCTCACGAATTTAGTAGAATCGAAAGAAACATTTACTGGGCACGCGCACAATTTCTTGACGCTCATCACTGGGCAGTGTTTCAACCGTTATTTTAAACTCGGACGTGTTTCATCGCTCCGTTCCAATCCTGATGTACCGGAATCCGCTCTGGCTTCCTGGCTGGCGACTGGTTCATACGCAGACAAAATGTCAAGGGCGCACCGCTCACTTCCTTCGCCAGACTCGCGCCTGCGTTTCCGTGCATTTTCCAATTACAATGGCGGAATTCTATAAACAGCATGGTTTCAGACTTGTACTCTGCAGGCCACAAATACAAAACATGACACTTCAGTTGACGACACGAGCCCCATGAATTTGCTATGCATAATTGCTGGTTTTTTTTTGTAATTCGTTTAGTTAATATTAGTTTATTTAAAACAAAATTGAATAAGTTATTCTTTAGAACTGTCAAAGCCAAGTGAAAGCCGTGTTGGCTAAGAGGGAGCTCTTTCGACATTCAACTTTGATTGCGAAGGTCGTGTGTTCAAAGAGTTCAAACCACACCGCACCTCTGGATTTTTAAACATGTTTTAACGGTGAATGCAAACATCATGAGGAAGCGAATTTTTTTAAATATTTTTTACGCGGGAACATCATGAAAACACGGGTAATGCCGTGGTGTGAAAGGCTAGTACATAGTATAAAGGTTAAAGAGTTTGTTTGTTAGATCTATAATATTGTTAGCTCAAATGCACTTATCTCAGGAACTACTGGTCCGATTGGAAAAATAACTTTTTATGCAAAACATTTAACACGTGCAACGTGTTAAATGTCACTAGCTAACAGCTAGCCCACTGATACAAGCACTACTAAACGAGTGCAATGTCCCAGACTCTACCCGAAGGCTAGGTCCGAGATTGCACTGCATCAATTTATCTTCATTACATAGTATAAAGCATAGTCGCTTCCGCTGTCTGTTCGCTTTGATCTTTTTTAACAAATTAATGATTAGTTTAGCATAGAAAAATAACTATTCAAGTAAATCCAGGGTGTGTCGAGTCATCGATGTTTTAACTTTTACAAGACAAACCATTTGAAGACTGAATAATAAAATTTATTTAAATCCTGAGGCCAATTCCACTTCCAAAATGTGAGTTGATACCAAATCAATTACCTCTCTCGACTGGAGACCCCCTTTCGGTAAGACCAGCGTTGGACGTCTTATTAGATAAAAGGGTGACTTGTTAAAGACTGCCGGTTTACAGTGGATGCAGGCCGCGTCCAGACGAAATAACTGAAGATCTTTGAGGGACGCTTTTATCAAGCAGTGTTTTGTCTACGATGTCGCCTTTGTCCTACGACTGAACTGATGATAATGACAATGCTTTTATTGATGTATTTTGCTAAAGTATAGGTTTGAGGATGTTTAGTTAGGTTCCCAATACCTAATGATGTTGTTACATTGGAGCCAGATGGCAAAGGGCCCGGACACGGCGTCAATGGAGCGCGCTTCCTCCGATCCTTTCTCATTACGTGCCGTGATTTAAGACAGTGGAGTGGAATGGAGACGTCTCTACAATATTTATTTGGTGCCATTCCGATTTCAAATCATGGAAGAAAATCGTGCAAAGTTGAGTTGCCTCTACAATTTCAATTTGGAGCTCTCCCGGTTTCAAGTCATAGCAGAAAAATTACCGAAGCTTAGATGTTTTAGTGCAGCAACGTATACCTACACTTTTGAAAACGAACGCAGACGTGAACTGGCCATGAAACATACCGCCTACAAATGTGCAGTACAACTACATTAATGGGGTCCTAATGTGTTCGTTATGTGTACGCACATTAAAAGGCAAAATTGGTTTTGCCAATAATTTTCAGGCCCACCAAGAGCAAAATTACCAACCGAAAACAGCTACGAAGGTCATGAGGAACTCGTGGTAAAATTAATAGTTGTTTTTTTTATTATTGATAAGCCTTCATTTGACCACAATCTCACCTGATGCAGAGTGACAATGTGGTCTAAGATGGAGCATGAAGGCCTAGAAGATGTAATGTAATGATAATGCTGGAAAGTATTTGTCCATTGGATTTGCAAATTGATGTTGCTATGTGTCCACGGTCCAGTAATATTTGTTCATTTATTTCATATAAGATATCATATTAAAGTTAAATGCGGTTTTTATAATTGGCAGATTTAGTGGTTCGTAATAATGCCAGGATCATTGAGTTTGAATCGACTCTAGTCATTTCCATCCCTGAGTGAACGACCAAAGCAGTTTTCGTGGTCAGTGGAGCGCCAAGCGAGACCAAACGCCCACAATTTTCCCAGCGCAAGACGGGTCCCCGGCTGCAAGCAGAAGCCCTATAATGAACTCATTAAATCATTTATTGACATCGAAGATGATGATGGTTAATAAAGTTGAGCTTATAAAGAATTTGAATAAAAAATAGCGTACCTACTTAATTTTACTAGTATTTTACGTTAGTACCTAACATCGAATCAAATCAGATCAACAATTTTATTTGTATCTAAAATATTTATACATTATACATGTTCAATAAATGGAAAAAATAAACCAAACAAAAAATACATTAATAAATTCATTATTTATTAATGTATTTTTTGTTTGGTTCTAAATAATTCTAAATTTCATAATATAGAATTATTTAGAACCAAAAGGGTCCCAGCTAAGCTTTTGCAGGTTTTGCATCGCAATTAATTTTCATCGTATATATTTGATGATTTTTTTATTTCGGGAAATTAGTTTATTTAAAATTTGATCCGGCTCGGTCCGAATAGAATGCAGGAAATCCCAGTAAAAATAAAATAAATTTGATTTTTTTCATTTTTTTTACCGAAATGTTATTACACCCGTTTTCAATCCTTAAGATGTCTGTAAGTTTAGGATCTTTTTGCGGGTTTTAACTGATACTGCAACATCGAAACAGCTCCACCTGAGTAACTTTCATAGCACTTTCACGTATAAACACTATATTCGTAGGTACTTTGGAAAGGGCTGTTCGTGCGTTCTATAATATAGGTCCCTGAAAATCGCTACAAACAAAAGTACATATTGATTGACTATATCGGTCAATATATTTATGAAGCCCTTTTGTATACGCATGAGAATACTAATTCGTTGAAAAAAAAGGTGTGTGGGCGATTCACACACGATAGAAGTGAAACTTCAGTAAATCGACGAAAGAATAAGAAGAATAAAAAAAAGTGTGTGTGTGTCAGCTACGACGCACGATTGCAGTCTACTACTTACGAACTATTATTATGATATATATCGAATAGAAAAAAGGGTAAATGAACGCATCTGCTAAAATGATAAGAGAAACAAACATAATATCTGTAATTATTCGGATTATTTATATTACTTCAATAAAGCGTATTACATAAAGTATGTTATAAAATAATATAAGTAAATAAAATACAGCAATACCTCTTTGCGCGATACTTCGTAGTTGAGACTAAGACATTTAAATAAAGCATTGTATTTGTGTCTCTTACCATTTCCGTTTCATCTTTTTGCATCCGGTTTGAAATCACTACGATTCTATAGAAGTTTCACTTCAAAAAACAAATATAAACTCACCTTACTCACCACTAGGCTTTTAAGATTAATTTATCCCTCAAAAGGCAATGTAAACGCTTCTACAACAATATTTCCAAAGAAGTGCAACATTGTTTTAACTAAGTTTTTAACTAAAAACAATCTTTGTACAAAAGCATATTATAAAATATCTGTTTCCATGATGAATGAAGACAAAAATGCGAGACGGAATCTGCACCAACAACAAATTAAAAAAAAGACTTTAAAATAATTATTGTTAAAGCAAAAAACGAGCTCCATCAAGACAGTTGGTATTATTATGATCTCCCAGGTTAGGGACTGGAAGATAATCCATCTGTAACTATTTGCTTCTTGGGAACCTCAACTTAAAAATAACACAAATTACAAATTGAATATTCCTTCGAAAAGATATAATTTATTAGACTTATCTTACAAGTGATTTAGCAGCATCAACTCTGTTTTCTAAAGATGGCGTTCGCGTAAAGATGCGATGGCGTGATAACCACCAGCGCACGCGCAGCGAGAGTGCATTCCCAGATCTAGAGACAATGACAGGAGCGCTTTCCAAGTTCAATGACAACGAGAGTACGAAGCGTGAAAACTCGCGTCAATTATACTTGAGGCATGGTTGTAAATTTCTTCGGCTTTTCTTTTCTACCGACTTCAAAAAGGAAGTTCTCAATTCGACCAGTATTTTATAAGTTCGTTCATTCCTCTGATCTTTTTTTTTCAGTTCAGTTCAGATCCTCTTTAAGGCTTTGCGCTTGATGCGCGACGGTTTGCCAAATTTCTACGTTCACAATTTTTACTACTAATCAGTTTCAGTTTCTTGAATGCAATAAACATTATAAACATTTAAGGACCCTGTGTATAGGGCATAGCAAAATTTACTTAGATACAAATTAAAACTAAGTATACATTGGAGAAGTATAAAACATAACAATTATTAGTCTGTTCATAACAGTTTAAATAAGTACTATTAGGTTGATTTGCAGACTACCGGTCTTTTACAATTGAATGTCCATAAGTCAGCTACAATTTACAGATCTTCAACAATACATTACACAATTAGAACGTACGATAGATAATTTAGATCATTATTTTTACAAAACACTCTACATTTTTTGACCATAACAGCAGCGCTATTATTAGACTATTATTATTGGAAAACAAATATAATTAAAAGATTAACAAATAAAATTATAAATCTAAATTTTAAATTTAAGAAAAACCCCCGATTCCAAGGCCTTAATTTCCTTATAAGTAAAACACCATAATAACCTCACCTCTCAACCTCTTTCATTTGATACCCCAGTCTAGTATATTTGCAGATTTTCGGTTTTCCTTCCCCACTCTCACCCCCCTAACTTTTGAAAGGCTCAACCGATTTACATGAAACATCTAAGAACACCCAGGCCAAACTCACCTTACATACAAAAAAAAAACTTAATTGAAATCGCTTCATCCGATCGGGAGCTATGGTGTCCCAGACAGACAGACACACAGACAGACAGACACGTCAAACTTATAACACCCCTCTGTTTTGGTCGGGGGTTCAAAATTAATGCTACAAAATGAACGTTAAAAAATGAACGTTAAGGTATTTCAAAGTAAAATCTTTAGGCTTTATCTTGTAGTGCTTGAGAAATAAATCGTTCGCTTTAAAATCATCTGAGAAAATATATTTAATAGTAGTGGCCCGCCCCGGCTTCGCACGGGTTGTTATTAATTTTTTTTCCCTTTAATTATTCGATTTTTTCTCGCCTTTTAAACATTCCCTAGACCTCCACGAACATTTCAAGACTATGATACGATAAACCGGTTCAGCCGTTCTCGAGTTTTAATCAGACTAACGAACAACAATTCATTTTTATTTATAAAGATGTCATCATCATCAGCTTAAACTAGTCCACTTACCATACATTGTTGATATACTTAATTCAGTTTAGGAGCGTACGTAAACGCAAAGTAACGCTACATAGATATAATATGTAAATTCAGTACAAGTTGTAATAAAAATATTATTATTACGAATTTAAAATTATGAAACAATTGTTGACAAGTTTGAAATTTAATAAGAAAACTAGTTAGGGGTACATGGTGTCCGGTAATTTATGGATAACTTTGAAATGGGTATAAGCACCGATTACCCTTCAGAAAATAAAATTGTATGCCATCAGGTACCTACCCACCGGACACCTTGTAGTTACAGACGTCTATTGCTAAAAGAGTCTCTGTGCCCAGCAATGGGAACATAAATTTGGATGCTTATGACGCGGAAATGCTGAAAAAATTAAATAATTCCCGCCCTTGAAAAGTCAAGGTTTTGAGATAATGAGGTTAAGTATAGAAGCGGTGTATTCAGATTTAAAATTCAGGAACCATAGCAGTTGTATGAGACCAGCCTTATTATGCCAAAAAATGAGTGGCAGTTTATTAATATATGTAGCAGATTCATCCGATGCGGTTACGTCGTCAGCGCGCATGCGTTGAACGCTTCACTGCCAAGGCCGCGGTACTTTCTCTAGACTATTACGACGCTCACGGCATCGCTTGTGTAACGTGATGCAACAGAATGTTATGATTCTTGTTATTCAATTGTATTGCATAATGTTGCTAGAGCACCTGAATAGTTTGAAACAAATGAACAGAAGCCGTAGGAACGAGTACTTACTCGATCGAGTAGGACTCTCTTAAATTCCTCTTCCAAAATATATGCTTTCTTTACTGTAATAATTCTGAATTTCGGAATAAATCACAGAGGTAACATAACTGACATAGGCATATTAACGTTCCTACTGAGTGACACTGCCATCTCTCTTGACGAGAGAGAGATTACGCCTTAATTCACCACGCTGGCCAAGTGCGGGTTGGAGAATGTCACATGTCCTTCAAACTCGTCAAAGTTCTCAGACACAACATAATAACGTACTTATTCTTAGGTAGTAGCGCAGTGGACGAACCGCTTCTTGTGCCCTATTGGTTGTTTGTTTAATTCTCCGACCGTTTAAATGTTATAAGTATTAGCGTGGTTATACATTATACAAACTCTTGTTCAATTTTTTATTTTTTTTTATCGGTTAAATAGTATCATAGACAGCGTTTACTGCGGCATACATCCACTTACGTATAATTGAAATCTAGATTTTGCAAACGCAACTACATATATGTGTAGATACATATATGCGGTGTGTGTGGATTCCGGTCATAGGTTTTACTTAAAATTACGATTGGTACAAAGGAATGTTATTTTAAGCTCAAACTAGCTGACGCAATGATTGACCCAGAAAATAAACCGTTTTCCGGAAAATAAGAGCCAACCAGTCACATAAGATAGCGCTAGACCCTAAGATAAAATTCATATCACCTTGAAGATGAAGGTGCTGCCATTCAATGCCCTTTATTCTCGCCTATACTCATAAATTATACATAGTTCGAAGGGTTTATCATGTTTATTTTATTGCTGGCCGATTTCCGCCATGGCATAACGATAGCTAGTTGTACTTGACCCAGTGAGATGTTCCTACGCGTTTCCGTATCTATCTAAAGTACTCGCGTGATACGAAACAAATTGAGAATCTGGAGCATTACACATTGAGTCGAGGACGTTGATTATTTTATAAACAGGATTTTGTATAGGTACTCGAATAGCATAGATCCCAACAGTTAAAAGCACTGAATACTTTGAAATAGCTCATATAAAAAGCAATATAAGTATTAAGTAAAGAATCAGTAACAACTAAAAAAAAAGTATTACTCTTTCTCAAATATTTATTGAAATAGATCAGAACTGTTTAAAACTTTATGTAATTTTCTTTCAATTTACCATACACGACTTATTCAATTGCTACTAAGATGTAAATGTAGAGCCAGTATGCTAATATATGTATGTAAATTTATTAAAGTTACCATTCCCGCAGCCCTGCATACCGTTTAAGATTACCGGAAATAAGTGTTTGACAGTTCAACTTTAAATTCAAGGTTATGACGTAACGAATCATTCAACTTGTGATTCTGAGCAAATAAGTAACTGAAAAAGTAAAAAATATTGTTATTTTTAAGTAAGAACGTAAATTTCGTAAAAACCTATTTTGATTACACATTTGAATATTATTGTGTGTCAAACGACAAGAAAGATTAAAGCATTTATAATTTCCAACTGAAACTTGAATATTGACAAAAGTTAAATTTTACAATTGACGTAAGTAATTTTAAAATGTTGTGGCATAAAATCGTTTATATTGCGGAAACAGGTTCACCGTTACTAAAGTCGCACTTTTCATACAATAGCTAAGAATTCAAACTATTTAAATTTTGAAGAAAAATAATGTTAACTATTAGGCTTCGAGCCAGTGGCGTAGCTATCATAGGGCCTGGTTGTGCAGTGCACAAGGGCCCTTGAGCTCAGGGGGCCCTCTAGCCACTACATTAAAAAAAAAAAAAAAAAAAAAAAGATCAGCTCACGTGCTTCACGGTCGTGAGATGAATTCACAAATCCCGCCCATCTACTTTTTAATGAAGTTTTAATTCGCTCTTGCCTTGTTCTTATTTATGATATTTCCGGCAATGTTTTCAACTATCTTGGATCTGGAACGTACTGTTTGTTTGTTGCTGACTGTTGTTATTCGTAATTCCCACAGAACTAGATCGAGAGTAATTCCCTACTAACAGCCTTATTTCATCAAGTGTCACCACTACTAATGATATGATCTATTCTGCACATCCATCCATCTGGCACGAAAGTATGGTAAAACTCATTTTCGCAAAAAAAAAAAGAAGCAAGTTCAAATTGACAGACGAGCTAAGTACTATAGAAACTTTATAATAACTCCTAAGATATAATTAATTCTTATGAGTTAATATTGATTTTACGGCATCATTACCAAACAAGCTTTTTTATGGTTATTTTCTGTTGAGCTTCCTGTTTAAAGAAAAATCTCAGTAAGTACTCCGAATTTCTAAAAATTCGATGGCTACCAATTGAAAATTATGGAAGGAAAAAAGGAACGTACTGGAGCCGCAAAGCGGAAATAACGTCAAGAAAGTAAAAAATAATTGCGAAAGCTAGATCCGGTTCGAATTATCAATTTTTCTAACGATTTTATCTCCGTAAATATGAATAATTTGCACGTTTTTTTTAAATAAAATTAAAATTTACAATTTTTTGTTAAAGATAAAATTAAAAAAATATAAATCTGCACGGTAATAAAATGTGTAAAAGATGACATTAAATTGATTTTTAAACCAACTTTACTGAGGTTTCAACTTCAAAACATATAAAAGTTATATCAAAAGAAAGAGTTCGTCATTTACTTAGTAAATGAGTTACTAGTACTAAGCAAAAATTTATTATATGGATTTTATTAATGCCTGTAAAAGAATACTTACAAAATGCACGAAAATTCGTTTCGTAAAACCGATCACGATCAGTCGCTCTCTGGCGCTCACGGAGGACGGACCATTTCACGGATCATGTTTCCCGCGACAATCACGTGACCTTACGGTCATACCATAGTATAAATAATTTCAGTATATATTGATCACACAGAGATTGTAAGCAAGAACCCTTTAAAGCAAAAATTAATAAATGATTTCTGTTCAGAGATGGATGGATATTCCTGTTTTCAGTTTAAAAATCATATTCCAATGAGGGCCAGCCCACACGTACCTCAACCATAAAACATCGCGGGGTTACGTGAATGGTGTCGCGCCAGCTTTGGTGGTGCTTGGTTACATTTTGGTTGCGTATTTTTTTTTAAATGTTGATGAGGTCTATATTTTCGGTGACAGGCTGTCAAAACAAAAACAGTAAATATATGTCTGAAACTACACATCCTAGACGTTCCATTATGGGTTAAAATGAAAGGTGTTGACAAGATCTACATTTTCGATGTCACTCATTCTCATATCAATAAGGTAAAACTACTCGGAAAGAGGGGGAGGGCCCGATTCTCTCACTATGCACAAGGGCCCTTTCCCCCCTAGCTACGCCACTGCTTCGAGCTCATCGAAGTGAAGTCAATGTATCAAATTTTTGCCTGAACACAGTGTATGATGAGGCTTTATCTATTCTGTAAGGCGGTAGTCAGTCGCAAAACAGTTTTGTTTTGGGTCACCGCGAAGCCTTACACGTACCTACCTTCTTTTATGGTTATGGTTACGGCTCTAAATAGGTAGATATGGCTTGTGATTACTCCTAGCTACTAGCAATATACTCAAATACATAGGTATTATGAAAAACATACATATCCAGATTTTGGAATAGTCCATCTATCATTGGCATCTATGACAATGTCAATAATTAAAATGATTTTTATTTTTTACATAAGGTAATTAAACATCTTGTCTGCAGTTTTTATCAACTCACTCGTAACGTCCGTTTCCTAGACAGAACAAAGGTTTAGGAAATGTAAAGATGACGCAAGCACAGCCAATAGTGTGCTGCGTGGGTGTATTGGGCCAGCAGTGCCTTCCGCGTCTCGATTGTTGTGCCGCATTCTGCTGCGTCATGCGTCGAACTGAGAATATAAGTATCAAATAACGTACAATATGCACAGTACGAGATAAAATGATTTGATCATAAGCCACTATATAATAATGAAATGGATGCTGTGTAAACAGTGCATTCCAAAAGCTCTCCATGCCAACTGAGTTTTATATAGATTTTTTTTGAAGTTTTGGTCATGTGATACTCAAAAATCCGAGCGTGATTTGCGTGTAATCAAGTGCCGCACCTATAGAGCTTCCAAAAGATATTTAAGAAGCGCATTCACTGGCTAAAATAACGTTCGTAGCGGGCAAGTATACCGTATTTGTTCATTCACAAAGCCTACATTATTGCCCGTACGCGTCGATGGGCAGGGCCTATAGATAGTGCATAAAAAGTTCATAATAAGGGACACCCACGTTGCAATACCGCGCATTATCTCACGGGCTCGTGTGTCTACAGAAGCCAATACAGGGCGTTGCAAATACGGCGCAAGAATCGCTTTTTGTTGTGCCAAGACATTCTTCTCAGCTGATCACGTGAAAACGTTCTAAGATTTCTAACAACATCGGTCTGGATTGTCACAATAATGGAAGTTGATGCATTTCAAAGCAGAAGAATACTTTTAGAGAGGAGAAATATAAAGTACCTGTGTATTGTCTTTTGTATAGTTGTATTTCCGATTGTTCGTCATTTACAAGTGTTATTTTTTCACGTAGGTTAGTTATATCGGATCTATTCATCAGTTCAACTTGAAATTTAGCTGTAAGTACATCTATTATCATAAATACCTACTTATGGGAAATTCATAGATTGTGACACCAGTAGAAAATTATTTAAAACAATTTAATTCGGCGAATATAAAGCGCAAAACAGATTATACCTACATTACCCGCGTAATTTGAATCCCTAATTAAAAATTATTAGATTCTTGGCTCAAAAAAGAGGGACAGTTTCAAAACAACACCAGATGAAATCATCGGTTCGATAAGTAAAATTCAGTTTACCTACCTGAGGAAACATCAGCAAATCATAGAAAATATACATTTTGTAAGGTATTCGTAAACATCATTACCACGACGCTAACAAAAAAAAAATATTGATAAAATATAGAAGAAGTGATTATATCATAAAAACACCAATCAGCACGAGTACTCTAAGTGACAACAAAGGTGCCCGAGAAGGAAATATAGCCAGGATCAACAAAGATATACCAAGAATTAAGATATAAAATCGAAGAAAACTTTGAGGTTAGAACGCATATTTTGTCTCATCTTCTGTTTCATCGTGAACAATTGAACATTCTTAGCAATTTGGCACTGACAAAACATCAGTCTGATGAAAACAAGTCAAGCTACTGTCAAAAAAGTGTTGCTAACTAAAACAAATTAAATTCCCTGTGTCAAGTTACGCTCCATTCTACGTGAACGTAACAGTATGGAGAAACAATTTCAACTATTATTCGACAACATGAAAATTGAAATGCAAAAGCAAACCGAAGTAGTGACCAACACATTACTAGAACGAATGGATGAAAAATTGAAACCTTTATTGGAAGAAAACAAAATATTGAAGAATAAAATACAAAGTTTAGAAAAGAAAATAGAGTACCTTGAAAAAGAAAAGAAAACTAATAATTTAATTATTCATGGACTACAGGAAGACGAAAACTCAGGACTAGAACTAATGAACATTGTAAAGAGACATTTCAACGACATTCTGAACATGAATTTTGAAGATTGGGAAATAAACAAAATCCATCGGATTGGAATCAAAAAACAAAGTATAAGTGGTAGCCCGAGACCAACGCTGGTTGCACTAACGAGTGAGTGGAAGAAGAGAGAGATTATGAAAAACAAAATGAAGTTCAAAGATTTATACATAACAGAAGATTTCTCAAAAGAAGTATTAGAAAAAAGGAAAGCACTAAGACAACAGCTGACTTTAGAAAGAAACAAGGGTAATTTTGCTTATATTAAATACGATAAACTCATAATTAAAGAAAATAACAATGACAAAAGGAAAAGAGAAGGATCTACATCCCCACATGAAAACTCACACCCAAGGAAACAACAAACACTAACTTCATATAGAAATAATAGAATAAATGCATTCTATATCATGAGAAATAGATCTCACTCGCTATCAAATGAACTTACAACGAAAGAGATATAGCAACCAAAGACTGATAACCGGAAGAAACCAACCAACAATCAACAAACCCAGATAAGCACAACAAACCATCCTCCCCCAAGCCGATTGGTCATCGTGGGGGAAAATGACCATCACCCTCCAACCAAAGAAATAAAGAAAAATACAACAAAAATTTACATTGCAGCCATCAATGTACTTACACTGAAAAATGAATGGAATTTAACAGAACTTTCATTTGCTCTTAAACAAATCAAATGGGATATTCTAGGTATGAGTGAAGTGAGAAGGCTTGGAGAAAATATTGTCTCGTTTCCAGAGTTCATACTGTACTACAAAGGAGAGACTGAGGGCCACCGTGGAGTTGGATTCCTAATCAAAAAACATCTTACAGCCTGCATAGAGAGTTTTATAGGAATTTCAGAACGCATTGCACTACTTAATTTGAAATTGCCAGGTTATAAAGAACCATGGACCATTATACAAATATATTCTCCGACAGAACAGTCAGACATACACACAATTGACAAATTCTACCTAACTTTAAATGAAACAATCCAAGAGCATGCACATAAGAACTTAATTGTCATGGGAGATTACAACGGCCAAATTGGAGAAAGATGTGCAGGAGAAAATTTAACACTTGGAACATTCACATTGAATAACAAACCACGAAGCAGAAACGGTGAAAAGATCATAAATTTTGCTAAAGAAAATAATCTAACAATTTTGAATACCCTGTATAAGAAAAAACTACACAAAAGATGGACATGGATTTCACCAGATGGGAAAACAAAAAATGAAATTGATTACATAATGACCAACAGAAAAAACTTCTTTACTAATTATAGTGTTTTAAGCAAATTTAACTTTAACACAAATCACAGACTGATTAGAGCCGAACTGCAAATTATTCAACCAAAGAAATCAAGACCAAAACAAAAAGTACACACCGCAAAGCTTGGAATACATGAATTACAACAATTAATGAATAACCTAAAATATGAACTTTGTGATTTTAGTGAATATACTAAGGATATGAACACACAAGAAAAATATAATTGGCTAGAGAATAGTATAAAAACACAAACACAGCTTGTTTCGAATAAACAAAACCCTAAACAACTGCTAACAACCAAGACAATAAGATTACTGGAACAAAGAAAAGACATGTTAAATGACAGACTTACAAAAGAAAAAAGACAACATCTAACAAAAATTAACAAAGACATAAAGAAGTGTATGAGAGATGAAAGGAAAAAGCACAGAATGGAAACGTTAGAAAAATACATTATCAAAACTGGTGGGATTAAAAAAGCATATAAAGAGCTTTCAAGATCCACAGACTGGGTTGTAAAAATGAAAAACGAGAATGAAGAATGGAAACATCAGAGAAAAGATATATTAGGAATAGCAACAGATTATTATAAGAAGTTATATGACAGTGACAGTAAACAAAATATATGGGACAAACAGCAAATAACGGAATGCTCGGAAATTCCATTTATTCTACCTGATGAAGTAAATAAAGCTATAGAAACTCAAAAAATAGACAAAACACCTGGTCCAGATGGAATTGATAATGATGTCCTTAAACACTGCAAAGAAATACTAACGCCTATAATTACAGAAATGTTTAACAATATAATAGAAACTGAACAGATTCCAAAGCAATGGACAGAATCTAACATTATCTTATTATATAAAAAAGGAGATAAACATAATATTTTATTTATTTATTTATTTATTTATTTATAGATCATATTCATGTTGTACGACAAGTTTTAGAAAAGTATAATGAATATCAACTTACATACTATATTGCATTCATAGACTACAGCAAGGCATTTGATTCCTTACATCACAGAAATATTTGGAAAGCACTAACAGACCAGAACATTGAAGGTAAATACATTAGATTAATACAAAATGTCTACACTGAAAGCACAGCAAAGATACAACTCGAAAAAGCAGGGGAATCATTCAGAGTCAAGAAAGGAGTCCGACAAGGAGACCCTTTATCACCAAAACTATTCTCGGCAGTCCTAGAATCTATCTTCAGAGGTATCAATTGGGAAAATTTAGGGATCAATGTAAATGGCGTTCTACTAACACATCTGAGATGTGCCGATGACATTGTACTGTTTGCTAACTCTTCTGATAACTTACAAAAAATGATTAACGACCTGGCGAAAGAAAGCGAGACAGTAGGACTAAAACTCAATCCAGAAAAAACTAAAGTTATGACAAATGGAAACCAAGATACCATACATATATCAAACACTCACATCGAATATACAAATGAATATATATACCTAGGACAGCTAATAACTCCAAAAGATACAATACACAAAGAAGTAGAAAGAAGAATAACCAATGGATGGAGAAGGTATTGGAGTCTACGTGAGGTAATGAAGGATAAGAAAATACATACAAACATAAAAGGTAAATTATTTAATACATGTATACTTCCAGTACTTACATATGGCTGCCAAACCTGGGCGTTAACTAACGACAACATAAATAAACTTTCTACTTGCCAATATGCAATGGAAAGAAGCATGATACACGTGAGGAAATCGGACAGATGGAAAAACAGTGATATAAGAAGCATAACTAAAGTTCAGGACATAACATACAAAATCAGAACACAGAAATGGAGATGGGCGGGACACATGATACGTGGGAAAGACAAATGGAGCAAAGCGATTACACAATGGTACCCCAGAGAAAGTAAAAGAAAGAGAGGAAGACCCCTAAAAAGATGGGACGATGACATTAGACAAGTAGCAGGAGTATCTTGGAATAGAGTAGCTCAAGAAAGGAAAGAATGGAAAAGGTTGGAGGAGGCCTTTGCTTATTGGCAAACAGATCTGCAGAAGCTAGGGAAATCAAAAATATTGGAATAGCAACCATTTTAAAAAATCTGTTTCCATAGTTTATATTAAAATTAAAAGAAATTAGTTTATTTAAGTTTATGTATTGTTCTGAATAAAAGGCTATTACAAGTTACAAGTACAAGGTTTTCTCAGACAATAATGTAATTTCAGATCCACTGCCAAGCTAAACTGTTCTCTGATATTATTTCCCAAACTTTTGCTGCAACAAACGAGAATTTAAACCTATTTTTAACTGACTTCAAAAAAAGGAGGTTTCTCAATTCGACCGTATATTTTATTATTATTTTTTTTTTTTGTATGTCCGCGGATAACATTGTTGTTTATGAAGCGATTTTAATTATTCTTTTTTTGTTGGAAGGGGAGTATCCCAAGGGTTGTCCCATGTTAAGGAAACCTGGATCTGGTGGTGGAATCCTGAAGAAATTGAGGGAAACTCTTGAAAATATTGTCTTTCCGACTTGTGTGTTCCTGAATATTATTCAATATAATGAATTTTAAAGCCGTTTTATTAATGAGGGTCTGGTGTTGATCCGATGATGGAGGGAAAGGCGGTCGAGGGAACTCCTCAACGATTTACAGCGCAAAGTACTCGCTGTTTGGGCTCGATTAACTTATATTACTGAGACCGTTCATCTACATGGGTTTTGACTGATATTAGGGGTCTGATGATGAAAATGAAGGACAGTCAAAGGAACTCTATAAGGTATATTTTAGTAGAGTAATCACTAAAAATCGTGAAATAAAACTTTTTTGCCAAAAATTTAACCAACTTCAAAAGAGAAACTGAAAAGTACAAAATAAATTAACTTTACAAATCCTTTCGACATTATAAGTGATAATTAAAAGAAACATAAACAATAAAATAATTAAGTATTTAATAATTTTAAGGTCGGTGCCAAGTAAATACTACAAAAAACTTAATGCAGTAACAAATACATTTTTACCTACACTATACACAATATCAATAGATATGTCAAAATAACATACTTATTAACAGCATTTAAGACCCAAATAAAAATGCGTGCGCGGATATACCGCGAATGGACTGATATTTAGAGTTAATTTCCTACTAATACCTTATGGCTTGAGTTGTGAAAAAGATTGATGTTAGGTACCTATATTATATCTACTTATTGTTTTACTTGGCACCGACTTCAAAATTATTAAATACTTAATTATTTATGTTTCTTTTAATTATCACTTATAATGTCGAAATGATTTGTAAAGTTAATTTATTTTGTACTTTTCAGTTTCTCTTTTGAAGTTGGTTTAATTTTTGGCAAAAAAGTTTTATATTATATAGTAACGAGTATTGAAATTCCAGACAAATAATATTATGTTGGTGGTTTATTGTGCATTGCTAGTTTTATCTATTCTTCTGGAAGGTATTGTCTTGGATAGAACATATAAATATTTGAGACGCCGCTGTTAGTCCCGGCTAGTCTGATAGTAGCACGTTGTTGAAATTTTCTAGAAATTATAAATTTTATACTTCATATTTCTATTTCCGGGTCCAAACTATTTTTATAACCGGCTAGCTTTACACGCAACGGCGTTGCCCGTAATTTTTGAAAACGCTAGAAAAACGTATTTTTTACATATTTAAAAAACCTATAGCCTTGATAAATGTACTATCTAACACTGAAACAATTTTTCAAATCAGACCAGTAATTCTTGAGATTAGCGCGTACAAACAAACAAATTCTCCAAACAAACAAAAAAGTTGGCAGGGTAGGTATCAGTTAGGCATATTAAAGAAACAACTAGAAAATAATGACAGATGTACTTACGCGTATCTACAACGCTATGAAGATTTATGTTCAAAAAACCATGCACCCAAGGGAATCATTATCGTTAAATTAATATGGTAGCCACAATCGAAGCGGTAATTATCTACTTGCTCAAAGTTAATTTTGAGGTAAGCAACACAAGCAGCTTACACATAAACACCCGTTTCATTGGATGATGCTTTTGTTATTGTTCTCGGACCACCGGAGACTTAAGATTTCTAGAATAGCGGTCCGCGATAACATTCAGTTAGTACTTATATCATGAATATGACAGCTATGCCTTGTTTTTAGAAGAAAGCCACTACATTTAATTTTACAATTTTTTTTTAAATCTAAGATATTTTAAGCTAAAGTGGTTAAATAAATCATTAATTCTGAAGTTATTAAATCAGATGAATTTAAATGTTTAATACGATATATAGACCTAGGCCTTCAATACAATTTGAAGTATCGGAACTTTTAGTATTGAACACTTTGTTTACCGTCCGTGCAGCTCCAGCGTCCTAATTTTAGAAAACCCAAACTAATCACCTCCTAGCTGTTTATGAATATAATGTTTGCTCCATACAATCTCCCCCGCAGAGGTTTACGGCACCTTCACTTTTATTCCGTTAATATTTCTAAACATTCCAACAGGAGTGCACCACATGTGCTGCCACCTGACCTCTCTGAGCTTTCCCACGATCTTCGACGAATCCTCATCAAGTAAACAAATAGTATTCTCACCCTTGTCTTAAGAAACATAAGAGTCACGTTTACTGCCCCTCGGGCCTCGTCAGTAGCTTAAAGGTTTTTTCTGTTTACTCAAATGATCTGGCAATTGTTTTTTAATTTATTTTGTCGTTCAGCGACGTCATGTGGTTCCAATCAGTGCGAGGCTTTTAACTTTTTGTTTGGCAGTCGATATGTAAGTTTGGAGATGTCACGCATCGTCTAATGTGGTATTTAACAAGTTGCGTTTTTAAACTAAACGCGTTGTGTCTACGATTTATTAAGCAAATTCCAGAAGACATGTTACGCCTTAGCGAAAAAACCGACCGTGCAATATTCACAAAAAGTTACTTAGGTGGTTCAGGAAGTAGTTTTATTTTCATACATATCAAATAATAATTATTCATTATTAAGAAGAGTTTTTTTTTGATAATGTGCTGTTGGCGGTTTATAGATGTCATAGGTGAATAAATTATATATTATTTTAATAAATTACATTATATCATCACTAGCTACCGCCCGCGATTTTGCTCGTGTGTGTTATAAATGAAAAAAAATGTAGCTTTTGCCCTTTATTCGGAAAACAGCTATGTCCATGCCAAATTTGACTCAAATCGCGCTTTACTTATAAAAATTGGTTTTGCCCGCGAAAAGCGGTATTTTACCGCGGTAAAAAGTAACCTACAAAGTCGCACGTTTAATAATAAACCGAAATAAGTCAAAACTTAAGGATTCCTACTTTTAATGATAAACTGAAGTAACTCCCCTCAAAGAATAGGTACAATCCGGGCGCCGAGCGAAACAAGGCATAATGGCCGATTTGGAAGATCACCCATCTCTTTTTTACTAAAGCGCGCGACAACCCATTTCGTGATACAGTGAGTCATTCTGTGATGCGACGAACGCGGTGTTAGGTGGACGTACACTTTTTGTAACTAGAACGTATTAAGACGAAATAGTTCAGAATATTTGCAAACGCAGGTAAGATTATTCCGTTCCATTTATTACAAAACAAGCACGATTTCGTTTTATTTCACTTTAGTTGAAAACGGTGTTCTATCATTGCATGAAATATTTAGACTTTTTACAGTTTATCTTTAAATTCTTTAAAAAGATTATAAAAAATTGTGTTTTAGTTCAGTATAGTTTCAAATTAAAAATTGAAATCAGGGAGCAATACAGTTTATGTCTCTTTACTATGAAATCTATAGTCACGTATGAATAGTATTTGTATTTGATTCTGTTTATTATTTAATTGATCCAAAAGTCTAAAAGTACTGTTAAGATTATTACAGTATATTACAAAATCCCGTTTTGTTTTATTTTTTCAAATTAGTAATAAAATTAATTTATTGTTCAGTTTATAGTTCTGGTTTGAAGATGACGTCTTATGAATTGATAAAGAAACGCCAGCTGAAACCAAAGTAAGTAATCATTTTATTAAAAAGTATTCAAATTATATTATCCATAAAAAGGTAAGGTATTTTGTACTATTTTAGAGTTTGTTCAATGAAAAAAACTGATGAGCAGCATCTTGGACCCGAAAGGTCTCCGCTGAAGGAACCCGTTTCTCTTTGCAGAGAGTCTATATCACCACAACCGCAGTCCAGATCACCCCGTAATGAGTCTAGATCACCCCGCAGGGAGTCTAGGTCACCCCGCCGGGAGTCCAGATCACCCTGCAATGAGTCTAAATCATCAATCAATCTAATTTTGAGTCTATTGTGAGTCCGAACAACATAATCTCGAAGAAGTTTCGGTTAGTTATTTGAAATAAGAACAGTTATAACTCTTTTAGTTTTATAACGCATAGCATTAAAACAGCATAGTTTATCGTTAACTTTGTTATTTACAGGATCCATCTAGCTGTCGAGTGAATCTGAATGTTCCAAATTATGTGATTTCTCCCTGTATACACAGATGAAAGCGACATAGATCTGAGTGACGATGACCCTAGTTATGTGCAAACGATTGACTCCAGAAACAAACAAAAAAACTTTTTGTTTCCATCGTCATCTGGACCTTCATCCAGTTCCTGTGATTCTGATAGTTCAAATACAAAGATAGTAAGAGGCCGGAAACGACTGAGAGACACTTCAAAATGGAAACAGAACAAAGTCAAGCCTTACGTAACAGCGGTCATTCTTACACCTATGTGTCAAAAACGGATTCCAGCTCGCTGCCTTCAACCACCTTGTATGGAGAAATGCAAACTTGAATGCGCAAAGAAAATTGGTACGGACTCTAGATATCAGCTATTACACACATTATTATTATTATGATTACTACACAATATTGGAGTTTGAACGATTTGTATCAACAAAGGGCTTACATCAAATCATCTATGGTATATATTAAACTAAGATATCAGTATACTAATGCAGAAAAGCCCAGTAACCCAAACAAAGCATATTATTTCACTATTGACAGTCGACCAATTAGAGTTTGTAAAACTTTTTTTAAAGGCACAGTCATTTCGGATCGAATGATATTCACCACACAAGGAAAAATAAATAAAAATAACTTTTTAGAAGAGGACCTACGTGGTAAGCATGGTAACCACAAAAAAATGAATCCAGGAAAAATTAAAGACATCAAAGACCACATAAATTCCATCCCTCGAATGGAATCACAGTATGTTAGAGCTTCTACGTCAAAAGAATACATAGATGGGGGAAAGACAATCAAAGATCTTTATGATGATTTAAAAAAATACAAACACAAAACAAGAAAGGGACAGGAAATTATATAAACTACTATAACGTATTAACAAAAGTGTTTAACATATCTTTCTTTCAACCTAAAAAAGATATGTAAGATCTTTGTTTGTCTTATGATAACTAGACTGCTGTCCAGAAAAGAGAGCTTAAGGAAAAATACGACCAACATCTTGAAGAAAAGATATTATGTAGGAATGAAAAAAGGGTACATCGAAAAAACGTTACTGCTAATAACAAAGTAGCCGTTTATGATTTACAAACTGTGTTACAGTGTCCACATGGTGACTCGTCAGCGTTCTGAGTTGACAGTTACTGAGTTATCTAAGTTAGATACTGAGTTAGATAACAGAGGCGCTTTTGACGCTGTACATAGCTATTTTTGGACTGAATCTGATGCAAAGCGTGGAGCTATCGAAATAGGTAGGTAGGTACGTGCGTTTGGAAATACTTGGAGGAAATTGCCAAGATGATGAACGTCCAATAAACATCATATTTTATTCTGATAACTGTGCTGGACAGAATAAAAATAAGTTTATAATGCCAATGTACATGTATGCTGCTTATCAATTTAATTTTCAAAGCATCATTCACAAATTCTTAATCCGAGGCCACACGCAGAACGAGGCCGATAACATACACAGCTTAGCAGAAAAATAAGTCAATAAAAATCTAAAATCTGGCCCGATATACACCCCAGTTCAATACATAAAGCTCAAAAAAAGTAAGCCACTAATTAATGTCCATGAGCTAACGTATGATAGTATTCTGGACTTCAAAAAGCTGCAAGAGGAATGGGGCTTTAATTATGGTACGGATGAAAGCGGCCAAAATGTCAACTGGAATGATATTAAGGTATTAAATGTCACAAAAGAAAACCCTCATATTTCACTACAAGACATCATACAAGGAAGAAAACTTCAAGCAGGTGAATTTGCGAAATAAAAGAAGAAAGTTGAAATTGGTCACAGAAATACGCTTAAAACGCAGCATATACGCAGAGGCAGGAAATAAGTGCCAACAAAAAGAAGATATTGAAAGAATGAATAGCGAAAGATCTGATTCCATCTTATTACTCAATTTTTTACATTTGATAAAAATTTTTGGAGTAATTTTCTTGTATTTTATAAGTATTAATCTAATTATTGCAACCAACGAGACTGATTCAGACTAACGGGTTAACCTACAGTTATGCTGATTTTAATTGTGGTAAAAATAATTATTATAATTGTTGTTTGTTACCTTGTTTAGTTCAAGTATTTACTTAAGAAGCTTCCGTTTCATAAATTTTCTAATAAAGTTTAGTAAATTTAGATCTCAAAAAGCATTCGTGATGCTATTGACTGTTAAGTTTTAATTTGTATTTTTTTTAAACATAATTAAAATGTTAATCATATTGATTAGTATGTGCAGTGAAGAACAGTTTACGCTTTACTTACCAAATGCCTAAAATATCTTCTTCGACGAGCTTCTGGAGCCTTAGAATACACCCGAAAAAACTCTTCACTGTACTTATTTGTTCAAGTTCCTATTACGACTGATTACTTTAACCGAAACTATTATTAAGATAACCAAAGCAGTTTTGATAAAACTTTAAAACTAAACACTATTAAATATTAAAAAGAATAAAGACGTTTAACTAAATATTTCTGTATTTTTATTTTTACTTTAATACATAAGTGTAATATGCAACAAACTTACAAATATACTTTATAACTTTTTAATAATAAACTGAATTATTATGGATTAGTTTGCAGAGTTTTACAAAATGTATAATTTATTTTTATACTAAACAGGCATAAGTCGAAACTTTATAATACAAATATATTTATTTAATTTTATATAAATAATTTCATTAAACTGGTTACTCAATTGTGTCCGCTATACATTGCCCTACAATTATAGACCAAAAAAATAATGATAACACCAAAAACACGTAAGATACATCAAAACATTTGAACAAGGCAGAGACTCAAAAACTTTGACAGCGATTTACCAAAAAATATACTTTTTGACTTATTTCGGTTTATTATTAAACGAGCGAAGTATTCTAATTTGTAAACTATATTATATTGTAAAGTTTTAGCAAAATCCATCCAGTAGTTTTTGCGTGAAAGATCAACAAACAAACTTACTTATAAAGCTTGAACTTTTTAAAACTGAAAGCCTCGTCAAAGTTTGCTGTAGATGGATTTATTATTAATGAATCGAATTATTATATGTATTAAGCACAATATTTTGAACTATTAATTATAACCTTCCACTCAATTAGCCGAAAGTCCTCGTGTAGGTAGGTACGTATTCATATTTCCAATTGTTTCCAACTCAAAGGGGTAGAATAATGATGGCAATTGATCTACAATGAATAGCGTGGGGCCGAGTGGACACCCGCTGCGAGTCCCCGATGACCCCTGATTGCAACATCTGCTGTACAAAACGTACCATACTATAGGGGATGGATGATGATATGTGCTATGCGTCATTGCGAACATGAGACGATATTGACATTTTCGGGAATATATCCTCAGATGGGAGGAGATGACGAACTTTGGTATTTAGGGCATTATTATTATTTATTTTGGTGTTATGTATTTACTATTAAATTTCTAAAGTTTCTGAAATCTTAACAGATGAAGGAAAAACACGAGCTTTAGGTACATTCATGTAATAGACTCGCATAATATAAACATGTAAAATACATAGTTAAAATTTATGCAATGTATAAAAATGTAAAATAGTTTCGCTCATCTCTGGCATAAATACATTCCTATAGTTGGTTTTTTAAACGTAATCTGACGTTATTTCCATACAATTAGGTAAACAAAACCATAGGAATATATCTAAAGTAAATCTGTAGTATATCGAAGTACAATTACAATTACCTAGTGGATCATAACCAGTGACCCAGTCTTATTAGATTTTAATTAAAAGATAAATCAATAAAAAGCACAAGCGTTTTCTTTAATCAAGATATATACGAGTAGGCAATTAGCTAACTGGTGTATAGGTATTTTATTGCTTGATAGTGGGATGTTGCTAGGCTTGATAACTTGTTATATAAATCTACAGGTGATAAACCAGTTTGATTTAAGACTGATCACTAAACCTACCTAATCAACTAAATTAAATATTTACCTACCTATATTCATTCCTTACCTAAACCTACATGGACTGTTGACTGTTTAGATAAGAGTACAGTGGAGAGCAGGTATCGCGTTACTAAAATATTAAATTACAGTGACAAGCCAAAAATCAATTAATTCTTAGAACCCGTTGCTATGTGGACATTCCATACGTTCCGGAAGCCAAAACGAGAAGCTGCCAAGCTCACAGCGTGAACTGCCCATTACCCAGATACCAGATACAGACAGAATAAGGCTGAGACGGGTATTGTAGATGCCTGCTGCCTCAGTGGGTGAAGGAAGCAGATTATATTCCTGCAGATGGCCCAGGGTTAAAATAATATGTTAATACTTTTATACTTGCCAGCCGTGGCAAGTATTGGCCAAATTCCTCATTGTAATTAAACAGGCAAACAAACTTTTACGGCGAGAACGGCCAAAAATATCTAATTTTGTAAATAATTTTGGTATCTCCTTCTGTCTAAGCAAAGCGTGATCAAATGAATAAACTATTTAAACACAATCTTCAGTTTGATAACATTGGTATTTATAGAAAACATTATAGCTGAGTACTAAAATTGGAAAATAAATGAATCGTAAAGAATTACCGCTAGAACAAAGCCACGACAGAAAATTGTCCCAAATTCCAGGCTTCTTCGACACTTCAAAACTCCAAAGATTACCTCATGATCGCTTCCATATCCATACAAAAATAATTCTTTCTGTCTTTGTTGTGAATATTCCAATTCCAGACGACCACATGTCAGGAACTAAATGAAACTCGACTATTAATTACGGACAAGTTGCTGGATATGTTTAGACGGTGCTAGTGATTTGATATAGTTGTTATTCTTTGTGGACATTTATACAGGTGAGCAGAGCAATTATACATTCACGTAGTTTTTTAAATTATTTTAAGGATAGGATAGAATTGAACAATGCTTTCCTACGTAGTTTGATTTTTTTCTAAGATTTTGTGGTGTAACATTTATGAAATGTTTTATGGTTTAAAAAAAAATCAGCAGGATATTATTTTCTTCTTGACTATGGGTCGATTTTAAATGCTCTATAAATAAAACATTTAAACATCGATATATATATATTATATACTTAATATTATTATAATCTTCAAGGTATGAAAATAACGTCAAATAGAACCTGTCTGACTTTTCTATGGTAAAAAATCGTACGGCATCTATAACTTGGAAGTAGGTATAGTATGCTTTGGATCTGAATGACAGATATAAGTTCTGTGCGATGCATTTTACACTTAAAATCAATGCTGCTCATTTAGAAATACATAGTT
Source organism: Gymnoscelis rufifasciata (assembly GCA_929108375.1). Lineage (NCBI taxonomy): Eukaryota > Metazoa > Arthropoda > Insecta > Lepidoptera > Geometridae > Gymnoscelis > Gymnoscelis rufifasciata. The sequence goes on along the minus strand of OV815302.1, from coordinate 9,175,725 downwards.
ACTTACATAATAAGAATATACATTACGAAGTTCTAACACTACTGTCAACAAACACTTTTCAAAAAGATTGCAATGTACTACTATCATATAGTAAACAGTCCTCAGGCCAGTTGCTCGGACGAGGAAGCATTGGTCTGATGACGTCACACACCGAATTAACCCGATTCTGAGAACTGAACCGTTGTATGTCAGTGCACTTGTCTGCACGTGTGGCATGGACAACTTGGTACCAGATACTTTGTATTCCACTTGAACGTAACACTAAAAAGCGTAAATAAGCACTTGTTGGTATTATTGAGGTTTATTAAATACTGATTACTTATGAAACGAGGAAGGAATATCTTAGAATGAACTTTAGAATAACCGCTACTTGGCGATTCCATCGCGCACCAAGTTTCTAAAGTAAGCTTGGCAGCAAGGAAAACTTTTACAGTTAACACAGTTTTATTGGTTTCAGCGACGCTTTAATAGTGACGGCATACCTACTGACATAAAACTAGAATACGAAAGGCCTAATTTGTGCGTTGCCAAAGTCGCACTTAGCTGGTTTTATTTTATTACGTTAAGGGCTTCTTTCATGTTGTGCCGACTCTACATAGTGTGGGACATGGGCAGGATGATGATGATGAAAGGCCGATTTCACCATATCCGAGGTAAATTAGTCAATATTAAAAATAGAGCAATCTCGGTCAGTCAATCTCTTCCAGTTGACTTGATAGCTCCATATTTTAACCATTGACTAATTTACCTCAGAGATGGTGAAACAGGCCCAAAGTCATACTACAAGCTGATTAGCCAGATAATTTATTTCTAATCAACATCATTTCAGATGTCTTTAATTACCTAATATTAATTAGGTTGGATATGGCTTGCAGTCCCTCTATACAAGGAACGTTGACCATATCATCTCTCTATCCTGTTAGTGGTCTGGCATGTACTCTTTTATAATTCCATCTCGATAAAATGAAAAAAAAACCAAGGGAATAAATATTTTCAGCGATTGATCAGGATTTATCCTGGTTTCTTTTTTATTGCACTAAGACAATTTTATTGAGATGTGTAATGCTCAAACAAGTAAAAAATATGGTCTAATATAGTGCCTGCCTATTCCGTTATACTATATCTTCTATTATACTTATTATAACATTTCCATGTCACAATGTTAGTTACCGTACTCCGAAACGGCTTTACCGATTTTTACCACATTTTATATGCGTATTCAGTATAGGTCTCAGTAGTAAAAATCAGCTACTATCTATTTTTCATTTTGTAAAACAAGGTTTTCTGGGGTCAGCTAGTCTAAATATAGAACGCAGCTCAACTGAACACACCCTACTTGGTTCGAGTAGTAAGTACTCCGTAATTTATATTTTGACGCTGCGATAACGCGGAAGATCACACGCAGAGTCGCTACGGGAGTCCCGGATAGCCTATAAACGGACAAACTAAAATATTTCTGTACGAGTATATTTTATATATATTTTCTTATTAAACCCTTAATAATAGGGTATTTAAGTAAATACAAAACGGTGTAAAATACTAAATATTTATAATAAATTATAATAGCAAAGGCGTAGGTAATTAGACTTAATAAAAACCTTTTTTATATCTTTCTTTGAATTACAAATAGGACACGTAATATTGTAGAATTTATAAATTAAAGTTTCATCAAATGCACTGATCCCGTCCAACAGAACTTTTTTATTTATTCATATGAATATTTCCACCTGCGTCGCGTCGCGGCCGTTTTGAAGCACCCGAAGCTCTTTCTTCTCAATCAAAACGCATCAAAGTTGAAATTTATTGTTGTACAAAATCTTTCTTTCATTTATTAATAAAATGTCTTCAACAATTTCATTTCAACGTTTCTTTAGATGTTCTATTCGGGACACAAATTATCGACTCGGTTTGATCCCACGCCCAAAATAAAATATCATATTTCCTGTCAGAGAAGCGAGCTTCAGCATTCGAGTGCGTTTTTATCGTGCTTTTTTCAGAAGGAATCGAGTTTTTTTAAGGAACTGCACCGCACATGTTTGTTCAACATTTTGTGATGTCTCTTTACTGTTTTTTAATGTCTAGTAACTGGAATTCACGTCACGTCAGTAGGTAAGTACTTACTTGCAGCAATATTTTGTTTTGTTGTGACCCGCTATTGTCGGCTTGCAGCGGCGTACTTTGGTACATCCGAAGCGTGTTTTGGGTAATCCGCAACCGTGCTGACATTACTTCAATTACAATAGGTTGCCGATTTGTACAGACTTCAAGTGAGCAAGGAAAAAATGTGACATTTTATATTTTTCACTATTGAAGTGTTAATTTTATTTTGTACACAATATTTTGGCAAAATAATACAGAGCTAAAAAATGTCTTTGAAACGTTACCCATATCATTGTTGGTGTACCTTCCTTTACTTTTATAAAGTAACCAGCTTTCACGCCCCACGACTTAGACTGTCTAGACTTGGACTGTCTATACTTACATCGATTTTAATAAAAATATTTTAGTAGGGGACTTAATAATAAATTAACTTAACTTCGGATAATAACAATAGCACTTCCATTTCCAAAATGGTTTGGCAGTCATTACAATCGCTGCACTGATTTAGTTAAATTTTTTGCATAGATATAATAACCATTTTGGAAATGGAAGTGCTATTTTTTATTTTTTATTAACCCCCGTCCACAAAAGAGGGGTGTTATAAGTTTTACGTGTCTGTCGGTATGTCTGTCTGTCTGGGACATCATAGCTCCCAAACGAATGGAGCAATTTCAATTTAGTTTTTTTGTATAAAAAGTGATTTTGGCCCGGTTGTTCATAGCCATGTTTCATGAAAATCGGTTGAGCCGTTTAAAAGTTATGTGGGTGAGAGTTAAGGAAAACCGAAAATCTGCAAATATACTAATGTGGGGTACCAAATGAAAGCGCATCGCGTCCACATTACATAATATGTATTATGTTGTTTTACATTTAAGGAAATGAAGGCTCCAATGCCTTCGAGGGTCGATCGAGGGTTTTTTTTTAATTTTAAATTTAGATTTATAATGTATTAACCAATTGTAAGGATGATGATAAGTAATACTATTATAACAGGCTCGGGTGCAATTCAAGGGAAATATCATATCAAATAACCTAGAGTTTTGTAAATTAGTATAGTTTCTTTTAGTTATCGTTAATTTGGGAAGTGTTTACTGTCCTCTATCACCCGTCATTTTACTCTCCCGTTTCTTAACATCCTTCTTTCTTTCGATATTCAAGTTTTTAAACGCAAGTTGATAAGCTCATCCGTGATGGGGGTTGGTAGACATTATGAGATGGAAGTAGGGAACTCTGGTTGAGTTGCCAACAAAACATGTGCACATACACTTAATACTGGTGGCTGCCTTCTCACGAGCCGGTTCCGCGCTTGCATAACACGACACGGGGACGCATCAATGCTTCGGGCGAGGGCATACTAGAACTGCTTGAATTAATCTTCTTCTTTTATTTCGATGGCGTCCGTATCGCCAATAATCTTATGACTGACATAGGAGTTTATCTCTGTTATCGTTTAAATGTCAAATTTCTCGAAATACTCATGTTATTTTATGACACGTTTGAGTGGCGTATACTCCTAATGCATATTTGATTCGAATTTGCTTTCATTAGGTAAGATTGTAGAAAACAAAGGCCATTTACAATATGTTTTTAAAACAATAATAACTGCTAATAATCTGGTTCGATACTTTAATACCTCAATAAATCTATCGTGGGGTGTGAGCAGACCTTTATATGGCATAACGGCGAACAGGTAGCCAAGCCACGTAATAGCATTATGCATGTGGGCCACGTTGAAGCAATTGTGCTTTTGGGGACTTGGTAACATATGTTTAGGTACCGCTATGAGTTCACATATTTTAAATCGCACGTCTCCAATTTATTTTAAAAATTTTTTGGCACTTACCGAACATATATCTGAGTTAGTAGTGTTATTATGGTGGCAGAAAAGCTGTAATTTACAATGACCTTTAACGATCCAAGAATGTGTGTGACCTGACAACTTCATGCTTTTTTTTAATATATTATTATGATATAATCTATCCTCTATCAGACGTTATTTTCATACATTTGACAGTAACAGAGACAATATACCAGAGAATTAAAAAATCGTCACAAAATGATTACATTGTATAATACATTTTGTTAGATTGCCAAAACTAAAATTTATCTTCAAGATACTCGATTCTGCATTCATAAAGTGCTTGGACAGATGACAATCCAAGTTCCGCATTATCTTGTCATTCAGCATTATCTATTGTGCTACCACAAAGATGGGCGGCTAGAGTTACAGCACGAGGCAGATACCGATTACCGAAATCTCTCCATCAACAAAATATCGAGTAACGTTTATTCTACGGAAGCAGTAGGCGCCGCAGCTGCTAAAGTATCAAGTTTAAAATCAAGTCGTGAAAGAATGCCTTGATGCGAATCGGTTGCTAGAATGTGTTCACGCTAAATCGAACCGAGACAGAGGGCAGTGTAACACACACCGATGGGCTTTGTATAATTGCTCTCAATTCACTTTTCAATCATTTTTTTTTGGGATGAGTCTGAAGAAGACACTGCACATTGGAAGACTAAAGTGCATATCAGATTGCAACTGCCAGATTGGTATTTTGTAGAGCTCTGTCATAACGGGCGCTTTGAATTCGTGCATTTCGAGACGTACGCTCGAGTCGCAGACGCACGTCTTGAGACGCTTAATTTGAAAGCACCGTTTATGCCTAATCTTGTGTTTATCATTCATTCAAATATGAACGCGGTAAAAGCCGCGGGGCTAAAAGTTAAGAAGTAGTCCACCAAATTTCCTTCCAGGATGTCTGTGTACCTTATTCCGGCAGTTCCACATAATACCCCTACTGATCCTTATGACATTTAAATTAGAAAACGGTTAAATGAGCATTAGTATTTTCACCTTGAATAAAATGTTACACAGATTAAGTATGTACTAAGAGTTCCTTGATCCGAAGTTATTTCTATTGGCGGTGCAAAGATTCTATACTAGCGCCTCTAGTGTCAAAATGTGAAGCTGTCTAAGAACGACACTTTGACAGTTTTCGTTACAATTTACGTCAGGGAAAAACATAAATAATAAATACAAATCAGATATAAACAAACAAAGTGTCGTTCTTAGACAGTTTCTAAATTTCGCCGCTGGATGCGTGCGGATAATCTTTGCATCGCCCATATTCCCTTATAATTTTTTAAAACGTATAAGGAAAACATTTAAACTTATTTATTTTGAACACTGGTTTTTCTCACGGGAACTGGACGATATTATGTATATCCTCCAACGTTTCTATTCCCCTCACCTCTCATGAAGGAATTGTCAACAGGGAAGAGGTAGAGCCTCTCCTGAGTGCTCTCAGGTTTCAAAATGAGTAAAAAATATTTTCGTACTATCGACCCAACAACATCTAGCCTCGTGGTAAGTTCTAAGCTTGTGTTATGGGTACTAAGACATCTGATATACTTAATTAAATAGACTTACATACATATAATATACATATTAATATTTTTATTTAATACCCAGACTTAGGAGAGCACTTTGCAAAACATACAAACACTTGACCCCCCGGCGGAAATCGAACCCGATACCTCTTACATCGTCACCTTCGCCAGGCAGTCGTAATGAAGTTGCAACTCGCGTTAGTTTTGAAAATATAACTTATTTAATAATAGTAAAAATTAAATATTTATTTTGTGCCACAAAGTAAAACTTAAAACTATGATCATTACAATAAAATTAAGGCAACAAAAAAGGTAAAAACTCAGCATAATATTCGAGTACCAAAACTAATCAAACAAAATTCGCTCTGCGAAGCTGATATAAAACTTTTATTTCAAAGGGAATCGGAAATGTCCGGGTACGGAAGTCCCTGACCGGATGCAGGGGAGGAGGGGGGGGGGGGGGCGAATATCCTATATTTTAGCCAATGTTATGAAGCTTTTAGGGTTTATTTTGGGGATGTCCACCTAATTAATACATTTCCCAAATTACAAAGTGACGATGCTGTTGTAAACATAAAAAATAAAAAACTCAAGCAATTTATTTTCATAAATTCTTAGGGAATCTCTCTTCTACTGGCTCCGCTCTTCTTCTAAGTTCCTACAAAAACTGTCTCTTACGTTGTCCTTGGTAAATGGGCTGAAATATTTTGGAAATCTATTGCCAGTTTGATCTTAGTGAAAGAAGCTTATACATTGTTGACTAACATATCTTAATCCCTACAAGGATTTAACGATAACTTGAAAACTACCGAATAGCTTTGAAATAAAAAGAAATTATTAAATACTACTATCTAGACATGCGTAAATCATATCCGGCTGTGGATTGATCATGATTATGATGTTTATGATCTGATGATCCTTTGAACGACGGAACTAGTTTCAGGAAACATGTCCGGACATGTTAGCTGAGAGTATCATGTTCGAGGTGCGCACGTATCCGTAGGTCTTGTTAGGTACGGAAATGTTACAACGGAAATATGTCCGCGGAACTAGCTTGCGTGCGTAGATCCTTGGCAAGTTCGGTCGGTGCGAGCGGACATGTTTTTACATACATTGTAAATGTTTTGAAATTTGGGGAACTTGACATTTTTTTGTTTCGTCGCGCGTCGGTTAAAATATGTGCGCTACAAATATTTCAACTGACTAGGTCCCTAGTAGGGGGTAGGGACACCCTACTTACTTAGGTTTTTGATTAACACATAGATACTCTCTTTTACGTCTCAAACACTTCCTTCCTATTCCCACTAAGATTACCCTCGCAAACTCTCTGCTGGTTCCTATAATCGACTATGCGGATACTGTCTTTCTTGATTTGAAAGATCTTTTAAACAAACTAGATCGTCTACTTAATACTTGCATTCGTTTTATTTACAACCTGCGCAAATACGATCACGTGAGCAAATACTGCCAAATGCTAAAATGGCTACCTATCCGTGAACGTAGGAATCTCAGAATCGTATTCCTTCTTTTTTCGACTCTTAAAGACCCATCTACACCCTCGTACTTAAAAGACCGTTTCTCACTCCTATCTGATGAACATAATATAAATCTTCGATCTTCTGACAACCTTTTACTCGCTATACCTTCCCACAGTACCTCTTTCATAGGAAATTCTTTCTCCGTAGAAGCAGCACGGCTGTGGAATAGCTTGCCACCTAATATAAGGAAAGCTGAATCTAAAGATCACTTCAAACGAGCAACTAAAAATTATTTTATAGATAAACTGTATTCCTAACCTTTTATACATATACATAAATAAATATCAAATGTCTCTCTCCAATCTTGTTATCTTACCACTGCAATAAAGGCTATAATAAATATATTTATGTATACATATATATGTGTATAAAAAGTAATATTTTATATATGTTTATATGTATGTTATTTGTGTATTAATATTATATACCAAATATTAGGTTTAAGATTATAACTTTTAGAATTAATATTTATTTTTGTTTGTAAATTTTCGCACGCCAACTTCCTGTTTAAAACTTTCTGAGGTTGGCAGGTAGAAAATGCTTTAGCATTAAGTCCACCTTTTGTACAAAATTTTTTCTTATTTTCTTTTGTGCAATAAAGTATTAATAATACATTACATATATAATTATTGTTTACCCTATATCTTCTTGACTTACTTCCGAGTTAGGTACCTGTTACAGTTCATATTTAAGGAAAGTATTACCACAATGATTGAATTGGATTGAAGGAACGATGAAACTACTTCAAGCGACGCATCAGAGCGGAATGATCTAGTTCCGAGTGAGGACATAGTTCCAGAAACAATTACGGTCCGGGACGACACATGCCTACTTCTATCAGCCCCAGGAGCATAACTAATGTCACATAATTTGAGGAAACTTTTTTACCTATACAAGAACTGTATAAAGATAGTTTTCAACGATATCAGACAAGGCGATCGTAAGTTTCAAAGATTTCAATACACCCAGTTTAATTAACAGCTTCGAGAACCCGGGGCATCTCTGATTCTGACCGAGCTGGGATCACAAGACCGCCTGATTGGCTGCCGTACAAGTGTGTCGACGAACGATAATAAAAATCAATCAGCTCCAATCAGGACCCGGAAGCCATGCAGATGTACTGATTGGATGAGTACCTACAATGATCCAACACGACATCGACCAACGTAACAAGCGAACAAGCTAAACCATCTATACTAATATTATAAAGCTGAAGAGTTTCTTTACTTGAACGCGCTAATCTCAGGAGCTACTGGTCAGATTTGCAAAATCATTTCAGTTCCAGGTAGAGTATTTATAGAGATAGGCTATTTTACCGTTACAAATAAGTCGCACCCGCGGTATAAAAAGAAAAAACACGGGCAACGCCCCGTGGCGTGAAATGCTAATGTAGGATATAATGAGAGTAAGGTTAATTAATCAAGTGCAATTTTCACCTCATTATTGATTAGTTTGGCATTTGTGTTCCTTAGAGAGTAACAAAATATATTTTACGAGTAATTTACTCACGGGGTTAAAAGTGGTCTGGCTGACTGTTATTATTCAGTGTGCCTATTCTCATCCCATTGACCACCACTTACATGTAGGTCTCATTGTAGATGAAAGGTAGATAGGTATCTTTGGAACAATCGTTAATTTTGCTTGGAAAATATGAAACTCTAAAGTAAGCGTTTAGTAAACTATGTATAGGGTACATACTAAAACAACGCGGAAGTCATATCAAGTTGCAAAGCCAAAAGCATCGCAGCTATCACCAAGTGTTACGGTAAAAGTCCGATTATAAAAGCTCCTTATAAGTTTAATACGGTGTCGTTGCGCCTATAAAAGTCTCAAGTGTAAACACACGTTAATAAAGCGCCACTCGTAAAATCTATTTCTCGCTTCTTGCGGCTCTGAGCACTGCCCATTCTATAAGAGCGACAATGTTTATTTATGTTACAAATCATTACACTGATGCTTAATTGACTGCAGAAGGCGTGGCTTAATTTTTGGGGTAACAGAAACAGCGAATTGAGTTATTAATAAAATTATTTCCTCAATGACGCATTAATAAATCTACACTATTGAGTAACACAGTATCTTTGCTTTGTATATTTAAGATGATAAATTGCAGTTTTGCGACATTCTCGATGGATACACATGGTGATAGGTGCATATTCTATAAGTATTGGTTTTATCGTTTCCCTTTATTTATGTTGTTTAAAATAAGTAGGTATACTTTACCCTCGACCGGCAAAACATTTGAATACCAGGCTTCTTCTCGCATAGGTATTTATGTATAAGTAAGCATTTCATAGATAGCAAGTGCGGTATCTTGCTATTTAAAGATAAAGTTTAAGCTAGAGCCACACACGAATATCATTAGGTAGTAGTAATAATCGCAGTAGCTATTCTAAAAGGTCAAGAGACATCGAAAACATCACGTGTAGACATCATTCTGCAGTTTCCAGGTCGGAAATACAAACATACTGATTACATCAACACCCACACATTCTATCGATGTAAAAATATCGTCTGTGTGAAGTCACCGAGATATTTCCATGGAGCTTGCAAGACTCTCACAGACAAAGGCATGAGTCACTGATGATATTGGCTAAGGGACATGTGTTTTTTAATAATGGCTGATGAATACTGAAACTATTATACGCACACAAGTCCACATAAGTTAATTTATTAGTAGACTTTTTGTTGGCGTAGATGTAAGCTCGTAACAAAATTCTTTCAATTAGGTACTTTAACTCCGAATCCTGCACAGTGACACTTGGAGGGATATGGAGAAGGCCTTTGCTCTGCTGCGGACACTATAGTCTTATAAAAAAAAGGAACTTCAGTTTACATAAAAATTTTGTTACAATATTTTCGATTGTACTTGGATAAAGAGGTCATTATATAGCTGTAGGCACCAAATTAACCATTTTTAAGAATTTCAGCCATCTTGCCTATTTACTAATATAAAAGCTCGGAACCTAGGTCACGAATTGGTATCATAGCAGAAAAATAATACACCTTTGAAAACGTGACTCCAATTTACGCCGCTTGCTTAGAAACTATTAAGTTTTTATATGTTTTTCAATATTTTTTAGGAACAGGTTCTTGGCGACAATAGGCAGGTAGGTAGCTAGCGACAAGAATCGAAATTCAGGCAATAACATTTCTATAAGGCACGACATGTCAAATCCTCTGAGCTCATTGCTAAGAATAGCGAAGGTACCTAATAATTTATTCAGCAACCGGCCCGTTCACGGTGGTATAATGGCGCTCTATATTACGGGGCATCATCAACACCAAATCGTATTGGTGAGATATTAAATTAATGGCTATAAAGGGGCAGAGAGTGAAGCACTTGGGCTCGTTTGATTTATAGTGTTTCCCATGTTCTACCTATAGTAAGTAGGGATCTACTATCCGTAGTGTTGGTATAAATTGTGATTGAAAATCTATACTAATATTATACAGCTGCAGAGTTTATTTGTTTTTGTTTGAACGCGCTAATCGCGAGCGCGCAAGGCTGGGTTTGAAACCACGACCTTCGGAATGAAAGTCGAGTGTGCTCCCACTTAGCCAACAAGGATTTCATGCGATTATTACTCGGTTTAATATAGTTAAACTCTATACACCGACAGTAGGGAAGTGTTATTACTAGTTGGTAAGCAATTGTTACCTTGTAAAAATACATTAAATGCAAAATTGAAACTTTCATCATTCTTCTGCCCTTATCCCACATTACGTGGGGTCGGCACAACATGTTTTTTCCTTCCATTTTCCTCTGTCACTCGTCATCTCAACACTCACTCCTTTCTTACATAGAATTCTTGTATAGCAAAATTGAAACTTTGTGGGATAAAAACCAGTTTTTTATTATGAACTTCAAATGGGCTATGTTAGCACTGGGAAAATGTTTACTTACTTATAGGTGGGTTTACCTAATCCTATAAAACGTAGGCAAAGATAGTATTATTTAATGTGTTATAATATCTTCTAAAATTACTATAGTCTGTATTATCGACAGCTGAAGGAAAAACTTAGATGTAACGCATATATTGTGATCATGACTCTACTGGACAATTTGTACAAGAAACAATGTATTAACACTTGGTTAAACAAATACTTATCTCCACAAATCTTAAACTGGATTTCCCAATAAGATAATCAAGATAAGGAAGGAAGGAAAAGTATTGTTTATGCTGAATAACCAATGACGGCTGTTCTAACGTAACATCATAACCAGTATTAACGTAATCTAAGACCTACAACATAATTCTTACTGAATACAACCTTTTCCTTGTTTTTATTATATGTAGGAACTTATTAGAAATAATCTGAGACGACACAAATCTGAGTAGATATTGGGCTAGCCTTTATCTTAAAACGAATCAGCCGGCCTCAGTGGCGCGGTGGGCACAGGTTCGCTTGCGGCGTAAAAGGGTTCGATTCCCGCCGATAGATCAAGTGTTTGTAGGTATGTTTCTGCAAAATGCTCTCTTGGTCTGGGTGTTAAATATGTATGTATAGTAAAAAATATCTATATATAATATATGTATGTCTATTATATAAGTTATAATTATAACAGATGTCTAGTACCGCTAACACGAGCTTAGAACTTACCACGAGGCTAGATGTTGTTGTGTGGCTTGTCCGGAAATATTTATTATTTTATTTAATAATATCGCAAGCATTGCAGTTTTTCTTACTTTTATTATACATGCTTATCAGTTGTCGGCGTTATAATCTAATATCAGTGCTCAACGGCTTGATTCGTGGGGAGGACAATTATAATTGTAGAAGATGTGGGTAGACCTACCACATATATATTTATTTACTATAATCATAAATAATGTCCTCATTATTGGATTTTTCTTCAGCACAAGACTTGTAATTGAGAAACTTTACTTGTATGGGGACGGTAAAATATCCAACCACTGGATCTCTCATGTGTGCTGCAATCAACTGAAAAGAAGGAACACGTATTGTAGTTCCGATAAACTTTTGCTAAGGTACCTATTATAAACAATTAAAGGTTCGTTTAAAACAACAGTCATTTAGAAAGCAAATCAATATTCATATTCGTTATGTTTGAGCTGGCCATAATTATGTTGCGGTTGCAACGTCATGTTTTGGAAAATTTATATTAGATCCCTACTAGTGACTTGAAAGTATACAGACAAATAAGTACCTGTAGCTTCGCGCAAGTCTTAAAAACAGGAGGATCCGTTTTTGGGGTGGCTGTGATAGTCAGATGCCTGATCATGCCCGGAGCCAAAAACATCCTGGTCTTAGGACGGAGAGTCCAGCTAGCTCCTTTCCTCGCCTCCTCTTCCCACAGGCCTCGAATAGCGATGTGGATGGGCCTGCCAGAAGGGTTGGTGATACTGTAAAGATAAGGAGTGCTAAGTGTCTCGGCAAAAATATCAAGTCTCCACTGTTTAACCCTCTCAGTAACGCCAAATCGACAGACTTAGTAAAATAACCAAAAACATATAAAATTACATGATACTTTTATGTTGCCATAAACACAAAAAAAGTAATGCGAGCAATATCAACTTGGCAAAATGACGTTCAACTGAGTATGAGTAACATCTTTTACACTTTATAATTTTATTTAACTTGACACTGGCAAACTGATGCTTCAAGCGCAGAGTCCAATTATGTATAAGGAATTTAATAAAATATTTAAACTTTGACTTTGACTATTTAGACAAAGCGCCATATTAATTATTTTTTATTCAATAATTGTATTCCAATAATTTTAGTAGGTATTTATTTCAGTCTTCGTGTCTTGTTACTTACGGACAGCACAATATTTTTCTGATATAATATTCGTACCCAAAGAAACTTAAGACCTAATTATCTGATGCTTATATTACGAAGGTATTTGGAGTGATCGTGTCCCGTGGTGGACACCGTCTGGTGTCATCTGATCCACTCGTTATCAAAACCCCATTTTGATTCGTTCGTAAGCCAATAACGATTAATTATGGTAAAGTTATAATTTTATCGGCTAAAAACTAACTAAAAAGAATTTTATAACTTACCGTAGAAAATTCACAATACGATCGTTATATATTTCAAAATGTAATTTGGCTGGACTCCATATCAGCTCTAAAGGATATCGCGGAAATGGTGAACGCTGGTTTTGGGACAGGAAAACGCACCAGTTGAACACTGTACCTATGCGGTGAACATGTCACTTTGTGTTCTAATTCTTTCAAATTTATCTAGAAAATAATAATCTAAATTTAAAATTATTTTGTAATGTGTATAAAAGCACATCACGGCTTTAAATCGATACCCCACTCGAGTATATTTGCACACTTTCGGTGATTCTTCCCCACTTTCTTTCCATAGCTTTTAAACGGCGGAAAATTGTCATCATGTCTAAGGACACAAGTACGTAATTCACCTTTAACTAAAATAAAACTAAATTGAAATAAATGCATCCATGCATGGTTTAGAGACATAGACAATCTGTGTCTAGTAGATAAAAAAATTTACTTATTAATTACATAAGTTATTTTGTCTCTCTACCTCTGTAGAGCAGTAGCCGCCGGTACACTCATACTACACCTAGGGGTCTGTGTACGGTTTTTGCATTTAGCAATAAAAAAAAACACAAAATAAGTTATTTTTTATAAATATTTAGTTTGAGCGGTCAATCTATAAAATACACGTTTCTTGTATGGGAACCCAATTATATATTTATTATATGTTTTTAGTATTTGTCGCAATAGTGACAAGAGAACATCCTTCAAAATTTCAACTCTCTATTTATCAAGGTTCTTGAGATACAGCCTGGTGACAGACCGACAGACAGACATACGACGAAGTCTCAGTAAAAGGGTCCCGTTTTACCCTTTGTGGGAGGAACCCTAAAAACGATTAACCAATATTTAAAATAATTATACCTACTTAAATCAGGCTAGGTAGGAACGCACAAATAACGTTTTTAACATGTGTCAGAAACATTTTCCTGAATTTAACTTATAGTCTCTTATTTTCTAAACTCGTTTTTAAAAATCCACGGGCAATAAGCGCTAGTCTATTTATGTAATCAGAACCAGAGGCCATATTACGATATCGTCGAAGGATTAACGGCGAGTGCGGCAGCCATAAAACCCAAGTTATTTATTTGATTGTTTAAATTGAGATGAATTCGTACTGGAATGACTGGATTAATTATTTGAATCAGGTGTTCAGCTATTAATTTATGAAATTGGGTTGTTTTATGACGTGGATGATGTGTGGATAGCTCTCAAGGTAAGAGGTGCGACGAATCAGGGAAATAGTGCGTTAATTTTGTTGTGAAGGCAAGGAATTGTAAAATTAAAATCGTCTGGATGCTGGCCCTGCCTTTCTGACAACACTTATTCTATTCTGGCAAGAGAAAGAGAGACAAACTTGTCTTATATAGATGTTATTATAGTGATAACATAAGGCACTACCGTCCATATCTGGGCACAGATTACATTTATTATGTAATCTGGGCTAGATACAAGGTTTGGAAATTGATTTCGCTCATTTACACACAATAAGCCTATTTTTGCCTTATTTTGCTACTATTATAGAGATTAATGTGGGGTAGTAAGCTTTTATAAAACAGTTATTAAACAGCTTTGTAAAAAATAATGGTTTATGAATAAATTTCTTATCAAACGTTCTATTAAAAATTTTATTTTAATGTTTTTTTAATAAGTGATGAACCTCACTTTGCAGGTTAAACTATTTTTAAATTTTATGCAGAAAAAATTAAGACTCATCCGCATATCACGACGGGGCGCTATCCCGGAGATGCAGGTTCGAATCCTGTGCGCGAAGGGTACGGACGTTCTATTAACCTCATATAAGTCTGACATAAAAAGTATATATAAAATATTTTGATGGGGACGGGGGATTCCCATGACCATTTTAGTTGAAGTTTTATTTTGTTACAAAGTGTCAATTTTTTTTGTCATTATCCAACAAATAAGAGCCATAATAATACATAACTAAAATTAGATTGCTTTTCTCTCGTAATTAGGTAATAAGGTGTTCCGCATTTGAATCATATTTTGTAATAGAACTAGTCAGTAACTAGATAAATATGTATCTACATAACTCGAAAGAAGGTCAAGAAGTTCACTGACCAGACATTAGGAAATGACATCCTAGATGGAAACGTGAATGCGTCACTTCCTTCCTATGTTTAGTTTCACTTGTGCGGAAGCCAGCGCGTTTCCGAGCTAGATACCTATTCCTTGCACTTCCGTTCTTTACCAACCAAGTAGATTTAGCAAATCGCTAGATTTGATTTGAAACGCAACAGAAAGTGAAGTTTTGTACTTAATGCATACTGACTCCATTTTATCATACTTTGGCAAAGAAATCAGCGCCTATACCCACGTATATTATTGATTGTGAGAGAAGAATTCCAAGTGATCCTACTATGAAAGATTTTGATATAAAAAATTTGTAATGAGTGTAATTATTTGCAATAAATGAGAATTTAGAGATCGCATAGTAAGAATACATGCATACCTTTTCAGGTTGTATTATTTCACGTGGGTTAACAGAGACCCATGCAGGCAGTTTGGACCTTGGTTCATCTAGTAGTGACTGTTTGCTTGCAGGCGTCAGTGCAGCTACTTCGGTGGACGCCATTAAACATCTTTTAAACCCACATTCTAGGCAAAACAATGAACTAAAGCTTTTCTACACACTAAAAAAAGGTAGGTAAATTGGTTGTACAGATTAGAATTAATGTGTGAGACATATTTATTATTTGAAAGGTTAGATATTTTTGTTTTTGAGCTCAAGAGGTACGTGATTCATATTTAATTCATAGTTCAATTTGTATCGTGTTGTTCAGTTATCATTACTGCGAAACATCAATTAATTCGTTTATCTAATAAATATGGCACTAACCACTTAGAATGTCAGTTTGCCAGTGCTACGTTAGTAAACATTACACAGGTAAAACGTTTTTCAAACGAATGCTATTTGCCTCTCATACATAGATACATTTTCACTAGAAAAATCAAGTTTAGTAAAAATTTATTAAGTTTTGAGTACAACGAAATTGCAAAACAAATCAACTGTCAAGTAGGTCATCAAAATCAAATCCAAAATAAATTACAACTCACGGACGCCATCAAATACAGAAGAAGAAGAAGATGAATCACGAATCACACTACGGAATGTCATCAGGCAATATTGTTCACCTCGTTGTTTCTTACACAAAAATAATCTACAGAGGGAGAAGAGACTGAGTGTCGAATGAAGGTGTAAAGTAGTAAGTACTTACTCAGTGGTAGGTACTATAGTAACTAGTAACAAGAGAAAATAAATCCATGTTTTTTTTTTTGTATTATTGATAAGCCTTTATTTGACCACTATCTCACCTGATGCAAAGTGACGATGTGGTCTAAGATGGAGCATGAAGGCCTAGAAGATGGCTTCTCTGTTCTTAGGCTAACACGCACGATAACGTTATTATGTTGAAAATGTACGAGAGCTTGAGGTTACAAATATTTTTAGGGTTCCGTTGTCAATACTTTCGTCCATCCGTTTGTTCTGCGGCTTTACGAAGAAACTAACCTTTTGCTTTTGATCAAAAATTACAAGATAAATAGTACGAAAAAAACATCATTTTCGACAACAATAATGCGTAAGTTTATGCTTAAATACGACTGTGCGAAGTTCATGTTAAATTAATAAACATCGTTTATGAGTTTGTACGACGCAGCTTAAATATACATAATTATGTATGATGGTCAAATTTTTTCATAGTAACTGTCGGCTGAAATATACTTAGGTCCATTCTTTAGTTACACTAAAAGATAGAGGAACTAATAACAGAATAAACTAAAATAAATCGTCTAGCATCTTAGTAAGATAAACAGGTAGAAGATTCGCTTTACCTACGTCTGTGCTCACACAAATAGACAGGTATTTTTAGCAAAAAATTGCGCTACTAGATAACACGGTCGAAGGCCAAACACTGTAGGGTTATAAATTAGATGGTTTAATGGTAGCTGTGAGCCTAACTACTTAGGCATGGCGTCTAAGAATGTGTGAAATCCGACTTTACCTATTGCTCCTAGGTAAGGTAGCATAGAATTAAAAAAATATTAAACAGTACCACGATCCGAATACTGCTTCAAACGTTCCGCAAAAACAAAAGAAGGTAATATTTTTAATATTGATTTGGTGCTAACCAAATACTCATATTAGGGACTTGTTTTCCCATCTCCGAGTATAATAGTCATTTGTTGAAATATAGAGCAACCTTTGTCAGTCAGTCAGTTGACTTCATCATCATCCACAGGGACACAGGGACTTCTCTCGAGAGAGATTAGGCCTTAATTCACCACGCTAGCCAAGTGCGGGTTGGTGAATGTCACATGTCCTTCAAACTGTTTAAAGCTCTCAGAACATGCCGGTTTCCTCACGATGTTTCGTCGAGTGTCGAGTGTCCTCCCACTTAGCCAACACGGCTTTTTTTCTTTTCTTCCTATGTCAGTTGACTTGATAGCCACTATATTTTCACCTATAATTTTTTTAAACAGTCCATAATAGATTTATATTCTCCTTGCTCATATTATTAAATGTATACTTTTAGAACAAGACAAGACAGAGGATGACAAGATATTATTATAAACTTGGGGGGAAGAAGTATTAGATCTCAATGCATTGTTAGTTATAAGTTTCTTGTAATTGGAGTCTGCGTTTGAAGCGACAATTTGCCAGTGTCGAGTTAAATATATTAGCCCCAACGGGGCTCATGTCAGGGAATCTATATGTTATACCTTTATTGTAACCACATGATGCAACAAGTCAATATAAATTTAAATTAAATAATAAGTCAAAAATTCATAAAAAATAATATAGTCAGTACCTAGTTAATAGTTAACTATTTTACACATAGGTGTGTATGCTAGGAATTCCTCATATGAATAGAAGCTGTTGTCAGTGAGCAAGTGTTTCAATTTACTTTTAAAGGAGGTAAGGGTGTCTGATGTCACTATCTCATCAGGTAGGTGGTTCACGCAGTAGAAGAAAAATTGGCGTAGCCACATAATTTAAATTTTTTTTTACACTCAACTCTCATTCCGAAGGTCGTGGGTTCTAACTCCGCCACGCATCTCTGGATTTTACTTCTTGAAAAATGTATGTGCGCTTTAAAACACGAGCTTTAACGGTGAAGGCAAAACATCTCGAGGAAACCGGCATGTTCTGAGAACAATTTGAAACAGTTTGAAGGACATGTGATATTCACCAACCCGCACTTGGCCAGCGTGGTGGTTCTTCTTCCTATGCGGAAGAAAAGGACAATTTAACAACCGTTATCCCAATCAGAGCGCAAATACTTAGATAAAAACCTCAACCGTCAAGTAATTTCCACCGCCGGAACTGCGGACCATGCGGCCGGAAGTGCGCAAGACTTCCGTTCCCTAGGGAGTCACGCGCCGAGGCAAGTGTTGCACGCCTTTCACGATTACTCAACAACAGGTACTTGGGCATGACCAGTGACAGATATGGTGCGTAATGATTACGAGTATTTATTTATAAACGGCCGTGATTGTGTGGCAACAATTATTCTTTGGCGCAGGGTCTAATAGGGAAAGGATGTCTACATTCTTAGCATCAATATTGGCGGTGTTTTGTAAGGTGTTTTGGGCACAGTTGTAGGTTTAATAATAAATCTTTATTTGCATGAAACATACATAGGTACTTAATCTATATATATAAAAATGAATCCCTATTTCCCTTGGTCACGGCATCACGCCTGAACGGCTGGACCGATTTCGCTAATTACTTTTTTGTTATGTTCGTTATTATCAGGAAAATAAGGAAATTGCGCGGAAAATTTGAAAATTTAAAATTACTTAACCACCATATAAAATTATTAATCTTTTTTAATGTAACCTTAAGACATTTGACATAAAATTGCCTGAATGCGTGCTGCAAATATAGTCAAAGAGGATGAAAAAAAAATGACGTTTAGAACGGATTCTTCTGTCAATCTTATTTTATTGATGATAAAGCTAAATTTCGGTCAGCCATGTCGCGCCTCGAATACGCATACAAATATTAGTTATAGTATTTACGTTTAAGGTTTTGATATTTCCTGTCACGTGTAGTACCTATCCACTACTTTGAGGTTATTAGATAGATCCTAGGTATATTCAAAGTGAACATTACTAAGCGCTTCTTGTGCAGTAGATACGACACTGAACAGTCTACTGAGGATACAAAAGTTAGATAGATCCTCTGTTTTAACGGACACGAAAACATGTGATTTTATACGATTATAGTAGACAGAATTCCTAGGCAACAGAAAAGGACGCTAGATGTCAAACACAAAACACAAAAATAATACAAACAAACCACAAATCAAAACCCACAGAATTTTCAAATTCGTAATCAGCAGTTTGGGGCTAGACTAAACAATGAGATCAATTGAAAGCATTGACGATAGAGCATGAGCTTGTGGTTCTACCGTTTAAAATATTACAAATCCAAAGTGATCGTTAAAATTGAAAAAAGCTGATCAAATTTTTTACATATTTAATCAATGAATTTCTATGTAAATAAATAATTTTCACACAGCATCATCTAACTCCAAACTATGTACCTAAGGAGAGCATGTTTGTTGTACTACGGACTCTAGATGACTATTTTACAAGTCCTTAGTATGTTTTATAATATTATGTATGTCACGTTATATTTTGGTTATGAGAACGACACTCGATAAATTCTACACGCACAAACTTAAAAATCAAAAGCACGAATGGCGTACAGAATTAAACTCAGGCTCCAGTACTCTTGGGCAGGGTAATGTTACACGACTATCAACGACATCGATTCACAAGAGGCGATTCTCAGCTTGTTTAGGGATCGTGTTCTCATTAAAACAAAGGGCTGTTGTAATGTGAGGCGTCGCGAGCTTTATTCTTATAATTTATGTTTACTTTACCGCGGTGTGGCCGTGGTTATAATTGGGTGACGCCTGTAGGCTGTAACACAAGATCGCCACATGTAATGTTCTGGTAACTACGCGTGGCCTCGGCCTGCATAATTAGGATGATTGATGAACAATGCACTGTTATAATATAAAACATTACAAATTTTAAGAGAGGATGTAAAGAGACTACGTGGAAAGATCAGCGCTAAATTGAGGGAAGTGTTAGGAGAAAGGGCAGATTTGTCCAGCAGTAGCACTGGGGACTATAGGTATAGTTAGTTAAAAGTTCAAAGCTTCAGAGTTTTAGTTTTTTTATACAGTTCCCAATTATTATGAATATTGTAGAAAAATATCAACCATGATATAAGTTTACGAAAATAAGGTAGTCGGCGAACGAGTCAAATTCCAATTCCACCTAGACGTCCTAGAGATCCTTTGGCTAACAGTCAACTAGATCCTGTTTTATGTTAATTGCGTCGTGTTTTTGTTACTATCAAACAACACAATTAGATTGGTACATCATTTTAATGAGCTAGGAAATCTTCCAGATAAAATGTTCAGCAACAGTATCACTAGTGGTTGATAATTCCTTACGAGTAACATTGTGATTTCAGTAAATCTTATAAATGAAATAAATAAAAACCATCCAATCACCCATCCAATATTCAACATTTTAATGCCTTTTCGATGGTAAAGCAAATAAAATAGTCATCCTGGCAGAGTCCCAGCCAGAAGTTTAATCAAGAGGAGCAGGCGTGGCTTCACTCGAACAAACGGAAATAGGACTTTGCAGTGTTTCATCTACCTTTCTATGAGAATAATAACAGCAGTAACCGTTGCTAGGGTACCGCATTTTCACAGGCGGATTTAAACGTTAAGTAAACCTGGACAAAAAGCCGTGTTGGCTAAGTGGGAGGACACTCGACTTTCATTCCGAAGGTCGTGGGTTCAAACCCCGCCACGCACCTCTGGATTTTTCTTGAGAAATTTATGTGCGCTTAAACACGTGCTTTTACGGTGAAGGCAAACATCGTGAGGAAACCGGCATGTTCTGAGAACTTCAAAAAAGAGTTTAAAGGACATGTGACATTCACCAACCCGCACTTGGCCAGCGTGGTGAATTAAGGCCTAATCTCTCTCGTCAAGAGAGAAGTCCCTGTGTCCCAGCAGTGGGAACGTTAATAGGGTGATGATGATGATGATGAAACCTGGACGTTCCGAGAAGGGAGGTGAAGTAACGGATGGTGTCCGTGGGAACGGTCGTCACTTCCGGCGCGATCTCGCAGCATTGCAGCACTCTCAGATATTTCCTCTTTGTAGGGTGACATAGCTGGCTTGTTTGTCTAGTTTTAACAGGACGATCAAAATGGCACCTACTTGAGCCTATGTGTTGTGGTCATATCGAATAATTTGGTCATATTAGTGACCAAGATTATTTTATCATTTAGTGAAACTATTTATTGCAAAAATCTGTAGCTGTAAATTTCCTATGTCATATAATATCGGTAATTATCGAAGTATTTGATCATATCAATGCTGTTTAATCATTTCTGAAAAATGAATTAACATTTTTTGTAAAGATTCTATCGATTTCGAAAGTTATAAAAATAGGTAGAGTAACCTACCTACACATTTAAGTTAAATTTGTACTAAAGCAGTAAATATGATATGTTAGTTTCTGAATATTATGAGGAATTATGAAACCAACAAAATCATTTTAATAGAGTGGAAAGTAGTAGGCATTTTTTACAAGTAAGTCGTATTATTTTTATGATTGCACTATTAGCCGCTTGCGGCGCAGGAGGGTTCGATTTCCGCCGAGCGAAGGATCAAGTATTTGTATGTTCAGCAAGCAATTTCTCCAAGGCAAGGAGAAATTAGTTAATATGTTTATTAAATATCTGTGTACGTACGTCTATTATAGTAAATCGGATGTCTAGTACCCGTAACACGAACGTCTTGATTTTATTGTGCATTAATGGCGAATGTGAAGTACAATTCTTTAGGTACAATTCTTTATTGGAAAACATTAACATCAGGATTCTTATAACTATAGCACGATAATATACGCATTAGTTCGGAAACTGTGTCGCGTATATTAACGCCCACTCCTTGTTTTTTTTATACATAATTATCCAATAATGGTATTTAAGGTTTAATCAACACAAGCTTAGAGCTTACCACAGGGCTAAATGTTGTCGTGTGGATTGTCCAGTAATATGTATTTGTTTAATGACTAAAGAAAAAATCAACAATATAATCATAAGAACTAAGATTCAAATGCAGAATTGATACAAAGCCCAACTTCAAAGCAACTCATGGTATCTCTAACATAATAATTGCTTAGCAAAGCAACGGCGCTCTGTTACACAAGACGCTGTACTTAGTACCCTACGATTTACTAGCTTGTAAAGTGAGGTAATACCCAATATACTGATGTACTCGTACCTAGGAAATCTTAGATTTAGGTTGTTCTAGCTATGCCCCGCGGCTTTGCTGCGTAGTAATTGATTTTGCTGATGTATAAAATAGCTTATGTCCTTAACTGGGAAAACAGCTATGCCAGTGTCAAATTTGAACCAACTCTGCTCACAATAATTGATTTTGCCACGAAATATGGTATTTTACCGCGGTAAATAAGAAGCCCATGTGTTATTCTGATATTAAGCTATATTATTGTAAATTTCTATTGAACCATTGAATGGATTTCAATAAAATCCATTCAATAGTTTTTGTGTGAAATGCAACAAACAAACACACTTACATCCTCACAAGCTTTCGCGTTTATAATTTATGTAGGGTACCCGTATTATGACAGAAAACAACGTTTGTTTATGGGTAGGTATTTAGAAGGTAGGTACAGTCAGCGTCTAGAGTAGTCAAAATAATCTGAAAGTCATAAAACCAAATTGATATTATCGAAAGTAGTTAGAATCATCATAATATTGTATGCGCCTAAGTGGTCAAGATATTATCTCACTTTTATTGTTTCGAATTTGACAAGGTATTCGAAATTATCTGTTTATAGAAAGCTTTTAAATTTATCGTGAAAGAGTTTGCATGCTACCATTAATAGCATAATGATGATTCTAACTGCTTACATTAAATTGGTTTTATGTTTTTCAGATTATTTACATTTCTCTAGGCGCATATAACAATTTGGGACTGACTGTATTTCTAAAAATTAAATATACAATTACAATCAAGGAAAATTGAGGTAGGTAAAGGCAAAACGGTTTAATAAGGAAAACTCCGTGGGTTTATGAAATGAAAAAAAATATTATGCTGGTATTCTTTATCTTTTCATTTACCTAAAGTTGTATATATAAATTACCTAACTTTGCAAAAAAGCTGTCTCCACTAAGAAATATTGTTGTTTGTGCCAATTTAGGCAGGTACTAACTTATTTGTATCATACTTGTGTTGTTATAAATAGTTTTATAATTTTGTTTATTTATTTATTTTATTTAAATTTTTTATTCGTAACAACAAACAATTATACTCTAGACTAGTTAAATAACTATTTATTATTTTATAGTTGTTTTTCTTAAAATATTTATTTATCTCGTTTTGTCCTATGTGGCAGAGCGAAATAGCTTATATTTTAACTATTGTCTCATTTTAATCGGAGCAGGTAAAAGAGGCACTTTCGATTTTAGCTAGATAAATAAAAATATAAAACAAATCTTAATTATATTAAAGCACAATGGTAGGTACTTCAGGTGGCATCGAAAAGATCTACTCGTAAATTAAGCATAGCAACCGATAAACGTCTTAGAGCGGGCTATAGGTAAAATTGAGTGGCCTCATAACCCTGGCTAGGCCTGAGGATCGTTGACCGGTCCGTCTTGTTGTTATCTGCCGGAAGCCGCGACGGAAGCGCGCAATCTCACCAATTGGACGGCTGCTGTCACGCCGCTTGCGCATGCCCCTTCGCTCCACTTGCTTGACTATCTGGTTCCATCTGCTGGGTGATATGCACCTATAGGTACCCACTATTTTTATCTATGCTTTTTCTAAGAGGAATTTACGAAGAACTGAGATTTTTGAAGTAATAACTTCTTATGGCAACCGGTTTGTCACTAAAGCGCGTAACGGCGCCGGCGCCAGTTTATTTGGCTTCCCTTTCTCTCTCTCTCCTCCTCATCTCTCACTATAACACAGACGTACGCGAGGCCCGCATTTTTATACATTTAGGTACTCTTAGAGCACATTGGTGCCCTATAATGACGTCTGCGCGTCTGATTATTACGTAAATAGTCCATCGTATGTTATTGACAAAGCAATGAAAAAAAATAGACCTACCTACTATTACTTATACCTACTACCGAGTCAAAAATAGCGAATACAGAAATAAATACTCGTAGATCAGTATTATAGTTGTATAAAGCTTGAACTATTATTTGGCGCTAATATTAAACAGAAATGAATAATTATCATTAACAACTCTAGATATCCTGTTTCACAAAAACTCCCTTCGTTAGTTTGCCAAGTTGAGCTGTTATGAATAATATTTGCAATTCACAAATTCAAGTTCCGCATTGACCTTCAAAATGGACCGACAGGAAAACTGAGAATCTTTGGACTTGGCTTAAATTAACTGCAAAAAACATCGGGTGTGTTTATATTACGTAATTACCTACAATAAGTTAAAAAAACTGAGAGTTGAGTACTAGGTGTAAATTTTTTCGATTTACTTATGACGTAGGTATATATAGAGGTATGTATATTGGACTTCTATGAAATATCAAAAACAGCCAAAAATTCAGAATTTTTGCAAACACAATCTATTTAACCTTAAATCAGATCCCGTGGGCATCTATAGTTATCTTAGCATCTTTTACGTCAAGTATAGGGCATAAAACCATGTTCTTTTGAAAATCTTATATCTTACTTATATGTTATGTTATTTCCTGACAGACAAACAGTAAGCAAGTATTTGTGGGGTTCCAAAATCTTTGGAAATAAAGCCAACACCAATAGGTAGTAATTAATAATAGTTATCGGAAAGTCCAGAGCTATCTCGTTTTGAGAATAACACTTGTGAAACCGGTCCGGCCCGCCAAATACCAACATGTTTCCTTCCTTGTGATGAGAGCATTAAAATAAATATAGGTATTGGAACTAAATATTATGTGAAACGTCGTTTACGTAGCATATAATAGGTACTCATTTACATGTTATTCGTTTGCGAAATATACATTATACCTACTTATGTGGCGTGTGAATCTTTTGTGATAAATTGACACAGACAAGACGGCTTAAACCACATACTCTTAATTAATTCAAAGTTAGAAATTGAAACACTTGTGTCTTTGACGTCATTCACGAACTGTAACTTTTTTGGATTTTCTTGGAATTCGCTCCCTGCTGCTATATTTCCTACTAACTACAACCAGCGATTTTTTCGTGTTTCGTAATGTGGTCCGGAGAAGCCATATTCTAGTCCTTCATGATCCATCTTAGACCACATCGTCACTTTACATCAGGTGAGATTGTGGTCAAATGAAGGCTTATCAATAATTAAAAAAAAAAAAACCTAAGTGTCTTCAAGACAAGTGTGAAAAGGTACCTTCTAATACGATGATCCTTCTACGATGACCTTCGTCCTCATTGACAACATCGTGTGAGATTGAGAACAAACATTATTTATTTATTAATATTATATCTATCTTCCAAAAAAAACTCTTTCACCAACCTCAGAATAGGGTATGTGCACACGACAATTTTTTTTTTGCTGCTGATAATGTGTTCAGTACATTGATAAATCATACGGAGAGCAATTATAGGTGATATAAATGTGTGTACTATAAACATTTATGTAGGTAATATTGTATATTGCTCTTGAAGAACATAATTATGTGCCAAGCTATTACTATATAAATCAGCAGGTATCTTCAATGCCTCTTGCCCCTAATATACTCTAAGATGCCGGTAAAAATTAAAAGAGCTGCATCTAAGACCCCAATTTCCATAATTAATTATAGTTATTTTGTAAAAAACATCCAAAACATTCCACAAGCAACTTCCTGAAAATCTGAAAGTAAACAGGAGGCGGAAGTCATGTGTATCGAAACATGCAAAACCGAACGGATTTATTGATCGGAGTCCGGCAATATGGCGACACCATATTTATCTATCTACCCACCTTCCTGGCGCCGCGCTTCCGCAGGAAACGACGTCGTCTCCGCAGTAACCCTTGCCGTGGTTCCGGTTTCCGGCTGTCTTTGAAGTCGGACTTGGTTTCCTCCAACCGGAACCCAGAGAGGCATAGGCTTTACTGTGCAAACCGTCCTTTGTAATTTACTCTTAATTCCACAACATTAAGGTTTTTCAGTACATTGTTTTCAATAATTCCTGATATTTTTCCTGAATTTTTTGGCAGCCTTGAAAGCATTTCATCTTACATTCAATGTTACAGCAGCTGCATTGTGAACTCTAGGTCGTGTGATGTTATGCAGAAGATTCTGGAAGCCTGTTTTTAACCACTTACAAAGGCAAGTGTAAATAATATATATATATATATATAACCCATTGTTTTTATAAACGTCGTGAAAAATTAACTGAAATGAATAATGTTTCAGAACAAGGACAATATTTATGATCCTATAACTCATGAGCACCTTTGAACAAGGAATAGAATCTTATTGTTGAAAATTAAATTAATAAAATGAATTTAACACAATAGAGTACAAATGTTTTACGCCGCGAGCACCGACATAAACATGTTGCCCCACGCCTCCACCCGTGGGCGCCGTAGAACCCGGCCAAGGTGATTTAACCAGAAGATGGGCAGTAGCCTCTTATTGTAATAATCATAGTAGTATTATACATATTATCGTCCCCGATAGTCGTGTCCGTTAACGACCTTAAAGCGAAGAGTCTTGACCAACTCCTTCAGAGGTTCCGCTGGGAAGCTAGATGAATTCAGAAGGCTCCTGGACTCGGCGCGTATAGTCAGGAAGTTCCTCTCTCTGCAGCCCTTGTCACCGGTTATTGAAACCTAAGCTTCGCGGCCGCGATATTTTTTTCTGTAGTTAGTTTAACATTATTTTTTTATGGAATATATTGTATAATTTCTAGTATTGACGTGCATATTAATAAATTGTAGTCTTATGGCCGTTTTCGACATCAGCGACTGCGATAATTAGCAAGCATAGTTAAAAAAACATTTATTGTGGATGTAGCTGTAGTGTCCTTCATGTGTGGCTTGAATACCCAACCTGGTGTTGGTGAATTTACTTAAAGGTTTATTTGTACCGCAGTATTAAGTATAATATACTGCGCTCACCAACCCGCCTACCAAGTGAAGTGCTTTAGCGAACTCTCCGAGTAAAATAAGACAATTAATGATTTATAGAGCTACTGTCTGAGCTGTCACTTGTGACAGACAAGCTCTAGAAATATTTAACCATTGCTAAGTTTACTCGGATTTTTGTGAAATATGCCTTTATGTACATATTCTGAAAGATGAACTATTTATAAAATACCAAACCACGAATGCAATTAGCAAGCATACTTAAGAAACATTTATTTTGGTTAATACCTAAATTTTAATTAGTTGGAACGGCGTATAATTCGTTCTGCGCAGATTAACACTTAATTGGAGACGCTACTCGCGATGGGTCGCGTCTTGAACCGACCTAGATAAGCTACTATTGTGCCGGGTAGACGTTACGTCATGCCGAGGATTGGGTCAGCGCATGCGGTCCACAAAGTTATGTCACACACATGACTGCGCGCGCAACATACCAAGTATAATCTATAATATACAACGTTTGTGAAACATATTTGATGCCTGCTTTTGGCCCTTAAAAATTATCCAGACAGATTTGTCCTATTTAAGAAATATGTAAAGTATTCAGATCGATTCGTCAAAAATGACCTATAATTCCCCGTAGAATGTTTGTTTGGATTGAGAAAATTGTTGATTCCTATTAAAATACATCTTGGGATAATGTGATTTTCTGTATAAAGAGACGATCCTCACTGAAATATATCCTAATATTTGATTTTATTTCCTATTGACAGAGGCGGCGCCAGCGACGCTGAAAAATCGACGAACAGAGTGCTGCGCATACCACATCCGCAGGTGTTCGGCACTTAACCTATATAGAACGTAGTAAGCATCAATATGCAGGCGCGTTGCCAATTACAGCAGAGACCTACTTTCTTACCTTCGAACTTTTACTTCCTGCGGGCCGGGCTGGCTGTCGGCCGGTCGCACCACGCAACGAATTACGAAAGTGGCGCGAAATGCTCGGCCGACATTCGCTTGCGCCACCTTCAGGAAGTGCTTGCGGGATTACGTAGCGGCCGCGGGCCCACTACATCCTAGCTGAGAGCTCACAGTCTTGAGAAACACGGACGCGCGGGAGCCGGTGGTCGCGACCCGCCTTGCAACATTGCACATGTAATAGTCTAGACTTGAATTGAGACACTCTTTTTGGGGTTTTCGCATTTTAGAGGTACTTTGCAATATAGCAAACATTATAAGCTGGAACTTAACATCTTAAGCTACTAGCGATTCTCCGCGGTGGTTCGCTCGAGTTTCATGGATTTCTCGCAGGTTTAACGTATTTTTCGAATAAAAAGTACTAATATACCTTCCATTTGTATTCACTTGATCTATAAAATCCGCATCAAAATCTGTAGCATATTTTTAAAGATCTAAGCATAGGTACATAGGTATAGTCAGACAGACAGCGGAAACGACATTGTTTTATATAACAATGTAAAGAAACTGACAAATATCTGGAAACACCTTACCAGTTGAGTGTGAGTTACCTGAAGCTCATAAATAAAAAGTCTCAGTAATAAAGCTGTATTCATGTTATATCACACCTATCTGAAACAAAATGTTGGTACCTACACTACACCTCAGTCAACAGAATCGATTATGAAAGAAAATTGCTTCAAAACAGGATGTATCTCTAGGAACTATGCCGCGTTACCTAAGCCCGCAGGTTTGCTAACCTGCCCACTGAGTAGGTGGTAGGTACGGTACTAACAAAGTGTTATGAAATTCCAGCCGGCTGAGAATTGCATAATATAGATTTTCTTATAGGGAGGCTTGAGTATGACTGGTTTTATTCTTGTACGCAGATTGTACTGGCGTTTAGGTAACACACAACATCTATTAAACGTAAGTACGTATAAAATATAACGAAAAGATACCTCCAAAATAAAATAATACACTCACCTAGCCTAGCACCACCACACGATGCTATTGTTTATAAGCAGTTATAGAATTACTGCATCTGCAATATACAGGTAGGTAAATATTAGATATTATGATAGGACATTACAATTCCTGTACTACGTATTTCTAAAATATTTCAGGTCCGGCTGTCGTCTTTAATGTAAACAAGCTCTCTAACTATCAAATTGCTGTCATAAACTTCAATCTCAAAATTACAGCTGTGAGCCACTCGAATGCGAACTATAAACGGAGCTGGTTTATAAGGAAGTCGATTTACACAAAGGGTAGATATAGAATTAATTTATAGATTTCTTCACCATACGGGATTAAATAACAAAGCTTTTACTGCTTACTCACATTCATCTTGGATTAATTTTTAACTTGCAAAGTATCTGTAGAAATTATATAGCAAAGATGTGCAAATGAATTAAAATCAAGAGTTAGCTGATGGTGTCAGCTAACTCTTGATTTTAATTCATTATTCAGACACGATTTATCTCTTATTGATGAAGCACATACTTATTTTCAAGTCCTCAATAGTTGACAATGTGCATGTGCAGTATTAACCGTTGCACAAGCGAGGACACGTTACAGAATCGGAAAAAGCCGACAAAAACGGTATTAGGGCGAGAAAATTCACATCGCTCGTGTTCCGTTACAAGAGCGCAATTCGCTTAGTGCATAACCCCATCTTCTAACACGTAATGTGCGCAACGGTGCGCACCCGATCTCGCACGACCGGTCTCGTATGTGGGTCATCTCTTTTTGTTCCACCACGTTATTCCGTAATTAGAAAGAGAGGGTGAGAGAGTTGTGAAGTCACATTAGCTCAGGCACGCGAATTGGGACTGGGTACTTAGGTAAGCACTGATATTACTTAGTTAGTTAATTGAAGGAAGAGGTTCTGATCTGGGTGTGTTATGAAACGGTACAGAAATTGTTTTGTTATATCAATTGGAAAATTTATTACACTACATAGAAAGGGTTTATTATGAAATTCTACCGAATACTATGAATAGGTACCTACTCTGTTTTGAATATAAAAATAAACCTCCCTAACATGTTTTATGGAGTGGACGCTGTTTTCTAATGGTATTATGGATTATACGTATTATACACGGGGTGTAAGTGCACAATTGCATAATAAATATTTTGTTTTAATTGTTTTATCTGAACTTATTTACATAGTAGGTCTAATACGAAGTCGCTTAGATAGTTTAATTTAACTCAACGGATTTTATAGCAGATTTAGAAGTAGGTAGCGCGAACCACGAGTAAGGTTAATATGTATAATTAGCACGCGTGTGAAGTCGGTCGGGGCACTTTTAAAAATTATCTAGCTTTTGAAAATTCGACCAAAAAAGAGATTTATTTCAGTCATTGTAATATGAAAAGTGAAAAATTTATTTAATTTTGGCGAACGAGCTTTTCTCCAAAATTACTGGACTGGTTTTAAACATTTTTCTGTTTGTGTTGAATAGGCGATCGAATGCTGTACCTACAAATTCAAAAACTATTTTACCCCGGGAGATAATGTAATATAAAACGAGAAAAGCCGTGTGCCGAAGCTTATCTACATAATCAAGTCACTCTTAATTTAAAATAAAATATGTATATTATAGGGTATAATAATATGAAATGGATGATGAACATAGATCACAAAAAAAACTGATAAAATTTTTAAACGGCACAACCGATTTTCATGAAACATGTCCAAGAGCACTCGCGCCAGACTCACCTTTCATACAAAAAAAAACTAAATTGAAATCGCTCCATTCGTTCGGGAGCTATGGTGCCACAGACAGACACACAGACAGACACGTCAAACTTATAACACCCCTCTTTTTTGGTCGGGGGTTAAAATACGGGGCAGTATACTTAATTCTTATCGGTTCGGATCTAAATGTCATCCCGTTAGTTTCTATAGTTTTTGTAATATTTGTATATATAAGTTAAATGCTATAGACTGCTACAGTTGCGCGGTGGGCGAGGGTCCGCTTGCGGTGCAAGAGGTAGCGGGTTCGATTCCCGCCAAGGGTGTAAGTGTTTGTATGTTCTGCAAGCATTTTCTCCTTGGTCTAGGTCTCTTATATGTATAATATAAAATATTTATATATGTATGCCCGTAAAACAAGTTTTCCACGAGGCTAGATGTTGTTGTGTGAATTTATTTATTTATATTAGAAAAATTGAAAATTACGCTTTTAATTACGTCACATTAAGCACATGAACTGTAACGTCATTCAAGACAGCAAAGGGGAAACACAGATATTAGAACATATTAAAACATAGATGCTGAAAGTAGTAGTATAGTAGATAATATAGTATATTTTATTTTGCTTACCACCGCCGCCATCCACAGCCTTCCTGAATTACATGATTTCCAAGAAATTGCTTTGAGAAATAAGACCGCCCATTACTCATGCTAGGTTTAAATTTACTAATAATAATTTTGTTTATTGGTGTGTGTAATATAGAATTTTCTATGTGCCACCGAATGTGGATTTTGGGCAGTGGTTACTTTTGGAGTCAGTGAATGTGTCTGAAACCATACTTTACTATCTAAAGTAAGATTTCTTAAGACACATTCACTGTCCAAACTCCAAATTCGGTAGTTGTTCTTACCATCGTTGGGGACAAGCAAAGACAAACTTTCAACCTTTATAAAGTAACGAAGATCTGTTGTTGCTGGCTGTTCTCAGCTCTTAGGCTATAAGACCGGTGCAAGCAACCGGCGAATCTCACGAGGTGTCCAAGATGGCGGCACGCGGAAGTGTGTGCGACTTCCGCGTTGCCCTGCGTGCGCGCAGCTCGTGACGACTTCATACATTATTAAACCCTGTGCTAAATATTAGCACAGCGCATTGGCGGCGTCATTAGGTTCTAAAAATTACTTGAATTTAATCGTAAAATTCAAGAGTGTAAGGTTTTTGGCAATTTTTGGTCTATGGATAAATTAAGATGTGATGATTTGTTATTTTGGATGTAGGTTATTTGATGAGGTATTGTTTGCCGCATTGGGTTTAGGTAGCGAAGGTAGCTCGTATGAGATAGATGGTGGATAATCGCCGAGGGACGCTATTATTTGTTATTTTGGAGAAGTTCTATCCTTGATGTGAAAATGAAGTTTTGCATTTTACCTATTATGATAATATACATAATAACTTATGCGTTCCATTCCTACCAAAAGCAATAGCGTATGCTGTGAGAATGTACCATATTAAGAATTTCAAAAGGTGATGATTATCTGTAGCAGATCTTTTAAAACCCTTGCACACTTCAATTATTAACCCCCGACCAAAAAAGAGGGGTGTTATAAGTTTGACGTGTCTGTCTGTCTGTCTGTTCCACCATAGCTCCCGAACGGATGTAGCGATTTCAGTTTAGTTTTTTTTGTATGAAAGGTGAGTTTGGCCCGGGTGTTCTTAGACATGTTTCATGAAAATCGGTTGAGCCGTTCAAAAGTTATGGGGGTGAGAGTGGGGAAGAAAAACAGAAAATCTGCAAATATACTAGTGTGGGGTATCAAATGAAAGCGCATCGCGTCCACATTACATAATATTATGTTGTTTTACATTTAAGGAAATGACGGCATTGGAATCGGGGGTTTTTCTTAAATTTTAAATTCAGATTTATACACAAAGTTACATACGGCATAAAAAATTGGTATTTACTGTTTTATTTAGAAGTCTTAGTTACAAAAGAAGGCATTCCGATTTATAACCAGAGCCTTGCAGATTTGCAGATGAATGTGAGGCGGCGCGGTAAGTCAAGCTCGTAAAGATGCACAATGAGCTAATGCATTTTAAGTGGCGCGTTTCAAATTTATGCCGAGCCAGTGACTTCATTTGAATATGTGTGGATTGAATACTTTGCAATATTTGAATATAATCCACTCGAACTCAGCTAGAAGTCATGAAATATTTGAATCAAACCTTATTTTGATTCGTCTATTTCATGTTCATTACAACTCGAGGAGGTTTTCGGTGAGTATGGTATCCGTAGACGTAGAAAGACAAATGATAACGTTTGTTTGTTTCACTTATTATTTTAACATAATTTCAATCTAAATTTAAAATTTAAGAAAAACCCCCGATTCCAATGCCTTAATTTCCTTAAACGTAAAACAACATAATATTATGCAATGTGGACGCGATGCGATTTCATTTGATTCCCCACACTAGTATATTTGGAGATTTTCGGTTTTCCTTACCCACTCTCACCCCCATAACTTTTAAACGGCACAACCGATTTTCATGAAACATGTCTAAAAACACTCGCGCCAGACTCGCCTTTCATACGAAAATAACTAAATTGAAATCGCTCCGTTCGGGAGCTATGGTGCCACAGACAGACAGACAGACAGACACGTCAAACTTATAACACCCCTCTTTTTTGGTCGGGTGTTAAAAATACGAACAGCTTCCGCCAGTTGCCTCGAACAAGAGAGATAGTTGTGTAAGTTATAAAATATTGTATCTTTGATTAGTTTTGTATTAATAATATAGGCTGACTGTATAAAAATTCGTTATGTTATACTATATTTAGCCACATCCAGTTTAATTTCATAACCCGACAATCAAAGAACAAGTCGACGCAATAGCGATAGCGATCAATTAAGCCCATGAGCCGCAGATGTGCGTGGCGTCATCTCTGGTAGAAAGCGGAAGGGTGGCGGGCTGGCGGTGTCGTCAATTGCCACAATTGCTAGTAATTGCGCCCGGTATGTCCGGGCGCGGCTGCCACAATAGCATGTTAACTAGATGATGTATCTGAGCTGTAGGAAAATACCATGTGTAGATATTTTTAACCCCGAAACACGCAATGGGGAAATTCTGATGAGCGCTTGGTCTGTGGCACTTAGTTGTGTCAGGTTGACAGATTCTAAAGCCGTTTCTTTTCATTGGATGAATAATATTTTCTACGGTTCGTCCAGCCTTTAAACGATATGAAAATTCAATTGTGGATGAAAACCCTAATGTTTTTAAATATAATCTGTGGAATTTAATCATCAAATGTAGAAGTATGATGTATAGTAGTTATATGTCTTCATGAAATAAGAACATTGTCTTTAGATTATTTTGAGATCGGGTATCAGGCACTCACGTTAAATTGTGAAGATAACTATGTTTATCCAACGTTTCAGCTTCCTTTCAAGAAGGTTGACGGTTCCTCAGGTAAGCGAGGCAGCCTCTCCTTTCAAACTGCCCAAGCGTCGAAGACTGCACCTTAAGATTTATAGGAACATACAAAAAAAACGCAGAAACAAATTTTGACATCGTACATCCTTATTATACTTGGTAAGATAAAAAAAATACCTATATATTGGCCCTGTCCGAGTCATCGTATGAGGGAAGGTCATCAAGGTCTGAGGTATTTTTATGCGTCTGCGATGTAATTCGCATTTTATGGCTAAACGCCATTCATGCTACCTGGCTCCCTGACCATAACAAGAGTCTTTTACATTTAATCGCAATGCCTTTAGTCATACCTATTATTTTATAAATAACATAAAAAATTACACTTACAAACTATCATAATCATAACTTTCTGATTGATATTAATAAAAATTATGCATTTTGTATGATTAATTTTAATTGATTCAATTATGTATCAAAATGATTAAATTCAAAACTTCTCCTAAATGCGTGCAGGTAATAAGAAAAATAAAAAATATTTTAGTTTTCAAATTGTTATCAATCCACAGCACAGGCTTCCGTAATTTAAATGTACCTAAAGGTAAATAAATGTATTATCAGATAAAATTGGAGAATTGCCAATTCTCGTTTTACTACAAGATCTAGAACTAGTGCAGTCACGCTTTTCCATTACAAATCGAATCATCTCTAAAGCTAAAGCTAGCTTAAACATTAAAGTTTTGTCTCGGTGTTTAATTCCGATATAGTTTTCGTGATCACATCTATTCTTATTAAATTTATTTTCATTATGTTACTTAGCTGTTGCCCTCTTGGAGTTCGCATTGTTATTCCCATGAAAGTATTGAATTTTTCTTAATAAAATAAAGCTTTTACAATTCTATAACTATAACTTAATAAAAAAGGGATAAGCTTTCCAATAAAGCCGCACTGTACCGTTTTTCATTTAATAAATTAAGGTTTATGTTAAGTTTATATTTATTTGTTTCGTGAAATATAAAGTGTTTTATATCTAACTATCTAGGTAATCCACAATATATTATAACCCATCATCATTTCTAAAGCCAGTCAAATGGCTTATTATGCCTAAATACCTACTCAAAATTTAAATTAAAAAAAAACCTTCCAGAACTTAATTTATTTTAAATTTAGTTCCCTTAAAATAAAAGTCATACTTTTTTGTAATGTTCACGTGATGCGTATTAATTTGAGACCCCACTCGAATATATTTGCAAATTTTCGCGTTTCCTTCCCTACAATTACCCTCACAACTTTTAAACAGGTCAACCGATTTTCATCAAAAATAACAACACTAACTCCAACGTCTAAAAACACTTGAGCAAAACTCACCTATTATACAAAAAAAAACTAAATTGAAGTCCTTCCATCCGTTCGGGAGCTATGATGTCCCAGACAGTCCGACAGACAGACAGACTGACAGACACGTCAAACTTATAACACCCCCCCTCTTTTTGTTGGTGGTTAAAAACATACAAGCTATTTTTATTCAATGCGAAAACCCCGGTTTAATCATCTAATATATAAAAAAATATGTATATTGCTACTCACTAGCCATGTCTGTACGTCGCGTCGTGTTAGGGTAAAGCAGTTAAGGCATAGGATAAGTTTTAAGCATGCCTCAAATACCTCCCAAAAATTGGTGCAACCTCTCGGATAAGTATTAACTGTCATGCATGATCTTCAGAGCTCCTGCACACGGTGCCGCGACCGCGCCGCAGCCACACCTCAACTATACACACCCGCGACCGCGCCGTCAAAGCCTTATTTTACCGATCCACTATACGGCTGTTAGTAACACATTAGTGATACAGCTAGTTACGAAAAACATTACAATTGCTTGTTGGTAATAGCTTAGTAGCAGCGACAAGGCGTTGGCATATCTGCAGTGAAGATTAAGGGGACTTGAAGGCCCTTCTAAGATAGTTCTAGGATACACCTAGTTACTAAACTCGTGATTCATACTACATATAATATGAGTCATCAGAAAATACTCCATCATGATTTACTGGCAATTATGATTATTCGATTATTTGTAATTTTATCTGATAAGCTACTTATTGGTTTATTGTTTTCCTCTTTCGTAAAGCGAAACAGGAAGTCTTGCTATCTTAATTGAATACTTTTGTAATCATTTTGGTTGCAGCGGCTTTAGGGAGATAGGTGTGCTAATATACCTACAACTTAATTAGCCCGCACTGAAAATATAGGTACTTACTTATATGTAATGTATGTCGTTAATATTCGGAGGTTCATGCATGGGGCGATGGCGGATTTTAAATAGATATTTATTTAACATCGGCTAAATGATAAATGGTGTAAGCTTCACCATTTATCATTTAGCCGTATTGTAGCTACACATAATATAATATAAGCTAAGTATCATGCAGTAAAAGTCCTGTCAAAATTAGTCAGTCGTTTTAAACACAAAATCATTTATTCAAAAATAATACAATACATTATTTATAAACACATGCAGAGAAATAGTGACCATTAATTATTATTATTATTGATATAACGATTATAGAATATCTAAATGAATCTATTTCCCAACTCAGCATAATGCGGGCTGTGAAACCTGCGTTGGTTTTCTGTTGGAACCTTCGAAGAGCTAGCAGTTAAGTTATGTTGAGACAAATGACTTAAAACAAAACAAATAAAAACATAGTGTGGTAAATTAAAATTTAGCACACAAAGATTTTACAAGAGTCATTTATAGAAACAGTTATAGAAAAAATAAATAAATAAGAATAAAATTTCAGAGCAATTCATAATTTCATTCAATTTGCAATTCATTATTATCATCATCATCAAAGCACTTGGCACTCGGGCACTCGTATCATGTCTCATAGCTTCCTGTTCTTTTTGGAAACATCATAAAAAAATCTTGAGCTTTACTTTGAAACTGTGCACACTGCGCAGGTTCCTTATCGGCGGTGGAATATTGTTCCAACATTTCGATACAGCATAACGGAAGGTACCTCTAAAGGTCTGGGTTTTGTGATTTTGTGTAAGAAGCTGCAGCGAACATTGTCTACATTCACAGGATCTGATAAACGCATTCTTTGTTAATTTAGAACTCAAGTAGAACGGTAAATTCCACTTCATAATATTAAATAGCAACTACGTTATTAGATGAGAACTCAATGCATTCTATCTGTTTGGGAGAACCAAAAACCATATAGGTACTTTGTCTTGTGAGGATTCAATACCAAGCAATTGTTATATGACCAAGTAGCTATACTATCCAGATTCTCATTCAACTTTTGAACAGCGCTAGAAAAATCACTCAGGTGGTAAGTGATGTACACTTGAATACAATTTTTTATATTGTCTGCGTATAAAATAAATAGAATAGGACCTAATATTGAGCCTGGGGAACTCTCTCTCTATTTACTGTTACTTGTTATGAAAAAGTACGTGTTCCATCAAAGTGGGTGAGTTAAACATGTTTTAGATTTAAGTCGGCACACAGTCATCTGTAATTTTTACTACTCACAGTTTCATTTATTTGTAGGTTCGTTTTATTAGGTTATAAAATACTAAGAAACGGCAGAAAAGTAACACTATTCTTTATCTTCATTCTTTCTCTACTATAGATATTGATTCAAGTAGCAGCTGTTGAATGATAAATTTTTATGCGGTTTTCAGCAATCCGTTGCTGAAAACAGCATAAAAATACGTTTTGAGATAACTGTGTACATAATTAGCACCCGTCGAAGTCAGGTTGTGTCTTCTTCTTAATCTAAATAAAAAAAGGTATACACATTCATTCAGTATTCACATGATACAGATTCAAGACGTGTATAGTTATGATATACACCCGTTCAAAATCGGGGTAGGTTGCTAGTATTATGTATAATAAACTTAAAACGACACGAGCACAGATCGGCGACACGACGTCATACAGATAACAGGTTTCCGGGACGACTGGATGCGGACGTGTGATAGTGCTTATCAGTCCTAGTCGTACTCATGTAGGACCATCGTTGGGTGGATGTGCATTGTAGGTAAGTGACAAATATAAATATTTCCGGTACCTACATAGGCAAATCAACCAGACCAGGAACCACAAATTGTTGAAGAAACGAATACACAAAATAATTAAAATCTAAGAAATTCCTCATGATTCGCGTTAACTTTTCTTGAAGCCTATTCGGTGCAGTGCAGACTGTGGATGCATATCTTTATGGAAGTTCCTAAGTGTCACTGCTGAAAAAAATTCTATTATTCAATTATTACACATCTCTAAAGCATGTGATAGCAAGGTATCTATGTATGTATGTAAGTATCTAAACTTATATTAAAAAGCTGAAGAGTTTGTTTTTTTGAACGCACTAATCTCAGATAACGTTTGCTTAAGACTGTGCGAATCACATTAATATAAGCAATAAAAAGGGGAATTTTCGCGAAAAAAACTATATTTATGACCTTTATGATTTAACCTTCAATATTTAAAGACGCGGACACGATTGCAATTGAGGCATTTATGATGACAAAACAAAGGTTTTCAGTTGATCCCTTATTTTATCTAAAATAACTGGGTTATCTTATAATATTTTCGCACAATCAGTGACTATTCAATACCCTTGTTTCAGAATAAATTCATTTATATCAGATGTATTACAAAGGTTTAATAGTATCTTTAAAATATTGGCAGTTGGTCTAGAATTGATACAAACAAACATTTGTTAACTGTCTAGGAGTTAATTTCGTATTAAGGGAAAATAACGAATAACGAAATTCCATTATTCCTTTATACAATTTATCAATTCTTCGAGTTTTTATGTTTGTTACCGCAAAACTTCTTCCATCATAAACCGCATAAGATTATGGGTACCTATGCTAAGCAACAGACAGAGGTCATTGCCTACCAGTGGGACGTGTTCAAACTCCAGATTGAAAGTGAAAAATACACTCACAACAATGTGCCCACAGATAACACTTTTAAAATAGGCTAGAAGAGAAGCGATTCTATACTAAAGCATTGAATCTCTTTGGTTAGAAGATACTTAAAAACACTATGAAAACAAAAGGCATTGCACACTCAATCGTGATTTCAATCGACCAAAAAACCCATGATTTGATTCTGAGATGCTCATTAAAGCATTATGTTCGCATGAGACATAATTTGTGTTTTTGTACGTAGAAATCACATTGTTCCTCTCGGCCAGAAGAGAGTGACAGTTGCGTGCGCGCAGTCGACGCCCTCGGGTTTCTATGCGCAACACGCGTGACCAATTGATATTAGTTGTCTTCAATTTAAATTAATGTTTATGGAACCATATTATTGGGGGCTCATCTCTTATATTATTGTTCTGTTCTGTGAACTTTTACTGGTTCAGGATTTATGCGCCAGAACCTTTATATCATATAGGATGTATAATCTAACACAGCGGGGCATAGTTACATGGTCTGTGATGGTACTTATGGCAGGTTATTCAAATTACCAGTAGAACTACTTCTTCGATGTAAAATGTTCTACTATTACTAATGGCGTGATAGAAGACCGGTACTACTGTGATGGATATAACGCCCTAAAGTAGAATTACACCGCTTGGCGACCATTTTTCGTTAAAGGAATTAGTTAAAGGATACAATTTATGTAGCACTAAATATTTTTTTATTACCTTCAAAAGAAATTATAAACTTGTATTCTATATGTAGGTATATTATGGACTACTATTCACATTAGACTACAGGCCAGTGAACAGGCTTGGTGATGGGGCGTTTTAACCACCATGTGATCTATTTAGAACGATTTTGGAGCATAAAATAATAAAATTCAGCACTATTCCGCTATTTGTAAGCTGTCCAACTAGTGTACATTTTGTTCACAAATATTTGTACAGCATTCTTACAATCCATATCCCATGTAAAAATAATAATAAAATGCGCAGTTCCGTTAAAAATGGTAGTTCACAAAGTCGGGTTTTTTTTATTTTCTAACAATTTGCTGAGTAAATTTATTTGGATACTTGACTTTGTACGGCATCGGTTTCATACTGTTTCAATTTAGCTTCCCATCCATTATTCCGCAAAGCCGTACAAAAATCATGCGATAAAGGGAAAAATCATTATGTTTTAAAAATATTTGTATAATAAGCAAATCAATTATTTATATATATCAACCATGTTTAAAGCAAAATGTAAACAAAACTGTTGATATTGGGATTGAAAGCTTCAATTCTTTTATACATAATAATGCACAAGGTACACAACGTTTCACTTCAGTTAGATTAGATTTCATTATGATTATATCATATAGATTGTTCTCTTCAATATGTTTGCCGGACAGTATCAGATGGCCCTATGACTTAAGAAGATAAGAATGTTGAACAAAAATATATGACAAAAATGGACTCACTCTACATGTACTTTTGAATTTTCACCAGCACTCAGTTGGACAACTTACAAGTGACGGCATAGTTGCTTAAATCGTTCTAGATAGTGATTCAAATGACCCATCTATTCTTGTTGACGGGCATTTAGTCCACATGTTGAATAGTAGTTTTGTGTTAGAGAATAGCCAATTAAAAAGCAAAACATCCAAGCTACATTAGGATTCTGTTTTGCTGATTCTAAGAACATCCACAACGGCGTCACGCAATAGGGCGAAAATTCTAGACAAACATTAAATCGATGTTGCCATGCTTCTAGCTTTTCTGTTATTGGGTAAATTATAAAGGAAATTATAAAATTCATGTAGTAGATATATAAATATGAAGACCCACTTAAAAAGTTAAGTTATGTTGTGCAAACAAAAATAGCAATCAGAAAAACCTTATTAGTATAATGTTATTTAACTGTCTGTTGCCATTTTATATTGATGTGATACTGTCCGGTTATTACGAGAACACATCGCATTTAATCATTTCAGTCCTGTTTATTTTATGTTTGTATTTTGTGTTACCCTGTTAACTTATAAATAAAGTACCTACCCTACTTGCAGCGAGAGCTTGAAATGGACAAACCATTTTAATGTTAATGACACAGGAAATTAACCGTAAATTTATAAACTGTCTAGATTGAATTATCTGGACTGAGCAACATATTTTTTGCTATTAAATTTTATTTAACTTGACACTGGCACTTCAAGCTCAAAAGAAATTCAATTGAATTGATAATTTTCTAAAAACATTACTTTTTATTATACTTATTATAATTGCTTTTAGCAATAAGACCTCCCGTTACGCATTCTAGGTTTAGTTTTAATTTCTTATTGTATTGTTTCTTCGTTTGGTGTGTAATAAAATATTTTCTTACACACCAAACCATTACTCTATTCTACTATATAAAGAATATGCCCATACCTAGGTGCATTAATCAAAACACGTTTTATTTTAAACATAATTGCATATAGTTCATCTTTTTGTTACATCTAAATCTAAG
The DNA here is from genome assembly GCA_929108375.1 of Gymnoscelis rufifasciata. Lineage (NCBI taxonomy): Eukaryota > Metazoa > Arthropoda > Insecta > Lepidoptera > Geometridae > Gymnoscelis > Gymnoscelis rufifasciata. The sequence goes on along the minus strand of OV815302.1, from coordinate 9,133,989 downwards.
TAGACTTTTTACGTTCGCAAGTTGTTAGGCGATATCTATCTCGGTAGCATCTGGCAACACTTTAAGCCGATCAAAAGCGGATGTAGCGGTTCACACGATCGTTCAATTATCCTCAAGCAGGTCTGACAACTCCTTGCATTTCCTTGCGATTACGAGGATGTAAACAGGCTTAGCTCACTGATTAATGGAGATGTCCCGGATGACAACTGGATATCTCATAAATTTATGTTGTTACCTATGTGTATATGTATATATATATATATATTAAACCTTGCACAATATTGTTAGTATCGGTAAAAAGACGCTATATTGCCTGTTTTCAATACTTATCTGACCGTCAATGGGTATTGGCTAAGGCTCAGTTTACTTCGTCGTAGCTCGTCTTTCCAATAAATAATCAATCATCGTGGTACCAATTTAAACGTGACGTTGTGTAGGAAAACCATCCTTTATTTCTGTATTAAGGAAGGCATAATTATATTTGGTAAGAACTTCTATTGAGGAATGATGATAGGATACATCTCTTGTAAGTGTAGATTTTTAGTATGTATTTGAGGAAGAAAGGCCATCCAAAGAAATGTCTAGAAGGTGTCTTACCTTCTAGATCTATGTGATCCAACTTTGTCCTCATCGACACTTACCATCAGGTGAGATTGTAAAAATACACAGATTTTTCTCCCATAACAAAATGAAAAAACCTATCTAATTAAAATAGTCGTCGGAATGACTAAAAAGTACCAGTGTCATTTAATCATCGCTGGAAAGGTTCGAAGGACCATAAGAGAGAGGAGAAAATAATTTAATAGTAAGGAGTTACTTATAGTTTGAAATAAATTGGTTTATGTATGCATAGAGTGTAGACCATGTTAGTTCAAATGTCAGGTACACCAGTATTTTTTTTAAATGTTTGATAAGCTTTAATTTGACAACAATCTCACCTGATGTAAATTAAATGTTTAGCTAAAAGTAGTACGATAGCTAAGTATCTATACATAAAATAAATATATTAAAAATAAAGATATCAATGTCTTGTTATATTACGAGTACCTACACCTGTATTGTTTAGATAAAGACATTATTCAACACATCATTTTAAATTCAGTAAATTTAGCAAGTAGTTTAAACACATTTAGTTAGTCATATCACACGGATATAGTTAATATGAATATTATGTCATTATAGCATTATACTCATTATTAACTACCTAGGCTAGTTACCTACTTTGTTTATTAGGTCAAGGCACGCAACTGAATATTAAAGTAAGGAAGTAAATTAACTTAGTAACTAGATGTAAATGATTGACATTAAGTTTTACGGTTCTACGACACAAAAAATTTAACTATCAACCTATAATACTCGTTCCATAATTCGTGTCTATTCAACGTTTTTGTGAAGGTCACTCAAAATACATTGAATTGAATTGAATTGAATTTTCATAAAATGTTGTTCCATACAAATAGGTAGGTACTTTACTACAAAAGCACTGGCCGTATGGCCTATCAATACCGCTTTTTATGAACATCCAAGAAAAAAAAACGGTTGTAGAAAGTCAAGACCTTGGCATTAGCCTTGTGGCGTGGAAAACGATTGACGATACGGAAGCAACACAGCATTGTTTTACGAAGATTACGTAGACTCGAGGGGGAGGGGCGAAGGAAACGGATGCTGAACTCAACCTACGTAAGTGGTACTTATAATACCTACCTCAGTCTTTATGATGAAGCATTAGGTAGCGTTTTTTACAGAAAATTAATATCTTTAGACTTCCTTTATGAAAATGTATTTCAACCGTGTGATAATAAAATAAAATATGTTTTTTTTTATATTTGTTAATCAATTATGTTAAATAATTATATTTTGATTTATTAGTCAATAGAATTATTAACTTAGACAATTACATTTTATACAATGCTGATGAATACAATTTGAATCGTGCTGCAAGGCCTCTGCTTGAAAGAGCTATGTCAGTGATAAGCACGCTTAAATGAGCTAATTTAGTTTCGTGAACGCTAATTCAAATTTTATTCGATAACTTCGAACTGGACTGGAACGTACCAATACCTATACACAAACCCAGTTTATTAAAGTGTAGACCAAGTTTGGCACTCAGATGTGTGTGCTTCATTAGTTAGTCTGTATTGTTACGTTTTACCCCTATAGGAATAACAATACGTCGATATGACGAGACGATAAAACTCAATCTTCATACAAAAGCTATCGATATCGTTACTCTACTGTAATATCCTTTCTAGGGTTTTCACGTTACTTAGGGGTTGATTCAACTAAATCCAAACATCTAGGTTGGGTATAACAAAGTCCTGAGAGTATACATGTACATACATACATATACATGGTTATGATTAGGTACTATTAGAGAATGAACTAGTTTTCCCATAAAGTTCCATTACACTGGCAGACTATGGTTTACCTGACACCATGCAATTCCCTTGTGTAGCCGTGGTCAAGCGACTGGTGTTGTGTTGCGACCGCAGTAGAACAAAAACAAGTCGAGAGCATGTCCTCAATCGTGCGTGTCCTGCCTGAGGCGTACTGTGGTGGTGCAGGGTTGATGCTTCTTGTGGAGTGGTTTTGGGTTTTGCATGCCTCTTGCTTTCATTCATTTCATTTTAATTGTATAAGCAACAAAATCTCCTAGGCCAAGTTGATTCTTAATTTACATTGCTTTGGGACCATTAGCTGTCCCAAAAACAATCTCATTAATTTTCATAAGGTTAAGTTTGGTTTTGGAATCTTTAATATATCTGCCTGTATTTAAACGTCTAATGTTGGAGTGTTGCTAAGTTTACTTCGTGGAATACTGTTTCGAGTTTAACATTTTTACCCATTACAAAAAGTGCACAAAGCTGCTGAAGGTGTTTTCGTTTAAAATTCGATTATTTCAGGTAAAAATACAAATATAGCAAAGATCTAAAAGGCATAGAGAAATTTCATGGACAGACACCAAGTTTCAACATAATGAGGCTGGATTTAAATCTCCGAAGGCAGCCCTACCTTCAGCAGTGGCAGAGAGGGGTAGGAAGCCGCAGGACATCCGACACGTACAGGAAGCGAAACCAGTTCCAGAGCCTTTGTCCTCCCCCCACCGCGCGCCCGTCCAACCACATTCCGACGGAGCCTCCGTGCGTTTGCGCACCCTTTCTTTAAAAGTGTATCGTTATTTTTTATGGTGTTTGGTTTTGGTTTTCTTCTTTTGTAATTTAAGACCCGTCTACGAGTAATTGAGAGTTTTATAAACTTAGATATAAATAATAATCCATTTAAAATTATGGATGAGCTTTGTAATTGAGCGGTAATATAAGTGTGGTTTAATTTTAATTTCAATTTCCAATTTATATAGTGACTCGTCGATATTATGGTATGTGTCAATAATGGGTTCCCACGTTTTACAAAGCCTCTTGATAGGAGTATTTATTATCTGTATTTTTTATTGTAGAAAATGGCGTATTATATATTTTTTTTAAATACCTACATATCTGGTTAAACTAAGATTGGCTAAAAGCTTCAGTGAAACTGTAGTCATCGTAACCTCCCATTACGAGCAAACCGGCCGAATTATTGAAGCTACGTAAATATAGCAGCTCAGCCGGCGTCAAAATATGAGTAGGTAAGTCCGGCAAAATGTCTCAGCAAAGCGGAAAAACGGCGGCGACCAAAATAACCGCTGAATATTTCCGACTAGCACCGAGCTCGACTTATGAAAATGGCATCTAAAGACGGTCGGCGCGCACGCAACTTCCGGTATACTGATAAACATGGCGGCAGCGAGCCAACATGGCGGTGTTTCCGGCGCTGATTCACATAATACCTACATTTGAGCTCTCTGTGCATTTTTGGTTAGTGATTCACTCTTGCTGGTAGATGTCCAGACTTTGTTTTGATGGTATATTTAAACCAACTAACTATGGTGTATTTTTAGTATATTAATTTATTGTCTAGTCTTCTAGGCTTGAATTTGGCGGAAGGTTCGAAGTTAGGAATCAGTCTAACGAATACAAAATTACGTAGGTACAATACGTTTGACAGGTATTATAGTTCACTACGATTAGATTCCTACTTACTTGATAACTAAATATTGATATCATACATAATAGTCAACTCTTTGTTTAACAGTGTGTACCTAATTTGTCCGTCTCGGAAAGAACCTATTAAATGATTGAGGAGTACCGAGGACTTACATTACCGTAAAGTGCATATTGTACTAGTGAAGTTTCCGTTAGCAGAATATGAGTTAAATCTTTAGGTGAACGTAAAGTAAGCTTGGAAGGTATACGACCTGGCACCGGTGAGTTAGCGGTAAAATACTCGTTTTCCTGGCAGAACACAGGAATTCGTAAAGTGCCTACACGGAACTGAAACCGGACCTTTGCGCACTTATCGCCAACTGGGATCCTATTTATGAAAACTAACGTAATCCATATAGTTGTACCGTTACCTCATACTTATTTGTACTTTTCAGGAATGGTATCCCTACAACTGACTTTTTTGGGTCCTAAGTAAATCAAAGATAACTAAAAGCTGGAAATGAAATTTGGACGTCCACGTAAAAGATCCGTAATCTATCCAATTTAAATAAAGTTAAATACCTACGTACCTATAAATATTGTAGTGTCCTACAGGGTCTAAAACTCACAAATAGGTAAACTTTACGTTACGACGCGACGATGCGATGATCGTAAAGTATTTAGTCTGATATAAATTAAATAAGGCTTACCTACTAAGAACAGCATTCTCTCTGCATCGCGATCGTGTAAAGTGTAAACTTGGTCATCAAAACAATACTAACAAAAAAACAACAAATAAATACACACAACTAACACATATTTTGAAATGGAGCCAAAAATATTAGTCTAATCCATTACAGTGCATGTTGCCCGTAAAATATGTAAATGTGACAGCCTATTGAAAAAGTCGATAAATCTTATGATTTACATAATTTCCGACAGAATGATAGGGTAAATCAAATCTGCATTGAGCTTGGTCGTCAATTTGGGTGAGACAGTGAGTCGTAGATAAGTTTACGTAAGAAGCAAGGTAAGGTTGTCGCACCGCGCGGCCGTGGCAGTGAACTTACTTTCTTCTACGCCAGCGCAACGCGCCAACCAACCGTGAACCGTGTTGAATAATACCTAACTATTACCAAACCAGATACGTCGTGGACTAGTATTACAAAGTTAACGAATACTTTTTCATTGTATAACGCATTATCTTTGTAGGTAATCAAGACCGGGAAATGTGGGTGAGGTATCTCGGCAGAATAAAGATTATGCGATAATTATCAATAAGATAAAGTAAAACGTTATATAATTTTATGTCCAACAGACTATTGTGTTGCATTTCAGGACCTATGTAATGATGTACCTACCTACATCAATTTCAACATATAATTTTTAAATTATCATCGTATTTAGCAATATTAAAACTCGAAGGGAGGATATACTAGGATTTGATGGTTTTTGAGTTGTCCGATATATCGAAGCTCTGTTGCAAGGGTCATGATCACGGCATAATACTTTTGTCTTTGCGATTAAGCAATTAAATTTGATTATAGATTTATTTGCATTTTTATTATAAATGTGAAAATGATAACATATTACAGGGTAGAATTAACCTTATCTGTTGAAATACTTACCTAGGTGAATTAAATTATCAATCAATTAAAAGTTGACCAAAATTCGGTAGATATATTTTGGCAAAATAGGTATCTATAATTAATATATAGTAGCTGCATCCGCGACGTCCAGTAATGGGGTAAGTAACCAAACAATAATACAAGAATAAAAATATTATATCTTTTATCGTTTAAAAGTTTATAATATTATAAGTAGACACAATCTTTAAAGCTGAATAATACCAACTGTTCATACAAGATGAATTGCAATATCTAAACTTTGAAGAATAACAAAAGAGTAGAGACTACTGCTATGAAAATATTTAATAAATAACTGCAATATTTGATTGATTAGGTACCTACTGAAAAATAGAGTTACGTTACCATTTTCTTTACATACCAAGTGTAAAATGAAATCGCTTCTTCTGACTTTTCTCTTAGTTCCGTTGAACAACTCTGTTTTTATGCTGTTTTCCTACAGTGATTCAAGAGTAAGGTTTATATGGATAATCTGTACCCTTGCGAAGGCAGTCCGCTAGTGTTTTAATAACGAATAATCATTCACTGTTCCTTAATGGCTAACCTTATGTTCATGGGCCACTGCTAAAGTATGAAATCGAGTTATCCAACTACCCGCGACGCGACACGGCAAGTGACGTTGTATATAATAGTCGCTAGACAACCGTTGGCTTCTCGGAGTACAAATAACGAGAAGTCTACGTAGAATTGCCAGGCTGAACTGGCAATGGAAAAAAAACAATTGTATAAATAAGGTAGTAGGGTTCCCGACAGGCAACGTTTAAGAATTAGGCAGACCCATTGAAGTATGTTAATACCAATACTCAATTATTTTAAACTCAAGCGAGTGTTATTATAACTCTACATAATTTTATTGAATACTCATTTTGGTACGTATTTTGGTACCTCATAAACATTTATAAAAGTATGAACACTGTGTTGTGTTTTTGTAGTAGTTTTTGTTGACCAACCATATTAATTTTATAATAATCATCATTATAATAAGTGAATAATGTCGACAAGAATTAATAGCAAAGATCTAAGAAGGCAATAACGACCTTTAACGAAACCAAGTGTTCAATTAGTTTCTAAGGTGGATGAGTAAATGAATTACTGAAATACTAAGTAAGTAAGAATAGTAAGAATTACACTCAAAACACTGTAACCTCACAATATAGTCTCTTACGAGACCTAGTGCGAGGGACAGAGCTTAGACTAGGGTTCTAGCATTACTTGTTTAAAAATTAGAATAAGTGTTCGTTTTAGTTAGTTTTAAGTACCTAACAATGTTTTTGTACATGCAAATAAACTATTGTTATTATTTTTTAAGTATGAACGTATGTGTAAGGTACAGAAAATAGGAAAATAAAAACAAACAAGAACAAGACGAGAAATGCTACTTGATTAATATTAGTTTTATACGGATAAAGATATATGCTTGAGGCCTTTTCGTTCGCCCTTTTACTACTGCTTGTACCTTTACCTATTCTATGGTCTCGCTGGTATATTCTGTCTCCGCTCACAATTCCAGCCTGCTTCATAAGTGTCACCCGGAGACCATAGCGGTCCACCTTGCACTCCACTTGCGTTTGTAATTACATTTCTTTGGAGCCAGTTCCCCTTGTTTAATGAAAACCTTAGCGGTATGTTGACACTATTTAGAGTGTTAGTGTGAGTCATATTAATTGTAAGAAAAATGTACAGGAACTTTATTTGAAAGTATTTGTTGGCCTGTTAATTACACCAAAGGTACTTTACACAAAAATATTCCCTTAGAATATTCAGTTTCAACTAATCACAAACTAAGCAACATATAGGAAGGAATAACTGTAAGATTTAAATTACATAATCATGTACCTAGTTATTTACATGGGTCCGCGGCGAATATCGGCAAACCCCCTTTGTGAGACCCCCTTACAAGATTCGTTTCCTACGATCGATACGAAATTTTACAGAATCTGTGGATCGTTACTTTTTTTTTTTATAAATTATGAAATTAAGTCGGTAAATTTGTAATTTTTTACCTGGTCCTACATCAGGTGCTACAATTGTCTTTTAATTCGCACGATTAATTACTGAGTTGTAAACTCAGTAAAAAACTAAAAAACAGAAAAGTATTTCTAATACTTTTCATTCGAAGAATTTCATTGTACAAGTATTCAGGCTATTTCCTCAAGGAATCGGCCCGGTTGAAATATCCAATAAATCCTCTTTGAAGTTGTGGCGCCATATTTATAGCAAAAACGGAGCCACGGCAGCGAGCAGACTCAGCGCATGCTGCGCCCGCGATCCCACTTCCGCGTAGCTCATCCCGCTGCGCGACCTAGCCCGGCCTAGGCTGTCCGTTATCACGAGCCCGTTACGTGACGCGCGTGACCCGGATCTAGGAAAAACTGCACCTATATTAAACAGTTCGTGGTAGACGATTTAGTCAATTGATAGTCTTTCGATGCCAATCTTTGATCTGTGCGAACATCGCCAGCAATTTTGAAATATTCAGGTTGATTTTTTTGTTCTTCGTGGATAAATCCATATAAGTATTTACCTATAATTTATTAAGTAGGTACATGCTTTATAATGGTCGATGGATTCCAGGCACATTACAGTAGGAACTGTATAAATAGCTGGCAGGATGAAATCGGTATATCAATGTTAATTATAGGTAAGGCAAAGTAATCGTAGTTTTATGATATCATTTAACTGAAGTATTGAAATGATCACTCTCTTGACATTGAAAACTTCGACCAAAATTACAATTACATAATCTCTCTTCATGAATTGACAGCCGTGCCAGAACTCTTGACGCCGCCATTCAAGGAATTGTTAAGCAAAAAGCCAGTCTATAAACGTAAAATGCGACAATTGCCACGAGTTCATCAATCTTCGCCATTTATTTGGAAGAACAGCCTCAACAATACCTTCGGTCATCCAGAGAAATTATTAATTGCTTTGTCGTCTCTGGACAAAGAAGCGGAAATATAAAACTTGTGCGATGGAACCCCGCGGTGTGAGGCGCTTTACCTGACTCTTGCCCTACCTTTGTGTCCTGATTCAAAAGAAGGTATTTGCTTTTGAGAATCTGTGGGAATTGCGCAACGGTCGACGGCGCGAGACGGTTGGGTAGGCGTTACAACAAAATGATCCTTAATATAATAATGCCTTTGATACCTATCATGAACAATCGCTTGATAATATTCAGTAAGCGTAAAGCGAAAGCCTTTTTGGCGCAACCCTATCATCGTTATTGTACTTCATAAATCCCTAAAAAAGTAGTAGATAAAGCCTTAAGTTCATGAGAGGATGGCACCGCATGGTTTCGTTCGAAATCGTCGATGAAAAGCGCACGAACATTACAAAAAGTATTATTAAACCTCGAGTATTAAAAGGTTTCGGAGGGGTATTTCGATCATTGCTGTGAACAAAAGTGTTTAGATCGTATCAATGATCCATTTGGTTCACGCAAAAGTGCTGTATTCACACCTCTTTGTCCCCAAGCGAATGACCAACACTGTATTGGTTCGCCGAACGACCCTGTACACTGGCCGCTCTATATCTCACAGATGAGTGTCAAACAAATCCGAGACCGCTTCCTAGAAGGGACTTAGCGGCGCCTTAAAGACCCTTATTTTTTGTACCCTTTAAGATAATAAATGATGCAGTTAAAAAAAAAGAATCCGACCTGTTCAGTAAGATAACGATCAGAATGATTTTTATGGAAATACTCTCCGGAATTATAATGATCAGGAGCCTTTGGGATGTGGTGGAGCGAGCAGACAAAGCGTCGGCGAAAGACGAAAGATCTGTGTAGAAATGTGTAACGTACATCGTGACGATTTATCTGAGATCCGATCGGATAGTTAAGATAGGTAAGCACATAATTATAAGAGAAGATTTACAATAAGTGCTTGGTGAGTTATTTTCTACTAATGGAAATATTATGATAAATAAAACAGTCAAGTGCATACTTATCTGATAGGTTTCCGGTCATAAAAAAGAAGGTATGATCATCCAATAAGTAAACTACCTTATATCTAATCCAAGGTTTACATACACATCACTTTCTGTGGCTGATAGGAATAAACCATAGGATTTTCAAGTCCTATTTTTTAATAACGTAACCTTATTTAAAATAGCTCCGGAGAAAAGGTAAGTAAAAGTATTTGTATTTTTCTTAATTTCTTGCATAAATTTAATTAACATGTTATGATTATATCAGAGACCTTCACAATATTTACTAGCCACACGATATTCAATATATTTGTTTTAGCTTCAAAATCCAATAATGATACAAAATATAATTTGATAGATAAACACTTTATAGCAACTGGGGGCAGCAAGCAGCAAGTTGTAAGGCTAACATAATAATGTCAAAAATCATAACCATGCATTCTATTGCATTATCTGTAGTTTATTGTGTGCTGCTGCGTAAGAAGAAAATGATCAAAATAATTATCAAAAGCCATGAACATCAAGTAAGTTAATCTTGATTTTAATTAATCAAAACAAACTTATCAACTGTATGATTAAAGAAGAGAAAAGCTCTGGTTTACTAAGATATCTTAAATTAAATAAGTACCTATGCACATACTTACCTATCTACTCAAATAAACTCCATGCACGGTAGCTATTTCTTGCTAATTCTGTTTTTCAACTAACAAACAATGTTATTATTCTACAGATTTTTGTATAGGAAACGCCGGCGTTACTATTACTTGAACCACTCGAAAAGGCTTTCAAATCCTTTTGTGTCTCGGACCACAGAATGGAATAAACTAAAAAGCACTGCCCTTTTATTTCCTTACCCAATTCTTTCCAAGCTTTGTGGAAATTAAGTGTTCAATATCCTATTATAGAACACTTTGCAAAGATTCTAGGAAGGTATTTTAAATTCCTTTCATTACTCGAGTGCTTGCAGATTAATTTGTTTATTATTTATGTTCCAAGATTCTACCTGTAAAAATTATAAAATAAGTAGGTACTCAACACTCTTAATTGCCTACAGTATGAGATTCTACCAAACTATTTCTTAGAATTCTAGATAAAAACTTGATCAAAGTAGTCGTACATCATCATCATTCTCTTGCCCTTATCCCACATTATGTGGGGTCGGCACAACATGTTTTTTCCTTCCATTTTCCCAAAGTACTCGTACATCGTAATCATTTATTCTTATTATATTTGTTAGGTTTTTGCAATAGATAGGAAGATTTTATATTGATTTGACCATTATGTTGTGATGTCAAAAAGCAATGATACCTCCATACGTGATGGATTCGCCAAACTACGTCTGTTTACCACTTCGCTTCCTATTCAATCTATTGTTCGGAAGTGAAGAACTCCTCTATACTTGGAAGTATAAATGTCCTTCTTTGTGCGAAAGTTAATATAATATAATAGAAATGCGTATCTTTTGTACCGCAAGCTTTACCTGCTAAAATAAATCGCTTATTCTTTTTCCGCAGAGCATATTATTCGGAGTTTTCAATAAACAGACAGATATCCATAAGTGATCAATAACATAAAAATATTGGTAAAAAGTGGACTATGGGAAATCATAAATACTAAATCGAAGTTACTTAGTTTAGAACTATGATCTTCAACGATGTACCGGATATTAAGATTTCCTTCAATTTTGTAGGAAATTTACATATTTATGTTAAATAATCTAGTTTTAAAGAAAAAGTAGAAACGTTTACATTTTGACCGAAGTAAAAATTGTACTTATTAAAGCGAATCGTGTATGTTTGTATGCACCTTTAAAGGAAGCAAAGATTATCATGTCCGGTTATTAAATGTCCAGGCTTGTAAGTACCTGAACAAGTTGGTGTACCTACCAAGCATAACAAACAGGATCCCAAACAACGCTCAAAGTATGAAAACAAGGAGGCAAAGAATCCGAGCCATCGGAATAAATTAGTTCGACGTTCTCGGTGTGATGTGAACGGACGGTCCTAAGTGGTGGATGGAACTCGTCGCGCGGTTGACCTTGAATGACGCTAGAACGTTTTCCTACATCACTTCCTGCTTCATGCCATCTTGGTAGGTTAGGTACGGTGGAATGGCGCCTCACATACCTACAGTGCGCTTTGTTAGGACGTGACTCAAACACTTTGAAAGGCATATTAGCCTGGCAGTAATTAGCAAGTAAAACTTATGATGGCTGCTAGTTTGCCATAATAAAAGCGTGCTGTTTAAATTTACAAAGTTCTAAGAAATATTTTTATTGGGGTTAATTACTAGTAAAAAAGGTGAATGGCAGGGTTATTTCATATAAAAACACTTATTTTTCATAGGAAAGCTATAGTAGGAACCTAAAAGTACATGGAAATGTTCAGAAGTAAAGTTAAATTTTAATCACTTACCACCAAGCATCAGAAAGAACGTGAACTTAATCCAAGTAATGGCTACACATGGAGACAAAGTACGTTGCATTCACTTCCCGCTTGGTATCTAACCCGAATGCACCTTCTTTGTGCCTCGGTCTCGTTTCATTATGCTGGTGAATAAACTTCCTGAGCATAAGCAACAGTATAGAGGTGGCATATGGCATTGGGCTGAGGACAATGCGTCACTGCATGATAGACATGGTTTTCGCAGTGCGCCCTTGCAATCTTCCTAATGAGTGAGCCCTTTCACACTTAGGACAAAGGTTGGGGTTCACGGGTGACATGAATTCAGTGCGTCCGCCTTTGTTCATCATCCACACAAATCCGTAATGTTGTCTCCAGACAGAGTAACATTTTCAGAAGCAAGCTTCCAATAGCTAGACTAAAAATACAGAGTATAGAGCGTTCTATTTCAGTACTAACAGTTTACGTAATGCTTATTTATTTGAAATGAAAATGTCTAAATGAGCGCTCAATAGGGGCTTATTAAAAGCTTTTTCAGTAGTATAAAATTGCATTTTCCCTTTATTTCTCTATAAGAATATGGCTTCTCAGGGGAGAAAGGAAGGTGGATTGTAGAATAAGCCTGTGCCTAGCCAAGCCCTGACCAGATTAAGGATTTCCATAAAGTAACAGAAAAAAAAAATACCCGCACCGTCCAATTGTTGTTTCGTATTTTGCTCACCATTCTAAGATTGTCTGGAAGAAATTGCTTTTAAGAAATAAGACCGCCCATTACGCATTTTTCATTTAGTATTAAGTTTATTTATGTACTGATTTTATTTTGGTGCTTAATAAAGAATTATTGTTATTATAGTGCCTTTTCGTAGCTACAAGGCGTGAGCTACGAATGGGTTGCGAAACAACATTATTGCAGACGTAATATCTTATCATCTTTGTATATAAATCACTACTAGTTTACTACAGGTAGTACAGGTCCATATCATTGATTTACAAATGAATCAAATACTCTCAATTGTTGTTTCTTGCCACCTGCAGCAGGTAACACACGAATGCGGAGTTCAAGTCACCCTTCTTCATGAATTACCGGACTATAAGGTGGCTATAGAAAACAGGTACCTACGTTTATAAAAATAGGGTGCCAGAGAATCATGCTTGTATAGCTTTTAATTTTTTTTTAAGATTGTATAGTAGGTGAAAGTTTGTGGAAAGAGCTACTTTTCTCTATGGTAATTTTATCTCAGTTTTCTTTAAGTTATGTATTTCTTCCTTAATAGTAGTAAGGATTTAAATATTTACAAAAGAAACTCATATTTAAACATATAAAAAAAATTGTTGGTATTATATGTATTTAGTCAGCTGAGAGTGACAATTCAATTAAGTAATAATTGTTTTTATAATTGTTATGATCGATGAGTCTTTATACTGTACTGTACGTATCTATCACTGTACTGCAAAATTGATATAAATCTAAATATAAAATTTAAGGAAAACCCCCGATTTCAATGCCAATAATTTCCTTAAATGTAAAACAACATAATATTATGTAATGTGGACGCGATGCGCTTTCATTTGATGTGACGTTTATGACACTAGTATATATTTGCAGGTTTTTGTTCCCCACTCTCACCCCCATAACTTTTAAGCGGCTCAACCGATTTTCATGAAACATGTTTAAGAACACTCGGCCAAACTCACCTTTCATACAAAAAAAAACTAAATTGTAATCGCTCCATCCGTTCGGGAGCTATGATGTCCCAGACAGACACGTCAAACTTATAAAACCCCTATTTTGATCGGGGGTTAAAAAAGGTAAATAAATGTTCGCCTATAACTATAAAACTTTATGATATCTGATGTTATTATTTTCTATAAACTACCTAGGTACCTATATCTTTAAATATTTTCAACATTAACATTATTTTCACAGAAATTACGATTGGGCCCAGTAATTTCATAAAAAATACTGTGAAAAGGCTATTTCGTAGTAAATAAAATAAAAATAACATATTATCCCTTAGTTACGTTTGTGTTGCGTCAATTTGCGAAAGAAGCTCTAAGAATGCGTCCTTCATCCCTAGCTAGAGCTAGAAGCATGCGTAACATGTAATTGCATTATTGTTTGATACTGCGCCACGATATCTTGATTCTTAAGGAAAATTACATAACATTTACTCACGAGCAAATATGGGCATATTAAGCATTCTTTAATTGCTATATGAACTATGATGGCGCGTGTATGGCAGATTTATGATAACTGGGTAGGTATTCTTATAAGACCATGAGTTTTTGGATAAATGAAGGATCAAAAGACTTCTGGATTGTTAATTTAAAATATAAGAGAATCACGCACACGTAAAGAACTGGAGTGGATAAAACTAAATGATTTTAATTATTTTTTTAAACTCCAGTTAAATAAAAATAATCCTGACTAAGCACACTGCATCCAAACTAAGCAGAGCTTGCACTATAGGTGTAGATGACTGCTATACAACATATATGTATATATTTTTCGTTTATATCTGAAACTTATGATACAGGGTGTAACAAAAGTTTCGGCCAGTATGGGAAGGTCTGAAAATGTAAGACATAGGGAGATTTGTTTTAAGGAACTATGTCATCGATTTAAAAGAAAACTTGTAAGTTCCCTGGACACGAACCCGGAATTTTAGAAAAATTATCAAGGCATAATTTTTATCTGGATATCGATTGTGTAGGACCTACACAAACCTACACTGCAAGTCATAAACACAAAGCTTTACTAGCACATACAAAAATAAATTTTAAGATATGAACACAAAGCATTTTATTTACATCATCTTTTGTAGTAAAGTTTGGAATTTTAACAAATAAGCGAAGTCAAAGTTTTTTTTTAATTTGTGGATTCTATTTTTTATTTTGCTAAAATTGATGACATGGTTCCTAAGAACACATCTTCTATAGTTTTTTGCTAAATTTAATTACCAATTGTTGCCTAGTTACAACTTATCACCAAATAATCTACCATGTGTGCATAGTTGATTACACAATTAAGGCTATTATGACTAAGCTGTAATTATAACCGCACGTGCATTTTTTACGCGACATGTGTATAGTACAGTAACCCTCGGAGATACAACAGAATCAATTAATGACGATGTATCTAATCCTGCGCCGCCAAATGCGACAGATGCAAGCGACAGGGGGTTTAGTGGTGCGAATTCATAGCTCCCTCTCGGAGTGCCAATGTACCACATACCCTCCTGATTGTGCAAGCTACATCTGTCCACTTGCAACACTAGGGATGGGAAACAAACAAAAAATCAAAATCATAATTAAATTACACGAGAGACAGTGACTTTGTTTGACCACAAGTATAAGCTTATAATTCGCAACCTCGTACTCATGAAACTGTGTTACAAAACTGAGCTGAGGTATCAAGCAAAGCAACATTTCTGAAAGGCAGTAGGATGCTAATTCAATGCCACAGTCAGTCACAACAAAAGTACTTCCTTTTAGAATGTTGTAATAGTCCTACGCTATGTTCTGTTTTAACAACTCAATCGGAGTATCGACTTGGACTTCCTGAAAGAGGTTTAGTTTGCAAACACAGCGGAACTGGTATTGTTTTGTATCTTTCGGAGAAGCGCGAGAAGGGACAACAGTGACTTCACACTTCCTGTTTCAAATGAGGATTATATACACGTTCATTGTGTAGTTTTCGTACGAAGTCGCGTATTTTCTTTGAAACGTAGTTCCGTAAGTGCTTAAAACATTTTTTTATAGATGGATTGAGAGGAAGAGTCACGTTATTTCTGAAAGAGTTTTTCAAAATTACA
Organism: Gymnoscelis rufifasciata; assembly: GCA_929108375.1. Lineage (NCBI taxonomy): Eukaryota > Metazoa > Arthropoda > Insecta > Lepidoptera > Geometridae > Gymnoscelis > Gymnoscelis rufifasciata. Next base: position 9,118,177 of record OV815302.1, on the reverse strand, counting down.
TGAACATGTTACGATACTGTAACTGATAATTTAACTCAACGTTCTGGTTAAGTACATTTTTTTAAATAATTAAGGACTATTTAGCATAGTATCAGTAAATGGCGACAAATAAAACAGTTCCGTTCTTTGTTGTTGTCAATTGTCCCACCCTAGTGTAATCGGACCCTGCACTCTATCCCTCGCAGAGATAAAGTCGCCCTCGCATTCAAACAAGTGGCTCACACACACAGTCACAATCAGGAAGTACAATGAAGATTAAAGAGACCCGTTGCACACACTCATGATTATTATAATTTTCGTAGGCACCATCCCGCGAGTAGTAGCTGAATATAAATAATATTGCGTACGCACACAAAGAGGAATTTAAATAAAGCGACTCGCGCTGTACCAGGAAGTAGCAGCTCGGTTACTCACACATGGGAAGAGCTATATCGACTGTTAGGTAGGTACGATATGCGTCGCTGGCGCACACTTGTACGTCAACTATGCGTGGGACCGCGCGCACATGGCCTGATTGGGACATACCAAGTGAGCCCCCAGACGAAACACTTTTTACGACGCCCAGTTATATCACCAGAATATTTTATCTTCACAGATCTGTGCTAGCTTTACGAATATTAATTAATTACGTATCTTTAATCGGCTTCTTTGTTGTGATAGTACAGCAAATATTGTCTCAAGCTGAGGAAGGAATTACGATGATAAATTAGTTAAGTAGTCGAAAACGTGCAAGTACTCGTACGTATGACATAATCGTGACTCAATATTAAAACACATGATGTGCAAAGTAACAAAATTGTATACAACAATTATGTATTGAGGTTGGTTATGTGTAAGAATTAAGGGTTAACTATTTTATTAATTAGAATTTTGTCAATTAATAATTGGTTGAAGAAGATGTGCGAACCTAAATGTCACCAGACCAGATATGCAACCAATTTACGATAGGTATTAATAAATATATCCTGTAAAAGGGGAATATTAATTCATTCAATTTAAAACATTATATTCCTTCATTATAGAATACAAAACATTCGATACGCTGTTTTGATAAAAGCAAACTAGGTACATCATTGTATCATAATAATAATATGAGCTACAGAGACGCGCCCTCCACGAACCCAACTCCCGGACCGATTTTTTTACATCACATCAGTTTGAAAGGAGGGTTGCATTGTCATGTGACACTTGTGCGCTTTCAAACCTTGCCCAGGGGGTAATTCAGAAACGTGGATTAATTCGTCCATTCACAATAAACATGCCCCTTTATTGATTTTCTCGTCAGCATACATTTGAAATTGGCCTTATTTGAATCAAGCAAATTATTTAGATTTCAAAGTGTTCATGTCGTGACGAATTCGTTTATGCTTTAAATATAAAACTATTCCAACTGCTATCAAATTGGTCACAAACGGACAGGAAGCCAGAAGCACTTAATACTTTAGAAATGAGTATGTAGATTAGGGTATGCTTAAGATTTTATTCCAATCGCGTGACCACAAGTTACTAAGTCACCATTGGCCGCTGGCTAGCTTACTTGAGGTCGGCGGAAATGGACGATTTCAAACTAATTACGTTTGAAAACCGAACTTTAAAAGAACCTTAAATTGTATTATGTTCTTTTAGGAATCATTAATATGACACGTATGTGTGATGCCAGATAGTCGCCACGTGAAAAAACGTTACCAACGAAATCTACGCAAATGAGGAGTTAAACTAAGTACGTAAAAAAGTGCTCAATTAATGGTTAAACTACTCTGTGTGTCAGTCTTGTCTATCTGTTATTTTCAGATGTCCACGGCAATACAAGCTTAGTGCTACCCACAAAACTAGATGTATTCTGAGGTACCATGAGGCTTAAGCCACTTTGTTTTCTAAACAAGCTGGCACTGTTTACAAATACCTACATAGACACGAACTAAGGCTAGTTCTGCGGTAGAAATTAACAAAGACAAGGGTCGTTTATCGAGGTAGGGCTCATTAATAAATTTTTGCTGAATATTTATTAATATCAACAAAAATAGTACCTAATGGTAGGTAGGTACTTAATTTTGAAACATTAAGATAATTAGAAACAAACGGAATGAACACAGAAAATACATATGTAGCAACAATTAGCATACTCACAGCTATGAATGATAAAATTGGAGTAGGTACATAGATAATAGCGTTATGAAAATAGACGACACGAATGGAAGCATTACCTAATAAAAGAATGACTTCTTGCTGTACTGCGGTTTGGAGCAGAAAGTGGCGCAATTTTTCGGCGTGACATCGTTACCTAGTTTTGAGTGGCAGTTATGTAACGTGAGAACAACAGTTGAATCGAGGTCGGAAGTGCGTTCGGATTTGAGAACTTGCAATCTTTCATAACTAAACAAGCCATATTTGGTTACAGTTTTAACTCTTGAAAGGTTAGAACAGAAATTAGAAGTTCACTGCAATTATTATATTAAAAAACAACCTTACTAACTTTTTGCTATGTTAATCAAACTATTATAATTAAAGTCATCATTATCTTGCCCTCATTATATTATTGCTTATCGTTAGTGGGGTCGGCACAACATGTTCTTTCCCTAAATGTTTCTCTGTTACCCGTCACCTCAACATATAGGCACTATTTTCTTACACATGTCATCCTTCACACAGTCCATCTACCTTTTCTTTGGGATACGTCTTCCCACATATCCATCAACATGCATCCTGTACGACTTTGACGTGATTTTCATCCCTTCTCATGTCATGAGTTACCTAAAATTACAGTAGGTTAAACAATGCAAAGTTGCTAATATTCAATTTGTTAAAACAAAAAGTGCTAGAAAAATAATGTATTGTTCTATCAAGGAAGTACTTAGAGCACATCGCCTTAGCCAATCTAAATACGATCCGGGTCAGCGCACAGGAAGTACCGGAGCGGTATAGAAATTAGTACTACGTAAGTGGCACTGCTATTTCCATACATTGCAATTTTAAATAGAGGCGATCCGGTTAAGGTTTCCGCCATTACTATAACGAAATCAAGTCCTATTCCGTTTTTAATAACTAACTACTTGTTTGGGAAGTCGCTAGACCGCTCTTAGCTCCTACGCGTCAGCGACGCGGATTGCGGAACGCGATGCGGGATATTTTTGCCTGAAATCGACCCGGCTTGTCGTCGCTTAGGTGTGCAAAGAGCAATAGTAAAGTATTGGTAGCGTCCGCCGTGCGGCTGATGCTCCTGCTTCGTAGTTGCTTGTCGCACAGGTGTGGCCGAATTTTAGTCGTTAGTTTCGGTAGTAAAAGCAGTAAAAGTCTATTATAGTAGGGCATAATACATCCCGCAATCACAATGAGTGGGTTTGCCAGAGTTACATAAGTATGAGCGCAGTTTTAAGTGTTGTGGTCGTGAAGAGGTTGCTGCCCATCAACTGGTAAGATTACTTTGGTCGGGTTCTAACTTCTACGGAGATGGGTCGTCGCAAGTCGTTGCTTGATAAACAAATAAATGATTAATTTTCATATTAAGTTAAAAAAATACATGTTAATTTTTATCGTTCTAATCTGTATATTTGTTTTATAAAATTATAAATATTATTATTATGTCATGTATTTAAAATGTGTATGAGACCAAGTGGAATAAAACTACCCATACCGACTTGATTGCAGAATAGATGGAAACACCAAAGTCGGATGAATAAAATAACTCAATAATAGGTAACATACTGGACCCATCGTTATCAAATTAAAATGGGACCATTTTGAAGGTTAAGCCACACTTTTTATAGGGCAAAGATAATAAATTTAAGGAAGAATATTAGACGCCAAAACTTCTTAAATCTGTTTTCCTTTCTTCAGTGAAAATGTTTGGAATTGTTATATTTTACTAAAATCCTTTTGAAGTCGGTTAAAATATAAAGTTTTTACGGTAACATTTAACGACTTCCAACATCTCCCGCAATTTTGCTCAGCAACGACGACTGTTAACGGAAACCGGAAGAGATTTTCTTCCGTCCCTTACCCCCCTCCCCATCATCCGGTGCCCATAGGTTGCCGCCTCGTTTCGCTGTCCAATTTCCTTTTTCCGCATGTATTAATATCCGGCTTAAACTATGATATATTTTTGTTGCTTTATTTCCTAGTGACTCGCATCTTTCAAATATGCACATATTTCAGAGTCGCGAAGATAAGAACTTGGTGACGTAATTAGATTATTTGCTCTAGAAATTTTCGATCACAAGAGTATCAATTCAAAATGTCTTACATAAAACAGTAGTATTGTAATTTTAATTTGACATTTTGAACAGTTCCAGGCTACTGTTTAACAGATCATAAAAATCCCTGCGTTCTAACGTAACAACTGATAAAGTTCAAGTTTGATACACAAATATAAACTGATTTTTACAGCGTGATGTCGATTTCGAAGGCAATTTGACGACAAGCCTTTATTTAACCACAATCTCCCCTGATGTAAAGTGACGATGTGGTCTAAGATGGAGCATGAAGACCTAGAAGGTAGATGGCTTCTTTGTGCCACATTACGAAACACAAAGAAATCGTTTCACGCACTGGCCCAGCCCGGAGGGTAGTGACAAGCCGCGGCCGAAGACAGCACCAGAGACTGTTCTTAACACAACCCGCAGGTCACGTGTAAGGATTCAGAGGGTTAACACTTACGGACGTGAACAGAAAAAACCTCTAAACTTGTGTACTAATGCATAGCGCAAAAATCAAAGTAATTAATTTACTATTTTATTAACCCCCGACCAAAAAAGAGGGGTGTTATAAGTTTGACGTGTCTGTCTGTCTGTCTGTCTGTGGCACCATAGCTCCCGAACGGATGGAGCGATTTCAATTTAGTTTTTTTTGTATGAAAGGTGAATTTGGCGCGAGTGTTCTTAGACATGTTTCATGAAAATCGGTTGTGCCGTTTACAAGTTATGGGGGTGAGAGTGGGTGAGGAAAACCGAAAATCTGCAAATATACTAGTGTGGGGTATCAAATGAAATCGCATCGCGTCCACATTACACAATATTATGTTGTTTTACGTTTAAGAAAATTAAGGCATTGGAATCGGGGGTTTTTCTTAAATTTTAAATTTAGATTTATTGCTTATTTTATTCGCTTACCTAAATTGTACCTGGTCAAAATGTTATAGGTCTTGGTGGTAGGTTTAGCACAAGTTAATTTAATTATAATTATGATGGATTAACATGTGTATTATATAATTTAAATGTAAAAGCATGTGTGTTAATTACATAAGATAATAGGTATATAATTGAAATGAATATAGATAATTGAATTATATTTTAATTGGAATTGGTATGAAAATGAATGCCAAGAAAGGCATTCATATACAAATTTTCATATTTGGTATGTTAAATTGCCAACCCTTTAACAAGAAGCTTGAGTCTAATTAAAATCAGCCTCAGTACAGTATTTTCGTATTACATCATCATCATACCCTTTTAACGTTCCCACTGCTGACACAGGGACTTCTCTCTTGAGGAGAGAGATTAGGCCTTAATTCACCACGCTGACCAAGTGCGGGTTGGTGAATGTCACATGTCCTTCAAACTCTTTTAAAGTTATCAGAACATGCCGGTTTCCTCACGATGTTTGCCTTCACCGTTAAAGCACTAACATTCGTTTTACATACTTTCATTTAAAACAATATTTAATGCATTAAGAACTAGCCCTGTAATGCGTAATATAGGCAGTCTTATTGCTTTGCAAAGCATTTTATTCAGTTTACATATTAATCGAGTAGAAAATATTTCAAAATGTGTGGCAACATTACCTTAGTTATTTTTTAATACTTAACTGGATTTAATCAGTATTTTGAAGCAATAATTCAACTAAACCTAGCTAACTAATACTATTTATAATGACACCATGGAAATTAGGGAATTAATAAAGTAAGTATAAAATGTGTATTGATAATGCTATATTTTAAGTCTACATGGTAGGTCTACATCCAGAAGTGGACATTCTATTGCTGAAGCGAGATATATTTTTTTAGAAACTATTTTGATTTTTACTAATATTACGAAGGTACTCATATGAACAGATGAGGTAGTAGCTAGTAAAACTAATAAATCTTGGACAGGAAATCGTAGAGTCAGCATTATTAGTCTAGAAACAAAGTATTAGACAACCGACTGTTGCAGATACTGGAATTAGGCGGCACCTAATGTCGATACGATAGTTGTAAACGTGCACAAGCATAGCTTATTTCTGGCGCTTCCGCGTGTGAAGCCGACTTCGATCGTTCACAGCATTCCGACCGGGTCGCATCGCCTCACAAAATAAATATCGTTTTAGTCCAAATAAATACAACAAATTAAAAACTTTTGATACGCACAATAATTATCCTAAAAACAAGATAACTCTAAAACTTGTGATGCTGTAAAGCACACACAAAATTATGCTACATAGCAACACGAATGCCACATTATCAGATTACGTCATAACGAAATGCGTAATATCTAAATACATAGAAAGAAAGGCAGCACAATCTACGGTCACGGTCACGTATGACCGAACATCTTTTATACCAAATCACCTACACCACATAACTCCACGCCGAACTTTCGTGTTGATGACATCGACATATAACGAGTCCATGAGTGGGAAAGAGACGGGGCAATTGGAGCGGGATAAGCGACCGAAGGGAGCAACAGGTAAAGATTCCGAGGCCACTTCCGTCTTGGCTGCCGAATATTTTGGTCTCGAACCGGTAGTGGGACCGCGGCCAGGACGCACACACTCATCTCAGACATAAGATGAAACACACACATCACTGATGCAGACAAAGTTTATTAGCAAGCCCTACGATCAAAGGCATTGTTAACGTAATCTATTAGATAATTAGTTACACAAAAAGTTATGCAAATCAAATTACTTCACAAAACTGAATATATAAATATGTTTAAGGATTTAAATTACTATATCAAAAGGTTTTTAACAATGTCAATCTACTTCAGAAATAGCGTCCCATTATTTCTAGAGATGTTAAAATCCACATGGCAGTGCAGAGAAGTGAAAAAAGTATGATTATTGGCTGACATTCATAAGACACGACGCCGGAGACAATCTCAATACGCAGAAGCGAGTCGAATGAGCTGAGTTAAACCGGTTAAGCCTCATATTGTCTCACTCTACACCAGGAAACTGCCGACCGGCTGCCGAGACATTTCCTGTGCTTTGTCTCAGCAATCATGGTGCGACTTGATCTTACCGAGTTCAAAAATGACATCAACATTCATTAGATATTAATATTGACAGAAAATGAAAATATGATGATACCTACTAATACTAAATGACAATACGGGACGCTTGAGTGTTTTCTATTTTCTGTCCACAGATAAATATCCACGCAATCCATTATGTAAATGAAGACAACCTTAAATATTCATGAGCCCAATGACGCAGGTTCTTGTCATTCATATCACTTATTAAAAAAATGGTTTTATACAATAGATATGAATTAATTTTAGAGGAATCCTGGAATACTGCCTAGACTTCTAGTTTACGCTACTATTGAAATGAATATAGCACTCGCAATGCATACTTTACAAACAAGGAAATATTGCGAGTTATTAAAAACTGGCGCGCTGACGTAATACTGCCATACAGCAAGACTTCCGCGTGCGGTAGTCGAGCAAGCAACAAAATATGATCCTACTTCGACAACAGATATCTACATAATAGGTACTTAGTCTCAGCAATCTACAAGTGGTCAAAGCGCCATCGTCCGTCAAATTACATTGATAACGGTTTGCGGAAACAACGTTCATGTGTTCGTTTAAAAATGGGACTCGGTCTGTGTCCCGAAGTTTTATCTCGTGTGAGGTGGCTGTGGGGTGCGGGCGGCGGCGGCGGGGGAGGGGACGGCAGGCACGTCCGTTCGCCCGCCCGCCGCCGCCGCATCATCAGTCCGCGTCGACGAGCTGCCCGCGACGCTAGTCTGCGAGCTCGGTCCCTCAGATTCGCTGCTGGTTTACGGTGTGCCGTAACACGACACGTTTGGAGGGAACGCCGCTGCAACGCGTGTGTTTGGTGCTTACTGAACATTGGATACTGTGCTATAAGTGTTGTGGAGATCATGTGCTGAATTTGAGACACATCTACCAGGATTTTATACACGACAAGTTCCGGATCAGCTCAGCCGGTAAGTAGCGGTGCTTATCGCGGGCGTGTTATCGCGACTCACGCATTTCCGACCGCACCCGATAAGGCGTCTATAGTTTTTTTTTCTAGAGATGAGGCAAAATTTGAGAAACTTGCCATCATCGAGAGAACTTTCAGGGGTCTGATAAAATAGGTTTTCCAAAACAGTTTTAAGTCGAAACTATCTTGAACTGAGTTTACAAATGCTTGACATAAAAGACATAATATATTATCCTAACGTTCTCAAACATATTCGATATGGAGGGTCTAATAGGCAAATACTTTGGCGTCACATGTAAACATCACAGATAAACTTGTGATTGACACGAGTAGGTACCTAAGTCATTTATTATGACCATTTGTGTCACAAACTTTATGTCAATAAATATATCTGGTTCGTAAAGTTTACCTTCAAGTCCTTTCAAGAACACAGTATTAGATAACAACTCTTTGCCGCCCAACAGGTGGCTGTTTACATTCGGTGCAGAGTCAAGTTCAATGATTTTATGAACACTGTAAATTCCCTGGAGAAGAACACTAATTTATTTGAGATACATTTTGTTAATATACTAATTGTAAACAGTTACATAACAGTTATTATTCTTAACGGCAATATCGTTTCGTAGGTACTATATTATGTGCTATACTATAACAATAAACAGGTAGGTATATTGGCTATTTGGACGGGACGAAATATATAATTCTATTAACTTTAAGGTGAAAATGAACCAGCAATTGCAATATAAGATACAATAGGGTTATTTATATAGAATTAAAGATAACATATTTTTTTCAACCTACAATTCAGGAAAATTTAAACGTATTGGCAGATTCATAACTTAATAAAACGCCTAGGAGCAATGTACCAGGCAGTTATGCAATAGGTACTTAATACGAATAAAATAATAAATGCAATTGAGATAAAAGTTAGGTACTGATAAACATGCAAAGTATATTTTTGTTGAAGACCAGGCTAACGATAAAAAAATAGGTTTGTTGCAATATTACTGAATTAAACATTGGAAATCATTTCTACATAATATTAACAATTTGAAATTCAAATCTTACATGAATGTTTAAACCTAGTCATCTACAACTCGGTTAAATCAACCAGTGGCGCCATCTAGGACCGAGTAGCGCAACTTTTTTTATCAGTTAATTTATACCAGTTGGAGCAAATTTGTAGAACAATATCGTCATACTATGATTTAATAACTCAAGTAATTCGAACAAAAATAGGTTATGTGGGTAATAAAAATGTACAGCCGTTGAAAATGTGTTTTCGTTTTGTTCACAGACGAGATGAAAGTAGTGAGCCTACAATTGCCTTCTGGGCCAAGTATGGAGCGGTTGCCGCTACCTTTCAGCCCAACAGAATTACTGTGGAGGTACCCACTTCCGTGGGCGCCCCCGCCGCCATCTCCGCTCGGAGACACCAAGGCCCAGCTGCCGGCCGGCCTTCCCCCAGAACCCAGACTATGGACCCGCGAAGACGTTGTAGTCTTTTTGAAATGGTGTGAAAGAGAGTTCGATTTGCCCAAATTCGACATGGATCTATTTCAAATGAATGGTAGGTTTTGCACAAATGTTTTATTCAATAAGGATTCCTTTACACTTCCTTTTATATCGACAGTACCTAATAACATTATTATTGTTAACAGGTAAAGCGTTGTGTCTGCTTACAAAGAATGATTTGGGCGAGCGTTGCCCCGGAGCTGGCGACGTACTACACAATGTTTTGCAAATGCTGGTGCGTGATGCTGCTCTATTGGGAAGAGTGCCTTCTTCGCCTGTTACACCGACGGCCCGCGCTGCGCCCTATCCCCCATCTCCCCATTCCCATCCTCCCACACCTACATGGACCCTCGATGGGTTCCATCACTTCCACAGCGCCGCCGCAGTGGCAGCGCAACCCAACTCCGTGACCTTAAGTCCCGCCCCTTCAGTAGATAGCTCAGGGAGCCCGCAAAGAGGAGAGGCCACCACCTACGCGCCAACATACGCACCTTCAGTCCCTACAACCACTCAGACGAGCTCTGGAAGCAACCAATCAGATTCAGATGAAGACAATCATTTTGCTCAAACACCTCGATCTCCGAAAGACATCCCAATGGCGAATCCAGCACCGCAATCGCTTTTGGCGCCGCAACATTCACACTACCGTTCACAACATCGGGAATTTTTCCCTAATGACATGCCAGAGTCTAATACAAGTAAGTTACTACTCGTTTCGTTCAATTAATACAATTTGATTTGATGGTAATCTGAGTAACAGTGTCTAATAATTTTCTTCTTTTTACAGACGGAAGGCTATTATGGGACTTTCTTCAACAGCTTTTAAATGATCCTAGTCAGCGTTATACCAACTACATTGCGTGGAAGAACAGAGAAACTGGAGTGTTCAAGATTGTCGATCCTGCCGGATTGGCAAAGTTGTGGGGCATTCAGAAAAATCACCTTTCAATGAATTACGATAAGATGTCACGTGCGCTCCGGTACTACTACCGTGTCAATATCCTAAGAAAAGTACAAGGCGAGCGACATTGTTATCAGTAAGTATATTACTAATTATATTCACATTTTCATTATCTTGCTACTTATCAATTAAGTAACTTACTAACAATGGCGTTTTTTATCAACAGATTTTTGAGAAATCCTACTGAACTGAAGAACATCAAGAATATATCTTTATTGAGACAGCAGATGAGCCCTACCAGGGTAGTTCCTGCACCAGTAAAGATGGAGATGAAAGAGGAGCGTTGCGAGGAAGACAATGCTGATGAAAACATGCCCACAGATCTGAGTATGGCTGCCTCTGAGCCATGGAGGAAGCGCTCACGGCCGGAGCCCCAGATGCAAGACAAACACCGCATCAGCGCTCTCATTGGTGAAAATATACTGATGAAATGCGAACCTGAATACACAAACGACCATTACGCCCTCAATCTAAGTGACAAGTGTGAACAGTGACTTTCAATGATGAATAATAAATAGTGTTTGTGAACTCGGCTCCACCCACTGAAACTAGTCAAGCTCCTCTCAGAAAGGATCAAGTCTTCCTTCAGAAATTATATGTAATCCGAATACTGAGAGAATTTTGACCGAAATAAGGTTTGGAGTAAAACAGGGTATGGACCTATGATGCCTTTGTGCCAAGTGATTTAATGTTTAAATGTCAATTATTATCTATGGTTAGCCAAAGTGTGTTTGTGCTACATCACGATATAAATTTTGTGCAATGAACAATATGCTTCTCTGTTAGAAAGCGGGGACGCTGTTGCCAAAATATTATGTAAAGCTATCCGTATTCCGTTAAATACGACTATGCATCGTATGTGCGAGGTGCGTCCTAGTTAATGCATTTGGGTATTTTAATAGTTTATATTTTGTTAATATGCTGAACTTGAAATAGATAAAGAGCAAAAAATCTGATGAGACTATTATAAATATTTGTAGAGATAATACTATCATTAGTTATTCGTCTTCCATTTGTTGTTTTGGCAAACATTTCAACTGTAGCAAGTGAATGTTATTTTCTACCACTAATTTTATAAAGTTAACGGCAATTTGGCAGCTCTACATAAAAATGTTATAAAACATTAATATTAAAACAGTTTAAAAGACAATAATGACCAATAAACCATTTAAGCCTTGAAACAAATTAAAATATCCGCTGTGATAAAACGTGGTAGACTAAATTGAGATAGAGTACGCTAGAACTTTTGATGCAAAGATTTCCAGCTACAAATTTCTGTGATCTCTTTTATCAACGTAGGTAGAAATATATGATTAGTATAAAGAATAATCATTGTAAATATTAGATAAGTGTTAAAATAAGCTTAGATAAGAAATTGACTGTAAAGAGAGTGTATGTATGATTTGTAAAACAAAATGCGGAGCTTTATCAAAGTACCTAGTATGTTAGTAGTTTCAACAACTGAGTTTGTATTTTTACATCTATTTCTATTTGGCGTTGGTGTCAAATTACTTCCAACACACAATATTATTAACGAATGCTTTACTTGCAAATATTGTGGAAGATTTATTATAATTTAAAAATAAAGAAGAATATGAATATTAGTGGCTATGTTTCCTTCATTACTCCAACCCTAACCATATTAGGTATGTCACCGGCAGAGCACAACCAAAATATGAGTAATTATTATAACTAGCCTTTCAGGCTTTGCTAGGATGCGAATACTTTTTCTTGAATCACTCTACCGATTGCACAAATTTGCATAATAATCCGAAAAGGCTTTTTTACCCCGACCGAAAAAGAGGGGTGTTATAAGCTTGAGGGTCTGTGGCATCATAGCTCCCGAACGGATAAAACGATTTCAAGCTAGTTTTCTATGAAAGGTGACTTTAGTGGTTTGATGAAAATCGGTTGAGCCTTTTAAAAATGATGAGGGGTGAAGAACCGGATATCTGCAAATATACTTGAGCGTGGTCTCAAATGCACATTACAAAATAATATTATTCTAACTTTCTATATAACTGAGGCTTTGGAATCAATGGTTGATTTTGAACGCAAATACAGGAAAACAGACAGGCTCAAATAATTATGTGTATCACAGACCTAAATCTAGATATAGTTCTGTGATGTGTATACTGGCAAAGCTGCGACGGTAAAAACTAGTTGTTATAATTTGAAAATTACCGAAATATAGAGAGACACGTTATATTTTCCAAAATAGGTAATTTGGACATTATAGTTTCCCGGTCTTATTAGATTCAACCAATCAAGTATCAAATGATTTAATCCCTATAAAAGTATACAAAATCATCAAAGTTTAAGTATCTACTTATAATTATTATGACAAACAAGCGACCGCCCGCTGCTAGGTACGGAGTTCGTTATTTGCACATGGAGGAAAAAGTTAATACCTATTTTTTTCTTTTCGTCCTTTTCCCACATTAGGTTGGGTCGGCACAACATGCATTTGTACCTAGTCTAAGGAAAAAGAGGCAAGATTGCAATCAATATCAAAATTTTTAAATTCAATTAAGTCGTCAGATAATAATTATACTTCAAAACCTATCATATATCAGCATTATTGCTAAAGGATAAAAATACGCCTTATAAAGTACAACCGTCTCTAGAAACTATTACTTGGATTTTCTGTTTTTTTTTTTTAATTTGGAAAATATATTTAACATTTATAAAAAACCGTCGAAGTGCGTGTCGAGTCCATGCAAGCACTTTCGTAGCGACATCTAGTTATTACCTTGCTTAGCTTAGCAAGTTTAACTGTCGACGAACAAGAAATCGTCGACAGTTGTGATTTAAAATTAAAGATATTATTTTAATCTTTGGGATCAGATCTTAGATATCTTATGTATCGGTTTCGTTACTTTACGTTTTTTCCCAAGAAAGGATTTTTTCGACGATTGGGCTGAAACAGCTATAAAAAGAAAGGCCTGACGGTCTTTAGTGTCGGAGGCCAAGATTCACTTCGGGTCGTTGCGCCGCAGCAGTAAGTAAGATTTTAATCTTTATCAGTCGAAAAAATAATATAGCTATGAAATAATAAAGTACATATATGTTGTACCTAAAAAAGTATTTTATCTGTTATTTTTACACAAATCCCGTCGGCATTGCCCGTGTTTTAGATTAGTAGCCCGCATGTAATAGATTTTATTGCAGGACAGCTCTGTGGAAAAAAATTTTGTTAAGGGCAAAACCGCACTGAAGATTGCATTATGTGTTGGCAAATATATCAATATTTCCTAACAATCTGCGCAACAACATCCTAGCCCCGTGATAAGCTCTTAGCTTGTGTTACGGGTTAGACTAGGGAGATCGGTTATAGGTACTTATAATACAATAGATATGCATATTATGTACCTATATAATATATTTTTATTCGACTTAATAATCACCCAGACTAAGGTGTTATAAAGCATAAAGCTTTCAATAAAACAGAAGAGGACTATGACTGTGATGTGGATGAAGCTGGGTTCCTTGATGATCTTAAGATAAACTTTCGGAGTACCTTTTATACGGACTAAGTTCGAAATTGTAAAACTTTTATGGAAACCAAATCCCAAAATCTATTTTCAGTACAAAACATGGGCTTTAACCTAGTTTGCAGCGCTACTTAATGACTCGTTTACATGTTTGTTTGTATAAAATAGCTCTGGATAAGTTTAATTTTCATATTAAATTGTTATGAATAACATTATCACAGGAAATACCTATCAATAATTCCAACGAAACGGATGTACCTATTGACAACGGAGTCCGATAAGATTGGAATTAATTATAAGTTATTCTTTATAATTTCAGATAAGTTATACCTATAACCTACTTGAGCGCCCTATTCCGTTCTTCCTCCTGGGACACATGGACTAGTCTTTTGACGAGAGATATTAGGCCTTAATTCTCCACGCTGCTGGCCAAGTTCGGTTTCGTTAAAGTTCTCAGAGCATGCCGGTTTCCTCATCTACTTACATGAATCTTAATTTGTCACAATTAGGTACGGTATAGGTTATTTTTTTCATCATGCATGGGAACAATAAAGTAATTAATTAGATTTGTGCAATGGTGAGGACTATGCTCGGCGTTTCGGTAAGGGAACGTATCAGGAATGAGGAGATACGTAAAAGAAAGCGTCACCGACATAGCCATATTTAGCTCCTAGAGAATATGGTTGTTGGGACAGAAGTTTTTAAATGAATCTACCTAGTTAGTAGGAAATCCACTTACTAGATAGATGGAGATGGTATTTTTTTTGTTTTGTAAGTAGTCGTTTGATTATAATATTACCTGAAGGATGGATCACAGATCTAGAAGGCACTACTTTTTAATTAAAAATGTCTGTATCTGTATCATATTCATCATCACGACTGCAGGATGTAGGCCCCCTCAATGTTTTTGCTAGTTATCAGATAGAAGCAGCCTGCATCCACCATGACCCGTGACCTAGCAAACAAATCCTGTAAACTATTATATCTTAAATAGAAGCAAATTGCAAAAAATAATAATAAAGATATTTGTTAATAAATTGTAGGAGATTGCCACGCCCATTGTTACACTATTATTTCATGTACTTTTGTTCTTAAGCATTGTTCTGTTGTATTATATTTTTTTGTAATTCAATAAAGAGTATTGAATTGTATTGTATTGTAGGAGAATAAAAAATAAAATAAAACTGACAAGCTGTGTTATTATTGAAGAAATCGAAAAAATATTTTCCAGTTTTAGTATGTAAATAACCCGTAACATTTACATTTGTTTGTAACAAGAAAACTAAAAATACACGAAAAAGATTGTGAGGGCAAATAATTCTTAAAGGTAAAATCAGAAACCTCCCTCATTATCATCACTTTTATTTATCAAACTAATGCTTACTGTTTATGCATGCTTAACAACTAATCAACAAATTGTGACAATTTTATACCTAGCTTTCTGTAATTTTTTGGTTGAAAAATATCACATCATCAGCAACTATAGTAGATGCTGTTCGTACTTGTCCATCATCCATTTTCACTTCACCATAGGATATTTTACCCGTGACATAGACTCTCTGGCCTTTTTTACAAAATTTGTAGACAGTGTCTCTTAGACCTGGCTTAAATATACTTATCCTATGCCAATCTGTTCTCTGCATTATGTCGCCAGATTCATATTTATAGCTGAAATGGGTGGCCAATGGAAAGTTTATAACTGGGTGCTCTTCAGAGCCTCTTTTCTGAGGATCAGCCCCCACTCTACCTAGTAATGTTACTTGGTTAATAGCTGAAACAATCAAACAAATTCTCTATTTACATTTTACACAAAACAATTGGAAACAGGGCATAAGATTTCATAACATTTACACAAGAAAAATCACATACAAAAATTAAAAAAAATAGAGACAACAAGTGACCATAAGAATTTATAAACTTACTTTTTTCAGTTTTCTGAGTGTCATATCTTGCAACAGTTGTATGTAGCCATTGAGTTCCATTTATTTGCCGAGTGAATCTAGGTACCTGGAATGTAAAATAATTAATTATTAAGGTAATAAATAAATTCCTTACAAATCTTGAGGTAATATTCATAAATCCAATAAGAATTTTTATTTCCATGTATGTACTTACCTCAGGGTTTGTTAAGATTGAACATGAGAGGGAAAGACAAATAATAAAATAAAATATGAATAAACATTTAAAATCTTCCCATAGGTATTTTATAAAGCATGCACAACGGCATGTTTATGTCTTAAACACAAACATTGTTACACAAACTGTTGGCTTATTCTATGATTCTGTTCATCACAACGCTTCAAGTTTATACTGACAATATTATATAACACAAGGTGCTTAGTTTTTAAAGATTAACGTAAAATTAAAAGTAAACAATGGTCACGCACGGTGCATAACGACCAAAACTAAAACAATTAATCACCGGTCGCTATTTGGTTGTTATCATTACAGAAGTAAGAAAATTAATGCAATAAATAACAATTATTCAATAAAAAGCATTACAAATTAACGGGTGTAAACCCATTCCATGTAACCAAAACAAACTTTTAGGTTATGTTACAAATATTAGCTATGTTTTTCTGGACTTACCTTGGTCAGAAACATTATAAAAGACCAGCGTGAACTAATACTAATATGCGATTACAAATACCGAAAAAAAGGAAAAATTTGATAGCACACGATATTTTACTATAATTTCTAAATCATTTCAGAATACACAAATCTAAATTTCGAACTTCGCACTCGCACCATTGATCACCACAAAACAACGAATGGTGATTCACCATTCGTTGTTTTGTGCCTATGTTCACGCCACGTCTATGAAATGACCGTGACAACAAAGACCAATCATACAAGCTTGCTAATTGATTGTTAAACATTGATTCAACAGATTAAATAACCTGTTTTCTTGTTCTAGTCAGAAAATGTATGTTTACGTTGTCTGTACATGCAAGAAAATCAGAAATGCCAACCTAAAAAATTAAATTTTGTAACTCACTCAGTCAATCAATCATTCAGTTGAATGAATGACGGCTATTTTGTGTAGATAGAAATTTTTCTCTTCAACAGCCACCACCACCATACAAAATCCTGGAAAAGTTGTTGCCTGTGAAGGATGCCTTCAGCTGCGAATGGAAAGTCTGAAAAGCCAGCCTCTACGGAGGCTTTGGATAATTCACCAATACGTCAGGTTATGACGATTATTGAACATAAAATACGCAATTTGGAGAAAAGAAAGGTACGTACAATGCGGTTGTAACATCAACAATGCATTAATTCGCCAGTGATTTTATCAGAACCTTACTTAGATTTTTCCACCGTCTATTTGCTATGTTATTTTCGACGTTAAATGATATGTAAGTAAATAAAACCAACGTCGATCAAGCTTTTGACGCCATTTTCGCCCATGTGCTTCCCTGCTTTGTTGACGAAAGAACCATGACATGACGCCCGTGTACCGAGGCTGTGTTATGCTGCTACTCACCTCCCTTTATTATTTGTGCCGTTTTGTATGTTATATCCCAAATTAATTTGTAATCTGCAATTCATATTAAGTAGGAATGTATAACTGAATGTTTTGGTACATATTTCTTTTGCTAGCTGGTCACTGACCTGAGTCAATGTCATCTAAAATTTTGATACAAATAACGACTGCAGGATTGTGCGAATTAGTTGATGGATGTAATATGTACAGTGCTTATTTTTATATTAAAATATAGTTAGTAGATGTGGTTATTGTTAAAAATACTTATTGACCTCATCAATCTTTATTCTGTACCAATAATATGAAGTGCTATGCACTGCCACAATTCCAATGTATTGTTATTTTAAATAAAAATTACCTTCTCAGGGAAAGTTAGACCAGTACCGTAACCTACAGAAAGCTGGAAAAGACTTGGAAAAAGAGCAAAAAATTGCTTTAACAAAATGGGATGAAGTCAACCAAACCTTGGAGTTTTCAAGAGAATTTTCAAAGCAAATTACTCAGATAGCTACCACAGCTGAACGAGATGCTAAGAAACAGGCGAAGAAGGTATGTATAGCCTATTTTATATCACTTAATAGTAGGTACCATCTTAATAGAAACAATTCTAGTTTTGCAAACATTTACAAAGTAGAAAAGGTTCATCCAGCTTAATATAAGTTGTTTTGTTTTTCAGGATGCTTGGGTCCGATATGCTGCCGACACCAACAAAATTAGGGAGGTACTGCTCATTTTGGACTGTCTCAACATGATGGGCTCGAATGAAGTCAGAGAAGATTTTCTTAACGGAACTAATGGAGCCGCAAAACTGACAAAGGAGGAGCTCAGGATTCTTGAT
The DNA here is from genome assembly GCA_929108375.1 of Gymnoscelis rufifasciata. Lineage (NCBI taxonomy): Eukaryota > Metazoa > Arthropoda > Insecta > Lepidoptera > Geometridae > Gymnoscelis > Gymnoscelis rufifasciata. Next base: position 9,099,737 of record OV815302.1, on the reverse strand, counting down.
GATCTGTAAGTTAATATGTTTTGAATTTAAATGACTATTATTCATACAGTATGTTTCAGCTTTAGCTGCGCTCAGATGCACATAGAACATACAGTCGGACTCTTTACGAGAGGGATAGATTACAAAAAAAAAACAATTTAATATAGTAAAAATTTAGTACAAATAATTTTAGCAATGACTTATATTACATATTCTTAACTTTCTTTTACGAATAATCCATTTAGTGCCGTGTGTGTAGCGAGCCAACCTAAACACGACAGGACAAATTAAACAAACGAGAGAATTCCAATAGAAGAAAGTTGTATCCCTAATTCTTGAATCAGAATATTTAGAGATTTATATGTATTTTTTATTCACTCCATGATTTGCTAGGTTTTAAGTTTTCAAAGATATTTTTTAGTTAATATTGATTGGTTAAGTGTTACATTTGTGTATAAACTATAGATATTTGCAAGAAGGCAGACATTAATTGACAATTGCAATGGTATTTCAACTTTAACAGTCTTTTATTAAGAGTTTTTTTAACAATTTTTGTGATTTTTTGTTAAAGTTAATAATAATAATAATATAACTCTATTACACACCCAGACAAAACAATACAAAAATGGACTTAATGCTTAATACAAAAACGTAATGGGCGGCCTTATTGCTTACAGCAATTTCTTCCAGACAACCTTTGGATGGAAAGGAAAACTTCCACATTAAAATAATATAGTCTATTAAAAGTGCTCATAAGAAATTAATAACTCTAACAAGAGTTTACTTATTCAAGTTGCACTTTTTACTTTCTCAGAAAGCTAGAGCAATATTCAAAATATTAATATAAATCATATTCTTTTATATTTTTCTTTTATTGTTATGTGCGTCAAACTTATAACAACCCTCTTTTTGCGTCGGTGGATAAAAAGAGTGGATGTGTCGGTGGATTTAAACCAATGTCTTTGGTTTCGCAAAAGACGCTTTATTAAAAACGAATTTACAATTAAAAAGGAAATCCGCCTTCTCGAGAGCTTGCCTACGAATATGCTGCAGACCGGTCTATGTTTCTACCTTATCTTTGTGTGTCCCTTTGCCCTGCCCACGTAACCACTGTTTTGCGTCCCTAATCCTGCGTTGGAGTTGGAACATAAGCGCGATAGAACAATCGCTCTTTGAATGCGGGCCCGAGCACGTTGAAATACAAGCAACTCTGTGACAGCATTACAACAAAGTGTGTTCGCGGAGCAGTTAGATAGAGCACGGTCCCGGTTCCAAATTTGGCATGACTCTGTTAAAGAGTCTGTCGTATTTCGAGTTTGCGCGGGCCTTAAATAGCTTAATATAATATGTCCTGCTCCTATCCTGGGTTGCTGTTCTGTCTAGGCTTCGGAACACCAACAAGCAAGCAAGTGAGTTGGGACAAGCAACCTTAACCATTTAATAAATGTTTTTTGACCATTCACACAGTATCTATAGTCATAATCTATGTTGTATACCGTGTTTAAAATTTGTTATTTATTAACAGGTACCCTGAAGTGTCACCAAAACATGAGCCAAATGAGGAGGGCCAACCAGGTTTTCATGCAGCCTCTGCAAAGGCGGCGGAGCACTTGTGTTCTATCACTGAAGGAAAAAATAAGGATATTTTGGGAACTACATATACTCACATCAAGGAGATAGTAGCTAAGGTGCATGAGTGTGGATACTTCGATAAAGTTCCAGAACAACCACAACAGGAAGAAATTGTGGAGCCTGAGCCAGAACTGGAGCTGCAGCCTCAGCCGACACAGCCGCCCAGCCAGCCCCCGCCCGAATTGGTGGAAGTGGTCCCCGAGCCGCCCACGGTCCCTGTGCCCGCCCCCTTCACGGCCCTGCCGGTGCCTCCAGCGCCGGCTGTCGTACCCGCGCCCGCCTACCCCCTGCGCCCCCTGCCGCCAATTACGCTCCAGGAGGTGGAACACGCCTATTTCGCTCACCAATACCCGCAGCAGCGTCCTATCACTGAGGTTATTGGCTCACAGAATTTCTACTTCCTGCAAGAATCTGAGCTCGACAGCCCCAATGGCACACCGCAGCCGCCGATGCAGCCGTCTCCGCCTCAGGGCATACCTTCCCAGACGTTCACCAACCAACACTTCATCCCTGGTCACGAGCAGATACCGCAGCCCCACTTCGCTCCCATTGAGCACGGTTTCCCGCCAGGCACGGTGATCATGCCTCATATGGTTCAGCATCCGCACCAACAGATGGTGAACCATGTTTCACCCCCCGCCACGTATGCACCTCCCGCCCCCGCCCAACTCTCCGCATCTGCTCCTGCGCCTGCCTCGCCTGCGCACGTGCCTCAGCTGGCACCGCAAACGCAGCTTGCCCCACAGCCCGTGGTCCAACAGGCTCAGCCACCAATTGATGCAAGACCTGCTGCGTCTCCTGAAAACGAAAAACTTGATGAAGATTGGAAGGAGACTCGCAGCCCTGAAAGGGATGATAACGGCGAACGTCGCACTCAAGGTCAGGGCGATGGACAAGGCAGATTCCGCAGATACGGCGGCGGCCGCGGTGGTCGCGGCGCTCCGAATGGACACGGTCGCGGTCGCGGCTCCTTCCGTCAGGGTGATGGCTACCGCAACCGCGACTCGGACGGTTACCGAGGCAGGAATTCCGACTACCAGGGAAGGAATGCCGACAATAACCGTTCCGACAACTACAGGAACTCCGATGGATATCAAGGCAGACCGAACAAGGAGAGGAATTACGATAGAGACAACTATCAGAGTAGACGGAACAACGACGACGGCTACTACGGCAATGGAGATGCGGGCGATGAGCGCCGCGAGCGGTCGCGCGAGCATGCGGAGAACGGGCGCGAGCACCACTACCGGGACGGGTTCAAGGGCGGGCGCGGCCGAGGCGGGCCTCCGCGCAACCGTCCACCGCGCCCCTCCTTCCCGCGCAAACAGGACGACTAGAGGCCCACACTTACTCGACACTAATGGACTAAATCATTCGTGCAAGGCAGATTTCACCGGCAACAACGCGAAGTGGTAATGTGAGAGATTATAGTATAACAAAAAATTAAAAAAAAACTATAAAAAAAAAGTAAAACTACAAAAACCTGAAACTGAAAAAATAAGTTACTTGAATTTAGATGTATGATAATTATATGCGATTATAATAAGTTACGTAATTCTAGATTCTTGTTAAGTGCGGTCGCGAGACCGGCGACGGGCGCGCCCGTCCTCGTGATAATTTAAGTACAGGAGATGTGCACACAACTGATAGACCACTACCCTGTACCAAACCCATGGAAACTACAGCGCTCTTTCTAATTATTTTAGGTATGCTAATATTGTATGATTGTTTTTTTTTTGTCTGAACATTCATGTTTCTTCATTTGATTGTATATATATTTTTTCTACTATTACATACCACACATAATTTTTATACTTGTGTTTTTAATTTAATTTTATTGATGAAAACAGTACATTGTTAACATTTAACCTTTGTATTACTAATTATAATTTTCAATTCAAACAAATAGTTTCTCATCTATGACATTAACAATTTGTTTGGTTCAAGTCTTAATGTTTCCTTCCAACATTGTTCTCAATTGAGGCTGTGTGCAAGCAAATTAAAAGTATTCTACCAACAGTATATAGTTTCATTCAGAAACATCAATTCCATCTAATCCCACAAAACCTTACCTTAACCTATCACTCACAGATAAAGATGTTAGGTGCTCGTTATACCACATTGTTCTTAATTGGAATGCAAGCAAATTAAAATAATTCTACAAACATGTCCTATTCTATTTTAGCATTAATGTTATTAATTTAATTTATTTGGGATATTATTGCTAAGCGACATGTTTCGATTCCACATGTCGTAGGACTCGTAGGTAACAATCGTTGTTATTTTTTGGAAGGTAAGGTATCTTTCAAATTAATAAATAAATGTACACAATGCTGCAAATAAAATCTGTTAGCTTTATTAAGACGAGTTCGTAATAGTTGATAAGAATTACTAATTAAAAATATATACATTTCCGGACTAATTCACACAGCATCACCTAACCCCAAACCATAGAATAATAAATTACTACGCCCAAACTAAGCAGAGCTTGTATTATGGGTGACTGATATACTACATAGATACATTTTTAAATACATACTTATGAAACATAGAAAACACCCGAAATTATAGATCGAACAAAATCTGGTCCCCCGGCGGGAATCGAACCCTCAAGCGGACCTTCGCCCACCGAGCCACAGAGGTCGTCGTAATTACCTCATTAGAGCGAATTTTAGACCAACCTGAACTTTATTTAGCAAACAACATTATATTTATTTTGATAAGTTGGACCACGGGACTCGCACACGGTGATGTGTTCCAACTAATAAAAAAAAAGGTGTGTGTGCGATTCACACACGATATAAGTGAAAGTTCAGTAAATCGACAAAAGAATGAGATGAATATAATATCTGACAGTTTAAAAATGAAAGTATTCTAAAAGATATTTTATTTAACATTATGTTACATAATCTATTGCTCTAGTTCTATATTTTCAGTTGCGGGATTTTTTTTATTTTTTTTTTATTTTCATTTTTTTTTGCGTTGATATTGACGACACACTTCGGCATTAGTTTTCGGCATCTTAAGAAATTTATTATTTAGCACAACAAGATATAAAAATAGTCACAAACACACTGTTAGATAGATTAATGACATGAAGATGTCAGCGTGATGTCTAACACACCATGCTGACATCTTAATAAAAAGCTGTAATACGCAGCCGCATACAGTGTACAGTAGTAGTGTGTGTCAGGATGGCGTGTCTCATGTCTGAATAGTGACAGGATAAGCACCAAATAACTGTACCTAAACTGTACTAAACTGTACCTATATGAAAAAAAACTGTACCTCAAGCAATTAGATATAAAATAAATTGTGATATGGACACGCCAGTCTGACGTCTGGTTGGCGCGCATAATCGTGTATCCCCCCAACGTGTGGGAACTATGCTCTGGAACATATATCAATAACCTGTACCTAAACTGTACCTCATAAAACTGCCAGCAAAAAAATTGTATTAGCTCACGTAGTTTTCACATACACTAACACACGTTAAATGCTCAAATACAAGCAAAGAGTGAGAATATACATACCTACACACCGACATCTGCTCTCTGCTCTGGCTCACTAATTACAGGCGACTATTGTATTTGTATCTCTTACCAGTCGTTTTCCGTTGCATCCGGTTTGAAATCACAACGTTTTTATAGAAGTTTCACTTCAAAAAGTGGGAGCACTGCCCCGTACCTACTCACCTGATAGATTATCATGTTGTCCGCCTTCTCATTCCGTAGACGCTGTAGAACCCACACAAGGAAAACTCACTATACTAGTTACTACTAATATGGGCAGCAATGGCAAGCGTCGCAACGCCCCAATATGATCCCCTACTTTACGTAAGGAAAAGTTATTTTTAACCCCCGACCAAAATATAGGGGAGTTATAAGTTTGACGTGTTATCATAGCTCCCGAACGGATGGAGCGATTTCAATTTAGTTTTTTTTTGTATGAAAAGTGAGGTTGGCCCGAGTGTTCTTAGACATGTTTCATGAAAATCGGTTGAGCCGTTTAAAAGTTATGGGGGTGAGAGTGGGGAAGGAAAACAGAAAATCTGCAAATAACTAGTGTGGGGTATCAAATGAAAGCGCATCGCGTCCACATTACATAATATTATGTTGTTTTACATTTAAGGAAATGAAGGCATTGAAATCGGGGGGTTTTTCTTAAATTGATTAATGTCGATTACTACAAGTCATAAATATATAAATATTTCCGGACAATCCACAAAACATCTAGCCCCGTGCTATGCTATAAGTTTGTGTTACGGCTACTAGACATCTGATATACTTTAATATAATAGACATACATATTTAGATATTTTTTATTATTATATGTACCTACAAAATATGTACCTATACGAAACAACCAGTAAAATATGTGCTGTGAGTGTTAATATGTGAAGGTAAATTAAACGAAAATTACTTTTGCTAAGTTATGTTTTTATTTTCTGAATTTGCTTTTGGAACATTTTGTTTTGCCAATATTTTATAAACACATTGACCTAAACCTGTCCGAATTGAACAAAATAAATAAAAATCTCTATTTATTATTTAGCGGGAAGAACCTGTTTTTACACTGCAGCTTATGTACTTACAACTACATAATTTGTAGTTAAATTATTTTAAACATATAACCTAATGCAATTATACAAAATATCATCTTTAATGTACTTATAGTAAAGTAGAAACTAATTTTCTCACATTTTGTTCGCTTAAATCTGGGAGAACGTCACATAGGCCGATTGATTGCTTTTCTCAAAACGTTAAAGAGGCATAGAAAACTTTTGGAATGTTTTGTCTTTGTCAAAATGTATTCTTTGGGAGTATAGGGGATTTTTATATTTGTGTATCTTGTTTAATATCTATTTTAATTAAACTACTACCCTATTAAACCACTTCAGAGATCAAAGCATCTTTTCGAGTTTTCGGTAACATGTCAACTGTGAACCTAAAGATAACATGTCATCAATGCAGATACAATTTAAACCTGTGACTATTATATTTGTGCCAAAACAAACAAAATACATCGACAACATATTATAGGATGAAGTTGTATCATTATGACTTTTATGTATCTTTACACTGTTTCTAGTTTCTATGTATAACCACAACAGAACTGAGCGAAGAACCACAAAATAAGAAATATATTCAGGTTCAAAATGAGACCTTTAGGAAGAAAATTAATTTGGAAATATGTGTTGTATAACTAAAATTAACAGTTTCGGACTAAATTAATCATGCAAATCGGACTGAAGTACATTGTTTATTGTTCGAAACCAGTTTTTAAGAATAATTATTAGATAATACTATACAAAAGCTCCGGGGCATTGTCCTTAATCAAATAATGTAGACAATCGACGTAACGCTGGGGTTATACGCTTAAAACTACGGTTTATTTTGATAAGTCTTCATCAATGGCACGATGCGTATGACAAATCAAATCACGTGCACTATGTAACAATCTTTATGTACTCGTAAAATCTAAGAAACTTTGTGAAATCACAGAATAAATTATACAAATAAAGATACTACTCCAGTAGATCAAATTTAACTGAAAATTATGTGGGTTTATTAAAGTTCAGAGACAAACTATTTTTATACAATTCATTGGCGAACCAATCCACCATCTTAATAACACAGATACTAAAATAAGTTCATAAAAGAACCGATAACTTCATTCCCAACTCTTAACCAAAAAAAGTAGTTTTTTTTTATAAAACAGATATTCTCCAAAATAATCTCATGAAAACGCCATAAAACTATAAAACCCCAGATTCGTACAAAACGTATAGTTAAATGCTAGTATAAGTGTTATAAAAACAATTTCGTACAGCACAGTTTTCACAGACATGTAAATAATATAGACAGTCCATAGGTTCCCTTTGGGGAAAGGTTCATGTTAAATCATGTGACGCGCGCCGCGCGTCCGCCGCTCCCAAGCTTCCGCTTCTGCCCACGAGCGTCGCACATCACGGAATAACTGAAAATATGAAAAATATACATAATAATGATAAAATACCAAATTAATCAACATATGGAAAATATTTTTTACTATTACAAGAATTTATTTTTCTCCCGGAACTTATCTTCGTACAAGATTTTGACGCTTAAAGAAGTTAAAGACGGTTCGCGACCAACCTCGACACTAGGTCAGGGCTCGGACATACGAAGTACATGCATTTGCGTTATCTAGGTAGATATATGTTTGTGGTCTGTCCTCTGTACCTGTACTAATGTAATTAAGTAAAACTGTCCTTCCATTTGCCGTATTTTATAATCCACGGGAATAATGTTTCTATCGTATTGATGTTCAAGTAAAAATTATTACCTTGTCTTTGCTTTTCAGTAAAAGCAGTAGGTAGATTAAAATATTACCTCTGATAACCAAGGCTCATCCGCCAGCAGTTCGTTGAGTATAAGAGTGGTGTCTTTTCTTGGGTCCTGCATCCGTTTCTCGGAGACTCTTTTACTACATTCCGCATACATGAGGTACTTCTGATGTGAGATTCGCGAGTACATCTGAACCCGCGTCGAACATGAAGTGCAAACTAGGAACTCCTGTAGTAAAACAATGCCATATAATAGCAGTAGCCAATGCTACTTATAAGAAAATCTGACTAGTCACAGCATAATGTTGTCAGACTAGTCAGAAGATTTTCTTATAAATCACTTCCTATTTATTATGATCTGTTATAATAATGACAGACAGACCATATTATGGTAAACATACTGATTAACCACATTTTAAAGGTTTAATTATAAATAATTATGTCCTTTTGTCTAATTGTATTTCTCGATGTCAAAATCCGCACAAGCAAAACAAAATGACCTTTTTTTATATAATCAATCATCATCATGATCATTTTGTTTGTAAATGACGGCCTCGATCAAAATATGTATATGCTAGTCTTATGCAATTAAGGATGTGCCGCGTTCGTTGATCGGCAGGGGAAACCGCTGAATCGTTAGATCACAACTGGCGCATGGAACCACATTTTCTATACATTTCTATAATCCAGAACCAAGAGGCAAAAGTGTGTAGCGCTTCAGATAAAACCTCGCTTCGCAATCTTAGCAATTATTCAGCTGAAAAGTACCCACATGGATGTTTGGTCAAATTTGTATGTCCTATGTATATCACGCTAATATGAGCCGTATCTCTATGGGACGAGAGTCATACTACGCCGTAACACAGTTAAATCTAGCGCGGGTAGTATAGATTTTTAACTTGATAGGTACCGTCATATTTGCTTCTCGTAAATAAAATTTTTACATTCAATTACTATTAGATTACATACTCAATTTAAATTTAGTAAACCGTATTATAAAACTGTATTGTAAGACAATGACGAGTGCCTATTGTTAGTGGCTGGGTTAGTTAAGCTTACTTTAAGTAGGTTAATCAAGTTAAGTTACTAAATGTTAAATAAGTAAGTAATAAAATTTATTCTTATTCTTATAGTTTACCTTTTCATATGCCAGCCTTGCATCAGGCTGCACCGGCTCGAGGGTGCCGGGGTTGTACGGCTGGCCGTAGAGCAGCAGACGGGCCTGCGCGGGGCGGGCGCACGCTCGGCACACTCCAGCTCCGTTTGAAACGCTGATGCCGGGCCACGTGCCCAGCGCCGCGTCCAACGCGCGCCCGCCGCCGCTGTTACTGCCGCAAGACACGCGGTTGCGCATCGTTTCTGTTACCTCGTCCACGGTCTTCACGTTTGATAGGAAGTAGTCGTCTGGAAATATCGTTGAAATAAATACCATTCATTGTAAGGATAACATCTTCATTGGAATGTTAACATTGAGCGGATGTTTTGAGAACCTTGAGGGGTTTGAAGGAAATGTGACATTCACCAACCAATGTAAAAATACCAATGTAACTATGTGTGTTGAATTAAGGCCTAAATCTCTCTGGTCAGGAAAGAAGACTGTGTTAAATAGTGATGTGATAAGAAATGAAATTATTTTTTTTTACTTTACCTTGCTTTGCTAATAAAATACCTACTATTATTAATGCAAAGCAAAGTATGCCGAGTAAGCTCGTATTTATAATAAGGAATAGAAGGCATTATTGAACAGTTTTGGAGTGGGTATATAGTTTTGGTTTCAAAATAGGGTACTTTTTACTTGAATGTTAATCTTACATAACAATAAGTTTAGGTTGTTTTGTTATAATAATTATTTTAGTTTATTTTGTTACCTTACTAGAGCGAGCGACATTATCACTTTGTGACAAAGCTCTTTAAATAAAGAAAAAAAAAAAGAAAAAAAGTTCATTGTTTTTGTTCTACTCGTTTACTGTTAAGTCAAGTCAGTATAGAATATAAAAGTAAAATAAATATATTCGAACCGAATTATTCGCCCGAATACAAAAAGTGAAAAAAAAAGCCTAATTATGTTGAATAAGAAATACCTACTAACCGAATATTTATATAGAATTCGGTATATATCACACCAAATATAAGAGTGACACTTTGTTATGCTACGTTAACAAGATATACTTAAGAATTTCAGGTTCTATAATGGCTTTTCTTGAGCATTTAAGGTTAATAAAACCACGAAAGATCTATGGATGAAATTACGCTCCCTACTAAATTAAACACGTTATGTTTCAAGCAAAACGATTTTATGAATCATTGTCATTTTATTTTCCAATACTTGTTTAGGCAATGATTTACCGACCGGCTTCATAAAGGATGACGTCATTGCGCCGCACGTGAATGTTAATGATCGGGTCGGTAAATCCTTTATTTTTATTTAAATGTGTTCACATGTATGATGTTAAAATATTAAAAATAAATAACAATGGATAAGGTGACGTTGGGTTGTTCAATCATTTCCGCCTATTATTATTAAGTATATTATGTATTTCAAAAATAGACCTAAGTTGACATTATAATGAATGATAAGGGGATTTAAAATTTCACCAGTATAGTAGCTCCTACAAAAATACAACATGAGACATTAATTGACATTGTGTATAATTTTATTTTCAATGATGTTTCTTAATTATCGTTCAAAGATGTTTCTTAAAACTTTAACTTTAATGTAACTTAAAAAATGTATATCCTTAAAAATATACATAATCATTATGTATATTTTTAAGGATATACCTTTTTACAATTATTAACTGACCTGGACCTATTGTTATAAATAAAGAAACTTGAAACTTGAGAGCGTCCGCCGTTAAAAGTAACGCACTACATATTTGTCATATGTTTGTCAGGTGTTTTACAAGCAAAACACTGTGCTAGCATGTTAGCCCCTATTTACGTTTCCTCTGCTGGCACTTATCTCTTGACGAGAGATTAATTCACGCTGGATAAGTGCGGGCTGAATGTCACATGTCATTAAAACTCTTTAAAGTTCTCAGAACATGCCGGTTTTCCCCACAATGTTTACCTTCGCCGTTATAGCACGTGTTTAGTAAAACATTGCTTGTAATAAAATATATATCCTGACATCATTTTGAACAGTCATATTTAAATTAGAAATTTGACAATGATTAACAACATAAAGAATTACGCCCTCCTACGATTGCAGGCTCCTACGAGGTAAATAGGACCTTTTTTTCCTCCACAAAGTCGCAGACAGACAGAGCAAAGTTATAACTAACACCAACCATTCCGTTATACGTTTAGACTGATTTGTTTAAGTAAAAGTATTTTCTCAAAGACAAACTTAAAATTCTAGGATGGATATATATGTGCCTATGTTCATCATCTAGAACTCTAGATGAACACGTACGGTTAAATATTATGATGAATATTCTCACCTTGTTCCTGAAATATTTCTGTTAGGAAGTTTGGGTCCAGCGCGTGCGATATCAAAGTTTGTATATACACCTCGAAGTTATCTTGATACATCTGCGTTTCCAGCATCCGTTTCTCGATAAAACTGTTCTCGTCCGTTGGCAGTTCGCTTCTAACTAGTTCAACTGTTGTTTCTAGGTGTGTTTGCGATCGGACCTTTACCGGTACTTGTGTGTATAGTTTCTTGTTTTCAGGGTTCCAAACTGTGTACTGTAAATCAAATAACAAAATAACTTATAATATTTTTTGTTGCGATTCCTTTGTTTGGGTTCCTAAGCTTATGATACCAACAAGCTTAAATTAAGAAAAAATATACCTTACCCTACTTCGATTTAACTATAGTTTACTTTGGGAGTTTTTACAGCCTATAAGCCTTTTAAGTGAGAATGGTTGTGACACAATTTAAATGGTCAACCGGAATGAACATTTTTTTAAATACCTTTTCATCAATACCCCACATGAGATAGTTTGTCGACTTAATTTTTTTAAATGGGGTCAGTAGTTGCCATATCTAATTTTCACTAACCTCATGTCTTTAGCGACACTTGCCGGACTTAGATTAATCGAAGATCGACGTATGAATAATAAAAACCAGCCCAGGCGTTTGGCCAGGTGTATAGTGCTACAAAGGAACATAATATAAACATACATCGATTGCGTGTCTGAAATTTGGTGCTGGTGGCAACAGAGGCCCATATATGATTACTATAGTAAAATTTGCGTAAACTGCACAAATAATGGCCAGATTATATAAAACCACCTGGGGCGCTAAAATAAATATAGAGTATACTTACGGTAGATATATTTCTGTATAGCACCTTGCCATTTTCTTCAAACGGTTCATATTTCTGTAGAAGTGTTTTTCCATCTACCCTCCATATCGACGGCCAAACAGTCATTTCTGTTACTTCATTTTTTAACGCAATAAACTCCCCAGACTGTGACAAAAATAAAAGAGTGCAACTAAGTTTTGTTTAAAATAAGTAAAGCACATAAAGTTTTCAAGAAAACTCTTGGTTATTAATTTTAAATCGTGTTAAAAATATGGCATACCTGATATGGCATTTCTTCTTGAGGTCGTGCTCCATCTTGATTGGTAGAAGAAACTTGTTGATGCGACTTTATGTGATGCAATTTTCTATTAGAATTGTCACCCTCAGCCGTGCCATACAAACCGTAACCTAAATTTCCGGCCTGGCTCGCTAAAATAATAAAACACAATTTGAGATAAAAAGAAAAGAACACAAATCAATAAGAAATAGAGAAGTTTGTAAACCTACCTGGAATCCTCTGGTGTTATTAATGAATAAAGTTAAAAATAAAGGACCTATTATTGAAGGGTAGGGATGGGAAGGAAGAGGATAGCCACATCACCATCAGATGACTGAAGGGATAACATGTACAGTGCAGAAGTATTATACATAAAAATGGTACATTTATATTGAATTGTATTATAGGCTTACTTATTACAATAGTAAATAATTCACACATTGTACATGTTATCTCTATGTGGCGATATGAGGGGTGCTACCAGGAATAATTACAAATTAAAATTTTAGCACGGTCAGTAATATACTTGTGTTTATTTTAAGTCTCCTCCTATTATTATACAAAATATTTACATAAAATATTGAGAATTTTGTGCATAAACAAATAACAATTAAATAGAAATACAAAAAAAATATGTTCAGGACAAATGGCCTCCTAATTCATTTCGCGCTTATCTAATAGCTGTCAAATATTATGCAGTTCATTCTTACAATATAAAATCACTTTCAACTAGAGAATATGCGTATTCTATGGTAAGTACCAACTAACTCCAAATACTGTAAAATACATCATATTACTATGTACAACAGACACCCACTGGTATTTATTCCATTATAAAAAAATATACCATGTATTGTTTGGAATTATTAATGGTAGCACCCCTTCAGTAGCGAGTATGACAAGAGTCACAATTCTAACAATTTACAATTAAATGGCACTAATAATGTGTCATCAACAACAAACACTGTGAAATCTTGTTACAGGCTAACCCTACGCGCGACGCCCAGCGGCAAAGGGACGTCGCGTTATCTAAATATTTACAGCGTAAAAGGATAGATTTAATCTAATCATAATGTACATTATCACAGTTAAAATGTAACAAGTTTTCACTTTGCCGCCCGAGCGGCGCGGGCGGCCAGCTTGCTCCTGTCATACAAGCTTCAGGGCTGGCTCTTCACCATCGCGCTCTACTCCTAAGATGGAAGTCTAACAAGTTGAACGCACCTTCGTCGGGCTGGTGTTGGTAATAGTACTGGTGCTGGTGTGGCGGCTGCAGCGGCGGCGGCGGTGCGGGCGGGCGAGGCTTGCGTGCGGGCTGCGGCGCCACCACAGCCGCAGGCGGCGCCTTTAGTGGCGTGCTCCGCCCCTTTTTGTTTTTATCGGCCAGCGGCACGTTCAGCACGGCAGCCGCCTTAAGCCGTCGCGCCTCTTCTTCTGCCTCGTAACTAGCGGCCTCCTCGCCATCATACTTGCGTTTCCGATCTTTATTTAGGTTATAATAACGCGGGTCTTCCATTTCAAGCCCTTTCGAGGCGAGGAGGTGCGGCGCGCCTAAGCCGCCGCCGACCGCCCCCGCTCCGAGCGCCATGCCGCTTCCGAGTGCCATGGCTCCGTTGGCGCCGGCTGAGCTCGCCTGCACGCTTTCACAGTGGTTCTTGGCATGTTCGGTCGGCGTATACGCCTTCGTGTTGTTGGTATTATTAGTAGTGCGCGACCAAGTTGACTTGCGAGGACCCCGGCCGGCCGGCGGAGGGGATGTGTCTCGCTCGCCTTGCAAAAACTTGAGATAGGAAGCCATGAACCCTGAGCCCGGCCCCGTTGTAGGGACGCCAAATTTTTTATTATCCATTTTAGCGTCTTGAGCGGCGCTGTTTAAATTCGGCTGTTGTGAAGAGGGTGCTACCGCAGAATTTGCGCGTTGTTCTGCAAGGAAACCAAGTTCTTCCTCTATATTAGGAACCACCACTTTGGGCTGCTCCTCTTCGCGCGTCTCGGGCGTGGAGAACGACGACGAGGAGGCCGAAGGTGGCGTTTCACTGAATGAGGAGAGAGGTGTCAGCTCCACAGACGACTGGAAGTCTGGATGAGGACCTAAGTGGAATGGTGGGAAGTAAGTAAGTGCGTGCCCGTGCTGCATTGCCAATGCCTGGTGCTGATTAAAATTGCTCGCATGGAGTGGTGCTTGAGAGCCAAAGGCTGAAGTGCCAGGAAACATTTTTGGAGGAGGTGGCGGAAGATTCCAACGCTCAAAGTCGAAATAACTACCGTTCTGTTGTTGGTTACTCGTAGAACTATGGGCAGGGGGCGGAATTCTAGTAGCAAGATAATCTGCCATAACAGCAACATTTGAAAGCTCATTCATGTTAGGTGGAGGAGGTTTTTCTATACTTTTTCTACGAGGTGCAGGTTTACTTGGCGTCACCGTGTTTGAAACTGGAGTGGGTGGGGTTTTTGTCGCTTTTGGCTCTTGTAATTGACAACTCTGTTGCAAACTTTGCAAATTCTTAACTATACTCATAGGGTCACCGCGACAACTAGATAAATCTTGTAGAGCAACGTTACTACTGTCAAAATAAGTTTGTTTATTATCAGAAGCGGCAAGATTTCTGCTTGGGTTTTGAGAGGAAGACTCCTCGGCGCGTGTATTATTATCAGAAATAGCGTTACTATAATTACTACTACTGCTGGGATATTTCCTCGCGGAGGTTCGGTCGTTTTCCCAACAACTTTGAGATGTAGGCTGGTTTTGATTACGGTCAAACCTAGTTTCATTAAATGTTTTATTTTGTTCTAGACCTAAAGCCCTAGTAATAACAGATGGATATGCTACTTGACTATTTTGAGATGGTGATCGTGAAATAGACGCATCTAAGGGTGAACGAGGGGCGGCGGTTGGTTTGTTATAGTGTTCAGAATGTTGTTGGGGAGAATTAACAGAATTATTCATAGGGCTGTGATACATAGGGTAGGCTGGACTAGAAACATGACCAATAGGAGAGCTTTGCGGCTGCGTCTGGATGGGACTTCGCCGCCTAGGCACGACTACGCCACAGTCTGGGCCATTCTGAGAACTGCTACTAGAATAGCCAGTATCAGTACTAGAACTACTTTTAGCACGAACATGATAATCTGATTCTACATTATTGCCACTTTGATAATGTCTAAAACTAGATCCTTGAGATGAAGAGTATTGTGAGTTTCCCCTTCCTGTTTTAGAAGAGTTGCTGTTGTTATTGTAACTAAGTCTACCTGGCGCATCCATTATGGAATAACTGATGGGAGATGACTGGGGTTGTTGTTTGTCACTGGACTCACAATTTTTTCTTTGATCACTAGTGAGCTCTGGATATATTTTGCTTTGAGCTTTTGTTTGAACTAGCGGTGGTTTTGATGTTGGAGGTATAAAACTACTATTGCTATTGCTAGGGATAGGTCTAACTGGTTTTTCATTACTGGTACTTTTAGGAGATTGTGAGTTGTAAATTGAAGCTGAAGGCCGAGAGGATGAGTTTGATGGAGGTCTGTACTCTTTGATGGGTGGTGTAGGAGAGGAGGTCACCGGTGGAGTTGACACAATACATGACTGTTGGGAGTGGGTATTTGAACTTGCAGAACTTGAATACGACTTACTGCCTGTGTAATCCTGTTGAGTTGATAACTGACCACTTTTTGCACTGCTTGTACTATAATTATCAGTCTGATTTCCAAATGATGGAGATTGAAAAAACGACGATGATGATGTTGATGCAGGTTGCTTAGATCCAGCTACAGGTGATGCTGATCTGGTTGGTTTTCCTGCACTAGAAATCTGTGAGTTGAGATGATTATTTAAACTTTGTGCAGCTGCAAAATGTGCATTAAAATTTTCATAAGTCCCCGATGAAGACTTTGTTGTAGCTGGACTGGGGGATGAGGGCACTACACTCTCATGAGGCAATATTCCAAATGGACTAGGGAGCTGGTTGTTCCCTTGCCAATTTAATCCTGCAGCACCAGGTGTGGAAGACTGATCAAAAAATGATGATCCTTGAGCTGCCAAAGTCTGATGAGAATAATTCTCTCTTAGTGAAGATAGCTCAGATTCTACAGATGTTTGCTTCGATGCTGCCGCTGCCTGGGCTTGTGCTATAACTTGTCTGTGCTGTGCTTGTAGAGATGAACTATAGTGAGCTGGTTTGGGGTTGGCATGATGAAATAACGGAGAAAATACTGCGTCATATCCCACTGCTGGTGGGGAGAGAAACCCTCCTGGGTTGAATGGTGATGCTGTTGAAGAGCCTAATTGCCCTGCCAACGATGCAGTTGTGTGTGCTGCTTGCAGTAAGAGTTGACTTGTTGTTGAAGGAACTGATTGACCAGCTAGCCCTGTGCCCCCTCCAAGATGATGATGAAAATCTCCACTTGCCGCACTGGCCTGAACCCCAGCCAACCGGTTGTATGAAGCGTATGCTGACCATGGCCCTACTGGATCCATTACCACCTCCGTCTTGTTGTTTTTTTAGTAATAGGTAATTTGTCAACAGATGTCCACACTTTCATCCATAGTTTGCATAACAACACTAATGTCTAATAGTTCACTATAAGTCCAGTAAGATTCATGATGTTTTTACGTATGTTTCGGTATTGAGAAAACACTCCTGAAAAGAGAAGACAATTTTTCTTTAGCATGAAAACAATGGGCATAACATAATTTGTAATGCAGAATAACACAATAGAATGATTAATTAATTGTTATTCTGATATAAGTTTTGATAGTTTGATACACTATTATTTAAATAGATGATTCTTGGATGATTCTCATTGATGTAAAACTAAATGAGCTGCCGCCGCCACTATGCACAAGCGTCGTTGAATGACACAACAATACAGGCATAGCTAGCGTTAGAGCGGAGAGCTAAGGGCGTAATTACTGTCCATAACGTACCATCGCCGTATTTCTCATAGGCATAATATCTCTGTGTGGCTACGGAGGACGCTCACACGACAGATAACATCATAAATATGGCCTCGACTCGACTCCTTGAGGGCTTGCTACGACGGGTTTTGTCTATTGTGAAATGAATAGCAGCGCACGCCTTGTGTCAAACACCAGAAGTTCACTTTTTTTAATGCACTTATTTACAATCGGTTGTACTATGTTGCTTTTATATTTACGTTGTATCAAAAAACGGGCAAACTTTATTTACAAGTAGAAATACGACAACGTTTTGCCTTTCACATTATTCGCCGCCATCTTACTTGTCCAACCAAAATTTGCTTTCGGTCGAACGAAAGAATGAACGAAATCTCGCGAACAAACAAATAGAACTACAGCGCCATCTGCCAAAGAGAAAAGACTATTTTTTACCTGTGGGATAGATTATGATGGAGACCACAGGTAAAATAGGTAATCGTTAGAGATCTGCATCAAATTTACACAGATAACAAGGCATGCATTAGCTACTAGCGGCATCTGTTGTGTTCTTATTAAGTTTAGCGTCTGAGGTTTTTGTTAAATGATTTTAAGCCCATAACACAGATGACGCTTTTAAAAAAAAATCATTAGTTTCTTTGCAAGAAGAATAATTGTTATAAAAATGATAAGTATTAGATGTACTCGTACTACACCTCGAGTTCCGTGTACGGTTTATAAACATTTTGCAATAAAAACCCTTTTTTTAATGCAAAAAGTTGCTTTTAGAACGGTCACCCGTCCAAGTCGCTTAACTTGATAAAAATCACGTTTGTTGCATGGGAGCCCCCTTTTTATAATATTTATTTTTTATGTGTTTTTAGTAATTTTTAATAGAGCGGCAAGAAAGATACATAGTTCCTCAAAATTGCAAGTCTCTGGAATCCCCGCAAGAACAGCCTGAGATACAGCCTGGTGACAGACGACGAAGTCTAAGTAATATACCTAGATTGACTACGAGGTCCCGTTATACCCTTTGAGTACGGAACCCTAAAAGAAGGAGATGAAGGATCAATAATTTGATTTACATTCGTCCTGGAGCTTTTGAGTTGACTTTTAAATAGAGCACAGAAAAGTATTTTTAAGAAGTAGGTACCTACGTGTATCATGTTTTACACTCGCGGCAAATAACGCGCAGCACCATGGAATGGACATTGGTCCGACCGAAACATCGAGAACTTTCATTGTAAAAGAGACTTAAATCAGGTTTTTTTGCAACGCTTTTTATGCTTCCGTGCGAATAAGACAAGGATATTTGAATGGAGACGTCTACAAACATGATTGACAAATGATTTAGTGAAAGCTGATGTTTATTAATTTATTTATTCATACTTTGTGCACAAAAAACAATGGACTTAATGCTAAAACCATTCCCTACCTGTCCCTTTTGGCGTGCAGTAAAAAAATATTATATTAGGCACTAACAATAAATAAATAAATATTTCCAGACAATGCACACAACAACATCTAGCCCCATGGTAAGCTCTAAGCTTGAGTTACGAGTACTAGATATCTGATATACCTACTTAATATAATAAGCATAGTCATCATCATCACCCTATTAACGTTCCCACTGCTGGGACACAGGGACTTCTCTCTTGACGAGAGAGATTAGGCCTTAATTCACCACGCTGGTCAAGTGCGGGTTGGTGAATGTCACATGTCCTTCAAACTTTTTTTTAAAGTTCTCAGAACATGCCGGTTTCCTCACGATGTTTGCCTTCACCGTTAAAGCACGTGTTTAAAACGCACATAAATTTCTCAAGAAGAAAAATCCAGAGGTGAGTGGCGGGGTTTGAACCCACGACCTTCGGAATGAAAGTCGAGTGTCTTCCCACTTAGCCAACACGGCTTGTAACAAGCATAGTACATAAATATATATTTTTTTATTATACATATTAAACACCCAGACCAAGGAGAAAGTGCTTGCGGAACATACAAACACTTTCACCCTCGGCGGGAATCGAGCCCGCTACCTCTTGAGCCGCAAGGGGACCCTCGCCCACCGCGCGACTGAAGCAGTCAAACCTTAAATAAAACTTCACTATTAAATAAAACTGTTTCACGATGTTTGCAGTTTGTTTCCGAATGATTTATCTGTATTATCATTACGGGAGGCCTAATGTCCAATTGTGGACGTCTCGCGGCTGAAATGATGATGATTGATGACGTAGGATGAGTACGTCATTGTCACATAGAATAGCGGATACTCAGACCAATAACCAAAAGATGTAGATAGTGGATAGTAATAGTGTAGATTGTACAAAATCTGGAAAGTTTTAACATTTCTATGAATTATATTATCACTTGAGCTGCACATTTTCTGAAATAGGATGAACTTTGTTCTATTCCAGGGCGCTCCTGAACGGCTCATTATTTATATGGGTATCGCGATGGACCACTCGAGCCGATGATCCTGGTAACGTATCGTCGCCATTCGTTGCTGAGTAGCCATTTACTTTCGCCTTAGTAGGTCGGTACCAACGAATAATAATTTATGTGAAGTCTTTGGCAACTTCTTCGTTATCACAAATAAAACTTGACAAGTGACACTAGACAAGATTTATATAAAAACTAGCGGCACGCCCCGGCTTCGCAAGGGTAACTATTTTTTTCGTAATTTTTTTTAATTTTTTTTTTAATAAAAAGTAATTTATGTTACATCTAATACCTTCAATATGTGCAAAGTTTCATGAAGATCGGTTAAGTAGTTTTTGCGTGAAAGCGTAACAAACAAACTTACATTCGCATTTATAATATTAAATTATGTTAGTAGTGCCCGCGTCATAATGGCTAAAAAGTAGCCTATGTCCTTTCGTATCGTAGGCTCTAGAGAATCTGTGTACCTACCACTTTTTATTTAAGCCGGGTCAGTAGTTTTTGTGTGAAAGAGGAACAGACAGAGATATATCCCATTTATAATATTAGTATGGATCTTTATTACATTGATCACATGATATCGTGTAAGTATGAACTGGGAAATACTGTGTCCATCTCTATGCCACAGAACTAGCGAGCCTTAACTAAAAACTATAGGTTTTATTAAAGAGGAAACCATGTGGAACCATAAGGATTTCAAACAAATCCTTTTTAAAAATATAAAAGTACGTAGGGTAAAAATACAAAACACAATAAACAATGTTTAATATTTTATGTGATGAAAATATTTTACAAAAAACTTAAAAAAGGTACTGATTGCGTAGGTACAATATAACATAATATTCTACGGAATTAAAATGAAAACATAGTGTGAAATTTTGTTACCTACACAGAAAATCCCGAAACTTAATGGCTAAACACAATTTATCAGAAAATTCATAGAAAAAAATCAGACAAACTTTATAAAAAAAAATCTTACTCAAATTACTTTTTTTAACTAGTATCAACAATTTACTTTCGTTAGTTACTCTCAACTAAACTAATAAATAAGTATTTATCTTCAGAATCGGTACTTAAGTACCTACCAATTTTTTTAATAAATCTAAAAGGCTTATTACGACTCTGAAGAAATTTGTGGATCATTATGAACTACCAAAAAAGCTGTATCTTATAATAGGGACCCAGTGCGAACTTTATCCATATTTAAAGCAGTGGACTAATATAGGCTGATGATGATGAAGGCATAAAGGGGGTATTAAGAGTAGGTAAAAAACAATCCATGCAAAAAAAAGTAAGTACTAAAACAAAAGCTAAAAAATAAGAAAATTTTGGTTGGTCTTTTCGTTTAAAAGCGATGTCTTTCAAACAAATGTGAATTTAAGTTAGGTAAGTGGCGAAAAACCTATAGGTACCTCTATTGCACAGGACTTCGGATGTTGTTTTTCTAATCAAGTGTTTATGTATATGTCACCGAAAATGATCAATTTGATCAATTTCTGATGAAATGCTGAATTTACCTACGTAACTTAAATTATATCGCGTACGTCGGAATTTTTATTGAATGACATCGTAAAATTACCTAAATTGAAACAGTTTCATGCAGTAAAATAATCTGCTGAAGGCGAGATGTAAGCTGTTTGGTTGAATTTCAGGGTATTTTCCATCCGCTCTCGCTCGGCGCCATTTCTATTCCGCTTCCGCCCGCAGCCAGTAAAGTCTATGAAGTAAGCAATCAGATCTCGTACTTGCATGATTTTACTAAGCTTTAGCGGTAATTTGACATTGTCTCTTTATTTGATTATTTTTCGATTGATATTTGACATAATTCATTATGTATGGTTGGTAAGAACCTATTTGTATTTGAATTTTCAGAATTATTACGGAAGTAAAAAAAATCTTTCATATTTTTTTATTTTACTTAATGATAACATACTTACCTAACTTACAGAAGCTAGAATATCTAAGTTACCTAATGTACAAACAAAGCATATATTTAATAGTTGCGTTTTTCATTAGGCTGTTGCATCGGCCAAAGATGGCTGGTAGAGAAGGTGTACAAAATAAGTTAAGTGGCAATTTAATTATTAATCCTCATTTAAATTAAATTTATTAATTTATGGACAGGTACGATTGTTTTAAACATTGTAATTAATTTAAATATATACTTAAATAATATAAGTAGGTACTTATAATTATAATCACTGCTTTGTGCTTTAAATAAATTCGATGAATGCAAGCTTAACCATTGCAAAATGACAATTTGTTCTCAGTTAAGCGGTAAAACGAGATAAGCACTGGTGAACTCTAGGATAAGGTATGTGAGTTAATTTTATTTTCTAGTGTTTTCTATTGTTTAATAATTTCTACTGACTAACGTATTATGATACCTATCATAATACCTATAATGTGTATCTACCTAGATACACATTACAACGAGTATTCCTAATAGAAATCATTGATTAAGCTTGATTGAACTATTGAATTTGAGAAAATATTTTTTTCCTGACCATCCACACCTCAAAATCTAGCCCCGTGGTAAGATCTAAGCTTGTGTTACGGGTACTAGACATCTGATATATTTAATGTAAGCACACATATATCGATATATATTTTTTTCCAGACCAAGGAGAAAATGCTTGCAGAAAATACAAACACTTTAACCCTCAGCGGGAATCGAACCCGCTAACTCTAGAGCCGCAAGCGGACCCACGCCCACCGCGCCACTGAGGCAGTCAGAAGGCAATAAAGTTGAGTAAAATTAGTGTTTAGGCAGGTAGGTAGGTACCTTTCTAATAAGTATAATAGATAAATATTCAAGATTTCAACTACACCTTGTATAACAATTTTACGTACAGTACCTACTTACAGTCGACAGCAAAAGTAAGTGATCAAAATCAACGTTACAAAACATCTTCTAGTGTGACAAAAGTACCGCCATACCAAAGTGTCAATTTCAAATTAAGTTTTAATGGTCAAAGGAAAATAGTCATAATAATATCAAGGATCGAAATAAACATGATCACTTAATTATCACAAGTTATATGTTCCTTTACTTTTAATAAAATACTATAGTCAGTTACTTTTGCTATTCAATGTACATATTGAAAAGATACATGTTTTTCCTTGTAATTGCATAAACCGTTCTGAAAGTTGGTTGGGTGGCGAGTTGCTCTTTATTAGGTAAAGAGATATCTACTATTTCACTTTCAAAATTATCTTGAGTTAGGTACTATACACATTATTGGAACTCGCGCTGATGCTCACTCTTACCGATGAAGGACTTCTCTTGACTACTTGTTTTTGTCCGAAGCGTTGAAAGAAAGAAGTAAGACACGAATTGTCTACTGAAACGTGAGTAAATCCCGGTTTTTAAGATGAGAAGTGATACTATTTTACAAGTTAGTGCTGTCTATAGAATATTCCGTAGTTATCGTGGTGTTCTGGTTCTTCAATCTTCTTCTTTGGTACGTACGGGTTCTTGTTGGGGTCAGCATTTAATCTGGAAAAACAGGCATGGTTACAAAAATCTGACGTGGTCAAGTTGGGAAATGGCAGTCTTCCGAAGGATGGAGGAGGAGGTTTGCAAAGGGACACAATAACCTATTACTGAGACTTCATTGTCTGACTGTATGTTCTCCCGTCCGTTTGTTATCACATCGGACTAAATAAATAAATATAAGGACAATCTACACAACAACATCTAGCACCGTGGTATGCTCTAAGCTTGTGTTACGGGTACTAGATATCTGATATACTTAATATAATATACATAAATATATAGATATTTTTATTATACATATTAAGCACCCAGACCAAGGAGAAAAGTGCTTGCAGAACATACAAACAATTTTACCCTCGGCGGGAATCGAACCCGCTACCTCTTGCTCTGCAAGCGGACATTCGCCCACCGCGCCACCGAGGCAGTCAGACTTTATCTCAAGAACTTAAAGAAAGAGAGTAAATATTCTGAGGTATGATGTAACTATTTCTGTTGCCGTAGATTTATCAACAAGTAGGTACTAAATCACGTAATAAATTAATAAATAAGTGGGTCCTATAGAAGAAAACTTAATCTCTTTGTTTTTTTTTACCACAAAAAGTGTATAAACTGTCGAATTACACGGTACCTTCGGTGTATGACTGCTTCTCATACTTCTCGGATTTATTTCTCAAAGAATAAGCCTAGTAGCGTACCTAGTACTATTCCATATTCTGTGTTAGTACTTACGAGTAGGTAGTATGTTATGAGTGACGTCACACGCGTCTAATACTTACTTGTAGTGAGCGATAGCCTTCGAGCAGTCCACGTTGTACCACCAGTCACAAGCGAACTTGCTCTGGTCGAAGAGAGTACCGTTGGTGCAGAGGAAGGAAGCTCCCTGGTGGCCCTCACGTCCGTCATGGCACACGTGGTAGGCCTGCCAAAGTTATCAGCAATTTCAGAAATATAATAACAATTAATTATACACCGCGCCACTGAAACAGTCCAAGAAGAAGAAGAGTGTCTCTGTTTTTCAATCAGAGAAACTCATGTTCAAACAGATTCACCTCGATGTAGGTATACCTACTCCCTAGTGTCAGGTGCCCGGTGACGTAGTCTAAATTTACCTAGCTAACCATTGCTCAGTTTACTCGGATTTTGTGTATAAATCTAGGCATGTCGGTTTCTTGAGCTATACTGGTACGGAAAATGGTATCCATACTAATATAATAAATTGTGAAAGTAATTCTGTCTGTCTACGTAGGTACATATGCAATTTTTAACCCATAATCGAATAAAAGGGGTGTTAAAGGTTTGATGTGTCTGTCTGCATCATAACTGCCGAACGGATGTAGCAATTTCAATTTAGTTTTTTTTATATGATAGGTCATTTGCGCGAGTGTTATTACTATTAGACATGTTTTATGAAAATCGGTTGAGCCGTTTAAAAGTTATGAGGGATGAAGTTGGGGAAAATGGACATCTGCATGCAAAAATATATTTGGGTGGGGCCTCAAATAAATGAAAGCGCACCATGAACACATTACAAAATAATATGGTTTGGAAGTTTTGGAATTGTAGTTTTTTTTATGTATGTATGTATATTATATTAAGTATATCAGATGTCTAGTACCCGTAACACAAGCTAAGAGCTTACCACGGGGCTAGATGTTGTTGTGTGGATTGTCCGGAAATATTTATTTTAATTTTAAATGTAGATTATTTATTCCTTTTGGCGAGGTCACATGGACACAAAACAATATTTAATGTAGGTGCCTCAAAAAGTAATAAAATGATACTTTTCTAAATTATGTTCCTCGAAGAAGTAATAGAGTCAGAAAAACAAATTTAAACTTAATCAATTTGGAAGATAACGTGTAACCGAATTTCTGCGGCGACCAAAAGCAATTTGGTTCGCCTATTGGACTTTGAAGCTTAATGATTTCTAAGATAAACTTACTAAGGGATGGAATTTTCGATGAGATTAAATAATTTGTGCAAAGTTACAAAATTAATTGCTTAAAATCATCCTTTTGTGCGATAATCCTTTGTGGGTTCCTAATAAAGGTATCGTTGCCAAATTTGCGGCCAGTACCAACCATAGATATTTTATATTTTATAATAGGTCTATATCAACTATGGGCAACCTTGCTACTGTTTCATATTTCCTCTTTTTTTGCAACTGGGCTTACGTTCTCACAATTTAATCAGTGAATAACAAAGTGCGAGACATATGGCGTATTGTAAGGTCAGGCGTGAGTTACGGATATCAGTAGGTTGTATAAAAAAAAAAACCTTCAAATATGTAATGCACTAAGCCAATACAGTTTGCCTGGGTAGATAGTTATGGATAAAGAAAATCGAAAGTAGTGTCGTGCTCTTACCTGGCATCCAGTCTCAACATTCGCGTACATCCCCGGATGCACCGGTACATTGGAACAGGAGAACCTGGTCTCAGGGACCGCGTGATATATCGGGTAGTCTATCCCGGGGTAGCCAGGGACGTTGCGAAGGTCCTGGGGTTTCTCGTGCTCTCTCAGAGGCTTCTGATAGTGCACCGGTCTTTCTCTCTGATAGTAATAGTCTTCTTGTTCGTATTGCTGTGGTTGATATCTCTGGAATAAGGATAATTTAATTGGTCAGTTCCAAGAGAACATGAGCATTATTTTTTGTGGTTTGCTGATAATTATGCAAAAACTAGCAATCATATAGGTTCTTATTAGGTTAAGGTAAATAATTAATCGATAATGTATCCAATTAATTTGTTACCTAATAAAGAGGATTTTGGTAATTTTTCAGATTACTTTTGATAACTATGCCCCGATTACATCATTGTCTATAAACGCGAATCATATAAATCAGATCAGGCTAAACTCGTTTTACCGCCCAACTGAGAATAAAATTGAAATTTGACATTTTATACTATGGTTCAAATAAACTCGATTGGTATCATAAAATTGTGAAATTGGGGCTTAATCGTTTACGGATATGTGAGGGTATATATCCGTAAACGATTTAGCTATAATAATTGTCTTCATAAAGTCATCATGTACCTACCTAGTAATCAATGCATAATTTAGGTAGGTACTTTGAGTAAGTCAATTATCTTGTTGTTAGTAAGAGTGAAATTCAATATGAATAGAATGAAAGCGTGAAGTAAAACACATTAAGTCATACCTGTAGTCCCATTAAAAAAACAATAGATGCATATAATTGCCTCTTGAGGCATTTAAAGCCGATATAAAACCTAGTTATCTCATAACTAACGTAACACACAATGCACATAAACTAAAGGTAATATACAGAGGTAGGAACACAACTTCGTAACTTCAGTAGGTATAGCCTGTATTTATGCAAATGACAAACATTCCTGTACATTGCTGAATATAAAATATCTTTACATATATACAACTTACGCAATTTACTATGACCTTTAAAACCCAATCAAAGTCCGAAAGGTTGTCTGGAACATATTGGTAATGTCATTTTTATTGTTACAAGCTTGTATATAATTATTTTGAAAGCAATTTTATTTCCCAAAAACGATTTACCCGTAGTCTTTTCTTCTTCAGCCTTTCAGTTTAAAAATTGAATACCTTTAAGTCTAAAGGCTGAAAAAGTTGTTATTAAACATTAATTAAATTGATACTAAGGCAGAAATACTATGTATAATGAATACATTAATAAATGAACAGAAATTACAGGGTTTTTAATATTCCTTAGAGAAAATTGCAGACTATCAGAAATTACAACAGCTTTTTCTTGGGCTTCTTTCAGTTCGTAGCAGCTCAGAAAAAAAAAAAGTTAAAAAAAATTGTATCTTGGACTACGAATATCAAAGAATAATAAAGAATGTAAATGTTAATGTCATAATTTCGTAAAAGAATCATTTCAAAAGACATTTAATGTTTGGCAAGGTCATATACAGAGGGAAATCTTTGTAAGTATTTTTGAAGTATCGTTATACATATATATATGAAACGTGGAGGTTTGTAGTGTTAAAAAAATATTTAATAAAAAAAATGTTACATGTCATTTGTTAATTTCAGGAAGAAAATCGTGACGTAGGTACGTTTATTTATTTACATCAAATCTTATGATATCACTATTTTTATTACAAACATGAGAATAAATACTCACACGTAGGTAGGTACAGGTCTCAAATAGACAACATTTTATGAAAAACTGCTAAAAAATGCTAAAGGCTACAATAAATAATAATGATTGTCTGAAAAAAAAAAACGGATACAACCACCTTTCATTTGTACAAGAATCGTGTCGTGTTTAAAATTGAGCCTTACAAAAATGCATCTTGTTCTTGCAACACCCTAAATTGCTAACTGGTACCTGTAGGGTCCTCTCACTGCGCCGCCGGTAGACTCAGTCACGGTCGGCCAGTTGTGCAACCTACCACGTGCAGGAATAGGGTTTCCAACCGTGTATAAATCTAGATAGTTCTATCGATACAAAAATCTTGCTCTTAAAAATGGAAACTGATTCTGGTGGGCAATCTGTCTTGTTAGAAGCCTGCTATCAAAACAGATTCCAGGCTTACTTATTTACCTAGTACTAGATTAATTTCGAAATTAAACAATTAATAACTATATTAAAACTTGAAACGGGTAACATACAATGCTTTAACGGGTTTTGAGTGATCATCGTCGTGAACAGCGTCGAGATATCAGAAAACTCAAAAAAACCGTCAAATTATGGCATGTTTCAAGTATTAATATTGTTAAAAACAATGTTAGTATAAAAAAGTACATTAACTAAGCTAATTTTAAATTGTGAATGTTTCGTTTTGATTAAAACAGATGTACTTATTATCACACAGTGTATTTAGATTGTAGGTAAGATATATCTTCCAGATAAATAACGATTTTTACACTGAAAATTAAGCGTAGATTCTCAGGGTGTCAACGAACAGTGCCTTAGTGAAGCGTAATTTTGTGAATTTGTGGAAGTATAATTTTGGTCCAATTTGGTTAACATGGCGGACTATGCTCCACACTTCCAAACAAACAAATTCAAGACTTCATTTCACCTAACATGTTAATCAGTTGCAGCTAAACACGGAAGAAGTAGCTACCAAATAGGTTTGCGGAAAAACGGATACCGCCTTAGGACATTCCGGTAGCCATAGGACGGGAAATTAACGCTCTTACGAAATGTTCATATTATGTGGAAACGTTATTACCATTTTCTTGTCCATGTCAAGTAGTTCTGATAAATGATTCATTAGTGAGATTAAATCCCGTTTTTAATTATTTTTCGTAGATAAACAAGCTCTTTTTTTAAATTGTTAAAAAAAGCAAACTTATATAACTTACTTTTGCTGTATCGACTTCGGAGATCGGTGTTTTGTCATAATTAATATCAAGTTTTCGTTTCTTTTGCTTATATGTCCCAAATTGTATAAAATTAGTTTTTGTCAAATTGATTTTTAAATTGTTTCTAGTTAGCCAGTTAATAGTTTTTTCTAAAGTCAAATTAATATCTCTCTCAAATGTCAAGTCCTTGTTATCACCCCTTATAATAATTGTAGTATCGTCAGCGAATAAAATAGTTTTATGTCTAGTGATATTTATTACATAAGTAAATCATAAATTTACTTATGTAATCTACTTATTGTAATACTTAGGTTTTATTATTAATTATCACAAATTTATTTCCCATAATATATTATTCAAAGGTATTGGGTAGGTATTGAAATTGTGCAATTTTCTTGAAACTCTATAAATATGAGAAGGAAACTAATATAGACATTCTCAGGATATCTCCATCCCAATTGAAACTTTGTTAGGGTACTTTTAAACTAGTTGTGTGATTGGGTAGAATCCTATTAAATATTATATTGTAAGCGTCAATTTAATTTATAACAGGTTGAACATATATGACATGCTATTACGTCAATCAAAATCAACTGCATAATAAAGTTTATAATTAGTGTTACAAACACAGCGTTCAACTTATATAACTAATTTTTAACCCCCGACCAAAAAAGAGGGGTGTTATAGGTGTTGTGTGTTGTCTGTCTGTCTGTCTGTTCCACCATAGCTCCCGAACGGATGGAGCGATTTCAATTTAGTTTTTTTTGTATGAAAGGTGAGTTTGGCCCAAGTGTTCTTAGACATGTTTCATGAAAATCGGTTGAGCCGTTTAAAAGTTATGGGGGTGAGAGTGGGGAAGGAAAACAGAAAATCTGCAAATATACTAGTGTGGGGTATCAAATGAAAGCGCAACGCGTCCACATTACATAATAATATGTTGTTTTACATTAAGGGCAATGAAGGCATTGGAATCGGGGGTTATTCTTAAATTTTAAATTTAGATTTATGTACTTAACAAATCCTTTTATTTATATCTGCTCTTTCGGCGAAATTAGCGGAAAAGATTTATTTTATTAGTAGTTCAATATAGTTAATGCCCTAAATTAAATAAATTTCTTTCACTGACCTGCAAGTAAGCAGCATCGGACACCAGGGTGCAGAGCAAAGCTCCGGTGAGCGCCCTCAACACCGCCTTTCCCATATCCCCACACATTTTTTTTATTGATCAGTGAATGAAAGTAAGACCGTTAGATACAAATTTTAGTACGACACTGTAGCAAAGTAACTGCATGGAACACCGCTGCCCCTCTAGCTATGATGAAATAACTGCAGGAGTGGTAGGGTGAAGTTAATTTAGTGGTTATACATTAAACCTTTTAGGTTTGGGTGGTCTTGGATCTAGCATAGTTTATAATTAAAAACGAATTCCGTTCAACTTTTATTTTCGATAGGTTGTTGTTTTTGTGAAATTTCGCTACTAATTTGTATTCAAATTTTCACAGAATCTGAGCAGCCTAATATCCCGCTGCGTTCACACGTAGCCGTGAGTTACTATGTCGGATCTGATTTTTAGTAGGATCCGGGTCAGTGGCAACATTATTTCAATGCTAGAGTTCACACGACAATTGGATTTTGAGCATCTTTAAATACGCAGTGTCCCATGTTGTTGTCGTTGGATAACATTTCAGTATTATTTTGGAACTAACAACAAAAATATTGGTACTAACTTAAACTTAAATGTAAAATAATTATGTTGCCTGTGAAAAACTTGAAAAGATCCGTCTGCTTAGATATCTCATACCTTTATATGGAGTTCTGTTATTAATGAAATGTACACCATTTTGATCCCCAAAATGTCAGACTTGAAGTATTAACTTTCAAAAAGTCATTCAGCTTGTGTGAACTGTCTGGTACCCCGTCAATGACCTTTCACTATCTAGACCAGACCCTTCATACATGCTCACCTTCATTTTCTGTTTTCGCTGCGCTTGCGCAACCAACCGGTAACACGTACCTATACGTAATTGTTGCTGGTGAAATATCCCGTCTTGTACACAGATTGTTTTGTAACAATTATTATTCGTTTACTTAGATTCGTTACGTTTATGTAATAGGTTAATGATTTTGTTTAACGGTACGTGAATGCAGGTTGTTGTAGGTCAATTGTTTTGTCGTCATGATCTTTATTTCAGCTGTATTATGTATTCTGCTGCACATGGACTCCCTTATGGATATCCAAAGTTTCTGTTGGCCCAATGCTTTACATTGCAGAAGTTTGAAAGCGGAAGCAACAAAATTTTAGAGATTTAACGTTTCAATGTCTTACGCCTAATAAGCCGCTTCCTGTGTACTCATAAGTAGTGCATTTGTTTGGTTTTTTTTAGGCTCATGCAATGATTTAAATTCAGATATACTCGTAAACCAAAGGCACCTAAAGGACGTTCGCAAAGAATTAATTGTATTTAAGCTATACCTCTATCTACACTACACGTATCGTTACGATTCGTACGTGACTGCCTACGTGTACAAAACTTCACATTGGCAAATTATGCCAAAAAAATCTAGAAAAATACCAAAATAAATGCAAAGAATTTCAGGTTTTAAGATTAAGAAGAGATCTGTGCCTCGAATGGGACAAAAGAACCATCTTAACAAGAATAAGTTTGCTATATCAACCGAATTAAAATCTTAAGTAACGTTTTCTACTTGAATGAAACATTAAGTATTTCTTAAGTATTTCTTGATACCTATGAGAAAAATACAACGTTGACTCTAACTAGCATAGTTTATTAAGTAGGTATGCATTTTTAATATTTAAAATTGAGTTATAGGCTTGGAAATGTATATAAAATGGTAGAGCTACAGAGAGAGCTCTAATAATTTGATGGATTTTACTGTAAGTACATAGAGCTAGCAATCAATATAAATGAGACATACATAATTTTAAACTAGTAGATGTACGAGATGTAGCAAATATCTTGTCTTCTCTGAAAAATAAAAGATGTTCCGTCTCATTCTAATATATTCAATCCAATTTTCCATTCCATTTTCCAATTTTGTATCTATTTTCCAAATTTCAGCACTAGCTGAATAAAATGTAAGAAATGACTAAACACCTTTGGTTTTCTCCAACATAAAACGGAGACTTTTGACGCTTGCTTAGTCAATAACACTCACTATACGAAAACATACTACAATGCATTCTTGGTCAGGCGTTTAAACAATATAATATTCACTAAGCTGATATAATCTACGCATGATTATGTGATACCGATAATACTCGACTTTCACGACCTGTTGCAGGAGTAATGACCAGACAAGATTTCCCCGGATATTCGTGCAGAAATAGCGTACGTAAAATACTCGTCACCGGCAATCTGTGCAATCCGGCATTCTTAAAAGTGCCTAAACTATGCAAGAAATATAAAATAAATCCAAAATAGATAATGATTCGTCGCTCAAGTCAAAACGCACTATAAAATAATAAGGTGTTTTATGTAAAATAACGTTACTTGAAAACTGCCAAAATAAAAATTATAATGTAATTGAATGGATGCTCATCATTGGATATGCCATACTTACCACCATTAAAATTATCAACTCCGTATAACATGGTATTTATTACCCAAGTCTAACCCTCCTGCTAAATATCTCTCTTATTTTCCCTTGACCATTATTCTGATATCCAATTACTGGCGTAAAATATAGTACTACTAGCTGTCCGCCCGTGCCTTTGCCCGTTTAGTAATAGATAGAAAAAGTAGCTATTGTTATTTATAAGGAAAACAACACGAAGTGTTAGACGTAATAAATACCATGTAATAAGAATTTGAATAAGAATTTATATAGTACCTACTACTCGTAAAATTTATCGGTAACTTAAAAAAAAAGGTCGCAAACTGGGATGAAGGAACTCTTTTCTGTCCCGACAACATTTATACTAAACTATGTGCTGGAGTTATAAAAACGTAACTCCTCGCAGGTGACACCGCGGGTAAAAGCTAGTGATAAAAAATATCAATTTAATTATTTCATGCATGCACAAGCAATGTTATGACGGTCCGGAACGCTATAAAAAGTCTACATTATAAACTTCGCCAGTAACATGGAGTTACTTGGATATTGGTAAAGATGTCCGGTATAAAAACATAGGTGCCGAATAATTATACCATAGTTCCGTTTTAAATTCAGCATTATGTTCGGTTGCATTATATGTAGGTATAGATAATTCTGGTTTGTATTCGGGAAATGTATACACAAAAAACAACCAACTTTGGAAAATATGAATAATTGAGTATGACTCGTAAACTACTCGGCTAGTAAATTCTGTTATCTAGGGCTAGGTTTTTTTGATTAAGAATTCTTAATAGTATTATGTTTATTTCCTAACAGCTACTGTGCCAACCGGTGAATGCAAGCATATTGCATCAGCCTAAAATGACAGCCTTCGTGGAACTCGTTCCTGGTGACAGTCACCTGATGTTAATGCCTTAGAAACTGTGAACTGAATATATTAATCCCATCTAATCCATCCAGTAATTTTTTACCTTGTAATATTCAACCCCATTCTATAATATACTACTAAGTAAGTAGCGTTCAAATCGCTTTTCTTACGTTTTTTTTTCAAAGTAAAAACTTCTTTATCGGCGTTGTGCACTTTTGGGATGGGTATAAATGTTAAACTGGCGTCAGACAGTAATTCGTGCGAAATAATTGCCTATCCATTGAAAAATGCACTACTTTAATGTTCAAGTTCACTTCAACTCGCAGTCCCGGAGTGCAACCCGATGGTTTTATATTTCAGAGGAATAAGATATTTGCCGTTAAAGCACACCTTTTCCCCCATCTTTGATAAATGGAATGGAATCGACTTTGAAGAAAACTCCAAGTTATGTCGGTATCCCTATTCTTCCAAGATGATATCTCTTTAGATATTGCTATTTCGGTCCTGAATATAAAAACGAAATATGTCCATTTTAAAATGTAAAATTTTTGGAAAATGGTACT
Source organism: Gymnoscelis rufifasciata (assembly GCA_929108375.1). Taxonomy (NCBI): domain Eukaryota; kingdom Metazoa; phylum Arthropoda; class Insecta; order Lepidoptera; family Geometridae; genus Gymnoscelis; species Gymnoscelis rufifasciata. The sequence goes on along the minus strand of OV815302.1, from coordinate 9,066,120 downwards.
ATAATGGTCAAATATTAAATATATTCGGTAGGTAATTATGATAGTCCTGAGTATTTGTATATATTCCATTAACATATCCTGTTAGATAAGGCAGTACAAGTATTACTTAGTTAAGGAACTTTATAGGCGTTAGCTCGCTATCGTTAGCAACTATTAAACTAGAGAATTACCACGAAACTTGCTCCATCTGCTTTGCCGTAAGGAAACGACTGGCAAGTTACAGATTAGTTAGCATATTCCTCTCAAATATTTGTATACAATACTAGAGGTAGTTCACAACTTCGTATGCGTGGCGTTTGATATACAAGGTGTTCCAAAATTGGCATAAAAAACGCAAAGTATGTGAATTGCACGCCCCAGTGAACATATTTTTAACCCCCGACCAAAAAAGAGTTTGACGTGTCACTGTCACGTCAAACTTATAACACCCCTCTTTTTTGGTCGGGGTCATGACAGAGTATGTCAGACAGACACACAGGTGTCTGTCTGTGTGTCTGTCTGTCTGGGACATCATAGCTTCCAAACGAATGGAGCGATTTCAATTAAGTTTTTTTTTTGTATGAAAGGTGTTTTTTGACACTTTTCATGAAAATCTGTTGTGCCGTTTAAAAGTTATGGCGGGGTGAGAGGGGAAGGAAAATTGAAAATTTGCAAATATACTTGAGTGGGGTATATATGAAAGCGCATCGCGCGCACATTACAAAATATTATGGTGTTTTACTTTTAAAGAAATTACAGCTTTGGAATCGGGGGTTTTTTCTTTAATTTTAAATTTAGATTTATGTGCTACAACATTTCGATCTCAAACACATTGTATAGCTAAATAGTACCTAATGAAAAAACATAGGATGTTCATACAAACTCACGAGCCCCGTTATTCACAAATAGTGAATGATTTAATAATAAATTTCCAGACAATTCACTAAGCAACATCTAGCCCCGTGGTAAGCTCTAAGCTTGTATCACGAGTACTAGATATCTGATATAATAAATATAATAGGGTTACATTATATAGATTTAAAAAAAAATATATATATTAAACAGGAGGAGAAATTGCTTGCAGAACATACAAACACTTTCACCCTCGACGGGAGTCAAACCCGCTACCTCTTGCGCCGCAAGCGGGACCCTCGCCCACCGCGCCACTGAAGCAGTGAAAAATGTAAGTCTTTCATATCTTTCTTTTTGAATAACTTCAAAAACATAGGACTTTCAACCCCCGTTTCCCCTTTAGGTCCACCCCTAAGGGGGAAACGTTTCGTTAAATCCGTTCTTATCGGACTAAGCCATATAAAAACCTAGGTCAAATTATATCTGTCAAATTTCAAGTGTCTACGTTTTATAGTTTCAGTGATTTCGAATAACCCGATCATGGATGCAATAATATAATGTCACCGGAAAATAATATGACTAGTAAATTGATCAATTTCCTAGTAATTTATAAACTTATAAATATAATCTATTCCAATAGCCGTGGATTATTTTCCGTAAGTTTTTTCTTTATTGACCAGAATCTCACTTGATGTAAAGTGACAATTTATCAATTTACTAGGAAATTCATTAATTTACGATTCTAATTGTTATCCGGATTAAATACTCTCGAAAAAATTCGAAAGGAATTATAGGTAAATTTACAATAAAAAAACACAGTACCTACCTATCACTTAACCCCAAACCGTAGTAATTTATTATTCTATGCCCAAACTAAGCAGAGCTATGTACCTACATAGCTCTGCTTACTATGGGTGGTAGGTGACTGATATACTACATAGAATTTTTTTTTTGTATATACTTACCTATATATAATGATACATAGAAAACACCCAGACCCGAAACCAGAAATTCTAGATAGTTCAAAATCTGGTCCCCCGGCGGAAATCGAACCCGCAACCTCTTGCTTCTCTGGCGGACCTATGCCCACCGAGGAATTTTATTAATCAACGTAATAATCATGACACCAATTGAAGGAGTAAAATGAAGGATCCACTCTTGCTCCCTACAAGAGTACCTACCTTCCAGGTTCAATAACAGAAAGTTTTTAACAAAAACTTTTCTATTGATTCATGTGTTCAAGTGTTCTGTTTGAGGAAATAAAGCTAAATACATATTTCCAGAAGCCGTATAAAAAACACAAACTATCTAAACGGTTCTGAGATCTCATTTGCTAGCAATGCCTTGTAACGACGTGATTCTGGAAATTGCAACGCTTTCTGAAAGATTACTACGTTTTATAACGATGCGATTCCATTGTCATGGTCATATAAAAAAGCTTCCATATTGGTCACAATGCTTTTGGTACAGTATTTAAAACTGTTCGCATGTTTTTCGTGATGTCTGTTTCAATAGAGGTCGCTCGAACAGTGGCCATTCAACTTGAAACACCTTTTTGTTTGATGTTTTTCAATACGCACAACTAGAACCGATGAGTTTATCGACAAAAATTTTATGATTCTAAATATTACAATTTTACCTTTAAGTAGAATATTTATACCTTTAATGATAATAATGTATATATTGATTATTTTTAAGTGTTTGTTATATATTATGTTGGTGAAGCCTAGTTTTAATAAATAAATAAATGAATAATACAGTTTCTAAAAAGTTTATGATATTATTATGGCAAAAGATTGTTGGCTGTTGTTTAACCGAGATAAATTGGTTTAATAAGATTGTTTTGATGTTTATAAACCATAGATTCAAATAATTTATTTAAACAAGACAATATGCTTATGGGTCTATAATTTTCTTAAGTTCTTAATGTTTAGATTATTTTCCTTTTTAATAGTTAATTATATCTTCTGCAGCTATTCTGTATAAACAAATTATAATTATTAAAGTGGCTTATAAACTTTGTACTCGTAAGCTAGCAGTTTTCGTACATCTTTTTGTAATACAAAATAAAACTAGCTTACAGAAAAATAACCATAGGTACAACAATACGTAAAATAAGCATTTATGTTGAAACCTTTCAATAGTAACACAAGTCTAAATAATTGTGTAGTCTGTTATTTATTTCATCTAAATTCTTTTCCATCTAAAAGTTGCCTGGAAGAGATCACTTTTTCGCTAAAAAGTGATCTTATCGCTTTAAGACAGCCCATTTTCCATTTTCCACTACTGGGACACAGGGACTTCTTTCTTGACGAGAGAAATTAGGCCTTAAATCACCACGCTGGCCAAGTGCTGGTTTGTGAATGTCACATGTTCTTTAAGCACTTCAAAGTTATCAGAACATGCCCGTTTCTAAATTTATTTTTTGAGAAGAAAAATTCAGAGTTTTCTTAACAGGGGTCCTTAGCTAACACGGCTTTATTAATTATATATTTATTTAGGTATCCCTTTTAGCTTATTAATTTAATCGGTAGGTATCAAACTGTATTAAAATTAGTAGTGTAGTTATAGTATTTAGATTAATTTGTTTTATTTTATTTTTTCTCTGTGTTCTATTATTATGAGCACATTGTCAACCCACTCTTTTTAACACGTCTCCAGTTTGTCGAGGTCCGCTGTTAGAAAACGCTTTTAGAATTAAGAAGAAGAAGAACATTTATTGTTTAAAACTGTGAACATAGATGGTGGGTTATAAAATTATTATAAGCTCTTCTTTTGTACATTTTGTCTCAGTTATAAACTTTTACATGTGTATTTCATATTTTATATGTAAATTTAATAATAAAGACAATTCTAAACCAATTTAAACACGATTGTCTTTGTCACATCGTAGTTATCTACGCATTCAGACATGGCTTAGTTCAAATGTCAGCAGACTATGGGTCGCATTATTAGTCATTTATCGACAAAACCCAGCTATCCCTCTAAAATTGCTGATCCTCCAAAATTGCAAACTGAATTTGAGGTCACCTTGTTAAAATACACAGCTTATGCAATTAAGAGAAATTTTTGATGATTAAGGAATATTAATTTAAATAGACCAAAAATTTTAAAATGACTATTTTATATTGGATGGTGAAATTAAAATTGAATTAAAAATATTTGGTTTGTGGAGCGGTAAGCATTGCTGACTCAAAAACTGATAGTAATTTATTATTCTATGGTTTTTACTATACTATCAGCAATTTAAGACATGATAAAGTACCTAATAGATAACACTCTATATCAAGTGCAATATTTTAAATAAAAAAATTTAAACACATATTACAATATGACATTCTAAATCGACAGCCTAAATGCATAAATTGTGAAAAAGTATTTAAAAATTGTAATACGATTTTAATTGAGTTTTACGGATAATAGGTACAAAAATTATCTATCGCAATATAATTGATTAATGGAAACAAAATAAAACTCGTCCAAAATACAAAAAAAAAGATAACTTATTCTGAATACCATACTATAAGTTTATGTCATAATTATAATTTTGCTGTCTGCCCTCAAAGATATGATGGAATTAATTATTGGACTCTATGTCTTCTTTTGCAAATGAGCACTAGGTACCTATTTATTGTCGCTATTTGAAATCGCTTTCAGGGATAAGGTTGTCTATTGAACATGCGATACGTTAATGAGAACTATTTGTAATTTATTTTGATGTATTAACAATTGGGTAACATCCCTAGTATTTTAGACCACCGACAAAACCTTGCATTGGGCATTGACGTTAATTTTGTATAACAAGAACTGTGCATAAATTACAATTATTAATTTAATTATTTTAAATGATTTATTATCCAAAGTAAATGGTAAAATGTTGTTATTTTGTAATTATCGCATATTTTTTTTAACTGTAAATAAATAAATATAAATAAATAAATAAATATTTCCGGACAATCCTCACAACAACATCTACCGATTTTCAACGGATGGAGCGATTTCAATTTTTTTGTATGAAAGGTGAGTTTGGCCTGGGTCTTCTTAGACATGTTTTATGAAAATCGGTTGAGCCGTTTAAAAGTTATTGGGGTGAGAGTGGGGATGGAAAACCGAAAATCTGCAAATATACTCGAGTGGGGTATCAAATGAAAGAGAATCGCGTGAACATTACTAAATATTATGGTGTTTTTTCTTTTAAGGAAAATAAAACATTAGAATCGGGGGATTTTCTAAAATTTTAAATTTAGATTTAGTCTTATTGAATCGTTATTATCTCAGAAACGGTGGCTCGTAAGAAAAAAGTATCGTTGATCATTTTATGATCTATAATTTTGTTTCAGGTACTTTTATGATAAAACTTACCGTTTTGCTGAAAATCGCGATAAACTCATTATTGTAACCTTTGACCTTGAATAAAAAATTTTCCTTACATGGGAATGATGGGGAACTTCTACATTTATAATTATGTTTTAAACAATTTCACTGAAATTCAGCTTGTTGGGACTTTATGTAACATCGAATGTCTAAATTGACCGGACTATTAAACTTTTAACTGTTTTGTACTTTATTGTGAATTAAGCACTTTTTTGAGTTGTAACCTTAAAATTCACTGCTAAATTGAGAAGTTTGCAAGTATTACCTGCATGGCTATCTCATCTGGACAGCGGAAGAGATGGCCTTAACAAGAAAGGGAGATGTATTGACATCATATTTTGGTCATAAAAATTGTTTATGAAATAATATGAAATACATTTATTTTGGTAGGTATATAAACAAACAGCAGCACAGTAGACAGCATAAACAGACAGACAAAAGAAAAAATAAACATAAAAAACAACAAACAGATAATTAGCTGCCAGGCTGTGCTGCCAGGTACCAAACAATTTTTTTGTTATTAAAAAATATATCTATTTAATTAAACTTTGTGTTTTATCTTAATTCAGTTTGTTATTCGTCATAATTCCTTCACAATAGTCTTAAAGTTACTACGGCCATCTCACCCGAAATTACCCTTAAATTTTTTAATATAAAAAGTACCTACTCTTCGAATACCTACAAAACAATTTTGATTCGGTTTATAAGTTACCGTAATACAAATCAATATACAAATAGATAACTAGATTATACCTTATTGAAGTTTAAAACTAATGATAATTTAATCTCGTGCTTGCCCGTAATTAAGGAAAATCTAATAAACCCCAACTTTAAAAAATCTTTTCCCAAATGGATATTCAAAGGCAAAAAAATATCTTTCAGTTATTATTGGGTCTTCCGATAATAACTGTTACCAAATCAAATTTCCCTTCAGCCCTCTACCGAAGATGAATTTAAATAAGCTTTCAACAACACTGACTGGGGAATTGCATAAATATTAATGGTTTGAAGCTGATAACCTGAGATGTAATCAAGGATCTCTAAGGGGCTCTAATCTATCATTTCAATTGGGTATCGTTATCTCAATCAAAAAAGTTAAATTAGTAATAAAGAATTGAATGTATCAATAATGTATGTATGACATTATTATGACAAGAATGTTCTATTTTACCTACATCATTTTCGGAATGTTTGGCTGTTGCAAGATATCATAGCAGATTACCCACAAATAAAAATAGGATTTTGTTATAATAATTTATCTAGGTTACTCACTATTATAAAAAAGTGTGATTTTTTTTATAGCAATCTTTTATCTAATCTTTTATCTACTATCTATTTTAATTAGTGTTTAAAATAATGCTTGCAACATTTCAGCACAATTGGAACTTGGGAAATGTGTTAAATTTACTAGACACATGATTTCAGATAAAATTTATAAGCTTGTCAGAATGCTTTCAAATTACAATACCTAAAATATAGTCATTATAATTAAGGGTTGCTCTAGAGTTGAACTCAATATTTATACAATTATTAAAAAATACAACTACAAAAATAAAATCAAATAAACCGTAAAATTATAATACTATGGGGAAAAATGTGGATTATTGAAGATAACAAGAGACCTACTCGAGCGATCAATTTATAAAAGGAAGCAAAAGCCTAGAAACTAAAGAACTAAAGTTCTAAAGAAATTGCTTTGCTTTTAAGATGTGCTATTTACTCATATTCTTTTTAGTCGAACTTCTCTGAGTACATCACTGTTCCTAGTTAATGATTATGGATTAACCTGAGAAAATTCTTTGAAAAATATGTATCTTCATAAATTTTGATGTGTCTATTGGGAAAATTGAACAATATTAGATATTATTACAATCTACTGTTAGGTTTGGTAAAAATTAAGGAATAGCTATTTTAATTTAACATTTTTTTTTATGCTGGATAAGCTTTTGTTTGACCACAATCTCTCCTGATGTAAAGTAACGATGTGGTCTAAGATGGAGCATGAATACCTAGAAGGTAGGCTTCTCCGGACCACATTACGAAACACGGTAAACAATACTATAATGTTATTGCATAATGCTAATTTTTGTAAACCCATTCCTAATTCCTTGTATTATAAGGATTTTACTACTGTGCATATTTTTTTCATAATTTAAGGTATTAAAATTGTATACTACATCAAAGTCAAAATACCAGATGCTGTAAAATTAATTTAATAAAAAGCTTTTTTAGATCTATCGAAATTTTCAAGTGTCTAGTTACGTAGGTACACATACACACGTACAAGATACGTAAAAAGATGGTCAATCAGATATACATACATTTTCAATATTTAATGGATTTGGAGAAAATGTCTTTGAAAATAATTTATTACAAGGGCCCTAATACTGCAAATTTAAGTAAGAATTTTAAGTACATACTTATATAGAACCCAATATTTAGTACTAAGTCCGTACTCACTGTTCTCTTGTAAGATACCACAAAATTATCAAGCAAGGTGTAGTTGCCCTGTTGCCGCCCACTACACAATAATGTACATACACAAGCTTACCTCCGGTATGCGTGTTCATCTTCCGAGATGAACACGCATATACAACAAAAATGCAGAATGCAAACAAAGTAAGTCAAACGGGAGAATGGATTTCCGTTAAATAGCGCCTGAACCCATAAATAAGGTATAGAAAAAATGAAATTTGATAATTATATCTCACAAGTAAGTACCTGTAATGCTGAGACGGAACCATTTTTCCTAGCAAATGTATTTGCTTTCTTATTTTTTTGTGTGTTTGAATCTATTTTTCGTAATAATTGTTAGTGACTATTTGTTTCAAAATGTACTACTAGATATAAATTATTTGTAAGATAAATAAATATTTTTGTTTACGTTGCTCTTACTGCATGGTGTAATCGCTGAAAAATTATCTTTATTTTGCTTAGAGATAGGCAATAATGTGGTAACGAACAGAAGAGCACTCATAAAACATTCACGGAAGCTGAATTAAACAAAAGCAATAAAATAAATCACTAATGCTGTCACAAAGTTGTTTTTTATATTTCCCGAATATGTTTTCTGTGTAATAGTTTACTGCGGCGGAGATAGCTGGAGTTATTTCGATAAACAAATTAACATACGGAAAACAAATGTTACAAATAATTTGTTTCGTTTCCATAAATTGTAGATCTAAATTCAAATTTCCCACTCTCTATTATTTTGGTTCATTCATCGTGTATCGACAAATCAGGATCGAAACGTCATGAACGACGAGCACAGATTATATATGGCAAGACACAGGAGCGCGCTAGCAGCGACAAAGACAAGAAGAAGAGATCGATAGATCTCACACGAACCGCGCGCGCGCACCGCAAAATCTATAATCCTATCAAAATCCAATACAAAATAGCCTGGCCAGATTGTGAAAAGTATCGTGTGTGTTGTGCTAACAAAGGACAGTGTTGTCAATGCAAGGCGGAGTAGGCAGTCCTGGATATTTAAACTGTGAGTATCTTTGTCTGTATGCTCGCCTTACGTTATATGAACCAAACCTTTCCTAAACCATCGTTGATCATAACCTGGTCCCTTAAGTGATGTTGCCGTGCCTATTCTATTGGAATGCAACATAATTTATGTAGCTTTTAAATATCATAAAATTATAAATAGCTAGGGATAATTATCGGCACTTTTCTATAATTTAAACGATAAAAGATACGTTGGTGGTGGTAAAATGAATTCCTCTTACGTACTAAAATAATGTTGAAAGATCGAAAATCTGAGTGGAAAAAATATTCCAAAAATGACATAGTACCAACAAAAAATCTTATCATCCCACCATTTAAAAATGTATACATTATCTCAATGATTTCTAACAAGTGTTAAACCTCACTTTTTATGTAAGTAAAAATATTTTAAAATTTTATGCATTAAATTAAGACCGTATCCTTCGACTAGTATTTCTACTTCGACTTTATTATTCTTTTTACTTTTAATAAACAAGACGCAGGTACCTATGACGTTGCAAAGCTAAGCCTTGTAATTACAGAGTTTTAAATAACACCATTACTTCCGATGGTGCTACTCTTTTTGAATCGACGTGAAAAACTCGTCCGAGGCATGATAAAAGAGGTTTTAATTAGAGACTTTCCAGATGTCAAATAATAAAGCCTGTGGGGGCTTAAATGGTTGTTTCAAACCAAGCTGTGTCACTTCCCGGATTCTTTTAAAACATTAATACCGTGGTAATATCCAAAGATTTCCAATTTCAAAATCTAGGCAACGAAATTTCACTAGAACATAAAATCGTGAGCTTTGTATATTCACGTTTTGCTATATGGTATCGCTGTGGGTTTGAACGTGAATAAAAATTACACATTATTTAGGTTACGTTAGGTTGGTACATAAAATCAGAGTGCGATGCCAGCGAGCGTGTTGTTGCGATAAACATAATAAATTACATATATAAAGTTGTATAGCAAAAGAATAAGGCGCGTCTCGTAATTTATGTTACGTTACAATTTAGGACTTAAGATAAAATATGTTAGATTTTTTTATTACAATTCTTGTTACAATTAACTAATAAGTAAAAAATTACGAAAAACAGTGAACGCAAGTTTGCTAAAACCGACTGTTGTGTATTCTAGATAGCAAGGCGTAAAAGCGAAACAGAACGTTTGAAGTTTTCTCTCGTAGTGACGACGCACCTACTGAGTACCACTCAGACTTCAAAGGCGATCTCGCGCTAAGATGGGCTAAGTCTGCTCCGCTTCTAGGGCTCCGTATGGAAACGAGGGTGTCTCAAAATAGATCCTTTATTATAAGCTTGAGTCCAACCTTAGTCACCTTACCGGATACTTTGTATTTAGAAGCCTAGAATTGACGAAATGGAAAAAAGGCTAAGAAATTAAGGGCCTGTTTCACGAATTCCGGGTTAAGTAAGACAATGGTATAAGGAGGTATAGGTATAATGGTATAGGGAGCTATTTCACTCAGTCACATGTGACAAAGCAAGATAGCTCTTGACATAAATCTGCCCTCATAATAATATGTACTTATTTAAATACCTACATACATATATTATGGTCGAATTACGTCCACTGATTGGCAATATAGGAACATTGTACCATATTTTTAGGGACCTTTGGAGCTATAAATTACCTAGTTGTTAAATACTAGCGACTGCCCGCGGCTTTCCCAGTAGTTAATGGATTCTCTCGCAAAAATAACGTATTTTATCTTGGTAAAATTACCTGTTAAAAAAAAACGATTTAAAATACGATGCAAAGTTTTCAATATCTAACCATACATAGGTACATACAGACCGACAGCGGACAGTAACTTTGTTTTATACTAAGTAATTCAGCAAATTTACTCGAATCAAAGTATGCCAATGTCCTTTTCAGGCTCCATTCAGAACCATTGTGCTAAATATTTTAGACAGAAAACCAAAAACCAGTTTTTGCGTGAGATCGAGACAGGCAGACTGACAAAGCTACATGTATAAATAAATAAATAAAATAATAATTATGGTAATAATCTATATAAATAAAAATGAATTGTTGTTCGTTAGTCTGATTAAAACTCGAGAACGGCTGAACGGATTTATCTTACCATAGTCTTGAAATGTTCGTGGAGGTCTAGGGATGGTTTTAAAGGCGAAAAAAATCGGATAATTGCCGGGAAAAAAAATTGAATACAAACCCGTGCGAAGCCGGGGCGGGCCACTAGTAGGCAATAAAATCCACAACATAACAATAAATAGTTTAATATTATTGTATTAATCACAAGACTTTGGTTCAACACGCATTTAAACATGTTAACTTGTGCCGAAACGACTTCAAATGATATCAATTAAATTTATAATGCTTAGTGAAAACTTGCGCGATTCGATTATACTAGTACGCCCAAAGCACTTAATCGAGTATTCATAAGGGCACAAGTTATGTCCTTTAATTTGATACCCCACTGAAGTGAAAACTGAAACTTTAACTCATCATATCTTTTAAATGGCTAAGAACGTTTTTAAGCAACAAAATAGATAAAAAAACAGTTCATGCGCTTGGGAGGTAAGATGCCACTGACCAACTCATATACAAACACACATCCAACTTATATAATCTTACAAGCTTTTCGTGATTTATGGATTTTCACGCGGTAAAAATCCTATTGTATCTCAATAAATTATTGAGGAAGGCAATATGAATTTTATACTTATACTACGTAAAATTATAGGGCTCAAAAATAATAAACAAATTTTAACCTAAACACGCAGAGAAGGGTGTTATTTAAATAAAAATTATAAAGCTGAAGTGTTTGTTTGAACGCGCTAATCTCAGGAATTACTGGTCCAATTTTAATAATTATTTCAATAAATATTTGTGGTTTTATAATGAAGCCTTAAAATTTTACGTAGTATAAGGTTACATAAATATAATTATGTTATAGGACAATAAAGAGTTTATATGAGAGTTCTACGTTCGTAGTAATAAAATCTTGCCCAAAAGCGGAACCCGTTTCGCAGTAGCGTTGATTCCACATAACGCCCGGTCATAGCATAACTGCCTTCATAAAGAGCCATATCCAACAGAAGCCTTATAACTAGTTACAGATGGGAACTTTGTAGTTGCAGGAGGATTGAAATCTTTTGAAAAAGTGAGATCTTTACAAAGCTGTACCTGGCTCTATCTCCCTAAAATAGCCATAACTTACAGCTTACAAGACATGACTGAATTCTTTGAGTTAGTGAACACCTTAAGAACACGTAATGTTGCTTGTAATGACGTACGTACATTATTTATTTTATTTATTTATTATTATTTATATTATTAGGTACTCGTAATCTGATCATAACTACATAGTGTTAGAATAACTATTAATTAAGTGCAGAATTTATAATGAATCCATTGTACTAAGTTATTTTATTCCGATAATGAATCATTTTAAATAGTTGAAAAACGATATCATTTAAAAATAAATTAGGTTGGAAAGATTTTGTTGCAATAAAATACATATAATGTAACCATAAATATTCAGAATTTATGTTATTATTTATACAATAGTTAATTAATTTTAAATGTATCGCTTAATTTATCAAAACTAAGTGAATGGTTAGCTGTAGTACTGAGTCGTTTCCGGTTGTCAAACCTAACCTAACTTTATCGACTCGCGACTTCAGCACGACATTCTGTTTTCTGCGCGTCGTAGCGACTAGACCTCTAAAAGTGAAAAGTGTTGTAGTGGTGTGCTGATGGAGACTGTTTTAAGGTTAGACACTAATTTGTAATAAACTGTGTAAAAGTGATTCATATATTTTTTGAGTGGTCTTACGTAATTTTACTTAGTAACCTATAAATACCCCTCTAACAATAGTATACAACGAAGTCGCTAAGCCCGTCTTTTCAGTCCTTAAAGTTTTTACATTAATTAAGTATGTGAAATTTGCATTCGTGCGAAGGCAAACAAGTCACTAGTTAAGCGACATAATAATGTATGTCTCACCGGAAGATATTACAAATCGTAACTTGATCAATTTCTTATAAATTGGTCAACTTAAGTTATGATGGTTTTTACGCTATTAATAAAGATAAACATGAGATGAATAAACATTAACAATCCACCTATCAGATAGTAGTGTATTATGATATGGGTTCCATTTTTACGTATAATAATACACTTAGCAACAATTGGTCCATTTGTGTATGATTTAAAATCGTTAGTTAATTAATTTACGTTTTGGCAATTAACTATTACTAACTGTATTGTATTATATACATTCTTGAGTAAAACAGTACATACCAACAGACTTTTATGATTTTCTGTTAGTTGATCAATTTACGATTCGTAAATTAATTAATAATGTTATTTAATTTCGGTGACATTTGCATCGCTGATTCAGCAACCAATATATTAAATAAATAAATTGCAACCCATTTATTACTGAGTGTCTTTGTCCTTATTAGGTACGTAGGCAATAAACATCTAAGAATGTTTGAAGTACCTAACTTGATATTTAAAATGGAGTGGCCCAAACAAAATTTCCAATATAATTCCTTCATAAAAATCCCAGAGCGTTCGACATCGTAATGATATTTAAATGAGAATTTCGAGCTTTCTGATGAAATTTCTCTTTTTATCTCCCACGTGGAATGGACGGTATTTATTGGAACGATGATAAGCATTCCAATGAACTAGCTAAAGGCAATTATCCACTTTGGATTGAGAAGTCATAAGAATACAATAAATGCATGAGCTACATGTACCTTCTACACTATTCAGTTTCAGTTTCTTGTAATTGGACTTTGCGCTTGAAGCGAAAATTTGCCAGTGTCGAGTTCAATAAAATTATAAAGTGAAAAAATGTTACTCAGATGAACGCCATTTTTCAGTTCAGTTCAGTTTCTTGTAACTGGACTTTGCGCTTGAAGCGACAATTTGCCAGTGTCGAGTTAAATAAAATTATAAAGTGTAATAGTTACTCGGTTGAACGCCATTTTGCGTATCAACGGAATTTCAGTTGATTTGTTTTTATTCTGACAAAACTTGACACTTTTGAGTTACATGACAACTTATATGTCAACTCTTAAATTCAATTCCTTATAATTGGACAGTTCTTCAACTAACACTCAACTGAAAAGACAACTGCCAAGTTAATATTAACTACCACAGACTGCCTCAGTGGCGCGGTGGGCGAAAGTCAACTTTGCGGCGCAGGTTACGGGATCGATTCCCGCCGAAGGGTCAAGTGTTTGTGTGTTCTGCAATCACTTTCTCTTTGGTCTGGGTGTTTAATATGTATAATATAAAATATCTGTGTACATATTTAGAATATTAAATGTCTAGTACCCGTAACACAAGCTTAGAGCTTACCACAGGGCTAGATGTTGTTGTGTGGATTGTGCAGCAATATATTATAATAATTAAAGTATATCTGTAGACGTCTCTCTTACTCTAAATTAATAGAGCAAATATAATTGCACTTGTTTTCATAATTGAAGTGAAACTTCTATAGAATCGTTGTGATTTGAAACCGGATGAAACGGAAATAAATAAATAAATAAATGCATAGTATTTTTTTTGTTTTTTTTTATTCTTCTTATTCTTTTGTCGATTTACTGAAGTTTCACTTCTCTCGTGTGTGAATCGCACACACAACTTTTTTTTTTCTCCATACTTAGCCAAAAGTTTTTTAATTTTAATAAGAAGATTGGTTATCTGTTTAGAAGTCGATAGGTACTTGAGTTTATTACGCACCACTTTAGTATTCCTTATTGGTTAAAGCTAATTTTAGAAATGTGAAAGAAAATTCACAGCTACGAACGAGACCATCATTTTCTGTATGAAAGTGTAGAATCTATAAAATATTTCATCGGATTGCTTTTCCACCGAGATATGATATCGAATCGTGACCCTATTTTCGATTACGTCTATTCAATGGATGTTATTTGACTTTTATCATCGGTTACTTGGGAATCATAATTCGATTTTCTTTATTGTGATTGGTTTGTTACATTTGCTGAAATTTAAGTTAGATGTGAGTCGGTGTTTTATTTAGGTACTAAGCTTAGTTTAAAATGGAATAACTAGTTTTCGTCGGTTATATCTAGAGCACTGCGAGCAACGAATTTCTAATAATGTTTATATGTAGTGGTGGCAAAGGAAAACAACTTGTTTTGGATAGAATAAAAAAAGTTACTTTTGATTAACATAGGTTTTGGGTGGTAGTTTTAGGTGTGATACCTTTACACTTTTTAAAAAACCTCATTTTAAAACTTTTTTGGTAGTGCTTACTGAGTAAAAAATACACCTTAATGTAATCATGAGAATATACCTTGATTTATACAATAAAAGCAAGATTTAAAATTTCAGAATCTAAATAAGATTTGCTTTATTGAATCTATGAATGCCAGAGCTCGTGACACAACGTGATGCCCAAAGGTCCAGTCTTAAATTTGACTACACCCTAGTAAAATTTTCACAGAAAAATTATAGAATCTATTTCTCGATGGACTCTTTTTATGGGGTAGTTTCGGGAGCGTACATTCTTTTGATTTGCACAAATTGTTGCTAGGATAGTCAGAGCAAAAAGTAAAATTAATTTAAATTATGAATTTTTAATAAAAAATAAAAGTAGATTATTTTTAAAGTAAGTAAATTTAAAAAAGACAATTATTGTACGTGATCGGTACGGTTAGATATAGATATGGTTACCAAAAATCATCAGTAACCAGTGAAACAAGCAATGTCAAATTAAGTTCACAATAAGTATCATCATTGTAGGATAATAAATCACTTTGGCACAGATGATATTTAATGTATCATCTTCCTGCCCGGCACATTTGATCCCGGTCTATAGTTGATGTGAAAATAATTTAATTAAGTATCTACATACATAGAGTTATTATCATCATTGTGTAAAAATGTTGGAGAGATTTAAGAACAACTACTTATACCTGCGTGAATGATAAAAAATATTAGATACTAAAAACATTAGAAATCTGTAAAAACAGAGTGACTACCGAAGGGACACTGATCCCAACGATATTTCTGGAAGAATTATTTATACCCTTAGCTGGCTTGAATTTAGTAGCGACATTGCCTACATTTAAAAGTAAGACTACGGCCTCATACACAGCAAGAAACAAAGTTTAGGTGTGCCGATAGTACAGAGATAAAAATTTAGATGTGGTTATTTTAAAAGTGTATGACAAAAATTTATCAAATTTGAGTTTATTTGATTTGATTTATTGTTTAAGAATGTTGATTAAGTTGTGTTTTTTGTGATGTTCAAATTTTAATTTCATGAAATTGGTAACCATATAACCGTACAACTGATCACATACAATGATTGTGTTTTTAAATTTACTTTTAAAATAATCAACAATTTCTTGTTTTTAAACTCCATTTTACTTTTTGCTCTGACTATCGTTAAAGCAGTGTACCCCAACGAATATAAGAATATAAACCCTAAAATTTGCATGACAAAAGAATGTACGCTTCCGAAAGTACCCCCCCTTCCCCCTACCATATTGCATGGTGAAATTATTTTCAGTTTAATTTAATGAAATGTTATTTAATTATTACATTTTCTTGACAGTGTTTTTTTAATGTTTTTATAAGTTATTCTGCTATTCTGGTCGAAGTGAAATCCAACAAATGATAAACTATTAATATCGGTTAAGCTATTATCCAGTTATAAATGCCGTAACGCACATGACTTTGTCATATACAAATAAATTTCCTATTATAATAATGAATGGATATCACGAAATTTTCCAGCAACCCAGAAAAGAATCCGATTTCTAAAAGAAACAAGATTTTCCATGAAATAAAAATGGGTTTCTCATGTTGCAAAAGCAATCCAATACGGTATCAGTACAAAGAAGCAAACCTCATAACCAAGCCCAAGAGTATCAATATGATGGTATGTGCGTCTCGGCCTCGGTGTAAGCAAATCAACATGTTTTAATTGTTCAGGCATCAGCAATAAATTGTAAGTTGGATAAATTCATTGATATGTTCATATTTATGTACTTACAAAAAAAAATACTTACTACCTATTGATACTATATGTAAATATATTAAATAAAAAACAGTGTGGAACGATTGAAACAACCGCAAGTTTTCAAATGCACTTAAGTGGTATCGGTGCACGATGTTGTGGTTCGAATCGACATATTTTAAAAAGTAGTTGGGCGATTCATACCTTGGTATGAATTTCTCGCAGTGTGAAACGACTAAGCCTAAACCAAAATGAGAATTTTTATCCCCCGTATTCATAAAAACTCCTACTTCTGGCTTATATACCCGAATTAGCTAAAGCTCACAATAAGCCTTATTTTGCCACACACACATTTTAACACTTTGTAAGTGTCTCTATGCAAACTATTTACCTCCTAAAAGTCTGACATAAAAGTTAAATAATTTTATGAAGATAGGGTTAATTGTTTTTTTTTTTAATTTAATTTGTTTTCCAAACTGTACTATATTTACTTAGTTAACTTTCAACCTCGAGTTCTAATGTAACCATTCTTATGTTTGTTAAACAAGATTTACTACTCCGTGACAACATCGGAAGAAACTATTGCCCATTCAAGCGTTGACTTCCACAATGATATCACTTCTTGTATTTATTTTTCTCACCCTTAACCAATCTAGTTCATTTAAAACGATAGAAGAACTGAAATCATCAATGAATCAAGTGCAAGGAGAAAAATTCACTAATGCAGAATCGATAGTGGGTAGAGCTATGGAGTTTATGTATTCTAACAAGACAATAATGAACCTCATTGCTAGAGAATTATGGAATTTCGGCTCAAAAGCTGTGGACACGATTGTGAAGGCTCAAGATCCTAAACGTGAGTATAATAAGAAATGCTCCATTCTTCATTCTAAGTTTATCTTTTTGTACCTCTAGTGGTTATTTGTTTATTTTCTGCTAAAGTTATAATATGTACGTATAAAATTTACATAATAAACTACAAGTAAATTAAACAAAACAAGAGATTAGTAAAAGTAATTATTGACTATTTTATTATTAAAGACTATGCCTGAAGAAGAATACCTGATTAATATAACTAAACATAAAAATTGGTGTAAATGAATAAAAACAATGTGTATTAAAATTATTATTAAAAAATACAACTTCATTTTTTATCTTTTCTTGCAAATGAAAAATCAAGACATCGTATTGAAGTTTCGCGTAACGTAACAATTGTTTGCCCTCTGTACTTAATACATAGGTTTAAAAAACGTCGTATATACGTCAAAAGCCCTCAATTCGGAACTATGTCTTGGTAATATCTTTTTAACTTGATAAATCGAAAAATAGGTGTCTAGTATTTCTGTCTATCACTACTAAAACTAAATACATTTTTATTTAAGTCTTCTTGCCCAATTTGCATAATTATATGTTTGAATTACAAATAACCCACAGCAGGCTCATTGAAACAGACATTATTTAGATTATAAAGGGAATAGCTTATCGCATTCGTTAGGATTATCTTGGAGGTAGGAACTAAGGCCTTAAGTAATCTTCAGAGAAAACGTATTGCTATTGCTAGTAAATTATTTAGATATTATAGAATCAGACGTTAAATATAATTTGAATTTCTTTCTGTCCTTATTTGTTAATTCCTCTAAAATACGGCGTTCCAAGAAAATCTAGTTATAAATTAAGTGCCCCGCAGTTTGCCTTTTTGTTCGTCATTATCTCAAAAGCTACCGAACGGATTTTTATGCAGTTTTTGGCAATAGGTAGAGTGGTTCACGAAGAAGGTTTTTGCATCCGTGCAACGCCGGAACGGGGTAGCTAGCCAGCTATAATTATAGCTATATACGTATTTGCGATCGTGTAGGACAATAATTTTGGCCTAAAATTTTTCAGACAGTGAACATTCGTTAGCGATTTTGTAATACGCAAACTTTTACGTAAACCCATTATAGTCCAAAGATCAAACACCCCGCTAACGAGGTATATCGTTACGCCTCAAATAAATGCCTCGATTTATAACTTGAAGTTTCAAGTCATTTACATTTTGATAGGGTGTAGTTAAGCCTCCGTTTGGT
The DNA here is from genome assembly GCA_929108375.1 of Gymnoscelis rufifasciata. Classification (NCBI taxonomy): domain Eukaryota; kingdom Metazoa; phylum Arthropoda; class Insecta; order Lepidoptera; family Geometridae; genus Gymnoscelis; species Gymnoscelis rufifasciata. The sequence continues at coordinate 9,047,360 of OV815302.1, read as the reverse complement.
ACCTAGTTCATTAATGGTTAAGTTCTCAATTTATTTGCTATTTATTTACTGGTGAATAAAATCAGGATTTTCATTAATTAATGGTTAAATTCTCAATTTATTTACTGTGAACAAAGTGAGAATTTTTAGCGATTCTTTTATAGATTTTGGTTAAAAAGTACTAGTAATTGAAGAGGATGGATATTGAGTGAGAGTAGGAAATGTTTATGGTAGAGCTACGATCGATCGAAACAACTGTTAGACATTTTTTGCTGACAGTGTAATACAACTAGTTATTAAAAGTTTAAAAAATCCGTCCGCATACCTATATACATCTTTGTTTTGGATAAGTGTAAATGTGATATTGAATTTGTTTCAGGCAAAAATACCAGTTCATCCAAAACACCTTTCGAGCAATGAGCTGTCAACAATACCGTATTAATAGTTGCATGTTTGGAATAAAACATTCAAGAATGAATCTAGATAAATCTCTACATATACCAAATAACCTCGAAAAATAATTAATGTTATATAACGTCCTCTACAAAATTATTATTATGTCATGGTATAGAATAATCTACTGTGGATAAGTTCTTGAAGGAACCGGCTGGCATCAGAAAACGTTTAAATTTTAATATTATATGAAATAAAATTTTACTATGGAAGTCCTACTGCCGTATTTGATCAGTTTGAAGATTGAGGAAATAAGGCTAGGCGCAAACGAGCCAGAAACGACTACAGCCGTGCGTCAGCTAAGAAGCGCGACAAAGTGACGCGTATTGGTGACTGTGGGGCCCGAACTATCAATGACACATGAGCGCTTCGTTACAAAAATGTGTGAAAAATCGTGGGAACTGCTAGTGGCTGGTCACTGGTTCACAAGAATTAGATAGTCTGCTTCGAGATATGACCAAAAATATACGCATATTTACATGTCATATCATTTTCATCATTTTATTTTCTCAAATTGTGTTTCTCATTGCGAATTATGGTGAAATAGTTCTACACATCACGGTGTTGCCCATGTTTTATAGATTTTCCCGTGGAAAAAACGTATTTCTCTAGGTAAAAATAGGCTACAGTATAATGGGCTATCTAACACTGAAATAATTTTACAAATCGGAGCAGAAGTCCCTGAGATTAGAGCGTTCAAACAAACAAATTCTTTAGCCTTATAATGTGAGTATGGATAAATCAATGGAATATAATACATTAATACAAGTACCTTATACTAAGCCGTTAATTTAATTATGAGCAGAAATTTGGCAACAAAGGGTTTGAACTAATTCCAAACGCAAAATATTTCTTACTTGTGAAAGGTATACTAAAATTCACAAAATTAACAAACACACAAATTAATAAGCAAACTTTAACTATATATACCATAATAGGTCTGTGTCAAGAAAAATCAAAAACACAGTTAGTACTTCAATTCCTGCCTCTGGCAAATTAAACTTGAATAGTTTATTGAAAAAAAAAATACTTAGATATCTGTGTTCGGAATGGTCGGTGACCCGTTTGCGCGCGGCCTAAGAATCTGACACATAGATTGAACTGTTTCAGGTTATAGCAACTGAATGACCCACTTTGACAGTATTTTAGTAAATCGACGTATTCTGAAAACAAAACTAAGCTTTATCCATTAATCGCTCCGAAACCCCATGTCACAGACCAATAAATAACCATGCATAGGTTCTAAATTTCATGACATGACAATCGTTGGAGCTGATTCCGAGTTTCAAGCTAGGAATTGCTGGTTAAATAGATATTAGATATTTATTCACTTTTGTTGCTAAGGTTGGATAAAACAAACACAACATAAAATAACTGTAAAAAAAATATAACAAGCTTTTATATTATGTTACCTAAGAAGATGAAATTTAACTTTTAATTAAATCAAACTAAACAATTTTGTACCATTACAAAATTAGAATTTATTTGGCAATTTTCTAAGAGAAATGTTATTTCTTATAATGTTCATATTGTATTAAGTATCAATAACACATGGGTTTTGTACCAAAAAGCAATAGCGAGCGGGAAAACGAACGTTCGCGCGCGCCGTCGTCATGCACACTGACTTCCCCTCCCGCGTACCTCACCGATCGTCGCCCCGCGCGCCACAGCATATATCTTTATTTATGTTTTTAAATTACAGATCAAAAATATAAGGTTTGTTTTTTAACATAAACTAAAGAAATAAAAATCAAATTAAAACTTAAAACTATGAAAAACACTACGCGTCGCTTATTAATACAATATGAACATTATAAGAAATAACATGTCTCTTAGAAAATTGCCAAATAAATTCTAAAAAAAATTATTACAAAATTATTTTGTAATAGGTACATAGTACTAAATAACTAAAATTCGGCATGCTATGCAATACATGCCAATTAATAAAAGAAGGTATGGTGCGATTACTTGTTTGGAAATTTCAAAAAGTCCTCATCGTGCTACGTACTACAAGTAAAACAAAAAAGTGCGATAGATGACATCATCGCCACGACGCCATTTAACCGTATATTTATAATATACGTATAATTTATTTTTTTACGTCATTTAAATAAAAGCTTGTGATGTAAAGTGTTTTTAAACTTAATTTTTTATTTATGTTTTTAATGTCGTTTCATTATTTGTGTTCTTTTTAGCAAGCCCTTTTATTTGATATCACTATTGTAGTAGAGCAGAAAAAAATACTAGTCGGCCATCTTGGATAATAATTCTAAAACCAATACGGCAGATGTTGGATTTAGAATGACATCACATAGCTATCCATACGTTATCATCTAAACTCAACGTGTATACAAAATTTCAGCTTAATCGGTTGAAGATAGCTGGTTCAAATTTAAGTGGCAAGAATAAATAAATAAATAAATATTTCCGGACTATCACACAGCATCACCTAACCCCAAACTAAGCAGAGCTTGTACTATGGGTGTTAGGTGACTGATATAACTACATAGATACATTTTTTTTTTCGTAAATACATACATATTATTCATAGAAAATACCCAGACCCGAAACCAGAAATTGCAGATCGTACAAAATCTGGTCCCGCGGCGGGAATCGAACCCGCAACCTCCTGCGCCACTAAATTTCAAGAATTGTCTACTACTATGAAAAGCTTTTAACAAAGGAATGTTTTGCTACGAGTATCATGCGACTTACTAGGCTTTTTGTTTTGGTTATAATAATAAGCTATTTATTATGTAACAGGCTTAAGTAAGTTACAAGAATAAAGCGAAAATCGTTTAAGTAGATTTCATCGCAGTTTCAGCGTCCATTAAGATAATATATTTTTGCATTTTATACTTACCTAATAGTTCAATTGTGGTAGAATGTATCCATCGCTTATTGTATCTTAACAAAGTAATCAATAAAATATAGCTACTTAAAAATAAGGCAATCGTTAGCTCGTTGGTTTCATATATTATAAAGCTAAAGATTCTGTTGGTTTGTTAATCGTTAGTTTTTAATAACGAGCTAATCCCAAAAATCGTTAGTTTTTAATAACGAGCTAATCCCAAAAAACTTCTGGTTTTATTCGAAAATTTATTTCAGTGTTAGGGTAAACATAGATTTATCGCGAAAGGCTATTTTTTACCGCGGGAGAAAACGATGCCCCCGTTTGAAAATCCAAAAAATCTACTAGCCATAGAAGTTATGATAATGCTATTGGATAGCTTCTATCGCGGGCCTTGAGCGTGGAGACCGAATCCAGAAATTCCGTAATTAAAAATAACCTAACACCCCCCCCCTCCTTCGACCAGCACAGCGATGATACTTTTTTAGTTTTTCCATCTATCGATAAATAGCAGAACTTATTTGAAATATCACGCTTGTCTCTTTAGTTCAGCAACAGCAACCCGCCTTTAGGTGGCATTGGTTGTATCGGCGTTACTGCGCATCAGTGGCGTAGCTAGGGGCCCAAGGGCCCTTGTGCATAGTGAGAGAATCAGGCCCTCCCTCTTCTTACCGCGTACTTGGAAGTTATTGATATGAAAATGAGTGCCTCGAAAATGTAGATCATGTCAACACCTTTCATTTGAACCCATAATGGAACGTCTAGGATGTGTAGTTCCATAGATATGACTGTTTTTGTTTAGACAGCTGTCACTGAAAATGTAGGTCTTGTCAACATTTAAAAAAAACGTAACCAAAATGTAACCACAAGCATCACCAAAGCTGGCGCGACACCATTCACGTGACCCCGCGATTTTGTATGGTTGAAGTACGTGTGGGCTGGCCCTCATTGGAATATGATTTTGAACTGAAAACAGGAATATCCATCCTTTTCTGATTAGAAATGATACATATTATTTTTTGCTTTATGGGTTCTTACTTACAATCTCTGTACGATCTATGAAATTTTTGAAATTTTTTATACTATGGTATTATGATCGTAAGGTCACGTGATTGTCGCAGAATAAATCTAAATTTGAAATTTAAGAAACACCCCCAATTCCAATGCCTTAATTTCCTTAAATATAAAACAACATTGATACCCCACACTAATAATTATTATTTGCAGATTTTCAATTTTCCTTCCCCACTCTCACCCCCATAACTTTTAAACGGCTCAACCGATGTTCATGAAATGTCTAAGAACACACGGGCCAAACTCACCTTTCTTATTAAAAAAAAACTAAATTGAAATCGCTCCATCGGTTCGGGAGCTATGATGTCCCAGACAGACAAACAGACAGACACGTCAAACTTATAACACCTTTTTTGGCTGGGGGTTAAAAAATGATCCTTGAAATGGTCCGTCCTCCATGAGCGCCAGAGAGTTTTACCAAGCGCATTTTCGAGCATTTTGAAAGTATTATTTCACAGGCATTATTAAATCAAAATAATTAATTTTTGCTTTACAATATACTAGTAAATGACGAACTCTTTCTTTTGATATAACTTTTATATGATTTGAAGTTGAAAACTCTCAGTAAAGTTGGTTTAAAAATCAATTTAGTGTCTTTAACACATTTTATCATTTTATCAATATAAATCGCGGTAATCCGTGATTTATATTTTTTTCATTTTTATCTTTAACATGTTATGTATATTACATGTATCTGTAACGTTTAAAAAAAACGTGCAAATTATTCATATTTACAGATAAAATCGTTAGAAATTTGATAATTCGAACCGGAAATAGCTTAGGCAATATTTTTTTACTTTCTTGACGTTATTTCCGCTTTGCAGCCCCGCTACGTAACTTATTTCTTTCCATAATTTTTAATTAGTAGCCATCGAAATTTTAGTAATTCTTACTTACTTACTGAGATTTTCCTATATTGCTTTTCAATGTCTAGTATAGAGTAAAGGAAGCTCAACAGAAAAGAACCATAAAACAGCTTGTTTGGTAATGATGCGGTAAAATCAATATTAACTCAAAGGCCTATTATAGTTTGTATAGTAGCTCGTTTGTCAATTTGAACTTATGTTTAGAAAAACGTTGGTTGTTTTTTATTGCCGATCAGGTTGTGAGCTATCATAGATTATAAGCGGTTAGCGTTGTGCTGCAACGTGTGTGATACACACATATCTTGTCGTCGGTTTTTTTTTGCTGAAACTCAACCAAAACTCATTTTCGAGTTTCAACAGAATTTCAGGCCAGATGGATGGTTGTGTGGAATAGAAATCATAGCATTAGTAGTGATACTTGATGAAATAAGGCTGGTAGGGAAATACGAATAACAACAGTCAGCGACACACCTTGCATCAACTACTGTAGTAGGTCCCAGACCCAAGAAAGTTGAAAATATCGCCGGAAATATCATAAATAAGAACTGATGCAAGGCAAGAGCAAATTAAAACTTCAAATTAAAAAAAATTAAATATTGTAAGAATTTTATTTTATTTTTCAATTTTCCTTTTTTTTCAAAGCTGAGGCTAGAGGGCCCCCTGAGCTCGAGGGCCCTTGTGCACTGCACAACCTGGCCCTATGATAGCTACGCCACTGCTGCGCATGCGTAATCCCTATTCTTCAATATTAACAAAGAAAAAAAAATACCGCACAAATAAAATAAATATATAATTATAATTGCATAAGTTGATAAAAAATGCTATGCAATAGCTTTACCGCGGCAGTCACCGAGTGCCACACGTCTTTTTTTAATGTTTTTATCCGTCTTCATGTTTTCTGGTTCCATAGTTTCATAAATGTAAACACAATCCTTCCCTTTTCCTTTGATCCTGGTATGATCGAATTAAATTCTTTGCGACAAAGTATTGTTTCACATTTTTATCCCAAATGTTTGATCCCTATTTATTTCTTAATGCCAAATCTCTATTGGGCTAGAAGCTCTATTCGATTTCTAATCAATAGCAGATTAGTTTCGATCCTCTTATGTTATCTCTTCACGTTTCAATCGGGGGATAGGAATTTGACGAGATGGATTTACGGGATGATATGGGTACTTTAAAACTTTTGTTTCACAGGCTTCGCAAATAAGGCTTTATAATGAATTTAAGATAATGCTTGATAATATCTATACATAATAATAAAAAAAAATACAATCCTAAGTCTTATAATAATAATGCATGTATTTCGTGTAAAGTAAATTTAAGTTTTCAAGCTTTAATATACATGCATAGTACAATAAAAAAATCGTTAAAAAGGGTTTAATATTGGGTCTTAATGGTTTTCCTATAGAATGCATTCAAAGGCATGGAGTATAAAGAATATTACATTCAAATCTTAGTAATTCATAGAATTATAAATAATCTAAGTTTTAGCTAAATTTTTTGTAACATTCAACTCAAAGATGTAGGCAGAAAATCTTAAAACAAGCGCTTTATTTCCACTTCTTTTGAGTGTAGGGGGAGTGGTTACAAGCTTATGAGTGTTTCATTATTGTGGTAGTTGATTGGCGAGTAAATTTGCCTTTGATCATGCCTCCCCTCTGCTAATACAGGGAAGTATGTTAAGCACGTATTTTTAAAAGCCATTGTTCAATAGGGGAGGCCTCAGGGGGAGTTTTCAATCAACCCGAAATAGAACTCCAAAACATTATCACCATTTTGTACTTCGAAAAGAACAAGTTCATATCTATTCATTTTGAAAACGGGTTTTACTCACATAAACTTTGACGATATGGCACTCGCTTCCCTGATGATAAATTTCTTCATGAGGGGAATAGGAATGTCGGAGGATAAACATAATGATCGTTTTCTAAATGAATATATTATATTGTAACTTATATTGTAACTTATATTGTAACTTATATTGTAACTTATATTGTAACTTATATTGTAACTTGCGTTAGTTTTGCAAGTTCTTATCTGATTTAATCTCAATTTTTTAAAGGCCGATTTTCCAACGACAGAATAAAGTAAAAAAAAGAAGAAACTATATGGCAGGAGATTGAAGTTGTTTGACGTCTCACTTCAATATTTGACAGGTAAGTAATTATCCGCCATCTTACCCTTTATTTGTATGTTTACTTTATACTGTTGTTAAAAAATTTGCCCTAAACAAATAATTATGGACTTAATTTACTAATGAACAAATCTATATTTTTTAGTTCTTACTTAAACATCCCGTTTTTAATTAAAAACTTTAGAAATATATTTAAGTTTTATTATAAAATAAACTTAAAATCCGGATTAACCCAATAAGCCCCAATTTCACCATTTTATGCTACAAATCGAGTTATGTTGAATCAAGATCGGTAGATCATGGTTATAGAAAAATGTCTAATAGTGTCAATTTTATCTCAGTTAGGCGGTTTGGCTGACCTGATAGCGTTTATAGGTAATGCTGAAATCGGGGCTAAGATATTTAACACCGCGGAAAATCCATTAAAACGTGGGTAAAACTACGGGAAAACTGCTTTGATATTTTCAGTGTTGTCCAATGCCTTATAATCACGCGTTCAGGGGAACCGCTAAGTGGCCTCACATCAAAGTAATCCCCTGAGGAACAGGGACCCGAAAATTATTTATTAGTTGCGCGAAACGAGTTTTATTACTTTGAAAGTTGCGAGTCTCTTGGCGTCACAGTTGCTTTGTAGCAAAAGATTAAGATTGGCTTCCTACAGTTTCACTTATAAACTTTTCTGTTTCATTTGCACAGAGCAACAAATTACAACCAATGTTTTTCCCTGTGCCATAGAATAATAAATCACTACGCTATTGTGTTAAGCATAATTGCAATACAATACATATCACTAAGCCCCCAAAACATAAAAAAAACATTCTTGAGCTTATTTATTTTTCCTCATCCGCCTAGATCTTATTAATAGCAAGTCAATATAAAGTGCTTTTTGCGTTAACTGTAATTAGTTTTAATCAAAATAGGACAGCAACATTTAAACGCCGGAAATTATTTAATTTCTGTTGAAAATCTTAATGAATGCGGCTGTATTCGCAGAATAAGCTATTCTAGTTTAACCTTAGGAGTTATTTCTTTGTATTAAAAAAAAAACATAACAATATCTTCGTTGATAAGTATTACACAGAAAAGCTTTTTGTAATTATCTCAACTTTTTTTAAACACAAGCATATTTCTGTGCGGGTTTTCATTTCGAGTAGGGTGTCGTTTGAAATAGCTTTCTCAAAGAGATGTCATTAATGAGCTTCTCCAACAAAGCGTTGTTGATGTGCTGGGCAACTTTGTTCTAGCGTAGGTTGGTATGTTGATCTAGTTGGAACAGTTAGTAACATGATTATATTTTCGCTTTTCAAATAATAGCGAGCTACTCATCTGAGACGTAATAGTCTTATAGCCTTTTGTATTCTGGGCATATGTATGAATAGGGAATATGGACATGATTTTGAAGTATATTTATTTGTATCTAGTCGTACCCATGTATAATGGATTTTCCCGCTTTAAAAAGTGGTAGTAATCTCTCAGGCTCTAGATATTCTGTGTACTCTCTCTTCTCTGTCGTTTCACTCTTGACAGAGCGTTCGTGGTCACATTAAGGCATCATTTGGTGTTAGAGACGAACACCGGAGGGTGGTGACAAGCCGCGGCCGATGCCTACCACCAGAGAAATATTATTATTAGTAGTGATTATTATTGCTTAAAAGGATATTTTAACATAAATACTTTATACGAGTATATTTATCTTATCATAAAAGTAGCATTGTTTTTAATTCCCTCGCAAATTGGTATTACGCAACGCTAATGTTTACTGTTAATGTTACTTAATGTTTATTTACAAGTAATGTGTGGTGATATAAAATAAAAATTTTCGTCGGTTGAAGAAAATAAGTTATACATTTACATTCTTACGATTAGACGAATGTAACGGTTTATATAACGCCCGAAAATTATAGTGGTTTTTATTTAATTATTATAGTTTGATAGCTGATATTTTGGAAAACTAATAAATAGTAGAAACGTATAAAATAAAATATAATATGCTCCCTTTTGTATATATTATTTAAATAATATTTAAACTGGTAATATAATTTCTTGTTTATTGGCTTTCGTTGGGCAATATTTTTTTCCGGGTTCGTACCCTAGTTATAATATCTATCCATTATAAGATCAATTTGCTATCGGTCTGTATGTCAATCCTCTTTTCTCAGAATATGAAGAGACGTCGACTTGAAATTTATACGAAAGTAGCTTTCAGCCTTAATGTTTTTGCCAACGGTATACTAAATTTTCACATATTATGTATTATTTTTTCTGAAGAAAGGAAACATAATAGGATATATTACATAAGATTTCAAGGCGGGGACTACGTTTGTCTTCTGCAAAAAGGTTGTCGAAAACGAATTTACGTTATAACCTCAATTTTTCGTTGAAGGTCGGTTAAAAGTTTACGCATAAACGTTGACAAATAGCTGCCTCTAAGGGTTCATTAAATATCGTATTGACTTATTTTATTCAGTTTGTTGATATTTTTGTTATTTTTTCAGATGAACATTTTATTTCTTTAATACCGTATGCCGAACAGATAATTTTATTCAAAATTCTAATTTTGAATTAACTGGATTCCTTGCATCGTTTGACAAGCGTATTCATAAACATTTTTAGGAATTATATTCTCGATATAATACCTGTTCGATGTGTTTTGTTATAAACCGTAAACTTTTGATATATTGGCATATTATTATGTAATAATATACCTTGACTGCCTCAGTGCCGTGGTGGGTAAAGGGCCGCCTACGGCGCGAGGGGTAGCGGTTTCGATTCCTGCCGATGAGTCAAGTGTTTGTATGTTGTGCGAACACTTTCTCCTTGGTCCGGGTATTTTAATATAAATAATATATATGTATGTATGTCGATTATATTAAGTATATCAGATGTCCAGTACCCGTAACTCACGCTTAGATCCTACCCCCCGCCGGAAATATTTCTTTATTCAAAGTCAAAACGTTTATTTCCTTAGAAGCCTATGCTTACATGGACAGGTCAACTTAAATCTAATTTAAATAAAAACTAAGAATAATCAAGGAAATAACATAGTCTTGACAGTTCGCTTCATTTAAACCTGTATTGTAATGATACCTCTACATGAAGCATCTCAAAGTAAATAAAAGTTGTAAAGCAAGAAAGCATGCCACTCTTCTTCCTCGTTAGTTTCTAAGCGTATTCTCTCTAACAGACTGTAAACAAAGATAACTTGACCAATAAGACATTTAAGTTAAGATACAAAAGCCTTTCAGGTACAAAGCGGCTGTCTGGAGATGCAATAGTTTAGTTTTATTTCAGTGTTATTGCGGTATCACTCGGGACGACCACCTGAGCTTGATACCGACTACCTTCGTTGAAATAATATGGGCCGGATTCACATCCAACTTTATATTCAGGAACGTACCCGTTTCGGAATAGGAATGTTGTGTCAATAAAATTGCACGGTTTTATGTAGAAATTAGGTTTTTATTGAAACATAATACGGAGGCGACACAGTGATGTTAGTACCGTAGTAGTTATTGTTACCGCAGATTTTTTTTTTCTGTGAACGGATCTTGATGATTCGTGATTGAATTGAGTTTTCTTTTAGTTTTCTTATAGTAAGTTCCTAATTTGTAGGAGTACATAAAAATAACTCGACTTAAAACATTTTTATTGAAAACATGTACAGTAATATCGGTAAAGCCGTTTCGGAAGAAATGAAATGGAAATTGTTTTATTGCGAAAATACATAATAATTAATAATACATGTCAGATCTTAAATAATGGTTTACAATACAATACAAAACACTTTATTGCACACACAGGGAAACAAAATACAACAACACGTAGGAAACAAAATGTACAATGGGCGGCCTTATCGCCCATTGTATTTTTAGTTTATGTCAATGTATTCAGCAAATATTTTGTCAAATTTATATTACAGATGTCATCATAAAAAAATTAGATACATTTATCATCATAATTCAAATACTCATTCACATTATAGAAACATATGCCAAGCAACCAACTACCTACATAATCTGTTCTTAAAAATACATCCATATAACTGTTTTAATGATTCGGGTAATACACACATGTTATAAACATTTCTTCTATATGAATACCTATTGCATTGTTATTCCTATTCCTATTCCTATATGCCTATTGCAATACTGGTACGCGTACGAGTAGGTAATGAGTATGGTAACTAACATTGTGACATGGAATTTTTATATATTATATAATAAAATATTATAATGGTATCCCAGCTTGCCGTGGTAACTGCCTGTGTGTTTTCACAACAAAGCCGGTCGGTTGTATGTTTCTTCCGCTGCTTTGTCCAACGCACAAACCGAGGTAAGCCCTACATTTTTATTGTGAACTATGTTACAGTTGTAAACTGAGATTCTCAGTTTAAAAAGCATTACGAATTTCGCAATTGCTATTATTGTAACTGCATTATCAGTTTAATAGTATATTAAATAAGAGTTAACTTAAAGTATTAAATAAAGGTATTTATACTATTTAATATAGGTAATTTTGATTGCTTTAAGAATTTTGTTCATTTGCTAGCAAAAAGTTTAATGCTCACAATAAAACGTATCTTTTCACCAAGGGATACTTAAAATTACGGCTTGGTTCACAAAAGCCCTGCGTGAGGTCCTCTTAACGGTATAATTTTTATATCTACTCTTTATACATACGGAATAAAATAGGTAAAACAGGTAAAGCTGTTACTGATGACGATCCGATATACAAATTAGTCGACCTATGTCTATGTCTAAAAATAAGAAGTCCCGTATCATAAATAAAAATATTTCCGGACAATCAACAAAATTAGGCATATCATAGGCATTAAGCCCACCTTTTTGTTATTAAAATATAGTATTTTAAAATAAATAAAACAACAATAAGCACCGTGGTAAAAAGCTGTATTTCGGGTCTAAACATCGGATTTATTTTATAGAAATACATACCTTTACTTCATATTTTTACTATACATATTTAACACTTTTAAAAAGTATTAAGTTATTGCAGAACAACAAACACTTGACCCCTCGGCGGGAATCGAACCCGCTACCTGTTGCACCGCAATCGGACCTTGGCCCATTGTGCCACTGAGGCGCCATTGGTCACATTAGTTACAATTGATGCGATAAATATCTATAATAAGTCTTGAGACATAGGTTACATTAGATTTTAGGAAGAGGCTATTCTCATTACATACCAAATACCTATCGCGCATTAAAATATAAATCTAAATTTAAAATTTAAGAAAAACCCCCGATCCCAATGCCTTATGTAATGGACGCGATGCGCTTTCATTTGATACCCCACACTAGTATATTTGCAGATTTGCTGTTTTCCTTCCCCACTCAAACCCCCATAACTTTTAATCGGCTCTACCGATTTTCATGAAACATGTCTAAGAACACCCGGGCCAAACTCACCATTCATACAAAAAAAACTAAATTGAAATCGCTACATCCGTTCGGGAGCTATGATGGAACAGACAGACAGACACGTCAAACTTATAACACCCCTCTTTTTTGGTCGGGGGTTAACAATTTGTGTTTAAAACAATGTTATGTACCTACAGTTGATATTGTCTATATGCACTTTGAAGGGAATGAGGAATTATGTTGATTTAAGTTTTCAGTTGACTGATATTCTCTAAATTGATATTCATGAGAGCTGCAATGTAGGTACATATTTGATTTTGATAATAGCAAATAAACATTAAATTACGTGTTTATCTTGTTAAACAACATTTATGTAGGTAATACCTATAGAAATTACTGTAACTGAAAGGTAATAAATTTGATACGTATGAGATGGACTCTTACTACAGTTAAGGTTTCGTGTAAAGTTAAAAAAAAAATGTTTACTTTAATTTTTGAAAAAATAATGTTTGTTGTATTGCAGCCCCATAAATATTTGTTTATTATGTGTTTTAGTGTTATATTTTTCCTACGTCTTATCTCAAAATGACAACTTTCTAGCTATCACGGTTCTAGAGATACAGCCTGTGGTGACAGACAAACATACGAGGTAGTCTCAGTAATGGGGATCCCAAAAAACTTTAAAGTTTAATATTACCTAATTTAAATGAAAAAATGCGCCGTATAAGACAACCAACTTGTTATTTTTTCGTTTGCAAGAAATTAAGCCGTGCTGGCTAAGTGGGAGGACACTCGACTTTAATTCCGAAGGTCGTGGGTTCAAACCCCGCCACGCACCTCTGGATTTTTCTTCTTGAGAAATGTATGTGCGCTTTAAACGCGTGCTTTAACGGTGATGGCAAACATCGTGAGGAAACCGGCATGTTCCGAGAACTTTAAAAGAGTTTGAAGGACATGTGACATTCACCAACCCGCACTTGGCCAGCGTGGTGAATTAAATAAGGCCTAACCTATCTCGTCAAGAGAGAAGTCCCTGTGTCCCAGCAGTGGGAACGTTAATAGGGTGATGATGATGATGATAAAGAAATTAAAAAAAATACATGTGCTATTTTTCGTAGACTCATAGTTAGGGACTTTTTATTATTGTTTGTCTTTTTAACCCCCGACCAAAAAAGAGGGGTGTTACAAGTTTGACGTGTCAGTCTGTCTGTCTGTCTGGGGCATCATAGCTCCCGAACGGATGGAGCGATTTCAATTTAGTTTTTTTTTGTATAAAAGGTGAGTTTAGTCCGTGTGTTCTTAGGCTCATGAAAATCGGTTGAGGCGTTTAAAAGTTATGGGGATGAGAGTGGGGAAGGAAAACAGAAAATCTGCAAATATACTAGTGTGGGGCATCAAATGAAAGCGCATCGCGTCCACATTACATAATAATATGTTGTTTTACATTTAAGGAAATTAAGGCAATGGAATCGGGGGTTTTTCGTAAATTTTAAATTTAGATTTATATCATAATAATGTAATACCCAGATTATATATTTATTATTGCTCGGGTACGGGTACAGACTCGTATAGAGACGAGTAGCATAGTTAATAAAACGATTGCAGCGGTAACGGTTTATTAAAGTTACTAAGGGTTATAGGTTACGTATAATAAAGTATCTGTCCGTCTGTAGTATCTGTATGTCTGTATAAAGGATTATCTTTGTAAAACATTTTTGTAGGATATTTGTGTTTTTTGGCTACAGCTTTTATTTCTTGATGCACCCGTATATATAGGAAGGAATAGAAAAATCAAAAACTCCCTAGGAAGTTAATGATAAACGTGGATTATGCCCAGTTGTATCAAACATCCTATAAAACGAGCATGTGTATTTGCCTGCGTTTGCTCTTTTTAGAGTGCCATACCTCAAAAGGTAAAAAAACGGAACCCTTATACCATCACTTTGTTGTCCGTCTGTCTATCTGTCAAGACCCTTTTCCTAAAGAGCGCGTGGAGGTATCTAGTTGAAATTCATATAAAATCCACAGATCTACTGCTCCTTCTACGCCAAACTTCTAAGCCAATGCAATAAAAAATACAGCCGTTTATACCACAAAATCCACAAATTTACGATACTCTGAAAGGAATCAAAACCGATTGGGTAAGTATATAGGAGATAACACTAATGTAGGAAAAATTGCAAAAACCATACATTTCTTGTTATAAAATGACAAACCCTAAAAATGTATATTATAAGCGCCAAGACGAGCAAGCGAAGTGTACGGGCACTACCTTCCTAAAACGCCCGATTTTGTCACTCACTCACTTATGCTCATCAAACCTATTAAGTAGTTTCTTAAATCTTAAAATCCTAAAATTAGGGGATGGCAAATTTTGTTAAAGTGTATGGACTGCTTGTTATCATATAAATAATAATATATAATAAATGTGTGGGAAATAAATAATTATTATATATAATAACTGGCTGACCCCAGTAAACTTTGTTTTGCAAAATGAAAATAGATAGTAGCCGATTCTCAGACCTACTCAATACGCATATAAAATTTGGTAAAAATCGGTAAAGCCGTTTCGGAGGAATACGGTAACTAACATTGTGACATGGAAATTTAATAAATTAGATTTTAAAATTAACTGCAATAAACAAGCAACCAACAAAAATAAGTGAAATCCGCGAGTTAACGCAAGAACTTGTTGTGTACGAGAACAAAAAATATTAAAAGGCTACAAAAGTGCACGCCATGTGGTCTCGCTCTCGTTTGGGCAACATATTTTTGGGGAAATCTGTTTCTTTTTACTTCATTATACCTATAGATTTGTACGAAACCCTCAGCGTACGAGTACGACTCTCACTTGGCCGCTTTTCACGATAGGTACTCGTTCTTGCAAGTGATATATGCCTGGAAATAATTAAAATAGTTCCGTCGTGCTTGCGTCGATCAACAAACTGCCGAACATTACAGTAAATTTTAATCGGACATACCTTAACGTAACGATTGCTAATAGATTCATTCACCTGTAGCCATTTCTTCTGGCTTATTTACTGCCAGCTATATATTACTTAATCGACTCCAGGCGAGAAGGTCAGCAACGAATGAAGATGTATTGCAATTGATTGCATCGCTTTAGTGAAGCCCGAGACTAATCTAAAAACAATTTCATGTTGAGTTGAAAGGATTGGTCGACTTTTGTAGGATTTGCCGAGTATTGTTTACATTTTCTTTTCAGTCAGTCAGTTTCTTATAATTGGACTTTGCGCTTGAAGCGAGAATTTGCCAGTGTCGAGTTAAATAAAATTATAAAGTGAAATACAAGATGTTACTCAGTTCAACGCCATTTTGCGTCTCCCATTTTCTTTTCTGGCACAAAAAAGGTCAGTTAAGCCACATATTATATAATATTAATAGAAGAATGTGTAGAAAAATATTTGTACTTGTGGGATATCTACGGATACATCTTAAAATGATATGAAGGTGAATAGTTTGCGCGAGACACACTTCCAAAGTGGTAAAAAGTGTTTCCATCTACCTGTTAAAATAGATAAAAATAGAGAAAAATAAATCTTAAACAAAATTGTAATACTACAAACAAAAAAAGGTGTGTGTGCGATTCACACACGATAGAAGTGAAACTTCAGTAAATCGACGAAAGAATAATAAGATGAAAAAAAAAAAGTGTGTGTGTTAGCTACGACGCACGATTGGAGTCTACTACTTATGAACTATAATTATGATATATATCGAATAGAAAAAAAGGGTAAATGAACGCATCTACTAAAATGTTAAGAGAAACAAACATATATCTGTAATTATTCGGATTATTTATATTACTTCAATAAAGCGTATTACATAAAGTATGTTACAAAATAATATAAATAAAATACAGCAATACCTCTTTGCGCGATACTTCGTAAATTCGTCGAAATTCAAATAAAGCATTGTATTTGTGTCTCTTACATCATTTCCGTTTCATCTTTTTGCATCCGGTTTGAAATCACTACGATTCTATAGAAGTTTCACTTCAAAAATTGGTTTGAACGAGATGTATTAAGTAGTTTTTTTGAATACGGTATAAACGTAGAACCTTTCATTTATAAAGTTATGCTACTTTGAGCGTGGCCAGTACTTGGTGGAAGGTTCGCTCTGACTACAACTTTTTGCACTGTTGCAATGTTTTTTATATATTTTAATTTAATGTTCCTTTTTATGTCAATAAGTGTATGAAATACACGGAACCCTTGTTGTATGTCCATCTCATACTTTACCAAATTTATTATGATTGCTGATATATTAGCAGACCAGCCTGGTAACAGTCGTTGAATGTTCTGTAGCACATACCTAAACACCTACATAAATACAGTAATAATTATTTATTGTTCGTGAATTCATTAAAGTTACATGGAGTCAGGTAGTTAGACTAGATTAATACAATTAATTCTGCTACAAGCATACAAGCATTATAACAGTTAATTAAATTTAAACAAATTTAATAAAATTTACAGAAAATCCCAACAACACAATTTATATCTAATGATACCTAAACTAAATACTTATACTTACCTAAATTAACTTTTATTTACTATCTTGCTTCAAACAAAGCTTAGCCATGGTACAAGCTTTATTAGTAACTTGATTACTCTTATTTATTATATATTTTATTTTTACAATTTTATGATTAGGTACTTACAGATAGGCAAACATTATTAACAGATAAATATAAAAAAGAGCATTTCTTCAACATGCCTTAAGGCCAATTGAGGCCAATTAAGTTTCTGTTTTTAGTTATACTGTTTTCAATTATATCTTAACTAATACGCATATTTGTGTGCTGTACACCTCACAAATACTTATTCACAATTAAACTACACATAAAATATCATAAAAGTTAAGGCAATCACTCATTACGGCTGTAGGAAGTCCATTCGGAGTCATTGGCCTCCCTCACAATGAGAGGGATTAGTGCCAAAACTGTGGAATAGAGGGAAAGCAAATTTTCCCAATAATTGGGTATATGTGATTTAGTTTTATATCAGTAAAACATAAATCTATATTTAGATTTTTAGAAAAACCCACGATTACAATGCCTTAATTTCCTTAAAAGTAAAACACCATAATATTTTGCAATGTGCGCGCGATGAAATCGTCATTTGAAAGCGTCATTTGATACCCCATTCGAGTATATTTGCAGATTTTCGGATTTCCTTCCCCACTCTCACCCCCATAACTTTTAAACGGCACAACCGATTTTCATGTAAAATGTATGAGAACACTCGCGCCAAACTCACCTTTAAAAAACTAAATTGAAATCGCTTCATACGTTCGGGAGCTATGATGTCCCAGACAGACAGACACACAGACAGACACGTCAAACTAACGGTATCTCAGGAATGGTTGATGGACACGAAATATGAAGACCCTAGTGAGGCATATTATAAAAGAATTTCAACTATTAAGCGTTCATTTAAGTAACAAAATGTTTCGTTTGAAACTGAAATTTAAAATGAATATTTATATGAAAAAATTGAATGATCTTGCCAGACCATTACTCTAAAAGACCTTATCTTACATTACCGCAATAAACAATATGTCCTATGTGTAGGTACAATATTATATATAACTAGCTGACCCAAGCAAACGTTGTTTTGCAAAATGAAAAATAGATAGTAGGCGATTCTCAGACCTACTGAATCGTTCAGACCTACGTTTCGGAGGAGTACGGTAACACTAACATTGTGACATGTTAGTGTTACCGTACTCCAAATTTTACATAATATAAGACAAGTAAAATACTAACTAATGTGGTGTTTACGTACGTAGTTCATTATAAGAATAGGTTTTCGCTATATTCAAGCAAAACTTTATGCAGAAATTATGATTTGCTCCTACACATGAGCCAACATTGCATTCTAATACCGAAACGATCAGCTCGCATTGTTTGTTCAACACTTGTTTGTCGAACAACTAGTTTCGCTGTGCAAACTTCATTTCGGACATACAAGCCCAAAATCTGATTCAAGAGACGCAAAATAACGTTTTGATTGATCACTGAAATGTCAATATTTCAGCCTGGATACAATTTCACCTCGTTTGTTATCAATTTTGTTTTCATATCGTAGGCTACGTCTGGATTTTGTTTATGGACTTGCCTCGCGCGTGATTTGAATAATCCTGCGATGCGCACTTGAAACGGACTAAAAAATAATACCTACATATATAACGTATCCAAATGCTATGTATCAACGTACACGCGAAGACAACATGTACTTAACTTTGACTATACATTGAATAATACTGTCTTATCTAGAGTGAAAACTATCTGAGATTTAGGTGTTAATTTCGATAATAAGCTCTTATTTGATCGATCACATAGTCAAGAAAGCATCAAAATTGTTAGGTTTTGTACTTAGGGTGTCATCTGAGTTTACCAGTATTAAGACCTTCAAGATTCTGTACTGTGCGTATGTTCGCAGTCATTTAGAGTACGCCTCACAGGTTTGGAACCCGCGCTATGACATCTATGTTTCTAGAATTGAAGGCATTCAAAAACGTTTTCTACGCTACTGCAGTTTAGAGCAAAGATTTTTTTACCAGACTATATTGAACGCTGTCGTAAATTTCACTTCTTACCCCTTATTGAACGTAGGAATATTGCTGACCTATGCTATCTTATGAATTTAGCGAACGGAACGGTGGACTGTCCAGAGCTGTTAGAGCTGATTGGTCTGCGCACGAACATAGGCTCACTTCGTAAGCCTAAGCTCTTGTACGAACCACTGGTGAGGACGAACTACAGACAGAACTCTTTCATCTTAAGGGCATGCAAATCATTCAATAACATCCAAGCAACTACTATGTTTATTGATGGCAACGATGAAGTAGATTTAGATTTATTTAATACCTCAACCAAGCGTCTTAAACACTGGTTGAGTAGTTTTTTCTTTGTGTAAATATTTATTGTAACTTAGTTTGTATTTTAACCAAATGTGCTGTCTTTTTCCTATTAGACTGTTTTTATATAACTATTAACTTTTTCTTATCTGTGGAAACTTATAATTAGCCGTTAGTTACACACTGTGTTTAGTATTTAGTTACCTAGCTGTTAGTTTTCCTAAAATTATAAAATAAAATAAAATAAAATAATTACGATTCTATGATGCTAATGTGTTCTGTTCTATATAGGACACCGTCAAAAATTACAAATGGCACGAGCACTTTATGTTTTGGTTGGAGTTATATTCATCAATAAAGCATTATGATGAATCTATATTTGAAATTTTGGTAAAGCTCTCGTTTTAGAGTCAGAGTACCAAATATAAAAAAAAATCTCAAAGAGATCGTGTTCGGAAATATAGTAAAAAAATCAATGCATATTTCCGGACAATCTACACAACAACATCTAGCGTGATAAGCTCTAAGCTTGTGTTAAGTGTTAAGAGACATTAATATATAGGTAGGTACTAGCTGATCCCAGCAAACGTCGTTTTGCAAAATGAAAAATAGATAGTAGTTGATTCTCAGACCTACTGAATATGCATATAAAATTTCATCATAATCGGTTAAGCCGTTTCGGAGGTGTACGGTAACTAACACTGTGACAGGTGAATTTTATGTATAAGATATTTACGAAACATATCAACACCCAAGGAGAAAATTGCTTGCAAAACAAACCAACACTAGACCCAATCGGCAGGAATCGAACCCGCTACCGCTTACGCCGCAAGCGGACCTTCGCCCACCGCGCCACAGAGGCCATTATAAATACAATTCTAACAGTTCATTTTGAACAAAATATAGACTACATTTTGAATTGATAATTACTTGTCTATTATTCACTGATTTTGACAACACAATTTAATTTTAGGCACCTCGCTTAACGTCACGAAGCAGCGTGAAATATTCAGACAGAACTTTGTTACCGGATTCCTGAGAGAGGGAATGCGAAATTTATTGGACACCTTTCGTTTCAATTTGCGAGCTGAGTGTCGTTGGACGGCGGAAGCACCATCGACCTACACGTGTGCGATGAAGCTACTCATCACATTCTCAGGATAAACATAGGAAAGGACTTAAGTCCCGAGTAAAAAAAAAACGAAAACGGTCACTTCTGTAGCTCAAAGGAGGTTTCGTATATAAAAAAAAAAACAGCACTGTTCAAAGCATTACTAAGATTTACTTATCACTTTATACATCGTTATATTTCACTGGAGAGTAAGGATATAATATTGATAACGTAAACATTTTTAGATAACAAACAGTATATTATTATTTATTCAATTAGAATGAAATTTTAGAGTGCATAATAAAAAAAAGGAGAAAAAAGCCATGTCCAAATATTTTTTCAGAATTAATACCAACCTGAACTTAATTAAAACACGATTAAGTAGACTTCTTATTTTCATAAATCTAAATCGCAGTTAAAAATGAGTTATTATAGGTAGTATGTCAATCTACCTACTGTAAAATATAAATCTTTAAACTTATGGGTTATATAGGCTTTTTTTTCTTCTGTGTCTTTGAAACATTTACGAAGCCGTTTAGGCTCTTAAATTTAAACAAAAGCACAGAATACATAATAGTACAAAAAGGCAATTTATACAACCCGTATCGCAAAGACTTTGCAATTTATTCCACTAAGTTTATAACGAGTTTGTTAATGGTCAAACATTTTATCGTTCATCTATCTATCCGAAACTGCACTAATTGGTTGTTGGATTGTTCATCATCAATAAACAAAGCGACGACCTGTATCGAGGCTTTTATTGAGTTCAATTTAGGATTATGCGAAAAGAGCGAACTGGGAAATTACATTTTATGTAGCCATTTTTATTTTACCAGCTGAATGTAAATATATTTCAAATTGTATTACATCTTTATCGTAAATTGGTTAATATTCACTGTCTTTATTATCATGTCTAATATTAAACTTTCATTTTTATGAGAAAAAAAATAGCAATCCTAGTTTATTTTAAAACAAAAAACCTTTTCAGACTTACAATAATATGTACCTTGTCTAATTTTATAAAATAGTCTATTTATTGAGGAAGGCTACTTAACCTTTATCGAAAATAAATACACACAGCATCACCTAACCCCCAAATACTAATTACTGATATACTACATAAATATTTAGATACCTCTGTTTTTTTTTTGTAAATACATACATAATATGTACATAGAAATAATTATATAGAAATGCCGCGACAGATGACTTGTTAACGAATCAATAATTCGGCCGCGCCCGTTTAACGCAACCTCTTACATATTCTTATTAAGTAGATTCTTACTCATATCCAAAAAATAAAATGAAAGTGTTTGCAAAATAACTTATCAAAGTATATATTAGACGACAAACCTTGTATTACAACATCAAAACAAGAACAAATTGCCAGCATTATGCCCGACAGTAAAATAGTCAAGAGGCGATTTTTCCAACATCAGAATAAAATTAACAAATCAATAAGCAATAACCAAAGCAAGATGGCGGAATAAAATTGTCACTTACCCGTCAAACGTCAGACTTCAATCAGTCTTCAGTTTATTGATTCGATAACTTTATTCTGACGTTGGAAAAGTTGGCCCTATGCATGCCCTATGTTAACTTAGATATTCCTATTAAACTATCTCTGTTGACTGAAAAATAGAGAAGTATGCCAATAAATATAAGTTAACTGAGAGCTCTTTGTGCGGAGCTGCTATGTTTGCAGAGCCCCGCAATGGCTTTGCATTGTGTCGAAATGGCTGCAACTCGGAATAGCTGCTTCTGGACCAAACACAAATATTAGCACCTCTCTCCTTGCCTTGTACCACCCACATACATAACACGAAAAAACATAACGAAATTTTTTTTTAATACACCTGATCCAGTGTGGCGATTGTCACAATGTAAGTCTACGGTTTAAAATCAAACATTAATTAATTTTGATATCGCACGGATTTGACATGGGTATCAAAAACCTATATTACCTGCGTGTTTTCCTAAGCTAAAAAGATAATAAGAAGTCACTTAATGAAATGTTTTTTTGTTGTTAAATAGCGGGATTGAATGTAAGTTGAAAGCATTATAATTGAATGTCAATGTGATGACATAACCAGGAATGTCAATCCAATACTTTGTTGATGCTATGGAACTTAGTCACTAGATTCAGACTTATTGCAATAGTTTTTTAAAATAATTAACACCTAATTAGTTGTTAAACGTTTTACCGATCGTTAGTGCGTTTTTGGCATTGGTTCCGAAAAATATACTTAGTTGAATTGAATGTGAACTTTGTGAACAAATGGTTTTGTTGAATGTCATTTTGTGTACAAAAGTTGTCTAAGTTCCTACCGGAAATGGCAAAGTTTCAATTGCTAATCAGACATTTGTAAATAGACCATTTTCACGTTTTTTTCTGAACCTGCCGTATGTATTTTTTTGGAACTTTTATCGTCCAGTGGGCATAACCGCCTATGTGCAACCTCGGGGTAAACGCATGTATATTCGGTCAGAGGACATTCAATACGTCAGCGCTTGAATCGTATCCAACCCCACTCAGGTTTGGCACCGAACATGCGATTTCATTTCCTGCCCGTCGCAGTCACTGGCGCCGCAAATGATTAGTTTACTGGCTATTGCACTATTTCAGAGCTGCTAATATATCGCCCTGTTTTATGGTTCATTCTTTTCTTTAGTAAAAAATCTTATAATGAGGTAATTATATAGCTAAAGGATTGTTATAAATCTTACTTTTGCCATCGTAAGTTACCTTTGAAAGAAAACAATTGTTTTGTCTGTTTTCAGTATAATCTCCTTAATTACTTTTCATCACACTGAAAGGTTAGTATTTTTCTATAAAAAAGAGGAATTATTTATTTTGGCGTTTCCATTAAAATACCGCCTTTCAATAAATTATTTACAATGCTTGAGCATAGAGCATTTTTAGCGTGGATTATTTGGGTTATACCAAAAAATAAAAATATTTAAACGTTGATTTTGACAGTGTTGCTTGAGATTCTAGATAGATAGATTAATAAAGAATTTGACCGGTATTAGAGCACAACAACCAAATACCGTAAGACATTAAAAAGATGAAGAACATAAATTATAGATTCTTCACTTGATGCCAGGGATATCTTAATTTGCATAGAATATTATGAACTGTTATGAAGCAAAAGAGAGCAGATATTCAGATTCTGGCTCAGAGCTTTCGAATCCTTTGTAGTAAAAAGGCTATTTGAAGCTCAAATCCTTTTTACAGGAACGTGAATATTTGAGCGTCACGGTTCAGCTAGCGGGCTCGCTCGCCCATGTGCCCACAGCTCAACAGTCCGAACAATCAACTTATATGGATGTTTGGAGGCTCGACATAAAAATATGCAAATACAAAACCCGGACTACTGTTTTTGGTCAATTTTTCCCACATACCGTTTATTTTTTGAGCGTCAAAATATTTCTAAATTAAGTAAGAAATAATATTTATTCATAGCTTGCTAGTTTAATATTTAAATAAAGGAATAATATTTGTTTTTGGCGTGTTTTACAGTTAGGTTAGATCAACATAGCTGTCATATAAAAAAGCTGTGTTGGTTAAGTGGGAGCATACCTACTCGACGGATTTTTCTTCATGAAAAATGCATGTGCACTTTAAAACTCGTGCTTTAGCGGCGAAGACAATCATCGTAAGGAAACCGGCATGTTCTGAGAACTTCAAAGAGTTTAAAGGACATGAGACATTCACCAACCAACTTGGCCAGCGTGGTGAATAAAGGCCCTCTCGTCAAGAGGAAAGTCCTTGTGTCCCAGCAGTGGGAACGTTAATAGGGCGATTATGATGAACATAGCTGTTTTATTGAAGCTTTATATTACATATTTTAATTTGAAGAACAAGTTTTTACCACATTTCCCTTATTTGGTTCGCATGCTTTAAGCGCACTCACAATTTTATGAGAAGAAATCCTCATAGTGGCATTTTTAGCAGAACTTAACACGTTGCTTAAGTGCCAACTAACGGTGTTATAACATTACTGTTAAATAACGCACTTAGCACTTTAGCGCTATTCGGAAGTAAAACCAGAGGTGCCGATGTAGATCTAAACTTAGGGATAAAAGTCGTTTAGCCTGCAGTAAAAGTCTTCAGAAGTTACAATAGTTTTCACGAACACGTTCTATGCAGTTACTGAAAACTTACATTGTAACATTATTTCCTCCTCAGAACCCGCCTTGAAGTATCGTTTAAAGTATAAATGACACCTATCTCGTTTAAAGTTACCCGTCGCCATTCTCAGTAGGAACAAATAATATCGCACTTCTAGAACAACACGGAATTATCTCGAAAAATCTCAAAATCGATTTTATTGCTTAGTTGAATCCGCAAAGTTTTTCCGCACATACCACTAAGACGGGCTTATTTATATTTGCACAGACACGCAAGAGATGCCTCTGTAAGTCACTCTTAGTGAATTAATGAGTGACAAGTCATACCACGAAGACGAATTTATGTCTAGTTGCAACATGGAGGCCGTCGTAACAAACCGTGTTGCGCTTACACAAAAGCAAATTATTTAGGAATAATCTGGTGTTGGAGAATTTTCTTGGTTGGCGTTTAAAAATAGTATTCCGAAATACGACGGTATTATTGACAAAGGTATGTCAGTATTTTTTTATTATTCCAAAATAGTTCCGTATTGTTTGAAATAGGTGAACATTTCTTAAATAATGCTCTATTGATGGCACATTAAAATTTAGACACAGTTTTTTCAAAAATCATTTTAAATGAATGTTGAATAGTTTGAATTCATACTATAGTTGTATATTAGGTATAAGAAAAGTATTTAAAAACAGTATTTTTTTCATCATAATAGGACAAAATAAGAAGTTTTTCAGATAATGCTCTGTTCTTGAATTAATTTAGTTTTTTCTCTATTGATGGCAAATGATGAACCCTATAAAAAAAACGGTTCCATTAAACCTGAAGCCCGAGGAAAACATAGTACCTAACCAGCGAAAAATAGATCAAGGTTTTTCTCCAGGTATAGGTCCAGATTGCCTGAAGCATATACAGAAAAACAAACTCTGGCTGTAAACAAAAAGAGAGACATAATGTAGTTATATGAAAAAAATATAATTCATGCCAATTGCTTAAACTCTTATTATAAGAGAGCATTAAATTTAGACTAGCAGCACTGACTTAAAAATGAAACTAATAATACTTATCTAGGTATTAGTATTTTTGTTAAGTCTGTTTTACTATTCTTTATTGTACCTATGTTGTTTTATATTGTAATAATAAATATGTTAAAACCACACTACGGTTTTTAGGTGATGATGTTGATTATGTTAAACAAATTTTAATAAAAATGCTGATTTATATTTTTTGTCTTTTAGTTTATTAACAACAGGAAAATTCCCGAAAACAATTTAAATATTTCCTTCTTGTATATTTACACTTAACCAATAGATGGTAAAATAAGAGCATTATTTCAGAATCATTCAACAAAAAGGACGTACCTCGAAATAGTTAATTTTTATTTCATGAGATAATTAGACAACAGAGAATTAAAACGAAAAATGCATATTATCGCTTACTCGACGTTTATTGAGGGGAATAAACGATATAATAATGTTGCACGTTGGATACGTTACCTAAAACGTTTAAGATTTTGCCAATAACTTCGATACAAAAGTAGATAACGGTTTTTCGTCGTTTGTGAAAAAAGTAGTTTTTCGACTTAGCGCTGTCTTGTTCTAGGGGTGCGATATGTTAGGCTGCGCAGTTTGATTAGCGCGTAGAGGTTAGATAATAGTTTAATTCAAACTAATAGTGTGCTTTGACTGTATCGGTGACAATTGTAATCTGTTCGGTCCCCGTTAACGAACCAGATTCCTTGGTTTAATAAAACAATCTGTGTAACATAGTTATTAAATATCTGTACCTAGTAGCAAGTAAAAAGTAATATTACCTAGATCTGTGTAACAAATTTCATTTTACTCGGATCAGTACCTAGTTTTTGCTTTAAAGAGAAACATACAGACAGAGTTACTTTCGCTTTTATAATATTGGTATGGATGTAACATTAGATATAAATACGTGTTTTAACAGTGAAGGCAAATATTGTGAGGAAATCGGCATGTTTCAGCAAAATTTTGAATAGTTCGAAGGACATGTGACATTTACCAACCAGCACTAGGCCAGCGTGGTGAATTAAGGCCTAATATCTCTCAGGGAATTTTAATAGGGGTGTTTGTGCTATACATATCTCGAAGTCCCGTACGTTACATTGACCTATTCATATGGAATCGAAAGTATTCATTTCAGCCTGGTTTAGAAATCCATCTAAGTGCCCCCTAATATCCCATGCCTTTTATCTCAGTTATAGTGCGTAGTACATTTCCCAGGTAGCTTTTACATCAAATCCATCGCCTTTGATGTAAAACTCACTTCACTATTAAGATATATATGTTTAAATTACATTAAATTACCTTTTGTAAAAAAATTACACTAGCTAAAACCAAAAACCGTAGTTAATACATAAATATCACACGACCAAAGTATTAAAATTAGTATAAAATTTCAGATGTAAATGTGATTTATTAAATTTAACAAATTCTAACCCGATTTGGCCGTGTTGGCTAAGTGGGAGGACACTTGGCTTTCATTCCGAAGGTCGTGGGTTCAAACCCCGCCACGCACCTCTGGATTTTTCTTCTTGAGAAATTGATGTGCGCTTTAAACACGTGCTTTAACGGTGAAGGCAAACATCGTGAGGAAACCGGCATGTTCTGAGAACTTTAAAAAAAAAGAGTTTGAAGGACATGTGACATTCACCAACCCGCACTTGGCCAGCGTGGTGAATTAAGGCCTAATCTCTCTCGTCAAGAGAGAAGTCCCTGTGTCCCAGCAGTGGGAACGTTAATAGGGTGATGATGATGATGAACCCGATTTAAACGAAAACTCTTAAAAATTTCGGTCATTACACTTAACATAAAAATAAAGTACTCTTTCTCTTAAGTATACTTCTTGAAAAGTTCTAAAAAACTGGAAGTACGCAATACGAAGATATTCCTAAAACAATGTAAGTCCGTGAATTTCTTCCGCAGCAATAAATCAGTATGAGTGAGTAGAAAGTATAAGGTGGGTAAGTAAATAAGAGTTTACGAGTGTTGAGTAATCACATAAACAGTCACAAAAATGCGATCGTAAATATATGTATAGCGGTGAATACGTCCTATTTGAAATTGCGCTGAGGATCTAAATTTCTAGATGTACCAATGATTTTGCTAATATCTTTTTAAATAGAAGTTAAACTGGGTTTCAGAGTGAAAATGTTGTCTTTCATCGTAAATCTCATATGAATAGAATGACTTTTTGGCATGAAAGGTTGACTATGTCCTTTTCGGTACTCACTCAGTATAAACAAATATAAGAATATTTGATTTGTAGATATACCTATTTAAATATAAAAACGCGAACAGGTAACAAGCAAAACTTACTTTTGCATTAATAACATTGAGTGTTGATTTGTTTCGTAACTTTCAAGATTTTTATACAAATTTTCGGAGTGATGTTACAAAAGCGTCATTATATTAATATAAATGATAAATGTCCAGCATTTCCAGTAGTCCTAAATCCTCCGTTACTTACTGTTAGCATTCGTCACGTTCGTCGCGGTCATACCCGAAGGGAGTGGAACGGGAGACGTCCTTAAATTTTCATACCACATTCGCTTCCCCGCGTGTCACCGGCAAAGTGAAAATACCAACCGAATAGAATTTTACGTACGCAATAAGTTTGTATGTTACTGTCGCCGATAAAGAAGTGGCTAGTAAAACGATGGATGCAGAACTCTGATAGAAAAGTTACGGATACGGAAGAATGTAATGCAAAGTGATAAGCTTATTTATAAGCGGGTTGCTGGACCCAGGAATTTGTTTTCTTTAGATAGTTCATTTCCAGAGACTTGTCAAGATTAATTATAAGGTATATCGAATAGTTGTTAATAATTACTAACCCTTACTTACCCCCGTATTCATAGAAAATATTTTACTTTTTATATAAGACATAATAGGAGTGTGTGTGAGTTTAATAATTAACCGGACAAAAAAATCTTTTTACGCTTGTTTATCTGTTTAATAGTCGAAAATAATGACCTTAATAAGCTTATTTTGTGTTTTACTTAAAGTAGCCATATGTTTTTTATGAATACACCACATTAATTAAAAGCAAAATAAGCTGATTATGTGTGTGTTTTTATGAATACGCCACATTAATTAAAAGCAAAATAAGCTGATTATGTGATTATTTTGAAAAGATCTAGTATTCCGGGAGTATCATTTCTAAATAAGAGTATTAGTTACTGAAACGCTTCGCTATATTACAAAGACACCGAGCTACAAGCAATTTCAAAGTATATTTTGGGGAATGGTGATGGTTAAGTGAAAATCGGTGACGTCCCCAGGAGAGCGCGGTTTTGGTTAACTGTAGTTAAGTATTGATATTGTCTATTGCTTACATATGTTATAAGTACCTCCTTTCCTATAATTGTAGGCTGTTAATTATGGTGCGGCTTTATCAGCGGGCGAAGATTAAAACATCGTGAACGTGATATTCGGTAGACGATGTTCTTGTCTACAATAGCGACAAAGATTTGAGTCGGGTTTCTAATTGATACTAATACTACTATACGGGGATACTTATTGTAGTAGTCACGCCCACGCTAAACACTATCTCAACCCCAATATTTCGCGTTCAACGCTAACAGCAACGTTGTACAAGGCCACACTCATCGTCGACTGTCTTCCGTCCCTCGGTTGAGGGCACAGGGTGGGGCCTTGAGCTTGCGCTCCTTACCCCGGCTTCAACTCCGGGGGCGACTACCCCCGGGTCACGAGATAATGCCTTTTAGGCGGGTATAAGTATTTTTTTTTTTTTATTTTTTTTTTTGTTTGTTCATTCTCTCTTTTTTTTTTTTATTTATTTTTTTTTTTTTTTTATTTTTTTTTTTTATATGTACTATTCTAATTACAATTATAATAGAGGCGGAAATGGATATTGGAAATTGAAATGGATACTCATCGCGTTGCTAAGAAAAGATTATTTATTTACGTTAGTTCGTTTGTATTGAAAACTTGCCAAGTATTTTTCGGTTTCTGATTAAGTTGAAAAGTGCATGCATAATTTATGTCAATCACGTGACAATGCAATCAAAAAGATTCTTTTAAATATCGGCTTATGACGACTGATATTATAAACAAAATTTCCTTTTTTTTTGTTGGTGGTGTTAGTATAATTTTAAAGTATAATTTAGGGAGTGGATGTAGACTTCTTTACAGTGAGTTATTTTAGTGTTTTTTTTTATTTTTTGTGATAATTCAGCAAATATAGGTAGCTTGTTGACATAGGCAATATTTTAATGTATTCTTGAGATATCGGTGAGACGGGACGAAGAAGTGCCCGTCGCGGTCCACTGCGTCGGAATAGGAGTTTTCTGTTACTTGGCCGCGTGGTCACATTGTCATCCACTCCAAGTGACTGTCTCTATGATGCAATCAAATAGAACCGGACTTTTTTTGCTAAATTATAAAGAGTTAAAAATCATGGCGGTATAGAAAGAACTAAAATAAATTTATAAAGTCAAAGGAAATTATGTTAGGAGAAAATCAACTTCGAGGGCTTTGAATTACACGTAAAAGACTAGTTTTTAATAACTAAAAGTGATATCAACAACGTCCACATCATCAAAAACTTACTTGAAAAGTAAGACAACATGATGCCGTTAGGGATTTGGTAATCTGCACCCCTATTCTGAAGTTTGTGAACGAATCAACGATAAACTTAAGAACCTAGTAAGTATCTATTCATCTTCGATCGCTCATGGAATTAATTATTGGAAAAAAACTTTCATTTTGATTTTTGGTATTAAACAATTAGGTAACAGTATTTTTGCTTAATCTTGATCACCATACAGCATACATCATAACAAAATCTATGAAACCAAGAATATAAAACTTAACAACTACCATGAACGAATGCAAATACCATTCGTATTATTAGTGAATTTCACAGCATAATGTGATTTATTGTAATAAATCAGAGTTCCGTTTCCGGTGAAGGTATTATCTTCGTATAGCAGATAATACTGAACCAATCGCGCCGCATGAATATTCACCAGTTTCTGCTTATTATTGGAGTCTGATTGTTGCCTTGGATCAAACTGTTCCGAAATATTGTTTTATTTTCCATGATACAAGACATTTTAATATAAGAGGTCTTAATCCTAACTATCGATACTTACTTTTACTTGTCAAAATGTATTGATATATTCTGATAATACAAGCAACTTTCCGTATGTGACATAAAAAATACAAACTTCTAATCATCATCATCGTAATCGTATTAACGTACCCACTGCTGGGACACAGGGACTTCTCTCTTGGCGAGAGAGTTAAGGCCTTAATTCACCACGCTGGCCAAGTGCGGGTTGGTGAATGTCACATGTCCTTTAAACTCTTTAAAGTTATCAGAACATGCCGGTTTCCTCACGATGTTTGCCTTCACCGTTAAAGCACGTGTTTAAAGAGCTCATAAATTTCTCAAGAACAAAAATCCAGAGGTGCGTGGCGAGGTTTGAACTCACTACCATGGAATGAAAGTCGAGTGTCCTCCCACTTAGCCAACACGGCTTCACACTTCTTATAACCCGTGGTAAAATGTCAAGCTTAGTTTAGCACAGAATACATAATAATACTAATACTAATTTATTATTATATGACATAAGCACCCCTAAATACGTTTCCACAGCTAGGACAGACTTCTCTCTTGACGAGAGATATTAGGCATTAATTTACTACGCGTACCAAGTATGGTAAAGTAAATTCAAACACTTCAAACACTTGAATTACGTGATTAAAGCGCACATATATTTTTTTATAAACGTTACGTATTTTCGTTCAAAAACTGAGAGACGTATCGCTGTATAATAGGCGCCTCATGGATAGTTTCACAGCGCTTTGAAATGGGGGTTTTCTACGAAAGACGCGGGGTTTTCTTCGGGATCGATTATATATAAATAATATTGTCAGACAATCCAAACTGCAATTTCAAGCCCCGTGGCAACCTCTAGTTTGTGTTACGTGTACTTAAGTAACATAGAACGAGATTCGTACATAAATGTATATTTAGTAAGTTTAAGTGGTAGTGGATGGTAGTCAAAATAATCTAAAAAATCTAAAACCAAATTGATATAAGTTTTACCTACGTATTACAGTTGGCTGTTAGCTTTTGTGGTTGATGAGTTGGTAATTGGGAAGGGAAGTGTACGTCGTACCCTAATGAGATGTACTGATGGCTTGATTAAAGACGAAGGATCACGGAGGCTGTAGCCTGCTTCCATCTGAAGACACTGGCAATCATTGGTGGATGTTTAATTTTTAAGAAAATTGATATCTGATTTCTTAAGAGCTTTTTATTTTTATTGTTTTTAACAATATTAAGACTTCTAACCGGTACCTTATACCATAATTGACGGTTTTTGAGTTTCCTGATATTTTGACGCTGTTGCAAGTGCCATGATCACTAGGGAATGCAATCCCGATCCCGCGGGATCCCGATCTCGCGAGATCTCGTGTTATTTTTCGGGATCAATCCCGACTCATCATATGACGAGATCCCGTTTGAGATTGACGGGATTGGGCGACAGTGGTCGCGACTTCAAGAGGAATTAGAAGAAACTCTGCGAGCTTCTAAAAGTCCTTTTGCACGTCTATCCACGTTCACGAGCTTAGACAAATTAGAATCTACCATTAAAAAAGAAATGGATTTGTTGGAGTGTGGAGGAACAAGGGGGCGATTTTTGCAGTTTGCATATAATTGCTTCGCCACACTGTTGCCAACCAGCGTTGAGTCGGAGAGGTCATTCTCAGCAGCGGGGTACATTGCAACGGACATTAGATGCCGTTTAGCAGATGAAACTATTAATACCCTTTGTTTTTTAAGGAGTCATTTTCAAAATCACTCTTTTTCCCAATTCCCTTGAAATAAGCTTATTGTTTTGATTACCTAATTTACCTACGTTAATTTCCTTACAACCTGATTATTATTTAGTTGGTAAGATTAAAGAATAAAGGTTTTTATTTTCCTTCGAGTAATATGTTATGCTCCCGCGGGATTGATACTTCTAATCCCGCGGGATCCCGAATTTGCAATCTCGAGTCGGGATTGCATTCCCTAATGATCACGGCATAAACTGGTGGTTTTGCGAGTAGGTAGAACAGTCATTGTCAAACGAAACGGTCTACCCAATTTTGAGTCTTTTGTTACGAGTGCGACTATCACTGGTGTTGCACTTGTTTAATTATCGAACGCAACTCGATCACGACGCAGTACACTAACCGTGTCCTGAAGAATAACCGGTGATACTAATCTCGTGATAATAATCTCAAAAACCGCCAAAGCATGCCATGTTACTCGTTATAAGTCAATAATATTATACTCGTTAAAATGTTTATAAGTTACTAGCGGTCCGCCCCCGCTTCGCACCTAGTTGACCGTATTGTGAATCTAAACTATACTCGAACCCACTTAAACACACAAAAAATGTCATCAAAATCGGTCCAGCCGTTTAGGAGGAGTTCAATGACTAACAGACGTACAGAAGATTTATATATAGAAAGATTGTACGGTAAGTGTGGAGGACTTGACACATAAGGTCGTCAACGGAAACTTTGGAACTGACTAAAGTGAATTTAATTGCAAAATGCAAATTTTTGTAAATCCATTCCTAATTCCTAATTTCTTTCATAATTTAAAGCAATAAAAAGTCAACTATATTCAAGTCAAAATACCAGATGCTGCAGTACTAGACATACCTAAATCAATGATGCCAAATTAACCAAAATTATGTTAACCTATGAAACGAGTGCATTCATGTTAATTTAATTTAATAAAAAAGCTTTTTTAGACCTATCTAAAGCCTAAAGTATCCACATCTACATTATAATGTACGAAGCCGCAACGAAAAGCTTACTTTTTAATCACACAGGTTCTAGCGTATTTCATTAGCTCGTTGTGTAGGACAACTAAGACTAATGTACCTACAACGTTCACAAAGTCAAAGTAATGCTGTGTACGATAAAAGGTAGAATAAAAACATTTGAACAAAACACACTCGTAAATCTCATGTGGTCTTTTCCACACGAATTTGCTTTAAATTTTATTTATTCACTTGCACACTTCCTTTGTTAAACGTCCCGTAAGGTACTTAATAAATCACGCCACAATACGGGGTCACTGGAACTAGAATAAATTGCGACTGAATCATTGTTTCTCTTTTTTATTAAAGTTATTTTTTGCTTGTGTGTAACTTAATTACTTTAAGTACTAGCGTTTATGTTGTTATTTAATCTGTGTTGCAGTAGGTCAGCAGTCGACATTCCAACCGGATGTGAATGCGATATGCATTTTTTAAACGAACAGTTGCTTAATTATTTACTTGGAGGTTTGAAAGAAAACTTTCAGTATTTGCAAAAACAGTGTAAGACTTTTACCAAAGCATGAAATAAACAGATGATATGATTAAGCTGTGGGCTTTTGGCGGGCTTTTTCAACTGAATCTACTGAAAATTGAAAATAGTAGCAAACGTCCAACAGTGACTCACTATGGTGAAATTATCATGAGGACGTTATATCGAACCAAAAACATATATCAATCAATTTGATAAGTATCTAGATTTCAAACACCGAGGGTTCCGTGTATTTTAACAGTTATCATTGTAATAAAACAAACATTTAAATGAAAATTAAATGAAAAACATTGACTGCCTCAGTGGCGCGGTGGGCGAGGGTCCGCTTGCGGCGCAAGAGGTAGCGGGTTCGATTCCCGCCGAGGGTCAAGTGTTTGTATGTTCTGCAAACACTTTCTCCTTGGTCTGGGTATTTAATATGTATAATAAAAAATATCTATGTATGTATGTCTATTATATTAAGTATATCAGATGTCTAGTACCCGTAACACAAGCTAAGAGCTTACCACGGGGCTAGATGTTGTTGTGTGGATTGTCCGGAAATATTTATTTTATTTATTTATTTATTTAAAAAACGATCACGATAAACTCAGAAGGTTACAAAACAGTTCAAATAATGAAAATTCTTCTATGTTAATTAATATACCTACAATAAATTAATAGAATACAGACAGTGAACTCTATCTATATTTACTCCTATTACACAAAGCCTCTAAAACACGATCAAAATCCATTAGGAAATGAATATAGTTAGAGTCTAATGTGTGAGGTGATTGTGTATTGATCCCATAATGGCTTCCTAATGTCAGAGCTTCAATAATAACATTTATTATCTTTAAGTTATGATTAAAGTATCACTCCTCCGCCTAATAAATAAAGCGTTAAAAAAAACAATAAACCTATATTTGTTTTTTTTTTCAAAAATTCGCAGGTTCCTGTCGCAGCGCAATCAAACGTTTGCTTACGTTTGTTTGCTTGGTTGGCTCCAGGCACACATTTTTCAAAACAGAGCTAGAGGCAGCTGTCTATATCAATCCAAGAAATGAACATTAAATCACCAATTAGAATGACCTAAGTACATAATATATTTATTTATTCTTCAATTTCTGTACGTATTGCTACACGAGCTTATGAAGGATGAGCTAGTAAACTGAGAACTATAACCCAATGCTGTGATTTCAATGGAATATTTGCCAAAGAGCTATGGAGAATGTAACTCGCAGTATACAGTCAACCAGCATAGCGATCGACGGGCAAATACTGAAGTTGTAGATTCAGGCACTAGGACGAGAATAAAGTGGTTTAATATGTGGCTCAAATATACCTGAATCGTTGAGGCAAGCTATCATTGGTATCCAATCAAATAACGACGTTGATGGATACAGAGATAGGACATTTGAGAGGTTTGGTTGGACACCGGTAGTTGAATGTGCTCTACTGCGATGTCCAATGAAGTCACATGGTCTTGGAATTCAAAGGGGAGACATTTTACCTAATAATGGGAAATCCTAATCTAGCTTTCTTGTAGCGCCCCGCGGTGTTACCAGCGTTATAACAGATTTCGCTGCGGAATGGCATTTTCCCGCTGTAAAAGTACCCTATGTTCTTTTTCAGGCTCTAAAAAATCTATGTACCAAATTAAATTTAAATCGGGCTTAGTAGTTTTTGCATGAAAAAGGAACAGACAGAGCTACTTTTGCATTTATAATATTAGTATGGATATCGGATATAAATAAATTTTATTATGTATGAGATAGACTCATAATTCTAATACAACTAGGGTTCCGTGTACAGTTATACACATTTTGCAAATAAAAAACCAATAAATATAAAAAAAAAACAATTTTATTTGAGTACAAAAAGATACAGTTAGAGCGGTCACCTATCCAAGTACTGGCCTCCTAAATAGAACCACCGAGGAGGTTAAAAAACAATAGAAAATAGACTTCTTTCAGTTTCTTTGTATGGTTCAGCGCGTGATAAATTCTTCAACTGATACTATTCATGTTTTCACACAGAAACAAAACCGGCGAACGTTTTGTAGTAATGGTGGTAATATATTTACCTTAGATCAGCGAAAGAGAGTTTTAAATCCATACAACTGATACAACTCACTTTCGGAGCTTTTCCGCTTTATAATTAGTATGATATTTATACACCCGCTTTAGAAGATATGGATAACTTCTTATTCAGAAAAAATCATTTGTGTACCTAAATAAGAAAGTATTACTTGCTTTTATGTAGCTTAAGCCTTCCCAAGGCTCGAGGGGCCCGAGGGGCCGGTAGACGTAATGTAAGTTTTGAATCGATCAAAACTTACATTACGTCTACTGGGGGCCAGTTGATCGATTCAAAACTTACTTAATTAATTTGTTATTAAATTAGACCATGAGAAAAGTGTTTCAACTTCTTAACAAGAAGGAGGTTCTGAATTTGGAGTGTATTTTAAGTTGTCCAGTTATCTTGATTATTGTTCCCAATGTGTATGGAAATGTTGGAAAATGGTTTCACCCACGAAAGGTGATGGGGGCAACATTCTTACGCCTGTGTTCGTTGCCCTTTTTATACTCAATAATTGATATACCTTTTCTAAACTAAAACTCGGTTATTTTCCGTAAGAATCTTCTTGTTTTAATAAAAAAACACAAAATGCAAACAAAACTGTACAGAGGATCTAGCTAAATTGGTCATTTAGTGATAGGGTTAATTTGATAGCGACCTAAAATAGTTGCAGTCAGCAGTCATCCATCCATGTACTGACCGCGCGCAATGTTGCTTTACTTTATAAAAATACGTTTGTCGTAAGGGAGAACCATTCGCATTTAAACTCCGACGCAAGAATTAAGGTGTTGCAAGTTCAAATTGGTAACGGGCCCAGTCTACAAAAGACAAGTAATAAATTAAATGCCCTGCCACTAAAGAGCCATTCTCAAATAAACCTATTTCCAACACTGAGTCAAGGTGAAAACATAAATTTATTTCAATGTGACCCTAAATGTTCTTTTGAAGAAAAAGTGTGCAAGTAATCAAGTGAATTTATATAAAAATATGTTTTCATCGCAACACCTACTCAATTTACGTTAATCTGGAGCAATCAATGCGATGTTTCATCTTTCCTAGCGAGTGTAGGTATTTGTGGTATTTGATTCCGGTAATGGAGTTCAGCAATCAAGTGGAATAGATTGGAGTTTTACGACTTTAGATGGATTGTTAGAGAATTGACTGAAATACTGCACGCTCGACAAACACACGTTTTATAGCGAGCTATGTGTTTACATATACCAAGTTTATACCTTGCATGACTTTATTATTATTTAATTTATTTAAGCATAATTCTCAAAGAACTCCTTTTACTCACATGAATTATTTTCTTAGTAAACTTTAAGGTATATGTATTTCTAATTTGTGACAAATAAACATTCCTTTCTTTCATTAAATTTATTTTAATTCACCCGTAATCGTCTAAAATAGAAATTACCAGGTCCCTTGAATTAATAAAAGTAATTGTCCCGAAATCGTCTAATAGGAATTTCCATCCCCCGTGAATTACTCGTAATTAAGGAAATTGCGGTAGCCATTCAAAATTTGGCAAAGTTATCGATAACAATAGGTTTTAAGTAAAATAGCCCACTCTCTCATGTACTGACTGCGTCATCGCACACACCGTGTGGTTGCTAGTCCGTCGAGATTAAAAGATTAACACATTGACCTGTAGTTGAGTGCCGCACCGTATCGTGTGGATCTTATACCAGGTTACTAGTAGCTTAACCTATTAGTCTTATGGTGCGGCTTCACGTCGCGTTGGCGCACTAAAATCATCGTGACTATACGCGATGTTCTTGTTTACATTGCTTTGCTCGCTACAAGTGACGTAATTGTAGCCACACCATGTAAACGTCGCCGTCGCCCGAATATTTCGCATTGTAACCATTCACGAGGCCACACACGTGGCTTTGACACGAATATTCGCCACTCCACTACCAGAACTATGCACTCGCGCAATTCCGCGTTATTAATTAATAAGAACAGTTCATTTGAAATGAACGCGACATTAATTTCATCATATGTGTAGATTATACTCTTGATGTTTGACATAGTTCAATCTATTTAATGGCTTTGTTTTTATTTTTGTATATTAATTTTGTGTGTTTGAATTAGGTACTTAATATGTGTTGTTGTTTAATCAAATTAAAATTTTGTGCCTAATTTTAATTAATTTTATCGTGGCATTTAATGGGCTCTATTGAATTCTGTTTAATTTCCTCCTTTTTCCTGTAAATAAATAAGAGTCTTTATTATACGCCTTTTTTGTGGTGTGATATGGATTAAGATGATCAAATTGAAAATTAAATAAGTTAACAATATGTATCAAATAAGCCCATTCCGGCTTTGCACGGTTTGTTTTTGGTTCAAAGAGTGCTCTTATGGTTTCTAGTAGGTACTTTTTTTATGTTAGCTACCTATGTATTTATTTGACCAAAATCTCACCTGTTGTAAAGTGACGATGTGTCTAAGATGGGGCATGAAGATCTAAAAGGGCTTCTCCGGACAACATTACGAAACACGATAAAATTGTTTCACGCACTGGTTTTTATAAAGTCATTTGCGGTTTAAATATTTATTGATATTTCATTTTGTTTTGGTTAATATTATGTGAAGAAACAACAACATTTTTCTAATATCTTGAAATAAGAATAAATATTCATATACTTTCTATTCGGATTCTATACGGATATTCTTTATATCAGCTAGAGCGAGATAAGCTATGCAACATTGCTATGAAAGCGTTTGATGTGCAACCAACAGCAATCTAATGCATGTAATAGAAACCGCAACGTATCGTGTTCATTTCTTGTGAGTGACTTTATAGCCTTATTTCAAAAAATACGAGTAAACTATAAGCAATGGTCAGTTTCGTCTTTAGTATATATGTCAATGGTTAGTTACGTCTATATAGCACGCAGTAGGGTGTCATTTTTGAAACGTGGATCTTATTGGACACACGAAATGAATCATTTGAAACTTAAACTACTACTATAGATACTATTTATATTATGATATTACATCTACAATATATGTGGAAACTTGTATTGTATTTGATAATATTATGTACACATTTCTTTGATGGAGGCTTTGGAAATTTCTGCGGGGTATTCACCTAATCATTGCGAAGAGGACCAAACATGTGTATTGAAAAACTAAATAACAAGTCAATGGACAATTTCTTCAAAAAGATTTATATTTATTTTAATCATTGATTAATTTATTTAGAGATGGGGAAATAGGCACTATACATGACAGTGATCATATTTATTTCGATCCTCGGTGCTATTCATTATCATTTTGAAATTGTAACTTGGGTATAACTTGTTACATCTGCCACATCACAGTTCAACATGTTTTAAACGTTGATTTTGATCACTTACTTTTCCAGTTGACTGTACCTACAACGGGCAGTTTGATAGTGTAAACAAAATATCCATAACAGTTTGACAACTATATGCAATAATAATAAGAATAATAATTTTATGCTCGATATGCCTTCATTTGGCCACATTCTCACCTGATGTAAAGTGACGATGTGGCTTAAGACTTTAATTGGGTTTTATTCATCATACGACGCACTTTTAAGTATAAATGTAATACACACCTATTTGTAATCTTCTGAGCAAATCAATTTTAAGTCGATT
The DNA here is from genome assembly GCA_929108375.1 of Gymnoscelis rufifasciata. NCBI lineage: Eukaryota > Metazoa > Arthropoda > Insecta > Lepidoptera > Geometridae > Gymnoscelis > Gymnoscelis rufifasciata. The sequence continues at coordinate 9,007,439 of OV815302.1, read as the reverse complement.
ATTCAATAACAGTCACACATCTCAATTCCCAGAACTGGTATATTCTATTTGTCGTCTTCTTCCTGTGAATAATACATAGAAAGTTACTTACTTTTGGAACTGATAATTATTTATTTTAGATTTTTTTTTACGATGATCCCACTATCACATTAATTGTTGTAATTGGATCTTTGCTGACTGCCACTTAGTATTATCCTAACAATATATATATATACATTTTTTTTAATTTTGATAAACTTGAGACGGTTTGGAAATGTAACTGTGCCTCTAGTTATTTTAGAAAATATTTCGATTAATATAGTATTTGTGCGTTCTATCAAGATAACTATGAGAAGTTTACTTCATACAAACAGCATCTTTTACGAAGTTGTGCATAAAAATAATGATATCGCTTATGAACAAATATATTCAACAATGGATTAAGTATATACATTGGGAAAATAGTTAGTTGAGCATATTTGTGTTTTGTAAAGTCAACAGCAAAAGTAAGTAATCGAAATCAACGTATCTAAACATCTTCTAGTTTATCGTGCCAGAAGTAATAAGTTATAAAAAAGTATACATTTATTTAATTGGCCAAAAGATAATGATTATAATAAAACCGAGGATTTAACTAAATGTGATAATGAACTTATGACACATTATTTGTTCATTTACTTCTAACAAACTAAGAAACGCCGCAACTTATCACTTACTTAACTGTTTGAATTATTTCAGGGCCATATTTCATCAGTTTATTTTGCTGTTGACTGTAACCACGCGAAAATATTTTTCAATTGATATGTTATTATTATTCACCGTTTTTGCTTATTTTATATCATTAATAAATAAACTGACAATAAAGTGAAACAAATTGCTGAAAAAATAGAATTCAAATATATTGACTTCTATGTCATAATTTTTTAAGGCTTGCATATCGACGTCAGTAAAAAACGCGCGCTTGCCTGTAAAGCTCTTAAATTTAGGTGAATTACTTTATTGTATGTACAAAAAGGATATTTCATCCCAGCTAATTAAAGTAATAGGAGGAGGAACTGTATAAAATGTTTAGTTTATTAATTTTAGAAAAAGAATAAGACGCATCCGTAGACGCACCTTCGCAAAAAGGATTCAGACCTGCACCGCCTTAATCTTTTTCTAAGTATAAATTTAAATTAAAAAAATAGGTTAACCTAAAAACTAAGGTTTATCACTTATTAAAAATCATTAACTGTTAATTTTAAATTAAACGATCAACTTACTTGAATGCTTCGCCACTTTAAACAAAATTTTATTCATGAACCGTGCAATAATATCCGTCAAAGTATGGTTTCCAGACCAGAAGTCGACTGCGTTTTGGGAGAACGACGTGCTTTTCCCATAATCTTTGATTTTAAAATGATGATAAGGTGTAATATGAGAACTAAATGAAGTTAATGATCTTATTAGTGAAATAATTAATAAAATTTGAATATAAAATGACTTGAAATGTGTCATTTTCACCGTAAAACGTCTCGTCTATTTGACGATTGAAAGCGACTGATCGGAAATATGACCGAGATTTTGTTGGTACAAAAGTTTGCTAGTAAACAAAATTGAGGACAATTTGTGGATGTAAGCAACAAAAGTTTGTCAAAAACTTCCGTGCTAACTACTATTATTAGGTATGCTGTATTGTTGCAGTAAACCTGTGTTTCCTATTCATGTGTTTGTAAAGTCAACAGCAAAAGTAAATGATCAAAATCAACCATGTCATTTCTCCTTTTTATGGTTCCGTAGTTAATAGATGGGTCCCGTAACCCCTCTAAAACATCGTATTTACCGGTAAAAGTATAATAGAACAGAATAGAAAATACTTTATTACACACCAGATAAACAATACAATAAGAAATTAAAACTAAACCTAGAATGCGTAATGGGCGGTCTTATTGCTAAAAGCTATTTCTTCCAGACAACCGTGGATGGAGAGAAAAAATTGCAAGTGTTATGGACGGTATGTAAGCTAGCGCACAGCCTGCCGCATTAAATAGGCGATCTAAAACTGAAGTAATTTTACAAATCGGACCAGTAGTTCTTGAGATTTGCGCGTTCAAAGAAACATAATCTCGTCAGCTTTTTATTAATAGTTTAGCATATAAGATACATGAAATAGTTCAACTTATACGAGTCTGATTAAGTTTAAATGACAAAAGTATTTTAAATGAATTCCATAAGGTACATAAGTTTTGTACGCATACTACATAAAATATATCTATGTAGTATATCAAGATACAATTCACAAGATACAAAATCATTTATTTCCATTGTTTGGTTTTACAAAACTTAGAATATCAGTCGATTAACATTCATAGTACGCGTAATGCTACTGTTTGAGTAGTCTGATAATATTAATATTTATTTATTTAATACTTGACATTTACGTCTGTTAGTGCACATTATGATTGACAAAGGTGTTTAAAATGTAGGACAATTTTTTAAGGTTTTTCAATAGTCGTAAATTAAAACAAAACATTTTTATTTTGGACCACAAAGTCTTTTTGTATATAAATAACGTCTAATGGGCGAACAATTGAAACAAGAATAGGAAAAGAAAAATAATGTTTGTCTGGTACGCTTATTACGTCATATTGTAATCCACAAAGAGTACTTATATGGTTAAATAAAAGCGGCCATATGCGAGTCGTAATCGCCCACCGAGGGTTCCGTACAAACATATGTACAACACACAATGGACTAGAAAAACAAACATATATATGTAGAGTATTATTTAGGTTTTTAGACATTTTCCTTTCATTTGTTATATGGTTGTTTCATACCAAATTTCAAGATTTTAGGATGACTCAAAGTACACTTTAGGTTTTGGTTCTCTTGCGAGTAATTAATTTTTATCAAATATGCGGTTTAAATAGCTGTTTCTTTTGATTGCATTGACATATGAGTTTGTTTTTTTTACAACTTCAAGGGACAATTAAATATACCTGAGTATTTGCTATGAATTTCAATTAAACATCACTATGCGTTCATGAGAAAAAGACAAACGGACGATCAGACAGACTAACATACAGACATACAACAAAGTTATCCTCTAAGGAACTTTTAAATTATGAGGCACGGAACCCTAAAATAACAAATCTACTTCATCAACAACCCCTCACAATAAGATCAAATAGTCAAAGGAGAAACGGAATACGAAACGAACTAAGTAATAAGGTCTTTATTATCTGCACGCATTCGAATTTCAAACGGGACCTATTCAAATAAGGAAGGTATAGGTACGACGATAAACACGCCAAAGGATAATGGGACTCCGCTTTATACCGAACTAGCAGTGCCCCGCGGTGCTATCCGCCTTATTTATATACATATTTATAAGAAACGCCTACACCTAACGTAGCTAAATTAATTAACAGAAAGCTATTTAAAAAGCCCTCGCGGACATAAGTTACAATTCCTAACAAATTATGACAAAATTTATACAATATATAAATTTCAACAAACACAAACAATTCTCGTTACAAAACCTAAACAACAAACTTTATTAACTATAACTAATACATAAGTTATATACAAAATCCGAAATAGTAACTTTTAATAACAAACCTAAAAATGTAAATATTACATCGCCAAATAAATTATTACTCATGTCCTAACCCAATGTATAACCATACCAAATTTCTAGCTAATCGGTTCGGCTATTTTGCCGTAAATGATGGGCGAACAAACAGACACACAGATACACTTTCCCACATTAGTATGTATGGACAATTCCCTAACTGTGTTCAAACTAAAGATCAGGTTTCTAATTTTTTTTTCGCAATTTTTTTTACGTTACTACTGTGAGTGCATTAACAAAAGACTTTTTTATAAAAAAGACGATAGACTGTTTCTCGAATGTATACAAATAATGTTAGATAGAGACAGACCGTTATATATTATTAATAAAAAATAAAAGACAACCCCTGATTTCAAAACCTTGGTTCCCATATTTTTTGTAAACTATTTATTATATTATTTGTAATGTGCACGTGATGCGCCTTCAACTGAGATCCCACTCGAGTAAAGCAGACATTCGGTTATCCTTGCCCACTTTCATCCCCCATAACTTTTAAACAGCTTAACCGATTTACATCAAACATGTCTAAGAACACTCGCACATCCACAGACAGAGAAGTTAAACTTATAACTGCCCTCTTTTTGCGTCGAGGGCTTAAAATAGATTGCAATTCACATTTGGTCGGTGCGGTTCTGATTATTATAATGGACACAAAGCTTTAATAATCCTGATGTCGGGTTTAGCTGCAATTTATTAGTTTACGGAAATTAATCGACATTATTACCTTCAATCTACTCTACTGATAATAACTTAACTGCTTAAATTGATTTTCTAGTTAGCCCATACTGAAAAAGTTTTTTTTTATTTCTTTTATAATTAGTTAGAAAGTCAAGGTTTGAGTTTTTTTAAATGTGCGAATGTCATTTTTTTCAAAGAACAGATTTCCGTAAGTCTTATTTTTTTATTTTATTAGTTTTGAACCTGCCAATATCAAATTAATATTATTATAAAATAAGGTCTTTTCGTCGTCTAAATCGAAAAAAATATATAAAAAAATTTGTTTTATATATTGCTTATACTAACCGAAACTAATTTTACAACCTGTATATATATATACCAGTCCATTTCTCGAACTCAGAAAGTACAGATAAACATAGAAGGCTAAAAAATACCTACTTGTAAAGCGGAATCTGCATTAATGTCGCCTCCGGCAAAGTATAGGTACAATAGGTCCCTGTAATCACAGGGCGATTGGGCCTGATTGACCTTTATGCAAATCAGAATTCAGTCCGGGCAGGTTCCGTAATTGAATAATTAACCTGCCAGACGCACTTGGTTATAATTTGAATACCAATTTTTACTGACTAATTTTATACTGATGTTTTTATTTCCTTATTATTATTGTTTGAATGGCTCGTGTGACACTATAACCTTTTTTTCATTTGGTTTTGGGGTCAGAGATTATTACGGCACAGTGCACTATATTCAAGGAAATTCAAACCGCATAATATATGTATATTTTCAGCATTTACACTGGGTAAGTTTTTTCTAAAAAACCGTGTTCGCTTAGTTCTTTCGAACTTTCGGAATGAAAGTCGAGTGTGGGAAAGTCGTGGGTTCAAACTCCCCCACGCACTTTTCTTGATAAATGTATGAACGAATTAAAACACGTGCTTTAACGGTGAAGGCAAACATCGTGAGGAAACCGGCATGTTTGATAATTTTAAAAGAGTTTGAAGCACATGTGACATTCACCAACCCGCACTTGGCCAGCCAGCGTGGTTAATTAAGGCCTCTAATCTCTCTCAAATAATTGTTTATGTCAAAAGATAACTTTGTTCCGGATTAAGTATAAAAAAATATAATGTAAAACATCTATTTGACGGAATAATCTCAGTATGAATATTTTTGTATTTCATACAAAAAAACCTAAATACGTAAACATAAACTTACGTACGCCTTCTTGACTGGTTGTCAATTATTTGTAGCTATATACTTCTTTCAATACGTTTTCAATTCAATCACGGGGTTCCATTTAAACTCTTCAATGTCGAAATCTCGTACAACATTGAAACGAGCCAAGGAGTGAGTGACGTGACCCATTTTTTGTATATTCATGAATCTCTCAACCCGATACCCAATTAGTAAAATTGATCGTCCCCACATACAAGTAGCATATGGTTATACAGCATTATGGTTTAGGCTTTTGTGATATCATTAAGGGTTTTATAACATTTTCTTGTAAGCTGAATTATGCAGGAAGTATGGCATATAAACCGCCTACGTGTAATGTTACTTGATAAATTTACTGAAATAAGGTATATTCTGTCGATTCAGCATTTTTTATTAAGTTGATGAGATATAAGAAATGTGTTTTGCGTTCACGTATCACTTTCCGTAGGCCTCAAGCTTGTCTAGTAAGGTTCATCTAAATTGGTTCAGTGGTTAAGATCGCCGTTCAGTCTTCATTTTGAATTTAAAAAAAAAAATAATGATTAAGTTTGATTGTTGTATTTTGCGAGTAAACACATATATACATTTTTTAGATATGTTTAAAAATATTCAGTTTACCCAAAGTTCTAACCCAAATGAAGAAAAAAATCTTTAAGGTGGTAAATCTGTTTCCAATAACCACTATCAACTTTCAATACGTTTTTATAGTTTACGCATTCTGGACATTTTTACTTCGTTAAAATACCCACGGAATTCTTTTAAGTTTGGGCAGATCATAATTAAAATTATCTTACAACACTTAAACTACACCTACTTAAGAACTTAATTAGAAAACCAGTTTTTAAATAAAAAAAAAACACTAAGCAATACACTGGAAGTGAAAACTTGAAACTGTGAAAATCTGACGCGAGTTGAAAAAAAAGCCCTTTCCGAAAACTGCACAAAGCCGCTATAGTTTCACATAAAAAAATATATATTGGTTTACTAGTCTAGGCACTCCACACGTCTGTCTGTAACCTAACCTGGATACTGGGCAGGAATTTAACTGGTGTCCAACCACTAGGGTGACTACACACGCACACATTGTTAAACGTGTAACACTACACTTTATAACGGGTTTAGTTATACCTATTAAAAAATACTAACATCACTATCGTTGAGTGCTTACCCGTTCAACCCATGATTTTTCTACCCAATAATATTTTTACCCCTTCAACCCAAAACATATGCCCCGTTCTACCCAAAGCAAAAATCTGAGTCACAGTGTATTCTAAATAGTACAGACACCGTAATTTGTATATCTTTATATATATAATTCTTCTGTGAGTGTGTATGTCACTGAACTTCTCTCAAACTACTGGACCGATTTTGATGAAATTTTTTGTGTGTGTTCAAGGGGATCTGGGAATGGTTTAGATTCACAATTGTGTCCGCTGGACAATGTTTTTTTAATTAATTTTCAATTTATTAGTAGTTGGTGATTTTATATATACAGGGTTTCCCAGAAATGGTGGATAATCCTGCACGTGCGTGTGCGGGGGGGGGAGGTGGGGCCCCAAATCCCAAAAAAAAAAATCTATTCCCAACAGTCCGCGGTCTACGAATTTTTTTGTAAAATTTAGAAATTTCCCAGTTTTCCTCACATTTGTGGGCATCACGTCCGCTACATGAGGCCTAGTTCGGATTTTTTTCTTTTAACGTATTCCCTAATAATGGTATTCCTAAATTACCTTTAAAAAAACGCAACTACTTAGGATAGTAGTTAACTAGTAGTCCCTAAACATAATTTTTATTTCTGAAATTTATTTTACTGCTAAGTTTGAGCACCTGTGGTATAAAAAAAATGTATTGGAGTTTTATAGCCAACCACATAAAAAAATTACCAACATCATAAGGATTCTAAAACAGTAGCATAAGTATCTACTTTAATGGTAAAATTACTGAGCTATAGCTACTAATGTGTAAAAGTAGGCGTTTCATTACAAAATTGCAAAATTATTTGCAGATATTTTTTTTTAGTTTTTATCAGTTAAGTAGAGCTGTCGACCCTAAAATTAGACTTTACTACCTGCTCGGCACATTCAGTTGAATTCTAAGCTGTGTGAGCGAGACAAACTGTGCTTGGGAAAATTGCGAGTGAAAGGGTCAACAAATCTCCTTTGTATGGTAGAATTCGTGTTTGGTTATTGTTTTGTCTCCGTAGTTAAAACTATTTTAATTTTAGTGCGTATTTCGACGTTCTCGACATCGCATGTGCTCTTGTTTTTCTGATTCTCGGTGACAAAATTCTACATTTGGCATTCTACTGGACTCGATTTGTGCATTTTGATTGGATTTTGTTTGTTTGGTGATAACTGCGACGACTCGGCATTCTATTGGACATTTGTTTTGTATATCAACAGGACTGTGTGATGTCACGTGAAATTTATACACCCCAAGAGTATTCCAATATGCATTACATTTACGGAGAATGTAGTGGCAACGCAAGTGCTGCCGCAACACTTTATCGGGAGAGATACCCGAACGCGCGTCACCCCGACTATCGCGTATTTACAAGAGTGCACCAAGCTTACTCAGAGGGCAGAATACCTGGTACTGGCGTTGGTGGCCCTAGGAGCAGAGGACGACCCCACAATCCTGTAACTGAAGAAATCGTCCTTGACATGGTGGATGAAGATCCCAGTATTTCGATGCCAGATATCGAACGCCGTACGGGAATATCAAAATCTACAGCACATCGTATTGTGAAAAAATTTAAACTGCATCCTTATCACGTGACACGTGTACAAACATTGCTACCACGAGACTACCAAGCACGGATTGTTTTCTGCAGTGAAATGTTAACAAGAATTCAAGAAGATCAAGATTTTTTCAGAAAAATTTTATGGAGCGATGAGACTACATGTAAAAGGGATGGGTATCTTAACCTTCATAACTTGCACAGTTGGCAATTGACAAATCCACATTTGATGAGAGAAGATAAATCCCAGTATCAATTTAAAATAAATTACTGGACGGGCATATTAAATGGAAAAATTATAGGCCCTTATGAATTGCCGGGCAACCTAAATGGCAACAATTATTTAGAATTTCTTCGAAACCAGTTGCAAATATTATTAGAAGATGAGCCACTAGCCATCCGGCAAGGAATGTGGCTCCAGAACGACGGTTGTCCGGCACATTATGCAGTGCAAGTAAGGAATTATCTAAATTATGCCTATCCCAACAGATGGATCGGCCGATTGGGGCCAATATTGTGGCCACCACGGTCCCCAGACCTAAATCCTCTGGATTTTTTTTATTGGGGCTGTTTGAAGGAGCAGGTTTACAAAAAACCCATAAACTCATTAGAAGAACTTCGACTTCGCGTCGCCGAAGCAGCCAGAATTATATCATCAAAAAATTATAATAACAAATTACAAAGATCTTTTATAAAAAGGTGTAGAGCTTGCATAAGGGCAACAGGAGCCCAATTTGAACATTTACTATGATTATTTTTATAATAAATACTTTTTTGGTAATTACTTGTTTTATTTTTTTCTTTTGCAATTTTGTAATGAAACGCCTACTTTTACACATTAGTAGCTATAGCTCAGTAATTTTACCATTAAAGTAGATACTTATGCTACTTTTTTAGAATCCTTATGATGTTGGTAATTTTTTTATGTGGTTGGCTATAAAACTCCAATACATTTTTTTTATACCACAGGTGCTCAAACTTAGCAGTAAAATAAATTTCAGAAATAAAAATTATGTTTAGGGACTACTAGTTAACTACTATCCTAAGTAGTTGCGTTTTTTTAAAGGTAATTTAGGAATACCATTATTAGGGAATACGTTAAAAGAAAAAAATCCGAACTAGGCCTCATGTAGCGGACGTGATGCCCACAAATGTGAGGAAAACTGGGAAATTTCTAAATTTTACAAAAAAATTCGTAGACCGCGGACTGTTGGGAATAGATTTTTTTTTTTGGGATTTGGGGCCCCACCTCCCCCCCCCGCACACGCACGTGCAGGATTATCCACCATTTCTGGGAAACCCTGTATATGATCCCACGAGAAAATCCAAAAACACGGGCAACGCCGTGGCGATTTTTTGTCTAATGTAATGAATTACCCTGCTTCTTTAGTATTTCACTATGACATTTATTTGAATTTAAACAATAGAAATTAGGAATAAGTAGGTGTGGGTAGAACGGGTAACTTGAATCTGTTGTTTTGGGTTGAACGGAGCAAAATACCTATTGGGTAGAAAAATCTTGGGTCGAACGGGTAAGCACTCCTATCGTTAACAATACAATACAAAAATTCTTTATTGCAACACCACAATATAAGAACATCATAGGAGATACATAATTACATACAGTGACACAATGGGCGACCTTAACATATCACTAATAGCGATCTCTTCTAGGCAACCTTTGGATGAATCTGAAATTTGTTAATAAGAGAGAGCAGTGGCGTTATCACAGATTTATAAATAAAAATATAAATCTAAATTTAAAATTTAAGAAAAACCCCCGATTCCATTGCCTTAATTTCCTTAGATGTAAAACAACATAATATTATGTAATGTGGACGCGATGCGTTTTCATTTGATACCCCACACTAGTATATTTGCAGATTTTCGGTTTTGCTTCCCCACTCTCACCCTCATAACTTTTAAACGGCCCAACCGATTTTCATGAAACATGTCTAAGAACACTCGCGCAAGACTCACCTTTCATACAAAAAAAACTAAATTGAAATCGCTCCATCCGTTCGGGAGCTATGGTGACACAGACAGACTGACAGACAGACACACAGACAGACAGACAGACAGACAGACAGACAGACACGTCAAACTTATAACACCCCTCTTTTTTAGTCGGGGGTTAAAAATGAGTTTATAACTAATAAATATCACCCTTTCTACGATGAGCACCATAATAAGTACCTGTTATTATTACTGAATAAAACATTTTCATTAAAATTATTTATTACATTATTTTTATACATTAATCATTATCATTATTTAAAAAAAAAACGCTATCAATTTCTAATAAATATCGACCTGTCTAAAATTAGCACCTACTTAATATATAGATCTGTACAAGTGTATTCCAAGCGAATCACTTTGATCTATTCTTTTTGCGCCAGAAACGATTGGCTCTACAGTTAAGTACCCAATTTAAACGAAATATCGGCCGAAATCTCCATCTTCAGTTGCCCTCGACAATACTCATCTACCAAATAAAACTGCACTGGCTATACCTAGTGCCTACTTACAGAACCTTTGATGTCAAGAGCTATAGAGTGCGTCTGGCGTCGTTTGAGTTTAGAGGTGGGGTGCTTTGTTTAGTTTTTCGGGACTTTTAAATGGCTGGGTTGTTCTCAAAACTTATGAATGAGTTTTTTTTAAAGGTGGCGTATTTGATTTTGAATGAGATAAGGATATTTATTATAATATACTTATAATACCTACTTGCGATATCCATGCTTACATTTAATATATCAAATGATAGGAATTATGTTTTTACAACTAGTGATAAATATCCTTAGTTTTTTTCTGTTAAATATTAAAATTAATTATTCAATTTTAAATAACCTTCATGTTCACCAATTACGATACCAGCCTCAGAACAGTCACAGACCACTAAACTTATTGTAAAAGCATTATTGTTCGAATTTTAAGTTTTCTAGTGTAAATGATGAGTGATGTTGAAGATCTTCGTTTCGGGTCCATAGGTCATCAGCATCACTGGCAACATGTACTGGTAAGAGACTTTCGAGCACTGAAGTATGCCAGACGAAAAAGAAGTTGCGAAGTTTCCTGAATCTGTCCACGTGAGGAGTTGTAAATTAAACAAAAGTTAGCTAATATGGTTGCCGAAAAATCTGTTACTAAGCCCATCCCTATCTGCGTCTTGAGACATCAAACGAGCTGAATCACTTTTGCACCTTGAGAACAAGGGCCTCTTTGAACCTAATTTGTATAACTTAGTTTCTCGGTATGTTACTTATAATGTAATGTGTTTATTGTGAGCTCTTCTTCCAATAGCTTGCTTTTATGACGGTAAGATAATCATAAGATAAATATTCTTTATTGCTCACATACTTAAACACAAAAAATAATAAACACTTTTAACGATAAGATCGCCATTTGAAACATAGTCTGTTTCAAATGGCGGTCTTATCGTTAAAGAGCGATCACTTGCAGACAACCTTGAATAGATAGGATTATTGGGAAAAATAAGGGGACCTGTTCATTAAGTTTTAAAAAGTTTGTTTTTAATGATAATATGTTATCGTATTAATGATTATAGGATTTTCCTTTAAATATCAACTAAACGTTACAATATGACTACTACTGTCAGTTATTGTTATGCATACATATAATTAAACAAAGCATTCGAATTTAACGCTTCATTTATCTCGACCCTTCAAAATTATAATCATAATTAAATGTTCTTGTTTAAAATTCTCTTGAATTACTCTACTTATTGCTAAAAAATTAGCATAAAGATGTATAGATAGACAGATGTTGTATTGAAAGTTATTACTGATTTCAATAAGACGTCTATATCCAGTTATATGATATCTTACATTTATAAATGTTTTATTTTTCCTTCAACTTTTAACCCCTATCTCATATTAAATTTAGATTTACAGTATTTTAAACTTTTCTATTTAATTTCAGTTTTGTAGGTAATCATGTTTGCCAGCATTTTATTTTCCAGCTCAATTATTTAAAAGATATCGGTTTTTTTCATTCACACTCTGACCTTTGAAAAGGTTTGATCCAAAATTAAATGTATAAACTACCCGGTTTGAATCGTTTCATTAATTTGACCAAGAATTCATAAAGTTAATTTGAACGGTCGCGTGGAAAACCTCAGTTCTTTTATTATTTAAATAACGTGCTTGGAACGCCTTTTTCAGTATCTAAGAACTTCTGCAGTAAACGATGTTCTTAATACCATCTTAATTAAAATTAACCTTCTATGTTCAGTATCTTCTTTTGTTCGGATTCTGTAAAGTGCGAACCTACTTAATCCTTTCTTTGTGCTCATGCCAGCTACATTGCCCTCGCTACATATTGCTCTGCTATTTATAAACGGGTGTGTTTTGATGTTTATTTAATATGTTTCCGCCTTTTTCGCTTTAAAGCGGCTTTTTATGGGTTTCCGAGATATAAAGGTGTTTTCTCACACAATCAGGTCTTGTTATGCATTTTAATATTTAACATGTTTTTGGTTATTAATGTGCACGAATTCTTATAGTCCATATTTCCATTTTCCGAGCCATTTCTATCAAATAGGTTCCACATTTATTAATAACAAGGTTAGATTCTTGCGGGTTACTTATTTATGAGCACATTAGAGAAAATGTCGCTTTGTTTTACAGAATACTGGCGACGTAAATGACTAACACAATTTAATATGAAAATACTCATGAATGTTTTTGTAGCGGAATATCTATTCATTCGGCTATTTTTAATTTGCTTGTCTAGTCTTGGGGTACCCTCTTTACAGTCCTACTGTATCTGGTGGGTATTAATGAAGTTATCTTGTGGTCAAATCATGCATTTTAAAATTTCACTATGATCATTGCGGTGCGAAACGACCCATTCTAAATGAGCCCTTGAGCGATTCATACCGTGATGTGAACAACGCGCTGTATGAAACGACGAAACACACATCAAGCATAAATTCTTTTAACCCATTATTTCCGCCATGATCCCAAAAAAATACCTATTTATTTTCCGAGCCATTTCTAGCAAATAGGTTTTACGTTTATAAATAACGAGGTCAGAGTCTTGCGGGTTACTTATGAGCACATTTGAGAAAATGTCGCTTTGTTTTACAGAATACTGGCGACTTAAATCACTTACACAATTTTACATGAAAATACTCATAAATGACAATGTAGCGGAATATATATTTTATTTGGTGATTTCTTATATACTCGTCTAGTCCTGGGGTACTTACTACTTACTCTCTTTACAGTCTTACGTTATCTGGTGTGCATTAATTTAATCATCCTGTGGTCAAATGCATTTTAACATTTCACATGATCATTGCGGTGCGAAACAACCCGATCTGAAAGAGCCCTTGGGCGATTCATACCGTGATGTGAACAACGCGCGGTATAAAATGGTTCCAGGAATTTATGCTTGATAGGTAAGCATAAATTCCATTAACTCATTATTTCCGGCATAATACAAGAAAAATACCTTTTTTTTAGAGCCATTCCTATCAAATAGGTTTTACGTTTATAAATAACGAGGTCAGAGTCTTGCGGGTTACTTATGAGCACATTAGAGAAAATGTCGCTTTGTTTCAAAGAAAACTGGCGACGGCGTCGACGGTAGATCACTTACATAATTTTATATGTTAATTCCGATGTGATGTATTGTGATGTTTATTTGGTAATTCTTGATTTGCACTCAATTTCAATCCTCACTTTATATAATGATTAAACCCCTTTAAAAACTCGTGCTTTAACGGTGAAGGCAAATTTCTGCACAATCCCGCAATTGGGCATTTTGGTGAGTTAATGCCTAATCTGTCTCCTCCAGAGAGAAGACCATGCATTGTGTCCCATATCAGTGGGAACATTAATAGGGATTATGTAATGCTAATATACATCTGTGCATTCATTGAAGGATTCGGAAATTTTAAAACAATATTTTCGACTACATGCACAATGTTGTTTTAATTAGCTTCTAATTATTGATAGGTAATGAAAGAGTTGAAAATCGTATTACTAGCTCTAATAAGTGTGATATCAATTATGTTGCTATAAAAATAATCTATATAAATAAAAATGAATTGTTGTTCGTTAGTCTGATTAAAACTCGAGAACGGCTGGGCCGATTGAGCTGATTTTGGGTTTAAAATGTTTGTCGTAGTCCAGGGTAGGTCTAAACGGTGAGCAAATAAGGAGAAATTGCCGGGAACTTTTTTTACCCGTGCGACGCCGGGCGGGCCGCTAGTATTAAATAAATGACTCGTTACTTACTCTTCTCTCTTCAGTTTTAGGGTGGAATTCATAGTAAATCGATAATCGCTCATTACATCTATAATCAGCGAATTAGAGATTACTTTTCAATCTGTCATTAGACGTTATTTCACTGAAAAATTTAAATAAGATTTATGTAACTATGGTGATAATCACTCATTACTTCAATCTATTATTATATACATTTATAGTCAATAATCTGTAATTATATTTGTACGTAAATCTATAATCCGTCCATTACGGTCGGGACCATAATTAATTACAGATCTTGGCGACGATTTACACATATTCTCTTAATATCCATGTTTATGCAATTGCCTGTTGTGGGTACAAACCCAGCCTCTGGATTTTTCTTCTTGAGAAATTTATGTGCGCTTTAAGTATATCAGATGTCTTATCTAGTATCCGTAACACAAGTTTAGAGCTTACTTGATAGATTGTCCATTGATATTTAAATAAATAAATATTTCCAGACAATTCACACAACAACATCTAGCCCCGTGGTAAGCTCTAAGCTTGTGTAACGGGTACTAGATATCTGATATACTTAAATAATAGTCATACATATATAGATATTTTTTATTATAAATATTAAACACCCAGACCAAGGAGATCGTGCTTGCAGAACATACAAACACTTTCACCCTTGGCGGGAATCGAACCCGCTACCTCTTGCGCCGCAAGCGGACCCTCGCCCACTGCGCCACTGAAGCAGTCAATTTATATTTATTAATTTATTTATAGATGCATTAACATAATAAATATTGCTTATCTTTGCGTTTAAAAATGTCCACGGATTTGAATTAAGCTATACATTTTTGTTCAAAGTAGTAACGGCATAGTTTGTGTTCAAAGTAGCCCACTCGAATACATATGTAACAAAATGACTATATTGCATTATGTTGGGCCCAGTTTCCTAATTCCTAGCTATTCACTCAATCCAAAGTTTGGCCCTTAAATATAAATATATATATATGTATGTCGGAGAATCGTTATTCCTAACGAGATCGTCATAAGCGGTAACGTGTTTAGTGGGCGTCATCAGGGTGAAATGCGAGCACAAAACACAATATTCACTGTTTTATAAGAATTTAATCGACAATTTGTCTATTTACAAATGTTTCAAATAAAATGCACTGTAACAACCGAGCAGCGAGTTCAAGGCACCAATCTCACTTCTAAACAACGAATACACCCAACGATCCAACTCGATCCGTTGGTGTCTCACTAAGTAATGTTCCCAAAAATACTGTCAGCCACTCTTAAATAAAGATGGCGCCTCGACCCCACTCGAGCGACGTGCTCTGCTCTGATTGGTCGTTACGTACTTCACAGTATTTTTAACTTAATAAATTAAATGACCTTTATTAATGAATTCAAAAATGTAACAAATCAAAATAAATTGAATTATGATTTTTACAAGCAATCAAAATGTAAACAGATAATATTATTTGCTATGCATGTAAACAACAATCAACTCGACTCATAACTGCCTCCGACACAGCCATCCTGACATATCACACGCCCTCGTGTGATAATGAAGGCCGCGCATCATCTGTCAAAAAAAACAAAACATTTTAGTAACGTTCGGCCACTCCTGACCAAATAACTTCAACTGCCTTTATAGAAAAGTTTCATGATGTTAGCCTCAAACAAAATGTAAAAAGTAAAATCCATCGAATCAAAACAGGCCCTCTTTTACATTTGGCCACCTCGCCCTCCAACGTTGGCCACCTCGCGTTTGCAAATTGGCCACCTCGCCTTTGCAAATTGGCCACCTCGCCATTGCATATCGGCCACCTCGCCGTTTCTAATTGGCCACCACGCCGTTACAAATTTGGCCACCTCGCCATAACATATCGGCCAACTCGCCGTTACAATTTTGGCCACCTCGCCATAACATATCGGCCAACTCGCCGTTACAATTTTGGCCACCTCGCCATAACATATCGGCCAACTCGCCGTTACAATTTTGGCCACCTCGCCATAACATATCGGCCAACTCGCCGTTATACTACCTCGACACATAATCAAAAGAAACATAGTATGAATGCATTCTACAGGAATGGATCCAATTCGGTTGGGACATAATGACTGAGGGAGTGGCATCGGGACTCTGCATGTGCTGCGCGTTTGCAATAATATTCGACTGGATGTAGCTTTGTATCAGGTATTTGGAGGAACAACGCGCCATGACCTTCACTACTAGCGTCAAGACTGCTAAGAGTTAATCTAGCTAATATTTGTCATAATACACATCTAAAGAGATGCATTGTGAGATACCGGACCTAATTGTTTTTTTTTTTTTTCGTTTATAAAAATGTATCATCCAACTTCATGTACCTACATAGAGGAAGGCTTCGATATGAGTTCAGATCACTAACCCATAATAACCCAAAGGTCAAAATAATGGTATTTTGACCTTTATACCTGATATTTTTGTAAACAAAAACACTGACTTGGAGGGTTTCAAGTCTGACTTGGACTCTGTTGTTGAACTAAAGCATTGAAGAGTCGAGAACAATTCGACGAAGACTTAAGACATTTTATAACAAACATCCAACAAAGCGCATGGAATAATACTCCCTTAAAAAAAACAGAAGACCGAGAGGTTACCAGTACCCGATGGAGATAAGGTTGTTTTTACTTCAAAAAAAAGGACGAAATGGCAACAAACTAGGTGTCCACAAGAAAAATCACGTTTTATAACCTTACAATAGAGACTCAGAAGGATAATAAAATCTTCCATGATGAAAATATGAAAACTTACTTAAGCTAGCTTAACAATGCTTGACAAACAGACTATTCACTCTGAAAAGCCACGAAGAGCCTCAATAAATTTTGTGAAGAACTGGAAATACAACGAGTAACGCCAAAAGAAGTACAAAGAGAAATAAAAATGCTTGACCGTAAGAAAACTCCGGAGTATGATCTAACCACTGGTGAATAATTAAAGAAATCTTAATAGAAAGGCCATAATAAAGCTTACCACACTCATAAACGCGGCATTTAGGCTTAAATATGTACCAGGTGGAAAGTTGCTGAATTCATTATGTTTCCAAAGCCGGGAAAACCAGAACATGAAAGAACATCATACAGACCTATTTCTCTTTTACTAATTATGCCCAAACTATTTCTCAACAGACCCATTAACCCCATTAAAAGTTGATCCCGGACTTTCAATTTGGTTTTCAGGCAAAACACTCCACCTTAGACCATGTACAAAGAATAACGAAAATAATACAAAATACTTTTGAAGAAAGAAAAGTCTGCACAGAAGACAATAGTCTTCAAAGACGTAGCGCAGGCGTTTGATAAAGTTTGGCATAAAGGGCTTTTACATAAAATACGAATTATATTCCCAAAGCAATTTTCTGTTTATTGTTATTAGAGATACATTAGAGACTTGTCTACCCAGAGAATGAGATTAGAGTTCCTTAAGATGACGCTTACTCAGATCTAAGGAAAATTGAAGCTGGAGTGCCACAAGTAAGTGTCCTCGTCTTGTACTTACTTTATACTGCAGATATTCTAGATTTAGAAAACAATATCATTGCCACATTTGCTGATGATACAGCCATAATGGCTACTGGTCACTCATGCAAAAGCGGCAGAAAAGCAGTGAACACTGTTTTGAACTGGACACAGAAATGGCGAATTAAATTAAATGAGTCAAGGTCAGTCCACATTTACCTCACAAATAAAAGACCAAACCATAATCCGGTGTACATCAATGATAAAGTACCATACCAAAATACAGCAAAATACTAAGGTATGTCATTAGATGCAAAGCTTCGCTGGAAAGCTCATGTCAAGAAGATATGTGAAGAATTAGGGCTTCGCTATAAGAAGATGTACTGGTTACTTGGAAAACACTCTGCGTTATCAGTGAACAATAAACTACTGCTATATAAGCAAGTCTTAGTGCCAATATGGACGTTCGGTATTTAGCTTTGGGGCAGTACCAAACAGAGCAATATCCAGATTGTCTAACGATTTTAAAATAAAGCACTTCGGAGTATCGTAAACGCTCCGTGGTACATAAGAAATGCAGACATACATCGGGATCTCAAAGTAGACCTAGTCGCAACTACCATTAAACGTTATGACGAAGCTCGCGAAAAAAAAAGACTTCATCAACATGTAAACATCGAGGCCATCTAGCTTCTCGACAACACGCACTAGTCTTTCCTACACTAATTAAAGTAACAATTGCATTTTGCAATGTACCAACAAGTCTGCCAGAGATACTTTCTTTAATTAATGACCAATCATCCCCGGAATCAAAACAAAATGAAAACTGCTCACCGAATTGTGTAATTGTACCGAAGATAGGTTTCATACCGCACACGTCCTCTCTCTTGACAGTACTAGTAGCGGCAGTAGGCTGCGCGCTGCTGTTTGCATTAGGCCCCAATTTTGTGCAACGCGATGTCACGTGACCCTCAACTCCACACTTGTAGCAAATCACAGGGAACCTCGTAACAACGTCTGTTTTGGAACGATCAGGGGTCGTAGTTGTTTGCTGATTGTCATGTGGTCGGCTGAAACATTCAAAAGATTTATGATCAAGTTTTCCAAACATCAAATTCACTGAACTTAACCTAGGGCGTTTGTTATCTCTTTTAACTACGTTTTACGATAAGAAAAAGCCATAATTTCACGTTTCATTTTGCTGTGGGTAGATATTTCTTTAAAAAAAATGTTGACGCCGTAACCGTGGTTTGTTAGTGCTAGTATTAAGGATAACACCATTTATTCTTTACCTAAATTACCCCACCGAGACATAAGTAATGTAAACAAACGGCTTGCATATGCAGCAAGACATGTGGTTTACCACTAATAATTTTTAACGCAGACTCAGCACGCGTTTTTAAGGTCTCAAATCGCAAGAGAAAAATTTCGTAAATTCTACCCATTTCATATCTGGAAACGCTATTTGAGAAAACCACGTTGCGGCCGAACCTATCATAACCTTACTAAGAATGATAATTAATTTTACTTCCCTGTATGCTGCGATCCAATAAGCAGATGTCAGCCGTCGCCAACCAGGCCCGCGCGTCGTTTTCTGCCTCGTCTGGCTGAAATGTAGGCAGCGTGATGTCCTTGTCCTCGTGCTTCAGTGGGTTGGAAAGTGCCTTCACGAGAAGCCTCATGCTGAATTGTTGTGCTTCGAATAGCGCACGTCAGCGATAGTTCGCCGATAGCTGCTCTTTCACGTTTTGTGCCTGCACCGATCCCACTTCTGATGTCGGAGAATCGTTATTCCTAACGAGATCGTCATAAGCGGTAACGTGTTTAGTGGGCGTCATCAGGGTGAAATGCGAGCACAAAACACAATATTCACTGTTTTATAAGAATTTAATCGACAATTTGTCTATTTACAAATGTTTCAAATAAAATGCACTGTAACAACCGAGCAGCGAGTTCAAGGCACCAATCTCACTTCTAAACAACGAATACACCCAACGATCCAACTCGATCCGTTGGTGTCTCACTAAGTAATGTTCCCAAAAATACTGTCAGCCACTCTTAAATAAAGATGGCGCCTCGACCCCACTCGAGCGACGTGCTCTGCTCTGATTGGTCGTTACGTACTTCACAGTATTTTTAACTTAATAAATTAAATGACCTTTATTAATGAATTCAAAAATGTAACAAATCAAAATAAATTGAATTATGATTTTTACAAGCAATCAAAATGTAAACAGATAATATTATTTGCTATGCATGTAAACAACAATCAACTCGACTCATAACTGCCTCCGACATGTATATTATTACTAGTACAATAAGCACCATGATAGTCTGATCTGATGTCGTCCCCTAGTGACAATAGTTTAAACAGTAAGGGCGATTGTACACTACAAGGAATTTTACTGTCCGGCAGTCCGATTTTTACGGTCCGATATTGCACGCCATAAAAATGTATATACTAGTTTGTGCACTTTACGTAATTTTGCCGTCCGATATTTTACTTTTTCCCATTCCGGAACGGTTTTTTCGTTCAGAGTAATTTCGCGTGCGTGGCGTGTAGTTTAACTGACTGAGAACTGAAAAGCCGGAGCTAATCTGAGGCGAATCATCCAAGTAAAGACGGACAAGTGCACAAGCCAATTATCCGTTTTTTTCATGCCACTTCGGACCGTAAAAAATCAGATGTTCGGACAGTAAAATTCCTCGTAGTGCACAATCGCCCTAAAACGACAAATTATTATAGTATCCTCTCATTTTTCCATAATAGAAATTATTTTAAAACTCTATATTATCAAAGAAATTTCCCGAGTAACTGAACAATTTACGTTACATTGAAAATGGCATTCGATGATTTACTCGATTAACGTGATCCTGGACATTTTAATTCCCGAATTATCCCTATAAATAATCTCAGATTATCAAATAGCGATAAAGCCTAAAAACTAATAAAACTTTGACAATATTTCAACCGCAATAACCGCAAGCCTGTCATTAATCCGCTGATTAACTTTTATTTAATGACGAAACTTGTCCTAGAATTAGGGCGAACTAATGTTTACCCCCCGTACACGCTGCATGATCAGAATTAATGCTCGCCCATTATTGGACACAGGGTAGCGGAAAATAACTTGAACACTTTTGGAGTTCGGAAACAAAGTGTAAATAGGAAAGTAAAAAACATTTTGTCAAATTTTCTCTCACAATTTACACTCGGTTCCAATAATAACGGGTCAGTCACGTAAACACAAATATATCCCGAACTACGTATGCTATCTTAACGAAACGAAAACTGTTCAATTGAGAATTTAATTTTAAAGAAAAAACTAAAGTAAGTCATATTTATCTGAAAATTTAACATTTTTTAGGATTGTGTTTTTCATCACTGTCTTCATTTTAGTACTTTGTATTGCAACCACCAGCTCTTCTGACAGCTTCCAGGCGATTAAGCATGCTATACACTAAATTTCGGAACCGGTGCTAAAGAATACCTACCTCCCCATACCCACCAACCTAGTTTACAATCAGTTTAAATAATTTATGTTATTAGAAGCGAAACTAATAACATTTAATTTTTTATCTGACCCGATTGAAACCGAGCGTAACTATACTCTTACACTCCACAAAAATTAAATTCAGAATTAAATTAAAAGTATTAGCTATCTATTTATAGACATGTGTGCACTGATTTGGGGTTCTACAAAAACAAAATGTATTTAGCGCTCCAATCATCTACCAGTTAAAATATTTTCAGGTCAGTAAATACTGGCAGCCCAACTGGCATTGTTCCAATTACAATTATTTTTATCTGTGTCCACTATACCAAATTAGGCGGTCTTGATAAATAAAAGTTTAAAAATGTTTTCATCCCAGTAGATTACATTTGTTGCTATAATCATAATCTATGGAGTGTTAGAAAACTAGACTTATTTTCTTGTGCCCTCTACCCTAGTTTTTACCTAAGTTCTTTACGTGAGTATATGACGATATTTAAATAAAAAGTTTTCATAGTCTTTAAATAAAATGGATCATCTTGCCATTGATTTTATTATGTTAAAACTGTTGTTACTTTGTAGCATAAATAAACTATTTCTATTCTATGAGTTTTTATAGAAAACGGAATCAAATCCGGTCTAAGGTAACAAACATAAATACATATAAAAAAATATATTCGGGGTATTATTAAAATAATTGTAATTAAACACATTATGTTTGAAGTCGCTAAAAATATCGCTTATGCCGTATGCTACGGGCTACGGCGTAGCAAAGAGGTACTGATATCTGCCTCTTGCCTCAGATCTCAATATGTGTGAATATATAAATTAATTGTGTGAATAAATAACACTCTAAGTTTTACGTGCAACTGTTGTAAATTACAATAATGTTGTATTTCCATACATTTGTCACACATGTGACAATGTCTGATTTATGGGAATACATCATTTGTCACACATGTGACAATGTCTGATTTATGGGAATACAACATTATTGTATTTTACAACAGTTGCACGTAAAACTTAGAGTGTTATTTATTAAGGACACTGTTTATCTTGCTTGGTAATTTTGTAGCGTAGGTACTACACGATAATGGTATTAAAATTGAATACCTTATGTAGTGAGTATGTTATTGTACTGGCCAATTTATTAATAAATATTCATAAATTCAGCAGTTACCTATAGCAAAAATAAAAAGTATACGCGAGAAAATAAATTATTGGATATTCAAAATATTATATAAAACAAAAAGAATAATAAGTTACGGGAATATTTTTATGGACATTTTGTTTTTTTGCCTGGTAGCCACTTGAACGTCCAGTGGTACTGTCATCATCATCATCATCTCAGCCGTAAGACGTCCACTGCTGGACATAGGCCTCCCTCAAAGATCTTCAGTGGTTTCGGCTGGCAGCGGCCTGCATCCACCGTGAGCCCGCAGCCTTCACCAGATCGTCCGTCCATCTAGTTGGTGGACGTCCTACGCTGCGCTTGCCGATCCGTGGTCTCCATTCGAGAACCTTTCGGCCCCAACGACCATATGTTCTTCGTGCTATGTGGCCTGCCCACTGCCACTTCAAAGAACTAATCCGTTTGGCTATGTCGGTGACCCGCGTTCTTCTACGAATCTCCTCATTTCTGATTCGATCCCGTAGAGAAACCCCGAGCATAGCCCTCTCCATAGCTCTTTGAGCGACTCTGAGCCTGTTGATGAGACCAATAGTGAAGCACCACGTTTCGGATCCGTATGTCATCACTGGCAACACACATTGATTAAAGACTTTCGTCTTGAGGCACTGCGGTATATTCGATGAAAAGACGTGTCGTAGTTTTCCGAACGCTGCCCATCCGAGTTAAATTCGGCGACTGACCTTTTTCTCGAAATTGGACCTACCTAATTGGACTGTTTGTCCTATACATATGCGTCAACAACTTCGAGAACCGAATTCTCAACCATAACGGGGGCGGGCACAACATGGACATTAGACATGACTTTCGTCTTGTCCATGTTCATCCTGAGGCCCACCCGTTGGGAGACTCGATTGAGGTCTTCAAGCATTGTGCTGAGTTCTTCCATCGTCTTCGCCATGACTACGATATCATCTGCGAATCGAAGGTGAGTGAAGTACTCGCCATTTATGTTGATGCCTAGCCCTTTCCATTTAAAAGCGTCTTCTAAAGTGGCTGTAAACAGTTTCGGAGATATAACATCTCCCTGCCTAACTCCTCTTTGTAAGGGAATCGCTTTTGAACTCTGTTCCTGTACTCGGACTGACATAGTGGCGTTTCTGTACAAATACTTCAACACTTCGATATATCGATAGTCAATGCGACATCGTTGGAGAGACTCAAGCACCGCCCATGTTTCCACCGAATCGAAGGCCTTCTCGTAGTCCACAAACGCTAAACAGAGCGGCAAGTTATACTCTTCGGTCTTCTGTATAACCTGCCGCAGCGTATGAATGTGGTCTACGGTACTATAGCCTTTTCGGAACCCGGCTTGTTCGGGGGGCTGGAAGTCATCATACCTGCGCTCGAGACGATTTGTAAGGACCCTAGAGAACAGCTTATAAACATGGCTCAAAAGCGAGATGGGTCTGTAGTTCTTTAATAGGGCATTATCACCTTTCTTAAAGAACAACATCACCTCGCTTTTGTTCCATGCTTCAGGCGTAGTACCTCCGAGCAAGGAGGAATTGAAGAGCTTCTGAAGGACTTTAAGTACCGGTGTTCCACCGCTTTCAGAAGCTCTGACGTGATTCCATCCTCACCCGGCGCCTTGTTGTTCTTCAGCTGTCTCAGGGCCATTCGAATCTCGTACAGGCTGATGTCCGGAATATCTTCGGTGTAATGTCGGGTCAGTTTGGCTCTTGGGTCTTCGGCCGCACTGGTAACAGGTTTTGTGACCGACGCGTAGAGCTGCCCATAGAACTTTTCGACTTCCCTTAACACTTCCGCTTTCGTCGACGCTACACTGCCATCATCCCGCTTGAGCTTCGTCATCTGGCTTTGCCCAATAGATCTATCTCTTGCAAACACTTTGGAGCCCTGGTTTCGCTCAATCGTATCTTTAATACGAGAAGTACTAAAGATACGAATATCGTGCCGCAAGGATTTTGAAATTCGTCTATTGAGCTGCCTATGGGACTGGGCGTCGTCGGGAGATTGCAGTTTAAGCGAGCGTCGTTCAGCCATAAGGTCAAGGGTGTCCTCAGAGAGTCTCTGAGTTCTATTGGTACGGCGAGTCTTGAAGAACTGAGACCCGACCGTATGGACAGTCTCTACGAACCTGTTGTTGATCTCGTCCACCGATGCGTTATCTTCTAGGCAATCAAAGCGAAGCGAGCGCGAGTTGAAAGCTCTCGGGGTTTTCGACCTGGGCGCCAGTAGGACGGAGCGTGGACTTCATCAAACG
The DNA here is from genome assembly GCA_929108375.1 of Gymnoscelis rufifasciata. Lineage (NCBI taxonomy): Eukaryota > Metazoa > Arthropoda > Insecta > Lepidoptera > Geometridae > Gymnoscelis > Gymnoscelis rufifasciata. The sequence continues at coordinate 8,982,567 of OV815302.1, read as the reverse complement.
GGACCGTTCAAGTTTAACGTTCACATTCAATGTGCCTCTTACGATTAAGTGATCACTACCGGTTTTCACCCTGTGAATCACAGAGACATCATTGAATATCCGTTTCTTTCGTTTAGCGCGAGTTGAAAGCTCTCGGGGTTTTCGACCTGGGCGCCAGTAGGACGGAGCGTGGACTTCATCAAACGGGACCGTTCAAGTTTAACGTTCACATTCAATGTGCCTCTTACGATTAAGTGATCACTACCGGTTTTCACCCTGTGAATCACAGAGACATCATTGAATATCCGTTTCTTGTCGGTCATGATGAAGTCAATCTCATTTCTCGTGAAACCGTTGGGACTAATCCAGGTCCACTTCCTGTGAGGCGGCTTCTGGAAGAAAGAATTCATCATGAAGAGTCCTTCTTTCTCCAGGAAATCGGCCAGCCTCTGTCCCCTACGGTTCCGTTGCCCATAACCGAAATTCCCCACTCTCAACTCATTATCGCTTCTCATACCCAGCTTCGCATTGAAGTCCCCCATTACAACATTGAAGTGAGTTTTATGAGTATGTATGGCTCTACTGACGTCCTCATACATAGACTCAACTTCCGCATCTGAGTGTACCGAGGTCGGTGCATAAACCTGAACGACCTTAAGCGAGTACCTCTTAGATACTCTGAGTGTTAGGTATGCGACCCTGCTCGACACACTGTCGATGGCAATGATGTTGTTAACAAGGGACTTGTGAACGAGAAACCCGACACCACCTTGGGACTGTTGGTCGCCTTCCCGGTAGAAGAGCAGGTTACCAGATTTAAGGGTTATCGTGTCCTGTCCCTTTCTACAGACTGCAGACAACCCCAAAATATCCCACCGTAGCCTGCTCAATTCTTCTTCCAGCTCAACTATATTTTCATCAGACCGCAAAGTGCGGACGTTGTGTGTTGCCAGGGCCAGGTTTCGTTTGGTGTGGTAGCCGTGAGGAACCCGGGGATTCTTAGCACCCCTTGCCCCGCCGTTTCCCTGACCGCTACCGTAGCCAGGACTAGCGGGCCTGCCGAGGACTAGGGGCCGTGGTGTGTTCGTCGTCATCATTGAGGGGGGGTTGCCAATACTCGCCACGCTTGGCAAGCGGGTTGGCGAGCGCAGTATGAGGTGTTGTTGGCTCAAGAAGACGCTGCTGCCCATCTTCCTGCTTTAAATCCCTAAGCCGGGTCCTACGGCGCCCACGGGAGGAGATGGGGGAGCAACATTCTTATGCCGGTGCCCCGCGGCAAGTGGTACTGTAGTGCCACAAAACTTTATGCCGACTAACGTCCATGGTACTAGAGTGCCACGCGAGTTTATGGTTTTTTTATTTCGGATTTTCTTTATTTTCTAATAAGACAAGTTGCTAGTGTCAATGTCAGATGTCATTGTCAATAATTATTCTACTAAATTCTAATTAGAAAAACCCATACCTGGCAACAAAAATTATGAAAAAAATTATTATTTTGACAATAAAGTGAGAGAAATTTTCCGCCATTTTCCTATTTTTCGCAAGTTAATTTCTTTATGATTTACTTGTGATATCTGTATTAAAATTAAATATGTTATTGAAAAAATTAGACTCCAACCCCGTTAAAACGGTACCAAAATAATAATTAAATGTTCAGAGGAAGTATTTTAAATAAATTTATCAAAATAGGTCTCCAAATCAGTCTAAAAATGCTACCATCCTATGTTTGATATTTTTTTAGTAAATGAAGATGTAGGTACGATGATTCATATTATTATTCAAGTTTATATAATTATAATAAAGAACATAAATACATTTTTGGTTTTGAAATAGGTTTAGTACTTTTTATGTGATAAATAGTTTTAACGGAAAAATCGCGCAGCGTGTCACGCACCGCTCGCGTAACGCGGGCTGGGACGTTAGTCCCTAGTTACGCCGCGGGCGCTGGACGTTACAGTGGGTAGTTAAATAATATCTAGGTACTTGATTTAAAACTTATCTGGTTTTACGTTAAAATACTGTTTTACGAGTTAAATGTAATTGTATTACAACCCTCTCAACTCAAAGAGCAACACGTATAAAATATTTAGATTTTTAAACTAACTACGAGTACCTATCAATTTATAAATAAAAATTTGTTATTGTCCCTTTTATCAAGTAATCGTACGAGCCATGCCACACGAATGCGGTGCCGCCCGGTACGTCATCTTGCTTCAGCGCCATTAAACATTTTGGAACGAAGTTCCTTACGGCAGGCTTGGAGGAGATAGGGATTTTGCTGCGCGACAGAACTGAAAAAATATGATAGTAAAACCGAAAGAAAAAGTCCGTAGAATAAAACCGGTAAATTATTAATAATTCTATTTATTTTTTCCACATCTTTTATAAACGATAAATTAAATTAAAATAAACTAAATTTTTCGGAAAATTCACACAACAACTTTTAGCCCCCCTCAAAACTTGTGTTACAGGTACTAGACATCTGCTGATTAATTAATATATTAGGAACCACGTCATTGATTTAAGCAAACTGAAAAATTGTATTCAATTTAGCTCTGGAATCACACCCGAACATTTTGAAAAAGATAAACCCTTTATTACATTTTTTTGCTATACATATAACACACCCAGATCAAGGAGCAAGTGGAAGCACTAAAACTACACTTAAACTAACTAAACATACAAACACTTTGCACCTCGGTGGCAATCGAACCCGCTACCTCTAGCGAATCAAACGGACCTTCGCCCTTCGCACCACTGAGTCTGTTAAAATTAAATACCTACCTAAATATTTAAAAATATTTTTATTTTTTTTTGTGTCGTGGAGTCTTAAAAATAATCACAATGGGAACAAAATGTATAAAGTTGTGCTATACTATCATCTTTACTACATTCAAAAATTAAAAGAAGCTAGGACTAAATAAATTACATACCATTTAAATATATGGCTTGGTAATTTACAAACATATTCATAAATTAATCCCATGTATTAAATTCATAAAATACGAGGCCTAAAGCTTTTATCCAATAACCAACATTAAAATAACAAAACACCGTTTTAAAAAAACTTGTTTACGCTGAAAATTCGTTCAGGATTATCTGGCATCGTAACAAACCCATCAATTATTTTAAAAACTCACGATTTTCAACACGGCGATGATTTCAGCGCTCATGTTAATTTGTTTTCTATTTCCATATAAGTTGCGAGTTCACATCGTTAGAACATAGTAAAAAATAAACAGTAAATTTTATATTTCCGCCTTGTGTGTGGAACTACGGTTTACCTTTAAAAGGCTTGCAGCTCGTACACCCTGTGTTAGCTTAGTAGATGGTGCGCATACTGTTTATGTGTTTACTATGGTAAACAATTTTATACGGCAACCTCTGATTTGCGAGACAGAATGAGTGATGGTGACGTTGACGCATTACAACAACAAAACATGGTAATTTTACTGCAATATCAGCTCCAACCCTTTCAAGGTCTTTGAGAAAAGCTAATCAATACAACGATTGTCACAACAAAACTTATTTTATTTACTCTTCTTTTTATTGTGAAAACACATAAGTACAGTGCTATAGCATAATATAATATATTTATATATCTAAATTACAATAAGACCTAGTAGTAGGTAGGCATACACTTGGTTTTGATAGAGGTATTTGTAGTTGGCCTAATTTATGTACCTACTCACACACATCTACCTGTTATTAAATCAAATATTACAGAAACACAGAAAACTATAAAACAGGACAAACACTATAAAAATAAGTACTTCAGGGTTACTTTATATTCGTTTGTTTGGTGTACTGACTTACACCAAACAAGGTATTTAGCTAACTGTCAGAAGTCCGGCTTCTCGGTTTGTCAGAGGAACAAGGCTTGTATTATTTAAGGAGTAAAGCTAAACCGCGGCCGTTATAGAGTAATACGTCCAATATATCGTAGACGTGGGGCGGAAAGCTGACTGCCTGAATTCGAAGTGAAGTAGACACGGCTGTCACATATTTAGCTGTTTGTGGGCCACGAAGCACTAGGAAGAACGGCACGAGCCCAATATCAATTACAACTATATTACCAGCTCTGATCTAAGTGAAATAGTAGAAGCATAAAATATAAAATAGGAGAAAGGGAGACATTTACTAAAGGTGATCAGGTTAACAAATAAATCTATGTTAAATTTTGGTTCATTCCAATATCGAATACGGATGAATAATCTATGAATACGCATTACATTCCCGTAAATATTTATAGGCACTGTTGTCACCAACATAAAATTATTTTTCTGATAAATTGTCACATAAAAATACATGACAGCGCGTCGCCGCGCGCCGATTGTGTGGTTGATTGTAATGTGATGCAACTACGACCTAAAGAACTGTTTAGTAAAATACCTACTGCTACCATTACGGCCGGCCTTGTAAGTGTGCCAGTCGGTGTAGTTCTTGCCTTACTCCCCCGGCGGAAATTTAACCATCCTGTTACCACAGTTTCCTCTTTACCTTATAATTTTAAACCTTCTCTACTAGCATAATAAAGTGAAACAAAAACTGAAACTTAGCCCGTAGAAAGTCCCGCATCCAAAAACATAGCACAGACATTGCATTATCTGTTCCAAAACAAAAGGCATCTAAAACTGTCTGTACAAAGCTCCGCCTTTGATGTTAAAAAAGCCTCTTGCATGCTACACAATGCATGTGCTAGAGTTGACAGTGATCTAGATAGGTAGGCGCTATAGCTTTGAGCTCGGGCGCAGAAAGGAAAATAATCGGGAGATCAACGCTTGCTCGACGGCAGTTTGGAGCAAGTGCTTATTCAGGTGAATTAGGTGTTTGATACTAACTTTTTATTCGTTTTATGTGTGTAGTTTGACGTAAAATGCGGTTGTCAAAGTTCGTGTTGGTTTAGCACGTCGTTTTGGCTCGAATATAAATATTTATTCTTTGTTTTGGTGTTTTTAAATTGAAGGCGATATTTTCAGGAATTAAAATTTAACTAGATTAAGGAAAGTTGATATTGTAGTCCGTAATTAATGTGTATTGCAAGCTATATACTTGTTATTAAATAGTATTTCAATTTGAATAACTCATTTACTCTATATTATCTGGTGAAAAATTTATGATTCATGATAATTAAAATACGGAAGAGATATCCATTTACGCCCATTGTTATTTATTCGTATCGTTCAACTGTTGTGTTTGTACAAACGGTAAACACAAAAATACAACAAAAGGTTTATTTATTTATATGATATCAGTGTTTCTTGGATCGAACCTACACCGACCCCAAAATTGAACTTTCCCATCAAGATAGTCTATAACAGTGAGGCTGATTTTTGAGTCAAGCTGAACATCGGCGCTGACAGTCTTTCCATAAAATATGATGCCTGAAATAAATGATTTACTTATTTATTATCTTATAATATAAAAATGAATCGCAAAATGTGTTGGTAAGCGCATAACTCAACAACGCCTGGACCAATTTGGCCAAATCTTTTTTTAAAATGTTCGTTGAAGTTCAAGGATGGTTTTTACGGCGAGAAAAATTATTGCTTATATTTAAAAAAAAAAAATTAAAACGAAAAATTATTAGAATTATTGCTGGAAAAACCCTAAAAATAGCCTTTTTCTTTTTCCCATACAAATGATTTGTAACTAAAACGTAGTCAATTTAAGCTTTATTGCTATAGTATAAAGTTATTATTAAATTACAAGCACTCACTGTTGTCTAAGCAATGTAGGTGTGTTCCTAACGTCAAAGATCATATCTATCAAAAGTATATAAAATTTTCATGTCACAATGTTAGTTACCGTACTCCTCCGAAACTGCTTTACCGATTTTTACCAAATTTTATATGCGTATACAGTAGGTCTGGAGAATCAGCTACTATCAATTTTTCATTTTGCAAAACAACGTTTGCTGGGGTCAGCTAGTTTATTTATAAAGATTGCCAGCGCCGTTGATGACCGTGATGACACAAACATTTGCCTAAGAGTCCACAGCTTTCCAGAATGTTCCATTCCGCGCTTGAAAAAACAAATAAACCTATTTCATAAACTCAGATGGATTAAGTGCAAAGTGCTTCTAAAAGTACTGAATAGCTAATCGTAGCAATGAAGAGAGAGCCCTGAGAGATTTGCTCCAGGGGATATATTTTAGTTCTTTGAGAGGAAGCTTAGTGCACGTGTATTAATTTATCTTAGTTTCAACTCGGAATTTGTGTTTCAAATAGCAGGTGTTTGAGGGTATCTTTCACGAGATTTTCTTAAGATTACTATAAATCTTTGCTGGATTCTGCCCTTCAAAAGCAAAAACGGGATTACGTATTTCCTAGTGCAGTATCGTTTTATCTATTTATTAGAGCTGGAATTATAAAAAATATAATTCCAGTAGCTCTAAAGAAACTGTTTACATATTTTTTTTTTTAATGTTATTCTGAGTTATTAATTTGTACCTCATGCGTTATATTTCTGGTCTTGCAGGTGTGAAAAAAGTCAAAGTAATCTATATTTAAATGATTTCTTATTTCATCCGTCAGCAATCAGGTTTTCGATGAAAACCTGTACTCGTAGTTCTCGTAATAAATGAAACTGTAAACCTTTTGTGTTAGCTACTCGTGGCGTTGACTGTGCTACTATGTCAATACTTTAATTTACCATCGCACGCGATACCTACTGAGAAAATTATTAAATTTTGACTAGTATTGGACATAATGGAGCTGGATTAAGGTTGCGTGCAGTTATTAATATCATTATCAGCATGAAAAGCAAACCTTTTGTACTTCAATATAACGAAACAAAGCCACTTTATGTTACAAACAATTTGTTCAGTGGAATTACTCATTAAATTAATATTCACATTTTGATAAATCAAAATGTGAATATTCAAGGTGGTTATTTTCTCTACTTAATTATATTTAATTTAGTGGTTGCTCATAATTATACTAAGCTTCTTTATATTCATAAAAGCTTGATTCAGTTGCATTGAGAGATTTAAGCTCAAAGAAATAAGACAGACGAAGAAATAGAGAGACATTTTTATGGTATAGTATTAGTACGAAGAGCCGTGTTGGCTAAGTGGGAGGACACTCGACTTTCATTCCGAAGGTCGTGGGTTTAAACCCAGCCACGCACGTCTGGATTTTTCTTCTTAACAAATTTATGTGCGCTTTAAACACGTGCTTTAACGGTGAAGGCAAACATCGTGAGGAACCGGCATGTTCTGAGAATTTTAAAGAGTTTGAAGAACATTGTGTCATTCACCAACCCGCACTTGGCCAGCGCGGTGAATTAAGGCCTTATCGCTCTCTCCAAGAGAGAAGTCTCTGTGTCCCAGAAGTGGGAACGTTAATAGGGTTATGATGATTAGTACGAATAACAGTTACTTATGTAGGGTATATCACGTAATAATACTAGGTATATATTTGATAATATTATATATATAATGATATACTCCTAGAGTATATTATTAAACAAAATGTCAAAGAAACCGAGGGTGAATCGCAAGTTTATGTCGAAATAAAATAACTGCGATTTCAATAATCAAATTGATAAATTATTGATCTTAGTATTATTGAATCGGAATAAAGCGTTGCAGCAAATATTTTTATTGGTTCAATTGATTGCTATCAATACGGTTAAATTCGGGCTTTTTCGGATAAATCGAGTTTAATGGTCCGATGAAATAAATCAACGATACCATGTTCCGATAAGGCTTTTAAAATTGACGACAAAAGGCCTGGCATTGCCGGGAGTCTCAGTAAAGATTACTTCTGAACTGAAAGCTCTTTATTGGTCCTCGTATTATTTTGTCAGTGGAGAAAATAATACTTAAAACGAGATAACATTTAAAATAAATAAATACCTTGTTTCAAACTGTTTTTATTTTTCTCTTTTGAGTGGCAATAGGTAATCTTTTGATTCACATACGCATGCACTTTCCCATTTAATAATAATATTAGTAAATAAGTACGAAATAAGTATAACACGGGCCGCGGGCACCGGTATAATAATTTTCCCCAATCTCCTCCCGTTGGTGCAAACATTTCCTAAAATTAGACTACACAGTAAAAAGTAATTGCCTCGCCCCGAATTGAGAACCTCCTCCTTTCTTTCGACGGTTGAAAAACATCGTGGTATCAGGTCAAAATGATCAAGTAATTGTAATAGCAACCTGTTACGATTATATTCGATTTTTTTATTGTGTCTTTTATTCCTCATACGAGTATCTTTTAAATGGCTACACCTATTTATATATTCCAAAAACAAAGCTAAGAACACTATCAACTAACCCATCTTATCAAAATCATTTGGGAGCTATGATGACACAGACAAACTGCCAGACACACACACCCTGGCTGGGCCAGTGCGTGAAGCGATTTTTTCGTGTTTCGTAATGTTGTCCGGAGAAGCCATCTTCTAGGCTTCATGCTCCATCTTAGACCACATCGTCACTTTGCATCAGGTGAGATTGTGGTCAAATGAAGGCCTATCTATAATAATAAAAAAAAAACCCATAACACTTCAAACTTATAATATAACACTTCTTTTTATGCGTCGGGGATTAAAAAAATAAATTATCGCATATCCCGGGATGGCTATGAAAGTAACCTGATTGTTTTTTTTTTCATTTTAATAACATAATAATACAAAAGGATTATAATAGCAGATTTACAATTTGGGTCAACTTGAGAAAAATTAAATCTGATCAATTATAATTTATTAAACTAACAAATCTGATATGTCATAATTCTAGTTTTTACTTACTAAAGGTAAGTTGAAATAAATTATATAAAGTACTATTCCATTGTTTGATTTTACAAAATCTTAGAAACGAAAAAATAAAATACTTGCAATCAATAATCATAGGTGCTTTAAGATAAATGAGAAATAAACGTATCGTATCTGGTCGCTTGGCTTTTTAACACTTGAGCAAAGAAGCGATTAGAAACTCTTGCTTATTTTTGTTCTGAAAGGTTACAAAAATGATTTGTGCGTTTTTTTTAATTTGTTGTTGTTAGGGTTATACAAAAGGGTTATACAATAGGGACTAATGACGGTCAATTTATTATATTGTCTTTAAATTTATTACGTAGCTAATCTTGGGAAGCCATAGACAGCACGAACAGTCATTTTCTGTTTTGAACGAAAATGGTGTTTATCTTTATTATAACTGATGATACACATGAGTAATAAAATAATTTTAACTATATCTATGCACAGAAACGCACTTTTTGCGCACTTGATATATCCGTTGTCGTAGGTACTCGTAATTCAAGGAAAAGGTGTTTTTTGAGTTAGAACCAACCATTTTAATAGTTTTTAGTTAATGTCGAAATATCTCAGAAACCCTATGATTTTTAGATTATTCAGAAAGTTGTTTACAGGGTTCAAACTAACCATTTTCTTTTTATTGAGACTTTGTTACCTCATGCTTTTTGTTCTTAGTCTGCTGATGTTTGATTTTTGGTACGCATATCAATGCGTGTTTCATCAAAGGCCGCAGAATCACGATTATACATTTGGATATTAACTATCTACCGCCAAGTATCCTGGTAATCAAAGTTATGGACGAAGTTTCTACATAAACATTACAATAAACAGTTTCAAGGTTGGTTGACAAACTGAATTCAATGATCAATTCAGATTTACTCTGTTTTCTAAAAAATACTAAGACATAGATATTTCATCGTCAAACACCGCAATGTATTTTTATCGAGCGATACACTTCACTCACACTCAGTTTCACAAAATACCTTCATTTATTTTTGAATTTTACTTGCATAAAACTTAGTTAATTCTACTGTAAGGATCCGCCAATTCATATTTTATTAAGGTCTGTCAAATGACATGTCATTTGATTGCTTTTAGGTTACTTATATTTTTTTATTAGTTTTGTATGCTGTATGCGCCACCGTGGCGAAAGGTTGTGACGGGCCGGCGCGGCGGTGGCGTCGGCTTCGTAATCGCTTGGTTTTGCAAACCATAGGAAAGCTAAACCACCTGAATTTAATTCACTATGTTTATTATACTGTATATTATTATATGTAAATATGCATGGCGCAATGTAAATGGTATTTGACCAAAGTAAAAGTTTAAATTTGTAAAAAAAAAAGCGTGAGTGACAGCCTTAAGGTTTATTTTAATTCGTTACCTTGCGATTTATTAATTAAAGTAAAACGATCTCATTTATTACTATAATAACAACCACTAATAAAACAGTGGTTAAGATTTTATAAAACTTTTTAGTTTCTACCAGGCGTTACAAAAAATTAAATCAACTGTTAAGAGGTTCAACATGACCAAGAGATTAAATTAAGCTTAAAAAATATAGTTCAACATGACCAAGAGATTAAATTAAGCTTAAAAAATATACTTGATATAACGAAATGATTAAGAACAAAATCAATGTTTGGCCTAGTGCGAGCCATTTAGTCCCTTTGCGCTTTATATACCAATTTTAAAACTACTTGTATAGCTTTTCGCGCTACACCGTTGTAAAACGGTATTTTTTTCTATCTCGGGATTATAATGCTACTTTGTGCTGACGCTTAATACCTCTCCAAACTGACAACGTTCAAAGTAGAGAAGTAAAAACTGTATCCCACATAGCAATTCTTTTCATAAAAATTCAAAGCCAACATAGCACAAAAGCTAGACGAAAAACATTGAAACTCCCTAATTGGTAGTTCTGATCAAAACAAATATTTTTACAAATCATTTTATACAAACGATAAATTTGCTTGCTTTGTTTGTTAAAAGTTTTTATTGATTTATGACAAAATTGGCTTTAATTTTTAAATGTGTTTACATTCAATCGTTACAAACACTATGCTGAGTTTTTTTTTATGCTTGATAGGCCTTCATTACACCACAATCTCACCTGATGTAAAGTGACGATGTGATCTAAGATGGGACATGAAGACCTAGAAGGTAAATGGCTTCTCCGGGCCACACTACGAAACACTAAAAAAATCGCTTCACGCACTGAAGCTTCGACGTTTATCTGCATATTAATGGGAAAGCTAGGTTCTATTATTGTATATAATTCTGCCCACTGATAATGGAACTGAAACGTCTCTTGTATTTAGTCGTTTCATCCCACTGTATGAGTCACCCACTCGCTCGTTTCGAAAGGGTCGCTTCGCACCGAGATTCGAAACGCCCAAGCTTTTTTTAAGGCACATTAAAATCGATTATTTTTTAAGTTTTAAGGGCAACTCAATTCAGGCTCTTGAAAACCTAATTTAAACACAATGCAATTGACCAGATAAATTCCCTAAAATTGAATTTCATATTTTATTAGTAAAAATTACTAACTAAATGAATCGGCAATACCTTTTATTCTTATTTATATCTATCAATCATTAGTTTGATAGACACTCTTTACTGTTGAAACTTTTTTTTCCTGATGGTAAATTTCTTAAGCGGGAACTAGCTTATAAAATATCTTATAAGCACAAAAAGCAAAAGGCGTTAAAGCGGTCGGTTTAATTTAATTTTAGACTCAGGCTGAAAATTGAGGTCACTTCATCGGTAAATGGATCGAGAAATGCATTTAAGTTTCTCGCCGTACACTGATTGCCAATAAAATATCACCGATAAAATGATTCAGGATTTTTAAATATGTTAAAAATCGATTTATGGAGATAGTCCATTCCTTGAGTATAATACAAAAGAAGCTTTTTGAAGTTTAATCATGAACGTTTCATAAAGTTGCATTGTTAGGAGATACTTACTTATTTTAATAGTTTTAAGAAAAGTAATTCACTTTTGTGGATTATATTTAGGAACACCTTTACATTTTTTTAAATGTTAGAAACAAAAATTTAAACGACAAATATTATCTAAAACCATACTTACTTATAATAATTATAAAGCTGTTTAGTTTATTTGTTCAGAACATAGGGATGAGGAATTGCTAATCCATTGGTAAGGTGACCACAAATTTTCTAGTAAACCGTAAGTGTAAGGTACCTACTTCCTTGTCGAGCTTAAATTACCAGACTGGTTATAATTTCTTTTTAGCAGAAACTTTGGACATTGATTAAGGGGGAGTTTACAACGACGCAGCTGGCTTTTAAAGTGAGTTATAATACTTTGTACCTACTGCACTGTAATTTCAAAATATCAGCTAAAAGAAAATGAGTATATTTCATGTTTCTATTCTTTTCAGAGGACGTGCCAAAATCACATACAGTAACGCATCTAATCAGCTGCTATTTCACAAGGACTTTAACCCCTATTACTAATATAACCAATTTATAGTTTTCAACCATTTAACGAATTGTTTATATATTATGGTAATAACCAGCTTAATGTAAAAATCTATAAGGGAGGCCTATGTCCAGCAGTATGGAAATCTTACGGCTGAGAGGATGATGATAATCCTCCAACTATCTATTAATTGAGGCAAACCTCATAAAAAGGTATCTTTTATCGCGACAAAATCTATACGTAGGCGAAGCCAGTAAAGCCAATTGAAATAACTGATTAAACTGAAAACTAGATTGAATTAGAGATAATTATAATCCCTGTTCATTCTAAAAACTGACTTTAAAATGAGGATATTATTAAAAGAAACTCCGTTTATTAAGACACAGCATACCAAAAACATGAATTCAAAGATCTTAAACGCAAGACACCGTAAAACTTTTTATCGTCTTGCAATTAAAAAATTAACTGTAACGCTAACGCGAGTCAGGTCTTAATTTTATTCGAGTCGAAAAGTCTCGGCTGTAACAGAACCGCTTAGCTGGCGAGATCGTCGTCTGCCACCACTAGATAACGCCTGTTTACTATAAGCCAGCGTCAAAGAATAATTCAGTAACAGCGTAGATAGGACATCAGGATAAAGTAATTACCTTAGAAGGCAGTTAAGGAAGGTGGACATAATGACAGAGCGGGAAACAATAAGTAAAATATTTTTTTTGTTCAGTTCAGTTATTGTGCTCAAAACTCGGCCGAGTTGGAATACTGTATGATAGCCAGTTTCGACATTATGGATTCGGTATGCTATTTTACAACCTACTTTCTCTTTAATAGATTTATTGGGGTATTGGGGGCACTCCATCTTCCGGTTAATTTAATAACTGTGTAGTTACTAATTTATGGCATTATAATCAGTAGCCTTCGCAATTGTTTTTACACTTATATTTTTCTTGCTAAATCATAATCTCTTTTCTATGTACGATGTCCCGTCTAACCTTGCTTTATCAACCACAGAATGTTTAACAGTTACTTTAGGCCCAGTTTATTTTCAGCGTTTTTGTGCTTCCCTGTTCGCTCGAGTTTTATTGTTGACAATTTTTTATCTCTGTGGGACAGATGACGATGGGTACCGGGACATAATGCTTTTGTTGACATTACAAAGCAAATTAACTAACAGCATTTTCCTTTTCAATTCTTCCGAGGCAACCGGATGAAAATTGAAGAAAGTAAATAAAATAATAAAAAAGAGGAGTTATTCAATCATCACATAACTTCAGCCCTAGAACGCCCTCTGCTGGACTTAGGCCTTCCTTATAATAAGACCAATTATTCCGATCGAACGCTAATTGCATCCACCCTGAGCGAGCAACTCTAACTAAGTTATGTGTCCATGATGTAGGTGGCCATCCGACGCTACGCTTTTCGATGCTTGGCCTGGAGAGTTTTTCAGCCCCAACGACTCTCTGTTCAACTTTTTTTTTTATTTCGCTTTCAAAGTGATAGTACACAATATTTAACCACATTATAATTGAAAATTAGTTTTACTACTAACACTATCAGCGAAATAATGGATTTTCCGGAACGACATATTTTCTCGCGGTAAAATGTAAGCCTATTCAACAATAAGCCATTTCAATAGATCCAGATATTACTGACTAAAACATCACTTACCTACCTTTTGGTAATATTAGTTTAGGAAAATATCTATTACAAAGGGCTTGCTCGTAACAAATGTAAGAGGAATCAATATTGGTTGTTCGAAATATTTAAGCTAAAGCAACGTTTGATACGTTCAAGGATTTCTTGCTAAAATACCCTCAATAATACAACGTAAGAACCTACAATCGCCGACGGCAATTAGGTACCATACAATAAAATAGGCTCATAATTTTAGATGGCCAAGAATAACTCCCAGAATGGTTGCTAGGTAGCTATCAATTCCAATAAATGCTTTTCTTTTATTTCAAACAGGGAAAAATGATATTACAACCGAATATCTGAAATTCTCATTAAAATTCCATTACGACGGCGAAGCGAAAGACCAATGGAATTTTATGGAAAATAATTTTCGGTGACACTCAACCTGACGTCATTCCGTAAGTATAACTGCAATTACCCTTTTTTTGTCGAGAACTTCTTTTATTTTTTTATAAAAAGATAGAAAGTAGCCTTTTTTAAATAAAATAAAAATGTTTCTTGATAAAAAGGTTTTACTACAAATAATAAGTAGCGAGTTCTAAATAGTTTATTTCTAACTTTGGGTCAATAAACGTTATTTTTAACTCAAGACCGAAAATGAGTAGTGTTATATAGGTGTTTGACGTGTCTGTCTGTGGTACCATAGCTCCCAAATGGATGAAGCGAATTCAGTTTTGGATTTAAGGTGAATTACGCTCGAGTGTTCTTAGAGATATTTGATGAAAATTGGTTGAGCCGAATGTGTGAAAACATACTTAATGTTAGTATTTATGGCAGAGCGAGATTCCTCTAACATAGGTTTTTATTTTACTTAAAAGAGGATCTCAATCCTTGATACTGTATACTGTACTGTAGCTGTCGATTAAATGTTTTTGTATTTGTATTTTTGTATTTATATACTAGAGTGGGGTATCAAATGAAAGCGCTTCACTCCCACATTACATAAATAGTACAATTTTTATTTTAACTAAGGTTTTGACATTAAGATTACAATAGTATATGATTATAATGTAATAAAAACGCCTTCGAATAAATAGATGAGATAAAAATATTCCTAAGCACATACAATTGGAACAACACGAAAACTATCCTGAAATTCAATCACCTTATTTTTTCAAATGAAACCATCAGCACAAATACTTACTCAAACAGGTAAATGGCTCATAAAATTTAAAAGGGTATACGTCTTCTCCTATTGAGCAATATGGTATACAAATAACTTGTTAGTCAACAAGGTACTTTAAATTTTAAAGTTCCAGCATAATTGGTAGATTGGATCCGGTATTCCCAGATCAATATAGAACTTAATTGGAGCGATTGGGACTTGCATTTGTAATTCAAAGTTACAGTTGAATTTATGTATTTTGTAAACTACCCCGCTATCGGTTCGCTGTTATTTACATTGGAAACCTCAACTTTAGATGGTGTGGCATTGCTTCATAGTATTAAAATTGTACATTATCAATAAATAGAAAAAAAACTATATGTGTATGCATAGACATAGGTATATGTAAGCTCTTAAGCTTACCAATAGGCTAGATGTTAATATAATCTTAGTACATATATATAAATCTGGTGTCACAATGTTTGTCCTCAATGGACTCCTAAACCACTTAACCGATTATAATAAAATTCGCACACCATGTGCAGTTCGATCCAACTTGAGAGATAGGATGGTTTTTACGGCGAGAAAAATTCGAATTATTTCCGGGAAAATTGTATACCCGTGCGGCGCCGGGGCGGGCCGCTAGTAGTATATTAAGTATATCGGAGTCTAGTACGCGTAACACAAGCTAAAGAGCTTACTGATCTCTAGATCTAGAAGGGGCTAGATGTTGTTGTGTGGTTTGCCCGGAAATATTTATTTATAGAAGAATAGTCATAATTACAAGTTATGAATCAGTGTTTATTTATTATTAAATCACGACTCACACAATCGATATCTAAATAAATATATTTTTTTTTTCACGAAGTCCGGTCACGGTCAATTCCAAGCAAATTACAAGATTTCTTTTAAAATGATTTCAATTTTTTTTCTTTTCGCTAACATTGATGACATGGTTCCTAAGAACAAATCTTTGATCTTAGGAACCATCTCAAAATTTACAGACCTTCCCATACTGACCGAAACTTGTACACTCTGTATTATAACATCTAGCATATTCTTCTGATGAAAACTTTGAAATGCAATTTCTTTTGTTTTATTACGTTTGTAGTCTTCCAGCAAAGACAAATGAGCCGTAGTAGAAGTCAATGTTGGTTTTACTGTAATTTATTGTTTCCTTCGTTTTCGCCGACGATTCTGTGCAAATACGCTACTTTTCAAATTGATGAATCAGACTCTTAACACATGGTAAAATTATCTGAAAATTGCAAATTGCTGGTATGTAAGGAAAATCATAAATATACAATGAATGTAATTAATAAAATTTAATAATATAGTTGATATTTTATGGATCTATTAAAAACATGCTGACAATTGTAGGCAAACAAATATTGTGTTCTTAAGCTTTTGTTATATTCGTGTTGTATTAAATCTCACTATGGGTACTTCCATCGTTTATTATAAAATCTGAATTTATAAGTTTAAGAAGCTAAGTGTAACCTTAATCCTAGAGGTTAATGCTTATTTAAACTGAAGTATAGTTCGATGTATGTTAATTGGTGCTTACAATGCAAGATCACTCAACAGAAAGCGAATGATAAGTTTTAAATACCAAACATAAAATATGAAATGAAACGCACACTGAAATTATCTGGAGGAGGCCTCTACCCTAACTACTAACGAAAATAACAATACTATTTAATCATATTAAGTTTTCAAATTACAATTTTAATGCATGCAATAATAATTCGTTTGATTATTTAACTTGACATATCGAACAAATTTAATTTGAAATAAACTTAAAATGTATCCATCAAAAACATATGTAAAATATTTATTAGTTATGGAATAAAACGCCTTTATTATTTATAATACGATTCTGTAAATCACAAAAAGTCTTATTCCGATGATTTGTTTTGGTAAGGACCTAGTCAGGTATAAAGTAATGAAACAATAATGACATTGAGGCATGGTTTTATTTCTACCAGCCATTTTATAGTATCAGCATTCACGCATTGTTTTATGGATTTTCCCGTAGGAATAACGTATTTTTCCACGGTAAAATATAGCCTATAGCCTTTCTCGATAAATAGGCTATATAACATCGAAATATTTTATTTAAATCGTCCCTGTTGTTCCTGTGATTATCATGTTCAAACAAACAAACTCTTCAGCTTTAAAATATTATTATAGATTTCCGACGAAGGCCTAGAGGTGTATTGGGAGGTGTTAGGTGACTGATATATTACATAGATATTTATTTACATATAATACATAGAAAACCATATAATATAATACATAGTTAATTTATGTATTATAAAATAAATCATTCTTATTCTTAAAACACCCAGACCCAAAACCAGAAATTGTAGATCGTACATACTCTGGTCCCCCGGCGGGAATTGAACCCGCAACTGCGTCCTGCGTCTGCGTCTCCTACGTCTGAGGCAGACTTTCGCCCACCGAGTCACAGAGGTCGTCATAACCTTATCAAAGGCGAGACGGCGCCAAACCGCCAAGGTATTTATGTACATCAGTAGCGCCATGACATGAAAGACTTTTTAATTACTGGTAACAGCTTTCATATTACCTACTTAAGCTCCTCATGGGATTTTGGCTGTTTTTGTATTTTAATTGTTTTCCATCAGAGACATCAGAGGGAAGAGAAATCTTATACGTTCATTTAATGTAAATAGGTACTTTAACTGAATATTGTATTGAAACGGTTGGTACCATTTTAATAATTTTTACATTTAATAATGTTTTTTATAGCACATTGAAATTGATCCTTTCATTGCTATTGAAACATGAACGGACATAGATAAACAAAAAGTGTAGTATAAATTGATATAACTAGACTCGGTTACAAATATAACAGGTCAGACACATAAACCCCAATATTTATCATAACAACGTATGCTATCCTAATGAAACGTAGACTTTTCAATTGAGAATTTACTTATAAAGATAAAAATTAAAAATAAAACTTATGCGCACAATCTCGTAATTCTAAATAACTAAAATAAGTCATATAACTGATTTTTGTTTTTTTAAGATTTATTTTTTGCTGTTTTTCACACATAGTTTTTTAACACTTTCTTCACTTTAGTTATTTAAATTGCCCCTATAAGTTATTCCGACAGTTACCAGGCGATTAGGCATGCTGTACACCAAATTTCGGAGCCGGTGCTGAGGAATACCTTGCAAATCATTTACCAACCTCCTTTACATCCAGTTTAAATAATATGATATTAGAAGCGCAACTAAAAAGTATTTATTCTGTTTTTTATTTCATAGATCTATCTAACTTTCTCAGATCTGGAGATATTTAGTTTTTTGACTGACCCGATATTTTTGGAACCGAGTGTATTTCATTGATAGTCATTGGCAGCAATTAAAGCAATATTTGTCTATTTATTACGCTCAATTATTATTGTACGAAAACTGACCTTGTTGTTTATAACACCCGCACATTTTTGTCATGAGCTATTGAGTTTGAAATAAATTTGTTTATACAAATGCACTGTGACATTTATAAACATCTGTAAGTATACAAATACTGTTTATTATAAGTACTTTGCATTTTATTTTTATTTTATTTTCGCAGAAATTTCACACCTTTATCTGTATAAATAGGTATTTTTATGTTTTACACAATGGCACTTAGCATCAGTATTAAAATTACATAGCCTATACAAACCTTCTAACATAGTTGAAAAAACGAAAACGGTAAAAAAGTAAACGATTAAAGATAATTGCCACATCATGAAATCTTGATCAAACTATTCGAATATATTAGCTTATTCTAAGATAAGATTACGTAATGCCATTGTAACTACTTATAATAATATATAAACGTTTTTACTCAAGCTGATTTACACTCGTCAAGCTCAAATTGTAATTTCCGCGGGAGTATCGAAGTACTAAAAATGTATCCAGTTGTTTGGGATCCAATTAACCTAACCTAGCCCTAATATTGTAATCGCTATCATCATAACCCGTGAAGTTTCACATAAGTCTACAAGCCCTAAAACCCACCTAAAAATGTTACCTACTCTTAACAACCTGAGTCACATTAAGACCAGAGTAAAGACGTAATAATACTTCTAGGCCTTCAAACACCATCTTAGACCACATCGCTACTTACATCTGGTTAGATAGTAGTCAAATAAAGGCATTTTTACTTTAAAAAAAAAACCCTAATTATTTTTGTTAGTGAGTTCAAATTTTGTGAGCTTATTTTAATTCACCACATCGTTAAGGTTGTTCAGAGAATACATTTATAATTTAAAGTTTTTAAAACTTTTACCCCGTTTTAGCCCGTTAAGGGTTGCATCAAAATGTACATTATGTTATGAAATACGTTGTTTATCTACCTATTAAGTTTAGTATTGCAGTGTTAATGTGTTTATAACTTTACTGTTTTCAATACATCTTTTCAATATTATTTAGACTAATACAATGAGTCACACAATACATACTTCATTAATTACATACGCTTGCTTTGGGGGCATTATATAAAAGTTGGTGCAAGTGATAATAACTTGTAGACGTACTTCAAGTTTATTTACAATATTTATTCTAATACTTCATAGTCTCCTGAATAGACGTCTAAGACAAGTAAGATATTTTTCTGATCAAACTTCATGTTATAAATTATAAACAAAAATGTGAAGTGGGTGTCGAGTTTTGTGCATATTAATAACGCTTGCACTAGAAAAGCAGAACACAGGAGAAGGTTTTTGGAACAGATGACGCGAAGTTTAAACTTGGGTAAAATAATTAAATCACGTTGGTTAAAAAACTATTTCAGTATATCTAAAAAAAATTTGCGGTGCAATCGGTAGATCGTAAAAAATCGGGTCCATACCAGCTGCAATAAATGCCCAATGGTTTAAGTAATATTTGACTTTATAAAACATTATTCTCGCTAACACAATTTATAAAATTAGAATTTATATTACATTGACACAGAGTTTCTAAAATGTATATTTTATATTTTCTTGTTTTATGAAGCCTAAGGTTTTGACTGTATCTAATTTGTGGCAGGCTCATCATGGAAAAATTGGTACTCATTCTATTTGTCGTGATGGCAGTAGCTTCAGACCAGAGTGATGTTGAAGATACCATAGAAAGACCCCCTGAATTTGCTGAACCAGAAGCCAAAAAAATATGCGATATCAACGAGAAAGAGTTTAACGATTTATTTAATTGTCTTGATAAGTGTGTAGAAGGTTGCTCAATCGGCCAATGTGGCGGTTTTGCATCTTGTTATGGCCAGAGTAAAAATATCTGTAGATGCCGAAATAGCTAAATCACGATATTTTTATATTTTTTGCTATACTGAATTAATATTATGGGTTGGGTATTTTTATTTTAAGTGATGTACAGTCCATGGAAATCGAGTTCCATATAACGAGGGTATGAATGTATTGTTATTTGTTGAGCCTTTGCGCGAGGGTGGGAGATACACGTGGGCGCGATTTTTCAACAAAATGTGTATTGTGAATTATTTTCAAATATAAATTAGTCTGCAAAATCCTAAAATACCGATCCTATAAAATCCGATTTACCACAAAAAAAACAGAAACATTTGTATAAGTTGAGTTTACGTTGAAAGGCGGTTAGTGTTTGATTTTATTTACAATATTCTTACGAAGTGTTAATTAAATCTCTAAAGACTTAAAGTTTTTTTTTTAACTGAACCTCTAGATTATAGAATTATTAGTTGTTTATTTTCTATCTTACTATTTATGCATCACTCAATAATACACAAAGGTGAGTCGCTTGTTGCTGTATTTAAAAACAAACATACTGCTACTGCTCTGTCAACCTGTATGTCACAGTTCGTGTTGCGTAATGTGGTCTCTTTTAATGTGGTTCTAGGCCTTTATGTCCCGTCTTAGACAACATTGCATAGCCTAGCATAAAAATTAAAAAGAAAGAATATTTTGCACTTTGGTTATTCACCCATAAAAAATCAAAACAATAAATTTTATGCTCTTTTACTTAATATCCCACGTTTATCAAATGTCTAGTAAACGTAACACAAGCTTAGATCTTACCACGGGGCTAGATGTTGTTGTGTGGATTGTCCGGAAATATTTATAGATTAATTTATTTATTTATCTATCTACAAAACTTGCAATTTCAGCACTTGCTCATGTAGTATTGTCCGTTTTGTGGGTAATTGATAAATATCTTCTTAAATTAATTTCCGAAAACTAGCTAGAACCAGACTTATACACAATATAATATAAGGTGGTTCAAAATAGAGAAACCAACGCTCTTTAGCACGTAAACCTTCAATCAGTGTTTGATGTCAGTTGCCGCTGTTGTGGTGCTGACGTTTTGTTCCGACATAATTTAGCTTTATAAATACTTGGGCAGAAATCACTCAATGAACCATGGAAGTTGAGTAAAATATCGCATTATACTTAGGTAAGTAATCTTTTCATGATCTCATAGAATAACGAGCGTAATTGGGAAGGCTAACTAAATAGAGGTAGGTATAAGTTGAAACGTCATTTTCTACTTAGAACAGCAGGCATAATAAGATGGACCTGATAACTTTGCTTCCAAATAAAAGTCACATTTAGATGGTATGAATGGTAAAATGATATGTAATAAAAAGACACTTGCATGTTTTTTTTTTAATAAAAATCTGCCAAATAATACTGAGTAACTAGTAGTACATAAATCAACACAGGTACTCGTAATATATATATTTTTAAATAATGCACAGTTATAAAATTTCAATTAAATATACGTCACCGACATAGCCAAGCGAATTAGCTCGTTAAAGTGGCAATGGGCAGGCCATGTAGCGCGTAGAACAGATGGCCGTTGGGGCCGGAAAGTTCTTGAATGGAGACCACGAATCGGCAAACGGAGAGTAGGACGTCCACCAACTAGATGGACGGACGACTTGGTGAAAGTAGCGGGCTCGCGGTGGTTACAAACTGCTACCGACCGAAATTACTGGAAGTCCTTGAGGGAGGCCTATGTTCAGCAGTGGACGTCCTTCGGCTGAAATGATGATGATGATGATGAATTAAATATAATTAGTGTACTAACGGTACGGTACGGTGTTGTAACGGTGAAGGAAAACATCGTGAGGAAACCGGCATGTTCTGAGAACTTTAAACAGTTTGAAGGACATGTGACATTCACCAACCCGCACTTGGCCAGCGTGGTGAATTAAGGCCTAATCTCTCTCGTCAAGAGAGAAGTCCCTGTGTCCCAGCTGTGGGAACGTTGATAGGGTGATGATGAATAGTGTACTAAAAATACTAGGACTACTACTAGGACTATATTAGGATTTACTACTACTAGGACTATACTAGGATTTTAACTCCTTACTGAGTAAATTTTTGTTTGTTGCAATTATTCCACCTTTTCAAAACTGTGTTGATTCATAATTCCTTTTGTTTTAGCAGACATGCTCTTACATCCCGAAAACAAAAATTTTGGAGCTCCCAATTCAATCGCGTTATTGAAGTTGATAAGTCCTATCCGATCAGGTAATTGGAGAATATAACACAAGGAAATTGCTTTCCTGTGTTATTTTCCGTCGTGCAGTAAATTTGTTACAATATTAGATGTGATAGCGCCTGAGGTTTCCTTATAATATTAGCTTTGTGACTGATACAATTTGGTTTAGTAATTAAGCTTATAGGAGCTTTTACTTATAATGTCTAGGTATATTTAGCGTAAGTGTACTCCTCCTTGTACCATGTTAATTGCTTCCGAAACTAATTTTATTATATGCAATGAACCAAAATTATATATAATGAAAATCTGTAAAATATATTTATATGCAACAGCGGCTTCACAAGGGTAATATTTAAGGTTTTCCGCCGTTTAAACCATCCTTAGTTCTACGACTTAAAAAAAGGAGTGGTCAAATTGGTCCCGGCGTTGTTGAGTTATGTTTACCAACACATATTGCGATTAATTTTATTTTATAGAAGATATTATGATCATTATGGCCGTGTCGTGTCCATGTTTGTTGAATGAAAAACATAGAATTTCAAAACATCCCGATGCATAGAAATATAATATTTTGAATGCCTTAATTTTCAAACAATCAAAATAGTAACCTCAACTTCATGAACATGTTGTCCATAATATTTATGTCTATAATTATGAAACTCTGAGTAAATCATGTAGGTTCAACGCAAACGGGCTACCCGACTACGCCACCTGTGGCGGTTGCGCGCCACCGTTACATGAGTATGATTTTGTAAGTCAAAAGCGAGCGACAGCCACCAGTGTTCGGAAGCCACCAATTTTGAAAATCGACTAAGTGGGACGGGGTTTTGGCGTCTGTGCGATCTCAAGTAGCGAAAAGCGGCCACAACAAAATGTATTAAAAAATCGTGCTAGTGTCTGGCCACCGGTCGCTGTAGTCGGTGGCCCGTTTGTAGCAGGCCTTATGGTAAATGGTGTTCGCTTCTGTAATGAGTTTCCTTATATAACTGTTAAATAAGGAAATTTTATAATATTCATGGTAATATTATTTATGAGAAATTGTTTCATAGCTAGTATATCGATATTAAAAATTCTTGGGTACGATAGGAAATCAAATCATTAGTTAAACTCATAAAACTTTAAACAGTTTAATTCCTCTCAGCATTATTATTATTTAGATCGGGTTGGGGAAGGCAATTAAACTTTTTACCCCCGTAAATAACTTATTTCCTCGGGTAACTCCTAATGATGCGAACAATTCACCAGCAACAAAAGCTATTATTGTTATAAGACAACACAAAGAACAAAACGGTGTTGTTCTTTCCACCAAACTTTTCGTCATTTCTTAGAAAAATAATGCAAACGTTTTATTTAAACATTTTATTTACGTTCATGAGTAAATATGATTTAAAATTATTATATGTAGAAGGTATTATATTCGTCAATATTATCGCCGTAGAGCAGATATACCACAGATAGAAGAAATTAAAAAAAAATATTTGCTTAAATTTATCCGTAATTTTTGTAAACGTTATCAATACTGAACTCGGAATTTATAGTCAGTCTTTTTTTAATAAGTACCAATTAAATTGTAATTTTATTCAATAAATGTAATGATTTTCTGATGTAATGATGGTCTGGGTGTTATTATATATAATAAAAATATCTATATATGTATGCCTATAAATATTCTAGTACGCGTAACACGAGCTCAGAGCTTACCACGGTTCTAGATGTTGTTGTGTGAATTGTCTGGAAATATTAATTTATTAAATATTATTTTCATCTAGATGTACATAAGTTATGAATTTACATAATAGAGGTATGTAAGTAAAGTATAGTGTAAGAAAAGTCACTCCTCATATATTGACTTAAAAAGATATTTCACAATTCAGTTGAGGAACAATTGATGAGGTTGAGTGTTCCAAATTTCAACCTCGCTACAATATTCAAAGTTTTTTTTTGTTTGTTAGTTTTGACACAGTACGCAGTGAAATGTTGAATATGCAGTATTTTGTTTATATTTATGCAATTTTACTTGGTGAGTTAATAATTTTACTATTACTTGCAATGCAAAGCCGTATCGTAGCTTTAGCTGTACTTACCACGCTGGCCAAGGGCGGGTTGGTAAATGTCACATCTCCTTCAACCTCTTTAAAGTTCTCAGAACATGCCGGTTTCCTCACGATGTTTGCCTTCATCGTTAAAGCACGAAAGAGCACATCAATTTTTCAAGAAATAAAATGCATAGCTGTGTGGCTGTGTTTGAACCCACGACCTTCGGAATGAAAGTCGAGTGTTACCCACTTAGCCAACTCGGCTTTTATTATATGAACATCGATTACATTGTTGCATGTTTTCTCATTCAAATTGACTATCAATTTGGTACGTAGGTTATATAAATAATTCATATTATTTACATATCAACGTGATATATTCGTTTTATTATAGGAATATATTTTGTTGCAAGTCAGTTTATAGACTGCCAGGATGACATTTTGTATGACCCTGAAGAAGGAATAATGGAAGATATGCAATTCACCTGGCTTGGCTTGTTACAATACATTCATGGTAAGGAAATATTAAAATATTGTAAAGTAAAAAAAATATATCTGTAAAATTCACTTCAATATTTTCTAATACACGACCATATATTTTCAATTTAAAATAAAATAAAAAAACTTGATTACATAAAATAAAACTGAAAAGCCATACTTTTTTGTAAGGTGCACGTGACGCGCTCTCATTTGAGAACGCACTCGAGTATATTTAAATATTCGGTGTTTTACCCACTTTAATCATACATTTTAAACAATCCAAACATTGTCTTGACAGTTCGCTTCAATTTTTTACACTGAGTTGAGAAGCGAATAGAACAACCCAGCTTTCATCTCTTATGTTGTTATAGTAACAATATTGGTGTACAACATGGTTACAAATATAAATTTAACATTATCAAACAAATGCTAGTCAAACATGCACATAACAGAAAAAAAAAATCAGCTTTTTTGTCCATCCTAGTGGAACGGAACAAACCATGTCTAAGAAAACTAGCGAAAAACTCACCTTCCATTTAAAAAAAAAATTAGATCGCTTCTTCCGTTCGGGAGCTATGATGTTGCACACAGACACTATTCAATTTGAAAACGGGTTGTACTCACGTATGACAGTCCGACGGTTCAAATCCCCCTCAGGAAGGAATCATCATCAGGGAAGCGGGGACCTCTCCTGCGAGCTCGCGCGCGTAAAAACCGGTTTCAAAATGTAAAGCGCCATTTGTTTTGCCTTTCAGTGAAGAACGGCACGCCTCATTACTTCAGGGTGCCTCGCGTTGTGCTCATCAATCGTCAGTTTGTACTGTCCACTGCAGTTGATGCCGCTCAAGTGCCGAAAGACTATGCTCTGTAAGTTATATAATACAAGCTTTTCACCCTACGGGATGTTTATTTTTATAATTTGAATTAAAACCGACATGTATTTATTATTATTTTGTTTGAAATAAATAAAATGGGTGGGGCTCGTGGACCTACGACTATAGAAGTGTAACTATTTTTCAGCTCTACAGGTAAGTGTTTAAGGACCGATTAAAAGTTTGGGTTTTATTGTTGGCAACATAATAATTAAATTAGATTATTGTTTAAATTAGATTACTGTAGCTACGAGGAGCTTGAACTTTTATGTTAAATCTTACATTTTCAATACTTTTTAAGCATCGATGTAACAGTGTAATCATCTCTTAGAGGTAAGGGAAATTTACCAGCGTAATACTGCGTTCGCTAACTAGCTTGCTGATGACATTACTCAATACAAAATTATTTAAACAGCTTCCTTCGTTTCGTTACTTGCTTATGTATATGACTGTAATGCAACATTTCTTCTGAATACTCATAAAATTGTATGTGAGTGTAATTCTATGTTTTTCTGAAAGAAATACCCTTAAAACCTTACACAGAGGAAACGTGGTGTTCGGTGAGTATGAAAGAGACGAAGAGGAATGCGGCATACGACCCACTGATGTTATACGAGAAGGCCAGTGCCTACCAGCTATATTAATTGTTCCTCTGCTAGGTGAGTGTGTCTCTATTAATGTATCATTTACGCAGAATGGCACCATAAAAAGTTTAGGTACCTAAATATTTTATTGAAATTCTTGTCAGTATGTCTGATTGTTCCGACTAATCCTTGTATGAAACTATTTGACTGATTTTGACATAAGTACCACTGTAAGTTAGCGTATGTCCAGGCTATTTCAACCATTAACAAATGTTAAATTTCCGCAGAAAGATACATAAAATGCTGGCAACACCGGAACTAGTACTCAATTATTATTATATCAAGCCTAATCTCAGTAACATAATTATCAATTTACATCAGCATAAATTATTGTTCCGCAAAAATACTCGTTAATAAGTACAAAAATCCTTATCTTAACTTTTGGCTTAAAAACTCTAGGTCTACATTTCAAGGCAATTTGTTTATTTTACATGCACCCCCGAATAGTATGATTTTGAGGTAAAACGTTGGTCTTGGACACTTGACAATTGAATAATGAATGACCTTTGTTTGACTTTATTAGTAAGTTCCAAAAAAAAAACGACAGCAGTATTTGAAATTATATAAAAATATAAATTGGAATTAATAATGGTAATTTTATTCATTTTCAGACGTTCTTCTCCACCCAGAATACAATCATTTTGGGGCTCCGAATTCAATCGCTTTACTTAAACTTATAAAACCAATCAAATCGGGTAATATACACATCGTAACGCAATCCATATCTAAATAAAAATAGTGCTTTTATACATATTTCAGAAAGATCGGTTTCGATTCTAAGTACAAGTTTTTTATATATACATGAATTCAATTTTTCATTATGCTAAAGTTGATGAAATGGTCCCTTAGAACAAATCTTCCTATGTTTTAAAATTACAGATTTTGATAAAAAATGTTGTGTGTTTTAAGTGGGTTCGAGAACGGTTTAGATTCACAATACGGTCAACTAGGAGTAGGTGCGACGCAGGGGCGGGCCGCTAGCTGAATTATGAAATGCTTTATTATTGTTTGCAGCTTATATGTTGCCAGTATGTTTGCCATTTAAAGATTATGTAATACAAGAAAGAGTTTGGAAGCATAAACTGTGGCACGTCGACTTCGCCACTGGTAAGTAAAAGTAAAGGTTCGGTTTTTGAGTGTGTTTTCAATATTCAGTTATTTCATCTCAAATATGCATATTACGGTACGGTAAAGGCAAACATCGTGAGGCAACCGGCATGTTCTGAGAACTTTAAAAGAGTTTGAAGGACATGGTGACATTCACCAACCCGCACTGGGCCAGCGTGGTGAATTAAGGCCTAATCGCTCTCGTCAAGAGATAAGTCCCTGTGTCCCAGCAGTGGGAACGTTAATAGGGTGCTGATGATGATGCATATTACATTTTGATAGCATACACCCTGTGTAGGAAATCTACTGAAATCGGCTTATTCCCAGTTGTCACCAATCTCTCCGTTGACACGGGGACAAACGAGTTAACAATTCCATTTGTTATCAGTGGTGATCTGGATACGTTAAGCTTTGCCCATATGTAGCTATGTAACCTAAGTAATCATATAATTTCAGATGCACCCAGAGAATACGATAGTGAAGAAAAGGAATTGACGAAATTGTTCTTGTTGCCCAAAGAAATGTGTTTTTTCAAAGAAAAAGTATGTAGATGCTATAGGTTTTCTGTTTATTAACTTATTTAAAACTAAAAATTTATTGAACAGTGCGAAATCATAGTAAAATTAATGTAATATAATAAACAATGTTTGTGAATAATTAATGAGACTGAAATAAATATTACTTAGTGTGTGATTTGTTTCTGCCTATTTCAGAACAGTGCTCAATTGTTCCATAATAGGCGGATTTGCACAACGGACTGTGGGTTCCATTCAGGAGCTCCCACGGTTATCCATGAGCATACTGGACACTGGACTATTGTCTCTCTTTCAGAAGGTAAGAATATAACAAAAGATTTAAGTCAAGCATAATCTTTGCATAAATATAATTCTACTACGGTTTAAATAAAAACAATATCTTCACTCGAATACAATAGATTCAGACTCTAAACGCAAATAATCACCATTTAGATCTTGACGATTTACATAGATAACATGTCAATCGAAAAGATTGGATATCTAGGAGGAAGTACTACTTATATCCGGCATAGTAAGACGTCTTTGCCGTGGAAAGTACCGCTGTAAATAACCTTCATTTACGTTACCACTGCTGGGTCAAAGGGACATAAAGTCTTCTTTAATTTGTACATGAGGTCAAACCATGACTGGCTATCGCAGTTGGGTAAAAACAATAGACTTGATGACTATGACTGTTAGCCGTCCAAAAATATTAAACCACCAATTTTTTGTACAATTATTATTATTTGTAGTTCAATTGGCTAAGAAAGTGGGATATAGACCATCAAACTTCCGGAGTGGGGGCTTGCAACGTATACATTTTGTACAAATAACACGCAAAAAAAAAAGTGTACAATATAATTATAAATATTAATTATGATTATTAAATAAATTATATTGTAAACTTTTTATTTTCTTTATCATGGAAACGAAAAACCAAGACGATACAGAACATGGAAGTTTTTCGCGTAACGTAATGTTTTCGTGCTATTTGTACAAAATGTATATAAATAATATCAATGAAATGGCTTTTTTTTTTCAATTATAATTTACTAGCCATCTACCCTATTGAAACAGATAAAAGTGAGAGTCATGCCATACGAATGCGGTGCAACATCATAAAAATGTTTGGTATGACACACGGCGCCGCACCACATTCTTGTGGCATGGCTCTTACGGTGGTTTAATCCGCGCCCTACAGTGTTTGTACAAGCTCCGATTAAACCGACGCGCTTTAACCAAAGCCATTTAATAAGAGGCCCTTTGGAATGTTAATTTTTGCTACAAATCATCCGTTAAACAGAACTCAACATTATAAGCGAGAAATATTGTTACGGTGTTTAAAATATACAAGTTTAGAAAGGATCGAGTTTCATAAATATTAACAAGAATTTTCTAATGAATTAGATAATTGAATGAAATTTTTATAATTTGTAATTAAATGACACTAACAGCAAAAGTCTTGGTCTTTTTGTACCGTCCTGCAGCGTACCCGTACAAAATACTCTCTATATCAACATTTCCTACATTATTGGGAACTTATAAGCATAACTGCAAAATGGATCTGTTACTGTCCCTAATAGAACTTCCATTAGCACTCAGCCCCGCCGTAATGTTCCATCAGCTGTCGGTTCCTTAGTAGGTGGCGCAATATCCTTGGAAAAAGTTACTTGTAAAGTATGTTATTTAAATTTCACCTGTCAGGTCCGATACTTTGCCGATCGACGCACCTGATTAGGTGATATTTTTTTTTATATTTTAGTATTCGAATTATCTTTTTCGTGTTTAGAGCAGTATCATTTGCAATGTACCAAGTATCTTAAAAAATTTAATTGCAAAAATAATATAAATAAAATATATTAAATATCTGGTGCAAGCATTGTAAAAATGTCAAACCGAAAGATTATTTTTGTGCATACCACTGTTAAGTAAGGCATTCAGAAATAACTGATTATTACATGAGTTTTAATTCAGAAATAACCGCGCTTAACCGTAGAAACAATGTTATCTGACATTTAACCTCACTCCGGATATCATACTACACCAGCACCTCGGTCTGCAAATTCAGTAGTAGCCTTCCGTGCTTGGGTCACGGCCCCATTGGGCAGCCCCTAGACAGCATATTTTATTGCTCGTTATAAGGATTCCACATTCCTTGTAACATAAACTCATACTAATGATTACAGGTGGCGCCCGGTGTGAAGATCCGTACCGACTGCGCCCAGAAGGGCCTCCGCCATCACGTCATATAGCGCTCTACCCTTACGTGCCGTGGATAGTAAATGCTATAGCTGGGAGGAAAATGGGAAACTATAGCGAGAATGATCCTTTCGGTACGATTACCTCTCTTCATATACGTTTGTGACTCAATTAGGTTTTGCCGGAAAAACTGAAACGGCTCTTTCATCAGAGGTGAATATTATGATCATTTCCCCGCATTGATATAAAATGTGGCAATGACTCAAGATTCACTGGATATAAGTCATTAATGTAAGATCTTTATAAATAAGATTGAAATAATAATAATTTAATTTATTTCAACCTTAAATTTTATTGATTTGGTTTTTTATTATTTATTAAATCTTCTTGCAATGTTTTTTCAGGATTCACAATGAGCAGACGGTCAGTATACGCAGATAGTCTTGAAAGAAGCAAGCAAAGAGGTTGGATTGGGCATTGGTGGTTGGCAGGTATTCGCTGTTTCGACCGAGGAAACATGGCAAAGGAAATCTTCAGATTCTATCACGAGACTTTTACGATAAAAATGGATAGTAAAGCGAATTTAACATATTTTCTAGAGGCATGTACTAATCTATGTTGTGGAAAGACTGGTAGAAGCACGCGCAGTATAGTAAAATTTCTTTAGCGTGATAAATGCAAAAAAAAACAAAACAACCACATCGAAATGACAATGACCTAAATCGTAGCCATAACGTAAGTGTCAACATAGTTATCGATAACGAGTTAAAAATATGGTACGTGTGAATAGCCTTATTGATTGTCTAAGATTTTAACAATGGAAATAAATGATTTTGTATCTTGTCTATACAAATATACGTCGACCATGTGGTTGCATTTTCGTTACGATGTGGTTGCGTCGTTTTGTGGTGTGGTTGTGCAAAATATAATATTCTTACTTGAATGGAAATTTTGAAATACAAACAAACTATATTTTGACTGCCTCAGTGGTGCGGTGGGCGAAAGTCCGTTTGCGGTGCAAGATATAGCAGATTCGATTCCGTCTAGTACCCGTAACACTAGCTTAGAGCTTACTACGGGGCTAGTTGTTGTTGTGTTGATTTTCTGGAAATAATTGTTTTTATTCATTAATAATAACATTAATCTACGTATTTCAGATAAACTCAAAAGAGGACACTAAAATTGTTTGTCTTAAAGTGGGGACAGGCATGGCGATTGGACAACCAAAATGCTGGAACATTAATACACAAACAGTTCATGTAAAGTACCACATATTTGCTTATTGTTGTTCACATGTATCCTACAATCAAATAAGCGAATCTCCAGTTCAAAATTTTAATTTAAAAACATTTCAGACTGATTTGAAATTAAACTTCGAAACGTACATTAATTATAATAATAATAGCTGACCTGGCACTCGTTTTTTGCCATCTGCTCAACGCGATGTGACTAACTTTATGGCCCAATATCAGATATTAAGCCCGAAAATGTGAAAGACCGGTTATTTTTTTATACAGCACCTATATTATAACGGCGTATGGAACCGATATCGGATCGGATAGTGTGAAAACGCTCAAAAGTCCAGCAAAGCAGTATCTAACTTATAAATTATAAAAAATTATAATATTTTTTTGTATAAGAGGGTTTTTGACCGCAATCTTGTTGACGACGCCGTCATTAGTAACGACGCCGACGTGAACAAAATACCGAGCCATAATTCATAACCTTGAAAGTAACTATTCAGTCTTGTCGCGAAAAAACCGATATTATTATAGTTAGTTTCTAGGTAATGTAACAATAATAATTCCATTTTTTTATAGCTCCGAATACCAGTTCGGCCACTGGAGGGGAATATGAAGCTATTCGTCGAAGGCTGGGCTATCAACTGGACTAAGATTGAGAAGAAAAAGAAGGGGGCGGTCGGCCCCGAAGGGGCATCAGGTTCCGTTTCCGGGAACACAATATCGACGAGTGAAGAACCTTAGAACTCATAAATAATTAGGTCCGATTTTATGCTTCTACTAGCTTCTCACGTTAGCGCCACTGCGTTTCCGGTATGTTATGGATTTTCCCGCGAGAACGACGTGTTTTAACGAAGATTCTTGACCCAATAACTAGGCTATCTTACAGTGAAATAATTATTCCAATCGGAACAGTAGCTCCTGAGATTTGCAAATTAAATACAAACAATAAACTATTAAATAGCACACCCTTCAGCTATAAAATATTAGTATTATGGCTCTATTACTTAAGAACCCTTCCGAAATGATGCTAGCCTATAACAGTGGTCTTAGGGTGATTTTACTGTCACGATGACCATCGGCGCTGACGGTTCAGCGTGTACCAATCTGTATGGAAAAACTATCAGTGGTGACTACGGTCAGAGCAGTCGGCGTTATTCTAAATGGTTTCTATAGTGACCATACAGTTTAATAAGCACCGATCTGTCAGCGCCGACGATCAGTGTGACACGGAAATCAGCCTCACAGAAACGCGGTTTGTAAGCGAGGCCAATAAAACTATAGCGGCAATATTCTTTTTTACTCCCCATGGTCATTAAAGTGGGCTCAGCTAGTACCCATTGCTTGTTAACTGGGTATAGAAGTGTCATTGGACGAAATTTCAGAAACCGTAAAAAATGTGTTGTCAGATTTAATATGGCAGGTTATAAAGTTAGGCATTAATGATTTTTAACAAATTTTATATCTTAGTTTAAAATCATAATAAATATTATGATCAGAGAATAATTCAATTAAATGCTTGTACTGATTATTTAATTTTTGAAGTAAATCTTTTCCCAAAAACACCCAACCAAATTAAATACTTTATTATTAAATGTAACAAACTTGCTAGGTACCTATCTTTAAAATATAGCCTAGGTATACACAGACAAGACAAGACTTTTTAGTTGTAAACTACCGGGAAATAATGCTTCATTAAAATTAAACTCGGCGCGTTTTAATTTTCTATACGAGGATTATGGAAGATGCACGAAGAAAAGGCAGCACAATTAATTATAATAGATGTTTTGGCTGTTTAATATTTTTTTTTACGAATTCCTTTCGTCTACTTTATGTTAAATATAAACGGCAAAAAAAATATTTAAAATAATTTTAGCAATATTCCTGGAAATTATAGGATATAATTTTAACACAATTAAACATTTCTAAAATTTGTAAAAAATGGAAATAAATAATTTTGTATCTTGTATCAAACATAATTTATGAATCGCAATGTATTGATTATATCTATTAAATAATCTTTATTTTATTAACTTGTTTGATTATAAATTATACACGTAAATGTATATTTCTTCCACATCAAATTAATTAGGCAAGCTTCTAGATGCTATACTATAACGCTCACTTTTTAGTAAATTACATGTTTGTAAAAAGTGTAAATACATTTTTTTAATTTTTTTATGTAGGCTAGTAGGCTATTTCATAATAGTTTGTTATCATTCTAAGAAATACATTATTTTGCATTGCTTTTTGTACATGGTGTTTATTGTATTAATGTGTTTTTGTGTACAATAAAAAAAAAACGATTTATGAAAAATAAACACCGAGATTCTGGTTTGTAATAGTTTAGTTAACATTGTTTCTCTTTGTTATTATTGGAACATGTAATATAGCGTTAATTAGCAGTATTATGTAGTTTATACCATAATTTTACTAGTTTTAAGTTCTACTAAGATTGTAAAATAAATTAAAAAAAAGATTTATTCTGGTTTACAACTGCTGCTTCGTATTGCGAGCAGACGAATGTTTTAATGAAGCATGGCGAGACAAGAGGCAGTAATCTCCGGCTTTGCTTCCACCAATGCTAACAGGTAGTGCTTTTATACAACAAATACTATTTTGTATGCACTTTCCGAGAGAGCGAGCGAAGCGTTTTCTCTACCGCTTAGAAAATAATGTTGTCTTATGATGTTCTCTTCTAGATTTTAAAGACTAGAAATTTAAATTAGAGGTATAGGAATTATTATGCGAGTTGTTTTTGGTGTTTTGAAAATATCTTTATTGAAAATATAAATAAAAATATAATATTACCAAACATTACAGGTTGGTAGGTAGAAAATTACTAGGCATTAAGCCCACCTTTTTGTACACAATTCTACTTTGTGCAAATAAAGTATTTTAAATAAACAAATATATAAAAATAACAATACAATTCCAGTGTAAGTTAAAACCTAGAAAGCAATATTTTCCGAGTGCAACGTAGCTTTAGAAACCCTTGAATTTATTAATCTTATTATGCCCTATGTAACACCTACCTATGTACCTACTTATATAAACTACATTATATGGTCAAATTTGAGTTACAGAAATCATTTTCCGTGTACAGCGTAGCTTATGAAACCCTTGAATTTATTAATTTAATTAGGCGTGAAAGCGTTTTTCAACAACCAAGGGCCCAGTACACATCCAGTGTAAGTTAAATCCTAGAAAGCACAATACTTTCCGAGTGTAACGTTGCTTTTGAAACCCTTGAATTTATTATTATTATGCCCTATGTAACAGTAGCCGATTTTCAGACCTACTGAATATGCCTATAAAATTTAATAATAATTAGTTTAGCTGTTTCGGAGGAGTACGGTAACAAACATTGTGACAAGGAAAGGATAATGCCCAAAAATGTATGGACCAAAAACCCGGAATCGATTAAAACGATTTATGTTGGACAAGGTAGAGTAAACATACTATATCCCAAATACAATATTTTTTTTTTGATATCACAATCGCCAAACACTAAAAAAATGGTAACAAATTTAGAATAGTTTTATAAATCCATGATATTTAGAACAGTATTGTGACTAATTGTGAGTAATATGGAGAGATATTTGCGTGTAAAGTACATTATACATGTATACTGATTTTAATTATACAATCAGTTTTATATACACTGTTTATATCATAATATAAATATATATCAATTTTCACTGGTACTATTATTATGAGGCTAATTAAATGAAAAACTTAAAATGTTACAGTTCCTTTAATGATAAAATGGTAAAAATGTTACATATTATTTTCTTAATGGAGAACGCTATAAAATAATCCTGCTGGTTATTGAAGCCCCTCGTGTCTTGCAAATGCAAGGAAGTATAGCATGTTTATTATATGTGCACAACTGCCTAAAGTTCGACGACCATGAATGCATGAACAAACATGATCGACAATTGCGTCCCTGCTGTTATTGTGACCCGGTGTATACATGATATATATGTAATAAGTTCTGGATCAAACATGCCGTGACTTTATGCGACCTCTCAATAAAGTTTTGTCACCTAAGCCACCAATATTAATATGATGAGACCAATATTAAAACAATGAACCAGTTAATCAACGCGCTCAGCGGTCTGTATCTACGGAATTGTTGTATGCTGCTGGCTGCTGTTTGGTTATAGTTTTAAGCGAAACGAGTTGATTATTAGCGACCTCCCATGCAAGCACTTTGCTGTTCATAAACCCCAGCAAAAGTTGTTTTGCAAAATGAAAAATAGATGATGGCCGATTCTCATAGATACCGGATAAGCACAAAAAATTTCATCAAAATCGGTCAAGCCGTTTCGGAGGAGTATGGCAACGAAAACTGTGACACGAGAATTTTATATATTAGATTAGGCGTGAAAGCGTTTTTCAACAACCAAGGGCCTTCCGAAGTTTTTAAATATTTATATGTAGCTATTACGTGTATGTCCATAGTTTAAAAATTGGGTTATTATCAACTGTACTAAAGGCCTTTGGTCATTGGAAAAACGCATTCAATAAACCTACCAACTTCAGTTACAGACACAGATCCAACTTAATATTACATAGAATAGGAACTCGAGAGAATACGAACCAATTTCCTTTTCAATAAGCTACTGTCGAATGCGAAAATGGCATTTTTATAATGCAGTAGGTATTTTAAACTGGTCACGGCGAGCTGTCGACTTCTGAATAAAAATATTTCTTTCGCTTTCTCTTGATGCACTTTGTTAGGTACAAGTGATAGGAATTTCGGAATAGTTTTTAATGGTAGCAGATTTTACTTCAGCACACATAGTTTGTCGCTCGAAAATGCCTCAAGTTATAATTTCCCTCATCAGACTAGAATGGCCACCTAGCCAGTCGGTTTTAGGGTTCAGTACCCAGAGGGTAAAGCAGGATCCTAGTACTGAGACTTCGTCTGACTTCCCGTCAGTCCGTCTGTCACCAGGCTGTATTTCAAGAACCGTGATAGATAGATAGTTGAAACTTTGATGGATGATGTATTTCTGTTCCAGCTATAAAATCAAATAATAAATAAATATATAATGGGCTACTTTATTTAATAGTTTATCATACGTTCAGTACTTGTATGGGTCACCGCTGACTGCATCTTTATTTTAGCAATTTTATTTTTATTTTTTCCCTTACAATAAATATGATTTTATCAAATAGTTTATCATACGGTCAGTACTTGTATGGGTCGCCGCTGACTGCATCTTTCTTTTTGCAATTTTATTTTTATTTTCATTTCTTATAGGTACAAAAATTGTAATAAACGGAACCTTTAAAGGTTCCATCTTATGTTTAGTGAATTATTGAAAAATAAAAACTAATT
This sequence comes from Gymnoscelis rufifasciata, assembly GCA_929108375.1. NCBI lineage: Eukaryota > Metazoa > Arthropoda > Insecta > Lepidoptera > Geometridae > Gymnoscelis > Gymnoscelis rufifasciata. Next base: position 8,945,640 of record OV815302.1, on the reverse strand, counting down.
GAAAAACTACACTTGGGTTCAAAAGAAACGGGCCAGTCTCATGAACCCAAATATTTCCCGCTATTTTTAGGGATCAGTAGCCAAATGGAAAAAAGGAACCATTATAGATTCATCAGGTCTGTCTCTTTTTATTTAATTGGTGTAACTTTTACAATTCTGGAGATATTTCTTTCGGGTCAGTTAAAGACCCGTTATTTGTCGAACCGAGTGTACTTTTTTCGGCGACCTGTGAAGAAAATAAATGAGTATAAGAGAAATAAATGAGGGGTACAGTCACCGCTTGTGACTGCTACATGGACCAGCCATTACCGTACCTCGGGCAGGTGTGGCGAGTTGCTCAGTCGTCGCAATGCGGTATGGGGATCTTATATTCATATTATTGTTGCGAAGCGGTTTCCTGGGTGCTTGAATTTTGGAATCTGATTTGAATTTTGATGTTACTTTATAAGAAACATTGCCGAGAGCTTATTCCCGACAGGTCTTTTTAAAGCTGCAGTTTGTTAAAACTGACGTTAACGTTATGTTAAAGTAAGTTGTAATTTTGCAACTCTCACTTTAATTTATTAATGAGGCCTTAATTGACGATTGATAAGTTCTTATCTATATATTTATTAGTTCATGAATCCTCCGTTCGGCAAGCGAGCGATTCAAGCGACAATCAATTTAACCAACACACCACCATCTCAATCCACTACAGAACCAGCCGAATTACGGCGCAGTACCATCCCTATTAAGTGGACATTCCCTTACACCAAGGGGATTTTTCAACATTTTTTATTCGCACTGCTAAGAATGGGAACATACTTCGATTATTCGTCTTTCCGTTCGATTCCAACTTAGGGTTCTACAAGAAAGGGTCAATATGTACCGTCTAGTCTTTGTGTTCTATCTTTGACTACATCATTACCATCACATACATCATGAGGTTGTGGTCAACTGATGTAGAACTTTCATATTTAGGTACAATATTCAAATTTACCTATATTTACCAAGAAATGTATGTTTTTTTTTATATTTAGCTATTAAATAGAATATAAACAGCTTAATAACACAATAATAGGGAACCGAAATGGCTTGTTAGGGCCCGTTTTTTCGACGCACAAATTCGTAAAGATTTTTAACGCCACATTTTAGAACCTTTATAATTATAATTAAGCCAATAAATATATGAACCCAAATCATATTTCAATATTGGTAAAATGTTGCCGGAACGAAGCCGAGGGAGAGAGGCAGGTCGTTTTAGAGGAATTTATTATTAACACCGTGTATATCGACCTATGCCTGATTATTCTGTCCTAACCAACTTTTACTAAAGCTAAATTAGATAATTGAGCTGCCTAATATAGAGGTAAAACTTGTGTAGGTGCTGTGAAGTTATTAATTAGTTTTAAATGACTGTAGGTGTATGTATTTATGGACCATTAAACTATATTTAGATACTAATAGAATTCGAAATGACAACTAACTATTTGTTGTCACTTGTAAGTGAATACCATATGAATACCAAATTAAATTGATAGGCTTACAAATTATAAGCCAAAGCCACTTTTCGCTACAGTGTGTTATATTTCGAGCATGTTTTACAGCACTGTAGCGAAAAGTGGCTTTGTGTTATATTACGAGTATGTTATAAAGCACTATAGCGAAAAGTGGTTTTGTGGGTTAACAACTTACCCCTCGTGTCTGTCCAAACGAGACTTCAGGTTCGTCAGTTTTTAGCCCACGCGCAGCTTCCGGATAACATTGTAATTGCACAGGTGTTGGTTTTGAGTGTTCTTCCCGATTAGTATATGGGACGCAGAACAAGACACAAGAAGGACCGTAGTTTGATACATTGCACTAAGAATAGCGAGTGAAGCCACGGGCGCTCGGGTATTAGATGTTATATGAGGTTCTCAACGGACTGTCTGTCACCTTATCGTAGCAAATCACAATAAAAAAAACAGTAGGTAAGCATGAAAATAAAAGCAAAAAATGGAACGAAGTTATGACGCGTACACTTGCTCAACACACAAAATGTGGAGATTATTATGCGTATGACTTGGTTAGCACAATAATAAAGAGAGGTTATAGTGCGTACTTGCTAAAAATACAAAAGCATTTATTATTATCTGTATATAATCTCTTCTTACCTAACTCCATCAGCAATATCCGGAACTTATGCAGAAACACTGTCAAGATTCATTATCGCGACACCAAACTGTTCAATGCAAAATAGATATGAAAATATCTGGCTTGCTTTCTATAAGAGAGAGAGAGACAGACAGAGAAACGTGCGACGCCGCACAGCTTACAATTGCTTACTATAGCAAAAAGTGTCGTGACAACTTTTCGTAAGATTTTTTTTTGTCTAGCCTCTTTTCACAACGTTTCTCACGTTTTCTTGATATTAGCAGGTCGCTTATTAACACAAATGAAGCAAATAAAATGTAAACAATTAATTACACATTAACCTTTTAACGAAAGGTAACACAGTGAGTTAGTTAGTTAGTTAGGGGGGCCCTGATTTTCCGCACTTAGACTCAAGGTGGTCCATTGTGCGTGGAGTGGGGCGCTAGTGTAACCAGTCCAACTCCGACTAAAAGCGCAGAAGTTTCCTGGGGTCTCAGGCTTCTCGGAGTGACCTTGGGCAAAAAGTAACAGTTAAATTATATTTAATTTTAATTCATCATAAATTAGAAAAATAAGATATTTTTGTAAAACTTTAGTAAAGTAGACTTTTCTAGATTTTATAAATACACTGGCCGGCCCGGCGTGGCTTTACACGGATCCGCAAACCTTACTCTTGAATTACTATTACTGAAAACAGCAATTAAGACAGACAGACGCGGCGAAAGCCCTTATTTAAAATACTGTGTATCAGAACCCTAAATGTCGCAATCGTAAATTGTTAAATTTAATGCCTACCATTCTATTATTGCAATCTATTACAATTAAAATGTTTAAAAAAAGTATATAAAATCTATGCAGAGAAATAAAGAAATAATGCTCAGTAGCTTAACTCTTACTTTACCAAATAAAAATTATAACTTTACTAAACATTTAAAATCAACCATAAGCTAAGAATGAAAATACACTATATAATAATTGTTTCCTTGTTCAGAATATCTTCTCAGTTCTAACCGTAAATCGAGAGAACTGTAAGAATCCCTCCGACAATCCGTCGTGAACATCCGAACCTCGTCAAATGAATCATCCACATAGACCGTGGCGGTGGTTTCGAGTCATAAATATTCAGAGATGAAGTAACAGCCCTCCACACAAATCATACTTTATTTCCATTTTCACCAAGACCTTGTTACGTGAACTGACATGGTTTATTTACTTAGTCAATTTAGATGTACGTCGGCATAGTTTCAAAACAGACGGATAGGTAGGTAACTAAAATAAATAATTTATTATTATGTTTTGGGCGGGTAACGGTGATAAAGATTATTAAAAAAGACCGAAAAAATCAAATGCAAAACGAGATACTAAAGAAAATTTATTATTTCAGAAATGTCCTTCGACTATCTCCTGAACTTGTACCTAATTAAATGAAACAAATATCCCCAGTTGGACTATTTTTTCAAAAATGCCCTGCCGTCGCTTGAAGGGGACGAGCATAATTCCTGTCTAATCTTCTACATTTTGAACATTAATATTTTCAAAAACTAATCACTCTACAAAGCACAAAATATTATAGTTTATACCAAACACAATTATAATACTCGAATATATGGTTTTTTAGAACTCAGATAGCATTTAGTGAGAGATTATAATGTATTTCATAGTAAGACTTACTACTCGCGCAAAACTCGCTTACTCCAAACTTCCTAACAACTTTTTGGCTCAATTTTTAACTGAAACATATAAATGTCGGTATACCCAAAAACTTTGATAGGTATAGAATAGCTGACGTTGCTGCTATGTAAAGGTATTAAAAGGTTTACCTTCGGAGAAGGTATCGTTACGTGGTATCATTATAATTAGATAACACACCAATTTCATATTAATTTAAATAATTTATTCTAATTATTATCTATGGGCCTTTGTATATTATTAACCTATTACTAATATTACTTTTAATATACATATATATTTTATGGATAAATATTTAATTGTTATTTACACATAACTTGTTGACCGAACGCCACAACACCAAAGGTTTTTGGCTGAAAAACAGCGCTGAGCGGCAACCGTTCGGCACTTGCTGAGCCAATGCCTATTTCGCCTCATAATCTCTATGTGTCAACCAAATGAGTAGTACTGATTTTTAAGTTGTATTTTTTTATTATTTAAAAACAAAAATAATAAAAAAATACAAATAATAATATATTTAAAACTAAACAGTTTTAAATATACTTTATTTTCCTGTATATGTGTTGTAAATGTACCTATTTCTTTCTTTGTTTCTTAACAATGTCAAGTTCAATAAACTTTTCTGAATATCGAAGTAATTGCAACGAAATTTTTGTATTTATTTAACGTTGGCCACAGACTTAATGTCCATGCCTATTTTATGAATTAACTATACATTATTGAGCTTACAACTATTACACACTTTTGATTTATGTTGAGGCTTTCATTTTTAAAAACGTTAGGTTTTTTATGTCGTATTTTTATCAAATATGATTTTTTGGTTTTACATTTCTTGGGTTGATTATTCAATTGGGGGTAGAATAGAGGTGTTGAAGTTTCACGTGACATAATGCTTTCCTGCGATTCGTAATTAATTTTGCAGTCACAGTCTTTTAATCTTTGTACTTTTTTATTGAATTGAGAAACCAAAAATTCGTCCAGTATTTTTGGACAAGCTCACAGACGCACGGTATAAACAAAATACCATTTTTTTATGTAGACATCATGCCTATTATCAAATACGCGCCCTGTTCGTTGCTACGATTTTCCATACATTACCATAGCTACAGTCAACAGCAAAACTGAGTGCAAGATTTATCAAAGTGTCATTTGTAAATTAAGTTTAAGTTGGTATAAAAAAAGATCATTATAACACCAAGGATAGAAAAAAATTAGATCACTTACAAATGTAATATGTTTCTTTACTTCTGACAAACTACAATAGTCAGTAACCTTTCGCTTAATTTATTGTCTAAATTAATTTAGGACACTGTATTGCTCAGTTTGTTTTGCTGTTGTCTGTACCATTAAGATCTATGTGAATCTACACTTACGATCAGTAGCCCACCAAATTTTATCTTCATCTGTCATATTTATGGGATTACAACATGTTGTTATCTCCAACTGTCGTAAGTGCCACCTCGTAGTACGGCTACATGTAAGATTTTACAACAAACAAACGTCTTTATGAAAATGTCCTATCAGTGTAATGCAAACAAGGTTTCTATCCTATCATATTCATTCCAGGAATAAAGAAAGCTACCTGGCATCTTGCCCATCACAAACGGTAGAGTTTGCCAAATGCATCTGCAATTCCATTACAAATTAACACAATGTATCTAAATGGCCGTATAATGGCTTCGACCTTTATCATCATTATCAATTTAGTGTTACGTATCAACTGGACACTTTTCATCATTACAATATTCAGTTTTAGCTTTAGAACTAGATGCAATTATAGGGTAATGTGTAATGTAAGGGCTCTTTAGTAGACCGGGCCCACTCGAACCGGTTCCTCGGGTTGACGTAATGTAAGTTTTAAATCGGTCACCAGTTGACCTCGCTTACTGAATACCTATTTTTCCAAAAGTTCTGTATTTCAATCAATTTAAATTTTGTACTTTGGCGTCTCTCTTAGAAGTATAATGTTCTAAGAACGGAATATTAAGCATCAATTAAAGAACATTAAGAAAAAAGTGTTATAATGTATATACAATGATTGTTGATGTTTCTTTTTTTTGCAAAATGTTTATAAGCTAGATAATAATAAAGATGAGCTGAATCTCATACTCATCAAATTGTACAATAAATTTGATAAGTATGTCGAGGAGAAATTTGGATCAATATTAAAGAACACTGAAAATTAAAGTCAAAAATAAACTATAAAAATATAACTAAATTTTAGTATGGCCAAGATATTTTGGTGCAGTGCATATGTAAAAATAACAGTGGAACTGAATTTGCAAGTAGTCAGATGGTAGTTTATTGGCAGAGAAAACGGTCTGCGCTCCTTTTCAGTATTTTATATTGAGTCTAATTAGCAATTTAAGAATTTTTTTATTAGTTGAAATAACTAATTCTGAACAAAAGCTTTTCTATTACAAGTTTATTTTTGTCGACTTTATTCATAGTATCTTAAGCTATGCTTTAATTAAGAGTAATTTCGCATAGAATAAAAAAGGCACTTTTTAGATAGCTATTTCAAATACAACTATTTTTTGCTATCCTGGTTATATGGCTATTATAGGTATTCCTTATAAAGAAATAAATTAATTAAGTATAATTATATCCGGACAATCCACACAACAACATCTAGACCCCGTAATAAGCTCTTAGCTTCTGTTTCGGGTACTAGACATCTAATATACTTAATATAATAAACATACATACATAGATATTTTTTACTATACCTACATATCTAACATCCAGACCAAGGAAAAAGGGCTTGCAGAACATACAAACACTTAAGCCTCGACGGGAATCGAACCCGCTACCTCTTGCACCGCAAGCGGCCCACCGCGCCACTGAGGCAGTCAAAACATCAGCGCAGTTTCTTTTAGGCCTACCGCGCTGTGACTGTGATATATACAACTGTTCAGTGCTGTTGTGGGAATATTTCGGCCTGTCCACCCTCCGGGCTGGGTCAGTGCGTGAAGCGATTTTTTCGTGTTTCTTAATGTGGCCCGGAGAAGCCATCTCTACATTCTAGGTCTTCATGCCCCATCTTAGACCACATCGTCACTTTACATCTCAAGAAGTACGTTTTGTACGTGGTGGGTCAAGAAAGCCCTGCCAGGCCCTGGCAGGATTACTAACTATAGGGGCGCATTTCGACCCTTTTCCGTACCAGACGAAGGTTTATGATTAAACTTGCCGCAGCCAAGGTGTTAATAATAAATGTGCTATTCTTGTGCATAAGCCGTGTAACTATCCGCCGATTTTACTGCCCATAAATAAATATTTTGGTTCGAATAGGAAAATATTAGAATATTCGTGAATATACGAACGAAATATCCTGCCTACTCCCATTTTAACTTTGCAGCTTTCAGTTATTTGTGTTCTGGAGCACAGCTAACTGTTCCAAATGCGGAGTGACTTAATTTGACTTCCAGGATACTGCACTCCATTGCTTGTTGATAAACGCAAAGTTAAAACTTTTGTTGAGCTGCCAATTACTTTATGAAGATGGGTACATCACACATGACTTTTTATTTAAGGGGAAGAGCCAGGTAGCCTTGACTTCCAATATGGATTCCACAGAACGGTAACAGTGTCAAGGAAGACTAAAGCGACGGTGGAGTGACGTGCCTCTTCATCTTTTCTTCTCTCCTGGTACCAAAGTATTAGTTGTATAATAAAAAAAAAAACATTTTTTTTTGTCTGGAGTACTAGATAATTTGTGTTCATGTCACCTAGCTATGTACGAAAAATGTGCACTAGTCAATTTGTGTCTTATTAGATTTGAGTGTTTGCCTTAGTAGGTTTCCATTAAGCTCTAGACATAAGTAGACAAATTGTGTTCTAGACTGCCTAAGGCCTTTACGCCTACCTGGATTACTTTAATATCTGATAGGGGTATCTGGTAGAGCGATAGGGCCTTTACCCTATAATATAGGTGAAGAAATGAAAGGTTTATAGGTCGTAAAATCAAGGAAAATAAACAAACCTAACTAGATCAATTTATCAGCTCTGGAATCCCATGAATATAAACATTAACTTACAGCTGTTTCCAAATTTCAAATTAGTAGGTAAGTTTAAGTAAATAAAACAAAAGGTACTACTAAAAAGCCATATATGCATAATTTATTGATAAGGAAATTCCACTGACTGATTGTAAAGAAGCGACTTTTCCTGAACTGGATAAATACATTAATTACATGTAATGGAGAGTTATGTAACCATTTCTTAATCAACAAACTATGGAATTAATTAAGAAAACAGAACCATTAACGTTGGAATGTTTAATAAATAGTTCGTTGGAGGCACTGAACTTGCTTTGGTTGACAATTTTCTGCGCATAGGACTGAAACTCAATATAAAAATTCTCATAATTAACATTGATAGTAAAATCTACCCGTATTAATGTTAAGTTTTTTGAAAAGTTATAACAGCCTGGTGACAGTGGTACAGACTCAGTCTCAGTAATAGGGTCGCGTTGTACCATTTAGACACGGAACTCTAAAAAGCAACGCTGAAATAAAGCTATTGACAAAATTATGCTCCTTACTCAGCGCAAGCGTCTTCATTTCATACATACTATAAGACATAAAGATTACATCTAAACACCGCAATAACATAACAACTTTTGCTTTATGGTTCGAAGTAACAAAATTATAAAAAGTGTATTAAAATTACATAGGGCTTAGAAATTTGTATCTGAGGGAACATCACAACAGTTACGGTAGCCAGATGAACTTGCTATAAGCTTGCAAAATACAGCTATATTATTATAATATATCTTTATTTCGCTAATAAGTAGGTAAAATGTAGGTAAAGCTGATATATTTAGGTTGAGTTTTATACAATGCGTAAATGATTCAATGATTAAAATGGAAATATTATGTTTGAGTTTCGTACATGAGTGTCAGTTCTATTTCTAATTCACAGCATGTCAGAGCAAAACTCGTAAATAACAGTGACGACGTTTCTCTATCTGCAACTATTTCGCGTGTTTGCCAAAATAGTTTTAATTTTCAGAAGAGACTGCTCACAATATTTCAATAATTTGAAATTTGACCTCTTCTTTGGCGTTCAGACTGTCGGCTTTGTATATATTTTTTTAAATATTTCAACACAAGATGTTCTTTTATGGAAATTTCCGTGTATTTTACCAGACTTAACACTAATTGTAATTAAAAGAAACACTTATAAATAAAAAAAGACGAATAGTTGCATTCAGAGAGTTCATCCATGCAAGTAGGCACTGATCACAACCAACGTGTTTTACGTTAAATATAATCTTCTAATATATAAAATTTCCATGTAACAATGTTGGTTACCATACTCCTCCGGTACGGCTTTACCGATTTTTACCAAATATGCGTTTTTATTTTAATTTTATATTTTTCTTTCTGCATAACAACGTCAGCTAGTAAAAAACACTACTTACTAAATCTAGATCTCGTTCAAACCAATTTTCGGTGGAAGTTTGCTTGGTAATTAATACATCTCAATTTTATTTTAAAGTAACACGGACGTGAACGACTGCTGTCTTTTTACCAGGAAGTGAAAGTGCCAAGAGCCCGTTTCTAAAAAAAAACAACATAATTTTTGAAGACCTATCCATAGAGTTTTCAACAACTCGGACGTTATAAGATATTACATTGCCCAAACTCCACAAATGCATAAAATGGGATTGTTTTTTGGAGATATTAAAATAATCGCTTTCTATTAATGATTTATCATTTTTTTTCACATTAAACAAACCTATTTTGTATATAAATAAAAGCCAAGTCAGATTGCAAAAAAAAAACACTATTTCTTTAGAGGAAACAATATAATTTAAAGTAAACTTCAGTTAAAATTAGAACACCTTAAAAAAAAAACTAGTTTTCCGATTGACTGACAGGAAGCAAGAAAATTCTACGTACCTACTTGTAAAGTAAAAAGTTCTAAGAATCTATATTAATGCTTAAACAAGAACCTTTATCAAGACAATGGACGTCCTGCTACCTATTTTTTGGCGTTTTGCGGTGTAATTAATATAATTGTGTTATATATGCAGGTTTACCTGGACTCATCAGTCTACTAAGGAATAAATAAATTAAACTCAAGCGATTATTGGTGTACCGAAACGGTTCTCGTACTCGTACATCGGTGTACTGTCAACGTAATTAAGAAGATAATAGTGAATTCAAATGTGTCCCAATCTCGCTTCCAGCTAATTTTAATATAATAGTTCAAATTAATGTAGCACAGAGAATTCTTTGTGAATTATATTAGCATCGTGGTTCATTCGTGGTGCATACCTACAGAAAGAAAGAAAGAAAGAAAATCTTTATTGTAAAAATTGTGTATGCTATGAGCTGATGTTAACAATGACTAGGTATCAACAATTTTATCCGTCGCGGACATACAATAGTATTGAAATGTACACATTAAAATTTTACAACATAATATTATGCCTATATTGCAAAAAATAAATTTATCACTCAAAGTATTCTTTTAAGTTATAGTGAACTCTATTATGTAGCCAGTTTCTCAAATTTGTCTTAAATGGATATCCATTTAGTTCTTTTATTTCAACTGGCAAATGGTTGAAAACTTTTATAGCTGTTATAAATGTACTTTTCTTATATAAAGTGCTATTTATTTGAGGGATACATAGATTATATTTATATCGATTTCTAACATTTTCAGATCTATTCGAATTTAAGTTAAAGTACGATAGATTGTTCTTTACAAATAGGCATATTTCTAGTATAAATATATCTGTGAGTGTTAATATATTGTTATCCTTAAAAAACATTTCGTAGAGAATCAGTATTTTTTAAATTATATATGGCTCTGATACATTTCTTTTGCATTAAGAATACTGATTGCACATCAACAGAGTTTCCCCAAAAAATGACTCCGTAGCATAGATGAGGAAAAACATGAGCATAGTAGGCATTTTTTGCAATCAATTTTAAGAAACATTTGTGAGAACATGAAGAACATAGCAGTATTTAGATATCTTACTAATAACATTTTTAATATGAAATTTCCAATTTAGAAAAGTGTCAATTTTTATGCCGAGAAAATTAATTTCGTTAACTTCTTTAACTTTGTCTACATTGTGGTATATGTTTAATTGAATACTGGGTGTTTTATAGTTTTTAAATCTGAGGTATTTAGTTTTATCAATGTTTACTTTTAAATTAATGCAGTCTAACCATTTTACTATTTCATTCAGGGTAGTATTTATTTCTGTTTCAAATTCTTGAATGTTTTTAGTTTCTTGGGGTATAAATATTGTGGCATCATCTGCGAACATAACGCAAAGATGTTTTGTAAGGTCCGGTAAATTATTAATATAAATTAGAAATAAAAGAGGGCCCAGAACACTTCCTTGAGACACTCCTTGCTTAACGATTTCAGATTTAGAATAAATCGGTTTTAATGTTTTTAATTTTTTATCATAGGATTCTAGAACGGTTATGTGACTTCTTTGATTTAGGTAGGATTGAAATAAAGACAGTGGTATTCCCCTTATACCAACTTGCTCTAGTTTATTTAATAGTATGCTATGGTTAACACTATCGAAGGCTTTAGATAAATCTAAGAACAACACAACACCATGCCTTTTATTATTTATTTCTGACCATGCTTTATTCAGTGTTTTAAATATTGCTAGTGTAGTATTCTTACCCTTACGAAAACCGTACTGATTTGGGTTGAGAACGTTATAAGTATCTAAAAATGACATAACACGGTTGTAGATAGTTTTTTCGAAAATTTTTGACATACTTGCAAGAATTGCAATTGGTCGATAGTTACCAATGTCACTTTTTGAACCCTTTTTATATAAAGGTTTGATAATAGCTTTTTTTAAATTATCTGGATATATGCCATGTTCGAACATTAGATTAATAAGGTAGACTAGTGGCTTTACTAAAATGTCAATGGTTTTTTTGATGATTTGTATAGGAATTTCATCATGACCTGTAGTTTTGGTATTTTTTAATTTTTTAACTATGTTCTTTATCTCATTTTCATCCACAGGACTTAGGAATATACTATAATTATTTATGTGGTTTACTTTATTTGTTTGTTGGTTTTCTGTATTTGTTGGTATGTTAATATTTGTTGTATTAAAATATTCATTGAAATGTTTTGCTATTTCGTTAGGATTACTTATTTCCTGATCTGTAATTTTTAGTTTATCTATAGTTGTTTTAATTGTATTAATATTACTTGTGTATTGTTTTATTATGCCCCAAGTAGCTTTAATTTTGTTTGTACTGTTATTTATGTATCTAATATTGGATATTTTCTTTGAAACTCTTATTACCCTTTTAAATATCTTATTGTATATATTGTAATTTTTACTAAGGATACTATTTTTTCTCATTTTATGTTGTAGATATATTTGTCTTTTGATTTTACTAGAGATGAGGATTCCCTTGGATTTCCAGTTTTGTCTTTTCTTATATGTTACTTTGTGTCTTTGTATTGGTACACACAAATCATATATCATTTTTAATAATTCTATAAATTTATTATAGGCTAAGTTAGGTTCATTTTCTGAATAAACATCTTCAAAATTTAGTTGAGTTAAATATTTTACAAAGACATCCATGTAGCTATCTATATTTCTTCGTTCGATGTACCAATAATTTTCAATGAAACTGATATTTACAGGTATGCTTATTATTTGAGCACTGTGATCAGAAACTCCAAAATCTATGACATTAATTTCATAGCGTTTAATATTAGTAATTATGTTGTCTAAACATGAGCTTGAATGAGATGTTATACGTGTAGGTTTATCGTTAGTTAGTTTTAGATTAAACATGTTAAGGGTATTTACAAACAACTCCGTTTTTTTATTTTGTTCTAAAATGTTTATGTTAAAATCTCCTAAGATTATGACTTGTTTATTAGTGTTGCTTCTTAACTTATGAGATACCTTAGAACACATAGACTCTAATAGGTTAATAAATAAGTCAATGTTGCTAGTTGGTGTTCTATAAATTGATATGACTATGATATTTAAATCAATTAACAAAATACCACAACATTCGAAAACCCGTTCAATGGATAAACTAGATATCCAATCCAATTTTATATAATTTAATGAGCGTTTTGTATAAATAGCAACACCACCACGAGATATATTCTTTCTTGAAAAATAGGTAGCCATATTATAATCATCGATCTGCGTAGATAAAGTCTCATCATTCTTGATAAATGTTTCGCTCAGACAAAATATGTCTATGCAATGATTTTTTGAAATAATTTCAAGTTGATCAATTTTAGACCTTAATCCCTGGACATTTAAATGCATTATATTTAAGGATTTTTTTTTACTGACGAAAAAACCGATTGGATGTTTTCGGTGTATTCATGGAAAAATTTTGTTGGTCGCTATCTGTTTTCCCATTGTGCAATGATGGATTTGAATTTTGTTTTATGTTTTCTACACTTTTACCAGCAGTTAATGGCACTTTACCATAATAGAAAGGAACGTTAACTACGTAAGTTTTACCGTTATCATTTTTTGAGATTTTGATATTATTTCGCATTTTTTCAAAGTAAAATGGAATGGTACCTGGTATAGGTAAGGGATTAGATTTATACTTATTCATATGTTTTGGTACTTTGCCATTTGTTTTAGTTTTAGATGGAGTATTTTGATACATTTTTACCATTTTATTAATGTTTTTGCCTAAAAAGTTATTTTCATAGTCTTTAGTATTAATGTAATTGTTCACTACCTCACATAAATTTGGTTTCATTGAGTTAACTGTTTTATTATTTCTGTGTGAGTTTCTCATTACATTTAAAAAATTACATCGTTTAAAATTGTTTATTATAATCTTTAGTTTAGAGTTAAGTTTTTCCTCATTTATGTATGGGTTTTTTGTTACTTCACATACCAATATATTTGCTTTAGTTTCATTTTTTAGAAATGCAGATATTTCTGTGAAAAAATTGGTAGGATTTTTATCAGTAAATTCAGTAAATTCAGTAAATTCATTTATTGCACCATAAAGTTACACAATAACATTGGCATGTCAGTTATTTATTACATAGATTTTCATTAATTAATCTAACATAATCATTTGTTCTAATATGTCCGTAAATCATAATCAATACAAAAAATAAAAATTAAATCAATGGATAATATGTCATAGGTGAAAAATTAGGTATTCATCACAAATTATTAGATGTCAATTGAATTATAAAATTGTCAAAGTACAATTGAAATATTCATGTATGCTATAGAAAGGATTACATTCAAAAAAATTTTTTAATCTAATTTTAAATTGTTGCTCAGGAAGCTTCGTGACATCTATCGGTAATTTGTTGTACATATCCAATCTGATAGCCTGCCCATGCTTATATGTTTTTACTAATCTAGTAGTTGGTACATATAGCTTTTCTTTGTTTCTTGTATTATAGCTATGAATATCATTTTTTTTAGGTAATTCATCTTTCAATTTATGGACTTCTAATAGTGAGTTAAATATAAACATAGAAATAACAGTTAAAATTTTATTCTTTTTAAAATGTGCTCTCACTGACGTCATTCTTTGTAAACCAAACATAATGCGCAGTGACCTCTTCATTTGCACCTACGGACAATATCACCCAATCATCATCACTTAAATTATGTTTTATAAGCTTACTTTTAAAACTAGATAGTATTTGTTCTGTTTGTGCATTTGGATAACAATAATTTAAAATATCATATTCTTTAGAATTTTTTTGCATCATACGATTTCTAATAAGCTCGGAAGCAATATTTTTACAGGATTGATCTCCGGTTATAATTATCCTAGGTCTCATTACATTATCGTTTAATGTTGTTGAATTTGTGGTATCCATAGCTAGCTTTTCAGTATTTACTACCAAGGATTTCTTTTCACTTAGGTTAATTTTTATTTTCTGTAAATCACCATCAACTATTTCTTTAATTTTTTCTTGCTCTAATTTTGTTACTGTGTTTCTTAGTGTTTCATTTTCATAGTACAATCTATTAATCTCTTTATTTGCTTCAATGAGCTGTTTTGTAATTTCAGCAAGATCAGTTTTGAGGTTTGGTGTGTCACATTCCAAAGTTTTTTCAGATTTAGTATTATTCGCTGATATATCTAAGCTAAAATTTATGGTCTCATTTATAGATTGATTTAGTGACAATTTTTTTGCCACTTTCTTTTGTCGTATAGTTACATTATGGTTTTGGTTCTCTGTATAGTGGACTCCAACAGGTGTATTGGCATTATTACTTCTATGTCTTTTTTCTATACAATTTATACATTCCCATGTTGTTCTCCGCTCACCAATAAGGGTACTTATAAATCGTGTATGAGACACATTTGCACAATCCAAATCATATGTGCATTTACATTTACAACATGTCAAATATTGTTTGTTTGGAATTTTTAGGCCGCATTTGATGCAGTCTTTAAATTTTATCGGAGTTCGTGTAAGAGACATTTTACGAGTATACAAAATGACATACGCATATGCTTTACTATAACTAAATTGATACAAAAAAAAAAAAAAAAAAAAAAAAGAGCTTTGGTACTATGTCCGAACAAATTTCTTATACTTAGGTAAATTATTATTCTATTCTTATACGTATAAATTACCTAGAATTTATACCTACCTACATGAAATTTAATGTGTGCTATCTGTCACATCAATTTATTTAATAACTAATTTAAGCTGAGTTAAAACAATTTAAATAAAGAAAATATAATACAAAATCTTAATGTAAACTTATTTTTTTACAAAATCCACACATTCTATAAGAACACAACAACGCCATCTAGTGTCAAGTATTGTCACTGTTTACGTTCTGTATAGTTCACCTTTTGTTGGTTTCGCCGTCAATAAATCAAGAGCGGCATCTAGCGTAGAGTAGCTTTACTATCTTTTCATATGACATTGACACTTAGATCGACCTTCTGTCACAGACCAAGAAGAAGAAGCTTTTCTTACTTTGACATTGATTGTTTCTACTTTGGTGCGTTAATCAGCTGATTGATGTTTGAAGAAAACGTTTATTTTGCACTAAATATTTTGCAGTTTTGTATTTGCTTCTGTCTATTTACATGCAAAGAAGCGTGAAAATCCATGCATGCATGCATGCTTACGGAGAATTTCAGCATGTGTTTCTTTTATGTTTATGGTCCTTAGCGCTAGAAAAAAAAATCTTCAGAAAAAGTTTAATACACTGCAATTTTTCACTGTAAACACTTTCACTGACTTTAATATATAAGGCTCAATATTTAAGTTATTGGTCTTATGTTTTTGAGGAAAATTTGCCAAAATCCGACTTAATTCAATTTTTAATTATTTTTTGTTTAGAGAGCCAATGTTTACACACCGCCATTTTGATGATTTACATGATTTATTATGAAAAGATAGCACTTTTAAGTACACAAGTTAAGCATAACGTGTACATTTTATCAGTCAGGTACCTGTGCCAGTTAAATCTGGTGCGTGAATAAATAAATAAATATAAATATTTCCAGACATTTCACACAACAACATCTAGCCACGTGGTAAGCTCTAAGCTTGTGTTACGGGTACTAGATATCTGATATACCTAATATAATAGTCATACATATTATATAGATATGTGTTATTATACATATTAAACACCCAGATAAAGGAGATCGTGCTTACATACAAACACTTTCACCCTCGGCGGGAATCGAACCCGCTACCTCTTGCGACGCAAGCGGACCCTCGCCCACCGCACCACTGAAGCAGTCAAAAATAAACTTTTATACCTTCAAAAACCCCTTCAACTATCAGCTTAAAAAAACTCATGTTTGCCGCTCCAATTCCGCTTTTGAATTTATTAGCATTATCATGTAGTGTAACATAACGGTCCACACAAGAAATGAATCTCATTATTTCAGGAGACTTTTACCAATAACAATTTGTCTTCATTGGACATTTGGCCTTAAAACTGGGATTCAGTAATTGTTTTTCTTCGACATGGCAAACTTTTAAAACTGCCAACTCTTTTCCTGGCAGTTGCGGAATGCCATTTACAGAAAATTAATGAGCATTTTTCCGCTCCTAAATGATCATTTTTCAGATGTTTGGTCACTTGGGCTTTGATATTCTATTCGGTTAGTATTGAAATATTTTAAAATGGATGATTTATTTTGAACTTTTATTCGAATGTACATACATCCAACAATAATCGAATGGCAAGCAACAATGTAGGTATGATTTTAAAACGAGTACCTATAGGGCAATAATTTGACTTCCTCAGTGGCGCGGTGGGCGAAGGCATGTCTATTACATTGAGTGAGTACATGTTAGACAAGCATAGAGCTTACCACGGGGTTAGATTTTGTTGTGTGAATTGTCCGGAAATATATATTTTTTTATTATAATTTAGAATAGGTTTATAAGCAAAACGAATTTTACTATCAGAATGCCTTATAATTGTATTGTATGTAATAATAATGTAGGTACAGTTCTGTTTAAATTACTTCCGCATCAACAAATATGAAATAAACTGTGAACCCAGTAAATCATATAAGAAAAACTCTCGCGCGTATTTATACAAATCAGAGAGCAAATAAACTATAAGAAAGAGGTTAAACAACGAGCGATATTTTATTTTCCAAGTCATTAATTCCTGATATATCGAGTCTGGGAATGAGACAGAAGGACGGAATTTTATATGTGCCTTTGATCAGAGGAAATGGTTGGTAAAGACACATGTGCTTAATGATGATCCGAGAAGGATCCGAGCGAGGTTTGGGGAATTCGAGGCTAGAGGACTTTGCTAAGGGATTTAGATACAGATTCGGTAGAATTTAATCAGCGGAAGTCGTTTTGTTCTCGGAGCTATGTAATCTTAAACTAGATACTAATTAAATGTTATAACGCTATTTAGTAATTAAGTTCTGGTTTCGATTTATGTGTTTTACTTTTAAAGACATTATATGACGCGATATACATTATAAATTATTTTTAATCATCTAAATTACGGACCAATTTTTTTTTAGTAAGTAATTCGTCCTATTGTGTTTTCAAAGAAGAAATTGATTAGCGTATTTTAAAGCGTATTCAAAATGATACCTAAATTTGAATTTAATCGGACAATCTGAATAAAATTTCTATACATGTCTCAGGACTAAAAGTGCACGACAAAACAGCGGATGCTCACAGAATTTCTTTTCATACCGCTCGATGTAGATATACGAATGCCTTGCTGAAAACGACGATCACGTGTATTGGGACCTTTCAAAGCTTTGCTGATGTGTAACAAGTAACTTTTAGCAGAGCAGAGCTTTTCAGCAAAATTTAATCCACCCAAGCATTCAGAATATAAAAAATAATATGCAGAAGAATTTCAACCTATCACGTAATTGACGCATTGGTGTAATTGGAAGCACGTTGGGGCGCTTTCCCGGAGATGCAGGTTCGAATCCTCTGTGCGAAGGTTACGGATGAATCCTTGTCTTTTTCTGCAAAAAAAATTAAGGGTAGCAAAATAATTGCAATTTGTCAAGTTTTTGTCAACTCAAATCCAGGCAGGTATTAAATGGTACTGGAACTTATATTAAAGATAACTGACAACGCAATTGGTGTTTTGGCTTTAGGTCCTCACGAGTCCGTGGTACAAAACGGCTACAAAGGGTGTAGCTCCTTTGGCAATCGATCTCTTTATTATCTGTGCCGCCAGGTTCGTTTCCGTCGTACTAGATGTAGAAATAACATTGACAGTGCAATGTTATTTCTACCAAATTCAAATAAAAGTTCCCATAAATGGCAACAAACATTTCGGAAAAAAAATTGTTGACAAAGCGAAATTAAGTTTTTCTCTGCAAGTACCGTGCTGCAAATGTGTCGTGGCTTTGACTTATTCTCTTATACCGTCAGTTACCATGGATGGATTAAAAAATACTTTCCTTCGAAAACTTTCTATAATGTAATACTTCGAAGTAAATGCTTGATTATTTTCTCGAATATTTTAATAATTCTCAGAGATGCCGAACATATAATTAATAATACCTTCCTCTTATTATATCTTCTATATCTATCTTTATATTCTTATTATTATCTTCCTTACTCTATTTATTCCTGAAAACTGCATAACGAACAGTTTTAACCGATTCTCATGAAATTTCATAAGCATATTGAGTAGGTCTGAGAATCGGCCAACATCTGTTTTTCATTTTGTAAAACAACGTTTGCTGGGGTCAGCTAATTTCTTTATAAAAAAATCAAACGTGAGTCGCGCACCCGTAGCGACTTGCTGGCCGACCACCAGCCAAAGCACCAGATAACCATGTATTGTATAATTTGCTTAGCTGATTTAATCAAATGTATGAACATCAGTCAGCTCTTTAGTTGGACGGTGTGCCGTTTAGAAAAATGTGGTTCAATCACTTGGTTAAACATTGACAATACAAATCAATGAATTAAAATTAATTGAATAGTTTAAAAAACGGACATAGAGAAGAATCCAACATATTTTTTATTGGAGTTTACTCCTTAAGAAACGATTTGAGTTATAAGGCCCGGTATGGAAATTTTATGGGGAATAAAATCAAGTGTTAACAAAAGTTGAGGCGTTACGTAGAAAGAGACAAACATATATATCTGTAGGATTCAACGTGTAAAAGAATGAGATGAAATACCGTCGAAACGTCACGTTCGAAATAAGAACTTTAACGCATTTTGATTGGTTGTTTGTTGTGTCTCTGGAAAGCGAGTTACCATTTTTGACATTCGAATACGCGTTCGAAAAAGTATTCGTCTAGCATTCACTTAGAATTTCTCAGTGAGTAGAGGTGAGAGTGCAAAGTTATTTAGTAAAATCATCAATATATATGTTTGTTTCTCTTATCATTTTAGCAGATGCGTTCGCGTTCATGTACCCTTTTTTTCTATTCGATGTACATATATCATAATATCGTTCGTAAGTAGTAAACTCCAATCGTGCGTCGTAGCTGACACACACACACACTTTTTTTTTATTTCAGTGTTAGATAGCCCAATTATCGAGGAAGGCTATATGCCATACTTTTTACCGCGGGAAATTACGTGTTTTCTACGGGAAAATAAAAAAAAAACACGATCAACATAATGGCTTGTAAAGCTAGTATATTATATTACCTACTTGCTATGATGAGTTCGACAGGAATCAGTCAACAAGCATCACAAAGTCGAACTATTATTCTAGTAAAAAAAAACACTTAGCACTAATAACGCGTATAATTATTCCCTCTCTGGATCTGTCTCCAAAGGTGCCTATACACAGCGTCTCTGATAATTGAGCAGCATTTAGATGAGGTAGGGGTCTTCACTTGATTGTACCATCTTGTTGGAGACCGACCACGGGCATAACTTCGTTCTTTGAAGGAATTATTTCATTTAATTTTAATATTTATGTGATTTGATTTTACTAACCCTAGTCATTAAGTTACTAACAAGCTATGGATAATTTGTTGTCCGAATAAAAGATTTTTATTTTTTATTTTTATTTTTTATTTATAACTATTATATTCATTAAAACAGATGATCGAAATTAGCAAAAAATATCTCTAAAATAAACTTCATAAGTATAAGATGGTCTCTTGCCAAGGGTTCCTTGTATTTCAATAGTTAATATGTACATTTATTGCTATAAAAAGAAACACAACAAACAAAATGTATTAAAATATAAAAAAATATTGCAAAAAGTTGTAGTACAAAAAATACTTACTAGATTTCGTTCAAACCAACTTGGCAGTGATTCACGCGCAAAATAATCAGTTTAAAAAAAAATATGTTAGAAACCTCAATATTATTTTTATATCAAGTGATATAATTATATTTATAAATCTGCAAAAATTATAGATACCCCATACATGATACACGCATATGGGTTTGATGAAAAGATTCCCCCGAAAATATTATTATTATTCTTATTTTTTGTAAAAATCTTGGTTAACAATATAGTTTCCGAAAAAAGTTGCTGTGACATACGGCGGACAGACAGACAGTCACGACGAATCTATAAAAGTTCAGTTTTTTGAGATTCGTCTACGGAGCCCATAAAAGGTCACAATTATAACCCTATTTTTACGGTGAGCAAACAATCAAATGCCACTCTGCCACTCTTTTATTGATATAACTTCCTTATATGTATAATTGTATATAGAGATTCCGTATCCATTCGTGATTCAGTGACCGTGTGGGAGCAATGGCAATGGGATGTAAGTAAGGTGAGGGCAGAGCTGATGGCAAATCGATAGCCATTAACCCAGGAAGGGCAGGCTCATCTCAACCACAATATGCTGGGAAACAGTAGTGTTACTGTGTTATTCATTCTCCTGATTTGTAAATGCGCTTTTGATATTCTACAATATAATACCTACGTGTAATACGTGATGTTTATTGTGATTTATAGGTTCCGTATTACATCTTCATGTTAACTTTAATCTTATTAATAAACCAGTTGCGAACTATCGTTGATTTATCATTTCCTATACCTTGGTACCTCTAACACCACGATAGTACGAATTAATAATTGGGTAGATGTCTAAAAAATTTATTTGTTCGTCGTTGTCGTCATTAAGATTATTAAAAAAATATACACCTAGTTTCTTAAAGTGAATTCTTAACAACTATTTATTTATTATAAGACTTCAAATATTGCAATTACCTATGATAGATGTATAAATGGGATTTATTATTATGTTAATACACTACTTTTCACCATTATCTTCTATTCCTTATCCGTCATGTGGGATCGGCACAACATGTATTTTAATCACCTTTTTTTTACAAATAAAAAAAGGTTCAAAATATTCAAGGAGAAATGATGGTCTTAAAGTACCTAACAATCATATACGCGTTAAGAACTGCTTTTACAATTATAAATATTTATATAGAAATAAAAACAAGAGTCGTATAGTAAATCTACCTATAATTCTATTAAAAACTGGAACTCTTTAGTATTAAATTGATTTCAAAAGTTTGCTTGAAGATTTTGGTAAAATACTGTAATAATAATATAACTCTTTATTACACACCAAGATAACTGAACAAGATTACTGAACCTACTGGGCAAAGTTTAATTTGTTCACATTTCGCCATACAAATTGTTTGCCTACGCGATAATCTTATGGATACTGAATGCTATCAGCAGGAATTGGGGCAGGTTATGGGTAAATCGATTAAAGCAAGGTTTAATAGCTGAACGAGTACATCTATTGCTCATAGCCATGTATATACGAGAACTTCAGATTCCGTAATGGCTTTCAGATCGGATTATGTATTTTGGTGGTAGGTAAGCTTTATTAACCGACTTTCAACAAAAAATGACGTCTCAATTCGTCGCAAATGTTGTTTTTATTAAATGGTTTATACCTGATATTGTATACCATTGACTTTTTGAATAGCATTACATGCATAATTTAATTAGGTAGTACTTGACTCATAACCAATTTCATATAGGTTAAAAATTCTCTACGTTATCTTGTTTCCTACCATTTTTTCTTCAAGCTTGAATTTTATTTCGTACCTGTTTCTTGCAAAGATAATTCATTTAAATATACTTGATATCTCGCGCGAACTACTCAGTTCTGTTTTTGTTACAAAAATAAATTATTTAAAATGTAAGTATATACATTACTAATTTTGTAAGAGAGAGAGAGAAAAGCATAAGTTGTTTTTTATGCTTTTTACAAAGTGTTAAACCACACTTTTAGTTTGAAATTAATTTTCTAAATTTGTGTAGAAAAAAATAAGACGAAGTAACGTAAGCACAAGGAAGTAGCGTACTACGTTATCGCTAGCAAGCTACGCTACGTTACTTCGTTTTAAATTTTCTACGCAAATTTAGAATATACGTTTACTTGATGTCTCTCGATATTCAAGTAAAGGCTTTGTTTTGGTAAACTGAGTAAGATTTAATATATGTTTGGACTAAAAACCTCAATTTACAGTCAAATCACAAAGTAACTGTAAAAGTAACTTAAGGTTGTAATTTTCTCAGTTTGTAACTGAGAAAATTACAAACCAGAACATGGACAAGACCTAAAAGGCTTTGAGTAGTGTAAAGTTTTATATCGGCAAACTGTTTTTTTTTTTGTCTGAAAATCACAAATTATAAGCATGTCACAATGTAATACAAACTGAGAATTACAAACCAAATATCTAAGACCAAAAGGGCTTTGAGCTAACTGTTGTCCGTAGATTCCACTTGAAGATTCGTGTCTCGTAGACGTCTTTGATATGTTAAAACGTTTGTAGTTGTAGACAAGTAAACAGGGTTCTAAATTTACTTTGTATTCGGCAAACATCAAATATATTACTTATGATTGAAAATAGAGATCTGAAATGGTGAATTTTCCAAGACTGGCCGACAGGGAACAGTGCAGGTGTGCTCAGCTAAATGGATCTGCAACTGATGCGATTCGCGGCTCAATCGCACTCCCATTTTACAGACAGTTTCACCATTATTGCCTTTTCTGAATTTCCTTGAAGATAAAATTGTGGCGAATTCGCGTTTCAACAATATGCAGAAACTTGATGTTCTTCGTAAATTAGATGATTGTAAGAACAAGTTTGTTATAATAGTACCTACTGTTTAAAAGAGCTCAAAAAAATGGTTTTAAAGTAATTATATTTTTTCTTTTCTCATTACTTTCAAACGGTGTTCTTAGATAATTTCTTACAATATACCAATATATTATTAGCTATTGATATGTAACATATGGAAGGCGGTTTTCAAAGTACAGGCTTTGTCTAGTTTGGAAACCATTGTCTATTGTAAACTATGTATTAAGTTTTTTGGAATTAAATAATTTATTATTTAAAAAAAGTAAAATCAAGTTCAATCTTGTAAAATCTATCTTTAATTCTTTAATAGAACAACACGAACAACTTACAAGTTAACATTGCAAATTAAAAACGAAATTGATTTATCAATAATAAAATGTTCCGTTTATAAGTAAAGTCACCAAAGTCTAAAATCATAATTCGCAAGACAATGACGTTTCATTGTCTTGCGAATTATAATTATGATTTTCATATTGTTATAATTGTCAAATAAAATCTAAAATTTCAAAAAACATGCGTCAAGAAACAAATTGGCTTATCACGGGTCGGAAGAAAATTTCTCAATAAATAGCTATCGATATCCAACAAAGAATCAAAGATAACTTACTTTTGATAACATACCCTAACACCCACCTGTTATATACCCACCATACCTAATGGGAAAAATAAGAAACAGTAACCATTTTCCCTAACATTTGGAGTCTCTTACGTAAATTGGATTTCTGAATAGATATCACTGATTGAATTAGCTGCTTCATCGGCCTTGCCTGTATCGATTGTGGATATAAATGTGACTTTCTGAGAAGACTAAACTTTTTGAATATACAAATGTCAGGGATTTCTTGAGAGCTTTCATATTATTCTGACGAGTACAATGTTACCTTTTGCTTCATATAAAATTTGCCAATGGCAAGTAAACAAATTAATTTGATTTCAATCTTATATATATTAAAACAATCTAACTTTTCCAAAATTATTCATAAAAAAAGTTCTGTCTGTGAAAAAAACGGTTGTGTAATACTTGGAATATTAAACATATAAGGACGGTAGGTATACCAGTATAATGATAATACATCTCAACTAATCATCATGGATTTGGATTTTATTCCCAAGTTAAATAAAGCTATTAATTTAGGTCGTAGAAGACACATAGGTAAATACTTCTTATTTAAACTTGAAACGGTAACATACGATGATTTGAAGGTTTTTTGGGTTTTCCGATACACGCTGTTGCAAGCGCCATGATTTATGAGATTAGGCAGATGGTTATTCACTAACCACATATTCTACCTACTTTCAGAGTCTTTTATTGCGATTTTTTTAAGTTTATACTATTATTATGAATTATGATACTCGTACTAAAAACATAAAAAATACCTATACCCTGTACCAGAATTTGTAGATCGGACAAAACCTAGTCCTCGGACAAAATCGAAATCGCCCAACCCAAAGTGTCTTTAGCATACAACATTGTTGTATGCTCAACTCACTGAACCACAGAGGTCTTCGAGGATAGATGAGATGATTATTAATTAAAACAACAGCTATAGCTACTATAATATTGAACATAGGGGCTTTGGCAAAATTATACAGAAGCGACTGTAAAGCCTTGTCAAAGATGTCACTCACAAGGTATTACATACTGTATAGGACACTGTATTACATATCCTACTTATACAAGGTGATTCAGAAATCGTATATAGGTATCACCCTTCATGGCTGGGCTTCACCCTATTCGCTTGATACTACTTGATGGTAGTATCAAGCGAAAAGGGTGAAGCACCAGGCGAAATATTTTGCTCTACGATTTTACGATATAGAAGCCCATATTTCGAAAAAAATAAATTATTGACAATTTGTAAATCCAGTAAGTACTTTTTAAATTATGTATAATTCGTTAAATTTTATTGGCTACATTAGGAGGTATCAACTAAAGAAAAGCCTATCTCATTTAGAATCATAATAATTATCACTAATAAATATATTTTTTATTGTTCTAAACTTCTTACAGGCGTTGAAAAAATCGACCGATATGAGGCTAAACACGACCTAGAGATTGGATTATGCTAAAAAAGAGGCATTTTTTTTCGAAAAAAAATACCAACAAAATGAAATTTTGTAGAATAAAATATGTTTGTCTAGTGCTGGCCATTTACAACCTTTCCGCTTTATGTACTATTTTGAAGCACCCTTGTATATAAATTATCAAAATAACTGATGAAACTGAATAACAAGACTTATTTTCACTTAGAAAGTACAATTATTGTACCTACTGAGAACCGATAAACCTGTATTATATATATTGCCACCTCATCAGTGGTAGGTACATGTCGGCTGACCTTTACAAAAGGGGTTAGTTAGATGTCAAACGGCAGCAATTGTGTCACGTAAATGGCAAGACACCAGTCTAATATCAAGGGTATGATTTGTTATTGTTATTAGTACAAACTATATACAGACTAATTAAAGATTGATAATATTCTGTAGGTATTCAAATTAAAATATTTTACAGTCCAGACTACACAAACTAACGGAACTAATTCAGAAGTAGGACATTACAATTCTCTCAAAAAACTAGATTTTTTTCTCAAAAACTCTAGATTTACAATAAATTTCTACCTAATAATTAATAGTTAAGTTCCCTTCATAATCGTAGCTTATTATTTCTAATTATCTTTAAAAGGTTAAAGTTATCTGAAAGAAATTTCTTTAGGTTTAGTTTTTGTTTCGTGTTGAGTCGAAATCGACCTGCACTTGATATATCGGGTTGTAGACCGTACCAACTAGTAAGATTTTGTCTATTTTTTTTTATGTTTTCCTATTTTATTTTTCCTGCGTACAAACTAAAATTATTTTACTAAGTACCAGATTTAGTTAAAATTGAATCTACATTTTATTTGGAAAACTTTTGTATGGAAACAAAAAAAGGCCTGTTTTAAGGGGTCTTCTCGCCTTAAAACCGTCCATGGAATTCTACGATGATTTGGAAAAAATAATTGGCTAAATTGGTCCAAGCATCTTAGACCACATCGTAACTTTACATCAGGTGACATTGTGGTAAAATAAAGGCTTATCTAAAATAAAAATATAAAGCATTGTTGAATGTTGCGATAAATATTTATATTATCTATATAAATAAAAATGAATTGTTGTTCGTTAGTCTGATTAAAACTCGAGAACGGCTGGGCTGATTGAGCTGATTTTGGTTTTAAAATGTTTGTCGTAGTCCAGGGTAGGTCTAAACGGTGAGCAAATAAGGAAAAAATTCCGGGAACTTTTTTTACCCGTGCGACGCCGGGGCGGGCCGCTAGTAAGATATAAATAAAAATGAATTGTTGTTCGTTAGTCTGATTAAAACTCGAGAACGGCTGAACGGATTTATCTTATCTTAGTCTTGAAATGTTCGTGGAGGTCTAGGGAAGGTTTAAAAGGTGAGAAAAAATCGAATAATTGCCGGGAAAAAATATTGAATAAAAACCCGTGCGAAGCCGGGGCGGGCCGCTAGTTATAAGATAAAAGCAATTATTACGACCTAGTATTTAGGGTCCCTTTTTAACAAAACCCTGTTTTTATAAATAAACAGATAGAACAAAAACGGATTAAAAATGATCACAAGCACAAGTCAGTCACAGTATGTGGAAGGTATAACAAAGAAAATGTCAACCGATTACAATTCCCTCATAATGATGTGTTACAATCACGAACTCGGCTCCAATTATAACTTTGAATTACTTGAACAAAGGAAGTGTATTTCTGTACTCGTAGAAAGCCTTTGTGGGTCGTGCGTTGCTGACAGTTATGAAAAGAAAGCTAGTTCATTTTTGATGAAGAAAATACTGTCACTGTAATACTTAGATATACAAAATAAATCAATAAATATTTTTTTTAATTTATATCTACATTTCTAAGCACAAAAAAGGGCCGTGTTGGCTATGTGGGAGCAAGGTCGTTCAAACCCCTCAGAGCACCTCTGTTGGTTTATTCTTGAACAATTTATGTGCTAAAGTGCACAAACGCGTTAAGGCATACGCCTAAATATGGATTATTTTATACATAACTCAAATAATTATAATAGAAGAACTACTGCACAGAGGAACACTCATAAAATAATCCATATTTAGGCAGTCTTGACTTTTATTCCAAAGATCGTGGTTTTAATCCCAGCAGCGCATCTCTGGATTATTCTAATAAAAAATGATGTGCTCTTTAAACAAGAGCTTTGACGATGAAGGCAAGCATCGTGAGGAAACCAGCATGTTCAAACTTTGAAGAGTTTTAAGAACACGTTGCGACATTAATCACCATTCCGCATTCGGCCAGCGTGGTGAATTAAGGCATAACCCTATGGTTGGACCACACGGCTAAACAACGCAACCAAATCGCAATAAAAACGAACCGAGATATCGCAGACGCAATTTCAGTGTCCCAGTTGTCGAACACCTACCAAAATGGGGTAATTGTATCGAATAGTCTAACTAGTCAAAAATATATTCTATTGAATTGATTTTCTCTAATTCCATTACATAATTTATAATTTCTATTTGTATATCATAATATATGAAATGTGTAGGAAGAATTACAAGAATAGGTATGTACCTACGTGACGTTTTTAGCCCCTGTATTAACCATTCAGCCCATGCTTTCACGATTTTCAGCTGTGTAACAGCTGAGGAAATAAAGGCATTGTAATAAGCTTTCATGCTTAGGTTTTGTGCTTACATTTCGAACCGGCAGAACTTAATTTCTTGATTATTTGCATAACTTTGAAATTAATTTAATTATTACTTATTAAGTTTCCGTTACTTGTTTATGCACGAATGTTTGCTTAGGTTCGTATTTACTGAGGTTAAATTAAAATGGTTGTTTTATAACGTCTGCTCAAATAGGTTCAAGTTTGATTGCTTAGTTATTATTATTTTTTATGTTAGATAAGCCTTCATTTGACCACAATCTCACCTGATGTAAAGTGTCGATGTGGTCTAAGATGGAGCATGAAGACTTAGAAGGAAGATGGCTTCTCCGGACCACATTACGAAACACGAAAAAATCGCTTCACGCACTGGCCCAGCCCGGAGGGTGGTGACAAGCCGCGGCCGAAGCCTACCACCAGAGACTGTTCTTAGCACCACCCGGAGGTCACGTGTAAGGATTCAGAGGGTTACCACTTACGGACGTGAACAGACAAAACCTCCAAAAATGGGGCGTTGATACCCCATGCAATCAGTCCATTCATGCTTCAATACTGCTGCGCGATTTCTGCTGAATTTTTTTTTGTATTTTATATTTTTTGAATACATATTTTATATATGTTTGAATATAATATCTAACACTGAAATATTTATTTAAATCGGAGTATTTCGTGAGTTGAGCACGTTCAAACAAACAAGCTGTTCAGCTTTATAATTTAAGTATAGATAAGACGTCTTCGAGTACTATAAGTACTATTAGTCGTCTAGTTTACGACGGGGCTATTATAACTCTGCGTTAAATATTAATAGACAGAAGAAACACTTAAACAAACACCCAGATGAACTCTGGCCATCTACCATATCCCACCACCTCATGGATCAACCCACCTAACCGTTTCTACTGATACTAACTTATTTACAGTTTCTCATCGGTTTATTTATGTGAACTTTTAGATTTTAGATTCTATCTAATATGAAACTCTTCGATGTGAAAACTCATCGACATCAAACTTTACCCAGCGATGTGAGAACTTTGTTTGATCTTGATGCGATCTGTATGCATTTCATTCGAGGGAAAAGAGATCATCTCACTTCAGTTGTTTCGATATTAATATTTTGTTCTACGTGTAATACTCGTATGCTGTACTAAAGTTACGCTTGCAGTTTTCGTCACGACTTTTATTTGTCGAAATATTTTTGAATTAGTCCATTTACAGCATCTAATCGTACCTGCACTAATTGCACCTGACCTAGTATTTATCTATCAATATTTCTGTGACAACAACCAAACGCTCAAACAGATACTGATATTATTAATTAATATACTAGAAATTATTTGCATCCACTTTGCATGAATGCAAATTAAAAAATCTTAGCCATTTTGAATCTCTTTATATATTGCTGAAAATCGAAATTAAATAATTAATCAATATTTGATAATACTTAAATAATATATAATATTTATTTGCTTTATTTAATATTTTGATACAAACGTGATTTTGTGGCCAGTGATGCAACGCATGTCGGTCGGCAGACTAGATACTTACAAACAAAAAGTAACCAAATCTCTAACTTATACGATTTCTGAGATACTTGGGTCTAAAGAGTACTTAAATCTGCTCCTGCCGTTGCTAAATAAAGAAGATAACACATATTCTGCACGGCTTTTCTTTAAAAATACATACACACATTTAAATATTAGATGTGAGCCTTGCCTACTTTCTTAAAATTTTATATTTATGTAATTCCCGGACCAACATGTGTTTAAATTTTTAATGTTTTTAATAAGTGATAAACCTCACTTTGCAGGTTAAACTATTTTTTAAATATTTTATGCAGAAAAAATTAAAACACATCCGTAACCTTCGCGCGAAGGTATAAAAAAGGTACGAAAAAACATGTGTTTATTTTGGATACTTATAGGAATTAAATGTGATAATGATACTTTATCAGTTTCACCTGTCTTGTTGTTTGATGGGATAAGTCGCTATCTATACTGGTCTGCAAGGCCATACACGTCACAATAGATTGCCAAGCCTGGTATTCTTTTGTCAGAGTAAAAGTAATCCGTAGAAGAGGTCATGATCCTCAGTAGTGAGAAGAACGACGCAATAGGAGAAGGTCCATAATGTTTGTCGGTAATTAACTTTTGTAATTAATTTTCCCCTCTAAGTTTCTGAAGGAGTTGAAATTTTTGTGCGAATGTGTCAATATTTACAATATGCATATGTGCTATATTAAAGCTCATTATCATTTTTTTTGTATTTAGTCGTGTTTTCCTGATTTTTGTGTTGCAATTGGCATGGCCAATAAATTGGTATATAACACCTACTTAATGCATCGGTGTAATTTGGTAAATGCATCGGCTGGAAAGCACATAATAGCTTAACCAACTGTTTCTGGCACTGGTATAGTGTGTGCATTATAATTTTATAAATTAATGACAGTAAATTTGCTCTAAACAAAAAAAAACAAATAGAAATTGAGTTGAAACATATTTGATTTGTAGAATTTTAATATCTAGGTATATATATATATGCCTATATTATATTAAGTATATCAGATATCTAGAACCCGTAGCACAAGCTTAGAGCTTACCACGGGGCTAGATGTTGGTGTGTGAATTGTCTGTAAAATATTTATATTTATTGATTTATTTAATTTGTTTAACTATGCACTCAATCAACTTAGTTTGAAGGTTTCATTTATATTAACTATAAATAATTTTAATTTGATATTTATAACAACTTATCTTATCTTATCTTATCTTATCTTATCTTATCATGTCTTAAAACACTGCCGCGTAAGTCATTTTTAATATGCATTCGAGAAATATAATGCCAAAGACAGACAAGTCAAACTTATTATAATATCCCTCTTTTTCGGTCGGGTTTAATAAAAAAACTGACAACACGCAACAAATATTCAACATGACCATTTTGGGCTACTTTAAATACAAAATGTGGGCTAAAGCAGTTGGTAGGTATATGCAACTGTGTTGGTACATCATTACACTAAAGTACACAATTTGAGAACCCTGCCATAATTTCAGCTTACGAATACAATTTGTACGTCAAGGGAACGAATGAAGCGAGCCGAGTGAATAATTTTATGTAGGCACAATTGTCGCGGAGTATTTTGTTGTGTGCAGAAAATGAGGCGGGCGAAGGCTTAAGTAATTTAAAACATATTTTGTTCCCTAAAAGATTTATAGAGTCCTGGTGAAATGTACTGAGAAATAGCCAATTAACTTTGACAAAGACGTGAGTAAGATGTTTCCAGAAAAGGGAAAACAATTTATTATTTCGGCTACATCTCTCTGTAGAAACATTACAGTGTCGTATTTTTCCTTTACACACTCGGATAGGATATAATTTTGTTGGCTAAATAAAGAACCTCTAGTTTTTGTCCGTCGCCTGCGGTTATACAGCAAAATTGGAGAAAACATTAGTTTTCGAGTTTTTAGCTAACAACACAAAAAACACAATGCTTGTTATCGTTGTAACTTACAATAAGAGATAAGACCGCCCTTTGTACTTCTTCCTCTTATGTGAATTTTGTAACTATTGTTTTCAATTGGTGCACAATTAAGTGGTTTTGTTTAGTATTATAATTCTTCATAATTAACGTGTTTCACTTGGTAAACAGTGTAGGGTATTTGAATCTAGTCCGACTGTTTCGACATCGTATTTTAATACCCTGAGGGCTTATTTCACCATCTCCAAATCAATTAGTCAATGGTTGAAATATAGACAAATCTTGGTCCATCAGTCACTGACAGTTATCAGTTGACTTAATAGCTCTATATTAAACCAATTACTATTTTTTTCACAGTTTGTGAAGCAGGCCCTTATTGTGACGCAATGTGACTGCTACTGTTAGTTTTCATGGACACCTATAAATATATAAGACTTTAGAAATAAACGCTTGATACTTCCCCTTCAACCTTCGTTTTCGAGTTCTTCAACAATTATAATCATAATTACAGAACATATAGACAGACAGACGCGGAGGACTTTACTTTATAATATGTATAGAATACATAGCTAAATTATAAAATCCGAAAATAATAATAATATAATTATATATAGACACATAAAAACAACTTACCTACCTACTCAGTCGAAAATAATACTTGATTTCTCGGAAAGTGAGTAACATCCCTACAAAACTATAAATTTTATCATCACTTACGTACAAGTTTTGCACTTCACCTTACTTTAAGTACAGTCAAGAGAATAACCTGTTTAACGATCTTATAATTAGATAAGTTTTATTAGTTTCATTGAATAATTAGAGCGCTGAGGTGTACTTGTGTCTTATTAATATACTTCTAATAGTAAAGCACCGTTTTCCATAATTGTTAAAATTAAAATATTTTTTATTAATGGTAAGACTCCTCAAAACGATAGGTACGCCAACAAGCTACTAATTTTCAGCAACTACAAATATATTTTTTGGTTTTAGGCTTAAATATATTTACATAAACAGCTATGTAAATATGTTCAACAATGTTAAAAAATCCAAAAGGAATTTTAAATTATTTGACGAATGATGCACCGTTTTATATATAGATATACAGAGACCATCCTCTCAGCCTTTTGTTTGCATTAAGTCTAACAAACATCTAACCCCTGAGTAATTATGCCCTGCAAGTGCTCGCAACTGTACTTTTTCCAAAGTGTTTGAAGCTCTCATAAGCGTGTAGTGAGTACGGTGTAAATCGTTTTAAATGAGGGGTTCATGAGTGCAGATAAATTACATTAAATCTCCGGCTCACGTTCTGGAAAATTCACGAACATTCCCCTGACGGGCAAGACGAGTTTCTGCTACTTTAGAAGTTTTCAAGCTAACATGAGAACGAACCTATGAATTGAATGAAACTTGCAGCTAATTTGAACTTTAAAGTTTTCTTCCGTAAAGTTCATCCGTTCTATTTAAATTTCTGGAATCGCTGTAGGTATCAAATTGTCTAAGAAGTTTTCGGAAATTTGTCCGATTACAAATATTGTCTTATGGAGCAATCCTCGAAGCTTTTGTTATGCAAGTTTTTGGTTTAAAATCTTCTCTAGCGGGGTTGTACAGTTATTGGGTTGGGTTTGTTAAACTAATTACAGTAACATTGACTCCACTGTACACACGCGCCACCGCATCACCATAGCCATTACGGCTGATAGTAATACCATGCTAGTGACGAAGAATATTACAAGATACATTGCATACAGCTGTTTCATTTAAACGGCGCAGGAAGCCTGCGCAAGTGCGGGGCTTTTTGTACTTCAGTATGCTTGGAGCATCCAAGGATGATGACTAATGAAAAAGAGCAAAGCGTGCAAAATTAACCCCTAACTATCCAAAAATGCATAATGTTATGTTCTTGTTTCACTATTACAGGCAAAATTGGAATGACACCAGTTGTCTTTTTAAAAAAAATATTCACTCATTTTCAATTATTATGTAGGTTTATGTACAATTAAAATAATAATATGTATGGACCTACTTATATCAATATACTTACCCATAAACGGCTTACCGTCATAGGTAAAATTTGTTGATTTATTATAGTGAAAATTGTCTGAAAGTTCATTAGTAACTGGCTTAACTACAGCTACTACGCGGTTAAGCCTGAGTTTTAAAGGATGGTCCCGTGAGGATCAGTTTTTGTTGTTGTTTTTGTGAGTTACACATTATGCTCTGCTCCTGATGTTTAAACAGTTATAAACGAGTTATAAAGTTAGGTCTATGCCTGTCGAAAAGTTGCCATTCAAACACCGACTCACTCTTCTAAACGATAGGGGTTAGAAAGTCTTAGTGTGTGTTTGCGTTTCAGTTTGATTTAAATTATAGCATAATTTATATTTTTACATACCTAGTATAAAATGAAGTCGCTATACATTCTTTAGATACTTATTATCAGGTACATACATTTTTACAGTAGCAATTTTTTTTGTATATTTTTTACCGGTTATTTGTCAATATATAATTATGTCTAACCGATTTAAGTAATATCTGGAGGTTCAAATTCTTTTACTTAAAAATTCTGACGTAATATTATAACTCAGCAAAGAACCCACATTTGGAACCAAATGTTGTGGATCTATTTCGTGCCCAAAGAGCCTTAGAAGTTGTTTTATGTAATTATCCTAAATAAATTTTACCTCATTCGAAGAACTTGTGAAAAAAGCTGCCATTAATGTAACTAATCTTTTGATCTTTATTCCTGATCTATTTGTAAAAGTAAACTGATTTCTCCAATTTTCAAGTTTTTCGCGCGTAGCTTTAAAACTTTCTTTCAAACTATAAGTACAAACTCCTTCGACAGTGAATGGTCAAGTTTTGTGAAGTGCCGATCATATAGAGTGGTTGCTCTAAATAAATCCGATAAGTATGAGATAGATTTCGTATTTCGTGGTGTCCAACATCTTTTTGTATTAAGAGCAATACATAAAAAACTTGCAAAAAGTTAGTCTCCCATTCAGGTACTGAATTAGGTACCTTTTGGGTACGAAACCCTTAAAACTACCCTACTACCCTCAGGTTTTTAAGGGCAAAAAAATAATATTCAAAGAGCGTTTCGCGTTTCTTTGCGATCAGTCGATACTCTCCAACTAAAGACCCCAAATCATTATTTTCACTCTTTAAACTCTTCCTTTAAGTGCGTGCAATAAAGTTATGGAATTCTCTGCCAATAAATATAAAAAAAAGCTCAATCTATAACAATTTTCAAAAATAAGGTTTATAGTCATTTTCTTTCAACTTCACTTAATATTTATCAATAGTATGTTTAATTTGTGTTCATTGCTACACACTCCTGCTGTGTTTGTTTTCTGTACTACATTTACCTACTCATTTTCTTTTATTTTTATTTATAAATCTGTGTAAACGCCACTGCTGTCTCTTATTATCAAATTTCTGATCCATCCAAAGGTTGCCAGGAAGAGATCGCTATTAGTGATAAGGTCGCCCATTGTGTCACTGTATTAAATATGTATCTCCTATGTATGTTCCTTTATTGTGGTGTTACAATAAAGAATGTTTGTATTGTATTGTATTTAAAAAATAGGTACATTTTTTTTCCCTTGAATACTGCCAATATTAAATTTAAAATATGCGTCATCTAGTTATTCATTATCTGCTGAAGCCTACTTTGCGCAGACAATATAGGTAAATAAATTCTGTAACGTTTAACATTCCGGTCACGTAGCCCTGTCAAAATTCTCATACGTTTTGATCGTGTTATTACGTGAGTCGTACAAAACAAATGAGATGGCTGTATAGGATATAATTACTGGATGTGACTTGAGTTGCTTCATTTATTAGGTGTAAATAATTTATTGACTCCAAAAAGCGCACAGTTTACTTATAAATAAGCTTAAAACTTTTTTTTTTTAATCATTATTTTTTAAACAGGGTTTTGAAAGCATGTCACCCTTATAAACTAGTTCTTAATAAAATTACAAAATACATAAATATGAATAAATACTGCGCTTACAGTCATTGAGTAAACACTTAATAATTATTTTTTTATCTTGTGGTAGGCTTCGGCCGCGGCTTGCCACCACCCTCCGGGCTGGGCCAGTGCGTGAAGCGATTAGGCAAGCCTTTATTTGACCACAATCTCACCTGATGTAAAGTGACGATGTGGTCTAAGATGGGGCATGAAGACCTAGAATGTAGATGGCTTCTCCGGGCCACATTACGAAACACGAAAAATTGGCTTCAAATTTAATTTTTTAACATAAACAACTACTATTAAAGTAGGTACTGACACATTATTTTTCATTATGCTCATAAATAGAACTTTCAAGAAAACTTTCTTCTTTAAAGAAGAAAAAATACTACTGTAAATTATTTAAATAAGTACATCATTTATTATAAACAAGGTGTATCATAATTGGTATTTAAAGTGTGTGAATGGCACGCACCAGGCGAACATAATATTTTTTTTACAACATATTGATTTGTAACTTTTTTTTTTAAAAAGGTCACGTATTTTTTTTAGATTAATCTAATATCTAGGTAATATTAATCTTCATATCAGTTGATTTAATACACATATTAATAGCTACTAACCATTTATATGTTTTCGCATATTGAACCTAAATAACACACAAACTTTCAAATATCAAAATTAACAATAACTTTAAACTTAACAATTACTAAAAATAAATACAAAGAGACAAAAATGAAAATGAAAATGAATTAAATGAAGATTGAATTTGGCAAAATGTATATAAACTAAAAAAAAAAACAAACAAATTACACAGAATTAAACCACCGACTAGCCAAAACATTCTTGACCTTGTGAGGCTTTGTATTAAACAAGTCTAGGTCCGAAATGTCGGCCTGAGCATTGAAAGATGACATAGCTATACAGAAAAATGAGTTTTGTCTATAATTAGTGTGACTAGATGGTGTGTCTAAACAAATGGGGTGTCTAACTGATTTTATTGGGATTTTAAGACTATTTTTTTTCCAGTAGTTGTGGAGAATCTATGTATCTATGTAATTTAATATTGTTTAACCCTTGGAGACAATAAAAAAATACAAAAATAATTTAACCACTGTTTTATTAGTTATTATTATTATAATACTAAACGAGATAGGTTTAACTTTAATCATTACGTATCAAGGTAAACAATAAAAATGAAAAAAAAATCTTAAGGCTGGCACTTACAAAAAATTGGATTTATAAATTTAAGCATCAAAGATTTAACCATATCTAATATTATAAAAATACTTGTTATGCGCTCATCTTTCGAACCCCTTCCGCTTTTTATTCCAATTTAAAATACCCATTATAATATACGATATACTATATTATATACTTAGTAAATTCAAAACCCGCTCACGTAGAAAATATCCTAAGTTAATGGACATAAGAAAAAAGTACGAGTCCACTTAGACTTTCTTTTTCAAGTCCGTTCTTAACTTTAGTTCTGCGTGAGGCAAAAATTTCATACATACCCGTTCCATATTCTAAAGCAAATTCTAAGCGGGTGGGTGTGTAAGCTCTCACGTACAAACTCCAAGGTGAATCACAAAAGGCTCGTATCATTATAACAGGAATCCTTCATCCTTAACTAGGTGGGGTAGAACTCTGGAACGTTGGTTATGTCTGTTGTACCTCAAGTGCTTAGATAATATAGTTGTGAGCCTGAAATTATTTCACAAACGAGAAAGGATTGAAAACTGTCTTTAAAACTACCGACGTTCGTTCTAAGATATGCAGAACTTATTTAATCATGCAACATCTTCCGTCTTCTTGGAACACACAACCAAATACTGCTGACTGCAAGTACTGATAAGTACTAGCGGCCCGCCCCGGCTTCGCAATTATTCTAAATTGTTTTCCCGGCAATTATTTGAATTTTTCTCGCCGTAAAAAACATTCATGAACTCCAACGAACATTTAAAAAAAAATCGGCCAAATTGGTCCAGGCGTTTGCGAACAGATTTTGCGATTCATTTATATATATAGGATGCCTATTGCTCGTAACACAAGCTTAGAACTTACCACGGAGTTAATGTTATAGTGTAGATTGTCCGGAAATATGTATTTACTTATTTAGGTACTGTATATCTATCTTAAAAACTAAGTCGGCTTCGGCCTACGGACGGACCAACAGACAGACATGACCAATTCATAGGGGCTTCGTTCCGGCTGTGTGATAAGGCTACGGAACCCGTAAAACGGAAGGTAACACTTCAATAACCTAATTCGTTTGGCTAAGTCTGTATTCTATTTTTATATTGTGAAATAAATGGTCAACCATCAACGTTCGTCCCAACGGTCCTACGTTATAAACCAAATGTTGCGAAAGACAATGCGCTTTTCTTAAACAAACATATCTATCTCAATTTCTAATATTATCCATGGCTATTGATACAAATTAATGTGTACCATTTATTCGGGGCAGTCAATACATTTTATTCAAAAGGGAATGCTATTTGTATATTTTTCTAGCCCATAAATAAGGATGATATTATGTACCTAAGTAAGCTTTGCTTTGCTAGATCAGACCTTCCCTACAGGGTGAATTGTGCAGGGATTTTGAATAGACTATGTCTTGTCTTCCACCATTTTGTCTTTCACCAACAAGATGGACAGATGACTTGGTGAAACTTGCTGGCTCACGGTGGATGCAAGTAGCGACCGACCGGAATAATTGATCGTCTTTGAGGGAGGCTATGTCCAGCAGTGGGGGTCTAATGGCTGAAATGATGATAATGATGAATATTATGAAAAATTTGTTTGTTTGTTTAAACTCGCTAATCTCAGGTACCTACTAATAATCCGTTTTGAAAATATATTTCAGTGTTAGATAGCAATAAAAATAGCGTAAAATACGTTTTGCCTAAAATCCAAAATCACGACGGTAAATATGATTAAATCTGCGTGTATAATTAGGGCCAATTGCACAAAATTCGTAATAAACGAATTTTGTGCAATTGGCCCTAATTATAATTAGTGTGCAATTTATCATCCAAAAATATGTCATGTGACAATTACAAAAAAGTTTCAGTAATCGTCAATCATCTTGAACGAGGTGCTGTGTAATCAGTTCGGTTAATTATCGGTGGGCGTACACCGCATAGACCGCTCAATCAATCACAAAGTCAATTTAACCGTCGCGTCAAGCCATTAACCAACTTTGAAACTACAAACTATCGTGATGGTAAGGCTTGGGATGGACTGGCACGGACGGCTTAAGCTATGTTTAACCCGTATAGTGTATTTAAGTTTCACGTGGCCGTGGTCTCACAAGGCCGAAATAGAGTATTATAGAAAACTCGCGGTCCGCCCCCGCTTCGCACCTTATTGTGAATCTAAACCATTCTCGAACCCACTTAAACACACACAAAAATTTTTATCATAATTTTTTGTGTGTGTTTAAGTGGGTTATAGTGGGTGGTGTACCTATAGGTAGGCTCAGCATAGGCAGTTTCGATTGGTTTGGAAATATATAGATAATTTCTAATTAACTATCTTAGTTAAACTGGCGATAGTTTGTAATTAAAACTCGGCCATTATGTTTCAGGAAATCCATCTCTTCGCTTTTTACGATTTGCATACTTTGCAATCTGCAACTTTTATGATTTTTCTCAGTAGGTATGCAACTTACTTTAGAACTTACAATCTGTTACGAAACTTAATATATTTTAAATCTTTAATTTTTATCTTGAGCCAATAAATAATTTTATAATATTTTATGTTTTTATTGAATAATGTTTTTTTTTGTGAGTAAGTATAGTATCTTCAAAATAAGCGCCTACATTTATTTATTCAACAAACGATACACAAAGTAAAAGTAAAGTTTCATTTTGCTTCAGCCTTCATTTATCTTTTCCAATTGCTAGTACGCAGCCTTGACTTATTCACCAATTCTCTCCAATTTCGCAGTAACATCAAAGTTCAAGCCGATGCATTTTAATTAAAAGTTCTCTTTGTCTGTCCGTTCATCGGTCCAGCTCCAGTCTTCATAAGTTGGATAGGTACGTGGGAAGTAAATTATTCCGTAATTGTAACAAAGAAACGTATCAATTTACCGATTTCTGGTTCTTTATATTATACATTTATTTGCATGCATAAATAAATTTATTTATTTACTAGCGGCCCGCCCCGGCGTCGCACGGGTATAAAATTTTTCCGGAAATTATTCGAATTTT
Source organism: Gymnoscelis rufifasciata (assembly GCA_929108375.1). Classification (NCBI taxonomy): domain Eukaryota; kingdom Metazoa; phylum Arthropoda; class Insecta; order Lepidoptera; family Geometridae; genus Gymnoscelis; species Gymnoscelis rufifasciata. Next base: position 8,905,927 of record OV815302.1, on the reverse strand, counting down.
TCTCTCCGTAAAAACCATCCTATCTCTCAAGTTGGATTGAACTGCACATCGTGTGCGAATTTTATTATAATCGGTTAAGTGGTTTAGGAGTCCATTGAGGACAAACATTGTGACACGAGATTTATATATACTAAGATAAGGCCATTCTTCAGCAACCATTCTCACTTAATAAGTGAGAATGGTTGCTAAGCAAGTTTCAATCGATATAGAATCTAAACGGTCAGCTGGATCGAAAAATGTTGAAAGAAAACTTAAAAACACTTCAAGTACCTATTTAAAAATATCCCACATGTTTTTAAAGACATATTTTTTTTGTTTTACTAAATGTGGTCCTGTAATTTTCTCATATTGCATTTTCACTGAAGTCATTTCACTTACCGGACTAACACGAATCGATCAACGTAAAAATCGGCCCCAGCGTTTGGTCTGCATAGCGCTGCAAAGGTACATACATACGTATGTACATAGACTGATAAACACATTACCACTCCTTGCGTCGCGCAGACGGGTAATTTAGTGAGACACTCTTTATGACGTACGTGTCTCATAAATTGCAAATATTTTATGTCTTCTGATCTAGGCAACGCCTTTTCGTAGCCTTGATGATTAAGAATCGTCTGCCTATTTACTTTACACGTCATAAAATAAAATACGTATGTAAAATAATAAATTATATCGTATATATTTATTCATTTATTATGGCACCATCCATCAACAGCACATATAAAAAATCTAAATTTTAAATTTAAGAAAACCCCCGATTCCAATGCCTTTATTTCTTTAAAAGTAAAACACCATAATATTTAGTAATGTGCACGCGATGCGCTTTCATTTGATACCCCACTTGCAAAGCGTGATCATAATGATATGTCGCTATGATATAATATTTAATCAGGAAACGAAATTTATTAAAGACAATGTTATGTCAATTCTTACTAGTACGGTCATTATAAATATTTTTCCGATGGTAAAATGGTGGAAAGGATATAAGATGTAGGTGTAGTATACGCTATATCATCTTAATAACTTTACATCGGGTGAGACTGTGATCAAATGAAGGCATAACTAACATAAATACAAAAATCCTAGGCGAGATATCAGTGCAGACCTCAGTTTCCCCAATTAGACTAGTTCTAATTGGGGGTATTAGGTGATTAGTGGGAATTAGGTGTAAAACAATAATCGGTTTAGCTCTGGTTCGACTATCAAATCAACGAAGATCTGAAATTTCAATGTCTGTACTAAAAAAAACCTTTTTTGCACAACCGGAATTGTGAATTTAAAGTTGCACTCGTTCTGTAGCACGTTCCATTGCATTGATTGGTAGTTTAAATCGGATATCCCACACAAAATATTTATACGGAACGCGGAATCCATCTAACAAATTACCTAAAACAACTAGAAGCTTACCATCATCATTGAAAACTACTTTTTTATTAATGTTTTTTAATAAAATCGACTTTATCAATCTAATGGTTTGAGTTTCTGATATTTCGAAGCTATTGCATTTGGGATGATCACGGTATAAATAAAAAAAAAACTTTAGAGGTGTCAAGGGACACCCGGATGAAACGAAGTTCAATAATAAACGTGTGCACCGTCAAGATTAATTATTATTATTATTTTTTATTATTTACAAAAAAACCTGTATACACTCAACAAAAATAATCATCGCGACACCACACTGTTCAATGCGAAATAGGAATGAAGATATCTGGCTTGCTTTCTATAAGAGAGAGAGAGAGAGACAGACAGAGAAACATGCGTCGCCGCACAGCTTACAATAGCTTACTATAGCAAAAAGTGTCGTGACAACTTTTCGTAAGATTTTTTTTTCCGTCTAGCCCCCTTTCACAACGCGCGATAAGGAACTTCGTTCCAAAAAACACTTACACCTTAAAGGCACCGTAGACCCGGGGGTAGTCGCCCCCGGAGTTGAAGCCGGGGTAAGGAGCGCAAGCTCGAGGCCCCACCCTGCGCCATTCATCAAACAACCGAGGGACAGAAGTCAAACGATGCGATGTGGTAACTCAAATACCGTCAAATCGCATTTCCGATCATGTTATATTTCGACGTCCCCCGCGAATAATCCGGTAATGACCTATTACGGGGTTTTTCATGTTATGCGTTTTTCGGCATCTAGAAGTCAAAATACACCATGTGAATTTTTTTCAGAATGTTTCTATCTTTATTTACGAAGATATAAAAAACTACGCGTATATTCCATAAAAAATAATTAAACATTATTTTAAACGAATAATATAGTTTTAGATCTTTACGAAACACAATATCAATATGATTTGACAGTATACATTGTTACGATATTATTCGGGTAAAAAGTTTCCTACGTTATTTAAGTAAGTGCTAGTACAGGTTTATTCGGGGTTTTATTTAGAAAACGATATCCAGCCATATTCATTATCGAGTGGCGCCTTACTTCGGTTATGCCTATTGCAACGGATTCTATGCAAAGATTAAAAATATACAAAAGAGGATTTATGAAGAATTCTCTACAATCCTTTACAACGAAAGATGGAATTCCATCAGGACCATACGACAACTTCGGCTTAAGCACTTTCAGTGCAAATTTGACATCGGAGTGTGTCAAGCGCTCTACTACCACGCGTTGAGCGCTGCTTCCTACCGCCGCGCGCATAGCCTCTGCAACATCAAGTCTAGGAGGTTTATCGTTGTAGACTGAATGGAAATAGCTCGCAAATTCTTGACTACATTCTGACGGAGACAGCTCATTTCCCTCTTTAATGATACAAGAGCGGCGTAATTTAGACTTTTTAGATTTTATAAAAGTCCAAAACGACTTCGGATCTTTAGAAAAACGACTTTGTAACGTATATATATATGCATCGTAAGCCTCTTTAATCATTGTTTTTACAAGCGCTCTCTTATTTGAGAAATCATGGTAATCATTTATATTATTACTAATTTTATATATTTTGTGCAGTTCACTCTTAGATTTTATCTCGTATTTAATATCACGGGTATACCAATCTGGATAACAGGGACGTTTTTTATGACTATAGTTATCCTTGCGCGGCACCGACCTATCGATAGCATTATTTATTAATGAATAAAAGTATGGTACAGCTCTATTTATATCTTGCTATATAACATCGACCAGTCTATAGTACCGATTTCAGTATAAATACTTAGCAAGTCCCCCCTCTTATAATCCCATTGACATCTTTGATTCCCAGACTGAACATAAGTATGGCAGGGTTCACCACTCAGCCGGTGACTATCAAAATATCTCAAGTTTACAACAAGTGGAGGATGTTGATTGTCAATTGGTACAATTGGGTTATTACAAACACTTACCTCTATATCAAAATCATCTAAGTTGGACAAAACTAAATCTAAAACTCGATCGTTACAATTCATTATATTATTAGCCTGATGAAATCCACAGTAAGCAACAAAATACTTGTAGTAATTATTTATATCAGTTGAGGCCGAGTATAAATTAAAATCCCCTACAACTAGCATTTTACGATAACGAGAGCATAACTTCTCGATTTCTTTAAACAATGATAAATATTCTTGTTCTTTACTACCAGGAGGTATTTATACAACGCAAAATACAAAAAGGTTTTTACTCTTTCCTGTTATCATAGAGCATACAAGTTCAAATACGAAATCATTTACATTAATGGATAGTGCAATATATCTCAAGTCCAGGCGGGACGGGGCCGCGGCTAGTAAAGCGCCTCCTTGTTTCCGTCCATCCACACGATCACAACGATGAACAGTGAAGCCCGGAGGTATAAGCTCGCCATCGCTGAACGAGTCATTCAAACCCGTTTCAGTAATCGCGAATAGGTCTTCTGACGATGCCAGCATGTCCTGGGTAAACAAGTCTAGTTTTGTCCTTAATCCTCGTACATTCTGGTAGTATATACTCGCATATTGGGGGCGAGGCTTAGAGCGAAGGTGGTTTTTGTGCTTTGACGGCGTTGCGATTTGCTGTGTGTTTTCGAAACCACTGCCATTCAGAGAACGCAGCATTCACAGGCCATACTGAACCATTAGACAACAGCTCGTAAGCGCTTTCAGGAACACCTATTACGAACGATGAGTTTCACGTTTACTCTTCGGCTTTATTTTCTCAACTTTAACCTCAGAGGTTTTGCACACAGATTGAACGTGATCTGTCAAGGTTTCCACGGTAGTTTCAGGGTGTAAGAACCAGACATGAAGGTGTTTTTTCCTTTCTACAGCCACGATGGTGTTCAACAAGTTATTCTCCCCTTTTTTTATTTGAAGTCCAACCTCGAACATTCGTAGAAGTAGTCATCTCGGTTTCATCGCCCTTTCCATTATTGTTTGTCACCAACAAAGTATTGTTTGCCGATATAGGAAACTTAGACACCGCAGAGCTCTTTGCTCTTCGGATACTATGGTTATTTGTAAGCGGCTGCATAGTAAGTGGCAACACCGGGAACTCGTCGGACGACAACGGAGTCTCAACTAGTTGTATTGGAGCGACCAACGTTTTGTTACCGTCAGATGACCCAAGCAGAGGTTGAAAATACCGGCTTTCTGATTCTATAACCTTATTATGTAGAAATTGTACATGATCGGCATACTTTTCCAGTTTGGACTCATAAGAGACGATGGTCTTAACGGCCAATGCTAGGTGTTTTTAAGATCTGCAATTTCCTCTCTCAGGATACGTAAATCACCTGATAAATCCATCTGTTCCACTTTTAACTCCTCATCTCGTTTAGGTTTGGATGCAGGATATTGAATTGGATTACGATGCAGGCAGAAGTAGACAGCGACGGCAGAAACAGGTGTCCAAATCAATTGAAAGTATTGAATTAAAGCCAGCATACGACAAGCCCATCCCTATTAAGAAAGCTCTGTATAACGATCTCCTAAGCCTGTGTAACTCCCAAGCAATTCCCCACCATTATCAACAATTTTATAGGAACTTAAGCTTTTGTGATACTGAATCAGGTCACGATGAGGATTCTGATTAAGAATTATAACTGTAATAGGACCTTATTATAATTTTCATGATTGTGTAATCAAGTGTAATAGTCTTCAGTGCAGTGTCATTTTTTATAATAATAATAACTATCGTGCTTTCTCAAACTAACCAAAGTTGTTTCGTTTACTAGAATGCCCTTTATTTTTATAGTATATTTCATGAAATTAAGGCTTTATTTCATAAAATATACTATAAAAATCACCAAATAATACTTTAGTAAACTATTCGAATAAACAGTAAAAGTCATAACAATAAAATGTACGTTACTGTCAAACAATCGAATAACCACATAATTGGCTTTTACAAATGTTCAGTATACAAAACAAATTACACGAATAATAGCGTTACACGATTTTACCATTGCCATCGAAAATATAAATTTACACGAATAATATCGCAAGAAGATTTTACTGTTGCCGTCGAAAATATAAACTTACACGAACAATATCGTAAGTGACATTACTGACCAGACCTTCACGTACACTAATATAGTAAAATGCATCCAGCTAAATTAAAAGGAAGCCCATGGGCCTAGTTAAATTTTGTTGAAATAACCAGATAACTGAAAAAATTAGCTTCCTTATGCGATATAAAAAGTCTCTGATACTTGTTGTTAAATGGAGTTATTAAGGAAAAATGGTTTTTTATTTTTCCTGAACATTTACACTTTTACGATTACCGGATTATTCGCGGGGGGCGTCGATTTTATCATTACAGTATATTTTTTTATTATCATTGTGTAAGATACTAATGTTACTCGTTTAAAGTTTTAATATAATTGAAATGTCTCGTATTTGAACATGTCTCATATCTGACTGATGAGTCATATTTAAAATATTGTTTACAATATTACTTAAATGTTGCTAAGCTAAGTTTTTTAACATGGGTTTATATCTTATAATATTTTGTCTTTATAAGTACCTAGAGTCGACCTCGAAATGAACAAATTACATGATGTTCGTAAACGTTCGATGATAATCTTTGGAAGTTTGTAACAGATTCCTAGTTCCATTATATTTACATTAATAGAAGATCGTTAGTAGGTATAGAATTATTTATTGTGGCATTCGTTTATTGTACATAAAGTACATAAAATATACAAACTGAATAGTAATGGATTTATTTTTTGTCGTCAATGACAGTTCTGATTATGCAGGGGGATTTCTGAAAAGGGATAATAAGGGCAGGTACATTAACCGTTATAATTACAAGGAAACGGTCTTAGAAACTACCCATATTTTTTAAACCACATTCAATTATTTTGGAAATAAGTTGCATTCAGATAGAAAAATACTAAAATAGTATAAATATTTTTTTCCCCAATCCTATTTCACGTAGGGATCAAAACACTCTATGCGGCCATCAAAGGCCATAAGTACTAGAAATTACAGAATTCGCCAAGAAAAAATTCCATTCATTCCTTTTCGGTAAGATTTATAATTTTACATTGGTAACACATTGTTTTTGAGACTTATAGAAAAATCTAAGTAAAACGATATTATAACATGCATACTCGAAATTTAATTCGAATATTTCATTTTTATGTAGTTTAATGTGTATAACATTAACGGACTATAAAAAATATTAATGCAATTAAGTTCACGATGGATGTACAACACCGCATGTGACATAGCTAACTGGAAATCTTTGGGGGAGGCCTTTGCCCAGAAGTAGAAGTCCTACGACTGAAACTATAATAATTATTAATTAATTCAAGTAAATTTTATCGACTGCTACATCCTTAGTACAAAAGCGAGTCAACTTTTGTATGTAACAAGACGGCAGCGGTAATTTAGTTTGCGGTAATGGAGTAATTTATTTTATAGAACACTTTTTTATGAGGGGAAATTATTAATTAATCTTCATTTTATTTATCCTTAAGAGAAAAACAAAGCGTCTGTGGGTTTTCTGTCCAAAATGTATGGGAAAATTTTATGAAGAATTCCATGATTTCTAGTGTATGTCCCATGGACTTTAACTAAATGAAATAAGAACGTTTAAGATAAAAATATTTTTACTATGTAATCGTTTTTCTAACTGACTGTAATTTTTTTCTGATTTGGGTTGTGAATGCAATTCAGAATAAAATATTTAAATAATTGATTGATAGTCTCCTAAGACCGATATCCACCCTGTATAAGGAACGTGCAGAAACTATAGGTGGCAGCACTAATGCGACATTCAGAATGTCAAATTTTATGCCGATAATTATTCAAATTGATAACACCAATGGCAGCACCGACGATGGATATGTTCCTTCGAATGATAGAACAAAACTTGTAAAACGTTCTAATTGTTGTCACCAGTTGGCAGCACAGTCGATAATGCACGTTCCATAAACACGGTATATGAATGCTTGTAGAATGGTGATAAGCCTACTAACACAAAGTAAAATACTAATTGCGCCCGATATGGGCGATGTCTTTGACATGCGGTTAGTATAGACTTGTTATAAGACTTTTAATGTTTGATTAAGCTTTCATTTGACTACAATCTTACCTGATGTGAAGTGACGATGTGGTCTAAGATGGGGCATGAAGACCTAGAAGGTAGATGGCTTCTCCGGGCCACATTACGAAACACGAAAAAATCGCTTCACGCACTGGCCCAGCCCGGAGGGTGGTGACAAGCCGCGGCCGAAGCCTACCACCAGAGATTGATATACGTACCTGAGATAATTTCGTCTTTTTTTGTTTATCTGCTAATCCATAGGTTTGGCTACATTAGCGGTATGAGTGTGGCTGGGTATATTTGCAACGCGTATTGATAAGGCAAAAGCGATGTGGTAGGCTATTTGACTAATTTTGGAAAACCACTTTTAATTATCCCTAAAACATTATAAACATGCCGCGTTAATATTTCGGTAAAAAAAAAATTCATTATACATCGAATTTCAGTAATTAATTTAAATGTTAATGTGGAATAGCTGAATTGAACCCTTAGGCAACGCACACAGCAAACCTAGTAATTACAATTACTGGCGCAGAGTAATTATAAACTAAACTTGCTTGTCATTGTCTATTTGAACGCTGTAGGTACACGATTTAGTCATTTTAATTTTAAATGGTTCTACGGACGCCATCTGATAAAAGAAGAAGAAGTTAAATGGTTGTTCCATTTATTCATGAGCAAATTTAACGACAGAAATGAAGTTATATTAAGGCACCTTTTATGTTTTTACAAAGTGATACACCCCACTTAAGGTTGAAACTAATATTCTAAATTACATGCGTATAATGGAAGACGTGGGTTCGAGTCAAGCATCTCGCTGGTAAGCTACGTTACTTCCACTTAATTTTTTCCACACCAATTTAGAAAATCTAATATTATAAAATTTCCATGTCACAATGTTAGTTACCATACTCATTATTATGAAATTTTATATGCATATTCAGTAGGTCGGCTACTATCTATTTTTGATTTTGCAAAATAACGTTCAGCTAGTTATATATAATTATGCATTTCTTTATTTGTTTTAAAAGTTTGTATGCACGTAACTGTTACGTTGAATCACTTTATTATATATTTTAGGCAGCCCCCACAACTCCGAACTTAAAAAAACAATTCAATCATAATTTCTTAATAACATGCCCCTTAGATAGGTGCATGTTTGTTGATGTTATCTTTTTTGCATTATATAAACATTGACCTTTTCCTACTTTATACAATAAAGTTTTAAAGGAGATTTCTTGCAAACTGAACACGTAAAACGACAACTCAAAAAAGAAAAGCTAGGTTTTTTTATTTTCCTTATCTTTACGCATAGCTAGAAAAAGCTTCAGGAAATTAGGCTTCAGTATTTTTTTATTTTATGTTATTTAAATTAAAATTTACTATGGACATCGATTTATAATAATTTTCCAAGTGAGCAATTTGAATTAAATAAATCTGATGTATCAATTTTAATGGTGTAAACATAACTGATCATTTGGTTTCTCAATTTTTATGATTTTGTAAATTGCTGTACTTTCAATCACTTTGGTATGCGGAACGAATGTCGACAAATAATAATATGATGTAGAACGAATGAGATTTTTTTATATTGGGCCGAAAATCCAGGACGGATTAGGCATAAATCATTGCCACCGCAAGTACCACCTTTACAAAGCAAATCAATGATGCAAGCGTAACTACGGAAATTCTGTGAAAGCAATAAAGAGTCGACGAACATGACTTCAAATAAACAATTTTATTTTAATTTGTTAATTATTTGAATGAATAATCAATTTTGTTCATCGTAGTTTAAATTAATTTCGAATTAAGTTAAACTATGATTATTAATTGTGTTCGGTTTTCTGGGTTATTAGTAAACTTGATGCACCTGGGTAAATAAAGTCTACTAAAATTGTTCTGAATGCACTTGGGTATATAGACCCAGTTGATATAAGCATAGCACCCCTTATCTTTGATTTAATTGTTTCTTCACTAGAGTAGGATCATGAAAACTTCCACAGTGTATTCAATGCTCTATTTCGCATTGGTCTCGTGGACTCGAGCGCTCTCTAATCATTGGACCTGCAGTGCGCGTCACTAATAGATAACCCCTTCTGCATTTAGATCACCTATGTAAGGGTGACCAAATCGTCAGGATCACAGCTCAAGGCAAATACAGAAAATCCTTTTTGGTTGTACCTACGAACCGAAATAAACTATTTTATTATTTTATTTATTATTATTATTATTTACAAATGGCTTTGTTTTTGCTCACTGTTGTCTATAAGTGTTCTCACCCTTTTTGATTGTACCTACCCTTTTTGTAGGTCATTATTTCAGCCGTATGAAGTCTATTGCTGGACAAGGACCTCCCACATAGATTTTCAGTTACCTCAATTAGTAAGCGGCCAGAATCCAACGTGACCGCGCGGCCTTCGTAATCCATCCATCTAGTTGGTTAACGTCCTACTCTGCGCTTGCCGATCCGATGGGCTCGTCCTACGGGAAAATGTTTAACTTACTAATAATTGATAATAAAGAGATAATGAAGTCATTATCTAAATCATTTGATTATCTCTCGACCGTTGACTATCCTGAACGAGATTTCAAGAACAACCCGGGCTAGCATGCCCTTGAAGCTTTGATACAAATTAGTAAAATCCGTGTGGTCGAGCGGTCTCTAATCATTCGTCCTGGACCCCGCGGTGAATAATAGATGTGTGGCTGCGCTTCCCGACGAATCACTGTCTAAATTATTGAGTACGGCGCCAGTGTTGGCTGTGGAATAAATAACAATTTGTTATGTCCGACAATTGCGCTTTTACCTCGCTGGGCTTATTGCTAGCATATTGGTACCCTATACAGAATCGCCAAATTGAGAGACAGCCCCGTTTTTATGGATTTTTCCTCGTGATCAATGTATTAACCTTGCGGTGAAGTACCCTATAGCCTTCTTCGATAATAGGCTATCTAACAGTCACTATTTTTTTTCAAATTGGTCTTTTAGTTCCTGAGATTAGCGCGTTAAAACAAATAAACTCTTTAGCTGTATGATATTGGTATAGATGTTTGAATTATGGGTTCTATTTACATAATAAAAGGACGTTTCGTAAGCAGTTGCTTCACAAAATATAGACTAACCTTATAAGTTAAAATGTTTTTTAAAGATGCTGAGGCTGAATACGGTTAGCGAACCAATAAAGGTATTAACGGTTTTTGAGTTTTCCGATATTTCAGTTTAAGCCGTGCTCATTGCAACAGCAACTTTTAAATATCTTAAAAACTGTTAAATCATGGTATGCCTGTTTTAAACTCCACTAAAGTGAAAAGAATTATACTTTATTAAGAAAATTTGATTAATCACCGTGTACAATCATTGTGTTTAAATTATATGTTAACTACTAATTTAAAAAATATCCAATTATAAAGTATATCGATGTAAGTTTACTAATGGAAAAATATTAAAAAAATAATTACAAAATGAATATTTTAATTTGTTTATATGTCGACCCGACAGACGTTGTCCTGTCCCAAGTCTCAAAAAACAATATCCAGTTGACCGTATTGTGAATCTAAACCATTCCCAGAACCCCTTGAACACACACAATAAATTTCATCAAAATCGGTCCAGTCGTTTGAGAGATGTTCAGTGACATACACACTAACAGAAGAATTATATATATAAAGATGACGAGTTAAGGATCCAAATAATTTAAAATGGTTTACAGCCGAATATTGGATATTTCGCAAGAGCTCAATCTTTGTCACCGTCATTTAATTTTAGGTTTGACAGAGACATAACTTGACACAATATTATCAATAAGTCTGTTATGACTGTCTCCATAATGTGAACAAATCTAGATAGCGCCTCTTAGGGTTTCGTACCCATGGGTAAAACTGAACTCTATTACTGACACTTCATCGGCTGTCACCAGGGTGTGTCTCAAGAATCGTGATAGATGGATTTAAAATTTTGAAAGATTATTGTATATCTTTTGTAGCTACATACTCGTAATACTATAAAAAACAAATAAATGTATTTTTTAGTAAAAGTTTTGTAATAACAATCATTCTCTGTCTGACACATTAAGAGCGAGCGCACACTGAACCAATAGTGGCGGCCACACTGTACATTTTCGACGCCGATTGTGGCGGCCGGCCACTAGTGGCTACAGTGTAGCCGCCACTAGTGGCTCAGTCTGCGCTCGCTCTAAATGTAATTAGTTCGTTTTATTTTACTATTATTAAATACGAACAAACTTAAAATTAAATATGCTATTTTCTTGAATGTCTTGTCTTGCTTGAATGTCCCGTGGTAATTACGTACCGCAAAAGTTTAAGGCCGTACAAAACGGCCACAAAAGTTGTTGCTCCTTTGGCAATTTCTTTATTATCTGTGCTGATAGGCTCGTTTCCGTCGTACTAGATGTCAATATTATTTCTAAGAAGACTACTAACTTAGACTACTAAGGTTCTGAAATCGGGATATTTTTATATTGTAAAATTAAATTGTATGACTTTGGTAAGTTGGTATTGGTATATATGCAAAATAATTGTCATGAACGTTTGAAAATGTGAGGTTCGTACAAACGAGATAGCATTGCCGGTTATTTGAGATGCGCTGAAGATTTTTTATGTGTGGTATTGGTTTAATTTGCTTTTTAATTTCACTACACTGAAATATGTACATTCTGTTTATGTTTTAACTACGCTGAAGATTTCAACGTGGTTTTGGTTTAATTTGCATTTTTAATTCTCTATTACTGTTCTAATTAATTAATTTATATATTAAATTTTTTATTACACTGAAACATGCATATTCACGGTTTTTTAATTGCACTGAAGATTTATATTCGTATTTTAATTTGTGTTTCTATTTCATTACACTGAAATTTGCATGGAATGCTAAGAAAACAATGTTATTATTAATACTGAATAAATATGTTTGCAAATTACTTATGTGATCTCTTGGGGTTGTTGTACATTTGCCACAAAGTAAATTCGTCACGAAAAAAAGTATGTGTAAGTTCGCCACACTTCTGTTTTTATTATTTTTGGTTGTTGTAAGTTCGTCACATAGATTTTTCCGTAGAGACAGCAGAAAAATCAAATAATAAGTAGAATATAACAAAATAAATGTTTTCACACTCATAGATAGGGTTTAATAAAATTCTATAAAATTCTATATAATACGATAATATTTTTTAATGATCAGGAGAAATAAAATAAATCTATTATTAAATCACATTAATAAACACATTTTTGCATTTAAACTTATATTTAAATAAAATTCGAATTAAAAACGTAATAATTTAAGTATTTAAAGGATTATACCTTACTTTTACAAAAAAATCACAGTTCACAAATAGCTGATTTGCTCATAACACTTTTACACATATAAAAGAAAATGAAAAAATCACAGTCATAATCACATTATTTTTGTTCGCTATCGGCTGATTTGCCATAAAGATAAAGATAAAGATCATTTATTTGCATAAACATGTGTAAATGTATGGTATACAGTCAAAGATGTGTGTCGGTATCAACATGTTTTACCAATTTTGGTGTACAAATTAACATTACAAATTTAAAAAATATCAAAATAATTGAATCACAGTAAAAATCAATTTTTTTTTTAATTTAACCTTACATTTATGTAAAAATCACAGTAGCTGATTTGCCTACAAGTATATGGATTGATGGATTGATCGTTCACGTTACCTACCTAATTTACATGTTTTTAAAATGCTGCATTACAGAAAGCTTTTTAATAACTTCAGCCAGAGACATGTTATCATAATTGTCCGAAATTGTTTTTAATTCTTTGTCATATGCTATCGATCGACGTGTTCTCAAATTAAGGGGTATATAATATCTGAAATTCTTCAATTTCCAATCGTTATATTCAGCCTCTTTTTTTAGTGTAGGTATCAAGAAACTGAAGCATTCTAGGTTTTCTTTTACCCATCTTATTGTTAAAACGCTTATGCCATGCTTCTGCCAGATTTATTGTTCTATGACGAACCCCGTGTACGTTCCACATAAGTTTTAAACTAGTGTTTATTAACCACTGGCCCACAAAATAGTCAATATTTATTTGCCTTTGATTCATTGCGAGCGTTAAACACTACTCACTTTACTTGCTAACCCTACTTTATGATGAACTTTACATACCTGTGACGAATTAACACATATTTTTTATGCATGTGACGAATTAACTTTCAATGTATGGAGTTTTCAAAAATGTGACGAATCAACTTTGTGGCAAATGTACAACAACCCATCTCTTGGCATTAATTATAATTAGGGTTTTATTTTAATTTTAGATCATATTAAGGACTTTTATATCTTGTTAGATAATTTTATCTTTATTAATATTTATATCATCTCTATGTCTGCGTATTATTGTATATTAAAACAGTTGTTCCATATTTATAATATTTTTGCAGTGAAATTCTCGAGAGCGTTCGTGTGGCCCGGTAAATTGACCAGAGGAGGGTGGCCAGCCTGTCGGGGCACAAAAAAAAAAGAACTGATGTGAAAAAAAGGCAAACGGAATACACACACGGCACAGAATACTTCTGCCGGGTGCGCCGCCACGCAAACGGAGATTGCAGTATGTCATCAAATCTATATAGCTGCTGATAACTACGTCATTTTTCGTTAAAAAATGTGGATTATATAAATCAATATTAAAGAAGGCAGTCGCCTGGGCGGAAAGCGTGTGAGATGATGCCTTGCAATCCAGCTGAGGCGACCATTCACATCACGCAGCGAAGCGGAGACGCCCAATGAATTTGGGAATTAGGGGTTACCACTATTTTTAGGTGATAATACTATGTAAATTACACAATGTAATAAATGAATAGGCCCTAAAACCACTAATCGGTTCTGAAAATGTAATGTAATTTGTCTATGTCATGTCAGAATTTGTCAGATAGTTTTCAGTGCTTCGGTTTTATTACAAAATTATTCAAAATAATCAATAATTTTATGACTAAAAGTGCTGTGAAATGTAACGTCGTTTCAAACCCAAATATTTTTTTTTATGAAATCGGCCACATAAAATAATGTTGCTGATGTTGCCAGTAGGTACAGCGTCAGCATATCTTACTTTTTTACCATTTTGTAAGTTGACATGACACATTTATCAAAGGTAGCATGCAAACTCTTTGAGACCATAAATTTGAAAGCTTTGTTTGAACAGATCATTGTGAACACCTTTTCAACTGAGATAAACGTAAAACAGAAGAAGTGGGATGTTTTGACTACATTGGGCGCATACAATATTATGATGATTCGCACTGATTATATCAATTTGGTTTTATGTCGTTCTGTTTATATTATTTACTCAAGACGCTCATTTCAATTTAACAGTGACTATACTGAATTTAGGCATAGACAATGTGGTGTGGTTAATTAATGATGTATGCTTAGAGTATTTATGGTAAGAACAGAGTGTGCCTATTGAATTGCGAACCTCAGACACGGCTAAGAACAATATCACGTTCGCGCAGCGAGCCTTCGCAGTCGTGGATGCGCGGTAGCGGCGTGAGGATCTCACTTCATTTTGCTAAATTGGACAATAAAAATGGTAAAATGTGCAGTCAAATCCTGCAAAAATGACACAAGAAAGGAATCCAAGATGAAATCTAACACCCATTACATTTCATTTGTATGTCGATTTTTACAGCTATTTTGATAAAAATAAATCGGGCATCGCGTCCATTTGCGGGGGTGAAGGAGACGTGAGAGGGGGGCACGCAAATACCCGCCCGCGCACCGCGCCGACTGTCAAAAGTATAGTGATGGGGTGCGAACGATTGTAGTCGATGTTTTAAAAAAAAATATATGTTAGTTGGGAGTAGAGTTTTTCCTCGGAACGTCGCCGATTGCGATGCAAAGCGCTTTACGCTACTCGTCAGCGTATGAAAAAAAAATTGAAAAGTTGTCGGAAGTACTCAAGACGACTAAAACCACGACGTTGACATATTGTGAGCAAATAACAAATAAATACGCAGACATATATAATTGTTATTTTTTAATTTATTCAACAATATAACAATTCACATTCACTTTTGACAAACATAGCCTCTTCGGGTCCATAATTTTAAATAACGATATTTTTTAATGTAATTCCCATTATTAATATATTTTATGTATTTAAGTACCTATCTTATCATAAGGTTGCAATGCCCCAAAAGGGTAATGTTAGAATCTTACTACTATGTAACACCTAAATTAAGCACACCTTTCGTACAATTATTTATATTCTTGTGCAAAAAAGTATTCATAATAATAATAAATGTAACCACTTGAAACAACCAGAAAATGATTATCTAAATGGTAGAACTATCATTATAATTTGGTAAATTACTAGATGTTTTATATAATGAACCAGAGAACAAGTAAAAAACATAAAGAGTGTGTAACTAATTACCTAACAGAGAACCAAATTAATGTCATTTATCGATAGCTTTTTCCCCATCGGCACGCCCCATCCCTACCTGTCATTCGCCCTTTTTTAAGTTTGTCTATGCTAGCTGTCTACGTTTTGCACAATGAAGTTTTAGTGATACGCGCGCTCTGTTACTTACCATAGATACTCTAAGGATGTATGTAAGAATAAACATAATCCATGGCCAAATTAAATAAAATCTTTCCTCACTCTCAAGCGTGGGCAAAGTACCTCCTAAATTATAGTCCCCATTTGTTATGCCCTTTCATAAAAGAGCATGGAAATAAGTGTGATGCTAAGAATTGTAAGTAAATCTAAACTCATCAGGGACTTCTTGATTTGCCAAGCGTTGCGATTAGGTATAAAAACTTACTAGGTAGGAGTCACCATGTACAGAATGCGTCACTAACTGTTAACCCACTACTGCAAGGGGGTTAGTAGTTAGCGACGCAAACTGTAGCTATAATATATTTTCAATATACAAAGTGTAGTTTCACAAAAGCTAAATTATAAAATACGAGCAGTCCGACCGGCTTCGAACGGGTATTATCATCATCATTATGAGAGATTAGAGGCACTACTTGTTTTTTCTTTTTATTTCAAGGACTTACCGTAAAGACCGTAAAGAAATCATCAAGGAACTTATACCCAATAAGTTCCTTGGAAATCATACATACAATAAATATAATGTGACAACCATAGATTTTATATTCCCTTGATGACAATCAAGGACAAACTATTTTCGTACTATAGATAGTCTGTGGTTACAAATGAAAAAGTAATTCGACCTCAGATCAAGAAACTCTATGCTTTGGCATTATGTTATTCATATTATATTAGGTCCTTACATATGAAATTGGCGTTTTTCGTACTGGCCACTTTAATCACAAATTTCTCCTCTTTGGTAAGGAATTCCAAATTCAAATTTGTACAGCTATAGACTCATGTATTTGTGCTTCGATGATCGTCATTCATTTGTTTTTTTTCTTCTGTTTTTTTCTGTTTGCGTCACTCATTTTACAAAATGGAAAACTTAAAATATCGCATTATTTACGAGTACGAGTTCCGCCGTGGCACTAGTGCTGCGGAAACAACTCGAAGGGTGAATGATGTGTATGGCGGTCGTGTTGCAAAAGAAAACACAGTTCGTTTTTGGTTCCAACGTTTTCGTTCTGGAAATTTCGACTTGCAGAACAAGCCCCGTGGACGGCCTGAGACTCAAGTTGATAATGAAGAGTTGAAGGCTATTGTGGAAGCGGATCCATCGCAAACCACGTCCGAGTTAGCTGCAGGCTGCGGTGTTAGTGATAAAACTGTTTTAATTCACTTGAAGCAAATTGGGAAGATTAAAAAGCTTGAAAGGTGGGTACCTCACGAATTGACTGAAGCAAACCGGCAAACGCGCGTCGACTGCTGCGTTACATTACTAAACCGGCACAATAATGAAGGTATTTTAAACCGAATCATTACCTGTGATGAAAAATGGGTTCTTTACGATAATCGGAAGCGCTCAGCGCAATGGTTGGATCCTGGCCAGCCAGCCAAATCCTGCCCCAAGCGAAAATTAACCCCAAAAAAGTTACTTGTAAGCGTTTGGTGGACTAGTGCCGGTATTGTTCATTACAGTTTTCTCAAATCTGGCCAGACTATTACGGCTGATGTCTATTGTCAGCAATTGCAAACCATGATGGAAAAGCTAGCGGCTAAACAACCTAGGCTGGTCAATCGCTCCACGCCACTGCTGCTTCACGACAACGCTAGACCACACACTGCGCAACAGACGGCTACTAAATTAGAAGAGCTTCAATTGGAAAGTCTAAGACATCCTCCGTACTCCCCGGACCTTGCTCCAACAGATTACCATTTTTTTCGAAATTTGGATAACTTCTTGCAAGGGAAAAAATTCAACTCCGATGGGGCAGTCCAAATCGCCTTCAAAGATTTTATTGATTCCCGTCCGACTGGTTTTTTTAGTAAAGGGATCAATGAACTACCTATAAGATGGCAAAAGTGCATAGAAAATAATGGTTCATACTTTGATTAATTAAATATATTATATTAAAAAATATTCGACTTTTTGTTCCTCCCATACAAAACGCCAATTTCATATGTAAGGACCTAATATTAAATATAATATGTACTAAGGTAACAATAACCTAAAACTTTTAGGTAATTGTTACATCTTGGGCAGAATAATTGAAGCTGTGTACGGATCTCTTTGATAGTTAAGCTTTCAATTGGTGAATACATTTTCAGATCCGTTCAGTAGTTTAGTTTGTATTTTTCTTTCGATTACGTTCTCAAGTTATATTATTCGTACATTACATTTAAGTTTTATGCGTACATTGCTTTATTTATAAAAGAAGATTGCCTAATTTATTTACATAATAACGTTTTGCACAGCAGTGTTCTCAAAAACATATCGCACTCGGATAAAAACAAACTGTGAGCCCGACCTCATTGCATGACCCAATTAATGAACTTGTAAAAGGGACTTTTATTTGCTGGCAATTTTTAATTTCATTATTTTTACTCATCTCATGTGGGCCGTGGCGCGTTCCACGTAAATATTTAATTTCAATTCTGTAAGAGAAGTGATATTTTATTTTAAAATGACTCTCAGCTGAGGGTTTTTATTTTGTTTTTGTACAATTAGTGCAAGTTCCTATTAAGTTACTGGACCGAAATATTTTTAATTGTTTAAGGGATAGAATTAGGTACAACCCATTAAAATTAATGAATGCTTGTAAATATTAAACAACGTCAGGTTTAATTAGAAAACAATTTACTAATACCAGGTCTAATAACATAGGTAACTATTAAATTTATCTCCCCTATGTATAACGTGTTATATCAGATACATATTCGGTATCTCATAGTTTATTTTGTATCGAGCTGATCAATTCCGTGGTCAAATCCATCAGGAATATAAATAGGAACCAGCAAAATGCCCGCAAATAATAACATATTTCTAAGGCAATTCAATGGATACCAAAATAGCATAGCATCAAATGTATGAATCGTGGCGTGAATATAAACTCACTTTGATCCGCAAATTTCACAAAGATGTTTTGGGGATTTTGCCTTCTGCCTGTCGTCACGGAAAACTTGCCCTAAATCAAATCACCCACTATCTACCCTGCGACAAGATAATATGTAAGTTGGTTGTGATCTGATAACGAAACGAAAAATAACGTTTTTTTTTGTAGCGTTTGAAGGAAATATGTTTGGTGAGTGTATCGGGGAGATTATGTATTCATGATCCAGGTTGGTATTGTAATATTCTACTAATATACATATTTTTGTTATACAAAGCACAAGAGTATTTCTTATCAAAAAAAGAAAATTATAGTAAAATTTAAATAAAATAAGCTTTTACTTGTTTAGCTATTATTATTTCTTGAATAAACGTCAGAAATTATTAGCGATAGGCAGTTTTGAGAAGTGATATTTATAATGAAAACCTATTAAATCATCAAAAACAGTTTGCACACTAACTAATTATTGGTTACCTGGAAGAGATCGCTCATAGCGATAAGGCCACCCTTTGTGCTTTGTGTATAGCCTGTTATAAATTGCCAAAAATCTAGCTAAGTAATAGAGAGATACTTAATTATCATTATTTCGACATAAATGAAAACATTACATAAATCATCAAAGCGTTGATTTATGTAATGTTTTCTAAGAATTTTATTGAAGTCAGAGATTTTTCGACTTAAAAAAGACCCTGCACAAGTCTTAGCAATAAGTAACGTACTTATATTTTTTTAGGGTAAGGGTATTCCGAATAAAATAAAATAATTGTTTTCACAAAAACTGAATAAACTAAGAACTGTTAATTATGATTAGTTTATTGAGTTAATTATGTCAACAATACGTGACCTTCGTTAGTTGTGTTATCCAAGCCAAGCTTTGTTTGACTGAGCGAAATAGCTATATGTTTTAACCATTGTCTAACTTAACCTAAAGATGGTGAAACGGGCCCCGAGAATATTTAACTAAGTCTGCAAATTAGTTCAGTAGGTACTTAGTACCCAATCTCGGCATAAAGTTATTACTTAATAACTCGTTAGCAGACTAATCCATTAATGGCTTTTAGTCTGCCACTCTTCTGGCCTTAACGATGAAACCCGATTGTGAAATGTGTTATATGTATGAGGTTATATAATATTATATGTCTGAAAAACGCAAAGTGTTCAATACTTGCATATTGCCGTGTTTAACATATGGTTGTCAGAAATGGGCTCTAAATCAACAACAAGAAAATAAATGTTTGTCAGAATGGAATAGAAAGAAGCGTTCTAGGAGTCAAAAGAATTGACAAAGTACAGTTAGTAAAGATCAAAGGGAAGACTAAGTTCCAAAAGGTCCAAACCACCTACAGGAAATTTAAATGGCGTTGGACAGGTCACATGCTACGAGACACGAAGGATAAATGGACTAAAATAATAACTGAGTGGTACCCGAGAGAAAGTAAAGAATTACAGACATAGGGAAATAGCTTAAATTTACTGACTTTTTCTTGTTTAAGATGGAAAATAAAAATATAACAATTTTTTTGTCGAAATTAATATAATATAAAATATTTTAAATTACTAATATTTAGTTGGCCCACCATTTGCATTCAACACAGCAGCAATTCTTTGGGGCATGCTGCTTACAAGCTTTTTACATTCGGCTACACTTATGGCTCACACCACACACGGAAACTTCTTTAAGTTATGAATAACAAATGAAGGCTGATTAGTATATATATATTTTTGAATGTTTTGTTTTAAATTCCCATAATAATGGGTTTAGCTTACCAGATGTTTTATGGCCCATATTTTATAAGAAGGTTTTTCTATTGTTTTAATAATCGTTTAAGGGCACCGGCTTGCCCGTTCGATAAAACATTTGCTATTTTTTTAAATGTGTTTTGAACTATGTACCTACGTTTTAGAATGTTTGTAGAACCTTTCATTTGAATTTTCTAGGTTCGTTGGTCCACATAATTGGTTTAACCGTTTTATTAAATTTTACAAGTTTGTGAAAAAATCCATTTACAATAATTATATAAAAACCTATTTTCTAGGAAACCTCTTTCTTTGGTAATAAAGACGTTAACTTAGAGTATCTATCTATCTATGGGTTATAAAGTAGGTGCGCGTCATAGATAAGGCAATCAAAAGAGGTAAAAATTGAGTTCATGAGTTCTATTATGCGAACAACTACCTACTATATTATAATCAATCAATCAATACCAAATAGGTTTCCCATAAACTTTGGATAATCCTGCATGTCCGTAACGTGTGCGGGGAAGGGTGTGGGCCCACTCCTCTTTCCGCGATCTACGAACTTTTTTGGGATATTTTGAAACGTCCCAGTTTTCTTTACATTTGTTGAGATCACGTAATATTTTTAGTAAGGTTCCTTTATATTTTTAATTGAATACAATATAATTGCCTGTTACCAGGGGATAGTGTAGCTTCCGAATAGTAAAAAAAAGCCATCCATTCGTTACCGTTTAGGAACAAATAGTTCATTAATATAATTGATAACAACCGGTTAAATGTAACAAATGATATAATAATAAAATTATAAAAACAATTATAAAATAGTTGTTACAAAAAACAGTTAGGAATAAGTACTTATAATATCTAGTTATATGTTGTTTACATAAAATTGTTATAAAAAAATATAATTTAAATAAAGTAAAATTGAAAATGAAAATGAAAATTTCCCATTAAAATATAAGTAAAAATAATCAATTGTACTAGCATTAATTAGGTCATTATTAATATAGTTTTGTTTATATAGATGATAATGATAATCATCATCGTCTAATCGATTATGCAAGGGAAGCGTCAATAGTTCACAGACAAACAGAGAAAAGTACAGATTAGTGATATAATTTCCTATTTTATGTACCTAACTAAAACCAACTCCTTCGCTCGTGCAGAAACCATTACGCTGAAGTTTGTAACAAGGTAGATTAGCCTATTTATTCTTCACAAGCTGTTGCCCGCGGCTAGACTCACGTGGAATTTGTTTATTTCCTTTATGAACTCATAATTTTTTCGCATATAAAAAAATATAATAGATAAAAGGCTTATTTGACCACAAGCTCACCTGATGTAAAGTGACGATGTGACCTAGAAGGCTTCTACGTACCACATTACGAAACACGAAAAAATCGTTTCACGTACCTATCACCACTTCAAATTTGGTTAAAATCTATGTAACTGTTTTGCCGTGAAGTGACAACAAACATCTTAATATCGAAAGTTACAAACTTTTGGCTTTATAATATTATCAAGATATAGGTATGAATAAGCGGTAGCCGTGTTTAGACACTTTCTTCCAGCATAACGGTATATCAAACTTTTGATTGATTACTTAATTTTATAAGTACAAGGTTTTTTGTCGTTAATCTATTTCTGTTTTGTTTTAAGATATTATCATAGAAGGTTTATATCCCGCCCTTTCTTGATCTAGGTGTTTATTAGACTCTAGCCCATATAATAATAAATGATATAAACTGTAAAACAATTTTGAAGAATAGCTTACTTTTCGCATTTTTTGTAGAAAACCGTCGTATACATAAACGAAACCGCGCGTCGTGCGTCGTCGAGACCCACTTGGCAGAGTAGCGCGTATCGAAAGAGTCTTGCATCCGGCATTGCCAGCTCGCTAGGCTACCTATAATAGGTTGTTAAAAATCACCTCACAACTCACAACCTCTTAAGTCTTCCCCTACTTATATTCATATCATATCACTGCATCTCTACCTTCTCTTATTTGTTTCAAATTTCTTAATCACCACAGGTTTGCTGTAAGAAAACTCTCATAGGGTTAAGCTCGCCTTTGTACATGACCATTGTTAATAAACCTTAATGTATCCTTTTTGTTTACAATTTATGAATTTATGAATCTAATGCTTAAAACTGCATCTAAGGGAACAACAGCCGTGTTGGCTTTTTTGTGTTTTGGTGTGCACACTCGATATTCATTCCGAAGGTCGAGCGTTCGAACCCTGACATGCACCTCTAGATCTTTCTTCTTGAAAAAAGTATGTGCGCTTTAAAAAACGCGCTTCAACGGTGAAGGCAAACATCGTAAGGAAAACGGCATGTTCTGAGAACTTAAAAAGTGTTTCAAGGACCTGTGACATTCACCAGCCCGCACTTGGCCAGCGTGGTGAATTAAGGCCTAATCTCCCATGTCAATAGAGAAGTCCTTATGTCCCAGTAGTGAGAACGTTAATAGGGTGATAATGATGAAATAAAACAAGTTAATACACAACGATTGGTTTATTTATAGGGAATTCCACATTAAAAGTCTTAAATGGATCTTATCCATAAAGGGCAAATATGCACAGCAAAATGTTATTATTATTTTCTTATTTTATTCAAATGAAAAACTTAACTAGCTACAAACTTCATATAAATATTTACATTGGCCCTTATTCACAAGTTTTTGAAAATATTTATGTCGAAACATTGCGAAATAAAACACATTATCTTAACGGCAGTTCAAACAAGCTTGAAAATACATGCATTTCATAGTGCATTTGACGAAAAAGCTATGTTTTTACTTAAAGCTTTTTCATTATTATGTTAAAGACCTTGGGCCTCACTTGGTAATAAAAAATGCAAGCTTGTTCAATGCTGCAGTTTTTAAAGTTTACAATTTTGAGAGATGCGGTTAGGCCAGTTGTTATCCAATTTCTTATAAGAAACATTATTTACATTGCATTTCACAATTACAATTACTATTTGGTATGACAACATCAATAAAAATAAAATAAACTATTAAGTTATGTACAAAATAATTAGTCGTGAGTAATTATATTAAATAAGTCATCGCGGTAAACGCTGAATATATGAATTATACATATGTTTTTGAGATGGCTTAGTGATAAAAAGCTAATTTGATTTGTATACATTTTCACACATTTGAAACAACTAGTTTGTTTTCAAATGTGAAACAGCAGAGACTAAAACATTGGTGTATTCATATTTATTTTACAGCAAAATAATTTCAGTGGTAACATTTGACAAAAATAAGTTAAGGTTTGGTCACATTATCGTTCATCATCATCATCATACGAAACGGACAGGTTGAACATTCAAAATAACCGTGTATTATGTCATTTGACGCGCCTTGATGACATGACCACACCTAGACTAGGGTGCTTTTACCAGAGCTAAGATCTTTACGTATATGCTTTTATAATTATATTCAATATGTACTTTATATTAGGTGGAACTAGGTGGAAAACTTCATTCAACATTGTTGGATATCTAATGCATCCGTAGTAAGTAGTTCGGTTGTTACGTGGTACAAGTATATCTTAACTTTAGTAGAAAAGCACTCTTAAGATCGATTTAAACCAAACGAGCATTCGAGCAGTCGCATTCTAACCCCGTTCTAATAACTTAATCAGCACAAGCAATATTTCTTTGTCTTGTGAATTTGGATTACTGAAATGATTCTGAAAAATAGCTTGGTATAGATGGCATTAATTAGACAGTGCGATCAGGTTGCTGAAAGTGATCTCCATATTCAGACGTGCATTCCTTAACCGATATCAACGCCTCATGTGTTTTTCTGTCTTCATTTCGGTAGTATATATACATTTTTGCTTGGTAACGGTGACAAAGATCTTCCATTTACGATGAAAGATCAAGAAATGACGTTATTACTCAGTGGCAGCGCTCTTATTTTGAAGTCTTTTAACGTTTCGAATTGTCCATTATCTACGTAAATGTATACCTAAAAATGTTCTCATATTCGACAAAATTGAAGTTTTATGCCCATATTCCATTCGTTAACGAGTTGCAGAAGTTCGTTTAGTCTCAATCCACCTTTTGTCTAATTTATTCACAAAACCATTTATATATTTGGCAATATATGTTTTGGACATGACTAGAGCTTTATATGTACCTAGCATTTAATTTTGTGTTATTCTATCATGGTTACATAACTAAAATCGTTACAGAACTTTGAGAGTCATAGGTATAGCTGTTTATTTAAATGTGTTTGTATAAAGAAACAGTTCTTTTCATAAAGCATATTAAAATTCAAAAGATGTCGGATTTAGTTATATCAAGTCACTTAACTTAGTAACTTTATCACTCGCAAAGTAACGCAGCGAAAACTCCTTAATTCAATGAGACACAAAAATGGCGCACGTCTGTACAAAAACAAAATATTGCGTACCCATTATACAAAAGGAAATTTATTAACTAGATAATTTGAGCTAACACGGACAGGAGTAACATGGAAACTGCTGTGTAGAGTATTGTACCTGAAACAATGGACATAATAATTAAATGGTATTGTATTACAAACATGCCAAATGAGCTTTCATCCCACATAGTTTTCCCAATACAATAGGCACGATGAACAAAATAATTATTAGTTTATAATTAAACTTGACATTATCATTGAATATGCATGCATTACTTGATTCGCAAGAGGTAGCGGGTTCGATTCCCGCCGAGGGGTCAAGTATGTTCTGCAATCAATTTCTCCTTGGTCTGGGTGTTTAATATGTATATATTTTTTTGTAAATATGTATCTCTACTATATTAAGTATATCAGATGTCTAGTACCCGAAGCACAAGCTTAGAGCTTACCACGGGGCTAGATGTTTTTGTGTGGATTGTCCAGCAAAATATATATTTTTTATTTATTTTAAGTTCAAAAAGCTGCAGTTGCAAGCCTCGTCTACTAACGTCTTTCTGAAAACCAACGTTCGTTGTATGGAAGCCCCCTGAGATATTTACTTATTGTGTGTTTTTATAATTAGCGAGAAGGGAAATATTTTATCCCTCCATATTTTAACTCTCTATTTATCACCGCTTTTGAGATACAACCTGATGACAAACGGCTGGACAGACGGGTAGATAGAAAGACGACAAAGTCTCAGTAATAGGATCCCAAAAAGGTCTTAATTAGGTGTTTATGTTGTAAGCTGTTGCTTGCTAATCGGTCTTCTTAAGATTTATAACAATTATTCAAAACTATTGAATAAATAGTCCATATTTTCCTAACTTGAAGTTATTCTTGATTTTTTTTGAATTATATAAGCCTTCGTACTTAAAGAGTAAAATGGGACCAAGTGTTTGTAACACGGAACCCTCGGAGTATGAGTAAACCTCTTACTTAACGGTTTTAGTTTTTATCGTCACCAAAGAATAAAAGTGTCTTATTTGTGGCACTGATTGAATATTGCATTGTAACTTCATGGAATAAGTTTTTAAGTGTACTTGTGGTATATAAGAAAATACGTAAAAGGTATTTATAATACTTTGCTCGACTACTGATTCATAATTTTAAGCTATTTTTAATTTAGAATTCACTTATAAAGTGAGCTGTATGTTCTTTTTAGAGCATTTTTGAATAAAATATTTTTTTTTAATAATAACTTTAAATCTACTTAAAGTGTACTTAATGAACCTAGGTGGATAAACTCAGGTTAATTAAGAATTCCATCTAAAATGTAGAGTTGTTTTTCAAACTTTTCTAGCGAACGCCAACACAAAAAAATCGAACTAAGGCAGCTGAAATGCTGACAATGCTAGGTCATGATAAATATTTAAGTAACATTTTGCCGCCTAAGTCACTTTCCACGAAATAAGTTATTTCTTACTTATATTATTTTATTCTAGAATATTTGCTGCCTTTTATAAACCAACTTTTTATCTACGTTAGGATATTTCCTTCCGTGACAATTTAAAATATTGTTATACATTTATGAATTTACCTCTATATAGAGTGTTTCAAAATAAGCATAGAAAAGTGAGCTCATGACGAGTAGTTTTTGTTCTAAATTGTTTTATGTGCAATCCCATTTTTTTATTCGTTAGAAATGTTGTAGAACAAAATTTGATTGCCCGGTGTGCCTTGTTTGCCGCATACCCTTCCCGCTTTATGTACAAACTAGTAGTACCTGCTGTAACCCGCGTTATAATGGATTTTATTTTTTTTTAGATTTGGATTTTGTAACTCCTTGAAGATAATTATGAGGAGAGAAAACTTGAAGATTAACATCGCCGGCAGTCTACTCTCCTTCAGCCTGTGCATTTATCACGCCACTTGTAAATCTCACGATCTGACGCGAGTTTATATTCATTTTTTTTACCTACGACAAAAGTACTACACAGCAAAAAAACAACGCGAACGAAGATAACCAAAAGAAGAGTAGTTTTCACGTCACTAACATTTTAACATAAATAATACAATACGAGTAGTTCTCCGAAGTATGAATTTTAATTTAATAAAGCCATATTTATTCCTTAATAACATACAATTTGAATTTCAGTAAGGTATTATGTTAATAATAATTAATTAATTTACATGAATTTATTACATTAAGAGAGTATGCATATTGGATAAATATTTCTTACTAAAATTATTTCACCAGTTTGTTTCACAGTCAAGAGCAAGCTGAACTAAAATAAACTCACTTAATTTTGATGACTTTATAGTTAATCTTATCTTTTGAAAACATAACAAACTAAAAAGGACACGGAAACAGAAAGATGCGTTTTTATATTTCCAGTGTGTTACTTCCGCATTATCATCCTGTAAGGTACCACATGAGAATCCGACAACGAGTAAAATCACTTTTATAGGGTTCCGTACCCAAAGGGTATAACGCGATCCTAGTTCTGACACTTCGTAGTCTGTCTGTCCGTCTGTCAGTAGGCTTTATCTCAAGAACCTAGTATAGCTAGAGTGTTGAAATTTTGAGGAATAATGTATTACTGATGCAACTATAGCACTAACCACTAAAAACTCATAATAAATAAATATTAAAGGGGCTCCATATTATAAACGTAGCTATTACAAAGTCAAGCAACGTTGTGAGATGTCAGTACGTGGATGGGTGACCGTTGTGTCTGCAACTTTTTGACCTCAATTTTTTTTAGATAATTATCTATATAATTATAGTGTATTAACTACAAACGCAACCGTAGGTATAGTATGCGCCCAACTCATACGCTTCAAATTTAGATTATTTGTTTTTTTTAGGTGCATTTATGCCACCAAGCGAGGGTTGATTTATGGGGGCTGAAAATTATTATAAATGAGTGAGGAAGAAGCGTAGGGCAGACTGATCAGTAATTGGGGGAGTTAGATCGACACTTTATACGGCTGTACGGGTCATTAGAACAATTAAAACATCGGGGAATTCTCTTTAATTAAAAGGAAATGGATATTGAGAGATTAATTAGAGAATTTTATGAAAATGAGCTAGCTTTATTTGACTTCTAATTAAAATATACATTAATATTTTGAGACTAATGTGTTTGGCCCTATATAACTTGAAAAACGGATTTTTTATATTAATTAGTTTGACTTTCAATTTTGTTAAAAACTTTAAAATATTAACTAAACTGTATAAGGCATTTTGAGAAGACCGATTTGCTCCTTCACTAAAACTAGTCAAAGAAATTGGATGGAAATGCACATTACGATTTTTGTATGTTATAGTAAATTATCATGTTCCACAGTACCTCGCGTTGGAAAAACCACAGGAATCTATAAAAAATATTGAGTGTTCCATTATAATATGTAAAGTAAAAAATATCCATCTATATGTATATTATATTAAGTATATCAGATGTCTAGTACCCGTAACACAAGCTTATTATAGCTTACCACGGGGCTAGATGTTGTTGTGTGGATTGTCAGGCAATATTTATTTATTATTATTATTATAATTCTTCAGATTGTGGTATAAACGGTACCTAAATAGGTTAAACTCCCGCAAACAAGCCCGTAATACCATAATCCTACGACGGGATGCTTCTGTGGCAATAATTGTCCACATTGTTTAAATCATGTACCTGGTACTTCCATATAGCTTGTCCGTTCTGGCTTTTGTATGGATACGAAAACCTTCCTCTTAAATCACTGTACCTTTTGCTAAAAACCACATAAATAGAATTTCCGTTGTTTTTGAGTTTATCCCAAATGTAAAGACAGACACCGCGGGGGGCTTCAATTAATAAATAATACGTATAATGTATGTATACGTGATACTTAACACGGGAGGAAACTCGACTTTCATTCCGATGGTCGTGGTGGGCCTGGAGTTTTCTTCTTGAGAAATTTATGTGCGCTTTAAACACGTGCTTTAACGGTGAAGGCAAACATCGTGAGGAAACCGGCATGTTCTGAGAACTTAAAAAAAAGAGTTTGAAGGGCATGTGACATTCACCAACCCGCACTTGGCCAGCGTTGTGAATTAAGGCCTAATCTCTCTCGTCAAGACAGAAGTCCCTGTGTCCCAGTAGTGGGAACGTTAATAGGGTGATAATGATGACGTGATACTAAGCCCTACCATTTGGGTGGTTTCAGTGTGGCAAAATGGAACAATTCATTCTCAACTTCTGCAACATCTTCGCAAAACTAATTGTAGTAAATTGCTTACCTTTAGAACCGACGGCTGCTGCGAGTTGGAAATCAGCTGCCGTGGGCATCTCGGGCGTAGTGCTGATCGGTCCTGAAACAGACAGTGGTATTAACAAACGGCATTGGAAACAGATAGTTAAATATTGTATTATTCCTATTAACACGAAATGGGAGCCTACCTACACGTATGAACACGTGACCGCCATATTCATCAAAATATTTCATTTTATACATATATCAGATTCATAGGAATGTTTAAAGAATAAATCTAAATTTAAAATTTAAGAAAAACCCCCGATTCCAATGCCTTAATTTACTTAAATATAAAACAACATAATATTATGTAATGTGGACGCGATGCGTTTTCATTTGATACCCCACACTAGTATATTTGCAGATTTTCGGTTTTGCTTCCCCACTCTCACCCCATAACTTTTAAACGGCCCAACCGATTTTCATGAAACATGTCTAAGAACACTCGCGCAAGACTCACCTTTCATACAAAAAAAAAATAAATTGAAATCGCTCCATCCGTTCGGGAGCTATGGTGACACAGACAGACAGACACACAGACAGACACGTCAAACTTATAACACCCCTCTTTTTTGGTCGGGGGTTAAAAATAACATTTTTCATAAACCTAAATTAGTGCTAAATCTGTTTAAATGAGTATGAGTAGTTTTTATATGAAGAATAAGCAAAATATTTTTATGAATGTGTAAGAATAAACAGCAAAGTTTACACAGTTTTCATTTCGCGATTTCAAATCTATCTCAAGAGCAAAGTAAATCAATACTCGAATGTCTGCTCTGCATGCATATCAATGAAGTTTTATTTGCTATTCAGACTGCGTTGAAAGACACCGGAATATAACACAAACATACTATAAATATCAAGATCCAATATATTTGCATAAGTTAATTTATCAACAGACGTCAGACGTCTCATCTTTACAAAATGCAGGACGAAATGTGCAAACAATCTTTATTTTCTTTCTCGCGCGATATTCGCAATTTATTGCCCGAGAACAATGTAAATGTTAATTTTTCCTATTTCGTATAACAATGTCTAGAGATGCATTCTATCGCCGGGGTAAGATAGTAATTCGGTGTCAGCGATTTTATTATGAACAAAGCTTAAATCTTTTGCTATTGGGTTTCGTATCAAATTTGTGAATACGGGATCTTATTACGGAGACTCTTGGTCTATCTGGCCAAGAGAACCTGGTAGGTACCAGGCTGTACGTCAAGAAATGTGATAGATAGAGAGAGAGATCGATTTATAAGGATGACGTATTTCTGTTGGCGATATAACAAACAATAAATACTAAAATACATAATATATAATATAAGAGGGCTCTCATACGACAAACAAGATTTTTTTTTAAGTTTATCTACTTTTGTGAATATGTAGTACTTGGTACGGTGACCGCTGACTATATCATTATTTCTGTTTTTTTTTTCATTCAAATAGTGCATAACACGGAACCCCCGGTGTATAAGACTATCTCATACATAACGTTATGAACGCCAAAAAAATAATGCCTAGAAATGGAGACAATATTTTTATTTTATCCAATTAAATAGCGTTTATTACGTTCACAACTTGTATCTTGTCCACATCAAAACATACCATCAGGTGAGATTGTGGAGAAAAAAGATCTATAGTCCATTGAAAAAAAGTTTATAATAATTTCCAGACCAAAATTGTAAAGATAAGTACAAGTTAACGTACAAAGTACAAGGAGCCTATAAAGTTTTTAAGCCTAAGAAGAAAGATCTCACATGATTGGACTTAGAAAGATGGTTTGTTATGATGGATGAAGTTTTCTTTGTTGGGCCAAGAGGTCCCTAGAGCACACAAGACTAATTTAATGTCGAGTGGTATTGGCGACTTCGTACTTTCACTCGGGAATAAAATAAAAACTTTTTTCAATCCATTATCACAGAACTGACTAAAAATCAACGAAAAATGAAAGCAGCAAAGTGAATTCGGAATAGTAATTTATTCATTTCATTCTTCAAAAGATAAAAAAGTTTTTAAGCTAAATTTCTTTTAAAAAGGACGGACACTTGAGTCACTTGAGTACAGTTCTAACACTTTCACAGTATAAAAACATTTAAATTAATGATTAGAAAGGCGCTTTTGAAAATAAAGTAAAGAGAATATAAATAAGCTACGAGTAAGAGTTGTTTGCCTTTTCATGGGTCAAAATTGTAACAAAAATCAGCCAATTTCTAGTGTTAAAAATAAACATTATGTGCTCTGAAATAATAAATTGGACCAACTTTAATCAGATTTCAAGCTAATTTGCCAATTTGAAAGCTACACAGTACGACGAATAAATCATCAAAACGGAGAAAAATATCAAAAGTAAAAACTATTAAAAATGATATTTGAAACCTTTTTTGAAATCGGTAAAAAAATACAAAAGCAACGATTGCCATATGTTTATTATTTGTTCGAATTTCACATATATGGAAGCTCCACATTTCTACGGACGTAGTGAATGCCACTTCAATATGCTATGCTGGTCTGACATTCTAGTGCTGGCAGAATACAAATTGTATTCGCTATTCGTCAAGTAACAAGCTGGACTTCCAATCTTTTTTTTAGATATAAAATAAATATGAGCGTCAAGCTATACAGAGTCAAATTATAAATAAAATATAAAAGATAGAAAATGACGGGAAGACCGATTTTTTCTGCCTATAAAACTGTTATCCAACATACTGGGACTTCAGTTAAATCGGGAAACTCAAAAACCGTTAAATCATGGTTAATATTCCGTTGTTATCCCTAATAATGTGAATTAACATCTAATTTTCATATGTTACTAGCGGTCCATCCCCGTTTCGCACCTAGTTGACCGTATTGTCAATCTAAACTATTCTCGAACATAAACACACACAAAAAATTGCATCCAAATCTGTCCAGCCGTTAAGGAGGAGTTCAATGATTATAACACGTACAGAAGATTTATATATATAGAGATAGGCAGAGCTTGTGCTATGGGTGTTTAGGAGACTGATATACTACATAAATCTATAATTAAAACACAAATGCGTTACTTTAGGTAAATTATTTTTTCATTAATTTTCAAGGGAGTGATTATTTACTGTTGTAGCATATTGAATACAATTACTTATTAGCATTTATTGATATAATTTATTATGAACGTAAAACATTATAAATATTAATCTTTTTAATAAGTCAATAAAAAGGTATGTACGCTAATAATATGTAGGTATAGTTTACATAAGATCAATTGTGTAACATCTGGGCCTCTGTTTCGGATTACACTAAGCATTAGTTAATTATGCTAATAAGTACAGTTTGATGACTTTACAACGACGGTTTGATTATATTTTTCAGCTTGAATACATTTCGCTCACAATCCACTAAAGTAAAACGTTTTAGGAGTACAGAATAAAATTCCAGTAGGTTATAAATTATTCAATGGACTATAATCCAATACGGATAAATCTACATCCAGTGAGTGTCATGTTCTAAGTGACTTATAATTACTTAGCCTTTTTGATTGCAAACAGTACGCCGACGCTAAGTCGTTTGTTAGATCCGGGTTAATGGCATTTATTTTTTAAAAATAACATATTAGTTCAGCAATGGTTTACCAAAATTATTTTGGTGTAAAATCAGCAATTTACAAATTATTCCGTGGGACAGGCGGTGTCCCCGACAAGGCTGGTGGTTAGTTTAACACCCTAAGCTTGAATGCCTTTTAAAAATTCATAGTCACCTAAATTTGCATTGGCGTGATATTTCTGTAAAAACCAAAGAAACACTACCTATTTTAAGCATATTTATATAATTGAGTAAGAGCAAGTACTTACCTACTGATAATGCTGTTTAAATAATAGCCAGTTTTTTTATCACATAAATTTAATTGTATTTTTAGGATAAGAAAAATTAACTTTTTTGTAGTTATGAACTTATGCCTTTGAATTGTATACTTTAGTTTGCATAATTAAGAATAAATATTTTTCGTCATTCTTGCGAAGGCTCACAGCTCATTTATTTACATACATGTTATACTGTAACACCTTAAAGGTCTCTACGCACTCACCAGGATAATATATAGCTTCTTTTCTAACCGCGTATTTAGCCTGCGGTATCCTTAGCGTGCAGATGAACTCGGCTGGGGTGGGCAGATCTGCGTCATTGAGTGTCACGGATGCTACCGCCGAATACCTTCCGTCGACAGCTTGCTTTATATTTTGTGTCACGCCTTCGAGACGTCTGAAACAGAATAGGGGATATTACTCCAATGTTCTGGCGGTAGAGTGCTGCATTAACTTAAATGGTAAACAAATCATTTAACAATCGTTTTCTTCAATGGCGTAAATCGTTATACAATTCGACAAAAAAACACATTAACGTTATTTCTTTGAAACTTTGCACTCATTAGTATAATAGCAATGGGAACATTGTAATACTGCGAAAGTTAAATAAAACTGTGTAGCAGTATAACGCCCTTCTCCAAAGAAAGGGCTATATAGTGAAAGGTACCACAAATTCATATAATAGTATCCTTACATAATTAGGTTTTTAGTTAGTTTGTGACAGTTCAGTTCAGTTTCTTGTAATTGGACTTTGCGCTTAAAGCAACAATTTGCCAGTGTCGAGTTAAATAAAATTATAAAGTGAAATACTAGATGTTATTCAGTTGAACGCCATTTTGCGCAGAGAGTATAATTATTATTAGTATATTAGTTAAGATTTAGATTTTGTTACATTGGCTGTTGACGTTGGTATAGCCAGTCAAGAATGTCCTAAAGAAGAAGACGGTTAATGTGGTAGTGGCGCCATCTGTGAAGAGTGTGCGTAATGTATTGTAGTGTAAGGTTGTGCAGCAAAAGTGATAAATCACTTAACATTCAGACTTAATCTAAATAAAATATGTGAGGACGGAGCAAAATAGGTTAAGGGCGCTTTTTTACTGCGAATTGAGATCTAAAATTTAAAAAAGAGGTTTTGATATAAATCAAAGTTACTTTTCCCTAAACCAATAATGGGTAGCTGTTTTTACTTTTCTGTTTCCAGATTCCTGGATATTACATCCAGGAATCTGGAAAAATCCATACAATCTGGTAATCATAAGTAGGTATGATGGTTTTACTGTAATAACTAAAAGTCAGTTTGTCAGCTTAATATTACAAAAAGCATGGTAATGTATGTTTGGCTATTTAATATCTAAAACTTGAACTATATTTTATAATTACAAGATATTTAACAGAGATATGAGCTATTTATACAGTTTTGAGGATTAATATTAGTAAAATAAAGTTACAAAAGCTCCATAGCATCTTGAACTACATAGTAAATTTAATGTTGCTCTTTCAAAGTATGAAATTTGAAACTTAAACAGAACTACTCAACTTTCTAATTTAACTTTGTGTGAGCATTGCCGAGTGGCGACCACATGTTTGCACAACAACATAGAAGTTGGTGGTACATCTCTAGGGAAATAATGGCTTGGAAACTTGCTTTAATCAGAAGAAATAATAAAAATAAGGTTATTGAAAAGAGTCTTGCACTGTTTTTTTTTGTGTATTATTCAAATTGGAACGGTCGATATAAAAATGAGGTTATTGAAATGTCTAGAATTGAAATGATTGTGTTTGATTTGAGTTGCGTGGTTCGGGCGGCGTCGAGGGATTTTGAAATGGTAATGATGTGTATCGAATCAATTGAGGTTTATTTCAGTAATATGAAGTCTGTAGATTTGTAGCCGTTCTTAGAATTTATTTCGTATGGGAATAATGTGTAAATATGTATTTTAGACGTAATTATACGAATCGTAGGTAGTTATAGAATATAAGAGACACATTTGAGCTTTTG
This sequence comes from Gymnoscelis rufifasciata, assembly GCA_929108375.1. Taxonomy (NCBI): domain Eukaryota; kingdom Metazoa; phylum Arthropoda; class Insecta; order Lepidoptera; family Geometridae; genus Gymnoscelis; species Gymnoscelis rufifasciata. The sequence goes on along the minus strand of OV815302.1, from coordinate 8,870,753 downwards.
GCGTTGTTGGGTCTTCGCACGTCGAGGGCTGCATTGAGGAGAACGGATTTATTAGTACACGTCCCGTTTGCCCGTACAAATTATTGACAAAATTCGTTTTTAATAATCGAATTATACGTGTGTGCATCTCCCTAAATGCATTGGTAAGCGCAGATGTTAACATCGATATTTTTAATACGCCAGTGTTTAAGCTTAAGAATAAACTTAATAATAGTTTTTTTTTATTTCCTCTAGTAACTACATATATGTTTTTTTTTATTTGTTTATAATGTATTTAATCAAAGCGTTTTGTTATTTGCTAACTTATGTTGTCCATTTTCTTTGCTTTGTATTGTATTATATTTCTTAATGTCTAAACTTTTAAATGGCCTTCAGTGTGCACATTATGTGTATCTATATTGTTTATTATTACATACTAGCTAGCTGTAAGTTTTCCTAAAATCTTAAAATAAAATAAAATAAAATTTCTGATCAAACTAGTTGTCGCCACGAGATGGATTTATATCACAATTCATTAGATCACTTCATATACTGATAATTAAGCCTGAGGCGCACGAGGTTGCGGGTTCGATCCCGCCGGGGGACCAGATTTTGTACGATCTACAATTTATGTTTTCGGGTCTAGGCGTTTTCTATGTATCATATATAAGTATTTACAAAAAAATGTATCTATGTAGTGTATCAGTCACCTAACACCCATAGTACAAGCTCTGCTCTGCTCTAGTTTGGGGTAAAGTGATGCTGTGTGAGTAGTCCGAAAATATTTATTTATATGTAAAGGTTTTGTACATAAACTTTAACTGTGCCAAATTTAAAATTCATTAGTTCACGAAAATAGTAAAAAGGTTTGGATAGGTTAACCTTTTTTAAGGTTTTTTATTAATTAATTTTATCATCTTTTCAGTTGTAAGCGACCTGCATACAGCATTAAAACCTCCGACATTTATTTATCACCAGCCAGCCATTAAGGAATATCGATAGCTTATATTGAATAGGTCCCGTTAAGAAAGAACTGGACCAAGCTTGCATATTCCCTGCACAGCATTTGTAGACTGAAACTTGGCAAGCGTTAGGATCAGGTGGCGAAGCTAAATGTTAGCCTTAATCTAACTCTTCTTGCCAACTTTCGAAGGATATTAAATTATGCAAAACCAATAATAAGCTTCCTTGCGTTTGTTTTAAATCGATATAATTTTTTTAATGTATATTTCTCTTTACTTTAGGGATTTCAACGTGAATTAATTAAAAATCATTTATAGTTTTTAATTTAAATATAGTTAATATAATATGATATTATGTCACAATATGAAAAAAAAAACTAAAATAAGTTAATCTAAAATAAATAACCAAATAACAACAGAAATATTGAGTAACGTAACTCAACGTAACCTAACGTTGCGCCACATTTACAAATTTCTACATTAAACGCGATTTTGTATTTAAGAAACCACGGAAAGTGGAGGCTAACATTATTATATTGTTCACGGTGAAATAGTATCATGCTACTAGGGATAGACAATCCAAGCGACAAGAAATTACGATATAATGAACGAAAATGTATCGAGTGCGGTCGAATCGACGTCGCGCGACCGCTTGAAGGTTAAGTTAAGGTGCGCATGCATGCAATGTCCTTGTGGTATCCACGAAATATCAGCCCTGTTACAGATATCTGTTATTTATAACATGGCACAGAGATAAATGGAATAATCATACAAATAATGCTATATCCTAAATTATTTACTTATTAATTTTAAGTTTTATTATGTTATTTATAAACACATTTATTACTTATTTAACTTTACCTTAATTTATCCAGTTCAAATGTCTCTATTAAAATAAAAATAATTTATAAATAGCCTGAAGATAAGCATACCTCACTGAGGCAGTAAATTACCCATCACATTTAAAATTTTTGTTTACCAGCAAGTTTGTGAAAACGAAACTATTGATATAATTGCCTTTGGCAAGATATTCAACTTGTTTTGAATTTTATATAATGTTTTCGCCAACTTAGAGTTAGAAAAGCAGCAATTGTTGCCAAGTTTTGATGGCTGGAAACCAAAGAAATATTATTCTTCATAAACTTGATAAATAAATTATGTACAGAATTTACTTCTAAAGTTCTTGTTTCACTGTTGCGTAATACATTTTCTGTGATCTGAAATCCAAGACAATCCCATTAAAACAATATTTCATATCAGATTCGTGGTGCATTACTGCATAACACCAGCCCGCAGTGCGGCGCTGTGGTTGCTATGTGGCATCGGTTACTTCATACATCAAAATGCACCCAGTTTACCGAGACATTTGAAATTCTAACACGATCCCCCTGAACGCTCCAGCAATTCGCGCTACACGAGGGGTTCGGTAGTTCATGTTATATTTGCTGCTTCGTCTCCGTGACAAGTGAATCGCTTGAAATTAGAGGCAAATCAGGGAAAGAGGAAGTTCAGTGTTTGAGGTTGAACGCAGCCCGTGCTATGAATAATACCAGCATCAATAATTTAGTGGCCGCAAGAGTTTGGGCATTGGTGAAAATTACATTGAAAGCATCTGTTGCTGGATGTACAAATAACTTCATTTATAGAAAATAACAGCGGAAGATTATTATGAACATAGCAAATGTTTAATTTTTTCTTCGTTGTACGTAATTTTTATAAAAGCATATCATTTCAGTAAAAAATTGAGCTGAATTCCGACTTGCACAAGTACCGATTGAAACATTTTCGATTTTCGTCCAGCGAGATGGTTAATAAAATTGTAACAACTAAACACTAAATGAGTGTTATTGATAAATTTAATTATCATCATTATCATAATTTTAGCCGTATGACGCCTCCCTCAAAAACTTCCAGTGACCTCGGTCGGTAGCAGCTTGTAACCACCGCGAGCCCGCTACCTTCACCAGGTCGTCCGTCCATCTAGTTGGTGGACGTCCTACTCTGCGTTTGCCGATTCGTGGTCTCCATTCAAGAACTTTCCGGCCCCAACGGCCATATGTTCTGCGCACTACATGGCCTGCCCATTGCCATTTTAGCGAACTAATTCGCTTGGCTATGTCGGTGACCCGCGTTCTTCTACGTAATTATAATTTGTATAAATTTTATTAACCGTTACAATATATGTATAATATTTGTCTTGTATCAGAATCAATTGTCCTAATCTAGTCTTACTAACTGACTCCATACAACTCTGCTATAGATTCACAATCAATAAATGATTATTTCTGATTATTACTGTGTGTAACAGTTGCCGAACAAATAAGCACTCGGGTGAATTTGTGCGCCAGTATTTAATTCATCGGCTGATTCCCTGAGAGAAGCCCTCCAAGATCGCAATTGGGCTGTAAACAAAGCACAGAAACCTCAAGGGCTGTTCAGCTTCCCGCAACATCGGAAGTCTACTCGGGCATTAAAAATTAGTGTCGGGAAGTAATCGATACCTCAGCTTCTGCCGACAGACGGTGAGAAGTCATTCTTTTTTGTCAGGTTTTGCAAAAACTGGATCAGCGATGTATTTTGTTGAAACGTACTATAAATAAATAATAAGCGATAACGCCGCCCATTGATTCACAGTTTTTGTACATTTATATTTTTTATGTGTTTATTGTAATGTTCTGTACAATAAGGAATAACATAATTTCTGACGAGGGGACAGCTGGGACATTAATTATGTTCCATTATTGCACACAGTTGTGCTAATAATGCAGATGTGTATTGCTAATTGGACCGAGAGGTGAGTAATTTGTGGTCTACTGCTTTGATTCAGAAACGCCATATTGTTTACTCAGAATACACTACTAATCCACACTGGAAATGCAAAGTCGGAAAATGATCAACGGGTGATATTATGGAATTTTTAGACGACTTCCAGAATAAAATTGAGAACATTTTCCGTGAACGGGTTTTGATGTGATGTTTTTAGGGTTCTGTATCTCAAATGGTTAAAATGGAATCAATTTTTTGAATACAACTCGTATTTTTTTATATCATAGATGAAAATAAAGTATTCTTCGTCCATGGCAGTACTATTATATAGAGTTGAATTTTGAGGGATGGTGCATTTATGTTGCCTCTATAACAACAAATACTAAAAACACATAAGAAGTAAATTTTTAAGGGGGCAACAAACGTAATTTTTCCCAGGTGAAGCAACATTGCGCGCTGCCAAGTATTTGGATGGGTGATACCCGCGTTATAATGATTAAAAATCATTATAACGCGGGTAAGACCGCGGGGCGTTGCAAGTCAATAAATAATTATGGTAGGATAATTTAACAGGCTTAAATGGAAATTATCTAGTTAATTCTCGGCTGAATTGAAATTGTTATTCAAATTTATAATTATATGAAAACAAGTATAATTACAAACCTTGTATTTTAATGCTAAATTTTATAAAAAGATAATATTATAATATTTGAGTTACAATATAGGGCATATTCTACGAGTATGCAGATAATATATTCGTTAATTATGAAAATAGTCAGTTACTAGTTAGTCGAAAATTATGTATCTCAAGTGGAGCAAGATCTGCAGACAATATTAAATATTTCTAGACAATTCACACAACAACATCTAGCCCCGTGGTAAGCTCTGAGCTTGTGTTACGGGTACTAGATATCTGATAGACTTAATATAATAGGCATACATATACTTTTTATTATACTTATTAAACACCCAGAACAAGAAGAAAGTGCTTGAAGAAAGAATATACAAACACTTTCACCCTCGGCGGGAATCGAACCCGCTACCTCTTGCGCCGCCATCGGACCCTCGCCCACCGCGCCACTAAAGCAGTCAAACTTATCTAAGACATACCAAACCTAATACGATAGAGTTTTGCCCACTTCAACCGACGAACAAAAAGGAAGAGGTTTTTGATTCGACGCGTTAATATATTAAAACAATTCTCAGATCTATTAAAACAATTCGAACCCCTTTAACTTGTAAATGGTAAGCTCTAAGCCTGTTATAGGTACTAGACATCTGTTATAGTTAATATTATAGACAAACATACATCGATTTTTTATTATTTGTATTAGTTACTCAGATCAAGGAAATAAAACTTGCAGAAAATACAAACAGTTGATACACAGCGGGAATCGAACCCACTACCTCCAGCGCCACAAGCGTACCTTAGCCCACCGTGCCACTGAAGCAGTTCAAGTCCTATTAAGATCTATTTCTGAGTTCTATTCAAGATTTCGGATGAAGTTCGGATGAAAGATGTGAATCGGATGAAACAGCCCAGTCCGTACCAAAGTCTGCGAATGTGAGTGGAAGCAGGCCATTACCATTGGATGGAAGCATTTACCATTTTTACACTGATGTTTAAATGGCATTGTAGCCTGATAGTTGGGCCCTTATCGTTATTTGGGATTATCCATTATTAATGACACACCCTGTATATCGCACTGTCGGCTTTGTTTTGATGTTCAAAAATTCTATATTAACTATAAATTATTTATTACGTTTAATATTAAAGTATTATAACTTACCGATCTGGCGTAGCGAGCGTGAGGTTCGGCGCGGGGTAGGCACCTTCCGCTGCACAGATGACGTTTACTGTGTCGTCATCCGTTTTGTTCTGGATCAGACGGAAGTTCGTCTCCGGTACTGTAACATAATACTCTTGGTAAATGGAAGAACAAAGACCGATTAGGCTTGTTTGCGGCTCAGTGCTCACGTTTTGTTTTTGCATTGAGGTTGACAACGCTGTGTATTAATCGAATGCGAAAATAGAATGTGATGTTTACTCGTGTAGAGTGAATGCATTTTTTGTTTAATTTTAACAAACGGATGGTCTAATTATGGCAAAAAGTTTCCAAATTTAGTAGGTAATTGTTATCAAAATGAGTACCGTCGATTTATCAGGTTCTAGGATAACAGTAAAGAGGTCACGACAGGAGTATAAATTAGGGGCTGACGAAAACCTCTGTATGGTTTTATGAATTCCTGGTATTTCGCCGCGGTGTCAGAACAGTTGCACCTTTTTAGATAATATAATCACAAGAACTTATGCTTCATGAGTTTTGAAAAACCTTATATCAGAATATAATGTGTGTTTTATACTGAAATATAATATTACCTAGTGTTTATTTTCTGTTTTGATAAACAATTTTTTTTAATAAAAGTAAATTAGTTGATTATCTAAAAAATTAAACAAGGGATAATTGGAATTTACATCTATCCCTTCGCAGGAGATAGCCATATGGCATTTCTGTAGTAAGCCACAAAAACTCTTTTTTTTTTTAGTTGAAAAAATACCTGACCATTTACTGATTTATGTACATAATTAATGAGTTAATACTTAGATTTTATTTTTAATTGATCTTATAATACCATATTTTACAGGTAATAGTTTTATTTATTAAACTTTAATATCATATTAAAAGACTGAGAACATAAAAACTGAAGTTATATTTGCAGTGATATATTAATATTTACTAAAATATTTTACTTCCGCAAATGGGATTATCTAGCAAGGAGGAAAGCTTACAAGTCGCGTAGATGCAAAAAATATGCAAAAATACCAGCTGGCCGTTGCTATAAAGCTTCAGTGGATGCGAACAGCTGCTGTTTAGAAAAAAAACTTGAAAGTACTAAACTGAGTTTTAGAAAATTAATTAATAAATGGATATCTCCTTCTAAAGTCCTTTTGTGGAATTGATGTTGTTTGGAAAATGGACTAAGAATAGTCGATTTAGAATTCGCTCTAAATCCATTTCTAAAATAAAATTTATCACATGTTTTAATCTTTAAAAGTAACTAGTAATTTCATCATAGATACTTAATTAACATAAATAACTTTTCAACGTTATATTATAAATAATGAAAAAGGTTTTATTTGTTATGTATTTACTTATTATATCATGTTATTATCATGGTTGACGGAGTTGAAATTATTTAGGGAAATAGTTGTTTCGGGCCCGGACGTAATGGTATTTTTGCTGCAGGAAAATGCCATATTTTATCTATAATATTATAGGAAGAACTATTATGCGCATTAAATTGTCGACAACATCACCCGTTATGTGTTCCGCAGTTCTATTTTTGGTTGTATTTGATACCATGTATTTTAAATAGATCAATTATCTCGAGAAAATCTCAATTTATATAAAAGTGAAACCAATTTCACCACTCACTGATTAATAATGATATCTCAGAAACTAGAAACTTGAAATTTACTAGGAAGATTTCTTATATGGCGTAAAAGGCGGGGACCGAATTTTACTCCACCCCTTTGTGGGTGAAACGGGTTATGGAAGTTTGTATAAAATTCCTTTTTTGAACTAAGAGAGTTAAAAACATGTACGAAGTTGCTGGCTATCACAAGTATAATATATAGCTGTAAAACTCATTTAAACGGAGTCAAGCCCGCGGACGAACGTTAAAAATAACGAACAAGTCGCGGCAAAAGTGACTTAGAGCGAATGAGCAGCAAAAACATTAACAAAAATAAATATCCTCCGGGACTTTCCACGGTCAAATAAAACAGCAGAAGAAATATGGTACGTCAAGTCCGACATGTTGTGAGGGTACCTCCGTAAAACGTTTACCGTCTGTCCGGCTGACATGTTCACTGACCGTGCCCGCCTCGCTCATGTGTTAAACGAAGTCATGTTGAAATGCCAGGCCCAGTCCAAACACGATCTCTTCGTTTTACCTTAATAATAAAACGAGTGTCTGCTTTCAGTGCTTGCTTTCATTTTATTAATGGGAATATTATGTGTGGTTTATTTCTCTTTTTGCCTTTTGGTCTTTGGCGTTTCATCATCATCGTGAGCACCGCTATTCACTTTCCCACAGCTGGGACACAGGGACTTCTCTCATGACGAGAGAGATTAGGCCTTAATTCACCACGCTGGCCAAGTGCGGGTTGATAATGTCACATGTCCTTCCAACTGTTCAAAGTTCTCAGAACATGCCGGTTTCCTCACGATGTTTTGCCTTCACCGTTAAAGCACGTGTTTAAAGCGCACATTATATTTTTCAAGAAGAAAAATCTAGAGGTGCGTGGCGAGGTTTGAACCCACGACCTTCGTTATGAAATTCGAATGCCCTCCCACTTAGCCAACACGGCTTCAAATGGGGCTTCATGGCAAAAAATGGGGCACAAAGTTTAAAATATCGAAGAGGCCTTCTTAGCAGTCCAATTAAGTATGCATAGGAATAATTTAATTTATAAGATTTTATATAAAACGCTTTCGACCTTTCCATAAAAACAGCTTAAACACGTGTTTAACAGCTGTTTAGCAAAAGTGATCCATAGAAACTATTGCTTTGCAACTGCTGAACGCTTTTCCTAGTCGTGTTTTTTTTGTTGTGGTAATGTGGCTAATGTATGTTTCATTTTTTATATGATTTGGAAATTAGGTTTTTCGGGATTTGCCCGAGGCCTTTGGTCAAACAGATTATAATGTATTATGTATCGCCCTTTGTGTATGACGTAATAGATAAGCAATTACTTATTGATTCGGTTTAATAGGGCAAATTAAAGTGAACATTATAGCAAGTTTCGAATTTACGCAATCATAAAAATAAGCTTAAATTATGTATGCTTATTAGACTGCGTTCAATTAGTGTCTATTCCAACTTAGTGATCCATTGATAAAGTAGGTCAAAGCTCATCAGTGCTCCCACTGAAACTACCCGTACTTCATGGCAAACTATATTTTAATTACTAAGTACGCTAAATCCTCTGAACCTGTTGAGTTACTTACTAATTGCTTACATATGTTTCTTACTAATATTTGTGAAATGGTCAAGATTATTTAAAACATTCATAATATTATAGTAAAATTGTTGCATTATTTTATCGCCTGGACAATGGGGGATTTACGAGCAGGCTGAGTAGAATCGAGCCTAGGGCGGCAGAATTTAGGGGCGGCAAATTTGGGGAACTATTTTTTTTACGTCATAGAAATCAAAAGATATTTTACGTTTACCAAATGTACATTATTGTGTAAATAGCATACATAACCCCGCCCATACGTGCAATTTCAACGAAATTGTTGCATTGTAATAAATGTAAATTTAAAATTATAAAAAAACCCCTTAATTTTCTTAAAAGTAAAATACCATAATATTTGGTAAAGTGCACGCGATGCGCTTTCATTTGATAACCCACTTGAGTATATTTGCAATTTTTCGGTTTTTTTCCCCACTACTTTCTAACCCCCATAACTTTAAGAGGCCACAACAGATTTTCATAAAACATGTCTAAGAACACTCGCGCCAGACTCACCTTTCATACAAAAAAAAACTAAATAAAAATCGCTCCATCCGTTCGGGAGCTATGATGTCCCAGACAGACAGACAGGCACACAGACAGACAGACACGTCAATCTTAGAACACCCCTCTTTTTTGGTCTGGGGTTAAAAATAATGTATTATATGGGCAATTGTTTAGGCAAGGGCGGCAAAAACTATTCAGCCTATACCTTGAAAATTTATTAATCCACCACTGTCGCTGGATATTATGTCGATATTGTTATGTCACAATCACACAAGTGTCAGTTCACGGGTTATAAATCGTGATTTACCTATAAAACCATCAACAGCTTTTTACTACTATTGTCAAACATCAGATTTTTCAAATATCATAAAAAATAACTAGTCTGGAATGCTACACTATTAAATAAAAACTGAAAGCTGTCGCTTTTTAGTCTTACTGGGTTGGACTTGAACCTTCTTTTACGTAAACTAAACATCATTAGGCTTCCTACCTACGCGTCAGAAACGCGGGAAGCTTCTGCGACGCGCGTTCCAACGAATGTTTTTGGCACAAAAACGTCCCGCGTTGTTGTCGCAGGGCCATAGTAAAGCATGGGTTGCGTCCGCCGCGCGGCAAACATTCCCGCACAACAACAACTAACAAATACTATTTAGATATATAAAACAGGAACTTTATTTTATATATTAACTTTATCACAATTTAGTGTGTTTTGAATTTCCCACTTTAAATCTAAATAGTATTGATAATCATAATAGTTTCAAAAGTTATATAGATAAGGTACTTACCAAAAACAACCATCTCCTTCGTCCGTGAATCTTCTTCCATAAAAGTGGACACTACACACGTATATTCACCAGAAATGTCTATATTTGGCTTAATTATCCTCATAGCTCTATGCATTTTTGACGGATCAGAAGAGGCTCTGTATGACAAGTCAACTCGACCTCTCAATATCCCCATATCTTGAGGCTTTTGGGTAACTATCCACTGATAAACAGGCCTTGCCTTGTTCTTGAAGAACCACTTCACCATAAGACCTGATGTGTCATTGCTAAGCGTGTAATCACAGTCTAATATTACAGCGTCCATGACACCGAATTGAATTATTTCCGGAACTACAATTTTCACAATTTTCACTGCGGCTAAACCTGTAACAAACGAAAGAATACATTTATTATTTTTAATTTTGTTGTTTATATACAAGTTAATATACATTTATGTAATACTATAAGAGCCAGCGGTGTAACCGCGTTATAATATAGTAGTTTTCCGGTTAAAGAGGAACATAGAGACAGTCAGAGTTACTTTCGCGTTTATAATATAAGTATGGATTGTTCCGCCCCCGTAAACAAATCAGCTGTCACCCTACATCATGTATAATTTGTGGCACACAACGTATTTTATATTTGTAATAACCGACTTTAGTCCAGCTTTAAAACTGTCCGAAATAAATTTGAATAATTTAAATACACTCATAAGTTTTACACGGAAACCTTTGAAAACTAAAAAATACTGAAACCATTTATAATTATAGAATATTTTCTGTGCCCCGTCGTGTAACATGCGTCATATTACACATTTTGTGCTTTTCCGGGGTTAAAAGAAGCCCATGTCCTAATCCAATGTATAGCCCATCACCAAACCAAATATCAGACTAACAGTTCTGCCTTTTTGCCGTGAATGACAGACATGCAGATACACAAACAGTTTTTTTTATTATAATATTAGTAAAGTATATACATACATACATATTAGTAAAGTAGGTATATAGTAGCTTTAATTCCCAGTAGTAACAAGCAAATTTATTTAAAACTTTATTTAAATTTGACGGTTTTTGAGTTTTCCGATATTTCGACGCTGTTGCAAGCGCCATGATCACGGAAACAACTGAATTGTCATTGTCTTTGCGATTTGGGGTTATTCACAAACGAACCGGTCTACCCTCTTTCTGAGTCTTTTATTGCGAGTTTGACACTCACTAGTGCTACTACCACTTGTTTCATTCTCGAATGCAACTCGATCACGACACACTACACTGACCGTGTCTTGGCGAATAACCATAAAGTCGAAATATCGGAAAACTTAAAAACCGTCAAATCATGGAATGTTACCCGTTTTGAATCATAATATTGTTAAAAACCATGATAATTTAAAAAGTTATATGTTTCTATGAGACCTGTTTACGTACCAACCAAGATCTATATCCTTGGCAAAAATTCTTCGACAGCATAAAATCAAATGCTTAAAACGCGTAGTCATGCTTTCAGATACCGGGGATAAAATTTAAATAAGCTTTCAACAACTTGGAACTGCATAAATAAATATTAATGAGTGAGAAATATAGCGGGGATAATGGACAAGCTAGCCGATATTATAAAAACCTTGGAAGCGGTTTAAGAGATAATTCTATCACTTTTACTGTATAGAATAAGAAAAGAGGATGGGTGAAGGGACTAAGTTACATGGTGTCATTTGAAATCAAATCACATTGTTTTGGATAGGCCATTAAAGGATAAGTGCTACAGCCTGTCCAATGAACAGATAGAAGAGAGTGGGGGTCAAAGGTTATCAAATAGTAATCGTGATTGACGCATAGTGGGCGTCGAATAATGAGATAGACGGAGCAATTGATAGGTACTATTGCGTGTCTTTATGACAAGGTGGTGATAGACTATAAACCATTTAGATATTTGCAACAGTGTTCTTCCAAGAAAAAAACTTTGATAACCTATCTAATACAGCATCGATCAGTTTTACTGAAAAGTAGGCACCTGAGAGCCGAATTTTATGACTTTCATTATTGTTTTTATTTGTGAAACCTACACAGAAGTAGCAAGGGAATTTTAATTATTGGTGGAGGTTTTCGTCCAAGAATAGAGTATTGCAGTACAGAGCAGAAAATTTATAAAATATATTTGACTTGTCATGCTGATACAAATAATGACAATAATATATAAAACAAAACTAAAAATTGAATATTTGGAGAGAATCCAATATGGGACATCTGCTGTAGTAACTTTATTTGACATGAGTTTTAAATGACGGTACAACTGAGGCTAAAGTAATTTCATTTTATTTCATGAAAGACATACATTTTAATTGGATTGTAACTATGTAACTATATTTCCAAATTTACTGACGCGAAATCTTTGCTATCATAAATTTGCATCTATTTTCTAATTAGTAAAATAATAAAAGTGTCTTAGAATCAAACTTATGAAACAACATCATTTAACTTAAAAAGTAGCAATGTTGACAATTTGCCTAGTTTACAAGTAAATAAAATAATAGATATTTCCGGACTACTCACACAGCATCACCTACACTCCAAACTAACTAGTTAGTATGCTTATATAGACGGGTGAATGTATTGCTACAATCGATTGTTCGTCGCATAATAATTAATGTATAGAAAGACATTATTTCGACACACACAGACACAGAAAAATAAAAAAATAAATCAAATTATACTATACAACATAAAATCTAAGTAATACATTCGGCAGAACATGACCATTTTGAATAAAGGGAGCAATCTTCTCAGATTACAAACGTAATACAAAGGCTGACATTCACTGTCAGTCAATTTCTCTACCAATGCTATATTGCAAATTAAAGAGCGAAAATCCAAACTGTTTCGAAGGGAATGTAAGCAGAATCATCATCATTATTTCAGCCGTAGGACATCCACTGCTAGACATAAAGATTTCGGCTGGCAGCGGCCTGCATCCACCGTGAGCCCACAGCCTTCACCAGGTCGTCCGTCCATCTAGTTATTGGACGTCCTACGCTGCGCTTGTTTATCCGTGATCTTTATTCTAGAACTTCACTCAAGCTTTTTTTTTTGCAAGCAGAATGCTATGTCTAAAAACTTCTAACTAAAAAGTTGCTGTGTGCGAGGCTTTGTTCACTTGTTAGTAAAATGTTGTTTATTTACTTCACCAAAGTTAAGTAATCTTGTTGTCAGACGTCAGCCCCCGATTTATCATTATTGACTGTTATTGACGTATCGGCTAATGCAGCCGTCACCGAAATGGACGTTTAGCCGAAAAATGAACAAACTTTTGTTATTTTAAGATGTTTTCCGCCCGAGAGCGATGTTGAACGAGCGGTCCCGACCGATCCTTTGCAGCGTTGAATATTACTTAATTGACATCGTTGAAAGCTAAAAGCATTTAGCTTTGGAACGCAGATTATTCTAATGAAGGCCAATGGTTTATGTATGAATATAACAAACATTTTACAAATTTGTAACGAAATATCACAAAGCCTTGACACAATTAAACATGGGGATTATAACTTTGATACGTATTTCTAATTGTGGAACTTAAGCGGGTTAACTGGTTCGTGCTTGGCAATTAATGGTCATTACATTTAATCGATCAGATTTAAATATAATGTAATTATTCCCGGTAGTAAAAATAGCTAATTAAGGTATTTTGTCTTTCTCACTATTTTCAAAACGGTTGTCACAGCATTTGAGTACAATTGGATGAGACTCGCAACGGACCGAATATATATTGGAGACTGGAAAATATTCGAAAATACCTAATCATTGGATGACAATGACAGGATAATAATCAAGCATTTTTATTTGCAAATCATTCATGAAAGTATCAGTCTTTATTATTTAAGAACGCAAACGGTGTAGATATGTAGGTGTGATATTTTTAATATTTTCATGTCGACGCGGCCGCAAGTACTAAATCTGAAGTCACTGAAAGTCGTAATATACTTATCTGGATTAACACATTTCTTGACTACTTTTAGCCTCGGGAAAACATTAACTTTCCGTCCATCCATCCAAATCCATTATAATTTATTTAAGGATAGCCGAAATACGACGAAATATACATTTTTGAGGCAGTAGGTACTATATTTACAAGCTTCAAGGAACTACAGACTTATGGAAGTGCGAACGCGAGTCAAGCTAACGGCACTTTGACAACTTTGTTGACGAAGGTCCACTGGCATAATGTGACTCGCTTTGGCTTTCGCCTCGATAATAGAATAATGACTCATCTTAAGATACAAAATAAAGTTGGCCTTCCTGTTATATTTTGTGCTTGCTAACTACGTCGGCTTTGCTCGCGTTTTCTTGAATTTCCACGGGAATATAGCCTTTCTCAACACGAACTTCACTACGTATGTGCTACAAACATCACTACTGAGTAAAGGATAAAAAAAAATGAATCTGGAATAATACTTATATTATTTGATCACAAGCTTTTCAGCGGACTGTTTGTACATTTTCCTTGCAGCCCATTCCTTAAAACGTGCCAACAATATTTAGATATTATTTCTGACGATAAACAAAGACATCTGGAAATAAAACAGAGGAGATTAAATCTAACATTTATTTTCAAGATATATTTACATATCTTTAAATTAGACGAGTCTTTGATGAGAAAATAACTGCTTTGTACAGGACAAAGCAGTAATTTTGTTAACATGAGTTATCTTGTAATCCCGATAAGATGACCACGAGTTGTTCTTAAAATCCTCGAAGGGTTAATCCGACAATATAACTATTATAATTATCACGTCCAAGTTAAAAAATATTTCAGTTTTTAAAACCAAGTTAAAATGTGCTAATTTAGGTAGCACATTTTAACTTTTCATTAACAATCAAACTTTCATATTACTTACTCGTATTAGTAGCTTAAAGTACCAACTGTAATTAGAACCTTTAGGAAACTTATAGATCAATTATTTTAATAGGTTTTATTAATAGCCGTGTTGGCTGAGTGTCTCAACTTTAATTCTGAAGGTATAGAGTGTGGTGTGGTCTGAAAAATCCAGGGGGCGGACCCCATGGATTTTTCTTCTCGAAAAACATCGTTAGGAAACCGGCAAGTTCTGAGAACTAAAATTAAATTACATGTGATATTCACTAACCTTAATTCAGCACTGTCCAAGCGATAGTGCTGAATTAAGGCTCTCTCGACACGAGAGAAGTCACTGTGTCCCAGCAGTGGTATGTAAATAGGGGTGCTTATGTCTTTAACGGGTTTTATTAAGGCATCAAAACAATTATTTGGAGAAGCTTTTGTTTTGATGTTTTAATTACCGTTATTGTACCTATATCTACTTAATTTAACAGGACTCTGGCGAAAAAACATTTGCTTGCTTATTTGTTTATTGCTTACTAGTATTTATTCGCGTTAGTAGTATTTGTATAATATGAATAGTTTTTGCATGTAAGAGAAATATACGGACATAGTTAGGTACTTTCGCATTTATATTATTAGTTGGATTGGTTTTGTGCTTTGCGAGTCAGTTCAGAAACATAAAGCCTTCAATCTGTAGCTAGTCTATGATAATTATAATAATTTGGTCACCCAAAATACTTACAAAAAGGGTTATATTACCAACTATTTAACTTCACAGGAAAGCTCTTGTCTGCGGTAAAGTTTTGACAAGTGACCATTATTAGGAACACGATTCTGCTGACAGCCAGACAATGTAAAATATTTTATTATTTATTTATAAATGTTGAGCGTTCAGTGTGTTGAAAAGCTGACCTCCACTTTACGGTTGAATTTTGATGTGTCGGTAGATTTCTGAATTTCTCTGCATATTTATTTTTGTTGAGCTAGATTCAAATTTTATACTTTTATTTGTCTACAAAGGAAAATTGTAATGTCAAAGAACTTTTTCGAATCCGAATACTTGTTACAAATAGCTTAGCCAATCAAATGGGTTTTCATAAATCTAAAATTTGTAATATCTATAAGTTTTGTCTTAGATCATATTTTATAACTCATTAAACGATAACCTTAATAAATTTATTGACTTAATGATATAAGAGGTTTTACAAAAAAGCTATAACATTTACATTAATTTGGTAATGTACAGCGTGTAATGTAGATAATGTTGATACTGACATACATACTATTAATTAAAAAGTCTGTACCTATTGAAATAATAGGAATATACATGGTTTATATTTATCGAATTAAATTAAGGAATGATTAAAATGATGTTCAATTGCAGTTACTAAAAATTAACATTGTTGAGCTTAATAGTGATAATGAAGATAATTTGCATTGATAAAATCTTATTACAACATCCATCAAAGAAGTAAAAAATACAATTACTTATAACTGAACGACCTAATTCAAGCAAATGTACCGCCAGCAGCAAAAGGTCACCGTAAGTTATTCCCCATTGCCAACCTCTGGGCTGGTCCACGGCTATTAATAATGGGCTTTCTTTGCCAACGGTACTTGCAGCTGACAGTAACGATAGCACTTTTCTGTCATTTATCGCGCCGCTTTATGATACTTGAAATACTTGTACTGATGGCCCGTTTTGAATTTCTCAGAAAATTAGACTTCATCGTCTTTTTTAATGCTGTTTAGTTATTTGAGGCTTGAGACGGGAAAATGTCGGATTTCAATATTTTTTTCAACAGATAAAGAAACTGTCGCTTTTTACTAACATTTTAGTATTCCGGGTAGTGTATTCACTCCTAAAAACTTTATACGTAAAAGCTGCGAAAGCGTGACCTCCAACTCTAGTATTTTATTGATCTACGAAGGCACAAAGGGTTTACTGTAGAGAAAATGTCTTTAGGGATTGCTTGAAACATGCCACTTGCTAAGAATGAGTTTCTGAACTTTCTTTGACCCACATATCAATTTCAGCTCAATTGGCTCTAACAGTTTTTGAGTTATACCAGCCGAGGGTGTTGAACGGATCACATTCATTTCAGAATCATATCTTGCTTGTGTATTTTGAACTCTGCACAGTTGTGTAAAGGTTGAAAACGCTTTGTTTTGAATAAAATTGGACTGTATGTGGAAGATACGAAGGTTTATTCTGCGTAACGTGAAATCAAGGCTAAAAAAGTTGTGTTTTTGCTCTTATTTTTCATGTTACTTTTAGATGGAAACCCCATCGTCCATATAACGATTCACTTGCCAAGTTAATTTTAGTTTTAACTTCTTTTTCCTGTCTGTATTCCTCTTCATATCCTAGATTTTCCTTCTTTTTGAATGCATGCATGTTTGAGTTGGCGAGATTCATCATACACACTTTTAATTCTAAAAAGTCTGCTTTGAAAACATTGCAGAAGCTATTAACTAAGCAAAGACGAGAGCGTGCGAGTCCAAGATCACAAGAAATTACAAGCCTTGAGGCTGTTTGAGAGGTGGTGCAAGTAACAAAAATTTCGCAATAAGAAATAATAAGAAGAAATCATTCCGAAGGTTATTGCTGTTTTAACTATCTCAATCCTAACTCGTAAATCAATAAATAATATTGTATGCAAAATTATTGAAGAAATCTCTGATATTTTAATCGTGTAGTAAACAAGACAGACTTTTAGGTCAGTTTTCTTTGTTACCTATTTGTAGGGATCCGTACCCAAAAGTTAAAACAGGACCTTATTACTGAAACTTCGTCGTCTATCTGTCTGTCACCAGGCTGTATCTCAAGAACCGTGATAGGAGTTGATATTTTGAAGGATGATGTATTTCTGTTGCCCCTATAACATGCTATAGCAATACTCGGGGCTTCACTCGATAATACAAAGTGCAGAAAAAATTCGACCTATCACGTGATGACGCGTTGGTGTAATTGGTTCTAGCACGTCAGGGCGCATTCCTGGTGATGCAGGTTCGAATCCTGTGCGCGAAGATTACGGATGTGTCTTAATTTTTTCTAACTCCCATACAACAAACATGATTTTTAAAAGTTAAGCTACGTTGCGCGATATTAGTACTTGATGGGTGACTTCTTTCCCTTTTATGGTGTCCGTGCAGTAAATATATATTTTTTTATTCTTTTATTGCAAAATATTTATAAACTGTACACGAACTAAACGCTAGGTGTAGTATGAATGTATCTCATACCTATCAAATTTATTTTAAATTCGTTTGGTTTTACTATCAAAGAAAATATTATATTGACGTATTGATTATAAAGTTTCCATAATAACCTTTATATCCCGTTTTGCGATATAAAATATTTTTGGTACTCGACAACTGTTCTATTTTGTTTTCAGATGATTTTTCCATATTATTTCGTTGCCTCAAAATTATTAGTAAAAGTAATAGCGAAAGATTTGAGCAACAATCGAGTTTAAATCGACTTGCCATACCAATACCTTTTTTATGCATACATATATATATTTATATATATCAACAAACAGGTTTGCTGTAAGAAAACTCATAGAGAGACTAGTTCTCGCCTTCCTTTTTGTGTACAATCTAGAAATTATGAACAAAATATTAACGGTGTAAATAACATACAAAATCGCTCTCCACTTAGCTCATAAGTTCCATTTGAAGATGTTTGTTACCGTCTCCGGAGTGACCTAGATTCGTGCGAACTCGTGAATCGTGATATTTTTGTGCGGTGCCAACATTGTTCTGCATCCATTGTACGTTTAATTAATTAAAAGCTCGAGTTTGGGCTATAATTCTTGTTTGTGCGCACCATTGGGCTAATTGTGAGGAAGACTTCGAGGCTTCTGTCTAGA
Organism: Gymnoscelis rufifasciata; assembly: GCA_929108375.1. Classification (NCBI taxonomy): domain Eukaryota; kingdom Metazoa; phylum Arthropoda; class Insecta; order Lepidoptera; family Geometridae; genus Gymnoscelis; species Gymnoscelis rufifasciata. Next base: position 8,852,029 of record OV815302.1, on the reverse strand, counting down.
TGCTTATTCAAATATTATAAAGGATAACGGGCAGGTAGCATACCTTTTGTTAACTTATTATAGTATTTCGATGAATGGAAGTTATTATTATTATAAAGAGATCTATTTATTTATGCAATTAACCTCTTGAACTGCTCGAAATGATAGTACAATTTATCATTAAAAAAAGGAGTTATTTCATCAATAGAAGGTTAAAATATCTCGGTTATATCTTTTTCGTAGATAGTGGATTTGTTTTTAGTGGAATAGTGGATATATAGGTACCTAGGTTAGAGAGCATAATTAATAATCATCATCATCACCCTTTTAACGTTCCTACTGCTGGGACACAGGGACTTATCTCTTGACAAGAGAGATCAGACCTTAATTCACCGTGCTGGCCAAGTGCGGGTTGGTGAATGTCACATGTCCTTCAAATTCTATAAAGTTCTCAGAACATGCCGGTTTCCTTACGATGTTTGCCTTCACCGTTAAAGCACGTGTTTAAAGTGCACATAAATAAAAAATGAGCTTATTTATTATCCAGTAAAAAACATTTTTTGTTGCATAAATAGGCATCTAGCCACACGTGTGGCCTTTTTGTACCATGGACGTAAGTCGGCATAAAATTTTGTGGCACAAAAGTGCCAGTACGTTCAAGTGGCTAGATAAACAATAAATTTTATACTTAATACGGTCACTTAGTGGATTCGTTGTAGCTGCGCTTGCTGATCCGCTATTTCCACAGTGAAACTTTTGAACCCCAATGACAATCTAATTAGTATATCTGACAGAGTAACGATTTAAAATAAATACTGTTAACAATTTTACACAACCCAATATACCTAATCGGTTAGTATAGCTCTTAACACGCAACCACGATTTCAAAATTTGTTCAGTCTATATTCGATAAGTACCTAATGAATCGGCAATTCCTTTGTCCAACGAATCGATTAGCGAATCGAACCAGCGGCTCCTGCTAGCATTTGATGCCTTGTTTGTTTCGCTTTGCCAGAATCGACGTTTAAGTGGATAATTGGACTGTCGTAGAAATTACGCGATTGCTAGGAATAATTCAGAACTGACACGTTTGGTTACTCAGTGAATTTTGTTTAGCGTTTTATATTATGTTTTTATCAAAACTTTAATTTAAATTTAAAGAAATTACTCAATAGTATGCCTTCCAAGAGTAGCGAGTGTTGGTAAACCCCTACCCCATTGTGTTGAGGGAAGCCTATATCTTGCAGTGGCCTTCTTACTGCTGAAACGAATGAAAGAAAGCTGCCTTGGAGCATAATAGTATATATATTAGTTGTTGCCTTTATCATTAATTAACCAATATATCATTAACGTTTTACGAAATAAATATCAGCATTATCATCATAAAACTACAAACGAATACCAGTTAAATATTGAACAAATAGTCAAGGGTAAGTTATAATGGACGACCTTATATACCTTTTACGAGAATAAGGGCCTGTTTCACCATATCCGAGTAAATTAATTAACCTTTAAAGTATAGAGCAATCTTGGCTAGTCAGACACTGACAGTTGTCAATTGACTTGATATCTCTATTGTAATTATTGACTAATTTTCTCGGAGATGGTGATTTGGAACAGGCCTAGCGCCTAGCAAATTTAAACTCAATTATATTGTAGCGGCTTTGATGTTTCATAGCAATTAATTAGAACTTATAACCCAGGGTTGTATGAAACTAATACGTTCATTAGATACGGCCTACATGGTTAAAAGTGGTGACCTAGTTTCTAATAATTATTGCCTTGCAATTTAAATTAATTGATACATCCAGGCGAATAGCTAAGTGCAATGTGCCTCAAACGCCTTAGTACAGTGTAGTAAAATTGTCAGTCGCATTGGTTACTTTGCTTAAATAGGTACTTCTAGTCCTCGTTTCGGCCATAACGAGTCCACTGCATGTCAGGCTTCTCGTAACCCAATGGGGAGGTTTACCAATACTCGTCACACTTGGCAGGTTGGTGAGCGCAGTATTAAGTATTGTGATCCAAGAACACGCTGCTGCCCATCTTCTTGTTAGATTTCCTTGGCATTGATGTACGGTCCCGCGGGCGGAGACGGGAGAACATTATAGTGAAGCCACGAGTAAAAGTATTAAGCACCCTTATTTGTCATTATCTTTACAGACAGTGGCCATTTTATAATTCTGTGGTTCCAGTATTGACTGGGTAGCGTCTTTTGATGAAATTAAAACTAAAATAATATGTTTATACGAAATGCTGGTGCGAAACCGCTCTAGTGATAATTTTTAGTTTCCCTTATGATTAAAATATCGATAGTTGAACTTCTGTTCTTCATGAAGTGCCCTTTGAAGGACGTCTGAATGAATGGCTGGACAAGCAACAAAGGGTGAAGGGTGAAGGGCCAAAGCAAATGGCGCAATCCGCAAATGGATACGACCGCTCATTTTAAAGTCTGCATATTTAATGGCCATTTTGTGTGATCAAAAATACCTCATCATTTTAAAGTGTTGATGAAAATTTGTGGTTTACAGCAATTTGCACTTCGTTATGCAATAATACCAACATGTAAGGTATCTATATATCTATATAGATGTAGTAAGCGTAGTTTAGTAGTTAGGCCTTTGTCCAGCATTGACAATGATGATATTAACTACTAGCAAAAAAAAAAAAAGGTGTGTGTGCGATTCACACATGATAGAAGTGAAACTTCAGTAAATCGACAAAGGAATGAGAAGAATAAAAAAAAAACAAAAAAAATACTATGCAAAAAGATTTTGTTCGGGCGGTCACCCATCCAAGTACTGGCTTCGCGCAAAGTTGCTTAACCTTGTTAGCGTTTAAGATTGGCTTACCCGACAGGTAAGCCAATCTTATTTCCATTTCCGTTGCATCCGATTTCAAATCGCAACGATTCTAAAGAAGTTTCACTTCAAAAACAAACAAAAATAAAAGAAAATTTTAATTAGAAACTTACCTGAGTAAATTTATACAAAGAGTATATAATACTGTAATCAAAAAGAATACTGCTTTCAGAAATTATTTCAGCATAATGTAACGACAAAATGAATAAAAATCGCAACAATGAGATGTATAACTTTCAAGCAAAAAATTTCCGGAAGATGGTTCGAGTTTCCTCAAGCAAAAGGTAAAGTCCCCACTCCAAAGCAAAACTACTGGCACTTTCATTTTTCTCTCCACATCTCCTGGGCAAAGTTATAATAGCTTTTCTTCTCATCGCCGTAAATTGATGTTTAAAAGTGTTTAACTAAAGTTGTGTAAGAGTTGTGATTTTTAATTGTATGTTGGTTTTATTTTTGTAGCCACCGTTTGTTGGGATCTGTGTTTACAATCGGTTTTGTATATATACAATTTGAATGTGATATAAAGAAATTTATATATAAAGTTTTAAATATCCACATTCTACAATCAATAATATCGTATAGAGAGGGAGATCTACCTCCAGTATTGGACGTCCTGCGACTAAAATGAAGATAATTATTACTGAATTCAAGCCTTTATAATCTGAACTAAAATGTTCAGCTGCAACACTCAAAGCGGCAAAGTCAGAAATAAACGCCACGTATTTTTAATTCCCTAAAACACAGTAAGTTCTAACAAATGTCAACACTTAGATTACAAATGATTCCACTTTACCCCCTTAACTAGAATCGGGTAGGTTGTCCGTTAGGGAAAATGACAAGGCATGACTGTGCTTCACTCGCTAAGTAATTACATACACGTCATACGACGGCGTTGAACGTAATGTAGCTAGGGCTGTCACAAAATATTATTAAATTTTTCGGTAATGTGCTTTAGATTGTAAGGGCTTATTTCACAAAGTTCGAGTAAACCAAGCAATGGTTAGATTACAATGTATAGTCACAGAAAAGATCTTATCAATAATACGACCACCCTCCAGTGCGTGAAGCGATTTTTTCGTGTTTCGTAATGTGGTCCGGAGAAGCCATCTTCTAGGCCTTCATGCTCCATCTTAGACCACATCGTCACTTTACATCAGGTGAGATTGTGATCAAATGAAGGCTTATCAATAATAAAAAAAAAAAAAAAAATACGAGTCAATGGTAAGTTATGTCAAGAGCCTTCGCTCAATCACATGTGACCAAGCGAAAAGCTTGGTCACATGTAAAATTGTGTGAAAATTTTACTCAGAGATAGTAAAACTGGAAATAATTGTCTGTTGAGTAAGAGTAACTATTCGAATTTGGCCTGTGATAAATGTTCGCATCAGAGCTTTGTCGATCAAAGGATTAGGCATCTGCATCTGCGTCTTTTTATCTGTTTGTTGAATTTGACGTGTACTCGTATTACAACTTCTATAATACGTGAGATAACCATGAAGATCATGTATTGATATTATTAACTCAAACCTACGCTTTAGTTTAAAATTATAATAACTTATTTAGTACAGATAATGTTAAATTCCTAGGCATGTTATAATATGGTTATGAACACTTAAATTGAAGACAGAGTAACAGATACAAATTTTTATAAAAAAAAGAATAAATAAGATGGCAACCCTAATTTACATGAAACTTCACACATTTAAGGCTCGTAAACTGGATGAGTCGCAAATAAAGTACGTACCTATCTACTAACACGATGAAAATTCAGACGATGTTCCAAGGACTTTTCAAGATATTGTAATTTAATGTGATTTCTGTGAAATGTTTCCGGAATTGGCAAATTTTGCTGTAAACACCGTTTTGCTATAATTTGTGAATGAGGGTAGGACTTCACTCACATAATTAAAACAAATAGGTATATAAATGTTTGTTAGTACCTACCTATCTTCTGATGGAAATTCAGCCCATGTTTTATAGACTATTCAGGATAATTAATGTGATTATGTTTCAGACTTTTCAAGATAGGTTATTGTTATAAGATGTCCATTTAAATATTTCCGGACACGGTAATTTTTTTAGAATCGATGCGGTAAATGTTTTTTTTTATCTATTCAAATCTTTGCGGAACAAAATAATTTTAGAGCTTAGTTATTTCGAATACAATTATGGTATTCTATATTATAGAACTATTTTTTTACCCTATTTATTTCCTGAACTTTTGATTGTAAATAAAATATTTAAGACTGATAATGAGCTGCAAAACTATTTGGCACACTTTTTATGCTAAGGTTATTCAAACTAACGTAACTACTTTTAAAGTTTAAACAAAATACTCAAATATAACAACAAATCTTAATTTTTTTCTAAGGGTATTTATTAGCTTTATCGAGGTCTAGCGATTCTAACTTAAGTACCGGCAACCTTTCAGCTAGGACCTATTTTATTAAATAGTGACTTTTTGTGAACCAAGTCGGAAAACCAAAAAAAGTGAAATATCACCAAAACTTAAAAATAAAACATACATGGGTGTAGAAGATACCATAAGGGTGAAATTGTTGCTCAAAAACTACTACCTACCACAGCAGCGGACGAGCTGACCTAAAAATCCAATCCCATGACAATAGTGCTTTTTAGAATCAAAACGTGTCGTATCACTCAACATTTCATATCTCTTGGTTTTAAGTTTAGTGAAATTTTAAAAACATCTAAATAATACTCGTTTCTCAGAGCTTTTACGTTTTATTTATTTAACGGACGCATATTAATGTGCCAAATAACGAAAAATTATTAAAAAATTAAGCCGAACTTTCATTTGCATAGCTGCTGTAAGTAATATTTGCATGTAATATAAATATCATACTGCCCTTTATTTCATTCTAATATCATAAATCTTTTATATTTAATTCAGTGCTTGGATAGGTGACCACTCTGACTGAATCTTTTGGCACTATATTTGTTTATTTTATGTTTTTTTTATTGCAAAAAGTGCTAAAAACTTAAAAACTGTATACCCTAAGTGTAGTTTGAGTACATATCCTACTTTGAAAAATGTAATTTTAAATATACGAAATCACTTCCTGTGTCAATAAAGTGCTCCTCATTTTTGTAGTATCAAGAGATATCACAAAATATTTATGCGTTGTTTCAGAAACAACAAACAACTTGGGTACGAAATAAACATCAGTAAAAGCCTATTTTGTTTGGTCAGTAATAAATTTTGAACAATTACACTGACCGTCTGTTCCGCAGAAAATATTAGGATGAATAATGATTATTCACTCCCCTTGTTTGCGGAATACACGGTTTTGCTGTTTGTGCTTATACGAGACTTTTTGTAATTTGTCACGGAAGTTACATCGGTTTGCCATTTTTTGTTACAGCTTCAGTAAACAAAAGTGGGACATTTTATTCGGCGATATTTTGAGCTTCTTTGTTGTTTGGATAGAGTAAATTACGAGTGTGTTTGAGGAAAAGGTAAATAAATAGGTACTGAATTATAAACAAATGAGAACGTTTGCAAATTTATATGAATGTAATGGTAATAATGGTCTATGATTAAAGGTACATTTTATATGATATTATTTATTTTCATAAATTAACATAAAACAACCTCAAAACCAACCAATTATTCCCATCGGTCAGTAGCTTTGACCAAGCCATCTGTCCATCTTGTTGGTGGACGTCCGACGTTCCGCTTACCGATCCGCAGCCTCAATTCAAAAACTTTTCGGCCCCAACGACCATCATGTCTATGTTCCTCTATGGATCTTCTCATTTGTGATTTCGTAGAGTCTTATTCATTTTATATTTACGTAATCTTTCCTTGAAGAGACTCTTGACGAGAAGAGTTTGTATTCAAACGGAAAGACAGATTCAGGTAGCATGTCTATTAGCGGTGCTTATAAGAAACGTGCTAGAAAAGTGTCTGGGGAGAGTAGTTGAACATTTTTAAGGAATAGTTAACAGATTTTTCACATAACGCATAACAGTGCCCTGGCACACAGAATGGTGCATTACCTCCTTAGACTAAGTACGTTACTACACTTTGGTCGTAAAGTAACATAGAAAATGTTGCAGTTTGAAATTCCGCCAAGTTACCACTTATGTCACGCCCTCCGAGACAAACACTTTTTTTTTATTTCCTTTAGAACCGCTACATGAAAAAACAATATCGAATAATGCTTTTTTTAAGTTTATTTTTATCAGTTTGGTTCTACCATGGATCGACGAAGCCGGTTTTTTTTAATTTGTCTATTCATCTAGTGCTCATCTTACAATACAAAGTAAGACAAACTGTAACAAAATTTGTTTCAAGAGTATCTTCTATCTTGGTTTGTTTTTCTTTTCACTTCAATGAAACCATTTAAAATTGCCTGTAGCCCACCAAAGGTCGTAAACAACGTGAACAGCAATAAATATGTCATTTTGTAATCGAAAATCGATAATTATCGGACATTTTGTGTAATTTATCATTGACTGACGTGAAGGCCTTATGTTTGGTGATTAGCCCTCCATCGACGACATATTTGTTTACGCCAAAATCATCCCTATTACAATGCAGAAAGCTTTTCAATAATTTCTAATCGAATACTGATCAATTATTCGATAAATCGTTCTCGTTGGTACATATTTGTTTATGAATTGTGAATATATTTTTGAATCCTTTTCCATAGATCAACCCTCAACCATTGGCTCTTTTGTTTTTAATTCTTAATATTACATAGCTATAATAATTAATCCAATACATCCTGTCTCGTCCAGACATGCAAAACAATTTCTTAAATAGATAAAGATATATATATAGATAGAGTGTAGTAAATTTCTTACATATGTACAAATGTTGTGTCCAAAATTAAATGAAAATTAACTCGCAATATACGATTAAATTAATTTCGATAGTAGGTGTGCAGTAACAAATATAGACATAAATTAAAATATCAAGCTTTTGTGATTAAAATATTTCTTTACATCATAAAAACATCTGTTCAGAATTGCTATTTTACCTTTAATGAATTAAACCTCATTAATTTGATGTCACTTTTTAATTTATTGAATATTTTTAAGAGGTACCGAAACCGAACCCGTGTTTGTATGTTCTGCAAGCACTTTACACCTTGGTCTAAGTATGGATAATAAAAAATATTTATACATGTGTGTCTATTATATTAAGTATATCAGATGTCTAGTACCCGTTACACAGGCTTAGAGCTTACAACGGGGCTAGATGTTGTTGTGTGGATTGTCCGGAAATATTTATTTACTTATTAGGTAAGTACAGCCTGTCCTCGTGTCTTCCGCAGGCTTCTTTAGGCTGAATTTTATGTCATGTTGATTATCAGCGGTGACAGATCGGCGCATAGTAATCTGTAAGGACGATAGAAACCATAGATAGATCGCCATAGATCGCGACCGACTGAACGCTGACGTTTTTTCCATACAGATTGCTACGCGCTAAGCTGTCAGTGCTATTGCTCATCGTAAAACAAAATTCAGCCTTAGACTTCTATAAAATGCAAAATGTTTTCAGCTATGGGCTAAAAGATCCATCTATATAATTATGTTCACCTACTATGGCATTACATGGAACCATTTCAAGTTGATCATAAAATACCTAAATAACCAAACAGAATTGCTTGAATGCGATAAACTGATGACATTATAGAAAATAAATATGAGATATGAACGGCAGATATGATAGGTTAATGAACGGCAGTTCGACGAACCTATTATTAAATTTCATTACAATTCAATATCGATGTAAGAATATCTACAGAACTATGGTTATTATAATAAATTGTAATATGAGCTCATGATTTTAATAAAAAACGAAATACTATGTTAACACCAGGGTCGGATAGATACATAATTTGCGAAAACAAAATCTACATGCCATCCAAATTATTTTTGTTATTGAGTGATCAATATTATGCTCTCGACCTGTGAGGCAAGTTTCATGTCACACTAAAAAAAATATAGGAAAACTAAACAATTATAGTTTACCTGTCCGGTAAAATATTGCTAATGTGGAATTGTACTAATAAGAAATAAAATTGTACCATCATGGAATTGTAATTATATGGAAATTGGACCAATGTGTCCGGAGTTTGCAAATTGTGCACAACTTCAACGAAAACACTTCCCGTTTAACATTTTACTAGCTATAACTCAGGTGAAACTAACTATAAGATTGTAGAAAAATTTTCAGCCACGCAAACAAATTATAATATATCCTGGCTATATAAAGGTGTATAACCTTAATGGATAATACTGGCGTATGGTTCCTCCAAAAATACGGTATGTGTCCATTCGGGACAGGAGGGCCGTGTTATCTCTGCCCATTTGGGCCAAGGGTTCGTCGTTAGGACCAGTGAGTGACGTCATAGGGACTACACACGTTCTACACGCATACCTACTATATTCCAAAATATATACAAGGTAGGGCCTGATTACAGACTCTTGGGATATTCAATGATTTCTTAACTTTCAAAGGAATAGGGAAGATGTTCTTAAATGGGGATTAATAAAGAGAATAATAGAAAATTACGTTTTAAAAAAGTTCATTGGTCTGAGGTTTCAATAATAAACAGTAATTTTTTGACCGTTGACAGAAGAAGAAATTTACTGTATGTTCTATATAGGCGTCGTCTGCGCATAATCTGCATAATGTAGGTGACATTACGCGATGCCCGATGCAATTATTTTTTGTTTCCTAGACACGGGTCTGATAACTGAATCTTGGAATATTCAATGATTTCTTCGAAGTGTAGTCGTTATGAGCAGAGAGTGACAACATACGGACTACTCTACTCCATACTCCATTTTTTTTGTTTCTTACCTCAGATTTATTTCCGCTTTGATAATTGCAAAAGATATTGACTAGATAAGTTTTTCCTTTTAAAATACGTATATTTATGAATATTAGAATTTACAAGCGCCCTAGACTAGTCTTGAACGCCACATCTATTTTTAGTAACTCAAGATACCTGTCCCGTAGTTTAAGTCTGAATAGAAAATAACTTCAGTCTTAAATTATCCGGCCCACGTCACACCGACCTACATTACTAGCTAGTGCATTGATCGTTACCTGCTACCCTAATTGCATACTAGAAGAAACCCCTCCAGTTACATAGCAAGGTAGAATTTATTTATTGTTAGCTGCGGGGTTGGTTTTATTCCGGAATAGTTTTCACTTCTAAAGTATATTGGTAAAAAGTTAGATATATAGATGGGACACAGGTGATATCGGAATTTTAAATATTATAATATGAGTAGTCCGGAAATATTTATTTATTTAATTAGAAACCTATTTAAAATCGAGAAAATTAAATGAAATCGTTTATTCAATAATTAACTACAGTATAGGTTTATACCTATAAATTATTTTAGTTTGTATATTGTTTTGCCCAGTAAAAGCCTAATATTTTTGTTTAAATGTTTTTTTTTTGGAGTTTTTTGTTATGCTTATAGATTGAGGCAGTTTGTTGAACAATTTTCAACGAATAATGTGAGGGAGCTTTGTTTGTAGATGTAAGCGATGGTTATTTGGCTTTATATTCATTTGATTTTAATTACTATATTTACTTTGATTCCCTCTCAACTCAAACTGGCTCATATTATTTTTTTAGATTCATAATGTCGATGGTTCAAACCCTGCAAAGCACCTATGTATATACTTCTTAAAAATTCATACGCGCTTTAAACAGGCGCTTCAATGGTTAGGCTCATTTTAGTGTGAGGCGGACTGTCAGTATGGATCGAATCAGGAATGAGGCGATACGTAGAAGAACATGGGTCACCGATATAGCCATGCCAATTAGCTCACTAAATTGGCAATGGGCAGGCCATTTAGGACGTAGAACAGATGGCCGTTGGATCTGACGTACCTCCTCGTAGGTACGCCATTACTAAATATCTCAGACACCGTATCGGTACGTTAGCGATTTGTTTCCTAAACCCTTTATGTTTGTGAGCATGCACTCTGTCAAAAATAAATGAACTACCTGTAATGTGTAAACCTTATAACCAATTCAAAAAACAAAGTTACAAAGTTTCACGGAAAATGTTAATAATAAATACTAAGAATTTCCCTCCAAAGCCAAAAAGCTCAAGAGTCATTGAATTGAGCTTTTAAAGTTATAGAAAAAGGCGTTAGAACAAATGAGTGGCCGTCGATTTTAAAACGTTTCAGCAGTAACACGTCCTTATCGTTTCTCGCTTACCCCTTTCGAATATTAAGCAGTTTGCAACTTTCTGCTATATCGTATTGTACGATATCTACAGCTATAAAAGAAGTTTCTACGCAAAGTACCTATTAATTCCGTGAGGTTGATTATAGTGGAGAATTGTTTCGTGGTCTACAAATGACAAGTATATCTAATGTTCATTTACCCCAGACACAGACAATACAGACATGTTTAATGAAATGAGAGAGAAATTATGAGAAGTCTTTCATCAGGAGTAAAACGTGAGTAAAACCTGTTCTTTAAATAAATTGTGTAAGTCACTATTCATCATCATCACCCTATTAACGTTCCCACTACTGGGACACAGGGACTTCTCTCTTGACGAGAGAGATTAGGCCTTAATTCACCACGCTGGCCAAGTGCGGGTTGGTGAATGTCACATGTCCTTCAAACTCTTTCAAAGTTCTCAGAACATGCCGGTTTCCTCACGATGTTTGCCTTCACCGTTAAAGCACGTGTTTAAAGCGCACATAAATTTCTCAAGAAGAAAAATCCAGAGGTGCGTGGCGGGGTTTGAACCCACGACCTTCGGAATGAAAGTCGAGTGTCCTCCCACTTAGCCAACACGGCTTTTTTTCACTCAAGTCACTATTAAATTAATAATATTAATTTAATTAAATTAATAATATTAATTTAATTAATATTAATTTAATTTAACTTTATTATTATTATTTTTTATTATTATTAATTTAATTTAACTTCGAAAGTGAAACATCTAAACTGTTTATGAGAAATAATGTTTTTATCTTAATTCTTAAATGAAATCGTTTCCGTTGTCTGTTTGCTTATGCTTAGCTACTCCACAGATTGCATTTTATTTTCAGATAATAGATACAGAAATAGTCCGTCTGATTTTTGAGAAAGGCTTATATATATTGTTTAATTTGTATTCGCAAAAAGCGGGCATGGTAGAAGTTGGAAGCCAACTTTATGTGTACTACTCGACTGCAGTTGGCTTTCCACTATTTTAATTTATTCTTATTTGTGCAAGGGTTGTAGTTTGTAGCCTCTCTCTGTAGCGATTAAATACTAACACTTGAACTTTTTTACGTTCTATGGATATTAATTTTGAAGTAGCTATAAAAGGTTTGACTGCGTCAGTAGCGCGGTGGGTGATGGTCCGCTTGCGGCGCAGGAGGTAGCGCGTTCGATTTTTGCCGAGGGTAAAGTGTTTATAAGTGTGTATTTAATGTGAAATAAAAAAATATTGTATTTATGTACGACTACTTTAACTTAAGAAATATGAATTTATTTATTCATAAAGATGTTGACTTGTGAAAATATTCCACCTTGAATTATTAAGACTCAATTAACTTAGTAATTCAACGCAGAAGATACATTCGTAATAATATTGTTGCGAAGCGCAAATACCACAAAAATTAGTAACCCTTACTTGTTAAAATAATGGAGATAGCTTCCATACACGATTCAAATAAGTAGATATCCAATCCCAAAATTGGAAATCATCAAACCCGGAACCGAATCGATATTCTGATTGAACTGAGATCATTGTGTTGTACGAAACCATTCAGTTGAAAACATTTCAACTCATTTCAGAGCTACATCAGAGTCCTGGGAGGCATTATGGTAATATCATCTCGTTATGTGAATCGTACCTACTGCCTGGTATGTTGCTGGGTAACATGGATGGTTCCGATGTTAGACGGTTTTAACTAAGTTCTGCTTTAATTCAAAATCTATGCTCCAATAGTTGTGGACCAGCAGTGCTCCGCAGTGTTACCCGCGTTATAATGGATAATGGTAGTAAATGAATAAAAAAAAACAAAAAAACCCCGTATGAAATAACCAAAATATTATGTTGGTTATTTCACTTAATTTCTACAAATTTAACAATAACCGAATCGTAAAAGCGGCTCAAACTTTTAAATTTTAACGTACCTAACGTCTGTCGTAATTTTATATGCGTATTCATTAGGTGTGAAAATCGGCTACTATCTTTTTTTCATTTTGCAAAACAACGTTTGCTGGGTTCAGCTAGTCATAACATGTATAAATAATTATGTAAAAAGCTAAAACACAGTAACCTGAGTTTTGTTTTGTAACCCTAAACACCAATCGAAAAGATCTCTCCAAACCAGCACCCTGTGTTAGCCAGAACCTGGACCTGAGAGCTCCTGTAAACCAGGCTTGGTCGATTGTTGCAGTCATTAAGGTAAGTCAACCCACAGAATCAGATTCCACTACAGGTACCATTTTTTCATTGACGAACTTTGAGATTTGAGGTTTTTTCTGTTCACGTCCGTAAGTGTTAACCCTCTGAATCCTTACCTTCGGGTGGTGCTAAGAACAGTGGTGGCAGGCTTCGGCCGCGGGTTGTCACCACCGTCTGGGCTGGGCCAGTGCGTGAAACGATTTTTCCGTGTTTCGTATAATTTTCAATCGAAACGTTCGTTTACGGAACTAGTTCAACTAATAGCTAAGTTAGCTATAGAAACGGAGGACATTATTTAGAAATGATTAGACAGTTTTTGAGTTTTCCGATATTTAATGTCTGTTTAATCATGGTATGTTACCTGTTTCAAGTTTATTTATTGGATGGATTTTAATCATGATAATTTAAATTCAAATTCAAATTTTGTTATTTGCACGAACATAAGTAAAAAAAAGGAAGGTCATAAAATAGTTACAGATGCATTATGTTCTACCACATTCATTTGGCATGCAAAATCTTAACACAATAATTTGTAAATTAAAAATAATTAGAAATGTCCTTTGGTTACAAAATATACAAAACATGTCAATTATAATATTTGTGAGTTAAATAATACCTTAAAAGCTATACCTTTGGATAAAACTTTGTTTTCCATTATTAACTTTGTTGAAATCTAAGAAGATTATTTCATATCGTATTTGGATTTATGTGCCTATCTTATAAGCTTCATTAAAATTTGCTTTTGTATTTAAAAAAAACACTATGATATTAAAGTCAGTTCAAAGCATATTATGATAATATTGTAATTTTTCAGACACAATAATGATCCTATAAAGTAAAAAGCAGACCCTGTAACACAAGATCCCCATATATCTCGAACATCCACCGGAAAGGACGCCGGAGCACCGTTGAAAGAACAAAACCATCAGAAGCAGGTATGTAAATACACTCGTTAGTATGGCGTCTGTATTATTATAACATATTTCAACGGCCAGCCATCTTGCAAACGACGTTAATGACCACGCTTTGTGAAAAATTAGGGCGTTTAAAAAATGGCACGCCCGTGTAGGACCAAATTTAAGCCCGTGTTCCCTGTTTTTATGGTTGAATTTTCAAGGACTGGGTCAGCGGTCAAGCAGGAGACGGGGCTATTTATAAATGGCTTTTTTAGGGTAATGAGGACGATAATTTTGTTGGTACGAAAATTTCGTTGATAATATTATCGCGGTTTATTTTAAATATCCACAAATATGTAGCAGTATGGGCGGACCAGTTTTGTGTCATCAAATTTCAGTTGTAGGACGTTCATTTTAGGATACAGGTCAAGGCATTTAGCTGGGTAGTTACCAACTGAATTTAACCTGTTTTTAGATGATTAGATCGTAAGAGATAACATTGGAAAACCAACAACTAAACATTTTTTTATTTTAGAGAATTCCGTATGCTACATTTGTATCATACACCATAACGATGTTTTATTTTACATTCTAAAAAGATACATTAAAGATTTTTAGAAAAAGTAAAAGATATCAGAGACTTTTAAACTTGAGTGATATTAAATATGATATTTTTGAAGTATATTCAAACGGCAAAGCAATTTAAACACGTTATTTAGCAGTAAATTAATAAACGCCCTACAATTTTGGCTCCCCTTCATTGCAAAGGGCATTCCTCCGTCGCCCTTTCTCAGATTAAATATAAAATTAATTAAAAACAAGCCTTTTGGATATTTTGTTGTAGATTTTCTGAATAATACAAATAAATGTTTAATTTGAAGAAAATATAAATAATTAATATTTTTTACCACTTAATGCGTCATTGTAAACGTTGATAACTTTAATTTATAAAACGTAGGGATTGTTTCACAATCTCCGAGTTTATAAGTAAACTAGCGGCCCGCCCCGGCGTCGCACGGGTAAAAAAAGTTGCCAGCAATTTTTTCTTATTTGCTCACCGTTTAGACCTACCCTGGACTACGACAAACATTTTAAAACCAAAATCAGCTCAATCGTCCCAGCCGTTCTCGAGTTTTAATCAGACTAACGAACAACAATTCATTTTTATTTTTTTAATTACCGCATTAAATGCAATCGAATGATTTAAAAATAACGAATCTGCTGACATGATTT
The DNA here is from genome assembly GCA_929108375.1 of Gymnoscelis rufifasciata. Taxonomy (NCBI): domain Eukaryota; kingdom Metazoa; phylum Arthropoda; class Insecta; order Lepidoptera; family Geometridae; genus Gymnoscelis; species Gymnoscelis rufifasciata. The sequence continues at coordinate 8,836,641 of OV815302.1, read as the reverse complement.
TTATTTTAGAGATTTTTAGTAGGTTAATGTTATTTTGAAATTATTTATATTATTACACTGAATGAAAACCCTTTTACCCTTTAGTTAACTGTCACATAAAAATAATCCTCAAAGTTCTTACTCTCTAGTCTTTTTCAAGTAATTCTAGTTGACCTCAAAGAGTTATGGAAATTATGGGATATATTTTACGAACATTATTTGAATTCTCTGTAAAGACTACTTTATGTAGTATATACCTACAATACAATAAAAAAATTCTTTATTGCAACACCACAATATAGGAACATACATACATTGGAGATACATTATTACATACAGTGACACAAGGCCTTATCACTAATAGCGATCTCTTCCAGGAAACCTTTGGATAGATTTGAAATTTGTTAATAAGAGAGAGCAGTGGCGTTTACACAGATAGAGATAGAGTGTAGTATCGATAATAAGATGATAATGTTATTGAAACTGAAAGTAGTCTTTTAGCTTATAATCTATATATGTTAAAATACACGACAACGGATATAATAATACAACACAATATTAATTACAAAATTTGGCACAATTATGTTAAATTATCCTTTTCGCAGAGATATCAGTTTTGAAGTCCCAATCCATTTACTAGATAATCATTTAACTACTTACTTGTTATAATTTTGTTGTCATGAATGTTATGTTTCTTATTTTAGAATTAGAGGTAGTTATCAAATAGGCTATTTCACTAATTTCGGCAAACCATTTTAAATGCTTCAATATTACAAACATTATAAACATACCACATTCATATTTCGGTAAAAAAACATTATATTTAAAATAAAAAATAAAATTATTTTTAATCAAACGGTATTATAATAGAAAAACCTTGTTTTAAAAATTCAATAGGAAAATATTTTTTTACAAAATGGCGCGAGTGTGAAGTGCTTTGTAAAGCTTTTCTACACTACTCGGTGACTTCACACCAACGCCATTTTGAAAAATAGCGTTGAGTCATGTGATCAAATATGAAAATAATACAATTTGAATAATTATATCATACAAAAATAGTTTAAAAGTGGTGTCACTTTTTCCTCTCTCCAAAAATTTTTACTATAAATCTTTTAACAATTTGTTTCATATTTTAATGATAGTCAACTATCCCCCCTACCCTATTTTTCTGTCGCGTTTTCCTAACAACTAATTATTTATTCTTATCTGAAAGAGAACAAAGCACCTAGCTGTCTCTCTGGTGAATGAAATTAATAAGGATAATTACATCTCTGTTGAATAATTAGAATAATTGACAAATTACTCATTTACCCCATATTTCTCAAATTTTATGGATCCTAACCCTATTTTTAACACTCTGCTAATCGGGAAAGTAATTAAATTTACGATTTTATTTTTTATGGTGAATAACCTTTTTATTGTAATTGAGTGTGGTCTTTCCTTCGTTAAATACATTTTAAAAGTATGAGATGGACTCGTACACCTAGGTTTACGTGTACAGTTTATATACATAGATACATTTAACAATAAAAAACACAAAAGTTAAAAAAAACTAAATATGCAAAAACATGCATTAAAAAATAAAGTAACTTTATAAAAATAACGTTTGTTTTATAGGAGGCCCCTTATGAATTCATTTATTATTTGTTTTTACACAGGCATGTGAAATAAATGGTCCCTCAAATTTTAGCTCTCTATCTATCGCGGTTCTTGAGACAGACAGACAGACGACGAAGTTTTAGTAATAGATTTGCCTTTGGTTACGGTACCCTAAAAATTGAATCACGGTGTCATTTCGCTTATATATTTAAAACCACTCAACGGGCTATCATACATATTTCAGAATTAAATAGTGTTTTAAGAGGGTTATATGCATAATTTGTATCCATGTGGAGTTCGGGCTGGTATAAAGCGCGCAAAGTCACGTCGCTGAATGCTAATGTGATATTTGCATCGCTACAACATTCTGAATATTAGAGAATATCCAAATATCGGACGACAGGTTTTAGAAACTACTTACATTAACCTTCAACGTTACCTTAAGTTCAACTTGCTTGGTGGAACGTCGGGAAATTACATTCAAATATAGCGTTGAAATGTTTGGGATTTAGAGCTTTCAAAGCGAAGACAAAGGCGTCTGATACGATTATGATGGAGTGAATCATATGAAATTATTTGGTATACAAAATAGTTTGATGATAATTATATTTTTAACACTCGTCTACAGGCATTTGCACGCGTAACCAGTGGAAACAACTGGGAATCTGATGGCCTATCCATTACCAGTGGCAACAACTGGGAATTTAATGATCCATCCGTCACCTAATGGGACGACAAAAAAAAACTAATGGGATTATTTTTTCTCATTTGTCGACAGTGGGAACGGATAGGGTGGTAACAACTGGGTATAATACCTGTCAGATAAAGTTAATATTACTGTTATTTTTATATTTTATTGTGACTTTTAACTAATCTGCTTTATTTACTTGCGTTCAATTTCAAATTCAATTTAATTTATCAAAATAATGGCTGAGATACTTCCTAATTCCTTTCACCTTTCTGTCAATCAGGTTTGTCTGTACGTATTTCCTAAAGTGAAGACAGACAGCAGAACTATTTTAATGCTTTGCTTCCGGGGCAATACGTTGAAAATGGATTAGATTCATTATTTTTAAAATCTAAGATGAAATTGATAGTTTAAGGTTTTACTTTGCTCCTAAACTCCATATCATCTCCATAAGTATCTATGATGTAATATATCAGCTGAAATGCTGTTTACGTAACCTAATCTTCTATACATATAACAATGAATTGCTGTTCGTTAGTCTCACTAAAACTCGAGAACGGCTGAACGGATTTATCTTATCTTAGTCTTGAAATTGAATTTGAATTGTTTGAATAATTACCCGTGGGAAGCCGGGGCGGGCCGCTAGTATTAATAAAATAAATACAGACATTTCATTATTATGTTGGATTCAGGCCAAAGTAGCTTTAAAAAGACCCCACTGAAGTTTTATTCAATGCAAACATTGAAATTATAAATACAGCCATTTATTTATTTAGAAGTTATGTCCTTACTTATTTTCTTTATACATAAATTAAACATGGGTTTTTCACCGCCGATGATGCTATTTATTCACTTTATTAATTACCTAAATATTGCTACATATCACATACAACAACATCTCCCAGTATTAAAACGGTATTGTAGATTTAATGTTCGAAATTCATAAACTTACTTGATAGATTTATTTTACATTTGTTTTTCACCCCACGGCTTTGCCTGTTTTTTTTTTTATTTATGGCTTCCCGCGGAAACAACGTATTTCCCTTGGCAAAAACTATTTTTCAAATTTTACAATACAATATAATACAAAAACGCTATATTGTACACAACACAGGAACATAAACACGAAAAACAAAATTATTATATATTATTAGTAATCGGATTGATTCCATAGACGACTCAAGCGGACCTTCGCCCACTGCAAAGCTGTCAAAACTTACTGTATAACTCCAACTTACATTATATGTATAAACATTTCAAAACTAAACGAACTCAGGTATACAGTCGTTCCCCACAAGCAGGCTCATGCCGGTTCTACGTCCAAATTATTTTAAGGCATGCTACCTCGTAAATTTTGGTAATATGACTGTCAAGAGGGGACGTAAATGAAAATTATGGGAAATCGTAAAAGATGTCTTTGTTAAAAAACCATGGGCTTGTTTATATAAATATACATAACCTAAGGTGTGTACAATGCTCTTGATCAGATAGCCAACCTTTCAGTACCAATGTGCTATTTTTCTAAATTAATGTTTATTGAGATCAAACAGGTTCCTTATGTGTAGTAAATATTCCGACTGTGTGAATATTGAAAACATGGTTATAATAAATACTTATTAATAATAATAGGAACGTTTTTAGTATTTTATTCTACCGACTTCAGAAAATAGGAGTAGTTTCTCAATTTGACGACTGTGTCTGTTCCTCAGAACCCCCGATTTTAATTATTCCGTTTTTTTTAAACCTGTTACTTCAATTTGGTCCCATTCAAATTTAAGAACAAGTAGCCTGTTGTTCTGGAGTTATACTTAATAATTCAACTAAAACTATAAACTCAAAACTAAAAGTCGATCATTTTGGTTAAAAATGTACTTCTAAGTTAGTGTGGCTTCTGATTGTTGCATATTCAAATGTATGTTAGGGTGGTGAGATGTTTCTTTTAAGGTTAAGATGTTATATCATGCATAACACATTAAAATTTTAATGTGATTACAGATTCTGTAAAACATGCAAATATTTTAATGAATTTTGGGATCAGTGACGAGTTCAAAATATTGTGTCGCGTGCCATCAATAGCACGAGTGCCGTGGGTTCGCCATCCTTGCTCAAGATCGATTAACTGCCGGTTCTTTTTAATTGTGTACCAATTAAAATATTTTCATGTGATCGATTTTGTCAATCTTACTATACCTATAATCTTAGAGTATCTATGGAAGAACATTGATAGTCTAAGCCTATAATGGTCATGACAAACATAATTTAATCAGATTTTTGGAAACAGCTACGATTTTCATAAAATTTAATAAATCACAGTTGATTTGGGTTCGATCTTGTTAGATTTTAATAAAAAATACCGAAAAGTTTTATTTTAGACACAACACTTATTTTCGATCTGGCTAACATTAAGCTATGCTATAAAGAGGATTATGGTTAGGGTCTTTACGGGATCGAATCTGAAATGAGGAGATCCGTAGAACGCGGGTCACCGACATAGTCAAACGCTCTTTATAGTGACAGTGAGCAGGTCACACAGCACTTAAAACAGATGGTTGTTGCTGCCTCATAGAAAGTTCTCGAATTGAGACCGCGGATCGGTAAGCGCAGTGTTGGACGACTACGACGACGACCACCAACAGATGGACAGATGCAATTAGCGACCGATTGGAATAATTGGTCGTCTTTGAGGGAAGCTTATGTCCAGCAGTGGGAATTTAATAGCTGAAATGATGATGATGATGATGATAACATTAAATTAACCGTATAAAACTCTCTAGTACATAAATGCATTGTTTGCGATTTCATTGTTTTGCTTCAAGTGATTTATTCCATTACTAGTCAATATAATGTTTTTGTGCGAGTAATTAAATGTGTTTGTAAGCGCTTTTATGATTTCCATTATTATAAATTTATAGACGATGATTTTCAATTTGTAAAGTAATTATTTTTTAAGTACCTACACGTGTATTCAATGATGTGTTATTAGTTTGGACTAGTAGTTTCAGAGATAAATGGCAACATTGGTTTGCACAAACAAACATCCTCTCACACCAAACTCAATAATTTTCTTAAAAATACCTACTAGATTACGTTTAAACCAATTTCTGGGAGAAGTTTGCAACATTATAATATTTTTTTGTTTTATCATTCTCTTATTTTGAAACTTACAGGGGTAACACATTTTACTACTTTGCAAGGGTCTCGTCTTGGGCAAACTAATCAGTTAAGAAAATTTATATGAGAAACATTATTATACCATTTTTAAGACCCTAAAATACACAATGTGTGTCATGTGTCATGTCCCCACACGTGTATGGGTTGTATAAGATAAAATGTTTTTGAGTTTCAGTTCCGAAGTATGGGGAGGAGAACTCCCAAACTTAATTCTTTCTTTTTAAGTTTCAACAGTTCTAATTCAAAGTCTTAAGTTGTACTTTTGTGGCACTAAATAAATGTTTTTATAATTTATTTATTTTTGCCGATAGGCAACGAAACCCTCATAATATAATTATTTTTAAAATTGTTTCAACTGCATGTTTTTTTCGTGAACAAACATATTTATCACAGATAAAAGTGGCCTATGAACCTCGTACGTACTCCATAATATTATGACAGAACTTTATCTTATCACTCCTTTCTTAGTAACGAAGTTACATAAGTTGCTAGAAAATAATTATCACATTATTTTCATGCCTTCTCAGTAGTTACTATTTGAGTGATTTTTAGGTTGCCACAAATGGAATCGAATCAAATAAATATAAAATTATAAAAATTATAATTCATCATCATCACCCTATTAACGTTCCCACTGCTGGGACACAGGGACTTCTCTCTTGACGAGAGAGATTAGGCCTTATTTCACCACGCTGGCCAAGTGCGGGTTGGTGAATGTCACATTTCCTTCAAACTCTTTTAAAGTTCTCAGAACATGCCGGTTTCCTCACGATGTTTGCCTTCACCGTTAAAGCACGTGTTTAAAGCGCACATAAATTTCTCAAGAAGAAAAATCCAGAGGTGCGTGGCGGAGTTTGAACCCACGACCTTCGGAATGAAAGTCCAGTGTCCTCCCACTTAGCCAACACGGCAAAAATTATAATTATTTACTGACAATTAACACAACAAAATTTAGCACCGTGGTAAGCTCTAAGCTTGTGTTACGGGAACTAGACATCTGAAATACTTAATATACTAGACATACATACATTGATATTTTTATTATACATAATAAATAAAAGGACCAAGGAGAACATACACACAATTGACCCCTCGGCCGAAATCGAGCCCGCTACCACCTTTGCCGCAAGCGGGCTTTAAATGTATCATCATCATCACCCTATTAACGTTCCCACTGCTGGGACACAGGGACTTCTCTCTTGACGAGAGAGATTAGGCCTTAATTCACCACGCTGGCCAAGTGCGGGTTGGTGAATGTCACATGTCCTTCAAACTGTTTAAAGTTCTCAGAACATGCCGGTTTCCTCACGATGTTTGCCTTCACCGTTAAAGCACGTGTTTAAAGCGCACATAAATTTCTCAAGAAAAATCCAGAGGTGCGTGGCGGGGTTTGAACTCACGACCTTCGGAATGAAAGTCGAGTGTCCTCCCACTTAGCCAACACGGCTTTTTTCTTAAATGTATATAAAATAAAATTATGCGTATATATAGATGGCTATATATAGATGGTATTTGGTGAATATTAACCATACCCACATAATATTATCGGATAATCGTCCTAAATACAGTTTCAAAAAAATCGTGACTAAAATATACAAGCTTATATTTTTTAGGGTTATTATATTAGGCTGCTAGTACTTTTTTTAGGTACCTATGTGATTTTATTTTTTATGTGATTTTAGCTATTGGTACTTATATTTATTAGGTATTTATAATAATTAGAAACATGTGTTTATAATTATGGCTCATCAAGGAGAAGGTTCCGTGTTCCGATTAAACAAATTTTCCATAAAAAAATACTTTGTTTTACTTTATAAAAATCACATTTGCCGTATGGGAGCCCCCTTCTGTATATTTATTTATGTATGTATCTGTTTTGGTTCTTGTAACAGCCTGGTGAGAGATACAGCCGCGGTTTGACAGACAAACATTACGACGAAGTCTCATTAATAGAGTACCGTTTTACACTTTTCTTAAGGAACTCTAATAATAGAGTAAAACGGTACTCTATTCCTGAGATAGGATAGGTTAGGATGAGATTGAAAAAGCCTCAAGAAGATTTTGTAAATTCATTTTGCCTTAAGTAAAATGAATTTACAAAATCGTAAATTCAATGCTCGTAAGTAATTAAATCATAATGAATTAGTCGATTAAATCTTAAAATGGGCGATATAAAGGTACAATTTCCTATAGGTATCATTCCTGTAACTGCTTAAGTGAATGTTCTTATTTGTTGAGTGAAAACATTTTTATTTATATGATTTTAGCAATTAATTATATATTCATCAACCCCACTAATTGTTCGCGGCATCCTGGAGATAGACATTGGGTTGGGCAGTCGTGGCCGGCTTGGTTAAAACCTCGTAAGAGCCTATTAAGTAAACAATCTACACGTTAATTAAAAAAAATATATTTTAAATTTCAAGTCCTCCCGTTCGTCCATCCATACCAATTATTTCGAAGAAAATACATTATAAGAAACTTATACAAGGCGAACATATTTTGTTCTACATCTTTTCGATTTGAAAGCCCGCAGTATATACTATAAAGGAAACACCTTGTATAAAGCAATGACAGAGTAATTAGACTTTATTATTTTTAAATATATAGATAGAAATAAATAAATTATAATCACGCTTAAACGGCTGAATAGATTTGACAGAAACTCGTTAATAACAACCTATGTAGCTTTTAATCTGAATCAACACATAGGTTTTTAATATCCGGAAAATACATATTTCTATTAAGGAATCCATTATGAGCAGGAAAACGCCTCAGGGCTTTGCTAGTTATATAAATAAATGGCTTTTAAAAACAGCGCAATGATTTTGCAACCTCTTTATCCTCAAACAAAACATAAGTTCTTGTTATTCAAATTCCCCGAAAACCACTGTTTCATTGTTCCGAATGAGGTAAAACCTTCAGAAATCCCAGTTGCAGATAGTGATTTATAGATGGCGCTATCAGTCCGTGGCGGAGGAACCACCACCTTCCGCCTTATAGGACCTGAACAAACATTATCAGCCTGTTGTTTCGTCTTATCGAAACTGAGTTACGTTAAAGTGTTACCTGTTGACTTAGATAGATTATACCATTGCAAAGTATTTCTTACGAACTCACTTACAAAAAAAAAACTGTATAAATATAATACTTAATACTAATAATACTAGTAGTAACTTCTTTTACTTTTTTGTTTCAGGCGATACTTTTTAATGTTAGGTTCCATATATGTATTTTAAATTAAGCAACAAAATATTGTTTTTCACTTTTTGCAAAATTATTGAAAAAGCAGTTAAACCATTTACAACAGGTTGCATTTGCAACAGGCTTTTGTAGCACATATTATAAAGAAAAGGTCGGATTAATTCATTTAATTAAAATAAATTTATATTGCTGGACCACCACAGAGCAACCAGCCCCGTGGTAAGTTTTAAGCTTGTATATACATATACAATATACATTAAAGTTACATGAGAATACAAAGGGAATTCTCACCACCATCGTAAAGAAAAACATTTCAGTCGTAAGTCATTCGTTGCTAGACGGAGATAATACTCGTAAATATATATATTTTGTGTTGAAAGCGGCTTACATGTTCAGTGTTCCCTAAATTTTAATGACATTTTGCTAGAATTCAAATACATAGGTACAAAAGAAATTCACCAAATTCTACGAGAAGGGAAGTTCTGAAGATTTAATTCGGAACCTGCTCCTATTCCTATTATTTAGGTCACTTGTAGATACAAATCCGCGGTCTACAATATTTTTTTCTTTATCCATTTCAAGAAATTATAGGTCAAAATTACTTAACTTACGAACGCTGTACTAACAAAATACCTAAAATATATATCGTTTTAACATCTTTGAAAACGGGAGCATTATTAAATATAAATGTTTATTGATCACAATTTGGTTTGTCTTTGAAGACAGCTCATGTATCTTTACTTGAAAAACATCGGTGGTGCATTAAAAGACGTTGCTTCCGAAAACTGTACTGGAGAACATGAATCATAATTCACATCATCAGCCTTCACAAGGTCATTCGTCCATCTTTTATGTCGCCCACATACGGACGGATTACTTTGTGAAGGCTGTGGGCTCACGGTGTATGCAGGCCGCTTACAACTGAAATAACTGGAGATCTTTAGGGGAGGCCTATATAGTATGTCCAGCAAGTCATATGGCTGAAATTATTTATTTCATATACATCTATCATTACAGGTTTACCTACCCTAATTAAATAGAGCCCAATAAATTCCACGATAAACTAAATTAATTTGGCATAAAATTTAAATTTAAATAAACATCAAAACATTATAATACTTTGTTCAAACACACAAAATAAATATAAAATAAAATTGATAATGAATATTATGAATCCTGGAATCCAGACCTGGAAGGTCTGTGTCCAGCGTGAGACTACCTATTATAGGCACGATGATGAATAAAAACAAATAAAAGTTCCCTTGTCCTACACGTAATCATAATTTCTGATATTTGGAAAGTAATTTTAAAACACATTAGATTATACGTACCAAATACCTAAGTTACAAAGGACTATCTAAAGTTCAAGGCCTAAAGAATCCATTTTACCTTTTGTTGGGTCGACCTTCTCTTTTTTTGTCAATGGCAAAGGTTTTATTAGCGTTCGATTACTTTTTTCCGTTAGATAATCACAATTTCATAATCAAACAAAATTTGGGACAACCATAAACTTCAAGAAAATCAACTTGAGGATTTCTGTTTATCTTTAATATGGATGTGACCCTAGGGCGAAAAAGACAAAGATCCTTTAACCGAAAAGATCGAAAGAATATTTTAACGAAATCCTAATAAAAAGGAGCTATGATATAGACCCATCAAATACTTCAAAGCAACAAGAATAACACGAATCAAGTGTCACCAAAGTCGGAGAGCTTCGTAATCGCGAAATGTTTGTCCAACTTATTATATACGGGCTGAGTTACGCAACGAAACTTATGTTTTGCGATTCGGAAGCATTTTCGGTGATTTGAGAATGGAAGCTCATTTTGCGGGAAGATAAATGTTGGAGACGAGAAACGGGATAAAATGAGAAATTCTCAGTGAATCGTAAAAATAAATAATGATATCGTAGATGATCGATATATATTTATACTCATTTAAACTAAAAAGCAAGCAATAAAATAAACAATATGGAAGCAATGTTTTTAAATTTAACATTAGATAAAAGTAATTTTCAACAATTAGTTTCTAGCTAAAGTAAAACAATTAAAGCATCGGTGTGGTCCAATTAGTAAATTAACAATAATAATTTGTAAGAAAATACCTACCTATTTTATAACAGGTAGTTAACTATACCTATACACTCTAGTAATAAACAATTTCTTAGAACCTTCTTAATCTTGTTCATATAAAAATATTACTTGATTATAAAAAAAAATCCATAGAAATGAGTCGATGCAAAAAAAATCCGATATTGGTTATGGATTAAATAAGATCGAAGAGGAAAAAATTATAAGTCTATCTTTATTTTTCGATACCTACAAGGCTACACAGAACTAAGTCAATAGGCTATTTTCCCTCTATTTTTAAGTTTGAAACGTAAGTTTTTTTTAACGAGGCATTATTAATATCTAATTGATATCTTATAAAAAACTTTAGTTAGTCCTTCTGAGTGTTTCGGACGGATTCATTTACATTACTCGCAGTCTCAATGTCTTCATTGTGTTTTAACGATAGTTAATAAATTGTAATGTTATTTTTAATTTGTTGTGATAACCTTTAGAATGAAAAAAAACATAACTTTTCGTGCTTTGAACTCTATTTTTATTGTTAAGGCAGGTACATTCTAAATTGACTGTTTGGCCTTTAAGTCTAAAGCAATTAATATAATTAATTCGGTCATCAAACGGACCTTGTAATTATTTTGAAAATTGCACAATGCATTTAGACAGTTTTTTTATTTTTTTTTCGTAATCCGTGAAATGTTTTTCATTAATAAATGCGCTTCATATCTCTATTGTATCGGAATGATCAACTTGAAAATAAGCAATAATTCTGAAAACATTATTATATTATCAAAGTCAACACGCAAAGTACAACGCAAACAATTCGTTAAACCCCTTTAGATAATAACGAAATAGAAGGCTAAGCGGAAACCCAACCGTCCGCTATCCCAACGGCCGAATCCAGCGAACCGTAGCCCCCTTATCTAAAACTTACCGTTAAAACATGTGATGAACCACAACACTGCAGTACACAAGTGTGTAAGACCTTTCACTCGTTTTCGCACCATCTCACCAGAATTAATTCACCATGCTACAAAACGAAACCAATCCAAACACTTATCGTAACACCCGATAACCCTGTGACGTAACTTGCGCTCGGGGGTTGTGGGCAAGACGTCTGCTCGCTTCGGAGCGGGCTGAACGACTGAGGCTTGGACAGGGTAAGCCGTAAGGGTAGGACTGAGAGGGACAATATCAAATGGTTTGTATCCACACAACCATTTCCCACCCGAGTGGGGACCACGTGCCGTGTTTAGTCAATTCTTGCCTGAATGGGCTAGGGCTATTTGTAATTTTATTGTTGTCGTTAAACGAAACATCATTAGTGGCGATTGTATTTTCTGTTCATTGGAGTCTATTGCCTCTGTTTCAGCTGATGGGTAATTGGGTAGCGTTTTTTTGCTGGCTATTGGGCTTTTTGTACAAATTAAACGGTTATCCAATTCCGCTTCCAATGCGACTGTTTGTTTTTCATTAGACAAAATCAATTGATTTTAACTGTGTTGCTTACATAATGCTGGTAATATAACGTAAGTGTTTTGGTTCTGGAAATTGTATCTTTTTTTGATTTTTTCCATAATTGGACTGGAGAATGCTTTATCTACCCACGACTATTAAGCTCACATTTACAATATGTTTAAAAATTATAGATAGTACCTTTTTACCTTGGTATTGTCAAAAACTTGTCACTTAATATTAAAGATTTGACATTCTAGTAGGTCAAATACGAAAATATAAATTTAGAATTTTTTTTTTACAAGAATTGAACTTTTTATTGAACAAAATAATACTCTACGATTACATCTCGAAAGAGGAAATAAAAAAAACACGATGGTGATTTTGTAAAGATAGCGCCAGAACACCACGAAACTCGTATTAAAGTCACAAGGATGGGAAAAGTTTCGTGGTTTGAATGTAGGAGTATTCAGCGAAGGGAAGAAAATTTTGTAAATTTAATTTTAACAAAAATAAAAGTAAAAAAAATCTAATTTGGTAATGATACCAAATAATTGTGTATGTCAGTAGCAAATGCTCTGACATTATAATGTTATCATCATAAATAAACTGCTCTATTGCTATTTCATTTTATTATCAACATAAGAGTTAAAGAATTGGGTTTCAAATGACAACGAGCTAACAGCAAAATATCAAAATTGTTACTGTTTCAGAATATTAAATTTTCAATGTAAAATTGTAACCGAAGGCTCTAGTTATTGTTTAGTACATATTTTGGTCTTTTTGCCTCACGGCTTTGAACGTGTTGCGCAATTTATTCACAACAATGGCTCACTTTTCGGGTAAATTAGTAACCTTAAATAAAGAACTTAGTTTTACTAAGCTTCCACTTATCGAAATTAAAAGCAAGACATTGCAATTTAAACAGTCAGTTAACTATCATCATCAACATCAGATTTCCAGTTATTTCGGTTGGAAGTGGCAAGCATCTACATCTACCGTGTACCTGCAATCAACTAATACGTGCATTTAGTAGATGGACGTCCTACTCTGCCCTGTGGTATAGTATAGCTAGGATATAGTCGAGATCAGATCTGTTTATAATATTGAGCGTAAAATTTATGAATCTGTGATTTTAGGTTCCTATTTTTCGCACTTAAGATAAAATAAGACCATTACATTATATAATCGATCTATTATTTTTAGGAAAAATTCAGCACAATTAATAAAAATTTAACTACTCAATATCAAACTTGTTGATAATAATTAGTACATTACATTAAGAAAGATGTTTAAAATTCTGAATAAAGAAGAATTTTTCCCGCTTCTTTGTGAAAGATTATAAATACTTTTACATTGTAATCAAGCCTTCAGAAGTAACGAGAGTAAAGAGGACGAGAAGTAAAGGTTAATCCCCTGTGTGGGAAAGTACTTTTGATAAAAGTTAATTTGCTACGTTATATTTTTCTATTCTACTACAGAATATAAACGGGAACGCGGAGTCAGAAAGGGTGTTGAATGAAATTAATTATAGCTGAATGATCATATAAAATTGGTATTAATTGGCTTATTTTTGTAAAGGTCAACATTTTATTTTTAATTTTTTATCAACATTTTCAACAGTCAGTCATTCAGTCTTCAACTAAAATTGAAACAACTAAGATATGTATTCAATTTGTTGGAAAAAGCCTGCGCTCACCTATTTTATTTCATAGTATGTACAATTCAAGTGAGTTGAATTTTAAAAGTGTCTGTAACATATTTTGCCTATGTGACCTGTTTCAATAAATAAATTAACAGCTCACCCCCTCGACAGAAGGCATATATTGTCTTAAAGATAATGAAACAAATTGTAAAATTGTTTGTTTATTTTACCCTTTCCAGGCTTTTCTTGTGGATGTTTCTCAAAGCCTATGAGATATTTAAGCTTTGTTGACTTGCAACTGCCGTGAATTTGCACAACAGATTTCGTGTTACTCTAGTTTAAAACATATCAATAATTTATTAAAAACTAGAGTTAAGGTTTTCTTAACAACTTTTAGTAAGAACTAAAATAACACCGAAGCTTGTACTATTTATTATATATTCTGTGACCGAAGCGAAATCTGTAAATCCTCAAGGAAACTTCAAAAAAAACATGCTAAGAAAATAGTCCAATGTAAGCATTTGCCGAGGTTAAGTGTAATGTAGGCCGCGTCCGCCCTGATACCGCGAGCTTCGGCAAAGCCAAGTGGCAAGGCCCTGCGCTAAACTTTGAGGTTTACTACTCAATTTGAGAACTTTTATGAACATCGAAAAAGGCGTAACGATTTGCTTTAGCTGGATTTGCAATGTTTTATTCTTTTTTTTTAATCTCTTAAGCTTTTCTGTACCTATTTAATTGTTATATGACAAGAAATTTCAGCGTTCAGTTGGTAATTCATTATTTAATAGTTATTATTGTAATTACGAACAGTATGTACCAATACCATCCAGTAACTTTTAAAAGACAAGCCACAAAAAACTTATAATAAGCCAGCATGTTCTGAGAACTTTGAAGAGTTTGAAATACATGACTGTGATATTCACCAGAATGGTGTATATGGCATAATCACTCTCCTCGTGAGAGAAGTTCCTGTGTCCCAGCAGTGGGAACGTAAATAGGGATGACAATAATAATACATTTTATTTATTTATTTGAACACAGAAAAATATCTAACTTTCTTTCTGAGCCCTAAATTTACCTCCGTGCTCTATATTTTCAACAATCAATGGTCCAGTTAAACATCTATTAATGATCATAACGGTTGCTGGTCTACTAAACAGTGGACCTTAGAATAAAATACTGTTGGTCCCTATTACGTTAAAAGGTAATAAAACGTTTCCGAGTAATATCACAGACATATTTCCAACAAGATAAACGTTCATTGGCGGATTTAGGCTGCCTAAACTCAGAAAAACATATATATTAAACAAAGGAAATGTGAATATGCGATTTTTGAATTGCTTTTTGGCAAATTCTTTTGGCTCGATTGAAAAGTAATCTATTTTATTAATAAACTTAAGTCCACGCAATTACTAATTCGCATTTAAATTTAAGACAATGGAGTAAAATAATGTATGTACATAATATTAATTGTAAGTAAATTAGCTGCTGTATGTAGCTTTAGTTAGGCCATTTATCTATGTTATTTGTTTTCTAAAATAAATTTTAAATCTTCACGAGTGGAAAATTATACATAGTAGCATGATCGATAAAATATAATATGCCAAAAAATAAAAGTTAAAACAAAATACATACTATGATTATTCACTTTTAACGAATTGAACTTGTTGGAATCGGGGTTTCTTTTATTTTAAATTTAGATTATTAGAATCAATCTAGTACATTAAAATGAATAACGCTGAAACTGCATAAAATTATTAAAGATTTAATATTAGGAGTCTTAGTAGGAAGTTTATAAAACAAAAAAAAAGTTTTTTTGATTAGCTCAAAATATCTGTTTAAAAAATGTGCCATAATTACCTTTTTGTTGTTGTAGTTGTCAAAAGTAAGTTCGTCGTTATTGCACCCGAATCGTTAACAAAAATTCATATATTAAATGAGTTTTTATACAATTATGTAAAATAAAATACATGACATCATGTGTCATTATTATGGATTTTATTTGGAATAATTTAATGATTACCCATAAAATTTTCCCTCCATTTAATTTTTCATGCCGACTTATTTATATTTATGCCACTGCTTCCTTAAATGCTGACTTTTAATAATTCCTTTAAATGTTACCGTTTGCCGATATTTGAGAATATTGATGACGGTGATCCCACTTTGCCGACTATAATTACTCTCATGATAGTAATTTCTTATCTTACTATACTATAATAAATTACAGGATATAAAAACAATACACTAGGTACATAAATTTTGGAACTCATTTTTCATACCGACATTATGACCTAAATACCCAATCAATAAATCTAAATAGATTTAGTGTTAGGTGTATAATATGTACTTTTAAAAGGGATGTATATAGGCATATGTGCTAGATGCAAAATGTGCACTAAGGTCTGGGTTTATGTAGGGATATGTATTTGTCATATCTGTCCGTCTGTCTGTCGGTCCATATGTCACAGCCACTTCTTTCCCACTTTTTTCCGAAACTATTCGAAATATACTGTTGAAACTCGGTAAGTAGATGTATTCTGTAAAGCGCAAAACGATTAAAAATAATAGAAAAAGTCATCATTTACTGGTTCCGCATAATTAGAAGTGAAAAAAAAAACATACAAAAGCTCTTGATCATTTAAATTATCCGGAATTTATTTAAAAGATCAGAGACTTGTGAAGTGTAATGTTCTTGGTCCTTTCAGATGGCTCTCTTTATATGAGTCGAGACATTTTTCCAGTTAATATATCTTTTTAACTACTTCCCTTAGAGCGCGTTTGGGTCATAAATTGCATAGTGCTTTTGGCGTCGGCCTTATAATCTTATAGTAATGTCTTAGGATTAAACGGTGTTTTTAGAAAGCTATTCAAAGAATAGTTTTTTTTTTGTTAAATTTATTTTGTTAAGGACAGTTGATTTAAATTGACAGATAATATAAGTTTATAGAAAATTTATATTATATATATAAAAGTGTAATGTAATTTAATTTCCTTTCTATTATGTACCAACAAACTTACAGGGCCTATTAAAATTTAACGATAAAATAGAATGAGATACGTTTTAGAATTATATTTTCTTAGTGCGATACTGCTAATGACGCTACTAAATTATATATTTGTAAATAAAATAAGTTAACCATCAAGTGAGACTATGTTTAAAACATAGTATTAAATTTATATAATATTTTATTAACGGAATCCTTAATTATACTTTTTAATCTACCCGGGAAAACTGTTGAAAACGTCAACATCAAAATTGTTTTGGTAAAAGTGTAGTCCCGCAATACAGAAAAACAAATTGTCTTGGCTTTCTATTTTTATTTGATAAACAGGACTGCAAACAAATTTTACTGACAGCGTACATCTAAATTGTATTTCAATCCTAAAATTTTATTAAAAAAACAAAATATACCTCGTCCATTCTCGTTTCGCAAATAGATAAACCTCTTCAAGCGTACCCTAAAAAGAGAACAGAAATCAAATTGTTGCTACTATCTCGAACAAAAAACTGGCGAAACGCCAGCAATCTAAAGTAATTCGGATAAGCCTTACACGACGAGGCTCGCGTGTTGAGCATCTGCATAATTTTCTGCTGGACATTCTGGTGTTTCCGATGCCATAAATTCACCGTCTTTTGACCATGTTTACTACTTAGATAATTTTCATTATTATTTACAACAAGCGGCCCGCCCCGGCTTCGCAAGGGTAATTGTAATTGTTTTCCCGGCAATAATTCCAATTAAGCTCGCCGTAAAAACTATGCTGTGACTTTTACGAACATTTAAAGAAAGAATTGGCCAAAATAGGCGAGGCGTTGTTCCGTATGCGCCTACCAACACATTTGCGATATTATAGACTAACAGCTCGCCCCGTCTTCGCACGGGTAATTATTCAAAACAATTTACCCGGCAATCATTAGAATCTAGCTGTAAAAACCATTCTTGGATTACTACGAACATTAAAAAAAACATTGGCCTAATTGTTCCAGGCGTTGTAAAGTTTAATTTGTTTTTATATTACAGATAACTAATTTAAACAATCATCCCTATAATATTTAAGGAACCCTATTAAATATGAAACGCTCGAGAGTAGGGCTGAACGGCTAACAACAAGAAAAAAGGATCTGACAGCCTTTGTCTCGTAGGTTAAAGGTAACTAAGCATGGCAGTCGGTATCAGGCTGTCAAGCTATTTAACAATCTACCAAGTGAACTGAAAACAATTGACAGCCATAATATATTCAAGAATAAATTAAGGACACTTCTGTTACAGGGATGCTACTATTTTATTGACGCGTTTATGAACGAAAATGTGTCCATTAATCCGTAGAGGACATTAAATTATTGATGTTATCTTATCGGTTATTTCTGACATGACATTATTTCCGTTGACATTTGACAATGTCATCAAATTTCAATTTAATAAAATAACAATTCAATTTAAGTGTTTTGTTAGGTTAATATAATATCATTGTAATATTTCAAATACGATTGTAAAATTGTGGTATGAGTAAATAAATATGAATATAAATTATTACTTATCCGTTTAGGTTCCTATGTCCCATTTTGATAATTTAACAATAATTAAAATGATTATAACAGTTTCAGATAATTGTTATGTCTGTATTGGGATTGCCTTAATGTCACTAAATAGAATACATTTTATTAAAATACACTGCAGTACTTACAATAGGTACCACAAGCAAAAGATCTACACCATAATCCCTATAAGTGGTCCTTCCAGACTTCCGGCTCTTAGTCTCGGTAATACTAATATGTACTTATATCTTGTTTAGATAGATAGTATGACCGTGCCCCAGTTTATTGCGTCACAGTCGTCTCAAACAGTGGCCGATCTCTACGCCGAGTATTACTTTATTGCAGAAATCAAATAAAATCATAGGTTGATAAAATCCTTAAAACTCAAGCAACGCCAGCACCGTACATTAACTTATGCGTATCAAATTCTTGCATATTATTCATTAAATTAGTATATTTTTATAGTAATTATTTACCCATGAAAAAACTTTTATGACTAATATTAAAAGCGGCCAACCAAAATAGCACTCTATTAATATTGGCTAGTTTTTAATTATATTCTGAACTCGAATTCCCACAATTAATAGAAAGTGGATTTCATGATTCGCAAATTGAAAACTTTTTGCCAACGTTTGAGCATTTTAAAACCTCAAAAATGTTAAAAGCCTTTGAATGTTCTCTATACTTGGTTGTTAATAGAGGCTTTAAATATTCGTAGACTTATTATTCTGTAAAACGATCGTCTGTAGAATATAAAATTTCAGTGAAGCATAAAATACTTATTTCAAGTTTTGCATGCCAAGTCACGCCCCGATTGAATTACTTAAAAAATAATTTAATACTTAAAATCTGTTGCTAACTCTGCTTAAAAATATTTAGGTATTTTGTCTCATTCTAATACTTAGTTTCTATGTTGATGTCATAATTATGGTTTCTAATAACACACCCTTTACAAGTTGAATAACTCTACCTATAGCTGAAAACTGCATGAAAGTCCCTTTTGAAGATTTTGAGGTAACCATGAACCCAGATTTTAATTTATATTAAGTACTAGCGGTCCGCCCCCGCTTCGCACCTATATTATTATAGTTGACCGTATTGTGAATCTAAACCATTCTCGAACCCAATTAAACACACACTAAAAATTTCATCAAAATCGGTTTAGCTGTTTAGGAGGAGTTAAATTACTAACTAGTAACTTTTTCTTATATCTGTGCAAACTTATAATTAGCCGTTAGTTACACACTGTGTTTAGTATTTAGTTACCTAGCTGTTAGTTTTCCCAAAATTATAAAATAAATAACACACACACAGAAGATTTATATCTTTATATATATAATTCTTCTGTGAGTGTGTATGTCACTGAACTTCTCTCAAACGACTGGACCGATTTTGATGAAATGTTTTGTGTGTGTTCAAGGGGATCTGGGAATGGTTTAGATTCACAATTTTGGAAAAAAAATTGAATAAAAACCCGTGCGAAGCCGGGGCGGGCCACTAGTTTAAATATATAAAGATGTTAAAATTTCTAAGTTTACTAGCCAAATTAAATTTGAGTTCCCTAACAAAGTCCGAACACGAGATTTCTATCTAATGCCTTGAAATATTCAAATAACTAGTCTAGTGAGAACAAACTTATGCGAACATTAGATTCCTCTAAAACTCATATTCTAGATCCTTTGTCTATTTAACTTCGGAGCAACTATGAAGTGCTAGCGCAATGACGTATTCATAGCCACGATCGGAGTTTCATCATGTCGGCTTCAGCTAAAGTTTTCTTTGAGCTTTTGTGGCTAGCAACCACGTAAGCCCATACATTGAGGAGGTATTCCGTTTCTACAAATTCTTGACCGAGCTATCGCGTAGTTAAAAGAATCTGCATTTCTGCTTGGTCGAAATACTTTTTATAAGTTTAGGTGTGAAATAAATATAACAATTAGTTAATTTTAGAAGCATTGAAAAGAAATCCATGTGTTTGAGTTATGCTTGTTGTTAGGCTTCCGTTCCCAAAGGGATAAATAACACGAAAACGTTACGTCACACAAAACTTCAATGAGTTGTATAGTCTTGTTTTGTCTTGTTTTGTTTACAAGAAAAATATAAATATACGTATACTTACATGTTTTTAAATTATCTTGATAACTGATTTATTGTATATTTTAAAGGCTGTTATTCTTTAAAATTCATTTTTTTTTTAGATTCATGGCCAATTGTTTAAACTTAGTTTATTACAATTCTAGCTCGCCCTACATTATGTTTCGCACTAAACGAGAGAATTCAAACAGTACTTATTCAACCTGACGTAATTTGTGGTCCATGCAGGGTGATTATGTAAGATGACAAATGCTAATACACATTTAGTTCTAGTTCTTATAGCATAGGAGCTAGCAATGTTTTCGAGAAAGAATTTCAGGTCAGCTGATTTTGTGATATGTCGTCCTTCTTGATCTTGGCAGGCGGTAGCGGTTGCGTTCATTAGTGCGCATCCTTTTCATGTTTTTTTTTATTTTAATTGAAGGTTTAATCATCGAATTAATGTCTGGCAAATTATTTTTAAGGTTTTCATATCTTTAAATAACACAATATTCAAATTACAGACATAAATTATAAATAACTTTGAAATTTTTATTAAAAAAAAAGAAAAGGTCGCCTATGGCACATAATTAGCATTGTCGAAATTGTCTGGCAATAAAAAAAGTATGTCTAGTAGACTTATTTAAAAACAAGAAAATAAAAATTACTCTTCTTAAAATGTTTTTAAAATCCAGGATCATCACCTGGACAGGTAGGATGCGCACAAACGCAACCGCTACCGCCACCCAGTTAGCCCAGACCCCAAACCAAAGAGCAAGAAGGACGACAAATAACAAAATCAGCTGACCCAAAATTCTTACTTTCCAAACGTTGCTAGCTCCCGTACCATTACGTCCATACATTAAGCATCAATGATCAGGTCAGGAAATTCCTCAAAATCTTACCGAGTTTGCACGCCCTGCCGGCCTCAGTGTGAGGAGAGGGGCATTAGTCTATAGAGTCCTTTATTGTAATCAGCAATCGTGCTTGCATTCAGTCAATACTGTGACATATTCATATTAATTTATCTCATAACAATTATTTTACAAATCGGTTTAAAAATGTCTTAAAACAAAATTAAAAGAATAATTATAGGCATGTAAAAATAATAACAATAACCTAATATGTATTATTAGGTTATTGTTATTATTATGGTTAAAGGAAGTTCTCAGATCATATTAATCAATCAATCAATATTTTTGACGACCTCTGTGGCTCGGTGGGCATACGTCCGCCTGAGGCGCCTGAGGTTGCGGGTTCGATTTCCGCCGGGGGACCAGACTTTGTACGATCACATAAATTTCTGGTTTCGGGTCTGGGTGTTTTCTATGTATCATATGTACCTACCAATGTATTAACAAAAAAAAATGTATCTTATTGGGGTTAGGTGATGCTGTGTGAGTACTGAGTAGTCCGGAAATATTGATTTATTTATTTTTTCTTTCAAAACCAAAGAAAGTATTACATAAGTAGGTATGTATAGTAGCACCCTCTTAACAAAATATAAAATAAAATTATTAAATTAACTCGGTATGAAGTCTTAAAAGTCTCATAAGATTATATGCCATTAAAAGTAGCCGTTTTAATCTGGAAACATTACAGTATGTTTATTGCAAGGCTTAGGTTTATCTCGTGGAGGCAGACAGCTGCGAAATCACTTTGAACTCTTGAATTTCTGCTAGCTTTTCTCTGGCTTGTTTCAAATTACTTTCAAAGTCATTTAATATATTTGATAGCCAAGAAGTGGAATAATGGTTCCTGAAGGCTTGAGGAGTAGCTGTCGGCCAATCACACACAAAGATTATAAATACTTTTACATTGTAATCAAGCCTTCAGAAGTAACGAGAGTAAAGAGGACGAGGAGTAAAGGTTAATCCCCTGTGTGGGAAAGTACTTTTGATAAAAGTTAATTTGCTACGTTATATTTTTCTATTCTACTACAGAATATAGACGGGAACGCGGAGTCAGAAAGGGTGTTGAATGAAATTAATTATTGCTGAATGATCATATAAAATTGGTATTAATTGGCTTATTTTTGTAAAGGCCAACATTTATTTTTTTTATTTTTGACTAACATTTTCAACAGTCAGTCATTCAGTCTTCAACTAAAATTGAAACAACTAAGAGATGTACTTATTAAATGTTGGAAAAAGCCTGCGCTCACCTATTTTATTTCATAGTATGTACAATTCAAGTGTTGAGTTTTAAAAGTGTCTGTAACATATTTTGTCCGTGTGACCTGTTTCAATAAATAAATTAACAGCTCACCCCCTCGACAGAAGGCACATATTGTCTTAAAGATAATGAAACAAATTGTAAAATTGTTTGTTTATTTGACCCTTTCCAGGCTTTTCTTGTGGATGTTTCTCAAAGCCTATGAGATATTTAAGCTTTGTTGACTTGCAACTGCCGTGAATTTGCACAACAGATTTCGTGTTACTCTAGTTTAAACATATCAATAATTTATTAAAAACTAGAGTTAAAGTTTTCTTATCTAACTTGTCGTTCCAACTTTTAGTAAGAACTAAAATAACACCGAAGCGAAACCAGTAAGTCCTCTGAAACTTAAAAAAAAAACATGCATTCTTAGCATGTTTTTTTTTAGTCCAATGTAAGCATTTGCCGAGGTTAAGTGTAATGTAGGCCGCGTCCGCCCTGATACCGCGAGCTTCGGCAAAGCCAAGTGGCAAGGCCCTGCGCTAAACTTTGAGGTTTACTACTCAATTTGAGAACTTTTATGAACATCGAAAAAGGCGTAACGATTTCCTTTAGCTGGATTTGCAATGTTTTATTCTTTTTTTTTAATCTCTTAAGCTTTTCTGTACCTATTTAATTGTTACATGACAAAAAATTTCAGTGTTCAGTTGGTAATTCATTAATTAATAGTTATAATTGTAATTACGAACAGTATGTACCAATACCATCCAGTAACTTTTAAAAGACAAGCCACAAAAAACTTATAATAAGCCAGCATGTTCTGAGAACTTTGAAGAGTTTGAAATACATGACTGTGATATTCACCAACCGGCACTTCGCCAGAATGGTGTATTATGGCATAATCACTCTCCTCGTGAGAGAAGTTCCTGTGTCCCAGCAGTGGGAACGTAAATAGGGATGACAATAATAATACATTTTATTTATTTATTTAAACACAGAAAAATATCTAACTTTCTTTCTGAGCCCTAAATTTACCTCCGTGCTCTATATTTTCAACAATCAATGGTCCAGTTAAAACATCTATTAATGATCATAACGGTTGCTGGTCTACTAAACAGTGGACCTTAGAATAAAATACTGTTGGTCCCTATTACGTTAAAAGGTAATAAAACGTTTCCGAGTAATATCACAGACATATTTCCAACAAGATAAACGTTCATTGGCGGATTTAGGCTGCCTAAACTCAGAAAAACATTACTTTTCAATCGAGCCAAAAGAATTTGCCAAAAAGCAATTCAAAAATCGCATATTCACATTTCCTTTGTTAAATATATATCTATTTTATTAATAAACTTAAGTCCACGCAATTACTAATTCGCATTTAAATTTAAGACAATGGAGTAAAATAATGTATGTACATAATATTAATTGTAAGTAAATTAGCTGCTGTATGTAGCTTTAGTTAGGCCACTTATCTATGTTTTTTGTTTTCTAAAATAAATTTTAAGTCTTCACGAGTGGAAAATTATACATAGCTAGCATGATCGATAAAATATAATATGCCAAAAAATAAAAGTTAAAACAAAATACATACTATGATTATTCACTTTTAACGAATTGAACTTGTTGGAATCGTGGTTTCTTTTATTTTAAATTTAGATTATTAGAATCAATCTTGTACATTGAAATGAATAACGCTGAAACTGCATAAAATTATTAAAGATTTAAGATTAGGAGGCTTAGTAGGAAGTTTATAAAACAAAAAAAAAGTTTTTTTGATTAGCTCAAAATATCTGTTTAAAAAATGTGCCATAATTACCTTTTTGTTGTTGTAGTGTTGGCTAAGTGGGAGGACACTCGACTTTCATACCGAAGGTCGTGGGTTCAATCCCGCCGCGCACCTCTGGATTTTTCTTCTTGAGAAATTTATGTGCGCTTTAAACACGTGCTTTAACGGTGAAGGCAAACATCGTGAGGAAACCGGCATGTTCTGAGAACTTTAAAAGAGTTTGAAGGGCATGTGACATTCACCAACCCGCACTTGGCCAGCGTGGTGAATTAAGGCCTAATCTCTCTCGTCAAGAGAGAAGTCCCTGTGTCCCAGCAGTGGGAACGTTAGTAGGGTGATGATGTTGTTTTAGTTGTCAAAAGTAAGTTCGTCGTTATTGCACCCGAATCGGTAACAAAAATTCATTTATATTAAATGAGTTTTTATACAATTATGTAAAATAAAATACATGACATCATGTGTCATTATTATGGATTTTAATTGGAATAATTTTATGATTACCCATAAAATTTACCCTCCATTTAATTTTTCATGCCGACTTATTTATATTTATGCCACTGCTTCCTTAAATGCTGACTTTTAATAATTCCTTTAAATGTTACCGTTTGCCGATATTTGAGAATATTGATGACGGTGATCCCACTTTGCCGACTATAATTACTCTCATGATAGTAATTTCTTATCTTACTATACTATAATAAATTACAGGATATAAAAACAATACACTAGGTACATAAATTTTGGAACTCATTTTTCATACCGACATTATGACCTAAATACCCAATCAATAAATCTAAATAGATTTAGTGTTAGGTGTATAATATGTACTTTTAAAAGGGATGTATATAGGCATATGTGCTAGATGCAAAATGTGCACTAAGGTCTGGGTTTATGTAGGGATATGTATTTGTCATATCTGTCCGTCTGTCTGTCGGTCCATATGTCACAGCCACTTCTTTCCCACTTTTTTCCGAAACTATTCGAAATATACTGTTGAAACTCGGTAAGTAGATGTATTCTGTAAAGCGCAAAACGATTAAAAATAATAGAAAAAGTCATCATTTACTGGTTCCGCATAATTAGAAGTGAAAAAAAAAAAACATACAAAAGCTCTTGATCATTTAAATTATCCGGAATTTATTTAAAAGATCAGAGACTTGTGAAGTGTAATGTTCTTGGTCCTTTCAGATGGCTCTCTTTATATGAGTCGAGACATTTTTCCAGTTAATATATCTTTTTAACTACTTCCCTTAGAGCGCGTTTGGGTCATAAATTGCATAGTGCTTTTGGCGTCGGCCTTATAATCTTATAGTAATGTCTTAGGATTAAACGGTGTTTTTAGAAAGCTATTCAAAGAATAGTTTTTTTTTTGTTAAATTTATTTTGTTAAGGACAGTTGATTTAAATTGACAGATAATATAAGTTTATAGAAAATTTATATATTTAATAATAGCGTATCGATAAAAGTGTAATGTAATTTAATTTCCTTTCTATTATGTACCAACAAACTTACAGGGCCTATTAAAATTTAAGGATAAAATAGAATGAGATACGTTTTAGAATTATATTTTCTTAGTGCGATACTGCTAATGACGCTACTAAATTATAAATTTGTAAATAAAATAAGTTAACCATCAAGTGAGACTATGTTTAAAACATAGTATTAAATTTATATTATATTTTATTAACGGAATCTTTATTTATACTTTTTAATCTACCCGGGAAAACTGTTGAAAACGTCAACATCAAAATTGTTTTAGTAAAAGTGTAGTCCCGCAATACAGAAACACAAATTGTTTTGGCTTTCTATTTTTTCTTTGATAAACAGAACTGCAAACAAATATTGCTGACAGCGTAAATCTAAATTGTATTTCAATTTTAACATTTTGAAAATAAAATGTACCCTGTCCATTCTCGTTTCGCAAATAGATAAACCTCTTCAAGCGTACCCTAAAAAGAGAACAGAAATCAAATTGTTGCTACTATCTCGGACAAAAAACTGGCGAAACGCCAGCAATCTAAAGTAATTCGGATAAGCCTTACACGACGAGGTTCGCGTGTTGAGCATCTGCATAATTTTCTGCTGGACATTCTGGTGTTTCCGATGCCATAAATTCACCGTCTTTTGACCATGTTTACTACTTAGATAATTTTCATTATTATTTGCAACAAGCGGCCCGCCCCGGCTTCGCAAGGGTAATTGTAATTGTTTTCCCGGCAATAATTCCAATTTAGCTCGCCGTAAAAACTATGCTGTGACTTCTACGAACAAAGAATTGGATTATTATTTTTGGATTGGAATTAAAGAAAGAATTGGCCAAAATAGGCGAGGCGTTGTTGCGTATGCGCTTACCAACACATTTTGCGGTTCATTTCTCCTTGGTCTGGGTGTTTAATATGTATAATAAAAAATATCTATGTATGACTATTATATTAAGTAAGTATATCAGATATCTAGTACCCGTAACACAAGCTTAGAGCTTACCACCGGGGCTAGATGTTGTTGTGTGAATTGTCTGGAAATATTTATTCTGAAAATATTTTGATATTATAGACTAACGGCCCGCTCTGGCTTCGCACGGGTAATTATTCAAAATAATTTACTGGGCAAACGGTCGAACTCTTCTCGCTGTAAAAACCATCCTTGGATTACTACGAACATTAAAAATACTGGCTAATTGTTCCAGGAGTTGTTAAGTTTCATTTGTTTTTTTATATTACAGATAACTAATTTAAGCAATCATCCCTATAATATTTAAGGAACCCTAATAAATATGAAACGCTCGAGTGTAGGGCTGAACGGCTAACAACAAGAAAGGATCTGACAGCCTTTGTCTCGTAGGTTAAAGGTAACTAAGCATGGCAGTCGGTATCAGGCTTACAAGCTATTTAACAATCTACCAAGTGAACTGAAAACAATTGACAGCCATAATATATTCAAGAATAAATTAGGGACACTTCTGTTACAGGGATGCTACTATTTTATTGACGCGTTTTTATTTCTGACATGACATTATTTCCGTTGACATTTGACAATGTCATCAAATTTTTATTTAATAAAATAACAATTCAATTTAAGTGTTTTGTTAGGTTAATATTATCATTGTAATATTACAAATACGATTATAAAATTGTGGTATGAGCAAATAAATATGAATATAAATTATTACTTATCCGTTTAGGTTCCTATGTCCCATTTTGATAATTTAACAATAATTAAAATGATTATAACAGTTTCAGATAATTGTTATGTCTGTATTGGGATTGCCTTAATGTCACTAAATAGAATACATTTTAATAAAATACACTGCAGTACTTACAATATCACAAGCAAAAGATCTACCCCATAATCCCTCTAAGTGGTCCTTCCGGACTTCCAGCTCTTAGTCTCGGTAATACTAATATGTACTTATATCTTGTATAAAAGATAGTATGACCGTGCCCCAGTCTTTCGCATCACAGTCGTCTCAAACAGTGGCCGATCTCTACGCCGAGTATTACTGTATTGCAGAAATCAAATAAAATCATAGGTTGATAAAATCCTTAAAACTCAAGCAACGCCAGCACCGTACATTAACTTATGCGTATCAAATTCTTGCATATTATTCATTAAATTAGTATATTTTTATAGTAATTATTTACTCATGCAAAAACTTTTATGACTAATATTAAAAGCGGCCAACCAAAATAGCACTCTATTAATATTGGCTAGTTTTTAATTATATTCTGAACTCAAATTCCCACAATTAATAGAAAGTGGATTTCATGATTCGCAAATTGAAAACTTTTTGCTAACGTTTGAGCATTTTAAAACCTCAAAAATGTTAAAAGCCTTTGAATGTTCTCTATACTTGGTTGTTAATAGAGGCTTTAAATATTCGTAGACTTATTATTCTGTAAAACGATCGTCTGTAGAATATAAAATTTCAGTGAAGCATAAAATACTTATTTCAAGTTTTGCATGCCAAGTCACGCCCCGATTGAATTACTTAAAAAATAATTTAATACTTAAAATCTGTTGCTCACTCTGCTTAAAAATATTTAGGTATTTTGTCTCATTCTAATACTTAGTTTTTATGTTAATGTCATAATTATGATTTCTAATAACACATCCTTTACAAGTTGAATAACTGTACCTATAGCTGAAAACTGCATGAAAGTCGGTTTTGAAGATTTTGAGGTAACCATGAACCCCGATTTTAATTTATATTAAGTACTAGCGGTCCGCCCCCGCTTTGCACCTATATTATTATAGTTGACCGTATTGTGAATCTAAACCATTCTCGAACCCACTTAAACACACACAAAAAATTTCATCAAAATCGGTCCAGCTGTTTAGGAGGAGTTAAATTACTAACTAGTAACTTTTTCTTATATCTGTGGAAACTTATAATTAGTCGTTAGTTACACACTATGTTTAGTATTTAGTAAGGTACCTAACTGTTAGTTTTCCCAAAATTATAAAATAAATAAATAGCACACATACAGAAGATTTATATTTATATATATAATAAATCTAAATTTAAAATTTAAGAAAAACCCCCGATTCATATGCTTTAATTTCCTTAAACGTAAAACAACATAATATTTTGTAATGTGGACGCGATGCGATTTCATTTGATACCCCACACTAGTATATTTGCAGATTTTCGGTTTTCCTTACCCACTCTCACCCCCATAACTTTTAAACGGCACAACCGATTTTCATAAAACATGTCTAAGAACACTCGCGCCAGACTCACCTTTCATACAAAAAAAACTAAATTGAAATCGCTCCATCCGTTCGGGAGCTATGGTGCCACAGACAGACAGACATACAGACACACAGACAGACAGACACGTCAAACTTATAACACCCCTCTTTTTTGGTCGGGATTTAAAGATATAAGATGTTTAAATTTCTAAGTTTACTAGCCAAATTAAATTTGAGTTCCCTAACAAAGTCCGAACACGAGATTTCTATCTAATGCCTTGAAATATTCAAATAACTAGTCTAGTGAGAACAAACTTATGCGAACATTAGATTCCTCTAAAACTCATATTCTAGATCCTTTGTCTATTTAACTTCGGAGCAACTATGAAGTGCTAGCGCAATGACGTATTCATAGGCACGATCGGAGTTTCATCATGTCGGCTTCAGCTAAAGTTTTCTTTGAGCTTTTGTGGCTAGCAACCACGTAAGCCCATACATTGAGGAGGTATTCCGTTTCTACAAATTCTTGACCGAGCTATCGCATAGTTTAAAGAATCTGCATTTCTGCTTGGTCGAAATACTTTTTATAAGTTTAGGTGTGAAAGAAATATAACAATTAGTAAATTTTAGAAGTATTGAAAAGAAATCCATGTGTTTGAATTATGCTTGGTGTTAGGCTTCCGTTCCCAAAGGGATTAATAACACGAAAACGTTCCGTCACACAAAACTTAAAACTAAGAAAAAAATATATACGTATACTTACATGTTTTTAAATTATCTTGATAACTGATTTATTGTATATTTTAAAGGCTGTTCTTTAAAATTAATTTTTTTTTTAGTTTTATGGCCAATTGTTTGAACTTTGTTTATTACAATTCTAGCTCGCCCTACATTATGTTTCGCACTAAACGAGAGAATTCAAACAGTACTTATTCAACCTCACGCAATTTGTGGTCCATGCAGGGTGATTATGTAAGATGACAAATGCTAATACACATTTAGTTCTAGTTATTATAGTAATGGAGCTAGCAATGTTTTCGAGAAAGAATTTCAGGTCAGCTGATTTTGTGATATGTCGTCCTTCTTGATCTTGGCAGGCGGTAGCGGTTGCGTTCATTAGTGCGCATCCTTTTCATGTTTTTTTTTATTTTAATTGAAGGTTTAATCATCGAATTAATGTCTGGCAAATTATTTTTAAGGTTTTCTTATCTTTAAGTAACATAATATTAAAACTACAGACATAAATTATAAATAACTTTGAAATTTTTATTTAAAAAAAAAGAAAAAGTCGCCGAACATTGTCGAAAATGTCTGGCAATAAAAAAAGTATGTTAGGTAGACTTATTTTAAAACAAGAAAATAAAAAATACGCTTCTTATAAATTTTTTTTTAAATCCAGGATCATCCAACAAAATCAGCTGACCTAAAATTCTTACTTTCCAAACGTTGCTAGCTCCCGTACCAAAGTCAAAGTCAAAGTCAAAACGTTTATTTCCTTAGAAGCACATAGCCTACATGGACAGGTCAACTTAAAATTAATAAAACTAAATTGCTTAAATAACAAATATCAAGGAAATAACATTGTCTTGACAGTTCGCTTCAATGTTTTATACTGAGTTGAGAAGCGAATAGAACAACACAGCTTTATCAGTTATTACAATTTTGGAGTTCTTATTTATAGGTAACTATTATAAGTTTAACATTTACAATAAAAAAAAAATGTTTGTCATATAAGGAAGCTATTATAACATGAGCATATCAGTCCTGGTTATTAGACAACCAGAATTATTAGAGCCTGTTACTGTGGAACTAAGCAACATCTATCCAAGCTGCATCATCCTTTATATAATCATTTCTAGAGTAATACGCTTTTTTCATTAGACTTCTCTTAAAAAATGATGACCATTACGTCCATACATTAAGCATCAATGATCCGGTCAGGAAATTCCTCAAAATCTAACCGAGTCTGCACGCCCTGCCGGCCTCAGTGTGAGGAGAGGGGCATTAGTCTATGAAGTCCTTTATTGTAATCAGCAATAGTGCTTGCAATCAGTCAAAACTGTGACATATTCATATTCATTTATCTCATAACAATTATTTTACAAATCGGTTTGAAAATGTCTTAAAACAAAATTAAAATAATAATTATAGGCATGTAAAAATAATAACAATAACCTAATACATATTTGAAGGAAGTTCTCAGATCATATTAATCAATCTATCAATATTTTTGACGACCTCTGTGGCTCGGTGGGCAAACGTCCGCCTGAGGCGCAGGAGGTTGCGGGTTCGATTTCCGCTGGGGGACCAGACTTTGTACGATCACATCAATTTCTGGTTTCGGGTCTGGGTGTTTTCTATGTATCATATGTACCTACCAATGTATTAACAAAAAAAAATGTATCTTATTGGGGTTAGGTGATGCTGTGTGAGTACTGAGTAGTCCGGAAATATTGATTTATTTATTTTTTCTTTCAAAACCAAAGAAAGTATTACATAAGTATGTATAGTAGCACCCTCTTAACAAAATATAAAATAAAATTATTAAATTAACTCGGTATGAAGTCTTAAAAGTCTCATAAGATTATATGCCATTAAAAGTAGCCGTTTTAATCTGGAAACATTACAGTATGTTTATTGCAAGGCTTAGGTTTATCTCGTGGAGGCAGACAGCTGCGAAATCACTTTGAACTCTTGAATTTCTGCTAGCTTTTCTCTGGCTTGTTTCAAATTACTTTCAAAGTCATTTAATATATTTGATAGCCAAGAAGTGGAATAATGGTTCCTGAAGGCTTGAGGAGTAGCTGTCGGCCAATCACACATAAGTAATTTCTATTTATTAAAAAAAACGGGATTAAATCACGCGATATTACCATTTTACTTCTTTCTTTCAACGTTTCCGACAGTAAATAGTCAAAAGAAGTGCTTCACTGGAAAAGAGCTCAGCTCTATCTAGTTCGCGCGCGCGGAATGGACACAGAATGAAAATTCTAATATTACGTGAGAAAAATCCGGTTTTTTAAATGAATACTCACGATAACTATTTATCATTTATTATATTATTTGGAACTCTGGCTAATTTTTATTTTGTCTGTTCACGTCCGTAAGTGCATATTTCTGGAAAGTTTTTTTTATTTTTTATTATGTTTTTATATTATCACTATTAAAACGGCGTTGCCCGTATTTTTACATTTCCCGCGGGATTAACGTACTTTCCCGAAGAAAAAATGATAAAGGGGCTAACTTACAATGAAATAAATTTTCAAGTCGATTTAGTGGTTAACAAATACAAATTATTATTATTATATGCCATATAGATGATACTTAATTATTACCCTCATTTTAGAAAAAGCACCAGCCCAATTTCATCCACTGCATTTGTTTATATTAAATGCTTATAATGAACTCCCAGTGGGCTCATTATTTTTTACATCCTTCGTTAAAGGAAGATTATATAATGATTCTTGCAAAGTTCATTAGTATTTTTTTTATGCTGCTGAGTTTTAGTCTTGGGGTCTGCTCCAGTGTCTAAGATTCTTACCTTGCCGTGTCTGTTTCCTTCAGAACTCATAATGACCACAAGCAATAAGACGTAAATCATTTGCTATCATAAGTGTCAAATCATTTCGCTTCGGAGCACATTTCAACAATTTTACAAATACAAATACAAAATCATTTATTCAGAATTAAATACATAAAAATACATGCAGGGAAATAGTGACAGTTAATTTTATTGGTCTAAAGATTACAGAATATTTAAATGTATCTATTTCCAAAAAGGTCCCAACTCAGCATAATGCGGGCTGTGTAGCCTGCGCTGGTCTTCCGTTGGAACCTTCGAAGTGCTAGCAGTCAAGTTAGGTTGAAACAAATGAAAAATAAAAACATAGTGTGGTAATTTTCTAATAATCAAGTATATAAGTCGTCTGTCGTCACCCTTTAATGGTGTATTGCTTCGACTCATAAAAACTAGGGGTGTGTTCGCACTCTTTGTTCGCTTTAAACTACACCTCCCCCCTTGATCAATATTTTGGGCCAGTTACTCAATTTGGAACCCCGGATTAATAATAATGTACAAAATAACTAAGTATGTACTTAATATCTAGAGAGTTATATTGATTAAAAATATTTGGAACTTTAAGTTTCAACATATCTACACATAAAGTTAAGATTATAAAAAATAATTGGTATAGCTTAGCCTAATTGGTATCAATAAATAGCTTGTATCATCTAGTTTAATAATATATATGTATTTTTGGAAGAACTACAAATAAAACCTATGAAATCCAGGAAGAATGAAAAATTTTATGAATTTCAAGCTTCTTTTTCATGTTTATAATCGTGTTTTTGAAGTTATCCATGAATATTTTCAAGAAGTAATACTTGTAATGGAGACACAATTAATAAAACTTAATTCAATAAACTCCTACAAACAAAATATAATGAAACAACCGAGTATTTTAGATTTGTTTGTTGTGTTTCGCCGCCGAGCCACCACAGTTGTTACGCAAGAGGTGGTTTGTTTTGGTTTATTCTGGTAGTTATTGAAAGGAAAGGTAGTGATTAATTGGTATCAAAACATAGCTTGTATCATCTAGTTTAATAATATATATGCATTTTTAGGATGAACTACAATTAAAACCAATGAAATCCATTCCAGAAAAAAAATATGAATTTTTAAGCTACTTTTTCAAGATTAGGATTTTTTTTGAGACCCTTATGATTCATTTAATACTATAAATTTCTATAAATTTATTGATTGCGTATAGTTTTAGCTTTTTTGTGGTATTTTTATTTTGAGCGTAGGTGTAGCAGTTAGGAAGATATGCCCATTTATGTAAAAAATGGGACGCGCTCGCGGCGCCAAAAACGTTTACGCGGCGACGTGGACGTTTGAACGGTGTGTAAGTTTCGCGGCTGGACATTTCAGTGGTTAGCATTCTACCCATAGTAAAAGTTCTGCTTAGTTTGGGGTTAGGAGATGCCGTGCAATAGGTTTGATGACTACATAAAAATAAGTACCTATTCTTTTTAGCCCATCTAAAAGAACCTTTTTTACCTTATCAATTTTATAAGGAAGTGCCGAGTATGAAGCATGAAAGAGGACGCCATCAAATAAAAGAAGAAGAAGTATGAAAGTTCCGGAGCGGGGGCTTGCGACGTATATGACGTATACATTTAGTACATTTTGCTCGAAAGCATTACGTAATGCGAAACTTCAGTGAACTGCATCTTCTTGATTTTAGTTTGCAAGAAAAAAAATGGGTATTTTTCCACTTATCTAAATGACGGACTAATAATTATTTATTAGTTTTCTAACCTTTTTAATCAGGCAGACCTTGTACGTGTGTTAGGTACTTGTGGCTACCTGAAAACAACCAAAACAAAGCCAAAAGTATATACAATAAAATCAAATTTGAAACCAGCCACACAGCTAGCTAGATAATGCGTTCTCTATGGCTCGGTTAAGCTTAGGTATGGAAGCCTGGCTTATGTTGTCCCTGCGCTAATGTGTTTCAGAGGTAAGAGGATCTCGTGTGGATTTAGCCGTAAATGTGTGAATAACATCTGAAATTATGGACCAACTAAATTATATAAGAAGATTACGAAGGCTGGAATTTGTTTAAATAAAGCAATATTCATATAGAAAAATTTAATATTTTAAATACAAGTTTAGCTATATACAAGAGGTAAATATTAACTTCACATGCCACGGCATTGCTCGTGTTCAAACAGATAATTAGCTGCCAGGCTGTGCTGCCACTGCTTATACTGCTCACAAATCAACTACATACCGGTCCTATTCTATTCTGTTATAAAATTTAAAGCATTATTTCCTTCCGGTTTCATTTCTAGAAGAACTAGACGCCATTAATAAGGTCTGTAATCAGCATTATATTTATAAAGTTTATATCATAAAACAGCAAACTTAAATAAACTCTTAGAAAAATAAATAAACTTTCAAGCGCACGAATAACCTTAATCAAACATTTCTAATAACTTCGCAGTTCAAACTTCTCTTCTATATTGAGATAAAAATATTCTGTAATTGACATCAGTCATAAAATAAAAGGATAGTGCTAAAAGTTCCCCGCGAAATCACAAGTTGGGCGCTTTCAGCAGAGAACTTTGACTACAAGTGACAAACTGGTGGAAAGTTCAGGACACCCTCTGGTCAGAGTGTCGTGATTGTGGAGAAAGTTTTTGCACGGGCAATTCTATATTTTAAAATTCTATATTTGGTGTTTGTTTCCTCGTATTACTGTTTGTAATGAAAATGAACTAGAGTTTACAGATCTTTTTTAAGTTAATAATAATTACTTCATCATAAAATATCATACAACTTATGAATAAATAAATAAAAAAAACTTTGCGATATTGAAATAGCTAAGCAGTATTTTCTTCGTAGAATTCGCTTACGATTATTTTGTTATGTAAAATAAAATACTAATATTATAAAGCTAAAGAGTTTGATTGCTTGTTTCTTTGAATGCGCTTATCTCAGGAACTACTGGTCCGATTTGAATAATTATTTCATTGTTAGATATTCAAGGCGATGAAAAAAACATTCTTACATAGGTTTTTTGTTTACCTACTCAAATAATAGCGAACAAATAATAATGCGAAAAGTTATAGGTACCCGATACCCCATAGAAGCTTAGTCCTAAAATGTCCTGCGAGTATACCTTGCACACGCCGAAATTATCCGAGCACATCAGGTGAAGGCACTACTTCAGTTAAGTAACATTTCATGCAATGTTTGCCTAAAGAAAAAGCGCAAATATCGTAGCGGCCAATAGATAGACGGTAGATTTAAGATCTTATTAATTTTTTATTTAATTTATTTAAATAATTAACAATATTTATAATTAAAAATTTGTCTACTACCTAACCTACCTAACTAATATGCCAACAAGAAACACAAATTAAGAGCTTCCCACTCGGCTAGATAAATTGTTGTGTGGATTGTCCGGTATATGAATGTATATATTTTTTATTAATTTGTCTCTAATGAAAACTAATAGTTTAGATTTTGCAAATATGGTTGAAAATAAGTTCCAACGACTTGTTTTTAATCTGATGTGTAATGTGTATTGTTTCCTTTATCTCGTCTTAGTTGCAATTCAATCTTGCGTTAACAAGGAACCTGACCGAACCAGACCTCTAAACTCCAGTGAGATCTACGATTATCACCTTACAGCCCTCCGCCTAAGGTGCAAGATCTACTGCAAATTTCTAACACAAATAACAGTCGACCACTGTAAACTGTGTTACTTGAAATTAGGGGACAAACAAACAACCCGGCCGAATTAGTCAGCTTGTATTAGGGGTTGAATTAATACGGAAATTTACTCCACAAAAAGACTGGTTATAAATTTAGAGAAAAGGCAGTGTTACGTCTTTTTTTCGGGTTAATAAAACTGATCAGAAGTTGTTTTTTAAGAGATTAGTCCGACGTGGGTTCAAATAAAAATTATACAAGATGTTTCAAAATAAGTAAAGTTGTATAACAAAATATGTTCGCTTGGTGCTTGCCATTCACGCCCTTTCCGCTTTATATACCAATTTCAAAACACCTTGTATAGGATGCTTAGGATTCGGCTCCCAATGGAGTTTTGTTCGATCTGTAAATTCTATCTGTTCGGGAACGTAGAAATTTAACTAAAATCTTAATAACCAACAATGTAAATATAATAAAATATAATAAACTAGAATTATATACAATGACTTCTGTACAGAATCATTGTTACATAATATAGGTACACAGCAATTTACAGACAACACATAACCCAATTTTTATAATGTTCCGCTAGCATTGTTTCAGGGAAGTTACAACCTTCATACATTCTGTGTTCAGAGCTGCAGTTAAACCAATAAAATTGTATTGTACCTGTCCTTTTCAAATTCTGTAGGCTTTTATGCATTAAAATGTAAATGTTCATGTTTATCGGAAGGAATAAACTTTGCGTTTTAGGAGACATTTCGATTCCAGTACAAGGCACAGCCCCTACTTTACGACGTGGCTCGTTCTTGCCGTGTTCTTTATAAAAACATGTTAATCTTTAAGTGGAATTACCTAAAATACGAAGGACTGGTTGGCTCATGCGACATTATTCTGAAATTATTCTTACAGAAGGGCATAAAGCTTTGTATATTTTAAGAATGTTACGGCGCTGCTTTTTTGTTTTGTTGTGGGTAACACACAAACACATGAAAATAATTTTGTTTTCGTACATAGTGTATGAAAAAATCTCCTACACTAGGCGAAGCCTGTATTGAGCGTGTATTGTATATGCGGAATTTAACATTATCCCTTATTGTTCGGTATGGCAATGTTCCATTTTGATACTATAAAGTATAAGCACCCCTATTAATGTTTGCACTACGAGGACAAAGGGACTTCACTTTTGATAAGAAGCTCCGACTTGGCCAACACGTCTTTTATTTTAATAATTTATTGATAAATCGTTTATTTTACTAATACCTAATATATTTCTAAACATATTTTGAATGGTAAGCTTTTGTTCAGACAAGACCAACTCAATTATCATTTTTTATTATTATTTGGATAAAATGAAGTTTGATACACCGGCTCAAGATAATCGGTGTACCAAACTTCATTTCGATTTAAATGAAGTAGTAGTAGTTCAGAAGTTTTTTGCGTGAAAAAGGAACAGACAGACAGATTACTTTTCGCATTATATTAGTTTACCAACTTTGTAGGAAACGTTATAATTTAGGAAACGTAGTAAAGCCACATATTTATGTAATACGATCCCTAAATGTGACCACCTGTTTTCCAAAACATCAACCCCAATGAATGTCTTACCTTACATCAAACTATCGACAGATATGAACTAAAGGACGCAACCGGAAAAAAGAGTTCCCACGAGAAGCACCCCACATTCTGTGAACAAAACAAACATAGTCTTACAGTCATAGCAACCTGATATAAAAGGAAAGTCAACTATTTTTTTATTGCCTTGCGTTCCTGTTATTGTATTCAGTCAACGTCTATATTTTATGCTTCATAAAAATTTACTGTATAGGTACTTAAGTCTCGTCTTACGTTACATCAGCGTTATTTCAGTTTCATTTCAGCAGTATTTTTTGTATGGGCTATAAATTTTAAAGGGATCTAGGAGAGATAGAGCTTACTAGTGAAAACTGGAATTGCTATCTGTATTGTACCTAGCGGCAATTTAAATAAGGTATAGGTAGTAAATTGTGCAAAATTCTTATATAAAATGTTTGGTAAAAATCTGGTCAATCTTATACAATATACAAACAAGATATCCATCAATGTCAAACAAATTTAGTTACTTGAAAAACTCTAGTACCGGGATTCAGTTATTAGAAGATTAAATTTTATATTAACGTCGTAAAGAATATCTATCGTAAGCAATACATTTTGCTTCAAAAATAAGAACATTTTTACTAGAATAGCATTATTTATTACCATAGAACAGTAAAACTTCCCGAGCCATGAGAAAGGACTATCTACAATTTGATGTGGCAAATTTATTGTGTATTTATATATGTACAACAACACAACCTGGAGACATGGCACTTTAACCTGAGAATAAGAAAAACGAAGCGCTAGCTTTACATGTTGTAAAAAGTATCAAGGGTATTAACCAAAGACGAGCATTCTGATTCAACAAAATATTCCGAAGAATAGGTGAACGAAGATGTACTAATCTGTTGGCAGAATCAAAACTTAATACCAACCTTGTGAACAAGGTACCTTACACTCGCGCCATAAGGAGACAATCTATAAGTGGCCTTTGAGAGGGTTAACCTGTTCCATATACCAGTGAGCGAAACAGGCATGATAACTACATAAAAAATAGGTATTCTGTTTAGCTCGTCAAAAATTACTGGACATTTATTTTTGCTTTATCAATTTTATAAGTAACAAGATACAGAGCATCAAAATTGTACATTTAGTAGATACATTTTGCTAGAAAGCAATACGTCACGCGAAACTTCAATGTATTGTTTAAATTTTTCGTTTGCAAGAAAAAACTAGGGTACCGTTTCATTAAGTAATCTAATTGACGGACTAATTATTAAGATTAGTCATCATTGTTAAATTGACATTTTTTTCTTTTTATTTTTCCAACAGTCAATTATTTATTTCCTTCTATGCGAATTTTGTAACTATTGTTTCGTTTTGGTGTACAATAAAGTGTTTTATTTTTCATATATTTCATAGTCTGCTAAAAATGTTTTACCAACGCAGTAATAGAGTCGCTTTAAAATATCAGTATGTCAATTGAGCTGTTACATTGTTATAAAACACCTTTTTGAAAGCAATCGAGATCAGTTCAGTGTTCAGAATTCAAATATCATATTGTGCCTGGCATGTGATGCACCATTGGTGTTTTGATAAAATATTTTAACAATAGGAATATCTACCACAAACGTCGGAATGTACATTACGGTTTTATCAAAATCTATTGATACTCTTTTGTGTTTGTAAACTCGAACACAGGCCACCCGTCCGTTGTTATTAAAACTGCACAATTTTTGTTGATACCTTCATAACTTTTAGGATTAAGCTTTGACGGGCCACATACTTTCGCAGTTTTCGGTTATATTCTGTTCTACCTTTAATAGAACTGGACAGAATAATTGAATGCGTCAACCTACAATAACTCTGTTGATGATTAACGATATTAATATAATCACTAACTACTAGAGGACATCCCTATACTGTTACTGTTAGTCTGGTATTGACGTGTTCACTTTTACTTTTCTATATATTGGTACTCGTATTGCTGTGTGTGCTAAATGACGATTGGTCATGTCATAGACAATACCATGATGACGATACCTTTCTGAGCGGAAGTGAAATTGGTGAATTGTGACGAGAGCATTCTAGTCTAAGTCTACCTCTTAACTCCTTGACCCTCACCTCAGGTAATAAGGTCAGGTAAGCGGTAACCGGTTACCGCTTGGGGATTAACGAGGGATTAATGATTACTGTGGTTGCCGGAGATCAAATTTCATAAAAAAAAACAAAATGGTTTAAATTTAAGACTAGATAGGTCTATTTTTGTAATTTTTTTGAACACATAGATTGCACCATTTAAGACGTATAAAACGTTTATCAAAAGGTTTAAAAAATCTGTGGTCGAAGTTTTTTAATAAAGAATTCCGGTCAGTTTTAAATTTGCGACAAATTCAGTGAACTTATGGGCCATTGTAGTACCACAGCTTATGAATAATGGGTAATTACTGGTTTAAAAGGTTGCCAGAGGATGAGCAGCTGGTCGGCTGCCAACATTTACTTCACCGCTTAATTGGGATTATCGTGAAATCCGGCCGAGATAAATAATACATACAACTTCCTAGAATTAATCTAATACAGAACATTATAAGGTCACGTTTCTTATATTCGCGTAATAGTTTTTTTTTTTTTTTTTTTATGTTGGATAGGCCTTCATTTGACCACAATCTCACTTGATGTAAAGTGACGATGTGGTCTAAGGTGGAGCATGAAGGCCTAGAAGATGGCTTCTCCGGACCACATTACGAAACACGAAAAAATCGCTTCACGCACTGGCCCAGCCCGGAGGGTGGTGACAAGCCGCGGCCGAAGCCTACCACCAGAGACTGTTCTTAGCACCACCCGGAGGTCACGTGTAAGGATTCAGAGGGTTACCACTTACGGACGTGAACAGACAAAACCTCCAGAAAAAATAGTAAGATTTAATAAAAAAAATAGCATTAATATATTTTTCCTTTTCAATTTATTCTTCGGCATGACGAATAAACTTTTTAAGCCATTCCATTAAACTATTTATACTATCATAAAAAATACCTTTTTTTAGTCAAAAATAATATGAAATTTCCTCACCTCAATATCAGCGGAAAATCTCTTAGCAGGCAATTCTTTTTAAACATTTATATGGTATGTTTAAAAAGATAAGACTGCAATATAGAGTGAGTGATATAAAATATCGAAGC
The DNA here is from genome assembly GCA_929108375.1 of Gymnoscelis rufifasciata. Classification (NCBI taxonomy): domain Eukaryota; kingdom Metazoa; phylum Arthropoda; class Insecta; order Lepidoptera; family Geometridae; genus Gymnoscelis; species Gymnoscelis rufifasciata. Next base: position 8,795,606 of record OV815302.1, on the reverse strand, counting down.
CTACCTTTTGCAGGGCTGTCAGTGCAACTCGGCGCCTGTGAAAGGAAGCGATTTTGTATCGACGTGAGCATCTGCGGACCTATCTTATAATAAACTTAGTAATGACACAATTATTTTGTGTGATATTTTTTTTTTCCAGGTACTTTAATCATTTCTGCACATTGTTAGTTATAATCGAGCATATTTATAAACATTTTTTTCTAATTTTGTAATGATTTTCAACGTCTTCAGGGCAACTCGGTCTTGGATTATTTTCAAATGATAAACCAATGATATCTCATTCAGCATGATTTTAAGAGTTTGACACAAAAAAAATCAAAATATTTTTCGTGGTTCCCGTCCCGTTTCGTGGGTAAAGTTTATAATTATATTGATAAGACAATCACTAATATAATTCGTATTTTTTAGGTAAATGATCGAAACCCTCCTTTCCTGAAAATAATGTATATGTTAACAAACAAATACCTGCATAATAATACTATTTCCATTTTAGATTTATAATTTCTTTTAGAAACTTTAAAAACAAAAGCCTTTAGCTTTTGAATATTGTTTATTGTACACCTACGCCGTATATTATGTATATAGTATTTAGTAAATAATATTGTTAGTAGTTCTAGAGATTATCGTGAACGTACATACAAATGTTGCCTTTAATTTAAAGTATTGAGCTAACTAATGAGGTCCATATACGAGGACTTATAAGCTCGACGCCCACTTAACATCTAGATCTGAAGTAGTAATAAATAGAGATAAAATGAGGCCTTTGCCCAGCAGTGGGCAGCACGGCGCGTAGTAAACAAGCTAAAAGGAAATAATTATATTTCACGTGCTCTGAAACTTTTATGAAACCTTGCCTTTAAATGTAACAGTACAGTAGTGTGTCGAGGCATAAGTAAGTCATAGAAGCTTCTGCGTTTTCTATCTATTGTTCTCGGAACACATAACAACATATTGTGGAGGGTCCAGATTTTTACGGGCATAAACTCCAGCCGCAACGGAATCTCAGAGTCATAAAAACCATGTTAGAACCTGTATGTATCTGTCTCACCATTGTGTCTATTTCACCATTTTATGATACAAATCGAGTTCTATTGAACAAAGATTACCTATAGAAAAATAATAATTTGATTTCAGTAAGGCGGTAAAACGAGATTAGCCTGACCTGATCGCGTTTATAGCAAATGGGGAACTCGGGGCTTAGTCTTGATATTTTTAACTTTGACTCCAAAAATGGATGTGAAACGCATATATTACAAATATATGTCAAAAGTTGTTTCCGCTATCTGTAAGCTTAAATCATTCAAACTACTCAACGGGTTTAAATGCTGTTTTCATAAATAAACAGAGTGGACTCAAAAATAAGGTTTATTTTTCATCCGTGCAAAGTCGGGGCAAAGTCGAAATTAAAATAACAAAGCCTCATCTGCCCCTAATTAAATTAATTCATTTTATTATTCAAACTATGACTTCTCAACAAGAAACAAAATAGCCAAAAACTCAGTGAAATTGAATTGTTTTTTCTTAAATAATTTGCGTATACACATTGATTAATTATCATTATAATTTCAACCGAAGGACGCCAACTGTGTAACATAGATTTCCCCCATAGATTTTCAGTTCTTAAAGGCGCTTGGAAGCAGTATATATCCATCGTGAACTTGAGATCTTTACCAAGTCGCTCGTCTACCTAGTTGGCCGACGTCCCACGCTGGGAAAAACTTACCTGACTGAAATAAATCAAATGTGAAAAATAAAAACCAGAATTATTTTTATTTGACTTGATGTAATATGTTATAAAAAACTAAAGAATATAAAAAATATAAGAAAATGAAACGAAAATGTTAAGCATTAATACAACTGTATGTCTGAATAGACATATTGGTAAACCTTTAGAAATACAAGTACAGCTTTTAATCATTTTTCACACAAAATATTACCATTTGATAGACACTAAGTTGACTGCTGCTAAAACACAAATATTATTATGTCAGTGTGTCTGAGTTTACGAGTATTAAGTAAGTAAATCGAATAGTTTCTAGAAGAACCATTTGTATAATATATAATATAACAGCAAAAGACACCACGGAAGACCAGCGCTATGAGTAGGTACTATCTTAGCAAATGCTGAGTGATCGCCATTTTTGTCATTTTGAAGCCTTAATGTTCTCGCATATATTAGTAACACATGTTTTAATGTAAATGACAAAATAAGCGTTTTTTTTAATCTTTTTTATCTTTATCTTATATAATGATAAATGGCGTTGTTATGCCCAGGTCGGCCTTACTCCCACGCAAACTTTTTGTAGAGACACCTGTATGCCAATAACGATATATCCTATGTTATGGCCTATTAATTTGTCGTAGGCAGTGCCAACATAGCAGTTTCCAGAGCCGTAAGGTTAGCATCGAAAACATGTTTGTGTTTGTGATATATTGGTCGGGGTAATATTCGTTGAAAGAAACATTTTTAAAAATAACTGGCAATTTGTATTGTTATATTAATAATCCTTGTTTTTCCTCTTCAATGATTGAGGGCTTAGTTTAATTTGCTAACTAAAAATAAAACCCCAACATACCTATCGTACACGAAAGACATCTAAATATTAATATATAATTTTTTATACAATACATGTCATGTTATACTAACTTACTGCCATAATAGATAACAAAAATATATTTAAAAGATATAAATTATGTACCATTAAATAAAATAGAATTAATACAATAATTTACAAAATCGTTGCAATCAAATTTACTATTTATATATATTTTTTTATTCTGGATAGGCTTTCGTTTGACACAATCTCACCTGATGTTAAGTGACTATGTGGTCTAAGATGGGGCATGAAGACCTAGAAGGTAGATGGCTTCTCCGGGCCACATTACGAAACACGAAAAAATCGCTCACGCACTGGCCGAGCCCGGAGGGTGGTGACAAGCCGCGGCCGAAGCGTACCACCAGAGACTGTTCTTAGCACCACCCGAAGGTCACGTGTAAGGATTCAGAGGGTTACCACTTACGGACGTGAACAGACAAAACCTCCAAAATCCTCTATTTTTTTATTATAAAATCTATTGCATGACAGTGCAATGGACCTATGTAGAACATTGGGCTAGTGCAATGAAAATAAACTATTAGAATAATACTATTTTATGTCCTTATCCTGATTACACACAGGACCTGACTAATACATACACATTTGAAACGTCAAATACGTACATTTTAACGTTATCAAACACGCGCTCAAGATCGAGCACAGAGTTGAGTTTGGTATATTTATATCCGTATTAATATGTATACCAAACTCAACTCTGTGCTCCTTAGACCTAGTGTTAGAACATTTATCTTATAAATATAAGCTATATATAAAACCTTATCACTCGGTTTTATAGACAGCTTACGTCTTCCGATATGATTCAATTAAATGGTAATAAATAATGAACCTAGATATTGTTACGTATTTCCCGGCGTTCAATAAAGATTTGGCTCTACGCCTTGGCAAAAAAAGATTCATGGCAAACCACCATAAATAGTTCAATAAAATCGCCAGTTTGCTACATGACATCGTGTGAACGTGCCATTTAAAACGCAATAACCCCAGCCTGCGATTCTGAGTGCTGGCTGGAGGCCAAAGGATACCTACCATACAAGTGCCTGTGAAAGGTCGGGACCTAACATGAATTATTACTGATTTCTGGAGAGGATTTCTAAAGTTCCATACTATAAACGTTTTGAATTTTCGACCTCCATCGTTTTTAAAGATTCTAGTTGTAATTCCAATCCGTTTACTTAATACTACTAATAACGGGTAGCATACCATGATTTGATGATTTTTGTGTTTTCCGATATTTCGCTGTTGCAAGCGCGATCACGATAAAAAACAGAAAACTCAGAAATCAAAAACGGTTTGTTATACGTTATTAAAATTTTCCGTTATTATTTCGTTCCGTTAAAATAAAAAAAAGCATTATACAACTATCGCTTCATCATCATAATAGCTATAAGATATTCAATTCTGGACAGAGCTTTCTTCAAATATGACCGATTATTTCGTTCAGAAGTTCACCACCGATAGACCGAAAACTTCACCATATGTCCGTAAGCCACATTGGTCAAAGTTTATCATAATTTTTGTTTGATCGCCGACGCCGGGCATGAGCCTTTAATATTATGAACGTGTCAACAACCAGCAAATGAATATTCATTCTGCATAAATAAATCATTCATCGTGACTTAAACGCAAGAACGAATTCACTTTAGTATGCGAAATTAATGTTTAACGCGTATATTTAGCCCAGCGCTCTCCATAATAAAAGAACTGAGTTTAACCAAACTAATGCAGTCTATTCAATAAATCAATTTATCCGGACAATCCATTTAACAAATCTAGCCCCGTGGTAATAAGCTCTAAGCTTGTTTTACGGGTACAAGGCATCTGATATACTTAATATAATAGACATACATTATATTTATATTATACATTTAAAACAAACATCAGATAGGGAATTCAAAAGTAGCTTAATAACGTACGTCAGAACCTTATAAAATGTAATAAAATCTATATAAATAAAAATGAATTGTTGTTCGTTAGTCTGATTAAAACTCGTGAACGGCTGGGCCGATTGAGCTGATTATGGTTTTAAAATATTTGTCGTAGTCCAGGGAAACCTAAAGTTTGAACCTAAGTCTGGAAAAAAATAGGCAGCCTGAAATGGGACAAAACACACAGGCTCGTAAAAAAAAATTAAACAAACAGACAAAGAAGAAAGTGCTTGCAGAACATACAAACACAAACACCCCTCGGCGGGAACAAAACCCGATACCTCTTGCACCGCAAGCGGAACTCCTATGTAGAACATCATAAGTATAACAACCGCGCTAATGGTGCAGTTAGTAATAATCTATATAAAAATGAATGCCTATTTCCCTTGGTCACGGCATTACGCCTGAACGGCTAGACCGATTTCGCTAATTCTTTTTTTGTTCTGTTCGTTATTATCAGGAGAAGGTTCTTATGAAAGAAAAAATTAAGGAAATTGCGCGGAAAATTAGAAAATTTAAAATTACTTAACCACCATACAAAATTATTAAACTTTTTTAATGTCACCTTAAGACATTTGACATAGAATTGACTGAATGCGTGCTGCAAACATAGTCAAAGAGGATGAAAAAAAAATTACGTTTAAAACGGATTCTTCTGTCAATCTTATTTTATTGATAAACAATACATTTAAAATAAAAAATTTAAAGGATCTAAGAAACCTGATTTTCTTATTTCACTAAAATCAAAAATCTGCTCATTTATGGCTTCTAAGGCGGAACAAAGTTCGCCGGGTCGGCTAGTAAATTATAAGTTTCCGATTCCACATCGTCCAATTTCAAGATTTGAGTGTGCATGAAGGCTATCTATCACTCATATCAGGTTGAATTATTGACCATTGAGCAATCAGTAAAATGCGCTCAGCAATCAGCTCAGGTGCCGACGACACTTGGCGCCTGGCCAAGCCGGTAAACAGTCCCGCTTTTCAAAAGTGCGAACACCATGACATTAACTAATGGCCTTAACATAAACTTGCTACTTTGAAGCCGCTGACTGGATTATGCAGTTCGCTTTATACAGAAAAATGTGTGAATGTTTTAGACATTTCACACAACAACATCTAGCCCCGTGGTACTATGCTCTAAGCTTGTGTTACGGGTACTAGATATCTGATATACTTAATATTATAGTCATACATATATAGATATTTTTATTATACATATTAAACACCCAGACCAAGGAGATCGTGCTTGCAGAACATACAAACACACTTTTTTAACAAAAAATTTGTTTGTTAAAAGTTTGTTCAGCTTAAGCACTTAAAAGGCATTTGTCACTGATTTCAGGATAACCCAACCTTTTATATACAAATATAGAGTTTGTAAGTTATTTGTGTGAAATATTTTAGGGGCGCGGCGCGCCGCTGTTCACAGAATAATAGGCCGAAACAAATAATAATATTTGTCATTTTTAATTTTTCCTTTAATGTAATCAAATTTTAATTTAATTTAATATCAATTTTGTTAAAGTGTTTAGTTAAGTTAATAATAATAATAGTATTTATTCAGAAAGTCACTTAAAGCTAATGATGACAAAAATCCTTAAAATTTAATTAGAACTAAGATGCCTGAACTAGGAGAATCCTGTTTTTCGGTCATAAATTATTTCCTACAAGTTTAATTAATATCACAGTGTTTTAACTAATTCAATGCATATGTTGCTCTAACATAGGTAACATAACCTAGTTGTTTTATGAGTAAAATTACATATCTTAACCTAGATTAAAAATGAATATTGCTTTCTTAAAAATACTACTTATTTTATTACGGATAAGAGGTTTTCAGTGGCATCGTAAGACAAACTTTGTAGATAACCTTGAACTACTTTTGTAAATATAATCACCATAATATTCATTCAAATACGATTGTAAAATTGTTTTATGAATACCTGTATATTCATGAATATGAATAAATTAATAACATAAAAAAATACTTTAAATAATTACATTTTCTTATTAGTGTTAGAGACTTAGGTTTTTCATGTCAAAACTTGCTCGACTCAGTAGTTTTCAAAATCGATAAGTTAGCAAAATTGATAAATATATGAGATAGGCTCATACCTAGGGATCCGTTTATACTCATTTTTTAATAAAAAAACTATAACAATTTTATTTAAAAAGTGCGAGTGTACAAAGAAAGAGCCCGCTTAAATGTTTATTTATCTAGAGTGTCTAGTGTTGTAGCAGCAACAGAAAACCTACACCATTCAACTCTATATCTATTACGGTTCTTGAGAGACATAGCCTGGTGACAGACGGAGAGATGAGAGAAAGTAACGAACGAAGTCTCAGTCCCGTTTTACTCTTTGAGTACGGGTCCCTAAAAAGGACCACAAAATGCTCAAGATATTCAACAAAGGCATTCTTATAGCCTTAATTAAAACTCATTAGGTTTCATAAAATATGATACAAACTTAAAGTACTTAAGTTGTCACAGACAAAACTGTGGGCCCATTGTATCCCACTTAATAAATTTATAATTTTCATGGAGATTTGTTAGGTAGTTAGTTTGACTCTTTTGGGGCGTGTTAAAGTTATATATTTATATGTAAAATAAATTTAATTTTGCCTTTTATGTTCATTGTACAAGAGGTAGATTATTATCCTTAAAATGAATTCCATTTTCTGTTCGATTAATCACATCAATAAAAAATATAAGAAATAATATAATGAAAATATTAAATAGTTGGCACGGTTCAAGTTTTCCTCGTCAAATCAAATTATATGAAATACGTTATTATTTTGTAAACTTTAGCTGTTAATGGTTCTCGGTGTAGTTTCGGTAACATGATGTTTATTCACCAAGTTAAAATTTAAACAATTAATGACCGTTATTATTTTCCTTTCGTTGGTCCAATAATATAAATAAATAACTCAAACTAAATATGTATGGCATTAGCACAAGCTGTACCTATAATTTAATATAGAATCTTCATAATTAAAAATAAATAAATTTAATACATATGAAATGGACTCATACTACATACACCTAGGGAACAAAACTAAGTAAAAATTTTAAAAGTCCAACAAGATGCAGTATCCCATTCAAGTATTGGCCTCGCACAACGTCACTTTATAAGAATCACGTTTGTTGTTTATTTATTAAGTGTATTTATTTAATATGTTCAATTCATTTATTTCACTTTTGGAACATTAAGAGCACTTAGTTACGTCAATAAATTATTACATACATTATTATTTAAGAACTTATTAAAATTAAAATAATCAATTAATAGTGCAGCTGAACAGTCGCTTTGTCAAAGTATGTAGAAGCAGCTGTAAAGAGGCCTTGTCAAATTTGTCCTACACAATCTAGAATAAACAATAATCAATTATTTTAACTCAATATAAATATGTAAACAACTTTTATAATATGGAAACACCATTAGGGACCAAAGTAAATTTCAATTTTATTTTACAGAAATATGGTACAAATTATTCTTAATATTTAAAAAATGTCTACATAATTGTTGCTGCTGTTTAAAGGCATTGTCAAATTAAAAATAGTAGCTGCTGTATAGGGGCATGGACAAAAAAAAAAAAAGTACCAACTTTTTATCATATAATTAAGAATTATGTATTTAGTATTTCATGTCAAGACAATGTTATTTCCTTGATTATTCTTAGTTTTTATTTAAATTAGCTTTAAGTTGACCTGTCCATGTATGCCTAGGCGTCTAAGTAAATAAACGTTTTGACTTTGACTTTGATGTTATAAAAACAAATACTAGATACAAACACATTTGCCGAATATAGCGGCAAGAGACATCATCCCTTAAAATGTCACTCTCTATTCTCTCTAGGTTCTTGAAATACTGCTTTATGCTAGACAGCAGACGATGAAGCCTCAGTAATTATGGTCCATTTTACCACTTTGGTACAGAACCCTAACAAATCTAAGTACGTTCTTAAGTAAAATAAAAACAATTCGTTAATCTCTATAACTGTAAACACACAATTAACACGTAAAGCCATACTGAAATGCAAACTTATAAATAAAAAAATCTTGGCCAACCGTTGATGGTGCAAAAGTCGATTTTTGCAAACGTAGAGCTTGAAGCTGCGTGCGCATTCATTACGGGGTTTGACCCGCGCGTGACATCGCATAATGTTTGCTCTTAGCTATCATTTATTATTGCCGCGATAAGGCAAAATGGCACACCATTGAAAAAGTTAAAGTGGTTCCCGTAAAATCTTGAGATGTAAATCTAATCTTAAGAATTGCGAACGATTTTAACAATGATATAACAAGTTTTATGTGTTAACTCTTACTTTTATTTTTTTAAGAAAATTATTTTCTGCCCTTTTTTAATTTTACAAAGTGTTTGACGATTATCGACGAGCGAGAGGGTTAACCCTTTATTCACAGGTCCGATTTATCAAATTTCTAAATAAAGGTTACAACTTCAATATTTGACAGTAATAACAGATTTATTCTGATGTTGGAAACACTTATTCTGGACTATGCAGCTGTAGTATTCGTTTTTATATTACTTTTATTGAACATACATTTTGAGTTTGTAACAAAGTGACGTAATTTAAACTAAATTTGGTATTTAGGCTCTTTTTTTGGTATTGACGAGAATATTTTAAAGTATGTAGTACCGCAAAATGGTATTTATTAATTCCTTCCGACTTAAATAAACTCGGATTGTAAAAAACGCGTATTCAAGGGACGAACCAAAATGGAGGCTACTAACATGGCACAAATTTTTAGGTAAGCTTTCATTAAGAACGGTACATTAGGTACCGAGTAGGAGCATCAATCGCGAAATATTTTTTTATAAGGAACTTACATTCCGGCAACCGAATAAAACCGCAGCGCAATGATTGTATCCCAAATTTCGTCTTTCTCATAAATCCAATGTCTAACACCGTTTTTATCTAAAAATAGACTTTTAGGGTACTTCACTATTCTTCATTATTTTCGGGCCGAAAACTCGCGCGGACCTACAGTGCTGGTTTTCTGTCGTTCAGGTTAGTGACAACCATTATACTCCGTCCAACCAGCATAGAGCATATTTACTAACAAACCATCTGACAGTTCAATCAGCTGATGCAGGGGTAAAAAACATTTTATTATAATTATTTTGATTGAATCAATGCCTTTATGTTGTTTATGTTTTAATTTGCATAATGTCATATTAATTACTGTAACTGGTGTAAGCCGTGGTGATTAAATAAATAAATAAATTATTGAGGTTAGCTCTTGCCTGCGGATTCGTTTGCGGCCTACGGCTATACGTATATTGTCCTTATTCAATTTTATTGAACCAAACATTATAAAACTGACTTTTTTTTTTGATTGACTGCAACAAACAAATTAGTACCTGCATAACCTATCAAGGTATACCATGTAGTGGCTACTATCTTGAGCTTTGATGGGTGTGTCTCTGGGCTATGCTAGATATTTGATGTAAATTTATGTGGCACAATTAAACAAGACAGCCTAGTGAAATCAGCCTACTGGCAATTTTTAATCTTTACCTATTCTTAAAGAATGTAATACAAGCTAAAGGAAGATGAAATAACTATAAATGGAAATTAAAGGAAATATTTATATATGGATCATTCATTACATTAGACTTCATTTTATTTTTTCAATACATGTGTCTCTCTTCTGGGACAATCTACTCATCATCACTGTTACTATAAACAGTGATAAAAAAATAAAAGGATGTCTCCTTTTATTTTTCAATACATTTCTCTCTCCTATCTAACACCACTAAATAGGGTAAGCTGAAACCAGCTAGCAACACTTGCTCTTCGTTCCTTTCGTTCCAAGATAATCCTACATCAATTACATCGTTACATCAAATATCTAGCATAGCCCAGAGACACACCCATCAAAGCTCAAGATAATAGCCACTACATGGTATATCTTGATAGGTTATGCAAGTACTAATTTGTTTGTTGCAGTCGAGTTTTATAATGTTTGGTTCAATAAAATTGAATAAGGACAATAAATTACGTATAGCCGTAGGCCGCAAACGAATCCGCAGGCAAGAGCTAACCTCAATAATTTATTTATTTATATAATCACCACGGCCTACACCAGTTACAGTAATTAATAAGACATTATACAAATTAAAACATAAACACCATAAAGGCATTGATTCAATCAAAATAATTATAATAAAATGTTATTTACCCCTGCATCACCTGATTGAACTGTCAGCTGTCAGATGGTTTGTTAGTAAATATGCTCTATGCTGGTTGGACGGAGTATAGGTAGAGTCACGCTATACCGTACCTGGTCCGTGTCTGGTTTCAGCCGTGGATAATATCAGACGTCCACCGCTGACATAAGCCAGTTATTTTACTTAGATAGATAAAACATTTATTTGTCATCACAACACAGAATATAGGTAAATAAAAAGAACACACAGTACTACAGAATTAAAGAAAACCAATACAAATAAAAAAAATAATTTAATAGACAACATAGATTAAAATGGAACAACAAAGTAAAAATAAACATAATAATAGTACTTAAAAATTAATAGACCTATGTGTGTGCTGCAGCATGACAAAAAGGCAATACTCAGCGCATATTTTGCTCTCAGAGCAAACACTGATTTTCAGTATTGCCCGTCATGACGAGCCTAACAAAACACCAACGCAACAATTTGCTTAGAGCAGCTTTTTTTTTGTGCACGTGTGAGGTGGCCTGCATCCACCGTGAACCTGCTATATGCGATATGGGTATGTTTCCTTGTTTTCCACATTCTCACCTAATGTTAATTGTCGACGTGGACGAGTATGGATCACAAAGATCTAGAAGATACATATTCGCTCTTGACTTGAATATGCACTATACTTTAGATACTAGGAAATGCACTAGCAGGGAGCGAGTTCCAAATATATGCGGCGCGATTATTCTGCCGTCAATAGCATAGTTACAGTAAGTCGCATTTTTGACAAAACTGAGTTAGATATACAGCCGTGATCACGACAACGAGATCTACATTTTTATCTTATCCATTCATTTGAATCGTTTTTTAATCCCAATTTAACAATAAAAAAATTGCAGTAAGTCGAGCATTTTTTTTACATCACCAGGCATGATTACAGTAGGTACACTTACTGCAAAAGTTCTTATTCAGAGTCACTCGGCCAGATTACAGTATGACATCTATACCTCTAATATGTTAAGTCATTTACTGTATAAAAACTGGATCTGAGCCGGGCAAATAAACACTAAGAAGCTATACTGTACTCATGCATAGCAAGTCTATACATATAATATGATCCTACTACTTATTATAAGAATTGTAAGTCGTTTTTACTGCATGCCTGAGTATCTGCGATGTACTGCCACGTCATACATACAGTGCAGTAAAGTTGCTTCACTGTGAACATAATAAGTCATTGTAACTAAAAGTTATTCAATTTGTCTTATAATACAAGCAGTAACTTGATCGGAGGTGTCTCTTTTCTCCGGAAGAATAATTCCAATTAGTTCTGTTCCTCGAATACCGGGTATACGTTAAAGATTTAACTGTGGTCAAAGTTGTCCGTGGAGAGTATTATTTGTTTTACAAAAAATCTCATGCTGATGAGGAATTCAGGACCTTAAACTTTTTACAAGCCAAAATTTTCAAAAACAAACAATTCCTTTCAGCTGAACAGAGATGTTCACCAAGGGGTATCGCCTCATCACGAAAAGAGAAAATTATTAAAGATCTCGTTCCCTTGATGTTACCCAGTCGAAGGCAATTCTGGTTTGATTTGCCAGTTGACGATGCATCCTTAAATCTTGAAGATTAATTCTCGTATTATTGTTTTCGTAGGAGTTGATTCCTAATTAATTGATTCATTTAATATTTTAATTTTGTTACATTGTTAAAGAAGAATGTTTCATGTTTTTTTCGTAACTTGTTTTACTTTTGTTATTTACGATTTAAGTATCGTTGTTATATAGATCATCTATACTAATATTATAAAGCTGAAGAGTTTGTTTGTTTGATTGTTTGTTTGTTTGTTTGTTTGTTTGTTTGAACGCGCTAATCTCCGAAACTACTAGTTCGAATTGAATAATTATTTTTGTGTTGTATAGTCCAGTTATCGAGGAAGGCTATAGGCTATATAACATCACGCTACGACCAATAGGAGCAAAGATATAGTGGTAAATGTGTAAAAAACGGGAGAAATTATTTCATCTTTGAAGCCTTCCGTTGCGTGCGCCGTGAAAACGGTTCAAGATACACAAAAAATATGTATTTAAGAATAATAGCTCTTTTAATGATCTAAAAAACAGTCCGCGATAGTATATGTCTATCTTTTAAGATTAACTCACAAAAACCGTTTTTATGGTACCTAATTTGGTCGAAATAATTTGTTTCAGTTGTATCAACATAATAATATTAATCTTTATTCAAATAAATATGCTGTTGGTTAAGAGTACTTCATTGAGAATAAAATTGTCTTTGACATAAATTAATTTCAACAAAAAACTTTAAAAATTACCGGGATTTTTTTTACCCGTGCGACGCCGGGGCGGGCTGCTAGTAGATCAATAAGTGTTGATTTGATACCGAAGAAAGGATAATAATTTTTGTTTGATTGAAATGTAAAGCTACATTTGCCATAAATTAGCATCTGTGATTCCAGAATAATTACTACTAGGAAGACTGATTAATACATATTAAGTTAACTTGAGTTTAGTGATAAATGTAAGAAAACTAAATTCTTAGTTGTGCCATTTTTAACTGGAAAGACTGATTCAGATAAGTAAAATAAGAAACGTATTTTTGTGATTAATTATGTGATCATGGGTGACTTAATTGTAATAAAGAAGTTTTATTTGAAACTAATGATAATTTATTTCTCTAAACTTATCATGATGCGTTCAATTTTATTACTAGGTTATTTTCAGCATCAGTTTGGTAGTACTTATCAGAATATTTGAAACTGATTATAATTTTTTTTAAATTATATTTATAAAACCAAAAGCTTATTAGTGTGTTATATTATAAACCATTGAAATATATATGGTTACTCCGCATAAACACAGTAAAAAATACACTTCCTGTGTTTATGCTACGTGTTCCCAAATAGAGAGTTTTAGGAGATACTTAGTTTAACAAAAATAATGAATTTATTTTGTCTTTCAATTGCTTAGTATTGGTTTCCAAACACGTAATACATAGGTGCAGAGGTCTTCTTTCATTTAAGGTATCAATCACTATCCACTTGTACCAAACAATAATTGTTTGGTACAAGTGGATGGAATATTCACTTAGTAAGGATAGTAATTCAGTGTACGTCTGCTTGTCCTGGAGTAAGGGTAATGAATCTGGTCATGAAGCTCCTGTGAACATAAATGTATTAATTAACCGACACACGGCCTAAACCCGGACCGGACACGGTACGGTCTAATCTAAAGCGACCTTTACTAGAACTAGACATTGTATGTACGTGCACGTTGGTGTAATTTTCTAACTTGCGTGACCTGCAAGCTGATAAGCTGATACTCGGTATAGGCCGTTTGCTTGTTAAGGAAACTACAGTTTGTGACAAAACGTTACTTGTTATTGTTTGACATTGCATTTAAGATAGAGTTAAATTTTATAAGCTTATTTCAACTTATTTTAGTTTTAAAAAACTCGTTTTCTTAAGAAACTAATGAAGCAACATATACTACTAGGGTTATTTTAAGGATTGATCAACAAACACCTAATTTCGTTTCAATTAAAAATTCGTGTTAGCTAGTCCGTGAAAATCAAAAACAATTTACAAAACATTAATCTTGTTAATCTGAATAATAAGAACTAGAACAAGAAAAAAGAAATCAAAAATAAATAAGCTTTCAGCATTTTGAACACAATATCTACGTAGCTTTAGGTTTATCTATTTTTCAGCATAAGCTTTTAGGATGTACTGATAATAACGTAAGTTGTAAAATATTCGTTTTATCGCCTTATCGTCCGCCGTAACAGGCATCCACAAAATGAAGTCATCTGAAAGACGAGTGTTAAATAATGTTAACATTTTACCATTTTGTATTTTCTCAGAGGGGCCTATTTTAGTTGTAATTGAGGTACAGTATGCATCGCTAGCCGTGTCGGCTTTAATTCCTAATTTAACCAATTATGATTGGGGTTGAAAATAAATGTCAATTAAATGGATTAGGATTGTACAGCAATTTTCTCCTTAGATTATAATAATAATGATTAGAATAAAAAAATCTTAGTTATACTTTTTTATAAGTGTGTAACTCACAATTGATAAAAAAAATATTTAGTATCTTTTGTTTCATGCAAATACCATCAAAGACTTAAATTTACTTACAAGTTTGTTAAACTAAGGGGCGATTTTTGAATTGTTATAAAAGTTTTTCTGGCGTTATTTTAATTCATTTGACGATAGTAGAGTCCAGTTCGACTATATATATTATGTCCGCAGAGTTCTAGAGTATTTTCAAATAAAATTGGCTTTACATTTAAGCCACATGCGGGTAGAAGGTACACCAAGGATTATAAGCGCCGTGATAGAAATTGGACGGACCCATTATATATTTCAGATAGGAGTTATAATAATGTAGGTAATCATCATTTATTCCATCACAGATAATTGAAAGTTGACTTTTAATTTAGGAATAAAATATCATCAATTATGTAAAGTAGCCGTGTTTGCTAAGTGGGGGCATACTTGAGTTTAATTCCGAAGGTCGTGGGTTCAACCCCCGGCGCGCCCTCTTTATATTTATATGAGTATACAAATAAAGAAATAGGAATAAATGCCTTTATTAATAATATTTTTAAATGCTTGAAACAAATATAAAAAAGTAATTTTTCGTTTATACAAATCAAAGGCCCCATTTTACCACTCAATCCGGGTGTTAAATAGGTATTGTCATTCGATATGGCATTAGCGAGGAAGCCTCTTGCGAATCGATAGGATTATACGGTATAATCACACCCTCCACAGTTTAAGTCAGAGTGTTTTTCACGCCTGCTCCTGTTAAACATTTACGTTATAAGTATCTAAGGTAAACAAATTAATCAGCATTTAAGCCATAGGAAGTCCACTGTTGGGCATGTGTTACTGGGTTGCTATCAAATTAACTGTTTCGAATGAAAGAACCATTTTAGCTAGGTCTGCTATCCTCTCAGGAAGGTAATTATCCCACCTAATATAGCGAATTCGATATAACCTAAAATCGACAAACGTTTTTTTTTTTTTTACTTATATGATATAATTTTAATGATTTTTAATTAGAGATTATAAACTTTTTACTATTTTAAATTTTATGCAGAAAAAGATTAAGACGCATGCGTAACCTAGATGAACGTGTGTAAAATTAAATAATTTTGTCTTTTATTGTTCAACCATTGGCCTAAAGAGTGCTATTCTCGTGCTGATAATTAAAACAAATTCGCAAGAAAACCGTAAAAAATTCCATCCTTCCTGATCTTTAAGGCATTTGAAATGTTCAGAGCTTTATTCCCTAGAGTGAACTTTTATATTTCATATACCTTTTTCGTTTGCTTTACAAGGCGCTGAAGCGTTTCGTACTGGACTTGCTAGATGGTGTTTGATGCCCTCGCTTGGAAAATATTTTTGAAAGTTGTGATCTTGCTTTACTGGATATTTATTATATTGATCAAAATAAATATAAAATAAATATCACAATGTAGATTTTAATAAGGATCAGATATCAAGGAGGTACTCTTTTCTCATTATATTTTACCTCGGATCATGAAACTCTTTTCTTCCAACTTTTTCAAAAACAGTGTGTGTGTTACAAGTTCTAAAAAGTTCAAAACTTTATTTGTTCTTTAATCTATACTTTTAAGGTTATTTTATTACACTTCACGTTACATAATTGAAATTTCACGTTCCATATTTATTTAATACTAGTGGCCCGTCCCAGCTTCGCACGTGTTTTTATTTAAAACAAAATCCCGGCAATTATTCGATTTTTTATCGCCTTTTAAACCTTCCCTAGACCTCCACGAACATTTCAAGACTATGATAAGATAAATCCGTTCAGCCGTTCTCGAGTTTTAATCAGACTAACGAACAACAATTCATTTTTATTTATAAAGATAAAGATTAGGTGGATCGCTCCGGTTTTGCACTGATACATAAACCTTTCTCATGAATCACTCTATTATGATACCTATGATTGAAAAACACATAAAGATCCATTCAGTAGTTTTTGAGTTTATCCTGAACATATGGAAAGACAGTCGCGGCGGGGAACTTTCATTTATAATAAGTTTAGATAGCCTATTTTCCCCAGGGTTAGTGTAGCTTTCCAACGGTAAAAGGTTTTTTTTTAATTTGTCCATCCATTTCGGAGTACATTTTGCTATATTATAATATCTATCTAGAGTAAAATAATAAAAAAAATATCAATATTTAATACTGCATGACAATCAAAACAGCAACGTCTAGTTCCATGGTAAGCTCCAAGCTTGTATTGCAAGCATGTTACAGGCTTGTAACAAAGAAAAAAAACATACATGACGAATTGAGAACCACCCTTCTTTCGTTGAAAGTCGGTTGAAAAGGCTCTTTCTCTCATCTATTACCATCTAACCATTTACCATCTTTGTTTTCTTTGAATCTTATATCGGTCAAAATTACCACGTAACCTAACCTGATAATACTCGGGCTTAATTCGGATACTATCTACATCAATAAAATTAATATAATCTTTTTTAACGTATGTTATTTTAGTTTATTTTCATACGCAATGCTAAAACAAGTTACTTTTCCTTACTTACTAGAGGCAGTATTATGTGTACCTATCTTATATTATCGTTTTTGTGTAGCAATTTTGTACAAGGTTTATAAATTAACATGTAAAAAGGAGGAAAGAAAATTCTCATTGTTTGCAAGAATATCCAAACCAGCGTTTTCTGGTCATACGAATGCTGATTTGTATAATAAAATGCTGTGTTTATCGGTTTGTTTGTCACTAGATACAACTAGTTCTACCGACTATTGGCATATTGCTTTGGTATCATTTTCTATCAATAAGTTACATTTCTATGATAAGTCAGTGTAGTAGATTTTTATCTTCATGTTTTATGACGTCTTTCAAACCTACAGTAACCTATAATAAAAGCATTTTAGTCAATAGTTACTGATCTAATTTCTAAATACGAGAGTGAAGTATACTATAAAGTAAAACTATTGAACAAAAAACACCCTACAACAACTTTTCAGTCATTTAGAACCCTCCTCAAGAGACGATATGAAAAAATGTTTAGTGAGATAAAAACAAAGTCTCACGACTTATTTGTTTTGTGATAATCAATAATTAACAGAATTAGTACATGGCTTTTCTACGATTGTAGATTCTATCGTAAACCAAATAATAAGTTAAATACTTAATTTTCATAAAAACATATTTTATAAAAATAATTATTAAATAATATGAGTTTACATCATCTCTAAACCTTGACTATCAAATGATTTGCCCCGTAGAATCTACTATTATTATAAAACCTATAGGTACTACTTTACCCTATACTACTAAACTATAATAAAACCTTCTTTTTGCATTATTGTGTCATATTATACTCTATAACGTTTAGTTAAAACTTTTTCATAGTTGACGATTTGTAGGTTGAATTCAATTCAATTTCCTAAAATTGAATTTTCTATTTTCTATTTACTGCGCTTGAAGCGTTAGTTTGCCAGTGTCATGTTAAATAAAATTATTACAAAGGGAAAAAGATGTTACTCAGTTGAACGCCATTTTGCGTACAATTTGTAGGTTCAATCGTACAACAAATAACATCAAATCACACACATCACTAAAAGTCCTTAGAAATAATACCCTACTATTCTACAAACTATTCTACCAACTCAGAAACCATTAGGTCCGGGAATCTATGAGGCTATTAAATCTTGCGTCTACAAGTTTATCGAGACGCCGCACATGTCAAGATGTCACGTGGAGGGTAGTTGAGTACTTGGACGCTCGGACATGTCTATCTATACATAATAGGTCCTTTAATCCAATTTGACATAGGCTGCGTTAATCTGGTATGAAGAATGGAGGATTAATAGTGATGGGAAGATAGTGCGGTTAATTATTTGAGGTTGGGATAGAAATGGTATATTTTACGATGAAGCTCATCTTTTTGAAATTAATGTTTATTATATTTCTCCTTGGTCTGGGTGTGCAGTATGTATAATAAAAAAAAATCGAACTATGTATGTCTATTATATTTAGTATATCAGATGTCTAGTACCCGTAACACAAGCTTATATAGCTTACCACGGGGCTAGATGTTGTTGTGTGGATTGTTCGTCAATATTTATATTTTTATATTATATTTATATGTACTTAATTTACTTATACATGTCAGTACTTCCATACTTCATCATCATCACCCTATTAACGTTCCCACTGCTGGGACACCGGCACTTCTCTCTAGGCGAGAGAGATTAGGATTATGCTTAATTCACCACGCTGGCCAAGTGCGGATTGGTGAATGTCACATGTCCTTCAAACTCTTTAAAGTTCTCAGAACATGCCGGTTTCCTTGCGATGTTTGCCTTCACCGTTAAAGTACGTGTTCAAAGCGCACATAAATGTCTCAAGAAGAAAAATCTAGAGGTGCGTGGCAAGCAAGTGTTTAAAGTGCACATAAATTAAAGAGAAAAATAAAAGTGAACTTACGAACTTCGGAAATAAATTCGAGTGTGCTCCCACTTAGCCATCAATGTTTTTCTGCTACTTTTAGCATACTTTCATAATATATTCTTCGATAACTATTTCCAGGTAAAAAAAACTTTCATTTGCACATTTGCGAAACATATGTATGTACTCTTTATTGTTTAGTCATCACTCATATACACTATCTGAAGCTGTGAATTTGCAACTTATATGACGAAAAATACGTATTACTACAAAGATTTTCACAACAATTTTGAGATACCTGTCGCTGTATAAAATAGACTCACCTCACAAAGTAACCCGTAAATAACTGCCCAAGTTCCAAGCTTTGTACAAAACTCATACAGCAAAACCGTTAAAACATGCCACACAGATAGAGAAAATTGTACGGCAGGCTGGTAATAAAAATGACTGTTTGGAATACAATGGGCGGGCTGGGGACTCCTCCAATTTGTGTGACTGACCCTGTCCGTCCACTCTCTTATTATTAAGGCACGTGTAGCGCTAGAGATATTACAAACAATTTTTGGGGTGGCATGGCGGCGGGCAGTGAAGGAAATTTTATCGAATCCAGAATGCTTTTACCCGATTCTTTCTCTTCTTTCTTTCCTTCAGGTACGATGAACGGTCCATTTGAACAAATGCACTGGAAAGGTATTTTTTTCGTTTTTGTTAAAGGTTCCCGGTTTGTTTTTTATGCTCGGAACTTAGCTCGTGTTTCAGTGTAAGGCGCGCTGAAAGGGTTTTGCAATTTCTTTTACTTGGAGATTTGTTTGTGGGGCCAACGGTTGTATCTTTCTCACTAATTGTTTTACTTGGGAACACTTGATTTTATTTTTTCGGGATTCTTTTAAAACACGCTGTTTAAAATCCTTAACAAAGAATTCTTAAAAAGATACTAACGGATAACACTTTTCAACTTTACCGAAGCATTTTAGTTAAATTTACGCGATAAATCATTGAGTAATCTACTAATATCATTTGAGTAATCTTACTGACTCTGTGCTTTTTTACTGGACTGCTTTCACGGCGAAGGTAAACATCGTGAGGAAATAACTTTTGAAACCATCATGGTTATCAATACTATTTAGATCATGGCGCGTGTAACTGTGCCGAAATATCTGGAAACTCGAAAGACAATCAATCATGGTAAATATCGTGAGGAAACCCTCATGCTCTGAGAACTTTAAGGAGTTTGAAGGATATGTGACATTCACCAACCCGCACTTGGCCAGCGTATTGAATTAAAGCCTTATCTCTCTCGCCAAGAGAGAAACCTATGTGTCCCAGTAGTGGGAACGTTAATAGGGTGTTGTTGACGATGAAGATCAATTATACTGAGAAATAATTCAATACACGTCCATGATCATCTCACTTAATAAAAGTAGGGTGTAAAAAATTGCTTACTCATGGTGGCTATTACTTCTAAACAAAGGGGCTGATCCTTTTCCGAACAAAGTATAGAACAATGGATTGTTTCTGAATGGTGGTGACCAATTTATATTATAAAATGTTCAATAGGCCTATTTCATTATGACACACGACGAGATGTGCACATTTTGTGCACAATACTTCGTTCGCGATGTTCGCGCAATACTAATGACATTTCAAAATAAATTTGATAATTATGAGAAACATCATAGACTCATACTAAACCTACGTTTTCGTGTACAGTTAAAACTCCTTTTGTAATAAAAACAAAACATAATAAAAATATTTTTTAATGCCAAATGTTGCTATCAGTGCGGTCCCCAATCCAAGTACTGGGCTCGCGCAACGTCGCTTAATTTTATAAAATCACGTTTGTTGTATAGCAGCCCTCTTATTATAATTATGTATTATGTGTTTTTAGTATTTGTGGTTTTAGCGGCAACATATTTATATAAATCATCCCTTGAAATTAAGTTCTCTATGTATTTTTGAGATACAGCCTACTGACAGACAGACAGCCAGACAGTCAGACAACGAAGTCTCAGAAATAGGGTCCCGTTTTACCCTTTGGGTATGGAATCCTAAAAATTACATACTTTCATTAATTATTCCTTTCTCTTAACATAAGGGGTATTTTTTCTTACAAATTAAATATCATATACTAATGTATGTACTTTATAACATTCAAACTTAATGTTTAATACATTACTGTAACATGACTTCACTACGAACTACATTTTATTGGAAAAGCCCAAATCGAAAAACTGTAAGGCGATTAAGTAGCAAAATACGAAGCCTATTTTCAGAATTCGAATATATTTAATCGCTTTAAAAGCTCAGGTTTCATCGAAAGCGATACTAATTAACTTTTCAAGGTCCATTTCAGTTAAACAAATAGTTCATACATTTAATTTCAAAACCGCGCCGCAGTAGTTGCCTTGGTTTCATTTGATCTTCAATGCGATAAGGACTATAAAAACTTTAGTGATTTAGTAATATCGCTATCAGGGTAAACTTTATAGCATTTTGAGGGCGCATTTACGGTTTGATAATTTGAAGCTGAGCCAAAAATTGATCGATCATAAACAGTGTTATAAAAAAAAACATGTGGGATTTTTTTTCCGACTTCAAAAAGGTTTTTAATGAAGATTTTGACTCTCTTCTTAAAACAAAGTTAACGGCGTTTTATGAAGAAAGTCTAAATTTCAATTATCACACATTCATTGAATAAATAATATTCGAATATTGACAGTTCTGATTTTGTACAGTATTCATAATGAGAATATTCTAAAAGCCTGGGAATGAGATGTTTTGGAAAAGATAACGCAAAAACTGTTACATACAAATAATTCAATTAAAAAAGTAAAAAAAACAATTTTAAGATTTACTTACGTTTTAAATTTTATACAGAAAAATAATTTTCTGTAACATTCACACGCAAGAAATTTAAAATAGTTTTACGCAAGAAGTGGGGTTCATCACTCGTTAAAAATTTTAAAGATGCACTTACGTTATCAAATCACTTACGTTTAGACCATACCATTAGAAAATACAAGACCCGAAACATTAAAAAAACTGGTGACTAAAAAACATTTTGCATATAGGTACTAATCCTCTTTCATAAGTAACACCTCGCATATACGAATGCCGAAACTTACTTATTTAGTAATAAATCACTTATAAAACCCAAAATGGTTATCTACAAAGCAATTGCCTGTTAATAACATAGTGTAGAGTTATCGATCATTTAAGGGCCTGAAACTAACAGCAACGGTCCTGAGTCACGATTAAGTCGACAGTGGAGCAAAACACAAACTTTTAATAGTTCAAATTAAGTAATAAATTCCAAATATGGAATTTAAAAAAATCAGGTAACTAAAAAACTCACTTATAGTAGTGTAACTTGAATTTTGAAATTCCAAATATGTTCAAATGAATATGACAGGGACCTTTAATAATATATTTTGTTTTTTTTTTATCTCTTATCTGAATTATATTTTTGAATTTATTTAGTTTTTTTTTAGGTAGAAAAAAAAATTACACTTTATTATTTGTTAAAAAACAAATGCAAAAGTTAAGTAACTGAAACTTTAAAACTGTTAAGTGTAGGAATATAATTTATTTACCTTGATAATTCAATTACTCTGATCAATGCATTAAACCTGATTGTATCCAAAAAGAAACGAACTCGCAATTTACTACGCCTTAAGCTCTCAACTAGGATCATTTTACGTATTTTCCATGGAAAGTGCATAAATTAAAAGCAATATGACACCGTATGTTTTAACAAAGTAATAAACCCCACCTTAGGTTGAAACTAATATTCTTAATTTGTTTCGCTAGTAAGCAATGTTACTTCGTCATAATTTCTTTTACACAAAATTATAATATTAATATGACATTTATGTACAAAGCTAAAATCTTTCTATCAATGATCACGTGAGTAGGTACTTCATAATATTTATTTTTATACCCTATTGATCTGCATAAAATTGTTAAGAATCAATTAACCTTATGGTTTTATAAAACACAATTATATACTATTGATTTGAAGAAATTCGTTTAAAAAAACAAAGAATACTATTGTGATAATATATCCGCGACTCGCTTCGCTCATTCGCACACCAATGCCTCAATGGTCGAGTGGTGGGGAACGATAGCGGATAATACTTTAATTGATGGTGGGTATGAAATATGTTTCAAAGATTTGTGCGAGGGAGCGTCACTGCGAAAAACATGTAGGGGCGGAAGATTATTTTATTGGGCTATTGCTTTTGGCGTCGGAAGGGTTAAATTGACTTGGAATTTTTGGAACTTACAAAAAACCGAGAAAATAAATAACTGTTTATATATATATATATAAATACCATTCATACTGTATTCAAAAGTTTTTAAATATTTACTAGCGGTCCGCCCCCGCTTCGCACCTAGTTGACCGTATTGCAAATCTAAACCATTCTCGAACCCACAAAAAAAAATATCAAAAGGAGGAGTTCAATGACTTTCGTAACACACGTACAGATTTTATGTAAATATATATTTATTTAATAAATATTTAAGTTTCATTTATTATTTTAATGTATACATAGATAATTCTGTCTGAGCTAGACTAGAACGTGATAATTCTGAGACTCAAGTAGGATGTAACAAAAACACAGAAATTCTTAATAATTTACTTCGAAAAGCGATCATGTATTCTAAATAGGCTAAAAATGTATGCCTCCACCATCAAAATACCTCTCTACTATTTCATACGAACCACAAGCTCCAAAGCACCCGTCACGCAACGCTGCTTTTTAGGCTCAACGATTATTTAATAATAAATTCATTCGTGCCGTTATAAATTTACATAGAGTGAATCAGTGGTGAGTAGTTGGTAAATTGTGTTTCGTTACCTTCTCGCGTTTACGTCATTTAGCAAGAAATATGATGGTTGTTTCACGCCGGTTGGCTTTGAATTGCTGATTTTCTTTATTGTTTCTTGAAAGTAGCCCTGATTAACCTTAGTTGAGTTGTCTAGAAATAAATAAATTCATTAGATTGCGAGTTACTTTTTGTTTCTCCGCATAGAAACGATCGACCAGATTTGTCTGATATTTTGAATAAGCTCGTACTCGTACTTAATACTTATATCCTACTAGCTGTGCCCTGCGGTGCTACCCGCGTTATAATGGATGAAGTACTACTCTTAACCAACAACATATTTATTTGAATAAAGATTAATATTATTATGTTGATACAACTTAAACAAATTATTTCGACCAAATTAGGTACCATATACTATCGCGGACTGTTTTTTAGATCATTAAAAGAGCTATTATTCTTTAATACATATTTTTTGTGTATCTTGAACAGTTTTCACGACGCACGCAACGGAAGGCTTCAAAGATGAACAAATTCTCCCGTTTTTTACACATTTACCACTATATCTTTGCTCCTATTGGTCGTAGCGTGATGTTATATAGCCTATAGCCTTCCTCGATAACCGGGCTATCCAACACAAAAAGAATTATTCAATTCGAACCAGTAGTTTCGGAGATTAGCGCGTTCAAACAAACAAACAAACAAACTCTTCAGCTTTATAATATTAGTATAGATGTAAAATGTCTAAACATAAGCCATTTAAAAATTGCGAAATAGTAAAATTAATTTTATCTTTACACTTTTTCGTTCATTATATCGTTATTTCTTGTAGCTAAGATTTTCAATCCGTAGTGGTCATTGTTTCACCGTCAACGAAATAAGGTGACATCCACTTTCCGTGACTTCTGGAATACATAGATCGCACTTATTACAAAAATACTGCTCGAAGGTTTAATGTTTTTTATTTGTCTGTGATAGCAAAACCAAAAATCAAAAAGTTTGTCATTAAATCCTACAAGATTCAGGCACAAGAACTTAAAAAAAACTATTACATTGCGTAAAATAATGCACAAATTGTGTTAAAGTAATTTTTGAGCTAGCAGAAAAGAAAATTAAGCAATAATGCTTGAAATTAAACGTGCAGTTAGTAATTGGTCATAATTATGAAGGTGAATAAGCCCATATTAAGCTCAGCTAAGTCGTCCATATTGCAGTGGAACATGCAAGGGGTGTGTACTGGAGAAAATTTATATTAACGTAGCAGAAAGTTTGTTCAGGGGTTTCCAAGTTGAAGTTAATTTTAATAACAACCTTTCTGCCACCCGTCCATAAAACATAAATTACAATTATTATTATAATTGAATAGTAATATAAAATTTTTGTGTTGTTTACGTAAAGAACTATTTTATTAATTAGTTGCTTATCACATCATACTTGCCGGGAATTTTGCTCAATAATACTAATCAATTAAAATGAAATATTTTATTATATATGATATTTTATTGAATATAACGAATAATATTATAATTATTGAGGACAAATCCGTGCTTTCTATCGAGTGTGCAAAATAAAACTCCAATATGTATTATAATCTTAAGCCACACTACGATTCATGATCGCCAAGGAGACCCTTGTTGTCAAACAACAGGTCTTCTAAAGATGAGTCGAAAATTTAATAGAAAATTTGTTCAGTGATGGAAAACCAGTTACTACAATAATTGGTTAAATTGAACCATTAGAGAACACGTCAACTAAACGATAATTGGCTAAGTGGCTTTTGGAATTAGATCCCACTTTTATGGTCACGCGACAGGGTACAGAAAGATGAATTAATGTTATAAAAACAATAATAAAGTTCAAATTGCTTGCTTTCGAATAACATGCGGTATACTATATGTTATGCAAAGGTACAATTTTGTAACAAGTTATAAGACTCGTATAAATAATTTTTTTTTTTTTTTTGGGTTCTTGTTACAAAATTGACATCATAAGGCAACAAACGGTGTTCCTTTGGTCACCCATAGCTTGTTTTAGAAGCTTGTTTTGTCTCAAGAATGGTTGTTATGGCAAGAAAAAACCGAAAATGATATGTGATTAATCAACATGGCTGCGAAGCCAGGGCGGGCCGCTAGTAAATAAAAGCTTGAAAAAATCAAAGAGTTCTCAACGAAACATTTGGAATACTAAACGTTTAATGTCGCCTGTATATTTGTAAGAGGACTGAAAAAATATGGTGCAAATTACTCAAAGAGTGCTTTAAATTTCACAAAGCAGGAATTAACTAGCAAGTGGTCACAGAACTCAGAACTCCATCGAACTATTAACACGAAAGCTCTCTGGAATGTAACCGAAGGAATGCAGCAATCGAAAACGCGATCAAAGGACGGTTTACGAAATAGTTTTGAAATGGTTAAGCCAATTTCTACGGCGGAAGAGATTCGTGGTGCAATGTAAAGAAGAATCATCAATTCATAAAGCTTATAAGAGTACAAGTTGACCAGTATACTGTAGACAAGACAAAAAAGTATTGTATTTTATTGTAATATGGTGTAATCTGTCTGTTAGACTGTCCAAAAATACTGGAAAATTTTCATGACGAATAAAAATATATATAACATCTAAGTCCCAAAGACGGGGCATGTGATGTCATTGCAAGGTACTTCTTGTGATGGTATTAAACATCTATAGATTAATTTATTTCATCCGGTACTAATAACTTTCTACATATCTTTTTAATTCATAAAAAAATAAGTTGCTTTTGGAATGAAAACAAACATTTTCATAAAATAGATATCTATATTATACATCTTGGGAAGAGAATTTACAGGCAGGAAGTGGTTTGAAAATAAATGTCTATTCCTTTATGACTACGACGCCTTAGTGCGAGCGATTCCAAGTTTAAATTCTGCAACATCTACTGCAGTTTAAAATCTGCAACATTTTGCAAGAATATTTCCTAATAAAATAATTTGGCGTAACTTAACGTGTCAGATCTGATAGTTTAAAAATATCATGATCATCTTCTTTCCCTAATCCCATATTCAGGGGTCAGCACAACATGTATTTTGCTTCCATTTTCTTCTATCACCCGTCATCTCAACACTCCTTTCTTTCACGACTTCCATTTCTACTGAATGATAAATCCATACCACGCTAATTAATATAGATATTCGTTTAAAATTAATCGCTATAAGTTCCAACTCCAGATCCTGTTCGGAAACAGAAACTTTATCAGGGAATGTTGTTATGGTTGATGGCATAAAGGATTACGTTTGATGTGTTATAACTTTTTGCTTATTGTTGGTGGTAACTATGGTGTTTGTTTACATTTTATAAATCTGTGTATTTACGAATTTCACACTATATAATCTCGAAGTTATCAAAAGAACTTAAGATTCGATTCATTGTGTATCTTTAGCGCTCCTACACCTCTGGCGCATCGGCGGCAAATTACTTGTAATTATGATGCATTACATCTGAATACAAACAGTTATGTCATGGATAGCTCCATTAGGCAAGCGTTCCAGAGGATGACCCTACGCAAGATAGTAAGATGATATTAAATAATCTAAATTAAAAAAAAGGTTCTATAACCTTCGTTTCCTTAAAAGTAAAAAGTAAATTAAATTGAGTTAGAATAAAAAAGTAAAGTGTAATAGAATAACTTAAACAAGGATTATTTCCAAATAATTTCGATACACCACTCTTTGTGTATGTTGGACAATAAAATTGTTTTTTTTTGTGTTACTAAAAATAAACGGTTTTTTTTTATTTTTATTTATTTTATACAAGTGAATAATAATTTTACTCCGTTTTGTTACGATTGTCCGGTCTCATAAGCTTTGCGACTCCTGCCGTAATTATAATTTTTTCGATAAAACAGACGAACAAAAAAATCCAACTCATTATAAAACACACAATGGGATACTATTTGACATATAAATGTAAGTATGAGGCTAAAATTATATTACAATCTTTACTAATGTTATAAAGAGATTCATTGATTGTTTGTTTGCTTGAAGGCGATAATGTCAGAAACGATTGGTCCGATAGCCTATTTATCGAGGAACGCTATAGGTTACAGGTATTATGTTTTGCCACGGGAAAATATATAAAACATGGGCAACGTGCAAAGTGAAAAGATAGTACTAATCTATACTTCTGAGGTTTTCTGTTCACGTTTTTAAGTGAACCCTCTGAATCCTTACACGTGACCTCCGGGTGGTGCTAAGAACACTATCTGGTGGTGGCTTCAGCCGCGGCTTGTCACCACCCTGTGCGTGAAGCGTTTTTTTCGTGTTTCGTAATGTGGTCCGGGGAAGCCATTTACATTCAAGGTCTTCATGCCCCATCAAGACCACATCGTCACTTTACATCAGGTGAGATTATGGTCAAATGAATGTATAACAAAACATATAACATAAAAAAAAATACTTATAATATAATAAAGACGTATGATTTGTGACTTTGTTTGTATATGTAGTATAAAAGTATTGGGTAGTCCAGAAACAACTTAATAAAATCTCCCATTTTTTATATGTAAAGAAATAATTCTTTGTCTTATACGATCGACCTGTCGCTAAGCAGCAGCACAGCAGCGTGGAACTATGTGGCGCTGGTAACAATGGCGGTCAGCCCGGTCGGTATATTAAAATGACCACCATGATTGAACATAACAAATGTCGAGATTGTTATATAAATAATTGTAAAAAGGTTATTTAGGAATAGACTTTAATTGTCGTTTATTTTCAGGTAGGTTACCTAATGTTAATTAAGTTTAAAAGTGTTATTGTTATCGTTATAATGTAAATTTGTAGTGATATAAAAAAAAACTATGTTTTTAGAGCAACGTGGTAGTTTATTTGTAACACAATTCCTTAATAAATTGTCTTTTAAATAGTTTATATCATTTTGGTTTTACTACTGAATATTTAAGCCTTTGATCAGCTTGTAGGTTTATCGTTTGGTATGGTGGTATGCAAAATCACGTTTGGCACATTCTTGTTTTGCCGTAATCAGATTAGGGTATGGCTATCAAACGTTCGAAACCACATTATGTTGGTATATTATTTAGAGAATTCATGTTGATATTTGAAATTCATGATCTATTTATTTTTTCTTGAGCACAAAATACAATAATTACTATAATTCTTTATTGCTCACACAATTTTAATACTAACTGAACAAATATATTCTTAACCGATTCGTTGCGATGTCTAATTTTGAAAACTTCTAACTGTGGCGTTGAACAAAATTGCCGTGACACGGCTGCCGTGCCAAGCGCCATACGATTAAATGACACGGCTCCTGTGTCTTCAGCCATGCCGAAAAGCAAACAGTGTTTTTACCATTTTTACGACGTTCTAACCATAAAACTTTTAGTTTACAATCGAAATCTAACGTGAGCGGTCAGGAACGGTAGTTTCAAGTGATAATAAGTGCAAAAATAAGTGTATTTTTGGAAATGGATGGTAAGTGGTTTTTTTAATAAAGGTGTGATCAACCTTTTCTACTGAAAGTAGTTCTAAAAACATTGTTTTGGTTTTCCTGATAAGAAATTAAAGTATTTTAAAGTAAATGATTGCCTTTTTATTGTTTAAGAAGTACGGCGTAAAAGAAAGTATATTCCCGAGACAGAAATTGAAACTCAATGCGACGACGATGACCAAATACTAGAGCAGAATTCGCAAACATATTCACAACACTGGGAAAACTGCGTTTATACGGCTAACACTGTGTGCCTTGCACTCACTATCGCGATCCATACAAATTGACTGCAGTATTACCAGGTGCCGGCCACGCAACTGTGTCAATTATCCTGATCTGTTGACTACATCTTACTTCGGTAGCGGTAATTGTCTTTTGCGGTAAGATTCTCCTAAAATGTAAAAAAAAATGTTCTCTCCAATCGTTCACATTTGTGATACAAAAATAAGCGATTTTTTAGTATTATCTATTTCAATTATATTATTATACAAAAATCCTCATCATTAAAAATTTCAAAAAGTTTGGTGACCCCTATTTTTTAAAAAACAATACAATATCCAGAAACGAATGCTACAAGCTTGATGAACGTTAAAAATAAAAAAGTTTTGTTCTAGGGTAGTTTTCCCTAAATCTTAAATTGAAGGAATTACCATCGATTTAAAAATGGCACGGCTCACGTGCCTAACGCCACACGCAAAAGAAAATGATGACACGGCTGCCGTGCCATCCGCAACGAATCGGTTAACACTATGCGTAAGTCGCATAGTAAGAGTATGTAGATGTTATTTGCTGGAAACTGGAAAATCTCCAAGATGCCTGCTTAGAGTTTTCAGAGCTATCCACTTGATAATTGTATTTAACCTAGACATTATTTAAATTATTTCTAATTCTAACTTTATTTTAAAATACACCTATTTCTATTCAGCTATTTAAATTTTAACTTGTTTATTTAATTTTAATTGTTTTCACTATTTTATTGTTTCCGTTTTTATATATGTATGACGCATGTTATTAGGACATTATCTAGTTATAATATTTGTTTTAATTTAATTTGACTCAATGAAATGATTATTGCTTATCTTTAATATGTATGTCGGAGGCAGTTATGAGTCAAGTTGATTGTTGTTTACATGCATAGCAAATAATATTATCTGTTTACATTTTGATTGCTTGTAAAAATCATAATTTAATTTATTTTGATTTGTTACATTTTTGAATTCATTAATAAAGGTCATTTAATTTATTAAGTTAGAAATACTGTGAAGTACGTAACGACCAATCAGAGCAGAGCACGTCGCTCGAGTGGGGTCGAGGCGCCATCTTTACTTAAGAGTGGCTGTCAGTATTTTTGGGAACATTACTTGGTGAGACACCAACGGATCGAGTTGGATCGTTGGGTGTATTCGTTGTTTAGAAGTGAGATTGGTGCCTTGAACTCGCTGCTCGGTTGTTACAGTGCATTTTATTTGAAACATTTGTAAATAGACAAATTGTCGATTAAATTCTTATAAAACAGTGAATATTGTGTTTTGTGCTCGCATTTCACCCTGATGACGCCCACTAAACACGTTACCGCTTATGACGATCTCGTTAGGAATAACGATTCTCCGACATCAGAAGTGGGATCGGTGCAGGCACAAAACGTGAAATAGCAGCTATCGGCGAACTATCGCTGACGTGCGCTATTCGAAGCACAACAATTCAGCATGAGGCTTCTCGTGAAGGCACTTTCCAACCCACTGAAGCACGAGGACAAGGACATCACGCTGCCTACATTTCAGCCAGACGAGGCAGAAAACGACGCGCGGGCCTGGTTGGCGACGGCTGACATCTGCTTATTGGATCGTAGCATACAGCCGACCACATGACAATCAGCAAACAACTACGACCCCTGATCGCTCCAAAACAGCCGTTGCTACGAAGTTCCCTGTGATTTGCTACAAGTGTGGAGTTGAGGGTCACGTCACATCGCGTTGCACAACGCGCGCAGCCTACTGCCGCTACTAGTACTGTCAAGAGAGAGGACGTGTGCGGTATGAAACCTATCTTCGGTACAATTGCACAATTCGGTGAGCAGTTTTCATTTTGTTTTGATTCCGGGGATGATTGGTCATTAATTAAAGAAAGTATCTCTGGCAGACTTGTTGGTATATTGCAAAATGCAATTGTTACTTTAATTAGTGTAGGAAAGACTAGTGCGTGTTGTCGAGAAGCTAGATGGCCTCGATGTTTACATGTTGATGAAGTCTTTTTTTTTCGCGAGCTTCGTCATAACATTTAATGGTAGTTGCGACTAGGTCTACTTTGAGATCCCGATGTATGTCTGCATTTCTTATGTACCACGGAGCGTTTACGATACTCCGAAGTGCTTTATTTTAAAATCGTTAGACAATCTGGATATTGCTCTGTGTGGTACTGCCCCAAAGCTGAATACCGTACGTCCATATTGGCACTAGGACTTGCTTATATAGCAGTAGTTTATTGTTCACTGATAACGCAGAGTGTTTTCCAAGTAACCAGTACATCTTCTTATAGCGAAGCCCTAATTCTTCACATTACTTCTTGACATGAGCTTTCCAGCGAAGCTTTGCATCTAATGACATAACTTAGTATTTTGCTGTATTTTGGTATGGTATTACTTTATCATTGAGATACACCGGATTATAGTTTGGTCTTTTATTTGTGAAGTAAATATGGACTGACCTTCACTCGTTTAATTTGATTCGCCATTTCGGTGACCAGTTCAAAACAGTGTTCACTGCTTTTTGTACCATTATGGCTGTATCATCAGCAAATGTGGCAATGATATTGTTTTCTAAATCTGGAATATCTGCAGTATAAAGTAAGTACAAGACGAGGACACTTACGTTGTGGCACTCCAGCTTCAATTTTTTTTTAGATCTGAGTAAGCGTCATCTTAACGAACTCTAATCTCATTCTTTGTGTAGATAAGTCTCTAATATATCTCTAATAACAATATCAGCAAATTGCTTTGGGAATATAATTCGTATTTTATGTAAAAGACCTTTAAGAAGACCTTAAAGAAGACTATTGTCTTCTGTGCAGACTTTTCTTTCTTCAAAAGTATTTTGTATTATTTTCGTTATCCTTTGTACTTGGTCTAAGGTGGAGTGTTTTTCCTGAAAACCAAATTGAAAGTCCGGGATCAACTTTTAATGGGGTTAATGAGTCTGTTGAGAAAAAGCTTTTCAAATAGTTTGGGCATAATTAGTAAAAGAGAAATAGGTATGTATGATGTTCTTTCATGTTCTGGTTTTCCCGGCTTTGGAAACATAATGACTTCAGCAACTTTCCACCTGGTACATATTTAAGCCTAAATGCCGCGTTTATGAGTGTAGTAAGCTTTATTATGGCCGTTCTATTAAGATTTTTTTAATTATTTACCAGTGGTTAGATCATACTCCGGAGTTTTCTTAAGGTCAAGCATTTTTATTTCTCTTTGTACTTCTTTTGGCGTTACTCGTTGTATTTCCAGTTCTTCACAAGATTTATTTTGCTCACTATTCATAGCCCAAAATCCATCAGATTTTTTTAGTGGGAGCAATATGCATAGTTGGCTTCTTTAGGCTCTTCGTGGCTTTTCAGAGTGAATAGTCTGTTTTTCGAGCATTGTTAAGTTAGCTTAAGTAAGTTTTCATATTTTCATCATGGAAGATTTTATTATCCTTCTGAGTCTCTTTGTAAGGTTATTAAAACGTGATTTTTTTTGTGGACACCTAGTTTGTTGCCATTTCTTCCTTTTTTTGAAGTAAAAACATCCTTATCTCCATCGGGTACTGGTAACCTCTCGGTCTTCTGTTTTTTTAAGGGAGTATTATTCCATGCGCTTTGTTGGATGTTTGTTATAAAATGTTTTAAGTCTTCGTCGAATTGTTCTCGACTCTTCAATGCTTTAGTTCAACAACAGAGTCCAAGTCAGACTTGAAACTCTCCCAGTCAGTGTTTTTGTTTACAAAAATATCAGGTATAAAGGTCAAAATACCACTATTTTGACCTTTGGGTTATTATGGGTGAGTGATCTGAACTCATATCGAAGCCTTCCTCTATGTAGGTACATGAAGTTGGATGATACATTTTTATAAACGAAAAAGAAAATCAATTAGGTCCAGTATTTTGTAAGGACCTATTGGCCAGTATGTCGGCTTTCCTGTTGATGAAACCTCACAATGCATCTCTTTAGATGTGTATTATGTAACGCACAAATATTAGCTAGATTAACTCTTAGCAGTCTTGACGCTAGTAGTGCAACTAGCAAGTGGTCACAGAACTCAGAACTCCATCGAACTATTAACACGAAAGCTCTCTGGAATGTAACCGAAGGAATGCAGCAATCGAAAACGCGATCAAAGGACGGTTTACGAAATAGTTTTGAAATGGTTAAGCCAATTTCTACGGCGGAAGAGATTCGTGGTGCAATGTAAAGAAGAATCATCAATTCATAAAGCTTATAAGAGTACAAGTTGACCAGTATACTGTAGACAAGACAAAAAAGTATTGTATTTTATTGTAATATGGTGTAATCTGTCTGTTAGACTGTCCAAAAATACTGGAAAATTTTCATGACGAATAAAAATATATATAACATCTAAGTCCCAAAGACGGGGCATGTGATGTCATTGCAAGGTACTTCTTGTGATGGTATTAAACATCTATAGATTAATTTATTTCATCCGGTACTAATAACTTTCTACATATCTTTTTAATTCATAAAAAAATAAGTTGCTTTTGGAATGAAAACAAACATTTTCATAAAATAGATATCTATATTATACATCTTGGGAAGAGAATTTACAGGCAGGAAGTGGTTTGAAAATAAATGTCTATTCCTTTATGACTACGACGCCTTAGTGCGAGCGATTCCAAGTTTAAATTCTGCAACATCTACTGCAGTTTAAAATCTGCAACATTTTGCAAGAATATTTCCTAATAAAATAATTTGGCGTAACTTAACGTGTCAGATCTGATAGTTTAAAAATATCATGATCATCTTCTTTCCCTAATCCCATATTCAGGGGTCAGCACAACATGTATTTTGCTTCCATTTTCTTCTATCACCCGTCATCTCAACACTCCTTTCTTTCACGACTTCCATTTCTACTGAATGATAAATCCATACCACGCTAATTAATATAGATATTCGTTTAAAATTAATCGCTATAAGTTCCAACTCCAGATCCTGTTCGGAAACAGAAACTTTATCAGGGAATGTTGTTATGGTTGATGGCATAAAGGATTACGTTTGATGTGTTATAACTTTTTGCTTATTGTTGGTGGTAACTATGGTGTTTGTTTACATTTTATAAATCTGTGTATTTACGAATTTCACACTATATAATCTCGAAGTTATCAAAAGAACTTAAGATTCGATTCATTGTGTATCTTTAGCGCTCCTACACCTCTGGCGCATCGGCGGCAAATTACTTGTAATTATGATGCATTACATCTGAATACAAACAGTTATGTCATGGATAGCTCCATTAGGCAAGCGTTCCAGAGGATGACCCTACGCAAGATAGTAAGATGATATTAAATAATCTAAATTAAAAAAAAGGTTCTATAACCTTCGTTTCCTTAAAAGTAAAAAGTAAATTAAATTGAGTTAGAATAAAAAAGTAAAGTGTAATAGAATAACTTAAACAAGGATTATTTCCAAATAATTTCGATACACCACTCTTTGTGTATGTTGGACAATAAAATTGTTTTTTTTTGTGTTACTAAAAATAAACGGTTTTTTTTTATTTTTATTTATTTTATACAAGTGAATAATAATTTTACTCCGTTTTGTTACGATTGTCCGGTCTCATAAGCTTTGCGACTCCTGCCGTAATTATAATTTTTTCGATAAAACAGACGAACAAAAAAATCCAACTCATTATAAAACACACAATGGGATACTATTTGACATATAAATGTAAGTATGAGGCTAAAATTATATTACAATCTTTACTAATGTTATAAAGAGATTCATTGATTGTTTGTTTGCTTGAAGGCGATAATGTCAGAAACGATTGGTCCGATAGCCTATTTATCGAGGAACGCTATAGGTTACAGGTATTATGTTTTGCCACGGGAAAATATATAAAACATGGGCAACGTGCAAAGTGAAAAGATAGTACTAATCTATACTTCTGAGGTTTTCTGTTCACGTTTTTAAGTGAACCCTCTGAATCCTTACACGTGACCTCCGGGTGGTGCTAAGAACACTATCTGGTGGTGGCTTCAGCCGCGGCTTGTCACCACCCTGTGCGTGAAGCGTTTTTTTCGTGTTTCGTAATGTGGTCCGGGGAAGCCATTTACATTCAAGGTCTTCATGCCCCATCAAGACCACATCGTCACTTTACATCAGGTGAGATTATGGTCAAATGAATGTATAACAAAATATATAACATTAAAAAAAATACTTATATTATAAAGAGGTATGATTTGTGACTTTGTTTGTATATGTAGTATAAAAGTAGGTATTGGGTAGTCCAGAAACAACTTAATAAAATCTCCCATTTTTTATATGTAAAGAAATAATAGTTGTACATATTTCTTTGTCTTGTACGATCGACCTGTCGCTAAAAACAGCAGCGTGGAACTATGTGGCGCTGGTAACAATGGCGGTCAGCCCGGTCGGTATATTAAAATGACCACCATGATTGAACATAAAAAATGTCGAGATAGTTATATAAATAATTGTAAAAAGGTTATTTGAATAGACTTTAATTGTCGTTTATTTTCAGGTAGGTTACCTAATGTTAATTAAGTTTAAAAGTGTTATTGTTATCGTCATTATGTAAATTTGTACTGATATAAAAAAAAACTATGTTTTTAGAGCAACGTGGTAGTTTATTTGTAACACAATTCCTTATAAATAGTCTTTTAAATAGTTTATATCATTT
The DNA here is from genome assembly GCA_929108375.1 of Gymnoscelis rufifasciata. Classification (NCBI taxonomy): domain Eukaryota; kingdom Metazoa; phylum Arthropoda; class Insecta; order Lepidoptera; family Geometridae; genus Gymnoscelis; species Gymnoscelis rufifasciata. Next base: position 8,759,177 of record OV815302.1, on the reverse strand, counting down.
TGGTTTTACTACTGAATATTTAAGCCTTTTATCAGCTTGTAGGTTTACCGTTTGTATTGTGGTATGCTAAATCACGTTTGGCACATTCTTGTTTTGCCGTAATCAGATGTGGTTTCGAACGTTTGATAGCCATACCCGGCTATCAAACGTTCGAAACCACATTATGTTGGTATATTATTGAGAGAATTCATGTTGATATTTGAAATTCAGAGTCTATTTATTTTTTCTTGAGCACAAAATACAATAATTACAATAATTCTTTATTGCTCACATAATTTTAGCACTAACTGAATCAATATATTCTTAACACTATGCGTAAGTCGCATAGTATGTAGATGTATTCGCTGGAGACTGGAAAAAGCTCCAAGATGCCTGCTTAGAGTTTTCGGAGCTATCCACTTAATAATTGTATTTAACCTAGACATTAGTTAAATTATTTATAATTCTTACTTAATTTAAAAATACACCTATTTCTATTCAGCTATTTAAATTTTAACTTGTTTATTTAATTTTAATTATTTTCACTATTTTATTGTTTCTGTTTTTATATATGTATGACCATTAGTGTACATTGAGATAGTTTTTAATGCTTTCATGTGTGGAAAGGGATTTGATATAGAAATTAGTATCTACGTATTATACAAACACATATGCAATTCACAAGTTCAAGAACAACACCGTGTAGGGCGTTAGTATCAGTAGGGTTAAGTCAATGTCAGATTATCGGTATCGATTAGATTTGTACAAAGGTGACGTCCCCATGGAAATTGATTGAGTGATCGATTTGCCTATTTCCCGCCACGGCAAGTGAGTCTCTTACATAACTTTTGAAATTAAAATGAAATGAAATAAATTTTATTTGAGACTAGCGGCACGCCCCGGCTTTGCACGGGTAATTATTCAAAATTGTTTCAAAATTATTCGATTTTTTCTCGCCGTAAAAACCATCCTTAAACTCCAACGAACATTTAAAAAAATAAATTGGCTAAATTGGTATAGGCGTTGTTGAGTTATGCGCTTAGCAACACATTTTGCGATTCATTTTAAACCCCCGATAAAAAAGAGGGATGTCATTGTTTGACGTGTCTATCTGACTGGGACATCATAGCTCCCGAACGGATGAAGCGATTTCAACTTAGTTTTTTTTGTTTAAAGGGTGAGTCTGGCGCGAGTGCTCTTAGATGTTTCATGAAAATCGGTTGTGCCGTTTAAAAATTGTGGGGGTTAGAGTGGGGAAGGCAAACCGAAAATCTGCAAAAATCTCGAGTGGGGTATCAAATGAAAGCGCATTGCGTGCACATTACACATTATTATGGTGTTTTACTTTTAAGGAAATTGAAGGATTCGCATCGGGGGTTTTTCTTATTATAAAATTATATAATTTAGATTTATTATTTATAAGAAGATTAAGGTAAGAGAAAACATACTATTGATTGCAATGCTCAAATTGGTGTAACCGACAACAAACATAAACTTGGGTCGGGTCAATTGGTGTAACGTTAGTTTTTTGAAGAAAGTTGGTTTTATATTGGTGTATGTGTGGTTATAATTTTGCGTTCAAGCTAAGAATTAGTGTAAGAGCAATGCTGGTTTGCCAAGATACATACACCAACTTAACCTTCTTCAGTCATAGGAATACAACAATTCGACTTATATGTAAATGGATCACATACCTACTCAGTTACAACATAATTTCGACGGAAGTCTGCAAAATTCACAGTTAAAATGTGTAGCGTAACTGTATTTTTTAAAGCTAGAATTCTATTAGTATGCTATTCGTAAGAGCAGAAAAAAACTAAAAAAACTGTATACTCAACTTATTTTACGTGTTTTGGTGGTTAACCCAATTGAACCTGCAACCGACGATATGTACAATATCTATGCTATATGCTAGGGTTTAGTTCTGAAAATAACTTTTTGAATGGGATTAGTTACCTGTTAACGAATTATTAACTACTAACTAAGCGACAAAATATTATCAAGCGACAATTTTGTTATTTCTGCACACGACCATTCAGTAGGGAGCCGACGACGCGACGCGGCAGATTATTTCGTGATCTTAACCCCGCTTATTGTCACAAAACTATAATAGTTAGAGATATGATGTAACGACGTTTTTTGTAGATAATGATAAGTTCCACAAAGTTGTAATTCATCACTTTGTTATATAATCAATAGTTTTCGCAGCATTCGCGATTAAAGAAAGATTTAAGGTTTAATTTTAAAAAAAATCGCTTATTGTCACAAAACTATAATAGTTAGAGATATGATGTGATGACGTTTTTTGTAGATAATGATAAGTTCTACAAAGTTGTAATATATCACTTTGTTATATATTCAATAGTTTTCGCAGCATTCGCGATTAAAGAAAGATTTTAGGTTCTTTTTTTTCACCATGGGTTACATTATCTGAGTTTGGTAAGGAACCATATTATTTTTGAAAACTAAATATAGCCTATGTCACTCAGGGATAGTGTAGCTTTCGAATGGTGAAATAATTTTTTAAATCGGTGCAGTAGTTTCAGAGCCTATTCGAGACAAACAAACAAACAAACAAAAAATCAAACCTTTCCTCTTTATAATATTAGTATAGATCAATAGTTTTCGCAGCATTCGCGATTAAAGAAAGATTTAAGGTTTAATTTTAAAAAAAATCGCTTATTGTCACAAAACTATAATAGTTAGAGATATGATGTGATGACGTTTTTTGTAGATAATGATAAGTTCTACAAAGTTGTAATATATCACTTTGTTATATATTCAATAGTTTTCGCAGCATTCGCGATTAAAGAAAGATTTTAGGTTCTTTTTTTTCACCATGGGTTACATTATCTGAGTTTGGTAAGGAACCATATTATTTTTGAAAACTAAATATAGCCTATGTCACTCAGGGATAGTGTAGCTTTCGAATGGTGAAATAATTTTTTAAATCGGTGCAGTAGTTTCAGAGCCTATTCGAGACAAACAAACAAACAAACAAAAAATCAAACCTTTCCTCTTTATAATATTAGTATAGATCAATAGTTTTCGCAGCATTCGCGATTAAAGAAAGATTTAAGGTTTAATTTAAAAAAAAATCGCTTATTGTCACAAAACTATAATAGTTAGAGATATGATGTGATGACGTTTTTTGTAGATAATGATAAGTTCTACAAAGTTGTAATATATCACTTTGTTATATATTCAATAGTTTTCGCAGCATTCGCGATTAAAGAAAGATTTTAGGTTCTTTTTTTTCACCATGGGTTACATTATCTGAGTTTGGTAAGGAACCATATTATTTTTGAAAACTAAATATAGCCTATGTCACTCAGGGATAGTGTAGCTTTCGAATGGTGAAATAATTTTTTAAATCGGTGCAGTAGTTTCAGAGCCTATTCGAGACAAACAAACAAACAAACAAAAAATCAAACCTTTCCTCTTTATAATATTAGTATAGACATAAGACATTTTTGACATTTTTGTTTTAAATATAACTTTGAACTTGTATAAATAATTTTTTTATGTGACTTTAATTTGATTTTTAATTTTAGATCTGATTTAATTTTGTTTTTAAATTATTATTATATTAACTAATGAATATCATGACATGTAGGTTCCAATTAACAACATTATGAAAAGCCTCGGTCTGCCTCCCACTTGCTGTAACGCCCAACAGGGTCCACATTGTGAAACATGCATACACAATTAAAAAAACTATGTCTTATATTTAAGTCAACCAATGTGTAAACAGCAATAAATGAATTGAGTATTGAGTATTGAGTAAGACATTAAAATTACGTTTAGAATTAATTAGTTATTGTAACTAGTCTTTTCATGAATAAATCATCATCATAAGCACCCTGGGGAGTATGGGGTCCCATCAACATCTTCGGGACCCAAGCCATCCTTACCTGCACGTGGTGCTCCCTGCTGAAAAACGAACAAGGCTCTGGCAAGTTCTTTTCCCGCCAACACGCACTGGACCAGCGCGGCGGTGTATTGGTCCAACCCCCTCATGAACTGCACACCGACAATCTGTCCCCAAGTGCCCGGCGACACTGGGGGTGAGGCTGATGACAGTAGGCTAATATCCCCCAGGGTCAGGGGCGATAATCTCCGGGCGAGGGTCTTAAACTGTCAAACGACCAACGCACGTATAAAGGACACCGGTAGATTGCCCTCACGACAACAACTGGCCCTGGCAACGCACAATATCCGCACTCTGCGGACAGACGAAAAGATTTTGGAGCTGGAAGAAGAATTGAGCGGGTTACGTTGGGATATTCTGGGATTATCTGAAGTCCGTAGAGAGGGCCAGGACACGATAACCCTGAAATCTGGTAACCTGCTCTTCTACCGGGAGGGCGACCAACAGTCCCAAGGTGGTGTCGGATTTCTCGTCCACAAGTCTCTCGTGAACAATATCATTACCATCGACAGTGTGTCGAGCAGGGTTGCATACCTAACACTCAGAATATCTAAAAGGTATTCGCTGAAGGTCGTTCAGGTATACGCGCCGACCTCGACACACCCAGATGAAGAAGTTGAGTGTATGTATGAGGACATTAGTAGGGCCATACATACTCATAAAACTCACTTTAATGTTGTCATGGGAGACTTCAATGCGAAACTAGGCAAAAGAAGCGATGATGAGTTGAGAGTGGGGAACTTCGGTTATGGGCAACGGAACCGTAGGGGACAGAGGCTGGCCGAATTCCTGGAGAAAGAAGAACTCTTTATGATGAATTCTTTCTTCCAGAAGCCGCCTCACAGGAAGTGGACCTGGATGAGTCCCGACGGTTTCACGAGAAATGAGATCGACTTCATCATGGCCGACAAGAAACGCATTTTCAATGATGTCTCTGTGATTCACAGGGTGAAAACCGGAAGTGATCACCTTATAGTAAGAGGCACATTGAATATGGACGTTAAACTTGAACGGTCCCGATTGATGAAGTCCACGCTCCGACCTACTCGCGCCCAGATCGAAAACCCCGAGAGCTTTCAACTCGAGCTCTCCAACCGTTTTGATTGTCTAGATGATGACGCTTCAGTGGACGAGTTAAATAACAGGTTCGTAGAAACTGTCCATACGGTCGGGTCTCAGTTCTTTAAGACCCGCCGTACCGGTAGAACTCAGAGATTCTCTGAAGACACTCTTAACCTTATGGCTGAACGACGCTCGCTGAGACTGCAGTCTCCCGATGATGCTAAGTCCCATAGGCAGCTTAATAGACGAATTAAAATATCCTTGCGACACGCTCGTATTAAAGAAACGATAGAGCGGAACCAGGGCTCCAAAGTGTTCGCAAGAGATATGTCTATTGGGCAAAGCCAGATGACAAAGCTGAAAAGGGATGATGGCAGTATAGCGTCGACGAAAGCAGAAGTGTTAAGAGAAGTCGAAAAGTTCTACGGACAGCTCTACGATTCGGTTACAAAGCCTGTTACCAGCGCGGCAAGCGACCCAAGAGCCAAGCTGACCAGACACTTTACCGAAGATATCCCGGATATCAGCCTGTACGAGATTAGAATGGCACTAAAGCAGCTTAAAAACAATAAGGCGCCAGGCCAGGATGGAATCACATCGGAGCTTCTGAAAGCGGGTGGATCACCGGTACTTAAAGTCCTTCAGAAGCTCTTCAATTCCGCCTTGCTCGGAGGTACCACGCCTGAAGCATGGAACAAAAGCGAAGTGGTGTTGTTCTTTAAGAAAGGTGACAACACCAAGGTGACAAACATTTCGCTTTTGAGCCATGTTTATAAGCTGTTTTCTAGAATCATCGCCAATCGTCTCGAACGCAGGTTTGATGAATTCCAGCCTTCCGAACAAGCCGGGTTTCGAAAAGGCTTTAGTACCGTAGACCACATACACACGCTGCGGCAGGTTATACAGAAGACCGAAGAGTATAACTTGCCGCTCTGTTTAGCGTTTGTGGACTACGAGAAAGCCTTCGATTCGGTGGAAACATGGGCGGTGCTTGAGTCTCTCCAGCGATGTCGCATTGACTATCGATATATCGAAGTGTTGAAGTGCTTGTATAAAAACGCCACCATGTCAGTCCGAGTACAAGAACAGAGTTCGAAAGCGATCCCGTTGAAAAGAGGAGTTAGGCAGGGAGATGTGATATCTCCGAAACTGTTTACAGCCACTTTAGAGGACGCTTTCAAACTCCTAGAATGGAAAGGACTAGGCATCAACATTAACGGCGAGTACATCACTCACCTTCGATTCGCTGATGATATCGTGGTCATGGCGAAGACGATGGAAGAACTCAGCACTATGCTCGAAGGCCTCAATCGAGTCTCCCAACGGGAGGGTCTTAGGATGAACATGGACAAGACAAAGGTCATGTCAAATGTCCATGTTGTGCCCGCCCCCGTCTTGGTTGAGAACTCGGTTCTCGAAGTTGTTGACGCGTATGTGTACCTAGGACAGACGGTACAATTAGGTAGGTCCAACTTCGAGAAAGAGGTCAGTCGCCGAATCCAGCTCGGATGGGCAGCGTTCGGAAAACTACGCCACGTCTTTACGTCGAAAATACCGCAGTGCCTCAAGACGAAAGTCTTCAATATGTGTGTGTTGCCAGTGATGACTTATGGATCCGAAACGTGGTGCTTCACTGTTGGCCTTATGAATAGGCTCAGAGTCGCTCAAAGAGCTATGGAAAGGGCTATGCTCGGGGTTTCTCTACGGGATCGAATCAGAAATGAGGAGATCCGTAGAAGAACGAGGGTCACCGACATAGCCAAACGGATTAGCTCTTTGAAGTGGCAGTGGGCAGGCCACATAGCACGTAGAACAGATGGCCGTTGGGGCCGAAAAGTTCTCGAATGGAGACCACGGATCGGCAAGCGCAGCGTCGGACGCCCACCAACAAGATGGACAGATGACTTAGTCAAACTTGCTGGCTCTCGGTGGATGCAAGTGGCGACCGATCGGAATGATTGGTCGTCTTTGAGGGAGGCTTATGTCCAGCAGTGGGCGTCTAATGGCTGAAATGATGAAGCACCCTATTAACGTTCCCACTGCTGGGACACAGGGACTTCTCTCTTGACGAGAGAGATTAGGCCTTAATTCACCACGCTGGCCAAGTGCGGGTTGGTGAATGTCACATGTCCTTCAAACTCTTTTTAAGTTCTCAGAACATGCCGGTTTCCTCACGATGTTTGCCTTCACCGTTAAAGCACGTGTTTAAAGCGCACATAAATTTATCAAGAAGAAAAATCCAGAGGTGCGTGGCGGGGTTTGAATCTACGACCTTCGGAATTAAGTCCTCCCACTTAGCCAACACGGCTTTTTCATAAATAAATGAAATAATACAATTCTACAACCGCTATTGTTTGCTAGCTATTGTACCTACTGTAATGATGAAATTTTACAGATATTTTATAGAAACATGAATTTAAAGTAAAAAAGATGTAAAGTAGTAAAGAACATGAAAATTACTAAAAAAAAACGAAATCATAATAATTTACAAAGTATTCCAATTAATGTTTGAAAATAATTAATAAAGTTTTAATAAAGAACTAATTGGAAACTTTTCTGTTTATAATAAATTAATTTGACTGTCAGTACTGTTGATTTGGACAGCACTCGACTTTCATTCCGAAGGACGTGGGTAAAAACCTCACTCTGGATTTTGCTGTTTCAAAAGTTTATGTGCGCTCAGGTTTGCCTCATGATTATTGAGATAATATTATAATATAAAATACATTATAATATGTCGCGGTCATAATACAAATCTGATTTATTGAAAATTAATAGTTTAAGTTGAGCTTATATTATGAGGTGTTTGAGAATCGAGAGTTAAACAAAGACTATAATTTATCTCTGCAGTGAAAGATATCCAGACAGATAAACACCTCATACAAAAGTTTTTTCACGAATAAGTTATATATAATAACTATTTTCGTTCAAAGTCAGCTAAACCATCATAACTTAAAAGAGTTTACGTAGTTTTGTTTCATAACCTGTAATTTCTTTCTTCATAGATAACAAGTTATTCCTCTGTATCTACCGTGCTTGTGTAAATCCCGAAATCCCCTGTTCGGCTGTTTAAACCAAACAGTGAAAAGGATTTAACTTGTTGGCTCAATAATTATCTTTTTTTTAAATAAATAGATATATAGAATATACCTTATTACACACCAAACAAAGAAACAACACAATAAGAAAATAAAAACTAAATCTATAAACCCAAAGCCATGCCTCGAAGCAATTCTTAAATAGAAATTTTTATGCCAATAATTTTTACTTATAGTAATCTATTTTTGTATTCTTGAAGCACCCTTCTAAGGCGACGAACGCCAAAGGATTCAGATCCCTTTTAATTAGTTTTATTTTACCAATTCGACTTACGAATCTTATAAAACGTTGTGGTTGAACAATTTTAATGAAAGGGCAAAACTTTGGAAAGCTGTTTAATTTTAAGTAGAAATTGTGTTTCGGTTTCTGTGAAATGACAATTGCATTGACGATGTTACCTTAAACAATTTTGTGTTTGCTTGAATTCATAAGAAATGCTTTTATTTGAAATATAAGAAGAATAATTATAATTATTAATTACAATAATTTATTCCATAGAACTGTGCCAGTTTCTATTCCTTATTTGGCGACTATTAAAGCATTAAATCAGATAAAGACAATACACACATACAGTATTTACCTTCATTATATTAACCTTCACTTTACATAAAAAAAATATTTCACTTCACATTAAATCGGTGGTTAATAAATACGAAAAAATACCACATACTGAACAACAAATATTGAATAATGCCTTAGTTTGGTTGAAGTGAGTAAGTTAATCAGAAATTAAGAGTTTCGTTGAAGAACTTTGAAGTGGCAGCGGGCAGGCCACATATCACTTAAGACTGATGATCGTTGGGGACAAGTTCTCGAATGGAGGCCGCGGATCACCAACAAGATGGACATAATGACTTGGTCAAAGTTCCGATCCTTATGCCCAGCTATGGGCGTCTATATGACATGATGTTGAGTAAGTCAAATAGTCATCTCTCTTAGATTAGACAGTGATGATGAGTGATGACTTAGGGATGTTACATAATAACAACATAGACATTTAACGTGTATCGTCATTATTCTATGTTGTTAGGCTTTCGTCATGAGACACTGTGAAAAATGGATTTTATTAAATTTAAAAAGATTTTTTTCTTTGCTTTATTTAAATCAAATCAAATCATTTATTGCATTCATGTGTGTACAATTGGTCTTAAAAATGTACTCGTATGTATGCTTACAACATGAGCCCAGATAGGGCATGGCAATATACTACGGAGATAAGAGATTTGTTTTCAAGATAAGGCCTAATCTAAGTAAAATTCATCGCCATTTCACTTGTCAGCAAATTTACTCTCAAAGGCTTTTTTTGCAGTAAGAGTAAGAGTAAGTAAGAGTAAGAAATCATTTATTCCATTCAGATACATATTGTACACTTGGAAACTTGGAAGTGAGTGAGGAAGTGAGTCTTGGAGTGAAAGAGCAACAAAAATCTTATATGAAAAATATTCGCTTTCTATTCCTGCACAATCAGCCAAATTAGTTCAGCAGTTTTGTGGTGAAAGAACAACAAACATACACCACAATCAGCCAAATCAGTTCAGCAGTTTTGTGGTGAAAGAACAACAAACATAAAAACTTTGTAACTAAAGCCATGGCCACATAAACGTAATCTGTACCTACTCAAATCAAGTCTTGTTTTAGTACTTTAGCTATGATTGCTAAAATAAATTCAATCAAACAGTATCTAAAAACAGCAGCTGTTTGATATAAAAAAAGAGTTCCTTTCTTGCTCTGATTTTAAACAACGTAAGAATGAGTTCTACAAAGTGACTGTATATAATTTTGTTCTATGGAATCCACAGTTTTTAGGTTATTTTTACACCTTGGGTTTCATAATTTAAGCTTTTGTGAGAATTTATTTAATAAACATTATTCGAGGATGTTTGCTTAGCAATTGAAATAATTTTGCGAAACCGCTCAGTAATAACGGAGCCTATTCAAAACAAACAAACAAATCTCTCCTCCTTATAATAGATATTTGTATAGGCGAAAAGACGTTGCGAAGTTTCCCAAACAATCCGAGCTGGATTCGGCGATTGACCTCTGTTTTAAAATAGACCTACCCAATTGGATCGTCTTCGTATTTAACAGCACTTTGTTTTGATATAATTATTCGCTTTATACCTTGATCTATATTATAAAAATACATCTAAATATTATGTGATATCATCGCGATTCAATGTGTTTAGCAGGAAGCAATTATTGACTGCCATTAATATATACCTATTCCGTATTCCGGAAAAAAACAAAGTTGACCTCTCTTCACAAAACATTTTTAGATTTAGATTATTTTAGATTTCCATTAAAGGAAATTTAAAAGTCCATCAACTAGATTGAATCAAAATAGCCGATTCATTGAGATCGCCGGTTTTAAATATCAATTTGTCTGGCAAGTTGTTGAAATCTCTGTTGCACGGAAACGGATCGCATTTTTCACAATTACTTGGACGTTTCACGTTAATCCATCTTCTTTGTTCAGTAGACGGTGGGATTTCATTCGCTGAAATCATGGCTAAGGTTGACTGATCTATCGTGATTACTTAGCCGCTTTTATTGATATATAAGTTTTCGGTATGCAGAAAAAGAGCGGCGATGACTAACTAAGCACACATGACTTTTATTTCGAAGGTCCGTAGATCCCGCATTTCCTGGATTTTTCTTCTTGAAAAATGTAGGTGGACTTTAGACACGTGCTTTTAACGGTGCAGTCATTGCAGGAAGAAAATAGCGTGAGGAAACTGGCAAGTTCAAAAAATAAGTCTCTGTATCCCAGCAGCGGAAACATAAATACTGATGCCTTTGCTATAAAGGATTATCTGAAATAAAATGTGAGCCTATGGGCTTATTTCAGAAAATCCGTGTCAAATAAGCATTGGTTAGTTATCTCGTATTTGTGTTTTAAATTGGAATTGAAATTTGTTAGTAAATAATACAAATATTGAATATAAGATTATACTTTCCGCTCCACCCACGTGAACTTGCAGAGCAATTTTTTTCGGTATGATAATCAATGTCCTTTTCCATAACAACAACTCTCCCAACTAAATATATAACTAGCAAACAGTATAATATCATAAAACATAGAAAAAAAAATGTTTCCAATTTATAATATTATTTATGAAAATGTCGCAGTAACAAATAGACAAATATCAGAGTTATTTTCAAATAAAAATTCCGACGTTTTAATAAGCTCATAAAATGAATAAGCTTCTTTTACCAATGGCAATTGAAGTAACTACGATGTTTTTAAAAGAACTGTGCGATGATGATGTTTAAAAGATCGATACTGAGGACATGTAGCTTATAAGTCTATTTTGCACATAAAATACCATATATATTTATTTATTTTACGTTTCCTTCTAAAAATAATCACCCACTAAACAGATCCATTGTCTAAAGCGATTCCATTAAATAAAGCCAAAGTGTGTATATTATAAAACGCTTATGAAAAACAACTGTATTGAATTATCTTATGAAAACTATTTTGTATTATATATTTCCATATTAGTATTTTTTTATTCATTTAAAAAAATACAAATATCGCTGGGATGCTTATTAATCCAGCCTGTTTCAGCTTAAATCATATTAGGTACGCACATTATATCATACCGCACTCGCTCCTAATTTAACGGTTTATATTCATAGCACCAACCAGTCGTCGTTGCTTGTTTATCTCGTCCGCGGCAAATGCCTGGGAAAATGTCTCGATTAAAGTTATTTATCTTTAAAAACCATCCACTTTAATCAATTTATTTATTGGAATAAGTAAAACGCCCTATGTAATTTGAGGATTCCGTGTAAAATATAGCCAAATTGATGGAGCCGTTTATATGGAAGCAATGTATAATGTAACTTTTGAAACGTGAACTAGAAAGACATGGAATCCTTTAAGTAATTTTTTCGCCTTCTTTGGCGGTTTGTGCATAAAATAAATATAAATAATATTTCCATACAACAACATCGAGCCCCGTGGTAAGCTGTAAGCTTGTGTTACGGATCCTAGACATCTCATATACTTAATAAAAAAGTCCTAAATACATTGTTTTTTTTTTTAATAATACATATTAAACAACAAGTAGAAAGTGATTGCAGAACATTCAAACACTTGACCCCTCGGCGGGAATCGAACCCGCTACCCTTTGCCAACCGTGCTACTTAGGCAGTCATAAATAAACGATTTTACAACAGCGAATTTTCTAATTTTATACTAAACTATTTTATACACCGGTATTTGCATAATTAATGCAAACAAAACTGATGGTGCCGTAATAATGCTATTTATAAACTTAAGCTGATACAAAGGGATAGGATAGGACCCTTGCCTATATGGGTGAACGAAAATCTGTATAATTCTAAACATTTTCGTTGGCGCGTTTGTTACTAAATCCAGCCGAATTATATCCCGCAGGAATAAATTATGAGGGCGGGCCATTCCCTCTCAGCAGCAGACCACAGTAATAAAATATCTTTGGAAACAGTAGGTTTCACTTAAAGGAGACAAAGTACTAGATAAACATTTTAAAGGGTTTTGGCGGAATGAGACGAAAATTGTACAAAATACATAGACGTTTTATTGAACACATTATAGCAGTACTAACAAAACCGCCCAATAGGGCTATATATTTTAGTTGACAGCATACCAAACTCTTTTAGATATTCCTTTAACAGTTTTCAAAACTCCTTCACTTTCGTATAGTAAACCTTCCTGACCAAGTCCGTATGGGTTGTTTTCACTGGTGCGGAGATAGTATCGGCCCTTGGTTTCTGGCTTACAACCGTAACCCATCAAGGCAACGTCATCTGTTATTATCTCCTTTTTGAACTCATCCCAGTCATTGCAAGCACGTGCATGGAATGCTTCCGGATTCCTCACAGATTCAGCAAATAATTCCACCACACGGTTGTGAGACTGGAATTCAAATAAGCAGTTGGGTTGTTGCGCACCTCCATTTGGGAAGAAATCCACGTGACCTACTGGTGAAGTAAGTCCATACACTCCCGCGTTGGTGTGAATCACATCTACAAACTCAGCATCTGAGGCAGCAAGCCTCAAGCCTGTGTCGACATGGGCAAAACACGGTCCAGCAGGGTCCAAGCCAGAAATACGGCCGACCAAGCTTCCAGTCATTGTTTGGAACGTTTTTCCTGCAAATCCGGCAATATGAGCTCCAAGACTATGCCCCACTAGATGGATTTTCTTGTGATCTAGACCAGTTTTCACCAAAGCAGCCAGATTCTCCCCAAGTTTTTCTCCAATGAAACGTACGTAGGTACTGGATCGCAAGTACAAAAATCGTATAAGAGAGCTTGCATCTAAGGCGAGAATGTTGCAATGTCCTTTGCTTTGGAAGGCCTCATTTACAGCAGAAAAGTTGAAGAGAGTGGGGTCATCAGTAAATCCGTGCATGAAGATCACTAGAGGCTGATCACGATTGAATCCCTGAGATTTCGGCAGCAATTCTGCTAAGGAGCCAAGCTTGAATGAAGAATTAAGCTCTTTGGAAAGAAAAGTGAGAGTTAGTTGATCAAGATCTGGCTCCGCATCATTATGTATTTGCTCGTAGTTTAATCCCATATATTCTTTCAGCTTTGAAGATTGATTGTTTCCCATGTTGATAATGGCTTCGTCCAAAGGTTTCTTGGCGGCTGCTATTTGGTTCATGATGATTTTTCCAGCTGTGCTGGCGAATCGAGTGGTGATATTACCGTCGTTCTTCTCGACTGACGGCACTGTTGCAGAAGAGGGTGCCATAAAGGCCAAAGCTGCGATTTTAACAGTGTTGTACATCTTGCTTCTTGAACAGGATTTCCGATCAATTAAGTATAAAATACTTTTTGAAGATCGAGGATCTGTAAAACAGAATTTCCAAAAAACCTGAACACAAGTGACCACCACTAAAGGTGTATTGACACTGACCGACAAATGCCGTTGTTCAAGCTTAAAACCTCATACTATTTATACAAAGTTACATAAGGAAAACGTTGTATGCTTATGCAACTACTACTAATGTCTTAAGGAAATAAATATTGTTTTCGCCATGTAAACAAATAATTGCGTAAATTGGCCCTTAGTTATAATATTTTTGTCTTACATTGGAGTTTCCGTATTCAATATGACGCGGTTCAGAATGATCATAATACGTCATTTAAGTAATTTTCTTGACCAACTTGCGTATTGGGTCTTCTTGAGCAAAACTTACTACTACTAGTATCTACAAAATAAAATAAAAGAAAAAGTTATGTAGTTCTCAGTTGGTACTCTTTTAGGGACGTAGAACAGATGGCCGTTGGGGCCGGAAAGATCTCGGATGGAGGCCGCGGATCAGTAAGCGCAGCGTCGGACGACCACCAACAAGATGGACAGATGACTTGGTCAAACTTGCTGGCTCACGGTGGATGCATGTAGCGACCGATCGGGATAATTGGTCGTGTTTGAGGGAGGCTTATGTCCAGCAGTTCCGTACCTAAAGGGTAAAATCTTCGTTGTCTATCAGTCTGACTTCCCGTCTGTCACCAGGCCGTAACTCAAGAATCCTGATAGACAGAGAGTAAACATTTTAAAGTTGGTGTGTTTTGTTGCCGCTAGAACAACAAACAATAAATCAATGTTAAAGGGGCACGACAATTATGATTTTCGAATGATGAAGCGGTTAGTACTTGATTTTTTTTTTAATTACACGGAACCATCTTAGTAGTAGGAACCAACTTATACTTATCGAATTTAATTATACTAATTATTAAAATTCAAAATTGAACTAATGTATAAAAATGTTTAATGCCTGCTTAACCAAATACGCGATGTTGTCTAATATTAAGTGTCTGAAATTTAGTTACAATCCGTGGTTAAAGTATTGTCTCAAATTCTACCTACTGCTTGGAATAATATTATTCTGTGACAAGGCTAAACTTTAATTAAGCTGCATTTCGACTGAAATGGGTTCTCCTTTTCAAACATTCAGGGAAAAGTACTTCAGTTATACTAGTCAGTCGAATGTTGTCCACTTCTGAAAAAATATATAAAAAAATGTTTCACCGGTAGCCGTGGACGTTCCACAGTTGATCATAGATTGAGTTGGGAGTTTTCCAATACTCCCCTTACATGGCAGACGGGTTAGCGAGCACAGCAGTAATAGGGTAGATGACGCAAAAATAATAATAAGTCCGTCATTTAGATAACATTAATAAATCTAAATTTAAAATTTAAGAAAAACCCTCGATTCCAATGCCTTCATTTCCTTATATGTAAAACAACATAATATTATGTGATGTGGACGCAATGCGCTTTCATTCGATACCCCACACTAGTATATTTGCAGATTTTATGTTTTTCTTTCCCACTCTCACCCCCATAACTTTTAAACGGCTCAACCGATTTTCATGAAACATGTCTAAGAACACCCGGGCCAAACTCACCTTTCATACAAAAAAAAACTAAATTGAAATCGCTCCATCCGTTAGGGAACTATGATGTAAAAGACAGACAGACAGACAGACAGACACGTCAAACTTATAACACCCCTCTTTTTCGGTCGGGGTTTAAAAGGTTTCACCCATATTTTTTTTTTTCTATGATTCTGAAGTGATGTTAGTGTACCACGCCGACGCAATACTTCGTCTTCGCCCTCATACTTCTCGGTACAACGATGTATCCGGTCACACACACGTGTAGAATAAGGAATTTAGTAGGTACACTTCAGTTGTGTGGAATCCATATTGTATGGGAATTACGAATTGGTAGAATCTCGTTTGTGTTGTCCATCGCATAATCCGTTGGCACAAATATTTCCGCGGTAGGCCGCTATATATCAACATCATAGAGAGCCTACCTCTTATAGGTATTAACGAGGAGTTTTTTTCACAATCTCACCTGATTTAAAGTGACGATGTGGTCTAAGATTGAGCATGAAGACCTAGAAGGTTCTCTTTTCTTTGGCTTCTCCGGACCACATTAAGAAACACGAATAAATCACTTCACGCACTGGCCCAGCCTGGAGTATGGTGACAAGCCGCGGCCGAAGCCTAACACCAGAAACTGTTCTTAGCACCACCCGGAGGTTATGTGTAAGGATTCAGAGTTGGCTGAAAACTTCGTGTTCGGTATATGGGATTACCTGGACCACATTAAGATTAAGTTTCTGTCGACAGACATTAACTTAACACGCATATATATGTGCTGTAGCGGGCTAGCTATTACATATTATGATTTGTCTAACTAAATGATAAGCAATATATGTACATATTTAATAGCGCCAAAGGACACTTATTAGCTCTCTTTTGCCTACTGTTCAAACTAAAATATTTTACAAGCAGCTAAATAGAATTCATGTTGTAATTATTTATACAATTAAAATGTTTACAATTGAAGGCTAAAGTATATAGCTGTGAATTGTATAATCCGTCGTTTTATAAAATATCGCCATTTTGTTGTGCGGCGCCGGTTCAACAATAAGTCGGATTGGCATGGTACTAAATATATTGTAGATAAGGTTATGTTTGTTTATAAAAAAACATCGTACGAGGCGAGTCAGCGTCGCGAGCGTACCGAGGCTGCGTCTACGAAAACGCCAGAGGGACTGGTTTTGAAAATGAAATGTGGAAATACAGCACATAAGCTTAAACGTTTTCGAGTGTAAAAAAACGGAACTAAAACAATCAAAGAGGCGGCTAATGCCTCGCTGTATTACATTATGGCTAGCCGTGTGGTATACCGTATGCATTAAATCCAGCTAATCGCTAAACCACTGTATCATAGAACAACCCTTTTTACAAAACAGCTAGCCGTTATGCAACACAGTTGATTATATGATCCGACAGCGACATCGCTACTCTAATACTAAATAGCTAGCTAGTAAATAAATTTTCCAATTACATTGCATTTCCCACATGCTACCATAATGTCAATCGCTATGAAAACCAATGCATTAGTGTGGTTCACAAACATATTCACAGAATCAAGTTATTTAAAAATTAATATTAATATTTGTTTTAGATCACTATTTGTGGTTTGGGAACATAATAATATTGTTGATTTAATAGTGCCGATATTCGCTCTCTGACAACTTTTTCAGTATTCAATACAGGTAGGTATTAGCGGAGTGCCGACTTTTGGAAATGTCTATAAAATACATCACTTATCGAAGAATTTTGCATACTGCCGACTTTCATTCATTGTTATGCAAAGATTTGCAATTTGAGACGAGTGTGAATAATACGAATTCAATCCACGGTAACTATTGGACACCCACAAAACATCATTTACATTATAAGACTGTAAATGTGTTGCTACACCTAATATATGCCTTTATAAAAGGCTGTTAGTCGCGAGCCATAGTAAGAGATTATGCTCTGGGTTTTTACGAGATCGGATCAGGAATGAGGAAAATTACAAAAGATGCGAACATAGCCAAACGGAATAATCTTTTAAATGACAGCGGACGACCTAGACCTATAATGATAAAGAACAAAACTAAACAAAGATTAATAAATAAATATTAATGATTCAAACATTTCTTTCAAGGAATAAAAATCTGCGGTTTTGCGGTCCAACATGAACGTAATAAATATAGTAGCTATTTTACACAAAGGCGATTGAGTGACGTCTTATACTAAAGATGACGCGTTATAATTTGTACAAAATGCCAGCCAGCAAGTACAAGATTTCCTTTTATGCACTAAAATAATTTCTTACAGCTAGTATTTATTTATTTGTATTCTGTTTTATATGTTTTTTTTGTCTAACATTTTTTAATTAATAAGAAGTACCAATTTTTTTATAACTATCAGCTGAAGTCAAGATTTAAAAGTATGGATTATAGAAGATACGGTAAAACTCCAAAATGTTGAATGTTTATAGTATTTCCGTACAATCCACACAACAACATCTAGCCTCGTGGTAAGCTCTAAGCTTGTGTTAGGGTACATCTGACATAATGAATATTATGTAATAGACATACATGTAAACATAACACTTGACCCCTCGGCGAGATTGGAACCCGTTACTTTTTACGCCGCAAGCGGCCCTTCGGCCACCACGCCACAAAGACAGTCAAAAAGTCTTTCATTAAAAAATATTGAAATAAGATTTGAAAGTAACACAGATAAAAACAATTAGACGAGAAAAAAAATAATCAGACAGAACAAAGACAAAAAAATATGCGTCGAGACGGGAGTCCTCCTTTTGGAAATCGGTTAAAATTATACTTCCTTGTAAAATACCGAACTCTGTTTTGGAAATGACTTAATTAAGGGTAAAACCGGAATTCTGAAACCTGGAAAAAACGTTGCATGTTGTGCACTAAATAACTCTGTAAATACAGCGACAATAATGGCGAACAAAATGAAGTTGCAAGCATTTTATGACGTGTGGGATGCATAGTATAGCATAATGTATGGACATAGGCAAACACGAAAACAGTTTAGGACCATTCGTCTAATGGATAAAACTATGACTATTCCATCTGCATTTCGTAGTTGGGAGTAGGATGTTCTATCAATTCGTGTTCTCGTTTCAAATGTTTTGGCTTTGTTTTCTTCGCGCTTAAATGAACTTTAATTTAAAAATAATCTATGTGTAGCTAGATAGGTTAGTGAGAAATACTTGCGTCTTAGTTTTCAACCCCAGACCAAAAAAGAGGGGTGTTATAAGTTTGACGTGTCTGTCTGTCTGTCTGTCTGGGACAGACAGGGTTTTTTTGTATTAAAGGTGAGTTTGAATATACTCGAGTGGGGTATCAAATGAATGAGCATAGCGTGCACATTACTAAATATTATGGTTTTTTACTTTAAAGGAAATTATGGCATTGGTATCGAGGGTTTTTCTTAAATTTTAAATTAAGATTTATTATAGTAGCACTAGTTTAACCAATAGTGGTATTTTGTTGCTATGTTAGTGTTAACATATTTTTTTTGTAGAGTAACCATGTTTTTTGGTAAATAAAAACTACCTACTGCCACTTTGTTCACCTATTTAGTTAAGCTATATAATTGGTGACCCAGCATCTTCTACGTATCACTACGGGTTAGTATGTATAACAATTTTATTTAAAATATCATAAAAAAAAATGCAGGAAATTGAAGTGCCCAGCTAAAAATTTCATATATGCCTTGATCTGCACTAAACTGATTACAGAGCATTAATTTTCATCTCAACAAACAGAATATCAAAAAGACTTCATCTTTTAATATCAAGAAACCTTCCTAAAACACGACAAACGAAAATTATACAATCCCATCCATGAGCTCAAAGAAAGTACGAAAGGCCGCGACGTTCCCAGAAATTCTCAGTAAGTGAATCTGTTTATCATTGACAAAGCGAGGCGTCCATTACTCCGGACGAAGTAAACACCATCAAGAAGGTATTATGGCAATCATAAAATATTATTTTCATGGAGAGATCACGAGGGTCCTCGACTACCGTCTGGCACTACCTTGGCAGCCCCTACAAAATTTAAGCTACGTTCTTACAATCTTATACTAACACTATACTATAGCAAGTTGAACTCTATTTCAAGTTCAATATGGGTGTGTAGAGTGTAAAGTGTAGAAGGTACAAGTTGCACATTTGGCCGGCGCCCAGCTGAGATTCTGTTCGTTCTGGGGACAAATCATTGGGAGAAAACAGATTTGAGCAGCCATTGCGCTACTACCGCCGGAGATATAGTTTGTTATTGTTGTTTGCCCAAGTTTATTTGCGCTCAGCTCATGATTTTCAAATACGGAATGGATTGGGCGTGAGAAAGTGTAGAAAAAATATAGGGTTCTATCTTTTATTGATTTTTGGTTTATATTTAGATTTTTATCGAATGCTTTATTAACCCCCGACCAAAAAGAGGGGTGTTATAAATTTGACGTGTCTGTCTGTGTGTCTGTCTGGGAATCTTAGCTCCCGAACGGATGGAGCGATTTCAATTTAGTTTTTTTTTTGTATGAAAGGTGAGTCTGGATCGAGTGTTCTTAGACATGTTTCATGAAAATCGGTTGAGCCGTTTAAAAGTTATGGGGGTGAGAGTGGGGAAGGAAAACCGAAAATCTGCAAATATACTCGAGTGGGGTATCAAATGAAAGCGGATCGCGTGCATATTATGGTGTTTTACTTTTATGGAAGTAAAAGCATTCGAACCGGGGGTTTTTCTTAAATTTTAAATTTAGATTTATTAATTAGTTTAGCAATAATCATTGTTAATCTTCAAAAGTGTCTGAACCACTAAATATTAATTTATTTTAAATTACTTATGACAATGTGACTACAGTTTAATCAAATTGTACTCGGAGCCAAATTCGTATTAAAAGGTTTTTAAATTAAATTAAATTTCCATTTACCTATATATGTAAATTTCATTAATAACCAAATGCATACGCACTCCTATTTACGTTCCCACTACTGGGACACGTACTTTATTCCTCACAAGAGAGATTATGCTTTTATTAAGTCTGCGGGTTGGTGAATTACCATATGAATTAATAATATTTGTCATCAAAAAGGTGTGAGACGCTTTGTCTGTGATGAAATGCGGTGCAAAATTGTGGCAGTGACACAAAATAGATCAATAACGATTTAATACGCGACTTCAAAACCCAATGACGTCTGACAATGTCCATCCGTCAATTCTTGTGTTGGGTGTCCTTTCTTAGTAAATAAAATAAATAAATGAATAAATGAAGCTGAAGGAGCCAAAGAGGAGAACTCGAGATCGACAGATTAATATACCTACAGAGGAATAACATATACTCTATCAAGCACTCCCACTTAATATTAGATTACAAAATATGAATAAACAATTGTGGTAGTCCTTCAGAGACAACACGTCCAAGAAACAAATATATCAAAAACTGACGCGATTATATAATAAGTTTTACGAAATAGAGATTTATATTTTTACACATTAAATAAATGTTGCGTTACATACAAACCGTCGGGTTATTGAATAGGTGCTTGTTATAGGTTCAGGTAACATCCCCTCAAAAAAAAATGACGCGCTCAAGTAAGTTTTTTCATATTCAACCCTTATTGTACACCAACATGCAAACGGTCATACGAGAATTATGTCTCCCCATCGATGGAAATTTATACAACATTAAGGCAATTTTGTTGCGAGTTTTGACACACGCCAGGAGATGGCATGACAGTTGAGAGGCTAAGCTTCGCAAGCGTGGGCTATCCTACTATGAAGTGGTTTCCTCTATAATTCCTGATGACGTTGTTGAAAAATATTGCGTCGCCATCGCTGTTCCTTTGATATACTTATAGTAGTGGAATGTTGATCTTACGTCACTAGGTATTACTATTCTTATGACTTGGTTCACAATTTTCGAGTAAAATAGTGAATTGTTTATAGTGGAATCTATGTCAGTCATGCACTGACAGCTGTCTGACGACTTGATAACTTTATATTTTAATCATAGGCTATTTTACCCGGAGATTTTGAAATAGGTCATGAATGAAGCTACAAAGTAAAACGTAGAGATTATAAATACTCTCAAACAAATATGTTGTTGAAAGGTATGTTGATTTATTAATAAAATAGTAAACCAATGTTGATTAAAAATGTATATTTTTTTTAAATGTTTGAGTGGCCTCACATTTTATAAGCTTCAAAAAATATTTATTAGATTTTTCTCCAAAATGTCATCATAATTTATTTTATTCTCTTTCAATAATTGATAACTCGGTAAAAGCAAGGGTTCAGAGCTGATGCAGGTCACTTCGATTGAAATAACCGGAAATCTTTAGAGAGGCTTAAATATATCTTTATTAGGCATATATCCAGCATTAGACGTCTTGCAACTGAAATGATGATGATCTAATACTTTTATTAAATACAAATCCAAAAAATATATTTTCGTTCTCAGCCAAAAATCTTTTTATCATACATTAGGTAAGTAGGAAGTACAGAATATGTTTTTATTTAATTTTCCTGTAGACTTCCGCAGAGACAAATACAAAGTTATGTGAGCCTTATAATTCCTGTGTAAACATTGTTACGGGAAAAAGGAAAAAAATACATTTAAGGAAATAATGATAACCACATAAAATCAAAGTATAATGATCATGAATTTATAAAATATTGGCTAAATATAATAAACAAAACAGTGCATTATTAGGAAAACATGTTGCCAAATAAATTAGGTCCAACATTAGCATCCAATTATTGGTTCTTGAGTTTCTTTGATTTTCTTGAGACTATCTTACATATAAAATTCTCGTGTCACAGTTTTCGTTCCCGTACTCCTCCGAAACGGCTTGACCCATTCTCATGAAATTTTGTGAGCATATTGAGTAGGTCTGAGAATCGGCCAACATCTATTTTTTATTTTGCAAAACAACGTTTGCAAAATAGGGGTCAGCTAGTTTCTTTATAAATTTGTAACTAACTTCAGAGTAATGATTAAAAGTCATAACATTTATTTTCGTAAAACACAGGGTATGATTAGAAATGTTAAAAACTTAAAGTTAATCAAAATTAAATGTCAAAACGATTTCAATGGTTTTTTTTTGTATGAAACTGTGACTTTTGCGCGAGTGTTCGTAGACATGTTTGTTGAAAATCGACTAAAGTTAAATCGATATACTCAAATGGGGTCACATCACGTGCACTTTACAAAATAATATGAAATTTTACTTTTTAAGGAAACTAAGTTTTGGTATTGGGGGTTTTCTTTAATTTTAAATTTAAATTATTAAACAAGTGGTAAATGTGTTAGAGTTGACTAGTCCTAGACCATGCTATCAGCTTTAAAAACAAAATAAATGGAAATTATATAACGGGTAGATTTTCAGTTGCTCAACGTTATTTTTTTTTTTTTTTATCATGCATAAGCCTTCATTTGACCACAATCTCACCTGATGTAAAGTGACGATGTGGTCTAAGATGGAGCATGAAGGCCTAGAAGATGGCTTCTCCGGACCACATTACGAAACACGCAAAAATCGCTTCACGCACTGGCCCAGCCCGGAGGGTGGAATTTCATAGATTATCAAGCTTAATTATATTTAGAAAATCTGTCGCTTGCAATTTCGTCCAATGTTGTTATTAGAATCAGTCGAGTAGTGAACAAGTAGTTTTCAAAAACCCATATGTTATGCTGATGAGGTATATTTTCTACAGTCATAACATAACGTAATATTATTTTTGTAATTCAAAATATATAATCTACCAGAGCTCCGTAGATATTTATACTTCTATCGTTGAATTTCAATTAGAAAACTAATCAAAGTTACTTCAGTCCGCGCTACAATCATTATGAGTTCCAAACTTTTCTACCAGTAGTCTATTCGCATCAAGTCTCTAGATCTCTAGAGTTATTTTAGTATGTAAATGCGTGCGTTTAGCGTAGGTATGTATATAGGTACTTCAGTGTAATAATCATATCATTAAGATTCGGTTTCAAACCACATATACATATAAATTACCACTTATAATTATTATAATGGACACACATGTAAAGATTGTAAATTGCTGACTCGACAGATTACTTTCTGTCTTATGAGAATTAGAAAAGGGATGTTTAAGGGATTTCCCGGCAATTATTCGGATTTTTTTTGCCGTAATAACCATCCATGGACTTCCATGAACTTGAACAATGAAAAAAAAAGAATAAACCAACTTGTTGCGGCGTTGTTGAATTATGCCATGCCTACCAACACATTTTGCGATTAATTTTTATATCATACTAGCTGACCCCAGCAAACGTTGTTTTGCAAAATGAAAAATTGATAGTAGCTGATTCTCCAGACCTACTGTATACGCATATAAAATTTGGTAAAAATCGGTAAAGCAGTTTCGGAGGAGTATGGTAACTAACATTGTGACATGAAAATTTTATATACTTTTGATGGATATGATCTTTGACGTTAGGAACACACCTACATTGCTTAGACAACAGTGAGTGCTTGTAATTTAATATGAACTTTATACCATAGCAATAAAGCTCAAATTGACTACGTTTTAGTTACAAATCATTTGTATGGGAAAAAGAAAAGGGCTATTTTTAGGGTTTTTCCAGCAATAATTCTAATTTTTCTCGATCGAAAAACCATCCTTGAACTTCAACGAACATTTTAAAAAAAGATTTGGCCAAATTGGTCCAGGCGTTGTTGAGTTATGCGCTTACCAACACATTTTGCGATTCATTTTTATATTATAGATAAGATGGTGTATTTGAATTAATTATTATTAATTCTTTATTGCGCAACAAAACAATGTACAAAAGGTGGGCTTAATGCCAAGGCATTCTCTATCTGCCAACCATTACAGGTAATGAGATGTAAGTTGGCGTGCTAGTACAAAATCACTTTAAAAAATAGGACACTACATAATAATTATTACTTATTAATTATTAGAAACTAAAGGAGGCTTAAAAACGCTAGAATCAAATATTCACAGTTAAAATGCGATCTTAAAAAAAAAAAAAAGTTATTAATAATATTACCTGTTGTGCGAAAATAGTAAACACTAGTGATAGTCAAACTCGTAATAAAATACTCGGAAAGAGGGAAGACCATTTCGTTTACCAATGACTATCTACTTACTTGCAAAATCACCAGTTCAGGCCGTGATCATGGAGCTTACAAAGTCAAAGTCAAAGTACGTTTGGTTAACGTAACGACAAATCATTGTACGTTAACCGTTTCAAGTTATAATACAGAGGTAGTTAAAAACCATAATAATTTCAAAAGTAAGTATTAATTTCATTCAAAACGGGATCAAAACATCAATCGAGTACCTAATGATACATAATATCGGATAACTCATAGATATTTTCCTTTTGCAAATATTTCCTCCAAAACTTTAATAATCGGCATAAAACCTTGATTTCTGATCGTTGGTAATAAGTGGCTTAGTATATATGGCTACAACCCAAAAACGTTCTAACTTGGTTAAAATGTTGTTCCAATTAATATAAGAATGATCATTGAAGGAAGTGCATTCAGCAGTACTTAATATCCTAGGAAAATGACAGTAAATACAATAAAAAATGTATTTATAAAAACCTTAATGCATAATGCTTGATAGGTACTATGTTGAAATGTTCAATGAATTCTAATTTCCTTTAATCTAGGTTATCGTGCCTCCAGTCGCGTGAGGCGGTCACAGGTAAATGTTTCTCGTACAAATTTTATTTTAAAACTCTGGCATGTTAAATAATAACGTGAAGTTAATAGAGTTATTTATTTTGAAGGAAAAATTTTAGGTTATATTATAGCCTTGGGACAAAAGCCATTACTTTTAGTAAGAATTTTACAATAATATTATGTTTAATTTCATGCCATATCTATTTTATTGAAAAACGTAAATACATGTATTTAAACTTAATTTTCTCCATTGGAATAATCGGTAAGAATAATTTCGTTGACAATAAAGCCTTATAACACCACAATAACGCACAGATTGCATTCGGAATGCAAAACCAATCCAAAATTATGTTATTTAATAACAGTTTGGTTGTTATATTCAGCCACATGTTTTCATGTAGCGGCCTTCTACTGCGGCGAATAATCGTGTTAACGCGATGTGTGACCGGATACATCATTGCAACCAACGCAAAGAATTCGTGTGAAGACAATGTTTAGCGTGGACGGGCATGCAATTACGACACTTCAGAATCTTGTAGCACGCAAGCTATACAAATACATTATGTACAAATGTCCGCTTAATGTGGACAAAAAATCACGTGAACTCGTGCACGATGATTTGAAATGCGTTTCAATTTCGTGCAATGCTTCGCCCGCTTAAGTAGCCGCACCATCAACGAGACAAAAACAATTGAGAATCAAAGCACTCCGATAATAACATGGAAACCACCACGCAACCATGACGCAGTACAAAAAGCTATCAAAGCTAATTGTGTGCCAACGAAAAGAAAATTTCGATGGAAAGCTGAGATTGCCTTCGATAAGAGCCCATTACGTTTGGTTCTCTCAAACCATGTACAAAGTTGCTTTATTTTATTTTAATCAAGTAAAAACTAAACTTCTTTATTTTCAGCATATACCCAAATGATGTTTTGAATAAAATGAAAAGCAAATAGATTTAATAAGAATTTCATATTTAATTTTATTCAAACATGAATGAAACAGCTCAAAATGTCTAGACAAAATAAATACCTTTAATTTGCCAACATGTTTACTGATGCCTTATTTTTTGAAAACTTAGAAACATAAATACTGTATTTGCTATCCTGAAACGAGATAATGTGTGTCGTCGGTATACATTTATATCTAAGTGTATAAATGTCCAATACTGGACCTGAGAACACAACATAATAATAAGCCGCTACCAGACACGTTCGGTTCTATCTACAAAAATATTGTTTGTATATTTACAGATTGTCGTAGGTACCTACTAACATAAGGGATTAACCCTCAGACTCGTAGAGTGATGGTCATCTAGTCATTTTATTCACAAACTTTACAAAAACATTTTACAATTCCCATATGTAAGAAATCTTATGATTTTCCGCCATTTTACCCACGAGTTTCCGAGTTGAAGGATTAACAGCAAACCATAGTAGTGTGTAAGAGCCTACGCTCAGAGGTTTTCAAGTTCTTGCATACTGTTCCCATATATTTAACAAGTCCTTAACGAGTTCCTATTTTATTTTGTTCTTGCGTGATTGTTTCCTTGTAAAAGGTTTATGAGTGGACTAAATACTTTATGTAGTTAGAGTGTAGCTATTAAATTTTAACTTGTGGGTTACACCTTTTGTGAATATTGTTTTTAACTTTTATGAAGAATGTATGAAGTGCTTTATTTTAAATGAATTTAACTGGGGAATTAGAGGTACATTCGCCCACCGCGCCACTGAGGCAGTCAAAATTATATTATTATATCCTGCTATGAATTCTTTGTTACAAGCTGTTGTTTTTCAGATGTAGCAATGATGAATGTGTACAAATTTTCGATTCGGACGATTACCACCTTTACTTGGTTATTCTTAACATTTACACTAAAGGCGTGGTAAATGTTGAAATAAAAACAGATTAACCGTGCTTACTGTTCTTGTTATGTTTGTGAGAAGACAATTTTACTTGTTTCAAAATTTTATAAATTAAGTTTTAACTAGGGAAAGCCCTTTTTACTTAAAAACTACTTTTACTTTAGTTATGTATAAGAAGTATTATTTTGTTGGCTGTAGGTTAAGTTATGAAAAACGTCAATCGAGCGTGCCGCGGCGACTTCTGTCGTCAAAGCGCCAGAAAGCCTTTGATAATGATAACATAGAAAGTGTAGTTGAGCGTTTGTTTCCCACTTTCACCTGTCAATGTTTTATGACAATGTTTAAACTTACCATTTAAAAACCACTAGTAAGCCGTATTCAACCAATGAAGGTGATGAAAATAAGTTTTTTTTACAGCAGCAGGTTCGCAAAAATATGAACATTTCCACAAATTCATGGACTTAGTAAGATTCAAGTTACAGATGATGACTATTCAGCAAAATAATCAATATTGTTATAGTTACTCGCTGCTACCGTCCGTTCAGTGAAATGGTCTCGAGATCAAATTCGAATAGTTCCGTAAACAAAGTAATTGAAACGTTTCAATAGTTCCCAAGACAGGCTCGCTTTACCAAATAAACTTATCAATACAAACAAGGAAACTGCAATATTACTGGACATTTTACTTCCATCATAGATTTCTAGCATCTTAACCAAACGATTGTTGTCTAAATAGAGAATAATTGCTGTCCTATAGAATATCATAGAACCAATGTGTTTCTAAACCTAGCAATAGGTGTCTCATCATTCATCATCATTTCTGCCGTAGGACGTCCACCTCCCTCAAAGACTTTCAGTAACTTCGATCGGTAGCAGCCTCTAACCACCGCGAGTCCGCTACGTTTACCAGGTCGTCCGTCCATCTAGAGGTAGTTGGTTGATTGGCGTCTAGGTGGAAAATAATTGCTGTCCAGGTAGAATAGAAACATTGTCTACCAACTAGTTAAACACCTAAGAGGTCACTAGAGATCTGGAAGAAAGTGAAGTAGCTATATTTAGGGTTTAGTTCTTGTGGGAAAGAGATGGCACGATTGTATTTGTTTCTTGCAAATGCGTATATGGCTTGTTGGTTCGTAGCTTGCACAAACAGACCCATATATATTGAAGATAGGCTCACGAAGTCTTACTCCAAATGCAAGGTTTGATTAAACTATTGTATCTATGTGAATACCAAACAGGCAATACATTGATTGCTTGCTATAGAGCTTTTCTCGTTGCAAATTGCTAACATTTTCTCTGCCTTTGAATGGCGCGTACGAGTATTACTCGTAGATTGTGTACCCAACATGGATTTATTACTTTGATATTATAAAACCGAAGGTTTGTAAGTAAGTAATTGTGTAAGTGTGTTTGTTGCTCTTTCACACAAAAAATACTGAATGGATTTTATTGAAATTTAATAATTATATAGATTACAGTTGGGGAGGCCTTTGCCCAGCAGTGGGACATAATAGGCTAATATAAAAAAATAGATTACATACCAGAATAACACACATAGGCTCCTTTTTATCACGGTAAAATCTATTATTACACGGGCAAAACCGCGGGCGGATAGCATAAACAAAACTTTGTTGATTTTAGGCCTCTCTACACGTACCTCTATACTGAATATATTTGGGAGAAGCCTTGGCTCAGCTGTGAGACATCTTAGACAAAGCAAAACGTTACATTAGTTGGAATATTAGTATAACGTCATTCATAAATCTATCTAGCTTCTTTCAGGGACTTTCATTAGCATCGGATTTCAAAATCAACCAACAACAAACCCAGCTGAATTTACGCATATCCATAAGAAGTGTAAAGAAAAAATCTTATTGAAAAATACTTTGTTTAAAAAAAAATCTAAATTTTGAATTTAAGAAAAACCCCCGATTCTAATGCCTTAATTTCCTTAAATGTCAAACAACATAATATTATGTAATGTGGACGCGATGCGCTTTCATTTGATACCCCTCTCGAGTATATTTGCAGATTTTCGGTTTTCCTTCCCCACTCTCACCCCCATAACTTTTAAACGGCTCAACCGATTTTCATGAAACATATGTGTAAGAACCAAACTCACCTTCCATACAAAAAAAAAACTAAATTGAAATCGCTCCATCCGTTCGGGAGCTGATGTCCCAGACAGACAGACAGACAGACGGACAGACAGACAAACAGACAGACAGACACGTCAAACTTATAACACCCCTATTTTTTGGTCGGGGTTAAAAAGTAGATTCGTAAAAAAGAGTAACAAAAACTATGTAGGTGTTGTGAGGAAACAACACAGCTTTTTTGGTTCCCAAAGCGAACTTCAACCATAAAGCGCATTCGCTCCTAAACCGTTGTTTACACAGAGTTCTTTAAAACTTCACGGGTCCAATAAAATGAGAGACGTGACGATAAATGCCGCAAAGTTGAGGTAGCTTTCTGTTGGATCTGAATTTACTAGAATTCCATCTTTAAAAATTAATATGCTATTACATAGGCTTCAAAGCGTGACAATAGTAGGTATACAGGAGTTAAGAACCTTAATATTCCTTCAGGTTTTTGATTTTAAATTTAACCTATTTTGTTATAGAACACACCATCTTTGTGTGACTTTTAAATGTTGTTTTTGACGATGCGATTTCAAACTATACATTTTCGGTCCCACAAGATTTTGACGTTTTAAAGAAATGTTGTTTTTTTAAAAAAAAGATAACAAGAACAATTCGGTTGGCTGCCTAAAATAGTAGAACAATAGATCACTTCGTGCTGTTCCGCGCTGGTTATTTAACATAATCCGAACCATTTAGATGACATTATCCCGATTTATCTAGCGTCGTATAACCAAGTATTCAATTCAATTCAATTTCTTATCATTGGACTCTGCGCTCGACGCGTCAGTTTGCAAGTATCAAGTTAAATAAAATTATTAAGTGAAAAATATGTAACGACATTTAGCGTCTCAAATAAAAAACTGCTGTAATCACTACCTAACCAAGTATAATAATAACAAATCACTAAACTAATCACTAACTACAATTTGACGGATAAATGACATTTTGAAAAAGCCGTGTTGGCTAAGTGGGAGGAGACTCGACTTTAATTCCGAAGGTCGTGGGTTCAAACCCCGCCACGCACCTCTGGATTCTTCTTGAGAATTTAAATGTGCTCTAAACACGTGATTTAACGGTGAAGGCAAACATTGTGAGGAAACCGGCATGTTCTGATAACTTGAAAGAGTTTAAATGACATGTGACTTTCGCTAACCCGCACTTGGCCAGCGTGGTGAATTAAGGCCTAACCTCTCTCGCCAAGAGAGAAGTCCCTGTGTCCCAGCAGTGGGTACATTAATACCCTATTAATGTTGATGATGTTGAATGATGATGAAATGACATTTCGCTTCCGCCATCTTACCCATTATCGGTTTGTTAATTTTGTTCTTGTGTAAGTAAAATATCCCGTTTGCATTATTTTTGTAATGGTTATATAAGTTGCAGCACTAACATAGTGTGGAATGGCTATTATAATAAGGAAATTCAAGAAGGAACCGAGTGCGGACCGGGCTTTATAAATGGGAGTAAATAAAATGGAATGGAAGTCTCAAGCTGCAACACATGGCTCGAAGCGACACTGCGACGCTGAAACGCAATATCTTGAAAGCCTGTTCCAATAGCAATGTTTATCATATTTAAGAGTTACATTTGAAATTATTTTTAATAAACTGAAAGATGGAAATCAATATGTATTGCAAAACAATAACAACTCAAGCTTTTTTCTCATTAAAAGTTATTTTCTACGGGCACAGGGAAATTTCTCGCAGTAATTTCGATTCCAAAATGTCTGAAGCTCTGACGGTCCTCCAAAGGTTTAATTTTTTCATTTTATACACGCAGGCGTATTTGATTAAGTCGTTCATAATTTGAGCTGTAAGGTCTAATCACTTCTGGGTAAGCTTTTCTCAAAGATCTTAATAATTTTTAGGAGTGATATACCTCACTTTTTTGGTAAAACAAAGCATAAACATTGTAAAATACTTTCTTATGTTTCTTTTTCAAAGATTATACTATTTTAGACCGAAACAAATTGCATGCACAGTTTACCCACATTTTGAACGAAATGCCGCTTGTTGATCGGCAGCCTCTATTTGAGAATTTTTCAGCCCAAACAACCATCTAACCTTTTGGTACTTGTTAGTAATAATTTATATCAGGTCACAATTACGTTATAATAAAATAAACCTACTTAATATGCTGTGAGTGACTTTGACTGGCATTATAAAGAATTGCCTTGTTTTGGATTAGAAGTTTCTGAAATTCTGATGTGTTGTTCCTGGTTTCTTCTAATGGTTCAGTTCAGTTCCTTTTTAATGGCTACTGCGTTTGGTTTGTCGCAGTTTACCAGCGTCCACGTCAGAGCTTTGATTAAGCAATAGAATTCAGAGCACAATTGTTTTAACCTAAGTGACATGTGTCATGACTAAATGACACCTCACAGTTACATAAATATCCTTAAAAGCTATACCGTGTGGCGTGTTCAGTGGATCTGATTGTGATTCTGTAATAATAACTACAGAGTATAAAAAAATCAAATTGTGGTACGCTTATACCAGTTTTTAATCGTACCTCATTGATAAATACTACGAGTATGAAGCGGAAGAGTTGTTTGCTTGAACGGGCTAATCTCAGGAACTACTCCGAAGTCTGTTTTTCCGAATACATACAATCCGGATCACTTTTAAGACCTTAGTCAATAGGCTTTTTCTGGTTAACTGGATCCATCGTTGAACTCGTATATGCCTTCTAGTTAGACTGTTATCAAAAGAAAGACCATTTTATACAAAAAAAAACAGTAATTCATTTATTCATCCACCTTAGGAACTAAAAGTACACTTGGTTTCGTTAGAGGTTGTACATGTTAATTCTCATCAGCGGCTTATCAGGTGCCTTGACCTGATAAGCCGCTCTGATGAGAATTAACTATCAATTTAAAAACATTTACTTATTGATATATTAACATAAAAAATACACACTAAATTAATTACTACAATGTTGTCATTAAAATCTTATATATATATTACGTTTGCTTTAACAACAAACAGCATCTACTGCATTAAAAAAACTTGAAATATTTTTATTCTTCAAGGATACAGGCGGGTTGAGAGCGACAAGAATGCTTTTACTTCTTCAAGCATTCTCAGACTGTCGTATTTCAAAAAAAGAATGCATTTTTTATCATGCTTATTTGTTATACTTATCAGTACGATGTTGAAATAGTTGTTTTTTTATAATTAGAAGGTGGTATAGTAATTTAGACGTTTATAAAATGAAATTGAGTACGAGTATATCAACCGATGAAATAAACGGATAGTCCCGCTAGACCTCATAGTTATTTTGTACAAATTCGGCGGCTTTTTGATTGCACTTACCTAAAAACTACTGAAGAGGAAGGTTTTATGTATAATTTATTCCTAAGCGAAGCTGGGGCGAAAGGTTAAGGTTTAAATATTTTAATAACTTAATATAGCATTAAAATATGGATCAAACGTCAAACGCAATTTTAAAGCCATAAATATAGTCAAACTAATTAACAAAAATATATACAAAAAAAAAACGGGAATCGATTGATTCTCTAAGACGTGACAAGAATATCCAATTACTAAATCGGTAGATTTGCCAGAATTTCAAAAGGTTTACTATTTATGATATGAGGTATAAACAATATTAACAACTTCCCTGTCCCCATACAACTCATTTTGATAGTGTCCCACGTCCACAGGTTTTTTTTATTATTACGCTAAATAACATCATTATAATAACATAAAAATAACTAATATACCATATATCTTATAATAACCATTTTTTTTTTACTAGTTTATTTTTGAGTCACATGTGACTCACGAACGTAGGGCGATAAATTTTCTTTACCACGTTCAATGAATCATATGTGAACACCCACACAAATGCATTTTCTCTCCAAGATCGTTAGTAGCTTCTTCAAGCTATTCTGGACATTCTCTACAAGAAATACCTCGAAATGAAAACAATAAACTCGTCCGAAAAAGATGCACTGGGTGTTATGCCAAATTGAAAAATGAAGGATTATTGGCAAGAAAAGCAAAGCAAGTACACACTGAATGCAAAAGATGTGAAAAAGCATTCTGTTTAGAATGTTATAATGTGAAACATGCTTGATTTATTGATTGATTTATAATATTTTCTTTGAATAAAAAACCTTACATTCCAGTATTATAGTTTTATTTATGGCAAATTTCTTGTATTGATACAATGACAAAATCTAAAAAAAATCACGATTTTTTTTTTATCGTTGTAAACATTAAGTTTTTTGCTATACGTCCACGTATGATTTACAAAAATATCACGTCACGTTCATACCGAAAAGTGTGCCTCAAATCGTGTAGAGAAATGAGTCACCTGTGACTCATGAACTTATTCTAATACGTTCCTATGAGTCATATATGACTCATTGGACAGGGAAGTTGTTAATGTGTAATCGTTAAAAGTGATTCAAAATGAGTTGTATCAGTATCTTAATTAACAGTTTTTCCTGTTTATGCGTCAGATAATACTTCAAATCATTTATTATTTATCGTTTTCCTCGATACAATAACTCTGCCAGCCTAATGGCTCCTAGTATTATTAACTAAGTTTATAACTTTATTTCCTTTCAACTGTTTCTTAGCTTCCTGTTATGGAGCAAGTAATGCGCACATAAACTTTCTACTGGCTTGTTATTTTCACCCAACTGACCATCGACTAAATTATTTACGATGTCGTTAACTTGTTAAAGTAGCTGTAAATTATACAGATAGCATCTTTACTACCGAAAACTTTTATAATTTTTGGTCGGAGGACCGCTGGTTGACGTAGAGTAAACAAAACAATAAAGTGGGTACATTGTAATTGACTGCGTGATGGCGCCTCGTATCGGTTCGAAATTTGAAAAAAAATAGACTCTGAATGTTGTTAGGCACGGTATGAGCAACAGACTTCAAGTCTACTCGAAAACTTGGGCCAATTTGCTAAGGCTTCATGCACACGATGTCGCCACCGCGCCATCATAGCCTAATTTTACCGGTCCACTGTACGGATACATCGCTATACGGCACAGTAAGTAATACATCGCTAGTAAATTAGAACATTACAAGTACATTGCTAATTAGGAATAGCTAAGTAAGCAGCGACGTGGAGCGGCAGGTGCGCGGCGGCGATTTTCGAAGTTTTTTATAAGTGATTCAATTCGTTAATTAAATTATCGAACCACATAAACAAAGGCATACCCGTGAGAAAAAAATAACAAGTGCAGTGGCATATGGGCGATAGTGAACGACATGTGAAAATTAAAAGTCTGTTGCAACTAACGCCCCTTTCACACGCGAAGGTGAAACGGGGTCGTAGGGTTGAATTTTTTATGGGACGATAATACCCATTAGTTATTGATGAATGATGAAACAACTATGCTCAAAGTAGTTCAAAGGATTGCTCGGGGCTTCTTTACGGATTGTGACCATGCTTAAATTTGTTTGAAACATTAATTTTGGTTTGATTCTTATTTGAATGCAGTTATATTATAATATAATGTAAAAGTTGACATTTTGAAAAACGTAAAATTCAAAATAAGTCACTCTTAATAGTATAATAAATTTGGCAAGTATGAAAATGGACTTGTATACGTATCTCCTAATTTCTTATCTAACATAGCTCTTTGAGCGACTCATAAAGCCAATATAATTCTTATTATAATAGAAATGTTTTCCATTACGAAATAAAATAAGGCCGCGTACCGATGCAAGGTTGTTGACTCATACCTCATAAATGTTTCTCGGATAGCTACTGTATCGCTCAAATACTTCATTCTCAAGTCATACTGGACTATTGAATTCAGAAGCGAAGCAGACTAAGCGAAGAATAATTTAAACTTATGACACAAGTTTCTGCTGGAATGTAGATCGCAGTGGAAGTTCGCGAAGCTTAGACTATGTAACATGACTTAATTTTAATTAAATCCTTGAAGTCAGTTTGTGCATCTGCACCTACTAAAAGTTTTAGTTTAGAGATGTTCACGAAAAGACCATGTCTTGTGTCTTTAATTGAAGATTGTAAATTCAATCCTCTTATAAACAATGATTAGATAACAATATTCTTTCCGTATTTTATTTGTCTTACCTACGGTATTGCCCCTAATAAAAAAAAATAAAATGATTGTCGGAAATTTCTTAATGGTCAATGAAACCTAAAATATTAATTATAAGAATGTCGTTAAAAATTAAATACTTACATACAGATTTTATTGACATTATATCATTAGGAAATTTAATTATATTATCCTATCTGTCGCAGATGTAAGTTTGACATCACCTATGATTTAATTTTAATTGATAATTATTAATTATGAAGTGCAATTATTAATTTTATCTGTGCGACGCGGTAATATACTTTGGTATATTGTGAATATCATACATAGTTGTAATATTCGGAAGGGCAGGCAGCAGACTTAATCTTTATATATATAATTTTTCTGTGAGTGTGTATGTCACTGAACTTCTCTCAAACGACTGAACCGATTTTGATGATTTTTTTTGTGTGTGTTCAAGGGGATCTGAGAATGGTTTAGATTCGCAATACGGTCAACTGGATATTGTTTTTTGAGACGTGGGACAGGACAACGTCTGTAGGGTCGACTAGTCTATCTATATAAATAAAAATGGATCCCTATTTCCCTTGGTCACGGCATCACGCCTGAACGGCTGGACCGATTTCGCTAGTTATTTTTTTGTTCTGTTCGTTATTATCAGGAGAAGGTTCTTATGAAAGAAAAAATTAAGGAAATTGCGCGGAAAATTAGAAAATTTAAAATTACTTAACAACCATATAAAATTATTAAACATTTTTAATATAACCTTCAGACATTTGACATAGAATTGACAGTATCAATTCGAATTCAATATTCATAGTCATAACTATCGGGTTATCTAGATCAACCTGACAACTTTATGTAATAAAACAATTATAACTTAATAAAATCAAAAATCTGCTCATTTATGGCGTCTAAGGCGGAACAAAGTTCGCCGGGTCAGCTAGTTATATATAAATGTACTTATTTCTGTTTGCTTATTTTTTTGTAAAATAAAAAATATAGCAATTTTTATTGTGCCATGTGTCAAAAATATCAGATAGTGTGCGTACAGTTAGCGTCAAATTAATATTATAATGTCAAGAGTAGTCAAAATAATCTAAAAATCATAAAACCAATTGATAAAAGTAGTTAGAATCATCACGTAATTATGTGCCCAAAGCGGTCAAAATATCATGTTTTTCAGAATATTTTGGCTACGCTACCAGTCGGCCGCCTCTGATAGAAGCGAATTATGAAAGCCACAAATATTGGTATCTATATGCCTGCTTTTCATAATGAGTACTATTCTGAAACATCACGCACCTATTCCACAAGATATCGCCATTAAAAGAAGAAATTATAGAGTTTTTCCAAAGCTTTGAGGCAAAAGGCATGCTTTTTCTTATATACTTTACAGTTTTCTAGGACTTTTTTGTACAATTAATCAAATCAAACAATACAAATGCATTCTTTATAGTTATATAACAGTAGTTCAAGGTTATCTACAAAGTTTTTCGTATGATGACATTGAAAACCTCTTATCCGTAATAATATTAGTAGTTTTTTGTACGTAAGCAATAGTCATTTTTTTCTAGGTTAAGATATGTCGTTGTACACATACAACAATAACTATGTAAGAGCAACATCAGCATTAAATTAGTTCGAAACAATGCACACTGTAATAAAATATATAATTGTAGAAAATAATTTATTCCTGAAAACCTGAACTAATTAGTTCAGGCACAATAATACATCATAGTCTAATTAAATTTTAAGGATAAATATTATTATTACATTAATATATATTTTTTTATTATAGGTAAATACTAAATACCAACGAGAAAGTGCTTGCATAGCTAACAAACGCTTAATATCTCCTGCGGCGCAAGCAGACTTTCGCCCACCAAGGCAGGTATGTACTAATTAGATTTCGTTTTCTCAATATCAAGTTTGTATGAACTTGGGTCTATTTTACCGACTGTAAGAATAAAGTTCGATTCAATTCAATTTCTTAAAATTGGACCAGCGCTTGTAGCGTCAGTTTGCCAGTGTTAAATAAAATTATGAAGTGAAAAATATGTTACTCAGTTAAAGTACTTTTTGCGCCAATTTAATCCAGAATAAAGTTAACAAATCAGTTAACCTAGGTAGGTATAAGACGGTATATAATTTTGACGGGCAAGTGTCAATTGTATTCCGCCATGTTTGTAATTCTTATTCTGACGTTTTATGATCATCCGTTAGTTAGAAATATATTTTTTTTTTGTTAAATATTATAATAAACATAACTCCGTCCTAACATCTCTGTACTTCACTTTTGTCTAAACCGCCATACGTCTAATTCTCTTTTATATGTTAGTTATATTATACATAATTGGATCTTACTTTTATCCCTATTGCTATTTCTAAGTTTAATCTCTCCATTTCGTATATAAGGACAAGTTTCATAGTTTCATAGTAGTAATTGATATATGTCCTGTATTCTTGTCATAATAACTATGCAGTCGATATTGGTTTCAGAAAGAGCACTTAAATCCATTATTATGGATTTCCCAGTCCAATATCCCGCTCAAGGCTAATTCACTACATTTAAGCCTTATAAATATTTCTAAGCTTCTTTAAAGACCAATTTTTCAAATATATCGCTCCTGCGACGACAATTCTCTTTGAAAATTCTCCTCGCATACTTTAAAATTCTTTTAAGTCCCTCCTTAACTGTAAACTAGTGTGAGATATTAGAAAAATAAAAGCATAAAGTGGTAAGCTATAAATAAAACGGCGGTCGCTCTCCCGCTCTTGAGATTAAAGAATAAGAAACACAAACTGCCTCAGGCAATAGCGAAGTTCCACTAAATTTCAGAATTTCTCTCTAGATGACACTAACAAAACTTCAGCCCCCATGCGCCTGTTGGAAATTCACGGGTAATGCTTTGACAGCACTTATAATTTACAACACAGCACAGCGTTGCCCTTATAATTGATTTAAAAATGTTGAATAATGTTGAAAATAGTATTAAATACCTTTCCTAATTTGAAATTTAATCATCTCAATCAAAGCCTTAATCTTTGCAACGGTCGAATGGACGTCAATTACTATTGATTTAATCAATTAATTAATTATTATTTAATTTCTATTTACTAATAGATAATTGAAGTTACCGGAAAACATACATTAAAAATTAATCCAAATTCAGCCGTATTACCATACCCCATAATTACCATGCCACACACACAGCTCACAAACATCCCGATATATCCGTCGGGGGTAAAAAGAAAATCCTCTGTTTGCCTACGAACTCGCTAAAGTGAAAGGATAACTTGTATTTCAAAATTTTGCTGGAGTTTGTTTTTTTTTATCTAGTCAACGTAGACGAACTATTCAGAATAATATTAATTTTATCCTTACAAGAACACCAGTTAAGTTCTTAACTTTTTTTCATTCAATTAACTGTTGTAAGATCTATAAAAGAATTTTGAGACTTCACAACACGATCTCCACGCAAGCACTAGAAAATTAAATAATTAATGTGGAAAAGAAATTCAGAACCTTACCAAAAGTACATTTAATCAAATAATTATATATCTTAATATATATAAATCTCGTGTCACAATGTTTGTCCTCAATGGACTCCTAAACCACTTAACCGATTATAATAAAATTCGCACACCATGTGCAGTTCGATCCAACTTGAGAGATAGGATAGTTTAAATCTCAAATTATAGTCGCAATTTTAATTTATTGCTAATTATTTTTCTGTTATTATCTACAGGTTAACAAAAGTGTAAAATAAATGTATTTTTTTAGGTTGTCTATGATTTTCCTTGATAAGCTATTCATACGTCGTGGTGGTAAAATATTCTTTGAGCTATTGTCTATGTCTCGAAAGTTCAATATTCATTTTATAGGTTGTCTATGATTTTTCTTGATAAGCTATTCATACGTGGTGGTTATATAATACTCTTTGAGCTATTGTCTATGTCTCGAAAGTTCAATATTCAACATAGTTTTCAATCATTTTTTTCTGACATGAGTTTGAAGTACTTAATTATTTATTTATTTTTTTGTTAAAAGCGTCTGTGAAATAGCGTAGATTATCTATATTCTATATAAATAAAAATGAATTGTTGTTCGTTAGTCTCTTCTTGTTCGTTAAACTCGAGAACGGCTGGGTTGATTAAGCTGATTCTGGTTTTAAAATGTTTGTCGTAGTCCAGGGTAGGTCTAAACGGTGAGCAAATAAGGAAAAATTGCCGGGAACTGTTTTTACCCGTGCGACGCCGGGGCGGGCCGCTAGTAATATATATATATCATAAAAACAAAAAAAAATTGGAACATTACAATATTCAAACATATCACCTACATAAGTATCTACATAACCTACATCGTCATTCTGCGATTATGAAGGTTAAGATGTTCTTTGCGAAATTAAATATATTTAAGTTGAATAAAATAATTAAAATTTACAATGCAATTCAATTGTGTATGTTTTCAGCGGTAATAGAAGTTCCTCTATACAAACCACGGACAGATGCAACTTTAATGTGTTTCGTTACAGCAAACATTTGCATAAACTTGTTGGCAATTTAAGCTTCTCTGAGTAAAATGACTTAAAAAATTGGTTTGTCAAAGGTTAATATGGCATTTAGCTTTTTCAACTAAAAACTATTTTGTAGCGGAAGGCCGACTTTCGCACTCTGCCAACTTTTACAGTATTCAATACAAGTAGTGGAGTGCCGACTATTGAAAATATCTAAACGATTAATGGCTTATGGACGACTTTCACACTCTGCCGACATTTAAAATGTTAATGCAATGATTAGCGTTTCGTCAACTATTCAATTAGATCTAGAATATTATATAATGACATAATGTCAAGAAGTAAATGTATATTAAACAGGTACTTAAAATGGATTGCCACAATGTAATGGCTGAATCTGTCAATTATTTATAAATTATGTAGATTTATATAACAGCGGACAAGTGAATCCGATAAAATTACCGGACCAGTAAACAATAAGAAAAACAATTCACAAATATTATGTGTTTTTCACTGCCACCGCCAAAACGTGATTAATGTGACTTGGATTCACAATAATAAATTTATAATAATTTACCCATAAAAACTAATATTTCTGGTTAATGAGTATATCTGAATTAGTTTAAATACACAATAAGCTTATTCATGCCCTATTTTGCGCCTATAAATAAATAAATATTTTTGGACCACATACACAATTCTCTTTGAAAATTCACAACAACATGTTAGCCCGTGGTTAGCTCTAAAGCTTGTGTTACGGTATAATTTAACGAAATCAAGTGTACAATGTTGCCTATGATGAATAAATAAATTATGAAACTATAAACAAGGGTGTCAAGCTTTTATTGAACGGTTATTAAACAGATTTGGCACTAGTAAAGGTTTATGAATAACGTTTTTAGAAGTAACAATTATTTTGTAGAATTTGACTTATTTGAGTTGAAAATTATCATTTAAAAATATCACTAGCCACTACAATAATTTCTATTAAAAGTATTGTTTAATAGAAATACTTGTCGAGTAAAAATTGAACAGAAGTGTTGGCTTTAATTTAAATTTATTACATCGACCAAAATTTTTATTCCATACTAGTAGTGCGCCGCGGTGTTACCAGCGTTATAATTAATTTATATAATAATTAAAAATCCCGCGGAATGACACTTTCCCACGGTTTAAAGTTTAGTTTTTTTTTATCTCTATAGCCTTTCTCAGGCTATAGAGATTCTGTGTACCAAATTTCATTTAAATCGGTTTAGTAGTTTTCGCGTGAAACCGTAACAAACAAACTTACATTCGCATTTATATATTAGTAGGGATATGAAGAGAACCCGTTTTCCATGGATCAGGCTTAAAATAGTTTACAAGTATAATTTAAACCAGACACTATGGACAAACGTGGTGATACAAGGATTCGAAATGCGTATTTAATATGGCTTGAATTTTTTTTACAAACAATTTGTTAATAGAACGATTTTTGATGAATATTTTTTCATTCGAGCTGTTGTTTCCTTGTTAGTTACAATATATATACGTATATTTCCCGTGGTAGGCTCTAAGCTTGTTTTACGAGATATCTGTCTGATACATAATATAATATGATTACATACAAAAATAATAATAGTTTATTGCTATAACTTAAATTAATTAATATATTACAGTGGTATGATAAAGAGGGTCCCTCTTTTAAGTAATGTTATTACAGGTATTCCTGTGCTAGATTAAATACAACACGTCTCGTCATATGCCGATACTTGGCTTGATTTCTAATTATAATAAAAACTTAAAGCTTTCCGATCTTTAGTTATTTGGAAGTATAAATTAATCCACTTACTCGTAATGCAATTATACCGATTATACCGAGCTTTTGCAAAGCCGGGGTCAACTGCACGGTCCGTTGCAAAGATTGATGCCTCATCCGAACCAACTAGTTGATAACCCACAGAGTAACAATATTGGCTAGAGAGATGCCCTGCATTAGAAGGATGCCATGGTGACCCACGCCGGCTACGTATCCAAGCGTCTATGGCTATGGCTATGGCTATGGCTATGGCTATGGCTATGGCTATGGCTATGGCTATGGCTATGGCTATGGCTATGGCTATGGCTATGGCTATGGCTATGGCTATGGCTATGGCTATGGCTATGGCTATGGCTATGGCTATGGCTATGGCTTTGGCTATGGCTATGGCTATGGCTATGGCTATGGCTATGGCTATGGCTATGGCTATGGCTATGGCTATGGCTATGGCTATGGCTATGGCTATGGCTATGGCTATGGCTATGGCTATGGCTATGGCTATGGCTATGGCTATGGCTTTTGTTTCTTTTCCATCTAGTCTCAGATAATAAATAACATAGAAAATCATACAATAAATAATATCCCAAAATAATATAGAGGTATAATCTTAATCTATACTAATATTATAAAGCTGAAGAGTTTGTTTGTTTGTTTGAACGCGCTAATCTCCGAAACTACTGGTTCGAATTGAATAATTCTTTTTGTGTTGGATAGTCCAGTTATCGAGG
The DNA here is from genome assembly GCA_929108375.1 of Gymnoscelis rufifasciata. Lineage (NCBI taxonomy): Eukaryota > Metazoa > Arthropoda > Insecta > Lepidoptera > Geometridae > Gymnoscelis > Gymnoscelis rufifasciata. The sequence goes on along the minus strand of OV815302.1, from coordinate 8,716,946 downwards.
AAGGCTATAGGCTATATAACATCACGCTACGACCAATAGGAGCAAAGATATAGTGGTAAATGTGTAAAAAACGGGAGAAATTGTTCATCTTTGAAGCCGTTGCGTGCGCCGTGAAAACGGTTCAAGATACACAAAAAATATGTATTAAAGAATAATAGCTCTTTTAATGATCTAAAAAACAGTCCGCGATAGTATATGTCTATCTTTTAAGATTAACTCACAAAAACCGTTTTTATGGTACCTAATTTGGTCGAAATAATTTGTATAAGTTGTATCAACATAATAATATTAATCTTTATTCAAATAAATATGTTGTTGGTTAAGAGTACTTCATCCATTATAACGCGGGTAGCACCGCAGGGCACAGCGAGTATATTATATAAATCTCGTGTCACAATGAATGGACTCCTAAACCACTTAACCGATTATAATAAAATTCGCACACCATGTGCAGTTCGATCCAACTTGAGAGATAGGATAGTTTAAATCTCCAATTATAGTCGCTTTGGTTTAATTTATTGCTAATTATTTGCCTGTTATTATCTACAGGTTAACAAAAGAGTAAAATAAATGTCTTTTTATAGGTTGTCTATGATTTTTCTTGATAAGTTATTCATACGTGGTGGTAATATAGATAAGTTTACGTGGTGGTAATATAGATAAGTTACCACAGAAATGTCTCATAGGTCATGCTAGGTCATAGGTTTGAGCTATCGTCTATGTCTCGAAAGTTCAATATTCATTTTATAGGTTGTCTATGATTTTTCTTGATTTTGGTTTTAAAATGTTTGTCGTAGTCCAGGGTAGGTCTGAACGGTGAGCAAATAAGGCAAAATTGCCGGGAACTTTTTTTACCCGTGCGACGCCGGGGCGGGCCGCTAGTATAATATTAAAATTCAATAGATCAATAAAAAAATTAAGAAAATCCTTTCATAGTATTGTTACTCTCACAGAGAAGACTTAAATAAATGGTTTGCTAGAATCGCGCTCTATTCCAGGTTAATTACTTCGGTTTAAATGAACGTACCTAATGGTTCATTTCAGGATTAACAGGACCAAATACATTTATGTTGTTATAATATTTGTTTAGCTATTTAGTAAGCGCAGTACTATTAGTGTGTTGTGGTACTTTGAAGTCTCACACTAGTTAACCTAGGAATTAGTACTAAATAATTGGTTGGTAAATAATTGCTCCCGCACCGCAACTAACAGGGAACAATGGCGGCGCATTGCAAAAGCAGCAACCCATTATAAGGACCCCCCCATTACCACGACCACTCTGTCAAGAGTGACCGACCAAGAAGAAGAAGAAGAATTGGTGCCATATGTGTTTTTAGCCTAAGTGGCGGCACACTGGACTCTAATTCCGAAGGCCGTAAGTTTAAATCCCGCTGCACACCATTAGATTTTTCTTATTGAATAATGTATATAAATAAATAAATATTTTCGTACAATCCACGCAACATCATCTAGCCCCGTGGTAAGCTCTCAAGCTTGTGTCATTTGATTTACTTAATATAATAGACGTACATATGTACAGTAGATATTATTTATATATATTTATTATTTGAATGATATATTTTAACAGGATAATAAAATAAATTCAGTATATTACTTATCTGAGTATCTGATAGACGGTGGTGAATGTAAATGCCAAATGAAAATGTCCTTTAAACTCTTTAAATTTCTTAGGACATGCCGGTTTCCTAATCGTTTCCTGAAATAAGGTGCCCGTTAAAGTATTATTCAATGTAAAATAACTCTGTCAATGACAAATCAACTGCTATTCATATCAAACTATGTATTCAATTTAGTTTGAATAAGACTGCTTTGAGTCGAGACCCAACCCTAATTATTATTGAACGGTTCACGTTAACTGAAGATTGGATAGGATCGATCAATTGGTGTATCGAAACAGTATACCCAGATAATATCTCTGAGAGAGATTTTGTTACTCAACTCAAGCTTAGTAAGATTAGTCATAAGTAAAAATCTCGATATCTCTAAAAATAAACTGAATGTCGGAAGAGATTTGTACAGTAGATAAGGAGCTAGGCATACCTAAATACAAAACTGACAATACTGTAAAAGATTCACCTCCACTGAACTCTTGTGCGCCTGGTAATTAAGGTATAAATGTTTACGTAAAACGTAAGGCTTACATCGTATTATTTATACTTGATGGATATTTTCCCACGATAAAATGTAGCTCACAACCTTCCTCGTTAAAAGGGCTATGAGAATTAGTTGAAAAAATATAGACAGTTTTTTTTTATAGGTACTCACACTGCATCAACTAACCCCAAACTAAGCAGAGCTTGTTACGATGGGTGTTAGGTGACTGATATACTACAAAGATACATTTTTTTTGTAAATACATACCTAAAGTACATAGAAAACACCCAGACCCGAAACCAGAATTTAGGAGAAGATCTTAGATCATACAAAATCTGGTCCCCCAGCAGGAATCGAACCCGCAACCTCTTGCGCCTCAAGCGGACCTTCGCCCACCGAGCCACAGAAGTCGTCAATTTAATAACAATAATATGATCAATGCACAAAATCGTATTTCCATTAAAGAGCATATAAAATGATCAATTTATTATAGATGTAACACTTGTAATATCTACCGTAAATTGAAAAATAAATTCAAATGAAGGGTTAATTTCATTAATTAAGAGCTTAATCGTTAAATGGAAATTGAATGATCATTAAATTTGTTCCATGAAATCAGTTTTAATTTTACTGTAGAATGAATTTCGATAATTGATCTGAACCAATTTATTTTTTAAATTACCAAATTGTAATAATGTATTGCATCTTGTAACATTAAATTTTATGTTTATTAATATCGAATTAAATTCTTATTGAAATTAAAGTAACCGTAATAATAATACACGAACGCGAGTTACCAAACAGATAGTAACATAATTTGACAGTTGGCAGGCTATATTGTAAGTAGAACCGGTGACCGATGAGGTGAAGATAGGTTACATTCATTGTCAAAGTTTAGAAATGAATTTCTTTTGCAGTTGAGAAATTACACGAATAATAATTTGTAATTTATTAAGAAAAAATGTCTACTAAATTGTTTTAAATAATCATCATAAGTATTTAAAATGATCTGGCTGACTGCCTCAGTGGCGCGGTCGGCGAGAGTCCGCTTGCGGCGCAAGTGGTAGCGGGTTCGATTCCCGCCGAGGGTTAAATTGTTTGTATGTTCTGCAAGCACTTTTCTCCTTGGTCTGTGTGTTTAATATGTATAATAAAAAATATGTATGTATGTAGGTATATTATATTAAGTATATCAGATGTCTAGTACCCGTAACACAAGCTAAGAGCTTACCACGGGGATAGATATTGTTGTGTGGATTGTCCGGAAATATTTATTTATTTATTATTATTTATGTGGGATCGGAACATGTTATCAAAATAACATGCACCAAAATTATCGTAACTCCAAAAATACTATCATACCCAGCTGGAGTTTTACCTATTTCTTGGCACAAATACTTCGCGCGGCGTAAAATTCTCCGCCTTAAATATCCAGGCAAACAATGAGCATTTATGGGTTAAAAGAAACGTAATAGAGATGGAATTTATTAAATTTCGTCTAAGCTACGTGACCGCCGGGGGCCGCAGGGTTTCACCCCCATTAACCTTGTCTCGGTATGATTTAGGAGCGAATACGAATTTCCCCCTATTCCACCATAAGGTGAGGTTCAGTTAACCACGACCGACGATACGGGCTTTCTATTAAGGTCGCATTCGATGTTATTTCGAATGGTTTGCTACAATACTTGAATCTTAGAATTTTGGTTTGTCGAAGATTCAATTAAACTTACTCAACTATTTTGTATTTACGAATTCAGGTAAAAATTTTACAACATTTCAACAGAGTTTATGTCGGCTGACTAAAACAAAACGTAAACATATTTAATTTTAAACATAATAAAATCAGCAAAGAACGAGTTAATCTCTGGTGATAAACTTAGATTATATATTTTTTTTATAGATAAATAGATTTTTACGGTATTAGATAGTTCTTCAATGTAACTCATGTACTTATTTTATTTTCAGCTCAATTTTTAACTGTCTCTGAGTTTCTTTATTTGATGATTGAATGTAGGCTGATTTAGTTAAATTTGTAACTATTTATAAACTTTCAAACATGATAAATTTTATGAAATATAACAAAGTTCTATAAATTCAGTAATCTTTACAAACAACCAAGCTTACAATACTATTCTTATTTCATTTAAAAGACTGGCCTTAACTAGTGAAACAAAATGACAGGTGAAATAGTCGCTACGTCGGGAACCGCACCTTTCCAACCACCTTTTTATACTGAACAGATTTTGTTGGTTTTAATAACTGACACTCGGTAATGAAGGGAATTAGAGCTCAAAACGTTTGAGATTGTATTCCGCTTCCGAGATTCTTTATCGCGGACTGTGAATTGTTTGGAGTCGTGGAAAGAATGCGAGATATCTGAATACCTCAGACAGGTTCATTCTCAACCTCATTAAAATGCGAGGGACTTTTTACTTATTTAGAACTTACTTTTGTAACACCTGTGTGTTTCTCACGTCCTTTCTTAGTTGGTAAAGTCGTTGGATAAATTAAGTGTTTAGGAGTCTAGGCATTTTGACATTATTTTAATAATAAACGTCTAACACAATTTATTGGTATAACAATCTGTTCACAAACACGCCTTCAAATAAGTTATAATATCTCTTGTTATGGAAAATTATGTTACTGTTGAATAATTTGTTTGTTTGAAGTTTTGATTGACAGATTAAAAATAAGACAGACAAACAGGCACAACGAATCTATAAGGGTTCCGTTTTTGCCATTTGGCTACGGAATCCTAGTACCTAGTCGATGAAAAATTAATGATACCAGAGTCCTGTGTAATTACAATAGCATTAATTAAACACGAATAAGCTAATTAAATAAAGCTTAATGGGCTTTCGTAAAGTCCAGTTACCAACCGGATATCATATTTTGTAATCGAATTTCAGTTCCATTGTTTCAAATTTGAAATAATATCAAATGCTATACATAAAAATATAGAGTTATAAATGATGTAACAGCACATCTCAAACATGTTTAATATTAACCCCTCCACCCCGACTGGCCGCTCTCGTGGTGCCCGGAACCACTGTCGATGGCGCAGGGGATATTAACCCACAGATAACAACAGATCTTCGGGTAACAGGAAGCAAAGGCGTATACATAACAGAGCTTGCATAGTTTTAAATTTAACGTAACTGTTAATTATTGAATAATTTTATTTAATAACTAGCGGCCCGCCCCGGCGTCGCACGGGTAAAAAAAGTTCCCGGCAATTTTTCCTTATTTGCTCACCGTTTAGACCTACCCTGGACTACGACAAACATTTTAAAACCAAAATCAGCTCAATCGGCCTATCCGTTCTCGAGTTTTAATCAGACTAACGAACAGCAATTCATTTTTATTTATATAGATTTGTGACTTATTTAAAAAATTATGTGTATTATTCTATGATAATTATGTGTAACTCAAGTAATTAGTTTGATAAGCCTTAATCTGAGTATTACTTACAACTGGTTGTAGGATACAAAAATGTTGTATTCCCATACATTTGACAACACTATTAAATAATTCTTCAACAGTTTTAAGTAATATTCACAGTAATATTAGAGGGGTATTTATAGGTTACTAAGTAAAATTACGTAAGACCACTCAAAAAATATATGAATCACTTTTACACAGTTTATTACAAATTAGTGTCTAACCTTAAAACAGTCTCCATCAGCACACCACTACAACACTTTTCACTTTTAGAGGTCTAGTCGCTACGACGCGCAGAAAACAGAATGTTGTGCTGAAGTCGCGAGTCGTTATATTAGGTTAGGTTTGACAACCGGAAACGACTCAGTACTACAGCTAACCATTCACTTAGTTTTAATAAATTAAGCGATACATTTAAAATTAATTAACTATTGTATAAATAATAACATAAATACTGAATATTTATGGTTACATTATATACATTTTATTGCAACAAAATCTTTCCAACCTAATTTATTTTTAAATGATATCGTTTTCCAACTATTTAAAATGATTCATTATCGGAATAAAATAACTTAGTACAATGGATTCATTATAAATTCTGCACTTAATTAATAGTTATCCTTACAGTAATGACAATGATCTAAATACGTATTTAAATCATAATATTGAATCTATTTAATGTTCAAAAAGTTAATTTTTGTATTATGATAATTGCCAAGTTATTTTTATCTATTTGAATAGGTTCTATTTGCTAAGCAATATTCATAAACAAAAACCACGTAAACTCCACCTATAAATACATCATAATCTGAAGCGAAAAAAGTATGTACCTATATTATGATTTACTGTTTTACGAATAGAAATTTTATACGAGTAATTTGCGTTTGTGTAATTTACCTAATGAGCTCTTGGTTGAGTCGGCTATATTTTGAAAGCCTTTATTTGATACGTCAAATAACACGGTACGTCACCTACACTCTCGTGAAAATACAAAAATAAGTTGATATTACGAGTATGTTAGTGTTTTAAGACTTTTGAGTTTTTATTTAAATACTATTTATATAATAAGGAAAAAACTAGGTAATTTGATATAATATCCATGACCCATAGCAGAGTAATAATTCGATGTAGCATTTTCGTGTGTGTGCTCGAAGCTTTACATTGTGGTACTCGTGCTATCTGCCCCTTTATTGTCAGACAGACGTACAGTGCGTACGTATTTCTATATTAGCGTTTGTACCAGATAACTTCCGGGATGCCATGTATTTACTACTATCACTGAAGAAATTCTTTTAGTTGAGTACTTAGTTTTTGTAAATCAGATCTATGCAGATAAACAAAGAGATTGCGAAAACGAAATCATAACCTTGTTTATGGTATAGACATATTATTACATAAATAGATATTTCTTAACCACCGTGTACTAGACATCTGATATACTTAACATAAAAGACATAGATAAATATATATTTTTATTATGCATATTAATGCCCAGACCAAGGAAAAAGTGCTTTGCAGAACATAAAACTACTTTTCGGCGGGAATCGAACCCGCTAACAGTGCAAGTGGTCCTTCACCGCGCAGCTGAAGCAGTTATAATGGCATTATTGTTTTGATATTTTCTACATATTTATTACTTGTATAAGTATAATTACCTGTTATTAAACAAAGAAATTAATTACTATCAAAAATATGTTTTTAGATTTTTAGAATTCACATTATTTCACATTATTGTAGGATTTTTGTTCAATAATGGAACCACAAAATGTGTTCTAATTTACTCATCCCAGAGATCAAACGTTGGAAGCCAGAGGAGAAGATATTAATTAGCAAAAACGGATTTTCTTAATTTTGGCTTTCCTGCTACAGTGTTGTGTGAACTCAAATATGTATGAAAAGTTTGTCAATACCGGTAATTACTTGTAATTATCGGTATTATTAGACAATTATGTACAGATTTTATTTAAGTACACTTATACAATACTGATATAAAATCTGTTTATGAATTTAACTTTTAAATCCAAAATAACAAAAGAAAATTTAATTATACAACAAATTATTCAAAATATTGTTTATCAAATCGATATCAAATGATTTGACGATTTTATGCAAAAATTGTGTTACCAGGTAGAACAAAAATGTCGACCTTCCATTTGCAAAGACTAAATTTATACTTATGACAAAATTCGACCCTATAAATTTATAAAAATTTATGAAGAAGATCTGTTGTTAAATGTATATATTATAGTTCAATCAAACGAACTGTTAACCTCAAATGGCCGTGCTAGCGTCCCTAAATATTGGTGAATATAGAAGGTAAGTAATTCTGTCCAACTTACTTCCTGACAGAACCCAACGCGTTCCGTTAAGATAACGCTACCAAATTTTCGCCGGGGTCACTGGGAACATGACTTGTTCGACGGAGTAGTGACATAACATTTTGGTCTAATCTAGTCAGAGCTTTATATAGTTGTAGTTTTAGGCCTTAGAACTTATCATTTAAGGTTACTTACGAACAAATAACATAGCATTATTTCCATAAGGCACTTAATCTAGTATTACGCTTTTTGAACTGCCCAGAAGCAGTGATGGCATGTATAGTCGAATTTATGATATTTTTATGACAATTATGATTATCATTAATCCACCTTTTGACTATTTTATCTCTTGTTAGACGAAGATGTGGACTATGATGCAGCATAAACGTTTCAAAAATACGATTTACTACATTCCTGAGACTCAGTGAAACTCTGGTTGTAATCAAACGGAAAAACAGTCCCTGTTAATTTACCAAACAGATAATTTGACCAGCTAAAAAAGTATTTGAAATGGAAAGTTTACAAAAAATTTGACGCTTATCCCTCCGACTTGTCCAGCTTCCGGCCTACCCCAGCGAGATAAAAGTTAATGGTCCAACTTACCGCGAATTATTCCCCAAACGGAGCATATTTTTTTTATCTACCCGTGTAAAATGTTTCAATAATTTAGACTGTTTTTTTTAAGCGGTAATGTTTATGCTAATGTTTTTTTCCGTTGTCATTCGGAAGGGCATTGTTTGAAAATGTTATTATTTTTATCGTTTTAGGAATTCATTTTTGTCGTATATATTGTACTTTTTTGTATTGTTATCGAGAATAGTAGCAATTGTTTATAGAATTGTAATGAAGACATTTGAAATAACTTTTAGGTACTTCATTCACAAATATTTTCACAACCCAAGTATTGTATTATTGAAGGCTCGTTTTTTCTATGGCTGATAAGGTAACGCATCATTCCTATAATAATGATAAACATAAAATCTCAAAATTGCGAAATTTTCGAAATTTCACAGTGGAATTTAATAACTAAACTTAGTACTAAAACACTTTTTAGAGTGCATCTGGTAAAAATTACTTTTTTTCTGGTGAAATCGGATGTTATACCTTTAATGAAAATTGTGGGCCTCCACGACAGAGGCGTCACACGTCGGGAGCCTAACCTATGAACCCGATTTATCGAGGTATTCCAGTTGAAGCACCAATTTTGAAGAGTAGCAAAGTTATTCCAATTGGAGCACCAATTCTAATGCACACGTATAGATAAACCCATAATTAGTTATGGAAAACTAAGAAATTGTAAAAAATATAAATCGGTTCAATATCAATGCTTTGAATACAAATAGGAAGCCGAATATACATAATAAACAAAGCTTTCCTTTTTTACAATAAACCTCAATAAAATTCCAAAGCGTCACGTTTTTGATCCTGCATCTCACAAAGTGTCAGAACTTTTTACAAATGTTTTGATTAAAAAACTTTTATCTGGACATGTTTCAATAAATTAACAACCAGATTGAAGACAAACTGGGAATAAAGCCCATTTTGTGTAAATTTTTAGGATTGAAAAAGAAAAAAAAGCTTGTTACATAGCTAAGTTCTAAAATTAAAATAGGATTAGGTGGTTTTAGGACCTTAGTGGGACGCCAGTATTATAACTAGTAACTTATGCGCGCGTAATTTTTTCACCAATCTCATTATTTATGGTTCCTTTATGCCACTACGCACAAAAATCATCGTGAAGTGAGAATGTTTGCAAATGTTTCATATTTTTTTTCTTGATGCCCCAATAAAACAGCATACAGTGTTAGTAACGATTATTTATTGTTAAATATACCATACTCCTTTATAAATGTCTAATTTTAATTGATCTTATCTGAACAGATATCTCCACTGACAGTTTGCGAAGGAGTGTAAAGTACATACCAACCCAACTCCTTTATGCAACGGCTCCTTTATTTATTGTTAAAATGAATTATAATATTTTTACTTTTGCAACCTTCATGGTAATAAATACTATTTAGATTTATAACGGGATTTTAGATTTATACTGAACTGAAGTTGCAGCGATTTGAGTTCAAACGTGATCATGGTGAATGTAACTGTGCCGAAATATCAAGAAACTTAAAAGACAATGAATCATGGTAAATATCCCGATTTAAATCGAAATAGTACCTATTGTAATAATTTGTTTTAGTCCTTTACGAAACTCTACTATTATACTTAAAAACCCTTGTTTGTTCTTCTGAGAATAAAATATCTTTAAACCAATCCCTAAAAAATCCTTAGGCTTATTAATACAAAGATCTAGGCAAGATAAAATACTAAAGAAATTCTTTACCTGTTCCGTACAATTTGCCTTAACCTTTATAAATTTTCCTCCACATGTTTATTCGCAATAACTTGCGCGGAACTCTTTTGCTGTCTGAAAATTTAATGATTTTAGTTATGAAAATAGCTTTCTTATCTTTCTTGGAAAGTTTCTTTGTATAACTGGTCGGGTTTTGATAAGACGAGTACCAAGATTTGGAACTTGCTTGTAGAAAACAAATCGTATATAAGTATTATCATAAAATATGTATTTAAATTGCGTTTAAATATAAATGTATAATGTATATTTAAACACTAAACCGTACTTTTGTACTTAAAAACTGTGTTTGTAATTTAGGCTTTTTTTTCCTATTTAAGTCTCTATTTCTAACTTGTATGTACACAGTATCTCTATCTACTCCCATTTGTTTCAAATTTCTTCATCACTACAGGTTTTGCTGTAAGAAAACTCTTATAGGGTTAAGCTCGCCTTTGTACATGATACTAAACCTTAATATATCCTTTTTGTGTACAGTAAAGAATTTATCGACTTTCATTCCGAAGGTCGTGGGTTCAAACCCCGCCACGCACCTCTGGATTTTTCTTCTTGAGAAATTTATGTGCGCTTTAAACACGTGCTTTAACGGTGAAGGCAAACATCGTGAGGAAACCGGCATGTTCTGAGAACTTTAAAAGAGTTTGAAGGGCATGTGACATTCACCAACCCGCACTTGGCCAGCGTGGTGAATTAAGGCCTAATCTCTCTCGTCAAAGAGAGAAGTCCCTGTGTCCCAGCAGTGGGAACGTTAATAGGGGTGATGATGATGATGAAAGAATTTATTAATTTATGAATCATTTCGTGAGAAAATACAGGATTTCACGTGAATTACATTTTTGATTACATTACAGGTTTGATAGTTCATAAATTTTCCTCTATGATAAAAACGAACTCGTAAGAAAACCGAAAAAATACTACTTTTGGTTTTATATCAGATTCGCTTTAATATCATTGGTGAAGAAATAATAATTGCGCGCCCCATGTTCGGTGACAGTTATCATAATGAAAACCGTCATATCCGTGGAACCACTTATCCAAGCCTAGATGTTCCATCGTGGATTAAAATATAAAGTGTTCCACTTCAGTACTTATTTAAAAAAAATATATGTCTGATTTGTTAACCTTAGCACTTTTCGAATTGGCGCTCTTAGAATACCTCAACATTAAAAATAAACCCCTTTGCTATGCTTTTGCTTTGCAATAGATGATACCATATATTTCCAGCATTTCAATGTTGAAACGACAACGTCATAAAGTTAGAAATACGATATTCTTGAAAAATATCAATAGTTATTCCTTAAAATTTATATAAGGAGCGATTTTTCGACGGCGCTCGGCTTGGAAGCGACGTTTGACAACCTCCGTATATTGCTTTCAAGATTTTGTTAGAGTTTAAAATTAAAAATATTTACAGAGTAGGTTTTTCTTCGTCGAAATTGAAGTTTGATGTTATTAGTAATGTGCAAAAAGATACAGTTAGAGCGGTGACCCATTCAAGTAGTATATAAGAGACTGGCCTCGCGCAACGTCACTTAACTTAATAGAATCACGTTTGTTGTATGGAAGGTATGATATCTTAGATTACACTCATAATTAACCTTAATGAGTAAAAGCCAAACCCGGGTCCCTAATCAAATATAATTAAATAAATAAATAAATAAATATTGCCGAACAATCCACACAACAACACCTAGCCCCGTGGTAAGCTATAAGCTTGTGTTACGGGTACTAGACATCTGATATACTTAATATAATAGACATACATAGATAGATATTTTTTTATTATACATACTAAACACCCAGACCAAGGAGAAAATGCTTGCAGAACATACAAACACTTGACCCCTCGGCGGGAATCGAACCCGCTACCTCTTGCACCGCAAGCGGACCTCCGCCCACCGCGCCACTGAGGCTGTCAAAAGTTATTTATAATGCTAATGCTGGATGAAACAACAAACCATACAATTTTAAATTTTCAAGTAAAATAACCATAAAACAATGTGATGTCAAACATTTTCCTAATAACAACTTACGGAGATAGGTATCAAAACTGGATATGAAATTCTGAATCCTCTATGACTAGATCTAATATATAAAAATTCCATGTCACAATGTTAGTTTCCATACTCCTCCGAAACGGCTTTACCGATTTTTACCAAATTTTATATGCGTATTGAAAAGCAAAACTAGACTTAAGAAGACTTATGATACTTTAATCCCTTTGTAGCTGACCAAAATTGAGCAACGGCGTTTTAGCTGTGCATCTCTGGGCATGTTTCCTAAAGCTCAAAATCTATATCTATCTAAATAAAAATAAAATGAATTGTTGTTCGTTAGTCTGATTAAAACTCGAGAACGGCTGAACGGATTTATCTTATCTTAGTCTTGAAATGTTCGTGGAGGTCTAGGGAAGGTTTAAAAGGCGAGAAAAAATCGAATAATTGCCGCGAACTTCTTTTACCCGTGCGACGCCGGGGCGGGCCGCTAGTAGTTATATAACTATAAATGCTTTTTAGCTAAGTATCGCAGATAGCCGTAGTTTAGCGTTGCAATTTTAATATTGTGCATTTTTTAACCGCTTTCTTCCCATCGCTAAATCAGAAACTATAAACGATACGTACACGTGTCCTAAACAGATTGATAGAGAATTTTGAACTGTTTATCATGGCATTTAAAAGTCAAAATTGACTAAATGTCACTTAATCGCCTTTTAGGTAACGTACGGCAGAGTAGTAGTGTGCGTATGGTATAGTAGGTCTGAGAATCGGCTACTATCTATTTTAATTACTTTAAAAGTAACGCGAGTTATACTATTCATTTTGGAAACGGAATTTAATCACGTAAACTGTGACGACATGTGTAGGATAATTTATAAAGATTAAGGCAAATTGTACGGAACAGGTAAGGAGTTTCTTTATTATTTTATCTTGTCTAGATCTTTGTATAGTGTATCTTTGTAAGCCTAAGGATTTTTAGGGTTTGGTTTAAACATATTTTATTCTCAGAAGAACAAACAAGGGTTTTTAAGTATAACAGTAGAGTAAAGGATTTAAACAAATTATTACAATACTATTCAGATTTATAACAGGACTAGCGGCACGCCCCGGCTTCGCACGGGTTATTATTATTTTTTTTATTTTTTTAAATAAAAAGTATCCTATGTTACTTCTAATACCTTCAAGAGTATATTATGTGCAAAGTTTCATGATGATCGGTTAAGTAGTTTTTGCGTGAAAGCGTAACAAACAAACTTACATTCGCATTTATAATATTAGTATGATATATAACATGATTCATTGTCTTTTGAGTTTCCGATATATCGGCACAGTTACATGCACCATCATCACGGTTGAACTCAAATATGGCTGCAACTTCAGTTCAGTATAAAACTAAAATCCCGTTATAAATCTAAATAGTATTGATAACCATGATAGTTTCAAAAGTTAAATTATAACAATTCATTTTAACAATAAATAAAAGAGCCGTTGCATAAAGCAGTTGGGTTATACGAGTTATACTATTCATTTTGGAAACGAGGTTTACTCACGTAAACTGTGACGATATTATGTATACATGAGTTTAACGTGAGCTATAGCGAGTGTTCAATCTGACGGGAGAGGCACTCGCTTTCCTTTTGAAAATGCCTTCACGAGGGGAATAGAAACGTCGGAGGATATAATATAAGATCGTCACGGTTTACGTGAGTAAAACCTGTTTTCAAAATGAACATTGCAAAAATCTTCTGCTCTATTCCCTTTTCACAGACAACCTAATTGACTTTAAGTACTTTGCTTGATACGTCCACAATGTTCCCAATTCACTGAACAATATAGTTGGACTGATTCAAATTCGGGAATCTATCAAGTAAATTAGCCCATTCAAGCCCGAGATCAAATTGAATAGGCTAAATAGAGGTACAAGGATCTGATATCCCATATTTCAGGCTGACGGTCGGCAGATTTTGGCGTCGCCGCAACTCACGTAGAACGCAATTAGAATACAGCGCATAAAATAAGGTTGCTTCAACTCAGTCTTGGCTCAGCTTAGCTTTGTTTTTAAATAAGTACTAACCTAGTTTTAACCCTGTTTGCTATTATGTAGGTACTCTTGCTGTATAAGCATTTTTAACGAAGCACTGTATTATTTAGAAGTACCTACTCGTATAGATAAGACTACTTACTTACTTAACACTTGGGCAGTCGCGCTCTGTTTTGATACGCTAGGAGTCGCTACCGTGTCCACTGGACCCAGTTTAATATTGCTGGATTTTTCTATAATTACTGAATTTAATGTTATTGTGTATTTCCTAACGGTAATTATATTATAAAATAAAATTACAAATGGTATTAAACATTTATATTTATTAGTTTTATTCATAAAAAAACGCAATCTAAAAACATACTAAAATTCAACTAACTTTAACGACACATTTTAACCATTATCATATATCTTAGTAAATAACGAAAATAACATTAAGTTTCTTTATTTTTCTAATACTACTATAATGTACTTATTCCAAATCATAATAAGAGATCCATCATTATTTAGTAAAAAAAACTAAAAAACTTCTCTAAAAATCAACAGTCTAAAAATACCTTCATTTGTCACTTGGCAAGTCAAATATCGTTATTACAGTTTACACACATATTGCTTTAGTGAATTTTCAATTTGCTGCACAACTTGACTCCTTGAGGAGCTAGTTTTTTCAGGTCCCTCTGCATTTTGCATTTCTTCGTCGCCATCTTGTTCGGAATCTGTTTCATGGTAAATTATGGTGTTTCTGAGCATTCTTCATTATCTATTCCTTCGTTCAAGCATTCTTCAATATCCCATAACCTATTAGTGTCCATTTTTTATAATAAAAACTAATTTTAAACAATTAATAAGGGTAATAAAGTTATGAAAAATCACTTACGTATATAGTCGCTACCGGGTCCAAAGAACCCATAAGCACCTTTTAAGCCCTTAGCACTCAAGCGCAGCGCGTCAACTGACTTCTGCCACTGGTAATCACTGTCTCAATTCAACGTCGGAAGGTACTAAGAGCGGCAATGTTGCAAACCTTAAGATTCAATAGTTACCATGCAAACAATGGGCGACTGGGTCTGATAGACCCTTTAGCGACTGCTTAAGTGTTAAGTACTTTATTTAGAGAGTGATTTAGGTAAAAAATAAATGTCTTTTGTTTTGGCTTTGGACCTTTTTCTAATAAATGTAAATTTTTAGGCATTGTATTTGGTCATCAGGTTTATTTTGTGACATATTGGGTTGGTGTTGTTTTACAAATCTTAAATTTACGACTGAAATATTATGATCACAAAATAAAATAACAAGCCTTTTTGTTTCAAGGGTTCATTATGAACATAACAAAACTTTTTTTACAAACTTCGATCTCATTTTGATTACTATTTTTTACAAACCAAGGTATTGTACAGACGCAGAATTAAAAAGTTTACCACCCTAAGTCTATTATTGCTTGCCACTTTATCAGCAAAGCGAGGTACAATCTGTCATACATAATAATAATAATTAATCATTGGATTTATCAAACTTGACACAATGAAAAGGAAAGATGAAACTAGTAATAAGGTTTGAGTTCAATTATTATATTCAAACACCATCTTAACAACATTATACCAAGTAAATTTTAACTTTGTTGTTGAACAGATAAAACATAATTTTCAGTACTCTCGTGTAGTACCTACTCAGTTTAAAAAGAAACATGTGCAAACGAACTAATATGAAAATCAACCTTTTCATTCCGGGATTGTACATTAAGTGTCACTCAAATGTAAATTCCTTTTAAGACGGACACTACTTAACTTATACATAATATTGTATTCTTTTCGTGAATAACTTCTATAAGAAAATACAATTTATATCCCTACAACAAAATCCTTTGAACGTGGATATACGGACAACGTTTTCGTGATAGGGAAGTAGATAATAATTTGTGTATACAGGAGGGAATTGGTTTGTTAGATAGTACTTTGCATGTTACGTCCACAATGTTCCCATTTCAATTACAAATAGATAATGTTTAGTCAGCACTCAGCAACAAAGAGAATCCATAGTTGTAAAAGCCTGGTAGATGAAAGCTTTTATGGTGAGCCTTAAAGGTTGTTGTAGCCAAAGCGGATTATACCTCTATTTTATGCTTACACATGTGATGATAGTTTTATTGGTGTTCTTTTATACCGTTCTGAATTACAAAATAATTGTTAAACATTTAACAAGCAGAAGTGGCAGAGAGCCAATCATATCGTGCGGAGAAACGATAACGGACGTGGTCAACGTGTTCTGCAGTGAAGGCTGCGTCTCTGGAAACACCTTCCGGCCAGGTGCGAAGACGACGGCAGATGCTGGAGGAGTCAAGCCGAAGGCGAGGTGCTATTTCGCTTATAAGGGGAAGCCTTTGTTCAGCCGTTGACTCGTGTAAGCTGATGATATTTAATATTTAGGTAGAAATTTTAAATATTTTTGCTTTATTTTTGGCCTGCCTACGAATGTTTTGTTTCAGTAAACCTGAGTATGTTTATAGCTGATCACAAGTCTTATAAATTGAATATGTTATAATAATACTGTTTTTATTTATTGGCTTTTATTTCGGTGTCTAGCAGTATTGAAATGTTAAAAATATTAGGTATTTCGTTGAGTAAGGCGCTTATAAGTCATACTTCAAAATCTAACACGAAAACAGAAATTACCGTAGCTGAGGAACGGGCTAGCAAATTCAATTTAACGGCTGAACCACCTTGTAACAAGGGTCCATTAAGAGAGACCGAAGAAAAAACGCCAATAACAGATGTTAATTAATCGTATAAATCTATTTCCGGCCCTGTTATAGAATGATATTTCTCTTTGGGCAATTAGGAGAATTGTTTTGTAATGTTGAAAGAGTACCTGCCTACTAAGGATTCGGCTTACAGGAATTACAAGAAAAAGGTCTCGAATTAGAATTGAAACAATATACTTAGATAATTATTATGTCGTAACGAACATATATATATATTATGGGTAACTCTGTACGTTTTTATAATAAGCTTCCTCATAATGTAACAGAGCTTCCTATTAGAAAATTTTAATCATTTATTAAGAGAAGTCTAATGAAAAAAGCGTATTACTCTATAAATGATTATATAAAGGTTGATGCAGCTTGGATAGATGTTGCTTATAGTTCCACATTAACAGGATCTAATAATTCTGGTTGACCAGGACTGATAATGCTCATGTTATAATAGCTTCCTTATATGACAAACATTTTTTTTATTGTAAATGTTAAACTTATAATAGTTACCTATAAATAAGAACTCCAAAATTGTAATAACTACAAAATTGTAATAACTGTTAAAGCTGTGTTGTTCTATTCGCTTCTCAACTCAGTATATAACATTGAAGCGAACTGTCAAGACAATGTTATTTACTTGATATTTGTTATTTAAGCAATTTAGTTTTATTAATTTTAAGTTGACCTGTCCATGTAGGCTATGTGCTTCTAAGGAAATAAACGTTTTGACTTTGAATTTGACTTTGAACAGTTTTGCCATTTTTAGGTTTCTGTACCCAAGGGGTAAAACGGTAATCTGTTATTATCTGTCTGTCTGTCCGTCGGACACCAGGCTGTATCTCAAGAAACATGATCTCTATCATGTTTCTATAATAGTTTAAATTTGGAGGGATTATGTATTCTATTTGTTGTTATATCAAATACTAAAAACACATAATAAATCAATATATAGATAGATAACTCTTTATAGTACACCACAAATAATTTCAAACTGCAAACAATAACAAGACAATACATTGGAGTACAAAGGGTACATTGGAGTATTTATATCAATATATAAATGGACTCCCATACAACAAACTAAATTTTTATTACGTTAAGCTAATTACTTGGGCCAGTATCTTATCGTTTGATATGAATCGAACAGACTTTAATCATAATAACGTCTTTTACTAAACATGTTTAAGAAAAATCTTTACTGCTGTGGCAAAGACTTAATTAAAATCTTAGCCCCGTCAACTCTACAGCTGCTTAAAATTTTATATAAATTTGGTCTGAAATGGCTGAACATAGAAACGTGTTTCGGCTTTTAAATGAAGACCGAATACGGTTCATGACATCATGTTGTCCCCTGCCTACGTTTTTTTCCCGTCTGCTATTGCCCTGTTTAATGGTATTTCTTTTGTTTCCTCAATAACATTTTCTTTCGTTTGTATGATCATTAAGCTTTAGGTGAAGTAATAATTGGCTTGATTGACATTTTCATAAGATTAACTGTTGTAAAATTGTTAATATTTTCGTTGTTTCTATTAAAATACAGACGTTATCTCATTTTCCGTTTTTTTTAATTGAAAATATTTCCTAGAAAAAGTCATTGGATGGCCTCTGTGATTGAGTCATTGGATGGACGCTTGAGGTGGCCTATACCCGCAGCAGAAGGTGAAGCTAAGCGTAGGATTTAATACAATAATTCTTTAAAGAAAATTTGAAAAAGGTACGTAACGACTAAGGCCCGTTTTCACCATATGCTGTTAACGCGATCAGATCAGGCTAAACTCGTTTTAACGCCTAACTGAGATCAAATTAACATTAAATTGTCATTTTTAATGGTGAAACTCGGTTCATTAAAACTCTATATGTAGCATTAAATAAAATTTTGAAATTTTGTCTAAAGCTTGTAGTACTAATATCGATTAAAATATACTGGTGTATACATAACAAACAAACATAACCAATAATTTATCTGTGTTTATTAATTAATTTACGTATGTTAGTTATTTCAGGGTTTAAATGAAACGCACAAAATTGTACAGAATTCTGCGTATAAAAGCAATAACAACTGAAGCTACTACATACAATAATTTTAAAACTTTTACACACTTTCTGCTTAGCGTTGAAGTTGAAAGTGTCGCGTTGAAGTATACAGTTCCTGTTACAAATTACACTTCAAACTCATGATAAAGTCATTATATTGTACCTACCTGTTAATTACGCGAAGAGAGCCTTATAACATAGAAAGCGTTCTAAGATTTCTTTAATTAAGTACTTGAATGGAACATTGCATGGGTTTCCCAAAAAGATGATGATATCAGTGTATTTTCTTTTTGATAAGTAATATTAGTGAAAATGCTAAGGAAAATAATGGAATATATATTATTTTGAATTAAAGCCGCGAACTTGTGTTCTATAACAATAATAGTACGTGCCCATGTGCGTCTATACATTTAATTATTTCTGTTTATAACAATAAATTATTCATTATTGGAAGCCGTGATGGCTAATTGGAAGCACACTCGACTTTAATTCCAAAGGTCGTGGTATCAAACCCCGCCACTCACCTCTGTATTTTTCTTTAAAAAATTATGTGCGTCAAATCAAGGTGAAGTCAACATCGTGAGGCAAACGGCATGTTATGAGAACTTAAAGGAGTTTGAAGGACGTGTGACATTCAAGAAAACGACTTTATCCAGAGTGGTGAATTAAGAGTATTTAAGAGTGCTTATTTATGTATTGATATTTAAAAAAAAACGGAAATATTTGGTTCAATAGTATTTCGCCTTTATATATATTCAGCAATATTGTTGTCATGATTCAGCATTAACGGCCGCTTCAAGACAGGACAATTTTAACTGGATATGACGTTTCTGTTATTTCAGTTTTCGTGACATAATGGTAAAATTTAAGAAAAACTAGGAACAATATTGTTTTCGGTGAACTAAATCAGTAAATATCAGGGTGAAGCATAAGTGAAGATACTTATTTCATATATTTTTTTATATTTAAAGATAATCTTCAAGTAAAGTATTTGTTATTAATTGTCAGCTTACAGCCACAGCAGGTGCGGCTACAGCAAATACGTATTTGTGCCAAAAAGCGGTTTTTGCCTGATTCCTGCAAAAACGTAGCCAGAAGCAATTGCTCAGTAAAATGTAGGTCCTTTTACGTAATCTTAAAGTAGTTAATTTGCAAGTTTGCTAGCCCCACTTTATAGCGTGACGGAACCTCACCTACTTTAGTTCCATTTTCAGAGCCTAAACGGGGCGCGGCGAAATAGAACACAAGAGAATTGCAGAAAGTGATTCAAGTTTTCGATTAGTTTTATACGTGACCTGCTTTGCCTGCCTTGATTCTGCTAATCAAACATAGAGCTTTCGTTTGCTTGCAAAAATGATATGACGCTCACTGCTTGCTTATGCAACAACCAGTTACAGTGAAGCAAAATAGATCGTTTTGCCTGAGCCTAAGTTTTGTAAAACCAAACAATGGAATAAATGATTTTGTATCTTGTATCTAAGTTTTCATGGCTTATTCGTACAAGTTATGTAGCCCTAACATGAGTTGCCACATACATTTGAAAGATAAAGATTATATTTTCTTTGAAAAATCTGTTAAATGCATGGAATTACTGCATGTTGTAATCTCCAACAGTTGTAAATGGAAACTCGTTTGGCTAATGCTCGCAAGTGTACGCCATGAAATGCTGTCTGTTAGACAGTAGTTTGTAACTGTCCGAAAAGGCGAATGTAATGCACGTCATAGCGTAGACTGCTGAGTTTCGGAAACATGTACTCTTTATGGTTTGCAAATCTTACTTGTCCAAGTCAAAAACAAGTCAAAACGTTTATTTCCTTAGAAGCACATGGCTTACATGGACAGGATAACTTATAATTAATGAAACTAAAAAAAATATCAAAGAAATAACATTGTCTTGGCAGTTCGCTTCAATGTTTTATACTGAGTTAAGAAGCAAATAGAACAACACAGCTTTATCAGTTATTACAGTTTTGTAGTTATTACAATTTTCTTATCGCTCTCTTTTATAAATCTATCTAGCCCGTCCAAAAATACCGGACAACTTACTTTTGCGTTATCAATTTCATATGAAAAGATGTATAGAGCATCTAAGTTCCGGAGTGGAGGCTTTTCATTGCGAAATTTAGTATAAATTGCTCAAACGCGTTACGTCACGCAAAATGTTAATACACTGGAATAAAATGATTTAAAGTTTGCAAAGAAAAAAAAACGAATGCAATTTTTTTAAATAATCTTAATAACGGACTTATTATTATTTTTTATTATTCGTATTGATACGATGCTGACACATTGATACGATGCTGACACACAAAAAAGGTGAAATCAATGCATACCAAACTATTATTAGCATAAAAACTAAATATGTACTACAAGTTTGTGATGATGATAAGTCAAAACAAGCCTTTCACTAAATGTGCTTGAAAATCGATCGACCCTCCACCAGCGTTGACCATGCTCTAAATAAACATGCTCATTTGTCAATACTTAATACACAGGTCACCTTGTTAGTTAATGGGCTTGTGTGACTATAGTTTAAAGAAAATGTGTAAGCTTGTACTATGGGTACTAGACATCTGATAAACTTTATCTAATATACATACATATCTTTACATATTTTGAATTATTCACATTAAACACCCAGACCTATGGAAAAGTGTCTGCAGAACACAAACAACAAGTGAACAACTGAGGCAATCAATAAAGTGCTTTACTTGAATTGAACATAACGTCGGGGCTCATTTGATTTGCATAAGTTTTTTCTTATACACCGATTGTTCTAGGTCAGTCTACGCAATTCGTTTCAACGACGTTTACCCAATGAGATTGTAGGAGCTTGTAACCAAATACTATACCCACATACTTTCTCCTCCCAGAAAACAAACCAGTAAGCATTCAATTTGCTTTCCATAAAATGCACAAATAAACCTCGAAATCTCTCAACCCCAAGAAACCTTACCCGGAATATGACAAACAAAACAAACCCAGGTGGGTCCGGGCACACCAATAAAAAGCACCCGTCCAATTCTGGTAGCTGCTGATACCGTATGTCGTATTTTACCGACGTGAATCCTTAATGGCGTCTCCCATGTGACCAGCCGATGTCTATGTCAGCTGGATATGACTAGTTTCAAATGCGTAAACTTACCGTTCTTGTTTTTATTATAAACTAGCATTCGTATTATGTTTATTAGTTTTTGTTTTTAACTAAATCCAAGCGCTCCTCAACAGTAAGCACGATGGATCAGTGAACAATAAAAATGAATAACATAAATTAAATCAGCTTGTCATTAAGATTGTTTATTTTATTCCTTTTTCTTCATTATTGCTTCCGTATGAATTCAAAGGTTTCTTGAAATGGACATCTATTGCACTTGTATCGTTTGCACATTATTGTTTGCTTGGTGTACAATAAAATGTTATAAAGCAAACTGTATTTCGACTTCTTTGTTATTCGGAAAAGTTACGCAACGCATCACTTGCAAAAAGCATTTTTCAATATATAAAAATATACCAGCTTAGTTAAGCTTATTTTTTAATTAATATGTATTATTTCTTGGCCATGTACCCTCTAATTTTTTCGTCGACCAGATGTTGGTATAGAGCTCGTTTTTAATTTCCGTCTCGTAGGTAAAATATTGCAGAGCGGTCTCTATCTTTTACTAGACGTGTTTAATTTTATTTAATTCGAAAAACCATTGAAAACTATGTCAGTTCTAGTAAAATTACCCATCAAATTCCACACGGGTGGAAAAATTAATAAAATTGAAGTATCGTCGTGATATCAAATTAAGCTAATGCGTCCCCGGATGAACGCAAACCTCTGAAATTAAATACTGTTGGATATCAATTTTCGATAAACCCGGTTACCTTGGTAATCACCTTTTTAATTAATTGGACTGGGAAAATTAATGCGAGATGAAAATCTCGCTCGTTACGAGTGCCAGTAATTACTTTAGGTATACCTTTATGTATGTACCTACTCGTATGTCGCCTTAATACTACTAAATGAGAATGTATGTATAGGTCGACAAGTGAAAAAGTTAAACATTTTTGTTTTATAATTATGTATTACAATAATATAACAAACCAAATTATTCCTGACGAAATGGCAACGCATTCGCATGTTATGTAAAGATATAGATTCGACTTCGAGCATTACATTACAATACTACCTCCCAGACTGACGAGTGTTTGAGTCATCATCATCATAATCACCTTATTAACGTTCCCACTGCTGGGACACAGGGACTTCTATCCTGACGAGAGAGCGTTCGAGTGTAATGTTATATTTTAGATTCGACTATGGGCATTACAATACAATACTACCTCCCTCAACGATGTAGGTAATTAATTAATTTATTTATTAACATGGAAAAATAACAACAAAGAATTCATAACAGTATATGTATAATAATAAGTAGCCAATTAAAGGTCTTCACGAGTAGGAACACAGAACTAACATTACAGATGCCGGTGAGTGAAAACGTCTAAATATAAACTATGCTCGGATCATTAATGTTATATTACACGCGGATGCTCCCGGTGAGGTAGCACCTTTGTACTTGAGCGGAAGAACAACTTGAGCGGCTCAATTGTCTGTTAAAAGTAAATACTAACTAACTATAAGGACTCAATGACCCAAAGTGGGTCTTGGCCTCCGAAACGAGAGACTTCCACCGGTCTATATCCTGCGCTAGCTCTGACCAGTTCTCAACCCCGAGCTCTCGTAGGTCGGCCTCCACCATGTCCTTCCAGCGATATCTGGGACGACCTACTGGGCGCTGTCCATGTGTTGTCCAAGGTATGCTCTCCATACTCCCCGATCCTCCCCCATTCTGACCAAGCGGCCGAGCCATCGGAGTCGGTGGGCTTTTATGTCTCTTGGATATTCGGTTATGCCACTAGTTTAGTTTAAAAGTAAATACTGTAGTGTCTAATTACATTAAGTAAATAGTTACATTAACTGTGGCATTGTTATAGACGAGTTGTAGAGGTATGTTTGTCACAGATCTTGTGTCATTATTTTAATGCAAGTCAGCGCACTGACATTATATTGTGTGCTAATTGATATTGTCTTCAGTCAAGAGATAATAGATGTTATCCTGCATATCTACTCGTATGTAGATCACATCGGTATAGAGGATAATATCTATTATTCTAAATCTATTAAATTAATATCAAATATACATTGACTCCTACCTACCATCAGGTAAGTTTGTTATAGTACAAAAGTGTTTTAAACCATAAATAAAATAAAATAATAAATAAAGGAAGCAATGAAATACTATAATTATCAAACGTGCCATAATACATACCTATACATATTAATAAGTATCTTGATAAGTATACTACTCTGTCAAGAAAGTACCGGGAAAAGATCAATAATACACACAATGTAAGTTATTCATCGAAATGTATTTTATCGCCTGCAAAGTATGCTCCTTGAGAAACGATACACTTAAGCCAACGAATATTCCAATCATCAAAACATTTTTTAAACGCTTTTTCCCGAATTGAGTTCAGTTCTCGTCGCGAATTCTCCTTTTTGTCTCCTACCGAATGAAAACGTGTGCTACCAAGTAGTAATTTGAGTTTAGGAAGAAGGAAGAAGTCGGCTGGAGTCATATCTGGTGAATAAGGTGGTTGCTCGATAGCATTTGTTGAGTTTTTGGTCAAAAATTCGTTTACAATTATGGCCTTGTGCGAATGCGCATTATCGTGATGCAAAATCCAAGAATTTTCTTTCCACAAATCTGGTCTTTTCGCCGAATTTGCTTTCTTAAACGCCGCATAACGCTCAAATAAGATAATTTATTTACCGTTTCACCTTCCGGCATGAATTCCGAGTGCACAACACCTCGATAGTCAACAACAAGCGACCTTAACTTCAGTTGAAGATGTAAATGGCCTACCAGAGCGAGGCAAATCTTCTATCACATCTCGACCGCTTTTAAACGTTATGTACCACTCATAAGCACGTGTTTTTGATAAATTCGATTCACCGTAAGCCTTCTGTAACATTTTCAGAGACTCCAAACACGAAATTCCATTGGCGATGCAAAATTTAAGACAAACTCTTTGTTCGATATTTTTGTCCATAGTGAAATTCGCAGTACACACTAGATATGATCTAACTAAAAACAGCACTATAATAAATTTAAACAACAGATGCAACTCAAAATCCGCGCCAAAATGGAAAACAGTTGTGCCAATCAATCAGCAAAAAAATAAACTAAAAATATAATTGGGAACCATAGACAAATTATCTATTCCCGATACTTTTTTGAACCTTTATAAAAATTCAATAGTTTAAATCCCTCTGGATTACCTCACACTCTGACTAAGTGAGACATCTCATATATAAAATTCTCGTGTCACAATGTTCGTTCCCGTACACCTCCGAAACGGCTTGACCGATTCTCATGAAATTTTGTGAGCATATTGAGTAGGTCTGAGAATCGGCCAACATCTATTTTTCATTTTCAGGGGTCAGCTAGTATAAACATAATATTATGGACTCATATAATATTTTGCCATACAGGACATATACTAAAAATTAAATATCATGAAACTCGAAAAATAAACATTAATACCTATATCTAATCGCTACCTACTTATTATTAGCTTGAATCTGTATAAACAAAAGTCACTACAAAACATTCTTTGTCACGAAACAATAATCAATTTAAATCAAAAGTTGGTGTTTTATAGCACAACTCACAAGTCAGCACTGAGCTAGTTTTACTTGGCTAAAAGCTTTTTTCGAATACAGACGCCACAACGTATAATTTAGCTGCCCTGGAACTTTTTACTCCATCCTGACCAGCCCACCCCTTCCAATTAGCTGCCACTCTTGCAGCTTTCGACATTAATGTTTTAACATGAAACGTAAATAAGTAGATAACTTACACAGAATTTTAGTATGTGTAGGTAATTCTAATCAATATCCTTAATACATAATAAATACTTTCAACTTCAATGAGTGTAAAAAAAGTGCAAAAGTAAAGTAAAAAAAGAAGAGTAAGAGTGCGAAAGTGTGTAATAGTTTTGAAATTATTGTTGTAGGTTCAGTTGTTCCTGCTTTTATACACAGAACTGATAAATTTATTTTAACAATTTACAACGTGCAATTAATTTAAACCCTAAAATCTAGAAGAACTAGTATTATTAATGCGAAAGTAACTCTGTCTGTATGTTCTCCTTTCACGCAAAAAATATTAAACCGATATAAATTATGTTGGAAGGGATGAATGTCATGTGACGAAAAGAGAGTTAGATTATGTGTGTTGATGGATATGTGAGAAGAAGTAGACCAAAGAAAAGATGGATGGACTGTGTAAAGGATGACATGTGTAAGAAAGGAGTGAGTGTTGAGATGACGAGTGACACAGGAAAATGGAAGGAAAAAACATGTTGTGGGACCCCACGTAATGTGGGATAAGAGCAGGAGAATGATGATAAATTATGTTTGGTACGCAGATAGAGCTGAGAAAGGACATAGGCTCTTTTTTACCGCTGGAAAATATAATTCCGCGGGAAAATCCATTATAAAGCGGGTAACACCGCGGGCACTACTAGGGTGATATAAATGTCAAAGTCAGCTTATAACTTAAGAGATGAAAGCTGGGTTGTACTATTCGCTTCTCAACTCAGTGTCAAAATTTGAAGTGAAAAGTCAAGACAATGTTATTTCCTCGATTATTCTTAGTTTTTATTTAAATTAGCTTTATGTTGACCTGTCCATGTACGCATTATGCGTCTATTGAAATAAACGTTTAGTCTTTGACTTTGACTTCTTTAAGCTTTATCCCTACCTATATTTTTTTAAACTTTAGCTTCGTGTACCTAGCAGGAGTCTCAAAAAGAGCGTACGTCTTCCCGGGTGATTTTAGGTATAATATGACTCTGCTGATTCACGTAGGCAAAGCTGCAAGCAAGAAATTTGCAAAGTTCAAGTCTAAACTCATACAATAACAACACATAAATTATAGTTTCACTCATAAATTACCTAATCATTATGTTTTTAATTACACAATCAGATCGCCCAACGCGCATATAAAATGCAAATAATATAATAATAATAAATCATTTATTTTCTCTCACAAAATATTACATTGGTTTATGTGACTGTAACCTTATATCTATGTTTTGAGATAACATACAATACTATACATCTATTTTGTGAGAGACTGGTGCCAATGGTATAAGGCTAAAAGCCTGTGTTACTGGTCACCAGGTCCCACTCCACGGATTCACAAGGTGTCCATAAATTTATTGGTACAGCCTAAAAATGTAGGTAAATAAAAATAAACAAATAAAAAGTAAAAATAAAAAATAAAAAGCAAATAAAAATACATTTCCCAAAATTAGGGGAATTGTTGCGTTTTATTTTTTATGAAGTCGAACATGCTGCATCCAATTTAAAAAAAGCTCCACACGCAAAACAACTTGTCTCCCGGCTCAGAATGTTGAAGCAGCCCGAAAGTCTGCCTCCGTTGTACGGCGGGCAAAGGCGGCATAGGAGATAGCGGATTCGATTCATGCCGAGTTGACTCGTTCTCGTATCGAGAAAGTGTTTGTACTTTTAGCAAGCACTATTTTTGCGTTTAAATAGTTAATAGATGCATATGAAAAATAAAATATATTAAATGATTATGAATAATAGATGTGTATGGCTTCTAAACCCAAGCTTAAAGCTTACCAAGGGAACAGATGTTGTTGTGTGGATTGCAGAGCATTATTTATGCATTTATCTAACGTGGTTGTCTTCATCGAATTGTAAATAATTAATATTACGTCACAAAAATTATCAATAAATAAAAAGTGGGAAATCTGGTAACTTTTTGCCACATAGCGGCTATCCATAACCTTTGGAGTGTATCCTGGCGTCGTGACTCTGGAAGAATTCGAGCTACCACCGCATTTTTTACCATCCGCTCAGAAAGACCGGTACGTGATACTTACTGCGCAACGTGATCGTAACGTAACATTACAAAACCGATTACGCCGGTACTACTGGTACCCTTGTCAGCGAACAGACCATAAGGAATTGTTTGCACGAAGACCAGCAACATTTACGAAGGCCTGTAACCCGCACTAAACTGACCAGGGCTCATCGTGCAAATCGATTACGGTTTGCACGTCAACATCTTGAATGGGGTATGGAGGAATGGGGTAAGGTGCTTTTTACTGATGAGTGTACGGTGAAGTTTTTTTGTGACGATCACCGTATGCGAGTGTGGAGAAGAAGCGGAGAAAGATTTACCGATCCTTGCATATACGAACGTGGCAGATATGGTGGTCCCAATGTCATGGTCTGGAGCGGGATCAGCTTACAAGTTAAAACTGACCTTGTTTTTCTGAATGAGCGCACTGAGACATCTCAGGGTTAGATTAGACGGGTTGTCAGGCCATATCATATATGGCCTGACATATGGGATCATTCCCATTTTCACAACGAGCGGTGGAAGGTTTCACCCTGATACAGGATAATGCACGACCGCACAGCCCGGCTGACTATGTCTGTCCTGGAGGAAGTCTGTTTGGGACCAATTAAAACGCCGAGTCCGTGCAGCTGAAGAGGATGTACACAGCCAGCAAGAGTTGATTCAATTGCTGAAAAGGTGCTGGGAGGAGATATCACTTGAAAACATCAGCCATCTTATTGAGAGCATGCCATCGAGGCTTCAAGAATGTGTTTTGAAGAGGGGAGGACATACCCGATATTAAACAAAAAAAAAAAACAACTTAGCTGTACTTGAGTCTACAATTTAATGCTATTGTCAGGTGTAAACAGTCATAAAAAGTGAAAAACTCCAAAAACATTGAAATATGAATTATCTTATGTCTAATTGCATTAAAATTCATTTCATTAAATTTAAAACAATCGAAGCAATCCGAACCAAAAAATAAAAAATTCTTGGTGGCCTTATTTTGTTTTGAGTAGTATATAATTAATATGTATTTATTTCTATTTTCTGCGTGAGCAACATGAATTTGACTGGTTTTGAAGCCTAGATTAATTTTCCGCGAAATATTCACGTTGGTATCCAAATAATGTTAGTCAAAGCTCAGGCTGAAATATAGATGAAAAAAAAATGGTTAAAGCATAGAATAATAAATAACGTTAAAGTAATCCGTTTATGCACAATATTTAGGATTTTATTTTAAAGGTACCTATAGAGATATACCAAAAACTAAGTTGATAATTACCAGGTAAATGAATTAAAACTATCAATATGTTCAAAATAAATTGTGCTCGGCTATTTACTACACAGTAGGTACTGTATATTTGTATTAAGCTAATGAAATATCACTTTGCTACTCACCTATCTTAGGTCCTTGCTAAAAAAATATGGACTTATACATATATTGCCTGAAATACTAATTATTATTTTTTAATTTATAACATCTCCCTGCCTCGTAGTACCTACCGTTGTTATAACTTTAAAAATATTTAATCGTTTCCAAAAAAAACAATAAAATTATAATAAATAAGTAGTGTTCGTCGTGCTGGGTTTGAAGGACAAACACATAACATTCATATTTAAAAAACAGTATGAATAAAATAACATGCATTAACTATTATTCAAATCAAAATAATCCTACCGAAACTTTTAATTTTACTTGAACTTCATAGTTCCTAGCTTAATCTCTAATTGAATAGGTACTACTGAAGCACTTACTCAAATTATGGGTCTTCCGACAAATTACTGATCAAAGTGAATTCAGTATGGCTTTGCTGTACGATCCCTTTGCCTCGAGACTGTACGACACGCTTCCCCGAAACAGACATAATAGAGACGAGCTATTGATAAACTTGTGATGGAATCTAATTTACATATTATTGAATTGAATTTATGTATTTATTTATTTGATAACAGAAAATTGACATTTTTAAATCAATAACAATAACCTTTCATCAACTTATATGATGTTAACTGTGAAGAGTGATTTTAGTGTCACGCTGACGGCGCTTAGAAATCTGTATAAAAGCTGACCGTAGTCGGTGCTAAGCGGTCGGCGTTATTCTTAAAGAAATAAATAATAAGTTTAATACGCGCCGTCTGCGCCCATGGTCAGTGTGATACGGAAACCAGCCTTACTTCTCGTACAAAATCACCGACTTTGCCAATAGCTTGTTTATGAACGGTAACTCAACGTCAAGACAAGCGATGGCCAATTCAATTCAATTCAATTTCTTGTAATTTGGATCTGCGGTAAAGCGTCTGTATGCCATTCTCGAGGTAATCTATACTAATATTATAAAGCTGAAGAGTTTGTTTGTTTGTTTGTTTGTTTGATTGTTTGTTTGTTTGTTTGTTTGAACGCGCTAATCTCAGCAACTACTGGTTCGAATTGAATAATTCTTTTTGTGTTGGATAGTCGAGTTATCGAGGAAGGCTATAGGCTATATAACATCACGCTACGACCAATAGGAGCAAAGATATAGTGGTAAAGGTGTAAAAAACGGGAGAAATTGTTCATCTTTGAAGCCTTCCGTTGCGTGCGCCGTGAAAACGGTTCAAGATACACAAAAAATATGTATTAAAGAATAATAGCTCTTTTAATGATCTAAAAAACAGTCCGCGATAGTATATGTCTATCTTTGAAGATTAACTCACAAAAACCGTTTTTATGGTTCCTAATTTGGTCGAAACAATTTGTTTAAGTTGTATAAACATAATGATATTAATCTTCATTCAAATAAATATGTTGTTGGTTAAGAGTACTTCATCCATTATAACGCGGGTAGCACCGCAGGGCACAGCTAGTTAAAATTATAAAGTGAAAAAGATGTTTCTCAGTTGAACGACATTTTTTGATTTCCAAGCGATGGTCTTAGTGTATTTACTTTTGGCTTGACGTTGCCTTACCTTTCAAGAAATTTGTTGCATTTAATGGCAATTTAGCCCACTATCACTTCAAAGCACTTGGTAACTTGGCTATGATTTTCAGTTGTCTATGTAAACTACCCAGTACAATTTTCGGAGTAATTCGACGCAATGTGCACATAACTGTGACACAAAATATTCACAATATTTTCACTTTGCTACTCTGATAATAGATAGGAACTTATATCATTGAAAATAACCGAGAGCCGCAATTTATGGGTGTATCGCTGAGGGGGTGGAATCTGTGCTCGTATGCGAGTCATTTGTCTCTTTATACGGCCCATTAACTTTTATGTCACTTTGTCAAGTGCACAACAGCGCTGTGGTTGGGACTATAGTTTACCAAATGTACCTGTCATTTTATTTCATTTTCATGCTTTTATTGTTCAGTGGGAGCCTATTTTGAAATGCGCTGATTTCGTAAATGTATACTAATAAAGGACGGTGTGAACTATGTCGTCAGCAGTAACCCCAGTGGCACGTTTACATTTGACACGCGTATAATTGTGTCCTTTGTGTGGCCATATCACATTGCTGTACAACTGTTGTAGGTACTACTTAGAGGAGACGCACTGTGCTTGCTTCATTATTTTGTTTCAGGTATGGTATTGTTGTTGTGTATGTAAAAAATAGTTGATAACTAACTTAAAATTTTATAATAATCACAAAAATATTTGTATTTGTAGAAGACAAGTCAATGTCAGTTTATCATTATGAAATTCGTCAACAGAGGCTCCAAAGAAAGCTACGTTACTATTGTTAGAGGGGTATTTATAGGTTACTAAGTAAAATTACGTAAGACCACTCAAAAAATATATGAATCACTTTTACACAGTTTATTACAAATTAATGTCTTACCTTAAAACTCTCCATCAGCACACCACTACAACACTTTTCACTTTTAGAGGTCTAGTCGCTACGACGCGCAGAAAACAGAATGTCGTGCTGAAGTCGCGAGTCGTTAAAGTTAGGTTAGGTTTGACAACCGGAAACGACTCAGTACTACAGCTAACCATTCACTTAGTTTTAATAAATTAAGCGATACATTTAAAATTAATTAACTATTGTATAAATAATAACATAAATTCTGAATATTTATGGTTACATTATATATATTTTATTGCAACAAAATCTTTCCAACCTAATTTATTTTTTTCGTTTTTCAACTATTTAAAATGATTCATTATCGGAATAAAATTACTTAGTACAATGGATTCATTATAAATTCTGCACTTAATTAATAGTTATCCTTACACTATACATTAGTTTTGCAATCCCGGCCGAAAAAAGGGTGTTATAAGTTTGAAGTGTCTGTCTGTCTGAGGCATCGTAGCTCCAGAACGGATGAAGCGATTTTAATTTAGTTTCTTTGTATGAAATATGTGTTTTGCGCGAGTGTTCTTAGACATGGTAGATGAAAATCGGTTGAAGCGCATATAAGTTATGAGGGGTAATAGTGAGGAAGAAAAACCGAAAATCTGCAAGCATACTCGAGTGAGGACTCAAACGAAAGCGCATCAAATGCACATTACAAAATTCTATTATGCACGTGATGCGACTTTTTACTTTAAAGGACACTAAGGTATACGAATCGTTTTTTTTTTAATTTTAAGTTTCGATTATTGTTGGTTGAGGCTATAGATTAGGCTATGTAGACGAGTCATCGATGGGCTATATATTGTTACAAGTAAAATATCTAGCGCATCCCTCGACTCGTCGGTAGACGGTAGCGCCCCGATAAGGAGTGAAGGAATCGTGGTACGAGAGTACTATTTCATTTTTCTTGATTAACGAGTTGATACGACACTATAAATATTGAAATATTTACATCGCTACACGTACTCTTGAGATCTTGTACTTTAAGGTATTTCATAAATATGCACATAGGTATATGTAAATTAAGATCAAACAATCTATAAAAATCTATAATTTTATATTTAGCAATTGGTATAACATTTTAAACGAAGATCACGACGATAGATAATTAATACTATTATAATAAATTATAAGCACTCAAATCCTACTAACATTATATACCCGAATTTTTGTGAGGATGTTAAGAAGTGTGTGTGTTGTTGCTTTTTCACGCAAAAAGTATCTAGATGGATTTTGACTTTATGAAACTTCTTACATAATTATCAGAATAACTTATAGGCACATACATATTTTTACCGTAAAATACCGTTTTACGCGAGAAAATATAATCATAACAAGCAAAGCCCGATGTGTACAAAATTGGCATGGACTTAGCTATTTTACCAGTGATGGACAATATTTACTTTTTACCACGGGACAATTTATTATGACGCGTAAAGCCGCGTGCGTACAGCCAGTCTATTATAAAATCCCGTAAAATATCAAATATAATAAGCAATAGCTTTAAGGAATGCATCAAATACAAATAAAATTATAATTTCTCAAGCCTGTCCAAAAATGTATTCTACAGAATGAATTTCCGGACAGCTTCTGAGAAATGAGCAAGCAATTTCGTTCCATAGCAAGAGCCATATTATTGTTCTGAATATTTTGGGTTCAGCTCAGTATAGAGCAACTTTCACTTGGTCAAACATAATTGTGGGAAACTTGATCATTTTCATCCTGTAGGGGCATTCTATAGACATCACAGTATAAAAGAAAAGGCTTGCTCAATACACATGCCATCACGATTTAACTTTAAGTAGTAGTAGAAGACTTTTCTCTCTCTCTTTTTCTCTCTCTGTAGACAGCCCCTCATGTATGAGGATTGTGGTAAGTATCAAAGGCGTATCTAAAGCAGATGATCAGACTCCACCTACTTCTGTCTATCTAATATCGGATGGTGTCGTAAAATGTGGATGGCCATGGAACTTTCATTTGATCTTAATGATTTTTAATAAGTGATAAACCCCACTTTGCTGGTGAAACTATATTTAAAATTCATTTGATCTCTCCATCAAGTTGGCGAACGTCTTCTTTTTAAATTATCATGGTTTTAACAATATTATTATTTAAGTGGGCAACATACCATGATTAGACGGTATTTGAGTTTTCCAGATATTATAAATTAATGTTACCCGTTTTAAATCATAATATTGTCTTCTTGACCGTCTGGTACTAATAATATTCATTTATTTAGTACTTTCAAATTATAAATATTTATTTATCTATAGATTTAGGAATACATAGAAAAATACATAGAAAATTACATTCACACTGAAGGCCAATTATAAAAATACTACCTACCTAATCTAGTTACTAATTAGTTGTATTATTACAATTTTTTTGCGATAAGTTAACTTTGAAATATCTTCTTAATATAATGTTTTTAATGAATTCGGTGTTCGTTTTATTTATCTATTCACACTTAATAAAGATTACAAATATGATAAAGGAATTCAAGGTACCCTAGCGTCAATACAGCTAAGCTAACCGGAAGGACCTTATGTGGGTAACTTCCGGCAAGTTAGGTTGGTGTTTCTATCGATTCGTCCGAATACAGGATTAAACTCAGAGTCGTTGGCAGTCACATGCAAGTTTGCAAATTCTGTTTAGAAACTGAGAGACGCTTGAGGTTTAATAGTATTGCAATTAGGGCGCGTGGTTGTTGGCACTTAGTATTAAATACTTCCTAAACACCATAAACTAAGTACTGAGTCTGTGCTTTGTGTACTTTAAAATATACTTAAAGTAGTTACCACGTTCACTTATTAACCCCCGACCAAAATAGAGGGGTGTTATAAGTTTGACGTGACTGCATGTCTGTGTGTCTGTCTGTCTGTCTGGGACATCATAGCTCCCGAACGGATGTAGCGATTTCGATTTAGTTTTTTTCGTATGAAAGGTGAGTTTTCCGCGAGTGTTTTTAGACATGTTTCATGAAAACATGTCTAAGAACACTCACGCACAATCGGTTGTGCCGTTTAAAAGTTATGGGGATTAGAATGGGGAAGGAAAACCGAAATTCTGCAAATATACTCGAGTGGGGTATCAAATGAAAGCGCATCGCGTGCACATTACAAAATATGGTGTTTTACTTTTAAGGAAATAAAGGCATTGGAATTGGGGTTTTTCTTAAATTTTAAATTTAGATTTATCGTAAAGCTTGCAGTGCCCCATCGTACTTCCCACATTATAATGATTTTTTTCACGGAATAAAATAGTTTCCCGAAGTAAAAAGTAAAGTCAGGCCTAATGCCTGAGTAGTTGAGTAGCAAAATGAAATTCTGTGAACCAAATTTTTGGAGTTTACTCTTAAGACTTAAGAAATGATTTGAGTTATTAGGCCCAGTACGGAAATTTTATGAGGAGTAAAATCAAGTGTAACACGAAAAGTTGAGGCGTTAAGTAGAAAGAGACAAGCATATATATCCGTAGGATTGAACGTGTACAAGAATGAGATGATAAACATTACACAGCGTAACTCATTCTCGGGGTCCCCTCTGATACTTCGTAGTCTCACTTTATTTTATTTATATTATTTTGTAACATACTTTATGTAATACGCTTTATTGAAGTAATATAAATAATCCGAATAATTACAGATATATGTTTGTTTCTCTTATCATTTAGCAGATGCGTTCATTTACCCTTTTTTCTATTCGATATATATCATAATTATCGATCGTACGGAGTAAACTCCAATCGTGCGTCGTGCTGACACACACACACTTTTTTTCATTTCGAACTGTTTAGATCCAGAGATTTCTCTCGTCACAAACTCTGATTTTACCTCTTGGTAAGTCTATTTGAGTGTTTCTCTTCGTGTAATTATAGTATAAATACAGTTAGGTAAGTTTTTTTTTCCACTAAATATATAAAGATTATTAATAATATGCATATTAACGAACATCAAATCTTCATTTCCTTCTTTAATCTTTCTTTTTTTTTTTGTTGAATCTTTTGATCAAAGTGTCGATTTCAGTTAATTTGCACTCCATAGCTGTCCGGCGCAAATGGACATTCGAAAAACTTTTAAAGCTATTTCTGAAAGCCAACCTAAAACAAAGCTGAATTAATTCAGAGCCTGCCGTAATCAAACAGGGAACTTGCATTTTTATTTAAACCACGCTGCCACTTTTTGTCCTGTCATTTTAATTCAAAAGAAAGAGCCTTTTTAATTTAACATCCTCGAATAAAAAAAGTTTTTACCGGTCTTTTATTACATTTCTAGTATAATACTTATTGGTACTTCATTGTGAATTTCAAAGGTTACAGTCGAAAATGTCAAGGTAGTTGGTTTTTATTACTTTCTTGTCATTTCATTTCAGCGCTTGTAATTTACATATTTCTGAGGGAATGTCCATAGCAATACTTGTTCGAGAATTTATTTACGTTCAAGTAGAACGTAAATAAATTCTCGGTTTCTCAGAATTTATTTACGTTCTACTTCAAAGGACGTCTACCTGTAAAATATTTATAGATGTCGATAGAAATTGCTTCACATATTTTACAAATTAGTCCTGAACTTTGTAGTTAGGAAGAAAAGTGCAAAAATCAAAAGACAGAGAAAAATACATTGATATAAAATTACAGTTTTATCCATCTTTGCGTTAAATCGTTGTCTTCAAAAAGTTAGCTTACGAAAGACAAAACAGTTGCTGTTCAAACTGAATTAATCATGTTCGAAAACGTTTCGTGTCTTGGACAGAACTCGCTACTATTCAGGAGGAGCATCGAAATTCTAATTTTGTTTGGAAAGTCTAGACTTTGTGTATCACTGGTTATGTCGATGCAATTTAGACTTAACTTATTAAATTTAGAAAAGATTTTATTAATGTTTTTATTAATTACCTAGATCTATTATTTATCTTCAAAAACCTGAAAGACAATAAAATTGCTGGAATATTTACAGAAAAAAAGGGATTTGTAGAGCTCAGAATTAACTGATATCTAATATTATCATACATGATATTATATACATTACGCATACATAAAGTTTGCTAGTCTGTAAGGCAAAAAATAAAACAATGTTTTTATTTGGAAAACTTAAACATACGAAAATATACGCATTTAGTTATTATAACTGTGTCGCGTATATTAACGCCCTCTCCGTTACAGTAGTATCCAATTTTTTATCAAGCTTATTCTAATCTAATAGATAAATGTGATTTGTGTGTGTGTATGTGGGCGTAAGTGTGTGCGTAAGGTATATGTTTATATGGGCCTGGGATGCCTGAAATATATGATTTATTAATATTTATAATTCGTCTATACAGTATTATGTATTACTGATGTATTGTAAAAATACTTAAAACTTAGTTTTAGTTTCACAGCCAGGTGTGATAATAAAGACAAATAGTCGTAATACAACTAATCCTACAGGGGTATAAAATCAAAAATCTTAAACAGTATTGTCAGAGAAAACATTCTTGAAATATGATACGCAAAGATCTTGAGCAAAAGCATTAAAAATATTGCAGAATTTTTCTCACCACTGCAGCACACAGCTGCATTACACTAAACAGGTTACAAGCAACGAGATAGAACAGCGTTAAAAGCGAATAGACAAAGACACACCACATACCATTAACACGTAATGCACTCGCATACATATCCAACGGAGCATTATTTGTTTTGCGGACATTTGAAACTCTCAGACTTTTGTAGCTAAAGTAATGATTCTATCTGACTGGTATTAGTACCAAAGTCAAAGACAGTTGCGTCAATTTTTTATTTACACTGAATTGAGTTAATATCAATTAAGCTTGTTTGGTTTTATAAACGAGTTCAAAAAACGAGAGAGTTCTTTGTTCGACTTTATATTTTTTATGTATGTTTACCGATTTCACCGTCTATTGTAGTTTTTAAAAAATCTTGTTTATTAGATAGATTATTACACTTTCGAGGTAGTTCCATTAGTACAAGTCAAGATCTAATGGTGATATCCTGAGAAATCGAGGGCATAGCTTGAGTGCGGATGCAATAGTGAAGACTCAGCACATGCTGAGCGACCGACGACCCATTTGTCTATAATCTAAATACTTTTAAACCTTACTTTGCCGCGGCTTGTCACCACCCTCCGGGCTGGGCCAGTGCGTGAAGCGATTTTTTCGTGTTTCGTAATGTGGTCCGGAGAAGCCATCTTCTAGGCCTTCATGCTCCATCTTAGACCACATCATCGCTTTAAATCAGGTGAGATTGTGGTCAAATAAAGTCTTATTAATATATAAAAAAAAAACCTGCTTGTATCTTTTGTAATGTTTTACACAAATTAATAATAATATGTTTGTTCATATAATATTAGGTAGGTACTACGATCTCCAATGACCGCATTGCAGCGACGCGCTCTTAAGTCGTAAAGAAATTTAGTTTTTTTATTAAATTGATAGTTTCTAAGTAATAGTAATGACATATCATAAGCAACAACGATAACACAATTCACAAAAACCAGGCTTTATTAATAATCTAGCCTTAAAATTCGTGGAATATTTCTTTTTCAAAAAGGCAACAGTTTTGTTTAAAGTTGATTAAATACCAAACGGCGAAATCATTTCCTGTGGATGGGTTGCAGGTATGCTTTTATTACAAAACTAGGAGTAGTACCTAGCTTGTGATACGGCTATATCTATTATTGAAAAAGGTATATTTTTTTAACAAAAAGAGGCGTGTTACCGTGTGTTTCGGTGTGTCTGTCTATCTGTCTGTGGGATCGTAGCCCCCAAACGGACAACACACACATCTCGTTGACACGAATATTCGCCTAGTTTAGACACACGATCTCAAAATGTACTTACTCGTAGTAAGGGTATCAAGTTTTTAGTAGTTTCGCACCATAGTCTAGTGGGTAATAATTTTAAAAAAACTAGCTGCTCGCCCCGGCTTCACACGGGTTGTTATTCATTATTTTTCCCCGGCAATTATTTCAATTTTTCTCGCTGTAAAAACCATAACTGAACACCAACAAACATTAAAAATTTTCCAAATTGGTCCAGGCGTTATTGCAACATATTTTACGATTCGGTTTTATATATAATACTAGCGGCCCGCCCCGGCTTCACACGGGTAAAAAAATATTTTATTATAAACCATCCTTGAACACCAACGAACATTTAAAAAAAAATGGCCAAATTGGTCCAGGCGATGTTGAGTTATGCGCTTAGCAACAACACATTTTGCGATTTATTTTTATATATAAGATAAAAATAAATAACTGTAATAATGTACTCTTAACCAACAACATATTTATTTCAATAAAGATTAATATTATTATGTTGATACAACTTAAACAAATTATTTCGACCAAATTAGGTACCATACAAACGGTTTTTGTGAGTTAATCCTAAAAGATAGACATATACTATCGCGGACTGTTTTTTAGATCATTTAAAAGAGCTATTATTCTTTAATACATATTTTTTGTGTATCTTGAACCGTTTTCACGGCGCACGCAACGGAAGGCTTCAAAGATGAAATAATTTTTTAGATTAAACAAAGGAAAATTTTAATTGTTATCATAAATAGCCTATTTATTTGTAAACCTTTTATGTTTTTTACAAAGTGATTAAACCCACATAAAGGTTAAAACTAATTATTCTAAAGTTGTGCAGAAAAAATTAAGACGAAGTTTATTTGTATCATAGAAAAAATCAAATTAAAGTCCTACATTTATGTATTACCACAGATTGAAGTATCTAATCTGTGGTATTACACTGTTACTGTAAAATCCCGAACTACGGTAAATCCAAATATTTTCCAGTAGGTGCATACATCCTAGGATTTAATAAGAATTTATGAAAATGCATATTTTTCGGGTTTTTAGAATAAGGATTTGGTTAATGCAAGGTAATGGTTTTACCACAGCCGGTAAAAGTTGAAAACGAAAAATCAACTGTCTATACTTTTTATCTTATCATTATCCAAGATAAAATAAAGCTATTATTAAATAAAGTCACCTAACACCCATAGTAAAAGCTCTGCTTAGTTTGGGGTTAGGTGATGCTGTGTGATTAGGCCGGAGATATTAATTTATTTATTACTAGCTGCCCGCCCGCACGAGTAAAAAAAGTTCCCGCCAATAATTCGATTTTTTCTTGCCTTTTAAACCTTTCCTAGACCTCCACGAACATTTCAGGACTAAGATAAGATACATCCGTTCAGCCGTTCTCGAGTTTTAGTCAGACTAACGAACAACAATTCATTTTTATTTATATAGATGGCGCTTGGGCGGCACGCTCGCTGAGGTTGCTCGCCTTGCGTATTGTTGTACATAAACAAACATAATATCTACATGCCCCACATAATGATAACATTTTCCATTAAAATAATACTCTAGTTAATTCTCGTTTCTACGTAAAATGGACTTTTCCTATAATTAATTTCCAAAATATTAATAAATTTGATAGGTATGAAGACTCATACTACACCTAGGGTTCCGTGAACAGTTTTATTATATCACATTAAATTTACCTTTTCATTTTTTTATTGCAAACAAATACTAAAAAAACCGTGTTGGCTAAGTGGGAGCATACTTCACTTTAATTCTGTAAGTCAAACCTCCACTTCTAGATTTTTCTTCCTGAAAATTGTATGTGTGTTTAATGGTACTTTAATAACGGTACGGTAAAAATCCTAAGACATTCCAGGTAAATGTGCGAATCAAAAAATCAAAATCATTCGGGAATTTACCACTAAGCCCCAAATTTACCATTTTATGCTAAAAATCGAGTTTGATTAAACCAAGTTCAACCGTTGAAAAATGACAATTTGATCTCAGTTACGCGGTGAAACCAGTTAAGCTTGATATGATCGCGTGCATAGTTCAGGTGAAATCGGGGCCTATAGGCGATAATTCTTAGATTTTACTAACCTCAAATTTCCTAAAATTTACCATAGTTCAGGCTGTTACAGTAACAACGCTATTACGAGACCGAAAAAAATACATAGACATACTTACTTTTAATAAGTTTCTCATTTTATTAATCAAAAGAAATAAAACCATTTTGAGATCAAACAGAAGTTTTTTTTTAATAATACTTGTCTACATTTTTCGCCAGCCTTGGCCAAGTTTTTCGTTCTAATTAAAATAAGTTGTAACAAACTTGTCTAATTTTCATTTTGCTATGGTTCAAGTTTCTTTTTTATTTATATTTGATTACTTAAACATTATAATAGATCGCTGTATAATTATTACATCGTTATTAAATTGCGTTATATTTATAACTTTTTTTAACATCTAAAGTATTGGTTATTTACAGAACTCATACCTAATTTTTTTATTAATCTTTTGACTATTTATAGCTAGTTTACTCCGAAAACGTTCTTCTATAAAGTATAAGGAGTTTTGAAGTAAATATTATACATATCTTTTTAAATTTGGTTAAGTACTTTTTGATGAGGAGATACGTAGAAGAACGCGGGTCACCGACATAGCCAAGCGAATTAGCTCGCTAAAGTGGCAATGGGCGGGCCATGTGGCACGCAGGACAGATGGCCGTTGGGGCCGGAAAGTTCTCGAGTGGAGACCACGGATCGGCAAACGTAGAGTAGGACGTCCACCAACTAGATGGACGGACGATCTGGTAAAGGTAGCAGGCTCGCGGTGGTTGCAAGCTGCTACCGAACGAAGTCACTGGAAGTCATTGAGGGAGGCCTATGTCCAGCAGTGGACGTCCTACGGCTGAAATGATGAAATGATGAATGACTTTTTGAAGATACTAGCAGGCTTGCTCCGGCTTTGCACGGGTACGAAAACTTTTCAATCACTATATATCTTTTCTTCAATCACTCTATATACAAGATACAAGGTGTTTCAAAATTGGTATACATAGCGGATAGAATGTGAATCTACAACATTTCGATTTGAAGGCCTCTTTTTCAACAACAAACAGGACAGACAGGCATTTTTTACTAGAAACTTTTTCACTTGGAGTGTAGGTCATCAACCCTGTTGTTTGGCCCGAGTTTATTAATAAAGGTCCCTCGAACAGGACTAAATGCCACCCACATAGTCATTGTAAAATGTTTAAAGTACCTATTGAATACCCCGAAGGTTAACGGTTATCTGTCTGTAAAGTGAATCTTAATTAATTACTCAGCAACAATGGATTGGGAGTGGTTATTTGAAAAATACGCGCGCGTAGTAAGAACGTGGGTGGTCGTGGCGAGTCTTCTTATGTTGAAAACCGCATAAAATCCGTTCAGTAGTTTTTGAGTTTGGAACGGAAAAATGTATC
The DNA here is from genome assembly GCA_929108375.1 of Gymnoscelis rufifasciata. Lineage (NCBI taxonomy): Eukaryota > Metazoa > Arthropoda > Insecta > Lepidoptera > Geometridae > Gymnoscelis > Gymnoscelis rufifasciata. The sequence goes on along the minus strand of OV815302.1, from coordinate 8,674,839 downwards.
TATATATTTTAGAAAAAAAAATAGAATAAAGTAACATCACAACAGTGGACGACCTTTGTGGCTATGAAGTAGTCGTATATCAGTCACCTAAAGGTGCGTACGGATTGCGCGTACCCTGGTACGCGTACTCAGTTTACGCGTATCCGGAACGCCTAGTCCATACCTGCAGCTACGCGTTCACTCCTGGGGTACGCGTACCGCGCGAGCCAACTCGCAGCGCGAGCCACCGTCAGTCGGTTTTTTGTCGCGCGTCAAAGAGGACGCACGCGGCCGGCTACGCTATATTTGGACGGCAAAATGAATAAACACGCGTGTTCTTCGAGTTTCAATAATTTTTTTTTTATTTCAGGTTCAACCTTTTCAGGAATTATTTCAAAATCTTGCAAACTCATTCTCACAAAATTTTTGTCCCCACTTTCTTCATAATTTATATCTTCCATTAGCCTATTTCCACACTGTAATCTTTCACGAAACAATTTTTTCATCCACCATCTAGGTTTCCGTTTGTTTCTCTTTTTTTTTATTTAAAATGTGTTGAATAATGACTAACGCCGCAGCAGTGGTGGTGCACGCAGCCGCTCAGTTTGTCGGAGTCATGGCGAATGACTGGGGCTCGCGGAGGGCTCTGGATCGGTTGACCTCGCGTACAGGTTCGCGGCGGTCCGTACAAGAGCTGTACGCGTATCCAATGTACGCGTGGACAACTACGCGTAACACAGGAACGCGCTATCCGTACGCACCTTAACACCCATAGTACAAGCTTTGCTTCGATTTGGGTTAGGGGATGCTGTGTAATTAGTCCGGAAATAGATCATAATTATTTATCACCACCTCATTGTAAAAGAGGAGGCCTATATTCTGCAGTGGACTTCATACGGCCGAATATCATATTTAAATAAACGAAATTTTTATTTTGATTATTTTTTATTTTATTGTAATTTTTATAACCTATGTTAAAATTCCTTTTTTAGGTTATTAAACCCTGTATATTTGGATATTATTATGTAGAAAACGAATGAATCAAATTAAGTTAAGTTAGTGACGTTATTATATTCAAAATATACAACAAAGTATGACTCCAAAATATCCACTTTAATAATAAGGTCCCGTGTATATTTTATACGGAATAATACGAAAGGTCACACATTCAGTTAATTTACGTAATAGCATCAATTAAAGGCTTTGTCGTTTCAGCGTCGGCCTAAAAAAAGTACAGCTAATTCACTCTGGAATGTGAAAGTAGCTCTGTCTAATATTACTTATTTAAAGTAAATAATGTAAATTGTTGCATATACATGTTTCATGAAATCAAAGTTTTAAAACTTCCTACCTGTCCTCAAGAAATATAAACTTCGCTTAGTTAGGAAATAACTTAGGTCCTTTAATAGGTACATGAAATTTCCAACGAATTTAATTTTTTTTAATTAAAACAGTTCGTTATGAACATTTAATTTAGATTCACAAGACCGAAGGCCTTATCCAGCGAGACATTTAAACATCTGACTAAATACTAACCAAAGAATTTTCTAAAATATTTTTGTTACAAATATGGATAAAGTATAGGAGGCCTTTGCCGTAAGGCACACCGAAATTAGATTTTTTTTTTATTGCTAATAATATTATCTAACTTGTTTCTAGAAAAATATGTTTCATATACATAATAATATACTTAATGTGCAAACTTGTAACCTGTAAAAATATTTCGGAAATAAAAGGCTTTTTTCTTTATTATCTATATAAATAAAAATGAATTGTTGTTCGTTAGTCTGATTAAAACTCGAGAACGGCTGTACGGATTTATCTTATCATAGTCTTGAAATGTTCGTGGAGGTCTAGGGAAGGTTTAAAGGCGAGAAAAAATCGAATAATAGCCGGAAAAAAAATTGAATAAAAACCCGTGCGAAGCCGGGGCCGGCCACTAGTTATGGATAAAATATTATTTTTTATATAAAAATTAAAACAAGTTAAATATTTTCACTACAAAATACTTTTCTTTTAATTTTAACACTTTAGGAATGGAAAAGCTATTTTCAAACACTCTCCACATTCCTGCGAGTATTTACATAATTTAAATAAATAAATATAATTTATATTCACTTTTAGTTTAAATTTGTAAGGCACAATATAATATGTTTTTTTTAACAGAAATACAGATAGCATTAATATACAAGTGAACTAGCTGTAACCTGCACCGCTCTGAACAAGCCACGCTAATAGGCCATGTTTTATATACGAAGCAAATACCCCAAAGGCTTTTATTTTATTCGCCTGTTTTACATAATAACCAAAGCGGAACCAGCCACATCGTAATAGTAATCGTAGTATTAATTTGAGTACATTCTGAAGTAGCACATATTTATTATAAACAGATAGATAGATATTTAAAAAAATAATTGTCAAGGTTGTCTAGTAGGGATCGCTGTTTAGCGATAATATCGCCATTTGTCACATAGTTTTAGCATTTGTCTGCAACAATTGTCAATGCTTTGAATTCTAGAAAAAAAATTTTTTTATCAATATCTTTATATTGTACCTACATCACAAAATATTACAACTAACGTCCTGGCCTGTAGCCCTATCACGAGTTGCCATTCACGACTGTTGGAGATTACAACATGCTGTAATCCCATATATGTATTTAACAGATAAAGATAACATTCTAGTTTCGAAAAATCTGTCAAATGCATGGTCGTAAGTGGCAACTCGTGGTTAGCCATACCACTGATCAGTTTACGAAAAGATTCCACTGTACCTACAGTACCTCCTCGTTTTATTAACGCTCTTCAAACGGAAGTAGAAGAAAACGAAGAGATAATTCGTTAAACCAAATGAACGACATGATGTGTCGTGATGTTAACTGAGTTCGCCACCCCTAAATCGTTTCTATTAGCAAAACCAGTAAGGCTATTTCGTAAACACCCCTTATTTCCCGTCTCCCTTCGACCTCTGATTGGTCTGTCATGAGGAAAATCGCTCAAACCTCGCTTGAAGGGTGTTTACTTCGTAAGCGGGTTGATGTGAAATGTAGAATTAAGTTAAGGCAGAAAGTGACTGGTTTGACATTCAAGTAGTAAGTATTTTCGGTTTAATAAAGTATTTTCTGTTTAAGAGATAGTTGCATGCACAATAATACCACGCTTATTAGCAGCGAGTAACGAGCATATTTTAAGGATTTTTTTATGATAGATAAGCCTTCATTTGACAACAATCTCAGATGATGTAAAGTGACGATTGTGGTTTAAGATGGAGCATGAAGACCTAGAACTCGCTAAAAGCACAAATCGCAACACCAAACACCAACCTCAAAAATTTGCAAAGCTACAAAATTTTTTTTTTAAGAATTCTTACTCGAATTAAGCTTGCTCATTATTATCACTGTTTCGACACACCTAACATCAGGTAGCAACTGCTCAATATTAGCATTCTTTCGTGAGATTAATATGTAGGAATTTGTAATTGTAGCTTATTGTTGACATTCGCATTTTACGAGTTGTACAAATGGTCTGATAGAAAGTCTAGATATAGAAAATGACTATCTAACAAGAAACAAAATCATTTGTTTCCATTGTTTGGATTTACAAATATAAGAAACTTCAAAACTAGCACAAAACACAAATACCAATTAAACACACAGACAGACACGTCAAACTTATAACACCCCTCTTTTTTGGTCGGGGTTAAAAAGTAAAATATCACCTGAGTAGTATGAGTTTATAACTCCGGAGGGCAAATTAGCAGAAAAAAATATGTAATACGCTAAAACACAAACATTGCGACTAATAAAAACTTCGTATCTCATCGTCACTCAAACCTTGCATTTTTCGAGTGTCTGTTTGGACGCCTGCCTATGTCTACACGGTTCCGTCACACCGATCTAGTGACGGTTGACTGACGGAATGTCATGATGATACAGACGAGCAATTTATTTGATGGATTTATAGCGCTGTGCAGGTCGATAGCGATTTATTTTATGTATGGGAGTTTTGAAACTAAGTCAGATATTTTTGCTTTGCTTTTTTAGATGTTATTTCACTTTTTTTTTGGGTTGTTATTTTACAAAAAAAATTGTTTCTGGCACTTGGCACAAAGTATTCTGGTTTTAAATATTTTGCCAAGGTATTCTTTGTCAACATAATGTAAATCACACTATGTACAGATTTATTCAAAATTGTTAAGTAAGGATGGTAAAATTGAGGCAGTAGCAATTACTACAAAAGCAATGTCATATAATAGAATAATTCTATTCTTATTATTTTTGCATAATTGGACTTTAAAAATGCAAAGAAACTGCAGTTTGATTTATCTTCGACTTTAGAATATTTTTTACTAAGGTTATAAAATATAAGTTTTATAACCCTAGCTTATTATGTTTCTGATTGAAATTCCAAAGCACAGTGTAATACTTAGATTAAAATCATTTATTTGAACTCACTAGGCACACATTATTTTTACTTACTTACTATACTTATGAACTGGCCCATCATTATTTATCCCATGGAATTACTTTCTGATTAAAATTCCGCCGCATATATGTTTGAGACAATATCAAAAACTCAGAATGTTTTTTGATGCAGTTGTTGATTTATTAAATGAGTCAAGAGGAATGTTTAGTGTAGGGGCGAGATGATTAAATAAAATTATCCGCCTGTCATTTATACGATTTCGAAAGTGATCGCGTATTTTTTATTATTAGAAAGAAAGAAAGTTGTTTTTTAATCATACAAAAATTTCAACTATGTACATAATAACTTAAACTATTTATACAGATTAGGTAGGTACTGATTGAGGTTAAGAAATGGGATACAGGTTATTATGATTTCCGTATCCAAATGGCATAGTTTCTTATTATTTAGAGTGATTAAACTGTTGAAATGCCCTTTGGTCATAAATATTTTCATAAAAATTGGTCAGAGTCCATGTTATGCCTAGATTCTTGTGAAATTTATTTCTCAGAAAAGCCTATGAAGAGTAGAAAGTACACTGAAATCTCGAGTGTTTACCCGTGGTCCCATTGGGTAGACCCATTCCCGGTCCACGGGTAATTTTGATAAATCAAAGGATTTTTTTGGAGAATTAAATCAAAGGATTTAGGAAACAATCCCTATGTCATGGAACCACGGGGGCGTGGTTCCATGACATAGGGATTGTTTCCTGGTCTTATGATTTATCGATAGAAAATTAAAGCACACAAAGTTTACTCGTTTAAATAAAATTATTTAATTAAAATTGTCATATTGGACTTGAAAAGTTGGGGTGGTTCACTAGTTTATAAGAAAAGGATTTGCCTGTGGCTTTAGCGCAAACGTTACTTCAGCGCGGTTTTCCAAGCAGTTTGGGTAAATGTTTGGGAAATGTGATAGCCCCGGGAAAGAAAGTATTATTGTCAACTTTTATGGCTCGTTTGTATTCCCCGAAGTACGCATATTGAATACACGATTCGATTCATACCCGGATATTGGGGAGTGACAGGTTATTGAGCGAAGGAAATCAAAATGTTACCGTATGAATGTTACATGCAACGATAACTTTGGAAATTACTTAGGAAATCTTTAGTTTGGAACTTGTTTTACGGAATTACATGAGTTTCTTTGGGGAACGGCCGAGGAATGGCGTAATTTTATGAGTGTTTTATTTAGGTTGCCACACTATTTTTTTTATTCTTAACTTTTTCTTTAATATCTTAAAGTGCCTTAAATACGAGCCGTTTATGGAAATAATTGCCGTATTTCCTTAAACGTGATTGTAAGAACGACTTAGTTAGGAAATATTCTAATTTATAATCTTTAACTATCATTATATTCTAGGTTTTTGTAATATTTCCAATATTTTCAATGATATTTAGTTGTCACTTTTATGATAGATGATTGACAAATGATTGTAAGTTTTAAATATTTGAAACCTTCTAAGAAATATTATACTAACTCCATTACAAGAAAACTATCCACCAAGTTATTATAAAGAACATATTATTAGTCAAATGTAAAATTACTACATTACAACAGTTTAAACCATGATATTAAAAGACACTCTAATAACATATTTCACTGGAATTATGGTGCTGACACCTACGACCTATTTAAATGGTTTAATGTTTACGTAATATACTACGATTTAAATACTATAATAAGATTTGAGGAAAAAATTTTTTTTTGCTTTTTAAATGAACATAAACATTTATTTACATATTAATAAATGATATTCCATTTTACCTACGTAGGCATTAAATATATTTATTTACCATACATTGAAATATATAACATAAACATTTATTTACATATTAATAAATGATATTCCATTTTACCTACGTAGGCATTAAATATATTTATTTACCATACATTGAAATATATTAACGACGTGGACCATTGTAATAAAATTTAAATGAATTCAACTTGTGAGCATCAGTTTTCATTAAAAAAAAATTATTGAAATCGATCCACGGAGCTCAAACTCCTGAGGTAAAAACATAATTAAAATAAAGCATAAAAATAAAAATATGCGTCGAATTAGGAACCTCAATTTCTTATTTATATTTATGTAATGTAATACAGTTCAACAAAAAACAATGACTCAGCAATAATAAAAAAACTCCAACCTCTGTAATTTTTTCATGTAAAAATAATTTTAATTTTCCACAATTTTTTTTAAACAATTTTGATACTTGATTATGCACTGGTACGATACGGCATAGCACGATAAGAAAATAAGCTTAAACAATATTATTTGTATAAATTGACAAACCTTCTATTCGTAAAGTATTATTCTGGTGTAAACCTTTGTGTTTATAAAATATCTTTCATAATAGAAACGTAATGTATTTTTCTCTTTATAAAAAAGTTAGAAGCCACACAATTTTGTAAGCAAATACTATTTCCAATATTAACCGAGAAACCAAATGATCCGAACCCTATTAACTATTTCATTTCGATATTTTCGTATCTGTGTTTATTTGTTAGCTTGTGCTATAATATTCATACAATCTCAATGTAACGAGTCAAACTAAACATTCTATTAACCAGAGCAAACATTCTTAAATAATACAATAAAAATAAGTGTATGTTTTTAGAGAAATCTACGTCACTAAATACTACAAACTACTATAGGTCACTAATGGCTTAAAAAAGCCGTGTTGGCTAAGTGGGATCACACTCGGGTTTTCATTTCGAAGGTCGTGGGTTCTAACCACCCCGCCTCGCTCTTCCTGATTTAATGATTATAACAATAATCATTTATTTCAGGCATCTCAGGCCCCTATAAACATAATACTCGTACCTTACAGACTAACATGCATCTTAATATATATAAATCTCGTGTCACAATGTTTGTCCTCAATGGACTCCTAAACCACTAAAATATAGTTTAAATCTCAAATTATAGTCGCAATTTTATCAATTTATCTACAAAAGAATTTCTGTTCGTTAAGTCTCACTGAAACTCTACAACGGCTGAACGGGTTTATCTTAAAGTAGTCTTGAAATGTTCGTGGAGGTCTAGGGAAGGTTTAAAAGGCGAGAAGGAATCGAATAAATGACAAGAAAAAAAAACTAATAAAGCCGTGCGAAGCCGGGGCGGGCCACTAGTAAACATATAAATCTTGTAAAAAGTGTCCGTATCGTGGATCATCTGAAATTGAATCATTTTTCTTCTTAAAAATGTATGTGCGCTTTAAACACGTGCTTTAACTGTGAAGGAAAATATAGTAAGGAAACCGGCATGTACTGAGAACTTTGAAGAGTTTGAAGGACATGTGACATTCACCAGGCCGCACTTGGACAGCATCGTGAATTAAGGCTTATATATAAAAAAAAATTAAATTCATTTATTTCAGACAGCAATTTTATCCATAGTTTAGTTAGTATCTTATTCTCTCTCTTCAAGAGGGAAGTCCCTGTATTCAAAGAGCTGAAAACATTATTTATTTTCCCACTGCTGGTATGGTGTTGATGAAAGACTTTCCGAAGTCAGTATTATAATAATTTTAATGAATGCTCTTTTTACCCCCGACAAAAAAAGAGTGGTGTTATAAGTTTGACGTGTCTGTCTGTCTGTCTGTGTGTCTGTCTGTCTGGGACATCATAGCTCCCGAATGGATGGAGCGATTTTAATTTTTTTTTTTTTGTATGAAAGGTGTGTCTGGCCCGAGTGTTCTTAGACATGTTTCATGAAAATCGGTGTGCCGAAGTTATGGGGCAACCCTATGGGGGTTGCCCCATAACTTCGGCACACACTTTTAAACGGCAGAGGAAGGAAAACCGAAATAAAATCTGAAAATATACTCGAGTGGGGCATCAAATGAAAGCGCATCGCGTGCACTTTACACAATATTATGGTGTTTTACTTTTAAGGAAATTAAGGCATTGGATTCAGGGGTTTTACTTTAATTTTAAATTTAGGAGTACCTATAATGTTATTATTATTAATATAATCTAACAGAGAACTTATGTCATATTATACGTAGCATAATCTGAGCTCTTATTTTCTTTTATTAACCTATCATAAAAGTATATCCATAACGAAACATAAAAGTTAACCTCATTATGTTTATAAGTTGCACTATAAGTTTTATCTAGCTCTAAACAATAAACATACATATATACATATCTTAACTGACTCTATCAACCAAAACTAAAACTCCTTAGTCGCCAACTAAATGAGTCGGTTTGCGTAACGCCGGTAAACGGCTTTATGAAGATAAACTGTAAAAACATGCAACAAATTTTTGATTGGATATTTTAAAATAATAATTGGTTTTAGGGTTCCGTATCCAAAGGGTAAAACGGAACCCTATTACTGAGACTTCGTCGTTTGTCAGTCTGTCTGTCACCAGGCTGTGTCTCAACAACTGCGATAGATAGAGAGTTCAAATTTTGAGAGATGATGTGCTTCATACACCTAATAAATAAATTTATACGGGGCTCCCATACAACAAACGTGATTTAACAAAGTCAGGCATCGTTGCGCCAAATTAGTACTTGGATGGGTGAATGATGGTCTCACTACACCTTTTTGCACTTGAAAAAAATTACCTACTTATTTTGTTATTTTTTATTGCAAAATGTACACGGAACCCTAGCTGTAGTATGAGTCCATCTCATACTTATCAAATTTATTTTAATTTTTTAAACATTTAAAACCCTATTTTCTTATACCAGTTTAATGTACAACAGTTATCAATAAAACTTTCTGTTTTGCTGTATTTCTGTAGAGATGTTTATAAGTTAAACCCCAAACAAATTTAAGTACATTATAACATTTACAGAATTTCCAGCCTTATTTATCAGAATCACCACATTTTCCTAAGAAATGCATTTCTTAATTAGACGCTAATTGGTTTCCCCGCGCTAGTGTAATTGCAGTACCGTAAAGCAATTAGTCCACGCCTTTGCCTTCGAAGTCCTGGATACACGAATGCAAATAGGTTCAAATTTGCATGTAGCCAACGTTCCACCCAATTTTAAAAGGAGCTAGTACGTGAAATAGAAGTGAAATTCAAGATTTTATATTGACTAGCAACATGTATTTTCGAAAACACACTACACGTATTCGCGAAAATCTAGAGAGAACGGGAGAAGATTATGAAATATTGGATTGTGAATGTTATATTGTGAAAATGTCTCAGACTAACTGTTCTGGCCTTTCTCTTATTTAGCCTCACGATCCTATGAAATGTGTGTCTGGATTCTCATACCTCACACAGAGAGATATTCAATAAAGTAAACAGTACAACATATAAAACTTTTGATAGATAAATGATGCGTTTGTCTGTATGTCTGATAATGTTTGTATCATAGTCAAGCGACTATTATACAAACATTATCAGACATACACGTTAAACAAGTTTCGTAATTAATTCCGAAGTTACACTTATGACACCGTATAATGAGAATACCCAATTTATTACAAAAAAAATCCCGATGCGGTGAGCAGATTAATATTACTAGACACCTCACAGCAACTGACCCACGGGTTACCTCTGCCTCCATTACGGGCGGAGCTAACCTTAGCAAGAACGTGAATATAATACATAATCCGTATTCTATTTCAAAATGTAAAATTTTTTGCAAGGCGCTGTTATTTGACTACCCTTAAAAAGTGAAAGGAGCTAGAGCATTTTTCATAAATTACAATTAAAAAAAATATTACAATACAACTAGCTTTTCACGCCACGGTTTTGCCCGTGTTTTATCATTCTTGATAAATGGGCTATATAACACTAAAATATTTTTTTAATTAGATCATTTAGTTCCTGAGATAAGCACGTTCAAACAAACAATCAAACTCTTCAGCTTTATAATATTATTATAGATACCAAGATCCTACGCCAGACAGGAAACAAGCGCTCGAAGAACACACACCACTAGTTATTGCATGTTACCTAATCTCCGCTCCTATTCTGCGGCCTAAAAATCATGAAAGTTTCACTTCTATAGTTTTATATTTCTGGCGGGTTTGTTCCAAAGCTCAGATAATTCCTCTTCCGGCAGGTTGATGTTGAAGATTATAAGGCAATGGTGAGTATGAGCTTCCCGGCTCATATTAAAATAGACTAAAATTACTATTAACCCCATCCTATGCAGAATTAGTTCTGAACTTTTATAGGTTAATAATTATAATGTTTATAGGAACTTTGCTTTAATATAATAATTATAGTATGTTTTTTATTCAAGGAGAAATATGTATTTGATTATAAGATATCAACAATTATGACGGTCTTTTTTAAGGGAGATAGTATATTTGTCCACAATCTCACCTGATGGTAAGTGTCAATGTGGACGAAGATGGATCATATAGATCTAGATCAAATCACGAATTATGTAAATGATACCGGTTATCTCACCCAAATATGTTCGTATAAGACATTGTAGTGAGTGATTGAGTAGGACTTTAGGTATCTTCTTCTTCTATTAAAATTCCTGTAAATACTAAAAACAAAGGCTCTTCTCAGCCAACGCAGTTTTTCCACAAAACGCGGATATAGTCTCGTGGTTGGCTAGTGTACCATAAAGGAATCTGTGTTTGAAGGTATGCTGGAGGCATTTAGCGAACTGTAAGCGTTATTACTCGAACCAAAGGAATGCCTGAATCAGGTTTCAAAGCAGTTTACTCGTTTGTACTTACCTCAAGCGTTGCAGTTCTTTCATGGTTCGCTAATTTAAAGTCAGACAGCGCCAATATGGTTCGCTTGTCCTGTTATATGCAGACGACTGTACCAAACCACGTGAGAACTGCATTTCTTAATAATCTTTGTAGCGATGGAGTTTTTATATTATAATTATTAGTGTTTTTTTAATTATTTCTTTTCTTTTAGAGATCATCACTAAAAGATTTATCAATCTTCTTGGATTCAATTACTGACTGTCAAATGTTGAATAAAATGTGTAATTTAACTTTTGTTTTGTTTTTTTTTTGTGTACAATAAAGTGTTATGTATTGTCGTACACTGAAAATAAAGTCAGATAGAACCTAACTGACATTTTAAAAACCTGTTATCATAAATATCAAGAAAGATGGTTAAATTTCCATTCCATCCAATTTGCCATAGTCTACGTTACAATATTTAATGTAGGAACTTCAAGAGTTCTTTCTATTAATTGTAAAAATAAAATTTACACAATAATGTTTATAAGGCAAAATTAATCCTTAACAGTAACTCTACCGATTTGTAAGATAAAACAGCTATGGAAAATTATTTTTTTAGAAACGTTTGAGTGCAGTATTGTTTTTTTTTCAAAAATAATATAATGTTTCTTTTCAATAAAATGAGCTAGATAACGGATTTAAAGTAGTTATAGTTTTATTTTTATTTTATATATTATATATGTAATAATGGAACATAAAGATTGAGGTATGGTTATGTAGGTAGGTATGTTAATTTATATATTTTTTTCATTAAAAAAACATCTACACCTGCAACAGTTACTCCAAAAATTAATTGCAGGATATTGAAAACCAAACTTTCCATATACATCATCCAATTTAAAGTTTGAAACATATGGAGCGATTTAATTGAACCTGTGTTTGTCGAAAGTTGGCGCAAACATTGACGGTCGATTGTATCGCAACCCGGCATACATATTAATTTCAGAGTTCATTTCAATATCAACAAACTGCGCGGGAAGGCGCTTGAGGATACAAGGTGTAAACTTAAGGCGGAACTAAAACTTATCGTTATAAACCAATCGTTATAATTGAGGGAGCGTTTGCATCAGTTTGCCAAATTAGGGCAAACAGACCAAGTTGTCAGTGTTACTGACTCGAAAGAGTTAATAGGTTAAGATAATTGTAATAGTGTTAAAAAATCTGAAATAAAAGGCTTATATTATTATTATTTTTTTTTTTTGCATCAGTTTGAATACCGTTAAGTACAATTTGTTAAGCTACGGTCCATGTACCATGACGGTAGAATAGTTGTTATTTATATCGTGTATATTAATGCCCGGTATACACGATAACATGGGATTACAACATGTTGTAATTTCCAACAGTGTAAGTTGCAACTCGTGGTAGGGCTAGAGCACGCTCGAATAACTGCACAAACGTTTGCGCAGTCAGATCGATAAGATATGTCGTCATCGTGATAACCGGGCATTTACGTCTGCCAAACTTATCATTGTACAATATTATAGGTTTAACTGCTACATAATATGTATTATCAATAATTTATAAACAAAATTATTGTTATCAAAGTCAAAACGTTTATTTCCTCAGAAGCACAGGGCGTACATGGACAGACGGATACATATAAATCCCAGCAGTGCCATTAAATTATAGAAATTAATAGTTTTTTTATGTACATTTAATATAGTCCCACTGCAGGGCAAACGCCTCATAGACGCGTCTCATCAATGCCTGTGTTGCCAACTTCTTTGTCGAATGCTACCATCTTGCCATGGCGTACAAGTTTTTCAAAGTAAATACTAATAATTACACACTATACACGTTCGTGCCATACGGATAGTACTATGTCAGGTAGTCTCATGCAGGCTGCCAATAATTTTATGCATGGAAGTTGCTTTAGCGCTGATGTATTTAGTTTTGAGGGGCATGGTCGGATTTCTACCCTAGAGCTAACTCCGGTATTAATCTGCATGTGTTTATGATATATCGTTACAAGAATATTGTAAGGGTCGGGTTGTAACAACAGTGTACCAGTCGATCTGACATTGACTTTGACTTAACTGTTTTACCAAAAAAGTAACAAATTCAGATATTTGATTATGTTTTAAAGTAGTACGCCAAAATTTTAGATTTTCGACCTTACAGTTAAGTTGAGGATGGAATTAAAAACTGTGTTTATATCCTAAAAGTCATATTACTTATATTAATAATTTTACTTATATACTTATTATAAAGGCGAAAGTTTGGATTTTGAGTATGTGTATTTTTTTACGGCAAATGGATATAACGACTTTGCTGAAAATTTACAAGTACCAATCAGACTCCACGTGAGGTACAAGCAGTGAGCAACCGCTATTACTTTTTTTAAACTATAAAGCTAAAGGCTTAAATTAAGCTTAATTTTTTTGTTGTTTTGATATTAATAAAATCCCATTACCTAATTAAATTTATTACAAAAAAATCTCATTCGCCTGAGAATAACGAATGAATCACGGAAAATCCTTTACCCTGCATTAAAATTCTACATTTTATCCATTCTTATTATTCAGAAGCAAACTCGCATCAGACAAAAGCGTAAATAAATTCAACAAAGTCATTCAATTTGCAAAAATTGAGAAATCTGTTTAAGAGATAAGGCCAGATACGTGTGGCCCAAAAGAAATCCCGCATTCGTCACTGGGTATTAGATGTGCCATATCGCATTACGGGGGTCAGTCCACGGGCAAGCCTTACATTAGCCATCTGCTCAAAGAACCCGGCCTAATGGATCCATTGGTTTGGGAATCGAAATGATCCGTATCGGGAGGCCTTATCTGTGAAATCGATGTACGGTCGGGATGGTTATGATTTTGATCATGATAATTGCTCTTGCTCTTTTCTTTCTCGGCTTGTAGTTCCGAGGTTTTCGTTGTTTTGAATGTTGAAAATTACAATATTGGTTACAATATTTATTAATTATTAGTTTTTAAATTATCATGGATTTTGCAAGCGCCATGATCGGAAACAAATGATCATGGCGTTTGCAACAGGGTCGAAATATTGAAAAACTCTCAAAATCAAATCCTACAAATCAAGGTATTTTACCTGTTAGTCATAATATTGTTAATTATTAAGGTAAAAAGGTATGTCTGTCTATATTTATCTAGATATACTTTTCCGGTAGGAAAACTAGTCTTTATGTAACCTTGTACATAGCAGAGTGAAAAATATATTAATATACCTATTATACTGGCTTTCTGACCGCGCCTTTGCCCGTGAGATTTTTTTTTGTAGTTCATTATTATACATATAGACATATTTTTTAAAAGTTTTAAGTGCACAACTACACAGATAATTGATCGTTAACTCTATTAAATTTAAAATCTAGGCTTTGAGGGTTGAGTCAGTTTAGAGTAAAAAGTGAGGTATAAAAATATTTACAGAAAAAATATCATATATTATACAAAATCTTCGACACAATTATAGAGTGAAATTCTAACAAGCTGAAATTAGGAAAAAAAACTTGACTTACACTTAACTTTTTGAGATTTTTTACTGTCTTTACGCCTTATGCTAAATGAGAATGGTTGTTATGTAACTTAATAATGTATTATTATGTAGATCTTTAACGGTCAGTCGGAATATAAAGTTTTGAAAAAAAAACTAAAAAATATTTTAAAATACCTATTAAACGACACCCCACATGACACAGTTTGTTGACTTTCATTTTTATTATTTTTACAAAAGGGCATCCAGAGGTCGCCATATTTATTTTTCTGAACTTCATGTCTTTAGTCACACTCGCGCCGGACTGTATAGTTCTACAAGGGTTCTAAAAACATAAACTTATAAACAGGCTTCTTTGTGTTGCGCAGTCGGGTAAAAATGACGTATATTGATATGCTACGCCTCTTATGGGGTTTGTCTCATTGTTATTTATACAATAATATATTCTAGGAACATTTGGCGCGCAATATTGCAAGGAAGTATACTGCATGAATTTTCATTAAAAAGTGGCGTTTTGTCAATATCAAAATTATATTAACAAACAAACAAAGAGTTAGATGGTAGATTAAAATTGTCACTAACCCGTCACTGAAGTGAGTTTATTTGATTTATGACGTATTCGTCGCGTAAAATTTCAACCCATAAAAACAAACCGCTTTCGTCCTAGCTCGTATTACCCATTCGTCCCTAAAATAATTTTCGATGTGTCCTCATTATTCTGACGTTGGAAAAAAACTGCCTCAAGTAAACTTCAAACTGTTTTGATGAACAAGCTACTAATAAGTAGCATAGGTTCTAAGTAGCATTTCCTAATGCCTATTTGGACATCTGATGACGCTTTTGTCAAGGGATGGTCCAATTACGGGTAGTTGACTCAGCGTGTAATTAATTCACTGGCCACCTGCAAGTTTGCTAAGCCGCAGTCATTATTTAACGACGGATGCTGATTGTGCAGTAGGAGTATGCGAGTTGCTAATGTAGTCCCTTTGCGTGCTCCAAAGTTTAGCATAGAGTGCTGAATTGTCTAATCCTGTTTTTTTTTGCAAGGTTTAGTTTTTGGCTGTTTTCTCGTGGACTCAATATTTTTTGCCACATATGGAACACCAGGGATTACTGATTCTCGTGGCCCCAGTGCTATATGCGACCGTGAAAGTCTTAGTAAAAGTTTTATTGAATTAACCGAATCAAATAAATCAGATATAACATGTATACATAAATAACTGAGGACGAACCTCAATTGTATTGCAAAACTGTGTGTATATTTGCTTCATATCTATATTCGAACTGAATATCTCTACGCATGTATTAAATTAACTGCCTCAGTGGCGCGGTAGGGTTCGATTCCCGCCGAGGAGTCAAGTGTTTGTATTTTCTGCAAGCATTTTAGGTATTTTATATGTATTATAAAAAAACATCTAAAAATATAATTTGTATGTCTATTATATTAATTACACAGTTATAACAAACTCACGATGCATCAATTGCATTCATGTTGTATTTTTGAATACCATAAAGAAGAATGAGTCGTCATTCAAGATTAAGATTCCTGATGTAGCTATATGATTTGTAGCAGTTGTTTAGCAATAAATTACAATTTTTTCAGCCTAAACCCAAATTCTACAATACTTAATCCTACAATAATTCATGTATAAGCTTAAAGCTCATTTTTACATTAAACTATAATATTTTGAAATGGATTAAGTAGGTTTTATTTAAGAGCAGGTAACGGAACATTGAAAGAGTAAATTTATTTGTAGTTTCAATAATTTATTCTGGTAACACACTTATACATTATTAATTTAACCTCTTTTTTGGAGAAAGGTCGCGCGGAGAGCTTTCTTGTGTCGTAACATTTTATTCCTGGAATCATAGGAAAAAGACATTTCTCTCGCTCCTAGTTCACGTTCTAAAAGGGTTCTCCACTTAGAGAAAAAAGATTCACATGAAGAATCTATTATGAAATCTCAAAATGTTAACGAAGCCAGGTTTAGGTATTTTGGTTATTAAAATAATGTAAATTAGGTTAGAAGTAGCTTAGTAAAGTTACCATACAACTTCTATGTTAGGTAGGTAATATACAAAATGATAGATACAAGTATAATAAGAAAAATATAGATGCTGAGTGGAAAGGGCACTACAAAATTGTACGGGCGTGATAAAATTTATAAGGCTTTAAAATTAATAAAGAACTATTAAAAAAACAATCTTCAGGCAACTGTTGCTAAATGATAGCTCATAACAGCCGACCACTGGCACAGCCATATAAACGCTCAAACACCAAATATGAGCGTTTATTACAAGCCATAAATAATTCTCAAAGGCTTATAAACCTTCTTGGCAATGTTATAAATCTTTGAGATGGAAAAACCCAGCGAACATAGGTAAAGGCCAGTGGTTTTCTACTAAAATCGATGTTTTCTCGTATAATGAGTTGCTCAATGATAGATCAAAGGCGAACGTGCTCATGAAAAACAATTTTTTGTCGAAAATAATTACATACCTATAACATTCACCCCAATTACTAAAGACAAACAATTTCTTTGTCTTTGTTAAAACTGGGAATATAACGTTAACATGAATTATTTGGGTAATTTGAGACACAACTTTGACAAGATTTAATAAGTTACTTACGATTGTCGCTAGGCTGTGTTTTGTTGATTCAGAGCCTAAGTTTTATTATTATAATTCATTTCCTTCCTTCAATAAAATAAAAAATCATTACTAAATTTTGTTAATATTATATAATAATTGTAACACAAGCTTAGAGCTTACCTACCACGGGACTAGATATTGTTCTGTGGATTGTCCGGAAATATTTACTAAGAATTTTATATAAATAGCTACTGAAATATTTGTATCCATAATCAAAATATATTTTCTCAAACGAAAGTGATTCTTAACCACCTAAAATATGTATATTATGTAATTACGAAACCTGAAAGATAATATTTTGTAGGTTAAGTAAAATAACTTTCATAAACCCCAATTTTATTGAATGTCAGATTACTGAGGAATCAATAACCTGCGCATCTTCTCCGTACAAGGGCCCTTGAAAACGAGCCTATTGCTCTTCGGAGGAATGTAATTACTCCAGATTTCTATAAAGGGGCGTTCAAATGGGGCTCCAAAATGGACTTTTGATATAAGATTTTGATAGATCTTCATTGTTAGAATATCAAATTTCTGTCTAGACTTGTTTGCTTAACAAGCTATTGTTTTGCAGAAATGGTAACACCGATAGCTTAGGTCTACGTGAAATTCTAAATCTGTTGTTCTGTAAGAGTCTCAGACTACCTTATACTTTCTGGGCTAGGCTTGGACTTGTAAATTTTTTGATTCAATAGGCATGGATATTGTTATCATTCCTATTGGATCAAAAAATTTGTTATTCTGTTTAGTCCGTCCAATAATACTGGAAATTATTTATCTGCTTTATCAATTTAATAAAAAAGTACAAAGATATAGAAAATTAAGGTTCCGCTGGACTAAGGACTACTGAATTAAGGGAACTATTGTGACTGCAAATCTTGTAAAAATCTGACAAAAGCGTTACGTAACGCGAAACTAATAATACAATACACTGTCACGTTTTTATTATTAGTTTGAAAGTAAAGAAATAAATATGTATATACTAGTATATTTTTTTTTAATAATCTGTTCTGTCTGCCAATCAGTCTTAAAACCAAGAGAGATTTTAAATATTAAAATAATAATTTATTTCGTTCAACTCGCAACGGCAATCTTCATATATTTTTAAGAAGTTAGCTCATTAACAATGGAAGGATGTTACGCAATGGAAAGTGGAGCTCGAGCATATGAAGGGGCATACGAGAATGAGGTCTCTGTCAAAGAAATAAAAAAAATTAAGAATAGCTTGTCTTGTAATATTCTCAATGATCCATAGTTTTCGGAGGTAAAACTGATTCGCCTTGGACCAGTATTATGATGAAAATATATTCCATTTAGGCACATAAAGTTTCAGTATAATTCAGTAAAACAAAAATAGTAACAGGTTTTTGTAAATACCGATCTGATAAGGGGTCTGACTGACTATAAGACCTTTGTAATATGATTAATTTTGATGTGTAAATTCTCTTGTGACTTGGTATTTTGTGACTTTTATGTTACTAGTCTCTAATACAACTTTTGATTTTTGAGTTTAGACTTGTTTCATATAAGTAGGTCTCTAAGGTCTGCTTAGTTTGGAATTCAATGACAATACAGTGTGAATAGTCCGAGCATTATTTTGGTTTCAATCTCGTATTTATATCAGCATAAAAACAATATATATTTTTTCAAATGCCTATCTATGACGGTTAAAGCTAAGTTAAAAAGAATAAAATAATTTTGAAACCCCCGTATTCAATTATTAACCTAATGAAGTTAGAAAAGGTAAAAATACCAAGAAAATCCGTTGAGGCTGCCAATAAATGAACTAGTTATTGTTTCAACTAGTTTCAATTTCTAAATTATTTTGATTATCTAATGGCATGCTGTGACTCAAAGGACTTCCAACGGAAGCTTAGCGTTGTCTTGTTATATACAAGTCAACAAAAGTTGAGATGGTAGCCCTTTTGGGACTTTATGTCACTTTATTAAATAATTTTATTTATTGTGTCTCAAATAATTTTTATTTTTATTTTAACTTATCAGTACCAATACATTTTAATAGTTGACTATTATTTATTGATTAAATAGAAGCTTTAGTGAGAACACAGCTTGTAAATTCAATATCTGAAATGGGCAATTTACACAAGCGTCTGTCAATAATCAATCGCATCAGATGGAGATTCTGTCTCACGACACCATAAGATTGATGGCTCAATTACCCCTTAAATCGCCATCTCATCTGCAATCCATAAGTCCTTATCCGTATTGAAATAAGGCTTACTTCAGTGTGATTGTAAACGGATGTTTATGCATGAGTTCCAGTAGAAATACTTTGTTATTGATATCGATGTGGCAAATCTGTGTCAGATTTTGCGGTTTGATGGATTACTAACATTTTGTTTAGTATTGGATACAAGCATTCGATGGACAATACTATTTATAAGTATTATGTACAAATACTATTATATTTTTATGTGGTTAACTGTTAACTTATGATAACCTAAATATAAAATTCAAAAACACCAAAGGTAAAATCAAATTATTTTGTAATGTGCACATGATGCGCTTTAATTTGAGACTTCTTCCCCACTTTGGCGGCGTTTTTAAAGTTAATAGGGAATGCCCTATTAACTTTAAAAACGCCTCAACTGATTTTCACAAACATGTTTAAAAACCCTCGCGAAAAGCTAAAATTTATAAAAATGAATTCGAGTCACCCGCTCGGGAGCTATGATGCAACAGACAGACATACACGTTAAACGTATAACACCCCTTTTTGGGTCGGGGGTTATAAAGATAAAAAAGTTTGGGGTTCATGCAGTAAGGTTAAAAAAAGGGTACAACTTGTTTGACAGATGTAATTTCATGATAATCGTATAAAAAATAAAATAAATACTAAATACATAATAACATAACATTTATAAAATTATCTTTTTATTTTTTTCACTGTAGAGATTTTAAATATTTTAGATAAGCTCTGCGGAAGTCTTCCAAGCAACTGACCCATGTTATGGGCCCAGCTGTGTACAACAGGATTCCCAGTAATGTGAAGGAAGCCCACAGTCTACCAGAATTTAAACGTAAATTAAAGTGCTGGCTTGTTGAGCAGACCTTCTATAGCTATACAGAATTTTTGACATAAAATTAAATATATTTAAGATGAATTGATAATAATTAATTATATTATTTAAGAATTTGTGACATGTAACATTTTGTTATCAATAAAATAACTATGAACTATGAACTAAGAACCATACCTAAAAGAAACTCTGAATAAAGTCATCAAAAAGTACTTTGAAAGTAGTTAGTTACTAACCAGTTTCAGATTTTCAGTTTCAGTTCAGGATAGTCAGCTCTTTTTTGTGTGCCTTTCACCATTTAAATGTGGACTAAACTTTGCATGGGAAACATGCCGGATTTAATGTAAAACGTCTGGCGACTTTTAACGGTGGCGTAGTATCACTTTTGTACTGCTTTTGAAATACAAAAACAAAGCTAACAGATTAAGAGCCATTAGATCATAATACACAAGAAACACTAGTCTGCTAAAAATGTGACCAAAAGATATAATTTTCGCAAATTGTGTTTCTCATCGCAAATTATATATTATATATCAATGGAATATAATACATTACTGTTAACATCATCTACTGAGGCGATTACGAGCAGAAACTTGGTAAAAAAAGGTTCGAACCATTCCAACCCCAAAATATTACTTATATGTAAAAAATATATATGAACGGATTAATGCCTACGTTAAAACATAAAAATATACAAAATTTGCGACGCTGTAAATAAAACAAAGACTTACAGGCAACAAAAAAAACTATGACAAATTCAGTACTGCAAAAAAGCCGAGTTTTGTGAATAAGATGGAAGGGTAAAGGGGCATAGCCCCTTTACCTCACTACACCCTTAAGCTACGACGTACGTTGAAATTCTATGACTTCTTTCTACACTTGAGTTTTACCATGCATCTGCTAGATGGAAAGTAATTCTGGTAATTCCTTATCACCATGTTATACTCATAGATACAAGATACAAAATCATTTATTTCCATTGTTTTGTTTTACAAATTCTCAGAAACGTCAAAAATAAAATACAACCAAACAAAAAAAATAAATTTTTAAATATTTTTATTAAGTGATAAACCTCACTTTGTAGGTGAAACTATTTATAAATTTTATGCAGAAAAAGAATAAGACACATCCGTAACTTTCGCACGCACAGGATTCGAACCTGCATCTCTGGGATATCTCTGGGGCGCTATCCCATTACCAGAATTACTTTCCATCTAGCAGATGCATGGTAAAACTCAAGTGTAGAAAGAAGTCATAGAATTTCAACGTACGTCGTAGCTTAAGGGTGTAGTGAGGTAAAGGGGCTATGCCCCTTTACCCTTCCATCTTATTCACAAAACTCGGCTTTTTTGCAGTACTGAATTTGTCATAGTTTTTTTTGTTGCCTGTAAGTCTTTGTTTTATATCTCTGGGGCGCTATCCCAGAGATGCAGGTTCGAATCCTGTGCGTGCGAAAGTTACAGATGTGTCTTATTATTTTTCTGCATAAAATTTATAAAAAAAAAATCATAGTCGCATATATATGGGAAATAAATTTATCGTATCTGGTCGCTTCGCTTTTTCTACACTAGAGTAGTACAGTACAACTAAGGAGTAACATAATATTGAGTGAGGCTGTGTATAGGGGATGGAGATACTACATAATGCCCGGTTTCAATATATCAAAACGAATCCTTTTGCCTACGGACCGTAAACTTATATGACCGTGACTCATTATCGGTAAGTAGAACGAGGCGTAATTGTAGATGGTTCGTTGATTAATGAAATCGGGCGCAAGTGTTACGAGCCGTATTTCAAACTGTCCTACATCTATTCATGTCATCGACTTATTTTGCCGGTACAAGTCTAATTCTTACCCACTTTTGATTCAACATACTACGCTTACTTTAAAATAAATAAATATTTCAGGACAATCCACAAAACAACTTCTAGCCCCGTGGTAAACTCTACGCCTGTGTTTCGGATAGTAGACCTCTGATATACTTCATATAATGGACATAATGTATAGATATTTTTTATTTGATATATTAGACACCTCTTGCGCCGTAAGCGGTCCTGAGGCAGTGCAAATTCAATCTAATTACCGAAACGTTCACAAGATATAATGTTTATCTTAGCGTCCGTAATTTAAAGCTAACGTTTTATCACCGTCGTTCCACCGTACTCTTCAGTATGGCGTGAATGGACGTTGATTGTGAATCGCAATTTTTGTTAGCGCCTGAATTCATGCGATTCAAACGCGACTCGACGGTTCCGCTGCGTTCGTATGTTCTGAGAACATGTAGCTGAGGTTGTGACTAGATCGGTGATTTTAGTTCAAAAGTTAAGGCTTTTTCGCATTGATACATTAGAACCATAAAACACAGTCAAAGTCAAAACGTTTATTTCCTTAGAAGCACATGGCCCACATGGACAGGTCAACTTAAAATTAATAAAACTAAATTGTTTAAACAAAAAATATCAAGGAAATAACATTAGGAGAAACATTAAGGAAAAAGCAGGTGATCAGTATTTTTGGACGAGCCAAAAGACGGACTAAAAACAGAGTACCAATTTTTTATATAGTTGTTATGTCTATTGTTCCCAACAACCAACCTGATAATAACATTAACCATTTATTTAACTTTTGTAATTGCTCAATTGATTTAATAACTACCTTTTATTACCTTTTGTTGTTGTTGTGTATTAGTATAGCTTTAGTTTTAGTTTGTGTAATTCCGTGGATACACTCACCCAAGGGTTTGCCTGAAAACCAGCGTTGCTACGCATCGCGCATCGTCCTACAAAACGGATCAAAGAGGAACTCAACTTTTAGACTCGTCTCTGGACAATAATATGGTGTCGCTTAATAATGGGGAAGCAACCAGAATAAAATTAGTTAATGGGAATGTACAAAAAACATCACCCGATATCACTTTTGTTTCAACTAGTATTGCAATTAATTTTAGTTGGAGAATTATGAATGAAAGCTTGGGAAGCGATCATTTAATAATAAAAATAACTTTAGATGTTCTTGATAGCTTTGAATTAGAGAAAAAACGTAATTTTAAAAAAGCGGACTGGGTTAAATATAACGCAGATTTGGAAGAATTATTTGCTAACAGCACCAGCATTAGTAGTTGTAACGATATCACTCATGCAGTAATTCAAGAAAAATATAATACATTTTTAGATAATATTTCAAAAAGCGCAGATAATAATATACCATTTATTAAAATTTGTAAGAAGCCTTCTTCAAAATTCAAACCGAAAGAATATTGGACTCCTATGTTGTCTAAACTAGTAGGTGAACGTAGACTAGCGCTGAGTGTATTCCGGAGGAATCCCACCCCGGATAACTATGAAAAATTGCAAGAAAAAATTGCAATTGCTAATCAAAAAATTAAGGAAGCCAGATCGAACAACTTCAAACAGTTTTGTGATGGACTTAACGAGAGCACATCAGTTTCGATTATGTGGCGTAAGATGCGTTGGTATAAAGGTTATAAACAAACAAAATTTTCGACCACCGATACAAAATTAAAAGAATTATTGCATTCATTAACTCCCGATTCGGTTCAAAATCAACAACCCAGCATAACGTCTAGAAATAATATCATAGAAGTACCTATAACCATTCAAGAACTATTACATGCCATTAAGAAAAAAGATACTTCTCCAGGGAGTGACCAGATAACTTATTCGATGATTTATCATTTGCCTTTACTCGCGAAAAACATCTTACTTGAAATATACAATGCTATCTACGCAACTGGCTACGTACCTACACAATGGCGAAACATAGTTGTTGTACCTATACCTAAAGGTTCTATAGACGGCTCATCAGAACAAAAGTTACGACCTATTTCGCTTATCTCCTGTTTGTGTAAAATATTTCATAATATATTAGTCAGGAGACTGGAGTGGTATATTGAGAAAAATAACGTCCTTTCATTAAATACTGCTGGTTTTAGAAGAGGTCAGTCCTGCCTCGATTGCTTGTCTAGGTTAATTACTCATATACAAATAGCTTTAACTAATAATACGCCTACAATAGCTTGTTTTCTCGATATACAAAACGCATATAATAATGTTCTGGTTGAAAGTGTGGTGAGTACACTGAACGACATAAATGTTGGTTCCAAAATATGCACTTATATTTGGTCTTTTTTAAGTAAAAGGTGTTTGACGATAAAATCGAAAGAAAATGATAGAATATCGCATTCAAGATGGACATCAACAGGGTTAGCTCAAGGGGATCCGATGTCACCCTTGTTGTTCAACATAACAACACATAATATATGTAATCAGTTGCTGCAAAAAATAACTGTATCTCAATATGCTGATGATTATGTTTTTTATATAAGTAATGATAATTTGGCACTTTGTGAGGAATTCATGCAAAGTTCATTAGATATAATGGTAAATAATTTAAATCAATTAGGGCTCGAGTTATCGAGCAGTAAATCCGTTGTTTGTATGTTTAGTCGAGGTAAAAGACGAAAAACAATAAATCTGAAAGTTAATAACATTAGATTGAACCAAGTGGAAAATGTCCGTTACCTTGGCATGTGGCTTGATAGGTCTTTACTGTGGAATAGGCATATTAAAGAAACTACCGAAAAAACATCTAAATTTCTTAACTTACTTAAAGTGCTCGCTGGCTCGGGATGGGGAGTTCATCCCAAGTACCTACGCACATTGTTTATATCACTGATAAGAAGTAGAATTGATTTCGGGTGTTTTTTGTACGATACAAGTGCAAAAGTTCATTTATATAAATTAGAAAAAGTCCAAAATCAGGCCCTGAGAGTTATTGGTGGTTTCATCAAAAGTACGCCCATTCATGTCATGGAGTGCGAAACATTTTTACATCCATTACATATAAGACGATTGTATCTGGGTTACAAATATTGTTTGAAAAGTATGTCTAGGCAAAACAATGTAACTATACAGCTCTTAAGCACCCTACATTCTTTGAAAAATAATGAATATTGGTTATCAAAAAAGCTACCGTTACTCGTCAAACTATATGATGTGTGTAAACATTTTGATATATACAGCTCAAATCAACTAGATATGTTTTCAATGGATGTTTGGGTCACCTATGTAAATATTGAGGAGATAATTAATTGTAATTTAGATAGTGTAAAGGGTTCAAAAAGAAGTCATGATATTAGTTGTTTGAAATATGAAATAATAAAAGAATTAAATTGCAAATATAGGGGGAGGCAAACTATTTATACGGATGGGTCAAAGAGTGATTCTGGGCAAGGGGCTGCTTTTTACGACATAACACATCGTAGAAGTGGTGTTTATAAAGTTAATTCATCTGTATCAATAATGTCACTGGAACTCATTGCAATTTCAGAAGCTCTTAATAATATTGATAGCCAAAATATAAATTATGTAGTAATTTTATCTGACAGCATGAGTGCATTACAACACTTAGCCCGATGCGCCTCTGGTGTCAGTGGTATTTCAATTGCTTATGAGATTTTGAGCAGTATTTATAAACTCGAACTTAAGGGGGTCAATCTGAAGTTGCAATGGGTTCCGTCGCACATAGGATTACGGGGCAATGAGGAGGCTGATAGATTAGCCAAATTAGGTAGCACTGAAGGCAATACCTATAATTTAAAACCAAATTATTTAGAGAAAATGTTTACAATTAAAAAAATATGTTATGATTCATTTACAGAGTACTTTGATGAAAGGAGCAAGGAAAAAGGTCTTTGGTATAAAACAATACAATATCAGCCTCCTCGTTACCCATGGTTTGTTACTTGTAATTTAAAAAGAAGGTACATTGTTATGGCTCACAGATTACGTTCAGGACATTATCCAACTAGAAAATTTGGATACCTGATGAAAAAAGTAGATTCACCTAACTGCGAAACGTGTAGTGTCCTAGAAGATGTGCATCATCTCCTCTTGGAATGCAGTAAGTACAATGACCAAAGAGAGGCCATATTCAAAAAATTTAAGTTAAATAGATTTGATTTAGGCACATTTATAAATATTTTAACAGATCCTGCGTCGGAAGCAGCCATCTCTTTGTTTAATGTATTTATTGCTGAGTAAGGAAATTATTAATAGTTTATTGTTATTGTTTTATTGTTTATAAGTTAGTTAAGTTATAGTGTAATTAGATAATTGTTTAGGGTATGATAGGACTGACATGTCATTGTATGACAAAAGTCCTTACAAATAAATCAGAATAAAAAAAAAAAAAAAAAAATCGCGCATCGTAGCAACATTGAGCTGAGGCAAAACCTTTTGGTCTACACACGCAATGTACCAAGTTATTTTGTGATTACCTACTGTATAATGTGTGTGAATCAATAAAATGTTCTTCTTTCTTTCTACCTTTCTTTTTAATATTAATTTACTTTTGTCGAGGCAGCGGTTAGTGAATTATCAAATTATTATTTTTAAATTAATTTGTGCCCATAGAATTACTTAATTAAACCGCAATATGCCAATAGCAAATAAAATTTGGTTTTATTTGCTCTGCTTTGAACTTTCGTCCCACTTGATATTAGTTGATAAGATAACAACTATCTTCTAATAAAATTTTATTTAACAGGGCACCAGGCCCTGATTGTAATTTCGCTACGAATTCAATAACTGAAGATAAATATTGAATAAGCATTTTAGTAAAGAAAATAAAAAAACACTTCCTAGTTCAGTTACTTCCTTAAGTTATCCACCCAAACTCCATGGATTTTTGTCGTTTTTAACGGAGTTCGTTTGGCCACCTTCCAGCTCTGTCATCAGTTCGGGTTGGTCCCGCAGCATCTCATTCTCGGAGCATCTAGTCACGGAGTATCACGATTCGTTTATGTCTTCATGTCTTTAATCAATGAATAATCTGTTTTGTCTTAAAGTACTTTCAGTAGCAGAAGTGATTGAAGTTCGGGAGGTGTTAGCCCAGCAGCGAGAATTAAGAGACTTACTAAAAAAATTCAAAATAAAAGTATTGTAATACCTTAATTCAGTCGGAACTGTGTTACAATGCAATGACGTAAAAACAGTATTTTGTTTAATTTTATTTACCCATTGTCAGTTTCTCAGTTAATACAAATGTCACGACTTTTGTCCATAAAATCCATTGATCCGTCCTGGCTGCAGAGCATACCAATCAATTATACACTATAGATCTCGAACTACAAAAACCTTCTTCTGCTGCAGTCGGGTAAAAAATAATACATTGGGTGTAAAGTCTAATGCTAGATCAGAGATACTAACATAATGTTATACGAACAAATCGTCTTTGCCCACATTAAGTTTATCTTGCTACTACTTCTCGCTTTGAAATGAGTTTGCTGCGTCTGTACTTTTAAGAAGCTACTGCTACCATTTAGATAAAGAAAATTTCACAATGCACAGACGTTTTGTTTCCTTAGGGTAGATTTTTCGACGGTTTTTTCTACAATTGACAGTCAGACGATATACGAAATATTCATAATTATATGTTTTTTACTTCATGAAGTGTATAGGAAACGAGCAGAAACTATAGGTGGCAGCACTAATGCGACAGTCAGAATGTCAAATGTTAGGTCGATATGGTAAAACATTCAAATTGATGGCACAAGATGGCAGCACCGTCAATGTGGATGTTATTTTTTCTGAACTGTTAAGGCTGGCAAAACATGTAAAGGTTCAAATTGAGGACACTAGTTAGCAGCACCGTCGCTGAGCACGTTCCCTATACTATCAAATTCAAGTATATTTTAAATACTTTCTTTTCACGCCACGGCGTTGCCCGTGCTTTATGGATTTTCTCTCGCGTACGACGAAGTTTGTTAATAAACTATCTAGCAAAGAAAGAATTATTCAAATCGAACCAGTTGTTCCTGAGATAACAAACAAACTTTTCAACATTATAAGTAAATGTATAAAAAAATGTCTTAAATAACCATTACACTAGTTTATCACAACAAGAGTAACGTGTTGTGTAGATTATCAAGCAAAATTAATCTTGTGTGCAATCGCCCTTAGCTTACATTTCCATACGAAACCATAAAACGTCAACATAAAAACATCAAAAATATTTTAGTGCAAAATGCTCAAAAATCATTTTTACATTTTCGTCTCGTTCACAGTGAAATCAGCCTTATGCTGATAGAGTCACGTCTTGTAACGTGCAGACGTAGCTTAAAAATGTTCACCTCAAGATGCCGCGGATGGAGTTAAAAATTCAATGCTTTAGCTAGTAACAAAACATGTGTATTGAGCAATAGGTGTTATGGGGCATATAAAAAAGACCGAGGATTGTATAGCTTAAAAACCAATCCTATCCTAATCTTTATATAA
This sequence comes from Gymnoscelis rufifasciata, assembly GCA_929108375.1. Lineage (NCBI taxonomy): Eukaryota > Metazoa > Arthropoda > Insecta > Lepidoptera > Geometridae > Gymnoscelis > Gymnoscelis rufifasciata. The sequence goes on along the minus strand of OV815302.1, from coordinate 8,646,250 downwards.
TATATAAATTTTCTGTACGTTTGTTAGTCATTGAACTCCTCATAAACGGCTGGACCGATTTTGATGAAAATGATTAGGTTTGTGTTTGAGTGGGTTCGAGAATGGTTTAGATTCACAATACGGTCAACTATGTAGGTGCGAAGCGGGGGCGGACCGCTAGTCTATACTAATATTATAAAGAGGAAAGGTTTGATTTTTTGTTTGTTTGTTTGTTTGTCTCGAATAGGCTCTGAAACTACTGCACCGATTTAAAAAATTCTTTCACCATTCGAAAGCTACACTATCCCTGAGTGACATAGGCTATATTTAGTTTACAAAAATAATATGATCTCTTACCAAACTCCGATAATGTAACCCATGGTGAAAAAAAAGAACCCAAAATCTTTCTTTAATCGCGAATGCTGCGAAAACTATTGAATATATAACAAAGTGATGTATCACAACTTTGTAGAACTTATCATTATCTACAAAAAACGTCGTTACATAATATCTCTAACTATTATAGTTTTGTGATAATTAGCGATTTTTTTTTTTAAATAAACCTAAATTTTTCGTTAATCGCGAATGCTGCGAAAACTATTGAATATATAACAAAGTGATGTATTACAACTTTATAGAACTTATTATTATCTACAAAAAACGTCTTTACATCATATCTCTAACTATTATAGTTTTGTGACAATAAGCGATTTTTTATATTAAAAATTATAATACCACTGTTTGAAAAGGCTCTTTATTTGTATCTTGGTATTAATCCTTAACAAAATAATTTATTATGTAAGATTGCTTTAAAACCTTTATATAACTTTTTGAATTATTAGATTCTGACATTCCATTCAAAAGATATCACGAGTAAATTTTTTTTTAAATAACCGCGCCGGCGGTCGGTCGGCTCTCTACTGAATGGTCGTGTGCGGAAATAAAAAAATTGTCGCTTGATAATATTTTGTCGCTTAGTTAGTAGTTAATAATTCGTTAACAGGTAACTAATCCCATTCAAAAACTTTATTATTATTTTTTTTACTTATTTTCAGAACTAAACCCTAGCATATAGCATAGATATTGTACATTATCGTCGGTTGCAGGTTCAAATTCAAATTCAAAATCGTTTATTGCATTCATGTGTACAATTTTGGTCTTAAAATTAATTAGCGCTTACAACATGAACGTTCAATTGGGTTAACCACCAAAACAGTACAGTTTTTATAAGTTTTTTTCTGCTCTTTCGAATAGCATAATAATAGAATACTAGCTTTAAAAAAATACAGTTACGCTACACATTTTAACTGTGAATTTGCAGACTTCTGTCGAAATTATGTTGTAACTGAGTAGGTATGTGATCCATTTACATAAGTCGAATTGTTGTATTCCTATCCTTTGACCAAAGAAGGTTAAGTTTGTGTATGTATCTTGGCAAGCCAGCATTGCTCTTACACTAATTCTTAGCTTGAACGAAAAATTATAACCACACATACACCAATATAAAACCAACTTTCTTTAAAAAACTAACGTTACACCAATTGACCCGAACCAAGTTTATGTTTGTTGTCGGTTACATCAATTTGAGCATTGCAATCAATAGTATGTTTTTCTTACCTTAATCTTCTTAAAAATAATAAATCTAAATTTTAAATATAACAAAAACCCCCGATTCGAATCCTTCAATTTCCTTTGATACCCCACTCGAGATTTTTACAGATTTTCGGTTTTCCTTCCCCACTCTAACCCCCACAATTTTTAAACGGCACAACCGATTTTCATGAGACATGTCTAAGAGCACTCGCGCCAGACTCACCTTTTAAACAAAAAAAAACTAAGTTGAAATCGCTTCATCCGTTCGGGAGATATAATCCTTTAATGTCCCAGACAGATACACATCAAACATATGACACCCCTCTTTTTTTGTCGGGGGTTAAAAATGAATCGCTAAATGTGTTGCTAAGCGCATAACTCAACAACGCCTATACCAATTTAGCCAATTTATTTTTTTAAATGTTTGTTGGAGTTTAGGGATGGTTTTTAAGGAGAGAAAAAATCGAATAATTTTGAAACAATTTTGAATAATTACCCGTGCAAAGCCGGGGCGTGGCGCTAGTAATTTATAAACGTGAAAGTTTGTGCGGTTATGTCTATGTATGTGTTTGTTGCTCATTCACTCCAAAAGTACTAAATTGATTTTAATGAAATTTCACATTAATATACATTACTGAATAACACAGACATAATGCCAATTTCGCCGCAAAATCCATTATGGCAAGACCGATTTGTATCAAATGTGACAAAGCTGTTGCAAAATTTGACTGCCTCAGTGGCGCGGTGGGCGAGAGTTCGCTTGCGGCGCTAGAGGTAGCTGGGTCGATTCCCGCCAAGGGATAAAGAGTACCTATGTGTGTTCTGCAAGCACTATATCCTTGGTTTGGGTGTTTCATATGTATAATAACAAATATCTGTATATTTAGTATGTACCTCTATATTGTATTATGTATTGATATACTTCATACAAATTTTATATACTATACATACATCGATTTTGTAACACAACAACATCTAGCTTAGAGCTTACCATGGGGCTAGATGTTGTTGTGTGGATTGTCCTAGAAAGATAGTTTTTTTTTTATTAAGCTTCTTATATAAATATGCTATAAGAATATTACGATCTAGCCATTATAAAGGCTAAATAGTAATTTTACATATGACTTAAATTGCTACGTAGAGATAAAGAATGTGTCCATTAACACTTTGCTTATTGTCTCTATTTAAGGGGAAGACACTATGTTCTTGTGTTCTTTATAATTGTTATTTACACTCACTGCACTAACATTGACACTAATTAATTTAAAACACTAACTCAAACGGTTTTGTCCGTTTTAGTCTTCTCACTATGTCCGTGTTGTCGAGGAGCTGGATGGCCTCGACGTTCACATGTTGATGAAGTCTTTTTTCGTGAGCTTCTGCATAACGTTTGATGGTAGTTGCGACTAGGTCCACTTTGAGGTCCCGATGTATGTCTGCATTTCTTATATACCACGGGGCGTTCACGATACTCCGAAGTGCTTTATTTTGAAAAAGGTTGTAATAAAGCTAGTAATAAATAAATATATATGGGCTATTCACACAATATCATCTCACCATCTAAATATTCTCATAGTTCAAGCTCAGCTTATCAGCTTAGTCTTGCTAAGCTGAGATTGAACTGTGAGAATATTCGTGTAGGTATATGGAATACCTAACTAGTGGACATATTATGTTGTTTAATTCTTCGCTCAGACATGGTAATAAAATAGTGGGGCGGCTAAAATGTAGGTATATATTTATAAAAAAATGTGATGGATGCTTCGTTTTTATCTTTATTACAAGTAGACCTATTTCTAGTTTTTTTAAAGATAAAAAAACAAAAGTAGTTAAATTGTGTTCTAGACAGATTAAGGCCAACCCAATTATAAACTCAAATAAGTAAAGTCTTAGGAAATGTTATTAAACTAGGTCTTAACGGTAAAATACTAAGCTAAGTGACAAAACACATAGTTATAACCAAAAAATCATCACCCAGATCTGTACTAGTACCTGCTGAAGTTTAAATCGTATCCTCCTCCGCGCGTCGATTTCCTCATTACTGAGGGTCGTGATACTCTATTTGTGGCATGATCTTCATTCGGACTGTAGCTCGCCACTTGTTCCTCTCCTTGGCTGAGTGAAGGGCATCATGTAGATTGGTGGCCAAGGTTGCTCGGACCTGGTCCGTCCACCTAACGGGGCTACGTCCTCTTAGTAAATTAAATCGTATAATAAAATTGATTTTCAGTAAAAATCTTAAATTATACATAAAACGTCTAGGAGCACAGAAAACATAGTAATCTCGGGAAACTCAAATCCAATGGACAATATTGACAATTCCAAAAATACAAGTATGAGAAACTTCAAAGTGTTTCTAAGCAATAAATGTAATTTCCTTATTTAAAAATACAAAGATCAAATAGAAACGGCAGGATTACTCTGTGCCGACATCGTTAGGCATCATCAGAAAACAAAAAAAGGGCCGGCTTTCCGCAAACTCTTTGTAAGGAAACCTCTAAGCATGTTGACCCTCATTAGGAGACAAAAGAACCCTTTGCCGGTTTAAAGACATTCACTAATTCTTACCTTTGTGTCTGGGCTGTGATTGCTGATCCGATCTTTGGAATCCCGCAGATAAATAACCTGATATTCATCATCATCACCCTATTTTGAATGCCTCAGTGGCGCGGTGGGCGAGAGTCCGCTTGCGGCGCAAGAGGTTCGATTCCCGCCGAGGGGTCAAGTGATTGTATGTTCTGCAAGCACTTTCTCCTTGGTCTGGGTGTTTAATATGTAAAATAAAATATATCTATGTATGTATGTATATTATATTAATAATTATATTAAGTATATCAGATGTCTAGTACCCGTAACACAAGCTAAGAGCTTACCACGGGGCTAGATGTTGTTGTGTGGATTGTCCGGAAATATTTATTTATTATTTATATTAACGTTCCCACTGCTGGGACAGGGACTCTCTTGGCGACAGAGATTAGGCTTCACCACGGCTGGCCAGGTGCGGGTTGGTGAATGTTACATGTCCTTCACACTCTTTAAGGGTTCTCAGAACATGCCGCTTTCCTCACAATGTTTGCCTTCACCAAACAAAGCACGTATTTAAAAAGCATATATATTTTTCCAGAATAAAAAATCCAGAGGTGCGTTGCGGAGTTTGAATCCACGACCTTTGGAATGAAAATCGATTTTGCTCCCACTTAGCCAACACGGCTTTACACAGGCACAGGGATTATCAACATCATTGATCATGATGAGAGATCAAATGCATGTAAAGCAATACGTTTTAAAAGGAAATTTTCCATGTATTAAAAATATTGTTAAAATTTTGGTATACATGGCTATTTTTGACATAAAAGTTGTTAGAACTATAGTATTCACTTTGGAGACATCCTCAATCAAGGAAGAACTCTTGTCTTAATCTGGTTTAATTAATGAAGCAGTAATTCGACCTCAGTTTAAAAAACTCTTTGCTTTGACATTATGTTATCCGAAAACTCATTTATTGTTTCAGGTTTTACACTTGGGCTACATAATTTAAGATTTAGTAAGGCTCCAATTTATTTTATAATAAAAAACAGCCTATGTCAGTCATGGATTCTATTTCTATTGGTGAAAGTTTTTTTTCAGATCCGTTCAGTAATTACGAAGCCATTACAAAGAAGCTACAAAAAAACCAAACAAATCTTTCCTCTGCATAATATTTATTAGTATAGAATACGAATAAACTATTCAGTTTCACAATAAATGTTAATATAACATCGCGATGCTTTTATTTAAATCATTTTAACACACGGTAACGAAAATAATGCTGGTCGAAACCAAAATACTATAATCTGAGTAGAGACTCCTTCGTCCTTTATGTAAATGCCAAGCGAATTTGTGCCACATCAAAATGTGAGAACGCATCCGTACATTCATTACAACGTGCCCACTTAACACAGAAAGTGCTTAAAAGATAATATAATTAAGCAAAGCAACTTCGAGGCAAATTGCCGGTTTTATTTATACGGAACTAGGAAGAAATTCGCGAAGAGAATTTTAATTTTCTGAAGAGTGCTTTAAGGGAAGAACTAAACTCGTAATTTAAGCCTGACTTCAGTGCTTTAGTTTTAACTTATTTATTTTAATCAATGTTTATCAAATTTTTTTATACATGATTAAAAAGAAGCACAATTCGTTATTTTTACCACATAACAATATCAACCTGTTCTCGAAATTTCTCAAAATATCTATGCATTTCCTAAATTTCATACAAACATAAAACATTTTATGTATTGAGCAATTAAGTGACAACCCTTACACGACGTTAATAATATACGCCTAAAGGTACATTTATAATTCGCGTTATCTATCTTCTTAAAACTATCAGGAATCATAAAATCTTGCACTTACACTGCAATTTCCTCCTTGACAACTTACAAACATCACATTTTATAATCTACACACCATCTAGCCCGGTGGTAGGCTCTAAGCTTGTGTTACGGGTACTAGATGTCTGATATACTTAATATAATATACATACATGTATAGATATTTTTTATTATACATATTAAACACCCAGACCAAGGAGAAAAGTGCTAGCAGAACATACAAACTTTAACCCTCGGCGGGAATCGAACCGCTACTTCTTGCTCTGCAAGCGGACATGCGCCCACCGCGCCACTAAGGCAGTCAACAATAATAAAAAAAATCGGTTAGTTTACTTGATCAATAGACTAAAGTTTGCCAAGTAAGACTAATGGCTTGGTAACACTATCATACAGTATTCCAACTTGGTAACACTATCATACAGTATTCCAACTTCATACAAACGCCTACGTGCCTCGATCTAAGGTTTACGATGGATACAGGCAGAAGCGTCTCTACCGCAGTGGCAATCGGTCGCGTGTTGTTATTTAAATAATATCCACCCGATATTTTTGTAAAAATAAGCACAATTTCATATTATATTATTATGACGAGTAGAATATACTTTACTTTATATTTTTTACATAGATAACTCTTTATTGTATATTACAAATATAAAAGTATGGTATATCCAAATCGAGGTGAAATATTTTCTGGTCACAAATTTATAAGACCAAATTTAAAAGTCTGAAATTAAACAAAACAATAGTTTATCAGTGAAAACTATAAATCACTTGCATTTTTAATGAATACTTTATTTGTTTGCAAACGCGCCGCCTCCCTGGTGCGCAGGTTGCGGGCCAGCTCCAACACCGTTCTATTAATGATAGCTGGGAGGATGGACTGCCCTTACACCAGGCATTGTTGTGAACGCCACCTTCCCAGCAATGCTTTTTGTTAGTTCTTAAGGTTTTATTTGTCATATATGAGTAGTTTAGTTTGCTTGAAATAAATATATTTTATTTTATTTATTTATTTATTTATAATACAAAACATCCATTTTATGATTCCAGTATTACGAGTAGTAAGGTAACTGGGATTCAGTTAATAGCTTATACCTCGTATGTATTTACAAAAGAGGTATTTGTATAGTAAATCAGTCACTTAATACCCTAGTCATTAACTATAGCAGACCGAATTTCCATTAAAATAGCATTTAACCTCGGGAAAATACTGTAAATACAATATGAAGGTATTGTCTTGTTCAAACATAGTATATTTGATAATATAAAGTATATATTTACAACATAAAGATAAAAACCCAAACTGGGCAGATGTACAATAATGATAATGCTGTAGGTGGGCAGCCCTACCACATGTTCTATTACCGTGCAGCTGTAGCTCATTATTTCTAAAACTCGGCCGAGTTGGAATACTGTATAAATAAAAGTAATAGATAGATGACAAATGATCGAAAGAGTTTTGAAATAATTAAATACATAATACAGACCAAGCCACATCACACAGTTATATGCAAATTTATGTTTGTAAGATAAAAATCTTATCATGAAACAGAACTTATCATAAGTAATTCTTGTCTTAAATCATAAATCTTCACCGTGACAACAATGTCAAGTCAAGATCAATTATGCCATGGTGAAGATTTATGATAACACGTTACCTTAATCCTTGTTTAGCAACGTTATTAGTAAAAGTTTGTGACTAAAAGTTTTAAGTAGCTGAATATAGATTTGATCATATTTTTTTCAATTATAATCAACAAATTTGGGAAAATGTTAAAACAAAAAATACTCGCGCTAATCTCAGTCCTCTGTGATTGTTCGCAGTCCTCAGGAATAATGAAGCAACCTGTATTCTTCACTGCATGAAAAAAATATAACTAGAATTTATATTATAAATAACATTCAAAATATAATTTAATTGTGGTACTCTTCTATTGTAAAAATCAACATTTATTTAAAAGGATTGCAAGCTGATACCGTGTGAAAATTATTTTATTGCACATTTATTAAACTTGCGCTTTCAATAATTATTTTTCTTTCATACTTTCGCTTCATTTTACTGATGATATTCAATCATTTTTTAAATACTCATCACACACTTATTTAATAACTAAAAAAATTACAAGATAATCTTGGGACTGATTGATCTCATTCAAGATTATTTATTATCAGTAATTTGTAGTCTATACTTTTGAAATAAGAGATAAATAGCGAAAAACATTTCTTCTAAATACGAGTATAAAACGAAAAAATATTATCCCCGCTGAAACCAGGAATTCAAGCTTCAAGATACAAATACAAAATACAAATACAAAATTATTTATTCAGCAACTTAATGTACAGTTTACAGTTACAAGGTTTAAGATCCTCTTTTAAGTAAAATAAATACCTGTGTTAGAGGAATCTCGCTCTGCCTTAGATACTAGCATTACAGTAAATTAAGTATAGCTATAAAATTATTAATTTAGATACAAGATACAAAATCTATTATTTCCATTGTTTGGTTTTAGACACTGCTTAGACACATCAAAAAAAAAAAAAAACAAAAAAAACATATTTAATGTCGCTTGAGTTTCAAACGGACATGAACCAACCAGATTTAAAGGATTCATTTATTTGTAGGGCTTGCTACATCTCTGCCAAAGGAAACTAGTTTCCGAGACACTGACGCTGTATCTGAGGAGACAATCGCGCAGCTTGCGCATAACTCAAGTAGTATGCTTCTGAGATAACAATGATCTTTTCATTTCTATAACCTGATGGAACTTTTCTCATTTTAACTTATTCTTTTTATCTTGAGCACGCTTTGCTGCGATCCCGGGTTTAGTGTCTTCTGTTTACTTAAGAAAGTATGAGAGTTTTGAGTTTGAAGTGCTTTGTACAATGTAAATATTTAATAAGTTTTATGTTTTGTGACACGGCCTTTTCTGGAAAATAACATTCAGCCGGTGGTACAGCAAGAATTTATTTTAAACAAGTTTTGTAAAGCCTCGAACTCTAAGTGGAATAACTAAGTTGTAATTTTGGCGCGGTGGGCGAAGGCAACTTGCGGCGCTAGAGGTAGCGGGTTCGATTCCCGCTGAGGGGTCAAGTGTTTGTATGTTCAGCAAGCGCTTTCTCTTAGTGTTATAAATGTATAATGAAAAATATATATGTCTATTACAATAAGTAAGTAAATCAGATCTAGTACCCATAACACAAGCTTAGAGCTTATCACGTGGCAAGATGTTGTTGCGTAGATTGTCCGGGAATATTTTTAGATTTTTGTGAGTGGCTACATTTGCTATCATGCGTCTTTGCTTTCCTGTGCCATGCTCTCGCGTTGTTGGTTCTTTGGGAATGGAAAGATTTGAACTGACCTTCTTGAAGAAGGACAAAGACCAATAATAATATTTAGGGTGTATCGTATCTCTGGAAAATAATCATATAAATGTCACCCGCTAATCTATATACCTATATAAAATTTTTGCCCTATTTATTTAATCCTAAGAACCGTACTTCCATACTATTTCCGTCCGTAATAAACAATGGTCTCTTAATTAAAAAGTAATAAGTAAACATTTTATTTTTAAGAATAATACAAAGCACAATTATGCACCTACCTAAATAAAACATTCTAACGTAAACGGAGATTTTTAATGAACTCAAACATCGTTTGTGATAAAACTTTTATAGATGGTATTTGTCTGTCTGGATAACGCTCACTGTATCTACAGTTCGCTTCTACTTGCCGTTTTTGTTGAAATTCAGCTTCTATAAAATCTCACCTCATCATTACATTACACTCAAATATAATTATTATGGAATGAAGTAAAATAAAATATTTTATTATATGTATAATGTTCCATTGAATGCATAATTGTTCCTATTATAATATAAAATATTTTTTAAGTAAATTGGGGTAGCTGAAATATTTTAAGTAGTTTCCTTCCAAAGCACATTGTTTTTTTCATCCTGTTTATAATAATCTTTCAACACGCTCTATCTCAATGTCATCGTCAATGTCATCATTCGCGCCTTTTCAATACGCATAAATAATTTTCCCCGAAATTTGTTCATTAATGTTGTGTTGTAACAAAATCTCGTTGATTCACGTCAATTAAATTATGGCATTAATAAATCGCATTTATACACAATCATGGTCTTTCGTTCAAATATTTTCCGAGCTTTAGAATCACGTATTTTTAGATATTTTTAAAATATTTATTTATTTAGATATTTATCATAAAGAGAATGCTCTTGTCCTTATCCCACATTACATTTTCCTCTGTCACACGTCATCTCAACACTCACTCCTTTCTTACACATTGTCATCCTTTACACAGTCCAACCATCTTTTCTTTGGTCTACCTCTTCCCATATAATTAAATATCTGTAGATGAAAGGTATGACATAGTGATTTAAACAGATTATCATCATTGAATAATAATTAATTACGGGATTAAACGAACAATATCAATCACACAAAAATTCTGAGTCTTCGTTTAACAAAGATATAGATAAAGTCAACTAGTAACTCCTACGGACATTTTAAGTTGATTCTTTGTTACTTCCCCTCGGTACAAACGCCCCACAATCAAGAACCAGTATGTTGCGCCGTCATATATTAGGTCCTTACATATGAAATTGGCGTTTTTCGTACTGGCCACTTTAATCACAAATTTCTCCTCTTTGGTAAGGAATTCCAAATTCAAATTTGAACAGCTATAGACTCATGTATTTGTGCTTCGATGATCGTCATTCATTTGTTTTTTTTCTTCTGTTTTTTTCTGTTTGCGTCACTCATTTTACAAAATGGAAAACTTAAAATATCGCATTATTTACGAGTACGAGTTCCGCCGTGGCACTAGTGCTGCGGAAACAACTCGAAGGGTGAATGATGTGTATGGCGGTCGTGTTGCAAAAGAAAACACAGTTCGTTTTTGGTTCCAACGTTTTCGTTCTGGAAATTTCGACTTGCAGAACAAGCCCCGTGGACGGCCTGAGACTCAAGTTGATAATGAAGAGTTGAAGGCTATTGTGGAAGCGGATCCATCGCAAACCACGTCCGAGTTAGCTGCAGGCTGCGGTGTTAGTGATAAAACTGTTTTAATTCACTTGAAGCAAATTGGGAAGATTAAAAAGCTTGAAAGGTGGGTACCTCACGAATTGACTGAAGCAAACCGGCAAACGCGCGTCGACTGCTGCGTTACATTACTAAACCGGCACAATAATGAAGGTATTTTAAACCGAATCATTACCTGTGATGAAAAATGGGTTCTTTACGATAATCGGAAGCGCTCAGCGCAATGGTTGGATCCTGGCCAGCCAGCCAAATCCTGCCCCAAGCAAAAATTAACCCCAAAAAAGTTACTTGTAAGCGTTTGGTGGACTAGTGCCGGTATTGTTCATTACAGTTTTCTCAAATCTGGCCAGACTATTACGGCTGATGTCTATTGTCAGCAATTGCAAACCATGATGGAAAAGCTAGCGGCTAAACAACCTAGGCTGGTCAATCGCTCCACGCCACTGCTGCTTCACGACAACGCTAGACCACACACTGCGCAACAGACGGCTACTAAATTAGAAGAGCTTCAATTGGAAAGTCTAAGACATCCTCCGTACTCCCCGTACCTTGCTCCAACAGATTACCATTTTTTTCGAAATTTGGATAACTTCTTGCAAGGGAAAAAATTCAACTCCGATGGGGCAGTCCAAATCGCCTTCAAAGATTTTATTGATTCCCGTCCGACTGGTTTTTTTAGTAAAGGGATCAATGAACTACCTATAAGATGGCAAAAGTGCATAGAAAATAATGGTTCATACTTTGATTAATTAAATATATTATATTAAAAAATATTCGACTTTTTGTTCCTCCCATACAAAACGCCAATTTCATATGTAAGGACCTAATATATATTTATATTTTACTGTCTTATAAACTAACATTTGAATAACAAATCCGAAAACAACACTCCCAAATTTCGTTTCCAAGGTCAGGTTTACCACGTTTTAAAACAATGAAAGCAAACTGAAAGAAATCCTCAAAGAACAACGCTGAGCAAAGTGTTCCAGCTTTAAAATCTATTATTCGGTTCAATCGTGTTTTTTCCGATAACATTCCGACCGAGAGCCGCCTAATCCGTTTATTGATTCCGATGGTTCTTCAGCGGATATCTTTTTATGGGGCTGCAGGGTTGTAACCCAGATACTGCTTTTGCATTTATATTTTTCTAGGTGAGTTGCTTCGGCTTTGAGAAAAGCCGCCGAGTTTGTATCTCTGCGTAGACTTTTTTGTCATTGTGTACGTAACGCTTTTGGAATTATATAGTTTACAGTATATTGCCTGAACACCAGCGTCGCTATGTCAATATTTATAGGGGCAAGTGACATTATGCTGAGACTACTCTATCTATAAATTTATCTTCAAATTGTTTTATATTTTTGTAAAGGTTTACTTTAAAACGGAATGCATTGAAATACACCTTACTCAGATCCTACAAAAAATAATAATTGTCATTTTTAAGACACGACACCGTAATGGATTAATGAGTTGGGAACGGATAAACGTATATTCATGATTTTTAATTCTTTGGATTTGTCTCCGTCCCCAACCAAATAGCAGAATTACTACAAACTCATTTGAAACTTAATTAACATAGTAATCCATTATAACGCGGGTAACATCGCTGGACGCTGCTGGTTATTTAAATTACATTTAAATGGCTCAGCTATAAATCTACGTCTTATAAATTTTATCCTGCCATTGTAAAAATGTACATAAAACAAAGACTCTGATAGAAGCAAAATCTTTGTAATAATTCTCAGAAAACGCGATTCTTCAGCCAAAAATGTGAGTTTTACAACGTTGCGTATATTAACGATCCTATTTCCTACGGAGAAAGATGTTTTCTCAAGACCATAAATCTATAAAGCACGAACTAGGCAAGGAGGTTGATATAGTTTTGATACTTCATTAGTACTGGTAACTGGCACGAGTATTATTATATTAAGAAAGTATTCAACTAATAAAAATTATATAGCATAATATTAAAGGAGTTAGATGATGCAGTATGAGTTCAAAAATATATTCTATTTTTTTTAAGAAAACAGGTTTTAATGTCAATATTGAAAATATGTTCCTTTTTACCTATACAGTTTTTAAATTCGAGCGCTTTTTATAAGTGACCAATTTATATCTGAATTCTAAGATTTTTATGCAAATTATGAAAACTTAGGTTCAAATGCAGAAGTGGATGTTCTACGGATGAACAGAAAAAATATGATAACGACAGATTTATGCTTTGATTTTATTTATTTTATTTTATTTGATATACATTAACTTTTTTGACCTATTTCGCGATGTTAGAGGTATTATCGAATCCATACATTTTGGAGTTTCCTAGAATGGAGCTTTTCAATTGGATTGAATTAAAGTGGCCTATCATTATTATAAAATAAGGAACTACAATTTGACAAAAAAAAAGCAAAATAAAAAAGTTTTCTTGAAATCAAAACAAAATATCTGTAACTTTTTTAACTGTATCCCCTTTCATAATAATGATAGGCCACTAATTCAATCCAATTGTCAAACGGCAAAACTAAACAAATGAAATTCTGTACAGAGATTGGTACACGGACGAAACGAAGCGCACTTGTGTTTGTTAAATAGTCCTTCAACGTTATTAATGAGGTAGGTATTGTGCTTCTAGCTCCACAGCGCACATTACCGAGTTGCTTTGAACTTCATCCGGATACAACAGGTTTACGATCCGCGAGAGGAGGGCCCTTGCTTTGCTAAAGTCCGGATTATGATTGTAATAAAACGAACACGAATTTGTGGGGCTCTTGTATTTAATTGCATTAAAACGATGTTTTGCGGATTAGCTGGTAAAATGGGCTTTTAGTGGTGAACTTACAGTTTTGCTAATTAGGCGAAAAATGAATTTGGTCGGTGGATTTTGCGCAATCCGTTATTTAGTTTTTGGCTGAATAATATATAATAGGTCAGGTCAAACTGCACATTGAATTGGGGTCGCTTAAACTAACTTATTGTATCCAACATACCAAACATTACTACGAAAGTTTTGGCAAAGCGACACCACGGATAATTCGTGGACTCCGAGTTGTCACTTTCAGTATTAATTATTTTTTGTTGCAACAACTCGGCAAAATAATATAGATTCGTATAAATAACCAGGTGCGCTCTGAGGAATACTTCAAATCTGAAGGTTTATGTCTTACAATGGACGTCTCTCGTTTCTCATGAATAAAGCCATTGCATTGCAGAGCCAATAAAAAGAAGATAAGTATTTTTTCAATGGAATTCAAGGTTTCATTTTACTAGTTAAAAGAATATTGCACCTTAGTTAAACATTTTTTTTTATTTATGACAGTTAGATCTATTTTTATTCACAATCTCACCTGAAAAAGTAAAGATCGTGCAGAAGGTACCTATTCATTTTTATTTCGAAGGCACTCAAGAAGTAGCAGGAATTGTCTGTATCAATGTCATCATCACCGTCAATGTCATATTAACGTTCCCACTGCTGGGTCATAGGGACTTCTTTTTTGCGAGAGAGATTAGGCCTTAATTCACCACGCTGTCCATGTGCGGGTTGCTGAACGTCACACGTCCTTCAAACCCTTTAAAATTCTCAAAACATGCTGGTTTCCTCACGATGTTTGCCTTAGTCATTTTTTTGAAGCGCACATATAATAATATTTTACAAGAAGAAAATCCATAAGTGGGGGGCGGGTTTTGCACCCACGACTTTCGGAATGAAAAGCGAGTGTGCTCCCACTAAGCCAACAAGGCTTTTCAAGGCACTTATAGCTTAAAGGTATAGCAGTTTTCAATTTTCTTCCACAATTTATCATCATTAGTACCGGCTTATAAGAACTCGCTCATTAAACCATCAAATAGCCATTATGCGAACAAAGCTTATGTATGAGGAGCACGTACGGCTTCACTCACAGCGGTGCAGAATATACAATAGTTTCTTTGGCTAATAGTATCTTTTTATTTTGAAAAGTTTCTGAGTATAGCTTATAGAGTACGGCTCTTAAGATTTTCCGAATTATGTCCACGAATTAGAAACATCTGCAATAGGGTAGATGGCTAAAAATGTATTTATTTATTTAAGATGATACAGTGATTTGAATTGATAAAGCGACATATAGTCGTAGATGTCCCGTATTTTTAGAAGGGCCAACAGACAGACTAAACAGAATATATAATATTATTTTTGTTATTATCTTTCCTATTATTGGAAAACTCAAAAACCGTCAAATAGTAAGAAAGAAAGATATGTTTATTTGTCACAGAATCAAAACCAAATATACCTTAAAGTAAACAAAAACCAATAATGAATGTGACAAAAAGGTGATCATTCAGCGTTATGCTGTGATTGAGCGAGTCAAACCACAGCGCTGTTCTTCCATGATCACCTCATGTGATTACCTCTCAAATCATGTTATGTTACCCGTTTTAAGTCATAATATAGTTAAAAACCATGATAATTTTAAAAGTTTTATCTTTCCTAATAAAAAAAACCTTAATAAAGAAAAATATGAGATAAATCTGAGTTAAATATTAAAAAAGCTTATGCGAAGAGGCGATGAGAGTCTGGAGAAATTGATTATCGTTGGTAACACCGAAGGAAAACGATCCCGAGGACGTTCACCAACTTGATGGACAGATCAAATGACGGTTTCATCGTCGTCCAAATTCTACGACACTGTCAGAGATGCGATGGACAGAACCCGATGGAGACAAATTATCCGCTCCCGATGTAACTCCGATGCTGACCACGATCCTCAGACATTAGGGACTGACTACAGAGAGAGATATTAAAAAAATCCTATAAAGGTAATATAAACAAAATTACATTATTAAGGTATGAATAACAAATTAAATACAAACCAAATTGATTTTCAGGAAATATTTTTCTTATCTACAAATCATAATAAACTGTACAAATAAAGAAACATAAATTATTTCAATGTTAAAAATAAAAATACAATGAAAACTAATAAATTAAAAAGAGGTAATTCAGTATGGCTGGGAATTCACGAAAAGCAAGAACGAAAAGAGAGAAACACAAAATAATGTTATTGAAACGTTTAGTAGGATCATAAATAGAACCTTAGGGCACTGCAATGAAGCTCGTTTTTAAAAAATAAGTCCGAAATAGTAAAATCTGGAATGTGGCACAAGCAGTTAATCACCGTCAAAGCCTTAAATAAACTCGGTTTATATCTTTTGTAGTTAGAGAGCGTTAACGGCAAACTCTCGAGTTTCATACAAAAGGAAGCGTGACAGTGTCAAAAGTGCTTTAAAAATTATAACAATGAAGTAAATAAATATGAAATGTACATTTTTCAAGAATATGTTGATTTTTGTCCGACTTTTATTATTAAATTAATGAAGGTATAATGTTCGAAAAATTGTTTCATTTTCGTTATAATTAACATAGTTTAATTTTTTTATCATGGAAAAATACATAAATGAGTATTCTCAATTAACAATTTTTCCTAATATCTTATCTAGTGATTAATCTTCAGTACCATTGATGTTGAGAACGCTTATTTTCGATAAGTACTTTCTTTACTAGCAAAAAAGCCGTAAACCCTTCTTAAGTGATCGTTTACTTGTTACAGAACAATGAGCCGCTTTTCGGTTTGTTACAACATACATACATATTTGAAGAACCCAAAGAGCGATTCAGATAACATTTCGTCGAGCGCTTGCGAAAGCATGAGCGTTGCGCATTGACTGATATTTCAACAATGACATACAGCATAATGACACGAAATTCAAAGGGCAAGTAAAAATATTTGATCTTAATATAACTCTTAAGTACCATATATCAACATATGGTTTGTAATAGTTTTAAGTTCTTGACAAATATGTTAGTACAGAATAATATTAAAAATTATTCTAAGAAATAATAAAAAATATTTGATTAAGTTACACACACTAAAAAACACAAAGGAAACTGATCAAGCTTAAGTTATTAAGCGACAAAAATCATCAACTTTAATAAGAAAGTCCACGTAATCATTCCTAGAAAAGGAAAAAGGAAAATGTGCTTCCTTTTAATTATGAACAAGCCTGAATACCATTATATTTTACGCGGGCCATTCACTGAAACCGTAAAATCAGGGTAAATTAAAGATTTCAGGGAGGCTATTCCAAGCACGTGCTCGCGCCTTTGTTGTCGACAAAGAGTTAATTATTCAAATAACCTCACTTGACTTAAACAACGCTGCTATTAGATGCTAGGATGGCGTCTTACCACGACCGAAAGAAAATAAAAACAATTATTGTGAAAAATACTCGTATTTCATGCATATTTTTTGAACTGCCTTCAATTTTCTCATTTTCGCTACAAACAATGCATATTTCTTCTTTTGTTTAAAGGTCCAAAGCTTTTTCACATTTTAATTAGTTTGAGCTGAAATTATGATAGTAATTCCCCCAAAAAGCTAAACACACTAAAAGATTTTCTAGTATTAATAATTAATACCTACCTACTATTTTTATTTCTTCTTGCCCACAGGTTGCTTTCAGTCATACAGATATAAATATACCTAGATACCTACCCAAAATTGTTAAAATTGTTCACGTCTGTTTAGGAGTTATTTTCAAAGTTATTTCAGTAAGAACTTTCCTGAAAACCCCTTAGATTAGATAGCGATTTTTAAGTCTTCTTCAATGTACTAGAACATGAATTAATGTAATCAATTCCTGTCCTTAAATTATGGACGAATCTCTTATATTATATATGTGATTGTTATTTTAGATACGGCTTTTTGGTTGTTGGCCGTTAACAAAAAATGCGATACAGGCTCATTTTGCTTATTTTAGTACCTGATATCACTGAATGTGATATCAAGTTGTATTGCATTGTTTTTACAAAACAAAAAAAAAATAATAGAAAATAAATTAATTTCATATTTTGATCATGGCAATGACATGAAATATCATAATTTTTCATAAAAGTATAAAATATATACATCAAAATAAGTATTTTTTAATTTGGAGAAATATAATCAACATTGTGCGGCCTTTGCCTAGCAGGCACATAATAAATAATTAAATAAAATAAATAAATATTTCAGGACAATCTACACAACAACATCTAGCCCCGTGGTAAGCTCTAAGCTTGTGTTACGGGTACTAGATATCTGATATACTTAATATAATATACATACATATATAGATATTTTTATCATACATATTAAACACCCAGACCAAGGAGAAAAGTGCTTGCAGAACATACAAACAATTTTACCCTCGGCGGGAATCGAACCCTCCTCTATCGCTACCTCTTGCTCTGCAAGCGGACATTCGCCCACCGCGCCACCGAGGCAGTCAAAAGAATACTATCAAAAATACATCACAGTGACTATTATGTTTTAACTGATACCAGTATACAGATAATACGCAAGTTATGAAAGAATATCAGACTAACTACGTACGAGTATAAAAATTCTCTGTCAGTTGTGTCCCGACCCTTAACTTTTGTAACAGACTCCAGCCATTGATTAGGTTAGACTGCAGATAGGCGAAAATAAGTTCAGCCTGGTAGAGAATTGTGCGCAAATTAGATTAGCATCTGAAGGTTTTTGTTTTAGATGCTCGTAGGCTTTCTGTTGATGCAAAATAGCGCTGGCCATGATTTTCCTGTCGTTATTTAGTTTTATTGTGTTATTTTGGAGATTTTAAATTTTCAACACAATGTTGATAATATAAATTATAATACCTGTTTTTTTTAATTTACGGAAGGTATTTTTTTAGACTAAGGGCTCATTTAACAAAATCAGAGTGAACTAAACAATAGTTAGTTATGTAAATAATACGTGTTTATTGTTAGTTATCTATCTAGAGCCATCTCGCTTTGTCTGTGACTGATCAAAATACTTTAAGTATTGTCTAATTATACTCGACGTTGGTGAAACAGATCTAAAGTCTAAAGTTTGCCACAGGGACTACCTGACAGTTGACGTATACAGGTAAAACTGTACAGGTTTCCACACCTGTTCCGGGGTAAAGGTATACAAACGTTATGTTTTTTTGATAAAATATATGACGGCGCTCTCGCAAAGCGCCATCTATGATTATTGTTGCGAACTAATCTGACATCTACACGGACGAGAGTGACGTTTCTGACAACTCGCTCTGGTGGAACGTCAAAGCGGGCGGCCATATTGGCTTGAGCTGTCTGTGGCTTGAGCGAACAAGAAATATGGCGCGTGACGAAGCATTGACGGATCGCCGACGTCTGTGAATTAAATCCGTTTAAATCATCGTATATTGATTATAAAAGCGATTATTAAGTGTTGAACTTTATTACTAGTGCCTAATAGAAGATATTCGTCGTATTAATTTTCTACATGAACAAATATTATATTGTGTTAAAATCCATTGAAGAATCTTTTCATTTTAACATCAACCGATTTATTGCCAACTACAATGAGTGACGCTGAGGGAGACAGGGAAGAGCCTTTATCAGAAGTGGGATCAAAAGATTCCCCCACAAATGAAAAACCTAGCTCGGAACATAGCGCGATGAACTTCTTTAGCAACATGGAAAGTTTGCTATCTCGTATCCTGAATAAGTCGCAAACGCAAACAGTGAGCACAAGTAATGCCCATTTTATCCAGTTTAACCCTGACGACAACGATGCTGACATTGAAGGATGGTGCAGGGTTACGGAGATGATTGTAAACAAAAAGGGCTTAACAGGGGTCGATTTACTCATGGCACTTACCAGCGCTCTCAAAGGACGGGCTGCAAATTGTTTAACAATGTTAAATCTCAATGATTTGAAGTGGATCACGGTAAAGGAATCGCTATTGGCCAAATTTGCGAAACCAAAGTGCGTTCAAGATCATTTTGATGAAGTTCTGCGATTTCAAATCAGTGAAAAGGAAACAGCAGCTGCTGCTGCCATGAGATTATGGAATATGATCGAGCGCATACCAAAACTTGAAATGGCTGAAGAAGTTATCACAGGATTCGTTATTTCGGTACTATCCTACAAAGATGGAATGATACGCCGCGAGTTAAACTCACACGTCATTAGTACCAGAACGCAATTGTTTCGCATACTCGGTGGCATTTCTTTGAAACGGCGCACAGAAGGAAATGTTGGTCAAGAGCCCGACAGAAAGAAGGCACGTCTGTCAGACACCAAATTTACGGGAACGTGTCACACCTGTGGTGTACCTGGACACAAGCAAGCAGATTGCTGGAAACGTGTCCAAAACCAACATCTGCAACATAAATCTAGTGATGCACGTAGCGGGTCACAGCGTGCTATTGAAAAAGCTCAAGTGAAATGTTTCTCCTGTGGCAAGCTAGGTCACTTGTCTACCACATGCAACGAAAAGAAGATTATAGGATCGACGGCCAAGGAAAGCGTACAAACTTGCGAGCATAAGTCGTCAAGAGGTACCCTTACAACATCATCTGGTGAGACAGTCCCTTTTCTTTTCGATAGCGGGTCATCTTGCTCATTGCTTAAACAGGGTTTAACTAAATGCTTTCAGGGTAACATGCATAAAAATCTAGTTTATCTTACTGGAATAGGAGGAGACGATTTGAAGTGCACATCGCAAATCTACAGTGCCATCAAAATTGGGGATATTTCAACATCCTTGTTATTTCATGTTGTCCCTGATACGTGCATCAGTGACCCTATTATTATAGGTAGGGACATTCTAAACAGCGGTGTTCGTGTTGAAATTGATAACAATAACCTTGTGATTAAAGCTATAGAGCAAACTAACACATGTAGAGTACAGAAAAGTAAAATTTATTTCAATGCGATAGACACTGATTTAACGGGAAACTATAGGATGAAACTTATTGAAATTCTGAATAAATATGCTGATAATTTTATAGAGGGTGTTCCAAGTAAGCGAGTCAAGACGGGGAAAATGGAAATAAAATTACAAGACCCACAAAAAGTAGTTAGCAGAAGCCCGTATAGACTAGCACCTGCCGAAAAACTTACAGTCAGGCAAAAAGTTCAGGAATTATTGGATGCGGGTGTAATTCGTGAAAGTTCTTCGGCATTTGCTAGTCCAATACTGCTCGTAAAGAAGAAAGATGGAACCGATCGGTTGTGCGTCGATTACAGGCATCTAAACTCGAATACGATACCTGAACATTTCCCATTACCACTCATTGAGGAGCAGATAGACAAACTTACCGGTGCCAATTTCTTTTCATCTCTGGACATGGCTTCAGGATTCCACCAAATTCTAATACATCCTGATTCCATTCATAAAACAGCATTCGTCACACCCGAGGGGCAGTACGAGTATGTGGCCATGCCATTTGGTTTGCGCAACGCGCCCTCCGTATATCAGAGGTGCATAAATAATGCTCTAAAGCCCTTAGATGATAAACCACTGGCCTATATTGACGATGTGCTATGCTACTCCTCGGATGTTACTGATGGTCTTCAACGACTAGATGAGGTGCTTCGGACCCTTTCAGAAGCAGGCTTCTCGTTCAATTTGCGAAAGTGTAAATTCATGAAAACTAAAATAGAATATTTGGGTTACGCTATCGAATCAGGTACCATAAAACCCAATTCTCTTAAAATTCAGGCTCTAACAAATGCCCCACCTCCCAAGACTGCAACACAAGTAAGACAGTTTTTAGGCCTGGCTTCTTACTTCAGGAAGTTTATCCCTAATTTCTCGAAAATTGCTGGCCCCTTGTATCCATTGACGAGTTTGAAAGGTCCCATTAAATGGACAGATAAACATGAATCGATCCGTCAATCCATAATAGCTGTACTGACATCTAGTCCAGTATTGACGATATTTGACCCCGAGCTACCAGTCGAATTACACACTGATGCGAGCTCTGAGGGATATGGTGCGATTCTCATACAAAAGAAAGACTCTATGCCTCATGTTAGAGCGTACTACAGCCGCCGTACAACCGAAGTTGAGTCAAGATATCACTCATATGAGCTTGAGACGATGGCTGTAGTGCGAGCAATAGAGCATTTTCGTCATTATCTTGTTGGTCACAAACACAAATTCACAGTGTTCACAGACTGTAACTCGTTGAAAGCATCAAAGTCCAAAACAGACCTGACCCCACGTGTCCATCGGTGGTGGCTGTACCTACAGTCTTTTGACTTCGACATTCTGTATCGAGAAGGTCGCAATATGGAGCACGCTGATTATTTGTCACGAAATCACTTTGTCAATGGTGTAAAACCCAATTCTTCCGGTTCTTTACCGCAGCATAGGGAAGTAAACTTTACAGAACTTCATGAGGGTTGGTTGTTAGTAGAGCAAAATAGGGATACTGAAATTCAAAATATTATCAAGCAACATTCTAATAAAGAGCTTCCTGAGAAGGTAGCGAGTACGTATGATGTTCGCAACGGATTGCTTTACCGAAAGATCAATAGGAATAAGGTTTGTTCTTGGCTTCCAATTGTGCCACGATCACTCATATGGACGCTCATTAACCATGTTCACTCCGAAATCCAACACTTAGGAAGCGATAAAACCATAGACAAGTTATACGAGCACTACTGGTTTCCAGAGATGTCGAAATGCGTTCGCAAGTATATTGACTCGTGTATCATTTGTAAAGCTTCCAAGGGCCCATCCGGAGCGCAGCCTATACGTCTCCACTCCATCCCCAAAGTATCAGTGCCATGGCATACGATCCACATAGACTTTTCAGGCAAGTTAAGTGGAAAAAGCGACCAAAAAGAATATTGCTCCGTAATCATAGACGGATTTACAAAATATGTATTACTGGAACACACTTCTTCCCTAAATTCCGCTAGTGCTGTAGTCGCCCTTGAAAAAGCAGTTAATCTTTTTGGAGCACCAAAACGCGTTATAGCAGACCAAGGACGTTGCTATGTAAGTACAGAGTTCAAAACGTTCTGTTCAGAGAACAACATAGAACTCCATTTCATCGCAACGGGATCGAGTAGGGCAAATGGGCAGGTTGAGCGGGTTATGCGCACATTAAAAAGTCTTTTGACCATTGTGGAAAACAATCCCAATAAAACTTGGCGCGATGAGCTTGGCAAGGTTCAATTAGCACTCAATAGCACAAAATCATCAGTCACCAAATTTTCCCCGACGGAGCTCATGTTCGGTATTCGTGCGCAGTCTCTGGGCTTAGCTAAAATCTCCTCTAGTCTTCCAGATCCTCGCCTTGATCTGACTTGTGTTCGAATGGAAGCTTCAGAAAATATAGAAAAAGCAGCTAAATCTGATACTGAGAGGTTTAATCGCGGTCGAGCCACTGTAAAACCATTTGCCAAAGGGGACTTTGTTTTTATTAAAAGCTCTGAGCGTAATCAGACAAAGTTAGACCGAAAATTTAAAGGGCCTTTTCTTATAACCGAAGTCCTCGATAATGATAGATACGAACTGAAAAATCTTAATGGGTCGCAAAGAACATACAAATACGCTCACGAAAACTTGCGTCTCGTACCTGAAGGTCATGTAGGGTTAAGTGAAGTAGCTATGAGCATGCTGAACGAAAGTAGTGATGAGGAGGCCGTGACGGCGCCAGATGATGTTGAAAACGGGGTTCCTTGTGATGGGAATAGCGACACAATATCCGTGTGCAGTTACGATACCTTATCCGCAGACTCTGACACAATGACTGCAGGTTCAGATACAATATCATGCTGTTCCGAAAATTACACCGTATAATACGAAAATTTAAATGAAATATGCCGATTACAATTAAAATAAATTATTTAATAATCATGTCTATGAAGAGAGGCGCAATAAGAAAGATAGTCCGCAAACCAGAGGTACTAAACAGTTATATTTGCAGTTAAATAATTTCTTTGTGGCTTGTAAGATAATGTTGTCCGATTCGGAACCCGAGCAATAGTGTTCTATGTGCTTTGGTTCGTTTGCAGGGACGCATTAGTGAATGTAAAATGTAAAATGTGAATGTGAATGTAAAATTTTATTGTGGTCGAAGGGACGGTGCTTGGAGAAAGCGCTTGTCCGGTCCATATGTTTCGTTGACTCGATTTAAGTGGAACTGTTGTCCGGTCCATGCTTGGTCGAAAGGACGCAGAGGTCTACTTTACTTTATTCTGTGAGATTAAGGGAGATAACGCTGGTCGATAGGACGCTATTGTCCGGTCCATACGCTGGTATGGTCGAAGGGACGTAGTTGTCCGGTCCAACATATTATAAGGTGATATGTCAGAATGGACGAGCGTGTGATATTTATCTTTCACTTATGATTACAGAGTGACTACATCAATGATCGCCCGTGGACGGTCGACTGTCAGTCCGGCCGTGACGGCGCTCTCGCAAAGCGCCATCTATGATTATTGTTGCGAACTAATCTGACATCTACACGGACGAGAGTGACGTTTCTGACAACTCGCTCTGGTGGAACGTCAA
The DNA here is from genome assembly GCA_929108375.1 of Gymnoscelis rufifasciata. Taxonomy (NCBI): domain Eukaryota; kingdom Metazoa; phylum Arthropoda; class Insecta; order Lepidoptera; family Geometridae; genus Gymnoscelis; species Gymnoscelis rufifasciata. Next base: position 8,621,893 of record OV815302.1, on the reverse strand, counting down.
AGCGGGCGGCCATATTGGCTTGAGCTGTCTGTGGCTTGAGCGAACAAGAAATATGGCGCGTGACGAAGCATTGACGGATCGCCGACGTCTGTGAATTAAATCCGTTTAAATCATCGTATATTGATTATAAAAGCGATTATTAAGTGTTGAACTTTATTACTAGTGCCTAATAGAAGATATTCGTCGTATTAATTTTCTACATGAACAAATATTATATTGTGTTAAAATCCATTGAAGAATCTTTTCATTTTAACATCAACCGATTTATTGCCAACTACAATGAGTGACGCTGAGGGAGACAGGGAAGAGCCTTTATATATTTATTTTTATCAAAATAAGCCACGAAACATTTTACATGAATGATTCGATATTTTTATTAGAAAGCCGTTGTCTTTCAATACATTAAAAAATTCATAAGCATCTGATCCCGTAGTGACCGGTCCCGAAATATTCCCTGCTAGGTATGGATGATGGTGAAAACAAGACATGAATGATTTTGTTACTTGTGGCGATCGTAAAGTCTGTTTTCAGATATGTTAAAACCCCAAACTAAGACAAGTAAGTCTTGAAACGAAATCTGAGAAGGAAAGTCAGAACAAGATGGCGGAACTTCGCTCTCACGTAACGGCAACTGGACTTCTTGTTTTGGCTTGGGAAGAACTATTAACTTGCCAATGAAAGGGAAAACCTCTTTATTGAAAACCTATCGTGAGGTGTTTAGAAAACCTATTTATAAGGTATATCTTTAGTATACGTGAAATTAATAATGTTGGACTACCGGCAAATTGTAATAAAATTGTGCTTTTCTCCCGTTGCGCAAATAAAATAAAATTAATATTGCTGGCCAACCCACTTAACAACATTTAGCCCCGTGGTAAGTTCAAAGCTCGTGTTACTGGTAATAAAAATGATTCAGAAATTATTATAAAAGTTATTATAATGATAATAGGTAATTGACAACATTTTGGTAATATGTAACCATTGTAGCAGATTAATAAACGTGATTGAATTTTAGTTTTATTGAGGAATTTGTGTTATACAAGTTAGTTTTATTTATTTATTTAAGGAAAACTTACACATATAATAACTTTATAATATGTGTAAGTTTTCCTTACAATAATAATTACTGTTCTATAGAAACACGAGGATTCTCCACATGAACTACTATCATCATCATCATCATCACCCTATTAACGTTCCCACTGCTGAGACACAGGGACTTCTCTCTTGACGAGAGAGATAAGGCCTTAATTCAACACGCTGGCCAAGTGCGGGTTGGTGAATGTCACATGTCCTTCAAACTATTTTAAAGTTCGCAGAACATGCCGGTTTCCTCACGATGTTTTCCTTCGCCGTTAAACTAACTAATTAACCGTTGAACTACTATTGATGACTATTAATTACGATGGACAAAAACTTCTGTGAATAAAAACTTTTGCCAATAGCTAATTCACGACGAAACAAGTGAGCAATATATTTCTGCCCAATCAATTTATGATCCCTCACCCCTAAAGCTAACGAACTAAAAACCAAATAAAAATGCTAATACACTTGCAAACCTATTCATAAATCAGTGGAAACAACCTGAGGCAAGTTTATTAGCGGGTAATAGTTTGGTAGCCGTGACCTCGGCGCCGCCGGCGACGGCTTCTATGCATTATTGATTGTTCCTTTTGCCATAAAATCCGTACACCCCAGCCTGGAATCCGGTGTTTACAGACTATGTTGGTAGGCTTTGTAAACAACTCTATTGCGTTTTTACTCACTGAATTACATATGTCAGATAAGTACGATTTGGATTTATATTCCGAGGTAGTGAAAGTATATAAACTAACCCCGAATGCATGCATTATAAATATTTTTTGAATTATGGTTTCTCTACGTGATAAAATCAGGAATGAGTAGATACGTGGAAGAAAGCGGGTCACCGACACACCAAGCGAATTAGCTCACTAAAGTGGCAATGGGCATGCCATATAGCAAGTAGAATACACCGTTGGGACCGGAAAGTTCTCGAAAGGAGACCACGAATCGGCAAACGCAGAGTAGGAAATTTGTAAATCTAATACAAAACATCGTTTTTTCTCAAGTGGTGGGTTTGTAAGACCCTACCAGGTATGCGGAGGGTTATGCGACTTTACGCAAGGCCAAGTACTAAATGGACGGATGATCTGGTGAAGGTAGCGGACTCGCGGTGGTTACAAGCTGCTACCGACCGAAGTTACTGAAAGTCTTATACATATAATGATTCATCATCACCCTATTAACGTTTCCACTGCTGGGACACAGGGACTTCTCTCTTGACGAGAGAGATTAGGCCTTAATTCACCACGCTGGCCAAGTGCGGGTTGGTAAATGTCACATGTCCTTTAAACTTTTTTAAAGTTCTCAGAACGTGCCGGTTTCCTCGCGATGTTTGCCTTCACCTTTATAATGATTGGTTTTTAATAATATTGAGACTTATAACTGGTAGCATACTATGATTTGACGATTTTTAAGGTTTTAGATATGTTGCAAACGCCATGATCATGGCATAAACTGGTGATTTTGCAAGTAGTCAATATTATTAGCTCAAACGCTAGCGTTCGTTTTCCGCGACCACTTCTAAAATATATGTTCTGTTCAGATAAATTTATTTTATCGTAAAATGATTTAATAAATGTTGTACCAACAAAACGTTCCCAAATTGAGCGTTTGAATTTACTCTAAGGTTACACACACTTCGTGGGCCCCAATTACATAAAATAACTCATTTAAACCATGTTGACTTTGAGCTAACTACAGTTACTGAATCTCGGCTGAAGCAAAGCAGTCTCTAATAACAGTTCGTACGCAACTAATTACAGGGGCCTGTAAATGAAATTTCGTATGCTAATTGACTAAATACAATTATGAGCGGGGTGAGATTGTGTGCGTGTTTCGTTACACGACGGGTATGTTGTAGATCTTCCGTTACTTATGGATGTGGCAACGAATAGATAGCTATAGCTATAATTTATTTAAAGAGTAATCACCATCGTATACAAAGGTCAGGTCTTGGGTAAACAAACTTTATGCACTGTATATATATATTTTTTATTATATAAATATAAATAAATATTTCCGGACGATTTGTATAAGCTATACACGAAACCTTAGGTTTAGTATGTCATACTTATCAAATTAATTTCTTATAAAAATCAGAATCAACGTTTACAGACTTTGAGTTTATTTTTTCAGGTATCAATCACTGTATCATTTAATTCGTTTGCAAGAAAAAGAAAACATGTCTTATTTATGTTCTTTTTTTTCTTTTTTATGAACCTATAGTGTCCCATTGCAGGGCAAAGGCCTCCCCCAAATTCCTTGTTATTATAATATACATTACAATCTGATCTTTTTTTAGTCATCCATCCTATTTCCAAGTCACTTCCAGCGCCACATTAGATCATGCACCGTTAATTAAACACTGACTCAAAGCAAGGAGCAGGTGGCCGGGGCCCTGATAAGAGCTCAACTACGGTTTTTGAGGTGAGCCTTATTTACAGCCTCAAATTCACTTTATTGCGAAAAGTGGCCACGTTGTACTTTTACAGACTTCGTAGGTACTTCTTTTAAATTATAGGGCTACATTATTTAGTTTTGCTGTTTTAACGGGCGATTTTTTCAATAAAGTTACCCTGTTTTTTAAATAACTTGTTTTTTTGCTGATTATTTGTTATAGTTGTTTTGTAAACTGTTGTCTGTTTTTGTGTGACCAAATAAATATATTAAAATCTATTTAATTTATTATAATTGGACTATGCGCTTGAAGCGTCAGTTTGCCAGTATCAATTTACTATTCTATGCCAGTATCAAGTTAAATAGTTGAACGCCATTTTGCGTCATTAGGGAATAAAAATATTACCGTCAAACATCGGAAGTGAAACTTCAATCAACTTCAATTTGCATATTGATTTTTTAAGTTTAGAAGAAACTTGAAACTTAAATGTTGGAAAAAATGGCCCTAAATTTATAATTTGAATTATTTTATTGACATTGCCTCTAAAACATAAATCCTATTTATTAGACAGATTTAGTTGGATACAAAAAATATCCGAAAAATAGTATACTTACTATTTTCAGAAAAATACATTGCATTCTCTGAATATTACTTGTTCTTTGTATGTATTGTGGTTATATTAAATACTTATTAATTCATTTGGCCTGGGTGCTTATTATGTACATAATTATAAAATAGTACCCGTAACACAGGCTTACAGTGGTATGCTTTATAATTGAGATTTTTGAATGTTATACAGTTAGGGATCTAGAGCTATGTTGTTGTGTGAATTGACCGGAAATATTTTATGTTTATTCCTGTGAAAAAATTAACAATACACATCAGAAAAGCCATTATTTTACGTTTTTGTGTCGGCGTGAATTATAAATTTACATACAATAAATCTAAATTTAAAATTTAAGAAAAACCCCCGATTCCAATTCCATAATTTTCTTAAACGTAAAACAACATAATATTATGTAATGTGGACGCGATGCGATTTTTTTTGATACCCCACACTAGTATATTTGCAGATTTTCGGTTTTCCTTACCCACTCTCACCCCCATAACTTTTAAACGGCACAACCGATTTTCTTGAAACATGTCTAAGAACACTCGCGCCAGACTCACACCTTTCATACAAAAAAAGCTGAATTGAAATCGCTCCATCCGTTCGGGAGCTATGGTGCCACAGACAGACAGACAGACAGACACGTCAAACTTATAACACCCCTCTTTTTTGGTCGGGGGTTAAAAATGGTAATGGAAGTGGCGTTTACATAATAAAATAAATATTTTTTTAAAGGACTTTGGATAAGGAATAATACTGATAGAGCCAACAAAACCGCATTTTGTTATTTACTTTTTATGACAGTGTCATAGTATGTACCTATCCATTGTTACCAACTTTGTTGCGTCTCTGAACGAAATTTGATCAATATACCTACTAAGAATACAATTCTTCTCTTTCCATTTATGTAGGTATTTGATAGTAATAAATAAGTGTTATTGGCAATTTTTGTCGTTCTAATTAAATTAAATTAATTATTTTTTTGATCTCTTTTTTTTTATATATTTTATGTCTGTCGGGTTTTTAGGACCTTCCAAATAAAAGTAGTATACTCTTCCCAACGGGACGCTTTGTTTTATAATTTTATCCATTTAAAATAAACTTTCAACTCCTCTTAAATTTCATTTGGAGAAAGTTTCACAAAACGTGCTTAATTTTAAAACGTGTGATACCGTTTATGACGTGTTAACCTTCTGCCAGGTAGAAGCTCGCTATAAAATTATACGGCGTCATTGAGTCAAATGGTACTGACTATGTCCATTTTAATTTCGAACAATGGACATAAATGTTGGCGGTCAAAACGAGACCAATTTCCTTAAATGAAGTGAACATAAAAATAATGGGTTTGTATTTTAAGTGCGCACAATAGGATTACAACCTAAAAAAAAATTGGTATAACCTTTGAAATTATCATGGTTTTTAACAATATTATGATTTAAAACGGGTAACATACCATGCATCAGGAGGATGATGATGTCAGGAGCATGGATTTCTTGTAGTGCGGTAATGCAAAACTCAAAAATACGTAACACTGGTTATTCGCCAAGACACGGTCAGTGTAGTGTGTCGTGATCGAGTTGAGCTCGAGAATGAAACAAGTGATAGTAGCACTAGTGAGTGTCAACCTCGCAATAAAAGACTCGAAAGACTAAGACTAACTAAGAAAGAAAGAGGGTAGACCGGTTCGTTTGTGGATAACCGTCTGCCCAAATCGCAAAGACAATGATAATTCAGTTCTTTCCGTGATCATGGCGCTTGCAACAGCGTCGAAATATTGGAAAACTCAAAAACCGTCAAATCATGGTATGTTACCCGTTTTAAACCATATTAAAAAATTGATATTCTGTTAAGTCCGTCTGTTGACCCGCCCTAAAATACACTGTACACCCGATTTTTGCTTTATGAATTTAATAAGAAAGTGCAAAGATATAGGGATCAAAGTTCCGTAGTGGGAGCTTGTGACTTCTCAATCTCAAGAAAGCGTTATGTAACGTGAAACTTCAATGTACGTAGAGAGACGTTCAAAGACGTCACAGTCTTAATTTATGGTTTGCAAGAAAAAAGAAAAATAATAACGGTACAATTGTAATGTCATTAAGTATGATAATACTGCACCTTCCTATACTCGCGCCTCGGGCATTGGTCTATGAGACCGACAAAACACTTTTATGTATTTATAAGTGTATAAACGCCCGACGCAAAAAAAAAAACGGGTGTTATAGGTCTGTCTGGGGCATCATAGCACCCCAATGGATGAAGCGATATCAATTTAGATTTTTTTGTATTAATGGTGGATTATTTGTGTTCTTAGACATGTTTTATGAGAATCGGTTGAGACTTTTTATAAAGTTATGGGGAGTGAAAGTGGGGACGATTACCGAATGTCTGTAAATATACGTACTCGAGTGACTCGTTAATATAAGCAGTGTTGGCTTTATATCCGAAAGTCAGGTTCAAACCCCGCCGCGCACCTCTGGACTTTTCTGCTTGAAAAGTTTATGTGTGCTTTGAACACGTGCTTTAGCGATGAAGGCAAACATCGTGAGGAAATTGGCGCCATTCTGAAAACTGTAAAGAGTTTGAAGGGCATGTGGCATTCACCAATGGACTAATCGTCAAAAGAGAGGTCGCAGCAATGGGAATGCAAATAGGGGTACTTATGCAATTTTTTGTATAAAATCTATCATTGTGTAAAATTACGAACAAAATTGACATAATGATTTAAAATTTGTTTTTTTTATCTCAAACAAAAATCATAACGGCAGGATGAGGCGGCGAACATAATGATGATAAGATGCTAAATGATGATGGTACACGCTGTAGTGGAAACAACCTCAAACAAGAAATGCAATAGTTCAAGCTGTTTGCCGATGAAAGTGGTCGCAAAGGACAGGAGTTGCGATACTGCATTGGATATTGGAGACGAGCAAATAACCCTCCAACGGGTTTATATGCATGTAAATCTCTTTCCATCCTATACCGAATACAGATTGAAACGGAAGCTTAACATTTTTATGAGATACCTACGTACCACGTGACCCGGAATAGTGATGCAAAAATATTTATTTAGACCAACCGATAAATTGTTTAGTTAAAATCGGCACCAAAACTAGATTTATTCTTAATTCACTGCGGGAGATAGTTTTAAATACTAGTTATAATTATGTATTCGATCAGGCCAATCACGGATGCCATTCACGGAAATAGAGGTTATATATTATGCATTAATACATATAATTGGCTGCACAATTTGGTATAAAACATATTTAGGACCAATTTGGACAACGACGGATCTAATCTATCTAAAATAAATCTATCCATTAAAAAAAACCTTCAAAAATTACTTAACAAATAAAATGAGTTGCAAACTTCTTTTTTAACCCCCGACCAAAAAAGAGGGGTGTTATAAGTTTGACGTGTCTGTCTGTCTGTGTCTGTCTGGGACATCATAGCTCCCGAACGAGTGGAGCGATTTCTTTTTAGTTTTTTTTGTTTAAAAAGTGAGTTTGGCCCAAGAGTTCTTAGACATGTTTCATTAAAGTCGGTTGAGCCGTTTAAAAGTTATGGGGGTGAGAGTGGGGAAGGAAAACCGAAAATCTGCAAATATACAAGTGTGGGGTATCAAATGAAAGCGCATCGCGTCCACATTACATAATATTATGTTGTTTTATATTTAAGAAAATGAAAACATTGGAATCGGGGGTTTTTCTTAAATATTAAATTTAGTTTTTTTTTAATTTAAACAATCTTTTTTAAATTGCTGAGATTTTATAAAATCCCACGCAGTATATAAATATACTGTGATATCTTGGTATTTTTTTTTAATTGAATAATAGACTAGTGACAACGAAAAATCTCAAAAAAGCTATGAAAATATATCGGTAAATATATCGGTATATCGGGTATAAGTAAGTATCAAATAAAACTGCCAGCACAACTATTCATCATTAATTACAGCTTAATTTAAGCCACAACGACTCTTATCACCCGAGAAAACGCCACAGAACAAAAACACACATTAAACAGGTAGAAGGCATCTAATTATTAGACTATCAACAATTTGGGTCGCCCATTAGGCCGAGTTGCACCACCATTATTAATTAAACTTCCCAAATATACGTAGTTTGAAACTACTACTGTTATATCGGGGTTGATTTGAACGATGTTTTGAAACAAAGTAAGCAGTTGTCATTGTGTTTTTGCTGCTACAATTGCTGTGTTTTGGTTCATCGCTCGGAGGCTTATCTCATTTAGATGTTTAACTTTGTATTGGAATAGTTAATATTTGAGTCTAGTCGTATTAGGTTGGTTTTGCATGTTTATAATGAACACTACCTATTTGCGTCACGGCGTTGTATTTACGTGCTTCATTTATTTTTCCATGCTAAGAAGTCTTTCAAATTGGGCTAACTAGTTACTGAAGGAGTTTTTGAAATCGGATCGTTTCCTTTAACAAGACGTTCAAACTAATCAGCTTTATAATATTTATTATATTTTTTATTTATTATATATTTATTTTTTTATAATATTTTATTTTTTGGAGTTTACTCCTTAAGATACGATTTGAGTTATAAGGCCCGGTACGGAAATTTTATGAGGAGTAAAATCAAAAAGTGTAACACGAAAAGTTGAGGCGTTACGTAGAAAGAGACAAACATATATAAATGTATCTGTAGGATTGAACGTGTAAAAGAATGAGATGGAATACATTACACAGCGTATCTCATTCTCGGGGTCTCCTCTTTGCGCGATACTTCGTAGTTGAGACTACGAAGTATCGCGCAAAGAGGTATTGCTGTATTTTATTTATATTAGTTTGTAACTTACTTTATGTAATACGCTTTATTGAAGTAATATAAATAATCCGAATAATTACAGATATATGTTTGTTTCTCTTATCATTTTAGCATCTAATATATAAAATTCTCGTGTCACGGGGTGCGTAATCGCGAACTCCTCCGAAACGGCTTGACCGATTCTCATGAAATTTTGTGAGCATATTCAGTAGGTCTGAGAATCGGCCAAAATCTATTTTTCATTTAAAAAAAAAAAATTTTTTGCAAAACAACGTTTGCTGTGTAATAATAATAAATAATCCGAATAATTACAGATATATGTTTGTTTCTCTTATCATTTTAGCAGATGCGTTCATTTACCTTTTTTTTCTATTCGTTTTATATCATAATATCGTTCGTAAGGAGTAAACTCCAATCGTGCGTCGTAGCTGACACACACACACACTTTTGTTTGATTCGATTTTGTTTTGTCTTAGTAATAACAATTCTATAATATTACAACAAACCAAGGAGGTTGCGTCGTCCTCATTTAGTGTATGGAATAACATTGAGTCCGTGAGTGTGAAGAAGTGAAATAATTTTATCTATAGCTCTATCATATTTCCGCCATAAATCCGGACAAGGGGTAAAGTTGAGACGATAATACTATGTATCACCACGTACGGGATGCTGTAGCCGAGGATATAAGTAGATAAGGGCTTTTTATATCCATTAAAAGTACCCACGCCCATGAGTCCATATCCATACATGCTTTATATTATATAATCAATTTCATTAATTTGAACAAAAATGTGGGATGGCTTTGGACGTTGGGTCGAGTTGCCCACAGTATGGAAACATCTACCCGAAATGTACCTACTTAGTAGCTTACGTTGCATTAATGATTTTCTATTCATCTAACATGCAAACACTAACGAAGCACGTAACAACTTTAATTATGGTATTGGTCATTAATAGTTTTGGTAAAGGGATTTTAGTTTAAATTAGTTATCACCAACCTAAAAACTGATAATTAACTATTATGCAGTCGTAAGTATTTTTTTTTGTTTATAATGGCAGAGGATAATTAATTTCTAATGTAAATAAATGTGTATTACTAAAATGTTATGTCTAATACAACTTTATAAAAACCAGTTGCTGCTATAAATCTGTCTTTATAAGTAAATTTCACGATGATTTTTATGATACTTACATAATGTATATCATAAATACTGAAATAAAAAGTTACACTTAAAAAATATAAAACAACATTTGCTGGGGTCAGCTAGTGATTATAGAATAATTAGGTATATATATTAAAACGAAGTCAAGTGTAAAGTATGTTACCGGCGAAGAATAAATTACCATGAACCATGAGTTGGTTAGCCAAAATTAAATAAAATAATCTTGTGCACTTTCTACTTTATTTTACAGTGATAATTTTTTTCTATGTTTGCGGAGGCAAATAATGCTGGAGCAATTTCCAAATACTGCCTTCCAGTGGGTAAAAACCTTATAGAAAATTTAAATAGCCCAGTATTATACGAGTTTCGAAAAGTTAACAAATCGAGTTTGTTTTAAAAGTTTAATTGAGACCCGCCGAGTATAATCCTCGGATAATAGAGTATTAACCAAAATATTAAAAGTTAAGCTTTTTGATTACTAACTTGGAACAATTTTGGATATTTAAAGATGCACAAATTAAAAGTTAATATATACTCAATAAAATATGACGAGTTTGTCTGTTTGCTGTAACGCGCTAATCTCAGAAACTACTAATCCGATTAACAAAATTCTTACAGTGTTCGATACCTCATTTATCGAGGGAGACTTTACATATATTTAATTTCCGCGGGAAAAAAACATAACGCCGCCGCCGTGGCGGAAAAAGCTTATTAATTACTCAGGGTTTCTTTACGGGATCGAATTAGGAATGAGGTTGAGTAATTCAAGTTGAATATTTGCTGAAACGCAATAGCTTTTTCTTTTTTTTTTTTTTTCTAGCCTGTTGTGTCCCACTGCAGCTTAGTAGGTAATATTTATAATATTACCTACTAAGCTATCGCGTTTACTCAACCTCATTCCTGACGAATGCAAAACATATATTACAAGTCAAAGCAGTTTCTCAGACCTCAAAGAAAAATGTGAAAAACTCGTGAAATAAAATGTTTTAAAAGGTAAGTACGAGTATTCAACACAGAATAATCAGAATTTGGAAATCCACTTATCAAAAGATTATCCTTTTTTCCGAAAGGGAATTCTTAGATGGAAATACTTTGACCGAGTTTTAAGGATCCATCGATAAATTAAAAGAGTTTTTGTTGGTACCTACTTATTTAAGGATCGGATAGGATTGTAAAAAGTTTCATATTTTAACCATTTTAAAAAGAAGCCAGCGTATTGGAAGCATTCAATGGTTTTTCAATTTCTTTACTTAGTGTAAAACAAAGTTGTTTTCCATAAATCTTTAAAACTAGGCCATTTTTATGCGGTTTATTATAATAGATAGAGTCATTCAATAGAAATGCAAATAAATAAATACTATTAATATAATTTAAAGCACTTTGACATAATTACCACTTTTGACAGATACTGTGTTGAGTTCTTAGAAGGCGCATTTACCATTTACCAGTGAATTTCATCTACCTGTGATTCTACGGCGGCTCAGATCCATCTAAGCCGCCCTGAGCGCTAAAATTTCAACTCTATCTAATACGGTTCTCGAGATATAGCCTGGTGACAGACAGACAGACGACGAAGTCTCAGTAATATGGTTCCATCTTTCCCTTTGGGTACGGAACCCAAAAAATATGTACCTACTCTCTTTTAATTAAACTCCTGTTTAATTCATAACAAGCAAATACAACAAAAATCCAAAATATTTAAGAAAAACTTTGAACTATGCAAATTTAAATTAAATGAGGTTCCCCTTTTTATGCTCTACTAAACACCACAGTTTTAAACAAGCTTCCTTACAACAATAAAGTGTTATTTATAAGAAAACTTTCAGAAACAGCAAATTCTGAGAGCCTTGCCTTTAGATTAATTAAATTTAATGAATTGAGCATCCCGTGTAAAATACTTGGTGCTGCTCTTTCGGAACAGTGAATTATTTCCCTGATTATACGTAAGGGTTTTGGGGTAAAGTTTACCGAAAGGTCAATAAATTAATTAGTTTGGTATCAATTTACCATCAAATAAAATACGCTTGATTATGAGCAGGTCGGTTTTGTGTGTCTGGGTACTAAATTTAACATATGTTTATGAAGTTTAAATATATTTGATTATATATAAATAAAATATATGTATTTATAGATACTTAAATACATTTTTAGCTTATATTCTTATTTTTAAAATTTGTAGCAGAAATATATCTGTATTTATTAAACATAACCTTAGTATAATATTCTAAATTTATGTGGAAAAATTCAAGACAAAGTAACGAAGAGGAAGTAGCTTACTTACTACTTAAACATAAATGTTTATAATATTATAATATGTTCCAGTAAAATATAATTTTTCAGGACTTCTCACTGTAATCAATACTACTTATTGTGTGAACAGATAATTAATATTAATTAGTTACAGTGTACCTAATTAGAATAAAATAATGAGCATTAGTTAATTAGAGTAATGCGCATCATTTGTCAACACAATTGTTAATTAATTAATTTAATATGTTATATTAAGTTTCGTTTTGGATACTGGCTCTCATTTACAATCAGGGCACAATTTTTCAGTGTACACAAGATTGTCACAAAACTTTAACCGTACTGTCTATTAGCCCAGTATATGTTGGTCAGAAATACTGAAAACTATTTTCCTGTAGCCTTGAACATTGTTGCTGCCACAAATTAATAGAATAGTTTCACTTTGTAGATGAGTGATCTAGTTAATCTCACAGAATAATGATCCTGATATGTATATTCGATCACGATCGGCAAGCATAGCGTAGGATGTCCATCAACCAGATGGAAATACGACCTGGCGAAGGTACTCGTAGGTCGCAGACTCACGGTGGATGCAGGCTGCTGCGAGCTGAAATTTCTGGGAATATTTGAGGGAAGACTATGGCCAGCAGTATACTAATGATGATGATAAATGTATATTGGAATGCTGGCGTCACGTTGTTGCGAAAAACAAGGAGCACTGAAAAGGTTCTTAAACCTAAAAAAGGTTACTTCTAAGGTTATTTCTATCCCGTTCAATACAACGAAAAGGTTGTATAAAATTCAATCATAATACCTATTATTATTACTCTTGATAAAATTGCTTGATGAGACCGGATCAAAGCTTGTTCAGAAGGTCTTCCATGTTATTATCGTAAAGACAAATCTCCTTCCAATTTGCCCGACATAATACCCAAGCCAATGCGAGCCGCAAAAAATGACTCGTTGCGATCTCTTTAAAATATTTGGGATCATCTTGCGTCGCCGATGTGAAATACACCTCTCATGGGAAATTATTTGCGGTGGTGGTCGTAACGGCAATGCCAGCAAAGTCCCCAGCTGAGATGTTTCAGTATTTTCATAGTCATGGAATGGTGGACGCGAAAATTAAAATGTAAAATTTGTGACGTCAATTCGAATAAAATGTATAAACGAATAAAATAAATGTTTAAAGGATAATACAATGTTTGCGACATTACACACAAGTGATAATTATTCTAAACACAATCGCTAATTCCGTAATCATGCTGGCGGGTCGGGGTCGGGGATTTTTTAACTCAGTTTGTTAATACGTAGATATAAAAAAAAGTATTTATATAGTTTTATAAGAACTAAACTTACGCATAAATTTCAGATTTTTTATTATCTTAATATAATATATAAATCTCGTGTCACAATGTTTGTCCTCAATGTACTCCTAAACCACTTAACCGATTATAATAAAATTCGCACACCATGTGCAGTTCGATCCAACTTGAGAGATAGGATGGTTTTTACGGCGAGAAAAATTCGAATAATTTCCGGGAAAATTTTATACCCGTGCGACGCCGGGGCGGGCCGCTAGTTTTTTATATTTTTATAACAAGCCTTTAATCTGTTATGTGTTGTGTAAATACCATTATGTTTGGGGTTCCACAACTTGTCTTAGCCCACTGCTGGGTGTAGGCCTATTTTAGTTTGTGCAATCACTTTCTCCTACGAGTAGGTCTGCGTTTTAATATGTATAATATAAAAAGTCTATATAATGTAAATCCATTATATTCAATACTAGCGGCACGCCCCGGCTTTGCACGGGTTAATTATTCAAAATAGTTTCAAAATTATACGAATTTTTCTCGCCGTAAAAACCATCCTTAAACTCCAACGAACATTAAAAAAAAAAAATTGGCTAAATTGGTATAGGCGTTGTTGAGTTATGCGCTTAGCAACACATTTTCATTTTTAACCCCCGACAAAAAAAGAGGGGTGTCATATGTTTGACGTGTCTGTATGTCTGGGACATCATAGCTCCCGAACGGATGAAGCGATTTCAACTTATTTTTTTTTGTTTAAAAGGTGAGTCTGGCGCGAGTGCTCTTAGACATGTTTCATGAAAATCGGATGCGCCGTTTAAAAATTGTGGGGGTTAGAGTGGGGAAGGAAAACCGAAAATCTGCAAAAAACTCGAGTGGTATTTCAAATGAAAGCGCATTGCGTGCACATTACACATTATTATGGTGTTTAACTTTTAAGGAAATTGAAGGATTCGAATCGGGGGTTTTTCTTATATTTTAAATTTGGATTTATTATTTATAAGAAGATTAAGGTAAATGAAAACATACTATTGATTGCAATGCTCAAATTGGTGTAACCGACAACAAACATAAACTTGGTTCGGGTCAATTGGTGTAACGTTAGGTTTTTGAAGTAAGTTGGTTTTATATTGGTGTATGTGTGGTTAAAATTTTTCGTTCAAGCTAAGAATTAGTGTAAGAGCAATGCTGGTTTGCCAAGATACATACACCAACTTAACATTCTTCGGTCATAGGAATACAACAATTCGACCTATGTAAATGGATCACATACCTACTCAGTTACAACATAATTTCGACGGAGGTCTGCAAAATTCACAGTTAAAATGTGTAGCGTAACTGTATTTTTTTAAAGCTAGAATTCTATTATTATGCTATTCGAAAGAGCAGAAAAAAACTAAAAAAAAAACTATATACTCAACTTATTTTACGTGTTTTGGTGTTTAACCCAATTGAACCTGCAACCGACGATATGTACAATATCTATGCTATACGCTAGGGTTTAGTTCTGAAAATAACTTTTTGAATGGGATTACTTACCTGTTAACGAATTATTTTATTTTATTTATTTATTTATTAACTATTTACAATGTCTTTACTTTTATTTATTAACTACTAACTAAGCGACAAAATATTATGAAGCGACAATTTTTTTATTTCCGCACACGACCATTCAGTAGGGAGCCGTCCCCACGCGGCAGATTATTTCGTGATCTTAACCCCCCCCTCCCGTACCTCCGTGCCCGAGTGACGCCTGCCACTCCACAACGCATAGTTAGCCACGGAGCGGTTATTTAAAAAAAAAATACTCTTAATATCTATAGTGATATCTTTTGAATGGAATGTCAGAATCTAATAATTCAAAAAGTTTTATAAAGGTTTTAAAGCAATCTTACATAATAAATTATTTATTTTGTGTAGGATTAATACCACGATACAAATAAAGAGCCTTTTCAAACAGTGGTATTTTATTTTTTATAAAAAATCGCTTATTGTCACAAAACTATAATAGTTAGAGATATGATGTAACGACGTTTTTTGTAGATAATGATAAGTTCTACAAAGTTGTAATTCATCACTTTGTTATATATTCAATAGTTTTCGCAGCATTCGCGATTAAAGAAAGATTTTAAGTATATTTTTTCAAAAAAATCGCTTATTGTCACAAAACTATAATAGTTAGAGATATGACGTAGCGACGTTTTTTGTAGATAATGATAGGTTCTACGAAGTTGTAATACATCACTTTGTTATATATTCAATAGTTTTCGCAGCATTTGCGATTAAAGAAAGATTTTAGGTTCTTTTTTTTCACCATGGGTTACATTATCGGAGTTTGGTAAGAATCCATATTATTTTTGAAAATTTAATATAGCCTATGTCACTCAGGGATAGTGTAGCTTTCGAATGGTGAAAGAATTTTTAAAATCGGTGCAGTAGTTTCAGAGCCTATTCGAGACAAACAAACAAACAAAAATCAAACCTTTCCTCTTTATAATATTAGTAACTGAATTGTAAACCTTATTATTAAGTTACTGTAATAAAACATTTTTCATTTTTCATTTAATATTAGTATAGACTAGCGGCCCGCCCCGGCGCCGCACGGGTAAAAAAAGTTCCCGGCAATTTTTCCTTATTTGCTCACCGTTTAGACCTACCCTGGACTACGACAAACATTTTAAAACCAAAATCAGCTCAATCGTCCCAGCCATTCTCGAGTTTTAATCAGATAGTATGTAGTAGCCGTAACAGAACAACACCTAGCCACGTGGTAAGCGTGGCTAGAAGTTGTCGTGTGGATTGTCTTGTAATATTTTTTATAGGTACCTACGTTACAAACCTTTGCATTTCGCATCCACTGTCACAGGGCAAACTAAGAGTCGGACATCCGGTGATGAGATGGGTCGACCACATAACATACGCTGGTCGTCAGTGTAAGTTGATATAGAATATATCCGATTGATATTAAAGGTGATAATTAACTCTTTATAATCATATGAGCCTAAAATTAATTAATTAAATCTATCATCAACATACATTTTTAATGCTTATTAATTTATTAAACTTAATTAATAATACTATATAACTGTAATTATTCTGAAACTGTAAAATATTTAATATTTTCTGATAGATATGTGTTGTATAATAATTTGAATCATCATCACCCTATTAACGTTCCCACTGCTTGGACATAGGGACCTGTCTCTTGGCGAGAGAGATTAGGCCTTAATTCACCACGCTGGCCACGTGCGGGTTGGTGAATGTCACATGTTCTTTTAACTCTTTAAAGTTCTCAGAACATGCCGGTTTTCTCACAATGTTTGCCTTCACCGTTAAAGCACGTTTTTGAAAGCGCTCATACATTTTTCTTTAAGAAAAATCCAGAGGAGCATTGATGCGTAACTTGAATAAGATTACCCAAATATGTTTTATGTTTATAATGAAAAAAAATTGGCATTATATACCTTTTTTTATTTTAGGACTAGGACTTATTTTTACACTAACAAATACAAAAATATTCACTTTTTTAGGAAATACATTTAAAACTTATTACTTACTTATATTTTATAAGTCTAATTTACAAACTTAAGTCTTTGGAAGGCAGTGAGTTTTATACAATAAATACAACAATATAGTTAAATGGAATATGTTTAAGTTAAGCTTAAAATAAAATTTTGTAGGTACAATTTTTCGATTCAATAATTTATTAATTTGTAATGTCACGATAAAATTAAAATTTGAGCCAACAACGATGCTAGAATAGTGTGTCTTGGTAAAAGGCGCAATGAACCTGAAAAAAGAAAAGTTAATTTTAGTATAAGCAAAAAAGTATCTATTCATGTAAGTTTAAAAATAAACTGCAACTAAATTGCAATAGGTAATAATTATAAACCTAATGCCCGGTGACAATATTTAACGAGTAGTCATTGGTGACAGATGATGTCTTGTTCACGTTTTAAGTAACGAGTGATCTTTATACCATTTATAACGTTCCGTTAGTAAAACGTTTCGTTTTGATTATTCTATCGGGCATTAATTAACGTTCTTACTTACCGTAAACATTTTGTGAAAACGCTGAGTTTGGTGCTTCAGTTGTAGGTGGTGGGTCTGTAAAGAAGTATAATAAGTTATCGAAATAGTTGAAGTTTAGTTAAATACTTATATATTGACGCAAAATATTACCCTAAAAAATACTGAAGGAACCAAATTTCTAAATCTTACGGTTTCCGAGATATTTGGGTTTAAAAAGTACAAAAAATGCTCCAGCCAATTTTGAAAAGAAGAACTTTTTATTTTTTTACAAATGAAAGTTTTTCAGTATGTTTCTCTCATTCAAAGCAAAGCATTCCGATTACTAATAGTTTCTGAGTTCAACGCGTATTGCGGCATATTTAATAATTATATCTTCCGTCTCTTTGAAAAAAAAATACGTTCTCTGAAGTTTCTACCGTGATATACCGATACGAACATATAAAAAATATTAACTGACACTTCTTAGTGTCACATTAACAACAATATATCAAGCTATATATTGAAAAATGTTAACATGTCTGAGTTCTTATAATAAGTTTACAGAGGAATAAATGACTATTATGACACCAAGTTAAAATTTTGGCCTTTTAAGAGTCAAAAGGACAACACTGCAAGAATAAGGAATACTGGCCACATCGAAGCGATACTTCTCACCTAAGTTTCTATCACACTGTAATATTATTATAGATGAGACTAACCTCGATAAAATATGTCTCTTTTTCTGCTGTAATAGTTTGCCAGTGGAACTTGCATATCGCATAAGACTTCTACTGTAGGTGGGAGGGCTTCAACCTTGACGAATGCACTTGTTAGGGCAGTGTACCGACCATCGATGAGGCTGATTTTTGACTTTGCATTAAGTGGCCTGTAAAAAATATATAATTAGTACACCTGAGTAGATTTACTCTAGTAATAGAGCAAAATCACAAAGCAAAGAAAGCGCCTTAATATTTTATCTCTAATTTTTTTATCTTTTTATAATGTTGTTTTATTAATTATATAAGTATTTACGTTTCGGCTCATAATATTATATACCTACTACTTAAAACATCATCGTAAACTTAATTGGAAACTTAAACACTGACATACACACATACCGTATTTGTGTGCAGATTATTAACCTTTGATTATATCGCCTATTATAATCCGAGAGCTGGTACCAATTTTTGGGAAGTTATTTGAGGCAGCCTGTCAACTTGTCCAATGCTTCTCTTGCTATACCGTGCAGACCTACGGGTATATTTATTTTTTTGTCATAAACTTTTTTGAGGCAATTTGAAATTTTTATGTTTTAGTTTTAAGGTTTTAAAAGTTTTTGACAGTGCGAGAGAAAAGTTACAATTTTAGGCGTTATTTTTGAATGTGTCTGACATTTTTTTAATATTCTTTACAAATACAAAGATTTTTTTTGTAAATAAAAAGTTTATAGCTGCTACCCACCCCCCTAGTCTGCTGCATCAGCAACGTGTTGGAAAAAAACAGGAGAAGTATTGTACAAGTTTAATAGTCATAATAGTCAATAATTTAAATCACAATTTGGTTTTTAACGTGGTTCGTTCCCCATTTTATTTACAGGCTGCCTCAAAAACCTTCCTAAAATTTGATACCAGCTCTTGGATTATTATTGATATGCATAATAATTCAGTCGCTCTGGCTCATCTCGTATCTAGATTTCCAATACATCAGAGGAAATTGATTTCAGAGATGGTATTAAGCTCAAGATGGAATTGCAAATTCAAAATGATGTCTGAACACGTAGGTACTGCTCCGAGAAATGTGATTATATTTTAGATAGCGGGCTTTATGTAAATACTTTTAAAATTGAAAGAATAATATACATTTTAACTTCACAACAATAAATGACCTGATTATTTCAGTAACTTATACAGATCTTAATTGTCTTAATGCCATCTGTGATTCAATTTACGAAAAATCGGCCTTAATTATCATCCTTTCTTGACACTAACTATGAGTGAGATTTTACATGTCAAGCAAACACTGTTTTTTCAACTACTAATAAAATATTGTGTATAATGTGGGTATATAACTTGTGGGGAACTTTTAGAATCAGCAACGAGGTGTATAAGCAAACCCTGTTCTGAATCCTCAATGACAATCAACGAATTACATCCTATCCTGCACGCAAACTAATCACGTGCCAGTTAACCCTGAGAGTGCTAACCACTTGCTGCATCAGCTGTCATCCGTAACTCAAGTGTCCTGTGACAGCAGATGTCAGAGCACAACAATCCCGGCAATGTTAGAGCTAGAAGCTTTTGACAATGATCTGTATCTACATGAGCGGGGATTTAAGGCTCAGCCCGGCTCAACATGCAAAAGAGATGTTGCGAAGACGGTTTAAAATTGAGCTCTTAGTGAAACGAGCATTAAAGACATAGAACGGTAAATGTAACATTATGATAAGAGTTTTTGCGTTATAGTTAACATTGCTACTATTGATTTGGCGAGTTAGGAGCAGCTAAATATATACTTTGTAGGGTGCCGCCTATCTATATATTTTCAGTATATCTTCAATTTATTTTCAGTGCCATCGATTATCGATTACTCCGCCGCGGCACTAACATATCGATCTCTCGATATCTCGATCGTTCGGTTGTTCAGCCAGTCATGCACTAGGCGCTCGACCCTGCTAACTAATATTTTAATAAGTAATGTGTATATGACAAAAACTTCTTGCAATGACTTCAAGTCATACAACTTATTATTTTGAATATCATTAATTTAATGTGCTTACCTATTTTAAATTGCCATGATTATAGCTGCTGATATATTGTTATGGAATGTACAAGACCTTTCATAATATTTATGAAGCAGAAACGTTTATGCCAGTTTTCATTTTGAAAGCACACACAATTTAAACTATACATTCCTAAATGAACACGACTTTTCTAGCAACTTTGCCTTTATAAATGATGCGTAAAAAAAGACAAAAAAATCAAAAATTACCTATTCCCAGCCAATATGACAAGTTCCGGCTTCGGAAATACTCCTTCAACTGCACAAATTATGTTTATTAGATCGCCATCCAGTCGGTCTAGAACCATATCGAATCTTCTTTCAGGAACTGAAACAAAAATAAAACTTTAAATAGGCTGACTACATAATAAATTAATATTCGTTAAGTTTAATCCGTCTAATAGTTCGTTCAAAAATACTGGACACCTATTTTTTGCTTTATTAATTATGATTTAATTAGAAAGTGTCAAGATAAAGAACATGAAAGTTCCGAAGCCTTTAAAAGCCCCCATTTTGTCAGAGCTGTCTAGTCACATAGAGATGTAGTCATAATAGTAAAGCCCCTTTAGTAAGTACAAATCGCACGAAAGTCTTCCGTCACGTGAAACTTCAATGCACAGTGCATTAAAGTTTCCCGTCGTCTTGATGATTATATATTATCAAGGTTTTTTCTTTAAAAATGGGTGTTTAGTTTTTAAATAAGCTACGAGTATTTTGCGATATTTTTTTTATTTGAGTCATTTCCTATTCTTAGAAATTTTAACAAATATTTGATGACGATGATTTTAATCATCATCTATTTGATATTAGTTATTTTCGTCGGCATGTGATAACCGTGAACCGACAATTTTGACAAAAGCATCAGCCAAATATCTTGTTGGGGAGCGAAACTTGATGACTAATTGAAACTTGTCTGAATAGTCAATTGTTTTATTTATAAGCTATTATTTAGTTTTACCCCGTCCCGATGTTAGTAGTGATGAAATCTTGAATAAAGCTAAAATTTTGTAGGAATTATGTTAATTGAAGGTATGCCATGACACACTTTCTTCTTGCTTTGGATGTGTAATATGTATAACAAAAAATATCTATTTGGTTTGTCAATTTTTTTATAATCATCTTCTAAGGCTGTAAAACGAGATTGAACGAGATACACATCCGTTATTGACGGATTTTTCGAAACGGGGGTTGGAAAGTCGTATGAAAGCCCCATGTTTTTGAAGTAAGAGAATTGAAATTTGTAATGTGCGCTATGTAGATAGACGAAGGTTCCTAGAAATTTACCTTTTAAAATACCCATTTGTTAACCTATGTTTTACCATTTCTCCACGCGTACGCGAAGTCGTGGGCCCATAATAATATTATAATTATAATATTTACGATTATTGAATATTATTTTGTAATATTATTTAAAACACATATTTTGTTGGTATGTAAACTACAAAATGATGTAAGAACAGTATTTTCAAAATTTTCTTGCACCAAATCAGTACTAGAAATAAAAAAAAAATTAAAAAAGTTGAATATCTCTAAAACTATACAAAATCGTAGAAAAAACATACATGTGGGTTAAATTGATGCACAAAACCTGTATGAAATGAAACACCCGGTATAAGTAATTTTTTACCTATAATTTAAAAGATTCTTTTATTTCTAGTTAAGTCCTAATAATGCTGATAAAATTATTATTATTCCCTTTGAAATGCTAATAGTTATTATTAAGCTGCACAAAATAGTGAAGTCGTTTTCAACATTTACACGTACGTTACTTAAGTACTCTCTCCGTTGCGAGTTGTGCTGTATGCGCTGCATCTAATGTAAGGTAATGGGCGTATTCACAAATGAACCGGTGAATATTTACTGTTAATATTTCTGGACTATTCGCAAAGAATCATTTAACCCCATACTATGCTGGCTATATTTAGGAAAATGTTGTGTGCAGTCATAGGAATATATTTTTTCGTTTTACGTAATGTGGTCCGGAGTAGCCATCTTCCTTCTAGATCTTAAACCCCATTTTGGACCACATCGTCACATTACACCAGGTGAGATTGAGGTCAAATTAAGGCTTATCTAACATAAAAAATATATATAAATCAGGCGGGAAACAGATGAAAGCGTTTCGCATTGTGGTCGCGTAGGTGTGCAAAGGGTGTAGTGAAGGTAGCGTCCGCTCCATGGCAGACGCTCCTGATCTATAGTCGCTTTGGTCAGGTCTGGCCGATTATTTTTGTTCAGAGAAAAGAAAACTTTTGGATTTTAATGCAGAATACTAATAATAAAATTCGTTTATTTCCTCACACAAACCTTAATGATAATCGATACAAGTAGGAATAAAGTAACGTTTAATATATCTTACTTTGTTTGAGGTGGTTTCACTATTTTCAGTTTATACGTGTGTAAATATTATTGTAACTCTTTGATACACAAATGAACTATTTTCTATTTCTATTCGATTTTTTCCTTATTTAAGATATTAAATACCATGAAACAAAAACATTTATTAATCCACATACATTAAGAGTAAATACAACTGTAAACAATCAGCAAAAAATAGTCAATTTTTACCGAGTGTGGACTAAAATGTTTTGCCTCAGTTTAGTTAGCTACGACGCGTAGCAACGCTGATTTTTTGGCAAAACCTTCGTGTGAGTGTGGTATGGTAACTGGTTTGTAGTCCTGAAATCAGGTTCGACCGAAAACCGTTATTTGGAGTGCGAATGAGAACCGCCCATTGTGCAATGCAGTCTCTCCCTAGCCATGTTCATTGTTGTTGTGTTGCAAGTAATTTCCGTTCCATCTCAACTCAAACTTTGTATATTTTTACAAAGAAGTGATTTTAATTATTAAAACCGTGCCATTTTCTATTTGTTAGTAAATGTACTTAAACATTTTCCTTTATTTTATATTACAATACTATAAATTAAAGGAAAAAGGATTGCTTTTGATTTGCAAAGAAACTAAACTTAGAAACAAAAGTTTTATTTTAAATGTTTCATATTTTTGACAGATTTAAACAATGAACGACGTACCGAGGACAAAGAATACTAATTCATCTATGGATGTAGGTACTTAGACACCTTTAAATAAAAGTGCGTTCAGAACTCTGCACTTTTAAATTTTTTACGTATATGGCGTGCCAGTTTCTGTCTGATTGTCTGTTATAATTTTTAGGGTTCCGTACATAAGGGTAAAACGGGATCCTATTACTGTAACTTTGTCGGTTTCTGTCTATCACCAGGCAGAATAGAATAGAATAGAAAATTCTCTTTACACACACCATATGTTATACAAAAATACAATATTATTAAAACTAAAATTAAACCTAGCATGCGTAATGGGCGGTCTTATTGCTTAAAGCAATTTCTTCCAGAAAACCTTTGTATGGAAATAATTTAAATCAGAAAGGTCGTGGACGGCGGTGGTAGACAAAATAAATATACAAAATTTACAAAAATAAAAACAGAAACTTACTCTAACTTATATTAATCCTATTACTACTATTAGTAGTAGTTAGGCATATATGTATAGGCCGTGATAGATAGTTGAAATTTTGAGGGATGTAGTTTTTTGTTGCCGTTACAACAACAAATCCATACCTAAATACAAAGCTAGTAAATAAATATATAAAAACACATACCTTATAAATAAATATATAAGGGGGTAAGGCCAGTCCTTGGATGGGTGACCGGTGGCCGCTCTAACAGATTTTTTTTTGCAACATGTGCATAAACTTTACACGTATCAGTGTTTCATGTTGTTTCGGGTATTTCGTAAAGCGATTCGATCTCATAAATCCGCATAGCCCAATCCTAAGCCGCCTCAACCTTTTACAAAAGGCCTATAATACGTTTCAGATTTGTATGTCAAGCCTGGCAACCCTCACTGGTCGACAACTTGGTCTTCAGACATAGAGGTTTGTTGGACGTTAAGCCGTTTCGGAGTTTCCTTAAGCTGTCCATTACCCTTGCGAAGCACGTGACACCCCGGGCGTCAGTATATGTTTTGGCTAAGTAAAACAACTTAGCTAGAAGCAACTGCAATATTAAAGAGTCTAGCTAACTCTCCGAGAAACTAACAATTTGGCAGGAGACAGGCGTTCCTATTTCTGGAAGAACGCGAGTTGGAGGAGGGCGAAATTATCTTTTGAGTATACAATCACAACCCACTGCATTTAGAGCACAATCCTTAGTATTCCTAGTCTTGCTCATGAATAAATTTTACTGGGGCAAAAAGCATATGTATTTTTAACCGCCTTTCAACGAAAAAAGGAGGTTATCAATTTGTCGCGTATATTTTTTTGACGGGTCTACTCTGATAAACTAGGTTTAAAAGTGACAAATGTTATCTGAGGCAGCATCGTGCTGACAGTAACGAATGTGGACTACACACATGCGTTTAAAAAAAACTGGAAACTAGTTTTAGAAGGAAAACCATGTTCATTGGTAATAAGCTAGAAAGATAAAAAAATACTTTATATAATATAAACATGTATTTTTTATTTTTCTTGCTTAAAATGAGGACGATTCAGTGCATTTCAGTTACCTACGCCTACTGCTTACGATATTATACGTCACAAGCCCCCCGGAACGTTGATGCACTCTATGTTGGCATTTTTTTATTAAATTGATAAAGTGAAAAATAATTAACTAACTATTGTGGCTCAGCGACCCGAAGTGGGTCTTGGCCTCCGAAACGAGAGACTTCCACCGGTCTCTATCCTGCGCTAGCTCTGACCAGCTCTCAACCCCGAGCTCTCGAGGCCTCCACCATGTCCTTCCAGCGATATCTGGGACGACCTACTGGGCGCTGTCCAATCTGTTGTCTAACAGACGGAATAAACATAATACCTATTTTATGTAGTCATATATAATAGGTACTTACCAAAGATGGTCATCGGTTTAGTCTTCTCATCTTCAGCTAGGAACGTGGATACCACGCAGGTGTAATTCCCTGTCAGCTCAGTGCCAGGAGAGATGATCCTCAAAGCACGATGTTGGGTGTAAGGATTGTGAGACACCTTGTAGTTCAAGTCCAACTGAAAGTAATTTCGTAAGGATGTTAACAGTTTAATGAACATAATAATACAATATACACAACAAAGCGTAGATTTTAACCCCCGACCAAAAAAGAGGGGTGTATGTCTGTCTGTCTGGGACATCATAGCTCCCGAACGGATAAAGCGATTTCAGTAGATTTTTTTTTAAGAAAGGCATGTTGTGTGTGAGTGTGTGTGAGAAATTATGTAAATATACTCGAGTGGGGCATCAAATGAAAGCGTGCACATTATAAAATATTATGGTGTTTTACTTTTAAGGAATTTAAAGCATTGGAATCGGGGTTTTTTCTTGAATTTTAAATTTAGATTTATTAGTAGTGTTGTTACTTATTTGTATGTTGTGTAATTTAAAGCAAAAAATTGTGAAGTCTATTTATGTACTCGTATATGTAATTCTTCGAACTAAATACCAATTAAAATAATTGTAGAACTATAAAATTATGAAATTCTTTACTATTCTCTATTTTTCATATCTCTTAGAGTTTTCGAGATATTTGAGAAAAGTATTTGTTTTGGTGGTTCAGGACCCTGAATTTTGTATTTAACGTCAATAGGAATCATCAAAAATAGTTTTCACGTACGTTTCAGCCACCTTTCTCAAAATGGTAAAGATGTAACTTTTTAAATTATCATGGTTTTTAAAAATATTATGATTTAAAACGGGTAACATACCATGATTTGAGGGTTTTTGAGTTTTCCGATATTTCGACGCTGTTGCAAGCGCCATGATCACGGAAACAACTGAATTGTCATTGTCTTTGCGATTTGGGCAGACGGTTATTCACATACGAACCGGTCTACCATCTTTCTGAGTCTTTTATTGCGAGGTTGACACTCACTAGTGCTACTACCACTTGTTTAATTCTCGAACGCAACTCGATCACGACACACTACACTGACCGTGTCTTGGCGAATAACCGGTGTTACATATGTTTGAGTTTTGCATAACCGCACTACAGGATTCCATGCTCCGTCAAATCAAACCGGTATGTTTTAAATCATAATATGGTAAAGATGAGTGCTTACCAGATGTAAAAAAAATTGATTTTGCCATTATCTGTCAGTCACACGAAAGAAATAATCATATTTGTGTGACATTTAGGATAATTTTATTATTCTCTTAATTTCGATATACCCATTGATTAATAACCATATCAACTGTTTAAACAATTCTTAATGTTATTCTAAGCAACTATGTTTCTAAAAATCTTTTTGGGATCTTATTAAGACCAACCTTATTCTTAAGAATTCCCAATGCCTGAGGCTTTTGCGGTGGGATCCACTGGTAGACCGGCTGAGACTTGTCTTCGTAGAACCACTTCACCACTAGCCCTGTCACATTGCTGGCCAAGTAGTCACAGTCCAAGGTAACCTTCTCCCTTGTGCCGTATTGAAGAACCTCAGGAACTCGAAGGTTTATTATCCTCACGCAATGAACACCTGTAAATGTAATAAGGGTGAGGCCTGCTTTGAAAAACTAGGTAATGTATCAAATCAGATAAAAGTAGATAATTCATACAAATATTATAAATGGGAAAGTGAATGGGTGTGTCTGTTTGTTAGTCCGTCTTTCTCACAAAAACTGCTTAACTGATTTAAATGAAACCTGGTAAACAGATTCTCTAGAGTCCGAGAAAGGATAAAAGCCACTTTTTACAGAGGCAAAATTTCATTTTTGCCGAAAATTCCATTGTAATGTAGGTTACATCGCGCGGCACTGGTAACATTTGGTACCATACAAGAAGCAAGTGGCGTTACCATAGACGAAAAGACGTTTGTTGATCATAAAAGAACTGAGTTTAGGTGGTTTTCTAATGGGTTTAAGTGGTTTTCTATGTTTTATAAAGGTAGACGTATTCTATTTTTATCTAACCCGAACTAAGTACAACTTTATAAACAAATGAAACAAAGCTTCCATTAAAAATATACCGCAAAAACATTTTATAAAATAAAAGAACGTTACCCAATAAATTCTTGGAAAAATAGATATCGGTTCAGATAGCTAAAAAAATGTAGCAGAAACGTTCATTTTTGAAACAATATTTTTTCATTGTTTTCGTCCCATGAACTTCCGTAACCATCGATTCATCAAGCGAACCGTGTCCCGGAATACAGATAGGGTCCCGAAAACAGGAAACGGATATAAAATGATAAAATCAATAATAAAGGGTATCACACCGCACTCCTGGGGGTTCCCTCTCCGGTTTAATTTGGATCAAATAATACGATCGAGAAATAGCTTTTAAGGCTCACAGTCGATAATCGAGAGGGCCATGTTTGGGGTTTCTCTAACAAAATCGAGGTCATATTTCAAGCTCCTCATTACTATGATCTATTAAAAGGTTCCACGAAGCAAAATAATCTAGAACATTCATAATCATCATGTTTCCTCTTCTGTACAAAGCCCTTTGCAGAGCATCCATAGATTTCCAGTTGATTCGGTGGGAAGCGTCTTTGCCCAGTGGTCTACAGTCTACAGAATTAGTTCACGGATGTTCCACGCTGCATTGGGGGTGTAAAGTTCTAGTCAACCAATCCGTTTAACAATATACCTACAGCACGCATAACTTATTTATCAGTTTAAAATGAATTTACTGTACGCGTGATACCTTAAAGTGGACGAAACAATGAATCATCCAAAACAGAATAAGTTACCCTAGGGTGCTGATTCCATTTTTCCTATCCAATTATTTTCAAATTTTATATGGGATTTTTTATACGCAATGTCAATGTAGAACCTACCGTATTTCGTCAGTAAAAAATTCCACGTATTGCTTGCGGCAGTAGCATCACAATTTTTTTTAATGTTTAAAGTATCATTGTTCGAAAAATGTTTTTTTGTCGATTCACTAAAATAATTTGTTTCAATATTTTCCTTATATATATGTTGAAATAAACTTGGAATACTTATCGCAGAATTCTGAGAATATATTTGTTGAGCGGTTTCATTGTGTTTTTTCTTCAGAATATAGGTAAAATATGCTGTAATAATGTTTTTCTTAATGCTCATACATCATACCCATACATGTATGTATATGTATTTCGGAAAAATCTATTATATTTAGCTTCTTTGAAGATACCTTTAAAAATATTACCTTGGCACATTGTTTTTATAGAGTACTCACAAATTTGAAAGAGAGAATTAATAGGAAATGTGTAGATTTGCGCAGGCTAATAACGGTTTATAACGGTATTGTTATTGTGTTTATTGCAATATTCTCAAATAAACATCACATTGATGTCAACCATTATAATTAATCTTACTTACTAATGGTGGTCGCTCAGTGGTCGACATTCTACCAAGAAAATTAAATATGTAGCTTTAACCATGTAAATTTCACATTTAAACATTTTGATTATTTCCTCCAAAATCGGAACTAAGTTCAGTCAAGTTAGATTCACGCAATCATACTTAAGTATTTAACTATATAGATTTGACAAGGCAAGCCGCTGATGAGAATTCACATGTAGGACCTCTAACTAACGTAGCCAAGTGTACTATTAGTTCCTTAGGTGGATGAATAAATGAATTACTGAATGAAAACTGGTTTTATCCGTAGTCCAATCATACTTATCGGCCTAGATCAAACGTTTTGTGAAAACAGGAGGATCTACCGTTCCGTGGAATGGAAAAAACATGTATGAGAAAAGCTGAGTAATGAGTCTATGTCTGCACATCGCAATGGATACGCTGTCACGGCACCCGACTCCGATAATAAAGTCTGTTTGCATCCGCTGGGATCATAATATGGGCGTTCTCGAAATGTCAAGCCAAGTAATATTTATGAAAACTGCATCGTGAGTTTCTAAAGCTACGAAACAGTTTCTCAAAAGCGCAGATTGATATATGGAATACGTCGAACTGGATACAAATAAGTGTTTCATAGTAGAAAAGTAGGTACATTCCTGATTTATGAACAAGTTTTATGGATATTTTGCTTATTGATTTTTGATGAGTTCGTCAACCTAGTCTACTTTTTAGACATATCCTGAGTAGAGATAATAGACATCAAGAGAACCTAACTTTTTTGAAAATAAGCGGCCTGCCCCAGCTACACACAGGTTACTCAAAATTGTTTTCCCGGCAATTACTCGATTTTTTCGCGCCGTCAAAACCATCCTTGAACTACCGCTAACATATAACAAAAAAAACATCACTCAAGGCATTGTTGAGTTATGCGCTTACCAACACATTTTAAGATTTATTTTTATATTATAGATTATTCAGTGGTGGAAGAGTAGGGAGGCGTTTGCCCTGCAGTGGGACAGTATGGGCTGAATAATAATAATAATATAGATTATCCAAGAAATCTTAAGGTCGTGTAGAGAATAAAGTTTTCAAAGTCAAAGTCAAAGTCAATGTTTATCCACTTCAATATATATTAAGTCGTAAATATGTATAGTAGTTAAACATTCTTAATCATAGATACTCTCAATAAGCAAGAGCGAAACCCTCTAACACAGGTATCTCTATACTTAAAAGGGGGTTTCCGCTGTATTTATAATATAATGTATAGATTAAGTAACGAAATGAAATAAAACTATTTTTTTTTCAATAAAGGTTTAATACTAAGTATATCTAAGCAGGCAGCTCAGACACTATTGTAAAATGTCGATGTCGATGTTATCGATCATGTTTATACATCACTAGGTTTTTACGCCACGACGACGTCGCCCGTGTTTAATAGATATTACCAAGAGAACAACGTATTTTCCCACCTCTATATAGCCTTGCTCGATAAATGAAATAAATTTTCAAATCGGACCAGCACAGTAGTTTCTGAAATCAACGCGTACAAACAAATAAAGAATCAAGCCAACAAACTCTTTAGCTTT
This sequence comes from Gymnoscelis rufifasciata, assembly GCA_929108375.1. Classification (NCBI taxonomy): domain Eukaryota; kingdom Metazoa; phylum Arthropoda; class Insecta; order Lepidoptera; family Geometridae; genus Gymnoscelis; species Gymnoscelis rufifasciata. The sequence goes on along the minus strand of OV815302.1, from coordinate 8,591,602 downwards.
ATAATATTATTATACAAATAAACACAAACAAACACAACAGATACTACATTACCGTTTCACCATGAGTCACGGTTGCAAAAACTAGAAAATATGAAGAAGAATAAGATTATGAATGCATAATGTGCAGAGGCGTGACCGGGGTGGTCAACGGAGCGGTGCAGGCAACGCCCGTGCAATACCTGCCATACAAACATCTGATGTGAAGTCTAACTTCAAGGTAATGGATCGGCAACAACCAAATTTAATTTTAAGTTTATTCAATTCATTAAAAATTTAAGAAAAACCCCCGTCTTCAATGCCTGAATTTCCTTTTAAGGAAAAAACTATAATATTTAGTAGTAAGGGCATGCGATGCTCTTTCATTTGATACCCCACTCGAGTATATTTGCAGATTTTCGGTTTTCTTTCCCCACTCTCACCCCCATAACTTTTGAACGGCTCAACCTATTTTCATGAAACATGTCTAAGAACACCCGGGCCAAACTCACCTATCATACAAAAAAAACGAAATTGAAATCGCATTATAAATCCGATCAGGAGCTATGATGCCACAGACAGACAGACAGACACGTCAAACTAATAACAACCCTCATTTTTGGTCGGGGGTTAAAAATAAAATTCTTTGTCTAAAATTGCATGTTAGTTTAAGCAACCGTTACCTCCTAGGTCTTCAGATCTTAGACCCATCTTAGACCACATCGTCCCTTTACATCAGGTGAGATTGATGTCAAATGAAGACCTAACGAGCATAAAAAAAATAAAGTTCATTTCAATAGAATCTATTCTCAAAATATTATTTAGATTAGATTTATATAAAGAGCCTGGAGGAGGCCATGAGGATAATCCACAGTTATTAACTTTTGTAACCTCATCGTACTACCAATAACTATGATATTACGGTATTTTGATAAATAAATATTATTTTTAACTCCGCTTATCGCTATCGCTTTTAACAACTAAAAGCGTTATACCGTTTTTTGTGATTAAGTTCTTATGAAATGTTGTGCAATAAAGTTTTTATCTATCTATCTATCTATCCGCTTCAACTATGATTAATTGAGTGCTTACCCGTTCAACCCATGATTTTTCTACCCAATAGGTATTTTGCTCCGTTCAACCCAAAACAATAGATTCAAGTTACCCGATCTACCCACACCTACTTATTCCTAATTTCTATTGTTTGAATTCAAATAAATGTCATAGTGAAATACTAAAGAAGCAGGGTCATTCATTACATTAGACAAAAAATGCAGAAATTCATTAAAAATATTTCAGAAATTCATTAATAATAAAAATAATCAACCTTTAAAGAAACAAACATAATAAAATAATAATATTATAAAAAAAAGTTCATCACTCTTCAGATTCAGGTTTGGTAGGTAAATATAAAGTTACTTTTCTAAGTTATCTTGGTACATAATATCAGTCATGCAAAATCTAATTTTTTTCGTGATGACATATTTTAAACACTCGGATACGGACAGGTACACATTTTTAATTCAATAAAATATATAATAATTATACGTAACAATAGGTACCTACAATTAAACTATATGAAACCTATCGATGGTATAATAGATATAAAAATATGTTCTTGATTAACATTAATAAAAATCATCTAAATTATTTAACACACATAGATAAAACAAACACATTTAAGATACAAAAGTTGACAGTTTTTCTAAACAATGTCTTACTGAAATTTTTCGTGAAGCCAAATCCATACACTACCTCAATAGACAAGAAAAACAATGGTAATCCTTACCGTTGTTGATTGGATTATCTATTATTGTACATACAACAAGTTCTCCTTCCTTAATTTTTCTAGGTGTTGCACGTGCACTCGTTTAAAGAGATCATAAACTATTATTACCTCCTTATTTTAGTTACAAAATTTGAAGTTACTGTGAGTAATAATACCATCAAGATTTTTTATAAATACTAGCGGTCCACCCTCGCTTCGCACCTAGTCTCGTCGAAATCAAAACCATTCTCAAACCCAGTTAAACACACACAAAAAATTTAATCAAAATCGGTCCAGCCGTTAAGGAGGTTTTCAATGACTAGCACACGTACAAGATTTATATATATATATATACAAAATTGTGAATCTAAACCATTCCCAGATCCCCTTGAACACACACAAAAAATTTCATCAAAATCGGTCCAGTCGTTTGAGAGAAGTTCAGTGTCATACACACTCACAGAAGAATTATATATATAAAGATATACAAATTACGGTGTCTGTACTATTTAGAATACACTGTGACTCAGATTTTTGCTTTGGGTAGAACGGGGCATATGTTTTGGGTTGAAGGGGTAAAAATATTATTGGGTAGAAAAATCATGGGTTGAACGGGTAAGCACTCGATTAATTTGCTTAGGACGATGCATAAAGCACCCCTGTTTACGTTTCTTTTCTTTTGACAAGTTGGATGAGGCCTTAATTCACCACGCTGGCCAAATGCAGGTACATGGTTGGTTACCATGTCCTTCAAACTCTTCAAAGTTTGCCTTCACCCATAAAGCACGTGTTTTGAAGCGCACATTAATTTTCTGAGAAGAAAAATCTAGAGGTGCGGTTGAACCCGCGACCTCCGGAATTAAAGTCGAGTGTGCTTCTATTTAGCCACCAAGGCTTTTAATAAGACGCTCGCAAAACCAAACCTCTTTTGTTTTTGTAATCGTAATTGATATCCAGGGGTGACAACTTCCTACTTATGTTCCTTTTTTTATTGACGGCAGATCTTTGCTTGTCCATAATCTTACTTGATTGTAGGTGTCGATCGAGGATATATCACAAAGAATGTTTATAGAAAAAAAATATTGTTTTATGTTAAATATAGTTGTGATGTATTGGCAATTTAGATGTTGGTAATAATTATGTTACGAAATAACGCTAATATCACTACACATGCTTTATGGATATAATCATATACAATAATATATATATTCTTATACCCGACGACATAATCAAGTTTGTTTGGATAACTTTGTCGTTTATGAACAGTTTTTGATTATTTAATTGCTGTTTTTAATCTTGTCTAAGTGTTTGTTTAGGCCGCAGGATGCCCACTGCCGCACACACACCTCTCTGACACAATGAGGGGGTTTGCACAGAGGCTTTATCTAAAAATATGGATGATAATTAGAAATGCCAAATACACAATGACACGCTATACGAATGTAGCTCCGTTTCAGTGTATAAATCGTATAGCTACATGTATGTTATAAAATAACCTAATAAATCGTATACTCTAGGGCTTGAAAAACTTAGAAATGGCGTACGCTTAAATAACTTTACCCTACCTTATTATCTACATGTCAAAGCATATAATCTTATTTCTCAAGCTTCTTTGTTCTATTTTATTTAAAAGCTCCTAAATTGTTCTCATTCTTTTGTATTTTTAGACTGGAATTCGAGTATTCTTGTGTTAAGGCTTCAACATTTACTAAAAAACCTAAAAATAAGTTATCGGCGAACGATGAAATTTATATTCATAATCATCTAGCCCCGTGATGGTCATCTACCATGACCATTAAACAGATGCAAGCTTCAACCACCTGCTTTCAACTTCCTTTGGCATGTGCCCATCTTCCGGCCACGAGCCAATTTACATATCGAAACTGAAGAGAGGGATGGATGATGAGAGTGCTTATAAATTCTTAAGCCGGAGCGAGACAAACATGTGTGATCAATGACTGTAACGTAATTTCTACGCTTCGTTGCACGTGATAGTGAGTAGCGGAACCCATATTGTTTGGTTTTAAGTATGTTGCTAACTTGTTTTAGGGTACGTAAGCATTTTATAGTGTTTTTTACAACAGCATTTTATAACATTGGTAGTTGAATACCTTTTTCCAATTTTTATTCGATAAAATACGGCAAATTATTACTGTTTCGATATGTGCAATAGAAAATATTTTGTAACTATTTTCTGTCAAACATCTTCCCATTGGATTTTTTTCAGGTTCACAAAATATTTCGTTACTTTTGTTATCTGCCTACTCCGCATATGCCCTTGGGCACTAAGGGTAGATCTAAAATAGTTCGATGTACCTATCCCTTATTCAAACCAGATCAGTTTCAGTTGCCCCAATTTCTAAAATCTTTTAGTTTTTTTCACCCCTGAGATCTAAATCAGGTCGTCTGTCGGGTCAGCTTGCCAGTAAATATAATAATCTTTTTAGTTACAGATTCAGATATTTTTCAAAATTCTGTGATTTTAGCAAAATGTTTTTATAATCTACTTCTACTTTTCCACCTTTAACAAATAAATATTAGCACGATTTATCATTAGATGTAAGACTTCAATCTAGCCATTAATCCTTTGTCTGCCCGTCTCGTCTAGTCGCAATTGTAGAAATTAACGTTGTTAAGTCTGGGCAGTGGGTATCTTGAGAAAGCCCCAGAGACAACTGTCTCATGCGAATGCGAACTCCTTGTAGTGTGGGACAGTTTGGCCTGTCCCACGATCAACCGCATGTATCCTATTATGCAGATCCTGTCGTTAGTGACATGACACCTTGTCATGCTTTATTTGGGTTACGACGTTTACGCTGTCAAAGATGTAATGGAGAATTTACAGTTTTTAAAACGAAGTTTGAATCTTTTAGTAAAATGTTTTTTTAAAACTAATCTAAATTGAAATCTATAAAGAAGTAAGATGTTTTCAAATTTTGAAAACTTCTTTATAACGATACAATTCTTTCTTAACGATACGTCTTCATAGAACAGGTTTCGTATACATAACTGTTATTTCTACTCAAATCATGAAAAATAATGTATAAAATGTAAATTTTGCCTTATTACGGTCGTAATTCCGAATTTACCTCAAATAAACGAACATCAAAGAAAACATTACTGGCTGTTTCATCCCGGCAACAGTGACCTACTTAATTAACGTGAAAAAGTATCTTCATCAAAAGTGCGCGTCTTCCTTATTCCTTGACAAAATTGTTTTCAACAATTCTCCCGAAAACAAGAATCCAAGCGCTAAAAGGAACGCGAAAGTAACTTGTTTAATAGGCGGTATCCTCAAATGTCAGTTTTCCTTCTGAATTTTTAAAGCCGGTGCTCCGTTGAGTTTCTTACATAGGGTGTCCAGGACAGCACTGACAAAGAGACATTCTCTAACTTTGTTGGCAACTTGGCGGGAGCTGGTAAAGAATTCATCAGTGTCATGGCACGTTTCAGTCGGCAGCGTCTGATTTCATTTGAGGGTCGTTGTTTCAACAAAGGATCTTAGGACTTTTTCATTTACTTTGCTTATTTAAGAGCTTTGATTATCATAATAATTTATATGAAAATGGAGTGTTAAAATTGGAATATAAATAACGTTTTAATATTTATGCAAATAGCAAGTTACGAGTTTACGAGTATTTTGCGATTTATTCTATCCACTTTCGTAATTTTGACGAGTATTTTTAGAGAAATAAGAAATAAGAGAAATTAGAACTAGAATGCCTAATAACAAAACGCATTAAAAAAGCGATTACAAGTAATATAAAAGCAGTCACCCTACTATCAGTGAGCGTGCAACAAACTCGACGCTATGACTTCAAGAAACTCCTGAATTTGCATACACGTGACATTGTCTGACGTCAATCTTATCCCGACTTCCGACGCGCTTGTTCTAAAGTTAATTCATAAAAGTTTGTGCATTAGCAAGCAGTTGACTTTATCCTTCACTGGTCTTTGATGGAATATGAATGACGGTGCGGTTGTGGTGACCAAAGACAACAGTCTCTAGACAAGAATCGTCGGAAAACATATTTGACTCCAACAAATTCATATATTTCTCCTTTTTGGACAAGTTAGGTTTTTTAATTACTGAACAATATTTTCAGTGTTCAACGCTTAAATACTGTTCTGCTTTGAAATGTGCCTTTTCATAAATAATTTTAACGAAACATAAATTAAACCGTCACAAAAGTTGACACAAACAAGTTTTCGTCGTTGTATGTCGCGATGAATGCAGTATTAATTTGAGTTGCGCATCAAAAAGTCCAATTTCCGATAAATATTTTTTTCTCTGAGAGTAACAATGAAGAGGTAGGGATAAGTTGTTATTTATTATTATAGTTATAAGAGAAGGTTTCGTTTTAGTAGATATAATGAGATATGAGTTTTCTGTTAAAGTTGCCACCAAATTGTAGTATGCAAAAGTGCTAGGTCTGAAAAGGATTTTCTTTCCTTTCGCTCCTCCGCTCCTCACATCACTACTTTGATACAATTATAAAGCATAAGCATCCCTATTTACGTTCCCACAGCTGGGATACTGGGACTTCTCTCGAGACGAGAAAAATAAAGCTAAAATAAAAATAAAGGGATTGACGCGTATTAAATTATTGCTCCATTTGACACCCTTGATGAGAGTATTGATCAAATCCCTATTGAAAGCTTTGGGTGTAAAAAATGTAAATACATTTAAAATGTGTTGGCCGAAACACACGTTTTTGAATCAGATATTAAGTAAAATAAATGTAACGTAATCAAACCTCGACTATATTAACCGTTGGTATTATTTTGTGATTTAGTAAGTTTTAAGTAATTTTGTTTCAGCATCTGTAATACCAATACAAAACATTTTAAACGGCACACCCCCACAACTTTTTAAACGGCTCGACTGATTTTCATTAAATATGTCTAAGAACACATGCGCGTAAGTCACCTTAAATACAAAAGAAAAACTAAATTGAAATCGCTTCATTAATTTGGTGGCTATGGTGCCACAGACAGGCAGACATGTCTATCTTATAACACCCCTCTTAAAAATCTCGGGTTAAAAATCTGCGAACGCTTTCGAGTACCCTACATGTACAATTGAATGTTATAATACATTACAAATAACAATTCTACTTTCAATGCCTTATGTTAATTAATAGTCTGTACTGACCCTTACGCAAAAAGCGGCTCGTGCCATCAACCGAACATCCTGCCTTTTTTATAGAGCACCTTCTTATGTGCACCCAAGTGTGGACACACGTCTCTGTCACGTGCTCTACTCTTAATAATTATTATTACGATTTAAAACGTGTGGGGCATGACCTTTTTATAGCCAAGAAAGATTAATATACACAGGGTCCCTTATTATTATTATTTTTAATTTTATGCTCGATAATTATGTCTTCATTTGACCACAATCTCACCTGATGTAAAGTGACGATGTGGTCTAAGATGGGGCATGAAGACCTAGAAGGTACCTCGTCTTTAAGAGTGTTAACTTGAAAAAAGTGCATAAACTTTAGGATAGATATCACCATATAGATAGATGATTTTTACATAGTGCATTTTAAGACGATTTTGTTCCATTCCAGTAATAAAGTTTAATAACTTAATTTCCTTACTGTTTTCATTCTTTTTAAATATCAACTGAAATTTCTTATAATACATAATTCTAATTCCTTAGTCCTAATAGAGATTTTCTAGGTAAACCCTCTTTAGCAACATTCTTTTCATCCCATTAAGTTGAGAGTATGTATAAAATTACGTATAAATATATTTGGACTAATAAAAGTTTATCCTTACCCCAAACCAAGATATATATTCAAAACTTAATGTATTTACAGTCTTACGGAACCCTACTAAAAGTTTATAATAAAGTACTAACTGAAATTGATAAAAACAAAGAAACGTGAAGCTAGATAAACTTCTTATTGAATTAATTTAAATTTAATAAAGATGAGTTTCACTTTTCTTTTTACTCGAATGAATTTAATTTCCTAGGGTTGTAAAGTCCCTTTTTTGCCCGATTTGATTTTCTGCCGTTTTTTCTTCAGAGTACGGTCGACTTAACTGAGATGGATCTGGACTTAGGCAACTTTAAGGATCTACAATAATAAATACGAGTTACAAAAAAGAGGTGTGTTTGATACGCAACATAATTCATTTGTTAACACATTTTCATGACTTTATAAAAAGTTGATAGTTTCACTTTAAAAAAAATCGCTAGCTTTGATTTTTTTTTATTTAAACGGGTTTATTTTTCGGCTCCAACACCCATCAGACCTACGTGCTATATGGCCGACCCACTGCTACTTCATAGAGCTAATTCGTTTGGCTTTGCCGGTGTTATCTACATAATAACGTCACAATTGTGAGAATACATTGAAATTAACAAGAACAAGGTTGATAGTTGGTTAAAATAATCGTAGATTCTTTTAAGAGAAGTACGACTAGCCCTCCTTTATTGAGGGCTGATATAACCCTATGGGAGGTGAAGTACCTTTTGAGGCAAAGAGACAACTATTCCTTCGGCTAAACCAACTGCTATGTTTTTTACTTTTTGCTAAGCCAATGGGTATCATTTTTCTGTATTCCGCGGACACAGCAGCTCTACCTTAAGGACTCATTTCTACTCTTAGAGGTTTCCCCCTGATCTATCTAATAATATTCCAATCATTACAACTTCCTGTATAACATAAGTGAACAATTGGGATTTTTGTCCAACAATCCCCAGCGCATCGCCTTTGATCTGGCAGTGAATGCTGACGTTGTAATAAAGTTTTAACTGTTTGACGCTTACCGCTGGACTTATCCCTCCGTCATAGATTGTACTCAAACCTTATAATTGACTTAAAGTAAATAAATAAATATTTCAGGACTACTCACACAGCATCACCAAACCCCAAACTAAGCAGAGCTTGTACTATGGGTGTTAGGTGTCTGATATACTACATAGATACTTTTTTTTTTGTAAATACATACATATGATACATAGAAAACACCCAGACCCGAAACCAGAAATTGTAGATCGTACAAAATCTGGTCCCCCGGCGGGAATCGAACCCGCAACCTCCTGCGCCTCAGGCGGACGTTTGCCCACCGAGCCACAGAGGTCGTCGAAGTAGTAGAGGACTGTAAATCGCACATAATGTTCCTTATATCGGTATACAGGATGTTTCCTTTATGGTATAGACTGCGGAAAAGTGGTGAAGGGAATGATAGCCATAAACTAATATTTTTTATTTTAATTGGATACCTTGAGAGATGATAACTAAAGTAAAACCTATCTAATTTAGCATTAATATACGAGTATAATCACTAAATAAACAGGGGATATATATTTTTTTTAAACTTCTTCCAGGCGTTAAAAATAATATATAAAAACTCATCATCACAAAACAATACCATAAACCCCAATCAATGAACGCTAATCTAACAAAAAAAAAAATATGAACACATGTTAGTTTATCCTATTACAGTTAAGATTTCCTTTTTAAATTAAAACAACCTGAAAAAAATAACTTCAAGACCGAAAAAATACTTTATGGAACCAATAACACAGCCATGTATGTAAATATATTAAAATAAAATATATATAATACACACTTTATCACGTACTTACTATTGTACATAATGTGTGTGATTACTTCGTAATTCCTAAAATATTAGGTCGTAACATCTTTAATATAATTAACTGAATACATAAGCAGCTCTTTGAAACAAAATGAGAATTTACATTTGATAAAACATTATAAAGCATAAATAAGGTTAAACGTCGGCGATGAACAGCACTCGTCGTGAATAATTTGATAATATCAAAAGCAAATTAATTTTCCTTAAATTGTGGCACTTATTTATTATCAACGCTGAAGCCAGTTAGTTATTAATAATGTTCAGATTGTTTGAATCGCCGAAAAATTTGCCTAAGAAATGTAGAGTTGATTTTAATTGGTTCGGTGCCGTGGTCGTAGTCTTCTGAATTTAGGTTTTTTTTTTATTGTTGGCACTAGGCTGGCATAATAGCATAAGAACACTAACGACTTTTATGCTTTCTAACTCATTGTAATTAATTGGTTTTATCCATTTGCGACCTACGATGCCACATACAGTAACATACAGACAGACATACACATATAACTTATCTTGTCGTTATTGCGTCGAGGGTTACCAAAGAAGAGAACTGTGACAATATTTAAAAAAAAAGCAAGTCTTTTAATAAATTTTGGAGGTTTTGTCTGTTCACGTCCGTAAGTGGTAACCATCTGAATCCTTACACGTGACCTCCGGGTGGTGCTAAGAACAGTCTCTGGTGGTAGGCTTCGGCCGCGGCTTGTCACCACCCTCCGGGCTGGGCCAGTGCGTGAAGCGATTTTTTCGTGTTTCGTAATGTGGCCCGGAGAAGCCACCTTCTAGGTCTTCATGTCCCATCTTAGACCACATCGTCACTTAACATCAGGTGAGATTGTGGTCAAATGAAGGCTTATCGATCATAAAAAAAAAAAAAAAAAAAAAAATTACTTTTTAATTTTTTACTAAATCCTGTAATTAAAAAAATATATAACATGGCGACCTCCGACCAAAACATGACATGTGTTGAGGAATACTCTAAATAATTGAAATTGGAATACCTGACGAGTTTTCCTACGCACCTAAATGATAGCTCATGGCGTCTGCCGAGATTTGGAGTCATGTTTTATTATTAAGAGTAGGTATAAACGTTTATAAACGATTGTTATTTTGCCATAACATAAATAAATTTAAATATTTCTGGACTTCTCACACAGCATCACCTAACCCCAAACTAAGCTGAGCTTGTACTATGGGTGTTTAGGTGACTAATATACTGCATACATATTTTTTTTGTAAATAAATTCATATTATACATAGAGAACACCCAGACCTGAAACCTACAAAATGTGGTCCCGTGGCGGGAATCGAACCCGCAACCTCCTGCGCCTCAGGCGGACCTACGCCCACCGAGCCACAGAGGTATATTCAAATCAATTCACGTCACATCCATTCAAACTCTTAATAATAAAACATACCGGCCTCGGATTCAAAACATGTGTTGAGTCTCTAAGATAGCGATAGCGGAATACTCAAAATAATTGAATTTGGAATACCTGACGAGCCTTCCTACGCGCCAGCCATCCGGATAAGTTTGTGCGTAAATGATAGATCGTGGCGTCTGCCGAGATTTGGATGGCCGGAATTGCCGAGAGGCAGTGACGGATTTGTGGGGAAAATGTTGTTGAAATATTAGAATTATGTTTAGATAAACACGGAAAGGTTATTGTGCGTAGAACTTCTTATAGAACAACAGCCTTAGCTATGTATGGATAACTGTGCAACTTGGTAGGTATCTATTTTCAGTGGGCTTTATAGGATAACATATTTTTTATTAGTTAATAGGTACTTAAAAAACTATTTTAACTTAATAATTGGCAATCTGAACAAACAATGTGTCTTCGTAATAAATTTATGCAATCAACATCCGTGATCCGTAGTTTCAAGAACGGATACCACAGCCACAAAACGAATAGTGATGAAAATTAAATATTGATGCGAAAAACTCGGTACACGGATAGGTATTTAAAAAAAGTAGCACTTAAGTATGGAAATACACTGTGTTGAAATGATGCAGGTTAAATTGGCCTGAATTTCTGCCGCTTATGGTATTAGCCGAATACGAGGGAACCGAAAATCAGCCGCAGATCTTCGGTCGCGTAATTTCGGAATAGTAACTTACTGACTGACTTATTGACTGAAATATTCCCCAATTTTGACTTTCAAGGTAAATGTAAACATTAGCATCAGTTTGTGTTTTAGTGTACCTGATAATAATTCTGCATTCTTATTACCCGAAAACTACAATTCATTTCTGGAAAGCATACAAAGCAGCAACAGCTTGTAGTTTTAGTACAGTATTTCAAATAATAATCTCAGTCATAACCATTTACAAATGATACCTGAAAACTATAATGAGTATTTATGTAAATCGCTGATGAGATAATGAACCGTTTCCACACGTCAAGTATCTCGATTAAAAGAGCATTTATCAAACGTACCGACGCCAGCGCTGTATTGTTTCAGAAATACGAAGTGCAGTGAAGCATTCGCTCTACTTCAGGCCAAGGCATCCGCAACACGCGAACATTAGTTAATGTTGCCTTTATTTAACTCTACCCTCGAATAAACGGTTAGTCAGTACGGTATTGTACAGATAAAATAAAATTATTAATAAAAATAATTAATATGAATATTTGGTGTTATCCTAATTTAGAAGCCGTGGTGGTTAAGTGGGAACACACTCAACTTTCGTTCTGAAGGTCGCGGGCTCAAACCCCGCCAGGCTTACTGGATTTTTGTTTTTAACAAGGTTAAGGCCAACATCGTGAATAATCTCATGTTCTTACTTTGAAGAGTTTGAGGGACTTGTGACATTCACCGACTCGCACTTGGCCTAGCGTGAATTAAGGCCTTATTCACCACAAAAAATAACCTAGTTTTAGAAAGCAAATATGTTAGGCAGTTTTGTCTATAAAAATGTTACGTGTTGGTTCTGATGTTTTGCACCATGTATCATGCTTCACATTATAAGATCTTAACTGTTTTGGTAGACCTTCTTGTAATTTAATAATGTATCTACTATTTTAAGTTTGTTAAAAACATAGTAAGCACTGATTTTTATCTACTGCCTAATTAAACCAAAAACTCATTTCAATCTAAAAACGAACACTAGTTACTCTATTAATTTTGAGAAAGAGAAGTCACTCACGTATATTTATCGCAACTAAATTATGACATTACGACGTGTAATAGACACGCCGTAGAACTCCTTAAGAAGAAATCGCCTTTAATGATGCTGATGAGCCTTTCCTGTAAACTCGCGCGCGCAAATGACAGAATTTCGTTGCAATATGTATTAGTGAGTATAACCCGTTTTCAAAATCAAAAGCTTGTTGTTAGTTGTATGATAGTATAGATGTATGTTTATTATTCTCTCAAGCTAAAATTTCTGATAGCATTTGGTTTTTTGCTAAAAGGTATCTTGCTCAAATTATATTCGGAGTAAGATTACTTAATATATAATTTTCATTTAAAGGTAGGATTATATAATATAACAAACACAAAGTAAACAAGACAGCTGAACCATAGTAAAGAAAATAAAATGTTTAGGTACATAATACAAAATTAGATTGCTTCGCTGAGTCTGCCCGCTCAGTTTTTTACTACTTAACGGGGTTTAATAGACAATTCAGCAATAGGAAAAAAGGTCACATTGCCAATAATTATTTTACTCAAGAAACTAGATTGTTTCTAGTTAGATATTATACAGTTTGATTGCTGGTTTGTTTGAACCCGCATTAATTATCATCGCACGCGCAATCCCCGGAACTACTGGTTTGATAAGAAAAAATATTTCACTATAAGAGAGCATCATCATCATCACCCTATCAACGTTCCCACTGCTGGAACACAGGGACTTCTCTCTTGACGAGAGAGATTCGGCCTTAATTCACCACGCTGGCCAAGTGCGGGTTGGCGAATGTCACATGTCCTTCAAACTGTTTAAAGTTCTCAGAACATGCCGGTTTCCTCACGATGTTTTCCTTCACCGTTAAAGCACGTGTTTAAAGCGGACATAAATTTCTCAAGATTTCCAGAGGTGCGGGGTTTGAACCCACGACCTTCGGATTGAAAGTCGAGTGTCCTTCCACTTAGCCAACACGGCTTAAGAGAGCATACGAGTATTTATTGAGAAAGCTACATTTTTCGATGTAAATACGTCATTCCCGAGGAAAAATCCATAAAACACGGGCTACGCCGTGGCGTGAAAAGCTAGTTTCAAATACATATAATAATAGATTAAAATAGGTATATACTTACATTGAAAAAATATGGCCACCTTCAAAATGCACCACATCTTTAAGACTTTGAACTCCGTAATTCAAAATGTTTGTTTTCCAATAACTTCAAAACTCTCCAACACAATATTGTTCACTTGTAACTTGCAAATTCACTGCTCTGCAATAAAAGTTACTGTTCTAGGATTCTACAATTTGACTTCGATAACACTGATAAAAAGTTTTCAACAAGGTAGTTCTATATTTTTTGTTAGATAAAAAACTCAAGCGCAGATGGCAAGAATTTACGCGCAAAAACGTCACTTCACCTGTCAGAGAGTCAGTTTGACACTTGCTATCATCATGTTTACACTTAGCTCTATCACTTTATTGTAGACAGTTGGTCAGTTTGTCACTTCGGCACGTGTGTGGGGTTCGAATCCGGGAATGTAACTAACCACCACTGCCGGCTGGCGTCCGGTGGTTACCGAACCATATCGGAAACGATGTGTAGTGTATTGTGGCTGTTGTTTTGTACGATATTTTGTTTCTAAGTAATTTTTTGTACTGAAGACTTATTGTGATGTACGTAAATAAATATTATTTCTGGAAATATATGTTTATCTGCAATTATTTTTTTGGGTTTTCAAAATAGTCTAGAGCAACTTATATGTTGGTTCCAACGACACTGACGAAAATAATAATTTATATATTTATTTAATAAATTTATATAAATAATTAATTTGTATCACGCTCACTTTCTCTGCAGCCGTTGAACGTCCACTAAGACATAGGCATCCCCATTACCCACACCCAATGCAATGCTCCGTAAATTTTAATGTAAACTTCATAATTTAGGATCATGGAAGTCTGCATTTAGTACGTTATCGTGATTTTAACGAGTATAATATATAGCACCCGTATTCCATTTGACTTTTAGGGTTTGTACAAGTACAAACCCTAAAAGTCAAATGGCCACTATGGCAAAATGAGACAAGTTTCAAAAGGTAAAAACGGAATTCATATAGGATCACTTTGTTGTCCGTCTAAATTTTTTCTCAGGAACACGTGAAAGTATTAAGTATAAATTCATATCAAATACTTAAGTCTTAAGGCTACAGTACTGTACAAGTACTGTAGCCTTAAGACTTAAGTATTACAAGTACAAGTAGCTACAAGGAGCTAAAAATCAAACATCTAAGCCAACTCTCTCAAAAGATACAGCCGCTTTGGACTCGGAAAGGAATCATAACTTTAAATGACGAAAACCATACATTTTTAGTTGATACAAATATTTGTTATATGTTATAACTAGGTACCTCTTTGATCAAGAACGCGTAATAGTTTTCAATTGAAAAACATAGCCAATATTCAAGTTTACTGTCCCTTGCAGCTACATAAATAAAAATCTTCTATGTCAAAAAAAAAAACAACCTACATTTTAACTAACTTTTTTTTTATGAATCATATATCTATAGTCTTTGAACCTTTACTTTTTTGCAAATAATATGTTCTTCGTACCTTATTTTATTCCATTTTCGCATTTTTCCACATTTGTTCACTTGTTCATCCCGGCATGTTTATTCATAGCCATCGTTTCAATGTCGTCTTCCGGGCAATTTCGCGCGATTAGCCGTATTTGGTTGGCTTATTTGAATTTCTGCCTTTAGTATGCGTGTGTGGTACCAATTGTCGGTGTCATACAAATTATATTGAATAAACTCTTGCCAAAGGCTAATGTAGGTACTTATAAAGGGCATTTCCTGCTACTTGTTTATTAATAAATAAATTTGATAAACATGAGATAGACCTTTCTACATCTAGAGTTCCGTGTCAGTTCATACACATTAAAAATAATTTAATAAAAAATGTTTTACCATGTGCGTTGCCTTAACATTATAAAAATCACGTTTGTTGTATGGGAGCCCCATTATATATTTATTTGTTGTTATAGCGGCAACAAAAATACATAATCCCTTAAAAGACGTATGAGCACGAGTGCAATTTTAAAAACCTAGAAATAATAACAAATCAGATTTTTTCTCTGGTGTAGCGTGGTTTTAAAAAATTGACAAATGCTTCACGACCAACTGTCATACGTTGGCTGAGTGCGATTGTTGGCATCACGCCACTCTACTATTTATTTATGTCTATTAAAATATACTATTACTAGCGGCCCGCCCCGGCGTCGCACAGGTATAAAATTTTCCCGGAAATTATTCGAATTTTTCTCGCCGTAAAAACCATCCTATCTCTCAAGTTGGATCGAACTGCACATGGTGTGCGAATTTTATTATAATCTGTTAAGTGGTTTAGGAGTCCATTGAGGACAAACATTGTGACACGAGATTTATATATATACTATTATTACCCTGGTGAGAGCCGTGTTGGCTAAGTGGGACACACACTCACACTCGACTTTTATCCCGAAGCAGTGGGGTCAAACCTCGCCGCGCACCTCGGGATTTTTCTTCTAGAAATCCCTTCGTGTGCTTTAAACACGCCTTTAACGGTGAAGAACTTAGAACTTTTAATAGTTTGCAAGGACATGTGACATTGACCAACCCGCACTTGGCCAGCGTGGTGAATTAAGACCTCATCTCTCTCGTCAAGAAAGAATTCCCTGTGTCCCAGCATTGGGAACGTTGATAGGGTGTTGATGGTGATGATGATAACCCTGATTTCAGACACAAACTTACGTTAATTGTAGCTTGATAGCCCTATTTTAGTTATTAAGTTTGAAGAGCCATCAAAGTTGGGCAAGTAGCTGAAATTTTATGGGAAGCGAATAAATCCTGAGACATTCTTAGGATAAACTGCGGTAGTTTAATTTGTCACGCAGCCATAACAGTTTTACTATTGTTTTAATGTTATTCAGTATGTTTTCATTAAGGCACTTCGTAAATAATTTCTGAGTTAATTAACGTCCTTTAAAACTATTCGTTGAACAATTACGATACATTGTATATTAAAAACTAATAATATAGATGGACTTTATTCAGGTACAATTAAAAAAAATACCTAAACGTTATTAACATACCTAAACGTAAAAAACCATCCCGCTACAAATAGTACTACATTCCTCTATAATTTACTTTGTGAAAGGTGGTTATTAGTTTGACAACATAATGACAATGAAAGTTTATCAGATTTACACAGTTTTTGCTAAGGTATCAACTTATGTGTTGTGCAGTTGGTTCAGATACTAACTTCTGCCAATCATGGGCCAGTAGTCAGTGCAACGCCAATATTTAGGGTAACACGTTAAACTTTAAATACGTTTTCCCAATTTAAGTGATTTCTTTGTGTGAATAAAGGTGCGAGAGGATTGATTACATTTCCGCAAACAAATACGCAGGCAGTCGTCAAATGCTTGTTTGTCCATAGCTTTCACATGTCATAAGCTCAAGTTGTCAATTATGATGATATTTATAAAATTCATTATTGTTGTAGTCGCTCAGCGACAAGCGCGAAAGTTGCAACAGAAAAAGGAAATAAGTAAATGTAGTAAATCGCGAAAAGATTTCTGATTTGTTCCGATAATGTTCTAGTACCTATGTATTGTGAAACTGAAAAATGTTGTGTTGAGTATATGATGAATGATTATTTCTTTTTTTTTATTTAAAATATCACTAATAGAAATTGTTAACAATATACGAGTAGGTTCATTCAAGTTTGAAGTTGCTAATAAGGTAGCTTGATATCTTTGAGTAATTCAAGATTTCAAAGAGATTTCATCATTTCGTGATTTCAATCATTACTCGCACTTTGATCAGAGGAATCCATCTTCCATTTCCCGGACGAAGAGATGAATTTGCGATTGAATTGTTTAGTATTATGAATATTCAGATGGTTGATTATAATATTGTGAAAACAACTTGGAATACGTACCTGTTATATCTTCATAAGTAAATCAAAATATAAATGCCAAATTTTAGTATAGACGGGAGCTGTTACGGGATAAAAATATGTTTGTTGGCTTTGTTATTTTGGATAATCCTATATTTAGGAGACAACTGTCAAGAACCACTAAATGGCGCCAAAAAATGGCTTCGTTCGAACGAACGAACGTTCTGATTATGGTATCTATACACACCCAAAATGTGTTTTTTTCTATTTTGTTTGAAAATGTTAATGTGGTTTACAGAATACATCTATTCACCAAGTTTCAACAGTTATTAGTTTTGGAAAAAGTGGCTATGACATACGGATGGACATACAGTCAATGACGAGTCTATAAAAGGGTTCCGATTTTGCCATTTAGCTACGGTACCGTAGAATCCTGTAAATGTAAATGTATCTATGTCATATACATTTTTAGGATTTCAGTTACCTAACATATGTATACCGTTCAAGCTTGGCTGGCCTAGTTTGGGGTTAGGTCATAATGTGTGATCCGGATATATTTTTATTTTATATTAATTATATTAATTTATACGGTTAAGTAAAGACCTTATTTATGAAAGTCAGATTATTTTTGATTTGTACAAATTCGCCACAAAAATTATGAGACAATCACAATAAATAGACATTTAATTTGTCGCAAAATATTTGTTTATATCAATTTGATTAATAAAACGAGTGTTTCATCGTAAGTTTCGAACGATAAATAACATAAGGGGTCTACCTAATTAATATTTATGGCCGAGTCGACGCGTCCGGTAAGAATCTTATTGAATCAAGTCGTTGGTCGGAAATAAAGAGACAATAAATAGACTATTATGGGATTTGATTGGACGTCGTTTATTTTATTGGGGCACCGCATTCATAAATTTTATTATGCGGGTTTTACTTATAAACATAGTACCTATCAGAAATTTGTGGGTGTCAGTGACTATGGCGTACAAGATGCATACGTGCATACCTATGTGCGTACCAAACAATAATTAAAGCTCTCTTGCGTAATCTAGGATGCTAGACTTTGCCACGTTTCCTAATTATAAAGGCAAAATTATCACTATAATAAAAAGAAAACCATTGGGGCAAAATATTCTCAAATAAAAACCGAAGATCAGCAAGAGAAGCATAGGACTTCCACCAATAATTATGGACCACAACATTGCTAAAACCGAGTCAATGTGAACATTATTTTCGTTTTATGCTTCCGAACGAAATAGACAGCATAAAAAAAAACCTAATTACAAATCTCAAAATAGAAGGCGCCTTAAAGAAGTCATAGAATACAAAAATAATTTGTGGGCTTAGTCAACAGTCTGTGACTAAGAAAATAATAATCAATGATTATTATGTATTAGATAAATCTTGGTGCGTCAGTCACTAACAGTTGTCAATTGACTTTAAACCTTAATATTATACTAGTCGACCCAACAGACGTTGTCCTGTCCCACATCTCAAAAAACAATATCTAGTTGACCGTATTGTGAATCTAAACCATTCCCAGATCCCCTTGAACACACACAAAAAATTTCATCAAAATCGGTCCAGTCGTTTGAGAGAAGTACACACTCACAGAAGAATTATATATATAAAGATTAACCACTTACTCATTTTATTCGCAGAATGTGAAATATGCCGAAAATAAAGACATTTACAATATACCTGTAATATACCTGTGATTTTGTGGTCAAGTCTAGCATTATTTTCTATCCATGTACTCAAAAGCAACCACTTCCTCCCATCAACAGTTAAATCTAAATAAAAATACCACACAGCGGGTTAACCCTTTATAATCTGGGGTTTCCTCAAATAAAATGATTCCGGTACACGTTTTGGCGGGCTATTGGCAAACATTTGGGCCACTATCACGACATTTGTACAAACGGATAGCGTCTATCGTGACCCTTCAGTAAGTAGGTAAATACGAACTGGATAGATCCGGTTTGGTGCAAAAAGGTTCCGTAGGGTTTCAATTTGAATGGTTTGAATATTCATGAGCTTTTACTTATAATAATAGCGATATAGTTTGGATTGAAATTGCATATTATTAATATTAAATACTTCTAAAAAACATGCTTGAAGTTGAGTTTAGGATAATAATTAATTGTGCTCTTGAAATCATCTTATTTATGCCCCGTGTCCCGCGGAACTACCCGCGTTATTATGGAATTTCCATATATATAGCCTATTGCATTTCTCAGGCTCTAGAGAATCCGCGTAACAAATTTAATTTAATCGGTTCAGAGCTTTTTGCGTGAAAGAGGAACAGACAGACATAGTTAATTTCGCATTCATAAAATTATTATGGATAAAGTTCAACCAACAAAATCTTCAACTTTTTACTGGGTGTTTTTGTTATAATAACTTTATTTTCTTATCTATATAATTTTATATATAATTCTGTATTCATATTTTTAGTTCATTGAAGATTCAAACAGAAATCGATCAATTCAACAGTAATTGTTTATTATATTAAAATGGATAAACCAAGTAGGGTAATTACCAGGAATATATTGAAGTTGTTATACAAACGACGACAAATATCACAGGGTTTTAGAAAGTCTAAAAAGTATCTGAGGAACCCTAAAAGCTCAATGGCCGACCGCATGGTCACCGGGCGTGACGTCGGCACCGGAAGCTAGCCGTGTGCGGACTTCCGATCCAGTCAGCCGGAACTGTACGCTTAGACATTCCTGTACGATATGATTGGGGTGTTTGATCTAACAGGTCAATTCGTGCTGTACATTTTAATGTATTTTTTTACTTATAAAAATACTTTTGGGATATTGATATGTTTAACTTATTTCATATGTGAACGGACATTATGTTGGCGGTAATAACCTAAAAAAAAATTTAGCTTTCTTGCCGCCAAAAAACTGAATAGTTGAAAATAATTTGGTTAGGTATTTAATTTAAAGATTTTAGGAAAACTTACATATAATACATTAAGATAGTAAAAACAAATATCTGCGCATAGGTGCATACTGAAGACTAAAAAGTTTTCACATATAGATTTTAAACCTATATACCAATTTCTTACAGTAATGAAAATGAAACTTTTTTAATTATTATGATTTTTAACAATATTATTATGAATTATGATTTGACGGTTTTTGAGTTTTCAACCGTCAAATCATGGTATAATACCCGTTTTAAGTCATTATATTGAAAATAAATTTCGAAAATTTGGTGAAACCAACTTCGAGAAATACTCATTTCAATAATAAAATAATAATCAAATATACTATTCGATTACTACTCGGTAGATACAATGTTTCCTCAGGATACTTACCTTCACCGTGATAGCACATTTATAAAGTGCATACCTATAACTAATTTATTATTCTATGCCTATAATGTATTTATTTCGCGCTTTTTACCCACGCTCTGTTCCCACTTAGCCAACACAGCTTGCTTTTATTCCAAATATTATATGTATATGAATTATTATTTTGTCTACCATCACATTGAGCATTGAGAATTAAGTGATTATGTAACTAATAATGGTAACTAAATTATACAGATAATAACCTAATACTTTAAAATATATGTGCATATGCATAATGTTTCTAAGAAATGTAATTCTGTAAGAAAAAAATATTTATTTACTTCATTAAATAAGTTTGTAATAACGATATATTTATATTAAAGACCTACCCAAACACGTTTCAATAAAATTATCTAGTGTCGTATAGTTGAGGAGCACATTGTAGGTATTCCTTGTACAATACAGCATTACTGCGGCTCGAATACAACAGTGTACACTCGCGGCCAATAAAAGTTAAAAGTTTTATTAGTTTCAAAGTGTTCCGATCGCGGTCGTAAAGTTTTATCAATGCGCGCTATTTCATACAATTCAAACTTGGAATATTGTTCGTGAGAGGATGAGTTTTGATAAGAATTTTCTGCCTTTGAGGTTTGTCCAATTTTGCCACTTTTCTTCATCACAACAACACATTCAACATTTGAAGTGTTTTCGTAGTATGAAAATTATTTTTATTCGTTCTTATTTTTCTTATTCTTGACGTAAGCGGTGCAATGGACAAAGGTCCGCTTGCGGCTCAATCAAGAGGTTGCGATTTCGATTCTTGCTGTTGAGTATTTATATGGACTGCAAAAACATATTCCGAGGTCAGGGTATTTTCGACGTAAAATATAATAATACTACTATAAACTATTTTATATCTACACTAATATCCTAAAGGGAAAACTCAGTGTTTTGAATTTTTGTAACGAATAAACTAAGAAACTTCTAGTCGGATTGCTGGAATGGAATTGGAGTGCTACTTTATCCTTGAGCTAATATAAAAAACCTACGCATTTTTTTTACTAGACCTACTAATATTTTAATAATTAAATCAATTGAAAAAACTACTGTAAAATTTAAGAATATCCTCCTATTTAACAAAAATATAATTCACATATTTAATTTAACTACTATCACTTTGTTATATATAAAACATTATCTTAATTGAATTATAATATCCATACCTATAATTCCCTAGGCGCTAAGCAATAATTTTTAAATAAAATTCTTCTGAATATTTACTTACAGTAATCAAGACAACTATTCTGTGTCCCGCAGTATATAGCTTCATAAGTATTATGCCCATATCAGACACCGTGACTTACACAGTTCTGCTCTGTTTCAGACATATAATCTACTTTTTGTGAACTAAAAATAAAATCACGAAAAAAATCACTTAAAAACATGAAACCAGTCTTTTGAGTGTATTTTTAAGGAAAATCAAAATACTGCTAGAATTATGGAAAAAATACAAAATTCGCGGGCTTTTATAAATTGTCATAATTTATTCAGCCATTTACCTGTAAAACTCGATAGAAGGAATATTTTTGCGCAATACATAAAAGATTTTAGGCCGTTTTTGTGTATAATGTCGAAGGATAATTTGACAATTGGGTTAGCGAAATATTTTACATAAACACGACGTAACATACGAATAGAAATATTAAATCAGATAGATATATCTTTATATATATAATTCTTCTGTGAGTGTGTATGTCACTGAACTACTCTCAAACGACTGGACCGATTTTGATGAAATTTTTTGTGTGTGTTCAAGGGGATCTGGGAATGGTTTAGATTCACAATTTTGGAAAAAAAAATAACAAAACCCCGTGCGAAGCCGGAGCGGGCCACTAGTCTTTATATATATAAATAATGTACGTGTGTTAGTCATTGAACTCTTCCAAAACAGCTGAACCGAATTTGATAAAAAAATTTGTGTGTGTTTAAGTGGGTTCAAATTGTTTTAGTTTCACAATACGGTCAACCAGGTGCAAAACGGGGGCGGACCGCTAGTAGTATATATTTAAAATATTGTTTTACAATTTCGGTAGAATCTTGCCATCACACATGCAGAATACATATCACTACCAGTGTTAGGTTGTACTTGATAAGTCCCCCATACTATTCGGTACATTAACCTTTGCTAGAACAAGAGTCCTTTGAAAATATAAATACTGTGACCTGGTTCCGTGAGTATCTTCAAGTGAAGAGTGAACTGAATATGTATCTTTTAGATTGTGATCCATCCTCGTCCACATCAACACTTATTAGGTGAGATTGTGGACAATCAAAAATTTAACGTCGATACATAAAAGTTGTTTATTCGTGGAATTTCCTACAAATGAAATACTAATAATAATATATCGTATAATAATGTATTGTCAGGAAGTTCCTCTCTCGAACAGCCCTAGTCACCGGTCGCTTGAGCCTAGCTTCGCGGCCGGTGATACTCCGCTTTGATATATTTTTTACAGTAGGTAGTTTTATATGATTTTTTTTATGTAATCTAATTTAAAAAATATATTATGATGTGATTAAAATGAAATGAAGAGAATAATAATATAACTCTTTATTACACGCCAAGATAAAACAATACAAAAATGGACTTAATGCTAAATACAAAATGCGTAATGGGCTGCCTTATCGTAATGCGTGATGGGTCGCCCTTAGTGCCTTCGAACTCTAGGCACATTCTCCACGGTGTCCCACAAGGAAGTGTGCTAGGACCTTTTTTGTTTTTAGCCTACATAAATGACCTACCACAAGTAACTGACCATTTTATGACTTTGTTTGCTGATGATAGCACTGTATTATTTATTGACGATAAAAATCACAACTTTAAATTAGACATTAACTCTACCTTGACATCTATTATAAATGGGCTGAATGCACATAACTTAAATATTAATTTGACTAAAACCTATCTAATGAATTTTCAACAACGACATAATCATAATCTTGACATTGGTGTAAACTATTCAGGCACAGACATTGTAGAAATTGAATTTACAAAATTTTTAGGTTTAACAATTGATAATAAACTGAACTGGAAACTTCATGTAGATAATGTTAGAAAAAGAGTTATACAGTTTTCCTACGCTTTATATAAACTTAGCAGAGTAGCAAATCTGACCACACGGCTCATCATGGTTATGTGACGTCCGTACTTCGTTATGGAATTATGTTTTGGGGCAACTCAACAGATTACCTTAAAGCTTTCAAAGCCCAAAAACGATGCATAAGAGCAATCTGTGGATTAAAAAGAAGAGACTCTTGTAAAGATCATTTTGTTAGATTAAGACTTCTTACATTTCCAGCACTGTATATTCATGAAGTGGCTGTTTTTGTCAAGAACAATCTTAACTCATTTGACTCTTTTCCCAGTGGTAGTCGACTGCACGGTAGATTACGTATGGTACCTTGCAAAACAAAACTTTTGCGTGCAAGTATTTTTTGCATGGCGCCAAAAATATTTAATAAACTACCTCTTTCTGTTCGAAACTTACCCGTAAACCAATTCAGAGACAAATTAAGTGAGATTTTGATTAAAAAGGCATACTATTCAGTAAATGACTTTCTCAACGATAAGGAAATAAGTAAATATGAATATACTTGAATTGTATAGTTTTTGATTTAATTTGATTTTATTTAAATTGATTTAATTTGATTTATAATAATTTGGCTTGATTTTTATAATGCTATTTTATTTATAATTTTCTAACTTATTATAGTAATTTAATTTCATGACATTTGCATTCACTTTTAGATATATTTAACATCATTTTAATTGTATATTCTGAATAATTTGATATTATAGATAATAAGTGACAAGAAATGTAATGTTTGTATGCTCAATGTAGCAGAATCTGTGTAGCTTTAAGTAGTCTTAACATCTGACATGTATCACCAGATTTTACGAACAATAAACAATTTATGATTCTTATGATTTATGATTTATTGCTTAAAGCAACAACTACTTTTTTTTTAACTATTTTGTTTCAATAAACGCAACGTACTTGAAAAACTGTCTTCGTTTGGTCATCACCGGTATATGGTTTGACGAATGCTGTCTGGCTTAAACTTCGTTTTTGCATCAGTCACACGAAGAATTTAGTAAGCCTCAGTGTTTACACAAAAAATCACAAGTTTATAACCGAGATAAAGATTTTATTATGTGGCCTTACTATTGGCGATGCAAAGATTCCAACTAGCGCCTCTAGTGTCAAAATGTGAAGCTGTCTAAGAACGACACTTTGACAGTTTTCGTTACAATTAACGTCAGGGAAAAAAAAACCATGATTCCAATGCTTTAATTTCCTTATAAGTAAAACACCATAATATTTAGTAGTTAGGGCACGCGATGCTCATTCATTTGATACCCCACTCGAGTATATTTGCAGATCTTCGGTTTTCCTTCCCCACTCTCACCACCATAACTTTTCAACGGCTCAACCGATTTTCATGAATCATGTCTAAGAACACCCGGGCCAAACTCAACTTTCATACAAAAAAAACTAAATAGAAATCGCTCCATCCGATCGGGAGCTATGATGCCACAGACAGACAGACATACAGACGGACAGACACGTCAAACTTTTAACACCCCTCTTTTTTGGTCGGGGGTTAAAAACATAAATAATAAATACAAATCCCATCAAAAACAATACTTGTCAAAAAAACCAAGTCGCGCAACTCAGTTGTTCTGCGGTAAAAAGTTGTGAGATCCAAGTAAATCCAAGTCTTCAAATTTCGTCTCAAAATTCTTTAATGTTTTATATAAATATATTAAGACTTGGCCATCGCCTGAAAACACGTGTTAATTCAATCGCCTGAAAACACGTGTAAATTCAATTATTTAGTGCGATGGCCAAGTCTCAATATATTTATATAAAACATTAAAGAATTTTGAGACGAAATTTGAAGACTTGGATTTACTTGGATCTCACAACTTTTTACCGCAGAACAACTGAGTTGCGCGACTTGGTTTTTTTGACAAGTATTGTTTTTGATGGGATCTCATTTCTTTTTGTATTTTGTAGACAGTTCTACTTTTTTCCTTTTCGGTACCTTCTACTTATTGTATATATGTCCATAATAATTTTCTTTTTGCCGGTCTAGATTGGATTTATTTATATTTCGCATTGTTATTACTTTAGTACATATTTCGTATATACGTGGCGTTGCGACAGCGCCCTCTTTACCGGTCTTTTCTAGATTTTTTAGTTTTTCCTTGATTCATACACCAAACACTACTTATACTCCAAATTTGAAGCTTCTAGGTCTGCTAGAAGTGCCTTAGAATTTTGATGATCGGTGAGTCAATGAGTGACAAAATTAAGAAATTTGACCCGTTATAATTCATAAAATACTGGTTCAAATTGAATGAAATTTGAAATTTACCGTGTATTTACAATGCCTGCATGGTTACTGAAAATTTCAGTCTTCTAGTTTTATCCACAACGAAGTTACAGGGGGTCGAAAATGGCCTGAATTGCTTCGAGAAAAGGTACGACAGCGCCCTCTATACCGGTTTTTTCTAGATTTTTTAGTTTTTCCTTGATTCATACACCAAGCACTACTTATATTCCAAATTTGAAGCTTCTAGGTCTGCTAGAAGTGCCTTAGAATTTTGATGATCGGTGAGTCAGTCAGTGAGTGACAAAATTACGAAATTTGACCCGTTATAATTCTTAAAATACTGGTTCAAATTGAATGAAATTTGAAATATACCGAGTCTTTACAATCCTGCATGGTTACTGAAAATTTCAGTCTTCTAGTTTTATCCACAACGAAGTTACAGGGGGTCGAAAATGGCCTGAATTGCTTCGAGAAAAGGATGGTACGGCCGTGCCGCTTTTTTGCTCGACTTGGTGGGGGCACTGCCGTGCCCCCAGATCAGATATAAACAAACAAAGTGTCGTTCTTAGACAGTTTCTAAATTTCGCCGCTAGAGGCGTGCGGATAATCTTTGCATCGCCAATAATTAAGGGAGCATCGTAGCACAGCAGAGAGATAAGGCCTTAATTCACCACGCTGGCTAAGTGCGGGTTGGTGAACGTCACAATGTCCTTCAAACTCTTTAAAGTTCTAAGAACATGCCGGTTTTCTCCACGATGATCGCCTTTACCGTTAAATCACGTGTTTTAAAGCGCACATAAATATTTCAAGAAGAAAAAAAACTTAGAGGATCCTGGCGGGGTTTGAACCCCCGACTTTCGGAATAAAAGTCCAGTTTGCTCCCACTTAACACGGCTTTGACTCGTAGCATACTTCAATTCAATTTCTTGTAATTGGACTCTGCGCTTGAAACGTCAGTTTGCCAGTGTCAAGTTAAGTAAAATTATATAGTGAAAAAGATGTTACGCAGTTGAACGCCATTTTGCATTTTTACAGTCTCTCGCAGTATGCTGATAGAAGATGGAAATTTCTTTATTACGCACACCAATGAGCATAAATAACAAATTTATTAATAGTAAGGGAACATTTAAACCTAGCATGCGTAATAGGCGGTCTTATTGATTAAACCTTTGTCTGACATACTTTGTGTTGGTTTAAATTGATTTATTGATTGGGAAATGACAAATTGATTGTGTATCCTTTGTTAGAGTTCCTAAAAAATAAATAATTACGTGTCGTCAGATAACTAGTTTTTTTTTAATAAAAATTTTTATACGTGCTCTTTAGCGAGTTGATTTTGTAAAGTGATTTTCATAATACTAAAAATAAAAATGTATGTCGCCCTACTTTTATTTAATTTTATTTCTTTTTATTGCAAAAAACTTACTTTTCACTGTTGAATTACACGGAAACCTCGGTGAATGATTCCATCTAATACTTATCGGACTTATTATTTTCTTCTCGGCAAAAGTGATATTTGTTGTCCTGTAGAATTTCGAGTTTAGGTTTCACAATTACTATTTGGTGGATAAAGCGTTGCCTTAATTTAAAAGTCGTAAGAACGCGGTAGTATTTTGTAAGCTACAGTGTATGTTATTCCATAACTAAGTATACATTTGGAAATCAAAAAGGAAAATGAAAATGTTACCTTGTTTATCTCTGAACTCAATCAAAAGTAATCATTTGTACCTGAAATTGGGATAGCAATTGGATATCACATATTTTTTACTGTTATTATTCAAAATAAATAAAATAAAAAATTCACTAGTAGAATTTTTATTTAACTTTTATAAAACCGAAAAATACCTTAAAACCCTATTTGCATTTATGATTTTAAATTTGCTCGTTGAAACACCAGCCACCATTCTGTTTCGGTTCGTGGTCACTCCGTCAGTAAGCAATAGGACTGCGAAAGACCAAGTTACAGTATTTGAGACGACAGAACATAGACATAGAATTTGAAGCCCACTTTTCAGTACAAAGTTTATGTTCAAATTAAGTATTTTGAGTTAAAATAAATAAATAGACAACGACAGAGAATTATACGTTGTTTCCTATCGGATTGACGTCACTTCACGTCCAATAAAGCGGATAGCGTGATAGTCATTTGTAAAAGAGATTAAAAACAAGATTCATAAAATTTATACATAAAATTTTATAGATTAATACTGACGTTTTTCGTTTACTTTAACGGATCATTAACATGCATTTTTAACCCCTGACCAAAAAAGAGGGGTGTTATAAGTTTGACGTGTCTGTCTGTCTGTCTGTCTGTCTGTGTGTTTGTCTGTCTGTCTGGGACATCATAGCTCCCGAACGGATGGAGCGATTTTAATTTAGTTTTTTGTATGAAAGGTGAGTTTGGCGCGGGTGTGTTCTTAGACATGTTTCATGAAAATCGGTTGAGCCGTTTAAAAGTTGTGGGGATGAGAGTGGGGAAGTAAAACCGAAAATCTGCAAATATACTCGAGTGGGGTATCAAATGAAAGCGCATCGCGTGCACATTGTTAAATATTATGGTGTTTTAAGGAAATTATGGCATTGGCATCAAGGGTTTTCTAAAAATTTTAAATTTAGATTTATTATATTTTTCCTTACATGGGGTAAAATACCCTTTCAGTTAATTGCAACTGGTATTCAGTTTCTATTCGTGTCAATGAGGTTTAAAATCACATTGTGTATTCAACAATTATTATTTTATGTAAATTTTGACAGCAAAAATAATTTTAGAAAGTTTGATTTGTCATTTTTAGATGGAAATATGAGTGCATTTACTACTGTACTAACAAATATGCTTAAAACCTGTTCGGCCTTTCAATATTTCTAAAAGCATGTTTTTTAAAACGATTTCATACAATCCTGTTGGTATTTTAGATTTGATTGAAAAATACCGCTAGTGTGGCGGCCCAAAATAAATCGTATCAAAGGCAGGTGAGGGAACAAAATGGTTTATTTTATTTTAAAACTTTAGCTAAAAGTAGACTCGGCTCGCATAGTTGATACTGAAAATGTATTCAGTTCGTAGTCATATTATATTGCAATACATGAAATTCAGAATATTTATTGATAAGCACTTGTAAAATAATAAACCGAATAAAGAGTGGTTATTATGTTATGTATGATAAACGTACATGTTTCCAGAATTAATTTCAATAATGCAAAATAACTGATAGTTTGATTTTGTAATAAGAGATTATTAGTTTTGCATTAATTTATTAACTTAATTAATATACATTACGTACATTATTTTGTATAAAATATTCCTTAAAAATCTTATATCTAAAATTCCCGTGTCACAATGTTCGTTCCCGTACTCGTCCGAAACGGCTTGACCGATTCTCATGAAATGTTGTGAGCATATTGAGTAGGTCTGAGAATCGGCCAATATCTATTTTTCATTTTGCAAAACAACATTTGCTGGGGTCAGCTAGTATTTTATATATGGATATATGTTATTCGCACCTCAAAGCTTTGCAATACAGGTAATTTTGTCAGAGTGTTCCATAAGGTATAGTGTTGTTTTTAATCCCTTGGAGTATATTGGTTTTAATAAATTATCAATCCACACGACAACATCTAGCCCCGTTATAAGCTCTTAGCTTTTCTTACGGGTACTTCACATCTGATATACTTTATATAATAGACAAAATTAGATAATATATTTAACAACCAGATCAAAGAGAATATTTTTGCAGAACATTTAAACACTTGAACTTTCGGCGGGAATCGTACCCGCTACCTCCTAACTGACTTTCGCCCACTGTGCCAATGAGGCAGTCAAGTCTTTGGGGTAAACTCAAAAACTACAGAACGAATCTTTATTCGATGTTCTACAAAAGAAAACAAGGTAAAGAAAAAAGTAATTAAAAAACAATAATGCATTATACCATCAATCCAATTTAATAATGATTATACCTCCACTATTCTCCTTACCGGTAACCAACCAACTAGTTTATAATAAGAATATATAACAAAAAAAAAAATAAGTGAAAATCAATCATGCATTATACCATCAATGGACACCATTTAATGATGATTATATCTCCACTGCACTCCGCACCGGCACCAACTAGTTTATAATAAGAATAGATAACAAAAGAAATAAAATAACTGAAAATCAATAATGCATTATACCATCAATGGACACCGTTTAATGATGATTATATCTCCACTGCACTACTCACTGGGATCAACTAGTTTATAATAAGAACAGATAACAAAAGAAATAAAATAACTGAAAATCAATACCATATATGCATTATACCATCAATGGACACCATTTTAATGATGATTATATCTCCACTGCACTCCGCACCGCTCATGTTATAAAATAGCTTTGCAGTCGGCTCGGTTGAATCCACCCCATTTGCAGCGGAATCAATATTATCGAGTAAGCTTTCAGGAGTAATTGAGCTTACGCCATTACCGCTAAAAGGTAACAGTTTCTGTGTGCAGCTCGGTTTTAACTTAACTTAAAAACAGGTATTTTTGCATTGACATACTTATTTTTACCCGACTGCGCAACGCAAATGTGGTAATGTGTTTAACAGTCTATGTATGTATGTTCCTTTGTCCTCTTAGTACGGCGAGCATCACTAAAGTATGTCGTTTTAGTAAACAACATTAAATATAATTAAAATAGTTTATAAAATAGTAAATAAAATTAAAAATACCACCCAAAATTTTATATACGTATTTAAGATCTAGGACTTAGTCTATTACATAAATTCCGAAGAAAATATTGATATATTTTTTGGAGGTTACTCCTTAAGAAACGATTTGAGTTATAAGGCCCGGTACGGAAATTTTATGAGGAGTAAAATCAAAAAGTGTAACACGAAAAGTTGAGGCGTTTCTCTTATCATTTTAGCAGATGCGTTCATTTACCCTTTTTTTCTATTCGATATAATATCATAATTATAGTTCGTAAGGAGTAAACTCCAATCGTGCGTCGTAGCTGACACACACACACTTTTTTTTGTATGCCAAATAAGTCTTCATTTGACCACAATCTCACCTGATGTTAAGTGACTATATGGTCTAAGATGGAGCATGAAGACCTAGAAGGTAGATGGCTTCTCCGGGCCACATTACGAATCACGAAAAAATCGTTGCACGCACTGGCCCAGCCCGGAGGGTGGTCACAAGCCGCGGCCGAAGCCTACCACCAGAGACTGTTCTTAGCACTTAGTTTAGAGGTCACGTGTGAAACAGATAATCAAACAAAATCACTATTCCACGCTTACGAAATCGTAGGTAGGTAAATGTACTCACAGTATAAATATGTACACACAAGTACAGCTATTTGTACTCACGGTATGTACACACCTATTGACCGTAAGACCAAGTTCGCCGTACAATTTGTATACATGATTTACAGCAGTTTGGTAACAGCAATAGTCGCTGCATCGTTGATTGCGCTCACAATAGGCACAGAATAAATAGCAATAGGTTGGTTTGGCTTGGACGGTATCATCGTCGTCAAAAGTTCAAAACAATATTGTTAGATTTCTTGGAAGGTACGGATACCAACTTCTTAAGATAATTATATGGTAGTGGATAGTGCGCCAAGAAAGCGCATGTTTGTCGCTAAAATAAGATATACGCCATGATATGTTAGAGCCAAACACTCTTTATGACATAGTTATGAAAAAACTCACTAAGAAGAAATTGTCTAGGTACAATATAAAATCAATAAAATACCTTTTTGAATTTTTACATATCTAAATTATTAATTAGGCAGGCGCCGGGTACTCAACTCGACACTACAATAGGCGTTTATAGCAGTTTTTTAAATGTTGGTAGGTATTATTCTTAAATTATTTTTTCTATTTTTTATTAATTTCTTGCTTGTACGTAAACGCAAGTTTAGAAAAAATCAGAAGACTCTCATTTCGGCGTGTATTGTGTTTGTTAACTCGGAACTTTTTTCTCCGTAATCCGATTTTGATGATTAATTTTTATATAAACAGTGTTTCTTTCAAATTGATCTCATATAAATTGAAAAATAAGAAACGGTCCACTTCTTGAATAATAATCTTAATTTTATATTTATACTAGCTGACCCCGGCAAACTATTTTTTTGCAAAATGAAAAATAGATAGTAGCCGATTCTCAGACCTACTGAATACGTATATAAAATTTGGTTAAAATCGGTAAAGCCGTTTCGGAGGAGTATGGCAACGAAAACTGTGACACGAGAATGTTATATATTAGACTAGCCGACCCCAGCAAACTTTGTTTAGCAAAATAAAAAATAGAGGTTGGCCGATTCTCAGACCTACTCAATATGCTCACAAAATTTCATGAGAATCGGTCAAGCCGTTTCGGAGGAGTACGGGAACGAAAACTGTGACACGAGAATTTTATATATAAGGAGATATTTAGATCGGTTGTTTATTGTTAATAATTTCGTTAAATATTGCGTTCTTTTAGATGTCAGTATTTTAGGTTGCAATATTGTCCAGAGCGAGGTACAGTCCCTAGAAATTAAATAAATAGTTTCGTATTTAGTTTTTTTAATAACTCGTTTTTTAGAACCGAGTGTATTTATTTTAAACGGATTTTACGAAACTTAAAACGGGGTGTGGAATTTTGTATGAAAGTTTATTAGTAAACAATTAATTGCACCCACAATAATATTATATTTTTATTATTTAGTCTTTCTCTAATGAGTAGGTGATGCATAATGTAATCAGACTTTTATCTGTATTTTACTACAAAGGCAGCACACAGAACACTTGAATAGAAAATTGTAAAAACAATAATTAACAGTGTCGTCTGTCTAACAACAGAAATAGACTTTTGGTAGTCAGTGTACTTCGACTATCCCGCAGAATATATTAGTACCGTCTTCATCGGCATCGATTGAAAGCAGCTGTGGAGGTGACTGAAATAGCAAGTAATATAATTTACCACAAATTTAGCCTCTTGTTTTATCAGGAAATAGCCTGAATGTAAATTGTCATCTATAGGAAAATTTTCAAAGGAAGAGCATGGAAAAAATGTGTTTGATTAGGTAGGCTGATTTTATTTCATATATTTCATAATCCAGCATAATGATATCGATATTTGCATTCTCAATTAATATCATTCAATTTTATGAATGGGACAGTGTTTATTTTTGTCTCCTTGTTTGTCCGTCTTTCACGGCAAAACGGCTTTATCGATTTGCCTGAAATTTAAAACAGTCATAGATTATAACTTAGAATAGGACATAGGCTACTTTTTACCGCCATAAAGTATGTACACACCGTCTGTCAGTCTTCCTAATTTTATATTCACGATTAACTAAAAGGCTACTAACGGGCCAACTACTACTACTACTAAGCTACTTAGCTACTAAGGGCTACTAAGGTTTTCCGCAATAAGTGTCTACTTATTTGATTTAAGAGGAAGTTTTCTGCATCCGGGCCAGTTTGTTTCATATATTTGTAACCTATCTCATCAAATATGGTTTACGGTTTGAAAATCTTTATTTCTTATTAAGAATTTACATTAATATGCTTACATGAGCAATCAACTTATATCTATATATTTTTACGTACAGTAGCGTGTAGGTTTAATTTATCTTCCATCGCTATTATTCACTTAATCTTTTTTTTTTTTTTTTTTTATGCTGGATAGGCCTTTATTTGACCACAATCTCACCTGATGTAAAGTGACGATGTGGTCTAAGATGGAGCATGAAGGCCTAGAAGATGGCTTCTCCGGACCACATTACGAAACACGAAAAAATCGCTTCACGCACTGGCCCAGCCCGGAGGGTGGTGACAAGCCGCGGCCGAAGCCTACCACCAGAGACTGTTCTTAGCACCACCCGGAGGTCACGTGTAAGGATTCAGAGGGTTACCACTAACGGACGTGAACAGACAAAACCTCCATAAGTATGATGTTTGAAAACAATTAAAGCAAAGCACAATATTACAATAATAAGTAGTAATAATTTTAATCTTTTTTATATATTTACATAAGTGGATGCTAGAAGAAAGCTACATGGAGAATATAATGCTTTTAGGAAAATATACGCTATACTCGCAATTTAACCATATTTAAGCTTTTATGCAATAAAAAAACGGAATAATAAACTTTCTAAATTTTAAAATTCAGGGGCAATAATTCTCCATTTGAAAAAACGGAGTTGAATTTCAACGCACGAGCTCTGAGCAATAAATTATTAAACAAGTTGACGTCATAAACTTACTGTGCATTTAATTTGGCTCGCAAAAATATTTTTTAAATTTTAGTTCATAATGAATGTAATGAACTTTTTGGCAATAGAGATAAAATTTCGGAATTTAAATTGTATAACGCGAATACTATGGCCATAGTCTAGTGTCTAGTTCTTTTGGACGGGCTAGAAGAATACCTTTTTTCATGTAGTCATCTTAAGGATTTCGCAATCTTTTTGGTAAATATTTTTACTTTAAATTGCATAGACTCATGTTCTATAAGCAGGGATCAATTGACGAAATCCTTATAAACCTAGTCTTTAGGTATAAAGTTGAAAAAAAAAACAAAAGTTTGTTAGGTAGTTTAACCTTCCCTCTAATAATTCCGTTTCTGAATCTGAATTTGAAGCAATTGATGTTTGTTTGGCACAGGCTTTTGTGACTCCAGTTCTTAATAAACCTTAAAAATAAAATTACTTATTGCAAACAAAAAATACCAATATCGATTAGTACCTATGAGTATAAAAACATCTTGAGTGAAGCTGAATATGTCCCTTTACGGCAGCTAATAGTATAGTAATAATATTGTAATTTTACCAATGTGCTCTATTAAAATAGGTTAGTTCTGACAATGACCCTTTAAAGCAGCCCAAACATTTTACATTTTATACAATGTCTTTTAATAATAATCTAAATTAAGTCATGTGACATGGTTTTAAGATGATAAATAATGATATTTAATTTCACAAATGACAATGCCCCTTTACAGCAGCTTAAACATTTTGATATTTTATGTGGATCCGCGCAAGACTGTCCTTAATCCAGCCCAAACATACCCGATGACGTAGCGATCATACGATGTGTCAAATCACTAGTTTACCACTACTTTTTAGTACAAGCCTGTATGAGTTTTTAATCTACCCGCGTTTTATTATTATGTTTGAGAGTGTGTGTTTTTATTTGCTGTTTTGTCAATCATTGGTCTTTATTAAAATGTCGTGATTAGTAAATAAAATCCCATCAAAAACAATACTTGTCAAAAAAACCAAGTCGCGCAACTCAGTTGTTCTGCGGTAAAAAGTTGTGAGATCCAAGTAAATCCAAGTATTCAAATTTCGTCTCAAAATTCTTTAATGTTTTATATTAGGTCCTTACATATGAAATTGGCGTTTTTCGTACTGGCCACTTTAATCACAAATTTCTCCTCTTTGGTAA
This sequence comes from Gymnoscelis rufifasciata, assembly GCA_929108375.1. Lineage (NCBI taxonomy): Eukaryota > Metazoa > Arthropoda > Insecta > Lepidoptera > Geometridae > Gymnoscelis > Gymnoscelis rufifasciata. Next base: position 8,556,037 of record OV815302.1, on the reverse strand, counting down.
GGAATTCCAAATTCAAATTTGTACAGCTATAGACTCATGTATTTGTGCTTCGATGATCGTCATTCATTTAAAAATATAATATAAGTAAAATATATTTTTACTTTGTAAATTTCACAAATTTTTTAGCTTGGTGTTAACAATTTTTTTTTATTTATGAATATTTCTTTTAAGATACATGTTGCCAGCTTATAAATATGCTTTGTATGTAGTATTTCAAAATTTTAATATATTTTGCTTTTCTTGCTTTCTTCTTCTATGATGGACAGAATAGGAGCGCGATATTTATCTTCTCTTCCAGTGTGACACCAAGACGGTTCGCTTGCTTCGCTCACTGATACAATAAATCACACACACCGTAAAACAATTCCAAAATAAGTGTTAAGTGCCTACTAAGCGATGAAATTTCACAAATGCTCTTCGTTCTCCCAGTTATCAAGCAAACTAAATCCAGACGTTGTCAAATAACCGTTAACATTATATTAGACTGCAAAGTATGACATTTCCGTCTGTGACTGTACATAAACTGGCCATAACAGCTGATAATGCTCATATACGTTCACTTGAAATGCTCATTTGGAAGTCGCATGACTTTTTATGGCTTCGAATTTAATCAGGGACAGATTTCGACGCGAGGGTGGAAGTGTTTAGATTAGGCTGAGTTTACAGTGGACGAGGACAAAAAGTAATCCTTCTTACAATAATTTTCGCACACCCACGCGATCACGTACTAAGCCTAGAGATAACATTGTTTTATTTGAGCAAATATTAGCGTGTTGGCAAAGATCTGCATGTGGCGCAAGCATCAGAGAGTTTAATTATGAGAGAGAGATTACTGGTTACCCTCGGCGGGAAGATTCATTCTACAAGCATTGGGTGTATGAATTCATAGTAAAATATACTTTATTACTTATATTTTATTTCGTAAAATCAAATATACATAAACTGTTACCAACGAAACCACGTAATGCTTCATATTTAGCATGCTTATATTGGTGACTAACAAACAGAAATTTGAAAGTGATCAAGAATGACAAACGTTTCTATCTACTGCATTTTGGCTAAAATAAGTTTAGTTGACAATGGCATTTCTATTACGGGCTATGAGCTTATTGCACAATAATATTCATGTAAGTACTTTTAGTTTTTTAATAAGACAGATACTTTTCAAAATATCTGTGCATAAACATAAGAACCCCTAATTTACGTTCCCACTGCTGGGACATAGATACTCCCTTAACGAGAGAGATTAGGCCTTAATTCACCAAGCTGTCCTGTGTGGGTTGGCGAAATGTCACATGTCCTTCGAACTATTAAAATTTCTCATTATTATGGTTTCTTCTAAACAATGTTTGCCATCACCTTAAAAGCAAAGCTTTTTAAAAGAAAAATCCACAGAAGCGCGTCGAGGAATGAACCCACGACTTTCGGAACGAAAGTCGAGTGTGCTCCTACTTAGCCAACACGGCTCTAAAGAACTTTGATTAAAATTTTAAATCTACACAATCAACCATTCTGTCCGTTTTATAATTAAAAATTTCCAAACATTCCACCGAATATTTTACCAAATTAACCGAGTATAAAAGCTTTTTAAATAATTTAACGAGCAATATCAACAATTACTTTTACGGACGCCAGGCAACGCGTCAATTACAGTTTCAGAAGCATTATTATGTAAAATCCCCTTTAGCATCTCCTGATTTTTAAACACATGGTACGGAAATGACGGCGTTTGACAGATTTCCGATCGTGTTCGCACAACCGACACCGATTGCTTTAGAAGCCGTACTTGTATTAAGCACAGTTGTAGGGTGTAACAGAACACAGAACCGAGCTTATGTTATTATATTTTAACATTACCTATCTGAATTTTAAATTTTAGTTTATTTATTTATTTAAATATAAAAATATAGTTAGAAAATTCTTTATTAAACACACCAATAAAAATAAATACAAAATTATTAACAGTCAAATTAAACCTAGGATGCGTAGTGGTAGAAATAAACGTGTCAATTGAGATTTCATCATGCATTTTCCAGAGAGTTTAGAGTCCATTATTGTTGTCGTTGAATAATTCTTAAATAAGTGCTTTTTATAAAAATGCTCTTCGTTCGCGTTCGCTCAGTTATCATGCTTACTGAATTCAGACGTTGTCAAATAACCGTTAATTTTTTTTAAGATCACTGCAAGTAAATGATTTTATTACCTTATCATGCATCCAAAAAACATCGCATGTTAATAAATTGTTAAGAATATTATGTACACTCAATAACGTCTCTTACAAAGTTTTCAAATGTTGAACTTAAGTTATAACTTATTTAACTTATAAAATCTACCATTTCTTCGAACATTTTGTAAATATTTAATTATTATTTATTATGTTTAGTTCACCCTTTACGCGCATTAAACGTCAGAAACAGATATTCAATATGGCGTGTTATGTCAGAAAATAAATATCACTGGATATTTATGAGAAATATAAGAACGAAAATAGCATTTATGTTATTAATATAAACTGGTTACATATGCTTACATATTTTTATAACGTCAATAAGTAACTGAGATCTCTAAACTCGAAAGTGATTTGTTTAAAATAATACCACTAACTAAAATTTCCTTTTCAGAACAAACCGGTTTTGTGGTGGGAAAGAATAAAATAATGTCTATTAGGCTATAATCAAAAATTTATTTAGATATTTTTTTTTATTCTAATGTACGTTAAGTAATCTTTCGGCGAACCACTAATATGCTTGATTTTACAAGAACTATTTATCCGATTTGAATAATTATTTCACTAGTAAGATAGCCTATTTATTGAGGAAGGCTATAGGCCGCGGGAAAATAAGTCGTGCGCGCGGCAAAGTCCATAAAACACGGTCAACCGTGGCTTGATAAGCTAGTAGTAAACACGTAATATAACTGCCAATATTTGCAGCACTATCTACAAAGCCCACATTTACTAGCTGTGACTGCATCAGGTACACCTTACTAAAGTCATTGACTTCCCCGAAGTTTGTTCACTTGTACACTATTAAAGCACACGGAAATTTGCACAGCAGCGAGGCATCAGTTTGCCTGACAGCCTGTGTATTTTGGCAGTTCTATTATTTTGGAAACGGACTTAATCGAATTTCTCAATTAATGCACTTCAACACTCGACTGCCTCAGTGGCGCGGTGGGCGAAGGTCCGCGCAAAAGAGGCAGCGAGTTCGGTTCTCGCCGGGGGTTAAGTGTTTTTTTGTTCTGCAAGCACTTTCTCCTTGGTCTGGGTCTTTAATATGTACAATAAAAAAATATATAAATATGTGTATTATATTAAGTATATCAGATGTCTAGTACCCGTAAAACAAGCTTAGAGCTTACCAAGGGGTTAGATGTTGATGTGTCGATTGTCCGGATATTATTTATATTATTATATAGATGAAGTTTGATTAAATTAAATCGTTTCGGTATTTAGAGGTAATTGAAGACGACGACATTTTTTTAATAATGTTTTTGCGGTATTAATTTCTAATAATAGTTGCAGTATTAATGTTTTCTCAATATAAAAAAAAACATTTGCTCCATATCAAAATAAATATATTCAACCTTAGGATCTCACACCACAATCTTTCCTTTTGGTATTCGCCCCAAACATAAAACGTAGTTACGCCCAAAGTAGCCTTAGGCCAGCTGTAAACAACTTCACTAATGGGCACTTAAACTTTGTGAAATCGCCACAATTGGGAAAAGTCGTTTTAGCCAAAAAAAATTAGGAATAACATGCTGTAACTTAGCTTAGATCTGTAGATGTGTAGAGCTGTAACTAATGTTTCGTAAACTGTCCCTTTTTTTAATTCCGAGCCAAATATAACTAGATTTTTCATTATGTGTAACTTTTTGTCAATACGTCTTACAGATACATGTATTGACAAAAAGTTAAATCTTTAAATAAAGATCTAGCCAAAAAAAAATAAAGCTTGTTTGATGATACCAATTGTTTTTTTGTGAATAACTTATTGTTTAACTGTGGTTTTTAGTAACCGTGTATGTCTCTGCTTTTCTTTATAGGAAGGTACAGTAAATTTTAGGTTCTTTGAGGTTTTCTGATTGTTTTTATTGGAAAACAAACATATTAATTGTAGTTTTTCGTACTGTTATAGGAATTGTATATCTTTGTTTTAAATAAAGTGGAGTTCTAGTAATTGAATATTTTCAAATCAAATCAAGCAAGTAAAAAGATAAAGAGCAAGATAAAAAAACGCTAATGTTTTAGAATATAACAGTTATAACCCATGATTATTAATAAGTAATAATAAAGTAAAGGTATACTGAAAATCAGTTAACACAAAGAAAACGAGTATAGATTAACTAGTTTATAAATTTTCTACCTTTATATCACTCACCTGCCATACAAAATCAGTTATCAAACCCAACCATCAACTCTGTTTTCGCATGCGATAACAAAGAAAGGAATCTGTGTCAAGTATCCTATAAAAGTTTCTGTAACCATAAATCGGAATCTCGTCACAAAAACACATTTTCCTGATGGAGACATGAGATCCTTTGATATTAGACGTGATTGAATGGTATTGAAGCACTGCTATCTCACTCTAATCTTCATTCCGATACATAACTGTAGCTTATATATTTTCTGTATATTTTAGAAAAAGCCCAGACAATCCACAAAACAACATCTAGCCCCGTGGCAAGCTGTAAGCTTATATTTTTAATATACGCGCTGAAATCAAGGGACATCGAATCATAAATCGCATTTGTAACTAAATTATTCGACAGCTAAAATACAGTTAGACGATTTTGGCATCAAAGTAAACGGGGTTTTGAAACAAATAAATAGATTGACCAGCTGCGTACCGGTTCAGAGATGGGTTGTATTTTTTTTTCATAGAAAGCTCTCTATTTTGTTTCTATTTCCCTTTTCCACTGTGAGCTAGATATTTTTGATTATATTTTTAACTGGTTAACCCGTTTCGGCTTAACTTTAGTGCGAAAACCGCTCTCATAAATCACCCTACCTAATGCAGAAAACCGCATAAAAATCCGTTCAGTACTGACGAAGTGATGGACTTTAAATTAAATAATTAAAAGATGTACTTTGGGAAGATAGGTTCACGTCACACATCATAAAAAATTAGGCGCGGCATTGCAATTTTGATGACGTCGAACTTCGTTTTCAGTAGCCACAAAAAAGTTCTCACTGATTGCCAATATAAAAATAAAATCTTAGCCATTTTTTCAAATAATAATTATATTTTACAAAAACTCTCTTTACCGACATAATATATTAATAATGTTTACGTATGAAGGTATATATAGGCTTAAAAAAGTTAAAAAAGGTTTTTTTAAAGATCTAGACAAGGAATTAGTGCTCATTTGTCATCAAAATAATTATAACCACGTAAATAATATAAATACTTAATTTAGATAGAGTTTCATTCCAAAACGAACCTTCTTATGCAAAATAAATAGCAAAGCTGTCTAAGTAAGCTTGAATTTTGTCTTTTTCTAACATTCACTACATACATAGCATTACACAACATACGTCTTAGTGAGTGGACGGACGGGGTAGGACAAATGAAATTTGATTAAATTTGTCTAATTAAATCTTATTAAATTATGTTTAGTTGACTATTTTGCATAAGGGGGTTAGATTTATCACGCGTAATCATAATAATTCCAGAAAAAACATCAGTTTACCAAACATAATTATAAGCTTTAAAGTTGCTTCCTTTGAGCCTTGTGTGGTTAATTTCTAATTTGCTCCAACATTTCCTACTTCATCAAATATTCGTGCGTGGTTAATACTTGCAAATTCTGACTAACAATGCTTATCACAGCTTATGCATAAATAAAGAGATAGTCGTTTGGTATAAAGGACTGCCCTCATAAGTCGAGGAGAAGTGAAAGTTTAATGCATAAATGATGCGGCATTTTCAGGGAACTACACTATAGTTTCTGAAGTTACTTGAGATTAGTGGTTTTCACAAGCTGAACGCATATTGGTCGACAACCATTTGCTACAACTAGTTTACAAGTAAAACACGCTCTCCGACGTTTATTCAACGTACAACATCAAAAGCTGCTTATTGTGGTGCGGTTGCATTAGCTGGGGGAAGATTCTTGTAGCATAGGCCCGTTAAAATCATCGTGAACGGGTATACACGATGTTTTTGTCTCCATTATCGGATATCGATTTATGTCGTGTTATTCGACCTAATTGTAGCCACGCCCGCGCCAAACATCGTTTTCATCCGAAGTCTTCGCGCTGCAATGATGTACTTAGCCACAAACATTGCGTTGAGACAAATATTTACCATAGGCCGCTAATAGCCGCGCTATAACCGCGAGCAAGTAGACTTCTAGTTCAGCAGCCTATGCAGTTCGGACTATGCGGAATATTGCTGATGAGGCCACCGCGAGACTTGTTTATTTTTTTTTAGTTACTTCCATAGTGTCATGTCATACGTTATCATGCTTTGCCGTTCCCGGCAGCTGATATTCAAAGTATTTTTATTATTCAGAAAAGAGGTGTGCGTTCAATCTATAAAATGAAACCAAGCGACTCCTTAAGAGATAAATTTAAGGAAATAAATATTATGACTGGTGCTTCACAATATATTTACGAGAATTTGCTACACGTACCTACCCACACAAAACTAAGCAAGATTTTCTGAAAAAGAGTGTTAAGACAATGTTATTTCCTTGATTATTCTTATTTTTTATTTAAATTATCTTTAGGTTGACCTATCCATATATGCATATGCGTCTAAGGAAATAAACGTTTTGACTTTGACTTTGAGCACTCTTGCCGAACATTTGCTATAGCCAGCTGTCACCCGCTACATACGAGGCAGTAGATTGTTGTACCGTTCAAATTGCAGCAACTGTTCAAATATAAAAATAAATGAAGTCAATTGTTTTTAGGATAATATAAGAGCCTTCATTGATTACTTTTAATTCCATAAGTACTGAAGTTTTATAGTAAGTTTTTTTGTTTCTTCACGTGACTTGGATCTATTTTCTAAATGAGCTTATTAATATTTATAAATTAACTAGCTGACCCCAGCAAACGTTGTCTTTCAAAATGAAAAATAGATGTTGGCCGATTCTCAGACCTACTGAATATGCTCACAAAATTTCATGAGAATCGGTCAAGCCGTTTCGGAGCAGTATGGCAACGAAAACTGCGACACGAGAATTTTATATATTAGATTACATTATATTTAAATTGACTTTAAAATATGAATATGAAATAGTTTTAATCTTTAGATTGTCTGCTTAATTTGAGTGTGTTAAATTGTTCAGGAAATATTATATAATATACATGTACATAATACAAGTACGTCACCGTATTATAACAAAATTTATAAATTCCTTTAACTTTCGCAGAATGCTGACGAGGCATAACTTTTATTATTTTACACCCACATTTTCTCAAATACATAAATTTATAAAGTCTCTCCATTTAATAAAATCAGTACACGCTGATTAGGTGAATTAAACAACCAAAATATAGATAAGGTTATGTTTAGTATATGAAAAACGTAAAAATCTAATATTATAATATATATACTTATTTCCTATATTATAATATAATACACCTAGTTGATTTCGGCTACAGTGACCTTTTTAGCAATGTCTAGATCATAATGTGGCTAATGTACCAAATTCTAGCGACAAACGTGCGATCGCAAGATGCACACATTAGGGTACCGTTAACATAATTTGTACTGAATATTGGAGGAATAATTATTCCTATATTAACAAGACTAAAGCTGCTACAGAGAATTCAACATGTAATTTCGGACATCTACGGCCACATCTTAGAAATTCAAAGGTCCCTTTACAACAAACAGTCTCGAGTATTTTGTGCAGAACACATTGTACTCACGGGCACATTAATATCTTGTAACCTCTCCTTTAGCTGAACGGTCCCCAAGGCTGAACAAACTTTAATTACACCCCTCGCTCTTACTTATTAAACGTTCCATGAACTATTCTATAATAGTAATGAATATGATACAAGTTGCTGTGCTTAATGGTGATAGAAATTGATAGAATATAACAGCGTAACTTGAATTGTATAATCGCCTAAATACTTTTGTAGTATTAACATGAGCAACTCGATTATACTCTTTTAACAATGTTGACAATGTTGTTTTTTTATTTTTGTTTTTTATGGTGTCAAATCGTTGTTGTTGTTAATTACCAATTTAGCTTTGTAATATTCATATTTGTGACTAACTGCTTTAGATTTCAACCATTGACTTAACTCGGAGATTGAGAAACAAGCTGCAAGTCCGTCTATAAAATATTTTATTGAAAATCACTTGGCATATTATGTACTGATAAGGTTTTTGTAAAGTTTATTCTTAAGTTGTGTGGTGGTACAATAAAAAGTTTTCTATTCAAGTACATTCTGATACCTGCTATTTTTTTGAATAAGTTCCTAAATTATCTCAATCGGAGATCGAGAAATGCAACAAATATTACTTGCAAGAGTTGATTTAACACAGACAAACATCGGGACATTACGCATGCAAGGTTTTAAATGTTACCTTATCAATTATAATTTTGCATTTATGTTCATTGGCGTGAAATTTATTGTTGTTAAAACTCGCTGCTCACTCACTAGCTCGCAGGCCCGCTTATCGATCTAGCTAAAAGGTACTAAGCAGTCCACTAAATCGCGATGGGCGGTGCATATAAATCACGTAGCGAGCTCTAATAAAACAGAGCCCCCTGCAGCCTTAGCCGAACCCCCGCTGCAAATTATATTTCTTGACCTAATAGTCTACGCCTCCCACGACGTAGAAATACATTTTGTTACACAACGGCTTGTTTTTAATTAAAGGCGGGTTGGTTGCTTGGTAAATGGAAATAGTCATTGGTAAATTTAGTTTAGTTTAGTTCTAGGTCTTCATGCTCCATCTTAGACCACATCTTCACTTTACATCAGGTGAGATTGTGGTCAAATGAAGGCTAATCAATAATTAAAAAAAAAAGTTTATCGAAAAAACTATCTTTTTTTGAAAGTCGTAGAATATTGGATTGATAAAAATGCTTTTGACGAAAACTACACATACCACCTCAAATAATATAAAAGGTTTTAATAGAGAGAACCATAAGGTTTAATCTCTTTGCCCTAGTTTAATAAATCCGATAAGAATGAGAAGGGCTCATATACCGAGAGTTCTTCGGGACAAACAGACAACTAAGTCTTAGTAATAGGGTTCCGATTTCACCCTAAAAATAGTGAAACTAGCACAATTAACTTTATCAATGTAAATAAGAACCAACTTCTACAATCTGTGCAAAGTTGATGTTTCTAAGATTTGTCCATCTCATTTATTATAATAAAGAAGGGTGATTTTTGTTCTTGATCACCATTATCATCATCACCCTATTAACTGGGAAAGTTAATAGGGTAATAGGTAGGGCCTAAGTTCACCACGCTGGCCAAGTGCGGGTTGTGAATGACACAAGTCCTTCAAACTCTTAAAAGAACACAAAGAAGAAGAGAGGTATTCTGTTTAAACACGTGCTTTAACTGTGAAGGCAAACATCTTGATGAAACCGGCATGTTCTGAGAACTTTTTGTCCTTGATAGTCTTCTTTAATTATTATAGCCATCTTGTTTTATAGGTACTATCAATGCGATATACACAGGTAAATTAGTATAAAACAAAATAAGTTGAACCAACAGATTGAAAACATACAATCTAATCCCTCCGCGGGAATAAATCCCGCGCCGGGAAACAGGCCTAACCCACTGCGCCACTGAGGCAGTCCATATTGTATATGAAAATGTATAATAAATATGATGGATAGTGAGTCTAGGAATATTTTTTCATAAAGCACCTCAGTTTTATTGTTTAATTTTGCCATATAAGGGAATATAATGGCAAAAATAATCAAATAAAACTGCGGGTAACTAGTTGGGAAACTAGCTGAATGTTTTTTTTTTTTATTATTGATAAGCCTTCATTTGACCACAATCTCACCTGATGTAAAGTGAAGATGTGGTCTAAGATGGAGCATGAAGGCCTAGAAGATGGCTTCTCCGGACCACATTACGAAACACGAAAAAATCGCTTCACGCATTGACCCAGCCCGGAGGGTGGTGACAAGCCGAATTAAATAGAATTTCCCGTGGATATAAATTTTTCCCGCTATAAAAAATTGTCTATGTGTTTTGATAATGTAAGCTGTATTAATGTGAAGTTTCATCAAAAACCATTCAGTTGTTTTTGCGTGAAAAAGCAACAAACATTACTTCCCTTAACACAAACCTTCGCGTTTATAATATAAGTGGGGTATCAACCATAAATTAGTCTTTTCCCAAACACAACCAGAAAAATGTTTAACGGTACCATGAATAAAATAGTTTATTATTTCGTTTTAGGATGTTTCTCTTTAATTTTGCAGGCTCATTCGTGAAAACAAAACAATAACTAAAGACATGGAAAGCTAAATTAATTAACGTAAATGCTAGCTTGCAATGGGTAAGCAGCGAAATTCTAAAACATGTTCTCGTAGAAACTTTTTTTAAAATTATTTTCAGTTCCATTGTAGATTGTATTCCATATGTTTATTAATTTGTTTTTTTTTTGGGTATTTGAAAAGAACACAAATTAGTTACATATTTTTTAACCCCCGACCAAAAAAGAGGGCGTTATAAGTTTGACGTGTCTGTCTGTCTGTCTGTCTGTCTGTCAGTCTGTGTCACCATAGCTCCCGAACGGATGGAGCGATTTCAATTTAGTTTTTTTTGTATGAAAGGTGAGTCTTGCGCGAGTGTTCTTAGACATGTTTCATGAAAATCGGTTGGGCCGTTTAAAAGTTATGGGGGTGCGAGTGGGGAAGCAAAACCGAAAATATGGAAATATACTAGTGTGGGGTATCAAATGAAAACGCAACGCGTCCACATTACATAATATTATGTTGTTTTACATTTAAGGAAATTAAGGCATTGAAATCGGGGGTTTTTCTTAAATTTTAAATTTAGATTTTTTTTATTATTCATGTGTTTGGCAATAAATTTTGCTGGCAATCGAATAACTAAAAATTCTTCTAGATAACCGACGAAAATGTTTTGGCACTTGACCAGTACCATTTGTACTCCTCATGAATATTATAAACAAGATCGAGCCATGATGAGAATAGATATTTATAAGGATTTTATGGAAAAGGGCAAGATTATTTTAAATACTAATAATTATTAATAATGGCATATTAGTCAAAGATCATTTATAAATTTAGGCGTTACTTTGCCATCCAAAATTGATTTCTCCATTCTATATTATGAACTTACTACTATTTACCATGGAGTTCTCTCTCCATAGTATATACGCATCTCTAGATTTTTCTTCTGAAAAAATGTATGTGCGCTCCAAAACACGTTCTTAAATGGGTAAGGTAAACATCGTGAGGAAACCGGCATGAAACATTTATCTAACCGTACTCGGCCAGCGTGGTGAATTAAGGCCTAATCTCTTTCGCCAAGAGAGAAGTCTTTGTTTCAGCAGTGGGAACGTTAGTTGGGAAATGATGATGATGGAACCAAACATTTAGTACTAATTCCGCACCTCGTTATGCTTAAGTTTGTCAATACCTGTGGTGTCTGGCGTGTAAGCTGAGGCTTGGTTGTTGCGTAAGGTCTAGCATTTGTGGTGTAGTCCTGAATTCTGCATTTTTGGGGATCGCTTATTGCGTGTGGATGGAACGGGGCGGTATGCTTATGAGTTAATTAAACGATGCACTTCTTCATTGTTTCTGCTATCCTGGTACCGGATGATGTTATATAAGTAGAAATATAAAAAAAAACTGTGCTTGAAAGTATTAACTTTATTCACCTAGGTAATCACCTGGGTGATTAAAGTCTACTTAAATAGTTTACTTAGAGTATACTTAATGCACCTGGCATTAATTTAGGTGAATTAAGTATACTGCCCCGATGGAACATACATTAATTTTAATTCGCCGTGCACCTGGTAGTCCTAGAGTGGTAGGGAGTTTTTGATACTAAGCTCGCAAATACCACCAGTTTAGCCACCACGGACCACATTACTAGCATTGAGGTTTTATAGCGGATAGGCAAGAAAGTGGAAATAGTCAAGACCATTAAAATAAGAAAACTCGCATATTATCTTTTTCACATACTTCGTAACCCACGGTACCACCAATTACTAACAATAATTATGGGGAAAATTGCAGGAAACGCAGTGCTGGTGGACTTCAAATGCCATGGCGTCGGAGCATTTGGAATTGGCCTGGTATTGTCTGGACTGGATACTGTGGAACAGCTATTCAAGATCGCCATGAACCATGTAATGAAGTGGCACCTGAAGAAAAAGAAGGTATGTTTCCCGTTTTAAGTTTTATATCAAACTACAAAACACTATGTTCACCACTAAGAAACAAAAGCTTTCAAAACACACAAGCACGAAGTCACTACCATAGAAGAACTACCATAACGGCACTCGAACCTGATGGAAGAATATAATTTCCAAGTTGTTCAAGTATTTTATATTCCTACAAAGTGTTACCACGAACAAACCCTTATATTAAACCATATAACTGCCAAGGAACAAAGTGTAACCATACTTAAACATATTAAATAAAATTGTATACGCCCCCTTGTCATTTTAACTCTAGATTATATTAAAAAAAGATAACTCAATGTTGAATTAATTATATACTACGCTCGCTGATCGCCTTACGCTCACGTTGTATGCCTTATTTCTGCCAAAAACATAGCCGAACTAATTTGTATATTTTCTAAGACTTAAATGTTACCTAGTATGTTCTGAGCAAACAAATTATTATCTTATCTTACGTAGGCGATCACTCACATACGTAACGGGCATAGGACGGCGTTTTACCACGAAATTTACGAAAAATACCTTAGCTGTCGAATATTAAAAGAAATTACACATTTTTTTGTTGCTTTACTTATTTGAAGTAGAGCTTGAGATATATTTTGCCATAAAAGTACATTGTGTACTCATACATGTATTTATCCAAGTCTGTAACTTTTTACCTCAACGCAAAACCGATAAATCTAACAAAAACGCGTCGCGGACAGCAAAATCATAAATACTTTACTGGAGCTTCTCTCAGGAGACAGTTCCGGGACATCGCGGTCATTAGAAAAGTTTTAGTGCCCATTAAGGCCTGTTTTATATTACCACAGCCCTGAGATTTACGCCAAGCTGTGGTGTTCCACGTAGTGTTTCGAAGCCTGTGTGGTTTTTGGGTATGTAGTTTGGTTTTCGGTAAGGATTTTATTGGTGCTCCTGGGTAGAATGGATTCGGGGATTTGTAGAGGGTTTATGCGGATGCATTCCGCTAAAACCTACGGCCGTGGCTTTTGAGTTGTGTTTTTACGGTGTTGTTTTTAAGGCTTCTGTATATTTTAGATTTAGAGCATTTGTCGAATCGACGTGAAAGCCGTATTTCTATAAATAGTAAATGACTAGTTAATACTGTAACTGAAAAACATTTCAGTACTGAATATGATAAAAAAAAAATTAAGGACATTCAAAACCATTGATAAAAAATAAGTCAGCATAAGTTGAATGGCGAACTATACCTGTAAGTAGTAACTTTGATAAATATATTTTATCACGCTATTCGTAATAATCTTTATAAAGTAAAGTTTAAATATAAACATTCACTTAAATTTACTATTCAAACATTACACATATATTTTACTAACAGCAAATTAGATTATGCAAACGAAGAACTGAAAAAACTTGTGTAGCCCCGGAGACTCTTTACAATTTCACCCTTTTTCTCACTGGCTTCCGACAAGCTTTGAAATTAAAGACTTAACCAAGAGAATAGTTTCAACTAGCCTTCACCCAGACTTCACCCACTTTAAGCTTTATGACTTAAAATTAATTAAGACCTTAATTGAACTTCCGTCTGCAAGTTAAATGTTTGAATACTCCTTTGAAATTTGCTAGCTGCAGTGGCAAATTCAAAATGAAATGTATTTTTTTGAAGTTATTTGAATAAGCGACAGATTTTACCGTATTTCGGATAGATTGTTATTATTTTTCTTTTTGATTTCAACATTCATTTTTGTATTCTAGTAAGTTCTTTCTAATTAGTGATCTAGCTATAACAACTTTTATTTTTTATGCGGAGAAAGATTAAGACACATCCGTAACCTTCATACAAAGTTTAACGTAAACAGTGAGGTTTATCACATATTAAAAACTATGAAGATTTAACACTTACTCGTTGTCCAAAATAGATAATTCTATTTGAAATAGCTGACCAGGATTTTTTTATAATTATGACTTATTTTATTTAGTGCCAAGTGGTCCAATGGATGAGAATGGTTGACAGCCACAAAAAAACGAAACTTAACAGAAGGCTATCAGAAGAATAGGCATATTATAACAATAAAAAAAAATGTAATTTAAGTTGCTTCACTTCATATATTCTTAAGCAATATAGAATTGAATTTGTAATTAACATATCTTTTGTACTTAACTCGTCTACTTACAACAATGTTTACGGAACTAAACTACAACAGGTTCTCGAATATTGGAATATATATTATAGCAATCAGTTTATAAAGCATAATTATAACCAATTTAAGTGTCTCTGTTTTATAGTTTGCAATAACCTAAAAACTACTGAACGGATACATTATATTTATAAATTCAGACAAAAATTTCTGAACCAAAGGAACCATTTGTAATTTACTATTATAATATGAACGTAAGACTTCAAAGTCTATATATAGTTTTCAGTCTGTATTATTTTGTCACCAACTGTACTTTATATCACTGTTGTAAGCAAGACGATTGCGGAGAAATTATGTCATGCAAATAAGGTTTTTTTTAAGACAAAAATCTTAAAAAAAAATAACCTTATTAGGATGATATAATTTTTCCGCCTGAAACTCCAGGGCCTAAACGGCATGAACCATTTATATATGTAAATATTTCCGGACAATCCACACAACAACATCTAGCACCGGTTAAGCTTGTGTTACGGGTACTAGACATATTATACGATACATATTTTAAAAGTTAATTTTGGATTGCCTATATATTTAAAGGATTCGAGTGACGTGCTGCAATCAAATTAAATTTGACCACATTTTCACTGTTCTCTTTACTGGAAATTTGAGGAAAGTCCTAGTTATCCTGTGACATCGCTATCTCGGAACTGCGGCAAGTGCATACGACGGCTGACCGCACGAATTTGTGACACTTCATCGCCTCGTGATCAAGTCAAGTCGAGGTCAAATCTGATAGCATGCAGCAGAATATGTGTACAGAGTCATTTGCATTGGTAATTTATTCGTCGTAGGTAACATTATGTACACATTGTTAGTAGATATGATATGAGTCCACTCGGTACAAATGCACCACAATGAAGAACCAGGACGTCACGCCGTCAAGGTTTTATTTAATTTGTAGTGAACAAACAGACACATGTTTAATAATATAAACATTCTTTTTTTAGGGTTAAAGAATATAATCTCGAATGGAGACCACGGATCGGCAAGCGCAGCGTAGGACGTCCACAAACTAGGTGGACGGACGATCTGGTGAAGTCTGCGTGCTTGCGGTGGATGCAGGCCACTGCCAGCCGAAGCTACTGGAGATCTTTGAGGGAGGCCAATGTCCAGCAGTGGACGTCTTACGGCTTAGATGATGATGAAAGAATATAAAACAACCACAAACAGTTTGTGGATAAACTTCTAAAGATAATAGGCATGATGACCACATTAAATAGTTATTCTGTTAAGTCCTTCTGTTTGCCCGTCCAAAATGTTTTATATATTTTTTTAAAACCACTATTATGATCTGATTTACAACTATTAACATTATTCCTTAATACAGCGATAAATCACAAAAACTGGGCTTGTCGCGAGTCTATCATAATTTCTAGGTCCAGTTATTTAATAATACAATTTCAAAACATCAAGTAATAGTAAAGTTTGACTATAAGATTAAACTTTTCCATAAAATCCAATGAAGACTAGTTTTGGAAACTCTAAAATTTAACTTTTAAAAGCTTTTAGCTTGAATGCACCAACTTGTAAGATCGACTCGTAGAAGCAGCGTTTATGTATTCACTCCTCGTGTGTCTTGAGAGTCTTTCTTGTAACTCTCCAAGATCTTTGACCTCACATTTCCATCTTTTTAAAAAGTTATCCCGACTTAAATAACAGAGCAGCGCTGGTTGTGGCTGAGATACATTTTCAATGTGATAGACATTTTAAGCATCTAGAATTGGCATTATGACTACATAATAAATAGGTATTCAGTTTATTATTCCGTTATTTAGCCCGTCCAAAAATACTGGACACCAATTAGTGTTCAGTATTTTGGTAGAGCGAAATATATTTCGCTTCATTAATTTAATAATAAGATGCCATGCTATTATAGCATCAAAGTTCCGGAGTGGGAGTTGGTATACGAAAGCCTTACGTCACGCGAAACGTCAATGCTGTATCGTCTTAATTTCTCGTTTGCAACAAAAAAGATAAAATATGTACCTATAGTATTTCTTTTCAATAATTTAAATAATGGAGTAATTATTTTGAATAGTCATCTACCCCATTTGAATTGTAAGAGAGATAAACATTAAATATCATCATCATCATTTCAGCCGTAGGACGTCCACTGCTGAACATAGGCCTCCCTCAAAGACTTCCAGTGATTTCGGTCGGTAGCAGCTTGTAACCACCGCGAGCCCGCTACCTTCACCAAGTCGTCCGTCCATCTAGTTGGTGGACGTCCTACGTGAACATTAAATATTAACAAAGTAAAAACCTAGTACAATGTGACTTAGATGAAAACTATTTGACGAAAATACTAAAGGTCTGTCAACGTTAAAAAAAACAATCGTTTTACCTTCGTTTTTGGTACCGACATGCAGAAAACGATCAAGCTGAAATTTTCCGTATCGCTTTGTTTTATCGCCAGGACCAGGAGCTATTGAACATTTTTCTCCGAAAATTCATAGTAAAAAGTGAGATAAAAAATCTTCAATGGAAATTGAGAATCATATTACTCAGTGTTGGACGCTTTGTGTTGTTTGGAAAAATATGGTTATTGATCTGGTCAAAAATGCTGGTACTCGATGCTATTAACTGAATGGCTGTAAATTACTGATTTAGTGTAAACCTATAAAATATTAAATTTCATATAACGGTTTCCGACAAATGGTGGATAATTCTGCACAATCGTGTGCGGGGGAGAAACAAATATATTTCCAATAATAAAAAATATATGGTAATTGGAAAATATTGACAATAACGCATTATTCTCACATTTGTGGGCATCATCCATCGCTATACGAGGACTGGTTCAGATTTTGATTTAAAAAACTCAATTACTTAGGATAATAGCTCACTATGAGTCCCTGACCTAAATTTTATTTCGGAATTTAATTTTACCTACAATATTTAAAAGTTGTGTAGTCAACCACATTAAAGATTACCTAGCAAACTATAACCTACTTTAAAATTAACATTATTTCAGTAAAATATAATAATTATAGCGCCGAGTAAACTAATGAGTAAAAGCCGTGTTGGCTAAGTGGGAATGGGTTCCAAGTAAACCTGCTGCTTTGTTATACAGCAGGTACTCTTGTTACCGGTAAAATAAATGTCAGAATTAACATTTAGTTATGTCTAAGGATTTCTAGTTTACCACTTATTTTTGTTGCGTTTTTTAAAGGAATATTGGAACACAAGTGCATATGCTTAGTACCTACCTTGGAGATTAAGATTTAAAAAAATTAAATGATGATGACATAGATACGAAAGAAAACCTAAGTTTTGTCTGCATTACTCGTGTTATGTAAATCGAGAGTTGGCAGAGTCACGCTAAACTTGTTGAAAGCATCTCGGAACTGGCTTCTTTAAAAATTCATACTGCACTTCAAAGATACCCTTGGATCTCAGAAGATTGGATATGGTAAATAAGTCCAATTCTTATTTAATTCTTCTATATTTCATATTTGCTAAAACTGTTAATTCCATCACATACCCTTCTTTTACTTATAGCTATACTTATGTTCAAAAGTAGAGTACAACAAAAAAATATTTTACTATACACTAAAACAAAATAATAGTTACAAAAATCACATAATGAAGAAGTACAAAAGACGACCTTATCGCTTAAGAGCGATCTCTTCCAGGCAACCTTCAAATATAAATAATATATATTTATGAGCAGTTTTTCGCAAGTTCTTAATAATAATTTTCTTTTGTCTTTTTTAATTAATAACATTTCTTTTTTAATATTATGTAAGTAGTATTTAGTCTCGATAGGTTTAGCAATATATATTTTTTTATACTTTTTCTAAAAGTGGAAACTTATAATTGGCCGTCTCTGTGCTTGTAACTGACTGTTACAGTTGCAAGCTTTTATATAAGTGTCTTAAAATTTATACTGCCTGTTAGTTTTCCCAAAATTTTGTAAATAAATAAATAAATAATAATTAATTAGAGTAATTCAAGAAGACGGTTTAATTGTTATTTGCAACTGTACAAAGTCTGGGCGGGCCTGGCTAAGTAATAAGATAATAATAATAGAGATTGCAATAAAGAAGTAAAATAAATTATATTCATAAAAATATATATTTCTGTCCGAAATATATGAATTTAATTTATTTCATTTCATATCAAGTTTCAAATTAAATATTACATTAAGTCGAGCTCGATAGTAGCTCTAGTAGTATAGTAGTAACAATTTATCTTATACTATGCTAGTCTTAAAAATAGTCATTAGAATTAATATTAATTAAGGTAAAACAAATAGGTAATTTAGGTATATAGTGCAAGCGAACAACGAGTAAAATAGGAATAGTTCCTATTTATAATTGTTAGTAGTATAGCAGTAATCTGAATGAAACAGTTTCGGAACCCATTTTAATATCTATAAGCGACAGTAAATTTTCTATCGTGTTATTTTTGTTGACTTTTCACGTTTCAAACCAATTTGGAAAAAAAATTGGTATAGAATTAACGAACTTCAAAAGGGGCATATTTTTGTTTGACCGCGGAAAAATACCTTATAACCACTAAAAAGCGGTCAAACTTGTAGGTTAGAAATCTTGCTTGAAATAAACCCAAACATGTTTCTTGTACGTAACCTTATCAACCTTTTCATCACAGCCAACTTCTCACCTCACTTTATCGCGAAACTTTTCACTTTCCCGACGCGATTGACGAAAACTCTTAAATAAATGGATACCTACTCTGCACTCAAGTTGCCTCAAGTATCTTAAACTTAGTTAAGTAATACGACATGGTGTAAAAGAGCTCAATTTGCAGGTAAATACCGCAAGCAGTTGTGAGTTATTTATTTAACCTAAACTGAAAATCACAGAACTGTTAGGAACCCAAAATATCTATAATATCCCTTAATAGTTGGGAGTGCACGGTGAAGCATATACATTCTTTCATCCCGAAAAACGATTTATGGCTTATTCCAGAAAAGTAATAAGTAAACTAAGCAATAGTTTTAATATATTATTACTGTATAACAGCACGCCAACAATGTTGGCAACCAATACAGGTTGGCAGGTAGAAAATGCCTAGGCATTAAGCCCACCTTTTTGTACAAAGTTTTTTGTTCAAATAAAGTATTTAAATAATAAATAAATAGTTTTAAATCTCAATAACTTGTAAGTGAATAGTTATGTCTCATATTATTACGAATCGACTTAGCAAACATACGCGGGGGCAGCCGTGGGTAAAAATAAATTATAAACTCTCAAAAATACTGGTCTCCTAACAAATTTATATTAAAACACAATGGTATATACCATTTTGCGAAGTAAGATCATGTTACTTTCAATTTAATTAAGATGATTTATACTGAGAACTTCTTATAAAGTGCTACTAAAGATTTAATTTAATGCAGCACCTAAAATTATGCTAAGTGTTTTAACTGAATGTGATCATCATCATTTAAGCTGTCACAAGTTTTGATTTACGGCTTCCAAGCTAAGCAGATTTTAAAACAAACATATTTTGTAAGTTTTGCTTTTTAATATTAGTTGGGATTGGGATACCCAATAGAAATAAAAGAGTACAGGGTAAACCAAGCGGTTTTATCAATAAAGTGTCATAAGTTGAGACTCAATTCGAAAATTTGGTATGCGATATGCGGCTTTTTTAAATTATTTGGACGGAAATCTGGACGAAAACGGCATAACCAAAATATGACAATAAAATACCCAACTCGTAAAGGTATATTTAGTATAACAGCCTTTATGAATACCTTAATATGTAGACAGACTTCTAAAAAAATGACATTTCACTATCAAAGACTTCTAACAAAATGGCGGAGCAGTAACCTAACAAGTTGTTATTTTATGATTCACCAAAACAATCAACTTAACTTGTCGAGCTAACAGAGCTCGTAAAAAGCTTTCCACAAAACTTTATACCAAAAAGACCGGTTTAAAACCAAAACATACAAAATAGTTCACACGAAAGATAGCCGAGGCACAAAGCAACTTGCAGGAAAGTTGGCAGACAGTGATTTTTTACGTTACTTTATTTTCAACTCTGTAACGTAATGTAAATACTTCTTTTTGCCGGGTACAGACTCACTTTTAGCATAATAAAGAACTTCTTTACTGGCGTATGTTTTGGTTATCTATCTATTACTTATTAAGTTATCGCAAATGAAAGGCCCCGATGCGTGTGTCTGGCTTTATGTTCGCGATAAAACTAATAACTACTGAATTGTTAAACTGTAGGCAAAAAAAAAAACTTAAGGCGTTTTTTTTTGTAAAAAGTTTTATTACAGGAATACTGATTGTTTTAACGTCTTAGGGAATGACTTGTCTAATGTAAAGGAATTAACTAGAAATAAAAGGAAGGAGGTTTTATAATAGTGTTGAACCCAATAAATGTACGTAGGTACAAAATCATAATCAATAAATCAAGAACCAATTAACTATAGCGTGTCGTCCAGCCAAAATAATCTTTATTATATATAATTCTTCTGTGAGTGTGTATATCACTAACTTCTCTCAAACGACTGGACCGATTTTGATGAAATTTTTTGTGTGTTCAAGGGGATCTGGGAATGGTTTAGATTCACAATACGGTCAACTGGATATTGTTTTTTGAGACGTGGGACAGGACAACGTCTGTCGGGTCGACTAGTATATTATATTATTAAAGACACATTACCCAATACGCATTTGGATCAGCAAAACATAAATCTGTATTGAGGGAAATGGAATAGAGATTTAAGTTTCAATTCCTTTAAAACCATTCCAAATAGTACCGGTAACTTCACTTAACTAGCTCCTTCTCGATTTCAAAATCTAGTTAAAGCTATTTCGCTGTATTATTGCAGTCTCTTTGAAATTGGCCGTAGCACACCCACAAAGAGAAGCCAACTAGCAATTAAAGAGGTTTCAAATGAAAAGTAAACAAGAGTTAAAAGAAAGAATGAAAATTACTGCCCTGCCATGCTTAAACTGAACGCCAATCATGTTTCAGGTAAATGGAAATGAATTCTTGTTCGTGAAGCTTTAGAGTTGGTTTTGGAATTTGATTTTGAGTAACAAATTGATTGAAACGGCGAGGAACTGATAATTGCTAATAGTTTTCTTGTTAACGTCTGAGTAGGAAGTTTAGAGACTAGTTGATTTCTTTCGCGAGTTCCATTAACTTTGTTTAAGTGGCTGATTGTTCGTTACTTCGAATACAAAGTAGATAATCTTGCAGCTACTTTAGCATATTGTTAATTTACCTACATGATTTCATGCTATTCACACCACGAATTCACTTCCAATTTCCTCTTTCGCTACTTTGTAGCAGAAATATTACAATTTATGCAGAAAAACATAATAGTGTTCCTCAGAAGATGGGTTGTACATGAATATGCATTAATTTAGCCGTTCAACCAAAATAATACATAACACTTTTTCAGCTTTAAATTATAATAACTTACTTCTCATGCTTAAATCCTCGCAAAAGGGTTTTCCCGCAGTAAAAACATTTACGAAAAGGGGTTTTGCCTGTTCCGCCATGGGGTCAAACAAGAAACAGACAAGGAAATTCATGCCTCAGATATTTCATTATCACACCAGCAGATGTCTATCACGTTCTGCTGATTACCGCTATGGGCTCTAGATGAGTTCGAGAACTTTCTAACGAGTTGAGCAAACGAATGTCCAATCGCAAGTCACATGAGCGCAGAACTTTTCTCGCTAATTACTGGCCTACGACGCGGACGGTTTTATTGTTTATACCTTCGTATTTTCCTTCCTTAAGGCGTGTTGGCTAAGTGGGAGCACTTCGACTTTCATTACAAAGTTCTTGAGTATAACCCAGCCGCATACCTCTGGATTTATTCTTATTGAAAAATGTATTTGCACTTTAAATACGTACGTTAAAAGTTACGGTAAACATCGTGAGAGAGCCTGCAACCTGAACCTAAGAAATTTGTAGAGTTTGAGGAACACGTGACATTCACCAACCCGGACTTGGCCAGCTTGGTGAATTAAGGCCTAATCTCTCTCGTCAAGATAGAAGTCCCTATGACCCAGCAGTGGAAACATTAATAGGGTGATGATGATGAATAAATAAGTATTGTTGAATTATTTACACAGCATCACTTAAAAACAAACCGCACAGCAATACCTATGCTCTATGAGGGTTAGTTAACTGATATGCCTATTCAAAGGATGAAATTTTTTGCTCACCTTAGTTTTGTTTCCGTGAAAGGATATATAATATTTGAATCTTGTTTCAGCCCGTTCAATCAAGTTCGGAACAGTTGGTTTCAGTAGGATTTTACAAAAAGGAGACAACTTTATTAAATGCAGTTAAATAAAAATTGTTAGACCCGAACCATTACATAAAGATAAAAGATAAAGGTAAAAATAAAAATATATTGGAATTGAATTTTTTTTTATTGAATCCCCAACGTCCTGTACCCCGTAAGTACTTCTACACTTTTTTTTTTTTGTTTTTGTAAATTTTAATTAAGAAAATGATTTCAATATGAAAATTTACAATTTAATACTAAACCGAATAACAATTGTCTTAGCCGTATTTTACTCTTTCATATTTTCATTATATTAGGTCCTTACATATGAAATTGGCGTTTTGTATGGGAGGAACAAAAAGTCGAATATTTTTTAATATAATATATTTAATTAATCAAAGTATGAACCATTATTTTCTATGCACTTTTGCCATCTTATAGGTAGTTCATTGATCCCTTTACTAAAAAAACCAGTCGGACGGGAATCAATAAAATCTTTGAAGGCGATTTGGACTGCCCCATCGGAGTTGAATTTTTTCCCTTGCAAGAAGTTATCCAAATTTCGAAAAAAATGGTAATCTGTTGGAGCAAGGTCCGGGGAGTACGGAGGATGTCTTAGACTTTCCAATTGAAGCTCTTCTAATTTAGTAGCCGTCTGTTGCGCAGTGTGTGGTCTAGCGTTGTCGTGAAGCAGCAGTGGCGTGGAGCGATTGACCAGCCTAGGTTGTTTAGCCGCTAGCTTTTCCATCATGGTTTGCAATTGCTGACAATAGACATCAGCCGTAATAGTCTGGCCAGATTTGAGAAAACTGTAATGAACAATACCGGCACTAGTCCACCAAACGCTTACAAGTAACTTTTTTGGGGTTAATTTTCGCTTGGGGCAGGATTTGGCTGGCTGGCCAGGATCCAACCATTGCGCTGAGCGCTTCCGATTATCGTAAAGAACCCATTTTTCATCACAGGTAATGATTCGGTTTAAAATACCTTCATTATTGTGCCGGTTTAGTAATGTAACGCAGCAGTCGACGCGCGTTTGCCGGTTTGCTTCAGTCAATTCGTGAGGTACCCACCTTTCAAGCTTTTTAATCTTCCCAATTTGCTTCAAGTGAATTAAAACAGTTTTATCACTAGCACCGCAGCCTGCAGCTAACTCGGACGTGGTTTGCGATGGATCCGCTTCCACAATAGCCTTCAACTCTTCATTATCAACTTGAGTCTCAGGCCGTCCACGGGGCTTGTTCTGCAAGTCGAAATTTCCAGAACGAAAACGTTGGAACCAAAAACGAACTGTGTTTTCTTTTGCAACACGACCGCCATACACATCATTCACCCTTCGAGTTGTTTCCGCAGCACTAGTGCCACGGCGGAACTCGTACTCGTAAATAATGCGATATTTTAAGTTTTCCATTTTGTAAAATGAGTGACGCAAACAGAAAAAAACAGAAGAAAAAAAACAAATGAATGACGATCATCGAAGCACAAATACATGAGTCTATAGCTGTACAAATTTGAATTTGGAATTCCTTACCAAAGAGGAGAAATTTGTGATTAAAGTGGCCAGTACGAAAAACGCCAATTTCATATGTAAGGACCTAATATATTATTCCGCTCGTGAGCGCAATTATGTCGCGTGCGTTAAAATGTGTAACTTCACACCCTTGGACTAAATGACCGTTGGCTTGTTCTAACATTTTTGACAGCTTGTCTCGAATAAGGCCAAACGCTTTTAAGTTTATTGGCTAAATACGACTCCCTGTTTAAACTGCTGTACACCAACTAACTGTAACTGCTTTAAACTTACTATACACCAAGTTATAAAATGAAAACCAACTTGACAGGTTTGTTATTGCATTGTAATTAGTAATTACTAGCTGACCCCAGCAAACGTTGTTTTGCAAAATGAAAAATAGATAGTAGCCGATTCTTAAACCTACTGAATACGCATATAAAATTTGGCAAAAATCGGTAAAGCCGTTTCGGAGGAGTACGGTAACTAACATTGTGACATGAAAATTTTATAATAAGGTATTGTTAAGGATTAATACCGAGGTACAAATATAGAGCCTTTTCAAGTAGTGGTATTGTAATTATTTCTTTTAATATAAAAAAAACGCTTAAATCACAAAACTATAATAGTTAGAGATATGATGTTACGACGTTTTTTGTAGATAATTATAAGTTCTACAAAATTGTAATACATCACTTTGTTATATATATTCAATAGTTTTCGCAGCATTCGCGATTAAAGAAAGTTTTTAGGTTTTTTTTCACCTTGGGTTACATTATTTGAGGTTTGATAAGGAATCATTTTTTTTTGAAAACTAAATATATATTCTATGTCACTCAGGGATAGTGTAGCTTTCGAATGGTGAATGAATTTTTTGGCGTGCACATTACACATTATTATGGTGTTTTACTTTTAAGGAAATTGAAGGATTTGAATCGGGGGTTTTTCTTATATTTAATTTTAGATTTATTATTTATAAGAAGATTAAGGTAAGAGAAAACATACTATTGATTGCAATCTTCAATTTGGTGTAACCGACAACAAACATAAACTTGGTTCGGGTCAAATTGTGTAACGTTAGTTTTTTGAAGAAAGATGGTTTTATATTGGTGTATGTGTGGTTTATAATTTTTCGTTCAAGCCAAGAATTAGTGTAAGAGCAATGCTGGTTTGCCAAGATACATACACCAACTTAACCTTCTTCGGTCATAGGAATACAACAATTCGACTTATGTAAATGGATCACATACCTACTCAGTTATAACATAATTTCGACGGAAGTCTGCAAAATTTACAGTTAAAATATGTAGCGTAACTGTATTTTTTTTAAAGCTAGAATTATATTATTATGCTATTCGAAAGAGCAGAAAATACTAAAAAAACTATATACTCAACTTATTTTACGTGTTTTGGTGGTTAACCCAATTGAACCTGCAACCGCCGATATGTACAATATCTATGCTATATGCTAGGGTTTAGTTTTGAAAATAACTTTTTGAATGGGATTAGTTACCTGTTAACGAATTATTAACTACTAACTAAGCGACAAAATATATTATCAAGCGACATTTTTTTTATTTCCGCACACGACCATTCAGTAGGGAGCCGACCCCGCGCGGCAGATTATTTCGTGATCTTAACTCCCCCTCCCGTACCTACGTGCCCGAGTGACGCCTGCCACTCCACAACGCATAGTTAGCAGTTATTTAAAAAAAAATTAACTCGTGATATCTTTTGAATGGAATGTCAGAATCTAATAATTCAAAAAGTTATATAAAGGTTTTAAAGCAATCTTACATAATAAATAATTTATTTTGTTAAGGATTAATACCAAGATACAAATAAAGAGCCTTTTAAAACAGTATTTTAATTTATAATATAAAAAATAGCTTTTTGTCACAAAACTATAATAGTTAGAGATATGATGTTAGGACGTTTTTTTGTAGATAATGATAAGTTCTACAAAGTTGTAATACATCACTTTGTTATATATTCAATAGTTTTCGCAGCATTCGCGATTAAAGAAAGATTTTGGGTTCTTTTTTTTCACCATGGGTTACATTATCGGAGTTTGGTTAGGAATCATATTATTTTTGAAAACTAAATATAGCCTATGTCACTCAGGGATAGTGTAGCTTTCGAATGGTGAAAGAATCTTTTAAATCGGTGCAGTAGTTTCAGAGCCTATTCGAGACAAACAAACAAACAAACAAAAAATCAAACCTTTCCTCTTTATAATATTAGTATAGACGAACCCATTGGTTTGTTGTTTTTAAACATTTCATTTAATGAGTTTGCATTTTTGGTAATGTCATTAATACAATATTTAAGCGAGTGTCGCAGCGACCGTTTGTATCACTTTTGGAAACCTCGGAAGACGGACAGTACAGGGCCAAGTGTCTGTCACAGCCGGAGATCGGAATAACATTGCGTCTTTGGCATGACTCACAATTTAATCAAATAATTAAATTTCCAAAAAAATTTATATATGTAGTATAGTATATAAAGTATAATTAAAAAAGTTTAATATTAAGGTTTTTTTTTCAAGCACTTTCTCCTTGGTCTGGGTGTTTAATATGTATAGTAAAAAATATCTATGTATGTATGTATATTATATTAAGTATATCAGATGTCTAGTACCCGTAACACAAGCTAAGAGCTTACCACGGGGCTAGATGTTGTTGTATGGATTGTCCGGAAATATTTATTTATTTATTTATTTTATTCAGAGCAAAGTTGGTTCTTGTTTTCTGTGAATAATTATATTATTATTACCGTAAAATCCAGCGTTTCAGAGTATGCAGATTGATGTCAAGGTCGGCTTGAATCTTGATGAAACCGATAACCAATTTAAATGTTTTTCGCATATACTTATAATCTCGTATAAACTATTATCCCTGGAAATTCTTATTTTATTTTAAACAAAATAATTCAATAAAATTGTGATTAATTCTGTAGTCATGTTCATATTTATACGAGTAGGTAATATCGAAATTTTTCCGATTTATAGCCATAGCACATGCTTTATGGAAACTATTATAGTAATTCTCCATAATTTTTTGTTTAACCTTAACATCATTTGTATTAAATGATGTACAATTCAACATTTCCTTTCTATTTTAATCCACACATTAAGATACTGCTGATCCAGACTTTCATAGATAAGCACCCACGTCCGTCTCCTTTATTCACAATAACCTCAACACCCATTACCCGTTCCCAAAGAATTACGTTTCTCAATGTTTTTTCCAGCAGCGGTTGTCAAACAGCGTTATTTAAGACACGTCTTCACGCTGGTAAATTTGCGACGTTCGGTACGCGCCCTAATTACCGCAGATCATCCTCTTAGCGGCATCCAGCTAAATTAATACGCCATACTCCTGTGAATACTATCTTAAGTAATAAGAGACAGCGATTTTCATTTCTCATCTACGTACTTATACTACAATAAAAATTATAAAAATGTTACAAGGAGGTTTTTTTTCTGTTTGTTTCTTATACATAATGTATGATATCGAACTTTGATTTCCCTACCAATTTCGGTGGTTATTTTTTTAAATGAAAGCTGTTATTTGCAAGTTTTTCCCATTTGAATTTTAAAACAGTCGGTTTATAGTTTTCGAGCTTTATTGAAAAGTTCACCTGTATTATACTGAAGAGTTTTTGAGTATTTTTAATCGAACAGAAAAAACAGAAGGTTCTTAATTTGGCATATATTGGACTTCTCAAGATATAAGTTATTGTTTATTTTTTTGGCATTTTTTTATTTAACAGTCTTCAAAATTGGAGAAGGTTCTCAATTTGGAGTGTATTTTAAGTTTTTGAGTTATCTTCAAATTTGATCTCAATTTGTATAAAAAAATGGTTTTGGAGGAGGAGAGTATCGTTCTCATGGACTTATGCCGATGCTCGCGGCTCGAGTTAACTCAATAATGAATAGTTTCCAAACTAATAGTCGGTTGTTTTGGTTAATATCTACTTTTATTCAGGTAATTAATATAATATACATAATTATGATTGTCGAATATTTTGCTTTTCTTTGTAAATTTGAAAAAGCAAGCAAGCTTAATTTATTTTTAGAATCGTCCGTAATAAAACAAATTGGTATGCAATTTAATGGATATCATATCAAATTTTCTGAGATAGATTTTTGTATTTTGCGGACTTACCTCTTACACATAGAATGTAACAATCAGTGTTTATAGCAATTATTGGCCCAATGCATGACAAAACCGAGATGCCGCGATATCTCTATTCTTTTCTAACATCATCAATTTAGTCTTGACCTAATTGCCTAATCACTTTTTAGATTTAGATACTTCACAAACTTCGCTTTTATCCACCGCCGTTAACTTAGGCAGTCTTCCAGTTCCAGCAAAAGATCTGTCTATATACGCTTAAACCTTTCATCTTGGACCTCATCTTAATGCGACGAGGATTAAGCTTCTCTATTAATATACGTATTGTACAGCGAAGCCCCCACGATTCAGAGTATATCGTACTTATGGGCCTACTGTACTTAATTTGGCATGATCGCTTAATTCATACTACCTAATCTATTATGGAATGCGTGCCGTTCATTATTCGGCAGACGTGTGAACTTTGGTTGCGTACGTGTATCAGGTATTTGACAATGAGGTGAATATATATTAATTTTAGTCAATTGATTCTAAAATCCATTATTGCTCGAATGGTTATTGTTTTTTTTTTAATAAAGAAACTTTAACTCACTACATACACGGGAGTCCATACCCTTTTTTGCGTACATAATACAAAATCAACTAAGTTATTACAATTGATTATTTAACATACACGTAGCACTCTTTACCAAAAGAGTAAGGAAAAAATAATGGTTATTGGTTGGGTTTAGATCTGTTATGCAATATACATATAAGCACCCCTATTTACGATAGCACTGCTGGAACATAAAGACTTATCTCTTGACGATAGAGATTAAGCCTTATATAAGGCCGTGGTGACCCACGCTGGCGAGTTTATGAAATATTAACTTAGATTAATCTTAATAAGGTTGATATGATTAAAGCCTTTTCAATTATAAGTATATAGAAAGTCATATCTCTCTTCGGACATAATTTCTTCAGGCTAGGCAGCGGTCAATAGTCATCCCATTAAAAAGGGTTAAATCTTATAATTTGAATTTATTTTTACGGCCCTGTCAATATTTGTTACATTTTTTGTTATGTTCAGTAATACTAGAAAAGGGTCAATTTAGTAACCTTTATTTTAATTATAAATTCCATCGTGTAAGTTGAGTAGTTTTTTTTTTTGTTACACGATTGTTACAAAATAATATCATAAGTTATCATCATCATCATCACCCTATTAACGTTCCCACTGCTGGGACACAGGGACTTCTCTCTTGTAGAGAGAGATTAGGCCTTAATTCACCACGCTGGCCAAGTGCGGGTTGGTGAATGTCACATGTCCTTCAAACTCTTTTAAAGTTCTCAGAACATGCCGGTTTCCTCACGATGTTTGCCTTCACCGTTAAAGCACGTGTTTAAAGCGCACATAAATTTCTCAAGAAGAAAAATCCAGAGGTGCGTGGCGGGGTTTGAACCCACGACCTTCGGAATGAAAGTCGAGTGTCCTCCCACTTAGCCAACACGGCTTCATAAGTTATAATACTTGGGAATGTTTCAAGAAATTATAACTTATACATGATCCGATTCACCAACTTTTGTCATTTTATGGCAAATTATGAAAGTATTATAAAACACGTTCTTTTACAGTAAAGGCAAATATCGTGAGAAAACCGCATGTTCTGAGAACTTTGAACAGTGTGAAGGTCATGCGACATTTACCGGCCAGCGTGGTGAATAATGACCGAATCGTTCTCGTCAGGAGAGAATTCCCCGTGTCCCAGCAGTGGGAACATAAATGGTGCTTATGCATGAATTATCAGATAAAAAGCAAAAACAAACATTGTTATTCCACAATGATTTATCAGTAACAGTTACATCCAGGATTTTCCAGGAGGTATTTGTAAAGCCCCGCAAATTACACATAAATGAAATAGAGTATTAGCTTGGCCTCCAGCAGACAGCCCTACAGGGGGTTGTAAAACGACAGTAACGGCCCAGCCTGCTTCAGTTATGTACGACATGCTTCTGCGATACTAAATATATAGAAATGAAACTCCTCTGTTCAGATTGGTCATTTTACACACCGCATTGCCACCACACGGTTTCTATGACAAACCCAACTAATATCATAAACGCAAAAGCTTGTGAGGATGTGTGTGAGTGTTTTTGTTGCTCTTGTACGCAAAATCTATGAGAATGGATTGTGATTAAACTTCAAAATCATATAGCTTACATAATTAGAAATATACATAGGCCGTTTTTACAGCGCTAAAATACCAAACTTCGTGGGAATATCAGAGATATCAATTATTGCAATGGCCCAATTTGGATACAATTTGACACGAACTTAGCTGTTGTCCCTGTAAAGATCAAAAGCTACTGTTTAAATCTTACTGTGAAAATCTATTATTACGCGGGCAACACCGACGGCGGAAAGCTAGTATTACATTATTTCTTTGTTAATCTGGTAAACAATTGCTAAATCCATGTGTTGTTACTAGCACCCCGTGTGGCACCAGGCAACGGCCCGTCTTACAAATACACTTAGGCCAAACCGGCTGCTACGACGCGACGCGGGAGCGACTGCAACGCGGGACCTTTTCACATAAAAACTTCCCACTTCACGTCACACAAGAGACATCATAGTAAAGTATGCCGCCCGACAGACCCTCCCGCTTATCAGTTGGTCAGGTTGCACAGGTTTAGCCGCAGCTTTACTGACCTTACTGAAAACTCAATTAGAAAAGCTACGGGTTAAAAGCTTTAAACCGTAGCGGAGATACAGTGGAAGCGATTCATTTAATACTATGAAAAGGTGCTGCAACTGTATCTTCTCACTCTTCTTCTCTATCAATTGTATTTTCCTGTAGCTCTCTTCTTGCTATCAGTGCAATGCAACCATTGCATTGAATTCTTACCCCGACAATAAAGAGACCTTAAACTTTATTGCTTTGTGAAAAGTGTACCTCTAATACCATGGATCACGAACAGGTTGATCCAATGCTTGTTTTTTAATCGTCTACTTTATTTTTCTGGCTTTGTGTTAACAAATTCAGGTTAATTTATTACCATGAAATCATAACAGTAGATGTGTAAGGTTTCTGTGGTAGGAAATAAAATTTCCATAGTGATGGACGGACTTGTGACGGATAAATTTAGTACAAATACACACTAAAGCGTTACGACCCACAAAACTTCAATACATTGATTTTTACACTATTTTTAAGTAATCTAGTTTTTGTTAGTTTTATACATAATTTTAAATACCTATAGAGTTTCAAATCCATACAAATGTATAGCTAGATATTTTAGAGCCTGGCTTGTGCCCGGCATGAAATGCGCGTGTAAATTAAATATGAAACCCAGTATTAGGTGACCGAGTCAACATCTGCACATTATGCGCGAAATCCGAGCCCGAGCCAACAGTTTAAGCACGGGTTTACTCCTGGTATTGACAGAAAACTATAAATGGTTAACATAATATGTTTTTGCGGTGATTTCAAATATGTGAGCTGTTTTGAAAATAAGCACGACTAAAACATATGAGAAAATATTTAGTTGAATACCTAAACTATAACCTATTGTTGTGTCTCAAGTCTATAATTATCATAGAACTTGAAAGCTAAGATTTTTACATGTAGGTATTTTAGGCAGCCATTGAACTGGACCAATGTCTACTCTCATACTAACCCCAACACAGTGCTACAGAACTGCTAGGTAGCTGGGCTATAAATTTTTATTATGCATTTTTTAGGAAAGCATGTGTGAATAGTAAATAAAAAATCAAACCGGTCGGTTTTAGTCGACGATGATTCTGAAAAATTGAGTTGAAATTTTTATGAAAACCAAATATGTAACCAAAAAAAGACGTTAATTCACTAGCGGGTTGCATTGTGTTAACAAACGGAAAAAACAACGCTCGGTTTCTCCTCACCATAACTAATAAGGCTGTAATCCAAGTATAAATGTGGTCCCAAATTCCAACTCAAACGAATAAAAATAATTATATAAACAAATATATCTAGCACATAACAAACGTAACAATAAAGAAGTCGAGCTACAAAGCACGATTGAAATAAACACGACCTATCTATTATTGAAAAATCGCCCCCAGCACCGAAGCAAGCTTACTTTCCCACAGGTGTAACATAAATTGCCAACATAAGGGTTCAGGCACACCGGTCCATAGCTACCAGCAGCTATAAGCTCAATAGATCCCCGCTTATCTGACGCTAGTGTACCGCCCGCCTTATTTATTGCCCTCCACTGACTATTCATTCCCTAAGACATTATAGAGTTGTAGGACCGGCGAGGTAGTTTTATGGGGTTCTAAGATAAAGTATTGACGTCGTAGTTTTTCAATAATGGCAGATTGTTTGCTTACTTTCCTCTTGTGGTTTGTGGATTGATAAGTGATCGGTGACGGCATTTCAGTAATTTTGATAACCAGTTTAATGTTAATGTTGCTCCGTTTTCTCCCGTGGGTGTATCGATTCCCAATATTTTCGATACAAATTTAGGATAGCTAATATCGAAGATAACTCGAGAACTTAAAATACACGTCAAATTCAGAACCTCCTCCTTTTTTTGTCGGTTATGAAGTTGAAACACTTTTATAACTGTTTATTAACAAGTTCACTTAGAGGGGCCAGTTGACTGATTCAAAATTTAAATTACGTCAACCGGGCCCGGGGGGCCGGTTCGAGCGGACCCGGTTTACTTAAGAGCCGATTAGTATTCAATACCTGTAATTTCTTAAGATGATAGAATTTTTTAAATGAATAGAATATGTTCTTAGTAAAGTATTTTTAGTATTACATATTTTGTAGGTACCTGCATAGAAGGAGTTATAAAACCCAATTTGTTTCTGACAATATTTCTGATTTTCCTGCAAACTTAATTAATTTACTGCATTCAAGCATCACACTGCACTCAAAATACATAATTGGTCGTTCCGTTTAAGCGACCTTTTCATTATTATTTGCAATGAATTGACCGTGGGCAACCGTGCGTCGAAAATTCGAAATATTTATTTAGGTAATGCAATTTCACTGCTGTACTACATAGCTCCGATAAAAGCTCTGTGGTGCAAAATGGGTTAAAAATCTGATTCTATTAAATTTTCTCAACGTTTTTTTGTATGGGATATGACCTCAAAAATGAGTATACGGGGTATCGATCATAGATTAAATACTTTTTAGAAGTTAAAGTTATAGTGCAGACTTTATAGTTGGTAATACCATTATTTCATTATGATGTCCTTATTTTTAACTAGAATGCAATGTACAGTAATAAAATTTATTATTAAGTATAGCCTTTATTTACGCCACTCTCAATGGAATAGAAGTATATCTCGCCTTAACTTAAACGCAATACTTAAAGCAAAACAGAGCTAAGTTTATAAACTCCTTTAGTAACCTTCCTTATACGAGGTAAAGGGAGGACTAAAAAGCCTGTCCTATTCCGGGTGGGGTTTTACTTACCTACCCTAAGATGTAATATGACATAAAATAAGTATTTTTAAATTATTCTATCATATATGGTTTAGTTCATATAATAATAGTTATAAACTGTAATCAATAAATTTTATTAAAAAAAAAAACTGTATAATTCGTTTTAAGAACGGGAATTATTTACTCTCGTAGTCAACTAGAAGTTGATAAACATTCGACGTTTGAGACTGCGGAGTGAATACTAATTATTTTATTTATTTACTTCATTATTTTAATGAGTTTTATGGACAAGAGAACAGAAACATAACTTCATCGCTTTATGATTATTGTTGTATTTATTTCATACGAGTATACTAATTTAAAATGTCACATGTTAACGTCAACGATGGATATACCTACTGAGAACTAAATTAGAATGCATCTTTTTATCATTTTGTAATTTGCCTGTCATTTACCTGTTTTTAATAAAGTTAGTTTTTTGTGTAATTCCTAAACATGTTAGAATATCATCAGTTTGGAATTTCATATTCTTGTCACTTTAGTATTAGAAAATGATTAGATGCTGCACTACCATAAATTCTGTAAGATGTTGAAAAACTAATTTTCTTTTTTAAACTTATTTGTTTCATATTCACGTGCTCTAAATAAATATTATCTGTATATTAAGGCACTCTATAATAACGTGTACTTAAAGTTAATATACATATTATACTTCGTCTAGTCATATTATATATTATGCTCCATGTTAATGTGTCAAATAATTGGCTTGGTATTGTTTAATTTATTTGTGGTTATTATACCTAATTATTTTTATTTGTGACATTACATTTAATTATTTTATTTTTTACAAATGTAACTAATAATATTGCACGCTCAGAATACATTAAAACCCTGAACATGTAACAACAATGTAACCACATTTATTTTATGCAATAAAAATATTATATTCTATAGTTCTGCATCATCTGATATGCGAGTTCTGTTGACTAATGTGATGAGTATCTACTGTTGAAAATAAGCTTACAAGTAACTAAAAAAACGCCATTCTTATAAAATTATTAAATAAAAAATAGTAATTCTGTTAAAATAAGTCATTTATGAAATTATAACGTGATTTAACCGACGTCAAAACAGAAGGAGGTTCTCAATTCAACTCGTATTTTGTTTTCATTGTGTTTGTTTGTCAACAGACGTTTGAATTACAAGGGTCTTGAATTACCAGAGCCCAAACAAAATGTCGCTTCGTGACAACAATCTCCAAACTTACTCAATTTGTGGGAAATGCCCAAAAGTGTGTTTGATATCAATCTAACCTACTGCAGAATTACCTCCCTGCCTTTGCAAAAAATATATTTTTCTTATTTAACTTGGGTAATTTTGGTTTTTTTATACCGAACCTGTACATAAAAATCGAGTGAAATGCATGAAGATAATCAAATTAAAGATTCAAAAGTGTTGCATTAATTTGAAGAACCATTCAAATTAATTTATGTTGCTCTAAATTTAATCCAAAATTAGTATTTCAAAACATCCTAACGGAGAACAAATACCTAGGTAACAGACATAAATTTTTTTTTTTCTTTTTTTGTTTTTGCTTTATAAGCTTTTAATTGAAAACAATCTTACGTGATGTAAAAGTGATGAAGTGTTCAAACGAGTAGGAACCTTCTTTTTAAAGTCGGGTAATCATCATTATCGTTCGTTCCTGATACTTTTTTTTCTTTAGCCCGTTATGTCTCACGGCTGGGCAAAGGCCTCCCTCCATCTCTCTCACTACGTATGATTCTTCATACTATTTAATAGTACTTCAAAAATAATTACAATGAAGTCGTAAACAAAACAGTTCAAACTTCTTTTCCTGGATTTTGCACCCAAAGGTTAAAAACGGGGCCCCTTAAGTAAGTAAAAGTACATAGCCTGAGAGAAATTGTAAAACTACGGAATAGAAACAACAGTTTATAAAAATAAATAGCTTATGCAAAACAATAATCGTAACAGAATATTAACAGTTAACTGCATATTAATGCATTAAATCACGCGGAATATATCCTAGTCCCGTCGCTCCAAAGCATTAGATTCGCATGAACAGTAATGGTCTGCACAATTGAATATTCCCAGTCGGATCATACAATTATTTGAAAACGACTATTGAATTAAATTGTCCTCATCAATGCAAATTTATGTTATTATTATTATTATTATGCATCTTTTTTTTTTTGCTGCAGCAAAAAAAAAAGATGCATAACGATATCTGATGCTCGGGGTTCAAACCCCGCCACCCACTTCTGGATTTTACTTCTTAAGAAATTTATGTGCGCTTTAAACCAGGGCTTTAATGGTGCAGCGTGGTGAATTAAGGCCTAATCTCTCTCGTCAAGAGAGAGGTCCCTGTGTCCCAGCTGTGGGAACGTTAATACGGTGATTATGATGATGATGATTCTTATTCTTATCATGCCTTCTTATCCTGCGTAGGTACCCTTTAACAGATTTCTACAACATATAAAATGCATATTCTCAGATTCTAATACAAGTATGGTTGTGTATTCTATTTTTCTGCACAATGGGGCATTCCCAACATTACAATCTGAGCTCACAATTGTGCAGTGTACACTGTGACCACTCCTCACACTAATGGTGCTATTGTGCTGCTATGTTCGTTTAATGAATTCTCGGGAAGAAATATGGGGTCACAAATGTGTGGCGAATTTAAATTCAGGCCCGTAAGCTTGTGAAGGCTTGCGATACGGACTATTTGTTGTTTTTATTGAACTAAACGTGGATGTATATTCAGGGACTATCCCTTTTTGTATAACCTTAGTGGGACAGTTTTGTGAAAATTAACCAAAAGATATCATCTTGAAATTCTACCTATATTTATGTATAACTTCATTTACAAAAATATCAACTATTAAGACAAATTTGTCATGATTTTTATGCATGGCTTTTAAGTCTATTTCCGCGCACAACAATTAGTGTTTAAGTGGACCTATTCTATTCCGTTATCTGATTTAGCCTCACTTTGAGTAGCGCTCTATTTATTTTTGCCTACCCATTTTTGCATTGCCATTAAAGTTAAGTTTTTTTATACTTGTTTTACACGCCATAGTGTTGATCGTGTATTTGCATTTTCAAGTAGGTACAACGTATTTAACGATAAGACGGTTTTTTCTCTCCATCCACGGTTGTCTGGAAGAAATTGCTTTTAGCAATAAGACCGCCCATTACGCATTCTAGGTTTAGTTTTAATTTCATATTGTATTGTTCATTTGGTGTGTAATAAAGTATATTCTATTCTATTCTAAGAAGTAATCTATAGCCTTCCTCGATAAATGGGCTATCTTACACTGAAATATTTTTGCAAATCGGACCAGTAGTTTGTGAGATAAACGCGATCAAACAAACAAATTATTCAGCTTTATAATCTTTCTTATATTATCATTTTATTGATATATTAAAATTTCCATGTCACAATGTTAGCTACCGTACTCTTCCGAAACGGCTTAACCGATTTTTGAGAAATCATAATGTGCATATTCAGTAAGTCTAAGAATCGGCTACTATCTAAATTTCATTTTGCAAAACAACGTTTGCTGGGGTCAGCTAGTATTGGTAAAAATATAAAATGTGTAGGGGTTTATTTGCAATGTTCTTTCAGAACATGTTTTTTTTTATTGAAACGCAGTTGCCAACTACATGCTGCCAAAGCTTAAGCCTATGATACCACTGGAAATCTTTGAGGGAGGCCAATGTCCAGCAGTGGACGTCCTACAGCTGAGGTGATGTTTGATGATGATGAAAGCTTAAGCCTGCCGCTGTATTACGCTGGTGCATTTTCATACAAATGTGTTACGGTGATCATTTTTGTACGTGCTTGAAATAAAACCGCGCCAGGCTTCATAAGAAACCGTATCCACCTTTAATAAAGGGATGTTCTATACAAATGATAACATATAGCATAATCACCTGTTTGACTTAACTTGGGTGTAGCCAACAAAACTACTTATTGCTACTACTACTTATGACATATTAGTATCTACTACTACGACTAATAAGTCGTCGACTAATAAGTCGTCGACTAATAAGTCGTCGACTAATAAGTCGTAGTAGTAGATACTAATATGTCATAAGTAGTAGTAGCAATAAGTAGTTTTGTTGGCTACACCCAAGTTAAGTCAAACAGGTGATTATGCTATATGTTATCATTTGTATAGAACATCCCTTTATTAAAGGTGGATACGGTTTCTTATGAAGCCTGGCGCGGTTTTATGTATAGTCAATATGACTATTCGTATCAAAATAAATTTATTTTATTCAGTCTCCTTACCGTTCTTGTCCCAATAACACTACTGATCAGAAATCTTCAATATATCATCATCAGCACCCTATTAACGTTCCCACTGCTGGGACACAGGGACTTCTCTCTTTACGAGAGAGATTAGGCCCTAATTCACCACGCTGGCCAAGTGCGGGTTGGTGAATGTCGCATGTCCTTCATACTCTTTAAAGTTCTCAGAACATGCCGGTTTCCTCACGATGTTTGCCTTCACCGTTAAAGCACGTCTTTTAAATCGCACATAAATTTCTCAAGAAGAAAAATCCAGAGGTGCGAGGCGGGGTTTGAACCCACGACCTTCGGAATGAAAGTCGAGTGTCCTCCCACTTAGCCAACACGGCTTTTTAGCAATATACATATACGTACATTTAAATATTGTATTTCTCAATACTCATTTTCATGCTAATATTATTCCCGCCAAATATATAATACATAACCACATAGGTTAAGTATAATACTTCTTTCTGTAGATGTATCGATGGCTATTGATTAATTATCGATCTATCAGGAAAAGGTATTATAAAAATACATTACATATATTACATTTTAGTTTTGGTGTCTTAAAAATTAATCAATACAGATTGCATTTAAATAAAATACTGTTCGCCTAGGCACTGTGATAAAATCTTATCGCAAAGTAGTAATCGTAGGTAAAATCATCCTTCTTTCTTTCCTTTGTGCAAGAAAAGCAAATAATTTTGTGCTATGTTAACTCTGTGATGCTATAGTAGGTAAGTGCCTTCCTGCCCCGCCGCGTTACAACGTTACAATAGGTAGCTCCATTTCTGTTTGAAATATGAAACTGGGGTAGATGAAAGGACTACGTAAGAAAAACACCGTTTCGAGTTTAGTGCACACAAACAGGCAACAAAAGCAGCCCCACAATTATTTACATAACAAATGCAAATTGCCCGCTGAAAATTTACGCGTGGGAAATACTTACGTTAAGGCCACGAAATTCATCATCATCATCATCCTATTAACGTTCCCACTGCTGGGACACAGGGACTACTCTCTTGACGAGAGAGATTAGGCCTTAATTCACCAGGCTGGCCAAGTGCGGGTAGGTGAATGTCACATGTCCTTCAAACTCTTTTAAAGTTCTCAGAACGTGCCGGTTTCCTCACGATGTTTGCCTTCACCGTTAAAGCACGTGTTTAAAGCGAACATAAATTTCTCAAGAAGAAAAATCCAGAGGTGCGTGGCGGGATTTGAACCCACGACCTTCGGAATGAAAGTCGAGTGTCCTCCCACTTAGCCAACACGGCTTCATATACACATAACACGGCGAAATTCATCATATTAAGTTAAAAACTTTACTTAACTTGCCCTCTGTTTTAATCGGTGAAATAATAAATTTAAATTAAGATATAATTATCGTATTTTTCGTATTTTAAAGGAAAATACGATAAACGCATTGAACATATTTTTTTAAACGAGTACGAGATGGATGCATTCACCAAGAGTTCTGTGTGTTTCAACATTTTATACACTTTCTGTAATATATGGAAATAGTAAAATAAATTGCTACTTTCTTAAAGGTCTTATAGTTTCGAAAAAAAGTGTCTGTGATATATGAACGGACAGACAGACAGACATGCCAAATTCATAAGTATTTTGTCATTTGACAAAAAAAACGTTTCATAATTATGGACACACGAACAAATCACTTTGATCCATTGTCCTTGAGTGACCGAGCCTTGCTTGTTATTTTTTTTTTATAAATCCTAACTAAATCAATTTATCACCAGCAAAACCTCCTGCGTACTAAAAATTTGGATTTTTTTTTTCTGTTCACGTCCGTAAGTGTTAACCCTCTGAATCCTTACACGAGACCTCCGGGTGGTGCTAAGAACAGTCTCCGGTGGTAGGCTTCGGCCGCGGCTTGCGGCCCACTGGGCTGGGCCAGTGCGTGAAACGATTTTTTCGTGTTTCTGACGTGTGATTGATTGAGTGTTTTATTGTGACCCGGAAAATGATCTACTTTCTAGGTCTTCATGCCCCATCTTAGACCACATCGTCACTTAACATCAGGTGAGATTGTAGTCAAATGAAAGCTTATCTAGCATAAAAAAAATTGTCTTTACCGTACTCTGGATAACATATACCTGCAAAGTGCAAGTCTGGTTGTCGGCCATGCCACATGGAGGGAAAGTACCTTAAATATACTTAATAAAAAAATTGCTGAAATATTCCGTTTGTCTCAAAAAAAAGTTTTATTTTCATTTTGAATCTTAATGTATAAACTGAGAAGCTTTATAAATAATCACCTATCTGATCCGGGAACCTTACCCGAATAAATGTTAAAAATCACACCTAATTTAACGATGCCGATCAAAAGGCAAGTAGCATCTTTTTTCCGAAACTATAAGAACTGTTGAAACATTTAGGTTAGTTACGGATTATGTGAGTAATCGTAAAAGGCGGGCCCCTCGCCGAGGAGTATGAAAATAACATGCTAAAAATATCATAATGTAACTTTCGACGATTAACAGGTCCTGTTCAACAGGCTCATGTCTCACATTCGCTGGTTTCGTGGCCCAAAGTTAGCCGATATTCCGTATTTTGCCTTAACATCTGAAAGGCAAAGGCGTTCTCCTTACATATTTTTGCATACTTACACGGACGACAGTACATACCTCTACTGTTCATACAAGGCTACGAATTTGTATGATAATATTCATTTTGCATTCAGTCGCGTTATTCTTCGCGGATGTAGTGTATTGGGCTCGGGGGAAATTCGGCGATTCTGTCGTATGCCTTATGGCGACGTAGGGCTCCTTGGAAGGTCTACAATGAAATTCATCTCCATAGAAATGTTTTCCTGTCATATTTTACCTTGGAAACATTTTTCACAACACAAATTTGGTACACCTCTAGAAAAGCCACAGATGATTTACAATTATCATATCATAAATGCCAATTTTGTCAACGCAAACTCTTTAAATCGTAGGCAAAACTGCAAGGCTACTTCAAGGCAAGACATAGGTGTAAAGGTTTTTTTATTCTATCTTCCAATTTACTCAAAAACTCGATTAACATTTAGGCTTTTTTTTTAATGTTCTATAAGTCTTCATTTGACCACAATCTCACCTGATGTAAAGTGAAGATGTGGTCTAAGATGGGACATGAAGACCTAGAAGGTAGATGGCTTCTCCGGGCCACATTACGAAACACGAAAAAATCGCTTCACGCACTGGCCCAGCCCGGAGGGTGGTGACAAACCGCGGCCGAAGCCTACCACCAGAGACTGTTCTTAGCACCACCCGGAGGTCACGTGTAAGGATTCAGAGGGTTA
Source organism: Gymnoscelis rufifasciata (assembly GCA_929108375.1). Lineage (NCBI taxonomy): Eukaryota > Metazoa > Arthropoda > Insecta > Lepidoptera > Geometridae > Gymnoscelis > Gymnoscelis rufifasciata. The sequence goes on along the minus strand of OV815302.1, from coordinate 8,514,562 downwards.
CCACTTACGGACGTGAACAGACACAACCTCCAGGCTGATGGCTGGTCAGACACAAAGGTAGAAAACTATTCCTCAACTATTCTAATTAATATACCCATATCGACGCCCCCCGCGAATAATCCGGTAATCGTAAAAGTGTAAATGTTCAGGAAAAATAAAAAACCAATTTTCCTTAATAACTCCATTTAACAACAAGTATCAGAGACTTTTTATATCGCATAAGGAAGCTAATTTTTTCAGTTATCTGGTTATTTCAACAAAATTTAACTAGGCCCATGGGCTTCCTTATAATTTAGCTGGATGCATTTTACTATATTAGTGTACGTGAAGGTCTGAGTGCTGAGTCTAAGTTCCACAAACGTTTTCGAATGACTTTACTATCTCGTTAATCGAGCTAACGAAATTCGAATCGAAAAGCAATGGCATGCAAGTTGGAGTTCCTATCGACAAAAACTATACGAAAGCGTTCACTCACCGTGAGCATAGTTAAATATTTTTGTTAGGGTGGTAGCATGACGTCATCAAATCATTAACCGGCCAAATTCAGAATGATATTTTTACTAGTATTTTGTCAAGAAGCAGCTGTCTATCAAAAATGTTATGATTATTCTGTGTTTTGTTTACGTTTGAAATGAAAACTATCGTTCGAGTAGGAAGAAGTGGCCGGCCGATAAATTAATAATAAATTGAAACTATGAGTTAAACAGTCTAAAAATGAAGACAAGTTCATGGAGCAGTGAGTGTTTGATAATTTATTTGATGTTTAGATCTATTTATGTGAAGTTGTTTCATCGACGAAGAAAAAACTAAGTTTATTGTTGTTTCTAGGCATGGAGACCTCAGACATTGGGATGAATCTGGGCCATCAACATCATATGTTGCCCCAGTCCTCAGCCCCAGTCAAAGAATTACTGTAACAACCCCAGTTCACAATATTGTCACAATATTGGATTTGTTTTTGAGATTTATTTCACAACATTGGAAGCACTGGAAGGTAAGACTTAACTTTTTTAAGGATAACATAATTATAATGTTAATAAGATTATAATAACATTAATGTATTTTTACAGATGCCCATGCACTCTCCTATAAGGCTCTGTGAGAGCAATCTGATTCGGCCTGAGCCTGCTTGCTTTGGGCAAATACCACCTTGCCATGCAAAAATTCCTTGAAGAATTTTGAGGCTAGCACAAAATTTTCTACAAGCTGAAGAATTTTGGAGAAAGTTTATAATAGAGTAACATAAGCTTGAGGAGAGAGCAAAATATGATTAGGGAGATGGAAGCGCAGAGCCAGAGATTGGCAAGCAATAGGAATAAGAGTTTAAGATAAGTTAGTTAATAGACTCTGTAATGATTAGTTTATATTTTTGTAAATATAAGTATATAAGTTTATAAATTTAACTTGTCAATTCTGACTGTCTAATTAGGTAAAAAAATAAAGTTCATCTTATATAATTTTGTTTATTTATTCATTGTCACAATACAATATCCTTAACCTTATAATCCTAAGCACACTTCTATAAATAGCAATAGTACATTAACACAATATATAACTGAGAACTACATACATATATATATCACACACTATTTATCAGTCTTCTTACTAAAATTGGTCCGCTGGTAGCTCCAGCTCCTTCCACATAGTCATTGTAACCCGGTTCACTATTTAAGTTTCCTGGAACTAGATATGATTAATTGTAACATAAATAGGTATTTTGTTATAATATCATATGAAATATTTTACCTTAACTAGACCCACCTAAATCTTACTCGGACACCGAGTAAGATTTAGATCAATGCCAAGATTGATAACTATGTTATGCAATACTGAGTATGCTATAATAATAGAAGCATATTTGAGTGGCTTGAAGTGGATGGAGTGAACTCCATCCTTGTCTAAGCACTACCATCTGTTTTTCAGCATTTGAAAATGTATTTTCTATTATTACTCTAGCCCTCATTTGCTTGTTATTATAATTGGCCTCTGGTGTACCAGTATTTGCATCTAAAATTGGAGTCATTAGCCTGGGCGCTGAGGGTATCCAGAGTCTCCTAAAAATAAATAATTATGTAAAAGATAGAATAGTGAAAGGGATCAAAACATAATGCATTTTAATAAATCAAGTACCTAAAGATACTTTACCTATATAGAAGCCAGACCATTTCTCTATTTTGGTGCAGAGATTGAATTTATGTATTCAAGTCACTGTTTTCCCATACAAAGAATCATGCTTTGCAAGTTTGCACCTCCAAACTTAGGGTTAACATTTAAAATGTAGTATTGATCATCACATAGGTAACTGAAAAAAATATCATTGCATTGTTTTGCTACTCAAATTGGCTTTTGTATGAACCAGAAGCAAAAAAGAAGAGAGCCGTGAACACCTGCGAAGAACAAATTAATTAGGTATCGAAACTATAGCTAGGTACTTTTTAATATTTTAATTAATAAATAACAAAAAGTACATAATATAAGTTCCAACAAAACGAGTTGAGAAGACCTTAAATTCGTCAATTGTTTTAATTCTCTGCACAAAAACTTAAAAGCTGTCTTTGTAAGACGATACCCAAGCGAAAAAGAAACGTCCGGCCATAATTTATTTGTAAATATTAATGATTTTACTGAATAACTTTGCACTCTCACCTCTACTCACTGAGAAATTCTAAGTGAATGCTAGACGAATACTTTTTCGAGCGCGTTTACTATTCGAATGTCAAAAATGGTAACACGAACTCGGGAAAATTTTCAAACAACCAATCAAATGCGATAACGTTCTCACTTTCGAACGTGAGCGTAAACGAGTCGACGATCGACGGTCGATAGTGAATCTCAAACTAGCAAATTATGTTTCTCAAGTTTGCCACAAGAGGCGCTGTTTCGATCCCATACAAATTATAGTTAACGTTCTCACGATCGAGGAAGTTAACTACAATTTGTAAACTCAGACTCAGCACTCAGAGTGCTGGTCAGTAATGTCACTTACGATATTGTTCGTGTTAGTTTATATTTTCGACGGCAACAGTAAAATCTTCTTGCGATATTATTCGTGTAAATTTATATTTTCGATGGCAATGGTAAAATCGTGTAACGCTATTATTCGTGTAATTCGTGTAATCGCTATGTATCGCATATGCGCGTATATATATGTGCGTGTATCGCGTTTGTGTGTGTGTGTTTCGTGTAATTTGCTGAGTCTGAGTTTACAAATTGTAGTTAACTTTCTCGATCGTGAGAACGTTAACTATAATTTGTATGGGATCGAAACAGCGCCTCTTGTGGCAAACTTGAGAAACATAATTTGCTAGTTTGAGATTCACTATCGACCGTCTATCGTCGACTCGTTTACGCTCACGTTCGAAAGTGAGAACGTTAACGCATTTGATTGGTTGTTTGAAAATTTTCCCGAGTTCGTGTTACCATTTTTGACATTCGAATAGTAAACGCGCTCGAAAAAGTATTCGTCTAGCATTCACTTAGAATTTCTCAGTGAGTAGAGGTGAGAGTGCAAAGTTATTCAGTAAAATCATTAATATTTACAAATAAATTATGGCCGGACGTTTCTTTTTCGCTTGGATATCGTCTTACAAAGACAGCTTTTAAGTTTTTGTGCAGAGAATTAAAACAATTGACGAATTTAAGGTCCTCTCAACTCGTTTTGTTGGAACTTATATTATGTACTTTTTGTTATTTATTAATTAAAATATTAAAAAGTACCTAGCTATAGTTTCGACACCTAATTAATTTGTTCTTCGCAGGTGTTCACGGCTCTCTTCTTTTTTGCTTCTGGTTCATACAAAAGCCAATTTGAGTAGCAAAACAATGCAATGATATTTTTTTCAGTTACCTATGTGATGATCAATACTACATTTTAAATGTTAACCCTAAGTTTGGAGGTGCAAAGCATGATTCTTTGTATGGGAAAACAGTGACTTGAATACATAAATTCAATCTCTGCACCAAAATAGAGAAATGGTCTGGCTTCTATATAGGTAAAGTATCTTTAGGTACTTGATTCATTAAAATGCATTATGTTTTGATCCCTTTCACTATTCTATCTTTTACATAATTATTTATTTTTAGGAGACTCTGGATACCCTCAGCGCCCAGGCTAATGACTCCAATTTTAGATGCAAATACTGGTACACCAGAGGCCAATTATAATAACAAGCAAATGAGGGCTAGAGTAATAATAGAAAATACATTTTCAAATGCTGAAAAACAGATGGTAGTGCTTAGACAAGGATGGAGTTCACTCCATCCACTTCAAGCCACTCAAATATGCTTCTATTATTATAGCATACTCAGTATTGCATAACATAGTTATCAATCTTGGCATTGATCTAAATCTTACTCGGTGTCCGAGTAAGATTTAGGTGGGTCTAGTTAAGGTAAAATATTTCATATGATATTATAACAAAATACCTATTTATGTTACAATTAATCATATCTAGTTCCAGGAAACTTAAATAGTGAACTGGGTTACAATGACTATGTGGAAGGAGCTGGAGCTACCAGCGGACCAATTTTAGTAAGAAGACTGATAAATAGTGTGTGATATATATATATGTATGTAGTTCTCAGTGAAATATTGTGTTAATGTACTATTGCTATTTATAGAAGTGTGCTTAGGATTATAAGGTTAAGGATATTGTATTGTGACAATTAATAAATAAACAAAATTATATAAGATGAACTTTATTTTTTTACCTAATTAGACAGTCAGAATTGACAAGTTAAATTTATAAACTAATATACTTATATTTACAAAAATATAAACTAATCATTACAGAGTCTATTAACTAACTTATCTTAAACTCTTATTCCTATTGCTTGCCAATCTCTGGCTCTGCGCTTCCATCTCCCTAATCATATTTTGCTCTCTCCTCAAGCTTATGTTACTCTATTATAAACTTTCTCCAAAACTCTTCAGCTTGTAGAAAATTTTGTGCTAGCCTCAAAATTCTTCAAGGAATTCTTGCATGGCAAGGTGGTGTTTGCCCAAAGCAAGCAGGCTCAGGCCGGATCAGATTGCTCTCACAGAGCCTTATAGGAGAGAGTGCATGGGCATCTGTAAAAATACATTAATGTTATTATAATCTTATTAACATTTTAATTATGTTATCCTTAGAAAAGTTAAGTCTTACCTTCCAGTGCTTCCAATATTGTGAAATAAATCTCAAAAACAAATCCAATATTGTGACAATATTGTGAACTGGGGTTGTTACAGTAATTCTTTGACTGGGGCTTAGGACTGGGGCAACATATGATTTTGATGGCACAGGTTCATCCCAATGTCTGACTTGTCTGAGGTCTCCATGCCTAGAAACAAAATAAACTTAGTTTTTTCTTCGTCGATGAAACAACTTCACATAAATAGATCTAAACATCAAATAAATTATCAAACACTCACTGCTCCATGAACTTGTCTTCATTTTTAGACTGTTTAACTCATAGTTTCAATTTATTATTAATTTATCGGCCGGCCACTTCTTCCTACTCGAACGAAAGTTTTCATTTCAAACGTAAACAAAACACAGAATAATCATAACATTTTTGATAGACAGCTGCTTCTTGACAAAATACTAGTAAAAATATCATTCTGAATTTGGCCGGTTAATGATTTGATGACGTCATGCTACCACCCTAACAAAAATATTTAACTATGCTCACGGTGAGTGAACGCTTTCGTATAGTTTTTGTCGATAGGAACTCCAACTTGCATGCCATTGCTTTTCGATTCGAATTTCGTTAGCTCGATTAACGAGATAGTAAAGTCATTCGAAAACGTTTGTGGAACTTAGACTCAGCACTCTGAACATTTGTAAAAGCCAATTATGTGGTTATTCGATTGTTTGAGAGTAACGTACATTTTATTGTTATGACTTTTACTGTTTATTCGAATAGTTTACTAAAGTATTATTTGGTGATTTTTATAGTATATTTTATGAAATAAAGCCTTAATTTCATGAAATATACTATAAAAATAAAGGGCATTCTAGTAAACGAAACAACTTTGGTTAGTTTGAGAAAGCACGATAGTTATTATTATTATAAAAAATGACACTGCACTGAAGACACGACTATTACACTTGATTATACAATCATGAAAATTATAATAAGGTCCTATTACAGTTAAAATTCTAAATCAGAATCCTCATCGTGACCTGATTCAGTATCACAAAAGCTTAAGTTCCTATAAAATTGTTGATAATGGTGGGGAATTGCTTGGGAGTTACACAGGCTTAGGAGATCGTTATACAGAGCTTTCTTAATAGGGAGGGGCTTGTCGTATGCTGGCTTTAATTAAATACTTTCAATTGATTTGGACACCTGTTTCTGCCGTCGCTGTCTACTTCTGCCTGCATCGTAATCCAATTCAATATCCTGCATCCAAACCTAAACGAGATGAGGAGTTAAAAGTGGAGACAGATGGATTTATCAGGTGATTTACGTATCCTGAGAGAGGAAATTGCAGATCTTAAACAACACCTAGCATTGGCCGTTAAGACCATCGTCTCTTATGAGTTCAAACTGGAAAACTATGCCGATCATGTACAATTTCTACATAATAAGGTTATAGAATCAGAAAGCCGGTATTTTCAACCTCCGCTTGGGTCATCTGACGGTAACTAAACGTTGGTCGCTCCAATACGACTAGTTGAGACTCCGTTGTCGTCCGACGAGTTCCCGGTGTTGCCACTTACTATGCAGCCGCTTACAAATAACCATAGTATACGAAGAGCAAAGAGCTCTGCGGTGTCTAAGTTTCCTATATCGGCAAACAATACTTTGTTGGTGACAAACAATAATGGAAAGGGCGATGAAACCGAGATGACTACTGTAGAAGTATAAATAATTACTACGAGTATTTTGTTGCTTACTGTGGATTTCATCAGGCTAATAATATAATGAATTGTAACGATCGAGTTTTAGATTTAGTTTTGTCCAACTTAGATGATTTTGATATAGAGGTAAATGTTTGTAATAACCCGATTGTACCAATTGACAATCAACATCCTCCACTTGTTGTAAACTTGAGATATTTTGATAGTCACCGGCTGAGTGGTGAACCCTGCCATACTTATGTTCAGTCTGGGAATCAAAGATGTCAATGGGATTATAAGAGGGGGGACATGCTAAGTCTTTATACTGAAATCGGTACTATAGACTGGTCGATGTTATATAGCATGAAAGATATAAATAGAGCTGTACCATACTTTTATTCATTAATAAATAATGCTATCGATAGGTCGGTGCCGCGCAAGTATAACTATAGTCATAAAAAACGTCCCTGTTATCCAGATTGGTATACCCGTGATATTAAATACGAGATAAAATCTAAGAGTGAACTGCACAAAATATATAAAATTAGTAAGAATATAAATGATTACCATGATTTCTCAAATAAGAGAGCGCTTGTAAAAACAATGATTAAAGAGGCTTACGATGCATATATATATACGTTACAAAGTCGTTTTTCTAAAGATCCGAAGTCGTTTTGGACTTTTATAAAATCTAAAAAGTCTAAATTACGCCGCTCTTGTATCATTAAAGAGGGAAATGCGCTGTCTCCGTCAGAATGTAGTCAAGAATTTGCGAGCTATTTCCATTCAGTCTACAACGATAAACCTCCTAGACTTGATGTTGCAGAGGCTATGCGCGCGGCGGTAGGAAGCAGCGCTCAACGCGTGGTAGTAGAGCGCTTGACACACTCCGATGTCAAATTTGCACTGAAAGTGCTTAAGCCGAAGTTGTCGTATGGTCCTGATGGAATTCCATCTTTCGTTGTAAAGGATTGTAGAGAATTCTTCATAAATCCTCTTTTTAATTTTTAATCTTTGCATAGAATCCGTTGCAATAGGCATAACCGAAGTAAGGAGCCACTCGATAATGAATATGGCTGGATATCGTTTTCTAAATAAAACCCCGAATAAACCTGTACTAGCACTTACTTAAATAACGAAGAAAACTTTTTACCCGAATAATATCGTAACAATGTATACTGTCAAATCATATTGATATTTTGTTTCGTAAAGATCTAAAACCATATTATTCGTTTAAAATAATTTTTAATTATTTTTTATGGAATATACGCGTGGTTTTTCATATCTTCGTAAATAAAGATAGAAACATTCTGAAAAAAATTCACATGGTGTATTTTGACTTCTAGATGCCGAAAAACGCATAACATGAAAAACCCCGTAATAGGTCATTACCGGATTATTCGCGGGGGACGTCGATATGTCTGTTTCAACTAGGCCGATCTTAAGATTGTGTTCGATTGATCATCAAGATTACAAGTATGGATAATGCGTATATTCTTAGTGGGAAAAATGCCTGGCCGAGATGGCTAATTTGCACACACGTTTTTCATTATCTTGGCTTGCGTGGTGAATTAACACCTAATCTTTCTCAACATGAGAAAAATCCCCGTGTCCTAGCAGTGGGAACGTAAATGGGGGTGTTTATGTACTTATGTGTGAAAAACGTTAATCGCGTGGGAAAATATTCGTATATCGATTGAATATGAATAATTGTGAACCAATTTAGAGATGATAAAAAAAACTTTTGATTCTATGTATATTTTTTTTATTAAAATGTTAACACAATTACATCTAAAATTAAAATATTCTGGAAAGGGTTTCTTTAGTTATAGGTACAATAAAAACAATAGTTTAAATGAGCATTTCATTACACTTCAAAGTTTACAAAAAGAGTTGTAACAAGTCTCCATATCAGCAGATATCTTCATATACGTATAGCTACTCTGGAACCGCTCGTCTCCAAACTATTATTGTTGCCATAACGTCTGGTGACGTCATGTTTGTGGGAAGTTATTGCGTAGTTGAGGTGAAGTTACTGGTTATTGAGAATAACGATAGAGTTGCGAATTGTTTTATGAGTATGAAGACTTGTAGTTCGGAAGATATACAACATTTGAACATATTCCCTGTGTTATTGCTATTGCTTTTTCTTTCCAGGTTTTTGTTGATTTGAGATTGGTATTCAAGACAATTTCAAAACGAAAGTTAAGGAAAAGCCGTGAACATCTGTAGTAAAAAATAAAGCTTTGGCCTGCGCGACCAAAGCGATTGCGACGATACCAATAGTTTACTTTGACCCTTTCCACACATTATGTGGCTAGAAAGCGGACGTTTGACATACAAAAAGTTCCCGTTGCTGACGAGTAGGTTTGACGTAAGCCTAAGGTTTTGAGGTAAGTAACACGATTTTTATACAAAAACTACACTTTGTATTTTTGAAACTATCACGGTTATCAATACTATTTAGATTTATAACGGGATATTTACCATGATTGATTGTCTTTCGAGTTTTAAATTACGTTTCTAAGTATAATAATTACATGTTCCAAAACAAATATAGGCACACTTACACTGAAGGCCACTAGTTTCCGAAATTTAAACGAAGTTTAAAAGTAAAGCAAAGTTAGTAAAAATACACACCTATTTTCTCTCAAAAAATAAACCTACTTCTGGTTTAGTCGAGCAAAAAGTGATTTGTGAACCGTCCGGTTCCTACCGGTTTCTTTAAGTGCATAAACGGTAGCGGTCGAGGTAAGTACTTATCAGATGAGAAGATATTGATGGATGTAGCAACACTAGCGATATTAATAATACACACAATGAAAGAGTAGATCGGTTGAGGTTCAATAACTGTCTGCCCTCTCGTAAACTTCATCATTACAGTTCATTTTCTATAATTCCACAGCAGCGTTGAAATTGGAAAGTTATTAATTCAAAATATCATGTCCTTAACCATTCGACCTTTGATTGTATACCTTATTTTACTAAGCTTTTAATAATCAAATTTATACGTACTAAAAACGTCTAAGTCTAAGCTAAAACCAACAAACAACGCATGAAGGTACAACTAAATTGAAACGAAATGTTGCATTTCCGTAACAAGACGCGAACTAACATTATGCTAAGTTGTTCCATGCACTATCTATCCACTTTAGTAGATAGCGTTCCGAAGTGGAGTTAAACATTCACTTTACCTCTTTACTCGCACTATGGTCACAGTCGCATAACACCTACTTAAATAGCTGGGACTATTCTGAAAAAAGTTCATTAATAAATTAGAACGTACGTTGATAGTATTTAGATGGGTGATTGTTATTGAGAACTATAATGTCTTGATAAACCTAACATAGGCTTGTAGACAGTATAAGTCATTGTAAAAGTGTATTTTATAAATAAAGAAATTATTATAATTATCTTAAAAAATCTATAAAATTCGTTACCCTAAGATCATGTCTACCTGACGACTGTTTCAGCCTAGAAAAGAAAGAAAGAAAGAAAAATATTTATTTGTGTACAAAAATATGTGTTTGTGTAACAGAAATATAATATAGGAGGTGTAGGGGGACTAATATTTTATTTACTAAGAGCTCATCCTCTTGGCTATATCGGTGACTCTTGTTCTTCTACGAATGTCCTCATTTCTGTTTCGATCCCGTCGCCTATTCATAGGCCTATAGTCAGCACCACGTTTGCCTAAGTAATCACTGATAACGCATGATAATTGAAAAGTTATCTCTTTTGACATTGTAAATATGTATTTTGGACGTAAAAGTATAGTAAAATTACCCTTTTGAACCTTCTAACCTAGTTCAAGAACCGATATAAAGGCGTTCCTATCGAAACACTTAGCTTGACCAATTTTCAATGCGTCATCGTTAGAATGACAAGTCACAACTATCGCTTAATTTGTTAAAAAAATGCTCTTGAAAGAGTATTTCACAGTACAGTCGACACTACTCGTATTTTTGTGTAGTTTTGAATTGTTGCGGAACCATTGAATTTCACATACAATGTGAGTGGTTAGTAAACCTTTAAAGGCTGCAAGCTGTCCTGTTTGAGCCCGACATTTACAAACTACGCTTGTATTGAAAAGTCTTAGCGTAAAAGCGAAAAAGAGTTTTAGACTATTCCTTTGTCTACAAAAATGTCCTTATTTTGTTACTCGGATAAGTACCTGGGTATTTTTAGGTTTTAAACTTTAAAAATTTTATAATAATAATAGCATCAGAGGTTTTTTAAAAGTATTGCTTTTGTTGAAATGGAGGAAGAAAAGGTGGACGTCATGTTTCCGTTGACAGAAACTGAAAATGTGAATTATGGCAAAAATTGTCCCATATAATGTTGTTAGAAGTATTCCTGTATAAATAGTCTTTATTTTACGTTATAACAAACGCAAAATTGATCGATATAGTTATTTATTTATTTAAATGTTGGTAATTGTTCTCACTTATCTTATATATAAAATTCTCGTGTCACAATGTTCGTTAACGTTTAGTAGGTCTGAGAATCGGCCAACATCTATTTTTTCATTTTGCAAAACAACGTTTGCTGAGGTCAGCTAGTATTATATAAAATTTTACTTCAAAAAAATACCTAATGCATTAAGAGTTTATTTAATTAGATCTTATACTGCATCAAAATTAAACAAGTGAATCCAGAATTAGAAAGTAGTTATGAGCATAAATAAGGCAAATAGTAAGTGCGACTAGTCTAGTATAAAAAAATTAACAAAATCACATAATATTTCCTTTACAACTCATATAATTTGACAATTTCCCATAAATGATTTTCCGAATATCCGTCATATTTTATTTGTTCCAAGACTGTTCACGATTATTATTCGTGTGGAACAAACTTGCAGAATCCAATATAATGTGATACTATGATGAGGGGCTAAAGGGCAATCCAACACAAAAGGAGGGCACGGATGGAATTTAGATTAAAAATAATCCAAAGAACAAGTTCGATGTTTTGTAAAATTTTGATCAATAAATATTTAGTAGACCGGAAAGGGAGGGCAAGTTGTAGAAAAGAAAGCGTTAGAAAATGATTGCTAGAAGGTATTTGCCTAAGTGGGGAAAAGGGTCAGTCAAAAAGGTTTTATTCAGAGTTACGTGGAGACAAGAAGCTCATTTCGAGAATCGATGTCAGACATTTAAAACCAATTTTAATAAGGATTCAGCGGACCGAAATTGACTCGCCGTCGGTTAATATTAAAATCGATGATTATACTCCGAAGCAATCAAATACTAATTCCGTAGGAACAATGACGGAAAATTGGAAATTAGAAATGAAGTCGTGCGTTAAATAGCGGCCATTTTGAGGGAATCCGCCATTTTGAAGATCTATGATTATAAAAGTAAATGTCCTGATAATTGCTTGTGGGTCGAATGGCAAATTTTATGCTTATTTTTATCTGTTATTTTCAGTTAGAATTTTTACATCGATAGAGTTTGGACCGATATTTTAGGTAGTATATGTAGTAGGCACAATATTTTTAATGAACATATTCACGTCAAGATATGTCTTACTGAGAGTATTATCCACAACTCCTAGTTTTATGTTTCAATATAATCAACGTGTCATGTGTACTAGTATTTTGACGGTTTCAAATAAATGTTTATTATTAACTAGCGGCCCGCCCCGGCGTCGCACGGGTAAAAAAAGTTCCCGGCAACTTTTCCTTATTTTCTCACCGTTTAGACCTACCCTGGACTACGACAAACATTTTAAAACCAAAATCAGCTCAATCGGCCCAGACATTCTCGAGTTTTAATCAGACTAACGAACAACAATTCATTTTTATTTATATAGAAGATGTAAAGGTATAGAACTATTTATTTTTATATAAAATGTATAAATATAGAACAATATGAAGAATAGTTCTACAATTAAGGTCTACAGAAAGTTGAGCTTGTCTATATTACAACCATGAATGTTCAAAAACTTCCTTTCAATTCAAATTTTCAACTAACTTTAAGCAACTAATTTTATCTGAATCAGTAGCAGACGGATAAAATGATCTACAACAAGATTATAATTAGTAGTTTAATTAACCTTAGGTATGTTGGTTTTTTATGCTTTTCAATATTTATATGTAATAGGTTAAATCTCATAGCCCTATTCCCTCCTGTCCCTGTTAATTATGTATTTAATTAATCACTTATAAAATTCGGTAGATGTGGGCATTATAATTTGTTCAACTCTCTTACAAAACAAATATTATTATGGTTCTTTAAAGGTAAGTTTTAAAAGGAAAAAATGTTCCCAAACAATTCTGTATCATTGATCTGCTGTGATGTGGCCAGTGGACATGTAAATGTTTCATGAACCGAGACTTCATAAAATTCTCGTGCATTCCAGGGTGAGGCCAATTCTTATCGAACCTAGAATAGCCCACATTATCGAAAGCTGCGGTATATAGGAACAAAATGTTTTAAAGTTTTCGTTCCAATATACTCAAATTTAGTATGCAGTAAATACAAGAGTTACCTACCCTCTCGTAACCAGACGCAGACAGAGAGAATGGTCAAAATGGTCTACGCAAACTGAACTGCAATTTAGATGACTATTGACACACACAACAGTGGATACTATTGGCGTCCGAGGTTGACTGATCTTTGTGCATTGCTAACATACAAGCTTGTTTGTCTTGCAGGGAGCGTTCTATGCCCAGCATAATTCACCTGCGTCGTTTCCAAGATCGAATTATTTGGATAGTATCATAGGCACTATTGGGCACAGGAACTTCTCTCTTGACGAGGGGCTTTAGGCCTTAATTCACCACGCTGGCTAAGTGCGGGTTGTTGAATGTTGTCACATTCATCTCCTTCGAACTCTTTAAAGTTCTCAGAACATGCGTGTTTATTCTAGATGTTTGCCTTCGCTGTTAAAACACGTGTCTATAGAGCACATAATTTTTTCAAGAAGAAAACTCCAGTAGTTTGCGGCGAGGTTTAAACTCACGACCTCCGGAATTAAAGTCGAGTGTACTCCCACTAAGCCAACACGGCTTTTTATCTGTCCGCTTTGGCCAGTATCACTGCTTCTAATGAACAACTCGTCTAAGGCGCTGGTGACATAGCAAGTGGTCCAAATAGCAACTGATCTTCCAGATTTTTTAGGCAGCAGCTCGTCTATAAATTAGCGTGAGATTTGCCGGAACAAACAGATATAAAATATAGTTTTGGTATATGCTCTGTGTCCATCCATATCTATGCATGTAGTAATTATCAGCTATGTTAATTAATTACCCTATTTGTATAGAATAATATAGAATAAAAATTGTACGGTAAAAGATATCCGTCACATAATCTTAGGTCAGCAATCATGACATACAGCGCAACAGCGATTGTGTTGGAAAATTAAAAATAAATTACTTTTGTAGGTAAAAGGTACAGAGTAAACTTTTGTTTGAAATATTAAATATGAGATGTCGGTATCATGCAAAATATATCGCTTAGCGATGCGTATCACCTTGGAACGAGATTCCCACAAAGATCTCAATAAAATGCTTCTAAAAAGAATACCGCTGTTTAAATTCATGTAATTAATTTTATACAACTAACAAAAGCAACGGCATTTTTCGTGTGCGACGCAGACTCAAACTAGACCAGTTATAACATCTGTTTTTCAATCTTTTTGGTTTTTTACCAGTACTTTCAGTTGGCTTCGCTTGTCAGTGATCAACCTTTATTGAGCTACAGCGGAATGGTGACAACCCTTTGTTCTAAACCTACGTTCCATTCTCATCTTTATGCACACTCGGAACAACCTTAACTGAAAGGCATAAGGTTCGCAATATCCAAAATGGTACCTTTTGTGGCATTCCAAATCTAAAACGAGCACGTTCTAATTTTACTATCTGACTTTTTTTCCGTAAAAAAAATCTCTTGGAAAAACTGATTCGATTTGGACAAATGACCCGTAGTGTTCGAGTTCGTTAGTTGCTTGGGTAAGCAAATAAATGTAGGTGTTAGTTAAACTGTCGAAGGGGGATTTGATTAAGTTAGTTAAGGACGATGCCTAATTAACCAACCTCGGTGCGTGACAGGGCTTTGTTATTTTCACTGAAAATTAAGTAGATTGTGTATAATAGTCTATAGGCAGGTAATCAATACAAAGTTACATGTTACTTAGTCGCTTCCGCTGTCTGCTCGCTTAGGTCTTTTACACTATCTAGCTCAGCCCCGTGGAAAGCTCTAGGTTTATGTTACGGTCGGTACTGGACATTTCATATACTTAATATAATAGACATATTTTTTATTATTATGTACATATAAACACCCAATTTGCGAAAATATTTGTAAATGTACGTATTTTTTTTATAATCACATTTCCGAGCAGACTTTGTGAATTATGTATATCCTACATCTATGGTACATATCGTACCAAAGGATGACATTACGCGAAACTTCACTAAATGGTTTAAGTCTTAATTTTTCGTTGACAAGAAATAATATGTCGTATAGTTTGGTCATTTTAGTCGTCTTGCCTATTATAGTAATTAATTTTAAGTTATTAACGAAAGTATAGAACCTTGCTGTCCGAAATAATTTTATTTTTATTTTTTTATATTTTCATAAAGTGTTTAGTTTTTGGTAGAACCATCATGGTAGACCATCATTGATCTTGCCAGGATACTTCATGACGTGGCCTGTGACACCTTACAGACGATTTCATAAAATATGACCACTTCATGTCAACAATTCAACAACATTTACCTACAATACCGAAGAGTTCCATGCACAGATTATTTAGAAATTTTATGCAGAAAAAATTAAGACCTAAAAAATTAAATTACACCAACGGGTTATTAAGTGGTTATCGCGCCGGGGCGCTATTCCGGAGATGCAGGTTCGAATCCTGTGCGCGAAGGTTACGGATGTAACTTAATAAATTTTTTTCTGCATAAAATTTAGAAATAGTTTAATCTGCAAAGTGAGGTTAATCACTTATTAAAAATCATTAAAAATACAAATTAATTTTATTTATGCACGTTTTGCAATAAAAAATAGGAAAAAAAAATTATGAGCAAAAAGATTTAGTTAGAGATATAACCCATTTAATCTAATATATAAAATTCTTCTGTCACGGGGTGCGTAATCGAACTCCTCCGAAACGGCTCGACCGATTTTCGTGAAATTTTGTGAGCATATTGAGTAGGTCTGAGAATCGGCCACTGTCATTCTTTATTTTTTTGCAAAACAACTTTTGCTGGGGTCAGCTAGTTTAATATAAAAATCACGTTTGTTATAAAAGTTTTGTTGGGATAAGGGGCCTTATTGATTACTTTATTACGGAGGGATTAAATTATTAAGTGTTTGTTATAATAACGGCAAGAGACATCATCCCTCAAAATTATAATATCTATCACGGTTCTTGAGATACAGCATGGTGACAGACAGACGACAAATTCTCAGTAATACGGGACCCTATTTTACCCATCTTCTAGGCCTTCATACTCCATCTTAGACCACATCTTCACTTACATCAGGTGAGATTGTGGTCAAATGAAGGGTTATCAATAATTTAAAAATAAAAACCCTTTGAGTACGGAACCCTAAAAACTAGATTATTACAACACATTTTTAGCCCTGACCTCATATTATAAAACTCGATGGTACGTAATCTTTAAGGAAAAGAATGATTGCCAAAAATTAACAACGAAATCCTACCTAAGAAACTCTGACCTTAATTTATGTAGGTACAAGCTAGAGCACGTTTCAAAGTTCTTATCAAATTAAGATTCTTCGAACTAGGGAACTCTTCCTTGGTTAAAGATTTCAAGCTAAGTATTTCTGTGCAAATTATTTTTATATAAGTAATTTTATTTGTACGAATTGGTCGAATGCCCTATTAGCAAACTTACTCTTACATTTCATAAATAAATAGCTTAAAAATTATTTGAAACTATAACATCATGATTTGTTTGCATATTTCAAAGAAACCGGGCTGGGCCAGTGCGTGAAGCGATTTTTACGTGTTTCGTAATGTGGCCCGGGGAAGCCATCTTCTAGCCTTCATGCTCCATCTTAGACCACATCGTCACTTTACATCAGGTGAGATTGTGGTCAAAAGAAGGCTCATGAATAATAAAAAAATAAAAAAAAACTTTATTACTTGTTTATTTACAAATCCTCAAGCACTTCATAAAAGTGAGGGAATAAACTAAAACCTACTTAGAAAGGATTAGGTTTAATTTTTTTTTAAATGTTTCTAAATACATTCTCACACATTGCACAAAATGTTGAATTCCTACCATAATGTAGATTATGGTAGGAATACCATATCTACATATGGTATTCCTACCATACCTACACCCTGCATACCATATCTACTTAAGACCTGAGTAGTAGGAACCTCAAAGAAACTTTTCTCGTTCTTTATTAACAGTTCGAAGATAGCGTTTGTTCAATTAGTTTGTGCAAGATAGCGGCATTTCTTAAAATAAAGTTACTGAGAGTTCAATTATAAAGTCTTTATGAAAAGAGACGGGTAGGATTACTTCGATTGGTATCTTTTAACTGACATTTGGCGGTTTATATTGATATCGAGATCGAAATTAAATTGGAAAATGAAGAAAGAAATCTTGACCCGAGATGCAAAAGGTCTGATGTCAACTTATGGCTTTTTATTATAGTGCTGATGTATTGTTTTGTGTTTTATTTAGATAGGCAATAAAGAATATTTACCTTATCTTAGAATTTTTTTTTGTTTTTTTTTATGATCGATAAGCCTTGGTTTGACCACAATCTCACCTGATGTAAAGTGACGATGTGGTCTAAGATGGGACATGAAGACCTAGAAGGTGGCTTCTCCGGGCCACATTACGACACACGAAAAAATCGCTTCACGCACTGGCCCAGCCCGTAAAATAATTAAAGGCTTTTATAAAATTACGAAGATCTGGCTGTTCTCAGTTTCTTTTAAAAGGCAGCCGTACATTAAATTATTCAATTAAAAGGCATCATGTTAATGGCATTCATTTCTTATAGTGTAAATTGAAAAACTCAGCGTTCATTCAAATTTTTCCTAGAAAATTTATGAAGGAAAATATTAACAGGGCCGATTTATTCCGAAGCCACCAGTAAATCCGATTATTTCCGTAAACTCCCGACGTTACTCAGTCGGCGAGGAATTACAGGAAAATCTCCGGATTCAGATTAAAATTCGGATTTTTGCGAAGCCGCGTTTTCTCAAGTTGAAAACAATAAAGTCACGCAAGAACACCATGGAAAATATCAAGTGATTTAATATAGCTGCAAATAACTTTGCTGGATAGATAAAGGAAATAAAGTTATAATGAGAAAAGTTGATGGCAGTGTAGGGAATGATCATTCATACTATTATTACATTGTTTCTACTTGGAATATATATCATTCAATATTTCTTTCGGTAGTTTAGAGTTATTTATTAGGTAATCGATTCAGATATCTAGTCTATTTTAGCCCCGTGGTATGTTACGGGTGCTAGACACATGACACTATAATACTAATTACAAATTATTTTATAAATTATGTATATTATTCTAAGTATATCAGATGTCTAGTTCCCGTAACACAAGCTTTGAACTTACCACCGGGCTAGATGTTGTTGTCTGGATTGTCCTTAAATATTTGTTTATTTAATATCGAAATTGTTACAGTAGACGCCCTTCGTTGAAACTCGTAACAATGAAATGTTCTGAAGCCGCAGAAACAGAAAGATCAATATTCAAAGTAAACAAAAAGTTTGTAACGAGATGCCGTAAATTAATATGAGAAAGTTACTGAGTGAAGCGAAAATAATAAATAGCTGCAGCAACTTCAGAAACTATGGACTTGAGCTCTGTGAATTATAGCCTTTTGATGTAATTAGATTCGAGTTGGATAGGTTCTCACGCGATGGTTCATTCAAATATTTGCGTAATATATTTAGTAGAGGTATATGGCCATTAGCCACACTATTAAGCTAATAAATAAGAATATTATGTACTTTATTTGTTTTTATTCAGCGTTTCCCACTAAAGGGCCTCTCCCGAATTCCTCCACAATAATAATTAATAACTATAATATATACACTATATCTTTAATTATTGACTTATTTATTAATTTACTGATTTACTCAGTGAGTATTAACCATATTATTTAAAATAAAATAAAGTTTACAATATGTAGCTTTCCCAAACCGCTTTAATATAGTATAAAAAAAACAACGGGTTCTAATCCTTGAGTGCCGGCAGAAGTGCAAACTTGAACATTATCGTTAGGGCATATTATCATCATACAAAAAGGAAGGTTTGAAGGAAAATTCGAAATCAGGTCACGTGACCTTAAACGAAATTAACATTCTCATCCATCCCAAAAAGATAACTTCTTTAGCAGAGTTGTATGTAGTGCACAACCTCAGACTAACAGAGGACTGTATCGTTAAATTACCCATTTTTCCCGCATTCGTTTTATTCCCATTCCCATTTTGATATTATTTTTTTTGGCAAAATATATTCTTTACCATTTTTTTTATTATACCAAGTCTTGACGATTAAGCTACGAATTTAAGGGCTAAAGAAGTTATCTTCAAAAACTGGGCCACCAGCTGAAATCAAACCAGCCCACCCTTTCCGTCTCGTCTCGCCGAAGTTGCGACAAAGTAAAAACACAAATCTGTATCCACATCACTTTTTTTTATGGGAGATAGTTTGTTTGTCCACAATCTTTATAACTTCGGTAAATATGAGATAAAAGAATTTTGTGAGTGGATAAATGTTTGCTAAGTTTAAAGGTACATTCGCACCCAAAAAGCTCTGAAACAATTTCGTTTATGTTGATTCGCCCATATTTGAACGCGTTTCTTTGACAAATCTTTGGAAGTAAACAAGGTCTATCAAAAGGTGACTGCTTTAAGTTGTAGAGTTTATATACAAAGTTTTCAAGAGGATCAAAGCGTCATTAAAGAACTTTGTTCTGGAACAAATTCATTTGGTTTGTTTGGATGGAGATGTTTCGTTTCAAAAAAAAGCTTTGCATCTAAGAATTTAGAAAACATATTTTGAAGCTTATTTATAAACACCCGACAAAAAAGTAAGTTTGACGTGTATGTCTGTCTGTGGCATCAAAACTCCCGAACGGATGAAGCGATTTCAATTTAATTTTTTTTGTAGATGATCTTTACTGTAACTCTGTGCGCGATAGCCTAGTTATATGGATAGGTACGATAGATAGCCTAACATCGGGACGGGAAAGTAATTTAAAAACAAACTGTTCCCCATTTTCCTTTAAACTAGTTCAAAGCTCATAAGAAGCAAAATAGCTAAGAGGCATTTAATGAATAAGCACTAAACAAAATAACCATAATTATTTTTCTATAAAAGTTCAACTTTTCCTATTATCTGTAAATAACTACGCCACAAAAGCATCGGTGTTTACCAAGTTATTCAATAAATCTGAGAAATTGCACGGCTGGCCTGTAATAAATTGCACTGTAGCTGCGCCGCTTTCACGTCGTAATAACCAGGTAATAATGGGATGGCTTCCTTTGCTGTGGACGTAGCAAAACTAGTATCGCTGAAGTCAATCAATTGCTATTCTTATAAAAAGGAATCTTTAATTTCTTCCGTCCTGTTCAAAGTTAATATCAAATAGGGTTGATGATTAAAAAATGATAATAAGTCCGTCATTAAAAATCAATGTTTTGCAAACGAAAAATCACCTACATAATTCACACTCCAAGGACTTTGTATTCGCTTCCTGCTGCTGTATTTCCTGATAACAACAACCTGAGTATCTTCAAGTCATAAATCTAAAGTTAAAATTAAAGAAAAACCCCCGATTCCAATGTAGTAATTTCCTTAATATTGAATTGAGTTATTTCTAAAAAAAATGGTTCAGATAGGTATCGTTCAACTTGAGGGTCCAGCGCACCGCAGTCATCATCAACACCCTATTAACGTTCCCACTGCTGGGACACAGGGACTTCTCTCTTGACGAGAGAAATTAGGCCTTAATTCACCATGCAGGCCAAGTACGGGTTGGTAAATATCACATGTCTTTCAAACTCTTCAAAGTTGTCAAAACATGCCGGTTTCCTCACGATGTTTGCCTTCACCGTTATAGCACGTGTTTTAAGCGCACATAACTTTTTAAAGAAGAAAAATCGTACGACCTTCGAAATGAAAATCGAGTGTGCTCCTACTAAGCTAACACGGCTTTTTATATAAAAAGTAGTTAATATAATAAAAGTGATACAGCTGACTCAATTCTTATCTATGATGGTAGGTACTAGCGTCAGTGCTTTATTAAAGACACAATGTTATGAATTAATTTTTCACGGTGGCACTTTAAAAAGAAAGGCCATGATATTAAATTCTTATTGCAAAATAGTAAATATATATATGTAAACATTTAGAGCATATTTGTTCAAATACACTTCGACGACACACTACAAAGAAGTTTGTTTGAGAGTATTGTGTGTACAAAGCTCATATTTCGTAGGCATTAATGTTCATTAAAATAAGGTTCGACACGAGTAGCAAATCACAATAATCTGTGATTACCACATTACCCCAAATCAGTTAGTTTGTCTATTAACAGGCTTAAATCCACTAACTAGATCATAAATTGAAAGCTTTCATGGTTATTCTCTTCTGAACTCAATAGCCTGGCGAGTAAAGAGATGCTCTCATGTTAAAATTAGCAGTGTATTTTTAATTTAATGTTCATTTTATTCGGAATACAAACAGTTTTACTAATTAACTAAATCACAATAAAAACAAAACTTATACTTAGTTACATATTTCCACATAGCTTGACAAAAAAAAAATACAAATAACCTGCTAGCTCAATTTGAAAATAATCAAGAGAGTAATAAAAACTGAGAACTCACACGGTAGATTTTTATAAGTGGCTTTAAGGGCAAGCAATAATATTAACCGTTGAAGATGCGAGGAAACGTCCTAAAAGATTATCCATAAATTGTTAAGATATTCCGAACTGCAATCACGGATTTTATTTTAAAAATTGGGCTTGTAAATAAATGACAATATCAATATCAAAACTATTTTTTTATACTAATCGATTCTATTCCATGTAAGGATCCTAAGACTCTATGGGGCCATCAAAGGTTTGAATAATAGAAATGACAGAAATCGCCAAAATCTTTTTCCATACGAAAATCCAGAGATCATATTTTTTAATGCCCGACCAAAAAAGAAGTTATAAGTTTGACGTGTCTGTCTGTGTGTCTCGAAAGGATGGAGCGATTCTAATTTATTTTTTTTTGTATGAAAGGTGAGTTTGGTGCGGATGTTCTTGAAGGGACATGTTTCTTGAAAATCGGTTGAGCCGTTTAAAAGTTATGGGAGTGAGAGTGGGGAAGGAAAACCGAAAATCTTTAAATACCTACACTCGAGTGGGGTATCAAATGAAAGCGCATCGCGTGCACATTACTAAATATTATGGTGTTTTACTTTTAAGGAAATTAAGGCATTGGCATCGGGGTTTTTTCCTTAATTTTAAATTTAGATTTATTATTTCAAAGGGCAAATCAAATTAACATAAATTAATGATTGAAACTTTAAAATAAGTAATATAAGAAATACGTACGCAAAATAAAAAGTTATTGGTAATCTGTATATGTACTATGTTAAGCAGTGGACGTCCTACGACAGAAATGATGATGATTATGAAATAAACCCGAGTGGATTGCTCACGAATATCGGGAGGCATGCCGAGGGAGGTATGAAACCAAGCCTTATTGAGGATAAACGCATAACTTCATTTGTTAGACAGTACAGTCGGCCGTTCGGTTGGATTACAATTTATCGATATATATTCTCATTCGTTGGTCACCAGACCCTGCATTTACGGGTAAATTATTTTGTGGTACACTCTATTGTATTAGGGCCATGTCGGCTAGGTAGGAGCCACTTGACTTTCAATCCGAAAGTCATTAGTTCAAACTCTGATGCGTACCTCTGGATTTTCCATCTTGAAAAATGTATAGATTGAATATTATTTATTACACACCATAGCAAAGAAACAATACAATAAGAAAATAATAACTTAACCCAGAATGCGTAATGGGCGGTCTTATTTCTCAAAGCAACTTCTTCTAAACAACCGTGGATGGAGTGAAAAATCACAAAAGGTTATGGTTTATGTGCGCTGCAAAACACGTGCTATAACAGAAACTAGCATGTTCAGAACTTTAAAGAGTTTCGAGGACAGGTGAATTGAGGCCTAATCTCTCTCGGAAGTCCCAGTGTTGTAGAAGTGGGAACGTAAATATGATTATGACATTGTAACACTCTAGATATTGTCACAGGAAAGCATGTGAATTAAGGTTTGTATGACTAAATTCATACATAATAAACCCTAACACAGCAAAAAACCTTTGAATTTAACCAAGGATTTAGGGTATGTATTTAATTATGACTTTGTTGACGTAAATTAGCGTCCGTACCTATTTATATTTTGGAGCCTTTCTTAACGAAGGTTTCATTAGTTAAAACAAAGATAAACATGGGGTCTCAAAAAGTAAATTTAGGCGGGTTTATATTCTTATGTATATTAAAACAAGTGAGTTTTATTTGAACATTAATTTTACCGGTGGTGAGCTCTCTCGAGAAGTTAAGTAAGAGCTATGTTTTATATTCTATAAATATTTTGAAATAAAGAAATATTTTTTTAAGTATTTCTATTGCTAAAGATTAAAAAACATATTCATAATGTACGTGTATAAGTAATTCATAAGTATATAAGTTTTTTTTATGTATTTCCTCACATGTACTTTATATTTACGAGTGTTTTAATTGTATTTCATACGATATATTGTCACCAAACCTCATCCGAAACACGAACTTAGACTAAAGGTGTGGATTGTTCAGCATTTTTTCCATTTTTTTATTTAACCTACTGACATTTTACAGTCAACCTCTAACCAATAACACGGGTTTGAAATACTTATATAAAAGGTGCCAAAAATCATTCGGCTCTGAGGAAAACTACATTAAATCCTTTATCTAGCTTATTTGCCCACGATAAATTGATAGCATGATTTTATCCTGATCAATCAGTCTCCACGCGTTGACTATACTGTTTGCGCACTACCAGTTAGTTAATACAATTTGAATCCAGGCTAGTTATGGATATCCTCTGTGTGCTACACAGTGTGAATGTACAACCCAGAATTAATTACGTGCTAATTAAAATTCTGACGGGGTTGGATGAGACAACTCGACGCCGACGCCATGTAAAATAGCATTAGCATTAGTTAAGCTAGTGTGTTTGTACCAGAAAATTTGTTTTGATACAGTTTTTAGACTGCCAAAGTGCCAAAAACGGAACGGACGGATTCGTCATGTCTGTCTGTCCATCCGTATTCCACTTTTTACGAAACTGTAGAACTTAGTATTCAAACTTGGTAAGTTGATGTATTCTGTGTACCGCATTAAGATTTTCATACAATAAATAAATCTAAATTTTAAATTTAAGATAAACCCCCGATTCCATTGCCTAAATTTCCTTAAATGTAAAACACCATAATATTTTGTAATGTGAACGCGATGCGCTTTCATTTGATACCCCACATGAGTATATTTGCAGATTTTCGGTATTCCTTCCCCACTCTCACCCCCATAACTTTTAAACGGTACACCCGATTTTCATGAAGCATGCCTAAGAACACTCGCGCCAAACTCACCTTTCATACAAAAAAAAAACTAAATTGAAATCGCTTTATCCGTTCGGGAGCTAAGATGTCCCAGATAGACAGACAAACAGACAGACAGACACGTCAAACACCTCTTTTTTTTGGTCGTGGGTAAAAATAGGATAAGAAACAGTAAATTGACCGATACTAAGAACTTTTAATATTTTTTTCATAAAACCCATACGTGTGCATCATGTACATCTATGGATAGTCTTTGAAATTTATATTGAAATTTTTATACTGAAACTATTCATATTTTTCCATACTGGAACTATTTAGAAAATAAGTTTTTTAGATTAATAATAGAAAATTAAATAATGATGGCTTGCATCTGAGAATGGACATGAAAGACATAATGATAATTTATTGAACAGGTAATATTTAGACAGGTATCTATCAGTCATCATTTCATTTTTATATGGCTCTCTGTCAGAATCCCAAATAATATCAAAAAAAGATGAATGCTACAACAGCTAAGTCCTTACCAAATTTTACTCAAATTTTCAAAAAGTAGCCTTTATCTTATTCTGCTATGCAATCTATATGGTTGTAAAAAAACTAACTAACTTACTATTGTGGCTCAGCGACCGGTCTCTATCCTGCGCTAGCTCTGACCAGTTCTTAACCCCGAACTCTCGTAGGTCGGCCACCATGTCCTTCCAGCGATATCTGGGACTAGCGACTGGGTAAAACTTTAGCTTTACTGATTTCATTCACTTCATTTCACTTTCGCGTTTATAATATAGTAGGATGTGAAAGTACGTTTTTTTTTAATAGCAACCTACCTACGCTTTTAACATACATGACAGTAAAATGTAGGGTGCACTTGTTGTAACACTATATGTTAACATTCATCTCGAAATAAAATAATATTCCCATTAGATTAACAAAATTTTAAAATGCTACCGCTTATAACTCTGTTGGAAACATTATCCACAAAGGTTCCTATTTTGGCCGAGATGTATACAATTATGAAATCATTAAAGCATGTTTATGAATTCAGCGTGAAATGAATTTAAGCAGACTATTTCAAAGCAGCGAGTTAAACAAACAATTACTTTTAACATAGAACTAGCAATTACAAGGGAATATGTTAAGATTAACGTTAATAACGTAGATTACTGTGTAAGGCGCCGTTTAGATTGTTTCACAGCGAATAATGATATCTTCTTGGAATATTGTTTAAAAATTCTGTGTTTTTATAAGATCTTTTTCTTGTCCGTTAAGCTTTGGACAAAAAGGCGCCACCAAAGCGACTGCGAAGCGGGAGTGCCTACCGTTCTTAATTTTTTGTCATTATTTTTGTGGTGAACAATAAATAATTTTCTTTATATCTATCTCGCTAAAGACATAGTTACTTTTCGTGTTTTAATAAAAAGTATCTGGAATATAATTGACAATTAATTTATAATTAATAAATTATACGATTTTCAGTATACTTAAATATTTTATTCGGTAATTATTATTTTTTTTGTCTAATCTTGGATGTGAATGGGAAACAATATTGTTTTGGCATTATTTTTGTGGTAAACAATAAATAATTATCTATATATCTATCTCGCTAAAGACATAGTTACTTTTGGTGTTTTAATAAAAAGTATCTGGAATATAATTGACAATTAATTTATAATTAATAAATTATACGATTTTCAGTATACTTAAATATTTTATTCGGTAATTATTATTTTTTTTGTCTAATCTTGGATGTGAATGGGAAACAATATTGTTTTGGCATTATTTTTGTGGTAAACAATAAATAATTATCTATATATCTATCTCGCTAAAGACATAGTTACTTTTCGTGTTTTAATAAAAAGTATCTGGAATACAATTTACAAATAATTTATCATTAATAAAATATACGAATTTCAGTTTACTAAAATATATTATTCGGTAATTTTTTCTTTTTTATTTTCTAATCTTTGATGTGAATTGGAAACAATATTGTTTTAATGAAAAGGTAAATAAACATAATAAGGTTATATCTTCTTATATATAAAATTCTCGTGTCACAATGTTCGTTCCCGTACTCCTCCGAAACGGCTTGACCGATTATAATTAATAATGAAATTTTGTGAGCATATTGAGTAGGTCTGAGAATCGGCCAACATCTATTTTTCATTTTGCAAAACAACGTTTGCTGGGGTCAGCTAGTAAAATGTAAAATTTCATTTAACTATACCTCTAATTTGAACCATGTATGCCATGCTCGGCATCAAGCTCATAGACTCCTCCGAAACGGCTTGACCGATTCTCATGAAATTTTGTGAACATATTGAGTAGGTCTGAGAACCGGCCAACATCTATTTTTCATTTTGCAAAACAACGTTTGCTGGGGTCAGCTAGTAAAATGTAAAATTTCATTTAACTATACCTCTAATTTGAACCATGTATGCCATGCTCGGCATCAAGCTCATAGACTCCTCCGAAACGGCTTGACCGATTCTCATGAAATTTTGTGAACATATTGAGTAGGTCTGAGAACCGGCCAACATCTATTTTTCATTTTGCAAAACAACGTTTGCTGGGGTCAGCTAGTAAAATGTAAAATTTCATTTAACTATACCTCTAATTTGTTAACCATGTATGCCTGCTCGGCATCAAGCTTATAGACCGTGTTCTCAATATCGACATCCGAAGACGAACGAAGGTGAAAGATACTGGGAATCGTATCATGGAGCTATGCCGGAGTAGGCGTACATTTGGCGAGAATAAATTATAATAGGAGGAGTAAGGCATTCACTGAGTGTCGTCCAAGGAACGTCTATAGGAACGTCGGTCGTTCAGCAGCAAGATGGGCTGACGACATCTTTAATGTCGAAGGACGCACCTGAATGCAATTAGCACAGGATCGTGGAAAGTGGCGAGAGCAAGAGGAGTTCTATACCAGGGTGAAGACAGGCTGCGGATGATGATGATGATGAACCATGGGTGGCTCATGGCAATATCCATAAGGATTCACCTTTTTTTGACTTATATGTGATTTGTCGGGAAATATAGATGTACTTATTTTATTAAGGTGTATTAGCATTTTTTAATTCTTTACATCCACTTTTTATTAGATTTTTATCAATCATGTAAAACCAGCCTTAGCCACGGATCCGAAGCTCACGAGATTGCAAGTACTTAGTGCTCAGAGGAATAAAGTTTTAAACCCTTTTTCATTGCGTCTTCTTTGTTGAACCTTCTGCCGAGATATATTTGCAATAAAGGGTTAATACCTCTTTAATGGGTAAGTTTTATAACCAAGCACCTTATTCGTGTTTGACTGCCTCAGCGGTACGGTGGGTGACGGTCCGCTGGCGGCGTATGAGGTAGGCGGTTCGATTCCCGCTGAGGGGCCAAAAGTTTGTATGTTCTGTAAGCGCTTTCTCCTTGGTCTGGGTGTTTTGTATGTATAATGTAAATGATATATCCTAATTATATGAAATATGTTGTAACCGCTATAACCTTAATTTAAAAGAAAAAAATATTAGGTTTGCAAATTTAAAGAGCTTAAAATGTTTATTTTAAAATTTCGCCCATATTCAACTTGAATCCGTATAGCGTAAAGCGACGGTTGAATATCAATCAGTGCTACGCTATAATTTATCAATTAAATTTTCAGACATTCGCCAAATATTAATTGGCGAGAAACGATAATTAACCTTGATGCGATAATTAAATTTGACTCATAATTTTGATATTGCGTTAGCTGCGTAGCCGTAGTGCAATCAGAGGTATCATGATTAACGGGAAATATTTTCTGAATATGGTTAAAATTCCTATTAAAATGGTAAAACATTGAGAGAGATAATGAGAAGCAATATTTTAAAAATACCCTCTGCTTAAGCACCTTTAGGATTAAAACCTAATGCACAGTCAAAAATCATAGCGCTAAAACATTAGGCGCCCCGTCCTGATTTACAATCCGAGTTAATGTACATGAATTTATGAACATATTTAGGTAAAACAATGCTAATGCGGGCCATAAAACACTTCGTTATCAGGACTCGAGAGATGAGAGCCGAGACGTAGTGCCGACCTAAATATGCTTTGAATTAACTTGATGGGAATGTATTACGAATGCGATAAAAATTAAACGGAGCTTACATTATTCGTGCCAAGTGCAAGACAATGGCGAAAATAACTATGTAGGACTTAAGGATAACAATTTCCAACTTACTATGACTTTGGAAAGGAGCGAGGTGAATTCTTTGCAAAGCTGGCGTAGAAAACAGAAAACTTTTTGCATTTTACGGATTAAAATTCTATAGAAGCAAGCCCAATTTTATCCAGCGGGTTGTAGAGCTCTCTCTAATCTCAGTAACGCATAAAATGGTCGGGAATTATTTAACATGGTCGTTGTTAGGTGCTGAAATTTCTGCTGTTGACTAGTTTATCTTGAATTCTTATTCTCTATATTGTAACGAATAACTTTAGAAGGCGAATCAAAAAAATTACGTGATTAACAATATACTCGTCTTCTTAGATGACGCCGGTATTGGATAATAGGTATTAGGGAATACAGTTTTTTTATGCTTTTAAAACCGAAATAAATTGTATAGGTAACGTTTTATTTCATTCTAAAACTTTTTGTTTGTAAAAAGTTGCTCTGTCGATTCACATGAGTTTTTCAATGGCCGTAAAATATTGTTTTTTAATAAAATTTATATAATATGGGTTTGAAATACAAAAAATATCTCTGAAACCGTCTGAGTAAGAAATTTGGTTTCTTTCCACTTTTTGTTTGAAATTCGCAAAACAACGATTTTTTTCAAAATGGCGGTAGACCCGAAGTGAAGTAAGACCCCTTTGAGACTATTCTATCCTATTTCGTAAGTTACCATTATTTTAGTTGTATAAGTAATGATCTTAAATATAAAAATCCTTGAGTAAAATAAGTTTGTAGCAAAATAAACTCCCGGCAATTCCAGAGGCTACTTGAACCAAAATCATTTATCACCTGCCCTGGGGCGTGGACGCTGACGAATAATTTCCCCAAATGACGTTTGACGCCGAAAATGTCGGAAAACGTCGGTAATTGCCATCTCGCTATATAAATTGGCTGAGTGTGTAACCGGCATTGGGAAGGGCTGCTGGATTTACGGTAGGTTCTCGATGAAATTATTTTATGTATTTTGTATTTTTTTTATAACATAAGCACCCCATTTTAAAAATTTGGTATTCTTCAAAATGTGTGCTCTAATTAGAACCTGCGAATTGCGAACTGTTTGTTGAAATTCGGTTATACATCTATAAACTTTTGAATTATAATTTTAGATTTATTATTCAATTTATTTTCCTTCACATTTATCTACCTATATTGTTTTTATTTGTAATTTGTAAACTATAATTTAATTTTTTTTTGTGTAATACTTTTAATAAATTTACTGTATAACAGCACGCCAACAATGTTAGCAACCAATATAGGTTGGCAAATAGAAAATGACTAGGAATTAAGCCCAACTTTTTGTACAAAGTTTTACTTCAAATACTACTACTATATACTTATATATACTTGTCCTACAGTAGAATGTACTGTGAATATTATATGAATATTAATATGTTTCTATTTCATTTCTTTAAGTATTCAACAACATTACATTCAAAGTTAATTCTGACCTTAAATCCAAAAATACACGACAACTTGTAATTTTCTAATAAATTGTTTTTTTTTTATTTACAATACTTTATTTGAACAAAAACTTTGAACAAAAAGGTGGGTTTAATGCCTCATTCAGTTTCATTTATTTCAATTTAAAACGCCCTGCTCCAACCTTTACCTAGTCATCTGTTCATCTCATTGGTGGATAACCTTCGCTGCAGTTGTCGCTCTGCAGCTTGAGATTTTATTTTTAAATACAAGTCGGTGCTATAATTCCCAGGCAGAGTTTAGCGTTAATTATCAATTTAAAAATAATAAAAAAATTCAAAATCTAGTTGCCATTAGGGATTCACGTTAATAACCATATTGTGACTAATCATCCACATTATCAATAAATTACTATTAATATGGCATTTATATGAGAAAAGAGAACATATTTACAGGTTACTGATTTGAACAAGCTTATAGTAGCCTGAAAGCAGAAATTAAAACAGGGATAATAGAAAAAGAGATAAACTAGAGGAAATAAACGTTTTAACTTCGACTATTCTCAATAACATGATGATATATCTATTCCAGGAATTGATGCTGTGATGTGATGTGTGATGGAAGTCAATCGAGTTTCGGCAGTAGGCGCATTCGCGGGAATGAGGTTGGTGGATGAAGTCGCGACCGCGTATTACGCCAGTAGGGCGCCACTGGCAGCAAGGGAATTCAACTTACCAGCCTTGGGTGTGTATAAATATAAACATATACTCGTAGTACGAAAAAAAGGTGTGTGTGCGATTCACTCACGATAGAAGTGAAACTTCAGTAAATCGACGAAAGAATAAGAAGAATAAAAAAAAGTGTGTGTGTGTGTCAGCTACGACGCACGATTGGAGTCTACTACTTACGAACTATAATTATGATATATATCGAATAGAAAAAAAGGGTAAATGAACGCATCTGCTAAAATGATAAGAGAAACAAACATATATCTGTTATTATTCGGATTATTTTTATTACTTCAATAAAGCGTATTACATAAAGTATGTTACAAAATAATAAAAATAAAATACAGCAATACCTCTCGAACCTCTCGAAGTATCGCTCAAAGAAATTTAAATAAAGCATTGTATTTGTGTCTCTTACCATTTCCGTTTCATCTTTTTGCTTCCGGTTTGAAATCACTACGATTCTATAGAAGTTTCACTTCAATAACTGCAGGCAGAGGGATTTTTTTACCGTTCAAGCGACAACTGCACTGCACTCTGTGCGATTGGATCTGGATCTGTTTTGCAATAGCAATCTGCAATCTGCTAGGCAGCGAGTTGTTTTTTTTCACTTACAAGTATAAGGTATTTAAACTTTATTTTTGATATATTGTTTATATTTTCTTTCTCGTTCTATAGGGAACTTGCAGAAACTATAATTGGCAGCACTAATGCGATCATCAGAATGTTAGGCCGATTAGGCCGATATTCCCCATACAAACTGATCGCAAAAAAGTAAGATTAAACACCTTAACTGTGCATTAAGAAACCTACTCCTAAATTATGTATTTGCCGTTCTACTTTTCCTGGTCTAAGATTGTATACTCGTACAGCATCTGTCATAGGCGGGTCTTTACCTAAGCCATTCATTACGAGAAAGGGTCTGAGGCCAATAACACTATTTTACACCGTTCTGTGGTTTGTACAACGTAACTAACTATACTCTCGATTATTTGCAGTTTCAAAGAAAATACAGTTCCTTTTTGCCGTAACGTAATTTCGTAGTACAAATAATTTGGTATGAAA
Source organism: Gymnoscelis rufifasciata (assembly GCA_929108375.1). Taxonomy (NCBI): domain Eukaryota; kingdom Metazoa; phylum Arthropoda; class Insecta; order Lepidoptera; family Geometridae; genus Gymnoscelis; species Gymnoscelis rufifasciata. The sequence goes on along the minus strand of OV815302.1, from coordinate 8,482,679 downwards.
TTATATGAGTTAACCACTCAGGTTAATTAAGTTAACCTGAGTGGTTTAAAGGTCACACAAACCTTTAAACCGCTCAGGAATTTCAGGATTGGAGGTCAGATTATTGAAAGGTTAAGATCGGCAAGACTAACCCGGTGTTAAACATCTATCAACCAGTACCTCATCTTTATAAAAGACAAATACTTTTTTGTGAACGGTAGTATCAGAATTCATTAACTAACTTTTTATCAATGATCAAATCTGTCGTGAAATTGTGAACGCTCACTGTCATAACTACACGTTCGATAGCGTGTACTTATATAAGTATAATTATTAAAATATATAAATCTGTTTACAATTTAAGAAAAACCCCCGATTCCAATGTCTTCATTTCACCATAATATTTTGTAATGTGCACGCGATGCGCTTTCCTAACAGGTGAGTTAGAGACTTCATACAAAAAAACTAAATTGAAATCACTCCATCCATTCGGGAGCTATGATGTGCCAGACAGACAGACAGACACGTCAAACTTATAACACCCCTCTTTTTTAGTCGGGGGTTAAAACACAGCTTTACTGCAATGCTAAAATTACACCAAGATTATCGTATCATGAAAGATGATTTATCAGCGAATCAAAAACAAGATTTATACAATTCATTTGAAAACTGGTTTACTCACGTAAACTGTGGCGCTATTATAATATATCCTTCGACGTTTCGCACGCGCGAGCTCACTGGAGAGGCACTCCCGCTTCCCTGATGAAAATTCCATCTTGAGAGGAATAGAAACATCGGAAGATATATAACATCGTCACAGTTAACGTGAGTAAACCCCGTATTCAAAAACTCGCGTTAGTTCTGAAAGTAAAAAAGATATATCATCAACACCACTCTATTAACGTTAGCACTGCTGGGACACAGAGAGTTCTTTCTTGCAGAGAAAGAGATTCCTCGTTGACTTAATTTTCACCACGCGCTGGCCAAGTGCGGGTTGTCAAATGTCCTTAATCATACTAAATAAGAAAAAGATATACATATTGAAATAAAAGTTTAAACATATTATAACAGGGAACGGCTTTCAGTGCATAGTTTCTATTCCATTAAGAACGTTTTACAGGGTGCTAGGTTGCAAGTCAGGTAGTTGCAAGGCAAATGTTTGGATACCATGTTTTCAACAAACAAGACGACAGGGCAAGTTGACATGTTGTGCAAGCACTAGGTATAGCATATACCTATCTTGTTATAGCCACGTTCTGAACCTCGCCTAGCTCCTCGCTTATAAAACGTAGAAGCTTGATTTTAAGTGATAACTGTTACTACCTGAACTACATGTGTATTGAGATTAATTGATTTATTCACGCGTTACTTTGCGGGAATCCATCCTATCCTACATTTATTATAAACGAGAAAGTTTGTGAGTATGCAAATATGTAAGTGTACAGTTGTTCTTTTACGCAAAAACTACTGGAAGGATTTAGATGAAACTTTACAACTAGCTAACATATCCGAATAACACATGCATAGGACAAAATACTATTTCCCGAGAAAAATATTACTACGCGAGCTAGGCCGCGGGTTGCTAGTTCTAAATATTTATAAAGAACCAAATATTTGTGTTTATGGCTGAAACAAAAAAGTAAATGGTGTAGCGTGAAGCATTGCGGTATGGTCTTTATGATGCTTTGTGAAGAAGCGAAGCTTGAGCAGTGAAGTGATAGCGCATGAACTATTATTTAGCTTCAACTTGACAAGTGCCTTCTCTGGTTGCATAGCATTATGGCTGTGTGCGTACAACACCCACCCTGGATGGTATTTACCCACTTTGAGTGTTCATTTCGTAGAATAATGCCGGAAAGTTGTGTGTGGCATTGTAGTACTAAATATAAGGTATGTGCACATAAGGTTTTTATGTAGAAAGTGATAAAATTTACACTGTATTTATAAATATATTTCTATCAATTTTAAGTAAAAAATATTGATTGAAGCAAGAGTCTCACTTGATTTTTCATACCATTTACTGTGACATGTGACATTCAAGATGGTACAGGTAATATGGTGACAACAGATATAAAATTATATCTATTATCATCACCATCATCTCTGCCGTAAGACGTCCACTGCTGGACATATGCCTCCCTCAAAGATCTCTAGTAGTTTCAGCTGGCAGCGGCCTGCATCCACCGTGAGCCCGCAGCCTTCACCAGATCGTCCGTCCATCTAGTTGGTGAAATTACATAAATTGTTTTAAAATTAACAACATGAAAACTTAGTTTTATTTTAATTTGCCACGACTTCCTTGGGTTAAATACATGGATTGGGTAAATCTGATCCTAATCTTAGAAATCTTGTACCACGATCCAAACACGAATCGAAAATCTTACAGAAATAATGTCTTCTATTCTCATGGTGGATGATTATGTAATCTAAAAATAGAAAGACATATTTAACTATCCGTGCATCCGATGTGTTATGTGAACGTTATATAGACTTGAATTCAGTATAAACTAGCTAGAATAATATTGTTGACAGAATTTAGAGACAAAGCCATTAATAATATAAATGAATGCGCAGGTACTATCTCTCCGAAGTACCACTATGTGCGTGAGCCTGGCGGTGAATCATTCTTGATGACTTTACATTTATTCGGGTCTGCCCGAGCCCAAGCGATTTATTTCGCTGAAGCTTTTCAAATTTTTGATAAATGATCGTTCTGGGTATCGAAAATTACTACTTCTACTATTCACAGTTTAATACAGAACGCAAAAGTGATGCGAGTGTGAATTGAGTGTATTGTAATGAGTTGGACAATAATACAAACGTTTTTTACAAGAATCATTTTAAATCAACCGACTTTTATCATGTAAAACATTTATTATTAAATATAACTCGAGATTGATTGACTGAATGAAATTCGTTGGTTAAATTTAAATAGGATCAACTTGCAGGGCTTTTAGTAGAAGAATCATCAAAATCCTTGTATGAAGAAACAACTTCTGAGGTACGTAAAAATCATTAATAAATACATAACAACTGAAATGTGAACCTTCTCTTCTTCATTTAGAGAGCAGCTATAAAATATATTTTTTATTGAAACTTTGATTCAGTGATTGCTAAAAATTTGAGCATATTAAGAATTTTTGATGCATTCAAAATGTGGTGCTGAATTCTTCATAATAGGAAAATGTTGAATTTAACGCTAAAAATATACACCGAGTGCATTTTATTTATGCTAGATAATTGTTAAAAAAAATCCCTCAACGTATTATGTAGGTATTTTTTTCTCCATATTTTAGACAGTTTAAATGTTAATCAAATATAAAAAAGTTCATCAAAGACGTAGTACATAAAACCTCGTAAACGTAGTCTAGCAACCTCACAAATGAATGAATGAATTTATTATTATTAATAATTGATTTAACAGGCTTTGTTTTGACAAAAAGGTATCGAAATCGAAATGTTTTAAAACAAAATATGTTGGTCAAGTGTATGCCTTTCACACCCTTCTCGCTTTATATACCAATGATAAAACACATTGTACAGTTAAAAAAAATGTTATTAATTTACGAAATTCGAAAAACCGCATCACTAGCAACAGTACCTTTACCAACAGCGACTGACGCTGTACATTATATAAATTATTATCTACGTTCAAGACTTGTGCAATTTTCTTGGTCTCAGGTGGGCTATTTTCACTACCATCTCTCAAGTAGGTAATCTTACAAAGTAGTTTCGATAGCTAACTAGTGAGAGAACGCTGTAATGTTTTCTCATTAAGTTTCGTACGGCGCTGCTGCAAGCCTGCATCCATACATCATATTAGCTCAGCCCTCTGTGGTAGAAACACAGTAATCTTTATTAACACTAACTTTTCACGTAGAATTAGTCCCGTGGCTCTCGTTTCGTTCTACAAATTGTTTTACTGCACTGCCTCAGTAATGTATGGAAGGTGTAAATAAATGGTCTCGGAAGAAACTGTTATCTTCCCTATATTCTGATGTTGTGTAAATTATACTTTCACGATAAACGACGAACATTATTGTTAACAGTTACCCACGAATATGTACTATGTACAGGTACATAGTATGGAGACGCCGATGGGCAAACACGCCGTTTTATGTCTATCTACAGATTGACATATGATCTTGTAAAGCTGGTGTCTCATTCGTGTCAATGATTTTTTTGAAGTGAAACTTCTATAGAATCGTAGTGATTTCAAACCGGATGCAAAAAGATGAAACGGAAATGATGTAAGAGACACAAATACAATGCTTTATTTAAATTTCGACGAATTTACGAAGTATCGCGCAAAGAGGTATTGCTGTATTTTATTTATATTATTTTGTAACATACTTTATGTAATACGCTTTATTGAAGTAATATAAATAATCCGAATAATTACAGATATATGTTTGTTTCTCTTAACATTTTAGTAGATGCGTTCATTTACCCTTTTTTTCTATTCGATATATATCATAATTATAGTTCACTAGCTGTGCCCTGCGGTGCTACCCGCGTTATAATGGATGAAGTACTCTTAACCAACAACATATTTATTTGAATAAAGATTATAAATTGTTGATACAACTTAAACAAATTATTTCGACCAAATTAGGTACCATAAAAACGGTTTTTGTGAGTTAATCTTAAAAGATAGACATATACTATCGCGGACTGTTTTTTAGATCATTAAAAGAGCTATTATTCTTTAATACATATTTTTTTGTGTATCTTGAACCGTTTTCACGGCGCACGCAACGGAAGGCTTCAAAGATGAAATAAATTCTCCCGTTTTTTACACATTTACCACTATATCTTTGCTCCTATTGGTCGTAGCGTGATGTTATATAGCCTATAGCCTTCCTCGATAACTGGACTATCCAACACAAAAAGAATTATTCTTATTATTCTTTCGTCGATTTACTGAAGTTTCACTTCTGACGTGTGTGAATCGCACACACACCTTTTTTTTTTTTTTTTTTTTTTTTTTTTTTTATCTATACTAATATTATAAAGCTGAAGAGTTTGTTTGTTTGTTTGTTTGTTTGTTTGTTTGAACGCGCTAATCTCAGAAACTACTGGTTCGAATTGAATAATTCTTTTTGTGTTGCATAGTCGAGTTATCGAGGAAGGCTATAGGCTATATAACATCACGCTACAACCAATAGGAGCAAAGATATAGTGGTAAATGTGTAAAAAACGGGAGAAATTGTTCATCTTTGAAGCCTTCCGTTGCGTGCGCCGTGAAAACGGTTCACAAAAAATATGTATTAAAGAATATTAGCTCTTTTAATGATCTAAAAAACAGTCCGCGATAGTATATGTCCATCTTTTAAGATTAACTCACAAAAACCGTTTTTATGGTACCTAATTTGGTCGAAATAATTTGTTTAAGTTGTATCAACATAATAATATTAATCTTTATTCAAATAAATATGTTGTTGGTTAAGAGTACTTCATCCATTATAACGCGGGTAGCACCGCAGGGCACAGCTAGTTATTGATAAGCCTTCATTTGACCACAATCTCACCTGATGCAAAGTGACGATGTGGTCTAAGATGGGGCATGAAGGCCTAGAAGGTAGATGGCTTCTCCGGGCCACATTACGAAACACGAAAAAATCGCTTCACGCACTGGCCCAGCCCGGAGGGTGGTGACAAGCCGCGGCCGAAGCCTCCCACCAGAGACTGTTCTTAGCACCACCCGGAGGTCACGTGTAAGGATTCAGAGGGTTACCACTTACGGACGTGAACAGACAAAACCTCCAAAATTTCGTCGTTTGCAATGTATCATAATTATGAATTTAGAAAAAAAAATTATATATGTAGATATAATATCAGGCATCGAACACCCATTAGTACAAGCTCTTCTTAGTTTGGGCTCAGGTGGTGCTGTGTTAATAGTTCGGAAATATATATATTTTTTTTTTACTGTAGTTGCAACCCGCTTCTGATTGAAATAACATTAAGTCATTAACGGTGGCCTATATCTAGCAAATGTTATTGGATGCTGTTTTGCTAGTTGCAAATCCTGATTGATCATAAATTTATCATTTCGGGCAAACATTCCCTATGTTTACGACTAGAATTAGGTCTCCATTAAAATATTAGACCATAACCTACCATGCTGTGCTTGCCCAATGCGAGTAGACACACACACACACAGTTCCAGGTATATATTCGTTGTTGTGATATTAAGAGTTTGTATTGGCATAAAATTAACTGATAATCTGATGCTTACTCCGAGTTCAGATCGGCGGAGTAAGTAAGGCTTACTCTGCGGATCGATCGGTATCCATGTCCGATCGATAGGTACCTATAATGCAATGGTCGTACCAACAGCATAAATTGTTAGTTTCTAATTAATTTGCACATCAACATTGTTATTCAGAACCTGGCTCAGACCCGACCAGCCACTATTGTGTATTTAATTATTCTAAGCCAGCAGTGCACAAGAAGTGCAATCTCATACATTTTCCCTAATCGTAGAGATGTTTCCCTCTTCTATCACACGTGCCCATGAAATATGTATAATCAAAATACCAACATTGAACGGACTAACGTTTGTTTATTATGTTTTGTCGCGTGTGTTATGGATATCGGTTTAGTTCGCAAATATACTGTTTTTGTGGCATGTCGGGATTTACTTTACGCAAAATTAATGTTCACTTTATAATTTATGGTTGGATCGGGATCCTAGTATGAGTTTAATTTTATTCTTACAAACCCAACTGGTGGTGAATAAGGGCTTGATCTCTCTCGTTAAGGGAAAAGTCCCTGTGTCCCAGCAGTGGGAACGTAAATAGGGGTGCTTATAACCTGACAGATGAGTTTCATCAACTTGAACCTTTGAATGAGGAAAGAGCTTAGAAAAGTGTAATAAATTCAACATCCAAAATATTCTGAAAGTCTTTCTTTTTTCATACCAAGTAAGCATCTGAATCAAATTGCTATGGCACAGATTACTAGCGAGTTATGGATTTTCAAAAAAATAATAAAATGAAAAAAAACTCATAAAGAAATTTCGCTGAATTTACGCAAAATATTAACAAATTCTCCTGTATACAGATTTCTGTGTTTACTATCTCATATAACCATGAATTTACTTGTTAGTACACAAATTAATTAATCTTGTAGCGACCCGTGAGCGCGCATAATCATTATGTTCAACTATATTTGTTTTGTATCCTATATTCTGAATGCATATATCATTTAATTTAACAAGCTTAGGGTTGTAAGATTTTTCGTCTATATTTTTGCCAACGCCACTCAGGTATCTAAATATTATTTTTGCACTTTTAGGGATAGGAAAAAAATGCTTAACTCGCGTCAGATCATTAGATCGACTTCCTGTTCGTAAGTAGGAGAGAGAGATAGAGTAATTACGTGCGAAATTATTCCCCGACCTTTCCAAAATACTCATAAATGCAAAGTTAATGTCTCCGTTTTTTTTTTTCAAAGACTTGTTCCATGTCGCTTAATGTGTCGTTGAGTAGTGCTCTATTCAAGAATATAGTACACTTCTTTAAACGACACTAAGTTTTGCCCGTGTTTTTGATTTTACTGCGAGAACAACTTATTTTCCCTTCGTAAAAGTAGCCTGCCTTCCTCGGTAAATGTGTGGGACGTTAAGATAATTTTTCAAACCGGACCTAATAATTATTCGAAAAAAAAAACAAAAACAAACTCTTCAGCTTTATAATATTGTATAAGTATAGAAAGATATATTAGTAATGTAAAGTAATACTGGTTTTATATGCGTTTCGGCAACATAGATGGAGAGCGCATTTCGAAGTCGTTTTAAGTCGCGAACTTGAGCAACACCTTCGATAAAAGGCTTTCTTTAGCCTTACCTAAACAGCGTACCGACTGCCCAATGCGTCTAGACTCGTGACTCTAAAACCAGCTTAAAGCTTTATTGGAAAGCACTTTGGACAATATTTGAAAATATTAAAACGGCCAACGGATAACACACCATGATTTAACGGTTTTTGAGTTTTCCGATATTTCGACGCTGCTGAAAAGCATATAAGGATAGGAATTTAAAGATAAAAGATAGAGAAAGTTATATTCATGTTACATCTGCATAACAAAACTATGTCAAAAATAAATTAAATATTTAATTAATTATTACTTTAATCTAGAAGATTGTTTCTAATGGTCCGGTACTGGGATCCTGGAATCCTGTTATCCTGTAGCTCCTCTAATGGCCTAAACAAGATTTTTTCGCTTCAAAAATTTTACTTTCTAGGGCTTTCTAGATAAAAATGGGCAGATTAAAAAAAATGCTTAGTAGTTCCAGATATTGAATAATTTGTTTCCACGTCTAACCGAACAATATCTTCAGCTATATTCTCGTTACATTCGTCGTTCTATTATTTCAACAGGAAATATCAAAAGAGAATCGAGTTTTTTTCTGCTTGCGACGCCCCTACGGAGTTTCCAAAGCCCGTCCGCTAATTTACCAATTACGTACACGGAGTCGCGGTTCACATTATACTTATTAATTTCATAGCTGTATAACATTAAGAGCTTTCAAATAATTACTTTTTGCTGTGAGATTGCATATGCAGCGGGTAATTGAACGAGTTAAGTGACAGAGAATTATGTATAAGGTTGTTTGTTTGTTCAATGCAGTCATTTCAACGTGCTGTAACAAAATTGACGCATTTTGCTCAAATGAGTCACACAAACAAATTGCTAACGTATTTTATACGCTGGGACTTGTTTACGCTGTATTCTGAATAGAGGTGCAGAGTAAATTGCCGAAAAACATATGCTATGAGCAAAACGTCAGTGCAAACGGGCAAGCTATCTTCCCTGAACGGCTGACTAATTGATTGAAGGATTGATGCTTCGCTTTGTTTCGGGTCTAACAGTCACGTGACGGCAGGGCGGCAGATGTTACAAAGCGGAGCTTTTAGGCAAAAAGGTTTTTCTTTTAAACTTCAAAAAATTTCATCTTTAACGGATTGAAGTGCATTTTCTTCACATTTATACGCGTTTTATTTACATCAGAATTTCTTCTTCGTGATTGGGTTTTGAAGATTATTTGATTTAATGACGAAATGCATTTATTTATTTGGATGAGAATTCATCATCATTCTCCTGCCCTTATCCCACATTACGTGGGGTCGGCACAACATGTTTTTTCCTTCCATTTTCCTCCGTCACTCGTCATCTCAACACTCACTCCTTTCTTACACTTTAATTTTCTTTGGATGAGAATTGTGTGTATTAAATAAATCAGTAGATTAACGCCTGTTGGTGTTTATGGTTGGTTTTATAAATGCATCCAGGTTGCTTATCACAGAATGTCTCATAATTATATGAATAAAAAAAAACAAAATACATCAGTGGAGCGGTGGGTGTTACTGATGTACCTACATATTTTGAGGTGCTTGCGCTTGCGGTGCAAGAGATAGCGGATTCGATTCCCGCCGAGGGATGAAGTGGTATGTTCTGCAAGTACTTTCTCCTTGGGTTGGGTGTTTAATATGTATAATAAACATATCTATATAAGTATGTCTATTATATTAAGTATATCAGATATCTAGGAGCCGTAACACAAGCCGTACCACGAGGCTAGATGTTGTGTGGATTGTTTAGAAATATATAAAATATATATTTCATTTATTTTAAAATATAAATTATCCTGATGCTGATTCATCTAACTAATAACATAACGCATAAAATTTGCCAGATTTTTATAATTAATGGAAAATAGAAAATAGCGCAACGAAAAACTTAATTTGGTTTCTCGTATACAATATCCTAAATTGGTAAAAACAGTTGTAACAGACTAAAATGTCCGGGTGTTCCCGTGGGTTGTTTTAACCTATTTACTCGTATGAATGCGTTTTGCACGCTCCTACCATTTGTGTCATTTTGTTAACGACACTGCAAAAAATAGAATGTTGCTACAGTGTGCGGTTCCCTGGGTCGGATACTGTCCCTTTAGCTGGCTTGCTTTGCTTTTGCCGTTGGAACAACCTGGGTTTACTAGAAATATTTCAACGAGGCTATTGTTTTTATTGGGATGCAAAAGTTGTATTTTATTTAGTTAGTGTATTGGTTGCCTTGGGTGGCTTTGTTGGGACAATGGTTTCTAATTTTTGAGGGTCCTATTACTGAGACTTCATCATTTGTCGGTCACCAGGCTGCTTCTAAGAACCGTGATAGCCAGAGAGTTGAAATTTTGAGGGATGATGTATTTCGGTTGTCGCTATCTTATTAATATTACATAACTAGTGGCCGGCCCCGGCTTCGCACGGGTTTTTATTCAATTTTTTTTCCCGGCAATTATTCGATTTTTTCTCGCCTTTTAAACCTTCCCTAGACCTCCACGAACATTTCAAGACTATGATAAGATAAATCCGTTCAGCCGTTCTTGAGTATTAATCAGACTAACGAACAACAATTCATTTTTATTTATATAGATAATGAATGAATATTTTGGGGTTTCATAACAAACGTAATGTTACCAGGTTAAGCAACTATGCGCGAGGCCAGTACTTGGATGGGTGACCGTTCGAACTGCATCTGTTTGCACTTTTTTTTTATTCTTGGTACTCCAATGACTTATAAAGTAGAATTTGATAAAGCTGGATTCTTTTCATATTCTCTTTATGTGTAGTTACTCGAGCATAAGCATTCGAATCGCGCTATCTATTGAAAGCTGCTGATGCACTATAATATTTTTTCGCACGTTTCTATTTTATGAAACATTTATTATTTAGGAATAAAACATATATGGAAATATAAAAACGTAAATAATAGATTTAAATAATGCATACAATATTAACACATAATCAGACACTTGAATAAAATAATTATTAACATTCAAAAACTTTTAAGATAAAACAGTGGTTCGATATTTTTTATCAAAACTCAGCATTTGCTGTTATAGTCATATGTCATAAATGTGTGTTTAATGGTAAACCTATGAAGGTTGTTTTAGAGCGAAGTTGAGAAAAAACACACGGTAACATTACATTATATTTAATGTAAAATTTTTGTGAATATTCACTTGGATAGAGTAACCGTAACGTTAACATTTCGTTGTATGTTGAATTTTGTTGAAATTTATTTATTCAACAATATCGCTTCCATAAAGATATACTTTACAGGTTGTTCCCTAATGCATTAGAGTAACTAAATTTACAGATTACTTATATTTGAATAGACTCTTTTACTAATAAAAAAAAATACAAAACCTTATTTCCCTTGAAAGAGAACAGTCATACTAATTTTGTAATGTGAACGTGATACGGTTTCATTCCCCACTCAAGTATATTTGCATACATTCTGTTTTTATCCCTACTTCCACCCCTTATAACTTTTAACCGATTTTCATTAAATATCTAAGAACGCTCGTGTGAAACTCACCTTTAAGAACAACCAATGTAACACCCGTTATGCTCGTCAGTTTAGGCAAAAAAAAAATTCGAGTGAACGTGCCTTTCTATATATTTTTAAAACTTATTTTAATAAATTTAAACCACGAGGGTTTTGTTACACGAAACTAGTATTTCAGGCGTAGGAGCCACATAATTGTTTCGAGGACTGAAATAGAGTACGCAAACACATTTTCAGTGAAATAGAGTTTCGCTATATAAGTTACTAGAATTGTCACGCGGTGTAACCCGCGTTATAATGCATTTTCCCGCGGAATTAAAAAAAATAGCATATGTACTTTCTCAGGCTCTCGAGAATTTTTGTACTAAATTTCATATAAATCGTTCAATAGTTTATGTGTAAAAGAGGAACAGACAGATATGGTCACTTTCGTATTTACAACATTAATATTTTGCAACATTAATATGGATTATCTTGTCTGATTCGCTACCTACCCAGATCTACCTACCACCTACATTGCTCATGAAATCTACGTAGTAATACAGTGTGCTGTGGTGTTTTTATAATATAAAATACTTTCCCTGAAATTTTTAGGCTTGTAATAAAGTGTCAAAATGCCGAGTGCCACGGATCTGCGTAATGCTGATCATAAAACTACGGATCTTGAGAAGGGCACGAAAGCTGCATATTATTTATGAAACTGAGTAGGTAGTAAAATGTATCTATGAGTATATAGCACACAAGAGCAATATTTGAAAAAAATCGCACCCTAAGTAATATAAGGGTGCAATTAAATATAAAATTTTTGTGGGAAATCTCATTTTTAAATTCTGAATTCCATCACTCCAGATTAATATGTGAATATTTTTTTTATGATTTGGTTTATAATCATATGTTTTAAAAATGTATTTTTTGCAGAAATTGTGTTCCTAAGATATTAAATTCTAAGTTTCAACTTATCTACATAATGAAAAATTACAAAAAAAAAAAAAACTTCATTAGCGCAATTAACATCGATTAGAAATAAGCTTTTAGTTACGTTATTTAGAAGTTGGTAGCACTTTAATCAAGTTCAAAGAAAATTCCACTATTCATCCTATAAAACTCAGGTATGGCCGCAAGACAAAGTTAAAATAAAATAAATTACGTATACTTATCGGTTAAAAAAACAGGCTTAGAGCTCTTGGTAAGTAGCGCTACTTACGTGTTATAAAAACATTGTAATAACTTTAAATTTGTTTTATTATGTATGCAAAAAAGGTACGAACTCCCTTGTGTGTAGTGTTTTAATGTTTCCTATTATAAAAAGAATGGTTTAGGGCAGATTTTTTTCCGTAAAACAGCTTTTGTCCGTTAAGAAAATAACCAGACGCAATTCCAAGAAAGGTATACAACTGGCAATACAGTAGGTACACAGTTATAAAACACGTGCTTTTACTGCCTCGTCGCCTGCCTTGGCACAAAATTTGTTTGAGTTACTTTAGAGTTTAGATCTAAGTAATGTGGCAAGGAAAGTGAATTTGCGTCGTAAACTCCAGAAATGTGTGTGAGGTGAGTACTAAAAGTTACGTGCTTGTGTGCCAATCATAGCTTGTTGCTGTTGTAATAAGTAATAACACATTTTTATAAGCCATAAAAGGTGCGAGTAAAAAATGATAACGTTATTGGTCGCAAACACCCATGAAAAAACAACGGGTTGAACCGGGAATGCCAGCAGAAGTGAAAACTTCTAGTCCTTTCACTCAGCGTCTTACGAATTTTCGATCTATAATATGGGTCCCCGAGATTCGCTACGTGATAAATTCAAAGAAATAAACATATTGACCGTCATTTGTCAATATATTTATGAAGCCATTATGTATACGCATAAAAATATTAATTTGTTTACAAAAAATAGTGATAAACACAATGTAAATACATACAAGAAATAAATATAAACTCGCTTTGCCCACCACTAGGCTGCATAAGGTTAATGTATCATTTAAAGGGCAATGTATACGCTTCTACAACAAGATTCCCAAAGAATTGCAACAGTTGTCAATTACTAAATTTAAGAAAATTGTAAAAAATAATCTTTGTAAAAAAGCTTATTATAATATATCGGATTACCTTGAGGACAAAACTGCTTGGGACGGAATCTGCTCCAACACAATCAAAAACAAGACTAACAAATAATGATTGTAAAGTTTCAATACAAAAATGAGCTAGAGTTTCTAATCGCTTCTTTGCTCTAGTGTAAAAAAAGCGAAGCGACCAGATACCATAAATTTATTTCCTACTTATCTATAAGCACTTATGATTATTTTGTTTTTTTGTGATTTATTTTGACGTGTCTAAGTTTTGTAAAACCAAACTATGGAAATAAATAATTTTGTATCTTGTATCTTGATCAGCTCACGTGTCGCTTTGACGATCTGACGCAATTAAAACTTCATTTAGCACTCGTTAAGGGGCGTAATTGATAAGGTTTTAATTGGTATCTTCATATAACAATAACGAGTTGTATCTAATATTAACAATTCGGAAAATAGAGTATTTCATATGCTAAGATACTTATATAAATCATGTACTTTAAATTAATTTATTCCTCCACTCGATTCAGGAGAATGGTTATTGTATCCGTACAAAGCCGGAACAGGCCCATCTAGTGTAAAAATTGATCATATCATTTATTTTGCTTTGTCACACTTTTATTGGCAACAAAAGAACTCATGCTTGCTTAATTTGTTAATGATTTGTTCACAAACTATAACCTAGCTATCAATCAGGCAATCAGGATGGAAATCTCATTGGCAAGAGGATATACCATACGGGTGTGGTAATTAGAGATATTAATCAGGTGATGCATAATGGTATTATGTATCTAATAATCGACAAGCAATTTAGATAAGTTCAAGAAAATCGGTATAATATCCAAATTATATTAGACTTTATACGGAGATATATCAAAAAGGCAAGACTTTTATAATCACACAACATCGCGTCGTCGAAATGTGGTCAAGAAATTTAAATAGAGATGCATTTTGTGGATGCGTTGTCGATAGGATGTGGTTACGATAGGGTCGCGTTGACAACGCAACCACGAGATACAGAATAAAATAAAAATTACTCTCGTAGACATAAGATTTAGTCTACAATTCTGCCGTCAATAGCATAGTTACAGTAAGTCGCATTTTTGACAAAACTGAGTTAGATATACAGCCGTGATCACGACAACGAGATCTACATTTTTATCTTATCCATTCATTTGAATCGTTTTTTAATCCCAATTTAACAATAAAAAATTTGCAGTAAGTCGAGCATTTTTTTTACATCACCAGGCATGATTACAGTAGGTACACTTACTGCAAAAGTTCTTATTCAGAGTCACTCGGCCAGATTACAGTATGACATCTATACCTCTAATATGTTAAGTCATTTACTGTATAAAAACTGGATCTGAGCCGAGCAAATAAACACTAAGAAGATATACTGTTTTGATCCTAAGCATCATCGCAATATGTCTTAAATGAGTGGTCTAGTTTTAATAACAGTATGCTGGGATGCTGTACCTTTGTTTGGTACATGTCATAAACATTGCCTTTATGTTACATAATAATACAGACAGTAAGATGCGATACTGTAGCAACATGGGGGTGAGAGTGGGAAAGCAAGATGCGATACTGTACAAAGTAGCAATATTCTGTCCTCGAATAATTGCATTTAACGAGACATTTGCTCCTATAGGTAAATCTACCAAGGAAAATAATCCTTACGCTGTCTTATGGCACGAAGCCATTTCAGGCCAAAATGTTCAAGACATTGTTTCAACATTCAGAGCTTTTTTTTACACCACCGGAATAAAAGTGATTTGGTGATTTGGGCAGATAATTGTTCGTCACAAAACAAGAACTGGACACTCTTTTCGTTTCTTGTCAATATTGTCAACAGCGATATAATTGAAGCACGCTCCATTACTATAAAGTATCTAGAACCAGGACATACATTCAATTCAGCTGACAGCTTCCACCACCAAGTGGAGCAGTCTCTTAAAAAAATGAAAAATGTTTGTGACTTAAATGACTATGTAGAAGCCGTTCGAACTTCTAACTCAGGATTAAATTTCCCAAAGCTAATGGATATCTGTGATTTCTACAATTATTGTGACGTGCATTGAAAGACCGGGTATACGTTAAAGATTTAACTGTGGTCAAAGTTGTCCGTGGAGAGTATTATTTGTTTTACAAAAAATCTCATGCTGATGAGGAATTCAGGACCTTAAACTTTTTACAAGCCAAAATTTTCAAAAACAAACAATTCCCTATCAGCTGAACAGAGATGTTCACCAAGGGGTATCGCCTCATCACGAAAAGAGAAAATTATTAAAGATCTCGTTCCCTTGATGTTACCCAGTCGAAGGCAATTCTGGTTTGATTTGCCAGTTGACGATGCATCCTTAAATCTTGAAGATTAATTCTCGCATTATTGTTTTCGTAGGAGTTGATTCCTAATTAATTGATTCATTTAATATTTTAATTTTGTTACATTGTTAAAGAAGAATGTTTCATGTTTTTTTCGTAACTTGTTTTACTTTTGTTATTTACGATTTAAGTATCGTTGTTATATAGATCAATAAGTGTTGATTTGATACCGAAGAAAGGATAATATTTTTTGTTTGATTGAAATGTAAAGCTACATTTGCCATAAATTAGCATCTGTGATTCCAGAATAATTACTACTAGGAAGACTGATTAATACATATTAAGTTAACTTGAGTTTAGTGATAAATGTAAGAAAACTAAATTCTTAGTTGTGCCATTTTTAACTGGAAATACTGATTCAGATAAGTAAAATAAGAAACGTAATTTTGTGATTAATTATGTGATCATGGGTGACTTAATTGTAATAAAGAAGTTTTATTTGAACCTAATGATAATTTATTTCTCTAAACCTATCATGATGCGTTCAATTTTATTACTAGGTTATTTTCAGCATCAGTTTGGTAGTACTTATCAGAATATTTGAAACTGATTATAATTTTTTTCAAATATATTTATAAAACCAAAAGCTTATTAGTGTGTTATATTATAAACCATTGAAATATATATGGTTACTCCGCATAAACACAGTAAAAAACACACTTCCTGTGTTTATGCTAAGTGTTCCCAAATAGAGAGTTTTAGGAGATACTTAGTTTAACAAAAATAATGAATTTATTTTGTCTTTCAATTGCTTAGTATTGGTTTCCAAACACGTAATACATAGGTGCAGAGGTCTTCTTTCATTTAAGGTATCAATCACTATGATCTGATTACAAACAAAAGATTTATGGAAGATTTTCGTACAAAAACTTTAACCGCGTTTTTCTCGATAACATCGAAAGCGCACTTACTGTATCTATGCTTTTGACGGCAGAATTGAGACCTGAAGCATAAATTCCACGACCAAATTTTTATAAAAATCTGAATAATATTTAAACGACTGATAATCACGTTAAGGGGAGTTAAATCTAAAGTTTTTGAGGACTCTTATCGCCCTGCCACCGATGATTCAACCCTCTCGTTACACCGTGTACTTATATTAGGGTTCGTTACAGGTAGGCATGACGCATAGCGGGTACATAGAATCCAGTTAATTGTACTATTTTCGGCAACTTAGCGATTGCCAGCCTAAACAAATATTCACGTAATTTATAAAAGGCCACAAATCAATTGAAACACATGCAATGTTTCCACCGCTTGCCGATAAATCAGCTCGCCACGGAGTCACGAAAACATTCCTTTGACATTTTTACGTTTGATTACCTTCAACATTTTTGTTTTATGGGGTTAAGAGAACAAATTACAAAAGTTGGAACTTTAATATAGCTCCAAGTACCTATTTAATATTCTGATACAGAACACCATAAATCATTTTCTTTTCATAATTTGTGTCGCTCCTAATGAAATCTACCAAAACATTTCGAACAATTTAAAATAGTATATTTACTGTGGAATCAGTTAAAATGCAATGCAGCTGTTTTGTTTTTAACCAGTAAATCAATTCGGCAATAAAAATGTGATAAACGTCACTAACTTGAACTATCTGTACTATTAATGAGACCCAGAGGTGGATGATGGGTCTTAATCTTACTATACCAATTCTTATAATTTGCGATGATTACAGTCTACAAAAAATATGTCGCAATTTATTACAAAATCCCGGAACCCACCAAACCACCTTAGAGATCATATCTGACTTTGGAATAGAAACGTCGTAATGTCATTATTTCATTACACGTGAGAAAACCCCGTTTTCAAAATGAATACATAGAGATTATTACCAAACGAATACGTCCTAAGCCTTCTAAAGACGTGTACGTTATATCTATGAAGCTAATTGCAAAGGCCGCTGAACCTCTAGCCCCAGTTCTGACAAACCTTTTTAATGAGTGTCTGCGCTCTGGTGAATTGCCGAAGTGCTTGAAACTCAGCAAGATTACACCGATATATAAGGGTAAGGGCAATAGAGACAGTATGGACTCGTACAGGCCTGTATCTATAATACCAGCAATAGCTAAGATCATTGAAAACGGCATAAGCACTAGACTTACTAAGTACTTTAGTGACATCGAGGCAATGTCAGATAGGCAGTATGCTTACAGAGAAGGCAGGTCGACCACGTCGCTGGCCCGGGAAGTGCTTAGAAAAGTCATGGACGCTCGTGAGAGCCAACAGCAGGTTGCCATGATCTGCTGTGACCTATCAAAGGCGTTTGATGTTGCCGACCATGAAGTACTTGTCACTAAGCTGGAACATTATGGGATAAGTGGAGCCGCGCTCTCTTTACTAGGGAACATGCTGAAACCTAGATCCCAGATTGTGGTGGGCGATAATGGCGACGTCCGTTCGACGCCTCTCACAACAACAATGGGCGTAGCACAGGGTCTTCCGTCTCCAACATCTTGTTCTCGATCTTACTTAACGACCTGCCGCAGGCGGTGAGCTCAGCCGACATATTAATGTACGCGGACGATGTTTGCGCTTTAGTTACAGAGCCGACAGTTGATGCTTTAGAAGTTAACATGAACGTAACAGCGAACAAGCTTGTGTGCTGGTTCAGGGCTAACGGGTTAGTATTAAACATTAAAAAAACCCACTTCATGCATATTTGCTTGTCAGGACGACAACCTAGAAACCTAACTGTAGTCGCTGGTGATACCAAGATAGAGCAGGTAGCTCAAACCACTTTTCTTGGTTTTGAACTTGATAGGGGTCTCACATGGGAAGCACACATCGACAAGCTATGCAAAAAACTTGGAGGTGCATGCTATGCGCTGACCCGTTTGGCCAGGTTCTTGCCAGCACACGTAGTGCGTTCTTGTTACTATGCAACTGTACATTCATTGATACAATACGGAGCCGAGCTTTGGGCACGCGCCGCCGATTGGCAGCGGGCGTTTCGTCTGCAAAAGCGGGCGATACGAGCTATCGTTAAGATCCCTCAAGACGTGTCTGAAAGCCTTACTTCAAAGAACTGAGAATCCTCACGCTTCCTTCAATTCTCATTTTCCAGGTAGCGGTTTATGTAAGGTGTAACCAGGATATGTTCACTAGAAATAGTGACATCCATGGATACAAAACCCGCAGAGCTAATAAAATTACCACACTGTCTCGAAATCTTGTAAAATCGGGTAAACTAACTAGCATAATGGGCCCGGTGGTGTACAACCACCTACCTGATGAGATAGTGACATCAGACACCCTTACCTCCTTTAAGAGTAAATTGAAACACTGGCTCACTGACAACAGCTTCTATTCATATGAGGAATTCCTAGCATATAAATAGTAAACCTATGTGTAAAATAGTTAACTATTAACTAGGTACTGACTATATTATTTTTATGAATATTATTTTTTTTATGAATTTTTGACTTATAATTTAATTTTATATTGACTTTAAAGATTAAAGTATTTGTTAATTGATATTGTATTGACATGTTATTAATTTATGAAACAATCGTTATCCATGTAACAGTATATAGTTTTTACGAAAGTAGAACTTATATACAAATGTAATTGACGTGTAAATCTTGTATTATACGAAATAAATGATTTTATGATTTTTTTATGTACCTAGCCTTCGTTTAGAGACTTAAATAACGAACGTATTTTTAAAATACCCTGTATTTTAGTGCAGCCAATTTAATGGACATAATTTCTAAAGTTCCATCTCATACCTTCTTCATTTTACTTTGTGCTCCACGTCAATCAGTTCCCCTGACTTACCTGACAAGATATAATACCTATACCTGCCCTTAACGTAATATTTACCGTGCCAGCCCGCGCCGAACCCACCCCTTTATGGAAAGGCGTTAGCTTTTTACTACAGCCTTGTTATTTAGTTGATTCAGGACGTAATGTATTTGCAAATTGAATGAATAACATTATGTAACAATTCGTAGGAACCTACTTATAAATTTTCTTATGTGTAAACAACCAGTACATAAAAATAAATAAATAAATATTTCCGGACTACTCACACGGCATCACTTAACCCCAAACTAAGCAGAGCTTGTACTATGGGTGTTAGGTGACTGATATACTACATAGATACATTTTTTTTTGTAAATACATGACGTATGATACATAGAAAACACCCAGACCCGAAACCAGAAATTGTAGATCGTACAAAATCTGCCATAAACATAAGGTTAGGAGTTGAAGGCAAAGACATACATCTACCTAGATAATGCATGTATCATGATTTATATTAAAACCAAGCGTGCCGACTTTTGCTTTTATGAAGTCGAAGTAATGCGCGACAGTATCGCTAGTTCCGATATTTATCGTCTCATAACACACAAAGGTCAAATCAATCGTCCAAAGCAAGCGCAGCAACGCAATGTGAATTTTTTTGCGATCGCCCGGTTGCTACAACGGACGCGCGCGGTCTAGAGTTAGCGGCGACTGACCACGACGCTTGGTCGGGGTTCGGACACTCGAAGTACATGCATTTGCGTTATGTATGTACAGACATACATAACGTAAATGCATGTAGGATCACAGGATTGAAGTAGATGATCGAGGTTTATATACAAAATGAGAGAGGCAAAACAAATCATTTGTAGTAGAAATTCAAAGACTATTGGAATAATTCGTTGAAATAGCAGTTGATCTACATATTAAGTTCAGCATGATAGCTCGTAGAGGCCTCTCAAATCGGCAATTATGCTAGAAATTGGTTCAATTGCTCCATATATCAAACATTTTCAATTTTCCATAATGGGGTATTAAAGGCGAGGTGTGAAAATTACGCGATATAAAAGCAAATACAAAATTCAAAACTTGTACAATCACACCTACCATAATGCACTTGTACTTTACAGATTAAGATCATCTAGGTACAGTCAGCGTTAAATTGATATAAGCGTCTAGAGTAGTCAAAATAATCTGTAAAACAAAACCAAATTAAGTTATCATTTTGACAGATCGGGTCAGATCATTTGAAGACCTAGTCAGCTTTATGTTAGTAGTTTATATCATTTGTTTGTTTTTTTTCAGATTGTTTTGACTACTCTGGAGGCTTATATAAATCTGACGCTGACTGTACGAGTAATACTTACAACTGTGATAATGCTAATTTGCAGAAAAACTGTTTGTTAAATTAATTGTAGCACACATTAATACGTGTCGCATCATGATAATGCGAGCTGGGTTTATTTACCTCGCAGTCTATCGCTAGATGGTATAGCTACAGATAACTTGGCTGTCCCTCTTAAGGTTTCTAGTATTCTTGTTATAGCTGGTACACTGTATTTCTGAAAAAAATTGTGTTTTCAATAATAGGTAGAGTTACAAAAAGAATGGTGCATTATTTGTTAAGAAAATAAGTGATTTTGACAATTGCCGGGTCAGCTAGTATTTATTAGGGTTTAATTTCCAAAAAAAGAAAAAAGTTTCTTATGAAAAAATAACATTCTTGTCTTGTGTGGTTTTTAATTGAAAAATGTGTATAAACTGTAACTCTAGCTGTAGTATGAGACTATCGCATACCTTATCAAAATTATTAATATAAAAACGTATCTATTTTTTAAATAAAAAAAAAATGATCTATAACCCATTTTAATAACTAGAAAACTTTTGAATGATGACAAACCGACAGACAAACAGCAGAGTGCAGAGTAAGTATAGGGTGCCGGATTACCTTTTGGACCCTGAAAACACAAATTAATAAGTTTTGACGTTTGGGCGCTTACTTTAGTAATCTCTATTGGTATTTATACTTGTTAGTGCTCTGAGTGATTATGATTTATACAAAAAAGTCACAAACACCTTATCAATAACTAAATAGGCACAGTTATAGGTATACAAAATTATTATTATTATAGTAACCTAAAATACCATATCTTAATTCATAATTTTAATTTAGTTTCAAAACCAAAAGAGTTTTGAATCGTAGGGATTATTTCCTATTTGATTTATTCATAAAACAATCAATCGTATTTGAAATATAATAATGATTATATTAACTTTACTAAACACTTAAATTTAATTGATATTAAATTAAATTAAAATTTGATAACAATACAAAAAATAAACAAAAAAATAATTTAGGAGTAATAGCTGAAATATCGAAAATGAATAAATTAACTGTTTTATAATAATGCGAGAATTATATATTTCATAGTAGGTATTTTGTTTAATACGAATACGTAGGTATGGTTTTCGTGGACCGTGCCGGTCGGACTAAGTGCAAGCCATTTCGCAACGCGTTCGTATTTTGGATTATTCAAACTAAACCAAGCTCACATAAATACTGGAGCATGGACTCGCGCCGATCGATCGCCAGTAATAATATTATCTAACGCTAGCTTTAAAAGCCACTGCTTTGCATAGCATGGATTTTCCCACGAAAATAGTCGTAGAATATCCACATAAAGGCTACCGTCCTTCATAGACTTAGCTCACCATTCTTATTCATATGAATTTATTCGTTGTTTCATGTGGTGAAAATAAAGGTGTTATATTTTAGATACCCTGACATTTGCCCCGGGCATAACAACTTTTACTTATATGTACACTTAGCCTAACGAAAAAAAACCTAACACTCCGACCGGCAGAGCGGTAATACTTTTTTTAGTTTTTCCATCTATCGATAAATAACAGAGCTTTAAATGGCTTTTTGAAAAATCACGCTCAGCAACCCGCCTTTAGGTGGCATTGGTTGTATCGGCGTTACTGCGCATGCGTAATCTGATTCTTTGTCACTACACTCAAAGTGTAACTTGAATTAATATCAAAGAAAAAAAATAATGCATAAATAAAATAAATATATAATTATAATTGCATGAGTTGATTAAAAATGATATGCAATAGCTTTACCGCGGCAGTGCCACACGTCTTTTTATTTATCGAGGAGGGAATTTTCTTTTAGATATCACACTGCAGGGTGTAGTGCGATTATGTGGGGTTGTCTTGACGACCCAAAAAACCTCCTCGGTGGCCACCATCCATGTAGGTTAAGGGGCTCCGGGATCTCCGGAGCTACGCAACCGGTGCCCATCATACAGTTTGGTTTAGCCTTAGACTA
This sequence comes from Gymnoscelis rufifasciata, assembly GCA_929108375.1. Classification (NCBI taxonomy): domain Eukaryota; kingdom Metazoa; phylum Arthropoda; class Insecta; order Lepidoptera; family Geometridae; genus Gymnoscelis; species Gymnoscelis rufifasciata. The sequence goes on along the minus strand of OV815302.1, from coordinate 8,459,792 downwards.
AGAGTCAGCCGATAGTAGGTTACTTATTACATGTACTGTGAACTATCCTTAGAATATTTATCATTAAATTTAAAATTGTGTTACAAAGGTATCAAAAATACTGAATACTAAGCTCATATTAAGAATTGAAGTAAGTTTGGCAGGCGGTTGGCGAGCATAGTTGTTTTATACCCATATTTTAGTGCGTTTTACTTGGCCAGGTTCTACGCCCCAATATATGGAGAGAGCATTTTAGCGCCGATGCTCGCCGTATAAAAAAAGTCTGCCTGTAAACTATTTACATTTCACAATCCATATTGAAGAATGTTACAAGTTTACAGGCCATCTATCAACAGTAAATTGAGAGAAGAGGAAAGTATTCATTAAGTAGGCACAAACCTGCCACTCTGGATTTTTCCGGTTGAACATGCCGGTTTCCTCACGATGTTTGCCTACACCGTTAGAGAGCGCACATAGAATTTTTAAGTTGAAAAATCTTGAGACCTTCGGAATAAAAATCCAGTGTGCTCCTGCTTAGCTAACACGGCTTAGGACAAACATGCTATTTAAATTATACGTTTAGTCATGTCGTACGTAAAATAATATTATAGTTGACCGACTGCGTTGGCGTCACTGTGTGCAGGATTCGAGGATTAATTGATAGAGAATCGTATTTGCTCGGATTGAGGACTAGATTGGATTCGTGCTCCCCACATAATGTGCTAGAAGGATTTCCCTTTATCTAATAAGCTGATTGTTCGATCTTTTTCGGGATTAACTAACTCTCATTTTCTTATGGTTTTACTTAGAACACTTCGAAAACTTTAATATCAAGGGAGCTTTTTTAAGATATAATAAGTATGCTTGCAGCGTTCATTTATTTATCAAGGTAGACGGTGTTGTTGAGAAATTCATTAGTTCTGTAGGAAACTTTTATGAAAGCTGAGCCAAAAGCGGCTTAGCTGTGAAAATGCTAGTTTGTTATAATATTTGTGTTTAAATACTTATTTTACCTGACAATAATAATAATTTGTGCCTTGTTTTGGATTTCATTGGGTCCTTACTAATTTTATTAGTTCAATTTCATTGGCATAATTAGTATAACGGAAATTAATGGCCAAATATGACGTAATGACCACGTGTCCCGAGAGCTGCAGAAAGCAGAGTAAAGTTATTCCTTTATGAAAGTAAATATAAAGCATAAATATATCGCCGTATACTACGAATAAGGCATAGACTAATTACCGAATAAGGTAACAGTGGCCAATGTGAGCTATTAATTTGATTGTATTTATGAAATATCCATCGCCATTTACATGTAGGAACTCAATTTTAAAAAAAATATTATAAACAAATATTATTAAGGTTTTAAACATGTGTCACAATAATATTGATGTCTGGCAAGGTCAAAATAAGCCTTACAACCTTTTGTTCATTTTGCGAAATGCAAACTTTTGGGATTTTGCGGCGAATTAGGGTCACAAACTCTACAGTACATCAAAAATCACCGTTGTACTTAATAGACTGTTCATTAGAATTTGAAGTTTGTGTTATGCGCCATGACTTTAGTAGCGCCCGAAAACTCCCAGCAACTTAATATTTTAGTACCGTACAAAATATCTTTATTATTTTGAAACGTCAGTCCATATACAAAGACTATTGTTAACTTCTGTTTAGAATATTCCGTACTAAGCACAATTCCACGTCAATACCCAAACAATTTATATTCATCGTTCGCTTGAAAAGTTTTCTAAAATGTATCACTAACTTTCAAACAAGACACGATTTTCTATACCTCACACAATTCTGTATTTTAGTCTTTAAAGTAAAGAAAATAAAGTTTAATTTAGTTAATTCTAGTAAAGATTCCGGCACAGGAAAGTTGAAACAATGACATCAAGTTTCAAGCAACAGATGTTAGGGAACGCTTAATGAAATAACAAGCGGAGTTTTACCGAAATTAAGTTACTTTGCGGTTCTGGTTTTGTAACTTTAAGCGTGACGAGGACAAAGTCTAAAAATTACATTCTCCTATAATTATACTACACGAATCAATTTTCTATTCCGTTGCACGCACCGTTCCGTGCACTAAAATTAACATTATTGTATTTAAATTCAACATGGTATACCTGTACTAAAAACTTAATTATTTTTGAGACACAATTATTATCAATAATCATCATTAATTTGCTTCAACATAATGTAGTTTACAAAAGATCTTAATATTAAATTGGTCTCAATTATGTTCTACTTGTTAACATGCAAAAATCCATTATATGTCAGAAATTTATAAATAATACAATAAAAAAATATAATAATAATATGATTCATTTTTATTATAATAAAACATTAAATAATATTCTTTATAAATTATGATACGCTCATAATGATTATATTTAACTAATTTCATTTTTAACCCCCGATCAAAAAAATTATAAGTTTGATGTGTCTGTCTGTCTGTCTGTTACATCATAGCTCCCGAACGGATGGAGCGATTTCAATTAAGTTTTTTTTTTGTATGAAAGGTGAGTTTGGCCCGGGTGTTCTTAGATATGTTTCATGAAAATCGGTTGAGCCGTTTAAAAGTTATGGGGGTGAGAGTGGGGAAGGAAAACAGAAAATCTGCAAATATACTATCGTGTGGGGTATCAAATGAAAGCGCATCAAGTCCACATTACATAATATTATGTTGTTTTACATTTAAGGAAATGAAGGCATTGGAATGGAGGGTATTTCTTAATTTTCGTAATTTAGATTTATTTATTATGACTTTCAGGTTCGTAAAAATATGAGAATGAGAAGTTTTCCCATCCCAAAATAAAAACTCCTCTACGATTAAAATTAATGTTTGTAATATAAACCTAAGTTCTGCTGGTATGATTTGTATTTTATATCTAAATAAATCTTGAATTGACCAATTTCTTAATTTAACGATTATTTTCCTATCTATTTGGTCCCTTTCGATTTGTGGTAGAAGTGTTTACATTCAAAATGTACTAAAATATTAAGTTAGGTAGGTACATAATGTTCAGCCGCATAATGTAAATGCCGTGTTGGCTAAGTAGGAGCACACTCGACTTTCATTCCGAAGGACGTGGGTTCTAACCTCTGAATTTTGCTTCTTGAAAAATGTATGTGCGCTTTAAACACGTTCTTTAACAGTGAAGTCAAACATGTTCTGAGAACTTCAAAGAGTTTGAAAGACATGTGACATTCACAACCCGCACTTGGCCAGCGTGGTAAATTAAGGCCTTATCTCTCTCGTTTAAGCCAGAAGTCACTGTGTCCCAGCGGTGGGAACGGTAATAGGGGGTTGATGATGATAATGTTCAGCCACAATTTGAAAAAGAATCCCGACTCTGGAGTTTTCGCGTATACCTGAAAAGAAAAAAAAAACTATAGAGTTATTACTAAAATCGAATCGAAGCCTTGTAATAAAAAACTTTCGGCATACACAATGAACTAACGCCGACCGCGTTTAAATTCAGATCGGCCGGTCTTTCTACCACAATTCTACACAAAAAATCATTGCAATTTGAACCCTAACTTGATAGTACTAAGAACTGTACAGCTGTTTCGTTATAATTGTAGTTTTGTGACCATATATTTAGTTTGGCTCCAAATTGTGGCTTCGAAGTGTTTATTTGACAAACATTACACAGCCGTTGATTTGTTTGGTTGGCACAATAACCTTTAAAATAGTTATACGTTTAACGTATGTATCTATCTTTTTGAATTCTATCCTAAATTATACCTAATGGACTATTTTTCTTTTGGAACTGCTATGAATGGATTATGAATAGATTATTATCATTTAGGAAATTAATTAAAAAATATATCATAAGGAGCGAACGTAAGATCGTGTATGTTATTTACATATGATATATATTGGGAGTCATTTTAAGAACCAAACACAATAATTGCGTAGTTGATCATCGACAAACGAGATCATTATCTATGCAGACCTAACGATTTTGTAGCGGAAAAATAAATTTCTCTTTGCTTATAGATTTTGAGTTTCCATAACTCAAATTTACCCCCTAGTGGTTCTGTATACATTTATGCATTTATTTTGCAGCTCTTGGAGCCATCGCAAGAGTACTTACTACATACACAATAAAAACACTTTATTGTTCACCAAAACAAATCAATATTTTCATAAATCATATATAAGGAAGAAGAACAAAGGGCGGCCTTATCGCTTAAGAGCGATCTCTTCCAGGCATTACATAAAACATTTTTATTAAATACCAATATCCATTACACAGTATTAAATCCAAATGAAATATTAAACTACTTTTATCAGGCCATTCGTGCATAGCAAATGTTTAAAACGGGTATAATTGAAGCGGTTAACCAATTTGCGATATTTGTAGCGGATAACACTGTTCCGACCGCAAACTAAATGTACGTAACAGTTTCGTAACATTCCACAGTATGTAGTTATATCCGTGCACTGGCGGCGGCCTTCGGGGGTGGCGAACAGTAGCCCTACCACGGGTTGACACTAACGACTGTTGGAGATCACAACATGCTGTTATCCCATACAATTGACAGATAAAGATAAAATTAGAGTTGTTAAAAATCTGACCTTTTATCTCCAATAATCGTTAGTGGCAACTCATGGCATTCATTCAAAACATAAATTGAATAAATATTTATGTATTAGGTAGAATATCGCGCTTCGAAACACTTGTCTAAGGTCACAAGTGTTTCGGTTTAAAAGGTTTTTCTTCGCTTGAAATATTGAAATCGGGGTTTTTTCTTAAATTTTAAATTTAGATTTATTAATTTAGTGTGTCAACCCTTGTCACCTTGGATTGGAATTATTTTGTTTTCAGTATGAGTAAAAAATAAAACTTTATAACTTATATTTTTTACTTTTCAGTAAATATTTTTATTTAATACTAGCTTGGCATAATAATACACGCCTTGGCGTTGCCCGTGTTTTTGGATATTCTCGCGGGAACAACGTATTTTCGTAATTTTGTTATTCTTTCAAAGTTAAATATTTAAATACTCATAATTTCTTTATTTTTAAAACATAGCAATTCTCGTCAAACTTTAAAAATACCAAAACCAAACAACCAGACCTACTTTCGCATCACATACCTTTCACGAAGGACAAAGGACATCTTTTGTCCTCGCAAAGCGCAGGGCTTGCCGCCCGGAGCCTCGCAACGGGAAGGGCAGCCGCTGCCGTGCTCGTAGTATGTGGACGTGGGAGATTAATTTGCTTACATGGAACTTCATAGTTTTGCACCAAACAACTTACCTTAAATAAAAAAAAACTCTCTAGCTTTTTAAATTATATAAGTATAGATAGATTGTTCATCGAGTGCTTAAAGTTTTAAGTGAGCTGGAAAAGTGTAAATTTTAGTGGTTTAATACGAGTAGGTACTAACAGATGTCTATGATATCAAAATGTCTTCACCTCGGATAGTATTAAAAATTATAACTGAAAAACTATTAAATTCTTAATAAAATTGATAAAGCAGATACTTACCTATTTTCCATTCAAAATGTATGTGGGGTATCGTAGGTATAATCGATAAATTAAAGTCAAATCGATTTAAAAAATAACATCGACATCATTTGAAAAATTAGGCCTCAATTCCATCGCCATCTTCGGTTGCATTAATTAATGTATCTATTAAGAGTTCCATCTATTTTAAGTTCAACAGGGTTTGATTGCGGGAAAATACATTAGGTATACCGCGAATCGCTAGTATGTACCTACTAAAACGGTAAATCCAGATTTCGTTCACGTTTCAGCAGATATGATTCAATATTAGCCGTCCCGCCTATTGGCCAGATCCCGGCCCCTCGTCTGCAATTAACTCCACTTCCGAAGCCTCAGGCCAACGACAAATCACTTTTCAGACACCCCAGAAATGGAACTAGCGTCCAGCCTTCCGGGAATTACATAAAACCCCTGATACACTACGAGATTTTCAACCTTAAATACTTCACAAGTATGTACATATTAGCCGTAGTGTATACGTATAATCATCATCAATCATTGTTATTATATTTTCAGCCGTAGGAAAACACTGCTAAGACTTACGATTCCTTCCAGGACTTGCTTCATGCATTCGGAGACGAACTTCATCCACCGTGATCTGTTCATCTAGTTGGTGAAAGTTTTATGCAACAGGCCCTAATTCGAGAACTATTCGGGCCAAACATTATCTGATCTACGTGTTTTATGACCTGCCACTGCCACACACAAAAAATGCCTTGGCATTAAGCTCACCTTTTGTACAACTCTGTATTTTCTTGTGCAAAATAATAATAATATATATTTTTAATTTTTATATATTATATTAAATGACAAAATGGTCTGACCTCCATCGGGTTGGTCTCCGGGAACATGTCGGTGAGCTGCTTGCACTTGCGATAGTGGTCCTCGTCCTCGTAGAAGTCGGCCACCACTTTGTCCTTCTCGCTGCAATCCTTCTCATCGTCGGATAGGAAGTTGGAGCTGGATCTACTCCACTGATTCCGAAAAGTTCTCGAATGGAGGCCGCGGATCGGTAAGGGCGCAGCGTCGGACGACCACCAACAAGATGGACAGATGACTTGGTGAAACTTGCTGCCTCACGGTGAATGCAAGTAGCGACCGATCGTAATAATTGATCGTCTTTGAGGGAGGCTTATGTCCAGTGGGCGTCTAATGGCTGAAATGACGATGATGATGAAAGTTAAAATCGTAGAGTGGAGAAGAGAGAGAAAAGTACGAACGCGACCCGTTCTAAGTTCTATTTGGTAAATGATTTAAATACTTTGCACTATATGGGTTTAGATGAGTTACACTTATCAAATTGAATATTTTTGTTGATATTTTTAGTTATGGTAAAATACGAAGGTACCAAATATTTTTTTATAGCGAGCCGCATGCAGCTACTTTAAATACCTACGTGCTCGATTATCAGTTCAATATGTTTGTAGGATCAGTACATAGGCAAAATCATGATTTACATGATCACTTAAACCACCGCATTTCAGTCAATACATTAGTACCTACCTATCTAAAACAGAGAAACTAATTCGCATGCATTTTTAAACCATCCCTAATTATCTTGATATCATAAAATTTAACATAACCGATCAAAACAGAGGTTTTATAAAGAATCTGACGTTGATATTGCACCAGCTTTTGTGCTATTACAGTGATGTCGAACAAAACGGTCCACATCTGCTGCACTCCACATAAAAGTGTTCGCTAGTTATTCCGATGGTACCGTTATTACTTCAATATTTCTAATAGCGTCTATCCAATCTCGCTGGATGGGTACAAACAGGTGCAGATACGGATAGCTATGTGGGAACCGCGTTACTCAACCCGGTTGAATAGTTTTACCAGGTTTTTCTGGTTTACGGACTAAACCCCAGTTTGTAGTTTAGTTCACTGATATGCTAAGTGACATTGGACTGTATAGGCTTACGTGGTCATGTATTAAAAACGCTATTTTAACTGAGGATTTTGAATTGCCATCTAGATTACATAAAATATCTGATTGTTATAAAAACAGGTTCAGTTCTTAACCAACCTTACTGTGTATGAAGCTCTATCGATATATATTTGCTAATGCGTTTAAACTGAAAACATACAAGGGTTTTTAATACTAATTATTAAAAAAATTAGGGCTTTAGCGCGAGGCGGCGCTGTGTACGCACGCATTTATATTACCTCCGTATAAATTTAATCAAAAATATTAGAAAACGAGTGTTTTTAAAACATTTTGAAGTTTTTATGTTTTTGTTTTTATCTTATGTTTATATTTTAAAATTAAAATATTGTATAATGTTTCCGCGAGTAGCGCAGCAGCCGCTTCTCGCTATTTTTGGTCACCATGGAAGACCAGCGCTATGACAGGACCTAGTTCTGTCATAGCAAACGCTGATTGGTGACCATTTATGTCATACTTTTTCAAACTACCCTATTCTGCTGTATCACATTTACTTAAAAAGCTATTGATTTTAAAAAATTGAACACATTTATATTTATCCAAAACTCGTTGAATTTGTTAATAATAATTAAATTAAGATTGTTAATTACTAACTAACGCCTAGAGAAATTATATTATAAATTTAAGATGTAAAATATGTATCTCATTGTAAGTGAACTTTTAGAAGTTTTTATGAGAAATAAAGCTTCTTTAAACTTTTTTATTAAAAAAACTATGTTAAATCTGTAGAATATTTAATTTATTTTTAATTTGATTAAATAATACACGTTCTTTATCTTTTATCCTTTTTATCTTTATTTCACAATAGCTTAGAAATAGCTCTATATTTTAAACTTTGTTTGATTGGTGAAACTTGCTGCCTCACGGTGAATGCAAGTAGCGACCGATCGTAATAATTGATCGTCTTTGAGGGAGGCTTATGTCCAGTGGGCGTCTAATGGCTGAAATGACGATGATGATGAAAGTTAAAATCGTAGAGTGGAGAAGAGAGAGAAAAGTACGAACGCGACCCGTTCTAAGTTCTATTTGGTAAATGATTTAAATACTTTGCACTATATGGGTTTAGATGAGTTACACTTATCAAATTGAATATTTTTGTTGATATTTTTAGTTATGGTAAAATACGAAGGTACCAAATATTTTTTTATAGCGAGCCGCATGCAGCTACTTTAAATACCTACGTGCTCGATTATCAGTTCAATATGTTTGTAGGATCAGTACATAGGCAAAATCATGATTTACATGATCACTTAAACCACCGCATTTCAGTCAATACATTAGTACCTACCTATCTAAAACAGAGAAACTAATTCGCATGCATTTTTAAACCATCCCTAATTATCTTGATATCATAAAATTTAACATAACCGATCAAAACAGAGGTTTTATAAAGAATCTGACGTTGATATTGCACCAGCTTTTGTGCTATTACAGTGATGTCGAACAAAACGGTCCACATCTGCTGCACTCCACATAAAAGTGTTCGCTAGTTATTCCGATGGTACCGTTATTACTTCAATATTTCTAATAGCGTCTATCCAATCTCGCTGGATGGGTACAAACAGGTGCAGATACGGATAGCTATGTGGGAACCGCGTTACTCAACCCGGTTGAATAGTTTTACCAGGTTTTTCTGGTTTACGGACTAAACCCCAGTTTGTAGTTTAGTTCACTGATATGCTAAGTGACATTGGACTGTATAGGCTTACGTGGTCATGTATTAAAAACGCTATTTTAACTGAGGATTTTGAATTGCCATCTAGATTACATAAAATATCTGATTGTTATAAAAACAGGTTCAGTTCTTAACCAACCTTACTGTGTATGAAGCTCTATCGATATATATTTGCTAATGCGTTTAAACTGAAAACATACAAGGGTTTTTAATACTAATTATTAAAAAAATTAGGGCTTTAGCGCGAGGCGGCGCTGTGTACGCACGCATTTATATTACCTCCGTATAAATTTAATCAAAAATATTAGAAAACGAGTGTTTTTAAAACATTTTGAAGTTTTTATGTTTTTGTTTTTATCTTATGTTTATATTTTAAAATTAAAATATTGTATAATGTTTCCGCGAGTAGCGCAGCAGCCGCTTCTCGCTATTTTTGGTCACCATGGAAGACCAGCGCTATGACAGGACCTAGTTCTGTCATAGCAAACGCTGATTGGTGACCATTTATGTCATACTTTTTCAAACTACCCTATTCTGCTGTATCACATTTACTTAAAAAGCTATTGATTTTAAAAAATTGAACACATTTATATTTATCCAAAACTCGTTGAATTTGTTAATAATAATTAAATTAAGATTGTTAATTACTAACTAACGCCTAGAGAAATTATATTATAAATTTAAGATGTAAAATATGTATCTCATTGTAAGTGAACTTTTAGAAGTTTTTATGAGAAATAAAGCTTCTTTAAACTTTTTTATTAAAAAAACTATGTTAAATCTGTAGAATATTTAATTTATTTTTAATTTGATTAAATAATACACGTTCTTTATCTTTTATCCTTTTTATCTTTATTTCACAATAGCTTAGAAATAGCTCTATATTTTAAACTTTGTTTGATATTACTTGCGAGATGGTTAAATGAGCACTTAGTATCTACTGATTTGTTACTTAACATTCCTACCACAAAAAAACAATACAAATGAATATGGGCAAGTTCACATAGCCTTCAAGGACAATTCACATAGCCTTCCAGCCATAAATATGGTAGATACTGATATATATTACGACATTGCTACAATATTCAACTATTTAGCTAGTTATTTTTCAATGTACGCCGCAGTAGGTATGCAGTTCTTATAACAAAATACTAGAATATCCTAAAAAGTGATCGCTTTAGGCGTGAAGGAAACCTTTCTCGACAATTGAAAAGATAAAACCACCTTAAATGTATTGTTCAGAGGCAGAACAGACAGCATATTTTAAAATTCACTGGAGCGCCACTCTATCGACCGTACCAATAATACCCGTAGTACCCGTCACGCGTTTAATATGTGTCGCTGGGTCGCTTAATGCCTATGTATTTTGCATAAGGTTTGTAAATAAGAATAACTTCTTTGATTTTGCAAAAGGTTGTTGGCAGTTTGCTTATTTTTATGGTGCCATACCCAAACAGTGAAACGGCACGATATTACTGAAACTTCGTCGTCACCAGGCTGTATTGAACAGAGCTGACATAGATAGAAAATAAATAAATTTTGAGGTATGATATTCTCTTGCCGTTTTAATAAAAAAATACTAAAAACGCATAATTAATAAATTATGTTATAAGAAGGCTCCCGAAACAACAAACCAGAGGCCAGTACTTGGATGGGTTAATGGACTTACTTTTTAAGATGATCTTGTTCGAGTTTCAAGGTTTCAAACAATTGGTTGGGTGGCCCAAACATCCCCATCTTAACGCAAAGAGTGTATAAACTGTACACGGAACTCTAGGTGTAGTATGATTCCATCTCACACGTATCAAATTATAAAAAATTACATTTATTTCGCTAGTTCGATTAACAGTTCCATAGTGACTACTGATATAATGGTATGAACAGCTCGCGGTATGAAACGACTAAAGACCCCTTCCATTTTAAATGGAAATCTAAATAATGGAACTACGTGTGTGTGCTTAATAATACGTTTTATAATGAGACAGAAGTGTTCTTGTACCTTATGGAAGGTTGTCTTCCATAATTCACCGTATCGTACGTTATCGTACACTATGACCACAAATATGTATATCACATGACATTTTTGTTGTCTTATATTTATTCCATAACTATGCTATCAGATAGGCTGTAATAAACATGACTTGCTATTGTACTTTTTTTAATACTTTATCAAACTGGGAATTTGAAAATTAAATTTTGTTACAACGTTTTAGCCCAATAATTACTAAAAATAGTATGAATACATGGGTGATCGACTATTTCATAAGAATTCCAGGTTCAAATATATTTTAAAATGGTAAAACGAGACCATATAGCGTATATTGCCAAATTTATCAGATGTCATCAAGAGGCGAGCTTATTATAACTCTACACGCCCCGAACTCTACAAGTATTATACGTTTTCACAATCACAAACTAGCTATGTGGGAAAATACATACTTTGCCAAAATACATATGTGGCTTTGGCCCTTGAGTTACCGCAAGAACTATTGTGTAAGAGAAAAAACTAAAGCCCTTAAATAAGGCTACAAATTGCTTGGACATTTAATAGTACCTATATACAACCTACCTATATAACAGCAGTTTAAAACACTACGATCAACGAACTACTAATTATTATTATTATCTATGGAACATAAGTATGTATTTACAAAAAAAAATTATCTATGTAGTTATATCAGTCACCTAACACCCATAGTACAAGCTCTGCTTAGTTTGGGGTTAGGTGATGCTGTGTGAGTAGTCCGGAAATATTAATTTAATATTAATATTTATTGTTCTAATCTAGCACCATAACCAAGATCAAGTGAAAGTATAAAAGGAAAACTGTCGCTGACACAGCTAGAATTAAATGATTATCACAAATAAAGTAGTAATCTTATGTGTTTTCATGTTTCATGGCTCGTTAATGATGATATGTAGGTACATGTTTAACATACATTTTAAGCTCGGCGCTACCAGCAGAAGACAAACCGAAAACATTTGTCAACATTATCCTGAAAGCCAGTTCCTGTTTCACAAAACTAAACTATGACTAGCAAAATATGTACATTGGAACACTCACCTCGAAGCTTTAAAAATATTTTTTCTATTGATATGGGCGCGTGATAAAAAAATCACTATCATTTTCATAGCATATTGAAAGGACTCGATCGAAGTTTACGTTTTGTTGAATTCCCCTTCCGTGTGCCTCCCTTTGTATCTGCGGGATATATTGGCTTTAGGCAAACATGTCGTGCGTTTATAAAACAGGCAGTTCCAAGAAATATACACTCAGAATTGCGTTCTTTACTTTGACGTACCTACGATCTACCATTTGTCATCTTTATGTCGCCTATTTGTTATACAGATACAGCTACTACGTACAATTCTTAGTTAAAAGTTTTCCGCCCGCAGTCCCTTAGGTATAAGGTATACCTACAGATATTAGCGGTAAAGAGTAGGTTATATCTTTACTTCCTGGCAGGTACTCAGTGAAAGTTGATGTTTTGTTGAATTCTTAAATCTACATCTTTATCTGTGGCGCAATGGGCAAATGTCTGCTTGCTGTACAAGTTTACAAGTTTACAAGTTTAACACTATTTAGAAATAGAAATCATTTATTTGCTCAATTGTAGGTACAGTAGATCTTATTTTATGACAATGATAGTTCTATTACATTCTGCCTGTCAAGACGTGCAAATTACTATTTAATTCATAAGCTAGCTATAACAATGTTATATAAATTAAAAAATTCTACATGTCAAAATAATAATAAGGAGAATAATAATAATAGACATATAAAATATTGGATAAAATGTAGCCGTTAATTATAATTATTTTATTTATTTTGTACATAATTGTTAGTAATAATGTTATAATAATATTTTTAAATAAAATATTTAAAGACACTTTAAATACTTCAATAATTTGCACACATATCCTATCATATGTTCCAATAATCTTATCTATTCAAGGTTGCCTGGTAAAGATCGCTTTTTAGTGATAAGACTATTTGTCAAATATTTTATGCATTTAATATAAATCATTTCTTTTGTGTGCAATAAATATTGTTTATCTCAGCTTATAGATAGCTACAAGGTTATATGGAATAATTTCTAAATTATTGTATATACATTATATATGTACAGTCCCTGTATAGTACCTGACTTACAATTTATTGAAACTACTTGTATTGTAGCCGTACCAGAACAATGTTCGTTTCAATAATTTGTATACCCATTAGATCCTCGTTAAAGAGATATTTGTAGGTCATTTGGTACCGAAAAATCATTTACAAAACAACCATAGTTATAAATTATTCGTGAACGGGTTTTCCAGAATTGTGTTTAATACTTTGACGCACCGGTGTGAACTTGGCAGCCAAACTTAGCGGCCAATAATCCGACCAAATTACGAAGACTAATTTTGTGAAGTGAGCAGCCAATCTTGAATAAGTCTAGAAATTGAATTAATTCAACAGAAATCAATTAAGTATGGCAACAAAGTAATAAAAATTTTAAAAAAATATTGTAAAATTATAATAAGCTTTGGCAATTCAAATATTGACTTTGTGCACAGACTTTAATGTAGACTACAGTGGTCCTCTAAAATCCGTTTTCGTTTACATGTTTTTAGTAACAATTAACTTTAACACACAAACTGTAGAAGTTTCAGAGCGGCAGAACGACTGCAACTATTAAAAATCCTGCCCCGAAAGTAACTTAAGTAGTAATTTTTCGGGAGTAGGAATGGCTGCTGGCGATTTAAGCATACTCATACCCTGAAAAAGGCTACAAATCATACATCAAAATAAAGAATAATGTCCAAGGCATCGAATCATTGTAGTTTGAATGCGGCAGTTAAGGTATTTAACCCTAAACTGGGGCCCTAAAAAGATGAAACGAAAATTAGAAAAAAAACATTTTTGTATAGAGTATTAAGACATGTAGTCCCCTGAAATATTAACTTTTGAGGTATTTAAATCTTGCTATGGTTTATAATCTTTAGAAAAATAATAGTTTCAATGCGGCAGAACGCCTTTTTAACCCTCAACTACTGCAAAATTCACAATAACTATTTATAAAAGTGTGCCTAGGAGCGTGGATTGCGCTGAAAACTACAGTGGTCCCCTGAAATCCGTTTTTGTTTAAACGTTTTTTGTAACAATAAACTCTGACACACAAACTGTAGAAGTTTCAGAGCGGCAGAACGACTGCAACTATTTAAAATCCTGCCTCGAAAGTAACTTAAGAAGTAATTTTATCGGGAGTAGGAATGGCTGCTGGCGATTTAAGCATACTCATCCCCTGGAAAAGGCTACAAATCATAGATCAAAATAAAGAATAATGTCTAAGGCATCGAAACAATTGTAGTTTGAATGCGGCAGTTAAGGTATTTAACCCTAAACTGGGGCCCTAAAAAGATGAAACGAAAATTAGAAAAATTCATTTTTGTATGGAGTATTAAGACATGTAGTCCCCTGAAAAAAAATCTTTTCTTTAATAAAATACTTGGTTTAATTTATATTCTTTTGAAAAAATATAATTTCAATGCGGCAGAATACCATCTTAACCCTCAACTCCAACCTAACTCACAACAACAAGTTTTAACGGCTGACCTTTGAGCATGAATTGCGCTGAAAACTACAGTGGTCCCCTGAAATCCGTTTTTGTTTAAACGTTTTTTGCAACAATAAACTCTTACACACAAACTGTAGAAGTTTCAGAGCGGCAGAACGACTGCAACTATTTAAAATCCTGCCTCGAAAGTAACTTAAGAAGTAATTTTATCGGGAGTGGGAATGGCTGCTGGCGATTTAAACATACTCATCCCCTGAAAAAGGCTACAAATCATACATCAAAATAAAGAATAATGTCTAAGGCATCGAATCATTGTAGTTTGAATGCGGCAGTTAAGGTATTTAACCCTAAACTGGGGCCCTAAAAAGATGAAACGAAAATTAGAAAAAATCATTTTTGTATGGAGTATTAAGACATGTAGTCCCCTGAAATATTAACTTTTGAGGTATTCAAATCTTGCTATGGTTTATAATCTTTAGAAAAATAATAGTTTCGATGCGGCAGAACGCCTTTTTAACCCTCAACTACTGCAAAATTCACAATAACTATTTATAAAAGTGTGCCTAGGAGCGTGGATTGCGCTGAAAACTACAGTGGTCCCCTGAAATCCGTTATTGTTTAAACGTTTTTTGTAACAATAAACTCTGACACACAAACTGTAGAAGTTTCAGAGCGGCAGAACGACTGCAACTATTTAAAATCCTGCCTCGAAAGTAACTTAAGAAGTAATTTTATCGGGAGTAGGAATGGCTGCTGGCGATTTAAGCATACTCATACCCTGAAAAAGGCTACAAATCATACATCAAAATAAAGAATAATGTCCAAGGCATCGAATCATTGTAGTTTGAATGCGGCAGTTAAGGTATTTAACCCTAAACTGGGGCCCTAAAAAGATGAAACGAAAATTAGAAAAAATCATTTTTGTATGGAGTATTAAGACATGTAGTCCCCTGAAATATTAACTTTTGAGGTATTCAAATCTTGCTACGGTTTATAATCTTTAGAAAAATAATAGTTTCAATGCGGCAGAACGCCTTTTTAACCCTCAACTACTGCAAAATTCACAATAACTATTTATAAAAGTGTGCCTAGGAGCGTGGATTGCGCTGAAAACTACAGTGGTCCCCTGAAATCCGTTTTCGTTTAAACGTTTTTTGCAACAATAAACTCTTACACACAAACTGTAGAAGTTTCAGAGCGGCAGAACGACTGCAACTATTAAATCGCCAGCAGCCATTCCCACTCCCGATAAAATTACTTCTTAAGTTACTTTCGAGGCAGGATTTTAAATAGTTGCAGTCGTTCTGCCGCTCTGAAACTTCTACAGTTTGTGTGTAAGAGTTTATTGTTGCAAAAAACGTTTAAACGAAAACGGTTTTCAGGGGACCACTGTAGTTTTCAGCGCAATTCATGCTCAAAGGTCAGCCGTTAAAACTTGTTGTTGTGAGTTAGGTTGGAGTTGAGGGTTAAGATGGTATTCTGCCGCATTGAAATTATATTTTTTCAAAAGAATATAAATTAAACCAAGTATTTTATTAAAGAAAAGATTTTTTTTCAGGGGACTACATGTCTTAATACTCCATACAAAAATGAATTTTTCTAATTTTCGTTTCATCTTTTTAGGGCCCCAGTTTAGGGTTAAATACCTTAACTGCCGCATTCAAACTACAATGATTCGATGCCTTAGACATTATTCTTTATTTTGATCTATGATTTGTAGCCTTTTCCAGGGGATGAGTATGCTTAAATCGCCAGCAGCCATTCCTACTCCCGATAAAATTACTTCTTAAGTTACTTTCGAGGCAGGATTTTAAATAGTTGCAGTCGTTCTGCCGCTCTGAAACTTCTACAGTTTGTGTGTCAGAGTTTATTGTTACAAAAAACGTTTAAACAAAAACGGATTTCAGGGGACCACTGTAGTTTTCAGCGCAATCCACGCTCCTAGGCACACTTTTATAAATAGTTATTGTGAATTTTGCAGTAGTTGAGGGTTAAAAAGGCGTTCTGCCGCATTGAAACTATTATTTTTCTAAAGATTATAAACCAAAGCAAGATTTAAATACCTCAAAAGTTAATATTTCAGGGGACTACATGTCTTAATACTCTATACAAAAATGTTTTTTTCTAATTTTCGTTTCATCTTTTTAGGGCCCCAGTTTAGGGTTAAATACCTTAACTGCCGCATTCAAACTACAATGATTCGATGCCTTAGACATTATTCTTTATTTTGATGTATGATTTGTAGCCTTTTTCAGGGGATGAGTATGCTTAAATCGCCAGCAGCCATTCCCACTCCCGATAAAATTACTTCTTAAGTTACTTTCGAGGCAGGATTTTAAATAGTTGCAGTCGTTCTGCCGCTCTGAAACTTCTACAGTTTGTGTGTCAGAGTTTATTGTTGCAAAAAACGTTTAAACAAAAACGGATTTCAGGGGACCACTGTAGTTTTCAGCGCAATTCATGCTCAAAGGTCAGCCGTTAAAACTTGTTGTTGTGAGTTAGGTTGGAGTTGAGGGTTAAGATGGTATTCTGCCGCATTGAAACTATATTTTTTCAAAAGAATATAAATTAAACCAAGTATTTTATTAAAGAAAAGATTTTTTTTCAGGGGACTTCATGTCTTAATACTCCATACAAAAATGAATTTTTCTAATTTTCGTTTCATCTTTTTAGGGCCCCAGTTTAGGGTTAAATACCTTAACTGCCGCATTCAAACTACAATAGTTCGATGCCTTGGACATTATTCTTTATTTTGATGTATGATTTGTAGCCTTTTTCAGGGTATGAGTATGCTTAAATCGCCAGCAGCCATTCCTACTCCCGATAAAATTACTTCTTAAGTTACTTTCGAGGCAGGATTTTAAATAGTTGCAGTCGTTCTGCCGCTCTGAAACTTCTACAGTTTGTGTGTCAGAGTTTATTGTTACAAAAAACGTTTAAAAAATAACGGATTTCAGGGGACCACTGTAGTTTTCAGCGCAATCCACGCTCCTAGGCACACTTTTATAAATAGTTATTGTGAATTTTGCAGTAGTTGAGGGTTAAAAAGGCGTTCTGCCGCATTGAAACTATTATTTTTCTAAAGATTATAAACCAAAGCAAGATTTAAATACCTCAAAAGTTAATATTTCAGGGGACTACATGTCTTAATACTCTATACAAAAATGTTTTTTTCTAATTTTCGTTTCATCTTTTTAGGGCCCCAGTTTAGGGTTAAATACCTTAACTGCCGCATTCAAACTACAATGATTCGATGCCTTAGACATTATTCTTTATTTTGATGTATGATTTGTAGCCTTTTTCAGGGGATGAGTATGCTTAAATCGCCAGCAGCCATTCCCACTCCCGATAAAATTACTTCTTAAGTTACTTTCGAGGCAGGATTTTAAATAGTTGCAGTCGTTCTGCCGCTCTGAAACTTCTACAGTTTGTGTGTCAGAGTTTATTGTTGCAAAAAACGTTTAAACAAAAACGGATTTCAGGGGACCACTGTAGTTTTCAGCGCAATTCATGCTCAAAGGTCAGCCGTTAAAACTTGTTGTTGTGAGTTAGGTTGGAGTTGAGGGTTAAGATGGTATTCTGCCGCATTGAAACTATATTTTTTCAAAAGAATATAAATTAAACCAAGTATTTTATTAAAGAAAAGATTTTTTTTCAGGGGACTACGTGTCTTAATACTCCATACAAAAATGAATTTTTCTAATTTTCGTTTCATCTTTTTAGGGCCCCAGTTTAGGGTTAAATACCTTAACTGCCGCATTCAAACTACAATGATTCGATGCCTTAGACATTATTCTTTATTTTGATCTATGATTTGTAGCCTTTTCCAGGGGATGAGTATGCTTAAATCGCCAGCAGCCATTCCTACTCCCGATAAAATTACTTCTTAAGTTACTTTCGAGGCAGGATTTTAAATAGTTGCAGTCGTTCTGCCGCTCTGAAACTTCTACAGTTTGTGTGTCAGAGTTTATTGTTACAAAAAACGTTTAAACAAAAACGGATTTCAGGGGACCACTGTAGTTTTCAGCGCAATCCACGCTCCTAGGCACACTTTTATAAATAGTTATTGTGAATTTTGCAGTAGTTGAGGGTTAAAAAGGCGTTCTGCCGCATTGAAACTATTATTTTTCTAAAGATTATAAACCAAAGCAAGATTTAAATACCTCAAAAGTTAATATTTCAGGGGACTACATGTCTTAATACTCTATACAAAAATGTTTTTTTCTAATTTTCGTTTCATCTTTTTAGGGCCCCAGTTTAGGGTTAAATACCTTAACTGCCGCATTCAAACTACAATGATTCGATGCCTTAGACATTATTCTTTATTTTGATGTATGATTTGTAGCCTTTTTCAGGGGATGAGTATGCTTAAATCGCCAGCAGCCATTCCCACTCCCGATAAAATTACTTCTTAAGTTACTTTCGAGGCAGGATTTTAAATAGTTGCAGTCGTTCTGCCGCTCTGAAACTTCTACAGTTTGTGTGTCAGAGTTTATTGTTGCAAAAAACGTTTAAACAAAAACGGATTTCAGGGGACCACTGTAGTTTTCAGCGCAATTCATGCTCAAAGGTCAGCCGTTAAAACTTGTTGTTGTGAGTTAGGTTGGAGTTGAGGGTTAAGATGGTATTCTGCCGCATTGAAACTATATTTTTTCAAAAGAATATAAATTAAACCAAGTATTTTATTAAAGAAAAGATTTTTTTTCAGGGGACTACGTGTCTTAATACTCCATACAAAAATGAATTTTTCTAATTTTCGTTTCATCTTTTTAGGGCCCCAGTTTAGGGTTAAATACCTTAACTGCCGCATTCAAACTACAATAGTTCGATGCCTTGGACATTATTCTTTATTTTGATGTATGATTTGTAGCCTTTTTCAGGGGATGAGTATGCTTAAATCGCCAGCAGCCATTCCTACTCCCGGTAAAATTACTTCTTAAGTTACTTTCGAGGCAGGATTTTAAATAGTTGCAGTCGTTCTGCCGCTCTGAAACTTCTACAGTTTGTGTGTCAGAGTTTATTGTTACAAAAAACGTTTAAAAAATAACGGATTTCAGGGGACCACTGTAGTTTTCAGCGCAATCCACGCTCCTAGGCACACTTTTATAAATAGTTATTGTGAATTTTGCAGTAGTTGAGGGTTAAAAAGGCGTTCTGCCGCATTGAAACTATTATTTTTCTAAAGATTATAAACCAAAGCAAGATTTAAATACCTCAAAAGTTAATATTTCAGGGGACTACATGTCTTAATACTCTATACAAAAATGTTTTTTTCTAATTTTCGTTTCATCTTTTTAGGGCCCCAGTTTAGGGTTAAATACCTTAACTGCCGCATTCAAACTACAATGATTCGATGCCTTAGACATTATTCTTTATTTTGATGTATGATTTGTAGCCTTTTTCAGGGGATGAGTATGCTTAAATCACCAGCAGCCATTCCCACTCCCGATAAAATTACTTCTTAAGTTACTTTCGAGGCAGGATTTTAAATAGTTGCAGTCGTTCTGCCGCTCTGAAACTTCTACAGTTTGTGTGTCAGAGTTTATTGTTGCAAAAAACGTTTAAACAAAAACGGATTTCAGGGGACCACTGTAGTTTTCAGCGCAATTCATGCTCAAAGGTCAGCCGTTAAAACTTGTTGTTGTGAGTTAGGTTGGAGTTGAGGGTTAAGATGGTATTCTGCCGCATTGAAACTATATTTTTTCAAAAGAATATAAATTAAACCAAGTATTTTATTAAAGAAAAGATTTTTTTTCAGGGGACTACGTGTCTTAATACTCCATACAAAAATGAATTTTTCTAATTTTCGTTTCATCTTTTTAGGGCCCCAGTTTAGGGTTAAATACCTTAACTGCCGCATTCAAACTACAATAGTTCGATGCCTTGGACATTATCCTTTCTTTTGATGTATGATTTGTAGCCTTTTTCAGGGGATGAGTATGCTTAAATCGCCAGCAGCCATTCCTACTCCCGAAAAATTACTACTTAAGTTACTTTCGGGGCAGGATTTTTAATAGTTGCAGTCGTTCTGCCGCTCTGAAACTTCTACAGTTTGTGTGTTAAAGTTAATTGTTACTAAAAACATGTAAACGAAAACGGATTTTAGAGGACCACTGTAGTCTACATTAAAGTCTGTGCACAAAGTCAATATTTGAATTGCCAAAGCTTATTATAATTTTACAATATTTTTTTTAAATATTTTTTGTACCTTTTATTACTTTGTTGCCATACTTAATTGATTTCTGTTGAATTAATTCAATTTCTAGACTTATTCAAGATTAGCTGCTCACTTCACAAAATTAGTCTTCGTAATTTGGTCGGATTATTGGCCGCTAAGTTTGGCTGCCAAGTTCACACCGGTCTTTGACGCACCATCGATAGATTTTTCCGACAAATCTTGAAGTTTGTAGATGATCCGATTAGTTACCAAAGCGTCCAAAAATATCTTAGCATGTAACTGGTTACAATACTTGGTAAAAGTATATTTTATACTGTTGTGATAGGTATTTAAATTTTTCGGTAACAAGAAACTACTGGTAAATTGAATTATATTTATTTGTTGTCTGATATCTTACGTGTCAAAAGAAATCTTGAATTTCTGAATAATATTTTTTGTAGAACGTTAAACGTGATCTCACCTCATACAGTAAATATTATATTAACAACAAAGTCCTATGATTATATTAGGTCCTTACATATGAAATTGGCGTTTTGTATGGGAGGAACAAAAAGTCGAATATTTTTTAATATAATATATTTAATTAATCAAAGTATGAACCATTATTTTCTATGCACTTTTGCCATCTTATAGGTAGTTCATTGATCCCTTTACTAAAAAAACCAGTCGGACGGGAATCAATAAAATCTTTGAAGGCGATTTGGACTGCCCCATCGGAGTTGAATTTTTTCCCTTGCAAGAAGTTATCCAAATTTCGAAAAAAATGGTAATCTGTTGGAGCAAGGTCCGGGGAGTACGGAGGATGTCTTAGACTTTCCAATTGAAGCTCTTCTAATTTAGTAGCCGTCTGTTGCGCAGTGTGTGGTCTAGCGTTGTCGTGAAGCAGCAGTGGCGTGGAGCGATTGACCAGCCTAGGTTGTTTAGCCGCTAGCTTTTCCATCATGGTTTGCAATTGCTGACAATAGACATCAGCCGTAATAGTCTGGCCAGATTTGAGAAAACTGTAATGAACAATACCGGCACTAGTCCACCAAACGCTTACAAGTAACTTTTTTGGGGTTAATTTTCGCTTGGGGCAGGATTTGGCTGGCTGGCCAGGATCCAACCATTGCGCTGAGCGCTTCCGATTATCGTAAAGAACCCATTTTTCATCACAGGTAATGATTCGGTTTAAAATACCTTCATTATTGTGCCGGTTTAGTAATGTAACGCAGCAGTCGACGCGCGTTTGCCGGTTTGCTTCAGTCAATTCGTGAGGTACCCACCTTTCAAGCTTTTTAATCTTCCCAATTTGCTTCAAGTGAATTAAAACAGTTTTATCACTAACACCGCAGCCTGCAGCTAACTCGGACGTGGTTTGCGATGGATCCGCTTCCACAATAGCCTTCAACTCTTCATTATCAACTTGAGTCTCAGGCCGTCCACGGGGCTTGTTCTGCAAGTCGAAATTTCCAGAACGAAAACGTTGGAACCAAAAACGAATTGTGTTTTCTTTTGCAACACGACCGCCATACACATCATTCACCCTTCGAGTTGTTTCCGCAGCACTAGTGCCACGGCGGAACTCGTACTCGTAAATAATGCGATATTTTAAGTTTTCCATTTTGTAAAATGAGTGACGCAAACAGAAAAAAACAGAAGAAAAAAAACAAATGAATGACGATCATCGAAGCACAAATACATGAGTCTATAGCTGTACAAATTTGAATTTGGAATTCCTTACCAAAGAGGAGAAATTTGTGATTAAAGTGGCCAGTACGAAAAACGCCAATTTCATATGTAAGGACCTAATATTAGTAAACAAACCAAATATAGAAAAAAGAAGTAAGTATCCATTTAAATCAAGTAAAGTTCTGCAGCACTCTAAGAGTCGTAGCACTTTGAAGTGGATGTTGCCGCCTGTCGCAGGAGGAACTCGCTCGTCTTTATAGTACGAGTGAGCTCCTCTTCATGCCGGGCGTTCGAATTGAGCACTGGAGAGGTGCGGCCAATAGGGTGGCACAGTGCCACCGATGCCAGGGTTTCGGCCACGCATCGGTGCACTGCCACCGTCCAATCAAGTGCGTCCGCTGCAGTGGTCAACACGCTGCGGCGGACTGCCCCCGCCCCCCCACTGACGCCCCCACTTGCACAAATTGCGGTCGGGACCACCCTGCAAACAGCAGGCAGTGTCCCGTCATGAGGAAGGAGGCAAGGAAGAGGGGAGTGAAAATCTCTCCTCCCCTCCCGAAACCCCCCGGGCCCACACTCCACATGAGGGCCCCTTCTCCCATACCGGCTCCCATTTCCAGGGACCAAGCCCCTCAACGCCCGGAGAAGAGGCCCAAGTCGCCCCCTCAACCCAGAACCCAACCAATCCCCCCACCCGTCCTAGACGATCCCCTCCCATGTGCCAACCCACCTACTGCAAGGGGGGAAGCACTCCCCACCAAAACAAAACGCAGGCCAAGAGGCGGTAGGAATAAGAGGAAGCCAGTGGCCTCCTCCACTCTCTTACCGACGGCTGCGCCCATCCCCCCCCTAATCCCCCCCCAAGCCCCAGCCCATCCTACTACCCTGAGTATCCCCCCGGGGTTCTCCGCCCCCAACAACACCACCCAGTACAGGACCCCACCCCCATTCAGACCCACCCCCCAACTCCCCCTCCCAAGCGGTCAAGCTGCGGCGAGGGGCTTTACAACCGGGCTTGCCGGGAGTCCCCTAGAAGTAATTCTGGGGGTCCTGACAGAGCTCCTGGTTGCCATCGCCGCAGGAGAGGATCTCCGAGAGGCGGCGGTGCGAGGACTAGCCGCTATCCGTAGCAACTACTATGGATAGCTTCCCCGCACTTCGCCTCCTCTACTGGAATCCCGGAGGTGTTCGGAATCAGATCCAGCACCTCCGCCTCATCGCCCAGAAGCAGGACATTCATGTCGTTCTTCTGGGCGAGACTAAACTTGACCCCTCCACCCCCCTAAAGGTGCCTAACTATTTCGTGTATCGTCGAGACGAAGTGTCCCCAGCGGGCACGGCATACCGAGGTACGGCCGTGCTCGTCAGACGGGACCTGATACACGAGGAGTTAGAGCACCTTCCCTTCGATGAGTTGCGATCGACCGGAGTATTGGTTAGGGCGGCAGGCGAAGAGCTTCGGCTCTTCGCAGGATATCGTCCGCCCACACCTAGATACGTTCCGGCCGATATAGCAACCATCTTCTCCTCTCCGTCCCCTACCCTGGTGGCTGCGGACTTAAACGCGAAGCACCCAGAGTGGGGGTCAAGGGTTATTAACCCAGCCGGCCGTAAGCTGCACGAGGACAGCTTAAGGACCGGCTTCACAATCCTAGGTCCCGACTCACCTACCCATATCCCCGTAAATCCGCTGCACTCCGCCGATGTACTAGACATAGTGCTCCACAAACGCATTCGCTACCCGGTCCAGCTGGAGGTGTTGTATGACCTAGACACACAGCACCTCCCCTTACTCATCACCCTGGGTCTTTCCGCGGACTTCACTGTACCGCGGCCCCCCGGGGTGAGGACTGACTGGGCTGCGTTTGCAAGAGCACTAGAAACTCTAGACATCGGCTCCCTCTCCACCCCAGACGATGTGGAACGCGAAGCCTCGGTCTTAGCATCCAAAATAATTGGTGCTAAGGAGGAAGCGTCCACTCCTATCCCGAAACGCGCGAACGTTCGCGACGTACTGCCAATTCACCTTCAGCGAAAGCTGTCGGCGAAGAGGGAGATGCGTCGCGACTGGTCACGTTCGCGTTGTCCCACCCTCAAATCCAAACTCAATTCCCTAACCGCTGAGTTGTCGGATGCTGTAAAGGCTTGGCGCGGGGAGACCTGGGAAAAAACCATCGACCAGGCCGCCGAACGCGACACCAACCTTTACGCCCTTAACCGTCAACTCACGCGGGCTCCCCTACCCACCTACCCCCTGCTGGACCGGGAGGGGAACAGGAAGTTCGCACCGGGTGACCGAGCAGAACTTCTGGCCGATCACCTGGAGTGGCAATTCCAACCCCACCCTGTCTCAGCAGATGCCCATCCCGACACCCTGTCCCACCACACCCTGGTAGAGAGCACCGTATCTGAGTTTCTGTCTGGACCCATTCCCCCCCTCGGAGGCGACTACTTTATGTCGCCTTCAGAGGTGGGGAAGGCAGTCCGCCACCTTCCCAAGAGGAAGGCACCTGGCCCGGACGGAATCTCGAATATGGCTCTCTTCCAACTCCCCCGCCGTGGTATCGTCGCAATTTCCCGTCTCTTCAACGGAATACTCCGCACAGGCCATTTTCCTGACCTGTGGAAGAGCGGGAAAGTTATAGTCCTCCCCAAACCGGGTAAGGACAGACGATACCCGGCCAACTACCGTCCCATCACCCTCCTGTCCACGATCGCCAAACTGTTCGAGCGCCTACTGCTTCGCAGACTGGTTCCGACCATCGAACCCCGCCCCGAACAGTTTGGCTTTCGAGGACAACATTCCACCACCCTCCAACTGACGCGCGTACTGCATTACCTTGCAACAGAGCTTAACGCCCGGCGTAGCACGGTCGCGGTCTTCCTCGACATCGAGAAGGCATTCGACCGTGTCTGGCACCCGGGCCTACTCTATAAGCTCTTGCAAAGCAGTACGCCACCAGCCCTTTCCCGGATTGTGGCGTCCTTCCTCGAAAAGCGACGTTTCTTCGTAGACGTCGAGGGCGCCGCATCCTCCTCCCGTCCCATCCTCGCCGGAGTCCCCCAAGGTAGTTGTCTGTCGCCCGCACTCTACGCCCTGTACACCGATGACATCCCGACCCTGGAGGGGCAGTTGCTCCCCGGTGATAGGGATGTCACACTGGCGTTGTTTGCGGACGACAGCGCCTACCTTATGTCCTCCATCAATCCCTCCCACGCGGCCATGAAGATGCAGCGGCTCATGGACCGCCTCCCCAGATGGTTGGATGACTGGCGAATGGCTGTTAACGTCGGTAAGACAGCAGCCATGCTAGTCACCAACCGTCGCACCACCCTTCCCCCCCTTACCCTCCGGGGCCAGAACGTCGCTTGGACACCGCATACTCGTTACCTAGGCGTGGAGATAGACCGGTCACTGAGAATGCAGCCACAGGCGGATCGCGCGATTGCACAATCGCGCGCAGCCGTGGCGCAACTCAGACCGGTCCTAAAATCCAATCTCCCGCTCAGGACGAAGGTGCGGATCTACAAGACGTACGTTCGGTCCCGCCTCCTGTACGCAGCTCCCGCCTGGTATCCCCTCCTTTCCCAAACCAACAAAGACAGACTGCAGAAGGTGCAGAATTCTGTCCTTCGCATCTGCACAGGCGCGGGCCGATACGTTCGTAACGACGTAATTGCCCGCGACCTACAAATGCAGTCTGTCGAGGATTGTGTGGTGCTGACGGCTAAGCGTATGTTTGATCGTACTGAACACAGCCGTCACCCACACATCCAGTCCCTCGCCCCCCTCCACACTCGCCCCCCCGACCACAAAGGCCCCTGGAGACCCCTTCCCAGGGACCTCATTAAAGATCCTTAAAGCCCGTAGATTGCCTCCTCTCTCTCTATCTTCTTCTTTTCTTTTCTTCTTATCTTTTTCTTCGCTGCCCACTCTACTCTTCTCCCCCACCCCACATCCCCCTATATATTCCCTCCCCTACTAACAATTTTGTATCCATATGTATTTTATACCCCCACATATATATATATCTCCCTTCCGCCTGTATAAAATTGTATTTAGTTTGTATTTATAAAAAAAAAAAAAAAAAAAAAAAAAAAAGAGAGAGAATGATAAAAAAAAAAAAAATTAAAAAAAAAAAAAAAAAAAAAATTAAAAATAAGAAATACATATACCTGCCTTAAAGGCATTGTCGCGTGACCCGGGGGTAGTTGCCCCCGGAGTTGAAGCCGGGGTAAGGAGCGCAAGCTCGAGGCCCCACCCTGCGCCCTCAACCGAGGGACAGAAGTCAACGATGGAGTGGATGTTGCATAAAATGTAGGAAGAAAAGAGACAAATATAGAGAAAACATATAACCATCCAAATAATTAGCACTTCTCTTATTAGTGTAAGTCGTAGTACAAGTGTAGCAAACAATAACTTTTACTCCATATCGTTCGTAGCACTTTGCAGAATGCGTTCCGTGTCCGTGCTACATCAGCTCATTATATTGTACCACAACATGTATGTAAGTACATAATAAATATTATTTTCATTAGTTCCTAAACAAACCGACACCCAAAAATCATACGTTCACATCTAACTAAAATGTCCGATTTTCATTCTGTGCATCCACCAGATCTTAATATATATAAATCTCATGTCACAATGTTTGTCCTCAATGGACTCCTAAACCATTTAACCGATTATAATAAAATTCGCACACCATGTGCAGTTCGATCCAACCTGAGAGATAGGATGGTTTTTACGGCGAGAAAAATTCGAATAATTTCATACCCAGAAAATTTTATACCCCCCATATACATAATTTTATATTTTTAGCGGCCTGCCCCGGGCCCCGGGGCGGGCCGCTAGTATAATTATAAATTAATAATAGACGCACAGAACCTAAACACGGAGGCTTTATCCCTGCATTGGGACAATATAGACTAATAAAATAAAATACTCTAAAAATATATTACAGTAGCATAATAATAATTGTAGAACTCAGCAATATCGCACAGGGCACTCTGTAGCAACCCGTAGTACGTTCTGGCATAATCTGTATAAAATAGGTAGCTTTATCGGCGTAAAAAAAACGACAATCGTAGCTCTCTGTAGCGCTCGTAGCAAACTGTAGCATGCTTTGTAGCAAACGTAGCACCAGCAATATCACACGTGGATATCTGTAGCACTGTAGATAATATAGCATTAATTTTAACAGGTAACATGTACTCTAAAGCATTCAACTCGTAATCTTAGTAGAATAGATACTCTAAGCTCGTGTACGCGTTATAGCATAAACTAGAACACAGCGCACATGACATGTTATGGCTCATGTAGCACTGGCGACTATGATGGCGCTTAGTATCGGGCTTTGTGGCATTCATAATAAACACAGTAATTAATTACTAGCACTTTGTTTTGTGCGTCGTAGCATAATATATATTGTGAGCAAAATGCAAGTAAAATAATAAGCTACACACCCTTTTTAGGGTTCCGTACCCAAAAGGTAAAAGGAGACCCTATTACCGACACTTCTTCGTCTGTCTGTCAACAACACTGAATGTTTTTGCTCTCATAATTTTTTTAAAAATATTTTTGTTTTTTCGTTGTCAATTGTGTATAAATTGTTTACGAAAACCTATGTGTAGTATGAGTTGATCTTGTTCTCGATTTTGTTCGTAAACAGCGACTTCTCTTACCTAAAATTGAAACTACCAGAAATATATTATCATAGGACGTTCGAAATAAATGACCCAGCTATTTTTCTATATTTCCTCTCTATTACAAGGGAAAGTAAACAATAAAGTTCGAGACGCTCAACGGCCGTAGATCACCTTTTACACAGGCTCCACGAGACAACAGCCGTAAGTCAATTGGCATGTGATTCCCCTCACGTAGCTAATATTGTTTAGACGTAATACTTTTACCTGCAAGGGAAATTATGCCATGTCCCCATTGAATTAACGATATCGCCCTTTTTGCCCTTTTCAGAATAACAAGTTTACTAGATTACCTGTGTACGGTCAACAGCAAAAGTAGTTGATCAAAATCAACGTTCTGAAACATTAAGCGCGACGCGTCAGATGTATCAAGTTTACCAAAGTGTCAATTTCAAACGAAGCTTTAATTAGTCCAAAAAATGACCACTAAAACACCGAGGATCGTAAGATATGTGATCACTTTCTCATTACACGTTTAATGTTCCTTTACTTTTAATAATCTCAAATAGTCAGTAACTTTTTACTTAATATATTGTAGAGGTATATTATTTTAGGGCCTCATTTCATCAATATTATTTTGCTGTGGACTGTACCTAAGAATGTTGTGATGAAAGAATCTTAAATATTTTTGCATAATAATATGCATGTTATAATAAAAAATAAACAGAATGTGAAACTACTTATTGTAAATTGCGGACTTTATGAATCTCATAATATAATTTCATGTAGTTTTTGTTCGTCTCGACGAGTTGATATGGTTACGAAACGAGTAGTCCACCCGGCTCCGTAAGGATATTATCATTATCATTATAAGAGATCAGATAATGTAAGGCACTTCGTTTTTCTTTTTTGTTCAAGTAATTACGTGCATGAATAGAAATTCGTTAACTGATCGAAGAATAAAAACAATTATGTAAACTAATTTATACACAACATTGACATAATTATTGTGTTATAATATTATCGATGGTGAAAACCTCAATCAAGGAAGAACTCTTTTCTTACTATACTTAATCTGTTTACAACTTAAAAAGAAATTCGATCAATAAACTCTTTGCTTTGCCATTATGTCAACCCGTTAGAGCGTGTCTATTGTTTTAAGGTAAATTTTTACACCTTGGGTTACATAATTGAAGATTTTGTAAAGATTCCTATTATTTTTGAAAATAGCCATATCCTATGTTACTCGGGGACAGTGGAGCTTTCCATTATTTAAATATATTTTGCAGATCTATTAATTACAAACAAAGAAATCATACCTCTTAATAATATTAGTACCTGCAGTAGATAATATTTTACACAAAAAGTACTATGGACGATATTTCAAAAACCTTTTTCTTGATTGAGTGACAAACACACGTCACCTTATGTTGTACAATTGTGATATTCCGCAATGTCTTCCAGTATCAAATATGAACCGATTCGTGAGATAATTAGTATTCCAAACAGAGGCGGCCTGCTGTAAACAATACCGCAACTGACTTGTGATTGAGGGGGGCTACTTATTCATGTCTTGAATCATTTATTGTGGAAACGGAGAGACACCCCGCTTTTCAAATTTTGCAGGCATGGCACTTGTGAGTGAAATTCCAGCTTTATTATTTCCTTTAATCGGTTTATGGGCCACAGAATTTTAAATTTACATTTTAATTAGATTGGGGGCCGATTTTTCTAATGTCGGAATAAAATTAACAGAACCAATAAAGAAATTTGAAATACCCGTCAAATATTGAAGTGATGAGACATCAGACAACTTCAATCTGTCAGTCTTTGTTTGATAACTTTGTTTTGACCCCTATTTTGAGGTTTTACACCTCAAAATAGGGGTCGGATTAAATCGTTGAAACTAATTTAAAGGAAATTTCGTATGTTTATAATACGACTTCTGAATGATTTTACTATAATATAACTTAAAGCCCTTAATATAACTTAATATAACTTAGCGTCTTAAACCGTTAACTATAAAAATATTTAGAGACAAAAAAAGATACTTCGATGGAGTTGAATGCCTTAGTGGCGCAATGGGCACATGTCCTTTGTGGAGCAGGGGCAGGTTCGATGTCCGGCGAGACATGATTGCACTTTTATCTTAGTCTGTTTATACCTAAATTTGTATTAGGTGTATAAATAAAGAAATATCTACAATCCACAGAACAACGCTTGCTGTGAGCATGTGCAACGAGTGTTAAATGTTTGATAGACTTCATATATTAAACATATAGACATTTTTACTATACATATTAAACAACCAGACCAAGGAGACAGCAGAACAAACACTTAGGCTCTCAGCGGGAATCAAACCCGATGCCTTCGCACCGCAAATGGACCTTCGCTCACCGTGCAACTGAGGCAGTCAAGTAGTACCTCTAACAAAAGCTTAGAGCTTACCGTTAGTTTAAATGTTGTTGACGCGATTGCCCAGCAATATTTATATAGAATTCAACTCCAATACAGAAAACCCTTTACAGGCAGAAATTGTAAAGAAAATTACGTATAGGCTGAAACAGTTCCGTTTTAATAAGCAAACGAACAGCAAGCACGTTTTCAATTTACACGAGCGAGCTTTATGCTCATGACACAATATTGCATAGATGTGAACTGAGTTCAATCACACCCATTACATTAAATAGACTCAAGCATTTACTTTAATTGAATTATACAGACAAGTGCAAAATTCCTTAATCAATCGATGATAATAGGTCTCAGTATAACATTTTCTAAGCTTTTTGTTTTATTTTTATTTACAGAGCTCTTGGGGATAATTCACTTTTTCGAATGAAAGGCATTTGTTCTTTTAAGTTGGTGGTATAAGTGAATGGTGTGCTCCAAACTATAAATTAGGCAATTCATATTTAAAAAAAAATTGTGAAGACAAACAAAGAAACATATTTTGGCATAATGCATAATTTTTGTATAATAATAATGAAAAAATAAGATTAATCGAATAATAATTAGAACTTCATAAGCAATCAAGTTCGATCGTTTGAAAGCGTGCGTGGGAGCGGTGGCGCCATTCAATATCATTCTCATTTACTACATCACATTATTATAAGAGTGAATTCGTGTGTACAGTGTGACATTTCATCCCACACATTTCACGAAAGACTCATTATGGGTGATCTACTAAAATCTGGAAGTTTCTCATCTGTTGATTATTACTTTTGCTTCACATGATAAATATTATTTTTATTTTGAATGCTCGATGTTTGTTAAAGTTATGAACACCGCGTCAATAAATACACCGAAAGTGTGAATATATGGTTAACTACATTTTTGCAGAGTAGCTTGTTATTATAATTCCCGGGAATAGTATCGTGATTTAAATATACATCAGCCTATGTACTTTTCAGTACATCCAACAATATGTATGAGTGAAGAGGTTAACAAACAAACATACTTTCACATTTGTTATCTACTAGCTTTCAACCCGCGGTTTTGCCCGCGTAATAAAAGGTTATCCCGCGGTAAAGGTAGTTTTTGTTCTTTACTTTGACTACAGACTATCTTTATCCGTGTCAAATATGATCCACATCGGGCTTCGTTGGTAATACTGAATTTTCCCGATAAATGAGGTATTTTACATCCTCACAAGCTCTCGCGTTTATAAAATTAGTACAAGCATCTAGTTTGATCATTATACCAATTGAAATTCTACCTGAAAACCGCATAAAGATAAGTTCCGTAGTTTTTGAGTTTATCGCGAACATAAAGACAGACATACAAACGGGGAGAATTTAATATATACATATTATAAATTAAAGTCCCTGCCTCGTCTGTCTGTTTTTTTATAATGATAATTGTATTATTTAGATTTATAACGGGATATTTACCATGATTGATTGGTAAATATCCCGTTATAAATCTAAATAATATTAATAACCATGATAGTTTCAAAAGTTATAATGATAATTGTGTATATCATTATAATTAAACTAGTTCCCACACCATATTATCCCACACATAATAATGTTTGAATGCTCTGCAAGCACGATCTCCTTGGTCTGGGTGTTTACTATGAATAATTAAAAAAACTATGTATATTATATAAATGTATGTACCTATGTTATATTAAGAATATCAGATGTCTGGTACCCAAAACACAAGCTCCACTGACCATGTACCTAGATTTTGTTGTGTGGATTGTCCGGAAATATATATAATAGGTACGGATTCTTTAACATACAGTGCATAATTGAAAAATCTTATTAGAATTTTCGATTAAATTATACTATGTTATTATAGTATAAAAAATATTAATATTTTATTTGTTGTTTTTTTATTTGTGGTTTCATAAAGGTTAATTAATACATTAATATTATTCAATAATTGGGACATTATAACATTATCTTAGGATTAGCCTATAACTAACATTTATGTTAAAAAAAGGTTGTATCTTATAAATGTTAACTTTAAATTATCATTATTAGACAATCATAAATAATAATATAAAACTTATATACTTAAGTAGGTAGGTAGGTAGAAGGACGTTCACAACTGACTATCGGTTTGTTATATATTTTTATTTTTCACTAGTGGCCCGCCCCGGCTTCGCACAAGTTTTTATTTTTTAAAAATCCCGGCAATTATTTGATTTTTTTCGCCTTTTAAACCTTCCCTAGACCTCCACGAACATTTTAAGACTATGATAAGAAAAACTCCGTTCAGCCGTTCTCGAGTTTTAATCAGACTAACGAACAACAATTCATTATTATTTATATAGATTTAATTTTAATTAATAATAGATTTTTTATATTGACATTGATGATAAGTTTAAATGACATAGGAATATTGTATAAATTATTTTTCTTTTTTAATGTAATTTGACGCAAATCCAATTTGCAGTGCCCCTCCGGGGTGCATGTACATATCGACTTAAGATGTAACAATTTACCTATCTCTGTAAATGTGCATGTGAGCAAATAAATAAATTTAAAAAATAAAAATTATATTAGTAAGCAAATAGAGGAACACAAGTTATAGTAGGTATCGTATAAACCAATTTCCTCTCGCAGTCTCGCCTGCGTTTATACTGTGACATGATATTGCACTAGCGAAGCGCGCTGCTAATTAACCTTCCAACATTAAGACTCTGTATTGAAAATTACGATCCAGTAAGCGGGTTTAGTTGTTCTGGGTAAATTAAATAAAATGGTTTTGCTTTGCTAAGATTTTGTACGGGGAGTTTAGGGTAAGATACGGAAAATTGTACAGAATATTTTGGTAATATTTTTCCATAAATAAACTCATACATAAATTATCACTCCTATGATTTCTGGTATTTGTATACCTTGAGTTATCATTAAGAATACTTTATTGCACAAGAAATTAAAGAATCGTCAAAGGATAGTTTTCGAGTCATGTAGGTATACAAACTGAACATTACAATATTTTATTAACACATGTTTTACAAATTTAGTTCAATTCGTTCGTCACAACATTTTTCATAAATAAACATTGTTTCAAAATGTTCACAGTGAAAAATGCATATAAACTATTCATCAATGGTAAATCAATCGCGACAACTATGCAAGGGCGAGCTTGATAAAAACATAGTGATAAATATATTTAATAAACATTTATAGTTAAAAATACACGGTGGTGCTTAAAACGAGTTAAATCCTCAATAAAATTGGTTCACAAAAAAATTAAGAGTCTTGTTGAGTATAAATAGTACCTATGTAAGTAAAGACACCAAAATCAAAAAGTTTTGTTTGTAAGTTAAGTATCTGAATGATATATTTAGTAAGTAACACGACAACGAATTTAAACAATTGTAAAAATTTTCGCCAAAAATCCGACATTTTGTTTTATTTATTTTTAAATACCCAATATCACTCTCACGGTAACGGTAAACAAATCTGACACCTCTCAAGCTTATAAATACCCTTCATTCAGCGTACAAAGCGTCCTAAACAATTATACATACATACGTATTGTCACATATACCTCTAGGTATACATTCTGGCGCAGTAGGGTAAAAAAGCTTGACAAAACCTCAATGTCGTGGCTTTTCGTCAAACTACGAATATTATCAGAACCCCAAGGTTGTACACGGTTCATAAAATGCCAGTGGCAGGGCATACCGACCCTATTTTTAAATTCTTTTAGATTTACCACCCTCTAGGTGAATTTAAACCCTCATACCCATGCTTGCAGGATTACCAAGAGGAATTTTCAATTACTTTTTATCACGTTTACAATATTGAATGCGCGTGTGTATAGGATAAAAGTGGTAGGATAAAATATTACTTACGGAAAGTTATATATTGTGATTAAACTTGGGATACTTGTATCTCTAAAATCTGAATTCGTTAAATCACTGTATTTTGTCAGATACATGATACATAATTAAGTTATAAGGCTTTCTTACATAATTGCCACGATATATATGTTTCTCATAATGTAGACCTTCATTTTCGCATCTACTGTTTCGAAAACATTACCAATAACTCAAGAAATTACATACATTTTTGATACCGAGAAAGAAATATAACTCCCGGCGTGAGTGACAAATATATTCAATGTAGCATTCCGGTGCGCACTATAAAACAATCCTGGCAGAGATGACTTGTGTCGGTGTTCCCGCGAGGGGTAAATCAACTGTATTGCCACTTGACTGACACTGTCTGCAACCCTCTCTGTAAGGGTGGTGACCCAGCTGGCGAACAAATTGAAATAAAAAATGTATCGTTGTCTGTGTATAATAACGTAACACTCGTAGTGGCACAGAGTTTGCTTCCTAACACAATATGCAGAATAAGCATATTTACGTTCCCACAGCTGGGGCACAGGGACTTCTCTCTTGACGAGAGAGATTACAGAGAGGCCATAATTCACTAATTTCCATGATTTGGTTTATGAATATAGGTACTATGGGTATTTTGGAATGTTATACTGTTTTTATATTCTTCAAAATTATGTAAATGGAAATACGGCCTTGAATTCACAAAACAGAATGATTTCTTTACTACTTTACATACAACACATCCTTTGTTACATTTCCATTGTTTACTATTAGTTATAATATTGTATTTATCTATTATCTCTATTTACTTACTTATATATGAACATGCTTTACCTACTTTATATAATTTATGTAATCTAAGACTGCATATGAGCGCATTTTAAAGTACTGCTTCTACATTATTATTATTATTTTTTACGAAAATGTTCTTGTGTTTTTCATCCACCCAATTGTTTGCTTTTTCTACCCTGTACTGTGTGTAGGAAACGGCGGAAGACCAGCGCTTCGTGTCCTTGACCTCAAAGACACGTAGCATTATGCTGAGCCGTATCCTAGTTCTTTAACCTCAATCATTACCAATTTATTATTAGTTTAAGTTATACTAAGTTGTTCTAGTTTTTTATGATTGTGGTTAAAAATAAACATTTTTCTTTCTTTCTTTCTTATTTCAAATAAATTGATATGAATTTTCTTCTGAAGTCTTCAATTTTAATATATTGATTGGATTGATTTCGGTCAAAACGATAATAGCAGTTGTTACAAGTCAATCGTAAATAAAAAAAAAGTAACACCTTTTCAAACGCACGGTTTAATGTTTTATTGTTAATAGTATTTTTTTGCGTTAAATATGAGTAAATAAAAAGCTTTCGTGGATTGAATTTATGTCGAATAAAACCGAACATATTTATATAGGTAAATAAATCAACTGAGAGGACAAAGAGGAAAGTTTTTATATAAAATATAAATATATATATATAATATATATATACCATTATTTATATATAATATATATATATATTTTATATAAAAACTTTAATAATTAATTAAAATTATAATTTTAATTTAACTATAATATATATATATATATTTTTATATTTTTTAACTATTTCAGTAGAAAAGGAGTGTAGTATGATTGTACCTTTATCCGTAGCCTGAGTTGTCTTCTAAACCTCATAAAGTTCTTGTCGTAAACTTAGGCAACGGCACTTGACAGACAGTTTAGCACTGCCAGTAGAATAGTGTGGTTACGAGTAAAAGGGATAGGGCACATTCTTCACTGACCTGAAAATTATAATCTTCCTTTACATAATATATGCTTTAATTTAGCTAAAGCACGCATAAAATAAATACAAGAAACATAATCGCAATCACAAACACAAAAGAAATTACTTATCGACATTTTTTTGGGTGTTTAGTATGTATAATAAAAAATATCTATCTAGAGGTATTATATTAAGTAGGTATATCAGATGTCTAGTACCCGTAGCACAAGCTTATAGCTTACCACGGGGCTAGATGTTGTTGTGTGGATTGTTCGGAAATATTTATTTATATTTATACTAGCGGCGCGCCCCGGCATCGCACGGGTATAAAATTTTCCCGGAAATTATACGAATTTTTCTCGCCGTAAAAACCATCCTATCTCTCCAGTTGGATCGAACTGCACATGGTGTGCGAATTTTATTATAATCGGTTAAGTGGTTTAGGAGTCCATTGAGGACAAACATTGTGACACGAGATTTTTATATATTAAGATATTTTTTTTATATTTATTTATTTAATATGCCTATTGTAAAAATTAAAAACGCTGTATCTGTTTTATGACCCTTTTTTATATAACAGTGGCATAATGCACTATTCAAGTTATCATTAAGAATCAAAGAAATATATCCGCATCTTACAAAAATCACAAACATTTTGTCAATGCGTTCAATTGGGGTTCGATCACAAGAAGGTAAACAGGTAAACTAATATTGGCGTAAGCTCTCTAACTAGTAGGTACCACACTAATGCCCGAGTTACCTTTATCCCAAAGATAAACTCAACTCTAAATGGTTTAGTAAGTTAGTTTCGCAGTTCGTTTATTAATTGAGGACGAAGGGACATTGCCCCGGGGTGCTAAAACCGATTATGAGATTTGTGCTGAAATGTATTTTTTTATATTTTATCCGATTCTTTTACCTTTTATAGACAATAAGTATTGTTGGATAATCCACACAGCAAAATTTAGTTTCGTGGTAAGCTCAGAGCTAATAAATATATTGAAGTCATATCTAGGAGCATACGTAAGGATGCATATATTTGCATGCATCTACATGTTCTGAGAACTTAAAGAGTTTGAACTGGTGACATTCGCCAACTCGCACTTAGCCAGAGCGGAATTAAGGCCTAACTCTCTCTACAAGAGAGAAGTCACTGTGTCCCAGCAGTGGGACCGTAAATATGGTCCTTATGTTCACATAAAGTAGGTACCTAAGCCGTCAATTAATTGCATAGCCTATGGAGTGAGTCGTGGAAAAGTTTCTGACCTGTGTTTGTATAGTAGAGTTGTGTCGAATGAAGACAAACCACCCGATAACATGATATTATACAGACAGAAGAAAAATATAACCAAAAAAATAAAACTGTTCCACCGAAACAAAGATCGCAATATCATCTGGCAAAATACTCCGATTATTATTTCGGATCTTTGATAAACATTTCAATATAATTTTTTTGCCAAAAGTGTAACCGTATTATACCCAAGTTAAACTAACATCTACAAACTTGTTCAGAAATATTGAAGTTAATTACCAATTCTAAACAGAGTTCTATTCAGTGATATCACCAGCATCTGTTCAAAAGCTAACATTAGGTACGCGATATTAGAAGTTTGCTTTCAATTTAAGTTGATGTTTATTCGTCTAGACTCTACACATTTATCGTGAACATGGCATTATTTAGATGGCTTCTATCGAAAGGGCTGAATATGTGAGTCAGCTATTTACGCGAGTTCGTAATTAAGTGCGTGCAAGTCCCTAGAAGTAGTTTCGTTTTGTTAATGTCTAAATTTCATCATCATTTCGGCCAGCGTAGGACCAACACTGCATTACATCGGCCTTCCTTAAAGATTTCCGTTAACCTGAAGCCTTCGTTAAGTCATCCGTCCATCTATTTGGTGCAATTCGTTTCCAAGTGGCAATTTAAAGAACTAATCCCCGATTTCATCAAAAGTTTAAAATGTAAGTGTCTCAACTCATAAAATATCTCCGAGTTGTGGCATTGCAATCCCCAAAATCAATTCTCACTTTGGTAACATTTTTGGAAACGCTGGTAAAACGGACATAAGTCACTCATAACGTTCATAAAAATGTCATATGTGAAGAATCTAAAGATCCAGTGCATAATAGAGTCCATTCTCTGTTGGTCGTTTATTTTAAATCACAGCCGTTGGGGCGTGATAAATCGTGCAACTATCTCGATGATGGATTATTTCGCTGCAATCATAAGTTTACACTCGCAATTTGCACTCTGTCGCACTCAGGATGTTGAAATGCATTTTGGTGAACTTAACGACCCAAAATGTCGTTTTAGTTAGTTAGTTTAGCTGGTCTATACTATGCGGCATAAAAACTAAAATGAAGTAAGATAACATTAAATAGTAGGAACTTAATATTTTACAGAAAAAGGGTTTTTTTATGAGAGTCATGTAGATCTATGTTTGTTCACAATCTAACCTAATGGTGAGTTTCGACGTGGACAAAGATGGATCACATAGATCTAGAAGGTACCATATTCACTCTTGTCTTGTAGATACTCAGGAGTTAATAGGAAATACAGCAGCAGGAAGCGTATATTCCTGACCTTTGTTGTGTGAATTACAAAGGTAATACGAATTACTTTTAAATTTCATGTCATATTTAAATGTTTGTAAAGTTTTTTATTTATTTAGCCAAAAGGCCCAAAAGGCCAATTATTTATTATCAATATAAATAATAAAGATTTTTTAACACAAAGGTTTATTGTGAATTATATTGTTACTTGTATAAGTAACAATTTGATATTTTTTGACCACACATTCTATAGGTTAACTAGTAGATAATGCAAAAGCATTAAGCTCGCCTTTTAATACAATACTTTGGAATTCAAATTTGTAATAAATATATATTACAAATTTTATGTATAGTAAGTGTGATATATTATGTACTAATCTTACATCAGAGTACATACCACTACATTGTGCTTAAGGCAAAGATATATATTGTGTATTAGCATTTATATTCAATGATTAAACCTGACTGTAAGCTAAATGCATGACGATTGGATTACCGAAACTGTGTTGGCAACATAACTTGATGATATATTAGTGCTGGAATGTTCTATATAGACCTAATCAACATCATTGGTGTTTATAATTTTGATAAATAATACTTCTTAGACTTTATACAAAATTTAATTGTAAAAAAATATATATATATTTTTTAATTTAATGACGGGTTTTCTCTCTTAGCGACCATATACTAAATAAACTTTTTACTAAACACAATAAACAAAAACTTAATTCTTATCCAAATTCCTATTCTATTGATTACCTATTGTCTGATGCATATGGTTTAATACAATACAATACAAAAATTCTTTATTACAACACCACATAGGAACATACATAGGAGATACACATTACATACAGTGACACAATGGGCGACCTTATCACTATTAGCGATCTCTTCCAGGCAACCTTTGGATGGATCTGAAATTTGTTAATAAGAGAGCAGTGGCGTTTACACATATTAACACATAAATAAAAATTAAAATAAAATTAGTATAGTAGATGATATGTATTACTAAAAACAAACACAGTAGGAGTGTGTAGTAATGAACACAAATTAAACATACTATTGATTAATATTGAATTATTATTTATAGGTTGAATGAAAATGACTATAAACCTTATTTTTGAAAATTGTTACAGATTGAGCTTTTGAGAGAATTACATAACTTTATTGCACGCACTGTAAAGGAAGGTTCAAGTCTATGTTTATTTTTTTTGTATTTTGGGTTGTGTGCAAGAAAGTGTTGTCTAATCTAATCTAATTTATTTCTTACAACTTAATGCTATTTACAAAACCTATATCTAAGTACTTAGCTTTTTAAAACAATGCGCTTTGAACTAAAGTTTTAGGATGACTTCCTAAAACTTTCGTTCAAAGCGCATTCCAATAAAATATGATGAATATACTTTTTAACCCCACTATAATAATTGATACAGTTAGGTGATGTTGTTGTTTTTTTCATAAGGAAAGCAAATTTACCAGATGTAAGAAATAACTCTATTGTAAACCCCAAACATCAAGAACAGACGAGCTACAGTGTAAGCACCCCTGTTTATGTTCCCACTGCTGGGACACAGGGACTTCTCTATTGACGCTAGCCAAGTGCGGGTTTGTGAATGTCATATGTCCTTCTAAATCCTCCTTCATAAAAGTGTGACAGAACAGATAACTCGGAATGTCAAACTATTAAATCTTTTGGGTTTCTTTACTACCCAATTACCTAGTTTAAAATGTGTCTTCATTAAAGATCACGATGTTTTCGTCAGCGCAATCTACAGCTTTCTCATTTTTACTAGCGCCATCTGTGAAGAGACACGTGAAGTGCAAAATGCACCACCCTAAGTACCGGTATGCCGATACGAATGCCCGTAAGAAGATATCAATAACTTCAATAACAAACAACCTGAGTAGGAATGTATTCGTCTCGGGGGGACGCCCAACTGAAGTCATAACCTAGTAGTAAGTGTCCGAAATACGAGTGAGGCCCAAAAGGAAGCTACACAAACTCGCTCCGTAATGTGTTACGCGTAGAAAAATAGAGTTCCTTCGAACCTGACGAAGGAAATGAATCAATGAATCAAAATGAAGGGAGTTTTTCTTAAATTTTAAATTTATAAAATTTTAGAAAAACTCCCATATTCCAATGCTTTATTTCCCTAAAAGTAAAACACCATAATATTTTGTAATGTGCACGCGATGAGCTTTCATTTGTTACCCCACTAGAGTAAATTTGCAGATTTTCGGTTTTTCTTCCCCACTCTCACCCATAACTTTTAAACGGCTCAACTGATTTTCATGAAACATGTCTAAGAACACTTGTGCCAAACTTAGCTTTCATACAGACAGACAGACATACAAACAGATAGACAGACAGACACGTCAAACTTATAACACCCCTCTTTTTTGGTCGGGGGTTAAAAATATTGGATTTCTTTTATTAATATCATCTCAGAAAATAGAATCTACGATATTTCATTTGTATTTTAAAAGGCACAATTTGACTATACATTTTGAGGTACTCAATTGCAGATAACCGAATAAAAGCATCGCAGAAAAATGGTGTCAAGAGGAGCGCACCGATGCGATGGGACGGTTGTATGCAATAATTCAGTGTAAATTGCTCGTCGTCCGCCGTACATTACCACGGGACATTCAATGCCTGCGTTGTTCACTCTTGCATTGTCTCGCCTTGATAGGATGATGGATGACGCTCAAACAGTTTAATGCACAATTTTAAATTTCGAATTTCGCAGCCATTTTGTGCAGTTTTGTGTAGTGCCTGTGAGTGGAAAAGTAATTAAGTTCCGAAACTGAGAGTATGTGCTTTAGCCATTCAATTTATTAATTAAAATTTTTGGCCGTGTTATTTACCTATTTATATATCACTAATTTGTGTGCGTTTCAGCATTTATAACTGGAGAACGGCTGAACCAACTAAGAGTTTTTTTTTTCGATTTGTCTCTGAAAGGAATAGTAGAATATTTATTATTAATATGGCAAATTAATCTCTACCAAAATTTAATTAAATCACAACACGCAGATGTAATTTTTACAAAACTCATAATATTAATAGTAACTATGATAGTTATTTATATTTTTTGTTCTATAATTATGAATGTATTTCAGAATTTGACATATAAGAATAATTATGACATTTGTTATTATATTTTGAACAAGTTGTAGCATTGAGGAACCACGTTATAAACCATAGTGTGTGCCCGTTTTAAATAATAATATTTACTTATCTTGTCTGATACACAGTTTTAACAGAAAAATTATATTCAAAAAAATTAATACAAGAATTCCCGATATTTTATTTTAGTGGCACTTAAAAAGATAATGTGATCTTAATATAAGGTCACAATGCAGACCACATTTTGTCATCGTAAACTTGGATTAACATGAAATCAATCGATTTAATTGAAAGCATCAGAAAGTCGTTGAACCCCGAAGGTTAAATCAGTTCAAAGGCTTTTCGAATATCATCATATTTGAATATGAATATTTGTGGAATATAAGCATACATAATCTAAAACGTATTAGTTAGTGATGGTCAGTCCTTGAACCTAATCTGAAGGGCTTATTCCCAGTTGTTACTACCCACTCGGTTTCCACTAGCGACAAACGGTAAAAAATCTTTTTTTCTAGTGGTGACGATAGTGGTCGCGAATGATAGCTGGCATAGTAATCTTTTTTATAAAATGGCGTCAACTTGCACGTGAAAGGTGCTGTCATGTACGAGTTAACTAACACGGTGGTTTTATCTATACTAGTCAGTCTGGAAAACAATTCTAAGACATGACATAATAACAATTTCGTAATATATCAAAAGAATGAGAAAAATATCACTAGCTGATATATCTCGAAAATGCTTTCGATAATTATAACACTGTCACGACTTAAAATTGTTTACAATAAAAATGATATGACTTTTACTATTTCGACACTTTTGTACTAAATAATTACTGTTTTATGTCCAGAACAGAGGGTAGTAGTGTTTTCTCTGTTTTAAGCGATTTATGTTGAGGTGTGCTTTGTGGAATTTTGATAAACGCAAACATGCTAACCAAAACAAAAGGCGTTATCCTAACAGCATAAACAACGTCATTTGAGTGCCGTGGAAACAAATAAAAAACATCTGTAATGTGAGTGAACGAATTCAATGATATTTGTCATAACGAAAGTGAGTTTACCGATTTAATGAAGTTTCGTTATTTTTGTTCATTAATCAGATATGGATTATTGATATAAAAATGGCGTTCAACTAAAAAAACCTCTTATTCACTTTATCATTTTATTTAACTGGAAACTGGCAAAGTGTCATTTCAAGATCAGAGTCCAATTATAGGAAATGATCAGATATGCCATTTATAATCTCAAAAACGTGATTTTCATCAAGATATCCGCTTTTGAAATATATCGAAAAACTCGGAACCTGGTTTGTTTACTCAACTGAAGTATTTACTGATAACGTTTGGATAAATGTTTGATAATGGATCATATTTGTTTAACCTATTCAAACCTTAATAAAACGATAAGTCCTTGAACCTATTCCTACATAGGAACTTCTATAAAATAGGGTCTATTTTTACAGGAAGGGCACTGTGCTTTATGTGCGAGGTTTCTTCTAGTTAAGATTTTAAATGAGTTCATTATAGTCAGTCTGGTTTGTTTACTCAACTCAAGTATTTACTGATAATAAAATAAAATAAATATAAATTTTTAACTGTTTTCTTAACCCTTGACCAAAAATGGGGGGTGTTATAAGTTTGACGTGTCTGTCTGTCTGTCTGTCTGGGACATCATAGCTCACGAACGGATGGAGCGAATTTAATTCAGTTTTTTTTTGTATGAAAGGTGAGTCAAGCGCAATATATTTCATAAAAATCGGTTGTGCCGTTTAAAAGTAATGAGGGTTAGAGTGGGAAGGGAAATCCGAAAATCTGCAAATACATATACTCAATTGGGGTATCAAATGAAAGCGCATCGCGTGCACATTACAAAATATTATGGTGTGTTACTTTTAAGAAAAATAAGGCATTAGAATCGGGGGTTTATCTTTTAAATTTAGATTTATCGGATAGTGATGTTTGATAATGGATTTTACTTGTCTCACCTTATTTTAACCTTAATAATGTACAGGTGATTTACGTTCGACATTTGACTATGGTATTGTGTACATACTCGAAAGCTGATAGGGGTTAATGAGTGGGGTGGACTTTCTGTGGGTCGAGTTGCCCACATATTGATTATTAGTATTGATAATTTCTCTTTCATCAATTTTAATCTTTTAACATCAAAATAATGAGCATCCTGGATAATTTCCACTGTTACTTACACAAAACATTTGCATGCAAAATGATGACCAAAGGAAAGCATTAGGTATGACTTATTTATTTTTGACTTGCATTGTCAAAGAGTTTCAAATCTCGTGAAGAGCTAAGCTTATAATTCTACTAGGTATTCAAAATGTATGTTGACAATTTCTAGTTTTAACCCAACTTTAAGATCTTCCATCTAAAAATGTTGTCCTACATGAATAAAACAAATTTATTTTTGTTCCTTTTTTTCTTAT
The DNA here is from genome assembly GCA_929108375.1 of Gymnoscelis rufifasciata. Classification (NCBI taxonomy): domain Eukaryota; kingdom Metazoa; phylum Arthropoda; class Insecta; order Lepidoptera; family Geometridae; genus Gymnoscelis; species Gymnoscelis rufifasciata. The sequence continues at coordinate 8,415,418 of OV815302.1, read as the reverse complement.
GTACGATAGATCTTTGTTTGTCTACAATCTCACCTGATGGTAAGTGTCGATATGGACGAAGATTGATCACAAAGATCTAGAAGGTACTTCTTAAATCTTGACTTGAAGATACAAATATATTTTCGTTATAAATAACAATCCACACCATCTAGCGCCGTGATAAACTCAAAGCTCGTTTAACGGGTACTAGACATCTGACATACTTAATATAATAGACAGTATATTAAGATATTTTTAACTATTCATATTAAATATGCAGACCACGGAGAAATTGGTTTCAGAACATAACAAAATAATATACATAGAAACAAAACACACACAGACTTTACAGACTATAAGCATATTAAGTGAGAATGGTTATTACGCAACTTTGATTCGATTTTTAAACGGTCAACTGGATTGAAAGTTTTGAAAACTAAATATTTGACATGATATAGTTTGTTGACTATTATTTTTGTTATTTTTACGAAATGGCGGCCAGTACTCGCGATGTTGAATTTTCACTCACGTCATGTCTTTAGTGACATTCGCCATACTAAGAGTAATCGATTGACGTTTGAATCATAGAAATAGAACCAGGCGATTTTCGGGATCAAGAAACATACATGGGTTTGTGTCCACGGATCCCTGGATCAGATTTAATTGTCCACCGATACCGCCAAGTTTTATCCACCGATACCGGGATCGGTTTCCAATGAAAAATGATTAAATATTTTTATCCACTGATCCCGCGTGGCTACAAAAAATTACTTCAAATAGTTTTGGAAACGGATACAAGCAAGATTCGGGATGATACCGGGATCCGTGGACACAAACCCACTTACATACATAGACTGTTAAACACATTACCACTCCTTTGCGTTGCGCAGTCGGGACAAAAAACATACGTGACGATTGAAAACCTTAATTTTTCTAACGAAACTAAAAGTAATAGCGGTAATATTGAGCTCAGTGCATTCAGGATTCCAGCGCCCCGGTAGCAGGACGGACGCATAAAGGACTGTAATAAATTCAATTGAACGAGTGTCACCGACATAGCCTCGGTCGCGTTTCGCCCGCGACAGACTCATTCTGACTAGAATAAATAACAGTCAAAAGATATGAAATACTATAATCGGTTAGTATTTATATAGCAAAAATACCCAAAAGTATTATACCGACCCCCAAAGAAGTAAAAATACTAATAATTATATTTATTTTTTGTTTCAACTTTAATTATTCTTTAAATATTTGAAACCTTTGTGGCTTTGAGTATGTAGGTACTTACTTCTAATTTCCAATTCAAGAATAGAACAGAATTAAAAGATTATTATGTGAGTCTATAAATTAACAGATTTATCCAGCCCGTTAAGTTATTTATGTAAGAATGTCTAAGAGGCACAATTACGTTCTTGAGCCATAAAGTAATTTTCAGTTAATCCGCAACGTTCCATTATTCATTGCAAAATACTTTGTCATCGAACAAAAACAAATAAGTCTCAAAAAATTAATTACCTTATGACCAACCGTATTACAAGATAGGTAAAGTAGAATTTCCAATGCCAGCAGCCGGCAAGTGGAACATTGTAACAGAAGAAGTTTAAAACGGTGCGAGTCGTTTGTATAAAAGTTTGTTTTCTTATTATTTTCTCAACGCGACCGGATCTGGATCGGATGGCTCTGACAGGTTATCTAGTCTGATAATCGTTTTGTTTGGGGATTCTTACAATTTGGGTAAATTCAATATTCTGTGAAGTTTGATCAATATGTGGTCTAGTTATATATAACAAATAAATACATATTTCCGGACAATCCACACAACAACATCTAGCCCCGTGGTAAGCTCTTAGCTTGTGTTACGGGTACTAGACATCAAATTTACTTAATATAATATACAGACATAATACATACATACATAGATATTTTTATTATCTATACTTAATATTATAAAGCTGAAGAGTTTGTTTGTTTGTTTGTTTGAACGCGCTAATCTCCGAAACTACTGGTTCGAATTGAATAATTCTTTTTGTGTTGGATAGTCCAGTTATCGAGGAAGGCTATAGGCTATATAACATCACGCTACGACCAATAGGAGCAAAGATATAGTGGTAAATGTGTAAAAAACGGGAGAAATTGTTCATCTTTGAAGCCTTCCGTTGCGTGCGCCGTGAAAACGGTTCAAGATACACAAAAAATATGTATTAAAGAATAATAGCTCTTTTAATGATCTAAAAAACAGTCCGCGATAGTATATGTCTAGCTTTTAAGATTAACTCACAAAAACCGTTTTTATGGTACCTAATTTGGTCGAAATAATTTGTTTAAGTTGTATCAACATAAGAATATTAATCTTTATTCAAATAAATATGTTGTTGGTTAAGAGTACTTCATCCATTATAACGCGGGTAGCACCGCAGGGCACAGCTAGTACATAATAAAAAAGAGAGGAATGTATTAGTGGCGTGATAAGCAAACTGATGGAATAATTCCAATCGGTAACGAAGTTAAAAATAGATTAAGGAAAAAAGCTATAAGACAAAGCTTTTTGTCGATGTGCTATCGATTTAAATTAATATTGTGAATGGAATAAAAAGTAACGCGAAGTTTTGTAATATTTTTCGGTTCTACTAAGCCTGATTATAAGGAATGTTAAGTATCACTCACTGACTTTGTGTCATATATGTGTAAATTAATACCAAGTAAAAATATACATTAGGCGTTCCGCACTGCTACAATCATTGCAGTGCGAAACGACTCATTCTAAATGAGCAAATTATGTTTATAACTGTACTGGGTCTTTATATTTTTTTTACTTTTAATTTTTTTTTAAATGTTGTTAGCCCATATTAATGTATTCCATTCAAATACTAAGCAACACGTCCCTACAGCAAAAAAACCACATCCACTAAAAAAATCTTAAATTAAGAATTTTCTTCAAATTGTCTTTGCTAATATCCCCACGCGTCAACCTAAAACTTTATAAAGGACGCCAAAATAATATAATAAGTTTCTAAACTTCAACGAACAAAACTAATAGTGTGCAAAACTGTCTAGATACATTGTGTAAAGTTAAAAACTAAGCTCTTGGCGTAAGCTGAAACTCTCTCGGAGATTTCAAAACTTTCGTCATAAAGGATTCAGGAGATTTTATGAATATGGAGATTACTTATGCCGGAAAAGCCGATGGACAGTATTACTCAGAACCGCTTGCGTTCTATCTAGGAATTCGGTAGAACGAAAATTATCATGCTTGAAACTTGTTAAAAATATGTGCATGCACTGGTTTATGACCAACTAGATGAAAGGACGACCTGGCCGATGGAAACGCCGCTCACGGTGGATGCAGGGCGCTGCCAGGCGAAATAACTGGAAATCTATGAGGGATGCCTATGTCTAGCAGTGGACCAGCTCCTACGTCTGATTAGAATATAATAGAATAATAATAATAAAAAAATATATTCAGTAAATCTTAATTTGACAGTGAACAGTGAACACACCAAATAATAACTATAACCTTACATAGAACAAATTTAAACTAATTACTGAAATGATTATAATGAAGATTACTTGTCTGATAATTATGAATTGTATTTTATTTAATATACATTGATTACTATGATATCACACCTAAAAGTTCATTCTTTGTCCTCGCGCGAGTTCTTTTGCCTTCTGCAAAAATTAAGATAACTATGTCAAAAAGACATACATTTCGTTTCTACAATCACACCTTTGAGTAAAATGAAAGCTAACTTTGGTGCCAACTCACCACTACCAAGTTTCCAGTTTTCAGTTCACATTTCGATCACACTTGTGATTTGTTAGAGAACTCCTGTAAGCTGTTAGCAGATGGAGCCGGGACAAAGAGCTTGTTAAGTTTGCAGCTCGCCTTCCCCGCGCAAATAGGTAACTTGTAACGAATTAGCCACTTCGCATTGTGGACTTGCTGAAAAAATAAATGCCTACACCCGTTTATTTCAAGCATTTTTCTCCTTGGTCTGGGTATTGTATAAAAAATATCTACATAATGTATATCACAGCAACAACCACACCCTATTATCACTGGAGGCCAAGTGAAGGTTGGTGAATGTCACATGTCTTTCAAACTCTTGAAAGTTCTCAGAACATGCTGGTTTCTTCACGGTATTTGCCTTCACGCACACGTAATATCTATATATGTGTCTATTATATTAAGTATATCAGATGTCTAGTACCCGTAACACAAGCTTAGAGCTTAGCACGGGGCTAGCTAGTTATGGCTCCTGGCCTATACGCGGAACGCACACTCCGCATAAATGCACCTGCATCGCAGACTGCGTAGGCGTTTCGTGGTATTTGATAAGATGTCTAGCCCTAAGGATTTTTTATTAATTAAAACAGTCTAATATCGACTCCTGAATGAATTGTTCGTCTTTTATTTTTAAATATAGTTTTTAAAAACATATTTTCCCCGCGTCGCGTTTTGACTGGCGCTGCGGACAGGATATCGGCGCGAAATTATCCTGCACCTGTGAGGACCTCGCATCGGTCCGAGTGTAAAACTGTTTCGCGAACGTATTAACGTGAACCGATTTCCACGAAACCTAAATAAATTTGTCGCGCGTTCGATCGGGTTATATGGTGACGTGAACAACATTCAGCAGCAGCTCTAATTGGAGGAAATGGGGAAAAGCGTACTGTGAGTAGACCTCTTCACTATCCTGCCTATCCCTGTTCTTATTCCATTGGCTGTGTAATTAGTTAAGTTAGTCATAATATATAATTTCTATACAACATCTATAGGAGTTATATCAGTGTGTTAATTAAGAAAATATATATGTAATTTTTTAATATTATTTTTATTAAATGTGAAAAGAGTTAAATTAAATTAAAAGAAATAAAATATTTGTTTTAAGAAATTTAATTGAAATAAAATAAATTAAAATGAATTAAATAATTAATGTGAAATATATAACTGGATAAAATAAATCCATAAATTAAATACTTGAAAGTGTTAAAGTAATTATAATATTGTGTAGAATATATTTAAGTTAAGAAAAATGGAGGAAATACGCACTATTCCTCGAGAAATAATTGATATCATCCCTCGTTTTGATGGTGATGAAAGAATTCTAAACTTATTCTTAAAGAAAAGTGAATATGTTATTAATTCATTTAGATCAGAATTCCAAAATACGGCACAAGACATATATATATTTCATGCCATAACCAGCCGCCTGATAGGCAAGGCCGCCCACCTCGTCAGTGAGCGTCAAGATGTGACTTCTTGGAACGAATTAAAACAATTGTTATCTCAACATTTCGGCGACCCTAGGTCTGAAGAGTGCATTGCTATAGAGTTGGAAAATCTTAAAATTTCACATGGCGAATCATATCTTAACTTTTGTAATCGTATTCAGAATGTCAGAAGCACTTTGTTTGCCAAGTTAAATTTAATTAATGATGATGGTCTTAGAAAAGCTAAAATAACAATTTATAATCACATGTCCTTAAATGTTTTTCTGTATAATTTACCGGAGAACATGATACGTGTAGTGCGACTTCAAAAATGTGATAAGTTGGAAGATGCTTTAACTATAGTTATGGAGGAAGCGAATTTCTTAAACCAATATAATTCTCGTAATAAAAATCGAAATTTAATTTCTCAGCAGTATTCAACTCAGATAAAACCAGTGCAAAATTTAAAGCCATTTTTTCCACAAAACAATAATTTAGTACCGAATTTTTCACCCCAAAATCAATCAGGCTTTAAGTTCGGGATCCCAGGACAAGCTAATTTTAAGTATGGTATCCCAGGACAGGACAATTTTAAGTATGGTATCCAAGGACAGGACAATTTTAAGTATGGTATCCAAGGAGGCAGTAGTAAGCCTGCGGAACGGAAATGAAAATAACAATGCAGACGCACTCTCTCAAATTAGATTAAACGCTTTAGGTAAAAATAACAACGATGACCAGCGATTATTATCAGTTCAAGTAGGAGACACTGATGAAACTGTCTTTATCAAGGGTGTTAATAGAGGCAAAGATAAACCTAGGTATCATAGGGCCAAGGTAAAAGAAAAGATAGATAGAAACGTAGTTACAGAAGAAATTAATGCGAGAGACACTAACGTTCCAGCTAAAGATATACGACGTCCTCCACAGGTTCGTCCTGCTACTGACCCAAGCAGTAATGACCCAGGCTCTTCAGCTCCAGAAGCTTGAGAAGAATCCCGGCGTGCTCCCGGTCAGAGAAGGAACCGCTCTTATGTCGTATGACAACTGGCTAGTTATTAAGATATTAGATACTAGGCTTATTAAGGAAGATTTAGATTTAAATGCGAATAGATATAGAGAATTAGATAAGTTAGTTTTTAACTCTCCGTCGAACATAAGTACATCTGCCTTAATTTACGTTAATGATGTAAAGCTTCAAGTCGACCATGTCCTGAGTATTACATTTGAAAAATATTCACAAATTGTTCCAAGTAATCGTCAAAAGAGAGGACTCATCAACCCATTAGGATCTTTAATAAAAACCCTTACAGGCAACTTGGATAACAATGATGCAATTAAATATGACAATATAATAAAAAGGTTAAACTCTCGCCAACACTCTATAGAAATGAAAACCACTCTTGTAGTTGAAATGATGAGACTGTTTACGAATTCTACATCAAAGATAACTGACAATCTCGCACAATTGAGCTCTACAATTAATCAAATTAATAGCGATATTTCGATTACCACTTACACTAATGATATCATACATCTTTACAATTTATTTTTACACAACTTTCAGATTATATATGCAAAATTGAACGAGATTGAAAACATCTTAGCTTTTAGTAAAATAGGAGTACTACATCAATCTGTAATTAATTCAAATGAACTTATTAAAATTCTTAATGTTATAGAAAAAACAGATAGACTTATATTTAAGGCAACTCTTGATAATATTATAAAAATTGAACAGTCTATGACATTAAAATCATATTTTAAGGATAGTAAGGTAACTTTTGTTATAGAAATTCCGTTAGTTAAGAAAGATACTTACTTTTATTACAAAATTGTTCCTATACCCGTCACCCAACCTGAGACCAATCTTACCTTAATTATATTGCCTAAATATCCATACCTTATAGTGAAGGGGTTGAAATCCAACTCTCTGTCTACCCCCTGTCGTACCATTGGAGATAAAACTTACCTATGTGATGAAGCGCAGACCATAGTACCCGTTGAAGACACTTGTATCTTTGCTTTGATGAAATACTCTAAAAACGTCCCATGTAAACAGATACCCATAGAACTTGAGGATGTTAAGATCGAACCAATCCATAGAAACCGTTGGATAATTTACTCTAAATCAGCTGTTGAACTTACCAGACTATGCGCTAATGAAATACTACATTACACTATTTTTGGCACTTACTTGCTCACTATTGATGATGATTGCGATTATAATATAGCGAAGCACCGATTACGAAAACATACAGCTGCTGGAGAAAGCCTTTCTTATCCGAAGCTGCCATTAGTTACACTACCTGATAATCTGAAGATGGAGACTACAAAAATCGTGAAACCAGTGAAACTGAACGGAATTGACTTAACAAATCTAAAAGTTTTATCATATGCGTTGGAAAATAGTGAAATACAGAGTGATAGTGCAGTGAATACGAAGAGTGTTAGCATAGGCACCATTGTCTTATATATAATTTTAGTTATAGGTTTTATATCTTTTCTCGTATCTAAAAAATGTTTCAAAGTTAAATTTTGTAAACTCTTCCCAGGTCGAAATCATCCTCCGAATCAAAATTGTTCTTCAGATGATTTCGAACTAAAGGAGGGAGGAGTTATGGCTCCTGGCCTATACGCGGAACGCACACTCCGCATAAATGCACCTGCATCGCAGACTGCGTAGGCGTTTCGTGGTATTTGATAAGATGTCTAGCCCTAAGGATTTTTTATTAATTAAAACAGTCTAATATCGACTCCTGAATGAATTGTTCGTCTTTTATTTTTAAATATAGTTTTTAAAAACATATTTTCCCCGCGTCGCGTTTTGACTAGCTAGATGCTGTTGTTTGGATTGTCCGGCAATATTTATTTATTTCTATACTATTAATTTATTTATGGTGGTACTTATAATAGCTTGAGGTCAATTTAAGTGTTCTGTTGCCGAATGGCAAAAAACGTAACCCTCATGGATTTGTAATGTCTGTTTGTCCTTCCGTTGATCACAGCTTTTTCCGAAACTATAAGCACTGTTGAAACTTGGTAAGTAGATGTTTTCTGTGAACCGCAATAAGACTTTCACACAAAAATAGAAATTAAAATAAATTTAATAAGTATGAGATAGATTCATACTGCACGTAGGATATAAGAAAATAAACCTAGGTTTTTTCGTAAAATAACAAATATGTTCGATGTTCGAAGCTACAGTAGCCGCAAGAAGTCCAGTCAAGGCACCAAACGTGCTTCGACTGCTACGGCAATCTAATTTCCTAAAGCATTGTGTGCTATCATGGACAAAACTGTGAAATACAATTCTGGGATCCCGTCACGATTTGCAAAGTTCTTCTTTAGGATTTTTGATAGAATTTTGTATGAAATTGCTGCATCGAAGTAGTTCTCGCAATTTTAATTTGTCCAACATAACCTATGTTATAGTATAAGATCTAGAAGCAGGCTGACTTTAATTTTCTAAACTAGCTTTCCTAATGGATTTTGTTTGACGCGCGTTTTTATTCGAGAATACTATTTCTAAAAAGAAGTCTATTTCGCTTTTCATTTCATAAGACTCAAGAGTATTAAATCCATTCTAGGTCCACTTGCGGCGAAAGAGGTTGAGGGTTCGATTCCCGCCGAGGGGTCAAGACTTAGAATTTTCTGCAAAGCACTCACTATATTAGATCTCAACTACCCATAACCCAAGCTTCATTTAATTTAATTCATTCAAATATAACTAAAGGCTATTTTAGAGCTAGATCTATAGAATATTTTTGTTATCTTTCTCCTCTAGACGAACTATTCTGTGACTTCATTAATATAAAAAGATTAGGTTATAAAAACCTGCAAGTTTATATAAAGCAATCCGTCGCCATTCGCCACGAAATTGAGAAGGGACAAAAACGACGGTTAGGAAACTTTTCACTCCAAATATTTGTACAAGTTTGATTCCGGAAAACCTTTTTTCTCTAAGAATCGCGTAAATTCATAAAGAATGAAGCATTTGCAAGTGAAATGAAAGCGGGAGGGAAATAAAAGAGCCGGTCGGAAGAGGGATTCCCATTGTTACAACACTCCCAATGAGGTCCATTTATGCATACGAAAACTTATTACGATTTCGAGCGGAAAAGTGAGAAAATACCACTTTTATCTTCGAGATGCCTCGAGGATGTTTGAGTTTGAGGAATTTTATATTAATAACATGAATGTTGGCAACTCAGCAAATTGTTTGCAGTCCCCTGATTTTCCTTAGCCTATGTTGAAATGAGAAAATATTGTTATGTTTGAAAAACCGTAGTTCGTAGTTAGTAATTAGTTCTACCTATTATTAAATTAAGCGCTTGAAAAACAAATAAACCGAAATAAACGTATAACATTATTCTTATATAACATCACACAAAAACCAGTGTTTGTAGAGTGCTTCGCGTTGGGTATTTCAAAACATATAACAATTCTTTTGCTACGGTCGTTAAGAAATGTCGGTCTACGAATAGCTGAAGTACCTAGAGTAATATTAAATGTTGCATTTCCCTTACGTATCTCCGTAACAAAGAAGATTAAAAATTCCTCTGGAGTTACCAGTAACTTTTCGGAATCCTTCCATTATTACGGTCTACATTGTACGCTCTAGCGAGGTCGCGAGTTCGTTAGCTACATGAAAAGCAGCATTAGTGGTTTAATGTTCTTTGGTATAGAAACCAGTTTTAGACCTGGTATTAACTTTACATAATAATGCAGCGTATGGATGATACGATAGTCCTTGAAGTTTTACAAAACATTTCTGCTGGCCGTATAACGAAGTCGGGTGAAATGGTCGAATACAACGAGGGATGACATTAACGATCAACGAAGGCAAAATTATGAAGAGATACGTATATTTGTAATAGGTACGTGAGTCAACAAAGAAAAATTAAATTTTTAAAAGTAGTTTTACATAGTGGAAATATATCAATAAAATAAACTAATATAACCCCCAGTTTGTTGTTGAAACAAAACCAAAACAAACCAACTCAGTCAATCTATTTCAAATACATACATATAATCTGCATTACAATAAATATTGGTTTCAATTTCACAAATTGTTGTATCAAATCTGGATAGTATTTGATTATTTGAATACCGTAAGTTTCTGTTTTCTGTGTAAGCATGGCAGGAATGGACGGATAATCCGAAAAGGCCAGGAACATTATCTCGCACTAGCGGACAGGCCGCAAGCGCGCGGCCGGTCGCGGTGGGTAGGGACGAAAAATTGTAGAGATGCTTTATGGTTGCCCATGACCCTTATTCTTGGGTTAACATGGGACTGTTATCTAGGTAGAATAAATAAGGACATGCAGTGGACGCTTACACCGCGTTTCAGGACACGCGTAGCTTTAAGCGTGGCGACTGACAGGCGAAGAGTTGAGCGGACCTTCAGGCGTCGAGCGGAGCGATGAGCGGCTGCTCTGGCGTCGGTCGTGCGGCGTAAGGCGGGCGGTCCTAAGGCGGGCCGCTCAGTGGCTTGCGCCAATTCTTACTTATAGCACCCGCCGTCAAACGTCGCTTTCATTCGAATTCAAAGAAACGCGTATAAACTCGCTTCTCCTTGAAGGCCCTAAACATTACCGTATGTTTGAGTTTTAGTTGAAGCTACGCTTGTACAATGTCAACAAATGGCTTATAGTGTTCATTAAAGTTTGAATGAGTATAATAACAATATGACAAATAATAACATACTATTATATATATAGTTTATGTGCTGTGTACAATTACTATTCATTATATAGATGTTCAATTTGTATTCTACCTATACAATGTCAAATTGTGGATTCACATTATTGTATTTGTTTATCATTTTTGTGTACCTACTATAAGATAATACTTATTGTATGTCCTAGCGGATAAAGATTGTTGATACTCTTTTTTAACTGTGTAAGATATCTATGTACACAATTTAACTATAAAATTTTCATTATCTTTATCTCTCAACAAAAATAAACGAAAACAAAAAATCAGAATTCTTTAAAAACGCATTTTAGCGAAAAATATATAACTACAGGAAAAAATTGGTACATTATTGTAAGATAGTTAAGGTAAGCTCAAAAGCTGCTCAGTGTTATTCCTGTCATGCAACCAAAGCGGCTATTTCATGGATTTAATATTCCCGTCAGTGGCTCAGCACCAACTTGTACCTCAATTCTCTGGCAAGGCAATCTTGAGATGTATTCCTGCAACGAGCTGACACAGAAGATTTGTTGAGGAATAATGCATAAGTATCTAAGTTTCTAAAAAGCCGTGTTGGCTAAGTGGAAGGACACTCGACTTTCAATCCGAAGGTCGTGGGTTCAAACCCCGCCACGCACCTCTGGATTTTTTTCTTGAGAAATTTATGTGCGCTTTAAACTCGTGCTTTAACGGTAAAGGAAAACATCGTGACGAAACCGGCATGTTCTGAGAACTTTAAACAGTTTGAAGGGCATGTGACATTCACCAACCCGCACTTGGCCAGCGTGGTGAATTAAGGCCTAATCTCTCTCGTCAAGAGAGAAGTCCCTGTGTCCCAGCAGTGGGAACGTTGATAGGGTGATGATGATGATCTAAGTTAAGACACCAATTTTATGAAATTTTAGACACCAATCAATTATAATAGAAAAATATCCCTTTATTCAAAGAACAAAGAAAATGATGTCCTCAAACGCCTGTCGATTTGTATAGATAATTTCGGTGTGTACCTAACGTGAGAAGCCCAACATTTCAAACTAGAGAGCCTCGATCATTATCATCACCCTATTAACGTTCCCACTGCTGGTACACAGGGACTTCTCTCTTGCCGAGAGAGATTAGGCCTTAATTCACCACGCACTTTCGGAATGATAGTCGAGTGAGCTCCCACTTAGCCAACACGGCTTTAGCGAGCCTTATCTTTGTATTTTTACATTTTGTCTTAATTTATTAATTATTGCAACACCTACTTCACATTTTACAAAATCTGCTTAAACTCGATTATACATTTCATATAACTTTAAGCAATTTTTAGAATAGCATTTTAAACGAACAAAATAACTTAGATTAATTTTATTTGTTTAGATAAATTTAGGGTATCACTTTCTACCAAAAGTGGGGTTTATCATACAATTCATTAAAGACAGTCGTCAATCCATCTGAAATTAAATATCTATAATTGCATGAATATAGGTTTTACAGTCTATTGGAATTGATTGTTATATTTGACCTCTTGGAACGTGCAAATATTACTATAATTAATTCATTAATAATAATTTGAAGGTTAGCTTGAGCAAAGCACCTGTTGTATAATCTGTCATTCGTAGTATAAAAAATTACAAAATATACGCACCATTAATACGATTATCATTAAAAACCCTCCTGGTTGGGCCAGTGCATGAAAATATTTTTTCGTGTTTCTTAATGTGGTCCGGAGAAGCCATCTTCTAGGTCTTCATGCTCCATCTTAAACCACATCGTCACTTTACATGAACATTATTGGTGAAATTGTGGTCAAATAAAAGCTTATCTAGAACAAAATAAAAAAAACTAAAAAAGTGACTAATAATCAATAAGTTTATATTTAAATTGTAAAACTAATTAAAAATTATAAAAAACAGTGTGACAATTTTTTTTATGAGTTGCCATGTCTTGTGTTTTGAGTTGTGTTGGAACAATATTTTATTTAGATTCCGAAAGCCGGCGAATTTTTTGCTAGTTCACTAAATGGGAATACTAATAAGGTTTGGGTGGGGGGCACTGCTCCCGCAGCCGATATGCCACTGGAAATAGGGTTCCAAAATAATATATACAATAAATAAAGTCTAAAGTTACTTATTATTATTGTGTGTTAGAAGTAAAGGAACAAATAAGGTGTCATAAGTTAGTAATCACATTAATGATATTTATTATTTATTTATTATCTTTAAAGTAAAATACTCCATAATGGAGTCTACAACCTGTTGTAATAATATACCTAGATTGTATCACATAAACTTCATAGAAGTGAGCATTTCAAAGACACGAGCAACGAGCACCAGTGTTCTAGGTTTCCACTTCCAAAGTAATTTAGCTCCAGCGCAGCGTCACAATGTTCTTCACGTGAGGTTTCTGTAATAGTTGTCCCTGAAATGTCAGCGATAGCGAAGTTAATTACGTTCGTGGAGTAGAGTTGAAATTCTTAAGCAGATCGACGTTTGTGTCTGTGTGTATTGCGAATAGAAATATGAGAAGGCTATGAGATAAAATAATAATGCTCTACAATCCACGTCACATCTAGCTGTCTAGTAAGTTATAAGCTGGTAAATACTTAGTATTTAATAAATTTCTATGCATATATTCCTAAGCAAAATCCATATGAAAATCCTATCATTAGCAATGATTCACCTTTTAATATTTATATCTGTGATAATCATAAATACACATGAGGACTTTAGTTTATAATGTAGTTGTGATCTTGAGTTGATGTATTCCGGCATTTAAAACATGGTAGGAACTACCTAATAATTTCAATGTGAAACAACCCATTTTATAAGAGCACTTGGGCGATTCATAACGTGATATGAAACTACTAAAGACCCATTAAAAGTTCATTATATTGTTTAATTCATATATTTTTTAAGCTTTTGCATAGCTTCTATCGCGGGCCTTGAGCGTGGAGAACGAATCCAGAAAATCCGTAACGAAAAAAAATCTAACTCCGACCGGCAGAGCTGTGATACTTTTTTTAGTTTTTCCATCTATCGATAAAAAGCAGAACTTTTACTGAGTTTTTGAAATATCACGCTTGTCTCTTTAGTTCAGCAACCCGCCCTTAGGTGGCATTGGTTGTATCGGCGCTACTGCGCATGCGTAATCCCCTTCTTCACCCCGCAATCTGGTGACTCAGGCACCTCCTCTTTGTATTTACTTCATGGTACGACTCTACGAAGCTCGTACGAATTCATTTAAAATACTGCATAAATAAAATAAATATGTAATTATAATTGCTTAGGTTGATAAAAAATGCTATGCAATAGCTTTACCTCGGCAGTCTCCGAGTGCCACGTCTTTTTTTATTCTATTTTATTTGTAAGGAAGGACTTTTATCATACAAAGACAACATGTCAGTCCTATCATACCCTAAACGATGATTTAATTACACTATTAATTAAATACTTTATCTATGTACGTAGGTACACAAGAAAAACAGTTTAATATGAGTAAATAAATGAAACAATAAAATATTAATATTTTCCCCTTTTAAATTACAAGGAACAAAACATGGGTAACGAGGGGCTGATATTGTATTTTTTTATCACAAAGGCCTTTTTCCTTGCCTCTTTCATCAAAGTACTCTAGTAAATGAATCATAACATATTTTTTTTTATTGTAAACATTTTATCTAAATTATTTGGTTTTATATGATAGGTAATGCCTTTTGTTCTACCCAATTTGGCTAATATATCAGCTTCCTCATTTCGTTGCCCCGTAATCCTATGTGCGGCGGAACCCATTGCAACTTCAAATTGTTAATATTATATCAAATGTATACGTAACACAAGGAAATTGCCACTTAGGTACTTATGTCTCTGTATAGATTGCAAAGCAATTTATTATCAAAACCCCAGGCATAGATTATTTCTGAAACGAAAGAAGTACTTGTGTACTAGGAGAACAAACCAAAACTAATTACACTTTACAACTTGCTATACTTTACAACTGAAGCCAACCTTCCAATACACTCAAGCAATAAAATAAAAAATAAAATCTAACCTTTCTCTTGGCTCTGAATTTTTTATCATAATTCGAATTTCATACTGTCCCTTCAATTATGCTACGAAATAAACAAACCATCTTACGGCATTGTGCAAAAACCCACGTAAAGTATCTTGACCTCAACTAAGCAAAATTACAGACCAAACAGTATTACGCATTCATTCCTTCATATAATTTTGCGAATTCATCATGGTTATAAATTCTCAGAATTTATACTGTCCCTTCAATTATGCTACAAAATAAACAAACCATCAAAACGTAAAGGCTTACTATGCAAAAACCCACGTAAAAGTATCTTGACCTCAACTAAGCAAAATCACGGACAAAACAGTATAACGCATTCCTTCCCAGCATTTCCCTTAGCAGGGTCCCGGCTACTCTACATAATGGATAACACACAAAGGCCAAAAATCTCTCACAAAGAAGCTCGTATAAAACAAAACCTCGTTAATGAGAGATCAAAGCCTGTTCTTGCGTGCACTTGTATCAAGGGTACACGGCTAGGTACTCCGTAAGCGTAGCGATAAGAGAAAGCGAACTCGACCTCTACATCTTTTATTCTACTAACGAAAATATCATTACAGGGATTTGTTCTACGAGTATAATGTGAACCTATAGAGTTTTCACTTAAATGAATATAAAAATGTCGGTCATATGATTCAACTTATGCGCAGTTGATTAATAAAACATGATTTTATATTTTTAAGTCTTATGGTATACACAACATAAACACAAGCTCCCCATTTAAGTTTCCACTGCTGGGACACAGGGACTCCTATCCTGACGACAGAATTAGTCCTTAATTCACCACGCGCTGGCCAAATGCGGGTTGGCCGTGATCGTCCAGTGATTAGGACTCTACGTTGTGAAATAAACTACAACATTGGATAAATGTCTTAAACTTAATATATAATGTTACCGTGATCGATATGGAATGAAAGAGCAAAATATATGATTTCTGGCAGGTGTAGAATGGCTCTGACAGAAGATCAGCGTTGGTTGCTTACTTGTTTGCAACCAACAAATGCTAAGTCAGATGTCTTTAACATTATCTTATGCTCTTTAACATTCTATGTAATTATTAAATTTTTGTGGAGAAAAAGATTCTGACACATACCGTAACCTTCGCACACATGATCGCCGAACTTGCATCTCGGGGAAAGCGCCCCGACGTGCTAACAATTACACCAACGCGTATTACGATTTGTTATTGATTGGTCGACAATCTTCGATAATTTGTAAAATCGAGTGAAGCCCCGACTAACGATTAACTAAAAAGTGAGGTTAATCACTTATTAAAAATCATGTATGTAAAATTTATGTAATTGTTGCAAATAAGTTATTTTATTCTGATTCTATTCAGTAAAGAATTTGCATAAAAGAGAGTAAACAATAAATATTTTTTCAAAAATTCTATTTAATCAATGCAATAGAATGGTTCCCACAGGAACTTATTGCCAGCGTAATGAGCCCAACAAAACGGGCATGATTGTGTAATTCCAACGTCCCCTCAAGCCAGGCGCTACTGACCTTTGTCCTTTAATAACCGTTAGGCTTTTTGGCTTCGGGCGCCACGTTTTACCGCTTATGGCAAGTTTTTCAAAGAATCTTTCGTAAGTCAACGAAAATGTTACGCTGGTAATGTTTTCTAATACATAAGGATTAATGGGGATTAAATAAATCCGTAAAGTAGTTCAGCGGTTTATACACTTTTACCTGGTGACAGACGGATAAACGGTCAGACAGCACTAAGTATTAGTGATATATTATTACTGACCTAGTAATGCCCAAATTTACTGGATTCGGTATGGAACCCTTAAAACGTAAAATAATATTATTCGAATGAAATATATATAAATATATTATAAAACGAAAAGCTGACTGACTGATTAAAACGGGGCTTGAACTTTGTATAAAAGTCCTTTGTATTTGTAATACACTCGTGCGGTGAAGTTTGGCAGGGAGGTTTTTATGGTGAGTCAACATTCGCAAGATTTTTTAAAACAAGTATCTGCAAAGAATGTGCGAGTCGTATTTTAATGCTTATCTAGGGCATGTACCTATTAAAATAAAATCTGGTTAATTTCATTCTCATGGTTTTTAATAAAACGGTTAAAGAACAAATAATGGTATATATTTAAAAAATATATATATACAATAATAAATAAATAAAATATGTTTTCCCATTTTAAATCTTTACATATAATCCTAATGAATCATCAATCAGTAAGTATCTGAAATTAACAAGCCGATTTTGAAAAAGTACACTCCATTTGTGCCGTGGTCGAATTCTTTTAGCAGTCTGAGAATTCATTTAAAACCTTCTTATTTGCAATGGACTCCAAGTCTATTTACAGACTGTGGGCTATTCGTAGATAAACTATTTTGCAATGAGACAGAAGGAGTTAAGAAGACGTTTTATGTGAACTTAGCGGAATTAACAACCTAATATTCTTGCGCAAGACAAAAAGTAATTAACTCTGAGGTGTTAGAGGGAGAAAATAGCAAAACTTATTGATATGAAGGAGTTCAAAGTATTTCTTCAGAAGACATTCAACCTCGTATGCAAAAAGAGGTAATTCTAGGTCATTCTTTCAACAAAATCGAGACTATCGATTTTCTAGCGACATACATTTTAGTATTTAAAGTCAAAACGTTTATTTCCTTAGAAGCGCAGGGCATACATGGACAAGTCAACTAAAATTAATTAAACTAAATGGTATCAAGGAAAAAACATTACATTGATAGTTCTCTTAATTTTTTTATTATTGATTTGAGAAGCGAATAGAACAAAACAGCATTGTCAGTTTTTACAATTTTGTAGTTCTCATCTAAATATCCCAAGAAACTGTACAACGCCGCTATAAACATTTTACACTTCAAACATCTAACGGCTTCTTCATAAATTATAATTCGAATCAGTGATTATTTTTCGACGTGAGTATATTGCCATAGTATCATATAATTTACACAACTTTTGTACAACTCTGTATTTTTCTTGTGCAATAAAGTATTCTTAGTAATAATAATAATTGAAAGTAATCAATGATAATGTGCCATTATGAACCCCACTCCGGAAATCGGACTCTACATCATGGCACTTTCTTATTGAATTGATAAAGCTAAAAATAAATGTCCAGTAGTTTTGGACGGGCTAATAGTTGGACTGAACATAATACCATTTTTCAAGTAGTCATCATGCCCATTAGGTGAAAATTACTTCTTACGTGTAATTAAGCAGTATTACATATTACTAGCTGACCCAAACAAACGTTGTTTTGCAAAATGAAAAATAGATGTTAGCCGATGCTCAGACCTACTCAATATGCTCACAAAATTTCATAATAATCGGTCAAACCATTTTGGAGGTGTACGGAAACGAATATTGTGACACGAGAGTTTTATATATATGATATTCGTATGGGTGATTACTTGACAAGACCTATATCTACTAAGGACGATAACTGTTTTATAATTACAAAACCGGAATGAACTTCTACTTAAGTAAAGTAAGTACCAACTCGTAATTTGCATAAAAAAGCACATTATGATAGGTAGATAGGTACTTAGCGTATCATTGTTTTTACTTTAAGGTTCCGTACTCAATGGGTAAAACGGGACCCTATTACTGATACTTCTACGTCTGTCTGTCACCAGGCTGTATCTCAAGAATCTTCATAGATTTTTCAGGGATGCTGTATCTCTCTTGCCCTTTTAACAATAAATACAAAACAAAACATATAAAATTAAAATACATATAAGGGGGCTCTCAAACAACAAGCGTGATTTTAGTCATGCTAAGCGACGTTGCGCGAGGCCAGTACTTGGATGGGTGACCGCTCTAACTGTATATTTTTGCACGTTTTCATTTTTTATTCACATATTATTGGTTTATTGCAAATGTGAATAAACTCAACAGGGAACCAAGTGTAGTCCATTCTAGTTATGAAACTGGTTTATACCTCTAGAGGTATAATACAATAAAGAAAATTGTACCTAAAGTTTTTGGCCTTAAGTTGCGGATAATGAGCATAATAATTAAACAGCCACCCCACTACCCGCGCCTCAAGTTTCACTCATTCACATATTCAATAATAATTAAATCAAATAATAAGTTTACTTATAATAAGTAGGTATGTAAAGTTTAAAAAAAAAACTCAAAGGAATGTCATTAACCTAATTTTCCGAAACTGTTAATTAAAATCTTTAGATCACTCTCCAACTTCAAACATAAGTTTCTTAACTTTTCGAGAAATAAGTAATTCGGTCATTACGAATAACAAGCAATATTTAGCAAACGTAAACTTTGTTTAATTAAATCTTGCGACATTTCAAAACATCTGGACTAAGCTTTCTTAAGGGAATCGCTGAGAATTTAACTTCTGTGGCTTTTCGGGGACCCCTTGCGGTTATTACTTCAATTTTAGTGACTTTTGTGACGAAACTAATTTACGTCAGTAACTTTATTTTGCTTAAAATTATAATGAAACTTGAGATAGGTAGATTAACTTATGCTCAAACCTACGATTTAATCTTTAGTTTCAAATTAAATCCCCTTTTCCAGCAAATTGTGGAACTCATATAGAACATTCACTTTAAACCCAGTGCACGGAGGAACAGACAAGCGCGTACACAGAGAATATAATAGAAGGAGTCAAACTATTAAAATAATTTAGATATGAAAATGAGATGCATTTTAACCTCTTTTAAATTTCCCTAAAAGAATATTTGTTGAATGTGCAGACTAATTTTATTACTCTCTATTGTTTTCTGGTTTTGTATAGAATTATAAGAACTAAATAAATATATTAATTTGTTAACCGTATTTATATATTTTTGTTGTAAACTACAATATACATATTTTATATAGTTATAGATGTTTCTCAACTGCTTTTTACCATTTGAAAACCAGCGCTGTGCCTGCTCCAGTGCAGTCGACTGAGTCGACGACCCTTTTGTGTTCATCTGTGTTTTTATTTTTAACATAGTTTTGTAATGTATCATGAATAAAACTTTCTTTATCTTTAAATATGGCTGGTTACAGTGTACCTACATCTATTGTTTTCTATGTCTACGGCGTCTCTAACGTCTAATCCTAAATGTCAAGTTCGTGCACAACGTACGGCCCCAAATAACTTCGCCGCTGCACTTCACACCCGTCTCCTGTGCTTCGTTTCTAAATGTCAAAGTAAATATGTCAATGTTCAGGTTAGTAACGAATATTGCCGTGTGTGCTCTTTGTTTAATGGAAACGTCTGGTCGAGACTAAACCTGTCGAATATCTGTGAAATTATTAAGGAAATGTTTACGAATTTCGTATATCTGAGTGGTTTAGCTTATAATTAAATTAATTATTCCAGTCCCGCCAGTACGTGAAGCTATTTTTCCGTGTTTCGTAATGTGGTCCGGAGAAGCCATCTACCGTCTAGGTCTTCATGACCCATCTTAGACCACATCATCACTTTACATCAGGTGAGATTGTGGTCAAATGAAAGGTTATGGAGCATAAAAAGCCAAAACGTAACCATAACTTAAAAATGAAGGCACCTTTTTGACCAAGGATAGGAAAAGGCTGCTTCATTGGGAGCATTGCAGAACCGCTAAATAGCACACAACTCATCTGCTTATATTCTGGAGCGCCTGCAAACACAATTGTTGAATGTAATGAAACATGTGTTGGCTAAGAGGAGCACAGTCGACTTCCATAAGGTCGTGAGTTCAAACCCCAACTCGCAACTCAGGATTTTTTTGTTTAAACAAATATGTGCTTTTTAAACACATGCTTTAACGGTGAATAAAGACATCATGTTTAAACCATGGCATGTTCTGAGAACTTTGAGGAGTTTGAAGGATAAGTGGCATTCACTAACCCGCTCTTGGCCAGCGAGCGTGGTGAATTAAGGTGGTTGTATGGGCTAACGCGACTTTTTCAAATTGATATATCTACTTTATGAGTGAATAAAAATGTATAAAAAAAATAGATGTTGCAAAATAGATATTAAATTACAACTTGAACGTTTGAAATTATTGTATCTTCATAATTACTTAATAAAAAAAATATTCAAAGTAAGGCATTTTTTATCCGAAATTTGGATATATCTTTTAAACGGTATTGAGTTTGAGTATTTTTCTTTAACTTAAATATTTGTCAAAGTATTCCACACAAACTGTACGTTTGAAAATTAAAACAAATGATTTATACGACTACAAATAATTATTTTATGTTTTCGGTATGAAATGGAACGACCGGGTCTGTGCGGGGGCGACGGGCGGCAGTGTGGCTCAGACTATCGGACGGGGAGGTTGTGTCGCGCGTCTTCGTCATCGGTCCAAATGCATTTTTCGATGTAACCGTATAACGATTATTGTTTGCACATGGACGCTGTTGTTTAGTTTTATATTTGAGCTCGGACTTTTGTATATTCGTTGGACAAGTTCAGTAAGCAATTAGCAGGAATAAAAGTTAGTAATAAATAAGTAATCATTATACTTACAACCTACCAACTAGTGAATTAAGTACCAAGCTAATATAATAAGTACCTACCTATTAATATTTATAAACAAAAAAAAACACTTATGAAAAAGTTGTTTTTTTTTTTTATAAGGTATACCTAGTTAACTAACTCTGACTCTGAGTGCCTCGTAGGCGCGGTGTGCGAATGTCCGCTTGCAGAGCAAAAGGTAGCGGGTTCGATTCCCGCCGAGGGTAAAAGTGTTTGTATGTTCTGCAAGCACTTTTCTCCTTGGTCTGGGTATTTAATATGTATAATAAAAAATATCTTTAAATGTATGTAAATTATATTAAGTATATCAAATATCTAGTACCTACCCGTAACACAAGCTTAGAGCTTACCACGGGACTAAAATGTTGTTGCGTGAATTGTCTGGAAATATTATTTATTTATAAATAGCACAGACTAGTATAAATATAATTAAAAATTAAATAATGAATTAATTGTTATATATATTTTATGTCACCGCACCGTCCAGTTATTTGCTGTGCATTATCCTCTCCATCCTAAGGTTGTCTGGAAGAAATTGCTCTAAGCAATAAGGCCGCCCATTACGCATTTTTTTATTTAACTTTAAGTCCCTTTTTGTATTGTGATATGGTGTGTAATAAAGAGTTTTATTATCATTATTATTACTAGGTAGATGATACAAACAAAGTATATACAATGTGTATTTTCGAACCTTGATCAAACTAAATGCGGATACACGACATAAATTTATGGATAAATATAGGATAAAAAAAATTATATGTTGGCTATTTAAAAAAAAGCCATTTTTTTTTATGAAAACTACTTCGTATGGTTTTTTATTCGTTTCTGTTTGAGTAAATGGTGTATTTTATTCAAAGTAGGCTCATTTGAAAGCTAGATAGTTTACGTCATCATCATCATCAGCCCTTATCCCATATTACGTGGGGTCGACGCAACATCTTTCTTCCTTCCATTTTCCTCTATCACTCGTCATCTCAACACTCATTCCTTCCTTCAAAGTTCAAAATTAATTTATTGCGTAAATACATGTTACAGCGTTGTTATGGCTTAAATTTTACATGGATCAATGTATTTTACCTGTCCAGGCATGCAATTATAAAATTGGCATTACATTATTGAATAAACTAAAATAATAAAAATCTAACAAAATACAGTACTAAATAGATTTTTATAATTATTAACTTTAAATTAATTTCTTTAAACATTTATAACATCAGTAATCATCATAGTTAGCAAAAATTCAAAGTCATAAAACTAATTATTGTACAATTTAAAAAGTCATTATCTTAGAAACATTTTTGTCAGTCATTTTTGTTCTTACGCATGCCATCCTTCAAACAGTCCATCAATATTTTCTTTGACCTACCTCTTCCCACATATCCATCAACACACATATCTAACACTCTAAGCTAGATAGTTTACCTAATTAAGAAAATTCAAAACAAAATACAATTTTGGTACAAGAGCCCGCAAAATTTTTTTTTGTAGAAATTTACCAAAAATTTTTTTTTTATTTTGTTGATCTATAATTTTTAAACTTTTTTGCATTATTTATTAAACTTCATAATATTTTTCAAAGGTTGTCTGGAAGAAATTGCTTTAAGCAATAAGGCCGCCCATTATGCATTTTGTATTTTGCAAGTCCATTTTTGTATTGTTTTATCTTGGTTTGTAATAAAGAGTTATATTATTATTATTCTACAAATTCTACAAAGAGTATGGGTCTACCTTTTTTTGTTGTCATGTTATTAGCCATTTTAATTAGGTACTTTCTGCCTTGTAGTGCCAAATATCAACAGACAACAAATTATGTATCTTAAGTTGCATTAAAATGATCACGCACGATTGTGGTGAAGTTAGCTGGAGCGTCACCATGAATCACGCCAGCGAATCAAATAAGAAACGATCGCGATGTACTAAAAAGAACTTGTGAACTGAACGTGGGTTTACTTGCAACGATATGCATTGAGGAAAATGGTTGGCATTTTGAACAATCAATAAATTAATTGATAGTTATATGTATGTAACTTAAAGTGTTGTATTACTTAATCTTATCATTATCCACCGTTAATATCCCACTTTTGGGCAGAGGCTTCGTTCCGTTTCATCTTATCTTGCCTTGTTTCATTACATAATTTGCTGTCTGTTGATATCTGTACAAGGCAGAAAGTACCTAATTCGAATAGCTAATAACATGACAGCAAAAAGAGTTTAATTAACCTTTTTGGTACGTAGGCTACCCACCAAACTTAGAGTATCTATGGATACAAACAGTGTCAGTCGCGTAGCATTTCAAATAATTTTATA
This sequence comes from Gymnoscelis rufifasciata, assembly GCA_929108375.1. NCBI lineage: Eukaryota > Metazoa > Arthropoda > Insecta > Lepidoptera > Geometridae > Gymnoscelis > Gymnoscelis rufifasciata. The sequence continues at coordinate 8,391,683 of OV815302.1, read as the reverse complement.
CTCTCTACCTGAAACTTAAAAGGAAAAGCAAAATACCACGAAAACTTATTGACTGACCAAAAATCTGAAATTGTACTCGTCTTTATGCCTGTATGTTATGAATATTGCAGATACTACCTAGATTCTATCAGACGATTGGCCTTCAAGCAAAAACCAGACATTATTCATAAAATTAAAACCCTTACTTTTTAGAAGAGATTTGTAGTATAAATTATGAAGTTTAATATGACATGCAAAAAAGTATACCTCAATAATCCAGTGTAAAAGTTACAGATTAAAAATAAAATAAATATCTATATTTTTTGTTAAATTTCTACAAAAAAAAAGTTTTAATAGGCTATTGTACCGAAATTGTATTTTCTTTTAATTTTCATAGCTAGGTAAACTATCTAGCTTTTTAATGAGCCTACTTTGAATAAAATACACCGTTTACTCAAACAGAAACGAAGAAAACACCAGATGAAGTACCTAGTTCTCATAAAAAAATATTAAATCGACTTTTTTTAATAGTTTACATAAAAAAAAATCTGATATTTATCGATTAATTTTTGTCATGTATCCGCAAATTGCGTTTGATCAAGCTTCGAAAATACACATTGTATAGGTAACTACTAGCCTACCCTGGCAGGATTGGATTAGGATCTTATTATTAGGTTGGTACTTAGTAAGTAAAGAAAACCTAGTTAAAAAAACATACTTATTATTTATTTATTTATTTGTTATATTAGAACCACCAACAAGAAAATACACTAAAATAGTTTAAAAATTAAGGTTCATTAGTATCTAATAATAATATATAATTCATTTTAACGATACATTTTAAATTAAAAAAAAAAATTAAAATGAAAATAACATAAGCACAAACGCATCTTACCCGTAAACCAATTCAGAGACAAACTAAGTGAGATTTTGATTAAAAAGGCATACTATTCAGTAAATGACTTTCTCAACGATAAGGAAATAAGTAAATATGAATTTACTTGAATTGTATAATTTTTGATTTAATTTACTAGATTTAATTTGATTTTATTTAAATTGATTTAATTTGATTTATAATAATTTGGCTTGATTTTTTTAATGCAATTTTATTTATAATTTTCTAACTTATTATAGTAATTTAATTTCATGACATTTGCATTTACTTTTAGATATATTTAACATCATTTTAATTGTATATTCTGAATAATTTGATATTATAGATAATAAGTGACAAGAAATGTAATGTTTGTATGCTCAATGTAGCAGAATCTGTGTAGCTTTAAGTAGTCTTAACATCTGACATGTATCACCAGATTTTACGAACAATAAACAATTTATGAATTTATGCATAAATCTCTAGGTAGAATAGTTTTAGCGTAATAATGATGTAGTTGGAAAGTCCTTATTTACGGCGTCGCGACTCGCGAGGAGCCGGCACGCGTGACCGCTTGCCGAGAGCGCAGGCCGCGCTCTGCGTCGTAAAAATGTAGCGGGGAGTAAGCGGGTGGCGCGGGGAATAATTTTGACTCCGCCCGAATCCTCAAGGCCGTTGGCCCATACAGGCGCCTTAAAGCCTAATCTCTCTCGTCACGAGATAAATTCCTTTGTCCCAGCTGTGGTTGAACGTAAATATGGGTGTTTATGTATGTATGGGTTGAACGATAAGTTTTTATTGCTCGGTTTTTATGTTATACGGATAGGTAGTTATATCTAATCTTCGTTTCCTCTTACCAACTATGAATAAATGTCACAGCAATTTTAAAAGTTTGTACGGAAAATAATCTTGAAAACTTGGCCTTGACCCAAATATTAAATTTTCATCTACCTACAGGTTTCCATACTACTGACTGGGCTTGATGCTTCCTACTGTGGGGATTTTCCAGTATTATTTATTTATAATAATAATAATAATGCATTTATTTACAAAGACATGTTAACATAAACAGATGGCAAAATGCTATGAAAAACAACATATTATCTTGCCTTGTGGCCATTAACATTAAGGCCATATTAAGGCTTGTGAATATTATCATCGTTAATTTTATAAATGTCATTATAGTAATTATTTAAAATAATAGAGAATAGTACATTGCTATGAAGTAAGTCTGCTAAGAACTGGACTAAGAGGTCGCTGCCTCTTAGCAGTTCAGTTCTTAAACTGATTTGTTTTTTGTAGCTCTAGAGGAACTGCAAACACGCTCCTTGACCCGCAAAGGACCGGAAAGAAGCCATTATTAATGTTTTGATAAGAAAACCTTTCATTCAGCTGGATTTTACTTAAAGCGTTAATTGGTTGTATTAATTCGTAGTCATATGCAATAAATTTAATGGATTAAAAGTAGTTATTTTATAACCCAAAATTCCGAGAGAAATTAGGCCTTAATTCACCAAGCATGCCAAGTGCGGGTTGGTGAATGTTAAATGTCCTTAAAACTCTTCAAAGTTCTCAGAACAAGCAGGTTTCCTCACGATGTGTGCATTTACCGTTGAAACACGTATTTTAATATATATATTTAATAGCACATATTTTTTTCTATAAGAGAAATCCAGAGGTGCTTGGCTATATATACATATGTATATATATTTTGACACAATCACACAGCATTAATTTTTCAAACTAAATTTGAAAAGATTTCGACAAAAAATAATAGATTACAAGTTGTTTTCAAAGAAAATTCTTCATACGTTCAATGAATACATCTCTGTAGGTCTGTCCCCAATCTGTCTAGTATTTTATAAATTAAATCGAATTTTAAAAGCTTACAAGTTCCGCATGTTTAAAACATCACAAAAAAAATAAAAAAGATACTAGCTATACACGCCCGTGTTTTTGTTTTTTACCGCGGGAGCAACGAATTATCCCGATTTAAAAAGTTCCTCTATAAATGGGCTATCTTACACGGAAATATTTTTTTATCAGACCAGTAGTCCCTGAGCGCGCTTATGCGTTCAAACAACAAACAATCAAACAAATAAACTCTTCAGAATTACATATATTAATAGTATCTATAGATAAGTTTTACAAATTATACAAAACTGGTTCTACCTGTTGATAAAAATAGTTAAAACGCGAAGTGAGGGCAAAAATATAGACACAATACGGAACGTTTGCACCTCCCCGAAGGTATAGAGAACAAAACCGATACACGACCAACATAAGCCGACCCTCAATAATAGCCCTAACATTAACCCTTTCCACGCGGGATTGTGCGTGAGCGGGTGAAAATGGGAGACCCTGCTAAACTGGAAGTGAGTGTATAAGACGGCGAATTCGAAAAATTCAATTTCCTAACTGTGAATTTAGTGGAGAATGTAAGAAATAACCGGTTTCTGTCGGTGCTCTCCCTGGGGAGGCTAAACGTGGAGCAGAAAAAGAAAATACCACGCCATATTTGTTTTCGCCAACATTTATCTTTGAAATTCTTCGTTGTAGACATTATTTTGCTTTACAGAGATTTCATTGTCTAGGCGTTCAATAATTTATATTAGATTTTTATTATCATTAAGTGAGATTAAAATTGGTTATCAGCCAATTTGCACTCGTACGCTAAGTTTGTTGAAAGTAACATTTTATGCTATCAAGTACCAATGGTTTTTTTAATTGTATACAAGATATAACAGACTTTTGCCAAATTCAGGATATATCATTGAGAAAATCATTTCCGGCTTTGTTTTATTAAAGTCAAAGTCATAACGTTTATATTCAAAAGTACATGGCATACATGGGTACAGAGGTTAAGTAACTTAAATTTAATTTGACTTATTTTTTTTATAAAATAAAATTTAATAAATTATTAGGCAGGTAAAAATCAAAACTCAGTAATGTGTCGCTAGCAAGTTGTTTTGAAGGAGTGCGGTGTCAATTAGTTTAATTCTGAAAAAAAAAAATTGTATTGCCTGAGGTTTAACTCTACAGGGGTGCCCACTGGTGAACACAAAAAAGGTGGGTCTCATTCCTCAACAGGTTATTAGACGTTATGGGTCCGTTTGATTGATCGATTATCCGTGATCAACTTTTCTGAGATTAGTGATTTTTTCTACCCAGTGGTCCGAGTTAGTAATAGAAGTTAATTAACTTATTCATAATATAATTTGAAGCTAACGGTCGTTGAGTAATTATTATTATTTATGTAGGTATAAGTGTCATTTAGCCTTCCGCGATAAATAGGCTATAATATAGGTATACTACAATATTTTTTCAAGTAGTTCCTGAGATTAAGCCTGAGATTAATTCGTTAGAGAAAACAAACCTTACCACCTAACCACAAACAAAGATTTATAATATATGTAGGATAGTATAAATAAGCAACATGAGAGCTAATAATTTGTTTTAGTTTCATTACGAAAGCTGCGCAGTCACTATAGCCAAAATCAAGTCCATATTATATTAGAAACTAACTCTATAAGTAAATAAGCTATATAATTGGCTGTTTATTTATTTGTTGTACAGTCAACAGCAAAAGTACTCAAAATCAACTTCTAGTGTGACTTGCCAGATTTTACACGTTATACCAAAGTATCAATTTTATTTTAAGTTTTAAGTAGTCAAAAGAGAATCATAATAACACCGAGGATCGAACTATAGATATGTGTGATTGATCACTTATGACATGTTATTTGTTCCTTTACTTGTTACTAACTACAATAGTCAGTAGCTTTTAGCTTAATTTACTGTTTATATTATTTTGGGCTTTCTTTTGCTGTTGACTGTAGCTACATCAGTCCTATTACCTATTAGTACATATTTTTTTTGCTGACTATTCACAATATACCCACAACAACTGAAATGACCAAAACCGCAAAAACCTTTGTTTCCGATAAATTCAGCCGCACTAGTTTGCATTTTCAATTCAATATTTTGATAATTAATTACCACCTGAATTGAGTGTTATTGTTAAGTGTATATTATAGGTATTACATGTATTTTAAGTGATTGCAATATTTATAAATGTTTACCGATAAATTAATTTTTGTCTCCCACTTTTATTTCTTTCTTTCAGTTTACAAAATAATAGGATGAGGGGATTTAAAATTACTTTGGCTTATACCCGGTTTAATTCCAAGATGGCAATGGAAAATAACTACGAGTATCTATTTTAATGCAGAATAAAACATAAAATTGTATGACTTTAATGTGAAATATAGATATAATTACACAAATCCTCACAAGGTCAAGAATGTTTTGGCCAGTCGTTGTTCTAATTCTTTCTAATTTGTTTTTCTTTGTAGCCAAATTTATTTCATTTGAATATTTTGTTCTCTTTGTGTTTATTGTGGGAATTGTTAAGTTACAGTTATTGTTAATTATGATATTTGAAAGATAACGAAAACGTATAACTGGTTTGTATTTATTAATATGTTTGTGTATTATTATGTATAGTGTCAGTCAGACTCGCGCCGTCAATAAGGTACCTACCACTGCCTTGCAGCACATGCTGAGTGGCAACCATTTTGTTTCTGTAGTGTTTTATTATTTTTAACTAAAATTATGTATGTTTGTTATATGTTGGAGAAACAAATAAAAATGTTCTATTCTATTCTATTACATAAGATTTTTTTTTCTTTTTTTATGCTAGTTAAGTCTTTATTTGTAGTAGTACCAGAGATTAGCGTGTTCAAACAAACAAACTCTTCAGCTTTATAATATTACTAGCGGTCCGCCCCCGCTTCGCACCTAATTGACCGTATTATGAATCTAAACCATTCCCGAACCCACTTACATTTAGGTACACAAAAAATTTCATCAAAATCGGTCCAGCCGTTTAAGAGGAGTTCAATGACTAACACACGTACAGAAGATTTATATACCTATGTGTTTGTTTATGTCTTTATGTAACCACCATTATGTGGTAACATAAAGGTGTTAACATACTAAATTCCCTGACATTAATGCTTATAAAATAAACTGGACATATTACAACCAAACAAAGCTAGATTCAATTCACAAAATGTATAATATAATAACATAAAGTCGTGCCATGTATCGTTTCAATTATCTTATTTTGCTATTCCGTGTGTACAAGTTATATCGTAAACTTGTCTACCTTTATAATACAAACCGTTTATTTCGTACTTTATTAATGCGAATGCTTGCCTTGTAATACAAACATTCAACATAAACATATGTAATTTAGTACAGAAAATAGAACCGACCCCAAATACGTAAGAGAATATGGAACCATAATTATTAAACTAAAGCTCTCTGTTTTGGACGTAAGTGTTTTCATGTAAAATTTTGCCTACTGTCATAAATATTCAGATCTAAAAGGACGAAGCTTCTGATAGAAGGGTTAAGACCTATTTCACCATCTCCGAATAAATAAGTCCGTGGTTAAAATATAGAGAAATCTTTGTCCTGTCAGTGTCAGTGACTGACTGACAGTTGTTAGTTGACTTGATAGCTCTAAATTATATAATTATAACCATTGAGTAATTTTATTAGAAGATTGTGAAACAGGCCCTTAATAATAAAAATAACAGCTTATAATGTTAGCTTATTAGTCGTAACATGTGTCTTTACCAAAATATGTATGTATGTTGTAAGAAAAATAAATCTTGAATATTTTCGATTTAGTGATTGCATTGTATTGCTTCGTAATTTCAACCAACACATATTATATTGCATTTGCAGGTCCTAATATATTACATACAAACATTTATTTTTTTATTTTTTCCTTCATAAGTCTTATTTATTTTCCGCACCAATGGTTTTTTATATATTCATTGGGCTTGCGGGCTCTGGATGACCCTGCACCCGACGCATTGATATGCCCTTTTAAATGCAAATAAACTTAATTTCAAATATGAATCTGTACTTACCTTAAATTTTTTTTTCGTGAGTCTTACTTGAAAGAAAGACAAGTACCGGTACATAATATCGTTAGAAATAATATTAGGTCCTTACATATGAAATTGGCGTTTTTCGTACTGGCCACTTTAATCACAAATTTCTCCTCTTTGGTAAGGAATTCCAAATTCAAATTTGTACAGCTAATAGACTCATGTATTTGTGCTTCGATGATCGTCATTCATTTGTTTTTTTTCTTCTGTTTTTTTCTGTTTGCGTCACTCATTTTACAAAATGGAAAACTTAAAATATCGCATTATTTACGAGTACGAGTTCCGCCGTGGCACTAGTGCTGCGGAAACAACTCGAAGGGTGAATGATGTGTATGGCGGTCGTGTTGCAAAAGAAAACACATTTCGTTTTTGGTTCCAACGTTTTCGTTCTGGAAATTTCGACTTGCAGAACAAGCCCCGTGGACGGCCTGAGACTCAAGTTGATAATGAAGAGTTGAAGGCTATTGTGGAAGCGGATCCATCGCAAACCACGTCCGAGTTAGCTGCAGGCTGCGGTGTTAGTGATAAAACTGTTTTAATTCACTTGAAGCAAATTGGGAAGATTAAAAAGCTTGAAAGGTGGGTACCTCACGAATTGACTGAAGCAAACCGGCAAACGCGCGTCGACTGCTGCGTTACATTACTAAACCGGCACAATAATGAAGGTATTTTAAACCGAATCATTACCTGTGATGAAAAATGGGTTCTTTACGATAATCGGAAGCGCTCAGCGCAATGGTTGGATCCTGGCCAGCCAGCCAAATCCTGCCCCAAGCGAAAATTAACCCCAAAAAAGTTACTTGTAAGCGTTTGGTGGACTAGTGCCGGTATTGTTCATTACAGTTTTCTCAAATCTGGCCAGACTATTACGGCTGATGTCTATTGTCAGCAATTGCAAACCATGATGGAAAAGCTAGCGGCTAAACAACCTAGGCTGGTCAATCGCTCCACGCCACTGCTGCTTCACGACAACGCTAGACCACACACTGCGCAACAGACGGCTACTAAATTAGAAGAGCTTCAATTGGAAAGTCTAAGACATCCTCCGTACTCCCCGGACCTTGCTCCAACAGATTACCATTTTTTTCGAAATTTGGATAACTTCTTGCAAGGGAAAAAATTCAACTCCGATGGGGCAGTCCAAATCGCCTTCAAAGATTTTATTGATTCCCGTCCGACTGGTTTTTTTAGTAAAGGGATCAATGAACTACCTATAAGATGGCAAAAGTGCATAGAAAATAATGGTTCATACTTTGATTAATTAAATATATTATATTAAAAAATATTCGACTTTTTGTTCCTCCCATACAAAACGCCAATTTCATATGTAAGGACCTAATATACGAGTAGGTATGTTGTTGTTATTTTTCTTTGGCTTTCCAAGCTAACGTTATGTACTTTAAAGCTCCAATTTGTTCAGTCAGAAAGGGTTAATCTGATGTTTTTTTCGTAAATTAGTCAATTTGTCATTTGAAGATCGAAATTTTGACCCATGGTTGGAATAATGATCTCACTAAAATATGGTATCAATTATTACCTACCAGTTTTGTTATATTTCATTAAAAATCAAAATTTCTTAATTATCGGTTGGTGGAGAATTAAGCAATGCTACGTTTCTATGGATAGGTACGTTTGATAACTAACACATGATGATTGGTGGATAACAAACGCTTCCATAGCGCTCTGGTGGACAAGCACCCATAACGTTCCGTTTTTCGGTTTTTCCGGCAGAATAACCTTGCCGTTTCGTCGTTTAATAAAACACGTCTTCTACCCGGCCATATGTTCTGGGCCTAATATTGAACGCAATGTTTACTTAGGGGAATACGTAATGAATACACACGTTGTTTCGTGTCCCCGAGCCGCAATACAGCATGGAACTTACAAATTGATAGTTATATCTGCTTGCTACAGAGATTTCAGGTTTGTATGTATGATCGGGATCAGCGGGTAGGTAATGTTTAGAATTGTTTTTGAATAAACTGATCGCGGATACAACTCGTCGCTAGGATCATTAATCTGCACGCATTATCAGGTTAAACGGAAAGCGAATGAGCGAGCACGGTTTTCTCAATTTTTATTTGTTATTTATTTTATAACCTTTGAATATTCCTTCGTCTATTGCCTGCTTATCATAAAATGATCGGTAATGTTTGCGGATGTGGTCGGCAGTTATTTCATTATCTTTAAGATTCTAGATTATTTATTTATAACATAGGTTACAGGTACATAGGTAACAGGTTTGTATAAAGGTATGTTCTTTAAATTTACATACATATTTTAATCATAACAAAATAACAAATAAAAAAGAATCAACATTAAATTTTGATTATTAAATAAGTCATACAATGTGAATTAATTTAGAAAAAATCTAAAAAGAGAAATTTACATTTAATAATAAATTATGTTTCATTAATAAAAAATTAGATTCTATTTCGAATTCGATTACAATAGAACACCAACCACCACAGGTGTGCAGACATGTCGCCGGGTTCGAAGTTGCCAATTAATAACTTAATCACATGACTTTCGAGTGCTTATAACATTCAAATTGTACCTACATATTCTCGCAAGGAAATTCACAATACACAGACGCCGCCAGCCCTAAATATTTTCATGCAAAATAGTGAAACGGTTATCCAAATATGCATATTACAACAAGAAGACTAACCAAAACAATTCTCTCAGGCCTCTGGCATCCTCAACCACAATTATGGAAGAGCCGCCGCTGGCGAGGGCCACCTAATTGAAGGTTTTATAACATAAATACCCAATGCTATCGACTAATTTATATTCATAGGGAGAAAATCCTTGCAAATTGTAAAAGGGTAGCCATGTTTAGCTAATACCCTGGGTTTATAGCTGTGCAAATACGGGGGTTGATAGTGCCATTTTGCATTTAAAATACGCTTCTTTGGACGTCAAAATTGAATAAAAAGGGTGCTATGCTACATAATGAAGTTTTGTACGCGAACGTCAAAAGAACCAAATTTTCCTGGAGTTTCTTTCAATTATACTTTTGGTTGAGACTTTTGTTACCTCGTGGTAGATTGAGGCTATTGGCACAGTATGTAGGAACCCATTCTCTTGTCAAAGCAAAAAAAAAAACAATCAAACCTAGCTTTGATATGAAGCGTTCTTATAGCAGGCCCCTTCCATCCGTGGCCTATGTAGCATGCTCAAAATAAGATTTTTTTCGAATATTTTTCGAATATTTGCAACAATGAAGTGGATAAAGCGTGTAGATACATACGACAGTTACTTTATATAAAATATTAGAAACTATGTAGCTGACCCGTTCCAGCTATTTACGGATACGAAACATTCGTTTTTAATCTCTCTACCTATTACAGAAAACAACAAACAACACGAATCGGCAAACGCAGAGTGGACGTTCTACGTCCACCAAATAGATGGACGGACGACTTGGTAAATGGAGCGGGCTCGCGGTGGTTACAAGCTGCTAGCGACCGAGGTCACTGGAAGTCTTTGAGGGAGGCCTATGTCCAGCAGTGGACGTCCTACGGCTGAAATGATGATGATGATTGCAGAAAACCTCATAAAGATCCGGTCTGTGGTTTTTTAAGTATATCGTGATCATAAAAACATACAGATGGGCGACATTAATTTATAATAAGTAAAGCTAGATGATACACCATGAAAATGTACCTGTAGTCGAGAAACCACTGGACCATACAAATAGCATCCTCGTACCTCAAAGTAAACGAGGTAGGTATAATATCTATTCACGACCATCCACCATGAATCAGCATAATGATGAATGGGATTGCCTCTTGCTCCTACCTCCGTAATGTGAATGGAGTGTCCACTCAGAGTTGGTATAGGTACTATCTGTATTTACCATGTTATATGGTTGATAGTAGAACTCATGAAACCAACACAATTTAATTCTTTGATTAAGCAAATACCTAATACTTTTTTCTTTCCGACGGTTAAAAATGCACTTATTAAATCCAAATAGCAGCATCTAGCCCCGTGGTGAGCACTAAGCTTGTGTTACGGGTACACTCACTATAACATTTTACCCCCCGGCGGGAATCAAACCTTCTGTTCACTGTGTAATCACCATGTTTGAGTGGCATCAAGACGGTTTCCAACGAGGTATTTCTGTTGTTCAAATGTCTAGATCATCTACATCCCTTGCCTACAACCACTTTAACGGGCTAATCCTTTTGATTAGAATCAAGAGATCGTAAGTTCTTCACATTGAGGTAACCGCTTAGAGATTTAGAGGCTTAGAGATCCTTAGAATAACTGACTCGGTGTGTTTTATTATAGAATAGCTTTACACGTCACGGCGTTGCCCGTGTTTCTAGATTTTCCCGCGGGAACAACATATTTTTCTCGATATATCTATCTTAAGAATATTTTTTCAATTACTGATATTAGCGCGTTCAAACAAACATTCAAACGAACAAATTCTTCAGTTTTAAAAAATTTGTATGGATATAGATTCAGATTAGAAAGAAATATAACACCTAGGTTTTTTTTGTACATAATAAACAGCTATATAGTAGAGCCAGACACAAGAAACAAAACTACGATTAGGTAGGTATATTATTTAGAGTAGGAAGATATTTTTCCGATTACCACTGCTAATGCTGCCAACTATCGCTACCATACATACCATACCTAGTGGGCATGCTGCGGCTATAGAGAAATTGCAGAATTACATATTACGCGAAAAATATAAATCTAGGAAATGGGTTATGCTTCTAGGAAAATATGTTCCCTACTTTAAAGTTAGAGTCATTATCAGCATATTAGCTGTAGGACGTCCACTGCTGGATATTAGCCTCCATCATAGACTCACAGTTAAAAAAAAAAGGAATTGATTTAGCAAAAATGCAGTTAATTATTACGATTAGGTTACAAAAGTTTGTAACTGTGTCCTCATCGCCCTCCTCCAGGCTCTATAAACAAATACATCTTAAAAAAAAAGTTTTACAATATTTTAAGTTTATATTCAATTGAAAAAGCAAGTTATTTCGATTAGAGGCGGCCCGAAAATATCGATCGTCCGAAAATAAATACCTATTTATTAGATGGTGATGAATAGATTACATGGTGAACCTACTTAATCTTAAATATTCCGAGTTATTCGGCGGTCTTTCACCCCATTTATCAAAATTCTATTAAAAAAGCGTAGATTTCTTGATGAATGATTAAAAAATGCAAATTTGTTATTGATGGTGACAGACACGGGGAAAATTGTAATTACCGCCTTTTGCAATTACCTTAGATAACATCGCGATTAGCATAATGAAGTGGCAATTACGCATTAATAATTTGGGGATTAATTAAGCTCGACATGGAGTAATTTACTGATTTAGAGTAGGTCCATATTTCTAATTAACATAGTCTATGCGGATTTTGTATATTAATGTATATTATTACCATGATAATTTTGTATAGGGTAAATTTTTAATGTTTATTATAGTTATTCTGCTATTCTAGACAGAGAAAAATGCAATATATCATAAACAAATGATAAAGCGACTTAATCGCGGCTAGAATAATAAAAGACCCCTGAAATAAGTATATATAGTTATCCAGCTGCCTGATCTCGCAGAGTTATTCCCATTTGATCATTTATGATCCGTTTGCAATTGCATCTGATCAAAGAAAAAGTCACTGATCACTAATTAGATGTGATACTGTTTTCTTATTTCATTTACAGCAAACAATCGTTTTCACATGAGTAAAGTAAATTAAAAGTATCTTTATTGCTTAAATGTCCAAGTGACAAGTGTGGTTATCGGTCTTAAATATCATATAACATAGAACAATGTATTTTACCAATACATGTCGTGTAATGTCAAGTTACAGAGTTAATATATTTTATTACAATTTACATCATCATCATAGAAAATTAATTTATAAATTATAAATATCAAAATAAATACAAATTATCAATATTAAGACTTTTTGTAGTCCATAAATTATTTCGAACTGTTGGGGACATCAAGGAAAAGGGTTTACATATGGAACACGCCACAATTTATTTAGAAATACTTAATTTAATTAAATAAATACGTGTTTATGAGCCGCGATGTACACGAACTATAAATATGTAACATTTGTATGACTAAATAATATAATATCTATTTACAGCGAAAAACGTTTTGAGGTACCAACCATCAAAAATACCCATAAGATACACCTTTTCTCATATAGGGAAGTCGGCTAAAAAACCAAAGGACAATACGACTAAATCGCTACACAGATATTAAAAACAAACCTGGAATAACCCTTTAGGTATCCGCCTGCTCCATAATGCAGTTAAGATGAGCCAAGTGGGGACCGCCAGCAATCATGTAAAGGTGACTCATGAATAACCAGTGTACTGACCATCAGTAACTTGAGTGCAAACTCAAACACGACCGGTCTACGCGCGGCCTTAGCAAACAGACTGTTTGTACGTCTGTTGACTTTGCGCGGCTCCACCTGTAATTGTACGTAGGACGGTAACCGGATGTGATTTCGTTTTCCTGGTTGGTTTAGTTTATTTTCCCGGTGTACTGATTATTTTATATCATGTTATACTAAAAATAAAACATAGTGCAAATTAACCTCTCTTCAGTCGCAAAATATTCAATACTGGACAGCCTACCTTTAATATTTTGGAGGTTTTGTCTGTTCATGTCCGTAAGTGGTAACCCTCTGAATCCTTACACGTGACCTCCGGGTGGGTACTTTTGCACACTCGCCTGTAAGTACCTTTTTCAACTTCTTGTTAAGTTTTCTTCATAAGTTTTGAACAATATCTGCATAGGTGCCTGCTAATGTGTGATGAGAAATGGTTCTCTGAAACTCAAAAGCTGAATAACGTGAAATATGAATGTTTTCGATATATCATTATTCATCTTATATCAAATAATTTAAAAGCCATTTATTTTAATAATAAGGAGACGCTCACATTACTGGTAGAGCAGGAGCTCTACGTATTTACGTAGTACTTTTTGTTACATACGTCTTTACGCACTACCTTCACAAGACATTTCATAATTTTGCATAGATAGGTATAGTTGGAAGTATCGAGATAAGGGCTTAAAAAACGTATCTTCCCTAACTCTTTTAACTTTGATAAATAGGTTCTCTTACGAAATGCGGGTTCTATAGGAGAGCTTGAAGACTTTATTCGCTGAAAATTCAGAACCAATCCTTAATAAGCTGTCCCATACATTTTATCGACAAAAAAACCACATAAGTAGGGCCTTTCTTATGTTTTACATTTATTGAAACTCGGTGTTTTAAGATTTGATGTTGTCTACATACGAAAGTGACCTTATTTTAAAACAAATTAGACGTGCTAGATTCTAATATTGAATATGTTAAGAAGTCACCATAAATAATAAAAAAAAACTGTGATTTTGGCGCAACACTTAGTAAAATGGTGTGCTTTTTTTGTTAAAGTGCTCAACCTAAAAACCCGGGACCTTACATATCCTTTTTTTCTTTTAATTTGTTCGCTAATTTGTACTGTAAAGACTACCTCAAATTATTAATACTTATCACTCTTATATTTAAAAAACTAGCCAGTTCGAACAAAATTTTTTGAGCATATTCTTAATCATATTTATTTTGTTATTCTTGAAAATAAAATGTTAGTTTTTGCTGATAAGGCAAAGTGGTCTCTGGAGCTGAAACATATTTTATAGCAAATTTAGAAAACAATAAGTAAATTATATTAAGAATGGGTTTCATAAAAATATTCAGGACTGGCATCAATACATCTATGCTCTGTTTAATTGCGAACACGTTAATATAGGGTTGTCTGCAAAAAACTAGGTCTTATAGGGATTGGCCATTCGCTTTAAAATTGAATTATTAAAAACTAGCGGCACGCCCCGGCTTTGCACGGGTAATTATTCAAAATTGTTTCAAAATGATTCAAATTTTTCTCGCCGTAAAAACCATCCACTCCAACGAACATTTAAAAAAATAAATTGGCTAAATTGGTATAGGCGTTGTTGAGTTATGCGCTTAGCAACACATTTTGCGATTCATTTTTAACCCCCGACAAAAAAGAGGGGTGTCATATGTTTGACGTGTCTGTCTGTCTGGGACATCATAGCTCCCGAACGGATGAAGCGATTTCAACTTAGTTTTCTTTGTTTAAAAGGTGAGTCTGGCGCGAGTGCTCTTGGACATGTTTCATGAAAATCAAAAAAATTGTGGGGGTTAGAGTGGGGAAGGAAAACCGAAAATCTGCAAGAACTCGAGTATCAAATGAAAGCGCATTGCGTGCACATTACACATTATTATGGTGTTTTACTTTTAAGGAAATTGAAGGATTCGAATCGGGGGTTTTTCTTATATTTTAAATTTAGATTTATTATTTATAAGAAGATTAAGGTAAGAAAAAACATACTATTGATTGCAATCTTCAATTTGGTGTAACCGACAACAAACATAAACTTGGTTCGGGTCAATTTGTGTAACGTTAGTTTTTTGAAGAAAGTTGGTTTTATATTGGTGTATAATTATAAATTTTTCGTTCAAGCTAAGAATTAGTGTAAGAGCAATGCTGGTTTGCCAAGATACATACACCAACTTAACCTTCTTCGGTCATAGGAATACAACAATTCGACTTATGTAAATGGATCACATACCTACTCAGTTACAACATAATTTCGACGGAAGTCTGCAAAATTTACAGTTAAAATGTGTAGCGTAACTGTATTTTTTTAAAGTTAGAATTATATTATTATGCTCTTCGAAAGAGCAGAAAAAAACTAAAAAAAGTGTATACTCAACTTATTTTACGTGTTTTGGTGGTTAACCCAATTGAACTGCCAACCGACGATATGTACAATATCTATGCTATAATGGTAGGGTTTAGTTCTGAAAATAACTTTTTGAATGGGATTAGTTACCTGTTAACGAATTATTAACAACTAACTAAGCGACAAAATATTATCAAGCGACATTTTTTTTATTTCCGCACACGACCATTCAGTAGGTAGCCGATCGCGCGGCAGATTATTTCGTGATCTTAACCCCCCACGAAGGTACGGGAGTACCTTCGTGCCCGAGTGACGCCTGCCACTCCACAACGCATAGTGTCACAAAACTATAATAGTTAGAGATATGATGTAACAACGTTTTTTGTAGATGATGATAAGTTCTACAAAGTTGTAATACATCACTTAGTTATATATTCAATAGTTTTCGCAGCATTCGCGATTAAAGAAAGATTTTAGGTTTATTTTTTCATAAAAATCGGTTATTGTCACAAAACTATAATAGTTAGAGATATGATGTAACAACGTTTATTGTAGATAATGATAAGATCTACAAAGTTGTAATACATCACTTTGTTATATATTCAATAGTTTTCGCAGCATTCGCGATTAAAGAAAGATTTTAGGTTTATTTTTTCATAAAAATCGCTTATTGTCACAAAACTATAATAGTTAGAGATATGATGTAACGACGTTTATTGTAGATAATAATAAGGTCTACAAAGTTGTAATACATCACTTTGTTATATATTCAATAGTTTTCGCAGCATTCGCGATTAAAGAAAGATTTTGGGTTCTTTTTTTTTCACCATGGGTTACATTATCGGAGTTTGGTAAGGAATCATATTATTTTTGAAAACTAAATATAGCCTATGTCACTCAGGGATATTGTAGCTTTCGAATGGTGAAAGAATTTTTTAAATCGGTGCAGTAGTTTCAGAGCCTATTCGAGACAAACAAACAAACAAAAAATCAAACCTTTCCTCTTTATAATATTAGTATAGATTAACAAACCAAACAAATGCCTCTCAATTTCAACTCTCTATCTACACTGTTCTTGAGAAAGTAAATCCAAGTCTTCAAATTTCGTCTCAAAATTCTTTAATGTTTTATATAAATATATTAAGACTTGGCCATTGCCTGAAAACACGTGTTAATTCCATCGCCTGAAAACACGTGTAAATTCAATTATTCAGTGCGATGGCCAAGTCTCAATTTGAAGACTTGGATTTACTTGGATCTCACAACTTTTTACCGCAGAACAACTGAGTTGCGCGACTTGGTTTTTTTGACAAGTATTGTTTTTGATGGGATCTCATTTCTTTTTGTATTTTGTAGACAGTTCTACTTTTTTCCTTTTCGGTACCTTCTACTTATTGTATATATGTCCATATATTTTTCTTTTTGCCGGTCTAGATTGGATTTATTTATATTTCTCATTGTTATTACTTTAGTACATATTTCGTATATACGTGGCGTTGCGACAGCGCCCTCTATACCGGTTTTTTCTAGATTTTTTAGTTTTTCCTTGATTCATACACCAAACACTACTTATATTCCAAATTTGAAGCTTCTAGGTCTGCTGGAAGTGCCTTAGAATTTTGATGATCGGTGAGTCAGTCAGTAAGTCAGTGAGTGAGTGACAAAATTACGAAATTTGACCCGTTATAATTCTTAAAATACTGGTTCAAATTGAGTGAAATTTGAAATATACCGTGTCTTTACAAACCTGCATGGTTACTGAAAATTTTAGTCTTCTAGTTTTATCCACAACGAAGTTACAGGGGGTCGAAAATGGCCTGAATTGCTTCGAGAAAAGGATGGTACGGCCGTGCCGCTTTTTTGCTCGACTTGGTGGGGGCACTGCCGTGCCCCCAGATGTTGAATTTACGTAAAAAAATTTACTTGAATGCAACAACAACAATCAAAACATAGGTAAGGGTTAATATTTAATTTAAATGACAAAAATCCCCACAAATGAACGGATAAACTTCGCTTAACTTTCGCTTTAGTGTCTAAACCGGATTTGGACAGACCTATTATTAATAAATAAATAAATAAATATAAATAAATATTTCCATTATTTTTAATTTTAATAAATATATATTAATATTTTAATGGTATTATTAATACATTTAGACAAAAGGAACAGGCCTAAAAATATTTCCGTAGATCGCATAAAATGCTGAAACAATGAATGTAATATCATTACATATTATCTTACATAAGAGATACCCTCATCTTATGTAAGTTTATCTTACAGACAGTTTTAAATAAAAAACGCCAAACTAAGGTGAACTTAAATTGTCAATTACAGTCAAAGGAAAACACGGGTATTTTATTACTACATAATTGCATTGTTATAAATACTCAAAACTACACTTAATATAAAAGTTGTGACAGCCCTATCTGGTTGTAACAGTTAAAAAGTAATTTACAAAATATTCTGTTTTTAGATGAAAATTCGCGGTAACAGTCCAACCAAATTGCGAAATAAACATCTCGTAAGCCGTTAAAATCACGTTTAGTAACTATTTCGCACAGCTATAATTTTTGAAACTTTGCAATAAAATGATTTATTAATCGTTAAATTCAGAGTTTTGTTGTTACATGTTATATGGTCGTTCCAGAATATTTGTGTTAAGGGTTGCTCTAGGGCAGCTAATATGAGTTGCTTATTTAAATACTTATAAATATACCTAGAAGAAAAACCAATAATTGTCAACTGAAGTGATTTAAATTAAAATTAAGTTAGTATTATTTTTTCTTCATCGATCATTATGATTATTGATCCCATCCTATGGTTGTCTGGAAGAAATAGCTTTAAGCAATAAGGCCGCCCCCGAAAAGCTCTTGACCGCGGACTCAGCTAAAGATGTTTATAGACATAAATGGTTAGACATAAATGGATGGAGGTTTTGTCTGTTCACGTCCGTAAGTGGTAACCCTCTGAATCCTTACACGTGACCTCCGGGTGGTGCTAAGAACAGTCTCTGGTGGTAGGCTTCGGCCGCGGCTTGTCACCACCCTCCGGGCTGGGCCAGTGCGTGAAGCGATTTTTTCGTGTTTCGTAGTGTGGCCCGGAGAAGCCATCTTCTAGGCCTTCATGCTCCATCTTGGACCACATCGTCACTTTACATCAGGTGAGATTGTGGTCAAATGAAGGCTTATCAATAATAATAAAAAAAAAAAAAAAAAAAAAAAGCCAACTTAGATTTTCAACAAAAACATTGTATTCTGCCTTAAAAATTGACCTCTGCATTTGGTAAGCCACCCCGGTCACTAGCAGCCTTAAAATATCCTGTTGCTATAACTTGGCCTCTCATAAGGGAGCACTAACTTTTGCAATTTTCCCTTCTGCGAGCCTCCCTTGGGCCCTTCAAAGGCGAATTACTGTTGGTTAAATTTACTCCCTTTCCATCCCAAATCCTGTTTTTTAGTTTTATTTCTTTGATCAACGCCGTGGAAGTGAAAATTGTTTGGAACTTGCTCCCGACGAAGATTGGTATTCAGGAGTAATTTTGCAAATTCTCACCTCTCGCGCATTTCTTGTGATTCTTTTGTCGCTTGATGCGGGTTTATTCAGATTATACGAGGGCTTATAAATTCCTGGAATTCTTTAATAAGATCTCGTTTGCTTTCATACTTTCCGGCACGTTTAAAATTTCACACTGACTTTCAATATTCCATTTATTTTCATATGAAATTGTTGTTGACAAAGCCTCACAAATATAAAATATAGTGATTTACCTACATGTGAAACTGTAGAAACTATTGTTATAAATTTATGGCCGTAGGTTTCACTTTCGACTATGAAAAGTCCTAACATGGACGTCCAAAGCTCCACTAGCCGACCAGGGGCCTGCATTCGAGTATATTTTGGCTCTTACTCTCTTATATCTCTTTTTTCTGATAAACTCAAGCAGCAACGTACCTTCAAATACTAGTCGTTAAATCACTGAGGATCAAAACACTCTGGAACACGCGTCGTTTATTTTACAAGCCTCTGGAAACCTTATGAACCAGCGGAGACCGGTTCCTTGAAAACTATATTAATAAGCTCACTCGTATTTCGCACGGAACTAATGTGGCACCCTACGAACTTAACAACTGAAAATAGAGATTTTTGGTACGCACTAGTGAACTGAGTTAATTCAAGTAAGTACAAGCGTTATTAATTAAAGTTAATCGGATAAGTACTGGATTTTTCAAGCTTAAAGTCTGAGTGGAATAGTATTTATGTAAGTGAATAATATATTAACCTACCTAAGGTACCCAATTTCAGAATGAATAAGGGATTTCAACTTTATTTGGGTTGGCTGGTTTCACATTTAGAAAAGAAAAAGAAAACAATAATCTTGCAATAATATTTTCTTAGATTCAGGATAACGAATTGAATTAAGCAAGTTACATGTTCACGGGTGATGATCTCTACGAAAAAGGCCAGACACCGACTGTGTAGCCGTTGAATACTTATAGGCCCGCAAACTAACCCGTTTTGGAAATTGAGAAACGTAACCTTTTTTAGCTAAAATACAGGTCAAATTCGTTTGTTTTGCTCGATCGACGATTGAACTTCAAATTTTGTGTTAAAAAGAAAGACAAAATTGTTTTCACTAAAATGGGCATTTTGCATGACATGCATGTCTACCGGTTTTACCTACTTCCTACTTACTGTTATAATAAAATAAAAACAATAACGCCAATATTTACTATGCAACGACTGAAATGCTTCGTTAGGCATGCACAAAATTACCCGCAGGGAATACATCTTTATGAAACATAGCCTGAGCAGGCTCGTACCAAGTATAGCGAAAAACTTTATTCTGGGATTCCCTCTAGCTAAAGTTACGGTGCAGAAATCTTGAATTAATACCAGAACTAGCTGAACCGGTAATCGTTGTTAACCCCCGACCAAAAAATCTGTCAGTCTGTCTGTGTGTCTGTCTGACTGTATTAAATGTGAGTTTGGCGCGAGTTTTCTTAGACATTTTTCATGAAAATCGGTTGTGCCGTTAAGAAGTTATGGGGGTGAGAGTGGGAAAGGAAAACCGAAAATATACTCGAGTGGGGTATCATGTGAAAGCGCATCGCGTGCACATTACAAAATACTATGGTGTTTTACTTTGAGGGAAATAAAGGCATTGGAATCGTGAATTTTTCTTAAATCTATACTAATATTATAAAGCTGAAGAGTTTGTTTGTTTGATTGTTTGTTTGTTTGTTTGTTTGTTTGTTTGAACGCGCTAATCTCCGAAACTACTGGTTCGAATTGAATAATTCTTTTTGTGTTGGATAGTCCAGTTATCGAGGAAGGCTATAGGCTATATAACATCACGCTACGACCAATAGGAGCAAAGATATAGTGGTAAATGTGTAAAAAACGGGAGAAATTGTTCATCTTTGAAGCCTTCCGTTGCGTGCGCCGTGAAAACGGTTCAAGATACACAAAAAATATGTATTAAAGAATAATAGCTCTTTTAATGATCTAAAAAACAGTCCGCGATAGTATATGTCTATCTTTTAAGATTAACTCACAAAAACCGTTTTTATGGTACCTAATTTGGTCGAAATAATTTGTTTAAGTTGTATCAACATAATAATATTAATCTTTATTCAAATAAATATGTTGTTGGTTAAGAGTAGGTACTTCATCCATTATAACGCGGGTAGCACCGCAGGGCACAGCTAGTTTTAAATAAAGATTTTTTTAACTTATGTACAGCGCATTGTTAGTTGCTATGTATAACTATAAATAAACAAATCTTACTAAATAAATTGTTGATTTTTCTCCTTTAACAATTATCAACATTATAACTTATTAACTTATTATGTAGTTCTTCGCATACATACCTGTTTCGTTAGAATAGTCACCTAATCGTTTTTTTGGAACAATACAATGTGTATTTTCGAACCTTGATCAAACTAAATGTGCGGATACATGACATAAATTTATCGATAAATATCGGATTTCGTTTCATGAAGGTTCGAAAATACGCATTGTACAATTATCTGGCATTTTTGTTTTTTTTTATCAAGTCTTGACGATTTGGCTCTCATATTTCAGAATGAATAAATCTAAATTTTTAAATTTAAGAAAAACCCCCGATTCCATCGCCTTTATTTCTTTAAATGTAAAACAACATAATACATTACATACATAAATGTAATGTGGACGCGATGCGCTTTCATTTGATACCCCACACTAGTATATTTGCAGATTTTCTGTTTTCTTTCCCCACTCTCACCCCCAAAACTTCTTAACGGCACAACCGATTTTCATGAAACATGTCTAAGAACACTCGCGCCAAACTCACATTTCATACAAAATAAAATGAAATCGCTCCATCCGTTTGGGAGCTATGATGTCCCAGATAGATAGTCAGACAGACACGTCAAACTTATAACACCCCACTTTTTTGGTCGGGGGTTAATAACGGTTATAAACCACAAACTGCACGAAGATCCGTTTAATAGCGTTACAGAGTTTACACTTAGACAACACGGCTTCATTAAAAAAAAACACCTCTATACTGGAAAGTTGAAGTTGTAAACAATCAAGTTTTTCTATAAGCTATATTAACGAAGTTCTTACACGAATGTAAGTATACCAAAGAAACCTTGACCCGACGCCTAGCAATCCAATATAAAAGAACACAAATTATCTTAATCTTAAGAAATTAATTGGTAAATCTAGAATTGTTACATACTCATGGCACCGACCGACTCAAGATTACTACTTAAGTTTTAAATTAAAAAAATCTTTTACGTGTTATTATTATTATTGTTGGCTATGGTCTATATGGTGATATCTGCTATTAATTTACCGAAAAACGTGATAATACATTTCAAACCAGTGAATGAACAATACTTATAACCAGTTTTCCCACACATAAGGAGCAAACTTTTTTCCAAATAAAATTTAATTTGAAATACATTAAAACCTAACTCTGCGTCTATCACGGTTCTTGAGATACAGTCTGATGACAGACGGTCAGACAGGTAGAGAGACGACGAAGTCTTAGTACCTAGTAAGGTCCTGTTTTACCCTTTTGGGTACAGTACCCCAAAAAAATACTACGATCGAAAAGAGATGCTTATGTTCTATAATCTGTGTGCGATACTTATCTTCAATTATTTTACAATTCTTCGATATATTACCACGTCACCTCCTTAGCAAATCCATTAATTATGGACCACTTTTATGCATAATACGATTTTACATTTTGTGAAAATTAATCAGCCAAATTCGCCCCTGCAGTCTCATAACATATAGCAATTTTATTTACCGTAACAATATTTATGAATTTACCGTTCCCTACGGCGTGAGTAAATTATCGTGTTTAATCGTTCGTATTCGATTTCGAGATTAATCTCATTTGAATTCCGTCCATATATGATGCATTCCATTAACATTATAATTCCCTTGGTAGTTACCTATCTTAATTTACCTGAGTGGGCATGACCTGAGTAACTTATAGGTACATGTTACCTACATACATACCCCTCTACCGTATATTTAGTAGGTAGGTAGATACTTTACTAGATAGAATATGTAACTGGTTCTGTTCTTTCTAAATTTCTGTGTTAATTCAAACAATAAATAAGTTGGTCCCGCGTAAAGTAGACTATAGCCTCGATAAATGCGCAATCAACACAGAAATAATACTTTTAAAAAAATCTTAGTATTACATACATATACTTATATCTATATGAAAACATCGATAACTCAACTAACTTAATTTTTTTGTATAAGGTAAGCTCTTACATTCAACAGCAAAGGATACTGGTCAAATAGAGTCCCAAAAAGTTTCGGCCTCTGTGGCTCGGTGGGTGAAGGTCCGCCTGAGGCGCAAGAGGTTGCGGGTTCGATTCATATCATAAGTATAAAAGTATGTATTTACAAAAATAAAATGTATTACATCAGTCACCTAAACCCCAGTCACCCATAGTTCAAGCTCTGCTTAGTTTGGGGTTAGGTTATGCTGTGTGATTAGTCCGAAAATATTTATTTATTTTAATTTATTTGTAGTTTGTATGAAGTAAAGGAGAACAAAATTAACTTGTCATAAGAAATTTTATTAATTTAAAACCTATGTTCTGTTATGATCTTTTTCTATAGACTAATTAAAACTTATAATGAAATAGCTGTTTTCCTAGTAAAAGACAAAATCAACTTTTATCGCAAGATTTTTTTTAATTGTTTTATTTGTAGGGTCACATAATACTAACACCTTTTTAGGGACACAAAATTATTGATCTATTTTTTTATTTTTAGGATTTTTTTCTGATGTCATTTGGTTTAAAACTTTACAGATTATTTTGGCTACTCTAGATGTAGAGATTATATTATCTAACATCGAAAGTCCAGGACAGCGCTACGCGTTACGTAATTAACAACAATAATTAATTGTAAGTAACAATTTTCTTTGCCCTCCCTTAAGTTACCATCGTAAGCCCGCGTTTCTCTTATCTCCTCACTTGTGCTGGTCCCGGCCACGGAAACCCCACCAGGAGATGGCCAGCATTTTCTTGGAACAGCGACGATCTTTGTGGCTCTGTGGGCGTTCGTGCGGGATCAATTCTCGCTGGGGATCCAGATTTATATACGATCTACAATTTCTGGTTTCGTTTCCTGGTGTTTTCGTTGTATCATATCATCATTTCAGCCCTAGTCTTTCTATGTCCAGCAGTGGAAGCCCACTTCCTCAAAGACGAATAATTATTCTGATCGGTCACTACTTGCATCCACCGCGAGCCAGCAAGTTTGACCAACCAGTTTTTATTTCAAAAGGTCTTAACAATAACAGTGTTTAGTTAAGACCTAGTTTCTTATTCTTAGTTTCATCCCCTCGCTCTAAGTTCGAGACTTGTAATGTAGACGCGAGGGCTCTCTACCCCACTGAAATGATGATAAGCTAAATGCTCTAAAAGTTCAGGTCTACTGTAAGGAACTGGATTCATAAAAACAACAATTTTCAGAATATTAGTCTATTATAAATGTATTAAAAATAAATGCTAACATTTTATACTGACAAACAATTATATCACTGGAATTATAATAAAAAAATAGTTCTGGAATCAATATTGAAATGCAAATAATAAAATAACACTTTGGTCTTGCTTATAAACTAAAACTAAAAATTAATTATAAGTATTTTGTTAGTGCCACTAAAGAGATTCTAAGTTTTATTATGGCTTATAATATTTACTTTTAGTAAAATATAAAAAAAACTTACGTTATAGCAAGCGAAGACATAAAAAGGATTTTAATAATTGTACTCTATTCTGTAAAATATCCACATAATCAGATTCAAACAAAAGAAACAGCACTGCTTAAATGAATAATTCTTAAAAGTATGCAAAACTTTAAATGGTTTATTTTCTGTTTATTATCTCAAATAACACTTTAGTTGTAAGCAGTTCTTTTAGTCGTGGGTATATAGAGCTAATACGGCAATATCATTTATAAGGCAGTGTAAATGCTCGGTATAACAGACAATTTTAGATAAATGGAGAACATTTTCGCTTAAGTTAATACATTCAAAACAATCTATTTCTAGGTAAAATAATCTGGGCTCAATATGCCTCAATGGCAATCACCAACAAAGTGGTGATAACATACTGTTTACGAAACATTGGAATAAATGCAATAAAAATTTAATGATCTTGCATATAATTACGTATTCATGTATTTAGGGATGCTATTATTATAGCAAGGCGAGAATATTGATCAAACAGAGTAAAGAATTAGTGCTTAGTTAATAAGTGGTATTATTTTATAAATAGTTAACTCAACCGTTAAAACTTACATGTTGGTTCTTAACATAATTATTAAACCGCTGCCTAAATTAATGAAAATTACGAGCAGGAAGTATACAAAATAGCTGTCTCTTTCTAACTATGCTGTAACTCATAGGTATGATTTCTAAATTTAAACAAAACCGCAAAAATATTTCCGAAGACCCTCTAGAAATTGAGTAACATGTGTTTAGGAAATATATCCGAAGAAGCTTGCTTAAAACTCGTCATGTCGGGCCAGCGCTTCGCCAAAGTCGGTGGCCTGAGAGCCAACGAACAGATCGTACTTGTCAAGAATTTCCTCCTTAGTTAGCTTCTCGTCCGCGTCAGAGTCAGCTTCGAACACCAAGTGCCTGCAAATAAATAATATCCCAGATCAACCAGCAGCTAGGACATAATATGTTACTTACTAAAAAGGAAAACTCAGCCCGACTTGTCAATCATCTTAAGCTCTATGACGTTAAAAGTTTATCAAACTTAAAGTGCGTTAAAGCAATGAAAATCGACCCTAAGCACTGGAGTGTTTGTGTTATAATATAAATTAAAGGATATCAATATAATCTATAGCAACATGGGGACCATCGCTTTCATTAGCAAATATCTCATTCACAAATGTCATAAAACCTGTCGTTCTCGCATCTACTCTTAAATGCCAAATTAAGTAACTCTTTCATTAGCAAATATCTCATTCACAAATGTCATAAAACCTGTCGTTCTCGCATCTACTCTTAAATGCCAAATTAAGTAACTCTTTCATTAGCTAATATCTCATTCACAAAATGTAATAAAATCAAGTGCCTCTGGCTACAATTTGAAATATTACTGCAATGTACTGTCACAGGGCAGCATTAGCGTACAGAGTAGAAAAGAGTTCCTTGATCAGGTCATAAATGCCATAAACTAAATAAAAGGATTATGTTTTTAATTTACAATAAATGTATTTGGGTATTGTAAACAAAAAAAGTTAATTTTACTGGCCCACAATAAATATGCACGCGTGCATAGAGGCCGTCCATTATTCACATGTTTTGTTTTAGCATTTTCAACCCCCCTTGGTGGTACGCGTATGTGGTGAGATGATTTACCCTCACGTGATTAATAGAGCGTCCCATAGTCTGTGCCTTAAAAACTCTTGAGCAGTTAAAAAGACACAGAGAGCGGAAGCAATATCATTCCATACTATAATATGTAAAGATAGTATCACCACAGTTTAACACACACGCTCGACCAAATCATTCGTCCATCTTTATGGTAGACATCCTACGCTGATCTTGTTGAGCTGAGGTCATGAGAATGTATCTATCCTAACGACAATCTATTAATGTACACTGATAATGCCTCCCCCACGACTTGTTTTTTTTTATTTACTTAATTGAAGGAAAGTCGGTTGATTTCTTTACCCATTTTACACAATATACATTTTAAATTTCAAGTGTAAGAGACTTGAAATTTAAAATGTATAATTAAGAAACGTAGGACTTTCATACCAACTTTCAACCCCCGTTTTAAACGCTTAGGGGTAGAATTTTGTTTAATCCGTTTTTAAATAAAGTTCACACCTTAAATGCCTCCTACCTGCCAAATTTCATGTTTCTTATTTTAAAACCAAAAACATTATCAAACAGACTTTCAAATCCATTTACAAGCCTTAGGGATGAAATTTCGTAAAATCCTTTCCTAGCTGACGTCTACACATTATAAAAACCCTGCCTGCCCGATTTTTGTTCTAGGTGTAAAGGTTATATTTCGTGATTAATCAGAGAGTGGTAGGAAACAGAAGATTCATTTATTTTTAGAGAAGGAACAAAACTGCATTTAAAGATTTTCGAACAATATTTATTTCGTATTACCCGGTAATCGAACCTACATACTAATTGGTAGGGTTACTATTCAGGATTAAATTTAAAAAATAAAAAAATATCTTTTCAAAAAAGCATAGGGTATTAAATTTCAAATAATGTTTTGTTTCTTTCTTAGTTCTTCATTCCGTAATTATATAATTTCTATATTATACATCGAGCCTTAGAAGCTGAATTTTCACAAAAACTGCAAATTAGCTATGTCAAGCTTCAGTGAGGGGTATCCAGACAGACAAACGACCAAGACTATTCTTTAAACATAACTCTATCATGTAGCTATCTACCTTCTAGGTCCTCATGTCCCATCTTAGACCACTTCGTTACTTTAAATCAGGTGAGATTTTGGTCAAATGAAGGGTTTTTTATTATTTAAAATAGAAAGGAATTTATAGGGTGTAGGCGTCGTCTATGATTATGATCGGATTTTATGAAACTCCATCCCTAAGGGGGTGAAACGGGGGTTGAAAGTATGTATGAAAGTCCTGTTTTTGAAGTAAGAAACCTCAAAACGCTTACGCCGTCAAATATTATAAAAATAGCAGTTACCTAGCTTCAGCTTCAGCGTGGTCGAACTCAGGCGGTGCAATCCAGTCTTTTACCTCGTGCTCGTCCATGAAACCATCCTTATTTGTGTCCCTGCAACAACAATAACATGTTTCAATAATGATTTTGTCATAAACAAAAACACAAAATAAAATTTATCTCTATGAAAAGATGTTTGCCCAAAATACAAATATTTACCATATTAAGCATTATGTGTGAAGTAGACGATGGGCCAAGTATTAGGCCAACCTCTTGGACGTTGGGCCAAGAGGTTGGCCTACGTACGGAGCTAATTGGTACTTGACATTGTCTTTGATTTGGATGTATTATTATTGTGTTTTGTTATAATTTAGATTAGCTAGTTTAACTGCATATATCTGTACTAGTTATTAAATTAAATAAATAAATTCGGGCTAAGATTACCCTGCTTACCGGATGATGTTGACTTTAAACTTTATAAAACGTTTATGCTACTATATGCAGCATGTGAATTAAAATTAAACCTAAAATATTTTATTTTCATTTTATTTAATTCAGTAAGCGAGAAATTTTCCTACTAATATTAAAAACACGAAGTATTGTGAGGATGAAAGTGTCTAAGTACGTAAGTGTGTTTGTTGCTGTTTCTCACAAAAACCACTGAAGGTATTTTAATGAAACTTCACAGAAATATAGCTTACATATCAGAATAACACATAGACTCTTTTTACCGCGGTAAAATACCAAATTTCGCGGCAAAATCCATAATAGCGAGCCCAGATATAGATACTGTTATCCCAGTAAAGAACAAATGCTACTTCTTAACTCGGAAATTATTACTAATCTATTATAACGCGGGCAAAGCCGCGGGTGGTAAGCTAGTATAGTTATATACGTGCCTATAACCAGTGAATTGTTCACGTTCCTGCTTAACCCAGTCCGGTTCTTCCTCGTCCTCACCATCCTCAGGTTTGTACATATCACCAATGTACTCTTCCAATGACACTTTGCCATCCTGTAACATATTAAATAATTGAATAGGCTGGATTATGTAAAAAATGTATATGCATAATAGGTGTATTTTCCTTGCAAAAGAAAAGACTTTTAGAAAGAGATTTCGTAATGGATTTCGTGTTCCGTAATGAGGTCCGGAGAAGCCTAGATTTCTAGGTCTTCATGCCCATCTTAGATCAAATCGTCACTTTACATCTGGTGATGTTATGGTCAAATGAAGGCTTATCTAACGTCAAAAAAAGAGAAAAACGATCTACTGTGCTTTGAAGTTTCGCGTGACGTAACGTTTTCGTAAGATTTGTACTGAAGATTGTCTCGCCTTGTCAGAATGCTTACAATAATACACTCTTACAACTCTTAAACGATCCCCAATAGAAATCAAAACGCGCTGAATCATAAACGAAAAGCCTATGTCACATATTAACGACAATTGATACAAGTGAATCGCAAGTAAACTAGTGCGACACAATTGACTCCTCCTGACGTCCTGACGCGACGACGGCATACGGGAGTTATTGTGCCCGAAATAGTTCAAAAGGTGACGGAATAGACACGCGTTTTTATTAGGTACGTTCCTATAGTACAATGAGCTTTATCTTTCAATCTCGTATTAAATTTAAAAATAAGTTTATATGATTAGTTTTTCTGAACATGAACGCCAAAAATACTGTTCTTGTGTGCTCAACAAACTCAGATCACTTTATTATTATATCTATTCACAATTTGAATTTACTATTGTATCAACCCTGTTTTATTTATTTCGATGAAATCCTTAACGAAACGGAATATTTAACTTTCATTACAGTGAGCTAAGCGATTTATTTACAAAACGAATATCCGCGTGTCGAATTGGAAAGCACCCGAGCTCGTATCTCACTCTTGATGAAAGTTAAATAGTAAAAGTAAAATATTTAATCCAAATTATTTTCATATGTAAAATACCCGTTTAAATAAAGGAAAAATAAATGAAAAATGTTTTTTTAACAGTTAAGCATAGTTGACAGTACCTTATCCTTGTCAATATCCTCCAAAGTTTCAAGTACAACGACATCCCTCATTGCAGAATGATCCTCAGGGTGTAAGAAATGAGCGAATTCTGTCCTATTCAGAGCATCATTCTCATCAGCATCTGCAAAATACATTTATAACTAATGTCATTCCAAATTATCACACTAACAACTTATTCTAATTCTTGGTAAGGATTGCACAGACATCTCGCTTTAGAGTGTCACACTCCACACTAACAACATGCTACAGTTCAACAAATCAGCTTTATACCTGCATAGGTCCATCGCCTGCGGTCCCTTTTTAGCAGGGTGGAATAAGTAGCACCTTCACTGTATGGAGCACTCAAATCCTTTTCGGTCATCTCATCCATAAATCCATAGACATTCTTCCTGTACATCTGTTGAAGTAATTTAATTATTGAATGCTAGACTAGATCATCAGTATCTAAACCTAGTTTCTGCATAAGGGCGATTGATTAATACATAATGCAATGACAGCCGGTAAACATGATTAGGTCTAAATCATAATCATAATAAATAATTCCGCCTACATAATACCAAACAAACCAATGATAAATTACTAGAACCATTCTTATTAAATAAATACAAATAAATCAATATTCAGAATCTATAATTTATTTTATTTTATTAAATTAAAATGATAATTTAAGGAAGTTGCTAGTAGCCAACTGTAAATGTAGAAGTAAAACTTTGCCTAGCAACACGGTAGTCACTACAGTCAGTCGCTTTTACTTTGTATCATAGACTTCTTTATATAAACTTGTCAAAATCTAAATGCTATCTTGAATGTATCAGAAGACTTACCTCCCAAGTGATAGCATCCAAGTTATCCGGGTTATGCTGCTTCCAATGCCTCTCGACATCCTCTTCAATATAACGCTTCTGTGTGTAACGAATCCAGTCTTTCAATTCCACCAGGGTGACAAAACCATCTCCATCACTGTCAATCTTGCTGACTATGATTCTGAAAGTGAAATTAAAGTGTAATACTACACCTCTAAATAATACGAGCTGACCCGGTAAACGTTGTTTTGCAATATCGGAATATCCCACTTCTACTTCTACTCCTATTCCTGCACGCCTATGTTTTTATCGAACACACGAAATTCTTTTATAATTACAGTTAGTTTCTCTGTACGGCTCTCCGTGTGATTAAAACTTTTTCAACTAATATTATTATCTATTTATATTTGACAGGTATACGCGAACATTTAACGTGTTTACTTATTTTATTTTTCAGGCAAGTTATCGAAGTTTTTTATATTTATTCTGTTATTTGGGCTGTTATCATAAAATATTAAAATCGGTTTAGCAGTTCTCTAGTTACAAGTGCTGTAACGCACACGACTTTCTTTTAAATATGGTACAAAACGTACGTATGGTAATGGTACAGAATAGGCGAATAAACAAATTTCACTCTTATGAAATCTAGAAGGGATCACAAATTACCGTTTTTCAAATGGAATTTCGTATTATGAGGTTTATGGCTGGTTTGCGTCAAATTCCGAAACCTTAAGAGCTGGCCAAACCTGCGCGTCAATAATGCAGGAGGCAGTCTTCAACAATTAGGTGTGCAACTGCAAAGAGCCATAGATACCTAAAGTATGGGTGGAGCATCCGCCACGCGGCAGACGTTCACGTCTCGCAGTCGCTTTGGTCGCGTAGTGTTTAAATGTATGAAAACACTGACACAGCTAATATAGTCTGACAATAAAGTCAAACATTTATATTTTTTTTTTTTTTTTTAATTTATTAATAAACTCGCGAGTTTTTAATTTAATTACGATACAAGATCTATAACTATAAGCATGTTTGTATGTATTTAGAATAAACTACCTTGTATGTGTTTAAGCCATGTCCAGGTTTACTTACAATTTTAGAATCATGAAAGAAAAATTATACATATTAAATTTAAAAATAGTTTAATGAATGAGAGAATTAATGAAACAAGCACGTCAGTGCTTTTGGATAACAACCTCATAAGATAGATTATTCTTGGAAGCAAATTTTAATAGCTTATCAACTGGAAACAGTGATAAGAATAATTAGGGCCGTGTAACATGGAGCATAGTTGGAGTAAAGTGATATGATACATAATTTAATGTTCTAGACTGTTCTTTTGTAAATTATATATTTTTTTCATAAAAAAATACCTACTTTTAAAAGTTTAAAAAGGTTAAGTTCTACTAGAAAATAAAATACTTTATATACCAGACTAGTAGTTCCTGATATATTGGAGCAAAAGATTAAAACTAAAACCAACCAACAAACACACTAAACTTTATTCAACACTCACACTTATTTTAAAATGAAAAATATGTATGTTGAAACCTAATGGACATATTGAAATGAATATTGAAATGGATAATCAGGTGAAAAAAAAAGATCATGTGATTAATGGATGGCCCCTAAGTATTTTTTATTGCCAGAAAAGCTTAAATACCAAATTAGAGAACATGGGTAACTCATTAGTTATGGATTAACTCCTTGACCCTCACCTCAGGTAATAAGGTCAGGTAAGCGGTAACCGGTTACCGCTTGGGGATTAACGAGTTAAAATTGTATTCTTAATATCAGCTTAAACTTAGACACATTACACCAGCCTATTAAATATTATTTATATAGATAATCAACAAAATGGAGTTTCAAAGACAATGTGTTGCAGGCAACATAAGTTGTGCAGTAGAAACATGGTCCTAACATACAAAGTGCATTTGATTGGCCCAGTCATGGTTTATGTTTTAGTATATTATTGTAAAGAAAAGTTTTAAAATTAATAAGGTATTAAGTATTGTAATAAAATAATCTGATAGTTTTTTTTCACAAATCATTGTCAGGCAGATAGGTTTACTTCAAACATAATTCAATTTCTGTTGAAACGTTGCAGTACCCAACTGTCGTGCCTGCCTGCAATATTTAAGTTACAACATTCTAGAAACCTGGATTGTCTCGTTATCAAATTCATTAGGTAGAGAAATATTTGTGTCAGGTTTCTGTCAATTAATCTAAAAATATTGGTGAATTTAGAAATGTAAAGGTGCGTACGGATTGCGCGTACCCTGGTACGCGTACTCAGTTTACGCGTATCCGGAACGCCTAGTCCATACCTGCAGCTACGCGTTCACTCTTGGGGTACGCGTACCGCGCGAGCCAACTCGCAGCGCGAGCCACCGTCTGTCGGTTTTTGGTCGCGCGTCAAAGAGGACGCACGCGGCCGGCTACGCTATATTTGGACGGCAAAATGAATAAACACGCGTGTTCTTCGAGTTTCAATAATTTGTCGGAGTCATGGCGAATGACTGGGGCTCGCGGAGCGCTCTGGATCGATTGACCTCGCGTACAGGTTCGCGGCGGTCCGTACAAGAGCTGTACGCGTATCCAATGTACGCGTGGACAACTACGCGTAACACAGGAACGCGCTATCCGTACGCACCTTAAGAACTTACCCTAGTCGCCGCTTACTCTCTTCCGGAGGCAATTGGTCGAATGTTTTCGCTTGATCTTCGCCCAAGAAGGCATCATGGTCAAACTGCTTGTTATGATGCTCGTTTTTATAATGCTCCGAATCTGAAAGATGATCCATAAGCCTCTTCGTCTCTTCCGGGGTTGGTACACCGGCGAAAACCGCTGACACAGCAAGAGCAACAAACAAAGATCGCAGCATTTTCAACAATAACGTGCTAAAACCCTGTAATTAATAAATAACTATTGTATCCTCAGACGGCACAATTCTCAGTGCAATTACACTTGGAATGTTACCGTACCCGTTGGATAAGGCCACGTCAGCTCCACGCACTATGTAATGTATCTTCCCACTTGTACTGTAATATAATTTACAGCCGGGATGGGATAGATACCGGCGATAAAACGGGACAGTGACGCAACGCAATGCAAAGCAAAAGCAAATATCAGCAGAGCAGACCGACGACCGACCGACCGAGTACCGAGCGGAGTCGCGGTTCGGTTGGGTTGGGTGAGGAGGGAGGGGAGGTCGAGACATGACATGACATTTGAGTGACAAATGAAAGTGACAAACAGTAGATCAAGAGACCGGAAAATAATCTATTTAGTCAAAACAAGAAAATATTATCTCTTGTTGAATGCTCATATACTTTTCCCATTAATTAAATGGCTTTGGTATTTGAAATAAATAGGACGTTTTAAACATAATTTTTAATCTCTTTGCTACATCTTTTTTTAGAGTAAGCCAAACTTGTCAATGTCAACTTGCCATTGCGTCGTCGGTCGTGGTGCTCTGCTGTGTGACCTGTGTGTACTGTACCGTGTGTACTGTGTCTCTATCTGAACTGAAAGAGCGCTGAAGTGAAGTGTTCTTACAAGCAACGCCAGGTCGCCAGGCAGGATTATAATTTAGTATTTTCGTGTTGCGTACTTGTGAGTAAGAAATCATGATACAGCCTACGATTTATAATAATTGGTTATTGACTTCGGATTAAAGGTAGAAACAAGGAGATTGCAAATGTCAATATGTCAGGATTTTGGTCTTAATTTGCAACATAGAATGGTAAGTGAAAAACTCACCATTTTTACATAAAATGAATGATTTCCTACATGTACTTATGTCAAATTTGTTTTTAATGGTATTATTGGTAAACTAGAATCAATTTCTCTATTATTTGTAAGGATTCTTTCAACATAATTAACGCTTTGTCGGCTTTTACTTGGCGTTCTTTACAGTATAGATTTTGTGCCCTAAATTAAATGGAAATGTCGCATTCGTATTATCCGTTTTGTTTTCAGGGTGCAAATATATCCCAATTGGAGAGAGACATAGGGTCTGAGCAATTCCCTGCTAATGAACACTATTTTGGTTTAGTTAATGTAAGTATTAGGCAGTGTGTGATGTTAAAACTTGCCTAATTAATTTCTCATATATTTCTCTCATATTAATTGTTATTGTAACCTTACAACTGAAATAACCTTTTCATTTGCTTCTGATTGCTTATTCTGCTAAATAATATTACAAATAATATTTACATTTCAGTTTGGTAATACATGCTATAGCAACTCTGTGTTGCAAGCATTATACTTTTGCCGTCCATTCAGAGAGAAGGTTCTGGAATACAAAGCCAAAAACAAGAGGACTAAAGAAACATTGCTGACATGTCTTGCTGATTTGTTTTATAGCATTGCAACCCAGAAGAAGAAAGTTGGTTCCATTGCACCAAAGAAGTTTATTGCTAGGTTAAGAAAAGAGAAAGGTAAAATTAGTTATTATTAAACTATTCCACACCAGATCGGTATTCCATTGGTATTTTTTAATTTATAAAGATCGGGTGACATAAGACAGCAAATAAAAAGGACTTATTAATTTTCATTGTTTTTTTCTTTTACAGAAGAGTTTGACAATTACATGCAACAAGATGCCCATGAGTTCCTGAACTTTCTTATCAATCATATAAATGAAATTATTTTAGGTAAGTGCAGTGCAAACACATGACGAATTTTAATATTTTTTCAGGTTACATATCAATTGCATTTATTTTGCAGCTGAACGCAGCAACAATCAGAATACTCTTAAAATTCAGAAGAACCCTCTCGGGGAGCATATAACATGTAATGGTGGACCTCCTCTAAATGCAGAACCAACATGGGTCCATGAGATATTTCAGGGCACACTAACTAGTGAGACTAGATGTCTCAACTGTGAGACTGTTAGCACCAAGGATGAACACTTTTTTGACCTACAGGTAAATAAATAAATTGATTAAAATAATAATACATATAATAAATAATAAAATTTGTTTATCCTCACATGACACAAACCTTAATGATACAAGTAGGAATAAGGTAACATTTAATATAGGTTTGTGGGAGAGTGGTGCCTGAGGTAGGTATATCAACCTGTATTACAGGTCGCCAGGGTCTCTCACTCGCGAATAAAAGATTTAGGTCATTCTATTAGTCACAATCATTTAAAGTTTAGATTTACTTAATTTGGAATTGTTCTTTTGTATTTTTTTTAACTCATTATTTGATGTGTACACATCAAATAAAAATTATTACGTAAGACCAGTTACATACATAGGGCTTAGCTTAAGTTAATTAAGTTTTCGATTTTTGTTATTATCATGTGAGTTATGTAAACGCTTATTTTTTTACTATGTAATAATTATAAAGATAAATAAATACATGTTGTACCGACCCCACATAGTGTGACAAGGGCAGGATGATGATAATGATGTACATATTATAAAAATAAATCTAACTTTTATTTATTTTCCAGGTTGATGTTGGTCAAAACACTAG
Source organism: Gymnoscelis rufifasciata (assembly GCA_929108375.1). Classification (NCBI taxonomy): domain Eukaryota; kingdom Metazoa; phylum Arthropoda; class Insecta; order Lepidoptera; family Geometridae; genus Gymnoscelis; species Gymnoscelis rufifasciata. The sequence continues at coordinate 8,355,602 of OV815302.1, read as the reverse complement.
TATTACACATTGTCTGAAGACATTTAGTGATACAGAGACTTTATGCAGTGACAACAAGTTCAAATGTGATCACTGCTGCAGCTATCAAGAGGCCCAGAAGCGTATGCGGGTGAAAAAACTTCCTTTGATTCTCGCTCTTCACCTTAAGAGGTTCAAGTACATGGAGCAATATAATAGGCATATCAAAGTTTCACATCGAGTTGTATTCCCTTTGGAATTGAGATTATTTAATACGGTGAGTTCATAATTCTTGGCTTTTCCTTCTAGATAGGTAAATGAATAAACAGCTGTGCGCTGGCCATCCAATATCCAATCATTCTACCCATAGACTTATGTATTTTATTAACCATTGGTTATGTGTTTGCCTGCAATATGAATATTTAAAAGCAGTCAGCAAGCTAACGGTTTGAGAGCCTGTACTTACTATGCTTGTAAACATTTGATGAAAAAAACAAAAACTAATACCTGTGTGAGCTTACATACACTCAAAGTAGCACTTTAAAATTTCTATGTAATGGAACATTTTGAAAATTTGGTGGCAAACAGCTCTGGATAAGGATTGTTGGAGGGAGTTGGGGGAGGCCTTTGCCCAGCAGTGGGACAACATAGGCTAATAAAAAAAAATAAACAAAATGGAACATTCTTGCGTATACTCGGCGCTCTGTATGGCGAAATGCACACCGCGAGAGCATTTACCTGTAACATTTAGTTAAAAAGTAGTTTTTGGGCTTACGCGCATCTCCCTTGCTCGCCATCTCATAATAATAATAGTCATAATAGTATTTATTAATAACAATTGTTACATGTCATTACTTAATATATTCCTTATGTATTAAATTATAATACATAGGTAATCACAGTAAAAATAAAAATTATATTATCTCATTGATTGATTAACCATTATAAATTTCACACAAACTTAACATTATAAAAATGTCAATAAAATTATACAATGTCAATACAATTATAAAATAATAATAAAATTATAAAAATGTCAATAAAAATGATACAAATGTCAAACAAATTTTGAAAATTCCAATAAGAATTAAATTATAATAAAATAATTACTGGTTTATGAATTCCTCATGAGCGATGGAATGTACATACACAATGGATGGTTTAGATAGGCTGTAACAAACACAATACTTAACACAGCGCTCTCCAACCCACCTGCCAAGCGTGGCGCATAGTGGATATCTTACGGTTGAAAAGAGCTACCATCGAGCGGCTCACTGTTATAACAAATCTATACTTATTATAAACAATTCCCGCCCGCGGCTTGCCTGCGTTATAATATTTTTTCCGTGGTAAATAGTAGCTTTTTTTCCTCTACTGGGGCAACAGCTATGGCCATGTTCCAGATTTTGTCAACTAGCCTCCACTTATAAGTTATTATATTGTTTCAGTCGGACTCGGCCGTTAACCCTGATCGTCTTTATGATCTGGTAGCCGTTGTGGTCCATTGCGGGTCTGGCCCCAACCGCGGCCACTACATCAGCATCGTCAAAAGCCATGGCTTCTGGCTTCTCTTCGACGATGATATGGTTGATGTAAGTAAATAGACCCTTCATAGAACCTACTCTTTTACAAGTGTTACACCAATGTTTAAATGAGTACAAGTATGAGATGGACTCATATTACACCTCGGGTTTCGTGTACAGTTAATACACATAAGGCAATAAAAAAATAGAAAAAAAAAATTTACTGCATAAAGATGCAGTTGTATCTATGTACTGGACTCGCGCACTTGATGAAATTACGTTTGTTTTTAACCCCCGATCAAAAAAGAGGGGTGTTATATAGCTTGATGTGTTTGTGTGTCTGTCTGACTGGGACATCATAGCTCCGAACGGATGGAGCTATTTCAATTTAGTTTTTTTTTGTATGAAAGGTGAGTTTGGGTGTTCTTAGACATAATATGTTTCATGAAAATCGGTTGTGCCGTTTAAAAGTTATGGGGAGTAGTGGGGAAAGAAAACCGAAAATCTGCAAATATACTCGATTTGTATTTGTTGATATAGCGGTATCATCCCTCAAACTTAAAACTCTCTATCTATCACGGTTTTTAAGATACAGCCTGGTGACTCAGACAAACAGGCGACGGAGTCTCAGTAATTATAGGGAACCATAGACATATTGTAATTTAAAGTTCGGGTACAATGTTTTTTTTTAATTTCTCTTTAAAACTTATTGTTGTGTTGTGTTAGTAAAATTAAGGTTTTTTTTCAGAAAATCGATGCCTCTGCTATTGAAGACTTTTACGGCCTAACTTCTGATATTCAGAAATCATCAGAGACAGGTTACATTTTATTCTATCAATCTAGGGATGCTAGCTGTTAAGTTTCTTCTATTATAGTAATTTATTCAATTTATAGTCATGATATATCATGTTAAATAAAATCAATATGCCAAATTTGTTAAAGTTAAAAGGCAAATAAATTATTGAAATTTGTTTTAAATTAATAAATACCTTCTTAATGGTTCTTCATGTAGTAATCATTGATATGTAAATAATATTACATTATTAAAAATTCATTCAATTTAGACACTACTTTAATTTCTCGTCCTTATATATATAATTATAATATATTATAATAACTTTGATTTAGAATCCAAATTTGAAACTAATTTGGATACCTATGTATATAAATATTTATAACACTCATTTTGCACAACTTTGCATTGTTGTCATTCATTCATCATTATTATTTCAATGCAGATAAATAACTTTATATATCTAGCTTCCATTTTTGTTTAACAAAAAGTTGTTGGACCACGTACATTATTTGAACTCCGTATTCTATTCGGTTACGCCTTTTATAAAGTAAAAATAGTAAGCGTCTAGTCTGATATAGTATACATATAAATATTTATATAAGTAACCGTACATTAAATGTATTTAATGTACGGTTACTTTTTTATTGTTTTTCTTTATTTATTGTAATAATAAATCTATTTACTTTTTACCAAAATACTAAACTTACGGCCTCACTCTTTATGGCGGCATATATTCTATCTCACTTTAGGTTTTGTGTCTCTTTCTAATTTGCCTATGTCTTGTCAGATAGATTTCGGTGCTTCAGTTTTATTGCAAATCATTCAGAATAGTCAATAAGTTTGTGACTCAAAGTGCTGTGAGATAGCAAAGAAACTGTTTTCATGTGATTTTCTACAAAAGTGGCACAAACCACGTGGTTTAGAATATGTATAATTTATACAACAAGATATATGGTTGCAGAAATTAAAGACAAAGGCAACTAACGAAATGTAGAAATTAAGTACCTACCATATCTCGTGCCCCCATAATGTCTGCAGACCATAATAATGTTTAGCCGAATTATGGAAAAATGCGCAATGTTTCAAATAAAAGTGACGGCATAATTTTAATTTCAGTATTGATTAACTGAATAATAACGAACATGAATAAGAATAAGAACAAGAAAAATTTATTGTAAAATTGTGTTGCAAGATCTTAAAATGTAGATGAGTTTCAACAATTTTATCCATTTCGGACATACAATAATAGGTACTACATAAGGTACAGTATTATCACTAACACAAATAACACGAATTAAACGAATAAAGTATACACGTAAAAAATATTTTAACCATAAACTTAACTTATAAACTTAATTCTCGAAATATTCCTTTAAACTATAATGGCTACAGTGTTTCTGAATGTTTCCTCTTCACACTTTATGTACTCCATCAATCTCTGATTATATTGCAAGTACTATGCTGTTTGTTTGTTCGACAAAAAATGCTATACGGAATTTTCAGTAAAATAGTAGTTATTGAGTTTTGAAAGTTAAAAGACACAAACCTTCCTTTTTGATCTGGTACGATATCTATGTCGACTCTATATCTTTGTCATCTTACCTCGCTTGACCTCGCCGTTATATGAGTAGGATTTATTCCCCAGATTGGACTTTAAAATGCCCAAAATTACCGGTTTGTAAGTGATCAACCGGAACTCCTTGAAACTTTGGATACATTATACTCTTAGTTGGTTGAACCACTATTCTTTATTGTAGATAAAGTAACCAAGAGACAAGTCCCTGTGTCCCAACAGTGGGAACGTAAATAGGGGTGCTTATGATGATCATGATGATGAAGAAATCAAATCTGATAAAATGCATAATTTTGGACATAAATTGTTAGAAATAATAAATTACAATAAATGTACAAGGTGTTTTTAACCTGGTCTATAAAGCAGAAAGGGTGTGAATGGCACCTTACAAACATATTTTGTTCTACAACTTTTCGATTTGGAGGCCTTTTTTTCGGAAGAAGGCCTCTTAATTTTCGTAGCCTAATCTAATCTCTACCATATCCAAAACACCTTGTATAGAAGTTTTTAATAAAAGTTATGAAACCAATAAAGTTATGCATATTTAATATTACAATTAGTAATCTTAATATATATAAATCTCGTGTCACAATGTTTGTCCTCAATGGACTCCTAAACCACTTAACCGATTATAATAAAATTCGCACACCATGTGCAGTTCGATCCAACTTGAGAGATAGAATGGTTTTTACGGCGAGTAAAATTCGAATAATTTCTGTTAAAATTTTATACCCGTGCGACGCCGGGGCGGGCCGCTAGTAATATTATATAATCTGTGGTAATACTAAGTGTGTATTCACATACTTACAAAATAATTGCAATGTACTTAATCAAACAACATTATCACTTAATAAATTAAAAACTACCTCGGGTATTACATAGAAACAAAAATTGTACTTCAGTCGACAAAAGCACAATCATAATTTGACTTCGATGTATTTTGAAATGGACACGTCCATGGGTATAAAATTGTTTACACTTTATATTGATTGTTTCCAAAAAAACAAAAAAATATATATGTACATAATATATGAGACGGACATACACCAAGGGCTCCGTGTATTTCAACTGTACAGTTTAAATAATGTAAAATAGTGTAAAAAGTTGTAGTCAGAGCAGTAACCCATCCAAGTACTAACCTAAACGAACTTCGCTAAACTTTGAGAATGAAAGATAAATTTAAGATATGACGTTTTAAAAAAAACTACTATAAATACTAAAAAAAATAGGTACATCTCGTTCAAACTACTATAAGATCTTCGAAAACGTTACCTCACATCACATTGCTTGCTTGATTTAAAAACATCTCTTTCTATCTTATGGTGATAAGGTCCACTTGAGTCCACTTCAGTCCTCTTTTAATTTGGCCGGTGGTCTTTGATTGTGTGGTGATGGTGTTTGATTTGGTATCAATTAGTTACCTAGCTTTAGAGCTACAATATCAATTGTAAGCTTTGTACCATGAAGTGCCTCTTGACTGTACAACCAACAAAGTATTGATTATGACAATTCAATTAATCAACTTAGAACTACTATAATATTCCCTGCTTATGAAACCAATTGTCATATCACAAGCAAGCATCGAAAGACGTATTTGAATATTTTTGTGAACATTGTATTAAAAACATGTTACGGATGCTTCAAATAATTTCTGGTCAATACTTTGTGGGGTCTTCTAGGACTGTATGTGTTTTATTAAAGTTATACTGCATTGGTGTGTTTACAGTTGTCATATGTTTTTTGAGCTCTTATATATACAGTTTAGTGGAAATAGATAGAAAAGGGCTAGTTTTTAACACAATTATAACGTTACAGTATATTGTGTTAAACGTGTTTTCTCACTGTTCGTGGTCTTGCATAAATAAGTATAGAATTTTAATCTCCTGCGATTCCTACGTGACGAACAGGAAAGGTTTTCGTGAACCCCTTAACAAAACTAAATTGCTGCATATTGGCTTGGCTGCTTTAAGCGTGTTCTGTGATTTTAAATACTCAAAGTTTTGGGTCTCGATGATTGCGGCAGATAAAACATACCTAGGTTATCTACTATGCCATCATTACGTTCATTTATACTTGACGACAGTGTATCTAGAAACGGCGGAAATGTTTGAGTTATTGCGTAGTAAACTGCAGTTCTTGAGAGAAACATTGAAGGTTAATAATGTGTTAGGAGAAGAAATTTATTCAAAACTAGACATTTTCAAGAAATGCATGCATAATTACATTTGCTATCTTGATGCATTGAGCGAGATTTCTGTTTGGCTACAGTTCCGGGTAAGTTACCTTCTTATTGTGTTGACGATAGATAAGGGCTGTGGATTTTGTTGGATAAAAAAATCCAAATACATGGGCAACTCCTTGACGTGTGAAGCTATAATAGTGATTAGTAGAGGTATGATAATAGAACCTCCCAGAATCTTGTTAAGCTAATCACCGAATTTATTAAAGTTTTATAAAAAAAAGTGCCCACTCAATTGAAGTGCTAAAACCACTACAATAACTGTCTTCACAAAATATTCTAGTTAAAATGCAGCTTAGTACCATTCTGTACCTCAGTACAATGCCAGTGATAAAATATGCACTTATCCGAAACGTGAAAATTCACGTCCATCATAGGTGTTATGGATAGTCTCAGTGTCGCTTAACGATAACGAGGTATGGAATGGGTTATGCTCGGGGTTTCTTTACACGATTGAATCAGAAATACAATGACATAGCTAAGTGGACTAGCTCCATGAAGTGGCACTGGGCAGGCCATATCGCTCGCAGAACAGATTCGGTGAGAGTCGTTAGACCGAAAGTTCTCGAATGGAGACCACAGATCGGTCTGGTTCCAGAATGGTCGCCTGGAAGAGATACAATCGACGATCTTATCGCTAAAAGCGATAAGGTAGGCGATTGTACAACAAATGTAGCTATCGATTGTTATTTTTAAGTTAGTCTATGTGTGCAATAAAGATATTATCTATCTATCGGCAAACGCAGCGGGCGTCCACCAACTATACCTCTAGATGGATGGACGACTTGCTAAAGGCCGCGGGTTTACGATGGATGCAGACCGCCTCTAACCGATATAACTGAGACTTATGTCTTGTAGTAGACTTACTACAGCTGATTTTTTAAAATATTTACTTGTAAATACATTTCAGATTTTTGTTTTATTCGCGTTCAATATGCCTCGATGGACACTATTCCAATACAATACCTTACAAGAATTGTTCTCTAAGGTAAGTTAATTTAATCTTAGATAATGATGGATATGTGTTATTATAACCAACAACATTTGTTTTTAGAATTTTCAGAAAAAAATATCAAGATTCTATTACGTAGATTTTGTTCAGCTGCTCGTCCTAATGATGGTACCTTGTATGGGTAGCGAACAATGTTGTAAAGAAGCCGCTTTACTTAGGATAGACCTGACCAATCAGTTCACACAGTGTGAAGGTAAATATGGATTTAATATTTTCCTTCAGGCCCGGATTGTTGAATTTGCCAAAATGTTGTATTCTTATAATTAATAAACACAGTCAGATGTTCACGACAACAGAAACAAATAAATAAATAGGCCCAAAATGCAAGGAGAATAGATACTATGGACTTGTTTCACGCTCTTCGAGTATTTTCTCGTCATTGGTTAATCAACAACTGTTAGTTACTGACTGACCGGGATTGCTCTATATTTTAACCAATGAATAAGTTTGCTCGGATATTGTGAAACAAGTCCTAAGTGCCTGTTTCACCATCTCCGAGTTATCTTCATTAGATACATAATAGTCTGATGAATGAGAGAGCAACCTCTTTATAGTTCGATTATAATATATAATTCGATTCCGATTCCGATAAATCAAATTTGTAAACTCCGATTCCGATTTCGGTTCCGATAAAACTACCTCCGTTACATCCCTGCTCTTTAAGTACATAAAGACAGAAAACAGAGAAGAAAAAAGTTTCTAAACTGTAACAGTTTTATCTATGACGAGTCCTAAGAAAACGAAGTTACGAATAAAGAGTTTCATCATGGAGATTACTAACGACATAAGAATACTGTATGTACTAATATTAGATTCTTCTAAATCAACTTGGACATGGAGAAATTCATCATTTGGACCCCAATGATTATTATTTCCAGATGAGGAGATGCGGGATGAGTTACAACGAGCTCTGGAGTATATGACGCGACGTCCATACACGTTCAAGGTTATAAATATGAATGTAGATATTCGGCTGCCCATACAGGTTATGGGGTTTTCTATGACTTACGTTATTCTTATAGTTGAGTACTCACATTTTATGTTTTAATGTTGCAAAGTTTGATAAAGATATACCTACCGGCGCTGTTTCAATTACGATGAATAACGAATGTTATTTTAACTTTGTAATTGCAATAAAAAACTGATTACTGGGAACTAGGGAAAATATTGTTATTTTTGTTATTAAATACCTATATTTCTATACGGTACTTACCTATAATCATTAAATAGAACACAAACTTTAAAATATTTATATTTTGCAACGTACCTTCCATAGAGTCGTATAGAATCAAAGGTGGCAATCTGTACTTGGGCTGAATTTTGGTAATTCAATAAAAACGTTTTACTAAGTCTGTTAGGAAATTATTTCTAAAATCATATTTAACATCGTTAGATAATTACTGTAAAAAATAAATAATAACACAGGATTTGGTCTTTGTAAGATAATATTCTCAGAATTTAGAAAATAATTTTGCAGAATGCCGGTTTTGATATTAAAAATTAAAGAATGCCGTATTTGTTACCAAATATTATGCACATGGCCATGTTTGATCCCAACCTATTGACAGAAAGCCGTGTTTGAATTCAATCAAATTAAAATTTATTCAGGGGTGACACACAAGGTAAGAATAGTATATTATATGAAATTAAGTTTTATTAATTAAAAATTATGTGAAATATTATGCTTAAATTTAAATGCGAAATTCGCAATCATCTCCCGTCCCTCTTTCGCAATAATTTTCTTCTTCTGGTGAAACATTAATTTGTTCCTGTGCGTACAAAGACGTAGGTACTTGAAAAAATTTAGGGTAGGAATATCTTTCCAGCTCGTCCCGAAATGCTTGCACAATAATCTGCTAGCTTTTTTTAATTAACCGGAACCACATTAGGCATGGCTTGCGGACTAATCATGACTGCAGACCCTATCTGGTGGAGATTTTGCAGAGTATCTAGAAAGAAAATTTAAAAGCTAAAAAAAAAACAAATAGAAACCACCACCATAAAAAATAAGCAAAAAGTTCTTAAGGTAAGGTGACAACCCTATACTAAAACTAACTTGAGTCTCTTTTGCAAAGTTCGTTTCCATTTTTTTGGGTCATTTTGCCGTTTCCGCGCAAACCTCTTAGTAACAGGGGTAGGATGGCAATCCATTGTTCGATTTATTTATAAATATCTTAAGAAACACCACAAAAACAATTATAAAACCTTAAAAACACAGAGACACACTTGTACGAAAACTTCAACCGCCGCCATCAGACCACGCGACCATCGGACGCCTGTGATTGGTCAACGGAGCCAGAAGGCCGAGTTTGATTTTAAACTGCTAAAGATTGCCGCATTTGAAACTAATGCAGATTTTTGACGTCAATTTTGAACGCTTGAATGCCGCCTTTGATACAGATTGAGAAAATAATATAACATTATTTTAAATTCCCTAAACGGCCATATCATTATGTAATTTTTGACAAATTTGACAGATTGCCACATTTGATTCTATACGACTCGACGTTTATATTATAATGTATGCTGCGCTTGCCGATCCGCGATCTTTATTCGGGAGCTTTTCGGCCCCTACGACGATTTATGTGCAATTTGGACTGCCCATGTCAAGGAAATAATCCGTTTGGCTATGGCAGTTATCCAATTCATCGGGGTATCTCCCTATTCCCGGTCCCGTATACCTACCTCTACATATAAACTTGGAGCATAGCATAGCTTTTGGGGTCTTTAGTGAAGCACCACGTTTCGCATCCGTATGTCATCACTGGCATCACGCAGACTAAAGACGTGCGTATTCTACGCCTCTTATTGCCTAATAGGCGTAGAATACGCACGTCTGTGGCACAGGTGACTAAACCTAAATGAATCCTACCCCCAATGCACGTTTGTTAGTCTTTTCCATCCAAAGGCTGCCTGGAAGTGGTCGCTTCTTAGAAGTAAGTTTTTTAAGGTTTCATGATACAAATAAATATAGTAAAACCAATAACGTGAACCATTTATAAGATACGAGTACTGTTATAAAAACAAAGGATAGGATTTAGGATGAGTCTTCTTCGCTGGACGAGTAGAACGCGTCTCGAGGATTGGGCACGACTGAGCGCTGCGTCAGGGTGGGCGTGCAGACCAGAGTATCTGAGGAATCACTCACAGCACTGCTCGACGGACTGATCTGCTCGAATATGGTATTCTGTAGAAGGTTAACGCCATGTCAAACTATCTATAATGTTAATCTCAACTTGATTCCGAAAGAAACTTACGTACGCCGAAAAACTAAAAATACTTATATGTAGCAGGTTTTGTAAAATAGAAGTTGTTATTTATTGGAAATACAAGTAAAAACTAAGCCTCACTGAGTCATAAAATCACCTCCAATGTATGCACAGTATTTGCAGAAAATTTAGTTGGATATATTTAGAACATGTTTTTCAATAATAATCCAAATCCAGGAATTAACAAAACCCTGGAGAGAGGCACAGTTTTCAGGCCTTTTCCTTCTTATCCAAGATGTAATCTTTGGGTATAGGTACATTTTTACAAAATATCTAATTACATAGGTACACAAAAACTAGTTTATGTTTTCGAGAGAAGGTCGGTACTTACAATTTTGATTTGCTTCGAATTTTGTTTCTCTGTCATGACCATGTCACCACCATGTTCTTCAATATATGGCGCACGTTCCGTATTCCTGGTGTCACCCATGTGTCTCTCAATTATCTCAAACTTCTGAAAAGGGGATACATAATATACGTACAGTATCCTACTAACTATTATAAAGGCGAAAGTTTGTAAGTATGGATGTATGGATGTTTGTTACTCTTTCACGCGAAAACTACTGAACCGATTTAAATGAAATTTGGTACACAGAATCTTTAGAGCCTGAAAAATAACATAGGCTACTTTTTACCGCGGGAAAACGTCATTCCGCGGGAAAATCCATTATAACGCGGGTAACACCGCGGGGCACAGCTAGTACATAATATAGTAACCTATAATATAGCACAGTTGGTTAATCATAAAGACTTTATCTTAGATATTCTTAGATTATATTACCATTGTTAAAAAAAAAATTGCTGATTAGCACCCACTGAGGTTCTTTATTAGGTACTTAAAGCAAAGTTTTGTGATGAGTTTGACACCTTATCATCTTCAATTAAAAAAATAAATAGGTATTTATATTTTCAACTGTTTTAACAGTCTTGGAGAAACATTATCAATCACTAACTAACGAGTGTTTTGAATTGTTTTGAGGTTGTAAAGGCGATAAGTTATACAAACGTACCGTCTGCATAGTAGACCTAGTGGTATCGCGTCGTACTTCTCCCAACATGTGGGCGGATTTAGTAGTCTTCTTCGTGGTTTTCTTCTCGGCCAGCTTCGCGTGCGTGCTTTGAGCCTTCTTAGCCATCATGTTGACGCGAAGATCGCAACCGCGCGCTTCGGCCACCTTCTCTTGTGAATCCTCCTCGTCTACTTCGATCAGATCAATTGCGACATCCGCTTGTGTGCATTGGCTGTTGAAATGTGAGTATTATATAGTAGTTTTATCATTATTTAATTGACAAAACTTGATAGCCGTTAAACCTAATAATAGGTCATCTGTCACGGTGACCACAATAGGTATGTTTGGTTCAGGTAATGGAACAGACGCTGTCGATAACGAAGTCAGTTTTCCCAATATATATATCTAGGAAGTCTGTCCCTGAGTCAATGTACCTACGTGTAAAATACTTGTATTACATGTAAGTGTCCGGAGCATTTCACGAAATAGTCTTCACGTGTAGTACATAAACCAAGGCATAGAATAATAAATGTTTATTGACTGCGTAGTTACTCTACTTTTTTCGTATGAACTATCTCTATTCTGTTGGAAAGAGACGTTAGGTAGGATGTCAAAATACTAACCCTTGACATTGGTTGTTCTTTATGAATGAGTAGATGTCCTTGAAGGCATGTTGGATGTATGAGAGCGTGTTTTGGTCAATCGGCACTGACCCGGTAGAACCAGAGCTGCACGACTGATCTGCAGAGATCTCGCTCGCTTGCAATGATTGTTCGGAGGCTGAGGAAAAGAGTTTGTTAGTCGTTGTTGGGCCAGATAGTAAATATGAATACAACCTTCGGCCGAATCATGACCTATATAACAATTGATTAAAAAATTTAGGTAACTTCCCTAATGTATATTTCATAGTTAATTGACGCTATCCAAGTGGCCTAGTGGTCACCAAAAGCAAGGTAGAATTACAGGCTGCCTGGTTCTGAAACTTTGCAACGTCAAAACAATAAATTTCTTACGCCCCGCGGGAAACAACGACATTCTATACCAGGCAGTAGGTACATTTATGTAATGTTAGGGTTACGCTTTAGAATAAATAATAATGTCTAGTAAGATAGCAGTTTTTAACGTAGTACCTAAGGTACTCCCAGCACTGGGGGGTTTATATGCAGACGACCAACCTATTTATTATCACGCGTCCATATGTGCTTACAATAAACGCTACAAAAATGTTAGTATTATGAATAAATAAAAATGAACTAACATGAGGATCCATTTCCATTCGCCCAAATTCGCAGTTGTTGTTTGAGCTGTTGCATCTGAGCCACCAGCTGCTGATTCAGCTCCTCCAGCTGTTGTCGGTGAGATATCTCTTCTTGGAGCTGTTCTTCTAGTACTTCTGCGTATTCTCTAAGGAAAGGTTGTTTGTATTAAACTAATAAATTACCAAAATGTTTCATTGAGTTTCACACAATTTTGACATAAATAATCTAGGGTAAATACTAAATCACCACTTCTGCCTTAGTAACTAAGTTCATTAGAGCACAGACAACAACAAACAAAATAATTAGATTCGATTAGATAATTTTATGATTCATTCGATGATAAGATTGATTGTATAGTTACCTACAAAAGATATAAATGTATATCAAAACATTTTTATGTATAAATGGTATGGGCACTTGGATATTTTGGTTTCACATTTAGGTATTCCTTGTTTCTATTTTTATTAATACAAATAATGTAATTTGAAATTAAAATAATGTAATTTGGAACTAATGTTAATTATTGATATTAATTATATATTTTTTTGTAACAAGATGATTTATTTATCTTGGTAATTATAATAATTGAAATATTTGTTATTTAATTTAATGTTTGTTTTTATGTAACTTGTGTATGTATTATTTTAATTAATTTAATTTACTTGTTATTTTCCACTGTCGCATTGGTGTCAAACTGTAATGGCAATGTAAAAGTGTTATTTAAATAAATGAATAAAAGACCTCTTGATAATCAGACTTAGTGATAATATAACGTTTTGGATTAGTTTAAAACTTAGCTGCTGTCTGCGCCCGAGAACGAGACCTAACATATATTGGATATCAGATAATGTGTAGAACCTCTATTTAACATACTAATTTACCTTTCCTTCTTGGTTATACTTGTCTTCAATCCGTGGCCCACAGTAACATTTCTCGAACTTGAGAGCGCGCGTTCCTTTACAGTTCCGTTCCTAAAAGAAATAGTCACAACATAACAGAAGTAGTAAATTTAGGTAGTATTTAACTAATAAACATGAACGCTTGGAATAAATCTTACTTGGTAGCTGTTATTTTAGATGATCTAAATTCTGTCAGGCAGCCACTGCCATTACTCAGCCATGACATCTAGAATACAAACAGGTAGGTAATACATAATATATTGTGACCTCCATTATTATATTTCTTGATATAATTATTAAGTATAATAAGTATATATAGAACATTTTTGTTAAGATTAACTTGTAACGAAAGCCTCCGTATTGTGTTCATCGTGTGCGTCGTAATAGATTAGCCCGCGCAATGACGTATTTATGCTCGGTAAAAAGTAGCCCTATATGGAACCTAAAGTTCAAATTTCAAGTTTCTGAGATTTTGTGATTAATCAGTGAGTGGTAATAAAGTCTTTTCTCTTTTATATGTACGTATTATATAGATTTGAATCCGCCTCTCAGTGGATTCAGTCTTAGTGGCCCCGTTGCATTACCTGTCCAGGTATCCCTTGCTCGTTGTCCCGTAACCTGGTCTTGATCTTGGAAAGACCTTCTAGAGAGACGTCCGCATTGTGTCTAAGATCAAGCACGACCAAAGTGGTATTTGACTTCAGCATGTGTAATGCGGCCCTTAACGTTTGTTCGGTGATGCCACAGTTTTGCAAATCCAATCCTGCAAGGCATGAATCGTTTCTCGTACAAAATAGATAGGTTATAATATGGTTGCCTAATTTTAATTCTGTCACATCACACACCGTTCCGGTATTCTCATTAACACATCATAATGATCTCAGTATCTTATAGAATAAATATGCCACGTTTTATAAATAAATTGAGTAATAAATTAAACTTATTTGAATAAACCTTTTATCCACAAGTCGTCAGCCAGCACTTCAAGCAGTATGCTAGCACCACTGTCGCCCAACAGTGGGTTGTTGCAGAGGGTGATTCGCCTCAGACCGGACATAGTATCTAAATCGGGCAAGCGGTACCGCAGCGTATGCACCCAGTTTTCGCTGTATCTGTGTATCTTCTGGTACTGTGAAGAGTGAAGGCAGCATTACATAGAGAGTCTGAATTAATACAGACTTATATTCACTTATATTAGGTCCTTACATATGAAATTGGCGTTTTTCGTACTGGCCACTTTAATCACAAATTTCTCCTCTTTGGTAAGGAATTCCAAATTCAAATTTGTACAGCTATAGACTCATGTATTTGTGCTTCGATGATCGTCATTCATTTGTTTTTTTTCTTCTGTTTTTTTCTGTTTGCGTCACTCATTTTACAAAATGGAAAACTTAAAATATCGCATTATTTACGAGTACGAGTTCCGCCGTGGCACTAGTGCTGCGGAAACAACTCGAAGGGTGAATGATGTGTATGGCGGTCGTGTTGCAAAAGAAAACACAGTTCGTTTTTGGTTCCAACGTTTTCGTTCTGGAAATTTCGACTTGCAGAACAAGCCCCGTGGACGGCCTGAGACTCAAGTTGATAATGAAGAGTTGAAGGCTATTGTGGAAGCGGATCCATCGCAAACCACGTCCGAGTTAGCTGCAGGCTGCGGTGTTAGTGATAAAACTGTTTTAATTCACTTGAAGCAAATTGGGAAGATTAAAAAGCTTGAAAGGTGGGTACCTCACGAATTGACTGAAGCAAACCGGCAAACGCGCGTCGACTGCTGCGTTACATTACTAAACCGGCACAATAATGAAGGTATTTTAAACCGAATCATTACCTGTGATGAAAAATGGGTTCTTTACGATAATCGGAAGCGCTCAGCGCAATGGTTGGATCCTGGCCAGCCAGCCAAATCCTGCCCCAAGCGAAAATTAACCCCAAAAAAGTTACTTGTAAGCGTTTGGTGGACTAGTGCCGGTATTGTTCATTACAGTTTTCTCAAATCTGGCCAGACTATTACGGCTGATGTCTATTGTCAGCAATTGCAAACCATGATGGAAAAGCTAGCGGCTAAACAACCTAGGCTGGTCAATCGCTCCACGCCACTGCTGCTTCACGACAACGCTAGACCACACACTGCGCAACAGACGGCTACTAAATTAGAAGAGCTTCAATTGGAAAGTCTAAGACATCCTCCGTACTCCCCGGACCTTGCTCCAACAGATTACCATTTTTTTCGAAATTTGGATAACTTCTTGCAAGGGAAAAAATTCAACTCCGATGGGGCAGTCCAAATCGCCTTCAAAGATTTTATTGATTCCCGTCCGACTGGTTTTTTTAGTAAAGGGATCAATGAACTACCTATAAGATGGCAAAAGTGCATAGAAAATAATGGTTCATACTTTGATTAATTAAATATATTATATTAAAAAATATTCGACTTTTTGTTCCTCCCATACAAAACGCCAATTTCATATGTAAGGACCTAATATAATATTTAGCATCCCTTTTATTACGTTTCCACTGCTGGGATACAGGGGCTTCTCTCTGACAAGAGAGAATATGCCTAAATTCAAAACGCTAGCCAAGTGCGGGTTGGGACAATTCAGACTTAAGTAATTTATTTTACATACCTGAATTTAAATATAATGATTAATTACACTGGATTAGTACTTGTTTGTAACTCGGTAGTCTGATCCTTATAAAATTTATAGGTAGATTAACTATTATCTATATAAATAAAAATGAATTGTTGTTCGTTAGTCTGATTAAAACTCGAGAACGGCTGAACGGATTTATCTTATCATAGTCTTGAAATGTTCGTGGAGGTCTAGGGAAGGTTTAAAAGGCGAGAAATAATCGAATCATTGCCGGGAATTTTTTTTTAATAAAAACCCGTGCGAAGCCGGGGCGGGCCACTAGTTATGACTAAAAACGGGTAACATACCATGAGTTGACCGTAGTTGTTTCCGTGATTATGGCGCTTGCAACAGCGTCGAAATATCGGAAAACTCAAAAACCGTCAAATCATAGTAGATATGTTACCCGATTTTAGTCATAATATTGTAAAAAACCATAATAATTTAGAAAGTGGTAACTTAACTATCAACAACTTAATACAAAAATAGCTTAAGATCGAATTCGTAGGTATTTAACTTAAATGTAATTCTACTTTATAAAATCGAATAAATAAGAGCGTATCGTATCACGACTAAAACTAAAAAACTTGATATATTTAGGTGTAACTTTACGAAATATTTGGTTCCTATAAATTTAAAGGTAATTGCCATCATAATGCAATTGGCTCTTGAAATACAGTTTTTTACTAGTTCGGGAGTCTATATCTTTGTTTAAACATTTGTTTATGTCAATAAAGAAATATTACTTTTTTTTACTTTAATCTTTAATTTATATGACAGGGAAAGAGTCTTACCTTAACTAAATCAGCGATGTATCCCGCTCCGAGCGCAGTCAGCTCGCACCCACTCAGGTCCAGCGTGAGGATGTTGGGCAGAGTGCGCACCGCCTTGCAGACGAGCAGGCAGCCCGCGTCGCCCAGCAGACAACGGCCCAGGAACAGATGTTGCAGCGAGTTGTTGGCTAGCAGAGCCTTCGATAAATTGGATATGTCAAATGTAACATGTAAGAACTTTAGTGTTTTTTTTTTAAACATTACGTTTTTTTAAATAAATAGGTAATATAGTTGTAATAATCAATATTTCCGGCATGACATCATCGTCTACGGCGTAGCCGTTTAGGTTTTACTATAGCTACGTAGAGCGTAGCGTATAGCGTAGCATTAGCAATGTGTAGCAATGGCTACGTCGTAGCATCATGATTTTTGCCATAGTAACTATTTCGTACGACAACGGCTACGGCGTAGCAAGTGCACTACGGCAACAACTAGAGTAGTTACTATATATAAATTATTTATCTACGTTGTAACATTGTGTGGGAATAGCATAATGTATATTATAGAGGTATATATATAGTGCGTCATTACTGTAAAATCGACGACGACTACACATTTGATAAGCTTATCTTTTGATCTCTAATCATTTAATAATCATCCTTTGGACTATACACATGAAAGAAAGGTACCTACCTAAGTCTGAAGTCTGAAAATCAGTTTGTTTAGTTATTATTAAAACAAGAGATAAAGAAGAAAATATCACCTCGTTCAATGGATTCAAGTAGGGTATTTTCAGCGGCAGTCCCTCGATGACCAATGTCGTCAGGAGCGTCGTGTTCGACAGCAGTTGGGTGATGGCCTCGATCAGGTTGGTCAGCATAAAGTTGGTCAGAATTACAGAACGCTGTTTGACCGTTTTCGCGAGTCGCTCACAGTCGATTTGTTCTAGAACTGAATGAATGTTTATTGATGTCTCGATGCGTATTAACTGATTTCCATATAACCAAAACTATCTCGAAGTTTTGGTTATATCGACGAATTGACATCATGAAATGCTCGACAATCTCATGAAGTTTTCGATATTTGGTAGAACATAATACGAGCGAATTATTATCAATGAGCTTGCCAAGACACATTGTAATGTACACATTGCAACTAAAAGATCAGTCTAGATGGGACTAGATTTTTAATACTCAGGTAAAAACAAGTTTCACCTCTTGTTTAAATAAAATAACTTCTTTTTTTACAGATAACAAGGGACCAATTATTAAATTATATAGATATCCCTAAAGACGAATATAAGAGACTTACAAGTTTTGACTGGCTGTCGACATCGAATACACACTGAATGCAGACTGAGATCACAACTCAATGCGTTAAGAATGGGAGGCCAATCCGCATACTTAATCCGGTCCACGCAAAAGTCCAGCCTCTTCCCATTATCCGCTGGTATCAAGTTTTTGATAGGCATGAGATTTTGCATTTTGCAACATCTCGTATAACACTGGTAGAAGATTCGGCTCTTCGTCGATTCGCTACCTTTTCCAACCATGGTAGATAAATGTTGTCTATAAAAATATAACCGATTTTATGCCCAGCAGCGAAAGTATCGCTCCTGAACTCTTTTTTCCTATAAATATGAAGAATAAAGTTTGATTTTATTGAATAATAGCTCAAAAAATATACATGTACAATAATGACCAACAAGCAAAACCGAAATTAGAATGTCTGTCACTTTGAAGTTGTAAATCATTGTGTCTGTGTCATTTTATTTTAATCTATTTCCTTACTAAAATCGGTCAATGTAATAGCAGGTTAGTTAGTATTTAGGATGTAATGTCTAAAACGGGGCACAATATTTTCGTAATGTCTCTTAAATTTTAATGACCATAGCAAATTATATCGTACGTAGATACTTGTTTGTTTCAATATTTACTAAATTGTGTTTTAGCACATGAAATCTCTCGCTCACGACTCCAAAAATATCTCGGGAATTAGGAAAAAGTAGATGCTAAAATGATGATATATAATATTATTTTATCTGTGCTAGAACTAACGCCTCTCTGAAAAGGACTAATTCACTTCTTCACTTTGTTGTCCGTTTTTGTCTGTTACCATCCCGAGTCAGGTAACTCTTCTTACATCAGTAATTTTTCAGAATAAACTACATATATTAAAAACAATTCCAGGCACTTATGGGTATGGAAAGGTCTTGGGGTCAACAAAAGTCTTACAACTACCTAATATATCATAGGGATAAGTTTTAAATAATAAAAGTAGTTATCCTTAATTATTTATTACCACTGTTTGTGACAAAATGTACAAGGTGCAACATAAAAAAACATTAAACAATTTTAACTAACTGCAACTAATATTTTTAACTACTTACTATTTAACTAAATTGTTAATTTTGCAGTTCACCTCGAGTACGATACGAACCAAAACTTCATCCAAAACTATAAAAATTACTTAGATGGCTGTTCTTTATTTTTCTAGGAGTTCTATACTTATATACCTACTTTCTTCCAAACGCCCTAATACGGTATAAAGGCAGCCTTAATAATATTAGTGACTTTGTGGAATGTACTGAATGATTAAAAATCAAACGCAAAAAGATTAAGTTCATATTATGATAAGATTTATCAGAGAAAGATAGAGACAATTGCAAAATATATTATTCGAAGGCTATGCTTAAATTTAGTTTGTAATGTGTCAAAGCTTTGAAATATTTAAACACTCACTATTATTTTCTCATTTTACCAATACCTACTAGGTCTTCTTTAACATCTAAGTAGGTAAAAAATTTTAAGTGATTCACTTAAAAAGTAATAAAATATTTTTTTATAAGTTTAGCTTTTAGTGTAATAAGTCGTCAAGAAAATTATAAGTATTCATATAGTGTGCACAACTTCTATATAATTCTGATGAATAAATCAGTTAACACAAAATAAAATCAAAAGAATACAACAAATACTTGGTAACATACTAAAAGGCACATTTTGGTATTTTTAGCAAGAGAGCTATTTACACTTGATACGTAAATTAAATTTATTTAGGTACTCAAGATAGCTTACCTATTTATTTAAATTATCTTAACATAATAAAAATTACATAACGATGATATCACATTAATATATTTTTTTGCGTTTTTAAATAAGTACACTGTTACATAATTTATTTATACTATTAAAAAGTATTTTATTAAATAAAAATACACCTTCACCTATTTTTAACAACAAAAATATTTTAACATTATGGTTTTTATTTTTTATGGAAGCATACTTTTAGTTTTATAACGAGATCAAATAAAAACATTTCCATTTTCCTTTGGTACAGACTAAACTAAGATAACAGATTCTGTATGTTGGTATTAGCAAGTTTATACTCTATGGTAAAAGACACATCAACACTTAACTTGTAGAATATAAATTGATTACCAACATTATCTAGTTTTTCTTATAAGACCAGGTACCCTGTAGTTAATTTGTAAACATCAATAACAAAGAATGACAAAAAAGTTGTCACGTTTTACAAACAAATATTTTGCAGGTTTTCTAGCCGAAAGACTTTTTTTTTCGGTATAAGTCTTAAAATTGGTTAAACGTTTTTACATTTAATCCCAGCCCCTCGGATATCTTACTTATATTTGACAGGTATGTAGCCCTAAAGTTGTCGAATACACTATGAAGAGTCTCCAATTCGATAAACTTTTTTAAATACATGAGCTGAAAATCAACTTTATACATTCTTAAAAAAAATTATACAGTTTATTCACGAGGGTTTTCATATTACCCTATCTGAGGGATGACAACATCTGACATTTTCAGTCCTTCCCAAAATTTTCAGGTTATAATGACCAATGGTATTAACTTTCACAATGATAGTTCAAAATGCGGTATAAATTAAATGAGGGCCACCACGAGTAACCACCACTAGGGGCGCTGGTGTAGCTTGAGGTCCAAAATGTCAATTAACTAGCGTAACCATAACATTGATGACATGGTTACACGAGTTTTCTAAATGGAAATTTAATAATTTAGTGATTGATGACTATATCTCAGGGCCTCAATCTACATAGGCGACCAATGGTGAGCACAAAAACCGTGGCCCTCATTGGACAATGTCTATTATACTATATTCCGTGAATAAGACTACATGTTACGTGTAATTAAATGTAAGTGGGGTCCGCCTGTCCGACTCGGGTTGGTCATCACTCTCTGAGGATTGGGGCGACCGACGGTTCCATTCGCTTTCTGGGTCGGAGAATATGTTTCTGTCTGCTAGCGCGTCGTCGTCCATCGCTTCGATGTCCAGTTCGTCTGTAAATAAAAGATATTTTGCAAAGGATTCTAAAATAGCTATTCAATCGTCTAGTAGATGATTGAATAGGTAGGTAGTAGACAAGATTCGCATGTTTCTTATCTAGAATAGTATTGGGAGGATAAGAGGTTGAATTTATATAGGAAGTCGAATAAAAAAAAATTGTCCATCATTTAGTATAGTATAACAAAATAATTAATATGTATTTTTTAAGTGTTTGAACTTCAAACAAACATAAAAAGGGCTTCAAACTTTGAAGCCCTTTTTATGTTTGTTTGAAGTGCGTCATGCGATTTGTACAATTTGTACGTCACAAGGCCCAACTCCGGAACTTTTTTTTCTATTTCTTGCGACATTTTTATTATATTGATAAAGCGAAAAATAAGTTTCCAGTATTTTTGGACGGGCTAGCAGAATACCTATTTTTTTATTTTTATATGTTATCGTGCCTATTCTAAAGTCTCCCCGGCCCGTTGGCACCAGCGAGCGTGGAGAATTATGGTAATCATAACAGCCCATTACGCATGCTTGGTTTAAATGTTACCTTACTATTTATTATTTTTTATTAAAGTTCATCGGTGTGTGTAATGAAGATTTTTTCTATTCAATTTTATAGTGATGTATACAAGTCTATTTACGCTCAAGTGATGCACATACCATTGTCAGCGATGTACTCGGCCGACCAATCGTTGTCGAACTCCAACTGCTTGTTGACATCTCGCTCCATGGGCGACTGCACCGCGTCCGTATCTGCGTCCGTCACATCGTAGATTTCCGTCATTTTCATCTGATGAAAAAGCAGGAATTAGTAAATTTTGTTTTTTTTTGTTTATTGGGAGTTTACCTTCTCCCCAAATAGCTTCATGCGTTGATTTGGACGATGATACATCACAAAGAAGTTTGTTTTGTTTTATTATTTATATCTGTGTCCATAATTTCTGCAATATCTGATTGATATTTACAGTGATTAGTGATAGTAAGAACAAACACACTTTTGCCCTATCAAGGTAAAAATATTTTACGAACAATAGATTCGGAGAACTTAAACAATGCTAAATCATACACATTTTATATAGGTCACGTTGTGGTTAACTAATTACAAATTTGACACAATTGACAAACACGAGTTAGTTAATAATTACAATGTAAGTAGAATACAGAATAACTACGCGGTACGCTGAAATCAGAAATTACTCATACTGTTAGATCAGACAAATATTTTCGGTCGGTCCTATCCATAGATAACTTTGATCGATCGACTAAGAGGCGAGTTATTCCTACGTCCTCATATCATCATATAGCACCTACCATTGGTATGTACTCGACCTATAGGTACATACATACAGTTGCACGTTAAAAGGTATTGGATTAAGAGAAGATTGTTGCCGTAAGTTCTCTACTTATCAATTTGGTTTGATAAGCGGTAACTCGCTTCCGTAAACAAACTCGGACACGTTTACATAGACTTGTAGTTTTCCAATTAACAAAAGTAGTAAAAAATTACAATAAGTATCTTACAAAGAGTTTTTAACCCTTAAAATTTATAGTAAGTAAAACCTACATACTATTATTGAAGGCCGGCCTAATGTTAAATATTCTTACGTAATTGTTAAAAAGTAGGTAAATTTGTCTTCGAAAACATTTCCAAAGAAAACATTACTATCACGCGTACTTGGTATTTTATTGCTCTTGTTTGGATGTACTATCGTATCTGGACACACAATTACAAGTAAACAATGCAGTTATCTTATTACAAACATCGCGCACAACAGGGGTTATTGATAAATCTGTTTGATCGGACAAAATCGTTTATATTTAAAAATAGCCTTTTCGAATTACATTCATAAAATTTTATTCCGACCACGGGAACAACGTAATTTCCCGCGATAGCCTATATATGTATACTATACATATATCGGATATATATATATTGATTGAGGAAGGCTATACATTGTATTCCTCAATCAATATGCTATCTAATAATAAAATATTTTTTTTCAGTAGTTCCTTAGATTATCGCGTTCAAACAAACTCTTCAGCCTTACAACAACGTAATTTCCCGGGCTTATAGCCTTCCTCAATCAATATGCAAACTCAAACATAACATAAGTATGGTATGGAATAGATTGGCGCTTTATGAATCGATATGGATAACTAGATAATATTAATTAGACTCTTGGCGATAAAAGTTTTATAAAATTTTGTAATACATTAAATCGGTTAGTAAAAAGGTGTGCAAGAAATTGCCTCATTGTAAAATTGCCTCGTGTCAAATGGTGCTGTAAGTTATCAGAAGAAACCTAAAAAATAAAAATAATTATACTTTGTGCTGGATATTGAGGATGAGGAACGTTTTCTATTCATTTGCTGGAATGTGTTAACTGGCTTTCAATAACATAACTTTACTATTTATTGCTTTATCATGCCCATTTTAATAGGTACTTATTAATTTTGTGTCGTGTGTGTGTGTCCCAAATTTCAATACGTTTATCTCATAAATATAACACTTTGGTGACATTGTATGAACTCTGAATTATTTAGTAACGCCTACGCTTTGCCAACTCACGTAGTGTAAACGGTGTCAATTGTAGGTACTACCCGTAATTAGTAGACCACAACAAAACTACACAATTTCCAAGATTTACTTGTTAAATTTCTGACGCTACTGTGGTTAGCTCAATAAATTAAAAAGGCAGTCGTCTTTGTGTCGTTTCGTGATTTATACATATTACGAGCTGACCCGGTAAACGTTGTTTTGCCATTTACATCACCAAATCCCACCTTCAATCATAAACTCCTATTACTAATACCCCTACTTTCTACTTCTACTTAAACTCCCACTCCAGCTATTAATCCTACTCTCACTCTCGCTCTCACATCTGCTACCATGGTATTTGTTTGTATGCGTTTGATGGTCATACTGCTATTCCAGACGAATCCAACAAATCATAAACTATAAAAATCATTTCAGCCGTTCTCCAGCTATAAGATAAATTGATTTTTTTTTTATTTCACATCTATATTATAAAATAACAATCAAAGCCACATTACCAGTTTTAATCGTTTATAAGTGCTGTTACGCTGTTTTATCTAATATGTATGTATATAAAATTTCCATGTCACAATGTTAGTTACCTACTGTACTCCTCCGAAACGGCTTTACCGATGTTTACCAAATTTTATATGCGTATTCAGTAGGTCTGAGAATCGGCTACTATCTATTTTTCATTTTGCAAAACAACGTTTGCTGGTGTCAGCTAGTGTATATATAGATTACTGGATGATGATGATACATTAATGGCGTGATGTTAACGTCACAATAAATAAGAGCGGGCGAGTCATCGGATCACTACAAACTTACACGCAGCGCAACGATTGGCGGCAGATACGTAGGTCAAGTCTGCCAATTAAACGGGTCGCTTGTGTCATTCCCGGCAAACAAAGATGAAGCGAAATGTAAATTGTGTTTTAATGACTTAACTCCATATGAGCTGTAGGCGATAGTCACATAGATAGAAGATGTTTTGTAGTAGGTTTTTCTAAGAAGAAATTCTGTTTGCTAAGATCATTTAACAGCATAACTCAGCGCAGATCGCGCCACTAGCACAGACAGCGAACATCTCCTTTTTGTAAGACTTGTGTTCATAGAGGTCACGTGCAATAAACCCTAAATAAAGATTTGTACCGTATGTGCTAATGGTGCCATCTGCGCTGAGTTCCCTGTAATATTCCCTATTTCTTATGGAGTTAAAGTTTTTCTATGGCTATATTGTCTTGTGACTGTATTATTAACCAGACGGTATAGAATCTCTATTCGAATGGAATGTAATATATTTATTGCATGAAATACATGTGGTTACATTGTTTCTGTCCTAATAAGCGTGCAATATTATTGGTTTTTCTTGTCGAATATTCTGAATCGGATATATATTAATATTCTAAATTTGTGTAGAAATAAATCTAAATTTAAAATTTAAGAAAAACCCCCGATTCCTATGCCTCGATTTCCTTAAACGTAAAACAACATAATATTTTGTAATGTGGACGCGATGCGATTTCATTTGATACCCCACACTAGTATATTTGCAGATTTTTGGTTTTCCTTACCCACTCTCACCCCCATAACTTTTAAACGGCACGACCGATTTTCATGAAACCTGTCTAAGAACACTCGCGCCAGACTCACCTTTTATACAAAAAAAACTAAATTGAAATCGCTCCATCCGTTCGGGAGCTATGGTGACACAGACAGACAGACAGACAGACAGACAGACAGACAGACAGACAGACAGACAGACAGACACGTCAAACTTATAACACCCCTCTTTTTTGGTCGGGGGTTAAAAATTAAGATGAAGTAACGTAGCTTCCTAGCTAGATGCGGGACTCGAACCCACGTCTTCCATTATACGCATGGACGTGCTGACCGCTGTACCAACCTAGCCAATACGTCATCGCTTTAATTTCTTCTATACTTGCAACTACGAGAGACGCCTGGTACTAGAATATTTGTTTCATAGTACTTTAATCATCATAGGCAACATTGTACACTTAATTTCGTTAAAAAGTTCTAATTATTATTATAAACACACAGAAAATACAGCAAAAGACACAGACAAGACGTTCAATTTGAGATGTAACTTAATAATAGAGCTGCCGAGTAGTGGCGTTGTCAACTAAAACAATGTTCTATTAAAATCCAATATAAATCCAATACAAATTCATCATAAAATAATAAGAAACATCTTTAATTGTTCCTGCTGTATATTACCTAGTTTCAACCTTTAAGTGGGGTTTATCACTTTGTAAAAACACAAACGGCTATATATTGTTGTCCCGCTCGGTAATACACACCTTGTTTTCGCTGTCCAGGTAGTAGTAAGCCAGTAGGGCATCGTTGTGAGAAGTCACGCTCAGGATATGTTCGAATGTGTCCTCCTCGTCGTACGCCACTCGCATGTCGCCGTAGCTTAGTCTGTACTCACTGGCACGTCTGAAAAAACATATTATGTTACAAAAAAATTATACGATTGAAATGGACAATGCCTAGGGTCTCATTTACTGCTAATACACACTTTTTTTAATGCAAAATGATGACGTTGGAGCTGTCACCCCATCTAAGTACTGGCCTCGCGTAACTGGTGATAGACCGACAGACGACGTAGTCTCAGTAATAGGGAAATACACAATACATTACATACGTTGTTATAAAAAACATCTTGAAATATACAGTCGTGGTCAACTAATTAGGGACTTTCAAGATAGTGAAGAGCAATAACCGGTGATGTATGTATGAATATAAAACCCTATTGATTGCTCAGCACCTATTATTTGCATAATTTGGTCCGATTATTATGCCTTAAATCTATACTATAATATATAAAGCTGAAGAGTTTGTTTGTTTGTTTGTTTGTTTGAACGCGCTAATCTCCGAAACTACTGGTTCGAATTGAATAATTCTTTTTGTGTTGGATAGTCCAGTTATCGAGGAAGGCTATAGGCTATATAACATCACGCTACGACCAATAGGAGCAAAGATATAGTGGTAAATGTGTAAAAAACGGGAGAAATTGTTCATCTTTGAAGCCTTCCGTTGCGTGCGCCGTGAAAACGGTTCAAGATACACAAAAAATATGTATCTATTAAAGAATAATAGCTCTTTTAATGATCTAAAAAACAGTCCGATACTCACAAAAACCGTTTTTATGGTACCTAATTTGGTCGAAATAATTTGTTTAAGTTGTATCAACATAATAATATTAATCTTTATTCAAATAAATATGTTGTTGGTTAAGAGTACTTCATCCATTATAACGCGGGTAGCACCGCAGGGCACAGCTAGTAAAGGATAAATAAATACAAAAAAGTATTTAATATCAAAGGTTGAACATGTATACAATTTTAAGGTATAATTCTGTAGCTGGACATTTAATTAAGGACAGTAAACTATACTGAAAAATAGAGTTAGTTTTCGGTGTACTTAGGAGGCCTGAAATGGCGTCCTTTAAAACTAAAGCTAACATTTTACATGATATTCGTCGTTTAAAGAGAATTTATACACATCAATGTAATGTTAACGATGTTCAGTCTTAACTTTCAATGTAAATGTATTATAAAAGATATTGCATAACGATATTGTGTAGCAACAAACGAAATTTAGAGCTATTGTTGGTATTTTGAAACAATCGGACGTAGAACACAAGGCTATACTGATTATGTAGAGACTATTCAACTTATGTATTTCGTAAGTAAACGTGAATTAATCTGAAAAGCGCAGTAGTCAAACGTCCCAACAAGTAATTTAATAATATAAAGAAATCTAGACTATAAGTCTCAATATTGTTACAATCCATGATAATTTAAAAAGTTGAAAATATAATTATATTCTTATTCTAAAATAAATAATAGAGATAATAGAATCCAAATATAACTAACACAATACTGAAATATTATGTATGATAAATTACTCCAAGGATAGAAACCCCTCGATAAATCCTTGGGGCAGCTACCAACATTTTTAGGGTGGGCATTCTAAAACAACCAATTGGCGTCTGTCTCTAAAATCAGTGCTCTACAAAAAGTTTATTTTATACAAAAACCTTTAAGGTTTAACCAAAAAACAAAGTTCCAAAGTTAGACAAAAGATTAAACTAGATTATAGTCATTGAAATTAATTATGTATACTAATTCCGTATTCATTGATTTACATAGCGATTTTAAAATGTAGTGCATCTAACCCGGTTTTACCCTATATAAAGCTAAAGAGTATGTTTGAAGCTAATCCTAGGAAATTCGGGTTCGATTAGAAAAAATATTTGACTGTTAGAGAGCCTATTTATCGACGATGGATATTTGTTTATAATAATTTTCATTTCGGACAAGAAGTATTAAAAATATATGTATACCTTACAGCAAACCGTTAATCCGACGAAATTGTATTGAGTGTCAGGAGTCGTGTTGAGGACACGCAATACAATTTCGTTAGTCCTAAATAGAACTGATATAATTCTTACAAATTATTTTCCCTAACCTTATAGACTCTTATAAATAAGTATATAAGCCAGGACCAGATTTTACAAAATGCACATGAGGAAATTAAATAATAAACATAATGTAAATTTTTAGGCATAATTTACTGATTGTTTATCAAGATCTCTTATCTTTGACCTGTTGTAGTAAGTGCAAAGACGTCAAGCATGTGCGCATGGAGTGTTATCTAGTGTTTGACATTACCCTCCATTTGAAGATTATTTCCTACATCGTGTGAGGTTTTCGTATTGTTTCAAGCTTATATAAAACTAGCTATACACGCCACGGCGTTGTCCGTGTTTTAGTATTTTCCCGCGGGAACAAAGTTTTTGCCCGGTATAAAGTAGCCTATAGAGTTCCTCTATAAATAGGCTTTGTAACACTGAAATATCTTTAAAAATGGAGCAGTAGTTCCTAAGTTTAGCGCGCACAAATAATCTAACAAACTATAAAAATATATACATACTAGCGGCCCGCCCCGGCGTCGCACGGGTATAAAATTTTCCCGGAAATTATTCGAATTTTCTCGCCGTAAAAACCATCCTATCTCTCAAGTTGGATCGAACTGCACATGGTGTGCGAATTTTATTATAATCGGTTAAGTGGTTTAGGAGTCCATTGAGGACAAACATTGTGACACGAGATTTATATATATTAAGATTGATTGTAAGTTGTAAGCATAACAAAAATCCCAACTTGACTCGTAAAACATTAGCATTTTACTATTGATCAATACAGAATATCGTAAAAGTACTAATTTCCCGAAAGAACAGCATCTAATAATAACTATTAATAGGAACATGAAACTTAAATTACAATTGTTAAAATGTTATAATACTATTGATAAAAAACGATAAGTTAAAGAGACATTTTTAAACACCAACTAAAGGAACTTTAAGAAGGAAGCAAATATTTACTTTCGAACATTCCAGTTCTTTTTATAATCTATTTAACTGATAGTTAGATTATAAAAGCCTATAGATAATCTCGTAATAAGACCACCCAAGGCCGAAGATAATCTTATCAAAGCACTAGGAATTAAGTTATTAGAAATTTCAGAAAAACATCGTACCTATTGACACACATGTGGAAAAATAAGGAGTTTCCTACGTAGTGCGTTTTATCGCAGTACTGCGCAAAAAGAAACGTGTAATAACAAATTCACAACATAATAATGTACTCGAATGCTATTAATTTACTTCGTGAGACAACAAGACCCGGAATAATAAGTAGGTATACTGACGTAAGGGTGATTTGTAACTGCGCAGTACAATATGCTGCATCACAAAAAAAAATGTATAGGTACAGAATATGAGGTTCGCCCAATAGGCATTATGACAACATAAAAAAAATTGGTATTCTGTTAAGCCTGTAAGCCCGTCTAAAAATACTAGACACCTATTTTTTGCGTTTTCTATTTACCAAGAAAGTCCATAGATAGATATATTGGAGCATCAAAAGTTCCGGAGTGGGACTTGTGACAGCGAAATTTAGTAAAAATCGCTGAAAAGGTTAGAGCTTTTGTCTTGATTTTACGTTTGCAAGAAAAAATATAAAATATACATAAGATATATTGTGATAATGTGGACGAATGCGGATAAGTCACAAATGACTAGAAGATTTATTCTAACCCTTACAGATTCCGGTTGTTGTTAACATAATATAGTATTTAAGTTACTAAAATACTTAATAGTACGGACGGCTATTGACAAATTCCTCATTACTCAACATAATGAAGTGGGTCATAGAGCTAGTCGATTTCTTTTGACGGTACGATTATTGGCCTGATTACGGTTATTGGAAGCTTTAAATTCAATTAAAAACAAACTTAATTATTTTATGCATGCATATTTTCACCGCGCGTACATTTTCATTTTTCATAGCTCTTGCCAACACGCTTGCCAAGAGTGGCGAGTATTGGCACACCCCCTTAATGATAAAGATATCCTACAGTGCACTTCCTACGGCCGAAACGATTTTTCTGATTGATAACAAAATAATAATATAGTAATTACATGGGAAATGGGCCGACCGGTCACCGGATAAGGAGTCTTTGTTTCGTTATCAACAGCTGTGCTGTTTACTCATCGTATCTAATCATTGTGGTCATTTAATTATTGATGCATTGTTTCTCATTTCTTCACACCGTTAATAGTGCACCAAAACATGGTAAACATATTTTAACCTCTAAATGCACAACACCTTTTTATGAATTAAAAAAACTACTGAAATGCATTGATATTGCGAGAAAGGCACTCAAAACAGGTCGCTCATGCCTAATAAATTTTTCTGCATAAAATTTAAATTATGTTTTTTTTTTTATTGAGACTGTGGTGTTCTAGGGCAAAAGTAGGAAGATAGGCAGGCTTTCTTCCTCTCAGACATCCCAATCACCTGTTCAAACTCATTATGGTCTATGGCGAGGTAGTTTATAACAGTGTAATCCTTTGGTAGATTTTTCCAAGACACATCCGACCAGCGATAGCACGCTGCCCTACATCGGTTATTTTGTATTTAACCGCAGCTCACTATTTTAAAGAAGTCTGTTAATTTGACTTGTAGGATAGAATGGATATGAAAAGTAAAATAATTTATTTGCGACTTCTACACACACACGCTTACATACAGATTACACATACACATTAACTACTAGTACACTCAATCTTTAAAAACTTACGAACATCTACCATAAAGTTAAAGCGAACATTTATCCTTACGCAACACTTATGCAACACTCATTGTTGCAGTGCGGCAAAAAGATAATCGCCCAGTGATTAATGCCACTGATTTTCAGCAATTACCTAGAGTTGCAAACAACAAAATTTTAAAAAGTCCTCAAGTTGATGAGATTAGTATCATACTCGTAATAGATAAAAGTAAGGCTATGTAGAAAGAGAGAGAAAGAACATTATTTAAAAAAAATACTAAATTAAAATTATGATAAGCCTAATTCGCTTGTTGGCAAACTATAGTTTATGGTTTATTTTCCAGCCATCATTAAGTTTCTAATAATGTAACTATAAGACGTAATATACCAAATTGAATTGCATTTTCAACAAATCTTATGTACGAGCAGATTACATTTAAACTTGAATGTCAAACAGGTGATATAACGTACATTGTACCGGACTCTGTTCCGGGTTTGTTACACGATACAGACTGATAAGCCGACGATAATGATTGATACTTCAATGAAATCACGGTGAAAATCTATAAAGAACCTATACTGATAGATCCATTAGCGATATATTTTAAATTTATTAAAATAAACCCTGTGTTTTATATTGGTAAAGCGGCATGTTTTTCATACTTGGAATTAGGATAGTGTTTTTTTTGTTTTTTTTTAGCTGTATTATTAGAGTTAAGACAATTAACTCAATATCAGCATATAAGGTATAGATTAGTTTAAGTATGGATTGGACATGTCTTAAATAAAGTATTTAAATTAAACATTTACAGTACCTATTTAACTTTTCGTTTTGTATTCAATTTTTTTTAATCACTCTTGTAATTATATATATTAGCCAATTAACTTAATAACAAACAGCATAGAAGGTATAGATAACTTTAAGTATAGAGGTAGATTGGACATGTCTTAAATAAAGTCTATAAATTAAACATTTACATTATTTACTTAAATATACATATTTTCGTGTATTTAGATATATATCTAATCTACTTTTATTACTCTTAATCGACATTTCGTATCCGCTATCATGGAAGACCTTCAGGTAATCTAAGTTATCGTTTGCATTGTTCGTATTGCAAGTGTACAAAAACGTGTACGGTTGACGTATAATCATTTCATTAAATAGATTATTGCAATAAAACTTTATCAATTTATAAGTTAAGTTATAAAAAGGACAACTAACCGATAAAATGATGTGTAATATTCAAAATTAGAATAGAAACGAATACGATGTTACGAGCGTTACTGAACTTATGTTACGGGTACTAGACTTAATGATATACTTAATATAATAAACATACATAAATAGATATATTTTTATTATACATATTAAACAGGAGAAAGTGCTTGCTGAACGTATTGTATATATATATACTTATTACTTGACCCCTCGGCGGGAATCGAACCCGCTTCCTCTTGCGTCGCAAAAAAGCCTATGAAAAATTTATTTAAATTATTAAAAATATATTCTGGCTTAGGAATACTGGCTTATTTCACATAAACCACCCGAGGGTATACATTTTCCTTCATATTTTTTCACTGCAAGTCAAAGTCGTGTCGCACTGAAGGGCAAATGCTTATCCCAAATCCCTTCACATGTCCCTATCGTGTGTTCTTTGATATTAAAAAAAATGCGTAACAAATAGTCTATGAAGAAATCGTATCTTGTAGATCTGTACCTCTATACACCACAGTAACTAACATAAATCACATTCAATCTAGTTGCACATACTAGTTAGAATGACTCACCTTCGCTCAATTTGATTTCCGTGATGTGAGTCCTTCTTGGTGTCTCCGGTGAGCTTGTAATATATCCTCGCGGCTGCTTCGGACCGATCGTGAGACGTGTACACGAAGCAGTGAAGCTGTTGTAGCATATTTAAGCTCAACTTCCATAAAGACCGGCTCATCTTCGGCGTACATGATACGAACCTGTTAAAGGAAAATTATACATAATCAACCTTCTTTCAGACGTAAAAGATTCACTCGCAACAACTTCCAAGGTCTCCGTTTTATGCCTTTTGTGGAGGAATTATAATCAAGCTTCGGATATGGGCTTGTTTTACATCTCCGAGTAAAATGAGTCAATGGTAATAATATAGAGCTATCAACTCAGCTGACAGTTGACTGAAAGAGATGAAACCATTGAATAATCTTACTCGGACATTGTGAAACAGGCCCTAAGACTATTGTAGAATGTGTCTCAGCAACTGCCTCAAAGCTGATGACAAAATGTTGACTCTATTGTGCACACATAGAGCCAAAAATGTTTACAAATGGAGACGTCAAATAGAATCGCATCGCATAGCGTTGAAAGGTTATTATAACATTGATATTTGGCATTCAAAACCTAGTTACGGTTACAGATCAACTATTTACGATTCATAACTTAGTTATATTGTTATTTCACCTTTGCTCTCTACCAGTATAATAAAAGATAAATCAACTCTTGTCTATCTGATGGACTCATTTTATAATATACTTAAAATGTTGCTCCCATTTAGATGAAGTTTCGTATGCAAAAGTCAATTGTGGAAATTCACTTCAATACGAGCAAAAACCGAGACAAAAGACATATAATTAGATAAAAATACTACAAAATACGCACAATAGTTCGGTTATATTCAGCGATTTGCATTTCATAAAATCTCTTGTACAAATGTTCCTGCGTAGCAGATATTTAGAAAATAAAAGCAAAACCATTAAGCTATTGTACAAATACAACGCGATGACGATCATGAGACAAAAAGAGCTATTTTGAACTTCTGACGTAGACATGTACATGTATTCAAAGTAAATGCGTTAGCTAGTATTATTTTCGAGACAAAACTATAAGCATTTATTATTATGCGATGTACAAACGAGTATAATCAAATCATAAGTCCGGTGCTTTCAAATTGGGCTTTGGAAGACGTACGCCTGCCGCGCGACAAGCGTTTGATGTACGTTCGATTGTTTTCATACAAAGAGCACGGTGCGACAATAGTTCGGCGTACGCACGACAACCATTACAAGTGTCGTCCGTTCGCCACTTGCCGCGCCACAGACGTTAATCTCGCTACCCTCAAATTGAATTAAATTCATGAAAAAGGTCATTAGCATCATAAAACAAAACAGAATGATAATGCCAAAAGCAGATAAGCGATGGTTTATTGGGGTTACTTAGAAACAGATAAATATTTAAAGTGTCTAATAAACTTTGAAGGAAATCCTTTCAGCCGTTTGTAGGTACTGTTTAATAACAAATAGCCTATCCTACTAATATTATAAACGCGATATTTTGTCAGTATGTGGTATGGTTGCTCTTTCGCGCAAAAACTAGTGAATGTATTTAAACGGTAGAATACCACCACATTACACGGGAAATCAATAGACAAATCTTATAATATTACGCGGGAAAAGACGCAGACGGAAAGCTAGTAGCATTAATATATGAATTACACAAAATTGCTATTGCATGTTTGAATACAAACTTAAATTATATAACGAGTTACTAATATCAGTCTTGCTAGTTGCGTTTCAACGAGACCTTTTTTAAGGTATCTATTTGTAAAACGCCAAATAACGCTCACTTATCGCTGGAGGCTTCAGCCGTCCAGAATTTTGGTTTGAGTAAAGTCTAACAAGTGATGTTTAGGGGTCAATCACTTAGACTAGATTGCACATTGAAATAAAATAAAAATATTTATATTTCAGTTTGAAAACAATAACAGGATATCATTTGTGGGTGTGTTATGTATGATTTAATCAGTAAAAATACCTACTAGTAGTAAATGTTATTATATTCATCCCTACCAGGATACCATTTGTTCATTTAATAATGGTTATTGTCAAAACAAATGAATCATCTTGACACACAGTTATCCAATAGAGGAAATGAATTGTACTTTGTTCAATAAAGGCATCTTTTTTAACTTACAGTCGCAAACGTGTGCATATCGAAAGTAAAATGTTGTCGAAAATCTACATTTTAGTACATCAAATAAGTAGTTAGCAAACTAATGTAAATGTTCAAGTCATTTTTGTAATTTTTTAGGTGCTTTAAAGGTTCATCATCCCCTACCCTACAGCAGTGGGAGCTGGGACAGGAACTTCTCTCTTGACGAGAGAGATTAGGCATAATTCACCACGCTGGCCAAGTGCGAGTTGGTGAATGTCACATGTCCTTCAAACTCGTCAAAGAAAATGCTGGTTTCCTCAAAATGTTTGCCTTCACCTTTTTGATTTGAAGGTTAGTACATAGTAACTGATGAAACTAATTATCTGATGTATTAAAATATAGATTTTCCGACAAAACTTTTGTAGGCGCAATGCACACGTCGCGTCGCAATCAACAATATAACATTCAGTATTTATTTTAAGTAAATTGATAAATTTGAAAAAAAGTTTAATAAATGATTGTATTTGTTGTAAGCTAATAAATCTACTTAAACATTGTAATTTTTAAGGTATTGATTTAACCTTAGTTACGAAATCGAGTAAAATTTCAAGAGAGCAAAGTTATATCCCAAAAAAAATAATATAAAAAAAGGTGTGTGTGCGATTCACACACGATAGAAGTGAAACTTCAGTAAATCGACGAAAGAATAAGAAGAATAAAAAAAAGTGTGTGTGTGTGTCAGCTACGACGCACGATTGGAGTCTACTACTTACGAATAGAAAAAAGGGTAAATGAACGCATCTGCTAAAATGATAAGAGAAACAAACATATATCTGTAATTATTCGGATTATTTATATTACTTCAATAAAGCGTATTACAATATTATACACGTATTAAAATAATATAAATAAAATACAGCAATAGCTCTTTGCGCGATACTTCGTAGTCTCAACTACGAAGTATCGCGCAAAGAAATTTAAATAAAGCATTGTATTTGTGTCTCTTACCATTTCCGTTTCATCTTTTTGCATCCGGTTTGAAATCACTACGATTCTATAGAAGTTTCACTTCAAAAGTTTCTGCTGCTAAGTTTATCAATGACACAGAACCTTGACCGATTGACATACTGACGATATTTGAGATAGGGAAGTTGGATAGCAGGATAGATTAAACTATTGTTATTGCAAACTAACATAATTATACAATAGTTTTGTAAAAACAGTGCGTCAAACAGTTCAAGAGTACGAGATCCATCAAACAAAAATACAAAACGTGATAAGGATTTTGTTACCTATAGAAACTGATAAATTACATTGTAAAAAAATAAATGAAAAATTTACTGTTTAAGACCTACAATCGATAATTTATAAATAGAAATCGTGATCATTGAATTTTTTAAAAAGTCCGGGTCCAATATCCAAGCGGAGTGCATTAATTATCATTTATGTTACCTTACCTGACCTGAACCGATTATTTTATTTATGTACCTTATATATAACAGATCTTCGTATGTCTAATAGTTTCAGACCATTCCATACTGAGCGAAACTCATGTTACACCCTGTATAATACACGTGACGTCACAATATGAATGTACAGATACCACCAAAAGCACTAAAACGACGTAACAGTTAAATCCCCACAAAACAATAGCCGATTCCCCACTAACCTAGTCATAACGTTGTTGTGTCGCAGACATTTCCTTCTAGTGACAAGTATGTTTGCGGCTACTTTGTACTGAACTGCATGCGTCTCTACTTTACCAGCAGCGTAGCTAGAAAGCGTGTGGTATGTTAGTAAAAGCGTTTTCCTAATGTCTGTACTTTTCCCATACTAAAATGAGGTATGTACATTCGGTAACATAACGATATAAGGGCGAAAAACTAACGCGAATTACACTATTTATTTTGAAAACGGGTATTACTCAAGTATGAAACGTCAGATATACATAATATAGTCAACACAATATACGTGAGTAATACCCATATTCAAAATTAATAGAGAAGAATTAATTCATAAATATGTACCTTTCAAGAGTGTTACTGTTTAATAATGTGTATCCAAAGTATTAAAAAACCTTTAGCACTTTTTGAGAGTGTTTCTAATTGATGAACATTTTTTTATGTAAATTTTCATAGTCTGACAGAAATATTAATATTGGCCGCGGATCGGCAAAACCGACGTTGGATTACTACCAACAAGACTGCGTGCCCACGGTGGATGCAATTAGCTTCCATGATATAATTGTAAGTCTGAGGGAGGCCTACTCCCAGCAGTGGACGTCCTACAGCTGAGATGATGATAATAATTATGTTTCAAACTAATTGGAATTATTATTTATCACCACATCCTTACACGAACCAGTGGAACCATAGTATTACAGAACTTTTCTTCTACGTATCACGCCCCACCGAGCTATATAAATATGCAAACTGGTGCAAATAACTCAAGGTCACTTCCCAACATAGAAGCAGTCAAGATCATTTATTTACGCATTAGGTCGGATTTCCTGTAATCGCGGTATAAGAACAACATTTAAATTAGGTATACGTAGAATCGTAGAATCGTTGCATTGATGTTCCTATTTTGCAAGGGCTATTAAAATATTTTGCATAAGTTTTCCCCGATAAAAATATCGTTGTCATCAATTTTATCAATACTAATATAATAAGGCTGAAGATTTTGTTTGTTTGGTTGTTTGAACGCGAATCACAGAAACGACTAGTCCGATTTGAAAAATTATACATTTTAGATAGTCTATTTATCGAGGAAGGCTATAGGCTGCTTTTTACCGGGAAAATGCGTCGTTCCCGCGGAAAATACATAAAACAAGCAACGCCGTGGCCTGTAAAGTTAGTTTTTGATAAAAACTGAAATACCGATCGATTGACATGTCAGGTTTGACATGAATGACGTTGATTAAAATATGGCTACCTTACTAAAAGCCAACCCTCGCGGCTTATCTTATTACTTTCTACCGAATTTAATGATAAATAAGAAAGAATAGGACATAATTTACTATGTAGTATGAATACCGCATTAAGTACAAACTAGTTATGATATTACTCTACATCAATTATGAATTTGGGAACAGTGTATCAGACAGCGAGACATCGACAGTTGCTTTTATAAATTATAGACACAAATTACCAAGACATGCAGTTACAATACAAAGAACAATATCCCACATTACACACTAATATTTACTCGGGTGCATGTAGTCGTAGTTTATATATAATTATTAACAGGCGTATAAATTCACTTACTTGGTAAAGGTAGCATACATGATGTCGATGGGCACTCTGTAAGGTAGGGCTAGGAGCGTTAAGTACCGGACACCGCGTTGACGCATCACCCAGTTCACTATTCCATTATTGGCAGAGTCTATCGCGTTTTGGAAGATTGTCATTACAGTGTCTGGGAGGTCGTCCACTAATGCATCCTGGGGAGAAATTGTACCTATAATACCTATTAAGGCTTCGGCCAAACCTACGCGTCAGCACGCGAAAAGCGGGACGCGTAGCGGGAGCATCTGCAATGCGATTTATGGTCGCGTAAGGTGTGCATAGAGCCATAGTAAAGGGTAAAAAATACTCGCTTAAATTGATGATAATGTTGTACTATTTCACCATCATCACTAGTCCCAAGATGAAGAGTTTGTTTCTTTGAACGCACTAATCCTAGGAACTACTAGTTCGATTCGAAAAATTATTTGAGCGTTCGATAGCCCATTTATCGAGGTCTTATCGCTATACTTTGAACCGCGGGAAAAAAGTCAGATCTATACTATAAATTACTTTTCTTACCTGCCTGTGAGTTTTACATTCCTCACAATCCGGGTCATATTCATATGAGGTATCGTCCAACATATCTTGCAATTGGAAGGTAGATTGCACCGCCAGGCATCTTGTGCAAGATATTAAGTTATTGCGTTGAAGGAATCGCAGAGCATCGTCGAAACCTTGCTTGCACATGTTGCTTAGAACTTCAGGCTTCGGTGGAAACAAAATACGTGCGAACCGATTCATATTCTGCTTCGATAGTTCTATGCTTGTGTTCGCTAAGTTTATCTACAAAACAAACGACAGTTGAAAGAAAATTAATTAAATAAATAAATAATATCGGACTAATCACACAGCATCTCTGACCCCAAACTAAGCAGAGCTTGTACTATGAGTTGGGGGAGGCTTATATACTACAAAGATATATTTTTTTGTATGTATGAACATATTAAACATAGAAAACACCCATACCCGAAACCAGAAATTGTAAATCCTACAAAATCTGGTCCTTAATCAAAATAAATAACTAACTAATGAAGGAATTTTCACGCCGTTATCAGCAATAGGTAGAGTAATGAATGAGGAAGGTTTATACGTCATTTGCACCCGTGCGAAGTCGGGGCTAAACGCTGGTTAAAAGGTCTGTCTTAGTTTGAAATTTGCCGAATATATTACTTCCTCATACTTAGGTGAAATAAATAAAAGTGGGAACGACATTTCATAATGACGACTTTCGAGGAGTTATCATGGTGTGTACTTAAAGCAATGTGAACTAATAGAAAAAGGCCTAAAAATACTGAGCCCATGGTACATGAATCTACATAAGATATAAATTAACAGAAACCATAAATAAGAGAATCAACTTAAAAATGTTATTATTAAAATTTGTTCCTTACATGGAAGAGCTGGGAGCTCAAATCCCTTGGGCAAATATCACTCTCGCCACAGAAGGGGCTGACTGTAATAGTGTTTTCGTCCAAAACCGGCAAGTTGTCGCTAAAACCCCCATCCATATAGCGGATGCCGTGGAAGCGAGGTGGCAACATACCGGAGAATACTGGCACAAAACAGGACGCCAACAGCGCCTAAAAATAAGAAAAATGAATAACTCATCCATCAAATTGTCAAGTAATGAAGTGAGATATGCAAAATAAAGAAATTTTGTACCTTATCATAATTAAATGACTTATGACTTATTATTGCCATTAAAGTTATATCAGATAACATTATAAGAAACGCAATCATTAGATTGCATTTAAGCCCACGTGTTTTTATTTGATAAAAGAAAAGTGTAATTTTTTATTTGCAAAACTAAAATTATAAAACATTTTTACAAGTAAATAATAATAAGTAACTATAATCACACTTCATTAATAATTACAAAAAATACCAAATTGAAAGAAAACACTTACCTGCAGGAGATCTTCCCTTGTCGGGAACTCAGACACAATAATATTCTTTCCATCATAGACTCTAGTCAAGGATATGTGGAGCTTGCCGCTGACAATCTTGTGAACGTCAGAGGGTAGGTATCTCTGCATCCCCTCCAACAATACATTTTGTATGTTAAATGAGGGGCTGAATGGACCAAGGGAACCTGCCCTCGCTTCTCCCACAACCCGTAGCAAGTCACTTGTGATTTCACCTATGAAATAATTTTTATAATTTAATTTTAGTGAGACACAAAACTTGCTCTTGGCCAGGGTAGTGAATTTAGAGAAGTCCCTGTGTCCCAGCAGTAGGAACGTAAATAGGGATGCTTATGCTTATTACCTCAACAAAGGTTACAGTTGATAAGGTATGTATGTACATGGTTAGGAAAACAAACACAGTGTAGGTAATTGTAGGAAGAGTAACTATGATCAGTAAATGGCTAAAAATAAGTTAATTTGAGTAAAATTTTAATCTCATTGTTAAACAAAAGTTAGGAACTAGAATGTATTACAATAAATTCAATTATGGTACAGCATATTTATCAAAATAATTTATTGCAACAGCTTATGAGCATAATAATAAGAATTTGTATTGATAAATTGCATTTAGTTAAACAGGAGAGTTGGTGGTTTTAAATATTTTTCTTTAACTTCAACAATTGCAACCAATTAGATTTTCATATTTTTCATGACATCACAATAAATTTCATCAACTAAGTGTTAACTAAGTAATTTACATACATAGTGTAAATTACTTAGTTAACAGTTTGTTAACATGACTGTGTTAAACTGTTAGGATATTATTATATAATATTTGATAGTTGCTGTTGAATTCATTTATTTACACTACAAATAAGTAATTAAATATTATAAGAACAAATAAGTAGTAGTATTAATTAATTCAATTGCCTATTTATTTTAAAGCACATCTTAAGAAAAGGCAAGAATGTATTGTAACATCAAATGTATCCAAATAAAGCAAGCAGTTAGAAGTATTAAGCAGTAAAAGGATAAAAGATCGGATTTATGAGGAGAGAAAAACACTTTCAGGTTGAGCATGAAAAAATAATTAATTTTTAGAGTCAACTTACCTATAGGAAGTTCGCAGAGCAAACAACATGCTGATAGCGCTCCAAAAGACGCTCCAGAAATCTTGCCAATCAACAAATGCGGTGCATATTTTTTAAAACACACTGCTACTCCTACATGGTATATTCCCAAGAAACCACAACCAGCAAACGACAAGTTCATTCTTCACGTTGTTTTATTTTCACTTCACTATGAAACACGACGTTTATCTAGGAAATTCAGCTGAAGAATACTGATTTGATCAACAAGACCAGGTATTATCAACAAATTTAGTGGCTCTGAAGGATTAGATAACACAATCACAGATAAATTGTTTTCTTTGCGATAATTCAAAACAATACTATACAACAAAACATTTTGGTCCCTAGTAGATTGTTTACGAAATACAAAATAATTGGCAATTGCTTTATTTAATTTAAATCTCAAAAATTTAAACTTTGTTTTGAACACTGGAATCAAAAGTTCAGTTCAGTTTCTTGTAAGTAATTGGACTTTGCGCTTGAAGCGACAATTTGCCAGTGTCGAGTTAAATAAAATAGTGAAACACTAGATGTTACTCAGTTCAACGCCATTTTGCGTATCTCGAATCAAAAGTTGAGAGCGACGAAACAAATTTATCAAACGACAACCCCGACAACCAGACCCATCCAGTCAGCGAGACAATAATAATTGTCAAAATAATAGACGTTGACTTCTAAACGTTGTGTAATTACTAAATTATTCTAAACCATCATAACTTAACATCAGTGGGTTGAGTGAGGTGAGGAATGAGCAGAATACAGTGTTGCCAGTCGTTCTTGTCAGAAATTACCTGAAATATACAAAAATGTAACCTTTTTGTATAAAAAGTAACCTTTCATATTTTTTTACTGGA
Source organism: Gymnoscelis rufifasciata (assembly GCA_929108375.1). Taxonomy (NCBI): domain Eukaryota; kingdom Metazoa; phylum Arthropoda; class Insecta; order Lepidoptera; family Geometridae; genus Gymnoscelis; species Gymnoscelis rufifasciata. The sequence goes on along the minus strand of OV815302.1, from coordinate 8,313,565 downwards.
AAGGTATTAAAAGTTGTTATAATAGAATATTAGTTGTATTGACTAACAGAAACATCGATGAGTATTTGAGCACTTGCCCGCAATTCTTGATTTATACATACTAAATATGATTTTCAATTTCTTTGTTATTTGTTATAATTCCAAAATTTATATTTTATATAACGGAATCCCGAAAAATTAAATTTATAAGTACATACTCTGTACAATTTAAGATTTCTATTGAATCTCCTGAGTCTAGTGACCTCTAACTGAGTATTACCTGTAGGTCTGACTGCACCATAGATATGCATATTAAGTAGGTAGGTACAATAACGGGTTGTAGTACAAAGTTATTATTTTAAGTACAAAAATTGTGATTATGAGACTAAAATAATAATATGATGGCTGAAGAGTACATGAGCGAAGACAGCACATCAGCCGACCCATTGATTTAATTCGTTCATTTGGACGTATTTGACTTTGATCAAAATGTGTAGTAGGACTTGTTAGATTTTGAAACAAATTAGACTTTCTGAAGCTAATTTTCATACTGAAATCGTGGACCATCTAAGGCAATGGATAACATCGCGAAGTAGATATATTTCTAAACTTTAATTTGGTGTAAAATGACAATTTTGACCGGAAGTGGACATATTGGTGTAAGTGTGAAAGAGTACAATGTGTTGTTCCCTATGTACTTGCAGGGAACTTCCCTCAGATGTTGTTCCAATAGAGACACAAAATACATAGACGGCTATGATTTTTCTTAGAGGTCTGTGGTTTTAGTTCTACTACTAACGAGGTATAGCAACATGAAACTTTCTAAAACGAGCGTTCCGTTTCACGTTGCTTTTATGTAAGAAATAAAAACTTTATTCTACATATTCCGAAAAATCACCTAAAAGTAACCTTTTCAATAGTGTAACCTAAAAGTAACCAAAGCAGTTCAAAAATCACCTAAAAGGTTACAAAAGTAACCTTCTGGCAACACTGGCAGAATATTACCACAGACACAGACCTAATTGAGCCACGATGTAAGTGAAGTTCGTGCGTATAGATTTGTATAATCTGTACCACTGACTGACGAATTACAAAACTACTCTTCACTTCAGGAACTAGCGAAATTAAAAAAAAAAAGATTTGTCAACATCGAGGGGGCAGGTTTCTCATTTTGTTTTTATCCATATTTTAGCGAATTTCTTATAAATGTAGTGTGTTTAAAAATAAGAATTAAATCTGTTTGCACAATGAATGCTATGCCAGATGGATTTGTGGTTAATTCGTGTCAGTATACGCCTGTTTATTTGATTCAAGATCCAGGTGCATCCCAGGTAATAATTGTGTGCATTTGTCGTATTTACACAATTATTCTACTTTGTGAATAATAACATTTGTTTATTACAGGGTCAACAGTACTTCATAGCCCAAAGTAATGTTGAAGAACCGAAACCTGTGAGTGATAACCTGAAAGCTTTTTACGAGAGTAGCGGTACCTTAGAAGCCCTCGCTAGCAGCACAACAAAGCCGCGAATTTTGAAGAAACAAGAGAGTGTTGCAATTGGGAATAATTTAAAACTAGCCAGTTTCTTACAACCTAAGAATGATAACCTTAAGCAGCAATATTTGATGAACAGTATAGTTGTTAAACCTAATGTTACCTTGAACAACACTAATGGCATTACAAGTGTATCCTACAAAACATCTAACAATACAAGACTAAATATAGACAGCAAAATAGTGAAACTGAAAGATGTAGCTCTCAAATCAAGGTTCAATAGGATTGAACGGGTTCCACAGCCAAAGAATAATAAACCAAAAGATATGTAAGTTGGTTGTATAATATTGCAGTGAAGTGAATTTATGTAAATAGGGCTGAAGTCTATTATAATTTGTTTTCAGTGTAACAGCAGTTATTCCAGTTACCGTTCCTGTAACCACAGCCACTGTACAGGTACCAATAAATGTACCTACGGTGCCAGCAACAGTTATTGCTTCAGCACCTGCTTTACCCGCAAAACACACAGCAGTCCAGCTATTAAAATTGGGAGAAACCTATCATAGGTAAATTATCAACAGCTTATAGACAATAAATATTATTAACTACCAGTGATGACTTACTGTGGTTCCCAAGTTTTATGGATTTCCAAAACTTTGTTAAATGTGAACCTTCCTCTTAAACTATCTGTATATATTTTATATTATGTATGTGATGTGTATCTATCACTATCTGAGTAGTTTAAAAGAACTGACAGTGGAAGCAGCTTCATTTGATACTGTGTAAAAAAGATTTAAGTTTGACATCACCTATAAGTAAAGCCAATGCTGATATCTGCCTCTAACCATCTGGGTCTAGGAGCCGCCAGAACTTATAATGAGGTTTTGGAACTTAGAAAGTTATGCATTTAATGTGGTACTTTTGTTTGTAATGTGATCTTAAAGTTTTATTCAGCTATGTTTGTGCTAATAATCACGACTCTTGTATGAAAATTTTTCTCAAAATATCAGTTTCTGTTAACCAAGTTGATAAGTCGGTAATACAAAAAAAAAAACAAAAAAAGTTAAATATTGGGGAACATACAGGGTTAAATTGATAGGTATTTAGGTCACCTTTCTCCCAGCTTCCGTTGATCCATCAACCGTGTTACACCGTGTATATTTACTGCTATGAAAGTAATAAATGTATATATCATACATTTATTACTTTAATGGATGCTTCTATATTCAATTGTAGCCATGATGTAATTTTCTTTCCAGTCTTAACCAGCTCAGTGATGATCAGATGAAAATGGTGAGCCATGCTCTTAAAATATTCAGTAACCCTGAAAAAAGTGCACCAGAACCAACTTATGATCCCGTCACCAACACTAAATTCATTTACAAGTAAGTTTTCAAATGACACTAAAATGCGCCTACTTGTGCATGTATATTATAAAAATACCTTAACACATTAATAGAGGTACCTTTGTAATAATGTGGCATGGGTAATTTCTTATTTTACTGTATTGTTTTGTAATGATCAATAATAAATCTAAATTTAAAATTTAAGAAAAACCCCCGATTCCAATCCCTTAATTTCCTTAATTGTAAAACAACATAATATTATGTAATGTGGACGCGATGCGATTTCATTTGATACCCCACACTAGTATATTTGCAGTTTTTCGGTTTTCCTTACCCACTCTCACCCCCATAACTTTTAAACGGCACAACCGATTTTCATAAAACATGTCTAAGAACACTCGCGCCAAACTCACCTTTCATACAAAAAAAACTAAATTGAAATCGCTCCATCCATTCGGGAGCTATGGTGACACAGACAGACAGACAGACAGACAGACAGACAGACAGACAGACAGACAGACAGACAGACACGTCAAACTTATAACACCCCTCTTTTTTGGTCGGGGGTTAATAAAATAAAACTGTATAAATAATATTACATAATATGTAATATTATAATAGTCATATTATGACTTGACTTTGTGCATTAAACTTAGGATATCATTTTCAGAGTGGTTTCTCCTAGGGACCTTACTGTTGTGGGTAAAAACAAAGTTCCCCCTCATAAATTAATTGAAGCTGCCAGACTAGAGAATTTGAAAGAACTAAGAAAGGAATTCATAAGAGATTCTAAAAAGGAATTTCTTCATGATGCTCATAAAAAAGACTATTCTAAAGAGAATGCTGAATTACTAGCAAGATGTATGAAACAAGAAAAGATTATAGCAGAGGCAAAAGCAAAGGCAGAGTTGAGAAAGGAAAATATGCTCAAAGCTGAGGCTAATAGAGAACTTTTGTTGGCTGAAGCTAAAAAAATAAAAGCTAAAGCTGAAGCAAAGAAAGAGGAAATCAAAAAAGAATTAAGCTTAAAGAAAGCTGCAGAGGAAAAGTTTAAAAATCTTCAGCAAGAAATTTTGGATGAGCAAGAAGCAATAGAGCTTAAGGTATGTTAAGGTTATAATTATAAACTTCTATACTAGTATTATTAGCTATAAGAGTTTGTTTAAGTAATTGTACCATACCTTTTTGCCATCATCGGAAATAGTCCGGAAATATTTAGAAATATTTATTTTATTTTGCATTTTTGGATTTTAGACTAAAGTGACCCGAAGTGGAAGAAAAGTAAAGCTACCTAAACCAATATTGCCAGAAAAATCACCTCACAAGCCAAAGAAGAAAACAACAGTAATTTCGTGCTTTCAATGTTCTACTGTAAGTATTAATTTTAACCGAAGAAAAACGTTTCTAGGAAAATGTTTTAATTAACCCCCAACCCCAACCTGATAAAATACCCTAACTTTCCCTAGTTCCTTACTGACTTCTCAAAGTTATGAACACACTTATTAATTGTCAAATTTTATATCCCGTTTTCTTAATTATACTGAATTCTTGACCATTTCTATGTAATGTAACATTTTAGTGAAAGCCCAGCGCTCTGTTCAGCGTAATGCTCACTGTGAGCGACCATTTACCCGTTATATTTAATTGTGTTGCGTTCTCTCATTTTCGAAATGTCAGTAAGTAAAATTGGATTACACTTGTAGCAAAACATCGGTTGATCTATATCGCCTCCCTGTACATAATAAGTATTTCTGGAATAAACAAATTATTCACGCATCATCTAACCCCACATCACGCATAGCGTCTCGATCGAATGTTACGCGGGGGATACATTATTTATTTATTTTATTTTATTATAAAGTAAATGTATGCATCATCATCCTGCCCTTGTCCCACACTATGTGGGGTCGGCACAACATGTGTTTTTCTTCCATTTCCCTCTATCACCCGTCATCTCAGCACTCACTCCTTTCTTACACATATCTTCTTTGACACAGTCCATCCATCTTTTCTTTGGCCTCCCTCTTCCCACATATCCATCCACTTTCATATCTAACGCTCTTTTCGTAACATGACTTTCGTTCCTTCTCATAACATAAATATAATATTATAAAATATTAACCTATTCATCTAAAAGCAAAATATAGACTGAAATTTAAACAAATACTAACAGTTATCTAAACTCGTAAATTATTAAAATATAGATATCGAAGTTTGTATCATTTACATAGCTATAATATTAAGTAATAAGTCAAATAAGTTGTGCTATTATTTTTTTTACAAGATTTATATTTGAATGTGAATTTTTTATGGTTTAAAATTTAATTTCGTAAATCCCAGTCGAGGCGAAATATTTTTGGGTCACAATTTTATAAGACCGATTTGTTATTAAGTCTGAAATCAAACTAAAGCATAGATTTTTTAAATAAATCTACCATTATGTGCAATAAAAGTGTTGTTATATTATTGATTCATTTACATATAAAATAATTTAATTATAATAGAACAATAATTTTAACATCTACAAACCTAGATGCAAACTAAAACTAGGCAGATGTAATTAACTTGCTGTATGTGAGCAGCCTTACCACAAGTTCAATTACTTAATGGCTTTATGTCATTATTTACTCGGACGAATAGGAATACTGTATATTGTAGATAATATTACCGTGGTCTAACTACTACCACTACTATACAAATCTACTACTATTTAATTTTTGTGCTTAAGAATACAAACAACGAAGCGCCATCTCTACTTTTTTTGAATGAAATACGTTTGAAACTAAACTACTTTACTTGGTCATATTACATTACAGGGCATCTAACAAGTATTTAACTATTACAGGAATTCAACAGTCTCTACCGTCTCCAGAAGCATTACGAGAGTCAACCAACCCACATACCGTCCAAGATACATTCTAACCTATTCCACTGTCTTTTGGCGATTGTATTGAGCGGCGCGGAAGGAGACCGCAGTAACATTTTTCTACAACAGCTGCAGCAATTAGTTGTCAAGTTGCGCTCACTCATGCCGTGTTTGTTGAAAGATAGTGAGAAAGCTCAGGACTGCAACGTCAGTGAAGATGTTGCAGGGTAAGTTTTACATTCCATTGTCTACCATCATTACATTGTAATTTCGTTGTCTTATATACCTAAATGGAACCAAATATTTTGTACCGATTCCGCACCCATACTTCTCCCTGGCTTGATTCTACAAAAATAGCACCAACAGCAAGTGCACCTCCCGCCCGCCCGCACACACACAAACACATGCACTGGCTAAACTCCTGGATCTATCAATTACTTACGTTCCTTAAGTCTACTGTACGCGACTAAAACAATAAACTCTAAAACTAACTCTATAACAGCATTAAATATCCTTATTATTCAAGTTGAAATAAATTAGCATCTGTATGCATTGGTTTTATAAAATTCAGGGATAATTCCTTAAAGAATGTCTCGTAACAATGTTTTCAAAACGAATTAATGCAATTATATATTTTTACGACCTCTGTGGCTCGGTGGGCGAGGGTCCGCCTGAGACGCAAGAGGTTGTGGATTCGATTCCCGCCGGGCAGGAGACCAGATTTTGTACAATCTACAATTTCTGGTTTAGGGTCTGGGTTTAGTATGAATTTACAAAAAAAAAAGTATCTGTGTAGTATATCAGTCACCTAGCACCCATAGTACAAGCTCTGCTTAGTTTGGGGTTAGGTGATGCTGTGTGATGATGAGTTCATAGATTTATTTGTATGTACATAATTGAGGACTGGTATTATACTGTCAAACTACAAAAACTATGAATAAGCAGATACATTATTCCATGATAATCAGATGAAAACTCAAAACATTGTATAAGGTTTTAATTTGTTTTTGTTCCAGAATTCTGGGATTGTTTCCTGGCAAATATGCAATGGACATCAGTGCTTTAGATTGCGTAAAAAACACTGAAGGTTACTGTCGACATAACCCACCACCCCCACCACCTAAAATTGAACCAGACACTGCTGCCAATCAAGCCTGGGCAACCATCAAAGAAGAACTACCTGCAGTTACTAAACACCCTACCTCTGAACTAGAAATAGATGACTGCGCTAGAATAAATTCAGTAGAGAAATGGCCCACTGTAAATAAAAGAGTTTGGAAACAAAAACAACAAAAGAATGTTCAAGAAAGCGCCAAAAGAATGCGGCTAGCCTCTGAAAACAATGACACATTTATTGAATTAGGTTTAGATGATTTTGTTGACTTGCCTAACACATCATGCACAGAAAGTAGTGCAATTATTAGCCCACAGGGTGCTGAAAATAAGTCTGATACTCACATAGTTAATCAGGAGTGCAACTTTGAAGAAAATCTTATGCAGACAGATGGACCCAAATCTTTATGTATACCTCAAGAACCAGAACCAAATGATTACCTCAACACAGACCCAACTAGTTTACTACCAGATACAACTAATTTAGGACAAATCACCACTACAATTGCTAGTTTAGAAGGACAAAATGAAAAGAATCATCATTTACAATTTCACAGTGCCCATTTTGATATAAGATCTTCACCAATAAAACCCACATCTACAGTTTTTCGGAAGTTCCAAATAAATCCTGAAGTGTTGGCAAAATATGAAAATCAAGTAATTAGATCAATTGAAACTGTGGACAAAGATCATGAAACAGTTTTAGAAAATAATGATAATAACATGACAGAACATTTTGATAATGTGCCAACTGTACAAAATAATCATAACTTAGATGATAAGAGAGAGAACAATGAAGATACACCAGATCATTTGGTGGGCGATGATACTTTAGGTGAAATATTTCGAGATGAAGACTTATCGGCAGTCAAAGAATCATTCATCCTTGATAAAGAACTGAAAGATTGGATACTAAACAGAAGTAATGACGAAAAATCTGAGGATGGCTTTGGAAAATCTGATACATTGATTGAGCCTTCCCTTTTACATGTAAAGAACCATGAAATTAAACATCTGAATGTTGAAATAGAACAAAAAGCAGTTTTACAACCCAGTGATAACCATGATGAATCATCAGTATTAAACTTTTTGGATACATTCGGAAATGATAGCCTATCATTCCCAGAGACTGAGATTAGAACAAATGGGGACTTTCAACTAGATCTCTTCTCTTTTCATAGTTCATAATAGGTAAAATGTTTAAATGTCTAAGAGTAGAATTAATTATATTTTTTTTATTTAAGTTTATTTTCAAGGAATTATAGAATTATTATACGATAATGAAATCTTTATTTACAAAATAAACAAAACCTTTGATTTAACAGAACAAGTAGGTACATGCATGTTTTATTAATAGTTAGTTGGATAATTCCGTGGCTGGGATTTTGGACCTCATTTATGCCTGTAGCACAGGCCTTTCATTTTTTCCTTGTAAGTTATCATTTGTAAAAGCATATCCAGTGCCACCTCTTTCCAAAACAATTATATCCTTTTCTTTTAGTTTATCTCCAGTAAGTGGGTGAATCCAGTCTTTTTTGATAATCTTTTCTACACATTCCATAGTGACTACATGACCTGTTGTCCTGAAATTAAAAACATTTTATTAGTTACATGAAGATGTCCAGGTACCTACTTTGGTGCCATCATAATTACATTATTAATGCAGTGTACAATTACCTGATTACAGCACATGGCACTGAATTGCTCAATATATCATGAGTAACAGGACACATGTATCTGTTCTCTTTAGCAATCAAGCTCTTTTTGTCATCCCGATCATTCACCAATGTCCACTTTACCTCAATAAGGTCCTTTATTTTCAGTGGCTTATTGCTAATTGGACAGTAAACAGTAGAATCTGGTTTATTTATCTTAGATAATTTAGCGTCGGGCAGTTGTGATGGGATCCAAAAACTGGGAAGTTGTTTATCTTTCCCATTTGCTAAATTTGACACAGAAGTTGAAGGACTGGACGAGTAAGTAGTGGCGCTTGATGACGATGACGATACATTAGTGCTTGAAATATTCCTTTCTCTGTTCATGAATTTAATAAGATTAGCCTCTTTTTCTGCGGCAGCCAGTTCAGCCTTTTCATTATCTTCTTTTTTCAATTGCTTCTCATATTTCTTCAATAACCGCGTATATTCGTTTTTTTTAGCTATAACGTACTCTAGGATTGCTTGTTTATCGAATAAATAGCCGTCTTTTGTTACTACTGGGTTTCTACAAGGCTGTAAAGTCAAGCTGCAGCAGTCAAAACTCTTTACTGAATCTTTGCCCACTCTTTCATTCTGTGTGCCATATCCCGAAGCTGCAGCATCCTTTTTCTTTTCATGGTATGTGTACACAGCTCCGGCTGTGCAGTTTCTTGCATGTCTAGTCATAATATAAATCAAAAACGTATGTACGAGTTATTAAAATTTTTAACTCGCTAGCTATACATCGACAGCCACAGCACAGCACAGCACAGCAAGCAAAGCGTAGGCATAACAAAATGGTGGTCGTGGTCGGGTCGGTGTCGCTGTCGTGTCGAACTGTCGGACTGTCATGTCAATGTCGGTCGGTGTCGGTGGATGTACTTAGACATAGTACTAAGATAATGGATGTCATGATAACTAGAAGTCAGTGTCAATAGTGATGTCCAAAAATTTTTTTTCCTATGATTTTCCACAGCTTCCACAGCCAACTCCAACAATCCCTATTGCCACCAACTTTCCCTATAAGTCCTGAAGTTCGTCGTTTTCGTGGCCGATCTCGCCTGTAACTTCCTTCCGCGTTCCAAGCTGAAGTTATTGATTAATACAAACCATATTTATTTCCGATTCCATATCGTAATCAGGAAGCGAAGTAGTTAAAAAAATTGTAGCACATAAATTTACGCTCAAAGTGTACATATCTAACTACGTTACTTACACACTACGTTTTCTCATAAAAAAACCCTCATTTTTTTGTCTACTCTTTTTATACGCTGTGAATGAACCTCTCAATCTTAAAAATATGTATCTTAATAATTATAATAAACATGAAAGCACTACTTATACTTTAAGCTCTCAATCCATTCAATTCCTGAGAAATAGTCACGGTGTATATTTCAGAAACGAATTAATTAATGATGATGACCCTAATTAACATTATTTAATTTATATCGCAACTGACTAGAATTGTACTTCTAGGTAGTGTAAATCTCCTCGTGAAGAGAGCTTCAGGAATTTATGACCATGGTCATGATTTCCAGTCTGGACTGGTCGGATATTATATTAGGTCCTTACATATGAAATTGGCGTTTTGTATGGGAGGAACAAAAAGTCGAATATTTTTTAATATAATATATTTAATTAATCAAAGTATGAACCATTATTTTCTATGCACTTTTGCCATCTTATAGGTAGTTCATTGATCCCTTTACTAAAAAAACCAGTCGGACGGGAATCAATAAAATCTTTGAAGGCGATTTGGACTGCCCCATCGGAGTTGAATTTTTTCCCTTGCAAGAAGTTATCCAAATTTCGAAAAAAATGGTAATCTGTTGGAGCAAGGTCCGGGGAGTACGGAGGATGTCTTAGACTTTCCAATTGAAGCTCTTCTAATTTAGTAGCCGTCTGTTGCGCAGTGTGTGGTCTAGCGTTGTCGTGAAGCAGCAGTGGCGTGGAGCGATTGACCAGCCTAGGTTGTTTAGCCGCTAGCTTTTCCATCATGGTTTGCAATTGCTGACAATAGACATCAGCCGTAATAGTCTGGCCAGATTTGAGAAAACTGTAATGAACAATACCGGCACTAGTCCACCAAACGCTTACAAGTAACTTTTTTGGGGTTAATTTTCGCTTGGGGCAGGATTTGGCTGGCTGGCCAGGATCCAACCATTGCGCTGAGCGCTTCCGATTATCGTAAAGAACCCATTTTTCATCACAGGTAATGATTCGGTTTAAAATACCTTCATTATTGTGCCGGTTTAGTAATGTAACGCAGCAGTCGACGCGCGTTTGCCGGTTTGCTTCAGTCAATTCGTGAGGTACCCACCTTTCAAGCTTTTTAATCTTCCCAATTTGCTTCAAGTGAATTAAAACAGTTTTATCACTAACACCGCAGCCTGCAGCTAACTCGGACGTGGTTTGCGATGGATCCGCTTCCACAATAGCCTTCAACTCTTCATTATCAACTTGAGTCTCAGGCCGTCCACGGGGCTTGTTCTGCAAGTCGAAATTTCCAGAACGAAAACGTTGGAACCAAAAACGAACTGTGTTTTCTTTTGCAACACGACCGCCATACACATCATTCACCCTTCGAGTTGTTTCCGCAGCACTAGTGCCACGGCGGAACTCGTACTCGTAAATAATGCGATATTTTAAGTTTTCCATTTTGTAAAATGAGTGACGCAAACAGAAAAAAACAGAAGAAAAAAAACAAATGAATGACGATCATCGAAGCACAAATACATGAGTCTATAGCTGTACAAATTTGAATTTGGAATTCCTTACCAAAGAGGAGAAATTTGTGATTAAAGTGGCCAGTACGAAAAACGCCAATTTCATATGTAAGGACCTAATATTATGAATCCAATCTAATCAAGCTGTTTTAGAGTCGAAAGTTAAAAATAGTGATATAAATTATCGTTGATTAAAACTACAACAATACTTCAAAACTCCATAATTTAATGTATTAAAGAGAGATTGGAATCAATGAGCATGTCCAAAATAATTATATACCTTGACAAAATAGTGGCCTTATCTTGGCCGGTCTGTGCCTCCGTTGGCCAACTTTCCTGTTCATGACCGTTAAAATAGCTTAATTGGATTGATTTGTTTGATTGAAGTAATTCCTATAACAAATTTTGAGGTTATGTTTACCATCTCTGAAAATATAATATCTTCGTTCCATTTAATTAATATTTGACTACGATTATAATTGCGTGTATTTACAGATAGTATATGATGTATTCTAATATGGTCCTTCCAAGGTATAATATTTTATGACCAATTAGATAACTAATATAGAAAAAATACTACTTAGAAAAATATATTAATACATTTCTTTGTAATACAGACAGTGGAAAAGGCTCTCTTGCCTGTGCCGCAGTCTGAATACGATCGAAGGACAAAGGTTTCCTCAGAATACCGTATCCTCTGATGGTATTTCGCCACCGCCTAGGATCCCCAGAGGCCCTACGGATATTTTACAAGCACTAGCCGCAACCGTCGGACCAGACCCTACCGCCGCTCATTACAAGTAAGTTTTTCGATAACACTCGATTCTTTTATATTTAAAAAAAAATCCATACCTAATTAATATTATTAATATTCGCAGATACCATGATGACCCCTTCCTTATTCCACTCTCAAATTTCCGTAAGCGGGCTTACGCTTTATCAGCAGAGGCAGGCAGAAGAGCAGCGGCTTGGGTCCGAGATGAGCATTCTGAATGGTTTACAACCAGAGTTTGGGACCCCCCAGGAAAAAAGATAACACCTTACTTTAATGCAGAACCCAATATTGAAGCATTTAAGCCAAGACCAATCTATAATGATGAGAGCAAGGTAAGTCCCTTCTCTCAGAAATCTTTTTAAGACAATATCATAAATTCATAAATTCTTTATTGTACACAAAAAGGATACATTAAGGTTTATTAACAATGGTCATGCACAAAGGCGAGCTTAACCCTATAAGAGTTTTCTTACAGCAAACCTGTGGTGATGAAGAAATTTTAATCAAATAAGAGTAGGTAGAGATGCAGTATCTCTGAAAACATGTCATCATCTGGCCAGACCTGACCATTTAAATCTTGACTCCCGATCTCCAGTTCATTAGCAAAGCAGTAGTTTGTAATTGATTAATTACAATCAGGGCTATCTAAAGATGTTGTAACCTTCATTAACTCTTTCCAAAATTATATTCAATGTCCAAATTTATATAAATTCACACATAGGACTGCTTAGGTATCTATGATCACAGTTATCTTATATTTAAAATTTCCATGTCACAATGTTTGTTACCGTACCCCTCCGAAACGGCTTAACCAATTAGTATGAAATTTTATATGCATATCCAGTAGGTCTGAGAATCGGCTACTATCTATTTTTAATTTTGCAAAATAATGTTTGCTGGGGTCAGCTAGTAGTAATATTTTATATTTACATTTTAACATTTCACCATTTTGGTACATTATATTCTTTGGGCTATGCAAATATCTACATTTGCCTATATCATAAACATACCTTGAATTTGGTTTGATATATATAAATATGTATTATTTCAATACATGTATTAAAATATTCCAGGTTACTGAAGAAGACCTCAAATATACACTCCAAAATGCCTTGCTGGAAGACTCAATGAAGATTTTCCAACTCCTAGGAGGAGTAGAAAATATAAATGAGGAACTCAAGCTTCAGTTTCTGCAGCTTCTGTGCTTTTACAATGAGAAAGAGCCCGACTCAATGGAGTGGCTTGAAGAACGTTGGTTTGCTGCTACTACTAGGGATAGACAAGCTGCTACTTGGAGGTAAGATCAATAAGAGGTAGCAGGTTTGATTCCCACTGAGGGTTCAAGTGTTTGTATGTTCACTTTCTCATTGGTCTGGGTGTTTAACTCGTTAATATGAATAATAAAAAATATCTATAAATATGTCTATTATACAATATACTACATAAACTATATTTATAATTATGTATAGTAAGAATATTTATTTATTATTTGCACATTATGTATTAGCCCATTGCATACCCCACTGATAGGGCATTTAGAGTTACTCTAGATATACTTATAATATATATATATTGGGCATTAATATACTTATATATAGTATATTAATGCCCAATCAGTAGAGCATAAGTGCCACACAAGTAATGTCTGCACATTCTTAATTATAAGTAGCTATGTTTCTAATATAATAAGAAACAGAGTTTTACGAAATATTTACTATGAGTATTTAATTTATTGTTACAGATTAGGAGGTCTAGCTGATAAGATATTTGCATCAATTGAGCCAAAAACTCCTGAAACATACTGTGCAATCATTCAGGGCATGTCAAAATACTATCAGGTATGAGTATAACTTTGGTCATAACTAGCTTCCGCCCGCGCTTTTGCACGCGTTTTAATAGTTGTTTCAGCAGTTAAAAGTAGCTTATGTCCTTTACTAGGACAACAGCCAAGTCAAATTAGATCCAAATCGGGCTTCACTCGCAATAATGGAGTTTCCAGCGAAATGTGGTATTTAACGCGGTAAAAAGGCCAATATATGTTCGCTTTATAACTGTGAAGTTTCATCTTAAATCCATTCAGAAGTTATTTTGTGAAAGAGCAACAAACACTTAAACACATCCTGCCGCTTATAATATAAACAGGATAGTAGAGTAAGACTTTACAGCTACTATTAATAAATTGTCATTTCTTTTTCAGGAATTTTTAACTAAAACCTTTTAATGTAACTAATTGTTGTAATAAAATTAAGCAGGAGAAATATCATTATTTAAAGAAATATATAATAAAATTAGGCTTTCTAGTTTTATATTGATTTGTTACTTTTGTAAGTTTTAGGTTTTCCAATAAATAAATAAATATATATATAATTATTCCTAACAGGCAGAAAGGGCTCACCAGTTAGCTGCCGAAGCTATTGAAAAGGGCATTCCTCTTTCTACATCTGTTTTTAACTCACTTGTTTCCTGTGTTGGCTTTCTGTACGAAGGCACAACTTTGCGCATAGAAGCCTTAAAGAAACTACTCGCACAATTGAATGAGCAGGTAAGTAATAAGAATAAGGTATTTTGCAAATATTTATACAACATAATTAATTTTTTTAACTGGCTGGTCAGCTATAAAGCTTCAATTTCCGATATGATAATTTTCATAGCATAATATTTTATCCTACTTATGTAACCTTTCGTAGCCATTTTTACATGTCTTTCCTTCGAAAGACATGTAAAAATGCCTTCGCATGGTACAGTGCGCGTCAGATTTAAGTACCCCCCCCCCCCCCCCCCCCTATCTCTATGTAAGTGGGTTCGAATCCTGCCGCCAATCGTTGAGATTGGAAGATTAAAACTACATGTTATTTGAAATTTTCCATTCTAATTTGTTTTTTTTTTTTTTTTTTTATTCCTGACAATAATTTTATGTTTTGTATCGTTAAAATGCTTATTTTAATATAAATGCTAATTTTATTTCATTTTCATTTGTAACCTCACTCAAAATTTCGAATAGGTCTATAAATAACTGCTTGGCTCCGTGGCAGTAACAAGCAAAATAATATTATCTATCATAGTTATAATATGAAGTGACGGAGTTCGAATCTCGTGAGCGGTGTTTTTTATTTTGTTTTTTTTTTTATCAAATTTTATCTATTCTCGTTGCAAGATTTTTGATTAAGTAATATATTGTTCCTCATGGCAAGTTATAGAAAAAAACACATCTTTAAAATATATATATATATTTATTTTATAAACGCCTACAACAAAAGTCAATAAATTAAGTATAAGTGAGATTAATTAACGAAATAATAGTTTTAATAACAAATAATATTTGTAAACAGTAAAAGGTTTTAAAGGTTAGCTAATGACAATTTATTCAGATATACTAAATTTGTTTACATCGAAAGAACAGACATGTTAACTAGTAACAATTTCGATCTCTCGGTAGTAAACTAACATTTTCTAGGGGAATGTGGGGCCAAATGTTCATAATATTTTTATACAAATACAAAATATCATGTTCGCGTTTCTTTTTTGTGTAAAAACAAAACTCTAATAACGTATCGAATGACCTTCGTTTAAAATAATTTGCTGCAATCTACTTTTCATATGAGTGACCATATTCCAGCTTGCCTCACTACCACGCATTATTTCCCAGGTCCTCAAAACTTCGTCTTGTAAGTTAGACTTGGACCTTACATCACTAGTGTCCCAATTCAGAACCATTTGACCCCACATATTTTCTATTGGATTCAAATCCGGACTTTTAGGTGGCCATGCAATGACAGTTATGCCAGGTTGTGATAATAACCACTCCTTTACAATTCTTGAGCGATGCACGGCACAGTTATCGTGGACAAAGTAAATTTGTCCATCTGGATAGGCGACACGGATAGACGGCAACATTATGTCTTGCAATAGTTCTAAATATTGCTCTCCATTCATGCGACCAGCAACTTCCACCAATTCGCCTGGTCCCATTGATGACATCCATCCCCAATAACCTAAAAAAAACCATTAAATTTACTACAGAAGCGTAATTGTGTAGTTAGATATAAAAGTCAAACTATTATGAAAAAGTTAAAATGCTAATAATAAAATAGCTTACCTAAAGTTATTCTACCACTTGCCTTTACAGGCTGAATGTTTTGTGGCAAGTATCGCTCATTTGGTTTTCTCCAGAGTATTTTTCGACCGTCTGTATCAGATCTGAATGTCTTTTCGTCACTGAAATAACTATATTGTTCTCCCAATCAAAGTTAAGGTATTCATTTGCAAAACTAATTCTTGCCCTCCGGTGATCTTCTGAGAGTTCAATTTTTCTTGCTGGCCCATAATTGTGTATATTACCAGCATGCAAGTGTCGCCTCACAGTTGACAGACTTATGCCATATTGCTGAGCAGTGATGCGAGTTGATGCAAATAGTGCCATTGCATGATGATTCACAATATCATGGCCCCGTTGTGAGGTATAAGCCGTTGAGATGCAGCCGGGTTTATTAGCTTTCACATCACCAGTAGACAGATATCTGTCCACCCATAGCCTTACTGTTCTCACCTAGAAAAACATTATACAAAGTTAATAAATGTTTCGTCACTAAACTGTTCGAACAAAAAAATATCTAAATTAAATATTACACTTACTGTAATGCCAAGTTGTCGTGCAATTTCTTCCTTACTGACTCTTTGTTCATAAAGAACAGCAATTTTTGTTCTTATAATGTTACTCATATGATGCATCGTTGAAAACACTCAAAACTCTCAGATATACGCACAAAGCAAACCACACAATATAAGACGAGTAACAATTATACTTTGTCCGCTACAAACGATATCAAATCAAAACCTACCCTCATCTATAACATAAATAAAATAATAGTAAAACTTTGCTTTAAAACTAGGGATTAATTAGACCTATAGACAAAATTCGACGCATCGTCTATCAGCTAAATAGCTCAGTTGGTTTACTGTCGAGAATTCGAGAATCTGGAAATAGGTGCGAGGTTCGATCCTGAGCGGCGTGATTAATTTTTGCATGCGAAAATTGGTTAACATTTACAATGGAATAGAAGTTATAGAAAATATTTTGTAGACAAAGGGGATACTTAAATCTGACGCGCACTGTACATAAACATAGGTATTATATATATTTATTCCGCCTTTTGGCCCGTCCAAAAATACTGGACACATATTTATCAATTTGCTAAAAAAGTACCAAGATAAATTTTAGCATCAAAGTTCCGAAGTGACTTCACCCGTCACTAGAAATAGTACGAAATCGTTACTTTACACGCGTAACTTTCAAAGTCAAAGTCAAAACGTTTATTTCCTTTAAAGCACTGTATCGTCTTGATTTTTCTATAAACGTGTACTGTTTTTTTAAATAATCTAAATTACCGAAAATTATTTTAAGTCATCTATTGTCCTTTCTCAGGCTTTAGACCTTAATATTATTATAAAAATTGATGTTGTTTTCTTATGGAAAGATATTCGTAGCACTTATACTTAAAATATTTTGTGTTCACATGAGTTATGTTTAATTCAGGGCCTGTCACCAAACAACGAAACATTATCATCATGTCTGAAGTCTATATCAGTGTGGGGCGGCGGCAAACAACTGCAGGAACTGGCATTGGCGATTGTCGCCGAGTTCAAGACACTTGGAATTCAACCGGGATTATCTGCCTACTACTATCTCATGTGCCTGTTTTGTAAAGAAAGTGAGTATAATAACATAACATTTCTATTCTTATGGTCGGGACACAAGGCGACACTTTACATTAGACACTCAATGTATACATCGAATGTCTGTGTGTGTCCACTGCCGCGACACTTAGTTGCAGTATTTGTGGCAATGCAATCTACACTAGTGTCGACATTTGTGATGAGTGTCAGTGTCGTCGTGTGTCTATAGCATTAGACTACCACTCTACTACCAACATTCTTTTTCCGACTGCGCCAAAAGATAGTTCATGTTTTTCGATTGTATGTTTAGCGGTTTTGCGCGTTATCATTATACCGCGCACTTTTTACCACACACCCCGCACTTTTTACCACACACCCCATTTGGTGTGTGGTAAAAAGTAGCCTTTCAATTCTATTAAGTTTAAATTTCATTGAAATCAGTTTAATAATTTTTGCGTGAAAGCCGGAGAGACAAACAGAGTTACTTTCTCATTTTATAATATTAAGTAAGGATTTTTTGTCGTTATAATTTGTATACCGCGAGAGTGACTGGGTGCATAAAAATAAATAAATGGCGGAGTTTTGTTCTAAACCTATCAATTATTTTAATGCTATCATTTCAGGGGGCCCGCGAGTTGATATACTTACATCAATACTAGCTGATTTAGAGAGCAGAGATAAGCTAGCGCCCACTGAGGCTACCGACACTAACTTCTTTATAACTGCTATGGGAGTCTGCAGTGACCATTTACAGGTTTGATACTTCACTATCTTTTTTTTTATTGATTTCCGTGGAAATAATATGATTGGTGCGAATTGTATCTTCGATTATTCGCATCGAAGTACTACCAATTACGCCGATGCGACATTATGTTATCCGCTATTTCTTCCTGCGCGTGAATTCCAGGCTTAAACTCTTCTAATACTAACATGATCTGGCACAAAGTAAAATTACTATGTCAATCTACATATAAATGTTTCTGTACTGCACAAATTGGATGTTTAATGATTGTGTAGACAATACTGTTGTGTAATAATCGTATGATTTCGACTGCGACGCGGGACTTTTTTTGCCTGAAAGCGTCCCGCTTTGTAGTCGCGTAGGTGTGCAAAGGGCCATAGTAAAGTATGGGTAACGTCCACCGCCCCGCAGACGCTACCGCTTCGTTCCCGCTCCCGTTTGCCCGAATTTTAAAAATCATTTGTGGTGTAGATGTAGATCTACATCACGCCGATGAACAATACAATACAATACAAAACACTTTATTGCACACACAGGGAAACAAAATACAACAACACGTAGGAAACAGAATGTACAATGGGCGGCCTTAACGCTAAAAAGCGATCTCTTCCAGGCAACCTTTGGATGGAAAAATAACTTAAATAAGATAATTAGTAGGCTGGGGTGTACAATATTAAATAAAACAATTTAGATTATAATTACTCCTTATGACAAATATAAATATATGCGTACAAATAAAATAAAATACATACATTACATAAATATATATATATATATATATATATATATATATATTAATTTTAAAGGATTCATTCTAATTAGCACTTATTAGTAGGACAGATAAAATTCTTTGACACACGTTTTAAAAACTGACAAGGAACGTATCTTATGTAAACTGTTTTGTTTTTTCAGGATATAAATTTAGCTGAGAGAGTGCACGCGCTGTTGATGAAGGGAGACAATTATAAACTCGTTGGTGACGCTTACAAAGAAAGTATTTATTATAGGCACTATGTCACTGTTGCCTGCAGGTAAATATCGCATTATAAAATCATTAATTTTTCCTTTGCGATCTAAATTGAACTAGTATTCAATTTAATACATAAATTAGCAGATCATATTAGGTTAGGTATTTAAATAACAGCTAAAATAAATATCAAACCGCCAATCAGGATTCTGCGTTTACAAATTAAATAAAAGGTGTTTTTTAGCTGGACGAGAAGTTTAGATAGTTATTGTGTATGTTTTGACAGTTGATAATGTCAAACTATGTTTACATTTCTGTTTAGTAAAGTTTGGCAAATCATCTTGAATCACTTAACGCCAGAAAAATGCTTCCATATTGTGGAAATTAAATTTAAAACAAAATTCATGGAGCATTCCGCTTGCGAATTTCATAGAGCACTTGATCCATGTAGATTTGTCGCACTTCAAATATCGTCCTATATTTTACATTAAAGCCCTTGAAAAACACGATGACAACTCGAATAAATTCGAAATAAAAGGTGTTTAAATTTATAACCACTTTCAAATTTAGACTTCCTTCAACGTTATCTCATAATTCTGCTGACGAAGAACGAGTCAATAATTATATCAAGGACGCAGACGAAGGTGCAGATGGCGCAACTAGCACATACAATAAACTTATTCTTTGGCATACCAATTTCATCACACACGAATCAGTTTACTGTCTACGCTAGTGCAGTAGTCTAGCGCCAGAACATTTCAGTATTATCCCCTATTGTGCTGTGATAATTAATGATATAATTATTTATTTTAGGCATGCGCCGTTCGAAAAATCAACTCAATTACTGGACACACTTATTCCCAACATTTACGTACCTGAGCCGTCTGTAATGGAGGAGGTATGTACTTATACTTTTCCTTCTCTCTGATTCATAACGACTTATTCAAGACTCAATCCCCAACTATCATTTGTAGTAGAATAAATTTACATTAAAAAATAGTTTGAAATTTTTTCTTCCAAATAATAAAAAGGATTCAAAATGAGTTCGCCTTTCTTGAAACCACAATGTATAAAAAATTGCTCAGTTTTACTCTTAAGCTTAAGTATATCAGATGTCTAGTACCCGTTAAAGCTAGTGGCTTATCACGGGGCTAGATGTTGTTGAGTGGATTGTCCGGTGTCCGGTCCGGTAATATTTATTTATTATTTATATAGTAGCCTATTGGTTGAGCGATGCCTATGTTCTAAAGACAGTGAATTTCGTTATTATAGTTTCATTAAAGTGTGTAGAAATGTGTGTTTGTTAGATTAAGTAATATAAAATTGATGTTTTCGCAGATTATTAAAATATTAGAATTAAACGGTGCTGGAGACCGGTTAGCCCAAGCTTGGTCACAGACCGTCATATTTGGACACGCCAAAAAGAACAGGCTTGTAGAGAAGCTACTGAATGCTATGGCCAACTGTTATCAATTGCAAGGTATTTTCAATTCTGTACTTAATTTGTGTTATATAAAAAATATATCTCTGGATTTTTCTTCTTGAGAAATTTATGTGCGCTTTAAACATGTGCTTTAACGGTGAAGGCAAACATCGTGAGGAAACCGGCATGTTCTGAGAACTTTAAAAGAGTTTGAAGGACATGTGACATTCACCAACCCGCACTTGGCCAGCGTGGTGAATTAAGGCCTAATCTCTCTCGTCAAGAGAGAAGTCCCTGTGTCCCAGCAGTGGGAACGTTAATAGGGTGATGATGATGATGAAAAAATATATCAATAAAACAGTATTTATAAGGAAACACTGTATCGCCACTAGCGCATCAGACATGTTTTAAAAGGGTTCACTATTAATTGGTTTCCGTATATTCAGTATGAGGTTTCGACCCATATGATATACTGACGTGCTATGATATACTGAAAAATCCCCTAAATTCACGTTATTTAGATGCATTTATCCCGCTTTCTTTGTGACATTTATATTTAGGTATAATCTTAATATATTTAAATCTCGTGTCACAATGTTTGTCCTCAATGGACTCCTAAACCACTTAACCGATTATAATAAAATTCGCACACCATGTGCAGTTCGATCCAACTTGAGAGATAGGATGGTTTTTACGGCGAGAAAAATTCGAATAATTTCCGGGAAAATTTTATACCCGTGCGACGCCGGGGCGGGCCGCTAGTTTACTTTAATTTTCATCCGCCATGAACCGCAATTAGCTCTATTTTGGAATCTATTACTGATAGATGTGAAAATAATATTTATTTTATAGAACCTGATGTTAAGGAGAAAATGCGTGGTGCTGCTGCTGACATACTGAAGTCAGGCATAGTGTCTGAGGAAGACGAGCAAAATCGAGATATGAGATCACCTTCCACACAGAAGTAAGTAATAGAATACAAAGAAAACACATTGATGTTTAAAACTAGCTGGCACGTCCTGGCTTTGCACAGATGCAAAAACCTTACTTTGGTTAGTAGCTTATTTTTTTGTTTAAAACCGCATAAGAATTAAATTAATTAATTAATATTTCCGGACTAACCACAGCATCACCATACCCCAAACTAAGCAAAGCTTGTACTATGGAGTGTTAGGTTAGTGATATACAACATAAATACTTTTTTTTGTTGTTAATACATAAATATGTTTACGTATTGATCTGTTGTGTAGATTAAGAGATTATTTATTTATTTATTTACAAAATTTTGGGAAAACTAACAGCGAGTATAAATTTTAAAACACTTATATAAAAGCTTGCAACTGTAACAGTCAGTTACAAGCACAGAGACGGCCAATTATAAGTTTCCACTTATAGAAAAGGTTTAAAAAATTATATATTGCTTAACCTATCGAGACCAAATACTACTTACATAATATTAAAAAAGGAATGTTTTCCCGAACATAAAGACAGAAAAAAACAGGCAGTGGGGGACTTTAATATTATTTATAGGTTTTAGATCTCAGAAATCTAACCATATAGATTTGATGCGTTTTACTCGATTGGCCTGAGTTTCATCAATGGCCGCAAATTGATGTTTTTCAAAATGGCGGACTAGTATACCTACTAATAAAACTGATCTAAAAACTGCCAGGCTCAAATATTTTATGTCGGAAGCCCATTAATACATTTTCAAAATAAATAAAGACAAACACGTATCGAAAAGTCACACCCATCCTGATAATATTCCTCCTTTCAATGTGCACGGTCTTATGACCACAAAAACGTGGTAAAATAAATTAAACAAATATTTCCGGACAATCCACACTACAACATCCAGCCCTGTGGTAAGCTCTAAGCTTTTACGGGTCCTAGACATCTGATATACTTAATATAATAGACATACATTAAATAGATAATTTTTACATACATATTAAACACCCAGTACAGATCCAGAATGAGAAATTGCTTGCAGAACATACAAGGCATCGGCGAGCATCGAACACGCTACCTCTTGCGCCTCTTGAGTCTGTGTTTGTTGTAAATCTTTTTAAATCTGGGTATAATTTCAGGTTCACAGCCACAGCTCTAACGAATATCATAGAGATATGCTCGGACGCTCCAGACAAAGCTGACCCGGTATGGGAGGCTGTAGAGAAAGCTATAGAACTGCTGAGGAATGAGGAGGCTATCGGAGTTCCAAGCAGACCTGAGGCATTGGTGGACGCGGCTAAGAAAGCCACTACTGTAGGGAAACAAGGCCTTGCTGCTGTGAGTATGGATTAAAAGCACTGCATTAGGACACTGAGATCCCTTTAGAAGCCACTGAGATCGGCATAAGCATCTTGAACCCTCATCTTCTTTCATGGACACATTTGAACCCGAAATTGAGGTGGAAATTTGAAAATACGTTATATTAAATAAAAAAAAACTACTTCTCTATAAGTATTGAAAAATATTACTAGCGTGGGGCAAACGCGCGGACCCCTTTTAATGACAATGTCCTTTCACGAGCTCTAGATAATCTATTTACCAAGATTTTTTTAATATATCGGGTCAATAGTTTCTGCTTGAAAGCCGGATAAACAAACAGACACACACATACACTTTCCCATTCATAATATTATGTATGGATTGAATAATCTCATTCAGTCTCTGACAGTTGTCATTTGACTCGAATCGAGTCTTCTAAAATCTATGGTTTAAACATAGAGCTATATAGTCACTCGATAGCTCTATGTTTTAACCATTAACTAATTTACCTCGGAGATATTTAAATAGACGCTTAAAATAATTGAAATCTAAATTAAAATTTAAGAAAATCCCTTGATTCCAATGCCATAATTTCCTTAAACGCAAAACAACATAATATTATGTAATGTGCACGCGATGCGCTTTCATTTGATACCCCACACGAGTATATTTGCAGATTTTTCGGTTTTCCTCACCCACTCTCTCCCCCATAACTTTTAAACGGCACAACCGATTATCATGAAACATGTCTAAGAACACTCGCGCCTGACTCACCTTTCATACAAAAAAAAACTAAATTGAAATCGCTCCATCCGTTCAGGAGCTATGGTGCCACAGACGACAGACAGACACACAGACAGACAGACACGTCAAACTTATAACACCTTATAACCCCTTTTTTGGTCGGGGGTTAAAAATACTATCTAATGTACAGGTTGCAGTCTCATACCTAGCTGAGTGCGGCTTCGCGGAGGCCCTGACCGCGAGTAAAGGTGTACTGAGCGTGATGTTGAACCGAACGGAGGACGAGGTCCAAACTCTGCTGGACAGCGAGCCAGCGGAGCTAGCTAGCTCGTTGCACCCGGCGGCGCTTGCCGTCGCACAAGCCTATCATACGTAAGTAAACCTTAAAATCATAAAAAAAAACGTAGCGTTTTCTAGATAAATGTACGTGCGCTGTAAACACGTGATTTAACGGTAAAAGCAAACAAATGTTGTGCCTGGCTATAGTGTCGTTTAGGCCTAGAAAGCCTATATTGTAATCGCCTATTTTATTATAAACTAGCGGCCCGCCCCGGCGTCGCACGGGTAAAAAAAGGTCCCGGCAATTTTTCCTTATTTGCTCACCGTTTAGACCTACCCTGGACTACGACAAACATTTTAAAACCAAAATCAGCTCAATCGTCCCAGCCGTTCTCGAGTTTTAATCAGACTAACGAACAACAATTCATTTTTATTTATATAGATAGATTGGCAAACATTGTTAGGTTATTGTCATGTACTAAGTATTTTGAAGAGTTGAACGATATGTGATATTCACCCACCCGCACTTGGGCAGCGTGATGGCTGAATAAAGGCTTTATCTCTCTCCTCAAGAGAGAGGTGCATGTGTCCTAGCAGTTGGAACTTAAATAGGGGTACTTATGCATTATAGATAGAGGGTGAATATAAGAGAATATTAAGAAGTAAAGTTTATGAGAAAGCCGGTGCACTGGCAATTACCTAGAGGATATAATTATGTTTGTAGCTAGATTCAGCGATATTTAATTAATTATTATTGAACATCCTCTATAAATTAACTAAACTCCGGTGTGTTTATATATGTGAGGATACTTGACAAAATTTACCACTGCCTATTTCTTGAAATACATATTTACTCTATGCGTAACATACGACGCTGTTTATTTATTTATTCTTATCTATATGTAATGACAAAATTTACCACTGCCTATTTCTTAAAATATTTACTCTATGCGTAACATACGGCGCAGTTTATTTATTTATACTTATCTATATGTAATGAACATCAACGATAAACAGGGCTTGATCAACTGACCATAGTAAAAATATTCACTCTTAGGCTCATCCAACCTTCTACTCCGTCTGTCTATATAATATGTGGCCTACAGTGTGCCTAGAGAATGTGTGGTTTTACAGATTGCTTATATAGACAAGAGTATCAACAAAAAATATAATACATTAAACATATAATTATATGTTTTTCGTAAGCATGTTCAAATTATATAATTAAGGCGTAATTTTCAAAGGAGTTATTTGTTGCAGAGCCAAGACAGGAGGTGCCGTATCTAGGGAAGACACATCGAGTTCTGATAGTGAAGGCACATCATCGTCCGATTCTTCTGACGACGAGAAATAATTACAATTATATTTATAAGAATCTTAGGAAATAAATGCATTTAGGTAAATGATATTCGATTCTTTTAATTACTTCTTTTCACAATAAACTATTGTTCTTCATAAATATCAAACATACTATAGGTATAACATAGGCAGCTTGAATTCAAATACATACGCTTCGGTCAACTGCCATACACGAACTCTTTGAAGCAGTCAGGATCGACTGCTTGAAGCTGCGACTACTATGCAAACTACAAACTTCTACGTGCGTACATACACACACCGCTCAAGCAGATGCAAATGCTTGAGCGGTTTGTGTATGAGATCAAGTCGCCAGGCATACACTGACTGCTCGAGCTGTCGACAGCACTCGCGCAGTTGCCTCCGTCCGCACTCCTCTTCATATTGGCTCTCAAATTGCCAACTACTCTAGCAGTTAAACTCACTGCTCGAGAAGTTTTAGTTGTCAATGGCAGCCTCAAGCTGTTGTCTCTCGACTGCAAGAGCGGTCCGTGTCTGTTGATTAGTAGGTAACTACTCAAACATTCCGTGTAAAGCCCGCCTTACGTGTACATATTATACACGATCAATAAGTGACACCTCAAAGAGTTTTATCATAATGTTCAAAGTTAAAAAATACAATAAATCTAAATTTAAAATTTAAGAAAAACCCCCGATTCCAATGCTATAATTTCCTTAAACGTAAAACAACATAATATTATGTAATGTGGACGCGATGCGCTTTCATTTGATACCCCACACTAGTATATTTGCAGATTTTCGGTTTTCCTTACCCACTCTCACCCCCATAACTTTTAAACGGCACAACCGATTTTCATGAAACATGTCTAAGAACACTCGCGCCGGACTCACCTTTCATACAAAAAAAATTGAAATCGCTCCATCCGTTCAGGAGCTATGGTGACACAGACAGACAGACAGACACGTCAAACTTATAACACCCCTCTTTTTTGGTCGGGGGTTAAAAACTATATGACATGCATAGATTTAGTTGTACATCACTGCACTCATTACCAAATACCTACATTTGGTATTTACCCACTGTAAAACAGTATACATGTAGGAAACAACTTTGATAATTTATAGGATGAGTTGTACGTAAACTGAAAATGCATAAAATATGATTAAGCGATAAATGGACGGCCCCTTATAAGCCCGTGCTTAATGGATTTTCCCGCAGTAAATAGTATCTTATAATCTTCTTCGAAAATTACTCAACAGTCAAAGATTTTTACTATAGGTTCCTGAACTAAGCGCTTTCAAACAGAATTTTAAGTTTTATAATACGTATTAAAGTCAGTATAGATTAAAGATTATTTTAAGTATTATGTATAGGTAATAATATACCTACATAAGTATATCTCAGAATACGCTACGCTATTCAAACTTTAATACAGCAATTAGATATGCGAAAGCAAAGTGAATCTTATCTTATTAGCATCAATAAACAACATCCTACATACATGAACCATGTTTATCTGAAAACTGTTACTTTGACGTTCTAAGAAAGATAGCGAGCCGGGGGGGCTCGTGAGAGATAGTTATAAATTACTTTTACTATCGCGTAGAAACCTCCAACTACAAGGCAGAAAAACATTTATAGTGTAATTCACGCTTACGTTGCTGAAAGAATACCGGAAGGACTTGTTTTCTTTAAAAGAAACAAAAATGTAATGTCAAACAATGTTCGCTTTTATTTATCTGAACCTGTCGTAACAAATAAAATTAGTAACGAACGAAACTCAACGTTACAAGATACATGATACAAAATCATTTATTTCCATTGTTTGGTTTTACAAAACTTAGACACACGTTCATTGAAATACACACATACCACATATTCTATCATCATAATTCAAGGACTGTTAAGCCACAAGGTCTTTAGAATAAGTCCATCAGAACAAGCACTATTTCGTTTTAATCATTTTTTTTTTGTTTCAGTTTATTAATTGAAAGTTGTTACAGGATTTGTTTTCAAGTGATAAGTTTCGTCTTGAGGAAAATAGAGTAGCCCTCTTTGAGTTCTAATGTTTGTTGTAGCTATTAGAGCGTTCTACTTAGTTGACATACTAACATGGTATTCCGTGTTTGCCCATACAATGTAGCACTTTCTTTGTATGAATGAATCACGACTTGAACTACTTCCTAAAATCTATTTCGGTAAGCATTCAGTTATCAAAGAATTTACAAGCAATTTGAACCGCAGTTTTGCCTGTTTCTAGAGCATTTCCTTAATTTTGGACTAGGTACCTAACACTTAACTAATTTTTTAATATCCAGAGGTGACTACCTACCTACCTGAGATTATCGGGTTAAACCAATCGGAATGGCTTCTTTTTGGGCGAACTCGCGCCATGATAATGCCTCAAACTACATAGGTACGATTCCTAAGCACTAAAACGTTTAAAATCGAGTGTACAAAAAAACCCATAAGTCTATGATGGACTCATACACCGAAGGTTCCGTGTCATTCATTCTACAGATAGTATTCTCTGTAAAATAAAAAGTAATAGTTTATTTATACACAGTCTGGTGAGACAGACACGACAAACAGACAGACGGACTGCAAAGTCTTGGTCCCGTTTTAAAGGGTGGTATGGAACCCTAAAAACTTACTTAATGGCTCGTTTAGTCGAGACAATGCTCAGTGCGCACGCGCCGCCAAATTTAGCTAAACACTATAACAATCATCCGTACCGTTACGCTATTCAAAGAATCTATGACAAACTAACAAATGGACTCGTCCCCGCATATTGTCACGGGCAGGTGTTAAAAACTATAATTGCTCACAAGAATCGTAGTTTGAAGAAAGCTGTTGGACGTCGTTAGTCGCTTTTCATGCGTCCTATAGTCTGTGCTTTTTAAAATGGTTAATTTTTGTGTGATTTTTGCATTGTTTGCGGTAAGTGTGTTTAACTATATTATGTACTAGATTTATTACTTACATTTAAATCTTGATAAACTTGAAACTTAGGTGAAATGCCAAGAAAATTATAGTGCAATTTTATACTAATATTCTTATTCAAAATTTAGATTATGTATAAAATATTAGATATAGAAAAAGAACCTTGGGCCGATCTGATCTGAAATAAATTGCAAACTATTTGTATGAAGGCATTAGCGTTAAGGTATTATAGTCATTCCGTTAACGATGAAAAAGTTCTGAGGTCACAAACATAAAAATATACCTAACTTAGTACCTTATAAAAGTTTTGGATCATTTTGAATGTAATAAGTAACCAATAATAGTATTTGAATAAATCTCGTACAGATATCGTTATCGTACGATACTAACTTTGCGATGACTGTACGCAGCCTTAATATTTAGTTAAACCAAAAAAAATATATATTGAGTAAAACGTCTAAGATTTAAATTATTTTATTATTACAGGCAGTTTTCAACATAGAATCGGCTCTCGGGTATAACCCAACATACGCTGAGTGCGGTCCCTATGGTTTCGTCTGTGAACGCAACAACAGAGTCAGGCTTTGCGACGGCGAAAATATCTTCGGACCTGCATTCGTTTGTCCCACAAACACAATTTGCAATGAAGATTCAAGCGACGTATGCCTGAACATAGCAAACTTTATTGACTCATCTTTTACCAGAACTATCAGATGCCACAGGAACGAAAGGATTGCAGATCCCAATGTCCCAGACTGCAAAGGCTACATCCTATGTATACCTAACAAAAATCGCTTCCAGGGAATTAAATTCAAATGTACAGGACAAACGATTTTCAACGGATATACTAGGACTTGCTCAGCTCCAGATAAGTACCAATGCCCGAAACCCACCAATAAAGAACCCGAGCTATTCGATAATAAAAAGAATGGTGTTCATATTACCAGCTCAAATAATTACCGAAGGACAATAGATTGTAAAAACTACAAGTTTTCTGTAATACAAGGCCAGAGCCCGGGTAAAGCGACATACTTTTGTCCATCTAGACCAGTTGCAGGTGAAACCTCAATCATATGCACTATCTTTTCAAACCAATTCTGTGTAACCTTAGAGAGGGATAGTGAGGATAATTATCTTCAAGATTACTCTCCTGCTCGACGGCCAAGAATGTGAAGATTTTTTGCACTAACGCAGTAACTTGAATGGGCTACAAGACTGATCAAAGGTATAATTAAAAAAAAAACTAAATTTAATGCTTTATTCTTAAGACTAGGTATTGTACAAGTTTGTACTATTTAGGTTAGGTTAGTTATTTTATGGGTTAGCCAATAAACAATGCTATTAAATTATTTGATGTTTTCATTAAAACTCTATTAGCTCTTCACGCCCGGTGCCGGATTATTTTATGGATTTTCCCGCGGTAAAATAGCCGTACTCAATAAATAGTAAAAATAATGTTTTATATATTTTATTTTATTTATATTTTATTTATAATATTAGTATAAGCTAAACACATATTACAGGCGTCATATGCTATAGTTACTACAAGTTGGCAGCCGACTTGACTTACAAACCAGTCGTGTCGTCGGGCACTTATAATAAATTATAAGGACTATTAAGGTAGCTAAAAGTCGTCGCGACACGCCCCTCAACCACAGATCCTAAGATCCCACCACATCTTCTGCCAACTTGTAGTAGGCACCTGAACCTGGTGCCTTTAATTATTTTGTTATTTTTCATTATTTTTATTTTTTATTATTAACAAATAATTTATGACGATAGCCACGAGAGTTGCCGGGGTTGGCCGGCTGAAAAATCGTTGACGATGATCAGATCACAGATGTACTGTAGATTACGTAATATTCAGTTATTTATTTACACTCGTAGCTATCGGCGTCAACACATTTTTTCTTTTCTTTGTTAAACACATCATCTCTCCTACATCTCTTGTTTTTCTGGCGATATTCTGATTTACTTATCTTTGTGCAAACGTAATACCTCCGACAGTCATCAACTGCTGGGAATTTTCCTTCCTTTTTGCATTCAAACTTTTTCTTAGACTTTTCTTTTACTAACTTTTCACTTTTAGCCGACACACTTTGATTACTTGTTGAAATGTCACTAACCGACTGTTGGGAATCAGAATTTGATTGATTATTCAAGACACATCGAACGGAAGTTTTATTAAGGTGGTAGCCGTTCTGGCACATCAGTTTGAATCTAATGAACGATGCCGCTTTACTCTTCACGCATATGTAATAAATAGAATCATTTAAATAATCACTAAAACGTCCTTCCGATATGCAGTGGAATTGATTGTTCCTTACGCAGTGAGATAGATTTTTTGTGCACTGTTTCCTGAGCTCACTGAACACGGTGTTGTTTGGACAAATCCCAGAGATAGGTTCATGTTTACCAATACAGAAATAGAACTTTCTACAATCTGTTTTATCTGAAAACCGTCCACGATCGTTTAACTTACAAACAAAGTCGTTTTTTGATTCGCCAGGGTGTGTAGTATGCTCATTTGACTCTGTTTGTGGGTTTTGTTGTGGTTTACTATTGCTAACTTGGGAGTCCAATGATTTCCTAAACGTTTTCTGTATTGGTGAGTTTTCCTTAAAAGTTGGTACTTCTATATTTATATTCGAATTTAGTAGCTCGTTCGGTTCTTCCATCCTTTTTGTCGTTACTTCTGCTGAGATTTGGAGTTTGACCTTAGAATTGTTTCTGTAATCTAATATTTTAGTAAGAATGTTGTTTTGTTCCGGTTTAGATGTGAAGACATCTTTAACATGAATTACTTCAGATCTAGCAGAGTTATTGTCGATATTTTCTGAACCTTCTTCAGTCACGCTTTCACTCCTTACTGTCTTCTGTTTCTTGTCAGCAGATTTCGGGATGGCTGAAATTCCTGAATGCGTGCCAGAAATGGGAGAGTTCACCATGCCAACCACGACTGTGTAATTATTAGGCTTTGAATCTACAGTGTTATTTCGCAAATTAATATCCGTTTTAACTTTATTGGGGTTTTCAATTAAAATACTTCTTGCATTTTGCGCTGCATTTTCGGTTGGCATATAATTTTTATTCTTAACATTATCTGGTGAAATCTCTTGTTTTATAGAATCACCAATAATTTGTTTTTGCACTACTTTTACATCGGCCTTATATAAAACTACATTTTCCTTAGGGATGATAGTATTTTTGACATTATCTGGTGAAGTCTCTTGGTTTATAGAATCACCAATAATTTGTTTTTCTACTATTTTTACATCTGCCTTATACGTAACTACATTTTCCTCGGGGAAAATGTACCTATCTGGCGAAGCAATATTTTTGATTGAAAGAGTTTTATTGTTTGATGGAGCATTAACAAAGTCAGTGTCTATTTTGGGCCCTTGTTTATTTTCAATATTTTTCACATCAATGGAAAGTTGTACAGTGGAAATTGCTGAGGAATTTAAGCTTGACAGGCTACCAACAATATTTCGAGGAAAGATTGGTAAAGATTTACGTTTCTGAATTGTAGGTTCTGCTGTAGCATTTATTTGACTGGCATGTGAGATATTTTTATATTGCGTTTCAAATGTATTTAATTTCGATTCAGTTGAATTTTTTATCTTATCCTCTACTAAATATGTTTGATTAAATACTTTTGTCAAATCACTTGGCACTTGTGTTGATAATAAAAGTTCAGCTATGGGACTCTGTGTTTGAACATTTAATTCTGTATTTGAGTCATTTGTCTCTTTGACGTTAGTGACTGAAGCAAGTGTCTTGTTCCATTTCTGAATAACTGCATTTATACTTGTGTTGGGTATTGGGGATTTAGTATTAGTAGTTTCTGACTTGGGAAACGTCTCGATAACTTGTTTTTCCTTGAAAATAAGTGTGACCATGTGTGTTAAATCTTTTTGAGTATGTTGTACATCTGGTTCATTATTTAAAGTACCATTTTTTACATTATTATCGACTTCTTTTATCAAATCATCAGCTGAAATTTTGGTGTTATTGAGAGATATCTTTGGTCCTAAGATTGTTTTAAATTCACTGACAAAGGCTTCTAGATTTGTTTTTTTATAATTTTGATTTAAACCAGCTTCACCTTCAGGAAATATGTCTGAGCCTTTTAAACCATCTTGGGTGTCACTGACATTTAAAGTTTTCGTTAAATTATGGTCTTCTAAAAATGGCTTATTTTCAAATTGATGATTCTTAGTATTTGGATTGTGGTAAACTTCTGTGACAGCAATTTCCGGAGTAGCTTTAAAATAATTAAAGGTTGTATTATTTGTTACATTTGCTTTTTCAATAATCATCGAATTATTTTTTGAAACTAAATCTACTTCTGTTGTTAGAAAAGGCATGCTTTTTGTCTTTTGAAGTTCTAATCCAAAGCTTGTATTATTTTTAATATTTGGTGTTTCTGAAGAGTTTGTGGCGTTATTTGACGGTTTTGTTGTAATTTTTGTTATAGGGTGATCAGTAAAGTCAGTATAAATTGTGTTATTGTTTAGAATTATAGTTGGCTCTACAGCATTGTGGAATAATCCTGCCGAAGTTGTTTGTTGAGGCACAGCGTAAAATAAATCTGTGAATAACTGAACAGGCGTTATTTTCGAATCCTTATTTACTGTAGTTTTATTTCCTGTTTTATTGCTGGGTGTTTCTTCCTCAAAATAATTTCTTGTTGTTGTTTCGGGTATTGATTGTAACGTTGTAAATGTAGTTTTGTCGGTGTCTGTTACCAATAGGTTTCTTATAAAGGGCATATTATCAGAGTAACTGGATATCACTTCTCTTCCACTTAAATTTTTTGTATATGTTTGATAGTGCATATCATTACTAACCGAAATAGGATTTACTGTTGAATTTCCTACAACAGAGTTTTGTGTGCTGTAAACAAGTTCAGTCGTAGTATACGTTATTTCATTGCCAATTCGAATTGAAGTTTCTTCTAACGTATTATTTATTATGGTTATATTTGTGCTATTTACTGAAATTAATTCTTGAGGACGTGTATTAGTTAATATTGATTCCTGTTCGTTTTCAATAACCACCCCTTTTATTGAGTTGCCTTGGTTGAATAAATCAACATAAGGTAAATCTGTTAATGACTGAACAGGAGTGCTTGTAGAAACGTAGCTTTCAGTAGTTTTGTTTACGTTTGCGTCTGTTTCATTTTCGAAATACTTTTCAGTAGTCGTTTCGGGTATTAATTGTAATGTTGTTGAGGTCATTTCAACAGTGCCTGACGAATTAAGGCTATTGTGCGAGTTACCTGATATGACTTCTATGACACTGATATCTTCTGACTCCGTTTGAATGTATATACTTGATTGATTATTAGTAACTGAATTCAGATTCACTAAAGTCGTTTCTACATAAGAATTTTCTGGAGTAGTATTATGTGTATCAAGTGTTGTTGGGTAAGATATTTCTTTTATGTTGATGTTTCTATTCTTGCCTTTATCATTGGTGCTAGTTATGTTCGATGACAGCGTATTGATTTGATTCGTAGAGTTAATCCAATATTTATTATCAGAGTCGCCTATAGTTGTGTCATTTATACCAAGTGATATATTATTTTCGTCGGCGGCGATTAAACGCTCTGCAATAGAGTTGTTACTGCTATTATCAGTAACAATACCAGCTTCATTAAGAATGACTGCTTCATGTACGTTAAAGTTTTTTGTCGCATTTATCAGACTTTCGGTAATTGTGCTGCTAGCTGCCACATCTTCTGTAGTTGACTCGCTATATTGAGTGTTCGTCTCTTGATTAACAGTTGTAGTTTTATCTTGAAAATTAATTACATTTGAAGTAGACTTAGTTGTCATGTCTTGATTTATAGTTTCAGATATTTCGGTTTCGTTGAATAAACTTGTCATATTTGATAAAGTAATATTTTCATAAAAGTTATGAGAGTTGTTCAAATGTGACCAGTTCTTAATGGTTATGGTTTCAGTAATGTTCACCTTAGCATTTATTTTTTCTGCTTTGCTATTAACAAACGCTCCAGTGTACTCTATAAATGCTAATGATTCCGTTTCTGCGTCTAATGGCAATTGTATATCTTCCTTATAACTTGTTAGATTAAGTTTTTTAGTAGTTTCAGTGGGAATTGTTCTATATGTTGTAGGTATAAAAGTCGGTTCCACTTTCGATAAAACTAGATGTACATCTGTGTCCATTTCTTTAACTTCGGGATAAGGATTTACAATAACTGCGTCGCTCACGTTAATTTTTGTTAAAACCTGTTTAAGATCTTTATCTGTATCAATTTCTTGGACTTCGTTTGTTGAACTTACAATAGCTACGTCACTAGTGTCATTCTTTATCAAAACCAACTTTGAATCTGTTTCTGTTATAATTTCACTAACTTCTGGTGAATGACCTACAATAACTACGTCGCTTGTGTTATTTGTTATTAAATCCTGTTTCGGATCCATTTCTGTAACAGTTTCTTTTACTTTGGGTGCAGGATTTTCAATAACTACGTCATTATTGTAATTTTTCTTTAAAACCAGCTTCGGATCTATTTCTTTTACTTCGGATGTAGGATTTACAATAACTGCGTCGCTCATGTTAATTTTTGTTAAAACTAGTTTCGGATCTA
This sequence comes from Gymnoscelis rufifasciata, assembly GCA_929108375.1. Lineage (NCBI taxonomy): Eukaryota > Metazoa > Arthropoda > Insecta > Lepidoptera > Geometridae > Gymnoscelis > Gymnoscelis rufifasciata. The sequence continues at coordinate 8,278,586 of OV815302.1, read as the reverse complement.
CCTCTGTAACAATTTCTTGAACTTCGGTTGTTGGACTTGCAATAAATACGTCACTCGTGTCATTCTTTATTAAAACCAGCTTCGGATCTATTTCTGTTTTAATTTCACTAACTTCGGGTGAATAACTTACAATAATTGCGTCGCTTGTGTCATTTGTTGTTAAGTCCTGTTTCGGATCCATTTCTGTAACAGTTTCTTTTGCTTTGGGTGTAGGATTTTCAATAACTACGTCATTCTTGTAATTTTTTGTTAAAACCAGCTTCGGATCTCTTTCTGGCACAGTTTCTTTTACTTCGGATGTAGGATTTACAATAACTGTGTCGCTCATGTTAATTTTTGTTAAAACCAGTTTCGGATCTACCTCTGTAACAATTTCTTGAACTTCGGTTGTTGGAATTGCAATAACCACGTCACTCGTGGCATTCTTTATTAAAACCAGCTTTGGATCTGTTTCTGTTATAATTTTAGTGACTTCGGGTGAATGACTTACAATAACTGCGTCGCTTGTGTCATTTGTTGTTAAATCCTGTTTCGGATCCATTTCTGTAACAGTTTCTTTTACTTTGGGTGTAGGATTTTCAATAACTACATCATTATTGTAATTTTTCGTTGAAACCAGCTTCGGATCTCTTTCTGTTTCAGTTTCTTTTTCTTCGGATGTAGGATTTACAAAAACTGCGTCGCTCATGTTAATTTTTGTAACAACCAGTTTCGGATCCATCTCCGTAACAATTTCATTAACTTCGGTTGTTAGACTTACCATAACCACGTCACTCGTGTCATTCTTTATTAAAACCAGCTTCGGATCTATTTTTGTTATAATTTCACTAACTTCGGGTGAATGACTTACAATAACTACGTCGCTTGTGTTATTTGTTATTAAATCCTGTTTCGGATCCATTTCTGTAACAGTTTCTTTTGCTTCGGGTGCAGGATTTTCAATAACTACGTCACTCAACTCCGTTTCAGTTTTAGAGTTATTTTTGTATTGGGTCGTAATTTTACTGAAAGTAATAACAGTATTATTTGGAACAGCTTCAATCTCAGTAATTAATGCAGACGTAAAATTTTTTACCCTACTGAGTATTGCGTCTTTTACAGCCATATTTCCTGTCTCTTTAGGTTTTAAATTCGCTGCAGACACATGTTTGATATTATTAGGTAAATTGCTATGATCAGAAGACGATTTAGAATCGATTTTAGCGTAATCAATATCTGTATTATTATCATCCGGCAAAGTATCAAATTCAATAGAGATGTTTGTGGTGGCACTGCGTTTAGGGTTAACTACAGCACTCTCTATGGGTTTCGAAATATCATTAAACTCGTGACTCATATTTTTTTGGCTTACTTTGTTAACAGTGTACGATTCAGAATACGTGCTATCCGACTCAATACTATTTTTTGTAGAGTTGTTTATGGTTGCATTTAAATGAGGGTTAGCTACATTTAGACTTTCAGCTAATTTGGATTTTGACCTTTCCATTTCCACCACATTAGTTCTATTGTTGTTTTGAATAGAAGGTGTTTCAAAATCATTTGTAGTATAATCAATCAAAGCTATTCCTTCATTAGTTAATTCACTCATGTTGAAGTTCTGTACCTTGGCAGAATCATTGTTTAATCCACTAAATAAAAAATTGTTCTTTTCAGTCCGTGTAATATTATCTTTTATTTTATTACCCACTTGCATATTAATTGAGGCTTCAGTTGTTGTTGCATATTCTTGTTTATCTAGATTACTTTTAAACAATGTTGGTTCAGTGACAGATGGTAATAAACTTGATAATATATTGCTTTGTTCTATTTTAGTTTGAGAGAAATTGGTTTCCGTGGTTTTCGTGACACTTTCAAGTGATGCATCATTATAATTATTTTGAGTGACATCTGAGTGATCAGTATCTGTTATATTTTGATAGTGCACAATCAAACCTTCAGTTTCTTGTGTTTTGTTTACTTTTATGGTATTATTAAAGTGAATACCTGTGGAATTTTCTTCATTAATCACTTCGGTTGTAACTTCTAAGGTATTGTTGGTTTGTGATGATCCATTGATATTGCCATATTCGGACATCGAGTTTGATTCCGTGATGGTTGATTCTGTTGTGTCAACCACAACTTCAGACAGCGTCGTTGTACTTATGGTATTGAAATATTCTTCAAACGGTATCGTGACAAAATTCACGCTCTCTGTAACTATATCAAGATTATGTATTGGAACTGTTTTAGTGATAACAGGCGCCTTAGTAGTTGTAGTGCTAGTAGTATAGGTAACAGTAGAAGCTAATTCGCATTCAAAACGATTTGTTGCTTGACATACCGTGGTCGGCGGGCAGGGTATGATGAAGTCATCCATAGTACTGGATACTCCACTTCCGAAATCCACACAGATCATGAAGTGGGTCGAGTTCACGCAATGGAACGGTTTGCCATTGCAGTCGAGTGTAGCTACTATTGACGGCAGTGTCAGTACCACCTGAAATTTTATCATTATGTCTCTATGCATTCTTATTAGATTACTTCACTATAGTTTGGACACATTGTACCTACTGTTTCAGGACATAATGTACGTCTCCCTCATAGATATCATATTATGAAACTACGATAAACTGAATATCAGCTATACATTACCTTACAATAGCTTACTTAGTTATATTGTTGATAGGGGTTTGGCATTAAATTATCTCATTCATATGTGAAATGTTTAAGGTACCTACCTAGACTTTCTTGTGCCTCTGTGTAAGCAATGTGTACCTACACAAATATTATTACATTTCTCAAAATGTATGTTATTTTTTAGGTGCCCTTGTAAAAATTATGTACAAAAACTACGCTTAAAGCAAACGTAGAATCTCGTAGGTTATTCTATGCTCGTAGGATTTCGAGATAAAACTTTCGAACTTACCAAAGTCAATAAGTAGTCGTTAATATTTCTCTTGAAAGCCATTATCACATTTCGCAAAGTACTTTTACAACTTTCAGTCGGTCGGCACAATCACGTTTGTCGTTTATCTCTCGAATGCTGAATCTTCATATCACGCAGGCAATTTACTCCATAGCAATGTTAGTACAAGTCGACTCATTTACATTACACACTAGATTAGGTCGACATTAGACAAATAACGTTGAGATCTTATTTCCTGTGACCTTAATATTTATTATGTAGGTACGTCTTGTTGTTTGGTACATCATTGTGCAGCAATATTTTACATCGAATATGAATTATCTATTTATGTTTTGAGGAGCGGTCGCTTATTGGTCAAAATTTGACAATAAATAATTCATTATTTATACAAAAAAACTTGCACGAAAACTTCCCTTACAAATTTATATTAACATTCAACTGTTTCGTTGTATTTCCTTAAAAAAACTTTGGAGATTTTGTTTTCGACGGTTGTAAAAACTTTCTATTTATGATTTTAAAATCTGATATTGTCTAGGTATTTTTCTTTATCGGATTCAAATATTTAAGTAATCAAAACACACACTGAGTCACTGACATTATTATTTTATTTCACGCGAGCTTCATAGAATGATGAAGGCTCCGCCAGATACCTAGTTGTCTTATATAAATTTACAGACAAAACAAAAATATATTCTTCATTGACATGATCAAACAAACCTTTTTGAATGAATGCAATGTCTTCCACTCGAAATTGGAAGTATTGTGCATTATCAGCAGATTTCATAATATAGCATTAGGTATATGTCATTCAACGCCTTTTATATCATAAACTCTATGAACTATAAGAATAATAAACTTTGTAATCTATAAAAAATAAAATTATAAATCTAAATTTAAAATTTAAGAAAAACCCCCGATTCCAATGCTTTAATTTCCTTAAATGTAAAACAACATAATTTTATGTAATGTGGACGCGATGCATTTTCATTTGATACCCCACACTAGTATATTTGCAGATTTTCGGTTTTCTTTCTCCACTCTCAGCCCCATAACTTTTAAACGGCACAACCGATTTTCATGGGCACATACATATAAGATTAGGCACAACAGCCAACGCAATCACAATACAAATAAGTAGGTATGTGTAGCATTCGACACTCGTAACACCCGGCGATGAATAAAAACATATATACGTTTAAATTAGTTTGATCATGGCAAGGCATAAAAAACATTGATAAGAACGTGTAAATTTATTTATAATTTTATAAATATCTACGTAAACTCTAGACATAAACATTTTCTTGCTACTTAAACTAAAGCAACCAATTTCTCCCTAGTCGTGCCGCCCTAACTCTTTCAATAAAAAATAAAATCACCAGCAACACAAACCAGAATACAGTTATTCCAAACAAAACAGTCCCTAAAATTAACATAACAAATTGCAAGCCTCCTTCGTCTCCTACAATATACGACATGCCGATAGCGAAAGCTGTAAGAAGGCACCCTGATAAAGTTTCTAGTGTGCTGTGTATTTTGGACCATTTTCTTGGTCCCACGAAGTCTTGGACGGTGGCTTCCCAGCAGCATGTTATTGCTCCATATCCGAACCCGGCCACAACTACGCCGATCGAGAATTTATCGTGATTATCTGCCTCCGCTAATGCTAAAACAAATATTTTGTAAGAATTTCCATGAAAAATATTATTACGATTAATTGTTTGCCTTTTTACCCGACTGCGTCAGGAGAGCTATATTTTTTTAGGGTATGTAATGTAGGTATCTATGTTTTGGCACGCTCTGGAGCCTGAACGAGTAAATGGATTGTCGATAGGTTTGTATTTACCGTGAGAGTGACATACAGCGCCAAATCATTATGCTCAAATAAAGAAAGTAGCAGTTATATTTTTCCTTTTATTATGCTTGTTTAACTAACCAGCATTTTTTATTCCACAAAGGAAGCAAACAGACCAGTAATAAGTATACATTCAATGTGAAAATTCTACGATGTGTAAATAGGAAGGTACTAAATTTGTTAAATAAATTGTTGCTTCTATAGGTCGGTATCAAGGTACCTACCTATGTATGTTTCAATTATTATGATGGTGATAAACAAATATTTCCGGACAATGATGATAATGAAAGAGTCTGTTTTTACACCATGAATCACCATAAAGTAAACTAAGATACTTTTATCTTGGCACATGTATGGTTAGGGCTTTTAATCTTTTATTAGCCCACCGTGCGTTAGTTGAGGTGTTCAATTCATTTTAACTATGGTGCGCATAGTATGCAATATTAGTATAGATGACATTTATACCGGATGTTTTAAAGAAAAATGTTATATAACTATAAATAATTTAAGAATATTTGCATAAAATACTTACTAAAACATGCAGCTGTAGAAATCATCAAACCAAGCAGCGAAACATACTTGATATTCCTCTTCGGCGTCTGCACGAGCCACGGTGTGCATAGCAAGAAACATATCCAAGTAAATGCATAAAGCGACATTAAAAAGTTAGACTCCGTAATCAGTATTTTAGATTTCATTTGAGAAGCCATCAGAGGTAGCATTGGTAATTCTATTGCGGTTAAACCGAGTTTAGCAAAACCTAACGCCAATGATGGATAAAATTTCCAACATGACAATGATCTTGATAAAGGTTTTATAAATGTATCGTTGAGGCTATACATGAAATATGTTGTTCTTCTGCGAATTCGGTATATTCTATAAGAGGGCATCCACATTCTTCTTTTCATACCCGCATAGGCTGACTGACATCGAAAGCTGAACGAGTTAAATATCTTTTCTCTCTGAACATCTGTTACTGGTGATATGTTATCATACGTGACCTCTAATTCAGAATAATCTCTGCTTTCGTTTCCGTCTGTATCGTATTGTGAATCTCTCCTTGACTGATTAGATATGCAATCGTCAAGATTATCCCCTAACGTACTCAGTCTCTTGATGGCAGAGCTAAGCCTCTGTTTGTTGCTTTTTTTATTTTTATTATTTTGAAAGTAATCATCGTCATCGGTATCTTCACTTTCTTCTTTTATTTCAGGAAGAATCTCGACACCAAATATGTTTCTCCTTTTTTCCTCAGGGCTGGGTGGTGGTGTTATAGTTGTCGTAGCTTCATTACTGTGCCCAACTTCATCGTTTGATTCTAAATCGCTTAAACTATTATCGGACGGACTTTTCCAACTTTTCTTGGTCATATCATGTAGTTGAAATTCTGTTGCCGCGAATGTATTTTTGTCTAGAATTGTGTTACTGTACACGGCATATGTTTTAGCTGAGTCGCTATATCGTGAGAATGATATTGGCCTCATTGAATCGACTTTTAAGAATAGCATGCATGGTAAAGTTTGTAACATAATTCCACTTAAAACAATGTAAGCGTATGGGTAGCCATAATGTTCTGTGAGAGTTGTAATTATATGAGGGAATATAGATAGGCCAATCGCTTGACCAGCGAATAATAAGGCGCGCACTAGCCCCAGTTCAGAATCGTATGTGTCGAATATAACTGCATCAACTTGTGCCGATATTAGAGATGAGCCAAACCCTGCCAACAAAAATAATAATTATGTTTTTTTTTATTTTAGTTTGAATTAAAACACAACAAATAATTTCTAATCAGAAATTATTTCTTTGTCTATGTTCGCTTTACCTCATAACGATACATTAACTACAGTTTTGAACTAGTTCGAGAGCTTATGGGTTCGAGAGCTTCGAGACCATTGTCTTTGTTAAATGTTTTTTATTATTTTATTTTATAATTTTGGTAAAACTAACAGCTTTGGTAACTAAATACTAAACACAGTGTGTAACTTACGGCTAATTATAAGTTTTCACAGATATAAGAAAATGATACTTATAAATACAACAGTCGATTAAGGAAAAAGATGTTTTTACGTTTCATATATAAATATAAAGCGGTGGTTCGTAGATTTGTTTTTGTTATTAATCAAGGTATTTCTGTCAGGTAGTAGTAACCATGTATTTATTAAAACATAAAAAAAATATCGGTTCTTGGTATGGGCATTATAGAACCGATATTTTTTCAATGTTTTAATAAATACATGGTTACTAAAACAAGGTATATTCCAGTGCTGCAAAATGAATAGAACAATTCAAAAATCTCTTTAAAAAAGTCTAATTTTTAACTATCTCGGTTGACTATCCATACTTATATTATAACAAGCTGACCCCAGCGAACGTTGTTTTGCAAAATGAAAAATAGATAGTAGCCGATTCTCAGACCTACTGAATACGCATATAAAATAAATTTGGTAAAAATCGGTAAAGCCGTTTCGGAGGAGTACGGTAACTAACATTGTGACACGGAAATTTTATATATGAGATTGGGAAAGTGTAGGTACCTACTGTATGTGTGTATCTGTTTGTTTTACGTCTTTCACGGCAAAACAGTTGAACCGATTAGCCTGAAATGGTATGGTGATACATTGGATTCGGACATAGGCTACTTCAATGACTGCTTCGTTTCGCGCGAAAATTCATTATAACGCGGGTAACACCGAGGGGCACTGCCATAGTTCAACATACGTACCTCCAACAATGCCATAGACGAAAGGATGCCACTGAAACGGCAAGAAGACGCAGACCAGCAAGCTAGCCACCAACAGCAGTAGCCCCAGTGCCGCCATTGCACGGAACCCTGCCGGGCCACCCCATGAGTCCGCCGCTTCTCTGCACCAGCATTCTGAAACAGAACACATTTTTAATAATATTGATACTTAGGGCTTATTGCACAAAATCCGAGTAAAATAAGCAATGGTCCAATGTTCCTTATTTTTTCCAATTCCTTGTAATTGGACTCAGTGTTTGAAACGTCAGTTTGCCAGTGTCAAGTTAAGTAAAATTATAAAGTGTAAAAGATGAGTTACTCTATTCAGTTGAACGCCATTTTGCTCAAAAAGAACACAAAAAATGTGATCAAGCAATATATGGTTGGTTATATAAATAACTAGCGGCCCGCCCCGGCTTCGCACGAATTCAAAAAATCCCGGCAATTATTCGATTTTTTCTCTCCTTTTAAACCTTCCCTAGACCTCCACGAACATTTCAAGACTAAGATAAGATAAATCCGTTCACCCGTTCTCGAGATTTAGTGAGACTAACGAACAGCAATTCATTTTTATACATATAACTAGCTGTGCCCCGCGGTGCTACCCGCGTTATAATGGATGAAGTACTCTTAACCAACAACATATTTATTTGAATAAAGATTAATATTATTATGTTGATACAACTTAAACAAATTATTTCGACCAAATTAGGTACCTACCATAAAAACGGTTTTTGTGAGTTAATCTTAAAAGATAGACATATACTATCGCGAAATGTTTTTTAGATCATTAAAAGAGCTATTATTCTTTAATACATATTTTTTGTGTATCTTGAACCGTTTTGACGGCGCACGCAACGGAAGGCTTCAACGATGAAATAATTTCTCCCGTTTTTTACACATTTACCACTATATCTTTGCTCCTATTGGTCGTAGCGTGATGTTATATAGCCTATAGCCTTCCTCGATAACTGGACTATCCAACACAAAAAGAATTATTCAATTCGAACCAGTAGTTTCGGAGATTAGCGCGTTCAAACAAACAAACAAACAAACAATCAAACAAACTCTTCAGCTTTATAATATTAGTATAGATTATATAGATAGATACGTGACAATGGTTAGTTATGTCAAGAGCTAAACACATTACATTAAACCCTTGAGTGTCAATCTCAAAATATTCCGGTCTAACGTCAAAACAGTATTGCTATACAGGTGTTAAAATTTGGAAGGTCACCAAGGACATCTCGCACAAATTCCAGGTTTTCGTGAACCAATGTCTTCGCAAAATACTTTGTACATACTGGCCCGAAAAGATATCCAATCAACATCCATAGGAGCGCTGCAATGAAGTCCGGTCGACCAGCAAATCAAACGCCGCAAATGTAGCTGGATAGGCCACTCTCTCCGAAGGGAACCCAACCATATCCCGAGGCAAGTCCTAGACTAGAATCCCCAAGGAAAGCGTAAAAAGCAAAGTTGGCGGCGGACTGTCATTGACGAAGCGAAGGCTATCGGCAAGACGGAGCGAAATTAAGCGCGACGCTCAAGACAGAACGGGATGGTGCCGCACTGTGGACGCCCTCTGCCCCATCTAGGGGAAATAGGACCTTAAAGGTGCATTTCCATTGGAGCGGAGCAAGCCAGCGGTGCGGAGCGAGTGAGTATTACGGAGCGGAGTTGCGGACTTTGTCCATTGACGCGGAGCGAGACAGCGGTGCGTAGCGAGTTAGCATTGCGGAGCGGAGTTGCGGACTGTGCGGAGCTAGTAGTCAAACTTTAGCGGCATACTATCCCAATATCCCATACCTCCGCCCCCGAGACCAGGCCGTTTCCCCGCCGCCGGCGCCGGCTCACTCGGCTGCCTCGCTCCGCCGCCCCGTTCCGCCGCCTCACACCGCTACCACGTGCCGCCTCCCATAATGTATGAATATTTAAACTAGCTCGCAAATCCCTTTCCTCTAAAGCGTAGCGGAGATTTTATGCAATCCTATTGGTTAAAATTTCTTCGCTCCGCTGCCTCTCGCCGCGTCATGGCAGGCAGCTTAAGTCAAGTAAGTCATTAAACCCTTAGCATACCCCTTCTGATTACGAAAAGGGGATACCAGATCGTAACCTTACTGTACCTGCTCAAATAAGGTGTATGGACCGATTTAATTATAACTTGACTTAAAAAATTAGGTTCTCAATTCGATATAATGTCTTTTTTTTTGTATGTTTGTTACGCGATATCTCTATAAGTTGTGATACGATTATAAACATTTTTGTTTTATTCGGTAAGGGCACTTATGCTTGCTGAGTGGTCCTATCGGCACCATGTCAAAATCTGATGATGGAATCCCTATATTATACTATACACTAACAGAAAAAGTAAACAATATTACAAAGTATCGCTAGTTTAAAAAACTCCCGGCTAAGTCGCGATCTTGCCGCGGAAGCACTTGTATGGAAGAGGTCAATGTCAATTCTATTGCTTATTTTTAACCCCCGACCAAAAAAGAGGGGTGTTATAAGTTTGACGTGTCTGTCTGTCTGTCTGTCTGTCTGTGGCACCATAGCTCCCGAACGGATGGAGCGATTTCAATTTAGTTTTTTTTTGTATGAAAGGTGAGTCTGGCGCGATTGTTCTTAGACATGTTTCATGAAAATCGGTTGTGTCGTTTAAAAGTTATGGGGGTGAGAGTGGGTAAGGAAAACCGAAAATCTGCAAATATACTAGTGTGGGGTATCAAATGAAATCGCATCGCGTCCACATTACAAAATATTATGTTTTTTTTACGTTTAAGGAAATTAAGGCATGGTAATCGGGGGTTTTTCTTAAATTTTATTTTTAGATTTATGTTAAAGGTATATTGTGCACCTATGCAACATTATTACAACTGCCTTAACTTCACGGGTGCAACCACTGGTTAGCAGTTGTAGAATACTTACGTGTTAGGCTGTATGTTAGGATGTACAATGTGGGAGCAGATAATCCCATCCATATTGGGACCTCCTCATCCACTAAGTGCACTAACAACACTCCGTAAGACAGGACCAGGGATGGTAGGCAAATCTGAAAAAGCCATTTAAATCACTTGTAAACAAAATTCCGTCATGAATGTATAATGGCGGGAAGAGGACTGGTCTGTAATAAAATTGATTGTAAATCTATATTAGAAGTAAATCAATCCAATCAAAAAATAGGTATACCTTTTTAGAATCCTCTTTATAAATTTGTTCAATATACCTACTTATATAGACATGTATCCACACCACAACATCAAGCCCCGTGGTAAGCACTCAACTTGTGTTACTTATTAATTTATGACATAATAAAGATATTTTTATTACAATTTAACACCTTGCAAGGAGGCAGCTTGCAAAATATACCAATATTTATACAAACATTTGATCCCTCGGCGGGAAATGAATCCGCTACATCTTTCACGGCAAGCGGACCTTTTCCCATGCACCACTGAGGCGGTCTCTATAGTCTCGAACACTATTTACTTTATTACTCGAACAGATACATAAACTACTAATATACCTACTTTATTATTTCCTACACAGGCTCATAAAAAAAAACAAGAATCCGGTGAACTTTTTGAAAGGTACATTTGGTACCTACTTAATGCAATAAAAATGAAGGCCTCAGGCCTCAATATGCCTTAAATTATGATCGCTGCTGGCATTACTGGACAATTTACTTTTTTTATTTTATTTATCTTTCAGATAAAACTTAGATGATCAAACCAAAATAACTTTAAATGAAAAAATGAGATGTCAAATAATATCTAGTAGGTACGAATAAGCAAATAAAAAAATAACAATAAGTAAATCTATTTATGAGAACTATAGGTTTATAAACTTATTTGAAAAGATCCATTAAGGAATGACATATTTTCTCGCGAGAGAGAAAGTATCCTCTATCCTAGGTTTTTTTTACGTTGTAGCTACAAAGTTTCATTTAAATCGGTTCAATAGTTTTTGCGTGAAAGCCGGACAGACTGTCGAAGTTACTTTTACTTAAGCATTTATAATTTAAGGATAAAGGTATAACTAAGCCCATGTTTCTCTGTCTGTTAACTTAAAAAGTACAGAACGGATATTTATGCAGTTTTCTGCAATGGGTAGAGTGATTCAGGGGGAAGGTTTTTGTGTTCGTTACATGTATTATGCAAAAACAAGCCAGTTAGTATTCAGATAAACAACAAAGACCACAGTTTCCCTCGGGTGAACCTTCGTCAAACTGCGTTTATTTTGGGTTGGAACTGCTGCCGTTACAAATTTGATTATTTCAGCCAAGCAAAATAGATAAGATTCTAGATTGCAATCAAGTGTTGGTAATATTACGTCAGTACGTTCAACGATAAGACTTCTGTATAAACACACCCAGCTGAGACATACTAATATAAAAGCTACTATTAGGTACCCACCACGCATTGCATATTGTTTTTATCATATCCATTGCCATATAATATACTTAATGCTTATGGTATCGCGAATAATTTTCATTAGCTTAAAATTGGTTTGTAATAGCCACCATTTTACATAGGTATGTATAAACAAGACGATGCATTTTTAATGCTGACATATCAGAAAATAAGCACGCACGCGTAACATTTTAAATTAACTACCTACCAGGCTAGCTATTATAAGCAGGTAGGTACTTACTACGCCCATAATTATTATATAGCAGAAAGATCTAGGTTTATAATGTATCTAGGTAGCTACAACCTACTTCCTCAACATGCAAGCAAGTTATCAAGAAACAATATAATATAACCCTGATATCACTTAGTGTCCTATATGAATCTACACAGCATAATATGTAAATATATTATTTTTTGTGTGGTGTAATGTATAAACCAGTAATATAGTGGTAATAGATGAAGCAACATACGTTCAGAAAAATTACAGCAAGAAGTAAAGGCCAACGCCACGACGAACCGTTCCGGACTTCGACGTCCATCTATGAGACACTTTCAGCTCTCTCCACTGGTTTTTCAGTCATTTTCAAAAAAACCTTTACCATTACTCTCACAGTTCACTTGACCACTCTTAAATCTTATATTTATTAAGAAAATAGACATGAAAATTGTATGATTTGCAAGAAGTAAGCTTATTTTGTAATAATTCTGCACGGATATAAATAGTAGAAATATCTAGAGACGACATGCCATCGTATTGACAAGAATATAGCTAAGTGACTATAGGTACCTTTTGGCGTGTTATCGGTATACCTAGTAGTCGTTATCAGACGGCTACTCTACCATATCTTATCGTTCGGTCGCCGAGAAATATGTACATTTATTAATTGGCGTTTTAAGTTCCTTGGTTATGCTTACCTATTTAGAATGGGTATAAGTATATAGTAATTATACGGTTAGTCACTATCATCAATATAGCGGTTGGTAGGTAATAGTCTTCAGTCTCAGATCGAAAATGCCCTTCGATAATTTTTCAGTCCCAATGAATCCATCCATCCATCTTATAAACAATTACCGTCCTCCGGGGGAATCGAACCCGCACCCTTTGTAATCAATAATCATCATCATCAATTCAGCCGTAGCAAGTCTCATCCGCACCCATCGGGCGTTTGCACACTTATATACAGGGTTATTGATTATTGATCTATAATATAAAAAACTTATCGCAAATGATTTGTAAGCGCATAACTCAACAACGCTTGGACCATTTCGGCCAACCCTTTTTTTTTATATTTGTATAGGTCCAAGAATAGATATGAGAAAAATTCGAACAATTTCCGCAGTTTTCAATATTTAACAATTTAGAAGAACGTGATTTGCGAGCAATAAAATCCGCATCTGTCGATTTTGATAATTCATTAATTTTACGGCTATATTACATGTTGAGTTTGAACCAGCAATAACGAATGCCTTAAAGAAATTTTATCCCCGTATAATTATAAACAGATGTTATTTTCACTTTACGCAAAGCCTTTGGCGTAAATCAAAGAAAGTTGGTATAAAATCTAAAGTCTGTAAACGCATCGTTCAATTATGTTGTGCCCTTCCACTTTTACCTCCAGATTTTGTATTAGAAGGTTGGCAATACATTACAGCTGAAAGCGTAGTAGATGCAAAAATGCAAAAATTTATAGCGTACTTCGATAAATGCTACATGAAGGCTGAATCAATACGAGAATGGTGCATTTACAACGCTCGACACCGCACCAACAATGTGTGCGAGGCATGGAATGGCGGAATTAATAAAAAAATACATAAAAATTATGTAACCATGGCCAGACTGCTTACAGAAATTTTTATAACGCCTAATTCAAAATTAACTTACACGAGAACATCAAATTCAATACTTCGTGACAACATCATTATTAATGCCCAAATGCAGCTGTTAACCAATGAAATAAGCATTGGGCATTTTTTAGAAAAGCTGCGTTAGTGTCCTTGCTTTGCAGTGCATGTAAAGTGCTCTGTGTCTCGTGAATAAAGGCACGTTTCAGAAGCCACAGCGTTTGATTCCTATCCCAGATAGAACCCGCTTCCGTAACACTATGGTAGTAAGGTGGGTAACGAAGAAATGTTTTAGTCTGCTTTTTGTTATTCCCAACGTTAACACTGTTGAACGAGGTTTTGTTATTCCCAGCGTTAACACTGTTGAACGAGGTTGTGACCCACCTTCACACTGAAATTTGAAAATATGACAGTGTGAAGGCGGGGAAATTAATTTCCCCTCCTTCACATTGGTGTGAAAGCTCAGTGTAAAGGTGGGTCGCGAACGTTTAAAACTATGTAGGTACAGTCAAACGCAAAACAATTCTACCAGAACAAAATGTGTAAAAAAACGACAGCTGAAATTTTCGATCGTCAGCTAAGAGGTTGTAAAAACGAAACGTAGTGCCTAAAATACTTTTTAGGGTTCTATATCTTGTTTGTATCCAAAGAGTACTAGACGTTTTTTGTATCCTATGCTATGTCAGTTCAGTTTCTTTTCATTGGACTTTGCGCTTGGAGCGACAATTTGCCAGTGTCGAGTTAAATAAAATTATAAAGTGTAAAAGATGTTTCTCAGTTGAACGCCATTTTGCGTTTTTTCTATGCTATGTCAGTTCAGTTTCTTGTAATTGGACTCTGCGCTTGAAGCGATTATGCTAAGTCACTTTCACTCTCAAGTGCATCATTTTCGATAAGACTTGACAGTTGACTGACAGTGACATTACATCTCGTTGACACTTGACACTCGCTCTGCCCTCGCTCCGGTCCGGTTTATTTATATTTTGATTTGATTTGAGAAAAGCAGAATCAATATACACTATCATGAGATGACATCTCCAGGATCAGAGCAGCTTGCACAGGACTATTATGACACTATCAGAAGATGGAAAAGAGAATGTATCGACAATGGAATGTCAGAAGAAGACTTCAAAAATCTTTACCAAGAGACTATCGCTTCTTTGCAAAATAGGAATGAACCAACAGTTATAAGATCTAGAAAGCTTAAAAAATACATGACTGGCATTGCACTGACCCTAGCGCTATTTATCGTTATCACGATGAATTACAAAATAATATACAACTTCATAACATGTAACTTGCAAGACTATATTTACCCAGTACTAAGATTTGTGAGGAAAATATTTATTCCTATAATTTCATTATTTCCGTCGCTTACAGGTAAAATCAACATCTAACTTGTTCTTTATATGTCATAAATATTACTATAGATATCTCTATAATTTCAGCTATGTATCATGAAACTTGCTTGATACAAAACCCATTCTTTGCTGTTGCTGATATGGATTGTTGGCCCTGCAGTTCTGTTACTATCATTAGAGAAGTTAGTAAACCTAAGCCTGTTAATGAGCAACATACAGCTCCTTTTACTTACAAGGTAATTATTACTAGTACTTTAATTGCCAATAGGATACCTACCATTTTAAAACATTTCTACTTATTTCTTACTGTTGCAGACAGAACAAGTACCAGTTACAGTCAGAAATATTGAAGAATTCTATTTAAAAAACAAACAAGTGATAAACAAAAATGCACCTAAGATATTTACTGACAAAAAATATTATAGTGATTCTTCTGATGTCTTTCTCCAATTGGGATCAAATGAGAAGCATAATTATATTTGGTAAAATACTTACATCTAACAGTAACTACAAAATAACAAACAACATCGTAAAACAATGTATTTACCTATTTGTTACAGGAAATTTAATAGCATGGATATGGCTATACCACTGCGTCAAATGATTCCAAGGCCGGACATAGTACCAAAATTTGGCCAAAGTACAGAAAGATTTCTTATAATAGATACAAGCCAAGACCAATTTCAGTTACCGGATACTGAGTGTCATTTCACATTTATATTATCTCTGAATGGAGCTAGAGTGATTGAGTTGAATCCTGCTGAGGAATGCAAGTATCAGTGTAGGTCACTAAGGGTGGAATTAAAGGAAAGCTATTTGTGTAAGTATCTACTAATGCTCATAAAGATTATATTTACCGATATTACAACTAATTGCTCTTGTAGAATGACAAGAGATTAATACTAGCCCCTAGTACTACAACCCATTATCATGGTTCAAACTTCTTCCCTTCCCCAAAATTATGTAATGAACATGGGTTTAACATAGATGGTGAAGGGTTAATGCCTAATTATTATTAATCTATTTCATCTTTCAAATACATGTACATAGGTTTTCTAAAAACATGATGACAGTAAAATAAAAAAGGGCTTCTTTTGCAGTGTGGTACAATTGGTGGTATTGGAGACCAAAAGTTCTTCCAACAACAGGTAACAACACATACATTGCACATGTTGGATCATATTGTTGATATATTACTAAGAAAATTGGTGTAGCATAATTGAAGTATATAATGAATTGTTAGAGGAATTCCAAATAAAATATCCTACTGTATGGAATGTACCAAAGACCATTTTATTTATAACATGTGAGTAACAAATTAAATTAAGATAAAATTTCCTATAAAATTAACTAGGTGTTTATTCAAACTTCTGTTTTAACTTGTCTTTCAAGAAGACTGGTATTAGAGACAGAAGTGCAAATATGCTTAGTACAGTCACAGATGTCCAAGACCATGCATCGCTGGTAGATGTTAGAGTATGAAGGGTCTGTCCAGCTTGAATAGCCACAAATGATGGAGGACCCACACCTGAAATAAAAATCATCACATTACCAAAAACTATAGTGTGAATAACTATGTACTACCAGCTGTGTACAACAGGATTCCCAGTAATGTGAAGGAAGCCCACAGTCTACCAGAATTTAAACGTAAATTAAAGTGCTGGCTTGTTGAGCGGACCTTCTATAGCTATACAGAATTTTTGATATAAATTTAAATATATTTAAGATGAATTGATAATAATTAATTATATTATTTAAGAATTTGTGACATGTAACATTTTGTTATCAATAAAATAACTATGAACTATGTATCAACAGATAAAACAACATACCAATAAATGTTCCAAGAGCAAATGGCACAAGTGGTACTCCAATCACAGGGGCAGTCATATTTATAAACCAATTTGGTAAAAATGGCGTAACCCTCAAAAATATTATATAATTGAGCAAGTTATTGCTGTGTTTTTCAACTGCCACAGACCATTGTGCAGCTTTTTCAGGGAAGAATTTTTTTATTAATTTCTTTCCCAATATATTTGATAAAAAGAAGCATAAACTAGCTCCAACTGCTGAACAACAGCAGACCAATGTCAGGGCTAAGTAAAAGGGAAATAAGAACCCTGAGAGTATGCTCAGGAATATAGATCCAGGTATAGCAAATGTTTGCAAGCTGAAAAAAAAACATTAAATCACTATCAAGATAATAAAATATAATATTATTTACTGATAAAACTTTTCCTTACAATATATAAACTAAAAATACTCCCAATAATACTTCACAAAAGTACTTTTCTTTGTATCTATCCAATACTAAACCTAATTGTTTAGCATCTTCCAAATCCCATGGTAAATGCAAATGTTCTTTTTCATGCCTGAAACAACAAATGATTATGCTCATGAAAAATAGTATGAAGTTACCAAAGTTGGTAATAACTAATAGAAAAACAGAACTCACTCTTCTAGGTTGGGAAATTGCTTATAAAGTAATCCTAATGCTAGCAAGGATGACATAAAAATTATAGCAACAAGAAACAAGGCTTTTGATGTTGAAATACTGCCATCATTTTTGGTAATTGATGGATTGGTATCTGAAATAAAACAGAATAATTTATGGTGATATACATTATAATAACAATTAAAATAAAAGATAGGAAAAGGAAATAATTGGTAGGTACTTAGGATAGGATAATACATTCCAATACTGTCTCTTCTTAGGTTTCGAATTCGCGGTTGGGTGGTAGTTTGGTGAAGGATGTGGACTGTGGAGGAAACTGAGGAGTCTTGGACTTCACCTTGAGCTTGCTGAGTGATTGTACTCATAGTGTTACTAGTCGGTCTTGTTGTATGTGACCACAAGTTTTTGATTTGACTATGAGAAACTAAATATATACTATCCTTCTACTTCTTTAGCCACAGTGTAATATTATGAAATGTAAATAATTTTTGCCTAAACAGTATTAGATCGATTTTATTTTTTACCCGCCGAACAATAACTATATGACCACCACAAAATATCATCTGAATTTGACGTTGACACTTCTTGACACAGTTAAAGGATAACACGGTGACTGACGGCTGTCATAATAGTGACATTGATTGACAGAAAATAAGACTACAGCTCAGGTCAGGGAGTCATGGCTAAACAAATACCGACTTTGAAAAGGTTTTTTATCATTCGGATCGGACGGACAACGGAACATCCGTTGTCCATCCGAATGATGTCCTTTCATAGTACAAATTGACAATTTGAAAGAAAATGGCTTATTTTAGAGGTTTCGCGGCAGTTCGAATAAAGAGTTGGTCAAATTGGTCCAGGCGTTGTTGAGTTATGCCCTTACCAACACAATTTGTGATTCGTAAATCATAAATCATTTATTGCTTGCGAATCTGGTGAGACATAGTCAGGTCTTATAACTAATTAGAGCTAAACAGATTCTGCTACTTTGAGCACACAAACATTACATTTCACTTACATATAAAATAAAACAAATAGGTATATATAAAAAAAATATAAGAAAAATTATGAGGCAATGTCAAATGTTTTATAAGTCAATAACAATAAAAAAAAAATCATAATTGCAGTTCTAATTGCAGTTATAATTCGTTTGTATATGATATATTTTATTTTATATTATAGATTCGATAGGTATGTATTTATTCTAAACTCGGTTGGTTCATTAGTTTTCTATCGAAATTAAATAATAATGTCTCTAAATGCTGTGCTCACCTTTCATTACATAATCTATGTATCATAGTATATTAATGTATGTATTGATTATTTTTAAGTGTTTGTTATATATTCTGTTGGTGTAGCCTATTTTAATAAATAAATTGTTATGAAAATAATAATTAATTCATGACATTCGTTATCATTGTTAATGATAATTATGATAAATTGACAATCTATATACCTACCTTTCGAGTTAATGTTTGATTTTTTACTCGACTAGTTCAACAATTATCATCTTAGAATTCAACTAATGCTCACACATCGATAAGAAATCTATAATATGAATATACAAATGAATCGCAAAATGTGTTCGTAAGCGCAAAAATCAACAACGCCTGAACCAATTTGGCAACCGTAAAAGGTAGATATATGCTGTCGCGGACTTTTTTTTAGTTCTTTTTATAGAGAAGAATTCTCTCACATCATTTTTGGGAGACTAACCAACTTCGCGACGCACGCTAAAGAACTGCTAAACTTGTGTATAGGTCGTGTTTTGAAAGGCGGTAAAGGTTTACGGAAAATGTATGTTTACTTTATGTACATATTTAGGTTTTCAGTAAGTAGGTAGTTTTATCAATTAGTTATCTAGTAAGATCATGAATCAATTTGTATTAGTAGGTCATCGGAGCTAATTAAATTCACGGTGCCACATAATTGGGATATATAGCCTAAAGACTTCGAAAACTGGCATCTCCTAAGGAGTTTTGGTTTTAGCACTTACCTGCATCATAGAATAATAAATTACTACGTAATGCATTCTTAGAATTGAATTGAAAAATAACACGTAGGTACTTTACATACAATTAAATGCGCATTTCTGGTAAAGTGGAGATCTTAATAATATCTTGGTTGATACTAGAAAATAATGCGTTGAAATATGTGTAGAAGAAGAACAAGAACATTTATTGTAATTGTAACAAACTGTGTACCTACATAAATGGTGGGTTATAAAATTGTTTCAACAGTTTGCCCAATCTGAGCATACAATAATAATAACTTGTAAGTAGTGTGTCTAGTACAGTTCCGGGTAATAAAAACTAAATCATATCCTTAAGTAACTTAGGGGCATGAGTAAAAATAAATATTCCCAACAATATTCTGCAAGTGCGTACTATTTTTATTACATCTGCGTGTTGTAATCTAGTATATTACATTTGAGCTATATATATATAAATATATATACTCCTACGATTCGCGAGTATTGCGGCTTTAAGGAATATTTTATTAAAAAAAAATGAAAACTGCAATACTCTTTATGTATTAGATTACATTATTATCATCACTACCAGCGTACAAGCCAGGTAACGAAAATTTATTTATGGGGTTTTCTTAAACCGTTTATTGCATAAATCGTTTATTTGCAACCATGTCGTAATATTAAGGTCTTATATGTATAATATTTAATAATATTTCCGGACTACTCACACAGCATCACCTAACCCCAAACTAAGCAGAGCATGTACTATGGGTGTTAGGTGACTGATATACTACAAAGATATCTTTTTTTTGTAAATACATACATATGATACATAGAAAACAACCAGACCCGATACCAGAAATTGTAGATCGTACAAAATCTGGTCCGGCGGGAATCGAACCCGCAACCTCCTGCGCCTCAGGCGGACGTTCGCCCACCGAGCCACAGAGGTCGACGTTTATGTATACAATAATATTGTATACATAAACGACGACCTCTGTGGTCACATATTATGTGAGAACAGAACATGGACCCTGTTTAAGCACTACAAAAATCATTAAACTAATCTTAGCTTATGTAGGTATACAAAATATCTTTCGTATATAAATAATATAAACTTATTTTTAATTATTTATAATTTATATTTATTTATAATTTATACATGCACCTTCATCAATGGAACTAACTTTATTTCGATTTTATTGGAATATCTCCAAGTTCCTAGATGCAATACTCTGGTACTGTTGTTGTGAACTCTAAACGCGAACGTGTTTCCTGCGTAGGAGTAGGATGGGTGAGGAGACTCCGGCGTCGTCTCGCGTAGTAGCCGCTCGCCGCTCGACAAAAGCGCCCCGCACCGCGCTTCGCTCTCATATCTAATTGTAGTATTTCCTGTGCCGCTAAACAAATTTCTTCCTAAACCCTGTGACTAAAATAGTAATTCATGGATTCCATGCATTATCAACATTTTTTAGTTGCAACGGACGCAGTGAAATGAGTGAAAGTGCGTCTCTAATGGATTATTGAGATGTGGTCCCTATTGTATAGATTGTCTACATGAATTTAAGTAGCAAGGTACAGTGCTTTATTATTGTTCATATTCATAACAGATGCAGTAAAAGATTTTCGTTGATTAGGTAACATTATACATTATTTTAATTATTATACTGAAAAACTTATAAGTAAGCTATGTTTAGCTGCAGTTGCATATGTTATTTACCTGAAAGCATATGAGGGTTCACCGATCCGACCGACTTCCGGCAAACGACATTAACTAATTCAAATCGTATGCCTATAAATGTTGTTAACTCAATAATCTAGTGTCTATGCTATTTCTGTATAGTAACCTAATCTTATATATAAAAATGAATAGCAAAATGTGTTGCTAAGCGCATAACTCAACAAGATAGTTTTAGATAAAAAATAGTAGGTAACAGCAATAAAATTGAGTTAGCATAGCTTTAGCAGTTTACTTAGTTAGCATACGTACCTAACCTTTATTACGTATATAATTTCTTATACAATTTTATAACAAAACATGTGCTACGTTTGTGTGATATTTGCTATGTAAAAATTAGGTAAGTAGGTAACAAAATAATAAGTTCCATAGGTACTTACTATTATAATAACAAACAGGAGAGGGATGTTTTTTTGGTCGTGCTACTCAGTTACTTAGAGATTATTCCTTCCAAAATCATCCATACTATCCATACATGTCAACTACCTACTGGATATGAGCCACGCTTGGCAGGCTTGGTTGCTATTATATACAAACAAAAATATGATTATAATTCCGAGCTACTGCAATAAGTTGTATTGAGTAGATATAGTAAATTTGCTTTACGTATTTGAGGAAATTCTGTAAGAGATACCTTAGTGAGTCTTTGTTTTTAATTAAAAGTCATAAACGTCTTAAGCTTGGCAATGGGTAGCAAATCAAAAATCGTTTAGTTCCAAAATAAAGGAACTTTTCTGGCGTCTCTAACTACGTTTTGCACTAGTTGTTGACTGACAATTTTCTCACAATTCTAGGACACGCTTCGATACTATTTAAGCTTCATACATACATTACATAATTAATTAGGTACCTACTTTTGTTTTGCAGGTAATGCGAGGAGGTACACCCGGGCTGTGCATCGTGATCATTGCATTTGCATTTGGTTGCGTGCGTGGGGAGCTCTGCAAACGAGGCAGGACTTGGTGGAATCGGGAACAAAATGAGTGCGTGCCTTGCACCACCTGCAACTCAGCCAATCAAGCGGTCAGGTTTCCCTGCGAAATTCACCGTGACACCATCTGCCAATCGCTCGAGAATGTTCGAATATTCCCCTTCAATATACCCAAGAACGATAGTGCGAATGACGACGAATATTACGAATATGTGGACTACGAAAGTGAAGTGACGGACAGTGATGATGGTAGTTGGGATTTACAGACGACCAGCCTGACTCTGGCTGCTAGTGGTTGTTTGGTGTTCTTTCTTGTAGTGCTAGTTCTGTCGCTGTACTATGCGAAGGAGTGGAAGATATTAAAGCGGACTCTTAAAACAGGTACTTAGATATGATTATTTTGAATGCACTGTTACATTAATAACATTCAATAGAATGTAGATATACCACGTCCTATAAAAAAAAACAGCACATCCTAACCAGAAGCTAAATAAATAATTCGGCTATTGAGTAAACATTTTCTCTGAGAGTGCATAAATTATGGTTTATTTATTCAGGACGTGCGATCCGATGCGACCTCCGAGTAGTGTCGTTTTTATTATCTTGATATTGATGCTTTCGGAATATCAACAAACTAACGACTGTTCACTTCTGCGAGTAAACTAGACTTTAGTTGTATAATTCAAAGTGCAATGGAGAATTTCTCAGGGCATTATTGGTATTCTCTGCAAACAAACTTTCAGTATGTAAGACGTTACATAACATATACTTAGTCAAGAATTTACGTCTTCATTATTTTATTTTAAAAAGGTATTCGTTTATGAACGCAAACTCGCTGTGTCAGCTCCATTTATGTAATTGGTAATGAATAAATTGAGGCTGTTGGTATACAGAAATTCCCGATTCTGGTCTAGCGGGGCGCTTGCCCGGGTCGTGTAAACAATGCGAGTTTGTTTGTACATGTGCGTTACTAAATTCGACCAGGCTAGCAGACCGCCCAGTAACAATAGCTAACGGGTTTTTGTTTCGTTCGCCTACTCTAAAATTAGAGCTATTAAGAGTTGATTTTAACATGCTAGCTTTTAATAGTTGTGGTTTTTAACCACTTATCGTTTTTAGACTGTTGACTGAAGAATTATTTTTATCTAATACTAGCTAACCCTGCAAACTTTGTACCGTCTTATTCTTTCAACATTTTGTGACACCTTGTATTTTATTTTATGCAAACCTTGTCCCTAAAAATAACAAATACAAACAGATAGAATCATGGAATTTGATTAGTTCAGAAATTATGCGCGTACCTATACACTTCGGCAATTAATTTTTAATAAATAGATTGACTATTTACTTCAGCGTCTGTCATAACAAGTTTTTATATTGCCTGGTTTCTTAAGCATTTATAATTTAAGACAATCATCACAGGCCTTAAAAATGTTTTTTGAACAGATGTCCAAGACCTGACGGCGAAATTGAAACTGATGGAGGCAGGCTCACCTGCGCCGATGGTGATGGCCACAGATCATCACATCTACTGCAACATACATGCTGGGAAAGACACCCTTCTCGGTAAGAAATCTTAACAAAGTTAAATTGTTTATTGCATTCATGAGTACAAAAATTGTAGTCTTAAAAATTAAATTACAGAGCAACATGAGCCCAGGCAGTAGATGGCAATATTAAGAGTAGCAAGATATTTAGATTACCTAAGTAATTTTCAATCTATTAAACTAAATATTAATGACATTTATCCAACAGATCTTATCTTATCAGATTTTTATACAATACAATTATTAAAATTAAAACTAAACAAAACAACATTTTGCAATATTATTAATAAGAAACCTATAAAAAAATCATAAGTGATTTTTATCTATTTCATTAAATTTCTCACGTATATACCTAATGTGCCTGCTTGAAATAGACATCATAAGTAGGTAAAATAGGTAAGTTTTATGTATAGTAGTCAATCGGTTAGCCCGTTCAAAAATACACACCTACCACCTATCTTTCGCTTTAACAATTTAAATAAGTAAATTTATGCGAAGATAAAGTATCAAAGTTCGGGAATGGGGGCTGTAACGTATCAATTTCGTACAAAACACACGAAAGCGTAACTTCAATGCACTGCATTTTCTTGTTTACAAGAAAAAAAAAGTGTGTGTGTGTGTCAGCTAAGACGCAAGAGTGGAGTCTACTCCTTACGATCGATAATTATTATCGAATAGAAAAAAAGGGTAAATGAACTCATCTGCTAAAATGATAAGATAAACAAACATCTGTAATTATTCGGATTATTTATATTACTTCAATAAAGCGTATTACATAAAGTACCTTTGTTACAAAATAATATAGGTAAATAAAATACAGTGAGACTACGAAGTATCGCGCAAAGAGGAGACCCCGAGAATGAGATAGGTACGCTGTGTAATGTATTCCATCTCATTCTTTTACACGTTCAATCCTACAAATATATATGTTTGTCTCTTTCTACGTAACGCCTCAACTTTTCGTGTTACACTTGATTTTACTCCTCATAAAATTTCCGTACCGGGCCTTATAACTCAAATCGTTTCTTAAAGAGTAAACTCCAATAAACATACTACCACGGTTATATTATCTAAAATACTTCATACATCAATTAGGCAGTTCAGCGCATTAACGGATGTAGTACCTTTTTATATGTAAAATATTGTAAAATTATTTATTTAAATTTAAAACATGTCATAACCAGGGAAAATGTTGAAATATTAGGTGTTATTTTAATTTGTTAGAGGTCATGAATGGAAGTTTATTTTAAATACTAGCTATATCAATGAGATAACAAGACTGCATGAAGTGAGAGTAGAGCGAGAGTGCTCGTCCGTAAACAAATCGCATTTGGCGCCACGCCACGAGTTTATCCATTCTGCGGAGCCCCCGCCCGCGCCGCTTGACCCGGGGCCGTATCATGTAGGCGGGATTGATTGCTCTCAACGGCTTTCCTTCATGGGTAAGCGACGGTGCCGCTGTCTGGCGGTCAGATCAACATAGTTTGTGCTGATTTTGTTTGTGAGAAAAACCTTTACTGACTGATATCTATAAACGTAACCACTACTAAACACTATATTTTACTCGCTGGTCTTTTTTTTCTGGGTTGGGGACATACATTGATAAACTTTCAGTCTTTATAATAGCGAAGGTCTGCCTGTCTATTTTCGGCTCTCAGGCTATTTTTATCGTCGCGTTTTTTTTTTCAAGGATGGAAGATATTTTTCGCGGTTTAAAGCATTCCTCGATAAATTATAATATTTATAATACTTATAGCAAGTTAAGAAAAAAATTCAAAGATTAGCTAATTCCACCACATAAACAAAATAATAAAACAACTATAATTTTATTGATGATTTGATGCATAAAAAGGCAGTCATGTTCATTCCGATCTGTCATGTATCGGGGGCTTATTTTATTATCCTATATTCGGTATCCTACGATAACTTTCGTACCGACCGATCTGACTTAGACAGCCGTGTTTAAAAGACTAACTACTAAGTACTAAAGTAGGTAACATAAAAAAATTGTTAGTCATTAAGATTAAGTAAGTATGTAATAGATAAATAACAAAAAGATAACACCTATTTTTTTTCACTACCAAAAGAAAAATCAACATAATACAGTGGATTGAAGTTTTGCGTGGCGGCCTAACGTACAAACACAAACGTACAACACGTACGTGTTGTAATCTCCAACAGTCGTGAGTGTCAACTCGTGGTAGGGCTACAGTACAGCTTACCGAATTTAATCTAGGTAGCATACTGATTGATCAATCAATAATCCGTCCGTATAACGATACTCTAATAAGGATCCAAGGTTGCAGATGCATACAATCGGGGCCATTGGATGCCATTGCGTGCGCGCGCAAGTTGTCGTTCAAATTTTTAATGACAGACCGACTTCACTTTTTGCTTGAGCAAGTGATGCATTCAAATTACGAAATAAAACATCCATATTTTACGCACTTTTGATGCAGGGTAATACCGCTATCATGCAATTAACTAACTAACTATTGTGGCTCAGCGACCCGAAGTGGGTCTGGCCTCCGAAACGAGAGACTTCCACCAGTTCTCAACCTCAAGCTCTCGTAGGTCGGCCTCCACCATGTCCTTCCAGCGATATCTGGGACGACCGACTTGTTTAGTTACTGTTTTAAAATTATTCATCAATACAGTCCATACTAATATTATAAAGCTGGAGGCTGGAGTGCTTCTTTGTTTGTTTGAACGCGCTAATCTCAGGAACTACTGGTCGAGGCTGACTTATTTATCGAGTAAAAATACGTATAAAAGCAATACCGACACCAATTAGATTATTTTAAACTAGTAATATAATCTTATTGGTATGCTTTCATTAAGTAAAACTTCAAACATCATCGATTGTGAGGGTACTAATTAGAAATAAGCGCTTTTTGGCTGGCAAGTTATTATTATGTCTATATATACTTGATAAGAATCAGATACACTCATAAACAAAGGATTCGTGTATTTCAGTTTTACACATCTTCTTAGTAGGTATATATAAATCTCGTGTCACAATGTTTGTCCTCAATGGACTCCTAAACCACTAAACCGATTATAATAAAATTCGCACACCATGTGCAGTTCGATCCAACTTGACAGATAGGATGTCAAAGTCAAAGTCAAAGTCAAAACGTTTATTTCCTTAGAAGCCTATGCTTACATGGACAGGTCAACTTAAATCTAATTTAAATAAAAACTAAGAATAATCAAGGAAATAACAAAGTCTTGACAGTTCGCTTCAATTTTTTACACTGAGTTGAGAAGCGAATAGAACAACTCAGCTTCCATCTCTTATGTTGTTATTATAACAATATTGGTGTACAACATGGTTACTTATACATTTAACATTTACAAACAAATGCTAGTCAAACATGCACATAACAGAAAAAAAAACTAAATTTAGCTATTTTGTCCATCCTAGTGGAACCGAGCTACATCTGACCAAGCATTATCGTCTTTGATATAGTCCTCTGTAGAATAATAGGCTTTTTTCAAAAGACATTTTTTAATTAAAAACTTAAACTTTCGAATGGGTAGGTCAGTTATAAACTGCGGAAGTTTATTATAAAAACGGACACAATTGCCCATAAAAGATTTCCCCACCTTACGTAATCTAAATGTAGGGATATGTAGTTTATTCTTATTTCTAGTATTAACATTATGGAAATCACTCTTTTTAAGAAAATCTTGCTTATTTTTGTGTGTGTACAGCAAATTCTCATAAATATATTGTGAAGCAACAGTCATAATATTTATTTCCTTAAATTTATCTCGTAAGGAGTCGCGTGGTTTCATTTTATAGATTGAACGCACCGCTCTTTTCTGAAGAACAAAGATAGTTTGGATATCAGCTGCCGTTCCCCATAGCAAGATACCGTATGACATGACACTATGGAAGTAACTAAAATAAACAAGTCTCGCGGTGGCCTCATCAGTAATATGCCGCATAGTCCGAACTGCATAAGCTGCTGAACTAAGTCGACTCGCAAGAGCATTAATTTGAGGTTTCCATTGAAGTTTTGAATCAATATGTAGCCCTAGAAACACTGTTGAGTCAACAAGATCAAGCTTTTCATTATCTAATATTATTTTTATAGGACGTTCTCTGACAGTTGGTAATTTAAAATTAATACATTTAGTTTTTTTCGCGTTTAGTAGCAGATTATTAACAGTAAACCAATTCAGTACGCGAGACAAAGAATTATTTACGTCGTCATAGTTATCTTTATTTCTATCTACCTTAAAAATTAGAGAGGTGTCATCCGCAAATAAAACTATGTCACAAAGGTCCTTGGCATAAAAAGGAAGATCATTTACATATACTAAAAATAAGAACGGTCCTAGAATCGATCCTTGCGGCACGCCTAATTCTATTTTTGAGCCCGTGGATCTTTCAGTTCCAACTTGTACTATTTGAATTCTATTTGTCAGATATGACTGGAGAAGGTCTAATGCTTTACTGCAAATACCGTAATGTTTTAATTTATTTAATAACGTAACGTGACTTACACAGTCAAAAGCCTTGGAGAGATCACAAAATACACCGATAGCGTTTTGTGATTTATCCCAGGCCCCTAAGACGTGTTTTAGTAGTAATGCACCTGCATCATTAGTGGATCTACCTTTGGTGAAGCCAAACTGGTTATTATGTAATAATTTGTTAAAATTAAAATGTTCAGTAAGTTGATTTAAGATAATTTTTTCAAATATTTTACTCATGACAGGAAGCACTGATATAGGCCTATAATTGGCAGGGTCATTATGACTGCCAGATTTAAAAAGAGGGACAAGCTTACCATGTTTCATGAGATCAGGAAATAAACCCACCTCAATACACTTATTGAAAATATGAGCTAGATAAGGTGCAATTTCGTTAATGATGTTACCCAGCATTTTTGTTGATATGTTCCAAAGGTCCTCAGTATTTTTTATGTTAAGGGACTTGTATGTTTTTACAATATCGTCAGTGTTAACGTAACTGAAATCGAAACCATCTACACATTTATCAACAGATGATTCTAATAAATCTACAGCCTTTTCGGCGGAGGAGTTTAATGAATGGGTTACAGTTTTAGAAATGTTACAAAAAAACTTATCGAAGGCATTCGCTACCTCTTTATTTTTAGTTAGAACGGTGTCATTGATTTTTAATATAATATCTTTTTTTTGTGGCTTTGACCTTCCAGTCTCATTATTTATAATATTCCAGGTAGCTTTAGGTTTATTAGTAGAACACGTTATTTTGTTTCTAAGAAAGAGAGATTTAGCGGTATTGCATACTTGTTTAAACAGCTTCGAATATGTATTTACGTAGGAAAGAAAAGAATCGTTATGTAACATCGATCCCCTGTCAGAATAGAGTTCGTATAGTTTATTCCTGCTTTTAAAAATGCCTGGCGTAGCCCAGTCAGTGAAACTAACTTTTTCTCTAACCTTACAAAATTTAATCTTAAATATTTCATCGTGTGCCCTTGCAATTATTTCGGAAAGCGAAGTAAATATATCATTAGGGTCATCAATATAAGGTAATGAGACAAGATTATATGCTATTTTACTTTGGAAAATAGAGATGCGCTCCTTTGTTATAGGCCTGTAACTAAATTCCACTAACTTATTTATCGAATTGGTATAGGGGAACTTAACACTTTGTGTAGATGGTTTTTACGGCGAGAAAAATTCGAATAATTTCCGGGAAAATTTTATACCCGTGCGACGCCGGGGCGGGCCGCTAGTTTTGTTATAAAAATAAACACTGTAAATTAAAAACTTGTTCAAAAACTTGCAGTCAGAGCGGTCAACCGCCAAGTGTGGTAGGTTATTATTATTAATAATAACAACTTAAAGCATAATAATAATAACTTATTATGCTTTAAGTTGCTTTATTTTATAAATGAAAGGTAAGTTTAGGTTTACGAACTAGGATACATTGTTTTTATATAAAAAACACACATACGAGGCAAGCGAGCGAAGCTAGTATGTGTAGAAGCGCGAGATAGCGCCTGGTATTATGCAAAGTCTAGCCCCTAAATATGATATTTCAATGCAAACTATTATCATATTAATCGTTACTAAGTGTGAATTATTAGTAATCACCATTAAAGTGATAATTAACTTTAATCAAGAATTATGGTTAATTTTGTTGATTATTTAATATTGCTTAGTACTATTAAATTAATTACATTTACTGTAACCAGCCACAAATATAATAATATAATTGCTGGAACATATACGTAAAAATGTTAAGCCCTAGCTTATTTTAACAGCGATTAATATCTTACTAGCTTATTTTATGGGTAAAATCGTCACCCTGCCTACCGACACGACAGTGTGCACGTGTGTTCATTATCTGGTTATTTGTAATGCAAGCCCGCGCGATTGACTTCCGTCCCGAAGGGCATCAGAGGTACCGTCTCACTTCCTGCTCACACCAATTTTTGACAAACCATATCAATTATTAAAATTAATAATACCGTCGATCGATTATTGTAAACGTTTATTGAACTTCCAATGAATTCCGTTAGGTGGTATGTGGGCGGTAAAATATGTACTTATGTCACAATCATATGCCGTTTTTTTTATTTTATTTACCTACATGACGATATTATTTGACTCAGCTGTAAAGTAGTAACTAATGCGCGCACGCATTTAAACAAAACACTACACTTAAAACAATAAAACTATGTAAACAGCCCATTTGACAAAAGAAACCAACAACAACAACAGCAACAGAATGCAAAAGCTGAACTTGGACCTTTTTAACAAAATAATTGCTGTATTTCAATCTTATTTTATTAATTTATATCTCATGTTTGTGACACAATTGCTATTTCCTTTATTCTATTTATGTATGTTTTATTATATTTGTCCGTTTATTAAATAATGTTAAACATTGGAAATTTGTAGTTACAAATAAACTTTTTGATTTGTGTTTGTTTAAGGTTTGTTTCCTGCTTATTAAAAGAAAAATCAGTCCTCATATTAGCTGATTGAATCCATGTGAGATGAGATGCGATTCCTTTGAATGAGAACGCAAACTTTGTGAGCTACCTTTGTGCGTTCTAAAATTGTCCTAAGCCGTATAAATCTATCTCTGGCTCACGTTATAACGGTATGCCATAATAAAATGAATAGATACTATCCATACTAATACGAATTAAACCTATTAAAAATGCGAAAGTAACTCTGTCTGTCTCTCTGACTGTTCTTCTTTCATGCAAACATAACTGAAATTTAGTACATATTGAGAAGGGACATACGCTTCTTATTAGGTACCTCGGGAAAATGACATTCAATGCGGTTAACACCGCGGAGCAATACTATTATACTATAACTTTCGAATCGCTTAAAATCTGTGCAATATTTACCTATGTATGTTATAGTGTAGCATGAATCTGTCCTTAACATGTGATCCTGTATTTTTTTCTGTGTAGGTGTACAAATAAAATAATACAGTATCAAAGTGGAAAAACTAGTAATGTATGCCCATATTAAGATGGTTTTATCACAGCGTTTCCCCTTTTTATATATATTTATTTATTTAAATTGATCATCAAAGCCTTTTATTGTTTATTGTAAATAAAAATAAAAAAGGGGTGTGTGCGATTCACACACGATAGAAGTGAAACTTCAGTAAATCGACAAGATAATAAGAATAAAAAAAAAACAAAAAAAAATACTATGCAAAAAGGTTTTGTTCGGGCGGTCACCCATCCAAGTACTGGCGTCGCGCAAAGTTGCTTAACCTTGTTAGCGTTTAAGATTGGCTTACCCGACAGGTAAGCCAATCTTATTTCCATTTCCGTTGCATCCGGTTTCAAATCACAACGATTCCAAAGAAGTTTCACTTCAAAATAAAAAAAAATTGATCAATAAAATCTTATGAACACAAAAAAAAAACTTCAAAATGTGACACGATTTTTTTAACCGCACACTCCCACAGAGCCGATCTATTCTATCTACATTCTGCTAATTTTTTTTATTTATCAATAACAACGTCTTTGACGATTATCGACGGAGAGGGTTTATGGCATGCGGGAAGGGATGTAGATCGCCTTGCACTTTAAATGTATTTTTTAATTATTATAAAAATTCTATGCATGAACGCACTACCAATTTAGTTCCATAGGTACCTCGCTGCGTCCATAGGTAACTCTGTCGTGTCATATTCCATTTCCAAAATCGTGAGAGCGCATTAGGTATACGTGCTCACTTTTTATTAAAATTAAGATCACGCCCAAGAACCGACTTGGGTTTATTGGGACTTTGAGAATTTATTGTTAATAGGTAATACGAAGAAGAACACTTTTCACAGGGTACATAGCCAAATTTATCAATTCATAATATTGTTTCGTAGGTAGAGTTATGATTAGCTCAACTAGCTTAAATATGTTTGATTGCTGCAAATAAATCTAGAAAAATAGGAGGTAGGTACCTAAAAATATTTTTCGACCTAATTATATAGGTAATGGACAAATGTATATGATGACGATAATTTCGCCTAGTCCTAAATAATTAATGCCTTTTTGGAGTTTACTCCTTAAGAAACGATTTGAGTTATAAGGCCCGGTATGGAAATTTTATGGGCAGTAAAATCAAGTGTAACACAAAAATTGAGGCGTTACGTAGAAAGAGACAAACATATATATCTGTAGGATTCAAAGTGTAAAAGATTGAGATGGAATACCGTCGAAACGTCACGTTCGAAATAAGAACTTTAACGCATTTTGATTGGTTGTTTGTTGTGTCTCTGGAATGCGAGTTACCATTTTTGACATTCGAATACGCGTTCGAAAAAGTATTCGTCTAGGATTCACTTAGAATTTCTCAGTGAGTAGAGGTGAGAGTGCAAAGTTATTCAGTAAAATCATCAATATTTACATAAAAATTTTGGCCGGACGTTTCTTTTTCACTTGGATATCGTCTTACAAAGATAGCTTTTTTACGTTTTTGTGCAGGGAACTAAAACAATTGACAAATTTATGGCCCTCTCAACGCGTTTCGTTGGAACATATATACTTAATAAGTAGGTACCTTCTGTTATTTATTAATTAAAATATTAAAAAGAAGCTATAGTTTCGACACCTAATTAATTTGTTCTTTGCAGTATTTAAGAATGATATTATAATTCAAAGTAAAAGAAATCAATCATCCTAAAATTGGATTTGTATAAATTGAACACAATTATTATTATTTTGTAACATACTTTATGTAATACGCTTTATTGAAGTAATATAAACAATCCGAATAATTGCAGATATTATGTTTGTTTCTCTTATCATTTTAGCAGATGCGTTCATGTACCCTTTTTTTCTAATCGATGTACATATATTATAATATCGTTGTAAGTAGTAAACTCCAATCGTGCGTCGTAGCTGACACACACACACACTTTTTTTATGTTGGAATTTATATATTTTGAATAAAAAGCCGGAAAGCTGCGCCCCAATTCATCGTCTGAGCTAGGAAGCAACAGGAAGCTTCCATAGCGGTTGTGCATTCAATAAATAGATCCGTAGAAACAGTTATAATCATAAATCATATAGTTATGTGTGATCATGACGTCTATCCGTTCGATATTTTGGGATTTGAATTTGGTACCGATTGGGAACGAATTGGCACGCGCTTCAACTAAGTACCTGATTATGTATTATTTTGCACCGAAGACGTTAATACTCAGGCTTGGTGGATACGGATATTTGCCATATCAGTCCCTAAATAGACTGTTCATTTTACTGCAGGTGTGTGCAAAGGTGGAAAGTTTGTGTGGATGGCGTTAAACCATCATAATCTGTAAATCTTAAAGCAATAGACGCAATCATGTTTTAGGATTTAATTTTTACTTATTAATATAATATTGGATAACGGGAAATAAGGGGTGTTTGCTCATAATAACTATTTAACGGACAAAATCAAAATCCGATTCAATAAATCATATTGCGCCATAGGAACAGCGTCAAACAATATCGGATGCGTGTTCGGAATCGCAAAACAACAGTAGGTACTAGAGACCTACAGAATTTCCTTTCCTTTTTGGTCTCCGGAAGTTGCCGGGTAAGCTGTTCTTTATGCAAGAGCTACCTATGCTGTAGGTACGATGTCAATAACACTATGGCTTATGATTTATAACTGAAATGGTCTGCTTTAATACAATACTGTTCATTCTTACTGCAATAAGATATAGCCTGAAAATTCTTCCATCAAAAGTGAACGAAGTATAATGTCACGCCTACCATCTTCAATTAATCTTACTTTGATCATTATATTTAAGATTAAAGATAAAAAGTAACCAAATTTAAATTATGTATTACATACCTGATACCTAGGTTGGTGAATAGTTTCTATGAGGTTGGAGGATAGTTCTTGCATGATAGGATATTTGGTCAAAATGTTCTGATATTTATCAATGCGAAATGTATTACGACATGCGAAATATTTTAACTTTAACAGCTACTTGACCAACCGTTAATAGCCTAATTCTACCGACACTGTTGCTTGTATTATGTTGTGCTCGTGACACCACGCTAAGACCTTCCTGGTATTCAGTTAATCTAACTAGAAGAATAATAGTCAAAGTCATGCACTTATTATCAAAACTCATCACGTGCATCACTACATGTGCCTGTTAAGTAAACAGGAGACGGACTTTACTGCATTCAAAATTGACACACGATTTCTCAGATTGTGCCCAGGCTACATTACTTGTAAAATCACAGAATGATTGGTTGAATCGATGTAGGTACTATGTTATATTACGACTACCTTTCACTACATTGGTTCTCGGCTTCTATCGCTAGCTTCTTAACAAATTTGAATTACAGTTTTATTCATGACGAATAGCTTTAGTAGTAGGTAACTAGCTAGACAGTAACTAGGTAAAGGTACTGGGTAAGTACCTAGGTACATTACATACCTAGTTCTTGCGTAAAAGACGAACAATACTAATAATTTAACGTATTCATTTAAATATTTCACTTTTTATATCAAACTTATAAGGAGGTTTAGAACCTTCGATATAGACCATTTATAACTTAACCTAAAATAGTGCAAAATCGATTTAAAAACAAGAAAAGCTTTTATCCGTTTTATCTCTAAAATAGTCGCAAAATGGCATAGATAGGCTTATTGTGTGTTTTAGCCAATTCAATTATATTAGCCAGTTTTTAGGAAAACTAGCGTAAGTATTAATATCCATCTCCACTGCCTAACAAATAAGAATACTGAGTTGACTAAGAATGGGTTGGAGTCTCCAACCCATTCTTAGTCAGTATTCTTATTTGTTAGGCAATATTGTACGAATAATTAACCGGTGACATCTCAATTGTAACTGCTTTCGGAACTAAATCCAATCTACAAAATCAGTACCTAACTGCCAACCTAAATAAGATAGATTGTGTTGCGTCCGATACAGACGAACGGAGGACGACGGGGCATTGGCAATTGTTTGAAACACATTTGAAGGTTAAATGTAGTCTGCCAGTTGCGTAGTTTCGACTTCCTAGAACCACTGAACACGGAATAGCCAGACATTTGCAGCTCCAAGGAGGGAATAGTTACAATGTTTATGTTACAAACACTGAAATAGAAACTCGTAAACAATGCTTTGAAATTGTACGTATTTTATTAGCGGTAGAGGACAGAACGTAGGTGGAATCTTAATTATTTATGTGTCTTCCACACAACATGACATTTTAAGCACCTACCTACCTGGACTACTTAGTTACGGGTACTAGACTGTGTGACTATAATTGGTATATTGTTCGTATTAAAATTGAGTAAGTTTCTAAATAATCAAACTAATATTTTACCTCACTATTATACCTACACATATATTTTATGTCGTTAAAAGCTATGTAGTTTTGTCAACAAATGAAATTCCATAAAAAAAAGGTGTGTGTGCGAAAAGATGTCGCGTAAAGTTGCTTAAGGTGGTTGTATGCGCTAACGCGACTTTTTCAAATTGATATATCTACTTTATGAGTGAATAAATATGTATAAAAAAAATATATGTTGAAAAATAGATATTAAATTACAACTTGAACGTTTGAAATTATTGTATCTTCATTATTACTTAATAAAAAAAATATTCAAAGTAAGGCATTTTTTATCCGAAATTTGGATATATCTTTTAAACGGTATTGAGTTTGAGTATTTTTCTTTAACTTAAATATTTGTCAAAGTATTCCACACAAACTGTACGTTTGAAAATTAAAACAAATGATTTATACGACTACAAATAATTATTTTATGTTTTCGGTATGAAATGGAACGACCGGGTCTGTGCGGGGGCGACGGGCGGCAGTGTGGCTCAGACTATCGGACGGGGAGGTTGTGTCGCGCGTCTTCGTCATCGGTCCAAATGCATTTTTCGATGTAACCGTATAACGATTATTGTTTGCGCATGGACTCTGTTGTTTAGTTTTATATTTTAGAAATAGGTATTTGAGCTCGGACTTTTGTATATTCGTTGGACAAGTTCAGTAAGCAATTAGCAGGAATAAAAGCTAGTAATAAATAAGTAATGATTATACTTACTACCTACCAACTAGTAAATTAAGTACCAAGCTAATATAATAAGTACCTACCTATTAATATTTATAAACAAAAAAAAACACTTATGAAAAAGTTGTTTTTTTTTTATAAGGGTTACCTAGTTAACTAACTCTGACTCTGAGTGCCTCGTAGGCGCGGTGTGCGAATGTCCGCTTGCAGAGCAAAAGGTAGCGGGTTCGATTCCCGCCGAGGGTAAAAGTGTTTGTATGTTCTGCAAGCACTTTTCTCCTTGGTCTGGGTATGTAATATGTATAATAAAAAATATCTTTAAATGTATGTATATTATATTAAGTATATCAAATATCTAGTACCCGTAACACAAGCTTAGAGCTTACCACGGGACTAAAATGTTGTTGCGTGAATTGTCTGGAAATATTATTTATTTATAACTAGCACAGACTAGTATAAATATAATTAAAAATTAAATAATGAATTAATTGTTATATATATTTTATGTCACCGTACCGTCGAGTTATTTGCTGTGCATTATCCTCTCCATCCTAAGGTTGTCTGGAAGAAATTGCTCTAAGCAATAAGGCCGCCCATTACGCATTTTTGTATTTAGCTTTAAGTCCCTTTTTGTATTGTGATATGGTGTGTAATAAAGAGTTTTATTATTATTATTATGACTAGGTAGATGATACAAACAAAGTATATACACTGTGTATTTTCGAACCTTGATCAAACTAAATGCGGATACACGACATACATTTATGGATAAATATAGGATAAAAAAATTATATGTTGGCTATTTAAAAAAAAGCCAATATTTTTTTATGAAAACTACTTCGTATGGTTTTTTATTTGTTTCAGTTTGAGTAAATGGTGTATTTTATTCAAAGTAGGCTCATTTGAAAGCTAGATAGTTTACATCATCATCATCATCAGCCCTTATCCCATATTACGTGGGGTCGACGCAACATCTTTCTTCCTTCCATTTTCCTCTGTCACTCGTCATCTCAACATTCATTCCTTCCTTCAAAGTTCAAAATTAATTTATTGCGTAAATACATGTTACAGCGTTGTTATGGCTTAAATTTTACATGGATCAATGTATTTTACCTGTCCAGGCATGCAATTATAAAATTGGCATTACACTATTGAATAAACTAAAATAATAAAAATCTAACAAAATACAGTACTAAATAAATTTTTATAATTATTAACTTTAAATTAATTTCATTAAACATTTATAACATCAGTAATCATCATAGTAAGCAAAATTCAAAGTCATAAAACTAATTATTGTACAATTTAAAAAGTCATTATCTTAGAAACATTTTTGTCAGTCATTTTTGTTCTTACGCATGCCATCCTTCAAACAGTCCATCAATATTTTCTTTGACCTACCTCTTCCCACATATCCATCAACACACATATCTAACACTCTAAGCTAGATAGTTTACCTAATTAAGAAAATTCAAAACAAAATACAATTTTGGTACAAGAGCCCGCAAAATTTTTTTTTGTAGAAATTTACCAAAAAATTTTTTTTTTATTTTGTTGTTGATCTATAATTTTTAAACTTTTTTGCATTATTTATTAAACTTCATAATATTTTTCAAAGGTTGTCTGGAAGAAATTGCTTTAAGCAATAAGGCCGCCCATTATGCATTTTGTATTATCCAAGTCCATTTTTGTATTGTTTTATCTTGGTTTGTAATAAAGAGTTATATTATTATTATTCTACAAATTCTACAAAGAGTATGGGTCTACCTTTTTTCGTTGTCATGTTATTAGCCATTTTAATTAGGTACTTTCTGCCTTGTAGTGCCAAATATCAACAGACAACAAATTATGTATCTTAAGTTGCATTAAAATGATCACGCACGATTGTGGTGAAGTGAGCTGGAGCGTCACCATGAATCACGCCAGCGAATGAAATAAGAAACGATCGCGATGTACTAAAAAGAACTTGTGAACTGAACGTGGGTTTACTTGCAACGATATGCATTGAGGAAAATGGCTGGCATTTTGAACAATCAATAAATTAATTGATAGTAACTAATACAACACTTTAGTGTTGTATTACTTAATCTTATCATTATCCACCGTTAATATCCCACTTTTGGGCAAAGGCTTCGTTCCGTTTCATCTTATCTTGCCTTGTTTCATTACATAATTTGCTGTCTGTTGATCTCTGTACAAGGCAGAAAGTACCTAATTCGAATGGCTAATAACATGACAGCAAAAAGAGTTTAATTAACCTTTTTGGTACGTGGGCTACCCACCAACCTTAGAGTATCTATGGATACCAACAGTGTCAGTCGCGTAGCATTTCAAATAATTTTATACTATCTACCTGAAACTTAAAAGGAAAAGCAAAATACCACGAAAACTTAGTGACTGACCAAACATCTGAAATTGTACTCGTCTTTATGCCCGATTTTCTAATCCTATGACATTATGAATATTGCAGATACTACCTAGATTCTATCAGACGATTGGCCTTCAAGCAAAAACCAGACATTATTCATAAAATTAAAACCCTTACTTTTTAGAAGAGATTTGTTGTATAAATTATGAAGTTTAATATGACATGCAAAAAAGTATACCTCAATAATCCAGTGTAAAAGTTACAGATTAAAAATAAAATAAATATCTATTTTTTTGTTAAATTTCTACAAAAAAAAAGTTTTAATAGGCTTTTGTACCGAAATTGTATTTTCTTTTAATTTTCATAGCTAGGTAAACTATCTAGCTTTTTAATGAGCCTACTTTGAATAAAATACACCGTTTACTCAAACAGAAACGAAGAAAACACCAGATGAAGTACCTAGTTCTCATAAAAAAATATTAAATCTACTTTTTTAAATAGTTTACATAAAAAAAATCTGATATTTATCGATTAATTTTTGTCATGTATCCGCAAATTCCGCAAATCCGCGTTTGATCAAGCTTCGAAAATACACATTGTATAGGTAACTAGCCTACCCTGGCAGGATTGGCTTAGGATCTTATTATTAGGTTGGTACTTAGTAAATAAAG
The DNA here is from genome assembly GCA_929108375.1 of Gymnoscelis rufifasciata. Classification (NCBI taxonomy): domain Eukaryota; kingdom Metazoa; phylum Arthropoda; class Insecta; order Lepidoptera; family Geometridae; genus Gymnoscelis; species Gymnoscelis rufifasciata. Next base: position 8,239,282 of record OV815302.1, on the reverse strand, counting down.
AAAACCTAGTTAAAAAAACATACTTATTATTTATTTATTTATTTGTTATATTAGAACCACCAACAAGAAAATACACTAAAATAGTTTAAAAATTAAGGTTCATTAATATCTAATAATAATATATAATTAATTTTAACAATACATTTTAAATTAAAAAGAAAATAACATAAGCACAAACGCATAAATCTCTAGGTAGAATAGTTTTAGCGTAATAATGATGTAGTTGGAAAGTCATTATTTACGGCGTCGCGACTCGCGAGGACCCGGCACGCGTGACCGCTTGCCGAGAGCGCAGGCCGCGCTCTGCGTCGTAAAAATGTAGCGGGGAGTATGCGGTTGCGCGGGGAATAATTTTGACTCCGCCCGAATCCTCAAGGCCGTTGGCCCATACAGGCGCCTTAACCTTGTTAGCGTTTAAGATTGGCTTACCCGACAGGTAAGCCAATCTTATTTCCATTTCCGTTGCATCCGGTTTCAAATCACAACGATTCTAAAAAAGTTTCACTTCAAAAAGGTATCTAACTACCTTCCATAACAATATTGTCAATATACAACATACAAGTAATATGACTAAAAGGGGGATCTTCAGGTTTATGTGACTGAACCGTTATTTATAAACCGAGTGTATTTAGCGATTTAAGTTTGTTGCTGAGTTAAAAAATATAAAAAAATCAGCACGGTTTAAAGCAGATAATAACTAGGAATAAGTGCAGCTGGGAGCATTACGATTCTGTGCACACGCACGCACAAGCCGTAAATTAAAATAAGGTGGCTACAAACCGCAATTAGCATCAACTGTTTTTGCTTTATGCGGGGAGCTTTTTATAACGCTACGAATACATTCGCAAGGGCATTTCTATTTTCTACTGCACATTTGATATACCTTCTGCTAAAACATTAATAGGTACCACAATACAGCTGAGTAAGAGCTGTTAAAGAAAACGTCTACGCTTAATGGTGATCGATCTAGCTGAATGAGCGCTCTCTTAGCCATTATATTGTTTACCTACTTCTTTAGGGTTCCGTACCCAAGGGGTAAACGGTAGTCTATTACTGAGACTTCGTCGGCGTCGTCTGACCGTAACCAGGCTCACAGAAACGTGAAGAATATCACAAGAACCGTGATAGTTAACGATTTCAAATTTTGAGGCATGATGTATTTTATGTTGCCGAAATAACAACAAATACTAAAAACACACACAATCAATAAATATTTTAGAGGGCTCCCATACAACAAACGATTTATATCAGGTTAAGCAACGTTTAGCACTACTTGCTTAAGATTTATCATTATCTTATTTTAGAAGTTACAGGACAGACACACACACACACACACACACACATTTTACCGCCTAGGCTCTTCTTCTTTGAAGTCGGTTAAACTTATACTTATGTTTAAAAACTTTAACAAAAAGTAAAAAGAAACGCATCTTTAATAAACACGTGGTATAAAATAAGGGGTAATTTTCAATATAACTCGAGAACTACTCAACCGATTCTTTTAAAATGTTAATGGGATTAACTTGCGAGCAACAGCATTCATTTAAAAAAGAAAATTTCAATCCGTCTTTCTTTGTATCGTGAATTATCTGATACTGGGGAATTCTTGATATTGATTCTTCTTTCCATGTCAATGATAGATTAACCACATTACTTAGGTGTTATGACAGCGGAAAAAAAGTGTGTGTGTGTCAGCTACGACGCACGATTGGAGTTTACTATAGTAAATACATATATCATATAGGTATCGTTCGTAAGTATACTTACGAACGATACCTATATGATATATGTACATCGAATAGAAAAAAGGGTACTTGAACGCATCTGCTAAAATGATAAGAGAAAAAAACATATATCTGTATATTATTCGGATTGTTTATATTACTTCAATAAAGCGTATTACATAAAGTATGTTACAAAATAATAATAATTGTGTTCAATTTATACAAATCCAATTTTAGGATGATTGATTTCTTTTACTTTGAATTATAATATCATTCTTAAATACTGCAAAGAACAAATTAATTAGGTGTCGAAACTATAGCTTCTTTTTAATATTTTAATTAATAAATAACAGAAGGTACTTATTATATTCCAACGAAACGCGAGAGGACCATAAATTCGTCAATTGTTTTAGTTCCCTGCACAAAAACGTAAAAGCTATCTTTGTAAGACGATATCCAAGTGAAAAAGAAACGTCCGGCTAAATTTTTTTTGTAAATATTGATGATTTTACTGAATAACTGCACTCTCACCTCTACTCACTGAGAATTAGTGAATGCTAGACGAATACTTTTTCGAACGCGTACCTATTCGAATGTCAAAAATGGTAACTCGCATTCCAGAGACACAACAAACAACCAATCAAAATGCGTTAAAGTTCTTATTTCGAACGTGACGTTTCGACAGTATTCCATCTCATTCTTTTACACGTTGAATCCTACAGATATATAATGTTTGTCTCTTTCTACGTAACGCCTCAACTTTTGTTAACACTTGATTTTACTCCCCATATAATTTCCATACCGGGCCTTATAACTCAAATCGTTCGGAGTAAACTCCAAAAAATTAAGGCATTATTTAGGTACTTGTTACAACTACTTACCATGATTTATTTTGTTTCAGGTTCATCATCAAGCAAAAAATTAGGGAATGTTTATACACAAGAGAAACATCCTTCCTGAATTTGATGAAAAGTTCCGAAATTCTCCAAAACAGTACAAATTGTAAAAATTGCTTTTCATTTGCATACCTCGCCTTTATTTAATATGAAATAAAACATATTTTCTCAACATAATCTTTTTCATTTTGTTCAATCATATTATTATTACGACTCAAGCTATCCAGGCCGACTAATGTGTTAAGAGTAGGATGATTATTATTTAAAAACTAGTGGCCCGCCCCGGCTTCGCACGGGTTTTAATTCAATTTTTTTTCCCGGCAATTATTCGATTTTTTCTCGCCTTTTAAACCTTCCCTAGACCTCCACGAACATTTCAAGACTATGATAAGATAAATCCGATCAGCCGTTCTCGAGTTTTAATCAGACTAACGAACAACAATTCATTTTTATTTATATAGATAGATGAAAGGGTCCATTCACACCGCGATTCTAAACAAAGTATCGAACAAAAATACAATCATTTTTTGGAAGGATAAAAATATGAGAGACAGCCAAGATCAAGATAGATCCTTACTTACCAATCTATTTAATTTTGGACTACATCATTTGAATCTATACCTACTAATATTACAAAGCTGACGAATTGTTTGTTTGAGCGTGCCAACCTCAGGAACTACTGATCCAACAAAATCTTTTTAATACATTATTAGTATAGATTTTAGCAAGAATCTACATTGTCCATACATCCATAAATGCAGAACTCCCAGCTTAGCACGGCGCGGCGTTTGTTGTCTAGGTAGGGAAGAAACGATGTCTAGGTAGAACAGACTTCTTGTCTTTAGAGAATAGACTTGTCTCGTAATATAATTTTTTAATGTTTTCTGAATTTACGTGAGTAAAATTTAAAATCACTGAGAAAATTATTGACAGTAAAAAACAACTGAAAAATCTACCGACTTCATGTTATATAACGAATTCGTAATAGTATCATATACGCGAGAGTTCCCTTCCAGCTATTGTAGAAGATGATGTGATTACAGTTTAAGAAGATCAGTACCTACGCTTTAAGACTGTGACGCATGAACCTTCAAAATAGATTTAACAGCTGTCTGTTAGATAATTTTCTCCATTGTATAACTTATACCGTTTCTCCAGGTATAATTTTTTTCGTGACCATCTCGACACAGGGTCTTATTTTATCTACGGACAATTAAAACAACAGGAAATATACGAGGGAGGCCTATGCTCAGCAGTCTGCGTCCTACGGCTGAAATGCTGACAGGCAACTATTTAGTATCTATATAGTAGTTAGATCATTCATAAAATTAAATGTTTGTACACCTTATTATGGTAGAATTTTGTAGGCTAATTATCTATAGCTTTAAGACCTGGCAATTATGTACCCAAAATTCTTACAAATAAATAATTTATTTATACTCTAAGGTTACACTTACGTTACTTTGCCTACCTAGTTTACTTATTAGAAATTATTTGATACATTTTAACAGGTTGAAAAGAAAAAAATAATGTAGATTGCTTAAGTAGGTACATAGGTACATAGATAAAATGATAATAATAATTAACGGTTGGGATTTAAGCGGATAGAGAATTGTGGTAAGTGTAGTTATGGAGGGTGGCGAACGTCATTTTATACACAAAACTGGCAATAGATAAATGATATTGCAAAAATAGTTCCAGAAAAAAAAAACAAGATTGCCACTCTGTTACAATACATCTAATACTACTAACTAATAAATAGTGATGCTTTTGTTTCTTTGGGTTGAGTAGGGCAAGTGCGACATGGAGTGATATATACCCTATAGGTACTTGCCCCAGAAAGTTGTAAGCCTTGCTTTTGCATATTATTTATGTAACTTGCAGTATCTTTTTTTTGACTGCATTAGTGCGCTGTGGGTAGGTAAAGGTCGATTCCCGTTGTATGTTTGTACGCAAGAACATATTTCTTGATAAAGGAGCTTCCAATGGGGTATTGTAAGTTTTACGCTGACATGGAAACAAATTACTTATAAATGGGTACAGAAAGCCGTGTTGGCTCAGTGGGAGGTCGTGGGTTCAAACCCCGCCACGCACCTCTGGATTTTTCTTTTTGAGAAATTTATGTGCGCTTAAAACACGTGCTTTAACGGTGAAGGCAAACATCGTGAGGAAACCGGCAGGTTCTGAGAACTTTAAAGAGTTTGAAGGACATGTGACATTTACCAACCCGCACTTGGCCAGCGTGGTGAATTAAGGCCTGATCTCTCTCGCCAAGAGAGAAGTCCCTGTGTCCCAGCAGTGGGAACGTTAATAGGGTGATGATGGGTACAGAAAGCAACAAAATTAAGAGCAAAGTGAACTTTAAATATCTTAGACCTCAACCACGATAATACTTTTTATATAATAATAAAATCCTTTATTTCGGGTATCAACGGCCCATGTACCTTACACACATGTAGACTATGTTTGTGTATTTATATGTAGATATGGATCGTATTAACGTGTTGTTGGCAAGGGTCCCAACAGACCTTATAACATGAAATTCGGTAGGTATGTATGGTTTCCCATACATACCGAACCTGTCAAGTCTGGACTCCATGGGCAACGCCGTGGCGTGAAAAGCTAGTTCACAATATAATTAAATTAAAAAGTCGTTATGCTTTATTTTAATTATTATATTTACCCTTACAAAGGTTCTTGATTCTTCTTCGTTAACAATTAGAAGAAAAATATCAATGTTATTAAAATTACATTATAAACTACTTATCAACATTAAAACATACCATTTATCTCAAAAATAATAATTTACTAACAAACTTATATTAAAAGAGTGTGTAGAACTATCATACTCAAGTATCAATACAATTCCTGGACTCTTCTTTTGGGAGAATTCTTAAATTGTTTTGTATGCAACTTAGACGTAATTTTGAAAGAAATCAAGAAACAATAAATAAATAGGAAAATGGTGCAAAAATATTGAAAATGGTCACCAAAGCCAAAACAAAAAGTAAAGATATTTTAAAGAACCCTAATGAACACTACAAACAAGGTATAAATAGCAAGATATTGCATTTGGTTGATGATTGAAAAAAGCCGAGGGTCTATATTATAATGAACATTATTTTGGCGAAAGTCAGAAGAAACATGTAATAAAGCAATATTCGTTTTTTTATTTCCATTGGAAACTGTTAAAATCTAAAACTAGCATAACAAATCACACTACATAAGTGAAAATAAATGAAATATCAGAAGCGCAGTCTACTTTGTACTAAAAACTTTAAACACTAGCAAGGTTATTTGTAGATTAGTTTTGGCACTGAACTTAAGTTAACTTCAGATATTTGCGTCATTACGTATACCTAAGCAACAGTTGATTCATTTAAAACACAAATCTAAGTGCCCTTTCAGAATCTTGTCATTGGCTCAGTCTATACTTAAATTCATAAAGAAATCTTCAGTAAAAGATAACCAGAAACAATCTACTCAATAATAATGATCTTAACTTGCAAACCCCTTACTGCTTCAGGGCAATTCATTAAATTATTATTTTAAGTAGCATTCATCTGTTGACAGCATGCTTTACTAGTTGGCTATTTATTATAAGAAAGAAAATTTTAGTTCCGTTTACCTCAAATGCAGATACAACATAGTAAAATGCCAGAACAGTAAATGTTAATTAGCTAACTAAAGATTGGCAAAATTCCACAAAGCATTCTTTAACCAGTTCAAGACATCAGGCCTCAACGCAGAGTGGACTAAATTGTTGTAAATGGTGATAAATGCTGTGGCGATTCCCCAACAAAGTCTATGCAACGATCAATCTATCGAGTGCGAGTATCTGCCGACTCCGGCCGCGAGGTGGCGTTGGTGGTGGGTGCAGGCGCTTGGTATTTGGGTACTGGAAACATTGGCCGAGGTTCTATCATTGATACAGCATCGAACCTAGAAATAAAGAAAAAAAATCACTCAAATATTTTTAAGACTTGATTTGCAAAATTAACTCTCCTCATGCAATTATTAACTTGTGAAATTTTATTCGATTAAATGATTATACTTACTAGTGACTTGTCATAACACAGTCACTCTGGTATGTTTATCTTAAAAACATTGCTTATAAAAAAACATGTAATTTTTCTGCACTTACTTGTTACTTTTATATTTGTCTGGTATCGCCTGGTATGGCTGCTGAGAGACATGCGAGTGAGTGCGAGCTAGTTCCCTCAGCACTGGCTCCAAGTCCGTGAATGAGTATCCTGAACATTGTTCCAAAGCAGACGGCCAGGCCACAGCCTGGCATGACGGTGAGCGGACTTCCCTGATATCCCTAAAATTTTCCACAAAAGCTAAGTGACAAAATTGTATTATTATGAAAACAAAATTCCAGACTTCAATGTAACAAGCATTGCAGTCTGGATTTTTTTTGTTAACTGAAAAGCTAAAAACATGTCTATTGTTGGGAAATACATTTCAGAATAATTAAATGTTACCGATTCTCAGACTTGGTTGATTGACATGAGTTTAATCACTGACTGTAAAATTATGTTTTTTCAAAATGGGCAGATGCAGATTTTTAGTACTTTAGACTTAAATATCTCAGAAACCATACATAAGACATTTTATTCCATAACATTTTTGTTTGTTAACATATACCCTATCGATTGACATGTGTTTCATCGCCGGCCGCTTAATCACTATTTATTCAAAATGGCTCCATATTATAAAAAATTTCGGAATCCCCTTTCGTCACAATCCCCTACTACATAACTTTGATACTTAACCCAGCAGCACTTGCTACTGTCAGTAGCAATACGACAAGGTTATACACAAGTACAAGTTATGTGAAATAATCTTAATGTCTTGATTATTTGTTTTGCAAGAAAAAAATATATTCTTGGATTTTTTTTTTAAAATAAATAAATGACGGATTTTTTTTTATTCATCTACCCTATTTTAAAAGTGTATGGCTACCTTGTGTCGCGTGATTCTCTTGCCTCACGGACTTCGTTGGTGTCGCAAGTGCAGCGATCACAGAGCAGGCAATGACGGGCGGTGGCGAGGGATCCGGCCGCGATTATGGACTGTTTATATTGCAGGTATGGGTCGGCCTCCAGCAGGCAAAGCTCACCAATGTACTGTGGACATTAAAATGGATAGCGATTCTTTCCTTTAAATTATATTTAATTTGGACTTAAAAATAAAGTTGGGTAAAAGTTTGAGATCTTAGTTGAGTTACTTTACCAATAGAAATAGAATCTATGGAATTATTTAGGTACACCGTATGAAAAAGGCTAGATGAGAAGTCCAATAATTATACAGTTGTTCCTATTATAGTCACTTCCAGTTCAACTTCAAGACAGCATACAAAATGATTATATAAAATTACTATATTTTTCAATAACTCAAATTAATTTGAAATTCTATAACTTGGAATTGGAACAAAATGAGTTAACTGGCAAGAAGAGCTTTTTATTCACCAAACTTGAAATTTTGAATATACTTTGAACTTACTGCAGCCAAGTGGAATGTCTTCTTTGATAGGCCATTGGATATGCAATAATGCGAAAGGAAGGCCAGTGAGGTAGGAGTGGAGAGGTCAAAGGACAACACTTTCAGAATAAGATGCTCCATACGAAGCACCTCTCGTTTGGTATAAGTGTCATCAGTAATGTATACAAACTCTGACACTTCAGGTGGGTATACTTCTTCATATTTCCTAGACAACAAAGAAAAATATTATAGTGTGCAATACAACAAATCTTTACTAATCTATCTAATATTTTGCTGAAAAAGTTTGTTTGAACACACTATCCTCAGGAACTTCTGATCCGATTTGAAAAATGTTCTGTGTTAGATATATAACCCACTTAATGAGGAAGGTTATAAGAGGACTACTTTTTAAATTTAAAAATAAAAGTTTTTATATCCAGTGTTTTATAGTTTGTATAGATATATAAACTCTGATAATTTTATTTACAACCTAATCACATTTCACCAGCATAAATTACTTACACAGTTCAGACATAGATCCTCAATCAGCTGTTCCAAGGAGAAGCAATGACAATATAAAATGTTAATATTAGAATGTAAGAAGAAAAGCTATAAGTTTGTTTTATGTATTAAATTTATAGCCCTCAACTTTTATTAAGTTGAGCTGTATGAAATCCAACCTGATGTTCTTTTTTCCTGATCAATTTTATCATCATAATAATGCTTATTTGTATGCAGCAAAATCTTATACAATTTACTTACGCAGCAATATAAGTAGCAGCTGTGCCAACCAACTGAAGCTTAGTTCTGACTACACTCATGTAAGACAGAAAACGGTCCACGTATGAGACAGCAAGATGCAGTGTCTCACTCTGCTGACTGTATTCATCACACACCTCCACCAGCCAGTCCACAAGGATTGAACGCATCAGGTGTGTTATATCAGGCTGCTTGCGCATGTAACGGGGATTGGCACGGTTCTTAGTCTGGATAAAAGAAACACATTAAATTTTACTAAAGCACATAGATAATAAGACTTCGAATCTTAGGATTGATTATATATAGGCACTTAACATATTATGTAGTCTAACAAAATAATGCAATGTATAATACATAGTAGATTACCTCGATTTCCTTCATGTATTCATAGATATCCTGTCTATACTCAACCACATGAAAGAACATATCTCTGTCTGTAGTAGCCGTGGTAGCATCTTCATCATCAAGCAGACTTTCATTTTTAGATATGGACATAGAGAGCACACTGGAATCACCGATTGACATAGGTGATTCAACAACATCTTTTTTGTCTTGTAATGGTTGCCTGTAATTAGAATAAACTGTGAAAAAGGAATGGTACTAAAAAAACAAAATGACTCCTAATAAAATTTATCACTTTTAAAGAGGAGTTGAATGTCTGAAAATATCAGGTCAAGGTAATTAAGTCATGAATATGATGATATCATTAGCAGACATAGCTTGATAATAACAAAATCATCTGTAAGCAATGTAATATGTATATTATCACTTAAGCAGTCGCTAATGGGTCTATCAGACCCAGTCGTCCATTGTTTGCATGGTAACTATTGAATCTTAAGGATTGCAACATTGCCGCTCTTAGTACCTTCCGACGTTGGATTGAGACAGCGAATAACGGTCGCAGCAGTCAGTGGGCGCGCTGCGTTCGAGTGTTAAGGACTTAAAAGTTGCGTATGGGTTCTTTGGACCCGGTAGCGACTTTATACGTTAGTGCTTTTTCTTAACTTTATAACCCTTATTAATTATTTAAAATTTGTTTTTATTATATAAAATGGCAACCAATAGGCCCTTGAGGTTATGGGATATTGAAGAATGCTTGAACTAAGAAATAGATAAAGAAGACTGCTCAGAAACAGACTTTCTAGAAATAAATGCCACGAAACTGATTTCGAACAAGATGGCGACGAAGAAATGCAAAATGCAGCGGAACCTTAAGAAAAATGCTAGCACTTAAAGGATTTAAGTTGTGCAGCAAATTGAAAATTCACTAAAGCAATATGTGTAAACTGCAATAACAATATTTGACTTGCAAAGTGACAAAAGAAGGTATTTTTAGACTGTTGATTTTTAGAGAAGTTTTTTAGTTTTTTTTACCATATAATGATGGATCTCTTATTGTGATTTCGAATAAGTACATTATAGTAGTATTAGAAAAATAAAGAAACTTAATGTTATTTTCGTTATTTACTAAGATATAACATAAAAGTTAAAATGTGTCGTTAAAGTTAGTTGAATTTTAGTATGTTTTTAGATTGCGTTTTTTATGAATAAAAGTAATAAATATAGATGTTTAATCACATTTGTAATTTTATTTTAGAATATAATTACCGTTAGGAAATACACAATAACATTAAATTCAGTAATTATAGAAAAATCCAGAAATATTAAACCGGGTCCGGTGGACACGGTAGCGACTCCTAGCGTATCAAAACAGGGCGCGACTGCCCAAGTGTTATGAACATACCGTGGATGAGGTACTTCTTTCTGGCGATCTGGCTGTTTCTCCAGAACAGAAACCACCTTGGCAGTATCGGCGTGGTTATTCACAAAAAGATTATCTTTCCTCGTGGTCTCTTTGGCCACAAAAGGTTTGAAGGTTGGTTCACGTTTCTTCACTTCGGCCTCAGACGGCTTGTCTTCGTATACGCTGAAGGCGCGAAACTGCGCTACAGGGGGTACGATGTTCTTTTCATTCTTTATCTGACGCACAGTACGATTTTCATCTTGTATTTTGCAAGTCACATTAGTCAAACCGGCCTAAAACAACAGAACCTTCAAGTAACAACAATAATAACACATTATCCTTTTAACAAGATAACCAAACAAGCAACTTACGAGTTTAGCGTTCCGATTTTGATTGCATGCAAATTGACTGAGATCTCCGAGGGCACGCCGTTGGTTTGCGGAGAATATGTCAGCATTTTCTTTCCTCATAGCTAAGGAGCCGTTTTCTTGATCTTCATGAATTCTGAATGCCATTGTCTCAGCTTCTTCCGTAAACAACAAGCAATATACTTATCGAGCAAACACTCGAATTACACGTCCGCAATATGGCTACCACAGGTTAATTGGGAATCCTTAACAAATTAATTGCTCATTTTGAAATAAAATTGAGTGTAGTTGCGAAAAATATGCATTAACGAATCTAAATTCACCCCCAAACGCTTTTGTGGCGTCAACGGACAACAGACATTTTGGCATTTTCAGCTGTTGCAGTTATTGTTGGTCTACACTCTATGGTTATTCAAAATGTAACCAATAGCAGAATATTAGATATTTACTCTTGCCAGAAGTAAAATTCGATATTATTGACGTGACCATAGAACTTCCATCACAATAAAATGTTGTCTTTAATCTAATTTGTCAATTTATTTTTTTGACAATTTGTATTTATTAAGTTTGAAATTGGAATTTTTTTATCATATTCCTGTCGTTTCTATTTATGATTTATATTTAAAGTGTTTTTGTATAATAGTATTTAGTAATTTGATTTGTGTTTTTGTTATTTTTATAGTTTATTTTTTTTGTGTTTTACATAAGATATCTTTATTCTCCTACTTCTCCTAGATAATGTACCATAGAACGGCTTAGTGTAAACTGTAATGTTTTTATGTGTTATTAATAAACTTTGAACTTTGGAAAGCTCAAACTGGGAACTCTTTGTAGTCTTAGACAGAGAGTATATAATCACTACGTTTTAGTCTTAGATCCGAACCTACATCGACATTCACCGGCTTGATAATAGAATCAAACTTATTTTATAATAAATTTCGTATACCTATAAGAAAATATATTAAAAATGGGTTGAGAATAAAAAATCCTCGACGGAATATTTTTAATTATTTTTTTGAAGTGAAACTTCTATAGAATCGTTGTGATTTGAAACCGGATGAAACGGAAATGGAAATAAGATTGGCTTACCGGTCGGGTAAGCCAATCTTAAACGCTAGCAAGGTTAAGCAACGCAAGCGCGACGCCAGTACTTGGATGGGTGACCGCCCGAACAAAATCTTTTTGCATAGTATTGAAGTGAAACTTCTATAGAATCGTAGTGATTTCAAACCGGATGCAAAAAGATGAAACGGAAATGGTAAGAGACACAAATACAATGTTTTATTTAAATTTCTTTGCGCGAAGAGGTATTGCTGTATTTTATTTATATTATTTTGTAACATAATTTATGTAATAGGTACGCTTTATTGAAGTAATATAAATAATCCGAATAATTACAGATAGGTATATGTTTGTTTCTCTTATCATTTTAGCAGATGCGTTCATTTACCCTTTTTTTCTTTTCGATATATTATATCATAATTATAGTTCGTAAGTAGTAGACTCCAATCGTGCGTCGTAGCTGACACACACACACACTTTTTTTTATTCATCTTATTCTTTCGTCGATTTACTGAAGTTTCACTTCTATCGTGTGTGAATCGCACACACACCTTTTTTTTTAAATCATTTTCATTAAGTATTGCTACATGAAGATAATTTTATATTATACAATTTTATACAATTTTATACTGGACTTGAAGTATTGGCGATGCAAAGATTCTAACTAGCGCTGGTGTCAAAATGTGAAGCTGTCTAAGAACGACACTTTGACAGTTTTCGTTACAATTAACGTCAGGAAAACTTAGCTATTAAATACAAATCAGGACGCAAAATGGCGTTCAACTGAGTAACATTTTTTTTCACTTTATAATTTTATTTAACTCGACACTGGCAAATTGTCGCTTCAAGCGCAAAGTCCAATTACCAGAAACTGAACTGAACTGAAATACAAATCAGATAAAAACAAACCAAGTGTCGTTCTTAGACAGTTTCTAAATTTCGCCGCTAGAGGCGTGCGGATAATCTTTGCATCGCCCTTAGAGTATCTATTAAAACATAGAATGTGCAGACATAGGGTTGACTATTATTTACCTGGACGAACTACTGGGTTGACAGGTTTAAACAGGTATGTCGATACCAGTTACTTTCACTTAATGTAGTAATAAAAAAAAATCATATCAGCAATATGCGCTGCTTTATTGTGAACACGATGTTATAGGGTTGACTGTTAAAAAACAACCATTATCAACCAGGTGAATGTCGATGTAGGTTCGGATCTTCTACTATTGTTACGCATATTTTTGTGGAAATACTTCTTTGTTGCGTGTCAATAATAAGTTTAAAAATAATATTAGGATACCTAGTTCGTACTTAAGTCCTACTATTGTACATCCTCTCGAGGATAAGCTGTAGAAACTTTTACTCTTTAGTTATTAAACCTTTTGTACAACAGTTTATTATAATCAAATTTATTACATTTATTATTTAAAAAAAATGTTTGTTTAAAATTGCATGTTTGTTTGTTTGTTTGTTCACGTAATCAATAGAATAGAATATAAATTTTAATTAAGAATTGTTAAACTTCTTTCTCTCTTTTTATTTAGATTTAGAGTAGATTAATATGTATTTATTTATAGAGCCTGGAGGAGGGAAATGAGGATGCTCCACAGTTATAAACTTTTGAGTACTCATCGTACTACCAATAATTATAACTATGTAATACTGTATTTTTGTTAAATAAATCACTTTTTACTTTACTTTACTTTTTTAGTTTACGATAAAAAATTCAGGATTTCAATAGAGCCAGTCAGAGCGTCTAGTCATAGAGAACGGTTCGTTAAATTAATGCTGCGATTCTACCTCAAATCATCTTGAACGCTCAGAGGCTTAGAAAATGTCACTGTCACCTCAGGATTTCTGTCTGTCTAGTGTCAGTGTCAATTGGAAGTCTAGGACGAGGACACGACGACGGCGACTTCAGCGACTTGCTTTGCAAATCTTGTAAAATTTTAGCTGCAGCTTATAAACCTTTGTGCGTTGATTACGTTTCACATGATAGAAATCATTATATATACGAAAAGAGAAAATTCTAACAGAAGTTTTGTGTCATACTATACCTATAAAACAAAATGGGGAAGGCTAAAAAAGGGAAGAAGAACGCGATTGCGGACGACGGGTAAATTTCACATATGTTTGGTACTTCTATTTTGCTTTATTCTAGAATTTTGAAGTAATAATTAAAATTAAAATTTTACAGCGACAGTGAAGTAGAAACTACTAACACCGACAGCGTCAAGCCGGTACAAAAAGGGAAAAAGTAAGCTTTCATTTCTAGGTTATTTATAACATAATCACTGAGTGTAATTAATGATTTCTCATGTACACTTATTTTTATTCTTATTGATATCATCGTGGTTATAGTAGATAGTATAGTAACACAAAAAACTATATTTTTGGCTAATTAATCTCATAAAACATTGTGTATTCTGAATCAAATCATTTCAGAGTAATAATTGACTCTGATGAGAGTGAAGATGAGAAACATAAGGCGAAATCGAAACACAAAAAGTCAGTAGATGGTGATATAAAAGAAGTCACAAAGAATTTAAAGAATGTTTCGATTTCTAACAAGTCACAAAAAGATGTGGAAGGTAAGTTTCACTGTTTGTAAGACACTACATATTTTAATAAATTATTTTCAGCACATAAGAATACAACTTCTATATAATTTTTAACCTTTGATAACAAAGACCAAAGAATAACTTTCTTTCATTGTATAAAGTTTCCATACTAAAATTTATTTTATACTTAATTATTTACAGATGACTCTGACGACGAACCTGAAGATAAACCTAAGAAGAAGAACAAAAAAAAAGAAGACAAAAAAAGTGCTTTCTCTCTCCTTGAAATAGAAGATGAAGCAGATTCTCCTGTTGAGGCTCCTCCTTCATCAGATGATGAGAAACCTGTGTCCAAATCCCAAAAAAATACAGAAAAAATTGAGGCTTCGGCTAAAAAAGGAAAGAAAGCCAAACGCAAGAAGCATGATAGTGATGAGGATCTAGATAAAGTGCTTGCTGAGCTTGAAATGGAGTATTCTGGTGTCAAGCCAGTAGAACCTGTAGCTGCAGCAGCTCCTGTTGAAGAAAATACACCTGAAGAAGAAAAACCTAAATCTAAGAAAAAAGGGAAACAAGAAGAACCTCAAGTTGAAGCTGAGAAAGATGAAGAAGGCAGTGACAATGAAAATAATATCAGCATTAAAACAGCAGCTCAAAAGAAAAAAGAAAAGAAGGAAAGGGAAAAGTTAAAGAAACAAGAAGCAAAGAAAAAAGAAACCAAGAAAGAAACAACTCCTGAAGAATCTAAGCCCAAAGAAAGTACTCCTGCACCTGTCATTGAAAAGGAAAAAGTGGAAGATAATGACGAAGGTGATGCTCCAGAAAAAGAAGGGAAAAAAAAGAAGAAGGGTGACAAAGGAGACAAAGATGATAAGGGAAAAAAGGGTCCAGCCAAGAAGACTATAGTTGCTATGCAAGAAGCTCTGAAAAAGCTTAAGGAAGAAGAAGAAAGAATGCAAAAAGAGGAAGAAGAGAGAATTCGTTTGGAAGAAGAGAAGGAACTACAGCGATTAGAAGCAATTAGACTTGAAAAAGAACGAAAAGATAAGAAGAAGCAGAAAGAAAAGGAGAGGAAGGAAAGACTTAAAGCTGAGGGCAAGTTGCTCACACCAAAACAAAGAGCTGATAAGGCAAGAGCCCAAGCATTATTAGATTCCCTAAAAGCACAGGGTGTGGAAATAGGGTCAGCTGAGAAGAAGCCTCTGAGACCCGGCACAAGGGTAAAGCCAGGCAGATTGAAGAGTCAAGTGTCTCAAGATACACCTGCTACTCCCACTGAAGAGAAAAAGGCTGAAATAGAAACTACTGAAAAGAAGGTAATTTACACATTCAACATAAAATTTTTATTCAATTAATAGTTGAACTCTATAAACTTTCACCATAGACTTAATTTCCATGCCTTTTTATAAATAATAGAATTAATGTATGCAGACAACAGAGATCCGTTATAAATACAAAATCAAATTACACATAAAAAATTAAATTAACAATATCATGGAAACAAAAATAAAATACAATTAAATAACAAATTTTACTATTAAATTTTTAATTAACTCACTTAACATTATTGAGCTTGAATAGTTGGAACACACTAATGATTTATGTAGAAGACTCTTTCAATATTGTTGAGTATGAGATTTTTGATGTTACTCTTACATTTTTTTATTGCAGAAGGATGCTCAAAAAGCAGAAGCTAAGAAAGAATCAGATACTGAGTCTGTGAAGGATGCATGGGATGCTGAGTCTTCAGAGGAAGAACCTGAGCCTGAACCTAAACCTGAACCAGAGATACAAGCTACTCCTGTAAAAGTCAAACAAGATTCCGCACCCCAAAAAGAAGAAGAGGTAATAATTGTTAGATCACTCTTGTTTTAAGATTATTTTATTACTGACTGAGAGAGAAAGAAGAAAGAAGCCTAAAAATATGTAATACCAAAATAACATGCTTTTTTGTTTGAACATAATTTGGATTTTTTTTTAATTTTTATAATTATAAGCATAAGTACTCCTTTTTATGTTCGCATTGCTGACACACAGGGACTTCTCTCTTGACGAGAGAGATAAGGCCTTAATTCACCACGCTGGTTTAGTGCAGGTTGGGGAATGTTCTTTGAAACCTCTTAAAGATCTTAAAACATGTCCCGGTTTCCTTACAGTTATTAGCCATAGATCATGTTTTTTCAAGTATTTTTTTTAGCTATAGTTATTCATTATATAATTTAACATAAATTTATGTACAAACATAATGTACAGTTTTTATGATAATATTAATATTTTCATAAAAAAAATATAGTCATGGCCAAGAAAAATGTTGCTTTATCAATTTTCAGTCTGTGAATTAAAATATTATAATTTTTTTTCTCTTCATTTGTTTATTGGGATATGGTTATAATGAGCTGCTTTTTCCCAACTATCTCACTAAGATAGGATTAGCTAGTACTGAAATTGAGGGTAATTTTAAGCTGAAACCTTTACTTTAAATAATATTTGCCTATTTCTATATTACAGAAGGATGATGATGACAGTTCTGACGAAGAAGATGATGACAGTTCTGAAGAGGATTCTAGTGAGGATGACTCTGATGACGACCAAATGACCGACGCACAAAAGAAACGGGAGGCTGTGCTCAAAAGACTGGAGGTTGGGTTTCTTAAAATTAAAATAATTATCATTTTAGTAATATTCTGAATTTGTGTAGAAAAAATTGAGACGAAGTAATGTAGCTTACTAGTGAGATCCGTATAATGGAAGACGTGAGTTCGAGTCCCGCATCTATCCAGTAAGCCACTTAAGTGGGGTTATCACTTTGTAAAAACATAAAATGCTCCTATTTTAACTTTTTACAAGTTTTACCTTTAGTCTTGTGAGAAAATAAAAATAAAAATCTGTTTGTTGCCGCTATATTTGTCATCTACTGGACTGATTGCTTGCTATGCATATAATATGCAAGAAATATTCTGTCGGATTTAGAGTTACTGACTGAAATAACATAATTTGCATTGATTTGTGGGGATATGAATGAGCAAATATGAATCCCTTGCAAGGCAAAAGCGTCCTTCAGTCATTCCTTCAAATTTTAGTTAGGTATATAACTTTAACGACCAAAGGTGCATATATAACGTACACAGGTGTACAGCCTATTAATAATTCCTACCTTCATGCTTATGTTTACATTCATTCGCTCTGTGGTTCTTTTGGCCAACATATTTCCAGCAAAATCATAAAAATGTAATATTTTTCACAGAAACGCCGTATCGACAACGAGGCGAATAAAACCAACAATCCGCTTCGTGCGGCCGTGGTCTGCGTCCTTGGGCACGTAGACACGGGCAAAACCAAGATCCTGGACAAACTGCGCCGCACCAACGTCCAGGACGGCGAGGCGGGCGGTATCACTCAGCAGATCGGCGCTACTAACGTTCCTATTGAAAACATCAAAGAGCAGACGAAACATGTTAAAGGGGTATGTTGTCAAGCATAGATTTTTATTGCATTACTGTGGTTTTTCAGTGATGCGTTTACTAGAGCTGTTTTAAGTTGACCTGTTTATGTATGCCAAGTGCTTCCAAGGAAGTAAACTTTGACTTTAGACCTCAAAATACGTAATTGTGGGTGCCAGAGCCTCGTTCGTTGTTAGATAGGAGACAACACGAGCCGGTCATGTTATCTTGGGTATCTAGGATAGTGCTTGTATACCCTGATCCCCTTTTGAAACCCCTTACCCTGGTAGTTACTATTATAATATTATTATACATTCTGTCTATAGCTCTTAATCATAAAAACTGCTATTTCTGACTTAAACAACTGAATTGGCTAAAACACTAAATAAGCCTATTTATGCATTATTTTGCGACTACTAACGAGATAAACAAGGGCGAAATCCTTTATTGATCTGTTAATTAACAGATTAAGCACTAATTTAGGATAATAAAAAAGATTTTTTATCAAATTCTATAAACTTCCAATAAGTCTGATATAATAAGTGAAATATTAATATATAGAAATGGGAGTATATAATTATGATGTTAAACTATTTTCTTTTTCAGGTGAACGAAATAGCGTTCAAGTTGCCAGGTCTCCTGATTATTGATACGCCGGGACACGAATCTTTCAGCAACTTGCGCAGCCGAGGTTCTTCTCTTTGTGATATTGCTATTCTCGTAAGTATTAAAAAGCTAACAAAGTTAATTTTAAACCAGTGGCAACTTGGGTTAAACACCTAGCAACCTTTAAGACTTGCAATAAAATATGTAGAAATAAATTTAAAACTAAACATATTTAATTTGAGACGACCTTTTTCTCAGTAAGCGAGAAATTAAATTATTCAGCTTTTCATATATCCTACTAATATTATAAACGAAAAAGTTTGTGAGGATGTGTGTTTATTGCTCTTTCACGCAAACACTACTGAATGGTTTTTTTATGAAACCGCACAGTAATATAGCTTACATATCAGAATAACACATAGGCCACTTTTTACCTCTATTTAATACCACTTTTCGCGAGATAACAAATTATTGCGAGAAAGCCCGATTTGGATCAAATTTGTCATGCTAAGACATAGCTATAGTCCCAATAACCTATTCAATAAGACTAGTGACGTATTCAATAAGCTATGCAGGCATTTACTTCAAGAGTCAACTCAGGCAGCGAATAGCTAATAGTTTTTTTTATTGATTGTAAATAGAGTGCTATACATATACGTATAGGTTATTGGTTTTTTATTCTATATTATTATATTGTATTGTTCATTATGTCCATTGAGTTGTGTTCACTTTTTGATGTGATGTTTTTTAACAATCATCCGTGAAAATCTTTAATTAGCTCTCTGTTGCTAATAGGTTAGTTTATAGTGATAATTTTTCCTTTATAAAGGACAAAAGTATTTTACCGCTGGAAAAATAATTACTGGGCAAAGCCGCAGTCGGAAAGGAAGCTATACAGTACCAATTTTTTCCCAGGTGGTTGACATAATGCACGGGCTTGAACCTCAGACAATCGAGTCAATAGATTTGCTGAAGAAGAAGAAGACTCCGTTCATAGTGGCCTTGAATAAGATAGATCGACTGTACGATTGGCAGAGCGCCCAACGCAAAGATGTTCGGGATATACTTAAACTGCAGCAGCACAACACGCAGATGGAGTTTGATAAGAGAGTTAAGGATGTTATCGTTCAGTTCTCTGAACAGGTGAGTTGCATTTTGATCACGTTGAACTCTTCCTTGAAGGGATCAATTACCGCCACTAGTTAAATTAAAATTTTTGCAATTTCTTACTATACTTTAATACAATTTTATTGTGACGGTTATAATGAATATCGCAACTAATATTGTTTATTTATTTGTTACCTCTAATGGACATATCCTCTCACCCAATCTTATTGATTAAAAGACAAAATTATATAAGAAAGACAAAATTTATCCTGAGAAACTTATTTTTCTCAAGGACTTATCATAAATGACTATGCGAACTTTTAGACATGTTTACACTCGGGAGAAGTAGCGGGTAATAGCTAGTAATACATATAACTGCACATACTCAAATAGATACTTTGAGACAGTACTACTAATACTTCTTTAAAAAATCTTAAAAAAGCAACAATATAAAAAACAACACGTTGAGTACGATAATTAAACATCGTGTTTTTTACAGGGCCTGAACGCCGCGTTGTTCTACGATAACCCAGACCCCCGCACATACGTGTCCCTGGTGCCGACGAGCGCGGTGACCGGCGAGGGCATGGGCAACCTCCTGGCTATGATTGTCCAGGCCTGTGAGGGCCCCTTGCACAAACGGCTCGTGTTCTCCGAACACCTGCTTGCTACCGTGCTTGAGGTTTGAACAATCATATCATGATTTTGACATTACAGCGTAGTAGATATACGGATGACTTGGCAAAGTCGGTGGATGCAGGCCGCTTCTAACCAAAATAACCAGAGATCTTTGAAGGAGGCCTATGTCCAACTGCGGACGTAATACCGCTGAAATTATAAGACAATAGCTTCCATATTTAGTCTTCAATTGTTCGACCATGGTGAACGAATTGCCAAACGCTGTTTTTAGTGAATATTGCATGTAAGACACAGCCAACCTCAGCCTACTCTACTAGCCTCTGATATGCACAACCCTTGACTGTGATCCTTAAAAGTCCTGCTGCGAGTTTAGCCTAGTGTTAGTTATATACGTTTATGAACAGCATTGTCATCATCAACTGCCCCTATAATCAGAGTCACCGTTTTTATGCTCACAAGTGGGCGCCTTTGTAGTCATCACTGGCAGTCACACAATTATTCTTACACACAGTCATTTAAAGTTTAATATTTGTATTGTATTATTGGTTTAGGTAAAAGCTATTCCCGGTTTGGGTACAACCATCGACACGATCCTAATCAACGGCACGCTGCGGGAGGGCGACACCGCGGTACTGGCCGGCACGGACGGACCCATCGTCACCCAGATCCGATCTCTACTCATGCCACAGCCGATGAAGGAACTGCGAGTGAAGGTAATTTATATGGGGGACTTTACTGATTGACTCCTGTTAGGAAAGAAGGAAAGAAAGAAAACAATTTATTAAGGACACATTTAAATAATAACAATAACATTATAAACACGACAACAGATGGACACTCCACAATCCACAAATCACAAATCCACATTTTTGGGACACAAAAAGGTTCTCAACTCAGCATTGTTATTTGTCACAAAACAAAGCTGATTTCTGTTATAGGCCTTAGGATTTATGGCATTCGTGACTGGTTGTTCCGCCGTCAACAGCCAACGTAACCTCGATTATTTATATTGTGACGAGAAAATCGCTAGTCTCTTTGGAAGACTCATAAAAAAAAAGTTTTACGCTAGTGCTGCACTCTGGCGCTAGAACAGTATTATACCAAATTTGCGCACAAATATAAAATACTATGTATGAATTAGCACCTTTTTAAAATCCATACTAAGGTTTTAACGGGATTGGGGCATAGACGACTCTGTGAGTTCTCGCCCTTGAGGGCCTTATTTTTAAAGGCAAATTAATCAGGCTTTGCAGATTGTCAGCATTTTAAAACGTACGTAGGAATAGTCACCTGGGTCCTAAGGGATTTTAAAAAGTTGTTTAAAATCATTCGACCCACGTTCTATAAATCAACGATTTATTTCAGAATGCATATATAGAGCACAAAATGGTGATAGGCGCTCAGGGTGTTAAGATAGCAGCTAAAGAGTTGGAGAAGGCCATTGCTGGCCTCAACCTGCTCGTCGCGCAAAAACCCGACGAGGTCGATGTGCTCAAGTAAGTAGTTTAAATTTTATACCACATTGTTGCAGTTGTTTTGGTTTACCGCGGGAATTACATATTTCCCGATGTAAAAGAAGCCTTCCTTTCAAATGGTACCGAATTGTTCATATTCAAAAGTTTGTTTCTAATAATACCTACTTGTTTGCAAAAGTGTATTTTTGGGAATTTTGATTTTTATGGTTTGAAAGAAAACAAAATAGAATATAAAATGATTTAGGTATAAGTATTTTATTATTTAATTTAGGCGCTTAGAATATGACAACATAGGGCATATAATGATATTTTAAAAGTTCGAAATTAAGTTATGACACAAAATTAAGGTCTTTTGAGCGAAAATGCCTAAGATTATGTCAAGATTGTTTCATTTACAATGTAAAATTCCCTTTGACAGAGAGGAAGTAGCACGGGAGTTGAAATCTGCTCTCTCTTCAATCAAGTTGACCGAGCGAGGCGTCTACGTGCAAGCGTCCACTTTGGGTTCACTCGAGGCCTTGCTGGAATTCCTAAGGACTAGTAAAATACCTGTAAGTATTGAATAAATATGAATGCCAAAAACGCAGATTGGCAAAGTAGCTTATCCAGATATAGCTTTTACTACTTTTCGTTTGTTCCATTTACAGATTGGCCTTTAATGATTGTGTGATATTGAGTGGTCGCTTTTTGAGGTAGCAAACAAATAATACAAGACATATCGAGAGGTTTTTGTACTCACATTTTGACATTTTATATCTTGGATCTCAAGCTTAACCAATGGCGGGAGACTTTGAATTCGGGAGTCTCACTCCAGATATGACGGGACTATACAAAATGAAAGAGAATATAAATTTTAACCATATATGTTGCATTATAGCGTAATATAAGAAAAATCATGATTATACAGTGCAGTTAAGTTTCGCGTGACGTAACGCTTTCGTGAGATTGTTCTAAATGTTACACTTTTCCTATTAAATTGATAAAACGAAATATTTGTGTTTAGCATTTTAGAATGGGCATACAGACAGACTAAACAAAATACCAATTTTTTAAGAAGTCATCATGCCTATTTTAAACCCCTTACAAAAAAGAGGGGTTTTATTAAGTTTGACGTGTTTGTCTGTCTGTGCGTCTGTCTGTGGGTATGTCTGTCTGGGGCATTATAGCTCCCGAACGGATGGACCGATTTCAATATAGTTTTGTTTTTGTATGAGAGGTGAGTTTCGCGCGAGTGTTCTTAAACAAGCTTGATGAAAATCACCCGTTTTTAAAGTTATGAAGGTAAAAGTGGGGAAGGAAAACCGAAAATATGCAAATATACTCGAGTGGGGTCTCAAATGAAAGCGCATCACGTGCAAAATAGTATGACTTTTTACTTTTAACGGAACGAAAGTTTTGGAATCGGGGTTTCTTTATTTGTAAATTTAGATTATATTCTAATATTGTACTAAGTGAAATTTATTATTTAACATGCCTCCATTGTTTTGTTACAGTACTCCGCAATCAGAATAGGCCCTGTGGTGAAACGAGATGTTATGAAAGCGTCTGCTATGTTGGAGCATGATTCGCAGTGGGCCACCATCTTGGCGTTCGATGTAAAGGTAAGCTCTCATTGTTGTAATCATGCAATATACTGGTTTATTAATCAATCAATAATCTTAATTGATTACGAGTGCTAATAGAAATTTATTTTGCGCGGTAAAGTGCCTAGGTTACACCCTCTATCAGTAAATTAAATAAAAACATAAAAAAACGTTTTGTCAAATTGATGCTTGTTGCCGATGTCGTAAATAACTTGATATTTTTTCACGTTGCTATCGACCATTACTTAGATCTATATAAATAAAAATGAATTGTTGTTCGTTAGTCTGATTAAAACTCGAGAACGGCTGAACGGATTTATCTTATCTTAGTCTTGAATTGTTCGTGGAGGTCTAGGGAAGGTTTAAAAGTCGAGAAGAAATCGAATAATTGCCGGGATATTAATTCTGAATAATAAACCGTGCGAAGCCGGGGCGGGCCGCTAGTGGGCAATACAATTGCTCAAATACGAGCAATTTTATTGCCCATGTAAGCGCAACTTTAGTTATGCAACCTGTAACAATGTCAACTGCAATGCGACACCGCCGTGACAGATGACACCATTCACCAGATACCACACTGACACGATATAGTTTATATAAGATTTATATTTGCATGTAGGATGCCTGTACTAAATGATATTATTATTCTTATTATTTAATTTAAAGTCAAAATAGATTATATGAAAAATCAAATAAAACTAACCTACTGTAAAATATCCAAACGGAGAATCACCGGCCGCGAAGCTAGACTCTAGCGACCGGTGACTAGAGCTGCAGAGAAATGAATTTCCTGACGATACGTGCCAAAGTACTGCCTTCTGAATAGAATATACTTTATTACACACCAGATGAACAATACAATATGAAATTAAAACTAAACCTAGAATGCGTAATGGGTGGTCTTATTGCTAAAAGCAATTTCTTCCAGACAACCGTGGATGGAGAGAAAAAAGATTACATATTTTATGGACGGTGGCTTAAACAATATAAATACCTAATATCTAATTCTAAACCTAAAACTAGCCTATACTAAATTAAATTTATCTTTATGCTAACATAGATAAATGACCAAAATTTTTATGTTTTTTTATTAAGATAAATTTGTTTAATAGCATTAAAAGAGTTGAGTGATTATTATTATTCTGAATTATTATTGTTTATTATTTTTAATGTCAATCAAGAATCTTCCGACCTGTCACTACACTAGCCATCCTATATAAGTCAATTTTAAAGTATTTATATTTTTTTCTAAACAGATAGAGCGTGATGCCCAAGAGTTGGCGGACAACCTGGGAGTGAAGATTTTCGCAGCGGACATTATCTACCACCTATTCGACAAGTTCACGTCGTACCGGGAGGAGCTGAAGCAAAAGAAGCGAGAAGAGTTCAAACATATAGCTGTGTTCCCTTGCAAACTTAAGGTTAGTACAGAAATAAAATACCAATTGTATTTATTGTTGTGGTCCACTAATTACGTCTAACAGCAGGGGATATTACTACAATTGGGTAGTTGACTATACAAAAACAAAACATTAACACAAACTGTTTTAGATTTATTACGAATATTTTTTGAACAGAAATAACTCACAAAGTATTTGAAAATAATAAAACAATTTTCATATGATTTCATAATTAAAATTGTTATATCACGTGATGATGGTATGCCGTGACGTGACTGAGTAGTTGGTACAAAACTGCTATGCGTCCTTCGTCTATAGACTTTTGCAACGTGACGTCCCACGCGATCCTTCTTGGATGTAACCAGTTTTCGCGCACTTTTGGCTATTTGAAATTCATTGTTGATGAATTATGCTAGTCATATAGAGCTTTAAACGCTTTTTATATGTTAAGCTTTCTAAAGAATACCATAACTTGTTTTACTTTACTAAAATTACCATTAAAAATCGAGCTATTTGATTACATGTCATTTGCAATATTCATAAATTTACAGGCATTTATTTTCATTCGGAAGTTGTGTTTATTCCGGGTATTTAAAGCCAACATCTCAAATTGCTTCCAACAACAATCATATATGTAAATTTTTTACAATTTCAGTTTCATTAAAGTGCAATTTTGTTGACAGATTCTGCCACAGTTTGTGTTCAATTCCCGGGACCCCATCGTCGCCGGTGTGATGGTTGAAGCTGGGATTGTAAAGGAAGGCACACCGATCTGTGTGCCGAGCCAGGAGGTAATTCCATATAGCATCTTAAAGTTAATATGCTATAATCTATATTTTGGAGAGGATCGAACCAAATCTACCTAGAAAAGCGAGATCAGTCACACCCATTTCAATTAAACCACTCTACACTACGGCTGTATGAAAGGACAATAGTTTCTTGGAAGTACCTAATGAATACAACAAAGCGATAGATGTAGCTACGGATATTTGCATAAGAGAGTCCAGAAAATCAAATAACAATACACAGTGTATGTCCCAATTTTAAATAAAATCCGCAGCCGTTACAACCTTAATTCAGTTGTAAAATCAGACTGCGTTCTCCAAATCGAGAATCACTGACGTTCTTTTGTATTTAATTTAAACAATGGCTCCTTTGTTGCAGTTCGTGGAGCTCGGTATCGTAACGTCGATAGAAGTGAACCACAAACAGGTCGAGACAGCGCGGAAGGGACAGGAGGTGTGCATCAAGATCGAGCCGATACCCGGCGAGTCGCCCAAAATGTTCGGACGGCATTTCGACGAAAATGATTTTCTAGTCAGCAAGGTAAGAATCAACCCCGAATCTGCTGGCGTGCGTGCGAGGTGTGAAAATGTTGCCCATCTTGTCCAATAGGAGTAGTAAAACCCGCATAGAGGAAAATCTGCAGAAGATGGGCAGCAACGTCTTCTTGGGAGACACTTTGAGACGGCGGTTAAATATGGCGAGCATGTCAATGGAAATGCCGTTATATAAAGCCAAAAGTCCAGTAGTTTTAGGTTTCATTGGCGGAAAAAAATCCTATTGGGCTCAATTTTGTGTATACCACAACCGTAAACGAAAACAGTTACATGGGCCTATTTTTATAAAGAATCCTACAAGTCTCTGGTCGCGAGATATTTCAGATAAACTGAACTGAACTGAGGTCAAAGGGTCACGAAAAACCTTTTGACCTTTATAACTTTGTAGCCTTCATCATAACGCTGTTGTTAAGTGTGTAAATAAATCAGTTCGGTAGGAATTATTCCGCAGAGTGCTCTTTTTGAATTTCCTAAAATAACTAGTTTATTATGTTTATAATGGAAGTCCAGTAGTGAACTTCTATGAAGTGAGAGAGAGAGTAAGAATCTGAGAAGAGAATAAAATATCGTCGCTGGTCTGGTGCCTGAAGTGATATTGCCAGGTTTTGGTTATAACGTGGTCTGGAATAGCTATCATAACTTCCCAACAGGAGGGGGATTAAAAAATGGATCCCCGTAATTTATGTACGAGCATAATTTCTGAACAACAAATTTCATCAAATTCGATGATTATTTCTGCTTTGTATTTGTTATTTTTAGGACAAGGTTTGTATAAAATAATATCTATTATACGAGCCCTCACAAGATTTTGAAATAAATAAGGCCGTCCGAAGTTCGCCGGGTCAGCTAGTTAAGTTATAATTTCCAAATAAATACATTTATTTATTTATCATAATATTAATAAGATATTGCGTGTTATAGTTTTGCACATTTTTAGCTAATATTTTTTTGACACTTCTACATATATTATAGCTTTGAAATGCGGCGAGGTTAAGACATTCATATTATTTTTCGACTTAAGTACCTACTGTCGTCATCCTAACTTCATACTTAATCAAATCATGTTTTAAAAGTTTTATTATCTACCGTCTATTGTATGTTAATTTTAACATACGTCTAGCTATGTTGTCCTCTGTTCTTGTTGGTTCTTATTTTATGGTTCAACCTCTGATGGAGAGTTTCGGTAGCTCTCTAGTCTCTTGTTAGTGAATTTTCGTAAGCTTAGGTTTTAAATTTAGGTGGTGACTATCCACCATACGTTTTGCAAAAAGTGGTTGGGGAAAAACATGGTGTCATTGTTGATATGAAGTTTTAAACTTCTAATAGTTGACTTAAATTAACTACAATATACATCTTATTAAAATAAATTAAAATGTAGTTAAATATTACTGAACTATTACCAAGGGGTGAAATAAGGGGTGTTAGTTTATATTGATATATATCCTTTCTTTTTAATGCTATGGACTCCAAACTCCACAATATATCTACCATTTAATAAAATTAATAAAGGATAAAGGATTATTTTTCTTATACTCTTACCAAACAGAAATGTAAAGGTTGCAAGTTTTTTGAAACTTCTTCAATTTTAGATATAGCGATTCCTAAATTATGGTTCATTATGTTCGAAACGGCTACACAAATTTCGCCCAAACTATTACTGTTTTGAAAATTTGAATTTGAATGAAGCAAGTCTAATAATGTTGGGTAAACTATGTTAAGCTTTGCTTTGTAACATATAATAATAATTAACTAATCAGGAAATAATTATTTCACAGACAAATCACATTTGTGACCAAATGCATTGTGCCCTCTCAAATTTGCACGCCAGGATTGGCAAAACATGTAGAACACTTTTTTTAAACTCATGTTTTATGCAAATAAATTATTCTTATTCTTCTTATTCTTTGTTTGCTAATATTACTTTTTTTTTAATTTTTTCCGAGAACCGATACATTTTTAAACACACCAACATCACGTTGTTTAATTAAATAAGATACATTATCTATATTGTCATTTTAATATACAAAACACATACATAGATGTGATTCTGTGAAAAATTTAGATACATATTTATACTGAGCAATAATTACACTTTATGAATGAAACTAGTTACAAAAGATAAATGTCTTCCACATAAATTAAAATATGGCGCACGCATATTCATTCATGATAAGCTTTATCATTAAATATACTTATGACAATCACACGTTTTTACGTAAGGAAATAAATGAAAATATAACATGTCACGAGGACTTCCTATCGTCGGTTATTAGTGCTGAATACATTCAGCATAGATGGCATTTAACAAGATATATAGGTGTGCAAAAAACCACCCATCGTTTTCAGTGCGCGAATATTCAATAATGGGTTCGATTTATTCCAAATATGAAAGCTGTAATAATCTAATTAACTGTGCTAAGCGTAGGTTATAGGGGGTGGTATTATTTTATGTTAATTGATGGGCTAAAAACGACTTGTATCTTAAATAAGCAAATGAGGAACATGGGTCCCAATTTATGCTTTAAGTATGTATGTATGAAGTGTTGTTAATCCCTGCTCTGAGAAATTCCGTCCAACAATCACCATCAAGAGCTATTTGCCACCTTTCTCAAATGTTCTGAGTATTCGAACTCTCGCAGTCTGTTTTACCGAATTCATATTAGACAAACTCTTTTATAATCCGACAGCACCATTGAAGCCCCGCTGCCCTAAGCCGGGTCTGCAACGCCGTGCTTAGGAATAGTAGGAGAGGCATTGGACAAGTTTAAGGGATGCCTGAAATACTTTCCCCAAGCAATGGTGCCAGCTCTCGGATTATTAATAAATATATAACGAACTTGCTCCATCATCACCTTCTCTCAGCATTCAGGCTAGACTACAGTCAAGAGTGAGCTAACTTCCTAAGTTTAACTATTCCACTCATTATTTAAAAAAAAAAAAAATATATTAAAAAAAAAACAGCCAAGATGTCCGGGACCCTCTCGCGAGTCTACTCGTACTTTGAGTCTAGTTTATTTAATTATATTTTCGTTTTAATTTATCGTTACAGTTTAAGTGAAAAATCACTTATATTTTATGACAATGATACATTTCTATATTTTACTCCCGATATCCAAAACTGCGATCTTGTAATTCACATAGGTATTGAACAGAATAATAATTGTATTCTCTTATCTGGTTGATAAAACTCACGTCCTTGTGCCGTTACGCAAAACAGCCTGAGTAAACATGGAATCAAAAGGATGCTTTGATGCTGCCAGGAACTCGCCAAATAATAAACATGATGACCTTCATACTGACACTACTATCAGTCTAGCGTTTTTATCTTTAGCGTATATAAAAATGTGAGTCTGTCGGTTTCTTACATACTTGGTGGTGTCTACTTGTTTGTCGTTGTTTATATTTAAAACCAGCCACAAAAAGGGCGTCTTGTTTTGACCAGTGCGTCAGTGTGTGCCTGTGGCACGATTCAAATGCGTTTTTTAACATTTACAAGATGTATGCTTAAAGATAAACTACCGAATATTCTCAAATATCTGTAATGTTTCATTTTAGGCTAACTATTGTTTTTTATAAAATGTATATAATGTTTTGTATCAATAATTATAAAACAGCTAGCAGTAATTTAAAACGGAGGATTATACGTACCAACTGCAACATAAAAAAGAGCGTAAAATTGTTATGGTTTTATGTTTCTCCTAAAAATTGAAATATGCCAACAACGTATACGCAAAAATATTATTTTAGAAAGTGTTAGCTAATATTATATTAAGACAAAAAAATATAGATAAGCAGATAATTTTATGAAAGATAATCTTAATAAACATTATTTTCACAGAAAAAGTTCCTTTAAAACATTGCACAAAGTGATTACGGATTTTTACACAGCATTAAAAAGCACCAAAGAAAAAACGAATAAAATTTTGTATTCTTGTCTTCATATCAACCTGCGTATGCATATGTATCTATGTAGATACTGCGTTAATGTATCTCAGCATCGGCGTTGGAAGATGTGGTTTAACACATGCAGTTCCGTCTGCAAGTTTATTAATACCACACGTGATATTTAATGAATGGACCGAGAATTGCGCCTGGTATCGATAGGTGGTATCACTTTAGCGAGCGGTTGTCGATTGGGATTGACACAACTATAAATAGAATAATCAACATACATGCATTGACGTTTAGCTTTGTTGTTATCAGATATAGCATTTGCTCGCGAGTTTATTTCAATTCATATAAACCTAAGAATCATTTTACTTTAACCGATATTCGATATAAGGTTTTCTCGCCTGTGGGTGGGATGGCAAAGGCTCTCAATACTAAATAAGACATTTTATTTTTTGGATTGATTAAGTTTCCTAAAAGGACCTCAATCTAGGTACTTCTTGGAAAACAATCAAAAAGATTATTTTGATATTTTTTATTTACAATGAGCTTAAAAATACAATAAATTCGTATAATTTGTGTAAATTGCCCGTTTTTTCACAAAACATTAATCGGTGATGAATGATTTGAGGGAGTCCTCATATCATCTTCGATTGTTTTAGGCAATAATTGATTATACGGAGAAGACAAATTTTCCTTCCACTGCCATAACTGTAACTTATATAACATTTTAACGTCTGGTTCCAACTTCAGAAAACTCCTGACAGATGGCTTATCTATACTAATATTATAAAGAGGAAAGGTTTGATTTTTTGTTTGTTTGTTTGTTTGTTTGTCTCGAATAGGCTCTGAAACTACTGCACCGATTTAAAAAATTCTTTCACCATCCGAAAGCTACACTATCCCTGAGTGACATAGGCTATATTTAGTTTTCAAAAATAATATGATTCCTTACCAAACTCCGATAATGTAACCCATGGTGAAAAAAAAAGAACCCAAAATCTTTCTTTAATGGCGAATGCTGCGAAAACTATTGAATATATAACAAAGTGATGTATTACAACTTTGTAGACCTTATTATTATCTACAATAAACGTCGTTACATCATATCTCTAACTATTATAGTTTTGTGACAATAACCGATTTTTATGAAAAAATAAACCTAAAATCTTTCTTTAATCGCGAATGCTGCGAAAACTATTGAATATATAACTAAGTGATGTATTACAACTTTGTAGAACTTATCATCATCTACAAAAAACGTTGTTACATCATATCTCTAACTATTATAGTTTTGTGACACTATGCGTTGTGGAGTGGCAGGCGTCACTCGGGCACGAAGGTACGGGAGGGGGGTTAAGATCACGAAATAATCTGCCGCGCGATCGGCTCCCTACTGAATGGTCGTGTGCGGAAATAAAAAAATTGTCGCTTGATAATATTTTGTCGCTTAGTTAGTTGTTAGTTGAAAGTTTTTTCTGTAACATACCGAAAACTATAACGCAGTCATTAAACTCATCTACATCTAAGGCTGTGGAACTATTAGAGGCATCCGTAGATGCATGTGCTGAAGTCTTTTACTTTACTCATGTAACTGCCGACTGCATAGTGAAAACATTCAAATCTCTCAACATCAAATACACAGAAGATCTTTGGAATATCTCAACAAAAGTGCTAGGTAATATTATTAATGATATTGCCCCCCTCCTGGCCTTCATTTTTAACAGCTGTGTCGATGTTGGTATCTTTCCGGATCTCATGAAATATGGCAAGCTTGTCCCTCTTCATAAATCTGGTACTCAATTTGATCCTGCAAATTATCGGCCTATCTCAGTTCTTCCCGTAATGAGTAAAATCTTTGAAAAAATTATTTTAACACAATTAATTAATCACTTTGATCGCAACAGACTTCTGCATAGCAATCAGTTTGGCTTCACCAAAGGTAGATCAACTACTGATGCTGGAACACTATTGATAAAGCACATTTTGGCGGCTTGGGATAGAGCGCAAAATACTATCGGCGTGTTCTGTGATCTCTCCAAGGCTTTTGATTGTGTCTGCCATGCAACACTTATAAATAAATTAAAGCATTACGGCATTCACAACAAAGCCCTTGAGCTCCTACATTCCTACTTGACCGATAGAATTCAAATGGTTCAAGTAGGTAATGAAAGATCCTCAGGATCAAAAATCGAATTAGGGGTTCCACAAGGATCAATACTTGGGCCTTTTTTGTTTTTAGTATATGTAAATGATCTCCCGTATTTTGCTAAAGACCTCTGTGATATAGTCTTATTTGCTGATGATACTTCTTTATTATTTAAAGTTGATAGGAATAAAAATAATTTTGACGATGTAAATAACTCACTGTCACTAGTACTAAATTGGTTTACGGTTAATAACTTACTGCTAAACACAAAAAAAAACTAAATGTATTAAATTCAAACTCCCTAATGTTAAAGAATTTCCTACAAAAATCATATTAAACGATGAAATTCTCGAGCTCGTTGACTCAACAGTGTTCCTAGGTTTACATATTGATTCTCGTCTACAATGGAAACCCCAAATTACAAACCTTGCAGGTAGACTTAGTTCAGCCGCTTATGCAGTGCGAACAATGAGATATATCACAGATGAGGGTACAGCTAGACTGGTTTATTTTAGTTACTTTCATAGTATTATGTCATATGGTATCCTACTCTGGGGTGCTGCAGCCGATATTCAAACTATATTCGTGCTGCAAAAAAGGGCTGTACGTGCAATATATAAAATGAAACCACGTGACTCCCTCAAAGAAAAATTCAAAGAGATTAACATTCTAACTGTAATCTCACAGTACATTTTTGAGAACTTGATGTTCACCCACAAGAATAAGCATTTGTTTTTAAGAAAAAGTGACGTACATAGTATTAACACGAGAAGTAAGGAAAAATTACTAATTCCTACTTACAGACTAAAAAAACTAGGCAAATCATTTATGGGTAACTCTGTACGTTTTTATAATAAGCTTCCTCATAATGTAACAGAGCTTCCTACTAGAAAATTTAAATCATTTATTAAGAGAAGTCTAATGAAAAAAGCGTATTACTCTATAAATGATTATATAAAGGATGATGCAGCTTGGATAGATGTTGCTTAGTTTCACATTAACAGGCTCTAATAATTCTGGTTGACCAGGACTGATATGCTCATGTTATAATAGCTTCCTTATATGACAAACATTTTTTTTATTGTAAATGTTAAACTTATAATAGTTACTTATAAATAAGAACTCCAAAATTGTAATAACTGATAAAGCTGTGTTGTTCTATTCGCTTCTCAACTCAGTATAAAAACATTGAAGCGAACTGTCAAGACAATGTTATTTCCTTGATATTTGTTATTTAAGCAATTTAGTTTTATTAATTTTAAGTTGACCTGTCCATGTAGGCTATATGCTTCTAAGGAAATAAACGTTTTGACTTTGACTTTGACTTTGTTAATAATTCGTTAACAGGTAACTAATCCCATTCAAAAAGTTATTTTCAGAACTAAACCCTACCATTATAGCATAGATATTGTACATAATATCGTCGGTTGGCAGTTCAATTGGGTTAACCACCAAAACACGTAAAATAAGTTGAGTTTACAGTTTTTTTAGTTTTTTCGAAGAGCATAATAATATAATTCTAACTTTAAAAAAATACAGTTACGCTACACATTTTAACTGTAAATTTTGCAGACTTCCGTCGAAATTATGTTGTAACTGATTAGGTATGTGATCCATTTACATAAGTCGAATTGTTGTATTCCTATGACCGAAGAAGGTTAAGTTGGTGTATGTATCTTGGCAAACCAGCATTGCTCTTACACTAATTCTTAGCTTGAACGAAAAATTATACACCAATATAAAACCAACTTTCTTCAAAAAACTAACGTTACACAAATTGACCCGAACCAAGTTTATGTTTGTTGTCGGTTACACCAAATTGAAGATTGCAATCAATAGTATGTTTTCTCTTACCTTAATCTTCTTATAAATAATAAATCTAAATTTAAAATATAAGAAAAACCCCCGATTCGAATCCTTCAATTTCCTTAAAAGTAAAACACCTTAGTAATGTGTAATGTGCACGCAATGCGCTTTCATTTGATACTCGAGTTTTTGCAGATTTTCGGTTTTCCTTCCCCACTCTAACCCCCACAATTTTTAAACGGCACAACCGATTTTCATGAAACATGTCTAAGAGCACTCGCGCCAGACTCACCTTTTAAACAAAAAAAAACTAAGTTGAAATCGCTTCATCCGTTCGGGAGCTATGATGTCCCAGACAGACAGACACGTCAAACATATGACACCCTCTCTTTTTTGTCGGGGGTTAAAAATGAATCGCAAAATGTGTTGCTAAGCGTATAACTCAACAACGCCTATACCAATTTAGCCAATTTATTTTTTTAAATGTTCGTTGGAGTGGATGGTTTTTACGGAGAGAAAAATTCGAATCATTTTGAAACAATTTTGAATAATTACCCGTGCAAAGCCGGGGCGTGCCGCTAGTATGTTATAAATTAGAGGTTTGGCAACACAACTTTACTTTTAGTAGGAGAGCCCACGATCCTAAATGGAGATTTACGCGATCGTCATGGATACCTATTGGGTTGTGAAGCTTAGGTCTTACGAAACAAAATTGTGTTATAATGTAAATCTTGTCATCGGTGGAGAGACTAGGTTTTTTTTTGTCTATATAATGTAGCGCGGCCACATACAGGTAGTTTTATTATTTCTGTATAGATAGCGAACATTCACAGAAAACTGACCTCTATCAAACATTGATTGTTCTAAGATTATGACAAATTCGCAAGTTTTCATAAAAAAAAAACTAAAGTTTCCATCTTGTACGGTTGTAACTTAATAGGTCCATACATATTTTTTGTTTGAAAATTAAAAATATAAATATTATATGGGAAATTTCTATCACAGATCAATTCCGTTATTTGGGCAAAATAACGAGTGGTTCGCTCTGAATGTGTATTTTGAAACACGTTGCATATACTAATATTTGGCGGAAGTGCTTCATAGAGTACAAGTTATCCCTCTGTATATTAATATGCGGCTCGCGTCAATCGCGAAATCTCCTCCTCGGCTCCCCTACTATTTGGCATGGTTCCGTTTCTTAGAGATAGTTGTTATGATTGAAATTATATTAATCAATGATCAATTCTTTAAATACAAAACATGAAGTTACATTACTTTCTTTAATATTTATCATGTAGCGCGGCTATCTCGCCGCTCAAAATGTACCGATCCGACGGCAGCGACGCGACGTGGTTTTGTCGGAACTACACATGGAAGCAAGTAGATGAGCAAAGTGCAAATGTTTGCGTTCGAGAATAGAACGGAAATCGTGTGTCGTGCCTTGTTTGTTGCGTTTCAGTTTGCACAGGGCTGTTGATGTTTACCCACATCATGCTGCACGGACTGTAAACGTTGCATGCTTGTGGGGTATTGCAAATGGCGTTTGCAAGACTTTCCGACTTCTGTGACTTATAACGTTTTAGGTTTAACTTAAGCTGTCGGTAAACGGGATATTATATCAAATCAATTTATGTAGCGGAGCCAGGCTTTACATTCACCAGAGGGCGAGTTAGTCGAGTGATGGATTTGTACAAGAGGTTTTTGTACATAGCCTCACTCGGCGCAGAAATTCCTAAGGATCTAAAAGCATATACACGCCACACATTCGAAACTGTAAATGTAATCAAATTATTTATAATATTTAACAACAGTCGCAGAATTGGTCTCATCGACCTTTCTAAACCGGTGTAATATGTATTCTCGGCTTGTGCTTCGTTGAAAATGTCATGGTATACGGATGCAAACATTAAAATGCAACATGATTCGCATACAAACATAGTGTGAGGTGGCACATCGCTATTTGAACTGGCTTCACAATGTTAAAGTCAACCCAAAGGGTAATAAACAAATATAACTGTTCATGAAAATATAAATCATATTGAATAAGGTAAACTTGGTCACGCCATAAGCAAATATCATTTTGTAAGCACATTAAAAATATCTTGTGGAATCTATACATTTAGAGATTTTCCCCTCACGCCAAATATTATTATTTTTTTATTCTATTTAAGCCTTAATTTGACCACAATCACCAGATGTAAAGTGACAATGCGGTTTAAGATGCTTCTTGATAAATATTCTTACAATAACCTGTTTTTTTACAATTATTTTCCCAGCTACAAAATGTGTCTTTATTCTTCGTCGTTCAAAGGGGCTGTTCCATACACAAGTAATGATTAAAATCTGTCCAGAAGCATTATTGTAACGGACAGTAATATTCTTGTGAATGATTGTAGTGTGGCGTGACGGTTATGAACGGTTCAAGTGTTTCATTCATCGTTTGGTACAGTAGAAATGCAGAGCGGCACATCAATGGCGCCCCTTCCGCGACTTCATTGATCGCATGCAGCGGGGTGGGGAGGTCACTGGGTCGACGGAACTCCACAACGCGTGGAAATGTTTGCGTCCTCGACAACCTTTGCCGTGAAAGACGTCTTTCTCAACAATCTGAAAAATATGAGGCAAACTTACAACGTTTTTTTTGCAGTATTGGTTTTCCGCCTTGGTTAAAGCTTTATAGAGCTTTGTGTTAAGTTTTAAAATTTTGCATTTAATATACAAACCCTGTAATGGATGAATATTTTTATTGACCTTGACAAGGTCCTTTTCAAGGAATTGTGTAGAAGTTATGTTATTCATATATAATGAGGAACCTATGTGAGATGATTAGTGTTCAAATGCGCTCGTAACTAAACGAGTATTAACATTTATAACACTCATCAGTCGGTTATAGGTAGTCTTGTACCTAGATATCTAAACATAAACAGGTACAGCAAACCGATTATAATGTGTTGTGCATTGTTCTGAGTGCCAATGGTTTGCTGAGTATATGCACACAATGCATTGTACCTATTGTATTCTTTGCAATCATAAACGGACAGATCATTAGATACACTGGCTGATTTAATCACGACAACAAGTAACAATAAAACGTTGCATACCGAAACCATACTGTTGTAGAATTACTACAACATAAAATATTCAGACTTTTATGATGAAATTACCTACATACATATATTTATTATAGACTTGATAGAAGTTAGGTGGTTTATAAAATAAATGGTCAATATTGTGTACTTACTCTTTCAGGTAGATATTAATATAAAAACTATGATAACAGATAGTAAACTACTAATAATAAAAAAAAATGAAAGAGTAATTTTGTTTCAAAATTATTAAATACCATATTATATTCTAAGTCATGTCAGTCGTACGCATTTAAAAAATAATTTCGTTATCGCATTAGAACAAAATGTGTAAAACTCATGCTCTCTGTGAATACCTGAGAATCACATTTTTATCAATGAGACTATCACCTGATTGCCCATATCCTTTGTCTAATATTATGTTGTTATAATTATATTTGACGACCTCTGTGGCTCGGTGGGCGAACGTCCGCTTGAGGCGCAGGAGGTTGCGGGTTCGATTCCCGCCGGGGGACCAGATTTGTACGATCTACAATTTCTGGTTTCGGGTCTGGGTGTTTTCTATGTATCATATGTATGTATTTACAAAAAAAAATGTATCTATGTATCGGTCACCTAACACCCATAGTACAAGCTCAGCTTAGTTTGGGGTTTGGTGATGCTGTGTGAGTAGTCCGGAAATATTTATTTATATTTATTTGATAATTAAATTAGACTTTATACAAAGTCAGGCTTACTTAGACTAGCACATTGGCAGTCGCTTTCGCGGCACACTTTATAAGGTCGCACGCCTTGATTGTTGTTTTTTAACGTTCTTAAATATAAACTAAATTTGATATTTCAATAGCATAATGAAAAAATGTGTAAAACATTTTAAAATAGGAATATATTTCATGAGTAAATATTCTGTTTAGTTAAGTAAATGATTTATTTGCACACAAAAAACACACAATAAATGAATACAAGAAAACAAAAAGCCTTATCTAAAACTTTAAATATGTATAAACAAAACTAATAATTCTTAATACATAATTATGATGAACATGTGTGTTGCAGTGTAACAAAAAGGCACCAGCTCAGTGATGAGTGTATTTCTGTATGACTTACCACATAGGTACTATGAATAAATAAATCTTACACACATATTTTACGCACTTAAGAATACATCAAGTTTTATATAAACTCAATTTTCAGCTATCCGGCGAAGGCCGATCTATTTTTGATTGTATGGATGACGTCATACTTTCCATGCGTTAGGCAAGCGCGCGTTCGTTGAATAGCTTTCTGGTCTTTGGATATTATGCCTAAAAGCATTCTTTAATCCTTATTTTACCCATTGACTAGGTATATAGTTTGGGTTATATATATTGTAGCTAATATGTTCCGAATTTTGTTAAACCCTTGGGGCAAATTTTCGAAATGTCAGATAAGGACAATCAGACGATATCAGAAGATTTAAAAATCGACTCCCCATCACTTATTTAATACTTATTTTGAAACATTGAAATCACTCTCTCTCTCTCTCTCTCTCTTTAACTGACATCTTAAAACATGTATGTATTTTACATTTTAAATTTAAATTGTGATTAAGTTTGAAATCGCTACTTACCTTATTTTATGCTAAGACGTCCATAATCATAAATATACCCGGACGCAAGTGCTCTGTCATTTTATTTTGCAAGGTAAACGCACACTAATACATTGCCCACTCCCATCCAGCCGTTGGCAATGCAACGCACACATTCATGAAGTCGGGCTTATTCTCCTCCATTCTAAAAGTTTCATTGATATTTTTGCGGTGTGGTTTCATTGATAGAAATCTTAAGTAATATAGATGTAAATGTTTCTATACATTATTCGCTTTAATTAAATAAGGTGACCGATTTTATCATATGCATATTTATTGGGTTATTTCACTCGGAAGTCCGCTGCTGGACAAAGAGCTCCTCTATTCAGGGGTTTTTAATACTCACCACTCTTAGCAGGCGGGTTGGCGAACGCTGTATATTATGGGTTCTAAGATTACGCTTCTGCCCATCTTCTGGTGACATTCCCTGGGTTTTAGGACGCCCACGGTGCGATATGGGGGCCAACTTGCTATACCGTACCCCGCGGCTAAGTTATTTTTCATAAACAAATTTGACGAGACGACTTATTGATGAATGTATAGCGTTTATTAATTAAAAACATGGCTTGCGTTCCGCATGACATCGTTATGTTGTAACAAGAATATTGGTTTATTAGTTGATACCAAGACAATTTTCAGCACTATCATAATTTTTCTCGTATTGTATATCTATTATATCTGCCCTCGCATCATCGACGACTAAAGTATCGTTTAACATT
Organism: Gymnoscelis rufifasciata; assembly: GCA_929108375.1. NCBI lineage: Eukaryota > Metazoa > Arthropoda > Insecta > Lepidoptera > Geometridae > Gymnoscelis > Gymnoscelis rufifasciata. The sequence continues at coordinate 8,199,816 of OV815302.1, read as the reverse complement.
AAATTATGTTGAATACCACGTACTGAGAAATGGTATCTGCGAACAGTAGTCTTAGTTTTGTTATCTATATCCCAATCTGGTAAAAATTATGAGAATATTGCCTTATAAATAACTGTTAAGTACCAGGTCTTACGCTGAAGGCTGTCACTCTATGGGACGTGGTTCTGTCAACTAAAACACAGATAAGTCATCCTATAGCGGCCTAATAGCGACGGTCAGATCAGGGATGGGTTTAGACTCCTGAACTCGGCGTGTATTATCTTTTGTCCTAACAACGTAGGACTAAATTATATAATCTGTGGTAGGACGAAAGAAATAATTTAATAAATAATAATTTATTTATTTATTATTTAATATATAATATTTTGTACAGTAAATACATTCATTTATTATCTTCAATATTGGTTAGTTTATTTATGACGTGTTTGCAATTTTGCATTTGAATTAATAGTTGCTCTATGTGGTATGTTGTGTCGTGGTTCTCTTCTCTTGTGGTTTTATAAATATATATCCCGGGGTCTGTATGTCCTTGTAGCCGGGTGGGTCCGGGCGCTCCGCTCTAAGCAGGCTGAGGTCACGGGGTGCTTCTGACCCAGTTCTTTGCTTGCAGAACCTGCTCTAATTTCTCAATGCTATGACGTCAATTCATTCACCCCGGACTTGTGAATCGATGCGTCCACAATCAGGTCGCGATGGTTTTAGCTCGTATACCCGCATTTTGTTGATGCTATAAATAGAATGCTGTTATATTTATCCTATACTTGCATTACAATTTATATTTCTGTTAAGGTGAACATTATACTGAACTGGTAAAGATAATAGTGATTGTGGTGGTTGATAATTCCTCTGATTATTTACGAGGTGATGACAAGCTATGTGCGTAATCTTATATATAAAATTCTCGTGTCACAATGTTCGTTCCCGTACTCCTCCGAAACGGCTTGACCGATCCTCATGAAATTTTGTGAGCACATTGAGTAGGTCTGAGAATCAGCCAAAATCTATTTTTCATTTTGCAAAACAACCTTTGCTGGGGTCAGCTAGTAATGTTATATAACGAAGTTAATTGCAAACATTATTATATAAAATGTATGAAGATTAAGGGCCTGTTTCACCATCTCCGACTAAAATTAGACAATGGTTAAAATATAGAGCTATTTCGCCAATTTACATGTGACAAAGCGTAGATACCTCTCGACATAACTAACCATTGCTTGGTTTACTTGGATTTCGTGAAATAAGACCTTCCAACATAGAACATTGGTTAATTTTATGAATATTGTTACAGATTTCGCGCGCGAGCATCGACGCGTGTAAGGATTACTTCCGTGACGACCTCATCAAGACGGACTGGGCGTTGATGGTTGAACTAAAAAAACTTTTCCAAATTCTATAAACATACCACTTACAGTATCATTTAAATCATATACTCCTACTTACCATTACTCGTATAGTCTGTTCCATCGATCATTGCAGTTTACTATTGCAGAATCTCTACACTCATTATAGTTTTATTTGCACCCCAAAATATCTGATTGTTCATTTTAAAAACGGGATTTACTCACGTTTTACTGTCTACTTCTTCTTCCTACGTTTCGGACAACAAACAATCAAGATAAGTCATTCATCGGGAATAGGGGATGAATAGAAACTCACGATAACTTTTAAATTATATGTTGTTGTTTTGCATTAATATCTGAATTAATATAAACCCGTAAAATGCATGTATTTCAACTGTGTAAATAGTATGAGTAGATTAATTTATTTATCAAATGCGCCATGGGCCTTAGCGACTATATATTTGAATTTGGTGTTTTGTAAAAATTTGTTTTAGATTCATGTAACACTTATGCATATATGCATTATTCATTCATTATACATATACCACGTAGTTTTGTATATATGTACTTAATATGATTTTTAAACGTATTCTAACAACAAATACTGCCAAACGAAGCAACATACCGATTAACGATCTCGTTTCTGGTTTATCAATGGTTGAGTCATTAAAAACCCTATGATAGTAGGAACTATTGTTTGGAACATAATTGTCCCATTATTTTGGTTAAAAATGTAAGGCCTTTTTCTGTATTTATATGTTTTCAAATGTACTAATGACTTTATTTTTTGTTACCTTAGTGATAATTTACTAAATTCATCATTGTAGTGGGCGTAAACTATATGAGTGAGTTCGTACAAACGTATGATGTGCAAGGTTGTATTTTGTGTGAAGGTAGTACCTATTTTCGAAATACTTTATTTATAAAGCTGATGGAATCGGACATATTATGTAATTATATTAAAGAATTTTTATTATTAAACTGTGAATGTATAAGAATGCGCTTTTTATTTTTTATAAACATTTTATATGACTTATACTAATTATAAAAGATCAATAACCACAATTTTAGTAGGTGTTCAAAAAATTTTATATGGCCGAAGGGACATGAATGGGACGCACTATATACGCGAATATATTTCGTTCTGCAACTTTTCGATTCAAAGATTATTTTTTTTCGTTAAAAAGGAATCTTTTTTTTTTAGCCTAATCTATGTCATGTTTAGCCTCATATCAGTTGATTTAATTTTATGTAATTGCTGGATAAAATTAAAAAGAAAACAAAAAATCTTTAACCACATTTATTAGTGATTTATAAGGGCCTGTTTGACAATCTCATAAACACGGAGATGGTGAATTAGGCTCGAAATGAGATAGGTTTTACTTTAATTGATACATCTTAATGTAACAAAATAAAAAAACAATTTTTCGACAATTGGGCTTCCTACAAAAATACTCCTCATCAGCTCCAATACCTTTCGAACCACTCCCGCTTTAAATACCAATTTTGTAACAACCAATTAACGGTATCTGCTAGGTACGTAGATCTTTAAAAAAAAAGTTAAGAATGATAATTTTCCGATTTTCCGAACATAATGTTAACTCAAAGTGATCTTTTTTTATAAGAAAGCTATTTATATAAGACTAAGAAAATTCAATCCCTTAAAAAAATTCAACAATAAAATCTTGCAATTAAAAATTCAAGACGGATACAGTGCATTGAAGTTTCGCGAGACGTAACGCTTTTGTGCAATTTGTACTAAATCTATGCGTCACCAGCAAACACTCCAGAACATTGATGTCTATATCTTGGCACTTTTATCAAATTGGTAAAGCAAAAATTCGTGGACAGGATTTTTGGACAGGCTATCATACATATCTTCGTTTGTCTTATAGTTTTAGACCTTCCCATACTGACCGAAACTCATGTTACACCCTGTACAATAAAAAAATACCCAGTCAAAAACCCTTCCAAAAAAAACAGAAAATCCATTGTATGAAATCCTGCCAGTTTGCGGACATAAGCATAATTTGTTTGATGAACCTCTCACGCCTGTCAAGTGTGTTCAGTTCAACCTGTGGCGGACCTCTTTTCGGTTGAAAATCATGACACTAAGGTCATTAAATGTAGCTCCCAAAATTATGATTAACTTAACTTTTCGAGATCTTTTCATAATCCTAAGACAACGCTGTAGCCATTTTTCACGGTTGCAGATCTGGGAGGGACTTTTACGTTTAATGACTCACTGGGTGGAGCCAGTGATATAGGTAAAGTAAAGACGTTGCAACAATAAACATTTTCTCATCTCCACTTTCACAAAGCTTTTCTTCTACTCTAGAGTTGCAAAATAGTTATTATTCAATAATATTACGAAACGTAATATCGTGTAAAATGACTGGCGCTTTTGATAACAAACTACCCCGGTTGCCATGGTTACTGGATTTGCGTGGGCGAAGGGGGAGGAAATCTTCAGGGTCTAGGTCACGCCCCGCAGCTCTGGGCGCAAGCGCGCACCGGGAAGCCAGCTTCGCTGCGGAACCAGATCCAGTCAGCCACATCGCGACAAGGAATACAGAACCTCCGGGAAACTGTATAAGTAATAATCTCCAAAACTCATAAATTGCAACCGTTATCAAATTTTTAAGCGCTAGTGCTAAACAATTGAAATAAGAATTTTTAGATGAAAAAGTGCATGTGAATCAGTGTTTTAGATACCTACCTAACTTTTGCTAACGAAAGATTGATTGAGGTAAGCTGTAACAGTCTAACCTATGACCTTTAACTGCATAGCAAAATATAGATAGGGACTATGTATAGCAGTTTGTTCCTGCTGGGCCTTTATAATCAATGATTCTGAAGCTTTTTTTTAGAATAAGAAAATATTTATTGTTATAACTGTGTACAAAGATCATAAAGTAGAGTTGAGAAACTACAGTTTGCCCAAATACAATACAATATTGCTTACAATAATATTGCTTGTTCAATGAGAACAATAATTATAACAAAATTACAAATATTTCACCAGTATTAGGTATTTGATTCCTCTATTCGGCAGTTCCTAGGTATTATTTTACAAGTACATGCATATTATATTTTTTTTTATCATAATGAGCAAACATACGGGTTAACTTCGTCGTCTAAGGATGGTTTTTCAATGAGGAATAATAAGTATCTGATGATGGCAATCCAGATAAATAGAGAGGAACATTCGATGCTTCTGCATCGAATGTTCCTCTCTATTTATTTTAGAAGAGTACCTCATTTATTATTTAGAAACAGATGACAATTGAGAAATAAATAGGCCTCCCGCGTACATGTAGGTACCTATAATAAACGTTAGATCTAATGATGGGTCCCAGAGCCAGTCGAGGGAAATCAACCTCGTAATTTTAATTAATAATATCGGAACTGCTTGATTAATTTGTATTGATGAGAACTTTACACCTACTTTGATTGTGACTGTCATGGAAGATTAAAGGTCAGTTAAAATAACTCCTTAACAATATAAGTTTTTACCTAGGTACCTACCTACTCAAATAAATACAAATACAAAAACTTTTATTGATAACTGTTGTACAATTAGGTGTTTTATGAATAGGGTACCTACATGTTTTTACAGTTTATCCTCAAAAGGACGTACAATATACTTACATACTAAGTAAAACTTTTTAGGCTTAACTAATTTATAAAATTTAATTAACTAAGAAAACACTTGGTTTATGCTAAATTATCTTAGTTATAAGTAAGTATGATTTTAATTTTAATAATGATGGGCCCAGTGGTGGAGGTTTATTTGGAAAAACTTGTTCTCTAAGCGTTTCTCTCTCTTTTTTGACATTCCTCTCAAATATATGTACTTATATAAATTTATATTATATATATATAGGTAGTTGTTTAAAAATATGAAACTTAAGGAAAAGAGAGGAATTTCAAAAAAGAGATCAACAGAGAGAATAAAAATATATACATTATAATAAACTAATGTTTACCAAAGGTAAGTAAATAATTTTGTAGACTAGCTTAATAGCTGAACTAAAAAATGATTTACCGAAACTTAGTAGGTACCTACCAACTAATTAAAATCAATACTTTGGTAAACATAATAGCCGCTGGGCTACATTATTTGCGAGCTCTTTCAATGGTAGGTAGATAAGATATAGTATATAATATTAAGCAACTTACTTCCAATTCGCCTAATTAGCTGCGGATATATGAATGGCGTGATAAGTATTTTTCCTAGATGTGTTAGTGTATATTCGGCCACGTGCTTTTCGTTCATTGATGCGCACGAATGAATGGAAATCATCGCGGTGGCTGGCCGCCTGCCTGAAACAGTGTCGGCCGCCGCTCGGCCGCGCGTACGCGCTGCGCAGGCGACCTGCGCATACAATAAGTGACTCAAGTGACATTGAATGTGCTCCGCACTCAATACGAACATCGTTCCACGATACTCCTCTCCAACTCCAACAGAACATCACACCGGCTCCGCTCTCGGTGCGTCATCTGTTTATTACCTATTCTTAAAAATACCAAGTCAAACCGAACGTCGACCTTGAACGAAACGAGCTGTTGTTCCATTCAATAAAATTATCAAAATGATCTTAGACACACACATACGAAATAACTACTACGTCCTTTTTAGTTACATACATGCCATATTGAAATGTTTTTTTTGTGTGCACCTCTTCTTTTTTGGGCATTACGGACCTCATAGCAATGCAATTCGTAATTACAAAAAAGTTAGGTAAAACTTATCAATATAAGTACCTAGTTATCAACAATACGCAAACATGTGAATAATAAGCAGTCAGGAAATAACATCGCAAGCGGTGCGGTTAGTCTGACAATTCGTGGTGTTCCGTTGTGTTTAGATCTGTTTTTAAATAACAGTAGGTATGAATGGCCAGCGCTTGTGGTACCTATCATAAATTATTGCGTTCATGCAACTGACAAAGCTCAATAGGTAGAAGCGAATAATGCTAGTTGTTTCTACGTACACACTACATCTGAGCTAGTGTACCTTGCCCACACGGTACACTGCACAGCACACCGCTAGATATCGTCGACACACTACACCAACCGCTCACCAACAGGAAGTACATACATCTCCCGTTACGGCCCTTAGTAGTCATTTGTTCGTAATATAGCTACAAACGGTCGCCCGTAATTAAAAGTTACTTCGTTCTTTAAAGACTAGTAGGTACCTAGGTATGTAAGTATAGTTGTATCGCAGGGATGGTAAATTATAGAGTAGTGAATAATGATATGTGTAATAGTTGGTCGGGTGTGGTGCAAAGCGACCTCGTCTCGATAAATCTATCAATGAATGTGATAATGATAAGAGGAGCGAGTGTCACTAACGCAGGAAATGCCCACCTCGCCTCCTGCACTCTGAACCACAAGGCATCGTATCTTCTGCTTCTGCTCTAAATAATGTAGCTATCTAAGTTTATAGGTAGGTGAAAACGGGTAGAATTTGTATAGTACCTACCTACAATTTGCTCTGATCCGCAAAAAATCGTTATCATTCATTTAGTATCTACCTAACATGCCTTTTTATGATGTTTTTGTAAAGTACAAGTCTTGTTAAAACATTGTAGACAAACGGCGACGTGTAGCAAGAGATGGCTAGTCACTGTTACTAGAAACTATTAACGAACCATTTCAACCATAGGCCGTTCTATGTACTATGTCATAGAATGTTGGACATAGAACGCACGGCCTATGGTCGTCAGATACTGAGATTTGTTGCTGTTGAAAGCGTCCTGCATCTTTTTTAGCCTACAACTTTGTCATCCGTTCAATAGGATCCAGTAAGGTAGGTTGTGTGGAGGTGTGTTGGAGGGTATGAAATAATGGAATGCGTGACAAAAGTTACCAGTGTGCCCCAAAAAAAAAAACGTAGTGATTATATACTCTCTGGTGTGCCCAGCCTTACAATGAATGATAAAGTGACAAGAACAAAAACAAATTAAAAAAAAAACACTCTAGCCCTTGTGCAGTACCTATGCATTCAATTTCTACCATATAATTTAGATTCAGATCGTTGCAACCTTCCAACACGGATAAAAGAAAAAAAAGATAATTTATTGAAAAGTCGATATTATAAAAAAGATACGAGTAATAAGGTAAATTAGTAGATAGAAGAGAACTTGAACCAGTTTCCCCCACCTACATACCTAATAAGGTTACCAGTTACTTTACAGGTAGTTCAGTAAATTAATTTAGTGCACCAGAAACTTACACAATAACAATTGGCATGTCAGTTATTACTTCCTTTTGGAATTTCATTAAAATCATATTCAAAACAATAAATAAAAAATAATTCAACGTACCTATTGTATGTCATAGATTAAAAATAACTTACTAGAACCTACCTATGCTAGGCGATCTTGTTCTTCATAGATAACTATAAACAGTGATAATATAATTATGTAAACAAATTAATACTATTTTACGCAGTCATATTCAAAATTAAATAAGTAAATTTCGCGAAAGCAGCACCTTAAATCCAGTACCATAACCAGACTTACGAATGTCAACTTTCGTACCCCATTAGGTGCAAACTGCATACCATATTGATATGTTGCATAATTGTCAGCTATCGGCATGTACCACTTTCCACCTGCCCACGGGCTCGTAGGTCTGTGGGCTATGAATTTGGTTGGATCAGGCAAACTGGCTGATGTGCGTTGCGAAATGTTTCGACAAAATTGGAAGCATAAATACACACGTAGGCGAAGAATAGCGCACTCGGCCCACGAGTCTGCTTATATTAAGGCTTTACATTATTATTATCCACTCGAGCCACGTGATAAAATTACTTACAATGTGGCCTGTGATAGTAACAGTGTATTCAACTGTAATTTGGGTACAACTAGGAAACAAATTTCCTAGTTTGACTAAAAAACTTCGCTCTACTGAAATTAGTATTTCTAGAGCTTCGTCATCATTTTGAATCTCTATAGTACCTGGTAGATGCAGCTGGCAATAATTAAAATATATAACTACAAATTCATAACATTTATTCCTGTCTTCCCCGTTTTAGCTATCTGTTTCGGGTTTGGTCATAAGTTTCAGTATTTTATACTGACTTAAAAATGTTGAAATTGGAAGTATAATAGCAATTGATAATCAATGTTTATGCAATCGAGTAGGTAGGTGGAGCCACATTCTCTGAATAGGATAGGATGGCAGTTAATATCGCGGCGAGCTAGGTGTGGGTACCACGTGGGTGCGCCCCCGCCTGCTGCCAACGAATGTCATTCCATTCCAGTAGATAGCAGGCAAATTATCCGACCAACGTCAGTATTAACAACTGTTTTAAACTTGTTACGGATTTATCATATAAGAAATGAAAAATGTTTTCAAATTATTTAAACTTCATCACTTTTAGGCACAGCGACAAATCGAACACGAATATGTCTGTAAATTTGTTCTTTGCCCAATTTTATAATAACATCATTCTCTTGCCCTTATCCCATATTACGTGGGGTCGGCAGAACATGTTTTTTCCTTCTATTTTCCTGTCACTCGTCATCTCCACACTCACTCCTTTAATACACATTTCATTCTTCATACTGTCTATTCATCTTTTCTTCGGCTTACCTCTTCCCACATATCCATCAACACACATATCAAACACTCTTATCGTCACATTACATTTATCCCTTCGCATAATATATCCATACCATCCCAACCGATTTCCTCTCAACTTCTCTGTCATATTATGTCTTCTTATATTATAAGAGGAACTTTGAAAGTAGCACCAGTATTGATAAAATTCTTATCTTATATTCTTATGTTAACCAGTAGGATAAAATAATCATTTCTTATTTTATCCTTCCTTGTAACTCCACACATCACTCTCAACATTCGCATTTCTGCCGCATGTATTCTTCCCTTTTAATGACCAAGTTGGCCAGGCTTACATTCAGATGCATACATTACGACAGGTCTTTTAATTTTATAATAACGTGGTTATTAATGTAAACTAAAATGTTCCTACGTATTTTTGCCTTAATGGTTAAATAACAATATAATCTAGCACTGTGAATTTGTCTTTTCTTTCTTAAAACCATAATTACATTTAGCTTAGAGAGATAGCTTGTTAATGAGAGTTTGTTAAGAGGGGTGTTATAAAGTTTGACGTGTCTGTCTGTCTGGGACATCGTAGCTCCCGAACGGATGGAGCGATTTCAACTTAGTTTTTTACTGAAAACCGAAAATCTGCAAATATACTCGAGTGGGGTATCAAATGAAAGCGCATCGCGTGCAAATTACAAAATATTATGGTGTTTAACTTTTATGGAGATTTAAGGAATTGGAATCGGGGGTTTTTCTTAAATTTTAAATTTAGATTTTATTATAACTAAATTACACTAGCAAGGAGCAAATCAGCAAAAGCAAACGATGATGATGTAGGTAGACTGAATTACCTAGAAATTTGAGTAAGACTTATTTTTTTGCTTTTTTTTATCTCGCGGGCGGTAGAATGTTGCATAGAAGTAGATTACATAGTCTGCTCGGAGATGTGACCATAAAACTCGCCGTAAAAAACATCTTTGGCATTCTACAAATATTTAAAAATAATTGACCAAGTTGGACCAGGCGTGGTTGAGTTTTTTTGCTTACCAACACATTTTGCGATTTATTTTTAATTTTTATATTATACATACAAAGATTTGAAACAATGAACAGTTTATTCGTTTAGAAAATCTGTTTTGACGTAAAGAACTCTCTCGTGTTCTTATTATAATGATCTTTACTTAAGTACGATATTTTTTTCTAATAATATTTAGGTACATAATAGCGTTGATATAATAATATTGATAGGGGTATTCTCTAACTAATATACGTAGGTAGTTAATTGACATAACAGGGACAACCAGTATAACGCTAGGAAACATTGGATAGCTCGTTTTTACTACATCAATCCGGAAAATACGAACGAATATTTTATATACATTTGAATGAACCCGTAACCCGTAATGAACAGTGTGATGTGATAGCCGTCACACTAGAGGTAGAGTAGGTGAAATATATTTTGTTGCACTCAATATTTTAATTTGAGCTTATTTTATGAATTGTTATGGTAACGATATTTTTTTTCGTGGTAATTTCAATATCATTAGAATGTTTTGAGGGTTTCTGCCATATTTTATACATTATCATTTGTATACACACAGTGATTTATTAAAATGTAATGTAACTAAAATAGATAAATAGTAAAGATAACAAGCCGACTTTAACAATATTGATATTATAGTACCTACATACGTAATAAGATAGTAGGTATGTACCTAAGCCGGAGCGGAGGCTAATAAAATAATTCACGGATTATGATATTTTAGTAGATCTATCAGTACAATATGGTAACAATTAACTTATTTTGTTACCTCCAACACTGTATTAAACAACACCGAATAATAATCTGCTCTGTGGTCAATTTTAGTTTTGATTTAGACCACAGAATACATAATAATTTAGACATCTCTGTTAACCTACCGTAAATAATCATAGATGGCGCTAAACGTCATCAGCATCACCAACATACAATCAAGTTTCATTAAAATAATAGACGAATTAAATCAAATCAATTATGTACTTATTAATATTATTCCATACAATCTTATTTTTAAATTTGTCCTCCGGGCTGGGCCAGTGCGTGAAGCGATTTTTTCGTGTTTCGTAATGTGGTCCGGAGAAGCCACCTTCTAGGTCTTCATGTCCCATCTTAGACCACATCGTCACTTTACATCAGGTGAGATTGTGGTCAAATGAAGGCTTATCGATCATAAAAAAAATAATAATAATTTGTCAATCGTTTGTAAATAGATAATAGGAAAATACTGAGGCTTTAATGTAAATTATCTATTCACATTCCTACATAAAAGGTAGGTAGTTTGATGAAAGGAGCTATCAGTTAGTCTTTTTTAACCCCCGACCAAAAAAAAGGGGAGTTATAAGTTTGACGTGTCTGTCTGTCGGTTACATCATAGCTCCCGAACGGATGGAGCGATTTTTTTATGAAAGGTGAGTTTGGCCCGGGTGTTCTTAGACATGTTTCATGCAAAACGGTTGAGCTGTTTAAAAGTTATGGGGGTGAGAGTAGGGAAGGAAAACAGAAAATCTGCAAATATACTAGTGTGGGGCATCAATGAAAGCGCATCGCGTCCACATTACATAATATTATGTTGTTTTACATTTAAGGAAATGAAGGCATTGGAATCGGGGGTTTTTTAGATTGATTTCAGTCATTTGTTGTAGTTACCCATTTGCCATCGCAGCCAGTCTGCCGATGGACTAACCCGTGTAGTCGAGCTTGTGTACCAAATTATTTTTGTTGAGTTATGACCTGAATGTAAATTCAGGGTCAATCGTATGAGACATAATATTATAACCATGTCTACTATTTACGTGCAAGAAATATGTACGTCAGATATTTTCATTATCAAACAAAGTAACCTATTCGGCCTTTAGTAATAAATTTGCTAAAAAACTGGTTGAATTTACAAATATCTACATATGATTTTTTCTATAATCAGAGAAAGGTTTGTGAAGATGTGAGCTGAGTTCCAATATTTTTGGTTCGGGGCAGGCATAGGGTCGTCGACCGCGCTGTTCGACATTGTGCCTCGCCCGCACCCGTGCTATTTCGAGGCAGCGAGCGCCCGACGCGACTGACATCGCGCGGTGTGCGCTGCACGCGTAAACAAACATCATGCTCGAACTGTCATTCACTAACTCATTCACAAATTAGCTTTGCACATTACTTAACACTACTATCGAACTGAATAAAATTACCAAAAAGACGCCATAAAAACATTGGGTATCGGTATAGACGTGACGAAAGCAGTCATTGACAAACTAATTTCGGTTGTGGTGTTCTTTATGTATACTTACATACGTATTTATGATTCATCATCTTGTTCCCGATTTGATCAATGCTGGTAGGTAGGTAGGCCTACTTAAGTCCATGCCACCCACGAGCGCTGACCGTAACCATTGACACCCTGCGACATAAATGTTGTCCACAATAATTAGAATGAGATCCCAATATGTACATGGGGGTACCTTCATACACGATTCTTATATTTCCATACCCTGTCTGGGCTCATGTTATTAGCACTTATTAATTTTAAGACCTTGTACACAGAGTAAATGCGATAATCGTTTTTTTTAATATATCATGGCATCGAGCGCCTAACTGAACCTGTGTTGTCCTTGGTCAATATAATCAGTAAAAGGTTAATATTACTTCGATATTTATCTCATCATGCCACATATTTTGGCCACCTATAATTTAATACACGCGGTACCTACATGAAACCTTCCGCTTAAGTGAGGTAGGTAGAGACAGCCACTCATTCTCCGCTACTTAGTACTCCCAGAAATAGGCCGAATTGTACGGATATATTATTATTATAATATATTATATCCCCAGAGGCTGTTCTTAAGTTACTGGAGATTTGAGCAAACACGATTTTGCATTAGCCGATTTCCGATAACAACAGTGTCGATCTAGTCAAGATTATTGCCATAAGGACTTCAATAACGATAATACTATCTATAGAACCTACCTATTTCAGTGCGACGACACAGCATGAAAATTTAGAGTGTTTTTTTAAGCTCCTTTTTTTTGCGTTTTCTTTGACCACAACACTGAATATTGGACTCACCAACCCGCTTGCCTGGCCAGTGTTTTGCATTGACTTCCTACGGACAAAACGAACGGTTTATAAAATATTGAATTTAGTATTTAGTTCTACTATTGAGTGCTGCTGTGGATAGAAATATACATTTAAAAAATAATCTTTCGAATGTTGTGGCTACGCAATTTCACAAATATAATTGTAAACTTATTTGAAATGCTTCCAGAGAAAACGGGTCAACCCCAAAAATTTTGGTAAATTCGTAGTTGAGTTAATCATTTTCGTGGAGACATAATTATATGCCTATCTGGTACCTAGAGCAAAAATTATTATACATGCGTGACGTACCGTTTCTTGTAAAGTAGCTTTTTAACCGTGCCAAAAAATCAACCGAATTTTATTTCATAATAAAAGCTATATTATGGCTAAGCCCACCGGTGGGCTCGTGACCTTTTAGAGGTTTATCATTTTCCCTTTAATATTAATTATTTAAGACATAACAACAATAAATTAATAACATTTTTTTTGGTTACACATCTAAAACTAACTTATAATATAACGTACCTACGTACGTACATTCTCTCTTCCTTTCATAACCATCTATCATAACCTATCTGTTAAACTACAAATTAATTATGTTAACTCTACAAGTAAAACATCGCTTACAGAGCCAGTCGGTATTACATAGTATTTAATTTTAATACATGATAAGTAGGTGACGAAATTTGAATTTGAACGTTCTTAGACATTGAAATAGGAAGCAAGCAGAATGGCGAATTATTGAGGCATTCGTTGCTTATCAGACATATGGGCCACATACACATCTGCGGCGCATTCAGTCGCCTTTTGTTCAACATTGGCTGACCATGTGGCCGACGGACAACGCTAGTTTTTTTTCACAGTAAGTAGATAAAGAAATCTTTTACAACCAAGTTTAGTAATGCAAAGAGGTAGGTATGCTCATATTTATTGTAGAGGTAATGACTCAAAAACAGTGTTTCAAAAAAGTCTTTTAGTATACAATTACTTACATTCGTTTCTATTTAATTTATAAATTAAAAGTGGTTTTGATCTTAGGGACTTTCAGAGTTCTTCAGTAACCTGTCTGAGCGTGACGTCATGTTTTAGCAGTTTTTGCGGTTTTCACCAATTTTTCAGAAATTACTAATACGATCAAAAAAATATTTCGGTTTCAGATGGAAAATTTAATGAGGATTTTTTTTTTTTTTTTTTTTTTTGTTGTTTATAAGCCTTCATTTGACAACAATCTCACCTGATGTAAAGTGACGATGTGGTCTAAGATGGAGCATGAAGACTTAGAAGGTGGCTGGATGGAAGGATGGCTGTAAATACGAAGTTCCTGCGAAAAACCCCTAAAACAGGGCAACATTTTATTTTATTGCGGTATTATAGTCTACAGCCGCCCTCAATAGATGCTCTATCTGAAACCAAAAAAAAAATATTAATCGGTATAGTTCCTGAGATATAGGAGAAAATTATGAAAACTACGAACTGAACGTACGCCTCGCGCATCGGGAGCAACCATCGGGCTGATTTAAAATTAAATATCATGTTTGTTTTTGGGGTTTAGCTTTTGCGTACCTGTGTGTCTATTTCATAAACCCCACAAGAATAGGCAACTAAGTACAATCATTTGAGGAAAAAAATTAACGAACCTTCTCCGTACTCCCATGATTTGACTACTAAACTTTAAGTAAACTAAACAACAAAACTTACTTTCGCATACATAATGATAATTGAAATTGGAATATTATAAAAATAGTTACGTAGATAACCATCAAAGCCATACTGACGCCGGAGTGTCGGCAAAGCACGTGGCAGTCTGGCAGTTGAAGAGTTGCCAACCACTTCTGACTCTAGACGATTCGCTTCCTGTTTACCGCGCCTTTCTGTTCGATGGAAACTACGCAATAACTGTCATAGGTTGTAATTCGTAAGAACACTGCAAATAAAAGTGTGGGTATATTCACCCAAATAGGTCCAAATGTCCAATTCTGACAATTCAAATAAAAAACGAAATGGTTTGTTGACTTTTAAAATAACTTTTTAGAATAACAATGGTACCTAATTGAATTTTTGGATCGGACTCTACAAACTAAGCCCTATAATTTGTAAAGTTATTCTTCATGCAAATTACCGCGAAAAAAAAGGAAAATATATACCTAGTTGTCTACCGTGTAGAATACACTACAGAAAACTTAAGAAAGATGACGTTTGGTGCCGTTTCTTTGAGGTGTAGGTACATTATCAAATCATTGAGTACCTACAGGTACATCAGGCAGGTACATTAGCTAACTTTTGATTACAAAAAAAAACACAACGAGATCTACAAACAATATGCGGTCATATTGTTTAAAGCAATTTCTTAGTTTCAATGGGTGTACCTCAAGATCCATATAATGACTTGCCACATCTTGTAAAGGATCAACATGAAATTGTACCTATTATTTGCTGATGTTACTTCACTTTTATTTAAAACTAGCTGACCCCAGCAAACGTTGTTTTGCAAAATGAAAAATAGATAGGGGAAGGTGGGGATCATTCGTACACTTTTTAATGTACGCCTTGTAAAAAAAAAACTAATTGCAATTTCAAAATAAATTCAATGATTTTAGATAACCTACATATCTGGATATAATAATAAGGTACATCTTTATTGATATAATGCAACCTAGCCGACCAATGGCGGTTTTCCCAAAAGATGGAAATCGTACGAAAGCACCCCACACGTGGGGTAGATTCGTACACAGTATGGGGCACATTCATACATGGGTGGGAGCCTTCGTACACAAGAAGAAAAAGCGCCATTTATACTTAAAAACATTTTTATTCAAATATGAAAACAAGTTTCTCAAAAACTTAACCTATTATTAAAAAAGTCTTTGTTATCGAGATCAAACTACACAGATAACCAGCCTTAAAAACAGTAGGCACTATTAAATGTTTTACATTAAATTATTATAATAAATTAACATGTTACAAAATCTTTATTATAAAATAGGTAGTATTCATAATGTCTTTAGAGGAATCACAATGTAATATTATCGACTATTAGGAACGGTAACAGAAGTCTTATATCAAGAATTAATCTACCCAGGTATCTACTATTGCACATTGTACTTCGACAAATCTTTTCCGAATAGAATAGAATAGAATATATTTATTGCATGAAATACATGTGGTTACATTGTTGTTACATGTTCAGAGTTTCAATGTATTCTGCCCTCATGAGCGTGCAATATTATTAGTTACATTTGTCAAAATTAAAATAATTCAATGTCACAAAAAAATAAATTAGGAATAATAACAACAAAAAAAACTATAAAATTAAACAATTGAAATAATTTAAAACTATTGAAAGAATAACATGGCGCATAATATATGTAGGTCAGTATTAAAATTTATCACTTGAAAATTCATTAAATGTGTAGTAACATTTCTGAGTCAAAAGTTCATGTACTTTCTTCCGAAACATCGAACAAGGTAGTTCTCTAATAGATTTAGGCAATTTGTTGTAGGTAGATGGTGCTGAGCAGAATATACTCCGACGCATTAATGTTGTTTTGGCGTCACGAGTAACTACTTTATGTTGATCTCGTCTATTTCGTATCACAGTATCAGAAAGTTGTTCAAATATTTTAGGGTTGTTTTTAACAAACATAACTGTTTCGAAAATATAGAGCGCTGGAATCGTCAATATTTTATATTTGTTAAAGATAGGCTTGCACGAGTCCGTTGGTTTTAAGTTAAACATAGCTCTTATACACCGCTTTTGACTTTTGAAAATCTTCATAATATCCGTCGAATTCCCCCAGAATATAATACCATAACGAATATTTGAGGAAATAAAGCCATGATAAGCTGTTAACAAGCTTTCTGTGTTAACAATTTTGGATAATTTAAATAGACAATATACTAAATTATTGATTTTCTTACATAAATATTCTATATGAGCTTTCCAATTAAGTTTCATGTCAATTATAAGTCCTAAAAATTTAGTCATGTCAACTTCATTAATTTTGTTACTATCATATTTAATGTCTAGTTTATGATTAGCTGTTATATCACGTTGTCTATAGTTAATGATTTGGGTTTTTGATAAATTTATTTTAAGGTTATTGTTATCCAACCAAGAAATAATAGAGTTTAAGGCTGAGTTGATGTCATTTTCATACGTCATTTTGTTAGTACATTGAATTGTCACTGCGCTGTCGTCTGCAAAAAGTGACATGGGGTGTGTTGTCGACTTTGGCAGATCATTTATATAAATAAGGAAGAGTAAAGGGCCGAGTACACTTCCTTGGGGTACACCATACAAAACTTTGCGTTCATGAGATCTATATACACATTCATGTTTTGTTTTAAAATTAACTCTACATATTTCAGTAATTTGTGTTCTTTTTTCAAGATAAGATTTAATAAGATGCATTGCGTTACCACGGACACCATAAGCCTCTAGTTTTTGGAAGAGTATGTCGTGGCTCACATAATCAAATGCTTGCGTCATATCGCAGAATATAGAGCTCACTGGCTGCCTTTTATCGACGCTACTAGTTACTCTATACAAAAAATCATACAAGGCCATGTTTATGGATTTGTTTTTTCTAAAACCTTTCTGCTCATTACAAAATAAGTTTTTGTATTCAAAATAATTGTAAATAGCATCGTAGAGATAGCGTTCAAATATCTTTGACATTACTGGTATTAATGAAATAGGTCGGTAGTTTTCCATGCTCTCTTTATTCAATTTTTTATACAGAGGCTTTATTATTGAGAGTTTTAATGCGTCTGGATATTTACCGACGCTAAGACACAAATTTAAGATGTAACTTAATGGTTCAGATATATAATTAGCTGAAACTTTAAGTATTTTAGTAGATATTTCATCATATCCAACACTATTCGTATTTTTTAAAGATTTTATGATTTTGATGACATCTTCAGGTAAACATGGTTTAAGAAACATAGAGTCTCTACGAGAAGTTATAAGGGAAGTTATATTTCTACCAGATTGTGCAATAGGAACTATTTTGTCAATGAAAAAATTATTAAAAGCATCTGCAATGTCACTTGGATTTGTAATATTATTATTATTTATTTTAATTGATCTAATTTGATGTCTAGGTATATTTCTTTTAGAGCTATTAATTATTTGCCATGTAGTCTTAGATTTGTTTTTAGATGTTTCAATTTTATGATTATTTTGTGATTTTTTTGTCAATTTTATAATATTTTTAAGGGTCGTTGAATATTTTTTATATTTAGTTTTATTGGCTGCAGAAGGACTTTTTCGAAATTGCCATAAAAGATTTCTTTTTTTTGTACAGCATATTTTAATACCACGAGAAATCCATGTTGTAGGCTTCGTAGTTTTTTTAATTAATATTTTATAAGGAAAACAAAGGTCATAAAACATTTTATAAATTGCTATAAAATTATTATAGGCAACGTTAGGGTCATCTGCGGTATATACTTCCGAAAACAGTATGTTCTTCAAAGCGTTAATAAATTTTTGAATGTTTTCCAATGAGTAATCGCGTCGCTTTATGAACCAGTGTTTCAGGAGCACATTTTTAAGCGGGCACTTGATAATCTGTGCTGTGTGGTCCGATAGAGCTAATTCAATTACTTCAGCAGAGCATAGAAGCTAAATATGTTAGCTGTTCTTGCTGTCAAAGCAGATTTGGGTTGTGGCAAAATCATCACCACGTCTGCGACGTAAACATATCCTTCACCTTTCATCTTTTGTGTTTTTCTTTTTTTTTATTGTTCTGCGGATTTCCGAATGGATAAAGTTTTATCCAAAACTTTCTTCATCGCAGACTCCATTGCGTCTTCGTCTACCTCTCCCGATCTGGTACCCTTTTTTGCGTATTTCCGCGGCATGGTTCTGAAATAAGTAATGCTGGTCAATTCACACAGCATTATCTAGCCCAAAAGCTAAACAGAGCTTGTGTTATGGGTACTAGATAACTGATATACTTACTAATTTTGTCCCAAGGCGGGAATCGAACCCGCAACCTCCTGCGTCGCAGGCGGACGTAGCTGCCGCGCCACAGAGGTTGTCAAAATTACCTACGTTAATAATTACCAATATTCAATTGGTAAATATACACTCATGAAATATTACTAACAATCCATAAGGGGTACATTCGTACAGTACGAATCTACCCCAGTAGTACTGTATGAAGGTACCCCAAACCCAAACATTTAACAAATTAATTCAAAATAAAAAAACGGTTAACTTCTTAATCAAATAAATACGCACACCATAAACTAAGGCATCAGAAAATCATTTACAATAAATTACTTTTACAATTTGAGTAAAACTTACTAGAACTAAACACTTTCAAAGGTGAATCCAAATATTACTTACGAGAAGCGAAAACACGTATCGACTTGCTGCACTTAAGCCGTCGGCCGCACTGCCCCGTCTCGCCGCGCGGTTACCTGCCGCGGTAGACGGGAGGCACACACCAAGTATGAACGCGCTAACGTTTGTAATCGCGGAGTTATGATGAATGTATGAATGCTCCCGCTGTACGAATGGTAACGGTTTTCCCCTAGTAGCCGATTCTTAGACCTACTGAATACGCATATAAAATTTGGCAAAAATCGGTAAAGCCGTTTCGGAGGAGTACGGTAACTAACATTGTGACATGGAAATTTTATATATAAGGTATTGTTAAGGATTAATACCGAGGTATAAATATATAGCCTTTTCAAGTAGTGGTATTTTAATTATTTCTTTTAATATAAAAAATCGCTTATTATCTCAAAACGATAATAGTTAGAGATATGATTTTGCGACGTTTTTTGTAGATAATGATAAGTTCTACGAAATTGTAATACATCACTTTGTTATATATTCAATAGTTTTCGCAGCATTCGCGATTAAAGAAAGTTTTTAGGTTTTTTTTCACCTTGGGTTACATTGATTGAGGTTTGGTAAAGAATAATTTTTTTTTGGAAAACTAAATATAGCCTATGTCACTCAGGGATAGTGTAGCTTTCGAATGGTGAAAGAATTTTTTAAATCGGTGCAGTAGTTTCAGAGCCTATTCGAGACAAACAAACAAACAAAAAATCAAACCTTTCCTCTTTATAAAATACTAGCGGCACGCCCCGGCTTTGCACGGGTAATAATTATTCAAATTATTCGAATTTTTCTCGCCGTAAAAACCATCCTTAAACTACAACGAATATTTAAAAAAATAAATTGGCTAAATTGGTATAGGCGTTGTTGAGTTATGCGCTTAGCAACACATTTTGCGATTCATTTTTAACCCCCGACAAAAAAAGAGGGGTGTCATTGTTTGACGTGTCTATCTGTCTGGGACATCATAGCTCCCGAACGGATGAAGCGATTTCAACTTAGTTTTTTTTGTTTAAAAGGTGAGTTTGGCGCGAGTGCTCTTAGACGTGTTTCATGAAAATCGGTTGTGCCGTTTAATAATTGTGGGGGTTAGAGTGGGGAAGGAAACCCGAAAATCTGCAAAAATCGCATTGCGTGAGCATTACACATTATTATGGTGTTTTACTTTTAAGGAAATTGAAGGATTCGAATCGGGGGTTTTTCTTATATTTTTAATTTAGATTTATTATTTATAAGAAGATTAAGGTAAGAGAAAACATACTATTGATTGCAATGCTCAAATTGGTGTAACCGACAACAAACATAAACTTGGTTCGGGTCAATTGGTGTAACGTTAGTTTTTTGAAGAAATTTGGTTTTATATTGGTGTATGTGTGGTTATAATTTTTCGTTCAAGCTAAGAATTAGTGTAAGAGCAATGCTGGTTTGCCAAGATACATACACCAACTTAACCTTCTACGGTCATAGGAATACAACAATTCGACTTATGTAAATGGATCACATACCTACTCAGTTACAACATAATTTCGACGGAAGTCTGCAAAATTCACAGTTAAAATGTGTAGCGTAACTGTATTTTTTTTTAAAGCTAGAATTCTATAATTATGCTATTCGAAAGAGCAGAAAAAAACTAAAAAAAACTGTATAGGTACTCAACTTTTTTACGTGTTTTGGTGGTTAACCCAATTGAACCTGCAACCGACGATATAATACAATATCTATGCTATATGCTAGGGTTTAGTTCTGAAAATAACTTTTTGAATGGGATTAGTTACCTGTTAACGAATTATTGACTACTAACTAAGCGACAAAATATTATCAAGCGACAATTTTTTTATTTCCGCACACGACCATTCAGTAGGGAGCCGACCCCGCGCGGCAGATTATTTCGTGATCTTAACCCCGCTTATTGTCACAAAACTATAATAGTTAGAGATATGATGTCAGGACGTTTTTTGTAGATAATGATAAGTTCTACAAAGTTGTAATACATCACTTTTTTATTTATTCATTAGTTTTCGCAGCATTCGCGATTAAAGAAAGATTTAAGGTTTAATTTTTCAAAAAAATCGCTTATTGTCACAAAACTATAATAGTTAGAGATATGATGTCAGGACGTTTTTTGTAGATAATGATAAGTTCTACAAAGTTGTAATACATCACTTTGTTATATATTCAATAGTTTTCGCAGCATTCGCGATTAAAGAAAGATTTTAGGTTCTTTTTTTTCACCTTGGGTTACATTATCGGAGTTTGGTAAGGAATCATATTATTTTTGAAAACGAAATATAGCCTTTGTCACTCAGGGATAGTGTAGCTTTCGAATGGTGAAAGAATTTTTAAAATCGGTGCAGTAGTTTCAGAGCCTATTCGAGACAAACAAACAAACAAACAAACAAACAAAAAATCAAACATTTCCTCTTTATAATATTAGTATAGAAGTATAGAAGTATAGATAAATCGTCGCACTAATAACTTTGACAAGGCAAATAATCCAATTTCTAAAGTACCTAGTCCATTGGTTTTAATCTAATAATGTATTACTAAATGAAAATAAAACCAAATGTATTCGATTTTCACTACCCAATGTAAAACAAAGTTCTGTAGATATTAAAATAAAGGGCGACAAAATTTAGAGCTCTTTGAAAATACTGTATATGTATAATGTAGGTATAACTTTAGATTCAGCTTCAATGGGACCCTCATATAGATAAATTGTCGAAAAGGATCAGTACAGCATCTATCGAAGACAAAAAAAAAATTAAACTGATATCGCAACATACGGTATTTTGTTGTGGGGGAGTGCTGGAGTAGAACACATAAACACCATATTTGTACTGCAGAAAAGGGCTGTTCGTGCTATCTATAATATGGGTCCCCGAGGCTCGCTACGTAATAAATTCAAGAAATAAACATATTGACCGCCATTTGTCCATATATTTAAGAATCCATTATGTATAAGTACGCATAAGAATATTAATTTGTTTACAAAACATAGTGGTAAACACAATGTAAATATAAGAAATAAATATAAACTCGCTTTGCCCACCACTAGGCTGCATAATGTTAATGTATCTTTCAAAGGGCAATGTATACGCTTCTAAAACAAGATTCCCAAATAATTGCAACAGTTGTCAATTAATAAACTTTAAAATATTGTAAAACAATCTTTGTAAAAAAGCATAATACGCATGCTAGGTTTAATTTTACTGTTAATAATGTTGTATTTATGTTTATTGGTGTGTGAAATAAGGATTTTTCTATTCTATTAATCTTATTATAAAATATCGGGTTACCGTATTTAATAAAATATCGAAAATTATTGTAAAGTTCCAATACAAAAATTAGCTAGTGTCTAATCGCTTCTTTGCTCTAGTGTAAAAAGCGAAGCGACCAGATAGGATAAATTTATTTCCTATTTATCTTTATGCACCTATGCTTTTTTTTTTGTATTTTGTCTGACATTCCGTATGTCACAGCCACTTTTTTCCGAAACTTTAAGAACTATATTCTTGAAACTTGGAAAGTAGATGTCTTGTGAATCGCATTAAGATTTTCACATTAACTAGAAAAAAAAACAATATTTTTTCGGGTTCCCCATACTTAGAACGGAAACTGACCTTTTTTTCTAACTGGATTGTTAGTACGAGAGACTTCCAAAATGCTAAAATGCGCCTTCTAAAATAAGAGAATGATAAAACTGATATACATACAAACTTCCACCGAAAATTGGTTTAAACGAGATTAAGTATTTAAATACGTCATAAATATATTTATGACATACAATACTTTCATTTATAAAGTTAAGCAAGGTTGCTTTAGGTCAGTAATTTTACTTTAACTTTTTACACATTTTTTTTATTAATTTATGTGTATAAACTGTAAAAATACATGGTGCATGTGTCCATCTCCTACATATAAAATTTAATTATTTTAGAGATACCGCTTTCAAACAAATATAAGCAAAAGTTTTACCTTCAAAATACTACCAAGTAAAAAGATTAATACAAAATTAAATAGACGGGTAGATACCTACCAAATGCAGTGGCAATTGGTACCATGTATGTATAATCCACAAAAAAGATTTTGCATAAGTACCTACGTTATTAATCTGCCTTTAGAAAGGTAACGACTAAAATAAACAATGCGAAATTTGATGCATACCACTCCTTTGCGTCACGCAGTCGGTTAAAAAGTGTCTGATGTTCATTCTGAGGACATTCTATTGAAACAACTAAGGTCGGTTAAGTTAAAGTATTTTTCAGATTTTAACTAACCTTATATCTTTTTTTAAGAGAATTTTTGCTTAATAATAATACGAGTAGGTAGAAAAAATTTATCAAAGATGTTCTAAAGCACCGGCATATAATAATATGCATGTAGGTACCCATGTTACAGTGAAAGTGGATGAAGCTTTTACAAACTAAACCAAAATAAATCATGAAGAATATGTTGTACTCTACTTCACCAGCCTCATGCAGAGATAGGTTTAACGGAGGACGCAATTATAATGATTAAATGAAACTGGTTCTTAGTCGAGCACTCTCTGCCGCGATGTCGATGTAAGTAGAAGACATTCTATACTGGCCAGTAAGAATTGTACAGCCCGTAACACTTTCAACACAAGATTGAGAATTACTTAGTGCCATGAAAGCGATTTGATTTGAAGAGACATCGCGGTACTTGACTGAATAACTAGTATTTGATCCCACCACACTAGACCGTAAGTGGTTATCGATTAGGTAAAACGTTACATTCTGAATACCTGTAAATTAATAATGCTTCCATTAATTCCCGCAAGCGAACTATTATTATGATTTATGATGAATAGAAGACAGCATATTATTTCATTGTACATACTAGCTAAAAAGGCTACTGTTAGTTGAAAATCATTGCGCGGAAAATTATGTACCTTAGATAGGTACGTTTAAATGTCCAACCAATATTTTATCTTGTAAAATATAATCATAAAAGTTTACGCTGTTTGAGAATACCGAGATCGAGTAGAAAACACAGATCGTGGATATTTTTGGGCCATACTCACACGCCCACATTTCATTATTATTGCTAACATCTTACTAAATTATTTTATGGCGCAAGTACAACTGCTTACTCATTTGAGATTATGGGTTCATTGCCTATATTGCCCTTTAAACAATTATAATCAAATATTTTATTTGCAAATGACTAAAAGTTGACGCATGGTTAAAATGGTCTGATGTTATGGAATTAAATGGTTCAAGATCAAAATCAACGCAATATTATCCTCCATCTCTTATCTTCACGAAACAGGCGTAGGTAATGGAAGATATGTGTTCCAGTCCGGAGCAGTTTTCTCGGCCGTTTCCGGTGCTTGTATAAAAAAAATATCGAAACTTGTTGTTAAGAGCGGCCATACGAAACGGCTTCCGATGCCGCTCTGCCGGCCAAGATACATACCTACTTACTGTAAATTCGTTACAATTTCAACTTCTGCTTGCACACATATTACTAAGTAGATTAAAAACTACATAGGTACCTATGTAGTTCATATAATAACCCGAGTACATATAAAACATAGTAAAATAAAATGTTTAGACAAAATGTTTACCGTGTTGTATTGTAAGTAGCAACTACCAATTACAAACAGTAGAGCTAGATTTAAACAATAACGTAAACATCCTAAACTATAAGAATAAATTTTATTTAAGGCAAAATCATCTGATTATAAGATAAAATGTGTTTAAGATACGTATTGTTTTCCCATCGACCATTTCCTCTATCTTTTTAATTATATTCTATTTGTTGAAATTCAGAAGTATTTTTGTTGTTCATTAAAATTTCATAGTTTGGCGTAAGTAACAGATACTTATGTATCATAAGAATTTCTACAAGATCAAACTTTTCGCTTTCGTTGTTTGAATTAGCATCTCATGATTTCATGTATCCGGCTGCATCCTTAAGTGGGGCTATAAATCGAATCGATTTGATGTTTTACTAGGTACCTACAGTGCAACCGGTACATAATATAAGATATTAAAGACGTCGGTCGGTCGATGAAACCAGACGAGCTGCTATTGCTCAGCAATTTGAAGAGTGGTGTGCCGTGTGCCATGATAATTATTATGTGTTCGAGCGCGGTGGTGCTGTGTGCGTGGGCTAGCGCAGAGAGCAGAGGCATATCAAGTCTGGTAACTATGCGGCGTAACTCCGGTAGCGGCGCAACAGGTCTGTGGCGGGGCGCGGGCGCGCGGGCGCAGCGCGGGGCGGTAGGAAATCCTTTGCGCACAAACGCACACAGCCACACCCGCGCCAGTGTGCGTCATCCGGTTTTCTTTTCATGTGAGCGTTATTATACAGACACAGCGCTCTTGTAGTGGTAGTTATAGAGTCGATCGATCAATGAGCCCGACATCCAGTCGAACTGTTGCTTGCATGCGACTCATTGATTACTATGAGCGTGGAATTGTTATTCATTCATGATAAATAAATGTTTTTTTTCTAAGGTCTTGTTCTAGGTCCTAAAAATACGTTCGTTTTTATATTCAAACTAAGCTCTCAAAAACGCAGAAAAGCAAGTGGGTAGGTAGATCTTGCCATCTGGTGATGAAATGAATATCTACTATTTTATTGAGTGTTCCTGGCTCTATATTTACCTACTAGTTTCATTTAGGTAGTGTAGGTACTCGTAGTATAAAATTTACAAATCAAATAATTTATAATCTGAACAAATATTACAAGACAAAAGAGCTTGTTTACTTGAACAAGCTAATCTCGGGAACTACAGGTCCGAATTGAAAAATATTTTGGTATTAGATAGCATTGTTATCGAGGAAGGCTATGAATAATTTTAACCACAGTTAAATACCTCCATTATTCTCTTTTAAAAAGCCATAAGACAGGTATCGCCGCAGTGAGTGGCGCGAAAAGCAAGGAAAAAGGTACTTACTTAAAAGATCAAGTATTCATTATCTACCTTTTACAGTTACTTTTGCAATACAGTAATGCAAAATTAAAGCAAGATTTATTTGGCAAAAATATAACAAAGCAAAGTTTTTTGGAAAGCCATAGCGTATTTAAAATTGAGTAGATAGGCATTATTTTTGATTACCTACATACGTAACAAAATGTCGAAATCAAGACCTCATCCATTTTTAACCCCCGACCAAAAAAGAGGGGTGTTATAAGTTTGACGTGTCTGTCTGTCTGTCTGTCTGTGTCACCATAGCTCCCGAACGGATTGAGCGATTTCAATTTTTTTTTTTTTTTTTTGCATGAAAGGTGAGTCTTGCGCGAGTGTGCTTAGACATGTTTCATGAAAATCGGTTGGGCCGTTTAAAAGTTATGGGGGTGAGAGTGGGGAAGCAAAACCGAAAATCTGCAAATATACTAGTGTGGGGTATCAAATGAAAACGCATAGCGTCCACATTACATAATATTACGTTGTTTTACATTTAAGGAAATTAAGGCATTAAAATCGGGGGTTTTTCTTAAATTTTAAATTTAGATTTATTTCAAACCTGTTAAAATTAGTCCTGCACGCACAAAATGGACTGTTATTCCGATGGTTCTTGTGTTAGTTATGAATTAATTGTAGAATGCTCATAGATAGCCCTTGGTAGTGATGCCAACTCGATAAATTTTAATAAGTAAATTAAAAACAAATTTATTTGTGATTTTCCTATATAAGGCTAAGTTTTGTAATCTATAATGATTTAATTAATGTTAAATAATTAGGCTGCAGTTGGGAATTTACATACCATTACATTAATTTAACAGGCCCTAAAAGCTATTCCTGCGAAACTAGTGTTTCCTATGTAATGCGTGAAAATAAAGATAAGTAAAACATATCACTCGTAACTTTGACTTATTGTACAAGGTACAAGAACACATTTGCAAAAAGTAAGGCAAATGCTGAAACAAAGTTGATGACGATACATGGCGCGGCCATGCACAGTCGAAGTATGAAGCGTGGGTCGCAGGCTTAGCCTGGCCCGTTCGCCCACGGTGTCAACACGCCACACCTAGCATTACCAAAGGCGTTGAATACAGCTCTTTACTAAGAGACATCTGGCCCTCAAAACTGTGAAAAATATGAAACACGTAACGAGAATCCTTTCACCGACCTCTATTACACCAAATAAACTTAAGCGAGGCAAACCTAAAGGGAAGGTAACATTGAATAGCAGGATATCTCATGTTAGAAAAATGTGTGCGGTTCTATAATTTTAATAAGCTATAACGTTCAGCTTTATTTCAATTGAAATAAAAAAAAACAATAGTTATAGTTAAGAATTAAACATTTATATTCTAAATAACATTGAAAATATACTCTCAATAATGACTAGGTAGTTAATTTTTTACCTAGCACATAATACGGCATAGAAATAATGCGCGGCTCATAGACGAAAGTTTCATAACGAGAGTGATTGCAGTTGATTTTGAATGCAAGGCGTTACGGCATAAAGCGTAGTATGAAACGACCGTGATGGGACAGTTAGGCCGTGTGCGAGGCGGCCGCTGAAGTCATTGGCCGGGCAGCGTGCTGCGGAGACGCTCCACTCGCTCTCTGTCACAGCTACTTTTGCTTTTCGAGCGAACACTACATCCTGGTTGGCTAATGGGTACGTCATTAGCTCGGTATTTTCTAATCAGGACAAAATAGTGGAATGTGGCTATAAAATTATGGATTTCGTAAAACAAGTCCAATTCTAAATCTAAAACCTCTTGAAGTTGACTGGAACAGGAATATGTTGACAAGGATTTCGAATGTTAAGGTTCTTACGTCGGTCGGTCGGGTGGTTGGAAGTCAAGCGGGCCATGCACGGGTGAGTCGCGCTCGGACGACCTCATGGAAGGTCGACACAGCCTCCTCGCCCCGCGCCCCGCCGACACCGATGGCTGCGGGTTACTTATCTAATTACCTTCTATGTATTTATTTAAGCAATACTAACTTACAAAGTATCACTACGAATGACTAAAATTCTTGAGCATATTATTTATGTCATGACATAAGTGCTCCTTTTTTACAGGAAGCCACAACAAGTTTAAATACTTACCAGACATTTAACAGCATAGGGATTAAAATTTAAAAGTCATGATTTAACAATTAAGCTGATACTAAATAAGAACAATGTAGAATAGTAATCAAACAACACTATAATCATTTGAAACCAGGGTCTATGCATGTAATATTTGAATAATTACAGGGTACAAAATTTGTAGACATTAAAACGTATTTTTTATACATAAACTTCCTGTGCAAATAAGGTATAATAATATTAATATATTTTTATTATTTGACTTCGTTACAAGTATACAATTAAGCCGCTGTCTTTTCTTTTAGATCTTCTCAATCGATAGGAACCTATCACTACCATTGCTGACAAAGAGGCAGGCTTATAAGCTTTGTAATAGAATCTGAAACAGTGCGGGGTCGGTTAGAGTTTAAAAAATGTAATTAGGTATATTGAACTGGTAGGCAATTGAAATTCTAAGACAAGAATTTTCGAAAAGTTTGTATTTCCATGGTGAAAACATAAATCTAAGCGCAATGAACATCCTTATGGGAATAGGGAAGTTTTCACCTAGGAGGAAGAGGCAACGGTTTACGAGAAATATCGTACAAGAATACACCTTAACCGTTTCTACCAGTTCCCGTTATTGAAAAAGTTATTTTAAGGACAAACTCATATGAAATTATAAGCTACTAGATTTAAAACATGAGATATAATGTTTATAATTGTGAAAAATGATGAAAATTAAACAGACATCTGTTTTTATAAATTGCGGCATAATCTTTGAGTAAAAACATGATGATAACTTGGAGGGGAGGGTTATCGGTTTTGCGCTTATCTACTACGCGTAGTTAGGTACTATTTGATTTTGACATGGATATCAAAACGTCGGGAGGTGAGTTGATTAAATATTTAGAAGACTGACAGAATATGTATGTTATTTTTAGGTTAGATAATATCTTTTTGGTTACAGGCTGAAAGTTGCTAAACAGAAGCTAGATATTCAAAGAGCTAGATGACCTAGATAGAGGGTAAACATGTATTGCATCCTTTCATTTGAAGATTTAACTTTGTGCAGAAAATATGTCTAGTGAGGACTTTGAATGTTGTTTAATTGTTTAGAGAAACGTAACTGTCTTTTTCGTACCACCAGCCACCCATTTTCCAAAATATCAAAGTGATATTACGCTCTTAGTTATTCACATTTTAGTTTCCAAACGTCAGTCTATGAAATCATAAAATCAGATAGAGGCAATTTAGCTGCACGGTACAGGCCATGCCGGATGGAAAGCGCGGGCGGAGGCGAAGGCGGCTTCCGCTTCGACTCGACTCGAGCCACCTTCAGAATAACAAACGAAACCTGATTTCTATCGAGTGGGCCAACGATTATAAACGCCTTCTGTAGTAAGCAACGTTAAATGTTCAAAACCTACCTACGCCAGCTAGTCTTGCTCAAAGCGTCAAATTTTGATAATACTATGAGAGACATTGTTATCTCTTTGAAACCGTAAACTTCATAATTTTTTATGTGAAGTACATAATATGTACTTCACTACATCAATACCTACATAATATATTATATTATGTAGGTATTGAATACATAGACATTATCTTGTTTTGAATTAATTTAAATAAGGAATTGGAGGAGACAGGATCATGACATTGTCGGTCTAGGGTCCGTATTAATAAACCAAACTTAGACCCTAGCAAAGGTCAACCTTGGGTGCGCATTTGATAACGTCAACATCGAACTTGCGGTTGGGTTTGGTTTATTAAAACGGATCAATCTTAGAGAGCTTTCGAATATTGCTAAAATAAACATATTTGTTCCAGCCGCCTCTGTAGTTTCTGATTTCAAAATAATTCCATCATTAGGTACTCGGAATGTTTTATTTTATAAACAATTTCATACGTCTAAGTGTCATAATTGCAACTGTGCCTTTGTCATTTAGAACAAATGAACACGTTGGTCCTGCAGACTCGGAATCTTCAACACAACCGACATTGTAGTGATAATGACAATGAGAGTACATAGCCTCCATTATTGTTTTCTGGAAAATCCCGAGTTGCGAGAAAAGGAATCTACAACAACTCGAGGCGATACACATTTGTTCCATCAATAATAAACAATTGGTACTAATAAATCGATGACTCAATTACAAAAATAAAATTAGCAAATTTGTTTATAATTTAAAGGTTTAATAATGGTAGCATATGTATGGCGTTACGTTATCGTGTCCTTGACACAGAGACGCCCGCCCCACAGCGTGCACAACGCGCTTATTGTCGCTGAACAACCTTGCGAAAATTAACGCTCGTCGCGTCGCTCACCGTCTCTCTACGTCGCGACGTCGCGTAGTTGTCGCGACTTGCGCAGGCGACCAACGGATATCGACCGATGCCACACTTTACAATAGAGACCAAACCAGTCACCAAGTTACAATTATGTTACAAAAAGATGACTGGCAAATGGCACTGGCAATGCTACGAACAGGCCAACTGAATTGCTCACTTCAATAATTCGAAATGTACAAAATTGATAGGGCTGGACGTCTCAAAATGACCGTTACAGGAGAAATGTGGGTGGTTTTTCTGCTGGTGCCCCGACTCTCGCTAACCGGAAATCTAATTCCCGGATGCGGCTGTGTGGGGGGATCTCGCCGGAAGCTTGGTAAACGAGCACATCCGCTGTTGCCGCCCGCGCCGCAAAATTTGGCACCGCGAGCGCTGGCAGCTCGCTTCCGGCCTGCGTCCCCCGGACCCCTGACGTCGATCTCGCCCGCGAAAATAGCGGCCAACCGCTCAGTGTACGCGGTTCATTCAGTATGGCCGCCTTCCATTCATAAAAAGGCGCGGAGCGGGCGGGGTGGCGCGCGGGGGGCGCTCTGCTCTCCCGCCGACCCGCACCCGCCGCCGACGCCAGTGCGGAATGTGCTTGCGAACGAAACGGACGTTTCGTCGGAGCGTAGCGCTAGCGCTCCCAGTTTTCCATTAAAATGTGTATAAGAATAAGTGCAGTGAATCCGCACGAGTTAGGTACGGTAAAGAAAAACGCCGTCGTCGAAATAAGGAGTAGAAATCAACGAAGAACTTCAGCGAGGAAGTGAGTAGCGGCCATATTGCAGTGATAACCGCGCGGCGGGCGGACGAGAATCGAGGCCGGTGCGTGGGCTGCCCCCCGCCCGCGCCAGGTGCCCCGGAGCGCGCCGGTCGTTACGAACCTTCCCGTGGATTTGCGCGATCAGAATTCGGTGGTTCTGCATCATTCTTTGTGTGTCAGTGAATTAACCGGCGCGGCTCTGGTGCGGATGCTCGCCGCCCGAAATTAGCGAATAAGTGTTGTGGTGTGTGAGACCTTTTGGTCCGAGTGCCCCTATGTGCCATTATGTGTGTAAGTAGGAGACGTGTGACCGTGGACCGTCTGTTTTGTAAGTACCAACATAAAAGATCCCAGTCGGCGAGGGAAAACCACTACGAAAACGGTTCAAAACCACTTAATAAGTTTCCTTAGTATGTCAAATTATGTAAATAAAATATCTTAAAATCATAAAACGGGTACCTACAATAATGGAGGGATAAACGGTAAAGTTCAGTACTATTTAACGCCTTACCTCTCTTTCGTTTCGGTGTCTGCTTAGACGACCGAGACACGTGCAGTCATGCAGTGAGCGATGAGACCTCACTTCGATATAGTTTAATGGTTGCCCTAAAGTTTGTTGATCCGCTCATGCCAAGTCAGTTATTCAATATGAATAAAATCATTCATAAGGCACCAATACATTCAATGAAAACATGCCACGTATAGCAACAGAAACTATTTTGAACACAACTAATATGATAACTGAATGACTTGATAATATAATACTGTAAACAAAAGCCTTATACATGTTAATTTTAACTCCTAACGAACTTGCTGTGATAGAGGTGATGGTTAGACAAAACAAAATAGATAAGAATAGTAAAGGGGGTATGATAATAATTGTACCTACTGATGTAAGAATAATTTTGACAGCTAATAACGTCTATTTATGTTTCAAATCTTATTTATATGAAAAAAGAATTAACGTGTCAAGCATACACCAAATTATTTGCGGCGACCGTGTACACTACCACTGGCAACTGTTACACATACAAGTAAATGCCTCTGAGTATGATAGGTTGATAGGATAACAGGAACTTCAACAAGGGTTTGTAGTTTGAATACGTTAAAATATCGTTGGTGTGTGGTGTATATCGTAAAAACATCAGGATGCACGAAAATTGCATTGTATACATAACCTATTAAGGTGCAACTGTTTTTTTTCGACTCGTACTCTCACACATATGTATTATAAAACACAGTGGTCTTACTTATAGGTAGTTGTAGTAAAAATGCTGAGCTAAGTATTATTTGTGTAATTTCGACTAATAACCATTAGGTAGGTACCTGTACTGATATCATTCAAAGGTAGGTGACGTAGTGTAACGACAACTAAAGATCGCATTCACACCTATCGCGATTACAAATTAACATTCCAATAAATAAATATAACGATCAGGATTTATGAAACCGCAATTTCATCATCAGCCTTTACTCAGTTTCAGATAAACACTACAATATTGGTATATAAACACATTCATAGATTTGTTAATCAGCTTTGCTCTATGCGTCTACAACGAATTAAACACCTTTAGTTTTATAAATATCTAGCAAAATCACGCGTTGAGTCTAAAATAAGCATCTATTTAGCCATGAATGTAAAATAAATTTGAAAAGTCTAGTCGTAGGTAAATAGAAAATGTAAGTGTTGCTCTAGATTTTGTTCAATTCCTTTCTAAATTTCACTTGGACTTGTAAATGATACAACAATATAATTTTACACAAAAACACTCTAAACAAAACATTATTACGGAGTCGTATTTAGCCTATTTTAAACTTAAAGTAAAGTTGTATGGCAGAACCAAATTCATTGAACCGTACCACTTAACTCTGAAATGAATTGTGCAAAATGATTATTAACTTATAGGTGCACCAAATAGTACGACACAAGTTGTCGCTGGTTACTTACATAACAGCCCTTCCTTCTAAGTTAGTTCAGTTTCATAAGATTACATTCTTATACGGGGTTTGAAAGCATTTTTATTTTTATTATTAAACACATTACAACATTTACGACTAAACTATTTATATCTAAACCTAAGATCTATGTTGCAACATAACTATATGTTAACAAACATAATGAACAATGAAAAAAGAAGACTTCATATTATTAAGGGGGAGCGTGTGTGATGAAACGATTATTAAAGAGGAGATGCTTTAATCTTGCATATAAAATGAGATAGATTATAAGTGAATATATCTAGTTCATTTATATAAATGTCTTTTTATTTTAAACAAAAATCTTCTTTGCGTATCACAACTACTTAATCAATCATTGAAGTTATGCTAAAGGTTATACTCAATTCACGAATTCGAAAATTCTTATTACGACGAGTCTCTAATTCCAAGCAAAACCTTCATAAGCTTACTTTTTTTTTCAATTATGTAAGTTGCCTGAAGAGTTCGCTTTTTAGCGATGAGGCCGCCCATTGTATCATTTATTTTGTTTAACGTGTTTATGTTCCTGTGCTGTGTACAATAAGCGTTTTAGTATTGTATTGTAAGTTAACCAGGCGAAAAAAATTCGCATGCTTTAGAAGGCAAATGGGCACGGGTTGGTTAGCGACATTATGTACATGAATGGCGTCTGTGATTATAACCATGTAATAGATCATTCGATTGGCTCTTTCATGTGCGCCTAAACTGTACCTGACCTAACCATTATAATGCGTAAACTATAAAGTTAGGTAAAAGAACAGATAAATGTGAAAAACAGGGATATACTTGTTGTAGTTGAGAAATAAAAAAAATGTTACGAAGCTGTTACCTAGTCTCCATCATACAATCACCATGCGTTTTTGAGGGTTTGTGTGCCGAGGAGTTCCATGTGCTTTTTGCTGTAGTACAAGTTCATAATATATATGTATATGATAAAGCATCCAATAACACGTAAATAAGTATTTGAATTTTGTAACTTCTTGTGATTATTGTTTTGGTAAAACAAATATTTTAAACTGGATAACTGTTTTGATTTAGTTTAAAATAAGTGCATTCTTTCTGATTATATAATAAATCTTTTTTGCACAAAAACAACAACCGCCAAAGGAGTGAATTGTTAAAATAACGTATTTATCTACTTAAACGAGACTGATTTGGCTATTTTGATCGGTCGTATTTACCAATATAATATAGATACTAAGGGTTACTATGTATCTTACGTAATAATACATTTAACAATATCAGAAGGAGGAAAAATCTTCAATTTTTTTTTCTTGCAAACCTTTATATGAATTTATGGAGGATGAAGGACTAGTACTCCTGTCTTGAACCTTCCTTATACGGTCAACATTTAAGTTTGCATATTTAAGTACAAATTAATATTATCAATCTCACTCAAATAAAAACGTCATAGTGATCGATGGAACAAAATAATGTAAGCAGCATTTCAACTGTAAAAGATTTAGTGGAGAATTATGCGATACAAGGGGGCTATCTATCAAGCGATTTATATCAATGCTCGACTCTGCGACTTTGGAAACTACTCGTATCTATTAAAATTATAAAGAGATAAAAAAAACTTGCCAATTTCTATAACGATAAAATTTGAATTCATTTACCAGTCCATTACGTTCTTGTTACACATTTATTTTATTATACACATAGAGCTAAACATCATTGTGAAAGCTCTACCTTATGTACTCTTATACTCGTAAATTAGGGGAATAAGCAACAATTGACACGCATCCCTCGTCATAATCTAAGGCGACCAATGTTTTTGGTCTTATTATTCAATTATTTATATTTATTTATTTATGAAAAAATTATAGCCCATTCTAACGTTAAGAGTCATGCACTGTTTTGGGCTTTCGTAAAAACGAACAAACAAAAGAACGTGTTATGAATTCACTTTAGTTTATGGATGTCCAGTGCAACACGAATCACTTTTAAGCCTACCGTACAAACGAAGATTTAACCAAAACCGGTATAGCCAAATAATCACGTGCTTTGGTAAATTAAGCAAGTCCTTAAGTAGATGACTAACTCTACTAATAACTAATGATTTTGTCCTTAAATAACTTAGCAATTTAATAACATGCTGAACGTTAATTTTGACATTGTTTACTGTGAACTTTAAAGAAAACTGCCACGTATGGTCACAATAATTGTGATAAAATTAATATTGTCAAAAAATAGTTTTGATGACAAGTATGTTGGAGTTAAATAGTAGATCTAATCCGTGTGTAGCCGTAAAAACTTAAGAAGGTTTATTTAGTTCAGTTCAGTAAAGTTTTTCGTTAATGGCTACTGCGATTGGTTTGTCGCAGTTTACCAGCGTCCATATCAGCACTTCATAAACACAGTAGAGTAGGGATACTAATAAAATACTAGAACCTTATCTACTAATACTTAGTTGCTTAATTTTAATATTAATCAATAAAAATTAGTAAACACATTTTAATATAAGGTTTATTTAAAGAAAGCACTAGATAATTGTTGACACTATTTGAGGTTGCCTAGGTTATGACTAGAATCTTTCTTACTAATAATACTAAAATTAGTTTGTGAAATTATCTGTGGTATAATTTAGTTAATTGCCGGTTCTTATTTGACACAATTTTTCCTGTAATAATCTGAAGAGTTTTATTAATAAACAATAAATTAAATAACTACTACTTACCCGTAATATGGGCTGATAAATTATAATGGGGCTAATTGTTGCTGCAGATTGTAGTTACTTCAGCACACTACTAAAATTAAACCCATGCTAAAATAATTTGAAAAAACGGAACTCAGACCAGACGATATTAGAAAATTGTTCATTTTTGGGCACATACAAATGAAAACAATAGAAATTCACAATAGCACGTGTACGAATACACGCCATTTATAAGATTTGCTTATTTTGGGGTAAGATGATGCTGTCTGAATAATCCACCTAAATTTATTTATTTATACTACCTCTCTCAATATTATCCACTTGAAGGTTTTCTAACATCTCGCATATATAAAAAAATATTTTCCATGTACAAAACATAGAAGAGGTAAAATTGGACTCAGTGAGTGGTCCAGTAGAAGGCATTTTCGAGTGTACTGAACGTGAACGCGTCATTATAATTGTTATTTTAAAATATAATCATTATATCACCTAGATCAGACCTACTATGCGTTAAATAAAACACTGAATATCTTAAAACACGTGACTTGTTTGGATTTAGGAAATATAAATTCCGGAATTACTAATAACTTTAATACATTAATATTAATAACTTTTAAATTACTACTACGATACTTCGAAAAATATAAAATCAAAATTATGAGGACACGTCATCATTATCAATCCTTTTTTTTATATTGTAACTATGCCCGCCGCCGCTCTACATTAATAAGCATCGCCGTAGAAATAACTACGAATTACGTAGCAGTAGGTATTTTAGGCTGTAACATTTTGCCGTAGCGTTTGGAATAACAAGCGACATGTTGCCGTGCAGTGAAATTTGCTAACAAACTAGCTAAATCGAACTTAATGTTTATTGCTAAACCCGGTCGGGCGGTCACACACACTACAACTACAGAAAAATAATTTATTGATACGATTGAAATAAGTATCTTGTAGCTACAAGTACAATCAATTTATTTTTGTTTATTATTGTCTGGCAGGTGGCGACGATGAGGGAACAAGAAGGCGACGGCCCGGAGAGCCGTTAGCCGGACTCGATGGATGAGTATGGCGGGCCGGCGGCGCCGCCCCGGCCGCCCAAGCCGGCGGCGCGCGTCCACAGGCCGACGGGCGCGCGCCAGCCAACAGTATCGCTGCTACGGCCACGGCCGGAGGCCGAGCGTGAGCGGAACGCTTACGTGGAGGCCCCGCGACGGGCGCACCTCGCGCCCCACACACCCGCGGGCGCGCACCAGCCGCTCAAGCCGGTGACGACGCAGCCGGCCGCCGCGGGGGACAAGCGGCGCGCCGGCGCCCTCGCCCCCGACTCGATAGTGTGCGAGGCGTGCGGGCGGTGCCGCTGCGAGCAGTGCGCTCGGCCGCGGCCGCTTCCGTCGCGCTGGCTGTGCGGCCGCTCGTGCCTGTGCAGCGCCGAGGCGTGCGTGGACTACGCGTCGTGCATGTGCTGCGTGAAGGCGCTGTTCTACCACTGCGGGAGCGGCGAAGAAGAGGCGCGCGAGCCGTGCGCGCGCGGGCCGCGACTGGCGTGCGTGGCCGCGCTGGCGGCGCCGCTGCCGTGCCTGCTGCTGTACTGGCCGCTGCGCGGGTGCGCGGCGCTGGGCGCGGCGCTGTACGGCCGCTGCCGGCGCTCCGGCTGCCGCTGCCCGGAGCCGCCGCCGCCGAGGCTCTCCAGTATTATCTAGTCCCGCCGCGCTCTCCCGCGCCTCCGAAGCGTGCACTCTCGAGCGGTGCGCCGCCTTGTACAAATATTTATTGGCGAGCGGGCTTCGCTTCGGACCGCGCGGGGGTGGACTCAGTGAGTGCAGTGCCGGTGTGTGTAGCGCGGGCTCGGCGTCGGACGAGTGCCCTGCGACTTTGAGTGAATCGTCTACGAGTACCTTGTAAATATAGTTGTATAGTGTGAATGTACGTGAACGTGTCGCCCGAACGTCCGAGTCTCAAATTTTCTTGAGGCCGTAACGTGTCATAAAAACGTTAATGGTAACGTTAGTATTTTGGATTATACACAAATCCAGAGAAGATTAAGAAATGAGATATAAAGCATACTTATTAAGATGTAGATAATTTACCATTTATTTATTAACTGAATTTGTATTTATTTGTAAATAAAACGACGACATTATATTATAAATACGAATGTTTACATACTACATTATGGTATTTTTACTTGATCTTTAAAACCTGATCGTAGCGAAAACGCTAGTTAGTTGAATAATGTAGGTTCTGTGATACATTTTCTATCGATGTTTACTTACTAAATGTTTATTTTAAGACAAACTGATAGATAAAATTAAACATGCAAAAATGCTTACTTAAAACTTTTTTTATTTCATCATAAATTTAATGAATCAAAATGAACCTTAAGTGCCACAATGATTTTATTCAATTATTTTTGTATGGTATTTAAACCCTCACATTCTTTCTCAGTTTAAAGACAACCCATTCCAAAAGTGCTAGTCCTATCTTTCTTTTCAATGACAAATGAGTGAAGGATTCATATTTTTTCATTTCAAATAGAAAAATGTTGTGTTACATCTTTTTCACTTTAAAATTATTATGTCCAGAATATAAAAATAAAATACAGGGTTCAAAGCATGAAAGATTACCTGCGAAAAATGGATAATTTAGCTTGGGATGTCAGGATACCAAATCTTCCCACATAAATCCACTTTATGTCACTAACAAAAAGAAGAATAGTTCCACAGATGATAACATGACAATAATTTTATTTAACTCTATGACATTGGCAAATTGTTGCTTCAAGCGCAAAGTCCAATTACAAGAAACTGAACTGAAAAATGTAAAGTAATAGTAATACTATAGATCAGCTTTCAATATACAACGACAAAATGAAATGCCTACAGTGATAATTTACTTACTTAAATAAATAATTATAATAGTTACAATTATGGGCACAAAACTATTAAGAAATAATATAATTAAAGGTGATATCACTTTGAAACTATTCCAGATCCTGGATCTTACAACATCCAGAAAGTAGTGATAGGTAACAAGCTATGATAATGATGAAGTTCTTTTTGCGACTCCTCATCCATAATTATCAATGGTTCAGTTGACAATTCCGCATAGCAGATTTTTGTTTCATAACAGACAGTTAATTTGCTGTCATCAGGCATAAAGATATTTTAGTTTGATGAAAAGTACCAAAATACAAGTATTTTTAAATTTATGTAGAAAAAATTTAGATGTAGTAACATAGCTTAGTTACTTACCCTACTCTATAT
Organism: Gymnoscelis rufifasciata; assembly: GCA_929108375.1. Taxonomy (NCBI): domain Eukaryota; kingdom Metazoa; phylum Arthropoda; class Insecta; order Lepidoptera; family Geometridae; genus Gymnoscelis; species Gymnoscelis rufifasciata. The sequence goes on along the minus strand of OV815302.1, from coordinate 8,160,427 downwards.
CACTTTGTACAAACATAAGTATATTTTATAAAAAATAGCTAGGTAGGTGTTATGCATGAGATAGTTAGATTTTTATAATAATAAACTTAAGATGGAAATTATAAAATCATTTAAATTGTAAGGTGATTTTCATAAAAAGGAAAAATATCAGTAGGTGATTGACAATTTTTTATCAGAATAACGAACCGATAACGATTTTAAGTCTCAATGGAGGCTCCAGTGTATTATATTAGCAGATTTTGTACAACTTATGGGTGGCCTAGAGATTAATTATATATTTACTAAAGTGCAGTGGTGGATTTACCAGCAGGCTGAGTAGGCTCGAGCCTAGGGCGGCAGATTTTGGGGGGCGGCAAATTTGGGGAATTCTCTCTCACTTGTCATTGCACATTCGATTAGCTCAGAAATATGAAAAACATTTAAGGTGCAATTTCAAAGAAATTGTTGCATTGTAAAAACAATGTATGATATGACAATGGTTGAGGCAAGGGCGGCAAAAATTATTCAGCCTTTACCTTGAATTTTTATAAATCCGCCACTGCTAAAGTGGGTACATATTAAGTTCATTATCCTATCGACTCATAAAAAACATATGAAAGCTGGCACTTACCCATAATTTGAAACATATTTTTATTTAGGCCAACAGAAAATAAAAACACAATAAAATAACGTAAATACAATTGGGGAAAATCGTAGTATAAGGAGATTTTGAAAAAAGAAAAGTACTTACCCGTAATTATTTAGTTTGAATAAACCAATGGAAAAAGTACATCATTTATCATAATTCAAAATCCAAAAACAAAAACGCTGAAATCAAAACTTAAAAAGCATACTCCACTCAATCAAAACAAAATGTCAAAATGTTCAGTCGAAATCAAAACAGACACAGCACAGCACTAACATCAAATTAGATCACATCACATCGAATGTGCTATTTTGCCGTTGTAAGGTAAAAATTAAATTTTAAAAACCATGCCACATTGTCTTGTTTCTACGAAGAATACACTGTAATGCTGGCTGTACACACGCGCCGAGACACCCCGAGACAGGCCGAACACGAGTGTGTACAGGGCGCTCTCGTCTCGTCTCGCTGTCTCGTTCTCGTCTCGGTCGCTCTCGGTGGCTTGTCGGTTTTTTGCGCCCGAGTCAAAGGGTCTCGTTGGCTCTCGCGAGGTAAACGAGAGCGAGCATGTACACACTCGTTCATTTACTTGCTCGCTAATAGTATTTAATATTTTTTTAATTTAATTTTAATTTAATTTAATAAAATTAATTTTTTTCTTATTTCTTCATGGTTTACGAATTTTATTTTTATAGTAAATGTTAAAAAAATTATAATAGCTCATGGCATAAACAAAAATAGCAGCAGCAATTTCTACGTCCATTGTCGCGTGAGTCTTCAGTTCAAATGTTAGAACGCGTGTGTACAGGCATGCTCTCGACGAGACCCCTCTCGGCCGAGACATTCGCCGAGAGGGTCTCGGCGCGTGTGTACAGCCGGCATGAGGAGTGAGGTAGGTATCTAGTTAAGAAAAATCCCTAAAAATGTGTACCGGTTCAAATCCTGAAAAAAAAATACTGATTATAGAGGCCAACTTACAAAACTGGCCATGCCATAACGCATACCATTATATACTAGCTGTTGCCTGCGGCTTTACTTGCGTGGTGTTCGTAGAAACTAATACTATAGGCCTTCCTCAACGATGGCCAGTTATAATAAAGCTGGGTAGGATTATCATTATTTCAGTCGTAGGACGTCCATAGCTGGAATAAGGTAAGGACTTCCAATTGATTCGGTTTATCCGTGGTGGTGTTGTTGATCCGCGGTCACCATCGTAATTTTTCTGGCTACTCTAAGTTTTTGTAGTCTTACGAGAAGATACTGGCTAGTATCATAATTATCAATCTGCCCCAACGGGTAAAATTTAACAAATACCAACTTACCTTCGTCTTTGTTTAGTTAAACGCGCTATTCACAGACCCAGTGGTGATTTAAAAATGTTGGTTTCTTAAAAACCTAATTGTTTAGTTGAGATGAGTTAGATTGGACTACAACAGCATGACAGCAAGTGTGGATGGGAAATAGTGAGGTCTGCCCAGCAGTAAGACATTATGAGCTGAAAAAAAAGTATAGCCCATTTATCGAGGAAGTTTACCTAACCTACATTTATGAATGATAAATTCATAGAAGTTGAGAATTTTTTTTTGAGGTAAGTTAATGAATAATGTTGTTCGTATTCAAGAAATATGACAAAAATAACTTAAGATGCTAAAAAAATAGTTTCTTGCATGTTAATTTTTCATTAAATATCTACTAATAACAAAAATTGTGTAGGTATACGACTCTTGTTCCATTTCATAACTTCACAGTCAAATGTCACACGATAATACTTTTCTCTTGATTAATGACATCACTAGATGCATGGATCGCAGCGCAACATGCATTGATTCTCAAAATGCATTATCTTTAATGTCAATTTGTGTCACAGTTGGCCAGAGTGCTAAGTGAACTTTAGAGAGTTTTTTTAGTTAGATCATTCAAAATTAGTCATTTATTATAATTAAACTAGCTGACCCCAGCAAACGTTGTTTTGCAGAATAAAAAATAGATAGAAGCCGGTTCACAGACATACTGAAAAAAAAATTCTTTAAGAAGCTTTTACTTTAACTAACATTGAGTTGTAGCCAATTCTAAATCTTAGGATGTTGACAAATAAGCGTGGTATTATTATTATACAGTTTTTTATTGTTCTTTTTTATAGGTACCTACATATCAACAAAGTTAAGGGGTGTGAACATTTTTTTATACCTTATCATCAAAATCATATCTATATCTACAAATCTTAAAATCACTAGAAGAATAATAGGTAACTTCAGTCTGATAATAATGAATGAAAACAATTCGTGTTTTATTGTTGATAAGAAATATACCTACTATTATTGACATGGATAATGAATTCAGGTAAAAAACTGAATTTTTATCTTTATCTTCAATAAAATATTCGTAGTCATCATCATCACCCTAATAACGTTCCTACTGCTGGGGCACAGGGACTTCTCTCTTGACGAGAGAGATTAGGCCTTAATTCACCACGCTGGCCAAGTGCGGGTTGGTGAATGTCACATGTCCTTCATACTCTTTAAAGTTCTCAGAACATGCCGGTTTCCTCACGATGTTTGCCTTCACCGTTAGAGCACGTGTTTAAATCGCACATAAATTTCACAAGAAGAAAAATCCATAGGTGCGAGGCGGGGTTTGAACCCACGACCTTTGGAATGAAAGTCGAGTGTCTTCCCACTTAGCCAACACGGTCTATATATTCGCATTAATTAGATAAAATTTAAAAATTTTAATTAGGTCTTATTATTAGATTATTTTTCCAACTTTTACATGAATGAAACATCAGTTAAATCTGGGGGCACGGCAGTGCCCCCACCAAGTCGAGCATACATTTAACACGGATTGCAACGGGCAGGCCATATATCACGTATACCGCATTGCCGTTCTTGGCGAAAAGTTCTAGAATGGTGACCACGATCGGAATACGCAGCGTAGGACGTCCACCATAGATATGGACGGACAAAATGGAGGCAGCGAACTCGCCACCAACCGAAGTTTTATATTTAAGTAATTTACTTTAAAATGGCGTTGAAAGTGGAGCTGGCCTGGGCGGCACTACATTATTAGAATGGAGCGATAAAACAGGGTCATCGAATCGCGCAGGAAGTGGCGGGCGCTTCAAACACCATTCTGCCACCAGGAGATAACAGCTCTTGTGTAATCGGAAATTATGATGACCGCTGTGTCGGTCGCTAGCCTATTATGAAAATATATTACAAGCTGTCTAATAATATCTTTTATTATTTTTATTTTCAACGAACTCGTATCTATTTTGTTACTAGCTGACCCCAGCAAACGTTGTTTTGCAAAATGAAAAATTGATAGTAGCTGATTCTCCAGACCTACTGTATACGCATATAAAATTTGGTAAAAATCGGTAAAGCCGTTTCGGAGGAGTACGGTAACTAACATTGTGACATGAAAATTTTATATACTTTTGATAGATATGATCTTTGACGTTAGGAACACACCTACATTGCTTAGACAACAGTGAGTGCTTGTAATTTAATATGAACTTTATACCATAGCAATAAAGCTCAAATTGACTACGTTTTAGTTACAAATCATTTGTATGGGAAAAAGAAAAGTGCTATTTTTAGGGGTTTTTCCAGCAATAATTCTAATTTTTCTCGCCGTAAAAACCATCCTTGAATTTCAACGAACATTTTAAATAAAGATTTGGCCAAATTTGTTTAGGCGTTGTTGAGTTATGCGCTTACCAACACATTTTGCGATTCATTTTTATATTATAGATTGAATTAATTGTCAGCCTCCTAGAAGGCAAGCTAAAGCCTAAAAAGGGGGCTGCTATCTAGGCATACTTAATCGTTCCTCATTAAAAAAATGTTTTACAACGCATGTCAATCGACAGAGTAAATCCTTACAAACAAAAAGTGAGAAGGAACCAAATTTATAACTACGGATTCTAAGATATTTCGTTTCAAAAAGTAGGTATACAAAAAATTTAGACCCAAGTATCTCAGGAATTGTATAATTTAGGAACCAAATCAATCCATGTCAATTTTTGTTTGTAAGTATTTACTCAGTAGATTGACATATATTTCATCACTGGCCGCAAGATCACGTTTTTTATCAAAACTAGTAAGTATTCCAGGCTCCTTAAAAAACGTTTGGAACCCCGTTAGCACTAATTGTATCGTATAATACTAAATTAAATATCTTTTTGCAACATTACATTGAGATATTCTAATATCCAGAGAAATTCAATACTTAAAAATTGAAACACATTTTGTAAAGAAAATATTTGAGAGATGACAGCAGTAGACATTCTATTGATAAACTTATAAATAATGATGACGAATCTTGTGATTAAAAATTAAATCTCTTCTTACGTAGGTAATTAAATTTTAAAAGTAAGTACTTTCTTTATTTCATTGTGTAAACACATTAATAAATATTTTGTTTACTATAGATTACTAGCTGACCACAACAAACGTTGTTTTGCCAAATTAAAAATAGATAGTAGCCGATTCTCAGACCTACTGATTACGCCTATAAAATTTGGTAAAAATCGGTAAAGCTCTGTCGGAGGAGTACGGTAACTAACATTGTGACATGGAAATTTCATATATTAGAAGATGAAAACATATTTCAAAAACTACCAACTGCATAATAAATTATCAAAATGGAGAATCACCGACCGCGAAGTTAGGATGCGCCGTAGGTACTCACGTCAAGCGGCCGGTGACGTGACATGGCTGCAGTGAGAGGAACTTCCTGACAATACGCTCCGAGTCCAGGCGTATCGCCTTCCGTTTCTGATCCTTGATCCAGCTTCCCAGCGGGAGCCTCTGAAGATGTTAGTCCAGACACGACTCCACTTCCTACATATTAATCTAGTATTTTTTTGTGGTTCAAACTTAAATAACTGCCTTAAATTGAATATTTACGTGTATTTAAATTTTACAAACTCTTACGATCAATTGTAATAATTTTTTTTCTCTGCTAATAAATAAAAAAATTGTGTCTATTGATCTTACTTAAGTCACTTGGATGTTTTACAAGTTGATGTTTTAAATAACAGAGAACATTTTTTAAATTCTTAATATTTCTATAAAAATGTGATGTTTGTAAGTTGTTGATGAACAACAATTCAACCGTAAACACTTGCACAAGTTTGAAAATGTGCAATCAAGATCAAAAAGTGCAGTATCACTGATAAAAATGCAATTTTTTTCAATGAATGACTAGTAATCTTGACTGAACGATGTACTTCTTCATTGTTTCTGCTATCCTGGTACCAGGATGATGGTGATGTATGTACCTTTATGTAGAAATGTAAAATACTGTGCTTGAGTGTATTCGCTTTATTTACCTGGGTGTATAAAGTTTACTAAAATAGTAGACTTAATTCACCGGGAAACACCTAGGCGAATAAAGTCTACTAAAATAGTAGACTTAATGCACCTTAAGAGACCTGGGTGAATCATGTCTACTAAAAGTGTACATAATGCACCTGGGTGAATTAACTCAGGTGAATTAAGTATACCGCCCCGAAAATTTTTGGTGTGTGCAGAGGAGTTTTGTGAGTTATAACATGTTTCTTGAAGGAATTTACGAGTTTACATACTATGGATGCTTTTTTTATAACTGAAAGTTTTTGGGTTCCGTACCCAAAATGTAAAACGGCACCCTATTACTGAGACTTTGTCGTCTCTCGGTATGTCTGTCACCAGGCTGTATCTCAAGAAACGTGAACGTGATAGATATGGAGATGGAATGTTGAGGGATGATACATGCCGCCATAACAACATAAACATAATAAATAAATACATAACGGCCCATTCAACAAATTAAAATAAAATTTCAAATTTAAGGACTTCTAAGATAAAACAAAGATTCTAACTCTATCCAGAAATAACAAACGTAAACAAGACCCTATATCAAATTGAAGCTGTCAGCTTGAAGTTGAAAGCAGCCCAATCAACCAACCCACAACGGGAATGCCGACTAGCTCTTTCAATGGAAATGACTTGGTGCGAACTAGTTTTTGTATAGGCGTACTCGTGGGAGCCGACAGTATGTTCGTTCTTAGGTGTATCCTGTTTTTTTCCTTGTTTTGTTTAATGATATTTTTTTATCTTCATCAATTCATTCCATATAGGCTGCGGTAGCCGCTGTCCCTCAGATGGACCGCAAGCCTGTCTGCCACCTTCGTAAAATAAAAATAAAATGGTACTTAGTTTGAGTTTCAGGATCCAAGGGCAGTAGAACCATTCATCACATAACACAATCGTTAGTTAGCAAACTAACGATTTATGTGATGAATACTTATTACTGCGCGGAACGATCACTCTTGAACATAACATTTAGTCATAACGCTCTGTCGCACCGTGTTGACGTTGTGTAATTCCTATGCAGTTTTGATAGATGCAGAGTTTATTGTCGGTGACCGGATGCGGGTATCTGTGGCCGTGCGCCGCCACAGTGTCCGCCGGACGAAGGCCGGACGCGCGTCCGCTCGAACGCCCATCCAGACCACATCCCACAACGGTATTCAAAATTCAACAACTTCAAATTACATTAGGTTTGATCTATCCAAATTTATAAAGGTTCACCCATATAATATTAGACTACTCGTGGTAAGATAAGATAAAAAAAACCTCAGTTCGCCCGCATTTTTAATATAGGTACTCAATATGTGTCAAAATATACTGTCACTGGCAAACTGACGCTTCAAGCGCAGAGTTCAATTTTACGAAATTAAATGGAAAATTAAAATCTATTTCAGTCGCATATTAAAAGTGTTTATTTTTATTAAAGGAAAATCTAAAATGAATTGTCACGACCACAAAGTTTTCTTGTTTGTTCCCAGAATATAGATCTGTTATGAAATAAAGATTTATTTTCTTATAAAACTATATTTGAGAGTCTATAATATCTATTTTGGTCCACGGAACCCTTAATCTATTCCATCTTTTGTGTCACAGGCAATATAACATTGCATTTATTACATAACTAGCTGGATCGTTCCGGATACAAAACCTTCCTCTTGCATCACTCTACCTATTGCTGAAAACGGCATAACCGATTATTATGAAATTTTATATGCATATTCAGTAGGTCTGAGAATCAGCTACTATCTGTTTTTCAACGTTTGCTGGGGTCAGCTAGTTTAAGATAAATAAATATAAGTTATTAAATATAAATAAAACAGTTGCTGACACAACAGCACTAAAGAGTTGGAGTGATGCAAAATCTAAATGCCCTTCCTCAAATTGTTTTAAAATTTACAAAGATATTTTTTTCTCAACACGTTTACTCCAGACCTCGACAGTATGGCCGGGGCAGCAGCACCTACGTAAATACCTCGAGTGCGTGTTGGTCATCATAGCCAATGAGTGTTAATAAGTTGTAGTAGATACTCTGGCTTAAAACCTAGTGAAATATTTAATCCACTAGGTTAAGCCAGAAACCAGAGCTAAGCTTAAAGAAAAATGGTAGTGGTTGAAGTCATTTCACTCTCTTTCAATTCACGAAGGCAGTCACGCATTTTAAAACTTAACTGTATGTAGTATGTAGCGTAGCAAATATAGCGGAATGGACGAAACGGGACGGACAAAGCCGAACATAACTAAATCCACGATAAAATGGCTATGAAAGGCATGCCCTTGGCCTTATACACGCAATAATCACCTAAACTCTTCCAAAAATAGCAGAGCTTCGGTTCATTCATGGAAAGTTGTTTTACGAGCGCACCCCGTCTCCCCCATCCCCAACCCTTGGCACGATTTCAAACGCGTCATTGTTCTATCCATATTACCAAACGCGACCAAAACATGTAAAATTTAAAATACTTCTCACACAGCATAACCTAACCCCATATATACACTATTTAGTTTTTTAAGACCATAAGATGAATAAAGAATTATTATTATTATCATATTAAGCAGCCCTTATTGAGCAGTCTGTATCGAGTTTCTATGGGTTGGGTATGGGTTTTCTATGCAGTTGGGCTCTAGTGGAAAATGTAAGCACCTAACAACAATATTGTTTTAGGTAGGTACTTACAGCTGTTGGTTTAAGTATACTCTCTGTGAAATTACGGAATTCTCTCAATATCTGTAATTTACGAATAAATAATTGTATGGTTACGAACAATATTGTCATATTATGTAAGTGTGTGTGGATTAAGTGCCTTCTAAGAAATTACCCCATATGGAGAAATGCTATTACTAGTTAGTGGCTAATTCTGAGAAAGGGTGACCTATAAATTTGCGCAGCACCTCTATCTACAAGAGTTCCTAATAATAACCTTTCATCAATATAATACCTGATAATGATCCCATTCCAGTTGTTTCCATCTGATCGCGAAGTAGGTAGGTTGTAGCCATACCGATTTAGTTTTCTGTGACCAATGTTGAAGAAACAACTGAGGATGGTATGAGTAGGGGCGGCGTGGGCGATTACGATTAGTGATGGGGCAGCAAGAAGACAAGTGTTTACTGTTGCTCGTTCGGTTAAGGGGAACGTGCACATCGGTGCTGCTGACTGGTGCCATCAATTAGAACGATTTTCAGATTTGCTCTAACATTAGGATATCATAAATTATTTAGTAGTAGAGAGACCATAGATAGATATTATTTTGGTCCACTGAACCACCTATCAACGGTGCTGCCAACTGGTGCCATCAATATAAATGTTTTACCATATCGGCCTAACATTTGCTATTCGTCATGCATGACCCATAAGTGCTGCCACCTATAGTTTCTGCACGTTCCCTATACTGTTTTCTGATGGTACCGAATTCAACAGAATCCAACAGACCAGACATCCATTTTACGACACACCAGACAGACCAGAGCGTGAAATGATTTTTTCGTGTTTCGTAATGTGGTCCGGAGAAGCCATCTATCTACCTTCCAGGTCTTTATGCCCCTTAGACCTATCTTAGACTACATCGTCAAATTGCATCAGGCGAGATTGTGATCAAATGAAGGCTTATCTAGCAATAAAAAAACTGACCATTTTAAATGAAATAGCTAACAATAACTGCGAACCATTTACATGTTTCCACATAGCGTGACTGAAATACAAAAAAACACAAATCACTTACTTATAACTAAATTTGAAAATATACAGAGAGTATTAAAAGTATTAAAATATATTAGTTTTTCAAAACATTGTTAGGTTGCTTTAGATCAAGATATTTTTTCCAGCACTGTTGATAAGCACCTTTAAATATGTATATCTCTGTCTTTAGGCAACCACTGCTGGACATAAGCTTCTTTCATAGTCTTCCACGTATTTTGTATTTGAAGACAGACCGCGCCCACCGTGAACCTGTGACCTTCACCACGCCGGCGCCGCCGCTGGCGCTGCGCTTATAGATCCGTGGTCTCCATTCGAGATGTTTTTGATTTTTTGATAGCCTCGACCATGTGTTCTACTAGCTATATGGACTGCCACTTCAAGGCTTTAAGAACTTTCCCGAATTATACGCGATATTACAATTCAGTATACAAAAATACATATATAACCCTCAATTATCGCCCCTCTACCTCTACGATTCATATTTAGGTGATACGAACACCTTATATCACGCCACCTTATACAAATGTCGTCCTCATATGGGAGGACGACATCTAGTACGAAGTAGGTTCGGTCAATAATATTGGATAATAAAATTCGGATAAGTTCTGGCCGAATACCAGTCCTTCCCATCACTAGTATAACTATGCTGTAATCTACGCAAGTTGCGTAGGCAACAAACGTGGGCGATTCGGCAGCTCTCTAGTATTTTATATACATATTCGCATTTGGCTTTTAAATGTGCGTGTCATTGACAAAATTTTAAAGGAAGATGACGTCAACGTTGTCAACTTATCAGACGGCGAAAGATGAAAGACGAACTGTAATCTGTCCTTATAATTACTGCAAGCATATACCTAAAATTCTCATAATATATTTATGTATTTCTTAGGAATGAGAACATTATGGAATCTTCTTTATTTAGTCATTTGAACTTTAGTTTACAATTTTAGCATTTTACATTAAGTAGGTAGGGGTACAAGGGTACGTAGAGACTAATACACAGGTAAAAGAAAAAAAAACTTTATTTAATGCGTAGAAATTATAAACTAATTGTCATTATCCTTATGCAATATTATTTCATTACGACTACCCCTTGATAAAGATAAAAAAAGCCTAATAAACGTGAAGAATCGTATATACCGAGGTATTCGGTTCGGGAGCGGTCGCGCCAACTCGTCGGTCGTCGGTCGGCCCTGCAGGAAACAGGAAGTGGACTAACCGCGCACTTCCGCTCCCATTCGCTCAGCCGAGCACTGTTTCATTCACTACTTCACTATTCATCTTTTGTATTTTACAGTCGACTCTAGTAGTTGTACACAACACTCAAATAGTTAGAATTTCGTTATAACTCATAGTATTATACAGTTCATTATGTAATTATTAATGTAATGATACATCATATGGTAGGAATTTATATTTAGTTCTTCGATGTTTTATTTTTTTATAGAGGTTACCACAGAACTTATACATTTGAGAACAATACATAAATCATACTGATATAATTCATAAATACTTAAAATTGTAGTTTATACTATACGAGCAGTCCGCCCCGGCTCCGCATAAGTAATATCAGGTGACCATCAGAGTCCAGAAAACACCATGGGTGGCACCATGTTCTTCTTCATTTCTTTTGTAAGAAACTACGTCATTATCATAATAGAAGAATGAAAAACAATCTTTAAATTAAGAAAGTGGGCACAGACAATGACGTTGATTCGATAACGCAAAGTTTAGAGTTTAATAAACTCCTGTTGACGTCATTCGCCCGGGAGCCATCGGCGTAGTGGGCGAAAATTCACATTAGGGCTATTTCTACGCGCTGAGCTTTTACCTATTGTCCTATTGTGAAATAAAATTGTAGGAATATTATTTAATATTTTAACAAAATCGCTATGATGTACTTAAACCCTTTGGAAATATAAATTTGTGTATAGGTAGGTAAGTACCTACATTATTTAATATTTTAACAAAATTAATCGCTATGATAAATATGCTTAAAACCTTTGGAAATAGAAATTTGTGTATTGTCAGTTGTGATGAGTTTTGTGAACATATCAAAGTTAAATAAAATCTTTAACCACTTTTTATTAGTGATCTAGCGGCACGCCCCGGCTTTGCACGGGTAATTATTCAAAATTGTTTCAAAATTTTTCTAATTTTCTCGCCGTAAAAACCATCCTTCAAAAAATAAATTGGCCAGATTGGTATAGGCGTTGTTGAGCTATGCGCTTAGCAACACATTCTGCAATTCATTTTTAACCTCCGACAAAAAAAGAGGGGTGTTATAAGTTTGACGTGTCTGTCTGTAATTATTTTTTTAATATAAAAATGAACTTATTGTCGCAGATCTATAATAGTTAGAGATATGATGTTACGAAGTTTTTTGTAGATAATAATAAATTCTACAAAATTTTAATACATCACTTTGTTATATATTCAATAGTTTTCGAAGCATTCGCGATTAAAGAAGTTTTTAGTTTTTTTTTTCACCTTGGGTTACATTATAGGAGTTTTGGTAAGGAATCTTTTTTTTTTAAACAAATGTAGCTCAGGGATATTGTAGCTTTCGAATGGTGAAAAATTTTTTTTAATCGGTGCAGTAGTTTCAGAGCCTATTCGAGACAGACAAACAAACAAACAAAAAATCAAACCTTTCCTCTTTATAATATTAGTATAAGTAGATAAGATAGGGTTTACTTAAATTAAACCGCTCAAGGTAACCAATAAAAATATTTCATTCTGACCGTCAAGAAAAATTACATTGACAGATTAACACTCCACAACCTTCCTGACTTATATTCTTTCCCTATAAAGGTTGTCTGGAATATATTGCTTAAAGCAATAAGACCGCCTATTTCGCATACTATTCATAATTTTGTATTTATGTTCATTGGTCATAAAGAATTTTGTATTTTATTCTACACTATTTTTTTTTATTTTAATTGTAGAAACAAACAGTTTTAAGAAACTTATAACTAACGCGAAATAAAAATATCTCTGTACCGTTGACATGTTTTCGCATACAGAATTTACATTTTCGCGAACTTTTAATTGCCGGTTTATGATTATTACGTCACGCCCCGAGACGTGAGAAGCCGTTTTTATGGATTTAACCGCGGGAACAAAACAATCGTCCGCGGTCAAAAGAAGCCTGTGACTGAAAGAATTTCTGAAATACCAATAGTTCCTGAGCGCGTTCTAGCAATCAAGCAATCACACAAACAAACTTTTGTAGCTTTTTAAATATTAGTAGAGATGCTTAAGACGAGTTATCACTGAAACAGTCATGAACACGCAGTCAGACACAGAATCATATCAATAAATTAATTACCCGCGTAAACGACTGTACTATAAATACCTATAGATTTTTTAATTCAAAGCATCTTTTAGTATTTTAGTAAAATTCTGCCTGAAATAATACATGCTTACGTAAATTGATTTAAGACACCTTGTGGAGATTAAGTGGAAGTCGAAGGTCGTATAAAATAGTCGCCAATGATGTAACTATAGACTTATAAGATAAAGTACCTATCTACTTACCCTATAATAACTATGTTAATATTCTATGTCTGGTACTAAGTAAATTGTGGGGTGAGAAGGTGGGAGGGGTGTGCGGCAGTTCTCAATGGACGTTACTCTTACGTCATAGAAGAGGGCGAGATACTCGTAAAGTTGACAAAGTTAGCTAGATGTTTAGATAAAAATAAACTCGTAGATGAAAATTCGAAAAAGATGACTGATTATTTGGAAGAGTGACGGGTACACAAATAAGGCTTTGCTGATTCCCTTGACGGTGAGTGGGTAAATAAAAATCAGCAACTTTGCAAGAACTACATATTCTTGCTCTATTATTATCGTGTTATTTCGACGTCTCAGTGTCGGTAACATTATGTTTGTTGGTGTTAAATATGAAAAATAAAAAATATCTATACTTACATGTCTCTTAACACAAGCTTATAGCTATTGTCCGGAAATATTTATTTTCTTTATTTAATACTTTAGCATTTAAAAAAAGCATTTATTTTGCTTTATAATGTATGTGACATTTATACAGCATAGGTCTTATCACTTGCTGAAGTCAACATGTACTTGCACCCCGTTGGGGCACTGCAAAAGATTCTACTTAAATAATTAAAGTCAATTATTTTCATCCCCCTATCTCAGAAAGAGTATTTTGCTCTTCGATATCTGAGTGTAAAAGCTGCTTTTATTCGCTAGAGGTTATAGTTTTAATAAACACAGCGTGCGCTTTGTTGCTTTTGACCAAAACATGATTAGGTAATCCTATTTCTACCTTTATGGTTCCGAATTTATCATAAAACCGTTAATTAATAAATGAAACCACAGACACACAAGCTCCTTGTGGTTATTTTTTCTAGGTAAAATACATCAGTAATATGTGGTATTACTCACCACTTAAGTTAAAGAGTTATCTTGTAGAGATCGCATAGTTCAAGGAATATTTTTGTTATGTTTGTGTTAAAATTGAGTACGCGGTTAAAAAGCAACTTTGCACTTTTGTACATATAACAAATAACCATCTATTTTTTTAAATAGCCATATATTTTAAATCATATTATTAACTGGAGCTCCAATCTTCTTCTTGCAATGACGAGGATTTTTATTTTTTTGGTAAAAGTCTTATTTAAGTAGTACCAATGATGAAAGGAAAAAATGCATTCCTAGAATACAACACCTACGCATTGAGATTTTTAAAGGAAACATTAAGAAGGAAATAATAATTGATTCGAAACGGAACATACTCGTATCCGGTGACAGCAAACGGCCGGAAGTGATGCCATACGCTGCGCGTTGCACTTCGCCTGCACCGGAAGTGACGCGCCCCTTTCTTTCCCTTCTTGAATGCGCTTGCGCTCATTCAACGACCGTGGGAGAGTCAGCAGCGACGAACTAACCGTAACGGCCTTATGAATGAACATAATTAAGTAACTACGTTGAGTAGCATTTAAATAAAATACTATTTCTAACGCGGTGCCGCCGCCAAGCCGCCATTGCCGCCGCGATTAGACGTGTAACCTTGTCATTGTGAATGAAAGTAGATGAATGAATTTAGGGGAGACTATTTTTAATAATGCCGCACGCCTTTGTTTTCATGCTAAAAATCGAACCGAATTGAGAACTTCCAGCTTTTTGAAGTCGGTTAAAAATACAAGCTAACACGGTTTTCTGATGAAGCATATTCCGTAAAAAGGTAAAGTACTGCAGGCGCGGAAGGCATATGTCAGAGATACCTTTGTGAAATTTTGGTGGCAATTTTTTAAATATTGAGATAAGCATTAGGTATTCGATTCCTATACCCACTTAGTGATATCAGTACAAACTAGATATTGCCAACGAAAAAGAAACATTTAGAAATAATGTCTATTTACATATATTTTGAACTGTTCACTAACTGCCTCTGAAATCTGAAATTAAATAATTTTAGGAGTAAAAAAAATATAAAATTTATTTTACTAAAGAATGTACGGGAGATTTGTTTCAAGTCAATGAATCACATTGAATAGATAACAATAAAAAATATTTTGTACTATCTGTAAAACACACTTTTTAGGGTCCGTACCTCAACAGGTAAAAACGGAACCAATTTGTTTTCTGTCTATCTGACAAGACCCTTTTTCTCTGGAACGTGAGTAGGAATTAAGATGAAATTCATATAAAGTAAATACTCTCAACCTTTGGAGCCGTATGCAAATCAAACTCTGTTAGCAACGCAAAGATACTAAGCTACATTAAACCCGTTTAAAGATTGTTTTGTACACTCTGAAGGAAACAAAAACAGAATTTAAGCAGTGAGCATCCTTCATCCTAGATATTTTTCCATGAAACCACGAAGTCCAGTAACTTATACAAGTAGGTACATAACTCAATTCACGCAGAGTTATGCTTTTGTATTACATAATAAGTTTTATGGTAAGTATCTGAACTAGTCACCACTTAGGAACGTGTACAAACATTTTTTAATTATTCAAATCATCATTAAGCACTAATACGATTAGAAACATTTGTTCGTTACATTACCTAATGTAGGTACGATTTGTAATGACGCCGACAGAGAGTCGACATTGCGAAATGCTTACAAAATTAAGACACCAATAATTTGGAATCTGACGAAACAAGAATTACGGGAATTCCTGGTAAGTAACTAGTTAAGTAATTCTGTCCTATGCGGAAAAAACAAGAGATCTGACGAACGAGGATTCTGATGGATGTGTTCTATATCATTATGATTCAATTCATGTTTAGGTACATGTACTAGCTATCAAAACAAAAAGTATTTATTTTCAGTAAAGAAGGGTATCAAAGACCATAACCACTAACGCGCCCAGTGACGTGTAGTTAACATAAGTCCTTGAAATTTAATAAAGGGAATGTCAAAGCATTTGTAGGGTATCTAATGATTTTGGTTAAGTTTCTATATGTAAACTTATATTTAACTACAATACAATCTATTAGAAATCACAATGGTATGAATAATAGAATGAAGGAAAGAATAGAATTTTAATTGAAGGATATCTTTTTTTAGCTTCATATTACTTGATAAACGAAACGTATACTACTATAACTCCTACTTACTTTCCTTATTATATAAAATTTTCCAACACCTATGATTATTGTTTATTTATATGAGGCACGAGTTATAAAAAATATGTATAAATATTTAATTTAAATAATAATAAACTTGAACAGCAAATATTATTTCATTCATTCTGTTAAGAAAATGGTAGGATAAAATTGTGTTTAAGTTTTAAGCGATCTTCGATATGCTAAAACAGCCTTTAGTTTGCCGGGTAAAAACGTCAGCTGCATTGAGTTCGGTATTCCGTGGGAGTGTAGATATAAGCAGATGTCAAGCAGGTACCGTTGCGATCGCCGCGATAGCGCCGAAGAATGGAGCCATTATTGACAATATTAAAAATAATGAATGGAACCGGTACTTAGAACTGATAAGCGTTATGAATGGCAATTTCAATAGGATTTAGTGATAAGCTGTATAGCTTACATTTACGAGGTACTATGATGACAACGAGTGAAATAAGGCTCTACGGCTCTACTGTAGACGTAGAGTTTTATTTAGTTGAATTGAGTTTAGAGCTTTTATTTATGATTTTTATTTTGTAACTTTAAGATATTAATAGGCTCAAAATCAAGTGCCACATTAAGATTAATGTGTTGCTTTCATTCAGTGTACAAACCGAATTAATTAGGGTTCAGACACATCTACTTTCTACCTTTTCCGTTTATTTATTACAAAATTGAAAAATTTGTAGTCCTTTCTAATATTTTATAGTATGTTATGTATGTTAGTATAATTTAAGTCAAAACGATTATTTCCTGTAAAGCACAGGGCATCTAGGTACAGGTCAATCTCAAGTTAATGAAACTCAAATTATAAGTCTTTATGTAAATTAATAACAGTTTTAAATTAAATTAAATATAATTTCTACGTAGGTATTACCTCTATAAATAGTGCCATCCCCATTCGAAGCATGATGTTTGTATTACAAACACCACACGTCTTGAAATTTAAAAATTAAAATGCTTCATGAATGGATTCTGGCAGCATGAAGTGCGATTGATAAAGTTTTAGTCTCTCCTCAATGGAGCATCTGTCGAGACAGGTGGGCTGTCTCGCTGCCATCTTGCAACGCTCCGAGACTCAGAACAAAGGGTGAGCCACTTCTGCGAATAAAAAATAGAGACCTCTGCTCTTACTTTCAGACTCTCGAAACACAATGAACGCAGGTAGGCCGCATTTATAAATTCTGATCGTTCGATGAGGAAACTTGTGTACAAACTATCTAAAATATATTTTAAGAATTCGTGCAAATATCGTAGCGATGACTAATCAGTTGTATAGCTAGCTGAAAATAACTTCCTCTTTAAAGAGTAGGTAAGTTGAGAAGATAAATATTAAATAGTTTCCACCAACTAGCTTAAAAGTAAATGCCTAGGCTATATAAATGTACTACCGGATCTTGTAAAGCGAGAAAGTAGCCGATCACAATTTTTATTAAATTAATGAAGTACCGGTCGTTTTAATCTGAGGAGCTCTGTTAGGTAGGTGCGTTCCCACGGTCCGCGCCGGAAGCCGCCCCGCGCCCCGCAGCCTCCGCTCGGCGCACTCCTGCTAAGCCCCGAATCAGACTGACGATCACGAATGTTTCCATTTCGCTTCCCTTCAATCATAAAAACCGACAGATGAACGCTCAGCTGCAAAATCGCGCTGAAGACACGCATAGCGAAATTTCTATTCATAGCGCACCCGGCCGCCGACCGCGCGGGGTCGGCTGTCCCTTTTACAACTCAATTGCGTTTCCTTCCGCTACGGCCGGCACTGGTACCGAAGCGTAGCTACAGATTAAACATTCTAAAATAGCACATAATATGAGATCCACAGTTGTACATTCTATTGTATTTAAGACCTTCCAATCTATTCCGAAAAGGGACCGGAAGGAAATCGGGTAGGTAGTCTGAAAGATGTGTACCGAGCTTTGTTGTTTTGTCTTCGATGACAAAAACTGAATTTTATGTATTTCCGTTTGCAACCCCAACAAGCGCAGAAGGAGGATTTGGTTGGCTCATTGTTTCTTAAATGAGACACCCATAAAATTTTACATACCCATTATTCGTGGAACAATTGTATTTTGCAGTACAAAAACTTCTCTATTTAACAAACAATGGGTGGAAATGGTTTATTACAAGGTCGATAATTATCTGACTGTCAGGAATTTGGGTAGAGCGTCGTGAATATTTAGAAGTACAAGTATGTAGTAAATAATCGTTTTAAACATATACTCACATAATATGTATAAAACGATGTCACAAACGAAAACGTTAACGGTGTGTAATCGATGTGTACAAATCTAAACTTCGGATATAAATCTATTCATTCGGGAACAATTATAAATATTTATAAATAAAGTTCGATCATAGATTTATTTATGGCACTGAAGGAATATAAGATGTTTCACCTCCTGTTAAATATCAAATGACTTAACGGGTTTTTAAAAAACATAGCTAAGGACACGTTTGACTAACATGTCATTGGAATCGGAATCGGTTCATTCGCTCACGAGAAAAAGGGGAGGAGAGGGACCACAACAGCTGCCGGAAACACGTTTTTTAATTTCTACAATTTTAGTATATTTGCCGGTCCTCACATTTTGCAAACTACTTAACATCCTTTAGGGCTTGCTCTAGGGGTAACAGACATTTTAAAATTATTAACTCTACAAATAATATGTGTTAGAATAATTCATAATTTAGATAAGCTGCAGACCGTACTTGATTAAATACAATATTTTAACTGGTATTAATTCATTTTAATGGGACTTTTTGAAAAAACAATATCAACACATTTTCACTGAATTTTAAATTGACATACCCTATGTGTACCAAGTTCTTAGATTTTCTTAGATGTTATAACACAAAATGTAATGTAAATATTTTTGTGCAATAAATGACTGAACTGTACTGAATCCCAACCGCAATCATCTAATTTTCGAACACATACAAAATTAGCCTAAACATTTTATAAATTGAAATTATTCCACACTGGAACTTACTCAATGGCTAATCTATACTAATATTATAAAGCTGAAGAGTTTGTTTGTTTGTTTGTTTGATTGTTTGTTTGTTTGTTTGTTTGTTTGAACGCGCTAATCTCAGAAACTACTGGTTCGAATTGAATAATTCTTTTTGTGTTGGATAGTCGAGTTATCGAGGAAGGCTATAGGCTATATTAGATCACGCTACGACCAATAGGAGCAAAGATATAGTGGTAAATGTGTAAAAAACGGGAGAAATTGTTCATCTTTGAAGCCTTCCGTTGCGTGCGCCGTGAAAACGGTTCAAGATACACAAAAAATATGTATTAAAGAATAATAGCTCTAATTTTAATGATCTAAAAAACAGTCCGCGATAGTATATGTCTATCTTTTAAGATTAACTCACAAAAACCGTTTTTATGGTACATACCTAATTTGGTCGAAATAATTTGTTTAAGTTGTATCAACATAATAATATTAATCTTTATTCAAATAAATATGTTGTTTGTTAAGAGTACTTCATCCATTATAACGCGGGTAGCACCGCAGGGCACAGCTAGTAAAATATATAAATAACGATATACTTAAAAATAAAAAAAATTGCCGTCAAGAAAACTAAAAACTTGATAATAATGAAGTTTTGTTATATTCTACTAGCTGTGTCCTGCGGTGCTACCCGCGTTATAATGGATGAAGTACTCTTAACCAACAACATATTTATTTGAATAAAGATTAATATTATTATGTTGATACAACTTAAACAAATTATTTCGACCAAATTAGGTACCATAAAAAGGGTTTTTGTGAGTTAATCTTAAAAGATAGACATATACTATCGCGGACTGTTTTTTAGATCATTAAAAGAGCTATTATTCTTTAATATATATTTTTTGTGTATCTTGAACCGTTTTCACGGCGCACGCAACGGAAGGCTTCAAAGATAAACAATTTCTCCCGTTTTTTACACATTTACCACTATATCTTTGCTCCTATTGGTCATAGCGTGATGTTATATAGCCTATAGCCTTCCTCGATAACTGGACTAACCAACACAAAAAGAATTATTCAATTCGAACCAGTAGTTTCGGAGATTAGCGCGTTCAAACAAACAAACAAACAAAAAAACAAACAAACAAAAAAACTCTTCAGCTTTATATATTAGTATAGATAATAAAAACCAAGATCTTACTTACCCAAGAAGCCCTAACCCGGCGCATTGCCAAACAATCCAGTACCAAAAACCATAATATTTTTAATTTTATAAAATTATGTAATTAACAAATCTAATAACATGAATATGGCACCAACTCAAGATTACTTGGGTATTCGTTTATTATCGTAAGAACTTGATTAATATAGATAAAAAAACCATCATTATTTTTAATTTTAAGAAGGTAATTTTGATTCACTTTTTATTATCTTTAATCTATTTATAATAAATGAATTGCAAATTCTAGTTTGCAAATAATGTGATCATTTTCAACCACTGAATGAAAAATCTTTATAAACTTCTTTCCCATTCATTGGATGGGATTGGACTGGGACACACTTCATATAAGTATATATCTAAATTTTAAATTTAACAAAAACTCCCGTTCCATAATGCCTAATTTTCCTTAAAAGTAAAACACCATAATATTTTGTAATGTGCACGCGATGCGCTGTCATTTGATAACCCACTCGAGTATATTTTCAGATTTTCGGTTTTCCTTCCTCACTCTCAACCCCCTAACTTTTAAACGGCACAACCGATTTCTATAAAACATGTCTAAGAACACTCGCGCCAAACACACCTTTCATACAAAAAAAAACAAAATTAAAATCGCTCCATCCGTTCGGGAGCTATAATGTCCCAGACAGACACGTCAAACTTATAACACCCTTCTTTTATGGTCGGGGGTTAAAAATTGATATCTGGTCAAGCTGCAGGTTGCTATACATGCAATAGACAATATGATTTTGATTAAGATGGTCGACATGAGAAAGAGTTTTACATTGGTGTAAACGTGGAAATGTTAAGATTACGTAAATTTCGAATTGAATACTTTTTGAAGCCACATGTACACGTATTATGCATTGTTCATGTAAATCAGCCTCCACGCTCAGACTCAGAGTCGACCTTAAAGGTTGCCACTCGGGCGTCGAACCGCTCACTTATATAACATGAAACGTAAACTTACGTATAGGTACTTCTTATGTTGATAGAGCAACTTGAGCTTGATTTGAGCTGACGAGAAGACTGTGGTGTTAAAAGTTTTCTTTCACATTTTTTCTTTACGTATACAAATTCTCACTTTGAATTGCAAACACATTTGAAAATGTTAAACTAGCCTTTATCGAGAAGAATAATTCTTCTAAACCTTATTCTTTCTTTTACCTATGTAAAACGGAGTTTCCATCTTCTTTATGTCATCATCTCTATGTCATCATAATATACTGTCCCAGGATTGACATTCTTATGCGTGAAAAACTCGGCATGATCCGGAAAAAGCATCAAATTTTTAATCAAACATGGTTTTGAAATAATCGGTTTTAGGAAATCACTAGTGAACGCCCGCGAGTTCGTACGCGTAGAGTTATTTATTTGCACTTACTTTGCAGGTACAAGTTTACAAA
Source organism: Gymnoscelis rufifasciata (assembly GCA_929108375.1). Classification (NCBI taxonomy): domain Eukaryota; kingdom Metazoa; phylum Arthropoda; class Insecta; order Lepidoptera; family Geometridae; genus Gymnoscelis; species Gymnoscelis rufifasciata. Next base: position 8,138,566 of record OV815302.1, on the reverse strand, counting down.
AATGTCTTGAGAGATAAGGCCTTAATTCACCACGCTCTGGCCAAGTGCGGGTTGTTAAATATCAAATGTCCTTCAAACACTTTAAAGTTTTCAGAATATGCCGGTTTCCTCACGATGTTTGCCTTCACCGTTAAAGCACGTGTTTTAAAGCGCACATACATTTTACAAGAAGAAAAATCGAGAGGTGCGTGGCGGTTTTTGAACCCACGGCCTTCGGAATGAAAGTCGAATGTTCTCCCACTAGCCAACACGGCTTTTATGCTATGTAAGCTAGAAAACATAGATATTTAATATAAACTTCCAACCCCCCCCAGTTGAAGCCTAAAAAACATGGATGTTTAACATACGTGGTCATAGTTTGGTGGCTGGTAGAGCATTCAAGTGAAAAAAATATATAAAGTCTCATAATTTAAAACACTGTACTTTGATACAAATTTCCAACCCCCTCTTTCCTCTCGACAGTGGAGTGAAAAACAAAAACTTTGTCAGCCACTCAGTCAGTCAGTTCTCAACGAGCGCGGCGGTTTGAACCCACGACCTTCGGAATGAAAATCGACTGAGCCAAATCGGTTTTTATTAACCAGCCAACGTAGATTCCTGATAAAGCAATGAATATTCCTCAACAAAGCCATAAAATCTTGAGAGAATTGCAAGAAATTTCAGTTTGAGAATCTTAGGTGTGCATGTAATGTATGGTGTCGGAATGATTTTGGCTCAACTTGGCAGCGCGTGTGCACAAACAAAGCCTTTCCCTCTCTTGGTAAAGCAAATCTATGCATAGCCTAAACCCAGTATAATAAGTAACTAATGCTTTCAAAACTTCGGTAATTCCGTAAGATTCCGTAAGAAGAAGTGAATATAAATCTAAATTTAAAATTTAAGAAAAACCCCCTATTCCAATGCCTTAATCTTCTTAAAAGTAAAACACCATCATATTTTGTAAAGTGCACGCGATGCGCTTTCATTTGATACCCCACTCGAGTATATTTGCAGATTTTCGGTTTTCCTTCCCCACTTTGGAGTGGGGGGAGTGGGTATGGGGGTTAGCCCCCACAACTTTTAAGCCGCACAACCGCTTTCCATGAAACATGTATAAGAACACTCAAGACACACTCACCTTTCATACAAAAAAAAAACTAAATTAAAATCGCTCCATCCGTTCGGGAGCTATGATGTCCCAGACAGACAGACAGACACACAGACATAGACGTCAAACTTATGACACCCCTCTATTTTGGACGGGGATTAAATATATTTGTCCGTAATAATTAGAAGTTGCTATTTGGGTCGCGCTTCTGCTGTGCTGTGGCTTATGGAAATGAAATGACCTATTCAAAAAGCCCTTGGGATATTCATTCCCTAAAATGTAAGTAGGTACCTATTACATTATTTAAGTACATCCAATGAATCGAACTTTGCGTACTATATTAGATACACTTTATAAAACATTTTAGGATGGTTGAAAGTATTAGTGAAATTCCAAAAATGTAGGTAGATACTTACCTAATGATAATTACTTAGGTATATTTTAGTATTATTTGATATATGAATTCTTAGACAATTAGTTACGTAAAAATTTGGTATTTACGTACTTTATTAAATAACATCAATATTATAGATAAAGTCCCCTCGCATCTGTCTGTATGTTTGTTCACAATAAGCTGAAGAACTACTTACTACGGATATATTTTAATCGTTTTCATCAAAAAAATAGAGCAATTCAATAGGACGGTTTCTAACGTATTGCACCCGTGCGAAGTCGGGGCTAGTCGCTTATTATTATTACGTATAATTTCATTGTTTTCCGAAACTTTCTTTTTCAATTAAAAAAATAATAAGACATGGTATACCCGCTCTCCATAGCCTTTGGTACTGGTATTGCCTTAACTACTTGAATTAATGGTTTAATGAATAAAAAAATGCTCGTTTGCACTAACCCAACCTACCATGTAGCTATGATAAAACCATGTTAAAACAAACAGGAATAAAAATGGACGAAGAAAGCGATTCCCATACATTGGGTAGTCCAGACTCCAGACTTTGTTTTTTTGTTCATGTGGTCAGATTAGGGCCTCAGTCAGGACTCCGACCGGGGTGCACAGCCCTGCGAGTTGGAATGTGGCAGGTGTGCCGCAATCCGGGCGATCAGCTGCTATGGATATTCTTGCACCGATCCAGTTTATGGTTGATATTTATCTACGTCGGTGGGTTAATAATTAGGTAAGAATTTTATAGCCCTTTATAGAAGGGAGACGTCAGTGCCTAGGCATGTTTTTCCTAAGATGAAATCATAAGAATGCAAAATACCTACGCGCCATCATCATCATTTGTCTACGTAGGTGGGTTAATAATTATGTGTAAGCATAATATAGGTATTAGTAATAATATTATATATTCTGTGTTATGAGAAAGATATTAGTTTTTCAAAGATATGATCAGATAGAATTAGCCTATTAAAGTTTTTGAAGTGAAACTTCTATAGAATCGTAGTGATTTCAAACCGGATGCAAAAAGATGAAACGGAAATGGTAAGAGACACAAATACAATGCTTTATTTAAATTTGTGCGAGACTACGAAGTATCGCGCAAAGAGGTATTGCTGTATTTTATTTATATTATTTTGTAACATACTTTATGTAATACCTTTATTGAAGTAATATAAATAATCCGAATAATTACAGATATATGTTTGTTTCTCTTATCATTTTAGCAGATGCGTTCATTTACCCTTTTTTTCTATTCTATATATATCATAATTATAGTTCGTAAGTAGTAGACTCCAATCGTGCGTCGTAGCTGACACACACACACTTTTTTTTTATTCTTCCTAATCTTTCGTCGATTTACTGAAGTTTCACTTCTATCGTGTGTAAAACGCACACACACTTTTTTATTTTTTTATAAAAGTCGCACTTTCCGAATGCGTTGGAGCTGATAACAAAAATATATTTTTTCAACGATAGGTACGAAAAACGCAAAAATACCAACTTATTAAAAATATATCAAATGTTAAATATTTTTATAGTACCTACCTTTCTATCTATAGGTACACAAATTCACTGACAGTTCGAAAAGCATAAAACGCACATCAATTTAGCACCAAACTATTTAAACCAAAATGGTAATTTAAGTAAAGTAGGTATCTTATATTATTACAAAAATCCAGACACAGGGAATTTGACAGGATAAGGAGTCGCATCTCTCGCTTTAACAATTGTAATGACGCCTTCTAATTTTACATTACCGACTAACAATATAGGACGATAGATCCACTTTCTAATTTCTAACATTTTCTTGTCCTTGTCTTTTCTTGCTGTAGGAAAGTATTTAAGAATTGTAATCGAGGCTATCCACACTAATCTTTCTGCCAGATTTTGGGAACCACATGTCATTTCCTTTATGGCCCCATGCGGGATTGGGACAAAGACTAAATAAAAAAAGACATTACAATGAACGAAACAAAGGGTTAGTTAGCAAAACAATTCGTGCTAAATACGGTTCATAAAGAACTTGAGCTTGAATAATATAATAATGTACCTATAACTTATAACCAAAGCCTAAAAATATTTATAAGTTAGCATAATTTTTATTTGTGTGTTTAAAAGGGAAAAATTGAGTTAAACTAAATGCGGTTCGGGTGCTTACTTACATTACATAGGTACCAAGTTTTTACTGCCTGATAACTTTTTTAATACGTTAAACTGTACTTCTCAGTCAAATAGTCAGACAAAATAGAGTTTAACCCAAGGTTTATCCTAACCAGCGCTCAAAAACTGATAATGATTGTATCAAATTTCGTCCGTTAAATCACAAAGATTACCTAGGTACTTGGACATGCCCATGTTTATAATTCAATCAAACCCCCTTTTTTAGACTTTGAGCATTGTAGAGAATCAAAACGACGACCTCTGTGGATCGGTGGGCGAAGGTCCGCCTGAGACGCATGAGGTTGCGGGTTCGATTCCCGCCGGAGACCAGATTTTGTACTATCTACAATTTATTTCTATATTTCATATATCTATGTAATGAAAAAATGTATCTATGTCGTATATCAGTCACCAAACACCCATAGAACAAGCTCTGCTTAGTTTGGGTAAGGCGGTTAGGTGATGCTGTGTGATTAGTCCGGAGATATTCATTTAAAAAGCTGCGTCTATTTTAAAGAACTTCCACCTCAGAACACAGAAATAACTAACTACCTCGTTCAAAAGTTAGGAACTTATTACATGACAGATAATTTTCAACCGCCAAAAAAAAATAAAAGGCAACGTGTGTAGCATACTGGTTTCGATTGGCGGAAGATGACTTAAGTAAAATATTTAATATTCAAAATATATTTATTTATTTATATAATTTATTTTATAGGGGTTCAAATATGAAGTTGCCGTTTTACAAAAAAGAGCACTTTGAATTACGTAAAATTTTAACCACGCTGTGTTAAAATTCAGAGTAGTATGTTCACTTGAATTGAAAGCATTATTTTCTCTTCTCTATTCTTTTCTCGACATTTTTAATTTAAAAACAGGCATGACATTTAATATTTGATTTTAAATTGATTTTATATTGAGATCTTAACGTAAAGATAAATAAGGGATGAATGCTGAAACTGAATGGCTGAAATGCCAATACCGTGATTTAACGTGAGGTAACAAACGCACCGTGCATTAAGGGTCCGTCCTACACGGCTCAGAACAAAAAACAATATTTTTAAGAAGGTATTTCAGAATAACCTCACAGTAGAAGTCTACATAATTTTTAAGAAAAGGAGGTGTGAATGATCTTGCTGACAAAAAGCAGAAGTGTATAGAGAACGAGGGTACACTTAGGTATTTCAACGAAAAATATTTTATCCGATAAAAAATTAAGATAAAAAATATGTCTTCTTATAATTTGTTTTTTTTTTCGAAAAATAATTCTTGTAGATGATTAGAAGTTTGATTACAAATTTCTCTAAATGCAAAAATATCTTCTAGATCAGAATTGCTCCAATAAATTAACAATTGAATTGCGTACCTACATATAACGATTGTTTGTCATATACTTGTAGTTATGTGAAGGATGCCGTTGGCGTTGAATGAGAGGTAGATAGGACCTACCTTATCTCGAGGATGAGTTATGAGCACGTACATGTGTGTACTATTATGTATATAGGTAGATAACTAGTTGTAGCCGGACTGTCTCCATTCTTCGGCCAACGGACGGACAACTGGGTACCTATGTACCTACGCACTCACATACCTACACATTACTGCTCTGTTCCTATCTAACTGATCTAATATTAACTATAAATAATTATAATTAAACTAACTACTAATATTGAGATTCGTGTAGTAACGTACCAGTCGAAACAGCAATAGGTAACCACTTATGACATACTCATACATATATGAAATCCCTTCCCATAGTCTAAAAATAAGAAGTTTAGAAGCGTTGATGAATTAGTCCGTTTTTATTTGTGAAATGTGTTTTTAAGCACGGGTGGCAAAGCTAGTTTGGTGGAAGCAACCTAAGCAAACAGGACACAGGCCTGCGCAAGCGCGAACATTAGCATGCGCAGACACGCGCGCGCCGGAAGCCGCGCATCAAACATGGCCGCTCACTTACATCCAAGATGGCGGGGCACTTACAATGAATCGATAATTAACGACGATAACCGATTTCATATTTTAAATTCATCGCTGTCTACCTCCTTACTAAATGAAACTGTGATGTAACCCAGTCCTTTAAAGGCTAGTTAATCAGAATGCAAGCCGCACTAGATCCTTGAACACGCCAAATAAACACGAAATTGATTCATTCATACGCACACGTTTTATGTTTATAGAGGCCAATTGATTCAGTCTCAGCTCAGGATAAGAAGATACTAAGGTTGTATGTAACTAAGGCGTTGGTGTAACGTAAGGCCAAATGTTAAATTACATTGTTTCTATGGTTACTCGAGTTTTTTATCCCTATTTTTTAAGTACACGTTACTTAAAAAATTACATGTTACTTCTATTAAGTACTTTAGTCTACAGTGGCGCCTACTGGTGAGCACAAAAACAAAGGCCGTAAGTATAATTAGGAGAAGAAGACAAATTTATTTTTTGTTTTATATTATCCTTCCCTATTTTTACAGGAAAATCCCAATGAATAGGGAAGAATGTCAAAAAGTTGTAACATAAATTAAAAAAATCATAAAAAAAATTAAAAATTGACAAATTAATCAACTATCACTAAAAATCTAATATAAAAATGTCACAAACCAAAATTAATAAAAACAATTCAGAGAGCAATGTAGTAAATCCAAGTTCAATCCGCTGCTAGATTGAAAGGGCTTGGTATAGAAATCCCCTTACAGAATCCCCTGCGAAGGGGATTTCAATACTTTTTGTATATAAATCCCCTTAAAGGTGCTTTATTGAGTAGATTCGTCCTGCCTCGCGGAACCACCAGTAAGGGCGCTGGCAACCACCAGTAAAATTGCTGATAAGACGATAATCTTTGGGAAGTTTTCAACAGCGCAGAGAAGTGCATCACCGGCGTCAACAATATTTAAGTATAGTCGATTGTCAAAATATAAGCTGAATTAAATTCTGGATATCTATGACGAAAGCACGTCTAACAAGGATGATGATGCTTAATTCTCCACAAAACATCCTCCGCATACCACAGTTGGTACTCACCTATCACAAGAAAAGTTTGTGGTTGAGTAGTGACAATCAAGTCGGTCGGGCGAGCACTGTTTTTTCAGCTACCCTTCTAAACGCTTGAATGCCCCACGCTCCAGCCACGAACAGTCACGACAACCGCAAAGCCTCTGCCTATTGGGTTATTGAGTTCAATAAATTTCTCTTAAGTTGAGTAAAGTATAACAAGTGATATCCTTGTCTCACTAAATCAAAAGACTGACAGCAATTTCATTGTTAGTCGCAGAATGTCAAATCTAAGAAGGTTCTTTGTAACTTTATTATTTTATTATATATCTATCTATATGTATACTTCTAAGAATAAGTTATATCTTAATGTCAAAACCTTTATTGCCTTAGAAGCACAGTGTATACATGGACTTAATTTATGAACAGGATTGTATTCTCTTATGTTATAATGTCTTAACACGAATCTATCATAACCAGAATCTGCATTTACCTGAATGGTAAATTCATGTTTCCTATAATAATCATACTGAAAATTGTGACCAGGCGAAACCACTCATTAAGTAAATAAATTTTGCCATTCCGAAACCAATATCTATTCAATCGAAATATCTTCGATATATATGTCTCTCCTATTGAATACGATTTTGTCTGCCATTATGATAGTAATACATGAATCGGATGAGCTCACGTAAGCAAACAGTGAGCTGGATCATTATTATTCAGTGACGTAGATAGTTGTGACGTCGAGGGAGATCGGGCGCTGACCCGGCTCTACGGGACTATCGACTGACATGCCCTTTCCACAAGTTGTCAGGGACAGGCCAGCGGCATAATCTTGTGTGAAAGGTTAACCCATTATTGGCATATTTGTTTAATTTCAGTGGGTGGTAGTAACAGAGGTACCTACCAAAATATAACTTAAAAGCCGTGTTGGAATTTAAATCAGCTCAGTCATAGTTGGGTGACGTAAGAGCGTCCGTTATTTTGGTATCGTTTTTTTAGTATATTTAGGTACCTACCGTATGAATCTTACAATTTATTTTTATCCCATGGTAATCGTTACGTAAAGGCTTCCCCAAATCAGGTTTGCTTTAGTAGAAAGCTTGGTGCCGTTATATATATAGAAAAATAACCAGATCAGGAACCGGAAATGTTATATTGTAATAAATCGGATCTCTTATTGAAATCAAACCCGCAACCTCCTAAGCCCACCGATCCAAATATCCTATATAATACGACGTATACTCAGTGCTCGCAAAGCGGCGGCGGATAGCCAGTTAATGATATCATGGCGTCTTTCAATTCAGCCGATGGGCAACCGCCACAGGAAGTCTGGCCTCGCCCGAACATCCCGAGTACAAGGAGCTTCCATTACAGAATCATTAGACGTTCGGTTTATACAGGATGTCTGCGTAAACTCGGCCTGACCCCCCATTCCATCGTGGTGATGTCACCTGCGGGCGGAGGTGGAAATTGTACAACTTCCCATTGACACTATTCCTGTTTAGTGCGACAACAGGCAACAGTATGAGGTGAGACATGCACTACGGAAAATTCCTATTTTTATTCTCCGACAAAAAACGGTGTGATAGAACTTTGACCGGGGCGTGTTTGTGGAACTGTTATCCTTAAACGGGTGGATCTATTCTTATGTGGTTTCTTTCGTTTTTTAAGCAGCCATTTCAAAGATAGGAGATTGAAGACACAGTAAGACCGAGTTATTTATTTATTTATTTATTTATTTAAACACTTTATTTGCACAACGCTGAATTGTGTACAAAAAGGTGGGCTTAATGCCTAGGCATTTTCTACCTGCCAACCTGTGATGGTTGTTAACAATGTTTCCGTGCGCGTTAAATCTTAAAACTACTTAATGCTATTTGTTAAAATTAAAATTATACAAATACAGTACATGTGACATCAATAAAAGAAAAATAAAAATTATGAAAACCGAAATAATATAGAACTAGATGTGGAAAAGATAATAAAATAAAATAATGATAATAATAATGAAATGTGATAAGTTATTGATACAATCGCTATCTACTTGATAAGAAGCCGAGCGTCCAATTTTGAGGATATAACAAAAGAAAATTGGAGGAAACGAGTGACTTAACTTGTCGTCCGCCGAACGAATGTTTTGTTCGAATTTTGCTGTTTTTACATTCTGTACACACAAAAACAAGGCAACAGTTTTACGTGAGTACACAGAACTTATATGAGCCTTGCTAAACCATATTACCTTTTATTTGTATAGGTACAGTATGCGTCTCTAACTGGTACTCCTCTATGAAAGATAAATTACAGTAATTTACGGTATGATATGTATAAATTCCTGGTATGTTTAAACTGCACTCAGGCCGATCTCAGGCCTTTGAACCTATCTTACTAAAACCCATAATATAACCCAATGCCCGTATGTCAACAGAGAACCTATTAATTATTCATCACTAATTAGCAGTTATGTATTGAAGCGAGTCGGTAGATCAAGCGATGGTTACCGGAAACAGGAAGACGGTAATTAACATTCCTAAAAATAACACACATTTGGTGTTCATCCGGTATTTCGTGTCGCCCGATCCACCACGCACAGCTCTGACAAATTCTTGGGTTAACCGACGAATGCCTCAATATTTAACCAGAAGATATACAAAAAAAATACTCAAGAAATACTAGATTTTGACCGCGGATGGATACTTATAGCTATTGTATTAACATCTAGTTTAATAGAAAGTTCATTATAACGATTAACCTACGATATTCTGATAAATTAATAAAAACAAAGTTAGTTTTTTTTTAATACCTTTTCATTTAAGTATTAAAGACGTTTTGTCAGGAATGGAATTTACCTTGCATATATACCTATTATTTATTTATTATAAGGAGAGTTAGCTATAAAATACACCTTTGAGCTAAATATTTAAGTAGGTACATTATGTTAATAGAGAAAATACTTTATTACACACCAGATAAACAATACAATAAGAAATTAAAACTAAACCTAGAATACGTAATGGGCGGTCTTATTGCTAAAATCAATTTCTTCCAGAAACCGTGGATGGAAAGAAAAAAATACAAGTTAAGTTAGTTAGTATGTTCTACTTCACTAAATTAATACAGTCTAAATTAGTCGCTTTAGAAGGATTGTCGTTCTAAAGTCTAACCTGACCACTCTGATAATGAATTTTGTCTCACTGAACGAATTACATGAATAGTTTTTTAATTCTACTTTTTTATGTAGAAAATAGTACTTCACTTCGTAAGTAGGTACTTAAACGTACTAACAAATCAAGTACTTTGGTAGCTTATCAGTAAGTTACCTACCTACAATGTGTAATAGCTGTAACCGATAACACCGACCTTCCTATCGAAAAATAGTCTTAATATTTTATCAATATGTCATCGTAACATGTTCGAACCTACCTAATTATTAAGTCTCCACTACATTTACCTATGACTATTAATTTTGACGTTTTAAACCCAATATAAGTAATAAAGAATCCTTAAAAACCTGTCCTGACAATGATCAAACAATAATTCTCTCTTCAAACTGATTTATGATTCTCGATGTGTAAGAAGCTAGTAGTCACCGGCACATAATTATATAATTTCTATTATTTATATGCGAGGAGAGTATGCGCGTGGCATCGATACGAGCGCGCTTCCTCCGTACGAAGAAACCCACCTCTTCCCTTCCCGCTAAAGAGGATGTAACCATCGGCACCAATCATTTAATTCACAAAAAGTTCCTATGTCGTGCTACTCGGGAGCTTTTCCTGCGCGCGTAATACGTTTCTCATTTCCTCTATGGTCTATGGTAATAACATTAAACGTGTCAGCGTACTAATGAGATACGGGAGCGAGACACGATCTATTGATAAAATACATACCCACGCATATCTATTTGCTTATTTATGGTGTACGTAGCGGAATATCAATTAATGTAATAGAGGATGTGAAGCACTTATACCCGTTCATTCATTAGATACATGATGACTGGCACTGCCAGATAAACTACTCATGCTAAATGTTTAACGTATCATCTAGCTATAAATGAATCACTAGTTTGTAGAGCATAAGCCCAATGAGAAATAAGGTCGTTACTTTATCAAGTCGAGTCGCTCAATCAAACCCTCATTCATAAAATTAGGAATATACAAATTTATTTGTGCCGCCGGGATATCAGCGACTACATAACTACTTCGAGTCAAAAGATCACAACATGTCAACGGAAATATCAATGTCTTGTAAATAACTCCGTTGATCAAGAACTCGGGTCAGGATATTTTAGTGAAATATTTTATAATATGTTGATATTATCTGGTTATCTGCGGACAGGTTTACAAAGTTTATCTAGCTTCAGCTCAATATCCACAATCGAGTAATATGATAGTGGTTCAGAGGTTTGGAAAATGAATATAGTTAACTTTGTTTGAAATACTACAAGTAGCGCCATCTTTTAGGCATGCATGAAAATAACACGCACTTTGAAGTATTTATAGCGTGGGGACGTTTTGTCTGTTTCCGTTACCGGTCATGGGAAATATTAAATTTTTTCAGACTTTTATTATCTTTTGCTATTCCAGGCAAAGATAATATATAAATCATTAAGTTTTAGTAACGGGCTTTAAATTTTAAGTTAAGTATACTAAAACCCACGCGTACGTAACATTTTATTCGAGAATGGCTATTCGATGTAGAGCAGCAGCATACATAGCATACAAGCAGCAAATAATACAACAAACAGTTTTTTAGTTTATTATAATTAATGTAACATTTTAAATTGCGAAGACCTCAAAAGAAAAGAATAAAGTCTTTACTCTATTATTATAGTGCTTACAAAGATATTTGTGATTTTGCATGTTTTATACCTATGTGTTTTTGTATAGCATGTTGCAATCTAAATGCTTCGTTACTATTTTAGTAAGCAGAGTTCCTTACGTGTTTTTATTTAAAACAATTTTATCAATAAGCAACGGACGGGTACGGACGTTTTTTCTGCAAAGATGTAATTATTAAAAAAATATATTATTAGTTCTACAAGTAACCTATAAAGTTTCGTCACGTCTACGTTTGTTTGGTTGTCCGCGGCTTAGAAGAAATATCGTCAATCGTAGATAGCTATAACTAGCTAAATAGTGATCTTTTTTGTCTTTGGCTTTGGCCAAAGTTATAAAAATCGCTAACTACGAGTATACCATTTCCCTAATATGTATATCAACGTCATGTTGATAACGATGAAATGTACTTTAATTGGAGAAGAAGAGATTAAATACACCAAAAACGGCAGTTAATATTCTTCCATAATTCCTAGTTAGGAATAGCCAAGTAGCGACTCGGAGAGAACTGCCGCTTTTCTCTCCGCGTCGCTACTCGCGGGACGCTACGGGCACGGTGGAGGGGCGGCGCGTTGCTACAGTGGAGCGGTGCGCCGGCGGCATCGTCTGTAGGAATTCTTCTAATATTCTATTATGCATAAATAGGAGAACACTAGCAGAAAACAACATAATGCGTTTCTAAACAATGTTTTTATTTTTAAATTAAACTAAAAAATACGCATATTCATTGAACATACACAATACGCAAAACTCGTGATTTGTCAAGAATTTTTCAAATTCAATACATTTATTACTTAACATCAGGTCAACCCAGCAGGCACAGAATGAGAAAGAAACTTTGCACCCGCAATGTAATGCATTTTTTCGACAACATTTATCATCATGTTACATAACGTATCAAAAAAGGTATAGTGTGCACACTAGGTCCCGATGCTTAAACTAATAATTATACTTAAATACTTACAGATAATTACATTAAATAATTAATGTGCTAAGAAGCTGACACATAATGTGTTAAGAATAACCTAAAATTATTACAAAAATAATGTAAAACTGTAGCTGTGGATGAAACATCATTAATTATTTATTTGAATTAAGAAGTGTCACGTTAAGTGTTAAGTAAGGAAGTGTGCAATATATTCAAAATTGACTAGTAAATGCAATTTCAAAGTATTGGAATATTCATTTAAACATAGAAGAGTCTCACGCGCGACGTTGTAATATGCAGATCTCCGTCAAAGAATTTGGTTTCGATGACCACATTGCCGCTGAAAGAAAAATAATATATTTTTCATTAATGCTTAAGAACTTACACATGTGGAGGTTAGCAGTTCATAACAATTAATGATAATAACTTGGACTCTTATCAAGAATGATACAAGTACAAGCATTGCTGGGTTTGGGGCTAATGAATGATGTTTTGTTGAATATAATATAATTGGTTATTATTAATGTATTTTGAGTGTAGCGAGCGTTGACTTGCCAAAGCAGTTTTATTACATAATAAGGTATATTGCCTGAGTGCGCATGGCTCAATTTCAATGACCATTCAGTAGCAATATCAAATTAAATTACATTTATTACACATAAATATGTACATTCGTGTGGAAAAACTTAACTAAACACTTAGCCCTTCTAAACTTATTGTGATATGAATTCACTCGTTAGACAAGTAAACGCACTTATACAATAAACCTTCCTCTTGAATATCTTATTGCTGAATACTGCATAAACATCCGTTTAGTAGTTTTTGAGTTTATCCCGAACATAAATACATAGAGATAGACAGACGCGGCGGGGGAATTTTATTTAAAATATGTACTTAAAGATATACAATAGCAGATTAATATTTTAATACACGAAAACTCGAAGATAAGTAACCCGAAACTAGGCAGAGCTTGAACTACGTGTGTTAGAAGACTAATACTACAAAGATACATTATGGTCATATATATGTAAGTACGTACCATAGTTTTGAATTTATTAGGCAATAAAATATGAACTTTAACACTTATTAAAGATTCGACCAAACGAGTGCCCACATGCGGCAGGTTTTCCGGCAAAAGAGTCCCGCGTTGCAGTCGCTCAGGCGTCGCAGTCGCTTGCTGAGGTTGCTGACCCGTAGGTTTGTATGAAGCCAGCAGAATAATCTCATAAATGTTAAACTGCTAAATGCTGATGGGACATTAATATTATCTACTACGATATGGACCAACGCTAATACAACGTACGACTAACAGATACCATAAATAGGCTACTTATTCAAACTGAAGTTTCGCTCGAACGAACTATAATAGATAGATTCTTCTACGTTCATAAAAATAAAAACGAAGTTTTGACATTGCTGTACCGTTTGTTTGAGAGAACCCGATTGAGGTTTATGGAGTAGATTCGCTGTGCTGTTTAGTGATGCTTTTAGACTTCTATACTAATATTATATAGAGGTAAAATTTGTGAAATTGTTTCTGACGTTGAACAGGGATCAACCTCTGAATCTACTCCAACTCTGGATCTACTGAACCGATTTAAATGAAATTTGGTACCCAGATTCTTTGAAGCCTGGTCATAGACAATATTTAATGTGGGATAACGTGTCGAAAAGACATTATATAGCGGGTACCGACGCGGGGCACTACTTGTTGTGTATTTTTGGTTAAGCTACGCACATAATAAAATCAATTAACATAATAATTTTTAACTATGTATGATATTTCTGTAGAATAAGACATACCACGCAATAGGCGTGATGGTCGATGTCTATATAAACAAATATGTATTCTGTTTAGTCCGTCTTAAGCCCCGTCCTAAAATACGGGACACCTATTTTTCGCTTTATCAATTTGATAAGACAGTTCCAAGATATAGTATAGAGCATCAAGTTTCGGCGTTGGGGCTTTTTCCGTATAAATTTAATACAAATCCCACGAAAGCGTTACGTCACGCGAAACTTTAATGCCCTACATCGTCATGATTTCGTTTGCAAGAAAAAAGAAAATATAGGTTTTTTTTTTTATTTAGCAAAATTACATAGTAAAACGCTTTTGCTGAGAGTTCACTTAAATCTCTTAAAGCACTCAAATAATTTTAATGCACTTTCCAGCAATAGATAAGAGTGGTCCGAGAGTAAGGTTAATTTGTTTGTATAATTAGGACCATTGCGATGTCTGGGCGAGTCGCTAGTATCTGTATATATGTCATAGTTCAGCCTAAGTGAGGTTTATCACGTTGAATTATCATTAAGATACGAATTTTGTTTAAGCTTACTTGAGGACGTTGGCAGGCATCATCTGAGATTCCGGCGCTGATTCAATGACGGATTGCCATGTGTTGGAGGAACAAGGAATCACGTATCCGAACTCAAAGAACCATTCTTCCAGGCAGCGCCCCTTGAATAGCACTTTCTGAAATACAAAGATATTTTTAGAGAAACAAATTTATAGTGGAGTGGATCAGGACAGCGCTGGAATGCTTCTTGTATGCAGCGCATCTTTTGAACGACGCCCAAAAACGGGACATATTAACCAAGTATGTATTAACTAGCATGCTTCCTACGGTGTTACCCGCTATTTAATTATTTTGCGGAATTACATATTTTCCCGCGATAAAAAGTAGCCCGTGATATTCTGTGATATTATGTATCTAAGCTACATTAATGTAAAGTTTCATCAAAATCCATTCAGTCGTTTTTGCGTGAAAGAGCAACAAACACACTTACCCACTTACACCCACACAAACTTTCGCGTTAATAATATTACTAGGATTACTAAGTACCTGTTCCATTCGAAACCGATCCATAGACTCCACGGAGCAGAAATTCATTTCTCTGGCCACCACCCTGCATTTCAGGATGCGTTTGGGCACCCTGGCTTCGTGCTCAACTTCGGCATTCGACATATCTTCATTATGCTGCCATAAGATCTTACCTATAGCAAATAACAGAGGCGGTTAAGAATGTATGTAATTATTGGCCTTCTAGAGGTAAAACTCAACTTTAAGGTCGTCAAGGTAAAAAGTGGCTTGTGTTATTCAAAATTACCTTTGATGTCTAAATAAAAATAAAAATCATAACTTACGATTTTTATGGTACCTACTAAATAAATAAATATTGTAAATAAACCTACATTTATGGACAAATTGTCTTTTTGATGTAGTTAGATGGACAAGTAAACTTTACGATATTTACATATTTCACAGTTCTAAGGTGTTTTTAATGTATGGAAATAGCTGTCAAAATAATATACGCTGTTATATTTTTATACATACTTTAAGCCACTATCAGAGACCGCTTAGACATGAGGTTATTCATGCCATTTTCGTAATAATGGCACGCTAGCATGATAAGATAATTTACCACACGGGTATTATGTAGGTTCTTGAGAATATATTAAAAGTTACTCATCGATTCAACGATCGAGCTCACTTTTTTTTTATTAACTTAAAAATGTATTTTATATTCCTACATGATTGACTTCAATATGTTAAATGCAAAAAAAAATTTTTACACGTTAGAAAAATCAGTCTTAAATTCATAATTCAAAACATTCAAGACAGCAAAGTTAGCAATAACTTTTATCATACGCTAATTTTGAATTTTCTAAAGGTAAAATTATAAAATAAAAATATGACTAAAACAACAGCTATTTAAATAACAAAACGCAGGAAACAGCTTTTTTATAAAGTTAGGTCAGTGCAGTCAAATTGTATTAGTAAATAAATATATTTTTCAATTTTTTTCTTTTTTTTTCAAGATAGGTTAATTTGGTTATCAAAGTTCCCAGAACATGACGGTTTCCACACGATGTTTTACTTTACCGTTAAAGCACGTGCTTAAAGCGCACATTATATTTTTCAAGAAGAAATATCTAGAGGTGCGCGGCGAACTTTGAACCCAAGACCTCCGGAATGAAAGTCGAGTGTTCTCCCACTAAGCTAGTAACTTTAAGTAGTACTGTAATTTTTCCAACAGTTTTAAACTTACCAGTGTCAGCATCGCGAAGGTTCATCCAATTTCTGTATACCAGTAGTGTCAAGGAATCATCAAGATTTTAATTAATTAAGCAATGTAAATATCACAAAATAAAGCTGATTTTATTTATTATAGTAAGGTTCATTTCAGTATGAGAGTTCCTGAAAATCAAGTGCTACCTTTATAGGGTTCTGTAGCCAAATGGCAAAAAACGGAATTCTTATGGATTCATCAAGTTGGTCTGTCTGTCTGTCCATATGTCACAGCCACTTTATTCTGAAACTTTAAGAACTGTACAGTTGAAAATTGGTAAGAAAATGTATTATGTGAATCACATTAAAATTTTCACACAAAAAGAAAATTATATTGAAGATCCCGATAATAATACAAATTATTTCTTTTAAATATTTTTCCGAAAAAGGCCTCCAAATTGAAAAGTTCTAGTACAAAATATGTTTGCCTGGAACGTTAATTCACACACTTGCCGCTTTATATACCAATTTTAAAACACCTTGTAGATCTAAAAAAGTATTAAAAATATATTTTTTCATACCCATAAATGTGGGGTATCTTTGGATATGTCTTCAAAAATCATATTGGTATCTAGTTTGTTTTTTTTATCTGAATAATTTGCACGAGAGACACTTAACCAAACCCCATTTCTACCACTTCCCCCCACCTGTAACTTCTTAAACAGGAGGATGATATAACTAAACCAAAACCACCACCCAAACTTCAACTGAAAATTGGTTCGAACAAGATTTAGTAAATTAATATGTCATAAGTCATAAATTTACCTTTTATTGAAAAAGTAAAGTAACATAGTTTGAGAGAGGATTACTTAGATGAGTGACTGTAATTTTTTGTTTTTTTTTTTAAGATTTAATTGTTTTTAATATTACATTAAACTGTTGAAATACATGGAACCCTATTATGTACGTCTCTTGTTTATCTTTTCTTTCAAGTCCTAAGTAGACATGTTTTTTTGTGTTTTAATATTGAAAATCAAACAATTTCCTAAAATGATTAGATACCTACTACACAAAAATAAATAAAATAAACTAAAAAATCTTATTCATTTCAATAATACATGGGCAGCCTAAATCACACATTAAATGATGCCTGACCAAAATTTTTTCTGATTTTTTTCATAAAACTGTATTTCATGAAGATCCTGTATTGTTATTATTGCACAGAGAGTCCACAATGAGTTACTCTAATGTTCACTAATATTAGGCTGAAGAGTTTGTTTGTTTGATTTAATGCAGTAATCTAACAGTTATAAAATATTCAAATCTGGTCTGATTCAAATCAAGGCCAGATTTTAATAATTCTTTCACTAGGAGGGAGGGAAGGCTATAGTCTATGTTTATTGCTAGGCAATTATTCAAATCCTATCATTCACAGTGGACTAGTAAAATAATATCTTGCAATTACAAAATATTCATAAAGATTGCATTTGATTTACAGGAGTTAATACAGAGATTTTTGTAGTATAATGTTACAATATGGTAGAGATATTTATTTCCACAATTTAAATCTCATTGAACATGGACTATTTATAATAATTAAGAATGGGGAAATGAGATCTTACATAGGACTGAATTGTGCAGTAAGTAATAAAAAACATAACAGACATGAATATCACATTTGATTTATAGTTCATACTGAAAAACACTTAATGTAAAACCTTCCAATAATGTTGTAAGGAAGATAATTAGTATAGTAAACTATAAATTATTGTGGTCCACTATTTAACCGAAGGCCTAACAGTCGTTTTTTTTTATCATATACTAGTTGTTTCTATGTATTATTTATATTTAAAGTGCTTTTGTATAGTATTTAGTAATTTGATTTGTGTTTTTGTTATTATAGTTATTTTTTTTTTGTTTTACATAGCATATCTTTATTCTCCAACATAATGTACCATAGAACGACTTCTAAGTAAACTGTAATGCTTTATGTGTTATTAATAAACTTTGAACTTTTGAACTATAAACTAGTAAAAACATAAAATTTATAGATTTCTTACAAATATGTACAGATAGTTTTGTGTATAGGTTTGCTTAGGTAGGCTAAGCTCATGTGGCAGACTACCTAGCAGTTTAGCAAAATAATCAATAAGTTTTTTTTTAATGAAGATTTACAGTCATAAATTGAAACAGATGCTAGTCTAAGTTTGTTTTTGGAAAGGATACACTTGAAAACCTCTCAGGATGGCTTCAACGCGATCTTGCTGCAGTTCAGTGGTGGAGACAACCTCTGTCATTGTAGCCTAACACCTCTTGTACTCGATTATTTTCTTAAGTTTTAGAATGAGTCTTGTGCGTGATGTTAATTTACCATTGTACAACTTGTATTGTAAATTTGTAAATGTAATGATGTAAACCACAACAAAAAATCGAGATCGAGTTGACTTGACATTGACACTGACAAGTTATCACATTTGTTGCTTGAAGTTGACATAAAAGTTTTTTTTAACTAGATAAGCCTTAGATTTTAGTTAACTATTTAACGAAAAAGAAAAAGACGAACCCATAGATTTTTTTGAGAAAATTTAGTGTGGTCATAGAATAATAAATACCTAACTTGTGGTTTAACATTCCGGATAGGGATGGTTGGTAAAGTAAGTAAGTAAGTAAGGTAAGTATATTGTACGTCCTATTGAGGATAAACTGTAAAAACATGTACCCTATTCATTTAACACCTTATTGTACAACAGCTAGCAATAAAAGTTTTTGTATTTGTATTTATAAATCTTACACGTGACCTCCGGGTGGTGCTAAGAACAGTCTCAGCTCTGGTGGTTCGGGGTTCTGGGGCTTCGGCAGCGGCTTGTCACCACCCTCCGGGCTGGGCCAGTGCATGAAGCGATTTTTTCGTGTTTCGTAATGTGGCCCGGAGAAACCATCTACCTTCTAGGTCTTCATGTCCCATCTTAGACCACAATGTCACTTTACATCAGGTGAGATTGTGGTCAAGCGAAGACTTATTGAGCATAAAAATATTATATTCATATATATATATATATATAATTAATATTATATATATATATTATTATATGTAAGGAATGTGAATTTACATTCCTTACATATAATGACGACTGCCGTGACAAAGTTAGGAGAATCAAATTAAAACTTAAGTCTTAAGTCGTCATTACCCGTTTCAACTATATCTTGATAAATAATGCTTGTTGAGTTGTTTTTAAACACCCAATAAAGGGGTTGTGAACGCTTAACAGCTCTCCGCTTTTATCCGTTGCAACTTAACAAACAAGTTTGTAAAATTGAAATTTGTGAAAAAAACGTGTTACCAAAATGGCGTTTAATGAAAAAGAGGAATGGTGAACGTTGCCAAAATGATTTATTATCTTAATACAAAGTTTAATTGTTCTTAAATTGTGTTTTGTTTAAAATAAAATCTGGATCTGGATTGGACATTTTAATGCAATAGACATATTACGGGCTATTATAAATTTTGAAACAATCATGGTTATTAACACTATTAAGATTTATTAACTAATATTCACCATGACGGGGCTTGCCGTATTAGGATGTGATGGTACGAGTTCGTGATACCATAGGCCACGGTTTACAGAAAAGCATTCTGACAGATATCTCCACGCTTGAATCACATCACCACCCTCTGCAATTGAATTCAGAAATACCTGCTCTGTCAAACCGGGCGTAATAACTCTGAGATGCCGACAGTTTACAAGCTGAACTTACTCCTGTATGGGTATAAGCAAACTCAGAGTCGCTCAATCAGCTAAGGAGAGCGCTATGACCCCAAGCATTACGTGATCGAATCAGAAATGAGAAGATACGTTGAAGAACGAGGGTCATCACCGACATAGCCAAACGGATTAGCTATTTAAAGTGGCAGTGGGCTGGCCATATTGCCCGTGGAGCAGATGGTCGTTGGGCTGAAAAGTTCTCAATTGGAGGCCCCATATCGGCAAGCGCAGCGTAGGACGTCCACCAACTAGATGGACGGAAAATTACTACCAAATTATTTACCAAAGTACAAAAAATATTATTATTATTTTTTTGAAGTGAAACTTCTATAGAATCGTTGTGATTTGAAACTGTATGCAACGGAAATGGAAATAAGCCTGTCGGGTAAGCCAATCTTAAACGCTAACAAGGTTAAGCAACTTTGCGCGACGCCAGTACTTGGATGGGTGACCGCCCGAACAAAATCTTTTTGCATAGTTTTTTTTTTTTTTTCTTCTTATTCTTTTGTCGATTTACTGAAGTTTCACTTCTATCGTGAGTGAATCGCACACATACCTTTTTTAAATTTGCTATTGTATATTTATTAGGTACATCATTGTTTGTTGGGAAATCATGTTTTGTAACAATATATTTATAGTGATAAAAATAGACTACCTACCTGGATTGTATTGTAGTTATACGCCAGTTCCTTAAAAAATATTGATTCATATATCTAAAAGTAGGTAAGTTGATTTATTTTTCAGTATGTTTTAAGTGGTTTTAATAATACAACTCTTGAAATCACTATTTTAGATTTGATATTAAACTAAATCTTGAGAAGCTGTCACTATCGGCAACACTTCGTCATTACTAAAGTCATTATTGTCTAC
Organism: Gymnoscelis rufifasciata; assembly: GCA_929108375.1. Lineage (NCBI taxonomy): Eukaryota > Metazoa > Arthropoda > Insecta > Lepidoptera > Geometridae > Gymnoscelis > Gymnoscelis rufifasciata. Next base: position 8,117,518 of record OV815302.1, on the reverse strand, counting down.
AGATCGTCATTATCGCCAACACGAAAAATTTTAAATATTCAATATTTTGAAAAATAATTATTTATTTGAAGTGCCAGTTAAAAATGTTTGATTGCAACAAACTTGTATTTTATGCTTCAATTAGAAGCTGCAGCACCAGTTTCGTTGACGAAAAAATAAATGTATCCAGACATAGATTTTGACCGTAAATTATGAGAATGACATTTATGTCAAGTAGAGATTGTATACTCTCTGGTATCTATTTTCTGGTTTTTTTTTTGATCCTGGCAATATTTTAAATGACATGACACTATGACAGCTCTCTCTAAAAAAAAAACAAATACAACATTGTGCAAAAAGACAAAAAAGGGAGAAGAATGATTGATGAATTTCTTTGAATTCTGTAGATTTCCATACTACTCTCAGAAAATATAATTTGCCTAATGCCCTACTTCACAAAGTTACAACAATCTCCAATTTATTTTGAGCAATTTCTATGAACTCTAACAGCAACTCTGACGAAGCTTCAAGGTAGGTAATTTCTTCCTAGAGATTTTATTTGTAATGTCTAAGCCGTAGATTATTCTACAAGATTTTTCTTAATAACACTTTGTACATAAATTGCGTTGTCGTAACCATATTAACGATATTATTACTTGCTAATTAAAGTTAGGTTATGCATTACTTGCTATTTTGTTCTTTGTTATTGTCTTGAATTTTCTGTTCCGTAACGTTTATTTTACCCATATTTCCAGGGGGAACGAAGCATCATCGTCAAAATCTATAACCCCCGGCATCCCAGAAGAGCCTACTTCAAGTTTATGCTCTGCAGAAGGAAACGAAAGGGTGGAAGTAACAGGACCAGATTCTGCTGACATTATGAAGCGAGCTGCGGCAAAACAGCTCATTGAGCGCTATTTCTATCAATTGCTTGATGGTTGTGGGAACTCAAATTGTGACAATATAAACTGTGCTTCGAGTGGAGAGGTCAGAAATATTTTTGTTAACATATTACTTTTGACCAGGTAGTATGTATAAAAGTCATCATTTCTACATACAGAAACGTTTGTCATACTAAACTGGCCTACTGGCTAGGTCGCAAATTTGTATATGTTAATGTCCAATATAAATAACTTTCAGGCCAGAAATCTATCACCAAATGAAGCTGCAGCTGAGGCGATCAAACTGTTTTACAAAGAAGCCCGCCTCTGTGACAGGCAACCTAATAAAGTCCCAAGAACAGAACATGACAATTCTAATGAATCTAGTTCCAGGTAATATTGATAAACAGATTTAATAATTTTAAAACAATTTATTTTAAAGAGCTAATTGAAAGTATTTTACTTAACTCGTTAATCCCCAAGCGGTAGCCGGTTACCGCTTACCTGACCTTATTACCTGAAGTAAGGGTCAAGGAGTTAAATATACTTTCTTGGTATAATAAGTAACTCTACAAAATTTAATCCAAATTGATTCAGCAGACCAGTCATAGACAAACATTAGTAACTTTCACATGTAAAATCTTAGTGATGATTATGTAGAGAAAATGTAAATAAAGAAAAGGAGTGGTTAAGCTAACTATTTTTTTTTTAAGTACAACACATGGTTCTTCACAATCAACAACAGAGGATGTTGAAATGAAAGATGTAGAACATGCATCTAGCTCCGCAGCAGTCACTGAGAGCACCTCCAGAGTGGAGCCACAAACTAGTCATAATTTATCAAATAAGGAGGAAGGCAAATCATTAAGTAGTGAGTAATTCATTTTTAATTTGAAAGTTGCTTGGGATAAAGTTATAGATCAATTATAGTCTTGTTACATGGACCTGATAATTATCTGCCTCATTAGACTGTAATTTACTCCAGTAACATCAAATATGGCACTAGTGCAAACACAAGCTACTAGTAGAACCCAGATGAATTTGTATGGGTTGATGCTTACAATTCTAATCCAGCAATTATTGTGCCTAAATATTTATATTTATTGAAATGCTTGATGATAGGACTGGCACTGGTGGAGGCTCATATAGGACCGTAGAGTTTGGTGTGATGAAGAGGAGGCCTTTACTCAGCAGTGGGTGTAAACTGGCTGTTAGAATAGTACAGAGTAGCTTGATGATTTCTGTTTTTGTAGATGGTGCACCATTGACTGAGGACCGTATGTACCAGCTGTGCCAGGAATGTCTGCAAGCTAACATGAGGCAGCCTTTAATCAGGGCCCTGGGGGAGGCATTCACCACACCTGCTTTATTAGCTAGAAGTTTTCCAAGGAAATACAACGAGAGTAGTGAGAGTGTAAAAGGTAAGTGTAACAGTGAAAAGAATAACAATTATTTGTCTGCAATAAACATGAGTATTAACATGATGGCAAATTATAATTATTATCCACATGTTTTGCCAACAACGGCATGCAAATTAGAGAGAAACTTCTTAGTACTTTACTTCTTCTAAAGCCAAATTAAAAGCTGATTTGAAAAAAAAAATCTCCCAATGTAATTAGTTGTTATGATTCTTATTTTTTTTAAACTGGCTACAAAACATTTATTTTGTGATTATTATTTCGTACTCCATCTCGTTATTGATTAATCCTGAACTATCTTTTTATACTTAAATAATGAATTGCTACAGATTGCTTGTTTAAAAACTCAATGATTATAAAAACTCAAATATGAGTATTCTAACAAACTGGTACGAAATATATTGGCTTTCATATCTCAAAAGTAAATTGATTGCCTGATTTTGTATTTTTAGTTAAGTGTTGGGTATAGCTTAGTGCAAGATAAGTAGAAATTAAAACTGATATTCATATAGCAACTTGAAAATTTTCAGAAAAAGAATCCAAAGAAATGAGCACCTCTAGTGATCCAGACAAAGACATAGATAGTGTAATAGGCCCTGGCCTCGACCTAGACTCTTGTCGCCGAGCCTTTCAACATTTAGCCAAAGTGAGTAAGCTTATAAGTGCCTTAGGTAAAGTTTTATCATACTAGAACACAAATATCATAAAAAAGTTTAATTGGCATCATTTCTTCAAGGCAAAGTGTGTGATATTTTATTGAGTTTTTAATTCTGAACTCTACTTACCCTGAGTAAACCACAGTCCATAAAGTACAAAAAAATCAGGTCACGTTTTTTGAACGCTTTGTGGTTTTACAAAGTAGATAAAGTAATGTCTGCAACTGTAAATAAATAGGGCTTAAAATCCTTGACCATTGTTATGAAAACCATGTTTGATGTTTTGAGACTCATCATGTATGTATAACAGGACATAATGGACTATTTTGACATATCTATAATTTCATCATCATATTTAATTAATTTAATAACTGATATAAAGCTGTGATGTTCTATTCGCTTCTCAACTCAGTATAAAACATTGAAGCGAACTGTCAAGACAAAGTTATTTCCTTGATATTTGTTATTAAAGCAATTTAGTTTTATTAATTTTAAGTTGACCTGTCCATGTAGGCTATGTGCTTCTAAGGAAATAAACGTTTGATGAAATTTATGGGAACTTGAATGATTGGCATTCCTTTATCATCTTAAGGGAAAGAGCGAAGAATTTAGAGAAAGAAATGTATGATGCGTATGTTACAAAAATCGAAAGTTTTATTAAGAAAAATCCCCGGGCATTCTGGTCCTACATAAAAAGTAGAAATCAATCAAATAGTTATCCATCTGTAATGAAGCTAGGTGTACGTACATCGGACCAGGGGAATGTAATAAGCGACATGTTTGCTGAGTACTTCCTCTCAACATTTTCTCACGAAAATTCCTCAACAGTGACACAGCAAGATGAAGACGTGTCGGGGGTAATTACCTCCGCGGATGTAGGCATGGTTGAGGTTGTAGAGGAGGAGGTTTTAAAACTACTTAAGAGCCTGGATTTGAATAAATCGGCAGGTCCTGATAACATTCCGGCTACTTACATTGTCCACTGTGCGGAAAGCCTCGTCCATCCTCTCTGTACTTTATTTCGTCGGACTTTTTCTGAAGGCGTGGTTCCAGAGATATGGAAATCGGCGTACGTTACTCCGGTACATAAGAAAGGTCCGAAAAATAATGTTGAGAATTACAGACCCATTTCTAAACTGTGCTTATTTGCAAAAATTCTAGAAAGAATAGTTTATAGACAAGTTTACGCTGCGCTGAGGCAGGACTTATTGCCCCAGCAGCATGGCTTTCTTCAAGGTCGCTCCACAACTTCTAACTTACTTCTCTGTTCGGAATTTCTCTCAAGTGTCATGTCTGGACCCTCGCAGGTGGATGTTATATACACTGATTACGCAAAATGTTTTGATCGCTTAAACCATAATGTCTTACTCCGTAAGCTTCAGTCTGTTGGTATAAGAGGGAACTTGTTTCGGTGGTTCACGTCCTATGTTAACAACAGATGTCAAACGGTAGTTTTAAGTGGTTACTCCTCATCACCTATTACTATCCCATCAGGCGTTCCTCAGGGATCCTTATTAGGACCCTTGCTTTTTGCAATTTTTGTAAACGATATTTCGTCCTGTTTCCGCTTTTCAAAAATATTATTATATGCCGACGATATGAAAATTCTTGCTCAGGTACGTTCCTTAGCTGAGGCAGGTCGTTTGCAGGAAGATCTTCATAGGTTCGAAATTTATTGTGTTCAAAACAGGCTAAACTTAAATGTCTCCAAGTGTTTTGTTTGCTCTTTCACTCGTAAACTTTCTCCCGTATTTTTTGGTTACTCGCTACATAATAAACCTCTCATACGCGTAGATTCAATACGGGATTTAGGAGTGTTGTTTGATAACAAATTACTATTTGACAGTCACGTAGAGCAGGTTGTGAATAGAGCATCCAAGGCGCTTGGTTTTGTCTTACGAATGTCAACAGAGTTCTCAGACCTGAAAACCTTCAAAATATTATACTGTGCAGTCGTGAGAAGTCACCTAGAGTACGCCTCGCAGGTTTGGAACCCATGTTATGACACCTATATCGCGCGTCTGGAAGGTATTCAAAAAAGATTTCTGCGCTACTTACAGTTTAGAGCGAAAGTATACCTTCCAAATTATGCGGAAAGGTGTCGAAGGTTTCATTTCCTCCCTCTTTATGAAAGAAGGAGAATTTCTGACATTTCCTATCTCTTGGGAATAGCGAATGGTAAGGTAGACTGTCCAGAGTTATTAGAACTATTAGGGTTGCGTACAACTAAGTCATCCTTGAGAAACCCAAGTGCATTGTATGTTCCGCGGGTAACAACTAACTACAGGCAGAATTCCTTTTTTGTAAGAGCATGCACGTCATATAATAACCTAACGAAATCAGGTATAGATATTGACTTGTTCAATACCACTACTCACAAACTGAAAAAAGAGCTAACTGAGCAATTCTTTTCGGAATATTAGATATTATTGTATGTTGTTTTTATTATATTGTTATTTTATTCTTATTAGGTCACATCTTTATAATTTATGTTCCTTAGTTTATTTATTTATTATTTTTGCCCAAAATGTATAGCTTCAAAATTAGATTTCTATATTTTTGTAACAGTTTACACAATAATGTTTGTCGTCTGCGTTTTTTTTGTTTGTTCCATTATGTAATGCTATAAATGGAAACTTTTAATTGGCCTTCTGTGTTAAGGCATGTTGAAGACATGTCCCTTTTTATTTGTCTGTTTATATTGTTTGCCTAGCTGTAAGTTTTCTTAAAATTGTTAAAAAAAAATAAAAAAAAATAAAAAAAGACTTTGACATTGCTAAGACCAAGTAGTTATGTTTGCTATTAATTTTGCAGGTGCCATCAGAGTGTTACAGTTCAGCATTAGTCATAGCTCTGAAACAGTTAGCAGATGGCATTGAGCAGGACCTCCGAATAACAAAACGGTTGAGTGTCGACGAAACTGTAAATTGTTTTGTAATAGCATTTGAAGTGCCAGATTTAGGATGCAGTGACTATTTGGAGATTGCTTTGCCATCATTGTGCCATGCTGCAGAATACTTGCCATTGAAATGTAAGTCGAACTTGTCCAATTCACTTAATGAGGACGACCACGAGTTGCCGAAAATCTGTTTGTTTGCCGAGATAAAATTTGCCGCCAGGGTCGCTAGCGTAGCGTGAGGTCCAAACAAATGAATAAATAACCCACCGCGGTATTGCTTCCATACGTAACGCGTATGCATGTTTTGTGATTGAAAATTTAATGGGTTCGTCATTATATTTTATACCATGTCCTGAAACAGATGGGCAATAGCAAAGCAATTTACCCGATTATTTCAATCTCATCTTCTTGTCATATTCCATCACGCTTTGAAGTACCCATCATAGATCTGAAATCTGCTTACAAGATCAAGTAACTCTTTCCTTCCCTGTTTACTCTCTACACAAATGCGGCATTCTGGCGCGAGAACATCGCAGCAATATAATATATTTATACATTCTATAATAGCTACTATACTAGAGTTAATATCCACTGAACTTAATGTTTTTTTAGCTACCTGTGCCATATTATAACAGCTGAGATGTAAATTTATGTATATTTGTGTATTAATGATGTAAATAAATAAATTACAGCTCAAGCCAGACTAGCGCGCGTGTGGGCTCAAAACAGCGAAAGTAGCCTACAACACATTCTACAAACTTTACAGCAGTTAATCACTCTCAGGGTTATTTCAACTAACTACAGCCGGCAGTTTCAAGTACAGGACGATAATACAGTCACCACTGCCACAAGGCTTATGAAGGTATGTTCAATTATTATATTTATTAAAACATATTGTTAATGCGGATCATCATCATCACCCTATTAACGTTCCCATGTCATACGGTATCTTGCTTTGGGGAAAAGCAGCTGATATTAAAACTATTGTAGTTCTTCAGAAAAGAGCTGTGCGTTGAATTAATAAAATTAAACCACGCCACTCCTTACGAGATAGATTTAAGGAAATAAATATTATGAATGTTGCTTCTCAATATGTATATGTAGATACGAGAATTTGCTGTACACACACAAAAATAAGTAAGATTTTCTAAAAAATTATCCTCCATAGTGTTAATACTAGGAATCACATATCCCTACATAAATATTACATAAGGTGGGGAAATCGTGTCCGTTTTTAGTATAATAAGCTTCCGCAATTTATAACTGACCTTCCTATGCGAAAGTTTAAGCTTTTAATTAGAAAATGTCTCCTAAAAAAGCTTTCAATTCTACAAAAGACTATATCATTATATAAAAGTTGATAATGCTTGGACAGATGTAGCTCGGTTCCACTACGATAGGCAATATGAATTTTGATTTTCATTCTGTTATGTGCATGTGTGACTAGCATTTGTTTGTTAATGTTACATGTATAAATGGTAACTATGTTGCATTGCTTAGAACACCTACATATTATTATATCTATAGTTATAATAACAACAAAAGGGATGATAGCTGGGTTGTTCTACTTGTGGTTAAAAAATTTAAGCGAACTGTCAATACAATGTTATATTCTTCAAAACTTTTAGTTATTATTTCAATTTACTTTAAGTTGACCTGTCGTATGCCCAGTGCTTCTAAGGAATTTGAATGTAAACAATAATATAGCTTTCCCAGCAACGCCAACAATTGTTTCTGTCGGTTACTAGCATGCAGTAATCTGGCACATGCTGAGACAGCGACCTTCTTACTTCGTACCTTATTTTCCCCTATTTTTGTGACACCTTGAATATGGATTTTTTGATAAAAACCTTCAAACATAATTTTCTCAAAATAACATTCACAAAACAGAAATAATTTCAATAATTTCAAAATAAAATAAAAAAAATAAAAGAAAAAAAATAAAAAAAAACAGTATTTAAGTAATCTCCATTTACATATTTGTTACAGGTTGTATATTATGCTAACTTGTTAGCTGGTGTCATGGAACCCAACACACTGAGGGAGGAAATTATTGAAATAACAAACCAACAAGACCCGTTAGACGACGTCCTTGGTCATTTTTATGCGCCCTCTTCGAAATCTAAAAACTTACAATCCGATGATCCATTGGGTAAGCACAGGGACTCAATTCAACTCTACCGAGTATAACACCTAATTACCACATAATTGACACCTAATTTACGTATGAACGCGTTCTTGGCCATGTCGATAAACGATGATTTTTACTTCCAACGGGTTTTTCAGTACCTGAAGAGTCTCAGATTCAGTTATAGAAAATCGTTTGATACTGAAGTGGATTTGAAATATTCTGCAGCTCATATCATATTCTTTTCTTTGTATGTGATTGATAAAGAAAGGGCTAATTCTTTTAGATATTAACTGCGGGTAATAATTGCATTTGTATTTTCTTTGTCAATGTACAATCGAACCAACTGATTCATGACCCACTTGCCTGATAATTCGCTTGAAACTTTCAAACTTGTAAGATCTATCATGTATAATGCACTTACGACGTTTTAGATACTAATAAAATTACGTCAATACAGGTCGCAGAGCTATGCAATTTTAACCTTTGTTATCATTGTCATAAAACCACATTTCACACATATACAGTCATTGTTTGAATCTCGAGCTAGTTCTCGCTTATTTAACCTAAATTTTTGATGATGCAAAAAATATATTTAAAAAATAGGGTGTTCTACAAGTGTGTCATATTATGTCAAGTTGTCAGTCAATGTGAAAAAATAGAAACTAAATAGGGAAATGCTTAATATTTTTTTATAATGGCTAATTTAGAAGAACAAAGTTCTCGGATTGTAGTCTTAAGTGAGGAAGGCTATGGCATACGGGAAATCTCACGCGAATTGAATATTGCTCGGAATACGGTGAGGACCTGGATCAGACGGCACGCCGGAGAGGGCATCCACGAGGACAGACGTCGTAACCACGGCGTTAGCCGACTCACGAACGAACAAAGAGTGGACATGCAACACCATTACGAAGAACATCCTTTTTTACTCCCACCCGATATTTTGCGGCGCAACATGACGTCTGTCTACAAACTATTAGAAATTGTTTGCACGGCACTGGACTGCATTACAGAATCTTATAATTTAAATTAGTTCTGTTAAAGATTAAATAAAGTTTTTTTTTCATTTCACAAATGTTATTACTCTTTTTACTTAAATAGCTTGAAAGACCAACAATGACATGTTTCTGTCCTTAAAATGCTTATAGGAATGACGTGATTGAAACCCGTTAATTATTTAATCTAAAGTTTATGCGGGCTCTTCACTTGGTCGTATCATCCCAAACATTACCTACTGCATTATTTTTGATTTTATATTCTAGAGAAACAAATGCGACTAATAGTTGAGCAAATTTAATACGGCCAAGTGAAGTGGCACCATTACGTTCGTAGAAAACTTCCTATACTTACCTACGTAAATACAGATAAAGACAGTAACATCATCTCTTCTGTTTCATATACGAGCTTAGTCGATACTGTCCGATTTATTTAGCAGTGCACTCAGTAAATGTCAGTGTCTAATCAAATGATAACAAGTTCGTTACTAAGGAAATAAATTTTCAAGCTAATTTCAACCTACTTGTATTTAAGGTGATAAGCAAAAATAAGCTCATGGTGGGTCATGATTCAGTTGGTTCGATTGTACATTGCTTACTACACTTATTGTTGTTACTTATGTTGATTTTGAGTCTGCATTATTTTTGTGTGTGTGGTAAATAAAATTATCTCTATTGTGGACCAATATTTGACATTAAAATAACATTCAAACCTTTAGAATTTAGGATTCTAAAGGTTTGAACTAATCAATTTGATGTAAAAAACTAATATAAAATAGTATTTACGTTGACAAGCGGTCAACAAATCAGCTCTTTTGAGCGACAATGGCGCACTAACGCTCAACCGCTGTCACGCGCGGGACTAGTCGTAGTCTTCTCTAGGGACGGGGGTTACTAGTCTGAAACTCGGCAGCACAAGAATGCAAGCATAATTAACAAAATTACCAATGTTTTAAATTTATTATTAGGTTATTGAAAGTTGACTTCGATATTGTAGATTATCGCGTCTTTTTCACTGAGATCAATATTTTTCGAGAACTACTTTTGGAATATTAGAGGGACAGGCGGGTCACTTTTAATTTTAATTTGTACTCTAGTAATCTCGTCAGCCTGGTACGACAGATACAAAAGAGCGTAGGCGCCTAGTGTCCGTCGCGGCCTAAACTAACTTACATTCTATTAAATATTGTAAAAAAATACAAATTGAAAGAATTTGACCTTCTCAATTAAACCTTTGCAAAAACCACATTATGATCCCTTTTATATTGCTTTTTAATTTTGTGTGTGTTTTTTAGGTATCGAGTTAGGAGTTAACGTATTAGATGCGAGAAAGCCATACTTACCGTTTGACGAGTTTTATAATGAGTCACTTAGTGATACGATTGAAATGGATATAGACTTCGGTAATTATAAAATGGAAATAAGTAGAGGTGAGCATTTATTCGTTTCATGTTATGAAATGTACTATGTTTTAATGATTTTTTATATGAAATGTACTATTATGACGTAATTGACGCGCTTGTGTGGTCGGGGCGCTTTCCCGGAGGTGCAGTTCGAATCCTGCGTGCGAAGGTTACGGATGTGTCATTCATAATCTTCATCTGCATAAAATAAAAAATATTTTCTATGTTGATTATTGACTATTTATTTGTTAGAACAAATATTTTAATTTAATATAATTTTATTGCCAGTCTGCCATAATAACACAAACAAAAATATATAATAATTGCTATTTTCTATGTACTTAACGCATTTTATTAGCACCTAAACTCTTGCTCAAGCTCTTTGTTCACGCAGCAACAGGGATCTAAAAACAAGATAATGATAACTAACCACCAATTCACATTTTCAGGTAAAAAATTCGCCTTTTTAAAATACCCGTTTATTCTAACGCCAGCCACAAAATCGTTGGGCTTGTACTATGAGAATCGAATCCGGATGTACTCCGAGCGACGGGTGTCGTTGCTCCACGCTGTTGTCGGTGTGTCGCCCCCGATGCCTTTCCTCAGGCTCAAAGTACGCCGGACGCATATCATCGAGGACGCCTTAGTTGAGGTGAGTCTGCTAATAAATTCAGTTCTATCATATTTTGTACTTAAATTTATAGACCTTACCCCTTCTACATACAAACTACTACTGCAAGGGGGTTACCAGTTAGAGACGCATACCGTTCATGAAACAGTGTATTTGCTTTTATTTCATACTAGCTGTGCCCCGCGGTGTTACCCGCGTTGTAATGGATTTTCCCGCGGAATGACGTTTTCCCGCGGTAAAAAGTAGCCTATGTTATTTTTCAGGCCCTAGAGATTCTGTGTACCAAATTTCATTCAAATCCATTCAGTAGTTTTTACGTGAAAGAGTAACAAACATCCATACTTACAAACTTTCGCCTTTATAATAGTAGTAGGATAGCTAAAATCGTTATTTAGCGATGCGATTAATTTGGATTGGGTCCCTCCCTATACAATTAAACACTTTAGTTTAAATACAAATATTTTTCAATAATGGCAATCTACTGTTTTAATTACCTCCACAGGTGAAAGTTGTACATTATAAAACTATCACTGCATTTGTTCTACCTATTGCTGAAAGGCGCATAAAATCTTGTTAATAAGTTTTTGAGATAATCACTAACACACAGGTAGATAATACATAGACCCGGCGGGGACTATATTCTTTTAAATATCGACACAGGTTGTAGTTTATTATAATAAATTTACTTTCAGTTGGAGATGATAGCAATGGAACGTGCGCTCGACCTCAAGAAGCAGTTAGTTGTGGAGTTTGAAGGCGAGCAAGGCGTGGACGAAGGCGGAGTCAGTAAGGAGTTCTTCCAGCTCATAGTTGAGGCTATCTTCAACCCGGACTACGGCATGTTCACTCAGCAGCCCGACTCTCTCACTGTATGGTGAGTGCAACGTAATCTTGTGGCTTAGGTATATCTTAATATATATAAATCTCGTGTCACAATGTTTGTCCTCAATGGACTCCTAAACCACTTAACCGATTATAATAAAATTCGCACACCATGTGCAGTTCGATCCAACTTGAGAGATAGGATGGTTTTTACGGCGAGAAAAATTCGAATAATTTCCGGGAAAATTTTATACCCGTGCGACGCCGGGGCGGGCCACTAGTATGATATTTTAAAGATTACTGACATGAAGCTTTGTATTGCTGAGGCCACTTGACGTAAAGTAGAACTAACTCTTAAATACGCGCAAAACTTCAACGCGTAAAATAGAAGAACAGTTTAATTCTTCTATTTTACGCGTTTGTCGCATCAAATAGGCCTTCTATATTATTTGTTTTATTTGAATAAAGTATAGATTTGTTTTCCAGGTTCAATCCCACATCTTTTGAAACGGAAGCCCAGTTTACTTTGATCGGAATCGTGCTGGGTCTAGCAATATACAATAATATCATCCTTGCTGTCAACTTCCCCATGGTAGTTTATAGGAAATTGATGGGGAAGAAAGGATCATTTGAAGATTTGGCTGATTGGAACCTTGTAAGTGGCTATTAAGATAAAACTACAAAAATCTGGTAACATTTATTAGACTGCGTTTATTTTGTACCATTATTACTTCAATAACTCAAGTAAATCTCTGATGGTCTTTCCCTATGGCAAACGGTTTTGCAGATTAAAGTTATAGGGTGCAGATCATAGAACAGATACATACCCGTTTGGACCGAACAATTTCGAACGAAGTCCACAGATAGAGCAAGCGTAGCGTTAAACGTCTATTTACTAGATAGATACTTGGAGGTTTTGTCTGTTCACGTCCGTAAGTGGTAACCCTCTGAATCCTTACACGTGACCTCCGGGTGGTGCTAAGAACAGTCTCTGGTGGTAGGCTTCGGCCGCGGCTTGTCACCACCCTCCGGGCTGGGCCAGTGCGTGAATCATGTTCCATCTTAGACCACATCGTCACTTTACATCAGGTGAGATTGTGGTCATATGAAGGCTTATCGATCATAAAAAAAAAACAATAGATGGATGACTTGGTTAAGGCCGACGATTCCCAGTGAATGCAGGCCGCATTTTAATATGACCACATGTTAAATTACTTGTAGGTACATATGTATATGTATTAATAACGTAATGCTTTATTTCATGTCGTTTATTTCAGACTCTGTACAATGGCCTGAAGGATATGCTTGAGTACACTGGAAATGATTTAGAAGATGTGTACTACCAGACGTTTAGGATATGTTACCGCGATGTATTTGGAAACAATATATTCCACGAATTGAAGGAGAATGGCGATAATATATTTGTTACGCAAGACAATAAAAAGGTAAAAAAACTGAAACTAATAATTATACTACTTGATTTAAATAATTAATCGAATGACGTATAATTGTTGAAGCTTTTGCAATGCGGCAAACCTTTATAGGTTTTGCCGATATGTTGTGTTGAATTTTCAAACCAAATACGACGGACGAAATTATTTGGAAAACAAATATACTAAATTAGTTTTCTAAACAATTTCGTCCTTATTTATCATCGTTGTTTCAAGTGTTCAATTAGTTAAATAATGATGTTGGCCATAATTTTTTAAAACAATCGATCCCACAGCATTAGGAGTTAATTTGTTGCGCTATAAATAATTATTCAGTACGGGATCCTTTTGGGTGGTGAGGGTACTGATACATACTACTTTTTCTTAAAGACACATAATACAAAAAATATATAAAGTATTACTAGCTGACCCCAGCAAACGTTGTTTTGCAAAATGAAAAATAGATGTTGGCCGATTCTCACACCTACTCAATATGCTCACAAAATTTCATGAGAATCGGCCAAGCCGTTTCGGAGGAGTATGGCAACGAAAACTGTGACACGAGAATTTTATATATTAGAAGATGCAGTGTATCAATTTTTTTTGTGTCAATGCAAGTTCGTTTCCAGTTTGCCTGAATTAATGCCTAATCTCTCGTCAAGAAAGAAGTCCCTGTGTCCCAGCTACGTAAATATGTTGGGGTGCTTATGTAGTCTTGCCTCTGTGATGCCGCTATCAAACGCAGCAAGAGCTCTGATTGGAAAATTGTACTTAATATGATCTTTGTATAGGAATTCGTGGACATGTACGCCGACTTCCTGCTGAACCAGTCGGTGGAGACGCAGTTCCGCGCGTTCCGGCGCGGCTTCCTCATGGTCACGGACGAGAGCCCGCTGGCCGCGCTCTTCCGCCCGGAGGAGGTGGAGATGCTCGTCTGCGGGAGCAAGGTATCTTATCTATCTACTAGCGGCACGCCCCGGCTTCGCTTTTTAATATATAATATTTTTTTTAATAAAAAGTATCCTATGTTACTTCTAATACCGTCAAGAGTATTATGTGCTAAGTTTCATGATGATCGGTTAAGTAGTTTTTGCGTGAAAGCGTAACAAACAAACTAACATTCGCATTTATGATATTAAATAAATATATATAAGTATGATAAATGCCATAGATACATGATAGATATGCCATAATACAGGATATTCCTAGTTTGGGTATTATAGATACCCAAACTTTCTGTTATGTAAATGTCATCTCTGTACCACGTCTCATCTGTAAATTACTATGCACTTGTAACATTTTTGTGTGATATAAACATCTTAATATATATAAATCTCGTGTCACAATGTTTGTCTTCAATGGACTCCTAAACCACTTAACCGATTATAATAAAATTCGCACACCATGTGCAGTTCGATCCAACTTAAGAGATAGGATGGTTTTTACGGCGAGAAAAACTCGAATAATTTCCGGGAAATTTTAAACCCGTGCGACGCCGGGGCGGGCCGCTAGTTTATTATATAATATTATTATTATCTATCATCCCGTTTGTACCCACTGCTGGGTAATGTGGTGAAGAAGTAAGATGTAGTTGGGATTCGGATCATGGAACTCAATTGGAGCTGGTCGGGACATATTGTGAGGCAAGGTGATAATAAGTGGAGCACATTGACTGGTGGCCGAGAATAGGCAACGAAGCGATATGGGTCGCCAACATAGTACGCGTCACGTCACGGGTCGTCAGATTAGAAATTCTTAAATTCATTCGAAGTTTTATGTTTGAAATGAAACCAGACATAAACACTGATATGTGATAATCAGTGAGCAGAGTAGGTATATAAAATTAGGGTCAATAACCTGACACGTATTTATTTTTTCTTACTCGAACTTTACAATGTATCAATATAGTCAGAAGTATATTTATAATATATCGCCAACTTGCTGTATTTTTTTTATATTTTAAACAAAGGTTGAAAATAAGACCATTCTGCTAAGACTGTATGTCTATCACTTTTTCTTTTAAACGGTTTTAGACAAAATCACTTTATTAAAAAATATTTCATTTCAGTATAAATAATAAAAATCACAAAGTTAAAAATCATAAGCATATTTGTTTGTTTAGCTCCATCAAAAAAATAACAGTAACAGATACATGGTATGATTTTAGTAATACTGTCTAGTTAAATAAATACTGTAATTTCTATTGTTACAGAACTTCGACTTCAACGAATTAGAAAAATCGACAGAATACGACGGCGGATTCACAGCAGAATCACAGACAGTCAAAGACTTTTGGAGCATCGTACACAGTCTCGAACTAGACGATAAGAGAAAACTGTTACAATTCACAACGGGCTCTGACAGAGTTCCTGTAGGCGGTCTTAGCCATCTAAAACTAGTGATTGCGAGAAATGGACCTGATTGCGATAGGCTGCCCACAGCACACACTTGCTTCAACGTGCTGTTACTCCCCGAATACGAAAGCAAAGAGAAACTGCAAGACCGACTGATGAAAGCCATTAACTACTCAAAAGGATTCGGTATGCTTTAATCGCTTAAGTTTATCGATGAAAACATCTGAATTAGTTTTCCGCGCTGCAATGTACGTCACTTGTAGTGTTAGTGACTGAAGACTACAAGTCAACAAGTGTAAAATCAGACAGAACAAACATTGTAAATGACCCACGGTGTATTTGTATCGTTACATTAAAGTTTGTTTATTTATACAACAATCTGAGTTTCAATGAAACTAGAAATGCTTTTATTTATTTATTAGGGACTAGAAATGCCTGGTTCACAATATTGGGTAAAAAATATTCAATGGTCACTGTCAGTGACTGACTGACCAAGATTGCTCTATAATATAACCATTGGCTAGTTTAACTGGCCAAACATGGTAAAACAAGCCCTTAGGGCTCCTGCACACGAAGCCTCCACCGCGGCTTCGCCGCACCGCCCCATTGTACACAAGCGCCACTATGCGCCACGCCGCTTTTTCCTCCGCGCCGCTATACAATGCAATTTAACTTGTAATGTTCTTCGTAACTATCAATGTATTACTAGCAGCCGTAAAGTGGACCGGAAAAACTAGCGCTCCTGCACACCGCCAAATCTTAATTTTATCGGTCCACTATACTGCCGCACAAAAGATAACCACAGTAAGTACGATTTTTTGCGGTATTGAGTTATATATATATTCGAAATCAGCGCAAAAAGATCTATATTTCTGTATATTCAGAGTTTGCAAATGTGGCTTATAACCTCCTGTTTGAGTAAGCAAAACTACAGTAAGTCTTGTTTATTGGTATGGAATTCTTAATATATTCATAGTAAGTAAACATACGGTTATTTTTTTTATTTTATTTTAATTAAATCCTAATTATTAATGTAGTAAGTGATTTTGCCCTCATTTGGTTAGGTTACGGACATAACATATTTCACACTTTACCAAACATATGTACAGTAAGAAAGACTTACTTTAAATATGCCTTGGCATCAGCTTTAAAATAATGTATTACCCCTTATTTGTATCACAGCAAGCGTTTTTACTATATTTATGATGGGGATAACTTTACAGTTTTTAATTAGTATTACCTACAAAGAAACAAGTAAATTTCTATTTACTGTAATAATGCTAAGGAGTACTGCATAGCGGAGGCTGTGCGGGGTGAAGTGAGTTAGTTTTGTTAATTTGCCCAGCGACATTAGTGTAGTAACACTTATGTTCAAGAACTTTCGTGAGAAGTATCCTACAATGCAATATTCACAAGAAACTGACCGCACAGTCGTCAAAAATGATTTAAATATTTCATTCACGCATTTAGGGAATGAAGAATGTGAAAAATGCTCTATTTTCAAACTGCACAATCCAGAACATGTGGAAAGTCTCAATGATTCCTGTGATATTTGTAAGAACTACACTGTTCACAAAAAGAGGTACAACGAGAGCAGAATCAAATACCAGGATGACGTTGAGAAGGCTGTCAGAGATAAAACTCAGAGATAAACAATTCGTTATTCCGTTGACCTGCAAAAAGTGGTGATGTCCAATTCGACGAATCGACCAATTCAAAGCAGCTATTTTTAACCCCCGACCAAAAAAGAGGGGTGTTAAAAGTTTGACGTGTCTGCCTGTCTGTATGGGCTCGCGAACGGATGGAGCGATTTCAATTTAGTTTTTTTTGTATGATAGGTGAGTCTGGCGCGAGTGTTCTTAGACATGTTTCATGAAAGTCGGTTGTGCCGTTTAAAAGTTATGGGGATTAGAGTGGGGAAGGTAAACCGAAAATCTGCAAATATACTAGTGTGAGATCAAATGAAAGCGCATCACGTCCATATTACATAATATTATGTTGTTTTACATTTAAGGAAATTAAGACATAGGAATCGGGGGTTTTTCTTAAATTTTAAAATTAGATGTTCTGGCCAAGGATTTGCTTTCAACTAAAGTTTTGTCCCTTTGGGTATAAACCTTTAAAGAAGACGTTCCATTTGCTGCACTATGGAATGATTCAATCTCAGGTCGCCATCAACTAGGCAACATTTAGAGCGTTTTCGACCCACAAACGTGATGCCTGAGAATTTTGGGTAGACCAACTATGCCTCCCAAAATAAGAATTGAGCTTTATTGTCACTTTTGGTTGATATGGTAAATAGTTCGTTAATAACTGCCAAATCTATTGAGTTGCGAACCTGGACATACATTTATGTCTGCAGATCATTACCACCATCAGATTGAGAAAATATTAGGCAAATGAAAAGTATATGACTAATGATAATTACCGATGTACGGTAGAGTTAAAACGTCTAATTTGTTACTATTTTTAACCCCCGACTGCCCCGACCAAAAAAGAGCGGTGTTGTAAATTTGACATATCTGTCTGTGTGTATGTCTGTCTGTCTGGGACATCACTCCCGAACGGATGATGCTATTTTATTTTAGTTTTGTTTTGTAAAAAAGGTGAGTTTGGCGCGAGTGTTCTTAGACATGTTTTGGGGAAATCGGTTGTGCCGTTTAAAAGTTATGGGGGTGAGAGTGGGGAAATATAAACCGAAAATCAGCAAATATACTCGAGTGGGGTATCAAATCAAAGCGCATCGCGTGCACATTACAAAATATTATGGTTTGGCTTTTAACAGGAAGGAAGGAATTTAAGGCATTGGAATCGGGGGTTTTTCTTAAATTTTAAATTAGGATTTTTTAATGTACCAAGTAGTACAAAAACAGATTATGGTGTTTCAATTAATAAGTTACACTAAATAATATGTGATTCTTGATAAATTACTTTTATTTAATTTCTGTAAATTATAATAAAACCTAAATTGGTACATGTAGCGGAATCAATTCATGAGATGGTAAAAAAACCTATCTTTGATTAGTAGTTCCATGCCATAACTGCAGTAAGTTACAGTGAATATCAAGTAGATTTTGCTCAGCTATAAACAAACTATATGGACTTAGTAATCATAGTTACAGTATGTTCTTCTGCCTAAATATTCTCACAGTAAGTCACCTTCTTGCTATAGTTATGCTTAGGAATGAAAAAAATATGTTTATTACATTCCTAAAGATAAATTGTTTTTTGAGGTTTTCTATATTAATAATTTATTTATTGACTAATTTAGTCATTCTACTTATAAAGCAAACTACTTTGCATAATAAAAACCGACAAAAATAAAAATATGCCTAATATTTGGACCATGGTAGCAAAAACCGTAAAAAAAACTTTAACTGCCGTTTTCTCGAAAAGGTGCTCGGAGGACTTACTGTGGTTATCCTTCGTGGGGCAGTATAAGGTTGATTTTATTAACATAGAGAGTTGAAATATTAAGGGAATAATGGTATTTATGTTGCCTCTAAAACAACAAGTACTAAAAACACATAATAAGTGAATATCAAAAGGGGCTTCATTTTTATGAGGTAAAGCGACGTTGCGCGAGCCCAGTACTTGGATGGGTAGTCACCCATAACTAGACTGCTAACACTGCTTTTTATTGCACTCTGAAAAAAAAAATTTTTTTAGTTAATTTTTTTTTTTTTTGCTAAAAGTGTATAAACTGTAAACGGAACCCTAGATGTAGTATGAATTTATCTCAATTTTTTTTTGTATTTAGTTTCGCATTTACGGTACCAATTTTGGAATTGGTCGTTGTTCTATGCACCCAATATAAAAAAAGTTTATAAATGTAAATTTAAAATTTAAGAAAAACGCCCGATTTGAATGCCTTAATTTCCTTAAAAGTAAAACACCACAATATTTAGTAATGTGCACGCGATGCTCTTTCATTTGATACCCCACTCGAGTGTATTTGCAGATTTTCGTTTTCCTTCCCCACTCTCGCCCCCATAACTTTTAAACGGCTTAACCGATTTTCATGAAATATGTCTTAGAAAACCTGGACCAAACTAACCTTTCATACAAAAAAAAACTAAATTGAAATCGCTCCATCCGTTCGGGAACTATGATGTCCCAGACATACAGGCAGACATGTCAACTTTTAACACCCCTCTTTTTTGGTCGGGGGTTAATAAAATAGCGTATTTTGCTCAATATACAATTTATTAGAGGCCTCGAGCCTCTCAAAGCTTTTATGCTTTTACAAACAACTGCCAGTTCGCTCAGTCAACTCTAAACTCTTATTTGAGCCAACAAAAGATTGTGAAACAGTCCCCTCAGACTATTGTGTAATGACTTTAGATTTATAACGGGATATTTACCATGATTGATTGTCTTTCGAGTTTCCTGATATTTCGCCACAGTTACATGGGCCATGAACACGGTTGAAGCTGCAGCGATTTGAGTAGGTAACATTTATATTGGCAGACAAAGCGGTCTAACCTCTTTCTCAGTCTTTTATTTCGAGACGATACATCATAAGATTTGGGACCCGTTTTACACCCATAAAAGCTCCAAGGTTCCTTTCAGAAGTTATTGTATTGTGTAAAGGTCACATTAGACTATCTAAAAACACTTTAACTGAGCAAGGCAGCGCTATATCGATCCAGTGATAAGCTACTAGGGACTTAATCCATCTCCGAGTAAGTTAAGATTCGTGAGAGAGGCTCATAATGTACCAAATATAAAACATCGCGTGTTAATTGTAACTTGTATATTGAGATCAAATGATCAACTGTGTTTATATTGCGGTAAGTTTGGTGGAGTCATATGGCTGGTATGATTGAGTCCTGAGGCGAATTTCCTTAACGACCACTGGGAAAGGGCGGCGGCATCGAAATGGCGGGCGATTGGACGAGCCCGTGGCGTCGGCAGATGCACGTCGGTATGGCTGTCTGGAAAATAATGGGTACGTAAATTTATCAATCTTATGGTTACGGTTAATTGTGATATTGCGATAAATAAATATATAATAATATCAGTTGCCTACAGGCAACTATACTATAATATTATAAGCTACAGCTTATCTATACTTCTATACTAATATTTTAAAGCTGTAGGGTTTGTTTGCTACTACGCGCTACTCTCATGAACGGATCCGCATTAGGATTCCACAGGGCGACATAATAATATCATCAAGAAATGTAAAGTTTTAGCCCAGAGAAAATGATTGACCAAAACAGTATTTGCCTAACGTTCCATTTCTGTGAGTGCTTGTTGGATTATTCTCAACTGGTAGGAAACAGCTAAGAGTTTAGTGGCCGTACTTTTGTGTTCGTGAAAAACTATGCCAGCCATTAAAAAGGTTAAAGGTATGGACATAAAAGCTATAACTTACTTTGCGGACTTATTTTGCTTTGACTGTTGCTGTGATTCTTGTGCGTTTTTATTATCCATTTTGGACGTTATTTTCAAGTGAACAAATGGAGTCCTATAAATAGAAAGAAAGAGTGCGGGTAACGGGCTAGGTGCTAGTGGAATAAATGCAAGTTGATTTTCAATCTCAATAATAATTCAAAAGTAAGTTTATTATATCAGTTTGTTATAAGTAATTTTAACATTTTTTATGGAATAGGTAAAAATCATAAGTGGAAAGCTTGGAGCAAAACTACAAGCGAATGCATTATTTTATGCCTTCTACCGATGCATGCATATGTACATACTTACGTGTGGTTTTTACAGTGACGCATTCGCCAGCGCGATTGGTAAACTTCGCGACGTAAGTCTTGGATCGTTACATAGTCAAAGGTCGCGCCGCGCCTCTATTGTTTTACGGACCCCGCTTACCAACCGCTCTCTGGCGAACGCGCCAATTTAAAACCAGATTAAAGATTTTAAATGTCGGGATACCACTCGTGCCATACTTGGTAAACGAGTGTTAGGAGTCGAGTCATAAAGTTATGCACAGCCCAAAATCTGGTTAGTTTCCCTTGGCCGGGTTCTACGGCACCCACAGGAAGAAATGGGGGGTATTATTCTAACCCTGGGAAGTGACTTAAATTTATGGATCCAGCTAAAACCAGCATAACAGAGATCACTGGCTTTCTATTGTGTTGAAGGCCCCGACTCACTTCGGGGATGATGCCTCAGGATAGTTAAATCAAAACCAACCTGTGGTTACCATCGCAGCTACACGCTATGGCCGACATAGCGGCGGCTTGGCGTCGCGCGTGCTTCTCGCAGCAAAGCGCGCTCAGGTCGGACGGGAGGCTGCCCCGCCGCTCCTGCGCCGACCGCAGCATAGATGCGTACGTGGGCGCGGCAACGCGATCTACCTAAATATAATATGGTATATTTTATTTGAACGTGGAATTCATCAGGGAGGATAATCTAATATTACACTTTCAAAACTGACGCGAGTTACACTATTCATTTTAGGAACTGGTTTTACTCACGTACACTGTGACGATATTGTATATTTCCTCCGACGTTTCGATATCATCACAATTTAAGGGTGTAAAATAAGTGAAGAAAATTATTAAATAATGCACTTAATAACTATTTGACGGTGGCAGACTCTTGTCGTAAATCCAGCATGTTTTGGTTGATATATATAACTATATATAAATATCACTGTAGGTCTATCTTTCTCAATTAAGAGAAGAAGAAAGCTACTTCTCAAAGTACGTATCTAAGCGTTCTCGCGTAAAATACTATAGAAATGAAAACAAGTAGATATGGCGCTTATGTTATCTACATAAGGGACCTTTTCCATACAGGCATGCTAAGGTACCTATATTTAATACAGCCTACCTACGTAGATCAGCCTTTGTTCTTCAAGTCGTACAGTTCAGTCGTGAACCCATTAATATGTTCAAAAACGTATAGCGTTTACCTCAAAGCTGGGTTTTCGTTGTTTTTTCCGCTTCTTGGTAGGCGCGTTGTCGGGCCGCTTACGCCTCTGGGGCGGCGAGGCAGGCCCCCCTCCTAGTAGGCCACGGTCTTCGGCCACTTGGATCATAAACTTGGCGTCAAGGCGAGTAATCTCCTGTTAACATTAAAATAAATGATAGAGACGACATACCTACCTATCGTCCAAGATAAACAGAGGGCTCCGCGTAACACAAACATTTTTACACTTTTTGTCATTTATAATAATTATTAATAACTAAAAAAAAACATAAATCGATGGATTCATCGAAAGAAAGCAGTCAGCGGTCACCCATCCACTAAAAATAAATTAATAGTTAAAGTTTGTTGTATGGCTCCCATACTTTTATTTATTTCGAGTAAGGCACAAAATGTTTGCTCTTTCATTCATTTATTTATATAAATCACATACAACTTACATATTTCTTATAATCTAAAACGTTATTATGTGGCACAAAATTTTATTAACATTTAACAATATCTTATTTAATACAAATATATTTTGTAATAAAGAATTATCTTGAGATCAGTTTTCAACATTTGAAAACTAGGGTTAATAGCCAACGTATAAATATTTGACCTTAAATCTACTTTATACTAAATTACCACATCACGGTTCTTAAGGTGGTTGTATGCGCTAACGCGACTTTTTCAAATTGATATATCTACTTTATGAGTGAATAAATATGTATAAAAAAAATATATGTTGCAAAATAGATATTAAATTACAACTTGAACGTTTGAAATTATTGTATCTTCATTATTACTTAATAAAAAAAATATTCAAAGTAAGGCATTTTTTATCCGAAATTTGGATATATCTTTTAAACGGTATTGAGTTTGAGTATTTTTCTTTAACTTAAATATTTGTCAAAGTATTCCACACAAACTGTACGTTTGAAAATTAAAACAAATGATTTATACGACTACAAATAATTATTTTATGTTTTCGGTATGAAATGGAACGACCGGGTCTGTGCGGGGGCGACGGGCGGCAGTGTGGCTCAGACTATCGGACGGGGAGGTTGTGTCGCGCGTCTTCGTCATCGGTCCAAATGCATTTTTCGATGTAACCGTATAACGATTATTGTTTGCGCATGGACGCTGTTGTTTAGTTTTATATTTTAGAAATAGGTATTTGAGCTCGGACTTTTGTATATTCGTTGGACAAGTTCAGTAATAAAAGTTAGTAATAAATAAGTAATGATTATACTTACTACCTACCAACTAGTGAATTAAGTACCAAGCTAATATAATAAGTACCTACCTATTAATATTTATAAAAAAAAAAAAAACACTTATGAAAAAGTTTTTTTTTTTATAAGGGTTACCTAGTTATCTAACTCTGACTCTGAGTGCCTCGTAGGCGCGGTGTGCGAATGTCCGCTTGCAGAGCAAAAGGTAGCGGGTTCGATTTCCGCCGAGGGTAAAAGTGTTTGTATGTTCTGCAAGCACTATTCTCCTTGGTCTGGGTATTTAATATGTATAATAAAAAATATCTTTAAATGTATGTATATTAGGTCCTTACATATGAAATTGGCGTTTTGTATGGGAGGAACAAAAAGTCGAATATTTTTTAATATAATATATTTAATTAATCAAAGTATGAACCATTATTTTCTATGCACTTTTGCCATCTTATAGGTAGTTCATTGATCCCTTTACTAAAAAAACCAGTCGGACGGGAATCAATAAAATCTTTGAAGGCGATTTGGACTGCCCCATCGGAGTTGAATTTTTTCCCTTGCAAGAAGTTATCCAAATTTCGAAAAAAATGGTAATCTGTTGGAGCAAGGTCCGGGGAGTACGGAGGATGTCTTAGACTTTCCAATTGAAGCTCTTCTAATTTAGTAGCCGTCTGTTGCGCAGTGTGTGGTCTAGCGTTGTCGTGAAGCAGC
Source organism: Gymnoscelis rufifasciata (assembly GCA_929108375.1). Lineage (NCBI taxonomy): Eukaryota > Metazoa > Arthropoda > Insecta > Lepidoptera > Geometridae > Gymnoscelis > Gymnoscelis rufifasciata. The sequence continues at coordinate 8,093,109 of OV815302.1, read as the reverse complement.
AGTGGCGTGGAGCGATTGACCAGCCTAGGTTGTTTAGCCGCTAGCTTTTCCATCATGGTTTGCAATTGCTGACAATAGACATCAGCCGTAATAGTCTGGCCAGATTTGAGAAAACTGTAATGAACAATACCGGCACTAGTCCACCAAACGCTTACAAGTAACTTTTTTGGGGTTAATTTTCGCTTGGGGCAGGATTTGGCTGGCTGGCCAGGATCCAACCATTGCGCTGAGCGCTTCCGATTATCGTAAAGAACCCATTTTTCATCACAGGTAATGATTCGGTTTAAAATACCTTCATTATTGTGCCGGTTTAGTAATGTAACGCAGCAGTCGACGCGCGTTTGCCGGTTTGCTTCAGTCAATTCGTGAGGTACCCACCTTTCAAGCTTTTTAATCTTCCCAATTTGCTTCAAGTGAATTAAAACAGTTTTATCACTAACACCGCAGCCTGCAGCTAACTCGGACGTGGTTTGCGATGGATCCGCTTCCACAATAGCCTTCAACTCTTCATTATCAACTTGAGTCTCAGGCCGTCCACGGGGCTTGTTCTGCAAGTCGAAATTTCCAGAACGAAAACGTTGGAACCAAAAACGAACTGTGTTTTCTTTTACAACACGACCGCCATACACATCATTCACCCTTCGAGTTGTTTCCGCAGCACTAGTGCCACGGCGGAACTCGTACTCGTAAATAATGCGATATTTTAAGTTTTCCATTTTGTAAAATGAGTGACGCAAACAGAAAAAAACAGAAGAAAAAAAACAAATGAATGACGATCATCGAAGCACAAATACATGAGTCTATAGCTGTACAAATTTGAATTTGGAATTCCTTACCAAAGAGGAGAAATTTGTGATTAAAGTGGCCAGTACGAAAAACGCCAATTTCATATGTAAGGACCTAATATTATATTAAGTATATCAAATATCTAGTACCTACCCGTAACACAAGCTTAGAGCTTACCACGGGACTAAAATTTTGTTGCGTGAATTGTCTGGAAATATTATTTATTTATAACTAGCACAGACTAGTATAAATATAATTAAAAATTAAATAATGAATTAATTGTTATATATATTTTATGTCACCGCACCGTCCAGTTATTTGCTGTGCATTATCCTCTCCATCCTAAGGTTGTCTGGAAGAAATTGCTCTAAGCAATAAGGCCGCCCATTACGCATTTTTGTATTTAGCTTTAAGTCCCTTTTTGTATTGTGATATGGTGTGTAATAAAGAGTTTTATTATTATTATTATTACTAGGTAGATGATACAAACAAAGTATATACAATGTGTATTTTCGAACCTTGATCAAACTAAATGCGGATACACGACATAAATTTATGGATAAATATAGGATAAAAAAAATTATATGTTGGCTATTTAAAAAAAAGCCAATATTTTTTTTTATGAAAACTACTTCGTATGGTCTTTTTATTCGTTTCTGTTTGAGTAAATGGTGTATTTTATTCAAAGTAGGCTCATTTGAAAGCTAGATAGTTTACATCATCATCATCAGCCCTTATCCCATATTACGTGGGGTCGACGCAACATCTTTCTTCCTTCCATTTTCCTCTGTCACTCGTCATCTCAACACTCATTCCTTCCTTCAAAGTTCAAAATTAATTTATTGCGTAAATACATGTTACAGCGTTGTTATGGCTTAAATTTTACATGGATCAATGTATTTTACCTGTCAAGGCATGCAATTATAAAATTGGCATTACATTATTGAATAAACTAAAATAATAAAAATCTAACAAAATACAGTACTAAATAATTTTTTATAATTATTAACTTTAAATTAATTTCATTAAACATTTATAACATCAGTAATCATCATAGTAAGCAAAAATTCAAAGTCATAAAACTAATTATTGTACAATTTAAAAAAAACATTATCTTAGAAACATTTTTGTCAGTCATTTTTGTTCTTACGCATGCCATCCTTCAAACAGTCCATCAATATTTTCTTTGACCTACCTCTTCCCACATATCCATCAACACACATATCTAACACTCTAAGCTAGATGGTTTACCTAATTAAGAAAATTCAAAACAAAATACAATTTTGGTACAAGAGCCCGCAAAATTTTTTTTTGTTGAAATTTACGAAAAAATTTTTTTTTATTTTGTTGTTGATCTATAATTTTTAAACTTTTTTGCATTATTTATTAAATTTCATAATATTTTTCAAAGGTTGTCTGGAAGAAATTGCTTTAAGCAATAAGGCCGCCCATTATGCATTTTGTATTTTGCAAGTCCATTTTTGTATTGTTTTATCTTGGTTTGTAATAAAGAGTTATATTATTATTATTCTACAAATTCTACAAAGAGTATGGGTCTACCTTTTTTCGTTGTCATGTTATTAGCCATTTTAATTAGGTACTTTCTGCCTTGTAGTGCCAAATATCAACAGACAACAAATTATGTATCTTAAGTTGCATTAAAATGATCACGCACGATTGTGGTGAAGTGAGCTGGAGCGTCACCATGAATCACGCCAGCGAATCAAATAAGAAACGATCGCGATGTACTAAAAATAACTTGTGAACTGAACGTGGGTTTACTTGCAACGATATGCATTGAGGAAAATGGTTGGCATTTTGAACAATCAATAAATTAATTGATAGTAATAACTTAAAGTGTTGTATTACTAAGACTTAATCTTATCATTATCCACCGTTAATAGACGACGAAAAAGTGGGACTTTTGGGCAAAGGCTTCGTTCCGTTTCATCTTATCTTGCCTTGTTTCATTACATAATTTGCTGGCTGTTGATCTCTGTACAAGGCAGAAAGTACCTAATTCGAATGGCTAATAACATGACAGCAAAAAGAGTTTAATTAACCTTTTTGGTACGTGGGCTACCCACCAACCTTAGAGTATCTATGGATACCAACAGTGTCAGTCGCGTAGCATTTCAAATAATTTTATACTCTCTACCTGAAACTTAAAAGGAAAAGCAAAATACCACGAAAACTTAGTGACTGACCAAAAATCTGAAATTGTACTCGTCTTTATGCCCGATTTTCTAATCCTATGACATTATGAATATTGCAGATACTACCTAGATTCTATCAGACGATTGGCCTTCAAGCAAAAACCAGACATTATTCATAAAATTAAAACCCTTACTTTTTAGAAGAGATTTGTAGTATAAATTATGAAGTTTAATATGACATGCAAAAAAGTTTACCTCAATAATCCAGTGTAAAAGTTACAGATTAAAAATAAAATAAATGTCTATTTTTTTTGTTAAATTTCTACAAAAAAAAAGCTTTAATAGGCTTTTGTACCGAAATTGTATTTTCTTTTAATTTTCATAGCTAGGTAAACTATCTAGCTTTTTAATGAGCCTACTTTGAATAAAATACACCGTTTACTCAAACAGAAACGAAGGAAACACCAGATGAAGTACCTAGGTACTTCATCTGATGTTTTCTTCTCATAAAAAAATATTAAATCGACTTTTTTTAATAGTTTACATAAAAAAAAATCTGATATTTATCGATTAATTTTTGTCATGTATCTGCAAATTGCGTTTGATCAAGCTTCGAAAATACACATTGTAACTAGCCTACCCTGGCAGGATTGGCTTAGGATCTTATTATTAGGTTGGTACTTAGTAAGTGAAGAAAACCTAGTTAAAAAAACAAACTTATTTTTTTTTTATTTGTTATATTAGAACCACCAACAGGAAAATACACTAAAATAGTTTAAAAATTAAGGTTCATTAATATCTAATAATAATATATAATTAATTTTAACAATACAGTTTAAATTAAAAAAAAAATTTAAAAAGAAAATAACATAAGCACAAACGCATAAATCTCTAGGTAGAATAGTTTTAGCGTAATAATGATGTAGTTGGAAAGTCCTTATTTACGGCGTCGCGACTCGCGAGGACCCGGCACGCGTGACCGCTTGCCGAGAGCGCAGGCCGCGCTCTGCGTCGTAATAATGTAGCGGGGAGTATGCGGTTGCGCGGGGAATAATTTTGACTCCGCCCGAATCCTCAAGGCCGTTGGCCCATACAGGCGCCTTAAGATACAATACTACAAGTAATTAAAGTCCCGTTTTACCCTTTTTGTACGGAACCCTAACAAGCTGAAATTATGAAGAAATTTTAACTATTTGGGAATATTTACTGTCTATAAGCCTTTTAGGTGAGAATGGTTGTTACGCAACTTTAAACCCACATAAACCTAAACAGTCAGTCGGATTGGTACGAGTAGAAAACTATTAATGATTTTTAGATTCCTTTTCAACGTTTTTTTTTATTTATACCAAATGGCGTCCAGTAGTCTCCATGTTTAATTTTCACTAACGTCATGTCTTTATTGGCACTTGCTATACATACTAAGAGGAATCGATTGACGTGAATCATAGAAATCGGCACAGGCGTTTGGTCTGTATAGATAGACTGTATGTCCCACTATACAGACCAAACATACCCACATATATTCTTACATAGATAATTATTAATCCCATCAAAAACTACTTGTCAAAAAAAAAACAAGTCGCGCAACTCAGTTCTGCAGTCAAAAGTTGTGAGATCCATGTAATACCAAGTCGGTTATTAGTTTATTCAGTCTCTACTTAAGCGACTTTCAGTCTTAATACGTCCAGTCTCTAAAACCACGAACGTGGTCCATAACAATTGAAAATCAATTGTGTCTGAAATCTCCGTACTCGAAGCATTAAGTTGTTACGTAATAATTAACAGCATATTATAATGACGCATATCAATATTAAAATTCTTTAATGTTTTATATAAATATATTGAGACTTGGCCTCTTAAAATACTGGTTAAAATTGAATGAAATTTGAAATATACCGTGTCTTTACAATGCCTGCATGGTTACTGAAAATTTCAGACTTCTAGCTTTATCCACAACGATGTTACAGGGGGTCGAAAATGGCCTGAATTGCTTCGAGAAAAGGATGGTAGACAGCGCCCTCTATACCGGTCTTTTCTAGATTTTTTAGTTTTTCCTTGATTCATACACCAAACACTACTTATATTCCAAATTTGAAGCTTCTAGGTCTGCTAGAAGTGCCTTAGAATTTTGATGATCGGTGAGTCAGTCAGTCAGTCAGTCAGTCAGTGAGTGACAAAATTAAGAAATTTGACCCGTTATAATTCTTAAAATACTGGTTCAAATTGAATGAAGTTTTAAATATACTGTGTCTTTACAATGCCTGCATGGTTACTGAAAATTTCCGTCTTCTAGTTTTATCCACAACGAAGTTACATGGGTCGAAAATAGCCTGAACTGCTTCGAGAAAAGGATGACCCATGATGATGATGAGGCCTTGACGCTTTTTTGCTCGACTTGGTGGAATAACACATTACCACTCCTTTGCGTTGCGCATTCGGGTAAAAGAGCTTCATTTTGTGACATCCAACGAAAAAAAAAATCGCTTGTTATATGTAGTACGATCCCACTGATTAATAAATCATGTAGATAGAGCTCCATATTTTCGAAAATCACGAAATCGAGATATTTTGAGAAATGTAAACAGATTCTCAAGATTGTCGGAAGTATGCATTGATTGGCACTTCTGGCAGTTCTGCTAGAGATATCGAACCGCCGAGCACAAACCTTTCTCTGGATGAGTCCAAGATAGCATCCGTCCCTATCGAGGATGTAGTTTATATCCAGTCCGTTGCCCAAGTTCGGCAACACACCAACTTCAAACAAGTCCGAGTCTGGCACCTATAAAAAGATTCAGTTAAAGGTGACTTGTCATTGATTTAACTGAAAGTGTCATCATAGCTCTACAGATCGTCTATTTATGAATCAGGCTTGAAGCACTAAATTAAATAAGTACATAGTTTGTGTTATTTGAGTCCTTGGCATGGTTTCAATCGATGTCATTAGCATTACAGATAATTTATTTATATTCATTTACGGAGCGAGATTATAAGAAATAGAAACATCACAACGAAAAAAAAAAAATTTAGTTTTGATACCATCATACAATATGGATTGGTTGGACTTGGGGTACAATTTCATGTAGATTACATGCGTTGGTGCTTACATATTTTATTGTAGGCACAACGCCGTGAAAAGTTGGTCACGAACACTTACAACAATATTAGGATGATCTTGGTCGGGGTCCTTTGGCATATCTTCCATTCCAACCGGCATACTTGGGATCGGCCTAGACTTATTCGTGCCCGGTCGAGAGGGTTCACTATCGGTTGGTTTCCGAGACGCAGCGCTCTGAACCGCACTTCTGTTGGCGCTTCTGGTCGTGCTTGGAGGAGTTGGAGACTTAGTGCCTGCTTCCTCATCTGTTTCCGACGGTGGTTTGGTCCCTAAAGACATTATGGAGTCCAAGCCGGCAAGATCGACGCCATTTACGTGCTTTTGTGGACTCTGAAAACAATATTTCATTACCCTCCTTTTCTACTTTTCAGCTTGTCAGGTATTGTGCCTACGCATGATTGATCTATTCCTATTATTTCGGTGTTGGTGTTGTAACACATGTATAGGTACAGTCAGCGTTTATGATTTTATTTTTGTTACCAAAGGTGAGCTTAACTTACGGCAGACCGTGATTTCTTTTTGAGCAAAGCGTGTCGTTCACGCGCTAATCTGTTAGCTTCGGCGATTGCTCGAGTCACTTGCGCTTGGTTCTCAGCCTCCAAGGCTGAATGCGTCTCATATAAAATTAATTGAATCTGTGGAAACAAAAAAATATTCACATAAACATTTCATATAGTTTTAGATGATCTACATGGAAAGGTGAACAAATACATGCCTGAGGCTTCGACATAAGCGTTCTTAAAGTTTTCTTCTGTTCTTCTAAGATTGCCTGAACTCGGGCCTTTCCTTTGTCTTTTATTTCAGATTCAGTCAATATCTGCAACACGAATTCGAGGTCATAGTTGTAATAATAATTCTGAAATAGTTTTTTTACGATTCTGTTATAGTAGCTCAAAGAGTTATAATAATTATACATTTTATTTTCGATACGCTTATAGAAATAAACACGCTACGTCACGCTAACAAATCTATTGAACAAAAACCTGTATTACTGAGGTTTTATGCATAATTGTCAAGTAAACCTATTTTATCTAAAATGTCTATAGTATCGTTGTATAAAATAAGTATGGTTAGTAATTTGCATGGTAGTTAATTGGCTTCATTTACCTCTAACATTGCCAAATCCCCCCCTCGACCGCACACCAGATCAACTGGGTCCGTAACAGCCGAAAAAGAATTGGGCGGAGTGGCTAACACTGCCACTACGCCATTCAGCGCGGACGTGACGTCCGCCGTATCACAATAAACCTCATCCTTTAGCACCCTCACCGGCGCGTCGGAATGTAGCGCGAACGACGCTTCGATTCCCAACTCTCGCAAAGCATCGCAGTAGCTCTCCACTCTGAAAAGGAAATCGAAACTTCGCATGCCGATTGAATATTGCGGTGAACGCGACAAGTGAAACTTTTTCTTTGCCGCGAGACCGTGACCCAAGTTCGAACCCGTTTATTACAAACTGTCAATAATTTGTAAACTAGGTATCCTTGCATCTTATATATCTTTACGTTGTTGTTTTGGCTGTCTGTTCGCTTACTAATTAATAGTACTTACAATAAGACTTAAACCTAAAATGATTTTCATACAGTTTATGTTTATGTGCTATTATGTACGCATTATCATCCGATCGAGATCAACGCCATCCAGAGTGTGTGCCATGTGCTAACGCATCCACTAACGAAATGTGACGTATTAGATCTGCTATATTTATACGCATCATAACTTGATAACACGTAACTTAAATTGGCGCAAATTGTTGTCATCGGCAGCACGTCTGTGCGTATAATCGATGCAGTTTCGAAACCTGTGTACATACATTAAAATATTGTAGCTTGAGATAAATACTTACTTATCTCCCGCTCCGAAAACCACTAGTCGGCCGAGTTGAGGCGTGGCTGGTGCTGCCGGCGTCCTAGCCTTGATCACAGCGGCGAGCTCTCGCAGCTGAGCGGCAAGATACGCGGAACATCGCGGAGAAGATGCGTGGGTTTGCGCTACTACGCCATGTAGAGAGTTTATACGTAGCGCCCTGCAGAGGGTAGAAGCACCTTCGCAGAATTCACGCTCCTTTGAAATATATAAATATTACCTAGATAAATTGGATAGCAACTTTTTGTTTAGAACGAGAATCGAACTGCCCACAAATCTGAAATTTATGAAATTACTATACTAGCAAATCGTCGTCTCTTGCTCTTATCACAGATTCTGAATGCAATTTGCAACTGTGAGCAAAACTCTCGTTCATTGAAAGTTCAAGTTTCGAAATAACAATATTTTTTAAACGTACCTACATATATTATGTTTGTAACTTACCTGTAAAACTATAACTCTATCCTTCACCAAATCCAATTGACCTATGGAAACGTCAGCTGGAGGGCGAAGCGTCATGAACCTGTTAAAAAATCACTTTTTGGATCTAGAGCGTGTCTTTTTACAATATTAACGATTGTTTCATAGAGATCAATAACATAATTTTTAGTTTTAACCCAATACACGAAATTTGGGTACAAACTCTACTTTAAAACCATCTTTATTAGTGAAAGGTGTAAATAAAGTTGCATATTATATGAAATACCTTGGGCAAACTCTATCAAATCGATATTCGCCGGCACAAAGCTGAGGAGAATTGCTATAGGAGTATCCCAGAGCATGTAAATGTTTCACTAATAATGCCACCTTCCTAAAAATAACACAAAAATTAAAGAAATACATATAACAAATTCATGAAAATAAAAACCATTGGAGGCTCCAAGCGATTTTGAAGGTCGTCATTTATATCTGGATGTAGGTTGTCATTCATTGGGTAGTGGGTAGGCATCTGGCCTTACATATTATTATTCATGCCATCCCATCAGGTACTTACTTACAAATTATTTACCAATATTGTTACAAAATTAATTTAAGATGCAGTTGGTAATTTTTATATTGGAATACTTGCTTGGCCTTGAAAGTGTTCACCCAGCCAGTAGCTGTTGGCTTATTTGCACAACCATTCGCCTTATCATCCCTTAGATATTCTGGCAACAAATCTGATAATCTGCAAAAGGCACAAGTTTTTAATTTACAAACTCACTAGTGATGTTTTTACATGAGCGAAATATTTCCCAAAATACAAAATATATTTACGTGAATGCTTTGTGCTTTATACGGATCCTGGCGATGGCAGCGGCGAAATGTACTCTCTGTTGCCAAATTTCATTTTCAATATCTCTTATGGGCGCTCCTACTTCCTGCAGCAGTGCGGTCGCTCGTTCCATCTGGCCTCTTGTTCTAGCACCCCAACGCCTTCTGGCAAGCTCCATCAGAAATAGCCAGCATATGTGACGGTGCTCTCGAAACTGTTAAAATATATGGCTTTTACTATGGAATATGCACTTACCGCTGCATGGGACGATAACATTTTCAATAAGATTCATAAAAAAGCCGTGAACAATGACAAAAGTAAATTTCTAACACAAAAAGTAAACAATCTTAACCTAACCCTTAATAAATCGACACTATACATTTCCAAGATTTAAACATTTCAACACTATTCACAGACACAAAGAACTCAAAGTTACAGATTATTATCGCACTTTGGAGCTATTAACGCCCTCAAGCCTAAACGCTCCGTTTCAACATCCCGACACGAAAACTTTCGTGTTAAGACTCAACCTTTTTATCATACCCATAATCTTTGCCAATGCCAATTCTTTCGTTCGCTTCAAAACAACTGATCGTAAATAAAAAGCTCATTTATGTGAGCGTCCTCAGCATTGGAAGGAATAGCTTCTGTCACGATAATGTCGTAATGCGATTTAGATTGTGGAATTCTTTTAACATCTTGTTGAACCTACCCTAACGACGTTAATGCCATAAATATTCAACCTTGATTTGATCTGCTACGCAAGTTCAAGATCGATCGTTCCATGTTCATGTAGATGGAAAAATACTTGATAAGGATGAGGGACACACGCTATATCATGTCGTATCGCGGAACAAACAATAAATATTTGGAACATAAGTACCAACATGAGGCTTTTCCATTAGAAGTTGAATTGGGAGAATATAAAAAAACAAAAAATGCAATGGAAGCTTACTTGTGGAAAAACGTCCAAAAAATGTATATCATCAATGGCTTGCTCCAAGACTGTTTTATCTGAAAAATAATATTTAATTAATTTTCATAACATGTTATAACAACAACAACATTTTAGGACCCATGCATATGTTGTTATCGTAACAGCTATTATGATAGATCCTATACTTGTGAAGTTGCGTGACGAAATAAATTCATTCTGATTGATTCAGAAGTGCTGAATATAAATAAAATAAATCCACATACCATTGACATGTGACGGATATTCGTATGAAACGCAACATGAATCGATACGAATTGATGTGTAAGTAACATCGACCCACTACTACTACTAATTTTCATCCTATTTTTGGCTAGGTACATATATAAATTGGGGTATTCTTATAGTGAGATAATTTTCCGGTGCATTCGAAGTAAGGTTAAGTCTCGAATTAATGAAGACATTGCAAAATTCTTGTCATAGCAATTTAATTGTCATGCAAAGCCCATGCAATTTGCCGCCTATCATAACTAGATCTTAACAATTGATGAAAATTTCAGTAGCTAATATGCAATAAAACCGCCAAAACTCGGCGCCTTTGTGAAACAGTCATTTAACACTCAGCACGCAAATATTTATCGCGACACCATAATGTAGGCAGGCAGAGTGTTATGTTAAATAACGCTTTGAAACGTAGGAGCCGTAAAATAGATGGAATGGCGTGTTGTAATTCACAGGGCAAATTCACGCGCCGACGCGACGTTGTGTTTTCGTGACAATTCTGACTTAAAACGACTTTCCGTTTCACCACCTGAGGGTGCTTTTATTAATATTTCACGACTCTTGACAAAATGTTATTTTATTATTCATAAATCAAATGGTTTTAGGAAATATTACGAAGAACATCCGGTTATAAATTCCGGTGAACATCGCCTGCCTACTTTGATGTAACTAAACCTTTTTTATTCCATTAACTAGCTTTACACGCTACGGCCTTGCCCGTGTTTTTGGATTTTACCGCGGCAACAATCGGCCCATTTATCGAGGAAGGCTATATATCCCATATTGCCCGATTGTTGCCATCGAACGCTGAAATAATTTTTCAAATCGGATCAATAGTTCCTAAAATTAGCGCGTTCAAACAAACTCTTCAGCTTTATAATATTAGTATAAATTACTAGAGCGCTCCTTCAATCCTGTATCGTTCTACTCCAGCAAATTAATTTGTTTTAAGCAGGAAAAAACAGCTGATGACGAACTTATTTTACGATTTATTTTAAGGTTTAATTGCGGAGAAGGAGAGTCGGTTACTGAGATAACGCTCGAACGATACTAACGTAAGATTATTTATGTGTCACGACCATGCGCCATTTAAGTCTAATTTAGGAAAATATAATATTATTATAACTTACAGCGAAACACATCATAGATGAGCGAGTATACGCATCGCATTTCATGTTCATCAGAAAAGTCCACATCAAGCGGTGGCTTGCTAAGTAGTTTCGCTGCTTTCATTGCCTGCAAAAGAACTCGGTAATTGTTGGGGTAAGCTATCATCTGGCTTTTCTCCGAATTTTATACAGTGTAGATAAAATTAAGGTATAATATTTATTATATTGGAACATTTTAAAATTGAAAACGTATCAAAATACACTCAATAATATTATGTCACATCTATCTCAGTAGGTACGTAAAATCTTTCTATTCTGTTTTTTGTTCTTTGGTTACATAGAACATAAAAACCATACCAAGTCTATATCCCAAACAGGTCCAGGAGCAGTTTTGACGGCTACTGGTGGCGGCGCATTGGGGTTTTTAGTCTGCACCACCAGACTCCATGGCGCCCATTCTTCGATATGATCCTCGGGTTGTTTGGCACTAATCTCTTCGACGTCTCCATCTTCTCTAAAACATTAATAACTGCACATGTTTTAATGTACAAAAATAACGTTAAGATGTCACAAAGTGTAGGTGCATCTAGAACCTTCCATGTCAAACCTAAAAATAAGTTGAAATTTAGTTGGGTTGTGTTTACCAGATTATGTACACTTACTTTGCTGAAACTTTCTGATCTAGTATTAAAGATTGCATTTGATCTACGTATTAGAAAAAGCCATAACTGAATGGAATATGTATGAGTAATACAGTCCTAAAACTAAATAGGCCCCAAAATATCAGAGGTTGTGTAAGATTTTATAAATTAATGAAAGGCGTTTTTTATCTACGCTTTATTCACGATACTTTTATTAATTATGAATATAATGATTATATCTTTTGATGATTTTTAGTCAGCACAGCATTATAACTTTCAAAAATTTTATAAATATTTATTTAAGTTACTTTTTATAAATGCCAAAATGACGGAACTTTTGCAGTTGTTTTTGCGCCAATTTACTATTTTCTAATTTATGAAACACCAACAAAATAGTTGTAATACACAGATCTCTTGTCTTCGGTCTTTGTTCCTATATGAACTTTGCACATTTTTTTTATTTTTTGCATTCTATGGGTGTGCAATTTTAATTTTACAAAAGCTCTAAAATCATGAAATTCACCAGACATCGTCATTAAAAAGGATACGAAATAAAATAAACATAAATATCATAAAAATACTCGTATTACTGTCACAGTTGCAATTATGCGACGCTCCACTCGGCTAGTAGATAATTAATAATAGAAACATTCTAATAAAAATAATTATAATAGGTGCGTACTGGAATCGTAGCAAAGAGCTACGCAGCGTAGCAAAGATCTACGCATCGTAGCAAAGAGCTACGCATCTATGTATTCAGCATAAAGATTGTATTTCCTATATTTTTAACCCCCGACCAAAAAAGAGGGGTGTTATAAGTTTGACGTGTCTGTCTGTCTGGGACATCATAGCTCCCGAACGGATGGAGAGATTTCAATTTAGTTTTTTTTGTATGAAAGGTGAGTTTAGCCCGGGTGTTCTTAGACATGTTTCATGAAAATCAGTTCTTAAATTTTAAATTTAGATTTATTAAACCGTAATTTCTCCTGAGAATTATAGGATTTCCCTTGAGAAACTCTAAAATGTTTCCAGCGTATTCGACTCCACATCACATACACTGGAAGTGATGATTTATTCGTGTATTAGTGGTGATGTACTTTATGGGAGGTGTGGCAAGTACAAGTAGTAACATAAACATTAAGTAACATATTTCAGTAATATCACAAAATGTAAGCGAACTAATATATAACTGATAAAGATATTATACTTTATTATACATTACTAACGTTATTTGAATAAACATTTTTGAAGTGAAACTTCTTTAGAATCGTTGTGATATCAAACCGGATGCAACGAAAATGCGACAGGTAAGCCAATCTTAAACGCTAACAAGGTTAAGCAACGTTGCGCGACGCCAGTACTTGGATGGGTGACCGCCCGAACAAAATCTTTTAGCACAGTACTTTTTTTTTTATCTCATTCTTTCGTCGGTTTACTGAAGTTTTACTTCTATCGTGTGTGAATCGCACACACACCTTTTTTTTTTAAATACCACAGCAAAATGTCAATCTAAGCTAAGTGGTAAAAGTAGAAGTAAACATAAGCAGTTGATGCAAAATAAGCCTGCGTGTTCAAACACCTATTAATAGTTTAAACACTAGTAAGCTAGTTTGCATAGTAACAAGTAGGTAGGCGATAAGTAGAGCTTACAAAGTTGATAGAGACTAATGATCAATCAATGTAGGTACCTAGGTACCTAAGCTAATTTTAACCCACTTTCCCCTCTGTGTTAGGTGTAATAGTACAACACAGGTCATGGTCGTGAGGTCGGTAATAATAACACATCCAATTTAACTAACAATTGTTTGATCATGCCATTGTTAATGTGTATATAGGAACGTATATAAGGGCCCAGGGCAAAATACTCAAATGTAGGTCAGCAACCTTAATATGACTAGTTCCTACCTGCGATTCCTGTTTACGCAATTTCCTAGTTGGCGATACATAATACACTTTGTCTTATAGATATGATTATTTTTACAAAATAACACTATTCACGACGATGGTCGTAATATTACTTTACCAAGGATTCTCTTGTGTTCGATACAGTATTTTTTTTATTTACTATTTGTCAGGCGTTCAAATAGTAGACCTTTTCCTGCCGTATAATTTGGTATGAAGCCCAGGGAAATAAACAATATTGATATATACTTATAAATATTAAACAACTATGTTTCGTAGTAATTCAAGAAGACAGCATTTAAAATATTGGTAAAAGTAAGCTTAAATACTTGCTTGACCAATCCCTTTTGCAGAGAGACCATGTAGAAGTAAAGTTGTAGCCTCCATTCTTTGTCGCTGGGCAGGACCAACTTCTCAGCTTCACTGTGATCTCCTTGGATTCTTGCAGTGTCTTCTTGTATGAGCAGTTCAGCCAACAATTTAGGATAGACGTCGAAAATATTGCTCTCGTTTTGATTACTAAGAGCCACCCATAGCGCATTCGAGTCGTATTTAACTGCCATATTTTTATCATTTTAAGGTAATTATATTACAAGCATTTGCGAATAAATTTTATGATTAACAAACGAGTGCCTTTTTTTGAGAATTTTAAATAAATCCGAATATTATTGATTGCAGCCCATTAAGGGTTTTCCTAAGTTCTAAATTAAAAATGTCTATAAAATAATCCATATCTTCAAGATATTAATTAAAAAGTACTAATAATATGGCTACTCGGGCAGGAATTCCGCGCCTTCAGTGAATGTTCCACGCTTACTAAAGGTAGCTTTGTAGCGGAAGGCCTTATAAGCTTCGTGACAACTTGTTGCGTCTTCAACGATGTAAAGTCCTTGGATTTCAGAACTTGGGATACTTCAGTACTCTGTACCGATAGAGAGATACAGACGGTGGGATAATACCAAAATGCTGTGTTCTGTTACAGCCTGGAATCTGGACTGGAATAATGTAAACCGGGCATCAACTTTGAGATCGAGACTATCAAAAACAATGTAAGAACTTATTACTCGATGAAAGTTATTAGAACAGCTTGTAGTTAGAAGAACCTCCTTGGAGATAACCAAATTATTATTTTTTTACTTTATGGGATGCCGAGGACAAGAACAACGCGATTCGTTTGATTTTCATAACATCATTTTATTTTAGTTTTATAAATAAGTAAATTCTTGCAAAGTTAACAAAATGGCTACACTAAAATTGCCTCCAGTTCATAATATCTCAATAAATTCAGAAAAAAAATAACAAAAAACTTTATAAACTGAACTTATCCCCAATTCAAAAAGCAATCAGGTACCTACCTACAATGAGCTCGCAAAGTAAAGTCCAAGTAACGCCAAGTAAACACAAAAGCTGTGCTGGTCGTAGAGAAATATTCAAGGCTATCTGGGATGCCGCGAAAAATATAGAGGCTAATGAAAAGAAAAACGAACACAAAGTTATTAAGTAAGTTCAATGTCAAGCTAACGGATCTTCTGCAAGACCTACTGGAGAAGGCCTGATTATGGTTATAAATAAATAATAAATAATCACCATCATCCTGCCCTTGTCCCACACTTTGTGGGGTCGGAACAACATGTGTTTTTCTTCCATTTCCCTCCGTCATCTCAACACTCACTCCTTTCTTACACATATCTTCTTTCACACCGTCCATCCATCTTTTCTTTGGCCTCCCTCTTCCCACATATCCATCTACATTCATATCTAACGCTCTTCTCGTAACATGACTTTCGTAACATCTCATAACATGCCCAAACCACGCTGACCTATTACCTCTCATCTTATCTGTAACTGGTGCCACTTTCAAACTTCCTCTTTATAAAAGACCTTCTACCCATTCCTTTTTTTATCCATCCTGGTCACTTCACACATATACATCTTAGCATTCTCATTTCATTCGCAAGAAGTCGTCTTTCATCCGTCCCACTCACTGCCCAACACACGACATTAATATTAATAATAATACTAATTACTTAAGATCTACAAAAATTGGATTCCTGTGACTATGACTACGACGTAGACAAGGTGTTTTCTTTTTGCTCATTGCTGAAGTGCTCCATACGTAGCGCTTCGTAGCGTAGCACAAATCTACGTTCCGCGTTGTAGCGCCAAATAAAGTCTTGAAAGAAATAATGAAGTTTTCGCTTGCTACGCAGTGACTCGTAGCGTCGCGCACAAGAAAAGCAATCGTAGTTCCAGCAAACACCGTAAGAGATAACCCGGGTTGGAAATCACTTTTTGTTTGTTAAGACAGTGACCTTAGCACTGAACTCTATATAGAATGATGGAACGTAAAATTTCAGCAAATTTCGTGATTTTTTGCATTTGCACTTACTTAACTCCTATGATTCAAAGGCATGCAAGTGATTGCCCATTAAGTCCCATCAATAAATGAGCACATTAATATGAAGACAGATTTGGAAAATTACTTCTAGGCACATTTTAACTTATTTTTAATGAATTTAAGGACTGCGCGACTAGATGTATCTGATAATAATTTGGTGAAAATAGCAAGGAAGAAAAAGAGACTGAAATCCTTAAAAACAGTTTGTAAGAAAATATTGGATTTCTGCGACGATCAAGCCGAAAAGGAACTTTTATATGAACAGGTAAGTGTCTTGTTTTTCGTCTTAGATGTTATTTAAATTCACTTAACTGACGAAACGTGCTTTTTATTTTTACTGTGCTACTGCTGGTGATGAGTTAGTCTATTTACTGTCAAATGATAATTTGAATAACTAAACCTCCGTCCAGTGAAGGCACTTCTATTAAAACGTGAAGCATTTTTAACGCTATTTTAAAGCGGTGATAAATCGCTCATATTAAGTCCGAATGAAACTGAAATTAAGTTAGGGAATATTCTATACGCAAAAAGGTATTACTACTGCGGCATTAGAAATAGTGGAGGCAATAGAAATTGACTCCACTCCAGTAAATTTGCAGCTTTTCCGCTTTTCTTCCGCACTTTTACCCCTCATGACTTTTAAACGGGTTAACCGATTTTCATCAAACATGTCTACGAACACCCGAGCATTACTCACCTTTCATACAAAAAAAAACTAAATTGAAATAGCATCATCCGTTCGGGAGGCACACGTTAAACTTAAAACACTTCTCTTTTTGCGCTTTGTTAATAATTTGTTAATCCAAGACCAAAATATGAATAAATACTTCAAATCAGACCAGAGAAGTTCTTTAAAAAAATATACCTACGTTCAAGCATACAAACAAACTCTTCAGATTTATTATATTAGTCATCATCATCAGTTACGCCGTAGGTCGTCTACTTATGGAGATAGGCCTTCCTCATAATTGTATAGTATTTAGTTTATGCATAAGAGTAGTTTGCAAGTACTCACCACGGTGGGCAGGCGGGTTGGCAGAATTTGACGTTGTGTTGAATAATATATCTTACTAGTATTACTTACGTATAATATATTTGATTATAATTTAATAAGTATATTTTTCAGAGAATTGCACGTTGTGGCGTTCCGGCTCCTGCAACTGTTACAATAATTAGCGACTTTGTGTCAAATAAAATCCAAAAAAATACCAAAACAATAGCGAAAAGGGTAAGAAAAGTAAGAAAACTTCCTAATTCACCCAAAAAAAAACCAGATGCCAAGGGTTCTGATTTTGAAGATAAAGAAAAAAAAACATACTTCAACGATAACATTCTTGAAGCCATAAATTCAAAGCAGGACTGCAAAACATTGGTAAAAAACAAACAACATTTAAAAAAATACAATTCAAAAACAAATCGAATAAACAAAAGAACAGCGTATACTTCAACAAACAATACAAACAAACAGAAAATAGTCGAAAAAAAGAGCATTGCGAATAAGTACCTACTATCTAAAATGTGAACAAAGATGAAGAAAACATACCTACCAAAAGTGTAGTTGGTGCAAGGAATATAGTTACTTAAATAATGAGTATATTTATACCTGTAAGAAAGAAAATCACATCAAAAGGCATGTTAAGTGGGTAGGTACCTACCAAAGTCTGCAATAAATTCTTATGGAAGTGTTTGTATTTGATTTAATTATGATAATGTCTGGAAAGAAGATAGAGAGGCCTTTGCCCTGCAGTGGGACACAACAGGATAGAAAAAAAAAAAAAATTACCCTGATGGCTTTCTTGACGTGTCCATCAACGGTGCACTAAAACCCCTAAAAACGTAAACAATAACATTTCTGAACACACCAACAGTAACATTTTACAATAAAAAAAATTTGGAGTATATTTTCTTTTAATTGCAGGTGTAGTGAATGAGTCCATATCATACTTACTAAATTTATTAACATTTCAATATTTCGGTTTCCGTTTGAACCGAAATTTTTCGCGCATATGTCAATCACGTGACAATGTAATATTATGATGACATAGAGCTGATCTGAAGGAGCTGGAAGAAGTCCATGGGAAATCATTTGTAGAGACAGCCCCATCGAGTTTGGGCTCTTATGATTTGTCTCGATGAGTATGTTGTCTTACGATAACATCATCATCATCACCCTATTAACGTTCCCACTGCTGGGACACAGGGACTTCTCTCTTGACGAGAGAGATTAGGCCTTAATTCACCACGCTGGCCAAGTGCGGGTTGGTGAATGTCACATGCCCTTCAAACTCTTTAAAGTTCTCAGAAAATGCCGGTTTCCTCACGATGTTTGCCTTCACCGTTAAAGCACGTGTTTAAAGCGCACATAAATTTCTCAAGAAGAAAAATCCAGAGGTGCGTGGCGGGGTTTGAACCCACGACCTTCGGAATGAAAGTCGAGTGTCCTCCCACTTTAGCCAACACGGCTTTTTACACACATGTTAGTAGTTAATTAATAGAAAACCTAGAATAAGGCTTACTATATAGAGACAAGTCGTGTGTGTCAGGATGGCGTGTCTCATGTCTGAATAGTCACAGGTTATGCACCAAATAACTGTACCTAAACTGTACTAAACTGTACCTTTATTAAAAAAAACTGTACCTCAAGCAATTAGATATAAAATAAATTGTGATATGGACACGCCATTCTGACGTCAGGTTGGCGCGCATACTCGTGTATATCCCCAACGTGTGGGAACTATGCTCTGGAACATATACCAATAAACTGTACCTAAACTGTACCTAATAAAATTGCCAAGAAAAAAAATTTATTCTTATATAAAAAATTCTTTTTGTGCTGGATAGTCCAGTTATCGAGGAAGGCTATATAAAGGCTATATAACATCACGCTACGACCAATAGGAGCAAAGATATAGTGGTAAATGTGTAAAAAACGGGAGAAATTGTTCATCTTTTCAAGCCTTCCGTTGCGTGCGCCGTGAAAACGGTTCAAGATACACAAAAAATATGTATTAAAGAATAATAGCTCTTTAAATGATCTAAAAAACAGTCCGCGATAGTATATGTCTATCTTTTAAGATTAACTCACAAAAACCGTTTTTATGGTACCTAATTTGGTCGAAATAATTTGTTTAAGTTGTATCAACATAATAATATTAATCTTTATTAAAATAAATATGTTATTGGTTAAGAGTACTTCATCCATTATAACGCGTAGCACCGCAGGGCACAGCTAGTCTACAATGAAGCTCAGTAGTAATTGGGAGATTGTGAAGAAAGGAAGTGGTGCCTCCAGTAAGTGTCAATCACGTTTATATTTTAAAAGCTTATATTTAACCTGTTATCTTCAACCGTACTTCTCATAAATTCATAAATTCTCATAAATTCTTTATTGTACACAAAAAGGATACATCAAGGTTTATTAACAATGGTCATGTACAAAGGCGAGCTTAACCCTATAAGAGTTTTCTTACAGCAAACCTGTGGTGATGAAGAAATTTGAAACAATTAAGAGTAGGTAGAGATGCAGTGTACATACAAGTTAGAAAGAGAGAAGTAAATAGAAAAAAAGGCTTAAATTACAAAAACAATTTTTAAGTACAAAATACTATATATACTATATATAAATATATATTTATATTTAAACACTAAAATACATATACCTAAAATATAAAATACCTATACATGTACCTATAAATATTTATGTTAAAATATACATATGTATTATAAATAACACATACACATAATATATCATTACATTATACATAACCTAGAATATTTTCCATATAGAGAAATACCTAACTTAAAATAATACTAAGTGTTACTTCTATCCTGTTAGTTTAGGTCAAATCTAGAAACTTTATTTAAAAACGGTTATCTTCATCCGATTGAGCTGAAAATTTGTATACACGCATGTACATCGTTAGCTATGTGATGAGTGACTGATGACGGATGTGATGAGCGTGATGAGTTCAGCGGTCTTGTAGCGGAGATTAAATAAACTGCTGGTCTTGGGTAGCTGGAATCCAATAGAAATTTCCCAAGAAATGGGAGATACAGCCGCGGAGGCCGATCGCGAACGCAGTTCGAGCATCAGGAGACCAGGAGACCCCAATTGGTTATGTTGATACCACTCCATAACACTTTTATTCCAAGTAGTTACATAATTTAAAAATGTAACTTTAACGTAACTAACGAGAAATTTTTTGTTCCACCTAGTTACCGTAGATAGGTACAAAAGATATTATATTAGTTAGCTCTCGTGAGTCATGTACTCCTAGTACCTTCATGCTCATGGCAACCAACGTTAATGAACTTACTTAATGAAAACACGATTTTTAACGAACGATAATATAATAAAAGCCCAGTACACCTTGGATACAGTAACTATAAAAAAAAACTTATAAAAAATATGTACCAATATGTTTATTCAAGTATTAATTAACTTAATCAGCATTATGGCTTACACAGGAACAGAATAACATTTTATCACATTGCTAGGATACACTACTTCGGCATATGGGGTTTAAGAAACCTGCGGAATACAAATTGTTAATACTCAGATCAACAAAGTAATATTCAGATCCTATCATTATTTTTCAATAACAGGTTCTGATATAGTAGTTTTCTCATCCAAAGAAACTTCCCCATTTGTGTTTCCATTCCCAAGAGATTTAATAGTTTTAGTTTCATCAATTGTACAAACCTTCTCGACACTGTTTAAGGTCTTGAAATCAGGATTCGAAATATTTTCTATCTGATCACTATCCCATTCATTAAGGTAATTTTGTGTGCCTTTAGAGATTATAGCTTCAGCTCTTGTGGGCAATTTCTCAAATTTTTCATCAAGTTGCATTTCATATTCTTTTAAGATCTTGGCGTCGATGTGTTCCGCGTAGGTGTGGTGACCGGCGACCTTCGCTAGCAGAGACGCTAATTTCAGAGAGCATAATTGGTTGGACCGAACGAGTGTCTTCGCAGCTTCCGACAGATCCCCGCGAATCACATGTCTGGAAACAAATAATTTAAAATTGATATTTCATGGCGAAATACAAATTACATAGTGGCTCTAAGGAGACCATGAGAAATAAGCAAATGGCTTTTTTTGAAGTGATAATTTCATATGTGAGGGTAAACAGTTTTGTCACGGACGACGCCATCTATGAACTAGGTAACTGGGTTGTAAAGTAACAGAAGATAACATCTTCTTCACTTTATAATTTTATTTAACTCGATACTGGCAAATTGTCGCTTCAAGTCCAACATCAAGAAACTGAACTGAACTGTAACAGAAGATGTTGCAGTTGGACATACCTTCAGTTGGGTGTCCCGAGACACAGACTTATTCTCACTTATAGATTCTTCAACACTTATCTCAATAACAAAGATACACAAAGAAGCCTCGAAGCAATTATCTTTTTAGAATATACCTGTATTTCAAAGTCAATTTGATATTTGAGCTCATTCCTTGTGATTCAGTTTGTCTACTCGGACTCGACTCGGTAATCAAATGACATGATAGACTAGCTGTTACTTAGTAAATCATATTATAGGCTAGTTAATATGTAGATTGTCCTGCTTCTTAGATGCATTGTCCCCATGTTCGAGTTGCTCTTTAGAGACCATTGTTATATTCCCTCTCTTTGAGAGTTCATAGAAAAAAACGGGATACTTACAGTATCATACTAAGCATCAGTTCGCCGTTTAACGATGAAGCTCGCGCCCATTTCAATAGAACGTCTTCAGCAATACTGTCCACATGCCTGTAAATATTGAAATACATTAATAGTTTTTACAATAAAACAAAACTCACACTATTAATATAAATAGCGGTTAAAGGTTACAACTTTATCGCTAATAACTAAGGTTTTCTGTGGCAAAATCTATTCAAATTCGGGTAAAATCCAACAAATATAGTAGTAAGAACTTCAGAACTACTAGACATTACTACAAGTTTAAAATCAACCAACTTCTGCTGTCATCACCTTAGATAATTTATATACCCGAAAGATTTTAATGTAGTTTTTAATATATCAATAGAGAATAATGGATTATATTTATGTAGGGTATCTTGTATATCGGTGTATAATTAGAACAATAAATAATTTCGGACAATCCACAGGACATCTAGCCCATATGTATATTTATAATGTTAGGTCGATTCGCTTAAATAAACATTATTATCTAAATCCGTTCACGTAGAACACGTTCTAATGTAACTAACAACACAAATACCACAACAAAAGTTAATATTAAAGAAATGATTAAAAACTCTTAGGCATACTATATACTATATATATATATATACTATATATATATACTTTTAAAATAAATTGTCGCGTGAAGTGTTATTGAGATTACGTTAAGAAAAAAGAAGAGGACCCAGGAAGAAGGAGAAGAGAAAACCAAGACTAACGACGTGGACCGAATCCCTGTGTCCCGTAAATAAAGCTAGATTCTATCCGGCAACCCACTTTCTTAAAAATATCTAATGTAACCCACCTTAGCCGGCATAGTATGTACGCTTCTTTGAACATATACGCATCCAGCATTAATTCAATACAACCTTTCAGATTGTGTGTACTGAGTAACGCAAAAACTTGACGGTATATAATTCCGCCATAAAAACGCTGCGAGCTCCATTCGCCACAACCTTTCGCTGCCATTCTTTCCAGCTGAGCTAAATACAAATACGTAGTGTCTTTCCAATATCTGTAATAAAAATTTTATAAATGAATTTCGTTATAACGAACAATGCGTTTACTTAACTACCCTATTAATTTTTTTTTGTAACTACCCTGTTAATTTTTATTTTGGTTTGTATAGAATGTTTTTAATTGTTAATCCCTATATATCAAACTTACTTATGACAATCTGGGAAGAGCATGAATGCCTAGCACAAGTGTTCCTTTACACTTAAAAGGTTGTTCATCATTATGATTAATAAAACTATGTACCTATTATTACTGAACAAAAAAAAAACTTTATTTCATCATTTTCATCATTCCAGACCACTTTAATCCTCTAACATGGTTTGTTGTTTCGGTTCTAATATAATTATTGTTCTATTGGACAGGTCAACATGTATTTATATTCATTCTATAGAAGAGATTATAAGATAAAGCGTGGCGAGGAAACAAAGATCCAAAGAAATAAAGTGATTTGTAAATTATTTATTTATTTTTAGCCGTCTGTATCCCACTGCTGGACAATGGGCTCCCCGCTCCTCTTCCACAACTCTCGATCTCTCGATACTGGGAAATTCGGACTTAGGACTTATTAAACGAAATTAATATTAGCAAAAACTTACTTGAAAGATACACTTGGACTCAAACTCAATAAATATGAGTCCAGCAGATCATTTTCCGAAGCAAACTGTATCATATCATCTACTTTTCCAGAGAAAAACAGTAGCATCAAATACGCCTCCCAATCCTCCTTTTCAATGTGAATTTTGGCTTCCAAGTCCAATAATTCGTTCACGTCTTTCATGGACCCAAACATTTTTAAGAAACGCAGACCACTTTTCTGTAGCGCGCAAGATTTTATCAAATCCTCTTTATCAAGTTTATTATTTTCTTCTATGTAGTTTATTAAGTAGTCTTTGACAGATAAAAATGGTCTATCTTTGATTTGGCTAGCGGTGTCGGGGAGCAGGAAAACCTTAGAGACTCTCACTTTGGGCTGCACAGTGGTCGCAACGTTCTGTGATGTACTAGCTTCAGGAGCATTTTCGTCTAAATCTTCCGTTTGTGTATCATCTATTTTTGTAGCAGTAACATTTTTATTTTTCTGCTCGACTTTCTTCTCATATTTTGCTTTTTTTTGTTTCTTTTTCTTTGGTGCTTCTTTCCTACCTGTAAAAACAATTTGATTTAGACATAACGCTGTTGTTTGTAATGACATTAAGAATAGTCGGACTCTTGATAATGAAGAATTCCTGCTGTACATAGAACTCGTATATACACATGACAGATACCAAGTCCAGCAATACTTTGTCTAACGTATAAAATAAAATTGTTATAATATGCATATTTTAACATTATGTGCTGTTTTAAGGTGCGTTTAAACGACGAGCAAAGACGCGAGCCGAGCCCAAAAGATCCAGGTCACAAAAATCGAAACAATGTGCATGATGCTTGGACAAAAATAAAAACAAAATTCTGTGATTGACTAAATTGTTGTTTATGCATATTTGCGGCGCGGACAGTGTGTTTCAATAGCGCGATGCTGTGACCCATGTGCCGCGCGCGCCGGCCGTGTAGACGAGCATTTAGCCGAGCCGCATCTACACAGACGGCTCGGCTCGCGTAGCGCGCTACCTCGCGCCGTTTAAACGCACCTTTATGTGTACAATGTTACTCTATATTACAGCAATTTACATATACTAATATGTATGTTGGATATAATAATAGGATCACCTCTTTGATGTGACATGATGTGATTCGGTTTAAGATGTCAGTTCACTATCTATAAATAAATAAATAAAATTAATATTTCCGGACAATCCACACAACAACATCTAGGCCCGTGGTAAGCTCTTAGCTTGTGTTACGGGTACTAGACATCTGATATACTTAATATTATATACATACATACATAGATATTTTTTATTATACATATTAAACACCCAGACCAAGGAGATGACTTTTGCTCTAGTTCCTAGACATGATTGATTAAAATCGGTGGAGCCGTTTAAATGTTATGGGGAGTTACAGTGCGGAAGATGAAACGAATATCTGCAAAAATACTCAATTGGGATATCAAATGAAAGCATATCACGTGCACATTACAAAATAATATGAATTTTTACTTTCAAGGTAAGTAAGGTTTTGATATTGGGTTTTTTTTTAATTATGATTAAAATGTTTATCCACTACGATTACCGGTATGCATTAAAAAAAAATATGTATATATAGATACGGTCGAATTGAGAAACCTCCTCCTTTTTTTAAGTCGGTTATAAAGGTACCTGTAAACTTGTCAGCTGCGAAGTCTTTGACATCCCAAAGGCGTAGGCAGCCGTCGCCACCGCACGACATAACCTTATCTGCCAGCTTGGGCTGTAAACACCACATCGCACACTGTGCTGCTATCGTGTGCCCGCCGAATATAGCGATACACTCTCCTTCTAGGACGTTCCATATCTGCAAGAGTACATTAATACATTTTTTATGGTCTTCGACCTTCTTACATTGTTCCCTTGTTGTAGAAATTATTTTCAGAGCTTCAGCTACAAGGTCATAGAGATTAAAACAGTAAACCACACATTTATACATGTTCGATTCATTTGGAACACCTCAGCAGCATCAGCGATTTGTCTCATGTAGGTCGCACGGGTACTACCTTGAACCAAGCGAATCTACGTAAGACAGTGCACATGCAGCGTTCATCCGTGTCGCACTCATCAGAATCATTAGAATCTTGATTACGTATAAGCAATAAATCTATTGTCAAGTGATTTCGGTTCTATAATTCAGCATCAAGGAAGTTGTTAGCCATTTCCTACAATACAGTTTAGTTCCTAATGGCTCTACTCTAGCGTCATGATGATAATGACGATGAAACCTCAGTATATATTTTATTTATTACAGAATCAAACATCAGTCATTTTATTTATTATCAATCTATAACAGATTAAATTCAAAAACTGCTTGCAAAGTTGCGTTTAAATTTGAGAATATTTTGAAAAAAGTGTAACACACTTTCTACTAAATTATTTCTACATTATAAAGGTAACCAAAACAGTAAAAACATTCATAAAAGCATAAGTACTCTAATTGTTGTATCCTGCGAAGAAGACAGCAACTGAGCATCGCGGTGTGGATTCCAGGCGACTTGTAGAACTGTACACTCGTGGCCAGAGAGTGGTTCCAGTTGCTTGAACTGTTTGGCATTATCTGTAACAATGATATCATTCATATGAGAATCTCTAGATGACGCCTTCTGTAGATTGAACTAACTAAATTCCAAGATTTTAAGTTCCAAGATTTTATGGAAATGTCTTGAATTTTTCTGCATGATTTATAAAAGCAGGTAAATTCTTTCGATTCGATTGTAAGGATGATCTCAACGTCATGATTGTCGGAAGACTTCCTCTCTTGATGATTTCCTGTGATTACCTACGGTTGGAAGTGACTTGCCAAGAACCAGCAGCCTAAAAACACCAAATTATGTGTCCATTCTGTTGGTGGACGTTCGACATTGCAATTCTCGATCCGTATTTCTCCATTCGCAAACCTTTCGGCACTGGGTGGATTATTATAAAGGACCTACCCACAGCCACTCCAACCCAAAGGTCTACTATTAACGAAATATGACAACACAATTATCATCACATCTCATTTGCTGGAGGAGGACATTACATGGTGGTGCTAAGAACAGTCTCTGGTGGTAGGCTTCAGCCGCGGCTTGTTACCATCCCCTCCGGGCTGGGCCAGTGCGTGATGCGATTTTCGTAATGTGGTCTGGAGAAGCCATCTGCCTTCTATATAGGTCTACATGCATTTTAGACCACATCGACACATTACATCAGGTGAGATTGTGGTCAAATGAAGGCTTATCAAACATAATAAAAAAAAATAGTTTTGTACTTCTGACACAAATATTTTTTAACCTTTTCCTACTAACCTTTGTCATCATACTCCAATATAGCAATCGTGTTCGCTTTATCCGTTGAGCAAACAGCAATATAATTCTGGTACTTGGATTCCTCTTCAGAATAAGTCGTTTGTTGGGGATGCCACGCCACAGTATAAATTGTTTTCCTGAAAAGCATTTTTTTTGTTAACATGATGCCAGATAAATTACGTCTATGCATTTGATTTATTTGTAGGTACTTACAGAAACACGAAGATAGCACTAATAACCCCAAAATCCGTGTCTAGTAGAGCCACACCGCCATTTACAGAGCCTATTACAAGACCGCGTTTTGTCCATAACACAGAACTAATGTTCCATTTCTGGCCTTCTATCACCACAGAGATTTCCTTACCTCCTGCAAACAATTTAACATTTTTTTTACAAAATGTTACAAGTTTATTTATTTACATCGTTTTTTTCTGTCGCTTGCAACGTAGATGTTTTGAACTAAAGGCGATAAAAAAGTACCTACAACATAATATGTTATATTATATGAAATTCCTGTTTTTTTAACTTAAAACGCACGAAGCCTTTTAAGTTAAAAAAAAAACTTTTTAATCGTAGCCTAGCCAAGGCCTTTTCATTAATAAAACCGTTCAGCGGTCCGTAAGCTCTCTGTCAGTCAGCCAAGCTAAGCCATAAACCGCTTGCTTCTATTTTATAAATTAAAGCCCTCCGGCGCGCCTACACGCCTGTCTGTCTTCCTGTCTTTGTGTTCAGGATAAACTCGAAAACTACTGAATGGATCATTATGTCCTATGTAGAGTGGTTTAAGGCTTTTACCATTAGGTGTGATAATGATAGGCTTATCGTAAAATAAAACTTTTTTGCCAAAAATTAAACCAACTTCAAAAGAGAAACTGAAAAGTACAAAATAAATTAACTTTACAAATCATTTCGACATTATAAGTGATAATTAAAAGAAACTTATACAATAAAATAATTAAGTATTTTATAATTGTGAGGTCATAATATTCAGGAACACACAAGTCGGAAAGACAATATTTTCAAGAGTTTCCCTCAATTTCTTCAGGATTCCACCACCAGATCCAGGTTTCCTCATCATGGGACCACCCTTGGGATACTCCCTTTCCAACAAAAAAAAGAATAATCAAAATCGGTTCATAAACGACAAAGTTATACGCGGACATACATAAAAAAATAATAATATATATATATGGTCGAATTGAGAAACCTCCTTTTTTTTGAAGTCGGTTAAAAATCATAGCTTCCAAGTATTAAAAAGGAATCTATACTCACTTTCTTCCATTCTATTAGCGTGGAATAGAGCGAGCTCGCCGTTACCGCAAGCATACAAATCCATGCCTTCTCCCCAACATATAGAGTAAACACTATGCTTGAAGAAATTCGGGAAATTCTTGGCGGGCTTTTCGCATTGACCGCTGGCGTCCAAAATTCCGACCTGAAAATTTTTATAACTTGTAATTCGCTTTCTGTAACTATGAATATATTGAAATTGAATACCATGTCTCCATTATCATAGAAGCAGCAATAGTGATCACTGCTGCACTCCATTCCAATAACAGGGGAAAAATTCTAGGTCTTCATGTTCCATCTTAGACCACATCGTCACTTTACATCAGGTGAGATTGTGGTCAAATGAAGGCTTATCGATCATAAAAAAAAAAAAAAAAAAAAAAAAAAAAATAAGCGCCATAAAACGTCAAAAATCTCTAGTTAAAATACTAGATGGTACTCATTACAAGCGGAAGAGGCTATTTTATCGGTGAATCCGATGACAGATGACAAAATGCTTGTATTTTTTGTTAGCCATTAGTTACTGTTGATAAATGCATAAGCTTACCCTAGCTTCAGCTGTCGCAAAAGCGACGCAATTTTCTCTCGTAGGATGCCAAGCTAAAGTTAAAATCTTGCCCTGAACATTTTGCCAGTATGATATAATCACTCCACTAGACAGTTGATCTTCTAATTCGTTTGTAGTGTGCGTTTCCCATACTCGTATAGAACCGTCACCAGCCGCCAGTGCTATTCTATAAATAAAATTCATAAATTGCATAAACATTTGATTATAATTATGGACAAACAACACAGATTAAGAAATTCTACAAACTAAATTAAAGGCGTGCTGCAGACCGCAAAAGGTATGGGAAGAAAAGTTAAGTTTAAAAGCATATAATAAAAAATATTTAAATACAGTCTCTCCCTTTTCAAAAATAATGTATTATTCCTCTCGGTAAAATGCGCTAGCTAAAGGATTTAAAGTAGTTTCCCTAAAGAACCCATCAATTTTTCCACACTGCAGAGTGTTGAATATTTCTATAACTCAAAGTTATTGTAGTTGCAAGAAACAATACTTACTTGCCGGCATCATACGCACATGGTTTCACTTCATACAAGATTGCACCTGAAGAGGTCCAAACTTCAATTTTCTTTCTTTCTTTCATGCTGTAGCTAATGACATGTCTATCTTGTCCAACCGACCAGACCACCCAGGTATCTGCGACTGGGCTACTCAATATCTCGGGCGTTTGTAGTCGAGGTGCGTTTGAGGATAGGAAGAAAAGGCCACGTCGGTGTAGCGAATGTACTACTCGCCATTCTAGTTTGTTTTTGCTGCAATGGTATTTTAAGGTTTGTAGACAATATTATTTTGCCATTAATTAGGAATTACTAGCTGAGTTCGTTGGATATGAATGGAGTAAGGAAGAAATGAAATCGTAGAACAAAGATCCCATTCATAGTGGATAATGTACTGCTATCCGATTTTTGCAATAAGCTACTTTTTGTCCTTTTTTATATTAACTTATGTGTCAAGTTTTCTTGACCTAACTTAACATCCTTTTAAAACGAAGTTCGCTCGAGCTCTTGAGAATCTAAATTTTTGACATGTTAACTCACCTGTCAATTTGGAGTGGATTAGTCTCTAGTACTTGGTTCTTTCCATCAGCAAGAAGTAATGTATCTGGTTTGAACCAGTGCAGTGTAGGCCAGTTGCTTTCTTTAGTTCTATCCTTTTGATCTTTTTTGTACATCAGAACATTACAAGAGGATAAGAGTTTCCCTGTCTGCGTCCAGATCTTTACACCCCTGCAAAAAAATATGAGATTTACTTTCATATTACCTAGTACTAGTATATTATATGGTTTGCATCTTCATTTTAATGATATTATTTAAAAAGAACTAATCTCTAAGAGTGATTTTAGTGTCATGCTGATCATTGGCGTTCACAGCTTAGAGTGTAGCAATCTGTATGGAAATACCATAACATATGGATTGGTCGGCGTCGGCGCGGCCTTACAGTTTGCTACGCGCCGATTTGACAGCGCCGATGATCGGCGTGACCCAAAAATCAGCCTTAAAGGGAGCAAGCGCACTGGTAGGCGAAAGAGGAAATAGTTTTTAATAAAATTAAATTTAGTTGATGACGATACAATGAACTATTTTCGGTACTCAAACATATGTACAAATTGTGTAAAAACTTACCCATATTTTCCAATAGATGCCAACAAATGTGCATATTCATGAGTGTCTTGTTTACTTTCATGTGATTCTGGTTTTTCTGAAGCTGGTGCTTGGGAAGCATCATCATTATTTTCTTTGACGTGAGCTTTATCCATAGCTTCTACAAGAGATTCTATTGATGGCTCCGGTTCATTCTTTTTCTTCAAAATCTCTGCTTTCAGCCTTTCACATTCAGCTAGGAAATCTTCTTTAGGTGTCTGTTTCACCCTCACAAGTACCTCCTCCGGTTCATATTTCTTGTGTCCAAACTCATTTGCCTCATGATCTTTATAAACATCAAACATGTCATCCTCTGGAACCAAAACAATTTCTTCCCCATCTTCAGATTTATCTGAGTTATCTGTATCTTTTTCAACAACAGTTTTTTCTTGTTTCTTTTGTTCTACAGCAATTTCTAAAGCTTCACTGGGTTCTTGGTTGTTACGAAGCCTATCTATTCTACTGCCTGCTGTAAAACTACTTTTAGGTGTAGATTTGTCTTTGGAGATGATTTTGTTGATAGAAACTGCATACTGTGGACACCAGCTGATTCGGTTAATTACATCATCTTGGGCACGAACTTTGTAGATCAATTTACCAGCAAAACCTGAAATTTTAATTGTTTCTAGTTTATATCAGACATCATCAATTTAATTGTTTTTTTCCTGATAAGCATTAGTTGATTACTTATGTATGTGTGTGACTTCTTTTATTTAATATGTAGAAAATGTAATTACCACTTATATCTATAACAAATATGACTCCTTGTCGAGTTCCAACAGCCACATGCAACTGTTTATGCGGAGAGCAGCTTATACATGTTGGTCTGAAGTTCTTCAAATGTGTATATCTTTTAACTACATTAGTGTTCAAATCCCATCTACATAAATGACCACTGTTTCCAATAGACACTGCATATGGTTGTGAATTATAGCACACACCTACAACTTCCTGAAACAAAGAGAATTTAGAATCATATTAATCAAATGTACATTACATACTTTGTTTTCATGTTGAGACAAAATATTTGCTGTAAAACTAAGGTGAAAGATTGTCAAATTAAAATTATTGTAGATATCCTGTTAGTTATGACCGGGCTTCCATATTAAGATTAACTTATGGTAGCGAGAGCAAGAATTAAAATATTAACATTTTAGTAGGGAAATTAAGTCTTATTCTTATATTTTCACACTAGCAGCCCGCCCCGGCGTCGCACGGGTAAAAAAAAAGTTTTTTGTTGAAATTAAGTTGTGTCAAAGACATTTTTATTCACAATGAAGTACTTTTAACCAACAGCATATTTATTTGAATAAAGATTAATATTATTATGTTGATACAACTTGAACAAATTATTTCGACCAAATTAGGTACCATAAAAACGGTTTTTGTGAGTTAATCTTAAAAGATAGACATACACTATCGCGGACTGTTTTTTAGATCATTAAAAGAGCTATTTATTATTCTTTAATACATATTTTTTGTGTATCTTGAACCGTTTTCACGGCGCACGCAACGGAAGGCTTCAAAGATGAAATAATTTCTCCCGTTTTTTACACATTTACCACTATATCTTTGCTCCTATTGGTTGTAGCGTGATGTTATATAGCCTATAGCCTTCCTCGATAACTGGACTATCCAACACAAAAAGAATTATTCAATTCGAACCAGTAGTTTCGGAGATTAGCGCGTTCAAACAAACAAACTCTTCAGCTTTATAATATTAGTATAGAAGTATAGATTACAGCACTAAGTATAAAGACGAAAATTTAACGCAGAATCCGTAAACACCATGGATTGTTTGCGGCTCTGCGCCCACTGGAATTAGCAGATCTTGGTGCAGCAAGTGTATATGGTGATGCACTATAGTCTGTTTGACTATATTGCTTTGCAACAAAACTATGGCACTACTGATTCTGACTGCTAATCTCAAGACATACTGGTCCGATTTGAAAAACTTCTTTCAGTGTCATTTAACACAGAAGGCTACACTACATATAGACTACTTTTCTAAGGAAAATAAAAAAGATAGGCAATGCTGTGGCATGTAAAGCCATATAGCCAAGTCCAATATAATGTTGTTGATAGCATGTCAAACTTCTAGTTACATTTATTATATTTAAAAATGTATAACTATAAACAAACCTCCTTTTGAACATTGTGCTCCTCATGGCAGTGAAGGTAATTGATGGTCCACTTGCCATCCTGTTGTTCAATAGACCATTCCTTGACAACACCATCATGGCCCCCAGTAATGACATTCCTTTTTACAGGCCACTCTGGTGATATATCTACGCTGACTATTCTAAAATAGATAAATCATTTGTAAAACTAAAATTAATATTGAATTGTGGTGAATTATAGGTAGTTTTGGTTTACATGTATTTACAAAATAATGTATCCATGTATTATACTACTGATATACCACATCAGTCACCAAAACCCATAGTAGCTCTCCTTAGTTTGGGCTTGGGTGATGCTGAGGGATTAGTCCTGAAGAATTTATTTCATTTTATTAATTTACTTACTTTTCCTTGTGGGCTCTGTGAAAGATGTGAGTTCTAAAACGCTGCTTACTGTCTATAACCCCGATGTATTCGGAGGACAATGGTTCCAAAAAACAAAGACTTTTTGATGGACCACCATAAATGAGCCATCCATCTTCACTAGCCCCTAATATGGACACTTGGAACCAGTTTGGGGATGGAATTATAATTGTCTCATCCATTTTATTTTAAGACTGTAATTATACTTATATTTTGAGAAAACAAAACACTGAATTGAATTATCGTCCGATACGTAGTGATTTTAAATAGGTACTCTCTTACTCTCTGCGTCAGATGAAAAGCCGGTAGGTAAGGTTCAGAGAGTATATAATCACTACGTTTTAAGAGACGGGACTAGGAAGGAAATTTTTGATCTACGCAAAATGTCAAATCGAAGTTTACTATAAATGAAACACCAACATAATAAATAATCTGTTAAAAGTTTAAAAGCAATGGTACCAACATAAAGATAATTTTAAACCTTAAAGAAGAAGACGGTTAATAGGGTTGCACTCGTACAGAATCTAGTTTTATCGATATCGATGATTTAGGTTTCTCTCAATAATAGGTTGGACCTACATACTGAAATTGGGAACAGGGAGAAGGATACTTAGTACAAAAACAAAGTGCAAAACAGAATATTTATTTACAATATATTATGTTCATATTGTGTACCCATTATTTATGGCGAGATGTAAAACATCATCACATGATCATCATAATAACATGATCTATTGAATTGAATTAAATAATACATAGTATATTATAATGAATTTTGAGTTACTCTATTGCATTATGAAACATGTTGTAAAGAAAGAGAAAGTAATTTTGTTGTTGAATAAATAAATAATTAACTTTTGGTATTTTGATCAGATAAATCAAACAAAATGTTCCGCTATTGCAAAGTGTGTTAAAACCGCAAATTATTTTTCAACACATCGAGATGAATCCAAGAATATGATACTCCTCCTATAATGTGTCATTTAAATGAGGTTGACCAAGCATCATCTGAAAAAAAAGTTTAATTATATTCGGAAAAACAGCACAACAACAAATTAATAAATATATGTATATAATATTTAAACTCCTGATCATATTGATGATAATGGTTTTAAATGCCGAGTGTTGCACTGAGGATGTATGAGACAACTTCGTTATATTTATGTTCAAATAAAAAAAAAAATAACAGGCCATAGCATATTATCGTGTTATAGATACAATTTTGAAATGAGGCTTATGTCCTATATTAAAAATGATGATGAATAATTCATATTTTATTTGTAGCATAGAACCATTTAGGTCTGGTGGACTTGCAATTTTGTGATATGAAAATTATATCGATGATAGGCGTGCAAGCAAAACGCCTATTGTTTACAGAAGCAATAAATAACATATTGGTAAATGTACTCACCGATCTTCACCGATCTCATTCAGCAAATAATTTTGGTATAAGCTTTTAGTCTTGTCTGCTGTATGAGTTTCTTGCAAATTTCGCATCGAATAGAATTTTTATGAATTGTTTTGTTCTTCATAATTTTCACAAATTTGCGTTCTTAATGTCAATTAAAGGTCAAGTACTAGACTGATAGGTGACAAATTGACAATGATCCATGAAGAATAAAACCTATTTAACAGAACTGAACTGAACTGAAGAAGAAGAAGAATAATAATACCACTTATCTCAGAAGTAGCAGTTACAAAAAGATTTGCGAACCACTAAAGCGTATTTAATATTTGGAAGTATTATAGTCACGATTAGTTTTATTAAGTTGCATTTTTTTTTTATTAAGGTGGCATTTTTGTCAAAGCAATGCCTTAGCAAAGTTTTATGTCAGATTCTATCATAGACACTTGCACCAGCCTGGGTAAGGTTATTTGTCAGCTCTCAGTCAGTATGAAAGAAAACCATACAAAAACAAGCTTGACGAAGCGAAAGGGCTGGTCTGGTTAGTGGTTAGCCTGACTGTCAGGCAGGCTACACTCGGAACCAACGGCTGTCAGGGCCTGACAGCCGTTGATTCCGAGTGCGATGCCATTAATAAGTAAGAACTGAAGACTGAACTTAAACTACTTAACTGAAATCTAAACATAAAAAAAAGTGTGTGTGCGATTCACACATGATAGAAGTGAGTGAAACTTCAGTAAATGGACAAAATAATGAGAAGAATAAAAAAAAAAAAAACAAAAAAAAAAATACCATGCTAAAAGATTTTGTTCGGGCGGTCACCTTAATTTCCATTTCCGTTGCATCCGATTTCAAATCACAACGATTTAAAGAAGTTTCACTTCAAAAATCTTTGTAATGCTTTTAAAAAAAAAAAAAAACGAAAAAAATCTTTGTTGTGTCCATGTCAGTTGGTCTGAGGGCACTCAAAAACAAAATAATAAGCAATATAAGTAACTATTACCTTAGCCTTACCAATCTTACCATACAAAATTCTAAAAATTTTACGTTCCCCATAATTGTCGGTCCACAACTCCACACGCAGCCACTTGATGGAAGTATATAATTTAAATAAATAATTCGCATCCCATATTGTCTGAATCGCTGTAATAAGGACATAAGGACGCAAAATCATAATATCGCTGGCAAGTCGTCTATCATCAAAGTCTGGCATCCCCCTGCAGTGCATGTGTAAAAACAAAAACAGACAGATAGAACAAGACAGAATCACGATAAAAATACTACGTGAATTGAGTAATACGTCGAAATATTCGTTGTTGTGGTGGTCTATTGACATAGTTGTTTTGGTTGTCAGTCGGATAAAAACTGAGTTTATCGTCGAATGCGAATTTTTGGTTTCTTGGATTTCATTTCTCATTATTACATTTCTATTTAGTGCCATAGTTTTGTAAGGTATTTATATGTACATATAATTAACGCATCTGTACTAAAAATAAATTCAAGAAAGTCCAGGATCTGCTATCATGGCTCACTACAAAGGTGCTGCTTCTGAGGCTGGCAGAGCCATGCACCTCATGAAAAAAAGAGAAAAGGCCCAGCAAGAAATAGAGCTGCGAAAAAAGAAAATAGAAGAAGATCTGAAGATAGAAAATATTGAAAACAAATTTGCCACTCACTATGATGCCGTAGAACAACAGCTTAAGAGCTCAACTATAGGTTTGGTGACCCTTGATGAGATGAAAGCTAAGCAGGAGCATATTGTTCGAGAAAGGGAGAAGAAATTAGCTCAGAAGAAAGCAGAGAAAGAGAAAGAAAAACTGAAAGAAATAGAAGCCAAACTTGCTCAAAAAAACAAACAGAAGAGACAGGTATGTTTAATTTAAGTAGCAACCCTTATTTAAGTAGTGGCTCTGCATGGGTGCAAAATTATATACGAGGGGAGTTCAATGTATTCTCGGTATTGGTATGAAAGAATAAGCAAAAAAATCGGAATATAATTTATTTTTCAATATAGTCTCCTAGAATCTCAATACACTTATTTGTTGGGGAAAGTAACAAGCTGAAGGGTGGATGATTGATTTCTTAAAATCCGGACTCCTGCACAGCAGCCTTGCCAATATGCGCCTTGTAAACCGGCGAGTTGTCGTGAAGCAGCAAGACACTTGCAGTCAATATTCCACATCTTTTTCTTTTATTGCCTCCTTTAAATTACTCAGGGTGTTTGCGTAAGATGCACCAGTAATACTTTGACCTTTTTTTGTGTACTCGATTAGCAAGATTCCCTTAGAATCCCAAAACACTGTGGCCATGAGCTTTCCAGCGGATGGGGTGACTTTGAACTTCTTCGGTGGGTCTGTTCGTTTTTTATGCCACTGCATAGACTCTTGCTTGCTCTCAGGGTCATAGTGATGAACCCACTTTTCATCACCAGTAAAAAGCCGATCGAAAATACTTTGCGGATTTTCAACACAGAGCTCCAAAAACTCCTTGCTCTCGCAACTCACACTTGTTTCTGAAGCGCTGTGAGCATCCGCGGCACCCATCTTGCACTGACCTTTGATAAATTCAGACTCTCATGTAGGATAGTGTGAATAGTACCCACGGATAGCTTAGTTCTTTCTCCTAATATTTTCACTCTTACATGGGTATCCTCGAGTACAAGTTTCTCGACGAATTTGACGTTTTCTTCAGTAGAGGCAGTAACCGGCACACCGGCACGGGGATGTCTTCAATGCTCTCTCTACCCCGTTTGAAATCACTTGTCCACTTCTGAATTGTAGAAAATGAAGGCGCAGAATCTTGTTAAACAGCCACTATTTCTTCGTAAATAAATTTTTAATTTTTCCTTGTTTTGTGAGGAATTTTATCACAGCGCGATGCTCGATTTTTTTCATCATTGTCGAATCAGTCATCCTAGCTGTCTTTTCGCAATGATATCTTGAATACAACAATTAAATGAAATTATGTATTTATACCCTCAAAGAGTGTCATTAACTAATGAGATAATTTACCTACCCTCATCATTAGTATATCACTTCGATACCGAGAATACATTGAACGCCACTCGTAAATACCTTCCTGTTGAATGTGATAGAAAAAAAATTAAGTTAACAATCTATATCATGTGGGCATATGTGGGGTATTGTTGAATAGGTATTTCGAAATCTTTTTTAGTTTTCTTTTCCATCCGTCTAACCATTTTAGGATATATATCGAATCAAAGTTGCGTAGCAAACATTCTCACATGGGCATAGAAAATCCTACTGTAAAAAATCCCAAAAAAAGAAAAGTAGCAGTCAGGTGTACTTTTGAAAAAAAATTAAGCGTGTTTTTATTTTTTATCCAAGCATATGGCAGCAAACAGCACGTTTACGCTTTTAGGCCCACAGCATGATTCCACGCTTCTTTT
Organism: Gymnoscelis rufifasciata; assembly: GCA_929108375.1. Classification (NCBI taxonomy): domain Eukaryota; kingdom Metazoa; phylum Arthropoda; class Insecta; order Lepidoptera; family Geometridae; genus Gymnoscelis; species Gymnoscelis rufifasciata. The sequence continues at coordinate 8,055,187 of OV815302.1, read as the reverse complement.
GTTTCCTTAGCAGCACCTTTAAAGGGCCCATAACTACAAACTGCAACATATCACTTGTGTATTTATTTTGATTCTGCCTTATTGGGCTTATTCCAAATAGTTCATAATTTTATTTAATTGGCCCTCCTTTTATCATGTATGCTCAATATTTGTTGTAAAGAGTGTAGAGCTGAGCTAAAATGTATTTTTAGAAATTATCCCCTTGTGGTTAAAAAGGGGTTTAACTGCAAGTTTTAATGTCCTATATTTTTTAAGAGATTTTTGAAAATAACTACAAAGTATGTGAAAATCACTAACTCTTCGCGTACGAAGTCTTGGGCGTCAGTTAGTCGAATATTAATTATTATTATTATAAGCACCCTGTGTCCCACTGCTGGGCAAAGGCATCCCCCCATTTTTTCCACAACTCCCGATCTCCGAATATTAATAGGACAACAAAAAATCTATGGAAGCATCATCATCTTCCTATTAACGTTACCACTGCTGGGACTCAGGGACTTCTCTCTAGACTGGCCAAGTGCGGGTTGGTGAATGTCACATATCCTACAAACTCTTTTAAAGTTCTTAGAACATGCCGGTTTCCTCACGATGTTTATAGCGCACATAAATTTATCAAGAAGAAAAATCCAAAGATGCGTGGCGATGCATGCGGGGTTTGAACCCACGACCTTCGGAACACGGCGTTTTTACACACCATATAATTAAGTCATAATTAATTAACAACTAAATGTTTAGTAGAGCAATCTATACTAATATTTAACTAATATTATAATAGGAAGTAACTCTGTCTGTCTGTTCCTCTTTCACGCAAAACTACTGAACTGATTTAAATTAAATTTAGTACACAGATTTTCTAGAGCCTGATAAAGGACATTGGCTACTTTATACCGCGGGCAAAATCAATTATAATAAACTTTTGTCACAGAAAAGGGTACACAAAAGTTACAAACGCACAGAGAAGGCGATGGGCCCGGCAAATCGTATGTTCATCGGTGCGTTATTGTGTATTTGTGCCCTGATAAGGTTGGTCCTGGGCTAAATACGTAGGCACTGAATGCGAGTCAGTTAGTTCCCATGCACTCTTGTCATTAAAATAAACAGAAAACTTGTAAGAACTATTCTTACACAGAACACCCTTTAAAACTTTTTCGTATTTATTAATAACATAGATTATCTGATTTCAGATACAAGCTTTGTCATTTGATATGAATGAAGAGGAAGATGATGATGCTGGATCTGGTGATGAGAAGCCAGAAACAAGCTGGCGAGAGAAAGAGGATACGGTAATAAATATATAAATAATAATAAATATTTCCTGACTAAACATACAGCATCACTTTACCCCAAACTAAGCAGAGCTGGGTGTTAAGTGCCTGATACAACATATATGTTATTTTTTTTTGTAAATACATAAATATTTATTCAACAACTTAGTGTACAGTATACAGTAACAAGGTTTGGGAATAGAAATACATACATATAATACATAGAAAACCACCACACCCGAAACCAAAAAAAGTTTATTTAATATTGTCTATTAAATATACTTTAGCTTAGTATATCAGACACTTGATGTGTGTCAAGTGTCTGATAGCTCTGGCTTTATCTGAAATTAATAATTAAATACCACAAATTTATTTACATAAAAGATTCTTTACAGTTTCTTTTTTTCTGTATCAGTAGTACCTATGCAAAAATTGTGTTTTGTCATTAATCTATATATATAAAAATGAATCCCTATTTCCCTTGGTCACGGCATCAGGCCTGAACGGCCGGACCGATTTCGCTAATTCTTTTTTTGTTCTGTTCGTTATAATATTATCAGGAGAAGGTTCTTATGAAAGAAAAAATTAAGGAAATTGCGCGGAAAATTAGAAAATTTAAATTTACTTAACCACCTTATAAAATTATTAAACTTTTATGTAACTTTAATGTAACCTTAAGACCTTTGACATAGAATTGAATGAATGCGTGCTGCAAATATAGTCAAAGAAGATGAAAAAAAAAGACGTTTAAAACGGGTTCTTCTGTCAATTTTATTTTATTGTTAAGCAATACATTTAAAATAATTAATTTAAAGGATCAAATAAACCTGATTTTTTTAGTTCACTTGACGGTTACTTTAATTAGAGCCATCAGGCCTAATATTAAAAGTTCAATTTAATATGGAATTTTGGTTAGTTTGAATTTGTTCAAAAATCTGCTCATTTATGGCGTCTAAGGCGGTACAAAGTTCGCCGGGTCAGCAAGTCATAAATAAATTAAAGATTTTATTCAATGTTTATCTAAACATAAGTATATTTTATCTATTTAGTAGTAGTTCTTAACTTGCCATGCCCAGACAAACTTTTAACCTTTATAACATAACGATTAGAAGGTCTGGTTGTTCTCGCTAGGCTATTCTGCAATTCCACCTTACTCTAGTATCTTAGGATGTGCGTAATTTTTGTTTGTGACTATAAATATAGACCTTAATAATAATAACCACCAACTACCGTCCCTACGCCCCTCCACGTAATTTTACACTTCACCTCTATCCTCGTTACCTTCTTACAGAGTTTCAAGAAAATTCGCAAAAACCCTGACGTGGACACATCTTTTCTGCCAGATAGAGAGCGTGAGGAAGCTGATCTAAAACTTCGCGAGGAACTCCGCCTTGAATGGGTGATGACTCAGGCCAGTCTCAAGGACGAACCGATAACTGTCACATTTAGTTACTGGGATGGCTCTGGACATAGAAGGAATGTTACATTGAAGAAAGGTAACTCATATTGACGATTCCTGACAGTCTTTTATGAGTTTGTCCAAAACTCAGGTCCGGCTTAAATTCCCGCCCGAGGGAAAGTATTTGTACAATTTAAGAGCCTAATACCCAAAGAACTCATTTTATTCTTCAGGCAATTCTATCTACCAGTTTCTACAAAGATGTCTGGACACACTAAGAACGGATTTTAGCGAATTAAAAACTGTCACAGCCGACCAACTTATGTATGTGAAGGAGGATCTTATACTGCCGCACCACTACACGTTTTACGATTTTATAGTTACTAAGGTAAGTGTTTTGTATATACCTAATAATTATTGTTAACTAATGTGTAAAATTTTAAATCGGTAACTAGGAATTGAAGTCACCTGTAATGGCTGCGAGATTTATATTGGTAAGATGTCCTATATAAGTACTTAGAAATTAAACATTATTTTATAAATAAGCTTTTTATTAAAGATTTTACTTCAAATTTGGTGAATCATAACAGCCAAACTATAAGAACGCCAATCAGTACGTCTTTTCATCCAGAATGTTCGAGTGGCTTAGGACGAAAGCCATAGTTTCTTATAATGCTATGCTCGGAGCTCTCTACGGGACCAGCTAAGTCATAAACAGAAGAGCAACCTACCGTTATAGCCATGCACGCACGTAGTAAAAAAAAGGCAAAATTCTATCACATGGACTGATGTCCACCAATAAATATTCTAAGATTACCCCAGAACACTTCCTCAGGCATTTCTATGTAAAGTAGCTTCTTGCTTTATGCTCGGCTATATTTGGGGTAATGCTCATTGCGAGGGAGCTGCACGTAACGTACACGTAAAGGTAAATGACCCTCAACATTTCTTTGCCAAACCTTGCGTTCACGCATTAGCATAGCAAACTTGAATTATCGGGTCTACTCACATCACTCACTCACAAGGCTCGACGAAGTTTAACAGCCCTACGCTCGTTGTTTTGTTTAATTAGGCTATAGCAAACCAGCGAGCGACTTCGTACTTACTTTATGCTATTACTATTACAAACAAATGCTCAAGTGTGTCACCACCAGAACGCTTTGGCTGAAATGATGATGATTATGAAATTTCTGTGGTTCTTTATGATAACACCTTTTCCGAGAAACAATTAAGGACACAAAACAAAAAGTTGTAAACAAGTACGCGAGTAGTAAGCGAAAATGTTGGCCTTGCATTTTTAAGGAACAGGTATGCACACGTAAAAGGTTACGCATTAAAATGAACGAGCGCATATTCATCTGATAGTAAAAAGTTAAATGTTGTTTATTGTCGTTATCCTTCAAATAATCGTTGTAACTGCCCTTTTAACAAGGAAAACGTTTTATTTCTTCATAACAAAAATAAAGTATGTATGTAGGTACTTGTGTTTAAAATTACGTTACTTGTTACGTACGTGCAGTTATGTAGGTATGACATTTTTAGCATTATTAATTTAGAGATAATTGTTTTAGGCTCGAGGCAAAAGTGGCCCACTCTTTCAATTTGACGCATCAGATGACATAAGACTTGTTAATGACGCATCTCAAGAAAAACAGGATTCACACGCTGGAAAAGTACTACTGAGGTATGACATGATAAAACAATTTTAAGATTTATCGAAGTAATTAAGTTATATTTTTTTTCATTACAGATCATGGTACGAGAGGAATAAGCACATTTTCCCAGCGTCCAGATGGGAGCCCTATGACCCTACCAAAACGTATTCTAAGTATACTATCAAAGGAAAGTGAATATATTTAGTTTAATGTTTAGGAATAGCTCGCAATCGCAATAAAACACTGTTGTAACTAAAGTAAATACATAAAGTATTAATAAATAATTAAAATGGAAGTACATTGTTGCATTATTATTATAACCTTATAAATATATCCTAACTTGTGCAACTTAAGAATTTTTCTAATTCTATCCATCTTTGAGCTTCTAAGTTGTTCAAAAATGTTTTCTGCCCATCAGTGAGTGATTGAAGGTCCATCTGTCGAGGAGCATATCTTTGAAAATGTATGATGGCAGCCAAGAGATTCCATATGGAAAATTCTGGCCAAAGCACATCAGTAAAGTACAAAACAGTTTTTGATACCTGAAAAAAAAAATTTCATTCAAATCTAAATCCAACCTAAACATGGTAACAAGTTTCACTGTTGATGATAGACTTAAATAGCATTTTTAACATCTTTTAATATCTTGTACTTGCCTGCCATAGCATAAAATCCGAAAGTCTGACCTCTCCTGAGGTTCTGACTAAAAGTTCGGCTTCTCCAAGATCCAGAGTTTGTGTGACCAGAGCTTCGTCAATATCGTCTGCGTCTAACTGTTTCTCATGTACTGCGTTGACTAATTGGGATGCAGCTCGGCTTATTTCATCTCGCCCTAAAAATGTAATTGGGATCATCATGATCACATAAATAGAGCTCCGCTTAGTTTGGAGCTAGAGAGTGCTTGTTTTCGTTGAAAGTTGGTTAAAAAACCTACATAAATTACGTAGGTATATTGAATGGGGCCCACGATGGGTGTATTGCGGTGTTTTAAGGCCGCTATTAACTAAACTCAAGTTCATAAAAAATAAGGCTAATATATTGTAGTGTAATATTGAGTAAATGTTAAAGCAAAAATTACCTTGACCATACTAAAAACCTTTACAGTAAATTTTCTTAATATAACAGAAAGAGAATATTAAATTAAATATTTAAAAACAAACCTGTATATGCATAAGCAATGTTCAGCCTTAACTTATCATTGTGTCTGGTGGCTAGCATTACACGGGAGATAAGGGCCTTCAAATCATCAGGAAGCATTGACAGCCGTCCTGCCACATGAACTCGGATACCCCATTCATTTATTTGGTCTCTAAAATTAGGAATATGCATTAGATTATACAAATCATCTATACTAATATATAAAGCTGAAGAGTTTGTTTGTTTGAACGCGCTAATCTCCAAAACTACTGGTTCGAATTGAATAATTCTTTTTGTGTTGGATAGTCCAGTTATCGAGGAAGGCTATAGGCTATATAACATCACGCTACGACCAATAGGAGCAAAGATATAGTGGTAAATGTGTAAAAAACGGGAGAAATTGTTCATCTTTGAAGCCGTCCGTTGCGTGCACCGTGAAAACGGTTCAAGATACACAAAAAATATGTATTAAAGAATAATAGCTCTTTTAATGATCTAAAAAACAGTCCACTATAGTATATGTCTATCTTTTAAGATAAACTCACAAAAACCGTTTTTATGGTACCTAATTTGGTCGAAATAATTTGTTTAAGTTGTATCAACATAATAATATTAATCTTTATTCAAATAAATATGTTGTTGGTTAAGAGTTCTTCATCCATTATAACGCGGGTAGCACCGCAGGGCACAGCTAGTATAACATAAATAGGTTTGTCATAATGTTTCAAACACATTATTAATGAACAATTTTTTTTTTTAATTTTTCTTTAGTTCATATTTGTTAAGACATCATAGGAAGAAGAAGCTACTGGGCTTCCCTATCCTGAAAAACCTGCAGAACTACCAAAACATCTGCTCATAGTTCCAAGAACTGATTGCAGATACAAATGGAGAATAAAAAAAATTATAAAAAAAAATTTGCTTTAGATATCTGATGAGCTTGTAGAATATGTAAAAATGGTTTTTGTGTTATGACTTAACCATGCCATTGACAGTTCATTTAGATATCTGATGAGCTTGTAGACAAATGTCTATACAAATGGTTTTTGTGTTAAGACTTAATATGCCATTGACAGTTCATGAGACTTTTCAGTTAAGTTGATGTTGTGCATCAAATTAAATAAAAGTTTTGACTTTGTAAACAATCATCATTATCAAAACTTATAAGAAATATTGTTGTGTATGTACTGTAACTGTCTATAAGCCCGAACTATGGTAAATACTAAGATTTAACAATATAAGTTTATGAAAATAAAACATATTTTTGGGCTTTTACCATTCGATTTTGGTAAATTGGTTTGACCAGTGACAGCTAGTAAAAGTTAAAAAGAAAACTGTTTTCTTTTTACCTTATCATTATTAAAGACCAGGCTTTCTGATGCTTTGGTGGCCGCTTACCAAGTAAATTGTAGTAAACGTCCGAATCGCTAAATAATTCAGGCATTTACCAGTAAGAGTTGGTAAATTACTTTGGTCTTACCGGTAAATCTATTAGGATTACCAAACTTTGGGCTTTTACAGTAACATAGATATACAAGGTAAGTACCCAGTTGACATCAACTTACAATTCATTTAACAGCCTCTGAAATTTTTCTCGCACCATTTCCATCAAAGTATCAACCTCTTCTTTTGTCCTTTTAAAGTTTTCAATGCTAAATGCATAAACAGTCACTTCTGGAATTCCAAGGTCTAAGCACCACTGAAATATTAAAAATGTAACATTATGACATATTTTTATCAAGACTACATAACTAGGACTCATTAAGTATTTACCTATCTACCTGAATATAAGTATTAAAATTTTGACAAAACACTTTTATGAAATATTTTCCTACATCAAGGGAGAACCACTGCAAATGAAACAGATTGAAATTCTGCCCAATGAAGATAAGCTAAGTACATTAATATTAACTTAAATTTATAAAATATTTCTGCACATTTCAGGTCTATGCCCTGCAACAACAAAATTAAAACCATATATACCTTTAATGTCTCTGAAAGTTTTTCAAAACCCTTATTATGACCTTCTCTGGTTTTAACACTGGTTTTCTTTGCAAATCTGCGGTTACCATCCATAATAAGGGCAAGATGTTGAGGTACTCTGCCCGTCTTCACCACTTTTATACATAGTAATTGGAAGAAGGATACGCAGTTCTCTTTAACCCACGACATCACTCAAGCACGTCTTTACTTTGACTACCTACTTTCAACTCAAAGTATTTCCTTGTATGTTTGGTTGTTCTCCTTCGGACGTATATTTAATGCACCTTGACCGTCCGCTCTTTAAAGACATTTACGTATCCCTACACTGTGCAGTATGTACGAAAATTAATTATGCTATATATTTATTTGTGTGTGACCAAACACAGTGCGGCGGCATTTGAGCTTGACGGTCGCGTAACCACTTTCGTTAAAGTAATTGGATTAAATAATTCCGATTACGTGGTTTTCACTACTCTTCACTCATGCAAAGTAAATATGTTATCACCAGTCAGAGAGTTATCACTACGTTTTGATAACAATGGTTTAGCCACAAGGCTCGTGCTCAATAAATTCATCCAATCAATCAAACGATACCTAAAAAAATACACATTTTAAGTTCGATTTGGTTGCACTTGGAAGTCTATAGATAATAAGGTAGACGTATACTAAAAAATGTTTCTAAAATCTAGAAATTGAACATTGGAATTAAAATTAAGTTAGGAATTAGGTACCTAAGTAAAGATATCAAATTTGGATCAAAGGGTAAACGTACTTAATGAATATAAACAAACTCTCCAAGGTTTCCATCAAAACATTTAGCAAGAGAAAACACGCAGATAACAGCGCTTCGCTGTTCGTTAAATTATTTTATAGGTTACCAGGCTTAATCTTTATAATTATTATTATTTTTTCATTTACACGGGACTCTTGGTGTATGAGTCCATCTCATTTTGTATTAAATATTTTTAAAGGTACTAACAACTAAGACTAGGTCATTGACTAAGACTGCAAATCATTGCAAATGGCTGCAAACTGCATTTCATATTAATTGATTTTCAACCAATCGAATTACGACAAATACTGTTAATCGCATGATAAATTAGGGGTAAGTATATAATAAACTTAAGTATTTTGGTTAATTCTTTGAGCTTAAAAAAATATCCCTATAATTCCTTGTTTGAGAATTCAATCACAGAAATACTTCTTGACTAACTTGGTTTACGACTTAAGTAGGTATTTCTAAATCACACGTGCCATTGGTTTGTTCTTCTTGTGGTGACAATGAAGGTGTTACATTTTATATAATACCCTTACACGAGCCGGAAACGGGAACTTACACGGGAAATTATAACTTTTCGTTAGTTAGACTTAGCATATCCTAATATATCCTATTAGTAGGTACTTATGAATATCAAACATTTCATGTTAAATACCTATTTGATATATAATTATTTAGTATACCTACTTAATTTAGACTTAGGCTATATTAGGTTTATTATTATTATATTTCAAAAATCTAACATAAAATTTTAAATTGTGTAACAAAGGTATAGAAAATGTTAAATATTAGGCTTATATGAGATGGACTCATACTACACCTAGGGTTCCGTGTACTATTTCAACTGGTTTTGCAATAAAAAAATATGTTTTACGTAACTGAAAAAATCATTACGGTCACCCATCCAAGTACTGACCTCGCGGAACGTTGCTGAACTTTGTACAAATCACGTCTGGTATATGTTAGCCCCTAAGTAGGTATATATTTTTTGTGGGTTTTAGTTGATTATAGCTGCAGCAAAATACAAATACAGCATCACTCAAAATTTTAGCACTCTAGCTATCACTTTGCGTTTTGTGATAGTTTGTGTTGGGTGTCCTTTCTTAATAAATAAATAAATCACGGTTCTTGAGATACAGCCTGGTGACAGACGACGAAGTCTTGACATTAAGGCTTTTAATTCCCTTTGGGTAAGGTACCCTAAAAATATAAGACCAACTTAGTGTGCGTTGGTCTCAAGATTACGTCATCTCCACTTCTTTGTATTTTGGTGAATTACTTTTACTTTTACACTTTTCAGATGATTTGACTCGTGACATAATAGAAGAATTGATAGCTGGCGTTTATGTGGTAGTGCCAACCACAGCAAAAAATACATTCACTCACCCAGAGAGTATAGTTGTCTTATTCAGTCACTACGTTTCATTCACCATTCAATTCATCAATGTTAGAAAAAAAAAACCAGAAAAAACACTACAAAATAAGATAAGAACTGTCTACTTGTTTTTCTTTTTCCTGTAAATTGAAAACCATTGTTTATTCGCTATGTTCAAATTAAAATTAAAGTCCTTAGGTCATCCAAATCCTGAAAGTTTTAATTGCGAAGGTAAGTACCAAACTCGTTGACTACTTTGCACATTGCCGGTTAGCTTCACATACTGGATGAGTCCAGGATCATCTGGATGGAGGTTTTTTCTGTTGACGTCCGTAAGTGTTAACCCTCTGAATTACACGTGACCTCCGGGTGGTGTGGTGCTAAGAACAGTCTCTGCTGGTAGACTTTGGCCGCGGTTTGTCACCACCCCGGCTGGGCCACTGCGTGAAGCGATTTTTTGGTGTTTCGTAATGTGGCCCGGAGAATCTACCTTATAGGTCTTCATGCCCTATACCTTAGTCACTTACATCAGGTGAGAAGGGTCAAACGAAGGCTTATCTAACATAAAAAATAAAAAAAAAATCCTCAGATAAAAAGACAAACTCTCTGAATGTAAAACATTACTTTTTAAATTTTTAGATAACAAGGAATATAAAAGCGTGGTATTATGGCTTGAAGACCAAAAAATTAGACACTATAAAATAGAAGAACGGGAAGGTCTTCGAAATTTCGACAGTGAAGGTTGGCAAGAGGCCTATGTTACTTATCAACGGGATCTTGTCAGCCCTGCGGTTGGGCTCTCACCCAATGAACAACTTAATTGGCTTCTATCTTATGCTGTCAGATTAGAATATGCAGATAATGGTAAGACAGTGATTCCTATCATTACTTGAAAGAAAAAAAGAAACAAAATGAAATAGATATACTTAAACTACCCTTTTTTATTTACAGTTGAAAAATACAAAAAGGCCAAAGTGCAGCAACCAAAGCAAGCTGCCCCTAATATTATTTCTTCAAACCCTTTAGATAATTTGGATTGTAAGTATGTTATGATTATTTTGCTCACAATCACTGTACAATTATTATTGTTCTTTTAATTTTTACGGATCAATATGGCTGTAATTATTAAATCTGGACTCTTAGGTATAGAGATATTTACTACCCAAAACACAAACACAGAGCTTAGGTCAGGGACTATGTTGTTGTGTAGATTGTTTAATATTTATTTCAATTATTATTAGAAGATTGTCAAATGTAAGTAACTATTTGATTTTTTTTACAGTTTCCTGTCCAGAATTTCTGACCGGAGTGAACCGAGTGTGCACAATAGCTGGCATCAGTCCTCACCCTGATCCAAAAATCAGATTGGCTGCTCTTTCCAAGATTTTAAAAACAACACCACATCCTGAACCTCAATCTTCAGAGTCCTTAGTAATACAGCAGCCATCAGATGTATTGAAATTGCTTTTCATAGAAGATCTAAGAGATTTGCAGACTAAAATAAATGAATCTCTTGTAGCTGTGCAAGCAATCACTGCTGACCCAAGGACAGATACTAAGCTTGGTGCTGTTGGTCGATAAATACTTATATATCAAGGGCTTATTTCACAAAATCAGATTAAGTAAGCAATAGTTATGTCAATAATTATGTGTCAAGTGTGTGGTATGTCAAGAGCTATCTCACTTTGCCACATGTGACAGAAAAACTATATAGGTACTATAATACAATATGTAAACCCAAAGGTAAGATTAGGCAATCCTAATCTTACTCAGAGTTGGTGAAACATGCCTTTTATTTATAATACTGGGATGAAATTCAGTAAACCATGTTTTGCAACTGTAATGAATAAATTTATTTATGCTTGAATAAAATGTTTTATTACAATATGTATGTACCTACTGAAAGACTTGAATAGGTATTCCGCTGGATTTTCCAATTAAAACAATTTAGGTTATTAAAATGCAGATCAGATTAAAAATCAACATTTTCACCATTTCTTTTTAATATATGTTTTCTCTACACAACTAAATCAAAAACTTAACAGTCTACTTTATTTAGTTTATAATATAGATCTTAATGCATGCCACCTCCTTTTTCTAGCATCTGTGCAAATCTATTAGTTATCAGAAGCGAAACATCAATGAATCTTTCAACACAGTTTGAAATACAAGTCTCCGTTCTTGAATCCAGTTTCGAACCTGGCTTGTCCACACACTTTTCCCAGCAGAAATCATTGAACTCGTGGATCTAAAAAAGATTATTAGCATGTGAAATACACAATATTTCTAATGATGCAACATGACACAATAATGGAAGTACCTTGTTGCAGCTTTGAAAGTAGATGCAATGACAGTGTTTTTTTAATATCTGTCCGCCCTGACTTTGCATGGTGGCCAAATATATTCAAATAAATACCTCTTAGCGCTATAAATTGTTTGTTCCAATAATAAATAGGTTGTAAGTACAGCAGTTTTAAGCAATTCTGACTTAATATTACTAATATTCACCATGATAGTTGTCAGTGGTAATAAAGCTTTAAGAAAATACAAGTTGAAAAGTTTTTGTGTGAGACTGAAAAATGATTTTTACCTGAGCATGAAATTGTGCTTTTTGTTTTTCAACCATTAAAAAATCTTGGAGTTCGGAATCACCTGCTCCTTTGGAGCTGGAAAAATCAGACAGGTCACTCATTTTTGTATGGATAATAATTTACGAAAGTTATCAGTTTTCGGGATATTTTAATTTTTCCAGGTTAGAATTTTCTTTCTGAGTTCGATTCGATTGACTTGCAGACTAAAACGTAGTGATTATATACTCTGTTCTGTTGCAGACAAGCAAATGCAATCCTAGGAATTCCAGAGAGTATAAAATCAAATCACTACGTTTATGAATTCTACTTCTTCTTCTTTTATTTAATGGCGTAATTATTATACTTTGATCTTAGCCAAAAGGCCGAGAAGCGATAAAATGGCGTGTAGAAATTCTACAATGATGCCAATTGCAACTCGAAATGTCAGTGTTAAGAAATTTGTTTTGTTGTCGTAACGTAAAAAGCAAATAAGATTTGGCTAGTCACAAACTCTATACGAACGAAGAAGATTTTGTCCTGGCACATCCGGGATTCCGGAGGTAAGCCGGATGATGGGTAATCTTGTTGGATCAATGAACATTGTTGGACCACTACCATATACCACAATGAGAACAGTCGATTGTATCAGTTTAATAAATATTTCTTTTCTAAATTGTCTAATAAATTATTTTTCTATACCTAGTTTCAAAGATACATCTTTGAAACTATAGAAAAATAATGTATATATATTTATTTTATAAAAAAATAAAAATAAAATTCATTTAATTATGTATGTATATATATGGATAAATATAAATATGTATAACAGAAGTATTTCGGGGAGAAGCGCCCATAAATGCACCAGTATGGGGGGAGTTGAGCTGCTGTCGAGATACGGATCCTCTGAGATACAGTCACTGATTAGTTCAGAAGGATCCGTAGCCTTGACTGTATGCGAAATATGCCTCCTATAGGTACTTGGTGCAATTAAACCTAGTCTAGTTTAGTTTTTAGTTTTAGTCTTAGTGTAGTTATAGGTCGTCTGTAAGACATCGTCCCATCAATAAGATGCACCTTTTGTAAAAAAATTTTACAATAAAAACCATTTTTTTTTTTTTTTTTTTAATTCAGACATCAATAATCCATAGTTTGGTTAGTAACTTAAAATTAATTAGGGTTAGTACTTACAATATAACATAGCAAAATTTTAAAATTAATTTTTTTAACTAGCATTTGAATACATCTTATAATAAATGGGGTATCCCATTTATTATTAAAAGCAGACAGAATGCTATTGGTACTTCCGCGAATTCTGCAGAGTAAAGACGCGACTTTTTTTCTCATGTATTAAAATTCAGGATAAGGCCATAAATCAGACCACCAGCTTGTATATAATAAATCAGTATATTTCTTGATTTTAACAAATAACGTTTGCTTATCGCTTCGAACTCGTCACGACCTGACACCGTCTCTCAACAGAATGGCTGTCCGCCATAACAATATCAAAATGACAGTGACGTTCCCCATAGAACGCATAAAAATAAATTTCAAAAAGTAAAAGCTTTTACGACTAAGTTAACAGTCGGCCATTCTGCTGCGGGGATGTCCACAGCCCCGAATAAAGCTCGGCCATTCGGTTAGTAATATGTCCACATATGTGTAGATGTGAAATCAAAAATTATATAAAATTAAAAAGAACATCTTCTAAATAGAGTATTACATCTGGCACTAAAATAGAGTAAAAATTAGATTTTGACATAATATTATCAATTTCTTTAAAAAGTTTGTTAAATTCTTAATTTACTTTTTATTTGTAATTTTCTGTATCAATGCAAATGCTAATAATTATTATTGTAAACTAGTGTCGATCATTCTATGTGAATTGTTTCTTCGGATTTGTTTGAGTAATAGCCAGGGGGTGTCGATATCATATCTCCCCACACCAGGGATGTCGAAGTTTCATCTCCCCACACCAGGGAAGTCGAAGTTTCATCTCCCCACACCAGGGAAGTCAAAGTCTCGTCTCCCCACACCAGGGAAGTGAACGTCTCATCTCCCCACACCAGGGAAGTCAAAGTCTCATCTCCCCACACCAGGGAAGTCAAAGTCTCATCTCCCCACACCAGGGAAGTCAAAGTCTCATCTCCCCACACCAGGGAAGTGAACGTCTCATCTCCCCACACCAGGGAAGTCAAAGTCTCACATCACCCCACACCAGGGGTGTCCGTATCACATCACTCCACACCAGGAGCAAAACATATTACGGGCTCAAATTCAATTCCAATTCTCGTATTAATCTTCTCAATAATCAGTGGTTCATCAACCATAATGGATAGTAATTTTGTTTTTGATTCTGTTTGCGCTTATTCTGAAAATGTTAGGATAGGAAGGTAGTGTTAAGTGTAATGTTCATCTTATTCTGAGTCACCACTACTACATGTCGCATCACAATCTGATTGAGGCATGTCAATAGTGATCCATTGTTTTAACATATCGGCTGAAAATATATTTTTATAAGACCGATTGGCATGTCTATCAATACTAGAAATTTCATATCATTGTCTAAAACACCTTTAACTTAAATGACCCTTTAAACTTCGGGGCTAGCTTCTTGCCCTTCCCATTGACGGGATTAAGATTAGGAATCATTACAAGGTCACCTAATAGATATGATTTTCTTTGGAGCTTTACTTTTATCGTATCGGTTTTTCATTTTCTCTTTTCAGCTATACATTATTGCACTGTTTCTCGTTCTTCATCTATTCAAGTTGTTTTAGAGACTCTTTCCAATGCTTTTATAGTAGGTACTTTTGGATTTGGTATTTCTTACACATCTAATAAAAATAAATTAACTATAATCGGCTCAGAGCATTTATATGCATGCTTTGCCCGGGTCTGTATTTTCCTTTTTATCAGAGTATTGTTTAAGAGTATTTCTAGAGCTTATATTGTAGATAGATTCACATTTCTGACTATCATGACCAAAACGGGAGCACTTATTGCATTGCTTCGGTGATTTTGTACATTGGCGAGAGACATGACCTACTTCTAGACAGTTGTAGCACTCTATCAGTTTAGCATTTTGGGATCTCGCATTGTAGTATTTGTCTCCAGTTTTGGAAATAAATTCAAATTTAGAGTCATTTATATCTCTTTTAGTTGCTAAAGCATTTTTCTTAGAAATTCGCCGCAGATATTGTAACAATTGAGATGGTTTTGTGAAACTAGAACCTTGTGCGTTTAGGCGTATATTGAAATCAAATATTCCGTTGATGATACAATCAACTGCATTTCGTCCTGTGATACAACACCTTTTAACAAGTCGTGCCTTGTCGTGATAATAGTCTTCCAGTGATTCCTCTCGTTTACTTCTTCTTTCTAGCATTTCAGATAATCGATCTGCGTAATTACGGTCATCAGGGAAAGCTTTAACAATCTTCTTTTGCCATTCTCGCCAGGTAAAATTAATAGAATTTCTTCCCTGGTACCATTTTTTTGCATGACCTGCTAGTTTAGGAATCGCGTAGAATATTATTTGTTTGTCATTCCATTTATAAATTTTTGCTGTTTGATTTACCTTACGTACCCAGTCAGCGGCTGATTGGTCATTAGCATCTGGGTTAAATTCGGGAATGACGTTTTGTGCTCCTTCAAAGTGCTGTTCGGATTTACCAAACCATCGAACAATATTTTTCATTATGTCGTAGTCACGTGATGTTTTAAAGCTAGCGTAGCGTCGTGTTTTTCTTCTTTCAAATGATCGGGGTTTTCGTCGAGACCGTCTTTCATGAAGAGTTGACACTGATGACGTAGACGTTGAACTATGACGATAGTGTTTTCTTTTTGTCATTCCTGACCGTCTATCAGTCAACAAATAATCGTCGTCGGTTATTTCACTATCGCTGATGTGTCGTCTTGGGTTTGTAGATCGCTTCCGTCTTCTACCAAACCGAGATTGCGAAGACAAGCTGTTTGTGTCAGAAGTGTATGTTCTACAGTGCCGTCACGATCGATTGTGATAAGTGTTACGTTTACGGCGGTTTCTGTCTCTTGGACTAAGTTCTGGTCGTGACCGTCGCATAGGACTATATCGTTGCCTCTTACGTGAAGGTCTTTCATTGTTTTCACCATCTAAAGGTGGTGGTGTGTAGCGAGACGTGTCTGACATTGACATTTGTTATATGTGGCTAAGTGTGGAACAGCAGATTTCTTCTAAAGTTCTTACCACCTCTGAATTATTAAAATTCAGGATAAGGCCATAAATCAGACCACCAGCTTGTATATAATAAATCAGTATATTTCTTGATTTTAACAAATAACGTTTGCTTATCGCTTCGAACTCGTCACGACCTGACACCGTCTCTCAACAGAATGGCTGTCCGCCATAACAATATCAAAATGACAGTGACGTTCCCCATAGAACGCATAAAAATAAATTTCAAAAAGTAAAAGCTTTTACGACTAAGTTAACACATGCATGCGTAAAAGTCGTCTGTGCGGGCTTCGGCGAACATGCCGGACGCACTGCAAAACTGTTTATATATATATATTTATATATACTACACTCACACAATGAGTGAGTGAGTGAATTGAATAAGAGTGGCAATGGACAGGCCGTTGCGTCGGGCCGGAAAGTTTCTTAACACATTCACATCTCTTTTAAAAAATTGTGAGGTTCCCGAATGACGTAGTTGAGCTTAATGAACAACGCTTTAAGAAGTTAGTAAAGTTTAGACTAACTGCAAAAGTCTACTACAGGCCTGGCGCACTCCGCGCTAAAACGTCAAAACATACCTACGACGCGCTGCGGACAGTTGGCAGATAGCCGAGTCACGCGCGCCTTTCGCAAGCTTTTTTTAGTTTTTATTAAAAAGGAATTAAAAAATATAATTAAGTTAGCCATTTATAATTTTCTTATTGATTATTATGTATATGACATTATTACTTTGTATGCAGGTCAGTCAAACAAAACATAATCAATATGATTTATTCGGATTAGTAAATCTGGGCACATATTACATTACTGTGTCTGTTTAAATTAATACAAATCAGCTGGTCAGCTCCTATACCGTACCTTTACCATAATCTGAATTAAATATACCTAGTTTGCTTTACCTACTGAAAATAAAAGAGGATAAACTTTATGATTTTAAGGTGCTGGCTCCTGGGCTATCTTGTTCGCGTCGTATGTCATTCCAATTTTATTCGCGTATAATATAGGTATATACATATACCTACACATACACACCAAAACAAAATAATTACTTCATAAACAAGGTACATACCACTAACGAATCTATGCCTATGCAGATATTTAAAAAAGTTAAATAGTTCTCTAATCTACCACTTTCTACTAAGACCTAGCCTAGGTTTATTTGACAAGTCATTTGTTTACATAAATAGAGTTAATTCAATAGTCAGATAAAAATATTCTTGTAATGACAACCCTGATGTCGTCAGAAAAGGTAAGGGTTACACGATAGAAAGAGAGGCAACTTCTAGGTGAATATAACTGTAGGTACCTAACTAATTCTGTGCGATTTGAATTGAACTTAATTATGTTGTAGAAAGGGTCGCTATTCCTTTAATTGATTTGTCGGAGTGCGTCTTCTGTACTTGTACTATTATGTATTCTGTGACTATACTTCGTCGGAATATATTGACGATAAAGACGCATGGTCAACTTCTGCGTCTTCTCTAAACAGAATAAGCCATGATGACTGTTGACTTCACTTTGTTATATTTTGTTAATAGGTATGAGTTTTTTTTTTATAGAATGCATTTTTTTTTATAATTTATTGTTGACAGAGCCTCTATACAGCAGCAATTAATATTTTAAATAATTGAATTAACTTATTGCATTATTGTTTTTATTGACATAAGTAGTTTGACCTTCTCTGACATGGAAATATTATGTTGTACAAATCAATCCCTTTGTTACGGTGATTAGCATTCTGTAGTGTGCATTTTTTTTTCTAAGTTATTATTTCAATTAATGTTTTAAACTTATAGATTTGACAAGGCACCTGATAAGCCGCTGCTGAGAAATTACATGTACGACCTCTAACGAAACCAAGTGTACAATTAGTTCCTAAGGTGGATGAATAAATGAATTACCTACTGCTCATTGCAAATTAAGTACCTATGCCCTATTCCCAGTAACGACCGACAGCGACAGTGCCCCACACGGATATACGCGTCGATATTAGATGAACCTGTTGGTGTGCCCAAAACGCGGATACGCGCCCTGTGTACTATCTCCGAGTGCCCGTCGGTCGACTCACATGTGCGTTGTGTTGTGAGCGCAATAAAACAAGAGAACAATGGGGTTACGCGAAGTTACGCATTATTGTGTGGAAAAGGTCTATTCTGCTCTGCGCCACCTACCCTAAAAAACTAGGATTATACACGAAACGAAAGCCACCGCGCGAAATAAAAAAATATGATAGTATATTTTTTGACGGAAGAGAGTTTCTTGCGATTTCGCATTTTTAACTTTTGCTAACGTATTTTATTTATGGTAGATATGTTTATCGCCTTCGGTTGCTTCGGTCTTGTATTTTTTAATTTCGTTGCTTGATGGAACCCGCTGCGCCTTTGGCAAGCAGGCATGAGAAGAACATTTTAATTAACACTAATCGAGAGAAAATATCTAAGTTTTTGGTCGTGCGATGGGAATCCAACTTAGGTAGATAAGTGTTTGAGAAGCAGAAGGGTGCGGACCTTTTACCTCTCAAACACTTAAGTCGTCAAATAATAAAGAAAATTGTAAAATAATATTGAAGAAATTATATTATATTGGAATAAAAAAAATTAAGCTACATTTTGGGGGTAGAAGGTGGATTGTCCCAATAGGTAACAAAAGGAAAAAGGAGATCTCCCCTGTGCTGAAGTTCGCCCATCTGGCGCACTTACTCCAGTGGTCTTACGACCGACAGTTGATGTCGGGTAATCTATACTAATATTAGGTCCTACATATGACATATGAAATTGGCGTTTTTCGTACTGGCCACTTTAATCACAAATTTCTCCTCTTTGGTAAGGAATTCCAAATTCAAATTTGTACAGCTATAGACTCATGTATTTGTGCTTCGATGATCGTCATTCATTTGTTTTTTTTCTTCTGTTTTTTTCTGTTTGCGTCACTCATT
Organism: Gymnoscelis rufifasciata; assembly: GCA_929108375.1. NCBI lineage: Eukaryota > Metazoa > Arthropoda > Insecta > Lepidoptera > Geometridae > Gymnoscelis > Gymnoscelis rufifasciata. The sequence goes on along the minus strand of OV815302.1, from coordinate 8,035,874 downwards.
TTACAAAATGGAAAACTTAAAATATCGCATTATTTACGAGTACGAGTTCCGCCGTGGCACTAGTGCTGCGGAAACAACTCGAAGGGTGAATGATGTGTATGGCGGTCGTGTTGCAAAAGAAAACACAGTTCGTTTTTGGTTCCAACGTTTTCGTTCTGGAAATTTCGACTTGCAGAACAAGCCCCGTGGACGGCCTGAGACTCAAGTTGATAATGAAGAGTTGAAGGCTATTGTGGAAGCGGATCCATCGCAAACCACGTCCGAGTTAGCTGCAGGCTGCGGTGTTAGTGATAAAACTGTTTTAATTCACTTGAAGCAAATTGGGAAGATTAAAAAGCTTGAAAGGTGGGTACCTCACGAATTGACTGAAGCAAACCGGCAAACGCGCGTCGACTGCTGCGTTACATTACTAAACCGGCACAATAATGAAGGTATTTTAAACCGAATCATTACCTGTGATGAAAAATGGGTTCTTTACGATAATCGGAAGCGCTCAGCGCAATGGTTGGATCCTGGCCAGCCAGCCAAATCCTGCCCCAAGCGAAAATTAACCCCAAAAAAGTTACTTGTAAGCGTTTGGTGGACTAGTGCCGGTATTGTTCATTACAGTTTTCTCAAATCTGGCCAGACTATTACGGCTGATGTCTATTGTCAGCAATTGCAAACCATGATGGAAAAGCTAGCGGCTAAACAACCTAGGCTGGTCAATCGCTCCACGCCACTGCTGCTTCACGACAACGCTAGACCACACACTGCGCAACAGACGGCTACTAAATTAGAAGAGCTTCAATTGGAAAGTCTAAGACATCCTCCGTACTCCCCGGACCTTGCTCCAACAGATTACCATTTTTTTCGAAATTTGGATAACTTCTTGCAAGGGAAAAAATTCAACTCCGATGGGGCAGTCCAAATCGCCTTCAAAGATTTTATTGATTCCCGTCCGACTGGTTTTTTTAGTAAAGGGATCAATGAACTACCTATAAGATGGCAAAAGTGCATAGAAAATAATGGTTCATACTTTGATTAATTAAATATATTATATTAAAAAATATTCGACTTTTTGTTCCTCCCATACAAAACGCCAATTTCATATGTAAGGACCTAATATTATAAAGCTGAAGAGTTAGTTTGTTTGTTTGTTTGAACGCGCTAATCTCCGAAACTACTGGTTCGAATTGAATAATTATTTTTGTGTTAGATAGTCCAGTTATCGAGGAAGGCTATATAGCCTATATAACATCACGCTACGACCAATAGGAGCAAAGATATAGTGGTAAATGTGTAAAAAACGGGAGAAATTGTTCATCTTTGAAGCCTTCTGTTGCGTGCGCCGTGAAAACGGTTCAAGATACACAAAAAGTATGTATTAAAGAATAATAGCTCTTTTAATGATCTAAAAACAGTCCGCGATAGTATATGTCTATCTTTTAAGATTAACTCACAAAAACCGTTTTTATGGTACCTAATTTGGTCGAAATAATTTGTTTAAGTTGTATCAACATAATAATATTAATCTTTATTCAAATAAATATGTTGTTGGTTAAGAGTACTTCATCCATTATAACGCGGGTACAAGCACCGCAGGGCACAGCTAGTCGTATATATTATGAGTTAATTCCGAAACAAGCGTTTGCGCGATCTAAGAATTACCTCTCTTGTAACGACATCTAGCGGAGACTGTTTGAAGCGCTTATTAGGCAGGTAGATAATATTACTATTATTATTGTATATTATTTTAACGAAGGCGCCCTAGTTAACTTAGATTTTGATTTTATATTGAAACATGACATTCTTTGCATCTTTATTTAGATAATTGTACCTACCCAGGTAGGTAGATGTGTGGTGTGGCATAAATTATAAGAATTATAGTTTGATTTAAACCACAGAAATAGATAGAATAAACTAAACACATACCTAGTACGTTCAAGTAACGGTGGCGCGCCCTTGCTCGATATCTGACACCTTTATGTCTACGCGTTATAGTCGGGGCGGCGGCACTGAGTTAATTGCCTTACCTGTGTATAATAGACGTTTTTTCGGGGCCTGAGAGAATGCACCCAAATCTTAGGCTTGCTCGAAAACATTAGACGCACAGATGCGTGCGGGGCACTGAATGTACGCCGCGCCGGCGCCGGGCGAAAACTCTAAAATAAAGCATCTTTACAGAATATGTCTTCTCTTGCAGCATCTATTGAATTTTCAAGAAAAGCCTAGCTTAGCAATATAGAGTTGCCTAATAAAACAAAATAATAGCATTTTATGTTATGTTCTTTAATAAATTTAAGTATGGTGGACTTAACGATTTCGAGCTTTTCATTAGCAAATATGTGCTGTGATGCATCTAATGAAATTTTCGCTAACTCAGATTGAGTGAGTTTGAATGTTTCTGAACAAAGCCGGTACTCCTGGGAAAGTGAGGTTGCAAATACACCTTTATCATCTGTCTGCAAAAGTTTAAATAATACATTAATGTAGGTTTTTAAACTGCTTGCTCACCCTCTGCAACCTCTTTGCACCTTCTTATAAAAAAAAAACAGTTATATATTTTCAGATACCTACATAGTTTAAATTTTTTGGCAGAAGTATACAAAAATTAGTTGCCTTTAGTCATTATTCAATAATAATGTGAAAATGGACCAATTTCTCTCATCCTATTTTATAAGTCCTCAATGGATACTTACACAAATAATAAAAGGAATTTGAGATTCATTAAGTTTTTTGAAATGATGAGCTTCATAGTCTGGTGTAGATTTCGTTTTTACATTACTTGTCAGACATATTTCTGAAACATTTAAATAGGTGAAGTAACATGTTATATTAAACATAAATGTATTACTGGATTCACACAGCATTATACAATATTACAGGGTTATAATAGTGTATTATTATGTGTTAAGTATTTTTCTTACTAACCAACAGGAATTTTCTTTTGATTTAATATTGACCAAGCCTCATTAGTACCACCATAAGATGGATGAATACAGATGCCATGTCCAATTCTATCTGGATTAAAGCATAACATCTGCAAAACTTCTACAGGATGGCATACCTCTCCACAGTGTAAAGACACCTAGAAAAATATATCCTTACTTTTTATCAAAAATAATTATAAAATTATGAAAATACATTTATACATTATTGAAAAATTTGACATAAAAATATTGTCCAAAGTAATATTCACCTTCAAACCCTCTGCCCTTGCATTACTTAGTGATGGTATAAAGTCTTCAAATTTACCAACCATTGGATTACCACTTATTTCAATGCCTACAACTATATCTGGATATAGCTTGTAGAATTCTATAGCCAAATTAGAAATTTCTTCTGCATCAAGAACAGACTGAGCTCTATTAATTGAAATTATCAATCTGCTTATCATTTTAGAACTGGAATTCAAATTCCTGAAACATAATTAGTTGTTTTCATGATAACTTTGAGTGATGAATAGACATTAATGATTCTAAGGAAAACATGTCAAAGTACATGAGAATTCTAGAAAGCTAAATGGCAGCAAGTGCTTATAATGAGAACCATAGTTATAAAATTTTCTAACTGCATAGCTTGAACAATTGTTTCAAGATATTTCCTTTTAGTCATGTGTTCTGTAGCTCGTGGTGTGCTTCTTAACTCAATATAACAACATCCATCTTCTTGAAACTCATTCAAAGTAAATGTAGTAGCCATTGATAATGCTTCCGGTGTGCTGGTCAGTGCATGAGCAATGTTGAAAACCTGAAAACAACTGAAAGCAAATGAAAATAAATCAGAGATTATACTCAACAAACACAACTAAAGGGTATTTATAATAATAATAAAATATAATGTAAAATGGTGTTAAATGTAAACAATCACATACTCAGATAGGTTCTTGGTATCGCCAGAGCCAATTTGAAATTCATCAAAGAAAGCATTTGTTTTATCTTGTAATCCTCTATCCGCATGGTATCTTTTGAGATGCAGCAATGTCGCCGGACTCAATGAGCCATTTAGATGAGCATGTAGCTCCTGAAAACATACAAGGCGCATTTAATTTTTTATAGGTAGTACTTTTAGGACTATATTTTCAAATATAGTCTTAGAAGTACTACAGTATACAAGTAGTTACAAGATAGCCATTAAATTTGTATAAATTTAATGGCTATCTTGTAACTGTGCGTTTAATCAAGAACGTAAATAAGTTATTTTATTATGTTGTTAGAGTGTGTTATGCTAGATAATACTTAGTATAAGTTTTGCATTATTTAATTTAAGGTAGTGAGCGTTTCCCTATAAATAAGAAAAACATGTATTCTCTGTTAAGTGAACTGTATTGTTTTTCTGAGAACTGTATCTTTAAACACAAATAAGTTCAAAACGACTACTTACAACTTTCGGCAATGCGCGGCAAAATAATTGAATATCCATCCTATTTATTATAGAACCCTGAAGTGAAGTGCAAGTAGGTATTAATATCAATGGAATTTAATTATAACTTTCACAAATTATCAACATCCAACCAACCAACCAACAACAAAAGCAAAACTAAAAATATTTTTTACTTTTTTGACATAAAATTCCATGAGATACATACAACAATTTCACCAAAAGATAACAGAAACATCTTCATTCAACATTTAGCTGCAGTGCTTGCCAACCTACGTTTTTATATTTACAATCTATTCTGGGTTTACTCTAGTTAGGGCCCGTTCACACATATCTCTGTTTTACTGTTCCGTTTTATCGTGTACGTTTTGTTTTCGTCTTTGGCGTATGTGGTGTATGAGCGACTTCACACATGGCAAAGTACTTATACAGTAAAAAATATCGTTCCGTAAAAAAAATACATTCCGTCTTGTCATCGAATACTGAACGACGGAATAGTAAAAATTCACGGCTATCTAGTAGAATTTTATCCACTTGAACGTCCAATGGCACTGTAGTGCCACAAAATTTGATGACGACTAACGTCCATGGTACTAGAGGGCCACACGAGTTTTTAGCTTTTTTATTTCGGATTTATTTATTTTCTAATAAGATAACTATATTAACTACTGTACCGTATCTCACTATTAAGTAAACTGTAAGTAAGCACCCTCTCTAGATCTATAACTTAGCTTAGCGAGTTTTCTGTTCACTCATCGCATCCAGTAATGACGGATCCGTTGAACGTTATACGGTCCCTATGTGTGAACAGAGCATAAATTTATGAAGTATCCGTTAATAACTTACCAGTAAAACGGACTCCCATGTGTGAACGGGCCGTTAGTAGTTAGTAGATGTCAATTTAAATTATTTCAAGATAATTAGGTCAAGTTCTTAAAAGGTGGCGCCGCGCTCGCTTTTTGCAACGACTGCCAATGTCAACGTATCTAAGTGTCATTAAATAACTTTGAATTTGATCGTCCGTCACGGACGCCATCAAATAAAAGAAGAAGAAGTGAATTTGATTTGATCGGTTTTAGAACCGTAATAAGATTATTATTATAAGCCCCCTGTGTCCCACTGCTGGGCAAAGGCCTCCCCCCCATTTTTTCCACAACTCCCGATCTCCGGCCACTAAATAATAAGATTATATAAAACCGTTAAAATTTTTCGTTCAAGTTATGAATTAGTTTAAGAGCAATGCTGTTTTGCCAAGATAGGTACATACACCAACTTAACCTTCTTTGATTAGGATAGGAATACAACAATTCGACTTATGTAAATGGATCACATACCTACTCAGTTACAACATAATTTCGACGGAAGTCTGCAAATTCACAGTTAAAATGTGTAGCGTAACTGTATTTTTTTAAAGCTAGAATTCTATTATTATGCTATTAAAGTTATATAAAGGTTTTAAAACAATCTTACATAATAAATTATTTATTTTGTTAAGGATTAATACCAAGATACAAATAAAGAGCCTTTTCAAACAGTGGTATTTTAATTTTTTAATATAAAAAATCGCTTATTGTCACAAAACTATAATAGTTAGAGATATGATGTAGCGACAGTTTTTGTAGATAATGATAAGTTCTACAATGTTGTAATACATCACTTTGTTATATATTCGACATGTAAATGGTTTTCATCACTCACGAAATCACATAGGTACTCAATTACAACATAATTTCGACGGAAGTCTGCAAAATTCACAATTAAAATGTGTAGCGTAACTGTATTTTTTTAAAGGTAGAATTTTTTTATAAATGCCATTAGAAAGAGCAGAAAAAACTAAAAAAAAACTGTATACTCAACTTATTTTACGTGTTTTGGCGGTTACGCCAATTGAACCTGCAACCGGCGTTAAGATAGATATTAATACCTTACTGTCAATCCCATGAACACTCAGGCTATAATAATTGGCAGCTCCAGAATTATATCCAGGATCGATAAGCAAAAATTACCTTCAATAATATTCGACGGTGTCCCTGTTGCTTTCAGTAAGAAGGTAAAAATCTTAACTTAATAATTTTATTTTACTTGACACTGGCAAACTGACGCTTCAAGCACAGAGTCCAGTCCAATGAAACCAAACATATTCTCTTTGTGATTGTGTTAAACGTAGTGATTATTTACATACCTAACTACTTTCTGGATTCTGTCTTGATTTTGTAGTAAACTTAACAATGTAAACACAGTGTCCAGCAGTGTAGCAAAGTACAGTTAAGCTCTTTGTTTACAAGTGTGTTCCTACTTAGACTAATTCCAGAAATTATAATAATTACAAGTGATTATTATTAAAGAGTAGAATCACAACACAAGTAACATTCATAAAATGTTTAGTCAATTTTACAGTACTTTCCTTGTCGTTAGTTTTGTATGTGTAACTCAAGTAAAGAATGAAAAACATGTACCAATTGTTTTGAATACATGGTGGTTTACAAACTCCACAGTCAGGGGTAAATATATCTGATGTGTATATTATAAGCTGTGTTGTTGTAATCACTTTTCAACTAAGTACAAAAAAATTAAGTGAACTGTTCAATGACAATGTTGATATTTTTTTCAATTATGTAAACTAATAATAAATGGTAAATAATCTCATTATTAATCTTAATAATATTTACTTATAATTTTTATTCAAAAATTTAGGTTTATTAATTTTAATAAATTTTAAATAATATGTTTATAATAAAAATGTTTTGACTTTGACTATCAATAGATGTACAACTAAGTGGGTACAAATTATACATTCAAGTGATTTTTTAGTTGATGGTCATAATAATAAATAAATAATCAAAAATAATAAATAAATAATAATAAATAATCAAATAGTGACCTAAGGATATGTACAAATACAAATTTAATTTATTTATTATTAAAAAATATTTAGTGGGTTAGGTTACATATTATAAAAATAAATAACAATAATTGCAGCATGGGAAGTTTTGGAAAGAGGAGGATTAGCTTTGGACGCCGTTGAGCAAGGAGCCTCAGTATGTGAAGAGCAGCAGTGTGATGGGACAGTTGGTTATGGAGGCAGTCCCGATGAAGATGGGGAAACAACTTTGGATGCTCTCATTATGGATGGGTGAGATAGACTATATATTAATTTCAACCAATAAAAATACCACCTACTTGAATAAACACATGTATACTCTTTTGACTGAAAATTTGCTCATTGATTATATGCATTAATCTCAGTTAGGTACTACAGATACAATTTCTGTGCCTATATTATTTTTATAGTTTGATGAATGCTCTTTAACTGACTGTCCTTGTTTGCAGGAGGACTATGAATGTTGGAGCAGTTGGTGCTCTACGCAGAATCAAAAGTGCCATATCAGTAGCTCGCCATGTTCTGGAGCACACCAAACACTCTTTCCTGGTTGGGGAACTAGCTACTCAGTTTGCTGTACAAATGGGTTTCAAAGAAGAATCACTTGCAACAAAAGAATCAAAGAAAATTTGGATGAAATGGCATAATGAAAATAATTGCCAGCCAAACTTCTGGCTTGTAAGTTTTTCAACTTGTTTAATAACTACTGTACAAAGATCAATCAATCATTCATTAAAATCCAAAGAACTTAACTCAGTCCTTAGGGCTTTACCTCCTGGGCTTGTTAGAAACTGTTACAGCATGGTGTCCGCATTACATATAAGATTATAGAAAAAATATTATTTCAAAAATAGATACACTCAGAAGGACTGAGAGCTGGGTCACTGGACCTGACTCTCTTACAAACAATCGAAATAACATTGACAAACCAGAAGATTGGATTATTGAACCAAAAGTTCAGATAGCCAATAAGCAGATTACAAAAAAAAAAAAAAAAAAAAAAAAAATTTCAAAAATAGTGGTATTATTTTAAAAACCAATTTATTATAACAATGTGTAAAACCTCTATTAGTTTTATCTAAGTTACAGAAATACAAACAAATACATATTGTATTTTATTACTAGTAATTTAGCGTAAAATACATAATATCTCTGGGTCTCTGTTAGTAATATATCATATATCATCTTATTTTATATTTTGTATCTTTACTTGATACATAGATAATATAATCATACAATTTAATTTTAGAATGTGCAACCAGACCCAACAAGTCAATGTGGACCATATAATTCACTCAGGAATCAGTATCATGTCAAAGATAAAGCTCGAGTCAAAGTGGATAGATATAATCATGACACCATTGGCATGGTTGCTATTGATAATAACGGCGACATAGCTGCCGGTACTTCAACAAATGGAGCAAAGTTCAAGATACCAGGGTAAGATTAATATTTATCTTGAGTGCTGTTGTGGTTTGACAAAAGCGGGAATGACGGCACTTAAATGACGTATTATGATCTAGTTTAAAAAGCTGACGGCTGATAACTTTAAATACGGCCAATGCTGTGAGTTATAGTGAGTTATGAGGTCTGAGACAAATGGATGCCAGACAAATCGGCGCCGTTACGCGTTACGTGATAAATCGGTTCACACAAATTCCAATATTTTTAAGTATTGGAATAATATGCCGTATAATCTTTACAGATACTATACATATATATTTTTTTATGATGTATATTTTTTCATTTGACATAGTAGATACCCCACGCAAGCGTAAGGTCCTTACTCACCATACTCTTGTGTAGCTACGTAAATGTAACTCTTTCGTGTTTACGACAGACTAAATTTGGCTGAAAATTTAGATAATAACCTCATCAAAACTGCCATGACGATGACAGCCCACTAACATATTTAACGTTTCAGAAGGATTGGAGATTCGCCGATTCCTGGATCAGGCGCATATGCAGACAACATGGTGGGAGGCGCAGCCGCTACTGGAGATGGTGATATTATGCTGAGATTTCTACCTAGGTAAAATCCTTTTGAATAAAAAATTTATTTCGTAGGTACGATACTTGTTACATAATTATGATTATTTTCAAACTGTATGAGTAGTTAGTTTATCATGAAAGGGTAAAAAAACAACTTTAATATTTTTACTTTTATGGACAAAATTATTGCCGTAAAGATACTGACGATTGATTTTAATCTTTTCAATTTTATTACATTAGTGTTGGTCATAGACTAACTGGTACAAATCACATTTTAACTCAATCTGTTCAATAATTGCCCAAAACAGGCTGCTTTTTATATCATCCGATAAAGCAACCCTTGGGCCGTTCATCAATACAATTTACAGACTCAATGAACCTGATAAACCTAATCAAGGAATTGAAAATCTATAATATTTTTTATACCTATGCTTACTTATCTCTGAATATTAACATATTTCTTAAAACTTTCAGTTTTTTAGCAGTGGAAGAAATGAGGAGAGGGGCTTCTCCTACTGAAGCAACAAGGACAGCAATCAATAGAATTACGGCGTACTATCCTACATTTATGGGGGCAGTTGTTGCTCTCACAAAGGATGGACAGCATGGTGCCTCGTGTCATGGGATTGACGAATTTCCTTATGCAGTTAAAGATCCATCATTAAATGCTGTTAAAGTTGTTGTTGTAAAATGCTAGTAAATAAATAAAAGGTCTTTTATGGAATCTGTTTTATAAAATTTGGTATTCGTAGGTAGGGGGACAGAGATCGTTAAATAAGCAAAAAGCTTATTTATAAATGAGTTATTTGAAAGCTTATTTATAAGCTTAGATGAAACATTTGCACCTTGCCATTAGGAGTCGGTTTTTCGAGCGCACATCAAAGCGCTCAAAGTTCAAATGCTACGTAGCTACACACGCGCAAGTTCAGTTGCTAGTCAACCGCAAATGAACTTTCACATGACTGTATAAAATAATTCAATGAGCTTTTAAAATACTCGCACCTTCTTCTTTTTTTAACTTTATTTTTCGCACATGCAATAAATAATTAAGTACCTAAATAATATACATAAACTAGCGGCCCGCCCCGGCGTCGCACGGGTATAAAATTTTCCCGGAAATTATTCGATTTTTTCTCGCCGTAAAAACCATCCTATCTCTCAAGTTGGATCGAACTGCACATGGTGTGCGAATTTTATTATAATCGGTTAAGTGGTTTAGGAGTCCATTGAGGACAAACATTGTGACACGAGATTTATATTATTAAGATAATATAGGTATTTCGCATCCACAAATCCGTTGTCCATCCTGTTTGTTGTCTTTAAAACAACTGAGTGTGAAAATGTCTGAGAAACATGTCTGGCAGATGAAACATACAAGTGTTCAAATATGTGAGCAGTCTTCAAAATCTTTGTTCAAATATTTGTCTGTGTCTGGCGCCGCCGGCCGGCTTAATAACACATCAATTGAAGTAAAGTAGGTTACTGGTATCGACATATTATTATCTGCTTATACCTGTCTACCCCAGGTTCGTCCAGGTAAATAATAGTCAACCCTATGTTTGGCACATTCTATAATGTTATAACTGAAGCCTCCAGTATACAGTGACCCAAGTTGGCCCAGTACAGGCCATCGCCATTGTGTACATGTACAAGGGGTAATGGTATATGTTGGCGGACAATTATTGTCAATCGTGGCGCGCAATCGGGGAGTTGTCGGTTTTTTGAGCACACTTCAAAGGAATCGTGGCGTAGCGTGGCCTGTGGTGTTTACACAATCGGCCAATGTTTAGTTCAGGTCATAGTTTTGGCTCAAAGCGTGGCCCAAGACAGGCCACTGTGTACTGGAGCCATTATACTTTCAGTCCAGTATAAAATTTTCTAATTAACTTCATGATGCAATATTTATTGAAAACAGTTTTTTAAATAAATAAAAATATTCTGTCCAGAATTTTTTGTCAACCCATTTATAATATATTTTCCAAAACGAAATTTATTATAAAATAAGACAAGTTTGATTCTAATCAACCCGGTGAATGTGGATGTCGGATCTTAGCCTATAATCTCTAAAATTGAGAACTTCTGTTTTTTAAAAGAGACTCCTATTAAATTCTACATTAATATGAAAAGTATAAAAAGATATTTCGGTATTTAACTATAAGTCGAACCGGTAGATTCAAGGTGTAAAACTTCTATGAAAAATAATGTAAAACCAACATTGCAAAACAAAACCGGCAGGGTTTTTGTTTTGCACTGTTGGTTTCCATGCTAAAATAAACAACTTCATGAATATGATGCTCCTCTGATAAGATCGAAAAGCAGCTGTCCTTGTTTGGCAACAGCCTTTTATGATCTGTAACCTCGCGTTGATGCTTAAGATACTGTTTATAATGGAACGCAATTTTTGTTCTACACTGTCTCTTGATGATTTTTCAATTTCTTCGGCCATTTTGTGTTTGACTGTCTTACTGCGCTCACTGTTCAACGTAAGTATTGTTAATCTTATAATATATTAAATTTATTTCTGGACCTTCAGAATATTTCTTATACACCATAAAGCCTGGCTTATCGTGTATTGTTTTGTGCTCATTTGTTGTTTTTCACTTGTGTTTCAAGCGTACCATTATAACCAAACTTCTGAGCACGTGGTGATTTTTCGTGATGATATCAAAATACAAATTCATTCGTGGTATCTACCATAGTGTTATCACAGTGATGGCCATAACGCGTCTGACTAAATTTAATAACACATCAAATCAAGCTTTCTTGAAGTTTACTCATCTGAAGCGTTAATTTACAGAATGGCGGACGCTGCTCCAGCCGGTGGACGTGGCGGTTTCCGCGGCGGCTTCGGTTCTCGAGGAGGTGACAGGGGACGTGGAGGTCCGCGCGGTCGTGGACGCGGCCGTGGTCGTGGTCGCGGTCGTGGAAAGGAAGATCAGAAAGAATGGGTGCCGGTCACCAAGCTAGGTCGCCTAGTTCGTGAGGGAAAGATCGACAAACTCGAAAGCATCTACCTATTCTCTCTGCCCATCAAAGAATTTGAAATCATCGATTTCTTCCTGGGCCCGTCCCTCAACGATGAGGTGCTGAAGATCATGCCGGTACAGAAGCAAACCCGTGCCGGTCAGCGCACCCGTTTCAAGGCATTTGTAGCCATTGGAGATAACAATGGCCACATTGGTTTGGGTGTGAAGTGCAGCAAGGAAGTCGCTACAGCTATCCGTGGAGCTATCATCCTTGCTAAGCTCTCTGTGCTCCCTGTCCGCAGAGGCTATTGGGGCAACAAGATCGGAAAACCCCATACAGTTCCATGCAAGGTAATTTGTTATTTTAATTATTTACATAACATTTTATGGTGTTCTCATGTGGGTTAATTTTTTATGATGATAAATATAAACATTTCATTCGTGGTATCCCCTGAGGTAATCCTATGAAGCTCTTATGCGTCTGATTTATAGTCCTCATTGTGCTATAATCATTTGGGAGATGCAAATTTTTAAGATTTTTGTTTTGTTTTCAGGTCACTGGCAAGTGTGGTTCGGTCACTGTGAGGTTGATCCCAGCTCCCCGTGGTACGGGTATTGTCTCGGCCCCTGTTCCTAAGAAGCTGTTGCAGATGGCAGGAGTCCAGGACTGCTACACCTCAGCCCGTGGTTCCACTGGTACCCTTGGCAACTTTGCTAAGGCTACCTACGCTGCCATTGCTAAGACCTATGCCTACTTGACTCCTGACTTGTGGAGAGACATTCCTCTGACCAAGTCTCCTTACTCTGAATTCAAAGCCTAGACAGTTGCTGAGAATGAAATAAATGATAACAAAGTTAATTTTGTGTTTATTTACCACAAGCAGGGTTAGCAAAACACAACTTTCCCTACTAAGCTTTGTTTTGAGAAGCTTAAAATCTTATCTTAATTTCATGTGATGTGAACCCACTTCACTAAAAATATTTTGTTTCATGTTAATGAATATCATGAAACAAAAGATTAGCCAGATTACTATGTACTTAAGTTTTTGTAATTTGGTCTCAACGATAGAACAAAATTATCAATAACTACAGTTTTGGAATTTTTTATATGGACTCTAATATTAGGTACCATCGTCAAATAATAATAATAATCGTTAAATACGATAGGTGACTATCCTGACGGTAACAAAAGATCCACTGTTCTAGTTTGAAACTATTTTGCTTTGCGTAGGTTTTGGGTAACCGGTCACGCCTTCTTTTTTTTTGTTAAGTTTGACTAATAAAGAGTTCGGTCGGTCAACATCTGCTCAACATAATGTAAAGGTCCATAGAGTTGTTGCGGGACACAATGTATCGACAAAAAACTACCTCAAGCAATTAGATATAAAATAAATTGTGATATGGACACGCCATTCTGACGTCAGCTTGGCAGGCATAATGGTGAATCTCCCCAACCTGTGGGAACTATGTTCTGGAACATAATATATAATTATCAATAAAGTGTACCTCTTATAACTGCCAACAAAAAAATTGTATTCACACGCGATATCTGTCAAATGTTATATTCTATATGTGTAATAATAATAATAGAATATAACTGAAGTGGAACTGGGCTGGACACGTCTGCCGCATGGCTAACGACTTGTGGGCAAATACCACAACGCCCGGCATATGTGTGTGTCAGGATGGCGTGAGATATGTCTCACACATAATGGTGTGGGAACATTATATCAATAAACTGTACCTCATAAAACTGCCAACAAAAAAATTGTACCTATTCACACGCGTTATCTGTCAAATCAACAAAGAATGTTTTACTGCTCATTTATTTGATTCAATCGCATGACGCATGTTGGCCGATCAATTTTGCAGCAGGCGCTTGTTGTCTCGTAATAATTACATATAATATTATGAATACTATATGTACACACTCGTTCATTTACTTGCTCGCTGATAGTATTTAATTATTTTTTTTAATTTAATTTAATAAAATTAATTTTTTTCTTTTTTCTCCATGGTTTACGAATTTTCTTTTTATAGTAAATGGTAAAAAAATTATAATAGCTCATGGCACAAACACAAATAGCAGCAGCAATTTCTACGTCCATTGTCGCGTGAGTCTTCAGTTCAAATGTTAGAACGAGTGTGTACAGGCATGCTCTCGACGAGACCCCTCTCGGCTGATGCTGGCTGTACACACGCGCCGAGACACCCCGAGACAGGCCGAACGCGCGTGTGTACAGGGCGCTCTCGTCTCGTCTCGCTGTCTCGTTCTCGTCTCGGTCGCTCTCGGTGGCTTGTCGGTTTTTTGCGCCCGAGTCAAAGGGTCTCGTTGGCTCTCGCGAGGTAAACGAGAGCGAGCATGTACACACTCGTTCATTTACTTGCTCGCTAATAGTATTTAATATTTTTTTAATTTAATTTAATAAAATTAATTTTTTTCTTATTTCTTCATGGTTTACGAATTTTATTTTTATAGTAAATGTTAAAAAAAATATAATAGCTCATGGCACAAACACAAATAGCAGCAGCAATTTCTACGTCCATTGTCGCGTGAGTCTTCAGTTCAAATGTTAGAACGCGTGTGTACAGGCATGCTCTCGACGAGACCCCTCTCGGCCGAGACATTCGCCGAGAGGGTCTCGGCGCGTGTGTACAGCCGGCATGAGACATTCGCCGAGAGGGTCTCGGCGCGTGTGTACAGCCGGCATTAGAATATAACATTTGACAGATATCGCGTGTGAATACAATTTTTTTGTTGGGAGTTTTATGAGGTACAGTTTATTGATATATGTTCCAGAGCATAGTTCCCACACGTTGGGGAGATACACGATTATGCGCGCCAAGCTGACGTCAGAATGGCGTGTCCATATCACAATTTATTTTATATCTAATTGCTTGAGGTACAGTTTTTTTTCATTTATGTTATGCACCAAATAACTGTACCTATATGAAAAAAACTGTACCTCAAGCAATTAGATATAAAATAAATTGTGATATGGACACGCCATTCTGACGTCAGCTTGGCAGACATGTCTCACGCCATCCTGACACACACTGGGGCTGCCACCAAAATATTAGGTACCTACATCATTTTAACAATTTTAATCTGTATGTCTGTCTGTGGCCTCCTAAATGAATGTACATCTATTGATGCGGTGCGGTTTTTTGTGTTCAAAAGTTGACGTTATTTCATATATTCGTTCTAATTTACGAATATTTGTTCAGGTGTTCAACAACTTATTTTTGGAATGTGACAGCCCTGGCGATTTTTTCTGTTCGCCCCATATGTCGTTTCTATTGACCCCAATTGTAAAACGTAGTGATTATATACTCTCTGCCCAATTGCGGGTAAATATAAATCTAACATATTTTTTTATTTTATGATGAAATCAAAGCAATATCTATATATTTCATGATAGGATAGTATCAACTGAACTCCGAGACATAATAAAAATTCCTATTATGTTAACCAATCATTAAAAAATCAATGGAGAAATTGAAACAAACTTCAAAACCATGTCTATCCACCCCGTTTTACGTGCTTAATTTGAAACAGTAGTGTACTAACAACATACCAGACATTGTGCATTCTTATTGATCCAAATATTCGACCAGTAAATAAACGTTCGTAATGCTGGCTGTACACACGCGCCGAGACACCCCGAGACAGGCCGAGCGCGCGTGTGTACAGGGCGCTCTCGTCTCGTCTCGCTGTCTCGTTCTCGTCTCGGTCGCTCTCGGTGGCTTGTCGGTTTTTTGCGCCCGAGTCAAAGGGTCTCGTTGGCTCTCGCGAGGTAAACGAGAGCGAGCATGTACACACTCGTTCATTTACTTGCTCGCTAATAGTATTTAATATTTTTTTTAATTTAATTTTCATTTAATTTAATAAAATTAATTTTTTTCTTGTTTCTACATGGTTTACGAATTTTATTTTTATAGTAAATGTTAAAAAAATTATAATAGCTCATGGCACAAACACAAATAGCAGCAGCAATTTCTACGTCCATTGTCGCGTGAGTCTTCAGTTCAAATGATAGAACGCGTGTGTACAGGCATGCTCTCGACGAGACCCCTCTCGGCCGAGACATTCGCCGAGAGGGTCTCGGCGCGTGTGTACAGCCGGCATAATAAGCGAGGTTCTCAATTCGACTAGTTTTTTTTTATGTTTATTAACTTTAACTTTGAGCTCTGTGAACAGAATCAGAAGATTTTTTTTTAATTGTAACCTGTTGCTGCATATTGGTCCATTTAATTTTATATCATTCAGAAAAGCAGTTCTCAAGTTAGATACTAGTAGTGTAAATATGGTTAAGCTGCCTCATATCATTCAGAGGCAGCTTCACCATATTGTAACTTGAATCGATCTATTCAATTCAACTAATCAGATACCTAACACCTATTATGAATCGTCATCTATTCAAGCCACTCCGATCGCTTTACTTTAATGATTGAGTGATTACTTCATGCAATCAGATACCTAACATTTATTATGAATCGTAATCTATTCAAGCCACTCCGATTGCTTTAATTTTATGATGAGTCCAGAGGCTAGCAATTTATCAATTATTTTATAAAATAAGTTAGTTTAACGATTTTGTTCGAAAGGACCACCACTAAAATGTTTGTGAATTGTTTTCAATTTAACCTAGGTTTATTATATTCAGATGAATGCTTTACTTTATAACCTACACCAGATAGGTATTTATTTATAATAATAATAAAACAACTGATTTAGTAAGGATATAATATTTATTATGAATATACCACTTATTCAAACATACTTAATTACATTTTAAGGAATATTGTCTCTTATTTTAATAGTATCTAATAGTTTAGTCTAATCTTAACACGTTCCCTGTGTATGACCCATCGGTGGTGCATATTGAAGTTCTGATCGTACGTGCATGACACACATATGGGGCAAGAGCCCTTGCAAGTTTAAAGGCTCGTAAAAATGTACACGTATGAGTTTATCCACTTTTATCCGCGTACACGTGTAGCCAACAAACTAAAATTTAAATTGACAAGAAAACCGGTGGACTTTTCATTTAGGGTTGCCAGTATCCTACCATCAAAAGTGGGTAAACATAAAACGAAAATGCATTATATATTATTTATTTATTCTTAGTATTATTTAATGAACAAGGTTATAACAATTGAGGCAAAAAGCTTTTCGGCACTTCAAGCACTCCATGTCCGTTTTTTTAGACTTACGGGCTGCTTCAACTGGTATTTGGCCTCCTTCTACCAACATTTTGTAGCAGCCAGTGCAACGTTTTCTCTGTATTTTTTTTGGGTCGCGCCTCGGGATTTTTGTGAGGGAGTGGCTGAGCCTAGAAGGCGGCTCGTTTAGGCTGGATCTTGAACGTGGTGTATGCGGACTGCTTACAGAGCCAGAAGGAACAGGGACTTGAAATTTCAGGAGATGTTTAATTATTATTTCGTGACCTCGTAGCACAGTCAATTTATTCCGAGGGTGCAGGTCGTTGTTTATCAATATTGCGTTTATCACACAAATCGACATCAGATCACCAGCTATTTTTTTATACCAAAAACAAGTTTTGCGCACAGGTGAATTGTAACTCATAAGTGCTCATAAGTGCATGACCCACGGATGAATCATGGAGTAAAGAGCTCATACGTGCATGACCCACGGATGGCTCATTTACAAATATTGTTTTTTTTAATAAAGGGGGGCAAAAAAATTAAAAATTATGTTTTGTCACAGTCATTTATATGCTACCCTGATATAATATCCACATAAAGCATTTGCACGTAGGTGGTAGACTCCATAATCTTGGCTGCACAGGGAACGTGTTAAGGTAAGAAAGTGAAATTGAACGTAAGCAAAATAGCTCTTACAATGAGTGTTCCATTAAGTTCCTACATATAAGTTGAATTATATCATTTATACGAGCATAAATATCATCGCTAGATACGTTTTCGACAACATGTTGGACACAAATCTCTGCAGAGCAGTTGCATATTGATTTTTCAACGTTATCAAGTTGATTGGCATCAAAAACTTGTATCCTAATGAATTTTGTACCTCTTAAAACTTTTTTAAACATTGTAGTGATTGGCTTATTTTGCTGGTTGTTCTGAATGGAAACTTCGAGGTTCCCTGGACTTCTTCTGATGTAATCAGAAAGATTTTCCATTCTGGTTGGAGTTATCGGAGGTGTCACCGGGTACGTTGGGAACATGGGTGAATAGTTCCAGTTCGACATCTGAAAACAAACCGTACATTAGTTACAATCAAAACATTTGAAATGATAGTCTTGTTGAATAATAGAATAAAATTCAGATTCTCTTTTAACTTCTAATTTAAAATTAAATATGATTTTTACTTACCGACATTTTTTACAACTTCACGGTACGTGAGCTCCTAAATGATAAAACTATGATTTACATCTGCAGGGGTTCTTATTTATATAATTTTTCGTTAATTTTGAAATTTGTTTTAAAGTTTAAAATCGCACATCATAATCTACTGAATGATGCAGTTTTTTGCTGTGTTGGCTTAATGCACAGGGAAGGCGAGTGCAATATGATTCGTCTGTTTAAGCATTATTATGATTTTCGTTTACCTCTGACTTCGTTTGCGTTTCATCCATGGATATTAATCATAGCTTTAGAAGAAACTAATTCATAAAACCCTAATAAAATAATGGCTATCGATTGGTACAACTTTTGTTTTTTTTTTTAATTGGTAGTTGTAGGACAAACAAAATAAATATTTTCTGTTATAATATTTTTGTAATAAAATCTATATAGGTAACGATTATAGCGCGTCGGTTTTAAATATTTAAACAAAATATAATTTGATCATTCTGTCTCTACTTGAGAAATGCAAACTAAGTAATCATATATATCATTATCTACCTACCTAATTTAATTTAAGCGAGTGAAGTTTTACGAAAGTAGTTGTATGATATTGTGAGATATGCACTAGCTGCAAAATTTTGCATCTATTCAGATACAGTCATCGTCACAAATTATCGGTATGATATTTTCATACTATAGGTACTCGATATTCATTGAATAAAACACAATTCTTTGCTCGTGAGTGTACTACCCCAAATAAGGATTACCAATGCTGATGCTTCATGATCTGTGTATGGATTTTTAGCACAGTCAGCTATAATACAAAGACATCATCCTGTTAGTATACAACACACACAATGAAATTTGGAGCAATAAATACCGTAAAGGTCTGGATCAAAGTTATCACTCGCAACAAGCAAATCAACCGAGCAACACTCCTGAAAAATCTACTTGGACCATCCCAAATAAAAAATGTAAGTATTAAAGTTTATTTTATTATTAAATGTACTCCAATAATTTCATAAAACAGTTGATCTCATACTTTTCATCATTAACAGGTCAAGATCGATGCCACTGCTCGCAGACGACCTCTTCCCTCAATCAGACGATGAGGTGCAGGTGGAGAAGATAAGGATGGACACAAATAAAACGAAAAGGTGAGTTATACTCAGATGCTTAAATTATAACTGTGTCTGTTTCTCTTTCGAAACGACCCGTTCGTTTTCATTAAATTACTATGACGAATAATGGGTAAGGCTAATTGAGTGCATGTAATTTGAAATTATTTCACTGGTTTGAGTAACTTTTTTTTTGTTTTACAGATCACATGCTCGGCTACTGTGTGTGAAGAGCCGCCGAAGCAACGTTCGCGGACCCCTCATTCCTCGAAGACAAAGCCTGTTATCAAGCCAATCACACCGGTTCGAGTGACGGCACAGGATCTCTTTGGAGATGACAGTGATGGTGAGATGCCTACTCCTTCTTGTTCTAACGAAGCTCTGCAATCTGTTTTTATAAATAAACTTTCAAGTGGTCTTTCGAAACAGATATTACCTGATAAGAAAGGTTCACACTACATAGAAATCAAAGTATTTAGAACAGATGAAGTCGGAAAAGTTTTGCCAATAAATAGATGGCGACACTCTGTGTCTGCTTTAAAAATAAGAACGGATGCTAATGGCGAGCTTTGGACACATTTAGCCAATGTGATGAAAGCTGCAAGAAAGGAGTTTAGAGGCGTGCCTAACCATTATTTATCTAACTATAGTGTGCAGTTGTAGTGTGCACTTTGTAAAGTAAAAATATTTAAAGCTTATATTTAATAATAATTACTTATCTTTTATATTGAATGTAACTTTATAATCGTTTTGTCATATCCCATACTTGTAAACATTGATGTATCAATAAAGAAATTAATAACATTATTTACTTTTCTTTTCTTTACAGTCAACATCAATGATACCCGAGAGCTAATGAGTGATGAAAATGTTGTTAAATGTGCCCAATGTGATTTACAAATAAACAGAAAACAGTTTCAATATCATTTGAGAACAGAATTACATAAAATGAATAATTATTGTTGCAAGCGAATTTAAAAATATTTATATAATTTAAAGTGCATTTAAAAACCGAGTCATTACTTACTGTGTGAAAGTTGAAAATGAAATGTTTATAACACCAGAAGAGTTTTTATATGCTTATGAAACAAATATTTATAGAATCATAGAAATTACATTACAAAAACACAAATGCCTTAAGATTCAGTTTGAATTATTCGCATTTTATATGTTACCAAAAACGAAAGAAAAGGAATTGAAATCATTTAATACGAAATATGAAATATTGTATGATATTAATGGATTCAACGAGACCTATCGAAAGAAAACAGTTGAAACATTAAAAAGAAAACTAACTGAATTTGAGCACACAAAGTCCGGTTGGACATTTTTATCACTCAGTCATTTAGAAATTAATATTAATAAATATTGTCCATTGCGAGGAGGTACATATATATAAAGCTACCTTCTTACGTGGCAAATACCAAAAGCTGTGTTAATGTAAAGAATAATGATGAATGTTGTTTCCTTTGGAGCATTATGGCCGGGCTTTATCTCAGACAGATGCAGTTCCTACCCACATTATTCGAAAGTTTTAAATATTAGGTCCTTACATATGAAATTGGCGTTTTGTATGGGAGGAACAAAAAGTCGAATATTTTTTAATATAATATATTTAATTAATCAAAGTATGAACCATTATTTTCTATGCACTTTTGCCATCTTATAGGTAGTTCATTGATCCCTTTACTAAAAAAACCAGTCGGACGGGAATCAATAAAATCTTTGAAGGCGATTTGGACTGCCCCATCGGAGTTGAATTTTTTCCCTTGCAAGAAGTTATCCAAATTTCGAAAAAAATGGTAATCTGTTGGAGCAAGGTCCGGGGAGTACGGAGGATGTCTTAGACTTTCCAATTGAAGCTCTTCTAATTTAGTAGCCGTCTGTTGCGCAGTGTGTGGTCTAGCGTTGTCGTGAAGCAGCAGTGGCGTGGAGCGATTGACCAGCCTAGGTTGTTTAGCCGCTAGCTTTTCCATCATGGTTTGCAATTGCTGACAATAGACATCAGCCGTAATAGTCTGGCCAGATTTGAGAAAACTGTAATGAACAATACCGGCACTAGTCCACCAAACGCTTACAAGTAACTTTTTTGGGGTTAATTTTCGCTTGGGGCAGGATTTGGCTGGCTGGCCAGGATCCAACCATTGCGCTGAGCGCTTCCGATTATCGTAAAGAACCCATTTTTCATCACAGGTAATGATTCGGTTTAAAATACCTTCATTATTGTGCCGGTTTAGTAATGTAACGCAGCAGTCGACGCGCGTTTGCCGGTTTGCTTCAGTCAATTCGTGAGGTACCCACCTTTCAAGCTTTTTAATCTTCCCAATTTGCTTCAAGTGAATTAAAACAGTTTTATCACTAACACCGCAGCCTGCAGCTAACTCGGACGTGGTTTGCGATGGATCCGCTTCCACAATAGCCTTCAACTCTTCATTATCAACTTGAGTCTCAGGCCGTCCACGGGGCTTGTTCTGCAAGTCGAAATTTCCAGAACGAAAACGTTGGAACCAAAAACGAACTGTGTTTTCTTTTGCAACACGACCGCCATACACATCATTCACCCTTCGAGTTGTTTCCGCAGCACTAGTGCCACGGCGGAACTCGTACTCGTAAATAATGCGATATTTTAAGTTTTCCATTTTGTAAAATGAGTGACGCAAACAGAAAAAAACAGAAGAAAAAAAACAAATGAATGACGATCATCGAAGCACAAATACATGAGTCTATAGCTGTACAAATT
Organism: Gymnoscelis rufifasciata; assembly: GCA_929108375.1. Taxonomy (NCBI): domain Eukaryota; kingdom Metazoa; phylum Arthropoda; class Insecta; order Lepidoptera; family Geometridae; genus Gymnoscelis; species Gymnoscelis rufifasciata. The sequence continues at coordinate 8,013,485 of OV815302.1, read as the reverse complement.
TGAATTTGGAATTCCTTACCAAAGAGGAGAAATTTGTGATTAAAGTGGCCAGTACGAAAAACGCCAATTTCATATGTAAGGACCTAATATTAATGGAATGAAATTTCCACCATCATTTCATGATATAAAGATCTTTGAAAATAATAACTCAGATATAAGTATTAATGTGTTTGGTTTCGATAAGAGAAATAAATATGTAACTGGTCCTCCATATTATGACTGCTAATAAAAGAATGAATCATTTCAATTTAATATTTATTGAAAGCGATAAAGGTCACTATTGCTTGATAAAAAATTGAAGAAACTAGTGCGAAGGCAACTAACACAACATAGAGGTTCTTTTTCTTTGTGTGAAAGTTGTTTGAGTACTTTTATGAACAAAGAAAATTTGAAAAACATAATTGTTCCAAGGTGTTACAAGTATTACCGAACCCTGATACATATTTAAAGTTTGAAAATTTTGACAGACAACAAAAAATTCCTTTTATTATATATGAGGACTTTGAAAGTTTGTAAGTGAATTATTCAGATATTGCTCAAAAGTCGAATACTACAAAGTTTAAGATTCATAAACCGTCTTGCTTTGCTTATTATTACACATGCTGCTCATTCGACAGTTCTTTAAATAAATTGGTTTCATATAGAGATCCAGATGCTGCTGAAATATTTATTAAAAATTTGATGGAAGATGTGAAATATATATTTTGATCAAATATAATACTTCTATGAAACAGTTAAACGAAAATCAGTAAAATGAATATGATTCAAGTGATTATTGTCATATTTGCAAACATCTATTGTTCGGTGATAAGGTTTGCGATCATGATCACATGACTGGAGAGTATAGAGGTGCCGCACATTCATATTGCAACCTCATGTTCAAAGTCTGCCCGTTTATACCAGTTGTATTTCATAATCTATCTGGTTACGATTTACATTTATTTATAATGGAGCTTACAAAATACGACGGTTTAATAAATGTTATTCCTAAGACTAAAGAAAAATACATAACAATCACAAAGTCATTTAAAATGGATGGTACTGAGAATAATTATTCTATAAAAGTAAAATTTATTGATTCTTTTCAGTTTTTGAATGCAAGTCTAGATAAATTGAGTAAAAGCTTGAATACAAATACAAATACAAAAATATTTATTGACAATTTTACAAGTTCAAATTATAACTAGGTTTGGGAGCTCTTCTGGTAAGTTATAATAACCTGTATTAGAAGAGTCCCCTCTTTTCTCTGACGCCGTTATAGACTGGTATGAGAACATTATATATGTAAGTATGTTATAGATATTACAATTATTATTATACATATCAATATTACAATATTACAAGAACAAAAAACATAATACAACACAATGCTTTGATTTTATTTCTTCTCTTTAGAATTTTAAATTGAATAAAATAATTATATAGATTTAACAATATTATGACCTAAACTAAAATATCAGAAAAGTGACAAACAGTAAAATAAATTTCAACACAAATTTATACATACTACTAAAAACCATTTTAATTTCAAAAGGGTTTCTGTAATCTTAATAAAGTTAAAGTTAAGGTAAAAAGCTTTAATTGTACAAATATTAAACAGAGTTTAGCACCACTTCAGGTTTATGAATAACGTTTTTTATCAAATGTTTCATTAACCTATTGTAAGCTAAATTAAAAGTAACATTTTTATGCAAATGGGTACAAATAAAAGTAAAATGTGTGTAAAACTTGATATAGAACTGGCTAATTTAATCAATCTAAACAAAAAACAAATAATATAAATGAAAATAGAGGTATCCTCTATAATATATAATTAATTTATCCAAAAAATGTGAAAAGTTTTCTTTTTTATTCCGTCAAATCTCTGTAACGGCTGGACCGTTTTGACGCGTTGTTATAGTTACCTAATCTTTATATAAATAATTCTTCTGTGAGTGTGTATGTCACTGAACTTCTCTCAAGCGACTGGACCGATTTTGATGAAATGTTTTGTGTGTGTTCAAGTGGATCTGGGAATGGTTATATTCACAATACGGTCAACTGGATATTGCTTTTTGAGACGTGGGACAGGACAACGTCTGTCGGGTCGACTAGTTATTAAATAAAACTTAACACATCTTCTGTTTCATCATAGCTTAGGGTTTTTAGCCAAGTAGTTACTTTTAGTTTGCATTTTCTATTGGTGTTATTAAGTATATTCAATTTTTTATTTATTTTATTGTAAATTTTTGATGAAATTGACATGTATTGTTTCCTAGCAAATGAGGTGTTAGACTTAACTTGAGTTAAATATGTTTTCTGTCTCCGGTTACTTGTCTGTTTTGGCATTGGTGGGATGGTTTTATGAATTTTTAAAACGCATTGCAAGATATATAATTGTCTAACTGTCAGAACATCAGCATCCGAGTAAAGTCTATGTGTATTGTACCTTTTTCTCTTTTTGAATATAATTTTTAATATTTGCCTTTGAGCTCTTTCAATATATATAAACTTTGTTTTATGTGAACCTCCCCAGATTACTAGACAATATAGTAAAATAGATTGTACTAGCGTAATGTATATGGTAGTTATAAGTTTTTTATCTGCTATTTCTCTTAATTGCTTGAAAATCCAAATTAGTTTTCGAGCTCGGTTTGCTACTAATTCTATTTGTGGTTGCCATGTAAGATTTTTATCTATTACTACTCCTAAATATTTTGATTTATCTATTTTTTCCAGCGTGGTACAGCTACATTTATCTTTTATATTATCTAATTTACAAAAGTGTGCAGTTAATTTTAGGTTATTGTCAGGTTGTGAGGATTTAGTTATGTAGAATGGTATATAGTTTGATTTTGAAGTATTTAGAGTGAGAAAATTTAAATTGAGCCAGTTTATTACTTGATATAGTCCCTTTTCGGCTAATGAGTATACGTCTTGCCACGAATTTCCATGAAATACTAATGCAGTATCATCTGCATATGAAACGACCTTTCCGTTGAATAGTTTTATGTCTGTCAAATCATTTATGTAGGTAAGGAATAAGGTCGGACCAAGGACGCTTCCTTGAGGCACGCCGTATTGTGACCCACTCCGAAAATCACTAAAGATGTTTGAACAGAGCTTTACACGCTGAGTTCTGTCAGTTAAATAATTTTTTATTAAAGAGAGAAAAGAGCCTCGGATCCCTAACTTTTCAATTTTCCGAATCAGTGCAGGAATGGAAACAGTGTCAAATGCTTTTTTTAGATCCAAAAAAACGCATAATACTTTTCTTTTACTATCTAGTTTTTCTGTTATATTACTAGTCAATTCTATTATGGCATCTTCAGTGCTTAATCCCTCCCTAAAACCAAACTGAGCTTTTGAAAATATATTATTTTTATTAAGGAATTTTATAAGTTTGTTATTTATAGTTTTTTCCAATATTTTTGAGAGCACAGGTAGTATTGCTATTGGTCGGTAATTGTCCACATTATTTCGGTCACCGCTTTTGTAAATAGGTATTATTGTTGACCGTTTAAGATCTTTTGGAAAAATACCTTGTTGGTAACAAATTTTACATAGATGTGTGATAATTGGTACAAGTGTATCTTTTGCCATTTTAACAAATTTGGTAGGCACGTTATCCCATCCTGCCGCTGATTCAGATTTTAAATTAATTATAATCGATTCTATTTCATTTGGTAATGGTTCTATTACTCCAATTGAGTTTGGTAAACAAGGTAGTGATTTGTAATATTGCTCAAGCTCTATATCATTTGGAGTAATTGCTTTAGCCAGCTGTGTTCCAACGTTATTAAAATGTTGGTTGACAAAATTTGCAGACTCAATGGGGGTAGCTTTAACATCGAGGAGCTCTTTGTTTTCAAGTTTGTGTTTTTTTAATCCTGTAATGTTTTTTATATTGTTCCATAGTAGTTTATTATTGTTTTTAGATTGTTTTAGTAGTTTTAGTTCGTACTCCTTTTTTAATTTTTTTATTAGATTATTACAATAGTTTCGGTAGCGACGATATGTTATTTTTAGTATTTCATTATTATTTTCTTTTTGATATCGTCTTTGTAGTCTGTTTCTGTTATTTATACACTTTAATATACCAGGAGTAATCCATGGTTTTATAATTTTTTTACTATTTGAGATATTTTTACTGTATGTGTATTTCTCAAGACACTTTGTTATAAGATTTATAAGTTTTTGTGTTAATATATCAGGATCATTTGTATCATAGAGTTCAGTTAAATTTTGAGTACAAAAATAATTTAGAGCTTTTTCATAGTCAGTGTAAGTCCTACTAATTTTTTCCCGTGGTATCTTTGTTTCCTTGCTGTAATAATTTATCATGACCATGCGGTGATCTGTTATGGCAGTATCCAATACAGCAACCACAGCTGATTGTTTTGCCGTGTGAATATTTGTAAATATATGATCAATACAGCTATTCACTCTAGTATCAAGTCGATGGCTAGGCATCATAAAGTTCGATGCTAACATATCGAGGTACTTTTCACTATACCTATCATGATTTCCCTCAAGAATGTTGATATTGATATCCCCTGCCAGGCAGATATTTGTACTGGGAGGTAAAGATTTTAAATATTTATCCAGTGAGGTTAAAAACATGTCGAGGTTTCTATCCGAAGGGGGGCGGTAAATACTAACTATAGTGCAAAAAGGAGTGACTATTTCTAGGCATGATGCCTTATGCAGGACTATTTCCTTAGCAGTATGCTCAATATTTGTTTTGACAAATACAACAACGCCGTCATTTTGGTTGGTTTTTATTGAAGTACTACAAGTTGTATAATTTGATAGTTGTGGCAGAGGCTTATCTTCGTCTATACGGCACTCTGTAAGTATAATTATGTCTATATCTAGTTGTAATAGTTTTAAGTTAATCTCTAAGTCAATGATTTTAAACATACTTCTAAATTTTTTACCACCACTTGCCAGTTTGAGTTGATAAGAAAAAAAAGGTATTTATCCTTATGACTACATGGATTGTTTTTCCAAATATGAAAATAAATACCTGCCATCTAAAGAGTTGTTTTATAACAGTTTATTGAAGCAAAATATTTCTGAAATCGAATATGCGCATGAAAAAAATGTTTGGAAGGAATTTAACATAATCAACATGGGTGAATACACAGATTTATATTTGAATTGTGATATATTATTGTTGACCGATATATTCGAGAACTTTAGAACAATGAGTTTGCATCACTTCAAGTTAGATCCAGCTTATTATGTAACTGCTTGGGATGCGATGCTCCTTTATACTGGCGTTCGATTAGAATTAATAACTAATCTTGAAATATATCAAATGTTAGAAAAAGGAGTTCGAGGTGGTTTAGCGCAATGTACATTGAGACATGCTCAAGCAAATAATAATACTTACCAAATTTTAATCAATCGAATCCATCCAGTTTCCTCATATATCTTGATTGCAATAAATAATATGGTTTTGTTATGATGAAAAAAATACCCATTGCTGATTTTAGATTCATATCACCAGAAGAAATAAATTGTTTAAATATTGAAAACGTTTTGGATGACAGGGATTTTGGATATATTTTTGAAGTAGATTTGGAGTATCCTAATAATCACTTACATAATGCACACGGCGAATTACCTTTTTGTGTTGAGTGACTCGCTCCACCAGGCAGTAAATCTAAAAAACTAATAGCAAATCTGTATAATAAATATTGTTATGTGATTCATTACGTCCATTTAAAGGAATGTTTAAAACAAGGGCTAGTATTGAAAAAGATTCATCGTGTCATTACTTTTAGACAAGAAAGTTTTCTTAAAAAATATATAGATTTGAATACAAGTTTGCGTTAAGCCTCAAAGTCAGATTTTGAAAAAGACTATTTCAAACTGTCAAACAACTCAATATTTGGTAAAACTATAGAGAATAAGCGAAAGCAAGTGAATGTTAAGCTGGTATCTCATTGGGAAGACCAATAAATCGATCGGTGCTCGAAAACTGATTGCCAAACCAAATTTACAATCTGTATCCATTTTTTCAAAAATCTTTGCTGCCTTTCAGTTTAATCTAGAAAAAATAATTTTAAATATATGTCGGATTTATTGTGTTAGAGTACGCAAAACAACATCTGTATCAATTCCATTATAATTATATCAAACAAAAATTTGACGACAGTGCAAAACTTTGTTATACTGATAGTTTGTTATATTTCGTTTATACAGATGATGTGTATAAAGACATTAAGAATGATATTCAAAAGTTCGATACCAGTAATTTTGTGAAAATAATGTTTACAGAATGCCGAGAATTCATAATAAAATACCTGGTTTATTCAAAGATGAGATGGCTGGTGAATTAATAACAGAATTTGTGGGGGTAAGAGCCAAACTTTACTGTATTAAGAGTGCTAAAGAGGTCATAAAAAAGCCAAAGGTGTATCTAAGTCTGTAATTAAATCTTTAAATTCACAACATTACACAGAATGTTTGTTTGACGATAAAGATTTGAAATGTAAGATGAATATGATTAAGTCATTGAAACATACTTTGTATTCACAAGAAGTAAATAAGTTAGTTTTAAATCGAAATGATGACAAACGTTATATATTACCAAATCAAATTGATACAGTAGCGTGGGGTCACTACGCATACACTTAGCTTATTTTTATCTAATTCGTGTTATATTAAATGAAAATGTGAATAAAATGTATTCAATGTATTTATAAATTAGCGGTTGCTTGTTTTTAATAAATGAATATAAATATAATGGCTTTTAAATTGTTTATTTTACTCATAAAATATTCATATTTTACTCTGTAAAATGGTAAAAACATAGCAATAATAATAATTTCATAACAATGAAGCTTATGAAACAAACGTTAAGCTTGGATATTAGCCCTATTAATTTGGAAACAAAATCACGGCTATCAAAACATGGTGAATTTTTACCTAATAGCATTCGTTGTTTGATTTTTGTCCATCTAATTGTGTTAAAACTAATGTAATGGTTTCTTTATTGTTACATAAAAACGGTCTTAGATTTAACTTGAATTTATACACAAAAACCTCATTCCAAAGTGTATATTGTTTTCTCAAAGAAGTGTTATTAAGAGTTCCTGAAATTAAGTTTCAGGTATGTAGTGATAATAGCAAAGTTATATATCCAAATGATGTAGTACCGAATACGGTGATGATTTTTGATGATGTGGTTTGTGAAAGTCAGAGCAACATTCGTAATTATTTCACTATGGGTAGACACAATCAAATATATTGTTTTTATCTTTCACAAACATATTCAAGGGTACCGAAACAGTTGATTCACGATAATACGAATTTATTATTGCTCTTCAAACAAGATGAAATAAACTTAAAACATAATATACAATGAGCATGTAAATTCAGATATGTCATGGAATACATTTAGGCATATTTGTCATAATGTTTGGCGAGAAAAACATAGTTTATTAACTATAAATAAAGACTCTGAATTAAATAACGGCAGATATAGAAAAAATCTAGACACTTTTATATACTTATCCTGAAATAAAATTTCGTCATTTGCAAGAATTAAGTGAAAGCATAAAGACAAAAGATGAGTCTTAATATTAAAGAACAGATAATAACATCATCAAATATCATAAAAAATAAACTCAAACAACTTAGAAATATAGAAGATCAAAACAACGATGAACTCAATAAAATGTTACAGAACCTAACCTGTTACAGAACCTTTAACACAATTAATAGAATCTAATCAAAATAATGTAAAATGTGATTTTAAAGTTTTAAAAAGCTGATGTAATTGCATTCTATAAACCATTTCTCAACATATTCAACTAAAAAGACTTCTATTGTCGAAAGAGTTATACGAACTGTAAAGGGCAAGCTTTATAAGACGTTTAGTTTGAAAGGTAATTTTTAATGGGCTGATGGAACCTTAGATAAAGTTGTGGATGATTACAATCATACTCAGCATAGAACTATTCAAATGAGTCCAGCCCAGGTTAATAAGGATACAAACAGATTGTGACGCATAAATGTAATGTTTTGAATAAATCAATAATTAAAAGAAAAAGCCGTTTTGCTGTGGGTAATGTAGTACGAATAAGTAAGCACAAAGCACATTTTGATAAAGGATACACTCCAAATTGGTCAATAGTGTTATAAATTATCTACCGTTTGAGTTACATCTTCCGGGCTATAATTATTGCGGACCAGGTACAAACTTACGGAATAGACTTAACAGAGGTGACAAAGGTGTGAATCAACTTGACGAGTATTGCAAGCAGCACGATATTGCATAATGAAAACAGATAATTTACAAACCAGACACGAAGCAGATAAGACTTAAAACAGTTCACAATCATATCGGGGGTACAATCATAAATTCGTTATTTGATTCTGAGTAGATGATGGATCTGATGGATTGAACAGAGTTAAAAGAGACCAGTTGCATAATGAATTGAACTGAGTAGGGATCAGTTATCAATTCACAATCATGTCGATAGTCCGATCATAAATTCTTTATTTGATTCTGAGTAGATGATAGATCTGATGGATTGAACAGAGTTAAAAGAGACTAGTAGCACGATAAATTGAACTTAGTAGGAACCTGTTACCAAAAGTGGTTTGAATGGAGCACAATCAAGGAGGCCAGTTGGAGTAGAACGATAAAACAATTCACAATTATATCAGTGGTCCAATCATAAATTCGTTATTTGATTCTGAGTAGATGATGGATCTGATGGATTGAACAGAGTTAAAAGAGACCAGTTGCACAATGAATTGAACTGAGTAGGGATCAGTTATCAATTCACAATCATGTCGATAGTCCGATCATAAATTCTTTATTTGATTCTGAGTAGATGATAGATCTGATGGATTGAACAGAGTTAATTGAACTTAGTAGGAACCTGTTACCAAAAGTGGTTTAAATGGAGCACAATCAAGGAGGCCAGTTGGAGTAGAACGATAAAACAATTCACAATTATATCGGTGGTCCAATCATAAATTCGTTATTTGATTCTGAGTAGATGATGGATCTGATGGATTGAACAGAGTTAAAAGAGACCAGTTGCACAATGAATTGAACTGAATAGGGATCAGTTATCAATTCACAATCATGTCGATAGTCCGATCATAAATTCTTTATTTGATTCTGAGTAGATGATAGATCTGATGGATTGAACAGAGTTAATTGAACTTAGTAGGAACCTGTTACCAAAAGTGGTTTGAATGGAGCACAATCAAGGAGGCCAGTTGGAGTAGAACGATAAAACAATTCACAATTATATCAGTGGTCCAATCATAAATTCGTTATTTGATTCTGAGTAGATGATGGATCTGATGGATTGAACAGAGTTAAAAGAGACCAGTTGCACAATGAATTGAACTGAATAGGGATCAGTTATCAATTCACAATCATGTCGATAGTCCGATCATAAATTCTTTATTTGATTCTGAGTAGATGATAGATCTGATGGATTGAACAGAGTTAAAAGAGACTAGTAGCACGATAAATTGAACTTAGTAGGAACCTGTTACCAAAAGTGGTTTGAATGGAGCACAATCAAGGAGACCAGTTGGAGTAGAACGATTCAAGTTACAGTATGGTGAAGCTGCCTCTGATTTAGGTATCTGATTAGTTGAATAGAATAGATCGATTCAAGTTACAATATGGTGAAGCTGCCTCTGAATGATATGAGGCAGCTTAACCATATTTACACTACTGATACTTATTTGGAAAAATCATAACTTTATACTCCATTTGGTTCCTGGTTCGAATCTCATGTGTTCTCTGTTTAGACAAGGGCAAGTTTTATTTTAACAAACTTCAAAATAAGGAGGATCTGCTATTAGTTGTCCACGTAAATGACGCGCTGTGTGACAATAACAAAATTACAAGTAGAAAATATTTTTTAGATTGGGTGTACAAGTAAGAAATTAGTATATTATTGTATCAAAATTATTTTATATAGGGTTTCAGGACAGCCATGGTCATGAAAATAAAGCACTGACTTTTTATTTTAAAAAGAAGAATGTAGTGATCTTAATAGAATAATTGGAATATTATTATGTAGGTAGGTATAAAAAGAGGAAACTATGTTAGAACTATAGAGACCTATTGTAAGAACACATAAATAGCATAAGATAATTTCTTTTTTTTTTCAAAATTTAAATTAAGTTTTTTTCTTAGGATTGACCCTATTGCAATTATCTATGGTGCTGACACTTTAACCAACGGACATTTAATAAAAAGGCCAGTTAAATTAGCATAAAAATAGGAAAAACTTATTATTGTTGCAACAAACAATAATGTATAATATGCATTAGAAATTAATTGTGAATTTCCTAATTTTTTTTATGGCTGGTTTTATACACAATACAAATTTTAATGTCTTGGGTATATATGAATAAATATTAAAAAATTTAATTGTTCATGTCATACTGACTTATAATTGCACATGTTAGGTACAGAACCCCAAAAAATATATCATGAACATGGGTTCAATGAATTTTATTCCATTATAGGAACTTAAAAATATTCAATAAGTATTAATCAAAAATCTACAGTTAAATTTCAATAGTAGGTAATTAATTATGAAATTTCTCTGTCATAATTAATTTTATTACTTACATAATTTATGAACCAATAACAGATTCATAAACAGTTTTAAGTATTACAAAATTCTTTTACTTCTTGCTCAAACACATCAATTGTATGATCACAAACTCTTTCAAGGTCTTTGAGACCTCTCTTCAATATTTCTAAGGCCGGTGTTTCATGAGCTTGTATTCGAAAATGCATTTTAGATTCTGCTGGATGAGGTACAGTGTAGCCACAAAATTCCACATCTTCACTGAAAATAAAAACAACATAATTTTAGATTTTTAGATGATTGGTATCCAGAAACTGTTGCTTCCTTCAGAACCCCGATCCCACAGCTGAACTGAACAGTGACACAGGGACATCTCTCTTGATGAGACAGATTAGGCCTCAATACACCACGCCAAGTGCAGGTTGGTGAATATCTAGAACAAGCCGGTTTTCTCACGATGTTTGATTTCACAGTTAAAGCATGTGTTTAAAGCACATATAATTTTTCCAGAAGAAAAATTCAGTTCAGGTGTTTGAACCCACTACCTTAAAAATGAAAGTCGAGTGTGTTCCCACTTAGCAAACACTTTTTTTTACACAAACTATTGTTATAGAATTCATTACTTACTATCGGTTGATGATACATTTTAAAGCATTTCCTAGAGTATGGCTTTCATTTTGAAAAACATATGTCCTACATGTTGCAGAATCATCATCACCTGGAAGCTGTAACATAAATAAATCTACCATTAAACAGGTAAGAGTTTTGTTTGTATTTACCTAACCTAAACAAAGCCAAGTATTTATATTATTAACCAGATGTCTATGAACATAAATGAATAAAGCACAAACCTCAGATATCTTCATGATTTTGTGTTTTACTTTATTATGATATTTAAAATCGAATTGCAGAAGAGTTTTCACATTTGTAATAAAACTTAAATTATTGTATTGTTGTTTTGAAGGCATGCAATGCCATGCTTTGCCAAAGGCTATTTTGACGTGCACTGCACTTAATATTTTGAAATGCTTTAGCTGACATTGACATTGATAGAATCGTGGTATTTCAAATGATATTATTAAACCAAGAAGAAGAAAAAACGACGCTGTAATTATGTTAAGTCGGTCGGCGATAAACCGGAAGTTGGTACACTTCATTTCGTTGTTTATATTCAATAATACTTGAATATTTAGATGTACGTAAAAAGAGTGAGTGCTTTTATGAAATAAAATTTGAACCCAGAGCTATGAATCTTAAAGGATCCTGTCCACATGTTGCGCCTATTCAAAAGCCAAAACCACATATGGGAGGACCCAACTGTAACTGAAGAGCGTTTGGAGTACAATAAAAATAAATATTCATCATCATCATCATCACCCTATTTACGTTCCCACTGCTGGGACACAGGGACTTCTCTTTTGACGAGAGAGATTAGGCCTTAATTCACTACACTGGCCAAGTGCGGGTTGGTGAATGTGACATGTCCTTCAAAACCACATAAAGCTAATATTGATAAAAGTCCTTAAATTTTCATTTGAACTATGATGCATTTTTGTGCCTGAACTAGGTGAATCCTGTTTTTCAGGCATAAATTATTTACTACAAGTTTATTTTATTTTACAGCTGTTTTAACTAATTTAATGCACATGTTGCTCTAACATAATGCTTACATACTTCTGACACAGAAGACGAAACACAGCCTAAAAGATTATAAATTAACCACAAGAAGGTCATATTTGCAATAATAAACTGCCCATTACAATAAAAAGTGAAGAATGTCATCAGTAATTTGTAACTCAAATTAGAAACCTATTGTTAGAAAACTGTTATTATTCTATTGAACACTTTTTAACGGATAAATTTCAATAAAATAATTTTGTATAAAAGTAAATAAATTTTCTCTAACTAATATAAAGTGTCTATGCAAATATCTCATATAATTTTATATAAAAGTAAATAATTTTTCTCTAACTAATATCTTCTTCAAATATCTCCAGGCAATAATTAGAATAAGATTCAAATAGATATGTATATAGATATCTAATTATAAGATTCTAATATTGCCATGCCCTGTCTGGGCTCATGTTGTAAGCACACATAAATTTTTAAGACCAATTGTACACACATGAATGCAATAGGTAAATGATTTGATTTGATTTATCTGTCTAGTGTTTAGGTAGCCAAAGTTTCGTGTTCGTCCAAATCAAGCTCTCTTATCGAGACGGTATTACGCGCCTCAGCGCTAAGCTAATGAAGCTGGCACGGGTGCATGCTAATACTGGATATTAATGCAAGGAGGCGCGCTGATATTTGATTAGTAGCGACCCTCCGCGCTATCCGCATAATTTAATCCGGGCTTAGCAAACAAACGTGTATAGTTTTTCATAAAATCAATATTCTTATTCGGAGCTTCTTCAATGGAACGACGACACAGACGAGAAATTTACCAATTTTATGCCATGATGACGGAATAACATTCCTCAGTTGTTTCCGTGATCATGGTGCTTGCAACAGCCAGCGTCGAAATAACGGAAAACTCAAAAACCGTCAAATTATGGTTGTTACCCGTTTTAAACCATAATATTGTTACATGATAACTGAAAAAGTTGAAATTTACCAAGTTATCATTTTTGTCAAAAGTGAGGGGTGTTATAAGTTTGACGTGTCAGTCTGTCTGTCTGTCTGACTGGGACATCTTGCCTTGAATGAAGCGATTTAAATTTATAGAGTTTCGCGCGAGTGTTCTTAGACATGTTTGATGAAAATCTGTTGACCCATTTAAAAGTTATATGGGTAAAAGTGGGGAAGGAAAACCGTAAATATGCAAATATACTCGAGTGAGGTCTCAAATGAAAGCGCATCACGTGCGCATTACCAAGCATCAGCTTCCAAATACAAAAATAATCATCAAAATCCGTTTAAGGAGAAACTGTGATAACGCACAAAGAAAAAGCGTCAAATTAAAGGCTTCTTCGTTTCTTGATGTCAGCTACTTTTAATAATTCTTAGAATTTAGTACCCTTCTACCTATAGGTTCAAATAGGTATATAGGTAAGTATCTTAATTATTGTTAGATCAAGGTAGGAGCGTAATTAAAAGTATGTTACGATTAGGTTACTAGGAGGTATTAAAGTCTAATTTGATCACTCTTGACCAATACTTCTACATACGAGTTTACCTAAAAATAAAATAAAATAAATAACAGCGTAAATAAATATTTTGAAAGCAGGATAACTACTACATATTAATATATAATATGTTATTTCAAGAGGTAGTTTATTCAAGCCGAATGGGTGGGACTTTGTCTCCTTCATCATTATTATTTCAGACAGGGAGATTTCGCCGGAAAGCATTCGCTTGTTGATCGTTTTCAGATTCTGTTTCGTAATTCGTTCACAGTAAACCCCTTAGTATTTTGTATTGAGCTCTGCATAATAAAGCTTTTCAATCTGATCGAGAGAATCCTTTTCAGCAAACCTCACCAATGTAGATTTTATTTTTATTTTATCAGGGATGTAATTGTACATTTTAAATTAACATGTACAATTTTTAGTTACCAATACGTTAGGGGTATTTTAGTCATACTACTAGTTGTGATTAGATATGGCGCCGCTACATCAGCGATCCAAGATTCGTGTTGTGTTGGCGCGCTAAAAACATCGTGTACGTACGCGATGTGCCGTCATAAGTTCATAACACTCATCGCGTTGACACTAATATTCGCCGTAGGCCGCTAATGTAGCCACACCATTATATTAATTTAGATACCAAAATAATAATTGTGCTTCATTTAACGATAATTGTGACATCGCAATATCCTCTCCGAACAAATAAACCGTGGAAACTTGAAACTTTTTGAGTTTCCTGTTGGCTTCGGAACCCTAAATTGAGATCACATTTCACCGTTTGATCTTTCTTGAGGTTGTCTCGTTTTATCTTGTTGGTACAGTAGAATTCCTTCTTAATTAAAACAGTTTAAATAAAACCAAAGATCACGCTAACATAAATCACCTGAAGGTATTACTGATATCTCATTTAGCCTTTATGTTAAGTAATCGTCAAAAACTTAAAATATTTTCACACTTTCTAGCCGCTGGTTGATTAATGAAATACACACGCCCCAACATGAAGGTAACATCACAAAGGTCATGTAGGTATGTACAAAGGTAAGCTTAAGAGATCTCTCTACTTTGTGACGACACAATATGTTTAATTATCGGTGCGAAATATCTATGTGTGAGTTGGAGAGTTTGCTTAGAGCAAATGTACTGAAGTAGTAGATCTTATCAAGATTACCTCTAGGAACCTACTTCAAGCACCAACAAAGAGTTCCAGTACTTGCTTGCTAGCTGTAAAGATAGACTCAACTCACACCTGTTCCTTGCACGTGCCAGTCACTGTCGCTACGCTAACTATACGCAACGCACGTCTGCAAGTGCAGAGCAAGCAGCTATAGTAGGGGAGCCCACGATGCTAAATGGGGATTTACACCAGCGTCATGGATACCTATTGGGTTGCGAAGCATATGTAAAGTGAAACAAGATTGTCATAATAATGTCTATTATTTGATCGGTGGAGAGATAAGACCGTTTGCATGGTGGCGTATATAGCGATAAGTATTAGCCAATTATGATAATATTTTTTTTTATCTTTACAAACCACAGGTTTGTATGATCACTGTCTTACTCAATCCACAGACTTACTCAATCTCTGTAGCTAAGATTATTCAAAGTAAAATTTTGTGTTGTTATAATTTTGGCCTACAGCTACGGGTTACCAGCAGTATAAAAGTATAAAAAAAACTAAATTGATATAGCTGCATCCATTCGGGTGTTATAATGCCACAAACAGACAAACACGTCAAACTTATAACCACCCGTCGGGGGTTAAAAATCACCGCTTTTCACTAAATGCTTACGGATATATTATACACTTAGTGTCTATATATCAAATTTATATTTTTGAAAATCTGTCGGTGTTCCGGCTCATACTTGAAATGGCTGGACAGACTTTAATATGCCTCTCACTGGCGGGTCTTTGGTATTATAAACAGTAACTTAGGGTAAGTGTTTTAAATGCAAACAAAAAATATTTCCTTTTTCGTACAACGTTCTTCTCGTCATAAAATAACATCGAGTTTTTTACGCAAGATAAGATAGAAAAGCGTGAAACAGATTTATGTCTGATATCATATT
This sequence comes from Gymnoscelis rufifasciata, assembly GCA_929108375.1. Taxonomy (NCBI): domain Eukaryota; kingdom Metazoa; phylum Arthropoda; class Insecta; order Lepidoptera; family Geometridae; genus Gymnoscelis; species Gymnoscelis rufifasciata. Next base: position 7,997,722 of record OV815302.1, on the reverse strand, counting down.
AATATTCAACAGAACATCATCTCCAACAAGCTGCCTTAATTTCCTCTTTCAATGAGTCATCGTCGTTACGATTATATCGTCTTGATCATTGTTGTAAATGTATAGAAAATTTAATGAAAAATTGTTTAATCAGTTGGTTTCAACCTTCAGCCTAATTAGCCTACCATTGTTATACAATTCCATTCCTCATAGTTTTCGAAAGGAAGAGCTCATGTTAATTTACTCTGTTTTGCCCTATTATTTTCGCTTAGAATTCTCTGCTAAAATACTAGGTACATTTAATGCTATAATAATAGCGGCCTCGTTTCCTACAATGGAAACAACTTCGTTGATTGTTATGGTCGGCCGGTAAGCATCGTGATTAAATAGAGAGGCCACGACGAAGGTGCGCTTGTCAGCGAGTGTTCCGAACTTCTTCAACCAAAATTTGCAAGAATATAGCAATAAGTTGTCAAAACTTTATTACCAAGATAAATATTGTATACTAAATAAGTAAAGCATGTTTATATTAATATCCGACATACATACGTATATCAAAATATTTATACACGTATGTCCATTATATTAAGAATATCAGATGTCTAGTACCTGTAACACAAGCTTAGAGCTTACCACGGGGCTAGATGCTGCGGTAGCTGACCCCGGCAAACGTTGTTTTGCAAAATAAAAAATAGATGTTGGCCGATTCTCAGACCTACTCAATATGCTCACAAAATTTCATGAGAATCGGTCAAGTCGTTTCGGAGGAGTATGGCAACGAAAACTGTGACACGAGAATTTTATAGTGCTCTAACGTCCAGCGCCCATGGCGTAACTAGGGACTAACGTCCCAGCCCGCGTAACGCGAGCGGTGCGTGACACGCTGCTCGATTTTTCCGTTAAAACTATTTATCATATAAAAAGTACTAATCCTATAGATTTATTTTAGACCAACGGCCCGCGCGGTGGTCGGTATGCGAACCGTGTCGTGTGATATTATTTTAAGTAGTTAATAAGATTGGTAGTCTTACCTGCTGTGTTTTAATTTATGTCAGGACAGAAAAAACTTTTGTGTAAACCGCGGGCCTCAGCGAGTCTTCACAAAAGAGAGTGTGATATATTAAATCGAAATAATTCATATGAGCATCTATCTTTTATTAAAATAAGGATAAATTCAACAATACAGGGCCGCCAGATGGACGTTTCTTCCTTGCTTTACTACAAAACACAAAATGTTACCATTATTTACTCGAATAATAGCTTTAAAATATATATATTTTCAGAATATTGGATTTCACATTTCAACGAGCAATATTTGCTCTTATCCCCCAATTTGTTCGCGTGAACGAACTTATATTAATTAAGTTTCAATTCAATATTGTAAAAGTCTTTCTTGGAATGGACCAATTAAATTTGCTGTAATATTCATTACTTTTTATAAAATTGATCCGCTTTGTTACGCGCACTTTATCTTTATAAAAGATTATTTACAAGCCTTTGTTATAAACCATCGGATAGGTAATTTCAATTGTTACACTCGTAGAATCTCTCATACCCCTAAAATAAAGACATTTGGGTCGTACCATACGTTTATTTTATTTTTCTAGAGAGTAATAAAACGTATTGATTTCGTGACTGTTGGTCAGTAAACAGGGAGATCGTGAGCACCCTTAATCCATAAACAATTGATTTTTAATTGGCCTATTTGTCAGAATTGTATACAGTTTCAGTTTCTTGTAATTGGACTTTGCGCTTGAAGCGACAATTTGCCAGTGTCGAGTTAAATAAAATTATAAAGTAAAAAAGATGTTATTCAGTTGAACGCCATTTTCAGGTGAAAATTAATAATCGAATTGTATACAACAGCGTTGTACAGCAGTCAATTCAATTCCTTATAATTGCGCTTGAAGCGTCAGTTTGCCAGTGTCAAGTTAAATAAAATTATAAAAAGATGTTACTCAGTTGAACGCCATTTAACGTCATTACATACCCTATGAAAGTAGATTTGAATTATTTTAAGAGCCTTCGAAATATAAGAAGAAGAAGAATTAATTATATTAATTCAGCGAAAAAGTTCCTTGTTCTGAGATTCCACGCTATTTGGAAAGAGCTGTATTACTGGTCAGCTAAAGTCCCACCGATTGCCTTTCAATTGTACCAGAGATAATATAGGTAATATGTATTATATGACGTTCAAGGAAAGTTTCTCGAGTTTCCGTTAGTTAGACAATGTAAGGCTGAGTCTGGAGGTATTCACGGAAGTTTTCCATAAATATATCTTAGGTATATAGGGACTACTACGTTAACAAAGATGGGCGGGAATACTTTCAAAGTTAGGGATAATAATCACAGTGATGAATTTAAATGACGGGCGTCCGAGTAATCGGATATGAAAAAAAGCATTTTATTTATTTTAGTCATCATATTTCATAGAAAAATTGTGTGCTTATGACCTACACAATCATCATCATCATCATCATCACCCTATTTACGTTCCCACGGCTGGGACACAGGGACTTCTCTCTTTTCGAAAGAGATTAGGCCTTAATTCACCACGCTGGTCAAGTGCGGGTTGGTGAATGTCACATGTCCTTCAAACTCTTAAAAGTTATCAGAACATGCCGGTTTCCTCACGATGTTTCCCTTCACCGTTAAAGCACGTGTTTAAAGCGCACATAAATTTATCAAGGAGAAAATTCCAGAGGTGCGTGGCGAGGTTTGAACACACGACCTTCGGAATGAAAGTCGAGTGTCCTCCCACTTAGCCAACACGGCTTCCACGGCTACACAATAGATATCTTAATAATAATAGTTTTTATTTTTTAGAAGGTTCGGGTTCAATTCCAAGCAAAGTACAAGTTTTAAAAAAATGTGTGAATACAGTATTTTTTTTTCCTATAGTTTACTTTAGTTTGATTTTAGCCAAATAAATATGAAAGAAAAAAATTTGTTAATCTTTCTACGTCTTATACCTTCCCATACTGACTGAACTTTTGTTACAACCTGTATATATTAAAGCGAAAGCACTTTTTAAACGCTCACTGATAAATCATGAAAGTTTGACGGGTTGTTTGAGCGACTTGAAAGATGAGGTTCCTAAGGTTTACACATCCGCTGTGAACGGATTTTACTAAACTTCGCCCATACCTATGGCGGTAAAAGGGGGGTCTATCTCCCATTGAAAACTCGAGACCATATTCCAGCCTGAAAAAATTAGAGTTACCGTGGGATTGCAATTTAAATTCCACTCGGGAGACGCGCAGTTAGTATAAGTTACGTAGTAATTTATTATTCTATGGTATAAGTATCATATTTTTCTATTTATCTAAACGCAAAGAGTTAAGTTTGGTGTCATTAAAATAACACCAATCTAAAAATTTTAGCTATAGATCAGTGCACCAAAGGGTTATGTTTCTCTCGTCTCGAATTGGTCATGGAGTATGTTATCGTAGATTGACTCATACAAGTGTATAAACTGTTGAAACCAAGAGTTTCAACCCAGAGTAATATAAATAGTTAAACAAAACCAAAAAACTATAGTGAAAAAAGTTAAAGTCAGAGCGGTCACTCATCCAAGTACTGACCTCGACCAATTTCGTTTACTTTAAGAATGAAAGACAACGTATTTAAAAAACGAATTACTAAAACTCAAACTGGTTTTCGGTGGAATTTGGTAATGTATCATACTTATTACTTATATACTTATACTTATAACTTATACTTATCATACCTCATACGAATATTATAAATGCGAATGTAAGTTTGTTTGTTACGCTTTCACGCAAAAACTACTTAACCGATCATCATGAAACTTTGCACATATACTCTTGAAGGTATTAGAAGTAACATAGGATACTTTTTATTTAAAAAAAAACCACTGTGGGCGAAGCCGCGGGTAAAAAGCTAGTATTATATATTTCTTCAGTTTCATCCTCTTATATCAGAAGTTACGGGGGGGTACACATTTTACAACTTTGAAAGTGTCTCTCGGGCAAACTATTCGTTAGCAAAAAAAATATGTTAGAAGCCTCAATATAATTTTCAAAGACATGGGTTTGATAAATACAATAAATTTTGTGTTTCAGTTTTCAGTATGGGAAACTCCAAAAAAAGATGTTTTTAAAATTATCTAATTTTATGTGAAAATCTTAATGCGGTTCACAGAACACCTCTAATTACCAAGTTTTAACACTTCGGAAAAAAGTGGCTGTAACATACAGATGGACAGACATACATTCCGTTTTATGTCATTTGGCTACCTAAGAAGTTACCTCTAGTAAGCACCACTTGCATTGCAACAAGATAATGACACTTTTTATGACCGCGACCGTATATTATGCGTTGTATTTTCTAACAACGCTTTATGTTCTTGCAGCACAATATAAATTATTTTGAAGCCACACTGAAGAGTAATATCCATTTACCTGGGCGAGTAATCCCATATATGGAGTTAAAGGGATAAACTACCGAGTTAAATGCTTTAATAAGAGCGAACGCGTTGAAAGCTGATGGAGGTTCGCTTTATTTAGGAGTCACCATCTAAACATGTTATTTAGCAGACGACGCCCGAAGGTTTCATTAAGGTGCGCAAACTAGACTTTACCTCAAGTTACCGAATTGTTATTCTAAGGGCTTTATTTACGTAGTTTATAGCGAGGGAACTTGATCCTCTGTAGCGATTATCCGGAGTGAAATGTCCTTCAGAATTGTGAATAAAATAGACATGTAACTTGGGTTTCTTTGCGTTTTAAAGTTTTTCAAACAAGTTTAGCTGATCATGGCAAGCCACCTTACAAGCTGGACAGATAAGTATGGTTGAAATAGAATGGCTGATTCGTTGTTAAACATTATTAGTAAAAATATCTACGCGATGCACTCATACACCACGGGTTTCTTGTATTTCTACAGTTTAATAGACCAATTGTTCTAAAAAGAAACACTTAGGTACCTAAATAAAAAAAATCAAAAAGTTCAGTCTGAGCGGTCACCTATCCAAGTACTGACCACATCAACCAACGTTGCTTTACTTTATAAATTAATGGTAAATTTACAATCAACTACCTACGTATTAAAAAACTACTAACTAGATCTCTTTCAAATCAATTTCGATGGATATATGCTTGCTATTTTTATTTTTAGTTTTATCATTCTCTTCTTTTAGAAGCTACAGTGACACGCATTTTACCACTTTGGAAGTGGCTCTCTCTCAAAATGTTCTGTTTAGAAAAATAAATAGAACCCCAATATGATTAGAAAAAACCCCAATATGATTTTGAAAGAATACTCTTCTAAGTATGTGGAATTCCAAAATTTATTGTTTTGTGTTTATATATTTTTGTTTTAAATATAATCTCAATGCGGTTTACAGAATACTGAGAATACTGACCAAGTTAAAACAGTACAGTATTGTTCTTAAAGTTTTCCGAAAAAAGTGGCTGTGACATAAGGACGGACAGACATACACATGATGCACATACATGACGAATCCATAAATGTTCCGTATTTTGACCTCTTAAAACCGCCACCAATGTAAAGCAATATTAAAAACAGACATTGAGATGTACCTATATTAAAAGTGGAGATCTACGAGAAGCGCTCTAGGACCCGTATCCATAGTAGCTACATTGTTAGTTAATGGGCTACAATCATAATTAACTTACTTAATTATTTGGTGATAAACATACAACGATCAGTAAGTAAGCAATCAATAATATCGTACTCTTTCAAATAAGACAACTCTGTTGAAACTATGTGTGGTTTGCCAAACTACGGCGCCGGCAAACCTTCGTTTTATTCGTCGGTTATTAAATAATATAATTCAATACACATGATTATTGACTGATGATTAAAACTCTCCACGCTCGGCAAGTGAGTTGCCGCGCGCATGGTCCAAGATTTTGATTTGATGAGTTGATTTCTTTTGGCCAGATAATTCGACACCCATGAGTGAAGAGCCATATCAATTATTTGATTAATTTAATAAATTCGCACCGCTTAGCCTTGTACCCAAATAAAAATCAATTAAAAATTACGAATTAGATAAACAACATTTATTTAACATTAATATAAAAGTCCTACAATTATCTAATCAATTTACATATAATTTACTTTAGGCAACCATACAGATAAGTAAATATTAGCGTGTCCACTAATGTTCTTGCTGATTTGTGACAGTATGTATAGATAAAATAAAAATGTTTTATTAGTTTCAATATTTAAGTATAAGCCAGCAGGTATGGAGTTAGTTATTTTAGGTCCTATTCTATAAAACATGTGTCACTACACTTTAGTTACATAAGTCCAGTACAATATAGTTAAAAATCGGAATCCAAAAAATTCTAAGAATGCACTAAAGGTTTTTAATAAAACTTATGGTCGTAATGATCTTAAGGTTGCTTAAGTTCTTTTAAGAATAAGAAATAAGAATATTATTTTTTATATTTTCCAAAGTAACTCCTATTGGATTTACCAGCATGCCCCTTTAAGCCTGTACTTCAGAGCCTAGAAGCTGAAGGGTCGTAAAACTTAACTGTTGGCACATAAACGCAGTAATGGGGCATTTGGCATCTTTATTAAGAGACGCAGCATGAGTTTCACTTAACCATTTAGGGGCGAAATCGCCGGGATTCCGCGGTTGGAACCACAATGTAGCACGTCGTTACTTTTCTGTGCCTTGATGCGAGGAGGTTGAGGACGGGATGGTCCTACAGTAATTTTAACATTTTTGTTTTGTAAACTTTTTGATTTTGTAAATTGGCGGACCAATCAAAGTCCGTTTCCGTTAGTTGCGAGCGGTTCGGACTACGGTTTATGCATTTAATCAGAGATTTAATCCTACAAGGATCTAACAGTATGTTTTCAGTCTCTAACATAGGTCTGTAACATTCGTAATGGGTCATACAGGAAAGCTGCTTTCTGGTTTTACAATGATATAGGTAAAAACATATACATAAATCCATTATGATAACCTATTGATTAGGCCGATAGTAATCCTAAAATAGTTCTCTTACAACATCTTTACTATGGGAGTTCAATAAATAATTTATTAAAAACCAAAGAAAGTATTACATAATTAACGCAGTCTTTAGGTCTTCTGCTAGTTAGAAACTGTGTAACAAACCATCGGGTCTGGGTGTTTTCTATGTATCATAATGTATGTATTTACAAAAAAAATGTATCTATGTATATCAGTCACCTAACACCATAGTACAAGCTCTGCTTAGTTTGGGGTTAGGAGATGCTGTGTGAGTAGTCCGGAAATATTTATTTATTTATAACAGCAAGGTAATGAACCGCAAACCACGTTAACATATAAAATACCTTACAAAGGAACCTGCAGGCTAAAAGTCGGGAGCGAGGATCAGAGGAGGAGGGAGGGAGGAGTTCAGTCAAGGGGTCGTCTAAATTCATAAAGTACCTATTTGTTTTAAAATAAACTTTTATTAGGTAAGTTATTGCCATTTAAAATATTTTAAGACAACATACACATCAAGACGAAGAATCAAACGAGCCAAAATTGGGTAGGGACATTGGTAGTCATCTAAACCTACATTATCTTATATATAAAATTCTCGTGTCACAATGGTCTTTTACGTACTCCTCATGAAATTTTTTAAGCATATTGTGTAGGTCTGAGAATAGGCTAACATCTATTTTTCATTTTGCAAAACAATGTTTGCTGGGGTCATCTAGTTTTAGATATAAAAACCGCTATCATTCGACCGTCTTTGAAAGAGGCAATATTCATGCTAACTTTAAAACATTTGCTAGGTACCTATTTTGCATTAGAAGGTTAATAATGTATATTAGTGGTTACTATATTGTATTGATAAGAACTCCAATATTGTAATAATTACAACAAAATGAGATACAGCATTGTTTAAACAATTGGAGGTAACTGTCAAGACAATCTTATTTCCATAATTTACTTTGTTTCATTTGTTACTGAGAGAATATTTAAAAATTTTACATGTCTTAGCATAACCCGAGTATGTTTTGACTTTGAATAGAATAAGAATAAGAATAAAAGAATAAAAAACATTTATTGCATAAAGTTATTACAAAGAAAAGAACTTAAAACTAAAAACGTAACATAGCTAATAAGGTACAATTAAATTTTTAATCAATTATTAATTCTCTTATATAACTTTAGGCAAAAGGGATAATCTCAGCTTGATGCCGGCAAGCTGTTTAACTTGTGCGGCGCTGATTTTCAGAGAATCCCATACGACTGTTTGATGTTGCATTATTTTATGTTTAATATATATTATCTTTTTTTTTTTTGCTAGCTAATATTTACTTTTATTTACTTATTACAACACTGGTCAATAAACTTTTTCAAACTTAATCAGAATCTTGAATTTAACTTACAAGATTTGATTGCAAAGAAACATCGGATTACAAGTTCAGCAAACGATATATAGGCGAAGATTGCTTTCCTGTAAAAATATGTATCTGATTTTAATTTTAAATTAATGTTAATGGTCTTGTTTTCGTTCACTTAACCTTATGTATTTTTAAATTTTACTTGTTGAACTTCTAGACAGTCTTAATCAATGCAGCTTGAGCAGGTTCTTTAATGAACCTACTTAGTTAGTCATTCAGTCAGTTCTGTTTTGGAGACAGACCTAAACAGTTGTCTAAGTAAATCGTAACGCGATATTGAACATCGCACATCGATCGTTCAAAATGATTTTAGTACTATTAACGGTTTTGATCGTAGTGATATATTTACTGAGTTCGTGGCATAACTTATTAAAGGACAAAAAGAATTACAATATTAAAGGACCAATGCCCTTGCCTGTACTAGGGAATGCTCATATTTTCATTGTCAAATCTACGGGTAAGATTTAAGGTTTTTTTCAAACTATCATAGGCCACTATTTATTTAGTGTAAGTAATAAAAAAATCAACCGCAAATAATTAAAAATATGTTATAAAAAAATTTCAATGATGTTAATGTTAAACTGTTTGTTAATTAAGATTGTAAATGGTAATTTATGTCACTTTATTATGTTCAAAATAAGGAAATATCGTTATCTAGTATAATAACAATAATAATTTTCTTTCTCCACAAATATAGTGACCATAGTACCATTTACAATCTTAATTAACAAACAGTATATTATGATTAAAAAAAAATTATAACATATTTGTAATTATTTGCTGTTGATTTTTTCTAATTGCTATTGTTTGATACACATGGACCAGGGTTGGGCAAAGCAAAATACAAAAACAGTAAATCTCATGCTCCAAACGAGTACCTATACTACTATTATTCTCTTACTTAATGTGTGAGTAGTCCGGAAATACTTCTAAAATACTTCTACTTGATTATTTTCTGCCTCGGTGGCGCAGTGGGCGAATGTCCGCTTGCGGCGCAATTTAGGTAGCGGGTTCGATTCACGTTGAGGCGTCCAGTGTTTGTATGTTCTGCAAGCACCTTCTTGTCTAATTATTAAGTATATATATGTCTAATTATTAAGTATATATATATGGGATGTCTAGGACCCGCAGCACAAGCTGAGAGCTTCCCACGGGGCTAGATGTTGTTGTGTGGATTGTCCAGATTTATTTATATTTATATTTTTATTTATTTTTATCCGACTTTTAACGAAAAAGGGAGGTTCTCACTCAATTCGACGCATATTGTTTTTAAGTTACCTACCTAAGAAAGATCAGAGAGATATCGATGTTTTTTTTAAATGAAAGGTGATAAGTGCATGTTGATCTCATTTGAATTGTATAACAATCGGCTAAGTAATTCTAGAGTTAATTGAAAAACAACTTTATTTATAAGTAATTTGGTGAAACCACGAGAATTTCGAGTGTTTTTTGTAAAATTTTTTCTTATTGGTTTTGTTTTTTATTAGTTTTTGTCATTTTAAGTTTACCTAACTCTCTTTTCAGTTTAAAATAAGCTTGACCTAAAAATGAAAGTTCTGAATTTGGCGCGACTTTTTAGTTTCACGAGCTATCATCCATATTGTTCTCTGGATGTATCAAATATGTTGGGAAATTATTGCGCCACGGGAGGAGAGAGCTTGTAATAATTAATATTTTCCAAACTAGAAGTCGGTTGTCTTTTGTTAAAAACTACATGTTATTTTAACATTTTTGTTAAAATTTTCTAATTAAATCGCGTCGTGGGTCCGTGTATAAAGTATAGGTACATATTTTGCAATAAAAACAGATAACAATTAGAAGAAAAAAAATATAAAGTGAGAAAAGATGTAGTTCGACGGTCGGAACCCATTGGAGCTTTACTTGATAAAATTGATCGTGTTTTTAACCCCTGACCTAAAAAGAGGGGTGTTATAAGTTTGACGTGTCTGTCTGTCTGTCTGTGGCATCATAGCTCCCGATCGGATGGAGCGATTTCAATTTAATTTTTTTTGTATGAAAGGTGAGTTTGGCTTGGTTGTTCTTAGACATGTTTCATGAAAATCGGTTGAGCCGTTTAAAAGTTATGGGTGAGAGTGGGGAAGGAAAACCGAAAATCTGCAAATATACTCGAGTGGGTTATCAAATGAAAGAGCATCGCGTGCTCTAACTACTAAATATTATGGTGTTTTACTTAGGAAATTAAGGCATTGGAATCGGGGGGTTTAAATTTAGATTTATTAGTATTTGTTGTTATTGTGGCAAGGGAAATACATCATTCTTCAAAATTTCAACTCTCTATCTATCACGGTTATTGAGATACAGCCTGGTGATAGACAGCCAGACTGACAGACAGACGACAATATCTGGGTAGCAGTAGGTAGTAAAGGGACCCGTTTTACTCTTTCGGTAAGAAGCTCTAAAAATATCAGACCTTGTACAAAAATGGCTATTTATTTTTGTACAAGGTCTGATATTTTTGCTCTGAATAGCCTTTTTGGATGCATGACCTTGCTTTATGTACCAATATGTAGTATGTATGTACCTACAATATTTATGTAACAAAAATTTTAATACGTTGTTGTTACAGTGATAACTGATGGATGACATACGGGTCCGAAATGTTGTGCATCGCTATTCGCCTTAAGAATAGCTCATGCTATTCCTCTTATGCTACAATAGTTTGGTCATAAACGAGGTTTTCGTACTAGGCCTTTTTAGAAATTTACGGTTTTAATGTCGTTGCGAACATCAAATGTTATTTATATGTGAACCCCTCGTTCTAATTAATCAAAATTTTGTAGGTGATTAGCCAAATTCCTTATACAGTTTTTCAAATAGTTAGGGTTAAAAAATAATCAGTATTTTTTTTTGTAATTTAGTCTTACATACTGAACAAAATTCTCGAAAATTACAATTTTGAAAGTTTTTTCAAAATTGTAATTTTTTAACCTTTATTTAAGTCCAAAGTTATAAATTGATTTAAGTGAAAGTACCGGCCACTAAACGTCTACTAAAAATTGAGTGGCCTATCTGAGTCTGAATATTTTTCTCAATATATGTATCAGGTTTTTGTGAACCAGTTCGGTGATACAAAAACAATCGGGGAACATATAAAGGAGTTAAATAGATCGGTATTTAGGTCACCTAGCTCCCATCTTGCATTAATCCGTCGACCGTGTTACACCGTGTACCTACATGAATTATTTAGATAACACGAACAAAGAGATACATATTTATGTCCACGTGATCTTGACACGAGACGCAACAGCTGTCCACTAAGGCTGTGTCCAGTGAAGTGCAACTACAAAAATGAATGCGAAAATAAATACAACCTGATTACAATTTTTTTTTGGCGCCTGAATCCGCCATTTTATTTTTATTTGAATAAAGGAACGCAGAGTCACTCTCACACATACGAATTTAGCGACACCTATCGAGTTAAAATCTATTGAGCCACTCAGGTTGCAGAATATGCCAAATAATTATACATACAAATACAATCAAAAAAACATAAGCATCCTTCTGGCATTGTCGTGTACAAGAGGACGTCTTTCATTCTAAACGACTTTTTTGCACTTTAGAATTTTTTACGTGTGAATTGATAACAAATCACTTATTAATAACTCATAACTTTTTTTGAAAACTGCTGCTGTCAAAAGGGTGTTTCTCATTTTAATCTAAATCGGCCCTTCAAATATCTTTTATTGTAGAGTTGAAGTCAATTGTTTTAAACTTTTTTTTGAATCGAAATCAAAACAACCTCTTTATTGCCAAATATAAATTTATAATAATCATTAATTTTATAACCAAAGGCAAAGCACAATAAATTACTACGTGACCAAAGGTTTGACTGCCCTAAAATCTCAATTATGTTGGAATAATTCAATGTTTTTGTTTCAGAATTCCTGAACCTGCTGCATAGACTATTCAAAAAATATGGAGATGCTTTTCATGTTCATTTGTTTTCATTATCCTACGTTGTATTCAGTCATCCGAAATTCATAGAGGTAACTGATAAATACCTACGTTAAGGCTTCGGCCAAACCTACGCGTCAGCAAATTAAGCGTCCCGCTATTTGGTCGCGTAGGTGTGCAAAGAGCCATAGTAAGGTATGGGTAGCGACCGCCGCGCGGCAGACGCCTCTTTTCACAGCCGATTTAGTCGTCGCAGGTTTGGCCGAAGCTTAAATGTTAGCACTTAAACGTAGAAGTTTAATATCTTACACTTTTTTCAGCCAATTGTGTCTAGCTCTGAGATTATAACAAAAGGAATATCGTATGACTTCTTAAGGCCATGGTTAGGACAGGGCCTTCTCACATCAACAGGTAATAATATGGCCTCACGCAAATTAAAAAAAACATAAGTTTGATATGTTTTAATGAGGTTTCATGAATTGTCAATTGCAGGATCCCACCTTAAAAGAGGTTTATTACTTTTTCCTCTAAGCTAGATTTTCATTACAACTTAGCCGTTCCTTTTTCAAAGTAAAATTTACTCCATCCTAAACGAAAAATTCAATGTTATCGGTCGAGATGACTTTTCGGACATAGTCAACTCTATATAATTTTTATTATTGCAAGTTGTAATATAATCGTTCTAATAAACCATTGTCCGTTTTATATTTGATTGTTGAGCCAAAGTAAAATCTTGAATCATTTCAGGAGATAGATGGAGAACTCATCGGAAGCTCCTCACTCCCGCGTTCCATTTCAACATCCTGCAGAACTTCTTGCCAGTTTTCTGCAAGAACGGAAGGATCCTGTCCGAGAAGTTGGATGACTTGTCTCAAGATGGACCTGTTAACCTGTTCTCTGTCATAGCTTTAGCTGCACTTGATAACGTCGCAGGTTACCTATTACCTAGTTTAAGGGCGTTCTCACAGTATCCCATCCGATATCGTTATTAGGTTCTGCATAATCCGATTTCGTCTCGCATTATGTGGTTTTACACATTTTACACGCATTTTGCACGTTTCACACGCTTTTAGCAATACGTCTTAAACTTCTGCACTCCTCTAAACTCCTATTAATCTAGCATACATAATGCTATTTACTTAATTATAATACATAATTATTGCTCTTGTCGAGCAAAGCTTTGTGTCCTAAGTTACGATTTCCACTGACCGGCGCGTGACGGCGCGCACTTACAAAGCCGCAAAGATAATTGTATTTTAGTAACAGCTCGTAAAGTTATAAAAGCTCCGCCGCGCCGCCGCGCGCCGACGCGCGCCTTCGTTTTAATTTTGATACAATAGTAATGCATTACAATACAATAATCATCAAATAATCATAATAATAATCATCGGAACTGTCAATAAAATGCAATTTTCTTGGCGGGTTTGTAAATGCGCTCTAATGCGCGCCGTTTACTTAAAATACCGATTTCAAGTACCGTACTCAAGTACATGTTAAATAACGGATGTTTGAACGTAACTCAATAATTGCTGGATTGCTTTATCAAATTTATATGAGACAATTTCGACAGCATCAGTATTGAAGTAAAAATAATAAGATTTATCCGTTCACTAAAGTTCATAGGTTTTGTTGGTTTTACGAGAAGATAAAGATTTATTAAGATAATTCTAAATAATATATAATTATGAACAACGAGATAACCAAGGCGTAACTAGTAGTCTAAAAATACAGAAATATATATCTATAGAAAAAAATTGTAATCATAGAAAACTACTTTAGTTTGACTTTGACAAAACAGTGTTAGCAATATGTGTTACGACTCGAAACAACTATTTTGGAAGTTCATTACCTCAGAACCTTATCAACCTTCTTCAAAAAAAGGAGGTTCTTTATTCTGATGATTTTAATAAATATGCTAATTGCTGCTTTCATAGGTATGTCTTGAAATTAGAACCGACTCGAGTTATCTTCGCTAATCCATATTATATTTGTTATACATAGGTACTTGTTTGTTGTGACTTTGTTGACATGTAAGTAGAAACCTTTGTACCTCCTACACTTTTAATAAAGACAAACTTTTTAAAAAAAGATGATAGCAAAAAAAAATCCCACTGCACAGACATGGGAACTTCTCTGTGGGGAGATTAGGCTTAAATTCACCATAATGGCCAAGTGCGGTGAATGTCCTTCAATTTCTTGAAAGTTTCTCAGAACATGTCAGTTTCCTCACGTGTTTTGCTTTCACCGTTAAAGCGCGAGTTTAAAACGAACATATTTTTTCAAGAAAAAAATTGGTTAGAATTTCTTTGTTCTTTTCACTAACTTTGACACAATTATGTGTTTGAAAGAGACAAAATTCATGCTAACTGAAATAGCTTTGGAAAAGAAAAAAACCTAATTAACCGGCTTCCAAAAAGGAGGTAGGGTTATTTTGGTAAATAATTGTTTGTATGAAAGGTGTTGCTTAAAAGTTGATGTTGGTGTCATTTTGATAAGACTCTGTCTAATAGTTCTCGAGTATATTCGACCATTCATATGTTTCATATCAGAAGTTTTTTGGTATTGGTTAAAAGTTTTGTAAGTTCCATAATATTGTCATATATTCTTTTCAGAATCAATTATGGGAGTTTCAGTCGACGCACAGAAAAAATCAGATTCAGAATATGTAAAATCTATTGAAACGTGAGTAGTTATTTTCTGTAACATAGGAATTGTTTTTGTTTTTTTTGTTTGCACTCTTACCATAGTTTTATACTACGGGTCTCGCATAAGGTTATCAGTATTAATATATATTTTTTGAGTTTCAATTAAAATAAATATTTAAAAATAGAAATTTACCTGATTTTTTTTATATATGTTTTCATAAAGCCTTCAGCTTTATGAAAAATATCCTTAAATTTAAAATGTACGTAAAACAACGAACAAATAATCACCAAAATCGATATCGAGATGTTACGAATGTTTAAAAATTTTATTACAAAGTCGACATTGACACTTGAGCTATCACTTGTGTCTTATAAGTAAACTGAATAAAACTTTATAATATTACTACTGTATTAATCTTCTAACGTTGTTTTTTTTTCAGTCTCACCAATATTATATCGCTACGAATGCAGGTGCCCATTATCGGCGATGATGCTATATTTAACCTCATCTTACCTTTGAAAAAAGCTCAGGATAAAGCATTGCACTGCCTACATTCACACACTAAGAAAGTTATCGCGGCGAGAAAAAGTGACCTCAATAAAATTAATATAAAAAACCTTCAAGGGTCGAATGATATTGGTGAGTGTGAAAATATGTATTTATTCCATAAATCAACAATATGTCCCTATGTTATGCCTTTATGTTAAAATATAGCATGTACCAACAGAATGGATATTCCAATATTAAAATTTTATGATCTGTAGGCGCATTCTGTAAACTCACTTCGATCCTTACTAAGCTGAATCCGCGGTGATTTAACAGTTTTGTATTCTGTAAAACTCGATAGCGCCTGTAGCGCCTCAGTGACGAGCGTTCGAAGTGAGCTCGGTCACTTGAGTGATTTCGAGTTCTGATTCGATTTTTTACAGAATGCGTCTGCTGTTCCTTAGTTAGGAAGAGTAATGTTATGGACTTTACTGTTGTACGTAAACGTGCAAAATAAATTAACAAAATGTTGTAGAAAGTCTGTCTGCTATTGTGTTCTGTCAAAGAGAGTCGGCGTAGCAGCAAATGTACAAATTATTTTAATTATTTCTCAGGGTTGAAGAATAAACACGCATTCTTGGACCTGCTACTTTTAACGGAAATCAATGGAAATAAGATCGACGAGGAAAGTGTACGAGAAGAAGTGGATACTTTTATGTTTGAAGTATGTATTGTATGTTACCGTTACGTTTTATTCCTAGTCAGAACTATGTAGTTTTAACTAAGCGCCTCGGTAAACAATGACATAGTTAGATAATACTCAGGTTACTTAGTTTAAACTTATTTGATAAAAAAACACTTTCGAATACGTTAATCAAACGATTATACAGAAAAATACTAGGCATTCGATAAGATACCTATATTATAAAGATTATCGTATTAATCTTTATAAGGAGATCCTTATAAAGATCCGGTTCTCGAGAACATATTTGGTAAAAAATAACGTGACGTGTAAGAAAAGTTTGAAGGAGTTGATCATACTGATTTTTAACAAAAAACAAAACAAACCAATTATCTTTAGAGTCTTATCTTAAACTATTTAAATTCTTATCAATAAGGTACGTTTTTAAGGTCTAAAGAGGGACAGAAGTATAGTAAAAAATAAAATATTAAGGTTAATTTTGCTTCTTTACTTTTGCCTATGTCGCTTTTTTACATTTATATAGAGATATATATATATATATATATATATATATTACACACACCAAATAAAGAAACAATACGATAGGAAAATAAAAACTAAACCTAGCATGGGAACTTTAGTGGGTGGAGAGATGGAGACATGTTTAATGTCTGAAAATTTAAACTTACACTGAAATTATTTTCATGGGACAGTCAGACAGTTGACAATTGATTGAAAGTCAAAATTTTCATCGGGCTCTGAATGGAGTTGAGTGTGCAACATATGAGGACTGCAATCTTTAGGTAAGCACGTAGGTTTTAACTCAGAAAAGCTTGCAGATTTACGAGATTCATTAAAACCCTTCATTTCATTTCATTATGGAAGTTGCCAGGGAGCTTGTTGGTCCATTAATTTTTATACTGCATCTCATTATATGCCTATCGAGTTAATGGTCTAATTAAATGACAGAAATCATTAAAAAGTTTTTAATTCAATTTCCATAAAACTGGCTGTATTGTGGTATACGTTTATTTGTCACTGACCTCTAAATACTCCTACTCGTATAGTCAAAGACAAAGTCAAGTCAAAGTCAAAGTCAAAAACGTTTACTTAATAGGAAGCAAAGGCAAAGGGAATACATGGACATGTTAAACAAATTGTTTTCAATATAAATTATGAAATCGTACAGAGTGATATGAGTTGATTATACATATATATTCCTGGATATTACATTTTTATGGCAACATTAACTTATCATATCCCTTAGCAAGAAAGCTATAATATAACGAATATCGGGTCTAGTGTTTTGGTGTGCATAATTTACTTATATTTATTTTTGTTATCAAAATAGCTTTCAGGACTACACCTTATTGCGTTTTGTCACTTGTCCATATTTTGTTAATTTGTGAAAAAACTCATTCCACACAGTATTTGCGAATACTTGTGTGACCGCAGCGTCCATGCGGCGCGGCGCTTACATAGATTTTGTGTTTTGTGAGTGCACTTATCGCTCTCTCGTGCGTCACCCGCCAAAACGCACACTGAAAATGTAATTTGGTTTATTTGCGAAAGCGAATTCTGTGTGCCATCGCTGGGGACAGGGACGTACAGCATTAATGCGGGATTATGCCTCTCAACGCGGGACGTATGGACAAACACGTTATCTTACTTGCATCTATACTTAATATTATAAACTAGCGGCCCGCCCCGGCGTCGCACAGGTAAAAAAAGTTCCCGGCAATTTTTCCTTATTTGCTCACCGTTGAGACCTACCCTGGACTACGACAAACATTTTAAAACCAAAATCAGCTCAATCGGCCCAGCCGTTCTCGAGTTTTAATCAGACTAACGAACAACAATTCATTTTTATTTATATAGATATTTGTTAATTTGTTTGAACGCGCTAATCTCAGGCCCTACTGGTCCAATTAGAAAAAAATCTCAGTGCTATATAGCTCATTTATAGGTTATTATCATAACGCTGATAATATTAGGAGCGGAGAACCAATGAACTATTGAATGTTTCAAAATCGGGTTGTTTTTTTACTTTGCAATAGCTTCCGCAGCTTTTAAAATAACGTCGTCGCAGCAAAATAAACGAGTACAGAAAAAACTCAAGCATGCACTTAGAAAATATTGTTAATTTATAGTTATTTTATAGGCATCTAACAGAAGCAGTATGCGCGTATGGCAAAACAACATTTGCTGGGTTAGCTAGTAACTTTTAATCGAAAAAGCGCAATATGAATTAGTAATAACCGTAATGGAAACGTAACGAAAATTTAATTATAATTTATATTAATAAAAAGTGTGTGTGTGTGTCAGCTACGACACACGATTGGAGTTTACTACTTACGAACGATATTATGATATAATATGTACATCGAATAGAAAAAAAGGGTACATGAACGCATCTGCTAAAATGATAAGAGAAACAAACATATATCTGTAATTATTCGGATTGTTTATATTACTTCAATAAAGCGTATTAAATAAAGTATGTTACAAAATAATAATGATTGTGTTCAATTTATACAAATCCAATTTTAGGATGATTGATTTCTTTCACTTTGAATTATAATATCATTCTTAAATACTGCAAAGAACAAATTAATTAGGTGTCGAAACTATAGCTTCTTTTTAATATTTTAATTAATAAATAACAGAAGGTACTTATTATATGTTTCAACGAAACGCGTTGAGAGGACCATAAATTCGTCAATTGTTTTAGTTCCCTGCACAAAAACATAAAAGCTATCTTTGTAAGACTATATCCAAGTGAAAAAGAAACGTCCGGCCAAAATTTTTTTGTAAATATTGATGATTTTACTGAATAACTTTGCACTCTCACCGAGTAGAGGTGAAAAATTCTGGCAGCTGGCTGAGAAATTCTAAGTGAATGCTAGACGAATACTTTTTCGAACGCGTATTCGAATGTCAAAAATGGTAACTCGCATTCCAGAGACACAACAAACAACCAATCAAAATGCGTTAAAGTTCTTATTTCGAACGTGACGTTTCGACGGTATTCCATCTCATTCTTTTACACATTGAATCCTACAGATATATATGTTTGTCTCTTTCTACGTAACGCCTCAACTTTTGTGTTACACTTGATTTTACTCCCCATAAAATTTCCATACCGGGCCTTATAACTCAAATCGTTTCATAAGGTAAACTCCAATAACCTGTACATTATTTATACCTTCCAGGTCTTCATGTCCCATCTTAGACCACATCGTCACTTTACTTCAGGTGAGATTGTGGTCAAATGAAGGCCTAACAAGCATAAAAAAAATCCTTCAAACCTTTTGTACGTTGGTAGTATCGTTAATGCTCAAGTTTTCACTTTAGCCAGCGCTCCTGGAGCGCAATCCGTCTTTTTGTTTTAGTTTTCGTGTTTTTTTCCAACAGTGCTATTTATGCGTGAATTAATTGTAACCACTAAACAAGATCAAATCGAACTGACATAATCTTCTTCTTCATGCCATATAAAGTTGCTCCCTCACCGGGAGCGTTGCTTGTAATGTAACATTATAGATTCGAATTTGAGCATTCCATTACAATACTACCTCCCTCACTGATGTCATGCTTAGATCTGTAACGTGACGTGTGATCTGTGTGTGACGTTAATGTGTCGCATACATGCGACCGGCGAGGGAGGGCACTTAATGATATTATGATACTTCCAAATCAATGATAGTCAATAAAATTTGACCCTGAACATAAAAGGTCACTCACTCACAGAATTGCGACATTCATAATCCTCGGAATGTCAGTTTTTGCATTTATTTGATAAGGTATATTGATTTCATTGACTAAGGTCCAAGATAACCTGGACCTTAGTAAATGCTATATTCATGTAAAAAAGAAAAAAATGAATGCGGTTATTATATTGGTTGAGCTAACCTGCAATGAAACTAGGTTTAGACTAAACATTACATTTTGAATATGTTTCTATGGAAAATCACTTAATTATAGCTCAAAGCCACGGGGCAGAAGGTATTGAAAATTACCACGTAATGGATGAAATAAGTGGAAATAACAGTTGCCTTACTTTGTAATCTAAATGCAAGTCACACTTAACAGGGCAATTAAATATTTCCTTGCAAAAGAGCCTTTTAAGGAAACTGTATATACTACCTACTTAAGCCGTTAAGCCTTTGGCACCTCAGAATACTGTCCAAGGTAGACGCATTGCAGAACAAAATTACGTAATGATATTTGAATCGAACGTGCAATCCATTGGCTATATTCCAAATGTTTGCTATTTTATTTAGATGATCATATGCTTTGACAACATGTACGTTCGTGTACGTTAAATTTGAAACTGTACTTGTTTACTATGCGGGTTAAATAAAAAAATCGAATTTATAATAGGTAATAAGCACATCTATACCCCGCTTTTTAATTCTATACGTTTTCTCCAAATATGTAAATAATGTAGTTATAACTTGTTTTGCTCATGGATTTCAACAATTTTAATGAAAATAAAGAATGTGTGCTAGTATCAGCGCATAAACTAGGTTCTTTCATATTTTTTTAAATACTAGTAACACTGGAGAAAGCAGCAGAGACTCGAAACTTTTCGTTGGTTTTCATATAAAACCTTGTATGGCCTTGACCATAAATCATCTATCGAACTAATTTTCTGCTTTTGGGTTCAGAAAATAGGAACGTTTGTTTTATTAAAACTATTAATTACTAGTAGCCCGCCCGGCTTCGCACGGGTTTTTATTCAATTTTTTTTCCCGGCAATTATTCGATTTTTTCTCGCCTTTTAACCTTCCCTAGACCTCCACGAACATTTCAAGACTATGATAAGATAAATCCGTTCAGCCGTTCTCGAGTTTTAATCAGACTAACGAACAAAAATTCATTTTTATTTATAAAGATAATTATATAATGTAATTTCCTTTTCGTAATTTCGATGATGTCAGTAAAAAGAACATGTAATTAATATAACAGCTTATTTATTCATTTTAAATAATTATTTTTGTCAGTGTCGAAAGTTTAAAAAAATATGATTGGCTATTTTGGTTTCTAATCTATCAAAGTTATAAATATAATTAAAAAAAAAATGAAATTACTCCACATAGTTAGATATTCCTGATTGTCACTTGATGACATTGACATTTATGTACATTGTACATTTAGAGTCAGTTAAAAACTTTTTTATATGTATTTTTGTGTGCAATTTTCAAAATTATGCATAATGAAGTTAGTTGATAGTGGAATTTTGTTACTTTCTAAGAAACATAAAATCCAAAATGATCAATGAGAACTGAGGACTAACGAATGCTTGCTCGATTTAATATTTATTTCTGACATAGATTTAGGTGTTCATAAGATGTTTGAATTTTTGTAACTTTCGTATACATTCGTAAAATTCAGTCGAGACGTATAAATCTCTTTTATCTCACACCTCAGTTCGCATACAAGCAATTGACCTCTGATTTTTATTTTCAGGGCCACGACACAACAACTTCCGGTATCGTGTTCAGCCTTTACTGTATATCTAAATACCCCGATGTACAAAACAAAATGTATGAGGAACAAAAGAAAATTTTTGAAGACGATATCGAGAGACATCCTACCTTTGCGTGAGTATTTGACTTTACAAAAGAACCAATTAGGGTAAGGACGGGAGGACGATGTTCTTTACATTCTGAATTTGTCATTTAAATCTGGAACTTTTGAAAAGTATTTTTGGCTTATTCAGTGTAAAACGTATACAATACTAGCTGACCCTTTCCGGCATTGCTTGGATGCAAAAACCTTCTTCTTGAATTAGTCTTACATTTTGCATATAACGCATAGAGAACCGTTGAGAAGTTTTTGAGTTTTACCCTAACATAATGACAGGAAGACACACAGACGCGGACGGACGCGGATTTTAATTTATAATATGTATTGATTGATCGAATCGTCGGTTTAGTTGTGTTGAGCCGCTTTATTACTCGTCTGGGCGCTATTTTGTAAATGTAGGTACTTAAAAATATTTGAGAAAAACAAATTTACCTATCCTATCCTATTATTAAGGTATTACCTTGGAGTGATGCGCTGTGTAAATTTTATCTATTTGCAGAAATAGCAATTAGAGAAGAAGTCTGTACTTGTGATTGTGTTAAATATTTAATGACACTCATTAAAATAATTATGCAGTTACATGTAATTGAAAATAATGACCCCATCAGTGTTAAATAGAAGTGATAAATTGTTTCACACACATAACAAAGAAACCGTTATACTTATTGTTGTTACAACTCCTAAATTAGCTTTAAATTATGCTATGCATTTTAACCATCTTTGAACGAATGAGCAATCTATTCAATTTCTACAATTGAAGTTGGGGCAACACTTTGTTTTTTATGTATGTTTCTAATGTTGTAATTTTCGAACCATTTATTGAAATTTGATGAAATTAAGAAAGTATGAGAAAACGTTTTGAGTTTGTTGGTCAACAAATAGGTTTAGACGTTTACGAAATATTTACAATTAAATTAAAATCGCATTCAGAGATAAATAAGTACGCACCATAGACAAAAGAAATACCTCTTTTGTGTTGTATTTATGAGTTGTGTTGAAAGCGAACAACAGTTTTGTTTCTTTAAAATATAAAAGAATGTTTCCTTTTAGTAAAATGAGTTGTTAAAAAAGTAGTTTCTCTCCAGAGCTTATCGATTTTTTATCCTCATATCATACTCAATAATAAATTCATGATCGTTTTTTCAGTGAACTAAGTCAAATGAAATATTTGGAGCTGGTTATCAAAGAATCTCTGAGATTGTATCCGTCTGTGCCACTGATTGAACGACAGATAACAAAACAAACAGGTTAGTGAACATTCTGTGAAATAATTAAAAAATTGCTACTTGAATTTTAAAGTCAAAAACACATCCCTACCCGGCTTTGCCTTCGCTATATCGTCGTTTCTGTGGGAGTATAATAAAAAAGAAGCGTATTTATTCCCCCGTTATGTATGATTATTAATAGTGATTCACCGATTAGCCATTTTGGAGGTTTAGTCTGTTCACGTCCGTAAGTAACCCTCTGAATCCTTACAAGTGACCTCCGGGTGGTGCTAAGAACAGTCTCTGGTGGTAGGCTCCGGCCGCGGCTTGTCACCACCCTCCGGGCTGGGGCAGTGCGTGAAGCGATTTTTTCGTGTTTCGTAATGTGGCCCGGAGAAGCCATCTACCTTCTAGGTCTTCATGTCCCATCTTAGACCACATCGTCACTTTACATCAGGTGAGATTGTGGTCAAATTAAGGCTTATCCAGCCAGGGATACGGCTATTGACCGTTTTGGAGTATCAGCTTTGGTTAGAAACACGGTATTGTTTACAATAATTTAAATATGTAAGAGTGGTGTGTTTTTTTTCAATACTGTTTAGTCAGTGTAGAATAAAATGTAATATTTGAATCGAATATATTGGGCGCCATAACAGAATATTTCGGCCGAATACGAATAGTAAAAAAGTGCCGAAAATTCCAAATACCGAATACTAACCGAATATTCGGCGCATGTATTTATTACCATTTTAATATCCTATCTAATTCGGTGCTGCGCAGCAGTTGAATAGCAGTGAAGTAACAGAAAAGCAGAGGACATATTTTGCAATAATTATATTGATAAGGATGTCAGATACAATGTACATGTCCCATAAAGAATACCTTTGTAAAGAAATATTAACAATATTATTTTTCTCCCTAAATACATTTTGATCCCAAAAATGACTGAAATGTATCGCGTGATCCACGTTACGTAATTGCATTGCCGGATCCATTACTTGATTAATTCTGGATGATACTGAATTAGTTCTGCAAAATATTTTGTAAATTATTTGATTATTTACAAAATACCACGCTATATTTTTCTTCTTTCACGTAATTCTACACAAGGGGGAATTGGTAAATTCATCGTCATAAACACATTGATATTCGTATTGTTTTAGTTTTATGTATGTGGTTATACTACTTATGCCATCGTATATTCTTAAATGTTGAAGACAAGACCTTATTAATGTGACCCCGCGTAATTTTTTTTTTTAATACGTAGTGCGATATGTATGATATCAGGACTCATACACCAAGGGTTTCGTGTAATTCAAAAGCTTGTACACTATCAGTTATAAAAAGAACGAAAAAAAAATAATGCAGTTAAAAATCTAAATTTAAAATTTACCCCCGATTCCACTGCCTTCATTTCCTTAAATGTAAAACAACATAATATTATGTGATGTGGACGCGATGCGCTTTCATTTGATACCCCACACTAGTATATTTGCAGATTTTCTATTTTCATTCCCCACTCTCACCCCCATAACTTTTAAACGGCTCAACCGATTTTCATGAAACATGTCTAAGAACACCCGGGCCAAACTTACCTTTCATACAAAAAAAAAAAACTAAATTGAAATCGCTCCATCCGTTTGGGAGCTATGATGTAACAGATAAAGAGACAGACACCACTCTTTTTTCGTCGGGGGTTAAAAACAGTCACCCATCTAAGGCACCTGCTAAACACTCAACGTAGCTAACGTTTGGATAAGATTACGTTAGGAACAACAAACAAAAAAAGTCATATAATATATTATATTATGTGACATTTTTTGTTTTTATGTAAAATGTGTTAAATTTTTAGGGTTTATTACACGAAGGGTAAAACGGGACGCTAGTAGGTACTGAAACTTCGTCATCTGTCTGTCACCAACCTGTATGTCAAGATTAGATAGAGATTTGAAATTTTGAGGGATTACTTGCGCAGACGTCACAAGACCGCACTCTGGGATTTTTTATATAAAATATCATAGCAAAAAAATATGTGGTATTTTTGGGCGGTCTAAAAGACGGACAAAACATAACAGACAAAGAACATACTTTCTATTTTTTTTTATAGAACTACTCGATTTTTGTCCGATTTTTATAAATATAAAATTAAAAACGCTTATTCAGTTTGTTTTATCAAAACAGTAGCTGTAATCCATCACTAGTTATATAATATATTTGTTGTTAACTATTGCAGAGATATATGGAATGAACCTTAGGCCAGGCACATCAGTGGTGATCAACATTTTCCAAATGCAGCGACATCCAGGGGTCTACAAAGATCCTTTAGAGTTCAGGCCTGAACGTTTCGACTTACAAGAAGGATATACTAACCCATTCAGCTATCTGGCATTCAGCGCTGGACCAAGGAATTGTATTGGTGAGAATAAGAACATTAGCACTACTACGAGTTGCCACTTACGATTGTTGGAGATTACATGTTGTAATCCCATACATTTGACAGATTAAAATAACATTTTAGTGTGAAAAATCTGTCAATTTCATAGGATTACAACATGTTGTAATCTCTAACAGTCGTATGTGGCAACACATTTCGTAATTTAAGGACTGTTTGGAATCCTCAATATAAAATGTACATTAATGAAATTAAACGTATTCAGAATAAGTTATTTAAACATCTTAAGTTTAGGTACACGTTTTTTCTCTTCTGATGGCTTGTTAAGTCTTGAGTCTCGTAGAATGTTGAGGGTAAAATATTTCTACATTCTATCAGGTCTTATGGAACTGTCCATAAGACCTGATAGAATTTATTGATTTATTGAATTTATTATTGTTGCATAATATGTATTTGGAAACACGATACTAACTTGATTGGTAGCTTAAAGTTAATTTGAACTATTTCGGAACTTATTTCAAAGAAAACGCCCTAAGAAATAAGTATTTGTGGGCAGCAACCGTACCTTATTAGCAAAACTTAACATTTATTTTTCAACTTCATCATCAGCTGAATTTTATTATTTTATAGAATGTTATAACTTTCTATACCTAAGTTCTATAGATAGATAGTCTAATAAGAATAATAACCTTAATTATCTGAGTTAAAGGATCTGCGTATCTGAAAGAAATACAAAAAAAACAATTAAGTTTTGATATTAAGATGAATTTGTTGTTGTTTCAGGTCAAAAGTTTGCCATGATGGAGATGAAAGTGACTTTATCAGAGATAATCAGAAGATTCAGGATAAAGCCAGTCGACATGGAGCCTCAGCTGTGCGCTGACCTCATTATAAGATCTAAGAACGGTGTACACGTGAATTTTGATCGCAGAAAATAATTAAATAACATACTTATATAAAAAACTTAAAAAAAAAGTTACGCCTGAAATCTATAATTTATTATACTAGGTTATTATTTTAGTACTTAATATGAATTATGAAGTAACGAAGAAGAGGAAAGAAAGGAAACTTAGAAAGCGTATAATATATTCATTAATTAGAATACTATTTTGTAAATATTGTTTTGTTAAGGACATTTAATTAAGCGTTTTGTAGCCGTCACAACCTTTGTGATATTATCCAACTTAATTTCAAGGATGTCTGAAAGTAATTGCTTTAAGGTGGTTGTATGCGCTAACGCGACTTTTTCAAATTGATATATCTACTTTATGAGTGAATAAATATGTATAAAAAAAATATATGTTGCAAAATAGATATTAAATTACAACTTGAACGTTTGAAATTATTGTATCTTCATTATTACTTAATAAAAAAAATATTCAAAGTAAGGCATTTTTTATCCGAAATTTGGATATATCTTTTAAACGGTATTGAGTTTGAGTATTTTTCTTTAACTCAAATATTTGTCAAAGTATTCCACACAAACTGTACGTTTGAAAATTAAAACAAATGATTTATACGACTACAAATAATTATTTTATGTTTTCGGTATGAAATGGAACGACAACGGGTCTGTGCGGGGGCGACGGGCGGCAGTGTGGCTCAGACTATCGGACGGGGAGGTTGTGTCGCGCGTCTTCGTCATCGGTCCAAATGCATTTTTCGATGTAACCGTATAACGATTATTGTTTGCGCATGGACTCTGTTGTTTAGTTTTATATTTTAGAAATAGGTATTTGAGCTCGGACTTTTGTATATTCGTTGGACAAGTTCAGTAAGCAATTAGCAGGAATAAAAGTTAGTAATAAATAAGTAATGATTATACTAACTACCTACCAACTAGTAAATTAAGTACCAAGCTAATATAATAAGTACCTACCTATTAATATTTATAAACAAAAAAAACACTTATGAAAAAGTTGTTTTTTTTTATAAGGGTTACCTAGTTAAATAACTCTGACTCTGAGTGCCTCGTAGGCGCGGTGTGCGAATGTCCGCTTGCAGGGCAAAAGGTAGCGGGTTCGATTCCCGCCGAGGGTAAAAGTGTTTGTATGTTCTGCAAGCACTTTTCTCCTTGGTCTGGGTATTTAATATGTATATTATATTAAGTATATCAAATATCTAGTACCTACCCGTAACACAAGCTTAGAGCTTACCACGGGACTAAAATGTTGTTGCGTGAATTGTCTGGAAATATTATTTATTTATAACTAGCACAGACTAGTATAAATATAATTAAAAATTAAATAATGAATTAATTGTTATATATATTTTATGTCACCGCACCGTCGAGTTATTTGCTGCACATTATCCTCTCCATCCTAAGGTTGTCTGGAAGAAATTGCTCTAAGCAATAAGGCCGCCCATTACGCATTTTTGTATTTAGCTTTAAGTCCCTTTTTGTATTGTGATATGGTGTGTAATAAAGAGTTTAGTTTTATTATTATTATTATTACTAGGTAGATGATACAAACAAAGTATATACAATGTGTATTTTCGAACCTTGATCAAACTAAATGCGGATACACGACATACATTTATGGATAAATATAGGATAAAAAAATTATATGTTGGCTATTTAAAAAAAAGCCAATATTTTTTTATGAAAACTATACGTGTGGTTTTTAATTCGTTTCTGTTTGAGTAAATGGTGTATTTATTCAAAGTAGGCTCATTTGAAAGCTAGATAGTTTACATCATCATCATCATCAGCCCTTATCCCATATTACGTGGGGTCGACGCAACATCTTTCTTCCTTCCATTTTCCTCTGTCACTCGTCATCTCAACACTCATTCCTTCCTTCAAAGTTCAAAATTAATTTATTGCGTAAATACATGTTACAGCGTTGTTATGGCTTAAATTTTACATGGATCAATGTATTTTACCTGTCCAGGCATGCAATTATAAAATTGGCATTAAATTATTGAATAAACTAAAATAATAAAAATCTAACAAAATACAGTACTTACTAAATAATTTTTTATAATTATTAACTTTCAATTAATTTCATTAAACATTTATAATATCAGTAATCATCATGGTAAGCAAAAATTCAAAGTCATAAAACTAATTATTGGACAATTTAAAAAGTCATTATCTTAGAAACATTTTTGTCAGTCATTTTTGTTCTTACGCATGCCATCCTTCAAACAGTCCATCAATATTTTCTTTGACCTACCTCTTCCCACATATCCATCAACACACATATCTAACACTCTAAGCTAGATAGTTTACCTAATTAAGAAAATTCAAAACAAAATACAATTTTGGTACAAGAGCCCGCAAAATTTTTTTTTTGTAGAAATTTACCAAATTTTTTTTTTTATTTTGTTGTTGATCTATAATTTTTAAACTTTTTTGCATTATTTATTAAACTTCATAATATTTTTCAAAGGTTGTCTGGAAGAAATTGCTTTAAGCAATAAGGCCGCCCATTATGAATTTTGTATTATGCAAGTCCATTTTTGTATTGTTTTATCTTGGTTTGTAATAAAGAGTTATATTATTATTATTCTACAAAGAGTATGGGTCTACCTTTTTTCGTTGTCATGTTATTAGCCATTTTAATTAGGTACTTTCTGCCTTGTAGTGCCAAATATCAACAGACAACAAATTATGTATCTTAAGTTGCATTAAAATGATCACGCACGATTGTGGTGAAGTGAGCTGGAGCGTCACCATGAATCACGCCAGCGAATCAAATAAGAAACGATCGCGATGTACTAAAAAGAACTTGTGAACTGAACGTGGGTTTACTTGCAACGATATGCATTGAGGAAAATGGTTGGCATTTTGAACAATCAATAAATTAATTGATAGTACCTAATAACTTAAAGTGTTGTATTACTTAATCTTATCATTATCCACCGTTAATATCCCACTTTTGGGCAAAGGCTTCGTTCCGTTTCATCTTATCTTGCCTTGTTTCATTACATAATTTGCTGTCTGTTGATCTCTGTACAAGGCAGAAAGTACCTAATTCGAATGGCTAATAACATGACAGCAAAAAGAGTTTAATTAACCTTTTTGGTATGTGGGCTACCCACCAACCTTAGAGTATCTATGGATACCAACAGTGTCAGTCGCGTAGCATTTCAAATAATTTTATACTATCTACCTGAAACTTAAAAGGAAAAGCAAAATACCACGAAAACTTAGTGACTGACCAAAAATCTGAAATTGTACTCGTCTTTATGCCCGATTTTCTAATCCTATGACATTATGAATATTGCAGATACTACCTAGAATCTATCAGACGATTGGCCTTCAAGCAAAAACCAGACATTATTCATAAAATTAAAACCCTTACTTTTTAGAAGAGATTTGTTGTATAAATTATGAAGTTTAATATGACATGCAAAAAAGTATACCTCAATAATCCAGTGTAAAAGTTACAGATTAAAAATAAAATAAATATCTATTTTTTTGTTAAATTTCTACAAAAAATAAGTTTTAATAGGCTTTTGTACCGAAATTGTATTTTCTTTTAATTTTCATAGCTAGGTAAACTATCTAGCTTTTTAATGAGCCTACTTTGAATAAAATTCACCGTTTACTCAAACAGAAACGAAGAAAACACCAGATGAAGTACCTAGTTCTCATAAAAAAATATTAAATCGACTTTTTTAAATAGTTTACATAAAAAAAAATCTGATATTTATCGATTAATTTTTGTCATGTATCCGCAAATTCCGCAAATCCGCGTTTGATCAAGCTTCGAAAATACACATTGTATAGGTAACTAGCCTACCCTGGCAGGATTGGCTTAGGATCTTATTATTAGGTTGGTACTTAGTAAGTAAAGAAAACCTAGTTAAAAAAACATACTTATTATTTATTTGTTATATTAGAACCACCAACAAGAAAATACACTAAAATAGTTTAAAAATTAAGGTTCATTAATATCTAATAATAATATACAGGGTGTAATTAGACTACTATCGAAAAATGAAAGGGGAGATTCAGACCACGATACTGAACAAATTTATCGAAAAAAAAAAGGTTTTTTTTTTTTTTTTTTCATATAATTTTTTTTTCTATTTATTGGTTTTTTAGTCATTGTACGTTAATTTAAGAACATGCCAACGTAATTAACACACTAATAATAAAAAAAAAACATTAAAAAAATAAAACATCAGTGAATATAATTTCACTCTCGCGCTCGCTTTCGCGGCCGGCCGGCGCGCCGCTCCGATATTCATTCTAATACCCTAATACGTAATCACAGCTGATGGCATCCACACAGTGATAGCGCTTGCGTGTACGACCCATACGCACACACGCAAGCGAGCGCTATCCTGCTCTAAGCGCAATGAACTCTGGTGACCTAGATAATGGATTTTATTTAAATCCATGCACAATTCCCGCCACATCTTAGTTAATTTAAAGTACCTACAAAATAATTCAAAATTTATTTTTATTACTCAATCTTTTAAAAGATTGAGGGAGGCCTATGTCCTGCAATGGAGTTGCTAGGGCTGAAACGAACTCAACTCAACCTATTATTAGATTATCGGCCTACTGCAATCTTTGCCTACTGCACGAACGACATCTAGATAAAATTGTTAATATTCATAAAAACAGTTTGGTACCTAACCTAGGTAGGTACTTACATAAGTAAGTATTTTATTCTAAGTCTTAATAACAAAAATCAAATAAAACTACTCAGATAACAGCATTTTAAAAAAATATTATTTTAAATAATACACGTAAATCTAAAACAGCTGTTCGAGCGCAATAAACTCTGGTGACCTAGATATGTAATGGATTTTATTAAAATCCATGCACAATTCCCGCCACACATAAGTTAGTTAAGTTAAAGTACCTACCAACAAAATAATTCAAAATTTATTTTTATTACTCAATCTACCTATCATAAGATTGAGGGAGGCCTATGTCCTGTAATGGAGTTGCTAGGGCTGGAACGAACTCAACTCACCCTGTTATTAGATTATCGGCCTACTGCAATCTTTGCCTACTGTACGAACGACATCTAGTTATAATTGTTAATATTCTTACTAAAAACAGTTTGGTACCTAACCTAGGTAGGTACATAAGTAAGTATTTTATTCTAAGTCTAAATAACAAAAATCAATTAAAAACTACTCAGATAACAGCATTTTAAATAAATATTATGTTAAATAATACACGTAAGTTTATCTAAACCAGCTGTTCGAGTTCGTTCGCATTAAAAAATAATCAATTATTTTTTATTTTTGTAGTCATACCTAACATAGGGAAAGGTATTTATCAAACGGAGTTTGTTCTAATTATTTTCGTAGGCATAGTGAACACGGCTTTTGCAAAGAATAAATGATCCTGTTTGACACAACGCCGGCAATGTCGGCACCCTTTGCCATAAGCCGCGCCGCGTGGCGGCGCTTTTTGAAGATATGTACCTATTATTGCCTATTATTTTCGTAGTGTTTTGACTTTTGAGAATCAATTCAGTCGGTGTTTATAACTCGTATTGAATACTTGCGCGTCGCATCGCAAATCTATGCACTGTTCAGCTTATTTTTTCTAGTATTTCTCTTTAATTAGTTTTAATAAAATCCTTTTATTTTTCAAAAAAGTTAGTTAATGTTTTTCATTTATTTTATGGTAAGAATAGATGGATAGATTTGTCTATTTCGGTTAGTAGTGTTACGTAGTAATTTATTATTCTATGGTAGTGTAAAGTGACGAGTGATTGTTATTCAAATGTTAGTGTGATTTGGTTTTGGCAATGTTTAGTGCGAGAGAATATGGACAAATGTTAATGTGTTACGGCGAGGCATGAGGAAATGCCTCCAGAGGACTACAGAGTGCCAGTGTGTGTGTGAGTACAAGATGTGCCATGAAAGAGGAGGAGCTCAATTTGAGCCATTTCTAGTGCGACCGAGGCGACAGCGAAATTAGGTAAGTAACTAAGTACATTCAATGCCTTCAAATGTTATTCTATTAACGATCCCACTGCTAGGACATAGGGACTTCTCTCTTGACGAGAGAGATTAGGCCTTAATTAAACCACGCTGGCCAAGTGCGGGTTGGTGAATGTCACATGTCCTTCAAACTCTTTTAAAGTTCTCAGACGATGCCGGTTTCCTCACGATGTTTGCCTTCACCGTTAAACCACGTGTTTAAAGCGGACATAAATATCTCAAGAAGAAAAATCCAGAGGTGCGTGGCGGGGTTTGAACCCACGACCTTCAGAATGAAAGTCGAGTGTGCTTGCACTAAGCCAACGCGGCTCTGAAAAAAACAATAATTCACAGTAATAATAATAATAACACCACAAGTGTTATTATTATCAAATCAAAATCGTGACATTATGTTTCTAGAGTATGTTATTATGAATGTTGAGTAAGTTCCATGACCTGAGAGATTTTAGAATTACGAGAAGGGTATCTGCTGTATTTTATTTTAAAACAAGTTATTACTTTCAAAACCGCGGGAAAGCTGTACCGCGTACTAGTACTTTTCCGCGACAAAATCCAATATTTTCCTGCATAAATGGGCTATTTAGGTAGGAGGACACTCGACTTTCATTCTGAAGGTCGTTCAGAATGAAAGTCGAGTGTCCGCCCACTGCCTGCCTGCTACTACTAACGTTTATTACAGCTACGAAACCATGCCACTTATCGCTAAAAACATTGCAGCTACATTGCTGGTTGGCTAAATAGTCAGAAAATTTCAACCATCGATATCTCCGGATACAATTTTTTTTTTGGACTGCGGTTTTTTTATATTGATTTGGTTTGGTGTCCTGCATACCCCCCCTTTTTTTTCGATAGTCGTCTGATTACACCCTGTATAATTAATTTTAACAATACATTTTAAATTAAAAAGAAAATAACATAAGCACAAACGCATAAATCTCTAGGTAGAATAGTTTTAGCGTAATAATGATGTAGTTGGAAAGTCCTTATTTACGGCGTCGCGACTCGCGAGGACCCGGCACGCGTGACCGCTTGCCGAGAGCGCAGGCTGCGCTCTGCGTCGTAAAAATGTAGCGGGGAGTATGCGGTTGCGCGGGGAATAATTTTGACTCCGCCCGAATCCTCAAGGCCGTTGGCCCATACAGGCGCCTTAAGCAATAAGTTTGGCCACGCATTTTAGGTTTAATTTTATTGGTGTTTATTATAAATATTTTTCTATTCTATTATATTGATAAATAACGCAAACGTAATGGGGCACTATTTAAATGGAGCAAGCATATTTCAGAAAAATGGAATTAAAGATGCTTTTTGTTGAAAGAAATGATTTTTGATATTCGAACTTTTTAAGCATAAAATCGATGGGTTTTCTTCTCTGTACTGTATGGGTACATTACATCCATAATACAGCAAATCGAAAACCCTAATCGTCGAATTATTGATTCGAAGAAGTTGAGAAATTGAGTTCAAAGTTATTGAACGCACCAAAACAAACTAATGAAATATTCCGTTGTAGGTCAACTGAATTAATTTGGCTCAGTGAAACACCTCGGTTGTACAAATAGGATAACTTTACTAATCAAATTTGGGAATATAAAGGGTTAGATCTGTCAACACTATTCGACAAAATAGTTATCTCATAGCGCTGCCTGAAACTGTACCCTAAAGTTTGTAGTTCTGTGAATATTTTAATACCCTCTGCAGTGGATTATACAGTGCCCGTCTATTGCCGGCGCATACCTGACGATAAAAATTTAGTTTCTGTCAAAATCAGAAGTGTTTTTGTTTGTGTTGATGAACGATTTCCTACGATAGGTGGATAAAAAACAGTTGAATAAATAATATATGAAATGTTGCTAGTGTAGAAAATAATGCTTTTGACTTATGTCATACATACATATAATGTATATAGGTGGTAAAATGTGCTTGTATGTTTAATTTTGTACTATTTAAAATTTCATATATTTTAAATAGACTGCCTGGCCAGTTAGAATGCAGTATTTTAATATTTTGTATCACAATCATTTAGGCTTTCAGGCGGCCAGAATCTGCGAGTGTCTGAAAAAAAATATACTTCGCAGGGGATGTATATATTTTTAATCCCTGCGCGTCTCCGCCGAGCGATGGCAGGGTTTTTTTGGAAAAATATTCCACTTATCCCCATGTTTCATTTTATTACACCATCGATCTACTGGAACGATACTTCACGGGGCAAGAAACATAGGCAATCACCTTGCACATAATGTAATGTAAATTTAACGATGATGATAGATCACAGCATATTGTTTATTTATTTATTAAAATAGGCTACACCAACAGAATATATAACAAACACTTTAAAATAATCACTACATACATTATCATACTATGATACATATTATAATGAAAGGTGAGCACAGCATTTAACAAAAGTATTCCCTATACACATATCATCCTTCACACAGTCTATCCATCTTTTCTGTGCCCTACCTCTTCCCTCATATCTATCAACACATATCTTATACTCTCCTCGTCACATGAATTTCATCCCTTCTCATAATATGTCCAAACCAAAGATATCGCGTCAAAATGTGTCATGAATCTTTCATGATCTTTTAGAAGTGATGGGAATGCCAGAAGTTGCGGACCACTGTAACTGGGAACTGTTTTTTTATTTTTCTGTTTTGTATTGCACTCTTAGAAAAAAATCAAGGTCTTCTTGCTGCTAAAATTATCTGATTTCTGAGCTGAAATCTTTTTTATCAATGATTTATGTTAGTGTAAAATAAATGTGCTGTGTGCTGGTTAGTGATGCCTAGGTCCTGAAGAATTAATCAGAAAATAATATCATTTGTGCTAGGGTATAGATATTAACTGTACACAAACATATTGTAGTAAAGGTTCGGCGCAGCAAATTAATTTTATACTTTAGTTGTTAAATTGCGCCACATATGGTAGCCTCACAATTTAGCTCCACATGTTGAAAGTAATATCAGAAATGTGCTGATATTTTTGTGTTTTCTTTTGCATTTTAAAATTCTATATCAACCACAGTGAAATAGGCTTTGTGTGGCTAGAAGTACCTACTTAATTCATTCCGATTTGGGTTATACTTAAAACTCTTAAGACATACCTATAATAATGGATCTTATCTTGTATATATGTACATGTGTTGCATACTACATTCCGTAACTTTTAATATATTATTCTTACTCGTATAACATAGATGTTTTAGAGTATGTAGGCAGAGGCGGATTTACAAATTTACAAGATATAGGCTGAATAGTTTTTGCCGCCCTTGCCTCAACAATTGTCATATCAAACATTATTTTTACAATGCAACAATTTCGTTGAAATTTCACATTATATAATTTTTCGGTATATTTTTGAGCTAATCGGAATAAGTTTGCTACTATCGGAATGTGCAATGACAAGTGAGAGAGAAAAGTCATTGAGAAAATTTGTTGCAGACTTCTATATGTAAGACATCAGAAAACCGTCATAGAAAAATCTTTTTGATTTCTATGAGGTTAAATAAATATCGTTCCCCAAATTTGCCGCCCCCAAAATCTGCCGCCCTAGGCTCAAGCCTACTCAGCCTGCTGGTAAATCCACCACTGTATGTAGGTATTGAAATTATGAATTAGGTTGTAAGACGCCCCAACGTTAAAAACGAAAATGCCAAAACAAAGTACATAACGACTTTTGGACCGATGTGTACCTACTTTATTCAAGCAGACAGTGATAGCTATATATATTTTCCGATAACGTTCCGGTAATAAAAAGGTGTCTATCATTTCTTGGTATAAACTGCGAAGGCTTTTATCATTCCTTATCGTATCCACATAAAATCTGGCGAGAGTTTACAGCTGAAGTCATAAAAACATAAGGGCTCCTTTATAGCAGCCATATCCAGCCTACACCACTGCCTTTGCACCTTTGTTTGAGGTTTGATAAGCTCATGTTTATTCTGTGTCGTTGTGATATTTTTATTTATTTTTCCTGTTGGCCTACTTTAGTTAGCATTAGAAAGCTGTAAATATTTAAAATAATGTTTTTGTTTGTACCTACTTTCCTTAAATGAGCAACCTCCCTCTGTATGTCTTTCTGTCAGAGTGGTATACGTTCTGTTAAATAAAATAAAATTAAAAGGTTTTATTTCAGAAAACACTATAGTCCATATTTATACGAGAAATAAAAAAGGAAGAACACAAAGAAATAGTTTAAAAAAAAAAAAAAAATTGAGCCCAGAAAGATCAGCCAACCTGCGGCCTGCGACTTGTCTCTTTACGATAGGAAAATAGCATAAAATCAATCACATACGATGGGAAAAATTAAAGTAACACCTATTTCGGATTCTGGCAAGGCATGTATCTGAATGATGATAAAGTGTTTTATGCCTCTAGCTATAAAACATGCTAAGAACACTTTTGAACGTTAATGTTATCATATCTTATAAAATAAAATGACAATTTATTAACAAAGTAAGAAGAAATTACCTAACTAGTATCCAAAACGGGGCAACTGATCATTCATATAGAATATGTCACAATTGTGATCTCAGGATAATAATTCTCAAAAGTCTGATAAAGTTCACTTTCGCATCTTGCATAACTTTGCCCGGGTTGACGCAGGTTGACCTTTATGAATATAAATTGGAATAAACTAAAACGTGACATAAACTTCAACACTCTTTGGCTTCAGGACTCGGAAAAGTTTGTGATTTCTTCCTTAAGTTATAGTATAGGTGCCTAAGTCTAATGACGTACCTACTTGCCATGCACCACGAGGACTTTATATTAATAGACTGAGGAAATTTTATATGGAGCAAACAATCTTTAATGATTATGCATATGCAGGCAGTTGTCAAATTATTATTTTATATTATTTATCAAGTCAATATTTATAATTTATCTACCTACTAGCAACCGACTTCGCACGGGTCATAAACCTTCCTCTACAATCATTATAATATTTATTGCTACTTTCTGCAATTAAAATACGTTGAATAGTTTGAAAGATCAAAGCGAAAAGGCAGCGAAAGCGACTTCATTTATGTTTTTCAATTATAAGAGCAAATCAATAACTTGCCTGACTTACAATATTTAAAATTTTATCGGTGTTGCAAATTAGCATCATAATAAAATATTCTGAAAAAAATAGTTTTAAGTGAAAAAGTGAAAGTGACTTGATTTTATGTTTTTACATTTTAGGAGCAAATTAATGGCTCTCTGAAATTTTACCGGCGTTGAAAATCGGCATCAAATATATTAAGTTTATATATGATATCTAACCGCGCCCGCCCGCCCCGCGCCTTTGCGTACGCGCGTACTCGCGTACTCGCGTTCAGAGTCTGAACGCGAGAGGCATAGATAGACAACGAATTTTTCTAGACGTTAGGTACAATGCATTGAAGTTTAGCGTGACGTAACGCTTGCGATTTATACCAAATTTCGCAGTCGTGAGCCAACAAAACTTCGGAACTTTGAAGCTCTATATCTTTGCGCTTCCCTATTAAATTCATATAGCAAAAATAGGTATACTGGACACCTACTTTTTACAGTATTTTATATTTTGGACAGGCCCACAGACAGACTAAACCAATAACATTTTTTTTATGTACCTCTAGTCATGCTTATTATCCTACCACTTTTATGAGATCTCTATCTACATTGTACATACAATACATATATAATAGTACATACAGTCACGTGATAAACATTATAAGCGTGTAAAATTTCAGTTCAAGCGTAAACAGGGAAATTTGTTAAATTTAACTTGCAGGTTTTGATTACATACAAACATCGAGGCAGTTTTGAATAGATGTTGGCCGATTCTCAGACCTACTCAATATGCTCACAAAATTTCATGAGAATCGGTCAAGCCGTTTCGGAGGAGTACGGGAACGAACATTGTGACACGAGATTTTATATAAGATGTCAAAACTTTTGATTCGTTTTATCCGACTGCCAAATGAAGGGTTTTCGAGGCTTTTCGAGAGTATGAGTGGCACGCTCTGTAGTCTGAACGTCTCGATGGATTTTAGCTCAAGAGGTGTCGTTACAATTGTATTTACCGTGAGAGTGACTAGGTATTTAAAATAATTTCGGATTTTTGGCGCTAAATTATATTCTCAAAAAACTAAGTGCAGCTGGGGGAAATTTCTTCTTAAATTATACTTGTACTGTTGGTGAAATTGATTTATTGAAGTTCTGCGATATTTTTACAAAACTAAGCTTCATATAACCTTTGAAACTAATTTAAAAACAAGATATTCAACCCTGGTATCCAGTTATAAACCAACCTACATGTTTGACAGGCATTATAAACTAGTCTGAAATGTAACGGGCAGTTAATAGGATTGTTCATCAGTTGTTCCAGTTAGCTTGCATTATGCCGAGGCGAGCGTTTCATTTCACGGCGAATTTGATTCACGCCCTAGTGCGGTGTTTACTGAAACTTTGATTAATACGAACTGACCCTTAATATCTTCCAAATGGCTGATTACGTGCACGACGCCGTTTACAGGTCAAGTAGGTAAACACACTTCGGCCTGATTACGTTTGCTATGCTATATTTGAATTAATGACACACGCTATGCCGAAATTATGTTGCGTTATAGAGATAGCCGAACTTCGGCCAGGTACACAATATACAGTACAATTTTTTTTTACTGTATATTGTTTGTATGCAAATGGTTAATGTTGGTACTTTTATACAATGTACCCATTTAAAAACAATTAAACTAAATACAGACTTCACATAAATATAGCTATTTACGTAGTATTTTTTTATTCTATAGTTATAGATACCTATCAATTTTAATATTTAGGGACCTAACGCTATTTAAGCGTATAACGATAATGATATACACCATTACATGTCAATTACAATTATAAGAGCAAATCAATAACTTGCCTGACTTACAATATTTAAAATTTTATCGGTGTTGCAAATTAGCATCATAATAAAATATTCTGAAAAAAATAGTTTTAAGTGAAAAAGTGAAAGTGACTTGATTTTATGTTTTTACATTTTAGGAGCAAATTAATGGCTCTCTGAAATTTTACCGGCGTTGAAAATCGGCATCAAATATATTAAGTTTATATATGATATCTAACCGCGCCCGCCCGCCCCGCGCCTTTGCGTACGCGCGTACTCGCGTACTCGCGTTCAGAGTCTGAACGCGAGAGGCATAGATAGACAACGAATTTTTCTAGACGTTAGGTACAATGCATTGAAGTTTAGCGTGACGTAACGCTTGCGATTTATACCAAATTTCGCAGTCGTGAGCCAACAAAACTTCGGAACTTTGAAGCTCTATATCTTTGCGCTTCCCTATTAAATTCATATAGCAAAAATAGGTATACTGGACACCTACTTTTTACAGTATTTTATATTTTGGACAGGCCCACAGACAGACTAAACCAATAACATTTTTTTTATGTACCTCTAGTCATGCTTATTATCCTACCACTTTTATGAGATCTCTATCTACATTGTACATACAATACATATATAATAGTACATACAGTCACGTGATAAACATTATAAGCGTGTAAAATTTCAGTTCAAGCGTAAACAGGGAAATTTGTTAAATTTAACTTGCAGGTTTTGATTACATACAAACATCGAGGCAGTTTTGAATAGATGTTGGCCGATTCTCAGACCTACTCAATATGCTCACAAAATTTCATGAGAATCGGTCAAGCCGTTTCGGAGGAGTACGGGAACGAACATTGTGACACGAGATTTTATATAAGATGTCAAAACTTTTGATTCGTTTTATCCGACTGCCAAATGAAGGGTTTTCGAGGCTTTTCGAGAGTATGAGTGGCACGCTCTGTAGTCTGAACGTCTCGATGGATTTTAGCTCAAGAGGTGTCGTTACAATTGTATTTACCGTGAGAGTGACTAGGTATTTAAAATAATTTCGGATTTTTGGCGCTAAATTATATTCTCAAAAAACTAAGTGCAGCTGGGGGAAATTTCTTCTTAAATTATACTTGTACTGTTGGTGAAATTGATTTATTGAAGTTCTGCGATATTTTTACAAAACTAAGCTTCATATAACCTTTGAAACTAATTTAAAAACAAGATATTCAACCCTGGTATCCAGTTATAAACCAACCTACATGTTTGACAGGCATTATAAACTAGTCTGAAATGTAACGGGCAGTTAATAGGATTGTTCATCAGTTGTTCCAGTTAGCTTGCATTATGCCGAGGCGAGCGTTTCATTTCACGGCGAATTTGATTCACGCCCTAGTGCGGTGTTTACTGAAACTTTGATTAATACGAACTGACCCTTAATATCTTCCAAATGGCTGATTACGTGCACGACGCCGTTTACAGGTCAAGTAGGTAAACACACTTCGGCCTGATTACGTTTGCTATGCTATATTTGAATTAATGACACACGCTATGCCGAAATTATGTTGCGTTATAGAGATAGCCGAACTTCGGCCAGGTACACAATATACAGTACAATTTTTTTTTACTGTATATTGTTTGTATGCAAATGGTTAATGTTGGTACTTTTATACAATGTACCCATTTAAAAACAATTAAACTAAATACAGACTTCACATAAATATAGCTATTTACGTAGTATTTTTTTATTCTATAGTTATAGATACCTATCAATTTTAATATTTAGGGACCTAACGCTATTTAAGCGTATAACGATAATGATATACACCATTACACCATTTTATCTTCATTTGAAAGACGTTTTGAGTACCGCATCAGCTAAAACAATCTTCGTTCTTGGTTAAATTCCCCATTACCAAGAATTTCAGAAAATTTGCTTAAGTTTTCAGACATTTTAGCTGAATATCAGCGAACTAATCACCGTAGCTTATTTTAAGGGGCTTTAAGACGTTGCGGCCCAAAATGGAAATGAGTAAAGATAATAACTATTTTGTTGATGTTTACAGCCAGAGAAGCCGTGTTGGCTAAGTGGGAGCTCACTCGAATTTAATGCCGAAGGTCGTGGATTCAAGCCCCGCCACGCACCTCAAGATTTTAAAATGTATGTGCACTTTAAAACATGTGCTTTATCGGTAAAGGAGGAAACATTTTAAGGACACCGACAAGTTCTGAGACTTTTGAAGAGTTTGAAGGACATGCGACATTGTGACCCACACCATTGTGATGAATTAAGACCTCATCGTCCATAGAGAAGACCTTGTGCCCCAGCAGTGGGAACGTTTAATAGCTCATGAGGTTTACAGCAAGTGGAGTGGCGTACGCGTAAATGGACAGAGTTGGTACAGTAAAACATGAGATATAAAACGACTTTTCAATACATGCCATATGAGTATTCCATTAAGTAAATTATTACATAATAACCAGTTTGGCTTCACCAAAGGTAGATCCACTAATGATGCAGGTGCATTACTACTAAAACACGTCTTAGGGGCCTGGGATAAATCACAAAACGCTATCGGTGTATTTTGTGATCTCTCCAAGGCTTTTGACTGTGTAAGTCACGTTACGTCAATAAATAAATTAAAACATTACGGCATTTGCAGTAAAGCATTAGACCTTCTCCAGTCATATCTGACAAATAGAATTCAAATAGTACAAGTTGGAACTGAAAGATCCACGGGCTCAAAAATAGAATTAGGCGTGCCGCAAGGATCGATTCTAGGACCGTTCTTATTTTTAGTATATGTAAATGATCTTCCTTTTTATGCCAAGGACCTTTGTGACATAGTTTTATTTGCGGATGACACCTCTCTAATTTTTAAGGTAGATAGAAATAAAGATAACTATGACGACGTAAATAATTCTTTGTCTCGCGTACTGAATTGGTTTACTGTTAATAATCTGTTACTAAACGCGAAAAAAACTAAATGTATTAATTTTAAATTACCAACTGTCAGAGAACGTCCTATAAAAATAATATTAGATAATGAAAAGCTTGATCTTGTTGACTCAACAGTGTTTCTAGGGCTACATATTGACTCAAAACTTCAATGGAAACCTCAAATTAATGCTCTTGCGAGTCGACTTAGTTCAGCAGCTTATGCAGTTCGGACTATGCGGCATATTACTGATGAGGCCACCGCGAGACTTCTTTATTTTAGTTACTTCCATAGTGTCATGTCATACGGTATCTTGCTATGGGGAACGGCAGCTGATATTCAAACTATTTTTGTTCTTCAGAAAAGAGCGGTGCGTTCAATCTATAAAATGAAACCACGCGACTCCTTACGAGATAAATTTAAGGAAATAAATATTATGACTGTTGCTTCACAATATATTTACGAGAATTTGCTGTACACACACAAAACTAAGCAAGATTTTCTAAAAAAGAGTGATTTCCATAATGTTAATACTAGAAGTAAGAATAAACTACATATCCCTACATTTAGATTACGTAAGGTAGGGAAATCTTTTATGGGCAATTGTGTCCGTTTTTATAATAAACTTCCGCAGTTTATAACTGACCTACCCATTCGAAAGTTTAAGTTTTTAATTAAAAAATGTCTTCTGAAAAAAGCCTATTATTCTACAGAGGACTATATCAAAGACGATAATGCTTGGACAGATGTAGCTCGGTTCCACTAGGATGGTCAAAATAGCTGAATTTAGTTTTTTTTTCTGTTATGTGCATGTTTGACTAGCATTTGTCTGTAAATGTTAAATGTATAAGTGATAACCATGTTGTACACCGATATTTTTATAATAACAACATAAGAGATGGAAGCTGAGTTGTTCTATTCGCTTCTCAACTCAGTGTAAAAAATTGAAGCGAACTGTCAAGACTATGTTATTTCCTTGATTATTCTTAGTTTTTATTTAAATTAGATTTAAGTTGACCTGTCCATGTAAGCAT
The DNA here is from genome assembly GCA_929108375.1 of Gymnoscelis rufifasciata. Classification (NCBI taxonomy): domain Eukaryota; kingdom Metazoa; phylum Arthropoda; class Insecta; order Lepidoptera; family Geometridae; genus Gymnoscelis; species Gymnoscelis rufifasciata. Next base: position 7,954,700 of record OV815302.1, on the reverse strand, counting down.
AGGCTTCTAAGGAAATAAACGTTTTGACTTTGACTTTGACTTTGACTTATAGATTTGAGTTTTTTTTTCATTTGGCTATTTAGTTTAAAATATTTTTTACGTAATCCCCACAAATTTTGGTGACGATCGGAGGTAGGAACACTCATTAGGCATGCGCGCAGGGTTCACGGCCATTCTCAGCGCTTACATAGGCCGCAGTCCGTTTGTAAATTCATACGTATTTTCATTAATTTGGAAATGTTGAGCCATTTTCCCAGTCAAGCCATCGTGTATTTTTTTCTTGGCAGCTAAACGAGTGAATTTTGTTTGCAGTTGTTATTAAATCAATTAAGGCCGTACAATTTTAAAGATTTCTATGATTATGAAAAATTGCTTTTAGCAATAAGACCGCTCATAACGCATTTTAGGTTTAGTTTGAATTTCTTATTATATTGTTTCTTTGTTTGGCGTGTAATAAAGTATTTTCTATTCTATTCTATTACTTGTATTAATTCAAGTTGACTCAAAACAGTGTAACAGCAAGGCCTTTTCGAATACATTGATTTGACTGCTTCTGTGGCGCGGTGGGCGAAGGTCCGCTTGCGGCGCAATAGGTAGCAGGTTCGATTCCCGCCGAGGGTTTTTAGTATGTTCTGCAAGCACTTCTCCATGATATTGATAATTATTATGTATATTAAAAATATTTATAAATGTATATCTATTGTATTAAGTATATCAGATGTCTTGTACACCTCTAAGCTTATGTTACGCATAAGCTTATAGCTTACCACGGAGCTAGATGTTGTTGTGTGGATAGTCCGGGCATATTTAAATGGAAACAAAATAATAGACCAGAGACTAGCAGACTTTTATTTGCGAGTCAATTTCCACAGCACTCCAATTTGCGACACATTGGATGTAAATTTGCAAGGGCGGCGTCAAATTCCTTCCGGCTAGAATTTGGGGAATGTCCCGGTGAGCTGAGCATTCGATGCGATGAACGTAAACGAACGCCTGCTGTCAAATTCCAATCAATTTATGCTAAAATTGGCTTTTACGAGTATTTTATTTCGAGTAAACGAAACATCATAATATTTATATGTTACCAGTAGGGTGTGAGATAAAATATTGTAACACACAAACTTTATCTATGAATTAGCTTTACACGGAAAAACTTCTTCGATAAATAATCATAATAATAATGGGCTATCTAACAATGAAATATTTTCCAAATCAGACCAGTAGTTCCTGGGACTAAATTAGTATAGATAAACCCGGGGTGACTTAAGTAGATTAAAGATGGCCGTTTCTAAGTGTGTTCAATATACGAGTTGTAAGCTTTATCCTCCTTTGGCTCCTGAAATACAGTTTTTTACTAGTCCGGGAGCCTATAGGACTATATCTTTGTTTCATTATTTGTTTAATTCAATAAAGAAATTTTTTTCTTTACTTTTTTACTTTAAGCTTAGCATCAATATTTATTTATACCCGTTCATTCTTGAACCGTCTCGCGGTGCACCGAATTGGATGAAATTTGGTATGGAGATAGTTAAATTTCCGATTTGATGGACATAGAGTTTGTTCCTTAAAGCCGAACAAAATTTTAATGTGATGATACTCCTTAAAATATACTAAAATTGCCATTGTGTTCAAACTATGGTAATCGCAAAAAAAAAACATAAACCTTTAGATAAAAAACATGTTATTTACATCTCTTGTTAGTCGATAGTTTATTTATAAATAGAGAAAATATTATTTTAAGTCGGCACTGTTCGATAACCGTTATGATAATTTGCCTTTGACCCTACAACTATTACGTAAACACTTGATTAAAACGATAACCGGTTAATCATCTCATTTGTATGGAAAACTCCCTCATTCAGTACACACATACTGACCAATATGGCAAGCAAAAGCACTAAAAGTAAGATTCAATCATATATTTTTTGTATTGTGTCCAATTATCTGAAACAAGACTTGTACGTACTAACAGTCTGTGTAAAAAAATACTAATAATATTCCATGTAATCTTTTTTCTGTAACTATTTATTGTTTGAATTTTATTGTCTGGTTTTATTTTAAATAAGTAAGTGTTTTTTAGTTGTTGGTGTAAAAAAACTCACAAAAGCAATTGAAGTGAATTTCGAGAATGGGTTAAACATTCGGTTTGAAGATTGCTGGCTACGTGACCATTGCAGGTAAGTCAAAAGATGTTTTTAATTTTTCCATTGCTGGATATAGGCCTCCCTCTAAGATCTCCAGTTATTTCGGTTGGAACTGGCCTGCATCCACCTCCGGATTCACGGAGACTTTACCAAATCATCCGTCCATCTTGTAGGTGGATTCGTGTTCTCCAGTTTAGATAGAACTTTACGTTCGTTGATTGGTTTAAATTATTTATTAAATTTATACTAAAATAGTGGACAAGTTATACAGTTTTTCTTATCTTGTAAAATTGCAAAAAATCTATACGCCCATTTGTTATGATGCCCTTGATAACACCTACAATACTGTGGAAGTGCCTAGTATCGAGTTAACTCAAATTCAAGAGTTTTACTTTTATAAAATGGTAAGGATCCAATGGCTACTTCAGAAGTTTTTTTATTTTTTCAAAGTCAAAACTCAGGAAGTACTAGTCCGATTTGTAAATATGTTTCAGTGTTATATCATCGTTCATTTTTATCAAGGCTGTATAGGCATTTTACCGCGGGAAAGTGAGTTGTTCCCGCGGAAAGTTAGAAAAAAAAATGCTGTAAAATAAAATTTTTGCAAATAAAATTAACTAAAAATTTTATGTTACTTAAATCTAATCAAATATTATCTATATATTAAATGGAAATACGGTTGTCTTGAAAACACGCTTCACTCTTTGAAATGGATTTATGCAATTAGAATCACCATAATGTTGTAGGTCCCAAACTAGTTAAATTATCACACTTGTATTGTTTCATGTTTTGGTAATAAAGACCCTCCCTGTGCACCTTGACCTGCTAAAGTTATGTTTAACACTCATTTATAAATGATTTTAAAATATTTGGATTTAAAACCTATCAATCCTTAGTGGAGAAGGTGTGCTCGGTCAATCAGTAATCTAATCAATTTATAGTATAGTGCACTGGTGATCACTGTGGCCTCTCTGATATAAATGGTGTTATGTTGTGTAAATTAACTAGTTAAAGTATTATTTGTCCCCACAAGTTTTCATTAAACGGGATCATAAATTACTAAGACTTCGTCATCTGTCTGTCACCAGGCTGTATCGCAAGAAGCGTTATAGATAGAGTTGAAATTTTGAGGGATGATGTATTTCTGTTGTTTTTATTAATAGAAACACCTAATAAATAAAAATAAAATGGCGCTCTCATGCAATAAAAAAATATTTTGCTTATGCATTTTTTTTTGAGAAAATTGTAAAAGCCATATACGGAACCCTAAATATTTATTTATTCTTTCTGACACTACAATATTTTAATAAAACTATATCATACTTATACAATACGCACATAGGTCATGCATCGTAATGTTCGGTACTCATATCCCATATTACCTATTTAGTTTTACAATAACAAGTAAAAATCTAAATTTTGGACCGCAAAATTGATAACTCAATGGCTCTCATAGCCGGCTCAATAGCTCGGTTAGAGAGATTTAATTAGAATTCCAATTAAATTAATCGAAGCGCGCATTACCTGCTTAATAGATTTTGCTGAATGTGTGGGCAAGACCTGAAGTTTAATTAACATGTTTACTCGTTCGAATAAGAACCTTTTTTAAATAAAACTTGGAAATATATTTTTAACTAGCTGCTGGCTTTGTCCGCGTGCTGTTCCAAAATATAGCTTTTGTATTATAATATTCTAATTCTCATAAGGTATGGATACTACATAATTATCAACGGAGGCCTTCCTTAAAGAAGACCAGTTATTACGTTTTAAAGTTGAGCATGCTGCCACTTAGACAACAAGGCTTCCTATTTAATAAGACTACATAATACATCACTGACAACCCATTATGAAGAGTTTTGCCTTGAGGCACTTTGGTTGAACCACTTGAGGGTTTTTTTTTCATTTCATTTTGAAAGCTTTGTTAACGCAAAAAAATCATAACAACATCAATCAGATAAACATCTAGGCTGCATTCGAACTTTTCCGACGTTGTTGGTACCAACCAAATAAATAAACAGGTACCGGACCGGGCCGGACCATTTAGGCGTATGATTGAGTGTCCGGCAACGCATACCGCATACCGCAGCGTTGTGCGTCATGATCACCAGACCAAAGCTTTACAAAGTGTTTCAAGTATTATCAGAAGATTCGCAACTACCTAGCCGTTGCGTAAGAATTTCTAATCTGGTTAATACAGAATCTCGTAAACTACTCGTATAGTAACATAGATACTAACATTCACAATACAATGTTGACGCTTATTAAATTTCTTTATCTTCAAAGACGTGGGGCCAAAGGTCACTTAGATATAGATATTTTTGACAAGAAAAATTATATTGACATTGTTTTAAGTAGAAACCATTTGACAAGCAGGTAAATTTACTTATATCATTAGGCTACCATTAGTACAACGAGACTAAGATATACTAATAGCATTGCTAATAGGTAGAATTAGTTAGTATCGTCTATTTCCCTGTAATATTACCGAACCACGTTTCAGATGTTCATCTTGCTACCACGCCGACACGTTTCAAAGAGCGCAGCACCTGTTAGCAATACCCGACACAAATTTAAATGAGGTTTCTTTGAGGAATTCCGAGTTATATATTAAATGTAAGTATGCGAAGTGCACTATTTTATATTACGTTTATGGTTAGCAAGAACATTGAAGTATTCAAAATTAGAAAACTTACTTTATTCTTGGACCGGATTTAAATAGAACAGAATTGAAAACGGAAGGCTATAAATCTAAATTTAAAATTTAAGAAAAACCCCCGTTTCCAATGCCTTAATTTCAAAAGCAAGTTAGCAAGTAAAACATCATAAAATTTAGTAATGTGTACGCGATGCAAAGCGCATCGCGTACATTTGATAAGTATATATCAAATATATTATATCATATCCCCACTCGAGTATATTTGCAGATTTTCGGTTTTCCTTCCCCACTCTCACCCCCATAACTTTTAGAAGGCTCTACCGATTTTCATGAAACATGTCTAAGAACACCCGCGCCAAAGTCACATTTCATACAGAAAAAACTAAATTGAAATCCATCCGTTCCGGAGGTATGATGTCCCAGACAGACAGACAGACACGTCAATCTTATAACACCCCTTTATTTTTATTGAATCCTTTTTGGTCGGGGGTCAAAAATACAATACACAATGTACCGTTCTCATCACACATCTTTTTTTTGTATCATATATCATCTTCCAGTCCAGCCCGGCCCGGTCCGGTACCTGTTTATTTATTTGATTTAATCAGACTTAGAATAAACAGAACCTCCCTGGAATTAAAACCGATTTTTATTAACATAGCTACATTATCTTTACAAATAAAATTATTTTGTCAAATCATCTTGGATTCATGTTCTTAGTTTTACTAACATAGCAACATTATCTTTATCTCAATGAAGTAGGCATTCCGCGCATTAAATATGTTTCAGATACGATACTTAGCTAAGATCGAGTGAAATTTTGGTGCAGTTTGATTCTTAAAATTGCGAATTTCATCCAAACATCAAATTTACATCGGGTCAATTAAGACCGAGACGAGACGAGGCGCGGCGCTGCGCATACTGGAAGAAAGCAAAATATAACTTATAACTATTATCTGAAGATACACTTTTAATTGCAAGCATTCTAAAACGCCGAGCTGCGCCTCACGTCTATCAACGCTTGGCGTCTCGAGAGCGACGATGAGAGGCGCAGCGCGTAGTCTTTTGCCTCTTCAAGCAATCTAGCGCCGCGCCGCCGCGCCTCGCCTTGTCGTGGTCTGAACAGTCCCTTACTTACTAAGTATGTACAATTTTATGTTGCAGGGAGCGACGATCATGAGACTATTTTCACAGCCGAGTTTTTGGTGCAATTTGATTATGGCACTTGGAAGAACAGTAGAAAATTTAAGCCAGTGTTGTGGCACGGATCAAAAGTGGCGAATAAAGTAGCTCGAATCAAGGTCGATGAATTCTTGACTACGGTGTCCGGCGCAAGGACTGTGTTTAGGTCTTTACTTGATTACGGTGTTGCATTAATTGAGGAGGTAAGCAATCGTTTTCTGCATATGGCTGTTTCCCTAGGTAATAGTGTTTCGTTTTCATGTTTTGGGTCAAGTAAAAACCCCTACCATCGACCAGTGCGTATGAAACATAAAGCCGCATTTTTTTTATTATTTTACATTTTAGAAAATGACACAGGTGTTAGTACTTTAATCAATTGATTTTTTTCATTGCTATGTATGTACACAGTATACGTTACCTGACAGCGGCGCATACTGTACGTTAATTATACGAAATCTACTATGTAAGTTAACTTAAAAGTACTTACACATTAAAAAAAAAAACAAAATAATTACCTAGCTGAACTCCAAGTTGCATTTATGGATAAAATTAACTATTTTAGCAATTAAAATTGATTTGAATATTATCACGCCATTAAATTTGCTACATTTTACCTTTCTTGTAAGTTCAACTACCTGCCGAAGTCATGAAGTGTATTTGTTTTAGTACATTACATTACATAATAATAAAGTTTTGAATTCGGAGTCGCTCGTACTCGTATGCTGATATTGCATATAAATATATTTTCTCTTGAATCACATCTATTGCTGAAAACTGCATTCAAATATCTTGAGTGTTATCATAGATATAAAGGACACAGCCAGAGAAATCATCCTCATTTTATACTACACTAGCTTTTCACGTCACGGCGTTGCCCGTGATTCCCACGGCAAGACGTATTTTTCTGTAAAAAGCCTATAGCCTCCCTTGATAAATGTACTTTATAACAGTGAAGTAGTTAGTTCAAACAAACAAACTTCTCAGGTTTTCTAATATAAGTATAGTAACGTAACATTAAAACAAAAAACCTACAGAAAGCAACTTTTTGGATTAATGTTTAAGGTGGAGCCCACAGTTGAAGCCACGGAGAAGGTATGTCAAGCTTTGGGCGGTGTTCAGCACACGTTGTTCGGAGGCATGTGGAGGTTCACCACGGTGGCGCAGCACGCAGACACGGCGTACACCAACCTGCCTCTCGCTGTGCACAACGATAACACCTATTTTACAGAGGCCGCTGGGTAAGAACCGTTACATTTCCAAACATTTAGGACTATCCATTACCAAAGAGAATATAATCACTACTTTTAAGCGACGAGACCTCCGTACATAGATTTGGAACGTCATTTACGTCACTCAGCACACAAATCATTGCCAATATAGGCATAAAAAAAGGTGTGTGTGCGATAAAACGATAAAAGTGAAAGTTCAGTAAATCGACAAAAGAATAAGAAGAATAAAATAAACCAATAAAAAAATACTATGCAAAAAGATTTTGTTCGGGCGGTCACCCATCCAAGTACTGGCGTCTCGCAAAGTTGCTTAACCTTGTTAGCGTTTAAGATTGGCTTACCCGACAGGTAAGCCAATCTTATTTCCACTTCCGTTGCATCCGGTTTCAAATCACAACGATTCTAAAGAAGTTTCACTTCAAAAAGGTCAACAAGTCAATACTAACATAACGGTAGCAATATAAGGAATGTCTTCTGGTAGTTCTGATGCGAGAATGGCAAACCCCATTATGATAGTCTTATAAACTCGCCGTTCTGAAGAAAGAAGCTGCCACTAGGAAGAGAGGAATCCGTTGCACCGCGCCAATCCATAGGGAGAAAGTCATCGGAGAATATCTGAATGTTAAGTCTGTAACGAAGGCTCAATTCCATTAACTTTAGCCTGCGCATACGTTAAAATTTTGATGCCCAAACACTACAAAGTGCTCGGTCTTGGTAACTGGTAAATTCGTCAGTTGAAGCCACATAAAATACATATTTATATATCTACTTATAATCTGTACATATCAGAAACACAGCAACTATGGCGTCTTGTGATGTGTGCCGGCAACGAAAAGTGTCTATGTTAACAGAGCGCTAAATTGAAATAAGTTGCTGGTTCACGGTGTTTGCAAATCGCACCCAAGTAAATAACTGGAAATGCAAGAGGGATTATGAGACTTTAAAAAAACAAACAAACGTAAAAATTCTAATGTTTAAAAAAACATAATTAATAAATAAATATTGTTTTTGCCCATTTTTAAAAAACCGTAGTACCCGAATACGAGGAGAGCCACGTTCAGTTATGTTGTAATGTCACGAAAGAAAAAGTCTAGAAAGGCTTTTAAAAATTATGACAGAGATGAAAGAGGGACTTTTTTTATTGAGCATTTTGAACAGAATATTTAAAATTTTATTAAAAACTGGCAAAGCACGGCAAAGTCCTTTTACTTAGGTTTAGGGCTAAATAAATGAATATTCCTTATAAATTTCAGGGTCTTCCTTTTATTTAAGATGCTATGTTACTAAGAATAAAATAAAAGGTATCATTAAACCTTTTGATTGGTATTTTACCAGATTTAATTGTATTTTTCAATAAGGTGTGTTTTTATTTACAATTTGCGGGTATGATTCCTGGTTAAGGCGATTAAAAAAAAAGCAGTTCTAATTGTTTTTAAAATCGAAATGAAGTCTTGTACCAGTAATATTAGCTTTTTAAAATATTTAAGGTAATGTCCTTCCACGTGGCATGGCTATAGGAATCCCTGTATATGCTGCCGTATATATGATATACTGATGAGAAATTTGGGCAGACCGCTTTATGCCCCAACAACATTACCTACCCGATAACTGATATCATCAGTTCTCAATTTACACGGCAATATACCTATATATAAATATACCAATGTAAACTTAAAACATAAAAGCGGCCAAGTGCAAGTCATACTCGAGTACCGATGGTTCCGTACAAATATACTATAGGATGAAGTAACAAATTTTCTATTTTTGACAAAAAATGGTTTAAATTTAAGGTTTTTAAAAGTTTATGAGATGTTGTTTCGTAAAAAAGTTTCAAGCTTGTAGGTAGACTGAAAGTACCCTTTAGGTTTTGATTTCCATGACAGTGATTTCGATAAAAATGTGACTTTTATATTATTTTTTGACTATAAGACTATTTAATATAAGAGAAAAATCTCGTGAATATATTAACAATTGCTTTCTTTTGTTTGCATTTACTAAGAAGTTCGGTTTTTTTTACAACTACAAGTAAAAGTAGACTTGAGTATTTGATATAATTTATGTATTTCACAATTTTTCCTTTATCGACATAAATTCTAGGATGATTGGAGGTAAGCTTGGTTTGATTCCTTTCCGAGTAGGCAACATAGATTTAAAAGTCCGAAAAAAATTTTGAGTCAAGGGATCGACGACGAAAATATTACAAGTTATAATAGTGAAATGTTATAAAAATCATCTGTATTTTTAAATACTGTGTTAGTAGTTTCAGTTCAAATACAATAAATCTGTTACCAATTTGTTTAATATTTTAATGATAGTCTACTCCCTATTATTGGTTTCTATGTCATCATTATCACCCTATTAACGTTCCCACTGCTGGGACCTTACCATAGATACTCTAAGGCTGGGACACAGGGACTTCTCTCTTGGCGAGAGAGATTAGGCCTTAGTTCACCACGCAGGCCAAGTGCGGGTTGGTGATCATGTCACATGTCCTTCAAACTTTTTTAAAGTTCTCAGAACATGCCGGTTTCCTCACGATGTTTGCCTTTACCGTTAATGTACGTGTTTAAAGCGCACATAAATTTCTCGAGAAAAAGAGATCCAAAGGGCGTGGCGGGGATTGAACCCACGACCTTCGGAATTAAAGTCGAGTGTCCTCCCACTTAGCCAAGACGGGGTTTTTTTTTAATATTAATTTGCCTCAAAGAAGAAAGGTAGAGATAATAAGTAAAGAAACAAGTGATACTTGAAATTTAGCAGACCCTTAAATGAATTGACTACAACAGATCCAAGTTTTTCTCAAGTTTCTCGTTAGTTCAATTAAAGATGGCTAAGCGAAGTAGTTTCTGCAATATGATTCGCCAGTGAGGAAAAAGCTGAATGAAAGGTTGTTGACTCTTTACGTTAGTACAAAAACTTTATTTTAGCTCTGCAATCTCAATACTTAATTTTATGCTGTATACTGATACACATTGGTAAATAAATAAACCTTTTCAGGAAAATCCACACAATCCATACAACAACATCAAGTATTCAGCTCTAAGCTTGTGTTCCGGGTACAAGACATCTGGTATACTTAATATTAATTACATATAATGTTAAGATAGTTTTTTATACATATTAAACACCCAATTACCTTGATATAACACAGTTTCTAACAAACACAGGCGCAAAAGTCCTAAAGACTACGTTTAGTATGTAAATTATTATTATTTATTGGTAAAGGTAATTTTAATAAAAAAAAATTCATAATAAGTTTTTTGATGATCTATAATTTGATGCTCTATAATTAAATATATGTATATATTAAAAAAAACTCAACTCACTCATCATAGCACGTTCTTATTAAATTCCAATGCAAAAATTAGGTGTCCAGTAGTTTTGGACGGTCTAAACAGAATACCAATTTTATAAGTTTATATTATGCCTCACTGCTGACTGCCTCAGTGGCGCGGTGGGCGAAGGTCCGCTTGCGGTTCAAAAGGCAGCGGGTTCGATTCCCGTCGAGGGGCAGTGTTTGTATGTTCTGCAAGCACTTTTCCCTTGAATAGAATAGAATAGAATAATTTATTTGCCAAAAAACATGTGTATACAGGATATTGTTTGTTTTTTATACAGTTTCAACATGTTTCACCAGTTGGTGTGCAAAGTTTCAATTACATAAAAACTGTCAGAATTATAATTAAAAATATAACATTACAAATATATAATTTAACACACTTACATTTAATTATTAAAAATTAAGTATTGGAATTAAAAATTAAATAAGAAATTAAAAATTACATTAAATTAGATTACATTAAATACATTAAACAAAGAAATTCAAATATTAGCAATAGTTACGTAGTAATTTATTATTCTATGGCAATAGTATCATTTAGATATTCGTCTATCTTATAATAACAATTATTAGTCAACAAATTTTTAAGTTTGCTCTTAAAGTTATTAACATTTAGGTCTCGATAGCTTTTAGGTAATTTATTATAAAGTTTAGTCTTGGTCTGGGTGTTTATATGTATAGTAAAAATATCTATGTAAGTCTATTATATTAAGTATACCAGATCCGTAACACAAGCTTAGAGCTTACGTAATTTATTATTCTATGCCACGGGTTTGTTGTGTGTATATTTATTTAATTATTGCTTATTATTCTCAGTCTACAGGTTCTTCACTGCATTGAGCACAGGGACCTCGTGGGTGGAGGAACCCTCCTAGCCGACGGCTTTTTTGGAGCTGAGCGGCTGAAGGAGGAAGACCCAGAGTCTTTCGCATTCCTCACCTCCTTCGACGTCGAGGCGGAGTACATAGAAGACGGTCATCACCATAAATACTCCGCCCCTGTTATAACAGTGGATAAGAAAACGCAGGATTTGAAACAAATCAGGTGGGAATAAGTATCAAAGTTTGCGGGCGATACACATTTTTATTACCGACTCTGGTTTGTCTCTCTATTGTATCTTCCCACTTCAAGCGCCATGATCTAGAAGACGGTCATCACCATAAATACTCCGCCCCTGTTATAGCAGTTGATAAGAAAACGCAGGATTTGAAACAAATCAGGTGGGAATAAGTATCAAAGTTTGCGGGCGATACACATTTTTATTACTGACTCTGGTTTGTCTCTCTATTGTATCTTCTCACTTCAAGCGCCATGATTTAGAAGACGGTCATCACCATAAATACTCCGCTCCTGTTATAACAGTTGATATGAAAACGCAGGATTTGAAACAAATCAGGTGGGAATAAGTATCAAAGTTTGCGGGCGATACACATTTTTATTACAGACTCTGGTTTGTCTCTCTATTATATCTTCTCACTTCAAGCGCCATGATCTAGAAGACGGTCATCACCATAAATACTCCGCCCCTGTTATAACAGTTGATAAGAAAACGCAGGATTTGAAACAAATCAGGTGGGAATAAGTATCAAAGTTTGCGGGCGATACACATTTTATTACTGACTCTGGTTTGTCTCTCTATTATATCTTCTCACTTCAAGCGCCATGACCATATTGCTGATTTTTGGTATGGTACAATGGGACGGCTGATTCCAAAGTAAATTGAATATTTATGCATTAAAATCCTAAAATTCCTCTGTTAAGTAAAACAAAATTGTTATATAAAGAGCATCCACATCCACTCACCTATCTATTATCTCAAAATAGTACTTTATTATGATTTTAGTTAACTTCCTCCCGGTTAAGGCTAGCACACACCTGTATAAATAACCACTTATGTATAAATAACCCTATGATGAATAGTATAAATTTATAAATTATTTATTACTAGCTGTGCCTTGCGGTGCTACCCGCGTTATAATGGATGAAGTACTCTTAACCAACAACATATTTATTTGAATAAAGATGAATACAATGTTGATACAACTTAAACAAATTATTTCGACCAAATTAGGTACCTTAAAAACGGTTTTTGTGAGTTAATCTTAAAAGATAGACATATACTATCGCGGACTGTTTTTTAGATCATTAAAAGAGCTATTATTCTTTAATACATATTTTTTGTGTATCTTGAACCGTTTTCACGGCGCACGCAACGGAAGGCTTCAAAGATGAACAATTTCTCCCGTTTTTTACACATTTACCACTATATCTTTGCTCCTATTGGTCGTAGCGTGATGTTATATAGCCTATAGCCTTCCTCGATAACTGGACTATCCAACACAAAAAGAATTATTCAATTCGAACCAGTAGTTTCGGAGATTAGCGCGTTCAAACAAACAAACAAACAAACAAACAAACAAACAAACTCTTCAGCTTTATATATTAGTATAGAGTATAGATATAGTGTCACAGCAGTATTGCAGCAGATTAATGATTTTCTGATGAAACATTATAAGGTATTTATTTAATTAAGCCTCAGTCTCAATTCTGAAAGCGTTCATTAAATAATTAATTAAAAAATATACGTCAGAACGTACTTAATTGTCAAATCGTATTTGCGCGGTGATGTTGCAAAAAACCAGAACAAGAAGTGAGCGTTCCTTGTTTGAATTCATATTTTATTTGAGCAAAATGCAGCTTCTATATTTCATGAAACTGTATTCTACGTTTGGTGTTATTTATTTGCGCGATGCAAATAAAATTCGCCCCACAGCAACAATGTAATTGAACCACCGCCAAAGTTTTTTCACCGCAATGTGATTAAAATACAACAGATTGATTTCTATTCTATTTATTCGTTCAGATGGAAACACTATTCAAAATTTCGTTCCTTTTTATTGGCAAACTGTTGTACGCGTATTTCGGTGTTGATTTATGATTCGTGTTCTATACTGCTGGACTGTACGGCTCGTTAAAAAAACTTTCCTAAAAGGCTCCCAAATGTTGAGCCTTGTTTCTTTTTTTAAACAAAAACATGTCGTCGCCGGAATGATACTTTCTGCGTAAATAGCAAATGCTTGTTGATATAATAACACCTATTGTTATTATAGCAGGGAACTATTCGTTATTATTGCGTTGCCCGTGTTTTTTCGATTTCCCATTAAAATAATGTATTTATTTATTAATAACAATCCGCGACAAAAAGTAGCCAACAGCCTTTCAATATAATTTAAGATTCAAGAAAATGAAATATTGTTTTTAATGAAATATTCTGAAGGCCTAATTTATCTCGTCCAGAGTGAAGAAAATGTAAGCTTATGTATCTGTATGCGTTTTTTACAAATAAATATTAAATCAAGATACAAGCAGCTTAGTTGGAGCTTCGCTGACATTTGTATATTTTTGTATGCTCTGCTGTGGTAAATAAATTACTTTATTATTATTATTAAATGTTTAGGTTCAACGTGTACGACCGTTCACCAATGGCATTCAATCGACCAGAGGAGTGCAGATCGTATTACAAGTCCTTGAAAAGTCTCGCCAAATATTACGAGAAACCGGAGAACCAATGGCAGTTTCAATTAAAACCAGGTAAGTTTTTAATTAAATGTTTCCATTTATTTATTCACGATATTTAAGACCAGGACACTTAAATTTATCTATTTAGTTCAGAAAATGCACTAAGGCTATATTATATAGCGGTGGGATATGCTCGGGATCAAAGAAGTTGCCTTAAATTGCACATCTATTTTATGTACAGGCACGTATAGTCTCTACTTAACGGTATGGGTACTGGTTTAGGTTAGGTTAGAACTAGGCTGTGCTGCTATTAATTTATCAGGCAATATTTATTTTTATAATTTTGACAAATAACAAAATTGCATTTGCCTTATGTTATGTATATAATATTTTTCAAATATAATGTATTTCCTTAGGTACAGTTATGGTGATGGACAACTTTAGGGTTCTGCATGGTAGAACTGGATTCTCCGGACACCGGGTTCTCTGTGGTAGCTACGTGGCGCGCTCTGATTGGTTGGATCGGGCGCGAGCCCTTGGACTCATTAATTAGAGCTTTTAATTTACGGAAGAGCACTGTTCGGTAGTGCCCCCATGACGAGCAAGCGAAGTGTATGGACATATAATATATAATTTTGAAATAATTTGTCGGTTTTTATAATTCTCACAACTTGGGTTAGGAATATACCAGATGTACCAAAAACACAGGATATTATGATGTCCGTAGGGGGCGATTTCGTCACTCATTCACTCACTTACGATGATCAAGCTTGACTATGATAACTCTACATGATATCTGCTGATACCTTATTGTCAGTGCAAGCCATGTGGCTACATTTTACGAGAAAATATTTTCATTCTTTGGAAATATTTTACGAAATTAATACACACTACCACATACACATATGCAATACAACCAAAGAAAGCACTAGACATGCTACCTCTTTAAGAACAGTACCTACGAAACCTCAAAAGAGCTGAATTCAACCGAGATATTCTACTAGTTTTGCTTCTACAATTAGCATCGTCGGGACCAAACCACAACGGTCGACTTCACGGTATACTTGCCCCGCCGCACATGCCCACACTCGTGTTGGGCGTCACAAGCCGCGTGCGAATGTTAGTGGTTAGAACCTATAACATAGTACCGACCTCCGCACGTGAACGTGTGCAGAGTGTGGGCATGTGCGGCGGAGTTTCCACTTCAAATCTCTCCAGAGAAATGTGTGCGGAATTAGTTGGTACTAAATATTTGATTTCTTGTAGGATTTATTTTTATAAATAGGCCTAACACACGTCCTTAAAATTAGCGATATCGATCCACAATGATCATCCATAAGTCGGGGGCTCGCTCAAAACAATAAAAATTGAGTTCGATAATGCAAATACTCGAGGCGATTTAAGGTACGATCTAGGGTCCTCCCTACCACTCCCCCGATCCCTACTGATTTTAGGGTCACGTGTAGCTCACTTTCATATAATTTGTTTACTACGAAAAAGTGTATAATTATAGACTTCTTTAAAAAATATTATTGTGCTCACTTTCTTAGCAGTTGTATTTGTAGCCAACATCTGGTTTTGAAACAACCCCATTGTATTGGTCCCAAGCTATTTAACAAGCTTCCGGTATGCATTAGACTCATAAATTATTGTGAACGACCGTTTTTTAAAGAACGTGAAAATTCTGTTGCTAGATACAACCACTTTTAATAAATATTTCATTTCATTTCAAGTTCAGGCACCCTGAAATTCTTGATGGAACTTTCTCCCCTTTCATAGGACTTCTGCTAAGCGAACTAGCTTCATATTTAATCTCGTTGTTTTCAAGAGACTGCGAGTAAAAACTAGAACATTTAAGATGCTATTTCTATTTAAGATTTCAAATTTATCGCTGTACTTCTGATACTTCATTACAAAAGCTTCAAATTCAATTTACGAGATGTCTATTAAATTTAGTCTTCTATTCGTAAATCTTAATTATAGTTTTATAAATCCAGTCGATCAATTCGGTAAAAACTAATTGAAGTTACAGAAACTTTAACCGGTTTATTCCTCAAGAGATAATTAATTAAATTTAAACTTAATTATTTTAAGATTCTTGAGTCAAACTAAAGCTAAGACGGAGAATGCTAAAATATTTTTGTTAAAAATTTGTGTAAAAGTGAACACCTGTATTAAAATAACAGATATCTTCAAAATTTAAGAGGCATTGTGTGTTTATTAAATGTTTTTCATTTTATCTTAGTAAATAGGTAGATTAAATATGTCCATGGTATAAGCATGGTTAGTTCAGGCAACATATACTTACATCTTGGCTCTAATTAACCACATCGTCACTTTACATCAGGTGAGATCGTGAATGAAGGCTTAACATAAAAAAATATATTTAAACATATTTATATAATTATATAATTTTGGATGAAAATAAACCAAAAGTAGTATATAAAACTGAACAATTTTTGGTTTATTTTCTGTGAATTTCGCAGTTCTATTAGCCGTATGCTGTAGTGCAGATAATCTCGAAAGTATATTTTCGTAAATTTACACATCACATGTTACAATTATTATACATATAATTGTATGCATGTTTAAAATTTTTTTCCTCATTTAAAAGTCAGTTGCTTTAATCCATCTATAAGTCATACATAATTCAAGTTTAGAGAAAAGTATAAACATAATTAACGTAAATTAATGAGATTTTAAGAGGAGTCTTAATCTTAGTAATCTTAGTTAGTCAGTTTGGAACTTAATATACCTATGCTTTAATTACAATATTTATTATTATTATTTTTTTTATTTTTTTTTATGATCGATAAGCCTTCATTTGACCACAATCTCACCTGATGTAAAGTGACGATGTAGTCTAAGATGGGATATGAAGACCTAGAAGGTGGCTTCTCCGGGCCACATTAACGAAACATAATTAATTAATTTATTTTAAGATTTTAGGAAAACTTACAGCTACAACAATAGAATACAAAACAAATACATGGAAAATTACATGCACACTGAAGGTACAATTATAAAGTTTTCACCTATAACAAATACATGTATATATTATATGCTTGCATAAATGTTCACGTTGTTCGCCCGGTCAATGACGGAAATTGAATGTTATTAAGACTTGACCTTTTACAGCGATGTGTTTGTTAAAACAACAAATAAAAATTGAACACAAACGGGCTGTCAAAAACTATCCAAGTGGATTTACATTTATGTTAAAAGCTATGTTAACATTTATATACATTAGATGACCTCGTAAACACACCCAATGTGTGTACAGTCAACAGCAAAAGACAGTGATGAAATAGTGTAGGGAGATAATACAGTAAATTAAGTCAAAAGTTACTGTCAAAAGTTTGTAGTTTGTTAGAAGTAAAGGAACAAATGCCGTGTCATAAGTAAGTGATCACATTTATTTCTTTCCTCGGTGTTACTATGATCATTCTCTTTCGACCAAAAAAAACATCATTAAAAATTTAGACTTTGGTATAACTTGTTACATCTGGCACGTTACACTAGAAGATGTTTTGAAACGTTGATTTTGGTCACTTACTTTTGCTGTTGACTGTACCTCGTAACGTCACGTAATACGTCGGCATACATCACAACGTGACACGCGTTGTTAATGGGTTATACGGTGTCAGCTACAGGACAGGTAAGCTGGGGTCGCCATTGTCTTGTGTGGTAACAATATCTGCACCTAGGAACTAGATTATGCGTGTTGCCAGTTAACAAGCTTATGTAAGAACCTACAGATACTTTAAGATTATGTTTTTTTTTATCCTAGATAAGTCTTCATTTGAACACAATCTCACCTGATGTAAAGTGACGATGTGGTCTAAGATGGGGCTTGAAGACCTAGAAGGTGGCTCCGGACCACATTACGAAAAGGAAAAAATCAAAAAATCGATTTACGCAGTGGCCCAGCCCGTGTGGTGACAAGCCGCGGCCGAAACCACCAGAGACTGTTCTTAGCACCACCCGAAGATGTGAACAGAAAAAACCTCCACGTGAACAGAATAGTCATTAATAATCATTTATTGATAAAATTATTATACGTCACAATTACATTTTGGTTACACTGGTTTTTTAGTAGGTACTTATAATGTCAAAACAAATTAATCATCAAATTCAATTACTTACATATGTCAAATTGCAAATGAATAATAAGAACATTTATTAAATGTTCTTAGTAAGTTTGTCAACTGATGGTTATTTCAAAGAGTGCCGATCTTTGTACATGCTATGACGATTGAACTTGGTACAAATGAATTAGAATGGGCTAGACTATTTATCTTTTCAAGAAATATATATACTGGGCAATATCCCCGATGGTATATTGAAATGAGGTCCCATCTCAAGTTCCCATTTCTAGAAATATTAATAAATTATTTGGTCGAAATAATAAGACCACAAGAAAACTGCCTAATTAACTTCTACGAGTGATGGCAAAATCACAACATTTTAATATTATTACTTCTTATTAATTGTACGAAATATTATCCATTCACGCATCGTAGAAATTTAAATTTAAGAGCTGTTTTAATATGCGTTACCAGAGATCGGATAAATTTGCGACATCGTTTCGAAATTTTGATGTCAGGTTGTTGTTGATGTTCTAATTCGTCAAATATTTGATAAGGGTGCTTTCAATTTGAGCGTTTCGTGACGTAGGTACGTAAAGCGGTTAAGCGGTGCGTAGAACATAGAATTTGCATTATCAGTTGGTCTGTAAAACGTCAGCGGGTTGCTTTCATCCACACAGAATGTATCATTTAAATTCGCCATTTCTCACAATTGGACTGCTATCAGCATTTTTTAAGTTAATTTAATTTATATCTAGTCAATTCTATTTAGAAAGAGCTAATTCGTTTCAAACATCTAGTTTTGTTAGGCTATTGCTTTTCGCTGTATTGTAAGATCTGTATACTGCTAAACTTATACCTTATATTTATAAATAATAAATAGAAGGATTTGAGTATTGCTATTGAGCTTCTATTCTGATAGTTACAGAAATTCGAGATACTAAAGTGTGTAGATTCAAAACCTAGTAAGTTCCTAATAAGCAACACCTACATACTGCGCTCAAAAACTGGTAGGTATAGCCAATGTCACCAAAAAATCTGCTGAGCTGGACTGGATTTGGGCTGGCCTTGTTTGACGCATACTTGATTATCACTGGGCCAACATAATAACTTTGTGGGCTCCAAACAACGGACGCAGGCATCGCGGCAGACCAACATCAAGATGGCTAGATGAGCTGCATAGTTTTGACGTAGATTGGTGTGCAACAGCTCAACAACGCGGTGCGTGGAAAAAAATAATAATAGGGAGGCCCAACCCAACAATTAAAAATAATATAATAATACCTAATAATACGAGACAGTGATGTAAATTGGGTGTAGTGTCTATCACCATTTAATTTAATTTCAAATATAATTCATTTCAAGATTCTAAATATTACTACAGAGAATGTGTACTCAACACTCAAAACTATGTAAGTGAACAGACGACGGTGGATCATTTTATAGTAGGTAAGTAACTACTTAGATGGATTGGCGGAAGCCAATTTATGTTCTATTTTAACTCTGAAAAGTCACTGTATAAAAATAGAGCCTTTCAAACAATTGACAAATGAGCCAGATAAATAAATTATTACTTGGCATAAAAGAAAATGTTTTCCCTTCGGCTGAAAATACAAGGAAGTTATACCCTCGATAAAAAAGGTAGCAGCAGGTACAAGGGCTGTGAAAATAAGTTTGTCAATTACTTCCAAGTGAATTGGCACGTAATTGCAGGCACTTGCTCGCTTCGAAGGCTACTACTTGATGATGGATATAATCCTAATCCTTTTCGGAACATTTCTCGGAAAGCAAGATGGCGGCCAATGGCCTATTTTTTTGCATTTGCTTGAGTAAGCTATCATTCATCTAACCTACTAATATAATTGACGCGAAAGTTTGTGAGGATGTAAGTGTGTTTGTTGCATTTTCACGCAAAAACTACCGAATGGATTTTCATGAAACTTAACAATTGTATAGCTTACATATTTGAATAACACAAAGGCTACTTTTTAACGCTGTGAAATAACGCTTTTGCTAAATACAATTGTTGTAAGCAAAGCCCTAATGTTAAATGTAATGTTGTCATAAGTTATTTCCTTCTTTCTTTCTTTGTTTCAAGCAAAGCCCGATTTGTGTCAAATTTTAAGTGGACATGTTTTCCCAGTTAAGGACAATAGCTAGTTTTTACTGCGGGAAAAAATATTGGCAAAGCTTTTAGCGAGAAGCTAGTCTATACATATTATAATAAAGCCCCCCCTACACGTCTGGTCTTTCTCTTTTTACGTCTGTCTGTCTTTATGTTCGCAATAAACTCAAAAACTATTTAACGGACCTTTATGCGGTTTCCTGCAATAGGTAGAGTAATTAAGGAGGAAGGTACGGGCTAGCTAGTTCATAATAATTATGCTTGTGAATATTTAATGTTTTATTACCATACACTCATATACAACTATTTACGTAAAACGTAAAACACCTATAAACTAACCTACCTAAAATGTTAACAAAAACATTTCAGTTTCTCTATATGTGTTCTGTAATGAGATAAAATTAACATTAAATAGGCATTGAAGGAAAAGGCATTTGAGGAAAGGTTTGATTTTTTGTTTGTTTGTTTGTTTGTTTGTTTGTTTGTCTCGAATAGGCTCTGAAACTACTGCACCGATTTAAAAAATTCTTTCACCATTCGAAAGCTACACTATCCCTGAGTGACATAGGCTATATTTAGTTTTCAAAAATAATATGATTCCTTACCAAACTCCGATAATGTAACCCATGGTGAAAAAAAAAGAACCCAAAATCTTTCTTTAATCGCGAATGCTGCGAAAACTATTGAATATATAACAAAGTGATGTATTACAACTTTGTAGAACTTATCATTATCTACAAAAAACGTTGTTACATCATATCTCTAACTATTATAGTTTTGTGACAATAACCGATTTTTATGAAAAAATAAACCTAAAATCTTTCTTTAATCGCGAATGCTGCGAAAACTATTGAATATATAACTAAGTGATGTATTACAACTTTGTAGAACTTATCATCATCTACAAAAAACGTCGTTGCATCATATCTCTAACTATTATAGTTTTGTGACACTATGCGTTGTGGAGTGGCAGGCGTCACTCGGGCACGAAGGTACGGGAGGGGGGTCAAGATCACGAAATAATCTGCCGCGCGATCGGCTCCCTACTGAATGGTCGTGTGCGGAAATTGTCGCTTGATAATATTTTGTCGCTTAGTTAGTAGTTAATTATTCGTTAACAGGTAACTAATCCCATTCAAAAAGTTATTTTCAGAACTAAACCCTACCATTATAGCATAGATATTGTACATATCGTCGGTTGGCAGTTCAATTGGGTTAACCACCAAAACACGTAAAATAAGTTGAGTATACAGTTTTTTTAGTTTTTTTCTGCTCTTTCGAATAGCATAATAATATAATTCTAACTTTAAAAAAAACAGTTACGCTTCACATTTTAACTGTAAACTTTGCAGACTTCCGTCGAAATTATGTTGTAACTGAGTAGGTATGTGATCCATTTACATAAAGTCGAATTGTTGTATTCCTATGACCGAAGAAGGTTAAGTTGGTGTAGGTATCTTGGCAAACCAGCATTGCTCTTACACTAATTCTTAGCTTGAACGATAAATTATACACCAATATAAAACCAACTTTCTTCAAAAAACTAACGTTACACAAATTGACCCGAACCAAGTTTATGTTTGTTGTCGGTTACACCAAATTGAAGATTGCAATCAATAGTATGTTTTCTCTTACCGTAATCTTCTTATAAATAAAAAATCTAAATTTAAAATATAAGAAAAACCCCCGATTCTAATCCTTCAATTTCCTTAAAAGTAAAACACCATAATAATGTGTAATGTTCATGCAATGCGCTTTTATTTGATACCCCACTCGAGATTTTTGCAGATTTTCGGTTTTCCTTCCCCACTCTAACCCCCACAATTATTAAACGGCACAACCGATTTTCATGGAACATGTCTAAGAGCACTCGCGCCAAACTCACCTTTTAAACAAAAAAAACTAAGTTGAAATCGCTTCATCCGTTCGGGAGCTATGATGTCCCAGACAGATAGACACGTCAAACAATGACACCCCTTTTTTTTTGTTGGGGGTTAAAAATGAATCGCAAAATGTGTTGCTAAGCGCATAACTCAACAACGCCTATACCAATTTATTTTTTTAAATATTCGTTGTAGTTTAGGGATGGTTTTTACGGCGAGAAAAATTCGAATAATTTTGAAACAATTTTGAATAATTACCCGTGCAAAGCCGGGTGCCGCTAGTAATATATATTTCTTGACTTGAACTTGTTTTTTTCAAGTCACTATAATATACCATCACAATAGCATGTACAAATTGCAGGAATAGATGCAATTGTGTGAAACTAACCATAACTACTTTAGACTTTAGATACACAAGGATCCTAACATCAGATAACGATGACATATGTATCTTAGCTTCAATTTCACCATTTTATGCTAAAAATCGGATGTTATTGAATCTTGGTAAACCATTGAAAAATAACAATTACCTTTATGTTAATTTTATCTCAGTTAGTCCGTAAAACGAGTTTAGCTTGATCTCAAGATCCTGAAATTAAAGCTTAGTCTATTCTAATGCTGTCACAGATTATTTCCTAGGCGTGAAATTCACGAATACGCCATTCTTAGATCTCATTATAATGTCAGCGCACAACTGGGGCTCCATCTCAACTGGATTTAATTTGAATCTTCTGATTATTTCCGATAGAGTCACTTTCATTTCCATCATTGCGAACTTCTGACCTGAAATTATAGATATACTTATGTATTAATAATTAATATAAAAAAACGCTTTTTAAATATTATTTGATAATATTGAATGCAGGTGCCCGTAGAAAAGAAAAAAAACTATATTTTTATTAATATACATTTTTGTCTAAGTAAATTGCAGATGTATATGTCGTAGTCTGACAGTAATATCAGCATTTTGACATTACCGCTAGATGTTCATAAATCACCGTTCTGTAAAAGCGGCCGGCGGCCGCGGCCGGCGCGGCGGCGCCGCTGGGCGGTTCAACGCTAAGCTGGAATTAATGCACACGTTGTACCTACAACACGGCTAGCCATAATGTAATACAACTAGACATTCCGCCTCTTTGTTAGTTTTAGTTCCGATTCTCAACACTCGTGGCGCTGCGAAAGTGAGAATATTTTTTTTGCACTTCTAACATCCTTCAGCGAGCCATAATGTAAAACAGCGTGTTATATAATACAATCTGACTTTTAAAATATCTCAGACTGTAGAATGTCTATTTAGTGTAAGTAGTTTTATAAATTACATTTCTGAGGTTTGTATAAATCTAAATAGGTATAGCCTTTCTCAATATCGCATAATTCTAGTCATTCATAAGTGTTCCATAACTAAATCAAATTAAGCAGCAATATATGGTACGTACCTATACAATTTCTTGGTCCAGCGCTGAAAGCTAGATAGCTAAAGGGATTCTTCACCTCTCTTTCTTTGGATTCGAAGCGCTCAGGCCTGAACTCCAATGGCTCGTGGAACAGGTCAGGATGCCGCTGCATTTGGAAAATGTTGATCACCACAGTTGTTCCTGGTATAAGGGTCGTTCCATGTAGCTCTGCAATACATTTTGAATGAGAATTATTAAAAAAAACATCATTTCAACGTTTAGGTAATCGTACAAAGGTTAGGTAGGAGGAATAGTGAATTATCGTAAAGCTGGTTGGTATTGAGTATAAAATTTTAGAACACTTTTCTTTTTGAAGTAAAATATACATTAGTTAATTTGTGTTTCAGTAGATTTGAGAATCCGAGCCAATATGCAGTAGTTAATTAAAGCCATAGGCAAAAATAAAGTGCAGTCCTAATCAGTCCAGGGCTAACCTGAATGTCTGAATTTAAGGTATTCTGTGTAAATTATACTGCTATTACATTTATAGACGGGCTAAATGTTTTTGTACAACGCCCTACCTGTTTGTTTTGTTATTTGACGCTCAATCAAGGGCACAGCCGGATACAGTCTTAAGGACTCCTTGATGACCTGTTCCAAATATTTCATCTGGCTTAGTTCACTGAAAGAAAAAATATTTCGATTGCTTTATTAATAGCATTTTCAGTCATTTATTTCCATTTAATTGAGAACTTCGTATACTCACGCAAAGGTAGGGTGTCTCTCCATATCATGTTCGAAAATATTAATTTGTTCTTCATAAATTTTGTTCTGTATTTGCGGGTATTTAGAAATACAGTAAAGACTGAACACAATACCGGAAGTCGTTGAGTCGTGTCCCTAAAAAAGGTTTTACTATTTAATTTAAATTTAATACAATTTAACAATTTATAGGGGAATTTAAGTTTTTAATTTAATACTTACTTTAGAATTTATAATTCTTTATCTAACCAAAACATAAAAATAATAAATGCACTTGATCTCTCACCTCAAACATGAAAGTATCCACCTCCTCTCTAACGCTCTCCTCGTCTATTTTTTTTCCATTTATTTCCGTTAAAAGGAGCAAGTCTAAGAATGCATGTTTATTTTTCAAGCCTAAAAATAAATGAATTAATAAACCTATACATATTTTTTTCTACAAGAAACTTTATTACAACACTTCAGATAAGACAGTCCGCAGTCTGCCATTTTGCTTGTTGTATTTGATTTTTTATTAATAAAAAGGAAGCTTCCTCAATTTTACAACTGATCCGTAATTTTTAGAAATAAAAAATAATTTTATAATAATTTTAATTAATCAATTTTCCAAAAATGGTGGATAATTCTGCGAGTGCGTGTGCGAGGGAGGGGTTGGGGTGGGGCCCACTCTCCAAAGGAAAAAATATATTCCCAATAGAGAAACAAATCCGACCTAAGCCATATAAGGAAGTGATCTCAACTAATGTGATTTTTATAAATATACAAAAAAAAATTAAGTGGAACCCAAAAAGTTTTTTTTTGGGGTCCACATTCTCCCCAAAAACGATCGAATAGTCAAAATAAATATAATTAACGTTTAATTACAATTTAGACTATGTATTTTATTTGTGAGTTTAATATTTGTTTCGCAAAATATCTTACCACTATCATCAGTCCCTTGAAGTTGTTTTAAATTCATCTTATTGAGGTCATTTCTTCTCGCCCGAATCACCTTTATGGTTTGTGAATGTAAACAGTGTAGTGCATTATCTTGTGATTTTTTTAACGGCAACATGTTAAATATAGCATTGCTTAATATAGGCACCTGCATCCGAAGTGCCATGATTTTGGTGAGACTGAAAAATTAAAACTCTCATAATGCAATAGTTTCTCGTTGTGATTGGGGTAGGTACTTAAGAATACGCTTATTGGTCTAAAAAAACTTATATTAATGATATTTTTGCATTTCATAATACTTCATCTTGTCTTTGCAAATAAGTCCGCCCCATAAATATAATCAGAAGCCGGTGAAGTCATAACATTAGCAAAAAAATAAAAATGAAGATTTTCGAGGCAAACACTCTAGAGATAGAAAGAGAGATACCATATACATTTTGAAAACGGGTATTACTAACTTAAATTGTGACATACCGACGTTCCATATAACGAACGCAGAACAATAGTAATATCATCGCGATTACGTGATATCCGTTTTCAATATGAATAGATATGTATTGTTTTGAATGAGATATTAAGTTCTGACTAGAAGTCCCGAATTATCCGAGTGTGTGCAAGCTGCGAAGTTAATTCACAGCTTTCGTCAGCTATTAAGTTTAAGCCTAGAATTGCTGGATTTAGGGGTGATTTAACTCTGATTACACCATTGGCTATAAGCGCGGTCAGATCTGTATATACACGTTTTACCGACTAACTGAGTTCAATTTGACATTTAATTGTCATTTTACAGTGGTTGAACTTGGTTCATTGTTCATTTTATGCTACAAATCGAGTTGACAGATTGACTTGATTTATTGACATTACTTAGAAATAATACCGAAAATAGCTGGGTTCACACAGCATCATCTAACCATAAACTAAGCTAAGACGTACTATGCCGTTAATTGTCTAAAATACAACCATTTCATATTTATGCCCATAAGCTCTTACGTTTCAATAGACTTTACATATTCCGAATCTGATTTCTCTTGAGCCTCGAAGGAAACTCCCATTATAGCTTCTGAAAATAAAAATAAAAAAAAAATTAAATTAATCTCGTGAGAACATCATTCTTAAAATAAGCTGCATTTTAACAATCAGTTTAATTAAATTATATATTCTTCTTTCTAAAAATATTTTTTATACGTAATGCGATAATCCGCTTGTTTATAAATGTTTTTTTTTGTTCAAGGTTACGCCGATTAATAAAGGTTTGAACAATCACAACAAGATGTTCAATGTTTAAAACCCCTGTTATTTTACTATTATACATTGAGATGTATGCCTCAACACCTATACGCCGTCCACCGAACCTTATAACATAAACTTATTTTTTCTATTGTAATATGTGAATGAGATATAACAGTCCGATTCAGAGTGAAAATAAAGCTTTACTTTTATAATACCTGTGACGTTATCCAGTGCAGCCAAAGCTATGACAGGGAAGAGGTTCACAGGTCCATTTTGAGCTAAGACGTCCAGCTTCTGAGACAAGATCCTCCCGTTCTTGCAGAACACTGGGAAGAAGTTCTGCAGGATGTTGAAATGGAACGCTGGAGTTAGGAGCTTACGATGTGTACGCCATCTATCACCTGAAAATTTACAAAGTTATAAATAGGGTTCCATTAAAAATAAAATAACGAGACCTGTTCTGGACAGTTTGTTTGCTCGCTTCAGATGAAATTTGGTAGGTACTGCAGAAGCAATTCAAAGATGCAAAAAAATATTATGTGCGTGTGTGTGTTTTTACAGTAACTTCTCTTTTGATGAGAGAGAGGAGAGAGTTTTAGAAATGTTTAAATGTAAATCTATTCTGTGGTTTTAATCAAATATTTTTTCAATCGTGAGAAGTCGACCGCACACCACACGCCTTTCTCATCGATTATCGGTTTTACACTGCCTGAATCATCAGCAGCCTTATCCAAACTGTTTTAACCGCCAACTAGGTATACGTATCAAGCTGCGCCTATGTATTCGCGAAGATACGAAAGATAAATAAAACTTAAAAAAAAATGCACTTGTAAAATAATGGACTTGTGAACAATAATAAAAAAAAGCCGTGTTGCTAAGGCACACTCTACTCTCATTCCGAAGGTCGTGGGATCAAACCCTGCCAAACATCCCTGGATTTTTCTTTTTAAAAATGTATGTGCGTTTTAAAACACGTGCTTTAACGGTGAAGGCAAACATCGGGAACTTTAAAGAGTTTGAAGGACATGTGATATTCACAAACCCGCACTTGGCCACCGTGGTGAATTAAGGCCTAATCCCTCTCGCCAAGAGAGGATTCCCTGTGTCCCAGCTGTGGGAACGTTAATATGGTGATGATGTACATTAATTTGTAGCGTCAAAGATTACTTCTTAATAGCTCTTATTTAGTTTCACCTGTTTATCTGTAATCAAATATTGTTTGTCAAATTTGAGATGAATTTTTTACACATATCTCAATACAATAATCTGTATATATTATAAACTATACCGCCCCAGATGTGCATGTCTTTATGTGTGAGATAAACTCAAAAACTACATAATGGATCTTTATGCGATTTTCTTCAATTGATGAAGTTTTTTTATTTTTATTTTTTGGCTTACTTTTGAGTTCAGTCTAGCTAGAAGGCAGAGACGAGGTCAAGGATAAAACAACAGAAACAGAAAAGTCTATTCACTCTGGTCTTAAAAGTGGTCGGGTTGTATGTAATCGGAAAAACTTCGGGAGAGAATTCCACTCCTAATTATTTTATAGTGCGCGCCACTATAAAATAATTCGCGAAGCGTTTCGTGCGTGTTGTTGGTAGGTCCACTAAGTAAGCATGCAAACCAGCCGTAAGTCTGAGCGACCAATGATAGAATGGAGACGGCGGGATGTAGCGCATTGGCACACTTTCTGGAGTACAATCTGTTAAAGACCGACAGTCTAGCAACTTTTCCCCGATTGTCTAAGGGTTGAAGTTTAGATGCAAGGTTGTTGTCAAGTGATTCAAGAGGAAGGTTTTCGTATCCGAGCAAAACCGGAACAGGTCAGCTTGCATATTATATAAATAAAGATAGATAAAATCTTATTGT
This sequence comes from Gymnoscelis rufifasciata, assembly GCA_929108375.1. NCBI lineage: Eukaryota > Metazoa > Arthropoda > Insecta > Lepidoptera > Geometridae > Gymnoscelis > Gymnoscelis rufifasciata. The sequence goes on along the minus strand of OV815302.1, from coordinate 7,926,340 downwards.
CATAAAAGTTTTATTTATTGATTAGTCCGGTCAATTTAGACCAGAAAATGAGAGGGAAGTTACATAAAGTCCCAACAAGCTGAATTTCAGTGAAATTGTTCAAAAATTATAAACAATGTCTAGAAGTTCCCCATCATTCCCGTGTAAGGAAAAAAATATTTTATAAAAAAAAAATGAGTTTTTCGCGATTTTCAGCAAAACGGTTAGTTTTATCATAAAAGTACCTCAAACAAAAATTTTAGATCATAGATCATAAAAAATGGATCGATTCTTTTTTCTTACGAGCCACCGATTTAGTCCGGTCAATTTAGACCAAAAAATGAGAGTGAAGTTACATAAAGTCCCAACAAGCTGAATTTCAGTGAAATTGTTTTGGAATTGGGAAAAAAGATAAGATAAGATAAGATAAATATTCTTTATTGCACACATAATTAAAATCACAAAACTAAAAATAAGCACTTAAGACTATGCGACAAATGGCGGTCTTATCGCTAAAGAGCGATCTCTACCAGACAACCTTGAATGGATAGGATTATTGGGAAAAAGAAGGGGACCTGTGTGCTAGATACGAAAGTATTATAAGGAGTATTATAATAACAATACTTTTACCAAAATATAAAAATATACATAAATACTATAACTACAAAGTTTATACAATATAAATACATACATATATATTATATTGATACTAATACATAGATACACTAGAGAAAGTGGTTCGCATTCAGTTACTTATGGACAGATAATGTTCGGCATAATCAAGCACAGGAAGAAGAAGAGATAGTGCAAGAGAAATTTTAGTAGCAATAGGCAAGAAATTACGAAGTCTACGGAGGGACCCTGCTGAAGCAAACATCCTACGGCTGATTTCAGATATCTGCGGTCCCACGACAGGTTTCTGTCAAAGAGGACACCTAAATTTTTCACAGTATGACTTTGTTCTACAGGAGTCCCATCAAATACAACACTCGCAAGACTACCCCAATTTACACGAGCTATCATTCGCGAGCTACCAATAGTGATCGCCTGTGTTTTTGAAGGGTTCACTTTTATTCCGAAATGTTTGCTCCATTCCAAGATTCGGCCCAGGTCACTATTTATCGTTGCGATACCGCTCGCTATTTCATCAACCGAAACCTGAGTGTATATCTGGAGATCATCTGCATAGAGGTGGTACGCTGAAGTTAAATTAGAGGAAATTGAATTTATAAAAATAGAGAAAAGGAGAGGTGAGAGAACGCCGCCCTGAGGAACGCCGGCAGAAATATCGCTCCAAGATGAACGATCATCGTTTAACCGAATACACTGCCGACGCCCATGCAAGTAGCTGCGAAACCAATCAGCCACGTCTGAAGAAACGTTAAGAGAGCGTAATATATGAAGTAGTATATCGAAGTCGACGTTATTAAGGCCACCTTGTTTCGAAGATTTAGGCATTTTACTCGCCCAGTCGACTTGCATGCGCGTTACGCGGGAGCCGACTTGATATGAACTCCGGCGAACTTTGTAGGCAGCAAGAACGCCACAATACAGCAAAATGCAGTAGCTACGGTGATTTTAATTTTATTGACTGTTTTTTTTTAGTATATTGATTATTTTATTGACTATATTCTTTTATTTGATAGAAATGAAAGTTTATTGTAGTAGGTATGTAGGTATTGAATGTAAACATAATTTTTCTTACTAAACTTTTTGAATTAGTGAGGTGATAATTATGATTGAAGAATTTGTGGTAAAGAATACAAACAACAAAATGAAAACAAACATAATTATTATGTACAATATTTATTCTCATTTATAAAAAAAAAATACATTTTATATGAGGAATAAAATGCTTTTTTATTTCATTGTAATTTAGAGTTCTAGTGCTAGGTCCTTATTGCAATTTAATAATGTTTTGCGATAAAAAAATCTCTTTTTCTTTATTTTCGGATTTTGATTTTGCGAATCCACCGGGATTCGCATTCAAGTGTCAGATTCCGTATAGAGGCAACCAAGAGTGTGTCTGGGGTTGACGATTTCTGGCAGCAGACATTTTGACAGGTGGTGAAAGTGTGATAATTTTGATTCCATCTTTGATTTCCAAAATTCATCATCTTTTTCGATTCTTTCGATATGTACTGTTATTATACAATGTTATTATACAGTTGCCGAATATTTAAATGACAAAACCATTGGTAAATAAATGTAATGTGTAATTATTTTTAATCATTAACTAATATTTTATTTAATTTAATCTGATTTATAAAATTATTGACATGTTTATTTTTTAATTATATACAATTATTATTTAAAATTTCTTATTATTAAATTAGTGTTAATCAAAATGTCCAATGGGCAAATTACATTGATACAAAACCTTATATAATACCTACCATTTAAACTACATGTAATAATGCAATAAAGATACTTTGACTTTGACTGGTTCTTTTTCCCCGGCCCAAATACCAAATCGACATTGCCGTCGCGACAGCAATGTCGCGCAGTTGTCCTTGTAAAACCAATTACGGTTTTTATTAATTGTTGTAGTTTCACTTCTGTCGTGTGTGAATCGCACACACACCTTTTTTTTTCACGTCGCACGTCGCTCGTCGGGCGGGAAGAGCACTGGCATAGGTCCGTCGTCGGTAAGCGCCACCGCGCGACTGACGAAGCCCGCGGGCGTCGCGTCGCTCGCGGGTTTGTAGGTATTTAGGCATAATTAATAGGAAAATAACACTACAACACACACCTCAGCGATTTGCACTAGAAAAATGATTTATCTAAAGATTGGTGTAAAAATAAGGTCAATAAATTTATTATTTTAGCCACAGTATTGAAAATGTTTTTTAAAAAGAGGCAACTTTGGTATTTTTTTCTATCGAGCGAAGTTCATCTTATTGTGTAAATGTAAGCGAATTGCACTCTGTAAGATCCTCAACTGAAACATATATTTTTTTCAAAATTTTACGTTAATTTTTGACTGATTCATATTGATTTTAAAAACAGCATTTGCGGTATAAGGGGCCCTTAAATGCATTGCTGAAATCCAGTAGGCATAAAACAGTAACTTGGAAAAGTTACTGTTTTATGCCTACTGGATTCTTCCATCCCAGAGCGTATGTCATCACTAATCTTAACAAGCGCTGTAACAGTGCTGTGGCCGGAGCGGAAACCAGATTGGAAGAGGTTAAGTAAACTATTTGTAGCAAGAAAAGAGCTTAGTTGATGGTGAACAAGGCGTTCTAGTACTTTATGTAACTGCGAATGTCTAAATTGACCGGACTAGATACTCGTTCTGCCGTTATTAACTTCCTATTCTTTATGGTTTGTGGTTTTCGTAACTGGCTATTTCACCGTCAGTTGGTATGCCCACATTATTTCATGATTTGCTCCACAATTAGCAATGACAGAGCGATAAAGCTGTCATTATCAGGCCATAGACCTCAATTGTTTAATACTCAAACATTCGTGCATTATCTTAGATAAGCACTTTGAAATTATGTGTGAACTCAGGGTTTTATATGTAAATGGGTGTACTTAGTTTTTGTAAATTGTGTTGTCTGATTAGGACAATTATATACCTAAAGTGGTTCCAGATGTTGATGATATAATATTGTTACAAAATTTTAAACTATAAGTTTTACTACCTGTTGCTGTAAGGAGACCCTGTCCCAACCATACTTTTAGGAAATCGTAGGATTTTCCTTTTGTTATGGCCTCAGAGCTAGTCACTATGGGCTGAAAAAAAACAAAAATATATTATACATGAATTTTGAAAATGTTCTTAGTGCTTAAAAATGGTTATTTATATTTACCTCTATAAATTTAGGATGGCTTAACACAACATACGGCAATGATAAATAATAAACCAGATATATATCTCCATATTTACTGGATAGCCGTTTTAAAAGATTTAAGAAATCTGTAACAAAGAAATAATAACTATTTAACTTTGCACAGTGTTTAAAACAAAAGCTTTACAAAATACCAAATCTGTATTTTATTTTCAATAAACTATAGAGGACAGTTCTATACATTTATTACTTTTATTTGAAAGTGAACCACTTTCTTCAAGCCTATAAAAAATAAAATAGTCTTGCTTACCATTAGATTTGACGACGAAAATATGTGCGTTGCCTAAAACAGGTAGTGGAATTGGTCCTTTCATATTAAATATTTTCCTCTCCTTCATAAAATTGCTCCATGAAATAACCAAATATATCACTACTATAGAAGCGGTTAAAACTAGTAATATCATCGCGGTTGTTTTTGGTAAATAAATATAATATATGTGTTTACAACACCACTGTTTCAATGTGCTGCCCGAACTGGAATGTAAGGTCAACCATTTTAACGAACTACATGATTATTCATTCATTCATTGAATGAATGCATCCACTCCCCGTGTGAATCATTTCTTATCACTTAAAACTTATAAAAAAGACATAATATTAATATTACTTTATTGTTACAAATAGATAGTTTTCGAAGGGTTGTCTGTTAAAATGTAATAATAAATATTTTTTTATTATATAAAACTACAAATTGCACTCTACACAATTTTGACTAGATAAAAACTGTTTTGCTAGGCATAGGCAGTCAATATATTATTTTTAGGATTTTACGTTATATCTTATTAATAAGTAATCTCAAGATAAACATACCCGTCTGTGCTTTTATAATAAAGTTCCACAGTCCTTTTATATCAAGTCCTTTTATATGCCATCATTGATATCAATTCGTCATTATCATCATCAGCCCATAGTAGTCCGCAGCTGGACATAGGCAACAATTCACTCAATTGCAACATTAACATAATCAGCGCCATTTGGCCCTATGTTCGGCATCCAATCTACCAGCGACCATTCTTAGATCGTCACTCCACCTTGCCCAAGGACGTACTCTTGCCTAAACGCGATCTCCATAAGTTAAGGCATAAGGCGTGCATCAGCACAATAGCAAATAGGACTTTTGTTAATTTTTAATTGCGAGATATGATTACCTACAGATTGCATCAGTCCAAAATGGGACAGATGAAACTGGTTTATTCTTATACTGATTATATTCAATTCATATTAAAATTATTCTGAAAATAACAAAATTAAATGTCAGTTAAATTTACATAAAACTCTTTTGTTCTCATTTATCGTGGGTTTATTTTAAAGTTTTTTCAAAGAGCACAGATTTATGACGCATCTTGATACAAACCTAAACTAATTTCAAAATGGTATTGTAATCTTTACTTATATTATAAAGCTGTTTATTTGTTTGCTTGAACACACTCATTTCAGGGACTATTAGTCCGATTTGAAAAATAATTTCACTGTTAGATAGCCTTTTTATTGAGGAAAGCCATAGGTTATTTTTTACCGCGTAAAATTGCAAAAAACGGGCAACGCTTGGCGTGAAAAAGTATATCTACATAGGGAGCTTTATTCCTAAAAATAGTGTCGGGGGAACCTTTACGTTCTATCTCCATTCCTATAAAACACAGTGCGTACCCATACTGTTTATGGTAATACATACAGCGATACGTGGGTCGGCATAAAAGTAGCAGAACTTTACTTTGATTTTATAGCAGCACTCCCAGCACTATTTTATGAGCCTTATTGGGTTTGTGTATTTATTTTGCTGTTTTAAAAGTTTTTGTCGGTATTTACTCTAGAAAAACCGAACGTTTATAAAGGTACCAATGCTTTTTCAAAATTTATGCTATTTTTTGCATTGACGATCAGTTTTCTGATATATCGACCAATGACAACATTGCGGTATAAATCATGGCATGATGCCCTTTCCAAGTTTAAATACTATTAAAAACAATGATTATTTTAAAAGTGAGGTTATGTTATAATGAATAACGAAGGTAGTTGAACCTTGGAAGCGGTGTCGTATAAATTTGAGATATATGAATTATGCGATCCCACCTCTATTGGCACTTCTACTTACACTCCCACTCCTACTCTCACTTCTACTCATGCTCCTACCCTACTCCTACTCCCATTCCTACTACCACCCCTACTCCAAACCAAACCGCTCTCCTTCTCACTCCCACTCTGTCCCCGTCATTTCAATCCTGGACACACGCAAAAATATTTGAAGTCAATTAAACCTTTAGTTACATTTTGTTTCTCTACATGACTCTCCGCTTGATAAAACTCTTTTAACTGTTTTTATACAAGTTTTCAACGTTTTTAATAATAATTCTGCTATTCCGATTGGACTGCTATCAGCATTGTTAAAGTTAATTTAATTTATATCTAGTCAATTCTATTTAGAAAGAGCTAATTCATTAGAAACATCTAGTTTTGTTAGGCTATTGCTTTTCGCTGTATTGTAAGATCTGTATACTGCTAAACTTATACTTTATATTTATAAATAATAAAAAATAATAAATAAAAGGATTTGAGTATTGCTATTGAGCTTCTATTCTGATAGTTACAGAAATTTCGAGATACTAAAGTGTGTAGATTTAAAACCTAGTAAGTTCCTAATACGCAACACCTACATACTGCGCTCAAAAACTGGTAGGTACACAGCCAATGTCACAAAAAAATCTGCTGAGCTTGTTTGACGCATGCTTGATTATCACTGGGCCAACATAATAACTTTGTGGGCTCCAAACAACGGACGCAGGCATCGCGGCAGACCAACATCAAGATGGCTAGATGAGCTGCATAGTTTTGACGTAGATTGGTGTGCAACAACGCAACAACACGGTGCGTGGAAAAAAATAATAATAGGGAGGCCTTTTACGCAACAATTAAAAATAATATAATAATACTTAATAATACGAGACAGTGAGGTAAATTGGGTGCAGTGTCTATCACCATTTTATTTAATTTCAAATATATTTCATTTCAAGATTCTAAATATTACTACAGAGAATGTGTTGAGTATTCAAAACTATGTAAGTGAACAGACGACGGTGGATCATTTTATAGTAGGTAAGTAATTACTTAGATGGATTGGCAGAAGCCAATTTATGTTCTATTTTAACTCTGAAAAGTCACTGTATAAAAATAGAGCCTTTCAAACAATTGACAAATGAGCCAGATAAATAAATTATTATTTGGCATAAACAAAAATGTTTTCCCTTCGGCTGAAAATACAAGGAAGTTATACCCTCGATAAAAAAGGTAGCAGCAGGTACAAGGGCTGTGAAAATAAGTTTGTCAATTACTTCCAAGTGAATTGGCACGTAATTGCAGGCACTTGTTCGCTTCGAAGGCTACACATGGCAAAAACAGTTCAGTTTCTTTAAGTGTTCTGTACAGGCCTGTATATTTAAAAAAAAAAATTATGAGTTTGGATATCTTTATTAAGAATTAAATGCCTATTTAATGTGAATTTAATCTCATTGCAAGTTATTTTATCTATGTTTTTATAGATGTGGCCTTGTTGTATCTTGAAGGAATAATAATGTGACAAGTAATTTAGTTTAGCTCTAATAATACATAATTCTTGACTTGAAATTGTTTTTTTCAAGTCAGTATCATAAACCATCACAATAGCATGTACAAATTGCAGGCATAGATGCAATTGTGTGAAACTAACCATAACCACTTTAGACTTTAGATACACAAGGATCCTAACATCAGATAACGATGACATTATGTATCTAAGATTCAATTTCACCATTTTATGCTAAAAATCGTATGTTATTGAATCTTGGTAAACTATTGAAAAATAACAATTACCTATATGTTAATTTAATCTCATTTAGTCCGTAAAACGAGTTTAGCCTGATCTCGAAATTCTGAAATCAAAGCTTAGTCTATTTTAATGTTATCCTAGATTATTTCCTAGGCGTGAAATTCACGAATACGCCATTCTTAGATCTCATTATAAGGTCAGCGCACAACTGGGGCTCCATCTCAACTGGATTTACTTTGAATCTTCTGATTATTTCCGATAGAGTCACTTTCATTTCCATCATAGCGAACTTCTGACCTGAAATTATAGAAATACTTATGTACCTATTAATGATTTATATAAAAAAAAACGCTTTTTAAATATTATATGATAATATTGAATGTAGGTAAAAGATAAAGATAAAAGCCCGTAGATAAAAGAAAAAACTATATTTTTATCACTAAACATTTTTGCAGTAAGATGCAGATGTATATGTCGTAGTCTGACAGTATAATCCGCATTTTGACATTACCGCTAGATGTTCATAAATCACCGCACCGTTCTGTAAAAGCGGCGGCCGCGGCCGGCGGCGCCGCTGGGCGGTTCAACGCTAAGCTGGAATTAATGCACACGTTGTACCTACAACACGGCTAGCCATAATGTAATACAGCTAGATATTACCCGCCTCTTTGTTAGTTTTAGTTCCGATTCTCAACACTCGTGGCGCTGCGAAAGTGAGAATTTATTTTTTTGCACTTCTAACATTCTTCAGCGAGCCGTAATGTAAAACAGCGTGTTATATAATACAATCTGGCTTTCAAAATATCTTAGATTGCGGAATGTCTAGTTAGTGTAGTTTTATAAATACATTTCTGAGGTTTGTATAAATCTAAATAGGGTATACCCCTTCAGGTAGCTTTCCCAATACATTCATAAGTGTTCCATAACTAAATCAAATTAATCACTAATATATGGTACGTACCTATACAATTTCTTGGTCCAGCGCTGAAAGCTAGATAGCTAAAGGGATTCTTCACCTCTCTTTCTTTGGATTCGAAGCGCTCAGGCCTGAACTCCAATGGCTCGTGGAACAGGTCAGGATGCCGCTGCATTTGGAAAATGTTGATCACCACAGTTGTTCCTGGTATAAGGGTCGTTCCATGTAGCTCTGCAATACATTTTGAATGAGAATTATTAAAAAAAACATCATTTCAACGTTTAGGTAATCGTACAAAGGTTAAGTAGGAGGAATAGTGAATTATCGTAAAGCTGGTTGGTATTGAGTATAAAATTTTAGAACACTTTTCTTCTTGAAGTAATATATACATTAGTTAATTTGTGTTTTAGTAGATTTGGGAATACGAGCCAATATGCAGTAGTTAATTAAAGCCATAGGCAAAAATAAAGTGCAGTCCTAATCAGTCCTGGACTAACCTGAATGTCGGAATTAAAGGTATTCTGTGTAAATAGCTATTACATTTATAGGCGGGCTAAATGTTTTCGTACAGTATGCGTCTCTAACTGGTAGCCCGCTTGCATTAGTAGTTTCTATGCAAAAGGGGTTACCAGTTAGCGACGCATACTGTACAATGCCCTACCTGTTTGTTTTGTAATTTGACGCTCAATCAAGGGCACAGCCGGATACAGTCTTAAGGACTCCTTGATGACCTGTTCCAAATATTTCATCTGGCTTAGTTCACTGAAAGAAAAAATATTTTGATTGCTTTTATTAATAGCATTTTCAGTAATTTATTTCGATTAAATTTAGAACTTCGTATACTCACGCAAAGGTAGGGTGTCTCTCGATATCACGTTCGAAAATATTAATTTGTTCTTCATAAATTTTGTTCTGCATTTGCGGGTATTTAGAAATACAGTAAAGACTGAACACAATACCGGAAGTCGTTGTGTCGTGGCCCTAAAAAAGGTTTTACAATTTATTTTTTTATAAGGTTTAAGTTTTTAATTTAATACTTACTACAGAATGAATAATTATTTATCCAACCAAAGTATAAAAAAAATATTGCACTTGATCTCTCACCTCAAACATGAAAGTATCCACCTCCTCTCTAACGCTCTCCTCGTCTATTTTTTTTCCATTTATTTCCGTTAAAAGGAGCAAGTCCAAGAATGCATGTTTATTTTTCAAGCCTAAAAATAAATGAATTAATAAACCGACACTAGGTATTAGTATTATAATGATATTTTTTTCTACAAGAAACTTTATTACAACACTACAGATAAGACAGTCCGCAGTCTGCCATTTTGCATGTTGTATTTAATTTTTTTATTTATAAATGAAGGTGCTTAAATTTTACTACTGAACCGTAATTTCTAGAAATAGAAAATAATTAATTAATAAATTTTCCAAAAATGGTGGATAATCGTGCGAGTGCGTGTGCGAGGGAGGGGTTGGGGTGGGGCCCACTCTCCAAAGGAAAATATATATTCCCAAACTAAGCCGGATATAGCGGACGTGATCTCAACTAATGTGAGGACAAAATTGTGATTTTTATAAATTGAGAATTAATTGAATTTGTCGTGTCGTAGCTTAAAGTTTTTTTTGGGTTCCATATTCTCCTCAAAAATGATCTAATAGTAAAAATAAATATTATTAACGTTTAATTACAATTTAAATTATGTATTTTATTTGTGAGTTTATATACTGCGTATTTGTTTCGCAAAATATCTTACCACTGTCATCAGTCCCTTGAAGTTGTTTTAAATTCATCTTATTGAGGTCATTTCTTCTCGCCCGAATCACCTTTATGGTTTGTGAATGTAAACAGTATAGTGCTTTATCTTGTGATTTTTTTAACGGCAACATGTTAAATATAGCATTGCTTAATATAGGCACCTGCATCCGAAGTGCCATGATTTTGGTGAGACTGAAAAATTAAAATTCTGATAATGCAATAGTTTATCGTTGTGATTGGGGTACTTATGAATACGTTTATTCTTGTCTTTGCAAATAGGTCCGCCCCATAAATATAATCAGAAGCCGTGAAGTCATAATATAAATAAAAAATAAAACATTTTGAAAACGGGTATTACTAACTTAAATTGTGACATATCAACGTTCCATATAACGAACGCAGAACAATAGTAATATAATCGCGATTACGTGATATCCGTTTTCAAAATGAATAGTAGATACATGTATTGTTTTGAATGAGATATTAAGTTCTGACTAGAAGTCCCGAATTATCCGAGTGTGTGCAAGCTGCGAAGTTAATTCACATCTTTCGTCAGCTATTAAGTTTAAGCCTAGAATATATGAATATAAGCCTATGTTGGATTTAAGGGTGATATAACCCTGATTACACCATTGGCTATAAACGCGGCCAGATCTGTATATACTCGTTTTACCGACTAACTGAGTTCAAATTGACATTTTTCAATGGTTGAACTTGGTTCATTGTTCATTTTATGCTACAAATCGATTTGACAAATTGACTTAACTTATAGACATTACTTAGAAGTAATACCGAAAATAGCTGGGTTCACACAGCATCACCTAACCATAAACTAAGCTAAGACGTACTATGCCGTTAATTGTCTAAAATAGAACAATTTCATATTTATGCCCATGAGCTCTTACGTTTCAATAGACTTTACATATTCCGAATCTGATTTCTCTTGTGCCTCGACGGAAACTCCCATTATAGCTTCTGAAAATAAAAATTAAAAGAATATTAAATTAATCCCGTGAGAACTTTATTCTAAAAATAAGCTGCATTTTAACAATCAGTTTAATTAAATTATATATTCATCTTTCTAAAAATAAATTTTATACGTAATGCGATAATCCGCTTGTTTATAAATGTTTTTTTTGTTCACGGTTACGCCGATTGATAAAGGTTTGAACAATCACAACAAGATGTTCAAACCCCTGTTATTTTACTATTTATTATACATTGAGATGTATGCCTCAACACCTATACGCCGTCCACCGAACCTTATAACATAAACTTATTTTTTTTATTGTTATACTAGCTGTGCCCCGCGGTGTTACCCGCGTTATAAAGGATTTTCCCGCGGAATGACGTTTTCCCGCGGTAAAAAGTAGCCTATGTTATTTTTCAGGCTCTAGAGATTCTGTGTACCAAATTTCATTTAAATCGGTTCAGTAGTTTTCGCGTGAAAGAGTAACAAACATCCATACATCCATACTTACAAACTTTCGCCTTTATAATAGTAGTAGGATGAGAATGAGATATAACAATCCGATTCAGAGTGAAAATAAGTTTTTACTTTTATAATACCTGTGACGTTATCCAGAGCAGCCAAAGCTATGACAGGGAAGAGGTTCACAGGTCCATCTTGAGCTAAGACGTCCAGCTTCTGAGACAAGATCCTCCCGTTCTTGCAGAACACTGGGAAGAAGTTCTGCAGGATGTTGAAATGGAACGCTGGAGTTAGGAGCTTACGATGTGTACGCCATCTGTCACCTGAAAATTTACAAAGTTATAAATAGGGTTCCATTAAAAATAAAATAACGAGACCTGTTCTGGACAGTTTGTTTGCTCGCTTCAGATGAAATTTGCTAGGTGCTGCAGAAGCAATTCAAAGATGCACAAAAAATATTATGTGCGTGTGTGTGTTTTTACAGTATCTTCTCTTTTGATGAGAGAGAGGAGAGAGTTTTAAAAATGTTTGATCTGTTTTGTGGTTTTAATCAAATATTTTTTCAGTCGTGAGAAGTTGACTGCTCAACAAACGCCTTTCTCATAGATTTTTGGTTTTAAGCCGCCTGAATCATCAGCAGCCTTATCCAAAGTGTTTTAACCGCCAACTAGGTATACGTATCAAGCTGCGCCTATGTATTCGCGAAGATACGAAAGATAACTTTAAAAAAATGCACTTTGATAATAATGGACTTGTGAACATTAATTAAAAAAAGCCGTGTTGGCTAAGGCACACTCTACTCTCATTCCGCAGATCGTGGGATCAAACCCTGCCACGCACCCCTGGATTTTTCTTTTTGAAAAATGTATGTGCGTTTAAAACACGTGCTTTAACGGGAACTTTAAAGAGTTTGAAGGACATGTGATATTCACAAACACGCACTTGGCCACCGTGGTGAATTAAGGCCTAATCCTTTTGACAAGAGAGGAGTCTCAGTGTCCCAGCTGTGGGAACGTTAATATGGTGATGATGTACATAAATTTGTAGCGTCAAAGATTACTTCTTAATAGCTCTTATTTAGTTTCACCTGTTTGTCTGTAATCAAATATTGTTTGTCAAATTTGAGATTAAATTTTTACACATATCTCAATACAATAATCTGTATATATTATAAACTATACCCCCCCAGATGAGCATGTCTTTTTGTGTGAGATAAACTCAAAAACTACATAATGGATCTTTATGCGATTTTCTTCAATTGTTTGTTTTTTTATTTTTATTTTATTGGCTTTCTTTTTAGTACAGTCTAGCTAGAAGGCAGAGACGAGGTCAAGGATAAAACAAGTTTGCCCAGAAAAGCCTATTTATTCACTGGTCGGGTTGTATGTAATCGGAAAAACTTCGGGAGAGAATTCCACTCCTTAGTGGCGCGCACTATAAAATAATTCGAGAAGCGTTTCGTGCGTGTTGTTGGTAGGTCCACTAAGTGAGCATGCAAACCAGCCGTAAGTCTGAGCGACCAATGATAGAATGGAGACGGCGGGATGTAGCGCCAATGCGCTACATCCCGCCGTCAATGTGCCAATGCACACTTTCCGGAGTACAATCTGTTAAAGACCGACAGTCTAGCAACTTTTCTCCGATGGTCTAGGGGTTGATGTTTCTAGATGCAAGGTTGTTGTCAAGTGATTCAAGAGGAAGGTTTTCGTATCCGAGCAAAACCGGAACGGGTCAGCTTGCATTTAGATATATAAATAAAGATAGATAAAATCTTATTGTCATAAAAGTTTTATTTATTAATTAGTCAGGTAAATTTAGGCCAAAAAATGAGAGGGAAGTTACATAAAGTCCCAACAAGCTGAATTTCAGTGAAATTGTTCAAACCATAATAATTAACAATGTCAAGAAGTTCCCCATCATTCCCGTGTAAGGAAAATTTTTTATTCATGGTCAAATGTTGTTCTGCCGTTATTAACTTCCTATTTTTTATGGTTTGAGGTTTTCGTGACTGGCTATTTCACCGTCAGTTGGTATGCCCACATTATTTCATGATTTGCTCCACAATTAGCAATGACAGAGCGATAAAGCTGTCATTATCAGGCCATATACCTCAATTGTTTAATACTCAAACATTCGAGCATTATCTTAGATCAGCGCTTTGAAATTATGTGTGAACTCAGGGTTTTGTATGTCAATGGGTGTACCTACTTAGTTTTTGTATATTGTGTTGTCTGATTAGGACAATTATATACCTAAAGTTGTTCTAGATGTTGATGATATAAATATTGTTACAAAATTTTAAACTATAAGTTTAACTACCTGTTGCTGTGAGGAGACCCTGTCCCAACCATACTTTTAGGAAATCGTAGGATTTTCCTTTTGTTATGGCCTCAGAGCTAGTCACTATGGGCTGAAAAAAACAAAATAAGCCAATACATTATACATGAATTTTGAAAATGTTCTTAGTTCTTAAAAATGGTTATTTATATTTACCTCTATAAATTTAGGATGGCTTAACACAACATACGGCAATGATAAATAATAAACCAGATATATATCTCCATATTTACTGGATAGCCGTTTTAAAAGATTTAAGAATTCTGTAACAGAGAAATAATAACTATTTAACTTTGCACACTGTTTTAAAACAAAAGCTTTACAAAATACCAAATCTGTATTTTATTTTCAATAAACTATAGAGGACAGTTCTATACATTTATTACTTTTATTTGAAAGTGAACCACTTTTGTCAAACCTATACAAAATAAAATAGTCATGCTTACCAGTAGATTTGACGACGAAAATATGTGCGTTGCCTAAAACAGGTAGTGGAATTGGCCCTTTCATATTAAATATTTTCCTCTCCTTCATAAAATTGCTCCATGAAATAACCAAATATATCACTACTATAAATGCGGTTAAAACTAGTAATATCATCGCGGTTTTATTGGTAAATAAATATAATATATGTGTTTACAACACCACTGTTTCAATGTGCTGCCCGAACTGGAATGTAAGGTCAACCAGTTTAACGAACTACATGATTATTCATTCATTCATTGAATGAACCCATCCACTCCCCGTACGAATCATTTCTTATCACTTTCTACTTATAAAAATGACATAATACTAAGGAATATTACTTTATTGTTATAAATAGTTAGTTTTCGAAGGGTTGTCTGTTTAAATATAATAATAATAATTTTTTTATTATATAAAACTGTAAATTGCACTCTATTACACAATTTTGACTAGATAAAAACTGTTTTGGTAGGCAGTCAAAATATTATTTCTAGGATTTTACGTTATATCTTATTAATAAGTAATCTCAAGATAAACTTACCCATCTGTGCTTATATAATAAAGTTCCACAGTCCTTTTATATCAAATCAACTATATGCCATCATTGATATCAATTCGTCATTATCATATTCAGCCCATAGTAGTCCGCAGCTGGACATAGGCCTCCCATAATAAGCGCCATTTGGCCCTATCTTCGGCATCCAATCTCTACCAGCGACCATTCTTAGATCGTCACTCCACCTTGCCCAAGGGCGTACTACACTACTTGCCTAAACGCGTTGTCCATAACTTAAGGCATAAGGCGTGCGTGAGCACAATAGCAAATAGGACTTTTGTTAATTTTTAATTGCTAGATAAGATTACCTACATATTGCATCAGTCCAAAATGGGACAGATGAAACTAATTTATTCTTATACTGATTATATTCAATTCATATTAAAATTATTATAAAAACACCAAAATTAAATGTCAGTTTAATATACATAAAACTCTTTTGTTCTCATTTATCGTGGGTTTATTTTAAAGTTTTTTCAAAGAGCACAGATTTATGACGACATCTTGGTACAAACCTAAACTAATTTCATAATGATACTTATATAATGTAACCTGTTTGTTTGTTTGCTTGAACACACTCATTTTAGGGACTATTAGTCCGATTTGAAAAATAATTTCACTGTTAGATAGCCTTTTTATTGAGGAAGGCCATAGGTTCTTTTTTACCGCGTAAAATTGCAAAAAAACGGGCAACGCTTGACGTGAAAATGTATGTCTACATAGGGAACTTTATTCCTAAAAATAGTGCCAGGGGAACCATTACGTTCTATCTCCATTCCTATAAAACACAGTGCGTACCCATACTGTTTATGGTAATACATACAGCGATACGTGGGTCGGCATAAAAGTAGCAGAACTTTACTTTGATTTTATAGCAGCACTCCCAGCACTATTTTATGAGCCTTATTGTTTTTGTATATATATTTTGCTGGTTACAAGTTTTTGTCGGTATTTACTCTAGAAACCCCCAACGTTTTTAATGTACCAATGCTTTTTCAAAATGTTTGCTATTTTTTGTGTAGGTATTGTTATTACTTGAAACGGGTACATTACATCCTATCAATTGACGTTCAGTTTTCTGATATTTCGACGCATGACAACATTGCGGTTTAAATCGTGGCATGTTACTCTTTCCAAGTTTTAATACTATTAAAAACAATGATTATTTTAGAAGTTAGGTATTGTTATAATGAATAACGAAGGTAGTTTAACTTTGGAAGTGGTTTCGTATAAATTTGAGATATATGAATTATCCGATCCAACCTCTATTGCCACTTCTACTTACACTCCCACTCCTACTGTCACTTCTACTCATGCTCCTACCTGAGATGAGTTGTGGTGGTAGTAGGAATGGGAGTAGGAGTAGCCTACTCTCATTCCTACTACCACCCCTACTCCAAACCAAACCGCTCTACTTCTCACTCCAACTCCTATCCCCCTCATTTCCATCCTGAACACACGCAAAAATATTTGAAGTCAATTAAACCTCTTTAGTTACGTCTTGTTTCTCGACATGACTCTCCACTTGATTAAACTCTTTTAACTGTTTTTAGACAAGTTTTGAACGTTTTTAATAATAATTCTGCTATTCCGGATGGACACATGGAAGAAATCATAAATTATTTGACATTCACCAACTCACACTTGGCGTGTTGAATTAAGGCCTAATCTCTCTCGTCAAGGGAGCAGTCCCTGTGTCCCAGCCGTGGGAACGTTAATAGGGTGTTGATGATGACCCCTTTCGGCTATTTCTCGGTATTACTTAACTTACTCACAAACTCTACTGTTTCTAATCCCATTTTTCATTGACCTAAAAGTTAGACGTCTCGCAGATGTCTCATTTGATTTATTTGGAAGGTCCGATAAGTCTGTTGCTAAACGTGTTCGATTCGATAAAGTATTGAAACTATGCCAAGCGGGTTGCAGAGGCCACCCAATTAGTGTCAAAGTAGCTACGAGAGGAAGGCGGCCAACAATATCGAAACTGCACCAAAAGTTATCCCGAAAACTCGTAATAGCTAGATATGAAACTTTATGGTAAGGTTAGTAAAATAAAAGTTTGATTTTAACTTGTTTAAAATAACATTGTATGCTGGCATACATTTACATATACCGGAATACATTACGTACTTGGCTTATTATAACAACTAATATTTAATTCAGGGCTTACAAAATAATAGTATTAGGTACTAAAACTAATTGTATCTCGGTCATATAGGTTGGTAGTGATAGGATGGGTCACTTACTGTATTTAAATTCTGGTCTCGACTTTTACAAAATCACCAATTCAGCTCACAAAATGTTTCACATTCGATTTCAATCACACATTTAAAATACGCTCCAATAAAACTTTCAATTCCATAGACTGTAACGTTGTTTCAAATGGAATCTTGCGGCGACGTGACTGAAATTACAAAAATACTTTGAAACCTTCATAGATTCAACGCTCAGACGAACATGAAAAAATATTTAAAGAAAAATTTCAAGAATTGCGTTCGTTAAAAAACAAAGTACTATCTGCAACCATCTCGTATTTCCAGATCCATTTCTTACAAAATGAAATGTAAAACTTGGGAGAAAACGATAAGACAAGAAAAAGGCATTTAAACTGATAAACGACTCGAGAAGTTAGCATTTCCGTCGAGGGCCTGAGCCGGTGCAATACAGAAATGGGAGCAATAAAAGCTGGATTATCGATCTTGTATTTCCACTCCAACCAGCGCCTAGACCACATAAAGCGGTCGTTAGGTCAACCTGCTCTCTTGCCGTAATAAAACTAGAAGTATGAGCACATTAAACAAGATTCAACATCATTTATATTAGGTATTAGAACAGATCACTCATCAGTTCATGATGCAAGCTATTTTCTTAAGTTTAAAAACCATAAGTAGCTATTTTGTTTTGTGTTTGCAGAGGGCAAATTATATCCTTTGCGGCAGAGCAATTACGAGCATTACAATGTTCACAGTAGATATAATCTATTTATTTAATTATTATGAAATTCCCACGGTCGATGTTCAGGATTATATAAAGATTTATGTTTAATAAATCCAACAAATTAAGAGGCATGTTGTATAAACACAAATTTTAAATAATAATTATACAGATTTTTATCACTTTACTACAGCTTGATGGCACGATGCTCGTTACATGCAAGATTTATAAGAGTTTATATTATAAAGAGGAAACATTTTGTTTGTAATGAACAGGATCTGAAACTACAGAACACAGAGAGTATAAATAATCACTACGTTTAGAGAGACGGGAATAAGAAGGAAATTTTTGATCAAGGCAAATGTCAAATCGAAGTTTACTATATAGACAACACCAACATAAAAAATAATCTGTTAATAGCTTGAAAGCAAATGTACCAACTTATAGATAATTTTAAACCAAAAAGAAGAAGAAGAATATAGGGTTGCACTCATACGAAATCGAGTTTTATCGATACCGATGATTTTGTTTTATTTCAATAATAGGTATGACCTACATACTGAAATTGGGAACAGGGAAGAGGATATAAACAGTACAAAAACAATGTGCAAAACAAACAATATTTATATTATGTTTATAAAGCTTACACATTATTCATGGCGAGATGTAAAACATAATCACATGATCATGATGGTAACATAATCTATTGAATCTAATTAAAGTATTAATAGTATATTATAATGTATTTTGAGTTACTCTCATGCATGAGGAAACATCCTGAATAGAAGTTAGTAAGTCCTGTAAGTAATATTGTAGTTAAATAATTAACTTTTGGTGTTATGATCACATTATATCAAACAAAATGTTCCGCTATTGCAAAGGGTGATACAACAGCTAACTTTCAAAACATCGAGATGAATCCAAGAACATGATTCTCCTCCTATAATGACATGTTTGTGTCATTTGACTGAGGTAGACCAAGCTACATCTGAAAAAAGTTAAAGTATTTTCACAAATTTGCGGTCTAATGTCAATTAAAGGTCAAGTACTAAACTGACAGGTGACAAATTGACAATGATCCACGAGGAATAAAACCTATTTAACAAGAAGAAGAAGAATAATAATACCACTTATCTCAGAAGTTTTGTAACTCACCAGCGAGTTACAAAAAGATTTGCGAACTACTAAAACTTATTTAATATTTGGAAGTATTATAGTCGCGATTAGTTTTATTAAGTTGGCATTTTTTTATTAAGGTGGCAAACTTGGAATAGCTTGTGGAATAAAAAAAATAGGTACGTAAAAGGTTATAACACTTTGCGAGACTATCAATATTATGCTAATTGTTAATTTAGAATACTCTTAACAAGTGAGCTGTATATTCTTTTAGAGTATTTTTGAATAAAGATCTTTAAACCGAACTTTGTCAAAGCATAGCCTTAGCAAAGTTTTATGTCAGATTCTATCATAGACAGTTGCACCAGCCTGACTGAACACATCTAAAAAATGATGACACGAATGGAAAGCTACACTAAAACGTAGTGATTATATACTCTCTGCTACACTATTCCATAACTTAAGCAATATTTTATTTTCAAAGAGTATAATGTAAACTCAAGGTGAAAAAAATAACCCAATACAATAGATAGGATAAAGCAGATTGTGTAAGAAAATAGTTGCTCCTTGATTGAGGTTGTCACGAAAGAGAATACAAATCATCATGATTGCCTCCACAGAACAAGGAACTTTTTGCTCTATACTTAATCTGTGGTTGCGGCAATATTTATGTCAGCAATAGCTATCTAATGATTATATACTCTCTGGCAATAGCCATTCTGCCAAATTTTTTGTGGGTTACTCCTTAAGAAACGATTTGAGTTGGCCTGGTACGGAAATTTTATGAGGAGTAAAATCAAGTGTAACACGAAAAGTTGAGGCGTTACGTAGAAAGAGACGAACATATATATCTGCAGGATTGAACGTGTAAAAGAATGAGATGGAATACATTACACAGCGTATCTTATTCTCGGGGTCTCCTCTTTGCGCGATACTTCGTAGTCTTACTGTATTTTATTTATATTATTTTGTAACATACTTTATGTAATACGCTTTATTGAAGTAATATAAATAATCCGAATAATTAAAGATATTATGTTTGTTTCTCTTATCATTTTAGCAGATGCGTTCATTTACCCTTTTTTTCTATTCGATATAATATCATAATTATCGTTCGTAAGGAGTAAACTCCAATCGTGCGTCGTAGCTGACAAACACACACTTTTTCTTAAAAAATAAATAAGAGGAATGTTGTGCCTATTATCTGATCACATAAAATGATGATGATAAATCCATGCAGCGTCGGGGCGTACTGCTCGTCTAAGATAAAAGGATTATTTAGGACTTGTAGTTGCAGATATCAACAGTTCCTGCAACTAGGTAAGTACATCAATGTTTTTGTGGACATAATAAAATAAATTAAATTATCAGCAAAATTAGTATAGGTACATTAATAGATAAGTTTTACCTTGAACGTACGAAACGTACGTCTGACAACGACACGAAACTGTGATTCTAATAAATCTATTTTAAAAATTGAATAACCCCCGATTCCAATGCCTTCATTTCCTTACCAGTAAAACACCATAACATTTTGTAATGTGGACGCGATGCGCTTTCATTTGATACCCCACACGAGTATATTTGCAGATTTTCGGTTTTCCTTCTCCACTCTCTCCCCATAACGGCACAACTGATTCATGAAACATGTCTAAGAACACTCACGCCAAACTCACCTTTCATACAAAAAAAACTAAACTGGAACCGCTCCATCCGTTCGGGTGCAATGATGTCCCAGACAGACAGACACACAGACAGACAGACACGTCAAACTTATAACACCCCTCTTTTTGGTCAGGGTTTAAAAATACAAAGCGGAATTCTTCGCAGCCGTTATGCTTAAGTTGCATCTATTTAATGATAAGATCCACGTATATTCATATAAGAAATTACCTGAGATTTACCTAGAATTAGAATAGCAAGGAGATATTACAGGGGTTCTTATTTCTTTAGGTACGGGGCTATGAAGCTAGGTAGTAATAATAAAGTGAGAGTTTAGTTTAGACTAGGCAGCCGATACGTCTTAATATCTATTAGACGTCGAGTTTCAAAAAGTTGCAACCATGCAGAAGTTAAAATCAACTTTGAGCAGACTCGTGCTCATACTTAATTTTAAAGAAGTTTTGAGTAAGTGGATTATATTTTAAATGGATATCATGTAGATGACAGACTAATTATATAAGTTATAAGTTAAACATATTTCGATTCAAAAAGTCTGTAAAAAAGATGATAGATTCAAAATTAAATTTTATTCATATTCATGTAAGTGGCCTTAGTATTCAAAAGAAGTCTCTATTCATATTCTGCAGAACATTATTTAATTTTATGCTTTCGCTATCAAGAGGTTCTTCTAGCTCGATTGTGTAAGCCCGTAGAATCTATAGAGCATACCTACCAAGTATATATACACAAAAATAAGTCTACGCTTTTAAAGGCCTCGTGTATTCCATTTTTAAGAAATAATAATACTACGAGTTTTAATTTTAACAATGGATAGACCTATTTGAATTTCATGAATAATAGATTGCTTTATTATAGGACCTGTTCGCTAATGGTTTGAAATGGCATGCTAATATACAAATCGAAATGAAAATGTATTAGGTAGGTACCAATTTGGCTGCTCCTAGACATTGATTGAACGGCCATTAACGCATTGGGCAGTCAATGGAAGTCAATACTTCTGAATTTATTTTAATACTACTGACGCCCGACGCTTTGCCCGTGTGGTGTTTGATAGCACGAGCTTTTAAGTATATATTATATTTATCATGATAGGCACTCCCTCTATCCTCCCTCAAAGATGACCAGTTATTTCGGTTGAAAGATATTTGTTTCCATTGTGAGCCTACATCTATAACTACGTCATCTGTCCATTTGTTGATGGTCATCTGACGTGGAGCTTACCGATCCACCATCTCCTTTCGGCTGGTCAGGTATAGATTAGTGAAGTATTCGGCAACTCTATTCATTCAATACCACAGTTAAAAAATAAAAAGTTAAGCGGTTGAGAAAATCATATTATTAAGAAAACAAAAACCCGACTGCAAAGTTACTGAAAGTCAAAAAACATTTCTTTTAGTTCAGTCTATGTGGTGACGCCTGCTGGTGAAAAACCACGTATAAGCCTGGGTTTTTCATACACAAAAATAACCCTACATACGTAATTGCATTATTTTTCGTTCCGTAACATCTTAAATTAAAAATTTATTTTAAAACAATGTATAAATTTTCCATGTAAGTAATTTAATTTGTACACAATGACGGATTACATGCAGATAAGTTTCTTAATTTAAGATTAAACCATTTTAATTATCTTTGGTCTTATGAAAATTAATGCAAAGAAAAACTAAATCACTACGATTTACATTAATGTGTCATTAAGATGAAATTGCACCGATTAAAATAACCATGCCCCTGGGGCGTAGGTTCCTTATAGAGCGTACCAAAATAAATTAAACACAAAAAGTTCCTTGTTCTGAGGAATAAATAATCTAACCACCTAGAACTAATTTGTAAATAAATATAAATAAAAAAAACCCGTTTCCAATGCCTTGATTTCCTTGAGTAAAACACCATAATGTTTTATAATGTGCAAGCGATGCGCTTAATTTAATACCCCACTCGAGTATATTTGCAGATTTTCGGTTTTCCTTCCCCCCATAACTTTTAAAAGGCAGAACTGATTTTCATGAAACATGTCTAACAGCACTCGCGCCAAACTCACCTTTCATACAAAAAAGACTAAATTAAAATCGCTTCATCCGTTCGGGAGCTATGATGTCCCAGACAGACAGACACGTCACACTTATAACACCCCTCTTATTTGGTCGGGGGTTAAAGATTTTTATTGTATTTCTAGCGGCCCGCACCGGCACGGGTATTTATTCTAATAACATATTCGATTTGATTATTTCGTACAAATAATTGGATCGTAATATAATTGGACTTTTACAAATATTTAATAAATAATAATTGGCCAAATGGGTCCAGGCGTTGTTGAGTAATGCGCTTACCAACACATTTTGCGATTCATTTTTATATTATAGAAGATTGTACCAGTAGTAAAGTTTTTGTTTTTAACTTTGTACGTGGGTGCCGTTTGGGCACAGAATTACACACCACCTGAATTCCATTTATCTATTCTTTCTAGATGTCGCTAAAGGTATTTTATAGAGAATTTTTTAGTAGTTTTCATCGATCGAGTTAAATAAAGGCTCGTAACCAAAGTCCGTGCCTTTAATTTATTTCACGCAACCCACTTCCAAAACAATATACGTCGTGTACATTTGTAGTGCTTTCTAATAAACATTAAATCAACTACGGTAACGCTCTATACTCTGCTTAAATTGAATAGCTGGATGGATGGCTGGGGATACGCACGTTCATTTAGTATGTAATTCTTATTAAATTCTACTTTGAACAAACTTAGTTAAGCTACGGTAAAGCTTTATGGGTTATGGGTAAGATTCTGACGCGTGTTTTTTGGGCCTTCTTCACCATTTACAAGTGTTGTTAAGCCATTACCTAATTATGGTTACGAGTTTGTTAAGATAACTAATTTTAAATTTGTAACATAGGATGAGTGCTGCTGGTACGTCGTGAAATTGGTTATGTAACAGTAAATTAAGTTAGGGGTGAATTTAACTGGAGATAAGCCTAATCGACACTTTACTTGAGGTTGGTGAAAGATGCCCTAATTGTCAAAATATATTTTTGACAATTGAACTTGATTTAGGGCTTAAGCCGCAACAGAATCCAAGCACATAATTATTTTTTATAAAATTAATTCTTAATAGAATAGAATGAGAATGAGATTCGTCGTAGGTATAAATATTATTTGCTTCTTTAGGGTTGGTGGTAAGAAAATCTGTATTGTAGTTTTGTGATCAAATTCAATTACATCTGTTCAGTTGTAAATGAAATGGAATAAATTTTATTTGAGACACAATACATATAAATAAAAGTAGAATTAATTAGTAAAGTCACATGAAGTGTCCCAAAAAGGCTTCGAGCTCAGCTTCAGTTAGGGAGTTGAGTACCTGTGTGACCAACAAAAAGTCACTGCATTGCTTTCAGGTTTTGCTGCAAAGTTCTTTTCCAAAGTGAGCAAAAAATAGGTATGTTTTTCCCAATGCAGATTTTGTAAAACCTGGCAACACACGTAAAGTATTTACATATATAAAAAAAATCGAATTGTTTTCTTATTCCCGAATGTTTATTTTTTTATTTTTTTGAATGCCTTAACGTTATTGTCGATAGATTAAATATTAAAATGTTATTGTATAATTGTTTCTATAAGGCCTGAACTAGTCATATCTACATGTTAAAGAAATATAAAAGCGCATATGAATCGATGGGCTCCTAACACAAACATCGTGCTCCTGAGGCATAACATGTGAATAAACCTACATAAAAACTCTGGTTTTCCAGCTCTATGTAAAAGTTCTCAAATAAAAGTTTCATTAAAGTATTAAGAGCCTCTGGGTCAATCAATTTCTGAAGAATTACATTTATACAGACAGAACAGATGGTACAGATATGAATAATAATAATCTGAAATCGTTTCAATACGCAAATAAAGTTGAGCAATTTATTTAACTGGTTATAAACAAGTAAACTTGACGGTAGCAGAGTTTTCATTCCATTAGTTGTTCAAACAAACGCAGCCACAAAAAAATAAGTCGGCTCAACAGCAACAAGCAATTTAGCGGAAATTGCTTCGCAGACTGACCAGGTGCGTGTGAGTGAAATTATTCTAATAAATATGGGAGAATTTACTCAGGCAACGTGCAGCACGAGTAAACAATGTTTTTGTCTGACATGGTCTGTGATCTGGCCTTATCATGGGATCAATCTAACCACAACATGCTATCTATTAACCTTTTTATGTTTTTGTTGAAACTAATTTTCTAAAGTTGTGCAGAAAAAAATAAGACGAAGTAACGTAGCTTACGATGGCGTGATGCGGGACTCGAACCAACGTCTTCCATTATACGCATGGAATGCGAATAGAATATTATACTATCTATTAGTCATTAATTTCAATTTGACTGAAGCATTGGTAATATTTTACACAGCTTAGTATAATGATCATAGATAACCCATGATTTGACCAAGGATTAATTATCATTATTAAATTAAACTTAATTTATTTTACAGTTACAGTAGAAGAGTTAATGACAAGTTTTCAGTTTGCTTTAAATACCTTAAAATTTAAGTCAGCTCTCGAATTTATATCTGTTTACCATATAATTAATAAAGTACACCTGGTTTAAGAAAAAGTTTTAGGTCAGGCAGAGGCATTGGGGAAATCAGATGGGAAAGTTTCGAGGGATTTTCTCGAACCCTTGAAACAACCAAGTGTAGCTATTACGCATTAGTTAAAGAATTTTTTTTTTTTCAATATGTATATGGAATGCAACTGTAAATGAATAATAATTGTTAGAAAATCTATTATCTATGGTTTACGTCTATGGTCTACGTCATTGGTCTACGTCTATGGTCTACGTCTGTGGTCTAGGTCTATGGTCTTCGAATGGAAATCGACAGATACGACAAACACAACGTTTTCAACAGTGTCATGAATATATCAATTATTAATGTCTGTCTGTCACTACCTTTTTACGCTTTACTATAGCTTATGGGGACGCAAAATGGCGTTCAACTGAGTAACATCTTTTTCTCTTTATAATTTTATTTAACTCGACACTGGCAAATTGTCGCTTCAAGCGCAAAGCCCAATTACAAGAAACTGAACTGAACTATAGCTTATTTTCAATAACATTTATTTTATTCTGCCTAGTTTGTTTTCGAGAAATCATATAGTCAGCCTTAGAACTCACCGCAGCGCTAGTAGTAGATACTAGAAATTGTCTACTAATTTAAAATATATTTTTGCCATACAAAAAAATCTACCATACCTTATCAGTGCCAACACTCATAGATATTTATTGAATGTTTAAGCCGGTATACCTTGTAATTCTGGCCTCAGCCAGAAATGATTTACAGTTGTTCCCCGTAAATCAAGCGTAGAGCCAGCTTATCCAAAATTTCATTTAACTGTGACAATAAATCATTGGAACATCTACTTACTTTGCTGTTGTCTTTTTTGAACGGGACATTTTTATAATTAATGGCAACCTGGGTTTTGGGAATAATAAAGAGGGAAAATGTTTTCGATTCCGTGGCAAATCTAATGAAGCCAATTTAGATTTTTTTTTTGTTGGTTTTCTCGGCGGTGTCAATTTTTAGTTTCAGCATATCAAATTAGTACGAGTATGTTACCACGATGATAATTCACGTTGTTTGCTGTCTGCTCACCTCCCGGCTTGGGTTTAATTCCAACTTGCAATTATTGTGATACTAAATCGCAGCAAATATCTGAATAAGAGTGTTCTCTCCCAACGAATACGCTTGGTGACGACGCTGGGTTCAATCATTTGATAACGATCAAATGATCGAAATATGAAATTTGTATGTAACTTTTTACAAAATTCTGTTCTAAGAATAAAGTATTCTTGTTGGTGAACTCCTGTTTACATTAAACATTTCCGGATAATCCACACAACAACTACTACGTAACGTAAATAAATTACTACGTAACCCGTGGTAAGCTTTAAGTTTGTGTTACAGGTACTTGATATTGATATACATAATTTAATATATATACATAATTTAAATAAATTGTTTCCCTATACCACGACGGGCTCATATTTCACCTTATATAAATAAAAATGGCATGCTCAATATGGCATCGCGAAGGCTACAGCACTTTGCCACCCTACTTTTCGGGATAATAAAGGACCAGCAACCTACCTATTTGTACAATAAATTAGTATTTTCCGATCGCCTAATGAGATTAGCTACCCGTCTTACTTGTCCACGGCACAAAACGGCTGCATTTCGTGGCAGTTTTAGATACGCTGCCACGAAATGCTGGAATAACCTTCCACCACCAATTAGAAATTCCAGCTCTATTGGGTCTTTTAAAAAATCTATTAAAAATTACCTTTTAGATATACAATCTCAAGTCACTTTATAAAATGTCGTTTTGAGCCGCTTTTATTTTGTTATAGATATAAATTATGTTTTGTTTATATTTTGATCTCATTATTGTAGGTACCTATGTAGATTTAATTGTTGATATTATTCTTAAGTTTTATATTATCTCTTTTCTTGATTTGTCTGCTGTAATAGCTTAAAAGCTTTTTAATATCTAACATTTGTAAGTGTTCACAGTCGCGTGCACACTCATATATATGGTGACGCAGAATACCAGTCTTCGGCAGCTCAAAGCTGCTCGAATATTATGCTGAGCGTTTACCTTTTTTGTTGCCTTTATTTTATTGTACTGTTCATAGTTTTAAGTTTTACTTTGTGGCACAAAATAAATATTTTGAATTTGAATTTGAATTTGAATAATATAATATTAATAACATTATTATATTCATATTATACATATCAAACACCCAGACCAAGGTACCAAGATATTAGGCTATAGAGTGCGTCTCACTGCTTTGTAGGTAGGTACATACTTTTATGAGCCTAAGTTATCAATTTTAAAGTCTACAATAAATGATGATGTTTTTTACACTTAGTACAAACCAAGTATGATGCAGTATGATTATATGTTTTTGAAGTGAAACTTCTTTAGAATCGTTGTGATTTGAAACCGGATGCAACGGAAGTGGAAATAAGATTGGCTTTCCTGTCGGGTAAGCCAATCCTAAACGCTAACAAGGTTAAGCAACTTTGCGCGACGCCAGTACTAGGATGGGTGACCGCCCGAACAAAATCTTTTTGCATAGTATTTTTTTTTTTTTTTATTCTTATTTTTTCGTCGATTTACTGAAGTTTCACTTCTATCGTGTGTGAATCGCACACACACCTTTTTTTTAATTATTTAACAAGAAGAGTCGATACCCGTTTGTCGGCGGTCATACGGCCAATTAGGTCAAGCTTATAATTGTAAAGTCAACTGTCATGACTTGGTTCATTGTATCGACAGCAGGGGCAATATAGTCCACACGGAGCTTAATGATATTGCTGATGATATCATAGTTAATTGAATTGCTTCTATTGAGCTCAGCCGTGGGTGTAATTGACACCGTCTATATTTTTTTTTGTGATATTTATCTGCTTGTACAGTGAAATTATAATTTGTATTGATGTATTGTAAATAGATTCTGAATAAACGAATAATGGCTTGTTTGTTTATGAAGAGAAGTGAACCTCATTCACGCTAAAGTCATCTAAATGACAGCCAACACACTATGGCTATAGTTTATCTAAATGATCCGGCTATTTTGTAGACCAGGCCCTTTCTCACCGGGCTGGTTGACTAAATGTAAGTTTAGAATCGGTCAAATGGCCCCGCTTTATGAATTTGTTAAAATAATAGACAGTAAGAAGGTGTTTCTAGTTCTTAACCGTAAAAACAAAGAATAAGTTTTGGCTTGTATTTTTAGTTAAGGAGGAAGGAGATGGGAGCAACATTCAGTGTCCGCAGTCCTTGTTATACTCAGTAATTGAAATACCTATTCCAAACGAAAAGTTGGTTGTTTTTTGTTATAAATCTACTTGTAAAAAACACAAATTAAAACGAAAAAAATGTAGAGCATCTAGCTGAAATAGTCATTAAGCGATACGGTTAATTTGATAGCGACCCCAAAATAGTTGCAATCAGTAGTGATGTCGCGGTCAGTAATTGCAGCCATCCAAGTACTGTCCGCGTGTAACTTTATAAAATCACGTTTGTTGTATGGGAGAACCATTCGCATTTTGAGCTCCGACACAAGAATCAAGGTGATGTATGTTAAACGTGTGTATAGTATAGGCGAGTCTGTTCATTTGTCTGTGGCGTAGTAACTCCGTTTCGTAAATATGTAAAAGCAAACAATGGAAATAAATGATTTGGTATCTTGTATCATAACGGATCAATCTAGTTAGATTCTGTTTCTTTTTTTTAGCTATTTAAAAGATGCCTATAAGAATGAGCAAAAAAAGTTTAATAATTAGTAAAGCACTAATTATTACAGATAAAAAAAACAAATCAATGATTTCTGGGTGGTTGAGTAAATAGTATAATAATGTATGGTTTGGGTTGGCAACCCTAGCGAACAGATGTTCTCTGTTTTCATACTAATTTTATAATTAATTATTTCAATAATTAGATAGTATTTCACAGTGTTTTCCAAATTCATCGCATAAATAACGTGAACCTTACATGTTAAAATTATATATAAGTCCAAAAAGTATTGTAAAAGTGTGTATTGGCCACTCGGATTTCAGTGTATTTCGGTTAGTGATTTCAAAATATCTGGCTGGGTTTTTTACGTTTTTCGAAAGTGTTTGTGGTGTAAATTGTGTTTCGTGGGCCTAGAATACTATTTCAATTTAGTTGAGACCCCGACTGGCACGTAAGTACCTACCTACAGGCATTTTCTTGAACTGAGTAACCTAGACATTGTGCATTTTGAAACTTAAAATCTTTGATTTGTCACAATATTTAATTATGATGACCCGCAAAGGCTTGTCTCGTCAGGACGAGCAATCTAAACTCCATTTAGTTCTATCGGAACTGCAAAAATCTAAGGATCAGAATGCACTTGCAGTTACTTCTTGAAATAGAACAGAATAAAAAAATCGTTTTAGACTCTTTAGAACAAAACAAAAAATTGAAAAATGAACTTTCTGTCTTATATCAATTAAGTACGTCCGTAATAGAAGACCGCGATAAACTCCAGACAATAGTTGATAGGTATGACCAAAATTGTGGCATTGAGTATGAGTCAGCACTGAAAAGAACTTCTATTTTGGAGAAGGAGTTGTGTGATGCCCACCATATAATCACACAGTTGGAAGAAAAGGCTCAACACTCTGCCATTGCCACCACAAATAGTTTGTTCAATGAACTCTTACCTCATAAAATCACTGGCCATGTTTCTGTTGAAAGCGCTATCATGAATCCTTCACTATATACTATTGACCTAACTAATGATGACAGTGTTGGTCATGTGGCAGCTTCTAGCATAAACAAAATACACATGCCTAGCAAAAATAAGTTAAAAAAATATATATAAATCAATAAAATCGTTAAATATATAAAAAAATATATAAATATATAAATAAAAAAAAGTTTTTTTAATAAAAACTAAAAAAATGTTAATTAGTCATAAAAAAGCTGTAAAAAAATCTATTTGTTGTGTATTGCTGGATCATTGTTGGATAAACTACAATTATGCACAAATGAGCTTAATTGTAGTAGAGTTCAATATGAAACAGAAATAGAGAATCTGACATGTAAACTTGGTTCGGCTGAGCGTTCCATGACCCATTACCAAACCATGTATCAAAGGTCAGGTGATGAAATCAGGGAACTCAGTCTAGCCATGGATGCTTTACTGAATAGCCAGGCAAGTCTTGAGACTAGGATATTATCTGGATGTGACTGCAATGTTAGTTTAGGACATGATAATTCTGGTCCGGCTCATGTTGATGGCCAGGGCTATGGAGAGTCATGTCTGGATAGTATTGCACCAGCATCATTACTCACAGGAAACCTGGATCAATGTACACTAAACTACTGTCTACTAAAGAACATTAATCCTTTCTCTCCATTATGACTCAATTTTAATTAAAACTGTATTATGTATCCAAATATCACCAGATGTCTAGCCATTACACGAAATCCAATAAGATTCATGACGTCATCCTCCACCGCCTTCTTGTCAAATATGCGTTCTATTTGCGCAGATTTACGAGTGTGTGTACATAATGGCAGGTGTGGCGACGCGATCACGTACGTAAACATTATCGTCCGTCCTTACTTTTACATGCTCAAAGCAGGCGTAAAGGAAAGATATGAGATTATTTAGCCTTATTTCACTGGTGCTGTGTAACTTAAGGGCCATAGAATTATCCAGTGCGAGGCGAAAGTTCTATTTTGATTATGGTTATTGGCGCGGCGGCGTCGCGCTTGCAGATTCCAGACTTGTCGTTGTGTGTATGTTACTACATAGGAAGTTTTGTTAACCAATTACGATTGGTTCCAGATTGATAATAACGTAATTAACGTAATCAATCTGTTCATAAAAACTTTAAAATCATTTGAATAGTACAAAAGAACTGGCTCATTAGTAGAAGAGGCCCCTAGGGCCCGATCAACGTACTGTAAGTTTTGAAACGGTCAACTGGACCCGCTTACTAGATAGGAAGCGCATTCATTTTATATTCCTGTCCTGATTACTGAGTTGTTACAACTGATTTATATTGTTTGTTTTTTCGTAGTATTTATGAAGGATATTTTTAATCTTGCCATATCATTTTAGTTATTTTTTGTGTGTCCCAGCAGTGGGAACGTTAATAGGGTGATGATGATGACCGTAAAAGAAGGGTAGAAATTTTACGTGTCTTTGGCATCATAGCTCCCGAACGGATGAAGCGATTTCAATTAAGTTTTTTTAGTATGAAAGGTGACTTTTGCGCGAGTGTTCTTAGACGTTTGATAAAAATCGGTTGAGCCGTTTAAAAGTTAACATGGGAGTTGAAATTGGGGACGAATAACCGAATGTCTGCAGTGGGATCTCAAATGAAAGTGCATCATATAAACAAATATTATTTTTAAGGAAACTAAGGTTTAAATATAAGATTAGGGACATAAAGGAGAAAGCATTCTAGATTCGAGGCTATCTTGTTTGTTTTGCTTACTCGTTACGTTAACCCCTTCGGCTACGTACGTACCCTACCATGTTGCTCTTGTTCTCAAAGACGATTCTGTTTTGAATAATGCCGAAGCCACAAAATCAACCATTGTCTCAGTCTTTGACTCGAACGAGAAAATGATTCCGGAAAACATGATTTATGTTTTTGAATGGATATCGTTCGTTTCGGCCGAAGAAGCCGTCTATAGGACGTATTCCTCCTTCTTTTGTGAATGAGGGGGTTTGCCAATACTTGCCACGCTTAGCAGGCTTGTTGGTGAGCGCAATATCGATCCACGACCCACGATGTTGACACTTTAGTTTATAAGATTTATATTTTTTATAAAGTAAGTAAGTCTATAAGGTATATGTTTATATGGGCCTTAGATGCCTAAAATAAATATTAAATAAATAAAATATTGTTGCAAAGTGTTTTTAACCGAAAAACGGTGCTGCCCATCTTCTGGTAAGTTTTCTTGGAGAGGGGAGGGGGGCAATTTTACTGTAATTTTAAAGGCTTGTCATTAGGTATCGTCATCCAGTCCTTGATCTAGGTGTTTATCTCAGTTTGGTAAAATTTACAAATAGAAATATTTTCTATTTGTAAATATCACCAAAATTGCTATTTATCAATGAAGTCTTTGTTTTCCGACTGGCAATCTATGAGCATAATGTTCCATTGTTTCCACCATGGAAGGAATGTAGAAACGTATCTTTTCGAATAAATGAACCAGTTATTCAATTTGTTGGTTAGTTATGAATATTCTGACAATATAGTCTCTAAATTTTGCTTTATTTGTATACCTACGTTCTATTACTTTGCTAATAAGTTGTTTGGCAATGAATATTAACAAGCTTCATTGCTGAATAAACTTAAATTTATAACATAAACACGTAGTCAAGTTCAGTGCTGAGATGTTGCTGAGTTGTATTTAAGGCTCCTCGCACACGGGGCGACTTTTTGGAGCAATACTGTAGCGATGCTGTTGCGCGTCCGCATAGATACCGTCGCTCGCAGGCTGTGTGCACTCGCGCACAGGCTCAGATTCGATGCAAACACGATCGCGTTTGAACTGAATCCAGTTACGGCACAATTGCAAGATGGATTCCGTTGAGGCAACATTAGTCACGTTGTCGTTGGTGCTTTTTCGTAAGCAGCATTAGCGTATGCAGCGAAAGCAGCCTCAATAATGGGTGCACCGATTTAATAAAGATTTTACTTTGTGGTCAAATACATTTAACAATGTTAAAGTACTTAAAACCTATGATCTCGTTTAGCTTTACATGCGTTCTTCCCCTGATATCGTCCGACACGGTGTATTGATACAGTCGCGATACTTTAGCGCGTCGGCAACGCATTGCAAGTGCAACTTACACGCGTTAGTAGCGATGATGATAAAACTCATTGCGATGCTGTTGCGCGTTTACTAAACGCGCGACGTAAAGTAACTCGCCGTGAGCGAGGGACTTAAGCTGGAGGCTGTAACTAGGCCAAAAACAAACAATAAATGATTATGATGATAAATTATATAGGCTCACTGGTCATTTTTATAATTCTACATCGAAATATTTATCTCGCTTGAAAACATGTTTTGGGATTATATCTATTCAACAAAGTTCTATAGCTTTTATTTAGTTTCATCGTCCCGAT
The DNA here is from genome assembly GCA_929108375.1 of Gymnoscelis rufifasciata. NCBI lineage: Eukaryota > Metazoa > Arthropoda > Insecta > Lepidoptera > Geometridae > Gymnoscelis > Gymnoscelis rufifasciata. The sequence goes on along the minus strand of OV815302.1, from coordinate 7,892,838 downwards.
ATTCGTCTATAATGAAGTATTGCTAGTAATATTTGACCTACTTCCCGGTTTTTGATTGAGCACGGCGATTCAATAATTTTTGGTTTTATCCCTATTACTACAGACTTATTTATGTAGTAAACGGCTAAAATTCTGCATGTAAACCGAAAGGCTACCTGCAAATTGATCCACCTGTTTGCACTACAACGCTGTATATGGAAACAAACTAAAACTTCGCCCTTTGAACGCGATAATAACAAAATACTTGCCAAAAAACGGTACAGACTATGTCAATACTGATATAAGATCAAAATGTATATAACAGTAGCACTTTATTTTGCTGAGGAAATCGTGAATTTCTCTCTCGGGTCCTCTTATACGATTTTCTTAACGTCAAGTGTAATCAGAGACTTTTTGTGCCGTCTTAAGAGATAGCAAACAAGCTGAAAGGTGTGGAAAGCTCACCTGATGTTCCGAAAGTGGATTTTGTTTTCTCAGAACCTCAGATTAAGTAGACTTGTTTATGTTTGTACACGTAATTTTGTTCTAACAGCAACTGACAATATCTTTCTTAGAAATAAGTTTTGTAGCTGAGTAGCTCTTCTATTTACGGGATAAAATGTTTTTTTTTGGGGTGCGTTTTTCGTTTGTTAATTAGCTTCTGCCTTGATGTTAATCAACTATGCTGGCTTGTTCCAGCTTGTTATGTGCTGTGTTCAGCAAGTTACGATAATTAACTTAGAACTGTGTTCCTTGCTTGTTTGTTCTCTTGCTATGCTGTTCACTTGCTAAATAGTATGTTTCTAAGTTTTCACGTTTTCACATAATTCATTTTTACACAATTAATCTTAGTTTAATAAAATTGCAGTCTTTTGTTTCACCAGCTATGGATGTCACACAGATAGATGATGGATTATCTTGTAAGCGCTAAGGAAATATGTACATACCTATATATCTACTTATCTTTACTAATTATAAAGTTGAAGAGTTTTATTGTTTGTTTGCACGCGCTACCTACTCACAGAAAACTACTGGTCCGGTTTGAAAAAATATTTCACTGTTAGATAGCCTATTTCTCGAGAAAGGCTTAAGGCTTATTACAAACGAGAATATACGTTGTTCCCGCGGGACAATCCAAAAACACGGACAACGCCGTGTCTTGTAAAGCTAGTTACATAATAAAAAAACCGAAAACTTCTACTTTTTAAAAAATTTAGTGAACGAAAGAATGGCGTATAATTTCTTCAGGCGTATAACAATAATGCATTCAACTCCTTCTTAGTGACACCCCTAGGGGTTGTATTGTATGGGGTACAATGGAGGCCAAAAATACGCCTGCCTTACGTGTATTGTTCTTCTCTCGTCTATGGATAACCTAATTACCGAGTCACTTGTGGTAGGATGTACATTGTGTGACGTAATAACATGTCATGCATGCTGATGAAGTTCTTGGTGGTAACGGTAGCATAAGCATTTGGCTACTGCTTAAATTATTATGCACCAAAAGATAGCTAAGTAAATTGTAATTTTTAAGATTCCGTACCCAAAAGTGTGAAACGGGACCCATTACTAAGACTTTGTGGTCTGTCTTTCTCTCCGTCTCTATCCAGGCTGTATCTCATGGATCGTGATAGACAAAGAGTAAAAAAATTGAGGGATTGTATTTTTTTAAGAGCTGTAACAATGAAAAAGAAATATATATTTAAGGGGGCTCCCATAAAAAGGGGGTGTGTGCGATTCACACACGATAGAAGTGAAACTTCAGTAAATCGTCAAAAGAATGAGATAATAAAAAAGGTTCGGGCGGTCACCCATCCAAGTAATGGCATCGCGCAACGTTGCTTAATCTTGTTAGCGTTTAAGATTGGCTTACCTGTCGTTTTTTCCGTTGCATCCGGTTTGAAATCACAACGATTCTAAAGAATTTTCACTTCAAAAGAGATTTTATAAAGTTAGGCAACGTTCAGCCATTATCTATACAGTATTCCAACTGTACAATTCCAACAACCATACAAAAGGTGGAAACGCGTCTCGATCGAGGATCGAACTTAAGTGTTAAAAAAACACAGTTACCGCAACACTTAAGTTAATAAAGTTAGTAACTAACATTAAATAAAAACTTATAGAATAAAACTAATCACATAATTTGGGAGCTAAAAGGTCGCACCTCAGCTTGAAGCCACTCTACGCGTGACACGCAGAACAGCTCTCATTTTCAGGCTTACCTGTGTTGTAACATTACTAGCGTCGGCTTATTTTAATAACAACAAACTACACAAACAAAAATAATAACACACACAATAAAACCTCTAATTCAACATTTCTATACCTTCATCACCCCGAACTATTATAAAATTATAAGCGAAAGTTTTCTTTAAGCCTTCCTGTGTTATAAATAGTTGGCTAAAAATCCCTAAAACAAAATTATCATCTAGATATTTTCTCCGTCAATAACTATTACGAAAATAGTTAATTAATACCAGTGAAGGAAATACGGAATCTTTATTAGATTGCCGCAGATACGCAGCTGAGAAGCACTCCTCTCAGCTTAATTATCGACCATTAATCATGTGAATATGAGTAATTACATTTCCTAGCTGTGAGTAGGTATATACATACGTATGAGGTAAGTGGCATCCCTATTAGATTCAAGGGCAAACCCTCACTTGTGTTTGAAAGGCTTTTACATTATCCGTCACGATCAGCTTTCATTTGTTCTGGCGAGTTATATTATAAATATGACACTAGCAGATTGATTAAAAAAGGGAGACTCAATTCGACACGCTATAATTTTTTTTTATTTTGATGATTTATTTTGTAAAGATAAATGCTACTCCATGAAATTACAATTAAACTTCAAAGAGATTAAACCTAGTAATAAGCTATTTATAATCTGTTCTTGGTAGTTTGAGGTCGGCTGCTCCGTGCTAAAATGTGTCACATGACAACGCATATAACTTTTATAGTTCGCAGTTCAATGCTATGAACTATTTATTTGATTCTATTATTTAATTAATAGAATACTAACTTTGGGGAATGGACTGAAAATATTTTTTTTTCTGGGACCGGGTCTTTTTATATGTTTAAATAAATATGTTGTATTATAATTAATCAAGATAAATTTATATTCTTTAAATTAATCGTAGATATATTAAGTCCTTTTAATAAAATACAATACATAAATTACAAGCAAAATATTGTAATATTACGATATGATATTTCTGTAATAATAAAAAGGTCTGCGGTTGTGAACAAACCTGCCCTTACATCGGTTTCGTGATTTGAGTTGATGGGCCGTTGTTAGCGTTTACGACGTGATTTTCATAATGGAAAATTCATGAAAATACGAAAGGAATATGTTATTCGCATCGATTTTCTATAGGCAACTTTAGATTATTGCCAATGCTAATTAAACCCAGTTCTTTTAGTCCAATGGACACAAAGTCTTTAAATATGTAGTTTGAATAAGCATAAAAGTAAGTGCAAATTTATACGCCACATGAGGATGGTTTACTGAAACTAGAAACCAAGTAGCTCTTCCGCCACAGCCATTAGACGGTTACAAAGTAGCGCGATTATACGCGACTCCATGCAACAACAAACCCACAAACGGGGGCAAGTCGTAAACAAAACAAAGTCGTTATAAATTTGGGCTCCCGACGCTTTCTTTGAGAAAGTTTATACGTGGCTAATGAGGCCTACCAACAAAGTTTCGAGATTAGTGGATGTTCTACACGAGTTTGTTTCCAAGTAGGCTTGCGTTAGGAGCGTACTGCTGTAATTTTTTTACGGTGTGTTAATGCGCTAAAACCTTTACTTAAAAAGTTCGGGGCCATTTGAATTTGTTTAATATTCTTTTCAAAGAAGCAATTTGGCATAATTGTACTCTAAACTTTTATTTTGCAAAGAAAATGTTTGTATAAACTCTGAATGAATTTACTAAAGCCGAATCAACAGCAATGTTTTTGTTCCTTTTTACGGAAAATGAATTCATCGTTAAGGGTAAAGGTATAGAATAGAGTATAGAACGTTTAATAATACAGTACTTCAGTGATGTAGAGCTTCGACAACATGATGGATAGAGTCTAGTTTACTTATGATAAAGAAAATTGCTTGAAAAATTGTTTGGGTAAAACAGAATAAAATACCAAGATATTTTGAACAGCAGTATTGCTTCAGTATAGACAAAAAAACAGAGAAATATAACATGTGAATTATGTCCGTAAAGAAACAAATTGCAAAAATAAAGAAAAGTTGATACCGCAACAGCACTTGCATCATTATTATGTAGTTCAATACCAAGGCACATTTTTTTTTTATTAATACGAAATTTAGCTGCTCTCCATACCTAAAAGTTTTTTATATAAATGACTAGCGGCCCGCCCCGGCTTCGCACGGGTAATTATAAAAAAAATCCAGGCAATTTTTCGAATTTTTGTGTTTCAATAAATAATATTGTATTGTATTGTTCAATTTAAACTGCCTTTAATGTTCCGGTTTTATACTAATGTATAACCGATTTATTATGATATTATCTTTGCCGTTCATGTTCCGGTTTAATACTAATGTATAATCAATAACGAAGTAATTTATTATTAGCGATAGGCGGTAACACCCAAATCGACATATTACCACAAAATAGGCGACATTCGCCAAGTATCGCCTATGTTGTAATAACAATAAGACCCTTCTCTTCCATTTTATTACAAGAAACTAAAATAGCCTACGGAATACTTGTAACTTATTCAAAAAGGAATATTTAATAATATATTATTAGGGTCTATTTTATTATTCAGTTTTCTCGGAAATACGGCAAAACTTATAATACCAAGTTTTCGCGTATTTCTTTCCTCAAACGGAACGTAATTCCAATTAGGCCTGTTACTCTGCCAGGTATTAGAGTTGGGATGAACGATTTACCACGGCAATTATTACGAAAATTAGACCCGCAATTGAATTATTGTTTGTTCATTAAATTTAACGAGCGATAATTAAGGTAATAACCAACAGCCGACGCTCCAAACTAAAGCGAAAATGTATAATCCTAAATGGTAAACGGAGATCATTGTCAATGTAACACGACCTTGTTGAAATGGAATCCAGCCAAGAGATGTCATATTTCCTTTATGTTAAATGAAATAGCTTACTCGTAATGCCCGTGCAGAGTGAAGTCTTAATTAAGTCATTTTTTTTGTAATGCATTGGGTACCTACTAATTAAATCAAATTACGTGATAATATAATATTTATATGTGTTATGTGAACATCTAAATTTGACAAGATAATTTGGAGAATAATGATGGTAATATTTTGACATTCAAAATTTAAATCGTCATCCTTATAGTCTTTTATGTTACCGCATTTAAACCGGCGAAATTCATACTGCATTACACATAATTGCACTAATTTTAAAAGAGACTGCTAGGCTAAATGGATTAGGTTGGTGTAATGGTTTAGGTGCGATTAGAGTGGGTGCTGTAACTGGACTATTTCGAATCAATTACCTACAATCTATAGGTTATGTATCTATCGAACTAAATAATTACACGAATTGTTTAATTAATGTAGGTGAGGTGTAGCTTGTTTCATAGCCATTTCAATACTAAGTTTGTTGAAATCTTTACAGGCTTACGGTAGTCTTGAAAATGGTTTCGACTGATACAATATCTCTACTACAAAAATATGATTGATTAAAAAAAGGTGTGTGTGCGATTCACACACGATAGAAGTGAAACTTCAGTAAATCGACGAAAGAATAAGAAGAATAAAAAAAAGTGTGTGTGTGTCAGCTACGACGCACGATTGGAGTCTACTACTTACGAACTATAATTTATGATATATATCGAATAGAAAAAAGGGTAAATGAACGCATCTGCTAAAATGATAAGAGAAACAAACATATTACTGTAATTATTCGGATTATATAAATTACTTCAATAAAGCGTATTACATAAAGTATGTTACCAAATAATATACATAAAATACAGCAATACCTTAGCGTAGTTGAGACTACGAAGTATCGCGCAAAGAAATTTAAATAAACATTGTATTTGTGTCTCTTACCATTTCCGTTTCATCTTTTTGCATCCGGTTTGAAATCACTACGATTCTATAGAAGTTTCACTTCAAAAATATTTTATCCCTCAGATATGATAAATAATATTGAGTGCTAAAATAAGCCCTTCATATTAGGGTACCCTAGCTAGCTGGCTTTTCACAAAATCCAAGTAAGCAAAGGTTAGTTACGTCAATAATACGTGTCAAGTTAGTTATGTTTAGAGCTAAATCGCTTTGTGACTGTGCGAAATAGCTCTATATTTTAACCAATTGTTTTATTCTACTCGGAGATGGTATAACAGGTCCTACTAATCGCGGTTTCGCCGTCGTTTATCGTAAATCCTACGAGAATTGTAGATAACTTTTTGGGATGAAAGGCAGTATCATGTTTTATCTTTTTTTCCGACTAGTATGCGAAATTCGAAATATAAATATTTTATGTTTTGCTAAATGAGTTTAAAAAAAAATTTACCTTTATGTGAAAAATTTATTTATATGTGAAAACTTTATAATTGGCCTTCAGTATGCATGTAATTTTCCATGTATTTATTTTGTATTGTATTATTATTGTATCTAGCTGTAAGTTTTCCTAAAACCTTAAAATAAATTAAAATAAATAAATAAAATTTATTATTTACTTGAAAAGCTTTTGATGTCCAACATAATAATAAAACATCAATCATTCTGGAAGGTCAACGAAAAGTTAACAAGGTTTCTACATCTAAGCAATTGATCACTCTAGCAACAAACTTAAATTTCAACCCTCGCAGAGATTTAAGATATTCAATAAAGATAAGATTGTCTTGTCTTTTGAATAGTTGTATCTAAAATCTATTGTTAAGAACGTGTTGTCTGTGAACCCTCATTAAAATGGAGACAAAGGCAAAACCTATTAGAGCCATCTGAAATCTGGACCTTTACAATTTCTCTAATAACCAATCCTGATCCTAAGCTTTGGAATCCCTCGATTAAGCCCCGAAACTGTAAAATTAATCCAATTAAAAAGCCGTGGCTTAAAGTTTTCTTTGAAATGGCAGTTTATTTGGATGTTGGGTTCTGTATTATAGAACATCATACGCCGTACGTATAGTATAATGCACACCTGTGATTTTGGCATTACGTTCTCTCTTTAGTTTTTCTTTTACATACACATTTATCATATTGCGTAGCCATACACGCCATGTATCCGCAGACTTAAAAATCGTAGAATTTGATGTTACAACACAATAACGCTTTATTGTACACAACTCAGAACTACGTAAAAAAAAATAAGTGGTACAATGGGCTGCCTTATCGCTAAAAAGCGATCTCTTCCAAGCAACATATGATGGATAAAACTTTACTTAAAATAGAAAGGAGACAAGGGTTTACAATATGAAATATAACAATATCACCTTAATATCATCATCAATATAAATATCTACATATAAATACAGTATTAACATATGGGTAGGTTAAGAAAATAAGTTTTGGAGGTTTTTCTGTTCACGTCCGTAAGTGGTTAACCCTCTGAATCCTTACACGTGACCTCCGGGTGGTGCTAAGAACAGTTTCTGGTGGTAGGCTTAGGCCGCGGCTTGCCACCACCCTCCGGACTGGGCCAGTGCGTGAAGCGATTTTTTCGTGTTCCGTAATGTGGTCCGGAGTAGCCATCTTCTAGGTCTTCATGCCACATCTTAGACCACATCGTCACTTTACATCAGGTGAGATTGTGGTCAAATGAAAGCTTATCACACATAAAAAATAAAATACTAGTAAAAATATCATTCTGAATTTGGCCGGTTAATGGTTTGATGACGTCATGCTACCACCATGGAGACCCCGAGAATGAGATACGCTGTGTAATGTATTCCATCTCTTTCTTTTACACGTTCAATCCTACAGATATATATGTTTGTCTCTTTCTACGTAACGCCTCAACTTTTGTGTTACACTTGATTTGATTTTACTCCTCATAAAATTTCCGTACCGTTATAACTCAAATCGTTTCTTAGGGAGTAAACTCCAAAAAGTAAGGAAAACACTGATGTTAATTTTCAGTGATACACGTGTGACACACACGAAAAGATATTATGGAGGCAACAGTCTTACACCCGCGGCTCAGTATTTAGATCGCTTTCAAGGCTAAACATTTTTCCTAAAATACACTTACAGTGTTTAACACTCGTTTAATACATAAAAACTGCTATGTCTGGTTATATAACTGAATAGGCAAAAATACAAAATAAGCCTCCTATTGCCTTATTTTGCCTATAGAGATAAACAAGGCCGAACAGCTCTTTTTAAACTGTTATGAAACCATTTTGCATTTTTTTAGGATTTTGAATAATGGAGTCACGTGTGTACGTAACGTACGTAACGTACGTGAACTAAATGTTATTGTCTCGCTTCCATTTAACATAATAGGTACATACGAGTACCGTATGAGCACGTCATAGATGTATTGATAAATGGTGAGCCCATGTTTCAATCGAGTAGGGAAGGTTAAGAATGCACAAATTATTATACCTCTATATTAGGGGTTAAATGAAGTTTCCTAATGAAGAATCAAAAGTATTTTTATGGGATAAAATATAATTATTGTCTATACACTTTTGCCTTGTGACTGGAAGATCCTTCACACCTCTAGTAAAGTTTGTGGAGGTCAACCTCCACAAACTCTGTAAAGACATTCTGATTTGCTTTCATAAAGTATATCATTTTCACATTTGGTGTGTATGGATATAATGACACATAGTTCGCAACTGTTCTTCATGTGGTATTAAAACAGTTTCACCAGCAGCATTATGTCGCTGTATGCTGCTCTTTGCATATCAGTCAAATCAAGACGCACCAACTTTGCATATGTCTTTTAATTTTACTCATACGCAAATGACTCAATATTATGGATATCCTATCACCAAACTATTTCTTTTATAGTGAAGCCAATAATGCACGGTGCGGTTGTTAGCCACATCCTCTCCAAGCTCGGCACTGACATTTCAATTGGAATAGCTGCATCAATGCCACGTCGGAACACGTAATCGTAAATTACGATGATTTTCTTCGCATTCATCTTTACGTTAAATGCTCAATTTAAAAATAATTGTATCAAATTATATCAAACGATGTCTTGTTTTAAGTGAATATATGTTATAATTTTCGAGTAGGAAAAGTAAAACTTTAAAATTTTTACTATCACAATGTACCTTCAATTTAAATTCTAAGTGCCATATTAAACCCCCTATTATTAAAAATATCTCATTTAAATAGTGAAAAAGTCTAGGTATTGAGGATCGTAATTAATGAACCTTCTAATTCAAATAATGTGGAGATAATATTTCAAAGAAAAAGATGGCTATTTTGCTATTAAGAATGAATATTTAAAATTAATAGTTGAATTTTTATTAAAGCAAAAGGAAGGTTAATGAATCATAATACATAACTCACAAAGTTATTAGGTACTAATACTAGAGTCATTAATAATAGTCATTAATAGTCATTTATTGATAATATTATTAAACGTCACAATTACATTTTGTTTACACTGGTTTTTCAGTACTAATAATGTCAAACCAAACAAATCATCAAATTCAATTACTTAATAAATATGTCAAATTGCAAATAATGTAGTCAATAACACAAATGTCAAGTTTTAAATAATAAATAAATTACAATACAAACGGAATGTCAATGCAAGCAAATTAATTGGTATGTCAGCTACTTATGATTTGTCAGAGAGCACTCTATGAACTCATCATAAGTATAAAATGACTGTTGTATGAGCCATCGTTTTAATCGTATTAACTATATTCCTAAGCGGTTTGAATTCCGATTATGCTGCGAAGCAAATGTCGTTTAGGTTGTTAAATAAACAAGACGCCTTGGCCTAGTCTCCTCAAGTGGTCATCCTGGCGCATCAACATTCCTTTATGTCAGTTAACCGCGAATGTTCGTTCTATACAAAATATTCCTATAACTCACTATATAATCAAATATCAAATTCAGCTACTTTATTTTCACATCGGAGTAAAATGAAGTTTCTTTTATTGTGTCTCCTAATACCGGGGATGCTTTGTGCTCGAAAGAGAATTAAGAACCCCAGCTATTCTGAAGCGAAGTCCTGCAATGTTGGAAAATTAGCGAAAGAGATTGCTTCTTATGAAACTGTTGCGAGGGATATTATTGATTATGTGACCACGGGACCCTTTAGAGGGAGAACCTACGACGAGTAAGTTAAGATTGAAATTACTTTATGATGTAGGTAGATATTTTTTCGATCCGGTATTTGTTTAGATAAATAGTACCCTTTAGCTATGTTGGGTACATTGCTAAAGGGTACCATTTATCTGAGTAGGGAGCAAACAATATTTTTTTAGGTACTCCTGTACTGAAATTGAAGGTGTGTATTATTAAAATTATTCATGCAATATTTGAATAATTAAATCGATATCTACAGGTGGCGCATCATGTTTGAATTTTGGAAAAAAAACACCTTGCTTGGCTTAAAAATCAATTTTTTTCGATTAATTACTGTTATTTCTAAAACAGTGATGATAAATATCATTACATCATAATTATTCTGAAACTATTGAGCTTTTTTCAAAATTTAAACCATTTCACTTGCCTTTTAGTCACCATGGAGCAAGAATACAAAAACAAAATATATCGAAAATGATTTTTATCTATTTCTACTTTAAGGGTCTGTCTGTTTCACCATCACCGAGTTTAGTTGGACAATGTTTAAAGTATAGAGATATTTAGCTAAATATGTTGTGTGGATTGTTCGGAAATATTTAATTATTTATGTTAATATGTCGCTTTGTCAGAGATAGCTCTTGACATAACTAACCATTAACTTGTATTATTAACAAAAACAAATTAATAAATATTTCCGAACAATCCACACAACAATATCTAGCCCCGTGCTATGCTCTAAGCTTGTGTTACGGGTACTAGACATATTATATACTTAATATAATGAACAGATATTATAGATATTTTGACTCAGTAAACACCCAGACCACGGAGAAAAGAAGTAAATAAAATAAATATATTTATTTTATTTATTATTATTGATATGTGAAATTTTTGTAAATATTCTTAACCGACAAAGTACTTTTTAATGTATTTATTTATAAATGCCATATCATGTTGACTATTATGGATTCTATCTCATTCGATAAGATCGAAAGAGTTTATATATTTCTTATCTTATCTAGGCTTATGCAAACGATAAGCACATCTCAAATGTCTGCTCAAACTGAAGTACTTTTGCATAACTTTGTTAGATTGGCTCGTTTCAGACGAGAGATAACGTGTTTTTTGATATAAAAACAACTCTAATACTCCTTGGGAATCAATTCTTGTAATCATGAGTCTATTAAACGTCGTATTCCTATCTCTTATTATAACAATAACAGCTGAAAACATAAACTCTTGTGAAGATATTTTGGGCAAATCCTTGATTGATGAAATAAAGTCTTATGAAAATGTTAAGGATCAAATTGTTAAATTCGTAACTGAAGGTGATTTCAAAGGAAAGACTTACGATGAGTGAGTAGATTAACTTAATTATTTTGGTCGGATCTAGCAAATTATAATTTACATACTATTATTTGTTATCGTAAGTAGGCGGTGTAAGCCGTTTTTGCTAAGTGGTAGCACAATAGACTTTCAGTACGAAGGTCGTGGGCTCAAACCCCTTGGAAGAAGTGGTGGATTGTATTTGCTTATTCCCTCTCACTCTAGCTCCAAGAGAAGAAGTCTCTGTGTCTCAGCAATAGGAACGTAAACGAGCATCCCGCTTATGCTTCGAAAGTGGGGACAGTAATCGTTTTAGTTCTAAGAAGTTGGCAAGAACAATTTTTTTTACCAAGTACCGTTATAGTGTTCAAGAAATATTTAATTACAGGTTATCGAAGTTTGTGGATAAATTTGGCGCACGGGTATCAGGCTCCCAAGTTCTGGAAGAATCCATAGATTATATGATACAGTTAACTAAAGATCAGGATTTATATAATATAACTACAGATGAAGTTGAGGTAAGGAGGATGTTTCGCTTATTATTTCTTTATTTTAAACTCTCAATCCACAAAACATTCTTTTTTATTTTTAACTATTAACCACAGTCGTTGCTAAATTTGCACGTAAAGCTCACGAAGAAAATATGAAGAAACAAAATGTTGAAAACAATAATGTTTGAGAACAAAAACATCACTTACCTGTCAAACATTGTAGAGAGACGTCATACTTCAATCTACTTAGTGCTCCTGCACACGACACCGCTGCCGCGCCGACGCCGCACCGTGTGTTCGTTTATAGTTTATCAATTTGTTAACTTTATCCTGACGACGTTGGAAAATCGGCCCGAAGCCTAGAAAATTAATCTTGAAGGTGAAATTGATTGTATAGCTAATAAAAAACTGTAGCTCACCTTTTGTACATTGTGGCTCAGTTATCAACTTTTGTAAGTGTATATAGCAATAAAGAAATTATGAATTACAAAAAATATATATATGTTAAAAACGGTGATTATGGTCATATGTATTAAAATTGATTAATAAATATTTTTTTAAAATATTGTTTTGTGTGCATAAGTCTTTTCACTGCTGAATTGATCAAATCAAATCTGAGAGATTATTCAAATGTATGTTACATTAGCATAACAACTTATGGCTAATTTAAACTTGTTTAGTATAATGAAGATATAATACATAACTTTGTTATAGGTTCCGCATTGGGTCAGAGGTGAAGAAATAGTTACGATGCTGGAACCAAGGCAAAAGAAAATAGCTGTTTTGGGACTCGGAAAGAGTGTTAGTACTCCAGCAGAAGGAATCACGGCTGAGGTAATCGCTCTGAAAAGTTTTGAAGAGCTTGAAAATACACCAGAGGAAAAAATCAAGGGAAAAATAGTTGTTTATGATCCCATTTATACAACATACTCTGAGACCGTAGCTTACAGGTCAGGGGCCAGTAGGGCTGCAGCTAAAGGAGCAGTTGCTACATTAGTGCGATCCGTCACAGATTTCTCCATAAATGCCCCTCACACCGGGTCTCAAACATACACCGAAGGACTTCCTAAAATACCAACCGCTGCTATTGCTATAGAAGATGCTGATCTAATCAGGAGAAAATATGATCGAGGTGAAAAAATTGTCTTGAATATCAAAATGCAGTCAACATACGATACTAAGACGTCTAGAAATACTCTGATAGACTTTAAGGGTCTAGAAAAACCTGAAAAACTTGTTATAGTTTCTGGGCATATTGATAGTTGGGACGTAGGTCAAGGTGCTATGGATGACGGTGGTGGTTTGTTTGTAAGTTGGGCCGTGCCAATAGTTTTGCATAATCTGAATTTGAGACCAAGGCGAACAATTAGGTCAATTTTGTGGACTGCCGAAGAGCTGGGGTTAGTTGGAGCTTATGCTTACGAAAAAAAACATAAAGAGGAACTTGAAAATATTAACTTTATAATGGAATCTGACGAAGGCACATTTGCACCTCGTGGATTAGAAGTAAATGGAAGTAAGAAAACTAGATGTATTATCGCAGAAGTTTTGAAACTCTTTGCCTCGATAAACGCGTCTACCCTAGTGGAAGGTGATTCCCCAGGGTCGGACATAGCAGTGTTTACAGGAAAGGGAATTCCAGGTGCAAGTCTGTTAAATGCTAATGAGAAATACTTCTGGTTCCATCATACTGAAGGAGACACAATGAATGTGGAGGATCCCGAAGAACTTGATTTAGGAACAGCTTTTTGGACAGCCGTAGCCTATATTATTGCTGATTTGTCCGTTGATATACCCCGGTAACCTGTTTCTAATTTTATAAAAGTAATAACCTTTACAATCCTGAATTATAAGGTGCGTCTAAATGCGTCGGTGTTAAGACACAAATAATAATATTCCGATACCGATATAGATTGTATAAAATATGAGTAAATATTGGCCACTGTTTTATCGTTTTTGTTCCTAAATCAATAAGGTGCTTATCTAAACTCGCTGAGTGGGATCGGGTAACGGCCGGACTGGGAATACTTTACGGATCTAAAAGAATCCTTAATAATAGCAAAGAGCGTTCGAATAATACAAAATCCACGAAAAATGTTTTCTTGTAAAATGTAGCCAAGACAAGAGCGGGACCGGGATTATTTGTGTGTGTTTTTGAGCATTTTAGTTTAATCAACTTCAAAAAAAGAGAAGGTTCTCGTGTATTTTTTATTGTTTTGTTTAGTGTTCGAGCATCTTTTTGGGCATTTCCCATTTTAACCGACTTCAAATAATCAAGGTTATGAATTTGGCTTGTATTTATAGTTTTCGAGTTGCAGCCACGGGTGGAGATGGAAGCAAAATTCTAATAGCGGTGCCGGCGGCCCGAGTTAATACTCAATCCATACCTATATTATTAATCGGAAAATGTATGTCTATGTGAATCAGAAGATTATACTCACTCAAAAAAGAAAAAAGCTTTTTAGCTTCAGATTTTCGGGCGGTTTTTTTAAAGTACCGCCGAAAAGCTGATTAGATCAAAATAATAAAGTTGTTTTTTAAAACCATATTAATCGAGTTCTTACACTAATTAAAATATAATACATATATTAGGTCCTTACATATGAAATTGGCGTTTTGTATGGGAGGAACAAAAAGTCGAATATTTTTTAATATAATATATTTAATTAATCAAAGTATGAACCATTATTTTCTATGCACTTTTGCCATCTTATAGGTAGTTCATTGATCCCTTTACTAAAAAAACCAGTCGGACGGGAATCAATAAAATCTTTGAAGGCGATTTGGACTGCCCCATCGGAGTTGAATTTTTTCCCTTGCAAGAAGTTATCCAAATTTCGAAAAAAATGGTAATCTGTTGGAGCAAGGTCCGGGGAGTACGGAGGATGTCTTAGACTTTCCAATTGAAGCTCTTCTAATTTAGTAGCCGTCTGTTGCGCAGTGTGTGGTCTAGCGTTGTCGTGAAGCAGCAGTGGCGTGGAGCGATTGACCAGCCTAGGTTGTTTAGCCGCTAGCTTTTCCATCATGGTTTGCAATTGCTGACAATAGACATCAGCCGTAATAGTCTGGCCAGATTTGAGAAAACTGTAATGAACAATACCGGCACTAGTCCACCAAACGCTTACAAGTAACTTTTTTGGGGTTAATTTTCGCTTGGGGCAGGATTTGGCTGGCTGGCCAGGATCCAACCATTGCGCTGAGCGCTTCCGATTATCGTAAAGAACCCATTTTTCATCACAGGTAATGATTCGGTTTAAAATACCTTCATTATTGTGCCGGTTTAGTAATGTAACGCAGCAGTCGACGCGCGTTTGCCGGTTTGCTTCAGTCAATTCGTGAGGTACCCACCTTTCAAGCTTTTTAATCTTCCCAATTTGCTTCAAGTGAATTAAAACAGTTTTATCACTAACACCGCAGCCTGCAGCTAACTCGGACGTGGTTTGCGATGGATCCGCTTCCACAATAGCCTTCAACTCTTCATTATCAACTTGAGTCTCAGGCCGTCCACGGGGCTTGTTCTGCAAGTCGAAATTTCCAGAACGAAAACGTTGGAACCAAAAACGAACTGTGTTTTCTTTTGCAACACGACCGCCATACACATCATTCACCCTTCGAGTTGTTTCCGCAGCACTAGTGCCACGGCGGAACTCGTACTCGTAAATAATGCGATATTTTAAGTTTTCCATTTTGTAAAATGAGTGACGCAAACAGAAAAAAACAGAAGAAAAAAAACAAATGAATGACGATCATCGAAGCACAAATACATGAGTCTATAGCTGTACAAATTTGAATTTGGAATTCCTTACCAAAGAGGAGAAATTTGTGATTAAAGTGGCCAGTACGAAAAACGCCAATTTCATATGTAAGGACCTAATATTATAAGTAATCTTGAGTCGGTGCCATGTTTATGAAACAGATTTGACATCTTTAAATTTAGATAATTTGTGTTATTTGGCTTGGTTGGCACCGTGTCAAGTTTTCCTGGGTATACTTTAATTATTGTAAGAACTTGGTTAATATTGTTTTATAAACAACTCAATTATTTTGTAATTTTGTGTTTTTCGACGGTTACTTATTATTTAAGCATTAATAACGGGCCCTTTATGGGGGGGCCCTTAATACGGGTTTCATGTTTGTCCTACTAGCAATTGATACAAAACGGCTCTGTAGTTTTTGAGTTATGTATATTTTTTTATACTAGATGTAAGTAGGTTGATTAAGGTTAAAAGTAAAATTTCATATTATGCTTGTCAGCCACTCACAGCATGCAAAGCCATTTAATCAATAGGATTTTTACCATCTTAATAATATTATCATTATTAAATGTCGTATTAACAGTACTAATTAATTGTTAGCTAGGTATTTAACAAAAGTATTAATCCTTATTAGCTTTAATCGCTCTTAGCTATAAAAAAAATTAAAAGAACTTGAAATAAACTAATTTGGACCTATATTTTATCTTCACTGTAGGGTTGGTCAGACTGAACAAACGCCTGTAATTTGGGGGTGATTTATAACACGGTTCATCCCGCAAAATTACAATTAATAACGCCTAATAGCTTGGTTCATTCAAGTAACTACAGGGATGATAATGCTTATTATTAAATTAGGCCAGCATTCTAATAACTTCATATGGGAGAAATGTTTTATGGAAGACATTTTAGTGTAAATTTTGCAACTAGAAAATGCGCATTTTAAGCACAAAAGTTCAAAGATGATCTCCAAGTCTCCTGTAAAGGCTGGTGGCAAACGGCACTAGATAAAGATTGTTGAATGGAATTGGGGGAGGCCTTTGCCCAGTAGTAGGACATCAACGGTTATGTACAGTATTAGTATAGGGCTTACTTCACAAAATATTCACCGAGTAAACGAATAGTCAAGCAATGGTTAGTTATATCAATAACACGTATCAATGGTTATTTATGTAAAGAGCTATCTCGCTTTGTTACATGTGACTGAACGAAATAGCCTGAATTTTAACCATTGTCTAACATTACATTATTTTTTTGGAACAGGCTCTAACTGTTAACCCAAGCGTCTTCAAGACAAGAATGAATGGGTACCTTCTAGATCTATGCCTCCCAGTCTCTGGTTGTAGGCTTCGGCCGCGGCTTTTCATCACCCTCCGGGCTGGGCCAGTGCGTGAAACGTTTTTTCGTGTTTCGTAATGTGGTCCGGAGAAGCCATATACCTTCTGGGTCTTCATGCCTCATCGTCGTCCACATCGACACTTACCATCAGGTGAGATTGTGGACAATCTATTTCACATGAAAAACGACTCCTATTTCTGGTTAATAAAACTGAAGTAGCTAAAAAACACAATAGGCATAATATGCCTTATTTTGCGACTATTATAAATAAGCGAATCAACGAATAAATGAATATGAATAGGGTGGAAAGCATAAGACACATATTACAGATTAGATATTATTTACAGATTTAGCACTTATTTAGGTTTATGAATAATGTGTTTTATCAAACGTTTGTTAACCTCCTCTCAGACTCATATAAAAAGTAAAATAATTTTATGAAAACTGGGGCAAGTCTTTTTATACTTTTGAAAATTGTCAGACAAATTTAAGCTTGACTTAGCCTAGCAAGACGCGTGAATTCTCTGAATAAAAATGTTTAAAGCCGTCATAGCGATCAGGAATAGTGCCTGTTTTCGGGATGAAAAGTATTCTGTTCTTTCAACTATACTTATGCAAATTGCATAAAGATTGGTTGAATAGATAAAACGTGTAGAGGTAAGAAACAAATACATAAACAAACTTACTACTTAACTTATTTATAATGTTAGTTCAGAAACGTAAAATAAAATCTCTGTGAAAGACTCGGAAAACACAATAGACAGACGGATGTGTGTTAGGTGTAAATATCTGCGGAAAATTCAATGAAGTGAAGTATTTCATTTTGCCTTGTTCTGACTCGGAAAAGGAAGGCAGCAATTGAAATGCTTGAGAGTTCATCTTTTATTATTACTCTGCAAACAATGTTGACGTTAGTTTCTATTAAATTTTTCTTGCGCAATCAGGGGAGAACTTAGAGAATGAAGACAGAAAATCCAGGTTTACGTAACCGGGATTTCTGTATACTCTCCAGTGTAGTTTATTGTTATAATTATGGTCAAATCAAATCAAGTAATTTATAAAAAAAAAAAAAAGAAAGTATTACTTCATTAATGCAGTTTTTAGTGGTTGCCCTTGGGATGTCTAGAACATAATTTGATTACTTTAAATTTTTGCCAAGAGCTCAAAGTGACTACTGCATATTTTGTCAAACACTCAAATAAAATTAGACATAAATTGAATAGTGCACATGTTTTCCTACATAGCAAAATGCCATGAACACAAAATGTCTGCCCATCCTTTATGAAAAGAACAATTTTTTTGCTAAAATGGTTTCGTAACTGATACATTGGTACCAAGATAGCAGAATCGATGGAGTTAAGACTTCCACTCCTGTGTTACTGTTACAGTGTGCCCAACAAGGTAGTGCCCCGCAAAAAACGCAGACTTATAAAATGCGTTGCAAAGGCAAATTAATAAATACCTTATAGACTAACATACAATATAATATACCTATAAATTACAACGAACTAAGAATTTTCTTCATGAACGATTCCCTTAGCGTGGATATACGTCTCGTGCAGGCTAAAAGTCGGGAGCAAGGTAAAGAAGAAAGAATACATTTATTTTATCGTTACCTGGTCCGTCCCAAGGTATAGTGCTAGTCTGGTATTGTGTAGGCTAAACGTGTTGAATTTACCATATACATTTTATAGTTTCTAATAAACAAGATTCTCACGAGCGACCAGATGAGTGTTATAATATATAAATAAATAAATATAGCTGTCATTGATTGGTGTTATCAGTTGCCTCTAGGGATGTATTGAAAAAAAGGCTTGATAATTATTGATTATGCTAACGTTTTCAAGTAATCGTTGTAATTTATCGTATAAAATCTGAATCCATTAATTATGCTGAATAAATTGCATTATCACGGCTTGTTAATCGGTTTGCACCGCTAAGGTTTTTAATGCGGCTAGCTGCTTTTGTGGTTTTTGAAATCAACTATTCTTTGTCAAACAAAAAAATAATCACGTAATCATAAATTTCAGAGTAACATACATTGGTGTACTTACGAGTACATAAAAAGAAACCGGCTGGATTGTGAACCTGCGTCTTTTTGAAGTTTTAAGATTTGAAAGAGTCTGGTATAAATAAATATTTCCGGACTACTCCGTACATACAAAACATGACAGATAAAATTTATCGTCTACGGTTTGCTAGCATCTCGTGTGGAATTTGTATAGCTCAAGGAACTTATAATAAGTTCTTTGGTATAGCTAAACACGAAAAACTAACACAAGGGCATCAAGCGGTTTTCTTCAACATTTCTCATCCAGATCTTCATGTCCCATCTTAGACTGTATCGTCACTTTACATCAGGTGAGATTGTGGCAATAATAATATATTAAAATCTTATGATCACATTTTTAATGAGCAAATTGTAACCTAGGCGCGTAGAATCATTGTTGTTTGTCCAAACTCCAAACAATGTACAGGTACTCGTTGAATAATAGTTTTCCAGGCATTGAAGATTACGTATGTTTCATCCCAATTCTTTTAATTTACAAATTCGAGCAGCGCAAAGCGAATATTTTAAACGGGCATTTTACTTTGTGTGAAAATATATCGAGGTAATCAACACGCAATGTCTGGATTCACAAAGGAATTCCCAGTTTTTTGAGAGAGCCGAACGAGGGTTTTGTTGCCAGCCACAATATTCTTTAAATATTTTCAATGATTGCTGTTCAACATTAAAGGTAATTGGAAATATCGTATATTTTAGGTCAGTAAATTTATATAAAATTGGAAATTATCTAAAACATCATCATCCTTGATTTCTAGTAATTTGGTTCAGATTCAGCTTAAAATCTACATCATCAACTTGTAACTATGTTATCTTTTTTTGTTAGACGTCCGACGCTGTTTTCAGTTCTCATTTAAAGAACTCTTTGGCACTTATAACTATCTGTTCTGTACTATATGCCTGCCCATTGCACGTTTCGCTTGTAATGCCATATCTTCTGATTTAATGTCATAGACAAACTTCAGGTATAGTATAAATAACGTTATTTTGTATTTACATTGTATTTATATACATCAGAACTTTTTACGAAAGCCGATTAAAAAAAATATTGTATTATTTAATAGCAATGGAATGGAAGTTTTTCGCATTAAAGATAAATACTCATTGATTAAGTAGTATCTTAGTTATCTTAAAGAATCTTTACTTAAACTTTCAGGCCTACATTCTCAATCTGTAAATTTAGTCAAAATAATCAAGAAAATAATTTTAAAACAGAAAAGTACCAGTGCATTTTTCCTCTTTCGCCTGGGTATAAGTAGTAATGGACCATACATGCGGCTTGTCACTACCCTCCGGGCTGGGCCAGTGCGTGAAGCGATTTTTTCGTGTTTCGTAATGTGTTCCGGAGAAGCCACCTTCTAGGTCTTCATGCTTCATCTTAGACCACATCGTCACTTTACATCAGGTGAGATTGTGGTCAAATAAAGGCTTATCTAATGTAAAAAAAAAAAACATTTTAACTAAGGGGAATTAAACGGAATAGAATTTTCGCGCTTAATTTACTTTACAGGAAAAGCTACGCTAGACACATTTTCCTAAAAACGATCCCAAAGAAATACGTGCACCCGAAAACTCTGAAATGTTTCATACGTCTATATATATATAGGCGTTCCAGCTTACTAGTTAACTCAACAAAAAAAAATATTTCTAAATAAAATCAACAGTTTTGAATTATAATTAATTGTCATTATCCCTCAGACTAGCAAAATGAATGTATCACCTATCAGCACACCTGATGTGATACATTCATTTGTTTTACGAGTATAATTCGCGTTACTTATGACAAAACCATAAACGTGGAAGAACGGTAATCAGCCGGTCATCGGCAGCCAAAAAGGATTATTACAGGAATCGTTAAAATTCACGAATGTTACAGCAAATCAGATGAGGCAATGATAATAAAACTGGAGGGGCTATACCAAGCTATTCAGCTTGGTATAGCTGCAAGTGATGCAGGTCGCTTTCAACCGAAAAAACTAGAAATCTTTGAGGCTATGTCCACCACTTGACGTCCTACGGCTGAGATCAGGATGATGATGTCAAGGATTATAAGAACATTTATTTGAACATGCCAGTTCAAATGGGTGAAATGGTTTAGTACAATAATTGATTTCGCCAACTGGCTAAAGTTTATTGAAGTTGGCTCGACTTAGAGCAAGAGATTAGGATTCGCAATGCAGCAGCCAGTTAATCGCTTTCTTAACCCTAGAAAGATAACCTACGCCTCAGAGGCGCCTGCACGAAAGAAATATTGATGTATCTTTTTATCCTAAGCCCGTATACACCTGTCCGTCACAACTAACTCAGTCGACGGTCAACCTCGTCCAATGACGGCTGTCTTCATTCGGTAAGTACTATTGTTTTGGAGTTATGACGAGTTCATGCGCTCCCGAGGCGTATGTTTATCTTTTGTGTAACTTTTAAGTGTTCGTTGGTCATTATTATTTATTGCTATAAAATGGAAGTAAACAGAGTTCTGTTTTGTTTTTAAGTATTATTACTTTTGCACTCATTATAACGAGCAATAGAGTGCTAGTAGACGACGATATGTTCATTATTGGGCCTGGAACAAGAAAATAACAGTGATGAACCTCCGGAAAGTGACAACGAGATAGAAGCGTGAGTGAAGACCATGTGTAGAGCGACTTTGAAGATGAGTATAATGATATTGAATCTGAACTATCATTCTAATTGAAACAGAGGAACGATTGTTCAGATGAAGTCGAACCGGCTCAGCAACCTTTGGAACCCTCTAAAGTTCGTGAATGAGATCATAGAATAATTCTTCCAGCTAGAAGAGTGGCCAATGACAATGTTTTATGGCATATTGAATACAGCACATGTCAATTCCTATGTCATATATTGCCACAACATCTTATTCAAAGGCGATAAACACCTTAATTGAAAAGAGTTCATGAAAAAGTTGACTACCCAACTAACTGCACCTTGGATGTCTAAAAGACTAGGAGCTCTCAGATATAGAGATAGATATCTGAAGTGCTATTGAAAATATACTTCCAAATTCAGCTGGACCGGCTCTCGCAGTGAATGAAGAACAGCCTCCGGCAAAAAAAAGACGACATTGTAGTTACTACTCTTCTAAAAAAAAGAGAATGTCGAACATGATTTGCGCTAAGTGCAAAAATACTGTTTGCGGCGAACACAAGATCGACGTTTTTATTGACTGCCTATAAACCAAAGTACAAGGTAGTGATAAGTTTTTCAAGACAGGTTATATAACGATGAAGTAGTTTAAAAGAAAAAATAATAGTATTTTGATGATTGGTAAGAGATTTGCTCGTTCAAACAGAAGGCTGTTGATTTTTGTCACTTTTTTTAGAGGTCTACTCAGTTGGTTTTAATAAGTATTAATAAACTAATATTAAATGCAATGCTATTTTATTTATAAATGTATACCTATACCTTTTTTATAATACAATCAAGTCACCCAAAATATTAATAAATAATAAAAATATAAGCACTCGAAAACCATGCGCCTCTGAAGCGTATGGTTATCTTTAACGTATGTCTTAATATGGTTATCTATCTAGGGTTAATGGAATTTGCTATCGAATCCGGCGGACGCCAAACAGGCAATTCTCGCCTTGATGGGATTATATCGAATTCGAGAAGTATCACCATAGTTGTTAAAAGCTCATACATTTTTGAGTTTTTGATAAAGTTATCGAATACGAGACTATCATTAAGGGGAGAATTGCCCCTCAGTGTCGAAGTATGCCCCGTGCTTTTTAAGTGTTAGCCGTGACACTCCAGGTTTTCCTGTTCTTTGCAATTCAGGTCCATATTTTGGACAGAAATAAGTATTATTTTTATTGGCAAAAATAATTTACAAAGTGTGGCGACACAATATGCGGAACGTTCGGTTCAACACGCTCGTAGCGTTCACATTTCAAGTTCCCTATACATATAACGAAATGCATCAAACGAAATAGGCGAGGCGGGTAGAAATAAGAATTATACATTTATTTAGATGTTTAAACAAATTTTAAACATATTTTTTATTATATTTTCATGTAAACAATTATTTAGGCACAGTTACCCTGGTTGTCGGTAGCAACAGCGTTGAAATTTAAATATAATTATTGTTGAACGTAAAAAAAGTCGTGTTGGATAAGTGTTAGCAAACATGACTATTATTCCAAAGATCGTTGGTTCAAACCCCAGCCGAGCACCTCTGTTTTTTCCTCTCGAAAAAACTATGTGCGCTTTAAGCACGTGCTTTAACTGAGAACTTTGAAGAACATGGGACATTCACCAACCAGCACTTGGCCAGCGTAGTGTACCCCTATTAGCGTGGGATCGTAAATAGGGTGCTTATGCTCGTTGTTGAATGTTTAAGTTTTAATACCTATATCAGAGCTTGTTATTTGTACCCAAAACTTAATTAAAACTCAAATGAACACTGGAATAGACTTTGTTATTTTATTGAGAAAATAAATATTTTCTTTACTACGCTGGTGAACCTGTTGAAACAGATGATCAGAAAAAAGACCTTGAATAAAAATCTATAGTGGCGCCCTATGAATTCATTTTATTTTACCACTTATAAGGATTTGGAAAAAACATTCTGTGAAGAGCGACCCCGCTACGACACTTGAAATAAGAATGTGATGGGTAAAAGTCTACTAAAAGATCCCCAAGAAGGTTTCTCGAAAAATCTGACGACGCGATAAAATTGTGGCAGATTTTCCTGTAAATACTATGTGGCTATTTGTGTGTGCTCGGTTTTGCAGCTTTATTAAAATGTTCCCTGGGTTCGAGATACTTTCAAATGATTTGATTGTAATAAGGAAAAATGTACATTATTCACTGTTTGGACCATTTAAGGAAAATAATCTTGCAAAACACTTTCATTTTGGACGATAGTTAAAATCAAAATAAAAAACAGGAACTCTTTGAAAATACATTTTTGGTTAACCTATATTTTAGGCCTGAGCCGACGTACACGGTGTCTGGATTACTATTTTCTCTATTTAACGGTAGGTACCTATACACATTTTAATATAAAAAATGAATCGTAAAATGTGCTTGTAAACGCATAGCTCAACAACGCCTGGACCAATTTTACCAATTTTTTTATGTTCGTAGAAGTCCAAAGCTGGTTTATACAGCCAGGAAGAAAATAATTGCCAGGAAATAATTTTTTTAATGATTATTTATAATTAATTAAGCCGGGGCGCGCAGATAATTTAAAAAAAGTGTAACATTTTAGAACATTGTCGTCAGTACGATCTAGAGTCCGGATTTTAAAACATCCTTACAATATTATATATTATTTCAAAAACCAAATTTATCGCTTTTTTTGCATAAACTTCCTCGCAACCTTTGAGTTTAATATTACGTACTCACACCAACCTTTGTGACTCCTGTGTTCCTGTCTAACAGTGAACGTTGTTCTTCTGTAAAGTATTTAGGGGAATTGCCATAATTAGCTGTAAATTAACAATATACCTGCAAAACTCAAAAAACTAATGTTTGTTTTAAAAAAAATGCTCCTTACGTTAAGAACATAAACCTCCTTAAAACTATCTACTATGCTCTTGGTCAATCAATCATAATGGACTGTATCACGTCTTGGGGTGGTTGTTCTAAAAGTAAAATGCTCATATGAGAAAGCGCCCAAAGGGCAGCCCTTAAAGTTCTAGTTAAACAACCTGTTTTTTATTCTACTTCTAAATAAAATACAATATATGGCTATTCTAACAGTGCGTCACGTCACCTTCTTGTCTTGTAAACTATACTCCATAAACATTCTTCTATTGAGTAGGACCCCAACAAAATTACAACCAAACGTCGCGTCGCTCAGATATTGTTTGCAGGACTGAAAATTGTCGCTTAGTGCTAGCTAGACGTCATAGTATCTACATGGGCTCGATTCTTTATGTATACATCATAATATTTTGTATATATAAAATAATAAAATAATAATAAATTATCTTATAGTACACGTTCAAAATGAAAACTATAGTATCAACACCATCATCATAATTTTAGCCATTATTATATACTCATAATGAAGGTATTATCTGTGTCTTTTGCTGTATTTTCTACGTGTGAATTTTAGTTAGAATTGAACAAAATCGAGTGTACAATGTTACTTATGAATAAATAAACTATACACTATGATAATCACATAAATTATTTTGCATAATTATTAATTATCATGGCAACATTATTATATTCATCGCGCTATGGCAATTAAAGTTGTTAAGCGTCACCCGCGTGACAGGACGCGGCCAGTCTGAACGCGAGAGGCGTCTAGGAACATCTGATCTAAACGCAACCGCGCTCGCCCCCGCCGCCACGCGCCACTCTCAATAAGCACTTATAGAAATCAATACTAGCAATTTAAACTGTAAAATAAAATTTAAAAAATAAAATAACAATTCTGCCGAAAAGTTTTTATTATAAAAAACAAAGTGCGATTGGATAGTTGCTGACCAACTGACGATATTACGCGCAAACATGGCATTTTTTTACAATAAAATCGCACGGAATTTTAACAAAAAATGTTTGTTATTGTAACCAAAAAAGTACGAGAAATTTCGTGAAATGTGGTAAATTGAATGAAGCTAACAAATATGGAGCGAAGGCAGAAGGTAAGTGGTTTACGTTACATGCGTTTCAACCGTATTCATAAGGAGAGGGCACATTACACTAAATTTATGTTAAGTTGTACGTAGAAATCTCCAGTATTGTTTGTAAGTGCGGATTTTGCTTATCTTGACTGTCTCGACCTTAAAATGAAACTAAGCTTTCATTTGATTCTATTCAGTAAAATATTCCCGTGGGAAATTAAAATCTATAACTAGGTACTTACAATATTTAAATGCGAAATAAAATGAGTAAGAAAATGTAAAATACTCAGTTTTTAGATTATCGTATTCGGCTTCCAAATTAACTCTTAAAATGAATTTGTATCATTAACACATTGACTGTCCGTGCATTACATGTAATGCATTTTTGGTCTGGCTGTGACGTTCATGCATTACATGTAATGCATTTGCCGAAGATAACTGAATCGCGTTTCCTGGGCTGGACTTGAGAGAATGAATAAATAAATGAATTGGCGAAAACAAATCGAAAATGTCCCATCGTATTTTTTTATTGTTTGTGGACGTCAGAAATCACCAGTGAGGTCTTTAATGGCTTCATTGAAACAGATGGACGTACCAGAAAATTTCTCAAAATAGGCACAGTCAACGTGTTAAGTGCCTCAGTGGCGCGGTGGGCATAAGCTTGCGGTACCTACCGGGTTCGATTTTCGCCAAGTTGTCAGGTGTTTGTATTTTCTGGAAGCACTTTTCTCTATGGTATAATACCATTTTCTATTTATGTTTGTCTATTATATTAATAAGAGGATATATTTATTAATTAATATATTATTAGTTCAGACTTAAACAACGCTTATTTTATAAAGCTGACCTTTTTATTTGTTTGGTTGACCGTTTATCTTAAAAATATTAGACAATATTTTTCAACAAGTCTATCTATGAACGGTGGACTATAAGGTTATTTCTTAACCGCAAAGTGAGGATTGCGAAGCAGCATCGCAAGAAACATGCTTTTAACGTTAAATTCTTAAGTGTAAAGACTTATTTAAAAAATTATTAACGACGGAAACCTATAAACTGTTGAATCTTCAGTAATTATTTAATTTAAATGAAATTATAATTTAACCGATAATATTTGTTTGAATTTATTCAAAATATAACTCTTACCAAAGATTTATTTGTAAAAGGTGTTTAAGGTGTTACCTACTCATATAATTTTTAAGGAAACGAAAAGACGATGTAAGTCTATACCATCCTTTAATATTTATTATAACATACAACACACAAAACCTTTTAACATATCTACGTTTTGACGTACAGCGAGTGTACGGTTTCAGCATTTATTGCGAACGAAAATATATCAAGCAGGGAATTTTTAACGGGCAAAATGTGTATCAATGATCAATTTCTAGAAACCTTCCATCTTAGTTAGGCTTTGATATATTCCAAATGAATAATGATCGAATATTGAAAACAATATCAAAACCTTAAATAAAATGAAAGTACACCTAAAGTATTTTTGAGCTGGGATTAAAAATTCTCAAAGTAAAAGGCTGAGAAAATTGCTTTTAATTTGGAAAAATACACTTGAAATTGAAAATGTGAAGATCGAATCTAGGGTCTTTGTCCTACGTTAATGTTCTGTTGACGCAGTGGAATTCCATCCACCACGCACCCAACCCTTAGACATACCTAGCTAGACCCGGCCCGACCATTAACTAAGGTGGGACTACATTAGGTGAGTCTGGACTTGGACATGTCAATGACATCAATGTATTTACCTTGCTTGGTATAAGGCATTTTTTTTGGAAACAATTACACTTAGTCAATTTTAGAATATCATCCCCGATTTTTTTCGTGGTGCCGTATAGTGGAAACACACCAGAATATACATATGTACGTTTCGGCAATTGTTGCACTTCAAATAGGTTCAAATATGATTTTCTTTTGTGGTACTAAATATATTATACATAAAATAAAATCAGTTTATTTCAGGTATAACAAGACCCATAATCACACATACGAAAATAAACAAAGATAAACATTTAAATTAATGCAGATAAAAAGTTACTTCTTATTTCCATCCATATGGACAAAAATCCAGTGTCTAATTATCGGATTGGCAAAATAGTCAGAGACAGCCCTCAGGATAATGTTGTTGGAGCGAGCCACCCTATTCCAGAAGGCTGATATCCTTGTCCTGTTCCGTAGAAATCAGGAACCCTCGCCTCAGAGAACATGGTCGACGCACTGCAGTGTCTGGGCAGTCTCATAAGAGCCCGGTATGCATTATTATACTGCACTCTTATAGTGCTGTAGGCCTTCCGCGTGAAGTTGCACCAAAGCTGGCATGTATACATACCGAGGCAGTACGCCTTGAAGAGAGTATTCTTCACATCGGAGCTGCAGTTGGCAAATCGGCGTGCGATCATGTTTCCTCTGACGGCGAGGGCTCTCCGTTCCCGCTATATATCAGCATCATCTTTTGATGACTCTGTTAAGTTCTCTCTGATAATGATTACCTCCATAAAGAAAACATTATGGTGGTTATAGCAAATACTGAGTGACGACCTTTTTCGTAACAACGCTTTTTATGAAAAGTATAATATAAAATGAATATATAATAAAAGTTTCTGTTTGATATATTGGTAATTTATTCGTCGTTGGTGTCGTACTGTACACTTGAATTCGTTTCAATCTATATACCTATGTATTATATAGTTATAATTAAAAAAGTATTAAAAATACGAACTCTGCAAGTCACAGACAAGACGTTAGTTAACCGTTAGTTTGTATATATGTATTTCTTCTTTATATTTAAATATTTAATATGTATGTCTTTATCAGTAGTACGAAATAAACGTGGCTTATTCTTATTACGTCTAGTACAACACTATAGGTACAGTGATTTCTTTAATGCCAAGTACAGCCAAAATCCAGGACCCGGAGGACTTCACATTGATAAACGCTCACGATATTTGTTCTCCTAATTTAAGCCATGTGATTTCTGATTGTGGTTATATTATTCCTTCGGGATTGCGTCGAATCCCCTTCATTGCTTACATTATATGGCACGCATGGTATGGCAAGCATGCGTGAATGGAAAGCGATGTATGTTAATTATTTGGCAGGTTTTAAACTGGCGAGTGGTACTCGTAGTAGACAGACAGACATTTAGGTACCATAATGGCGTTTCGATATACATAGCTATTTTCTTGAATAAATAAATTTGTTCTGTATGAGAAAGGCTCATACAACAATGGTTACGTGTATTAAAACAACGTATATACACTTATTGTTATACAAAGAAAAACTTAAATATACAAAAAATATATAATATTATGAGAATGACTTGTGTATTTCAGCAGTTTAATCGCTTATTGTAATAAACACAAAAAAAGAAGAAAAAGTTACAGTTCGGTCGGTTAATAACATCACCCAACATCAACGACTTTATAAATGAAATGTAAATTTACGATTTAAGTCGAATTAAATGAAATCTACATAATGGATCTCGTTCAAACCAATTTTCGGTGGTAGTTTGCATGGTACATCATTTATATTTTTTTTTTATCATTCTCTTATTTTAGATGCTACAGGGGTTACCTTTTACCAATTTGGAAGTGTTTTACGCGCAAACTATTCTGTTTCGGAAAAAAAATTACACACCACCATAATAAATTTTAAAGACCTCGAAATGGTAAAATATGCGCCTTACTCATCCCAAGATACACGTAGGGGTTTCATGTTTCAGTACATGCACACAATTTTTACAATAAAATATTCTTATTCTTATTCATGAAAAATAATTTTTTTAGTTTCAGTTCTAAGTATGGGGAACTCCACATTTTTTTTTAAATTTTGTATTTTTGTGTGAAAATCTTAATGCGATTCACAGCACATTTTCTTACCAAGTTTGAACAGTATAATTCTTATGGCTTCAGAAAAAAGTGGCTATGACATACGGGCATACAGACTGACACACGCGACGAATCGAATAAGATGATTTAATTAAATTCCATAAAAGGTGTAAAGATTGGAGCTTAAACCCCCAAATAGCAATGTAAATAGCAATGTAATATGACATAGTCCTAGTAAATAGCGGTTCATTTGACACCCTATTTAAGATAATACACATATCTTTCAACCCCACTCAATTCTTTACGGACCATCATTCACAACAGGTACGACTTTTTATCATTCCGAAAACGAGTTATAATAATTTAAACTAAAGCAAAATCATTCGTTTATTTTATTGAAAACTGTTTTACATTAAAACTTTCCATCGAAATTATGTATCTAATGCTGAATTATGACACCATTATAGTTTCACCTCGAAAGAACATTCAGACACGTGCGAAACTCTATTTTACACCAACGCATTCCAATTGAAGCCTTATGCCTCCGGCTTGCGGCTCATTTTACAGCCAACCAGCTAAACAAACCTCCCTTTAGGTGGTTTGCCAAATGTTTGTTCAATTATAGCGGGTATTCATTCCTTAACTGTGATTGTCGATAGTTTCTAGTGCTCGTTTTAACAGTGGATATGTTTATTAGTCAATACCAGTTTTGATCAGCAAAATGAGTAAAGCTCTCTTTTTTAAGGGTTCTGTACCCAAAGTAATAGCTCGAAGTGTCAGCAATAGGTCCCTCTATTACTAAGACTTTGTCGTCTGTCTGTATATCTATCACCAGGCTGTATCTAAAGAACCTTGATGGATAGAGAGTTGAAATTTTGAGGGATGATGTATTTCACACCAATCAATAGAGTATAAATATGAACATTAATTGAATATAACAAGTTAATTGAATATTTATTATATTAACCCGTTCTCTAATTCTCTAATACAGCAAGCAAGACTGTTGTGTCAAAAATAAAATTGCCAGATGCTATAAATGGACTAGGTCAGGTGCGATTCTGGACAACTTCGATTTGTCACTCGGGTGGCTAAAACTACGTCACTTCAAATACGAGAACATCGCGTATGCCCATATACAACATGTTAAAGATTAGTCAATTAACTGTGGTGATAATTCAACCAGCATCTGATGTAAACATATTGAGAGCTAACCTACTCTGGAAATCTGATCATTTATCAACTTGAGAAACTTTTCTTTGATTGAGTCCAAAGTAGTTTTGAGTAATAAACTTATATATAATTTTTTAAATAAATATTTCCAGACTATCCACACAAGATCTAGTGGTAAGCTCTAAGCTTGTGTTACGGGTACTATAGACATCTGATATACTTAATATTGTATACATACATATAAAAGTATTTTTATTATACCTACATATTAAACGCCCAGATCAAGTGAAAAACAAAATTCGTATATAGAAATTTTATTTGCTAAAAATGGGGCTGGGGCACGAACAACTAACTATCGGCTATTTTCTTGCTCAAGAAACGTACAATGGATATACTTTCCGTGTGAACAAAAGAGATGCATATACAAACAGTTGATCGCTGACTGTTCACACTGCCGGCGAGCACTCGCTTTACTAGAGGTAGTTAGTCGCTGAGCGACAAGAGCTATGAAAGATAACACTCGCTCGGCGATACTCGCCAAGCGTTTAGAACTCACGCCGAGAGAGCAACCAGTGGTTATTTGTGCGTATCTGAAAGTACAGGTTTTTTTTTATTTGATATGAGCGAGTGATGCGAGTCATCGCCTGCCTCACTCGCACACTCGCTTATAGGCACACAAATATCGGAACTACGCACTCGCTCCCCGCGTCTCGCTAACTTGTTTCTAGTTCTAGCTCTACTCGTTACTCTTTAATCGTTGCCGGTGAGACAAGTGCCTTCCTCAGGATTTTGCGTTAACTGTTTAAACGTCATTTAGTACGTGTTTAATAAAATAGTATATAAGTATCGAACTATCTATATATCTATCTTTGATATCTATTTATCGTAACATAGTCAAGAACTACCACATTTTTTTATATTTTATGCTCATAACGTTTGTCTATTTTCGCTAAGAGGTTTTTGCATATTCACACTTTCATAAAATCTTGGCAGACGTTATCACAACCGACGGAAAACGTGTCATGTTTTAAAGATTTTGTTGTTGTCCTTGAAACTCCAAGCTTATAATGGTTTTGAAGTTTTTTATGAATTTAGAGTGGTAATTTTTTATCATAATTCTAAGTAGTATTACTTAGTATTACTTACTTAGGATGCACCCCGAAAGGTGGGCACTTGCTGCAACTGCTTGGAACCCGGAAGGAAGTCGCAAGCGAGGTCGGCCCCGAAAACGTTGGCGAGGCGGCTCTGGATAGAGATTGTTGGAGGGAGTTGGGGGAGGCCTTTGCCCAGCAGTGGGACAACGTAGGCTAATATAAAAAAAAAAAAAATTACTTAGTAGTTCATAAAATCAAAAGCAAAATATCTACATTGAAATATGGCTAATTCAATATAAATAATAGAAAAAGTCTACTATTTAGTAAACATAAAATGCATATTCCTATTTAAATAGTATAACTTTATTTTATTTCTTTAGTAACTTAAAAGATAAATAAAACCGAGGCCCTCTAACACAAGTTCTTAAGCTTATACGAGTATCTACGATAGAAATCACATTATTGTAAATTTGTTACAGAAATAAGATTTTTTTTATTTAATTTATTTTCTTACTGGGAGAAATTACCTTTAGCGATAAGGCAGTATATTGTATAATGGGTAATGACATTAGAATCTTTGTATTTTTTTATGTTTTCGAGGAGAGTGTACTACCGTGTAACAGCCACGTAATTGTATACATTAACAAACATATTTCCGTTAAAATTTATTTAATTACATTCATCGATGCCTAATAAACTGATTAGGTTCAAACTAATTAACTAACAAAATTGTGAAGATAATGAACAGCCTTTCTAAAAGATAATCTTAATAATGTTTGTAAAATTTATTTTTTGGATTATACCCTTTCGTTAGTAATTTACTTTGATAAATTTGTGTGCTTTTTAATATTCTAAATTAAGATCAAAAGGGTTGGGATTTACAGTATTAAATGTAAGTATTGGGCTTGTGTCGACATATTTTCATGAAATACTACAAAAAATTACATTCTATATATTAAAGTTTTTTAACTTAACCATTACAAATAAAACCTTGGTTAAAAACAATTAGACCATACTGGTAAAGGTCATACATAACAATCCTTATTCTAAGACGAGTAAAATTAAAATGTTATTTCAATATAGAAAGATAATTAAGCACTTCACTTCACTCATATTTTTAATAACAACTTTATATTTAGCAAAAATACTTTGGTTTAGGAGGAAGAAGTTAATAGGTTTAATGATGTTTTGAATTCACAAACCTAGTGCACACTCCGTGGTCCACTACCCAAGCACTATGTTTTTAAATTTAATTTATGTAATTCTCTATCGGATTAAAACAACTTTAGCAGTCACATATCGAAGAGGGAAAACCCTCTTTTGGAGGTATAGACTTTATTCTCCATGTCATTTATTGGCTTGTAATTTGTTTTACTGTGGCTTTATCATAAGCTTACGTTTAGCGTTTAGTTTCAGTTTGTAAAGTTAGCAGCTCGTAACAATCGCGTAGCACTGTAGCGGCGTAGCACCGTAGACGAGCTACGGAAGCTTTCGTAGAACCTCGCGCCTTTCAGTTGCAACCGAGCGGTCGTGCGGGACGGACGTATTTTACTCAGCCTCCGTATTCAAATTACGAACGTAAACAATGCTATAAATAAAGTTGGTGTGCAATGCTATCAAAATAATATTTGAAGACTCTCAGTAGAATCATTTCAAAGGTAATTTAAGGTTTATCTATAGGAAATACGTTTCATTATTCTAGTTCACGCCAATTATGATAATTTATTCCATAAGCATATTAATATGGGAACGAATGCATTATGTATGCTACTAGAATTTTAAATTTCATCTTTTTTATAGAATAAATTCTTACCCGCTGTGCTTATGCACGAAAAAAATAATAAAACATTTAAAACTAAGCTTGCAATTTTCAGCTTACTAATTTTTTTTATTCTATACAAATACTATTATAATGGGTTGACAAGTGTAGACCAATATTGTCTGAATATAAAATATTGTAGGCTGAATTGAGAAATAATAGGGCTTAAATGCAGTAAACAATAAATAATTAAGGTTATCTATTTCTCTTAGAACGCCGAGTGTCACTAAAAACATGACATAAGTTAAAATTCAATATAGCGACTATTGCAGGCCATATTGTGAAAATGAAAAAAAAATTACATTTTGGGGTTTTGTTGAGTGGGTATTAAATATTTTTTTTTTCAATTTTTTAATCTGACTGTTAATTTTTTATCATCATTTTTACATTGAAACATTCATTATAGGTTTATAGACAGTAGAAATTAACGAAAACTGAAAACTTCGTATAAACGCGTGTGATTATGGATTTACATATAGCATAGAAAACTACATTGTATGTATACATACAAATAGTTAGAAGTTAGAATAAAACGTTTACTGCCAGCCTGCCCTTCAGAGTTCAATAACATTATGATAACTAAAATGCTCCAAATAAAATGTGTTAACAAGAAAATATAAAACTGCAAAGTAAAAAACAAACTCTAAAACATCACTAATATTGGGAAACGCATTGCAGGCGGGAACTAGCTCCGTTGTCTCGTTTACAAAACAACTAAATGTTATCGTTTGTTGTTGATAACATTTAGAGAATATTGTAGAGTTTGTTTTTGTTTTTAAGTTATATTGTTACTATGTTTTTTACTTTGTTAAAAGTTGTTTAATAATTGGTAGCATTTGAAACTTAACATCAAAAATTGCCAATTAAAGTAGACACATACGTACCTAAAGTATTCCATCCTTAATTGCCATTTTGACCTTGTTCGCCAGTAGTTAAACTATTAGACCTAGTATTAGAAAGGTCAAAGTCAATATTAATACCTACCTGCGTGTCATAGGACAGTTAACTTGCCTCTTTTGTGCCTAGATATAGCTATTAGATTATGAACTAAAATAGTATTAGCATTGCATGTTTCACCAAAAAATACATAATTTATTTTCCATAATAATTTTATAAATGTTCAAATATAACTTTAAGGGCCTATTTAACCATCACTGAATAAATTTGTCAACGGTTAAATATAGGGAAATCTTGGTCAGCAGTCACTGACAGTTGTCAGTTGACATGCCCTTCGTCTGTGACGACACCTCCAGGCTGTCGGAAAATGGCGGAGAAAATTTATACAATACAATTTAATACACTTTATTGAACACCAATTTACAAAACAAAAAATTAAATATACATCTAATAGTGTCACAATGGGCGGCCTCATCACTAAAAGTGATCTCTACCAGACAACCTTTGGATGGACTGGAATAAATGATAAAATACGGAAGAGGCAAAATTGGCAATAACACAAGTCAAGAAATAAGAAAGAAGTTTTTTGTGAATATTTGTTGTTTTTTTAATCGACAGGACTATTTCTTTACTCTTTAAATATTTACAAAAGGTAGAAAAAAAATAAGGATAACCTAACGCTAAATACAACCTAACTATAAACAACCAATTATTGCGCGATTTTACAAAAATCGCGTTTTATTGCAACAACACTAAAACTAAGGTACAGAAAATATTGATTAAAAAGTTTGTTTCTGCTGTTTTGAACTTAAAAACGGAAACTGGATAATTCATTAAGCTTTTAGATTTTCGATTCGCTAGCGGCACACATGTGCTTAAGTATTCTTTCTCGCATCTGCATATTTGATGTTTGTTTCATCGACGGGACGATTTCTAGCATTTCGTGACAAGTACAGGAACCAAACTATCGTATAACACAGTATCCAAAGCCTTTTAAGCTATAGTATTCTCAAAATCTAAGAATAAACAGTCCATTGTTTGCCCGGCACTATAAATAATAAAAGCTTTTTGTGCAAATAATTTTATATCGGACTTCTAAAAAAAAATTTAAAAATCACTTTTCCTGATTTTATTATTTATTTTATTAATACATTGCAATTTAATGCAGGTCTTAGCTAACTTCATAAAGATTCCAACGATATATGTCCACATAGAAGCTCCCTACAAAACTTAAGAGATATCCTCATTTTAATCACAAGCACCGACACCATGCGGTCACTTCACAGAAATTCGAGGTGCATTCAAAATGGCGACCATTATTTTATTCGCAGATTGTGAAATAGACTCTAATTGCTGCTGCAACTATATCCCGATAAATTATAATGATGTAATATTCATTTCACCATTTTACAGTGTTGTATAAGTTCAAGGTTAAGTAATTCATTAACATATTTCCAGTACTTGCATAAGGTTGTATTTTAGTACTCGTGTCTCTTAGGTTTTAATGTATAAGATATATTTAAAATTTTTGGTTTGTGTAAATGCATTAATTTTGTGCTGAGTAGGTAAGTCAGAAATATTTTTCTAGTTATGATGTGATATCAATAACAACGGGGCATTTCTGATTAATGATGATGAAATTATTATTATTTAATGGCATTTTCCCGGGATATTATTTAGTAAATTTATCAAGTCCCTGACTCTAATTTTTATCTGTATTAAATAGTATGATTTAGCGAACACAGATTTAATATAACACTTAAATCAAACACCGTGATCACAGCTTAATAAATTTATGTATACACATACTTACATGCAATTCCTTTGCTAAAATGTTATAGGCTACTTTTGTTTGTTCCAAAAATCTTATTAGCTTTACAGATCGTTACAATCTCATTCTTGCCGGACAGGGATAGCACGTTCTTTTATTACAAAAAAGACAAATAAAACAGAACAGTACTAATTCCAAGGATCGTTCTTGTCGATTGTTACCATTGTGGGACCACGAGAACACTCTATTATTGGTTTCGTAACAAGGGTTTGGTAATACAAAGAAACAGCCTAAAGGTTTGTTAGATTGTCCCACCTACAAGTTAGCGCCTTTGCACATAATACGTTATTCGTAATTCGATGATAATGGGGTAGATGATAAAAAAAATGTCCGTCATATTGGTTATTAAAAACAATGTATATTCATTTTTTTTTGCAATCGGAAAATCAAGACAATGAAGTTCATCCTGTCATTAATCTGCATGTAAACTATGTATCATGTGTGAAGAGGTTCTATGAAGGAAATAAAAACTATAGTCCTAAAAGTTGACGCCTAAACGTAGCCTCATACATCCACCGGCAAGGGCGGCAGGTCGCAATCGAAATGAGCTTTTGCCAGCGGTGGATGGCCTACGGCTAAATTATGAATGAATAAAAAGTTACTATTGACATAGGTATTACAAAGAGAAAGAAGGTTG
This sequence comes from Gymnoscelis rufifasciata, assembly GCA_929108375.1. NCBI lineage: Eukaryota > Metazoa > Arthropoda > Insecta > Lepidoptera > Geometridae > Gymnoscelis > Gymnoscelis rufifasciata. The sequence goes on along the minus strand of OV815302.1, from coordinate 7,855,769 downwards.
AGGTTGGTGTTTTTTTATGTTGCTGAAATCGGGTTTCTGATAAGCTAAGTTAAAATAAGTATTACGTGGAAGTGGTAAAATGATGATCGTACAGTACAGGCATAAGATTAACATAAAAAATGAATAAAAATATTAAATCTTATTTTAAAATTAGCATAGCTGGTCGGCAAATGATAAATATCATTCGATTTATTTCGTAGCAGCAACCCGCCCTGGCTGAGCACGGGTACATTTAACTGTAATTTATCACACATACAACCTTTTTTATTGTCACTCTATCTGTAGCTGTAAGCCGTATAAAAACCAGTTCTGAAGTTTTCGCGATCGCAAACATACTGGAAGACGGCGGCATAAATAATATTAATGTAAACAATATTACAACAAACCGTTAAATTTGTAATTATAACTGTTAATAATACTTGTTTTTTGGTCACCTGTGAAACTTAGAATCTGTTACGATAATAATTCACAAATAGAAAGATTATTTACAATGGAAGAGGCAAGCCCATAATTTATTCACGAAGATAAATGTATGTCCGTAGTAAAATCTGATCATATAGGTAGTTTAATTAAAATTCAAACGAGATAAGCCGATCGAAGCGGATAGGTTGTGCCTTTAATAGTTAACTATCTGTAGCTGAAATGATTGTTAACTATACTTATTATAAATTTAAGAGCCGCGCGGCGTCTGTCTACCTTTATGTTTGTAATAAACTCAAAAACTACTAAACGGTATATTCTCTATACGGTTTTCAGCAATAGGTGGAGAGATGCAAGAGGTAGGTTTGTATCCGTGCAAAGGAATGGGCCAGCTAGATTTAAAATAATTAATAAGAGGGAAAAAAGTCCTTGATTTGAATGTCGTTATTAATGTAGGCTTGAAATAAGTTAGAAATGTAAATGGAAATTTAGTTAACGGAAATAGATTTAGTACCCTCAGATCTCATAATCTACTCGATGGATTTAATACAGTGATTCAAATTAAATACATGAATTTGTTCATCAATTTCTGTTTCTAATCCTTTCCGCATTTAGGGACGCAGACAATTTCCACAAATCGAAAACCATAAAATACAGATTCTAAATGCAAGGACTGAGCGGTACAGGCCGCGGATTTAAGCATGTTAATATAGGTCAGCGCATACAATTAGTACATCTTTGTATTGTCTAATATTTTATTTTATTTTCTCTTGTATGTAGGCTAAGAATATTATAATGTTACGCTGATGGATATTGTTATTGGTTATAGTTCAGGTCTCCACGACACGTGCCTAGTGTGGAGACTAATGATAAATATTAAGCACAAAATTGTATTAGTAAATAAATATTACATGTTACCACATTGAAGAACCTCGTGCATAAGCATTTCCTTAAATCATAATGAAAGTTTTTCATTCGTATATATTGTGTAATCTATTCTCTATCTATCTACGTATATATATTTATAGACCTAATATGTATTTATGTATTGTAATTATTATGTATTATTTTTATACGTCTATATAACATATATTATGTAAGTATTGATTTAATATGTAAAGCATTTTTCACTCATTTCATGGACATTATGTTGTAGGTATATTTCGTATGTGAAATATAAACGTGGCTCACATTTTCTGCCAACAATTTTTCCAATAGTAAATATTTCTTTCTAGACATTTCTTTTGATAAGATCCTTCACATCATCTCTCCATCTGTCAAGAACGTAAGTTACATTAATCGAGTAAAAAGAAGAAAAAGCTTTGGAAATTATATTTTTTAGCATAAAGACGAAAGTTATTTCCTTAGAAGCGCGGAATTATCCAAGCAGTTTAAATATTTATGTAGAACAAATCACAAAAGACAACAATGAAAAGTTAACTTACAAAGGCCATCATTATTTATTAAGATCTGGAGTTCAACGGAGAAAGTTAGAGACTTAATTTGCTAAAATCAAGACTTCGGAGGATTTTAACATAGGGTGGTACATGCGTGTATCGCATTGATGTATAAAAGGCAAAATATTTCAGCTATTTATATCTAAATTTCCGGGGAAAATATGTAATATTAATAAACATTGTAACATTATGGAATGTCATATCGTACGCAAGAATGAAAATTAGTTTGTCTCTATAGCATTCCTGAATAAAATATGTGATTGGGGAGGAACACTATGAAGCCGCGACAACGTTCTTTGACAACTGATAGGTAGCTTTTTACCGAACTACGATTGTCGTGCAATAAGTAATTATAAATAAATAAATACATTGATTTTTATTTCAGACAACATATAAGTCCATAGATTATTAATAAAGACTTAAGATTGATGTTTATTGATAACAAATTGATGTTGATTATACCGTTTCTACCATAAATCACACATCACACAGTCACACATCGAGTTTCAAAATGATATAGAAACGACATTAAAGAGTATTTTTAATTTGTCAAAGGTCGATTACATACCTTTTACATTAGTCGCTTTCGATCACAACAATTTTATTTTAAGTAAGTTTTAAGTGATACAAAGACAACATTTTTTTAATGGTTTCGACTGACTGATCGAACTTTGTGATTCACCACCGGTCTAGATGGAATAAACGTAAACATGCTTGAAGACACTATAATAGCCATTGCAAATGTATGTTTTTATTATTAAATGGGCCTATTTTTGACTACAGTCTAGCCAAAAGCCAACGATGGCACAAGCACAGAAAAAGCTTATAACCGAACCGGTCGGTTGGTTTATGAATGTTTTTTTATGAATGTAAGAATTCGTTAGTAGCAGTATTTTGTTGGTAAATATTATATCTATTTGACAGATGAAAGCGTGGACTGCTCATGAGCACGACACGTCTTTGTGGTGCTGCCGCGCGCTGCACGTCAAGCACGCGTCATACGCTAGTGCCCTCTATACACTGGTAAGTTAAACTTCTCCTTGCTTACTCTAATTTGATTAATATAGGCTCAAATTACTAATTACAAAGTTATATGAAACTTTAAACTTAGCCCAGTGGAGACGTAGACATGTGGAATGATAGACAGTTTAATTATTAACAAACGACATATTTCTGTTGGCGATATAATGATATATATTTCTCTATATATACCTATACACATGACACTATAATAAATATTACCGGACAACCCACACAACAATATTTAGCCCTGTGGTAAGCTCTAAGCTTGTGTTACGGGCACCTGATATACCTAATATAATAGACATACATATATATATATATATATTTATTATACATAATACAAATACTAATGTTTATTTTCATTCATAGCTTCTTTGTTTATGGATTAGTAATAAAAATAATATTTTTTTACGGACAATCCACACAACAACATCTATCCCCGTGGTAAACTCTGAGCTTGTGTAACGGGTACTAAACAGCTGATATACTCAATGACTTAACTGAATAATATACATATGGATATATTTTATTTTAAATAATTAACACCCAGACCAAGGATATAGTAAAAGGAAGGAAAGCGGAAGAATGATTTAAAGTTTTGTTAAAACATGTTATTAGAAAGGATATCCCCAACCCAAGGGTGGTTCCTTGATAAGGAAATTAGGCCTAGGAAAACACTTGAAAATCTTATGTAACTACTTAAAAGAAACAAATAATACTTATACTTATCTTTCTAAAATGGATTTTATCATAACAGCTTTTGCTTGCCACGGCGTTGCCTGTGTTTTAAACAGATTTTCCCGCGGTTCAATAACCCCCTTTCTCGATAAATAGGCTATCTAACAATGTAATCATTTTTCAAATCGGCCCAGTAGTTCCTGATATTCGCGCATTTCAACAATCAAACAAATTCTTCAGCTTTATAATATTTATATATAAATATTATTATGCTATTATTACGTATGCTCTTTAAATTGGCAGTGGGTAGGCCACATAGCAAGTAGAACAGATTTTCGTTGGGGCCGAAAGGTTCTCGAATGGAGGGCTCGAATCGGTAGCGCCTTCATGAAAATTCACTTATATTTATTTACTTGTAAATAAATTTCCTGAGTGACAAGTCATAATGATAATGACCCAGAATCTTGTGATAAACTGTCTCATTATCATAACGACATAGATCATTATGTTAATTTCTAAAGTGTTAACATTTCCTATAATAAATCTATGTGAGATATTCAGGGATGAATAATGAATAAATTCATTCGTTATTTTGCTGAAATCCATTCCAAAGCTGGTTGTTAATTATTTAGTACATTCCGCAACAAAAGCTAGTTTGATTTAAATAGTTGAACATATTTTATTGAAAAGTAGAAGATAAGATATTCCTTTTGCTGGTTGTCTTACTAAAACAAGCCCCGCTTTCAGCTCCTTATCATTTGAATCAAAAATAAATAAATTTGATAAGGAGTTCCGGTCTCATATACCGAGGTAATTTAATAGTTTATACACTATTAGTATTGAAAGAAAAAAAAACACATCTTATGTACATATGTATATCCATGTCTAACTATACTTCTCCATGTCTCACGGCCAATCTGTAAATCCATACCAATCGCAGTTTGATGTGGACATTCGCAAACTGGATTCTGTCCCAAAAAAGGAAATGTAACTGTAGGTTGCACTATCCTCAGTTTTAAAGCAAGTTTTCGTTTTCAGACATCGAGGCCATAACCTGTAAAACAGATTTTATAGTCCCGGGTTTATGCTCGGGGAATGAGAATCTGCGGGACTAACCGATAGTGTTCAAGCTCTCATATAAATTGATTCTATTGTGTTTTATCATAATAAGAGTAGAAAACACCGTCATCTTTTAAATTTACGGAATTTTATCCCGCTGGATTTTTAAAATGTCAGGTGTCTGAAAACCATAGATTCTAATAATGTCGTATTCTAGGAATTCTAGATTCTTTTTTCGCCAGTTTTTAAACAACAGATTATTTTAATACCAGAGTCTACAAATGACAGATTCTCATAATATCGGATTCTACAAAGAACAGGTGCTCTTTCGAGTACAATATTTCTATACAAGGCTAAAGTGCTCAGAACATGCCGGTTTCCTTACGATGTTTGCATTCACATGCAATTTTTTTTAAGAAGACAAATCCAGAGTTTTTCTCACGTTTGTAAGTGTTAACCTTCTGAACCCTTACACGTAACCTCCGGGTAGTGCTAAGAACAGTCTCTGGTTGTAGGCTTCGGCCGCAGCTTTTGCCACTCTCCGGGCTGGGCGTGAAACTATTTTTTCGTGTTTCGTAATGTGGTCCGGAGAAGCTAGATGCTAGGTCTTCATGCGCCATCTCAGACCACATCTTCACAATACGTCAGGTGAGATTGTGGTCAAATGAAAGCTTATCAAGAATATAATAAATCTAAATTTAAAATTTAAGAAAAACTTTCGAATCTACTGCCTTAATTTCTTAAAGCAAAACACCATAATATTGTGTAATGTGCACGCGATGCGCTTTCATTTGATACCCCACTCGAGTATGTTTGCAGATTTTCGGTTTTCCTTCCCCACTCTTAGAAAAGTTTTGGGGGTCTATAACTTTTAAACGGCACAACCGAGTTTCATGAAACAAGTCTAAGAACTTTCGCGCCAGACTCACCCTTCATACAAAAACAAACTAAATTAAAATCGCTCTATCCGTTCGGGAGCTATGATGTCCCAGACAGACAGACACACAGACAGACAAACAGACGGACACGACAAACTTAAAACACCCCTCTTTTTTTGTCGGGGGTTAAAAAGGGTTTTGAACCCACGAATGAAAGCTGAGTGTGCTCCCACTTAGCCAACACGGCATAAGCATATTAGTCAGAAGCATAGTTCGTTTAATCCACTAAGCCACCATGATTTGTGCCGCCCACACGGCCCTAATCGCCTTAATGAGCTGCCCTATGTAAGTGATATATAACTACGGCAATGTCTCTTCACTTTGCTTATTAATTACTGGACTCCAACCATCAATCTTGCTAGAATTAGGTCAAGTAAAACTGGTCGTTTGTTAGGATTTGTCAGAGGCTAAGTTTCTTGCGTGCTCTGTATGTGGTTACTTAAATTAAAACCTTTTTGTTCATTATTTACTTTACACTACGGATTTGCCGAGTAAAAAGTGGTTACGTCGTACAGAAATAATAAACAGCCGTTGGAGCTGAAAAGTTTATCTAATAGACAACAAAAAATATAAATAAATATAAAATTTGACAGTGATATTTATTGCAATTTCAATAACTTTGACTTAAATAATCTAATAAATATATATTATTTAATTTTCTTTTTTGATGGCATAATCAATAGTTTTTTTTAATTATCTAATTTTAATTCTGTATATAATTATTATTTACAAGTTAACTGACATTATGACGTATAAATTTGAGTAGAATTTTCATTTTTGTATGCCTGGACGAGGCAGCTTGTATTGATACCTTATTATTTTTCAACCTCATTTGTACATACATACATTCCTTCGAATAGATGATTTATGATGATTACGATTATGACAAACTTAGCTTTTTTTTTTAACAAAATGTCCAGATAATTGGGTGGTTCTTCCTCGGGCAAGCCTCCGAGCAAATCGTTGTAAATTAGTGAGACTTTCGAATTATATGTTCAGTATTATACATCCTACGAATTTGAATATATAATGATGAACAGCTTATGTTAAAACTAAAATAAAAAATAGAATTAAATTTTCACTTCCAATTTTATATTTTTCGAAGGCTTTTGAGGAGATATTATAGATTTTTCTGATAGAAAGAGAGCTTAGCTGAGCTAAGGGAATTCGCACTCTCTACTTTTGAATTATGAATTAATAGTTGTACTGGACAGCTCATTCAACATTTTGATAAATGATACTTAAGCTCTGAGATGGTATCATTAAATATTTGCTTTGTTATGTTACCTAATTAGGCAAGTCATAAAAGTTTTTGTACCGATTAGATTATGCTGGCATTTAATTTTAATCTTATAGTAGACTGAAAAGTCTTAGAGTTCTAGGAATAAGAATAATATTAAACAACTATTAAGTTTCGAAACAACTAAGTTTGTACATTGTTTGTAAATTACGATTTAAGAAGTACTTAAAGCAGGCTTAGAAATTTCGGGAGCAATAACTGACAAAACTTTTAATACATGTACAAGAAGAAGCCTTCTTCAATCTAAGAATAACTTTAGTACAAACGAGATATTTTTTTCTCAAAGCCGTGAATATTTCATCTTTAAATTCGAAGGTACATTGTTCGTGTTTCAAACAGACTTTTCCAGTACTTTCTTTGTTTTTTGTCGTTATGAACTTGTTATCTGGCAGTTGAATAGGGCTTTTAGAACCCCAATTGTTTTTATATTCACTTGTATTGTCATCTTTTGGGGGATAATAACCTACTTTGATGGTGTACTTAAAAGCAATGTCAGCCAAAGTATGTAATTACTGAATTGTTTTGCAAGAACAAAAAGGTTTTACCTACATTTTATTTTTAACTTAAGAAGTTGAATAGATTTTCTTTGGGTTTTTCAATAGTTTTTACTAATATTTGGTTTTGTAGTACGAAGGTCTTTTAAATAATGTGTTAAAGGCCTGATTGTGCGTCAAGCGGTAGTGGGCAAGGTTTTATGTGGAACATGTAGAAAAGCGGGCCGCACGACGTAGCTTATTCGTATGAAAACGCGCCGGCGTAACGCAGCGTTTATTAATTTCACGAAGTACCAAACAACAAATTAGGTACTTTTAACAAGAAACTAGATACTTGAGATGATTTTCTAAATATCGTGATGGTTTTAATGGAATTACGACGACCACCAACAAGCCTATGCAAAACTTATCTAACAGTTGTTTAGTTTAAAGTCGCTAGGATATTCCATGAATTGATGGACCAGCGATTGAGCGAGCCTATACTTTGAACTTGTAATTCGTAGTTTTAGCGCCAACTTGTGACTACTTTTCATGCCATGCGGCATGTCTACTGCTTTTTCAACGACCTACCTAGCATATGATAGTGTTGTAGGCACAGAAATCATAATAATAAGACATTTTAGAATAGCTCATTGTAGTCTGTTTCTCTTTTAAAATGTCATCCTATTCTTGATATTCATTATCATAATCATATCAGCTGTAGGACGGTCACTACTGGACATAAACCTCCTTCATAGACTTTCATTTATTTCGATTACATCCTCCGTAAATCTGGCGCCCATAAATAATTCATCCATCTATCTAGTTGGTAGACTACACCGACGTTGGATCAGTTCTACGAGCTATATAGGCTGGCTAATGCGACTTCAAGGAGCTAATCCGTTTGGCTATGTCGGTGACCGGCGTTCTTCTACGTATCTCTTCAGTCCTGACTCGATCACGTAAAGAAACACCGAGCATAGCCGGCTCCATTATGTCTCTGATCGACTCTGAGGTATTCACGATTTTAACAAATTGAAAATGATTATTTCGCTCATGAGAACAAACGCAATGAGAGCAAAAGCAAGTTCAAAGTTAGCTTAACACTAGGAAGACCAAAATTTTGAAATGATGCAAAAAATGGGATTTTTTTTTGTATGGGTTACAAGATTAATGTCCAGTGGTATATTCTAATAGCGCAAGTTGGACCCCTGGAAACCTGTCAGTTTTAAATCAACCTGGAATCCACGAAGGAAGCTGTACCTACCGACTTATTTGGCAAAAATGTGTAACAAAGGATGGTTTAAATTTATCAAGTAATAAAATAAAAATATAAATACATATATACGAATAAAATATTACTTAAGCTTTGAGTAAGTCATGTGACCATACTTTGTCTTTCTAGTGTTAAAATACTCACAAAAACACATTAAAAAAAAAACGAATTCTTTTTTTTGTACAGTTAATCTATGCTAGTAAACCTGAGCGGTTATGTTGAAAAACTGTAAGGTTTCCACATTCGGACATACACTTGGTATGTCCTAATATCAACTCTTACTTACGTAACTGGTGTGGCATACTGTACAAGATACAAGATACAAAATCATTTATTTCCATAGTTTGGTTTTACAAAACTTAGACACGTCAAAATAAATTACAAAAAAAAACAAAATAATCATAAGTGCTTAAAGATAAGTAGGAAATAAATTTATGGTATCTGGTCGCTTCGCTTTTTTTACACTAGAGCAAAGAAGCGATTAGAAACTCTAGCTCATTTTTGTATTGAAACTTTACAATCATTATTTGTTAGTCTTGTTTTTGATTTTGTGTTGGAGCAGATTCCGTCCCAAGCAGTTTTGTCCTCAAGGTAATCCGATATATTATAATAAGCTTTTTTACAAAGATTATTTTTTACAATTTTCTTAAATTTAGTAATTGACAACTGTTGCAATTCTTTGGGAATCTTGATGTAGAAGCGTATACACTGCCCTTTAAATGATAAATTAACCTTATGCAGCCTAGTGGTGGGCAAAGCGAGTTTATATTTATTTCTTGTATTTACATTGTGTTTATCACTATTTTTTGTAAACAAATTAACATTTTTATGCGTATACATAATAGCTTCATAAATATATTGACAAATGACGGTCAATATGTTTATTTCTTTGTATTTATCACGTAGCGAATCTCGGGGACCCATATTATAGATAGCACGAACAGCCCTTTTCTGCAGTACAAATATGGTATTTATGCGTCCTACTCCAGCACTCCCCCACAGCAAAATACCGTATGACATAATGCTATGGAAGTAACTAAAGTAGACCAGTCTAGATGTTGCAATATTAGTTAAAACTCTAATTTTTTTGACTGCGAAAGCAGCAGAACTGAGCCTTTTCGACAATTTATCTATATGAGGGTCCCATTGAAGCTTGCTATCTAAAGTTATACCTAGGAATACAGTATTTTCAACGAGCTCTAAATTGTCGCCCTTTATTTTAATATCTACAGAATCTTGTTTTACATTAGGTAGTGAAAATCGAATACATTTAGTTTTATTTTCATTCAATAATAGATTATTGGTTTCAAACCAAAGGACTACTTTAGAAATTGCATTATTTACCTTGTCAAAGTTATTAGTGCGACGATCTATTTTAAAAAGAAGTGAAGTATCATCAGCAAATAAAACAATTTCATGTTGATCCTGTACAAGATGTGGCAAGTCATTTATGTATATCAAAAAAAGGTAAGGTCCTAATATGGATCCCTGAGGTACACCCATTGACACTAAGGACCCTGGAGATCGTTTCCCGTTGACATCAACTCTTTGAATTCTTTCGCTTAAATAGGAAGCAAAAAGATCCAAGGATTTGCCCCTAATTCCATAGTGGCTCAATTTCCTGATCAATGTTTCATGGTGCACGCAATCGAATGCCTTAGATAAATCACAAAAAATTCCTATTGCATCCTGCGACTTTTCCCAAGCATCATAAACATGAGTTAGTAACTCAACACCAGCATATTGCTTGTTATGTAGTAAATTATTTACATCAAAATGTAATGAGAGCTGGCTTAAAATAAGCTTCTCAAATATTTTACTAAATGTAGGCAGAACTGATATTGGTCTAAAGTTAGTAGGGTCCGTTGTATTGCCCGATTTGAATAAAGGTACAATTTTACTATGTTTCATTAGGTCAGGAAACAATCCAGAGTCTATGCATTCATTGAATATATAAGCCAAATCAGGTGCCAGAGTAACTATTAGTGGTTTAAGAATGTGTACAGAAATACCCCAGAGATCTTGGGTTTTTTTTACATTTATCATTTTGAAGGCTTTAACAATGTCTTGTTCGTTGACATGTTTAAAATGAAAGATGTTTTTACAATCAGGTACGTTGTTTTTTAATAATGACACGGCAAGATCATGTGAAGAGTTTAAAGAGCTTGTAGTTGACATAGGAATGTCTGTAAAAAAACTTTCAAAAGCTTGTGCTATCTCTAAATCATTATTAATAACTGTTTCATTTACTTTAAGTTTGTATTCATTGTTATTGTTCTGAGTTTTGCCAGTCTCATCATTAATTATTTTCCAGGTAGTTTTAATTATGTTACTACTGTTTTTAATTTTTGAGCTTAGATAATTTGATTTTGCCAATTGGCAGACATTTTTGAAAATTTTTGAATATATTTTGACTTTATCTTTGAACTTTTCACAGGAGTTATATTGCTTTTCGCTATACAATTCATACAATTTTTGTCTGCTTTTATGTATACCTACTGTTGCCCACTCACTAAAACCAGGTTTGTCTGAGACTACAATTGATTTAGTTGTAAATATTACATTAAAAATGTTATAAAATTGATTGAAAAATGTACTATAAAGTTGATTGGGATTGTTGTTATAGTAATCAAAAGGAAGCTGTAGATCCCAACTACATTTAAACCTCTCAAATCGATTTGTAGTCACTGGTACAAAGCTAATTTTCTTTTTTATAATTTGTCTAGAATTTATATAAAATTTTACATATTGCCCTAGATGATCGGATTTTGATTACTTATTATATTTTTGCTGATAACATTTTCATTTAGGCTGGTAAAAATATTATCTAAACATTTTGCTGATGTGTCTGTTATTCTGGTTGGTTCCATAAATAAAGGTATTAAGTTATAGGAACCAAATAAATTGCTTATTCTAGTACTTAATGAATAGCTTTCTAGGAGATCTATATTAAAATCCCCGCAAATAATAATACTTTTGTTTTTTTTACACATTTTAAATAAAACATCATCCATAACTTTTTCAAATATTTCATATGATGCTGACGGTGGTCTGTATACGCTTACTACAAAACTCTGCTCCAACTCCACACATGCTATTTCAATTTGGCTTTCAACGGACAAGCATGTTATGTCTTGTCTATTCTTAAACTTTATTGCCTTATTTAGCAATATAACACTACCGCCTCGAATAGCATGTGTTCTACAGAACGAACTACCAACTTGGTGACTTGGGAAGTTAAACATCAGTTCATAATCTTTAAGCCAATGCTCTGTAATACACAGAATGTCAACATTAAAAGAACTTAAATACAATTCTATTTCAAATAATTTACTATTAATTCCTTGTATATTTTGATGCAGCAGAGTAGTAGGAGATATTGTATTTTGTTTACATTTTAGCATTTTTTTGGGGTGATTCATATTATTTGACTTTTTAAGGTATTTATTTTTGTTTTTATTGATTTGAATAAAATTTTGGCAAGAGACTTCCTCTATTGTCTTAGTATCTAATTTAAAAAACTTGGAAAAAGTTCCAAGGACTTACAAGAAGTGTCATTATAATGCTCAAAAGAAGCATTTTTATGAGCCAAATTATTGGCTGATGTACTTAAAAAATAACATAGCGAATCAGCTAATTGTCTAGTGTAAAAATTTGAAAGGTAATAATTACCTTTAGTCAAGTAATATTTTTTATTGTGTGTTGCTACCTTTATATTTTTACACTACCTTTATATTGTCCCTACAGCATGCCGTGTCTTAAATTAGTTCTAATTGGGCAGACTGAGTTGAAGGTTCAATGTGTTACTCTGTTCAGTAGACACGTAGATTGCCCGTTTCAGCTATTATTATTGAAATTAAATAATATCTAATAAGTCTATCATTCGATAATACGAAAGCTGATTACTTTTTAAGGACTTGAAGTTAATCTTGATGTAATTCAATATTGTATTTTCTATTGTCTTTTCAACCGACAAAAAAAAAAGAATCGCAATCAATAATACCAGTTGGCCCGTTCCGGCTTTGTACGGATGCAAAACCTTCCTCTTTAATCAATATACCGCATTAAAATCCGTTCTTTGGTTTTTGAGTTTATTCTGAACATGGGTAAGTATGGTATGGTAACAACGTATGGGTAAAAAAAGTACCCGGCATTTTTCCTTATTTGCTCACCGTTTAGACCTACCCTGGACTACGACAATCATTTTAAAACCAAAATCAGCTCAATCGGCCCAGCTGTTCTCGAGTTTTAATCAGACTAACGAACAAAAATTCATTTTTATTTATATAGATAGATAAAGATAGGATTACAGACGCGGCGGAGGAGTTAATGATTTGTATAGATTTTGATATTTGATGTCAAAAAGGTTTTTAAGTTGCTCATTATGATCGGTCCCTTGGGTCTTGAATCAGTAATTTGAGTCAAATATGTAATAAAAATAATTTAGTAATACATTTATAGAACTTCTTTTTAAAAACACATAGTCTGCGATTCAATTCAAAATAAAGAAGGCAACACAACCAAGTTTATTTTATATTAAGTACAAAGAGCCTTCCAATTTGAGGAGACCTACATTGAGCTCGAAACAAGTTTACCTTTTGAAAATCACCGAATTATGCATGGCTGTGAAGTTTGTTCTTTGTCAAATCAGAATCTATTTGAGTAAAAAAAAGTTATGAAGTACACACATTATCGTGTGTTTCCAGACTCACGAAAGCACCTGTGAAAAAAGTTTATGCCAGAAAAAAAGCTTGATAGTATAAATTGGGTCTCATTAAAGTAATTCCAGGGAGTTCAAAGTGAGCAATTTTCAAAATGTTTCGCCACTTGAGTTTCTTGAACTTGAATTGAAAATGTTTGTTACTTAGTAGTACTTACTAGTACACGCCAATATATAATATTTAGTTTTAATGCTCATATAAAATAACTCTGTGATACTCGTTTAGGTAATCATGGGAAAGTAACTTGCGTGGGTTCTACGAAAAATAAACAAGATAAAACTAATAATCGTCTTCATTTATGTATAATCTTGAAATAGAACTGACCTGGTAGAACCAAGAACTATTGCATATTGGGCAAAGAGGCTTGGATATATTAGTTCCCATTAACCCAGTGTCTAGAGTGAATTATGTCTAGAGAGATACTGTTATTTAGTGACTGTGATAAGAATCAATGTTCATGTTAGCGAGGCGGTCTTAGCCGGAGATCATTGAAGAACACGCTAACGATTTACGACTACTGTGTTTCCCCCGCGAACGTAGATTATTGGAACACAAAAAAATACTCTTTAAACATATACCTTCATATGCTAATATACAGTAGGTATGCTGGTTGTTACAACACATGAATGCGTACAATGTTATGACATAATTAAATAAAAATATAAATAAATAAATATTACCAGACAATTCACACAACAACATCTAGCCCCGTGGTAAGCTCTAAGCTTGTGTTACGGGTACTAGATATCTGATATACTTAATATAATAGGCATACATATATAGATATTTTTTATTATAAATATTAATCACCCGAAGCAAGTAGAAGTTGCTTGCAGAATATATAAACATTTTCACCCTCGGCGGGAATCGAACCCGCTACCTCTTGCGCCGCAAGCGGACTTTCGCCCACCGCGCCACTGAAGCTGTCATAATAAAGATATTATTTTGTTTTACGATTAACATACTTTTATTGGACATCAGATAGTACGCTAGGCATGTATGTCTGTTCTAACAGCCTGTTAATACCCACTGCTGGGAAAGGCCTCCTCCTTAACACGTAAAATTTTACATTCGTGTGCGAGCTTCCATCAGTCCCTTCCTACAAACCCGACAATGTCTGTATGTTACTTAAACACAATTGAATTAATGATGTTTCAACAGCTTGTTAAAATGAAGATGCTGATGATTCATTTCATAAGAATAATTTTAAAATGAAGCTTAAAATATCTTATTACTACGACATCATAAAATTTTAAGAAACGGCATAATAAATGTGATTTTTCGATAACCCTTATTACCTTAATGAACGAAATTCTTTGTAATGGGCTGCCATTATCATAAGAATAATGTGATTGGTAATATTCTCAAAAGTATGCCCGCGCTACTTTATATATTTTCTATGATGTACCTTTAAAATTAAAACTGTTTCTGTGTAAGATTATTTTGCCTTTGTGCTTGGAATGTTTTATTAGTCTTTTGTTGTTTCCAATTTTCTGTTATCTAAACTAATGTAATAAATCTAAATAATTATGTCTATCAGTCAGATATTTTATGACTGAATATTTGTAAAAGAAAAAGAACCCTAAGATAAGTTTATTTGCGTAGAAAGGTATAGTTTAAACCGTAAACAGCAACATACCTTTCATTCATAAAGCTAAGCAACGCTGAGCGTGTTCAGTACAGTAATTAGATGGGTGACTTTTATTGAAATAATTGAATAATCTGTTGAAATACACGGAACCCTTGTTGTATGGGAATATATCATAAATGTTTTTGAACAAGAAATACACGCGGGAGGCCCTGTTTTCAAAAGCTTTGGAGTCCTTACCCTAGTTTAATATCACCGTGTATATTTATGAATGATATTATGAAAACTATGGAAACCTGTCAGTAAAATGTGCTCGAACAGTCACAGATACTATAAACTTTAAAGAAGAAAAAGATTATCTTACGGAGACCGTCATACGCAGCGTAATGTAACCGGAAAATTCAAAATTATGGGGCGTGCATCGATGAAGTGCGAGAACCTTCGTGATATAACTCACTGCAGATGGCCTCGTATGAGTTAAAAGGGTTAACCCGAAGCTAATAAAACATGGTGTTGATTTTCTGTGTCGTTTATTACATTACCCTTTTCAGACCCTTGTTAACATTTTTGAAAAAAATATGATTTCCGTATTAGAACACGTTTGCCTCTCAAAGGCTTGCTGCCGGCGCGGAAGGCTATGCGTTGAAATTTCACTCGTCCGTTGTTCCATACGGCCCCATATTTTCAGCTTCCCCGTTATGACTACAAAATTAACAAAGTTAAGGTATTGTTTGTGGAAAAGCGGACTTTCGATTCCCATTGCGATATTTATTAAAGTGCACATGTGCAATGATTTATTAAATAAGCCTCAATTTCAACGCCAGTATGAGCGGCTTTTGATTTTCAAAAAAACACAAAAAATACTGCACAATACTATTATTATGAGTCAAATATTTTATAATAATTCTGTATTTGTGGTGTTCTTAGAGCGGTTGCAAATTGGCACAATATTTTTGTTATATTTTGTAAGTAAAGGGGTTTTAACGGAGTTATTGACGGTAAATTGTTTTATTTACAGAGGTTATAAATAAACATGATACGTGTACAGAATGTAAATAGACAAATACGGGCCTACAGCTGACAGAACCACGTAAACACAGAAGAAAAAAATAATATTGTGTGTTATTTTAAAGCGTTTCTCAGATATTCAAACTAGCGCACAACAAATTTCAAATTGGATGGAAAGGCTTTGTAATAAATTCAAAACCATTACCAAAAAACAAACCAACAAAAAATAAACAAAAAAAAGACAACATTAGGAAGAGAAATAACAAATTCCTTGGAAATAACAAAGGTTTTTGATGAACACAATAAACTAGTGCCCATTTTGATGCCCATAATACTTTCAGTGTTAGATATTCTATCCGTGGGAAAATCCATAAAACACAAAGTTAAGCTAGTTTTCTATTTAAGGAAACTCTAAAATCTAATCAATACAAACACACATGCATACATCGTCAATAACAAGACGATAAAATCCAAACATATAAAACTACTATTTTTCACTACTCCCAAAAATATAAAATTGACTGGTACAACTCAAAACAAAAATCTGTACACAACTAAGAAAATTACAATTACTTGTTCGAAATTGTATAAATGTTTAGCACTGCAGTGTACTGTCTGTTGGGGTATGGTAGGAGAGGCATTGGACAGGTTTACAGACTGCCTCAAATAAATTTTAAGAATTTGGTGCCAGATTCATAAAACTGGATTGATGAAGGAGTTGAAAGGTAGCCATTGGAACTTCGTTATAAAAAGACATAACTCCACTGAGTTTGGGCTCCTATAAGTATGTTGCCTAATGATATGTCGCTCACAGCGATAAGGCCGCCCTTTGTACTCCGTTGTATTGTCTTGTTACTGTTTACTGTTTGTATTATATTTGTGGTGTACAATTAAGAGTGATCTTTCTATCTATATTTTAAGTAAAACGTGCCTAGGACGTACCTATTACCTGCCGTAATATTTATCTTCTTAAATCAATTTCAATTAAATATTTATAAATACTGTTGTGTTTACAATGGTAATGTAAGCAATACAAGCAATTTACATAAAATTAATTAGCGGCTTCCCGCTGCTGTGCAAAGCTTATGAAAATTGATGACATCCTGCTAATCTGCAAAATAAACAATATCTGTTTCTATTTTAATTATTAATTTAAGCAATTTCATCTGTCTTTTTTTTTTATTTTAACACTTAGGCTAAGCTTGATGCCAATATTATATACTATTGAATAAAATTATAGATCATCTCTGACTGCATCAGTGGCGCGTTGGGCGAGGGTGTGCTTGCGGCGCTAGAGGTAGCGGGTTCGATTCCCGCCGAGGGTGAAAGTGTTTGTGTGTTCTGCAAGCACTTTCTCCTTGGTCTGGGTGTTTCATATGTATAATAAAATATCTATATATGTTTGTCTATTATATAAATTATATCAGATGTCTAGTACCCGTAACACAAGCTTAGAGCTTACCACAGGGCTAGATGTTGGTGTGTGGATTGAAAAAAAAAAACATACCATACCATATCTATCAAGCATAACATAGCATTAATATACCTACCTATTACAAATCTCAGGAAATGCTATTGTCTTATAAAAAACCAACAAAACTAACATCAAGACCGTTGTTTCAAAATAATTAAATATTTCTAGGGGAGTAATAATAATAAATATTGACAGAAAATACACACATCAACATACATATATGTATATCCCCACGATAAGCTTAAAGTTTATTATGGGTAGGTCCTAGATATGCAATATACTTGGGGCTTATTTCTAGGTTTGTCACATGTGAATGAGCGAAATAGCCATATATTTTAACGATTGTCTTTTTTCACTCGGAGATGGTGAAACAGGCCCTAATAAGAATAAGAATAAGATAGACATATATTTTTTTATTATACACAGATAACACCCATACCATGGAAAAACTGCTTGCAGAACTAAAATTATGATGAATATGATTTTAGCTCGAATTCACTGAATAATTCAGTCAAATGTTTGTTTTGATTGTTTCAGAATATTTCAATTTTAGTGGTGCTGTTATATAGTTGGAGAATCGGTGTGAACGCCAAACGGTATAAAGAGCTAGACGATGTTTATTTCGGTAAGTTCAGTTAGAATAAATTAGATCATATTTTACGTAAACTAACCTCTTAAGTAACATACCTACTGACCTCACGAGATTGGATACGTATTTAGGGTTCCCGAGCCAAATGGCAAAAATAGGATTCGTCATGTCTGTCTGTCTGTCCGTCCGTATGTCACAGCCACGTATTTTATCTTGTTGTAATTTAATTATCAAACCCAAAAATGTGTGTTATTCCGAATGCAATTCAAATAAAACATATAGAGTTTTTACATTTAACAGTACAAATATCCCATTGTAAACTGGTTTAAATGAAAAAAACTTTCTAGATTTCGCTAGCTTTTTTTTTTAATTGTAAGTTTTTGTATATTATTAAATATTTTTCTTTATTTCTTTCTAGTAAGTAAGTAATTTTTTTTGAATGAGTCATAAATCGCAAATTTCTCTATATTTTATTAGGTTGTGAAACGATGGTTGTGGTCAGTACTTGGATGGATGACCGCTCGGACTGTAACTTTTTACTCTTTTTTTATTCAAGTTTCTCTTTATATAACAATAAGTGAATAAACCTGTTGAAATACACTTCAAATACATATCTCATACTTTTCAAATTGATTTGCTCGTGAAACTTAAATGTGTTTTGTCACATGATATAATCTAGGCATTATATAAATAAAGACTCAAGAAACCTGGATAACGATAATGTAATGTATACCATAATCCATAGCGTAATAGAATAATATAATAGTAATTCTATATTAACAATTCATTTATTTCCACATAAATTAAATAATTTATGTTAAATCACCATCTACAATCTACCTTATAAAATCAAATGAAAAACTATGAAAAATAAATTAGTGCAATCTAGATTGAATATGGTGAGCCGGAGATGTCTACGCTAGACTAGAAAAGCCTGTGTTATAGACATAATGGTGAAACTTGGAATGATAAGCGAATAATTAAAACCCACATTTAAAGCAAATCGAATTTGGCGCATATTCGGCGATAAATCTAAAACAGCGCCTACTTTGAAACTGTCCCGGTTTATTTATATTGTTGAATACATATCGATAAAAACGGTAAATTACATAAATGGCCAAATGGTTCAAAACATTTTTACTGTAGAAGGAGACCCTCCTGCAATAAAACTTATCTCTAAATACATCTCGCCTATTTTCAAATCGCCGATTTAAAACATTAGATGTCTCCGTGTTAGCTGAAATGCAATAAGGGCTTGTTTTGCCGAGTAAGTTACTCAATAGTTAAAATACAAAGCTGTCTTGCTCTGTCAACTGGCAGCTGTCTCGATGGCTATACAATCAAACCATTGATTAATTTTAACGTTGGTTGTAAAGTAAAAAGTACAAGACGATTAAAAAAGTAGCCCACTTGTGGTCATATGTTAGGAAGCGGACAAAGTCGAACAGAGTGGAGGATCTTGAATGATAAAACTTGTAGTAACTCTACAAGTATTCTTTGAATTCAATATTGAACCCTCCGTATAACGTTTTAAACTTTTCTTTTAAAACCCACCAGATTGTGAAGCAGCGCACGGAGATGGTATCAAACCTTTATTTCTCGAGCGAGTGAGCCGGAAAATCTGCAGTTAAGGCTAAGGTGTGATAGGCTATAAATTATATGAGGCACGCCTACCTGCCAATGCGAAAGAAATTTACTTTTTTACATTTTACGATCCGTTTTATGTTGCAAGATAGCGTATCGCGTTTTTGAGACGAACAATCGTACTACTAACCCTTCTTTATGGGGTTTGGGTAAAAAGTGCTTAAAAATTATCTTTTTAAATATTTACTCTCAATAGCTGGAGCCAGCGATCAGAATTGAAAGGTTGAATACGAGTACTTTGTGTGCAGTTGTCAGTAGGTCTGGATCGTGTAGAAGGCCTTTAGAACTTTTTTTTTGTGAGATGTCTTTCTCTCACTACAGTTTGATGTTTGAGTATATAGTAATTAAACATTAATGAGTAATAAGACAAGGCCCCTTCATAGTTTTCCAATTATTTTTTTTGGAAGATAACGTGTTTAATTTTTCATTTAGTTAGAGTTCTGTACCCGAAGAGTACAATATCTGTCCGTTCGTACGTACTTTGTCATTAGAATTTAATTTTAGAGGTTTTGTCTGTTCACGTCCATAAGTGGTAACCCTCTGAATCCTTACACGTGACCTCCGGGTGGTGCTAAGAACAGTCTCTGGTGGTAGGCTTCGGCCGCGGCTTGTCACCACCCTCCGGGCTGGGCCAGTGCGTGAAGCGATTTTTTCGTGTTTCGTAATGTGGCCCGGAGAAGCCATCTACCTTCTAGTCTTCATGTCCCATCTTAGACCACATCGTCACTTTACATCAGGTGAGATTGTAGTAAAATGAAGGCTTATACAGAATAAAAAAAATATATATGTTATATGTATGGCTCCTCCTCGTGTTCCGCGGGCTCTTAAGCACTTACCAAATGTTTATTGTAATGTGATACATGAATATATAATATGAACGGGATATATGTATACAAAACAAAACGAAATATGATTGATTTGCTTTTATAACTTCATAAGATATTGTGTACTTCAAAAGTTGCGAGGCTGGGCTCTTGACGGCTTCTTTGATTTCCCGTGAAAATCCTTGAGAGGTTCCAACTTGAGTGTGAAACATAAATTTCTTTGTAATTTTACGGCACCTCTTTGATATTCTTATCATTATAAGGTAAGGACTGAGATATTATGTAACCCAAAATAATCAAAATTATTCCTAGATTTACTTGGTTGTGACGTAACGTCGTTATAACGTTGATGTACCTTTCGATAAACATCTCTGTAGGATATATAAGTTAGCTACATTTAAAGAAGGATTTTATATTCATAATGATCTTTTCTTTTCGAGATCTAATAAGGATTACTCTATTTAGCTACGCTACGCTACATATTAGTTAATTAAACTGGCAGTGGGCAGGCCACATAGCGCAAAACTAATGGCTATTGGAGTCGAAACATTCTCAAATGAAGACTGCAAACTAGCAAACGCATTATAGGCCTAACGAACAAGCTGATTTGATAGAAGCTGCGGTGGGTTAACAATACGAGTAGATGCGGTCCGCTTCGAACCGAATTATCTGAAAATTTTTGACGCAGGCCGACGTTGCTGTTCGGTTAAAAAGATGATAACGATAATTAACTGCAACGAAACTGTTGTTTAGCATTTGAGTTGGCTTTTCCGTCCGACCGGGGAACTTTTGCACGAAAAATAAACATTCGTCTGGTAGTCCAATTAATTTATCTCTCTACAAAATTTTCTCTTGGTAAATAAGAGCAGCGCTTGAAGTGGCAACAGGCAGTCAGAGGTAGCGAATTTCATTTGACTTGAAATATAACCACTGGGGAAATTTTAATACACATTTGAATACAATTTCTATTTTACAAACAAGTAAATCAAGTACCTGTTTCTTAATAGCACACACTGAATGTTTTAACTACCTAATGAAGTTGTCAAACTCAAAAACTTCAGCCATTTAGTCTTTTCGCCCGCGAGCTGTTTCGAACAAAGGCTTCTTTTATGTTCGGGTCATTTTGCACTGCGGATCGAAACGCTCAATTACTTTTTAGAATGCCCGATCGCGTTCGAGAGAGATAGTTTCAATCAGTTGTTATGTTGAACAATTCAAAAAAGTACATTGTCTAGTTTTATAACACCTGTACCTATCATAGATTAAGAAACCTTTGGAAATATAAAAATATATATATGTATATAATCATAAAATAAATATATACATAATAATATTCTTTATTTGTTTAAAATTAAGGCGAAGTTACCTAGCTTACTATCAAAACTCTCGGTAGTGGTCTCAAACACAAGTCTTCCATTATAAATAAAGTATATTAAATATTATTCTAAATTACCGTAAATTTAGAATATTAGTTTCAACATAAAGTTGAGTTAATCACTGTGTTAAAACATAAAGGTTTTAAATCAGCAAACTTTGTTTTTCAAAATGAAAAATAGATAGTAGCCGATTCTCAGACCTACTCAAAATGTTCACCAAATATCATGAGAATCGGTCAAGCCGTTTCGGAGGAGTACGGGTACGAACATTGTGACACGAAAATATTATATATAAGATTATATATCTTTCAAATGACTTAACTAATTGCCATAAAATTTGCTGACTCGTTAAGTAGAAGTTAAAATCTTTCATTTGGTACACAGGGATTTATTACGGTTTTTTATTTGTTAACATTAGATTTTACATTGCCACTTTGGCTCCTCAAATCATTGAAACGGCTTAACTGAGTTTTATAAAACAAGGCTAAGAATACTCTCCGCTAACCTATCTTTCAACCGAAAGGAACAGAATCGAGATGTTATAAGATTATTACATATTTTATTATTTTTATTGGCTATCTATCATGTTTGCGTTTAAGCAAGAGCGCAAATAAAAAAAATATATATAATTCTGGACTTCTCACACAGCATCATCTAAGCAGAGCTTGTACTATGGTGACTGATATACTATCTACCTACATAGATATTATTTTTTTGTAAATACATACATATGATACACAGAAAACACCCAGACCCTAAACCAGAAATTGTAGATCGTAAAAAATCTGGTCCTATGGCGGGAATCGAACCACAGAGGTCGAGGTAAATAAGTTGTTTTATTCTTAAGATAACCTAGATGATTACTTAATATAAGTTTTGCTTTGTATTTTTGTTAATAAGGAAGTGAGCGTACGCTATAAGAAAAATAAATATTCTCCGTTAAGAGAACTTTACGGTTCTTCTGAGAAAGAAATATCTTTAAACCTAATCGAAATCGGTTCATCCGGTCAAAAATGTATTTATTCAGATAAGTATACTCGTATGCACGTAAAAATAACTTATAGATAGCCTAACCTTCATCTCATTCTTAACTTTTAATGGAAAATAACCATAAACCTTTTATGGAATATAGCAGATTTTCAACTTTTGCGGACAATGAAAGATTGTCTAATTTTCAGAAAACTCCTTATCAATACATAGTATACTCGTACTACTAAATATCATCATCATATCATATTCTACTATTGTTACCATTAGTCCTACCACGAGTTACAACTAACGACTGTTTGAGATTAGAATATGCTGTAATCTCATACATTTCACAGATTTTTCACAACTAAAATTTTATCTTTCTCTATATAATCTCCAACAGTCGTATTATGTGATACGATAAGTGAGTATTATATAATTATTATAATACTCACTTAACGTCATACGTCAGCTACTTAAACAGCCTTAGCGCCGGTGTAAGCGAGGCTTTATCCTTACTTACTAATGCATTAACCCTCCATGTAGCTTACTTGTGTTGCCACAAATGAATTATACAAAAGAACCTTTCAACGTAGGGATTCCATATTCATCCGAACTTCCATTAGAGGCGAATCACACCAAGTGCATGCTACCGGTAACTAAAATATTTAGAAGCGGAATTTGGTTTTGGTCAATAAATGAGCTTGAATTTAAATACGTAATGTTTTCATAGTTAGTTTATGTAGGGAGGTAGTATAATGTATTTCCAATCAATAAATTGACGTCCAAATTAGAACAATTATGTAATCACTAGTTGTCCACCCGCGGCTTTGCCCTAGTTATAATAGAAAAAAGTATTAGCTTTTGCCCTTTAAAGGACAAAAAGCTCGTGAAAATTTCATATACATATATTGGGCTTTGCTCGCAGTGATCGATTTTCCAGCATATATTACGAAAGCCTTAGTGGCACGGTGAGCGAAGGCTTATGGCGCAAGAGGTAGCGGGTTCGAATCCCGTCGAGGGGTCAAGTGTTTGTAAGTTCTGCAAGCACATTCTCCTTGCTCTGGGTGTTTAATATGTATAATAAAAAAAAACTAAGGATGTATGACGATTATATTAAGTATATCAGGTGTCTAGTATCCGAAACACAAGCTTAAAGCTTACCACGGGACTAAATGTTGTTGTGTGGATGGTCTAGCAATATTTATTAATTTATTTATTTATAAATCGGTATTTTTATAGCGGTAGAAAGTAGCCCCTTTGTTATTCTGTTTTGTAAGCAACATTAAATAGTTTTGCACGAATGAGCAACAAACACACTTAATTATTCTTCACAAACTTTCACGTTTATGATACTAGAATAAAAAAGTGTTTTTTTTTAAGTATTCATAATAATTTTTTTTGTCAATTATTAATTTCTAGTACTATAACTTAGCCGTATCCCTTTAAGCGAGAAATTTTGCTGTAATATAATGAAAAAAGTAAGAAAGCTTTTAATTTATAGGCCGGTACAGGGCGAATATACAATTATTTTGAAAGTTCACCATAGGCCTTAAAATCAAGATCTCGATCATTACGTTCTTTATTTAATAAATTATCCGACCACTCAAATGAAGCTGCAAGCATTCTCATCTACTCACATCGCAAAAATTTGTAATAAACTGCTAAAATCCATAATAATTATAACCTGATTGACCATAAGACAAAGATGGTACACTGTAGAACTTCAAGACACATCCTCGTCGACATAGACACAGGTCATATTATTATCAAACAAACGTTTACTACAAAAAAATAATACTCGGTGTGCCTCGATTCTAACTGTTCAGCGTTTTACAGCTATGTATGTATCTTTAACACAACCTTCTCTAGTCCTCTGTAATGGCCTTACAAAGCTTTTCTTATTGTAAATTTTGTTTGATTCGGAATGAGAAAGAAAAATGTTTTTTCAAGAAATGATATTTATGTGGTATGTACAGAACAAAGCCAATTTTGCCATTCACTCATTACCATAATTAAGAGCACGTTCTACTGATAACGTGACCTTATTAATAAAAGGGCGCAGGTATCGATTACCTACGGTAATTTTAAACTAGTACTACAATATTGATTGATGCAGCGAAAGGAAATTCTTTCCCTGCATTTACAATGTTATAGAAAATTGCTTGCATTTAAAATATCAATAACGGAGAATCATGATATCATGTTTAGATTATAATGTATCTCAGCATTAGAGTTTTTGTATTATCATGGTTTTTGACAATATAAACGGTGTTTTCAAATAAGGCCTCACCTTGTGTTAAGCGAGCTCTGCATGAACGCCCCCGCGAAACGCAGCGTCAGGTCTTAGGCCTTCCAAATGCCGTACGTTTGCGGTACCGACGCTTTTGTATGAAAACTTTCGAACGCAACGCAACATGCAACGTAGTACGTAAAACGCTCCGCTATCCGCGCCGCAGACATATGTCTCGAAACGTTCAAATTTAAAGCGCGCCAAGACATCAAACTCTGTCGCTTAAACGCTATCTAATTACTTACTTTATTCAAATTTATTAAACAGATCCTTCATAGTCGTTTTTCGTTATCATCATCATCACCTTTTTAACATTCCCACTGCTGGGACACAGGGACTTCTCTCTTAGCGAGATAGATGAGGCCTTAATTGACCACGCCTGGCCAAGTGCGAAATAGTGAATGTCACATGTCCTTCAAACTCTTTAAAGTTCTCAGAACATGCCGGTTTCCTCTCGATGTTCGCCTTTACCGTTAAAGCGCACATAAATTACTCATGAATAAAAATCCAGAGGTGCGTGGCGGTTTGAACCCACGAACGATCTTAAAATTAAAGTCAAGTGTCCTCCCACTTAGTCATTTGCGTTCTTAAACACGTTTTAGATGTTTAATGTAACTTAAACAATTTTATTATCTTGAATTATTTAAAAATAGTCATAATGAAAACAAGAAAAAGGTGACCAAACCCACTGCAGGGCATATGATTCTTCGACTAGTCTTGATGCTCTCCTATTCTGTCCTATAATATCTCATTAAATTTTTAACTAGAATACGTCTCCTTTATCTTCGTTCAGCCCTGTCAGCCGTCAAACTGGCCTGAGGCAGATACAACTATTTCCGACCATTGAAATCGCTCACACACCAACTCAAATCTTTATTTAATACATCGCTGGTTGACAGACTATTTCTTTATCCACAGCTTAAACGTCGAAAGTTGTGATGATCGGGCAGAATAACGGAAATAAGACACTTCATGTTTACCCGAAGTTTACCCGCATCAACTCCTCAGGGACTGGGTTACTTTTTTACTGATTATATGTCTTTAATAATGTAAGGCCTTTCCATTCGACTACATTCTGGGCCTCTTACTCCAACATAAAACGTTTCTTCAATTTACATCAGATGAGATTGTGGTCTTTTATCTTTCTAGAAGCATTTGGGCATTAGCATTTTAGTTTGCTGCTTTCTGGTGCAATTGATAAGAACTAAATAATTGCATTCATAAGATGGAGAGTTAAATTATTTGGTGGGTTCCGCACCCAAAGGGTAAAACGGGAGTCTATTACTAAGACTTCGTCGTCTGCCTGTCTGTCACCAATGTATCTCTAGAACCGGGATAGATAAAGAGTTGAAATTTTGAGGGCTGATATATTTATGTTGCTGAAATAACAACAAATACTACAAACACATATATTAGGGAGCTTCTATACAACAAACGCGGTATATATATTATAAATATAATATATAAAAATATATTAATAATATATTTTATATTTGATTAGTTAAGCAGGTTAGTACTTGGACCACTCTGACTGCATTTTATTTGCACTTTAAATATTATTTTTTACTTAATTTTGTTCCACACTTAAAATTCTACTCGGATTCCTTGGTGTATAAAAGTCTAGGGCATACTTATAAAACTTATTAATTATGAGTTGTTACGTAAATTTAATCAAGGCTTTATGAAGCCAGGTCATAGCAGATAGTGATGCGTTACTTCCACTTCCTCATACAACATACACCCTTATTCTCTAACGGATACTGTAAGTAGGAGCATATTTATTGTTTGCGAAAATCTTGCAGTGCCGAAGACGTGTAAAATAAATTTTAGGTATATCACAGTCTGTTGATGGCTTGAAAGTCTCGCGTAAGAGGTGCTCTACTTAAGTGCTTCGTCCTACCTATACCAGTACCTGTGTCATACTCATCAACGCCCACGGTTCGTGCACCGAACGTACAGTAAACGCACTATATACGTCACTGTATGTTTATACGTGTACGTAAACGTCACAAGCATGTCTTACGAACTCACTTCCAGTCACGTTTATCTTACCATTAAAACGACAACACGACAGGCATCTGTACAATACTTTTAAATATAAAAACGCACACGTTTTAGATATTTTTCTAGGGTTTCGTAATCAAAGGTTTAAATGGGATCGTATTATTGAGGCTTCGTTATCTGTCCGTCCGTCCGATCTTATCTCAAGAGCCGTGATAGTAAAGTAGATGAAATAAAGTAGATGATGCCTCGTGTAAAACAAATACTAAACACATTATAAATAGATATACAGTGTGTTTCGTTAATTATAGATAATCCGTGAAGGGTAGCCCAGCTAAGAGGTTACAATAAAAGCATATTTTTATGTTCATCTTAACCAACAGGTGATGCAATTCGAATAATAATGATCTATTTAGGTTGAAAATGTAGGATTATTACAAAAAAATCATGAAAATTATGACATTTCTTTATAGTACTGTAGTTTAATTACTTGCTTAGGTCACATTTAGGTACACATTGCTATACATTTTTAGAATCCGCACAAACCAAGCATGTTATTAAGACATCTGGCAACTATAGCACCATACATCTTTTTCATGATCATGGGTCTTTATGGTAGTGAAAAATATATAAGGAAAAATTATTTGAAGTGTAAATTTTATAAATGTTTTACGATGATAATGCCACTAATTGTAATTAAATAAAATAAAGCAAGTATCTATGATTAGGATGCCAAAAAAAAAACGCAATAATACCTAATTTTGTTGAAATGGCAGCTAATAGGATGGCCAAACATGAAAAAATAAAAAAAAAATCTTAAATAATCACCATTTTTCCCTGTTGGTAAAAATGACATAAAAATATGATTTTATTGGAGCCTCATAAGTGGGCTACCACCCCTTAACGGATTATCCATTATAAACGACACACCCTGCTTAAGAGGGCTCTAATTCAGCGAAAGTAATTATATTAAATAGTTAAGTAACATAGTAGCATAGTGCGCGGTCTGTACCTGGATGGCCGTATTTTCCTTTGTAAACTTTTTTTGAAATAAAACTTTTGTTTTATATTTATAACAAAAAGTGTTTTAGTACACGGAACCCATCAGTGTATGAGTTCAACTCAAATATATCGAATTTATTTCTCATGCAGACTTCTAAACGTTGATTGCTCCGGATTTTGTATGTACCATTTACGGCAATTTTATGCCCATACTATCTCTGCAGACTGATGCAACTAATGTTAAAGTTTGCTCACTCAAGTCATGAAGATAAACAAGCGTTGTAAAATGGGGGTGGTGGAGTAATGTTCTAATACAAAGTAGATTTCCAATGCATTTTAAAATTCTGCTGCTACCCATCCGAGTTGAATTCAGCGATTGACCTTCTTTTCAAAGTTGGAATTATATTATGTATTTACAAAAATGGAACACGTATTTGTTTCCTTTTTCGTGGAAACGAAATATGAATGTGGTACATACAGTGCATTGCAGTTTCGCTTAGGGCTGTAGGCACGATTTTAAACTATAAAAGCAAAAGATATTATACTTTTTTGGACGATCTAACAATTGGGCTAAACAGAATACCTATTTTTAATAAATGTAGTCATCCCGCCTATTGGGCCGTCCCAATCCTGTGCTAGGTAAACATAAGCCTCAATAACTTCAAGTGTCGAATTCTCAATAGTTCCAGTGCCATCTGAAAATAACAAAACCGTCATATTCCATAAGTGCACCACCGTTTCTATTATCACTAAATAAATAATAATAAATATTTCCGGACTAATCACACAGCATCACCTAACCCCAAACTAAGCAGAGCTTGTACTATGGGTGTTAGGTGACTGATATACTACATCGATACATTTTTTTTTGTAAATACACACATATTATGCATAGAAAATACCCAGACCCGAAACCAGAAATTGCAGATCGTACAAAATCGGGTCCCGCGGCGGGAATCGAACCCGCAACCTCCTGCGCCACACTCACTTGGACCTATTGCTTATTTAGATAGTTGACAAAGCAATTTATTGTTGGCTGAAATTGGACTAAAGTTCTATTGGAAGAACGCGAACCACCCATTACTTACTCAGCTTCTTTAGAATGCTGAACTTTGAAATGGGACGTCTATTTTAACTAAAAAGTTTCGTACGAGATAGATGACCTTGCTCGAGGGAACGGATAACTTTAGAGTCACACGGGAAAATATTGCAATTTCAGTATCAGATTGATCATTTGTTTCGAATTGCTTTCAATACTTGGATGGGTGACCATGTGAATGCAAATTTTTGCACTTTTTTGATAAAGATAAAGATAAATGTGGGTTTTCTATGTATCATATGTATTTATTCAGAAAAAAAATGTATCTATGTAGAATATAAGTCACCTAACACCCATAGTACAAGCTCTGCTTAGGTGATGTTGTGTGAGTGGTCCGGATATATATTTTTTTTTAAAGAGAACTTTATTTTTATGTCCTAGGACGTATAATAGGTACAATATTATAGGTAGGTACACAAAAATGAAACACAAAATATAAGAAAATTGTCATTTTTAGAAAACAAATTGAACACCAAACAACTAAAAAAAAAACTAAAAATATAAGTTTTAATTGATTAATTCATGTGTTTCTTTTAATAAGAAATGTAAAAACTTAAAATACACAAAACCCTCGGCGTATCTATGAGTTCATCTCAATCGTATCGAATTTATTTATCTTTTCATTGTGCGTGAAACAAATGAGACGTAAGATAAAAGTACTTATATTTTCAAGTCGTCGTGCACAGGGTTGAAAAGAGGCCTCGAAAGAGCTCAACATAAGATCGAATTCAGGAATGAAGAGTTGTCCTTGGGTCTAGTAATGATGCATAGGTAAAAATAAATGGCAACCGACAATACAATTTCGTGTTTGTACATATACATATATCAATATGAAATTGCCTTTCGTGTAGGTTTGATGGTTTTTCTCTATGTATCACGTTTGGCATGAATAATTTTATATCCATTTACTAAAACGGAGAGTTCACAAAACGAAAATTAAAGTCTTTCTATAAATTTAAAGGGTGTTTGGAATATTGCTTAAGCATTAAGCATTAATCAATTTGACCGCCTATTACGCATTAAGAATTTAGCTTTGCACTAAACTAGAAAAAGAGCTTGTTTCACCATCGTCGAATTAAATAGTCAACGGTTAAAAAATAGAGTAATCTCTGGTAGTCATTAACTGATAGTTGTCAATTGGTTTGAAAACTATATTTTAACCAATGCCATTTTTACCCAGATATTTTAAAACAGGCCCTTAGTTTCTTTCGTTATATTTTATCTTGGTGTGTGAAAATACTTAATATTTCTATTACTATTATTATAGGTATCTGTGAGTAATCTGTACTAAATACCCTTTGGTATTAAAAATAAAGGACCATTAAATGGTTGGTTGAAATGACTAATGGTTAATAAAGGACAACTAAATTACATTCACATGTTTTCCTTTTAGAAAGCAAAATATCTAACCGTGATCATGTTAGCATATTCGAACAAAAAAAAGAAAACGCTCATTATTAAAACAGGGATCCGAAGAATATAAAATACTCGTAAAAAGTAACTAGAGGTAATTGATACCCGCGCCTTTTCATTACATGTCACGTAGTCAATAGAACGTGCTCATATGATAAAGACGACAACGAAAAAAATATCTCAATACAGTGTTTCTTGTTATAACTCTGATATTTTTTTTTCTACAAATCGAACAAAATATTATGTAAGAAAAAATGCTTTTTAAAGCTATGACAGAGGACTAGAGAAAGCACGACGCGCCGTTCGCGCGATGTCTCAGGAGAGGCACTCTTGCTTCCCTGATGAACATTCCTTCTTGAGGGGAATAAAATTGTCGGAGCTTATACATATATATTGTAGCATTTTACGTGAGGAAAACCCGTTTTCAAAATTACTTGTAAAAAGGTTGTGTTACAGTCATAGCTGTAAAAACTTGTTAGAATCGAGGTAACCGAGTCTTCTTTATAGGGATAGTACGAGTACTTTTATTTGTATGGTATCTTT
Organism: Gymnoscelis rufifasciata; assembly: GCA_929108375.1. Lineage (NCBI taxonomy): Eukaryota > Metazoa > Arthropoda > Insecta > Lepidoptera > Geometridae > Gymnoscelis > Gymnoscelis rufifasciata. The sequence goes on along the minus strand of OV815302.1, from coordinate 7,824,601 downwards.
GGTTAATCACAATCTTACTTGATAGGGACAGGGTTTTTCTCTTGACGACAGAGATTAGACCTTAATTCACCACGCTGGCCAGGTGCGGGTCGGTGAATGACTCATGACCTTCAATATTTTTAAAGTTCGCAGAAAATATCGGTTTCCTCACAATGTTTGCCTTTAACGTTAAAGTGCACATTCATTGTTAAAAAAGAAAAATCTTGAGGTTTTGTGTGGGGCTTGAACCCGCGACCTTCGGAATATAACTTATGTGTGCTCCCACTCGCCAACACGGCTTTTTTAAAAGATGGATCATATTTCAACCAAATGTAAGAATTTGGAATTTGCCCCATAATGTGTGCGTGTGATAAAAACCGAAGAGAATAGGCACAAAAAAACGTAAGAAACTAGAAATACGTATATATAGTTAACTATTTCGCTTTTCCCTGATCTGAACAATAAAGATCCATCAATCTTTGTTAATCGTAGCGAAGAGCAACAAAGTATCTTCAGGGCCGGTTTGGGATTATTTACGCTGCTTTCTTTATATATTTAGTACTATAATTTTGGCCACCGGCTTTACCCACGTCAATATACAAAACTAATCATAATACTTACATACCTTAACTTTTATTGTAGTTCCTACCCAAGTAATGTATTTAAAAATATTCTAGTTACTTTTCAAAGTAATCATATTTATAATTATTAGTCTATCATAGTTTTATGGACCCGAAATGTTTCCATTAAAGCTTTCTGACGAAAACTACGTCTCGGATTTATCCGTTTAAAAAAAAAACATATATATAATATACCCAAATATCTCAGAAACCGTATGAATAGATAAGATTCCTTGGCACTGTTTGTTTGTAAGCATTTACGTTTTTTTTTCGAAATTCCGGACTTGTTGGTTTACCAAGCTCCACAAAAATATTGGAACCTTTTTTTACTTAACTTTACCGTCAATACATGAATAAATTTGTTTATTTTATTTAAATATTTATTAAAACAAGATAATAAACCTTTAAACCGATATGATATTACTTAGCATGGCATCATATAAGTACCTAATCGGAAATGAATATGGTACCAAAATCTTCAATTTACCCAAATTAGGCAAAACAAAAATCGGTTCCATCAGACATTAGACTACCGTGAATCATTTGGAATTGATGAAGGTTTACCATTTAGGCAACCTTTTAGGGCGCGTGGTGGCTTTGTCGGAACAGATGATGCAAAAAATTACATATTAGAAGAGGGATTCCTCTTATCTTACATACAATATAACTAGTATTGAGTAAATAAATTCAATTAATAATTAATTTTTAACAAATAAGATTTTCATGAATAAAAATCTAATTATCTGCTTTGCAGACTTTAGGGGTAACAGGTATATTCGCAGGAGATTTCTGGAGTAAGCCATAAATTGTTATGAACAAATATTTTGTGCAAGACAAGACAAGGAATTATTAATAAATTTAATAAGTATGTGATGGACTCATACGCCAAGGGTCCCATTTATATCTACAGTTTATACACTTATTGTAATAAAATAAACAAATAATAAAAAAAATAGTGCTAAAAGTTGAAATCCAATCCAAGTTATGATCACAATATTATGATTTAAAACGGGTAACATACCATGATTTGACAGTTTTTGAGTTTTCCGATATTTCGACGCTGTTGCAAGCGCCATGATCACGGAAACAACTGAATTGGAAGCCATCTTCGTGAAGATGGCTTCCAATTGTCAGGAGCATGGAATCCTGTGGTGCGGTTATGCAAAACTCAAACACATGTAACACCGGTTATTCGCCAAGACACGGTCAGTATAGTGTGTCGTGATCAAGTTGCGTTCGAGAATGAAACAAGTGGTAGTAGCACTGTGAGTGTCAACGTCGCAATAAAAGACTCAGAAAGAGGGTAGACCGGTTCGTTTGTGAATAACCGTCTGCCCAAATCGCAAAGACAATGACAATTCAGTTGTTTCCGTGAAGCGTCGAAATATATCGGAAAACTCAAAAACTGTCAAATCATGGTATGTTACGTTTTAAATCATAATATTGTTAAAAACCATGATAATTTAAAAAGTTATTAGTTATGATCACGCTCAAAGTTGTTTAACTTTATAAATGTAAGGTAAATTGCACTTCACGATTTATAACGTACTTAAAAGAAAATATTATTAGATCTCGTTCAAACCAATTTTGTTAACTAATTACATTCTCACCAATTACAATTGTGCGTATACTTAATATACATGTGTATAATTATAACAATAATTGAAATGCTATTATATACATTTAGAAAGCAAATCCATTGTACAAAGGGATTTCCATTCCTCGCTTTTCATAGCCAAAGGGTAAAATAACATTTTGTGGTTCTGACACATTTTGCCGAGAAACAAATATCTTGTGGATAGATGCCCTAAAAACACAATAACCGCTAGGTAAATACAGGGCAATTTTAGGAAATTGCTCCCAACCCTCGTCACTTAAAGATGTGGTGTACCGCATCCGCAATAGGTAAAGGTACCAATGCCAGAGTAGAATCGCATAATCCATTACCGAAGACATTTTACCTTGTCATTTCGTTGTGTAAAATAAAAGTTTAATGGTTTTAAACATTTTTTGGTCACACCGTAAACTGTTAGGTAAACTTTTTTCTTAAATTAGGTCTAAAGATTTAAAAGTATGGTAATGCGATAATTGTGAATATTTTGTTCCTTATATGAAGGTATTTTTATCCCCCGACCGAAAAAGAGGTGTGTTATGAGACGTGACTGTCTGTAGCATTTAAATTCAGTTTTTTTTAAATTCAAGTTTAGTTTCTCAGACCTGTTTGATGAAAAAAAGTCATGATTGTAATAGTGGGGAAGAAAAACTGAAAATCAGCAAATTTACTCGAGTGGGGTCTCAAATGACAACACATCATATACATATTACAAAATAGTATGACTTTCTACTTTTAAGGGAACTAAAGCTTTGGAATCAAGGTTTTTATATTATTTTAAATTTAGATTATTAATAGAATAGAAAACACTTTATTGTACACTACACAAATAAAGAAAAAACTTAACAAAAACCTTAACTTAATTTAAAACAGTGTACAAAGGGCGGCCTTAACGCTATGAGCAATCTCTTCTAGGCAACATTGGGATGGACAGGAAATAAAAGGGACGGAAAGACAGTATTAGTAGTAGTTGTATTAATATGATCCAAACTAGCATTATAAATAAAAGTATGTTAATTTGATTTACTACCTTTTCGTTTTATCTATATCTACATAACCAATCTTCTTCAAATTTTGCATATCTATATTTAGTTGAGAGCATGAAGAAAGTTACCTTTCATATGAATGGCACTTATTGGCACTATTCTAGTAATTTACGAACAAGTAATATTCACGCAAACGAAGCCGCAGTTAAATCCACCAATTAGTACTGTTTGTACATAAAAGTATTGCCACATTAATAAACGCAAGTATTTGTTTCGCAGAAACCATGTATCTAAATTATGCCGTATACACTTTCCCGCATAATGCAACCCATGAGTGTATTTAATAGAAGATAATGAGTAGGAATGTACCTGCGAAATTAAGCCGTGTTGGCTAAGTGGGAGCAATCCCGACGTGCTCGTAAGATCAAACCCCCGCCACGCACCACTGGTTTTTCTTTTCGATAAATGTATGTGCGCTTTAAACACTTGCTTTAACGGTGAAGGCAAACATCGTGAGGACACCGGCATGTCCTGAGAACTTTGACGAGTTTGAAGGACATGTTACTATTACCAACCCAACCAACTTGGCCAGCGTGGTGAATACAAGCCTCTCTCGTATTACGTACTAGCGGCCCGCCCCGGCGTCGCACGGGTAAAAAAAGTTCCCGGCAATTTTTCCTTATTTGCTCACCGTTTAGACCTACCCTGGACTACGACAAACATTTTAAAACCAAAATCAGCTCAATCAGCCCATCCGTTCTCGAGTTTTAATCAGACTGAACAACAGTTCATTTTTATTTATATAGATTACTCTCTCGTCAAGAGGGAAGTCCCTGTGCCCAGCAGTGGGAACGTAAATAAGGGTGTTTATGCTGATAATGATGAAAAAAAAATGCTTTTAAATAGTTCTGTATCTGAAAGACTTCTAAGGCTTCTATAAAGCTTTTAAACCCTCCGAAATAATATACACTAAATAAGCAATAAAATAAATTGGACATCATTCTGGAACATAAATTCACTGTTGACAGTTTTATTGGATTCCCTTCATTCCGTTTAATTAATCGCATCGTGGTAATTAAAGATGAAAACAATTAGTAACAATCAGACGGTCTTATTTCAGTTCATACATCTTGTCAGCTCGCAAAATTACCTACATTAAATACAGAACCACGAATATAATGTTAGCTAGGTATACGTTTTACTTTCTATTATTAATTTATATATACACATTACGTATACATTTTGGTTAGTGACTGTAATAATTAAAAAGGGTTTACAATGTATCGATTTAGGCTATACCCTATACCCTTCTAATTGTTATTGCAATCTTTACTTCTCAAAACATATTTTGATCCGCCCTGCATTGTAGTTAAAAAAATATGTATGTATATATGCAAAACGAATGATGTTAACTATATTTTAGTGTATTATTCCATATGGCTTTATGGATTAAAAATACCTAGCCGGTAGATCCATACCCTAGTCCCTTTTACTAAGACTTCGTCGTCTGTCTGTCTGTCGGTCACCAGGCTGCATCCCATGAAGCATGATAGACAGAGAGTTCAAGTTGGAGGGATGATGTATTTTTGTTGCCGCTATAATAACAAATACTAAAAACACATAATAAATAAATATATACAGGGCTTCCATACAACAAACGTAGTTTTTTATAAAGTTAAGCGACGTTGCGCGAGGTCAGTACTAGGATGAGTGACCGCTCTGATAGCACCTTTTTGCACTATTTTTATTTGTAGTTTGTAGTGTATTATGAATCTATCCCATATTTATAATATTTATTACATGATGTTAGTTCCATAATAAGTACATATCGGGCGAGTGTTTTCAGGAATAATGATAACTGTACAGTTAAATATTAACTTTATCTACATCAATCATTCATAATCCCAATGAGTATAAAAAGTATTGGCAAATAACTGGAATGTATGCATAGGCGTTTTTTGTTGGCGTGTGTAGGTGTTTAAGGTGATGTTTTCTAAGACAATATAAGATAATGTACATAATTATTCATTAATGCTTTAATTCCAGATGGTAAGTTTTCTTTAATTAACTCAATGCTATGCGCCCACATAATATTTTACATTTGGGTGTTGAGTCGTATTAAGAATTTATGTAATGAATTTGCGATGCGAAGTCTAATTTATAATGAGAAAGTTTCCGTTGCTCTAGAATGCTGATAACATAAAGCTATAAGATAAACACTGCTAAAAATGTCGAGGAAAAATTTGTTTTATTAGTAATTAGACGAAAATTATTCTTAAAAGTACCTACATAAGAAGTGGTCGGATTGAAACAAGAATATTTCTTTTGTATCATTTTAGACATTATTCTACGAATAAAAAGTTAACATAAAATCATAAAAAAGCCAAAATCCAATTAACCTTTGTTTTAGATCGGTGAATATAGTACCGCTCAACTTTTAATTTGAGATTGATTGGTATTCACAATATGGTTTCAGACCTTTACTTTGAGTGCACGCACCCGATTTTCTCATTTGCCCAAGTGGAAATTACCCGAGCATCACAAACGGGTGCGAATTGACTGGTATCCTTTTGGTCGTGTTCATGAACAGTAAGTACGTATAGAAATTCGTATTTACAATTCTGTCGGTAAAAAAGGTTCCCTGCGGAAACCACCCGAGCGACAATCCGTACGCCCTTCAACAAACGGATGCCAATCCACCCTGAAATATTATTCAATTCAATTCTGTCGTTGGATGAATGTACCTAAATTGTCGCGCATAATTCTAAACGATATTTTCTTTGTTACAGGTGTTCAGATAGCTTACTTTGCAATCATAGGAACGCAGATGTTCATGATTATACTAAGCATATTCCTCTTCTACGGAATTTATAAAGTAAGTACATTTTTATTTATAACCACAATTAATTTGCATATATTTTTTGTTTAGCGAGCGTTTCAAAAACATCCCCTGTTTATGTCGAAATCGTAAATTCAAACAAAGGATCCTAAGAGTGGAAAGGTGAATAGACTAATTTGAATTCTGGCAACGGATTAAAACAAACAATTATGAGCTCTACAAATAAGAGTCACGACCCCAGGCTCATTTTCATTACACCCCACTCAAGTAAAGCTTACTTTATGAGTCTCTAAAATACGTACTTATCTGAAAGCTTCTAAAGTCATAAAGAAGGGAATAAATGTGCCAGTTTCACATCGGAATAAAGACTTCTTCTTACTTGAGAGCAAGGAATTCCTCAGTACATTTCCACATAGCCTACTTGACGTCCGTTTATTGTTGAATTTCAGAATTACGAAGCTTATGAAATATGGTGATTTGAAATATTTAGATGTTAATACGAATTATGTAACGTTCTTTTTTCTCTGGAAATAAGCAGAACTTCGAGTGAGAGCGAAAATGAAGGTAATATTATGGTTTATACTATCGTTGCGTTTTTTTTGCAGGAAAATGTGGCGTTTCTGGTGCCTTGGGTGGTTGGATGTATGACGTTTATGGCGTTGGAAGCCATGGCTATGGTGTACTCTAATATTTTGAGAGACCACGTCAATAAAGTAAGTATTTATATTCATATTTATGTGGTGACAAATCTGTTTGTCAGTGTGACAAAACCTTTTTTGCAAAATTACATTACGAATAAATAAATTCCACAATTCATTAATATTATCAAAAGAAATTTAATTTATTTCTTGCCTGTAATAATATTAACTATAAATTGTAGTTGGATTTATGTAAAATAATTTGGAACCTTTCAATTAATTAGCCAAACAAAGTCTGGATTGAGACTATTACAAGATTCTTTGACAAAATACCTTATTTATTCAGGTTGGTCTTTGGCTGGCTCGCACACAATTTAAATTTATTTGATTTTTGCCTAAAGCTGAACGTGACCACTGTATAATCGGTAGAATACTCAAAAATCTGCTAAAACAAAAATGCCTAGTACGGAATAGAGCACACATTTTGCCTGTTGTCTTTTGTTTTTGAACGTACAGGCGCGATGAAAAACCACCACAACACTATACAACTGTCATGACTTTGTTTTGCGGGACGAATGAGGACAACTAATATCATGTGGAACGATAGCGGCTTTTCAATGACTTGGGACAAAACTCGAGGACGAAAATGGCATAAAAATTTCAATTTCAATCTATTTCTGACTTCGCACTTCAAAGACCATAAGATATTTTTTTCGCTATACATCGTTAGAATTTAACATAATTGTAATAATAATATTGTCAAACATGTTTTGACAATCAACACCGATAGTTTCCCAGGTATCCGTTTTGAGTTTCAATACTTTGTGAATTTTCTGAAGGTGTGATCTGATATTCTTGATGAATAGATATTTTTATAATAGGAACTTTGGTTAATTAATGATAATGTCAGCTCCGTAAGAAAACCGTAAGCATATTATATCTAATTGAGTTTGAAAGCGGAACTGTCATTATTATTAAGTGATATCCATTTATTACAAGTTGTACAGTTCGAAATTGGAACTCATTCATCAGATGGGAGGTGGTACATATAAAAGTGGTAGTATTCTGGAACAAACGATATTTTTTTTCGACGAACAATAGATGTTGCACGCGTGGTATATTCACAACATTAGATTTCATCTCAGCATATTGCTACACAAGAGTATCACGTCCTCGCGTCGCTATTGCAACGTTATTGCTTTAAAGCATTATTGCTCGTTTAGAGGAATTTTATTCCATGTGTTCTGTTTAATGTACCAATCTTATATTATAATATCTGTGAATAAACTAAAAGGAAATGGACACATCTCATCCCACACCTACACTCGGTTCCAAAAATAACAGGTCAGTCAAAAAACTAAATGTCTCCAGACCATTAAGAGAAATAAGATTAATGAAATAACTAACAGCATAAATTAATTTTAGTTGCGCTTTTAATAACATATTTTTTAAACTTGTCGTAAAGGAGGTTGATGGAAGAATGGGAAGGTATTCCTTAGCACCGACTCTGAAATTTGGTGTACAGCATGCCTAATCGTATGGAAGCTCCCTTCGACAATACAAAGTACTAAAATGAAGAAATTGATGAAAAACAGCAAAATACATCTCTAGTTATTTTTTTAATTTCGAGATTATGCACATAATATTTATATTTTTTATCTTTATAATTAAATTCTCAATTGAAAAGTCTTCGTTTCCTTATGAAAGCATATACATGCCAGACATATTTTAGGCCAGGGTTTAAGAGACTAACCAGTTATTTTTGAAACCAAGTGTAGAATCGAAAAATAAGTTTACACATATAATTTTATAAAGTAATTATATAGAGCTTTATTGATAAAACAGGGAATTAAAATGCATTCATTTAAATAATAAATAAGTCGAGTCGGAAGTGTTCAAAATTAATTAACGTAAATTTAGTTCCAAGACAATAAGCTTATCGACATTGATTTAATTAAATTTAGAATTTAAAAGGCCTATAAGGTTATGTTAATGAGTATACACCATGTATACACCCATAAGTTTTCAAAAATTACAATTAATTGTCAATTTCAGGGGCGAAATGAGAATCCGTTCCTAATTAAATCACTTCACTCTCCCCTAAAATTTTACGGTGTTTAATGAAAAACTGTTTAATAGCAATGAAAATAATAATTTATTTAAGCATTACTTATTACAAATTATGGTTTTCGCAGGCAGAAGCGTATATGTTACTTATTTAAATAACAATTAAGAACTTAAAAGATTCACTGGCACTCAGTCTCACCCACAAAACACCAGATACTACAGATTCTGTCCTTGATTGTACAAAAGAAAGAGTAACATGTATAAGGTGGAAAAAAGTCCTCTGACGATCAAATAAAGTTCGACGACGTCATAGTAAATACGCTTGAGTTGAAATTGAGTTTGCTTAACGTTACTATCTGTTTGAATAACTTGTGACGCTAACAAGAAGGGAAACGAATATTTGCAGCAGCGATAAAATAACAAAGGGACCATAAATCAGAGGTGCCCAATTTCTTACGAATTATGCTTCTACTATAATATTTATTGCTACACTAGTGAAGCGTTCTGATTTTGCAAAGGTGCAAATTATATGATAATCTTTACTATTGTATTACTCTATTCTAAGCGAACATTTAGACAAACATTCAGATAGATTTGATTACGTTGATAAGGATAATGCATGGTTGTAAAGTCTATGGTGAAAGTTAAATAAATAAAAAATAATGCATGGTGGTCATAATCATAAGTACTTAGTTAACAACAGCTGGTTACTATTTTTTACAATACAATACCAACAACAATCAAGTTTCATCAAATTTGCAACGTTCTCCGCTGGAAAATTCAACTCAACGCGGGGCAAAACCGAAGGACTTAAAAAATCCATAAGTTTATTCAGGTTTATTTTTACCTAATTGAATTACTTGCCCAAGGTGGGCATATTTATAAACGACTTCAAGAAGGGAGCCATTCGGTATCAAACAAAATGTCATAATTAAGACATCAAGATCCAGCATATGGATACAAGTTTTATAGAAATCAGTTTATGTGATTAGAGAAATAACCGTTTTACAGAAAAACTGCATGGTTCTATGAATCGAGACTAACCTTTCAGCTAGTTTAGCGGAGCTATTATTGTTCATCCAGTAGCTTACAATAAATGGCCTGCATGAATAGCCAATTTATTGGCAATTGACGCAGACCAAATCAATGTCGATGACGCTCCGTTGAATTTTGTATAATAGTTCGAATAATGTAGGAATTTTGGTCTGATGGTTAAATGGTTTCGATCGCAATGTGGTTTCAAATAATAATGTAGGCACCCTCAATTCGCATTGAAATTAAATGTCTCTTGTTATCAAATTGAGACATATCGAACTAGCACAATTGTCTGTGTTTGGGGAACTGAGACCTGCATTGACATCTCGCCCAGACAATATGCATTATTATCACATAATAATGCATATTGTCCTGCTGTATGATAATATATCATCTTCTAGGACCCTGCTGTTAAAGCTTTACTATATTTCCGTGTATGACCAGTCAGACAAAAACTGAAATGAGAATTAGAGGTATAATAAATATTAAATGGTCTTCTCATACAACAAACGTGTCCTTATTAAGGTTTAACACGCCGAAATAAATTGGATGGGTGACTTTTTAAGGCGACCATTTCCATGTTTCTTTTTTCTTTTTGAAGTAAAGGAACTCTTATAATGAATAAAAATGTGGTATTTATGTCATCCATATTTTTTTTTAATTTCTAGTTAGTTTGTATAGTGTTTTTGTTAACAATGTAGGTACAACGGTGAAGCAAACAATGACTTTAAGATCAAGCAGGTAATATTCCACCAAATAAGGTTCTATTGTGTTTGTACTTAGAATTAATTTCTCATTGTTTGTTTGATTACAAAATCTTTGATCTTTGTAATATCTACAATGCCCCTCTGAATTTGTACACAGTTGAAATTAATTGTAGGAACCCAACTGCGACACCAAATGAAAATATCTAAATAATAGAGAAACCATTTCGGGCTTTGGATAGGCTTCACTTTGTGGTCCTTTTGTGAATATTACCAGACTATAAATGGAAGTTCAAAGTTTGGTCTTGGGGTGTCCCCCGTGGGTCACCGCCCGAAACTATCATTGTATGTGTAAATTATTGCAATAACAAGTTCGGATACCTTGTTTAACTTTATGTTACAATTTGGGCTACCCTAAACTCGGTGATATAACCTAAGATATGAAGCGTCAATAGACTAAATTTATCTGTTTTCACTTACCAACTCTCCTATTAAATTATTTGGTCTTACATGTATATAAAGAATTTATAACTTTTGAAAGATTTCGGTTTTAAAAAGAGAATATAAATCATAATTTAAACGTTATTGAATTAAATTAAAATGATACTAGTGGGGTGCCCACGACTTCATACCTACGCGTGGTATTTTGTATTTGCTAAATAGTACCAAATGTAAACACATACTAGGTACAACAGTAAACAAACAATTTATTACAAGATACATTTAAATTTGAAGTCTCTCACTCCAAAAACATAGGACTATTATACAAACTTCCAACACCCGTTGTACCCCCTTAGGGATTATGTTTCATAAAATAATTTCATAGCGGATGACTACACTTCAAAAGGAACACTTGTCTTATAATAAGCTTTTTTACTCATCTTTGTAAAAAAGCTTATTATAATATATCGGATTACCTTGAGGACAAAACTGCTTGGGATGGAATCTGCTCCAACACAAAATCAAAAACAAGACTAACAAACAAATAATGATTGTAAAGTTTCAATACAAAAACGAGCTAGAGTTTCTAATCGCATCTTTGCTCTAGTGTAAAAAAAGCGAAGCGACCAGATACCATAAATTTATTTCCTACTTATCTTTAAGCACCTATGATTATTTTTTTTTGTTTTTTTGTAATTTATTTTGACGTGTCTAAGTTTTGTAAAACCAAACTATGGAAATAAATGATTTTGTATCTTGTATCTTGAACCTACTTGCCAAATACAAATCTCTTCGTTTATCAAATATTATGATTTGATTCACATGTTTCATATCTTTCAAATAAGAACCTGAATACTGAATTCGAATAACGTCAAAAACATAATAATACAATACAAAAACGCTTTATTGTACACAACACAGGAACATAAACACGTAAAACAAAATAAAAAAAACAATTGGTACAATGGGCTGCCTTATCGCTTAAATGAGATTTCTTCCAGGCAACCTTAACATAATACTTACATACAAACTTTCAACCCCTGTTTTTACATCCTACAAAAACCTACCTGCCAAATTTCAAGGTTCTAGGTATACATATAGGTAAGGGAACATTTTCTAAAAAAAACAGGTATAGTTTCTAAGAATTCGTCATGAATCAGTGAGTGGTAAAAAATAGTTTCTCTTTTATACATGTAGTGTAGTATGTAGTTTCTCTAAGTAAGAAATCAGTTCCTTAATGCAAATAAAATTAATATTTTACTAGCTTTAGCTTTAGCTAACTAGTTGTCCGGGTTTTATAGATTTAGAAAATTTTAGAAGTTAATCATTTATTATTTAAACATGTTTATAATTGCTTTATGATTTTGCACATATAAAATGTTTGTTAAATGTTTGTTTCTTTTAATACGCGAGGATACTTGTTCATGTTCGTCCGTAATCGGATTTGTACACGGCTTATGTCCAAATTGTCCATTAATGACCAAAGGCTTCCAATCATCTAATGGGATTGTAATCTCTTGTGTCCCTTTCCATCATGTCACGAAAGCTTTTTACTTTACAATTCCCACAGCGGATCATTCAGCTTTATATTTTTATTAATGTATTTATAAATATTAGCGATGGCGCGGGTTGAATATTTTTCCCGTAGTCCTTTTGAACTCGGACTACACTTGGTTCCAAAAATAACAGGTCAATCACTCACAAGTAAATTTCGATATATCCTTAAGTCGTAAAACAATCTCTATACCTGAATTAGATTTTAGTACCTGTTATGTTTTGATATACGATAGTTTTAAATGTTTAATATTGAAATTTCTATTTTTTAGTGACAATCGCGACAATCATTTTGATGTAGTCCTAATGAATATTTGAAATTTAATATATTTTACACATGTTAAAGATTTTGAATAAGTGATAAACCTCACTTTTTAGTTTAAACTATTTTATTTTTTTGTGCAGGAAAAGATTGAGACACATTTGTATCCTGTGTGCGAGGGTTGCGGATGTACTCGTACATATCTTAATCTTTTCCTGCATAAAAATTTGAAAATATTTGCAAAAGCTATATTTCCTCAGTGGGTTTTGTGTAGGTGCTTATGAGCATTAAAACCCCGAAACTTTCTAGGTTTCCACAATAAGAATGTCATTTTGCATAAACTGCGTAGAGAAATAAAAATCATAAGATGCACCCCAAACGGTCGCAAGGAAGTCGCAGGCGAGATCAGTTAATTTCGTTATCATATTTACTGATTAATGTATTTTGTTACAGCAATTCGACTCAGTGTGCAAAGCAGAAATATTGTTTTTAATACCAAGGATTCTTTTAAATGTAAGTATTCTCCTAATCAGTTGGCATAGAATGTAAAAAATGATATTACTTATTAACCAAACATTATTACAGCTATACGTATGTACCAATTGAGAAACCTTGTGGTTATTTAAACCGCGTTACGTTAAATATATACGTATGTTCCAATTGAGAAACCTTATGGTTATTTAAACCGCGTTACGTTCAATTCGTACAAATAAAGCACCGGAAATGAGAGATGTTAATTTTTGCAAAAATATTATTTTTCGTTTTAATAAAACATACTTGAACAAAATGAACTTTACTATATCGTTGAGAGCAGTGTGCCACTTTCAGAGAATGTAAAAAAAATAAAATGTAGTCTGACACACAACAGAACTTTTGTTCTGTTTACACAATGCCGTTGCATGACGTTTTGTACAGTGTTTAGCCAGGTTTAAGTTGCTACGCTAAGTCTGGCTAAACAATTTGCTTGTAACTTTGTAAACATTTTAAGGGTTCCGTACCAAAAAGGTAAAACGGGAGCCTATTGCTGAGACTTCGTCGTCTTCTAGAAACACAATAAATAAATTTATAAGAAATAATATAAATAATATATTCATATCCCATATATACCTTACTTGGATGGTTGACCTCTTCAACTGTATTTTTTAGCACAGAACGAATTTTTTTTTATTGCTTTTTTTATTGCATAATTTGTAAAAACTACACATAACCACCAACCCTATGTGTAAATATGAGTCCATCTCATACGTATAAAATTTATTTTATGATAACTGTACCTTTATTCGCCGACTCGTTTAGCACATTGACGCATTTTTAAATCTAGGGGCCTACCTGACACTCTAGATAATAGAGACTCTAGAGAATGAAGCCAAACAGGTCTACAATATACTTATTCACTTTTCTTGAAAATAGATTACATTTATGAGGAAATAATGCCCCAGAGAGCGCATTCCAAGAAAATTCTAAAATCTCCTCTTCAAAGTTGTTTCATGCCCATGCCATGCATAGTATACATTATATCTTTTAAGATATTTTATAATGTATACTTTATAATGTATATTTCGTATACATGATATCTTAAAAGTATAGAGCTTTAGCTCTACCGTTAATTAAAACTTTGATATTCGTTTTGAAATGGTACTGCACTAGGCATGTCGTCGATGAAAGTTTACTAGAATGAAGCGTAATCCTATGAATTTCGTACGATTTAATTATTTCGTAACGTACCCAAGTTTTAATTAAAATTGTTTTAATAAATGAGCTCACTTAAATATTTACTTGAGGGTTTGTATATTTCCGTTTTAAGGACTTGAAATGAATTTCGGATCATTTGTTTGAGGAATGAATAACAAAATTATGACTCTCATGGCTTAGAAATTCAAAACCTACAATTAATGTAAATGAGAAAGTATGTTTGTGTATGTATAGTATTCCAAATTCACAAAGCCGCGTGAAAACCTGGTTAAATAATATCACTTCAATGTCAATCTTTTAGACACCATCATTTTTTTTAATTAACCTATTTTGATAATGAAGGCCAGAAGAAGTTTCGCTCAAGGTTAAGCGGACCCAAGCCCGGTGCTGACTAGTGTGTCGTCGTCATTACCATTTCATCTTTAAGATGTCTAATGTGGGTAGTTCTTTCTTTGTACCCGCGGCTTTATTCAAGTCGCTCGTCCATCTAGTTGGTGGACGTCCATACGTCTTTCTGATTCGTGGCCTCCCTAGAAATGTGTTTATTCTGAGCTGTATTCAATTGTCACTTTTGATTTTTGGCAGTGTACTTATTGTGTGCTGCTTCAGTGGCACAGTGGGCGAGAGTCCGCTTGCGGCGCAAGAGGTAGCAGGTTCGATTCCCGCCGAGGGTGAAAGCGTTTGTGTATGTTCTGCAAGCACTTTCTCCTTGGTCTGGGTGTTTAATATGTATAATAAAAAATATCTATATATGTATGACTATTATATTAAGTATATCAGATATCTAGGACCCGTAATACAAGCTTAGATCTTACCACGGGGCTAGATATTGTTGTGTGAATTGTCTGGAAATATTTTTATTTTTTTTTATTTTAGTGTGTCTGTTTGTACTGCGTGCTGCGGCTGTACCACCTCCTCCGGGCAGGAGTGACGTGGAAGGGCGCGGCGGCCATCGAGCTGTGACTACTGCCCGCCGGCCAGGTCGCGCCTGGGCTGCCCACTCCCCCCTGCGAGTCCACTCTGCTGCTTGGCTATGCGGAGAGCGACACCGATGCAAGCCTCCACGAACTCTAAAGACTACCAATCCGTGTTGTGGCATGATGAACCTGTTAAAAAAAATACTGTTTACTGGAAAAGTTAACCTTTCCAGGTGCTTAGGAAAATACCATCAACATACTACGTAGAAGTGATAAGTCTCATATCAACTCGTGGTAGAAATAACAATACTCTTTGTACAGATATAAGCGAAATAGTTTTGAAATGGTACTGCAACGATAGGAAGAATATTATTTAGTTTTTATGAGATAACACGACATTTGATAAATATCAAAGCCAATAGTTAAAAACTACAATAGTTGTACATTAATATCTGTTGATTTATAAATCCTTCGACTCTGGAAATAAACGTGGCATAGATAAGCACAAATCCCTAAATACTTCCCTGTACTGATATCCACTAAAGTCATTACTTTCAGCGCAGTGGAGAAACTTTAATGTTTCGACTTTCGTAGCACTGGAAGCTAAAATATCACGAGGAATAAAATATAACTTTTGCTGTTCGCCTAAAGGAAGGTTAGCTTTCAGACAAGACGACACTCAAGGAAATAAAACGTTTGTAAAGCATTAACAGTGTGATAAATAAACATTAAAAATAACGGACGTTTATTCAATATTAAATTAACTTGGGTAATATTGCCACCATGTTTGTTTTGTATTATTACGTTTGTTAGAATAGTTTTCAACTTCGATCGAAACTCTGTGGTTATAGGCTCGAGTTAAATTGCCTTTTATAAATTACTGTGTGCTTCAGTGGTGCGAAACTTTTTAAGCCTATACACACAATAACCCTTTTTGCGATGTAGATACAGGATTATGTTAAACAAATTAATAATAAGGGGGTTTAAATTTTCCTTGTTTACGTATACTAAACATTGATAGAAATGTTTGTTGTTTGTCTATATTAATTGGTGACTTGTGAGAACAAGAGTGTTTATATAGCCGGAAAATATTGCGAATCATAAATTGATCTATTTCCCAGTAATTTATAAACTTACGTAAAATCATCAACGGCTGTTGGAATGTTAATACATTCCATAAAATAATTATTGAATTAATTATTCCATAAATTGAATAATTCTAACGCAAAAACTTTTAGTTGATCAAAAGATCATCTGAACCTGGACGTAAATTGATGAACTAACGATTTTGCCTTACTTAAACACATACACAAGTGGACGAAGCGGTGCCAAGTGTATTTCTAATTGGCACCAACAAAACATTATACCGTTAACATTAAGTTCGTTGGTGGATGGCAAGTGCAATACATTCGTTGGAGTTACGACAATTGGATTTAGATTTTGATGAGTTTCGTAACTTAATCAATGGAAATTTATCAATTAACGATTCGTATTATGTTCCGGTGAGATTTACAAAGTATAACCCCGTCATGAAAAATACATAGCATGCCCTTTTTAGTACAAACGAATCTTGTATTTTTCTGACACACAAACGTCGTAGTGGTCAAACAGGAAAAAATAATGTTAAGAGACTGAAATGCAGTTCAGTTTCTTTATAATACTGTCATTTGTGATAAATAGTCAGACTATAAAAATGAGCTTCAATTGATCCTATGTTCTGCAAACTCATAATACTCAAAAGGTATATAAAATAATTAAAAGTCTCTATATAAACCACACTTTTCTTTTATGTGCAGTTTCAGCGCCGCGGCCCTCCCGAAGTTTTATGAAAACCGCAAACGTAAGGGAATATTTCGACGCAGAGATAAGAGAACGTCTGCTTAATTGTTTCCATTAAAATTTAAATGAAGATTTTAACCTCAAATTCATGATAAAAACCTTAAAGAAGAGCTTTAAATAATAAGCTCCAATTTAATAAAAATGGGAATGTTTTAATGTGCGAATGAGATATAGCAGAAAAAACACTTCTTTTTGCGAATTGTACCTGATTAAGCTTTTGAGAGCCTTTTTAAGAGATGTTTTTATATAATTTCACACTGATTTTATTTTATCAAGATGAATGTATATTTTCTGGATATAATGTAATCAATGGTTTATTTTTAACCACGTATCACAATTCTTCAATTTATAAAGTTCATTAGCATTGAAAAACTGAACATTATAAATATATAAAAACTATAAATAAATTTAAATTGCAAAATTCAAGTGAGAGATGATATATACTCTTTAAAGCTTGTTTTAAAAAAAAAAAAATATTGTAAATAGGTAAGTATGGTTGATATAAGAAATTATATTTTTGTAATAGATGGCCGAATAAGTTAAATTGTACATACGCTATTGTTTGAAAGCACTCATAAATAACTACATAATTGTAAAAGCTTATAGTGTTATGTTGAAATATGTAGTTCTTGTTGTTTGTGTAATACTTATAAATGTACCTACAGTAAAATATATAAAATGAGATGTTAATAAAATGAATGTTCAAGTATGGTGTTTGTTTTTAGCTCAAGAGCTATTTTCATCTGTTCGGTATTTGCGCCCTTTAGAATAATGTAAGTAATCATTTTGTTTTTAATATTATTTTAATTGTAATATAAAATTTAATTGTAAATAATAATTTGTCCGTTATTTTGATTATAAAAAAATAACACCTATATTTTTCTTACAAACGAAAGATCAACATTGAACAATTGAATTGTGCATTGAAGTTTCGCGTGTTGTAATGATTTCGTGCGATTTGAACTATAAGCACTCCATAACTTTGATGCTCCATATCTTGTAATTTTCTTACAAAATTGATATTAGCGAATTTTAGGTACCCAATATTTTTAGACAGGCTAATAGACAGACTAAATAAAATACCTACCCATTTTTTATGTTGTCAGCATGTCTATTATTATAGAGCCTACTGCTCAAAATCTCATAGATTTTGTTTGTTTTGCCATCTTTTCGATGTTATATGTTATGCAATGTACCTACCTGTGCAAGTTTATGCAGCAAACGTTTATTTGAATTTGTTTTCGTTGAAATGGCTTTTTGCTGGCTATAGTATCAGGTAAGTAGTGTATATGTACTAATATATAGCGGTTGGGGCAAAACTGATATAGAATAGAGACTTTGACTTGAGACGTCCAGCAACAAAATGGGCATCAAAATAAAAAAAAACTGTGTCTCGTAACTTTTGCCTATTAGTCGTGTTTTATTGGCATGGCACCGCGATTGCAGGAACACCAGTGTAAAAAAATATTGACAAGTTTTATACTATAAATAAAATAATATTTTTATTATTTCATTTATGTTCATTTATGGTACGGGTTCCAACTCAACATCTGTCGACGTTCCTGAATGAGCAATTTTGGCCGCAAGAGTCAAGTTTCGACGGTTCATCGGTCGCCTACACTGCAAGGCGACACCGCCGTAACAGATGATCCACGATGCTGACACTTTAGTTTATAAGATTTATATTTTTTATGTTTTCTATAAGGTATAAATATGGCCTTAGATGCCTGAAATAAATAAATAAATTATTTATAAATTTTACAGTTTTGGAGGGATTTTGATGTTGGTGGCGGCATATTTAACGAAATAAAGGGTATTTCAATTAGAGCTGGATCGAATCGGAATCTTTTTTTAGAGTTCTAGTAAGCCATGTTCTTAGGGTGGCGGTGTTTGTTATTGCAAACGTTGCGCGCTTTGCGTCCAGTTTTACATTAGACGCGGACTTTCGATTTTTAAAATACAAACAAATATAAATATAAAACTTAAAGCGTTCCTACGTTTGTTAGCTAAATTTGAAACGACTGGTGGTTAGGTTATCAATCAACCAGTACCGTAACGTCAAAAAAGTAAACCAAATCAAATTAAAACATTTCCAACAAAACATACGGACATTGGCTGTTGACGGCCATATAGCCAGTCACGGACGCCATCAAATAAAAGAAGAAGAAGTAATAACATCGCAGACAGTAAAATTTCCTAGTATTATTGATAATTTTCGAAACGTTTCGTACATAAACAACGAGTTTTTTTGAAGTGAAACTTCTTTAGAATCGTTGTGATTTCAAACCGGATGCAACGGAAAAAACGACAGGTAAGCGACACAAATACAATAAATAGTCACCTGTAATTAGTGAGCCCGAGCGAGAGAGCAGATGTCAGCGTGTATGTATATTCACAATGTTTAATACTAGCTTGTATAATATTTGAGCATTTAACGTGTATGTGAAAACTACGTGAGCTAATACTACTGTACACTGTATGCGGCTGCGTATTACAGCTTTTTAGTAGGATGTCAGCGTGGTGTGTTATTATCTAACAGTGTGTTTGTGACTATTTTTATATCTTGTTGTGCTAAATAATAAATTTTATAAGATGCCGAAAACTAATGCCGAAATGTGTCGTCAATATCGTCGCAAAAAAAAAAAAGAAATAAAATTAAAATGAAAAAAAATCTGAAACTGAAAATATGGAACTTGAGCAATAGATTATGTAACATATGTAAAATAAAATATAAAATATCTTTTAAAATTAATCAAAATACTTTCATTTTTAAGCAATTAAACTTTGTAATTATCCTACCCTTGTTATATATATTCATCTCATTCTTTTGTCGATTTTTTTTATGCTGGATAAGCCTTCATTTGACCACAATCGCACCTGATGTAAAGTGACGATGTGGTCTAAGATGGGACATGAAGACCTGGAAGGTAGATGGCTTCTCCGGGCCGAAACACGAAAAAATCACTTCACGCACTGGCCCAGCCCGGAGGGTGGTGACAAGCCGCGGCCGAAGCCTACCACCAGAGACTGTTCTGAGCACCACCCGGAGGTCACGTGTAGGGATTTCTTTTCACTAAACTCGTTCCACAAAAGTTACTCTTTGGTGACATATTTTTGAAAATTGGTCCCCAAACGGTCCATGCATCATGATGAAATTTAAATAATTTCATATTACAAAATGACATACAAATGGGATTTAAAAATTAAAACTATTTTTGTTTTCATATAACTCACAGTTGTATATAACTTCAAAATCGTCCCATCCTTATTAAAGTTCTTTATAATTTCTAACTCTACGAAAGTTTCAAAGATTTTGTCTTGCCGATATAAATTATTAAAAAACGTATCTTGTTAAAAGATTATTTTTTTATGATTTTTAATCGAATTTCTACTCAGCATACTGTGAATAAAACGAAGGAACGCCTAATTTCATTTTTAATTGAAATGTGTTATTTTATTGTTATTCGCTGAAAATGTTCACCCGCTACGCTGTAGGTATATAATTTTCTTGAAACAAAGGAAATAATTCATTAATTAAATTAGCTACTGGAAATTACAAATTTGTCTGGTTTGTGGCTTTCCATGTATTCTTGTGAAGTTAAATGAAAGCATTCGCTTGATCCTACCGATCCCTTTTACGTTTAAATTTATAATGAAATAAATAAACCTGGTAGGTATAGTCAATTAGACATCATCATAATGATCATCCCCTATTTCAATGCCTTAATTTCCTTAAAAGTAAAACACCATAATATTTTGTAGTGTGCACGCAATGCGCTTTCATTTAATACCCCACTCGAGTATATTTGCAGTTTTCCTTCCCCACTCTCACCCCCATATCTTTTGAACGGTAAAACCGATTTTCATTGAACATGCCAAAGAACACTTGCGCAAAGCACACCTTTTAAACTAAAAAAAAATAATTGAAATCTCTCGATCCATTCGGGTGCTATGATGTCCCAGACAGACACGTCAAACTTGTAAGACCCCTCTTTTTGTCGGAGGTTAAAATTAGGATTCTAAAACACCAATAAATTTTATAAAGTCATCATCAATCCAATCCCGGAAAAGAAATATTCCGGGTCGGTCGTTACGATTATATTTCATCATAAAATAAAGTAGATAAAGTATTAGCACCACTCTATCCATGTTCCAAAAACATTTTCATACAAATTTTCAACCCCCTTTTTGCCCACTTAGAGGTAGACTTTCGATAATCTCATTCTTAATTAATGTCTACACCCTATAACAAACGTACCTCCAAAATTTTAGAATTCTTACTTCAAAAACAAAGGACTTTCAAACAAACTTCTAACACTGCCTTAGCCCCAAAATAAGGTTTATTTCTAAATATGGAACATACACACATTATGAGCCCACCTGCACGCCATCTACTGAGCTATCATTTTACAGTCAGTCAGCCAGCCAGCCAGCCAGCCAGTCAGTCAATCAATCAATCAGTCAGTCAGCTTTTCGTTATATTGGATATAAACTACTAACTCCAATTCATATGGAGCTATCCTGAAAGCAACAGGTTTCAAATAAAAATACATTAAAATTCTTACACAGCCTCGAAAGTTTTGAGGTACCAATATACAATACGAGTGGAATTGAGAACCTTCCTCTGAAATCTATTGTACATTCTACAATTACCTTCATTTTTATTCCGGTTACGCTGGTTCTTAAGAATAAATACAAAAAGCCCAGACGAGAGCAGATATTAAATCAAAAGTTTCCTCCTACGCTTTTTGTTGTCTTTGCAAGTATGTCTGCTCTAACGATGTTTAGGCTAAACCTAAACATTCTCCTTTTTGTCGTTTCATATACCATAAAGTATAGCTTTTAGCGCTGAAACATACTATGCCGAAATAGGGTGACCGATGTTCCCCGGCTGATTTTCGGTTCCGTCGTATTCGGCTAGCGACACACCGAGGGCGCCGAACATACGTGGCAGATATTCAGTAGCGAAACCGTGTGTGTGTATACCTCTAAATGAAATAAATATTTCATACAACCCACACAACAACATCTAGCCCCGTGGTAAGCTATAAGCTTGCGTTACGGGTACTAGACATCCGATATACTTAACAGTATACATACATGTATAGATATTTTTTATTATGCATTTTTAACTTAAAGCCGTGTTGGCTTAGTGGGAGGACACTCGACTTTCATTCCGAAGGTCGTGGGTTCAAACCCCGCCACGCACCTCTGGATTTTTCTTGAGAAATTTATGTGCGCTTTAAACACGTGCTTTAACGGTGAAGGCAAACATCGTGAGGAAACCGGCATGTTCTGAGAACTTCAAAAAAGAGTTTGAAGGACATGTGACATTCACCAACCCGCACTTGGCCAGCGTGGTGAATTAAGGCCTAATCTCTCTCGTCAAGAGAGAAGTCCCTGTGTCCCAGCAGTGGGAACGTTAATAGGGTGATGATGATGATGATTTTAAACTTATTATAGTTACCTATAAACACCAATTCCATAATTGTAATAACTGATAAAGCTGTGTTGTTCTATTCGCTTCTCAACTCAGTATGAACATTGAAGCGAACTGTCAAGGCAATGTTAATTCCTTATTTTTGTTTGTATAAACAATTTAGTTTTATTAATTTTAAGTTGACCTGTCCATGTAGGCCATGTGCTTCTGAGGAAATAAACGTTTTGACATTGACTTTGACCCAGACCGGGGAGAAAAGTGATTGCTGAACATGCAAGCACTTGAACAGTCGGCGGGAATGGAACCCTACCTCTTGCGCCGCAAGCGGACCTTTGCCCACCGTGCCACTGAGGCAGTCTCGTTTCTCGAGCGTATTGTGAAGTCGATTTGGATCCGATAGAACCGAACATAGGTCGCGTATAAAGTGACATCTATAGGATTATTTATTTTTTTATTCAACAACAACAATTGTTAATCTATCGTTACAGGATGTTTCCCAATGCAATAGAGTAACTCAATTTACATTATAATATAATATTTTTAATTTCATTCAATTGAAAAGATTATTAATAAACATAAGAAATTAATTAGTGAAATTAAAATAGATAAAAGTAAACTATGAATATAAAAACTAAAATAAAAAAAAATCTAAATCACATTAAAAAAAAAAAAAAATTTGTTGGTGCTGAGCTTACGTCCAACCAAAGTTCGCCTGTACGTTATTATTACGCAAAGTAATTGTGGCATAGTATGTCGTCAGTAATTTAAATAGCATTGCAGGGGTAATATAGGTTGCGTTATTTCACCATTGTTTCCATGCTTAAGATAAATCTCTTTGAAACATAAAAAGTCACTGATGGCAGATTCACATGGTATCACAATGAGAGTAGTGAGACACACGAGATAAACACAGAGGGTTTCTAATGAGTCAGTCGCATCATTAGCTCCAGCGATATTTCCTTTTAACGCTCCACTAAATATCTCACAAAGTTACCGCTTTTTATCAAAGCGCGACTGTAAACCTTGAGAATACTACCTTTGAGTTCAATATGCAACTGCGGAATCGCGATCTTTTCAAACAGGAATTAGCAAAAATCGTGGAATTCTCAGCATTTGATACGGTCCCCAGCTTTTGGGTTCAAAAGCGTAAAACGGAGAAGTTTTAATCCTTTCCTTTTTCATGGATTAAATTTTCGTGAAAAAACATCTCAACAACCACTTACTTTTTATTAAGGTAGAAATAGTATAAGTTTATTATTTTAAATTTCTTTTGTATCTACTAAAACTTTTAAAATATTCAAGAGGTACCTAAGGCTAAGGAGCTAATCCTTTATTATTATGTATTTAATGTTTCATATTCTTACAAGAGGTAATAAAATGAGAATAATGAAGATGGTATCAATGACATATATATTTTATAGTCAGCAATTATATTGTATATAATTAATCAATAAAACTTTGATACCTATATAATGCAATAAGACAAAACACAAACATCATGTTTTTACAATTTTACGGTTAAAATAATTGATAAACTCTATGTAATTGTCAACTGTATCCAGTAAATAAATACTAGATTTAAGACATACCCCGAAGATTGCTAATATAGAGGAAATAAGGAAAGAACGAATTCATTAGTGTGAATGCATAAGTCAGTTAGTAGCAATAAATGAGTTTATATGCTTTACCTTCTATATTCCAGTTTTAATTCCCGAATCCTTTTTATTTATGGCCTTTTTAATTTGTAAATTACTAAAGATAAATCATAATATTATCCAATACCGTTTAAAGTTCAAAAGAGCCCTCCGAATTGGAAAGGTAAATATCAATATTATTTTTGCCGACGAAGTTGGCAATAGATAAAAAGTAGTTGAGGGGAACTCAGACTTAAACCTCTTAGGCTCATTTTAGGTCGGTCATAAAGGAACTTGAACAAGATGTTTGTTATGTTTAATGGTCTGTCTTGCATACACGTGATTTAGAGTAGCAAATTCAGGGTATCTGGAACAGACAATTCAATTACTAGCTTCGATCGATCGAATCGTTCGCCATGTAAATAAGTGAGACCAGACTTACGCAGCACGGTAAACTGCTGCTTTACTGTAGACCTCTATGAACAGGCCCATGTATCGATGAAAGAGCTATGGAAATTGACTACTATGCGAGGGAAATAAGGATATATAGGTATACAGGGAAAACGAGCGTCACACTTATTAAGCTAATAGATTCATAATTAGGTAATTTGGTATTTTTTAAATTGACACCACAAATCATCAAGTTGGTCAGCGTTGGACATTCAAAAACAGATGACGAATTATGGTGATTGTTGAGTCTATAAAAAAGCTCGCAGATACAACTCTTTGCCAACCAATTCACGTCATTCAAATTAAAACCTTATATTTTTTGGATTAACAATAAAAGACAAAAAAAATGTTTTTTATTTACTTTAAAAGATAAAATAACTGTAAACGGTTTATAAAAAAAAATTCTTTTATTGTTATCAATTATATTCCTACGTGCTTTGACGTTTCGAATGATCATTCTTATGAAAACATAACCTATTTAATTAACCCCCAACCAAAAAAGATGGGTGTTATAAGTTTGACGTGTCTGTCTGTCTTAACTTTAAAAGATAAAATTAATTTAAACGGTTTATAAAATAAATACCTAACCATTTAGTTTTCCTGAAGCGCCCTGGAGTCGCAGGTAAAAGCGTTCCACTTCAGTTGAATTATAGCTTTAACTTAAGAGGAGAGGTGAGGCATTTAATTTAATGCTAATTTAAAAGTTTCGGTCACCTTATTGAAAAACTTTGATAATTTTCAATCCCTTAATGTTTGATTTTCAAAAATAATGAAAAAGTTTCAGGAGCTTTTTAGCGGAAATATTTGATTGTTCTATAGAATCTTTACAATGTTTTTTTGTGTTATTTGTATATTTCCTTCCTTATTGCCCTTTTACGCTTTAAGACTAATAGAAATACATATGGTGCTCAATGCCGACCTTCGTTACTATGCCACCGTATTTAAAACATCAAACATACCATACCCGAGATGCAATCTTTTTCAAAACACCTAATATTAATACCCGTTATGCCGACTATTACAATGTTCTTTGAATTGAGTCCCTGGATGTCGACAAAATGTACAGTCCAAGAAACATATGCTCTGTAATATGATTTGTATCCGAAAAGTAATAAAATTTAGGTATCATATTTAAGTAGCTATTAAACACGTAATTTTAAAATCATAGTGAATTGAATGAACCTATTTAGGAGAGCTGATTTAGAAGAAACGTGCTTTATAAAGTTAAGCAACGTTTACGCATGACCAGTACTTGTTTGTCCTCAAATACCACTTAGCCGATTATAATAAAATTCGCACACCATGTGCAGTTCGATCCAACTTGAGAGATAGGATAGTTTAAATATCTAATTATAGTCGCAATTTTAATTTATTGCTAATTATTTTTCTTTTATTATCTACAGGTAAACAAAAGTGTAAAATAAATGTCTTTTTATAGGTTGTCTATGATTTTTCTTGATAAGCTATTCATACGTGGTGACTATTATACTCTTTGGAATATTGTCTATGTCTCGAAAGTTCAATATTCAACATAGTTTTCAATAATTTTTTTCTGACATGAGTTTGAAGTACTTAATTATTATTTTTTTATTTTTTTGTTAAATGTTGAAATAGCGGAGATTATCTATATTCTATATAAATAAAAATGAATTGTTGTTCGTTAGTCTTGATTAAAACTCGAGAACGGATGGGACGATTGAGCTGATTTTGGTTTTTAAATGTTTGTCGTAGTCCAGGGTAGGTCTAAACGGTGAGCAAATAAGGAAAATTTTCCGGGAACTTTTTTTACCCGTGCGACGCCGGGGCGGGCCGCTAGTTTAATATAAAATTTACAATAAATTGTAATCGTTAGAACTGGGGTGGGCGCGGGAATGACTGACAGTTTAAATTAAAACGCGATCCAGCTAGCCAGTTTCGCTTAATCGGTAAAAACATACATTTATCGCGTACTATAATTAAACTATGTCTCCACAGATCTAAGCGCATGACGGAAGTATTTCATTAGTTACTAATTATAACTAATTAAAGTTGCAATTATTAACTAAATACTGTGCTTGAATTGCTTTTGATAGTGTTCATAAATAACACCCATTCGATAATTCGCTTCTGAGAACTAGTAAGCCTAAGCTTTGTGATGAAGCAAGCCACTCATAATGCCGCCGAGCCGAGCTAAATAGCTTTCACAAACTCATAACCTGCACGGAGTCCACAAAGTGTACAAGTAAGCTGTTATCTCTGTTGAAGTTGCTACTAAGTTGGCCAACTTGCAGTGTTGGGCTTCCGTCGCAGTACCTACATTAAACTAAGTAAAAGTCATATCTGCTTCATAACTTTTATGTTACCTACATTATGATTTATGACTCAAGCTTTTTATGCTAAATGGATTTCAGCTGTGACACGCTCCCTTGACCTTAATCGATCACGTAAATTGGGTAGAGTTCGAGTGTCATGTCTACGAAACTTTGTAAGTTAGGAAACTTTATAGTTTCAGATGTATTGGAAAACTTTGACCGTGAAAAGTGTTGGTAACGACCTCAGTGATGTATCATCATTAGATTCGTAGCATATATAATTATGGCCTTAGTCTAACTACAAAAGACTGCCTATATAGTCTTATTTTCTTTGTTGAGGTTGTTTATTTTAATTATAAAAAAACGATAAAAGGTTTTTTCGCTGAGAGGCCACATCGCCTTATCGGGAAGTCCATGTCGTTGTTGAAAATGTTTGTAATTTATATGTTGAAATATCATTACCCTGTAATTGTCTTTTTACTATTCAGCTCCGATGAGCAGCATTTGGATTCACGTCTTCTCGTTTAAATACCACAGATTCTTTTGACGAAGACGAAAGTTTTCCGTTAGTGTGTGAAGCCAGTAATCACTTACGGATTAAAAACAAGACAGAAGACTATGCTTGGGGCTTATTCACGAGATCTAAACAGGAATGAAGAGATACGTATATATACAGG
The DNA here is from genome assembly GCA_929108375.1 of Gymnoscelis rufifasciata. Taxonomy (NCBI): domain Eukaryota; kingdom Metazoa; phylum Arthropoda; class Insecta; order Lepidoptera; family Geometridae; genus Gymnoscelis; species Gymnoscelis rufifasciata. The sequence goes on along the minus strand of OV815302.1, from coordinate 7,796,924 downwards.
CGGTCGTCAAGGTTGCCAATTTTATTAAGTATCTCATGTCTCGATATTTTTTTTGTTAACAATTTGGAGACACTTTCGGGCTTCCGATTGAGCTGAAATTCTTCTAACATAATGTTTAGCTTAAACCCCCCTATATACGTACCCATTGCTGGGACACAGACACAGAGATTCTCTCTCGACGAGAAAAAATAGGCCTTAATTCACCACGCTGACCAAGTGCGGGTTGATGAATGTCACATGTTCTTCATACTCTTCAAAGTTCTCAGAACATTTCGGCTTACTCACTATATATTTGCTTTTACTGTTAAAGCACGTTTTTGAAGCGCACATACATTTTTAGAGAAGAAAAATCCATAGGCGGCAGGGGTTTGAACCCACGACCCTCGGAATGAAAGTCGAGTGTGCATAGGCAACACGGCCAACCAAACATAATAATGTGTGATATTATGTTTGGTTTAATAATAATAGTAAAGGAAGTGTCTCACGTAAATAGAACACCCGAGAGAAACAAAGTCTTAGTTAAGAGCAGTCTTGTCTCAGCCGGAAGTTGCCGGGTTCAAATCTCGCTGCGGGGCAAATGCGTGATCTGTTGTTTGTTCCGCACAGACTTGTAGCTATACATCTTGTGATAGTACGGACGTAATTACTTATGTGTACTCTTTGTTTGTTCTTCTGGCTATATTCAAACTCCGTGGCTTTAAATTGCTAAGTTACATATTGACACTATTCAGGTTTTAACCGATGATCTTCATCTTTCATCTTATTGGTGGTGGGTTTACCACCACCATTATCCAAATCCGACCATCGGTCAATTTGGCAACATAACGTTTTCTTAATTAGGTACCTACTTATGCTGTTGTGAACTTGGCAGTCAAACTTAACGGCTTATAATCGAACCAAATTTAAAAGACAAATAAAAGTCAGGAGTAAACTTACCCATCTGCACTAAACTTAAACAAACTAGCAACTATAACTTCAATAAGATTATTCGAGTAACTTTAGCTTAGAGTATTTGATTCATAAAAAAATAAGGACACTGTTAGCGTATGATTTAACATTTTGCTTTTTCGCACCGTACATGACTGACGTACAGATGTACGGTGCGAAAAAGAATACCTATCTTAGGTAAAATGTATTGTGAATTAATATAATGCAAAAATGTGAAACTTTAAAAAAATATATATATGAAAGAACGGAGTTTACCCTTAATTCCGAATCTCAAAATATAAACTTTTAGCTGACCCGGCAATCGTTGTTTTGTCTAATGTGACTGCTTTTATCGGTTGCCAGTTGAAGATTCTTGATTTTGACCCGACTCCTTCAACAATTATCATCAAAATTCAATTAATTCTCACACATCCCATCCTAAGTATACTAAATACTTTCCTCTTGAATCACTCTACCTATTGCTGAAAACTGCATAAAGATCTGTTCAGTAGTATTTGAGCTTATCGCGAACATGGGGACGCTTTAATTTATAATATGTGTCTAATCATTATAATTTCCGCTATTAGAAGCCCAATACTGGACATAAGTCAAAGACGACCATTAATTTATTAATTATTACGAGCGGTCGCTAATTGCATCTACCGCCTTTATTATGTATACATAATACATAATTTTAGATATTATTTAGGATGCACATGTCAATACAAATTGCACTGAAAACTACACCGAACTCCCCAACAATCCCCTTTAAACTTCCGTCATCTCCGTCGAACAAGTACCACCTCAATTTTTTTTAAGAATATGCACTTGTTTCACTACAAAACAATTTTTATTATAAAAGTTATTCGAGGGATAGCATTAGTTGGATTGTATATCTGGACAACATATATTTATTTTTTAATCTACTTTGATAAAGATTATGAAAAATAAAACCTGTTTCACCATCTCAGAGTAAAATTTGACAATAAAATATAGAGCTACTAGAGCGCGTCTGAGACTTCGTACATGTGGATTTTTTTATTCAGCTAAATAGTGCTTAGTGATAGTACAAATAGGTAATTATAAAGAAACATTATTAGTACACCTATATACACCGTGAGCATACATTTTAAAATTCAAGTCTCTTACTAGAAAAACATAAAGACTTTCATAAAAAACTCACCCTTGTTATGTCACTTAGGGGTGGTGCTCGTCTACGCCCTGTAAAAAGCCTACCTGCCCAATATCAATATATTATAGTTTCTGAGATTTGGTGACTAAGCAAAGGAGTGGTAATGGGTTTATCAGCCTATGTAATAATATGTATGCATGTATATGTTCCTTTGAGGCACTATAGATACCAAACGACTGGGTCTATTTTTATGATTCACACATCAATCGATGTCTCTTAGTTTAGTGAGTGTCATTATAGACATGCATGACGTTAGTGGAAATTCAATATGCCAAATATTGGAGGCCATATTATGAAAACAAAGGAATATACGGCCTACGGCGAATATTCGTGGCAACGCGATGTGTGTGGCTGTTAGGTATTTCGTAGTAATTTTGACATATATCAAATATATTTTGGAGTTTGGAGCCAATTACCTACCTCCCTCTCTACTGATACAAAATTAAAATATTATTTTAATTCAAAGCACTGTCTCATTTTCTCATACCGTTTTCGACATTTAAAACACAACCTCGGAGAGGCAATCAACATGAACTAGCAGACTAATTTAGGGAACTCTAGACTCTGTTTACAGAAAGTTGGAACCTGTGCGGTGAATACTAACGAATAAAATGAAGAAGTATCTGAAAATGCCCTCCTTAATTAGAGCAGACAGACCAAACCGTGACGAGAAAACAAAGAAAAACACACTTTAACTGTAGGTAATATGAAAATGTTGGTACGAATATAGAATGAGGAAAGAATATTTAACTGAAATTGCCATTTTTAACTCCCGGTAAGAAGAAAGAAGGTTATTTAAATTTTGGTATATAGGTATGTCTGTGTGTGTCGCAAGTGAACCAATTTCCGATGTCGTCGATATAAAAATCGGTGCAGCCTTTCTAAGGATCCTTCGGAACTTAGGTTCAAAGTCTATAAGTAGGTCTACAAACAAGAAAAGATGTGGTTCGTATGGCGTTAATCTAATTTTAATTTAACTTCCCTATGATCAAATATTAGAAAAAAGGAGCAAAATTGCTAAGAAATAAAATATAAAATTCTAAATCCAACAGGCCCACCTAATTTTTTTACATCGAACCAACAATGCCACTAGGTACCACTTTGCCCCTATCTAAAAATATTAATACGTTTTTTTGGAGGGTAAGCCTTTGTGGCTAAATAAAACATGAAATTGTTAGAATTGGATGCAAAACTCTTGGAATAATAAGGCGTACTTCATAATTTTTTTAAAAGAGTCGATAATACACCTCTCCAGCCAACGGATCAGGTATAAATATACACACACATACCTCTCTATAAAGTTCAATCATTTCAGCTAAGTCTTGGCATCTTAGTAATTGTTGATGTAGGATCGTGTCAGCATAAAATACTTTTAAAGTAAGCCCTCAAAGAGCTCTTGCATATAGCCTTTGTTCTCGTTTATCTACTTGGTGGTGAAAATCCGTTTGTCGACTATCGGATTTGCGACCGCTTTTACGAGCAGAAGCTTAGTGGTATTTCTCTATTCTTATGTAAGATTGAACCCCTGGATAACTATAAATACACACACATTCACACATGAATTAGTATTTATGTGTGCATGTGGATGGTGAGGCTTCTTTATGTAAATTATTTTGCTTCGGTTAGATTATTCAAAGCCGCACGTTCGCGGTGGATGCCAGGAGGGTCAGTTCAGACCGAGACGAGACGCAAAGAAATACAAAATATAATTTTATTTACTACACACGACGATACACTGTTCATATCATTCTACAAAAAACTTTAAACGTCCAGGCGGTGCCGAGGTGCAACGCGCGGGGCCTCCCGTCAACTCATGACGCCGATAGCATCGACGAGAGTTACAGCGCGTAGTAATTTGGCTCATCAAGCATCCTCCGCGCCGCGCCGCGCCTCGTCGCAGTCTGAACTGACCCTAAGTGAAATAACTGGACAACGTATGGCTATGATGACGACGATTTACAAAGAGTATTTCGAATTTTGTATCAAGTTATTATTATTAGAAACATTGTTATGAATTTAATAATTAATTTATACAAAATAAATAACCATTTTAAAACGTAATACCGGCCCGCCCCGGCTTCGCACACACACAAAAACACACGAATTTCAACACATTTCGAACACATTTTGCGATTCATTTTATATTGTAGATAAACAATAAAAGCTACGGATTGTCTTGTCTTCAGAGTTGAAATAATTTGTTATAAAAAGAAAACATTTTCTTATGCGATAAATAATGATAATGGTGACTTGCTTTGTGCTTTAAGACGTTATCACAAACATTCTTTTTGAAATAGATTTCCTGGGTTGTTATGTAAATTACCTTCTTTTCTTTAAGGAAAAAAAGTCTTTAGAAATACATTTCAAAGCAAGAATACAAATTAATGATCACAAAGAATTGACAAATTTTTATCCAGAAATTAGTCCAAGTTGAACCGTTTTCGAATTTGAGTAATAACTTTATTTTTATTTTATTTCGTATATTGATTAAAATTTGTAACAAAATTAAACGTAAGGAAAAGGTTTTTTTACATTAACCACAATGTCGGTCGGTCCGATCCGCTCACTATAAATGCCTTAGTCGCCTATGGTACTAATAGGGATTAAAATGTAGTGATTATCTAATCTCTGGTAGGGATTCAAACGAAATGAAAAATCATGGAACCCTTACTAAACTAATCCAAAATATTAATCTATCACTTGCCCTAAAACTGAAACCATAATCCGTTACAGCGCTCTCCGATCTGGTCTTGAAAATATAAATCATTTTGGCCCGCCCAGTGCTTGTGACCACCGCACAACTTAAGGGTGTAATGCAATCTGTACCTACACCAAGCCTATAAAATATGTATGACAGTAATAATGTAAAATATTGGTTTAAGCTAAGGTGATAGAACTAATATTAGAACAATGAGAGCGCTGTTGGGATCGCTTTAAATAATTCTATTCGGAGTGCAACCTGTAACTTTTACATTCTATGTCGGAAGTAAGCTAGAGACATGTTTTCAAGGCAATATACCTCACTTAGCTTGAACTATTTCGAAGCGTTACGTATTGTTATTTATTAAGGTATGCGTCTTATATTTTTTATTCTAATTGAAAGGGGTCCCTTTGACCAAAAAATAAAACTGTCGTTATATTCAAATCACTCGAATTATTCTGGCCTTTTAGTAAAGGCGTAATGGTTTTCTTTTCAATAAATGTATTTGGTTCATTTATTCAAAACACGTTTGTAAAAAGGATAGAATCATCAATAATACAATCTAAAGGCCTAATAGTAAATCAGATTGTCGAAGACAGATCGAATTAAAGTGCTCGCTCAGATACCTGCTTTATTTATTTGCAATTCATTCGATTATTCAATAAATCTGCTCTTCGCGGCAGCGTTCCAATTTCTTCGAACCGCATTTTCGTACAAGTGGTTATTCGTTTATTCTATTCTGGAGTGGAGATCTGCATGGATTTATCTTGTTTAATTTATTGTTATTACCGCACTGGGACTGCCGTATACACTAAAGGTGGGTTGTTACACCTACAATTTTGTATTATAGTATCTGAAGGAGACAAGATATGGTAAACAGTTTCAGTAAAATATTTTTAAATTTGGATTATGAACTTTGAATTGATATTTAGGTCGCTAAAAGGTCAGGAGATAAAAGACCGGTAGTGGGTTCCATTTCCACTGAGAATAGTGGTTTTTAAGTATATCACTGCCTCAATAAACATTTAAATAAATAGTGATAATTTAAGTATCTTTTAATTAAAAAGGTTTTATTTAATAAATAATTTAATGTATAAATATTTTATAACAATCTTTTTCCAAATGGGAGAAGTGCCCTTGATTGTTTGTAGGATGGTGTTGGTATTACTACGCACCCTGCGCTTAGGGATTCATTTTTTTTGTGAAGGATGGCTGTAAAGCCTTCTGTCTCAAACTCTGCAAACATTCCCGATGCACTGCAGTGTCGGGGCATCCTGAACATCATCCTAAATATATTGTTATACTGCACTCGCAGGGCCTCGTAAGGGCTGTTTTGTATAACTAATCCATAGATCATTAATTTATTTTTAGATTGCACATAAAAACAAAACATACATTGGAAGAGATTCTAAATTTTCAGATCGAGTGGGACTTGAGCCAGATTTCACTTTAAAGAATAATTTATGTTATAACTTTCATCCTTTATCTAGCTGACTAATACTCAGAAACTTTGTCAAGGAAACGATTTACAACTATTGCAAAATTCAGGTCTAAAGCGTTATCTTATCTTAACGTTCCTTTTCACTATTTTCGCATGAAACTTTCAAACGTTTCTTTTCCAGCTGTATCCATATCGTATCGGTATATATGAAAGCGTTTGAGACAAAACAACGATTTTACGTATTTTTATTAGTAACAATATTTTATAATCTGTATTATTATATTGTGTTAAAAGCCGTGTTGGCTAAGTGGGACGACACTCGTCTTTCATTCCGAAGGTCGTGGGTTCAAACCCCGCCACTCACATATGTATTTTCTTCTTGAGAAATTTATGTGCGCTTTAAACATGTGCTTTAACGGTGAAGGCAAACATCGTGAGGAACCCGGCATGTTCTGAGAACTTTAAAGAGTATGAAGGACATGTGACATTCACTAAATCGCACTTGGCCAGCGTGGTGAATTGAGACCTAATCTTTCTCGTCAAGAAAGAAGTCCCTGTGTCCCAGCAGTGGGAACGTTAATAGGGTGATGATGATGATTATTATTATTATGTTATATATAAATTATGTTTTGAACAGTAATATAATATTATAGAAAGCTTCAGCCAAACCTACGCGGGAACATTTTTGCCTGAAAACGTCCCGCTTTGTGGTTGCGTAGGTTTGCAAAGGGCCATAGTAACGCATGGGTAGCGACCGCCGCGCGTCAGATGCTCCCGTTGCGCAATCGCTTTGGTTGCGCTGGTTTGACCGAAGCTTAAGTCTCTATCGATATCGTGTCGGGATGAAATAAAAGCATTCGTCGAAAAAGCGCTACTTTTCCGTAAAAATCTGTGCTGAATATCAATATAATATTTCGGGAACATTGCGTACCTACCTACCTTCTAATAGTTATGAATTGAATTTTTATAACCTTGTATTTTCCAGGCGGGTGACTTTTTAAGGACTTTTCCTTCTAGTTGAGTTGACAGTAAGTAGAAACACAGTATTTTATAAGTAATCTTTGCTCCCCTAGATCTGTATTTAGATAAGGCTCGTCTCACTTTTTGCTCACCTTATCCTCTGTTCTGAGATCTCATTGTGTAGTCACCGAGGGACGTTTATTTTTTCTATCTCATTTAACTTTTCGGAGATTAAAGGAAAACAAACTATACTCCTTTGAAAGTAATGTTATTTAACATGGGCAAGTACATTGGAGCTTCTTGTTAGGGGTTGTTCCTTTTATTATTTTAGCATTTTATAGAATGACAGCGGTTTGTTCCACAGGTTTTCTCGCATTTATATTTGTGGCTCAGTCTATCCTGTCTTGTAATATAAACTCATGTTATTTAAGCTTATCGATTCTAACCGATGTTGTTAGCACCAACCAACGGTTTAAATTTGTTAGTTTAACACCAAACTAGTTTAAATTTCAATAGGTATAATTTTCAACAGATTTTCATTATGACCTATAAAAATGATGGTCCCCTTACTCAAGATTGGTCGCTATGGTGGCTATTTGAAACTAGGACAGAGTGATGAGATTTTTTTTATGATGGATTAGAATTCATTTGACCACAATCTCACCTGATGTAAAGTGACGATGTGGTTTAAGATGGGACATGAAGACCTAGAAGTTAGATGGCTTCTCCGGGCCACATTACGAAACACGCAAAAATCGCTTCACGCACTGGCCCAGCCCGGAGGGTGGTGACAAGCCGCGGCCGAAGCCTACCAGAGACTGTTCTTAGCCCCACCCGGAGGTCACGTGTAGGGATTTAGAGGGTTACCACTTACGGACGTGAACAGACAAAACCTCCACTGTTTTATCATGGAATAAAACTGCTTGTTAAATTACTTCTAGCACTATATTAATTATTTAAAAATTCATACACACTACAGAACAGATATAATTATTCCGTACTTTTATTATCTACCACAAAAATTATCGTGACAAAGTTAAACAATGCGAAACTCTCCATTATAAAGAAGAACTCGAATAACAATAACATAAACATAACACATGTACATTACACATGTACATTTACATTGTAAAAACTAGTTAAGAATTAATTATGTTTTTGATTTAGAGTAACATAATTACAAAATATGTTGAATTAAATTCAAAATGATGACGAGTGAAAGCAAGTTTTACATTTTAGTGATTGTCGTTGATTAATTGTGATCAAACAATGATCTAATTTCTTTTAAATAAAAAAATATTTATACTTTTTGTCTAAATGAATTGATTAAGACTGTAACTTAACATAATGGTGATGCATAGCCCTTCCATTGAGGAAGGTAGGAAGGTATCTCTATCTTCTTCTATTTTTCATACTGTCTATTTTTCATACTGTGGGGAACTACGTTATCCCGCGGGTAAATCCTAAAACACGGGCCTGTAGCCCTACCACGAGCTGCCACTTACGACTGTTGAAGATTACTACATGTTGTAATCCCATGCATTTGACAGATTTTTCAACTACTTAAATTTTATCTTTAAGTTTTAACTATATACGAGTATAAAGCAAAATCGGAAATTTTCTAGAACAAAATGTGTTTGCTTTGCTTGAAAGATTGCCACGCCCCAAGGCAATTTTTCCGCTTTATATACCAATTCTGAAACACCTCGTATACGTTACAGACGTAACTTTTGAAAGAAACTTGCATTACATCAACCGGGTCCAAAGGGCCCAGTCTACTAAAGAGCAAAAGAGCCAAATAATATTAACAAGCCTAGGCGAGCCACTAGATCATAGAGTACAATTTAGGTATTTATCTGTTACGGTGACACAGTTTGCATGAAGTGAGTAGGACACTGCAATCGTAAAGTGGGCTCTGAAGCGCTTTCCAATATTCTTCATTCTTATTTTTATTCAATACAATTCCTGCTCCATTATTATGAAGATTGTGCGATGTTGAGAGTTCTCGTTTTCCAGTTTATTAAGTGTAAGAATTTAACATAACCTTGTGGTACCATACTGCTTGTACCTTTGTGGTTCTATTGAAAATATATCCAAAAAGTGAGTGAGGGGCACTCTGCTATTTTTTTTTCAAATCCACTTGAAATAGTCAATCAAATTGTAAAAATGCTAAAATAATAAAATTATACGTCTCAATTACAGCTGGTTTTGTTTTTATTTGTGCGCTGGAAAGCTAGTTTATCATTTTTAGTCCTTAAATAAAAATTATTGTCTGTAGAGAGGAATCTTAATCAAATAAATAATACTTTTTTTTTTTTTTATAATTGATAAGCCTTCATTTGACTTCTTCACAATCTCACCTGATGTAAAGTTAAGATGTGGTCTAAGATGGAGCATGAAGGCCTAGAAGATGGCTTCTCCGGACCACATTACGAAACACGAAAAAATCGCTTCACGCACTGGCCCAGCCCGGAGGGTGGTGACAAGCCGCGGCCGAAGCCTCCCACCAGAGACTGTTCTTAGCACCACCCGGAGGTCACGTGTAAGGATTCAGAGGGTTACCACTTACGGACGTGAACAGACAAAACCTCCAAAATATTTTTTAATAATAAAAATTCTTTTTATTATTAAAAAATATATATATACTAGCTGTGCCTTGCGGTGCTACCCGCGTTATAATGGATGAAGTACTCTTAACCAACAACATATTTATTTGAATAAAGATTAATATTATTATGTTGATACAACTTAAACAAATTATTTCGACCAAATTAGGTACCATAAAAACGGTTTTTGTGAGTTAATCTTAAAAGATAGACATATACTATCGCGGACTGTTTTTTAGATAATTAAAAGAGCTATTATTCTTTAATACATATTTTTTGTGTACCTTGAACCGTTTTCACGGCGCACGCAACGGAAGGCTTCAAAGATGAACAATTTCTCCTGTTTTTTACACATTTACCACTATATCTTTGCTCCTATTGGTCGTAGCGTGATGTTATATAGCCTATAGCCTTCCTCGATAACTGGACTATCCAACACAAAAAGAATTATTCAATTTGAACCAGTAGTTTCGGAGATTAGCGCGTTCAAACAAACAAACAAACAAACTCTTCAGCTTTATATATTAGTATAGATTATCTCATTTTAATGGTGCTGCTACATCAGCGAGCGAAAATTCGTGTTGCGTTGGCGCGCTAAAATTACCGTTGTTCTTGTCTACATTAACAGACAAAGATTCGTTTGTGAATGAAAAATTAAGACATTACTGTGCATAGAAGTTTCGCGTGTCTTTCGTGCGAGTTTTACTAAATTTCGCTGTGACGTTTGAACTTGGAATTTCACTGCGAAATGAAAATTCAAAACAAAAACTGAAAATGGTGGCCAGTATTTTTGGACTGGCGCACTTACAGACTAAACAGAATACAAATGGTTTTATGAAGCCACGTCCACTCTAAACATTGTCTTTGCCCGAATACTACAAATGAAACCAAACTGCTTGGAGAACAATTTGCGTTATTTTGAGGTAAAAACTTTGAGATTCGTTTATATGAATGATTGTTATAATTTACACTGTCTCCTGTGAACCACTTATTTCTAAGCTATGTTTGAGCATTCTTGAACGGGCAGCGTGCCAGAGATGATTGAAGATCGTCGTCCAATTATGTCGATTGTTACAAAATCTAGATATTGTGTAAGCGGCTTTATTATTGTTCATCAGTTTATATTTAGATTTGTTTTCACGTCACTTAAGAGTCACTTAAGTGTTTGATCTATATTTTTTGAATAAAAGGTCTTTCTATGCGGATTAAGATAAGTAAAATTTTAGTGTAAAGTTTTTATATACTTTCACTTAGAAAATAGTAAAAGTACTTATTGTGCTAAACCGTGTATATACATACATAATACAAATACAGTAGATACCTAATGTCAAAAATATATCATTAATTTTATATTATCTATTATTTTATATGTATATACGGTGTAACCAGTGGGAAGGGGGTTGCAGGGCCATGAGTGACCTAAATTACCTATTCCTCGATTTTCAGTCGTTCAAAAGTTTGTCAAAATCCGATTTTAGGATAAATGAATTGAAGACAAATCTTAGGTTTACTGCCATAAATACGTTATCTTGTAGCTCGATAGTAGACCTTTCGTCTTACAATACCGGTTTGACTCCTAGTTTCATGCATAAAGGGAGAAAAATACTTAAAACGCGGGGAAGAAAATTATACTGAATGCAACTATTGTACACATTCAGTGGTTCGTTTGCTCTGACTCTTAACAATTTACAATGTAAGTACAGTGCTTTATTTTTATTGCATTCTCTAAGTAGATACTGTCAGACTGGTGTTTGTCTCTGTCAGATCGCCTGGAAAATAAACATTAGAACATTTGCTTCGGTCCCAAGTTTAAATATTCAGTATTTTGCAGTTAAGTTCGCGTCTGAGGAATAGATGGGTACTAGTGGCAGAAGTGAGTGTAAATCAAATGTATTCCAGAGTTTATAATATTCTAGTGTTTATTGCCTCATCCTCATCCTCTCACGACCTCATCGGCTCGGTGGGTGCACATCCGCCTTAGCCTAAGAAGGTGCGGGTTCGTCATTTCTCATTACCATCCCCTTTTCTTTGATTGTTTGATGCCTCTCGCAAGGTATATTGTAACCTTTGTATGGAGGAGGACGCTGACACTGCAACACAGTTTTTAAAACTATCGCAGTAGTTCAACGTTTCATTTTGTTTTTGTAAATTTGTAAAAAATGTCAAATAAATATTTTTTTTTTCTAAATTGCCTTTTGGTCTCTCAACTGCCTTCATAAAAACGTCTAGAAAATCCCCAAACCCATGCAATAATAACAGAAAATCAAATAAGTATTGTTTCCTAACATGATTTATGAGCTTGCGAGTAAAATGTTCACGCTCCAATAAATTTGTTGAATCCGGCAATCAAAACACAGCTAGCAAATGCCAGAATTTCATTCACATGGATTATCACGAGTCATTCGTTAAGAGTTATCTGAATGGTCCAGCCGCGTTTATCCGGGGCTGCTTAATTACCAATAAGTTCTTAAATCTGTTACTTATTTAACCGGTATAATAGTTTTTTAACTAAAATATCAAAAAAATTATCAAATTTTAATTAATTTCGTAGCGAGTATGATAAAACCCTATTGTGATGAAAAGTTAACATTTTCGAGCTTCAAATCCTGTACCTAATGGAATTGCGGTAGTGGTTTTGGTATAAATTCGCAAAAACACAAAAAATACGGTAATATAGGTATGTTATGTATAGGTCAACTTGATAAACCCCGGTTTATTGTCGTTTAAATTTTTTAATTTCTTAAGTGGTAATGAAAGTATTTTCATTACCACTTAAGAAATTAAAAAATTATTAACACGTCACATAGTCATAAGTGCTCACGTATTGTTTCGTGTTTTTTATGTGTGCAATCAAGTATATTTATGTTATCTTATCTTTAATAGCTAGATATTATTTTAAAATACAGCCGTTATGGCAATATGCACATCCATGCAATATGTCAGGAGACGGCAAATAATAAAATATATTATGTTTATTCAAATAATTTCTACCTACCCGTTCCAAGCACAGTTCAATTCAATTTCTGAAAATGGCAGGAGCAGAAAAGTTAATAGTTTTCAAGTTCTTAAGCTTACGTTCTTACAGCTCGATCTCAACGACGGTTTTTCATTTAAATTCTATTAAGCTTTAAACTCACAGAGAATTGACTTCAGTTCGGAAAGTTCTTGGCCTGATGCGGAGATCAGTGGTTTCTCAAAAGGCTCTGAAGCACTTAGTTTTAATGCGCCCACCCGGTCAGCCACTTGAGGGGCTTACCGTGAGATACTCACGGCTTAATCTTGATGTGTCAAGATTATCTACATATTGGGCTATTTACTGGGTACTGTACTTTACTCCGCCGTTGGGGCTTAAATAAGTTATTATTTTATTCATGCTAAGAGCTTGATCTGCATCTCCAAGTAAAATTATAGCGCTGTTTCGGTCAGTCACATTTGACAAAGCGAGATAACTCTTGGCATAACTAACCATTGACACGTTTTATTAGTTCAGTTCAGTTTCTTGTAATTGGACTGTGCTCTTGAAGCGACAACTTGCCAGTGTCGAGTTAAATAAAATTATAAAGTGAAAAAGATGTTACTCAGTTGAACCCCATTTTCCACGTTTTACTTACGTAACTAACCATTGCTTAGCTTACTTACTACTAGGATTTTGTGACATTAGCCATAAGTATTGTATTTTTTGGTTTGTGGTGCTACAAAGAATAAGAAAACATATAATATGTTTTTTCAATGAAGATTGCGAATGATGAGCAATAAGCGAAAAACCCAGTAAAAGGATCAAATAAATGGTTGTATTAAAGGGATTCCGACATTCCAATTTTAATATGGAGCCTGGCATTATGTCTATCTCTACTAGTCAGCCATTTTGAAAAAAAAAACGTGATGTCGCAGCCAGCGATCAAACGCATGTCAATCGACATAGTAAATTCAACAGATAAAAAGTATTATGGAATCAAACTTCTAAGGTGTACGGCTTCTGAGATTAATCATATCTCTTTTCAAAATGGGCAGAAGACGTTTTTAAACTTTTGCAAGCCCAAATAACTCATAAATAATAAGTTTGCTTGCTTAATACTTTTTATTTGTTTTAATTTACTCTGTCGATTGACTTGCATTTCAAAACAAGTCGTAATGGGAATTCTAGTAGTTTAAAAAAAAGGAACCTCTTTATTAATCCACACAAACGAGTATTCGAATCGAATATCGAATTCGAATACAAGCGATGCTATTTCTCATTTCTGAATGGAACAAAAAGAAACGTTAGAAAAATAAATGTTTGTCTATGAATTGAGAAAAATTTAAAAATATAGAAAGATGCTGCAGCATTAAGTACTGGTATTTATGCGGTGGTTGTTGGAATTTATTTAAATTAGATCCGCCTTCCCCAACGTCTGCCTTAATATCGAAACAGAACTCTATTAATACAACTTTTATTGTGAGCGTGTTTCATTATCTGGTGGTAAAATTAAATATCTTTCACTTTGTTTCTTCTATTTGTATATTCCTATTATCAGAATTTTCCTATTATCAAAACAGCCATGAGTAAATCAATTTTGGGGCATTGCAAGGTTATTGGTGACAAATATAGAAAATATATTTGTGAAATTATATTCTTAAGCTAATTCTTTTCTAACATTTTAACGTGATATTTTTTTCTTTACGGCTTTATTTTTTAATAACGATAGTTATTGATAGATAGCTATTGATCTCAAAAACTCGCACAAAAGTTCAGCATCTTTTTAAAGGATTATTTTCAAAAGCCTAAGTAATTTTCCTTGAGTGCTTAAACGTTTTAAAGTATTTGTACAAAACTATTGTGAAATTTTATCGGAAATGCAGTAAATGAGTTAAATAATTTATTTTCGCGTTTATTTCTTAAGTAGAGATTACGCAAGTTAAACCCCTGCTTTTTACCCTACAAATTATAACTAAAAATATGTCAGATTTTTGAAGAAACACAAATTTTCAGATAATACCTCATCCGAAGCAAAACCTGTAAATTTTACGACAGTTCTCCCATAAATTTTGGAAACATTTCGGAGCAACTCAACATGAATTATCTTAAAAGATCCGGGGGAACTGTTCAAGTGAAATACAATTGAATCTACATAAAAACTTTTTAACGACTGTCCCGAAAAAGAAAAGTAACTTATGTTTAACGTCGACCCAATTTAACATTTGAACCGAAGCAGAGTTTGAGGTTCAGTTTATTTCATTTTGTGCTAATTTAACTGACAATCAAAAGAACACTAAAATAGACCACTAGTGCTTGGAGCCTTTTTTATACAAGTCAATTTATTTACACAATATACATACATCTATTATATCAGTTGCCTCACAAAAATACTAGTTGCTCATTTTGCGTGAACAGTCTAGTTTTACCTACCTATGAGTTTATATTTAAATAGTAGTTGTTCGCGGAGCCACCTACGTAGAAATAAGTTTGTAATTCACTTAACGGTTAAGTCGTTATTCCTGATAGACCTAAGTCGCCAAAAGCTAATTGACTAACCTTCATATCACCACACTGTTAGTCAGTCGATGTATTTTTTTCTTAAGCATTGCATAATTTAACTGGTGTAGTTTAGTTCAAATTTTACAAAGATACATTTATAAACAGATATAATTTTGTACAATTTAACATTACTGAACCAGTTAAACTCTGCTATGCTTATGATGTCCTGGTACTTCAATAATTATTTATTCAAGGTTGATCGAAAGAAGACAAGGGCTAGTTTGAGAACTGGTTAATCTAACATCAAAGTTGTGGCAAACATTAGTAAAAATATTCATAAATCATAACAGAGTAAAAGTGAGGATATCTTATTCTTAAACTTAACACTTTTAAATTATTTCATAACCGTAATACTTGTGTGAAAGAGCGGTGTGACGGTTAGTCTGGCGCGATATTAATTGCATTTTAACAATATAGTATTGCTGTAAATAAATTCCCTTATTAGATGTCAAGTTCTTTCTGATAACCATTGTCATTGAAGAAAAAGTAAATCTTAAAGCTAAATCCAGCTTATCGATTTGCCATTGACTTCACTCGACTATGCCGAGGAGTGCATTGACCGTGAGAAACCAGTGGCCTTCGCTAGTTAGCATCCCTCATCCCTGAAGCCGACTGAACTAGCGATAATGAACCTTAATTCAGTACAGAATCATTAAAATTTGCATGCAGGGAGTACATTTTCTCTTGCATACAGTGTTAAGCCCACCGTAGTGGAAAATTGAGGCTGTTTACTTAATTGTTGCTAGTTTGCCTTTTGTACTGTACAATTGCTTTTCTGTGCAATGTAATGGATGATGACTACAGATTATTAGCAACGAAATTGCAAAAGTTAAAGATTCTATTCTTATAATACTAACAGATCGTCGTTATTCCTTTCGTGAATTTGCATTTTTATCTATATAAATAAAAATGAATTGTTGTTCGTTGGTCTGATTAAAACTCGAGAACGGCTGAAAGGATTTATCTTATCTTAGTCTTGAAATGTTCGTGGAGGTCTAGGGAAGGTATAAAAGTCGAGAATAAATCGAATAATTGCCGGGATATTAATTTAGAATAATAACCCGTGCGAAGCCGGGGCGGGCCGCTAGTAGGGAATAAAATCTTTCTACAGTTTAAAAAGCCGTGTTGGCTAAGTGGGAGGACACTCGACTTTCATTCCGAAGGTCGTGGGTTCAAACCCCGCCACGCACCTCTGGATTTTTCTTCTTGAGAAATTTATGTGCGCTTTAAACACGTGCTTTAACGGTGAAGGCAAACATCGTAAGGAAACCGGCATGTTCTGAGAACTTTAAAAGAGTTTGAAGGACATGTGACATACACCAACCCGCACTTGGCCAGCGTGGTGAATTAAGGCCTAATCTCTCTCGTCAAGAGAGAAGTCCCTGTGTCCCAGCAGTGGGAACGTTAATAGGGTGATGATGATGATGATGAAAGTTTAAATGACAAATGACATTTCCAAATTATACTTTCAATTTGTTTTATGGTTGAAAATCTTATCAAATCAACAATGTCCGTACGGTCTGCTATATTATAGCCAGTCACGGATGCCATCAAATCAAAGAAGAAGATCAAAATGTTAGTGGACACAACTATGCCCACATCCGACCAGAACATAGAATTTTGATCTTGTTGAAATTGTTGAATACAGATAATTAATCAGCATAAGATAAATTTAGCACAGAAGTTTCCCAAAATATGGTGCCATAAGACACTGTTATAGACATAGTATATACAAGTCAACAAATGCTGAGTTGAAAGCCTTTTTGAGACACAGTTTATGTGATTTTACTCATAAAATGTTCTTCTGTTTATTTGTATTGTGTATCAAATAGAAGCAATTTCTATCTTTCAAGTCAATGTGATAAGTGTTCTCAATCTTATCATGTGATAAGATTGAGAACGCTTAATCGAGATTTGTTCTAATCTATCTATATGTAGTTATCATAAATTTAGGGGGACCTTCGTCCATCTTAATGCGGTTTTCAGTATTAGGTGGGTAGAGTGATTCAAAAGGAAGGCTTATGTCTCCGTGCAAAGCCGAAACCGACCAAAATCGAAAACATGAATACATGTGCTACTTTCAACCGAAACAATAAAACATATATGTATGAGCTAATGGAACTAATTGCAAGGTATTTCATACATTATGTTGGAAAGTACCGAGTTATAAGTCGATTAAATTGAAAATGATATCTTAATCAAGGTTATGTCTTGCACGTCGTTACTTTATTGTATCAGTAGATCTTACAATAACACTTAATTTTCCTTATCCAGTTCGAGAGGCAGATGAGTTGGTAGGCACTAACTTGTTCATGAAGTAAAACTAGTTGGAAGTGTTTCAGGGATCAGCTAAGTGGAATTTTGTGTAACTGAACTTATCCGGCGGCACTAACGAGCGCTTTTCATCAAGAAGATAAAATAGTGCACCAATAAATTGGTACTTACACTATTTTATTCAATTGAAAGAAAGAGGAAACCTTAATTTGAATGTATTATAGTCAGACTAACGGTCTACCCGCAGTTTTGCCGCAATTTTAATAATAATATACATGCAGTAAAAAGGAGCATTTTATTAACTGTGAAAACAGCTATTTTTCTCAGTAAATAATTTATTTATATAGTATGTGATACAAATCGGACTTTACTTTATTTATAAAAATTCCCGCGGTAATGTGTATTTCACCACGGTTAAAAATTGCATATGTGTTATTGTTATATGTAAGCTACATAACAATAAGGTTTCATCAAAATTCTTCTGTAGTTTTTGCGTTAAAGAGCAACAAGCACACATTCATCCTCTCAAACATTCGCGTTTATCTAATATATAAAATTCTCGTGTCACAGTTTTCGTTGCCATACACCTATATGTTCATGGTTCTCTTAAATAGATAATTAATATCAGGAACCCAATTTTTTCTCTCAATGTTGTACATTAAGTTTAACCTTCGACACCGTATCGAGGTGTAGGGACTTGTGTTCGCTGAAGCGTCTCTACTGAAAATGGCCGCGCAAGGCGATCAAAGAGACGAAACTCCGGATGCTCATTTAGTAACGAGTTTTGTCCTGAGTAGAACCGATTGCCTGCCCACCCTGTCACACTGACAGATTTTGGATTCTAATTATATCCCTGTAATGTGCCCGAGCCATGGAGGTGTCACATGATATGAACTAAATAGCTGATATGGAATCGGGACATACCCATTGGACTTTGATCGTATTTCTTACCAAGTCGTGTACATCCCGCAAGTAAAATTACAATATGAAAAAATAAAATGGCATCGGTTCGCGCTAGGAAACCAGGATCTTAAAATCTAAAAGAAATAGTGAGGAGTCCTCAAAACCGTAGGCCAACTGGTATGATTGTAATTTTAATTGAGTATTGACAAATCCAGATGAATCAAGTGGCAGTACTGTCGATTGATCAAGTAAGGATAAATTTATAGCTATTATAAAAAGTTTAACGAAAAACGCACCAGACATGCGCATTGTAAAATATTGCCAGAACAGTTTCAAAGGACAATAAATAACGCTTTTATCCGTTGAAAAACTGAATACTTGCGTCGGCATGACCGTTTAGGGATCTAAAAAGCATATAATGAGGATTTATATACTCAAACTATCATTACCGCGTAGACATAATTAAAATTTGGTGGTTGAATAACAATTTCTAAGATTTTATGTTTTCTTTACTTTAGGTAATGCGCCTTCACATTAAGCTAAGTCTAGGATATGTTCAGGGTATTTTTACGAAATTGAATTTAAAGGTTAGACATATACATTATCTAGATATGTAATACTATAGAGGGTAGGATGAATTTACTAAAAAACCAATGACAAGTCAACCAAATAGCAGAAAGAAATAAAGTTACACAGCAGTGTATTTTTAATGACATTAAATTCAACTACAACTATAGCGTCATCGGATAATCCAAGTTTCGATGGTTCAAATTCCATCAAATGGCTCAAATGCGGATTCATAAACGGGTTCGTTTTATTCTATTTCTACAAAAAAAATATTATACTTAAGTTAAAATTATTAAATGTTCAACATTATCATTACTGCCATGATATAAACACTGTTTTAAGTAGGGCTCCCTCAAAAATAAGGGTAAGCCCATATTTGACTGTGGCGCGGTGGGCGAGGGTCCGCTTGCGATGCAAGAGGTAGCGGGCTCGATTCCCGCCGAGGGTGAAAGTTTTTGTATGTTCTGCAAGCACTTTTTCCGTGGTCTGGGTGTTTAATAAACATTTCTATAAATGTTTGCCTTATATTAAGATATATTATCTAGTAACCGCAACACAAGCTCAGAGCTTACCACGGGGATGTAGTATAATAAAAAAAAAAATATTGTTAGGGAATTCCTCCATAGAATTGTATGAAAGAAAGGTGAATATTTTTTCATCATTATAAAAAGTACAAGTAGCAACGCTATTTTCTGCATGGGATTTGTAAAAGGACCCTGTTTGTCCACATGGAAATTATTCACTACGGTCCCAAGCGCTCATGTATAATTCACAGCTCTTCGCCACTGTTCCAATCCCAGTTGTTTTTGTCGCTGAATTTAATACTAGAGGGTGTCAAGATCACATATCTTTAACAAGAATTTCCTGTAGCTTTGATCTTATATTGATATAAACCTTTATTAATAATCACCACCGACCTCAATGACACGTTTTTAAAGTTGTAGCTTCTTGTGGGAGGGTAAAGAGATGGGCCTCGTAACGCGTAACGTCGTTACGGTACTACATTAAGTGGTGGTGGGGTTATCGACAGCGCAATCTATAGATCGCACGAATTTATACTCGCTTCATCTATGAAGATACTTTGTACTTGGTAATCGGATAGTAAAGTACTATAGCAGAAATTATTACAGAAGTTCACAAAAAAAAAATAAAAACATCAAAAACCTTGACTGTTTGGAATTCAAAAATTTAAATGCAAAAATCCCTTTAGCATAAAATAGCTTTTAAGAGCTATGAGATAACTGACGCAAGCTACAGTGTTGTCAATAAAAAGAAAAAAGAAGTTTAATATATGGTATTAATATTGAACATTTTCATTCTTATTTACCTTTTGGTTTACGAAAGCCTTCTGTTTTGATATTAAAGAATTTAATAAAGAAAGAAGAGGTATATTTCACCAATCACTCACATCTGTACATCGACTTATACGACATAATAATATGTACCTAAATTATATTAAAATAGGAACCAATCTTATATTGTAATGGTTAATAGTTTAGGTGATTTATTATACTGTGGTTGAGGCTTGTATTATACAGGATTTTGAAATTGTCACGATATTACAGATATTTGAGAGAGAGGCTTAAAACCGGAGTAATTTAGTTAATTTGTGAACGTGAAAGGCGGTCATCGAACTTTCGCTGATTTCTACGAGTACATGTATTTCATTCTGAGACCATTTACTTCATAAATGCTTTGAGAGTTTGTACTGAAAAATTATTTGCTCATTTAAAAGGGATTTATTCCTTTTAAATGATTATTATGACCAACTCACACAAGAATCGAAACAAAAAAAAAAGTAGTTAAGTGAATAATGAGCTCTGGAAATTTCGTAGTGAAATTTTCTATTTTGTAGGCCAATTTTTCAAACAATTCGACATAATGTGGTATCGAGATGTACTCTAAGTATTGTAGTTTAGCGTGACATTTTACCTTAAACTGATAAAGAAAATAGTAGCACCTAGCTACTAGTAGCGAGGTGCTTACTATTTTCTACTAATTTTTTTTTTTTTTTATCCAAAACTACTGGACACCTAGCTACGAGTAGCTAGGTGTCCAGTAGTTTTGGATGGGCTAACAGATGATAAGCCATATAGAACCATTTTCTTCAATCCAAACACCAGTAACATGTACCCTTCTAGAACCTGTATGGTTTTGTTTTATTTATTAACTGTTAACTCATTTAAAATTGTTTGTATTTATTTTACAAACATGTGTTATTTAATTATTTTTTTTACATTACTTATTCTACATTTAATTTACTGTTTACTAACCTTACATTACATAGCTTATTGTTATTTGGCTATATTATATTATTAATATTATGCTTAATATTACATTAATATGTATGTACCAATTGAGTATGTACTAGTTTTCTACAGCTTCATTTGAGTAGTAGGTGAAGGTCCATTTGCACTATGCATTAATAGAACCCACCCGGTATCTTACTTTCAGACTGTTGCTGCAGACATATACTTAAGTAATTAAACCAGCTAGATTAGAATAGAAAATCCTTTATTACACACCAGATAAACAATATATTAAGAAATTAAAACTGAACCTAGCTAGATATGCACATAAGGAACTTATCATTGAACACTCCAACTTATCACTCTTCTCTGATCCCTTAATCACTTCTTTATGGATACTGTACCTATGATACTACTGTGGGTATTTGTTTTAATTTTAAGTTGTGGCCACTCTCACGGGCCCTGGCTGAAAACCAGCGCTCTGTCATAGTGCTCCTACCGGCCCTGTGGCAGATGCATTATGCTGAGCCAGGGACCCTTTATTACACAAATTTTAAATAGTTTTAAGGTTTAACCTATATTTAAGTTGTTATAAGCTTAAGTTTGTTGTTATTGTTTTTGTAATTGTTTTGTGTAATAATAAATATTTTTCTTTCTTTCTTTCTTTCATAAGCCTAACATCGAATTTATAATCAAAATAACTTAGCCGGAATATTTATTATTAAAGTGTATAAAGAAAAATAAGAACGAACGGAAATATAACAATCATTAGGATGGCAGGGTAAAAGCCGCCACCGCCCATTGCTCAAACCATTTTAGAAATACAAATGAAACCGGAGAACAATTTGCGTTACTCTGTGGTAAATGCTTTGGGATTCGTTTATTTGAATAATTGTTATACAAATAAAATACTGTCCATGTATGCATAAGCGTCTTAGGAAATAAACGTTTTGACTTTGACTTTGACTTTGAGTTTACACTGTCGCCTGTGAACCACTAATTTCTAAGCTATGTTTGAGCATTATTAAACGGGTAGCATGCCAGAGATTGAAGATCGTCGTCCAATTATATCGATTGTTTCAAATATTGTGTAAGTGGCTTTAATTTGTTTTTCAGTTTTTATTAGATTTGTTTTAAGAGAGTCACTTTAGCGCCTGATCTACATTTTTTTGACAAAAGGTCTTTATGCGGATTAAGATAAGTAAAATTTAAGTGCAATGTTTTTATAAAATTTCACTTAGAAACAGTTAAACTATTTATTGTGATAATACCCTAGTACCTATATATAGTTGATACCTAATGTCAAAAATATAGCATTAATTTTGTATAACCTATTAATATTATATACTATAGGGTGTAACCGGAAGGAAGGGTCAACGGTGGCAGGGCGATGGGTGACCTAGATAGACATTGCTATGTGTATGTTCCTCGATTTTCAGTCGTTCAAAACATTTCCGATTTTATGAAATGTTAGTTAAAATCAGATTTTAGGTTAAATGAACCAATTGTAGGCTAACTCTTAGGTTTTTCTGCCATAATTATTTTACCTTCTAACTCTATTGTAGACATTTTGTCTTACAATACCGGTTTGAGACGTTACTTGATTACTTGACCCCTAGTTTCATGCATAGAGGTAGGGAGAAAAATACTTAAAACGCGGAGAAGAAAATCATACTGAATGCAACTATTGTTCACATTCAGTGGTTTCTTTGCGACTCTTTACAATTTACAATGTAAGAACAGTGCTTCATTTTTATTGCATTCACTAAGTAGATACTGTCAGACTTATGTTTGTCTCTGTCAGATCGCCTGGAAAATAAACATTAGAACATTTGCTTCTGTCCCGAGTTTAATTATTCAGTATTTTGCACTTAAGTTTGCGTCTGAGGAATGGATGGGTCCTGAAACTGGCAGAAGATAGTGTAAAACAAATGTATTTTTTGACTGCTTTTTGGCTCGGTGGGCGAGAGTCCGCTTGTGGCGCAAGAGGTAGCGGGTTCGATTCCCGCCGAGGGGTCAAGTGTTTGTATGTTCTGCAAGCACTTTCTCCGTGGTCTGGGTGTTTTATATCTATAATAAAAAATATCTATCTACGTATGTATATTATATTAAGTATATCAGATGTCTAGTACCCGTAACACAACCTAAGAGCTTACCACGGGGCTAGATGTTGTTGTGTGGATTGTCAGAAAATATTTATTTATTTATTTTAGAGTTTCATATGTACTAGTATTTGTTGCCACATCCTCATCGCATCGGTGGGAGCAGATCCGCCTAAGCCTTAGAAGGTGCGGGTTCGACACTACTCATTTACCTTCCCCTTATCTAAATAGCCGGTTGGGTACTCACAACTGCCTTCAGAAAAACCCCAAAGCCATGAAAATCTAACTGAAAATCAAATTAGTACTATTGTTTCCAAACATGATTTATGAGCTTGCGAGTAAAATGTACACGCTCCAATAAATTTGTTGAATCTGGCAATCAACACATAGCTAGCAAATGCGAGAATTTCATTCACATGGATTATCATGAGTCATTCGTTAAGAGTTATCTGAATGGTCTAGCCGCGTTTATCCGGTGCTCCTTCATTACCAATAAGTTCATAAATCTGTTACTTATTTAACTGGTTTAATATTTTTGAGCTTGTATAAATATCTTAGTTATATAAGCTCATTGTGAAATCGTTTTACTTTATTAAATGTGAAATGAAATTTGAATTTAAAGTGATCAAATATTAATTAATTTCGTAGCGAGTATGACATAGCCCTATAATTTTCGAGTTTCAAGTATAGTACCTAATGGACTTGTGGTAGTGGTTGTGGTATTATCTCAAAAACACAAAAATATGATAATAAATAGGTATGTTATACGGTCGAATTGACAAACCTCTATTTTTCATCGTTTAAAATTTGATCAATTACCACTACTTTCGAGACTTACTAAATTTTGTACGAGTCACATAAATAGCCAGGTATTATTTTATAATAAAAAAATACTAAATTTGTATCATTGCACATAACCTGTTCTACCTTTCCGATCAAAGCACAGTTCAATTCAATTTCTGAAAATGGCAGGAGCAGTAAAGTTAATAGTTTTCAAGTTCTTAAGCTAAAATAGCTCGATCTCGAAGATGGTTTTTCATTTAAATTCTATTAAACTTTTAACTCACAGAGAATTGACTTCAGTTCGAAAAGTTCTTGGCCTGATGCGGAGATCAGTGGTTTCTCAAAAGGCTCTGAAGCACTTAGTTTTAATGTGCACACCCGGTCAGCCACTTGAGGGGCTTACCGTGAGATACTCACGGCTTAACCTTGATGTGTCAAGATTATCTACATATTGGGCTATTTATTACTTTCTATACTTTGCCATTAAGGCTTAAATAAGTATTTTAATGTATATTTTCACGATCTCCCTGCAAAATGAGCAATGGCTAAAAATAGAGTTGTTTCGCTCAGTCAAATGTTGTGACAAAGCGAGATAGCTCTTGGCATAACTAACCATTGACACGTTATTGACGTAACTTAAAATTACTTAGTTTGCTAGGATTTTGTAAAATAAGCCTTAACAAAAACTTTAAACATATTATTACAAAAATATCTGCGAACGATGAGAAATGCGAAAGGAAAGACCCAGTTTTCGATGGCTTTCCCATAAATTGAAGTAGTAAAAAGGTATTCAGTGGTAATAATTAATGTGTATCAAAGAAGAGATTAACCTTACCTAACTGAGTAAATTGGGTGGTTTAATATTTATGTCAATATACCAAATAATAAAATTATTAGGTTTATGCAATATATGTATTTTTGGTAAAGAAAATATATGTATAATGGGAGTTCTCAAACTGGTGGTTTCAATATAACTGATATTGAAGCTCCGTATTTTATTAAACATTCTCACTTTGTTTCGATTTTTTTATATGAAACTGCGCTATGGAAACTGGTTTCATCCACGTTTAATGAAATATTGCATCAGTACAAAACAAATACGTCAAATTTCTATAAAATTAATTAGTCGAAAAATATAAGGGTTTTGTATCCAACTACATTCTGCTTACATTTTCTTAAAAAAACTAATTGTGCCCAGCTGTATTAATAATAATAACCATTTATTTCAGGCATCTTTGTCGTCAAGAGAGAAGTCCCTGTGTCCCAGCAGTGGGAACGTTAATAGGGTGATGATGATGATGATGATTTCAGGCATCTCAGTCCCATATAAACATATACCTTACAGACTTACATACCTACATAAAAATATAAATCTAATATAAACATATTATATATATATTGTTATAATTATTTTTATAGACATATTCTCCTGCGTAACCAATTTTAGGTTAATCGGTTCAGCCATTTGAAGCTATGAAAAATAAAATAATTTTATACCACCACTATACCATTTATAATTTTAGTAAGGGCTATGGTCCCATACCAAAAGCCTAACCAACTAATAAGCGTATTCAAGGTAATGCTTTGTCAAGTGATTGTAATTTCCTAAGGGAAAACAATTGTAAGTCTACGTGATTAATTGACCCATTAACACTCCTATTGAACACTATTTTTACGAACTTTTATTGAGTAGTAAGTTTGTCCTTCAAAATACTTACTACGTCATTTTGAGTAAGTTACACCTTAAAATAAACAACTCAATGGTTGATTTAAATACATTAATCCAAACAAACGAGTAAAAAGAGATTCTATTTCTCGTTTGAACAAAAACACCTTAGAACAATAAAGTTTTTGTCTCAGAATTGAGGAAAATTTAAAAATGTAGAAAGATGCTGAAGCTGGTATTTATGCGGTGGTTGTTGGAGGGTTGTTGGAATTTATTTAAATTAGACCCGCCTTCCCTAGCGTCTGCCTTAATAATGGAACAGAACTTTATTAATACAACTTTTATTGTAAGTGTGTTCCATTGTCGGTTGTGTTCAAAGGTAGGTACTCTACTTAAAAACTTCAATGTCCGAATGAGCATTTTGGGATCTGTAAATCAGATAACTTTGTTTCTTCCATTTTTGTGTTAATAATTTTCTTAATAACGACAATTTTAAAAGCTTTTAATATTAGTAAATCAATTTTGGGGTAGTGCAAGAAGTCTGGTGACATATATAAACCTAGAGAGTATATTTTTTAATTATATACTTATCGAATTGTTATATATATATTTTTTTTGTTTGTTAGATAAGCCTTCATTTCACCACAATCTCACCTGATGTAAAGTGACGATGTGGTCTAAGATGGGGCTTGAAGACCTAGAATGTTCTATGAATATTTGAAGTTTAGATATAATATAAGATAAGAATGGCTTCTCCGGGCCACATTTACGAAACACGAAAAATTTCTCTTGAGTCGGTGCTCTTTATTTGGCGGTAAATGTTTTTCCTTTAGGTCATATATAATATGAGTATAACGGTTCCGAGTTTTACGGAGAAATTTTGTTTAAGAATGTAACGACTAACGGAATTTTGTTTAAAATTTCTCAGCTTAGCAACATCGGTTAACGGGATTATTTTCGAAGGCCTAAGTATTTTTTCTTAAGTGCTTGAAAGTTTAAGTGTCTATACAAAATGATTTGGTAGAATGGTAGAAAATAAGACATAATTTTAAAAATGTATTGTTCACAAATCAGATAGATATCTAATTTAGGTTATAGTAGCCCACTGCTTAATCTCTAAACTTTTTACAACACAGATACAAAAAGTCAAAGATTATAAACGTAACTTTTTTTTGTATTGAAGAGAAGTGAGGCGAAGTATACTAACAACCAGCCATCTCGCGAGATTTCGAGTAATTAACCGGTAGCACTCTTGTAATACGGGCACCTATAACTAATGGTATGATTTATATCAAAACAGAAAAAATCTAATGTCGATTTTCAAGGGTGATGTATCGATCCAATACAACATATCGATTTAAAAAAAACGATATTTTTGGCTAGAAAAATCGATTAATCGTTTAATCGATCTCAGATCGCCATCCCTAGTCCGAAGCTAAATTTGTCAATTTTACGACAATTCTCCTATAAATATTGGAAATCTTTCAGAGCAACTCAACATGAATTATCTTAAAAGATCCGGGGGAGATGTTCAACTGAAATACAATTGAATTTACATAAAAACTTTTTAACGACTGTCCCGATTTAAGAAAAGTAACTTATGTTTAACGTCAACCCCATTTAACATTTAAACCGGAGCAGAGTACTAGGTTCTGTTTATTTCATTTTGTGATAACTGACAACCAAAGAAAACTAAAATAGACCTCTACTTGGAGATTTTTTTAACAAGTTAGTTTATTTAAACAATATGCATCTATTATCCCATTTAAGTTAATAACATTTTATGTTTTGTTACTTTATAAACATTATAATTAGGTATAGTTTTAAAAAATCTAAACTTAAAATATTCATTTGTTTGAAAATCACTTGAATTGTTTTTTCACGCTTAACCTTCAAATAATAATGTTAGTGAATTTTTCTAAAACTTTAACTTAATGGAACCAGTTATAATAATAATAATTCCTTTAAAGTTCAGAGGAGCTCTACAGCCCTAGTCACCGGTCGCTTGAGCCTAGCTTCGCGACCGATGATTCTCCGTTTTGATATATTTTATACAGTAGGTAGTTTTATATGATTTTTTTATGTAATCTAATGTAAAAAATATATTTTTACGGGATAATGAAATAAAGAGAATAATAATCAATACTCTGCTATTCATATGATGTCCTGGTACTGTTAACATTATTTTTTATCCTGTCCGTCTTTATGCGGCTTCCAGTATTAGTGTGGTGGGTAGACCGACTGATTCAAAAGGAAGCTACCACCACCAGAGTAGTGCCGTAGAGTAAAAGTGCCCAAAAGCGATGACAGCTGAGTGAACTATATGGTCATCAGGTAGCGTTGGCATGCAAACAAGCCAATTAATTTATATATTAGCCTGACACCTATGATGAAGAAAAAATAACGTGTGCATCTATGTTAGGTAGGTACTTATTTTCTTTTGAGTATTAGATGGGTTAAGTATGAAATGGAGTAATATTTATAATTTGGAAGCACCTTAACTTAGGTATTATTCGTTGAATAATGCGTACTTATATCATGTATTTTGATTTTATAATATAAATGCGAAGCATATCTCATATTTTAACACATTGGTAAGCAGACAGCCATTTGCAATTATAGTGCGGTCGACAAAAGCCAATAATACTGGGAAGTTCTATTTTCTGAAAATGCCTGAGCACTTTAGCCGCCAAATCTAAAATTGACGTCGGTCGGGCGGCTTACTTGTCCAATATTCACTGGCTTCATATTGGCTCCAGTTTCAAATATTGAAGTTTTTCAACCAAGATTGCCACGGTTAGTGGAAATAAACACTGACCAAAAATGAATGTTGCATTATAAATGATTCTAGCGAAAATCGGGTACTCGATGTATCTATTTACTTCAATTCCAATGGTTTATGGTGCGGCTACATCAGCGAGCGAAGATTAGTTTTGCATTAGCGCGCTAAAATTCGACGAACATCGGGTATACGGGATGTTCTTGTCTATATTGTAAGTGATTAAAGTGACTATATTGTAGCCACGCGAAGACACGAATATTCACCGTAGGCCGCTAATTTAGCCGCACCATTAGTAAAAGACGTTACCCTATCATTTGTAAAGAAAAATTGACGTTTTTTTGCAAAATGTTGTCAAATAATTTTGAGTGCAGAAATTTAAAAAACTTATGTTAAATTGAGGGTGAATTAGTGTAAAATTTAAATGATTACTTGAAATTGTTATTATAATTTGAAAATAATTAACTGTTTGAGTAAAACAGTTAATTATTTTCAAATTATAATAATTTTATAAAAAAAATTAATAATAGAAAAGATTCGATCGTTTTTGTAATGTAATTTTTACACCTTATCTTAAATAAGACACCAATTTTCTGAATTATAAAATTGTTTCATAGTACGACCAATATAAACAAACTTCGAAGCTACATAAAATTGCTGGATGCTCGAATAAATTGTTATTGTCATGGTTCGTTAGATTTTCGATTTTTTCAATATTATTTAATTTCATAATTGACTCCTTTAGTCTATTTATCTAAGAACATTGAAAGTAAGCTTAAACCATTGTAAATACATGTTATGCGTTTTAGACTTTAAGCTATCAAACTTGTCAGAAGTCATGAATTTCATCTTGGAGGAAAGTATCACAAGACTAACTTAGGTTTATGATAACAATGAATAAATACTAACTTCAGAAGTACATTTTCGCCTCGATAACATTATGTTGTTGTATTCTTAGAACAGCTTGACAAAAGGAAGATAAGTCGAAATTATTCATGTTGTATAAAACTGTATTCGTATAATTTTGTAAATAGGTTTAAAAAACAGTGTAATAGTAACAAGTAGACGGTTGAAATATAATGATTTTTTCGGTCGGTTGTAATTTTTTTGTATTTTGTATATATTTATCTAGGCAGACCACAGAAAAGATGGGATGACGACATCAGGGAAGTAGCAGGTGTGATGTGGAACAGAGTATCTCAAGGTCAGAATGGAAAAGGATGGAGGAGGCCTTTGCCGATTGGCAAACAGATCTACAAAAAATAAACAAACATCAAATACTGTGGTAATTAAGTGAAAAATAAATTTAGTTTTGTATAAGATTTTGTTGATGTCAAATTGATCTGAATAAAGGCTATTATTATTTTTATTATTATTATTATATATTTATCTGAGTCAGTCCATCATGACCGACTGCTCCAGCAACGCACTAAATTTTTATTAACTTTAAAAATATAAACGTAATGTGTTACTTGGTACTGACTTGGTCTTGGTGATGCAATTAACCCTACGAGTATCACTACTTCTATACCTGAGCCAGCGTCACCGAAACAGTGATTTAGCTAATAATAATCAAACTTCATTTTTGTGATTCGTTTATGTATACGTATGACAAGTTTGAATATGCCGCCCCCAAAAGCTGCCACCGGCCCCCGTAGATCCGGGCATGTCTATCGGCCCGCTCCTGGCGGTCGGCGCTGAGAACTTAAAAGTTCTAAGCAAACAGACAGCGGAAGCGACTTTAATTTATCGTACGTACTTGACTCCATTCCTCTACTTAGAAGATACATCTATGTATTAAAACCAAGATCAGTTGAGAATCTTTGCCTACCATCGCAGTATTTGATTATCAGATCTCCAACCGTATAAGTGGGTTGAAGTGGCAGTAGTCGTGTTGATCAGATGGTCGTTGGTGATCAAAATAAAATATCATGAACCCGATTTTTTTCTCAATGTTTGTTTAGGAATTTCAACCTCCGATAGATCGGTAACGAGGTGTAGGGACTTGTGTTCGCTGAAGCGTCTGTACTGAAAATGGACGCTCAAGGCGATCAAAGAGTCGAATCTACGGATGCTCATTTAGTTACGAGTTCCGTCCAGAGTCTGAGTTAAACCTATCGTCAGTGTGACAGGGTGGGCAGGCAGTCGATAATGATCTTGGATCCTATTTATATGCTAGTAATGTGCCCGCGCCATAGAAGTGTCACAAGATATGAACTAAATAGCTGATATGGAATCGGGGCATACCTATTTGACTGTGTTAGATTCTTTTAACAGAAAAACTGCAATATCAATAGTAAAATGCCATCGGTTCGCACTAGGAAACCAGGATCTAAAAATCTAAAAGAAATAAAGAAGAGTTTTAAAACGCGAATGGTATGATTGTTACTTGATTAAGTATTGTTAAACTTAGATGAATCAAGTTGGTGGTACGAGTTTATTATTGACCAAGTGAGAATATATTTATACCTATTATATTTATAAAAAGATAAACGAAAAACGCACCAGACATGCACAGTGTTAAATATTGCCAAAACAGTCTCAAAGGACAATAAATTACGCTTTTATCCGTAGAAACAACTGAATGCTTGCGTCGGCATGGCCGTTTAGGGACCTAAAGAGCGTATAATGCGAATTTCTATACTTAAACTTACATAACCGCTCAGAAATAATTTGGCGTTTCAATAAAAAATCCTCCGATTCTTATATATTCTTAACTATAGGCCTTGTGCTTATGCCTTCACAATAAACTAAGAGTCTGGGCTATGTTCGGAGTATTTTAACGAAATTGCATAAAAAAGTAAGTTAGAATACATAATCAGATAAGAATTGTATGAAAGTAACTTTAATACAATAATTGTTATCATCTTATAGTACAAGTAGCAACGCTATTTTCTGCATGGGATTTGTAAAAGGACCCTGTGTGTCCACATGGAAATTATTCACTACGGTCCCAAGCGCTCATGTATAATTCACAGCTCTTTGCCACTGTTCCAATCCCAGTTGTTTTTGTCGCTGAATTTAATACTGGAGGGTGTCAAGATCACATATATTTAACAAGATTTTCCTGTAGCTTTGATCTTATATTGAAATAAACCTTTATTAATTAACACAACCGACCTCAATGATACGTTGTTTTATGTTGTAGTTTCTTATGGGAGGTTAAAGAACTGTGTCTCGTAACGCGTAACGGCGCTCCAGTACCACCAGTGTGGTGGTGCGTTATCGACAACGCAATCTATAAATATAGCTTGCACGTATTTTTACAAGCTCCATCTGTAAAGAGAATCATCGGTAATTACCAAGTTCATTTACTTTACCTACTATACTTTAAGTTATCACAAAAAAAAACGTTTGTAATTCTACAAACGTTTTATTTTTCATTCGATTAAGATCAAAAATCGTGCCATGTTAGAGTTCAGATATAAAATATAAAATAATCATTTGCCACTAATAAAAGAATAACATAAAAATATATTTTAAGAGCTATGAGATAAATGACACTGACACGAGCTATGTGTCAATTAGAAGAAGTATAGTGTATGTGTAAATATTCACATTTTCTTTCTTTTTCACATTTGGGATTGCGAAAGCCTCCTGTTTTAAAATGAGATAGTATTTGACTAAACGACATAATAATATGTACGTAAATGATATTAAAAAGCACCTATCTATAATTTTAAATATGAATATGAGTTGAGGCTTGTATAACAGGAATTAGAAATTTATACGATATTAGAGATTTTATGGAAAGGCTTTTATAGTTAATTTGTGAGCGTGTAAAATGGTTATCGAACGAGTATTTCATTCTTAAGTCAAATGTAATAAAAATAATAATAATGTAATTTGGACACTTAAATTTTATTGCTAACTAGCGGCCTGCCCCGGCTTCGCACGGGTAATTATTTTTTTTTTCCCGGCAATTATTAGATTTTTTCTCGCCTTTTAAAACTTCCCTAGACCTCCACGAACATTTCAAAACTAAGATAAGATAAATCCGTTCAGCCGTTCTCGAGTTTTAATCAGACTAACGAATAACAATTCATTTTTATTTATAAAGATAGATTAAAAAGGGATAGGTCCCTTTTAAGTGATGAATATGACCAACTCACTCCATTCTTTTGAAAAATAGGTAACATGAACCTAAACAAAAAATATCGGCAAATGTAAAATTCATGTCTTATAATTAATTCCGTAGTGACACTTTGTAGACCTAATCATTTCAAATAATTCGACATAATATTGTATCGAGTTATGTATTTTCTCAATCAAATTCATATCAGTGAACGCGACATCCCTATGAATAATGTAAATTCTGTCTGGTACTAATTAGCGTTATGAAATTAATGTATTTCAAATTTCATTTCACTTTATGTAACTCCAATTATAATAGCATAGATAGAAGCTACTGGGCTTCCTACTCTGGAAATCCGGGAGGAGTACCAAAACACCTCCAAATAGTTTTATGAACTCATTGCAGATACAAATGAAAAAACATCTAAAGTTCACCAATCCAAAGTCTCCACGTCCAAATTCACCACAATTGAACTTCTTTTTACTTACTACGTAATTTTTATCTGTAGCTTCAGCGATCTTATTGACACGGATATATTGGCAGTTTCGTTCTTTACTTCTTATTAACCTATTTTAAGTTGATCTAGTACGGAAAACCGTTGCCCGTTGCCGTTGTTTTAAATTTGTATTTGTTATTACTGATTAAATAATGTTGTCATAAGGTTATCTCTGAACTCTATGAAGGTGAATATAGATTTACTAAGGCCGTAGCTTTGTAAGTCCATAGAAGAGCTGTTGATAGTGAGTCACCAGTGCGCGGTGGGCGGCGCGGCGGAGGTCCGCTTGCTATCCAAGAGGTAGCGGTTTCGATTCCCGCCGATGGAAGTGTTTGTATGTTCTGCAAGTACTATCAATATGTATGTATGTACGTCTATTATATTAAGTATATCGGATGTCTATTACCCGTAACACAAGCTAAGATAGAGCTTACTACGGAGCTAGATGTTGTGTGGTGTGGACTGTCCGGATATATTTATTTTATTTAAATATATAAGTAATCCACGGTGCTTTAACGGTAAAGGCAAACATCGTGAGGAAACCGGCATGTTCTGAGAACTTTAAAAGAGTTTGAAGGACATGTGACATTCACCAAGCCGCACTTGGCCAGCGTGGTGAATTAAGGCCTAATCTCTCTCGTCAAGAGAGAAGTCCCTGTGTCCCAGCAGTGGGAACGTTAATAGGGTGATGATGATGATAAGTAATCCACTATTAATATACTACAAGCTAGCTACGAGTAGCACGTTTTGTTCCTTACTCTATGAGGCCAAGGCTTAAGAACTGGGCGTTGCAACTTTGAAATTACTCAGTCTTCAAGCTTACCTCACAACTTATTACTTTATTATGGAGAATAATGCTTTCTTGTTATACGCGTGAGATTGAATAATAATGTTATCTCCGTCTTTATGCATTTCGTGCTAAAATCGATCATTCAGTTTGGAGACTAATTTGAATGCTGCCACCCGCTCTTTGATGAAAGTTTTGGTTTCCGCGCAATAAGTTTGAGTGTGCTTGTCAAGTGATAGATTTTAGACATTTTGAGCTGTTTATAATCTAAGCGCCATCTTTACATTATGTAAAAATATACCTGCACTAGCTTTTTAAGCCACGGCGTTGCCCTGCGGGAACAAAGTATTTTTCCACCTAAAGTAGCCTTATAGCCTTCCTCGATAAATGGGCTATCTAACAGGGAAATAATTACTCAAATTGGATCGGAGTAGGTCCAGAGATTAGCACGTTCGAACAAATAAACTCTTCAGCTTAATAATATAAGTATAGATTCATCATCATCATCACCCTATTAACGTTCCCACTGCTGGGACACAGGGACTCCTCTCTTGACGAGAGAGATTAGGCCTTAATTCACCACGCTGGCCAAGTGCGGGTTGGTGAATGTCACATGTCCTTCAAACTCTTTTTTTAAAGTTCTCAGAACATGCCGGTTTCCTCACGATGTTTGCCTTCACCGTTAAAGCACGTGTTTAAAGCGCACATAAATTTCTCAAGAAGAAAAATCCAGAGGTGCGTGGCGGGGTTTGAACCCACGACCTTCGGAATGAAAGTCGAGTGTCCTCCCACTTAGCCAACACGGCTTTTTTATAGATTTTTTATAGTATAGATTGTACCTACATTATTATGAATGCTTTACTTTTATGCTAGATAAGCCTTCATTTGACCACAATCTCACCTGATGATGACCTTGATGTCAAGTGACGATGTGGTCTAAAATGGGGCATGAAGACCTAGAAGGTCATTTCGTATTTACGATAGTCAACAAAGATTTCAGAATTCGATTTATATCTATCTTTTTGGACTGCTTTGCTCCATGCATCACAGAGATGATACGTTTACCTTTCTGAGCTATTGAGTTTGTTTGAATTTCTGTATTCATCTATCGTAATACAATTTTACACATCCTTCTTGCTCCTTTGCAGCACCTTATCGAACATCATTCGATGGATTCCTGTGAATGAATAGAATACATTTATATTCGTGCAAGGATAGTGTTATCACTAAAATTTTCAGAATGTTTTGGAATAATAATAAAATTTTAATCAAAAAAACTTTTTAATAATCTCTTAACTTATATAATATATTTATTAGTTATACAGGAAATAAGTTGTATGACAAAAATATTTTTGAAATAATAATCTAATTTACCTATTCAAATTTTAACGTTCACAATGTTAAACTGACTAATGAAAGAATTGACGTTTAACCTATGAACCAAAAAAAAAACTATATAAAAAATAGCAATCAGTTTGGGCTTGGTAAGTAGATAATCCGTGTTTTTCTATCTCCTCATTTACGAATGGATATTGTATAAAAACTTCACACAGCCTTTTCCATAGCTCATTGATTTACTATGAGCCTATTCATAAAGTATATAGTGAAAGTAAAAACTTAAATATGCGAAATAGTATGTATACGGTCGTTGCTAACAATGTTCGGCTCCACAAAGCGACCTCGTCTACACTTGAATTATTCATGCCGTGTTTTGTTACCGTCCTGATCTCCTGAAGGGTAAACACTCCAAGACTTTTCAAGCAATACTCCACAGAACAGAATAAGTAGAAGGAGCATATAAAATATATGAGGTAAATTATATGCGTTCACTAATTGCCAATATTTAACGTTTAAGTTTATTTAAAGAGATAATTTTTAACCATCTTTTTGTAAGCGCTATTTGACTGCCAAATATAACAACAGTATAAAATAATTTCTTTTTGACTGGGGCAAGAAACTCGTCACTCCATAGCACCAACTTATCAGTGTCCGCACTTTAGTGTGCCGCAGTTCAATCCTTATTTCATTTATTAATATATGTATTTATTTATTGCAATTGCGTTCGGTTCGTTTCAGCGGTAGGAAGTTCACAGATGGAGTTATGCATCCCCCACTCACGTTGATGGGCTTTGCCAATACGCTTGGCAGCCGACACGCTTGGCAAGCAGGTTGGCAAGCGTAGTAGGCACCTACTATACATATTCTGGTTAGATAGATAGATAAAACATTTATTTGTCATCACAACACGGTACATTGGTAATTAAAGATAAACAATACAGATAAAAAAAAAATATAAATAAATATAAAATGGAACAACAAAAAAATAAACATACCTCTATAATAGTAAGAACTTAAAAATTAATGGACCTATGTGTGTGCTGCAGCATGACAAAAAGGCAATACTGGTTAGATTCACTCAGCCTGTTTTGACAACGCCCACGAGGGGCAACAATCATAAACAGGTACCTGTTGCCATGATAGGCGAGACGACATGTATGAAACAATTAATTAGACAATCATTAAAATAAATAAAATTACACATATTTTTTTTTCTTTTGCAAACTAAAAATTAAGTCATATTTGGTAAATATTTATTTATTTAGACATTTCATTCGCTTAGTTCTTATTTATACTATAGGATGACGTCACAAGCCCCCAATTCGGAACTTGAATGCTCTTTATATTTGTACATACTTGTTATAAAAGTTTTAAAATGAAAGATATGTTGACATAATGTTTATAAGATCAAAAAGAGTACCTATTTTTATGTAATCGTCTGGTATATTCTACATTTAATAATAGCCTGTCCATTAACCAAAATGACATTTTCCATTTGGCTGTGTTGGCGACCCTAGCTTTTCTCCTCATTTCCAATGCGATCACGTAGAAAATTTCCAATCACAGCTCTTTATGGCACGTAAAATCATACATTTATGCATTAAAATCTGGTTTTCTCTATCGATAATTGTGAAATTATAGTTGTGGGTAATGGGTAAGAGATTTAAATATCATTTTTACAAGGATTAATGGCGTAAGTTGTGCCTTACTTACCTGGACTATGCGTATTATGATGATTCTGCTTGATTTGCTACACATAAATAGGTAAATATTAGTACGTTTGAACCGAAAAAAATCTCGAATGCAGACATTGGATTAGCAATTTCACCGAAGTACTACCAACAAGAGGGGGTGAGTTGGTTAGGGCAGTGGGTTCTCAGTGGATGCTGGCTGCGCATTAAAGCAATTGGAAATTTATATGAATATTGTAAGTGTATGTACAGTATGCGTCACTGACAGGTAACTCTTGCAGTAGTAGTTTGTATGCAAAAGGGGCTACCAGTTAGCGACGCATGCGACGTCCTTATGTACAAGCAGCTGTACGTAGGGACGTTCTACTTAATGATGATGATGAAACGGTGTGCGAGCATACGGTTGAGTGAAGTGGATCAGGCCTTAGATAAGGATATGGGGCGGAAAATTGTGACCTTCCACACGCGATAGCATTCAAATGTTCACCGTGACCCTTACTATATATTTGACATTGACAATGCCACTACTACCTTACATCATTAGATATATCGGAACAAATAATAATCGAGAAACCTGCGTTAAACTCTAAAACTACCGAACGGAACTTTATGCGATTTTCAACGATAGGTATATATAGTGATTGAAAAGATTTTTGTATTCGTGCACAGCCGGAACGGTTTGTAACTAACTAACTAGTAAAAATATAAAAAAATGAATGTGGTAGAACATAATGCATCTGTAACTATTTTAAGACCTTCCTTTTTTTACTTATGTTCGTGCAAATAAAGAAATTTGAACTGAAAACAAGCTTTTAATAAGCAATTTATATGATAACATACCTTTTGAGGTACGACCTTCTATGACATTATGACCTTCTACAATGAGTCACCTCTCAGTTCCTTCATCAGAACAGCTCTATGTCATCTTACTATTATAAGTCGCGATTTTGTCTCGAGAGGCGACAAAAAAGACGTCTACTCCGTTCTACATTAAAAAACAGTTATCATCAAATCGGGTCTCGCCGATCGGTAAGCGAAGCGTCGCACGACCCCCAACAAGATGGACAGATGACTTGGTCAAAGTTGCTGGCTCACCGTGGATACAATTAGCGTCCGATCGGAATATTTGGCCAGCAGTGTACGACTAATAGCTGAAATAAAGATGATTCAATAAATCAACGGTAAATATCACGTAGTTAAATAAAATATTTTTTCTACTGAATCTTTTAAAGCTTCCAATAAACTTCCCTTCTAAGAGATTTTATACAAAGTTTAACTTGAGAAGCCGGTGATTTATTTCAGGTAGCTTTTTATGAAAATGAAAACAATGGTAGAGGCTCGTCCATTAGTATTATTAGACGGGTAGCCTTGCCCTTCACGCTAACAGCACAATAAACAAGCAGGTACCCTATTGTAAAGCTGAGATACAGGTCAACTTGTTTTTCTATCTATTGTAATATACATATACTACTGTGGGTGTTGCAACCCTGAAAAAAATAACAAGCCGTTAATATGTAAAAGTACTACCATCTGAATTGATTCAATTATTATTATTATTTTGTATGTGATTAAATTAAAATAAATAAATGATTGATTGATAAGTTCCGTTAAGTAGGTATATAACTGTAAACAAGCATAATTCTATGTATGTATCATATCTTTGTATTATTCATCATCATCACCCTATCAACGTTCCCACTGCTGGGACACAGGGACTTCTCTCTTGACGAGAGAGATTAGGCCTTAATTCACCACGCTGGCCAAGTGCGGGTTGGTGAATGTCACATGTCCTTCAAACTGTTTAAAGTTCTCAGAACATGCCGGTTTCCTCACGATGTTTTCCTTCACCGTTAAAGCACGTGTTTAAAGCGCACATAAATTTCTCAAGAAGAAAAATCCAGAGGTGCGTGGCGGGGTTTGAACCCACGACCTTCGGATTGAAAGTCGAGTGTCCTTCCACTTAGCCAACGCGGCTTTTATTATTATGTATGGCTTTGTAATATTTTTTGTATTTTTTTTTTAAAAACTTCGTAGTATGTCCGTCACCTAACCTTCATAAGCTCTGCTTAGAAATTTGAATTTTTTTTTTGTTTTTTTTTTTCTTGCTTTCTTCTTTTCTTTCTTCTTAAGGGGTTAGGTTATGCTGTGTGAATTATACGGCAATAGTTCTACTTAATATGAAAAAAAAACCAACTGTTATAAGCTTAGAGTATCTACCTATGAGGTTATAAGATTATACGTTATTGTTGATGACACTTTTGCCAAATTGTGAGACTCGAGGTCTCACAATTTGGTGCTCAATACTTATTATTCTCAAAATAAAATGGAATGATATATATAAAAAATAATCTACAACTATAATCTTATACATATAAAATTCTCGTGTCACAATGTTCGTTCCCGTACTCCTCCGAAACGGCTAGACCGATTTTCATGAAATTTTGTAAGCACATTGAGTAGGTCTGAGAATCGGCCAACATCTATTTTTCATTTTGCAAAACAACGTTTGCTGAGGTCAGCTAGTAAATTATATATTTTGCTATTTAAAATGATTAACAACTATAAGAATTTATGGATATATAGATCATGTTGTGGACATGAAATAAACTGATTTTATTTTATTAAAAAATAATACGTAACCGCTGAAATGGAATACTTCACAGCCTTGTCCTTTTCCTTGTTCTGAAGGGACTAATTTGTCTACCGCAAATCGTTTCCGCCGGAACTCAAAAACACGCAAATTCGGTGTTACTGCTCGCAATTATGTTCTTTTTATAGGTATTCGGAATGTTTGTGGTGTTTGTGGCATCAAAATATGTGGGTAGTCAGTAGCTCCATATTAATATATTATTATTATTAGTAGTATTCATTAAACGTGAAAAACTGAAAACAATGAGGTGTTCCCTCTCACATCTATCTATAACTATAATTTATAGTTTTAAATTAATATAAACTATTAATTTAAATTAATTATTTACAGCCATAAATAATGGACAAAAATAATAATATACCCAACATAAAATAAATATGCAAAAACTCGCGTTTTATTTTCATCAATATGGACAGAAATTGAAGTGTTCTGCAAAGCAATTCTATTTCAACAAAGTTTTAACTTTGACAACGTTGATAATCTCTGTTTGGTACAAATTATGAAGTAAATGACATGATTAAATGTATGCTGATGTAAGTATAAATTTAACGCAGCGCAGTTTTGATTTTGTAAAAAAAGGCATATAATAATTCGGTCTCTGTAGCTGGAAATCCCAGGACCCCGTCTTTCTTCAGGTTTACCGTAAAAATGCGAACAGACATAATGAGTAGAAGACTAGAAGTTATATGTGCTTAATCAGAACGGAAACCGCTATTGCCAAACCTTATCTATACTTCTATACTAATTTGTAAGAATGTTTGTGACGGAAGGGGGCAATTTATGGATTTTATCTGAAAATCTATTAAACGAGGGCAACACCGCAGGGCTACTACTAGTACATTGAACAATGACCTTCATTGTTTTTTTTCCAAAAGTCATTAAATCTATATATATCATAAAACATCCATATAAGATTGATTTTTCTATTTTAAAAGTGTTTTTCGGTCCATAGATGGTGTTGTATTGTAGTTGGCAGTGATGTGACGGATTTATTGTAGAAGCACTAAATCCATATTTTTAGATAAAATGATCTAATAATCGATTATTGTTTGCAGTTTGTATGTTATTTGTGGTGTACAATAAAGAGTTATCTATCTATCTAATAAATAAATATTTCCGAAACAATTCCGGCTTAATTAACTCAATATTTTTCTGGCATTGAAACATACTCAGAGCAAATTATAGTTCTGAACTTCGTTGGCATCCAATCATCTCTATTGAGGTATAGTATATTTTTATTTATTACTAGGGTGATTGGAAATTATTCATTAAGTATATTAATGAAGTTACAACGAAAAAACGCTGAGTAACAGCCTTTTGGGACACTACTACTCGCTACTGAATTATTTTTTATGATGTCTTCATATATGTATAAGTAATACATTTCTTTCTTTCAAAAATGTTTTCGAAAATGCAATAAATCGCGTAATATGGTACATCACTAATTATAATTATATCCACCACGTTGCATACTTCCATGCTTATTTCTTGTTTCGTGGCACGAATAATCTCTTGTTGTAACCAATTCACTTCATCTAACTTTCATGGCTTGATGCGCGGTCATTGAGAACTTTTAAACTTGACTTTTAATACAATGTTTTTCATGTTTACTTAACTATAATTTAAATACCCAGTTACGAAAGGTTATTATTATATGTATTTGTTTGGTACCTATCACTACATATACCTTTGTTTGGACGAGGGCGCTGATACTGCAAGACAGTTTCTATAACTTACGCAGTAGTTCAAAGTTCCCATTGTTGTTGTGTTATTTTGTGAAAAGTTTCAAATAAATATATTTATTTTCATGTTATGTTATTTATGTAATGCCAACGTACTACAGGGGATTGTTAGGTGACAGCAGGATTAGGGAGCTTATCTTTATTCACATTCAAATTTAGTTCCTAAAAAATAAGCTACAACCAGATTTGAATTGCAAATCCTTATGTGGCCTAGATAGAAGCAAGCTCTATTTCATTGTATAAATTATCTGTGTTCCCTTTGTCAACCATTTTTTGTTATTTACTGGCACGTCATTTATGTTCTGTATTCATGAATTTTTTCTTACATAAATTTAGTTACCTTCCAATAAAACCGACAGCTAATAAATTAAATAAGATCAGCAACGACTCAGTTCTTATGAGGTTGACCTTGAGGTGAATATACTATGTACGTGGATATTATGTTCACCCATTTTAGGGTTCCGTGGACTCCGTCCTTACGTCCGCCTGCCACCAGAACATTGGTAGATAGAGTTATTTTTTTTAATAGGATGACTTTCTGTTAAGGCTAGGTATAACAACAAATACAAACACATATAGAACAAATGTGATTTTATAAAGTTGCAACATTGCGTGTGGACATAACAATTATACATAGATAGATAGATGACCGTGACGGCAACATTTTTTTTTATATAATGTGTATAATTTGTTGAAATCCAAGGAACCCTCGGTGCATACGTCCATCTCTTACTTATGAGACGTATTTAATGTTGCCATCAAGTTGGCTAATGCCAATAATCTAATAATAATCTGCAAATATACTCGAGTGGGGTATCAAATGAAAGAGCATCGCGTGAACATTACTAAATATTATGGTGTTTTAATTTTAAGGAAGATAAAACATTGGAATCGGGGGATTTTCTAAAATTTTAAATTTAGATTTATTCTTATTGAATCGTTATTATCTCAGAAACGGTGGCTCGTAAGAAAAAAAGTATGCATACATTTTTTATATATCATTTTATGATCTATAATTTTGTCTCAGGTACTTTTATGATAAAACTTACCGTTTTGCTGAAAATCGCGATAAACTCATTTTTGTAACCTTTGACCTTGAATAAAAATTTTTCCTCACATGGGAATGATGGGGAACTTCTAGGCATTGTTTATAATTATGTTTTAAACAATTTCACTGAAATTCAGCTTGTTGGGACTTTATGTAACTTCGAATGTCTAAATTGACCGGACTATGTGGAAATTAGTCTGTTGTTCAAAGAGACAATTGTTTCCTTGAGGCAATCTATCGAAAGTAAACCGTTAGATAACAGGTTACGCTATGGGTTACACAACCACCGCCTGTAATAATAATATTCTTACTTTATTTCATATTTATATAAATTTAAAATATATAAATAATTCCTGATAATTGTCAACCCACCGAATCAATCAATAATTTTAGCAATGTATTCCCGTGTCGATCAATATAATCTAGGTATAAACTAATTTTTATTTCGTTTCAACGGTTTCATTACGCTCTGAAAGTAAAAGATGGTATGAAAAATCCCGCGAGAAAATCATAAAACGGGCAACAAAACTGTGAATTTTAGCAACCGTGAAATATATTGTCCCCTTACATTTTATCCTATAGTAGGTAACACGAATAGCAATAAACATAAATGAAATTATAAACTTACTCATAAGTTCTTTTTGGTTTGGAGCCTGGTAGCAGTGTGTTGTAAATCTGCCAATATAACTAAATTTTTAATATTCCTATGCAGTGAATTCGGATGATTTTCGACTCTGCTATCTGCGCTGCAGGAAAACGGTGTATTTTTTTGGTTGAGGAGTTAATAACCAATAACCTACATCTATACTTATATGTCAAGGCTAAAGAGTTTATATGTTTGTTTGAACGCGCTTATCTCAGGAAAAACTGGCCCGATTTGAATATTTTTTTCACTCTTAGATAGCCTATTTATTGAGAAAGGCTAAATGCTATAAAAATACAGTAAAAAGATTTGGCTTATGAGTATTTTCGTACAGCCTGACATGTTTACAATTGCACGTACCTACTAATAGATACAAAGTTAGTCTTTACTTAAAAAAGGTACAAGATTATTCCCAAAATAGATCAAAAGGAAAAAACGTGGTGCGTATTATTGTTTTATTCGGTATCAACTTTAGAGAAGGTAGATAGGTAGATACTAAAGGAGTTACATAGTTTGTTACACGAATAGCAACGGGATAGCTATGTTTGCGATTACTTCCGATTTACTATCAAAACTGAAATATAAGAAAATTACTGTATGACTAATTATTCAAGGCTTATCTTCCAGCCAACAACTCAAAATAATCGGTCATTTTCGAATAAAAGTATCATAATATGTACAAAAATAACTATGTAGGTAGTATATCAGTCACCCATAGATAGTACAAGTTCCGCTTAGTTTGGGATTAGGTGATGCTGTGTGATTTATCCAGAGATATTTATTTACATTAAGTCTATGGTAAAAGTTTAATAAA
This sequence comes from Gymnoscelis rufifasciata, assembly GCA_929108375.1. Classification (NCBI taxonomy): domain Eukaryota; kingdom Metazoa; phylum Arthropoda; class Insecta; order Lepidoptera; family Geometridae; genus Gymnoscelis; species Gymnoscelis rufifasciata. The sequence continues at coordinate 7,752,975 of OV815302.1, read as the reverse complement.
TATAAAAAAAATGGTACAAAACATAAAAAAAATCGGAGTAGTATAAAAACAAATCGGGCAATGTTATTAAGTACTAATCGCCAAGTAACTTCTCAACCTTTAAGTTCTTCGTTTTATTTTAGTTGAACAGTTCGAAAGTAATAACAATATCAACTCAGTGTTCGACAAATTAAAACCTAATGTAGCGTGTTATTGGGGCGATTCAAACAATTCTCGCTCGGCACTATTATAACAGATTAAATATCTATCGTCCAGAGCTCATTTGCGAAGTTTTCAATTTAGTTACAAAACTCGCGAAAATTGCATGTGAACTATGAACAGTGGGATTTCAAAATTCGCAATAGGTATATTATGGCTCAGTGTGGATTAAACTTCACAAATTTAACATGATAAGAGCTATATTTAGAGTGTACATAGCATTCAAATTTATTATGCTCTGAGCTTATCATGCAACTTGAGTAATGTTTGAGCAAGCATCGCTGAATAAAGTCACGCAGCTACTTTTTGCGCCCGACAAGATAGATAGATAGTTAATACTTTATTACACACCAAACAATTATATACAATACAATAAGAAATTAAAACTATACCTAGAATGCGTAATGGGAGGTTTTATTGCTTAAATCGATTTCTTCCAGATAACCGTGGATGGAGAGAAAAAAATACAAATGTTATGGACGGTGTTTTAAATAAATCAAATACCTATCAATATCTAATGCGAAACCTACAACTATCCTATACTTAATTTAATTTACCTTTAAGCTACAATAAATACAAGGCTTCAGAAATTTTAGTAACTTAAGTGATTTTCTGCGTCTAAAAAATAGTATCGTGTCTTATTTTCTTAGCGAAAGCAGAGCCCGCCTTGCGCTTATGTAAACAAAAAACTTTTAAAGCTATTAGGATAGTCGTAATAATTATGATGAAGCAATCCAGAATTCCAGAATTAATTTGTATTTTAAATACGTAGAAAACAAGGCGAATGTTTTTCCAGGGTAAATAAGGTCGAGCCCATTAAGGCGACGTGCATTGAGTGTTGATAGTGGTAAATGTTTTCCGATGGCTATTCGCCTTGAAGCTATCGAGTTTCTGTTCAAGAATTCTGTTTTTGAGCGGCGAGAGCTACCTACCTGCTACGATTGCACAACCCATTTTTCTCCCTCGACGCTTGTTAATGGAATGCTCCAGGAATTTCCGAACGCATCAAATGCGGATTTAAGAGATGAAATGAAAAATGTGAGTTCTCACTGAAAAGTACTTAGTATAATTTGAGTAAGCAAAATTAGGTAACATGAAATAAAATTTTTAAATACTGGAATGGCAAAGTGTCTTTTATAAATAAAATATGGTTGTTTAATCGATTGCCCCTATATCTAATTTCATACAAGAATTACTGTCTTATTTCCAAATTATCCTTTAAAGAGAGATACGTACACACAAACAAACAGATATTTGAAATATATTTATAATAAATTTATTGTAAAATTATTGTAAATACAAATGAAAATTGCGTTTAGTCCGTTTTCGCAATTGTAGTTTCACAATTGACTGTGAAAAAAGAATTATTTTTCACTGTTTCGTAATTAACTTTCAAACAAGAAATTCTTTTCTGTTTTCACAATCGAATATTTTTATCCTTTCGTAGTTAATTACTAAAAACATATCCATTTTCTTTTTTCACAATTAATTACGAAACAAGAAGTAGTCGCACTATTGAACTCCTTGGTAAATAAATTACTTGAGGTCCTAAACTAAGCTCCTTCCTTCAGTTTAATAAAGAAAAAAATCGATTGTGACATTATCCTTATATATATTGTATCAATTTTCTATTTTGCACTCGCGAATAAATAAATATGTTGGAAGAAAAAACCCTTCATCATCATCATCATCTCAGTCGTAAGACGTCCACTGCTGGACATAGGCCTCCCTCAAAGATCTCCAGTGGTTTCGGCTGGCAGCGGCCTGCATCCACCGTGAGCCCGCAGCCTTCACCAGATCGTCCGTCCATCTAGTTGGTGGACGTCCTACGCTGCGCTTGCCGATCCGTGGTCTCCATTCGAGAACCTTTCGGCCCCAACGACCATCTGTTCTTCGTGCTATGTGGCCTGCCCACTGCTCTTCAAAGAACTAATCCGTTTGGCTATGTCGGTGACCCGCGTTCTTCTACGAATCTCCTCATTTCTGATTCGATCCCGTAGAGAAACCCCGAGCATAGCCCTCTCCATAGCTCTTTGAGCGACTCTGAGCCTGTTTATGAGACCAATAGTGAAGCACCATGTTTCGGATCCGTATGTCATCACTGGCAACACACATTGATTGAAGACTTTCGTCTTGAGGCACTGCGGTATATTAGATGAAAAGACGTGTCTTAGTTTCCCGAACGCTGCCCATCCGAGTTGGATTCGGCGACTGACCTCTTTCTCGAAGTTGGACCTACCTAATTGGACTGTTTGTCCTAGGTATACATAATGCGTCAACAACTTCGAGAACCGAATTCTCAACCATAACGGGGGCGGGCACAACTTGGACATTAGAGATGACTTTCGTCTTGTCCATGTTCATCCTGAGGCCCACCCGTTGGGAGTCTCAAGAATTAACATTTGATTTATCTATAATCCATAATTTTATTTTTAATAGAAGATACAATCCCAGAGCAATATTACTGTACCTATTGATTTGAATATACATGTAAAAAATTTGGATACAGGCTTTTCTAGTCTAGCGTAGACATCTCCGGCTTACCATATTCAATCTAGATTGCACTAATTTATTTTTAGTTTGTAATTTGATTTTATAAGGTAGATTGTAAATGGTGATTTATGTAAGTTTATTTTATTTAAATGGAAATAAATGAATTAATATTATTATTATATAACTCTTTATTGTACAACACAAAAATAAAACAAACATTAACAAATACCCGGTGTATTAATAAGTACAAACGGCATTTAATATCCTGGCTTTATCTTCCCTTATGGCCTGTTTCACCATCTCAGTATAGAATTAGTCAATGGTTAAAATACATATAAAGCTATCACGGTATCTGACAACTGTCGGTAACAGAGCACCATATATTTTAAACATATTATAGTTTACTCGGAGATTGTAAAACAAACCATAAGTGTTGAAGATGGAATTGGAGATAAAAAAGAAAATAACTAAAAAAGCCGTGTTGGTTTAGTGGGAGAACACTCGACTTTTATCCCAAAGGTCGTGGGTGCAACCCCGCCACGCACCTCTGGATTTTTCTTCTTGAGAAATTTATGTCCGCTTTAAACACGTGATTTAACGGTGAAGGCAAACATCGTGAGGAAACTGGCATGTTCGGAAAACTTTAAAAGAGTGTGAAGGGCATGTGACATTCACCAACCCGCACTTGGCCGGCGTGGTGAATTAAGGCCTAATCTCTCTCGTCAAGAGAGAAGTGGGAACATTAATAGGGTGATGATGTGTACTGGTAACTAACTCAATTCAAAAGCCTATACAAACGCGGTCGTGGGCAGAAAGCTAGCAAATAAATAAACAAGCACACCTGCCCAAGGTACGGTCAAAAGGCAGTTTTCCTCTTGTTTATTTAACGCCAAACTGTCTCGTTACCTCGCCGGGCGCTCCCAGCTGCGCCACAATCATTATATAAGTTTCCCCATTTTTACGCTAATCGCAGTCGAGGCAACATTAGGTTAAAAGCTCTCCAAGACCAGGCTATAATTATGCAAATCCAATTTATAGCTTCCCTTCCCAGCCCAACTTTAAATGAAGACAAACTTGTAATAGCTCAAAAATAAATCTTCAAGACGACTCTCTTGAGAGATAACTTTCATTAGTCCATCCAGCTTGATTGAACGTTTTTCGTAGTGAGAAACTTTTCTCATTAATGTAAGATAATTATTATAAGGTTCACGATTTTCGATTTTAATTAGAAAACTATGTAGTACGATTTGCGTTCCTTTAAGGTTCCTAAATTATTTTTATCAAGTGAGTTTAGCAGATATTTCAAAAGAATTTGCCCCATTACATCTTTATTTCTTAATTTTGTTGAAAGCGCGTTTGTTATAAAAATACCACAAATATTTTCATGTCAGTATAAATGTTGCCATCTAGGTAAACACGAATTGGTCAAAGGGGAGAGAAAAGGCGTTCTGAAAATATTGGCACATCTGTTACCAAATGGCACCCAATAGTTTACAATAACTTACATTTTGCTCCTCGTAAATAACAAATTCTCATAAATTCACACATATTGACAAGAAACGGTCCTGCCTAACCCCTCGTATCTTTTGTTAAAGGTTTTCCCAAAAGTAACGAAAAATTCCTAGAATGCCTTTCGATACAATACGTGTTTTAGTGGAATGCTGACCAAAATATTCGGATTTCTGATTAAAAACCCGGTCCACATATATAAGACGATCTTGTATTTAAATCGTTTGGTATATTACCATGTCTGTTTAAACAATTAGCGGAGAAGTTAGTGGAGATGTAGAGCAGTAGGTAAGTATTTTAGAATTAGAACCGTATGCACACAGCACCCGTATTGCCTTTTATTTCCTGGGAAATATAACTGCGACACATTGATTACTGTGCGTCTGCAAATTATGCTTTGGAAAAATCTTTAATTCCTTTGTTTTTCTGTCATTCATTTAACAGCAAATCGTGGTAAGAAATGTTAGGTTTTGCAAATTTATTAATTAGAAACTAAACAAAGGTTTACCAAAAATAAATTTGATGAGTATGAAATAAGCTCTTAGTACACGTAGCTTATACGTACTCGGGTTCTGTGTTACAATTTATGCACATTTTTCAATAAAGTGATATTAGAACAATTTCACACCTTAAAACGATACAGCGAATCTGTAAGTAAATAAATCCCGAGCTGCCTTTTAAACTAATAGATATCTGTTCCATTTCGTATGAATTGCTTTCAGAGAATTACCGCGATGAGTAATGTCACATATTTTAAAAGTTTTTGCTAGACAAAGTCAAATGCTCTGAATAAAACTAGGTAACTAATTTCCGCTGAAATCAGTTAGCTTGGTGTTTTAAGTAACACTACATTATTGTTATTTTTATTTGGCTTTGTACGACTTTCCGTTTGTGCTGTGTAAAAATTTTTAAAAGGCTTAAACCTTTTATAATCGTAAAATTTGGTATATTTTTTTTACAATCCGGGAATTGAACCCTTGGCGGGTTCAATTCCCGGATCAGACATGCCATGTTTAAAACATCTGAATGTTTATAAATAATCAAAGGTGAATATTATTCTAAGTACCCTGCCGGCTTAGCACATCGATTGATTGTTGGCGAATTTTCGACTACTACACTGTATTTTTAACCCCCGACCAAGTCGCAAGTCTTTTTGACATGCTTTATGAAAATCGGTTGTGCCGTTTAAAAGTTATGGGGCTGGGAGTGGGGAAGGAAAACCGAAAATCTGCAAATATACTCGAGTGGGGTATCAAATCAAAAACGCATCGCGTGCACAGTATAAAATATGGTGGTGTTTACTTTTAAGGAAATTAGAATCGGAGATATTTCTAAAATTTTATATAAAGATTTATTTATACTTAACATTTTCGGAATGATAAAATATTAACTTACCCGGACCCTGCTTTCTGTAAGACAGATCCTAATGACCATTTCTTCCTGAGACTTTATAAAATCACGTTTGATGTATGGAAGCCACATTATATTTACTTATTTTGTTTTTTTTTAGTATTTGATGTTATAGCACCACAGAAATACATCAATATTTCAACTCTCTATCTACACTGATCTTAGATACAGCCTGGAGACAAACTGATTTGTCGGACTTTTGAAATGTATTAGCCGACACGTAACTTACCTATCTATGTCGATTTTTCACATCTTCATTACGTCGTTCGTTATAATAAAGGTTTACAAAAATCACAACGACAATTAATTTTTTGGGGTAAGAAGGTTTATAACGACATTATGATAAGAAAAGATATTTAATGGACTAGGTCTCATTTAGACTACGTCGTATGTGGCCTAAATATTGATGCAACTAAATAGCAAAGTGACTATATCGATATTTGACTAAGTCTTAGTTGGTCTACATAGCGTTGTGTCGTACAGTCAAATTAAAAATTTAAAAAAAGGTTCTCTAATAACTTAAAAGTAGCTAGATTGAGAAGGTGCTTACGTGTGCACATAATACCTCACCTTAATTATTTTATAAGATAATACTGGCCGGTAGGTACCTACTTAACGTAGATTACGGTTATAGATTATTAGATTTAGATTGAGAATCCCTAGTAGACCCGTTAGACATAGACATCCTATTGCTGCAGCCTATTGAAACCCCTTTTTGCTATACAAATTATAGACAAAACTCGCACTTTTGCAGAGCCTCTTCTTCATTTAATGCTTTTACTGATATACCCGATATCGACTTGTTTGATACAAAAGCCAGCAGAGTCAGTAGCTTATTGACAAAACGCTGGTTTGAATCTGCTAATTGTTAGTAATTTATTATTTTGCCGATTCTCTTTTTCTATTATTATTTGTTTTTTTCTTCAGTTCTCCGTTTTTAATACTCTGTTTTATTTTCAAATTTAGTTATAAGTAAGTGATTTGTGTTTTTTTTTGTTTTTTAGTCACGCTATGTGGAAACATGTAAATGGTTCGTAGTTAAGTTTGTATTGTTATTTAGTTAGTAAGTACAACTGTTTGTTTTCCGAATAAAATAAAATAGATTAAGCTTTTCTATAGCTTTGATATTGTCACTTTGGCATTCGGCATATTATTGTGAATTGAATTGCTAAAATTTCCAAAATGCATAATAATACTGAAAACAAATTAAAAAAAAACAGAAACGGCAGGGCTAGATTGATCGATGAAATTGTAGATAACAGTACTTCAAATGACAAATGACTATTCAAATGTCAACGCTATCTAGTCATATCACGATCTAGACAAATATCAATACTACTGAACAAGATGTTATTCTAATCAGCTTAAGTCTTACACCGATCTAGTAATTTTGACAACATAGTCATATCGAGATGTCATCATAAAGATTCTTACCCATTTCTTGCAAGATTGGGCTTTAAAATGCCTTAAATTACTGATAAATAATGAATTCTACACACATGAGTTAATGACAATAATTAATACACCACGACTTTGTTGATAATGATAATAGTGTTATTTTAAGTTTTGTCATCTATCTTACCATATACCGCCCCGCACCACCGCCACAACGTTTTACTGTAGCTCTCTCTCTATCTGTAGTTGGTCCCTCATGTCTGAGGATCGTGGTCAGTATCGGACTGTAGCTACGCGCCGCTATGCTACATATTTGATAGACATCATCATCACCCTATTAACGTTCCCACTGCTGGGACACAGGGACTTCTCTCTTGACGAGAGAGATTAGGCCTTAATTCACCACGATGGCCAAGTGCGGTTTGGTGAATGTCACATGTCCTTCAAACTCTTTTAAAGTTCTCAGAACATGCCGGTTTCCTCACGATGTTTGCCTTCACCGTTAAAGCACGTGTTTAAAGCGCACATAAATTTCTCAAGAAGAAAAATCCTGAGGTGCGTGGCGGGGTTTGAACCCACGACCTTCGGAATGAAAGTCGAGTGTCATTAGCCAACACGGCTTATTTGATAGTAGTAATTATGAATATCGGATAAGGATCCAAGTGACATTAGTGTTGGCAGCAAAGTATAACATGTTAAAATACCTAATCAAAAATAATATTTTAAATTTGTTTCTATTGCATTTCTCTTTTGGCTTGATTTTTTCTGTATTTAACAAAGTATATAAAAGGTACTCCTTACAAATAATACAACCATGTACCTATTAGTATTGTCCTTAAAAATAATACTTACGTAAACTATATTCGAACTGTTAAACTTTAATGAAACTCCAACGCCAACTTCATTTTGTTTTGATGTCGAAAACCAGTAGACGTTCTAATTCAGGTCAGGCTGTTTCTAGTGATTGAGTTAAAAACTTTTGAAGTCGCTGAAATGAGCGGGTCGTTAATTAACCGCATCACTAAATGACCATTCAATAAGGCGAAACGTCTGGAAATATAATAGTATATAAATAGGATTCTTAAGTAAGCAAAATAAAAGTTGCACTTTTATAGATATTCCGTTCGTAATGAGATTTTTTTTTTAATATATTTTGGCACTTCATTATTTAATATTGCACTCGATAGGTAAGCATAGATAAAAAATAATGTATTTTCTTAGAAATACATTATAAGTTTGGACTTCAACAAACCGTAACAAACAAAATTACTCCCTTATGCAAAATAAATTAACGATCATTCATTCTTGTAGTTGAAACCGCTTCAAAACTTAAAATAACTGTATAAAAACAGCTGTTGACTCAAAATATATTCCCAAATATCAAAATCCAGACATTATGATACTGGACTGTTTAGCGTTTATTGTATAATACGTATTAAAGTCACAAAGATGTTTTGCTGTTCGGGCTTTTAAAATTGTAAATGTGCCAATTCACGATGCGTCCATCAATCCAACGGAATAGATGTCTTCCAAAATAGTTTCGTGAATGTGAAAAACATATGCCATTTGGCTAGTCATCGTCCAGGTTTGGATTTCCAAAAGGATTCTAGAGGTAATATCTATGAAATAATATCTAAGCAACCAATCCAAATATATTCACGAAGAAGATTAGTCGTATGTTTTTTTAATTGCAAAAAATAATGTGCTGATAACACTTAGGCCATTTTTATTGAGGTAAAATACCACATATTGAACACGGATAGCTGTTGCCCAGTTAAGAGTGTGCCATATGTAATTTTATAGTTAGATATCGTTATTTATCTCAGAATCTGTGAAAGCTACCACCTTCATATTTAGGTAAATGATAATTCGAACTTTTATCTTGGATTCTGCTTTTTCGAAAACACGATTGGTGAAAATTAATTAGAGCAAAAGCTACTGGTTATCGAGGGAAAATCATTTAATATGCGACCAACGCTGCGGGCGGGCAAAGCTAAGTAATACCATTATTATAACTCTTACGAATTTAATACTTGGAAGTTACATAATATAAAAATGTAAACTGGGTTGTTCCATTCGCTTCGCTAAGTGTAAAAAAAATAAGTAGACTGTCAAGACACTGCTATACCTATCCTTGATATTTTTTGTTTATATTAACTTTAAGTTGACTTGTCCATGTCTGCCCTGTGCAGCAGTGCTAGCGGCAGCTAAGGAAATAAACGTTTTTACTTTAACTTTGAAACTAAATAATAATTTACAAACATAATTTACTTTAGAGCGAGTAAGGAGGAGAATAACTTATTACTTATCTTTGTTAACGAAAATTCATGTTGTTATTCAATAAGTTTCCGCTACCAATCTCCTGAGTCAAACCATTTCTTTACAAACTAGTAAAATATATTTAAAAATGTACAATGTGTGAGGTGTCTATTGCAAGTAGAAAATGCCCTGGTTCAAGCCCACCATTCGTAGGTACAGTCAATTTTATCTTGTACAATAAAGTATTCATAGTACTAATAAAAAATGTCTGCCGTAAAACTCTAATGAAGGTGAAAGTTTCAAACTTATGGTTTTAGGAGATTGTTCAATCCATTATCACGTTGAGAGAATAATAAATCACCTTTTTGCCCGCCCTGACCGCAGAGATATTCATGCTCGGAAATATTGTATAGATGGTACTAAATCTTGTGTATGGCATGTAAAATAGGCATAAAATATGAGTTCCGTTCTTGTAGGAGCCGGATGGATCTGAACGTGCGTAAAGTAAATCAGGCCAATAGAAAAGCGATACACTTTTACCTTTGATAAAATCTTTTGTATTTCTGTTGCTATAACCCTTTATGACAGGTGTATTGACCTTATTTTTTGTAAAAGTAACTTGCAGACTTAGAATCTACTTAGTCTTAAATAAGAAATAGACTAAGTTGATACTAAGTAGTTTTTATATATTTTAAAGGTTTAAAGTTTTTAACAGGTTGTGATTGGCTTGAAAGCTTATAAAATCGGTAATTTTATTTTGTGTGTCAACACTCGGACGCGCCCAGTCTTCAGTTTATAATCATATTACAAACTCTTACGAGTACCATACCTAGTCTATTTTATGACAGGAGCATTAACGTTAGCTGAAAGCTACTTAAATATTAATTTGTGTAGCATAAAGTTATTTAGATATTAAGTGTTCCCGATATTTCCACGCATATGCATGTGATATCTAAAAGAAATTTCAAGTTAACATAACAGTTAGTCGAGCTACAGAGTTTGACAGAGAAAGTGGCAGAATTTTGAGCTTGTTGCTAGGAATTGAAGCACAAATAGTATTGGAACCCATTCGTATTTCACATCCGAACGACACCCGCAACACAGAATACTAATTTAATCTCTCTGAAAGCTGTAGGACGTTTTCAATTTTTTCACATTCACAGCGGGCTTCCACGTTAGTCGTAAAAAACAGTCTTCTCAATTTAGATGCTTGGAATAAATAAATACACTACATATTATGTTACATAATAAAAAGCCACCTCTAGATTTTTCTCTAGAAATTTATGTGTGCTTTAAACACGTGCACGGTGAAGGCAAACATCGTGAGGAAACCGGCATGTTCTGAGAACTTTAAAGAGTTTGAAGGATATGTGACATTCACCAACCCGCAGTTGGCCAGCGTGGTGAATTAAGCCCTAATCTCTCTAGCCAAGAGAGAAGTCCTTGTGTCCCAGCATTGGGAACGTTAATAGGGTGATGATGATGATGGGGTATCAAATGAAAGCGCATCGCGTGCACATTACAAAATATTATGGTTTTTTACTTTTAAGGAAATTACGGCATTGTAATCGGGAGTTTTTCATAAATTTTAAATTCAGATTTATTACTATAAGGGAACTACGGGTTTTGAGCCACGGACTTTCTTTTAATTTTTAATTTAGATTATCTAATGTTGAACCTAATGTAAACTGCGAAATAAAAACGTCGAAGTAATCAACCAAATAATCTAAAATCGTAAATGACCTACAAATAGAAAAAAGGTGTATCAATTTAAAGGAAGGCGTTTCTTAGCCGTTGCTAGGCTACGACACGGCTTAATGGATTTGAAACACTATCAGTTTTTATCCACTGTTTAAATAAATAAATATTTCCGAACTACTCACACAGCATCACTTTAACCATCATAGTACTATGGGTGTTAGGTGACTGATATAGGTTCTACATAGATACTTTTTTTTTGTAATAACATACATATGATACATAATGAAAACACCCAGACCCGAAACCAGGATTTGTAGATCGTACAAAATCTGGTCCCCCGGCGGGAATCGAACCCGCAACCTCCTGTGCCTAAGGCGGACGTTCGCCCACCGAGCCACAGAGGTCGTCAGGTGTATATTAATACATTTAATTTTTTGAATCACATGCTTAATATCAGCTGCTGTGTCATTTCCAAGTTAAGTTTTTAAAGCGGTAACGGTGCTTCATCAGACAAAGTTTAAAAAGTCAGTCAATGCGTAAAGGAGCTTACCATACGAGTCAGCGTAATAAGCCATTTGAATTGGCGCTCTATAATATGCTTAAAATGTTTTGTGAGATTTGAATTACCATATCCAAACTTATTTTTGTACGTTTGTCATTTTGTAAGTGCTGTACATGCATATTGGCACACATATCATAATATAGACTGATGTAGTTGATAGAGTTAAGAAGTGTATGTTATGTGTGCTGTTGGCTTGCCTTGATTAAGAAATAAATAAATCATTACACTAATTAATTTTAAGAAATACAATTGGGCAAACCAAAAAGCACAGAGATGCTGACAATTTTTCAAGTCCATCAACGAGATGAACACTTGAATTTGTCTAATCCATAAAATCACAGTATACGCAGGCCGCTTTCAACCTATGCACATTCTACCAAAACGCTGTGAGAACTTCAATCTTTAAGTTCTGTAAGGTATCTTCCTTAGCAAAAGCGATTCTCAAGTACCTACTATAAAGCTATTTGCGAATGCATTAAGCGTCCATCCCTGGAGTATGGATCTGAACAGTTTGTCCTATTGTTCTAGCTAATGGCTCCACAGGACAGTAAATAGCTGTTTGTGGCTTTAGAATTAATTGCCTGTGAAGTCTACATCTTAACGCATTTTTTTTGTTCGGATCTGGAGTAACTTATTATTTTCTATGGAGACACCCTGGCTTTGCTGAACAATGGCCTCTCTGAAATACATATAACTAAAGTTATTTCGGTGAAATCTGCTCGTATATACAGCCGCGATTTGAACTGGAACAACGGCCTATCTAGTAAGTAAACTTTTTAAGCAGTGCCTCCTGATCCGCTGTTTTCATTATATATTTGAGTTCAAGTTTTCAAATGGAGCTATGGACATTTTGTTCTAAGTGCTAGCCTGTGCATTTCCGCCTCAAGCAAGTTTATCCGATTGCGAGCCCCACGTTCTTCCATGTAACTCTTTTATCTAATCTAAACATTTTATAACAGTAAAGTAATCCGTTTCGGATTCATGACATGTGAAGTTAACTGATCTTGCAAAAAGCACAACAATTTACACAGTTTTTCGTCTAAATCAAAGCTTCTTATTTATTAATTTTAGCAACTTCTTAACAAATATAATTTAAAATGCTAACACATTTCAACAGCTATAATATTAGGGCACTTTTGAGTATGCAGACAACATAAAATTATAAATAAACGAGTTTATTTATAATTTTATGTTGTCTAACAATAAAGTAATCAATGTCAATAAAGTAATAATAAGAAAAATACAATTTTAAATTAATCAGAGGATGCGACGCCCAGTTGTATGTTTTTTTTGTGGATTAAATTTAACATACAAAGCATTGGTAAAGTATCGCAGGTCTGACTTAACACACGGTATAAATATAGTTAATGGCGTTTCTGTCCGTCTGTCTCACAAACTTTTTACAGAAACGAATGTAGTACTTACTTGGTTTTTTATATTAATTTGCAAATTGGAGAACTAAAAACGGTCCGGATCTTAAAATACACGTTACGTAGGTATTACGTTTTGTACATTTTGTGAGTTTACTTATTGCTTAAGTAGAATAACGAATCGTATGCTACACATATTGAAAATTATTCTCAGCTTGTAGAGTTCGCACAATTTCTCACAACTCGTTCTAAATTTACAGGAGTTTTGGCATCTCATCTTATTTATTCCATTTTACCGGTAATTTCAAAGAATCAAAAATCAAGTGTCACACAATTTCAGGACTTTGCTAACCGTTAGGTATTTGTACTTTACGAAGAAACATTCTCTTGAGGTAGAATTTCTAAAACTTCCAACTTTGGGTAGGTTTTTCAATTATCAGATAAGCTCTTACTTACTTTATTTTCATACATTTCACAGCCTGTTAGAAGTATATAAATAGAGGCGTATACAAATTATGGGTAAGTCAAAGATACTAAATTAATATTTATTTCCTTTCCGTTTTCCGATTTTAGATATTATATTTAAAATATTAAAAAGCTACAACTAGTAATTGGCCTTCAGGCTCCATAGTACGGTGCATATTTTCCCAAAATCATACAGTTTTTTATGTTAAAAATCCTCCTCCTCCTCCTAGCTTCGTGGTCCTCAATGCTGAGGGTCGTGACCACCCTTAAGAATCAAGATCTGGTCGGACCAACGAACGGGACTGCGTCCACGTGGCCAAGAGGCCAAGAGGAGGAGGTGGTGGAGATTGTGACCGGTAAAGTGGATGGCAAGAGCCATCCACTTTACCGGTCACAATGAGCCTCTCGAGGTTATTCCCGTCTTTCCTTGCAATGTGACCGAAGTACTCAAGCACTCTGCGCAGGCACTTGGAAGACAACCTAGTGGAGATTTTGAGTTCCTGGAGTATTGACGCATTAGTTCGTAAAGCTGTCTACGGTATACGGAGCATCTTTCTCCAGCACCACATCTCAAAAGCGTCGATGCGCCTACGGTCTCCAGCTTTCAGAGACCAAGTCTCAGCGCCATACGAAAAGATCGAGAAGATCAGGGTTCGTACCAGTTTGGTCTTGGTTTTGATAGAAATGTTGCGGTCTCTCCAGACTTTCCCGAGCTGCGACATAGCGTTCTTAGCCATACCAATTCTTCTGCGTACTTCCTTCTCGCGCGAGCCATTGTCACAAATGTTGGAACCCAGGTATATGAAATTATCCACTATTTCTAGGTTCAAAGCGCCAGTGAGTTCCAACTTGCCCGTCCGATCAACCACCATGATCTTAGAAAAAAAAATCAAAAAAAATAAAATCTTTTATGTTAATAATACATAATTCGAATTTAAATTAAATATAGATATGAAACTAACCCTCATGTTTATTTTGTCTGATTCAATATAGGAACCCTAAACTATTACAAGATCTTCGCTATCGCATTGTAAATATCATTATATCCCTACATTGATTGGGTCAATTCCTTATTAGCTAAACAAGTTCAATAAACGAAGACCCCGATAAACTCTGACTACTTGATAAGCTTACTTTCCAGCTCAGACAATGATTGTTCGTTGGGCATGATGGTAGTTTATAAATATTTGTGTTTAACTGTAGTTTACATAATTTTTGTGTGCAGTTCAATAAAATCGAGTAATATCAATGATAACGATGATTGTGTGCTAGATAGAAAACTAATTGAAGAAATAGAGTCATATAAAAATGTCACGAAACGAATAATGGATGAAATTATCCAAAACTATGGTGAACAAATGTATAAAGAGTAAGTTGGATTTTATATGCTTTAAGAGTTTGCGAATTAGAAAAATCTTTAATTAACAATCTTTTATTAATATTTTCTAAGATTTATTTAAATTTGAAAATCTTAGATAAATTCACGAGATAGGCGTCACATTATGTGGGTACGTTCAGTGTCGCCATTTCCATTTTGACCGATCCTACACTTATACGCAACAACCGAGAACTAAATCATGTCTTATCTTTTGATTTGTAATAAATTAATACAACTTTATTATTTTCTTTCAAACTTTAAATTGTAAAATTAAGAATATAAACTTTTTATTCTTTTCTATATTGGCCCTTCTTTTCACTTCTCGGTGTTTCCTTTACGTTATAACATGCTTTCGTGTCATAATCTATCATAATAGAAAAAAAACACAATAAAAAAATAAAATTTATATATTTCCTCGAAAGACAAATAGACATTATAAACTGATGATCAAGTTTTATGAAGATGTTTCTGACCATTGAATGAATATTTCCGTAAAAATATCCAGTAAAAGTGGTCGGTATACGATTTTTTCGTATAAAAAAAGTATCTTCGGTTCTAGACACTTCAGAATCTGAGTTTGTGATCATTGTTTTTCCACATTCCTTTTATTTATCAGAAAACTCATTTTCTGAGTAGTGGTTGGTAGACGTGGTCCGTCATTTTCATGGAACGTAACGAAACCCGAGACTTAGTCAGCGTCACCTGTTTTAATATTTTTGTAACTAGCTATTTTCATTTAGCTACCATGTTTATTTTTCATTTAGATATACAGTTACAAACGAAACCAAAATATGTTAAATCACAGTTTTGTGTTTGAAGCGATACAATTAAAATAAATATGTAAAATTTTTATTTTAAAAATATTCTTTGGATATAAATATATAAATTACTTAAAACTTTTGTATTTTTCGAGTGAGAGTGTGTCGAGAGTGTCTGAAAATACCTGGCAATAAAGAGTGGAACTATGTATATTATTCGGACTAATTCGTGAAACCCACTTTCGCGTACTCGGAAATTTGCAATCTGCCATCTTTCTTCCTCAGCCGGTCGGTAGGCGCGATACGAAAGAAATAAAACATGTAAATACACTCTACTAACCAAGCTCGCCAGATTATCGCGTTTTCTAAAATCACTAAAAGTAGTGTTAGTAACTGAATCACTAGTTACGAGTCAAATTAAAGAATTTGACTCGTAACTAGTGATTCAGTTACATATCGCGTCACAGGTTTTTATATCTAGTGACGAAACATAACGCTCACGTCTAGAGGTTGCAGAGTTATTTCAAGATTCTTCCATATCTTGAAATAACTCTGCAACCTCTATAAAAATATTTCTATAAAAAATATTAATATTATTCCTATTAAGTACTTATTGAGACATTTCTTTGTTTCGCTATCATCATCATCAAAAATATAATATTAAAAAGTTAGTTAAACTATTAACAAAAACAAAAAAAATATCGCTATAGTGATCTCACTCTTGTAGTAGCCAGCGAAACGTCTCTGTTTCTCAGAAACAGAGGAAGGTATTTAAGAGCGAGAGCGGTTTTTTACACGTCTTTTAAGATATGACATGGGTCCACCGGACCCACGGCGTATAGGCATTAAGGGTTAGTGATAGGTAATAAATAAATCGTTGCTAGCCATTTTCAATAAACCGCTACCTGTGTGCACTTGTAGTACGAACAGATCCAGGAATTCAAGCTGCATTTAATGTTGTTGGTGGATAATTTAGCATACTTGGCTGTCTGTTTATTTCGATAATTTGGTATCCGGTACCCGGTCATTGGACACATACATAGGAGTATCTATAACTAGATTCTTAAACCGTTTATACCATCCAACTGAATGGAAAAGTCATAGAATAATAGCAAAGTGTTCAAATCTCTTACATAAAGCTTACCATTATACCATTATATTTTTCTTCTATAAAAATCTTACAAAATTGAAAACCATAATAAATTCTGTTCCAAGCGAATCTGCTAACAACGAACGGCTACGGTTTCAAACGAATAGGTATCCCGTGGCCCAAACGACTTTTTTGTTCGATTACTATGAGAACAATTTAGGATAGGTGTCAAATATTTTCCGCCAAAGCTAAGCAATGTAACGTTACTAAAGATGAGGTCAGATTATAAATTTCGACGTATATTATTGAGACACACACTGACTGTTGCGAAAAAAAAACAAACACAGTCGTTTGCAGTCTATTTCGTTTGACATACAGTCCACACCTCAACCACAACGGAACCAACAACCATAACGTTTACACGTAACCAATGCTTGACAACATTTCGTCACTGTGATGTGGTATGGTTGTGGTACTTGTAGGTTGTTCCTGAGAAGCATTTTCAAGCAAAATCACAAAAAAAAAGGAACAGATACATGTAATATAGAGAGCTTTATGGGCCAAACAGTTTTACTAATCGGTAGAGACATTACAATTTATCATGATAAGTACGCACAAAGCTCATTTCTATTTATGCTTCCATAAAGTTATCGCTAATGTTTGTGTGTTCCCGCAGATATGATTCATTCATCGACACATTTGGTGCACGTCTTTCCGGTAGCGATGTGTTGGAACGGGCCATTGATCATATGATTAATATCACAAGAGAGAGTGGAATCAATGATGTCATTACTGAAAACGTGCAGGTATTATAACACATATTTAATAGTTATCCTTAGATCTAAAGATAAAATTGGAACGTCATACAAAAATGTGTCATCTTTTAAATTTGTTTTATATGATAAAATTAAACAAATTTAAAGAACATTATTAATTATAATGACTGATAACGGCGCGGTACAGTTGTTCAAGATGAACAGTTTTGGTCTCGCGGTTCCTCTGCAAGTGGAGACCTTGTATGGGCGAATCTTGAAACAAATATCGTAGTCACTTAAGTATTTTAAAATAAAAATCTTCATAAATACCTACCTCTTTATTGATATTTTCAGTAATTCAATGTCTCTGAATTCGTTTTGAAGGGAAACTGTTTCTAATGAGAATAACCCCTTACTAATAAACCCTTTTTACGTTCCACTACTGGGACTCAGGGACTTATCTCTACTTGAGAAATTTACTTATGAACCAGTCATCTCGAAAGCTCGTGGAAAATAGTTTTCATAAAAAAATAAGTTATAAAATCAATACGGGTTATTTAAGAATAAAATTCGTAGAAACGATTCGGAAAGATACTTCTTATTATAATAAATGATTATGATACCTTTTCTGGGTTAAGGATATCTAATTTTTAGACCAGAAATCAAATATAACTTATTGTCTTTACATTATTTCAGGCGCCTCATTGGGTCCGCGGTTTTGAAGCTGGTAGACTGATAGAGCCTTACGATAAAAACATAGCAATACTCGGCTTTGGTACCAGTATCAATACTTCTTTGGAAGGTATCACTGCCGAAGCCATAGTTATAAACAGTTTCGAAGAGCTCAGCCACATAGATGCGAGTAAAATAAAAGGGAAAATTGTCGTATTTGATGCTCATTATGTTTCCTACGGACAAACGGTTAAATATAGATCACAAGGTGCTACAAAAGCTTCCAAAAAAGGAGCCATTGCGACACTTGTTAGAAGCATAACTCCATTTTCCATATATTCCTTACATACTGGCGCTCAGTTTTATGGTGACAGTACTAAAATTCCTACAGCAGCAATAACTCATGAAGACGCGGACTTGTTGCGAAGGCTGCAGAATGAAGACAAAAAGATAAAATTAAATATAAAAATGTTCAATTCATTCGATATTAAAACTTCACGAAATACTCTTATCGACCTTAAAGGCAAAGAAAAACCAGATAAACTTGTTATAGTTTCTGGACACATTGATAGTTG
The DNA here is from genome assembly GCA_929108375.1 of Gymnoscelis rufifasciata. Lineage (NCBI taxonomy): Eukaryota > Metazoa > Arthropoda > Insecta > Lepidoptera > Geometridae > Gymnoscelis > Gymnoscelis rufifasciata. The sequence continues at coordinate 7,734,385 of OV815302.1, read as the reverse complement.
GGACGTAGGCACTGGTGCAATGGATGATGGAGGAGGTATGTTTATAAGCTGGTTTGCTCCTGTAATTCTACAAAAACTTGACTTAAAACCAAGACGAACTATTAGGGCTATACTATGGACAGCAGAAGAACCTGGCTTAGTTGGAGCAGCGTCATATCTTGCAAAACACATTAATGAACTGGATAATATTAATTTTATTATGGAATCGGATGAAGGAACATTTAAACCGCAAGGATTAGATGTGGCAGGGTCTAAGAATGCTCGCTGTATAGTCAAGGAAATATTAAAACAGTTTACTCCAATTGATAAAATAACTTATAGTGGTGGTCCAGGTTCAGATATAACGATGTTTATTAACAAAGGGGTACCTGGAGCGTCTTTATTAAATGCAAATGAAAGATACTTTTGGTTTCATCACAGCGACGGCGATACTTTGAACGTTCAGAATAAAGTTGATGTCATTGAATGTGCTGCATTTTGGGCTGCTATTTCTTACGTGGTTGCTGATTTGTCAGTCGACATCCCCAGATCATGAAAAGTATATAATAACACGAAACTTATTTTTAAAATTCACGATTTATGTTTAACTGTTGATAAATAAAAACTGTTTAAAAATATCCTTTATTTTTTTATTATAAAATGTACTTTACGTGCACCTATTGTATGTATTTGTAATAGACGGTGTGATATCACAAAATTGCTCACATAAGGTATGTATAAAACAGAGTTTATGCTTTTTAAGTTATTGAATATTTATAGGTTCTAATGAACTAAATAGATTAAATTCATAATTTTAAAGTTATCAGTATTTTGCCGGTGCAATTAAAAAATAAATTTCTTTTCTCTACTTAAATAGTTTTCTCTCATAATCTGAGTTAAATAAAATTATAAAGTGAAATACTAGATGTTACTCAGTTCAACGCCATTTTGCGTCCTTCATACGTTTAATTAATAAATGTTTATACAAAAATAGCCCGTCACTACAGGTACAGTCAGTCAGTGCCAAGAACGCGGCATTATTACGTGAATGTCACAGCAAATTATTGTCCTAATGGCGTTTAACTGAATAACATCTTTTTCACTTTATAATTTTATTTAACTCGACACTGGCAAATTGTCGCTTCAAGCGCAAAGTCCAATAACAAGAAACTGAACTATACAGAATGTCAACAATAGGAATACACATGTGAGTTGGCAGTTAGATTAAAAAAAATGAAATAATAAAGAAAATCCCCGATTCCAATGCCTTAATTTCCTTAAAAGTAAAACAACATAATATTTTGTACTGTGCACGCGCTGCGCTTTTTTAATTTTATACCCCACTCGAGCATAATTAGCAGATTTTCGATTTTCCTTCCCCACTCTCACTCATAACTTTTAAAGGGCACAAACGATTTTCATGAAACATGTCTTTGAACATTCGCGCCAAACTTACCTTTCACACAAAATAAAACTAAATTGAAATCGCTCTATCCGTTCGGGAGCTATGATGTCCCAGACACATAGTCAGACCCGTCAAACTTATAACACCCCTCTTTTTTGGTTGGGGGCTAAAAATAATAAATATTGTCTTCTTAATAAAATTTATCGGTTATGGATTTAAAATGTGCATTAATAGATAATACAGCCCTTTAAGGTGCTTCGCAGTTGTTATTTAGTTCACTTTATTATAGCAACATCATAACTTAAGAATAATATAACACCACAAATATAAAAAAGACTTAAAGCCCATGCAACTGCCCTCATAATGATTTAGTTAATTTATTTTTGTACATCTTTGAATATAAAATTGAAAGGTCCCTTTATATAGTTGAGAGAAGTCTGGCACACTTTAGGTGGTTCACCAAACCACTCGATATGAAAATTCTCTATCACCCGTGCCAAAAACGTCTCCATTTCTAATTCAGCGATTCTGCGACCTGTAAAAATTAATTTTACTTAACCTTAATGAGTCAACTATTTTCTGTAAAACATTAAATATATTTCTACAATATCTAGCCCCGTGATAAGCTCTAAGCTTGTGTTACGGGTACTAGACATCTGATATGTATATAATAGACAAACATTACATATTTGGATATTTTTAATTAGACACATTAAAACGCCCAGACCAAGGAGAAAGTGCTTGCAGAACATACAAGCTTTTGGCCCACTACCCAAAGTGGAACTACGCCTGGATTCCTGTTAAGATGCAATAAAATAAAATTGATTGCATATTAAACTTGATCCCAAATTCAATTACTTAAGAGAAAATTTGTGTTGTTTTGAATAGTTAGTATACATACAACTACTTCTATTGGATAACTTTGACTAACAATTAGTTAGAACCATTACCTATACAGCTCCGGACACCGAATCCAAATGGATTATAGCTAAAGGGGTGAGCATTTCTGTAGTGAAGAGAATCTTCTTTGCTATCTGTTAGCCATCTCTCAGGAATATATTCCTTTGCTCGAGGATAGTGTTCTTCCATCACACTCATAGCTTGATGATTAAATGCGACTTGAAGCTGAAAACAAATTATTATGTTACAAAAACTGGTAATGTATTATATACAATATAACTAAAAGACAGAAAATACTAACGCCAGGTGGTATTTTGTACCCTAAAATGTTATACTCCTTAGTTGTTGTTCTAATATTTCCCCCAGCTACTGGCATCAACCTTATTGCTTCTCTCATACACGCTCTTAGATATGGCCTCTTCTCTGTATCGTGTGAGAGTTCTTCTCTTAGTTTTTGTTGTTTTTCTGGATTTGTTGCTAGGAGATATAATGCACCAGTCAACGAGTTTGCAGCCTGTAAAAAATAACTTTATTATCGATTGGAAAGAAGCTTAGCTTTAAAATTTTACGAGCATCATTTTTTCTGTTCTTGTAAATTTAATTTTAAATGTATTAAACTGACCGTATCAACTCCAGCAAGTAAAAGGTCACTAGCCATAATATGAGCATATTCTTCATTTATCTCAAGCAATTTCTCCAAAATTCCCTTTTCATCATCGTGTTTGTTTTTATTTTGTATCTCTTCTTGTGCTTTCTCAATGAACCCCTTGGCAAGTCTGCTCAAGATACATTTTATAAGAATATAATTTATTACAATTGTATGTAATAATATATTTATGCTATATACTTACTCTTCTTGCTGTTTAAATAACTCCATGGCCTTTTTGAAAGTAGGCGTAGCAAACCATCGCCATAGACTTGGTTTAAACTCCAAATTATCGACCGTAGGAAAAATATCATTAACACATTTTATCAGCTTTTTTGCCGGAGAATCTTCTGGTAAGTTGGGATCCAAGCAACCAATGCGACAACCAAGGGCCACAACCGCAATGGACTCGAGAGCCCATTTATTCATTTCTAGATCGAAGTTTCCTTTAATCATGCCTTTCTCATCTCTGATTGACCGCAATCTGTAAAACAGTTCAAAAATAATTTCATCCATACGTTTTTACCTAGCCGATATCATCTAAAAAACAATTTAAACATTCGATGTCACTTACATCCACACACAAGGGTAATATAAATATTTTAACCATTTCAAAAACAATTATATACCTACATATAAATTTAGTTAGTTAAAAGTTAGTTTTAGTTCATTTATTTCTAAATTGAAAGTCGGTTTTTTTTTGTCAAAAATCTACTTGTTTTATCATTAAATTTATTCACCTTTCTACCATGTCCATTGCAACTTCATCGATAACAGTTGTGTAGAGACGAATCGTTTTTGGATGAAGCAACACCGGATTAACTGTGCTTCTGAATTCTTTCCAGGCATCGCCTTGTCTGAAAAGTATAATTTATATGTAGTTTATATTATACGTATTATAATGTCAAGTACTACATGTTATTTAGGTAGTTTATTGAGAGAAGACTTCAGGCGGTGAATTTAAATGTTAAGATATATGCATGGTGAGACTACGATGGACAAAATGTATAATGAAAGGAAGTTTAAAAGTAGTACCGGTGATTGGACATATAAAATACATGTTGAACAGACCCCACATAATATGGTACAGGGGCAGGATAAAGCTTATGATAATATTCTCACGTTTCAGAATTATGTTTTAATGAAGAAAACGCAAAAATCATTAATATTTCATTCAAGCAATATATCGATAAACAAATCCTTTCTTTTCCATAAATAACTAAATGATAACTTACTCTGAAATAAGGCCTGTTATCTTCCCGGAATTTTTATTCTTCAAAACTTTTCTGTAGTATACTAAACTTTCAAACCCGCCTCTGATAGGTAGAGAATTTTCGCCACGAAGGATCTTTGAAGTAAAATAAACACGTCATTTTAAAGCTAACTTATAAAATTAATTCTGCAAACTGTTTTACCTCTTGATCTTATATGAGAAATCAGAAGAATTATAGTGTTATAGAGGTCTATTGATTTTCTAAATCGTTTATACCCATATTACTTAATAATTATAAATATTTCCGGACAATCCATACAACAACATATAGCCCCGTGATAAAGTTCTAAGCATGGGTTACGTGTAGGTACTAGACATCCGATATACTTATTATAGTAAACAAACAGGTATACATAGATATAGATATTTTATTATGATATTAAACACCCAGACCAAGGAGATCATACAAACACTTGACCCCTGGGCGGGAATCGAACCCGCTATTTCTTGCGCCACAAGCGGGCCGTCGCCCACCGCGCCAGCAGTCTGCAGGCTACTGCTGATTTATTTTTTTTTTAAAATACATTAACAACATCACGGCATCTATCCAGTGATCTTTATGAAATTAAATGTCAAGATAGCTTAAAAAAATAATAATAATAAATAAAATTTAATAAATAATAGCTTATTTAATATTGTCTACTGAACCTGGGCCGAGCTCTCCGGGTCATATAGCAGAACCATGGGTTCCATTCCCAACAATCCTTCTAGTCTGATGATAGGCCCGTACTGTTTATACATTGTTTCCATTAACTCTAAGCCATTGAGTTTGTACAATGAGCCTGAAAACATTTTATCAACACGATCAGCAAATAGAACAAAGATCTAAGTAGTTTTTGTATTTAATCAAAATATTCGATCGTTAAACCTTTGAATAAAAAAGTCATTGACAGTAATTTGTGATGCTTTGTACCTTTTGGGAAGAAATGGTGCATGGTGCCAATTATTGGATAAGTGGATGGTCCGGGAATTTCCCTCCATGATTTCAGTTGTACATTTGCAGTTTCATCGTCCAAAACTTCAGTTTTTAAAGATGTTATAGTTCTAAACCACAAAAGAAAATTGAAAAAGTTTTCATTCATTCTGTCGCAAAGGCAATAAAAAATAATATATTTCACATATTTGTTATTTAATTTTAACCCTATATTTTTACGAGGTGACTAAATAGCCTGATCTTATACTGGGTGTGGTTTAATATACACCAAGATGTAAGAGGACTTAAAAAAAAGTATTTTCAAATTAGTTAAGTAGGTATATACCGAAGTTCCGTCTATGACATGGTAATAACACATTGTAATCAAAAGGTTTTGTAAAAAAAAGAAAATTTATTAGTTTTATGCGCATCTGAAAACAGAAACTTTACTTTTGTCGTTTAAACATCACAATATTTTAGTTTTATATTCTAATTTAAAAGGGATCATGTTAATTATAATAATACTTTAAGGGATCAACAATGGATGTACCTACAAAGAACTAAATAAAAAATAAAATTTCGCCAAACAACTCAATGTCGCTTCTTCAGCTACTCAGAAAATCCTCACTAATATTTGGAAATCCTGAATATTTGGAAACTGGGGTACCACATACCCCACATCGTATACGGTAGATCTAAATAAATATTCTGTTCATTTGTTAAATTATTAAAAATACAACATACCTTATTAGATGCCTCTCTAAACTATTAATATTACAAAGCGGACGCAAAATTGAAGTTAACATTTTCAACTTCTTTGTCTAGACCAACTCAATATTTCTTCATAACTGTTCTTTAACACAAAACAGACACTTCCAACAAAACATTATAAAAGATATCTACACGATAGTCGCAGATAACAACACAAGTCGAAACAAACAAACGTGATTCTATATTTTTAACGTTGACCTTGATAAAGACAGATAATTTAGTTTGTCTGATTTTACACAACTATGCGTAATATTCTAATCTGTTGTCCGAGCGGTAAGACCTTTAAAAAAAGCTAATTATACTGTAAAGCGGTAGTTTTAATTTTTTTCACGTTACTAAATTTGTAACAACATTAAACGTTCACTGCATGACTATTCAAGAGGCACTGTCAGGGTTAGGCTCTGAGTGCCGAGTGCGAGTTCCACAAACGTTTTCGAATGACTTTACTATCTCGTTAATCGAGTAAACGACATTCGAATCGAAAAGCAAAGGCATGCAAGTGTACACTCGTTCGTGGCTTGAAGGACAATCTAATGGGAATCATTGAGGTATGTAATTGCCTATTGGTGGCATGTCGCTTGAGTTAGGTGTCAACAGAGATTGTGTACTTCCTTAACCCGGTTCTAGTACTATGTAATACTGAAACGTATATAACTGTTGGAATCTATTTATAGATAGGCAAGGAAAGTTTTTTTTTATGTTCGTGAAGAAAAACGAGGGTGTAAATAAGAACAATTCTTACTATCAAAATAAAGTTGATGTAATTTGTACCTTTTTTAAAATTGTTGAATATAAAAATATATATGCTGTTATGTATTTTTAACCACCTGTTTACTGAAGTTTGCCTATAGTAGGTAGATATTTTTAGCGTGGAATGTTTAGTCAAAAACAGTCAAGGTGTATTATAACTATATGATACTATATGAACTATACAATTAAAATCATCAAAATGTACCCACATTTTGATGATTTTTATTGTATAATTACCACACTGTTGTACACACACAACATTGAAAACTGTTTGATATCAGATTTTATGAATTTATGTTAAGTAGTATAATGTCATAACTTTAATATGCATTTTATCGGAAGAATTAGAACATTTCAGTTAGTACTTCAAAGATTATTTGTTACATCGCTTATTTATTTTCCACGTCTATAAATATAAAATTGAATGGTCATTGAATATAAGTAACGAAAGCCTGACATACTATTGGCAGTTCACCAAACCACTCGATATGGAATTACACATCCAATCGTTCCAAAAAGGTTTCAATCTCCGACCGAGCAATTCTCAAAGTCCAAATTTGTCTTTCTGGATTAGACCATAACTGTTGAGTGACTTAAATAAAAAGATCCATCCATTATGTGCATTGTATATAGCTGGGTTGGATTGGTTGAGTTATTTTAACAAGTAGTGCCCCGCGAAGTGATTTTTCAAACGGAACAACATATTTTCCCGCGATCGACTGTAGCCTTTGTCCTATAAATAATTTATAACCCAGCAACATATAAAATTTAAGAATTTTTGTTATGTTTTTGCTTAACCTTAAGCCAATCTTAAATATCAAGGCGAACTGACAACGATAGCGGGTTACGTATTTAAATGACGAAAATTTAAATCTTATAGTAGGGCCAATTCAATATTTTTTTGAGAGCTAATAAAATAGGCCACTTTTGATGTTTGCTCATAGTGAGGGCGTAACATTCTGAATTGAAGTAAAATGCATTTATTGTGTAATGTTTTATAGATTGTACTACAATTTTAAATAAATGTAACGGAAAATAAAAAAAAATGTTATGGATTGTTCGGATATATTTATTTATATGATTTTAGGATACAAAATAAAATTCGTTCATAAATTGACATAAAAATATTTATTCTGAATCAGCTACAAGTACGTAGCATGATGAGGCCTAGCGGGTGCATAGAGTGCAAACGAACTTGTTTAAGGTTTGAATCCCGAGCCGCAGATACTATAAACAACAGTGAATGACAAAGTTAAATGCAGAATTCATAAAAAAAAGCCTATTACAGATTTTTGTTAATCTATCTCTAACGAATAAAAATAACGGGAGAGTTTTGATTATGCAAATATTACATATTTTCATCAGTCTAAATACCTAATAGGTATAAAGAACAAATACTTTAAATAAAGTAAAGGTTATAAAATTGTTGAATATTTTACAAAATTAGCATGGACATTACGTCGGTGGTGAATGACAAATAAATAAAATAAGAACAAGAATAAAGTAAAGAATTTAAATAATTATAAACAATGACAGTGAAAAGCGTTTTTAACTCAGCTATTATTGTTGAACCAAAATTTAACTATTTTATAAATGCTTGGGATTGGTGCCTACTAAACAAATAATTAAGATCTAAACACGATGAAGAAAATATCATAATAAACAGCATTGTGCAACTTATAGATAAGTTGTATTAAACATAGCTCTCATTATCTTACACAATCAGTATACGCAAGGTGCAATAACAGGTTTTGCTAATACCATAACAGTAGCCGTTTAATACCAATAGCTGTTATAACCTGTTACTCTTAAGAACGCTCACCGCTAATCAGTATGCTGTATCCAAGTATATCACACACCTTTGTTGTTTTCCTCATGTTGCCCGAGACTGCTGGCATTATTCGGATTGCTTCTTTCACACAAGCTCTCAGATGTGTGTCTCTACCACGAGTTGTCACGTTACGACTGTTGGAGAATACAGCACGGTGTAATCCCATGCATTTGACAAATTTTACTACAAACATTTTATCTTTATCTGTCAAATGTATGGGATAAAAACACGATTTAATCTCCAACAGTCGTAAGTGGCAATTCGTGGTAGGGCTAATGGCCTCTTTTCTGAAGCACTCACTAATTCTTGCCGCAGTTTTTGTTGCTTTTCTCGTTGGTTTGCCAATAGATAGAGTGCTGGTATAACCGAGTTTGATACCTGCTTAATTATATTAAAACAACTGGCTGTCATAATCTTAATATATATAAATCTCGTGTCACAATGTTTGTCCTCAATGGACTCCTAAACCACTTAACCGATTATAATAAAATTCGCACACCATGTGCAGTTCGATCCAACTTGAGATACCTATAGGATGGTTTTTACGGCGAGAAAAAATCGAATAATTTCCGGGAAAATTTTGTACCCGTGCGACGCCGGGGCGGGCCGCTAGTATTATATAAAAAGCTACTTTTGTATTTTACCTTTGTAAAAAGTAGCCTATGCGTTATTCTGATAGGTAAGGTATATTAATTGTGATGTTTCATCAAAATCCATTTAGTAGTTTTTGCGTGAAAATGCAACAAGCACACTTACATCCTCACATACTTTCGCGTTTATAATATAAGCAGGATTAAGTAGTAAAGTAAAGTAGTCATTTGTTGCATTTACGTGTACATAAAAGATCATAAATAAAAAAAATAGTGTCAATGTAAATTACCCATTTCTTCTTCTTGGTCGTAACCTCATGACTGAGGGACGTGACTATGGCGTCTCATCAGCTTTGTCACCACTACTCTCCATCGACTCCGGTCCACCAAGAGGAACACCAAGACACCAAGAGGAAATTAATCCAGACTCTTATCTTCTCTATCTTTTTATATGCGTCGGAAACCTGGACACTGAAGTCTCGAGTGCGAACGAGGATTGATGCGTTCGAAATGTGGTGCTGGCGCAGAATGTTGAGAATATCATGGACGGAGCACCGCACAAACGAGTCAATTCTCAAATTACCCATTTAGAGCATGCAATTTCATATGTTACATAAAAAATCATATGAAATAAAATTAAATAAAACAAATTAATCAAAATTAATAAAAACAGTTCAATGTCAATAATTTATTGATCACATAATTAAAATACACAATTTCAAACTTTGTGAATATAGTTACGTTTGTCAATATTAGAAAATTTTAAAATTATCAAAAATATTCACAATTTTCTATAAAATGAGACTTCCGGTATCACCGTTGCTAAGAAAGGTATCAAGGTCGTGGAGTCGTGGAGTCAGGGAGTGGTAACACTAGTAGAGTTGGCACTGCCACATCAAAAGGTAATATCGTAGACTACGATTGGACACAGTTAATTTTTTATTAGCCTGTACAAAATAATAATAAAATACTACAATTATTATTTGAATTCACTCATTAAATTTGTATTTATACCCACGTCTCACGTTCTTTGTATAGTTTCATAGCTTTTCGTTAAGTCGGGGTGGCGTACCATTTCCATATAGATATTTTAATATATTTGATATTATATACCTATTTGATTTAGTAACCAAATAATTACTTGTCATAAAAATTTCACTCACGCGTTTCAATTGATCGGTTTCAAGAGCGGGTTTCAAGCAATTCAATTTGCAACCTAAACAAATCACTGCTTGAATCACTTGAAGTGACCACATATTTCTTCACTAAAATCCCTGTTCAGTTCAGTTTCTTGTAATTGGACTTTGCGTTGAAGCGACAATTTGCCAGTGTCGACTTAAATAAAATTATAAAGCCAAATACTAGATGTTACTCAGTTCAACGCCATTTTGCGTCTCCAAATCCCTGTATCATAATATTTTCTTCTACAACGCCTTATTATACTTAATACAAACACTGGGTGATGCTTCAAAAAGTCTTTAACAATAGTGTTCTAACGAGGCTGGTCACTACCCTCCTAATTCTAAGTTGAGGGAACTAAGTACTGCACTGTCGTCTCGCTCTGGAGTGTATAGTGCTTTACCTCCAAGCCGAAATAGGTCAAACCAGCCCAACTTTTTCATGTACCGGAGTAAGACATTTGGAGACTTGCTGAGTCGTGTTAGCATATCTGATAGTGAGGATGGATTCCGCGTCCATTAGACGTTTAAACCCCGTTACTTTTCTTGAAGTTTCCGCGGCTGTGCAGTGTTGCAAAGCGAGTTATACTGTCTCTTCTTCCTCGAAGCAGTCTCGACATAAATGCTACACTCCTGATTAGGGACTGGCAAGAAGCTCCATTGTAATGTGCCATACCTTCAAACTGGTCATACTAGATTACTTCTAGTTAGATAATAATCATGGTAAACCTTGGTTAATATCCCATTGTTAATCAGAGTATCACTTAATACATACACTGGGTGACGATTGGAAAAGCCAATTGTCGCATAGTATTAAAAATATTATTGTTATGTTTGTATTATAATTGTGTGCGCAATAAAGAATTATTATTAATTATTATTATTATTAAAGTCTTCAATGATAGATTTCCATCTAGGCTTGTCACTGCCATGATCACGGTAAACCATGGTAAATATCCCGTTAATAATCATTAGTTAAGAACCATGATAGTTTCAAAAGCTTTAGAGCACTTCTGTATAGGTAATGCAACACTCTTACTACGAGGGAGCAAAGGTATAGGTTACCGTAACAGTTGCCTGTCAGAGTCAAATTAATTAAGCGTCTCAAATGGTCTGAAACACATGACAAAATTGAATAATCGAGACGCATATATCAATTTGACGCTAAATGTAACCTGCGTTCACATTTTGTTGGAAAGTCATGATTCAGGAAAGACTCGGCGATTTGTTATCTCTCCTGTTATCTCTGCTCATCCATTATGTACTTTGTTTGTACAATAAGGAGTGGAGTTTGTTAAGTCTAAATGTTCCAGAATTGATGTATTTATGATACTGAGGTATTTATAATGGAGCAATAAACTATTTAAGTACCACGTATATACTCACCTTTTCTGAACTCACGGGATCGACAGCGATACGAAGGGTTTGGTAACCCTCCAAGCCTGACCATGCATCCGAACTTTTTTTACTTAAAACTGGCAAACTGACGCTTCAGGCGCAGAATCCAATTATAAGGAATTGAATTGAATTGAAACTAATTACAAATTAAGTAAAGATAAACAAACATTGTGAACTTCTACTTATTTGAAACCAGCTGACCCGATAATCGTTGTTTTGCCATTTATGTGCAAAGCACTGTCAGTTACCATGGATACCTATGTATTAAACAAAGCTATATATTTATATAAACAAAGCTTAAGAAGTAAATGCTTAATTTTTCTCCAACTCAATAAGCATCATAATTCAACTAATTCTCACACATGATACATTTCAAACCTTCCTCTTAAATTGCTCTATTGATTAATATACACAGATCCACAGTCAAAGAGAATAAATTAGAGATGGCCTGTACCTGAAACAATAATTATGTCTAGGTATGATATAGTGTGATGATATCTGTCAAATGTAAGGACAAATGACTCAAAATAATTATCGTTATCGCGATTAAAGTGGCATACTTTTGACTTTCAAACTTACAATAAGTATTTTATCTTAAGTATTTATGTTTTTAACGCTCACGTTTCTTAGACGGGAAAATATTTCTACATTTTTTTAAGTTTAAAGCTAGGCAATTTACCTGGTGGTCGTTTGATTGGATAATGGTATTTCTTGTCTATTATATTCTTTCAAGTGCGAGTACCAGATCAATGATCTGGTGGGAACTTTTTTTATAAGATTACACCAAACGGATCATATAATCAGATATGATTAACTCGAGTGAGACCACAGACGTGCAGTGCCAAAAGTTATAAGAAGCCACAAGTTCAACAAGCATTTTACTTCATAAACACTTAAATGATATCTATAGCAAAAAATGTGGCTTGGCAAGTTACCGCAAGAACTATTAATTCGGATAGAAAAAATGAACGCTTACATATTTTATATGAAAATGTTTTTTAAGGGGATTTGCTTCATTCTGTAAGATTCAATTTTATAATATCTAATTACATATTTATATTTGTGATATTTTTTTATTTAAAAATTGCTTATTCTTAACAAGGGGTCCATAATTTTATACCCCTGGCATCAAAATTTTCATACAAAACAGCCATAACATTTGACAGTCATATGTCTGGGCTTATTACAAAATCTGGATTTCAATTTCTATTCCATAATTAATTATTAATTCGCTTGCATTAGCTACAACGTTACTGATCATGATCACACTGGTCCGGGTTCTAACAGTGTAGGAATAACATTTAATATTAAATTACTATATAAATTCAACCTACCGCTCTGTTCCATTGGGAATGTCGGTGTCATTTGAAGCGATAAGCAATGTACGTTCATAAAATTTGATTTAAATATTTAAACTGTTCCAGTTAATAAAATGTATGAACAGACATGCACATCATGTTTAATATCACATATTTTTTTTATAATGATCATAATAATAATATCGATTTTAATAAACAGAATTTCCAATAACGCTCTTCCGCCGATCCAAGGAGATTTATGAAAAAATCATCGCCTTTGCAGGGGATGCTCGCAGGGGATTCCTGTAGTAAGTCAAATCATGCATTTGTAAAACAAGAACACTACAAACGGAAGGCAAAACTTTAATATAAAAATATGATCGTGTTTTGTATTTTGTACTTATTTATTTTACACAAATAAATTAAAATCATAGAATGACTTATAAGTAAATTTAAATATTTCCGGACAATCCAAAAAACAATATTTAGCCCCATGGTAAGATCTAAGCTTGAGTTACGGGTACTAGACATATGATATACTTAATAATTCTTTTTTTATACGAACACCCAGACCAAGTCTCCTTGGTCTGGGTGTTCGTATAAAAAAAGAATTGCTTGCAGAACATATCAACACTTAACCCCACGGCAGGAATCGAACTCACTACCTTGCGCCGCAAGCGGACCTTCGCCCACCGCGTAACTGAGGCAGTCAATTAAATAACATAGGTACAGATTGTATAATAACATATCTCTAGATATATAATTGAAAAGCCGTGTTGGCTAAGTGGGAGGACACTCGACTTTTATTCCGAAGGTCGTGGGTTCTAACCTCGCCACGCACCTCTAAATTTTTCTTCTTGAGATATTTATGTGCGCTTTAAACACGTGCTTTATCGGTGAAGGCAAACATCGTGGGTAACCGGCATGTTCTGAGAACTTTAAAGAGTTTGAAGGACATGTGACATTCACCAACCCGCACTTGGCCAGCGTGGTGAATTAAGGCCTAATCTGTCTCGCCTAGAGATAAGTCCCTGTGTCCTAGCAGTGGGAACGTTAATAGGTTGATGATGATGAGATATGTAATTGATTATGGTCATTGTAATATACTCCTCGTGAAAACTAAAAATCAATTCTGTAAAGTAGCAAGACGATGCCCGTGTGTAGAGATTTATAGCGCTCTTTCCGTGGTAAATGTTCCGGATTAGCGTTACAAATTATTCGGGACCTCGGATCAATTTACTCCAAGTGAATTCTCAATGGACTTAAGAAAAATTTAAGGGAAGAAAATGTATTCAATGTTTACTCCAATTTCCAGTTATGTTTAAGGGTAACCGACTGTTTTTGTTCCAAATCCCCGGATATCGAGATATTTATAGGTGCTTTGTTTCTAATCCCGCTAAAAGTGGAGCAAGCTAAGGGTGTGACAACTGTCTAAGAAATATTTTTTATAGCAAGCTCCGCCGGCTGTCGACTCAGTGACATGTGTGACAGAAACTTTTAACGATGTAGCGCGTAACGAGTTGTCACATCTCAGTACAGTCAATGTGATATTTTAATAAGTAAATAAAGATAGGTATGTTATGGACTGATACTACACATCGTGTTTAATTTTTTTTTATTATTTATAAGCCTTCATTTGACCACAATCTCACCAGTAAAGTGACGATGTGGTCTAAGATGGAGCATTAAGGCCTAGAAGATGGCTTCTCCGGACCACATTACGTAACTCGAAAAAATCTTCGCAATGAAAATTAAAAACTGCATGTTAATAAAAAAAAGGTGTGTGTGCGATTCACACACGATAGAAGTGAAACTTCAGTAAATAGACAAAAGAATGAGATGAATAAAAAAAATGTAAAAATATGCATTCAGAGCCGTTATCCATCCAAGTACTCGCGCTAAGTTACTTAACTTTTTAAAAATCACGTTTGTTTTGCCCCATTATATATTTATTTATTGTGTGTTTTTAGTAATTGTTTTTCAAAGCAGTTACATAAATTCATCATCCCTCAAAATTTAAACTCTATATCTATCGCGGTTCTTGAGGCCTGGTGACTGGCGGACAGACAGACAGACGACAAAATCTTAGTAATATTTATCACACACACTTATTAATCAGTAATCAAATAAATACATGTTTAATTATAATTAGGTTTATGAATAATGTTTTTATCTAAAGTGCTTTTAATCACATATACATACATACGAGTATGTTATGTCTGATAATAAAGTGAATTGTTTTTATAAATACGACGGTAAATTTTTGTCGTTAAATTAATAGTATGAAATGTTTTAAGTTAAGTTTGGTAAGTCCGCATTATCTGATCTGTTTATTTCAAAGTTCATCTACACGATACAGGATTTGCCTAGTGTAGGAGATCGCTGGTTAATTTCTATGCACTCATAATATTTATTGAATAAATTGCATTGAATGGCTGCAAAAGTTGTTGTAAAATATATTGATGCTGATGGGCTAGTATAAACTATTGTACGTATTCTACTTGGTTTTCGATTTTTGATTAAATAAGCTTTCCAGATAGATAATTTTAAACATTCGTACTAAATTCGCAATGAGAAAATTATAATTTCTATTTTACCAATGTAAATACTCTACTCTTATTTCGGAATTATTTGTGAATAAAATTTTTCTTAACTTCCTCGATCTCTGATTTTGCTGAAATACTTAAGTATTGGCGACCCGCCAAGATATTTGTCTTATTACACATTTGACTCTACAAGATTTTATTGAGAGAAAATCCATGTTCAAACACAAAATACAAAAGATTAGTAAGAAAATGTGGAGCTGGAGACATCTTTTGAATGTTCTAGAAATTCGTAAATTCGTAGACTTTATATATGATTTTAAAAAAATATTTTAATGTTTTATAGTGTTGTCGTTGATTGTACATACATTTGATACACAAGGGTTTTACAAGGTGTTTCAAAATTGGTAGGTATATATAGCGAACTGCTAAAGAACAAAATATTTTCGCCTGCGGCTGCCATTCACACCCTTTACACTGTATCAATTTATAATCATTGAATTTTAAAAGCAACAATATCAAATATTCCGTTATTCAACTAATACATACTGATCACTGATTTCGCTTTAAAAAAACATAGTCATAATAATAAACGACACGAATTTAAAATGTATTTTAATTCAAAATATTTTTTATTTAATACGCAATATTACTTACCCTTACCTTACTGCGTAAATCAAATACCAAACAAAATCTCTGGTGACAAATTATTGATCAGTCACCTTCTGAAAGTTTGACAACCAAATACCATCTAATCCCATGCGCCCTCAAACAGGAAAGTATAAGGAAAATATTAAGTTTTTGAATATTTTGGAATGCCTTATTGCCTTTTTAGGGGTCCATACCGAAATGTTAAAACGTAATCTTTTACTGAGGCTACATTGTCTATCCGTCCGTCCTGTATCTCAAGTAACGTGATAGAATTTATTTAACACACAAAAAAATAGCTTATTTATAAATCTAAATTTAAAATTTATGAAAAACCCCCGATTCCAATGCCATAATTTCCTTAAACGTAAAACAACATAAAATTATGTTATGTGGACGCGATGCGATTTCATTTGATACCCCACACTAGTATATTTGCAGATTTTCGGTTTTCCTAACCCACTCTCACCCCCATAACTTTTAAACGGCACAACCGATTTTCATGAAACATGTCTATGAACACTCGCGCTAGACTCACCTTTCATACAAAAAAAACTAAATTGAAATCGCTCCATCCGTTCGGGAGTTATGGTGCCACAGACAGACAGGCAGACAGACACACAGACAGACAGACACGTCAAACTTATAACACCCCTCTTTTTTGGTCGGGGGTTAAAAATGGTTTAACCTAAAAAGTTTACCATTTATTAAAAATCATTAGAGATAAACATTTTTGGGAAATTACATGAAACCCTCGCTGTATGAGTTCATCTTCGTCATTATTACCCGACTGCGCGACGCAAAGGAGTGTGATTATCGGTCTGTGTTTGTATGTTCCTTTGTAGCACTATACAGACGTTTGGTCTGGGCAGATTTTTATGATGCATTGGTCGATCGATTTCTCTCCGGCGAGTGTCACTGAAGACATGAATGACGACAGTGAAAATTCAATATAACGGCTTCTGGACGCCATTTAAAAAACTGAAGGTCAATTAACTGTGTAATTTGGGGTATCGTATAAATTTATAAATTAATTATAGGTTTTTTAAAATAATTAATAGTTTTCTATTAAAATTTTACGATTAGGCTGACTGATTAGGATCTATATCGAATTAAAGTGCGTTTCAACAATCGATATAAATGGAGATTCCCAATAGTGGACGTCTTAGGGTTGAAATTATTCGCATAATTTCAGTTAAAATTTGACTTGTTACATTTAAGCTTTCAGGTAATAGGTGAGTAATTTAGGGTTATTTTAATTACACTTTGACACAATAAATTACATTTGCAAACCATTGCAATATAAAAACAATGCTTGGACAGGTTAAGTGGCTTATAAATTAGAAACTGGAGATATCATACCTACTTAATTGGTAGCGTGTACGTAACCACAGGAAGTTTCTACGAAATACATAATTATTTTGTTCACGGATTGGGATGAATAAGATTTACGAGGGCATACCTCAACTCAGGCAGTTGTAATTTATGTTATTACTTCATATTAATTTTGTTATATCCGAATGGGAGTCATTTTCCATTAAGTTTTGTGTTAAGGCCAAATTACCACTCTTTAAGTGAAGTAAACTTCGCTAGACTACTATAGCCTGTAGCAAAATTGTTTATTTTTATAAAACTAAACAATCTAAAACATATTATGACATAATTTCCTATTGCAAGACCATTATGGTCTGGATTGGATTATTCAATGCAGACGAGGTGGAAATGCTGGCTTAATTGCCAGCATTTCCACCTCAATTAAGCTTGCAAATAAAAAAGTCTGTGATAAAATAACTGATTGCATTATTCTCTTTTTTGAGTTGAATGTACAAACACTTCAAAATTTGATTGTCATAATCTATACAACTATATGACCAAATAACTACATATCTCTTGCTATAACCGAGTAGTCACAAAATTTTCAATAAATATTGAAAGCGATTCAAACTCCAAAAATTCTCCAACTTATTGCTTTGCCAAGTTTATCATAAATGTTCTTCTGTTCAAAGTTGTACAGGGGTTGACTTCGGCAAGAAAATCCATAATAAAGTTTACACACCATTGTAACACATTTAATAGGTAATTGTTTCCTTTATGTGTTTTTTTAATCATAATTCATAAATGCTTTACGGCTCACTGCCTAGTAAAATAACAGAAAATGTATTAATGATTTGGCTGGATTGTAAAGTTAAACTGCCATATCCGGCAATCCTACTTCTAATTTATTGTAATTGGTAACTACGTTTTTATAGAGGTAAATATTCATTAGTTGAGGAATAACGAAATTGAACGCTTTCGATTGAAATATCTGTAAATAATAATAATAATAATAATAAATCTTTATTGCAGACACATGATCCATATTGTTCTTAAAATTATTTGCAATTAAAAATATTCAAAATAGTACAATAGTACAGCAGTCAATAAAACTATAGAATATAAATACGTAAGGGATAATCTCCCTCGTATATTTACAAATATTTTTATGTCCAGCAGTCTCACAAACTAAAAATTTTGTGAAGTGGATGATGGTCATTGTCTGCCAAAAAAAAATGACCAACACAAAAATTTCAACTGCTGAAAAAACTATCTTTTAGAATGTTTAGAATAAGTAACTGAAACTTTGCAATAACCACCTAACTAAGCAATGCTTTTCTGCAAGAAATTGTCCTGGAAACAAGTTCTCTTACGTATCTCCTTATTTCTGTTCCGATCCCGCAGAGAAACCCCGAGCACAACCCTCTTCTAGCTAAACTGAGGCATATGAATACATCATATGCCTTACAGATGAAATGATAATGATTACTTTAAACAGGGTGATATTGCGTCATGATTAATTCTCACGAAACTCATTAAGCTCATTTAATTTGATCCGTCCATGAGCTATCTCATAAGCATTCCCATTATTTAGTTAATATGTGGGTTCCAAGCTCGTTGATATTCGCGGCGTCTCACATTCGAAGTATGTTCAATATTGTTGGAGCGCGCGTGCCCTCGCCTTCCTTGCGGGAATTAGTAAGAAGTAAGACCCACTTCACGTCCTGCCATTAGGCTCCGAGCCATGTTAGCATTGGCAGAGTGGAAGGCGTTCCTTTTTCACTTGACTTGGAAATAATTTTGCAGCAAAATTTTAATTTTAAATTTGACTTATTGTAAGTTATTTTAGGTTGCTTACCTCTCTCGCCTACCGCAAAGAGTTATAAGTTGGTTTCACTAACTATTGAAACAAACTATTCGTGATTGTATGCATACTTACCAACAAATCTTTACAAATCATATTTAGATAAGTTAGAACGTGGCTAGAATTTGTGCGTCCTCATGTCAACTTACCTCTTCATCCTGTACTGGCGACTCCCACGTATCGTAGATTTTCCCTCAAAAATAACGTATTTTTCCACTGTACATGTAAATCTTCCTCTTTCACATTCGAAGTGTGTTCAATATTGTGGAGCGCGCGTGTCCTCGCCTTGCTTGCGAGAATTAGTTAGAAGTAGGGCCCACTTCACGTCCTGCCATTATGCTCCGAGCCATGTTAGCATTGGCAGATGCGTAGGTGTCCTTTTAACTTGATTTGGAAATAATTTTGCAGCTACATTTTCAATTAAAACTTGGCTTATTGGAAGTTATTTTACCTCTCTCGCTTACCGCAAAGCTTTACTTGTTTATGTTAGTTACACTCACAATTGAAACAATTTTTTAAAAACATTCGTAATTTAATGCATGCTTACCAACAATTCCAAACGAATCCTATTTAGATAAGTTAGAATGCACCTAGTATACGTTTTCTGATCTACACTGAAAACTTTTGTTTAAATAGAACAAAAATTATAAAAACAAGTTGTCAGTTTAAAATGATTTATTTATTTTTTTAATAGACCTTTTTTTTATGAAGACGAATTATACTAAAGTTTTGTAACTAAACTAAGTTTTTATTGTCACTTTCTAGTTATTTCATCACTGATAAATCTAACAGTAGAGATCAGCTCTATTATCATCATAACTATTTAAATATCAAGCGAATGCAATAAGTTTGCAAAACTTTAGTATAATCGTATATTTGATAACACACTAACATCGGGTAAAACGAAAAAATACGTGTTATAACTAGGTAAGTTTAAAATTAGGAAAAATTACTTGAAATAAAAAACAACATCTTATCAAAACAAATCACCTGAGCCCAAATTCCATAGGATTTATAATGTATTTTTATTAAGAAGTTTCTATGGCCACCTCTCAGCCCCTATATTAGCTCAGCTTCGTATCGTCAAAATTAATTACACTCAAACGATAACGAAAACGACGTTAGGCTTGGATAAAACGTTAAAATTTGATTACAGTCAAACATCGAAGGTGAAACTAATTAAAACTTGGATCAGAGTTTGTATAACAATAAATGTCTTGACTGTGACTTTGAGTTTGAAAATGTTAAAACCAAATTATGGTATTCTGTACACCCTATAATCTGTATGATGAAAATATACAATATTTTCGGATAACGCTTCTTATTAAAATCTGAATAGTTGAGAGGTGATATCTATTTATTTAAATAAAAATTCTTCTAAACGAACATCAGCACTTAGCACGTTAGCCTGCAGAGTAAATGGCCCGTCTGAAAGAAAGCACATTATAAATAAATAAAGATTTATTGTTTTTGCAATTATCTAAGCCTTATCTTATCTAGTTTACGGACATATGACATTCACTAACAAGCAGCTGAACAGCGTGGAGAATTAAATAAAAAAAATATAGCCTTATCTCTCGTTAGACGTGAAGCCCTTGTGTCAAAGCTTTTTTCAAATTTTAATATCGGTAGTCTTGCAAAAATACCAGCAATAAAAAGCGCAATAAGAATCCAGTTAGCAACAAAAAATTTAGGTTTTTAGAATTGGCAGTTTAAAATGGTTGCTTTCAAATCAAATAGAAGATAAGTTTATCAACCTCAACTTTGTAAAATAAAATAGACTGCTTACCAACATTAAACCATTTTTTCCTAGAATATCCTGTCTCTTCGCGTGATGAGACTAATGCTTCTCTTATAGCAAATGCAACAGCAATACTTAGGCAAGTGGGAGGCTCGGCAACAGCTAAAACAAAGAAGACCAATATAAATTACCCTACGAATTTGAATCATTTGTATTTTAACCAACCTGCACTCGGAATTAAGCCTGCTCTTTCTCGAAAAGAGATAAGTCCCTGTGTCTCAGCAGAAATGTGGCGCGTATGCTTATGTAAGCATTTGTATTGTACTATAACAAATGAATTTAGGTACCTTTAGCTCCCAAAGTTCCTAGTGGATTAAAAGAGTTTCTCCTCAATTGGATTCGAAAATCAATCGGTATATCTTTTGATAACGGGACGTGGTAGTACCAAGTGCGATCTGTTAATAGTTCGCCGTTTTTTTCATCATAGATAAGTTCTTCGTGAGTCCAATAACCAACTCCCATCATAAATGCTCCCTCAATCTAAAACAAAACAAGGTTAACTGTTACAATATATATTGACCAATTACCGATTGCAAAAAAAAATGGCGGTTGCTATATTATAATGGATGCTAATATAAATATGGATAATTTACCTGACCAATGTCCAGTTCAGGGTTGATACTGGTACCTACATCTTCTACAATATCTACACGTAAAATCTCGTGTTCACCGGTCAATATATCTAATTCCACTTCGCTTAGACATACGCCAGCTGATCTGTAAACCGATTGATCATTTCCCGTGAGTCTGTAACTTGCTTGCAAATTGATTCCTCTTACAAAGGCAGCTTCTACCAAGACTTCCCAAGTTGGATTGTCTAAGAGTTCTCTGACAACTGCCAAACGATCCAAAATTATCTGGCAACACTTGATTGCGCCGTAACATACCCCCTGCGAAGTCCTACTACCTCCGGTTGCAAAATTATTGGGACTTGCGGAAACATCTGTTGGCTTACATCGGACTTTATCAAGTGGAATATTCAACGTATAGGCAACAGCCTGAGCAACTCTCGTATTAATCCCTTGTCCTATTTCTACTCCTCCGTGATTAATCATAATAGATCCATCCCCATGGTAAACGGATAACAAAACTGTATAATCTAAAACCACTGGAACGGGCCAGCTCATGAATGCTACTCTGAGCCCTCGTTTCTTCCATCTATTTGCTTTATTAAATATTTCTACTTCTTTTTTTCGTTTTTCATACTCTCCATCCTTTAGAAGTGTTTGAATTATTTCAGAAACGTCGGTAAAGGCAGGGTCAAGATTTACCAGTCGAACTTGTACAGGGTCTCGATCAATTTCATAAGATATTTGTTCCATTACTTGCTCTGTCATAGAAATAGCTTCTAATGAACCTAGAAGAATAAATATCCTTGTTAAACAAATAATGCAATAAAATATTATTATCCCATGTTTACTAAAAACAAATGGATAAAATTAAGAATATAACTCTTTATTACACACCAAGATAAAAACAATACAAAAGGGTCTTAAGGACCTAATTCAAATAAAATACAAAATTTATAATGGACGGCCTTATTGCTTAAAGCAATTGTTTCAGACAACATTAAGATGGAGAGGAAAATGCACAGCAAATAACTGGATAATTCATACTTACCAGGTGACCTAGCATAAGTATTGGATGGAGTATCAGTGGTGACATTATAAGTCTTGAATGACCATCTTCTGCTGTCGTAGCAGTTTTTTATACCTGCTATAGCAAGCCCTATTACGGGTTCGTTTACTACATATCCATTGTCAACATATAGATGATACTCCATGTACTGAATTTCCCCTGATCTGTTGACTCCGACCTGAAAATTTATTTAGTTTTTTGGCTATAGTGCTAGCCAGAGTAGAATAACTTATTTATTTACTTATTATTCACTTAAATTACATTACTTACTTCAAAATCTCTCGTACTTGGCAATCTTTTTCCAATAACTCTGAAGCTGGCTTGTATACTAAGGACAAACCGACAAGGGCGATTCATGAGGTACGACACCAAAGCACTAGCACAGGCAACATGAGTTGTCCTGGAAATCTTTAGTCCATAACCGCCCCCACAACGCCGAGAAATTACATTGATCCTAAAATAATAAACCATTATTTTTATGGGGTCTAGAACTTCAAGAATAAAGAGCAGTAACAGTTATCCAATGACACAGTCTGTTACTAATGATGTGGTTAGATAAGCGGCCTACGGCAAATAGTCAAGTCAATGCGATGTGTGTGTCCAGGTATATCGTTGCAACGCGTTAGTATTCGGGTGAAGACGATTTTTAGCGTTGGCGTTGGCTATTAATACCATATTTCAGTTATTTAATCAAACAAGCTTTACAAGCAGCGGCTTGTGCCTCCAAATGATGTAGGAGGCTCTTGCGGTGAACATGAACACCTATTTTACTATTACAACCCGATAATAGACCTTAGTTTAACATAAACTCTTAAGCGATTTTATATATAAATTGGTTGCTTAATTTGTAAACAAAATCTCAATAACTTACCTATTTTGCTCCATCTTTAGTTCTTCGGAAATACTAACATGCACTGTATCCGTAAACTGTGTTGCAGTTATAACATCTAAACCAAGCTCACTAGGCTTTGTGATAGTAGACAGAGGTTCCATAGTAAAATGATATTGCGCGTATATATTATCACATCCCTTAATAACTGTCTGCACATCCGCTCCTCTATTTGTTGCCGGTCTAACAAAATTTAATGATACTCTGGATGGTTCCTTATCCCTAACTTTGTTGATTGTCAGCAAAGGCTTACTCTTATCTATTTTGTATTTGACCTCCACAAGTAAAGAGGCTCTGTGAGCCAAAGAGTCAGTTTCCGCTACAATTACACCTATAGCTTGGTCGTAATAACTGATTGTTTTTGCAGCAAATATTTCTTCAGCCGCAAAAACTCCAAGAGTGTTTAGTGATGTAAAGTTATTATTTCCAGGAATATCCTTTGCCGAGAAAAAAGCTAACACACCAGGAATTTTCTGAAATGGTTTATGATTATAAGACAATAACTTGGCAATAACGCACTTGGCTGACGTGCACGTTTGGCGCACGTGGTGACATAAGACCTAATCCTAAGTGGGAACACAAACTGGGGCAAAAAAAGAAGAAGACAATAAAATTTATAATATTAAAAGGTATTTTACTGCAATAATATACTTACTAGCGCTGCAGATGCATCTATATCGATCAATTCTCCTCTAGCGATATCAGAAGTCACAAAAGCACAATATACTTCTTTGGGTTCTGTTGGGAGATCATTGACATAGTACGCTTCCCCTGAACACTGTACTAGAGCATCTAGCTTAGGCATGGGTTCGTTAACAGGCCACAGTACAGGATTTGTGTCATAAACTTCTGAACCTTTAGACAAAGGTCTAGTTTTCCGATAATCTCTTGCGCCAGACCGATAACGAGGGTCAATATATGAATCCGGAACTAAAATAAGGAGACCCTAAAATAATAAAATATTTTAACATCTTGTCTTATGATACAATGTTAAGTATTTTTGTTTAAGGGTTTAATAGTTTGTTACTTTATAAAACAATCCCAAAGCACATTTGCGTCTGTATTGTGGTTTCATTTCTCCGGCGATATCATCTACAATCAATTCTTGGTTCATTATTTTCAATGCTTCTTGAAGTGTTTTATTAGTAAATATATTTTTGTTTTTTAGAAACTGCTCAGTTTTTTTTGCATGAACAAAATGAGCAGAAAGCCCTCCAATAACTATTCTTGCCGACACTACTATATTAGACTGTTCATTCTCAAATTCGTATAAAAATCCGGCGTTGACTTGTGCATGAGCATTTTGAGCTCGAGGCATTACTTTAATAGATACAAATTCGCAATTTTTAGAAAGTGGTGGAAGTTTGAATTGAAGTAGAACCCGTCCAACCATGTCCGTATACAGAAAGTCTTCTGGTGACATTTCCATGTTACCATCTTTTCCAGCTAAAACAAAATTGTTCAATATATAATAAAAAAATAATTCTACTAGTGTTATGACTTATGACCGATGTAAGCCATCACCAGAAGGAACAAATAAGTGTGTTATCTGCCATTGACTTTTAGTTTAGAATTGATAGATTCGATCGCAAAATAAAATGTATGTTTATATCTACAAGAACTTAAGTTAAGTAGTTAAGAACCTAAACATTCAAAAATCCCTATTCATAAAAGACTGTCGTAACGGATATTACAAAATACTTACCAATTACTAAAACAGCTCCAACCGTCTCCAATAATAAGAAGATATCAGAAGAAAACGTTGGTTCAAAGTGTTTTGTCATAAGATTACCAGCAACAGTACCAACCTAAAACAAACTTTATGTAGTTACTTTTTTATATAAATAAATATTAAAAACAAGTTTGTGAAAACATACGTTTCTAACTGGAATATGAGCCACGAGATTAATATGTTCATATAACTTCTGTAGATATGAAAATTCTGCCTTTTCTTTTGCCGTGGCTTTTAACAAATTCAAGAAATTAGTTAGTGTTATACCCGCCCCAACAACAAGATTTTGATCAAAATAATATGCTTTTAGTTGATCTATTGGGCGAACATCAATCAGAACTCTTGGGTATTTAAGAGTTGGTACGGCACCTGTAATTAAATTTAAAATCACATAGTAAAACTATAGAGCATGAATTAACTGAAGTGATTATTTTGGAGTTAAAAGTATTTACCTCTTCCTGTATTTCCATTTACTAGCATGTAAGAATCGGTTCCTTCTTTGTCAAATACTTCAAATATGTCCTTCAATTCGTGCACTCGATACCACACACTAGCATCTTTAAGAATAATTTTCTTCACAACTTTAGGTTCTAAATCACTTTTATCGACAAAACACCAGTTCTGTTCACCACACTCATGTTTACATGATCCTTTGTTTCCACAAACGTTTAATTTGCAAAGATCCTCTATATCATGAACATGTTTGGTGACAGGTTTTGGGCCATCTTTGGCAAAGCTTTTAAAAGCATCGAGAATTGGCCTAAAACCAGTACAGCGGCAAGTGTTGCTTCCGAAAGAGTTTTCTACTTCATATTGTGTTAGGTCGTAGTTATTAGCTTCAAGTAAACTGAAATGGAGTGAATATCATAAAAGTACTATAAACATTAAATAAACGTATAAGTTACAAATTGACCAGGCTCATCATGATTAAATTACCTGTACATACTCATAACCCATCCTGGGCTACAATATCCACACTGAGTGCCATTAAATTCGGCTAGTGTCTTCTGCACCGGATGGTAACCCTTGCTTCGGTTACCGATGCCTTCAATAGTTGTAATTTCCCAATCTTGAGCAGAGAAGATGCTAACAAGACACTAAGAACCCAAAATTTAAAACTCGTTTCATTAATAAGCCTAATCTAGAGTTATTATTAATTGTTGCAATAAATGGATACGGTGAAATTTAATTAAATTTAATTGTGACATGTTTCGCATGAAATAAAAATAAGTTAAGCAATATCAAATTAAATAAATAAATTTATAAAATATATAAACTTTTTTGGGTGGTAGGCATTGACAAAGCAACATCAAAGTTATAGCTCTCTAGAAAAAAATTGTTTTATAATTAAAAACAGAAGCTTTAGCAGTATTCCATCATTGTAAAACATTTCCAGACAATCCACACAACAACATCTAGCCCCGTGGTAAACTCTAAGCTTGTATTACGGGGTACTTGACATCTGAGATACTTAATATAATAGATGTACATATATATATAGATTAAACACCCAGACCAAGGAAATCTATAATTAGTTAGCGGAAACCACGGCCGGAACATAAAATTGAATTGTTGTCATCACTTTTAGTTAATAATAAAAATAATACATACGGAATTGACAGAAAATGTTCTTCTATGTCCGTTTTCGTTGACAGTGACCGCGACGATGCAGGTACCACATCCGCCTTCCTTGCACATCGACTTGGTGCCACGCAAGTTGAGCACATCTCTGATGTAGTCATTCAAGCAGGTGTCAGCATCCCGCTCAGAACCCACTGAAACGTTATCAAAACTATTATTAGGCATCAATTTTACAATAGGCTAATCTTTCCGTATAAAGCGATTGGTTGTTAGCCGCTCTTGACCAAAATAACCGATCATTGAGGGATGCATTTATTTAGAAGTGGATTCTCTGCGGCAAAATAAATGATGATGATATTTATTTTTGAAGACGTGACTTTTTTTAAATAATAATTAATCACCCATATCGCTTCACGGAGAAAACAAAGCTGAGGAGGGAAAGACAACCTTATTTCCACTTCAAGTTAATTATATAAGTAGGGTCATTTGAATCCCATGTAATTAAATATTATTAAAACTTTTAAAAGTCTCACAAGCAACATTTCTTATAATTTAACCGTTCAATATGAATGTTTATTGCAATAACGACAAAATAAGGAAGTTATACATCCTTCCAAATAATTATAATGTAATTATTAAATAAAATAAAACTTATACATAATTTGACAATATAAACTTCACTGTCGTTCATACTGCCTGCCCTCAGCGATTATGATGGATTTATAAGGTTTTTGTGTGTTAAATTTATAAGTGTGAGTTAATTATATTCATTTAACGTTTGTTAATTCTTATATTTATGGTGTAAAACTTTTTCGTAACTACATATCTCTTTTTAGTTGCTATTTTTTTTATATGTTTACAGCTTGGTTGCCTGAAAGAAATCACTTTAAGGTCATCTGTTGGACGTGCAATATATAATGATTGAAAATAATAATTAATCATTTATAGGTTTGACTCGTTTTTTTATTTTCCGTGATACTTAATAAAGTCAGTAGAACGATCTCTAAATACTTTTTACAAAAAAAACATTCAATTCAGTTCGTTCGATTCAAAATGTTACCCCCTCACTACAATGTCATATTATGTGGCCTGTTTAATTGCCCCATCTATTATTAATTTCACTTTTTATACTTAAATCTATTTTTACAAATAAAAATGAAAACTTTTACGCGTAGCCAGAGGATCCTTATGTAAATAAAAGTCATGAAAAATGTAAATTACAATTTTCAACTTTAAAAAAAATAACCATTCTTTAAAAGCCGTTAAGCCGTTAAAACTTCACCACAACACAACTTAATCGCCGAGGAAATAAGCGAACAAGTTTGCAAAATTAAAAAGTCGGTGTTTGAGTTTATCGGAGATTTTAAAATCGCACTTGCAAACCAAGGTACCGAACACAAATTACAGATTTATGTTTTCTATTTAGGTACAGAAGTTCACTGTTAAGATATTTTTGTAGGGTTTCGTAAAGGGTATAAGGGTAAAACGATAAAACGACCCTATTACATCATCGGGGCATCGAAGTCTGTGTGTATTTGTCCGCCTGTCACCAAGCTGCTCAATAACTCTGTTATATTGAGAGTTGAAATTTTGAGTGATTTTTATTATGTATTTATCTTTCCTCTACATCAACAAATTCTAAAACAACTAAATATTTTTAAAGGTGCTCCAATTCAACAAACATGATGTTTATGAAGTTAAAGGGACGTTGCGTGAATCCAGTAATTGGATGGGTGACCGATCTCACTACATCTTTTGCCAATTTTTTTATTTTCTTTTTTTTTATGTGTTATTATTATGCAAAATGTTAAAACCTGGCACGGAACCCAATATGTAGTTTTAGTCCAGCCAATACTTATCAAATTTATTTTATTTCTGAACCGATTTAACCTTATGTCAAATGCTGTGTCAGAGACCATTTTACAATGGTTTATTTATTTTCTTTAAACATTTTATGGACTTAATATTAAAGTCACTTATACAAATAGATATTTTTATTCTATTTTCCTAATTATTTCGTTAACACTTAACACTCACGACTATTCTATTTACCAGAACATTTGTTTCCATTTACAGTGAAATATATCCGATCCATGAGTGTTGTTTATTATTCTGTATTTCAAATCGACTGCAACGTTTAGTTGCTTCTTTTATAGCCTTGCTTACACAATACAAATCGGTTCAATTATGTATTACATTAAGAAGTCATTACCATGTGTAATCCTCGGATTCCGACTTCAATAGCATAATTAGACATACTAGCTTTTGTTCGAGGCTTCAAACGCTGGTGCATAAAAGGATGGCGATTGGCTAATTATTATTTTTAGACATTATGTGTATGTATGTCTAAAAAATAATAATTAGTCCGTTATTTCCGTATTTTTGTTCTTACTTGCAAACGACAAATGCAGACGTTACAGTGCATTTAAATTTCGCGTGACGTAACGCTTTCGTACGATTTTTATATAATTTCTGTTTTTACTGATACCTATTTATTTTTGTAATAGGTGTAGGTATATACCTATATTTTTAATAAACCATTATGTAAATCAAATGAAACTATTTATTACAAAACAAAGAAAGTATTACTTTAATATATATACTTTAATAAAACTAAAAGATGTTTGATACACGTCGCCACAATGCAAACTTCCACTGAAAATTGGTTTAAACGAGAATTACCTAGTAGTTTTTTTTTAATACGTTATAAATCGTTAGTCCCTAAGTATTTAACTTTCATTTATTAAGTGAAGCAATATTTTATAGCAGTAAGTGTATAAACTTTTGAAATACATGGAACCCTTGTTGTATGAGTCCATCTCATACTAACTTAACTTTAACTTAACAATGCGACTAATCATAGCATTTTCTTAAAATTTGTAGGCCGTAAACAATTATTTGTGATAAAATAAGCCAAAAATCTAATTTAATATACTTAAAAATCGTTTTAATCTGTCGAAATGACATAGTTTGTTAATGCTTTAGCAGATGTTCGCGAACATCTTGTGAGTGAACCAGAATTAACATTTGAGTATTTTATGTAATCATTTACGATTACAGTCACAGTCATGTTAAAATATCTCCACATAATGCTTCGGTTATTTTGTTCAAAGTTTCCAGTTATATCTGACAACCTCTGTGGCTCGGTGGGCGAACGTCCGCCTGAGGCGCAGGAGGTTGCGGGTTCGATTCCCGCCGGGGGACCATATTTTGTACGATCTACAATTTCTGGTTTCGGGTCTGGGTGTTTTCTGTGTATGTATTTACAGAAAAAAAATGTATCTATGTAGTATATCAGTCACCTAGCACCCATAGCAAGCTCTGCTTAGTTTGGCGTTAGGTGATGCTGTGTGAGTAGTCCGGAAATATTTATTTCAATCGAAATCGCTCTAACCCGAGTCTTATAGTCATCAGTCGTTTTAGAATAGTTTATCTTGTAAATGTCAATGTCATTCGTATGGCAGAAATCTGATCTTTACATTGGTGTGTTTTCCATTATGATACAATACAATACAATACAATACAATACAAAAACGCTTTATTGTACACAACACAGGAACATAAACACGTAAAACAAAAAAAATAATAATTAAAAAACAAGTGGTACAATGGGCGGCCTTATCGCTAAAAAGCGATCTCTTCCAGGCAACCTTAGGATGGAAAAAACTTTACTTAAAATAGAAAGGAGGTAAGGGTGTACAATATTAAAAATATAACAATATCATCTAAATATCATTATCATAAAAATATAGTACAAACATATAGTACATAAGTAAATAAGTAGACGTATACCTATATATATATATAATATATACATATATAAATATATATTTAAATACATAAATAAATAAATTTAGTAGTGACGTTACGTTTGGCGTAAGTACTTATTTAAATTAGCACTTCTGGAGATAGAATTCCTTAACTCTTTTTTTAAAGACAGATACTGACTGAACCTTTCTAATGCTTTCGGGTAGAGCATTCCACAGCCTTGCGGCTTGCACGGAAAAGGATTTATCATAGAAGCTGGTACGATGGTATGATACTTAAAGATAATGCAATTAATAATGAATACAGAGTATGATAGCAGGATAACATTGTTAACTTAATAATGCCACTGATTACATAGTTTTCTAGCAATTTGTAGGCAATGTGCCGTAAACAATTTATGTTAAAATAAGCTGAATATATAATTAAGTATTAAAATTTAATATAGAAGCATTGCGTCATAGCCTAAAAGATCTATTTTAACAATTTACTTTTTTAATTCTAAGATGAATAAGGCCCTTACTAAAGTAATTCATCATCACAAATCACATCGCATCACAAAAAAAAAAAAATTATCAATTGTTTTTGTGTCCGGCAGTATACATTATAATGTATTTTAGCCGTACGGCCGTAGGCCTATGACTGGGTAAGTAAAAAGTGAAAAGTGTTGTAGTGGTGTGCTGGTGGAGACTGTTTTAGGGTTAGTTACTAGTTTGTAATGACTGTGTAAAAGTAAAAGTAGTGGCCGGTGTAGACAGGAGTTAAATTCGATATCAGTGCCCTAGTACAGCTATAATGCTGATGTTTCACAAAATGTGCCATCCAATAAAAACAACTTGAAGCCTTTGAGGAAGGCAGATAGGTACCTAGTACCCAGTCATAGGCCTACGGCCGTACGGCTAAAATACATTATATGTATACTGCCGGAAACAAAAACAATTGATCATTATTTTTTTTTGTGATGTGATGTGATTTGTGACGATTAATTATTTTAGGGCCTTTTTCATCTTAGAATTAAAATAGTCAATTGTTAAAATAGATCTTTTAGGCTAACGCAATGCTTCTATATAAAATTTTAATACTTAATTATATATCCATTTTATTTATCATTAGTTGTTTACGGCACATTGCCTACAACTTGCTAGAAAATTATGTAAACAGTGGCATTATTAAGTTAACAATGTTATCCTGCTATCATACTTTGTATTCATTATTAATTGCATTATCTTTAAGTGTCATATCAAGATGAGATGGGGGGACGAACTGGACACTCATCTAAGCACGTGGCCTGTCATAGCGTTCAATCGCGAAGAGTGGAAGAAGGGTAGGGAGGCCTTTGCCTTGCAGTGGGACAGTATGGGCTAAATAATAATAATCATAATGGAAAACACACCATGACTGTGACTGTAATCGTAAATGATTATATAAAATACTCAAATGTTAATTCTGGTTCACTCACAAGATGTTCGCGAACATCTGCTAAAGCATTAACAAACTATGTCATTTCGACAGATTAAAACGATTTTTAAGTAAAATAAATTAGTTTTTTGGCTTATTTGAACACAAATATATACAAATTTTAAGAAAATGCTATAATTAGTCGCATTATTAAGTTAAACTATGTTATCCTGCCATCATAATTTGAATTCATAATTAGTTTTATCTTCAAGTAGCACAACTATTTACGTTTTTTTTTTTGGTTGTTGTTTATTTACGATCAGTCGCCGACTAGAGATTGGTTGCATTATTTTAATGTCATGTAAGAGTTGCTCCTCATCTTGAGACAACTAATTCTTCACCATCTGTCACCAAGCCCTTGGATGTCTTGGCGTTTTAGTCGTTGAGGTTTGCTGATGTTTCTTATTAAGGTTGCTAAGACATTCGGGTGTTTTTTCAGTCGCATTCTGTATTTGGTGCCTGTTAATTTGATTTCCTCCTTAATAGTTCTGATGCTCAGAGTTTTATGTATTTCGGTATTGGTAACAAACCATGGTACGCAGGCTCCTAAGATGCTATTTTGCATGCTTTGCATGATATTTAGGCTCCGTACATCCACATAAAAAAATTACAAGTTTACTGAGTAAATTATACCAATATTATATTATATTTTCAAAATCAAAGAGTTAGTTTTAATCTAATATTATTTCAGTAACTTTCGATAAAGTGATCTTCTTCTTTTTAACCTATAAAAAAAAAGAAAAAGCTAATTCAAAATACTGCCAAGTGGACGACATAGTCATAAATGCACAGCTCTGAAAAAAATAATAGAATAATTCGCTTGGCTATGTCAGTAACCCGCGTACTTCTACGCATCTCCTTATTCCGGACAACCCGGAGCTATTCCTTCCAAAATAATAATGTCCAAAGGTGGGAGATTTAACTCACTCCTTGCGTTTTTATTTTATCCTGGAAAGTCGGGATTTGAATTGTAAATAGAGTTGCACTCCGCTGCTCAGACAAACAAGCTTTGTGACCTGAATCCAGATCATTTATATTGCAACTGACATGAATAAACATTTTCATTTGCCTTATTCTAGTCAGAAAAATCTTCAGTTCTATTGATAAACATTTTTAGATAAGATATTTGTAATTAATGTTTAAACAGGCATGTCTTTACTCGACTGCGCCAGAAGGAGTGTTATGTTTTTCGAGGGTATGTTTCTATGTATCTTTGTTTGGCACGCTTGAGAGGTGTCGTTAGTTTCTTATTTACCGGTAAATTTACAAAAAAACGGATATGCGCCTATTAATATTTTCAATAAAATTTAGACGGTACGGATTTTTACGGTTTTTGTTTTATTATGCTTGTTTCTGATGTTTTAGTACAATGGCTTGTCAGGAAAAGTAAATAAAGAAAGGGATTCTGATACTTATGTACCTACATCTTAGAAACCATATAAAGTAAGAGATATGATTTATTATTTGGTTCCTTAACACTTTTTGTTCATTAGCATTTACTCTGTCAATTGACAAACGTTTCAACTCTGGCAAATCATGTTTTTTTTTCAAAATGGTTAGCAGGTATGCCAAAATCTTGGAACCCTTTCAAGTGTTATTGTGTATCTAATCACCATTACAATCTTGATTTGAACTTGTGTTTAGTGACAATGTGTACAAATGTGTTAATTTAGCTTGAAGCAGAGTAAACGTAATGATACCTACATTGCAAATTAGAAGCCTGATAGGTAACTGCGGTCCCAAATGCCCAAAGCTAATTCAGTGAAGCAAGGTGACTAACTGAAGAGGTATGTTCGCAAGTAATCGACATCGCTTCGTTCGTTACCCGCGGGTAGACGGTCGTTTTTCTTTGTCAATCACTTGTGAAACTTATACCTTTGCAAGTGCCTGCCACCATTTTTTACTCGGCAGCGGCGCGCCGAACGTTGTGCTAACTAATCATTAATCATTCTGTTGGTTCGGGAAATAAAAAATATTGCACTTGATCTTTTCCCATAAATTTTATTTATTACCCTTTCACGTATGTGAAATATGCCTTAGACGTACACTCATTATTACATTATGTATCTCTAGATCTTACAGTTATAGATTTTTCTTTTATATTTTTAACGAAGCGATAATAAAAACTACTTATTGATTGATACAATTAACTTCAAACTAAGCAGAACTTAAACTATCCGAACATTTAAGATGACTGATTAATTTTTAACAGTTCTGTCCCACTCCTAGACTACTTCATAACTACAATAAACTAAAATTAATTATTTGAATACCATAATTTCCATAATTACCAGAGTGTCCACTAATCCACAAGCCTCTCTTAGACACTCAACATAACTCAACTACATGGTTTTATGTTGTTTACCACGGTGTATATGTTGTACTTGCTTTTCACCCCACGGCGTTGCCCATGTTTGATGGATTTTACCGCGGGAACAGCGTAACAAAGCCTTCCTCGATTAAAAGGCTATCTAACATTGATATAATTATCAAACCGGATTAGTAGTTTTTGAGATTCTTGAACGCGCTAGTTCAAACAAACAAACACTCGAGTATTAGTATATTGTATAATCTGTGGTATTAGATCTACTTACCGAGGAAAGCTTACTACCTCACGCGAAAATTAAGAATAATAATTAAGATACAAAATAATTTATTTCCACTGTTTGGTTTTACAAATCTTAGAAACACATGAAACACCGTGACATGAAAAGACAAGAAGGAATAAATAAAAATAAACTAGTAGTAGAAAAGAAAAAAATAGTCGAAGGCTACAGCTGTAGAAGAGTTTCTTTAAATTGTTTGCTTACCGCTAGTCTTAGAAATGAGGTTACTTACTTGACCGGCATTTTTTACCGTTATTTATCTATCTTGTTACTTTTTTCAAGAGAAAATAGTTTTTCCATGGAATTGGTATATTGATAACGCATAAGCAACACCCACCGTAGCGTAAAAAGTCGTGTGCGTTATTACAGCACAATACTATATGATTTCTTTTTATTGTATCCGGCCGGGAAAAAAACATAATTAGGTACTAAAAAATACTGTTTATATGGCTGAATACAAGAAATACACAGTGCACAATACAAAATGTTCGCGCGTTTCGTTCCTGTCAAATAGATAGTATAATAGCGATCAACTAAGTAATATCTTTCTTTTTTTTTATGTGAGATCGATCTATGTTTGTCCACAATCTCACCTGATTGAAAGTGTCGTTGTGGACGAAGATGGATCACATAGATCTAGAAGGTACCTATTCACTCTTGTCTTGAAGACGCTCAGGTTGTAGAAATTAGGAAATACAGCAGCAGGGAGCAAATTCCAGACCTTTTGAAATATAACGAATTTTTAGACACAAACTGAAAAAAATAAAGTGAGTTTACTTGGCGTACTACTCGGTTAATATAACTGTATTTTGCATATTTTATGCCATAGTAAACCAAGAGAAACAGTTTTTATTATCATAATGGACAACCTTGCCGTTTAATTATAGTTAACACACTCGAATGGAAAGCCTTTAATGAAGTCGCTATTATTAAAACTGTTATGAATAATCCTTGTAACTTAAAAGTCAGAGAAATAAAGTTAGGACATAGGAAAAATACACTTTTTCTCAGGAAATTTTAATTATATTTTATCATTTTGTAGCTGAAATATGTAGCCGAGATGTCAGTGCAAATCTCAGTTCCCCCAATTAGAATTAGATATTAATATATCGTTTTATTGCAGAAACATTTTTAATATGTTTCATTCATTAGAAGTAATGACTACCTGCTAATAACATCAATTGTTGTTAAAATAAACGTACACAGAGACCCCCGCCGGAGCTCAGGAAATTTTTGAATATCCCTTTTTGCCAAAAATCATCATAGCACAAAATATATTTTTAGTTATCCTTGTACCTATAATCCAGAGGAAAGTATAAAGGTATCAAATTTTATAAGATCACTATTACAAACACTTTGAAAATAATTCGACCGCCGCCATTTTTTACAAACACAAAAGATCGCAAACAAAAATTTTCAATAATTTTTTGTAAGGTTATTGTTGCCAGTCTCGATATTATTAAAGGTATGATTTAGTGAAATTTTTGACATCTCCAGTAATTTAATGCCACAGTAAAAAAATTAAAACCAAGCAGTTGGAACATGGTCACAGTTGTTAACACACATAACCAGTGTTACCGGGATGTCACGCGAAATTAAAAATTGACAAACTGGACAGAAAAACAGTTTTAAAAGTAACATTTTGTAATCTTCTATACAACAAAACAATTAAGCAATGTATTTTTGTTTAGAATACATCAACCATCAACCAACCACCAAAAAATTAATTAACTTCTATATTGACAAGCAGATGCGAGTCCTGTAAAGTTCAGAGAAACCGTCTGTCTTCACGTACAAGCTATATAACATTCTTAGACCACATCCATTCTGATAATTTAATTGAATAAAAAATCTTCCAAACGGCGTCGGCACTCAGTCTGCAGAGTAAATGGGCCATCTGGGAAGACAACTTAATATTAAACAACTGACAAATTGAAAAACAGAGCATTAATCATTGTAAGGCCATGTCCTATGTGAGCTACACAATGCAAACATAATTGAAAAGTGATCCGATGTGAAGATAAACTCTTAATGGCTTTGTCGGCGAAAGTCCGCTTGCGGCGCGTTCGATTCCCGTCGAGGGGTCAGGTTTTTGTTTGTTCTGCAAGCACTATCTCCTTAGTCTGGGTATTTTTATAAAAATAGTTATTAAGTATATCATATTATTATGTATAGTACCCGTAACACAAGCTTAGAGCTTACCACGGGGCTAGATGTTGTTGTGTGAATTGTCTGGATTTATAAAGAGCTGTTGTGTGACGCAGCGACAATGTCTTGCGTCGTGCGCGAAAATCGTCAACGTCATAACTGTTCAGCGCCCTAGGCTGTCGGTTTGTGCCGTCATCGAGTTGCGTTCAAGAATGAAACAAGTAGTAACAGCACTAGTGTTTCCCTTTTACTACTAAATAGTTACCTATTACACAGAACCTTCGCTTGATATACAAGTCCTCCTCATACTTATTTGACACGTTTATTTGAGATTGATGTCGAAAATGGAGCGTTAGATCATTCAATTTTTCAAGCCGCGGCGGCAGTCTGTAATCTGATGGGCCTCGAACGTACCTACTCCACGCAGAGATAAGCTAAACTAGCTTTTGACTCACACCCGATTTGATACTTACAAAGAATCCTATTCAAGACTTCCTTAAAATATAGTCTTCTGTCTATTCACACTTGCTTATCAAGTTTGAGCCGATTTATTGAAGACCTGACTAGCTCAGTGGGCCCAAGTCTAGTCTGATTTTCTTCCTCCCTTCCCTTTAAGAATGCCTAACCTCCCAATAAAACAATCGATAGAATAACGATATTATTTGTGCATTCTGTTGCGGAAACAATTTAAATTCAATTTCGAAACGGTCACAAACAAGCAAATATATGACCCATTTTACCGCTGGGCGAAGATTAAAATATAATTGCTTGAACGGAAAAGTGCTAAAAAGCCGCTGAGATTATTGAATGCCCTGAGAACAATTTTTAACAAAAAAATTCTTTATTTCTTTACTGATAGTCATTAAGAATAAATAATACATGATTAGACAGATTTCTTCATGTCCCCCAAATGGTAATTTTGCTAACAAATTCTTGAGATCCGGCGGAAAGATCAATGTGCTCATAGCGTACAAGGCTTAAACCACATTTTACAAATACAGTTAAAATAGGAGAATATTTGTACCTATGTACATCTAGTAGGTTGCACAGTAAAATGTGACCGCGAGTATTTTCTTTGAAATGTTTGATCATTGCTTTTCGGATTTTGCAATAATATAATTCGAGTTGCCAACTTATACTAGTGTAACCATAGACCTAAAGATTTGATTCTTGATTTACAACTGTGGAAATGAACTTCAATCCACTTGTTATTCCGCTTATGCACTGAGAAAATATTATTTTAACAAAGGACCTTTTTGGCTCGGTTACAATCATATCGGTCATTTTTAAGTAAGACTTATCTAAAAATTTATAAGCGAACTTGGCATAGAGTAGACTTGTGTACATTGTTATATTTTCTCGGCTGATAACAAATAAGACATTAGTAATTTTCAATTAACTTAATTTGTAAATTATAACACTTTCAAACTTGATTCAAAACTACCAAGAGAATTAATTTAAATTTAATAAGTATACTGTTGTTTTTAAACAAGTATTTAAATTGTTTATTTTTACACACCATCTGATTTATTTATACACGAGTTGAAATTATTTAACTTGAGTCAAGCTACTTATTTCCGTTTAAATAAGTAAATTTAATCGTTTGGTCCTAGCAAATGACCATGGTCAATAGCAACCGGCTAGTGTCATTTATATATAATCGAGTACCTCCCGGCTGTTCTCTACCGATTTACTCGGTAGAAAACACCCGAGACAATTGCTTAAAAATAACTGTGCGCTCAGTTACAAATACAAAGATGATTGGTTTCGTTCGGCTCATCACATCACTCTTCCGTCGACTCGCGCCCGTGACGTATGGCGTGGCGTGATCCATGTGGCAGTAAAGTAATATTCGTCTACTACCACATGGGTCACTCCGTACCTGTGTGAAATATTACTGTGATATTTTAAAGTGCAGTGCAGTTTCAAATACGTTGCAAACTAGGTACGGAAAATTATGGATGAGGAGGTCCGAAATTTATTAACTGCTTGGAATCTCGAGTCTTACATCGAAGTGTTTTAAAGGTCAGTACAACTTTCATTGTTTTCTTGTCATAGGCATGATAAGTTTGGTTACATACATTAAAGAATTAACTTCCTTTCTGTGTTGTTGCTCGTACTTTCTTTATTATGTACTTACTGGCGGCTCCACACTCTTGGAAAACAAACGGCATAAGAGCGAACATAGCCATAACTGCTGAACGGATCATGCTTCATATTTTGAGTACAGGTACGCCTTGATTAAGTTATAGGCTACTTTTTATTCCATTAATCAGTTCCCATGTGATATAAATAACTGTTAAATGTTTCCGACTGGTATTGGTATCGTTGTGGCTATAGATTGTTTAAATTAATGCATGTACACTTTTATTGCATTTAAGTGCAATAAAAGTGTACATACATAACAAAATAAAACCTTATATCTAAATTTAAAACATGATCAGTACAATAGATGACCTTATCGCTGTTGGTGTAATGTTAGTGGAGCAGAAACAGTTAAATCAAAGTGTTTGTTTAGTAGTTTAAGAAAAAGCACCTCACAGTTATATTGAAGTTATTTTCACACTAAGATTATGATTTTGTTTTCAGCTGGAAAAGGAGTTTGAAGCTATGATATGATATGCTGGCACATATACAGCCATTTGTAAGAGCTTTCATCCTCTAAAAGAAAAAAAAAATAAACTGGCCAAGAAGAAAAATAGCAGTCACAACAAGGACACAACTTCTCCGTTTGCAAGATTGTAAGTAAAATCCCTTTAAAATCTTGAAATCGTTGCCTGTCCGTCTGTTTGTAACAACTCTGCAGTGCTAAGAAATGCTTTTTGTTTCAGCACCAGAAGAGAGCTCCAACATTGCCTGCATGCTGTTGATCCCGACACTTCTGGCTATATCAAGTGTGCGTCTGAAAAACGGCCCGAAAAAAGTGTACTTATGTATATGTGTATTTACAAATTAAGTACTACGGCGAGACTACCTACTTTTTATTTAATTAATTCGCTGTAGGTATATTTCTTAGGGAGTTATTCAGTTTCACGGGTACAACAACCTCAAGTGTACTATAGGTTAATTTTTACGCCTTATACTACATAATATTCATGTACCCCGGTGATCATTGATTTTGTTAAAGTTAAAACCAATGCCTAGTTTAATCCTTAACCTGTCCAAAATTGTCTCCACCTTATTTGAACCTTGTGCATAAGATTTGTTTTCATAACTATAGTAGATTTGTATAATTTTGAATACATTGTAATATTATATGAAAATGCTCAATAATAAATCAGTATTAATTAAATAGTTTTTTGATTTGTATTGTAATAAATTTCCAAAGAACCCCACGATCTTTTACAGCAATTCTATTCGGTAACTATAGCCACTTTATAGCAATGCTTTCAGCAACTTTAAATTCTAAACTAATTCAGTAGGTAAGTAAGTATTATTTATTAAATAGTTACAGCAATGTTTATTCAGTTCACGTAAACAATTCATTCGTTACATAGACATAAGTACCTACATACTGTATTATTAAAAAAAATATTAATTACTTATTAGTAAAATATCTGAAAGTACTTGTTTAGGTACTTTTATTATTTTATTAATATCTAATTAAATAATTTTTATTCATAATACAGTAAGAATGTATATCTATCTATGAAACAATTGAATTATTTACGAGTACTGAATAACATTGCTGTAACTACCCAATAAACTAGCTGTATTTACCGAGTGACATTGCAGCAGCTACCGAGTGAACGGTTGTAGTTACCCAATAAATTGGCTGAGACAACCGAGTAACATTGCAGCAGCTACCGAGTGAACCGGTTGTAGTTACCCAATAAATTGGCTGAGACAACCGAGTAACATTGCAGCAGCTACCGAGTAAACCGGTTGTAGTAACCCAATAAATTATCTGAGACAACTGAGTAACATTGCAGCAGCTACTGAGTGAACCGGTTGTAGTTACCCAATAAATTGGCTGAGACAACCGAGTAACATTGCAGCAGCTACCGAGTAAACCGGTTTTAGTTACCCAATAAATTGGCTAAAACAACCGAGTAACATTGCAGCAGCTACCGAGTGAACCGGTTGTAGTTACCCAACTTTACTCTGTTGTTACTAATGTAGGCAACTGTATTATTATTACAGAAATATTTTTAACCAACCTTAACGGTTAATATTTAACAAGCAATAATAACAAAGTTGACGTATTTGTTTTTAAGCTATCAACTTTGCAGGTGCTATATTGACAAACATGCTGGGTTATTTTCAACAGTATTTCGTTTATTTTTAACCGACACGTTTTTTCAGTGTGAGATTAGATCAGCAATAATTATTACAGTTGCTGATTTAATTTGACAGAGACTTATTCATTACTTATTAGCATTAACTAATTGCTCACCAAGCAGTAAGCTCCTACAATCTACTTGATATTGGATAAAATCGCTGTATGTCAGTTGCTCCTGAATTACTATGACGGCCCTTTACATAAGTATCGCTATTTACGTAAGGATTTCTCTCTTGACGAGAGTGACTAGGCCTTATACACCACGCTGGCTAAGTGCGGGTTAGTGAACATGTCCTTCAAACGCTACAAAGTTATCAGAACATGCCGGTTTCATCACGATGTTTGCCTTTACCGTAAAATTAAAGGCTAGCGGCGAGGTTTGAACCTCTGAAATTTTTAACTATAACATGTTTTAAATAAATATTTTAACCCTCAGACTTTATCATTAGAATGAATTAGAAAAGGATCCTGTAATTTAGATGTATCTGCAATTTTATTTAATCTACTAAGTCTTTGACAATTATCGACGAGCGAGAGAGTTATCTTGATATTGATTATCTTACAAGCTTATTTTTGTGTATGTATGCGCAGTGTTGATACAAGATAGATACAAGATACAGAGCCATTTATTTCCATTGTAAATTAAATAAATAAAAAATAAATAAATAAATAAAAAGTTTTATTGAGTAACAAGTTGTCCTAAGCTAGTACATTCATGAGACCTTATCTAATTCAATTCGTGCATTCGTGTGTCTAAGTTTTGTAAAACCAAACAATGGAAATAAATGATTTTGTAACCACTTTGCTGCACTTGCTGGGTAATATTTGCACTACAATTAAATGAAGCTACGAATTAAACAATAGATAAAAAGTGCGGAAACGCGACCAGTAATGCACAGCTAGCTGCATGACTCCTACCCTCCGCGCTAGTTAACAAACTGTGTTACGGCAGAGTAGGATCATCGCCGGCAGTGACCAGCGTAAGCCGATACCCGAATGGCTATGAAGTCCACGGACGTAGAGTTCACATTACAGTAGTTCCAATATATTGTATAAGCAACAAAGTCAGACAAATTACAATAAAAAACCTGCTTTTATAAAACAAACTAATAACCTAAGTAATTAAAACTAAATTTTATGTGTCAACTTAAAAATAATTATTACTTATATTATAAATAAAATGCAATGGTGGTTGTTATAACTATTAAAAAAATATATATATTAAAATATTAAAAATTCTTTAACTATATTCATAAATTTGTTTATACAAATACACTATACACAAATCTATTTATATAAATATTATATATATATATATATATCTCACACAAATACTAGTACATAAATTTAATATTATTTGTTTGTTTACAATTAAATTAAATAAAACTTAACAATAATTATTTTTTAGTCTTGTTTTTGATTTGATATTGGGAGCAGATTCCATCCCAAGCAGTGTTGTCGCCAAGGTATTCCGTCATTATTAATAAGCTTTTTTTCATAGATTGTGTTTTACAATATTTTTAAATTTAGTAAATGACAACAGTTGTAATTCTTTGGGAATCTTGTTTTAGAAGCGTATACATTGGCCCTTTGAAAGATACATTAACCTTATGCAGCCTAGTGATGAGCAAAGCGAGTTTATATTTATTTCTTGTATTTACTTTGTGTTTAACACTATTTTTTGTAAACAAATTAATATTCTTATGCGTATACATAATGGCTTCATTTTTTGTCAGAAAAACATTTATTTACGTCATTCGGTGTGTTTAAATAAATAAATCTAATAAATAAAATTCTCGTGTCACAGTTTTACTCTCACACACACAGCCATACTCCTCTGAAACGGCTTGACCGATTCTCATGAAATTTTGTGAGCATATTGGGTAGGACTGAGAATCGGCCAACATCTATTTTTCACTTTGCAAAACAACGTTTGCTGGGGTCAGCTAGTATAATATAATAGTTCGACTCTGTAAAATATCCTATCGCTGGCGTCACAAACATTTTGTCTATTTTTTTGTGATCAGGGGCAGATAAAGTGCCAAAACCTTTTAGTGTTATTAACCCGAAAGTTTGTATTTTGTGGATGTAAGTTTGGTACTCTTTATCGCTCAAACAGTGGATTTTCTCTCAAGTAGCACATTTTTTTGTGTTTCTTCGCTTCGCGCTTATTCTGTGACATCAGGCTACACAAGTCAGAAGCAATAACAAAGTTTTTGGTTCTGAAAGTTACTGAAAGTTTTGTTAAAAAAACGGAGACACATTTCGAGAAATAATTTACACATTGAAATAATGATAAACTTTAAAAATAATTGCATAATTAAGTATGTTTTACATACAAAAATTTTTACGAAAATTTTAAAGTCATATGTATTTTCCTTATTACTATGATGACATTGAGGTGATACGATGATTTACTGATTATACCTCTATATCCTCTGATTTGATGAAAGAGCTAGGAGGCTATACTCCTTTTTAAAATGACATAGCCCTATCGAGCTTAGGCGTGTATGATTCAGCTTAAACGATGAGTATGTTATTAACTAGTATCGTCATCATCACCCTATTAACGTTCCCACAGCTGGGGCACAGGGACTTCTCTCTTGACGAGAGAGATTAGGTCTTAATTCACCACGCTGGCCAAGTGCGGGTTGGTGAATGTCACATGTC
Organism: Gymnoscelis rufifasciata; assembly: GCA_929108375.1. NCBI lineage: Eukaryota > Metazoa > Arthropoda > Insecta > Lepidoptera > Geometridae > Gymnoscelis > Gymnoscelis rufifasciata. The sequence continues at coordinate 7,690,514 of OV815302.1, read as the reverse complement.
CTTCAAACTCTTTTAAAATTCTCAGAATATGCCGGTTTCCCCACGATGTTTGCTTTCACTGTTAAAGCACGTGTTTAAAGCGCACATACATTTCTCAAGAAGAAAATTCCAGAGGTGTGTGGCAGGGTTTGAACCCACGACCTTCGGAATTAAAGTCGAGTGTCCTCCCACTTAGCCAACACGGCTTTTAGTTACAAGAAATTTTAATTTTATTAAAATTCAAACATTGCTGATGATTTTTCGTACCTTTCACCTTTAATTATCCGTTTCTGAAATTATAAAAGATAATAACAATATATCTCTGTCTAAAATAAGAGATGTGATCAGTTTATCAAGCATCCCTCTAGACAATAAATGGACCACGAAGTTCCTATGTCCACATGATAGTTTACGAAATTAGTTGGATTTGTGATGTGATGTAACAAGATGATATCAGCCATTTAAGCCCTGATTATGTTGCAAAACTCTCCAGTACAGATATTAAAAAACCGTTACGGCTGAAAAGCCGTGTTGGCTAATTCAATCCCAACGTCATGGGACCTCGGCGACCCTCTGAAGTTTTCTTTTTGTAAAGTTCAAGTTCAAACGCAACACATATTGTTATAATGGAAAAGATACAGGTTACTGCGTTGAAAAATATTACTATCGCAGTAAGTGCTACATGATATGCATGATTTCCTCCAGAACCACTTGCTCGTGTTATGGTTATGTTGAAATAAGCTTGTATTTGTTGGCTTAGGTGCATGAAGAAAAGTAGCGAGCAGTTTGTATTTATTTATTTATTTCAGGACTGCTAACAAAGTTAATACATTTCTTTAATTCTAGAATACAATAGACATAATTAAGTGCTCCTTTTTTTTACACTTGTTCTTTGTGTCGTGCTTACATATTTATGACAAATACATGTGTTTATGTAACTTTACATTTTTTCATGTCCATTCAGGCATTGTAACATTCAGGCTTACATTTTAATACTTAAAAACTACTGTGTACTACTAAGAACTTTATATGTATAAGTAGCAAATACCTCGAAGGTTTAGGTTCGGTTGATTGGAGCCAATTGTCATTAACGTAAAAGTAAATTTGTATCCAAGAACCTGAGCACCTGCCAAAAACATTGTTAGGTGCGGTAAGTGGACCAAGTCAGGAGCTACATAATATTATTTGTGCAGGTGCCATACGGGGTGCTGTTACACAGTTACTTCGGTTGCCTCAGTGTAGGGGCCGCACTCGCATTTTAATCTAAGTTTGCTCGCCTCAGCCACGTCACCCCCGTGTCATCAAAACATTTTCGGATATATCAGGGGTTGGGTTTGAAATAGCGATTGTTTATGGATTTGTTATGGAAACATTTTTTTAGATCATCATTGTCATCGACTGTTGGTTCATCAGCTTTCTTCGATTTTTAGGGATGCCTGTCGGTGAAGAAACCAGAGGCTCTAAACGATAGTATGCTCGAGTGACTTAATTAGAACTACAATAATTTACAAAAACGATCAATAAATTACACAACAATTTAATAACATTAATTAAATAGATTTGTGTTTTGGGCGTTTAGATATTACTTTTACTGATAAATAAAACCTAATATTTTTCATTTACGGTCCGACAAAATATGCTTAACTGCTTAGTGTAGAGATAAGAAACTCTTAGGCTTTGTAGGTCTTCGTACGAAAATTAGCAACACCCGGTTCATATTAGCAAGCAAGCTAATTTAAAATTAGAAATCTTTAAAATTAACGTTATGCATTTTTTTATATATATATGGTAATGATTAGGGAATAATTGCTTCAGTCTCTCTCAATCCATCATCTCCAACTTCAGCTCTCTTCCATTTTCGATCTGACGTTAGTTTAACATCTCTCACAAAAAATACAAATTGCCTCTAATGAAGTTTTCAATTCAATGAAGAGGACATAAAAGAGAAGGTAAACTTAGGGAACAGGTTTAATTAAGGAGGGGAAAATTCCATGATTGCATTTTAGTCCAAGACTTTAAATTTGAATGGTACTCGTATATTATATACTGTATTGTAAAGTTATTATTTATTTGTTATGTAACTAGAACTTAGTTGGATGGTTGATAGGATATAATTAAGTACCTACTAAACGAAAAAAATATGATGTATGTACACTAAAACATTATTATACAGTTTTTTTTCACTTTTTTTCTTATTATGCCACCGTTTTTGAAATACTACAATCCAAAAATTTGTAAAATTTGTCCAGCGTGTTTTTATAATAAAACCTTACCGTTTTGATTAAAATAGAGATAAACTATTTTTTTTACCTTTGACCTTGAATAATAAAAATTCCATAGAGGGGAAAGATGGGGACCTTTCTATCTTTGCTTTTTATCATATTTTAAACAATCTAACTGGTATTCAGCTGGTTGCGAATTTATGTAGCTTTACTCGTATTATTTGGTCTACTCGTAATTTTACCGGACTATTAGAGCGTTCGTATTAAAGGTCGTGGGTTCAAACTCCGCCTCGCACCTCTGGATTTTTCTTCTTGAGAAATTTATGTGCGATTTAAACACGTGCTTTAACGGTGAAGGCAAACATCGTGAGGAAACCGGCATGTTCTGAGAACTTTAAAGAATATGAAGGACATGTGACATTCACCAACCCGCACTTGGCCAGCGTGGTGAATTAAGGCCTATAATCTCTCTCGTCAAGAGAGAAGTCCCTGTGTCCCAGCAGTGGGAACGTTAATAGGGTGATGATGATGATGATTAGAGCGTTGTAGTATCACGCACGCGGGATTGGCCCGTAAACGACCTCTGTCGCTCGGTGGGCCAACGTCCGCCTGAGGCGCAGGAGGTTGTGGGTTCGATTCCCGCCGGGGGACCAGATTTTGTACGATTTACAATTTCTGTTTTCGGGTCTGGGTGTTTTATATGTATCATATGTATGTATTTACAAAAAAAAAAAAGGTGTGTGTGCGATTCACACACGATAGAAGTGAAACTTCAGTAAATCGACGAAAGAATAAGAAGAATAAAAAAAGTGTGTGTGTGTCAGCTACGACGCACGATTGGAGTCTACTACTTACGAACTATTATTATGATATACTCTTTTATCGAATAGAAAAAAAGGGTAAATTAACGCATCTGCTAAAATGATAAGGGAAACAAACATATATCTGTAATTATTCGGATTATTTTTATTACTTCAATAAAGCGTATTACATAAAGTATGTTACAAAATAATAAAAATAAAATACAGCAATACCTCTTTGCGCGATACTTCGTAGTCTCAACTACGAAGTATCGCTCAAAGAAATTTAAATAAAGCATTGTATTTGTGTCTCTTACCATTTCCGTTTCATCTTTTTGCTTCCGGTTTGAAATCACTACGATTCTATAGAAGTTTCACTTCAAAAAATATCTATGTAGTATATCAGTCACCTAACACCCATAGTACAAGCTCTGCTTAGTTTGGGGTTAGGTGATGCTGTGTGAGTAGTCCGGAAATATTTATTTATTTTTATTTATTTAAACGTTAAATTGATATCATCGTGCGACGCATGTCTCTCGAGCATTTATAAAACATTTTACTAAATACGGACCTTTAATATGTTCAGTAGAATCGATTCATCGAAGCCCTCCATATTTTGTGGTTTCCATAACACCACTGAAGTTTGTTAGAAGTTCAGAACTCCCTGCGGTAGGCATGATTCCAATCGATACCCGCTATGAAAAGTTTTAGAATACGAAGGGTTCAAAGGGATGACTTTGAAAGAGTGTCTAAATTAACATTGAACTATTTTACTCAATTAAGGCATCTTTGTGAGTAAAGGCTTGTTCCACCATCTCCGAGTAAAATAGTCAATGGTTAAAATATAAAACATATTCGGTCACATGTGATAAAATGCGCCATATTTTAACTGTTGGCTATTTTACCCGGGCCATAAGAAGTGTAATTTTGCAGGTCGTAGTGTGCATGTTGACTATGTTTTAGGATTGTGTAAGTTGTAGTAAGCTCTACACTTTCTACTACTCACATGCCTGACAAAATTTGTATTTCTAATTTCTATCTAACTTTCCATGTAGTTATATAAACATTATATATATATAAAGATATATATATATATATATATATATATATATATATATATATATATATATATATATATATATATATATATATTTTACGTTACCGCACCGTCCAGTTATTTGCTGTGCATTATTCTCTCCATCCAAAGGTTGTCTGGAAGAAATTTCTCTAAGCAATAAGGCCGCCCATTACGCAATTTTGTATTTAGCTTTAAGTCCCTTTTTGTATTGTGATATCCTGGTGTGTAATAAAGAGTTTTATTATTGTTATTATTCTTAGTTTTTTTTATTTTACAAAAACATCATTATTCACGCCTTTTGTGTTTGTTTAATAAGCTTAAGGGAGGTTTCAAGTTGGGTGCTTTGAACTTTAGTCAAACGCTCCGCTTGCTCCGCGTTATGGTGCGCGTGTTAGGCTTTAGACTCAATTTGAAAGCACCGTTATTTAGTTGGAAAGCACCGTAATTTATGTGGCATCATATACATACCCTTAAAGATTTATTGTATATTATTTTAAATTAAATAAATACTAATTTCTTTATGGTTGATTGTTAAGATATATTAAGTTCCAATAAACAGCGCCCAAACGCTGGTTTGTACTTATATTAGCGGGTCCATTCCGGTTTTAAAACCGATTCTAAATCCTTCCTCAAAAATCACTCTTTTCATTGCTGAAAACCGCTTATAGATACGTTCAGTAGTTTTTGAGTTTATCATGAACATAAATACATACAGACATAGAGACTTTAGATCAATGATAAGTATAGATTTTATATTTGTTGGAGTGTATCAATTTCCTAGCAAATGTTAAAATATATAAAAGTCCCAAAATGACAGTGCCCAAACGAAGCATCATTTTATTCATCGCTACGGGTATATGGTGAGACTATACATACGCTATATAAAAGCTATGAATATAAGTCGAGTTATTGAGTCACGTTTGCCAATTTTGATCCCTATTCATTCGGGGCCCGCATTGTGATGTCGTATTTTCGTGTCATCGCTCATCTATTGAAAATGGGGACGTGGTCATCCTTTGCAAAACTAATTGAGTCCCAAATAAATAACGTATCCGTTTTTGGTACATAATCTCCGACGTTTGAAAAATGAAAATAAGCAAGACATTTGTTTTTTTTTTCATTTAAGAATCATCTAGTCTAGACATATGTACAAATTGGGACCTTTTGTACCTTCTGAAGCTTTTGTCTGTTCACGTCCGTAAGTTGTAACCCCCTGAATCCTTACACGTGACCTGCGGGTGGTGCTAAGAACAGTCACTTGTGGTAGGCTTCGGCCGCGGCTTGTCACCACCCTCCGGGCTGGGCCAGTGCGTGAAGCGATTTTTTCGTGTTTCGTAATGTGGTCCGGAGAAGCCATCTACCTTCTAGGTCTTCATGTCCCATCTTAGACCACATCACTTTACATCAGGTGGGATTGTGGTCAAATGAAGGCTTATCGATCATAAAAAAAAATCATGCTATTGAGGGATGAGTACTATTTATGTTATGTAAATAACCATTAGCTATTATACGCCTAGATAACAGCACTTGGCCAGCATGTAGAATTAAGGCCATATTTCTCTCGTCACGAGAAAAAGCCCAGTGTCCCAGCAGTGGAAACGTAAAAAGGGGTGCTTATGCTCATTTATACGAAGGCTCCACCAGACAATAAGTTTAAATCATCTTAAGAATATTGGATCTGTTCAAGAAGAAACATCAGGTGCAATTTATGTCCACGGTAAAATGGAAGTGAAGGCGTTATTTTAATTTTATTGAAGCAGTCCGGAGCTAATGACCGTGGATCCTTTTACTTCATCGTTTCTCTGCTGAATAAATCCTTTGATTGGGTTATAAAAGAAAGATGTCGTTTTGTGACTCTTTTAATTTATTTAAAGGTACAATTGCCTTCAAATTGTATTATCACTTCAGAGATCAATACGTTTTGCGGAATTAGCTAAGTTCCCAAATTACAATCTGGACAGTTATTTCTATAATGCCTTTCCTACTATGCGTTCTCTCGCAAAACTCAAGGTAAACCCTCAATCTTCACAATTCAAACAATAACAATATTATGAAGAGCTTTAATGCAAAAATTAAATACAGAGAAAAAATCCAGTTAAATTATTTGATTTGATATAACAATCAACAACAATCCCCTGTAAAATTATATTTTACAACAATAATCATTAAATGATAGTAGCATTATGTAGACAACAACATCTTTATCCCGTACGCGATGTTTTTAGCACGCCAACTCGACACGAATCATCCGCCCGCTGAATTAATCGCACCATCAATAGGATACAATAATAATTCAGATAATATAATAATAATAATAGATGCTGAAATTTGCCAGTATTCTTCCATAACACAATGGAATATCCTTAAGCAATACTTTATGTTGAAGTCAGTAGATTTATATCATGTCCTTGGTACTTACCTCTCTTGTTACGGTATAGAAAAATAACAATATGAAAGCCATGTTCATTGAAAAAGGATCGGGTTTTTGGGTAAAATATTTTCCAGACAAGAATACAACATGGCTTTATCTTGGAATATAATGTGAGGTTTCGTAAATATTTGAGCCGATAAACCCGATTTCTAACGTCAAAAAGTAAGTATAATGTAAGTTGAATATTTTTTTTTTTTTTTTTTTTATGCTGGATAGGCCTTCATTTGACCACAATCTCACCTGATGTAAAGTGACGATGTGGTCTAAGATGGAGCATGAAGGCCTAGAAGATGGCTTCTCCGGACCACATTACGAAACACGAAAAAATCGCTTCACGCACTGGCCCAGCCCGGAGGGTGGTGACAAGCCGCGGCCGAAGCCTACCACCAGAGACTGTTCTTAGCACCACCCGGAGGTCACGTGTAAGGATTCAGAGGGTTAACACTTACGGACGTGAACAGACAAAACCTCCAAATAAGAAGAACAGTAAATCATTTTTCGCTTCACCATAATTGCTTAGAACACTGCGAGCTTGTTGCGTAAGGCCGAGGGCCCAGTTACCTGATTAAATAATATAAACCAGTTTTACAAAGCCCATTCGTTCACTTACACAATTTAAATTCAATATTCTCACCGTTAGCCGTTAGGCTGTTAGCCGTAGGGGCTAAGTGGGAGCACAGTCGACTTAATTCCGAAAGTCATTGATTCAAAAAACGCCGCGCATCTTTTTCTTTTAAATGAAGTGCGCTTTAAACACTAGGTCGTTTTTTTTCACCATACACGGTCGTTTAGATCGTGTCGCCGGCGCTACGTCGCCACCTCTACGTCGAAAAAAAAATTTTAAATCTTAGTGTAAATAATGTAAATTGCAATATCGCTGTTAAACCTCTTCCTATTTTTAAAGAAGATTTTTACTTTACTAACACATCTTTTTATCTATTTAATAGTATTTTTAATTTTTATTTTTTACATTCACTCGTATAAAAAGGATTTAGTTTAGAAATTATGTAGGTATATCATCGTACCTACTTGTCTATCATATCCATAAATTGTCTCACATTTATTAAGCATTTATTTATACGCCTTGTTATAATGGATTGTTTACGCTACGCGACTATCTTTGTCGTTCTAAGGTTGCCTGGAAGGTATCACTCATAGCAATAAGGTCGCCCTTTCTACTCCTATCAAATACTCTGATAAGGGCCTGTTTCACCATCTCAAGTGAAATAAGACAATGGCTAATATAGAGCTATTTCGCACAGTCACATGTAATAAAGATCGTGACATAACTACTTGGATTTAGATTTTTTGGAGTTTATTCCTTAAGAAACGATTTGAGTTATAAGGCCCGGTACGGAAATTTTATGAGGAGTAAAATCAAAAAGTGTTACACGAAAAGTTGAGGCGTTACGTAGAAAGAGACAAACATATAGATCTGTAGGATTGAACGTGTAAAAGAATGAGATGGAATACATTACACAGCGTATCTCATTCTTGGGGTCTCCTCTTTGCTGTATTTTATTTATATTATTTTGTAACATACTTTATATAATACGCTTTATTGAAGTATTATAAATAATCCGAATAATTACAGATATTATGTTTGTTTCCCTTATCATTTTAGCAGATGCGTTCATTTACCCTTTTTTTCTATCCGATATACACTCGAGAGCAATGAATCCGGGTCACTCAAAGAATCCGAAAAATCTCGGAAAGTAAGAATGCTAGGTCAATGCAATAAATTGTATATAATAGACAATTTAATACTCCTTAAATGAAAGTTAAAAAATATGAGTCACCATACATTTTATTTACACAAAATTACATAAAGAAAAAAAACTGCTGATCTCTCCTTAAAACAAAAATAGGAAACATGAAATTTTTGAACTTTATGACGATTTTCTTGAATTTCAATACCTCGTATTACCTCCTCGTGCTTCCATTACTGCGTTTACGCGGTTTGGCATGCTGTACACCAAGTTCCTTCTACGATTTTGTGAGAGCAATTTTGAGCTCAGGAAGCGTGATTGGGGGAGGGTTTCGTTGTTTTACGCATCTCCCTACCTCGTCCCAAGCATGCTCGATCGGGTTGATATCCGGGCTGCGCGCTGGCCACTCCATACAAGTAATGTTCATCTCTTGAAGGTAGTCATTCATAAGTATCTGATAACTATCAGTAACTGACTGACGGAGACTGCTCTATATTTGAACAATTGATTAAGCTTACTCGGACATTGTGAAACTAGCCCTACGTCTAATAAATATTGGCTCGGGCGCGTCAACGCTTTCCAATTTAATTTAATATAAATTTAATTATTTTTACATAAGTGGGAAAATTAACATTCACATAAAATTTATCCTAGAGATTGTTTGTCCAAACATGGTTTTCGGAAAGTCTTGGACCATTTTTCAACAGTTTTTTTTGCTCAGAGCGGGTCAAACCCTCACCTTTATCCTATTTGTCAACCTGCCTCAGTTTCACTATCTTTGCATTAACGGCTTTCGCTTTTTGTATGTTAGTACTAGTTATTCTATGCCTAAGTATGGCGATTAAATAAACATAGGCAACCCTATTTCGTACCCACTCATGGGACACAGGGACTTCTCTCTTGACGTGGGAGATTCGGCCTTAACTCACCACGCTGGCAAACTACGTGGTGGTGAAAATTATTCCTGGTTATGATTTTGTCTTCATCATCATCACCATCATTTCAGCAGCGGGTTACTTCGTCGATTGTGACCAGATTTTTTATTTTTTGTACAGAAGGAAATATCTATTATATATAACAAAATCAAAAGAGAAATCAAGGGGTACTTTTTAATTTCATAAGGGACGGCCTAGTTATTGTCCGAACGCTCGTTCTGGGACGACTACAAATTGTAATCATCTAGGTTTCATATTTTACTCAATATTCGTAAGAACCAATTTTAAGTGTTTGAGTAAAACATATAGATACTAATAATAATACTAATTTCTTCCAGAAAATATTCCTACTGCACTACACTGTTCATGTCGTTCTATTTCTTTCCTGTCCATCCAAAGGTTGCCTGGAAGAGATCGCTCACAGCGATAAGGCCGCCCTTTGTACTCCAATGTATTGTCTTGTTATTGTTGCAGTTTGTATTTTATTTGTGCTGTACATTATAGGAAGGAAGGAAGGACATGTGACATTCACCAACCCGCACTTGGCCAGCGTGGTGAATTAAGGCCTAATCTCTCTCGTCAAGAGAGAAGTCCCTGTGTCCCAGCAGTGGGAACGTTAATAGGGTGATGATGATGTACATTATAGAGTTATCTATCTATCTATTCCCCTTACCATTCTAATAAGATTAACACAACAAAACAAACTAATTAAAACTCATAAAATATTAGATTTGTATTTGAATGAAACCTGGTATCAGTTTGGAGTTAAATGATACCTTTGTGAATAATCCAGAGATATTTCCTATTTAAGCAATCCATTACATTCACGTTAACCATTAATAATGTTTATTTAACCCAATCGGCTTTTATTAATTGGATCTCTGCTTTGGCAGACGTCCAGATTTCCAATACGACCACTTGCGAAGTCATTATCTTTACACTCATTATAGAGATGTGGTGCTTTCTCATCAACGTTAATTGGAGTATGGCATGTATTTATTTATTTATTTATTTATACTTTGTGCACAAAAAACATTGTACAGAGGAGGACTTAATGCTAGAAGCATTCTCTACCAGTCATCCTGGGCGTGCAAGAAAACAAATCACTAGGCACTATAAATATAAAAATTATTTAAATATATACATATATAATGATGAAGTATTAATAAATACATACCTAAGGAATATTTACCATAAACAATACATAAATTGGAACAAAAAAAAAATGAAATAATAATTGAAAATTCAATTAATACAAATCGATTTTTAACAAAACATATAAATAAATATTTCCGGACTAGATGTAGTTGTGTGGACAACTACATCTAGCCCCGTGGTAAGCTGTAAGCTTGTGTTACAGGTACTAGATATCTTATATATTTTATATAAAAGACATACCTACATAAATAGATATTTATTTACTAAACATATTAAACACCCAGACCAAAGAGAAAACATGCAAACACTTCACCCCTCGGCGGGAATCGAACTCGCTATGATAAGATAAGGAGCGTTTAGAGTCACTATTATTTAGCCTTAAGTGTTAATAGACTGCAAGATCTAAATGTTAGTGCAATTTTATTAACAGAGGAACCAATTCCGATACAAATCGAAGAATTTATAAATATTTGAGAGTACTCTGAAACGAGTAAATTTTATTTACTTGTGCTAGTTTTCTTTAAAATTAAACGCTTGTACCTGTAATGGATTTTTAGTAGTAGTTTTTACTCTAGAATAATAAAGTATTATTCTAAAATCGGTATGCGTATTTGAAAACTTTATTCCCGCATTAACGTTAACTGCGTCAGATTTCACATCCATCAATTCACGAAATTTAAAAGGGACAGGTACAATATTTTCGCATAACATTTTATCTATTGATGATTGATGCCGATTTCGGATACGGCTATATGATTTTTTCTGCTTTTAATATATATATTTCAGTAAAATACTAACTACGATACATACATTATATTGAAACCCCCTTTGGGTTTCAATCAAAGTCAAAGTCAAAACGTTTATTTCCTTAGAAGCCTATGCTTACATGGACAGGTCAACTTAAATCTAATTTAAATAAAAACTAAGAATAATCAAGGAAATAACATAGTCTTGACAGTTCGCTTCAATTTTTTACACTGAGTTGAGAAGCGAATAGAACAACTCAGCTTCCATCTCTTATGTTGTTATTAGAAAAATATCGGTGTACAACATGGTTATCACTTATACATTTAACATTTACAAACAAATGCTAGTCAAACATGCACATAACAGAAAAAAAAAACTAAATTCAGCTATTTTGTCCATCCTAGTGGAACCGAGCTACATCTGTCCAAGCATTATCGTCTTTGATATAGTCCTCTGTAGAAAAATAGGCTTTTTTCAAAAGACATTTTTTAATTAAAAACTTAAACTTTCGAATAGGTAGGTCAGTTATAAACTGCGGAAGTTTATTATAAAAACGGACACAATTGCCCATAAAAGATTTCCCTACCTTACAATATATAATCGAAATACTTGATTTGATCTCCTTCTATCCGTTTTAGATAGTTACAAGTTTTATGTTCTTAATTCATTAAAAAACAACCTATATAATAACAAATTTGCATTTATTTATTTTTTTCACACAGCATCACCTAACCCCAAACTAAGCAGAGCTTGAACTATGGGTGTTTGGTGACTGATATACTACATAGATACATTTTTTTTGTAAATACATACTTATGATACCAGACCCGAAACCAGAAATTGTAGATCGTACAAAATCTGGTCTCCAGCGTGAATCGAACCCGCAACCTCCTGCGCCTCAAGCGGACGTTCGCCCACCGAGCCACAGAGGTCGTTTACTTATAAGTTTGAGTGTGTTGTGAAATTGTGCGTAGTCCGGACATATTTAGTTAGTTATTTAGTTATTCCACAAGAGTTACGGTAGCTGGTCAGTAGGTACCTCTATGGCTTACAAAACATAAACTTATCTAATAACTTTTAATATAGTTATTTTTCCCTTACAGTTCTTTCAAGCTCCAGCAATTTAATTTTCGTAGCACTGCCCCATACAGGTATACAGTCGCTCAAAATTGATTAATCAAAACAATTTTTTTCTCAGTTAATAATTACTTATGTTTTTTATAAGCGTAGTGTTTTAAATATCCATCTCAATATTCTTGTCCTACTCATTACTTGTAGATATTTATAGATTTTGACAATTCTGTCTCACATATAATTTCCAGCAAACACTTTTGGTAGTGTCATCTGCGTAATATGAAAAATAATACAATTAGTGTTTTCCAGTTACACCGTAGCCTTTATTATTTTTGTAGCCTTGATAGTCACTCATTAACCCCCCAAATTTTTCCTTAAAAATGTTTGCGACACAGTCTTGTTATAAACAAATGCAGATATTTCGAATTCCTATTGTTATGAAGACGTCTGTAATTTTCCTAAATAAAGTCTTTTAAATTTCTGGGTACGATTTGAGAGATAGTAAGGTAAAATTCTTGCTGTTTTTCTCGAATTCCCATATTTTCCAACTCATGCACTAGTATTGGTATATAAACTGCGTCGAAAGCTTTTTTAAGTCGAGGATTAAATACTGTTTTCAATAAAAATACCAAATTACAAAAACACTTTTATTATTCAACATTTTTGTACTACTAATTAGGCAAGTTACAATAATAAAATATTTACAAAATTATTAGTGATTTAACAAACAGTAAAAATAATAATTTATGAACTTATTTTAATATGACTGTATTGGTTTTGTTTATATAAAGCAAAATTATGTACAATAAATGTAAAACATTCCCTGTTTCGAAATTAAGTTAGCAAAAAAATATAATTTATCTTAAAATATATTACTATAAGATAAAGTTAATAGAATTCTTTAAATTAATCATTCAGTAATAAGTTGCTTTATTAAAGATTTATAGGTAACTTTAAGCAGGTACAAAAGTCTGTAATAATGTAGAGAATACTTTTAAGACATATTTTTACTTATAAGAGTAGGTAAAAATGCATTTACATTTATACTTAGAACTTATTATTTTATGTAGAGTACAGATTTAAATTGATTAATTTTGGCACACAAATCCACTTTATTGCCATATCCTACATATTCAGCATAGGTATTTTACATGCCTCAAATATTTGAGTAACAACCATAACCAACAATATTTGCAAAGGTTATGTAACATACTATAAATAAATATTAGTTGTGGTTCTGAACACTAAAAAGTTAGACTTTAAGGTAGCCACACAAGTACACGTATGCCTGAAACAGTGGAAATATGCACAGAATCTTGCCAGGGAGAAGTAGTTGCGGAATAAGTTCTAAATATTTGATTCCATTTAGGTATTAAGAATGGATTTCCGCATAGTAATGCCCGAATTTATTAATTAACATACACGCGGTTTACCTGTACAGGTCAACTGAACATTTATGTATTGTATACTTGTACGTCGCCTACTTCTAGACATTAGATTAAGCTTTCGCAAATTGTAAATGTTCTCGTTTTTTCCGTAGCTCAGTGGTTTACAACATGTATTCTTTCAGGAACGCTTCCAAAGCATGGTACAGATGAGGCCTTACGCCAATCAAGCCATGCTCTTCGTCTGTGTAACTCTGCAAAGAAAATATTTGTTAGTATGTACTCTATGGACATCATAATAATTTTAATGCATATAATAAACATGTAATTATTTGTAGGTTTATCAGCCTCAGGATGTTCTTTAAGATCTAAATCTATATTTATCAAGGATTTAAACAATCGGGTTGTTTGTTTACTTCGCCAAAGCTTGCGCTACGTGCGCTGCAGATCGGTTAGTCAGACAGAATTATTCCCATTAAAAAGTTTAAAAAAAATCTGTCATAGAAAATTTTTAAAGGTTGCCTCACCAAAACCTTTTTTATTTTGTGAAGCTGTTTTTTTAAACATGATAATTAACCATTATCGAAATAAATACGTTATCCATTACAAGTGTTTAATTTAAAACACAAATGTTCTTTACAAAATTTGAATTCAATAATTTATATACGAGTTACTAAACCGCGCGGCCCGGACGCTTGTTCGGCTTCATACAGAAAAATAAAATACATCATATCAAATCATTATAATCCCCCGCCGTCTGTCTGTCTCTATGTTCGCGATTAACTCAAGAACTACTCAGCTGTTCGTTATGCAGTTTTCAGGATAAAGTAGAGTAATTCAATAGGATGATTTTTATGTATAATTTGTTAGGGATGTGTGAGAATTAATTGGATTATGAGGATAGTTGAACGGGTGGCAAAAAAAATTAAGTATTGACTTATAAAGTATTTTTTATTTATATGTATCCATGGCACTGTCTGTTGTCGTCACGTTATGTAAAAATGGTAAAAAAACGATTGCCGGGTCAGATAGTTTTTGAATGAAATTCATAACACAAATTATGTTTTCTCTACAAAAACAAGCCCTTATTGACCTTTTTGTTTAAGTAGGTATAAGATTCAAAATCATTTATTTCCATTGTTTGGTTTTACAAATCTTAGAAACGTCAAAAATAAAATACAATTTGTACCCGTAGGTATACCCGAAACATTCAATATTTCCTAGATGATCAATCAAAAATATATTTTTCAAACAAACACCCGTCATATATTTCATAACGAGGGAGTACCCGAAGGCAGAATCCATATTTGATTCGCGCGTAGAAAAGAAATACGTGATCTAACATAGAAGGCAATTTATACGGGAAACTTTTGCTACTCGTATTTGGTTTTCACAGAATCTAGGTTTGACGCTCACGATGTTTGACTACGAAATATTTGTTTATTTTTGGCATTTAATTTTATGTAATAGTACGTAGTACGTGGAGTTGGTAATTGTTTCTCTGAAAAGTTGTTAAGATAAATTATTTAAATCGCATCGCATCATTTTGGGCATTTTTCACTCTAACCGACTTCAAAACAGGTCTTTCTGAATTTACCACAACAATTACATTTTTGAAACTTAAGTATTTTTTAAGAAATTTGCCACAGGGTATGGTGCAAAATAAAAAAAAAGTACAATACATACAATAGCAGTAGTCATCGATAGCCTAGAGCAGGTTATGCGTCAATTGCATTACATTTTGTGGCTTCGTCCCCAAGGATCAATTTGCTGAGACGGCTAATATCCTAAAGAGGCCATAATTTATATAAACGGCGTGTCCTTTCTGGGCCGGACATGCCCGTCCTGTGTCAAGAGAATGGATGGCGGACCTCTCCCCAATTGCGTTTGCGACCGCCAAATGTAACAATAAGTCACCGGGATGCTATTGGAACAATTCATCGGTTTTAAAGGACGTCACAGTACAAAGAAATTGGGGCAACAATGAATTGCTTGAAGCTATAAGCTTAGGAAGAATTTAATTAATTAGAACAAAGAATAAAAATTTAAAAAGGTTTTCCATTTTTAAATTACGATAAGGACCCGTTTCACCATCTCCGAGTAAAGTTCCAAGTCGCATATCAGTTCTTATAGAGCATGTTATCTCACTCAGACTGTAACATCTGACTATGAATCTGAGCGAGAAAGCTCTATTAGCTACTCGAAACTTTGAATAAAGTTTTAAATGATCGTCGTCACAGCTAAATGCTAATACTGATGCTTAATGCGCACTGAAATCAGCATAAGCTTGGATAAACATTGCGCTCTATTTACATATTCAAATGATCCAAAGTTAATCCAGGCTAGGCTTTGATTAATTCACGTATCATTCTCAGCTTATATAGATTAGCACAAAGGAAAACATCCATGAATGTGATTAAAACATAATACAGTGTACATTACTATACAAAATCAATAGTAAAAATGTTTTTTTTTAGTAGTTCTTTTAATTAAATAAAAAGCAACATGTGATAAATTGGCGCCTGCTACAGTAAATTCGCAATACAATCGCACCTGATGTAAGTTTCACTTTACATCAGGTGCGATTGTAGTCAAATGAAGGATTACCTAGCATAAAAAAATAAATAAATATAGTTTTACTGCCGTTTTTGCTTCACTGTACTTTGACGTCTACTTCTACCTGAAACTATTCCTTTCTACCTTGCGAACAATCCCCGTGCTAGTGCTAATATAAGGAATTGATACCAAAATGTAGCTAGGTCACATAATCTTCTCCCATGACATAATATTGCTGTATCAGCTTTATCGTTGTTGTTTCTTATTAATTTTTAACCCCCGACCAAAAAGGAGGGGTGTTATAAGTTTGACGTATCTGTCTGTCTGTCTGGGACATCATAGCTCCCCAACGGATGGAGCGATTTCAATTTATTTTTTTTTTGTATGAAAGGTGAGTGCGGCGAATTTTAATGAAAATCGGTTGAGCCGTTTAAAAGTTATGGGGGTGAGAGTGAGGAAGGAAAACCGAAATCTGCAAATATACTCGAGTGGGGTATCAAATGAAAGCGCATCGCGTGCACATTACTAAATATTATAGTGTTTTACTTATAAGGAAATTAAATCATTGGAATCGGGGGTTGTTCTTAAATTTTAAATCTGGGGGCACGGCAGTGCCCCCACCAAGTCGAGCAAAAAAGCGGCACGGCCGTACCATCCTTTTCTCGAAGCAATTCAGGCCATTTTCGACCCCCTGTAACTTCGTTGTGGATAAAACTAGAAGACTGAAATTTTCAGGAACCATGCAGGATTGTAAAGACACAGTATATTTCAAATTTCATTCAATTTGAACCAGTATTTTAAGAATTATAACGGGTCAAATTTCGTAATTTTGTCACTCACTGACTGACTCACCGATCATCAAAATTCTAAGGCACTTCTAGCAGACCTAGAAGCTTCAAATTTGGAATATAAGTAGTGTTTGGTGTATGAATCAAGGAAAAACTAAAAAATCTAGAAAAAACCGGTATAGAGGGCGCTGTCGTACCTTTTCTCGAAGCAATTCAGGCCATTTTCGACCCCCTGTAACTTCGTTGTGGATAAAACTAGAAGACTGAAATTTTCAGTAACCATGCAGGCATTGTAAAGACACGGTATATTTTAAATTTATTTCAAATTGAACCAGTATTTTAAAAATTATAACGGGTCAAATTTCTTAATTTTGTCACTCATTGCCTCACCGATCATCAAAATTCTAAGGCACTTCTAGCAGACCTAGAAGCTTCAAATTTGGAATATAAGTAGTGTTTGGTGTATGAATCAAGGAAAAACTAAAAAATCTAGAAAAGACCGGTATAGAGGGCGCTGTCGCAACGCCACGTACCTATATACGAAATATGTACTAAAGTAATAACAATGCGAAATATAAAAAAATCCAATCTAGACCGGCAAAAAGAAAATAATATGGACATATATACAATAAGTAGAAGGTACCGAAACGGAAAAAAGTAGAACAGTCTACAAAATACAAAAAGAAATGAGATCCCATCAAAAACAATACTTGTCAAAAAAACCAAGTCGCGCAACTCAGTTGTTCTGCGGTAAAAAGTTGTGAGATCCAAAGTAAATCCAAGTCTTCAAATTTCGTCTCAAAATTCTTTAATGTTTTATATAAATATATTGAGACTTGGCCATTGCACTAAATAATTGAATTTACACGTGTTTTCAGGCGATGGCCAAGTCTTAATATATTTATATAAAACATTAAAGAATTTTGAGACGAAATTTGAAGACTTGGATTTACTTTGGATCTCACAACTTTTTACCGCAGAACAACTGAGTTGCGCGACTTGGTTTTTTTGACAAGTATTGTTTTTGATGGGATTTAGGTTTATAGATTAAGTCTAGGTATAAGCTAAACTTACCATCTGTGTGAAATAGACGTCGCTTCTCTGCAGAAGGCGAGAGAGGATCATCGCGTGCTGGTAGTGCACGTTGTCGTCAGCCGTGCCGTGTATCAAGAAGTAGCTCTTGTTTCTGTAAGCTTCCACCTTTGTAAAAGAAATAAAAGTATTAACCAATCTATTGTAGAATCAAGGTAAATGTAATGTATGTGTTTAGGCTAGTTTTAGGTTTAGCATCAGATATTAAGTATTTATATTATACTAGTGGGCCGCCCGGTTCGCACAAGTTTTTATTCAATTTTGTTTCCCGGTAATTATTCGATTTTTCTCGCCTTTAAACCTTCCCTAGACCTCCACGAACATTTCAAGACTATGATAAGATAAATCCGTTCAGCCGTTCTCGAGTTTTAATCAGACTAACGAACAACAATTCATTTTTATTTATATAGATAGATAGACTAGAACAATTAATTTTTATTTATATAGATAGATAGACTAGCTGACCCCAGGAAACGTTGTTTGGCAAAATGAAAAATAAATAGTAGCCGATTCTCAGACCTACTGAATACGCATATAAAATTTGGTAAAATCGGTAAAGCCGTTTCGGAGGAGTACGGTAACATCCGGTCCATTGTGACATGGAAATTTTATATAATTAGTAGATAAACGACCGTCCATTACATTTATAATTTATTCCTCTCCATGCACGGTTGTCTGGAAGAAATTGCTTTACGCAATAAGACCACCCATTACGCATTCTTGTTTTATTTTTTATTATCTTACTGTATTGTTTCTTTGTTTGGTGTGTAATTAAAGTATTTTCTAACGATCTATTCTATCCTATCTGTTTAAATTATTAATGTAAGAAAATAAACTTTTCAAACTTAAACTTTCTGATTGAAAATAGCTCGAGCTCGCTCGTTTTCCATGTCCTCGCATAATACTCAATGGTGGTACTGATTCCCAAAAGGGTTCATTTCACAAAATTCGAGTATTTGGTTGGTTGGTTAGTTAAGTCTATAATACGAATCAATGGTTTGTCATGTCAAGTGCTATCTTGCTTTTTCACATGTGACTGAGCGAAATAGCTCATAAATGTAACCATTGTTTATCTTTAACCCCCGACCAAAAAATAAGGGTGTTACAAGTTAGTGTCTGTCTATCTGGGACATCATAGCTCCCGAACGGATGGAGCGATTTCAATTTAGTTTTTGAGAGTGTTCTTAGACATGTTTCATGAAAATCGGTTGTGCCGTTTTAAAGTTATGGGGGTGAGAGTGGGGAAAGAAAACCGAAAATCTGCAAATATACTCGTGTGGGGTATCAAATGAAAGCGCATCGCGTGCCCATTACAAAAAATATTATGATGTTTTACTTTTAAGGAAATTAAATCATTGTAATCGGGGGGTTTTCTTAAATTTTTAGACACATACTTTAAGAGTGACACTAAGTCACAAATTCAATTATATGGAAAAATACAAAATGGCAGATTTTTACCGTAATGTGGCTATTGATTGTTATTTTTAAATTAGTCTGTAACTGTGCAAAAAAGACATCAACGATTTATCTATAGCAGCGCCGTAATTTAAGGATACACGCTTCCTTCTAATAACAGTACGTAGTGGTAACTTCTATTTTAAAAGTTCATGGTCAATGCTACATGAATATTTCCTACCCGTCTATTTTAATTATCTGCACCAGACAAGCGAAAACAGATCTGAATCGAAGAGGCTATTTCTGCCTTGATTAATTGGTTATTTATTGCATTTTAGACAACTTATTTCAAAACGATTTGTCGGCAGCATATCAACTACCTCTATACAAAATACAAAAAAAATACAAAAACGTTTATTGTACAACACAGTGATATAACAAATCTTAATATAATGGTTTCCAAACTAGGCACAGCCTGTATCTTGGATATGACACTCACGATTCAATATTTAAATAGAAAATTCTTTATTATACACACCAAACAAAAAAAAATACAATAAGAAAATGAAAATAGTCGGGCAGGGATATGTCTGCAGTTTGGTTTAAAAAAAAAGTATCTTTTTTACAATTTAAGCGGTTATTATAATGTCATCATCATCATCACCACCCTATTAACGATCCCACAGCTGGGACACAGGAGTTTTTATATGTAAATTAACGTATAAAAACCGCTTACAAATTAAAACCTACAGGGCCCAAATCATACACACATAGGTTTAGTTTTAACCACACCCTTGGCGCTTTCAATTTCGAAGCGACGGCTGAAAAACAATATAACATACGTTACGTACGTTATATTGTTTTTTTTTTATATCTGTAGTGTTTTCGTAGGGAGTCCGTTATTTGTAACATAAAACAAAGTTAATTAAGTTATAACAATATTCTTTTTACAAGTACTTGGCGCTCTTTTTCAAAAGGGTAATGAAACATTAATGTTTTTTCGTTCAATTGTTTTCATACAAAAGCGTCGGTACCGCGAATGCACGATATCAGGAATAGTTGTCGTGGGTACTCTGTATTGTTGCTGCATCGTTTGAGGGTTTCGATACGTATCGAAAAGCAAAGCTCGAATTGAAAGCACCGTTAAAATATAGCAATTTTACCATGCTTGATTAAAAAGTGTTCTTATTACCTAACATCTTAATACATCACTTGTTTCATAGTGGGTTAAATCTGAACTCAAAAGCTAACCAAAAACTTGCAATGTTACACTTGTATGTAGTTACGGTAAGAGAGTGTATTCCTTTAAGCTCGTTTTTTTTTAATAATGACTCACCACTTCGTTGGTAAGAAGTGATGACTGGGCGTAACCCTGCGGATTGTTCGCTGGTACGTCCATGTAACGCTCAGTGTAAATTGAATCTGAAACAAAATTAATAATTACTAGAATAAATGTTTTGGTGCTACCATAAGCAATTTATGTGTTTGACTGTAATTGATGAATATTGTTTAAAAAAAATTGTTATTGATGTGTTCATTGCAAAAACTAAATAGAATAAGTTTCAGGATATGTTTTCAGGATATCAAAGCATTTTATTTTATTTATTTTATCAAATTTTGTGCTTAAGACCAACACAATCAGCAATAGTGTTTTTTATTTTCATTTTTAAAAGAGTTCGGGTTCGATTCCAAGCAAAGTTTTTTTTTTAAATGTGTGTGTAATTTTTTGGCCAAATACCCTTTCCTAAGAACAAATCTTCTTATGTCTTATATTTTCAGACCGTGCCATACTGGCCGAAACTTTGTAACATCCTGTATATTATGATTAATATTATAATGAGATACCGATTTAAATGAAATTTGGCACACAGATTATTTTAACCCGGAAAAAGCACAGGCTACTTTTAACGATGGGAAATTTTGTCGTTCCGTCGGATAATCCATTAACGCTGATAGCACGTACACTGCTAGACGTGCTATCAGCGTTAATTATTGTAAAATACCTATCAACGTACCATAGTACCGCCAGTCAACGACTGGAGCCACTGCCGCAGCGCATCGGAACACATCGCCTCCTCGCGCCAGAGCCAAAGATGACGCGTAACCTCCGTAGGACCAGCCCCAGATGCAAGTGCGGTTCGCGTCTATCCACGCGTAGTTGTCTTGGAGATACCTGGGTTAAAAAAACGAATGAAATTATGGATGTTTAAGTTTGCTACCTGGAAGATAGTGGGAGTGGATTCGATAAAAGAAGATTACACATAACAGAAGTATGGAAACAACAACTGAGAACTTCATCAACAACATTTCAGCTATTAGACGCTTACTGCTGGACATAAGCCTCTCTCAAAGACAACCAATTATTCCGATCGGACGCTAATTGCATCCACCATTACGAGGCGATAACAGCACTATTTAATTTCATATGTACGACTGCAGTAATTTATATTTTCCATTGGTTTGATCAAACAAATAATTCACACATTTTGATAAAAGTATTAAAAATGTTTATAATAGGTAGGTAATAATATAAAGTATAGAAAAGTAGTTTACTAAGTATAGTTTTTTTTTCTCTCTCCTTGGTCTGGGTGTTTAATATGTATAATAAAAAAAATATCTATATATGTATGACTATTATATTAAGTATATCAGATATCTAGTACCCGTAACACAAGCTTAGAGCTTACCACGGGGCTAGATGTTGTTGTGTGAAATGTCTGGAAATATTTTTTTATTTTATTTTATTTTATTTATTTTATGGCTAATGATTTTGTTTGTCCACAATCTCACCTGATGGTAAGTGTCGATGTGAACGAGGATAAAATGCGAACACTCAATGTTCAAGCGCACGAATCTTACTAATCTTCTTCGATTTTTTGTGTTTTTAAGATGACCCATACCTACTAAACTTTGCTAACCGAAGTGTCTGGAAATCTTTGAGAAACACCTTTGTCCTACGGCTGATATGATGTTGATTTAAGTTGTATAGTTTCTTACTTGGTCACTGTGATTTGATCTTCGATCTCGAACGATCCAAGTGCTCGGTTGATCGCGAACATGTTGCTGACTCCTCGAAGCCCGGACCCTCGTCCATCTATCTGTGCGACGGCGATGCCCCAACGGCTGACCAACGAGCTCTCCCAACCCACGCTCCATTGTTTGGTGACGGCTGAAAAATCTGGGCCACCGTAACTGTAAGATAAGACGTACAATAGTATTGACCAGTGATTTATAGTATCATAGGGAACACAAGTTTGAAAATGGGTGAAAAAAAATCTATGAGTGCTTTATGAACTTTGTTTATTTTTTCAAAATGGCATCATGGCAGGCAAAGCAATCCTAATGCCAGATTTTACATAAAAGTTTTGGAACCCCTTTTCAGTTTTATAATAATTCATTTGAGACATTCACTTTATGCTGACTATTACTATATTTATTTATTTATTAGTCCCACCATTTTACAACAACTCATTTATTTTCCCTTTGCTATGTTTCTTACAGTCATTCTTATGATAAAATAATCATTCGTTTTACCACATCACCTGAATGGTGGGTGAGAATATAGATTTTGAGGTTCTTGTTAGTCGTAACCTCATGACTGAGGGACGTGACTAAGGCGTCTCATCATCTTTGTCACCACTTCTCTCCATCGACTTCGGTCCTGAGCCAACTGTATTGATGCTTGGAGAGTGCCACCTGAAGTGTCCTGTGTTGTGTGGGTCCACCACATTTTGAGGTTATACATTCTACATAAAAAGACTTAAAAGACTTAATATGGCTTCATAACCATACTAGGATGGTGTAAAGCTTAAACCGAAGTCTACAACAGAACCTAAGGTCGGCCAACTAATATCCACCATTAATGTTACTTACACATCAACCAACAAAGGCATGTTGACTCTGTTCAAGTAGTCCTCAGGTAAGTATAGCAAGACTTCAGCATCTGCTATTCCGGGCCCGAGCGGCACTGTCAGGTGCAGGGTGGTGGGCAGTGTCCTTGTGTTAGCCAACTCAGCGACGCCTGCGTTTTCTTCCCACATTCGGATCAGTGTACCATTCTGAAAGAGATAAGAAGTATATTGATAAAGATATTTTAAGGTTCTCAGAAACACTGAGGCCATTCATTTACTATATTCTCAGTTGGACACAGCTAAGGTATTTCAACTGGCGAACTTGTGGTTTTGTTCTGGTTGTCAAACTACACTTCGCTTGCCGGGGGATCGGCAATGCTATTTGAATGTTACTTTTGAAATTTTTTAGGTAAGGAATATTCCGGGTTCCACTCAAAACTTTTCGAACAAGCATAAAATGGATTTTAATTTTAGTTTAATTGATTGTTTTTATTCTATGATCAAGGAAATTGAGGCTATTCATTATGGTAGAAAACAGAAGGTATAAGAACCTCCAAGGAATTCGTTTCATCATCCATCTAGTCACATATCATGTAACAGGAGATGCACTTGTAGAGAACAAGGTCATACTTTGCACTTCGACAGTAAAAATCTATGTATAAAATAAAATAGAAAAAGAAAGCTTACAGAAGAATAGATAAAGACTTGTGGAACATCCGGACCAGCACAGTTGATGGCTAGAGCGGAACCATCGGCGTTGATTTCGGCGTCGTTGTACAAGCACTCGCGGCCGTCGGGACGCCGGATGTTGCAAGTGAAGCATTCAACGTTACTGGCAGAGTCGACATGGAAGATGTGCTGTTCAGAGGAATCGTTCTCGCTTGTTGCTTTGTACCAGCTGGAAACAGTTAAGTAAATCAGATTAGACAATTCGAAAAGGTATAAGGTTGTCCAATAAATTAGTGGTGTTCGTTATGATACCAAATTCTTAAGATGTAGCGATGTTACGCGAAAAATAAGTGCATAACTAATAGAGCATTATTAAAATGTTTTCTTATATAAATTCGTGAAACTGATATATTGCATATTTTGGGTATAGAGTAAATTTTATTAGTATAGCAATGGTCGTGTTATGGCTACTGACCAGTTATCTTACCCGCCCCGGTACCGACTAAGTCCTGACGCTGCGTTAAGCGGGCGCGGTTTTATGTCAAACATGTTCAAAAGTGTGACGTAGCAAATTTTTTTTTTTATGCTGGTTAAGCCTTCATTTTTCCACAATCTCACCTGATGTAAGGTGACGATGTGATCTAAGATGGGACATGAAGACCTAGAAGGTAGATGGCTTCTCCGGGCCACATTACGAAACACGAAAAAATCGCTTCACGCGCTGGCCCAGCCCGGAGGGTGGTGACAAGCCGCGGCCGAAGCCTACCACCAGAGACTGTTCTTAGCACCACCCGGAGGTCACGTGTAAGGATTCAGAGGGTTACCACTTACGGACGTGAACAGACAAAACCTCCAAAAAAACAAAATCCCCAAAATTCCAAAATTTCTATGAAGGCGCGCCCGCGCTCTGTCATAATTTTATCAACGTTAGTTAAGTTAGATACACCATAATGTATATTTTTCTGAAATTAAACAGTAGCGCCATCTCTTAGAACTTTAGCAAACGAGCTTCGTCTGTAACTCGGTAGAGTTTTACGTTAGAGTTTCGTAGGTTTGTAATACGTAGTCATATCTCATTGTACATTTTTGTTAGGTTGTTAACCACTAGAGGTCGCCCCCAGGAAACAAATGGCGCTTGGTTTTACACAAGTAAACCGAAAACCCCCAAAAGATTTTTTTTATTGTTGAATTGATCGTTAACGGAGACATTGGTGGTGACATTTTACTCATAAGATGACGTCTTATGAACGACATTTGTCTTTCAAGTCATACGACGTCATCTTATTTAAACTAATAGTTTATTTCCGCGGCAGCCATGCTTAGATATGTTAACCATGAGGGAATTCTACACTATAAGCTAAAACATGTTGTAAATTTCCACCATTGTATTGATAATATTAAGTTGTATGTTTTATTTTATCCACGGCATTATATTGTGCCATGCGATGTTATTTTTTATTAATAACAAAAAAAACAGGCAATTGTTCTGAAACGTGAAATCAAGGCAGTTGCCGGCTGAAAAAATGCATTGTTCTCCGTGTCGCATCTAACAAAATTAAAGCAAGACAATTTTTAGTATTTTAGGAAACAACAATGAACTGACCTAAATGTCCAAGCTACGGTAGAGAATAAGGCAAAAAATAACCTTGATTTTATTTTACAATCTTGAATGTCTTGATGGTCTTGATACAACAGATATAGATAACACAATTGCTAATACCTTGAAATAATCGACAACGGTGATAATATATAGATATAATTTTCTCTATGCTAATGCTTTTAAGTGTTATGTAGGTACCTACTCCAAATAACAATAATATAGATAAGCGCTGTTTTACTAAGAGCAGAAATTAAATACGCACTCTTATAAATTAATCTGCATTCTTGTATATTCTATGGCAATCTTTTTACGGCATGGCTTACCCATAACCATTACAATATTAAGGGCCTGTTTCACAATTTGCTTGCAAAATATTATTATTCAACCGTTAAATGTCAGTGACTGTCGGAACAAGATTGCTATAAATTTTAACCATTGACTAATATACTCGGAGATGGAGAAACGGGTCCTGAATGATGTTAAAGTCATTATACGAGTATTCTACTCCTAGCTATCTAGCAGTGTATCCAAAATGCTAGCGAGATTAAATCACAATTTTTTTTGTTGTTTACTTGGCCAGGTAAATTTACATCAGTTCGAACGATGGCGTAAAGTGAAAGTTTATAAACCTGTGATGCAGAGCCAGCGCCCTCCTCCATAATAGACTGCGTCCTATCGCCAGCTCAAACGGGGTTCATTCATTCATTATTTTAAAATTGTTCCTTTCATTCATTACTCATACCACAGAGTAATTAGAAATTTATTTCGTATAATTATGCTTAACTTACACAATATCATCGGAAGTCCAAAGCAGTAAGTCAGTAAGGGTGTTTGCAGTGTTGGTGCGGCCCTGGTTAGTCCATTGGTTTGCGTTCGACGATGAAACTTGTATAATTTGTTTATACAGTACCCCGTTGACAGCCTAAAATATTATAAAAGTTTTTTGGTAAGAGAACTGGTTATTTTTTTTGTTTAATTAATGTTATGTTTTGATCTGCAAATTGATTGAAACTTTAGTTTTTAGGAGTTTAGATATCTACTCAAACTCTTCCTAATTTAGGAAGAGAAAAGAAACTGATTCTACTCAAACTCTTCCAAAATAATGAAGAGTAAACAGTATAAACAGA
Source organism: Gymnoscelis rufifasciata (assembly GCA_929108375.1). Taxonomy (NCBI): domain Eukaryota; kingdom Metazoa; phylum Arthropoda; class Insecta; order Lepidoptera; family Geometridae; genus Gymnoscelis; species Gymnoscelis rufifasciata. The sequence goes on along the minus strand of OV815302.1, from coordinate 7,663,918 downwards.
TATACCTACAGTTGAATTCCTAAAAACATATGCGCCAAGGTTAGTGATTACTTGCAAATGTTACCTAATATTTTGGCATAACTACTAAACCGCCATTTTGAAAACACAAACAAACTTAATCGCGTTTCTTTCAAAACGCCGCCAAATAGTTTTTTTTTTATGTCAGACTTGTATGCTGAAGTATGCTCCAGATTCCAAGCTCTATACAAAAATGTGGGAACTCCATTTACCCCATAAAAAAATAAAAGTACTTATTTATGAAGAAAACAGAAGCAACTTACTTGAGGCAGGATTGTGATAAAAGAGTCTCCTTCATCATTGAAAATAAGCGGTATATTTTCAATCCAACCGTTTGGTTCCGAGTATTCATAAATCTGAAAATTATCAAATTATTTAGTTTTGGAAGGAACACATTGTCAAATAGATCTATTTGTTACAGCGACAAGTACCCCCGAATTCCATTTCCATTTAATCCCATTCCGGTCCTTCAGGGAACGCAAGTTATTTCTGAACACATACTACAATTATCTCCTGTTTCATTTTATATTAAATAAGTCTAACAAACAAGGCTGTATAGGTAAAAAGACGAATATCGATTACCCAAAAGCATACTGAACTAAATAAACAATGCAGTAAGTAAATAGAAATGCTAAATTAAATAACTAGGAAATGTTCGTGCCAAATTTGATCCAACTCGGGCTTTACTCGCAATACAATTGATATAACCGCTAAAAACAAAAATAAAAACTATTTTATTTAAATATTATTTTATAATAGTAATAAAATTTGGTATTTTAAGTCCTTAATATGTATTATGTATAATAATGTCCGGCGGGGGGTATAGGTACGCCATCACACAGGCTCTCCTAGTTTGGGTACCTATGTCATCCATCCTGGAATAGTATTATTTATCTAGATAACATAATTGTTACTATAAAAAAAAAAAAAAAAACCGCGCAAACTGGTATTTTACCGCGGTAATTTTAAGCTATGTATTTATTCTGCTATACTGCTACATTATTTTGCAGTTTCGTCAAAATCCAGTTTTAGTAAAAGAGCAACCAACGCACTTGCACACTTCACAAACTTTCGTGCTTGTAATTTAAGTAGAACTATAAACGAAGGTATATAGGACCGTGGTGGAAGGCACGAACTCTTGGAGCCTAAAAACGCTATAGTGGGCTAAAAAATCCCGTGGTTTTTGCATATTTAATATATTTAATACCTGATCGCAAGTAGCCTGTCCATGGGTACACAGCACGACTCTAATCAAGTTCTGCACGCGGTTCGACCACATGAGAGCCACAGACTCATTTGTCGCAAACGCCACCTTCTTCAGAATTGGCCTGTGAATAAGATGTGCTATCATTTATTACATTCCATGGAGTTATGTCAAAATCCTTTGAAAGAGTGGAGTACTTATAATAAACTAGCGGCCCGCCCCGGCGTCGCACGGGTATAAAATTTTCCCGGAAATTATTCGAATTTTTCTCGCCGTTAAAACCATCCTATCTCTCAAATTGGATCGAACTGCACATGGTGTGCGAATTTTATTATAATCGGTTAAGTGGTTTAAGAGTCCATTGAGGACAAACATTGTGACACGAGATTTATATATATTAGATAAACATCTTTTTATTCGTTGTAAATTATTACTAAAGCAATATAGGTGTGTCCACGTAAACTAAACACTACGAAATGGTCGCTGACACAGCATTGTGTTCATTACCAGCAGGCTAGTCCAACGCTGATCAACGCTTCTGATACGCTTTCACGCTTTTAACCAGAGAGTTTACTTTACACTACGGTTTACTTGTAACTTGCACTAATCTACACGATTACCTAAAAGTCGGTTCATAAACAGCTACTTAAATTAAAATTCCTTCAACTATTCCCCCTCATAATCAATAGTTATCGACTCTCCCTTAAAAACTTTTACATCTTAAATGACATTTCCTCGCTCTGAGGAATCAAGGCCCAATCTCTTTAGTCAAGAGAGAAGTCCCTGTGTCTCAACAGTGGGAACGTACATAAAAATGGGGTGCTTATGATGAAGATTATTGAAATATTTACTCGTTTATATCGGTGGGGGCCACGAAGACTGTAGACACCGCGCTTGCCACATCCCTTACAGTCACTGATACTGTAGGGTTGGTAGTACCGGCCTGAAACAAAAACATTAGGTAAATACTCTTAAACAAATTCACTTACGATTACGTGACACAGCGGGAAATGTATGTAAAATTACTGACGCACACAACACATAAAATTCACAAAACCTCTGTGCTTAAAACGTCAGATTGATTAAATATGGAGCTAAAACATTTTGGCACATAAAGTAGGTGAACACATGTGAACTTAAAATTTAAAAATGAAAATTAGAACAGCTTTATTTTTAACGGACTTGAAAACGGCAGCGTTCGTATAGAAAAATATTGTTACTTACATCCATAACTTACTATATTTACTAAAACTAAACAGTTAAACGTATAAGGGACAGTCTTATTGCTCAAAGCGATTTCATCCAGACCACCTTGGAAAGCTATTAAATTGATCACAAATGGTGAAAAAACTTAGATTAAACAGAAATTACAAACACGTGATCAATAATGTTCGACATGTAATCGGACAAGAGAAAACGATAAATAATTTACTAAAAGCTGTAGATAAATGTTTAATATGAAGCTTTTATTTATAAAGTGCCGTATAAATTATGCCCCTTTATCGAAATTGTGTATTATGAAAGACTTAAAATTAAGCACATTGAAGACAACAAAGTAAGCAGAGCTTTCCTACTTACATAATATTTAAACAGTGTGCTATCAATTACTGCGTTTGGGAATATCATCTAACAAATCTCGCATTAGTACACGAAGCCTAGAATATTGCGCTTATTCCAACTTGTCATACTAGTAGGACGATTATAAAACTGATTGGACTGAATTGAAATTATTCCAAATTGTCTGATTGACTGTAAAGTAATTTATGTCGACTACGATTTGCCAAAAATAACTTATAAACAAAAAAATATGAAATCTCTTATTTTTCAACTGAGAAAACGATTTTCTATCGGCTCTCATTAGAATCACGTATATTTCCATACCATTATTAGATTACCTATATTAGACTAGAATATCTGGCTTGTTTTTTCATATTCTACCATAACCTAGCTTACATACCTAATTCAAATATTCGTAAATAAACTGCGAATAAATACTTACCTACTGAATGAGTGTACCGAAATATGAATAGTCGAACTATTTGAAATCATTTTCTCCAAACTAGCAATTAGATAATTAAAAAAAACTACTAATCGTGCTAGTAGGATTAAACTGTATATTGCTTCATGTTCAACCTACCACGTAGGTTCTCGAAATCCAATCTATGTTTTCATAATCCTAAATCCTAAAAATAACATATCGTCGGTACTGTAGCACAGAAATAGAGTTTATTACCTACCGCTACTAGCATAATTTCAAATTCTCACAAAATAATCGAAAACTTAACTAGGTGAAATAACTCAAGGAATTATGTAAAATTCATTTTTATTGGTGTGATGTACAAAGTATTAATACAGAGTTTTTCTATTATAATTATCCTAATTTCGTAGTAATATTTCACCAGGACCTTAGAAGTGAAATAAATATTATTTTCCGTCAATTTATAAGAACGACAGACTCATAAATAATATTAATCAACTAGAGCATGAACCACTTTAGGACTAAGTTTTTAACCGACTTTTTACGAAAATTTGTGTTCCTACATATACAAGTAGGTACCTATTCATTATAGCTTACATTCCCATCAAACGTTAATTAATAATTTAAACAAAAAACATAACAATATTACTTGTTTGCAAAATTGGTTAAGGGAATTACAGAGACTTATTTCCAACAAAACATAACCCAGATTTGTGGGTATGTGTATAATACATGTTCAGTGAAAGTAACAGAGAACTGGTTTGAGCAATGTGCAATGGCTGCAGGGCTCGCAAACTGGGCCTTGAGATACACTAAGCTATCTAAATAGGTGTGCACACAAACGCAATGCAATCTAACATTCTACTGGTGCCCTTATGTTCTATAACATATATATTTGAAATTAACCGTGGTTATAATGCGTATCTTGGTCTTACTTTCAAATTCCTAGATAACTCTATTATATCGTGATAGGCAAACAATGTCAATATTGTGTACAATCAATTGAGAAACTGGCCAATGGCTGATGGAATAACTATTACGTGACGCTCCACTTATAAGCAGGTAGTTACACGTTCCCCCGAGAGCTTTTTAAAAGCTAAGTGTTGGCGATACGGTTGGTTTAACCAATATAGCCTTTTTAATCTTTCAAGCTATTTCCAGCGAGCTAGGCTGCTTAATGTCGACCTTCGTTATTATGCCATCTTTAAAATATCTAAATATCAAACTTAATGCCAACTCTTTAAAAAATATGTTATATATTGCCAACATTTCCTAGATGCCATCTTGTCAAAAAAATCGAACATCCATTCCCGTAATGCCAAAAATATATTGTACTTCTGAAATATCAAATAATGTCTATAGAGGTAGAAGTCAAAATAATGCAGTTGTCGTTGCATTAATTTGATTTATTTATACCTGCATGTATTTAAATTTCTTACAAGATTTTAAATAGATAAGAACCACGTACGCTTATTTATTGTCAGCCAGCCAATGTTGGTTAAAATTTCCACTTTCAGTGTCGTTTGAGTTCTTGTTAGACAATAAAATTAAACTTTTATTCATACGAAAACGAAAAACAAAACTGAACTTTTCTAGATTATAAGAATTTAGACAATATACGTCTTCCCTTTATACGAGTATATATAACAGTCGTGTGCGTAGAACGGCCTAACTGATTTTAATAGTTGTATATAGTATGATTTGATGGTTTTGCCTCCGACCCACAAAGCAGAATAACATTGAAGTATTAGTTAGGCACAGATTATATAATATTAAAGAGATTTTATAATTTATCTTTTTAGTCTGCGTACAGGATTTATTGATTTGAAATTACTAATTATTCATAAAAAGTTATAGAAGTTCAAGGGACGGGCATTTGCGAATGCAAAATTTTTGCCGGGTCACCTCGTAATTGGATAAAGAGATGCAGCAAAACGACAAATAGAAGACACCTAGACCATTTGTTACGCCATTGCGGCGAAAATCTTGTTGGCGTTAATGAGATAAGCCTCTAAACGAAATGAAGCTTCCCACATTACCAACTCCAATCAGAGTTCCTAATAATGTCTGCTCGTAACGTAAATATAAATGTAATTAGCTGGCGAAATTGTGCTCACAGCAGTCTTGTTCAGACTAACAAGTAGTAACAACATTAATTACAAGTTGTACCGCACTGCTGATACGACGTGTAAGTGGCTCGTACATTGCTGGTTCGTCAAGGTTCTTGGATGGGAACAGGTAAATACGAATAATAGTAGAGAATATGCTTTCCACCTCCGGTTTCAAGGAAATCAACTAAGCTGTATAATCTTCCATCATTTCTCTGTTCATCATCATCAACACCCTATTAACGTTCCCACTGATGGGACACAGAGACTTCTTTCTTGACGAGAAAGATTCGGCCTAAATTAACTACGCTGGCCAAGTGCGGGTTGGTGAATGACATGTCTTTCAAACTCTTCAAAGTTCTCAGAACATGCTGGTTTCCTCATGATGTTTGCCTTCACTGTCAAAGCACGTGTTTGCACATATCTCTGTGCTGGGACTATTATCGTGAAACTCTCTCGGGTCAAACCAGAATAGATAAATGTAAGACAGGAAGACAGAGGAAAAGTTACTTTCACATTCATAATATAGAGTACCGATGAAACTGAATTACCAGCCATAAAATACCAAGTAAACTACGAAAGTTGTAGAACAAAAATGCTCTCAAGAGGATCGGCTATGGAACCCCTAGGCGCATCTTATCCAGATTTATGCGTTCCATTGCTCTAGTTGGGAATATAACAGTACTAGTATCATTGATACTTTGGGGCAAGAGAAACAAAGGTTTACTTTTACCATGTCATTTGCTTGAGAGTAGAGATGTGAAATCAAACACACATTATATTTTGTAAAGAACAAATTATTGATTGAACTTAGGGTTAGAAAACAATATCGCATAAGTGTACCTATCATGTCTACTAAGTTGCGATTTTTATGGTATTTATTCAATACTAGAGGCCCGCCCCGGCTTCGCACGGGTAATTATAAAAAAAAATCCCGGCAATTATTCGTTTTTTTTCTCGTCTTTTAAACCTTCCCTAGACCTCCACGAACATTTCAAGGCTAAGAAAGGTTAAATCCGTTCAGCCGTTCTCGAGTTTTAATCAGACTAACAAACAACAATTTATTTTTATTTATATAGATAGATAAATAATTTTAATTATTAAATTTAATTAGTAGTAGTAAGACCTTAAGACTTTAAGGTCAGAAGCAGGTACGTGTGATTTTATCACATTGTTATCTGCTGCTAATTAGCTTCAAAATGATTAACATAGTGTGTTTATTTGTGAGTTTCGTAAAAAAATGAGTAGATTTTTTCATTTTACATCATATCGTTTGGATTATTTTATCTTTGTTTCAAATAGTATCTTTTTACAAAGGAGAACAGTTCATCAGATAGAACATGTTTATTAAATAATAGTACAACTGCTTAACAGTAACCTGTTTTACAGAAACGTTATAAGGCAAACTTCGTCTTGTCTTAAATTCAATAAAAATTAAGCGTACTTATCATTTTTTTTTCGTTTTTTTCTAAGGGATTGACAAACGAGAACTATGTTAAAGATATGTATGAATGTATTGTTTAAAACTGTATAAAAACAAATCAATGTTTTTTATTGCATTATCATGTCATTAACATTAGGTGCTTATCTGGTATTTTGACACCAAATAGTTCTATCACGACGGATACTACAATAGGAAGATATGAAAGGTCATACCTTTGGATAGCGTATCTCGTCATGTCGAGTGTATTGGTAGTCCAATGAGCCAGGAACGCCGTAGTGTGGTACCCTCATCACCCTCACGTTGGTATCGTCAAAACTAGCGAACGCAATTTTAACACCATCCTTCGAGAACCAAAGAGCATTATTTGATTGGAAGATTTCCTCTGAAAAGATAAAAATCAGGGTAAACTTGGTATTAACTTTACTTACACTAAAAAAAACCTTGATTTAAAAGTTTTCTTAAAAGTAAAAATCATAATATGCAATGATGCGCTTTCATTTTATACCACACTGGAGTTTATTTGCGCACATTCGGTTATTTTTCCACTTTCACAACTCGCACATCTTTCAACGGCTTCAAACTGGTTTTCAACAAATAAGTGTGAGAAAACTCGCGCGTAATTCAGCTATAATATGCAAAAAATACTAAATTGAAATCGCTTCATCCATTCAGGACCTATGGTGCCACAGACAGACGGCCTGGGATTACAAAAGGTATCATTTAATACAATAATTATGCATAATATATGTCATTCTTTATACTCCTGTTGTCGGTCGGTACAAACTATAGGCAAAATATTTTTTTATGGAGAACTAGTGACGTATTCAATAAGCTATGCAGGCTTCCTGATCCATCCATTGCTGGCTTGGATCTATTGACAAGTGTCAACTCAGTGAGGCAGGGACTAGCTAATAGTTATTTTATTGTTAGTGTATAGGTAGTTATATAGGTTTGTTTTTTTGTACTATGCTATTAGAGGTATATAGTATTGTTAATTGTATCCATTGAGTTGTGCTCACTTTTTGATGTTTAATTCGTGACCATTCGTGAAAATCTTTAATTAGCTTTTTGTTGCTATTAGGTATGTTAGTTTATACTGATAATCTTGGCTGTTGATTATTATACAAACTAATATAAACGTTATTAACAAACATGCACATGTTGCATGTTTACGTGAGGTGATGCATGAGTTATGCCTGTGGGCATAACACGTTGATTTTGAGATCGATAAAGTTTATAATATTCATTATATTCCCAAAGCACACCGTAATAACAATCCAATGCACATCTGATGATATGTTATTACTGCAGAATGTCTTTTCGTGCACGACTATATTTAACACGTGATTTTTGAGGCCTGGGTGTTTTGTACAACAAGAGCGTTAATAGGGTGTTGATGTTGTTGTTGAAATATTAAGATCCAGATCAGATATTTCCTCATCAATTTGACACTTTCGTGAACGCAATATACCCTTACCTTCGTACACCCAATCGGGTATGCCGTTATAAATAACATTCAGAACACCATTGGTCGTGATCTGCACAGCATCGCTCTCCAGGCTGGCTTTGTAGTAGACATTGTTCAAGTATACGAAGGCCAGAGAGTTCCCGGAAGGTCCCCATACGAAGTTTTGGAGGTAAGGCTGCTCCTCTACTGCGATGTTCTGTGGTGAAATCGCTGTCTCGGCTCCGGTGAGAACATTTACAGCTGTGTAGCGAGCTAAGAAGCTATGTCTGTAAACCTGAAAGTAACACAACCAAATTAAAGAAAGGCTAAAGGTCGGTTTAACCATCTCTGAGTAAAACTAGACAATGATTAAAATATATATTGTTTTTTTTTATTGGATTGTTTGTAAAGTGTTTCTAATTACTAAGGTATAAATGTTTTGTAGCAATTAATATTTGTTTATGTCCTTGTGATTTTGTATGAATAATGGTTTTGGGTAATTTTATTGTTGATAAGCATATATTTTTAATGTGTACTAGTTTAAGTATAAATTTCCGACACAATGTGGTACAGTTCAGTTTCTTGTGATTGGACTCTGCGCTTGAAGCGACAATTTGCCAGTGTCGAGTTAAATAAAGACACAATGTAAATTGTTTGCGAATTAAATAAATGAAATGAAAGTAAAAGTCAAAGTCAAAATGCTTATTTCCTTAGAAGCGCATGGCCTACAAGCACAGGTCAACTATAAATTAATAAAACTAAATTGTTTAAACTGTAAATAAAGAGCTATTTCAGTTCAGTATCTTGTAATTGGACTTTGCGCTTGAAGCGACAATTTGCCAGTGTCGAGTTAAATAAAAATTATAAAGTGGATAAAATGTTACTCAGTTGAACGCCATTTTTCGCTGTCCCGAGCTTTTTCTAGCAGTAACATGTGACAAATAGCTCTTGACATATCTAACCATTGTCACGTATTATTGACTTAACTTAGATAGATAGATAGATAGATAACACTTTATTGCACACCACACAAAACACACAAAGAATAAAAACAAACATAGACTTAATCATAATGTTGGAGTACAATGGGCGGCCTTATCGCTATGAGCGATCTCTTCCAGGCAACCTTTGGATGGACAGGATCAATAGTAACAAAAAAGACCGTGGTGTAATAGGAAGGAAACATATGACTATATAACACACATAAATATATACATATATATTATACATATTATAGTAATACTGTTTATAAATATACAATACTTACTTGAGAAAGGGACAAATGGTATTGAAAGTAATATAAAGAGATTTTAAACGAATAAACTTAATAAAAAGATTAAATATACATACATAGTGAAACTGCAACTAAGAAGATATAGCATAGTAATCGGAAAGTTTTTTCTTGAATATAGGAAGAGATTTAGCATTTCGAATATCAAGTGGGAGAGCATTCCAGAGGCGGATAGCTTGAACAGTAAAAGATTTTTCATAGAAAGTGGAAGTATGATAGGGTGTTTTTAAAAGTAAAGTTTTAGAAGATCGCAGTGATAGAGCGTGAGAGTCAGAGAGAAACTCAAAGTTCTCTTTAAGATACTGTGGAAAAGGAAGATAGAATAGAATGTTGTACAAGAAGGATAGAATATGAGTATTCCTGCGAAGGCGGATGGGCAACCACTTGAGCTTTTTGCGGTATTCAGAAACGTGATCAAATTTGCGAAGGCCAAAAATGAACCTAACGCAGAAATTCTGGAGCCGCTCAAGTTTATTCAACTGATTTTCAGTGAGGTCCGGATAGCAAACATCGGCGTAATCAATTATAGGTAATAAAAGCGATTGGGCAAGCATAACTTTGGTGGAAGTAGGTAGAAGATTGCGTAAGCGTCGCAGAGAAGCTGCAGATGCGAACATTTTGCGACTAACTTCAGCTAGATGCGGTGCCCAAGTCTTGTCGTGCCAAGTCCACTTATTTTACCCATAGCTTATTTTGCTCCGGTTTTGTGAAATAAGAACTTCGTCATAGTTCCATTAAACGTCAGCTTGTGGATCCTGTAGGTTTGGTTATATGTATCTTGTTTAGGTATGGCGAACGTGACCAGAGAGTATATTATCACTTTCAAACGTGACATCCAAAATTCTAATGTCTTTTTTTTTTGTTTTCTAATTTAAATAAAAAATCTTAAACATCTACGTGAACGTGTTAATATGAAAATATAAGTACCCCCTAAAGAGACATATTTACCTGAAAATCTAAAAACTTAGGGTGTCCGAAATCCTCGTGAGGATATTTTGTTTTAGCATTATCCTAGTTTTGATAATTTAGTGGCACATTTACAAATTTAACACAAATATTTCTATGGCTCAATTGCATTCACTTAATTTTTAAATCTACTTCTTTATAAATAAAAATGAATTGTTGTTCGTTAGTCTGATTAAAACTCGAGAATGGTTGGGCCGATTGAGCTGATTTTGATTTTAAAATGTTTGTCGTAGTCCAGGATAGGTCTAAACGGTGAACAAATAAGGAAAAATTGCCGGGAACATTTTTTACCCGTGCGACGCCGGGGCGGGCCGCTAGTGAAAAATATTTATTGACTTATACAATTTCGTGCTTAATATTTATCGTTAGTCTCCACAAGGCACATTGCCTGTGTCTTTTTGTTTGGCTGACTGATTTGCACCTAATTGTAATACCTAGACTATCATCAAGACGTATATCATATTATTCCGTGGGCAAATCGACCCACAGAAATCCATCCCAGGGGTTCTCTGATCAGTTTGTGAGTTGCTCAGTGCAAACAACCATAAGTAAATTTACACATGTGTCAACTACAATGATGGATTGTTAATACATATTAATGAAGTAAGTTACCTACTTCGGTTACCTACGTCATATTAATATAATATTAATCAGGTAATTTTATTGTAAACTGATAGATAATACACTCAGATTATGCACTGTGTCTTGTGTCAATAGCTAACTACCAGCCTTGTCGTATTCTTATGCAAATGAGTTAATTCGCTTTGTATTAAATGACTTAAGATACCTCTACCTCTTTTATTGTAGTATTGAGCGGGCCACTAGCCGTTTTAGAAACCGCTAGAAAAAAGCCTAACAGTATAAATTCAGTATCTACTACTAAGCGCCTTCACATTAAAAGCAGGTGGATGAGAACAGTAATAGATTTAAGACTAATAATTCAGTTTTGGATTTGATTATTTTGTTATGTGTCATTTTCGTTAATTATATATTAAAAGACTTTTAATTATTAGGAACCGATTTTCCAACGTCATCTAGTTAACAAATCAATAAACATTATCAAGCGAAAATATGAAGTAGAGGAATGATTGCTGCATATAGATTTCGCTAAATTATGATTACACACCACACGTGTATTTTCTCTAACGAATTCTAAATCATCAGAGCATATCGCATGCAATTCATCTCGCTCAAATATGCGAGTATTTCCCGTGCTTGTAGACGAGAGTTATTGCTCATTCGCACGAACGGTCAATACACGAGCGCCACAATGTCAATGGCAGCTATTGACGGCACTTCGACTGCAGCCAACGACGTTCAACGGCAGTAACCTAAGGTCGAGTTGGAGGTTGGCTCGCAGTAAAGGTGCCGTCTGCTACAGTCGACTGCCGTCGCGTCGACGACTGCAGATGGCAATTTACCGTCCGTATTTAAGAACCCTTATTCACGCGAAGTGGGTATATGGCGTCTATTAATTTTCGTTTAGCGATTCGCAGCTCATTATTTTGACCACTGCTGGATATAGGCCTCCCTCAAAGATTTCTAGTCCCTTCGGTTAGAAATTGCCCGCAGCCACTGTGAGTGAACCAGTGGGTTTCACCAAGTCGTTCGTCCATCTATTTGGTAGACGTACACTTTTTTCGTTGATCCGTGTCGCAGCAACATTATCTATTTGTTCAAGGTCTTTCCATCATTAAGTTTTACAAAAAAAATATCAACGCTAAGCTATAAACAAATTTTTAAAATCCTTTTCGTAGCCTTTCATTATGTAGGATCACGATTCCATTATTTTCCAATTATTCAGGCTTTGTTTGCACTTGGCACGAGTAAATTGTGAACTAGTTGGTATTACTTCATTTATATCATAAAAATCCTTTTGTTTTATCGGAGCGCCCGTACATGTATATTTTCTGAATTTACAGAAATAATATCATCTAAAAATTCATATAAAATAAAATGTTATTTGAGAAGTATGCGCGGTCGATTATATAAATCCCGGTGACAGACTGAGAGAACAAAGGATAGACAAACAGATAGCGTATATAATTGGGTTCCTGACATTTGGATACGATTTAAAATAAAAATGAATGTATTGAAAAACTTGAGTAGGTAAGTAGGTACCTATATCAAAATATAACATGTTTTATCTGAAATTATTATCAGAAAATAGAGGGGATTCTCGCCATTTCACAATATACAATACAATTATTTGTTACGAATTGTTAGTTTGCTGAAAAGTGCTGTATTTACCGCAGCTACTCCGTGTGAGAACATCACATAGTTTCCATCTGGGGACAATGACATCACTCTTGTAGACTGTTGAAGGACCTGTAACAAAATGATTTCTTATAGGCTACACAACGTAACGTATTTTTTTACAAAAGTTCCTAAGTAGTTTTTCTTGACCAAATAAGGGGCTATAAGTTAGGGTAATTTACAGTCAAATCTATTTAACCCTCAGAATCGCAGAGTAATGATCATCACACTTAGGTAGGTCATATGTTTTTTTCTCAATGTTTCTTTCGTGTTTATGTCAATATCATTAGTATGGTAACAAAGGTAATTTGAAATTTTTAATTTTCTGGCATAACATTACTTTTTGCCTACTATAAGAACTTATTAGGCATGTAAAGTCGAGCCACGGTTTAGTTGGCTTGCTATTCAAAGACAAACGTAATCATTATCTAGGTCACAAAATACTAATACTTACAACCATAAGTTCATCATTTACCATAACCACATATACTTAAACAAAATATTGTTTTTATAGAACCATGTGAAAAGGATATACTTAGACATAAAGTATTTATTTGTAAATTGAAATTAATAATAAGTAGCACGCTTTTCTTGCACAGTTGAAAACATAATTATAATTAAATATCGTTACACATTTAAAAATATTTTTTTTATAATACATAAACTTCAACCATAAGCGTAATCCACCGTAATCACAGCCCTGGTTTCCTCACGTTGTTTGCATTAACCGTTGAAGCACGTGTTTAAACTACAACCATGTGATGTGACAATACGTAGGTAGGTATATTAACAATTTTTTGTAAAATTATACTAAATCTCATCAAATTCCAAAGATTTTAAAATATATCCACCACTACTTCTTTTTCCCAATAATCCTATCCATTCAAGGTTGTCTAGGTAGAGATCGCCCTTAGCGATAAGATCGCCATTTGTTACATAGTCTTAAGTGCTTATGTGCTCAAGTGCTTATTGTTTTGTGTTTTTAAAGTGTGCAATAATATTTATCTTATCTATCCACTAAGATGTGCTTCTATTCTACTTAAAAGCTAAAGTAGTCCATAATGTTAAACTTGACCTTACAGTTTGACAGACTAAGTTTAATTTTGCAAAGAGAATAGCGGCATTGTTCCAAGATGAATTGTAGAGCTTCCAGAGCTCGTCCTCATGCATTACGTAGTAGCTACCTTACAGCATTGCGCAGTTTCAAACTTCACTGAGCTTCAACCAGTTATTTATTCAAGCAACGATTTGCAGATTGACTGAAACCAGTTAAAACTTGGGAACTTTGGTTTTAGCGGTGTGTATCGATTCATTAGTTAGATCAATAGGTATGAGGACTACATAAAAAAATGCTATTCTGGTTAGTCCATCTGTTAGCCCGTAAAATACTGGACACCTTTTTTTTTCTTTATCAATTTAATAAAAATGTGCCAAAATATAGAGCATCAAATTAACGGAGTTGTGGCTTGTGTGTACATTTAGTAAATTTTGCTCCAAAGCATTTCGTCACGCGAAACTTTGATGCACTGTATCGTTTTTGATTATTCTTTTGCAAGAAAAGTGTGAAAATATGGCTAAAATTTTTTAAGAAGCTTTTTTTTAGTATTTTTTCTACGGTATTATAGATACTTACTATTATTTTCATGATTATAATCACTACATACGTTCTCTTTCTAAGTAATTAGTAACACTTCATTTTAATGTAACTATTTTCAAGTAGGAACTTGTGGTAGGTAACTGTTTCAATAAATATTTTGTTAAACGTATTGAAACAGTATGTCCCATTCAACTCAAAATTAAAATCATTTTATTCAAACCATAGGTGCATTACAATACAATTTCGCCAAAAATACAGTTATAAAATAATTATAAAATACAAACATGTAATCAAGAGGCTGAGCGGCCTTCTCACAATGTTAAAATGAATTAATTCGATTTTCTTTAGATAAGCCTTCATTTGACAACAATGTCACCTGATGTAAAGTGACGATGTGATCTAAGATGGGGCATGAAGACCTAGAAGGTATGTATGGCTTCTCCGGACCACATTACGAAACACGAAAAAATCGTTTCACGCACTGGCCCAGCCCGGAGGGCGGTGACAAGCCGCGGCCGAAGCCTACCACCAGAGACTGTTCTTAACACCACCCGGAGGTCACGTGTAAGGAATGAGAGGGTTAACACTTACGAATGTGAACGGAAGAAAACCTCCGAACAGATTAACAATAATTTTCATTTTGATTTACGTCTACAAAAAAAAATTATCAAAACATTTTACGACTGAAGAGATGGGAATCAGGAAAATTCTGTCAAAAAACACTCAAATCAAGTAATCCCTTCAAAGCTATGGGTCTGTTTAATTCAATTTAAGATGATTGATTTAAGATATTTACTTAGTTATAATTAGTACCTACTAGTTAATTTTAATATGCCCTATACCCAGGTTTTTAAACCTTTATAGGTACATGTGGGATGTTTATGATTTGTGATAAAAACTAAAACTAAAAATAATTCCATAACAATGATTAAATAGGTGAATAGCTATATTTTTATATATTATATTAATTTACTTACTCTAACGTTAATTAGGCTATTAAACAGGTTATAAATTATTAATCGACAACCTCTGTGGCTCGGTGGAGGAACGTCTGCTTGAGGCGCAAGAGGTTGTGGGTTCGATTCCCGCCGGGGGACCAGATTTTGTACGATCTACAATTTCTGGTTTCGGGTCTGGGTGTTTTCTATGTATGTATGTAATGTATGTATTTACAAAAAAAAAAATGTATCAATGTAGTATATCAGTCACCAACACCCATAGTACAAGCTCTGCTTAGTTTGGGGTTAGCTGATGCTGTGTGAGTTGTCCGGAAACATTTTTTTTTATTTTAATCATCATACCTATCGTAGCATTAAAAGTAGTCGGCATGCTTTGCTTCGTTCATCTTTTATATTTGTCAGCAAATTTTAATGTAGTTTATGCAATACTAAGATCAAGTTTTCCAAGCGGAACGTATCAAACCTTTATGAGCAATTCTTTAACCTCGGAGACAACTCCAAAATTTTATTTCAAATTTATTATGAAGGGAGAATTGGAGGCTATTAATCTATGTAGATAGGTTTAATTAATATCAAATACCTGCCGAACGAAGCTAGGCTATGTAGAGATACCATGATGTATAGTAGCAAATTGCTAGTAGGTGAGACATTTATTATTGACTTATGTAAACAATTTATTATGACCTTATTATAGTAGTATTCGGTACCATCTAGGCCTTGATTAATTATATAACAAAAAAACATCGTGTAGTGCCGGCAAATGAAAACATGAACATTAAGGTAGTGCATTATTCAATATTTTAGAAGAGAATGTCATTTCGCACGAATTGCTTTATATATCAGTAAGTATAAAATTTGATCAGGTCATGACGATCTGACGCGAGTTTAATAATATTTAACCGTCCAAAGCACACATCGCCGCTAAAAATATATTTTCCCTTCGACAAGTCGTCGTGTAGCAACAATTTTTAAGATATTTTATTTTATTGAGGATTATACTAATATGTTTGCAAAACTTATAAAAAGTCACTTTTTATTAGTATTTGTCTCGCTCTGTCTGTAATAATGCGTGTTATCTTACCTCTGAAGTATTCAAGATAAGTGGCAGCATACTGTTCGTGTCAATGTCGTACAGAACTAGGTCGCCATTCTGGTTCCTGAAGAGAACGTCGCTTCCTGCAAATAATTACCCGTAAGAGACGTTTTAGTATCAGTATGTCCATTGTTTGTTGCACAATGGAATAGAGGTATGTCTGTAACTGCATGTCATGTTTAACTAATTAATTTTCAGCCGGCTTATATGAGAGGTTCTCAATTCAGCGAGGTTATCTCGCCTCCTCTCTGTCGTTACAGTTATCTTACATACGTCTTTAATCAGTGATTATATTATTTAGTGATTAAAAAAGCCTAAAGGATCAATACCTAAACTTATTTTATTATTTTGTTAATGATTTGAACAAGTTATATTACAAAATCATAGTATAAGGATTGGTATTGGGACAGGCCTTTATTCTGCAGTGGGACACTCCAGACTTCATAAAAAATTATAGAATTGTGTTCCATAAATATAAATAATTATATTTTTGACATTCCACATTTTAACCTATACCGGCGCGGCGGCCACCTAGCTGTAACCCTAGTCTAAACGCATTCTCCATTATAGAATCTTTTTAACCCTTTTAGATCTTAACGAGAGTTGAACAACTTTGGCAGAAAAATCTCAAGAATACAAAGAGCTTGCCTGTATTTTTTTTAATAAATAACGAGTTTCCTTATTTGCGCGTTCACTTGCGGTGCAGAATACCCACATAAATTATTCAATTTAAATTATTTATTTCAGATTTAAATTTATACACGCACATACAATTCAAATAAATATAGAAAACAAAATTCACTAGAAAAAAAATACTTTAAAACAAAGAACATAACTTATCTATTATCAAATTAATTTAATTATTTTGTTTTTTTTTATATTAAAGATATGAATAGCTCGGAATCATAAATCATAAAAAATATATATATTATTATATATATGTTATTATTAGCCTTAAATACATTATTGTAATACCAATCTAATCTGTGGTAATAGTGTTAGTTTTATTCTGCAAATAGCTTTTCGCGCCACAGCGTTGCCAGTGTTTTATATATTTTCCCGCGGGAACAACGTTATTTCAGTTTAAAGAATCTTTATTACTAAACTTTATTAAGCGTTTTTTCCCGTGATTGGCCATTCTCATCCCTTGGGCGCCGTAGAACTCGGCCATGTGAATCTAACTGGAAGAAGACCACAACACTTAATACTGCGCTCACCAACTCTTCTGCCAAGCGTGGCAAACCTACTCACTGTGATTAAAGGCCTGTCTTGCAGTGGATTTCCTATGAAATGAGCGAACAACTCCGCAATATTTCTTAATATTATCAAATTTATATTTACACCTGAGAAATTGAAGCAACAGCTAAATATAGTCTAACGTCTATTGAATATGAAGCCGTCTAAAGGAAATTATGTTTCAATCCAATTTCATTTTCTCTTTATAAGGCTTAGAGCTTTATTGCTTTTGCCTCTAATAATATCTAATCTGTTGCAAATATATCTAGGTGACTTTGTGTACCATGGCTTAGACTTATACAATTTTAGACCTACTAATAAATACAGACAGCGTGAGTCACAATAAAATTAATGTATGTGTGACAATGTAAGCTTCCAGAAAATACAGACAAGTATGTACGTATTTACTGCCAAAGTTGTTTTATCGCCCGCAATACTAGCAATACCAAAATTCCAGCCACTAGAAGTCGTTTGTCGAATTGAAAATCTCTTATATCTGAGAATTATTATAGGTATGTCTCAAATTTAATAACATGAATACCTGAAGTCCACGTTGCATTGAACGAACTAGTCGCAAAAGCTCCATTAATGATCTCCTCCAGTTGCAACTCCTCTTGTTCTGGCTCAGTGGGGGGTGCCGTCGTCGTGGTGACGTCAGGTCCTGTGTCTGGGGCTGATGTGGTAACGGTCGTGGGGGCAACAGTCACTTCGGGTAACGTCGGGGATGGAACGAGAGCGCTTGTGGGGCCTTCTGTGGTTGTGGACACTATTGGCTCGGCCACGCCCCCTTCGTTGCCGGAAAGAACCACTACGAGGGTAACGACAACAGCAACTCCGATCAGCATCGCGACTGCTCCGATAATGAACTTGGTTCTGTTCTTTTTGGCCGGCACCAGTACCTGTAGAAATGAGTTGTTAGAATATTTTATAAGATAAAATATTAATGACTCGTATAATGTTAACTAAATGTGATAACTTCTCCGCGCCATGAGACTGCTCTATGATACTGTCCAAATCAAAAAACAAGCTAATTATGAAACTTCAACAGACGTAGGTAACCTATAATGACGTCTTTGGAAGGGTAAAATTTTAATAATTTTATTATAGTATTACTTGAACTTTATTCAGCCCTCTAACAACTGATATATATAAAAAAATGGGCATTTAGTTTCTAGGGATACCACCACATTCTAGAATAACATCTTACTACTGACAACAAGGCATCGACAAAAAGGCAAAAGATTTTCAGGCTTTAGGGCCATCCTACACGGCCGACAACCACTCGACAAAACGACGCAAGCAACCACATCTCAACCACGTGGTCGGGCATCTAATTTGTATAGAAAATGAACAAAGCTATTCACACGTACCACATTTTGCAGTCGGTATTGACCATTGATCAGATCGCAATGACGAGGCAACCACATTTTGTTGTGTCGTTGTCGTGTGGTTGTGGTTCGTGTATTCTAGCCCTTAAATACACGTACCTAGAGCTAAATGAGTGTAAATTCATAAGCAAATTTGGTACTTGGGATTGTGAATGATGATTATTTATTTACAATTCCAAAATGAATTGTTTTTGAGCATTTTATAACTTTAACACCTTAACCTAACAAACATGGCGAGCTGTTGCATACTTAAACTTTCAAGATCGGATATTGGAAATCTCTATATTTATTATTATATTTCACATCTTCTTTATACAGGTTGTCCAAGTCACGGACAAGCAACATGGAGGGAAAGTACCTCAATTATTAAAGATGGAACATCTTTCTGCAAGAATACATTTTAATTTTCAAAAACAATTGTAACTGCATTCAAGGATCTTTGAAAATGACCTGTCTGAACCGGAAATCGTACCTGCCAAAATGTAAAAAAGCGCACCTAATTTTAAGATGCTAATCAAAAGACACAATCGTAAGAAAAATATTTCTCCAAACATAATACTATTTTAAATAAAAGAAAGGCTCTTATTTTACATTTCTAATTTCTAACTAAGAAAAAATATTATTTTCCCTTAAAATGTAAAAAGACTTTGCCGTGTTCATAACAACAATAAATCAACATTTCATAATTATTATAATATTTATAACCTAGTTTGTTAGCACTGTTTGTTTGGCGTTTACACAACGTTGGTAGAGTTAATGACCGAATTATGTACACTGACTAAGATTATTTCGCTGAGTAAATATTTCTTATTTTATCCGGGGAAGCACCGTCACCGTAGGAGCTGTTATTTTGCAGAATTTTATTATGAGTCATATGGAATACTAAACGAGTTTGGTTAAACATAGGGCCCTGGCCGGTATTTTCCCGTTTCGGAACGTTTATTTGCGAAATAATATAATAATAATAATAATATATCGTTTATTTCAAAAGGCCTTAACAGTAACAGTACATTGTTTAGTTTAGACCTAGTTTATAATTCTTAGTTTCAACCCCTCGCTCTAACTAAGTTCGAGACTTGTAATGTAGACGCGAGGGCTCTCTACCTCGGCAATGGCTTAGGTTCTTATCTATCTATAGAGAAATATACGGACAGTTTTATTTCCTCTAGCATAAGTAAATTTTAATACATTAATTTACTACATAATAGTTCATTGTTTCGATTCAATCACACATTCATAAGAAACACTTGTATATTGTAAATGGTTACGTGTCTATTGTAAGAATAGGTTATTTGTTTAAGTTTCATGCATTTTTAATTATGTTTTACTTGGATAATAACCAAGTTTTTTATTTGATTATAGTAGCCAACGAAGGATAAACTTCTAATAGGTATTTTTACTAATATAGGATACAATTAAGTTCCTTCTGCTGTCTGGTTGTTTGAAAGATCCAAAGACCTTTCAAACTACTTAACGTATTTTAATTCAGTTTTCACTAATCTATAGGGTAATAGAACAAGGTAGGTAATCCATCCTCTACATGACTTACTATTTTACCGCGGTAACAATAACTATTAAATTAAATTAATAAATATTAATAACCGGACTACTCACACAGCATCACCTAACCCCAAACTAAGCAGAGCTTGTACTATGGGTGTTAGGTGACTGATATACTACATAGATACATTTTTTTTTGTAAATACAAACATAATGATACATAGAAAACACCCAGACTCGAAACCAGAAATTGTAGATCGTTCAAAATCTGGTCCCCCGGCGGGAATCGAACCCGCAACCTCCTGCGCCTCAGGCGGACGTTCGCCCACCGAGCCACAGAGGTCGTCATAATAACTATATCATAATGATCAATGTCTGAAATATATTGTCAACTCAATTAAGGCATGATATTAAAATTCGTTACTGGTATATATTTAAAAGATATGTTACGCGATTTAATTTTTAATACATATAAATACAGGTAGTTTAATTAATTATATCTAAACCAAGAAAATAATTGGCGAACCACGTTAAAAACCATATTGTGACTTATAATTTATTTAATAAATAAATGACTATTATGACTAATGAGAAGTATGTGGGTATTTACTTCCTCCGTTTTAATGAGACCTTCAACAAAACCCAATCCTTACTCACTAACAAGAGCTCATTCTTAGCGTGTTACAGAGCTGCTAGACACACGTCACTGCACTCAGACTGTTAACTACTAACATGATAATTAAACCACTTAGATACATAGACGATCTGTAGGTACCTACCTACATCAACAATATCTCCCTCTCTTAAACAGTTACAATAGATAGTAACACTTATTTGAAGGACGGAAGATAAGACTAACTTCAAATAATAATTAAAACTCTGTAATGTAATTACAGATTGATTCGAAACAATACTTTGATAATGTCGTGGGTAAAATACAAGCTTTATTTAAAACGCGATTAGATTCTTCTAAAAGTATAGACTAGGTCTAGGTTCTAGGTCTTCATGTCCCATCTTAGACCACATCGTCACTTTACATCAGGTGAGATTGTGGTCAAATGAAGGCTTATCGATCATAAAAAAAAAAAAAAAAAAAAAAAAAAAAACTATAAACTTTTATAATTATTTTGTTAATCTTTTATATTTTAAAACCTTTATATTTACAACTAGCGGTCCGCCCCCGCTTCGCACCTAGTTGACTGTATTGTGAATCTAAACCATTCTCAAACCCACAAAAGTTTTCATCAAAATCGGTCCAGCGGTTTAGAGGAGTTCAATGACTAACACATGTACAGAAGATTTATATGTATATTAACAATATCATTTAATTTTTATAGCTGACCCGGCAATCGTTGTTTAGCATCTACTTTCAGTTGTTAAAGATAAATAATAACCTATTTATTATAAATAAATAAAACTTACGAAGTTTAAGCTTCATTTTTCCCAACTCCTTTAACAATTTCATTATTACAATTTAACTTTTTCTCACACATAAATTATACTTTCCTCTTGAATTAATCTACCTATTTTACTCTACCTGAAAACTGCATAAAGATCTATTCTGAAGGTTTTGAGTATTTTCCGAAAATGATATAGACCGACGCGGCAGTGGATATTAATTTCTACTAAGTATAATGTAATCTCATCTTTGCATATAACCAAAAACGCTAAACTTAACTTTTTGGAGATTTTTAAATTAAATTTTCATTATCACTTTATTATTAAATTTTGCACTTGTTATTTTCACTCTCATTTTTGGAAATAAATAAAAATGAGAGTAATAATAATTATGTTAAAAAGTAATAAATTTTCGTGAGAGTAGGTATTTATTTTGTTTTAATTGATACACGCATCATTTTCACACTAGATAATTTTCGGCTCATTCACTTCAACTTGACACACAAATAGAACACAGATATTACACAATATACGATTTTTTACCATTTTAGAGGAACTATAAACTTGGTATAAAACTTGAGAACTATAATTAAACAAAACACACATTTAAAATACTATAAACAAAAGACAAATGTTACCTAAGATTACAGATATTATACAACGACACTAAGTTTCAACATCACTGCCATTCCGTTCACCGGCAGAATTCGAATGGACCGCAGTACTCGTCTCGAGAAACCTTGATTATTTTTTCAAGCACTGGGTTATCGAAGTTATCTCCGTACGTTCACCTAACATCGATAATTATTTACTTGTAAATTACAACAGGATGAAAAGCAAAGAGTTATGACCAATTAACCCTCTGTAATATTTTTCAAGTTGCTGGTGTTTCATTAAAGGATATTGTACTGTATTTTAACTAATAAGCTTTCAAATTCACAGCTTTGTTTGA
Organism: Gymnoscelis rufifasciata; assembly: GCA_929108375.1. NCBI lineage: Eukaryota > Metazoa > Arthropoda > Insecta > Lepidoptera > Geometridae > Gymnoscelis > Gymnoscelis rufifasciata. The sequence goes on along the minus strand of OV815302.1, from coordinate 7,641,083 downwards.
TAAGAAATGAATTTTCTGCGGGAATGGTATTCATCCGGATTGATAAATTGGATTATATTATATTAAAATAGGACAAAATCTTATTTTCCAGTGGGCGCAGAGCCGCAAACAAGCCATGGTGTTTACGGACCAGCGTTATATTTTCGTCTTTATACTTAATGCTGTAATGTGAAAATATAAGAATAAGGCTATCTATCTATACATAATACGGTACATGATAAAAAAAAAATATCTGTCGATTAAATTATTAAAAAAGTTTAACTATACAATATACCTATTTATTAACCAACTTATAAAAAGGAGGACGTACCCTATTCAACTGAATGTCTTTTTTTTTTGTATGATTGTTTCGCGGTATCCCCCCGTAAGTAAAAACAATTTTGAATTTTTTTGTTTCATTCGAAATGGTATGCGTGCTGAGTTATACCTATTATCACCATGTCAAAATCTGATGATGGAATCCCAGAGAGATCGAGAGCAACCCTGGAATTTTATCAGATGAAAAAGTCTACAAAATTCGTTTTATAAAAAATAAACGTAGTTGATTTATTAATATGTAGTCATGATGCCTAATTATTCTGTTCGCTATTATTAACTCCAATGCCACTGAACGGATCTTTATCCGAGCAAAGCGTGAAAAGGCCAGCTAGTCTCTTATAATGAGTAGTTTACATGCTACGGTCTGCTAATGCCAGTGTTTAATGGATTTTTCACGGGAATATTTTTTTACGGTAAAAGTAAGATAAATCCTCCATAGCGTAACAAAACACCAATTCAATCCTTTTAAATATCAGCTTATTAAATAAGTGTGTTCAGTTCATCAATATTATTATCCTTTTTTTTTTTAATAAAAGTAAATATTTCTTGACAATCTACACAACAACATTAGCCGCGTGGTATGCGTTAAGTTTGTATTACTGGTACTAGATATCTGATATACGTAATATAATATACGTTATTTATACATATTAAACACCCAGTCCTGGGAGAAGGTATTTGCAGAACATACAAAGAGACCCTCGCCAACGGCGGAACTGAGATATTAGGTAATAATAGTATATTTATCATAAAAAGGGGTTGAGAAGATTAGGAGAGGCCTAACATGTCATTGTATGTCAAAATTCCTTCCAAATAAATTAGAATAAAAAAAAATTAGGAGCGTTCAATTCGTCGAATTAGTACTCTTTATAGCTTATGCTTCTTACATATTATAGATTCACGTACCTGATCACTGGTGCCCATTTCCATGGTAGAGTTGCTATTATCTTGAGCCATGGTTGGTTGACTCCTTTACCTAGAACAGAGAGCCAAGTATAAATTATTTATGTTTAAGAACGCAATTTGACCAAATACAATCGCCATCATTATAAAAAGAAGATAACCCGAGAACGGCTGACTGGCTCTTTTATCAAGTTTAATTTTCACGTTTGATTTGTCATACAACGGAATATTAAGATCGAAATGCGCTGCTGAACTGGCGGCGAACGCCTAATATGGCTATATAACATGGGTAACAAAAGAATATTCCACTCTGTAGCGAGACTGCTTGCCCAAAAAAGATATTTATACATACGTTTATCGCAGTGCTTTCTTCGCCTTACTGATTTTAATATCTTAATATTTCCGGCCAAAAAGAAATGCGGCATAACAAAAATCAATTTATCAAGCATCTTATTTGGCATTTAACGAGTAGGTACACACGTGGCACGCGTGAAGCACCTAATCGAGTAGCTTTCATTTGAATACCCACTCGAGTATTTTGATAGAAAGGTTATTCCTACCCCAACTTCTAAGCGGTTCAACCGATTTTCATTAAACTTATCTAACAACACTCGCATAATAAGATTAGATGAATAATATATTTTGCACACATAATTAAAACACAAAATAATACATAAACACTCAAGACATGAATTGGTCACCTAAATAAAAATAAAAAACAAATGCAGATATTTCAAATTTATAACAACCCTCTTTTTGCGTCGGGGGTTACAGAACGGAAATATTTGTGTCAAAAACTTTATAGATGATTATTCCTTGCCGTCGCTTGAGACGAACGCGCAGAGGCATTTCTGCAATAGGCCGGTTGTTTCCATACATACATACATCGGGACCGGTGAAACTAAATAAAATCTTGTTAAATTTATATAAAGATAAGAAAAGCGCCAAATATCTGCCGCGACCAATTTGTCAGGCTTATCAATAGTACTAATATTATAAATGGGAATGTGTATGTGTGTGTTTTTTTGTTTGTCCGGCTGTACCGAATACGAGTAGTCTGAAATTTGGTATGGTGGTGGGTTATACATTGGATTGACGTAGGCAAATTTAAACCAAGGAAAAATATATAAAATTCTGTGATTTTATAACAACTATTTGCAAAATATCTTAGAAGATCTTCGAAAATAATAAATCTATTAACCCTGCTACTAACTAGGTAGGTCTGCAGCTCCGTTATGTTATGAGGATAATATGAGAGATATAGGACTAGTTTCCAGCCTGGCCAGCCCAAATTGGTGCCAGTTCTCCTATATAATACTACTTTATATGTATATAATAAAAAATAAGCCGTGTTGGCTAAGTGGGAGGACACTCGACATTCATTCCGAAGGTCGTGGGTTCAAACCCCGCCACGCACCTCTGGATTTTTCTTCTTGAGAAATTTATGTGCGCTTTAAACACGTGCTTTAACGGTGAAAGCAAACATCGTGAGGAAACCGGCATGTTCTGAGAACTTTAAAAGAGTTTGAAGGACATGTGACATTCACCAACCCGCACTTGGCCAGCGTGGTGAATTAAGGCCTAATCTCTCTCGTCAAGAGAGAAGTCCCTGTGTCCCAGCAGTGGGAACGTTAATAGGGTGATGATGAATAAAAAATAGTTGTATTTACTTAAAATCTTTATTACTTAGGTAAGATGATAAGGTTTATTAACTCTGTAAGCTAAATTGTATCATACCATACCAAAATCAGACAAGGACCAGATATGTATTTATCAAGGCATTAACATAATCAAGAATTGCTTCAATTTGATTATTATCTAATTGTAATAATAGTAAAGTAATATTATTGCAAATTTTTCATATATTTGAAAACGTCTGTTTTTATGAATTACAGAGCGACCTGCTTTTACCAATACTTTAACCCTGATTTCTCGATTGAGAGTAACCATAAATTGTCCGTAACCATAACGTGTCTGTCGGTCTGTCTGTGACATCGTAGCGCTCATAATGGAGCTATTTCAATTTAATTTTTTTTTTGTATGAAATTTGAGTTTCGCGCGAGTTTTGTTAGATGATGAAAAATATGTTAACTTGTCAAAGTTATGAGGGTAATATTGGGGAAGGCAAACCGAAAATCTGCAAATATACTCGTGTGGGGTCTCAAACGAAAGCGCATCATGTGCACATTACAAAATAGTATGACTTTTAATGGAAATAAAGTTCTGAAAAAGGTTTTTTTTAATTTTATATTGAGATTATTCAATTATTACAAAAAAGCGGAAAGCCTACATTCAACTCGCATTTTTATGACTGTTACTCTATAGGGTAGTTTGATTGTTGAAAGATAACCAATTATTTTGTTTGGAAGCTTTCATTAATCGAATCCACTGTTAGCTTACAGCCTTGACCAATTACTAATCTGTGTTGGTGCTAATTGATAGTCCGGCACTGAACTTCGCAATTCGCAGCCTTTATTCGAGAAAATTTCGGCTCCACGTTCTATCTGTTCTACAGCGCTGGCATGCCCACTGCCACTCTCACACGTAAATCATTTTAGCTAAGAGGGTGAAAAGCATCTCTATGTAGGGATCTGTTAATTCCTGATTCGATCTCATAGAGAACCCCTATAGCTCTATCCATACTTACCTCTTTGAGTGCCGCGGGGCCTTTAACCAAGAACCAAATTTACCCATCATCATCATCAGCCTATTAACGTTCTCACTGCTGGGACACAGGGACTTCTCTCTTGACGAGAGAGATTGGGCCTTAATTCACCACGCTGGCCAAGTGCGGATTGGTGAATGTCACATGTACATCAAACTCTTCAAAGTTCTTAGAACATGCCGGTTTCCTCACGATGTTTGCCTTTACCTTGAAGCTCGTGTTTATTAACGCACATACATTTTTCAAGAAGAAAAATCCAGAGGTGCGTGGCTTGGTTTAAAATTCAACCTTCGGACTGAAATTCGAGTGTTCTCCCACTAAGCCCACACGGATTTACTCATATTTTAACAACTACTTATGGAAGGGTGAAACCATTCATCACGTAACGCGTAACGGTCTGTCCGCCAGCTCCAGTCCTTTCACTCGCGCATAAGGCAGCGTTAGTTAGGCTGCTCTCTCACTCTAACCCACAGCGCTAGCCGTATTTGAAATAATCACTTCTGTGAGGAGTTCCGAAATGTATCTACATAATATTTTCTTAATAAATTAGTCTCACTTACCCCTATTCGGCACTATCCTACTTTAAATACAAAATTAAGCCGCACAACGGCCCACACTCCGCCACACTAAAATATTTTAAAAGAATTAAGATAGATAATGATAATCTCCGGGCTATCAGTTGATTATTGCTTTATCCAAACCTTATATCGTTATCATTATTATTTAGCTGATATGCGAACTTAATGTTTTATTCATCTTGTAAAAAGAACACAATTATTAGGAACATATAGATTGTGTACAATTACGTAGACTTTGCATGTTCATTAGTAACATTCAAAATGTATCGGCCGTACTGTGTCTGTATTTTTTTGGGCTGATTTTTCCAACATCATCGTAAAAAACGAATAAAGGGTAGGGTAAGATGGAGGAATCAAAATGTCACCACCAATATGTTTGATACATAAAGAAAGTGAGACGTGAGACAACTTTAATATGTCGTTCATTAATTTGTTAACTTAATTCTGACGTTGGAAATATCGCCCCTAAAAAAGTATACAACAATACGCCTACTTCAAGTTTTGTGCATAAATAATTCCTTTGTGAAACTTTTTCAAAACAAAGTTCAGAAGGCCATGTTGTTTTAAAACAACAAACAAAGCCGTAATCCGCAATTTAAACTCGCTTACCAATACTTTGACCTAATTGCTATTACTCCCAGTTGAAACAGGTCGATCAATCAATTTCCTAATCACTTAATACATTTTTAGAGCTCCGTACCCAAAGGCTAAAACGGGTCCATAGTACTGAAAATTCATTGTGTGCCATATATGTGTTTGGTAGTACGAGGCGTAACTCGTAGTTGCAAGTGTAGAAGAAATTGAAGCGATGACGTAGTGGCAAGGTTGGTTTAGCGGTCAGAACGTCCATGCGTATAATGGAAGAGGTAGGTGGATTCGAGCCCCGCATCTTACTGATAAGTTACTTCGTCTTAATTTTTGCTACAAAAATTTAAAATATAACTTTATTGTATGTTCGCCTGTCCGTTCGCACCAGGCTGTATCTCAATAATCGTGATAGAGAGTCGAAATCATGATTAATTACATATTTCTGTTGCGCCAATAAACAAAACCAAAAAACACATGCTTACCTATTAAAAAATAATATCTAAGGGGGCTCCATATAACTAAGTGATTTAAAATTTAAGAAAAACCCCCGATTCCAATGCCTTTATTTCCTTAAAAGTGAAACACCATAATATTTTGTAATGTGCACGTGATGTGCTTTCATTTGATACCCCACTCGAGTATAATTTGCAGATTTTCGGTTTTCCTTCCCCACTCTAACCCCCATAACTTTTAAACGGTACAACCGAACGGATAGAGCGAAAATCGCTATGATGTCCCAGACAGACATACAGACACACAGACAGACACGTCAAATTTATAACACCCCTTTTTTTTTGTCGGGGGTTAAAAAGTAAAACAACGTAGAGCGCGGTCAGCACAGACAGAGAGCTGTCACCCATCTGTTGTCACTGCAACTTGTTCACTTATTTTTTGTGTGTTTTTAATGTTGATTCACTTTTATTAGTAAAGAAATTGATCAACACTTTTGCAAATTGTTAATCTGTTAACTAAAAATCCAGTAATGGATCTATCAATCAAATACCTAGATTTATCAGATAATTTACTGTGAATTTGGCTCTCGAGCGCCAGTTAAATCAGGGCTTTTTTATTCCATTTTAATAACCAGATAAATAATACATAGTAGATTTAAAGTGTTTTTTTCTTAGCTAGTTAATAATGTGGGCCAACCTTTTTGTATAACTTGTGTTTTAACTGTTGAATCACACGGAACCCTCGGTGCTTGACTCCATCTCATACTAAATGGATGTATTTTAGAGTACTACTCGATATTTGAAACACGTTTTCAGAATGTTGACAAAAGTTGCCTTCAGCTTTTCGATTGCGCGTTTTCAATTTCCCAACTCATTTCCTCCCCTGGTGAGTTTCCGTATTTACAGGAAAACTACACACAAAGTTCTATTTGCGGTACTTATTTATTTTGTTATTGGAGTTTGCTTTTACTTACGCCGCCGATCGAGTAATAGTTTATCTTACTATCCAAATAGATTTAAATTTAATTAATGAAGATGCATAACCTTCCTCTTAAATCACTCTACCTATAGCTGGAAACGGTTCAAGACCCGTTCAGTAGTTTTTATGATTATCCCGAACATAAAGACAGACAGACTCGGCGCGGCTTCAATGCATAACATACTAGTTAAATTTTTAGCACGAGTAGTTGTACGGCATCTTTCTGTTACGCATTAAAACTTATTTTTCCTGAAGTATTTATAGTTTTTCCTTATTTACTTTACTTTTAGCGAGTGAGTTTATAAAAATGTTTTTAAGAGCAAAAAATAAGCAAAGAATTATTTTATGGTAAACAAGTGATAATTTACAAAAAAATACGAGGAAAAAAAGGAAACAGGAACAACTCCACTTTAACCCGATCCACTGTTTAAAACTGTGTTAAGTAATGAAATTTCAACATGAATCACCTAAACGCAATACATAATATGAATCAATGCAATTGTTTTAATTAAGTCTTAGTAAATGCCGAGAACCAACAAAAAAGATCTAAATAAATATTCCGCTCTTTTCTACGCCCTATTATTTGAAGCTTCCTTGAAACTAGATCTCTAACAAGATTGCAAGTCTCGCAAACTAAATCTACATTTACAAGCATCTTGTAGCTTTCAACCTATCGTGTTTCCCTCACAGGGAAACTCTATTCAATTACTAGCTTTAGCTACAGCCGAGTAATATAGATTTTGTGACAGGAATACCTAATAATAATAAACGATATCATCAACATTCCAACCGTTACATTGTGAATAACAAATAATATATATAACTTTTGAAATAGTCGGGGATGATAAGTTTATTCAAATTGGTTAATATTCAAATCGGTTGGCATAGTATGGACATATTATGAGAAGGGATGAATGTCATGTGACGAAAAGAATGTTAGATATGTGTGTTGATGGATATGTGGGAAGAGGTAGGCCAAAGAAAAGATGGATGGACTGTGTGAAAGATGACATGTGTAAGAAAGGAGTGAGTGTTAAGAAAACGAGTGACAGAGGAAAATGGAAGGAGAAAACATGTTGTGCCGACCACACGTAATGTGGGATAAGGACAAGAGAATAATGATAAGTATATTCAAAATTGAAACGGATAACATATTAATGAAAAAAAGTATATTGCTAAGAATCTTCGAGGAGACGGTTAGTGTAGTTTGTCGTGATCGAGTTACGTTCGAGAATGAAACAAGTGGTAACAACACTAGTGATAGTCGAGCTCGTAATAATAGAATAATAGAAAAAAAGGTAGACCGGTTCGTTTGTCATTAAATAAATAAATAAAATATATATTTTAGGACATAGCAACACAATACCTACTCGCAAAATCACCACTTTATGCCGTGTCATGCTTTTGCGATTGCAACTGCCTCGAAATATCGGAAAACTCAAAAACCATAAATTCATGGTTTGTTACCCGTTTTAGGTTTTAATATGTAACATTGTGACCTATTTCAGGATACCATACTAACTTATACTAAAGTAACATGAAACAAAACATAAATATTAAAGTATGACGAAAGCTGCTGCCCAAAGGCCTCCTTTAACAATTTCTAGTTGTTACAACCAGAAGCGCGTAGCAACCACCACGGCCATGATAAATTTAACCAAGTCTTTTGTGCATCATGTCCTACACTACGCTTGCCTCGATCACCTATGTTCATCTTTTCTACGTGGTATATGACCACAGCCACCAGTTTCCATTGGATAAATAAAGGGAATATTCATTTTTTCTGCAAAAAATCCAACCACATATCAAACAGATTTTCTTAAAAAATTAATTATTCGATTTTCTAAATTTCCCCTTTTGTGTCCCCAAACAGTACATTATAATTGCACTATGACTCTGTAATTGCTAATAATTTACTCTAGGCAATTTTGCAAATGTAATCATTGATTAAAGTAATCGATTATTATGTGCCACTATGAATTTATCTATTAGACAGAGAGCGGTCTAGCAGTCAAGAGGACCGCGTTTTGAAATGTCTAGTTGGTCCTTATCTAAATTTCCTAATAGTAATAGTTAAGAAAAAACATTTACAACATGACTTTTAACAAACAATTTCAAGCAAAATCTCTTTTTATAATTAATTGTATTCAATACGGTTCTTAAACAATAAAGCAAAAAACTAGAGTTTTACAAATCCGAGCACCTTACTCCTTCCGAAAATCCTTCCTATTAAAAGTAAGCTTAGTTGGTACAAATATTAAAAACATTCCTTGGCCACTCTTCCAATTTAAAATCGAATTTAGAAGCGATTTCTAGCGAGATACGTAATTGGTTGCCATTTTGCAATCACGGTTCGTCAATCTTAATTCACTGACTGGAATACGTAATGAAGTCCTGTCTTTATGATGTAAGATACCAACTACGAAAACAAACACTTTCTCTTGCAATGCGTGCAACACAAGGTGAATGTTAATAATGTGACAGATTCTCTATTTAACTTGGCCTCGAGTCTTGCTATTCTAAATATTCCTCTGGTTCCGTTTTTTTTGTTGGACATAAATAACGTAAATAATAAGATAGGCACAACGACAATACGTTTTAATTGAATCTGTAACAACATATTAGTTTGATTGGATAATTGGTATATGATTGATTTGATTGTTAGATAACAAGGAACATAAAATTAAATTATTCATACGAAATTCGAATATTGCATAGCATAGTCAATTCAATACTCACCTACCTACACTCACTTACTTTTTAGCTTGTTCCCAGTTTCACAACCAACAGTTGTCCAAAATAAATTATATTTTAGTTTAACGGCTTATTTCACAAAATCCGAGTAACTAAGCAATAGTTAGGTATGTCAAAAATAAGTGTTAAATAATTGTTATTCCAAGAGCTCTTCACGTGTGACTGAGCGAAACAGCTATTTTTTTTACCCATTTTATAATTTTACTAAGTTAAACGTATAATTTTTATATTATTTTTTAAAATATATATCTTGGCAATTTTTAAGTCTTATCGGCTGGACCATCTATAAATAGGTAGGTAGGTATAACATGGAGTGGCTTCCGCTATCTGTTCGCTTAGATATTTTAGACTAAAAGAGATTTTAATGCACTTTTTACCAAAAGATAATAGAGCGATTCAATGATAGATTATGCACATTATAATCTGCACCACTATAATAAACACCATGCTTGAAGTGCACGCAGTAAGAACAAACATCGTGAGGAAACTTTAAAATTTTAAAGGACATGTGACATTCACCAATCTACACTTGCTCGTCCCAGCAGTGGGAAAGTAAATTGGGGTGTTTATTCTTAACGGTACTTGAGCTAAGTCAATAGGTCACTCGTGGCATAACAAAATGTTAAATTAACCAACGTTACGTTTTATACAGTAGGATATCACCTATAATCAATTTTAAATTCATATGAGGCGACAATGAAATAATCCTCGCGTCAAGGATCTTCACTCTATCTGGGTTGATTGAATGGGTTAGGTGCAAGACGCTTCAAAACTGCCCTAGCTTTGTAACAAATTACATTTTATATATATGTTATCTAGAAGGTCAAATTAAAAACAATAAAATTAAGATTGTAAAAAAAATTATGTATTTAACACCTAATTTTAATTTAATTTTCATCTAATTTTGTTGAATGTTCGGTTACCGGGCGATATTTTATTTTAATATTGGTGATTGAAAGCGCTCTTCTACGTTGTTGCGAAAGTGTTTGTGTTAGGTACAAAATAATTCTGTTATTTTAGCTAAAATAATGTTGTATTTTATGTTTTGTATATTTGATGTTATTATCTCCGTTTAAAATTTTAATTTTGGTTTGCATTGAGTTTTCATGTCATAGTTTTAATTTTTTTTAATGTTTTGGTTCAAAATTGTTTTGTAAATTATGTCAACTTTCTAGTCTGTTCCGAAGATGTTTTTTAAGTATCAACTTTCAACACATTTGTTAAGTTCATAAGTTTTTTTTTAATTTAACACTGAACTTATTGTTTAATGTATTTATTATTAGTTACCTGTGCCATATTATAAAAACTTAGTTGATAATTTCTGTAACGTTAAGTATGTTGTAAATAAAATAAAAATAAAAACAATTAAAATGCAATTTTGATTCTGATTAAAAATAAAGGAATGTCTTCTTTCAGTCAAATGTGATAACAAAACTTAAGGAGAAACATAAGTTATAATTTATTATAGTTTCCCTCCAGAGCCCATCGCTTTTTTCCCCCTGTATATGTTGAATCCTATGTAATTTGCTGTAATTAGGATCATCAGGTTGATAATGAAGAAGGTTATTTGCAACGTTTATTCGAGTAGAATCGTGTGGCAAGTCTAATAATCGTGTGTTGAGAGCCATTCATGATAATTTATGACGTCCATGACTCAATGATTGAGTTGAATGAGCTTACCTAATTGATGCAGTGCAGAGAATATAATGTTCCTATTGTATCCTATTGTCTATTGTCCTTCGCACTAAGTTTGACAAGGTTTTATAAGGTTACAAGTAATATTTTGACACAATCAATTTGATAAGTAAAAGATCGACTTATACTTAGATATAAATAAATAAATATTTCCAGACAATTCACACAACAACATCTAGCCCCATAGTAAGGTCAAAGCTTGTGTTACGGGTATTAGATATCTGATATACTTAATATAATAGTCATACCTACATATATAGATATTTTTACTAAACACATTAAACAGCCAGACCAAGGAAAAAGTGCTTGCAAAACATACAAACACTTTCACCCTCTCGGCGGGAATCGAACCCGCTACCTCTCGCGCCGCAAGCGGACCCTCAAACACCGCGCAACTGATGCAGTCAAAGCACTGCATCATCATTTATAATATATGTTTAAAAAGTTGCAGTCATAGCATTCATGCATCCAATTATTAACCACGCTAAAGGGAAACAACGGTCTATGATTTATGACGCATTAAAAAAACTACTAACCAGATCTCGTTATAACCAATTTTCGGAGAAAGTTTGCATGTTAATGTACAGTACAGTTTTTTTGTTTTAAAATTATCTTATTTTAGAAGATACAGGACACACATTTTACTACTTTTAAAGAAACAAACTATAGTTTAGAAAAAAAGACATTAAAAACTGCAACATAATTTTAGAAGACCTATTCACAGATTCATAGAGATAATCCATATATACACTTTGAGTTTCATGTTAAAAAAAATTGAGTTTCTGTTCGAAGGGAACCTCAAATTTATTGTTCTCTTTCTTTATTTGTGTGAAAGTTTTAATGCGGTTCACAGAATGGGTGCCTTACTTCTTACCAAGTTTAGAGAAAAGTAAAGAAGTAAATAAAGGGATTAAATGAATTATATATTAGTATTTCATGTTTTTTTTATGCTCGATAAGTCTTAGTTTGACCACAATCTCACCTGATGAAAAGTGACGATGTGGTCTAAGATGGGACATGAAGACCTAGAAGGTAGATAGATGGCTTCTCCGGGCCACATTACGAAACACGAAAAATCGCTTTACGCACTGGCCCAGCCCGCAGGGTGGTGTCAAGCCGCGGCCGAAGCCTACCACCAGAGACTGTTCTTAGCACCACCCGAAGGTCACGTGTAAGGATTCAGAGGGTTACCACTTACGGACGTGAACAGACACAACCTCCAAAGAAGAGACTGCCACAGACGATATCTTGCAATAGTTTTTACTCCAAATCGCGATATGAATGTGACCCAATGAAAATAAATCACTACAACAAGCTTTTCATTTAAACAAAAACTAATTAACAAGGCACCTACATACTTTTCTACGAGTCATTTTAAGCTTTTGCAAGTCTATGAAAATATTACAGAACTTTCCTAGAAATCTCGGAATAAATTAAATTGGTTTTTATATCGGATTTTAGTTTATTTCAGTTCTACTTTCAGATTTCTACTAAGGCTGTTGTAAGAATGTTGCAATCACCTGGACCGGATGCAAGGAATGTTGGGTACTGATATAAATTTAATAAAGTATGAGATGGACTCATAATACAACTAGGGTTCCATGTAGTTTATATTATACACATTTTGCAATAAAAAAAATAATCAAAAATATTTTTTTTTGAGTGCAAGAAAGACTATCATAGTTGAAAGTGCATCGCGTGCACTTTACAAAAAATTACGGTGTTTTACTTTTAAGAAAATTAAAGCACTGGTATTTCTTAAATTTAAAATTTAGATTTATGCATTATTTACATAACGCCGTGTTATTATTTTACACAGACAGTTAATTTATTTTATACAAATCTTAAAGGGCTTCGTTGCAAACTGAAATAAAAGTTCAGGGATCTGTTGTGCGCAAGTTATTCATAAATTCTAAAGAAATCGGTTTCCAAAACGGCTAAAGCATATTTTTTTTAAATATTTTTTATTAAAATTTTTATTCCTGTGAATAACACTTACTTAAGTTTATATGTCGGCTAGAAATGTGCATCATGAGTATTCTCAACCTAAGATACAAGCTACTATATAATTTATTTCCATAGTTGGTTTTATGAATCGTCAAAAATAAAATACAACAAACATAAACATGTACTTAAAGGATATAGGTACATTTTATCGTATCTGGTCACTTCGCGCATTGACGCATTGATGGCCGGGCCGTATCAATGATAATTTAGAAAATAAACCATAATTATGACCGGACGCCATATTTAAATTTCTAATTTATAAATTTAAATAATAATTATCTGCAGTTGTAAGTTCCATGTATGGGACACGCGAAGCGAAATATTCATTCATGCGACGAAAGTGAAAATTGAGGCCACGCGATGATAAAACCATAAACTACAGGAACAAGAATGAATAAATTACAAGGTAACTAGTTTAAATGGACTCGAACATTCTACAGTTTATACACTTTTTGTTATGAATTTAAAACACAAAATTAAAAAAAATATATGTGCAAAAATGGAACAACCAACTTTTGACTGTTAAATTAACGAGGTTTTGTCTGTTCACGTCCGTTAGTGGTAACCCTCTGAATCCTTACACGTGACCTCCGGGTGGTGCTTAGAAAAGTCTCTGGTGGTAGGCTTCGGCCGCGGCTTGTCACCACCCTCCGGGCTGGGCCACTGCTGCGTGAAGCGATTTTTTCGTGTTTCGTAATGTAGTCCGGAGAAACCAATCTACCTTCTAGGTCTTCATGCTTAGACCATAGCTAGCATAGCTTAGCCATCTTAGACCACATCGTCACTTTAAGTCAGGTAAGATTGTGGTAAAATGAAGGCTTAACCAATATTAAAAAAAATGTGATTAAATAACTTACACTTACTATCTGCAAACTGATTTTACTCTATCAAATTGCATTCATTCGTTCGCATTTTTTCATCATAAAATATACAAATTACCCATTGATAAACATACATACCTACCTTCCTTGAACTTCAATTATTTACTACTTACTTTTAATCAATTTTCCCAACTATAAAGCTCTGAGCAATACTGTACTAAATTCCATTAAAATTAGTTCAGTAATTTTAATACGAAAGCGTGAAATTGAATTAAAAATAATAAAGATTACTTACCGCCTGAAATTCTTAATTAATCCTCACAAAGTTGACAATACAGTTTATAAGCTACATTACATTTTGCACAAACACCTAATTTACTTTAACACAATAACTATGAAGGTGTTTTGGTGTGAACACGCTTGCTTCGGGCTCATAATCGTAAACACGGTTTGTTTGTAAACAGTCTAGTGCGGCTGGCTTGAGCCGCGACTAGTCAGCCTGACGGGCGATGAATGACTGGGTGATATCGGCGATGCTGCAAATAGAGACCCTATAGAGAGCCTGCGTTTTATTGGAGTGAAGTTATTTTAGGGTTCTGTTTTTATAGAGTTAATGGGACCCTATCTACCTCTATTACCACATTATAATGCATAAATATTTCCGGACAATCCACACAACAACATCTAGCAAAGTGGTAAGCTCGTAATTCTACAAATAAAACACCAGACCAAGCAGAAAATGAAAAATAATACGCGATTACTAAGAATATGTTGTATAGCTACAACTGTAGACCCTCTATAGATCCCGCGATTTATCGGAGTTAATTTCCATAAAGGTTCTGTAACTTTCATCTATACTTAATAGTAGGTAAATGGCGTTTAGATCCATTTCTTCAACCAGTTCAGTTTTTCTAGTCTTCGAATAATTGGACAATTTCATTCAAATTGTTTAATTTTATAATGTAATTAAACTTATCGCACTGCAAATTCCGATAAGCCAAATTGTTCAACTATTTGTATACCTAAGACAAATTGTCAAACAGTATTTGAACAAAGGGATCCTATCTAAGACTTCGTTGTTCAACTGCATATAAAGACCTTCGTTGTTCAGACCTTCCTCGCCTCTATACGTTTTTGGAATTAAGTTTTATTAGGGTTCTTTACATAATGGCTTAAACTGTATCCTAATTATGTAATATACCTTCTTTCTTTCCCTGTTCGACAGTCACCAATTGAAATTTGGCGGATGATGTATTTCTGTTGCCGTTGTAATGATGAATAATGATGGTATATCAATAAATACCTACCTATTCATCTCACAAACAATAGTTATGCAGCTATAACAATACAAAAATGCTTTTATTGAACAATCTCAATCTCTATGAAAGAACAGTCTCTGGTGGTAGGCTTCGGCCGCGGCTTGTCACCACCCTCCAAGCTGGGCCAGTGCGTGAAGCGATTTTTTCGTGTTTCGTAATGTGGTCCGGAGAAGCCATCTACCTTCTAGGTCTCATGCTCCATCTTAGACCACATCGTCACTTTACATCAGGTGAGATTGTGGTCAAATGAAGGCTTATCTACTATAAAATAAAAAAAAAGGTGTGTGTGCGATTCCCACACGATAGAAGTGAAACTTCAGTAAATCGACGAAAGAATAAGAAGAATAAAAAAAGTGTGTGTGTGTCAGCTACGACGCACGATTGGAGTCTACTACTTACGAACTATAATTATGATATATATCGAATAGAAAAAAAAAGGAAAATGAACGCATCTGCTAAAATGATAAGAGAAACAAACATATATCTGTAATTATTCGGATTATTTATATTACTTCAATAAAGCGTATTACATAAAGTATGTTACAAATAATATAAATAAAATACAGCAAAACCTCTTTGCGCGATACTTCGTAGTCTCAACTACGAAGTATCGCGCAAAGAAATTTAAATAAAGCATTGTATTTATGTCTCTTACCATTTCCGTTTCATCTTTTTGCATCCGGTTTGAAATCACTACGATTCTATAGAAGTTTCACTTCAAAAATATATTTATTTAAGTAAATCACTTTATTTGCACAAAGTAGAATTGTGTACAAAAAGGTGGGCTATGCCTAGGCATTTTTTACAATTTTTGTGTTTTTATTATTTGGTACCTAAACATACCTACACATATTTATACACTAATAAATTACACGGAACCCTTAGTAATGTATCCATCTCATACTTAGCTTAGAATTTATTTTAGTTTTATAGATTATGTTAATTGAGTCAGCAACGCAGTATGAAGGTATCCTTGAGGGGTACGGTTCGATTCCCACTGAAGGACTACTGTTAGGGAGTTTTCCCACCAGGAGATATGATATAGATGCGTTTGACATACCTAACTATACCAATCTCATTCATTTGTATACATCAATAAATTAATATGATTGGTGTACTTACATACTTATATCAAACGCAATCAAATTTATTTATTTTTGACAGTTTATCAAAATTCAACGAAGTAATTTTGTAACGGAGAACAAAATATTATTGATACTTTTCAACGTCACAACTAAAACATTTTTTTAAATTTTATGCTTAATTAATGTTTATTGCATTAATGACAAAATAAGAAAAATATAAAAAATTGGGGCAATCACACAAAAACCTTATAAGTTAGTCCTTTTTTTAAGTCAGTTTAACTGAAAATACTAAAAAATATCACAAAGTATAAAAAAAAACATCACAAAAAAGTCGTGAGATTCGAACCTTGGATCCCAAGGGTTGACCAAATTCGGTTTAAAATGAGGATCATCGAAATCCGTTGACGAAGCTCAAAGTTCCGATGTAACAAACATAAAATGCAAACAAGCGCGTCGAAATGAGAACCTGCTTTTTTCGTTGAAAGTCGGTTAAAAAGCTGTAAGTTCAGCTAAACTTGCCTATTAATGTTTTTATACTTTTCTATACCTATTAAAACTTACCTATCCAGAAGTTTTCAATTGGGTAAGACACATGGAAAGACTAAGTATAGGTACCTATAAGGGTTATTTTCCCTTGAGAAGCTGGAACCCTAAAATCAATCAAAAGTTCGATGGGGTATGCTCTCAACTTTTTATTCATTAATCCCTCAAAAGCGATAAAATTTCGCTGATACTAAGAGAAAGCCTCAAGATCTAACAAGTTGTCTAGAGGGGTTGATTTTATGTTCTCTTGATATAGAATAAATCTTTTTCTTGTCTTGTTTTATTTTTAAAATGATATCAATGATAACGTAAGATAAGAGAGATTCTTTGAATTTGTCGTATAAGCTGTAGCCTATATTATACATATATTAATACCAAATAATATATTTTCCCACGGTAAATAACGTTCCTCAATTCCACAAATATTATAGGCTATATATAACCGTCAAATAATTTTTCAAATCGGACAAGTACCTAGGTACTTAAGTTTTTTATACTAGCGCCTTCTAACAAACAATGAACAAATGGCCCAAAAGTGTATTTTACGTAAACATGTTCTTACTCCGATCTTCACGAAAATTTGTGAGGATTTATTTAGTAAAAAGCTGTCAAAACCTAATGGCCAAATAAAATATAATCAAAACAAAACTTAAAAGTTATAGCGTTAAAAGTCGATTTATCGTTTATTTTATGTATTGCAGCAATTTTATTTATTAGGTATACATACATATTTCCGGAGTAATCAAATCACACAGCATCACCTAACCCCAAACTAAGAAAAGCTTGTACTATGGGTGTTAGGTGACTGATATACTATAGATAAACCTAGATATATATTTTTTGTAAATAGATAACATAATGATACATAGAAAACACCCAAACCCGAAACCAGAAATTGTAGATCGTACCAAATCTGGTCGCCTGGCGGGAATCGAACGGAAATCATATTGCTGTCAAAAGAAAATCAGAAATGAAAGATCGACAAGATAAGAATATTTAATTATTGAATGGAAATAAGGTAGATATAATATTTCGGAGAGTTCTGTTCAACGGAGCCAATAAGTCAAGAAAAGGGCACCTCTTTCTGATAAGAAAAGGCAAGCCTAAGTCTACGCGTTATTATTTACCGACTAGTTATTTATGCAGCTGATTGGTTTGTTTATAATTAGTAGGTATCTACTTTCTGCTCAGTTAATAAATGAACCAGCTTTCCTTACTCATTTTATATAATTTTCGATTATTATTTTACTTGCTAGCTTGTTTATTAATTACTCTGTTGAAATCTTACAAAAAACAGCGGATTAAATCATAGTTTCCTGTATATTTCTGGACATTTATATAACTAACTTGGTTTCATTCCATTTATTAATATTTCTGAATCTTAATCGAAACAGAGCTCTCAGTGTTTACGAAGGAAATAATCTAATTGGGTCCGACCCAATAAAGGCAGATAATCGAATAAGGAAATCAGTGGAGCGAAAGTTGAATTTCATCGTATAAGAAGCAGTAGATAACAGAAGCCGGGATTTATCGAAGTGTTTACTTATTAAGTCCTTCCAACTAACGGTGAAAGGACTTTCAACTTCCATTCCTGGAATTAATTCAAGGTAGTGGGTTCCATCCAACCCAGCTGAGGACTTTTG
Source organism: Gymnoscelis rufifasciata (assembly GCA_929108375.1). Lineage (NCBI taxonomy): Eukaryota > Metazoa > Arthropoda > Insecta > Lepidoptera > Geometridae > Gymnoscelis > Gymnoscelis rufifasciata. The sequence continues at coordinate 7,622,733 of OV815302.1, read as the reverse complement.
CATCTACTTAAGATTAGACGTAGCTTTTGAGGTGAAACTTCTTTAGAATCGTTGTGATTTCAAACCGGATGCAACGGAAATGCGTCACATAAGCCAATCTTAAACGCTAACAAGGTTAAGCAACGTTGTGCGACGCCAGCACTTTGATAGGTGACCGCCCGAACAAAATCTTTTTGCACAGTTTTTTTTTATTCTTCTCATTCTTTTGTCGATTTACTGAAGTTTCACTTCTATCATGTGTGAATCGCACACACACCTTTTTTTTATGTAATTTTGTAATGTTCTCTGTTAATATTTTTGTACACAAATAAATATTTAACTCTCTTTCTAATCCCTTACTTTATACTTATATAGAACAGTAAAAGTTAAGTGAAAAGATGATAATACTAAGGTGTCAAAAAATAAAATATAATATAGAAATCTAAAATATATAAATAAATTAAAATAAATGTTTCCGGACAATCTACACAACAACATCTAGCCCCGTGGTAAGCTCTAAGCTTGTGTTACGGGCACTAGATATCTGATATACTTAATATAATATACATTATACATACCTACCTAAATATATATTTTTATCATACATATTAAACACCCAGACCATGGAGAAAAGTGCTTGCAGAACATACAAACAATTTTACCCTCGGCGGGAATCGAACCCGCTACCTCTTGCTCTGGAAGCGGACATTCGCCCACCGCGCCAACGAGGCAGTCAAATAACGTTTGGTACGGCTCGTGGTCTGTATGTTTTATATGTCAGTGTCATTCAATAAGGAAAAAATATCAATGTTACCAACGTCAACGTCAAATGATCAAATCAAATCAAAATAGATAGGTAACCTCTCAAACGAGAAAAAAGTAAATTTATAAGATTTTTTAAATACTTATAGGAAAGTATTAGAAGTCAAAATGTCTGGAGAGTCTACAAAAAAAAAGCCTCGTGATTGTCTGGCTTGTAGAATAGTTAGTTCTGCAGGACTTTGTGGCATCGGCGGCTACTTAGCAAACATAGCGTATAAAAACAAAACTTTTGCGGGGAAATACACTATTTCCTGTTTGTCATTTGGTAAGTACCTTTAGTTCTATTAATTCTTAAAGTTATAGACCAAATCCAGAATGCGCTACACTACTTTTGACTATTTTAAGCCATTGCATCATTATGTACATCCTACGAGTTATTAAATGGACCACCTTGGTCATTATTAGGTTGTTTGAAATTAGTAGCTTATGAGTGTTAAAACATTTTAACCTTATAAATAAATTTAGCCTGTCTTTAAAGTATTTATAAAATAATAAAATATTTCTGGACCATCCACACAACAACATCTACCATTTAATATTCTATGCCCGTGGTAAGCTCTAAGCTTGTGTTATACCCATAACAGATATAGACATAATATTATGTATCTTTTAGAAGGTTTTTCAGTTGAGGATTAGAAAAAATATTTTATAAATACAGGTAAACAGCTATATGTTTATTATTTGGTTTTACAGCTAATAAACTAGATTTATTATGCTCAGACTCCCTCTATAAGCGGGCTCGTAACCTCACAAACAAATACAAACCAATTATATGACACCTATCCTAACCTAAACTTTTTAGGTTGAATTATTTAACATTTGTTTTACCATTTATGAAGTAACTTTTTCATACTATAAAATTTTTCTTTGTTTTCAGGTTTTATTGTCCTTGGAGTCTCCCGTTATAAACAAACATATCCATTTGAAAAGAAAGAAGAAGTCATTGCATGAATGCTATTGTGTTAGTAAATAATAATACCTGATTATTTATATTATAATTTTATGTTTACCATGTACTTGTTAATAAATGTATGTAGTTGAATATGTAAGTAGATAGTTATTTACAAAGGTGTTACAATGTGTCCTCGGAAACCATTAGAACCATAACCATAACTAATTCTCGAATAAAAACACAAACTTAAAAGTATTATTGCCATTTAGAGATATTATGCAATAATAATCTTAGGGCCTCTTTCACCATGTCCAAGTAAAGTGACAAGTGCTTAGGCACTGACTGATTAGTCAGTACTTTTACGAATATGCTATCTCACACAGACTACTGTAAATTAGCAAGATAGCTCTTTTTATGTAACTGATTAGCTACTTGGGAACTTAATGATGGGGAACATGGTCTTTATAATTTATTAAAATATTTTATTTGATGGTTTTTAGAAAGTATTGCATCTTCAATCCAGTTTTAAAAATTATAGATGAAACTTATTGAATCATTTGAAATGCATTGGTGCATATGCTATTTCAAATAAAATAAAACAAGACTTATTACTATAGAAGATTAATTAAAGGCACACTTTCCAAACACCTTTATGTGAATTTAAAAGAAATAGTATATTGTTTTTCAGGTTTGAATAAAATATAGAAGAGCGCCATCTACTGTGTGTTGCTTAAACAATTTTGAGAAATCGCCTGCCTTTAAGTATGCAGCTACTGGTGATGTCTCATAAAGGTACAATAACATTTATCATAAAATGCATAGAGGGCAGTAATTTTAATAATCTACACTATTATTGAGCATATTTTAATGCTCTTTCCACTTCAGCAACATACATAATGCCTAAATTATCGTTTATAATATCTATTGATTGATTTGTTCCTAATTCTTTTTCAATTAAGTATGCTGTAGTTAATTTGAAGACCAGCAAAAACAAAAAATTATCATAGTATAGTAAATGACTACCTACGTAAAATATTTTTTTTGAGGTCTTCATTTTTCAGATTTATTAGGCACCTATATATTAGGTCCTTACATATGAAATTGGCGTTTTTCGTACTGGCCACTTTAATCACAAATTTCTCCTCTTTGGTAAGGAATTCCAAATTCAAATTTGTACAGCTATAGACTCATGTATTTGTGCTTCGATGATCGTCATTCATTTGTTTTTTTTCTTCTGTTTTTTTCTGTTTGCGTCACTCATTTTACAAAATGGAAAACTTAAAATATCGCATTATTTACGAGTACGAGTTCCGCCGTGGCACTAGTGCTGCGGAAACAACTCGAAGGGTGAATGATGTGTATGGCGGTCGTGTTGCAAAAGAAAACACAGTTCGTTTTTGGTTCCAACGTTTTCGTTCTGGAAATTTCGACTTGCAGAACAAGCCCCGTGGACGGCCTGAGACTCAAGTTGATAATGAAGAGTTGAAGGCTATTGTGGAAGCGGATCCATCGCAAACCACGTCCGAGTTAGCTGCAGGCTGCGGTGTTAGTGATAAAACTGTTTTAATTCACTTGAAGCAAATTGGGAAGATTAAAAAGCTTGAAAGGTGGGTACCTCACGAATTGACTGAAGCAAACCGGCAAACGCGCGTCGGCTACTAAATTAGAAGAGCTTCAATTGGAAAGTCTAAGACATCCTCCGTACTCCCCGGACCTTGCTCCAACAGATTACCATTTTTTTCGAAATTTGGATAACTTCTTGCAAGGGAAAAAATTCAACTCCGATGGGGCAGTCCAAATCGCCTTCAAAGATTTTATTGATTCCCGTCCGACTGGTTTTTTTAGTAAAGGGATCAATGAACTACCTATAAGATGGCAAAAGTGCATAGAAAATAATGGTTCATACTTTGATTAATTAAATATATTATATTAAAAAATATTCGACTTTTTGTTCCTCCCATACAAAACGCCAATTTCATATGTAAGGACCTAATATAAAATGTGAAATCCATCTTGAGTGTCAAATTATTTGTTGATTCATTTATACTAAACAGTGGAATATTAAGTACCTCATTAAACTAATTCTTGCGGTGAATTTACTCGCGACCACCGCGAGATAAACTCATTGAAAGTGATTAGACGAATTTTGTGTCATTCCAAGGCGTATGTTCGATTCCGTGTCATAGAGTTAATCCTGTTCAGCTATTGGAGTAAGCCGTGTTGGCTAAGTACACTCATTCCGAAGGTCTTGGGTTCAAACCTCGCCGCGCACCTCTGATTTTTCTTCTAGAAAAAATTATGTGCTTTAAACACGTGCTTTAACGGTGAAGGCAAACATCGTGAGGAAACCGGCATGTTCTGAGACTTTGAAGAGTTTGAAAGACATGTGACATTCTCCAACCCACACTTGGCCAGCGTGGTGAATTAAGGCCAAATCTCTCTCGTCAAGAGAGAAGTCCCTGTGTCCCAGCTCTGGGAACGTTAATAGGATTTTGATGATTGATGATTGGAGTAAGAACTAGACATCACTTGAAATTCACGAGCATTTATCATGAAACACACAGATAGGATACTTTCTTGATTATAAATGGGCAAATAATAATAATATAACTCTTTATTACACACCAGGATAAAACAATACAAAAAAAGACTTAAAGTTAAATACAAAAATGCGTAATGGGCGGCCTTATTGCTTAAAGCAATTTCAGCAGACAACCTTTGGATGGAGAGGAAAATGCACAGCAAATAACTGGACGGTGCGGTGACATTAAAAAAATTTATAATTATATTATAATTAGTACTTAATATTAATAATAATACAAGAACAACAAATTAATATCCAAATAAACAACAGCAAACAGACATATGTCCGTGCCAAACTTGACTCAAATCTTTTCTGATTCAATTTTTTTTCTGCGAAAAGCTTTATTTTACGGCGGTAAAAAGTAGCCTTGTGTTATTCTCTATTTGTAGTCTCTTAGATGAACTTGACACTTAAACTGAAAATCGGGAAGGACTTCGCAGCCAGGCCAATTTTGTAAAGTACACCTTTCACCTTTCTCTAAAAAGCCACATACTAATAGGTATAGATGGGTACCTGTTGGTACAGTTAAGCTCGAGTTGAGCAACATGTCTCTTTTATTTTGGTATCTCTCACATGTGTGAGTGATTCTCTGGAAGTCTGGAAAATCTCAATTTACTTTTGTCTTGGCTACAACAGAACCTGCTAACAATCAATGTCTTAATAACAACAAAAAACAAATGAATTCTTCTGACCCACCCAAAATAAATAATATTTTATTTCAAGAAAAAACCTGTGATAAATATTTAGGTTTGTATAATGAATAGCGATTTGTCTTGGAAAACTCATATTAAAAATACATTATTCCCTCTAGCAGGAGCCTTAAGAAACATTAGCAAATGCATTCCAAAACAGTTACGTTATACCTGTGGTTATACTATTTATAATATATACAAAATAGTCAAATCCCACGAAGTGAAGTATCCGTACCAGCCATTTAGCCTGGCCTAGAACCCGAACAAGTAAGGGTTAAAAAAATGTTAACCGTTGAAGGAGCGCAGTTCTACGACAAACTACCCTCTGATATAAAAAATGTTAACTTATTTAACTGACTGCTTCAGTGGCGTAGTGGGCAAGGGTCCGCTTGCGGCGCAAGAGGTAGCGGGTTCGATTCCCGCCGAGGGTGAAAGTGTTTGTATGTTCTGCAAGCACTTTCTCTTTGGTCTGGGTGTTTAATATGTATAATTAAAAAAATCTATATATGTATGACTATTATATTAAGTATAATCAGATATCTAGGACCCGTAACACAAGCGTAGAGCATACCACGGGGCTAGATATTGTTGTGTGAATTGTCTGGAAATATTTATTTATTAACACATTCAAATAAAAACTTGCACACATTCAAAGAACATATTAAGTATTAGTGTGAATTAATGCGTTAGATAAGTTGTGTGTTAGTTTAAAATACCGTGAAGTGACGACATAATAGTGTACTTATATTTTAATTATGAAAAATACTTATGTAAGTGACAAATGTGTTTTGAGAATAAATTATACAGAACGTAAAGAACATACACAGTACATACGGGTGTGAACAGTGGCGGATTTACCAGCAGGCTGAGTAGGCTGGAGCCTAGGGCGGCAGATTTTATGGGCGGCAAAAACGATTTTTTTTTACCTCATATAAATCAAAACTATTTTTTACGTTTACCAAATGTTTATAATTGTGTAAATAACATACATTACCCCGCCCATAAATGATGTTTGAGCTTCGATTAGCTCAAAAATATGCAATTTCAACAAAATTGTTGCATTGTAAAAATAATGTATGATATAACAATTGTTGAGGCAAGGGCGGCAACGCGGCAAAAACTATTCAGCCTAGCCCTTGTAAATTTGTAAATCCGCCACTGGGTGTGAAACCTTGATTTATTATAACATAAAACAAAATCGTCTCCCAGACACATCTTTTACCTACAGCCTAAATCCCAGTAAGCAATAAAACGGTTTTCTTGCAATGTGATTACTTAGGTATCTAGCTCTCAAGTGCATTCAATCTGTTTTACTGCTTCTAGTAAAATCTCGTAGCCATTGGAACTCGCATATCCATCGTAAAACTTATACTTAGTGCTCTAGAAATTGTGGGTAGGTTATTTATAGACACTAAATAAGTTCTAAAATCCGTATTCAGTAGGTCTGAGAATCGGCTACTATCTATTTTTCATTTTGCAAAACAACGTTTGCTGGGGTCTCAGCTATTATTCTTATAATATTTGCTTTTCTTCAACAATTTCGCACGTTAACAAAAATAACAAATTCTTATTTTTATAGAGTCATTGTCCACTGAATAAATACAAAGCGATTCTTGACCATAAAAGAGTTCGATACTTAAATTGAGATCAAGTAAGTGATCCTTATACATAGCGCAGCTGATAGGTACTTTTTACCATTTTAACAGGAATACATTTGAAGCAGTTTTGTTAAAAAAAATAGGACTGAATTCAAATTACTCTGTAAAAAAAATGTGATGTTGCCTTATCTAAAATTTATTGTTTTTGTAAGTTTACATACAGGATTATAATATCCATGTTTTTTTGTACCAGAATACTTTAATACTGTTTTCTTATAGGTATGACAACCAATCAATCAATCATTTATTTGCCAAATACATTTACCTAAATTAAAGTACGTATCACGATATTATTATAGGTAGTACAAGTAGTATATTGTATTTAACCCGCAAGCGGGTATGCAAATGTTAATAATATATTAATTAAAATTATCAAAACCAATTGTAACTTAAAAATTAAACATAATATAAGTCAACGATATCAGAATACAACTTAAAAATCTCAATACAAATGTCAATTACTTACTTAAAATCAATATATTTCTTAACACTATAAAAACTTTTGTCAATAAGCCAATTATTTAAACTTTGTAATTGAAAGGTTTCAAGGTAAATAAGCCTTAACTTTAACATTCTAAGAAGAATATTGATTTAATTATTTGAGACAGTAAACATTTAACAAATTATTTATTACACTTTGAACATAAAAGAAATTATAAACTTTATTTATTTATTAAAATGGTTTTAAGTAAAAAGTAGCCTCCAAGGCGATCATAAGTATTAAGAGTTGGTAAGTTTATATTATATTAGTATTCTAAGGTTAAACAATTCGTTTCGCTTATTGAGCTAAGCTTTCTATAATTCTTAAGGAACTACCTACTATCTTAAACAAAAAAATGTTTCTACCTTATTTAAATCTGTGGAAAACTTGGCTCAATATGGGACCAAAGACATGATCTACTTAGGGTAGTTATTTCAGTTCTACTTTCAACTTCACTAAAAAAAAAGTCTGCAACTAAACATCAATTGATGCAGAGAAATTTGCGCTGATCAAAAAAATCAGCTCATTTTATTCATCAAAGTGTTCCCAGCTGTTTATGATTCCGATCAGGCAAAGGTCGGAGTAAATAAGGCTAAGGAAGAGCTAACGCATATCAATCAAGATTAACTTGCTTTTCTTGATGAAATGCTATTTGCCATTTTCGTAGCGTAAACAAAATTGAATTTGCTTCTTAGACCTATTTAGAGGGATAGGATAGGAACTAGGTACACACAAAAATAATACAAGAATCTTATTAGATCGGGCCTTTATACCATAGAGACAGAGATACATTAGTTTCGTCACCTTTTCTTATTTTATTTAATTAAGAAGGTAAGCACATATTTGGTTATACTCACTTATAAAAAAGAATCGTCAAAATCAGATGACGGAAAAAAACATTCTTCAGTAAAAAAAAATATTATTCCGCCATTCAGTCATCATATACTATATTATAACAAAAAAAAATTAGACTAATTAAGATTACCTACTACTAAATGTAAACATGACGTGCGGCTGAGTTTGCAGAAAATAGATTGTGGGCTAGCAGGCAAAACTGTGTTAATAACTACGAGTACATATTGCACTATTTCGTGACCATTAAGGACGATTCACACATTCAGTGAGCCCACAGTTCCGGCACAGTACCGTATCAGTGATAATTATTCTTTCAAACATTTTCTATGGATGTATTCACACTTGTCCGTGTCAGTGTTGTATCAGTACCGTCAGTGTCAGTCCATAGAAAATGTTTGAAAGAATAATTATCACTGTTAAGGTACTGTGCCGGAACTGTGGGCTCACTGATATGTGTGAATCGTCCTTTATGATAGAAACAAAATCACTGACTCAATTTTTCTGGAGTCCCATAATCTGTGGAATTAATGTATCTGTTTTACGCCAATATTTTTGTTCCATATTCTGTAGAGTCCGTATGGTCTGTATGGTTCCTAAGCGATGACATGTGGCACATTTATGTCTACTGTGACTCTGATACTGTACCAGAGTCAACTATACCTCTATAACTGAATCTTATTAATAAAGAGTGCCGCTAAGCCAGAGCACCAATTTTGGCACTAAACAATTGGACCCTGTTATGCAGAAAAGATACAACCAACGCTTCATTACTTGTGGGTTGTATCTTTTCTGCATAACAGGGTCCAATTATTCTATAGGATATTTTTTTTCTTCGAATTACTCATGTTCTGAAACCACACAAAAACTCATCAGTGGTCGTACGTAACACAATACACGCTGATTGAAATAATATCCAGCTGTGATTGTAGTTGCGATGCCGCGCAATAACACGACAGATCACAGACCCGAGACGGTAAACAACTATATATAGAGTTGGAAGTTGGATATTTTCTCCGATAGATAGCCGGAAGCACAGATCTATATATATTTAAATCGACAAGACGGTCAGGTATTCGTCACTTTCCTGTGGCGAAATCGAGAAGATCACAATGCTTATTTATTTATTGGATGACATCGGGCTGGTGCAAGTGTCTATGATAGAAACTGACGTAAAACTTTGCCAAGGCATTGCTTTGACAAAATTGCCACCTTAATAAAAAAAACTCTCTTAAAACGTAGGTAGTGATTATATACTCTCTGGTGCATGCAACAATTCAGCACAAAAATAATTTCTCCACAAAAGCTTCAAATTACTACATTCATCTAAAGGGGTGAAAATTAGGCAAAAGTTAATGTATGGACTGCTTACTATTCTTTAATTTATTAAAATTATGCCCTTTGGTATTTAGATTTCGTTGAAATAGAATTAATGCAAATGACATGAAAGATAGGAAAGCGATCAACCGAGAATTATCCTTGAGGGCTATTGTTAGCGGAAAAGCCTTTAGAAACTCATTGATCACGAGTATTGAATATAAGGTTTAAAATAAGCTCCCTGCTGCTTTCTTTCCTAACAATTACAACCTAAGTGTTTTTAAGAAGAGAGTGAATAGGTACCTCTTAGACCTTGTGGCCTTTCCTCGAACAGATTGATAAGATTGTAGTCAAACAAAAGTCTATTTACAATAAATAAAAATATTTTCCTATATGTACTTCTAATACCATAATATTAATGAAGCCGTGTTGGCTAATTTCCGAAGGAACGTTCAAACCCCGCCACGCACCTCTAGGCATTTTTATTTTCTTGAAAAGTTTATATGCGCTTTGACTTTAAAACACGCGCTATGAAGGTGATGGCATTATAGCATATGAGTTAACATTATAAAAATCCCCTTGCTTTGTCCAGGATTAAAAACTGAGCGTCATTATCATTCTATCTGAGAGAATAAAATCTTCATCAGATTTTATTAAAGAAAGAACCATATGCCTTGCTCATAACTGAGGTTGGCAGGTAGAAAATGTCTTGGCATTAAGCCCACCTTTTGTACAATTCTTTATTTTCTTGTTCAAATATTCTTAATAATAAAAACTGGTTTACGAGTATTTTTGATGCATAAATAGTAAAGTAACTAGGTACTAGAGTTTACATTACACCCGTTTATATTGTTATGATAACAGCTTATACGCATCGCATTATTTATATCTGCTTCAGGAGCATTACATTTATAAAAACACAGTATTTATAGTTTGCCACTGTAACCAGTTCTTCAAAAATCTATCTCAAAGAGCTAATCCAAATTTCCTTTATAATTTTCCCTTTGTCATTATAAAACCAGACTTAAGGATAAACTATTTACTCCAAGAACTAGGCTTGCGAATTTTTTTTTTAATTTAAAAGTGTACGAGTATAAACTTAAATATAATAAAAATACTTACAGAGGGTCTCTATTGCGCATAATTTTCATAGTTGTTTTTTATAACAAATAATGTTACAATCTTTATATATATAATTCTTCTGTGAGTGTGTATGTCACTGAACTCCTCCTAAATGGCAGCACCGATTTTGGTGAAATTTGTTGTGTGTGTTTAAGTGGGTTCGAGAATGGTTTAGATTCACAATACGGTCAACTAGATATTGTTTTTTGAGATGTGGGACAGGACAAAGTCTGTCGGGTCGACTAGTTACAGTATAAAAATATTTTTTGGTTAATGACTTCTTTATTTTACACCATTGTTCGTGATACTTTTGAAGGTACTAAAATTCACAGAGATATACACATTTCGAGTGAAACATAAATATATAATTTGGTACATAATATTAGCATTAGTGTAGTATAAAGTAATATGTATTTATCAATGTTTAATTATTTGCTCGCAATTATTTGAATATCGGATAATCTATAAAACGCTAACAAAGCTTTTCCGAAAAACTAGTAGCTAATATTAAATCTATCGTTGAAAATGTTTTCCGAACACGATAGCCCATCCCTAGAAGTAATGATAGGCGGGCGGGATGTTGACGTACAGTCGAGCGCGACCGCCCGCCCTACGCGCGCCTTTTGCGCTCACGGAATATTGCAGCTAATGGGTAAGCTAATATTTCTAATAACTAATATTTCTAGTTATCGAATCATTTCGCAGATAGTTGTAGTTTGAAAAAGTTAAATAAAAATAATCTGTTTTGTTGCATGAATTTGTATGTCGGCATACAAGGGGGTCAGAATAGATAACGATATTTTGTAGATAAGACTTCCGTTTATGAAGTTTTGTAAATATTAAACTGTTTAACTGAACTCATTTGTTTATTATTATAAAATGGGAAGTCATAAAGAGTGTTTATAATAAATTGGACAATATTATAATGACACTCTTTATAGCTATTAATTACTGTCTATATTGTTACTTGTTTTTGCTACTTTTATTGAGCTTGTTATGACCCTAATTATTGTTATACCTGTTATCAGTCAAAACTTAACAATTAGGTTATAGACGAATTCACTAAACAGTGGCCGAGTAAATATGTAGAATGGGTGTTCCAAAAGCCCACGCAGCGGTATCAGTTGAACCCATCCATAGTTAACAACACAAGACTACACACTATTGACAAAATACAACCAACAAGGCTATATAAAATTACGAAACTACATTTAACGCCGTGATGATTGAATCTTATTTTATCCTTGTAAAAATATATTTTTATAGTATCAAGTATAGTGACTATCGCTCGTATTCATAAAAACACCTATTTCTGGCTTATTATAATACGCTTTTTTTTGCGTATAGTGTTTTAATATGTGACTAAATTGTGTTTGTGTGCACACCTATTTAGATAGCTTTGTTGCATCTCAAGGCCCAGTTTGCGAGCCCTGCAGCTATTGCACATTGCTCAAACCAGTTCTCTGTTACTTTCACTGAACCTGAACGTACCCACAAATCTGGGTTATGTTTTGTTGGAAATAAGTCTCAGAAACTCCCTAAACTCAACAGTTATTTGTTTAAATTATAAATTAACGTTTGATGGTAGTGTTAGCTATAATTAATAGGTACTTGTATATGTAGCAACATAAATTTTCGTTGAAAGTCGGTTAAAAACTTAGTCGTAAAGTGGTTCATGCTTTAGTTGATTAATGTTATTTATGAGTATTTCGTTCTTATAAAGTGACGGAAATAAATATACATAAAATAATATTTAATTTCACTTCGAAGGTCCTGTTGAAATATTCCTATTACTACAAAATAAGGATTTAATATAATAAATCTAAATATAGAATTTAAGAAAAACCCCCGATTCCAATGCTTTAATTTCCTTAAAAGTAAAACGCCATAATATTTTGTAATGTGCACGCGATGCGTTTCATTCGATACCTCACTCGCGAATATTTGCAGATTTTCGGTTTTCCTTCCCCACTCTAACCCTCATAACTTTTAAACGGCACAACCGATTTTATGAAACAAATCTGAGAACACTCGCGCCAGACTCACCTTCATACAAAAACTAAATTAAAATCGCTCCATCCGTTCGGGAGCTATGATGTGATGAGACAGACAGATAGACAGACAGACAGACACGTCAAAATTATAACACCCCTCTTTTTTGGTTGGGGGTTTAAAATGAGTTATTATTTTAATTTAAATTCATTTATTCACCAATTAACATGGGGCGTTATACAAGGCAAGTCAAATTTACATAACTTAAAACTGTAACAATAATTCTTTATCATAGTGTTTCAGGTTTAAAACGTTATCAGTAGTTTAATTTATTTAAAATTTTAAAGTTAATTCTTGTAAAAACTGTAATTTCTGCAAAAAATAACCAGTATCTCAATTAAAGAGATAACCTTTTATGTTTACGGAAGCTCCGATCCTCCATTCACGTCATGAAAGCATTGGTGTGAAACGAAATCTTAGCACTGGTGATTTGCATAATTGTGATGTCTATAGCTTTCCCTAGGTACCTATACATATAGTTCAATAGTCGTGAAACAGGTTTTTATTGAAGAAGAGTACGTTAGAAGTAAGAAGCTTGTAAAAGGCGTTAGGTAAGTGGTTCGGTCTTGGAATTGCAGAGAATATGATGGTAATAATACTAAAATTATATTAGCTATCGTGGCATAAACATATATTTAATCATTTATAACTTAGACATGTTTTCGGGTACCTAATATTAAGTACTTATTCAACGATTTAGGTTGGATTAGTTGAATATTTTTTAATGTTTCTCTAATCTGTCTCAACGGAATTACTTAACCTGAGATAGTATGCGCCAAAGTAAAAAGAAAACTTTCACATAGAATAGTACCTTCAATTGAGGAGTACTATTCGTTTAAAATCATCAAAATTCTAGTATTTTATACGCTGATTCTACCTACACACGTCATTTCCATAAATATAGAGTCGTGAAAGTTTAATTAACTTTGCAAATACAAAACAAAACCCCGTTAACAAGAACAACAACAGAATTTTCCGCTAATCAAACATTATATCCATGCCATACAATTTCGATCGATGTAGTCACTACACATCGCTAATTTTGTTATCAGATAAGCTGAGGGCAGACTTGCGGAGTGCGCCGTGGGACCGACGAGCAGATTGGAAAGCAGATATGTCGCCCGTCACACCCATAATACAACACAAAGACGTATTGTCCTCTATACACCCTCAAGCGAGAATAGATGTGTCGTGGAAGGCGAATGTATGGAGCGCGGCTCTTGGGGCTGTGGGCGGAGCTGGCATGGTGCTGTTCATCGCTCTACTGGTTTTCCTGCTGCGGCAACCTAGGACACGAAAGTTTCCTACTCTTGCTCCTATATGTGTCGCACAAAATGTAAGTTAACTTTATTGTACTAATATTATAGATGTAGAGTTTGTTTGCTTTTGTTTGAACGCGCTAATCTTAAGAACTACTGGACCCATTTGAATTATTTCACTGTTAGATAGCCTATTTATAGAGGAAGACTGTAGAATACTTTTTACCACGGGAAAAATCCATAAAATACGGGCAAAGCTTGACGAGCCACATTCATATAATTTTTATGATTTCACTTCTTGATGTTGGAAATGTTGTCCTTAGTTACCACATTTCTTCCAATTTCTAGGCCACGATAACTTCATGCAGGATAAATAATTCAACTAAATAACATTTTGATTCATATGAATTCAATAATTAAAATGATTTATGTTGATAGTGGTGAGACCACCACCAAAAATAACAATTAACTTCCAAATAATCCAATTAGATGTCGCTTTGTGGCCGAGACTCAATTTAATTGGCTACATGATACATTTAAAAAGGGTAAATTTAGGTCAAATTTGAACGTATCTCTAGGCATAATATACACTATACACCATTAAGATGGATTTTAGTACTCGTATACACTAAGAAATTTAATTTTGACGACCTTTATATACATACACATTTTTAACCTTCACCATCCCTACAACATGTCGAAACCATATTCCTTGAAGCAGGTATGGAACTGACACTACTGCTTGTTTTAATTACGACCGTTTTTACGAATCTGCTAGAATACTAAGGCAATAACACAAAAACAACAAAGCTACATCATGTTGTTTTGTTCCAACCAAAGCACTATCTAGAGATCAAGCTAACGATATCAGAACATTACGCGAAAGGTCAAACATTACGCATGATGCGTTAAATAGTCGTCATTAGAAACGTTTGATTTTGTATTGTCAGTTGTCTCTTCATGAACAAAAATCAACCGACTACTAGTATAAGATATTGGTAATTGTAATTGAACTTGAAATTCTTATAAAATTTAAATGGTATTAAACTGCAAGCACCACCTTCTAGGTCTTCATACTCCATCTTAGACCACATCGTCACTTAACATCAGGTAAGATTGTGGTCAAATGAAGGTTTATACAAAATAAAAAATTAAATAACACCACCACCATATAATTAACAATTGATATCATGGAGAAAAAAGTTCTGAGGATTTAAAAACTAATGCTTAAGTTGAGAACCTCCTCCTTTTTTGATGGTCGGCTATAATTAGTTCTTATTTGTGTATTCTTTCTTTTTAAACACTTTACAAAGCATCATTTTAGATTTTGAGTTTGAGATTAACTCACTTTAGCACCTCTACGTCAGGTCTACGAGATTTTCGTAGCACGCTACGAAGTTCACGTTGACAAGAGACATACTGTAGTCACAGAAAATTAAATTTCTACCCGTAGTAAAAGGAAACCTTGTATTTTCATACGCCATCTATCGGAGTAGCGTAACATCACATTAAAATAGCACCACTTCCCTGCATCCTGAGTCTAGGTAGGTTACTTTTTTCCGCGAAAACGACGATAGGTAGCGCCACACACTATCATAACACTTTGTTGTTACACGAGGTTCCCGTAGACTGCTACGACGTAGACGTAATTTAGTTCAGATTATTTAATATAGATGGTGTTACTTGTCTCAATTTTAGAAGGTTTTTCATAAACTTGGTATTTCGATTTCTTAGCATTGTATAATAAATTACAACGTAATCCTTAGTATAGGCATAGAATAATTAATTACTACGATAGGTTATGTATACATTTTTGTATTGGTGACCATCGAATAATCCGGTTCTGATTACTTTGGACAAAGGTTGCGTCACTGACTATTGGCGATGCAAAGATTCTAACTAGGGCCTCTAGTGTCAAAATTGCAAAATTGTGAAGCTATCTAAGAACGACACTTTGACAGTTTTCGTTACAATTAACGTCAGGGAAAAACATAAATAATAAATACAAATCAGATATAACTTCAACAAATAAACTAAGTGTCACTTTTAGATAGTTTCTAAATTTCGCCGCTAGAGGCGTGCGGATAATCTTTGCATCGCCAATATTTGTAATATTACTTTCAATTTTGGAATTTCTTTCATCAAGTTTTCTTGAGAGCTTAGCCCACGTCACGGTCTAGTGTTTGCAGAGTTTGCGAACTAGCCAATTACAAAATGTCTGAAGCTTTGTGGTGAGCGCTCTACTAGTTTTCTCTTCACAGAATAAGCTTAAGTTTGCTGCGCCTCTGATGCAATATATTTATTTGTAATAGACATTGAACTATTATCATGCCCTTTCATTTAAAAATGTTTAAATCATGCGGCGGAACAAAGTAGGTGTACAAAATTTATATGAAAGCAAATAAAGGTTTGCTTGCCGGCAGTTCAATTATAATTTCTAAATACTTACAAATTATTTTTAATATAATATTTGTTTCACAAAAGATAAATTATCATTTAAATATCACCGACTCGCCAATTCTTAGGTTCACAATAAAAAAGAATATTAAAAGAATTTTTTTTAATAGGATACAGTAATTCAAATGAAACCTTTATGTTTATAAAAATAGCAATATGATAAATAAGAACGAAAACAGTAGAACATATTTTAAACAAGTATTTTTAGGGATGCTACAAATGGCATAAAACTATAAGATTCGTCATACCTGGCTGTCTGTCTGTTCATGTATTTCACTTTCCGACACTATAAAAACTATATTGTTGGAACTTGGTAAGTAGATGTATTCTATAAACCGTATTAAAAATTTCACATAAAAGTACTAAAAAAAATAATCGTAGTATATTTTTGGTCTTTCACAAACTAAGAAATGAATCTCAAAGAAATGTTTCATCAAACTATGTCTTCAAAAATGTTATAATATTTCTAACATTTTAATTCGAAACTGAATAGTTATGCGCTAGAGACACTTCCAAAGAAGTAAAAAATGTGTGGACATACATTTTTCCACTTCGTAAATAATTGGGCGATTCAACAATCCAATTTAAGGCAGTAGCTTGTGAGGCTATGATGTAAAGCTACACAGCAGTCTGATAAAATACGATGCCATAAAAGTCATTTGTTATTCTCGCTTGATGTCTAGTTTAAAATGCTAATTAGTTGTCGCTTTCAGCAAATGTATTCAGGCGCTGCTTGCTTTAACTTTGGTATTATGACATTTTAAATGTGATCACTTGATTACCCAGTGGCATACTTTATATAGAGTCAGTGAAACAATTCAGAAGGGTCCATGTTAACAAATTGACGTGCCCTTTTTAATCCCTGACCAAAAAAGAGGGGTGTTATTGACGTGTCTGTCTGTCTGGGACATCATAGCTCAGATGATAAAGCGATTTCAATTTAGTTTTTTTTTATATCTGCAAATATACTCAAGTGTTTATTTCAATGATAGAAAACTACTGCTACTGCTCCCGTTCGATGACAACTTGTGTATCTTTTAGAAAATAGTAAAAATAAAATATATATTACAAAATGGTTCTTTAAATCGCTCTTGAACATCACAAAGTTTAAAACTCTTGAATACCATTAAAATCCGCATAGATAGAGGTTTATAGGTTAAGTGAGGGCAAGAAGGTGTCATTGGGGACCCACACAGCGCCATAATTACTGATCTGGTGCCAGATAAAAATAGTCACTCGGTTTCAGCAATAAGGTTTGCTTTAGTTTAGTTTGAGGGTGATTTATAAATGCTATTTTAGGCGGCCCATTAAACGGGACCGACATTATTGAGAGCTTTTAACGTAAATGAGACTCTAATGCTATTATTGTGATAACGTACACTTAATACTGTTATCCGAATGCAGCGATTGTGTTAAAGGAGTTCATTTAATGTTATTGCATATTGCGCAATTTAATATAATCTTTGTATATTCCTACTACTGGCAAAATTAGGTGAGTATATCGAAATGGATGATATTAAGAAAAAATTTCAACCGAGTGCGCCTTAATTTTTTGTTTTTTTTTACTGTGTATTGAAAATAAAATTATACTTCACAATTGCAGCTGGTTTCTAGTACTAACACAATCATGTCAAAACAAAAATAAAAATATCAGGGCAAGATACCCTATAATTAAATTCAGTTAATAAATATGTCAAATTGCAAATACTTAGTCCATACCAAATAAAATATATAAGGTATGTCAAGTTTTTAATAATAAATCAATGACATTAAATGCAATACAAACGGAATGTCAATGCAAGCAAATTAATTAGGTATCTCAGCTTGTTATGATTTGTTAGAGAGCACTCTATGAACTCATCATAAGTGTAGAATGTATGTTATATTAGCTATAATTTTAATCGCATTTGGGTAATAATAAAAGCAATAATAATAATATAAATTTAACTTGTAAAATGTCACAGGCAACGGCATGGCCTATCTTTGGGGTAAGCCCTCCTTAGATCTTTATTTTGTTCTCCACCATTAAACTTTTACAACAATGCAAAGCAATAGCATTGTTGCAAAAGCTTTCTAGTATCTCGGTTCATGAGGTGACAGACTGACGGACGGATGGAGACCGATGGATAAACGTACAACAGACTATTAGTAATAGGTATAGATCCGTTTTCATTCGAAACCCTAACAAAGAAAATCCCCGACGAAAATATGGCACAGACTTTTGATTTACTATTAGAAAGAAGAATGTAATAATTACTACTGCTTTCAAATTTCAATATTTGTTCAAATAGAAAAAAAAACTAATCTTGTTTGATTCTGGTTCATCAGCGAATCTAAAATGTTTGTGGCCGATAGATCAACGTATCATAGATCATATTTGAAATTTAACTACGGATACATGATAGATACAAGATACAAGATACAAAATCATTTATTTCCATAGTTTGGTTTTTCAAAACTTAGACACATTCGGCAGCTTTGTTTTGGCTATTTCATGGCAAAATGTATCCCTAAATTTCAACCCGGCTGACATCTCCAAATACTTTTGTTAGACATTAAAGGATAAAATATATAAAATAACACTCTTACACAGGGAATCTCTAATTAATGTAGCCTTATGTTTCACAAGAAGTTAAAGTGACAATGTTTGCAGACGCAATGTAAAAAGTTTGTCATTTTCTCGAAATACTTTTCAAACGCAATGATATAGTTTATTCGAGAGGTTTATCATTTTAAGGGTTCCATGCTCAAAGGGTAAAACGAGACTTCGTCGTCGGTCTGTTTGACTGTCACCAGGCTGTATATCAAGAACCATGATAGATAGATAGTTAAAATTTTGAGTGATATATTAATATTGTCGCTATAACAACATAAATACTAAAATCAAATAATAAATATATATAAGGGGGCTCTCATAAATCAAACGTAATTTTTATGAAGCTCAGCGTTGCGCAAGGCCGGTACTTGCATAATTTTGAACTCAAAAAAATATTTTGTTCTTTTTTCTAATTATTTTTATTGCAAAATTCATACTCTAGGTGTGATCTATCAAATTTATTCGAAACATTTTTGCATACGTGAACGTTATAAGCCACAATTGTATTTCCTCCATTCTATATGGGTGTTTAATATGTATAATAAATAAATCTAAATTTAAAATTTAAGATAAACCCCCGATTCTAGTGTCTTTATTTCCTTTAATGTAAAACAACATAATATTATGTAATGTGGACGCGATGCGCTTTCATTTGATACCCCACACTAGTATATTTGCAGATTTTCTGTTTTCCTTCCCCACTCTCACCCCCATAACTTTTAAACGGCTCAACCGATTTTCATGAAACATATCTAAGAACACCCGGGCCAAACTCACCTTTTATAAAAAAAAACTAAATTGAAAACGCTCCATCCGTTCGGGAGCTATGGTGGAACAGACAGACAGACAGACAGACACACAGACAGACAGACAGACAGACAGACACGTCAAACTTATAACACCCCTCTTTTTTGGTCGGGGGTTAAAAATATCTGTACATGTATGTATTATATTAAGTATATCAGATGTCTAGTACCCGTAACACAAGCTCATAGCTTACCACGGGGTGGATGTTGTTGTGTGGATTGTCCGGCAATATTATATTATTATTATATTCTCTATATTATATATTAAGCATCAAATCAAAAGGGAAGTAGGTACCTATTTATTGAAATCAGCGAAAGAGAATTTCGTAGTACGTTGAACATGAATAGGACCCTCAAAATCTCTCTCGGTCGCCGTGCCGTGCCGTGCGTTCAACTTTACGAGTTGATAAGCACCTTTTCATATTAGCCGACCTGTTTCGTACTACAAGTTTGTCTTACATACATATACAACATTATTAACATTGAGTATGTGTAACATATACTCAATTTTGATAGTAAATAATCTTTAAAAGTTGTAAATAATATTATATACCTTTATTTTGTCCTCGCAAATATGTTTGCGTTGATTTTTTTTAAACATCATCAGTTAACGCTAATCTACGCTGAGCTTGGGTGTATAGGTGACTCATATACTAGGTGCAATTTTTTTTGTAAATACATACATAGAAAATACCTTCTTCTTTTATCAAAATATAAGTTAACATATTTCCTAAAATTACTGGCTTCAAGTTAACTCAAAATCCGAATTAATGAAGTAAGTAAGAAAGTAAGGCCGAATGTTATTAAATTTAAATGAGCCCAACATGTACCTACAGGAAATCGTTTTTTCTACTTCTTCACTAAGAAAAAAGGCTTATCTTACAAAAAAGGTTAAAAAGCGAAACCACTACTTTCTTTAAAAATGGTTAAAAATATCTCTCTGTAATTTCTCATCGTAAGTTATTTTTATACCTATTTCATTATCATTTAAGGCTGGAATGATAACGTCCACTGGACATAAGATTCCTCAAATTTGTTTGGGAGCAACTTGCAGCCACTGTGAGTCAGTAGCGCTAGCTTTCATCAAACCATCTTGTTTTCGACTCACGAACTTCATGAGGAAATCTGCTTTGTTGTTTGAAAACTTACAAATAGTTCTTACATAGTATCGGTTTACATTATAAGTCGCATCGCACTTTGTATCGAGAACTTACAGAGGTATCGAGTTGGCAAAATCGTTATGCAACATTAAATCAAGTCTTTTAAAATAGTAGACTTAATGCACTCTAAAACACCTGTGGGTGAATATAGGCTACTAAAAGTATACTTAATGCACCTGGGTGAATAAACTCCGGTAAATAAGGTATACCGCCCCAAATTTTAAATAAAGCAACCTACTTTTAGTTTGAAATAAATGTATTACTAGCAGTTGCTATTACCGCGTTCTAATGTATTTTCCCACGGAACGACTTATCTTCCCGCGGGTAAAAGTAGCCTATGCATGAATTGTGAGTCTCCTGTTTATGTGAAAGTCGGTTAATAATCCAAATTTAAAATTAAAAAAAACTTAAACCTGAAACTTGAAACTTCCTGAACTTCAGTTCCCTTAAAAGTCAAACTATTTTGTTTATAATGTACACGTGATGCGCTTTCATTTGAGACCCCACTCGAGTATATTTGCAGATTTTCGGTTTTCCTTCCGCACTTTTTACCCTCATAACTTTTAAACGGGTCAACCGAACCGCACGGCAGCGGCTTATAAGCGCCTTTATACAGAAAATCCAAAAAAATATAAGGCTCCGGCCAAACCTACGCGTCTGCAATGCGGGAAGCGACTGCGACGCAAAAGCGTAAGCGTGGGCACGTTTTTGCCTGAAAACGTTCTGCTTTAGGTGTGCAAAGGACCATCAAAGCATGGGTATCGTCCGCCGGATGGCAGACGCTGCCGCTTCGCAGTCGCTTTGGTCGCGCAGTTTTAGCCGAAGTTTAAATATTTGAATTAAATTGACGTCATCGAGGTTAAGCAGCGTTACACGCACCGCTGTTATGAATTTAAAGGCTGATCAAGGCTTCGTACCTTTTAAACTTTATTAATTATTTTGTACTCTACAAAAAACAATTCAAACTAGATACACAAGCAAAAAGTACGCAACCAACTTGTCCTTAGCGATTCAATTTGTAAATATGTCATTATGTTTCATCCAATAACACTTTCAAACATCTAACCGCTATCAAGAAAACATGTTTACGAAGAGAACCATCTGCTCTCTTGAGTCTTGCCCAATTTTACAACTTAAGCTACAAATCGAGTTTTATTGAACCAAACTCAACCAATGCAAAATGACAATTTGATTTCAGCTAAGCGGTAAAACTGAGTTTAACCTGATCTGATAAAGTTTATAAAAAAAGCCGTATTGGCTAAGTGGGAGCATTCATTCCGAAAGTCGTGGGTTCAAACCTCGCTGCGCACCTCAGGATTTTTCTGCTAGAAAAATGTATGTGCGCTTTAAACACGTGCTTTAACAGCAAACAGCTGCATGTTCTGAGAACTTTGAAGAGTTTGAAAGAAATGTGACATTCACAACCCGTACCTGGCCAGCTTGGGTGAGTTTAAGTTTAAGTGGCGAGGTGGCGGGAATCGAACCCGCTACCTCTTACGCCGCAAGCGAACCCTCGCCCACCGCGCCACTAAAAATGAATGAATGATGATAATAAAGTTTATAGCCATTGGTGAAATCGGCACTTACACGTAGCAGTTAACAGAGCTGCGAGCTTTACCTCGTTGTGCGAACGCTCACCTGACCTGGAAATCTCATGAATATTAAATCACAACGCTGTAACGTTATTAAACTTTTCGTCGCCTGAACAGCTTACTAGGGCAGTTGATTATCTCAGCAAATGTTATTTTTTATTCACATAAATCTCACAATATAATATATTCATAGATTTTGAGATCATGTTATAGACTTAAAGCTTTTCCCTCGTATCCATAAAAACTCCTATTTCTGGCCAATATAACTGAATTAGCTAAAACAGACAATAAGCCTAATTATGCCTCATTTTGCGACTATTATAGAGATATATTATGGACAAGGGTGGACAGATTTATGAAACTGTTATTAAATACATTTAAGCACTAATTTCGGTTCTATTAATATGAATACGGGGATTTGTATTTTAATGTAATCTAGACATCGTCTCCTTACATTACCTGACTGCGCTAAATGGAGGGTTATGTTTTTCAAGAGTATGACTGAATAGGTATTTGTTTGGCAGGCTCTTCTGCCTGAACGAGTCGATGGATGACTGATATACTTACTTTTGAAAATATTCTGTTGTTCCCTCTATTTACTTATTTTGTTCTATACATATATGTATTTTATTACACTACACACAAGATGTTAAATAAATTGTTTCAGTCCGATTTCTTAAAATATTAATCCTCATATACAGAGCAAAAATCAAATCATATTCCTATAAGAGCAACATCCAAGTCACCTCAACTTTAAAGATATATATAATACTAGTGGCCCGCCCCGGCTTCGCATGGGTTTTTTTCAATTTTTTTTCCAAAATTGTGAATCTAAACCATTCCCAGATCCCCTTGAACACACACAAAAAATTTCATCAAAACCGGTCCAGTCGTTTGAGAGAAGTTCAGTGACATACACACTCACAGAAGAATTATATATATAAAGATAAGTGAAGATGTTTTTAACATATAATTTAAATAAATCTAAATTTAAAATTTAAGATAAACCCCCGAATCCAATGCTTTAATTTTCTTAAAAGTAAAACTCCATTATATTTTGTAATGTGCACGTGATGCGCTTTCATTTGATAGCCCACTCGAGTATATTTTGCAGATTTTCGGTTTTCCTTCCCCACTCCCATAACTTTTAAAGGGCACAACCGATTTTCATGAAACATGTCTAAGAACACTCGCGCCAGAGTCACCTTTTATACAAAGAAAACTAAATTAAAATAGCTCCGTCCGTTTGGGAGCTATGATGTCCCAGACAGACAGACAGACAGACACGTAAAACTTATAACACCCCTCTTTTTTTGTCGGGGGTTAAAAAAGAAAACAATACATGAACACTTATGTTAATATTGTCACTTAACCATGTGCCAAATGTCACTTTTAAAGCTAAGGGGCGATCGCGATAAGACAAGACATTTTACAAGTCATTAAAAAGCATTAAAGAATCACCTATAAAAATAACACTGAGATAATTGGTGTTTTGTGATACTATGTAGAAATTGCAGTTCAAATCACTTTGTCAGCATCTTTAGTTTCTCGTGAGAGGGTTGTGTGAAATCTCCCCGGTATAGTGTTACTACTTTGTGTGGAAAGCGTAGTGTGGTAAAGCTCTCTTAAAGCTCAGACGGGAGCTATTAAAGTACGTTTCGTTCTTGCGTTGAAACTTGGAACTTATTTTGTACAAGATTCTCAAGTTGAGAATTTTCCGTCGTATTATTTTAATTGCTCTCGGAAATAAGATAGTTTCTAGAAATAATTAACACATGCTTTAACGGGGAAGGCAAGGACATGTGACATTTACTGACCCGTACTTGGCCAGCGTGGTGAGTTAAGGCCTAATAATCTCTCTCGTCAAGAGAGAAGTCCCTGTGACCCAGCAGTGAGAACGTAAAAAGGGGTTTCTGTAAAACAGAAAATACCTTACATACATTCTGTCGAGATGGGCATGCAATAGCTATGCAACGCCGATTTTTTAACTATGCATTTGATCTTCATGCAGTTTTCAGCAATAGGTAGAGTATTTTAAGAAGAAGGTTTTTGGGTTTAATATGCATATTAGTTTACAGTACATCTTAAACGAATATAATGAACATGGTTCCAATGGTAGAGAGCCATAATAAAAATCTGGTTAAACTGATTGAGACCTGAAAAAAGTTAAAGAGTCCTTCCGCTATCCGTGATAGTGGAAAGTCTGTGAAAATAATACTTATTCACAGTGTGAACTCAATTTTAAATCCTTCTTTAAGAAAGTACAATACAATAAAATACAAATATTCTTTATTGCAACATCACAATATAGGAACATACATATTATCAAAAAAACCTGCCCTGAAAGTGCCTGATTTATATCCATTTAAAAAAACAAAAAAATGACGAAACATTAGATCTTTACATCATCACTCCAATCAGTAGCTCATCCAATAAATAATTGCAATAAATCTCAAAATGCCTCCTCAGAAATGTTTCGTCCGGAGTTGACATAATTGAATTTCATAGAAGAAAGCCCAGTAAATCACTTTCGGTGGCCGAATCGGGGTCGCAGAGGTGGGGGGAAGGAGAATTACGTCACTGATCGATGTACTACTTGTTGCGGCGCTCAACAAGCCGAATTATCTTGGATCCCTGACGGTCGAACCATTGTCTTTATTGCTTGAGATAAGCAGAAAACCCCTGTAGTTTTACACTTAGCCACAATTTCACCATTTTGTGCTACAAATCGAGTTTTATTAAACCTCGTTCTAACTTAGGAAAATGATAAATTAACGTCAATTTGATCTCAGTTAAGCGGTAAAACAAGTTTATTCTCATCTGATCGCGCTCATAGCCAATGGTAGTTTATAATAAAACTATTTTGAACAAATTCAATATGATTATATTATGTGATATGTTATGATACCAATAAATATTTTTGAATTTGAATGGTGAAATCGTAGCTGAATATTTTACAGTTCAGGCTGTTCGTTGTGGAAACAATTGGCTTCAGAAATTAGACATGGTTCTTCTCCAAATTCTTTAAAAACTTAGTCAAGAAATTCTACTTCAATAGTTTAGCATACATAGGTATATTTTTCTTCATTGTTAGCATAGGTAATGGTAGTTATTGGATTGGTATTGGTTTGGATAAATTTATGTTAATTTTAATTAAGGTAATTTACTGAATAATCCTGTTTATTTTCTCTCCATTCCGAGTTGACCCTGAAGAAATATTTTATAACTTTAAGGACCCGTTTCACAATATCCGATTAAAATTGTCAATGGTTATGTATATAGAAATCCTAACGTCAGACACTGACAGCTGTAAGTTGACTTGATAGCTCTTTAATATTGAATTATTTTAATTACAGATTGTGAAACAGAGCCTGTTTACTATAATGTAGGCTACCCAAGTTTGTAAGCAAAATCCTTTTTTTTTTAACATACCTCCAAACTCATATAATTTACCTTGTTAAAATTTTTAATACAGAGTTTTTATATTTATAAACCAATCTTATTAAATGGGAAAATGGGGATGGTAACTTTAGTGATCTAAATTTCTTACAGGTATGTCATTTTCATCAACTGATTAGTGGTTTATGTTTTAAACTAACCTATACATTCTTACTATTTATACATGATTCCCTAAATATTTATGAACTCGGACATAACAAATACTGCGGACCACGTATCTAATTCTATAGGTTGTTTCAAAATCGGTATATAAAACGGAAGAGGTTCGAGTATTTTTTGTTCTACTATTTTTCGATTAGGAAGCCCATTTGTCGAAAATAATTTGGAAATCTTTTTTTTTCGTAAGTTTCACCTTAAATTATCATTTATTATTTTTATTGGTTACCTTGAGATGTATCAATTACAGTAAAACCTATGTCATTAAGTATTTAATAATTATTACAAATTAAACAGTAATCAAAAACAATATGTATTTTAACAGCTATCATGGGTTAAAAAAATCAACTGATATGAAGCTAAACATGTCCTAGGGATTAGATTAGGCTAAAAAAATTAGAGTCCTCCAAATCGAAAAGTTTTAGATCGAAATATGATCGCCTGGTGAGTGCCATTCACACCCTTTTCGCTTAAAATACCAATTAAGAACCTTGTATATAATTATATTCTTATTAGGGAATAAAATGTGCCAGATGGCAGATGTAGATGGAACGCTACTATGAGACAAAAATTCTATAATATAATATAAATAGGGGGAAAAAATCACAAAGCCGCCAAAGACGCGGGTATGGGTAAAAATCGAATAAACTAAATACCATAAATCTTAGTTTTTATTAACCTACCTAGGGCTATCTTCTTTGATTTAATGTATCAATTGAATTAACTTAAACAAATTGAATTGAATTAAGCAATTCCGTTTAAAAGCTTTGGACGCTTAAAGCAAATCCGCTTGGTTGGTACCAACACAGCTGCGTTCTACTCTGGTACGTAACTAATAACTAAATGAGAAAGTTTGCATGTTTGTAACTCAATTTATGGCGCGAGGGTGAACAACTTTATAACAGTGAAACCGACTGAAACATTGTGGCTTGTATCTATTTTAAGTTACTACATACAGCCTAAATTTAAAACCTTAGGTGACTTGACAATACAATACTCTTTATTGAACACAACATAATAAAACACAAAAAATGATAAAAATGTACAAAAATTGTGAAGGAATGGGCGACCTTATCGCTGATAGCGATCTCTTCCAGGCAACCTTGGGATGGACATAAATCATAAAGCACGAATAAGACGGGAGTAGTAAATTATAATGGAGATACGAGTATTAATAAATTAAATACAGATTAAATACAATATTACAGGATTTTAGCTATATGAAAATTATAAATAAATATAAATTCCTTTACACTTTACGCCTGATTCGACCGTGTTTGTCTTCAGTCGGCAGTTTATTTATTGATTTCGCTTACACAAACACAGGTCACATGCACTACATGCACTGCAAAAGAGTTTGGGTGTAGGTACTTGTATAATTATCTTATAACGGTATGTCAATTAATAATTATCTATTATAATCAGATCACGGTGATATCGAACTTAAATCTAGGAACAGATAGGACAATGTAATTCAATGTCTTAATTATAAATATGTTACCTAATAAAAATAATAATATATCATAAAGCTGCAGAGTTTGTAAAAATACGTTGTTCCCGAAAAATATATAAAACGCGGACAAGCTGCGGTGCGAAAAGCTAGTTAAAAAATATAGTGATTGAAAGTTGGGGTCAATAACCGAATGTTTCGAATGTACACAATGTATTAATACAAACGGGATTAAACAGAACCATTTACTATAGAGGTATTACGTGTACCTTTTAGGCCAATGATACTGACATGTCTGTTAGTGAAAATGGCATAACATTCGGACAAACGCTGCAGATTTATAGCAGGTTTTTCAATTGTCATTGTGATGTTATTTGCATACATTTCATGATAGTCCGAGGTATAAAAGAATTGAAAAATCGACGGATATTTTTACGGTAGCTTTTTAGGTCGATGACCCTTTATTCTGTGTCGGCTTATTGATAAATGTTTGAAGTAAATATTGATTTCAGATTGCTAATGGATTAAATGCAAAACAGAATGTAAATAGTGGGTTTTAGTATGTTGTTTTGGAAAAAACTTAAAAAAATAGCTTGACTATGAATATTTCGCTATGGATTTCATGAGAAGGTCTCATACCTATCTTACTTCCTATTCCAATTTATCAGTCCTATCTTTAAGTTAAAACGGCATCAAGTGTCTCAAAGTTCTACAAGATAGGATTCACGTTTGTCTTTAAAAGTGGAGGTACCTGGTAACACGATTGTGCCATAACTTTGCGGTGCAAGTTATGTAGTTGAATGAAAACCGCTTAGTGCGGGAGTATGGTTTACGCACAAATAGGTCTAACCTGATTGAGACTAGGCAATCAGTTAAATATCAGAATAGTAAAATGTATTACTATTTGTATTGATATTACAATTAATTCCATACATAGGGACTATTCCACCTGAGTAAGGAGGGTATACGCGTGCGAGTTTCATACTAAGGCGAGCGTGGCAGTGTGAATAGAACTGGCGCTCAGCATTTTATATTAGGCCTAAACTAAGTAATATGACAAATTGTCATATTACTTAGTTTATATTACTTAGTATTGTCAATGACAATACTGTCATTGACAATACTAAGTAATAAAAAAAATATTAATAGTCATTGACAATATTTTTTATGCAGTTTAAGAAATATATATGAATAAATTGTCTCGCTATTATTATATTCAACTAGGGGCCCGCCCCGGCTTCGCAAGGGTTATTATTCAAAATTAATATCCCGGCAATTATTCTATTTATTCTCGACTTTTAAACCTTCCCTAGACCTCCACGAACATTTCAAGACTAAGATAAGATAAATCCGTTCAGCCGTTCTCGAGTTTTAATCAGACTAACGAACAACAATTCATTTTCATTTATATAGATTTATCGAGGTGTATTTGTAAAAAATCGTTTGATTTTCGTAATAGTACACGTATTTCGAAAATACTTAACTCAAATATCTAAATATATTTATGCTATCTATAATACAAATATAACATATATATCGTAACAGATGATCCACGATGCTGACACTTTAGTCTATAAGGTATATGTTTATATGAGCCTTAGATGCCTGAAATAAATGATTTATTATTAATTATTATTATAATCCCAAGATCCTATCTATAATCTCATCTATTGGTAACTATTATTTGATTATTAGCTATTTACGTAGTAATTTATTATTCTATGGCTATGTCATTATTTTCATACATTTTTAGCTTTGAAACTGATACTGAAAGGGGTAGGTTAGGTATTTAGAAAACCTCTCATAAGTAATCTGAATAGATCGCATTAAATACTATATTACTTTAAATATTTTCTCTACGAACTATATAAGTTTGTAGTGAAAATATTTACTGTGAAATTTCGAGGATGCTGCCGGGCAGCCGGGAGTTCTGAATCGTTGCAACAGAGGCGGTGAACTCTCATGTCAGTTGCTATTAATGCCTGCAGGGCAGTTAGGGAAATTCAGTCATGGATATTTTGTGATTCCACAAACAGCTATCGTCCATTTCCAAAATTCAGCGAATAATATTCTGTTAATTCTCAAGCAGACACTAGCAGTTTGTTGTTTAGGGAATAAATTGTTGTATTTGTTGCACGAAATTTATCTCGCTAAATATAATTATTGTTTACTAGCTGGCCCGGCGAACTTTGTTCATAAAGTTTGTTGTCTTTGTTCATCCTCTTTGACTATATTTGCAGCACGCATTCAGTCAATTCTATGTCAAATGTCTTAAGGTAACATTAAAAAGTTTAATAATTTTATATGTTGGTTAAGTAATTTAATATTTTCTAATTTTTCGCGCAATTTCCTTAATTTTTTCTTTCATAAGAACCTTCTCCTGATAATAACGAACCGAACAAAAAAAGAATTAGCGAAATCGGTACTGCCGTTCAGGCGTGATGCCGTGACCAAGGGAAATAGGGATTCATTTTTATATATATATAGATTTCTTAGTGGAAAACCATTGAAATATTCCAATTGCACAATGCTACTACAAGAAAATCTAAAGTTTTAAGATTCTTTGTTGGATACCCGGATTATCTTAAGCTGTAAGCTTTGTGCTTTTCACAGCGGAAAGTTACTTTATTTTTACGAGAAACCAAACAAAGAAATTGGGGCCGCGAGGACTTAGTTAATACATTTTTCACAAAAACAAGTGGCGCCGAAAAGTTCTCGAATTGAGACTACAGATCGGCAAGCGCAGCCAGGAAGTCCACCAACTACATGGACCGACGACTTGGTTTAGGCTGCAGGTACAAGGTGGATGCAGGTCGCCACTTATCGTTAAAAAGTAGAAGTCTTTGAGGACTTCATATCCAGCAGTAGACGTCATAGAGCTGATATTATATCATATTTATAATTAGCTTTATTACGAAGTTTTTACTGAAAAATATACGGTCGAATTGAGAAACCTCCTTTTTTTTGAAGTCGGTTAAAAAAGTATAATTTTTCAGTAAAAACTAGATAGAAAGAAAATAGAATAGTAGATAGAAATTTTCGGCACGATAACATACCGAAGCTAATCATACGAGCCCAAACTTAATGGGGTTGTTTTCTTTTATAAATAAGTCTTATGTACACCTTGCAGTTCCTTCAGACTTAGAGAATGTAACCAATACAGGACACACTATTCATAGCTACTCCTCTTTCCGATTTTAACCGAAAATCAATAGCATATCATTGTGTGAGCATGCGTTAATGTGCACGTAGATATTTTATTTTTATATGCGTAGCAATGTGTTCGAAAAATTCATAAGAAATGACAGCACATACAATTTGAACTAAAATTGGCAGACTTTGGTGCTTTGAAAATTCTCTGCGTAGCCACTCCACATTGGTAAGGTTCACTAACCCTTCAGATCAGCTTCATGTCACCATAATATTGCTATGCCAAGCGATTGACATGACAAAATTTTAGCTTAATCGGAAACCGAGATATTTTACAAATTTAACTTACAATATTATTTATTTGTTACAAGAAAAACTAAACTTACAGCTGATACAACACAATAGTAACTTAATAGCAACAGTAAATCAATAAAAAGTTTTCGCGTATAAAAAAATTCGTATTTCCATGGTGTCAAACCACACACAAAATGCACAACGTATTGCATGTAAACATATAACCCGATTATTTAGCAGGAATTAAAGCGTCCAGTCCCTTAAGCAAACCTCACTTAAGTTTGGACGTTGGGACTAAGACCACCGAGCTCGGAAGCTTTTATTGCCAACCACCGATTTGAACCGATTTCTGTTGAAATTGCAAACCTGCGGTCTACATTATTGTCACCGATGTCTCAAGCGACGGTTGTAGATTAGTAGGACAAAACACGTATCTCGAATTTCTCTATTAGGCCGCTTAGTGGTCGAAAAACGAGATTTGTGCATTGCTGCTTACAAGAGCGTTAATTGCGTGAGATTACACATTAATTCATCATCTCCACCAATGTATAACATAGAGATTGTTAAAACCGAAAACCGTTAAACGAGTAAATCTAATATACCTACTAGTAAATATCTACGCATACTTATTGTAAATTTAAATCCCTTGCCGCGTCTGTCTGTCTTTATGTTCGCAATATAATAAGAAAGTACCTACTGAACGGAATATGTAGAGTTTTTAGAAAGCCAGAACTGGCCAGCTAGTTTTATATATTTATATATAATCTGTATCCAGAAAGGGCTCTAACGGTTTTCTTCAAATTAGGTGTGCAGAAGGCTTCGTAAACACTTAGTCAATTTAGATAGTTTCAATAATAAATAAGGAGAAAGGCGCGCTCTCCCAGGTAATTGAATACGCGCGTAGGCTAAGTAACCAACTATAAATAATTGGGATCCCCCTTAGTTTATATTAATCTTGACTAAAGCAAAAAAAAATGCAAATTCAAACTCCACATGAAAGATAAAATTAAACTTTAATCTCTAAACTGAAGCGAGTTATACCATCAACCAATTTGAGTTTGAAAAATACGGATAACCGAGTATAACCGAGACGTGACGAAACACGAGTTAACAATTCGTCTAGCATTTTTTATGTTTGTTTTCTCAGAACTTTTTCTCATTTAACCGTTTTTAAAGGCCTGATACACGATTCAAACCGAGCTCGAACTCATCATCATCATCGTTTTAGCCGTAGGACGTCCACTGCTGGACATAGGCCTCCCTCAAAGACTTCCTGTTACTTTGGTCGGTAGATGCCTGTAACCTCCGCGAGCCCGTTACCTTCTACCAGGTCGTCTGTCCATCTAGTTGGTGGACGTCCTACTCTGCGTTTGCTGATTCGTGGTCTCCATTCGAGAACTTGCCGGCCCGAACGGCCATCAGTTCAACGTTCTATATGGCCTGCCCATTGCCACTTTAGTGAGCTAATTTGCTTAGAATCGGTTCCGAACGTATAGAATGCTTCTGGAGCGACCACCGCCAAAGCCAGTCCAAAATTTCATAAATTTCTGTGGTATAACCGATTTCCATACGATCCATTTTCACTTCCCACCTTACCATAGAAAATCGGTCACGAATCGGAACCGATTTGCCGTTTTATTGATTATTTTATTTGTATGAAATTCGAAATTAATAATTGTTCCTGTGATTCTCGCTTTATCTTCAGGAACCTATACTTTTTCTAGAAGTCTATTGTTTTTTTTTTTAATTTTACTAGTGTTGTTACAAATGAAAAAAAGCCTACACGAATCCAAAGTTAAACTAACTGGAAAATCGATGCCAAAGTATCTTCTCGTACCTTGGCAAACTTTGTGTAAATAAATTTAATACCTACTTAGCGCTTGGCTTTTCAACAGCCTTATCTAAAATTGATCGGCGGTTTATAAATTCTTTTGACAGGGTAAACAGGATATTATTAATTCAGTATGTGCATTAACAACCCCCTTTTGCGGAGTGGCCGAAGGTCGCCTGAGACGCTATAGGTTGTCGGTTCGATTCCTACCCTAAATACATTTTGTACAATTTGCGGTTTGAGTCCGTGTGTTTTTTCAATTCACAAAATAAAACCACCTTTTTAGTATCTTATACATTACATAAGTACCTAAATTAAACAGTGCATTACAATATGCACTGTTTAATTTAGGTTTAGATGATGCTTTGTGTAATATAATCCAACAATAGATAGTTGAGGATAACCCAAAACTTCTGGACCGATTGCAAACATCTTCTTATATTCTTTAAATGCAGCCAACGATATACTAACAAAAACTTATTTCTCAAAATCGGTGCGCAAAGATAAATAATAATAAACCGGGGTAACAAATAAAAAAAAACGCGTTGATATGATACCCTCCATTATTCTTGAAATGGTCAAAATAATCAATTATTCCACAATAAAAACCTAACAAAGTCACATCGTGAAGCTTGTCCTTAGAACGATAAAATCTAAGAAAAGGCTTCAAAAATCTTTACAACGGTGAAATAACAGTAAAACTCCATAGGGACAGAACTCGTGATTGCTTCGTCCCCGCAAGGCAATTAACCGTCAAAAATTGGTTTCTAAGAGCCCCCGTGACCTTCCTTACCTGTTGAATCTTTCTTCAAATGCGGGTAAAAACGCTGGCGAAACGGATAATTTCGGGGTTGCTAGCATCACATTCTTCATTCTTGTTAGTATCTAACTAAATTAAAATACATTATCATGTACAAAATTCAATACCTATAATAACTTTTTAATATTGTTTTGTTTCTGGTGGTTTCCGTGACCATGGCGCTCGCAACAGCGTCGAAATATCGGAAAACTCAAAAACCGTCAAATCATGGTATGTTACTCGTTTTAAGTAATAATATCAATGCTTATAAGTATACATATAAATGTAACGTTGTTTTACCAATTCAATCAGTATATTGTGTGGCACTTTGCCACACAATATACTATATATACATACTATATATGTATAAATAAAAATCCATGATTTTCCTATGTAAAACATGGATTTTTAAAAGATAAAAGGATTTTTTAACAACTCTCATATTCATATCTCTGTCCATGTATGCACATGAGTCTAAGGAGATAAGCGTGTTGACTTTGACATAATCGTGTAACTGAATGATAAATGTATGAAAATTATGTCTGACCAAGGCAATCTGACAATTGAAAAATGGACATTTATTCTTTATTTTCATTCGTGTATTCTAGATGTGTATGAAGTACATAGTTATAAACCGCAGTATTTGTATTGATATGCGTCTACAAGCCCTAAAAACTAAATATAAATCTGTTCCATAGTAATCCCTCATACACCAACTATATCAAGATGTTGTGTGATACGGAACTTAAAACTAGAACTAGGTATAACCTAAGCATCTACCTCACGCCTGGCTGCTGTTACTAATTACTCGAGACACCTCATCTGATTACAACCCAGCGTCATAATTGCGACCTAGATTCCTAGCATTACTAAGGCCACAGCTATGCTCTAAACAACCTCTTAATTTCGAAAGCAATTAATAACGTTGCAAAAACTTAATACCGTAACTTTAAATTATTCTAACCAGGTTTTAATAATATTTGGTTATTGGCCATCTGCGACCGAAATACCAACTTAAATGCTGAGCATTAATGTTTGGACGTTTTAGTTTAACTGTTATAATGCATCTCAACGAATCTAATTAATGTTTCAATGAAAACGTGTGAAAAGCAATGACGTTGGAGCGCTGGGGTGAATTCTTCGGTATTCTGGCAACCCCGAATGCCCGGGCGGCGCCAGTGTGCGCGAATCTCCCGCGTCGGCCGCTCCTTCCAAACGACCTCTAAACACAAGTACTGTACCCACCCCTATTAGTACTACGACCTATGAAAGTAACCTTACATTATATAAAACCCATGTCAAAAATCAATGTAACAGCCAGTGTTCAGTGAAAATGTTGCCTGAAAATCGTTCGATTTTTCGTATCTTAACGGAACGTGAAACTTAATTATTTATGTCCTATTCAAATTTGATCCTTAGCGAATCGTACCTTTAGTCAATGCTCGTGAAGGAATATTAACTGAGGTATTTATTACTGCGTTTATAACGTATAGTATCAGTTTCTTTATTGCAAATCATTAAATCAAAGTTTATGAACGCGAGTAGTGCACAAATACATATGAAAGTATGCCAGATGCCGTGAAATATTATAAAGATGAATATTTTCCATTGCTAAGTTGAAGACGCAACAGTTTGTCTAGCATGTGTAGTAAAAACTCAAGGCCTATTCGCTTCATTGTCAGCCACAAGTGTCCAGTAAAGATTTCAAAGACTTTGGATTTCAAAGTCCTGCGATAAAATAATTATAAAAGCTTCTTTAATTTTCTATTTTTTTATGAATGTTGCATAGTCTAGAATATTGAAGTTTTTATTTGTGAAGTAGTTATTTGTTTGCTTGTTAAAAACTTTAATCCGTGGAAATGATTCGCTTAACCTTCGCTGCCTGTAGCAGGGTGAAACTAGAAAAGTTTCTCCCATTGTGAAGGTATTGATTTTATCTCATGATTTTACCTAATAACAATGTAAGTACTCTCATACTAGTTAGTTAATATCGGTATTAAAATTATCAGATTTTGGTAGCTACGGGTTTTTATGATTGATTCCGGTTTACGTTGGACTCTGATAAAGTGTTAATTATAATATCCAAATAGAAAAATGACCATAAAAGTATTACTAAAAATGATAACTTTGCACAAAAAATATCAGCATTATTTTTAAACTGTTCATTGTGACTTTTTCTATTCAGTATTTGTTACGTGAAAGTTGAGAAAAATATGAATTTAATGACCTCTTGTCATAATTATATCACTCATGACATTTCTCTAGAAATCAGGGCCCTACATAGTGTGTATACCCTTGCATACTATGTAGGTACCTAACGTCCTCGCACAAAGCAATAACTCGCTAGTATACATTATTGGAGGTACCCATACGTATAACGCGCAGGACCTATGAATTATTAATGAGCTCATAATGAAAAGCTTAACCTGTTTTAATATAACAGTGTATTTCACTGCAAGGCTCAGAAACGAGATTTCTTCTCGGACAAAGCGTACAATACTAATAGCTATTTTGCCCGTACTTGCTTTGTGACATTGAAACATTGTTTTATTTCGCATTTAATGTCTGTCCTCAATCCTCATCTATCAGCTAAGTCTTTCGAAGCATTTTATTGCTCCGCTCGTATTTTGGCCCATATCTTGGCATACCTATATACGGTTATATTTTTTTATAAGTTCAACAGATGCGAGCGAGCAACAAATATTTGCAAAGTAACATCCTTTATATTCTCATAAGGTTTAGAGCTTCATAAGAGGAAATATGAATTTGTGCTCCGGGATTAAATTTTACTTGGAATTACACTTCCTGAAAAGCAATAAAACGTGTTTGAAAAGCAATAATGTTGTTTCAAGTGATTGAATAATTTAAATGACTGTCATCATCATTCTCTTGCCCTTATCCCACATTATGTGGAGTCGGCACAACATGATTTTTCCTTCCATTTTCCTCTGTCACTCGTCATCTCAACACTAACTCCTTTCTTACACATATCATCCTTCACACAGTTCATCCATCTTTTCTTTGGCCTTCCTCTTCCCACATATCCACCGACAGACATATCTAACACTCTTTTCGTCACATGACATTAATCCCTTCTCATAATATGTCCATACCATGCCAACCGATTTCCTCTCAAGTTCTCTGTCACTGGTGCTACTTTCAAAGTTCTTGTATAAAATGTAATTATGATTTAAAACGGGTAACATACCATGATTTGACGGTTTTTTGAGTTTTCCGATATTTCGACGCTGTTGCAAGCGCCATGATCACGGAAACAACTGAACTGTCATTGTCTTTGCGATTTGGGCAGACGGTTATTCACAAACGAACCGGTCTACCTTACCGGGTTAAAAAGTTGTATTAAATGTAATTCTAATATTCATTGAAATGGAACAAACAGACGAATTAGTAAACAAACGCCTACGGTGGGCTGCCCTGCAAGCCCGTAGTAGCGTACCGCCTACGCTTAAACGTCTGTGACCCCACCTCTGAGGAGTTACTTCTTTTAAAAGAAATTAACGTAATAACGTGAGGCAATGTAGTACACAATTATTTTTTATTTAACTAAACTAATATATCACTCTCTTCTAAATTTCATTTGCGTAGGTAGGTACTTATGAATTACTAACCACCCATCCTAGTACGCAATGACCATGCAAACATAGCTTTTTGATAAATCAAGTTGTATGGGAGTCCTCTTATATATAATGTGTTTTTATTATTTGTCGTTAAAGCGGCAACAGGAAAACATCGTCCCTCTATTTCAACTAACTATCTATCACGATTCTTGCGATTCAGCCTGGTGGCAGCCGGTCAGCCAAAGGATCCCTAGTATTAAATGAAAATAAATTTATTGAATTTTGAATTTTCGACAGACCCATAGACAACGAAGTCTGAGTATTATGGTCCGTATAAGTTTCCGTCCGTTTATTTCCTTAGAAGCACAGGGCGTACATGGATAGGTCAACATAAAGTTTAAACTTTAAATATAAAATAAATCTAAATTTAAAATTTAAGAAATACCCTGATTCCTATGCGTTAATATCCTTAAAAGTAATACACTATAATTTTTAGTAATGGGCACGCGATGCTCTTTCATTTGATACCCCACTCGAGTATATTTGCAGATTTTCGGTTTAAAACCCCACTCTTACCCCCATTACTTTTAAACGGCTCAGCCGACATTCATGAAACATGTCTAAGAATAACCGGGCCAAACTAACCTTTCATCCAAATAAATAAATTGAAATCCCTCCATCTGTTCGGGAGCTATGATGTCCCAGACAGACACACAGGCAGACACGTCAAACTTACCTCTATAACACCCCTCTTTATTGGTCGGGGGTTAAAAATATCAAGGAAATAACATTATCTTGATAGTTCGCTTAAATTGTTTTACTGTGTTTGAGCAGCAAATAGAACACACAGCTTTATATTTTTTTTACAATTTTGTATAAATGGGTACGGAACCTTAAAAACGTGTTATTTCTTACGTACTGAGGTAATCGTCCTCTTTGCTTTGACCGCCGTCGGCAAATCGAAGTAATGGAGTATCGCCGTTAATATCGAAACTATCAAGTAAAACTCACACTTATTCGCTTCGTTTCCCTGATCGACTGGAAGACATTTTTATTGCTCCTATAAAGTGGGCGCCATTTCCGAGTTCTCATTTCCCTCTAGCTTCCCTTTCACCGGGGCCGTTTGTTATTTTATTCCGCTATTTTTATTTCAAATAGATACCTCGCTAGTTATTCTCATATATCTGACGTTCATTGAAATACTCGGATACACGTATCCCAATTAGAGATATAGGTCAGTGAATTGCCTTTTTAACAGGTTCTCTATTAGACAAATTTTATTTAAACGGATTTTTTTTCTGTGAACGGATTATGAGGATTTTTATTACGTGATGTTTTCGGTGACATTTTAATTTTGTCAGAATCATTCTGGTTTTTCTATAAACATTATTTGGTTAACGTTATCTTTTCAAAAATATAAACTCATTTGATTTTAGGTTTTTCGCGTATACGCAATATTTGGAGAAGATTTTCTCATCCTCTTTGTTTCATATTTAAACAATAAATTTAAAGGGATTCAAACAATTTGGCACTAGTCCGCCATTTTGAAAAAAAAAGTGATTTTGTGGCCAGTTAATGAACATAGTGTGCCGGACTCCAGGCATTAGTTCCGTGTTACCAATTAAATTTCATTTAAGTAAATTTCATTCTATTGTAGAACATAAAACCATCGTAATATTAGTATAATAATAAATAAATTGTAAATTTTAATAAACAGTTAGTTACTTATTATGTAAAGGTGGTCTTTAATTAACTTGGACATTATGCACCTCTGGCATGGTAAAAGATATATTTTGGAATAAATACGAAAATTAATGAAATTTGTATAACATATGTAACGAACATAAATTTAATAAGCCTGCATTCATGAACACGAATATTTAAAATATTTCATATATTTATCATTATTAACTAAGCTTTGATTGCGAGAAATTAATACGAGATTCAACTAACTCAAGTTTATTTTACTTAATAATTTGTTCGTTTAAGTAGATTAACTTCATCTCGGTTATAAGTTGCTGTATTCAATTCTGCTGCGTCTATCAAATCTGGACTTTTCAAACAGTTATCACTAAGCGTTAGTGAATAAAGTGTGAGTTAGTGTAGTGAAGTGATGGTATAGTGGAACAATGAGTGGAATCGGCCCTTCTAGTGTGTGGGCAGCTCAAAAGCGGCTGGAGTCTTGGGCTAGAGCAGCCCGCGAGCGGACTTCCAGCGCCTCTAGCGGACAGAGCCACAACTCTACTGACAGCTACGGAGATGACAAGTCACATGGCAGCCCACATGTAAGTGCTTATATAAACCAATATACGAGCGTCACAACGTCAACGGCAGAGGCAACTGCTTCCGTCAGTTGACTGCAGACGTCTGCAGCAGCTGTCGGCACCAACGGCAGGGGCAATTTACCGTCCGTGTGTAGGAACTCTAAGAGATTGATTTTACGTATTTTTTGGCGTATCGGACCAGGAGTTCTTGAGATTATCACGTTCAATCAAATAAAATCTTCAGTTATAAAATGAGTATACATATATTATATGAGTATAGTGATATACATATAAATATACTTTGTTATAAAACTTTTTTGCCAAAAATTAAACCAACTTCAAAACGGAAACTGAAAAGTGAAAAATAAATTAACTTTACAAATCATTTCGACATTATAAGTGATATTCAAAAGAAACATAAACAATTAAATAATTAAGTATTTAATAATTTTGAGGTCGATGTCGAGGTAATGTCACGATTTTTAGTGATTACTAAAATATACCTTATAAGATACCTAAGAATAATCAAAATCGGTTCATAAACGACAAAGTTATCCGCGGACATACATAATATATATATGGTAGAATTGAGAAACCTCCTTTTTTTGAAGTCGGTTAAAAATGCAAACGTGTGGCCGATGGCGACCACTAGCTGCAGTTGCCACTTATCAATTTGTGGTCGCTGCGGGCTGCATATGGTTTGTACAGTAGGGTCACTTTAAAATGGTTCATAAAAGTCAACAATAGCGCGCATGTTGAAAACATCGGAATCGGGTTATAAAATGTGAAGAAGTGTTAAAAGTATTTTAAGGTTAATGTTATGTTACAACTGATCTAAAATGAACTAGGTAAGAATCGCTTCTTTGTTTTAGTGTAGAAAATACGAAGAAACACCGGATACAACCTTTTTAACCCCCGATCAAAAAAGAGGGGTGTTATAAGTTTGTCTATCTGTGTGTCTGTCTGTATGTCTGGGACATCATAGCTTTCAAACGGAAGGAGCGATTTCAATTTAGTTTTTTTTTTGTATGAAAGGTGAGTTTAGCGCGAGTGTTCTTGGACGTTTCATGAAAATCGGTTGTGCCGTTTAAAAGTTATGGGGGTGAAAGTGGGGAAGGAAAACCGAAAATCTGCAAAATATACTCGAGTAAGTATCAAATGAAAGCGCAAATTACATTAAAATTATGGTGTGTTACTTTTAAGAAAATTAAGGCGTTAGGATCGGGGGTTTTTCTTAAATTTTTAATTTAGATTAAATATTTCTGTTTTAATGGTGTTTTATGGTTTTCTAGCCTTTGAAAAACAAGCAATAAAAATAAATGATTTGTGTCTTGTATGATTCTGTACCCAAGTAAAGTTTAATTATATTTTTAAATTCGAGTTATCCATGTTTTGAACATTAGAAATCGGTTGTTAAATAAATGTTTAAACGCTCTTTAATCTTTAATCCTATAATATTGTACAACACGAGTCAAAAGAATAGACTTTATTTTTCTCTCTGTAAAACTATTGTTCCAATATTAAGTGGATAGGTGAGTTTATGCATCAGAAATAAAAACAGCTACACGTACTAAAAATATGTTGCTTCTTGTTTAAATCCTATTGTATTCTCTCGCTAACAATAACTCCACTAAGCAGGTGCTTCTGCGACTCAGTTGAGATTTTCTATGAAACGAAACACAATGCA
The DNA here is from genome assembly GCA_929108375.1 of Gymnoscelis rufifasciata. Lineage (NCBI taxonomy): Eukaryota > Metazoa > Arthropoda > Insecta > Lepidoptera > Geometridae > Gymnoscelis > Gymnoscelis rufifasciata. The sequence goes on along the minus strand of OV815302.1, from coordinate 7,581,744 downwards.
CAACTTGAAAATTTATATTTGCTTTACATTATGCGCGATACACACGGTGCCACTTAACTGGTATAGGAAGCTCATAGCTCTTGAAAACAACGCGAGTATTTGTTCTACCACTTTCCGGGTTTCGTAGAGTGAAGAAACTATGTAGAATTGTCTTTTTTTAGGGTTCCGTGCTCAAAGTTTGCTTGCAAAAAAATTGCTTTGTAGGTAAAAATGCACCGCTTGCAATGGTGCAATGTGCGGTTTATACATAAATCGTACACACTAAATTAAAATATATTTATGGGGGCTTGCATACAATATACGTGATTTCATAAAGTTAAGCGAGGCCAGTACTTGGCCTTGGGTGACCGAATCAACAGCATCTTTTTTAACTTATTTTTATTGTTATTAAGCATGCATTTTTAATGTGTACTAGTTTAAGTATACATTTCCGACACAATGTAAATAGTTTGCGAATTAAATAAATGAAATAAACTTTTTATTTTATTTTCAGTGTCAGTACAGGTCTTAAGTGCTGGGTTAGGTATACTAGGAAATACAATGCATGGGACAAGCTTACAGGCTGTCTCAAATTTTGTTTCCAGCTCTTGGAATATATCTATGGCGAAGAGCGAACAAGTGTTCTGCGTTCAGAATATTTTTTATTTCGTGCCCTGTCCGCTCTGTTTATTTTTATCACTCTTCATAAAGAACAACACCTCGCTTTTGTTTTATACCTGAGTCATAAATAAAATCAACCATGACCCAATTATTTAATATTGTTACACTTGTAATGATGATTCCCTTTTGAATAAAAGCTGTGCTTGCAAGTTGGTCCCACTTAAATTTCAACTATCAGTAAAGTTGTTCGTGTGTTAAATATAGAAATTACATACATATCTATACCAATAACCATCCTATGTTAAAATCTCTAGATTCCGATTTGATGATGTTTTTTTAGATTTTCTGTTGAGTGTTTTAAGACTTTAAAAGAGTTTAATCAACTTAAAAAAGGAGAAGGTTCTCAAATGACGTGTATTTAAGTTCTCCAATTAATGTGACTTGTTTTGTTTGTTTAGTGTTCTCGCATCTTTTTGGGCATTTATATTTTAACCGACTTCATAAACAGTAGGAAGTTCTGAATTTGGCGTGTATTTTTAGTTCTCGCGTTATCTTCAATTAATTTCCATAGAAAATGTTCGAAATCGCTTGTGCTCACGAGAGTAGATGGGAGTAATATTCTTATGCCGATGCCAACGGTCCAAGCTCAATTATTAATTTATATTCTCCAAACCAAAAGTCGCTTTTTGTTCGCAAATACTTTAACTTATTAGTTAACACTCGAAGATTATTTATTATCTTCCAGTGAAAATGGAACTGAGGAATAAAATACGCAAGTATATATGCAAGTAACCCGACGCAACAAGTTTGTATAAAAACACTGAGCTCATAAAAGAAAGCTTTAACTTTTCATCCTTTCTATCTCCTCTTTATCTTCAGCAGTGAAGTGAGGTGACATAAATACTTTAAGTTTAGTATGATATTAAAAACTTGCTCCAAGCTTATAATGCTTGTAAATATTACAAGAAAACTGTTGAAAGATTATGCAGGAAATAACTTACAAAGATTTTTTACACTCAGCGTATAAAATGCAGACGGAATTATGCAGACTATAATTTTACAAGTAACTTATAATTTTATAAGTAACTTATAGCCTGCGTAACTTATCAGTAACTTATAAAACTCCGTCTGCATTTTACACAGTTGAGTGTAAAAATCTTTTTTTTTTTTTTTTTTTTATCATTTATTTCAGGCATCTAAGGCCCATATAAACATATACCTTATAGACTAACATACATAAAAATATAAATCTTATAAACTAAACTAAAGTGTCAGCATCGTGGATCATCTGTTACGGCGGTGTAGCCTTGCAGTGTAGGCGACCGATGAACCGTCGAAACTTGACCCCTTGCGGCCAAAACTGCTCACTCAGGAACGTCGACTGATGTTGAGTTGGAACCCGCACCATAAATGAACCGAAGCTCACATTTCTGCGAGATTCCAACCTTTCGACGCGAACCAAAAATGCAGTCTTGGTTCGGATGTATTCTACCACAGCCTCGGAGTTCACGGTGTGCGAGACACGTGAGATGTAGATTTGCGTGGTTGGTACTTCCGCTCGGAACACAGAGTTTCGGTCCGAGGGCCCAGTGCCCCACTGATTGCGGCCGTTAGGTTTACGGCACTTGCGAACAACCACGGTATAGCCCTCCGCGTCACATGGCGTCTTCCCAGAAGCCGGAGCAGGCGCAGCATCACGTGGTGGCCCACAAGGCTTCTTAGTCCCCTTCCGCCTTGGTTGCGGGCGCGGTGCAGGCGCGGCAGCAGCGGCGACGGACGCATAAGCGCGCGCGGGGGAGGAGAGGGACGGCACGTGCGCATTTGTCGGTCTCTCACTCGACGGTGCGGGGATCTGCCGGGGGCTCGCGGCGGCGGCCGGCGACTCGTCCAAAACTGCTGACTCAAACGATGACGCCGACATATTGTGAGCTCCACGTTTCGTGTTCACATTGAAAACGGCCGCGGGTGATCTAATTTCCGAGGCCACGTGCAGTGATGCAACCTCGGTGCGTAGTTCACTGATGGTAATCTGTGACTCTTCCATCTTTCTATGTACTTCGACCAGACTTGCCTTAAGATTTGTTATATCCTTCAGCAGTCTGGTTACATCGACGTGGTCGAACGTCACAGGGGGCAGCTTGTGGAGCTCCTTCGCGACGAAGTCGGACACGTCATCGGGATCCGTGCTCTTGAGAAGCGTGATAATATCCTGCAAGCTCTTTTCTCCTCCATCCCTACGACGAGATGGCATCTGATCTAACTTTTTGAGCGTCCGGTAGAGCAGCGCCTTGCCGCTGCAAATCTCCTCCTCCTTGAAGTTGGGCTTGCAGATCTGCAAGATGCTGACCTCATCCATGGTGTCAATGGCATTTTGAATAAACGCCAGGAGCTCGTTGACAATGAGCGGTTTCGCACTCATTGCATTCGCGCGCAGCTGTGTGGACCGCGCGTATCACGAATAATATTCAGTGCAAGAGCAAAGTACGTCCGTTTCCGAGCGCTCTTCGCATGCCACTCAAAGTTATTTCCTGCAGAATCTTAATCAGGGTTACACAGCGGAGCACTCCTAGTAACCGCTGTGCAACCCGCGTTTTAATGTATTTTTAACCCCCGACCAAAAAAGAGGGGTGTTATAAGTTTGACGTGTCTGTCTGTCTGTCTGTCTGTCTGTGTGACTGTCTGTCTGTCTGTGGCACCATAGCTCCCGAACGGATGGAGCGATTTCAATTTAGTTTCTTTTGTATGAAAGGTGAGTCTGGCGCGAGTGTTCTTAGACATGTTCCATGAAAATCGGTTGTGCCGTTTAAAAGTTATGGGGGTGAGAGTGGGTAAGGAAAACCGAAAATCTGCAAATATACTAGTGTGGGGTATCAAATGAAACCGCATTGCGTCCACATTACATAATATTATGTTGTTTTACGTTTAAGGAAATTATGGCATTGGAATCGGGGGTTTTTCTTAAATTTTAAATTTAGATTTATCTCGTGAAATGTCTCTTTGCTTTATACCGGCGGTAAAAAGCAAAGCAGCCTATGTCCTTACTCAGACTCTAGAGAATCTGTGTACCAAATTTCATTTAAATCGGTTCTGTAGTTTTTGCGTGAAAGGGGAACAGACAGACAGAGTTACTGGCGCATTTATAATATTATACATATTATGAAGCCATACTTCATACTTTTTTTGCCAACTGACGTTAATGTGCAATTAAATATATTATGTTGGCTTTATATATGGTGACAAATTTTTGATGCCAGGTATTCATAATATTTGGAATGTGAATTTTTGAGTATATTTCAAAACATATCAAATGCCCGCACATCCAATGCTGTATTAATTTTATTTTGGTGTTCAACAAAGAGTTATTTACTGTTACTTCGCAATTATTAAACTCACAAACACTTTGGTATATCCTTTATTATTTAACCCCCGACCATAAAAGCCTTAATTCACCACGCTGGTCAGGTGCGGGTTGGTGAATGACACATGTTGTTCAAACTCTTTAAAGTTTTCAGAACATACCGGTTTCCTTTACCGTCAAAGTACAAAACCTAGAAACATATTTCATGATATAGTAGAGGCAAAACTCTATGCGAACTGTAAGCCAGGTAGTGATTTTTTAAGTAAAAAAATTTTTCATTCGCAACGGCTGATCATTTAGAACATGTAAAGTATCCATACTAATATTATAAATTCAAAAGTAACTTACCACGGGGCTAATTGTTGTTGTGTGAATTATCTGGAAATATTTATTTATTTATTTAATGATGTCGCTTTTATAATAATTTAAGTGTTTAAAGCGCACATATTTTTTCTAGAAGAAAAATCGAATGTGTTTCCACTTAGCCAACATGTCTTATACATTCATTTTACAAACAATTAAATATTACAAAACTTCCCTTTGGCTATATTCATGAATATTCTGCTATTATTCGTTTTAACTCTTTACGGCAGAATATATTTGCTGGAAATGTGCGGCATCATTAGTAGATATCAAAAGAACCAAAACACCTCTAGTGGAAGACTTACTCAATTTCCACTGAACTGTAAGGGTTTATCTTAGTAATATTTTTCGATTCGTTGCGAGACCTGACCTACATAACAATATTTCCTTGTATAGGTGAAATGGAAATTCACTGTGCATCTGTTATTCTAAACGCAAAGATTTTTTTATTTAATTATTTGCTCACATGTACATTAAAAAAGTTATTTATAGGTTTATAAATTGTTACATCTTATGTCATGTACCATGCACCCCGAAGGGGCACTGCAAACTGGGTTTTGCGTAAAATTACATTAAATACAAACAAAAACAAAATTCATTTAATACTCTTATGTCATTCAAACTTATCATCTCAATTTGAACTACTACAACGAACGTTGAATAAAGTTTAGCTTCAATTTAGTCAGCATCGGAGTTTGCAACGGTGTCGAATGATTGGAAAACAAAACCTAGAAACATATTTCATGATATAGTAGAGGCAAAACTCTATGCGAACTGTAAGCCAGGTAGTGATTTTTTAAGTAAAAAAATTTTTCATTCGCAACGGCTGATCATTTAGAACATGTAAAGTATCCATACTAATATTATAAATTCAAAAGTAACTTACCACGGGGCTAATTGTTGTTGTGTGAATTATCTGGAAATATTTATTTATTTATTTAATGATGTCGCTTTTATAATAATTTAAGTGGCGGTAATAGTTTCCGAGAATCAGATATCAATTAACACGTAACATCCCACTTACGCTCCTTTTCAAGGAAAAGAATCAAGCTCCGTTTTGTCTTGGAAATGGTACTTAAATAATTGTGTATATCAAAATACTATATATAAACAACTCTTTTGTGTAATGCTTATGAATGCTAGAATTACTACTTTATAGACCACCAGGTATTCAAATATTACATCATTCAGGCATTTCCTCAAGGGCTTATACGCAATATATGATTAAGTGTGCTAAAGTCGGTAGTGTATCCTTTTAAGCTTAACCAGAGCTGAGCTGAAGATAAAGGGCGTTTTAATTAATTAAATTCCGCAGATTATCCACTCAACAACACAGGCATCAATTAGCCTCTTCATTATGAAAGTACATACAGTAAAGGGCAATTTCACTGAGAATTATAAGCTGCCATTCGATCAGTCCAATTTAAATATCCATTTTGCAGTTAACGTTAAATGCCTCTGTCCTCTCTTTATTTGATATATTATGATCAAAATAAAGACATCAGCAACGTAGCAAATTTAAGTCGCAGAATACTTCTCAAGTTCTATACGTAGAACAAATGACCGTTGAGACCTAGTACGGGCCATGAGTTCTTAAATAAATTAATTAATTAATTAATTAAATGGAGACCGTGGAGCATACACAGTGAAGGATGTGCATCAACTACATGGGTGGATGAATTGGTAAAGGTTGCGAGATCACTGTGGATGCAGGTCACGTCCAATCAAAACTATGTCCGGATATTTATTATTATCCCTCGACGACCTGTGTGGCTCGGGTTTGATTCCGGCCGGGGGACCAGATTTTGTACTATTTACAATTTCTGGTTTCGGGTCTGGGTGTTTTGTATGTATGGTTTTTTTTTTGTAAATACATATATGTATACTAGTGGCCCGCCCCGGCTTCGCACGGGTTTTTATTAAAAAAAAATCCCCGGCAATTATTCGATTTTTGCGACTATAATTTGAGATTTAAACTATCCTATCTCTCAAGTTGGACCGAACTGCACAATGGTGTGTGATTCTATACTAATATTATAAAGCTGAAGAGTTTGTTTGTTTGTTTGTTTGAACGCGCTAATCTCCGAAACTACTGGTTCGAATTGAATAATTCTTTTGTGTTGGATAGTCCAGTTATCGAGGAAGGCTATAGGCTATATAACATCACGCTACGACCAATAGGAGCAAAGATATAGTGGTAAATGTGTAAAAAACGGGAGAAATTGTTCATCTTTGAAGGCTTCCGTTGCGTGCGCCGTGAAAACGGTTCAAGATACACAAAAAATATGTATTAAAGAATAATAGCTCTTATAATGATCTAAAAAACAGTCCGCAATAGTATATGTCTATCTTTTAAGATTAACTCACAAAAACCGTTTTTATGGTACCTAATTTGGTCGAAATAATTTGTTTAAGTTGTATCAACATAATAATATTAATCTTTATTCAAATAAATATGTTGTTGGTTAAGAGTACTTCATCCCTTATAACGCGGGTAGCACCGCAGGGCACAGCTAGTTTTATTATAATCGGTTAAGTGGTTTAGGAGTCCATTGAGGACAAACATTGTGACACGAGATTTATATATATTAAGATAATATATGTATATTATTATTATTATTATAAGCCACACAAAATCGGTCCAGTCGTTTGAGAGAAGTTCAGTGACATACACACTCACAGAAGAATTATATATATATAAAGATTTCATTATCTGTAGCACAATAAAGGCTTATTTCAGCATTTCGTTATGCAAGTAGACGTCCTACGTCTTACGGCAATTGATTATGATAATTAAGAATGTTGACATTTATATTTCCTGTATAGAAATAATTAAAAGAAAGATTCAGTCAGCGGTCATCCATATATTTTTATTTTTTTGTTTGAGTCTGTGGTTTCCCAAGTAAGTGTAAAGGCCTCCTTACTTTCCTCTCATACTTCCCTATCTAATTTTAAATCAATCCAGTGAGGTTTACTTATTAATAAAATCACGTTTGCTGTATGAGAGCCCATATATACATTTGTTTATTATGAGTTTTTTTTAGTATTTATAGCGGAAACAGAAATACATCATATCTACAATTTCAACTATCACTATCTGTCACGGTTCTTGAGATATAGGTCAGACAATGGAGTCTTAAGTATAAGGGTGAACTACACAATTAATTTGATAATAAAACACCTTTATTTGTATCAATTAAAGTCTATATTTTACATTAATATTATTTTTTATTTATGTTTGCTTAGTCTAATGTTTATAAGATATATACTGTTACGTCTAACACAAGTTTTTAAGCTTAAATGAGGGTATTTACAACAAAAATCACACCATGTACCTAATTTGTTACAGAAATAAAGATTACTGTTTATTTTTAGGAGAATCTAGGAAATCCAAAATACATTTGATATAAATTTTATGTACAGCCATAAATATAAGGTGTCAAGTAAGCGGAAAAAATTATACAATTCTGTAATAGGCGAGACGACTACATACTAAAATAGGTATGTATTCGGTTTACGGAGCACATAACAATTCCATAAAATACTACAGATAAAAAACATCAAGTTCCGTTCCGTGACGTCACCATATAGTAGGTATAATCGTTCCTACCTAAACTCGACGTTACGCGAAACTCTATCGTCATCATTTTTCGTTTGAAAATGAACAATACGCGTATAAATAAATAATATTTATTAGTGGTCTCGCTTAATATACAAATATATATATAAACCTCTGAAAAATAAAATCGTCAGAGACTAACTCTGAATAATAACTCATAATATAGAAAAAATAGCATAAACACTAGAAATTTAACCACGGTAGTAGGTCACAAAAATCTCAGTAAGAAGACAAATACTTGATAAACAGTACCCACCTATCAAAATAAAGAAAATATGTTGCAAATCAATCAAGCCTAGTGTAAGAGTTGGTTTCGATGAACTATCACATTTAAGGCCCTCCAGGAAAATCATTAATTCTAAGTAATGATCTATAATGCCACTGGCTGCCAGGCGATGCACAAATTTATCATAACATTTACCTAAAACTGACCCATGTCTGAAATATACAGTTCTCTGTATAAATCTAATGGAAGTATCTATTTTGCGGAAACCAGGATGTTTTTTGCCCCGATTGGAATAAAAATTTGCCGAACATTTAAATACTCTATAAATATTCTCTTCCAAAATCACGTACATTGACCACTCTCTTACGTTCCTGACTTTTGACAAACAATTCGGTGTATTGCTGCAAGTCAATTTAGATAAGTTTAAACCAGTAGAATTCCAATCTTCTGCCATTATTTGCACAAACTTGCTTCCCTTTGCAGTGATTTCATCATAGGTCTGCGGCTCGTATATCTGCATCGGGTAATTTAGAACACTACAAAAGAAGGCTTGTATATAATACGGAATTATAAAAACTGTAAATAAAAGCGAAGTGAATAACAAAGTAGCAGAATATCCTGATTTAATTTTTAATACAGAGACTTTATTCAAGAAATAACCATAAACTAATAGAAATGGTCGAAGAGAATCGTGATTTTGCGATGGGAACAGTTTAAAACCATAAGCAAATCCAGAAAATATTAAGAACAGTATTAAAACCATCAAACTGAACAGAAATCCTTTGTAAATAATTGCTTGTCCAAATTTATAATACCCAGCCCTAGGCACTATTGCCACGAAGCGATCATGCATTATTGGATACCCAAAACAGAAACGCCTTGACTTACTGAATTCAATTATAAATCCACCAATCGCCCCTTCAACTTTCCCTTCTTCTACTTTGGCCAAGATGTCCTCAGTAGTGGAATTTATGCCATATTTTATTCCTAACCAATCCGTAGTAGTCTGATACTCGATCATATTTAGCGATATCCCATAGTATTCTGCAAATAGATTTATGAGTAACATCTCCCAGCCTTGCCTCAAAGTTCCCCTTCCATTGAAATTAAGCATAGGGTAGGTGTTACGCGCTAACATGTCGAAATGACACCCGCGTAGACTGATCACCGTTTTTTGAAAAATATTGCTTCTACCATCATAGTTTGAACACGTAGTAATCTTTAAAAATGGTTGTAACACACAAGCATGGATTGGGGAGTGGAACGTATAAATATCGTAGTCACTATCAACTCTCTTAAGAATAGTCACATTGTACACGTAATTATAACATAAAAACTTGTTTAACTTCGCGAAATTTAAACCATTGTCTAGAATTATAACAAAATTAGACTGGGGAGCGTAGTAAACGTCATTCATAACTGCCTCGAATCCTTTCACAGCATCATCGTAATCCTGAAAGTTCATTACGTAGATGGAGTTGTGAATCACACTCTTCACTTTTGTATTATCTCTGGTGTTGAAACGCCAATGTCCAGTAAATGATAAATCTTGTAGATATCGGATCAAATAATCATGACCATTCAACAGCAGTACATCAGCAGTGAATCCTCTGAAATGTGATATTATTTTTGACACACAGGTACCAAGAATTATGTGTTCTTTGGCAGGGTAAGACACATTTAGAGCAGCGTTCACCATTAAACTTTCCTGAAGTCCGATCGTGCAAATAAATAAATATTTTAACAACATTTTCAGCTCACAGAATGTCTGCGAGAAGTAAAGCGACGGTTAGAAATGATGACAAACTCTTGAGTTTGATATTATTTTATAGGTCTAAAATTATATCCATATTTTACTTCATTTATTATACTTTATTGAAAGCAATTCATTGTTAGTTAATGTCGTTTTTATCATTGGTTTTATCAAATATAAATGGAATATTATAGAGAATGTGTCACATGGTGGTACATTAATTTAAAGACATGAATAGGGCCACACATTAAGAGTACCTCCTATGATTTTGAACAATATAAATATCTTGGGTCAATCAATCAATCAATCATTTATTAAAAAACAAAGAATTTATAACGTAATTAACGCAGCCTTTAGGACTTTACCTTCTCTGCTAGTTAGAAACTATTTTACAGTAAGGTCCGCAAACCACGTATGTACGTATGTATACACACATAAAATACCTTACAAAGGCATTTAAGTAAATTCCATACAGACTCACATATATATATTCTAATATATAAAATTCTCGTGTCACGGGGTGCGTAATCGAACTCGTCCGAAACGGCTTGACCGATTCTCATGAAATTTTGTGAGCATATTCAGTAGGTCTGAGAATCGGCCAACATCTATTTTTCATTTTGAAAAAAAAACAAAAAATTTTGCGGAACAACGTTTGATGGGGTCAGCTAGTAATATATATAAATCTCGTGTCACAATGTTTGTCCTCAATGGACTCCTAAACCCCGTTAATATAAAATTCGCACACCATGTGCAGTTCGATCCAACTTGAGCGATAGGATGGTTTTTACGACGAGAAATATACGAAAAAAAAAGGGAAAATTATATACCCCTGCGACGCCGGGGCGGGCCGCTAGTAATGCTATATAACTAAAAACTAATAAGGGATTTTTGCCAAAAATCAGGAGCGAAGAACGTGTCCTTGGGCTTAGCTGGATGGAACTCTTAGCATAAATAACTTGAAATTAGGGCTGGGCTTCGCCGACACGAACTGCTGCATGTGAAGCTGGTACGAGGTGTAATTCGTCCAAAATCGGGATCATTCCTTCACATATTTGAATATCTCAACATCTGTAGTAATGAGATACAGGTGTGATTGACGCGGTGATATTGGTTGCACGTCGGGACTTTTTCCCGTAGATGCATGTTCGGATCTGAGTGCGAAGGTTACGGATGCGGTTGCTATTTTTGGTAGATAAGAACCATCTTGCATGGGCATATTAGAGGACCAGGTTTCATCTATGTGAGCTACATACGTGTCGAAATATCAATAGTCTTACTATTTGAATAAAATCAGCGTGTCCAAAAATGTCGATTAGTCAATCGGACAATTCGGAATATTTTTACAAACAAATATATAAATATTTCCGGACAATCCACACAACAACATCTAGCCCCGTGGTAAGCTCTAAGCGTTACGGGTATACTGATAGACCTTATAGTATCTATGGTAAGTAACAGAGCGCGCGTATCACTAAAACTTCATTGTGCAAAACGTAGACAGCTAGCATAGACAAACTTAAAAAAGAGCGAATGACAGGTAGGGATGGGGCGTGCCGATGGGGAAAAAGCTATCGATAAATGACATTAATTTGGTTCTCTGTTAGGTAATTAGTTACACACTCTTTATGTTTTTTACTTGTTCTCTGGTTCATTATATAAAACATCTAGTAATTTACCAAATTATAATGATAGTTCTACCATTTAGATAATCATTTTCTGGTTGTTTCAAGTGGTTACATTTATTATTATTATGAATACTTTATTGCACAAGAATATAAATAATTGTACGAAAGGTGTGCTTAAATTAGGTGTTACATAGTAGTAAGATTCTAACATTACCCTTTTGGGGCATTGCAACCTTATGATTAGATACTTAAATACATAAAATATATTAATATTGGGTAAAAGCATTAAAAAATATCGGTATTTAAAATTATGGACCCGAAGAGGCTATGTTTGTCAAAAGTGAATGTGAATTGTTATATTGTTGAATAAATTAAAAAATAACAATTAAATAATGTCTGCGTATTTAATTGTTATTTGCTCACAATATGTCGGCGTCATGGTTTTAGTCGTCTTGAGTACTTCCGACAACTTTTCAATTTTTTTTTCATACGCTGACGAGTAGCGTAATGCACTTTGCATCGCAATCGGCGACGTTCCGAGGAAAAACTCTACTCCCAACTAACATTTTTTTTTTTAAACATCGACTACAATCTTTCGCGTCCCATCACTATACTTTTGACAGTCGGCGCGGTGCGCGGGCGGGTGTTTGCGTGCCCCCCTCTCACATGTCCTTCACCCCCGCAAATGGACGCGATGCCCGATTTATTTTTATCAAAATAACTGTAAAAATCGACATACCCATGAAATGTAATGTTAGATTTTCATCTTGGATTCCTTTCTTGTGTCATTTTTGCAGGATTTGACTGCACATTTTACCATTTTTATTGCCCAATTTAGCAAAATGAATTGAGATCCTCACGCCGCTACCGCGCATCCACGACTGCGAAGGCTCGCTGCGCGAACGTGATATTGTTCTTAGCCGTGTCTGAGGTTCGCAATTCAATAGGCTCACTCTGTTCTTACCATAGATACTCTAAGTAATAGACACACATAATATAGATATTTTTATTATACATATTAAATATACGGGCCATGTAGTTGAAATAAACGATTATTTATTTATATATTTATTATTGAATTTATTAGCACGACTTAAAATAATCTATTACACTAATTAATATAACACTTAGTAACGATGCCTGATTCGTCTACGTAGAGAAACCCCGATCTGTGCCCTCTAAAGCCCTTAACAGAAATGGTGATCATGGATTTGTTTACCAGGAGATGCTGATCCCGAAGGAGCAGTGCCGTATCCAGCCGCTGAGCATGGAGAACCGCGCCGCCTGCTCGCTGCCCCACGCTCGCCTCACCAGGACTCCATCCATATCCTCACAGAGCAGCTTGGATAGCGGCACCTCCAGAGCTACCGTAAGTATCATAACAATTATGAGATGACTTGCTGTCCTTTCGCGTCTTTAGATAGATAGATAACTCTTTATTGTATGTACACCACAAATAAAATACAAATAGCAAACAATAACAAGACAATACATTGTCTTTGCCCGCGTAATAAATGATTTCACCTTGGTAAGAAAAGTGATATTTTAAAATAGTATTAAAAGTAAAGAGCGTCGAAACTAATTTTAATTTGAAGCTATATTATTGTGAAGGTTAAGCAAAATCCATTCAGTGGTTTTTGCGAGAAAGACCAACAAACTAACTTACATCCTCAGAAATTTTCGCGTTTATAATAATAATATTAGTAGGATAACACTCGTAATACGTTTTGTCGTCTACCGGAGTCATACTGGATCATTCGTTCACATCTTTCTACTGTAAATGTCGAATAGACCGAAAGTTTCTTCAACGGAATTGTCTCCTAATAAAATAAAACATAACGTGCGCTTGGCTTGGGTTTGTGCACGATATTTTTCCCGAGAATAGGGGAAAAAATATACTACGCCAAACTCAACTCAGCACAGATGGCGCTTCTAGAAAGGCACTGGCACAGACAGATAAACATCCTCTTTTTTAGTGTTTATGGCCTCTATGATCAAGAAACCCTTTTCTTGTAAAATCTAGCTTTGAAGGATAAAACTGCTAACCAATATTCAACAAACTCTTTTCTTCTTTGTTTACTGTCTACGCTAGTGATGCCTACTGGTGAGAGGACAGTATTGTTCCCTATTATTGATGTAAAGTAATTATATTGAAGTGAAAACTTCTTCAGTGGGGTTGTGCATTTCTTGTATACATTTATAACTGTTAAGTTAGTCAAATCGACACGTGAGTTGAACGAACTTTCTTAAGGCGGAAGCAGGGAGCAATTCGTGCAAAACTATTCCCTTACCATTTCATAATATTAAAAAATTCACGACGTTGTTGTTGTTTAAATTTTTCACTTTTATCAGCACTCCCGGTGCAACCATTGTTTCATTGTTATTTTAAAATCTTACCCTTATTGTATGTCCATGTGGATGAACACTGCTACAGACCGCGATGCATGGCGCGAGAAAGGGACGCTTTGCCCAGCCGTGGGACAACGTTAAGTTAATAAAAAATAATCTCACTGTGGTATTACAGGAGTAACACAATCTTAATACATAAAACTCGTGTCACAATGTTTGTCCTCAATGTTCTCCTAAACAACTGATTATAATAAAATTCGCACACCATGTGCAGTTCGATCCAACTTGAGAGATAGGATGGTTTTTACAGCGAGAAAAATTCGAATAATTTTCGGGAAAATTTTATACCCGTGCGACGCCGGGGCGGGCTGCTAGTACATCTATATAGATCTAAAGTTGTTTAATAAAAAGTGCATAGATAAATAACAATAGGCATGATATCTATATAAAAAATAGGTTTTTTGTTTTGCTTTAGGCGTTTAATACGATGCAATATACAGGGTGTGGCGTAATGAGTGGATAATCCTTTACCCACGGTTGGGGGGCATCGCGACTGTTCGGAAAATGATAATTTGTATTCAGTAAAAGTGTCACGGTTTTCGAGTTATCAGGCATTTTTAATTTTTTTTAAAAATTTAGACCAGACCTACTCTTTTAAGTACCAAATTTACAATACAAAGAATTTTCTCAGTCTGTTTTCTGAATAGCATTCCTAGATAGTGGTGCTATCAAATGTAAACTACGAATTTTGTACAATAGCCATAGTTTTTTCTATTTTTATTTGTAAACGCAAAATTTGTGTTTTCATTTTATTTTTATCAAACTTTGGTATCTCGTGGTGTAAAAAAAATGTATGGTGACATGAGTGCCCAATTAATTAATAATTAGCCTATTTCATTAGGATTCCAAAATGGTATAACATACGATATCTCTAGCTCTGAATTAAAAAAACTAATGATTTTAAGATGAGTTAGAAGCATTTTTTGAATTTACAAGATAATTTTAAATTTATTTAATTCTAATAATTAATACCAATGTTTCAACTAGGAACTGTATGAGAGCATGTAAATGATACAAAAAGTCATCAAAATTACATTTATTAAATTTATTTAGTCTTTGAGGTACCCCAGTAAAGATGTTCCTGCGCGAACATCTCGACGCCACATTTTTCGGAAGATGGATTGGGCGCTTGGGAACTACTCCGTGGCCACCTCGGTCACATGATTTAAACCCCCTGGACTTTTTTTACTGGGGGTGCCTCAAAGACATGGTTTACATCATCCACCATCAACCAACTTCGGGAGCGAATAAACGGGGCAGCGGAGACCATAAGTCAAACGGGGCATGCCCGAAATGTTAAGCGATCGTTTATTAGAAGGTGCAGGGCATGCATTCGAGCTCACGGTGGGCAATTCGAACATTTATTTTAAATACATTTAATAAATGTAATTTTGATGACTTTTTGTTTCATTTACACGGTCTCATACAGTTCCTAGTTGAAACATTGGTATTAATTAATAATTAACAACGAACGCGTTACTCAACATGCGACGTGAAGACCTCCGCACGATGGTTGAAGTCATTACTGGTCACTGTGAGTTCAATCATCGCCTTCACAAGACCGGAGCTACAGACAGCAGTCTGTGTCGCGGCTGCTTTGAGGAAGAGGAGACGGTGGAACATGTAGTGATCCACTGCAAAGCCACAGAAGAGATAAGAAAGAAGAAAAGGGTTGAGGCGTCTCATGGACGCGAAGACCCCATCTACATCCGCAGACTTGCTCAAACAACTAGTTACAACACCGAAAGTCCTACTCCGCTACATCAGGGAGTTGGGCTGGTTGGGGCCTGGTTAGGCAGGGGGATAATGCACAAAACACTCCCAGGCGAGATGTCAGTGCAGATCTCAGTTCCTCCACTTAGAATTAGAATTAGAATTAGTATTAATTATTAGAATTAAATAAATTTAAAATTATCTTGTAAATTCAAAAAATGCTTCTAACTCATCTTAAAATCATTAGTTTTTTTAATTCAGAGCTAGAGATATCGTATGTTATACCATTTTGGAATCCTAATGAAATAGGCTAATTATTAATTAATTGGGCACTCATGTCACCATACATTTTTTTTACACCACGAGATACCAAAGTTTGATAAAAATAAAATGAAAACACAAATTTTGCGTTTACAAATAAAAATAGAAAAAACTATGGCTATTGTACAAAATTCGTAGTTTACATTTGATAGCACCACTATCTAGGAATGCTATTCAGAAAACAGACTGAGAAAATTCTTTGTATTGTAAATTTGGTACTTAAAAGAGTAGGTCTGGTCTAAATTTTTAAAAAAAATTAAAAATGCCTGATAACTCGAAAACCGTGACACTTTTACTGAATACAAATTATCATTTTCCGAACAGTCGCGATGCCCCCCAACCGTGGGTAAAGGATTATCCACTCATTACGCCACACCCTGTATACCTGGAGCATCAAAGTTCCGGAGTTCATTCAATGCACTGTATCGTCTCTTTTTTGCAAGGAAAAAGAAAAATATGAGATTTAGACTAATTATTATTATTAGTAATCTACTCTATTCATCGTCATCACCCTATTAACGTTCCCACTTATGGGACACAGAGACTTCTCTCTTGACGAAAGAGATTAGGCCTGTATTCACCACACAGGTCAAGTGCGGGTTTGTGAATGGCACGTGTCCTTCAAACTCTTTAAAGTACTCAGAACATGCCGGTTTCCGTTAAAGAACAATACAGAGGTTCTGGCGCGGTTTGAACTCACTACTTTCGGAATTAAAATCAGTGTGTTCCCACTTAGCCAATACGGCTTTTTCATCTACTCTATTGGATATAGTGTAGGTCTAGTGTCTCGTGTAGGGAGCATCGACAAACTGAAGGTACCATCTATCTTGTATTTAATTTAAATGTTCTAGTTACTAAGTTCACCTTTGTAAAGATGTTGGATACCCAAATAGAATTAAGTTTTAGAAAACAATAAATACATTCATTCATTCATTCATTCATATATTTAAAATATCAAAAAAAAATATTTAAAAAAAAGACGTCTAAAACATGAACTGTAAAACATTGCCTTTTTAAACTCGTTGCGAGAGCAATGCGGTAAGTAAATCGACTTTATCCACGGGAGTGCTTGCATATGCATAATAAAAACATTATTAAAAAAATGTTACATCACCAGTTCCGAGGTTTGTCTGTAATCAAATCGTGTTGCAGGTTGAATTCAACATCAGTTCCCAGTTTTCGATTGATATGCACGCCTTATGTTAAGCTTTACCACGCTTTACTAATTCAGACGAAAGATTTGTATGTTTCATCTTAGACTACTGAACGATTCTGATAAATTATTTCACCAATGCAAAGTTAAACTATCCCCGAATAAAATTTTATGCAGAAAAAGATTAAGACACATCCGTAACCTTCGCGCGCACAGGATGCAAACCTGCATTCTCGAGATATCACCCCGGCGCGTTTCCAATTACACCAACGCGCCATTACGTGATAGGTCGAAATTATTCTGCACTTTGTATTACCGAGTGAAGCCCCGAGTAAAGCATAAGGGGTTAATGTTTTCAAAAGTACTCGAATGGAATAAAGAACAGATAATAAAGGAAAGTAGCTATGCAAAATATGAGGACCGCGTTCTGTGCAAAGTTCTTAACTCAGAGAAGCTTTCAGATTATAATTCTGGATGTTGCGAGGAGGTTTGTTAGTCTATATATTTATAACCCATCAAATGAATACGAATTTTTATATCTTTCAAAAACCTAAACCGATTTTGCATTAAACTTATTGTATCGTGATTTTTTGTAATGCCCTTTCATTTGATACCCAACACCCTACCCTTTCATTTGATATTTGTAAACATTAGATTTTTCAAAAATCAAATACGGCATTTGAGCATTTAAATGTTTCACTCCCCATATCTTTCAATTGGACTTACCAGTTTTTAAAAACCATTAAAAAACTTTTGAATAACCTATCACTCAAACAAAAAAAAACAGAATCGAAATCGGTACATCCGCTCGCGAGCAGAAGGTCGGGGATCGGTAAGAGACCAAAACAGTCACCGACAACATGTTATATTATTTTCACTGGCATCTCAGCTATAAGTATTTGAACATATTGCCGGTTCTCACATTTTGCAAACTCATATTCCTTTAGCGCCTCCGTTTATATCAACTTCTATAAAAGTTTAAACTAACCGAACAAAAGACAGCTTTATAATAAATATGTGCTCCGGAGAAGCCATCTTCTAGGCCTTCATGCTCCATCTTAGAACACATCTTCTTTTTATATCAGGTGAGATTGTGGTCAAATGAAAGCTTATCAATAATAAAAAAAAAAACATCTATACTACACAGTATAGTAGCGCAACAGGCAAAGATCGTATACGACTCGCAAGGAATACCAAGTTCTAATAACGCTGAGAGTGTTTGTGTTCTAAAATGAAAGAACAAAAATCGATTCGTTAAGGAAACTTATTTTGGCCGGGAAATTTGAAGAATCTGCCGGCAGAATAAGGAAAAGTTTAAAAATGCAAAGTTAATGTAGGAAATCGCGCTAGCTACTTCCTTGATGCTGAATAATAGAACCGAAATCACTTGACAATAGATTTATTGCTTATACGTAATTAACGATTCTAATGATTCTGATGAGTGCGACACGGATGAACGCTGCTTGTGCACTGTCTTACGTAGATTCGCTTGGTCCAAGGTAGTAACCGTGCGACCTACATAAGACAAATCGCTGATGCTGCTGAGGTGTTCGAAGTGAATCGAACATGCTCCCGAGGACAGAATCCGGGATGGGATGAAATGAGGTGCAACAGTTTTTTGGGTTAGTTTTACAAGGGTGGAACAAGTTCATTGCTTATGCTAAATGA
Source organism: Gymnoscelis rufifasciata (assembly GCA_929108375.1). Lineage (NCBI taxonomy): Eukaryota > Metazoa > Arthropoda > Insecta > Lepidoptera > Geometridae > Gymnoscelis > Gymnoscelis rufifasciata. The sequence continues at coordinate 7,562,933 of OV815302.1, read as the reverse complement.
GGGTTAGAACAATTTTGTAATGATTTATTCTAGGATTCCGAATGATGCTGATCGATGATAGTTCACTAAATTAGTTCCTATGTAAACTAAAAACTGATTGTCCCTTGAAGGGCGAGGTTGACGTATACTGGATCACCGGACGATCCCACTATCGTGTTGTTTACGCGCACTAACACTCGCACTGATAACCGTCGCCGGTGGGGCTCCTGCGGCTGCGACGGGGGGCGCGGGCGACGCCGTGCGCGGATCCCGTGCTGCTGTGCGGCACCGTCTCCACAGGAACCGCAGGAGCGCCGCCAAGGCTGCTGCTAGTAGGCCGTACGGAACGGCGTACTGGTGTACATCGTGTGTATTTTGGGTCTGCTTCTTTATAGCGCTGATCTGGTCACCGAGTTGCTGTAGCGAGGTATTGAGGTGAATTTGTACGTGTGTACTTAGGGTCACCTCTTATTGAGCTGCTGCTTTCATTTCGCTTATCTGGTCACCGAGTTGTTGTAGCGACGTATTGAGGTGATATTTATCTTCTCTAGATTCCGGAGGCGGTATAGAAAAGTTTAGACTATGATGTTGTATTGGAGCTATAAAAATATAAGGACGAAAATATACTTATAAAAAACGTTTAAAATTACAAATGTAGTTATCTTAAAGTTTTTTATAAGTATATTTTCGTCCTTATATCTGATAGGTAAGAGCTTTCTTAATCATATGTTTAAAAATTGAGCATACGTGTGACAAGTAAACAAATAAAGCCATTGAAAAACATGATGTTACTTTACTAAAAGTGAAACATGGTTATACGACCCACAGTATCACAATCAGCTGTTACCGAGTGAATCAGTATAAACATTGACAAGCATCTGAAACTCGAGTCCGCCGAGTCAGCAAGGTCGGGCTCAGTAAACTCGATAAACAAAGCACAACAAGGGGCAACGACGTCATCATATACTACTATCAGCAGGTGAGTACGCTCAATCTTAAATCCGATATAGTACTGGCCAATATAGCTCCAATACGAATCTAGAAGGCCTAACCTCTTCACACCGTATTCTTTTGTTTTACGATCGCTACTATCCTTGTTAAAGTTAACAAGAATTTTCCTTATACTTTCTGCCAACTCGGTTTGTTGGAAGTATAGAGTTTCCATTTCGTCCTTAATAAAAATAAGTTAAATGAAATTGGAACGCTCTTACTTGTATGCTGCTTGGCCTACGACTGCTGCTGCGTACACCTTGGCTGCTGCTCGCTGCTGCTGTGTTTGCGGCGCTAGCCCACTGCTTCTGCTGCTGGAGTCGTGAGCGGCTCGCTCACTGCTGCTGCTGTCCTAGCTCCCCGTCAGGTGATGCTGCGTGGCTGCTCAACTAGCTCTCTGCTAAGCTAGTTCCACAGGATGCTGGTCCGCCCGAGAAGTTCCCGACACGACACTGAACTATACGTTACGGTTACGCGTCACAAATCCTCGAACGGTCGAAGGACCATGTAGGAAATCCTTTGACTTTGCTGCTAATTATTAGAGCCGCAATCACTTAACAATAGATTTATTGCTTATAAGTAATTTACGACTCCAATGATAATGAGTGCGTCGCGGATGCACGCTTATTAAGCACTGTCTTACGTAGATTCGCTTGGTCCAAGGTAGTAACCGTGCGACCTACATAAGACAAATCGCTGATGCTGCTGAGGTGTTCGAAGTGAATCGAACAGTTAAATAACAGTAATTTTCTTAACTGCGTAGAAAAATAAAGGTATAATCAACTGTAGACATTAATTAGCTCAGACGAACTTTAAACGAGACAGTTTCAGGGTAGTAGGGAGGAGATGCAATGCGATTCCGTACTACAAAATGTAGCCCACATTTTGTAGTACGGAATCGCATTGCATCTCCATACATGCATCCTTTTCTTTCACTCAGAACCGTCTTTAGGGTAAAGCGATTCGTTACGTAACGCAGTCGGCGTAACTGGTGCATATGTATATATGTACATAGGTGCATATGTGCATATGTAAATATATGGTAGCGGTAGGTAAGCTATTTTAATCTAATACTCGGAACTATTTAGGACAGACCCTTACAATGTTATCACTTCTGCTTTTGCACATTTTACAAGAAAGCAGCAGCTTTCAAATAAGGAATCATAAAAAATGTTCGCATTAGTATGAGAAATGTAATCAATATGAGATAGACTCGTACTTTTTGTTTTAGCTAATATGCCTTCATTTGAATACAATCTCACCTAATGTTAAGTGACGATGTGGTCTAAGATGGAGCATGAAGACTATGAAGGTAGATGGCTTCTCCGGGCCACATTACGAAACACGAACAATCGTTTCACGCAGTGCTCCAGCCCGGATTACACCTAGTTTTCCGTTAATAAATTATACACTCTTTTCAACATTTTTTTAATTAAGTCATAAAAGAGACGGTCAGTGCGGGTCACCCGTCCAAGTACTGGCCACGCGCAACTTTTCTTTACTTTATAAAAATCACGTTTGTTGTAAAGAAAAACGAAAATATTACATTATTTTTTTACCACTTCTTACATAAAATAATTTCAGGTTATGAAAACGAAGCATTTTATTTATTTCAGACATCATGTTTCGTAGCAAACTTACTTTTGTTTATAACCTACACCAAACTCTTTATGATTGAAGATCATCGGGATGTATAATGATTAATGACTTCCAGTTAAATCAGACTTCAATCAAATAAAGGCAATAAAGGTGCCGTATCCAAATACAAAACAATACTCCAATTATCCAATACACGCAGTTCTGATTGATTTATTACTCGCTTACCTTTTTTATTAATTACTGTCGACAAGCAATAAAGAGAATCACCTACACCGTTACATCAAGCAGATGAACTGGTTAGGGTCTAATTAGGCAGGGGGATAACAATACATTCCTATGCGATATGTCAGTGCAGATCTCGGTTTCCCATCTAGAATAGGGTACGGGACATTTTCACAGTTTTAAGGCAATATTATATACTGTATACCATTCAATAAATTGACGTGCAACGACTTAACTTTTAATAATTAATTAGAAGTTAATTATGTAAGTGTATAGGTAAATATATGATTTTTTGGTTTGTTATATCAAGGCGTCTTATCGCATATGCCAGTAACCCGTTTTTGTTGATTACAAAAAAAAGGTTAAGTTAGATAACTAAAAAAATAAATTAGTCATTTATTTAGATTATTAAAAAAATGTGCAGCTATTTTTTTCCTTTTTCTTGCAAACAAAAAATCAAGAGGATACAGTGCATTGAAGTTTGTACTTTATTTATACCAGTCGTCGTCTCAAAACTTTATTGCTTTGTAACTTGGCACTTTTTTACTGAATGAATAAGGCGTAAAATAGGTGTCTAGTATTATTGAACGGGCTAACAGATGGACAAACCATAATACTTATATTTTTATTTATTTTTATGCTCGATAAGTCTTCATTTGAACACAATCTCACCCGATGTAAAGTGACGATGTGGTCTAAGATGGGACATGAAGAATAGATGGCTTCTCCGGGCTACATACGAAACACGAAAAAATCGCTTCACGCACTGGCCAAGCCCGGAGGGTGGTGACAAGCCGCGGCCGAAGCCTACCACCAGAGACTGTTCTTAGCACCACCCGGAGGTCACGTGTAAGGATTCAGAGGGTTACCACTTACAGACGTGAACAGACACAACCTCCAAAAATAAGCATAATCTTAATGTAGGAATAAGTTATTTATTGATATTCCAAGTATTAAAAGTTTAAAAATTATTGTTGTTTGTATACTCAAATACCCTCTAAGACTAGGTGTGAGCATTATTTGCTTAAGAAACGAATGTATTTTCTCATTTTAGGTGAACTTTGTTAGTTCTTCTGAGAATAAATATCTTTAAACCGTAACCGAAATTACTTCCTCAGCAAATAATGCTTATTTTTGTGCGTGCACAGCAGATTTTCGTAATTGTATCGTGAAGCAACGATCATTATATTTATTTCCTTTTATTTTTTCGTCAGGAGTCACGTGGTTTCGTTTTATAGGTTGAACGCACTGTAGATAACATGTTTTTTATAACTAAAATAGTTTGAGTAGCCGATATTCAAAGCCGGCATAAAATGGTTGATAACTTATGCAAAACTTTTTCATTTTCAAAAACGATTATTTAATATTATTTTATTCGTATTTTCCGATGAAGATGCCGATACCAAAGAAATACTCAAAAATATTATCCAATATTATTGGCTGTTATGATTTATGAATTGCTCGTTTATCTTGTGATATTGCTCGCTCGCTGTCAACTAGCGACGGTAACTGAAATATAAGGAAATCATTACGTTGTTATGAACTTAATCTTTATTCGCTTTGATTATCTTTAATACTAATATCATAAAAAGTTGTGAGGACGTAAGTGTGTTTTATGCTCTTTCAAGAAAAACTACCGAAGGGATTCTGATGAAACTTCACAATAATGTAGCTTACTTAACAGAATAGAACATAGGTTATTCACCGCGCACCCAGTAGCTGTTTTCTCAGTAAATGAATAAATTTACTTTTTACCGCGGGAAATCTATAATGCCGCGGGCGAACAGCTAGTTGTTATAATTAAATACAGATATTTACATAATGTACGGCCTAGGCTCTCTCGTCAAGAGAGAAGTCCCTGTGTCCCAGCAGTGGGAACGTTAATAGGGTGCTGATGATGACGGCCTAGGCTGCACTGGCCTATTTGGAAACTGTTCGACTCCACAATCAATGGACCACCTTTGAGTCTAAGTGCGGAAAAACAGGGCCCCCCTAACTCCACCGGCTATCTACGTGCATTATGGCTGGCCATTGTAAGTTTATCGAACTTATTAGTTTCGTCTTTTTAGTCGTAACCTCATAACTAAGAGACGTAACTGTGGTGTTTCGTCAGCTTTTTCACTTTTTTCATTGACTCCGGTCCTAGGCCAAGTGTATCGACTCTTGGAGGGTGACACACCTAGCGTCCTGAGTTATGTGGTTCCATCGCGTAGGCGAGCGTCTTCCTCTTTTTTCTTGGAAACAGCCACTAATAATAAACCTCTCCAGACTATTAGGATCATGCCTGACAGTGTGCCCGAGGAATTTGAGAACTCTCTGCATGCAGATTGTAGACAGCCGAGTTTATATGCCAAGCTCCTTGAGATTTGACTTGATTGTGCGGCTGTCCGTCCAGGATATTCTCAACATTCTGCGCCAGCACTACATTATAATAAATAAATAAATCCCATCAAAAACAATACTTGTCAAAAAAACCAAGTCTCGCAACTCAGTTGTTCTGCGGTAAAAAGTTGTGAGATCCATGTAATACCAAGTCGGTTATTAATTTATTCAGTCAATACTTAAGCGACTTTTTGTCTTAATACGTCCAGTCTCTAAGACCACGAACGTGGTTCATAACAATTGAATATCAATTGTGTCTGGAATCTCCGTACTCGAAGCATTAAGTTGTTACGTAATAATTAACAGCATCTTATAGTGACGCATATCAATATTAAAATTCTTTAATGTTTTATATAAATATATCTATTTTATAACCTATACGGCACGGCAGTGCCCCCAAATAAAATAGATTTATAGGTTTTATAATAGGTCTGCATATTTTTTTTCTAGGTATTACAAGTAATGCTCGTGTTCTGCCAATCCTCTCCAGCCTTTTTACAGCTGCTTTAACTAGCTTAGCTGGTTTAACTAATCAGTTAATATTTAACACCAACGAACTTTTTTTTTAATTACACACAGTACCATTAGCGCCACAACGCTCTATGTATTTCGGCCCTAAAAGCATATAACTTCTGACAGGTTGATCGATTGATAACATTATTCTTTGTCAATCTTTACAAAAACTTGTTTATCGAGTAAACTTTTAACTGTAATGAAACGAAATGTGTAACTCGTGTACAGGGTGGTTCAAACTAGGTGGTCTAAAATCCATTAATGTTGTTCATCGACTTGATCCCACGTATGTTCTCAAGACAACGTCTATTATTAATAAGTTCAAAATAAAAATATATAATATCGCAATATCACTCAAAAACAATAAACTTATAATAATTAATTAATCAAATTTAAATCAATGTCTTCTTTTAAAATCTATATTATTATCTTTTTGTTTTTTTTTCTTAAATAGTATCTATCTTTTAGCAACATTATATTCTACCTCACACTTCAACTACAAATTTTTGTCTGCATCGCGTGACGTAAAGGTAACGTCGTATTAATACTGCTGTTTCAAATGTAAAAGCCCTGAATACATAAATCACCCGTGGCGGCAAATATTTTATGCCTTGCTCACGCAAACATTTCACCCAACGCGTGCTAGGCTTACCCTCCAATTAAAAGCTTTCACGTCCCAAGCCACCGCGACACTCGATGCCACATCGCATTCAATATTCAGGGTCCCGCCACTGTTCTGTTGTCTCAGATTTAATAATTAATGCCAGCGGATATTACAGACATGTCCTATATACGTCATATCATACCCAAAATAATAGTATTTGGTCATAAATAAATAAACAAATATTTCCGGACAATCCACAGAACAACATCTAGCCCCGTGGTACGCTCTAAGCTTGTGTTACGATATAAATAGCATTATCAGCACAAAATGTATAATAAAAATATCTTTATTATATATGTCTATTATATTTAGTATAACAAGCTTAGAGCTTACCACGGGGCTAGATGTTGTTGTGCCCCGATATAGAAAGAGGTGTTTTAAAGCTTGAATAAATAAATAAAATAAATATTTCCGGACTACTCACACAGCATAAAATAATTATTATTAAATAATTATTTATTTATTTATTCATAATAAGATATAAGGATATAATCAAGCAATAAAATAATGTATGTTTATAAGTTTACCCGTGTTGGTTATCAAATGAAAGGTTACATTATAAATCAGTATACAACAAGTTTAATGGAATTCGGTTAACCCGTTTGAAAGACGTTTCTTCTAGTTGTAACATGTCCGAAAATATCCAAAATAAAAATCATTAAGCTACAAAATGTATATTAAAATCGCTTTTTTTTGGGCGAATTAAACGCGACTATTTTGACGAGCGCGTCATGTGACGTCAGTAACGAAGTGTTTGATTTACAAACTTACTGAAAGTTTTATATGATACGTTTACTATCATAGACCAGGGTAGAAGCCTTGAAAAATAATAAAAATTGAAAAAAAATAATAGTAGGATGAAACTCATTAGAAAAGGAGGGGAATATTATAAAAATGAAAGGAAAAATAATTTACGGGCGATCTGAGGTCGGGAAGGGGGTGGGGGCGAGTTTTTAAGGGTAAAAAATGTTTTTTCTTGATTTCCGGCAAAACTAAAAGTCGTATCGAAAAAAGTCAAATTGCAAAGTTGTAGGTAATAAAAAGATCTAAAACTTTTGCATTTACACTTTTTTCACATAACCTCAAAATTTATGTGAAAAATCCAAAAAACCAAGTTTTTGGTTTTTTATTTGTATCTTTTACTTTTACAAAATTTTTTTTTAAACGAAATTTGGCGAAAACATACCTTGTTATGTCCCAAATGTAATGTAATTTATTTGATTAAAAATATTTATTTTTTCACCTTATTTTGAATTAATATCAAAAAAATACCCTAATTTTCAATCGAAAATTCACCCGTCAAAATATCAGCTTTTTTCAAAAAGTTGGTGTGGTTTCTATTCGTTGAAATCTCTACTTTCCGATGGTGAAAAAAATATAAAATATATGTTACTACAGTAAATCTTCTCAGAAAATGCAAAAAAAACAAAAAAAAAAATTATTATAAATTATTATAATTTTGAGCTATTTATTAAAATTTACACTTTAATTACTCGAAAAACGTTAGATTACATGTGACATTGATAACAAAAAAATTGCAAATAAAAATATACTACTATAATTAACAAACAAATAAGTTAATAAAATTAATATTTAATAAGACATCTACAATATTTGGAGTAAGTTGTCGAATCTTCTTTAAATTATATGCGTAAATGCCTATTTATAACTTATAGCTCAAAATTATTTATAATAATTAAAAAAGTTTTAGATCTTTTTATTACCTACAACTTTGCAATTTGACTTTTTTCGATACGACTTTTAGTTTTGCCGGAAATCGAGAAAAACCATTTTTTACCCTTAAAAAGTCACCCCCACCCCCTTCCCGACCTCAGATCGCCCGTAAATTATTTTTCCTTTCATTTTTATAATATTCCCCTCCTTTTCTAATGGGTTTCATCCTACTATTATTTTTTTTGGTTTTAAAAATTATCGACCCTGGTCTATCATGGAAACCAGTAGATCTTAACATCACATGGCCAAGCGATGCATATTAGAAGTTTACGAAGGAATATAAAAATATACACTTTTTGATGATTAAGTTTCACTAAAACTTATGATGAATTTTAAAATGTTTTAATTTTAATGTATTAATTTAGTATGCGTATGTTTTTGAAACAATAAACATTACAAGAAAAAATATACCTCTATAGTCCATTTTTAAAGTCTCGTACATATTCCCTATTAAGAGGAATTAAATTAAAAAAAAACTCTATTGTTTACAATAATTATACCCGAGTGGGATAGTATCAAATCAAACGTCATAACTTGTACATTATAAAATAACTAGTTTTATTGGCGTATGATTACTCGATTAAGTTATTCTCTGCAAAGAAGATTCATTTAGAATTTTTTTTTTTCGGGTGCTCCTATACTTTTTGCTTTTATTTCTTACAATCGGTATCAGGAATGTAGGTTAGAACGAGCTGGCACGTTACTCACAAAGCTAAGCGGATTAGCATGTTGAAGTGGCAGCGGCTTGTACTGCAAACGTGTTCCCCGTGCTAAAAATCAAACCGGAAAGTTTTTGACAAAAAAAAAATTGGATTGTGGGACGTACAGCGGACAACTGGATCAAATCCGCTCCTAACCGAAAACAACTGGATTTTTTAAGGGAGCCCAAGGGTTGATGATATCTTATTTAGTAACTATCGGTCTGCCTTCGCTTCGCACCTAGTTAACCATACTGTGAATCTAAATGAAAGCGCATTTACACATTACAAAATAATTGGATGAAGGAAACTAGGGTTTTAGAACCGGGCTTATTAATACTAAATTAAGATTATAATTTCAGTATAATATATTCAAGTCTCCATAGATACATAATTTAGTTTGTCATGATAACAAAATTAGGACAAAATTATGGACACAATCAAGGCACAAGTTTTTTATGTAAAGCATTTCACTAGGGCTATTCTTTACTAGTCGGTAAAAATGTAGTCCACAGGATTTTACAGAGCCAATACCAGTTACGTCCAATTCATCCAACATCCAATTTAAACGAAATCCTTTCAGCCGTTAGCGTAAGGAGCAACAAAAATAAAACATTGACACAGTTTCACATCGTTCAAATTAGTTTGCTTTGATAGAGAGTTGAAAGTTTGAGGTATGATGTATTTCGGTTTCTTTTATAACACGATGAAAACAAAAATACATAGTTAATAAACATTTCTCATAAAGTTCCTTGCGGATTACTGAGCGAGAAGTGACACCGGTAGACGCCTGGATGACTTGCCAAGTGATAATTGATCAGTTATCTAGCGGGATTCAAAATTAATAACTTTACTAAAACAACTATTAAAATTAGGGGTGAAAATTTAAGGTTGTATGTAATTAAAAAAAAAAAACCCGTGCAAAAAGCCGTGTTGGCTAAGTGGGAGGACACTCGACTTTCATTCCGAAGGTATCTTGTTTGCTAAGATATATAAATTATTAGATAATCTTTCTTTGATCGCGGCTTGTTCACAGAAAATTTAAAGCGCTAGGCAAAACCAATCACGTTAGCACGCGATATAAATTCATGCAAGAAAAGAGCTCTAGTAATTCCTTAGAAAAACTGAGTGGAATGATATTATCTCATTGCCGATACGAAGTCGTTTCATTTAATTCAATCAGGCACACTATAGTGACTTAAGTACCAGATTCGCCGTTCTTTGACTTTGGTAGGGAAGATTTTTCCAAGGATAAAGTTTTCAACAATAATCATTAGAGATTACCTACATGATAAACAAGATATATAAGACGTCTCCTTTGATGTTGAAACAATCGCCTTAGAGTAGATTAAGATTTCAATAAGGAGTTGTATGAATTTTTGTACAAATGTTTTGTTCAATTTGAGTTAAAATGATAGTTATACCTATAGATAGGTATTATTATTATCATTATCTAGTCTTAACGGTTTATAAAAGTTAAAGTAATTTTTATTGTAAGATTTATAATACCCATTAAATCGCAGAATTTGAATATTGCCTATAGCGCAATACCTATTTTGAAGCTTTTGTCGGCTTTACCCTATTAATTCAACAAATTATTGTATTAACTGTTATAAAAATTGTAGTTATGTTTAACATTATTTAGTAGTTTATACATATATGTAATATTGTTGCGCATCTCAGTATATAATTTGTGAAAGAAAACACTGCGTTACAAATGAAAAAAAAATTGAGTACCCGCTCTGAAATGTCATGTTTTCTTATGAATACTTATAGTTTATTAAAAATACATACGAAATTTCCATTCATCACGTCTCATTTTTCTTCCATAAGAATGTGCCAAATTTTACTAAAAATTTAAATGCTAAAACATATTTTAAAGAAAATTAGTTAAATCAACCAGATTTTTTAACATTAACCAAGTTTAATTTTATCAAAAAAAAAAAAACAAAAAAAAAACATTATAAAAAGTTTTAACACAAAAGATCGCAAAACTTTAACTTTTTCTTTTGTGCTTTGAATGATCTTCTCGTTTTAAACGCCAGCAGTAATCGCCTAGCATAGTTGTGTCCCAACACCCTTGAAATCGTTCTTCAAGCTTCTTTACATCCTGGTGGAACCTCTCACCTTGCTCATCACTGACTGCACCAAGATTAGATAGGAAAAAAGAAAATTGAGAATGAAGAAAGTGAATTTTCAACGACATTCTGCAACCCATCTTTTTATATGCTTCTAACATGGCGTCAACTAAAAACTTTGGTATCCATGGTTTATCTTGATTAATAGCACGCCCAAAATATAGTAAATATGCACTTCTCACTTTTTTGGAAACATTTTTTGTTTTGTGACTTCACAATATACTGTCCGCAAACATAACAAAACTTATTTGGTGCATTTAAGCAGTTGCGACGACCACTTAGTCCAGTATTCATAATAGATTTCCAAAGAAATATGTACGAATATATCGACGTTATCGAATAAAAATGACTACTAAACAAAAAAAATAATAAAAAAGTACAACACATCAAAAATGGTAGGTATCTATTTCGTTTACGCCTTAAGTGAGGGTAATAGAAAAAATAATTTGGCATGTACCTCGAAAACTAGACGTGATAGATACCACATATGTTTGGAACATTTAATCTGTGACTCATTAGCTATTCATTCCAGCTAACACTTACGTGGGTACCAAAATCGTGTAACGCAGTGAAATTAAAATGAAAAAAAAAACATGGAATGTGTTTGAACGTAAAACATTATATATTACTAGCTAACCCGGGAACTTCATATCACCTAGTTTGTTAGGGGTTGATCGTAGAGGGGTGAAAATTTAGAATTGTAGGTACGTATTTTTGTTTACTGTATGATAAAAAAAAAAAATGGTGGACCACCCGTAATATTTAGGGGGATGAAAAATAGATGTTGTCTGACTCTCCACCCTGGCCGATATGCATGCTTCGGATGACGAAAATGGGTCGAGCCGTTTCGGAGAAGTTCGATTACGCACCCCGTGACACGAGAATTTTATATATTAGATTTAAATTAAAAAACATATGTGTCGACTATTTTTCATTTCTTTTGTGAATTGAAGAAGTTAATTGCCTTACTAGGTTTCTTAATATGTAGTCCTATTGATGAAATAATGAATTTTAAATTCGTCTTGTACTATCTAAGTTGCTCTCGTTTTCTGTTTTATCGCAGTGCTGGTTCAGAACACGCGTAGGTACATAGTATTGTACATATTAATATAACCTTACCAAGAACTTCTACCAACTTACGCGCCGCCATAAAGCTCCTAGCTTGCAATCTCTGGAAGCCAAAGGCAATATCTTTTTGCTATTATGATAATGTGACTATCGCTGGATTTCACGCAAGCAATCTACACTTCTATTCCAAGTGCTTTTAGCTGCATTTGCAACCACACTGCATATGAAAAATCATAGCAGGATTACGTAATGAACATTCAATTCTGCCTGAAAGCGTCAGCTTCTATGGCTCTTTAGGAAATCGAAATTGTATTCGTGTGTGCTCGAGAGAGCTATCTGAGTGTTTCTGAACTTTTACACATATGCAGGTACTTAATATTTATAGAAAACTATAAACGATATTGAGACCACCTCAAAACTTTGTTGTTTTTCAAATGTGATGTCATTCAAAGATAGAGGTCTGATGACTTTTTGAGATATGTATTTATTTACTTTAATAAAAAGCTTGCATGCATAGATGTGCATGCACTTATTTCCCCTTTATAAAACTTAAATACCTTGCTCACTAAAACAGGTGTTTCTTTAAGCCCCACGGCACAGTGTTCCCGCGCCCTGAGAACGGCGGTATTATGGTCTCACTAAGATTTATTATTATTTACTTAATCCATTTATAAACACATTCATAATATTTAACTTACGCGATAAAAAAAAATATAAAACTAACTACTGTAAAGTATAAATACATATATCAAAATGGAGAATTTCCGGCCGCGATGCTAGGCTCAAGCGATGCGAAGCGAGCGGTGACTAGGACTGCAGAGAGAGGTTCTTAGAAAAAAAATGCTTGTAATACGCGCCAAGGATTACCTACCGCCTTCTGAATCTGACCCTTGATTCAGCTTCTCCCTCTTGTAATACTGTACGTTACAATAAAATTTTTTTTTTAAATATTAGGTCCTTACATATGAAATTGGCGTTTTGTATGGGAGGAACAAAAAGTCGAATATTTTTTAATATAATATATTTAATTAATCAAAGTATGAACCATTATTTTCTATGCACTTTTGCCATCTTAAAGGTAGTTCATTGATCCCTTTACTAAAAAAACCAGTCGGACGGGAATCAATAAAATCTTTGAAGGCGATTTGGACTGCCCCATCGGAGTTGAATTTTTTCCCTTGCAAGAAGTTATCCAAATTTCGAAAAAAATGGTAATCTGTTGGAGCAAGGTCCGGGGAGTACGGAGGATGTCTTAGACTTTCCAATTGAAGCTCTTCTAATTTAGTAGCCGTCTGTTGCGCAGTGTGTGGTCTAGCGTTGTCGTGAAGCAGCAGTGGCGTGGAGCGATTGACCAGCCTAGGTTGTTTAGCCGCTAGCTTTTCCATCATGGTTTGCAATTGCTGACAATAGACATCAGCCGTAATAGTCTGGCCAGATTTGAGAAAACTGTAATGAACAATACCGGCACTAGTCCACCAAACGCTTACAAGTAACTTTTTTGGGGTTAATTTTCGCTTGGGGCAGGATTTGGCTGGCTGGCCAGGATCCAACCATTGCGCTGAGCGCTTCCGATTATCGTAAAGAACCCATTTTTCATCACAGGTAATGATTCGGTTTAAAATACCTTCATTATTGTGCCGGTTTAGTAATGTAACGCAGCAGTCGACGCGCGTTTGCCGGTTTGCTTCAGTCAATTCGTGAGGTACCCACCTTTCAAGCTTTTTAATCTTCCCAATTTGCTTCAAGTGAATTAAAACAGTTTTATCACTAACACCGCAGCCTGCAGCTAACTCGGACGTGGTTTGCGATGGATCCGCTTCCACAATAGCCTTCAACTCTTCATTATCAACTTGAGTCTCAGGCCGTCCACGGGGCTTGTTCTGCAAGTCGAAATTTCCAGAACGAAAACGTTGGAACCAAAAACGAACTGTGTTTTCTTTTGCAACACGACCGCCATACACATCATTCACCCTTCGAGTTGTTTCCGCAGCACTAGTGCCACGGCGGAACTCGTACTCGTAAATAATGCGATATTTTAAGTTTTCCATTTTGTAAAATGAGTGACGCAAACAGAAAAAAACAGAAGAAAAAAAACAAATGAATGACGATCATCGAAGCACAAATACATGAGTCTATAGCTGTACAAATTTGAATTTGGAATTCCTTACCAAAGAGGAGAAATTTGTGATTAAAGTGGCCAGTACGAAAAACGCCAATTTCATATGTAAGGACCTAATATTAGCCACTAGTTTTTCGGAACAGCTTTGTTAGCGTTTTATAGATTATCCGATATTCAAATAATTGCGAGCAAATAATTAAACATTGATAAATACATATTACTTTATACTACACTAATGCTAATATTATGTACTATAGATACCAAATTATATACATATTTATGTTTCACTCGAAATGTGTATATCTCTGTGAATTTTAGTACCTTCAAAAGTATCACGAACAATGGTGAAACAAAATAAAGAAGTCATCAACCAGAGAGACGACCTTCAAGACTTTTGGAAAAACATAAATATGTATATAATTTGGTATCTATAGTACATAATATTAGCATTAGTGTAGTATAAAGTAATATGTATTTATCAATGTTTAATTATTTGCTCGCAATTATTTGAATATCGGATAATCTATAAAACGCTAACAAAGCTGTTCCGAAAAACTAGTGGCTAATATTAGGTCCTTACATATGAAATTGGCGTTTTTCGTACTGGCCACTTTAATCACAAATTTCTCCTCTTTGGTAAGGAATTCCAAATTCAAATTTGTACAGCTATAGACTCATGTATTTGTGCTTCGATGATCGTCATTCATTTGTTTTTTTTCTTCTGTTTTTTTCTGTTTGCGTCACTCATTTTACAAAATGGAAAACTTAAAATATCGCATTATTTACGAGTACGAGTTCCGCCGTGGCACTAGTGCTGCGGAAACAACTCGAAGGGTGAATGATGTGTATGGCGGTCGTGTTGCAAAAGAAAACACAGTTCGTTTTTGGTTCCAACGTTTTCGTTCTGGAAATTTCGACTTGCAGAACAAGCCCCGTGGACGGCCTGAGACTCAAGTTGATAATGAAGAGTTGAAGGCTATTGTGGAAGCGGATCCATCGCAAACCACGTCCGAGTTAGCTGCAGGCTGCGGTGTTAGTGATAAAACTGTTTTAATTCACTTGAAGCAAATTGGGAAGATTAAAAAGCTTGAAAGGTGGGTACCTCACGAATTGACTGAAGCAAACCGGCAAACGCGCGTCGACTGCTGCGTTACATTACTAAACCGGCACAATAATGAAGGTATTTTAAACCGAATCATTACCTGTGATGAAAAATGGGTTCTTTACGATAATCGGAAGCGCTCAGCGCAATGGTTGGATCCTGGCCAGCCAGCCAAATCCTGCCCCAAGCGAAAATTAACCCCAAAAAAGTTACTTGTAAGCGTTTGGTGGACTAGTGCCGGTATTGTTCATTACAGTTTTCTCAAATCTGGCCAGACTATTACGGCTGATGTCTATTGTCAGCAATTGCAAACCATGATGGAAAAGCTAGCGGCTAAACAACCTAGGCTGGTCAATCGCTCCACGCCACTGCTGCTTCACGACAACGCTAGACCACACACTGCGCAACAGACGGCTACTAAATTAGAAGAGCTTCAATTGGAAAGTCTAAGACATCCTCCGTACTCCCCGGACCTTGCTCCAACAGATTACCATTTTTTTCGAAATTTGGATAACTTCTTGCAAGGGAAAAAATTCAACTCCGATGGGGCAGTCCAAATCGCCTTCAAAGATTTTATTGATTCCCGTCCGACTGGTTTTTTTAGTAAAGGGATCAATGAACTACCTTTAAGATGGCAAAAGTGCATAGAAAATAATGGTTCATACTTTGATTAATTAAATATATTATATTAAAAAATATTCGACTTTTTGTTCCTCCCATACAAAACGCCAATTTCATATGTAAGGACCTAATATTTAAAAAAAAATTTTTATTGTAACGTACAGTATTACAAGAGGGAGAAGCTGAATCAAGGGTCAGATTCAGAAGGCGGTAGGTAATCCTTGGCGCGTATTACAAGCATTTTTTTTCTAAGAACCTCTCTCTGCAGTCCTAGTCACCGCTCGCTTCGCATCGCTTGAGCCTAGCATCGCGGCCGGAAATTCTCCATTTTGATATATGTATTTATACTTTACAGTAGTTAGTTTTATATTTTTTTTTATCGCGTAAGTTAAATATTATGAATGTGTTTATAAATGGATTAAGTAAATAATAATAAATCTTAGTGAGACCATAATACCGCCGTTCTCAGGGCGCGGGAACACTGTGCCGTGGGGCTTAAAGAAACACCTGTTTTAGTGAGCAAGGTATTTAAGTTTTATAAAGGGGAAATAAGTGCATGCACATCTATGCATGCAAGCTTTTTATTAAAGTAAATAAATACATATCTCAAAAAGTCATCAGACCTCTATCTTTGAATGACATCACATTTGAAAAACAACAAAGTTTTGAGGTGGTCTCAATATCGTTTATAGTTTTCTATAAATATTAAGTACCTGCATATGTGTAAAAGTTCAGAAACACTCAGATAGCTCTCTCGAGCACACACGAATACAATTTCGATTTCCTAAAGAGCCATAGAAGCTGACGCTTTCAGGCAGAATTGAATGTTCATTACGTAATCCTGCTATGATTTTTCATATGCAGTGTGGTTGCAAATGCAGCTAAAAGCACTTGGAATAGAAGTGTAGATTGCTTGCGTGAAATCCAGCGATAGTCACATTATCATAATAGCAAAAAGATATTGCCTTTGGCTTCCAGAGATTGCAAGCTAGGAGCTTTATGGCGGCGCGTAAGTTGGTAGAAGTTCTTGGTAAGGTTATATTAATATGTACAATACTATGTACCTACGCGTGTTCTGAACCAGCACTGCGATAAAACAGAAAACGAGAGCAACTTAGATAGTACAAGACGAATTTAAAATTCATTATTTCATCAATAGGACTACATATTAACTCGTTAATCCCCAAGCGGTAGCCGGTTATTAAGAAAAGTGAAGTGGGACTGTGGGCTGGTCAAGTCTGCCGTAAGCCAGAAGAGCTGTGGGCAAGGATAGCCACCGAGTGGCGCCCAGACCCAGCAAGAAGGCGACGCGACAGACCTCGGCGACGATGGCGGGACGAGCTTGACAGTTTTCTGCATGACTGGCTAGAAGTGGACGGGATCGTGAGATCGGGAGTTGTTGAAAAAATAGGGGGAGGCATTTGCCCAGCTGTGGGACACAGGGGGCTTATAATAATATTAAATTGCACAAACATGAATGAGTTTTTATATGTACCCACCTTGAATATTATAATCTAGGTAAACCTATATATCAAAATTCTAGTAGGTTTGAAGCACAAACGTGTGCTTATAGTCCTGTCAGTAACAGATTTAAACTTTAGCTTTGTAAAACAAAGTTCTCTCTCGCTTCCTCAGTAATTTCACCTCAGTTTCAAAATTAAAAAAAAATACAATTAACATAAATATTAAAGTTTTCCTGGCCTCTCTGCCCCATGAGGAAAATATGGCTAACAAGGATCATAACAAGAGTTTAATTAAGTATAATATTAGAGGTAATTATGAACCCGGAAATAGCTATTACCTGGGTATATTAAAGGTATAAAATATCCCACAGGGGAGTTTCCGCTATCATTGTTGACTCGTGGAAACCTTAAAATTGTAAAAAATATTTTGGTACGACATAAACGTTATAAAAAACCCAATTCATTATAATTTTCAGGTCTTGTGACATATTACTAAGAGCCGAGTTTTTCCGTTCTTCCTTGTTTCTGAAATAATGTTTATTCTCTTTATTATTATAATTACCTTTGCTTGTCGTAGCTTATACGGGTACAACAAGATGGCAAGCTATTTTGGGACGGTTGCAATATTTAATTTTTCAGTTATTTTTAAGAAACAAATTCCATGTTCATGTTCCAATACATGATTCATTATTTATTCATAATAATTCACATTAGTATGTCGGACAATCCTGCTTTCTACAATTCACCTAGTATTGTAGAAAGCAGGATTATCCGACAGTATTTTTTGAAGTGAAACTTCTTTAGAATCGCCGTGCTTTCAAACCGGATGCAACGGAAAAAAACGATAGGTAAGCCAATCTTAAACTCTAACAAGGTTAAGCAACGTTGCGCGACGCCAGTACTTGGATGGGTGACCGCCCGAACAAAATCTTTTTGCACAGTATTTTGTTTTTTTTTATTCATCTCATTCTTTTGTCGATTTACTGAAGTTTCACTTCTATCGTGTGTGAATCGCACACACTTTTTTGCACGTGCCCTCGCCGACCAATATTATTATTATTTCAGCTGTAGGTTGTCCACAGCATGGCATAAACATCCCTCGTAGACTTCCAGTAGTTTTATTGGTGGTGGTCTGAATACTAGTCAGCAACTTTTTTATCAAAGCCTTATAATGTTTGTTACCTCCGAACTTTGAGCTCCGTGGAGCGATTTGATGATTCCTTTTTACATGAAAGCTGTGGCTTGCAAATTTTATAGCAATTGATATAGTCATTCTCGAGTAAAATTGATAAATATCGTAATGTTATACTGAATTTGGTTGTCCTCGGTAATGTCACGTGTTTTTGCGATTTGTTTTTTTAACAACGACGCAAAAAGATGAGTGTTCTAAGGTTAATGTGTCATTCTGTCTGTGGCATCATAGCTCCTGAACTCATGGAGCAATTTTAATTTATTTTAGTGAGTGTTTTTAGATACGATTGTTGAAAATCGGTTGACCAGTTTAAAAGTTATGAGGGGTGAAAGTCGGAAAGAAAAAGCAAATAACTGCAAATATTCTTGAGTGGGGTCCTAAATGAAAGTGCTTATTACAAAATAGTATGACTATATATTATGGATTTGAAAGAGGTTTGTTTTAATTAGATTAGTTGTTAAAGGTTTGTAAGCATTTTTCAGTTAAACCAAAACGGAACTTTAACAAAAAAGAGAAGGTTCATTATCATTTATTTTTAGTTTACGAGTTATCTTCATCTTCAAATGATTTATTTTAGAAATGTTCCTAGTGCTTGCGCCCACGAGAGGTGACGAGGGCAACATTCATAATTATGCCAATGCCGCCGGCTCGAGTATTAAAATAAAATTTGGTTGTTTTTTGTTAAAAATAATAAAAAATTTCTAAAATAAATATTTCCGGACTACTCACACAGCATCACCTAAACCCAAACTAAGCAGAACTTGTACTATGGGTGTTACGTGACTGATATACTACATGATATGATACATAAAATCAACTTATTATTGCTTCAGTGGCGCGGTGTGCGAGGGTCCGCTTGCGGCGCAAGAGGTAGCGGGTTCGATTCCCGCCGAGGGTGAAAGTGTTTGTATGTTCTGCAAGCACGATCTCCTTGGTCTGGGTGATTAATATGTATAATAAAAAATATCTATATATGTATGACTATTATATTAAGTATATCAGATATCTAGTACCCGTAACACAAGCTTAGAGCTTACCACGGGGCTAGATGTTGTTGTGTGAAATGTCTGGAAATATTTATTTATTTTACTTATTTATTTATTATATGTTCCCTACCGAGGACCAATTATAATACAATGATTTGTTTCAGAGTCACCGCGGATCCTCACCTGCGATCCGTACGTTCGCTCCCGACGGGCGAACGCTCGAGGCCGGCGCTGGAGCCCCGCGCTCCCCATCGCCCCTGCGTGCCGCCTCGCTGGACGTGCGAGCTGCGCCTCTCATGCACGGCTCCCTCGCCTCCCTCGCTGACTCGCCTTCTTCCCCTAGAAATGTGCCACCTAGGTGCCTCTCACCTTTGCTGATGCCTCCAAGGTAAATATACCATTCCATAATAGTGCTAGAACGTTCGCTCCCGACGGTCGCAGTCTCGAGTCTGAAGCCCCGCGTTCCGCATTACCTTTGAGGCTGTATCGCTAGATGTGCGTGCTGCGTCGCTCAATAACGGCTCCCTCGCTACTCGCCGACTTCTAGAACTTTTCCACCGCGGAGCCTATCGCCTTTGCTGATGATCTTCTTTAGAGGTAGAATTACAGCCTCCAAGGTACTGACCTGTTTAGAGCTAAATTAATTGACTCTTTTTTTTTAATAGCCTAGCTGTCCCACTGCTGGGCAAAGGCCTCCTTTTTCTCCCTCCACTCGTCTAAAACTGCCGGGTGGACTCTACTCTGTTGTGGTATTTTCCCACCAGTCGCTAGCCATGCGGCAGACGTGTCCAGCCCATTTCCACTTCAGACTGCCCGCTTTCTGACCAACGTCTAAGATGCTAGTTTTGGAACGTATTAGGCAGTTACGAACATGATCTGATAGCTTTATTCTCTAGTTATAGAAATTTGACTCTATTAAATTGACTCTAATATTAATAAAATTGATGAAACTAAAACAGGAACCATTCATTATCAGTGGTAGAATTGTCGACTCCAGTTGCATAATAATGATATCAAAACGCCTTTACGTCTTTTCTGATTTAGCCACAGTAGATACCGTTTCGGGTAGGTCATAATCATAATTGTTTTATCATCGTTTCATGTGGTAACATTTAGATATTTTACAACTTCTTATGCAGAAAAAGATTAAGACGCAGCTATAACATAATTACGTGATAGACCGAAATACTTCTGCACTTCAAATATCGGGTGAAAACCTGACTAAAAAGTTAACATAAAAAGTGAGGTTTATCACTTATTAAAAATCTTTAGGATAACATTTAGATGACAACTGCCGTGCTGTAAACGAATACTAAGTCCAAATTTTTGCTTGTTAAATCGGAACGAGCGCAATACATTTTTAAATAAACGACATCTCCAGTCCAGTGACTCGGGATTTTCATTGAACGCGCATTTCAAAGAGAGTTCTATAAATAAATGTTATATTTATAGAACTCAATTTCCCTTTACATCGTAACGGAACTGAAAATCACATTAAATGAAATACATTTCTGCTGACAAAAATCCTTATTGTTTCCGAGTATTGAACAAAAGCTTCAGCAAACATTTATTTTGTGTTACACTTATAAAATATGCTTTATCTATATCGAATTATTATTTAGATATCTTAAACAAAAGGGACGAATCGAAACGCAGTATTGCTTATAAGTTTGTCATCAAGTAAATGAATTTATTATATACTAGTGGCCCGCCCCGGCTTCGCACGGGTCTTAATTCAATTTTTTTCCCGGCAATAATTCGATTTTTCTTGCCTTTTAAACCTTCCCTAGACCTCCACGAACATTTCAAGACTATGATAAGATAAATCCGTTCAGCCGTTCTCGAGTTTTAATCAGACTAACGAACAACAATTCATTTTTATTTATATAGATATTTTATTAATTATTATTTATTATATTTTATTTATGAATATTATTTATATCATATAATTGATAATAAATTCTACTTAGCCAATCTAATTTTTATTATTTTCTATAATCTTTACGTATAAAATCAGATTGTTTATTCGATTGAACGCGCTAATCCCAAGAACTACTGATTTTATTTGAAATATTTATTTTGTTTGCGAACTTTGATTTTATTTATTTTCTAAATCCGCATACAGACATCGCGAGTATCCGTCGCTTAAGATGAACCATTCGCGAGACCTGTATTAGTTTTTAGATGTTGCAAGATTGAACTTTCTACTTTTAGCTTAGAGTTTCGAACCTCTGCAGTGTTACTTGTAATAGTACGACTTTTGAATTTCAACCAATTTATCAAAAAGCGTTTTCTATTTTATCAATTAATTTAGCGCATATAAAATAGCACGAATTCTTTTACAATCTTAATTATTGATAAGTAAGAGTTTAGTTAATTTACTTAATTAAGTAAGAAAACAAGTTTTAGCTACATTATTTGGAAAAACTGTCCAAACCTCGTAAAACTTTATTTTGGTGTAAGTTTAAACCTTTGTTTACATCAAATGTAAAGATATTTTTTATTCCCGAAAGTTTATTAGTGTAATTTGTTTTGTCTTGCTTATAGCTGTCATTATGACTCATTATGATGATTTACAAAAGCTTTTGAACGCATCTAAGAAGCCTTAGTAGTAAAAACTATAGGCATAGAATAATAAATGACTACGTAACTATAGGTATATATTGTTAGCCTAACACTAAACCCTTTAGTGCCTATTTCCTGCCTGTGAACAACAACAATAACGGGCTTACTGGTGCATGGCGCTGAATTGATCACAGATTGAACAGTGAACCGTACTGAATTCGGATCACGCTTGGTGTGCGTGGCGCAAGTTTAATTAATACATTGTTGTGGGATTACCTTGTTTGTGCGCCGTATTGATAATTTGCATGGTGTAGTCATAACTCTCGCTTCAACTTAACTCACGTTCCATACACATAAGTTATAAGTTTTGTGTTTTAATACTACAACTACACGAGAAGTGCATAAATTAAAATTAGCACCAGTAACGGATAAGTTGAGATGTAGGTAAAAGATTATTTGGATGCTGGGTAATGGACATTATGCCGCAGCCCCACGTAATATGCGGGAGCAGGGTACTTTGCCTATTCAAGAGATATGTTCAGTATTGCTGTAATAGTAGGCAAAATGTAAGCTTACCTACTTTTTGGAGTACATTGTCGATTTTGCGTAGGTAGGTATTTACAATTTAATAGATGACGAGTTTATTTTATGATTTAATTGAACTATTTCGTTGGGTTGCAGTTTATTAGTAGGTAGGTATATCAGAGTAAGTAAAGAATACATAATTATAGTCCAGTTATTTTCGATTTCATCTGTGAAAAAAAAATCTACTGTACAAAATTTTTGTATACACCTATAAAACGGTGTTATTATGAAGATGTGAAAAATCGTTCCGACTAAAATAGTTATAAAGGTCAAAAGGTCACGAAAAACATTTGTCGTAAATATCTCGCGACCTGCGTGACAGCATCTACAAATACCTACACATTTTGCAATAAAAGCAATGAAATCTAAAAAAGGTCATGTGCACTTTTCTGTAAAAATTCACCGTTTTTGGAGCAGAGCGCAGAGAAAACGATTCGAATGTACTCAAATACGGCAAGTTAAATAAAAGCTTTTGAAAATATATATTTTATAGTTCATCCTCTGTATTAACACTAAAAATTAACATGCAATTCGATAATTTGTGTGTGGGTGTGTATCTTTGGAAGTAATGTCTCTTCTATACGATCTGAATATTGCTCTGATTATTTTGGAAATACACCCACCCATATAGGCGATTTTGAATCAAAGAGCGCAATGTAAAATTTGTTTTTCAGTTTTTTTCAGAAAACACTTTAAATTTATAAATTCTTTATCGTACACAAAATAGATACATGAAGGTTTTGTTACGATGGTCATGTACAAAGGCGAGTTTTACTGTATTAGAGTTTTCTTATACAGTTAAGCTCGCCTTTGTATTAATAATTAAATTTCAATCAACACCGCAACAACCTTATCTCTAAAAGAGAATAGGGAATTAAAATTTGTATCGAAATAATGAAAAACGCCACTCACGAAGTTTCGGGCGCAACTAGAACTTACATGAACCAAGGCTAATCCAAGAACTTAGCTTTGCCCCATCAGAAAGCTTTCAGAGTAAATAAATAAATATTTCCAGACAATTCACACAACAACATCTAGCCCCGTGGTAAGCTCTAAACTTGTGTTACGGTTACTAGATATCTGATATACATAATATAATAGGCATACATATATAGATATTATTATACATATTAAACACCCAGACCAAGGAGAAAGTGCTTGCAGAACATACAAACACTTTCACCCTCGGCGGGAATCGAACCCGCTACCTCTTGCTCCGCAAGCAGACCCTCGCCCACCGCGCCACTGAAGCAGTCAGAGTACCTATTAAACATGAAATAATAAATTAAAAACTTACAATACGTAGTTTATTTACTATATTCTGCGATATTCTGTAGGGATACCTACTCATAGCTCGTAGACGATGCTAAATCAAACGTATTGCAGCAACATCAACATCACGTCAAAAGGCTTCAATGGGCTTTAAAAACTCCTCAACCAAACAAGAATAACTAAAGAATAATAATAACTTACGACTTCGACTTCATATTTCAACCGACTTCGATTTCGTCAAAAATTCGACCGAGTACCTAGGTATAGGTTTTTTGAAAATATTATTTGTCGTCGAAAATTCGGCATGTTGTTTTTTTCATTGGATATAGCCTGTGTCACTAACGCTAAATACAAATCTAACGACAACTCGCAAGTTAAATCAGTTTCAATCAGGCTTCAGAGAGTCCCAAACAATTCATACTTCCTTTCGAAAAACGTAACCCTTCTTCTAACGCAATCGGGTAAAAGGTGGCGTTATAAGTTTTAATGTTTGTATGTGTCGTTCTGCGATACCATAGGTAAAGCTATAGAAAGAAATGGAACAATTAAATTTTTCTTCAATTGCCCTTTCAAGCGGTGTTTTTCTGACATGCTCTAAAAATCCGTCTAGCCGTTCCAAAGACATGAAAGGGCAAATAATAATAAATTCGATAAGTTTAAAGAGCCTCGTACACCACCGAGGGCTATGTATATTTCTTTTTTTACACAACATCTAGCCAAGTAGTTAGCTCTATGCTTTTGTAACGGGTACATCTAGTATAAAAGACTAAGATATACATTATATAATATATAAATTTTACTTTAAATATTAAACACCCAGACCAAGGAGAAAGCGCTTGCTGAACATACTCGTACAAACACTTGACCCCTGCGCGGGAATCCAGCTACTTCTACAGCAGGCTACTTCTTGCGGCGCAAGCGGATTTTTGCCCACCGCGCCACTGAGGCAGACATAGTAATAATACAACATTTTAGAAGCATTGTCCGTATATTTATTTACAGTTTTTGTAAACACAACCATGTAACTTTTGTTAACTGAATTCAAAAGGTTACAATGTTATTTTTGTAACTTAAAAACACTCGTTTCATGTTTTTTCATGGCGTCAGACCAAACAAACATTACGGTGTAGTGGGCAGGGACAAATACTGAATATAAAGCAACTTCCGATCTGCATAAAATCGGGTCGCATCGCAAAAATTGCGAGGTCGCCCATCACGATACACGAAATATTAAAGAGATCCTTCAGTGCGACCTTTAGAAGGAACTTTAGGCACGTAATGCCTGAATAAGTAAATCCATTCACTTTGAAATCGCGATACGTTTGAGAACCCCTTGATTTTATCTCTAAGCCTCTCGACAGAGTTAGGTTCTTCCAAATTTAATTTCCTATATTCAATATTGCATAATTCAGTTTCCGTACCTACTCTTCGTTTGAACGGGAAATCTATTGTGCTTGGTATGATTGGGTTTTCGCAATGCCGTAGCTTATGGCTATAGATAAATTAGTTACTGGTAGATAGGAGTGGGTCGGTTCAAAGCTGTCTTTGTCATATTTTAGAGGACAACTACCAACGAATATCAACTTAGTAAATTGATCGAGCTTAACCTGTAACTACTAACATATAACTAGGTTTGCTAAGTTGACGAAGGTTTTGGTTAAAATAATTGTACCTATATGTGAATAAAACAACTATGTTCTCCACCGTACACTTGCTCGCTCACTCACTAATCTATACACTAATCGAGCATAGTACAGTTACTTGACGCGCACTTCCTCGCGTATTCAACCCTTTTTAACCCCCGACCAAAAAAGAGGGGTGTTATAAGTTTGACGTGTCTGTCTGTCTGTCTGTCTGTGTCACCATAGCTCCCGAACGGATGGAGCGATTTCAATTTAGTTTTTTTTGTATGAAAAGTACGCCTTGCGCGAGTGTTCTTAACCATGTTTCATGAAAATCGGTTGGGCCGTTTAAAAGTTATGGGGGTGAGAGTGGGGAAGCAAAAACGAAAATCTGCAAATATACTAGTGTGGGGTATCAAATGAAAACGCATCGCGTCCACATTACATAATATTATGTTGTTTTACATTTAAGGAAATTAAGTCATTGGAATCGGGGGTTTTTCTTAAATTTTAAATTTAGATTTATTTCAACTATATTCTCGACTGCTCATTAGTCTAATACTCGTAATTCCACCATTCACTCGCCCAAGCTTCGTACCTCGATCTAGCCCGCTTATTCACCCGACCATGTTTTCAACCGTACACTCACAGTAGCCCACAATTTGATTCAAATTTAAAACTCTTATTTTAAAAGCCTTTCAAATCGCTAAACCAGTTTCTATGAAACATAGCTAACAACACTCACTCAGGCTAACCCATTGTTCAAACAAAACAAACTGGATCTAAAATTAGTTAAATGGTTCTCCCATACAACTAACATGATTTTATATAGTTAAGCAACGTTGCGCGAGGTCAGTACTTGGGTCAGATGGGTGACTGTTGACTGCAACTATTTGAACTATATTTTTTCATTTTAATTTGTGTTTTTATAGTGATTTTTAACAAAAATCAACCAGTTTATATTAAGGAATAGGTAAATCAGTTATTGAGTATAAACAAGGGCCGTAGACAACGGCATAAGTATGTTGCCCCCGTCCTTCCCGTGAGTGTAACCATTTCCCAAAATGTTCGATACAAAGTGAGAACAATATTCAGAGATAACTAAATACCAAAAAATACACGCCAATCTCAGAACCTCTTCTTTTTTTTGTCGTTTCAGAAGTTGAAACACTTTTACCATTGTCTATTCTAATAACGAATTCATTTTGGAGCAGCCGGGGCCAGTTGACCGATTCAAAAATACATTACGTGAACCAGGCCAGTTCGAGCTGGCCCGGTCTACTAAAGAGCCTTCTCAATAAACTAAATGACGCAATAATCATTTAATTTAAGACCTATTCAGAATATGACTGTATCATTCTTCCAAATTTCTTAGCTGTATCTGTAACTAACTTCTACTAAGAACTACTAGAGAACTGGTAAAATTTTAATAATATTTGATACTTTTGGGTTGTGGAAAACTAAAACCACAAGCTTACCGGATGAAATTCAAGGTTAGGTAACCTGCAGATTAATTTTTCTAAACATAGAAGCCTCCAGCGAGCAAAAATTAACTCGGGATACGAAGTTAGGATCCAGCCGCCGTATAATCGGTTTAAATAGAGCGCTTTTAAAGGTCATCAATTTATGGTTACCTTTATAGAAATGGTTTAAAGCTTAATACATAACGAGTAGTAACAATCCAATATCTTTATAGACATGACATGAAAATTTAGTTTTATGGCATTTGTAATGCCGGGAAATGAGATGCAGAGAGACTAACCAAATTCGTCGACCACCAGCCGCCATATTGTGCAGTATTCGTAATATATGTATATTTCCAAACTAAATTACCGTTGAATAGGTATTTAAAAATTATAGTAAGATTTAATATAATGTATTATTATTTATTATTTTATTTTATGTTGTTGATTCAGTTAAGGCATGGTTCATCAACACTATCTACTCATGTAGTGATATATTAATAATACATTTATCGTTTATTATACGTATTTATTTTCTCCTGTTTTTTTTATATAATATATGTATTTATAATTAATTTTTATATATTTTTTTTTCATATTATTTATGTATATGCTATGATCTTTGTGCACCGTCTTTCGTGTTCCTAACATATCCTATCCATCCAAAGGTTGCCTGGAAGAGATCGCTCTAAGCGATAAGGCCGCCGATTGTACAACGTATGTGGCTATTGATTGTTATTTTTAAGTTAGTCTGTAAGTATTGGTGTGCAATAAAGATATTATCTATCTATCTATCTTAAGTGTATGTTAAGTGTGATGTCGGCTTGCCTTGATTAATACATTAAATTAAGATTTCTTTGACTGTTTTCCATTTAGAACTTTTATAACGATTTAAAGATAAATCAATGGACCATCCACACAACATTTACCTCTGCGTTACGGGTACAAGACATATATAATACAAATATGTATATACTTACTAGCGGCCCGCCCCGGCGTCGCACGGGTATAAAATTTTCCCGGAAATTATTCGAATTTTCATCGCCGTAAAAACCATCCTATCTCTCAAGTTGGATCGAACTGCACATGGTGTGCGAATTTTATTATAATCGGTTAAGTGGTTTAGGAGTCCATTGAGGACAAACATTGTGACACGAGATTTATATATATTAAGATATTATAAAGCTGAAGGGTTTGTATTTTTGAATGCGCTAATGGTCAGGAAATACCACGATTTGAAAAAAATATTTCAGCGTACGAAAGTCCATTTATTGATCAAGGCTAAAGACTATTCGTTACCGCGGGAAAATCCAAACACACGGGCAACGCCGTGGCTTGTAAAGCTAGTACTAAATATAATACACCTACATATATGTATATTATATTTTAGTGATTCTCACTGATATTATAAAATTCCTGTCATTTGATATCATATTAATATGTCATATGATATTACAATACAATACAGATATACAATACAGACACACAGACACGTCAAACTTATAACACCCCTCTTTTTTGGTCTGGGGTTCATTAAATGGATCGCCGAAAAACGCGCATAACTTTCGAACCATTTGGACCCAATTGGATGAATCTTTCTTTTATGTATTTGTTATTTTTAGGACATGGTTTGTATAAAATGAAATAGTATTCAATAGAAAATAGTTTATTTTCATAATATTTATACGATTATTTTCTAATTCGCCCTATATAAAGCAAAAGTCAAATTCCCATACAGCCTCAGGAAAAGGTCACTTGACCACACAACCACGTCTTCAGTTGTTCATGTAACTTTTACCTAGGCTGTGGCTGAATTTCTTTATATTAAGGGCCTGTTTTCCATCTCCGAGTAAAATTACAAAATGGTTAAAATTTACAGATATTTTGCTTAATCACATGTCATCATGTAGCTCATGACCAGTGATCGGAGTAGATATATTGATTTTTGCTACTAGCCTATTGAAAGAATAACATAGAAATAATACTTTGGCAATCACTCAATTTTGTTCACATTTTGGCATAGGTAATATAAAGTACGTACTTTTAAACAGACGTATCATTGACTTATCAAACTAATGCTTATTTTACTCGGATTTTGTGCAATAAACCCTTAGTATCTTATTTTTTTCTTCCTGATAATACCTATTCAACGGCAAAACATCGTTTTCCGGGTCAGCTAGTTTCGTATAAAGCTTGATAAACGCACGCAAGATGCGGGCATACACACACAATGCTATTAATTTCACGCATGCGAGCCTAACCCGCGTGTTCAAATCCGCACGCTAAGAGAGATTTATCACTTTCAGAAATCTTATTTAAATCCGATAACAAGATCACTTTACGAGTCAATTCTTTCAGACGAATAGACAGAAGCAATTCCTTGGTGGAGAGCAGCAGTGGCGTAGGCCCTCTCAGTCCCGGGGCCAGTGCCGCCGCGATCAGCGCGTTGGGAGCGCTGCAGCCCGACCTGTACACCAAGAGGGAGGCGCCGCTCGTCATCGAGCACGAGGGCATAGGCCCTTCCCTCGGCCGCATCCACCTGAGACTGAAGTACGACTTTGACCGCTCCGACCTGGAGGTGCATCTTATCGAAGGTAATAATTATGATTTATTTCCAAAAGCTTATTACATAGCTTACAATAGACCAAACTAGGCAAAGCCTCCTTCCATATGTTACATATAATGCATGTAATGTAATATGCTGTTATACTTATAGTATGATAGTGTTTATTTTGTTCGCCACGATCAAGTGCTACGATGGCAAGCCGTGATTCTTTCACAAATGAGGATCGAGGTTAATGAAGTGTCACCATGTGTAGATTAATTATCATCCACAGCCTCTCTTAGACATTCCTGTCAGAGCTTGTGATATCCACAACGGTCCTTCGTAACCGCATCGACTAACGACCGCAACTGTCTCGCTATCGGAGGCCCGAAGCTTTGTTGGCCGATTCTCGGAAAACAATCACTTATTCTGCTCCAAAAGTCTGCCTGGGAGATCTTAGATGTCACGACGTGGTTTCGTCATAATAGTAACTATGATACTAATTGACAGGACCTAAATGTTGATTATACAAGTAACAAAGAAGTAATTAATTGGCATGCTGCAGCCCGACCACTCAAGAACACCAAGAGGGAGAAAATTTATTAATAATATAAGGGCTTGTTTCTGACGATCTGATCTTTTTAGAACGACGACACTTAATTTTCGCAAAAAGTTATGTTTTCCGATCTTGAATGTACAGTCAGTCAGTCAGTCAAAGAGTGACAAAATCAAGAAAGTTGACCCGTTATAATTCTTAAAATACTGGTTCAAATTGAATGAAATTTGTATATTTCAAATTTCATTGTGTCTTTACAATGCCTGCATGGTTACTGAAAATTTCAGTCTTCTAGTTTTATCCACAACGAAGTTACAGGGGGTCGAAAATGGCCTGAATTGCTTCGAGAAAAGGATGGTACGGCCGTGACGCTTTTATGCTCGACTTGGTGGGGGCACTGCCGTGCCCCCAGATGATGATGCTGCTTGAACAGATGTCACTTAGTTCCAGCAGGTTCTAATGATTCTGGTAGGACTGATATGCTTAAGTTACAATAACTCCCTGATATTACGCGCATTTGTTTGGTACCAATATATGTATAATAACACCAAAATTGTATAACTGATAAAGCTGTGTTGTTCTATTCGCTTCCCAACTCAGTGTAAAAATTGAAGCAAACTGTCAAGTCTATGTTATTTCCTTGATATTTTTATTTAATTAACTTAAACCTGACCTGCCATGTTCTATACTCTTATGAAAATAAACGTTTGTTTTTTGACTTAGATATAAAAATATAAAACACGGCGCGGCGCGGTGACATAACTTAAGGCCGGACGCAATACTTCGCGGGGACTCAGCGACAAAGTATAGAAATAATCAATAGGATAATTTTATTTTAATTAAGATTTAGAAATGCATTCATTACGATCGGACAAATAATTTTGCATAATAGTTATTTTTAACAACATCATGCTTTATTGGTTTCTTGGTATTCTTTACTTGTTTAATTATTAAAATTTTGATTGGGATAAAAGTTAATTAAAATCCTACATTTAGCATTTCTTGGATGTGATTTTCATAATAAGGTGTGATCTAAAGATTTTTTTTTTTATTTTTTTAAATGTTTTATATTTTACGATCATCATCAGTCAGGCAATCAGAAAAATCATATTGATTCTCTATAAAAAAAATGGTGAACCTCTCCATGTAATAAATAAATAAATAAATCGACACCTGTTCTGGCCCAACATTATCTGAGCTTGCAGGGTGCCACCAGTATGTGGGATGTGGGTCCTCTATCTCTCTTTGCTTTAAAATAAATTCTTTCTTATTTTAAAATCCTGTTAAGAATATAAGTGTTATCTTTTCTAAGAGCTGTAAAATCAAACAATGGAAATAAAAGATTTTGTATCTTGTATCTTTTCAGCTCATGACTTAGCAGGCTACGAGGCGGGTGGCTTCAACGATCCGTACGTCAGGGTTTCCCTGATGCCCGAGGTAGATACACGCGTACGCCAGACTCCGGTCCACAGGAACGAGGCGAATCCCTTCTTCGATCAGCACTTCAAGTTCCCGGTGTCGCACGACGAGCTGACTGATAAGACGCTGCTGTTGCAAGTGTTCGATTATGATAGGTGAGTATCTAATGGAAACATAAAAAAATTAAAAGCTTAAAAAGGTATACTGGAAACATATTACCAAATCAATCATTTATTTGACACAATAAAAGTACACAAGATACATATGGGTTCCTGGCTATCCGCAGCTGTATTACAGGAACCTAGAAATATTCTTAATGGAGTAATTTCTTCCACGCAAACCGGAGTTTTTGTGAGAGAGAGAGGCGTTAGAAAAAAATATGTTCGCTTTGAACATGTACTTTAACGGTGAAGGCAAACCTATTTACGTGTAAAGATTTTATTTTATAAAAATGGGCTTACTTTTGACGACACTCTAGCCTGAAGGCAGAGACGAGGTCAACGATGGACCGAGTTCGCCCAGATGAATCCATATCCATAGATCATATAGAAGTGAAGATTGGTCATTCCTTAAACAAAAATATTTCAGATTCTCCCGCAACGAAGTGATGGGATCCGCGAAGGTGCAGCTCTCTAAAGTGGAAGTGACGGTTGGAGCAGAAGTGTGGGCCGAGCTCTCCCGGGAGCGTCGTCCGCCGGAGGAGCTGCAGGAACTCCTGTTGTCTCTCTCTTACTTACCGTCCGCTGAGCGGCTTACAGTCGTTGTGCTGAAGGCTAGGAACCTGCTGCCGCCACAGGAGGGAAAGGAACCATTAGGTTAGTGTGCAACACCCGTTATGGTACAAACCATTGGTTTCATCGCACATAAGGGTCTGTCGATGAGCGGTTTATTATACAGGGTGTCCCACGCTCATGCCACATTGAGATACTCCCTTATATATTGAAGATAGATTATTTTCTCGTAACATACTATCTATAAAAAATAATTTAAAGTTTATTGCATCACAAAATTTTTCGCCGTGAAAATTAATCTCTTTCATATTTTATAAGAATCGGTCAATTCGTTTTCGAGTTGTAGGTATATTCCATAATCCTTATTTTTCACACTACATGAAGCGAATGCTCGCGCCTATGATAATATAACGAATTCGTTAAATAACCTAGAACCTTAATTAGTCTATAAGTATGTAGAATTCGTTCAAATATCATAGGCGCGAAAATTGACCTTGATTGAGGTCGTGTTATTTTCCTTGACTTTTACTATTTTTCTAATTTCAGACGTGTTCGTAAAAGTATACCTGCTAGTGAACGGCAAACGTGTCAAGAAGAAGAAGACGAACCGCAAAGATCTCAACAATCCTGTTTGGAACGAAGCTCTGTCCTACAGCCTGCCGTCGGCCAATCTCCAAGAAGCCTCCATCGAGGTGGGTATACGAACCTGCCATTTACCCCAGACACATTTATTCCCACAGAGATTTCCCACATGAGTATATCAGATATTTCATGTAATTCATGTAATTCATTTATTTATCCATCTTAGGAACTAATTGTACACTTGGTTTCGTTAGAGGTCGTACATAATGATTTCTCAGCAGCGGCTTATCCAGGTGCCTTGTCAAATCTATAAATTTAAAACATTGACTGAAATAATTATATTTAAAAAAAATGCACACTACAGCATGATAATCACAGTAACAAAATGATTGATTTGTACAACATACTATTTCCATGTCAGAGAAGAGAAAAAACAATATTGCAATAATTTAATACCCGTAAGACGTTTGGCGCAAGCGACCCTACCCTAGTGCTCAGTGCTACTATACACGGTGGAAGAAATCAATGGGTGCTGGAGGGAATCCTTCAAACCCTTTAGCTATCTCATTTTACTTGAAGGAAACATTCCTTTATTTATTTTAAAGAGACGAAACTGCCGAGACAAGGTTACTGATTACTTCTGTCGCACCCAAGAATCGAGACTACGAAAATAGAAAAAATAACCCTAGCTGTTTATCTTACAAATCGGTAGGATTGTTGTTGAGGATAAAATTTTGTAAAAACTTAAACATGATGTTTTTAATTAAAAAAAAA
Organism: Gymnoscelis rufifasciata; assembly: GCA_929108375.1. Classification (NCBI taxonomy): domain Eukaryota; kingdom Metazoa; phylum Arthropoda; class Insecta; order Lepidoptera; family Geometridae; genus Gymnoscelis; species Gymnoscelis rufifasciata. The sequence continues at coordinate 7,529,349 of OV815302.1, read as the reverse complement.
AACGTTTTACACGTAACATATCTTACTGACTTTAATGATACAAAGAGCCCCCTTATGCATCTACATGAAACATTCTAACGTAGATGGAGATTATTAATAAATGAAACCATCTTTTGTGGTTTAACATTTGTAGATGGTGTATGTCTGTCTGGGTAACCTCTCACTTTAGCTCGACCCAGCTAAAATGCAGTTATAAAGGCAGCTTCTAAAAAATCTAATTGTATATGCCAATGCCAACTTTACATAATTAAGGTATGATGGATTTAATTAAACAAACGAATACCTACTCAATTTCGATTCCCTATTAATTTTCAAAAAGAGAATTAATTAGAAAAAAGTCGCCTGAACAGTAATCTAATGTTAAAACAGCGTATCTAAATTTTAATATTCAAAAGATTTGATACCAGAAAGAGAAAAATGTTAAATGTTTGAGTTTTGTTTTACTTGTAAAATATAAAGGAATGTTTCCTTTCCGTACAATGAGCTAGCTAAAAGAATTTAAGGTAGTTTCCGTCCAGAGCCCATAGATTTTTTTCACCGTGTTTATATAGATTATTTTATATAGGTAGTTATTTGTCATACATGAGTGCAAAGTTGCTATTGATCGCAGCGAGTCATTTCAAAATTGCAATCCTAAGCGTTCGCGAGGGAATCAAAAGAGCACAAGGTGAAAAATCAGTGCACTCGAGTCCAACGTAAGATTAAAAATAGCATATAACTACCTAATTATATTAGAAAGAGAGAAAGAAAGAAAGAAAGAAAAATTGATTTGTGTACAAAAATTTAACAGAGAACAATTATTACACACCACAATCAAGTGTAGAGTGAGGTCAGTGATTCAATCATGCTTAATTGCGTTGCAGTGTAACTTGCGCGATTGCCCCTGTCATGTCGTCGGCACTGACACACGAGTGGGGATGCGATTTTTTTTTCATTCATTTAGGTACATTGACTGATATGTGAATCAACATATTATCTTTACCTATAATGTGTATAGGTATATGAGGACAAGGTTTTCCATAACCAGATTCCAGATTATTCAGCCGTATTCATAGGTTTACTCCTCATGCCATGAATGCCGGTTTCCTCGCGTTGTTTTCCTTAACCGTTAAAGCACGTGTTTAAAGCGCACATAAATTTCTCAAGAAGAAAAATGCATAGGTGCATAGCGGAGTTTAAACCCACGACCTTCGGAATAAAAGTCGAGTGTCCTCCCAATTAGACAACACGGCTTTTTTTTAGTGAGAGTGTACCGATTAAGAAGAGAATTATTTGCTATTTGTTTCCAGGTGTGCGTCGTAAGCGGTGGCAGCAACGCCCTGGTGGTCGGCTGGTGCTGCGTTGGCGCGACCGAGGCCGGCGCGGAAGGTCGCCACTGGGCACAAATGTCGCACGAGACGCGCAAGGCGGTCGCCATGTGGCATACGCTCAGATAAATCAATCTGCTCACAAACACCTTACAGGATACGAGGCCGAATGGCCCTCTCCGTACAGTCGGGTACGAAGATTGCATATCTACGCCTGAAACTCTTGAAAGTTTCACAAATTATGTATCCATTTCAATTGGTCGCCTTTTGGCTATAAATTATTTAGCAATTACTATAGATACCTATTAAGCCTTTCAGGCGTATTTTACTTATAAATCATTGTACTTAATCTTTGTATTTGACTGTACTAAATTATTTGTGATTCGAGCATTTCCATAGCATTAACACAAGCTATTGTTAAAATTCACCATCAATTAAAACTCGAATGAACCTTTAGGGTGATTCACACATGACAGTGCAGCCACAAATTCCGATATAGTACTGTCACTGTGCGGAATATTTTACAAGCTGTTTTTAAATACTCCTATTTTTGACGAAAAATATTAGAAACGCTCCCAATGTTCCAAAATTAAGTATCTGGTTTCTGAATTTTCGCGCATTTGCGTACCAACCCAATGATAACTTATAGCTGATAAAGAACTGGAAATAAACCCATAGAGTTTGGGCTAAGTTGTCTTAAGATAAGTTTGTGTTGAAAAATAGCGTTAAAAAATGGTAGAGCGCTCTCAGTGCGTTTATAGATGTACCTAATTTATTTATTTATTTATTTATCAGACACACAAAACACATTACAACATTTACGACTAAACTATTTATATCTAAACCTAAGATCTATGTTGCAACATAACTATAAGTGTGCACTACAAGAAATGATTATGAACAATGGTAAACAAACTTAATAGACTAATAAAAAAGAAGACTAAATATTATTGTATAAAAAAGAGGACTTAATATTATTGAGGGTGAGCGTGTGTGATGGAACGGTCATTGAAGAGGAATTGTGTATCAATGGAAAAATACGTCATACTGTCTCGGAATTGTGGCTTCACTGACAGTAAATCAACCATAAAAGGTCTTCTACACGATTCAGACCATCCGCCGACTGATAAGCGCACATAAAGAGTATTAAAATAACTACGCTAACGCACACTGCCATTATCGGTCGGTAACAGGCACTATGGTCGGTGGCTGGTCTGTATCGTGAATTTGCTCATAAATGTTAGTTTTCTCCTGTCTCAAAAACACCGCCTACTTATTTTTCTACTTTCGAACAATATTATTTAGATCTTTATTATATCGGGACTTTAATAATATATCAAGGCATCATTTCAATTAAAGACTGCAATTATCAAGAACTGAATAATTGCAACTAAAACTACAAGGCCTAATGTCAAACGTGTATTTGTGATAACTTGTCGAACAGTTAAGTCACAGAATTTCGCTCTAAGTAGATATCTCGTTCTCAATATACTAAGATCTTTAACAAATGAGCGAGATACGATTACGGTACCTTATTACCATTTACGGGAATATCCATAAATTAAATTAGCACGCCAGGTACGTTCAGATGTTTTAACTGAGAGAGATGACTCGATGAAATTATTCACACAATATACACGTACTGTTTCTATTTCTAACTCCCATAAGTATTAAATGTTTCGAACCCAACACAGGCCTATTCATCTTTGTGTGTAGAATATTTAATAAGGTAATTTATGACGACACTATGGTATTGTACGTATCTTTGTGGATTAGAAACTTATTATAATCAGTGTGTACTTAAACCCGAAACTCTGAAGGGATTGGAAATTCCGGAGGCTTTAATCCGCTTGCTATTAGCTGACCGCTCAAATTACTAGACTCATGGACCCCATTACTATCTGAATAAGAAAACTAAGGTTTTTTTTTATTTGAGCGCTAAACAAGAAACTACTGAGCGATTTTTAAGTCGATACGAATATAATATTTGAGGCGTGGTTGACTTAACAGTTATTATTATCAGGATCGGGTTTACTATCACGAGAAAATACCGTCATTAGTCCTGTATTAGAGCTAAGAGCTAATCGGCAACAAGGATAGGTTGATTGAGTCCGAAATTTGAAATCCTTCAAATTTTCCGGTCCCTATTAACTAAGCATGTTTCTCAACCCAAGATTCTAGGTATCTAATTATTATGCATTACAGAACTATACTAACCATTTTATCTTAACAATTTACTATTATATTCCACAGTTTTCTGGATGTTTGTAACTTTAAGCCTTGTCTAGCCATAAGAACCATAATAACTTAAGAATCATGTTAATCCATAAAGTAAATTTGTTTAACCCAGAGCTTAAAAAATTATCACTTAAATTAAATCGATCATGGAAAAAGCCTAAGTACGCTTATAAGTATACAAGAGGCCCTACCTGGGTCCGTCATGATTTAAGAAGAAACACATTTCGGGGTGAAATGGTGATTTATAATTAGCAGACTTGCAGAAAGACGCGATTAGTTAACGATCCCTGTAAGTTAATGTCGAATTATATTCAAATACATTATTAATTACAATATCTTAATATTTACGATAAGTGTGGAAAAAAATATTTTATTTGTACCTATTTATTTTACAATGTCTGAATAAAGTCTTTCACGTATTACAAATCCATGTTTTATTTTAAAGACAATTGTTGCTATCAAATAAAACACCATTTTACAATTATTTACTTTATTTATAAACTTCTTACACAACAATAATCAACAGTTAAAAAAAATAGTCTTTTATAAATTAATATTACCACAATACTATCTAGTTGTCCGAGTATGGAAACCGTTCTTCTTTCACGAAGGCCATTAAAATTATGGTTTAGAGCACTATGTACTATCGCACTATTATTGTTATGTACTCGAAACTTACCGATGATGATGATGAAGGCCTGAAGATGCTCACCTGTACACACCAACTGTAATTTGAAATTAACTTTAAAAACAAATGACGAAATGTCGCTTATATCTTTATACATCCACAACATCCATCTAAAAGGTGTTCGAAAACCGAACTAACTAGGTGAAAATTAAATATAATATGAATTGTATAATTAAATGGGTAACAACATGTTATTATTTGATATCGAATGACGTTATCATACATTCTGATAAAATTAATAACCAAACCGAACTATTTCAACATTCACATAACATTTCGTCAAGGTTATATTGTTATCATTTATGTCAAAAAAAGCAAAAATACTTTACACATGGCTGCCGAATCCAAGAGCTGTTTGAAAGGAGGGGAGAGGTATGTGGGAATCTGTAATGTAGAGTACGTGTAGGTAAGAGTGGCAAGTGTCATTGTTTATGTATTTGCGTGTGTAAGTATTTGCAGTCGGAATCCTTGCACTGGCCGCCAACTTCGAACGGACATAGAATTGCGTTCGGATCAGAATCCCAACTGAAAAAGATACCAATTATTGTTTATTTCTGTAGGTTTAGTAAGTGGATTGTGCTTCAAGGCACACTTACATCGCAACGACGCGGCGATGTACGAATACCGCCATCCACTTTTCAACTGATAACATGCACTTATGACAAACGGCTATATACAGATATCCTTGAGTTTCTATGAGTACACCTAATGAAAATTACAAGCGATTAGGAAAAACATACCCTTGGCGCGACTTCAACCATCTTCAACGAAACAAATTTATATAACATACGGTTTGTAAAACTGCTATTGTATTTAACCAAATTCTGTTTGCACATGTTGTTCAAGGTTCTCAGGTGCGATTTCACAATATTATAAAAAGAGTTTCTGAGTAAATATTATGTACAAGAATTATCAAATTTATCTATCAACTCTATAATGAAAAAATAATTTATTTGTTATAATACCAAAGCTCATTAATATAGCAAACCCAATTTACCATGATTTACTGGTTTTCGTGTTTCCCGATATTTCGGCACAGCATGCGCCATGATAACGGTTGAACTAAAGCTGCGAGTCGGGTAACAGTTTTATTGAATAAAAGACTGAGAAAGAGGGTAGCCTCTATCTCAGCCTTTTATTACGATCCTTTTATTACATAACTAGAAACTCATATACCATAAATCATGGTAAATATCCCGTTATATATCTAAAATAGTGTTGATACTCATGATAGTTTCAAAATGTATATCTTTTAAGAGTTCAACGATACCGCGCACGCATTAAGTTATCTTTATTCCAGACGAAATTCTATAATCTATACTAATATTATAAAGCTGAAGAGTTTGTTTGTTTGTTTGTTTGAACGCGCTAATCTCCGAAACTACTGGTTCGAATTGAATAATTTTGTGTTGGATAGTCAAGTTATCGAGGAAGGCTATAGGCTATATAACATCACGCTACGACCAATAGGAGCAAAGATATAGTGGTAAATGTGTAAAAAACGGGAGAAATTGTTCATCTTTGAAGCCTTTCGTTGCGTGCGCCGTGAAAACGGTTCAAGATACACAAAAAATATGTATTAAAGAATAATAGCTCTTAGAATGATCTAAAAAACAGTCCGCGATAGTATATGTCTATCTTTTAAGATTAACTCACAAAAACCGTTTTTATGGTACCTAATTTGGTCGAAATAATTTGTTTAAGTTGTATCAACATAATAATATTATTCTTTATTCAAATAAATATGTTGTTGGTTAAGAGTACTTCATCCATTATAACGCGGGTAGCACCGCAGGCCACAGCTAGTTCTATAATATAAAATCATCGGATAGATATCTGTCTTTCCATGATTTCCCATGACGGAAAGAAGAAAAATATAAGTTTTTATAATAGAAAAAAGGCAAGAGCTTGTTTGAGACCTACGAGTTATACACAGACGCAGCCAGCAACCGAGGTGTGAATGAATAAATGATTCCCTGAAATGACGCATACATATGAAGATGACCGAATCGCGCCATACAAAGCAAAGCCTGAATAATTCAATATTTCATGAATTCGACTTACGAAACATCTCCAAATGCGTCTAAAGGTGATTTATAATCATCTGCCTTGAATGTAGTTTCCCCTTTTTGTGTTGTTTCTTCACAAGGATCATTATTTTGTATATTTCTATTTTCGTCTTTGTTATCAATTGGTGTAACTAAAGTGGTTGCTTCGGTTATTTCAACTATTCTTTTGTCCTTAACAGGGATAGGCTTTTTAACAACTTTTGTGTTATCATCTACATTTACTTGTATAGATAAATTCTGAGTTGTTCTAAGATCTTCATGTTGCAAATCATTGACAACACTTATTTTGACTGTCTTTTGTGTTAATGGATTTTTAAAATCATTTGGATTATTTTCTTTCTGCAATTTTGTATTTGCTACAGCTTTATTTACTATACTGTTATAATGGCTAGTGACCTTGGAATGTAAAGTGGAAGAGCTGAAAAGTAAATAAGTAAAAAATGTTCCAATGATACAAAACATGTAGAGGAAAATAAAATATGTAAGCAATTATAATGCTATGGCATAAACTTAATTTCCATGTGTGCCGATTATTGTTGTTAACACACATGGCTTGTTGGACTATAATACGCAGTTAAATAGATTTATTACCTTTTTATCAATAACTGGTGCTGCTGCCTTATCTTACTTAGGGATATTTGTGCTGCCCTCTGTTGTTTTTTATTTAAAGTGATTGCGGTTGAAATATTATGCAGCTCAGTTGCTACAATTTTATATTTTTGAGATAATTTGGCACCCTCTTCTTTCAATTTCAACATTTTAGCAGATTCAAATGCAATATTTTTTCTGAAAAGAAAATTAAAAGTTTAAGAATTTTAAATTAAATGATATTTATATATTTCTAATGAGACATATTACCTAGATATTGATATTTTCTCTTCAAAATTGTTATCAATATTCAAAATCCTAGGATTGATAGCATCTTGTAGGGGCTGAGCTGCTAACCCAATTGATGTCTGCCTTAGTTGCTTCATCTTTTCCAACTCTGCCATTCTTCTAACTAGGTTCTTGTATTCTATTTGTTCAGACTTAGGTAAATGATTCACAGCCTGAAACACATAATAAGGAATTATTTTATACATACTCATTATTTATACATACTCTATTTAAAAAGTTTAAATTCATAAATAAATAACCTTTGCAACAAATTTCTCTGGTTTTTTAGGTGTAGTTTGTTTCTGTACAACATCAGGTAGTTTGCTACTCTCTACTTGCTTTCTGGTATTCTTTAAAAACATATCCAATTTCTGTTGGAAATCAGATTGCTTGGAAAGCTTCATATGCATCTTAGTTAAATTCTTTGTAGCCTCATGTTCACCCTCCGAATCGGAGTCCTCGAGTTTTATAATAAATTTCTTCTCTTCAGGTACTTTTACAGGTTTCACTTTGGCAGTGTTATTTTCTGTACTTGGATTAACTTTATTAATATCAATATTATTTAAAATCTCTGGGCTTACTAAATTAGGTAAGTTTTTACTAAGAGATGTAAGTAATTTGGCCCTCAATAAGTCTTCATCTTCATCTAACTCATCTTCTTTGTTAGTTACAATTGGTATGGCACTGGTTAGTCTCCCCGGTTCACTTTTCTTGTGTCGCAAACTATCATCTTTACATTTTTCATCTTCAGAACCTATATCCATGTCCATAGACTCAATATCAGTATTATTGCCAGAATCTACTTTAGGAGGGTAAAAAAGATTTTCACTAAATAAAATATCTTCTTCTAAGGTTGTCTGTGATAGTCTTTTGTGTAACTTCTGCTTTTGCTTCATTTCTATAGCTCTCTTGAGTAGAGTTGATTTAAGGCAGATAAGTCTGAGTTCCGTGGTATCACTATCTTCATCATCTGAAGGTGCTTTGACTGGTTTTTCTGGTTTAACTTTTGTCTTAGTGCTGAGAACCTGTTGTCTTAGCTGAGCTAAGTCTTCATCCGAATCATTTATCTGAAATTTAGAGTCTGTGGCAGTTGAGTTATCCTCCTCAGTTAGTTTTATTGCATCATTTGAAATGAGCTGAATATCATCTTCAGATGTTACTATATCTATTTGTTCACAATGTTTTTCGCTATCTGTTTTGTTAGTGGGAGTGTCTGGTATTTTTTTCAGCTCGCTAGAATCAACTTCATCAATACTATTTAAATTTAATGGTGTACAATCGTTTTGGGTATTTTGCTGAATATTTTCAATTTGGGGTACAGTGCTACAATCATCATGCTCAATTTCATTAGTGATGCTCTGTGGTTTGAGCATTTTTTTCAGTCTTGCACTAAGAGAAGTTGTATCTGTTTTCCCTCTGTGCCATATAACTGCGTCTGCTAATTTCTTTCTTTTGTTTCTGTACTCATCTTCTGATTCCTCACTAGATTCACATATAACTTTAAGTTTCTTTTTTGTGTTTGTTTTTTTTCTATGATCTTTTCTTCTCTTCACATAGGCTTCCTCAATTTTTTTTGGAGCTATAGCTTTACTTCTGTGTTTGGAATGATGTTTAATATGCTTCGAACTGATATTAAAACTGTTATGCCTATCATCAAACTCAGCCGCTGATAATTCAGATAGGTCTTGCAATAACTCTTGCATTTGTTTTGTACCTAAAAATGTTAAGAGATAGTAGAGATGTTATTATAATTAGGCCGATATTTCAAAAGTTTGAAATTGGCTCTTCAGATATTGTTCCAAAAGACATTATTGACCTTCATGGAATATGTAAGTTGATTTGCTAAGTTTGGATACATTAAATAACTACACACATAGTGGTCCTGATTAAAATATTCTTCACCTACTTGATGTTCGTTTTCTTTTGGTGCGCTCCAAAGCATTATTGTAATCCTCAAGAACTTCGAGCCTCTGGCGAAGTAAGAATTCTTCTTCCGAAGATATATCGGAAAGTTCATCTAGGTCGTCCACGATTTCACCTTCCTCCATCTCTGAATCGCCGTTTATCTGAGGCATTTTCTCAACACCAACACTCGTCATTTAGACCCGAACAAGGTGGAAAATGAGCTCAAAGGATTGCACGCAGATGGTATCCTGATCAACAGAACTGAAAGATATATTTGTGGCAACTGTTTAACTGTTTTTTTTAACTGCGTCTTTATAAGAGCGAGAGATATAAGTAAAGGTTAAACTTTCCCATTCCCAGAATTTAATTACGAGACAAATAAAAGTTAGACAATCTTCTTCTTCTTTTATTAGATGGCGTCCGTGTCACTTGACAAGTTGGTGTTGACAGACACAAATAAAAATCGAATCTTTGCAGGATGACTGGTAGAGACAGAGAGTATATAATCACTACGTTTTTTTACGTTTTACGTTGGGTAGAGAATGCTTCTAGCCTAAACTTCTAGCATTAAATGCTCCTCTGTACATTGTTTTTTGTGCACAAAGTATAAATAAATAATGCAATCTTAGTGCTTAGATTCTCTTTGAATGCAATCACCGAACGAATTTTAATCAGTCAATGTTATAAATAGGTACCTACATTATTTAGCTAGATATCTACAAAAAAAATAACTAAAGAGGTATGATTATGGTTGTGTTACGGGAGCTCTTGGGTGGCTTTTAAAAGGTATGACGATATGTACATCATGCAAGTACAATTTTTTGCAGAAGCAAAAGATCGCGATTTGAAGTTAACAACATATGTCATGATTTTCAGTTTTAGTCCTGCATTTTCTACTTATATACATAGTATTGACTTTGAATCATTTACTATAAGTTTATTCCATATTCAGCTATACAAACTCCTTAACTTGGCATCGCCTAGCTAGCAGTTTTGATTACTATAAACTGTGCTATCTATAACATAATAAAATGTTTGCCAAGATAAATATAATAATCCCCCTCGTTTGTAAAGTAACATTATTTTGTGATAACGCTCATTAGTTCAAGTCAACGATCCAAATACAGAACTAGTACATTCATTGAGTGTTTGCTTATCACCAAATGTACACACGTAAGTTTCTATGAGTAGGATGCTTAAAAACTTACTTAAAATTCCCAATTTTATTGAAATGACAACCAATACAAAAAGAAAAAGGGGAATTAAAAAAATCTAAAAGCATCAAAAATGTTTACATTGTTGGTTACATTACAAAAATATGATTTGATTATTGCTTGATATCTAGGCTAACACCACCTATTGGATTAAACATAAACTATCGACACATCTGTTTAATATTAATAATTATGTCCCAGATACACGAAGTGAATAATATTCTCTTTGGTCCCAAAGTCCCAACCCCAACATCGAACTCCTGACGAACGGTTATTTTTAAGGAGGAGTGACAAGTGATAGACTAGACATTTGACATTGACAAATTGCTCTTCCGTCCGGCATAATAATTGTTTTGATTTCAGAATAAATATCAGAGAAAGAAAACAAATAGGAAAAATAAATTAATAAAGTTAGGAAGAAATTGTATTTTAATTAAAAACTATCACGGGCAAACTAGGTACCTCTTCAATCGATGATTGAAGTAATGATTAACTGAAATAAGTTTGTTTGTAGTCAAACTGTGTCAAAGTTATGACTCTGCCTGTTTCTGTTTGTGAGTTTGTGGTTGAATTCAATGCATCCGCCCATCTCATCTGTTTCATGTAGATGGCCTGATATTCAACATCTGTTTGATAGTGATTATTAAGGGTCGCGCAACCAACGAATTAGTATTATCGGTATTTTGTTCACATAACAACCAGAAAAATCTAAGTATAAAATGTATGAAGACAATGAAGAAGAATACAAATTCGCAGCTTGCACATATTTCGCAAAGAACCATCCTGGCGAAACATGCGGTAGTAATGGCTTGCCTCTCACACCTAGCTCTATTACTATACTTGGTAAATCACAGAAGCTTTTGAACATAGAACACATAAATTTATCTACATACCTCGACGTTATTCGTGGTAAACATGGTAAGAACGAAGTATGTAATATTAAATTAATATGTATTATGATTTGGACAATCCTTATGCTTCTTACAATTTTCAGAGAGGATTATAGTTGTCGCTGAATTCATAGGGAAACCTCTATCTGAATGGAAAACAGTTTTTTCCCACAAAGATGTTATTAATATTGGATATCAAGTGGCTTCTGGAATGAAATTTCTCCATGACCAAGACATTACCCATAGAACTCTTTCGGATGACAACATATTGCTGGATAGTTTGGGAAGAGTCAAAATGTTTAACTATGGAATGTATCACATGACCGGAGGAGGCAATGAAGTACCTTTTCCACTTGGGTGAGTCTAAATTAATATTGGTTTTAGAATTGCAATTTATTGGTGTTTGTTATTAGATAAGTTAAAGCAATTATCTTTGTGTGAATGTAATTATACATAGGTATTTACTTTCCCCTTCTATTACTTTATCTATAACTAAAAACTGCATTATAAACCATTTCATATTTCAGAAGATCAAAGCAAACTTTGTACTTACTAAAGACATAAATATGATGCATTTACATATTGTCAATTTTTTCAGTGTTCCAAGATATTTTAGTCCTGAAACAATAGTGGGGGGTGGAGGCCCATCAGCTGATGTTTGGGCTTTCGGTATACTTCTACTTGAATTGAGCATTGGCAAACTATGGCACAATCTAAAACCTGGCCCGATTCTGAGAAGAATTCTGACATTAGTATTTGTTGATAATCCAGCAGAAAGGATTGCTAGAGAGCATGACTATTTCGATGCATATAAGGTAAAGATAAGATCATAAGACATATAATATAAGATCAAACCAATATTATTCTTACTATTTAATATTAGAAATGTAAAAGGTAACTCTGTATGTCTGTCCAGCTTTGAAATTTGCTATACAGATTCACTAGAGCGTAAGAAAGGTCATAGGCCGCGGGAAAATATGTTGTTCCGCTGGAAAGTCTGTTACACCACAGGTTACACCGCAGGGCACACTGTTTAGCAGTTAGTCTATCTCGTCAAGTAATCATGTAACGAAATCACGAGGAGCCCGCGACAAGCCCGCTTTCAACCTCGTCGCGGTATCATCGTCGAGTGGGGTCACATGCTAAGAGATTGTATTGGTATTCATACTTTTTCAAAATTCTATTACATGACACCTAATTACTTAATACCAGCATCAGCATACAATATAAGTATGTGAGCATATAGTGCTTTGCAGAACACCTTATATTATTTTATCTCGTTTCTCTATCCATTATATGTATTCTTATTATATAAAGTACTAACGGCCCGCCCCGGCGTCGCACGGGTATAAAATTTTCCCGGAAATTATTCGAATTTTTCTCGCCGTAAAAACCATCCTATCTTTCAAGTTGGATCGAACTGCACATGGTGTGCGAATTTTATTATAATCGGTTAAGTGGTTTAGGAGTCCATTGGGGACAAACATTGTGACACGAGACTTATATACATTAAGATATCTGATGTCTAGTACATACCCGTAACACAAGCCTAGAACTTACAACGGGGTTAAATGTTGTTGTTATGTAGATTGTCTGGAAATATTTATAAATTTGCCTCTTCCAGAATCTTCCAGAAGATCTACGGAACATCATAGAGAATTGCCTCAAGATATATCCCAGTGAGAGATCAACATTTGCAGATATAGTCAAAGAGATTTCTAAGAGTGATATGAATAAACCAGTTGAGGTTGTTAGCCCAAGAGGTTTGATGGGTATGAAGCTACAGTTTCTGTATTATCTGTGGCAGCTAGCTGGTGGTGATATTCAAGCTGAATTGAAGAAAAATTATTTGATAAAAAATAGCCCGCCTATTTTGTCTATGCCTATGTAAGTTTTAATAATATAATTGTTATGTTATCATCAGCGCGTTGTAGACAAGTACTTTATAACCGCTGAATAAATTAGCTAGCGATTCTCTTGTGCTTAACACGTGTTATCAAGCTGATTAAGATCGCGATCTTAATATGTCTTATATCTCCTGTATTAAGCTAAAGACGTAAAAAAAGACAATAGAAATCCATTTTTTGGGAGGTTACTACTCAACTTCGCAGCTCCTTATTGTTTATGTACAAGTTTATTATTCCTCTCAATAACTCAAATCTTTAACTAAATCCTAGCTAGGCGAAGAATCACAAAGTTTTTCTTTACTAACAGGCTTGAAACGTTTTTATATCACGAAGACTATTGCATGCATATAAAATAACTAGTAAATTTTTTGCATGGTTTTCTCGCCTGTGTCTATAGGTGCTTTTTAGGTGTTTTGTTTAGTACTGCAGCGGTGCCGAATCGGTGCATTTAACGTTTGTCGTACGAACTCGTCGATTATTATTAATAATAACACATACGTTGACATATGACATACGTTGGTACCGCACGGCGGCATGAATAGTTGTCATGCGTAGGTACGCCGAAATGTCGCTGCACCGACATTTAGGCGGCACTTTGTATAAAAACAATCCGTACGACGTAGTTCTCGCTGCGCTACGGCACCGCTGCCATACGTCTCGAAATGGTTTGTTGGTTTATCGACGTATGGCTGCGTACCCTTGATTCCGTCTTTTTTTCACAGAGCGATACTTCTTGACGGCTGTACAGTCGGCGGCAAGACCGGGGCACTATTCGACCGCCGCATTGCGAAGTACAGTTTAGGTCTCCTGCAGTCCCGACTGAGTCTTATAACGCCTTACGATTTCTGCCCTCTTATGCACGACAGAAAGATGGACCACGAGGCCACAGCCTTACCGAAGATAATAAGAGAGAGGGATACTGAATACCAGTTTCACAGGCTGATTTGGTTTGACAGATTGTTGAGAGTAAGTAAATTATAATAATAATAATATTTGAAATAAATTAGATATAATCAGTAAATATAGCACATGCATGCCTATTATAAACCTATAAGGGTCAAATAAAATGACTCCTCGCTCTAAGTTAAAATAACTTGTAAGTACAACCAGCACTAAGTACGACTATGGTTTAAATTTTCCTAGAGATATGAGTTAGGATACAGTGTAGAATTTAACTATTTAGAATGTAAAATAAATTAAAGGACATGTTAATTTGAATAAACTATGACTTCGATTATATAGAGAGCTTTTGAAAAAAATATCATAATTTTGTCTTTGATAATGCCTGAAAAGGACCTTATTGACCCGTTGTCAATCCCTCTCATTGCTATTATTACTGACGAAATAAATGTTGCCGGACAATCCACACAACAACATCCCTAGCCCCGTGGTAAGCTATAAGCTTGTGTTACGGGTACTAGACATCTCATATGCTTAATATAATAGGCATACATAGAGAGAGATATTTTTTATTATACATATTAAACACCCAGACCAAGAAGAAAATGCTCTCAATGTGATTGTTTGTGTGTGTCTCAAATAATCTTAATGTGTCTATTATTAATCTGAATCTACACGTCTACAGGCATATCCCCACACATCTCAATACATAAGAGCTGAAGCAGAGATCGACATACCGCCCTTAGTCCGCGGCGACGTCTGGGCAGCTTTGCTCGGAGTCAAAGGGGACATTGCGGAACGATATGAGCAGATTGATAAGGAAACGCCTACGCCAACGGACAGACAGGTATTTCTAAGGATATAAATACATTTGTAATTTGTATGAGCTGGACGCGTAATTCGCCTAGGGTTCCGTGTACAGTTTATACACTTTTTGAAATAAACAAGCAAAAATGTTTAAAAGTGTAAAATGTTGGAGTCAGATTTTAGTATTTCTAAGGATATAAATACATTTGTAATGTATGAGATGGACGCGCAATTCGCCTAGGGTTCCGTGTACAGTTTATACACTTTTTGAAATAAACAAGCAAAAATTTTTAAAAGTGTTAAAAGAAGCAGTCATTGTTTTAGCGCAACGTTAAGAAACTTTGTAAAAATAACGTTTGTTTGTATGGGAGGCC
Organism: Gymnoscelis rufifasciata; assembly: GCA_929108375.1. Taxonomy (NCBI): domain Eukaryota; kingdom Metazoa; phylum Arthropoda; class Insecta; order Lepidoptera; family Geometridae; genus Gymnoscelis; species Gymnoscelis rufifasciata. The sequence goes on along the minus strand of OV815302.1, from coordinate 7,514,174 downwards.
CCTTAAATATTTATTTATTGTATGTTTTTATATTTGTTGTTATAGCGGCAACATACATTATCCTTTAAAATTTCTGACTGACAGACAGACGATGAAGTCAGCAATATGGTCACCCTTTGGGCACCCTAAAAAACAAAGGTTTTGTTTTGTTTTTATGATTCTTGATATTTATATGAAAGCTGTTGCTTACAAGTTGACCCATTAACATTTTATTAGAATCGGAAGAATCGAAGTCGAATATTTAATTATAACCAGCTTTACCGTTGGCCGCTTTTTATGGATTTTGCGCGGGAACATAAAGGATTATATAGCTCTTCTTCGATAAAGGTTTTGTCTGTTCACGTCCGTAAGTGGTAACCCTCTGAATCCTTACACGTGACCTCCGGGTGGTGCTAAGAACAGTCTCTGGTGGTAGGCTTCGGCCGCGGCTTGTCACCACCCTCCGGGCTGGGCCAGTGCGTGAAGCGATTTTTTCGTGTTTCGTAATGTGGCCCGGTGAAGCCACCTTCTAGGTCTTCATGTCCCATCTTAGACCACATCGTCACTTTACATCAGGTGAGATTGTGGTCAAATGAAGGCTTATCGATCATTAAAAAAAAAAAAAAAAAAATGGGCTATCTAAGGCATACATTTTCAAGTACTTCCTGAGATCCCAAACAAACAAACTCTTCAGCTTACTAATACCAGTTTAAAATTTATGTTAGGTGAATAATGTTCTGTGTAATTTTGTTACCACAATAAACATTTAGTATTTTTGTATTTGATTTAGAATAAAATTTTACACAGTGATTGAAACGATAATGATTATAGTCTTTTTGAGTTTTTAGACTATGTAGTTCATTTATATTCCAGATTGATGTGGACATACCTCGTTGCCACCAATACTGCTGGCTGCTAAGCGGCTCGGCGGGTCATAGGGCTCTGAAACGTCTGCTGAAAGCGTGGCTACTTACCAACCCCCAGTATGTCTACTGGCAAGGGCTGGACTCTCTCACTGCACCCTTCCTGTATCTTAACTTCTGTAATGAAGGTATTGTAATCTTTTTAATATAATATAACTAGCTGACCCGGCAAACATTGCTTTGCCATATTAAGTTTTCGATCGGAGAGGAAAAATGATTAAATTACTAAAATGGCTATTAAAAAATAAGGGTTGATCGTAGAAGGGTGAAAATTGAGGATTGTATGTATTTTTGTATGTTGTAAGTATCATAAAAAATTTATCTAAAAAATAAAAAAATAAATTGAGGGGTGGACTACCCCTAAAATTTAGGGGGATGAAAAATAGATGTTGGCCGATTCTCAGACCTACTCAACATGCTCACAAAATTTCATGAGAATCGGTCAAGCCGTTTCGGAGTAGTATGGCAACGAAAACTTTGACACGAGAATTTTATATATTAGATATAAAACGGTCGTACCTTATTATCGTAACCTTTGTTTGAGCAATGAGTGGTAGTCATTTCTTCATTGGAAATGGAAATACCATAATAATAGTGTCTATGATTTTAATTTTGGACGCGCGGAGACAGTATAAACTATAATAGTTTTTGATTTTGAACTGTTGTTGGGGGGGCTAATCTCTGAAACAGCTCGACTTGTTTTGATGGGACTTTCACCGGCAGATCGCTAATGTTGTCAACTTAGGAGTTGATTAAAGAGTTCACCTGAGATTTTCCAGAAAGGGAAATTGCTATGTGTTTGGGGATAAACCCATAAAAAGACGCTATGGAAAGCTTGTTTTAGTACATAATTTACTAAACACCTGTTACATAACTTATTAAAACACAAGACTAGACTTAATCTTTTTCAGTTTGTCAGATTCCTGGTAACTTACAGACAAATTGATGACAGACGAGACGGGGGGTATTTAGAAATGTTTAATGTATTCAATAAAAACCGTGAAAAAGCCGTGTTGGCTAAAGTGGGAGGACACTCGACTTTCATTCCGAAGGTCGTGGGTTCAAACCCCGCCACGCACCTCTGTATTTTTCTGCTTGAGAAATTTATGTGCGCTTTAAACACGTGCTTTAACGGTGAAGGTAAACATCGTGAGGAAACCGGCATGTTCTGAGAACTTTAAAAGAGTTTGAAGGGCATGTGACATTCACCAACCCGCACTTGGCCAGCGTGGTAAATTAAGGCCTAATCTCTCTCGTCAAGAGAGAAGTCCCTGGGTCCCAGCAGTGGGAACGTTAATAGGGTGATGATGATGATGAATGTATTAAATGTTTCAGCCCGCGCGTTCGCCTGCCTATCAGCATTCGTGCCAAAGTACCTGCACAAGTTCTTCCTGAAAGACAACAGCGCGGTGATAAAGGAGTACCTCGCGAAGTTCTGGCAGATGTGCTCGTTCCACGAGCCGGCATTGGCCACGCATCTCCACGAGATCAACTTTGTGCCCGAGCTGTTCGCCATACCCTGGTTCCTGACCATGTTCTCTCGTAAGTTAATTAAGTGTATTGAGTAAATAACGCTGGGTATTCAACAAAATTCAATCTATTGCAATAGTAAATACCGTAATATCATAGCAGACAATATACCATTTGGGTACGGTGGCGCGTTTTCGTCAGTGAGTGTTAAAGATATTTAGTACTATATGAATAAGTAAGGACTATGTATACATTTTTGTGGTAGTTTTTAATCTTCAAGTCTACGAGTATTTTTTATTTTTTTTTCTGGGATGTCATCTCCGAACTTTATTCACCGAGAACGTCATTCTTTTTAGAAACAAAAGTAGGTAGTTGTTTTCAAATAAGTTCCATTTTTATTTAATCCACATTTTGTATGTTAAGTCGATTTATTTATCGTTAAAATGTTAGCAATATACACTTTATAACAACAGGGTCAACGTAATATCAGCGTTGAGTAGGTAGGCTATACAATTAAACTACTCAGCATCATGCTGACTTGACACAATATTTTATGTTAGTTCTGTTATTTTATACTTGTGATTTGTGACAAATAATTTATACATATCGCTTATTACAAGTCGGCACTATAAAAGTCGTAATAGGTAATATTAATTAGGATCTGTTTATTGTGGCCGAGATAGCGATCTTCCTCAAATTACTGCATCGTTAACGTCTCCTCTTCAAATTGTTTTATCTGATAAATTAATAAGTAAGATCTACTGCCAAATTACGAACATACAGTTACTGAATGGATGGTACCATTATTATATCATACACTTCAACTATAGAATAGAAAGACATTCATTTCGACACACACAGGTATTAACAACAGCAGAAATAAAAAGAAAACAATCTATACATAAATCTAAGGACACCCATTCGGTAGATAAATAACGCGGATCTCACAACGAGAGTATTAGCGCAATAAAGACCGAAACGTTGAAAGTTTATCAACTCTAGTCTTTTACGCGAGTAAATCCCGTTCTTTAAATGAAGACAGCTTATGTACTCATTAGTTACTGAGGACTTTGCGTCTTTTTTTTAACCCCCGACCAAAAAAGATGGGTGTTATTAGTTTGACATGTCTGTCTGTCTGTCTGTCTGTCTGTCTGTGGCATCATAGCTCCCGATTGGATGGAGCGATTCCAATTTAGATTTTTTTTTGTATGAAAGGTGAGTTTGGCCCGGGTGTTTTCATGAAACATGTCTAAACATGTTTCATGAAAATCGGTTGAGCCGTTCAAAAGTTATGGGGGTGAGAGTGGGGAAGGAACACCGAAAATCTGCAAATATACTCGAGTGTGGTATCAAATGAAAGAGCATCGCGTGCCCTAACTACTAAATATTATGGTGTTTTACTTATAAGGAAATTAAGGCATAGGAATCGGGGGTTTTTCTTTAATTTTAAATTTAGATTTATCGATAATGTATGTAACCTTTTGTTCCAGACGTATTTCCTCTTCATAAAATACTGCACCTGTGGGATGCATTGCTCGTAGAAGGACCGGCACTACCCCTATACATGGGCGTCGCTATTCTAAGACAACAGCGCGATACGCTTATGGAATCAGGTTTTAACGAATGCATCCTACTGTTCTCTGACCTACCTGAAATTGACATAGGGGAGTGCGTAAAGGTAAAACAAACAAACAAAAAAAACAAACAAAATACATTTATTTCCTAAAAACTTATATCTATTATTAAATTTTGAATATAAAATTCACTTACTTAGGTAGTTCAGTTAATTTATAAATAAAATTCAGCTACAAGTCAAATTATATAAATTTGATACTAAAGAAATCTTTATAGAATAATGTTACAATATAAATTCGTACTTTAAAGGGGAAGGCAAACATCTCGTGAGGAAACCGGCATCTTCTGAGAACTTTAGAGAGTTTAAATAAAATAAATAAATATTGCTGGACAATCCACACAACAACATCCAGCCCCGTGGTAAGCTATAAGCTTGTGTTACGGGTACTAGACATCTGATATACTTAATATAATAGACATACATAGATAGATATTTTTTATTATAAATATTTAACACCCAGACCAAGGAGAAAGTGCTTGCAGAACATACAAACACTTTCACCCTCGGCGGGAATCGAACCTCTTGCGCCGCAAGCAGACCCTCGCCCACCGCGCAACTGAAGCAGTCATAATAAATAAACTTTTGATTTGATAATTGTTTTGCAGCAATCCATCGAAATGTACCGCAGTTCTCCGAAAAGCATAAGCTACAGACGATTTACAAACGAAATGCCAACGAAAGATCCCATGGTAAGGCCAAAACCGTTTCTACCAGAAATATAAAAATGTTTTGATAAAACCAAAAGACAAAAACATATCTATTTAAACAAATGTGGCATAACATCTGTCTTACGTTGCTAGCGCACACATATTATTTAAAATAAATTTTGCAAGTATGAGATGGACTCTTACTGCAAGGGTTCCGTGTATTTTAACACTTATAGTAATAAAAAAAAAAACACTATAAAAAAAAACAAAAATGGTGCAAAAAGTTGTAGTCAGAGAGCGACTCAGATTTTCGACTTTAGAAGGCTCACCTGATTAGAAAAAAAATATATAAACAATTTTTTGAGTTTTAGTTCTAAGTATGGGGATCCTCCAAAATGTATTGTTCTGTATTATTTTTTGTGTAGAAATCTAAACGCGGTTACAGAATACATCTACTTACCAAGGAAAAAAGTGGCTGTGACATACGAACGCATAGACAGACAGACATACTGCCATGGCGAAACCATAAGCGTTTCGTTTTCGCCATGGCTACGGAACCCTAAAAACACATCAATTTCTACATTATCATTTCATTACCTTCTGACATCTTTGCTGGAAAACCCTAAATATTAAATAAATGCCTCGAATGTTAAATAAATATTTTTCCTCAGGAAATGGTGGAAATATCTCTTGAAACGCTGTTCGCAGAAATTTGCCCCAGAATAAGCATTCTAGATTTCTTCACTCTGATTTGCGAAGATAAATGTTGCTGTATCGACATAAGATCGAATTTGCTGTAAGTACTTATGAACTGGTACATTCACGCACGTACGATATTTATCGCGATAATCATGTTAATTATATTATTGTGTAAAGTGGCCACTCAGCAGATTATATCACGGCCTAAGGGACTTATTGCGATAAAATTGCCTGTATTGCGATAAATATGTACATATATACATATAAAATGTCTTTTAGGTCAAAAAATAAAATAAATAAATAATTCCGGACAATCCACACAACTTTTAGCCCCATGCTAATATCTAAGCTTGTGTTACGGGTATAAGACATCTGATAAATTTAATATAATAGACATTACATAATATAGATATTTTTAATTATAATTTTAACCCCCGACCAAAAAGGACGGGTGTTATAAGTTTGACGTGTCTGTCTGAGAGTGGGGAATAAAACCGAAATTTATCAAATATACTCGAGTGGGGTATCAAATGAAAGCGCATAACGGGCACATTACAAAATATTATGATATTTAACTTTTAAGGAAATTAAGGCAATGAAAAAGGGAATATTTCTTAAATTTTAAATTTAGATTTATATACTAACTGCCCGCCCGCTGCCTTGCCCACGTTATATGAAATTTCCGTCAATGACAAATTTGAAACACATCGGGCTATGCGCTCGCAATATGTAATTGTATATTCCCGTGAAAAGAAAGAAGAAAGAAAGAAATATGTTTATTTTTAACCACAATCATACAAAAATTACAACAACTTAGTACATAATATCTTAAACTAATAATACAGATTAGGTAATGATTGATGTTAAAGAACTAGGATACGGCTCAGCATAATGCTACGTGTCTTTGAAGTTAAGAACACGAAGCGCTGGTCTTCCAAGCGGTATTGTACCGCGATTAAAATTGTGTTATTCTGATATGTGAGCTATATTGTAAAGTTTCATCAAAATCCATCTAGTAGCTTTAGTGTGAAAGAGCAACATACACACTTACACTAACTTACATCCTTACAAACTTTTGTGGTTATAATATTAGTAGGAAGTAGGATATAGATAAGTCAATGAACAATGATGTTATCGTTATTCCATGTTCAGCACTATTGATATTAGAGCAAACATATTTTAGTTTTTAATTGGTGTATTTTTTAATGCATTAGGTACACTCAAATAACACTTTTTCTTAAAAATATTATGTGCGCTATAAAAACACGTGCTTTAACCGTGAATTCAAATATCGTGAGGAAACCGGCATGTTCTGAGAACTTAGAATGATGTGAAGGACATGTGACATTCACCAATCCGAACTGAAAGTCTCGAACACTTTCTGCATAAATTAAAAATAGTTTTACCTTAAAGTGAGGTTTAACACTAATTTAAAAACTTATTAAGATTTGTCTATTTATGTTATACGTTTCTCTGTCAGGTACGAGAAAAGCTGTATAGAGGGTAGTATAAACGTCCCCTACAGCGGGGTTCACTTAGGCCAGCACGAACTAAGAGCCCTAGGCCTCCACCCATATAAAACACTCCAAGAAGCCATCAAACAGAAGAAAACTGTCGTCGTCGCCTCCGCTGAAGACGAAACTGCGCAACTGGTAAGTTTAAATCCTAGATAATATAGCATGAAGACCTAGAAGGTATACACACCTTCTAGGTCTTCATGCTCCATCTTAGACCACATCGTCACTTAACATCAGGTAAGATTCTGGTCAAATGAAGACTTATCTATCATAAAAAAAGTGTAGTAGTTAAAGAGCGCATGACAGAAAATCATTGACACGATCTAGTCCCATCCCTTTTCAATAAAATCAAAATCTCATTTGACTGAAAGAGAAAGCAATCCTAATCTAGCACTGAAATTACGTAACTTTTTACAAGTACATAGCTATGTCAGTCTGATAGTGTACTTTACTGTGTCTGTTCTTTAACCAAGTTATTTTTATTAACAACTATAACAACTAACTGATTTATATCAAATTTTAAAATAGAACATAAATATTCTAAATTTCAGTATTGGTATTTAAAACATTATAGTGTGAACTGGTTTTACCTCCCTTAAGAATATAATGTCACATTGTTATCTATTGTTATGCTTTATAAGTAAAATAAAACAAGTGCATAATTGGATAATTATTTATTTTGATTAACAATTTAGGTACTAATCATCTCAATCATAAAATCTTAACACATTAATAATAATACTAGAACCTACTTAATCAATAGATATAGTCAGCGTTAAATTATATAGGCGTCCAGAGTAGTCAAAATAATCCGAAAAATATTTAAGAGAGTGTACGGCAAGCGCGCGAGTTTCATACAAAATTAAGCGTTGGCGGCCTCTAGACCTACAATAACATTGTACAATACTTTTATTGTACAATAAGATTGAAAGGCGCTTTGATCCAAACGACCAATTATATTGCACAACAATACGAACAGCACAATGTTTTCGCGTTCAGTCGGAGAATAGTATTGATCCCGTGTGCACCGTGCGAAAAACATGGTGCAATAAAAATTAAACTCGCTCAAACTTTCGGCCAATCATTGTGCAATCTTCAATATTAACCCTAAACGGTCAATTAAATTGCACAATTCGCAATATTGTGCAATATAATTTACCGTTTACAGTGTTAAAACCCTCGCGCGCAACATTTTAAAGTGGATTTACAAAAAAATAAAATCAGTAAACATAATTATGTGCACAAAACATATAGTTTGGCGCATGTGCTATGAGGACTTTAAATTAAAGACCTATTAAATAATTTGTAATGTACTTTGTACTTAAAATTAATTCTTATATAAATCTACGCCATTTCTTATATTTTTGATATAAAAGCAAAGGGTATGTGGTGCGATGCACTTTGCTGAAAATCATAAAATGTCTTTTTAGATTTTAGATGAACTTTGTAGATTTTTCAGCAATCATTTTTATAATTATATTCATAAAATTAGATGGAAGGTTTATGTGAATTACTTCGTTCCTGCCCTTTATGGGGACAAGGAGCGCCGTCTCGAGGCTGGCATTATATCTCTGCTTCGTCTTGGAGGGTCAGGAACTAGCTTTATCCCTAAACACAATGAGGTTTATCGATACCCGCCACGCTTAGCAGGCGGGGTGGCGAGCCCAGTGTTAAGTATTGTATTGAGCACAGGTTCTAAATCACAGAAGTAGAGGGGCAACATTCTTATAATGTACGCGCGGAAACCGAACAGGAGTTCAACCGACAAAGTTTAAACCTTGCCTGCTTTAAAATCAATGCAAACGTTTATTAACTAATCTTGCAGTATCGTTAACACGATTTCCCTTTACAGTTCAGCGATTATCTGGTGAAATGCGGCGTGCCTCGAGTGTGCATTCTTCACGGCGGAATCGGAGCTTTGAACACACACCTGCCTTCGCTATTCACGGTCCCGCCTGCTAGGAACGGTCATAAGTGAACTACTTTATGTATACACATAATGTATACATATGAAACCGTTATCAATGTGAACCCGGCGAGGATGTGGTACAAAAACAGTACATCAATGTAACTTTTAAAAGAAACTATCATGGCCATCAATACTTTTTAGATTTATAACGGGATATTTACCATGATTGATTGTCAATTCCACCGTGATCATGGCGCATGTAACTGGGCCGAAATATCGGGAAACTCGAAAGACAATGAATCATGGTAAATATCCTGTTATAAATCTAAAAAGTACATCAATGATTTGGAGGTTCTTGATGTCCATGTATTTCATTGATATTTTATGAATAGTTATTGCAATTTTTAACAAATGGATTATAATGATAAGTCAATTATTAAATTATTTATTTTCCAAAATTAAGTATGCATCACGTATATGAAAATGTTTAGTTAATAAGATTTCTAGAAAACTTTAATTTAAGTCAAGTATTTAATGACTCGGCATTACGAGTAGGGGTCTTATAAAATCAGTTCATTCAAAAACGTACGCGTATTACACTATTCATTATGAGAAACAGTTGTCTAGAATCCTCGGTAAAACCCGTTTTTCAAATGAAATCAGTATTTATTGATAATAACATATAATTAGTTTTTTTTGTTGTTATTAATTAAGATCTATTATTATTTTTGTCACAAATTAAGCAGTTATTCAGTCTTATAATAAAAAAAAAACATCTTTCAATGTAGCACATTATTTGCTTTTTTGCTCGTCTATCACCTAGCATATATGCGTCGCTCGACGAAATGGAAGTAAGTAGAGAGGAGGGTTCTTCAATAACTACACCTATTATTAAGATAAAAAGTATGCGACTGCGAGAAAATGCGAGAAAAAAAGAAAAAGAAAAGTATTCCTAACATGAGCATTGTCAAATTGACCCCACCACATTCTCCTCGGAATAATTATGTCCACAATGTACTCACTCCCGCATCAGTGTTCGAGAATATTGTCTAAGGAAATATGCTATCTACATGTTAGAAAGTAAAGCTATCGAACTCGGTCGGACACACACACATACTATTGTTATAAAAAGCTTAGTGCCTACCAGTGGTAGGCTAGTTGTTGTGTGGACTGTTTTACGGTGAAAGAGTATTTTATAAGATATATAATGGTTTATTTCAAATTATAGAGTTATCCGTTCAAGTCGTAATATTGTTAAAGCATTTTATAATCTTTTTACTTTAACGCGACGTTAGGTAGGTAGGTTAGGTATATTATTTATTTATACTAAGTATATTAAATAAAAAGTTTCCACTAGTACATTATAATAAAACATTCTGAAAACCCTTAAGGGCTTGCGTGATTGTGGATATTGTTAGTCTGAAACTCGAAATATATTTGATTTAAAATGAACTGCACCGAATTCTGGACATAGTCTATTTGAACAATTGCTAGTCCTTTATGCCTGGGTTAAGCAACAGTGTCTAAAGGAAGAAAACTAAATGTTTTTTTTTACCTGCTTCAAATCCGCTAACTATCGGTTTGATCTATTTTTCTATCGGTCTGACTTAATTGGGAAGGTTGCTGAGAACACTTTGAAGAAACTTGGGAGGGACTTTATAGAAAAGGCCTATATTATTCAGCAGTGATTATCACTCACAGGCTGATTATGAGCATAGAACCAGCTGAAATCGAGGTACGAAATGATGATCCTTGAGAACTACAAATATATTAAGACTTATTACAAACTATAATAATTTTGAAATTTTCAGATAACATACCATGATTTTGAGAAACTCAATAACCGCCAAATCATGGTATTCATTTTAAAACGGAATTTACTCATGTATATAGCTATTGTCGAAAACCTTTCAAAGTCTTAAAAATGTAGTTTAACTCACCATAAATTTTTAATCAAGGTATGTTACCGGTTATAAATCTTAATATTGTTAAAAACCTACAAATATATTTGTAAAGAATTATTTAATTCAGAAAATGTTAAAATTGATTAAAATAAGGAATTGTTTATTTCAGACAAAACAAAATCGATATAATTGTAACTAATGAATAAAGTAAAAACTTTTAGTTAGGCAACAACAACAATGTTGCTTCAAAGTTACTTATCAGTTATCAGGTATGATGATAATACTATGTGATAGGCGATTACTATGCATATGTTTATGTTTAAAAGAAGTTTTATGTTCGAAAACTATGAAAAGTATAAAATACGTAACTATTTATGAAAATCTTACAGATTATACAACGTGAGTATGTTTACAAAGACGTACGTACCTATAGAACCCGCTCGCAACACCGCCTAAACGGGAAACTACAAATCGCTAAATTCTAACGCCCTTATGCGAAATAGTTAACTAAACCTATTGTAAGATAAAATGCCGCTAGCATTCGTTTGTCCTTATCGATCACATTGTCATTTATGTTTGTAAGAAAGAGTCAAACTTCGTGCTTAAATACAATAGGTTTGCTATACATTTTGCATAAGATGGTAAAATTCGTTATCATAAATAAATAAATAATAAATTAATAAATATTTCCGGACTAATCAAACAGCATCACCTAACCCCAAACTAAGCAGAGCTTGTTCTATGAGTGTAAGGTGACTGACAAACTACATCTATATAAATAAAAATGAATTGATGTTCGTTAGTCTGATTAAAACTCGAGAACGGCTGGGCCGATTGAGCTGATTTTGGTTTTAAAATGTTTGTCGTAGTCCAGGGTAGGTCTAAACGGTGAGCAAATAAGGTAAATTGCCGGGAACTTTTTTTCCCCTGCGACGCCGGGGCGGGCCGCTAGTAGTAAATACATTTTAACATGACCATGACATTTATTAACATGACTCGTTTTACAACTTAACTAGCTGCCCACCCGTAGTTTTGCCCGCGTAATAATAGATTTACTCGCGTTAAAAAGTAGCTTTAGTCATTTAATGGGAAACAGAGCAGCTATGTTCGTGCCAAATTTTGATCCATTCGGGCTTTACTTAATAGAATTGCTCTTTGAACTGGTATTTTGCCGCCGGATTTTAAATTTAAAGGGATTGTAAGTTTCATAAAATCCCCTCTGTAGTTTTTGCATGAAAGTGCAACAAACACAAACAAACTTACATCCTCACATACTTTCGCGTTTATAGTATTTGTAGGAAAGTAGGATATTTTTAAACACTGCATAAGTCATTTAATGTCTAAATAGAATGCATGTTTTGTTCCAATATCTTTATTTATCACTATGTAATTAGTAAATCCCCTCATCAAGGTTTTTTCACAGAACAGATAAGATTTATAGGAATTTCCACCTAATATCAATTCTTAGTATAGGTATTACATTATTATAATTTGTGTCAATACTAATATTATCAAGCTGAAGAGTTTATTTGTTTGTTTGAACGCGCTAATGCTCAAGCCTGCCGTAAGGAACTTCGTTCAAATTAGCAAAAACACACAATTCGCCTATTAAATAAATTTATAAAAAAATGCCTTATTTTGCGACTAAAAATCTAAATTTAAAATTGAAGAGAAACCTTCGATTTCAATGCCTTCATTTCCGTAAATGTAAAACAACATAATGTTATGTAATGTGGACGCGATGCGCTTTCATTTGATATCCCACACTAGTATATATATTTCTAGTATATATATTTGCAGATTTTCTGTTTTCCTTCCCCACTCTCACCTCCATAACTTTTAAACGGCTCAACCGATTTTCATGAAACATGTCTAAGAACACCCGGGCCAAACTCACCTTTCATACCAAAAAAAAACTAAATTGAAATCGCTCCATCCGTTCGGGAGCTATGATGCCACAGACAGACAGACAGTCAGACACGTTAAACTTATAACACCACTCTTTTTTGGTCGGGAGTTAAAAAGATAAACAAGGGTGAAAAACATACAAATTTGATTACAGATTTGGCACTAATTTTGGTTTTAATATCTTAAGCCTGAAATGTTCGAAAGTAAAAGGAGAAGAGACGAAACAAAGATACCTACCATGTAATTATTTTTATTAATAGGAACTTCTGCGTTCGATAGAGGAATGCTATAGGCTAGTTTAACCACGGGAACAAAGTATTTCCCATAAAAGCACAAAATTGTATTAGTAAATAAATATATTTTTCATTTTTTCATTTTTTTTTCAAAACATGGGCCTTAAGACCGTGGCAAAATCTAGTAATAGTAATGGTAATCATTATTGTAAATCGTAAGAATAATTAAATGTTTATTATTTTGTTTATAAATTATGTTATATATTTATTATACACATATTATCTAAGATAATAAAAAAATATAACTAAGACATGCTATCTTTGTATTCCGAAGACCTGTTAATTAACACAGTAGATAAAAGTGATAGGAGAATCGTTATCTTAAACTGAATTCCCCAAAGCAATTATCGAATATGGTTTCGTCTATCGTAAGATGTGTTTTAAATAATAGTAAACTTCATGGGATCTATACCTATACAAAACAATATAAGTTACGGCCGATAAAAATTTTTTTGATAAATTAGCGATAAGCTAAACTTCCGCTAACCACCCATTAAAACTATGTGGATGGCACTTTGAACTCTCCGGGGTGCTCACGTACCCTTCTAAATAAACTGTGGTACTCGAGCCATCTAAGAGCAGACCAAAGGGTTGACATAAACCCCAATTGAAATAGTCTCCAACATTTTTTAAAAAGATGAAGTTAAAAAACGTTTATTATGTCATCAAACTAAACTTAAATAAAATATTCTACAGATGTTACATAGTGATTCTTAATGACATAAATGGTCACCAATCAACATTTGCTATGACAGAACTAGGTCCTGTCATAGCGCTGGTCTTCGTGGTGACCAAGATTAGCGAGAAGCGGCTGCTGCGTTACTGCGTTACTTTTAGGTTATAAGGTTCCTACACAAAAGATAAAACTTGACCCTATTGCTGAGACTTCATTGTTTGTCTGACACCAGGCTGATTTTAAGAAGAGTTGATATGTAGATAGAAATTTTAAAATTTGAGAGATGATGTATTTATGTTGAAAACTAAATGTTTTTGGTAGGTATATATTGTGATAAAAACATTTAGTTTTCAACATAAATACATCATCTCTCAAATTTTAAGAAGAGTTGATATGTAGATAGAAATTTTAAAATTTGAGAGATGATGTATTTATGTTGAAAACTAAATGTTTTTATCACAATATATACCTACCAAATACATTACGGTGGCTCTCATCCAGTAATTGTGATTTTATCAAAAAGTAAAGCAACGTTGCGCTAGGTCAGTGGATAGGTGACTACCCTGACTAAAGCTTTTATTTTAATAGTGTAAAAACTGTTGAATATCACGGAACCCTCAGTGTATCACTCCTTATCTTACACTTATCGAATTTATTTGTTATGTTCAAATTTATTTATTCAATTAAACTAGGTATTTTCGATCCCGGATGTAAAAGGTGTTATAAAGACATCCGATAAATACATATTTATGTCTGTATACTCGTAATACTGTCTTTATTGAGGCACTATATTTTCTACCCCTATCCTATCTATAATTATACATTCTCTATCGCTGTTAATAAAAAAATTGCATAAGTAGGTATACCTAAATTGTTTTCCATCACTTAGCCCGTTTTCACCATGGGCTATCAACGAGATCAGCTTAGGCAGAACTCGTTTTACCGCCTAACTGAGATCAATTTGACATTAAATTGTCATTTTTCAATGGTTGTTCATGGTTCAACAAAACTCGACTTTTAGCATAAAATGGTGAAATCTTTTTTAAGCTGATGTTAGGAAAACAAAAGATCATCACAGGGTACCTTCTTAAATAGTATTATTGCTATCTGAAACTTATTTAAACGCAATGTTTGTGAAAATCTTGTTGCATTAAATTTTAGACCAAAGGTCGCTTCTAAACTTTATGAATGACTGAACAGATGTGAAACATTTTTAAAACATTCTGCTAGCTTTTAACAAAATTTTAATTCTTTATTAAAAATAATAACATTTTAAATGCAATAAACGCGCCATTCAATTATAAAATTAATCATTTATCAGTTGAGCGACAAAAGACTTCGGATGAAATAACATAAGAATTGTAGTTTTTTTTTATCATGTACCAATTATTAAAAGCTCCCGTACTTATGCGTTAGATAATGCTGTGTGAATGTTCAACAATATGTATTTATTCATTAACCGAGTTCCAAAAGGGGTGGTTCTCAACTCGGTGGGATTTTTTCTCTGCTTTACCTCTGAACTTTTTTCCATGATGTTTATGGAATAAAGTTCATTTCAGATTTTGATTATCCTTAATCGGTCCAACAGTGGCCGAGCTATATAGTTTTTAAATCTGTTTTATCCATATTTTGCAGTCATAAAGCAGGTTGATTTTTGTTAACCCCAGACCATAAAAAAGAGGGGTGTTTGACGTGTCTGTGTGTCTGTCTGTCTGTCTGTCTGGGACATCATAGCTCCCGAAGGATGGAGTGATTTTAATTTAGTTTGTTTTTATATGAAAAGTGAGTTTGGCGCGAGTGTTCTTAGACATGTTTCATGAAATTCGGTTGTGCCGTTTAAAAATTATGAAAATGAAATGAAAAATGAATTGGTCAGAGTGGGGAAGGAAAACCGAAATCTGCAAATATATTCGAGTGGGGTATCAAATGAAAGCGCATCACGTGCACATTATAAAATATTATGGTTTTTTACTTTAAAGGAAATAAAGGCATATAAATCGGGGGTTTTTCTTAAATTTTAAATTTAGATTTATACTATTTAAGCTTGTGTCTTTTGATTTTTAAGCAAGGTTTACATTTGTAAATTTTGGTCTAGGCTACCTTAAACGTTTGACTTTTGAATTCAGAAATAAAGTCTGTAGCCAGCTTTACCCCCATTTGCCTGTAAAGACGAAACGCCTTTCGTTGGAATCATAAAAGATCTTCCAATAGTTAGACAATTGGAATCATACAACATCAATCATTACTTCTATGAGCTATTAACATTAAATACTAACTGCATTATTGCCGATTCTATGACGTGAGTTTCATATCTATGACTTGTATGCCATAATACCTACTTAAGTCGATGAACCAATTTGTGTAAATTAAGCGAGTTTGAATAAATGATGTTGATAATTTGTAAAAATGTTGACGAGGTATCATTGCGTTGTTATTTTCTAAGATATTACTTAAGAGGGTCATTAGGCTAACTTGTCATGTGCTAAGTCATAAGAATTCGTATAAAATTGTACCTCAGCACAAACATTAATATTTGAACGATAGATTGTTTTCTTTGAAATGTTATTTAAGAGGTCTTTATCTATTCATTGCTAAGTGAACTAACATGACCCAGGTTTTTAAAATTATCATTTAGGTAAGTACCAGTTTTGACCAGCACCTAATCAGCTGTTTTTTTTAACATATTAGATTATGTAACAGACTTATTACAATCTAACTTTATAAGAGTTAACTTATTATGTCACTGTTTAAGTAAAAACTTTAATAATTTTCTCACAATGTTGCATCGCTGCCGTTTTATGCTTCCCACGCAGCGGGCGATCGATCAAGTCTCAATCGAGACAAGTACCCACATAATTAGCTCGGTATTGTGTCGCGATCCCTAAGCCCTTTGAGACCAAGCTCGTGATGTTTTACTCCCCTTAACACGATATGAATGAGAGGTACAGTCACAGAAGAAATTCTAGTAGCATCGTAAAGTGCCGCCTTTAGGCGCGGGGTGGGGGGGATACACGCCTCGCGGCCGGTCTCAGCACATTCGCCGGCTGACACTCGCCGCGAACGCGTCTTCTACGCGCTAGCCGCCCACACAACATTCCTCGCGTCAAGTGAAACTTCATAAAAATATTTTATTACTGAAACAAATGCGCGGCCGATAGTGAAATCTGAATTGTGATGCTCAGTGCTCCGTGAAATCAGCGAGCGACGAACCTCTGAAGTCCGAGTGACTTGGGAAAGGACATTAGTGACAGTTTGCGGTGTTGAGTGAGAGTTGATTGGAGGTGGACCACCGGCCCCATGATGGAGGCCTACTTCGACATATCCAACGACCTGAAGGACGTTTGGGAGGCGGACATCGACCCGGTGAGTTGACCTTTTCTATTATCTTAATCGCGAGAAAGGACGAGAGCGTTATTCGAAAACAGCTTCTAGGTAGGAACCTACCTACCTACATATGTTTTAACTGGCGATTATCCTTTATTGTCACAAAAGATCTTCATAAGCCGTTTTCTACATTTATCTGGCAATGGAATGCTTACCTATACCACAGGCAAGTTGTGGGTTTGATAACGGTGATAACGGATGCTATCGCTATGGAGTGTTGTTTTGAAATCTACCTGCAGTTGTCGGGAATAAACAAACGACAGGTTCGCCTGACTCAGATTCGGCATCGCTTCGATGTGAAATGAAAACATATTGAGTCAAAAATACCGCCATGTTCAACAGATACGGAGTTAAACACTTTCTAATCTAATCATGCGGCGATTAATTGAATTTACATTAATCATGTTTGTTGTAGGTAGTACCTACTTACATCAATGATACATACATAAAATATAATTATAAATTAAGCTTACGAGGAAAAATATCTCTGGAATAACAATCGTCGGTAAAACCACGGAGGTACCTAGGTATAACAGAACTCAAAGATGTTTATGTTTAAGGTTTCTGATGATAACATTTTATCGCTCAAGTTATGTAAACTTTTTCATGTCTTTACAATTATCTTTTTGGTGATTGTAACAAATAAAAATTCGCATAATCTAATAAATATAATTCTTCCATTATGTCATTAACACTCACATTACTCAGGAATTAATGTCACCTGTATTCAACAAAACTACCTATTGATTTATGAGACATTTATGATTCGATATGCAATCAATTCACTCGATGAATAGGTATCTAAATAGAGAATTCAATTTATAGATTTGACATTCAGCTACATCCTTGTGCGGTATTTCATAAAGACAATAGGTATTAAGCTAGCTACCTATTTAAAAAGTTCTAAAAAAATATTTGGGTTGCACTTCGGGACTGCCGCCGGTAAGAGAAACTTGAATATTAACGTTGTGCATTTTTGAATATTTGGAATAGTAGGGAAA
Organism: Gymnoscelis rufifasciata; assembly: GCA_929108375.1. Classification (NCBI taxonomy): domain Eukaryota; kingdom Metazoa; phylum Arthropoda; class Insecta; order Lepidoptera; family Geometridae; genus Gymnoscelis; species Gymnoscelis rufifasciata. The sequence goes on along the minus strand of OV815302.1, from coordinate 7,496,228 downwards.
TAAATTAAGTACCTAGGTAGGCACCTTACATTATTTATCAGTTTAAAAGTCAATCAGGTTTCGGGTCGATCTGACGATCTTTCATTCAAAAATACTGGAGCAGTCATACAGTCGCTTGTTTAACTCTAGTTTCATACTAAAAAAAGTACTTTCTGAGTCAGAGTTAGCATCTACCCTACCTACATCAGAAAGCCCGAAATTATAGATACACTCAGCTCAGGTGGATTTCAAAACAATTTTTTGTCGATTCTCTGCATTAAATCAACTGAATGCAGCAGCTACTGCTCACCTACCTACCTACTCACGATTCCAAGATGCAGTCAAGAACAATTATCTCAAGCAATACAATATGATGGATACTGTTCATGGAAATAAAACCTGTTCCAAACCGTCAATAAAAAATGATACGATGTGAGGATAAAACTATAATGTCGAGAATATCTTTAAGTATAAAGGCCGCAGCTTATTGAAATATTACAATCCATAACATCTAGTATATGTATCGATGGATTTCTTTTTAAGTATAAAGATATCCAGCGTTACTTAGAAAGACATTAAAAGGTAGATACAATATTATCAGAATCAAGGTACCTACGCATTAGAACGAGGACGCTAATAAGAACTTGCGAACTCGAGTGTTCTTAACGCTAGTTTGGGATTTCCAAGTTTGACGGAATCCCAGTTATTCGGGAGGGTCATCAGTTCTGCGGCACCTGTAACTTGTTTCTCATAATGACGTCAGGTTTGAGTAGGCGAGAACCCGGGGCCGTTCAGGAGACGATTTGCATCGAGAGATTTGTAGCGTGCGAGAGCACTTCTACGTTTGGTCACGTTGGCTGGCCATACACTTGTTATGGTTGGCGTACGGTACAGCGTGGTGCGACGACCTGTTCATTGAACTGAGACCCGACGCTACGCTCAGTTTTTTATGCCCAATATGTACATTCACTTAAATGGTAGTGTCTGTTAGATTGATAGCTCTATGATGCGTGTTTCAACTCCGCGTTCGAAGGATGTTTCATAATAAAATTTCTCGATGAAACCTTTGAAATGCAAAAGAGATTCTCGCGGAAGAAGTTAATTTACATTCCGTAAATAGACTTGTTCAACTTTTACTTTTGGTCATATTGCCCTACCTGTAGAGGTAATAAGTTTAAATTAACTTACTTAATTATATTTTCATTTTTTCCCCTCCAAGTAGGTATGGTTATAAAGTGAATGTGTGTCATTATGTCCTATTCCAAAATCGTCAAGAGCAATGCATACATCCGGGCTATGCGTCATATAATGTATAGAATACCACAGGGCTGCCCCTCAGAACGATTTCAATTCTGATGTGATTGCTATTCTTCTTTAATATTTAAAAATGCATGCGTGTTTATAGAATTTTCTTATATTTGTGACCATTGCTTATAATTCTACTCTTAACGATGCATAGGTTCTGCATCAAGCAATCGATTACAGCTTTTATACGATAAAAATGAATTGCATTAGCATAGTTAACGGGTACAGGTTGGGTGAAGGTACCTAAAGTGTAAATGTGAAATTTAATGACACCGTACTTACCTACATGAAAATGTCTTCACTTGTTATCGAGACATGACAAACAAGCAAAAAGAGCAGGACAGATTGAATAAAGTAAATTGTCTACGGTAACCCTAATGCTTCCTGAAGTATCATTACGTTGAGTGCGGTTGCACTCTGTACTACATCAGTTAATTAGATTTCCTCAGGCTCGGGTGAATAGACCTGTCTCCAAGCAAAACATAGATAGATAGAAAATACTTTATTACACACACCAAACAAAGAAATAAAAACTAAACCTAGGATGCGTAAGGGGCGGTCTTATTGCAACATAGGTATTACCAGTACTTTAAACGGTTGTTTTATTAAAATGTGAGTCATATTGTACCCGTACACGAAACTAGGGAAAATCCGGTTGTGAATGGTGGTAACGACTACAAAGTTAGAAGAAAGTAAAAAGTCCGACTGTACATGTGGTAGGTACTAACGTAGTATAGGTTGGTACTCTATAATTTTAAATGTTTTGTGTAGGAAAATAATAAAATGGGTTAACTTAAAAAATGAGGTTTATTACTTTCAAAATCATAAAAAGGTACTCTATAAGTTTTGAAAATTTATTCCATAAATGAAAAGGTGTTTGTAAAATACTTTACTGAAACGAATTTATTTCGTAAATGAATATGTGTTTGTTAAATTCATTACTGTTTAAGTACAAGATATGTCATCTAAATTAATGCAGATAAGCTTGGTTCGTAAATCTATACAGGTGATTATTAAAAAGATACGATTACATAATTAAGATAAAGATATTAATTACCACAGGTTACGATTTGAAATTGAATAGGATTGCTCGAGGAAGGCTATAATGCTATTTTTTACCGCGGAGAAATCAATAAAGCAAGGACAATGCATAACGTGAAGAACTAGAACTTTGGTAATTATAAGAATTTTAATATTAAACGTACCTACCTAGTTACTGTTGCCGCCCTGATTAACGACGAACGTTTTACAGCCTAAAGACTTTACTCTTGAAATAATAGCGAATTCTTGTATCTATAATATATTAGGTCCTTACATATGAAATTGGCGTTTTTCGTACTGGCCACTTTAATCACAAATTTCTCCTCTTTGGTAAGGAATTCCAAATTCAAATTTGTACAGCTATAGACTCATGTATTTGTGCTTCGATGATCGTCATTCATTTGTTTTTTTTCTTCTGTTTTTTTCTGTTTGCGTCACTCATTTTACAAAATGGAAAACTTAAAATATCGCATTATTTACGAGTACGAGTTCCGCCGTGGCACTAGTGCTGCGGAAACAACTCGAAGGGTGAATGATGTGTATGGCGGTCGTGTTGCAAAAGAAAACACAGTTCGTTTTTGGTTCCAACGTTTTCGTTCTGGAAATTTCGACTTGCAGAACAAGCCCCGTGGACGGCCTGAGACTCAAGTTGATAATGAAGAGTTGAAGGCTATTGTGGAAGCGGATCCATCGCAAACCACGTCCGAGTTAGCTGCAGGCTGCGGTGTTAGTGATAAAACTGTTTTAATTCACTTGAAGCAAATTGGGAAGATTAAAAAGCTTGAAAGGTGGGTACCTCACGAATTGACTGAAGCAAACCGGCAAACGCGCGTCGACTGCTGCGTTACATTACTAAACCGGCACAATAATGAAGGTATTTTAAACCGAATCATTACCTGTGATGAAAAATGGGTTCTTTACGATAATCGGAAGCGCTCAGCGCAATGGTTGGATCCTGGCCAGCCAGCCAAATCCTGCCCCAAGCGAAAATTAACCCCAAAAAAGTTACTTGTAAGCGTTTGGTGGACTAGTGCCGGTATTGTTCATTACAGTTTTCTCAAATCTGGCCAGACTATTACGGCTGATGTCTATTGTCAGCAATTGCAAACCATGATGGAAAAGCTAGCGGCTAAACAACCTAGGCTGGTCAATCGCTCCACGCCACTGCTGCTTCACGACAACGCTAGACCACACACTGCGCAACAGACGGCTACTAAATTAGAAGAGCTTCAATTGGAAAGTCTAAGACATCCTCCGTACTCCCCGGACCTTGCTCCAACAGATTACCATTTTTTTCGAAATTTGGATAACTTCTTGCAAGGGAAAAAATTCAACTCCGATGGGGCAGTCCAAATCGCCTTCAAAGATTTTATTGATTCCCGTCCGACTGGTTTTTTTAGTAAAGGGATCAATGAACTACCTATAAGATGGCAAAAGTGCATAGAAAATAATGGTTCATACTTTGATTAATTAAATATATTATATTAAAAAATATTCGACTTTTTGTTCCTCCCATACAAAACGCCAATTTCATATGTAAGGACCTAATATATATTAAGTTTATCAGATGTCTAGTACCCGTTACACAAGCCCTTAGCCCCGTGGCAAGGTCTCACCGCGGGGCTAGATGTTGTTGTCCAGAAATATTTCTACGATGCATCAAGCCATCAGATCATCATGCCCGGTTGAGCGACCCTATCCGAATATTCCGAATATTCAATCATTAGTCTACTGCAGAAGTTTATAACCGGACTCGCCCTAGATTCGAGAACCATGCATGTCCGGTTTTCGCTTGATAACGACATTGACATGGACACAATGAGTACATATCAGTTTGGAACAAAATGCACGTGTTGCTTTGAATCTATCGCCGCGGCTTTATCTAATCTCTCATTATCCTCAACGCTATTTGTGAAATGAAAGTGTTTCGAATCCTATCAGCTAATTAAAATATATTAACCTTGAGCATCTAGTCACGGTAATAATAGTATTACTGTGATCTAGCATTGGTGTAGTGATATCAAAGACTTAATTCTAATATCTTATTAAAGTCGAGTCGGGCAGGTATTAAAAAGTATTTAAAATAACTTATTTGGTATTAATAAAGGAACAGAAAACGAAATTCCCATTAACGTATTTGTGTCGAAGATCCCAAGGTTCACTCCTTCGTATTGGTACACTGCACCGACTTATGAATAAATCAATAAGTGGACGGCCTGAATTCCAACAGAATAAAATAGAGGTACAGTCAGCATCAAATTGATATTCATATTAATGTAAGTTTAAAAGGGCTTCAAAATGATCTGTGCACACAAAGCTTTAAAATGAATAAATAGTCTTAATGATTTGCATGCTACTTTTTAATTTCGAACACCTTGTCATCAAAGATAAATATGAAACAATAGGTGTGAAAAAATATGACCACTTTGGCAAAAAAAATTGACCGCATACAATATTATGATGATTCTAACAGCCTATATCAATATGTTTTTTTATCAGATTATTTTGACTACTTTAGCCGCGTATCAATTTGATGCTGACTGTACCAGTCAACATAGTTATATTATGCGGGTGAATGCAGTAGGCACGCTCTTTTCTCGTGGCCTTGCCTTATGCGTTGATTGGAGCAATAACACTATCCTTATCGTTCAACTAGCTATTGCAAGGGTACTTTACCTACATTATGCATTTAGCACGCCTAGAATAGCGGTCACTGATCAATGACTACATTGATAAGTTCCATTACTTACTAATATTCATATATATAACGATTTGATTGGTATATCATAAAAACTTGTATCTCTATTCAACTTTTTTATAGAGCATAGAAAATATTATTTTCCTTAAGTTGTCAATAACTGCAATCACCCTATCTATATAAATAAAAATGAATTGTTGTAAGTTAGTCTGATTAAAACTCGAGAACGGCTGAACGGATTTATCTTATCTTAGTCTTGAAATGTTCGTGGAGGTCTAGGGAAGGTTTAAAAGGCGAGAAAAATTCGAATAATTGGCGGGAATTATTTTTTAATAAAAATCCGTGCGAAGCCGGGGCTTTCCACTAGTATAATGTAAAAATGAATCGCAAAATGTGTTGGTCTGCGCATAACTCAACAACGCCTAGAGCAGCTTGGCCAATTATTTGTTACAATGTTTGTAGAAGTTCAAGTATGGTTTTACGGTGAGAAAAAATCGATTTTTTGAACGGGGAGGGCCGCTATTTAAATAAGTAAATATTACTGAACAAACCGCTGTAACAGCTGGCCGCTTATGATTTTGTGTAAGTTCAAGAAAAAAGTTCCTTGTTCTGAGGTAAGTCTCTAAGTTTGTGTTTATGGTACCTGCTACTAGACTTTTGATAGACCTAAGCACAACTAAGTACCAAGAGAATAACTCTATAATTTGTTTTTGGCAAAAAAAATACTTGAAAATTTGCTACGAGGAATTCATTTGTTTCTAGCTACTCGGTCAAACTAGGCAGTGCTCAACCCGAGATAAGATCGCTTCTAAAACTATGGCATAATTACAAAAGCGAAGTTGGTCTCGCATAGTTTAGTATAAATAGCTTTAATATTGTTTAAACCCTTCGGCTACATCGGCAACGAAAAAGAAAAGATGAACTAAAAAAAAAAAAGTCTATTAATTATTTATTAAGATTATATAAAACCCGTCTTTTTTTTCCTTGAAAACGAAAATTCAAGGTTTTCCAAGGCTTTGAAATTTCGTGTGAAGTTACGCTTTCGTGCGATTTGTACAACATTTCTCCGTCTCAAGCCACCTCTATATCTAAGCAATTTATGCATATTTATTACTTAATCCATACTGTCATGCAACTACTTTTATTTATTGTAATTTAAATTACAATAACAGAGTTTTGACACAAAACGAAATACTTACTAGGCTGTCCGACCGCCTCAGTGGCGCGGTGGGCGAGAGTCCGCTTGTGGCGCAAGAGGTAGCGGGTTCGATTCCCGCCGAGGGGTCAAGTGTTTGTATGTTCTGCAAGCACTTTCTCCTTGGTCTGGGTGTTTAATATGTATAATAAAAAATATCTATGTACGTATGTATATTATATTAAGTATATCAGATGTCTAGTACCCGTAACACAAGCTAAAGAGCTTACCACGGGGCTAGATGTTGTTGTGTGGATTGTCAGGAAATATTTATTTACTTATTATTTATTAATTTGTATCTTATTATCTCTTATTTATCTTCTTCTTACCACCTTTATGCAGACGACTTACAAATCTACTATCAGGCTCCTGTTGAATGTATGGATGATGCGATTCTTCGTATCAACTCAGATTTGGCCAATATTTTGGAGTGGAGTAAATCACATGGGCTAGAAGTGAATCCCTGTAAAACCCAAGTGATCTTAATTGGAAGTCCGCGCATGATTGCAAAAATTGATAACTCGAAATTGCCTCAAGTAGTTTTTGATAAAACTGTGATAAAATTATCTAATAGCGTAAAAAATTTGGGTATATTATTAGATTCAAAATTTTCATGGGAAACTCAGCTGGCTGAAGTCAGTCGAAAAATGTTTGCATCAGCTGCCTCTCTCAGGCGCTTACGTAACTTTCTGCCTACCTCTACTAAAGTTGCACTAGCTCAGTCCCTTCTTCTTCCTATTCTTGACTACGCTGACGCCAGTTACCCAGACCTCACCCAAGCACAACTTGATAAGCTTGATCGCCTTCAAAATTTTTGCATCCGCTTCATCTTCGGTCTTAGGAAATACGATCATATAACTGAGTACCGTATCAAATTGAACTGGTTACCTATCCGACTTCGCCGGGATGCGCATTTTCTTACACTCCTTTACAAAATCCTTTTCCTTCCCAATTCTCCGAGTTACCTCAAAGATCGGTTTGAGTACCTGCATCAATCTCACTCAAGATCATTACGTTCTACTGCGACCTTGCGGTTGAAAACCCCTGATAACTCCTTTCATTCCTTCAACTCATCTTTTACTGTTCGCGCCATACATTTATGGAATGATCTTCCAGTTGATATAAGGTCAGCCAAATCTGTTACCATATTTAAAAACCTCGTGCATAAGCATTTCCTTAAATCATAATGATAGTTTTTCATTCGTATATATTGTGTACATATATTTTATCTACGTATATAGGTATACATATATATTTATAGACCTATATGTATTTATTTATTGTAATATTATGTATTAAGTATTTATATATTAGATTTATTATGTAAGTATTTATTTAATATGTAAAGCTTATTTATTATTTAACATATTTCTTTTTTTTTATTATTTCATCAATTTGCAACGTCCGTCGTTTTAGTTTTTATCCAGTCCATCCAAAGGTTGTCTGGAAGAGATCACTTTTAGTGATAAGGCCGCCCATTGTTACACTATTATTTAATATTTAGTTCTTAAGCATTGTTTTGTTGTATTATATATTTTTATGTGTTTCAATAAAGAGTATTGTATTGTATTGTATCTTATTATATTATTAAACATATTGACAGGTACTATGAATCGACTAGGTCAGGTGCGATTCGTGCAGGGTTCGGCTGGGTGCTGTAACTGGACTACTTCCTTATGGCGATATATCCTGAATGATAATAGCAGATCTCTCCGTATTTTGTGCTATATTATTTTTCTCAGGTTATTTGCGTAGCAAGTAGCTTATGTTGGAGAAAATATGCATCACAATTCAAACGTTGAATTTGATTCTAAAAAGATTTCAAGTCACCACTGGATAATACTCGTGTGATTAAACATACTTACTGTTTGTGTGTGAAACAATGGGCTGGTTGCGTAAATATAAGCCAAAGAGAGTTGCGTCACACGACCGCGATGTTTCCAATGGTATCATTTCAAAAACAAGCCGTGTTGCCTATTTGTCCAAGTGTCACTTCCACTGTATTTGCTAGAGCACAAACATCTACCCACCCAGTGATAACATTAAAACAATTTTTTTGCATATAGTACAAAAATCGTTATGATCATTTCGGTAATAAAAATGTGATATTTCTGCAACTGTCGCATAAGCGGTAGGTTCATTTACCCACCCAGTGATAACATTAAAACATTTTTTTTGCTAATAGTACAAAAATCGTTATGATCATTCGTTAATAAAAATGTGATATTTTTGCAACTGTCGGGTAAGCGGTAGGGTCATTTCATTTACGATATTAAGCTTAAAAAATATACTATTTACATTAAGAAGGGGTCACTCCAAGCGTAAACAATTAATGGTTGATTAATTATACAATGATAACCAAATCTATTCCAGTAGAATAATGCATAATACATCGCTCGGACCGTAACACCTCAAGGCACTGCATATAACTGTGTAAAAAGCTAAAAGTCTAATTAAAATGTAAGTCCGGTTTCGGCAGTGAAGATGCACAACATGAGCATATGACGAAGTTAACGGTGGCATGTGAAAGGCCCGGACTAGTTAGCTAGTTTGCATTCCTCTCACTGGCTTCGTGACTATTCGTGACGGTCGGTGGGAAACCTCAGATATCTGACTGAAGTTACTTCCATTTCTTAGCCCAATTTCACCATTTATGATACAAATCGATTTATGCTACTTATTGTTTTATTGAACCAAGTTTAATGAATGCAAAATGGTTGCAATTTTATCTTGATTTCAGCGGTTGAAATGAGTTTAGATCGCGTTATAACCTTTTTCGTCTAATGTCACTGTTATCGTAACGTAGCCTATCATTTCTAAATGATCTAAAAAAACGTTAGGTACTTTCTTTAATTCATAGCAAAAGAGTAGGTCGTTGAAGTTTTTAACTTCTCTCGAAACAAAAAACCATGCTGTGATCTGTAATTTAGGAAGCACTAGTTTATAATTCATTATATCGTATTCAACGATACGAATGCATAGAAAAAAAAACGTTAATTAAATGAATAAATTGAACGAGAATCGTCGTGCATTCCCTGTAAAATCTTTGACAGATCTCGTCTTTGACATTCTTAAGTCCACTCCAGTTGTAATTTTACTATACGATTCTAAAATATTTAGCAATACAATTTCAAGATACAATACCTACATTGTCTTTATGAGCTGTAGTTTTTAGAGACCAATATCTATCTGCCAGAAGTAAGAGAAAGTTTTAAATAACAACTATCGATTACGACAGGCTTATTATCAATAATAGCCCCATCGAAAGGCTCAGACAAGTTTCTCATTAACGAAACACCTTTATGGTAGATTTATACTGATTAGTTTACTGTACGTGATGGACATAGGATTTGGATTCTGCGCTAGCTCGTAATAGTCCAATGACTTTAAGTATTCTTGGACTATCCGCGTTTTACCGGTTTCGGGTCTGGGTGTTGTCTATGTAGCATATGTATGTATTTACAAAAAAAAAGTATCTATGTAGTATATCAGTCACCTAGCACCCATAGTACAAGCTCTGCTTAGTTTAGGGTTAGGTGATGCTGTGTAATTAATTAGTCCGGAGATATTTTTATTTATTTATGGGCAAGCGTAGCTTCATGATGACGCTTATGGCAATGTTCAGGGCGTTCAATGAAAAGCGGGTTTGTAAGCGTTTGTTTGAATTGAATCGACGGCGCGGCGGCGCGATGGCAGTTTTTATGTTTGCAGCCGCAAGCCGCTGTCCGCGCCGCATTACGCGCCACTCGACGTCAGACGCGCCACTCGACGTCTGACGCGCCGCTCGACGCCCCGCCTGACGCGCCGCTCAACTCTTCGCTTGACGCCCCACTTGAAACTCCGCGTGTCCTTAAACGCGGCCTTACAGTCTAGAATACTATGCGAGGTTTTCGATTTTCTCTCCGGACTGAGTAGTTAGTAGTTACACAGTGAGAAGTTTGCATACTCGTATATCCTTACCCAATAGATACATTACAATATCTATATAACCGGAATACTATATTGTCATGGCATCTTATAGAGTTTAAATAAAAAAAAATACAAAAAGTCTTCTATGAGTAAACTTACTCAAAAATTAAATATAGAGCAACCTCGGTTACTTACAGTGGTTGCAATTATGCATCATTCAAAGCGCCAAATTAAATTTTTGTTTTTTTATTATTATTAAATATGTAAGGCATATTTTTTTCAGTTGACTTGATACACCTACTTGTATATTTAATTTTTATTGAATAATCTAAATAACGGTTTTTTTATGGTTATCTACCCTTGTGTATTTATAATCTCCATCGGCAAAATTATAAACACGGTAAAATTGGCATAATCTTGTGTTTTATTATAATTAATATAATTATGTTAATTCATCACCATTATTATGTTCTATAAATTAAAGTTACAGGGAAATATTTAGACCCTTGCTTATTTTCCTGTTTCTTATTATAAGTACTAAATACTTACCTACATTGCAGATATTTTAATAGACGAAAACACGTACTAAAGTAACATGCATCTATGTACGTTCAGTAATTAATTTATTCGTTAGTTAAGATGAATAAAAAAAATTAAATGTCAGAAAAACCGTAACTGTTCCCTAAAAATAGCTTCTAAAATCTCTGTTTCGCTTCCGTTTGATAAAGTATGTAGTAGAATATAATTATCTAGCTGTAGGTACGTAGATATGTACCTCTACAGGATCTATAGTTTATAATATTATATTGTTTAATAGGTCTTCGGAAAGTTTAAAAATGTACTAAAATGATCGGATTAGTAAATTATGTTAATATCTAGACATTGTTTTGATGAGGTACAATGACATTAAATATTGTGATGTGAGTAACCGTATAGTATGTATAAATAATTACAAATCATTAATCTACCTACCCATAATAATAAGACGGACACTGGTGAGCTTGAGGTTAGAAGATGGTGTAAATAGTTGAAAAACTTCGTTACTAAAATAAATATAGTGCGAGTAAAGTCGTGTACGACCTCAGTGTACTGAGGGTTCCGTAATGCAACAGCTTATCAATGAGGTAAAACCCCGCCCGTTGATTGCTCTGCTGATCTGATGAAGTCTTCTGAAATTGGCAATATAACTTGTGATTTTGGTTCGAATTATGCCGATGACTACCTGCTGATGCACTTGCACGCTTTGCGCTGATGCGCTTTCATTTGATCCCCACTCGAGTGTATTTGCAGATTTTCGGTTTTCCTTCTCCACTCTCACCCCCCCAACTTTTAAACGGCACAACCGATTTTCGTGTAACATGTCTAAGGACACTTGCGCAAAACACACCTTTCGTACAAAAATAAAAATTGAAATCGCTTCATCCGTTCGGGAGCTACGATGTCCCAGAAAGACAGACTCACCGACGGCCAGAGACGTCTGTTTGTTTTGTAGGTATTTAACTTAAACGTTCATAACGAAAAAGTGAGTATACTAGTATTTATGCTTATTTAAAACGTAAAACCTGCCCAAGAATCCGAATGCCAAGTATTTTTGCTTATAGGTTAAAAGTTATAGATAAGTGTTCAGGTATTTTAAACACTTCTCCTTATCGCAGAGTGTTCGAGTACCCGTCCGTAGGTGAATAAAAATTATTGTTTGATAACAATTTACTACTATTAAATGTATTCCTCACGCTTTCGCGACTATAAAGTTGTTTTGCCCATTCTCAACTATTATATTATATTCTATTCAAGCAGTCTAGTTTTAATTTATGAAGTAGTTAAGTTTGTATGAAAATACTTATTGATGAGAATTTTTCTGTCAATGCTGTAAACGCTTGCATTCTGTTGCGATGTCTAGACATTTCAACTAAAAGGTCAAATTAAAATTAACGACGCTCGTGACAGAATTGTTTTTGAGTTTTCTGAAAGGGGTTCCAACGTTTTGTCTTACGTCTTAGACCTTATATTATACGGAGTAAATGCTTACAAACAAACAAAAACTGTTATACTTCTAGGCTATGTAAAAACATAGAATAAATCTAAATTTAAAATTAATGAAAAATCCCCGATTCCAATGGCTTAATTTCCTTAAAAGTAAAACACCATAATATTTAGTAATGTGCACGCGATGCGCTTTCATTTGATACCCCTCTCGAGTATATTTGCAGATTTTCGGTTTTCCTTCCCCACTATCGCCTCCTTATACGGCTCAACCGATTTTCATGAAACATGTCTAAGGACACCCGCACCAAACTCACCTTTCATACAAAATAAACTAAATTGAAATCGCTCCATCAGTTCGGGAGCTATGATGTCCCAGACAGAAAGACATACAGACAGACAGACACACAGACAGACACACAGGTAGACACGTCAAACTTATAACACCCCTATTTTTTGGTCGGGTGTTAAAAATGTACCATCGCATACCACATTTCATCGAATCTCATTTTCAAGGACGGACGTCGTAAATACGTAATCAGTAGTCGAATTGTCTATTAAAGTAAAGATAATTTAAACGGTTCCTTAGACAGACGTTTTCCACAAATTCAAAACAGTTACGAGGTAGGTATGTTATAATTATGTCACAGCTTGATTTAAATGTTGAGGACAGTTTACGTAATTTACTATCCGAAAGTGCCGGGTCAAGTGACCTTATCTGAACCTGTTTCATTTTATGCCGAATATATTTATTTACTTTGTTGCAATTTATTTATGGATCAGCTTGGACCGGCCGGACTCGACTTAATCTCGATGCGTTTTTCGGTAGATGCATAATTTGCTAATCATTTATTTGCTGTTATTTTTTCCCTTAGTATATTTAAGTATATTTAGATAAAACAAGAATTGGAAACCATTGCGTACATGTACCATTTTAGTGCTCTTAAATTAATAAAATACTAAAAATTATACTTATTATAATATTTTTCGACAATTTATGCCTATTTTTTGCTATCTATTACATATCAATATCAAGCCATATAAAACCTTCATAAAGTGTCCCACTGCTGGCACGGGTCTCCGTAAGAGAAGCTATAACAGGTGTTGGAGAAATTGCCGTTTTAATACATTGAACTCATCATGATAATGTACTTGGAAGGTGTTGTCCGTAGAAAATCATTTCATTCGAATAAAAAGGCGTCCCCAGTGGCTTCATAAGTTATCGACTAACTCGATGAGACTATAATTTGAGCTCTACGAAGGCTAAGGTGACCTCGGCCTTTACTTTTGTCTGACACAATGACCTCTTACTCTATTTACCTACAATTTATCTGTCTGAAGTTATTTTTACCATAAAACCGATATGCAACTAACACTTGTAAATGCCTGTAGTGTTTTTATAATATGCTAGCACTAGCAGCGCCTCGCGATGCTACCCGCGTGATATCAAAAGGATTAATTTATTCATCAAGCTTCCTAACTTTTAATAAATTATTCAACTAATAGGGACGGAGAAAAATAAATAAATGTGGACGTCTCGGGGCGACTGGCAGGAGTGACAAATTCAGGGGACTCTCATTTCTGCTGCGAATTTCGCAAACAAAAATTTCGCTCGACCTAGCTCCAAGGCGCCAATGTTGCTGATGGGAAAGGAAACTTAAGCCGGATAACGAAAAAAAATTACCTGTGCGTCTCGGGACGCCCGACAGAAATGGTAACTTGACCGAAAGTCGAACTGCAACCTCTTCTTTGTTACTTTACTACCCAATTAAGATTTCAATTGTCACTTCAACGATGACGTTATTATTAAAAACGTGCGAGCTCTAGATCGCGTTGACGAAAACGCCCCATTGAATGTTCCGGGGCGCAGCGCCGTTACGCGTTATGCGTTATCCGTTATGTGACAAATCAGTTTACCCTCCCATAAGAAGGTGTTACTTATTAAATCAGTTTCGCCACCGATCCAAGCGTCAAATCGTGCAAAGAACGTGAAGTCGTGAACCTACCTCGTACGTATTATAAGCAAGAAATAGTTATAAGATAATATTTCCACATTAAAATAAAAATTTGTAGCTGAACTATCTTTTACTTTCTACAACGAATTTCACATAATTAACATGGAATATAACGCTCGTACGTAACGAATCGGTAAACGCGGTATATGTACCGCGTATAAATTCCCATAGTACCTAGGTACTAGGTTTTACGTAAGTCCAACCGTAACTATCGCAATGCCACGTGAGTCTTATCAGCCCTGGACCGTTTACTTTTTCCTAAATCCTGTTTGTCCATACCAATATTTTAAATGTGAAAGTAATGGAAAATACTAAAAAAAATACATGCATAAATTCGCCTGTGGAATGACATAATGGCACTTTTTGTTGTTTGTTGTTGGGGAAATGTCGTTCCACGTGAAAATCCACTATAAAGCGGGTAAGACGCAGGGCAATGCTAGTCTTAGTCTATCGTACTTTTGATATTGGATTCTTATACGTTATGTTTATTTGTAGGTATATTAATATGGATGTTCAAATCTAGTGTAACGGCTTTTAAAAAGGGGTAAAAAAACCCAACAAACATTTTTATAAGTACCTAGGTACTGTCTTTTAAATACAACAGAAACACTTTTATTGCCATCGATTTTGTTAAAAAAATATATTAGTAACTGTGTTATTAAAATATATAAAAGTACCTATGTCCCTCCTATTAATTAAAAATGGATCTTCAAATGAAAAACAGGTTTTTTAAAGTCACAGCTAGCATAAAAACTTAACCGGTGATAAAATCATCGAATCATTTTCAATATTAAAATGGTTTTTAGTATTTGGTTACCGGTTTCGATTCTGTGATTCGAAAACTGGTAAATTATCATCTTCCAGACATTTCTTTGAATTTTATTCGACTGTTACTTATTAGTTAGATTCTTGCCTATTGAAAGGTACTTCCATACACTTGCTCACACCTCATACGTTCCGATATGCGTGTCCAATTTAGCGGAATGCCGATATACTACCAGAGGATATTTGAAAGTCAAAACGACTTTCGATAACTCGTAACTGTTAAAATTTTGCTACTTTATAGCAAATTTGTAAATTGTTATCAAGTATAGCATACTAGATAACAATTTATTTATATATTAATTTTGTACATCATAGGTACTATTGACATCATTGGTTCTAATTATTAGACAGTAATTAATTACCCACATTATAAAAAAAAACTTTACGCTAATTCTATAAGCTTAGTTACCTATATTAACTCAGTGTTTATTTCACTTATGTGTTTCCAATGCGATATCATAAATATATCATAGTCGTATCATCGAGATTTTGTAATACGTTTCAACCGCGATAGGAATTTAATCAACAAATTAAATAAATAGTTAAATCACATTTAACAAGATTATACCTGAAAAGCAGAGAGCGTTCAGCGGTAGTCACAAAATGCCATTTACAGTGTTATTATCAGACAGTTATTTTAATAATTTCAGTAACATCCATGTTCAATGGGAGTGACTACACCCAAGGTGAACACAAGGACAAATTGCTTTGCCATAGAAAATAATTTTAGTTATCTGTTAATCTGGTATGCCCCTTTATAATGTATCTGTCTGGATTTTTCATATGTTAAGACTTTCTCGATTATTCATTCAAGGTCTATAGGTATTATTATTATTTTGTTATCGATCTGCTGCTGGACATAATAACTCTGTTTAGGTTTGGTTTTAAAGAATTACATTCACAAAGTTGCGACGCAGCTTTTGACTAGACCTTCATTATCGATGACGGCAGTCAAACATAAAACTCATAATCTGTGCAACTACTCCTCTTAGGCTCTCTATCGTGGGATCAAATGAAAAGTGTTGACGAGACCGTTATTTTCGATGAAAGCTGTCAAAATTAAAACTGTCTTATCTCCGGAAGTACTAAAAAAAAGTAAATGTAGATAAAAATACGCCCGACCACGTGGTTGCGTTGTCGTTGCGATGCATTCTTCCCTTGTTTTGTCGTGTGGTTGTAGTATGTGTGTTTTGGCCCTAATAGGATCTCATTTAATTTTACTTAGGTATCAAAATAACTGTAACTGTATTTAGATCAGTGTCTATTAAAATTGTTGGCAGGCAGCCTTTGATTCGGCTATACAACTAGTCATTATAATTGTATACGTGAAAGGTATGAATGAAAAAATAAAACATACGCGTCGAACTTGGAACCTCCTTTTTCCGTTGAAAGCCGGTTTAAAATATAGGTATTTTAAAACTTTTTATGAGTAATCGTATTTGCTTATAAAGTTTCCACTACCGTTTCAAATTCCTTATTTTCTTGGGATAATGCTCGTAACCACAACAATTTATATACCCAGTAGTTAATAATATATTTTGTGGTTGAGCGTGACTTTACTTACTGCAGAATATCCGGAGGTAAAGTACAAGAGAAGGAATCCTTGGAATGTTAATCAGACAGAGATCATGCAATTTTAAACTTAATTTTCTGTATTACTACAGTCTTGATTTATCCATAAGGTTGATCTCACGATTTAGTTATCTTGGGGATTAAGGATTCGACTATCTCTTCTTATGTTTAGAATCTATACCTCTATACAAAAAATTTCAATTTAATGACAACTTGAGTTAGGAGGGAAAACGAGTATAGCTTGATCTGATCGCGTTTATAGGCAATGGTGAAATCTGGGCTTATTCACAAAGTTGTGTCGTTTATGAGTCTTGGCTCAGCGTTGCACTGTGTCTAGTGCGGCTTGTTGGTTTTTGGCTAATAATTCCTAAATACGGCTAAAATACTCCAAATGTGTCGTCAAAGTCAACGTAAAATATAATTTAACTGGTTTAATACGCCACTTGCCCGTGTTTTTCTGTTTTCAAGCGGGAACAACTTATTTTCCACTCAAAAAAAAAAAGTAAAAAAGTAAAATGTAGGCTATACTTTCCTCGATAGATTGTTTAAATCGGATAAGTAGTTTCTGAATGAGCGCGTTCAAACAAACAAACTCTTCAACTATATAACATTAGTATAGATTTATAATAATAATAAGAACATTTATTTTGTGCCACAATTAGGACAACTTAAAACTAGAAATAAATGAATTGTTGTTCGTTAGTCTGATTAAAACTTGAGAACGGCTGGGCCGATTGAGCTGATTTTGGTTTTGAAATGTTTGTCGTAGTCCAGGGTAGGTCTAAACGGTGAGCAAATAAGGAAAAATTGCCGGGAACTTTTTTTACCCTTGCGACGCCGGGGCGGGCCGCTAGTAGGAAATATAAACAATTTAGGCAACAAAAAAGGTGCACGCTCAGCATTTGATCAAGTAGCTCACAGCCTCCATTCACTGATATTCTGCGTCCCCTTACATTGACTAAGAACTCTTACTAATAAAAACAATATATTATAAAGTTTAAAAAAAAAATCAGCTATTAGATCAATTAAAATTGGAAATACACCAAACATTTTGGAAACCAGACGTCTGGTTTCCTGTTTTATAACGTACCTACATAACAACATACAAACAGAATACCACTGTTACCTCATTTTATTAGTCAACACACGACACGAGCATTCCTTTTGTTTTCCTCAAGCGGCAATATTTTGCAAAATATAAGAATGTACCTACTGAATAATAATATCACGACGTATTTTATCTCAGGTATTGGCACCGAGTACTAAACATCGTTTACAATGTGCACCATTGTCGGTTAATGCAAATATTGGGCGAGTCAAAGTCAAAACGTTTATTTCCTTGGAAGCAGGGCATACATGGATAGGTTAACTTAAATTATTTAACAATAATTAAGTCGCAGCATCATGGTCCCTTTTTACCCTTTATGTATGGAACCCCCTAAAATGTGTGATAATGTAGGCGTACAGCGGCTTAAGTCCAATAGTGAAAAAATAATGTATTAACTATAACTCTACAGCTAAAAAAAAAAAGAGAAAAGAAGAGAACGTGAGTCTATCATAAAATACAGAACACTTTTAAGACCCTAGTGAATAGGCTTTTCTGGGCAAACTTGTTCAATCGTTGACCTCGTCTCTGTCTTCTGACTAGACTGAAGTCAAAAGTAAGCCCATTTAGTAATAAAAAATAAAAATAAAAATTTGAGTTTATCATAAAATACCGACCACTTAAGACCCGAATGAATAGGCTTTTCTGGGCAAACTTGTTCCACCGATAACCTGGTCTCTGCCTTCTGGCTAGACTGCAGTCAAAAGTACTTTTGCAAAAGTAACTAGGAATGTAGGGAATTATATATCACGATTGTTTCTCAGGTATTGGCAGCGCTCTCGTAAAACATCGTTCACAATAGTGTCGTGCGCCATTGTCGGTTATTGCAGATATCCGCCGTGGCCGTAGGTACCTGGCTAACTACTGAACAGTAGACGCATTCTGTAAACTCATTTCGATCCTTACGAAGCTGAATCCGCGGTGAGTTTAAAGTTTTGTATTCTGTAAAACTCGATAGCGCCTGTAGCGCCTCAGTGACGAGCGTTCGAAGTGAGCTCGGTCACTTGAGTGATTTCGAGTTCGGATTCGATTTTTTACAGAATGCGTCTGCAGGTCGTACTCTTCACTCGCAAATCACAACATTCATTATATATGCGTATAAGTTCTGTATTTGTGGTGAAATGTACTGTATCTTACATCTTACTAATCATTTAATCACGAAGGTTTGTGGGGATGTGAGTAAGCACAAACCACCGGATGGATTTTGATGAAACTTCATAATAATATAGTTTAACATATCAGAATTACACAAAGGCTACTTTTACCGCGGTAAAATACCGCTTTTCCCGGGAAAAAACAAGACCGATTTGAGTCATATTTGGTGGGCAGCAAGTCTATATATACATACTAGCGGCACGCCCCGGCTTTGCACGGGTAATTATTCAAAATTGTTTCAAAATTATTCGATATTTTTCTCTCCGTAAAAACCATCCTTAAACTCCAACAAACAATTGAAAAAATAAATTGGCTAAATTGGTATAGGCGTTGTTGGGTTATGCGCTTAGCAACACATTTTGCGATTCATTTTTAACCCCCGACAAAAAAGAGAGGTGTCATTCTGTTTGACGTGTCTATCTGTCTGGGACATCATAGCTCCCGAACGGATGAAGCGATTTCAACTTAGTTTTTTTTTGTTTAAAAGGTGAGTCTGGCGCGAGTGCTCTTAGACATGTTTCATGAAAATCGGTTGTGCTGTTTAAAAATTGTGGGGGTTAGAGTGGGGAAGGAAAACCGAAAGTCTGCAAAAACCTCGAGTGGGGTATCAAATGAAAGCGCATTGCGTGCACATTACACATTATTATGGTGTTTTATTTTTAAGGAAATTGAAGGATTCGAATCGGGGGTTTTTCTTATATTATAAATTAAGATTTATTATTTTTAAGAATATTAAGGTAAGATAAAACATAATATTGATTGCAATGCTCAAATTGGTGTAACCGACAACAAACATAAACTTGGTTCGGGTCAATTGGTGTAACGTTAGTTTTTTGAAGAAAGTTGGTTTTATATTGGTGTATGTGTGGTTATAATTTTTCGTTCAAGCTAAGAATAAGTGTAAGAGCCATGCTGGTTTGCCAAGATACATACACCAACTTAACCTTGTTTGGTCATAGGATAGGAATACAACAATTCGACTTATGTAAATGGATCACATACCTACTCAGTTACAACATAATTTCGACGGAAGTCTGCAAATTCACAGTTAAAATGTGTAGCGTAACTGTACCTATTTTTTTAAAGCTATAATTATATTATTATGCTATTCGAAAGAGCAGAAAAAAATAAAAAAAACTGTATACTCAACTTATTTTACGTGTTTTGGTGGTTAACCCAACCGAAACCTGCAACCGACGATAATGTACAATATCTATGCTATATGCTAGGATTTAGTTCTGAAAATAACTTTTTTAATGGGATTAGATATCTGTTAACGAATTATTAACTACTAACTAAGCGACAAAATATTATCAAGCGACAAATTTTTTATTTCCGCACACGACCATTCAGTAAGGAGGCCGACCCCGCGCGGCAGATTATTTCGTGATCTTAACCCCCCTCCCGTACCTCCGTGCCCGAGTGACGCCTGCCACTCCACAACGCATAGTTTCGAGCCGCGCGGTTATATTTAAAAAAAATTAACTCGTGATATCTTTTGAATGGAATGTCAGAATCTAATAATTCAAAAAGTTATATAAAGGTTTTAAAGCAATCTTACATAATAAATAATTTATTTTGTTAAGGATTAATACCAAGATACAAATAAAGAGCCTTTTCAAACAGTGGTATTTTAATTTTTTTATATAAAAAATAGCTTATTGTCACAAAACTATAATAGTTAGAGATATGATGTAACGACGATTTTTGTAGATAATGATAAGTTCTACAAAGTTGTAATACATCACTTTGTTATATATTCAACAGTTTTCGCAGCATTCGCGATTAAAGAAAGATTTTAGGTTCTTTTTTTTCACCATGGGTTACATTATCGGAGTTTGGTAAGAAACCATATTATTTTTGAAAACTAAATATAGCCTATGTCACTCAGGGATAGTGTAGCTTTCGAATGGTGAAAGAATTTTTAAAATCGGTGCAGTAGTTTCAGAGCCTATTCGAGACAAACAAACAAACAAAAAATCAAACCTTTCCTCTTTATAATATTATATAGTATAGATAAGTAATATGTAGTACTCGAAGAATACCAGCATAGGTAAATATACCTACTAGTAGGCTTTCCTAATATTCTTTTTTTTGTTATAATATGTTTTGTACCAATGTAAATATTGGTCCTTACATATGAAATTGGCGTTTTTCGTACTGGCCACTTTAATCACAAATTTCTCCTCTTTGGTAAGGAATTCCAAATTCAAATTTGTACAGCTATAGACTCATGTATTTGTGCTTCGATGATCGTCATTCATTTGTTTTTTTTCTTCTGTTTTTTTCTGTTTGCGTCACTCATTTTACAAAATGGAAAACTTAAAATATCGCATTATTTACGAGTACGAGTTCCGCCGTGGCACTAGTGCTGCGGAAACAACTCGAAGGGTGAATGATGTGTATGGCGGTCGTGTTGCAAAAGAAAACACAGTTCGTTTTTGGTTCCAACGTTTTCGTTCTGGAAATTTCGACTTGCAGAACAAGCCCCGTGGACGGCCTGAGACTCAAGTTGATAATGAAGAGTTGAAGGCTATTGTGGAAGCGGATCCATCGCAAACCACGTCCGAGTTAGCTGCAGGCTGCGGTGTTAGTGATAAAACTGTTTTAATTCACTTGAAGCAAATTGGGAAGATTAAAAAGCTTGAAAGGTGGGTACCTCACGAATTGACTGAAGCAAACCGGCAAACGCGCGTCGACTGCTGCGTTACATTACTAAACCGGCACAATAATGAAGGTATTTTAAACCGAATCATTACCTGTGATGAAAAATGGGTTCTTTACGATAATCGGAAGCGCTCAGCGCAATGGTTGGATCCTGGCCAGCCAGCCAAATCCTGCCCCAAGCGAAAATTAACCCCAAAAAAGTTACTTGTAAGCGTTTGGTGGACTAGTGCCGGTATTGTTCATTACAGTTTTCTCAAATCTGGCCAGACTATTACGGCTGATGTCTATTGTCAGCAATTGCAAACCATGATGGAAAAGCTAGCGGCTAAACAACCTAGGCTGGTCAATCGCTCCACGCCACTGCTGCTTCACGACAACGCTAGACCACACACTGCGCAACAGACGGCTACTAAATTAGAAGAGCTTCAATTGGAAAGTCTAAGACATCCTCCGTACTCCCCGGACCTTGCTCCAACAGATTACCATTTTTTTCGAAATTTGGATAACTTCTTGCAAGGGAAAAAATTCAACTCCGATGGGGCAGTCCAAATCGCCTTCAAAGATTTTATTGATTCCCGTCCGACTGGTTTTTTTAGTAAAGGGATCAATGAACTACCTATAAGATGGCAAAAGTGCATAGAAAATAATGGTTCATACTTTGATTAATTAAATATATTATATTAAAAAATATTCGACTTTTTGTTCCTCCCATACAAAACGCCAATTTCATATGTAAGGACCTAATATTTAAAATATACCTAGGTATTTATTTCTAAAAACAAACTCAACAGATAAATATACATATGTGATTGGTATAGTGAAACACACAAATATATAGTTACTACCGATTGACACCAGTTTGGTCCTATTTAAATTTGACAAGAAATCTCCTCAAAATTCTTTTTCACTTAATTTTAAGAAAATAATCTTCAACAAACCACATTTTCTTACGTAAAATATAAAGATTTTTGTTAAAATGTTTCGTATTACCATCGCTCCCACTAGGTTTAATCTAAACTGTAAATAACCAGTCATCTATAAAAAGGCAATTCTACGCAGTTGGCATTCATGACTAGGAAATAGGCAACCTAGCCCTAGAGTTAACTGCCTTAAACGTCGACCGTGAGTTCTCTCCTTGTATCTATTCATTATTGTTTACGCTTGTGAAGGAGGGATTCATTACCCAACTGCGCGACGCAAAGGAGTCGCAATGTGTTTATCAGTCTATGTATGTATGTATGTTCTTTTGTAGCAGTAATCAGTGTGTCCGATTTTTATGACTTAAATGTCGATCGATGTCCCTTATTCCGGCGAGTGCCTAGAGTGTGACACTGACGTTGGTGACAATTCAATGTGGCGACTGGACGCCATTTTGAAAAAAATAATAAAAGTCAACAAACTACATAATATGTATGTACATAATGACATGTCATGTGCTATATCGTATGTGCTGTATTTGAAAACCTTTTTATTATTGCTTTCAACAATTTTAGATCCGACTAGGTAGGATTTATATCTATTTTAAGTTGCGTAACAATAATTCTCACAATTGTAACAATAATAGGCTTATAGACTGTAATAATTCCCAAAAAAGTTACAGTCGTGCTATATTTTAGTCTTAATTTCAGCTTGTTTGTACTTTCAATTTCGTTCGTAAGCAGGTAATAAATTACTCAGAGAAAAATGTTATGAAAAAGAAAAGGTGTCTTGTTTCATAATAATAATAACAAACAAAAATGTCTCTGTGCAATCACATTCCTAATATTCTTATTATAATTTGAATTACGAAAGTATACAATATTATTTGAAAAGTGAGCATGGCAATTAATTTATAAGGCAATTGAACATGAAGTTTTCCAGCCAAATAATGGTTCTAGATCTTATTCATTAGACTGAGAAGAATGGCAATTAAACTTTATTTTTGTAATTTAATTTTGATGGCAATAAAGCATTTTAGTAATAAGAAATATCCATAAAGCACCATTGGATATGTTATTACTTGTTGGGAAAAGTGCGTCTTGCTTGCCGGATTCCGTATCGCTCTGCTGCTCGCTGGCATGTTACGATAATGATATAGATAATAGACTGAATCATAACGTAACTGACTTTTGTCTATTAGTTTCACATCTATACGCCCACAATGCTGTATCATGCTCATCATTACAAGGCAGCGAACATAGTAATATCAGACTGTATACCGTGTAATGACACAGATGCCAAACAAATGTGCAACTGCAACTTAAGTGCAAACAATTATCTGCGTCTTATAAATTTTTATTAGTTTCACATCTATGCGCCCACAATACCGTATCTTAGGTGTTTTTCTATGTATCATGACAAACAAAAAGTATCTATCTAGTATATCAGTCACCTAACACCCATAGTACAAGCCTTGCTTAGTTTGGGGTTAGTACGCAAATATTAATTTATTTATATTTATTTATTCTCTACACCTAACATAAGGTAGCATAATCACCTCTTTCTACGTTCCCACTGCTGGGACACAGGGACTTCTCTCTTGACATGAGAGATTGAGCCGTAATTCACCACGCTCTGGCCAAGTTCGAAACGCACATATTTTTCAAGAATAAAAATCTAGAGATGCGCTGCGGGTTTTTAACCCACGACTTTTGGATTGAGAGTTGAGCTCACTGCCATTTAGCCAACAAGCTATTTACATTTACATAAGCCAGCGAAAGTTAAAAAATTTAAAGTTAGAAAATTGACAGGCTGGTGCTACAAACAAAATATGTGATTCTACAACCAAGTGTTACTAACAACTGAGTTAACCCACGACTTATTATACACTTTGCAGCACCAGCACTGCAGCAAATTTGTTTATCTTGTACACCTATAAGTAAAGACATAATAATGTCTATATTATTTTATATATTCTATATTATTATATTAGCAAATATTATTTGCTCGCGTTACAAGAGGTTTTCTGAGTGTAAACAAAACGATGAAATCCAAAAAGTACCTATTTAAGATCCCAGGATTTGAGATATTATCAACAAAATTATTTTAAATCTGTGGAAGTTCAATTTCGATTATTTATTTACTATTAAGATATAGTTTGATAGCATTCATGAAAGTGCTCATTGAGTTACACTGTGTTTTCAATCAAAAGGATCCCTATATAAGCATCATTTGCATTAGATATCGGTTAAGGTTTTTCAAAAGTCTATCAAGAGATTCTATCCTAAACGTCACTCAAAATACGCCTTTCCTCTGCTACAATATAGGCAACCTATTAACCTATAACCGGTGGGCGAAGGTCCGCTTACGGCGCAAAAGGTAGCGTTTTCGATTCCCGCCAGGGATCAAGTGTTTGTATGTTTTGCAACCTCTTTCTCCTTGGTCCAGGTGTTTAATATGTATAGTAAAAAAATCTATATATGCTTGTCTATTATATAACTTATATCTGATGTCTAGTACCCAAGTATCCTTAGCCATAGCTAGTACTCAAGCTTAGAGCTGTTCTTGTGTGGGTAGTCCGGACACATAAAAAAGAATATTCAATGCTCAAATGCATGAAAACCCTACCAGAGTTAAAATAATATCATTCGCATAAACTTTTCTATAAATACCACGACCTTTTAGAACAATACTTTTTCATTCCCTGAGCTATCCATGAAATGTAACATTGCATCGTGGGACTAGCTTAGATAATCTAGACAAGGTAAATAGGACATGCAAGTGAACGTAATCTTAACAGACTGTGACCTCATTTAGCTTATCTGCTGTCTGGACGTAGATGCAACTAGGACGAATAGACATGGTGACTACATAAAAAATAGGTTAAGTTCGTCG
Organism: Gymnoscelis rufifasciata; assembly: GCA_929108375.1. Taxonomy (NCBI): domain Eukaryota; kingdom Metazoa; phylum Arthropoda; class Insecta; order Lepidoptera; family Geometridae; genus Gymnoscelis; species Gymnoscelis rufifasciata. Next base: position 7,470,966 of record OV815302.1, on the reverse strand, counting down.
AAAACCCCATTATTTTTTATTTATCAATTTAATAAGAAAGTGCCAAGATAATAATATATGTATTATCAAAGTTCTGGAGTGGGGTTTGTGAAGTAAACATTTAGGACAAAGCTGAAACACACTGAAACTACAATGCAATGTACAAACTTAATTTTTCGTTTGCATAAAAAAATAACAAGCTGAATCTATATATATATATGTAAATAAAAATGAATTGTTGTTCGTTAGTCTGATTAAAACTCGAGAACGGCTGGGCCGATTGAGCTGATTTTGGTTTTAAAATGTTTGTCGTAGTCCAGGGTAGGTCTAAACGGTGAGCAAATAAGGAAAAAATGCCGGGAACTTTTTTTACCCGTTCGACGCCGGGGCGGGCCGCTAGTTTAAAATAGAAAAAGATAACCCTACTGCGACTTAATTTTTTTGGGTTTTTAATTGTCTATAAATAAATAAATATTTACGGACAATCCACACAATAACATCTAGCCCCGTGGTAAGCTCTTAGCTTGTGTTACGGGTACTAGACATCTGATATACGTAATTTATAATAGACATACATACATAGATATTTTTTATAATACATTTTTATAAGTGGTTGTTACGCAACTTTAAGTCACATACGAGTAGATCCTAAACGGACCTAAAAATGTTGAAAGATAACTCTAATCAATGATTTTTAAATACCTATTTAACGACACCCCACATGACATAGTTTGTTGACTTTTTTTTATTATTTTAACAAAAAAGCGTATTTGCTGTGTTGAATTTCACTTACGTCATGTCGTCGTCTTTAGTGACACGCGCTATACTAAGAGCAATCGATTGAAGTCATAAAACAAATCAAAAATGTGTGAATCATAAATCTTCCTTGGTGTATGGTCTGTATAGTGGGAACAAGGAACATGCGAACATCACAGACAACACACTGTTAATTACATAACCACTCCTTTGCGTTGCGCAGTCGGGTAAAAAATACGGGTACGGTACGGTAAATACGGATTTTTGATAAAAAAAAAATTTGCCTAATCCAAGAGTTGTAATAATAACAACTGATAAACAAAACTAATAAAGTTTTCTTTCTTCTTACGATAACTAAGGTCATTATTATTATCCGTAATCGAAACCTTTTAGCCTAAATGGCGTTACGTTACAATACGAAACGAAATAAAACGAAAGTAGCACTTTACTACTATTTCTCTATCCTTTCGGATTTGCTGAGATGAAGAACTGAGTATACTTAATATACTGAATAGACTTACTTATGGAGTCTACAGCGGGCTAAATCTATGTTCTGACATATTTTGAAAATGTAACTAAAGTGTATTATATAAATTGGGAATGACAACATTATTATATTTTTTAATTTTGCTTAAGAAATGTCTACACTTATCTCAAAAGAATTACCCTTCCAACTTCTTTAGTTCAATCCACGATCGATTAAGTGAAATAACCCGTTATAGCACTGTTTAATAATCCTTATTTTAACGAACCCGTTACAGTTATCAATATCTAGTTTTCAGCTACGCTTCTTTACTGTGACGTTACAGAAGGAAATGAAAGTCGGAAAATTGAGGGAAAAATCTCTCAGTGCGCAATCGCATAAAAAGTTGGTTACTCAACTAAGAATAACGAATGAAACTGTGGATGTGCATGATTTACTGCGCGTGCGCAGTTAGGAATGTCACGACGATTCGCCTTGCTGCGTGCGTAAGTGTCATGCAAGGTTTTTACGATGAAAGAATTTCACCGATTATTTTTATTGATAGTATAATTATTACATGATTGTTTTATTATGGATTGTGGCTAGTCTTCGCAAACAAAGTATTTAATTTGGGTGCGAATTTCCCAATATTAGATAGAAATTAACAAACCAATAAAGAGTAAGACTGAAGAATAAAGTTGTCACTTACACGTCAAACATTGCAGTGAGATAATCTTAGAGTTTTCTAGCTTTGCACGCTGCGGCGTTGCCCGTTGTTTTATGTATTTTCCGGGGGAACGATGTATTTTCCTGCGGTAAAAAACGTGTGCCTTTCTCGATTAATATGCTATCAAACAGTGAAAGAACTATACAAATCGAACAAGTAGGTACTGAGATAAGCGCGAATAAACAATTCTTCAGCTTTATAATATTAGAAGAGATTTGATTTGTTAATCAAATATCAAGTTCGTTGAAAAAATTATCCACGAACATAAAACTACTACAAATAATGAGATTAATATGTTATATTATTTACCTATTAAAGTTATAACAAAAAAAAACGATATTATTTTCTATAAAAACTGACCTGGTCTCAGTCTCAGCTCAGCATGTGCTGAATTACCTACTAGAATGCTAGTAACCAATGCAATATGTATTTTATTGACTACTGTACGGTACAATACGGTAATGTGTTTCTGAGAAGCCACCATTCCACTTGTCTCGTCTACGATGCGTAAATATAGGATTTTATTTAGATTTTAGATGAAAAGATGTGCCGACTATGACTTACAACAGTTTTGACATACATCTACATAATTTTATGTCTGTGTCACTTATTATTCTTGCAAATAAATAAATTCTGTTAAGTATAAAATGTAGTCATTAACCCATAATTGAAGGTCGTAAGGATTCTTATTTTTATATGAGAAAAATAGCCATTATCTTTCAGCCGTGGTTCAGTTTATAACGGCAGCCCGGCATACCACACTTCAGACAAAAAGCTTTCGCATTTATAATATTTTATTAAAGATTTGACACGGGGTGTAAGGCTTTATGAAGCTACGTGAGGCTTTTATGATACTTGACATGACTTGAAAATTATTTCATTGCTGCCATAAATAGACTTTAGAAAGTTCCATACCCGGTACCGTTCTAAAGTTCAAACAAGTACGGAAGAATACATGAATTTTGATTGAAACTCGTCACATGTGTAACATAATGAAATCACTGCAAACTCTGCAAAGCTTATCTCTTCAAGATGATTATCAAATCTCAAAGTTAAATAATGTAAATACCTTACTGCCATTGACACAAAATGCTGGCAGTCAGTATTTGTGCCAAGGATACTCGACAGAAATACTTAGCCAAGTTTCAGGCTGTTTTAGACCAGGGCCAAAACCTTTAGATTTTTAATTTATAAGGTCCAGATTAGAAGATTTTAATTTTCATTGAAAAGTCGTGGTGATATCACAACGTGGGAACTATTAATTGTTATTCAGTGAGGCAAATTACTGTGATATTTCTCGAATATAATATCTGTGAGAAATGCCATTCATGTCGTGAAAAAAAACATGACATTTTATATGAGATCAGTGCAGCTTAAATTCGGCAACCTGTGCCGACACACAACTGAAATTTCGGCTTAGTCTGTTTACGCTTAAAAAAAACAGCCTGCCTATAATTTTAATACGGTGCTTTTTTTTAAGAATGCACTCATAACTGCAAAGTAGGCAAATATGCAGCCTGGATATTATCCACCAGTGTGAACCGATGAAATGATAGGTTTAATAAAGGAATGAATGGTTTTGGTGTTTTTAAGATAAAAAGTCGAGATTTTCCTGAAAACCTAATATACAATCATAGTTGTTAAAATGAGGACCTATTTTTTTATGTAGGTAAGCTTATGATGACTTTAATATTTAAGTAATCATTTTAAGTAATTGAATCATTAATGAAATTAAAATTGTCATAATTATTAATTTCATTATCTATATTTAGCTGTTTATGCATAAATAAAGAGAAATGAAATTATATTTATGGATACTTTCTTAGTCAGCTCCACACAATTTTTTAAGAACTTAAAGTTAAAACGCTACAGAGCCCTTTAATAAAACTTATCCTTTAAAAATGTGCCAGTCTTTCAAATTATATTACATATATTTTTGACTAAAATGATAACAGTCAGAGTTGGAATCTTAAGCAATTGCTCGATAACCCCAACCGTACTGCTAAGATCGAATTATCGGCATATGACAACAATATCATAATTAGTTCAAATAATTTCACAACATTTTATGATAATTTTTGAATAACAGTAAAAAGTCAGTAACATTAGTAAAAATTTTTTGTGTTGTAGTGATAGTTGCTAGTTCCTTATACTACGACATGTTTAGCTCTTTGTTTAATATAATAATGTGACAATAAATAATAATTGTGCTTATGGCATTCGAAACCACAATACTCTGGCTGATATAGAGGTACATTGTAGTATGAGGCATAATAGCTAAAAATGATGTCAGAAAAAACTCTCTAAAAATCTATTTAATATTTTGAGAGTCTAGTCTCGAGACTAGACTAGAACCAGGCACTATTTAGAACTAATTTTAAAGATACATTTGATTAGTATTGGATATACCCATACTACTAGGGTTCCGTGTATAGTTATTTATATACATATATTGCAATTAATAAAATAAAAAAATGGGTAGCCCCCTTATATGTTTATTTAATAAGTATGTGTTTTTATTAATAATAATAATAATAAAAGCCTTTATTCAGACACTGATTTTACATTGGTAACTTAACCTACTGACTCAGTTGAGTCTATGACACCGATAACATTGTCTGTTTGCCCCGCTCTGGCAAAGGCCTCCTCCATAATTTTCCAGTCTGCTCTGTTTAAAGCTTTCCGTGACCATGTTTTCCCCGCTACAGTCTTTATTTCGTCTTCCCACCTTCTGAATTGTCTGCCTCTATTTCTTTTCTTTTTGTGTTTTTATTAGTATTTTACTAATAAAAAAATTTGAAATTAATTTTAATTTCTAATTTTTTTTTTTTTTTTTATTTGTTTTTTTTTATTATTTTTTTATTACTTGTTGTTAATACATCATGCCTCAAATTTCAACTCTCTCTCAAAAGACGACGAAGTCTCCGTCATTATCTATATATATAAATAAAAATGAATTGTTGTTCGTAAGTCTGATTAAAACTCGAGAACGGCTGAACGGATTTATCTTATCATAGTCTTGAAATGTTCGTGGAGGTCTAGGGAAGGTTTAAAAGGCGAGAAAAAATCGAATAATTGCCGGGAAAAAAATTGAATAAAAACCCGTGCGAAGCCGGGGCGGGCCACTAGTATATTATATATATATATAAGGTTATTATATTATCTATGGTCCCGTTTTACCATTTGGGTCCGTAACACTAAACCGTCACTTTACCGAGACGAGAGTTACGCTACTGTCTTTCTATACACCGAATATTTCCTGTTATCTATACTCTGGCCGTAAAACTGTATTGTCAACAAGTACAAGTATAGTAAAGATATCAACATGTCAACTATGATGCAACGTCATTGCATACCATTCCATATCATTACGTACTTGGACGGCCCAGATCGGAGGCCTAGTGAACGACAATTACTTATACAGGTGGCGGCGTTGCTTTATGCATATATGTATAACAATATAATATGGCCTATTTCATAAAAGAGATAAGATAATCATTGGAAGAACTAAAGAAAGAAAAATATTTTATAGTGTACAAAAATAAAACTGAGCACATTATCAAATTAGACTTAGATTATAGTACACAAACGGTCGACACTCAGCATTTGCTGTGTCTGCACGAATGTAGACACAGCGCTGGTTTGTTCTGTAGTTACTTACGGAAAACTATTCTGCAACTAACGCCTAAAATAATTCAATGACAACACTTACCCCAAATATACTCGTACGTCAAGGAGATACAAAATAATATTTTAGTCGCCTATAAATATTGAACTACATTGATTTCGTGTTTTATTTAAAGTCACACACTTAGCTACCTTCTTGAATACATTTATAAAAAGTATATATACCGGTGCTAGGTTTTATTTTTTCATAAAACCTGGCTATATCGATTAGGCACCCCTAATACTCCCGGAAAAATAAATTTCATGAAAATCGTTGGGAGCCGTTTCCGAGATTCTAATTACTTATATAGGTCTCCAAAAACAGCTTGTGTGTAGGTATTTGAGACTTGCGTGTCACACGTAATACCTGCTTTTTTATTCTTTTATTTATTTACAGTCATGAATTAAAATAAATAAATTTCAAAACTAACACGACATTTTTCGAAGAAATCGCGATTGTTTGCATGAATGGATGTTTTTAGAATTTTATGCAAGATTCGTTTCGATTGAATCAGTTACAATACATTTGGTAAGAAATAAGTTTTTACACTAAAAATATATTTAAATATTTATGAAATATATTTATAGAGTATACATCCTATAGAATAGTCATAATCTTCGAGTGAAGTTGAGGGGATTTTTATTATAATAACTTATTGTTACTATAACTTATGTAGCACCCTATTCGCTTTTGACGATAGTTTCGTAACTGCGACAAAATCACGATTTTGGTCATCCTTATGTAGTAAGTACCAGAGACAATAATATTGTTGCCTGTGTACAGAAAAACAGTAGGTCAATTAAAAGGCATTGTCAAATCCAGTTCAAGTGAATATTAAATTCATTGTTTACTGAAGTTAAGGACTGTAGAATTCTTGCAGTTTAACCTATACCTCTGTATATACCTGTGTATAATATACCTAGGTCTCTTAGTTCAATAGTTTACTTAGGGCTATTCTGGGCTTCATTTTCACAGGATTAATCGCCATAAATAAAAATTAAGTGAATTGATTAACTCATTGCATATTGTTACTACGCGTCTACTTCTTCGACACCTGCCATTTTGTTTGAGACATCCCAACTTTACTGTTTATATTAATGATACAGTTTAAATATTAACCTCGATAACCTGAGAAATATGAAGTCATTTTGTTTATCATTAATTAAAGTTATTCTTAAACTTAAGTAAACCACAGAAACACTAAAGCATATCTAAAAAAATAAAGTAAATTAAACATACATAATATAACTAACGAAAACTAAACTTATTATTAATAGTTCACTAGGTGGTACTTGTGCAATCAGCTGGATTTGAAAACGGCGGATAACTGTGATTAGTCTGCTTCCTCTTGTCGAAACACTTCATTGTTTCCAACTGTGAATAGAGGGCCACAATGGGAATATTTTAAAACATTCATAACGGAATTTATAGATACAATAAATAGGTGACGTTCTAGCTTAAAAAAAAATAGTGCGGCTGAAAACTAATGCTGAAGACAATATATGAAATATGTAACTCGACTGTCCATTCACATAACCTAAACACCTAATTATACACATGCATAAACCTTCCTTTTTAATAATTTTATTCATTCCGATCAATGCTGAAAACCGTAAGCAATTCCGTTCAGTAGATAGTTTTCGAGTTTTTTCAACATTAGCGGCAGGGCCGGCACTTTAATTCACTTATACCTATTGGTTATTACTCTTTTTACCTGCTACCATGGATAAAACTACCACCTACGACATAAATAAATAGATGCAGATAAAATCTAAATTCAGGAACCAGTGAACTCCTGTGTTAACAAGTACTACGTCATACAGACATACAGATATAGATAGTACGTCGTGGGCCCAAGATGTATCACACATATACGAGTTTGACATAAATACGCGTCAGGATGGCGATTTAGTAAAACGCATGATTAAATAATTTGCACAGGCTTCTGCTCATTTCGTCAATTAAATAATGAAGTAAACCGGCTTGATGCGTTTTCCCACGTTTTCCGTGGCGTCTATGAAAAGCTGCGACCTCTCGTTCGTCGTGAGACCTGTCAACTTGAGAGCAACGGTTTTAATAAATAAGCCCGTCATGCGATCCAACTTTTGAGCATTCTCAGAGGTTAACCGCAATGAGAAGTTTAACTGTAGCGAAGTGTAAATTATGTGCAGTTGGTTTGAGGAAGAGTTTTAAAGCGGGATTTTTTTATTATCTTGGGCAAAGCCGCAGGCGTAGTATATATTTTCGTTCTCTTAAAGATACTGCTTGCCGCAAGAATACTCATAAAACATTATTTTATTAAAACATTTAAATTCTGAAACATATTCTTCAGGAAAGTATTGAGTTTTTAAGATATAACGAATCTATGTCAAAAGTCCAGCAATATTTTTTTTAAATATAATATTGGGAAGTAGATTAAGTAGGTACCTAGTTTTCTTCGTAAATAAGTTTTCAAGAATTAAACAACAAGCATCAAACTTAGGTACATATATGTATACAGCTTTATGTATATCGTATAATACTAACTGGTAAACACAGAAAACAATAAAAAACATGTACCTACCTATGGTAAAATGTAAACGGCACGCTTCTATAACGCATTTCTCTAGTTTTTCAATAGAAAATTCCTCAAACTGTTACAATACATCTCTTCTTTCTTGAATGTATGCTGTCTTAGCAGGTTTGAAGCCACTAGCACAAAAACAACATTATTACGGTACATTTGCCAAAAAAATATAGTTCATTCACCGATCATTTGATATTATTTGAGGTCATCGACACCTCTGGTCTCTATTAAATTAAATAGCCTTTCGTTAGAAGCGTTGTATATTTTTTTCTTTTTGTATAATGCAGCCGAAAGTACTGGCTGAAAGTGTATTATGGTGCTATTTGTTAGGGAATACAGTTTATTTTACCTTGAATGTGGATGTTGCTTCAGAGTAAGGAATTCTTTGGTTTTGCGCACAGCAATCGCTTTTTAAGACACGTTTTTTGCCACTGCAGCGGGTTTGACAATACCATTCACTTTTAAATTACTTTCTGTATTATCGATTTAGTAACTTTAACTCATCTTCAAACATAAAAAAAAATGCAGTTAAATAAAATATAACGTGGCTTATCTATTATTTTTTCTTATTTTGTCAAGATATCCTTAGAAGTTTCTAGAAAATTATGTAAACCAATTTAATGGCCTTATCTAGTGAATTTAGATTAACATAACAGGATCTATCTTGGTGATCATTTGCTTGACATTTGAGCTAATAGTTGTGAATAACATTTGATTACATTAGTCGCTTAGCCCATACTCAAAACACGAAAATCACATGTACTTACTTAAGTGTGGTTTTGGTTCTCTTTGCTATAAATGTGAAGGATTTAGAGTGATTCTCAACGTTTACGCGACTAAATTCAGTTCATACAGAAACCGATTCTTTTATCCGTATTCGTCGATTTTTTTCCAAAGGTTGTATAGGTTTTTTTTTTTCAAAAAAAAATAAATATTTTTTTCATTTTTTTCATAGGAACTTTTTGTACAAGCACACCTGGCATTAAGATTTGAATAAGTAATGGATGGTCTACTGCTGTCCGGTTCTGCATTCCTCGATACCGTTACAGCCAGTTTGACGAGGTCGCTTCTATTTCGCTGTGCTCTATGGTTACCGGGTATATGTCTCAGCTATGAGGTTTTCATGGGAAAAAGTAGGCAACACTGTCTGTGACTTTGTGAATACTTGTTCAGATACTTGGCTGGAGCAAAAAGTAGTGTTCAAAACAATGCAAGAAGAACATGTGTGATCTTTGGAATGCTCTGAATGAAGTACTAGTCAGAAGACTATTAATTTTACAAAATTGTTGTTGAAATAACAATTTACACTACTGTTACTGCTACTGTTAAATGTATTATAAATAGAAACCAAATTACCTAACGGTGTAAACTACCATTTTACTTTATTTTAATTAAAACAAGATAATAATCTAAATTTAATTCAATTGCTTTATAAATATTTAGTGAAAGTCGGTACTTAAAATTATTCTACGATGGAGAAACGTTAACAAGCTTGATCAAGTACTTGAGTGATTAAGATACTTACTTCTATTTGACATTGACAATGATTTTAAAATTTATTTAAAAATAACTTACTTGGTATAGAATGGTAACCACTTATGCTGCCTGTTAGATTATATCAAAATATCTAAATCGATCTATCTAAACTACTCAACGGATTTTAAGGCAGTATTCCACAATAGATAGTTTGATTCAAAGGCTTATGGATATTATAAATTGCACCCATGCAAGAAGGACCCGGTTGCTATAAATAAACAGAACCACGAGACTTCTATGTTCTATAAAAATAAGTTATCTACGCAGTTATGTTTCTTGGAAACAATTACTTCAACAAGAATAGAGTTAGAGCTTCTGTTCTGCCACCCACATGTCAACTACAGACAAAGAACACTTTCATGTTTGTATCTGAAACAATACTGAAATAAACATTTCTGGACTTTTCGTAAAAAATCGCAACCCCAAGCTAAACGGAGATTTTAGTAGAAACGCTTTTCTCATTGTCTATTCCAATAACAAATTCATTCAGCGGGGCCAGTTGACCTAGCCGGTTAGATCGGGCCCGGACTACTAAAGAGCGTGTACTGTGACTGTTAGAAGGCTTATGTACTACCATTGGTTTCCTGCAATTAGTTGGAGTGATTCAAGAGGAAGGTTTTCGAAACGCAAAGCCAGCACGGGCCAGCTAGTAATTTTTTATAAATATACATAATTTTGAAAGCCACCAATTTTTGTGGTTGACAGTACAGTAGCTGCAATAAATTTTAATGGGAACAAAAACCCTGCTGTAATTAGTTCGTGTTGCTATTCTAATTTTATTGTTCTAAACAAGATATGACAACATTGATGATGCACGATTCACGAATAGACATTACAGGCGGGTGTGAAACTTCTAGGCATCTTGTACTTTGACGATCGTTAAAAGAACGATTTCTTGAACTGGAATAACATTCACAAATCAATATTAATTTACTTTAAACTAGTTTAAAGTTAAACTCGTATGGCATTTGCTACAAATATGTACAAATGAAGGTGAAAGATGTTGTAAAATGGAGTTGGGCATAATACTTGGCGAGACGAAATGATAATAGGTGGAGTAAGGCTTGCAGAACATACAAACACTTACCCCTCGACGATTTAAGTTTTTTGACGTCCCACATCTATGTTTGACGGGTACGTGACAATTTTATTCCACTATCTTAACCCTGTATTGTTTTGTTTATTCTGAGTTGGAAAAATCGCCACTACGTGAGAATATTCATTAAATAATTTTCTAGAATAACTTTAGTAGATTTTTTTTCTATTTTTATCTGCAATCAGTCTATAATCTATATCTCTATCAGGTGTGCTGTCTTATGTCGGTTAGGGAATTGGTCCAGTGATCATTTCCCTCATCATTGTACTGATCCTAGTTCCATAATGTGTTGTATCTTTAGTAGATAGTAATTAATTAGTTATGTCAAACAATTCAGCAAATTCTAATCCCAAGATTTTACTAAGGCTTACTTTGGCTTCGATGTTGCTTACAAGCTTAGGTTGTAGGTATTAGATATCTGAGACATACAACATCAGGACCGATACTGAATAAACAATACCTAATTACTTCAATCTTATACAATCTTGGGATATCCCGACATACTAAAAAACACTTATTTTATAAAACGGTTTTCCGCGCTTTCATGATCTATATTCTAAATCTTTATTGCAAAAATATTAATACATTAATTTTTGATACGTATTATATGTACATAGAAAAGGACAAAGTCCAGTTATCAGGTGGGCCTCATTCTTGTCTGCCACCTTTGTGGTATAAAAAAAAATGTTTTACCTGTATCTATTAGGCAGTCTAACAGCAAAAGTATGTGATCAAAACCAAAGTTTTAAAACATCGTCTAGTGTGACTTGCGAGATGTGACAAGTTATACTAAAGTGTCAATTTCAAATGAAGTTTTGGTCAAAAGTAAATAATTATAATAACACCGATGTTTGAAATAAATGTTATCACTTATAAACTACAATAGACAGTTGGTAACTTATTGCATGAATTATTGTGGAATCTTGTTTAATCAGTTTTTTTTGCTGTTGACTATACCTAAGTTGATAAAAAATTACGCGTTACAGCAGTTAAGAACAAAATGTCAGTGGTTTTGTGAATTGCAGTGTTGCCAAATTGCATAACAACATGGGGTCGACGACTTATAAAAATAAAGGTTGGGGTTCCATCGTCACTTGCATTCTTGGCGGTGGGTGGCATAGTGTAATCATGCGCTTTAGTATTTATTATAAAAAGACAACATTGCACTTATAGCGATGCCAGTATTCATATAATATGAAAACGCTAGGCTTCCCTGATTTGTTTTACTGATGCAATTAACATTTCACTATATATTTTAACAAAATAGACAGTATTGAATAGTTGCCGTCAATCGTTAACACAACAAAAACACAATATAACAAATGGGTGAAAGTACTAATTAAATAGTTAATGATGAATCTATCCTACCAAATTAATTTTTATATTAGATATTCGTGAAATATACCTGAACAGATTGTGAAATCCCACTAGAAATCAGTTAACTGATTGATCTAATTAACAAACATTTGACAGATTACGTTTCGATGACTGCATAGAGAGAGACTGTTGTAGAGACGCCCGACATCTCTACAACAGTCTCTCTCTATGAGATATGAGACTGAGTAACATCTTTCCCACTTTATAATTTTATTTAACTCGACACTGGCAAATTGTCGCTTCAAGCGCATAGTCCAATTACAAGAAACTGAACTGAACTGAACATTTGACAATGACATTCATTCATGACTCTATGGTTAAACTAAAAACGTTAAAAAGTACTACCTAGGTATATTTAATATGTATATTAGGAGAACAAGATCATCGAGAAACGCAAAATGGCGTAACTGAGTAAAATCTTTTTCACTTTATAATTTTATTTAACTTGGACACTGGCAAACTGAGGCTTCAAGCGCAGATTCCAATTATAAGGTATTTTATTGAAGGTCATTATGAAAAATAAAAATGTGCCTTGATCAACACATTACAACTATAAATAAATCACTCACACAGATACGGCCGTTCACAACTTCAATGTCAAATACAAATAAACAAAAGTTCATTAGCAAAAATGACATCCAAATTCACGGAATTCAAATGAGGAGATTGTTGTTTCTGCTCTGCCCATAATTCCGGTGGTTTAGTTTTCATACAAATGTTGATTCCCATGAGAGGAACATCACATAGCAGCCATCAGAGCGTGTCGAAGCGTTTGATAACAAGTCCATCTGGAGAATGAGTTATAATATGAAAATGACGTCTGAATAGTGACGTCATTCTTATTCTATCAAAATATCAGAATAATCTATTTACAATACAATTCAAAAACGCTTTATTGTACACAACACAGGAATATAAACACGTAAAACAAAATAAATAAAAAAACAAGTGGTACAATGGGCGGCCTTATCGCTAAAAAGCGAGTATTTAAACAGTTTTGAAGCGGACAGCTTTCTTATAGTTCTAATATGAAACTTATGTACTTACTATTAAAAATAAATAAGAACAGAAAACGAACTTAACTGTTTGTCAACACTATTTATAGTGTGTGCTAGGGATGGCGACCTGAGATCGATTAATCGATTTTCGAGTCAAAATATCGATTTTATTGACCGATATGTAGTATGGGATCGATTCATTGGATCGATACATCCCCCTTTAAAATAGATACTCGATTTTTTCTGTTGGTATAAGCCATACCATCAGTTGAAGGTGCCCGTATAACAAGAGTGCTGCCGGTAAATTACTCAAAATCTCGCGAGATTTCTGTGTGTATACTTCGCCTCACTTCTCTTCAATAAAAAGAAAGTTACGTTTATAATCTTTGACTTTTTGTATCTGTGCTGTTAAAAGTTTAGATAACAAGCATTGGGCATAGGCAAGCTAAATTAGGTACCTACTATTCGTTTTATCAACAATACATTTTGAAAATAATGTCTTGTTTTCTTCCTGATCTGATACGCTGATATGGAAAAAAAAATGTTATTATCGAATTCTCTGATTTTACTGATTAAAAGATCGTCAATTATAATATTAGTCTTGTCTATACTATATATTATATACTATTATACTATTATACTATATATTATAAAGAGGAAAGGTTTGATTTTTTGTTTGTTTGTTTGTCTCGAATAGGCTCTGAAACTACTGAACCGATTTAAAAAATTCTTTCACCATTCGAAAGCTATACTATCCCTGAGTGACATAGGCTATATTTAGTTTTTAAAAAAAAATAATTCCTTATCAAAAAAAAACCTAAAAACTTTCTTTAATGGCGAATGCTGCGAAAACTATTGAATATATAACAAAGTAATGTATTACAATTTTGTAGAACTTATCATTATCTACAAAAAACGTCGTAACATCATATCTCAAACAGTTATAGTTTTGTGATAATAAGCGATTTTTTATATTAAAAGAAATAATTAAAATACCACTACCACAGAATACATAATAGAACAAGTACACTACTTGAAAAGGCTCTATATTTGTACCTCGGTATTAATCCTTAACAATACCTTATATATAAAATTTCCATGTCACAATGTTAGTTACCGTACTCCTCCGAAACGGCTTTACCGATTTTTGCCAAATTTTATATGCGTATTCAGTAGGTCTAAGAATCGGCTACTATCTATTTTTCGTTTTGCAAAACAACGTTTGCTGGGGTCAGCTAGTTTTTAATAAAATTTATTTATACTTACATTGTAAAACCAAATTTGAAAAAAGATAAATTTTATGGAAATCGATTTTTTTTGTGGATCGTTTCGTCAGATCACGATTTGAATCGATCTTAAAATCGATCTTTTTAGGAAAGAATTCCCATCCCTAGTGTGTGCAGTCTTGGCCGTTTTCGACCTCACCGACTGCGATAATTCGCTTTTATAACATAACATTAACTGCGGATGTAGCTGTATCTCTTCATGTGCTCTCTGGTGGCTAGAATAGCCAAGCTATTTATATTAATAACAATATTAACAGCCTTTATTAATTTTTAATTAGCATGATGGCTACAGAGCAAATAGTATTCTGTTAGGTCCATCTGGAAGCCCGTCCTAAATTACTAGACACCTATATTATGCTTTAAAAATTTAATAAGAAAGCGTAAAGATATATAGAGCATCATAGTTCCGGAGTGGGGGCTTGTGACTGCGAAATTTAGTATAAAGCGTTATGTCATTGTCATTAGTAATTTTTGTCATGTACCCATATGTCATGAGTCATGTCTTACGAGATTTTTAACATAAAGAAGCATTTGCTGCGACTGCACTGGAGCAGGCACAGCGCTGGTTTTCAGCGAGGCCCGTGAGGTGTCGATTATTTTAACGGACTATTATTATTTTATTGTCATAACCCTATTACGAGAGGTCTTTTTTTTTAAATGACATACCCTTGACATCTTGCCATATTTTACAATATTGGCAAAGGCACTAATTCAGGCTTAATCTTCTCGCCAAGAGAGAAGTCCCTGTGTCCCAGCAGTGGAAACGTTAATAGGGCGATGATGATGGTGATTATTAAGTAAATTAAACCTTGGGCTTTTTTGCATGAATATAAACGAGTAACACATTATGATCCCTCTTGTGTGCTTAATGTTCGCCCGCATCCTAATTCCAGTGTTAGATGACATCATTACCGAATGACACTGCAATTCAAATTATGCGAGTGCGCCGTATAATTTAACTGTCAGTGATAACACTATGTAAAATAATAATACACGTAGACTAGTAATGTAGGCAGCGCTAAATACTTATTGTAGATGAGGGAAGTACCTAACGTCTTGAAGATATGTCACCGGGGCTTCTTTTTTGGTTTGAATGATTTAATTGAATACGCTTTATTATTATTTTTATTGTACATTTCATTTTCAAAAAGACATTGTCAAAAAGACATTTTATCTTTAATAAAAAAGTGTTAAAATATTATTTTTTGTTAATTTAAAAATATTTTGATCAACTCTTTACACTTTCGTATTAACGCACTTTCGGAAATAATTTGTTTCTTATAATCAGCGGGCGGCGATTCTTGACGTTTAAGTAGTAGTAATGCAGACAAGAATATCGCGTTAGCCCGTACACGGTGTTTTTAGGGGGCAATGATTTGTGTTGCGATGCTCGCTACGAGATTCTAAAGTGACGTATGTGGGTGTGGCCGCGCTCTCGCAACCATCGTCTTCGCGCGAATACTTCGCACTGCAATTATTAGTACACAGCCACACACATTGCGTCAACACAAATATTCGCCAAAGGCCGCTTATGTAGCCACACAATTGATATCAACATATTTAAAAAATATATGCAAAGTACTTTTCGAAGACTATAATTATTCTAATCGGTTTCCTTTTCTACGTAACTAAACTGGCTTTCGATACAGAGACTATTTCTTTTTGAAAACCCGTCCACGTCGTTTACGATTGTCGGAAACATTACTCGTTATCGATAGCAGCGGTATGCGAATATTTGCTTGTAATTTCCTGACTGCTTTCAATTTTGCAACCTTTTTTATTTTATTTCTTTATAGGTCGTTTTCGTCTCTTTTCTGACTAATGATTTTCAAACTATATATTCTAGTTATAAACTATATGTTCTAGTTCAAGTAATGACGCGTTGGTGTAATATTTTCTAGTTGTAGTAAACTTTAAACTATGACACTAGAATTGCTGTAGAGTGCATATTATTCCATTTAGGCACTAATGCGCATATCTTATTTACGTTTTAATGTTATAGTTCTTACTACGAGTTTAATATTGATTTTAAATTTTTATTTATAAAACCCATGGTGAAATTAGTTTTTGGTTTTTTAAGTACTTTACTAAATTTAAAATCTTTGTTTCAGGTAAGTCTTGGCAACGTATCTTAAAGGCCTCTAATGAAAGGTCTTGGAAAAAGATTCTTTGAACTGATAAGTGGATTTCGTTCGAGCTTCGGTAGATCACTAAAGTAAGTAGATAAAGACTTTTCTAAACAAACAAGTAAATGAAAGCAATATCTCACTCAGTAATTATGAATTTCTATATATAGATATTTATAATTTATCTTATTATGTTCAAATAAACTTACTACTTACGTACTTACAAATAAAAGTAAGTACTCACAATTTTACATAAATTCTTAAATTTGTGCCATCGTCCTCAACATTATAACAGTTTTTTTCTGCAGACTATTTTAGTATACATAGAGCATTTTTTAGAAAGTCTACCTATATAAGTGCTTAGGTATACTAAGAATTAGAAACTGGGACGAAGAAGGTTCTTTTTATGTGGGCTAACTTTCACGGGACAAATACGGCACATATTCTAAACAGTTTTTTCGTTTACAACATTTATTCCCCGTTGTTTGAATAAGGCTATAGGTGTATTTCACTAACCATTTATTTGAATTAAGAAATCCATAAATCTGGCTTAAACGTTTGTCTTTAACATATTTTACGTAATTGGATTGTCGCGTATGCTAGTTTAAGCATACATTTCAGAATATTGTGGTATTCTATACAATTTCCTATTTTATGAGAAACTTGGGAGTTGGTACTAAAATAGTTAAGTTGTATATAGCCTTAGATTGTTGCTCGCAGATCTCGCAGCATGTGAAATTCCGGCTCCAAAGACCTGTCTCACATTTAATCTATTTTACCATTTCCTATCATAAAAGCTTATGAAAGTAATCAAGGTGTTTTGGATATGGTATATAAAGCAGAAAAGGTGTGAAAGGCACGCACTAGGTGAACATACATACATATTTTGTTTTACAACATTTCTATTTTAAGCCGTTTTTTTCGAACAATGGCCATTTATTTTTTTAAGCCTAATCTAATCAATAGGTCATGTTAGCCTCATATCAGTTGACAAACAATTTTTAACCCTCAAACCAACAAAAAATTATTTAACCCCTAGGGTTAAATATTTTTTTGTTGATAAGAAGGTAAAAATACAAAATACAATCTTTAGCCACCAATTTTATAGTGACTATTATTATGATACTAAATGAGTAGGTTTTATTTTAATAAATACGTCTCAAGGTATCCAATTTAAGTAAAACATTATGATTTAAAGCTATCACTTACCATAAAATAAGATAATAAAATCTCTTACCAAAAAATTATATATGCATATGTGAGTTCTGTAGGAATTAACTATTAATCATAGGTCTTAGGTAAAGAGATTGAAAGGTTCTTAACAAAGTCAAAGTCAAAGTCACTTTGTCCCATTAAATTCTCGTGGTCCCATAGAAGTCAAACTTCTGTGGAAAAATAAAAAAAACCCGGACCACGCCGCTTGGTGGAGTAGACACATATTATTGAAGTCACGTAAGCGTCAATAGGTGTGTAAATAAATAAACTAATATGTAGACACGAACGTGTTGAGGTCAACGAACTCCAAAATTCTAGGTTCCATGTCAATAAAATTGAAGAGGCTTCTATCCTTGATACAAGCATTTGGCACTTACATATTTATGTAAGTTTAGAATAAAGTGATAATTATTCAGTAAATATGTAAATGTTAAGTAGACATTATTATTGTGTTGTGTAGGTTCGCGTATAATTAATGGTACATTATATGTATACCTAATAATAAATTAAGTATGTTACTTAAGGAAAATTAACAGTCATACAAAATAATACAACACTGAATAGATACCTACTCCAGACGCCAAAGAGATAACAGGTGCTTTTCCCATGGACGAGTGTTTTTTTTTTTTTTTTTTATATTAGCCTACGTTGTCCCACTGCTGGGCAAAGGCCTCCCCCAACTCCCTCCAACAATCCCTATCCAGAGTTTTTAAGGCTTTAAAATAATTATGTAATACCCAGTACTTAGATCTAACTAATTCTATAAACTATACTTGAAGCTAAAAATCGTACTTTCGTAAATCGTACTTTGCCGTAACACAGTTCATACTAGCACGGGAAGTACAGTTCAATACTCAAATAGGTACCTACCCTATACTTTTTGTTTTTGTTTTTGAATTACCTTGTATTTTTAATGTAATTCATAGCTAAGCCTAGTTTTAAGAAACATATTCACTGTTTTATAAGTTAAAAACTATTTCTATTTCTAAAAGGTCTGTTTGTTTGTTTGTTTTTGTTAGCTGCTGCGCCCCTATCAGGAACTTAGGACCGTTTTAAATAACTTAACTTTTATATAACTAATGTCAAAAAACAATAACTATTAAAATACATATTATATCGTCGTGTTGTGATTGTGAAACGTATTGGTTGAAATGCTTTCTGTTTTACGAAAGAAAAACTCAATGAGGGTATGGCCGCTTATGATACGGGCTAAAATAACCTGTGTATAAGGAAAAACTAAGCATAACAGTAGGTAATTTTGATCTGTTTGAAAATCTATCTTTACCAAAATTTTATAATGGCGCCAAATTTTTAGTACTAAATCCGCACAAACTTTACTCTAGTAAGTCTCTACAAAGTTATTATGCAGCTGCACCACCCTCCCGCCCAAGACATGCAAAGCTTACACGAAAGAAGAAGTTGAACACGCAGGGCCACCAAAATCCAACCAAAGCAAGTCAACTAGTTTCGCTTCTCGGTTCTAAACGCAGTCTTTGCATTTGCAGCTTTAGTTAGTTAACACCTAAATCTATTAATTAACATCTTTGTAAGAATGATATAATACAAAATAACTGGATTTTCGAGGCTCGAAAGGCAGTTTCGAGGTAATCTCCTGGTATAGTTTTGTTATGCGTAAGTACTAGAAATATCAGAAATAAACAACTGCACCAACTTGCTTTTTACAAACCACCAAAATGCTTGGCCCATAACTGAAAGGTTTTTGACGAGACTTTGACTGGTTGATGTAGCTGAATAACGTAAAATACTTTTATCGTTTCCTTCCTCCTTCTTTGAGTCGGTTTAAAATATTCAACAATTAAATTATTTCTTTATATCCTTTAACTTTTTAAAACAAACAAGTAGTATTTTTATAAAAGTCCATACGTTACATTACGTGTGATTTGGGTACAAATACACTAAATAAATAAACAAAGTTTAAATAAAAAATGTACTAAACCTTTTCTTGAAGTAAATAGAAAATATTTTGATGGTTAATATGACCATGACGTAACGCAGTGAAAGAACCTTGAAAGAGAACTCTCGGTTCAACACACTGCCGAGGTGAACAACCGTTTTTGGCACAACCTGTTTATTCATTCTTAGATAGCGCTTGACGAAGAAACCAAGTATTATTACTGTATTGATTATTTAATTTCTTAAAAGAGGATTCTAAAGAGTTAACTCTAAATGTGTTGCTACTAAGCATTTCCTCAAGTATTTCTGTGTAGTGTGAAATTCTTGCGATTGCTCGGCGAGTATTTATTCGTTACGTTTCATGGTAGGTAAATTTCAGTCAATCTTTACCTGACTTTTCAATAAGTCTTTATTGAAAAGTCAGGCTTTCTAACGCTATATAACTCTATTTTCTTTAAATGCCATCTAAGGCTTAGCGCTAACCTTATACAAGTCCGTCTTGCACTTGACTACCGCCTTACAGAATATGTAGATGATGCCGCGTACACCAAAACTAGCTGTATAATAGACTAAGTTCCGCTTTTGGTGTGTCGAAGCCCTTATCGACAAAACGGCCGTGTCTGTGGTGTGC
This sequence comes from Gymnoscelis rufifasciata, assembly GCA_929108375.1. Taxonomy (NCBI): domain Eukaryota; kingdom Metazoa; phylum Arthropoda; class Insecta; order Lepidoptera; family Geometridae; genus Gymnoscelis; species Gymnoscelis rufifasciata. Next base: position 7,450,629 of record OV815302.1, on the reverse strand, counting down.
GCAGTGTCTGTCTTGAGATTGAGACTAAACTGTCTTAGAATAGACTTGTCTAAGGTGAACGCGAAGCCAAAAACCGATAATTTCTTTGTAGACATGACCGCCGCGACGCGAATTGCTTGCTTTGAATGACTTATAAATGTATTTTCTCGACTGTTTTCTCGTGGTCTCATTATCATGTCCCTTTAATGAGTTATTTAATCCACCACCGCGCCGCCCCGCTTCGTCACATTTTAGCTCTACGCCGCCGCCAATGATTTTGGCAACGGCGCACATGTCTAGTACCAACTTAATTTGAAATCTACTTACTATTGGAATCAAAACCCATCAGGAAAAAAAATAATAATATCCAATATCTATAGTTCTGCTGAAAAGATGATAATAATGAAAGCCTTTTTCGAGGTCATCAGACTTGCGCATGAACAGTCGACTCAGGGAAACTCAGCGGGTTTCGACACAGGCAGAATAGTACTTCGCCACGCTTTCTTAGTCGATGAACGTAGACAAGTCGTAGTAGCGTTGAAGTTAGCGAAACGAATTTTTATGCCCACTCGAAACGCTTCGCCCCCTATAGCCTATTTGATATTCATTTTTAAATTATCTTGGACTTTAACAATATGCATGTCTTGACTAGTAGAAGCGACAGGAGTACTAGCCATCCACACTCGTTTTATTTCATACTAGCAAAATTTAAAAACATCGACTACAAATATAAGATAAGATAAAGCTTGCTGAGGGGTTTATACGAAACAGAACGGGGACATGAGTCCATCGGCATGTCTTCGCATTTGTATTCTTTATAGAGTCGTTCGTCTTATTTCCATTTCGTGTCGCTTTATTGAGTTTGGTTGGGAGGACAATACCTAATTCCGACGTCGAATGTTGTATATAAAATAATAATTACGTAATAAATTTTAAGGTTGCTTAGTATTTATTGCGTAATTATCATTTTTATCATAAAAATATAGTTATCAGGTTTCAACTGCTTTTCAGCACTTTACTACCTACATAGTTTTTTTTTTAGTGTTGGGTTAATGTTCTATCACAAGATATTATAAGAAATCCTAGCTCTGTTGCTCTTGGTTTAAGTAATCAATTTTGCTTAATTACAATTCGCTTATTGTTTATGGCAATTTTAGCCATGGGTTCGTTTATGTTGTGTTATCTTTAATTAAATGAAAAAAATCTTGACTATTATTCTAAACAGTTTGTTCAACGACCATAAGATGTGATCGGCTTTAATAAGCATAAAAAAATACTGTATTCACACTAGTCACACTTCAAATTTCTACGTCAAAATATTTAATTATTTTATTGGTTTAATTTCAGTCAATTAGTAATTATAACTTTATTATTATAATATTTGTAATATAAATTTTATTTAATTAATTAATTTCTGACATGTAATAATGGTATTATGAATAAATTCTGTATTTCTGTATTTCAACGAAGCAGTTAAAGTCACGCACGATAATTTGTAGCACTCCAACGGCAACGTTGGAATTTCATCTGACTCGTCAATTGTCTACGTTAAGAATTCGCGGCCTGTAACGAAACAAGAATGACACATATTTTCTGCTATTCTTAACAATCTTAATTCGAATCAATAGTTAGAGCTATAAAAGAAGTATTGTTATCTATTTACTTTGTCGTGACAAAGATTCAGTCGATGAAATGGTTCTAGCTATTGTTGGAGAGATATCTTTTAAGATTGAATGGCGAAAGTACTGGCTCATTGTTATCTACTATCGTGATTTTTTTAAACGGTTCGTAGATAAAAACTAAAGTGACCATGAAAGTGCTTAATACGCACAAAATGATGTTATCTTTTTGTATCATTTTAATGATAATTATTTGTTTATTCCCAAACAGGTTTAGGTGGAGACAAGTGTTTGCAAAAATCGTAGTGATTATTATTCTCTTCGGCTTCTTATTATAGATAACCATTCTTTATTTCTATACTTAGATTCACAAATCTTTAAACCGTCATTTTACTAATTGACTCGTGAGATAAGATTATTATTTAACATACTAATAACTAACTCGTATAGGATATTTTTCTTTCATTTTCAGTTTTAATATTGTTTAAAACCATGATGCACAAGTCAGTTAAATAAGCCGGAAGTAGCAGTTGTTATAAAAGCAGGGGTAGGTTGTTCGATCAGTAATAGGTATAAAGTCAAACCGCAAAAGTTAAATGTACAAACACGTTGACGTTGATTGATGGTTTTATAGTGGATATCCGTTATTTAAACTTTCACTTCAAACACCTTTACCAAGTGTCATTACTTTACACATAGACCTTACATGACTTGCGGGTCAGAAGCCTTACAAGAACTACACAAAACTTTTAGAAACTTTTGAATTTAATAGAAAAGGCATAACTACATTATTTATGTCAAAATCCATACAACACTAAAAAAAGAAACAGACCTAGGATAACGTTCTGAGCTAATATTAACTATTTAAAATATTGGCTGTTGATAACTAGTACCGTTCTAATAAGTTCGATCTTGAGTCCGTTATCGAATGCGCACTCAAGATTGAACTTAGAGTTGAGTGTGGCTTATTGATACGAGCCTAAAGATTCACGTCACTGCGTTGCATGTGTAGTAAAAAATCAAACAACAGCTCAATAATGTACTTCTGCTAATAATACAACACTAACAAATAATTATCGTAAAGTTTCAATACGAAAATTATCTAGAGTTTCTAATTGCTTCTTTGCTCCAGTGTAAAAAAGCGAAGCGACCAGATACGACAAATTTATTTCCTATTTATCTTTAAGCACTTAAGTTTATTTTAATTGTTTTTTGTATTAAATTTTTGACGTTTCTAATACGATATGTAAAACCAAACAATGGAAATAAATGATTTTGTATCTTGTATCTTGAATATAAAGTATAGATATTAATACTACTATATACTTAATAGTATTATATTTATATTAAGGATATCAGATCTTTAGTACCCATCTTTAGTAACACAAGCTTAGAGTTTACCACGGGGCCAGATGTTGTTGTTCCGCACAACGGAACCGTCTTGTCCGGAACTATTTATTCATTTAATACATACAGGCTCTTAAGGAATACAATAGCTAATTTAAACAGATATAAATACTGTCCAAAACTAGAGATTACGGCGTCTAATAACATAAACAATCGGACAAACATTCACCGTATTTACATTATTATCTTAATAATAAATAGATATACTTTATTGACACCCTATACCTAATTATCGTCTTATCTAAGTAGTAATATATAGGAATTACCACCAAATGTTGATTAAATCTGACTACGTGTGTGAAATAGGTATGTAGTCATTTATTTTATTGACGTCTGGCTGAATGTCGTAAATTATTAGATTGTTGATAACTTCCATAATGTTTGTAATCGGTTTCTTCAAATAAAAAGCCTATCTCTGTAAAAGACGTAGAAAATGTCCTTACCACAAGCAAGCAAGAGCGAGCAAGAGTAGTTTTAATAAAATGTACCAGTTTCAGATATAAACACAGGGAGATGAAACTAAGTACTATATAGTTCTGAAGAAATGTTAGAGATTATTATAATTTGTGTAGAAAAAAAAAGACTCATCTGTTAACTAAATAAGTTTGAGAAGTATGAGATGGTCCCATACTAACAACCCATACTGACAACAATGTCTCAGTAATAGAGTCCCTTTTTACCCTTCGGGTACTTCCGTACCTAGGGTTCCCCCTGAAACCCTCTTCTTCTTCGTCAGTGTCACTCTTGACAGAGTGGTTGTCAATCAGGGTCAATTCATGTGTGGTGGCTAGCTTCACAACACGCCGGCGCCGCCACTCTTCTCCGATGGCCGCCTTCCTGGTGCATTCGTGCATCGATGATGAGCCGTTTACTCCCGCTCTTAAGAACTCTATGTTCTAATGTAAAATGTTATGTTACTAAATATATCAAGGACACTTTTCGTTGTAATTTTATACGATTTTACTATTGAAACTACATTTTCACACATAGTATATACGATAATACAGCTCATATCTTTTATCGAAGTTAATTTATATTCAATGTTGAAATTATTTACGGCATGAACCATTAAGTATTCTTACCGTACGGGCGTTCAATATTACAACACTTATAAATTATTGTTTCAGCTTTCAAAATAAAAGTCAATTGTTATATTTAGAATACATTTTTAGTATTTTTACACGATTAGGTAGGTACTTTATGGTGAAAATTTGGTACAGTTAATATAATAATTATAAGGTTGATTATTTTAAAGATTGTTTTTATACGTTACGCTTTACGTAACAAAGCTTACATGCCCAAGAAGCTATCACTTTAAAATAATAATGTTGAGAAGTAATCATTTATAAGTAGAGCATTTGTTTGTTTAAGATCAATAGTTATTATTTGTTATACAAGAGTACAATGTTGCTTTTCAATCGCGTACTCAATTTTGTTGACCGAGCATAAATCCAATACCGATTTAAAATTATAATCCTGTGTGTTAGCAAGAGAATAAAAAAGCTCAAAGTGAAAAAGTCTTTGCTCGCGAGTGCAACACGTATTTATTTTGTAGGCCGCCCATTGTACATTTTGTTTCCTACGTGTTGTTGTATTTTGTTTCCCTGTGTGTGCAATAAAGTGTTTTGTATTGTATTGTATTGTATTTCGCTTTCCTACTTTTTCATCTCACTTCACAATAAAAATTTCAAAATTTAATCTCTATCGGAAATCGGGTAATGTGTAATTCAATTTAATACGGATGAAATCTCAGATCACGAAACGTTTTTACTTAGTCTGTGGGTAACGAAGAAACCTAAGGAGGTTCCTGTCTGAGATCTTCATAAATTAAAAATAGTTCTATGATAAATTTGGCACCATAAAGGTTTAACTTTTTGTTGTAATCACCAACTCCGCGCACACTGTGTTCTAAAATCACATCACTTTATTCTTCAGGATAAAAACAGCTTTTGCGTTCAGATGCTGGAGCAAAAATACTCTTTTCGAAATGGATACATTTTTTATAAAAAAACAATTTTACAAATAACTATAGGGGCTTAATCCCTAACATCCAGTGACTAAAACGATCAGATCAATCTATACCTAGTTATACAGCTTTACTGAGATCAATTCGCTATTTTGCTTTGAACTTGCTTCAATAAAACTGTATTTAAGGTAGGCAGCAACAACAGGTACTTTCCCACGAGATAAGTTATCGGGCACAGCGATCCGATCTGCCTCGACGTGGTCACAACATCCGCTACATCACATATATATTGATGTCACTCATTCATATCGCATTATATTGCTGTTTTATAAGTACTTATATAATTATATGTTCATAGACATCGACATCGTTTATTTGCTACAAAAGAATACAAGCAAACACTTTAAAATTGGTAATTTAAACAATAAGGATTCTCTGGATTTTTCTTCTTGAGAAATTTATGTGCGCTTTAAACACGTGCTTTAACGGTGAAGGCAAACATCGTGAGGAAACCGGCATGTTCTGAGAACTTTAAAAGAGTTTGAAGGGCATGTGACATTCACCAACCCACACTTGGCCAGCGTGGTGAATTAAGGCCTAATCTCTCTCGTCAAGAGAGAAGTCCCCGTGTCCCAGCAGTGGGAACCTTAATAGGGTGATGATGATGAACAATAAGCGGTATTAATGGTACATACAAAACAAATGAATTATAGAAACAAAAATACACAAATTACTTAAAAATTATCTGTAACAAAAGGGATAATGCCAGCTACTAAAAGCAGAGGATTTTCTGATTTAATCGTTAAAATCACAGGACCTTGCAAAAACAGTAACCATATTGAAATATAACTTTTGAAACTATCATGGTTATCAATATTATTTAGATTTATAACGGGATATTTCCCATGATTTCGAGTCTTTCGAGTTTCCCGATATTTCGGCACAGTTACATGCGCCATATTGAAATAAACTAAAGGCAAAAACCGTAACAGTTTTATATGTCATAATTACTCGTTTAATAACTTTCCGCCCTTCCGATTTATATGTATTTCATTTCCAGGAAGAAATTTGAACTTCACTGTCTTCCTAAAAATCGAATGATCTAAGGACTTAGTATGTATATTTTTATGCTTGCATTTAGCTTGTACTTGAGACATTTTTTTTAATATTCAAAAACCTTGATTGAAAACCTTTTCTATAACAATTTCATATAAAAACCAAATTCTAAAACGACACTCAATAAACCATAACGAAATTGTACACGAACGAAGTTTTTACTGTTTTGTAAAGAGCTTTTATTACGAGCGAATAACCAAAAATAATTATTAAAGTTCCCTTTAATCGCTTTGTTTCCTATTCCTAATTGACTTATCTATGATCTACGAATCATAGAAAAATAACCTTTTTTCTATGATAATAACTAATTTGCGCACGGAGGGAAAACCTGTTCAAACAATTAACTCTAGAGGTAAGAAAAGTGACATTTGACACAACAATGAAATAATTGCGGAAACATAGCGAAAGTTAATCAGAATCATTATCGTCATCATTATTCTTCAATCGATTTCAATCAGATTTGATCGGAAATCTTTTCCTGTGCGTGTTTCCTTTTTAAATGTTTGCAAAGTTAACACGGACAAAACGATCTTCCCTTGAAATTAATTATTATTATCTTTCTCATGAATTACGATACGATAATTCGCTGATATTTCGAAAGACCTCGCCGTTTCTATATCATTTGGCGGAGCATTACAAAACCCTTGCTACACACAACTCAGTTCACAAATTAGAGTATCTATCTAACTTACTCTATGGTTCACAACAATACACGACTACGATTCGCAGTTGTTTGAATCATAGGATTCAAAAAACTGCGAATCAGAACCGTTTGCCGCGCGGCGGACGCTACCAATTCTTTACTATGGCTCTTACCAGACAGACGACGAATACCATCCACAAAAGTAAGAATTAGTAAGTAAGTCATAGTCACCCAATTTTTCAGTTAAATGCTCTCAGATACCTCTCTTAGGATATCATTATCAATCAGTCATTAGCATTATATTAATCCATCGAGCGTACGCTCATCACAACCTGGTCTTCCATACGGGGCGCTAATTCTATCATGTCATAATGTATTAGCGCAGATATCATTGTTTTTTTTTCAATCTGAGACTATCTGGAAGTTACAGCGAAGGTATTTCGGTACGGTACGGGTCATATTACGGTGCGACTCCCTAAGCTATATTCTAAGACACATCCAAGCGCTGAACGCATTCGATAGATTTTAGTAATAGTCAGGATCTCGTACTATTACGGAATATAAACTTGCATAACTCCTCTATATCAATGTTGCAGCGAAATCTCAAAGTTGTGTTGTTGGACGACCACCAAACACTCTGCCAATGATTACCAACCACAGTACTGTAGGCATTACAATAGGACCATATTACATGTATCCCTTGAGCCAGTGGCATCATAGAATTTCTATTCTTTCATCATACTGGTTTTATAAACGAGTGATTTTTATTCGATTGGTCACTTTACTTTCTATTGAGTATACCTAACCCCTGTCAGCATTTGTTGGCACGAAGTCCTTTCAAAAAAGTCGTTTGCCTTAAACACTCGATAGAGCATGAAATTTTATGAGAATGTGTTAATTGATTATTTAAATTTCAATATCAAACTGATAAAACTAATAACGTTATTATGTGCTACCGGGAGCGGCCTCGCTATTTCAGTAATATGATGTATCAAAAGTATTATATTTATAGAAAAATCCATTTAATTCTCTATAATTAATATAACCTGCCAAAAGTAACTCAAGTCTCATACTCTCGTCATAATTCTTGGAAATTTATACTCACGGCACTCAATTCAAACAAAATAAACATCGCATTTTTCTCAACTCTCGAAAGGCAAGGAAACTGCGATGTATCCTTGAAGGCCCCTTTCAAAGGATTCTAATAACCATGTTTGTCAAAGCTGCGGAAAATTTACATAAACGTCCTTGAACGTCGAAAGATCATTGACACTAACTGTTGCTTATTCTACGTAGTTTCCATAGCCAAAATGTGTTCTTTACAGCAATCGGTAGGCACCTGCCTACCCATTACTGATTGTTTAGTCAATCTTGGAAACCGGCTCTAATAACTGGAATTCTGTTATGAAACGACGCTTTAGGATGATACCTCGTTGCATTTGTAATAAAGGTGGATAAGACTATTTGAATAAGAATTCCAGAAAACATTTCATTTCTATTGTAAAATACTTAAAAATCCAACCAAAATGAACCATCGGAAAAAGGGGAAAGGGTTAACCGACAGAGCTGAAATGCCTGTGTTGGCTCTATTTACCCTAATAAGGCCCAATTATTGCCTTGCCCTTTGATTAAATTCTAATACAAGTGAAGGAAATTATCTTGTTTGTGCCTTATCCACAAAGAAAACATTATTTCACTGAGACAAAAGACTTGCGAAATCCTGTCAGTAATAACCTTAAGATAATCATGTGAACAAGGAAATATAGGACATGGAAGCAGGTTCGTGGGTGCTTCGTTTATTTTGTAACTCTAGCAAAGAAATAAAAACAAGATTTTAAATTATTTTGGTGCAACTGAACCTGCACTAGCGTGACTGAAATGCTAAATTGACGTTCACTTGTGAAAGTTGATTTCTTTTGGAGCATTGGAGCACCCAATTTCAAGTTTCGTTAAAATTTTATTGAACATGGTTAAGGCTTGTTAAAAAGAAACGGCGAGTGATTACCCCTTTTGCTGTATTTTTGTTTAAATGTCTTTTATAAAATTGCTTAATAGAAACAACTTTTCCTGAAATAACATGCACTAATATATCGACAACCATTAGCTAACATTAACCATTAGCTACATAATTATATAACATAAATATAAGGTTCAATACTATACCGAAAATTTCACCAAAAATGTATGGTTTAAAATCTTTAATCATCATTATCAATCTTAAGTCATTGCAATATTTTTCTACGATCGCTTCAGACAAGGTAATGCTTTTAATCTAATCTATACCTAGTAAGATATACTAAATGAGTAGCTATTTGTCGTAAACACCAATCTTTAAGTTTTTATGGCCTGGCACCTCGATAAATTGTAGATAAGTACGACAGTACGACCATGACTATGTTTTTGTAAATTATGTACAACAGAAAAAAATGACATTCTGCTATTTTAACGTGATCTTTTGCATATAACCACAAATGTTTGCAAAACCTAGAAAGGGTTTTACTTTCTTCTTTGACAGCCAATTTATACAATGTTAGTTACCGTACTTCTCCGAAATGGATTTACCGAGTTTTACCAAATTTTATATGCGTGTTCAGTAGGTCTGAGAATAGGCTATTTTTACTATCTATTTTTCATTTTGCAAAACAAAATTTGCTGGGGTCAGCTAGTAATATTATAAAGCTGATGAGTTTGTTAGATGGAACGCGCTTATAATAAAAATAGCTAGTATAATAAAAAAAAATGTTTAGATAGCCCATTTATCGAGGATATTACCACGGGAAAATCCTATAAACTCGGGCGGTGAAAAGCTAGTATCCTCATATAGAGTAAAGAATGTCAGATTTAATTTGTTATTTTTAAGCTCGAAAGCGCTTGTAAGTTTTTTTTATGCTAGATAAGCCTTCATTTGACCACAATCTCACCTGATGTAAAGTGACGATGTGGTCTAAGATGACAGGGGCATGAAGACCTAGAAGGTGATCTATAAAATGATGTTTGGTTGTCTTGTCACATTATTGAGAATTATTTTTTCTGTGTTTTATTTGATAATCATACGTAAACACTACATTGGTATATAGACCTAGAAAAACAAGCAGTTTACGCTTCGCTTGTGTAAATAATTCGAAGAAGGTGGACCAATCAGCAATTTCGACACCTCTCTATGCATTCTCGTGATGACTTTTTGCATTATTTGCTAATCTACTAAGTGGGTTAGCAAAATATGATGAAAGTGCTATATTTATCGAATTTGCGCAATCCACTTAATTTGTTAACTAGACAATTTATGGTTTAAAAACCTTTCTCATGCCACCAACTCATAATTTGTAAATGTTTTCGATGATTATAAATAATTATTTGTAAAAGGAATCTTTATCCCAACAATATTGAAATCAAAAGTGAGTTTGACGCATTTTATTGGAGGGTCAATAAACTTTCCCTAAAGTATCCATTCAACATTACCAGTAGGTGGGTCCAGTAAGGCCATGTCTACACTTTTTGTCTTGGACATGCCCATAAGAGCCGGAATGCGGTGGGGTAGAAAGAACGAAGGTCGACCACCTGCTAGTATATACTATGCAATTATATATTCTGTGTCTCTACCTGCTCTATATCAAGGTGTACACCGTTTTGTGATAACTGTACATTCAAGATGACTTCGAACAAGGTACGGAGGTAAACAAGGATTTAAATTAGCAAAACGGGAATCAAAAAGTTGCCAGTAGTATCCGTTTTAATGATTGAATATTTATTTATATTTTATTTATAGTTACATTGTTAAATTATAGCGGTCACTACCTTTTTGGGTAATATAAAAGCTTATTACCACGCTCTTGAAAAGCTCTTAAAAGGTAACAGGTTGTTTTATTTATTATTCTTATATAGAGTCGGCGACATTACTTTTTAAGGTTACCGCAGATGCATTAAACAAATTGAAATTACCTCTTATTTAAAGCAGCTATAAAAACGTACGTTATATGGCCTACGCGTATAAACCTTCAACTTAATACCTGATCTATGGTTACAGTGTAACTTATAGTGTAGGTAATCTTGTCAGAACCAGTGCGAAAAATTTTTAGCCAGTCGGGGTCAAGTAAACTTAACTTGACCCCGAGTGGCTAAAATGTTTACTACTGTTATACTCAATAAAAACTGTACTTACCGTACTAAATAGCAAATCATTCTACAATATTGTTTCCTGCATGGATCCATCGATTGTATTCATATGGACAAGGGCGTGTGAAAGCTGTAAACCATTGTCCTTTACAAGTCCGCAACTAGATTGCAGTGAAAGTACCTGGTTGTGGCATGGTCCCTTGCCTTTCAACGCTATCTTGGGCGTTGTCTCACTTAGAGATCTGAACGCGAAGTAAACGTTCTACCACCGCAAATAACATGACAACCTAACTTGAGAGCGCTAGCGACGTCGTCGTAAAAGGGGCTTGGAGCCCTGTTACGACGAAGTTTTTCCTTTTTAACCCCTTTTTAACCCCCGACACAAAAAGAAGGGTGTTAAAAGTTTTTCGTGTCTGTGATTATCTGTCTGTGTCCTCATAGACCCCGAAAAAATGAAACAATTTAAATTTATATTTTTTCTATGAAAGGTGAGTTCTACGAAACATGTCTGATGTTTGATGAAAATCGGTTAACTCGCTTAAAAGTTATGAGGGATGAAAGTGGGGTAGAAAAACAGAATATCCGCAAATACCTACACTCGATGGGGGTCTAAGACATTGGTATCGGTTTTTTTTAAATATTTAATTTAGATTATTAGACACCAATGTCAACATGGTAAACTCTGCCGAACAACGACCAAGGCTCTGGCATACCTACCAACCAGCACTGTAGGACCACCGGTTCTGCGTGGTGGGTTATGGTCTATCCATATGTCCAGTAGTAGATGTCACATGGTCAAATAATGAGCAACAATATCACATCGTCCACGCATTTTAATCCTAAGTTTGACCAGTTTGGAGTTATCGCATGTTTTGTACGAAGAGCATGAATGTCTTATTTACTTAGATTTATTCTTGCAATGGCCCAGTTAAAATTTAACGGTAAAACCAAGGTTTTATGACAATTAAACTGATTAAACATGCGATATAGAAATCGAGGCGAATCCGTGACTAAGTCTTTGTTGAGGTAACAATACGCAAAGATTTTAAATATTTTATTTTTTATTTATATAAGTTACGTCCCACTGCAGGGCAAAGGCCTCCCCCCAATCATCCCAAGTGTCTCGGTCCTGTGCGGTATTCCACCATTCACGGTCGTACGCATCTAGATCATCTCGCCATCGTTTTCTTGGGTGACCTCTACGTCGAGTACCATCTGGCTGCCAAGGTGTACAATTTTTTGCCAATTTTTCTGATTCCATACTACTGAGATGACCAGCCCAGTCCCATTTTTTCAATAAGTTGTTTAATTTTTAAGTTGTTTATACATTTTAGTCATTATGGAATTGAAATCACGACCGCTTTCTCTATTGAACCTTATATAATTGTCTTTGTTTACAGGTAAGTCTGATGAATCACGGTTCCTGGAGATACTAACCTGCCTATTTAGGCGTGAACTAATGTGGTATCCGTTAGTTTCGGTGTTCCGTAGTCTAGACACAAAGCGGTGAGTAACCCACATTCTTAGCATTTCACAGCTTTGTTACGGTATTAGCGAATTTTGTATGGGAACTTTTATAACTGAGACTCAGAATAAAATCGTACAGTAAATGTCCTCGCTTGAAAATTCGGAATGAAAATGAATCGATAAAATTCTGGACATAATCGATTTTAAATCATCATCCTGCCCTTGTCCCACACTATGTGGGGTCGGCACAACATGTATTTTTCCTCCATTCCCCTCTATCTATTTTATTAAAATCGATTTTAAATATGATAAATGTTTGTAAGGCTAATTTTAGTGTTCATCAAAGTAGAGATACTTTTTAAACTTAGGAATAAAGGTTATTTTTCTTAATAAAATGAGTCGCATAGTAAACAAATGTCACTGATTAGGAAAATCGCTTAGATTAATTAATTAAGTGTAACTTTTTAGGTCTGGTAGTATATAAATAAAAAATAAGTACAAAAATATTTCATAAATCTCTTGTATGATGATCTAATGCCAAGTTCTAAATCTTATTGTAATGTAATATTTTGGATAACTAAAGGAATAATGACAAGTTATGATTAAGATTGTAGAGTTAAGCCTGGTTTCCAAGTCATTTCCAAACCTCCAGTATTTACTGGAGGTTTGGAATTTTATCACGTGTCTCAATTTTGAGACACGTGATAAAATCGGATACTGAATGATTAACTTCCTATATCGCATATAACTTGTAACACTATCAAATAATTGCTATCATTTACTATCAAACGGGTACTGACTGTCATCTACTTCCGTCGAAATACAAATTTGATAGTGGAAAGGAAGCTCCGAATTATGCACAGCCTATTAATATAACTCTTGTATCATTCGACTTAGTATTCTGAATATAGGGCTATTGTATTGAAATGACTGCTCGCTTCCTAAACGGACGACCGCCATTGAGAACCGTTACGAACAACTGTATGTATGGATGTAGTAATCTGTGGTACTGAAGTATATTGAATCGATGGTTTACTGTTCACGTTATCAGCGTTTCATACTCTAAAATTTCGATAAGGTTTACTCGCTCGTAAACTCTGCAATTCGCTTTATTGTTGCTAAAGCAACGTTTGGTATGCGTGATTTCACGAATATCTGAGGTGAAGTTGATTTTAGTGAAGTTCCAAGAGATTACAGTAGTTTTTAATGTAAAATGTGTGTATTTCTATATTTATACCAAGATAACTAATTTAAAATTATACCAAGATAAATTAATTTCATCAGCCTAAGGACGTTGTCGGAGATAACAAACTTAAAAAAAATCCGTTACCGCCGATGATGATTGGTGCCGAAAATATGGGCTGTCAACGAAATACAAAATCTCTGCAGAAAGGAGAGATTGGACATTGATTGACCATTTTGAAAACGATAAGACCGTGTGTTATCAATATTTTATACAAATAAATATGGATGATAAACTGGATAAATTCTTGACTTTTACTTTTTAAAACCTTTTTCAATCCGAACTATTGAATACGAAATAATCGTAAGTAAAATTTGTCATTGAGTGTACCCGAAGTGGTTTTTGGTCCTCGTCGGGCATAAAAGAAGTATTTCACGTCAATTTTAAAATTTGGTGTTTCTTTCTGGTACAGAACGGGAGTAGATCACAATAAAGATTTATTGGATATAACATTTATTTATTTAAGTACCATTTTCCTTTAATTTGCTTTTTTTTAATCTTGAAAAGAATTGGAAATTACCGTTTTAACTTAATTTAATTATAAACTTATTACAAAGCAGGAAGTTTAATGAATGATATAATAAATAATTCAAACGATATGCCAATTTACAAACCGCATTGTAGTCATAATGAGGTGATTAGGTAATACGATTTTAATTACAAATTGTTATTGGTACCTTTAAATAAAGGACTGGACTCTTTTACCACGGTAATATTAACTATACTTTTACCCACGGACTTGTCTTGATTTTACCTGAGGATATAGTATTTTTCCGCGGTATTGCTGTACAAACCCAAATCCATTGAAACTGTTAAATTGTGAACTAAAAAAAAACACAGAAAGACAGTTTTGCGTTTACAATTAGTAGTAGTGAATTTTGGCATTGCAAATTATGAATAAATAGATCTTTTTATCAATAGTTTTTTTTTGTATAAGAAAGGAGTGAGTGTTGAGATGACGGGTGATAGAAGGTAATGGAAGAAAAGCACATGTTTTGTCTACCCCACATAGTGTGGGAAAGGGCAGGAAGATGATGATGATTTGACCCAAAAAACGAATGCAAAGCAAAAAGAAATATGGTCGCAATTCAGAACTGTAACAGTGTAATTTGCCGGCCCATATGTATTGATTATTAAGTATACGGCATATTAAACAGGGTCTAACAAGACTATCGGTCAGTACGTTTAGAGCTGAAACTGTATGACATACGAAGATGTTCTTAGGAACAATGACATCGAATTTACCGAAATTAAAAATTACATTACAGGGTTTATTGTATACGTAGATAAGGTTTGAAGGAAATACAAATCTTACGAATTTTCGCTCACATCACTTTTTTTATCCATCCCAAAAAAATAACAACGCCGTTAAGAGAAACTCACTTCAAAATATCGGCTGCGGTCTACAATGTTTAAATGTCTGTCAATCTTCGTCTATTATAGATCGCGGCGACTGAGACGCTTATTGAGTCAAAAGAAACGAAACAGTTGTTGCTCGAATATTTTAACAAGCTTCTATGTACTCTTAATAATAATAATATAATTTTTAAGTGTAGGGATTATAGAAATGCTTTCTGAGAATCACCTTTGTAAATACTATAAATAAATAATGTTGGAAATTTCACACCGAAATGAGATGGCAAAGACAAATTTGTAAACCTTTAAAAATAAATTATGTTTACATTCAAATGTATACAAAATTAAATAGGGATGCAGAAGTATCTAAGATAGGCATCATTTAAAATATTTGATTCTTTGGTACTTACAAACTTCGTAAGTTAATTATGGTCAAGTTTAAATTTTAAATTAATAAATACTAGTTCGGTTCGCCCCGGCTTCGCACGGGTAGTTATACAAAAATCATATTTGATTTTTTCGCGTAAAAAACGACCTTGGACTTCATTATTATTAAATAAAATTCCATAATGGTCCAGGCATTGTTGAGTTATGCGCTTACCAACACGTTTTGCGAATCATTTTTGGATTATAGATTAAATCGAAGACGCCTTAAGTTGATGTTTAATTTTATTCGCAGCAGTACTGTTTGTTTTACGAGGTTTATTAGTGTGCGTTTATTTAAACAAGTCTGTTCGGTTTTCACCGTCGTCACGTGAATGTAATGATTATGGTGTAATTTAAGCCTATATATGGCTTGTGACTGCTGATTTTTTAAGTCTGGTTTACGTACTCTGCAATGTAAATTATTTAAAAAAATATGTAGTTAAACATTATGTACATGGTATCTCAGACTATTTACATATTATTAATAACTTCGTTCTCATTTAAAAACAAATTTTCGCCACACCGGCTTTACTCGCCTTTAAACATTTTTAAAATCGAATAGTAGGTGAAGTTTAAACATCATCATCTTCCTGACCTTATCCCACATTACGTGGGGTCGGCACAACATGTTTTCTCCTTCCATTTCCCTCTATCACCCGTCATCTCAACACTCACCTCTTTCTTACACATGTCATCTTTCACACAACAGCAACACAGCTACTGAACAGCTGCTACTGAAGTTTAAACATAGACTTGAATTCAACTACATATTGTAAAATCTTTCTTTACAATTAGTTTATCTGATAATGAAAATGGCTTATAAATCCGTGTTGTAGTTTTATTATCGCGAATAGCAGATGTGCAGACTTTTCGCTCAAAGCGCAGAAGGGTTTAATTTCATAGAAAGTACCTAGTTTTGATTGTGACAGTAAACATTATTCATTTACAACTTAAATTTTATTGAATTAACGCACCCAGGGACAACTATAATTGAGAGAATGGGCATGATAATTACTTATAAAATAAGTACTTTTCTGTGTAGACCGTCTGTCTGTCAGTCCGTCCAAAATACTGGACACCTAGTTTTCGCTTTATCAATTAAATAATATATTGCCCAGATGTAGATCATAATTGTGACACGGGGCTTGTGACGCATAAATTTAGATTAAATCGCACAAAAACGTAGAAAGCCGTGTTGGCTAAGTGGGAGGACACTCGACTTTCATTCCGAAGGTCGTGGGTTCAAACCCCGCCACGCACCTCTGGATTTTACTTCTTGAGAAATGTATGTGCTCTCTAAACACGTGCTTTAACGGCGAAGGCAAACATCGTGAGGAAACCGGCATGTTCTAGAAACTTAAAAAAAAAGTTTGAAGGACATGTGACATTCACCAACACGCCAGCAACGTGGTGAATAAAGGTTTCTTGCCAAGAGAGAAGTCCCTGTGTCCCAGCAGTGGGAACGTTAAAAGGGTGATGATGATGGCACGAAAACGTTACGTCACGCGAAACGTGATTGCACTGTATCAAGATGATATATATATCTTTGATTTTTTTGTATGCACGAAAATTAAAAAAAATTACGTAAAATTTTTTTTTAAATCCATATGACGAACGTTGTTTTATTTTTTAGTCATCTACCCTATTGTGATAGCAATAATTATCCGAGGCCGAGGGGTCAATTTAGATTTTTGTCTATTTATTTATTATGAGACTCGTCTAAAGATAACCAGTGGTTCTTTGTTCTACCCATTTGCTGACATTAGATGCGTTTGCGTATTCTAAATGCCAACATTACTGCATATAGCTTGTAAGGCGTGATGGCATGTGATATTCTCACGGCCCCGGCTCGGAGACTGTCACGTACAGCGGAGAATGTGAAATTATGCCGATCGATTTTTAATCCGAAATCTATTCACTAAATAATACTTTTTGACCCCCGACCAAAAAAGAGGGGTGTTATAAGTTTGACGTGTCTGTCTGTACGTCTGTGTGTCTGTCTGGGACATCATAGCAGCTCCCGAACGGATAGAGCGATTTCAATTTAGTTTTTTTTTGTATGAAAGGTGAGCTTGGCCCGAGTTCTTAGACATGTTTCATGAAAATCGGTTGTGCCGTTTAAAGTTATGGGGGTGAGAGTGGGGAAGGAAAACCGAAAATCTGCAAATATACTCGAGAGGGGTATCAAATGAAAGCTCATCGCGTGCGCATTACTAAATATTATGGTGTTTTATTTTTAAGGAAATAAAAGTATTAGAATCGGGGATTTTTCTTAAATTTTTATTAATGACTAGCTGTGTCCTGCGGTGCTACCCGCGTTATAATGGATGAAGTACTCTTAACCAACAACATATTTATTTGAATAAAGATTAATATTATTATGTTGATACAACTTAAACAAATTATTTCGACCAAATTAGGTACCATAAAAACGGTTTTTGTGAGTTAATCTTAAAAGATAGACATATACTATCGCGGACTGTTTTTTAGATCATTAAAAGAGCTATTATTCTTTAATACATATTTTTTGTGTATCTTGAATCGTTTTCACGGCGCACGCAACGGAAGGCTTCAAAGATGAACAATTTCTCCCGTTTTTTACACATTTACCACTATATCTTTGCTCCTATTGGTCGTAGCGTGATGTTATATAGCCTATAGCCTTCCTCGATAACTGGACTATCCAACACAAAAAGAATTATTCAATTCGAACCAGTAGTTTCGGAGATTAGCGCGTTCAAACAAACAAACAAACAAACAAAACAACAAACAAACAAACAAACTCTTCAGCTTTATATATTAGTATAGATATAGATTTATTTTGTGATGGAATGTATAATTTTGTACAAGCATCAAATAAAAAAAAAACTGATAAGAATGGTTGTGTTCGAAGGGACAGAAAGGAGGCTTCCGTCGATTGGGACCGGTAGGTATAGGGACCGCGGTCCCTTTCGCCGGATTGCTTTAATTTTATTATTTTTCTTCCGGCGAAAGGGACCGCAAACCATGCAACGTAAATTGTACAGTCGTCGAAGATACAGATCCGAAATAAATACGACAATATTTATGTAAGTAGTGTCTAGTTCATAATATAATTCGTAAGTTAGTGTTATTTTATTATTAGAAAAAGACATTGAACTTATTTAGCTCCCATATTGCACGTGCAAAATTCTGAGATGATGTTTTGGGGAAAAAAAGCATTGTATAAAAAGCGGTTCGAAATGTTTTCCCAGGTGTGAAAATAGTAGGCTGTTACTTTCATTTCAGTCGAGGTCTGTGGCGTAAAGCAAAGGAAATTGGAGTCAGCAAAACTCGTCTAGGAAAAGAACACGTTAAGCTTTGTGCGGCTCTTTCTTATCTCCCTTCGGATTTAATCGATGATGGCTGGTTGTATGTCATGGAAGAGTCACCCAATAGTGCAGAAGTGACAAAATTTAATGACTACTTTGTCAAAACATGGCTAGAAAATACAATACTCGCAAATACATTCACCACTTATGGTGAACCACAAAAACAAATAATGCTGTCGAGCAATGGAACAGTCACATTAGAAAGTATATAAAACCAAAGCCAAATATTGCCCAATTGTTGGAAGGACTCCAAAAAGATGTCAAATATTATCCGAATTATTAAAAAATCCTGACGGCATCCAAATATCAAAGAGGAAACGTTCAACAATTGCCCAGTTGAAAAAAAATGAGACTGCTGTAAGTGATTTACTTAGCCGTAAACAAGTATTGGCCATTGTTTAGAGAAATTACGATGAACAGTGACTAATTGTGATTGTTGGCTGTGATTGTTGTAATAATAGTACCTAAGTATGATTTACATCTACAATTTTATTATATTTTAAAAAACAAAGACGATAACTAAAATTCATCAAAATAACGATGAGCACTTTAACGAATTGTGATTGTTTACTGTGATTATTGTACATAGTTTCTTGATTATTTGTAAAGAGCCTAGGAGTGATTTATAATTTTATTTTTTAGTATGTTGATTATATTTATAGTAGGTACGATTATTATGTCTATATTGTTACTACATTTAAAATGCAAACAAAGACCATAATTAATCTAAGTAAAATGTGTTAAGACTGATTTTTTAAATTGTTTGTTTGTAATTTGTTGATTATTTGTAGTATTATTTTATGTAGGAATATATATTTGTAGTTGTTGATAATTTGTTCTTTTTTGAAATAAATAATGTCTACAATCAAAGAGTTTTGTTCTATAATATTACTTGCTATCTACTTTTTCCTTTGACTGTACTTTTCTGCCTTGGACAATAGATTTTTTCGATCATTTCGAGAGCGGTCCCTTTCGCCGGAAGAAAAATAATAAAATTAAAGCAATCCGGCGAAAGGGACCGCGGTCCCTATACCTACCGGTCCCAATCGACGGAAGCCTCCAGAAAGGGCTCCTTGTAATTCAACAGTTTATATGCATGCGTTTATACTTTTTGTAATTAAAAGAAAAAAATATAAAACAAAAGAGCGTCAAAGAAGTTGCGAGTCAGCGGTTTTGTTTAAGCAATTTAGTTTTATAAATTTTAAGTTGACCTGTCCATGTAGGCTATGTACTTCTAAGGAAATAAACGTTTTGACTTTGACTTTGGTACCCAGGACTAAACCCCCATCCATATACTGGCCGCGCAACGTCACTTTGTTAAGTGCTTAATAAAATCACGTTGTGTTTATGTCTACTGACTGACTGCCTCAGTGGCGCGCTGGGGTTCGATTCCCGCCGAGAGGTCAAGCTTTTGTATGTTCTGCAAGCACTTTCTCCTTGGTCTGGGTGTTTAATATGTATAATAAAAAAATATCTATGTATGTATGTCTATTATATTAAGTATATCAGAAGTCTAGTACCCGTCACACAAGCTAAGAGCTTGCTACGGGGCTAGATGTTGTTGTGTCGATTGTCCGGAAATATTTATTATTATTAAGTAGCCCCCCAAAATATTTATTTATTATGTGTTTGTTAAAGCGGCTACAGAAATTCATCATCTCTAGTGTCTTTTATGTACTGTGTATAAAAATAACACTGTTTTTGAGATGATTGATTCTTTTTGCCTAGATACAGACTACTGTCTGACAGACAGACAACGAAGTCTCAGTAATAATAGTGCCCCGTTTATACCCTTTGTGTACCGAATCCTAAAAATGGTCAAGTGCACTCAGGTCAGCTGTTTGACTTAAAAGACCACTATAAAGGCCAAACGTTCCAAGTTGACATTGCTTTTCAAGATCTACTAAAAGTGACACGACATTTGGATACGAAACGTTATGTTTCCCTATCTTAAGTAAGATTCACTCAACGAGCTATATAGAAACCGTTATGTTCAACATTTCTCTACGGGGTCGAATTAGAAGTAATGTGGTACATAATGCAAATCCCTGACATGCGCCAAGCAGATTAACTGAACCTGAAATATCAACGGGCAGACCATAGAAGAAGAAAGGCCAAAATTATCTTTGAAAGGGACAAGTGATTCAAAGTCAAAATCGTTGGTTAGTAAGTTTGGTGATAGCTGAACCGAAATAATCGGAAATTCAGCAGTCTTAGGATCTCATTCTCCTTGTTTCTCAATCTCAGTGTAGAATACCAATGGTTATAATATAGAGTTATATCAAGTCAACTGACAACTGTCAGTGACTGACTGACCGAGATTGCTCTATATTTTAACCATTGGCTATTTTAAGTGCCAATAATGGAATAGCCAACATATTTATTATAAAAACAGTGGTTTTTTTAAATTGGTAATTTTTCTTACAGATGGTGAAACAGGGCCCTAAATTACGTACCATCTTAATTTACAAAAAACATATACCTACAATAAGTACTTGAAAACAAATCGTTGATCGGTTTCTCTTTTCTCTGCAGTACAGTAAATATTTTAAGTTTCGTGATAAGTATTTTCGCAACTGTTTTAATTAATCTTATCTTGAATTCTTGGCAAATATTTGTATTGTTTTCCCGGTGATATCATCAACTTCCTTCCTGTCTTATCAGCTCAAAGAAGATTTTATAACAATTTGTAATTTACACTCTACCCAGCGGCTTTGCTTGCCGAATTAAGGTTAATAAAACAATAAATTTTAAAGGTATAATTTTCATTAAAATAAATCTAAGATTTACCTCAATCGCTGACACTCTTAGTACCTACCCGTAACACAAGCAACAACATATTAAATTAATGTTTAATCATTGTCCGATCATAATATTCATCCAGAGATTGCCTGAAAGAAAGCGCTTAAAACTATAAGACTGTCGATTGTATCACTCTTCAATAATAATAATCAAAAGCCGTTTTGGCTAAATGGGAAAACACTCGACTTTAATTCCGAAGGTCGTGGGTTCAAACAACGCCGCGCACTTATGGATATTTCTTCTTGAAAAATGTATGCGCTCTTTAAACGCGTGCTTTAACGGTTAAGGCAAACATTGTGAGGAAACCGGCATGTTCTAAGAACCTTGAAGAGTTTGAAGGACATATGACATTAACCAACACGCAGTTGGCCTTCGTGGTGAATGGAGGCCTAACCTCTCGGTTCAAGAGAGAAGTCCCCGTGTCCCAGCAGTGGGAACGTAAAAATGCTTACTTATGTGGGTGTATCACTCTTGATTTTTTTTAAGTAAGAATGCAAGTTATTATTTACATTAAAGTTAACTATCTATATCATCAAATATTTTAGTAATATACTTATTCAAACTTCGAAAATCATGTATATATACACAAAACTAAGTAAATAACGTGTCTGTTTATAATTAAGTGATGTATATTCCTAACAGACGGATAATAGCATTAGCAGTAATCCTGTTAGCTTTCAATAATTAGGTGAAAGACAAAACAATGCTTCGAAATGTAATACGAGAACGTACATGAATGACATGATAATCTGATTTGACATGATTTCATTACGATAAATGATTTACAAACCATTATAGGTACCTGGCGTAACGTTATACGAATATTCAATAACGTGAAGGTGCCTTTAGGATATGTAACACATTTGTACAAAGATTATTCTTGCGCAAAACCTTTTTGCTAAAGAAATATCAAGATAGTTCAGAAAACTCACTGTCTAATCTAACCAAAATGTACTATTGAAAATGATAACCTAGCACATCCCTATTCACTTACGACTAATGACTAATGACTGGTAAGGTGAAAAGTTCTAGGTATCTATATATGGAATCTATTTTTAGATAGAATTAAAAAAAAAAGACCCAATCTACTAACCTATAAGTGAAATAATACTATCATAAAAAGGAACAGCGCGAAGCATACGTCTATACTAATATTTAATGCTGAAGAATCAACGGCATTAGTGAAGAGTTTGTATGTTTGTTTGTGTATCTCCGATTCGAAAAATTATTTTATTTCCAGATAAAGTATTTATTATGAGAGAATATAGGCTATCGTATTTTATAATCCAAAAAACACGAGCAACGCTTTGGCGAAAAACTAGTTTAAGATAAAGTTTTTGCTCGTGGGTGGAAAATTGTTTGTAAAAATAACTTTTACGCGCGTGGGAAATGTGTGACGTCATGTTTCGCCTCCCTTGGGAATTATGCCTCGCGTGACGTCATAGACTTCTAAACTCATTCGCAATTTCATCCTCCGCTTTCTATTTCTCTCTCGTCAAGAGAGAAGACCCTGTGTCCCAGCAGTGGGAACGTTAATAGGTTGGTGTTTGTGTGTGCTTTTTATTTATATAAGATAAATATATTGATATTTATCCCACATATTATGACGGCGAAAAATATATTAAAAGTTACATAAATGTATGTGTACATTATATTTTAAAGACAGTACCTATTATAGTGAAAATTAATACAGTTCATTTTAAAATGTGGCATTGTGGCGTGAGACAAAAAAAATATAATATGTAAAACGTTACTTATTAATCATAATAGAGCAGTTTCCGTTCTAGATATATAATATTTCGTTATTTAGTATAAAACACGTAATCAACTTAGTTTTTTTAAATCACCCAGTGCAAAGCAAAAGTATTAACAGAACATACAAACTTTGATGGTCTCCCAATGGGAATTAATTCATTCATCAGATCGAAAGTTTCTTAATTCTTCCTAATGATTTTTAATTTACTCAACAAACTTTCTCACTTTAATCCTATTAAAGAAGACATCCTGTCCTCGGGCACAACAAAATAATAGGTTAATTAATTTGATTTGCATGCTACCTAGGAAATGGAATTGCTATGGAAAATTCCAGCGTAAATGAAATGAAAATAAGGAAATTGCTATTAGAACTAGGACTAAAAGTACATTAGGTAGATAGGACGACCTCGGTGGGCCGACGTACGCCTAAGGCGCAGGAGGTTGCGGGTTCGATTCCCACCGGGACCAGTTTTTGTACGATCTACATTTTCTGGTTTCGGGTCTGGGTGTTTACTAGGTGTTAATACGTATGTATTTACAAAAAAATGTATCTATGTAGTATATCAGTCACCTAACACCCATAGTACAAGCTCTGCTTAGTTTGGGGTTAGGTGATGCTGTGTGAGTAGTCCGGAAATATTTATTTATTTATTCTTCAATGATTTATACTTAGCAACAGCCTTAAGTTAATAACTGTATTTACTACAGAAATTCCTTAGAGCTACAATAACGCCCACGTAATGACGTAACAGGACACAATTTCGTCTAGACTGGAGTGATAGCGTAAGCTGACGTCAAGGAATTACATTTAATGGATGGGTAGGTGTGAACGAGCCGTGTGGGAGGGACACTTGAATGAAATAAACATGTGTTTTATCGTTAGTATGTGGTAAAAAATATTATGGATTTATAAATGTCACAGTAAAAGCCCGTTTTTAATTAGATCACGCCAATTACCCATAACCAATATTAAACTTCATAGTGGACAGTCCTTCCTTTAAAATTTTTAAATAATTGAATGGAAGCCGACTATTCAAATCTAGGTGTACCATAAAAATTATCCACCTCACATAATTAACTGTGCTTAATGGTTTTTCCCTTAGGAAATTAAATTGGTGAGTAATTTAACACGAATCGCGCCAGGGGTTGCTCTGAGGTAACAGTGACAGACAAATAACGTCACAGTGAAAGTCCGTTTTTAATTAGACCTCGCTAATTACCCTTTACATCGATTAAGCTTCACAGCTTCAGCTTATTGGACAGTCCTTTCTTTGAGTAATTTAATGGAAGCCAACTATTAAATCTGGGTAAATCATAAAATTACCCACCCCCACACAATTAACTGTGTTAAATTGTTTTTCCCTAAGGAAATTAAATTAGTGCAAAATTTAAACGAATCGGCCCCGGAGGCTGAAGGACAGACAAATAACATGCCAGAGCTACTTGCGCATTTTTATTATCAAGTAGTGAATACTTCGCCTTAGTTTAAAAGTATAATCTTATTACACACACCAATAAAAAACAATACACACAATATGAAACTAAAACCGCGTTAATGGTAGTTTTATTAGCAACTAGTAGGGCCTTGACGTGTTACCCGTGTTATAATGGATTTTCCCGCGGTAATTAGCCTATGTCCTTTATCAGGCTCTACAGAATATGTGTACCAAATAACATTTAAATGGATTCAGCAGTTTTTTCGTGAAAGAGGAACATACAGACATACAGAGTTACTTTCGCATTTATAATATTAGTATGAATAGCATGAATTTCTACCAGACGACTTTGTATCGGAGAGGGAACATATCATAGACAGCATGTGTGTTAACCAGATAACGCCTTTTTCTATATAAATTATAATCCTAATACAATTTTTCCGACATAGTAACCGAGTCATAAATCTGAAACGGAAACACGCCATTAGGTGCGCTCAATAAATAAGCTCTATAAACACTTTCGCTCTCTGTCCAATTTTCTGAGCCCCTAAGCAGCATCAGATTCCGAGGGAGGACGCAACAGGCTACCCCTTCCACCCATTTGCCATTGTAAGGCATTGGCAGATTGTATAGTAATTTCATTTATCAACAGTTTAGCCCGTCTAGTGTGAAATTGAAAACGATGGATTCTATTTTTAACGGTTGTGGGCGTTATTTTTAGCCCATTTCTTTGATCAAAAGGATTATGCAAAAGCGTAAGAGAATAGTGGATTGCGAGTGGAATTTTGCTATTTTAGCCGGGGACTTTACACTTTACTTTTATGTACAAACGGTAATATTTTTTGCAAAGACTTATTGGTGATTGGCTTTCGTCATAGAACTATCATAGACTACGTCAGATTTACTAGTGGTAAAGTTATTTTGTCCTAAAAGTGTGGTACATAATTAATATCAGTTTTAATGCGTTTCCTTTTTTAGTTTATATTCGTGTACCTTCTAGAGCCAACCACTTCAGTAGAAGGACATAAGCCTCCATCATAAATCTTCGGCTGTTAAGGTCGCATGCTTGCTTCCTCCAACCGGTAGTTTTAAGCAAATCATCCGTCCATATTTTCAAAAAATATAAAAATATGTCTATTATAAAAAGTATATTAAATGTCTAGTACCCGTAACACAAGCTTAAACCATGTGTCTTTATGTTGTTTTGTGAATTGTCTGGAAATATTGATTTATTTAATATCTTATTGTAGACGATCTATTTATAAACTTTTCGACCCTTTCGACCATTTTCCATAACTGCAAGGTCTCATATCAACTACGAGTACCTACCAACGCCTGCTCTAAAAATAAAACATCTGTGGTGATTTTCTAGTCACACGGTGTTTTCCATCAGAAGTGTATGTAAATAAAATGTACAGAAAAGAGGTCACACAAAGTAATTTTCCTGGAAAGCATTAACATGACATGGCGCCTAAACTTCGGGGTGTCTGCAAGCTTACTTTATTTATTAATAAAATATAGCGATTCGGATCAAAAGTCATTATATGAACATAAAAAAAACATGATTCTGTAAGATTTTGATTTAAATTCTCTTTAGTTCGCTTGAAATAATTATCTATCTTTGTAGATACAAAGATACATTACAATTAAATTAGATTAGATTACAATCAAAATGGCATAAACATAAACTAAAAATAACATAGATTGGACCAGCCATTTTGATTGTAATCTAATTTAAAAACAATATAGTAGAATTTTATTATAAACCAATAAGGATCCTCTGTATATCAATCACTTGTGTAATTCGATGAGACATGGCCTTAATAAAAGCGGTGAAGCTATTACAAGAAGCTGCGTCTTTCTGGAAATAGAAAATAATAATTCAAATAAGTACGGAAAATAGAACAAGTATTTACATCAACAGTAAGATTTAAAATTGTTTTTTTTTTTCGCTTGCAGACTAATAATATAGAAATAGTATACATTATTAACACCAAAGAATTATTTTGATTATTTAAACCACGTTACGGCAAAAAAGCCTTTCTTGATAAATAGACTATAAATAAATAAACAAATTTGGGCATAATATGATGATTTGAATTGCCTATATCAATTTGGTTTTCAGGTTATTTTGACTTCCATACACATATCAATTTAACGCTTACTGTACGCTTAGAGAATCTTGGTAAACTTCAGCTTGCGGTACAAGTTAAACTTCAAAACCTTTTGAATGTCTAGTTAGTTAGTTTGTAAGTTTTCGTGCATTTTTCCTTGGGCTGGGTGTTTTATAAAAGTATAACTAAAACTATGTGAGTGTAGGTATATAAACTTTAGAAAGTTGGTACCCGCATCAGAAGATCAAAGCACTTACTGTCACAGATCATTAAATTACTTACGGGTAACAATACATTTATTGTTTTATGCCACGGGACAGAAGTTGCTGTGAATTGTCCAGCATGATTTATTTACCTAATTTTTGATGTTCAGTGGGAGAACTAGACTTTAATTCCGAAGGTCGTGGGTTCAAACACCGCCACGCAAATCTGGATCTTCTTTTAGAAAAAATGTATGTGCGCTTTAAAGCACGTGCTTTAACGGTGAAAGCAATCATGAGACAACCTGCATGTTCTGAGAACTTGAGTTTGAAGGACATGTGACATTCACCAACCCGCACTTGGACAGCTTGGTGAATTAAGGCCTAATCTCTCTCGCCAAGAGAAAAGTCCCTGTGTCTCAGCAGTGGGAACGTTAATGGGGTGATGATGATGATGATGTATAGTCACGTTTAGCTACTTAACTTCGATGCTTGACTTTATCATTCG
Source organism: Gymnoscelis rufifasciata (assembly GCA_929108375.1). NCBI lineage: Eukaryota > Metazoa > Arthropoda > Insecta > Lepidoptera > Geometridae > Gymnoscelis > Gymnoscelis rufifasciata. Next base: position 7,423,129 of record OV815302.1, on the reverse strand, counting down.
ATTTAGGGCCGACTTTTCCTTACCTAAGTATATAAAGGGTAAGACGGCGGATAGCTTCAAATTTGCTTATGTACGTTGGAAAAATCAACCCAAAGCTTAATAAAAATGTTTGTTGCTAATTGACTAAAATGGAGAAAGCTTTAATCACGTTTTAAAATAGAGACGAGGCAATTTTGTTCACTAAATTATAAATAAATAAATGAATATTTCCGGACAATTATCGTATCATTTGTAATAAAATACTTAATGTTTACAATTCAAATAAATTTATTATATTAATAATTATTATTTGACTATAATACTAAAGCTAGTAGTCGAAGTCCGATCTAGGCATTACTTAGGAGTTTACAACGTATCACAGAGAGGTTCCAATCTCGCGGCATGCGATCGAGATAGTGTCGATACAAGAACGGTACAACGAACCGGATACCCGCCGCTATCGGCCGGTGAAAGTAGTTACAAAAAATGCTCCCATTCCGGCACTGGTTCATATTTCATGAGACATTCACTCGAGACCTGCTTTAGGGAATTCGCGAATCCATGGTGGAAAATATAGAGTGGTGACATGACACGCGCTGTTACTTGTAACGGGTTGCCGTCAAGCTTATGAAACATGTTCAATTACAAGGCTACTTACTCTATATTGAGATTGAGGGATTCGAACTGTTTTTGTATGTGAGATGAAAAATGTTGCTATTCAAAAAACTTAAGTTTTCGCGAACATGACGAATTAGGTAGGTTCCATATTTCATTACATTTGTATTAATCGGTGTGCTCTATCCAAATGAAAAAAAAAGAATAAAATACATACATTTGTATACATTAATTTCTTATACATTTTTTTAACTTATATTGATTTCTGTTCACGTCCGTAAGTGGTAACCCTCTGAATCCTTACACGTGACCTCCGGGTGGTGCTAAGAACAGTCTCTGGTGGTAGGCTTCGGCCGCGGCTTGTCACCACCCTCCGGGCTGGGCCATTGGCGTGAAGCGATTTTTTCGTGTTTCGTAATGTGGTCCGGAGAAGCCATCTACCTTCTAGGTCTTCATGCTCCATCTTAGACCACATCGTCACTTTACATCAGGTGAGATTGTGGTAAAATTTCAACAAAAAAAAAAAAAGTTGTTTGTATGTTTACATCACTTGAAAGTAAATCACCAGGCGACTTAGTTTAGGGTAAACACTATTTTCGCAAAGTGCGTGTGGGTAATATGACCTAAAAGTGTCTATGTTTCCAGAGAAGCTAATAAAACCTAGAATAATTTACGACTAAATAACAGATCGTTCTCTACACGTCTCATAGCATGAGTTGTAAAGGATGTAGGTCTTCCTAATATTCTTAGCGTACCATTGGCTTCGCTATTCGGGTTCTCAGAAATGATTTATTCAGATATATGCATGTAAGCATGTTAGCATTAATACTGGACTGCGAAAATAAAACAGATACAGTTTTTATGATTTAACCTAAAGGAGAAAAATCTAAGCGCGTAGATGACTGGTCTTTTAATATACCTAGATAATTAAGTACTTAAAATATCCATAAATATTAATAACCAACGCGCATGATAAAGTTAATTAAATTAATTGATAACGTGAGTCTTTAGCATTCCTTTCAATTTAAAAGATATAAAAACTCAACACGTCTTATTACCACTACACTACTATTCCATATGAATAATATTTTATAAGGCAAGTATTTAACTTGGCTTATCTCTAACTTGTTACACGATTAAAATACATGCGGCCTAGCGGTTTTACAGTTTTGAAGATTTTCCTGCGGAAATAAGAAAATTTTCGGTGTAAAAGTAATTATTGAATTTCGCAATAATTGCTATCCAACACGTAATCAGCCGCGGGCACCGAGCATTACTCGTAGAATTTTGTCCCCACCCCCTATTTCTTAATAACCCTATCCATTTGAGGTTGTCTGGTAGAGATCGCTCTCGAGCCAATTGTCGCGTGGTGTAAAAATATTTTTTGATATATTTTAATTGACTGCCTCTGTGGCGCGGTGGGCTTGCGGAACAAGTGGTAGCGGGTTCAATTCCCGCCGAGGGGTACAAGTTTTTGTATATCCTGCAAGCACTTTTTCCTTTGTCTGGGTTTTTAAAATGTATAGGTACTATAATATATATAAATGTATGTCTATTATATTAAGTAAATCATTATGTCTAGTACCCATAACATAAGCCTAAGGCTTACCACGGGGCTTAATGTTAGTGTGTGGAGTGTCCAAAGATATTTATTTATTATTGATTGTATGGTGCAATAGAGAATTATTATCTTATCCGATCTTCCTTGTTCGTCGAAAGCCCCGCAGTCAAGGGAAACTTACTAGAAGTTGGTCAGCAGAGTTCTTGAAACACAACCCCAAATACTCTTATAGTTTAGAATTAAAGTTTATTTTACACACATTAAAATGTATTTATATTTACTGCGCTCCTCAACCCGTCTGCCCAGCTTAGCGAGTTACTATCACTATCATCAAGGGAGGCATGAGTCTGGTAGTGGACACTCTATCGCAGAGAGATTTTATATCACCGAAGTACTTATCAACAAACACTCTCGCCTCTCCAGCAGATTACCAATTAAATACAAAGCGACGTAATTCTCTTACATTAAGATCACATAACCTTTAAGATTACGTGTGGACTCGTGTAGATAATTAATTGCAAGTGTTCTAAAAACACATTTTGCGTTTCATTTCTCCTGTCCCGATGTTTGCCTAAAATCATATTAACTCTAAGGTAAGTTGGATAAACATCCCGATATCCAATTAAACCAAAATTTTGGAAGGATGCGTTATTCGTGTGAATGCAAAGGCGGGCAAGGATTCGTGTCGCTTTGGCGCGCTAAGATCATTGTAAACGGGTATACGCGATGTTCTTTTCTACATCATCATCACACTATTTACGTTCCCATACTGCTAGGACACAGCTTCTCTCTTGTCGAGAGAGATTAGGCCTTAATTCACCACGCTGGCCAAGTGCGGGTTGGTGAATGACACATGTCCTTCAAACTCTTTTTTCTAAAGTTCTCAGAACATGCCGGTTCCCTCACGATGTTTTGCCTTTACCGTTTTAAAGCGCACATTCAATTTAAGAAAATCCAGAGGTGCGTGGCGGGGTTGTTGTTGTAGGTATAATATCATACTCATAACACAAATATTTTCGTATCGCATTGCAACAGTGACACATAGGTATTTCATGCAGTGGGATGTTACGTTTGAACTGCTTCCGCTATTATTTGCCAGCAGAAAACTGTATCTAAACTGTACTAATTTGTCAGTTTCTTGAGTGACATAGCCAAACAAAAAAAAATTAATTAAAAATAACTTTTAACTATCCATTTTATCGAGATAAAAATGCCATAAGATGATCTACTCATATTTTTAAATGGCATATCAGAAAATAAAATCTACAATATATAAAGGAAAGTAGACACCTGACTGTTTTTATTAATCGTAAAATATTATTATGATTGCGAAGCTCTACCTACCCTTTGATAGCTGCGCTGTATAATTACGTAACTGTGCTTAAAATAGTAATTAAAAGCTCTTATGCGATAAAAATATGTATAACACTAACCACTGTTTCGCGAAGGACTCTTAAAGTTAGGTAAGAGTTGCGAATACGAAAAATAAAGTCAAATAAATTTGACATAATGTACTTATGTATATATGGATTCATATTACACCTAGGGTTTCCGTATAAAAGTATTGACAATAGATATAGTTTGAGAGCGGTTACCTACTGGCCTCGCGCAACGTCGCTTAAGTTTATAAAAATTACGTTTGCTGTTTGAGAGCCCCATTATATATTTATTTATTATGTATTTTTAGTATTTGTTGTTAAGGCGGCTAGATAAATACACCTTAAAATTAAAATTCCTTTTAAAATTTTAACTCTTTATCTATCACAGTTCTTGTTATACAGTTTGGTACAGACGGACAGACGACGAACTCTCAGTAATAGGGTCCCGTTTTACTCTTAGGGTAAGTAGGGAACCGTAAAATAACGGGTTTTTACTTCTCAAATAAAATAATTTTGTAAAAAACTGCACAACACTCTTAGAGAAGTTTACTTTTCAAAAATAATTCTGTTAGCAAAATGTTTGTTAGAAAAACGAAAGCGGCTTCAAAAGAGATAATAAAAACTGGGTAATTGGTACAAGAAATTGTTCATGTTGTACCTTTGTTACGCCAATTGATTTATGTGTTAATTAAAACCCATAGATTTATCAATGCGTCAAGTAACTGTTGTCAGAGTGAGATGGCGCGACGATTGTCAGCCCATGCTATTGTTCTCTGATACTCTCACGCGCATATGAATGGGGCGATGATAAATTGTTATGATTAAGTTACCGCTCAATTCTTATAACAGATCTATGTTCTACATAGTATCATTGCAGTATCAACAGTATCACTTATTATTTTTAACAAAGATCTGAGGAAAAGTTTCTAAAAACATCACCTAGTTGTAATAGCTGTAACTGTAAACTGTGTTTTTAAAGATATTCTAAATAATCTTAATTTATAATAAGAAAACCCGATTCCGAAACTTAGTTTCCTTAAAAGTAAAAGTTCATGCTATGCAAGTGATGCGCTTTCATTTGAGACCCCGCTTGAGTATTTTTGCAGATATTCGGTTCTTCTCCCCCACTTTCATCCCCCATAACTTTTAAACGGCTCTACCGTCTAAGTCTAAGAACACTCGCACAAAAGTCACCTTTCATACAAAATATAAATATCGCTTGAAGCTATGAAGCGCTATAAGTATGTACCTAATTATGAGTAGAATTAATTAAAGACAACGATTAGTTTAAATCACTTTAAAGCCAGATTTCGGGTTTAAGACAACAGATGTTTCAGTCTCATAGCTGTAATAACAATCTCACTAACTCGGGTTAGGAGATTACATTTTAGTTATTCTGCAACATCTTTTTTTTATTATTTTCCCACATTATGAGTTTATTGGCCATCTGGTCTTAACAGTCCTGCTAATAATGCAAGTCCTGATTACACATATCATTTAATTATAAATCTTACAAAGAATAATCAAAATATAAGTACACAGTTTTCAAACACGAGTTTGTATAATATTATTATCTACTTCCTAGACTCGAAATATCGAAATATTATATACGTGAAAGTTGGTGAAGATGTGTGTGTGTGTTTGTTGCTCTGTCACGAAAAAACTACTGAATAGATTTTGATGAAACTTCACAGAAATATAGTTTACATATCAGAATATCACATAGGCCACTTTTAGCCCGGGTAAATAAACACATTTCACGGGAAACTCCATAATTTTGGTTAAATTAGACACGGAATTAGCAGCTGTTGTTCCGTTAAAGGACAAAAGCTGCTTTTTAAAGCTGGATAAGCTATTATTACGCGAGCGGAAAGCTAGTCTAAAAAAACAACGTGTTTACAATACGTGTACATCTTGGTACTACTTATACTGTTTTAAACCCGCGACTTCGTCCGCTTTAATACAAGTTATTTTTACATATTAAATAAAGTCAATGTTGGACCTTTTAAACTACTCATAGGTCGTGATTGCACTTCAAACAATAGATGTATGTGAATAGTGATTCAAGAGGAAGGTACTAATAATATAAATGAAAGTGTTTGTATGTTCTGCAAGCACTTTCTCCTTGGTCTGGGTGTTTTAATATTTATAATAAATAATATCTATAAATATGACTATTATATTAAGTATATCAGATATCTAGTACCCGTAAACAAGCTTAGAGCTTACCGCGGGGCTAGATGTTGTTGTGAGAATTGTCTGGAAATATTTATTTATTTTTATTTTTATTCCGACGAATAGAACATCCTACGATTTTCATAAAATTAAGTATAAAGGTTTTTTTGATGACGATAAACCTACATATCTAGCTAGGTTTCATAAAAATCTGATCTAGCTCAGTCACCTAGATACTATGAATTAATTACATGGATCCGTTCCGAAGATATATAAATGAAAGTTTTAATATAACTCTTTGCATTTTCGCGCGATAATTTTTTAAATAAAATTCTACTGGTTCATTATTATAAAACATTTTATGTAAAACAGTTTAAAAAAAAAAGGTTTAATTACCCTATACATAAACTTTAAAGCCAGAAGAACTTCATTGTACTCTGTCAGAACTGATGTTGTAGTGACTTGCATGCTCCCATTTTGAAGTGTCCATTATTGCTGTGCATAATTCTTGGTGTTGCCGCTAACACGGCACAAATCACGCGAGTGTCGTGCGATATTTAATGTCTTACGCAACTATCGACTTAAGAATCGGCGCCCCGACTCACGGGTTAAAATGCCAAAAAAATCGCATTCAATTTACTACCACACTTCACTTTTTGCCATTAACTTGGGGAGAAAATGAGTTTATAATGAACGTCTTTCGAGAAATACAAAAGTCAAAGTCAAAACGTATTTACTTTGACTTAGATTTTGACTCTTTAGAAGCACAAGGCATACATGGACAGGTCAATTTCTAATTAATAATACTAAATTTTTAAACTATAATTATTAAGGATATAACTTTGTCTTGACAGTTCGCTTCAATGTTTTACTGAGATGAGAAGCGAATGGAACAACACAGTTTAATAAGTTTAAACATTTTTACTATACTTACCTAAAGATAGGTTGTTAATATAATATTTATTTTGAAATCTAAATACAGCACAGTCCTCTTATTTTACTAGACTTTCATGCAACTGCATCGCCATGTTTTAAGATTGTAAAAGACTACGCGACATTTTCCATGCATGTTTAATAATACCACCGGTAAAGTAATCGTGTACCGTAGTCGAGGCCGGGAATCGAACCGGTCCGTGTTGCATCACCATACACGCCCGTATGCCATGTGAGTGTAGTTTGACTGCAATAACTAAAACTGGTCTATTAATACGACATCCGGTTTCTGCAATACACTGTGCTTTATTATTTTTCTAAATATTATAAAGCATATGTATAGAATTATTTAACATTAAACTACTAGTCCGATTTGCTTTTTACCGCGGGAAATAACAATAACAACAAAGAATTCTAAAACATATGGGCAACACCGTGCCTTGTATAGCTAGTATCACAATAAAACGTCTCTGAGGAGTTTCTTATATATTATTTACGTTTTCTCAATAATTGATATATCTGACGACCTCTGTGGCTCGGTGGGCGAACGTCCGCCTGAGGCGCAGGAGGTTGCGGGTTCGATTCCCGCCGGGGGACCAGATTTTGTACGATCTACAATTTCTGGTTTTCTGGTCCGGGTGTTTTCTATGTATCATGTATGTATTTACAAAAAAATATATATATCTATGTAGTATATCAGTCACCTAACACCCATAGTACAAGCTCTGCTTAGTTTGGGGTCAGACAGCATCACCTCTGTGTGAGCAGTCCGGAATATTTATTTATTTATTTATCTACAACATTTGAGTAACATATTTTTTGTCGATATTAATTCACATCATTGTTAAATGGCCACGGCCTGTGTTTTAAGTGATTTATTTGATATGGACGTACAAATGATTGTGAGCCGTTAGCCTGGAAACCCGATATCACAATAAATACATTTTCTAGGAAACAGTTCATAAAATAACTTAATATCTATTGATAAGATTTTACATGGTTTACGAATTAAATGTGATGGTTATCCTACTTAGAAGGTAGGTAACATTAGTTATTAATAAACATAATAATTGTATACCCTAGAAACAATAATATTGTTATAAAAATTATGGTTTTTCGTTCAAAGTTATTTGTTTCCGTTCTGTTAAAGCGTCTTACATCGTGCGTTGTAGAAAACATTTACTACACGGTGACTCGTATCATAAACATAAATAATATACATATATGTACATTATGTATTGTTAAAACATAAACACAAACACATGTGCAAATAAATAGTTAACCTTTAAAGAGCAATGTCGTTGATCATAAGAGCGATAATTGTGTAGGTTTTCCTTGAAACACGAAGTGGATAATACATATGTTTATTATAGTTTTTTTACAGATAGCGCTGTTTTGTATATGTGATGGAATATTATTTATATGCCTGCGACAGTTTATTTGAATATAGGAACTAAGTTTAAGTGAAGTTACTACTGGTTCTTTCCGGCTTTTCTCGGATGCGGAAACCTTCCTCTTCAATCACTATTCCTATTGCAGAGAACCGCCTATTTATGAATTCATACTTATATCCAGCTTCACAATCCACGGCTTTGCCCGTGTTTCATGTTTATTTCCCCTTAATAATCTATTAGCCTTCCTCAATCAATAAACCTGATACAATTTTTCTAAATTCGCTTTTCACGACACCAGATTAGCGCGTTCAAACAGCATACAATCAATAAAACAAACTATGTAAAAAGCTTTATAATCTTATATAAAAAAAATTCGTGTCACAGTTTTCGTTGCCATACTCCTCCGAAACGGCTTGACCGATTCTCATGAAATTTTGTGAGCATATTGAGTAGGTCTGAGAATCGGCTAACATCTATTTTTCATTTTGCAAAACAACGTTTGCGGGGGTCAGCTAGTTGTAGTATATATATTCAAGAAACTCTGAGTGTTGCATTTACTGTAGGAACAAGAAGGAGACAGTGAAAAAAAAAACATATTTAGAATAGGCTGTGGAGAAAGAGAAAACAGAGTGATCTAAATAAAAATATACAAATAAAAAATTATTAGTTAAAATACGGCACTATAATGGATATTGGCAATACTTTTACATATGTATATTATGCAGTTTGATTAGTCATCTTTGGTGAAAGCAGTCTTCAAATGTAGGCTGATTAGATAGTTGAAAAATAGTTGTACTTTCGTCTACAGGTTTTTGCAGTTTCATTTTACTACTTTATTTCTTTTAAATAACTATTTAATTTCTGCATTTTTCAGGCATTTTACATTCTTCGTAATATAAAGTACTTTAACCAGTTTTCCGTTAACTCAACAGACGTCATAATGTTTTTTTTGTAATTTTTGTGGTTCAATTTCTTAGTATCGGTTGCTCAGTTTGCGCATACCTAATTAGCCTTAGCTGCTTACCTAGCTTTTATACCATCGATTGTCTAGATCTTATTGTTCATGCCTAATTATTAATGTATTAAACATTTCACTAAAGCCCTAGAATGATACAAATTAGTTTATTCCATCGATTCCAAGTAGGACCTATTATCTTGGGGTTTCAATTTTGATATTCGCTGTTCATTGCTTAAGATATATATGTTAAAAAAAAATCGCCAAAATAGCGATAATAACGCTTAGAAATGAGGCAAATAGAGCTAGGATTATTTCTTCGATTTATGGACGTCTATTCGTCGTGGCTATTCTACCAAACATTCGATTAAACATTTTATTGATGTTACTTGCTATTCGTTGCTCATGCTTACATTTCACCAAAATACCAAGCCTTAGCCATGATGCAAATTAGTTAATAGTCATCGGCCATGAAGTCTCATCGGTAGGCGACGCGCGCGCGGGTTCAGCGACCGAGTTCGGCGCGGGCGCAGCGTTCGTTGCCTTCACTATTCGCTATTTCACTAGCCAAGGTGATGGCCATACCCATGTGGGAACCGATGGTATTGACCCTTACATTGTGCTTCACAAAATGGTCGGCAAATAAGTCAATTAGCAATGGAATTGTAGGATCAATAACTTTGTATGTATTTGAATTATCTACACCGTTTAATCATGTTCGTTTTAAATAATTCCGCACCAAATCATATCTATTCATCTATAAATTAAAGTACCATGCCGCATCTGCCTGTCGCTGTGTCTCTGTCTTCGAAATAAACTATGTAATTAACGAATTTTTATGAGGTTTTCTGCAATATGTAAAGTGATTCAATAGGAAAGTTTTCGCATCCGAGTAAAGATGGAACGGGTCGGCTAGTAAACAAAATGTACGATTATATTTTAGGAACATACCGGTTAATTTTTCATATATTTTTAATTTTTTTGTAGATCATAGATAGTGACATTTATATAATTTAGACTTATAGACTTGACTTCTATAACCTCCTAGCGAGAGGTCGTAAGATATTTAAGAAATACAGATTTTGTGACCTTTTGACCTTCATAACTTTTAAAGCCGGCACGATATCAATGTCGATATTTGACATGTTCATCACAATGCCGTTTTAAAGGTGTATACAAAAATTCATCACGGTAGAAAATATTATGCAGATTGGGCCTAAGAATTACTAGAAACTATACTGTTGGAAAGTCTTCAGAAAAAAAACTATTTTGCTATACCCATAACTTTAGTGAGTGGGAGTTACTTCACAGTAAGGTATACGCTTCATATGTAAGTAATAACAAATTGTTTCTCTGCGTGAAGCCAGTTAGTCGACGTCGATCGATGGGTTTATTGTTCTTACTCAGGATTATTAGGTGGAAATACCTAGGAATATATTTTCATATAAATGGTAAAATTTTCTGGCTTTCCGCTTCGCGTTTATCTGCTTTTTTTTCTTAAATCTTTAATTTATAATTGTGACATGTGAATTCGAAGCATTGTATGATTGAAGGGATAACTTCATGGCATGGGTAAAAATGTTTAGCTCACGTCAGTTCGTCAGATCGATACTTGATCGAAAATTCGTAAGTTTTTTGTCATTTCGGTTGAATGCGGCTTGCTACACGGAACGACTTACGAGATCATGCGTCCGTCTTATGTGACCACATGGTGATGAATGATCCACGATCCTCAAAGAACCTTCGTCCACATGACAAATCCACTAACGTTATACTACTTAAGTATGTTCGGTTCTTGCTAGGTTATTTTATTTCATTGAAATTGAAGAAAAACAGTTAAAGGTCGATTCACAAATATCAGTGAATCTGTATTTATGCCACAGTACTCCTATGCTCCTATGAATATACTCTGAAAAGTTTAAATGCATCCATTATTTGTCCATTAAAATATTTAGGACTTTGCCGTTAATGTCGGCATTGAAGCTTCACTGAGTTTTCAATCAATCTTCAATCATTGGGCAATCACAAATGATTTATTTATTTGTTAGAAGTACTGTCCAACTAATGCCCTCCTTTTTACTTTCCACTCCCCTTGATAGCAGGTCAAGGGTCAAATTCATCTTCAGGCCATAATTATTTATTTATTTTCCAGGAGATGCAAGACGTGTTAGACGAGGACGAGGATATGGGCGACTGGATGATCGAGCGGGACTCCAAACTCGGCGTAGTGCTCCACGACAGGCTCATGACAGACGCGGCCCTCGGCGCAGCCCCCATCAAAACAGAACACTCGTACAGCCTGCACTCAGACAATGAATCAGAACCCTGCTCGCCACATCATACCAAAGTTGATGGTGAGTTAATCATGGATTTCCTTTAACCCGGGATTTTATGTTTCCGAGATTTTTTGTTATTAGTTTTTAAACTTTATTTTTATGAAAATTTGGGGATAATTTTGCAGCAATTACTTTATTTATCAGATTAATATCAAGTCTTTCAGTCGGTTCCGCCCCCATTCAAGAAGAACAGTACCTAATCAGGGAAGCTGCACAGTATAATGGAATACAAAAAAGTTAATTTTCTTCTAACTACACAAACATAATAAAGAAACAGTGTCTAGTTCAAGTGAAAATATAATTATATTCTATCTTATTTACAGTTATTTTAATTTATTATTTTACTATTTCACACATCTCGAAGCCGCATCCGGGACTTGGTCTTCAATTATACGCATTCTACTGCACGATGAATGTAGAATACTTCATCAACCTTACTGAGATTTATGACTTTGAATAATCATAAGGATTTTAAAATATTAAAGCATATAGTAACGGTTCTTTTTTTTAACATGGGTCGAAGGCCAGAATAGAAGGGTCACTACCAAACCTAGTTAAAATTATTATATAATGTTAGCACTTAATACTTTCTGGAGAAGGTGAGTTGCCATCCTTCCTTTGGTTTGTTTAATCTCTCTGATTTAAATTGCTCTTAACGCCCCTTACTAACCGTTTTTATGTATTTCAATAATAGTTACTGAGATAGTACTCAAAATTCGTTCTCTAAAATAATCTTTAACAATAATCTAATTTCTCTTCTCAGTTATCTATACAGGAGTATACTGATGTAGTAATACTTTAGGAAAAGTGTTCGTATAATATTACGATCGATCCATATTTAACGGAATACTGTTTTCTTTTTATTTCGTTATGTAGGTACATAATACTTTATAATACTTGTCCTTTTCGGAAGGTGCTTTCCCAGTTCAACTAAAGAGGTCGATAGTAAAGCCTCTTTTTAAGAAAGGTAGCAGATCTGACCCAAACAATTATAGGCCAATAACAATTGTCCCTATAATTTCTAAAATATTTGAGAAAGCCATGCTAAATAGACTAAACAGTTTCTTAGAGAAGTTTAAAACCCTACACAGCGATCAATATGGCTTTCGTAAAGGTAGCTCTACATCATTAGCCTGCTTCAATTTGCTTAAGTTTATTACTGAGAATATTAACAGTGGTAAAGGTCCAATAATTGCTCTATTCATGGACCTAAGCAAGGCTTTTGACTTCGTTAGTCATGATAAGCTTCTCCACAAGCTGGACGTTTGTGGGATTCGTGGAAAGGCTTTGGATTGGCTTGCAAGCTACTTGCGTGATAGAGAGCAATATACTGAGGTTAGTAAAGTTATAACGAACACTCAAACGAACAACAACAAAACTAAAAATTATGCAAAGCAAACATTTAAATCAGATATTATATTAAACAATCGTGGTGTCCCTCAAGGTAGTATTTTAGGCCCAATTTTATTTTTACTATATATAAATGACCTCCCAGAATGTATGACACATAAATGTATTCTTTTTGCAGATGACACGACAATCCTTATTAAAACTGACAAACAATTAGTTCAATCGACATTAAATTCTGCCCTTATTGACATTGCTAAATGGACCAACAGTAATAATCTATCTATAAATATTAACAAGACTAAATTTATGCAATTTGACTCATATAATACTAATCCACTAACACTTGACATTTCTTATAATAATTCAAAAGTAGATGAAGTTACGCATTTTAAATTCTTGGGTATAACTATGGACAGGCATTTGAGTTGGAAGTTTCATGTTGACAGTGTTTGCAAAAAACTAAGTCGTTTTATATTTGCTCTCAAAAAAATACGCCAAACCATATCATTCGATGCAGCTCTAGCAGCCTACCACGGCCACATATCTTCGGTGCTTGGCTATGGATTATTACTTTGGGGTAACTCTGTCGATGTTGACAAAGTTTTCAGAGTTAAAAAAAGATGCCTCAGAGTGATTAACAAAGCTTGGTACCGAGACTCTTGCAAACCACTTTTTAAAATTTGTAATGTTTTACCTCTACCTTGCATGTATATCAGAGAGATATGCTTGTTTGTGGAATCACATCCAAAATACTTTACCCTTAGAAAAGATGTAATCACCCGACAGAAAAGAGCCAAATTTGATAATCTGTTATATGATCCACAATGTAATAAATCTATTTATAAAAAAAATGTGTTTAATATGTGTATTGTTATTTATAATAAGTTGCCGGAATCTATAAAGGCACTTAGGGGTAACCTATTTAAAATTAAATTAAATAATTGGCTTAGTGACAAATGTTTTTATAGTGTTAAGGAATATATTGATTTTAAGTAGGTAATTGACATTTGTATTGACTTTTAATTTGTATTCTGATATCGATGACTTATATTTTGTTTAATTTTTTATTTGAATTCTCATTTAATTTTTAAGTTACAATTGATTTTTGATTATTTTAATTATTAAATTTTTTAACATTTGCATACCCGCTTGCGGGTTAAATACAATATGCTACTTGTACTATATAATATCGTCATGTACTTGAATTGAAAATGTATTTGGCAAATAAATGATTGATTTGATTTGATTTGATTTGATTTAACAGCTGACACCTGGCTTTAATATTTGCTGACGTCATTTTTATTATAGTAACATTACATCATTCGGCTAGGCCTGTGGGTAATTCTGTACACAATCATAATATAATTTTGACAAATCTCATGGTCAATGTTTAACCGAAAAATAAATAAGGGTGCACTGTATTACAAAACTGATAAGTTCGATCGTTAAAAAGCGCTTGAATCAATACTTTGTTTTAAATGATATATTTATACCGAATTAAGAAGCACTCAACCAACTTAGACAAAAAATGTTAATTGAATTGTAAGAGTTTTTATTGATTCTGAGGTAAAACAGTCAATGTAGAATATACGAGATTCACATAATCTACTCGGAAATGAGACAAATAAAAATACTTACATATAATTTCTTCACATCGCGAATTATATTGAATTTAATCAATAACATACATTAAATTGAAAACATGATTTTCTGTGCCGATTTCTGTCAAACATTTGGCTACACTGCAAGTAGTAAAGTATTATTTGTTTTTTAACCCCCGACCAAAAAAGAGGGGTGTTATTTATAAGTTTGACTTGTCTGTCTGGGACATCATAGCTCCCGAACGGATGGAGCGATTTCAATTTTGTTTTTTTTTATATGAAAGGTCAGCTTAGCCCGGTTGTTCTTAGACATGTTTCATGAAAATCGGTTGTGCCGTTTAAAAGTTATGGGGGTGAGAGTGGGAAAGGAAAACCGAAAATCTGCAAACATAGTCGAGTGGGGTATCAAAAGAAAGAGCATCGCGTGCACATTACTAAATATTATGGTGTTTTACTTTTAAGTAACGTCAACGGAAATTAAGGCATTGGAATCGGGGGTTTTTCTTACTTACGGGTACTTTTACTGTCACATTTGTCTTATGCAATTTGAACTTCATTAGGACTTCCCGCGCCCACCCTTTGTGTTAAACTCGAGATCTGTGGTGTCAGCGGCCGACACTAAAATAATTCCTTATCTTATATATAAAATTCACCTGTCACAGTGTTAGTTTCCATACTCCTCCGAAACGGCTTAACCGCTTATTATGAAATTTTATATGCATATTTTGTAGGTCTGAGAATCGGCTACTATCTATTTTCATTTTGCAAAACAACGTTTGCTGGGGTCAGCTAGTATAAGTATATAATACACCTAGCCTTGCCTATTTCGGCTACAGTGACCTATGCTTTCGTATTAAAAAGAACAAAACGAGGAGTGTTTTGCTCTCATGTGGCTTATATACCCAATTTTAGCGACAAACGTGCGATCCCAAAATTCGCACTCTACCTCTAGAGTACCATTGACAAAGTTTTAGTTTATTTTTGAGGATGGCATGTCTTTGAGAAAGTCACGCTTGAAGTCTCAGTTCTCGTCTTCTGTCTTCTTCTAACACATATTCGTACATATTATTATGTTCTAACACTTTTACACATTAGATTATGTATGAGTCACGATCATGCAGCTAAAGCGATTAATTTAATGGGGTAAATAACACTGAACTCGGGGTGGCGATAAACTTGATTAATGATAAAAGTAAAAAATGGGTAAAACTTTAGAATCCAGCCGCACGATTTGGGGGGGGGGGGAGGTGGAGTGGGGGAGGGGGGAGGAGGGGGAGGGGGGAGGAGGGGGAGGTACCCCCTGTACCACTCCCCCCCCGCGGAAATATGTAGTATAAGAGATATAGCAATTTGAAATTCAATAAAATCTAACCTCAAAAATAGGGTTTTAAATAATTTCTTAGCTTCTCAGTTACAAATATTAAATAAAAAACAATATTTAAGTAATCCTTATTGGTTTACGGTGCAATCTACACTCTTTTGTTGATAAAATTAACCCATGCTCTTCAGCAAATGCGATTCGAGTTGGCGAGTGTCAAGTTGTCGTATCAGACGAGCCAAATTAAACATCGCCACAATTTCCGAAGTAAATGGCGCTTTACAAGCACTCCATCATCTTCAGGCTCTAATAAAAAAAAATAGTATTAATAAACTGCTCCGGCGCTGCGGGAAGTGCAGCCCCTTCGCCCTTGCGTAACAAAGCGCAGTGACCCATGCTCACCTCCGCAGCTTCGGCTTATTGGTCGCCTTCGGCGACCAGCCTCAGCCGCTCCGGCTCGAACGGGTGCCTGCGCTTTGTTACGGCGGGCGGGAGCTGCTCTCCCTCCGCGCCTCCGGCTTTTTATATACACTCTAGTTGTGTGACAGACAAGACCACGTGGAATTAGGGGTGCACTGATTCGGATTTGCAACTTAAAGTGACCTAAATCAACCCAATGTAGTGTGCACTGATTCGGATTTGCAAATTGAAGTGAGGTTATAAAGGTACAATCTAACCTTATCTAATTGTAATTCTTACCTTCTTGACTTCCCGATGGAATTGGTTCACCTTCCCTGCGACTCGTCGACGCTACTTATATGATTGCATTGTAATTTTAAGGTAAAAACATTACATATTATAAAATTTTATACAAAAATAACGTTCTATTTCACGAAAACAAAATTTTTTTTTATTAAAAAAAAGTACGCATCTCCGCGGTGAGGGGGTGGTATTTTTGGAAAGGGGAAACCAATGCCATCTTAAATCGCGCATCAGCACCCCCAAAATCCTGCGGCTGGATTCTAAAGCCAAGCCAAAAAATGTGTTATTGTACTTCTTCTATCTTGTGGAAAGAATATACTACGAGAAATATAATTAGTTTTAATAAGTTTATATGCTTTTGCCGTCTACAAAACAGCGCGAGGTGTTAACAAGTATATTTAACTTTTGTAATTTATAATGTCCGTGAAGAGGTTTTGACGATTCTTATTTTACTACAAACCTTGTGATTTCAAAGTTGTCCCATTTAACTTAATAATTATATTATTGGTTGGGTTGTTCGTGTTTTATTAAGGCTTGTGATATACAAATGCACGAAAACGTTACGTCGCGCGAAACATAGAGATGTTTAAAATTATTTTTTTCATATTTTAGAAAAATTAAGTTTCCGTTAGATTTCCTCCAGAGCCCTTATATGTCCACTCTGTAAATTTTTTTGCACTAGCTCCTTGGCATACTGTAAAGTTGTCCAATGTCCATCCTGGTCCAGCCGGGGATAAGTAGGAAGATAATTCGTCGATTAAGATCGTAATGGTTGGTGTCGCATTCGGAGGTTCCCGCGCCAAGCCTTTAAAGACTGGCTCCTGAAATATCAATCTGTCAGTGATCACGTCTCCGCACACACCGTATGTTTAACAAAAATATTTGTTAAATAGGGCCATTAAAAAATACACATAAAAGCTTAAAATATTTTTCAAGTACCCACAACATATATTTCTTACACACAGTAAGCGGTTTTTGTTATTAATAAAAGGTTTGCGTATATCAGTAGGTACAGTGGCGGTTTGTTTTATAGTCTTTATCAGTAGGGACCTAAGCCGAACCATGGACACGCGTATTGATAAACCAAACTCAGCGCGCTCGTGTTATTTGATAACATTAACGTTTTCTATCGAGTACTGTTTTAACATCTATTTGTTTGTTAATAAAACGCAAATGTGTTGCTGAGAAACAATTCACGCTTACGGTATGCTACTTAATCTATTTCTACACAAACAAGGAATCAATAATTGAAAATCTGAAATAATTCAAAAATTGATATCAATTAATTAAGTTTGAGCAAGATAGCAAGCTCTACAATCTCTTTCCAGCTCTATTTTCCAGGCTATAAGAAGGTTCTAGCTGGGAATTAACAATCAAATCAATTCTACTTTAAAACAATACAATGTCGATTTAGTGATAGGATGTCGGTTAATGTAAAGGGGACCCAAATACGTAACATAGAATAATGCCCGACAAACTCTACTTTGTCATAAAAATTGAGTTAAGTGAACGTGATGGGTATTAAATTAATTGAGAAATACAGTTTGTATAGCCGGAGTGACCATAAAATAATTGCAACAATGACGTGACTTTGATGAGCGCAGATTTAATCTGTGTTAATACAAATAACACATCCATAAAGATGTTTAACTTTAAAATACGGGACTGTATACTTAATTAACCTGGGTTTTTTCACCCAGGTGCATAAAGTAAACTGTTAGTTGACTTTATACACCCAGTCAATCAATCATTAATTAAAAACCAAAGAAAGTATTTCATAATTAATGCAGTTTAAGGACTTTACCTAAATATTTAAAGGGACTCCTGTCAAACAAATGTGATTAATATAAAGTTAAGCAAAGTTACGCCTAGCACAGTACAGGCCAGGCCACTTGCATGGGTGGCTCTGACTGCATCTTTAAGCACATTAAAAAAAGTGTTCACTCCCCTCACTTATTTTTGTGTTTTTTATTGCAAATTGTTTGTAAACAGGTGTGTTAAGAGTCTCTCATAGATTTCACGTTAATTTTCAAATTAGATGCTTTTGTTAGGACTGTTACTGTTTTCCCTTCTTGTTAGTCGCTGCAACTGCTGGTTCAAATTCACATTATAGGTATCTATGGACGCATTTGAGTGCACATGATGCTCCCAATCGCTCTTAGGCGTAAGTAACACTGCAAGCTGAACTGCCAAGCGGCATCACCCGACATAACCCCTCAATATGATTAGAATCAATGAGGGAGCCCTTTGTCCAGCAATAGTTAAGTTACGGTTGAAATGATGTTATATGTAAATACTTATAAATACTGTACATAGGCTTTAACGGTGAAGAACAACATTATAAGGAAACTGGCATGCTCTGAGAACTTGATGAGTTTGAAGAACATGTAACATTCACTAACCCCTCCTACATGGCCAGCGTGGTACAGTAAGCCTAATCGCTTACCTGCCTGTCTCGTGCTCGAAAAATCCCTGTGTCCTGTCCCTGTCTGTGTGTGTAAAGAGATCTGCTTATGCTTTAAATTATATGCTAATTTTTACTCAACTCCTAAAACCTATCTACTGGTAATTCAACAGAGTTTACAAGCTCAAACAAAGTTTACATCATATGCTCATTTTTACTCAACTCCTAAAACCTATCTACTGGTAATTCAACAGAAAGTTTACAAGCTAAAATGGTTGAGCGAACCCCGTATAATTTAGTAATTACCCACTTAGCACCTTGTAGACCTAGTTCTGCTCGCGTGCTCGAATTTTCGAATGCACTCTGATAATTAGTTTATTAAGTTGAACAGACATCGGTGGAAGTGAACCCGCATATTGTTGCGTGCTAGAAATCAACTGGCACATGTTAATGAGTCAATCATGCGTCCCTGTTCAATATTCAATTATGTAACCGTTGAAACTGCTGTGAAACAGTTACGGCTATGAGGTTTTCTGTATGCCTTGTGTAAATTATCGATACTTTGTATCTTAGAGAATCTATATCCCTTGTATAGTTACAGTACGAAGAGTTTTTTGGCATTTTGCGGGGACGTTTCCACCTTAAATTTTTGTGGTATCTGCGTTGGATATCCAATGATCAATAGCAGGTTCAGGATCAGCAACATTTGCTTGGTAAGCGTAGCTTTTGTGTTACGGATAGAATTCGTTTAATATATCTAATACAACAATGCTAATCAAACCTATTTACTCAGATATTTTTTTATTTGAGTTGCAATTGCAAGCGATCCACCTTCGTCACGGAGCCAGTCAATCTAAATAGTTTCTACTGATGACGGTAAATTGTTCTGGATTCTAACATCTTAAATCAGAACAAGTTGTAATTTATTAAAAATATAACCCGACTTAACTTATTTGGGATTTCTTACTGTATATAAGCCTTTTAAGAGAGAATGGTTGCTACGCCTAAAGTTGCGTAGCAACCATTAGTCGCATCGACATAGCCTATAAACGGACAGTCGGATCGAAAAACGTTGAAAGAAAACAATTTTTTTTTCTAATTATGTCTGTTGACTAACACTATTTTTGGAACAAAGTTCCTTATCGCGCGTTGTGAAAGGGGGCAAGACGGAAAAAAATCTTACGAAAAGTTGTCACGACACTTTTTGCTATAGTAAGCTATTGTAAGCTGTGCTGTGCATTTTTGTAAATAATAAATTATAATAATATTTTTTTTTTATATATTTAATTTTTTTTAAAACTTAAATTAATCCTGTCATTGTTTCTTCGTTCGTTCGTTGTGAACTTCGTTCCATCCCTTGTCACCTCTCAAGTTATTTATTATTATAAAATGGCGTCCAGCAGTCGCCTTGTTGAATTTTCACTAACGTCATGTCGTTAGTGACACTCGCCGTATCGATTGACGTGTGAATCATAGAAATCGGCCCAAGCGTTTGGTCTGCATAGTGGGACAAGAAACATACATACAAAAAATGTTAAACAAATTTCCACTCCTTAGCGTGACGCAGTCGAGTAAAAAGCGTAGATATCAGTAAACTTCTGGTCGATAAGCTGTCGAAGACGACCCAAAACTAGGGTTACCAATCTTCTTCGCATTAGCTTTAACTGTGTGTGTTAAAAGTATAGTAATACCCTCTACGTATTAATTTAAAGATACCGTATACCAATTTATTTGCAAAGTGTTCAAGCTTGAAACAAAACTTAATGAGCATAATACATACTTCCCCTAGTTCCAACCGATCGCTTCTGCATTATGCAGCAGGAAGCGAATTAGCCCATTTTCAGCAAGTGCGTGAACAAACAGTGTTGCTCATCTCTAAACCGGTATTCTGATACGTTTATATATAATTACATTTAATAACAAGGTTATCCTGTATTCAGTTCTTAACTTCTTACCTTTAAACTGATTAATCCCTACTAACATAAAAATATGTTTAAGCTGAAATTTTATGTTTGTTGTTCTTTAACGGCAAAATAGCCGAACCGACTTGACTGAAATTTGTTATGGTGATGGGATATACATTGGATAAGGACATAGGCTACTTTTAACAGCGAGCAAATATGTAGCTCGCTCGCTGTAATAAGATGTGATAGATAGAGTTGAAATTCTGTGGGATGATGTATTTTTGTTGCCGCTATAACATCAAATACCTAAAAACACATAATAAATAAATATATAAGGGACCACAAACATGATTTTTGTGAAGTTAGGCAACCTTGCGCGATGCCAGTACTTGTATGGGTACCTCACTATCTCCATCTTTTTGCACTTATAACATTTTTTATTTTTATTTTCTGGGTATCAAAATGCAAAACATAAATCTATATAAATAAAAATGAATTGTTGTTCGTTAGTCCGATTATAAACTCGAGAACGGCTGAACGGATTTATCTTATCTTAGTCTTGAAATGTTCGTGGAGGTCTAGGGAAGGTTTATAAGTCGAGAATAAATCGAATAATTGCCGGGATATTAATTTTGAATAATAACCCGTACGAAGCCGGGGCGGGCCGCTAGTACAACATAAAAATAAATATTGTGACAACCATAGTGATTCAAATTCTCTTTGGTGACAACCTCAATTATGGAGGAACTCTTTTCTTACTGTACATAATCTTTGGTTACAAATTAAAAAGTATTTCGATCTAATCAATAAACTTTTTGCTTTGCCATTATGTCATCAACGTATTTATTGCTTTCAGAGACAGAGAGTATATAATCCCTACGTTTGTTGTTATTAGGTAAATTTTTACAACTTTTTGTGTTACTTAGTTCAAGATTTTGTAAGGAGCAACAAATTCAATTCTGCAATTCTTTTTAAAAATAAAACTTAGCCTATGTTACTTGGGGATAGTGTAGCTTCCATTGGTGAAATAATTTTCAGATCCGTTAAGTTGTTTCGGATCATAATCATTATAAACAAACAGCGTAGGAGAATTAACTTCAGTTAAGGTTCCATTGAGACTGATTGGCAGCTACGCGACGTTCCGTATTATTATCAAGTTCATAAGCCTTATTAACAAAAAATATATATATATGTACCAAATAGCTCCATAGCTCCCGAACGGATGGAGCGATTTTGTAAGTATGAAAGATGAGTCTGGCGCGAGTGTTCTAAGACATGTTTCATGTTTTGTTCGGTCAAAATCGGTTGTGCCGTTTAAAAGTTATGGGGGTGAGAGTGGGGAAGGAAAACCGAAAATCTGCAAATATACTGGACAGTGTTTTTTTTTTGTTTAGCAATATTTTGCAGTCGCTATCAACCTTTTGTAAAACCGACTACATCGCAATGGTGACAGTTGAGCAGTCCCACGCTCAACGCACCTATATCGACAACGCAACAACTATATGTTATAAAAACCCGCTGTAACACACGTTAACACTGCTTGACCAAATTTCACGCTGCGCTGTGATATAGCCATAGCTGTTTCCAACCCTAATAGTATGCGCTGTGATTTATAGCCATAGCTGTTTCCGACCCTAATAGTACGTTCTATTTTTTTTAATGTTTTTAATAAGTGATAAACCTCACTTTGCAGGTTAAACTATTTTTAAATTTTTTTTAAGCAGAAAAATTCCTGTGCGCAAAGATTACAGATGTGCCTTAATTTTTTCTGCATAAAAAAAAATTTTTAAAAAGTACGTTGTATGTTTCAGACATGGAAGACGAATGCTACCCAGCCATGCCAGCGTCCGCGTGGAGCAGCAGGCGGCGGTCCAGCGACTCGCCGGTGCGGGAGGTGAAGGAGGAACCCAAGTCGGAGCCCGACTCCCCCGCCTCGTCCTGCCCACCGTCCCCGGCGCCGCCGCTCGCACATCTCGACTATGTTATTGACCATACGGTAAGTCAAGACCTGTTAAAGGTTTTATTTATTTATTTATTTATTGGAAAACCAAAAACTTACAAATACATAGTAACAAATCAATATAACACTAGAAAGCTTAATTAAGGTTTCCTTAAAGAGACCTTTGCCTATGGGGCTTTATGGGTAAAATTGATGAAGTCATTTACATTCGACTAGGTACTCTTCGACTGCTAATCTGTAGCTTATTGGGTACCTTCCATATAAGAGTTATAGCGGCATAGCGTAACAGGTCAGGTCATGTTTGTTTACGAAATGCCAAGCTATGTGACAATACACTACAGAATATTGTATTACGCATGTATATTATAAAGCAATCCCTAGCGTAGCATTAACTATAATATTTAAAGCTCTTTTTGCTATCCTAAGTCTAGTTAGGACGCCTACATACTAGCTTACAGTAAACCAAACATTTCATAAGACGTTTCAATAAAAATAATACTAATTTAATAATTTCGGTAATTGCTTTAAGCAGGTTTAATTTTGCTAATTTTACTATGTATTTATAATTTTGTATTTTTGTTTATTGGTAAATAAACTAAAATAATTCTTAAATTGATTTTAAAATTATCCCTTTCCCTTTAAACGTCTTAAAACAAGCATACGACATGTATTAATGGCTTCAATAAGCTATGACTTTATCTTTGTGGTCTTTGAATACACCTTTAATTTGTTCTTCACGGTGTTTACTCATAAACAGCGACTCGATAATACCTGCATTAGTTATGTATAAAAACTCAACCCAAGCACGATTACCGTGACTTGTGTAAATAGGTACTGCTTGGTAAAATAGTACAGACATTTCGATGATCACAAACAAAAACTACAATAAAAACTAAAGGTCAGGAGAGTTTAAGTGTACTACTTTTCAACTTTCACAGACGCTTGTTTATCTCAACGAGACAGATAAAAGATAATTATGCCCATAATTACTGTAGATAATCGTTTCGTTTTGGTAAAATTTTAGCGAGAACTTGCCAAAGTATGGAACAAAAAACATTCAAGAATGTAAAGACTCCGTAGCGGTCATTGTCGAAAAGGTTTATTAACGATTACCTTTGTGCAGAAATTAGCCGCCGCAAATATTGTCCTTTTAAATTTTCAAATAAGAACTTGTACTTGAAGGATAGAATTATCTTATTTAGCCATGATTTCACCAGTGGCTATAAGGCCATCAGATCAGGCTAAACTCTGCTAAACCGCTTAACTGAGATCAAATTGACAGTTTTCAATGATTGAACTTGGCTTGATAAATCGTAATTTGAAGCATAAAATGGAGAAATTATGCCTTAAACAGTGTAAACCAGACATGAGCTATAACGCTGAACTAGGAATGCTGAAACTTTCGATAAACACAGCGAAGTGATTTATGTATTGGCTTAAAATATATTCCTTGCTATAAGATGCTAATAATATGTTTAAATATCACACGAGCATTCCAATCCTATAAGTAAATAAACAGACCTGCTTCATTATATTAACTTGCTTTTTTATGTTTACGGGATTTTGATAGAACTTCACAGTAATATAGCTTACATATCAGAATAACCCATAGGCTTCTTTTTACCTCGGTAAAATACCACATTTCGCGATACTATCCATTATTGCGAACGAAACCCGATTTGGATAAAATTTGAAACGGTTATATAAAAATAGCTGTTGTCCCAGTAAAGAACAAAATCTACCATTACACGGGCAAAACCACGGAGCAAAGCTAGTTAGTAGATAAATAGACTTGCTGCATTATAGCGTGCTCCTTTTACGTTTGCAAGTTTCTTGATATAATTACATGAATGCTTAATCGTTTGATGTAGAACGTACTTAAATAGAACGTGCGAACATGCTTAAAGCAATCTTCGGTTGATATTTTGGTATAATGTTTTATTAACTCAACATTAGGCTTCTAAATAAATATCTAGCGATACTCTAGCTCTTGTTACATTAATATTGTTATTCCAAACTCATTTAAATGAACGTATAAAAAACATTCAATGTTATCAAGGGCATTCACATTTATTTGATGCTCTAGATGCTAACAAATAGTAATAGTATGTAGACTTAACATTTTATACAAGGTGTTTTGGATATGGTATATAAAGCAGAAAGGGTGTGTATGGCACGCACCATGCGAACATAATTATTTTGTTTGAATATTTTTCAATTAACAAGCCCATTTGTCGAAAAATATCTTTGTAGCGTAAATCTGTAAATCCAATTTTCCATAACTAAAACACAAATTACACCTCAAACATAACTCGTATTATGCCCAGCTTAACGCAAAAATAGACCATAATCTACTGAGAAATAGATAAGATCGAACAATCTTTATTACTTTGTACAGATACATCTGTTGACAGATCACGATGTATTTACATTTATATTTGCTAGCTCTGCCTCGCGGCTTTATTTGCTCACCTTTTTACTCAAGCCTCTGAAAATGGAAGAAGTATTTCACTATTGTATAATATTTCTAATGACCGATAGATATTGGTTTTCCTGTAGAACTGTATTTAGTCATCAGAAAACAGATGATTATATTGAAATTCATTGCCCAGTATAAATTCTAACTCCTGTTGAAAATCTGATTTTGTGGGATTCACGAATTCTATAACGATGTATCTAACTGTCGTGTGTCCAATTTAAACTCATCGAAACTGTACCTGTTTGTTTGCTTTTATTTTAGGTAAGTACTTGCAGACTTTTCGATTGTCAGATGGACTATCTGATGTTATTTCCATACATTTGCCAGTTAATTTGCCATTAGCCTTGGGACTTTAACCGGGGATTGAAAATTTTAGAGCTACCTACAAAGCAGCATTGCGGAAAGTCTATATATACTACGCTGTAACTATTGTAGTATGATGAATGGCATGATCTAGCGGGTTTTTCCTCGTGCAAAACGTGTGCGAGATGCACTTGTTATGCCCTTCACTTTAACCTGTTATGTTATTGTGCCGTAGATACATGTATATTTTTATGTCAAACCGTGAATGACGCTTTACTGTCAACACACATTTATCAGAACTCATATAAAACTATTTCGGAGATTGTGAATCAAGCCCTTAATCTCATTTACTAGTGTGCGGATTTAAATCAGTACCTTATCATTATCATCATCTTACCATGGAACCTCCTCTGCGTACGCAGTCCAAGTTTATGAGCGAAGTCGACTTCTTTGTTGAGTTGTTTGAGTTATGAATGTAGGTTAATTGTGTTATACATACTCATATGTATGTATTTATATAGCTACTAGCGGCCCGCCCCGGCGTCGCACGGGTATAAAATTTTCCCGGAAATTATTCGAATTTTTCTCGCCGTAAAAACCATCCATCTCTCAAGTTGGATCGAACTGCACATGGTGTGCGAATTTTATTATAATCGGTTAAGTGGTTTAGGAGTCCATTGAGGACAAACATTGTGACACGAGATTTATATATATTAAGATATTGTGTTTTTTTTTTGCAGACGGGAACCATCCACATGCCACAAGCAGTGCTGCAGAAGGTCGGCGCCGCGGGGGTGCCGCAGCTCCTGCTCAGCGCGGCGCCACGCCTCGCCACCACGCTCAACAACAACAAACTATCCATTAAGGTCACCTCCAGCTCGAACGGCTCAGGTCAGTACATGCAGCTATCTCCAGCGCGGCGCCACGCCTAGCCACTGCGCTCAACAACAACAAACTATTGATTAAGCTCAAACTGTCAGGGCAACCATATTGCCTAGGTTATTCAGGTTGCAGTGAAAATTTGTTTTCAATTACAGGCTAGGTGTAATTACTTTTATGCATGATGTACAGCATTAGTTTACTTGAAACTAGAATAAATAATTCACCACACATAAACATAAAACTCATAATAGATATAAACAATCCATTTAGGAACAAAATGTTGAATTCAACATATAATATTACTCGTATAAGGCCGATGGGTTTAATTGTTTTCTTTAAAGCGTTATTTTCTGGAACCACGTCACGTCGTTGAGAAAACGACAAAATGTTACGGGTAAATGCTCACTCGCATTGAGCATTACTCACAGAGTGCCGAGCATTCGCTAAGAAGAGACTTAAGGGCTACCTCGATATCTGTGGCGCGAGGAACATCATAACACAGTTGCCCCTAATTATACCGCTCGTATAAACGTAGTTTAATGTTTCCCCAAAGAATTCCCATCTTCCAGTTCTAGTAGCAGCTGCAAGGTTAAATTATTAAGTTGTTTAATTATTGTATTGTTACCAGGTTTCAACTTGCCGCCAACCCCGCCGTCGTCTCTGTCATCCTCGGACAGCGAAGGTGCTTTGTCTCCGTCGCACGAGGCTGCACCCCCCGCTGCCCCCGCGGCGCCCACCCGCCGCGCCCACCTCTACGTGTCGCACCACTCGAGGCAGCCGATCAACACGCCGCTGATCAGCTCGCAACCCGTGAGTTACTCATCTGTCAACCTGCTTTCGTCTCCATCGTCGAGGTTCTCTCATAACTCTTTCTGTTAGGAGTCTTTCTCTTAAGTTACTACTTGCGACTGTCAAGTTATAAGCATTATTTCAGTTATACGCGTTCAAGAATTGAAAAATATTTTATTATGTCATTGACGACATGCCTGAAGACCACACTCTATAGTGGCACTCAGCACTATAGAGTGTGGTCTTCTGGCTAGTGAGCAGAAAATGATGGCACAAAACTTCTTTCTGCCCATTGGCGATGCAAAGATTATCCGCACGCCTCTAGCGGCGAAATTTAGAAACTGTCTAAGAACGAGACTTTGTTTATTTGTTGAAGTTATATCTGATTTGTATTTAATTTATTATTTTTGTTTTTCCCTGACGTTAATTGTAACGAAAACTGTCAGAGTGTCGTTCTTTCACAGCTTCACAATTTTGATACTAGAGGCGCTAGTTAGAATGTTTGCATCGCCAATAGCGTTGAGTTAATAGGGGGACGTGACGTGAAACTCGATGCAGATGGCGCCACTGGCACATAAACTTCTCCTTTGGCATTCGTGACTATTCCGCCGTAGACAGGCGACCCTCATGTTTTTTTTTATATTTCTTCTTCTTTGTGTTCAATAGCGTCCGCGATTCGCTATTATGTCATATTTCAACACGCTTTAAAAGATTATTTAAAAAGTAAATGTTTACTGTCCAAGCTATTTTTTTTACTATTTTTTTCTACTACAGAAAGGGTCAACGGGCAATCTGGTGCTAACGGAAGAAGAGAAACGCACGCTTCTCGCTGAGGGTTACCCCGTGCCGACGCGCCTACCGCTCACGAAGGCCGAGGAGAAATCGCTCAAGAAGATTAGAAGGAAAATAAAGAACAAGGTATTTAAAAGTGTTTCTTTTGATGTGAAAACTTCTTTTGCCTTGTGCAATCTTTTTGGATCGTTCAAAATATTAAACTCGCGTCAGATTATCAGATCAACTCGTGAACTGACCGACTTTTATATTGATAATTAAAGCAAAAAGCAAAATTAAAGTGCAAAAAATGCATAATGTTATTTATTCCCTTTGGATTTTTCAAGTATGCTGATCGTTTCTGTCTTGTTACAGATTTCAGCACAAGAAAGCAGGCGCAAAAAGAAAGAATACATGGACCAGCTGGAGAGGAAAGTCGAGATCCTGTTATCAGAGAACTCAGACTACAGGAAACGGGTGGACAATCTCGAGTCGAAAAACGCGAGTCTGTTGAGCCAAGTGGCCTCGCTGCAGGCCATCGTGGCCCGCAGCCGCAAGTGAGGACCTCGCCGCTCGTGACGTCACTCGTCCCGGGCCCGCTCTCACACAACCACAAGCCGGGCCCATAACCTACGTCACCAGGTATCGCCTGCTGCGAAGCAGACCCACAGGCTGCGAGAACATGCGGCCCAGATATCATTGTCGAACGCTGTCCCTTTTCGGAACGTATATTAAATGTATATTTTGGATGTATTTACATAATCGGCCCGAAAGCGAAGGGTACTGTCAGCGTGGATTGGTTGCTCACTATACTTATTTGTAAGTAAATAGGTATTCCTGTGGTGCTGGATCCGTTATACCTGATACGGTAATAGGTATACATACAATCAAGTGCCACACTAGATATTTATTTAACACAACTGGAAATTACAGTTACAAACGACAGAATGCGGCTTATTAGACAAGATGACAGGGAATAGTACTGGGCTTTAGATAAGTTAGGTTACGCGTGTTGTTTGAAATCTCGTAATATATTTTAATGTGCTGTAAAAGCGATACATGTTTATGTTTAAGTAATATATTATGCGTGTTTTATCAAATGTGCAATAGATTAAGGTTTTTAATTGTTACCCAAAGCATACAATGTATTAGTATGTCGCTGTGTCTATGAGAGGACGGACTCGGAATTCCGTTTGTATTCAAGAAATACCTAGGTGAACGGCCTAAGCAACATCGACTTTTTAACATTCTAGTTTGTTGTGACTCTACTGCGGTAGTCTGCGAATGTCACGTGACTACATATTCAGCGTTCTTGAGTAGGTATTGCGTTATGGTGCGTCGTTGTGTACCGAAATCTTTTTAGCATAATAATGTAAGACGGGTGACCGCACACGTCCGCTCGTCTTATCGATTTAATATTGAATTCCATGAATTTGCATTTATAGCAAAATGTGTATCGTCCTAGAGATTTTACCTTGGGTTTAAGATTTAGATTTATTTATCTGAAGGACAAGTGTATTCGGTATAAGTCTAGTCTCTCGTAGGACTTCGTAGGCAGGGTCTCGGCGGAGGCCTGTGGAGCAGATTAGCTGGTCTTCATCTCAGGTCAATATGCGCTTTGTAGATCGACAAGTACAAATGACATGCCTTCAGCGAAATCGATGCATCTCTCTCGAGTTGCCACATCTCTTGTAAGTCTGAACAGTATTTTGTTGCGACTGTGAGGTTTTTGGCACACCTTCGCAATAGTTAGCTTTGAAATCTGCACTCAGAATTGGTAATCGTGTCTTGCCAACAACATGTTTGCTCATTATGCGTAACTGTTCTAACAATACTATTTATCTTCTCTCTCTTCTAACATTCTCTATCTACTAAACATTCCATACTTACCCAAGAATATGTGTGACTTAAGTGAGCTCGAGTACTTATTTTGTTACATATAATATTTAATTTTAATATTTCTAGAACATTGTATTGTATGACCAATTTTAACTTAATTATATTCGAAAAATGGAAGCTGTTAATAAATTCGCTAGCATATATAAAATTAGCAAATTAGTAAAAATATTTATTACTGTTAAATCTTGTGTTTAATATATAATTAGGAAATTAAGTCGTAATTTAAAACAGATGCAAGTTTATCTCACTGTTACTTTGTGGCTTTTAGTGATAGTGAAATTATTTCATGTACCTTTATGTACACAAGTGCAATTACCTACTATGTTCTCATTTTAAACTAATGTTCTTCCTAACTAGATATAAGAAAGATGATATATTTATACCTACTTCGTATTCTCTATTCTGAAATCAATTAAATATATCGACATATTATATCTTCGAATTGAGGTATATCATCATATAATGAAGGTAATATTTTAAGAGATTTTCATATACTTATTTTACAATATTATTGCATAACTAACAACTAAATATTTCTAGTATTTATTATATATTGTTATATGGATTAGATCGCTTAAAATATAAATATTTATGTTGTCTGGCATTATTGATTCTATAAAGTAATCAGAGAAGATTTTAACGAAATGATATCATCTATTTTATCATAAAATATATCATAGTAATTATGATGAAATTCCTAAAGGCATTTACCGTCTACTAAAGTGATTTTAATTTGAAGTTTTGTGAACTGTAAAGTTATGTGTGTAGGTGTACCTGTTGCAATGATTGTAGTGTGTCGTAGGCGCTCTAAGTAAAACAGAAATGCCAAACAAACTACTTATTAAAAACCTAAGCATCGCACATTTTGGGTGACAATGCTCTGAGATCCATTCGAGATTCTATTATTATAGATAAAATGAGGAAATCAAAATCCAAAATTTAAAGAAAGAATATTTTTTTTCTGGTCTCGAATGAATCTAATTGCGTTAACAAGCGTTTTGTTTGTAAAGAAAGGAAATTAATAATAAGTTAGTCTTTGCGTCGCAAGATAATTTCTTACAATTTGTTAATGTAAAGTGTATTTTATGAATAGTTTTGTTAAAACTATTAGCTGTTACCTTGAGTCATGATTTGTTATGTAATACGTTTGTTATTATTATTTTTCAATGACATTGCAGATTCTACTGTCACCCTTTGATCTAAATAAAGCGTCAAATATGTATATCGATTGTTTTTATTTTAATCATACAGTTTACTTAGATATTAAGGCACTTAATGAGGAGCTTATATTATAAAAAGATTACACAAATGTTAATTAGCGAGAAGCCAAATTTTTACAAGACTAGAAAATCTTATAAGATAGCAATAAAGGAGCACCTTGGTATGGTTACTCAGTCGGAATTAATCTCAAATATTCACATAAAAAGCAATCTTGTCTAAACAGAGAAGTTAAATGCAAAGAATTATTTTAAGAATTGCGAAATTATTGCCCACGTTCGTTCGTTTCTTGAGGTCAGTAGGTACCTATGTCCTATCTGTGAAGCAAAAAACCATTGATAGACAAAGACAGACACATTTTGGTACTAACCTACCAGTCTGAACCATTATCGTTACAATGTAGGTACCTATTCCAGGAATATAAGTCAAATAAGGACAAACGTCTCGGAATGAGATGTATTTTATAATTATTTTATTACGCCGCTAGAAAGTTATATAAACTTTAAATTTGGCATCAAATCCAGGGCCCGGGGACATTTTACATAATATTTTTTTTGGCCTTTGGATCTGCAGTCGTGGATCCTACGATTAATAGTAAGGAGACAAGTAGGGTCCCAAAGTAAAGGTTTATACAAGTTTCTAAGCTATCTTATTCAAAATAAACCCCCTAATTCCTGTCAAAGCAGTCTCTACAAAGTAATGAATATCTTCTTCTTGGCCATAACATGAGCAATGATGACCCATAACGCGGTGCCCCATACAGCTTCGACAAGGCTGATAGTATGCGTCCTCATGTTGGGGATCTTCCAGTGGAAGGGGAAGAGATGGGCGCATATCGAGTGGCCGACGTAGAGCGCGATGGCGTTTAGGCCGGGCGCCCTGAATGGCCCGCCCGCCCAGATACGCCAAGCGTCCGTGAGGGTGTAGCAGAAGCTTAGTAGGACGAGGCAGCAGGCTGACGTTACTAACACGAATGATGTGGACCTGAAAGAAACAATTCGGGAAGTTAGACTATATAAATGTACCTATTTAAGTATAATTGATTTTGACTTTAGCAAGTATGTTTTGGATCTATCGAAACTACTCTGGATTAAGCACCCCTCATTCAAAACGAATCTACTCATATTACTCCCGGTAAGACTATCATAGAAAAAAAATGTTTATAGTATTTGCAGAGCAGAGCGTATCTGTATGCGTAACCCCGCCACTGCTTTTGCAACTAACGGTGTCGGGGCATATTTGTAAGATCGTTTCAGTAGAACAGATCTGAACCAGCCGCGACTTGTGTGACCGCTGCAGCACTGTGACGACACTCACCACAGGTTCTTGTCGATGGGCAGCACGCCGTGGTCGCGCGAGAAGCCGGCGAGCAGAGCCCCGGCCAGCGCGAACACCAGCGCCCAGGCCAGCCAGCGCGACACCCGCGACTTGTGCGACCGCTGCAGCACTGTGACGACACTCACCACAGGTTCTTGTTGATGGGCAGCACGCCGTGGTCGCGCGAGAAGCCGGCGAGCAGAGCCCCGGCCAGCGCGAACACCAGCGCCCAGGCCAGCCAGCGCGACACCCGCGACTTGAGCGACCGCTGCAGCACTGTGACGACACTCACCACAGGTTCTTGTTGATGGGCAGCACGCCGTGGTCGCGCGAGAAGCCGGCGAGCAGAGCCCCGGCCAGCGCGAACACCAGCGCCCAGGCCAGCCAGCGCGACACCCGCGACTTGTGCGACCGCTGCAGCACTGTGACGACACTCACCACAGGTTCTTGTTGATGGGCAGCACGCCGTGGTCGCGCGAGAAGCCGGCGAGCAGAGCCCTGGCCAGCGCGAACACCAGCGCCCAGGCCAGCCAGCGCGACACCCGCGACTTGTGCGACCGCTGTAGCACTGTGACGACACTCACCACAGGTTCTTGTTGATGGGCAGCACGCCGTGGTCGCGCGAGAAGCCGGCGAGCAGAGCCCCGGCCAGCGCGAACACCAGCGCCCAGGCCAGCCAGCGCGACACCCGCGACTTGAGCGACCGCTGCAGCACTGTGACGACACTCACCACAGGTTCTTGTTGATGGGCAGCACGCCGTGGTCGCGCGAGAAGCCGGCGAGCAGAGCCCCGGCCAGCGCGAACACCAGCGCCCAGGCCAGCCAGCGCGACACCCGCGACTTGTGCGACCGCTGTAGCAGCACTGTGGCGCCGGCTTGCACGCCCAGTAACGCTTGGACAGCTGATGTTAGACATCCTGGGAAAACATAGAATTTAGAAAGAAGCCTTATGAGAATCCTAGTGAAAGTTGATGATGATTTTAATGTACCAAGTAAAAAAATAGAATGAATAGAGAACCTGCTCCTTTTTTAAGGTTTTATAAAAATGGCATACATTCTGGCTAATTTTATATAATGTTGAACAATTAATTATGGGTAATGTTCATAATTTATTACATAAACATTATTTTATATTAACTTAGCTTGTACCTATAGTACATGTTGGACATACCAAGCAGTCCCTCCGGATCCGTAGGGGGTCCCCCGTAGAGCCTCCTAGCGTCACTGTTCTGGTAGAGATGGGGTTCGCCGAGAAGCAGCCTGTCAATGTACCCGGCCGCTCCACCACTGCACTCAGGAGCTACCCAGTCGTCATGTTTCCCTCCTGGTCCCAGGTAACCACTGCAAAGTATAGAAATTGGTAGTTCCTAATTAATCATAAATAATTTAACATTCAATATACACAACAAGGCAGGCACGCTAAATTCGGACTTAGGTAGGATTCACACTAAACGGAGCGTGTCGGAGCGCACTTACAAAATTAGTCGTAAAGATAATTGTAAATTATTTAAGTTTTTTAAGGTATTGTATTATATCAAAACACAATCGACCTCGAGGCGGGCCCAGGTCAGTTACGTCTTTATGAGCTTACTATCAAATTTCGTTAGGGCTTAGTAGTCAAGGCAAACGCCTTGACTAAGGTCAGTTTATATTATACCAATAGGTTTGTTCCAGACCCCACAAAATCAATACCATAAAAGTCTTCCAGATACTCATAGAATGAACAGTAAGTGGGTTTGGTCCAGACCCCACTAAATCTATACCATTACAGTCATTTTATAAGTTAATTCAAAATTTAATTTTAAGTTCGAGTAAAACCAGGATAATTTGTCCAGGAGTCGGGCGTTGACACTACCACACAGTTGTAAAGCTTCGGTAGTGTCATCGTATCGTATTAGTTAAGTTCAATGTATTTATTGACCTGAATAAAAGTTTTTTTTTTTTTTTTTTTTTTTTTTATCCAGAAACTATTCGATAGAACAGTAGAACTCACGCTGGGCAGTCCGGATGGTGCACCACGAATGTGAGGATGGTGTGAGCAGCAACCAGGGCGGCTGCCAGCGCCCAGCACCACACACACGACAACACGTCCTTGAGAGCTTGACCGCACGCGCCCTGCATCAAAATAATAACATAGGTCGCAATAATTATAGCTCTAGATTTTTCCCACATGCCTATCGCAACTAAGATTAAAAATACGAAAGTAGGCAAGTTAATTGTAAATTTTGAACAACAATTAAAATACTTATTGATATCGTTGTTTTTAATAAATAAATAAGCACTGCTCTGGAGCAGTATTTCCATTGAATGTTGAAAAAACCTTCCTCAGCTGTTTAAAAAATAAGAAATAGCCACTAACAGGTCACCTAGTGGCCGCAGCGCTGTTCTCCCTCCGAAATCCAGCGGTCACAGGCACAGGACGTTGTGTAAGACGTATCTCGGCTTGTGTTTGCGTATGTATAAGAGTCAATGAGATATAGGTATCTATCAACTGTGCCCTATAAGAAGTTTAAACTTCAAAAAAAGGTTGTCTAACCCTTTACAACCGGATACCTTTTTTCCCGATTTTTATAATAAAAGCTTTTTAGTTGTAATCTTATAAGTCTAAGGAGCCAAAAAAAACCAGTTAAAAAAATCGTAGGTTTATAGGTAACCTAGAAACCTACCCGCACGATCGTGAGTCTCAGGTCGTACGCTACATACTCACGTACGTGAGGGTTACTAGATTTCGCCAGTTATTTCGGAAGTTTGAAGTAAACTAAAACAACTTTTTGCAAAATCAGCCTCTTTATTTATTTATGAGTATCTTTTTAATCAGCCTTCATAAGAATTACCCTTAAGTTTAACATAAAATCAACACTCTTAGTTACCTTTGGCAATAATCGTAACAAAAACTAAAAATCTTCTAATTATTAAAAAGTCAGCTTTTAAAGCTTATTAGGAAAGTAACTTAAAGATTGCCGTACGATCTGGGATCCTGTTCATCATTATCGTTCCAGTGCTGTAAAGTTTGCTCTTCTTTGTCTCTTCGATCTCTTCGATCAGTGGAACTGTGGTAAAGTAGCGGTCATGGTACACACAGCTTCCGGGTGGGACGCTCTTTAGTAAATGCAGAATCTCAGAAGGTCTAAGCCCAAGCGTAGTATCACCGAACATAGTTTTAGCTCCTCTGTAAATATCAAAGTCCAGCATCAATCCTTCAGTTGTTGTCAAAACGAAATTTTTTAGCCCTACTGGCCTAGGTTTGTTCCTGACCACCTGTCGAAGAACGCACCTGCCAGTAAACGGCACCATCTGTTCATCTATTGAGTAAAAGCCGGGCACTCTCTCAAGTATATTGCACGCAGCTTTTACTCTGTCTATCATAGGTTGAACTTTCCACAGAGGGTTGTCTTTGTCCGTCGGCGGGGCTTCTTCAGAATCCACGACGTGCAGTGCATTGCGGGCTGTTAAGAACCTATCACGCGACATTTGGTCCGTTATTAACTTCAGTTAATAAGTCAAGCTTCAGCTTGAGTCCACCTCTCCAGTACATCGGAATCCGGGGATATGGAATGCACCCAATGATTATATGTATTGAGAATAACCTCGCGACTTCGACCGACGTAATTTTTAATTCTACGCCCGTATATTTGTGATGATAGATGTTTGTGCATCGGGCCACTTCTTCAAAAAATTCTCTGTCGAAATAGTCGGTGAAATAATCCATTGGGGCTCTCACTGGCTTCACCGGAAGAGACGGATAGTTGTGCGTACAATCCTCAAATAATACCTGACGCCATACCCTTTTTCGCGAAGGTGGACGCGAAGACCGACGTTCCGGAGCTGGTCCCGTACGTGCCGTAGAAGCTGGTAATGGTTCTGGTGCAGAAGGTGGTGAAGGCTCCGGTTCGGCCAGTACATCCTCCAAGCCAAGGTCTTCGAGGATACTGGGTTGGTTTTAGTCGTCGTCATCTTCGAAATCGTCGACGTCGGAAAAGTTACCATCTCCCAGGACTTGTAGAACTTGGTCTTCGTTTAAATTTCTTCCTAAAATGACATAAAAAACACTATTAGTTAATTAAACAACATAAAAACCGAGGTCCCAAAACAGTGCCTAGTACTGCATAGCATTACGGGCCTACGACCGGCGTCATACGATCGTAACAGTCAATTTTCACGACAAGATTGTACGTAAACCCAAACAGATATCACAAAATTAAGAATGCCTATGTACACAACCATGTTTTTATTTGAAAATAAGTATAAAACACCATTACAAAGTTTACAATTACTATTCAAAATAATAACTTACCCGCGGAGCGGCGAGGGTCAAAAAATGCAGCCATCTCAAAACGCGGCTAGCAGGTGACTGACGTCACGCACCGCGCTCTTGTATTTTTTTAGCGAGCGTAAACTTCACTCACGTTCGATCGACGCCGGTTGCGTTCGCGAAAAGTTAACAGTTTGGCGCAAAAATTTTTTTTAAATGAAACTCACGCTCGTATCAAGCCGGTTGTAAAGGGCTAAGTGGTTACATACCCTCGGCGGTGCGTAGTACTTAGGCGCAGTAAGCGCATAGAAGCCGGCCGCGACGAGGTAAGCTACGCCCAGCCGCTGCAAAACTCCGAATATTCGTAGCTCGTGCAACATATTCGAACCGTATATTGTGTTCAGTGACATTCCCAACAGGAACATCGTGACTGACCTCTGAAATATAAATAAATAACTTGTTGTGGAGTTAATTTAATTTAATAGTACAAGCTGCTTAGTTTGGGGTTAGGTGATGCTGTGTGAGTTGTCCGGAAATATTTATTTATTTATTTTTATTTATTTAATAGCATGCAATTTTCATTCAAGTCCAGGGAGTTTGAGGTAAGAATTTGCGAGAAAAAACGTATACCACTAAATTTTGAATTATCTGGCTGTAAATAATTAAATCCCATGGTATATACTAAGCCGATATTTGTATGTTTGATGAAACGAGATAATTTTTTATAAAAAAATTGGGTTGACAGAACAATGGATCAGATATTAAAAGTTTTCTGGTCAATCTGCTAATCTGATTCCTCTGTTTAAATGTCATAATGAATAAAGACGATATTCATCAACCATCATGGTGTTGCCAGTGATGACTTATGATGTTGACACGAAATATGGTGCATTAATATAGGCCCTCATTAATAACAAATAGTCTCAGAATCGCTACATACCCTTCAACACGTACATAAACTAAACAATCGTACAAAAACTAAACATAAACTATCTTTAACCCTAAAATAACATTAAATAACATTTTAAAACTAGTAAAATATTTAATATTCTTCATGTATATAGTATCATAGACGGCACGTCAACAGCGCAATCACGTTACATAACATTAGTTACATTTTCATTATTAACTTAATTACCTCTTTATTCACTTCATTAATATTACAGTAGGCGAAATTTATTCCGCGAATAACATTATTTTAACTAAATTCTACTTTCTCATTCGGGACAATTAACAATTTCCATTGGTAAACTAAATAAAATGGCGTAGGTACTCGAAAAATGAATAAAACGACACATTGTTACTTACTATACCTACATGGCTACAATGTTAAGCTTTAATATTATTTTCTTAATATTATTTAGTTTAAGCATATTCCCAGTCTTTTAATCAAAAGACAAAACAATATGAGTATTACTGTGACTCCATTTTGTATATCTGTCCTAATCTACAATGAAAATGTCAATATAACTGTACATACTTTGAACAAACTTTTTTTATGCGAGTCATTCAAGATTACGCCCATTAAAATAATGATTATGAACTAAAAGGAGGCTAAATATATTGGTATACATTTTTTATATGCGTGTGTATGTAGGCCGCTCTACTGGCTCACTCTAACGAGCACAATGAGTATGTAGATGTTACAATGTGGTCCATATTCCATAAGTCAGTACGCAGACGTGTGGTGACGGTTCTTTGAGAAACACGCGAAAATAATTTACAAATAGGTATGATTTAGTAATAAATAATAATAAAGAACATGAGAGGTTCTGGACGAGGGTTTATTTCGAGTTAAATGTCTATTATTTGTATACTCGTATCAACTTCTATCTAATATATAAAATTCTCGTGTCACAGTTTTCTTTGCCATACTCCTCCGAAACGGCTTGACCGATTGTCATGAAACTTTGTGAGCATATTGAGTAGGTCTGAGAATCGGCCAACATCTACTTTTCATTTTGCAAAACAACGTTTGCTGGGGTCAATAAATAAAAACAGAGCTGTAAAAAACATATTTTTGTGTGATATCACTAGGTGCCTTAAATTTAATTTTGCTTTAGATAAACTTGGTTCAATATAAATCTTAATTTAAAATTAAAAAAAAAACCCCGATTGCAATACCTTAATTTCCTTAAAATTAAAAACTATAATATTTTGTTATGTGAACGCGATGCGCTTTCACTCGAGTATATTACTCTCACTCTCACCCCCATAACTTCTAAACGGCCCAAACAGACAGACAGACAGACACGTCAAACTTAAAAAACCCCTCTTTTTTTGGTCGGGGGTTAAAAACACATCGATTTGTAGCATAAATGGTCAACTTTGCTTTTTACACTATGTTCGATGTTGTTATGTATGTAGGTACATTTATAAATACAATTTGTAGGTATAAACATTTTTTTTTTATAATAATGTAGGCACATTTCCATTTTCTCTACAAGTAGATACCTAAGTTCGTTCCGTATTCTGCATGTTCTGGCAAATTATTGAAAATATATAGGTACAGGCGGTAAATTGTTCATTTCCGTCGCGGAGAGATTTATCTGCGCACGCACACCGGAGTTTCCAAGGAAATATGCGCAAATGGCTCACATGAATCGAGTCTCAACGAGCGGGCCCGACGAATATTATGATATCATAATAATAAGGAAAATTTCTTATGTCAATAGTTAAATAGATCAATTTCAACTTGTACTTAAGAGTTGGGAGAAGTTAGGAAGTTGTAGTGAGAATCGCAGGACCTATCGAACCAAATTTAAAGATCTTTTTGTGTTCACTTATTGAGAAACTTTTAATATACATATATATAAATATTATATATAATAAATAGACGAACTAATGGGCGCCAGCGTCTTCATGCGCGCCTAGTCTCTTACCTCAAAAACATAGGAATTCATAAAAACTTCAAACCACCGGTTCACACCTTAAGGTGGAGTTTCGTGAAATCCGTCGGACGTCTACACTCCATAAAAAAAAAACGTCCTGCCCAATTTTTAATTTCTGGGTAGGTAATAACTTTTGAGATTTCCTTGATTGATCGTGATCAGTGAGTGTTAAAAAGTAAGTTTATGCATAATTACAAAGCTGTAGAGTTAGTTTGCTTGTTTGGAAGTAACTTGCTAACCTCAGAAACTACTGGTCCGATTTGAAAAAATATTTCAGTGTTATATTTATCCAAAATCATAGGCTACGCCGGCGCCGTGGCGTATAAAGCTAGTCTTATATACTTATTATGTATATAGAACTGAAATCGTTCGGTCGTTTTCAGTTCTATTAAGAATAACAATCCATTATTAATAAGTAAGTAGTTACAAAACAGTCCATTAAAAGTGAACATAATAAAATATATTATATTTGCATGTGACCCGTAATATAGAGTCGATAGTGAAGTGCATTATCCCTTACGTAACGTAGCTATCAAAAGGTTAGTACACCGCTGAGTTCTCCCTAGGATGTGTAGACGGGCTTACATCACACAGAAAACAGAGTTAATCATAAAACCGCATTATAACAAGATCTTGTCTCAGATGTTTATTAAACACTATATTTTAGCACTTAATTGGTAGGTATTGTTCATAATTATTAAGATATGAAAAATCTTATAAAATCATGTAGGCGCGGAAGAATAAGTTTGTTTCAACACAAAATTAATAAATAGAAATTCTTACTTACTACATTATTGAGTTTCGCAGGAATCAAAATATTGGAATGCAATTTTTGGAGATCTTAGATGATGAGATGAGATAAAGATCATTAATTTGCAAAAACATGTGTAAACGTATGGTTTACAGTCAAATGTATGTTTTTTGTATGGTTTACAGTCAAAATGTGTGTAGGTATCAACATGTTTTACCGATTTCGGTGTACAAATTGTCACTATTTTAATCA
This sequence comes from Gymnoscelis rufifasciata, assembly GCA_929108375.1. NCBI lineage: Eukaryota > Metazoa > Arthropoda > Insecta > Lepidoptera > Geometridae > Gymnoscelis > Gymnoscelis rufifasciata. The sequence goes on along the minus strand of OV815302.1, from coordinate 7,382,759 downwards.
ATTAATTAATTTATTTTATTTTATTTATTTATTTAACAAAGTAAAGTTAAGTTTTTAAATTAATGTCAAAATATAAGTCAAATATCGATCAAGAAATTATACAATATAAATTAATACCTACCTACTACATGGTTGTCCAAAGAGAAAATCTGTTTTCGTCCCAGAAACAGAAAACGCATTCTTCAATTCGGTGTTTGTTTTATTATTAGGTAGATACTTATAACATAAATTACCTACAACTTTGTTAATAAGTTGAAACTATATAATATTGACAACCTGGTTTCCAATTGAAATGAGAGAGGAACCCGTTTTTAAAGGTAAGGCCAGTATTCCTTACGTAATTACAAGCCTACATCGACAAGCTCAGTAACAGCTTGCATAATCGCAAATATGCACAGTGAATATTATAAACTTGTGTTTATGCCTTCAGACCATCTTTATACTTTAAATGCTACTTAGAATACCTAAACAACAAGACTGACATCGAGGGTGGATTAGAATTGCGAATTAGAAAGAATACATTAGTCATTAACAGAATGAGTTAAATTGGGAGGCTTTTTATACTGTTTTGCTGATTTCTACTCTGACTTTGAATTCGCGTCCCAATCGCCTATATAAGGAATTGCATTACGGATAGGTATAGCAAATCTTTTAGTGAGCAGGGACATGTAAACAAAATAATTGATGCAAAAACAAACAATCAAAATACTTTCCGTAATAGTTGCAAATCTAAGGCGGCCTCTAAACGGTCAATTATATTGCACAATATTGCGAATTGTGCAATTTAATTGACCGTTTAGGGTTAACATTGAAGATTGCACAATGATTGGCCGAAAGTTTGAGCGAGTTTAATTTTTATTGCACCATGTTTTTCGCACGGTGCACACGGGATCAATACTATTCTCCGACTGAACGCGAAAACATTGTGCTGTTCGTATTGTTGTGCAATATAATTGGTCGTTTGGATCAAAGCGCCTTTCAATCTTATTGTACAATAAAAGTATTGTACAATGTTATTGTAGGTCTAGAGGCCGCCTTAAAAAGGTTCGTATCATTTTAGTTGTTTTTCCTGTGCAATAAAAACGTTATTCTAATAAGACTGGTACTGTTTACGGGGTTCTAAATATGGTGAAGAGATCGAAGGGAGAGCGGGTAAAAAAGAACGTCCGCTGGAATATGAGCGCAATCCCAGAAAGGACGCAAACAAGACGAGTTTCCGATCCTGTTTCATAAAACAAGAACATGGTTCGAAACCTGTCAGCCCCGCAAAATGACCACACTTCTTTCGTCTTTACCTACCACAGAGATAAGAAATTCATTTAAAATGACATTAAATTTGCAATTTAATATAATGACTTCGTAATACTACAATAATTATATACTAAAGTTGTTTTTATAAGTAAAAGAAAACTGGTTTTTGTAACAGTTTCGATCGTAGTTTCAGTTTCAAAAGTAAACACATCAGTCTTAGGTATAAGAAAGACTTATGATTATGACTTACTTATAACTGAGATATATTTTAGTCTGAAATGCTTCCTGTAGCGCATGCAACATGTTTAGGATAAACATACAAAAAGGACTTTATACAATGTGTATTTTCGAACCTTGATCAAAATGTGCTAAATATTAACGGGTTTTCTTCTGTTTAGATGCATATTTCTGATAATGCAATAAGACACCTTTTCTACCGCTTCTTTAGCCTATCTACTATGTGATACTGACCCTGAGTATATGTAGTAAGATCTTCCACCGCGGTACACCCTTCGCGAAGGCGCTCTTCACAGACAAAGGCACACAGACGCCCATGATCCAGAGGAAGGCAGGGAACACCAGGTCACCCACCACCAGTCCATTCCAGGTGGCGTGCTCCAGCCACCAGTAGCCTCCGGCGCCGTCGTTCACGAATATCATGAGCACTATTGCTATCCTGTGGGAAAGACGTCATATGGAGTAGAAGTCAGAAGAACACGTAACTAACGTGTTCTTCTGACGTCCAAAAAAACGTGGTTATATTTTCTGTTCCAAGAATATGATATGTTTTGTAATTATGTAATTGTCTGTATTGTAATATATAATGTAAACAAATTTTCGTTCTGGAGAAAGGCATAACAAAAAATAATTCAATGAATAAATACATGTACAATGACACTTCCCGTCTTTTCGATAAGATATATTGTTGCTTTAATATACATTTTATGCATTATGTGTGGCTTCCTATGAGAAGGTACTTAGTAGATATGTACCTATTGAAAACTTGTGTAATCAAATTCAGTTGAACGGACTTGTTCGAAGTCCTAAATTGAATAACCTCTTACTACCTATGATGCAATGCATATCTAATATCTTCGTATGCTAGATAGGTTATGCAATTTTAATATTTTTAAACTATGCTCTAGATTTTTGTAAGTCTACCTACTAGTATCAAAGAAATAATCACTGTAGTATCACCATAGACTAAGGTAATTAGTCTATGGTATCACGTACCCTCTGAAAGTGTCTAGGGCTCTTAGCCGCTGTTGTATGGCCAGTTCCTTGTCCCCGTAGCGCAGCTTGCCCGTGCTTCTGACGCGGGACATGATCAGCTTCACAATGCCGTACAGCACCCACACAGCTAGCAGGAATCCCAGGAGAAGCAGCAGTGCTGGAATATAGCTTTATTTAGCACTAGCATTCCACATTTAGCATAAGCAAACCGCTCCAAGGATTCTGGATCAAGCTACGACTATAGAATATTGTTTCAATCGTTTAAGCATGATGCACACGTGGTAATAGAAAGAGAGACCGAGAGCAACTTTCGCACTTCATAACAAATTCCATTGGCGTTTGTTATTTAATTCGTAGTAATCAGTAGATATGTTCTGTAAAAGCCCGAACTACCCACAAGTGTATGTTGTACCTTTAGTGTAAGTGCTTATAGGCTTTACAACTAAAAAAATCGGCCTTTTACCAATAAGAGTTGTAAAATCTTTGGTTTTTATGGCAAATCCTAGAATTTATCATACGACGGGATTTAACAGTAGCAGATCGATTCTAAAATGATATAAAAATTAAATTATGTTTATTTATATTTACTCGACATCCCATTAATTGAGAAAGGAAAATAAATACCTACCATTTATAACTATATATACAGTACCTTTTTTATTCGAAAAATTCATAACGCGGATAAGCGTACCTAATGGAAAACTCAGTCATATTTAGAAAGGAGAAAGGCCCCTCGGCGGGAATCGAACACGAATCGAAGATAATGGGATACCATGGTCATTAAGGTTGCCTTGGGTCCCTAGGATCCTAGGATTTTCCATAAACACATTGACGATAGGAACGTAATCACAAAAGTATGCCAGATAATAGCATCTTTCTTTTGCGTGAACACTTATAGATAATATTGATCCAGATCTTCAAAATGTCATGATAAGATCTGTCTCCGAATGAAAAGAATTAGTATATTGTCTTCAAGCCAGTGCCGTGCCAGCGTTCAATATGAAGACTATAATAATTCTGTTTGGTATTGTTTTTAGTTGTCATGGTGTCGATATAAGGGTAGACCCGTTAGTCCTTATTAATGGACAGGGCTTGGTGAGCGGACATAAGGCAACGGATGGTGATTATTCAACATTTCTAGGAATCCCTTACGCGCGAGTCGATGTAGATAACCCGTTCGGGGTGAGTAACTCCGTAATTATTATTTAATCTTATAGGTATATAAACGATGATAGCAATGAGCAATAAAAACAGAGATCGTAAATGCCTTAGACAGGCATTCGTATAGTTTTAATCAAGCAATTCAAATAGTTTATTTTGTTTTTTAGCCACCACTGGAACCTCTCCCTTTTACGGAAATAGTGCACAACGCCAATGATGGTACAGTAAAATGCCCTCAAGAAACCGCCGACGACAACACCTCAATCGATTGCCTGACGCTTAACATCTTCGTGCCAAGCATTGCCAGCGCCAGAAACCCCTTACCAGTTCTATTTTGGATCCATGGCGGTGATTTCAGCAGAGGAAGCGCTGGTGACTTCAATGGAGTGCGAAACATAGTCCGCCACGGGGTCATCGTAGTTACCATTAATTATCGATTAGGACCATACGGATTCCTATGCATTGGAACCCCAGAACTCCCCGGAAACCAAGGCCTCAAAGACCAATTCGTAGCTATGCAATGGGTACGAAAAAACATTGCTTCTTTCGGAGGAAATCCCTTCAATGTCACAATCGCAGGCCAAGATGCCGGTGCTACTTCCACCTTATTACATCTATTTTCAACGAAAGACAAACTTTATCACAAAGCTATTATAGAGAGCGGCACGCCACAGAATGAAGGTAGCTTCGTGAACGGTGATTCAGATGCTGCTATCAAAATTGCAGGGCGATTGGGATTTGATACTAACGACACAGAGTCGGCATTACAATATCTTATCAGTACCGATCATGACCTCGTCGCAGTTGCTGCCCAAGATTTGAATTTGAATCTAAAACCGTGCAAGGAGAAATCTTTCAGTGGGGTTGATAGCTTAGTTCAAGACGACCCCTACGCATTGTCCAACAACTTGAAAGTTCGGAACACTCCAATCTTGATTGGATATACAAATAACGAGCGTGATTCTATAAGCCCTGAATATTACAATAATGACCCATTTTATGAAAAAATAATTAACAATTTCAATTTAGATGAAGACGAGGCTACAATAGCGGCAAGTATTGTCAGACATTTTTACATAGGCGATAAAGACATATCACCAGTTGTAGAATCTGAACTTGAACACTTTGAGTCAGACTTTGACTTCAACCATCCAGCGCAGAGAACGATCAACCAATTACTCAAAGAAAGTGGAGGACCCATATATGAATACTTGTTTAGTTACACTGGTACTGATGCGAAAGGTGCTGGCCATTCCGCTGAACTGAATTATCTTTTTGAACTGTCAAAAGAGGAAAGAACAGATGAAGATCAATTAATTATCGATCGAATTACTTCTTTATGGACCAACTTCGTTAAGCATGGGTAAGAAAGATACCACGTTAGATACTAAACAAAATAGATAAAACATTATTTGACGACCTCTGTGACTCGGTGGGCGAATGTCCGCCTGTGGCGCAGGAGATTGCGGGTTCGATTCCCGCCGGATGACCAGTTTTTGTACGATCTCCAATTTCTGGTTTCGGGTCTGGGTGTTTTCTATGTATCATGTGTATGTATTTACAAAATGTATCTATGCAGTGTATCAGTCACCCAACAACCATAGTACAAACTCTGCTTTTTCTATTTTATTATAAATCTGAGTTTAAAATTTACATATTATTTTCTTTTCCAGAAATCCGACTCCAGAGTTGACAGACTTGGTACCGGTGAACTGGCCAGCGGTATCGGAACAAGCCAGGCCAGCTTTAATAATTGACACGGAACTCCGTGTCGAGGGTCGGGTGGACCACCAACGGATGGCGTTTTGGGATCTTTTCTACGCAATTTACGAGAGATACAATAAAATTTCTCGTGCATGCACATTAATGTAATATGGTTCTGTCAAATGAAATGTTTATATAATAATAAAAATAAATTATATTTTTAATCAATCACAGTTATCAACACTGATTTAAATTATGTAAACAAATAGGTATAAATAAAATAGCCTCAGACCCGAGAACGGCCTATTTGTTTTTCATAGGCAATATTTTTGTCTCCAACACAGATAAGAATGAGTAGTTTTGGTGGTGGTTACTTCTGTAGACACGCGGCTATAATTAAATAGCCATAATTTAAGAATGTCCAAGTTCGTGCAGATAGGATGTGAGAGATATACAGTATGTATTCATCGAATAGCTTAGAAGATAATAATTTTCAATCGCTGTGGAGAATAATAGATAGACTTGAAAAAATTCTGTGAACTATTTCCTTCTTTGCATATGATATAACGTTTCCACTATCCAATCATCTAATTTGAGGGTTTATTCAATTCCAAGACGAGATTGTGCGCAACCGTCTCCAAAGTGCCTTGGTTAGTGGGTCGATGCCAGCGGATGATACTCATCAAGACACAAAGGATTGGGATGAGACGAGAGTGGCACAATGAGGCAGGCCAACAACCGCTTAACTCCCACTTCTTCCACATAATTAAGCGATGTTAATCTCTTACGAGGAAAACACAATTCTAATTCTATAATCAGATTTTTATTGAAAAGTGTCCCATTTTACTATGGAGCTCAAAAATATCAATGTAGAATATATTTCGCATTTCATCGATATAGCTTAGGAATTATACTATAATATGCAACTCATACTTTGTAGTAAGAACAGGTACTGAATATTCCAAGCTTTTTCGATAATCGTTTTATAAATGACTTGCTGGCCAGTCCCGGGGCGTTGCACGGATCCAAAAAAAAATCTTATGAATCACACTACCTATTGCTGAAAACCTCTCAAATATACGTCCTGTATTTTTGAGTTTATGGCGCACATAAAGACAGTTATTATATACATATAATATAATAGTATATATAATAAGTTTAGATATAAGCATCATAGAGTGGGTTTAAAGTGTTGATTACTTTCATCGTGACGTGCGAAAAGCAATCAAACATGATTATGACATTGGAAACAGCACTTTCCCTGGCCCATCGGCACCACAGCATTAGATACGCCAGATTTCCACAATTTTCTCCGCCTTTTGGTGCGTGACTTATTTGATCTTTTAGCAATTTATTAGGTCCTTACATATGAAATTGGCGTTTTGTATGGGAGGAACAAAAAGTCGAATATTTTTTAATATAATATATTTAATTAATCAAAGTATGAACCATTATTTTCTATGCACTTTTGCCATCTTATAGGTAGTTCATTGATCCCTTTACTAAAAAAACCAGTCGGACGGGAATCAATAAAATCTTTGAAGGCGATTTGGACTGCCCCATCGGAGTTGAATTTTTTCCCTTGCAAGAAGTTATCCAAATTTCGAAAAAAATGGTAATCTGTTGGAGCAAGGTCCGGGGAGTACGGAGGATGTCTTAGACTTTCCAATTGAAGCTCTTCTAATTTAGTAGCCGTCTGTTGCGCAGTGTGTGGTCTAGCGTTGTCGTGAAGCAGCAGTGGTGTGGAGCGATTGACCAGCCTAGGTTGTTTAGCCGCTAGCTTTTCCATCATGGTTTGCAATTGCTGACAATAGACATCAGCCGTAATAGTCTGGCCAGATTTGAGAAAACTGTAATGAACAATACCGGCACTAGTCCACCAAACGCTTACAAGTAACTTTTTTGGGGTTAATTTTCGCTTGGGGCAGGATTTGGCTGGCTGGCCAGGATCCAACCATTGAGCTGAGCGCTTCCGATTATCGTAAAGAACCCATTTTTCATCACAGGTAATGATTCGGTTTAAAATACCTTCATTATTGTGCCGGTTTAGTAATGTAACGCAGCAGTCGACGCGCGTTTGCCGGTTTGCTTCAGTCAATTCGTGAGGTACCCACCTTTCAAGCTTTTTAATCTTCCCAATTTGCTTCAAGTGAATTAAAACAGTTTTATCACTAACACCGCAGCCTGCAGCTAACTCGGACGTGGTTTGCGATGGATCCGCTTCCACAATAGCCTTCAACTCTTCATTATCAACTTGAGTCCCAGGCCGTCCACGGGGCTTGTTCTGCAAGTCGAAATTTCCAGAACGAAAACGTTGGAACCAAAAACGAACTGTGTTTTCTTTTGCAACACGACCGCCATACACATCATTCACCCTTCGAGTTGTTTCCGCAGCACTAGTGCCACGGCGGAACTCGTACTCGTAAATAATGCGATATTTTAAGTTTTCCATTTTGTAAAATGAGTGACGCAAACAGAAAAAAACAGAAGAAAAAAAACAAATGAATGACGATCATCGAAGCACAAATACATGAGTCTATAGCTGTACAAATTTGAATTTGGAATTCCTTACCAAAGAGGAGAAATTTGTGATTAAAGTGGCCAGTACGAAAAACGCCAATTTCATATGTAAGGACCTAATATTATCTGCCACTTGAAATGTCTGTGGTCAAACTATTAATGAAGCTGTTTTTACGCACTAGTAGGTACTTTTTTATTTTTTCAGAAAACCTGCAAATCCAGAAAAATATGTAATTAAATGATATTTTCAATACAGGCCCAGTTTTGCACACCACCGTGGCACCGTGTAGTATAAGTTACTTATTAGGCAAAATTTTGAAGTTCATGAAAATTTGCGGAAATTTACCATAGCCGCTAGCCCTACATTTCCTAAGGTAAGTAAAGTCTGTAAGGTTTAGCTATGATATTATTATTTGATATGATTATTTCGACATGGTATTTCTCCTAATATAATAAAAATCAGTGGTATGTCTTAAAAACATTTAAGTACGTACATGACAATATAATACCTGTCTGTTATAGGTTATTTAACTGAGAGACTTATAAGTTATCAACATATTTAATTATCCATTCGTATTGTTACTTGTTAGCATCACCTAAACCCAAACTAAGCAGAGCTTGTACTATGGTTGTTAGGTGACTGATATACTACATAGATACATTTAATTTTTGTTTGACACTACAATTTTAATCTTTAGAGCCTTATTTCATACGCTAAGAAGGGGGGGACGCATTAAAGTTATTCTAGGTATGTGAACTTTTAATACCATTGTGCGTCCATAATAATTTGTAATGAAGAGGGCTGACGCACCCTATGGGATTTTCCGAATACCTATTTCCAGGAACTGGAAGGTTGATACAAATAACACAATCAATGGATGTGTTCAGAATAATTTACCCATGTGTACAATACCTATGTAATATAATGTTTTACTTATGGTTAAATTATTCTGAACACAGTCATGCATCCATTGTGTAAGTAGCATGTGTGGACAGAGTAGGTATAGTGTTACTTTAAACTTAAAAAAAAAACATCTATTGGTAAATCGTGTTTTAAGGGCCCCTTATACCGCAAATGCTGTTTTTAAAATCAATATGAATCAGTCAAAAATTAACGTAAAATTTTGAAAAAAATATATGTTTCAGTTGAGGATCTTACAGAGTGCAATTCGCTTACATTTACACAATAAGATGAACTTCGCTCGATAGAAAAAAATACCAAAGTTGCCTCTTTTTAAAAAACATTTTCAATACTGTGGCTAAAATAATAAATTTATTGACCTTATTTTTACACCAATCTTTAGATAAATCATTTTTCTAGTGCAAATCGCTGAGGTGTGTGTTGTAGTGTTATTTTCCTATTAATTATGCCTAAATACCTACAAACCCGCGAGCGACGCGACGCCCGCGGGCTTCGTCAGTCGCGCGGTGGCGCTTACCGACGACGGATCTATGCCAGTGCTCTTCCCGCCCGACGAGCGACGTGCGACGTGAAAAAAAAAGGTGTGTGTGCGATTCACACACGACAGAAGTGAAACTACAACAATTAATAAAAACCGTAATTGGTTTTACAAGGACAACTGCGCGACATTGCTGTCGCGACGGCAATGTCGATTTGGTATTTGGGCCGGGGAAAAAGAACCAGTCAAAGTCAAAGTATCTTTATTGCATTATTACATGTAGTTTAAATGGTAGGTATTATATAAGGTTTTGTATCAATGTAATTTGCCCATTGGACATTTTGATTAACAACAATTTAATAATAAGAAATTTTAAATAATAATTGTATATAATTAAAAAATAAACATGTCAATAATTTTAAAAAACTTGTGTAAAAAAATAACTCAGGGTTTTACCGCTAATGCATCCCTGTTATCCTGGCTAGTAGAACCTGTCTTCTATTTTTAACGTCATTCCTAACATAGTTGTTTAACCGATAAATTTTAGGTAATGTAGAGATTTACAAAAGAGAGTTTTTTCCAGACCCAGAAATATTTTATTCTACGACTTCCTACTAACTGCTGGTAAAGTTTGTTTTTATTGGGGTAGTAGGTACATTCCCCAATGAAAAAATATAAATGTTTTAGAACTATGTAATAAAACTTGATTGACGTGTAATAAATCAATTCGCTTTATTACCAATTAAATTGTTTGTTCTATTAATGTGAAAAGTAGATAAGTTGTTCTTTTTTCTTTATTTATAGTATTTTGTTAGAGCGTCTAAAATGACAACTCTCTATCTTTTTTTTTTAATTTATTTATTGTTTACAAAAATAAAACATTTTTATTTAACACATAAATAGCACAAAAAACCACTAAGGTTTAAACCCGTGTTATTTGAAAAACTGAGACGCAGGTTCTCACTAACCTATTTATTTACACAGATTATTTCGAAATTATGGAATTATCTAAACTAACATTAATTGTACATTAATTCTTTCTTTATTTGTACCTTGTATTTGTGTTTGTAGTCAGATCAAGTATTACTAATGAAGATTTGTTTCAATTTATATTTAATGTTTTGCCGCGATATTTTTTTTCGGAATTCAGAGTCAGAGATCTATAACAGTTCTTGACAGACGGACGGACAGGAAGTAAGACAATAGTAAATGTATAATAGATAAGTCATGATTCATTTTATATGTTTTTTGTTAACCAAGTCGGCAACTAGATGGAGGGGTGGAATCGATGCACAAGAATTAATTCACCTGTATATTAATTAGTACACGTGCAGCGAGCTAGCGTATTGAGCGAGTCGCGGTAGCGGCGCCTTATGGCCCGATAGGTATTGTGTATATGTTTTAAAGGTTTATCGTGCTATAGACGCAAATCCTAAGATAAGACAAAGTACAAACTGTCAAAACGTTTTGACTTTTGCCATAACGTTCGTTGCGCTTTAGCCCAAGGGGGTTACACCTCGCAACGAAAGATAATGCTGTAAATTAGTATAAAACTTTATTTCATCGGTCTAAATGTTGTCTCAACAGTCGGAAATGCTATTGTCAAAGAGTAAATAATCTCGTGTCTATGTTTAAAGATATTGAAAGTCAAACGTAATTTTTTTTTAGTATATCGCCCTTTTTTGTAGAGTTTAAGAACCTACAATTTTTTTATCAATTTTATTTCATATAATTAACCGTTATTGGCAAAGACAAAGTACCTACATCTTTAATCGTTAACCCCTAATTTTAATATAACTGGCAATTATAACCTAAAAACCAAAAACGCAAACCTAAGGATGACCGTAGTTCGCATTGACTATTAAATGGCGATAAGAATGAATTAGAAGGTTCTTATCTTCATCTGTTGCAACTGTGTCAAGGTAAGCTAATCAAATGAAATGATATGTTCTTCAATATCCAAAGGTAGAAAAAAATAAAATGTGAAGTTAAAGAATTATTTATTGCTTTGAAGCATCTTATTAGCATAACCGCTAATAAGATGCTTAAGTTAAAGGCTACAGTACAGTGATACACTACGAGTATACCTCTATAATCGCTCGCACAAATATTCTGCTGTCAAATGCACATTTTGTAATGAATAAGTGAAAATTTATTGAATATATCTTGAAAATTACGCATATCAAGCTTAGCCGCTTTCATATACAATCTAAAATATGCATCTCTGTTATTTGCACACATATTATCATAATTATATTCTGATTTAACTGATTAAATTATGTGTATGTAATGATGGCCTTACCTTGTGTTCTATAATATAAATAAAAAGGATAACACAGTTTCAAAATTAAAAAGCAAACAAAGATTTTTGTAATCCGTTAAAAAGGAAAACCACTCATCACGAAATAAAAGCATCTACAAGTTCTATTGATTACAAAAAGAAAACTTATTTTTTTCTGGAAACGCTGATTTTGAAAATTTTATTACCTACACTTAAACATTAGAGGTATAGGCCCTATTTTGTGACTTTGACTTGTAGTTTGTTATACTTTACATAATCTCAAGGCAGCTTTCCTTTTTTTTATGCTGGATAAGCTTTCATTTGACAACAATCTCCTTACCTGATGTAAAGTGACGACGTGATCTAAGATGGAGCAAGAATCTGTATAGCTTTACAGATTACGCCCCATAACGTCAAAAACCCAACTTCGCAAGCATTACCTCTTTATAATAAAAGTATATAAAAACAGATAGAATGTAGGTATAAGATTTCAAAATGTAGACTCACGCATGTAAATGTCGACCGGTTCCTTGACAGTGGTGACTTCGCATCCTTCTTCGCTCGTGTTCAACCGGTAAACCCCGAACTGGCCAACGCTTGGCCTCAGTTGGCATAGTAACCCTCTAAAAAATAACATTAACTTAAATTTACAACTTTTATGGGCAGTTTTCTCGTGGTACCAGTATTTTGTCCCCACCACCACCATGCGACCACGAGGATATCGTTCCGTTTAAATATCCTGAATCTATAGATAAACTTTTCAGCATGCCGTACCCGGTTTCACCAACCAACGGTTCGTAAAATGTAGGTCTCCTAAGACGAGACATCGAACAAAAGAGTTGTCAAATGTCTTTATGGAATTCGTACTTGTACTTATTTAATTATTTAGGAGACGATGGTGAAAACGGACTTAAATTAATGAAATTGTCCATTTAATAATCCCCTAATGTTTATCGTCTAATCAGCTTTGTAAAAGGTATATTAAACAACGTCAAGTAATTGTTCGATAAACTTGGGAGTGACCCGTACAGCGATGGTTCCAAAACAACATTAAAATACACAAAATTCACCAGCAAAAAAATCCAGATCCTACTTACGATCACAGAACTCAATTTTTTTATCAGTAATATATTATATTCCATTGGCATGTTCAATAAATTTCGCGATGAGAGACTAAATTTATTTTCGAAATGTTTTTTGGTCACATCTACCTCTCCTATGCTTTTAAATTACTTACGATGTATTGCTTGATGTGACGTATTGATCTGACAGGTCTGAATAGACCCTGAGCGTAGACCTGCGAGCTGTGTTTATCACCCACGAGGACTGCTCTCCTGCTGTTAAGCTCTTCTGAAGCTCGAACGGACACTGAAATAATGAAATAAGTAATCATTTATTAAGTGAAAAACATATCTATTCATTCTCTATTAATCATCTAAAACTCTATTGCAACACCATAAGTAATATAAGCATAGCTCACTAAAATACAGAGGCAAATATGAGGACGTACAGTGACACAATACGGTATTCAGACCGCAAATTTGCATACAGGTACATGCAGTTCAGTTTTATTACAAGGATTTTCTTAATTAAAAAAATATAATGCGTAAGGGGTTGGGGGTGTTTTTTTTTGTCCTACAATTTTTTTCATCATCCTCACCCTATAAACGTTTCCACTGCTGGGACACAATCTTCTCTCTAAGCGAGAGAGATTAGGCCTTAATTCACCACGCTGCCGCTGGCCAAATGCGGGTTGGTGAATGTCACATGTCCTTCAAACTCTTTAAAGTTCTCAGAACATGCCGGTTTCCTCACGATGTTTGCCTTCGCCGTTAAAGCACGTGTTTAAAGCGCACATAAATGTGTCAAGAAGAAACATCCAGAGGTACGATTTTTTTATTAGCCTATTATATCGAAATAAAAATTGTATGTCTTCATCATCTTTAAAAATGTTTTCTTATTTCTATTAGTGATCTTTAGAAGTAAAAATTAAAGTGAAACCTTTCTTATTTTGTATTACACTTTTCTTAATGTAATAATCTATACCTATTATATTACCTCCTATAGTCTAAGACTACTTATGTATCAGTTGTAATGTCCCAACGGGGCTCATGTCAGGGTACATATAAAACTTAATACCATTTGTAACCACATGAATCAACGAATAAATGAATATGCATCTTTATTAGTGATTATTACACAGTGGTTAAATATTTTATTTTAATTTTAACTTCATCCAGGGGTAAATAAAATTAATATAACTGATATGAGGCTAAACATGACCCAGACAGAAATTTCATTAGGGTAAAGAAAAATATGCATTTTTCAAAAAAAAACCTTTCATATCAAACCTCGCCAAAAAAAAATTATCTATAAAGCGAATCTGTAGTTGCTCTTCTATCAGCTGCTAAGTCGTTAGCGATTTTCTCTGCTCAGTGGCATATAACGCATTCTTGACATAGATTCGTAGCTCTACTTGTAAGATGGAGTTATTGCTGAGTGCAAACTTTCAAGCATTATTATATTATACCTTTTCTCATTGTTCTTAAGGCTTAGTGTAGTGACTTACCTAAGGACCTTAAGGCGTTCGATTCAATGAGCTTAGTACCCTATGACACAACAGCCGAAATTACTTCGCGCTTAGCGTTGTGCCTCTAGTCTTTAGTCTGCGTTGAGCCTAAGCTGGTTTCAGACTAGGCCATAATATAATATTACTTATATTATATAGCTCATAGTACAACAGTATCACTCATAAAACATTAGTATAGACAGGTTCACACTATACATATTATTAGCTTGTTAAACGCTAATAGTGCGATGTGCAGAATTCATGCTGTATCATAGTTTGGTTCAGTTGAGAATACCACGATCAACTGAGCTTACTAGATGTATACCTACTATAAATACTTGAGATGATATCGCTTAATGAGAACGCCATGCTGTTTTATAGAATTTATTACTTTGCTATACAATATTATAACACACTATCATAAAGTAGTATGAAACCAGGTTTAGGCGCACGAGCGCACATGCATATATAAACTATCGAAATATCCGTTTCGCATTAATACTCTATTAACACCTTGAAATGCACTTGTTTTGTAAAAACATCCGCTACTGTTATTGTTAAGAAAACAGTATTTGTACAAAACATATGTGTTTTTGCAATGGATCATATTACCTATAATACCTTTGTGGTGGGCGCAGATCTGCCGAAGAAACAAAAGATTGTGGGTTCAATTTCCGATCCGGGATCCAGACATTGCCTGGTTCCTTCTGGGCGTTTTTCTTACGTGTAATGTTTCTTATATGCATGTATTCAATACATATATATTCATTATTATTCTTTTTATATTTCATTATCATTAATTATTCTTTTATTCATCATTATTCTTGTATTTATGAATACAAGAATAAATATCTATGTACTAGTTTAAGTTTATAGGTCACAAAATACTCAACTTAGAAATTACATAGTTCGAAGTTCGAAGATATTGTTTAAGTATTTCGTTTATTTAAATTGAATGGTTTCTAAATTATTCATATTTTAAGACATGAAATGATGCATGGCTGAATTTTCATCTATATAAACATTTATTTATACTACCGATTCGTGTTATAAGTAATTATATCCCGGAAAATCCCTTGACACATCAGCGTTTGAGCGGTCAATGCCATCAACTGCATTTGTTTACGCATGTGCGGCGTGTTATGGTAATATAATAACGTTTGTGTGTACCTAATAACCTCAAGCATAAGTTTCTGTTTCTTTATGGCAGATAAAAAACATCGACACTATTTCTAACGTCTACTTTTGCAATACTGTAATGAATCCCTTTCTTTTACACATTAGTAGCTATGTTGTAGTGTTTTAGAATCCATATGACATAGGTAAGTTTTTATGTGGTTGGCCACACAACTCCGATACATTTTATTTATACCATAAGTGCTCAAAGTTTGCAGTTAATAAATGACAGATATTTATTATATGTTTACTTACTTTATGTTTACTTGGGACTTCTAGTTAACTACCTGTCCTAAGTAGTTGAGTTCTTTTAGAGGTCATTTAGGTTAGATAAAACTAACAGAAAAAATATCGACCTAGTCCTCATTTATAGCGGACATGATGTCAACAAATGTGAGAAAAACTATGAATTTTCTAAATTTGACTTTTTAATTTTTAATAAACTTCACCTAGCCATCTTGTAAGTCCATTTATTAAGGTTTAATAGCGAAGTGCCGATTTTCGCTCTTTGCCAACTTTTACTACAAGTATTAACAGAGAGCCGTCTTTGTCAAATGTATTTACAATTAATCGCATGAAGAAGACTTTTTTACATTCTAATAATTTATCATATAGGTAGGTATGATCACTTTGCCGACTATTCAATTCAATAGTTCAATACCTCGGAAAGCGCTATGCCGAGAGTGGTATTTGCATTATAAACTAAAACGTATTATGTATGTAACCTAGTTAAAACGAAATATAATATGCTTCGTAAACATACCTATAAAAAACGATTATTTACGGTATCAAAATACCATACCATAACCTATAGATATTAGCGTGAATTACTGTTTGCGTATTCCCTGCAGCGAATCGGCATTAACCGACTACCTGACCGAAAAATAGCTAAATTGGTTATATAATTCGATCTAGATATCGAAGAGAGTGACGGTTTACATAATACGGTTTTGTATTCTATTAATCTACTAGTGATAACTGCATAGGCCACATGGCGAAATACTTTTTTTTAAATGACGTACCTATATATAGTCAGGTCTTGAAAATAATTATAAAATAATTTAGCAAATAAATGATTATAATGATAACGATGCGGGCTTATACTATAAAGTGATGTTGTATAAAAAATTATGAAATGTATCCCCTGAAAAAATAATGATTTCACGTGTTTCATAGCTTTTGATTTGCAACTGTAGTAAGTTCAAGAACATAGTACTTTTATGCAAACTTTCAACCCCCGTTTTATCCTTAGGGGTGCAGTTTCGTAAAATCCGTCCGGCAGTCCACCCCGTATAAAAAACATAACCTACCTTATTTTAAGTTTCTTAGTAATTTTCAAGAAGAAAATTGAGGTACCTATTATAGTTTCTGAGATTACGTTATTAATCAGTGTGTATCTCTTTTATACCTCTATACAAGGTGTCAGACGGCAACAAATCGAAATGAAGTCTTCTAACAGTAAAATTTTAAAACTATTTTTAATATTTAATATATTTTCCCTCCATGTGGCATGGCCGTGGGACAACCTGTAGGTTTAGCCAAAGTCAGAGTCGAAGTCAAAACGTTTATTTCCTTAGAAGCACTTAAAATTAATAAAACTTAATTGTATAAACAAAAAATATCAAGGAAATAACATTGTCTTGACAGTTCGCTTCAATGTTTTATACTGAGTTGAGAAGCGAATAGAACAGCACAGTGTTTTACTGTACCTATGTCTAGTGTTTGCAAGAGGAGAAAATAATATGACTCACTCTCCTTCTCCGGACTCAACACCATTCAAAATATGGTTCCTATACCAAATAGAAATAGAAATTGCATAAACAGATACTGAGATGTGTCACTTAAATTTAATTAAGAGATGAAGTTCATTAAGCTATTTTATTTAATAAATTTTAAGTGAACACTACTTTAACTGTACCGTGTAGTATCTTAAGTGAGGTTAATTTTAAAGTTTTACTTTCTAGCTCGATTGCACGTTCAACTCGAAAACCCTTTAAAAACTCGCATGTTTGACACAGTTAAGTAGGTTAAAACACTCACACGCTTTTATTATCATTACAAAAGAGCAATCCGAACACATGTTCAATGTTATTGCAGAATACACAATAAAATTCAATATTTGTGAGCAGCCAATGAAGGAAAACATCGCGTGGAAACGAGGCCTTTTGTTACCTCCAGGCGCTAAACGAGTTCTCTACTGTAAATGCACGCATTTATTTGACTGCTTTATTATCAAACCAACGTATTTCCAACTGCCAAAGTATTTTCTTACGGTAACATCTTCCTCAATAAATAAGCTGTCTATTAAAAAAATAAGTTCAATTAGTTTTTTTTAAATAGATTATTAAGTATCTAATAGTAGATTTAGTAAAATATTTTTTTGAATCGATGAGAAGGCCGGGATTCAAACAAACAATCAAACGCTTCAGCTATTATAATATCAGTACAGATTTGTATGTATAACAACTTTCATAAGTTTCATTAGTTATTCTGCACAAATCATAAACCCTAAATTTACCTCTAGTTCTCGAGTTACATGTGATCGAAAAAACACGACTTAGTGTTCTACCTACACACCTATTAAAAAAAAAGAAGATAATTATTATTACAATGGTTAGGTACAGAGCTTGCCAAACATACCTATAGGTTAACATACATACTCTAAAAAAACATAAAAAAACATTCTGGCGCAGCCGAGAAAAAAAAGTATAATTCTTATCCTAATTTATTCACACGTATAATAAATATTAAACAAACAAACAAACAAAATACATTTATTTCCTAACAAATAACAAAAAACTTATATCTATTATTACATTTTGAATACATTCACTTACAACGTTAAATACTATTAAATACTTATTACGTAATAGTATTTAACTCGTTAACCATCAAAAATCGTAGATTGGTATTTCAATAATAAATGTTATTAATCGAGGCGAGGCTCAAACTATCTCTAGAACAAATAACTAACGTAATTAATACGCTGTTTATAGCATATTTTTTATAGAGGTTTATTATATGAGTACTTTATGTATTTTTTTTAATATTTTTATTATATTGGTTTTACGCCACTGTCTTTACGTCCCTTTTATTTCCTGTCCATCCCAAGGTTGCCTGGAAGAGATCGCTCATAGCGATAAGGCCGCCCTTTGTACCCTGTTTTTAATTAGTTAAGGTTTTTGTAAAGTTTATTATTAATTTGTGTGGTGTACAATAAAGTGTTTTCTATTCTATTCTATTCTATAGATTAGGTTTTTGTTTATGTATTAAAAAGTGGATAGTTCATGCTATATATAATGTAGTTCTCAACAGTAGGTAAATGATTTAATTTATACAAGACCC
Organism: Gymnoscelis rufifasciata; assembly: GCA_929108375.1. Classification (NCBI taxonomy): domain Eukaryota; kingdom Metazoa; phylum Arthropoda; class Insecta; order Lepidoptera; family Geometridae; genus Gymnoscelis; species Gymnoscelis rufifasciata. The sequence goes on along the minus strand of OV815302.1, from coordinate 7,364,119 downwards.
ATCCCACCATTGTAGTTACTCAAAATAGGTTTAACATAAACGAAATTATTTGTCAGCAGGTACAGTATTTCCAAAATATGAAGCGCGATGATGATGATGTTTTATTCTACAAGCAAATTGATGAAAATTATACTAACTACTATTTAGGTAGGTACCTACTTATTTCGCTGTAAGTTGCAGGCCTTCCTTGTCAATAAATAAATAAAAATTATAAAGGCATCTATACGAAAACTTTCTTAAGAAACTTAAACACTTATTGAAAAATCTCACCCGAAAACAATCGTCAGAAACACTGTACACAGCCAAATCTCTGTCCGGAGTTGCTATCATATAAGCCTGGTCCATCTTCAGCTCCGTTACGTTGTGGTCAGGGTCTTCCTTGGGGCTCTCCAGCCAGGACCGCACCATATCCAGTGACCACTGCCAGGACTCCTCATATCCAGACGGTGGCTCGGTCGTTTCATTCATAATTTAAACTTTAAACCACAACTTTCTCTTAAAACGTTGTTCAATTTCTTTTCAGCAAAGCATAATTTGAAATTAATGTGAACCGATTCGTGTAATATTTCAATTATCGTCCGGCGCGCAAGTGAACGTGCGTGCATGTGTAACCGCGTTTCAACACTGCCGCGCCGCGCCGAGTGCCGGTAAAACCAGTACCGCCGGCGCCGGCCCATCTCCGATCAACGCTAAAAACCGCACACATTCTTAGATAGTTGTAGTAATTACCTTTCTGCAGATCAATCTTGGAAAAAATCAACAATCGTTGGAAAGCGTATATCTGGTATAAATTGTTACATTAGATTCCCATCAGTTTGTTGTCAGCTTTTTTGAATAATGGGGTTTTGAATTGTTGAATGAGGATGGATGTTTTTATTAATTGCTATGACTTTCGATTGTGACTTTCCTTTTCACTTGACCTTAGAGGATCTTGAAGAGCTAGTTGTTTCAATTAGAACTGTTTTGGCGAATTCTCAATCCACTGATAAATTCTATTAAAACGAGGACGAGATATAGTGCGCATAATCTGATTTATTTAAAACTTTAGAAAACAAGGAAATGGTTTTCTATATAAATGCCCCGCGATAATCCACTGTGAAGGGAATAGTTGTTTGATTTTTATATATGCAAAATGTGCGACGTTCCTACCTAAAATACTAATAAGTACCCATTTTAGCCAACATATCTTAAAAATCTTAAAATTGAAGTCTCTTCTAAGACTCTTTTTGTTCTAAATACGCCCCCTTAAAATTTTAGTCTCTTCTAAGACGGGGCATATTTAGAACAAAAAGAGTCAAATATCTTCAGAACTATTCTTACATAATAGGAAACATTGGTATCGTTCGTTATTATTAGGTTAGTGAGAGTACGTTGTTCCCACAGGAAAATCCATAAAACACGGACATCGTATCAATGATTTGTATAATTTATTAACTAATTATTTACGATAGATACGTAGCCAAAAAAATTACGTTAATGTCCTTAACCTATGTCTCATTCTTAATGACTAGTCCATTTGAAATAATTATTAAATTAAAACATTTACATGCATATATGCATACATATTTTTAGTAGAATATAATTAATACCATATTTTGTTAACACCTGAGTGACCTACATTGTGTTAAAGCAAATAAATTATCTTTATCTTTCTAATTATTACAAAGGTTTGTTCAAGGCATCCGGTCCGGCGGTGTCACAAAACGCATAATTACACTAACAAAAAACTTCTCACTGTTATCTTAATACATTTGTCTTAACGCGCAATACAAATACTTAAACAAAAACATTTTTGTTACTATTCATATTCACACAGTTTCGTCTGTACCAAAACCAAACAGACCTTGAAGGATACCTGGTCTTATAGGTACATTAAAGATTAATGTTATGCTTAGGTCACTAACAAAACATTTAAACATAATGTGGCATTATTAAATCTTTAATTTTTAAAGGTTTTGTACCCAAAGGGTTAAACTGTTGCTGAGACATAGTCGTCTATCCACCAGGCTTTGATAGATTGAGATTGAAGAACCGTGTTAGATTAAGAGTTAAAATTTTAGTTCAGTTGGTACTTAGATGAGTTACTGCTCGGACTTCATCTTTTCGCACTCAAAATCTACAACTCCTTTTTTTCTTAATTTTGTGTGTTTTATTGCAAAATGTGTATAAACTGTACACGGAACCCTAGTTGTAGTAGATATGAGTCCATCTCATACTTATCAAGTTTATTTTCCTTGATATGCTTAGGTCATGTTTATAAAATAAAAATTAAAAACAAGGTGAAACAAAACTAGGATATGAAACCAAAAGCTCACGAAAACTGGAAGTGGGTAATATCCTTTTGTCACAATAGGAGTAGGAGAAGGAGTAGAACTGTAACTGGGAGATATAGGATTAACTTTCCCTTTTTGCTTGAACCCAAGTTTTTTTCAGCCAAATCGGCTCAGCATATTTACCCCGAAGGTAAACATCTAGTTTGGATGTTTGGTTTTCCTTCATGAGTATGATTTTATTTTGTTTTTAAGGTTTATTGCATCATATTGTACCTACTTATAAATTATTTATACACTTGGTTACAATAATAACGGGTCAGTCACATAATCCCGTATAATCTCCCGAACTACGTATGCTATCCTAATAAAACTGAACAATTGAGAATTTATATATGAAAATAATAAGCTAAAATAAAACTTGCACAATCTTGAATTAAAATAAAAAAGTGTGTGTGCGATTTACGCACGATAGAAGTGAAACTTCAGTAAATCGACAAAAGAATGAGAGGAATATATATAACAAGGGTAGGATAATTACAAAGTTTAATTGTTTAAAAAAGTATTTTGATTAATTTTAAAGATATTTTTATTTTATTTAACATAATATATGTTACATAATCTATTGCTCAAGTTCCATAATTTCAGTTTCTGGATTTTTTTTTACATTTAAATTTCATTTTCTTTTTTTTGCGTCGATATTGACGACACATTTCGGCATCTTATAAAATTTATTATTTAGCACAACAAGATATAAAAATAGTCACAAACACACTGTTAGATAATAACACACCACGCTGACATCTTACTAAAAAGCTGTAATACGCAGCCGCATACAGTGTACAGTAGTATTAGCTCACGTAGTTTTCACATACACCAACGCACGTTAAATGCTCAAATACAAGCAAGTATTAAACAGTGTGAATATACATACACACCGACATCTGCTCTCTCGCTCTGGCTCACTAAACTGTCGTTTTTCCGTTGCATCCGGTTTGAAATCACAACGATTCTAAAGAAGTTTCACTTCAAAATAAAACTAAAGTAATGAGTATTATTCTGAAAATTTAATAATTTTAATGATTGTTTTTTTCATCATTTTCTTCATTTTAGTACCTACTTTGTATTGCCTCCGCAAGCTCTTCTCAGCTCAGCTTCCAGGAAATTAGGAATGCAAGTTCGGAGCCGATGGGGCCCAGGAATACCTTCCCATTCCTTCACCAACCTCCTTTACGAGTACAATCAGTTTAAAGAATATTTGATTAGAAGCGCAACAAAAAAGTCATTATTCTGTTTTTTATTCAATTGACCTTACTTTTACTGTTCTTGATATTATTTAGTTTTTTGATTGACCCGTTATTTTTTAAACTGTGTGAATTATACCTATGTTTCTTAATCTTACGTGAGAATTCAAAAGCATGCGCAAGAATTTTGGAATGCTGATTAAGGGTCTCAATGCCTTTCTAAAGGTTAAAGTCATCAACGTAAATAGCATGTATCAAAATACAATAATGAAGGATGGTGAGAGGTGCATCGATTGTTTTCTGCAATGCGATTGTCATTATCTGCCATTTACGAGTCAAGGATTATAAAAACTTGAGATTCCTATAGGTACAAGTAGGTACAAGATAACTTTAGGAAGGTATCTACTTAACTGACTACTTCATACTGCAACCACTAATTCGTAATGTATAGCCTAAGGGAGGGGACAGGATACCTAATCATTATCGGGAAATTATAACCTCTTTTCTTGCGAAATAATTCCTTAACGCGGTAGAAGCCGAGAAGAAATTGTTTGTTAAAGAAATATCGGGCTGAAAATCTATAATTTTAACCACTTGGTAATTCATTTATGTAATTTATAAAAACAGTGTTGTACTACAAACATATGTATATGTCCTTATTTCATAATTAATCAAACTTATTTCTAGAGGTAATACTTTTTCATCATAATATCGTACATTCCTTTATCCAAACCAATGTCGAAGAGTTTTTGCAGAATAAAATCTTTGCAACAACAAAGTAAGGACAGGAAGGAACCCATAAAAATTTAGGTAATATTATGCATTCTACGTAATCAAGAGCTTGAATATTCAAATTAAAAAAAAACTTGTTGCCTAAACCAGCCATTCATACAATTTAAGCTCATATAATTAACGTGCTTAGGCCAATGGACCTTGATCAGTTCAGCTCACGGTATTATATATTCTAACTGGCATTGATACGGACGGCCTTCACAATGGAAACCAGATCCATCTTTGGTCAGTTTACTGATAACCAGCGAATTAGACACTCGTATTATTAAAAAAGTTAAATACTTAAAATGAATTGTTTCTTGTTAAAATATTTTGTTATCTTTGGATTGGTCTGTTATGTTCTTAGCTCGCAAAACACAGGAACCCCTGATGGGTATATGGCAGATTGTAAGTGTTTTTATTATTTCTGATTCTATGACTATTTTGTTAGTAAATATGTACATTATGCGTTGGTATCAGTTATATAAAGTGACATAAAAATAAAGTGAAGTGAAAGGAAAATAATTTAAATTTTACATAAAAAGATATGGTAATAAATAATTGGAACCATTCTAAAATAATAATAAAATACATATATATTCGTAGATACATTAACCCAGATAGGATAATTATTATTATAATGCGCTGTTATAAAGAAGGTAAATCAAATTATTTTAATTAAATTAATTGTGTTGGGAATTGTAAAATTTCGTTACGTTTATGAATAAACATTAATACAAACCTAAACATCTGTACCTAATGGTATATAGATGGTAACGAATATAATGAGGTTCTTAAGTTAAGGCCAGTTTTGAATTTTTCTTCTATTTTAATTAATACTAGCAGTATGTAAGTGTATTAATTCAAGCAGGCAATTCACTTAATTATACAGCCACGTTCAGACGAAAACTGCTATTCAGCCACAATGTACGTTTAAAGCCATAATATGTACCTACCTTACCTACATTTTTAAACGAGGGTCAGAAAAAAGTACTGTACCATTTTGAAAGAGGTTTGCATGTGTATCCCACAAGGAAAACACAAAAGAATTTGTTTTTCGTATTACATTTAATGGGTTCTGCTTATACATATAGGTACAGGATATTTAATATGTTGACTAATTGGGGATTATTATCAAAAACATTCCTTTGGTTGCAGCCACTAAATGTTCATAAATTGATATTTCAAACAAGAACATCTAACCCCGAGGTAAGCTCTAAGCTTTTGTGACGGGTACTAAACATAATAATAATAATAATAATAATAAAAAAGTTTATTCATAATATTAAGGTTTACAAAGCACTTATGTATAATACAATTGGATCTTATATAAAAACTTAGGTATGTACTTATATTAAACCTTAGTCAGATCAAATGCTCTCCTCGCTCTAACTAAGCTTAAAGCTTGTATTTAGATCCGAGGTTATATTTGCTCTGAGGTTTAGTACAAAAAAAGTCATGAACAGTGTTGTAATAAAATGCCTGCAAGTTATCTGTATTAGAATAAAATAAAAAGACAAGATTTAATAATAGGTACTAAAATTCTTTTAACAGATAAACGTGTTATTAATTCCACCTAACGATCGAGTTACAATTTCTTCTCAAGATACAGTGGCTGCTTACTTAACTACTTACATTTCTAAAAATACTAGACTAATTCTACTACTATCATGAAAGTACTAATATGATTAATCTAGCCCGTTACTATGATAAAATATTTACATCTGATCTACTTAATATAATAGATATACATCTATACATATAGATAAATATTTTATTATACATATTAAACATCCATACCAAGGAGAAAGATTTTGCAGAACATACAAACAATTGACACCTAGGCGGGTATCGAACCCGGTACCTATTGCACCGCAAGCGGACCTTCTCTTACCGCGCCAATGAAGTCGAAAACGAACTTGTTATAAAATTAAAAAAAAAACATAAAATATAACCAATTGTTTCGAAATCTGTGATTATGACATGACGTCTGTTACGAATAGTAGGAATACCTACATGAATTCAATGGATTTCATTTTAATTCACATCTCACAAAAGCTCTACATCGCTCAAGTTAATCAAATAAACATCCATAACAATGAGAACGAGAGAACAGGTGCCCAATATAAGTTTTCTTAAAAACCCATACTAAATGTAAGCATAATAATAGTTTCAAGATTAGTTATAAAAATGTCTGATTGATTCTATAAAAGTGTTTCAAAATTGTTTTATAAAACGGCAAGTGTGTGAATGGCATGCACCAGACGACATATTTTGTTCTATGATATTTCGATTTAGAAGCCCATTTGTCGAAAAATATCTCTTAAGACTAAATCTGTAAATCCAATATATTCAGGCAATATATTTATGACGGGATACCTTGAGAGGTATCAAGGTAAAGTAAAACCTGTCTCATTTAGTATCATAATAATCTCTAATAAAACAGTGTTTTAAAGATTTAATTTAACTTCTTTCAAGAAATACTAAAAAAAATATTAACTGATTTGAGGCTAAACATGATCTAGAGATTATGTAGAGTTAAAAAATATGAGGCCTTTATCCGAAAAATGGCCTCCAAATCGTAACGTTGTATATTAAAATATGTGCGCCTTTCCGCTTTATATACCAATATTGAAACACCTTGTATAGTTAATATCATTCATGACATACCTAATTAACGCGTTGCTTTTGATCTGCAATAAAGAATCATATAGGTCACAAAGGTAGGTACCTAAGTAACTAGAATTAAAATTTATATTAATGGTAAATCATTAAATTTTTTATAAATTTAATCAGTTTATATACAATACCTACCTTCTTTGATAAACTGAGACGTGGTATCTCTAGACTGCAAATTAGTACCTACCTAAGTGTACCAATCACGCAGATATTAATGAGAAAATATTCTTATATCATTTATCATAAGGAGATTGCCGCCCATTCACAATTTTTGGTAGGTACATTTTTATATTTTTTTGTGTTTTATTGTGTTGTGTTCAATAAGGAGTATTGGTAATGTATTGTATAGCCTAACGTTAAAATATTAAAATTATGACGAGAGACTAAACACAATAGAATGTCCACACTTGCATACAGAAGAAAAATACTTGATATTATGATATTATGTAGAATGTTTACATAAAATTTATAAGAGCACTGTCGCTTGTACCTACCGAAGTAACAGGTAAAATCCAAATTAATGTTCCTTCTAGACTTCCTACCTCTAGATTAATAACGTACAATTTATTTCAATGTAGCTCAAGACGCCGTCATGCTTACACTTTGTAAATCCTATAATTATTTTGGTAAATCAGTATAAAGTAAGATCTTTATGTAGATACATATAAATGCAATAAATGACTACTTTACCTTATCAAAGTGTACCTTCCCTAAAAGTTGAAAATTTAAAACCTTTGTTAACAAGCAACTAAACTAACTGATTTATGGATGAAAAAATATCCTCTCTAAGAAATAATTTAAACGCACGTTACTAGTCCAACCGATTCACCCTCACACAAGAAGTTTATTTATTTATTTTTCTTTATACGGAGCAACAAACAATTATACTAAAGTCTAGTTAAATATCTACTCCAAGAGTATTTAAGCACTACGTTTAAGAGACGGACCTCTATACATTGATTTGAAACGACATTATGCACACAAATCATTGCCAATATATTGAAAAAACCTCAACAAGTTAATACCAACATATCGGTAACAATATAGGGTCCTGTCCTCTGGTAGTTCTGATTAAATCGGTATCGATAAATCTGGTTAATTCTTCATTTGGGTATAATATTATGCGCAGGTACCAAAATGAAATTACAAAGTTATGGATTTAAAAATCAACGGTTTATTACATAATTATATTGACAACAAATACATTATTTCTATTTATTATTATTATTTACGAGCACGACGGACGATAAACGGATCGCTTTCATCTGCATAACAAATACTACATATAGCCATAGAAGTTTCCATAAATTCAGCATCTAGTCGGGGACAGGTATATTTAAAGAGATGGTAGTGGGCTGTAACAGAAAAAAAAGTGTTAAAGAAACATGTTTATTATTATTCCAACACTTTTGTTTGAAACATTACGTATTTTTACATAATACCTACATAATCCAAACCGGCAATATGATCCTTAATTTCTACTTACCCAGTCTTCATTTAAAGACAATTTTTGGTTGCGTGAGACTGCATATACTCTAAGCAAAACCAGCACCGTTGCCCGCATGCGCATGCGAATATCGTTGAAGTTACCACTTCAAAATCGCATTAAGTTCAAATCACATTATATTGTCTATATTCACCAGGTCCAGGAATGATGAGGAACACCACTTTATCAGACAAGCTCATAAAAAGTTTGTTCGTGCTGGTCAACCGACCGAGTCCGGACAGAAACATACTAGGATCAGCCGAAGTCCAGTGCCCGTTGAGTAAGCAAGGGGCAAAGTGCGCTGCCAAGGTCATCAACTTACGCAAAGGGTCAACTCAGGTATAATTAAGAATAAGACTATCTATTTTGGACCAAAAGTACAAATAAGTACATGTTTTATAATATAAAAATGAACAATTTGGCCATTTTTGATTTTCTTAATGGAGTGAAAAAATCTAAATATTGACGAAATCTTTATTATATATAAATCTTCTGTACGTGTGTTAGTCATTGAACTCCCCCTAAACGGCTGGACCGATTTTGATGAATTTGTTTGTGTTTGTTTAAGTGAGTTCGAGAATGGTTTAGATTCACAAATTCACAATACGGTCAACTAGGTGCGAAGCGGGGGCGGACCGCTAGTAAACTTTAAAACAGCCCATAGCTTTTTCCCATTCAACTGTATTCTACCAAAATGAAAAGTCAATTTGAACTACTGTGATGAATTCTGAATCCTCTACTATTATAAAGGCGAAAGTTTGTAAGTATGGATGTATGGATGTTTGTTACTCTTTCACGCGAAAACTACTGAACCGATTTAAATGAAATTTGGTACACAGAATCTCTAGAGCCTGAAAAATAACATAGGCTACTTTTTACCGCGGGAAAACGTCATTCCGCGGGAAAATACATTATAACGCGGTAACACCGCGGGGAACAGCTAGTAAAATAATAATTATAGGAGAATGAAAAACTTTCCACATAATACAACATTGGTATGACTTAAATGACTAGATTATTATTATTAGGCTTCCGAACGAACTACACCTTGTTTCATTATTTGCCAGCAGGGTTAAAAATTTGCGAAGCAAACGTTTTTATTCTATGCAATAGGTTGATGGAAACTCTATCGAAGGGGAGTGATGCTTTGACACCTTAGTAAAATCTGTCTGTCTCTCTTTAGCCGTAAATTGCAGCAGTATGAAGAAGAATGCTTACAAACAAAATAAGAATGCTTAAAAATAAAATATTTTTTTATGTAAATACTTGTGGCCACATTTTGTTTGGCAACCTGGTATAATATATGTATAACTATTATTCTCCTAATCATAAGCATAATATGCTTATGATTAGGAGAATAATAGATGTAAATACCTACATGGTTTGAAGCCTGTACATGTACACCGTGAAGTTATGAGCGCACTGATCCTGCAGCTGTATCCTAGACTAGGTGAATAGGGCGTTCTTAAACTCTATTAAAATGATGAACTTTCATTTTAAATATTTCTTTACAGATAATTATAACCGGCTATTTGGATACTAGCTTTTCGCCATTTGTTCGCGGTTTGGCAAGCGTCAACTTGGTCAGAGGCGAAAACTCAATTATCGTGGAAGTCTTTCCTCTTTTCTATCGCACGTATCCGGTGTAAGTATTCTATATAATTAAATTTGCTTAAGACGAGGTTTATCTGACTGAAATTGAATCGCCGTACCAATAGCTACTTAAATAAAAACAATGTTTTGGAACCACACTATTTCGCTCAATGACATGTGACAAAGCGAGATAGCTCTTCTTGAACTAACCATTGAAACGTATTATTGACATAACTAACCACATTGCTTAATTTACTCGGATGTTGTTAAAAAAGGCCTAAATAGAGTCACTGGAGGACTCTATTATTCCAGTTAATCTATTATTTTGCTTTAAAAGTAAAATAAGACAAGTCCATAATTAATAACTCTTAACAAGGCTACTAGCGCTGGCGCTGTTGGACAGAGAAGGACAACTGCATACCTACCACCTATCCTAAGCTTGAGAAAAAAGGATGCCAGATGAATCGGTTCTTATTAAGTTATCACTTCAAAAAGCGAGAAAATGACCTTAATTTGTATGATCAAATATTTCATATATTCATCTATAGGAAATCTGTAAAGAATAGATATCATAATCATCCTGTTATCTCCTCCATAGTGAAAAATATTGGTACATAATAAGAATGTAGCAGGTAAATCTAGAAATATTCATTTTGCAGTTTAGTTTCCGTGGAATATAACTCAAAACAATGTTTATCGATAATTATAACTAGCACCAAACCCATCACGATCTTAGTACATAATATGTCAAATCAACCAAATGGATTATCCATAATGTACCTACTCGTATTTTCACTTTTATGTTATAATTGAAAACGTGAGTTTATTTATCGAGGCATAGAATAATAAATTACCACGTAACAGAAGCTTCACCTAAGCCAATGCAGTTCGACATGTCTAAGCGAACCGAATTTGCGAACCGAAAAATTTACCAACACCACTCATTAAAAGATACCAAAACGTATCGCTAGATAAAATAGCTCTGTATTTCTGGCTCTTATCTTGAGCCCAAAAAGAGACAAATTCTTCGCTGATTCATGAATCACACAAAACTTATTTGAATTCGGTGACATTATCGCCATCTATTCACATAGTTTTGCACTACGCGGCATTTCTTCTGGTTACCACCCGATGGGTGTGGTACCTACATGTTTATTTATTATGGCTGCTTGAAATTATTGCCAACAAAAAATATGATTACACTTACATCCTGGCTCAGCACACGACAATTTGACCACCGGTCCGAAAACATCCCAGAAACCAGAAATCATATACATCATGTACTAACAAACTTTCAATATTTTCAATCGAATATTCAGAATGTTCAGTACCATGTTCAGAGCAAGGGTTCAAAACAATATACGTTTTGTGGCGCGCAGCGTCACTTTTTGTGTTCCTTCTATTCTGAAGAATTGTTCCTTGTTCTGAGGTCTGTGTAATTAAGAAATTCAGGACTTCATCAGGCGTGATTTTACTGACAGCTGTCAGGAACGCAATCTGAGAGCGTGGCCGACTATAGTAGATGATAATTAAACCGATGCTAAATAACTGTTAGGGTTAATAGGTTAATAGAGTTTGCATTAAAAACGCAAAACAAATGCAAATCAAAAACAAATGAAGGACTATGCAACGATTATTTATTCGTCGGTTAATCGTAGACTAATTAGGTAACCCTATTAACAAAATAATTTAATCACTGTGTATGATTGATTTCATTACTTCTTTAGAATAGTAACAACAGGTTGTTAGTTAGTTGTTGTTAAAACCGATTTTGATTATTCTTTTTTTGTTGGAAAGGGAGTACCCAAGGGTGGTCCCATGGTAAGGAAACCTGGATCTGGTGGTTGAATCCTGAAGAAATTGAGGGAAACTCTTGAAAATATTGTCTTTCCGACTTGTGTGTTCCTTAATTTTATTCAATATAATGAATTTTAAAGCCCTTTTATTAATGAGGGTCTGGTGTTGATCTGATGATGGAGGGAAAGGCGGTCGAGGGAACTCCTCAACGATTTACAACAAGTAATTTGTGTTTGGGCTTGATTAACTTATATAACTAAGACCGTTCATCTAAATGGGTTTTGACTGATATTAGGGGTCTGATGATGAAAATGAAGGACAGTCAAAGGAACTCTATAAAGTAAATTTTAGTAGAGTAATCACTAAAAAAAGTGAAATAAAACTTTTTTGCCAAAAGTTTTTTGTAGTATTTACTTGGCACCGACTTCAAAATTATTAAATACTTAATTATTTAATTGTTTATGTTTCTTTTAATTATCACTTATAAAGTCGAAATGATTTCTTTGTAAAGTTAATTTATTTTGTACTTTTCAGTTTCTCTTTTGAAGTTGGTTTAATTTTTGGCAAAAAAGTTTTATTGTACATATTTTTTTGCGAATTTTTCGGCTACCTATTGTTAATACATATACGGTATGATGTTACTGGTTCATTATCTTTTGGCATCAGCCAAGTTTTAGCCACTAAGCTCAGAATAGCAAAGTTAAGACTTATTAAAAGCGCCCAATTATCCACTGTATTTTTGTATTTTTTTTTTGAGTTTTTATTAAAGAGTATTCAATGCGCAAAAGCATCTAGGTTTCTTATTATATGTATAAGTAATAGATTTTAAAAATTACAAACATTAATTTATGTAACTAATAGTGTCTTACATAAAGAGTGTTTGTAATTTTTAAACTGTAGAGTACCTACTACTTTCTAATTACCTATTTGATTATCTCTTATCTCTCCATTTTCCCATTCTAAATTAGTTTCCTAAGTACTAAGATTTAATTCAATATGTGCTTATTCGTTTTGTCAACTGAATCAGCACGATAGTGTACCAACCTAAGGGAATAGCACAAAACATTGGCTTTAAAATTATGAACGCCCTGGTGAAAGCCGCAGGCTCACAGTGGATCCAGGCCGCTTCCAGTTGAAATTACTAAATATGTTTGAGGGAGGCCTATCCAACAGTGCACGTCTTATGGCTGCAATGATGATGATATTGATGGTTACAAATACAAAAAAAAAAAGAAAAAAAAAGAAATACAAAAATACGTTAATAAATCATATTCGTGATCACGGTTGAAGCAAAACCGAAATAACTGGATAACTATGAGACAGGTCTATGTCCACCAGTGAACATTCTGCGGCTGAAATAAATATAAAAATAAATAAATATTTCCGCACTACTCAGACAGCATCACCTAACCCCAAACTAAGCAGAGCTTGTACTAATGGGTGTTAGGTGACTGATATACTACATAGATACATTTTTTTTTTGTAAATACATACATATGATACATAGAAAACACCCAGACCCGAAACCAGAAATTGTAGATCGTACAAAATCTGGTCCCCCGGCGGGAATCGAACCCGAAACCTCTTGCGCCTCAAGCGGACGTTCGCCCACCGAGCCACAGAGGTCGTCATAAAAAATCGTCGTAAATTATACTATACCATAGAAAAATAAATACTATAGAAGGCTCACTCCATACTACGTACAAATCTTACTTAAAACTTATTATCGCTGCTGGTACCCCCTAGTTCCACCTATTATGTTAGATGGCGTTCCACTTATTACTTTTATACTGCCATCTACTGAGCAATGAAGAAACTTATTAGTAGTGTTTATTGGATATTACGTCCTATAGCATTCACTTAATTTGAATAGGGTGGCAGTGACATAATAGCCTTACGGTATGGAGCTCGACTATCGTGCCAAGGGTCGAAGGATCGAATCCGATAATGGTCAGTTAGTTTTTTTTTATTATTTAAGTAAAACCTCTATCTTGATAAATTATAAACATAACTTATTATACTATCCCTTTTATTAATGTCTTTTTGTCATTATTTATATAAATATATGTATGTGTGTGTGTTTTAAATATAAAACACATTCAGAATTGTTTTTGTTATATTTTTGATTGTTAAGTACCTTACACTAAAATATTGTAACTCTTTAGATTAAGCTACTTTTATACATTCTTACGCGCCAACTTTTTATCTTAAACCTCTTTGAGGTTGGCAGGTAGAAAGTGCCTTGGCATTAAGCCCACTTTTTGTACAACTCCGTATTTTTCTTGTGCAATAAAGTATACTTAATAATAATAAAGTACCTACATTCAAAGGAGCTCATCTATAAGGACGATTCACACATATCAAAAATAATATCTTTCAAGCATTTTGGTAACTTACAACGCTCCGTCACAATAACAATATATTCGAGTTTAAATTAAATAATACAATTATTTTTTTATAAATTTCATCATATTTTATTTAGCAGATACCTAGAAGCTTTAAATATACAACAACTGGACCAGCCTTTCGGTAGCAAAAATCGGCAGAATTCTTTGTATACAGAAAAGCAACAAAAACGACTCCAGTACTGACTCCTCTAACCTTATGTAAGATAACAAAATTAAGATTTATTTTTTTCCTACATGTATACCTAAATTAACACGATTCACATGTTTTTTCTGTAGACTGGGATCACTCTCAATTTTGCATTGTACGCTAAGCGTTTTCCGCCATCTACCGGAATTTAGTATCAACAGCATGTTGCCTTTCGAACAAAAATAAGCTGATTACCATACAAGTTAAGTAGCGTAATGATTGATGAAAAATAATCTAATATTTATTTGTTATATTCAATTGTTATTTAGTGAAATATAATATTTTAACATTAAAACATTGTTTTATCATAAAAGAAAAGAGTAAAACTCAATTTATTGTCGTCTTCGGCATTTTATTATTTCAAATGAGCCTTGTGTCGCCATCTATCAATGTTTTTTAAATACTCTGCAACTTTACAAAGAGTTGGCCTTCTATTCTGGTTATTTTTCTATGACTATACTAAACAATGTTGGACGATGCGGACTATCTATTTATCTAATGCATTTGATTCCAGAGCTGCGAGGATAGCCCGACCCCTAGGTCGCTTAATAGCAGAGTTCATGGTGGGCCTCACAGAAATGGGCTTAACTCCAGATCGGATAGAGCTGGTTGGAGGGAGTTTGGGAGCGCATGTCGCTCACTTTTCTGCCGTAAATTACTTCGAATTGACTGGCCGCAAGCCTGGTAGAATTACAGGTACCTACTTTATCTATACTAATATTAACAAACTGAAGAGGTTGTTTGTTGAATGCTTTAATCTCAGAAGCTACTGGTCCGACTTGAATTTTACTGTAAGACACCCTATTTATCAAGTAATGCTATAGGCTAGTTCTCAGAATACAGAGCATTCTCAGTGTTATGAAATATTTCGAATGCGGATATTTTGAGAAATTCTGTCGAGTTCCTCCGTAATAATAAAATATCGAAAGCGTTTTCGAGTTAAGTTTTACAGCTAGTGATATTTTTCAATTTCTTCCCATTATATTTTGAATTTTTTATTATTCATGGTTCTGATAATTGCCTGCCAGGGGATAGAAAAATTATAATATTGATGTATCAATCATATAATCTAATCGAATTAATTAAAACAATATTCTATACTTAGCATTAGACCCAGCTGGTCCATGTTTCCGTAACGTGCCGGACACAGAAAGATTGAATCGAGATTCTGCTGAGATGGTCGCCGCCGTGCATACCAACATCGATGGCTTGGGCATCGCCGATGCTTTGGGACATGTCGACTTCTATGTAAATGGAGGTAATATATTTATTTTATATCCCATCTAAATACAAATGTCTCTCAGTTGCCTCTTCAAGCTCACACCGCTCGCTGCTTGAGTTAATGTGTAATGGAATAGCAGTAATAGAAAAATATGCTAAACATAAACAGTTATACATTTGGTTTTTTAGGGGATATTACGCGAAACTCAGCGCAGATGCTCTCTCTGCTCGTGATCTCGATACTACTCGATACTCGTTTTTATTACCTACTCGTTTGAGATAAAACTGTTTACCTAAAATCAAGAAACTACTTTTTTCTCTGTTTATTGTCTACACTAGAGCTGCACTCTGGCGCGAGCAAATCGTATTAACATCACCTACCTCATAGTTATGTACTGTTGCATCATGACAGCCATTTGCTGTAAAAAGGATCGTTTATGATTAACTGCTGACGTGACCTCTATGAACATTATTCAGATTATTCTAATTAAGATTAAACGTCACTGACCTTAACCGCAAGACGCGTACCTTAAAACATGCGTTATCTTAAAACAAATTTCAAGGTCATGAACTTTTTATTATAAGGCGCAAAACACACTGTTTTGGCATCTGGCGAGGACATTATAGTGTTACATTCAAATACCCTTCCAAAAAACTGCAATAAGGTTATTACTATGACAAATTCAACGGCCTTCATCGGTCGTCCTAAAGCTCGTCATCTTGGCACCCGTGCTGGATTGCAGTACAACCATGTATGCGCCAGATCAGTATTTATGGGCCAAACATAATTAAAAGTAATGTATATAGGTATAAATGCAAAGTTATTTCTGAAATTCAAATAACACAATTACCACAAACGCATTCACACACAGCATGTGATTTTCCAAGTGTACAATATGTATCTGAATGGAATAAATGATTTCATACTCTTACTCTTTTTCGTGTCTCAGAAAGGCGTCGTCCTGTGACGATGAAGAGACGTTACTATTTTCAGCCCCCGTCGCAAAAATGAGGTGTTATAAGTTAGACGTGTCTGTCTGTCTGGGAAATCATAGCTCCCGAACGGATGGGGCGATTTCAATTTACCTAGTTTTTTTGGTTTGAAAGGTGAGTTTGGCGCGAGTGTTGGTTCGAGCCGTTTAAAAGCTACGGTGGTGAGAGTGGGGAAGGAAAACTGAAAATCTGCGCAAATATACACGTGAGGGGTATCAAATGAAAGCACATCGCGTGCCCATTACAAAATATTATGGTATGGAAATTAAGGCAATGGAATCGGGGGTTTTTCTTAAATTTTAAATTTTGATTTATTAATCACTGAGTCTATTCTAGTAGGTACTTACAGTGGTCAAAAAATTAAATGCAGAAAAATTCTTACAAGAATATTTTTATTTTAGAATATATAAATAAATATACACCGACTAAAAAAATCTATATTTCCAGGTGAATTTCAAACCGCGATGATCAGCAACTTCATCCTGCCTTGTTTGGAATTCTGCAGTCACACCCGCTCCGCCTTATATTGGATACTTTCCTATAGACATCCGGAAAAATTCATCGCAGTAAAATGCGATTCTGTCGCTGACGCCAGACGATCCAATTGTTACAACAAACCGCTCGAAATAAACTACCTGGGGCCACAGACAAACTTCAGTCAACCAGGAATATATTATCTAGCGACAACCGAGCGCTTTCCTTACTATATGGGCAAAGAAGGTTTAAGACCACGAAAGTATAATCAAAACAATTATGTTCTGCGAGCGGCGTCCGATGTAGACATGGTCATAAAGTTATAATATTTTTTTTGGAGTTTACTCCCTAAGAAACGATTTGAGTTATAAGGCGGAAATACGCCGTGCATAGGCGTGGGGTACGGAAATTTTATGAGGAGTAAAATCAAAAAGTGTAACACGAAAAGTTGAGGCGTTACGTAGAAAGAGACACACATATATATCTGTAGGATTGAACGTGTAAAAGAATGAGATGGAATACATTACACAGCGTATCTCATTCTCGGGGTCTCCTCTTTGCGCTATATTTCGTAGTTGAGACTACGAAGTATCGCGCGAAGAGGTGTTGCTGTATTTTATTTATATTATTTTGTAACATACTTTATGTAATACGCTTTATTGAAGTAATATAAATAATCCGAATAATTACAGATAAGAATAAATAAATAAAAAAAAATATTTCCAGACAATGCACACAACAACGTCTAGCCCCGTGGTAAGCTCTAAGCTTGTGTTACGGGTACTAGATATCTGATATACTTAATATAATAGTCATACATAATATAGATATTTTTTATTATACATATTAAACACCCAGACCAAGGAAAAAGTGCTTGCAGAACATACAAACACTTTCACCCTCGGCGGGAATCGAACCCGCTACCTCTTGCGCCGCAACCGGACCCTCGCCCACCGCGCCACTGAAGCAGTCAATAGATATATTATGTTTGTTTCTCTTATCATTTTAGCAGATGCGTTCATTTACCCTTTTTTTCTATTCGATATAATTAAATCTAAATGTAAATTTAATTTAGTATAGGCTAGTTTTAGGTTTAGCATTAGATATTAGGTATTTATATTGTTTAAGCCACCGTCCATAAAATATGTAAACTTTTTTCTCTCCATCCACGGTTGTCTGGAAGAAATTGCTTTTAGCAATAAGACCGCCCATTACGCATTCTAGGTTTAGTTTTAATTTCATATTGTATTGTTCATTTGGTGTGTAATAAAGTATGTTCTATTCTATTCTATCATAATTATAGTTCGTAAGTAGTAAACTCCAATCGTGCGTCGTAGCTGACACACACACACTTTTTTTATTGGGAACCAAAGTACACGTTAAGTCAGTGGAATTACGCAAAAGTTGTAAAAAGTTGTCAGAGTCAACAGTCAAGTGAGCATTAGTCAGCATATAAAAACATTGTGATATGAGAGTATATTTATTTGGATTTCATAATATAAAATAGTTCGTTAAGTAGTTATTATGATTTACGTCTTTATCCACTTGAACGTCCAGTGGTACTGTAGTGCCGGTACCAAAATAATAATTAAATGTTCAGAGGAAGTATTTTAAATAAATTTATCAAAATAGGTCTCCAAATCAGTCTAAAAATGCTACCATCCTATTTTTGATATTTTTTTAGTAAATGAAGATGTAGGTACGATGATTCATATTATTATTCAAGTTTATATAATTATAATAAAGAACGTAAATACATTTTTGGTTTTGAAATAGGTTTAGTACTTTTTATGTGATAAATAGTTTTAACGGAAAAATCGCGCAGCGTGTCACGCACCGCTCGCGTAATGCGGGCTGGGACGTTAGTCCCTAGTTACGCCGCGGGCGCTGGACGTTACAGTGGTTATGTAAAGTTGGTATAAAATCCTAAGTAAATAAAGTACAATAAGCATAAATGTAATTCATAAGCTCTAAAACAGAGCTATGCCCTTTGTTTGAGCAAACTCTGGAAGCCATTTTATATTGATTAAAGTAGACATACAATTAGTTTTATATAACCAGTGTTCAAAAACATGTGCAAAGAAAGCAAACCATTTTAAAAATAACCGTTAAAACTAATATCATCTGATTTTATAATAAAATAAAGATTTGTCCATCTAAACCATTACCTAGCTGCACAAACATTAATTATTTTTTAGCACTTAAATTAAACTTTCATTAAATGTTAATTTAAAATGGTAAGGAACGTTTCTGCAGCTTGGCATAAATGAAATTGATTCATGTAAACTTAATTGTAATTATCTATGTACGAGTAATATAAAATAGATATTTGGGACTAAAAATTAAGAAATACTGTGTGAAGCACAATCAGATCTATGCACAAACAAGCAAACGAATTCAACTTACTTTACGATATAATTTACAAAAAGCACCATGCCAATTTCAAGGTTCACTAATTTTATTAATTTATCAAAATACTGTACACATTAAAAAAAACATTTTTAAATGGAATGTGCCTCAGATTAGGATTGATAGTGAAAATGAAAGTACATTCATATATATATCAAATAATTATATAAAAATGTATACTAATAGGGTGATATAACGCGAAACTCAGCTGCAGCAATATCCCCACTTCCTTCAGTCGCGCCATTACTCGTATAGTCGATATTGCTAATCCTTTTGCCTTCTTTGTTATGGCAAGATTTTAAGTAAGTTTCTTTTAAGAAAGGAGAGAGATATTAAATATTCAAATTCTATTACCTTTTAGTAAAATCCCAATGACAAATAAGCCGTCCTAGGTGGGCTCTCTTGTCCTATCTATATCTCTAGTAACAGTATAAATGCGAAATCAATAGACATGATGACTACATAAAAAAATAGGGTATTACGTTTAGTCAATTTTATAGCCTTTCCAAAAATACTGGACACCTATTTTTCGCTATATCTAAGATATAGAGCATCAAGATTCCGAATAAGGGGCTTTGATGTATAAATTTAGTACAAATATAACGAAAGCGTTGCGGCACGCGTAACTTCAATGCACTGAATCTTCGTGAATTTTCTTATGCAAAAAGAAAAATTGGTGTTTATTTTATTAAATATTTTAGACACGGACTAATTATTTCTTTAAGTTTTCTGCCTTATTCTGTCAGTTCATAAGTTAAGTGCATACCATTTCATCAGGTTTCAACCACTGTACTGATTCGAAAAATATTGGTATAGATATAGCTTATGTTCCGACGAAAACAAGATACTTTAAACAATAAATATAAGACGCGGGCAAATCCGCTTGTGGGAATTAAAGAACTTGCAATATTTTTTATCGAATCAGCATGTCTTCGATATCTCTTGATAATAAATGCATTTTTCGGTTTTATTACATAATCTCAGGCCCGATTTCACCATTGGCGATAAGATCAGGCTAAACTCGTTAAACGCCTAACTTTGATCAAATTGTCATTTTTCAATGGTTGGACTAGGTTCAACAATATTCGATTATCAGCATAAAATGGTGAAATCGCGGCTACACAACATAAATCGATATGCCGTTTGCTCATAAGACTTCCATTTTGAGGTAAACGAATAACAATACTAAC
This sequence comes from Gymnoscelis rufifasciata, assembly GCA_929108375.1. NCBI lineage: Eukaryota > Metazoa > Arthropoda > Insecta > Lepidoptera > Geometridae > Gymnoscelis > Gymnoscelis rufifasciata. The sequence goes on along the minus strand of OV815302.1, from coordinate 7,343,397 downwards.
TTTACAATTTTCTAGTCGATATGTTAATACTTTTAAGGCATGTGTCACATCGTGCGTTGATGTAACATTTGGCACGATATTTTATTCATAAGCTGATTATGGATTCATGATTGTAGGCCACTCAATTTATGTAATAAATTATAAATAAGCTTTGTTAAACAATTGTAAATAAATGTTGTTAATTTGTTTTCTATTTATTATTAGGCTGCTGCAATTACGTGCAAAAAAACTAGCTAAAGGATTTAAATTAGTTTCCCTCCAGAGCCCATCGTGTATATACACACTGTATGTACATATATGAAGTTTTGGGTGGTCTAGAATCGTCGAGTATGTTTAAGGTGTTGGTAATGACTTGGACTCTATGTAGTAGGTATTTCTATGATATTATGACCATCTAGTGTAATACACCCAAGCTAGGCGAGACGACAAAATAAGAAAAAAAGGCTTTCTGCTTAGTTCGTCTAACAGACCGTGCAATAATACTGGACACATATTTTTCGCTATAGTTATTTTATAGTTTCAGATTAGGGGCTTGTTACATCAATTAATTTTATTATCGGTCTTATTATTTTTAGTCGTCTCGCCCATTGCAAACATTTTTGTTTGCTTTATCAATTTTCTTCAAACATTTTCGCTAGTGGTTGTACTTACAACTAGGATATGAAAGAAATTCGGCGTTTGTATAGTAGGTAAGCAAAGCTCCACATATAACATTTGTAATAATTTTGTGATAAAATGCGAAATTATGAAAGGAATGGGAATGTATTCAAATTTCAAACGCAGGGTAGAAGAAGTTATATTTGTGGGTGTAGAACTAAACGAGGAAGATATGCCAAAGTTGGTGTGTCCCTTATTTAACGATAGTAAATCTGCAACCCTACTGTTTTACACTCAATGTTGTTTCACAATCCCAATGTTAAATTTGACAATAGTTTAAATATAGAGCTACAATTAAAATCTATTCATTAGTCATTCATTTAATGTCTTCAGTTACATTTGACTGAGCGAGATAGCTCTATATTTTCACCATTGCCTAACTTAATTGGATATTGTGAAACAGGCCCTTTCTGTATATAGCCACGCTGGCTGATATAAATTCACAAACAGAATATAGACATATATTAAATACGATCACAGAATAATAAAGCGAAGACTATAAAATCTATACATAGCTACATAAGACTGAATATGTACAAGTTCGTAGGCTATAAAATAATACTTTTGAAAAGCTCAGATCTTATGATTTTACGTTCTTCGCGTATAAATTGATCTAACTCTGTTACTACCGGGGTATGTACTCGAGGGGATACCACGCCACGGTTTCTTGTCTAAGTGGTAAAGAGTTAAGGGGTATGCTAACGCCTCCTAAAAACTGGTTTTCTTGTAAGGAGTCGTAGTTCCAAACAGTCGCTTGGAGGATCCGAGTCTCGACGAGTTCTAGAGGCAGCCGGTATTCGAGCATCTCCATGAACGACGGGTGGGAGTTGCGTTTTAGAACTCGCGTCTTGCGTTTCGTTTCCTTCGTTGGGTCCGGCACAAGGTAAACCTGAAATGATTTATCTGGTTAATCTTCATGTACATTATTATTATTTGACTACAATCTCACCTGATGTAAAGTGAAGATGTAGTCTATGATGGGGCATGAAGACCTAGAAGGTAGATGGCTTCTCCGGGCCACATTACGAAACACGACATTATATTTATTGACTCTATTATTTTAAGCCCACTAATTGGTGAGAGGTAACATTTTAACTTTACAGAAAAATGCATTGAGAATTTTTTTTAGTTAATATCACGACATATAATTTTCAAAGACTTTAATGACCTCCGTTCTACAGTCACAAAACACCTATAAAACATTAAAGTGATACATCAAACAACATCTCTTCGTCTTACAATTGAATGCTAAGTCAATTTTATATCGGCTCTGAAAAAGTCAGCCCTTAGTTATTGGCTATTTACCTTCACATAGGGGTTGGGCGGTAATCCTTGCGGTGTCAGTGCCAGCGATTGCGCGTGTAGTATAAGCACAGAGAGAACGCCGCTCGCGTACTGAACTGACAGCTTCAGCGAGCCAGAACCACTGCTCTCCGGTTCTGCTGTTTCACCTGAATACACAAAATTTTATTATTGTTGTCAATTGTTGAATAAAATGACTTCGTCTATTATACTCTCGAATGTATAGAGCCATACGGGCGAAAAAAATCGAGCAGTCTCTATTTGGCATATTTATATTTTTACTAGAGTTTATATTTTTACGAACGCAAAGTTTTATGAATTAAAATCTCGAGAAAATAAGACATTTCCCGCGGTGAGTAGCCGATAGCCTTCCTCGACCAATCGGATATATCGGCATTGAAAGAAAACTGGTCCGATTTGGAAAATTCTGTCCAAATTGATCCTGATAAAGAATATTACTGTAGTATATTGTATCCGAACACAAATAATAGTTAGTAAACGTTTCCGAACGCAACAAGCTAATACTATCTAAGCAATGTCAAATCGTGGCTGGTTCTCTTTTCCGCCACGCGCTAGAACGAAACTAACTATTAATAATAACAACCATTGTAACGTGTTTCCACATAAATCTAAATTAAAAATTAAAAAAAAACCCCCGATTCCAATGCCTTCATTTCCTTAAATGTAAAACAACATAATATTATGTAATGTGGACGCGATGCGCTTTCATTTGATACCCCACACTAGTATATTTGCAGATTTTCTATTTTCCTTCCCCACTCTCACCCCCATAACTTTTAAACGGCCCAACCGATTTTCATGAAACATGTCTAAGAACACCCGGGCCAAACTCACCTTTCATACCAAAAAAAAACTAAATTGAAATCGCTCTATCCGTTCGGGAGCTATGATGGAACAGACAGACAGACAGACACACATACAGACAGACACGTTAAACTTATAACTCCCCTCTTTTTTGGTCGGGGGTTAATAAGAACTAACAAGAATAAATGCGTGTATCCCCATATCATCTTTTATTCAAGAACAATACAATTACTCACTCGGTTCACTCCACAGAATATGGAAGTCTTCATTCTGTGGAGTGAGCGAAACGTTCACTAATACTTAAGGGCCCCTTATACCGCAAATGCTGTTTTTAAAATCAATATGAATCAGTCAAATATTGACGTAAAATTTTGAAAAAAATATATGTTTCAGTTGAGGATCTTACAGAGTGCAATTCGTTAACATTTACACAATAAGATGAACTTCGCTCGATAGAAAAAAATACCAAAGTTGCCTCTTTTTAAAAAACATTTTCAATACTGTGCCTAAAAAAATAAATTTATTGACCTTATTTTTACACCAATCTTTAGATAAATCATTTTTCTAGTGCAAATCGCTGAGGTGCGTGTTGTAGTGTTATTTTCCTATTAATTATGCCTAAATACCTACAAACCCGCGAGCGGCGCGACGCCCGCGGGCTTCGTCAGTCGCGCGGTGGCGCTTACCGACGACGGACCTGTGCCAGTGCTCTTCCCGCCCGACGAGCGACGTGCGACGTGAAAAAAAAAGGTGTGTGTGCGATTCACACACGACAGAAGTGAAACTACAACAATTAATAAAAACCGTAATTGGTTTTACAAGTACAAGGACAACTGTCTATTTGGTATTTGGGCCGGGGAAAAAGAACCAGTCAAAGTCAAAGTATCTTTATTGCATTATTACATGTAGTTTAAATGGTAGGTATTATAATAAGGTTTTGTATCAATGTAATTTGCCCATTGGAGCGTGCAACATTTTGATTAACAACAATTTAATAATAAGAAATTTTAAATAATAATTGTATATAATTAAAAAATAAACATGTCAATAATTTGATAAATTAGATTAAATTAAATAAAATATTAGTTAATGATTAAAAATAATTACACATTACATTTATTTACCAATGGTTTTGTCATTTAAATATTCGGCAACTGTATAATAACAGTACATATCGAAAGAATCGAAAAAGATGATGAATTTTGGAAATCAAAGATGGAATCAAAATTATCACACTTTTACCACCTGTCCAATGTCTGCTGCCAGAAATCGTCAACCCCAGACACACTCTTGGTTGCCTCTATACGGAATCTGACACTTGAATGCGAATCCCGGTGGATTCGCAAAATCAAAATCCGAAAATAAAGAAAAAGAGATTTTTTTATCGCAAAACATTATTAATTTGCAATCAGGACCTAGCACTAGAACTCTAAATTACAATGAAATAAAAAAGCATTTTATTCCTCATATAAAATGTATTTTTTTATAAATGAGAATAAATATTGTTCATAACAATAATGTTTGTTTTCATTTTGTTGTTTGTATTCTTTACCACAAATGCTTCAATCATAATTATCACCTCACTATTTCAAAAAGTTTAGTAAGAAAAATTATGTATACATTCAATACCTACATACCTACCTAATACAATAAACTTTCATTTCAATCAAATAAAAAAATATAGTCAATAAAATAATCAATATACTAAAAAAATACAGTCAATAAAATTAAAATCACCGTAGCTACTGCATTATGCTGTATTGTGGCGTTCTTGCTGCCGACAAAGTTCGCCGGAGTTCATATCAAGTCGGCTCCCGCGTAACGCGCATGCAAGTCGACTGGCTGAGTAAAATGCCTAAATCTTCGAAACAAGGTGGCCTTAAGGTTACTGACCTCCCCTAGTCCGCTGCGGCTCTACATCCTGCTGGTCCCTCAGCAGCGGGTGGAAGAAGGTATACACGAGGTCCGAGTGCGCAATCTCGTCCGCGAGGCTGAATAGCGACGTGAGGAACACTTGCACGTCGCCGAAACGTCGCTCAGCCACTTGGTGCGTGTTCGAACGACCCACAAGAAGACCCGATGGTAAACTGTAAAAAATATATAGGTATTATCCTATACTATAGGTATTATCCTATACTTAGGTATTATCCTATACTATAGGTATACTTAATTACATGATACAGAATATATGAAACTAATATGGTTACTTAAGAATAACGGAGTGATATAGCATTTGTTTGGCAAAAGAAATCCCTGCTTATGTCAAATCAATCGTTTATTTCGAAAAAAAGAAAGGCTTTCGATGTTTTAATATGAACGAGTGATATTCCCTAATGAATATGATTGGTGGATCACAAACGCATTCATAGAAAAGCATTAGAAGCACTAAAATTGACTACTTCTTAGTATGGCTTAGCATATTTACGTTCCTACTGCTGGGACACAGGGATTTCTCTCTTGACGAGAAGTATTAGATCTTAATTCACTAGCCAAGTGCGGGTTGGTGAATGTCACACGTCTTTCAAACTCTTTCCCAAAACGTGCCAGCTACCTCACAATATTTACCTTCACCGTTAAAGCGCGTGTTTCAAGCAACAAAGATTCTTCAAGAGGAAAATCCAGAGTTGCGCAGCGGGGTTTAAACCCACGAGCTTCGGAACGAAAGTCGAGTGTGCTCGCACCTAGCCATCGCGGCTTTGTTTTAAGACTGTTTTAGAATGGTATATAGTCTATCAGAACTAAAGTAAAGGGAAAAACAGCCGATCTAATAAATACATTTTGTACTGATATATTCAAAAGATGCCAAAAGCCTATAAATAAATGTTCCAATGTAAACAGTAACTGTTATTCAGGCCTGAGTTATTTAGAACTACTTAAAACGTAATACAAGGATATAAAGCAATTTGCAAGTACTTATAAGGAACACCTTCAATAGCACAAAGTATATTTCCATTATAACAAGCTACTGATAACAATTCAGATATTAGTGGATAAGTGCAGTATTGTCTTATTTTATTGATATGATATGGCATTGATTTCGGTAGCATATGAGTAAACTCAAGAACTAACGTAATTAGTAGATATAAGGTATGGCATAATGCTTCATAGATTGACTTTACATAGTAAAATAATTGTGTCTCAAGAAAACTTTACAATTACGGATTCTTATGCAGTTTTCAGGTTTTTAGGTTAAATGATTCAGGGTCGCTAATTTACCTACCTGTAGTATGAAAATACGTATAAAATTAGGTTCGCCCAATTGATTAATTATTGCTAGCTAGGCCCCGCGGTGTTTTACGCGTTTAAATGGATTATCTCGCAAAATGTAATTCCCCCCGTGGTAAAAAGTAGCCTATGTCCTTTCTCGGGCTCTAGAGAATCTGTGTGTGTGTAGTGTGAATTAACTAAACATTACAATCATTAGTTCTGGTGGCTTCTAGACTTATAATAAGATTTCAACCTAATTCTAAAAGTTAAGGAGGGAAAATCGTCCTTTAAAATTATTATATTACTTGAAAAATGTTTCACATAGAAAAAAATACGATAAAAAAAATAAAGATATAGAGATACATAAATGGTGTCTCAATCCTAAAATAGTCTGTTAATTTAGTTTGGGACTATCAGGATTTAATAAATTAATATCTTGACCATTTTATAACAACTTTATTAAGTTCAGTGGTTTAATAAATGATAAGATTACACTGATTATTCTAAAGTCGTGAAACAATTTGCTGTATCTTATCTGTTAACGCTAGTATCGATTCTAACATGACTCCAGTAACATCATTCAGTACAAAGAGTTGACTAATTTTGCATAAATTTATCGCCAAAAAGGTGTTTCGTGTTATTCTAAAATGCGTTTTTGTTGATGTAAATGTAAAAACGGAATTCTTTATTACGCTTATTATTAACTTTAATCTGCGCAAACAATGTATGGTCAGTTACAAAATGAGATTGTAAAGTTTTAAGAGAGTTTTGTACTTTTGTAACACATACCATTTTAGTGAGTCACAATGTTTGGAGGATTCAAAGCGAGCCTCAATATTTTAAGTGGAAAGTTTAAAGGACATTCAGAACTGACGACCGATTTTCATGTTACTGGCGCCTACAGAGTCAATAGAGAGAATGCATACGGTAAGATAATATTTTTTTCATTAAAATAGAACTAATTTAGTAAATTATTTTAAATACGTCCTTCTTTTCGCAAATTAGTTGCACTCAAAAAGTAATACAGTCGAGTAGATTCTACTTATATAATAATTATTACTATAAATAGTCAAAGTTAATAAACTATAAGTATATATTCGTACCCTAAAATCCAATTACCGTTTACAGGTTTCGGATACTCTAACGATGCTCCTAAGCCTAAGCCGTCAGAACTCCCTTCAGTAATACGGCCAGTCAAAAGCACCGGAAACTTACAAGCACCAATGACTGTTTCTCCTAACTTACGAAACAGCAACCCTGCCATATCAACAGACCCTCGTGGTGAAGAACACTCCCGAACCAACGCCAATGCTGCTCTTACCCGCAAAGAGATACAGAATAGAGAGAATGAAAAGAAGAAGATAGAGAAACAACGGGCTGCTGAGCGAAAGAAACAGGCACAAGAGGAATCAAAGCAGCAAAAGTTGAGGGAAAAGGCAAGGAAACAAGAGCAGAAGGCGCAGAAGGATGCCGCCAAGAAACAAGCCAAAAACACAGCTACGCCGCAAGTCAGGTCTATTAGCCGCCCGGCACCTCAGACTTCAACTAATACACCAATCCCACAAACTAACACGAACCTAAATCAAACAACGCCAAACCCACAATCTCTAAAGAAAGAAACTAATAAATCTACAGTACAAAGCCGGCCCGTACAGTCTGAGCTTGTACATAGCAGGCCCAAACAGCCAGTACAAAACACAGACACATTAGGAAGCTCCATTAGCAGATCAAGTGGACCTCCGCCGTACTCAGAACTACCAATTCCCATCCAACCTAAAACTGATACGACGGGCAACGTCGCGTATAGCAAACCATTGGACACAGGGAGTTGGGATATGATATCCCAGCACAGGGAACAGATGAACCGGCCCGTGGTTACAAGCAGTAAACGCAAGCAAGTGCTTATGGATTTGAACTATTTAGGTAAAGCTAGAGATAATGCGGATAATAGTGAGGCATAGTTTTATAACATAGATTACAATTACTATTTTAATAGCTTATACTAATAATGGAGTGAGTGAATATATTCATAATTGACTTATATTCTTGTATAAGGGCAGGCTTTTAAGTGTTGCTATTTCGGTTCAAGATGTGGTGTAAATTAATAAACATGTTCATACCAGCGAATTTTATATCTAAATAATAAATCTTATAGTAAACAGGCCTCAAGTTTCGGCTTAATATTATGTATAATTGTATATTCACAGAAGGCAAAAAACCCAGTTTATCAGATTCGACATAACATATCTTTCCGGATTAATAAAATATCTAAATTACTCCACAGATAGGCATAATAATTGTTGTTGTTTTGATCAGCGTAATCGTAAAATTATCATAGGCTATGAAAATTTAACTTTTATACAAACATTTTCGATCTATATTTAAGTCGACTTCATCTACGTGAGAATTATTTACTTTTATGAATATTTTGCTAGCAAGTGAAAAAAAAAACTAATTTTGATACTGACTGATAAATGATAGCATTTATAAGACTTATCGGCATTTATCATACCAGGATTTAAAGCAATTATTGGAATTTTTGTACGCAATAAATTCGAATAGATAAAAAGTACAGAGAAACGGTCATGAATCACTTTTAACAAAACAGTCATAACCGATAATGACGTCATTGTTTATAACATCATACCTATTATATATCCGAACAAAATCAATGGACCCGGCTGAATCCTATAAGACCGCCGCCGCCGCCGCCGTATTAATTACACTGCTTTCATTGGAGTTTGGGGACTATTGTAACTCTTAGAATAACAAGTAGATTTTTGTCAAAAAATAACCGACTTTCAGTTGAATATGTATATGAATTAGAAATAGAGTTAGAATAATTAACATAGCCTATTTCCTAGTCCCTGTGACATTCACCAACTCGCACTCGCCAAGAGAGAAGTCCCTGTGTCCCAGCAGCAGTGGGAACGTTAATAGGGTGATGATGATGATAATGAAGATGAGTTTGATAGTTTGTTTGAAAATCATCAAGCGATATAGAAATCCGGTAATTTTTTATGATCAATGATGGACGCCATTGTAGAGCGATATTCTGAGATATGACCATCTAACACAAAATGAATCAGTATCATTTCAGAAAATAGTTCTTACGCTCTACTGTAGTTATTAAAATATGTTGAGCTTAAGCTTCTATTTTTAATTAGCGTCTCTCTAGGCGAATACACTAATAGTCAAAAATATTACTACTTATAAATATTACGCAAAACTGCAGATTGCACCACTAGCACTTACAATACATAGCTTTCATTAGTGCTTATGGCATATGGCTATTCTGCCGACAAAAGCCAACATAACCAAAGAGAATATAACGTAAACGTAATCTAGTGTTCTTGTCTTGTCATATTTCATGCTTAATGCCGTTGAATTATTCACACATATCATACGAGCCCCAACTAGATGAAGTTAAAGTTAGATAAATTTATAACGGACTTCCTGTTAAAGAGATCCGAGCTGCAGGACAAAGAGCAGTTAAAACTCCTAACTAAACTTACCTGTGAACTTTCGCCAGGGGGAAGTGCAGACAGATCTTCTGATACAGTTCCGTGAAGTGTTTGTAGGAGCGATAGAGGACGAAGGGCGTGGCCTGCCCTTGCCTGTAGATGCGTAGGGCGTACACGTAGTGCTTTTCTGGGTCGTATCTTTTCTCGTAGCCGAGACACTCGACGCTGACTAGCCGGCCTTCCTGTGACATTCTGTTTGGAAACATATGTACATTTAGAAAATTTATAATATGCGTTTTACGTTCTAAGTTAGTTTTCGAGTGAATGTTGTTGTATAGAAATCTTCCAAATCAATCAACTGGCTCCGTCAGTAGTCACCTGAGTAACTGGAACCTCATCGTTCGCTATCCGAGTCAAACTTCATTATTTAGGGTAATCTCTTATTTAATTTTATTTTCTATGTAATTTGTTTATGGATTGATGCCCGTTTTGTGAAATCTACCTAGTAATGGTCTTGGAGTATGGAAACGCCCCATCATACTTATTGAAGTCTTTACTGGAGGCTCACGTTCAGTTGTTTGTTGTTTGTTCAAATGGTTGTTGATGTTGTTGCAAATGTAACCTATGTAATTCTATATTTGTCCTATTTTACCATAAACTGTTTTCTGTATCTGGTTAAAACACATTGTAAGGCTTGCCTCGTGCGGGGACCGCTGCTTAATGAAATTGTAACTGTCTTTTGGTAAATGAATATTTTTGTATCTGTATTTTGTAGTGGATATTCTACGGCTTACGAGAGATAAAGAGATATAGGTCTAGTAGGAGATTCATAAAATGTAAGATAAACATAGCGTGAGTGCGATTGTACTCACGTGTAAGTTCGAGGCATGAAGGATAGCAGTTCCGAAGAATTGCTACTTTGATCACCGCTCGCTCTCAATTGTGCCAAGTTGTGCAGGAAAAAGTTTATGGGCGTAAATCTGTAAAAAATTAAATAATATTCAAGAAATGTAGTGAGGTTTTCCGAAAATAAATTAATTATATTGCTTTGTATTTTCGTATAACGTAATATGCAGACATAATTTGGGTGTACAAGTTGTAAGCTAATCTTACAAACTTAAAATCAAGTCATAAATTCTTCTTTTTTTTTCTTTAGCCTAACGTTGTGCCACTGCTGGGCAAAGGCATCTCAGATAATCTTATAAATTAAATTATATTTACTAGATTTGATTTAATTTTAGTTTATTTTATACTCTTAATCTTTTTTTTTGGATATGTTTATGACATTAGCCCTAGGATTTTATGAAAATGAATATCCTGTTTTTTTTTTAAATTTATTACTTATAAGATGACTACTAACTTGCTCTTGAGTGAGGAGTGTATGAGGCGAGCGAATGCCGCGGCCGCCTCGGCATTAGTGGCGTGCGGCAGCAACGCAGCTCTTACATAACTCACAGCGGCGCTTGAAACTCCCGGCACGCCTGACGATGCCATCTATTGGTAAGAAATATAAGTTTACAGTAAACTACACAACAAAAGTTATTACAACAAAACAAGAAAAGCGTTTCTTGATCTTATATGTTACGTTGACAGATGACGGCGGTCACGAATGTCATTAACCCTAGAAATGAAAGAGGTGTTTACTTTTATGTGCTAGCGGCGCCAACTTCTCTAAGTTTTATTTTTTTTATGCTCGTTAAGATTTCATTTGACTACAATCTCAACTGATTTTAAGCGGTGATAAGCCGCGGCCGAAGTCTACCACCAGACTGTTATTAGCACCACCTGGAGGTCACGTGTAAGGATTCAGAGGGTTAAAGCTATCTTAAGCTTAAGCGGTCTACTCTGGACACAAAGTTAGCAATCCGGTTCCTTTGTATGGCGTTAAAGGAGTCTCTCTTGCTTCAAAGAACATCCCTTATGCACTATAATGTCGCTTAAGCCCCATGAGTTGCCTAAATATATTGTTATAGGCTTAATGTTATATATACACAGGGGCTAATATCTTGCCAACGGAGCGTAATACTTGAGACGTTCAAAGTGGGAGTCACTTTGAACTCACTTTGAACGACACTTAAAAATAAAGTGGGAGTCACTTTGAACTCACTTTGAACGACACTTAAAAATAAAGTGGGAGTCACTTTGAACGACGAAGGTCTCAAGTCTGTAAGTTGTAGTTACCAAAGCAAATAGGTCCAGGATGTGGTCGTGGTGCGCTCTAACGATGTTGAACGCCATGCAGCACAGCTCCACGAAGTGTTGGAACCGCTGCGTCGGCCGCTCGCCGCCGTTTATCACATACACCATGTCGTGCGTTAGTACAAACGGGGCTCGGTCTCTGTATTAAATAAATAAAATAAATAAATATTTCCGGACAATTCACACAACAACATCTAGCCCCGTGATATTTTTTATTATACATATTAAACACCCAGACCAAGGAGAAATTGCTTGCAGAACATACAAACACTTTCACCCTCCTCGGCGGTAAAGAAAGATAAGAAGAAACAAACATATATCTGTAATTATTCGGATTATTTATATTACTTCAATAAAGCGTGTTACATAAAGTATGTTACAAAATAATACAAATAAAATACAGCAATACCTCTTTGCGCGAGAGACTACGAAGTATCGCGCAAAGAAATTTAAATAAAGCATTGTATTTGTGTCTCTTACCATTTCCGTTTCATCTTTTTGCATCCGGTTTGAAATCACTACGATTCTATAGAAGTTTCACTTCAAAAATAGGTAAGCATTCTGTTTAGTTAGTCTGTTTGCCGGTCCAAAAATACTGGACACCTTTTTTCGCTTTATCGATTTAATAAGGAAGTGCCAAGATATAGATATATGAGTGAGATACTTGAGATGTATAAATTTAGTACAAAAACCACGAAAGCGTTAATTGACGCAAAGCTTCAATGCACTGTCGCGACTGGATTTTTTTTTTAATAAAAAATATCTAATTGTAATTGTAATTTTTAAAAGAATCCAAATGTCTGACATATTAATTTTTTTAGTCATCTACCCTATTCTGTGCGCTCCGCGTCCCATGTGCGTTTATCACGTCACTAGAGAAAAATAATTATATGCGAATGCTACAATTTCGTGTGTAAACTAAAAACGCCAAAAGTAAACATGTACAACAAAATAAAGTTTATAAAGGTAAATACGTAGAGTATCCGACACCAACTTACCTTTTAAAATTGCCAAACATCTGCGCATCGCCGAGGAACTTGCCAAAATCGATGTGGAACAAATGTCCGGAAGTCTTCAACATTATGTTGTCATTATGCCTATCACAGATTCCGAGCAAGTAAGTCGCTACACTGTACCCGGCACAAGACGCTGAAATGTTTAATAAATTAATAAACAATATATCTATATAAATAAAAATAAATTGTTGTTCGTTAGTCTGATTAAAACTCGAGAACGGCTGAACCGATTTATCTTATCATAGTCTTTAAATGTCCGTGGAGGTCTAGGGAAGGTTTAAAAGGCGAGAAAAAATCGAATAATTGCCGGGGATAAAAATTGAATAAAAACCCGTGCGAAGCCGGGGCGGGCCACTAGTTGTAAATGAAAACAAAAAAATTATTACCTATGTAAACATTTTGTTAGATTATTTATTTTCATTTGTGAAAGATCACCAATTATACAAGGATTTAAGGTTGTCAATCTCGAAAGAGATGGATCAAAGTCAAAGTTAGCCTTAGAACAAAATATGAGCCTGGTACGTGACATTCGAATCCTTTTCGCTTTATATACCAATTTTACACCTTGTGTATTGCATAACTGGTGTTCTTCAAACCAAGACAAAATAAAAGAAACCACTATATAGATTTACACGTAACGATACAGAACCATATAAAATATAGACAATGCGGTACTTTGTTATATATAACAATTTGCCCTGAAAATAAGTACATTAAACTTACCAGTGAAATTATCTCTAGCCCTCTGGTACTCAAGCTCCGATGGATTGTGTTTCGCGAGCCATTCCGCAATGGGCTTATCTTTGAAGGAGCCTGTTATACCCCACTCCGTTTGAATCTCTCTCAAAGTCTCTGCCTCTGTGACTATTTCTATCATACCTGGAAATTATTAATAGTAAGAGCTTGTTTCACAATCTTGGAGTAAAGATAGTCAATTGTTTCAACAGCAATATCCTCTTGAATTTTATCTCACTCAGATATATATTTGACTGACCGAGATAGCTTTATATTTTAAATATTGATTTAGTTAACTCGGAGATTTGTAACAAGCATAGCCTTCCGTTAAGCGCTTTATTTACATTTAAAGCTCGAGCAATGTATTAAAAGATTAATTATATAAGTCAAAAGCCTTATTATGTACCTAAATGATTAACATTAGTGTTTGTTCTGTGTACCTTTGGCTTGCCTTGTTTCTATACATATTATGAATTAAAGTCCTACACCAAATCTGACTGTGTTTCCGTCTTTATGCTCATAATAAACTCAAACATGAATAATTATGAAGTGTTTAGCAATAGGCAGAGTGATTAAGAAAGGATATAATGTCCAAGGGACAAATTAATACATTAACATTATTTTTAAGTAATTGAATGTTTCTCTTAAGTTTAGGCGAATAAACAGAAAAGTTCCGCCAAAAACTCTTGTTAAAAAGGACACAAAACTTACCCCGTTGGTTACTTGTAGGCAGGGCTTGGAATGTGACCATCCGTAAATCCAAACCAGCTTTTAACCACAAACTGTCCATGATTTTGATAACTTGAAGAACCAATGAATCTTGCCGTAAATCATCTCCGACCTAAAAAAATAATTCAACGTAAGGACAAGTCTATTAAATGTATACTCGTTGTGTCCAAACAAACCAACCACCCTAAACTTACTTACGCACATTTAAAGTAAACAAGTAGACAGAAATATTACGCTTAATTCATGTTAATTTTACGTTTAGCACCGATATTGTGAATCCCCTAATTGAATATCGCAATATTTTTCATCCTCACATACACTATTATAATAATGTAGTTAGCGGAATTTTTACCTAGCTATCAAACAACACCATATAATTAAACTCCAGGGTTCGTTTTTATTCCTTGACACTAATGGAACGCCAATAAAACCCATTTTAATCTATACTGCTCACTCCTAAAATGTAAGCATAGAGATAATTATGTAATAAGTGTTGAGAAAATAAGTGTCTTATTACTATTATTACTAATGTTATAAAGTTTGTTATGTTGGTTAGAAAGCGCATATCAGAGAACCTGAACTCCGGAACAGGTCGGATTTTAATAATTATTTTCGTATCAGATAGAGTATTCATCGAGGAAGGTTATAGGCGTCTATTAATACGTTTTTCCCGCAGAAAAACATGAGCAATGCCGGGTCCAAAAAAACATAAATTTGTTTTATTTTGGAAGACAAACCTTAAACATTGCCGGTATCACAGCCTCGTCGACTCCAATAAAATTGATTTTCAATGGCAGGGTATTGGAAGCGAAGTAAGTACACGATCTGAAAATTATTATTATATTAGTTGAATTGACTATTTTAGTTTACTTTATATACGTTGCTGATGCTGGAATAACGGTGTTTCCATAGAATCTACACGGAAAATTTTTGATTGGGAACACCGATATTCCCACGGGCACCCCAAAGGTTCCGGCTTGGTGAACACACCAAGAAACTATATCTTAAACCACTTAACCGATTATAATAAAATTCGCACACCATGTGCAGTTCGATCCAACTTGAGAGATAGGATGGTTTTTACGGCGTGAAAAATTCGAAAATTTTCCGGGAAAATTTTATACCCGTGCGACGCCGGGGCGGGCCGCTAGTATAAATATAGATAGCTGTTTACTGTCCCGTAAAAAGTAATCACTTGCAAAACAGTTGATCATTAACTTTTATTCGAGTTAAGTGTCGGGTCTCATGGCGAGTCAAGAGGACCATTAAACTCACTTGATATCAACATCATAGACGTATTTGTGCAAAGCCAATGGCAATGCCGCGGGTTCCTGCCTCAGCACCGCCGCTAGCTTCGTCCCGCCAGCGGTGAGCGCGCGTTGCCTACTCGTGTCCTTAGCGCTCTTTATACTGAGCGCCACTTCTGACAGCATCTAAAAGGAATACATACTTTTATAAGCCAACATAGCAACTGTTAAATAAAATGCGTTAGTTACTTTTCTCTTATGAGATTGATCAAAAGGTTATTGCAGAAAAGGCGCTTTTATGATAAGAGCGTTTTACCTCTTAACACCATATAAGCAATAAATATATGTATATCCTTTACCGTTGGTACATCAAAGTACCAACGGTAAAGGAAGAAATAGAAAACTACAGCAAAAAATACCAACACCGTCTGGAAAGGCATATGAACGAACTTGCGGCTCAGCTACAGGGATCAGGCAGCATCCAGTTTTCTAGATTAAAGCGACACAGTATCTCAAACTTAGCAACGAGATACGCACAGAGGGACTGAGAGCTGGGTCACTGGACCTGACTCTCTAGAAAACACTTGACATTGCATATCAAAACAGAAAATTGGATTATTGAACATGACATTCAGATAGCCAAGAAGCAGAATACAAAAAAAAAAAAAAAAAAAAAAAAACTTAAGTTTTATGAAGCTATAATGGGAAGGAAGCCACGAAAATATCTCTTAGCATGAGTCGGTATCGGACTTTCCGTCGCCTCGGAACGGATTCTCCTTTAGCAATATGCCTTAGTATTCATGTAGCCCTATTATAGTTGGGTAGTTTGTTGGTGATTCAATAAAGAATATTGTATTGTATTGTAGTTATAGCTCACCTTAACAAGTAACTGTTGCCTGACCAAAGTTTTATGCAAGCTTTCGCCACAGATAGCCAGTAGGGCTCGCAGCATCAGTCGATATCGCCAAACGGTCGTCATACCAGCTTCGCTTTCCAAAGCCTCGGATGGATTCTCTTCTAAAGATATCCCTAGGAATTCTTGTTCTTGCCTCTGTAAGCAACAAACACACAAATGGGTTCGGAACAGTTAAATTATATAAACTTGACAATTATGAGATAGTCTCATGCCTACCTTGTATTACAATAGCTTTTATTTGTATATTGGTCTTAAAACTCTCAAAAACTACAATTTAGGAAGATTTTTTTCTATGAAAAAGCTCTATAGCCCAAAGTTATAATTGATTTCAGTGTAAGTACCGGACACTATTCAGCTATGTTTGTGCCAAAAATCACTACTCTAGTATGAATATTTTTATCAAAATATCTGTTGCTATATTTAATATAATACATAATACTATTGAGATGTTTCCTCTACTTACTAGGTAAGAGAAAAGATACTAATTGCATATTTGAATAATTGAAATCAAAAACATTTGTGGTGCCCCACTGCCATTTTGAAAGCTTAAGCACCACCAGAAATGTGGAATATTTGGATGGAGGTCACTTAAAAAGTTTCGTAATAAGTGAGAAGTTCTCGAGACATTTTGATAAAAAAATAGGTCGGACTGACAATTAATTAAATGTCTACTACATTCATAAAAGTGATCCATCTTCGCCCACAACGACAGTTATCATCGGGAGAGATTGTGGACAAACATTACATATACATACATAAAAAATTGTTGATTTCTGAATGATGGTGATAGTGAAAAGATGTATCTAATATATTACCTGAGGCACATTTGGTAGAGAATGGACTAGCAGCCAGAACAGCCGATGCGCAATCGCCGGAGCTCTCAAAGCTCGCGATAATAGTAACGCTGAAAAGAAAGACTTAGAAATAAAGATTAAAGAATTAACGTTGTTTTTTCCAATTTCAGAATAAAATTAATAAAAACCAATAATGGGTACCATGGCGAAATAAAATTGTCCCTTAACCGTCAAACATTGAAGTAGGACGTCAGGCAACTTCAAGGTGTCGTCTTATGGTTTTTTGATTTGTTAACTTTATTCTGATGTTGGAAAAATCGGGCATTAGTCAAAAAAAAATGAAATCTATTAAAAGTGTTGTTGTAGAAAAATTCCCTTAAATGGATTATTTTCCCAGATAGAAAAGACCATAAACAAGATATACGGTATAGCCGATTAGATTTCAATATAAATCATACATGACATACAAAGGGATTGATGTCTTTGGAGCAGAATGAGCTACTACATTCTTAGGCTGATTTTAGTATCACCTTTTGCCATACTGCTTTAAAATAAATTTGCATGTAGCAATGTAGCTGAACGATGAGAGCCAACAAGCGCCCGCGCGTCTGTCTTCAGTGAGCGTTTTAGTGTCGCGAAGGTTAAGTGCAATCATGTTGAGTCGTATAGATAATAGACACCAGGCGTGCGAATAGCAAGGGTAGTAAACCGACCCGCGCTGACGAGCTACGACCGAGCCCTCAGCGTCGATGGTCAGCGTGACTCTTAAAATCTGCCTAACCCTATCTCGAGAAAAGCGAAAAAAAAAGAATTGATTTTCCTAATTACGCTATATACCGAACAAACAATACAAATAAAAGTTGCAAGTAGGTAGATAGTCAAAAGAGTCATATTCCTAAAAAACGTGGGAGAGGTTACCTCCTCGGGGCATATCTAGGATTTAAACGTTACTGAGTGCATGTGATGTTTTCAATTCTCAGTGTTTAAGTATTTGTAGCATATTACTCTTTTCCATACCTTTTGATAACATGAGTGAGTAATACCATACCTGCTAAAGAACTGTGTTCATATGTCTCATGGCGCAGGGCCTGAGTGAGTTGTGGTAGCACTTGGCACAGTTCGTCGTCTGACATTTGGTTAATCAACTGCGCCGCAACCTCGCGCACCGCTGCATCAGGGAAACTGTAAAAAAATGGCATTTGTTTAATGTTTTTTTTTGTCTAATTGGGGATCAGGAGAAATGTAGAAGATCACGGTAACAAACATAGGCCAACGGATTAGCTCTTTCGGCTCTTTAACGAAAGTTCTGGACTGAAGCGTACGTACGTACGTACGTTGAGCGTTGGAAGTCAACCAACTAGAAGGTCGAAAGTTTTTTTTTTTTTGCTGGATAAGCCTTTGTTTGACCATAATCTCACGTGATGTTAAGTGACGATGTGGTCTAAGATGGAGCATGAAGACCTAGAAGGTAGATGGCTTCTCCGGACCACATTACGAAACACGAAAAAATCGCTTCACGCACTGGCCCAGCTTGGAGGGTGGTGACAAGCCGCGGCCGAAGCCTACCACCAGAGACTGTTCTTAGCACCACCCGGAGGTCACGTGTAAGGATTCAGAGGTTTACCCCTTACGGACGTGAACAAACAAAACCTCCAAACGACTCCACAAGACTTAATGAAACCCAGACCTTTAGACTCGTTAACGAAAGTTCTGGACTGAAGCGTTCTACGTACGTTGAGCGTTGGACGTCTACCAACTAGATGGTCGGAAGACTTAATGAAACCGCGGGCCCACTGTAGATGCAGTGGACGTCTTACGGCTGAAATGATGATGAAAATGCACCCTTTTATAAGAAAAAATAACAGTATATTTTCTTATTAAAACGTGTGCCAATCACTTACCAGGGTAAAAGCAGATGCATAGCGTACAAAGGCGATGGTTTCTCCCAAAGTCTAACTAGTGCTAATAGTTGTTCACGATGCTCGCCCGACCAGTTAGTCGCCGCTAGTAGGACCAACGGTAACGCGCCCGGCAGCTGTACTAGGTACTGTCGCTTCTCCCATAGAATCTGTGAGGGATAAACACTTTTAATAAATACCAAGACAACACATTATTATTACACATAAATCTAAATTTAAAATTTAAGAAAAACCCCCCATTCCAATGCCTTAATTTCTTGCAAAGTAAAAGTAAACACCATAATATTTTGTAATGGGCACGCGATGCGCTTTCATTTGATACCCCACACGTGTATATTTAACCGAAAATATGCAAATTTTCGGTTTTCCTTCCCCACTCTCACCCCCATAACTTTTAAACGGCACTACCGATTTTCATTAAACATGTCTAAGAACACTCGTGCCAAACTCACCTTTTATACAAAAAAACTAAATTGAAATCGCTTCATCCGTTCGGAAGCTATGATGTCCTAGACCGACAGACAGAGCGTCAAACTTAATAACAACCCTCTTTTTTGGTCGGGGGTACAATGCACAGTTTTTAAATAATTTTATCCAAAAGAAAAATTAGATTCTTAGTTTACATTGTAGTAAATCAACTGTTTTACTGTATTGTGTCTTTAATATTGGGTGAAACCGGTTTTTTTTTTCAGTTAAATTTTCACTGCATTACGTTACAATGAGTAGTTTAAAAGAAGTATAAATTACATTATTATACTGTGTACGTACATATTACTTTAATAATTCGTTTCATTGTTCTAATAAATATAAATAAAAGAAAAAGAATTCTTACACTTAAACTATTACAAAAAAAAATTAAAAGTTTAGCCAAATCCTGTATCGTTCATGTTTGTACGGCAATCAAATTAGCTAACTTTCCAATGTACTATTTTGGGTGTTATAGAAAACTAGCTGACCCCAGCAAACGTTGTTTTGCAAAATGAAAAATAGATAGCCGACTCTCAGACCTACTGAATATGCATATATAATTCATAATAATCGGTTAAGCCGGTTCGGAGGAGTATGGCAACTAACACTGTGACAGGTGAACTTTATATACATATAAGATAATCTTACCTCCCTACATTCAGTAGGCATCCTTTGGTATGAGCCCTGCTCTATCAAGTGCAGGAGTTGGGACTGTGTTTGTCCATCCAAACTGTCGAATTTGGGCAGCTGGTCCTTCGATAAGGTTCTCTGTTGACTTTCATCGCTCGTCCATCGGACGCCAGTGTGAGTGTATACTGGGATTTCTGGTAATCGGGCATAAATTATGGAAATCAATATTTATGATTACTTTATGAATAAAACTCGGTTAATTGAATGGTTGTAAGTTTACATTAAAAATTCGTTTTAAAATAAAAAAAAATATTTGTTTTTGTACCACCTATCCTAAAGATAACGCGTTATTTAAAAACATGAGATTCCGCGTTCCGTGGTCTAAATCAGAACAGATCTATCAAGCTTATTCGGATTTTTTTTTAATCGTTATATCTTGTTAGAATTGTTAAAACATGCTCCAATTGTTTGGGAAAAAGCAATCGGCGAGCACCGGCGCGGCGTTAGAATGTTGCCCCTCCATCTCCTGCCATGGCGCTGTAAGACCCGGCCAAAGGAATCTCACCATAAGATAAGCAGTGTCTTCTTGGCCATGAACACTAGTACTGCGCCAAGCGCGTAGCGCAACAACGTGTCTATGATGTTAATGCAAATTTCCACCAACGGTTCTTAAAATGTAAGTCTCGCCTTTATTTGTCTAAGTAATTCCTACTTAAGTAACTAAACGGTGTTTTATTAAATTTTATGTTCATTTTTAATAAACGAGATAATCATAGATAAATGGCAAATTGAAATGTTGGCACTTGCATTACAAAATTTTACAAAGTTCTCCTTATTTTGGACGTCCCGTACAACACATATTTAGGAACATTACGTGGATACAGGCAAGTCATTAAAGGGAGGCTAATTAGTGAATTAAGCGTCCCTTTAGACATACATATACAGTGAAAGAGCGAGTTCTCACCAATATTAACCAAGGGACAAGGGTTGGGCGGCGCATGCACCGGATTCGGCGCGGGGCCGGTGCGCCGCTCACACGCCGTCGGCCAAAGCGGCAAGCAGTAGTTCCCAGATGCCAGCATCCTGACCAAAATATAATATAAATCTAAATTTAAAATTCAAGAAAAACCCCCGATTCCAATGCCCTAATTTCCTTAAAAGTAAAACACTATAATATTTTGTAATTTGCACGCGATGCGCTTTCATTTGATACCCCACTCGAGTAAATTTGCAGATTTTTGGTTTTGCCTTAACCACTATCACCCCCATAACTTTTAAACGGCACAACCGATTTTCATTAAACATGTCTAAGAACGCTCGCGCGAAACTCACCTTTCATACAAAACTAAATTGAAATTGCTCCATCCGCTCGGGAGCTATGATGTCCCAGACAGACAGACACGTCAAACTTATAACACCCCTTTTTTTGGTCGGGGTTTAAAACTTTGTTTATCAAATCAAATCACAGGTTTAATCACATGGAAGTGTTGTCTATACATATCTTCTGCCAGGTGGGACGAAATGACGGAGATTATGTTTAAGGTCCTCAACAGTAGAGTAAAACCAGTGTTGGTAGATGGACAATCGGGGACATTACGCGAAAATTGGCGCAGATACGAGTACATGCAGTTAACTACTTTACTAGTTTAACGGCATTTGTGTCCGTCAACAGACATCATAACCTCGTTCTTAAATTGTATGCAGAAAAAGATTAAGACACATCCAGAAGGTTGAGGAAGTGTCTTAAATTTAAAAATAGTTTTACCTAAAAAGTGAGGTTTATCACTTATTAAAAATCATTGAGATCATAACCTCGTGTTTGCATATTATGTCATTGAACTAAAAGAAAGTTTAAAATAAATAATGTTTACTGTATATGCTATTGCTGCACTCTGGCGCCAGAACGTTAAAGTATTATCTCCTATTTAAACAGATGGACACGACATCGCAGAGGTTAAAGTTGCGGCCCGCAATAGGACGGGAAAACGGCAACGCTTGATAATGAACGCACTATTAATTTGTAAAACCCACAAAACTACATTAAAAAAAAACTTGATAAGTTCAAAACAAAATTTGATCGACGGGTGGTGGTGTCTTCCGAACAGAGTGAGAATAGAAATGACCTTACCCATCATAGTCAAACATCTGTATAGAAGCCCAGCCCAGCTCGACTTGTTCCATCTGTATGTGTCCGTTGGATTCCTCCTTGTGTTCCTCCTTGTTGTCCACCGGCTGGCTGTCGTCCGGCCGCTGCGTTCGTCCGAACAGAGTCAAAACTAGCCGCGTCTCGCGCGGTAATGCGTTTATCGGCAAGTCGTCGAGGTTCAACCTGTGAAGTAAGAAAATAAGTAAGTAAATGATTTATTTGCAAACAAAACACACACACTCATTATAAACAAATACAAGAAATAAAAGGCCTTAACTAAAACACTATATAAAACAAAACTTATAAATGTGGTGAAAGATATATTATTAAAATCTGTCCATAAAATATTTATCGCACTATGTTTTAAAACAAACACATACTATTTAGATTTATATCGGGTTACTTACCATGATTATTAGATAATGCCATGGTCATGATATATACCCTATTATAAATCTCTATTGTGTTGATAAACGTGATAGTTTCAATATAGTAATACTTTTAAATCACTTTTCATCCCTGTCGGTTTAGGTTAGTTTAGTGTCGCACATCTGCGGATGGAACCGAATTTTTAGGTTAAATACGCTCGTACAGCAGCAGGCAATACACCGCATTGATACAGAACAGTAGATATTCTACCATACGAATATTATAAGGATTTATGTATTATTTATTTATGAATACACTCATGTTTTATGCAAATAAATTATTCTTATTCTTATTCATAGCCATTCCGTCCCACTGCAGGGCAAAGGCCTCCCTTTTTTCTTTCCATTCGCCTCTATTGCTTGCTACTTCAGGCCACGATGTTAGGTGGGCGTCGAGCTCGTCCCGCCATCTCATCATTTATGTATGATTGTCGCTATTTCTCAATAATATAGCTTACATCTCAGAACCACACAAAGGCTTTTTACCGCGGTAAAATACCACATTTCGAGGGAATATCAGTTTATTGCGAGCAAAGTGCGACGCCGCGCTTTGCTAGCTTATATAATTGATTGATCCTTTACTACACTACTTCAGGAAAGACATAGCTGTAGTAGTATAGGACAAAAGCTACTGTTGACCGAGGGAATCTATTGAGGCAATGGCGGTAAGCTACTCGTTCAACTGGGTTTCAATAATCTCACATTTTACTCATCATCATCACCCTATTAACGTTCCCACTGCTGGGACACAGGGACTTCTCTCTTGACGAGAGAGATTAGGCCTTAATTCACCACGCTGGCCAAGTGCGGGTTGGTGAATGTCACATGTCCTTCAAACTCTTTTAAAGTTCTCAGAACATGCCGGTTTCCTCACGATGTTTGCCTTCACCTTGGCATTTTACTCACCACTTATCAAATATGATTCTAGGATAGAATCCACCGCACTCGATCTTCGACGGCTGCGTCACATTGGCGACTTTCAGCGCGCGCGTGCCGTGGTATATCTGCGCTTGGAACACGTACTCGTCGTGGTTCCAACAATGCGGTAGGCAGTGCACCGCTTCGATACAGAACAGTATGGGTTCCGATACAGTGTAGGCGGGCACGGCTTCTGTAACAACGCAAGTAACGCAAATAACTACTATTCTTCAAAATCAACATAGAACGTAAGCGCGTAACACGTAATAGATGATAATTAATGAGGTTGGCGTTACTTTGCATATTTAGTACAATATTGTGATTGTGATTCTACAAAATTATAAGACACAAGACTATGATCGTAACACAATCATCAGCTTCTCGTGCTAGATTTTACTGTGTGCATTACCGGGCACCATGCATAATCATTCAAATGATGTGGCCCGGGTCCCTCAGACTCGCGTTTAGACAAGTGTACTTACTGGCAGGGTTATTGAGTGACATAATGTAACAGTCATTTATTTATTTATTTTACAAGAATCACACGGCGCGGCGTCGCGCTGCCTGCTGGACTGGAGTCGCACATGCTTACGTTTAGACAAGTGTACTTACTGGCAGGGTTATTTGGCGACATATACTGAGAGTCAGTCATATGGAAGTCTAACAGTCTAGTTCTCGTGTAGAGAGTTAGCAAGGATCGCACGGCGTCGCGCAGCCTGCTGGACTGGAGTCCCACAGACTCGCGTTTAGACGCTGCCCGTAGCGACACGGCGCAGTAGGGACCATTCTCTGCTTGTATCTCTGGTGTTAATTGTTGATTGTTTGCGCCCTGTGAAAAGTTTTCATAAATTAATTTACTCCTGCTTTTTAACCCCCGACCAAAAAAGAGTATAAGTTTGACGTTTGTCTGAGACATCGTAGCTCCCGAACGGATAGAACGATTTCATTTTAGTTTTTTGGTGAGTTCAAGATGAGTTTGGTGATGAACATCGGTTGAGCCGTTTAAAAGTTATGGGGTTGAGAGTGAGGAAGGAAAACCGAAAATCTGCAAATATACTCGATTGGGGTATCAAATGAAAGCGCATCGTGTGCACATTACTAAATATTATGGTGTTTTACTTTTAAGGAAATGGAATCGGGGGTTTTTCTTAAATTTCAAATTTAGATTATTTTAAGGCTTAATCCAGTTATATTTTAGGTGTATGCAACAAACATGACATACCTGTACTGTGCAAGCTTGGGCGAAGGCATTCAGCGTGTGTGTTATATGCAGGGTCTCGATGCCGCCCGCTAAAGCACAGATGGCTTTGACAGCTTGGAACACCGCTTTGGGCGAACAACTGCCTTCGCCGCAGGTCACGCCGACTGCGCGGGATAACTCACCTTCCAGCGTTTCTGTATACAAATAAGATAAAGTTTATAAAACAAATATTTTATTACGTCACTGTGATAAAATGAGAGGTCCTTATACACTGAGACCGTTTTCAAGGGACGAACGTACCAATAGCAAGTTGCATAATCGCAACGGGTAATATTTTTAAGGCCTTATTATAATAAGGCCTGTTCTTCATTCAGGAATCTAGAGACAAGTCATGCTTACACACAATGGTAAGGAGTTTGATTATTCTAAAATATTAAGATTTTTTATTGAAACATGACATTCTACAAATATTTTCATTTATAAAACACATGCTTTTCACTCCACGGCGTTGCTCGTGTTATATTGATTTTCCCGCGCTTAAATAGCACATGACCTTTCGCAATAAATCATTTATTTGAAACTGAAAGATTAGTTTTAATCGGACAAGTGGTTCCTGAGATTAGTTGTCCTAATACAAAGGTTGTCTGGAAAAAATTGCTTTAAGCAATAAGACCGCCCATTACGCATGCTAGGTTTAATTTAATTTTTAAAATTTTTGTATTTTTGTATAATGGTGTGTGTAATAAAGGATTTTTCTGTTCTATTCTATTCTATTAGTGCGTTCAAACTCTTCAGGTTTATAATAATAGTATAGATAATTAAAAGTCATTATTACTAACCAAGCAGTATAGACAAGTTATCAAAAGACAACATCGCCGTAGTTCCCTGCGTTGGCAACAGATCATCCAAAGTCAGATGTGCGTCTCTCGCGTCGTCTCTGTCTGTCCTCGCTAGAGAATTATCCCTGCCTTCGAGCAAACAGAGTCTTACGTCCTTCTCTAACCGCACGCATTCTCGTATATAGTCGTACTCGCTCAGATTACTGCCCGGTGTTAGGTATTCATTCGCTCCCCATACCTGGTAATAAAGTTAAATTAAAATGTAAATAAATTCATTGATTCACAATAATTATATAACATCATTTTAAATTTGTGTAATTTTAGGTAAAGAGCATTCAAAATTAACTTTTTTATCGTTCTTTTTAAAAGCTGAAATAAAGAAGAAGTCCATCCAAAGGTTGTCTGGTAGAGATCACTTTTAGTGATAAGGCTGCTCATTGTGAAAAAATGTATATTTAATTTTTTGTAAATATTTTTGTTTTGTAAATTGGTGTTTTAACGGATCTCAAAAATTATTTCACCAATGGAAAGGTACTCTATCCCAAAGTAACATTGAAATATTTTGTTAGTTTTTTAATGAATAACCTAAAAAAATAGAATCGCGGGATAGTATAATTTGAAAGCAAAGAGTTTCCTGATCTGAGTTCGAATTACTTATTTATTTTTAACCACAGATTAGGTATAGTAAAAAAAGGATTCCTCCTTGATTGATTCTGTCACCAAAGAGAACATAAATCACAATATTAAGTCTAGAATAGCCAAATGCTCACATTGTTTTGTTTTTGCATTCATGGACATTATTCCTTGAAAAGTAAAAAAGATTATAGTACCTTACATTCTGTGATCTCTCAAAATGCTGATGATAATACCCGTGCGGAGCCGGGATGGACTGCTCGTATTAAATACATAATATAAATCATAAGCCACTTACCCTTAACATATTTTCAGACCCGTCGTCTCTCATATCTTCATCTAACGAACAAACTACAGTGAGTATCACATGATCCACCGTTGATTCAACTGAAAAGATACAATATGATGTTAATTAATACGTAAAAATAGCTTTTGTCTATTGCAAACTGACTTATATGGATGGCAGATTTTGTTTCGTATTTTGTACACGGGATTACTTAAGGGACTTAGAGTATCTTTATAGGGATCTGATAAGGGATTTTATAAATTGAAATAAATTGCCCAAAACTGCTTGTAACTTATGTTATGTATGACATACGTTTTATATATTTATATAACATAGTTAATGACTCATTATCTATGAAAATCGAAATGCAAACAAATCTTACAATTATTTTAGAGACTATTTATAAGTTTTTTACTGCTTCGCATCGTTTATCAACGATGAAACTGAAGGTTTTGTGTATTTAATATGGGGGATTAAATTCCCACTTTTGAGCCTTGTCGAAATAGGACGTGCAATATTTGACTATTTAGTGTATTCTACGGACAGAATGAGAGTTCACGTCAACTTACCATCGGACGTGAAGGTGATTGGTTCGTCGCTATGCGCGTGGTGCACTAGGATCTTGATGCTGGTGTTGGGAGGGTACTTGCCACCAGACCGAGCAGCTATCACGTGTCCCGGATTCGTATTAACATCGGAATGGGAGAAATTTTCTGCGAAATTAAAATTCAATGTGTTGATATTATAGATAACTCTTTTTTGCACTCCAAAATAAAATTAATATGAGTTGGGCTGCCCTATGTTCTCTTTTGTCTCGTGTATTACGAGACAAAAGAGAACATAGGGCAGCCTTGGGGCCATAGGGCGTTATGAGAGAGCTTGTATCTGGCTTTTAGATGAAGATTATTAAAAATAAATAATAAATAATTCTTCACAAAATAATCTTACATGATCAATACTTACTTTCAAAAAATTAGTTATAACTGTTTTCTTAAAGAAATATATACAAACATGCTAGAAATGCATCATCTTCAACTATAAAATTGCCACAAAAGGCACAATTACTCACTTCGGACATCCAGAGCCATTTTCAAGAAAGCTTTGTGCTCGCTGTCGTAGTTTTTCGATCTTGTTTTGACTATACAGTCGTACAATTTATTCTGAAACAAGTTATCTGAGTTAAACAACATTATTGCCTTTTAATTGATCGTTTAGGTTGATATTTTAGAAAAACCAAGCAAGAACTTAAACAGTTTTGTATCCACTGCTGGACATAGCCTCCTAAAGATGTCCCTTTTTATGATCCCTCCAACCGGAATAACTGGTAGTTATCCCGTTGGGAGGCGACCTGTATCCAACTTTAGCAACTCTTCTTTCTATATGTATCAAGCCAAGTCTACAAAACACGACGCGATTACCGATCCCCGGCCTATTCGAGAGATTTTCGGGCCAACTACTACTAGTGTTGCCACTTACTTTACCAAAATTGGCTTCGCACCACAAAGTACATAGTACGAATGAATATACACAATAGTACTTACAGTAGTAGACCGTAAAGCAACCGCAGGCACCGAAGGAAGAGACTTGGGTGGAGGCGATGGCATCACAGGGCTCTCCTTCTTACTTATAGTTGCGTATATAGGCGTATCTCGCATCTCTGTCTCTCCGTACAAGAAGTCTAAAGGGTCGTACTCTTCATACACGCTGCTAGCCGAATGTTCACTTGCTACCACATATTCTGTTAAATGAAAGCAAGTATGTATATTCACTTAAAATCTAAAAAAAATAAGTTTTTTTCTTGTGGTCAGTAAAAGCAAACAACACATAAACATCAAATACTTACCACTGTGTATAATTTAAAATTTCCGGAAAATTTTAAATGTTACCAAATGACTAAATATATGTATAATTAAATAAATCTTACAAAAACAATTACAACATTACCGGGTAAATTTGAAATAAGTAGGTAAATATGACATAATAATGTATAACTGTGACATGTTGGCAGTGTTACGCAATATCGTATACTTTTTCTTTTAAAATAAATATGTTATTTTTATTATTATTATTAAATTTTTATTATACTAATAAAAACATACACTTGATATAGAACCTGTTTTGAAGTAGCCCCCATATAATGTTTTGTCATATTAATCAAATGTATTAGTATAAGTTCTTACGAATCACAATATGATAAATGGATGTTAAGACTAGTACATTATGGAACGAATGGAACACAAACCACTCACCAGCAAGATTCTGTTCTGTTAATAGCGGATCGAACGCCTCAAGCACACTCACACGTACGCTACCTGGTCCGCCGTTGTTCTTGCCGCCGAAATCTATCAGATTCATAGAAGGTAGGCTGCCCAGAGTGTCGGTTAACTCGTTTGACTGAAATCACACAGTGCAGTATAATTTAAAAATTAGCTTGTGAATATAATTGTTATTGAATCTTATTTCATAGATGTTTCTAATATGAATCTTATTTCATAGGTATTAAAAAATATATAACTTGCAGTTTAACAAAAAAGGAATTTGTTATATGATAATGATAAGTCAACTGTAAAAATAAATAAGTATGGGAAATTCCTGCATTCATTTTATATATAAACCTCTTTTATTGATTTATTCATTATGTGTATTGGAGGACAATCAACTTATACATGCAAATAGATACGGGTAGTTGAACACAATATCTTTAAGCTATTTATACGCTGCTGAGATTATCAGTCACGCATAAAATAAAGGTTAAAGATAGCTACAACATTAATAAGTGTACTAACATCTGAAGATTTCCTCGACGAAAAACTCTCAACGCTGTCCCTTGTTGGTTCAGTCTTCAACACCGGCGCTGGTTTGGTTGGGACGCTGGCTGGGTATTGCATATGGTTCAACTGTGGGTAAATAGAGGGCGCCCGCGGCGGAGGCGGCCGGGCGATCATGTTAGTCGTGTTGTAGTTATATGGTTGAGGTGGATAAGCATATGGAGACGATGGCATCCGAGGTTGCGGGGTAGGTGTGGCCATACGCGTTTGACTATACGGCTGTGAGTACATCGGAGGTCTAAAAGGTTGTGCTTCGGCGACTGAGTGAGGGGAATAATATGTATAATTTGGTTGGGCGACCGCTACGGGCTGTGGAACTGCCAAAGGCTGCGGGGTCGCCATTGGTTGTGGAGTCGCCATTGTCTGTGGGGTCGCCATTGGTTGTGGAGTCGCCATTGTCTGCGGGGTCCCCGGTTGAGGAGTAGGCATCCCATAAGGTGCAGCCGGAGGATAGGGCGGATGAACATAAGGCTGGTAATTATACGAATACGGCGGCGGGTAGTACCCCGGTCGCTGATTGTAATTATTCATATTGCTCTGCTCTGTTATATTCAATTCTTCTGTTTGCTGTCCCAACCTGAAAATTGAATATCATCAAAACAAATTCCACTCTAGTATCAATGTTTATCAAGAACCAAGTGATATCAGTTGTAATCAGCTGATATGACTTATGGTTTTCATTTACACAAATATCAAAGTCTTCCAAAGACCTCGTTCATATGTTTTCTGAACATTCATAATTTAACATGATTGTGCAATAAAATGATTATGCTATGAGTGTCCATCCATACTTATTATAAATTTAAGTCTCCCGTTGCGTCTGTCTGTGCGGTTTTCAGGTCAAGTTTGAGTGATTCAAGAGGAAGGTTTTTGTATCCATGCAAAGCCGGAACGGGCCAGTAAGTGTAAATATAAGTAGAAAAATTAGCATACTTATTGATCTGGTCAATGTACTCCTTGAAGGATGCATGGGGGTCTTTAGGCGCTGCCTTACTGGTCGGACTCGAGAATGATATGAGGTCGCTACTTTCCTCACACGTGGGACTCGTGCCGGATGATCTAGCAAAGGTGTGAAAATGGAACACAGAGTTAGTAGAATGAAAAAGTTAGATAATAATGTATGAATTGAAAATATGTAGGTATTATGTATTTGCATTACCAAGTTATGCTATAAAAGATGGGTTAGCAACTTCTACAGTGTATGTTTTCTTGATTTAAATTAAACAATATCTCAAACCTTTTGAAAGAATAGGCACTATTTAATAATATTTAATTTTTTATATTGAGGTTGTTGTTATATGAACATATTGTTAACAAAACAAAATGTTAGTGTATCACTTTCTTTACTCAAATAGTTTAGCATTAATACTTACTCAATATTTACTCAAACTTTCCTTCCTCTATCTGACCTACTAATAATAAAAAACTTGTATATTTTTCAGATTAATTTGCCATGAGAATGCCAGAAAAGCCTTTGAAAATTTTAAGGAATGTTTCCAATATATAATAGATAAAAATAAATAATCAACAAGCCCATTCAAAAATATTATCGTTCCATTTGAGGTTGTTATCTCAGTGGAATTTCAAAAGGTGAGCCTTAATTTTTTCTTACATGTTATCTGGTGTGTTGGCGTAAGCTCGAGGAGGTTTCCTTGGAGGAGGCGGCAAAGCAGGTGGAGGACCGTCACTCTCGTCTCTGCGCCTGCCACTAGCACTGGCGACTTCCAACACATTATCTAAAACAGATAACGCACGCCAATCATTATCAAGTATCGATAATAGTGATGCACTGATAACAATGTATACAACCTAACAAAACTTTGTTTATTGATATCTGATTCATATAGTTTAGATATTTTATTGTGTTTAATTCACAAATAATGAAATATAATTGAAAAATAATGTTATCTAATTAATAACTAAGGCCAATCAATGCTAATATACAACAGTTTGATAGAACAATAACGAATTTTCGTATGTTTTTTTATGTAATGGATAAAAATAAAAATCTGACCAATGTCATGGATACATGTTTCATCAATATAAATTAATATCTACATTATTATATGTCAAAAATTATTTCAATAAAAAGTAATGTCAATAGATATGTTATTGTACTTAATAATTAAAGATGATTAGCACTTCTCATTTGCATTAGTTTTATTAGCAAAGGATTGTACCTCTCATAATGCTTTCAGGCAGACCATTCACATAGCATAGAAAATGAAAATACATTAAGCAATATTAACCCGTTGACCCTCACCTCAGGTAATAAGGTCAGGTAAGTGGTAACCGGTTACCGCTTGGGGATTAACGAGTTAACAAGTTCTATGTGATGTTGACACATATAACTTGAAAAAAAAATATATCTATATATGTATGACTATTATATTAAGTATATCAGATATCTAGTACCCGTATTAACACAAGCTTAGAGCTCACCACGGGGCTAGATGTTGTTGTGTGAAATGTCTGGAAATATTTATTTATTTTATATCACCTTGATGTGGGCAACCTATGTAAAAAATATTTAACACAAAAAACTTATAGTAATATTATAAAATGTATGTGTTGTGTGCCCATAACATGACAAATTATAAGATTATAACAATAATGAATTATAGTATTTGCAACAATTTTGAGGAAACATGATCATTCAAATATGCTTTAAGAAAATTTGATCTTAAAAATTATGTTATGTTATATTTATGGTTGCGAAAAATACACAAGACAACAATAATATTATTTTATTTTATGAAATAAAACCATTGAAAACTTGGTTTCCTTAATTAGATATGCAGGGTACCAAAGCCATCAAATGTTAACAAATTAATGGGGATAAATGAGGGGAGCTCAAAATCGGTTAGGTATGTCACACAGAGTTCCTTTGTCACCTTCCAATTCAATTTAATGTCTTATAATTGGGCTCTGCGCATGAAGCATCAGTTTGCCAGTTAAACACCATTTTCCCAATACATACTCCTTCAGAACAATTCTGTCATCCTAACATTGCATTATCAAATGATTATTGACATGCCAGCAAAATTTAATTCTGAAGGAAACTAGGAATTATTATGAAATTGTAAGAATTGATTACAGAGTAGACAAACATTAAGACAGGCCAAAAGAAATAAATATCTAAATAGTAGGTATTAAAAGTCTAAAGCTAATAGAAAACTAGATTTTTGTTCATGTTTGTACAAAACTACTAGACAAACACTAGTTTTTTTATTCATGTTTACACAATAAAATTAAACATCAAATTAAACATTCTGGAATGTTTTAACAAAGCAAAGTTATTAAACAGAGGGTAGTGTCGTTTACCTGAAGTAGATAGTTGCTTCTGTCTTCGGAATTGATCTAGAGCAAGACTCTCTAAGCTGAGAGCTTGAGCCTTCTCCAAGTCCGCTTGGAACTGCAGGTCGTATTCAGACATCTTAGAGGTTCAAGAAAAAACCCCAAAGAACTACTGTCTACAGTCTGAGTTCAGAATTCCATAAAAACAACAACTTTCTTCAATTTATTCATAGTTGACTCTTGGCACGAATTCGCGATAATCACACAAAGTTATTTCCTGTGTTCCTACAAATACTTCATTATCTCTCGTGTAACCTCCCCCCGTTTTTCGGAAAATAAACACAAAGAAAGATAGGATACTAACACTTTAAAACCATTTAACGTAAATGATCTTGCATGGGGAAACTATTATTTTGAGAGATAGATTATTGTTGAGTGATGTCGTCTGTCGCCTGCATCTTCTGTTGTTCAGTTCCATCCATCCATCACAATCACATCACAAGTAAAATTTTACTGTCTAGTGTCTTGTCTTTGGTTTACAATTGTCAAACATGACAGTTGAATGCTGACAACTGACACCTCAAGAGTTCCTTCTTTCTTTTCCTGCATCTCTGAGATAAGGCGTTCATTCAATTCAACTGAGTAACATCTTTTTCCCTTTACAATTTTATTAACTCGACACTGGCAGATTGTCGCTTCACTATCACCTGACTGACACACATACACAATCATAGATCAAATCTGTGGTAGATCCACCCAAGTTTACGTCGTCGTTAATGAAACAAAACAAAAGCCCGGCCATAGAATAATAAATAATACATCATCAATGTATTCAGCCGGGCTTTTGTTTTGTTTCAATAACCCCATAAATGTCAATTGACATTTATGTACTGTTAGTTAGTTAGCAGCCAATATTATAATAACAACGACCTCTGTGGCTCGGTGGGCGAAAGCCCGCCTGAGGCGCAGGAGGTTGCGGGTTCGATTCCCGCCGCGGGGCAGATTTTGTACGATCTACAATTTCTGGTTTCGAGTCTGGGTGTTTTCTATATAGGTATTATAAGTATTTAAAAAAATATATCTATGTAGGATATCAGTCACCTAACACCCATAGTACCAGCTCTGCTTAGTTTAAGTCAGTGGTTTGGGGTTAGGTGATCCTAACCCTCAGCCGGGCATAGGCATTCCCGAATTCGTGCCATTTACAACGGTAAAATTAATAATTATAATTGAAAGCGACAACTCGGACAAGTTTTTCGAAATTTAACTGCCCGAGTTTTCGAACCTTTAGTTTAAATTAATACAAACTGTGCGAGCCTACTGAACGCAAAAACAGAAAATTTTCTCGTTATTTGATTGATTGAAATTGATTGAATTAGCTATAGACGTACTATGTCAACAAAAACCGCGAAAATTCATCGCCGAAAGAATACTCGACATACAAGTAGACCTATTTATTACCTGTAATAATAAACATAACATAATATGAAAACCAATGAAATGTTTCGCTATTATCTCCGCCTCTCCGGTGGTCAAACAAGATGTGGACGCGATGCGCTTTTATTTGATACCCCACACAACCGGGTGCAGCGAACACTTCTGCCAGGAAATAGAATGTTCAAAGTTTTTTTATCACTTATTCCGAAGGAATGAGACCCCCAGGCTGGTGCAAGTGTCTATGATAGAATCTGACATAAAACTTTGCTAAGGCATTGCATTGACAAAAATGCCACCTTAATAAAAAAAAATGCCAACTTAATAAAACTAATCGCGACTATAATACTTCCAAATATTAAATACGCTTTAGTGGTTCGCAAATCTTTTTGTAACTGCTACTTCTGAGATAAGTGGTATTATTATTTTTCTTCTTCTTGTTAAATAGGTTTTATTCTTCATGGATCATTGTCAATTTGTCACCTATCAGTCTAGTACTTGACCTTTAATTGTCATTTAAGACCGCAAATTTGTGAAAATTATGAAGAACAAAACAATTCATAAAAATTCTATTCGATGCGAAATTTGCAAGAAACTCATACAGCAGACAAGTGAAGACAAAAGCTTATACCAAATATTTGCCCTGGATGAAGATCGGTGAGTACATTTACCAATATGTTATTTATTGCTTCTGTAAACAATAGGCGTTTTGTTTGCTCGCCTATAATCGATATATTTTCATACCACAAAATTGCAAGTCCACCAGACCTAAATGGATCTATGCTACAAATTAAATATGAATTATTCATCATCATTTTTAATATAGGACATAAGCCTCATTTCAAAATTGTATCTATAACACGATAATATGCAATGGCCTGTTATTTTTTTCTTTATTTGAACATAAATATAACGAATTTGTCTCCCACATCCTCAGTTCAACACTCGGCATCTAAAACCATTAACCATCAATATGATCAGGAGTTTAAATACTATATAATAATTAATTTGTTGTTGTGCTGTTTTTCCGAATACAATTAAACTTTTTTTTCAGATGATGCTTGGTCAACCTCATTTAAATGACACATTATAGAAGGAGTATCATATTCTTAGATTCATCTCGATGTGTTGAAAAATAATTTGCGGTTTTAACACACTTTGCAATTTCTTTGATTTATCTGATCATAATACCAAAAGTTAATTATTTATTTATTCAACAACAAAATTACTTTCTCATTCTTTACATCATGTTTCCTAATGCAATAGAGTAACTCAAAATACATTATAATATACTATGTATTATTCAATTCAATAGATCATGTTGTCATCATGATCATGTTTGTGATGATGTTTTACATCTCGCCATAAATAATGGGTACGCACTATGAACATAATATATTGTATAAATAAATATTTTGTTTTGCACTTTGTTTTTGTACTAAGTATCCTCCTCCCTGTTCCCAATTTCAGTATGTAGGTCCAACCTATTATTGAGAGAAACCTAAATCATCGATATCGATAAAACTCGATTCTGTACGAGTGCAACCCTATATACCTTCTTCTTCTTTAAGGTTTAAAATTATCTTTATGTTGGTACCATTGCTTTTAAACTTCTAACAGATTATTTATTATGTTGGTGTTTCATTTATAGTAAACTTCGATTCGACATTTTGCCTAGATCAAAAATTTCCTTCCTAGT
This sequence comes from Gymnoscelis rufifasciata, assembly GCA_929108375.1. Classification (NCBI taxonomy): domain Eukaryota; kingdom Metazoa; phylum Arthropoda; class Insecta; order Lepidoptera; family Geometridae; genus Gymnoscelis; species Gymnoscelis rufifasciata. The sequence continues at coordinate 7,307,580 of OV815302.1, read as the reverse complement.
CCCGTCTCTTAAAACGTAGTGATTATATACCTACTCTCTGGAGACCCCTTTAGCCTTAACTACAATCTGAAGTCTCGTTCTGATAGAAACGCAGGCAATCTATGGTAGTGATTTTATACTCTCTGAATACAATGCTCAAAGGGTATCTAAGGATGAGATAAAGTTTCCAGTTTGCTTCAAATAACTTTAAAATTTTGCGCCGGTTCTAAGTGAAATAAAACAATCACAGTATATCAAAATATTTATTACACAATCATCAAAATATAATTATGTGTTAGTAATTGTATTCTATTTTCACAACAACTTAGGAGTTTATCCCGATAACGCCGTATACCATTTTATATTTAAAACGGTAGTGCGTTTGGAAAAAAAATTGTTCAAACAAAAATAATTCTTTAAAATAATAATTAAATTGATAGAAGAAATTGAAATATAATAATATGGGATCAGTAAACATATGAAGTAAAGTACACACATACAATAATAGCAAAATACTTTTTCGATACATAGCTTTGAAATTGAAAATTATTGTCCTAATAATATCTTCATAATAGAATGGCATCACATTCGTTTAAGTCAATTATCTATTATTAATAAATGCTTAAATAGGAATGTACGTCGTATTGCATTCAGCCTTACACAAAGGCACAAAAAAGAAAAATGATTGCGCTTTCAGAAAATACAAATAATCATAAATAGTAATTTAAACAGGCAGTTAAATTTAAAAGGTGATAGTTTTAGAAGTACTTGGAAATTTTATACAAAATGAACAGTAAGAGGCTATTCATTTGTATGATTTGTTAATTTTAAACGAATATTTCTTTAAATAATTTATTTAACTACGGAACAGTCAAAAGTATAACATCTGTAATTGTGCAGCAAGTTACACGATAATAATAGAAATTCAGTATTTATAATATTCAAAAAATAATGCAAGGCCAGCTTAATATTAAAATTTTGTACACTATGGGAAATAACCTAAAAAATCCTAATTATTAACACTGTTATCTTTTGGCGAATTATCACCTCCACTGTAATACGCAATTTAGGGACATTTCCTATAAATATTTTCTAATTTATTCTTGTTGAAGGCAGAAGGCATTCCATTATGTGCCAATTTTCTATAATCAATTCGATCGAAATTAAATTTCTTTATCTAGCTCTGTATAGGAATTATGTTTATAACATTTATTCAGTCAAGTTCTTTACTGTTCACATGGATCCTCATTTTCTCTATTGGCACTTTTACCGCGTTTCTTGCAAATAGTAACAAGCCTCGCATTTATTTTCTTCAATTTTTGATTTTCCCGCATAACATCTGATATTTGCTGGTTCTGGAAATAAAATGGAATAATAAATGACAAGAAATCCGAGTTTTAGGATTGTCTCTAAGAAGTTTTTGGTTCTAGGCTTAATATTTGAGTAAAAAATAAAAGTATTATACAAAATAGTACAATAAAAACCATATAATTCGAGGCGGTTTTTTTTTGTTCTACAATTATTTATTTGGAAGCCCATTAATCTGAAAATCCATTTTGTTTGTAAATGACAGCCTTAATTAATTATTTTTATTGTAATTGGTTACATTGAGAGTTATCAATTGAAGTAAAACCTATCTCATTTAGTATTATAATAATAATTACTAATAGAACAGTGGTCTAATATTTTATTTAACTTTTCCAGGGGTTAAAATAAACAGAACAACCTAAACATGACCAGAGACCTAGAGATCAATAAGGAAAATATAAGGGAATGTTTTCGCAAATTAAGGGCCTATATATGAACATACATATGTTTTTGTATTTTAATAGTAATAAATGAAAAAACCCTGATAACAATGCCTTAATTTTCTTAAAAGTAAAACACCATAATATTTTGTAACGTGCACGCGATGAGCTTTCATTTGATACCCCATGCGAGTATATTTGCAGATTTTCGGTTTTCCTTCCCTACTCTCCCATAACTTTTAAACGGCACAACCGATTTTCATGAAACGTCTAAGAACACTCGCGCCAAACTCACCTTTCATACAAAAAAACTAAATTGAAATCGCTCCATCCGTTCGGGAGCTATGATGTCACAGACAGACACGTCAAACTTATAACACCCCTCTTTTTTGGTTGGGGGTTAAAAACAGTATCTGACTGACTGACAAGCAATAGTGGTAGTATTAATAGTGGTAATAACGGTGGCGGTCAAAATGTTAATGGCATGCCGACCTATTGATTTAACCGCGATCATTTAAGCTTATGTCAGTTTTCCGCTAACTGAGATCATATTGATATTTTGCAATGGTTGGTTCATTAAAACTAGATTTGTAGCATAAAAATTGTTACATTGGGCCTAAGTCTACTAACCATATTCAAGTAACCACTCATTAATAGAAAAAATGTATTTAAAATATTCTGGAAAACCTGTTTTCTAAGCAAGTTTGGTTCCATATATAAGTATTTAAGTTTTATTTACAAACCTGCACAATAGCGCTGCCGGTCGAGACACAAATGGTTTGTGCAGCGTATGCCACCCGAAGCTGTTCTTCTAAATGCGCCTTCTGCATACTCAGCCTTTCTACTATCTGTTCAAATACCAAATTAATAAACTCATGATCATAATAATATTTGTGACCACGGAAGAAGCACTTCGTCCGTGGTCGAGTTTGACGGACATGTGATATTCACCAAACCGCACTTAGCCAGCGCGTAGTGAATTATAGCCTAATCTCTGTCGTCAAGAGAGAAGTCCCTGTGTCCCAGCAGTGGGAACGTAAAACTTATGTCTACCACGGACTGAAAATGGCCTATAGATATAGAGTTTCAGTTGTTTCAATTGGATGCGGTCTATATCCAATTCACCGTGAACCCCCGGAAAAGTCATATGATCCAACTACATCGTTGGAGGACAATCTACGATCCACTTTCTAAACCGCAGTCTCCATTCGAAATCCTTTTGCTATTATATTATGAGATAGTAATACAAGTTCGACGATAAATTGGCTTTTGCTGTGAAAATCTAAGCCATCTTCTATGATTTTGTTTAAACGTAATACTTAAAAGTTATCAATTTAAACACTGTTAGTTAATTGTGTTAAATCAGGAAAATAAAGATACCTTTTTAAGATATTGGACGTTTTGGACGGATTTCTCATCACTAAGCGTTTCTAATCTCGAAACATCTGTAAAAGAAGGAATACAGTTTAATAAACATTATTGGATTGGAGTTCATTTTTTGGATATGGATTGAAATCAAATCAAATTCTTTAAACTTCAGCCAAAATTTGCGCGACTTCGGCGATTATGATTCTGATGTTTCCATGGGGTTTGTTAGTCCATTTTTTAACCCCCGACCAAAAAAGAGGGGTGTTATAAGTTTGACATGTCTGTCTGTCTGTCTGGAACAGCATAACTTTGAGTCGTTTAAAAGTTATGGGGGTGAGAGTGGGGAAGGAAAACCGAAAATCTGCAAATATATCAAATGAAAGAGCATCGAGTGCACATTACTAAATATTATGGCATTGGAATCGAAGGTTTTTATTAAAATTTAAATTTATTCATTTATACCTTATCTCCTTAGATAAAACGTAAAGAGAAACGTAAAATCATATAATCCATAGGACGTCCACTACTGCCATAGGCTACCCTCAAAGGTTACAAGATACTCCGGTTGGTAGCGGCCTGCATCCACCGTAAACATACTCCACCTCCATACATAAATAGACACAATTCCATTTAAAAAGATTTAATTTCGGAGCTGGCATGATCAAAGTTACGGTGCGCCTATTATTCAGAAATTCAAAAAGAGGTGGAGGTTTCTAAACATGGCTGTCTCCAGAATGTATAAAGTGAGGAGTTAAAAGAGAGGAATTTAAAGAGTAAGAATTCCTGTAAAACCATTATCGGTGTCTCTTTTCGAATAGTCCGTGGTGATTATACAAATTTGTCGTTCCGACTTAAATGTTGGTCAATCATATTACACCCAAGAATTTAACGACGTCTTTGGTTTGCTCAATTGGCTGCGCGTTATTGATAATTTTAACATATAAGGTTTCCTGAGTGTCGCCAGCTAAGTATAAACTATATAAATTCTACTTTAATATGACTAGTAATTTAAGCTTATAATATAGGGTTTTTGAACCTACCACTGTTTGTCTCGGTGGAGGCATCCATTTGGTCCACAGCCGACGTTTCCGGTCGATTCATGTCGTGAATGGTCTGTCGTTTCTTCCGCACAGATTTTGAATGTTCTATCACAGACTTCTCGAGTACCTCTTTCAGTTTTGTCTGTAAAGGAAACATAAACAAAAAGGACATAAAAACAGAAAGGAAATCTGTCGAATACAATGTTTAAAAATTATGTTCTAAGTGGGGAACTCAGCAAACTTTGAACCGTTTGAAAGACATGTGACATTCACCAACCCGCACTTGCCCAGCGTTAAGGCCAAGAGCTTTCGCCAAGAGGGAAGTCTCTGTGTCCCAAAATTTTTTTTATTTTTTTTATTTAGAATTTATATTATCGCCACTATTTATCTTGTGGCGTTTTATACAAATATTAACTTAAAACTAATCATATATACCTAGTTATATTTGATTAACAATATTTAAAATACACATCATCAATAAAATTCAATAACAATTATAAAATAATAATACTAAATTTACATTATATACTAATAATTAATCATAACATTTCAATTGATTTATATTTCCTTATCAAATTTAATTCACTGCCAATCTAAACAGCATGTCCCAGCATTGGGAACGTTAATAGGGTGATGATTAGTATAGATAGTATAGATTTACGTAAGCATACCTCTGCTGCTGTAAGGCGGTCCTCCAAGGAAGCTTTGGCTGCTCTCAACTGGCGGCATCGCTCCTCGCTTTCCTTCAGGTAAGTGGCGCATGTTTCGCACTCCTCATCGAGCTTCTGGTACCTTGTGCGGAAGTCTTCTAGCTCCTCTTTGCAGGATTTCAACTGATGCTTGGCTTGTTCCAGTTCACGACTTTGATAAATAAAATAATTATTATTGATTAGAATTTAATTTTTACCATACAAGTTATTTCACTTATTTCTACGACACATGGAGTCGAATACTGAATTACTATTTTACTAGTGCCCCACTGTGTTAAGCGCTTTACAATGGATTTTCCCGAATGACAAATATTCTCGTGGTAAAAAGTAGCCTAGAGAATCGCTCTAGAAAATCTGCATACCAAGTTTCAAAGTGTGACAAAGCTGTCAAAGTTAATATATATATTTTTTTAATCTTTTTAACATACACCAATAAAATTGAAAGTGATATTTTATAGGTTTAGTTGACTATTTCGTGTTTAGTTGACTATTTCGCTTAAAGGGGTTATTCTGGTTTACAATATTTGGACATATAAGTACATTGTTTTTTAATTTCATTCCATTCTTATACCAATGGTGCTTATATTATGAAAACGAATATTATAATTCTAATAACAATTTGTAACAATTTTTATGAAAATTCCATGTATTTGCTTACCTGGTGTCTTTTGTGGAGTTTTTCTCTAAAGCTTTTTGCATTTTGTCAAGTGTTTTCTTCAAATCTAATTTCTTGAATCGGAGTTCCTCAATCGTTTTTGATAACTTTTTGTTCTTTTCAACTTCTGCATCATATGACATTCTGTCCACAACCACAGAGTGAAGATTTGTCCAATCTAAAATGTTATATTTATTTTAATGTAAACATTCATGAAGATGAACATGATTCTGCAATGATAAGAAATAAAACTTACCAGCGTCAGTATTGACTGACACATGGGCGACATTGGGCTTCATGTTGAAACAGAAAGAACTACTGGCGCTTCTAGGTTTCGATTTTAATTCCATCATCTCTTTCTGTTAAGAAAAGTTTGTAAAATGTAAGATTATAAAAATATACCTACACAAACTACAAAATACATTAGTGGGCTCAGAATAACTTTTAAACTACTGGGTAGAATCAAAATAAATAAGACCAAATCATATCATTCTTTGATATAAACTTTAAAAAGGATAAAATAAATATAAATATTTCCGGACAATCCACACAACAACATCTAGCCCCGTGGTAAGCTCTAGGCCAGTGTAAGACATCTGATATACTTAATATTATAGACATAATATATTTAGATATTTTTATCCATATTAAACACAAACTAGACTAGACCAAGGAGAAAGTGCTTGCAGAACAAACAAACATTTGACCCCTCGACTTATCTCGATTATTTTGTCCTTGTCTTGTAATGAGCGCGTACGTGTTCATGGTATTAAAGAAAGATACTTTCTCGACATGAATCCGCACAATTTGGAAGTGGGACAACGGAACCCTAATTTCTATGGAACTGGCTTTTTTTTTACCTCTAAAGCGGTCTTCTCTTTCCTTAGTCGTGAGCACTGTTCGTCTCGCTCTTGGAGGTACTGAGAACATATTTCGCATTCTTCGTCTAACTCCTTATATTTTTCCTTTAGTTCTTCTAATTCTTTTTCACAATTTGCCAGGCTAGCTCTCAGTTGGCAGTTCTCGCTGAAAATAAAATTATATATACTTATTTTCATGTCTAGGTAATATACAGTAATTTATATAATTTATCTAATAAATCAATACTTACTTATCGCTATTTGTTCTGACACGTCTTTTGTCTTCCTGTAACTCGTTAATTACACATTGAGATAAATCTAAAAAAAAAAAACATTTTTATTTAATAAACTGTATCGAAATCCTTAAACATCTGTAATTTTATCTAAATTAACATAAAAACCCCAATTCTAAAACCTTAGTTAGTTCTCATAATAGTAAATAGTCATACAATTCGTATATACAGAACTATTTTGTAATGTACATGTGATGCGCTTTCATTTGAGACAATGATGCAACGTCAAACTTATAACACCCCTCTCTTTTTGCGTCGGGAGTTAAAAATGATTTCACTATTTGAGAAAGATCTGCCTTGATATATTTCGTAAAATTGACTGCCTCAGTGGCGCGGTGGGCGAAGGTCCGCTTGCGGCGCAAGAGGTAGCGGGTTCGATTCCAGTCGAGGGGTGAAGTGTTTGTATGTTCTGCAAGCGCTTTATCCTTCGTCTGTGTGTTTTATATGTATACTAAAAAATTATATGATGTTTGTCTATTATATTAAGTAAATCAGATGTTTAGCACCAGTTACACATGCTTCGAGCTTACCAAAGGGATATTGTTATGTCCAGAAATAATGTGTTTATTTATTTTGGACGTAGGGTAACTTCATCACATAATAAGCTATTTAGCACAGATACATAACAGTCTTATGTACTGATTAACTAGCAACTGTGAGATGGTGAAAGAAGCCTTTCCTAATTATTATCTAGAAATTATTTCTTTTATACCTGTATGAGGAGTAACGCTTCTATATAAATCGTGAGAGCTCTGGCGGCGGCGTCGCGTAGCTCTTGCAGACGCGCTATTCGGTCTAGAATCATCCTCTTTATCACTCTGAAAATAAAGAACATATTTCATATTCCGTTATTCACATTGAATACGTACATAATTATGTATAACATTATAATTATATGATTAATTGATACTAACATGGTCTGTTCTGGAGAGCAGGCTATCGCGTCTGTAAGTATAAAAATAAATGTGTTAAAAATGAACAACAATTTAAAGGTCTGAAAGATTCGTTCATTTTTTTAAATATTTAACTGCTTTCAAGCAAAGATTTGGGTATTATATTTGCGATTCTTCGCAAATATAATGCCTACTTAAAGTCCTCCTAAAAAATTTAGTTATTATAAAATAAAAATATACCCTTTTCCATGTTCGAGCGGTGTACTCCTGCCGGAAAGAGACTCGTCATCGATATCCATAAATAGATCATCCGGTTTTTGCCTGGATCCAAATACTGCTTCAATATTTTTGTGTTCTGTTAAAAATATATAATCTTAAAACATTTTTCAACACTAAAACTATATCCCAACTGGTATCTTACTTAAAATAATAAACATTGATCAAACTGGCATGAAAAAAAAATACCTTCTAATTTTTCAAATAGCCGTTTAGAATCATGTATGCTCTGTCGTCTTCGCTTTGTAGTTTCAGCCACAGCGTCTAACGACGTTCTGGATCTGCGTCCAGATTCTTCAAATTCGGCCAGTCTGACCTATGAAATATTAAAGGATGTTATTTTGGCATGTAATATTATGAAAACGTCGAGAGTGAGATTTTCCATTGAAAATAGCCTCATTAGTTATGACCATAATTTTAAATAATGACTCGAAAACCTTACTACAGCAGAGCCTTTATGTATACAATTACATTAGTTTAATTTAGTTCAAAAATACCAGCCAATCAATCATGGCGATTTTCTTTCTAGGCAGGTGATTATGATTTTACAGCTTTCAAATTTTGACTAAATACCGTATCCCACCTTTAGAACCGAAAGGCTGAAGTTTGTCTCAACCGACAACCTATAAAAATGGTGGAGTCTTTGGCGCCGGGTCCTTAAAGATACTATGCCAAAATGTACTGACGGTCCAAAGGAACAAACGACAAAATGTGTAATTCTCAACGACAAAATGAGCAAATGCCATGAATCTGCGATGAAATGCTCCTGCGTCAGAATGTGCATGTTGCATAAAGAGCAAATGTTGGAATTATCATTATACTATAATGTTTCACGGACTTGATGTGCAAGGTTGGAAAAGTAATGTGACGGAAACTGCAATGGACAAATATTTGAACTGAAGCAACTAGAAAATTTAATACAGTAGTCTTTTTATAAATAAATTACCTAGGATGATTTTTGGAAGTGTTTTCCTACGCTTTGTGTACAACAAGCATCATTTTGCCATGTCATCATCACCTGGAGTCCATGTTGCTTCGCTATTCATCCGTGTTACAGATGAGATATAATATTATATAACTACTAGCTGACCCCGGCAAACCTTTTTTTTGCAAAATGAAAATAGATAGTAGCCGATTCTCAGACCTACTGAATACGTATATAAAATTTCATCGAAATCGGTCAAGCCGTTTCGGAGAAGTATGGCAACCAAAACTGTGACACGAGAATTTTATATATTAGATATAAATACTTATTCATTTCTAGGAAGTAAAAGTTTGTTTTCCCATACAATTTAAATAATTAATAAAATAAATAACAATGCAAGTAGGTGTTGTTATATTTGCTATTGCACATTTTGTCATTGACAAGTTCTTTCTATGGCGCGTTTAGACTTTTTGTTACCGTTACATTTTAGTCATTGCACATTTTGACGCTAGAAGATTTGAGCTTTTTCAAGTTTTGACAATAGTCCCAACTGAAAGTTTTGGCGGTTGCGCATTTTGTCGTTTGTTCCTTTGGACCGTCGTCAGTACATTTTGGCATAGTATCTTTAAGGACCCGGCGCCGAGTCTTTCAAGTACCTTGGACACACTATTATATCGAATCTGAAGGATGATAAAGATGTGGAACGACAACGTATATCTCTCTGTAGTGTAGGTAACATGAAACATGGTCATGATGATGATGATGATGGTAACATGATCGCACGAAAAAGGGTTCGAACATTTTTGTATGGAGCCTGGCATACCTACTAGTCCGGCATTTTGATAAAAACGTGATTCGGCGGCCGGTGATGAAACTCATGTCAACCGACAGAGTAAATGATTACAAACAAAAAGTGTTCTATGATCAAGTCTCCTAAGTGATACGGTTTTGAGATATTAGGGTCATAAAAAAGAAAATTAAAGTAAAGTAGAATATAGCTCAAGGGACAGATTTTTTCTATAGTGTTTAGACCCAAATATCTCAGTAACCGTATCACTTAGGAGACTTGTTCTTTTGATTTAGAGTTAGAGTAGACTGTTGTACTATTTTTAATTTCAACTTATTATAAGAACAATATGAAATCATGTGTCTGCAATAAAGGTTTATTATTATTATTCTCTTTATTTGATTTAAAATACAAATCAAAAAGATATTTTTACAATAGATTACATTAAAAATCATATAAAACTACCAACTGTAAAAATTATATCAAAACGGAAAATCACCGGCCGCGAAGCTAAATAAAATAAAAAAATGTTGTTATATTAAAGTTGTTAAAAAATATTATTTTATTTGACCAGACTAAGCGTGACGTCATATTTTAAATGTCACTTGGTCCAAATTTTAATTTTCTCCACTATTTCAGGAAATACTACTATTACTATTATTCCGATAAAAATAACTTTCTGCTTCAGATAGAACATTTATTGAGGACGGCTTTTGACTTTGTTAACGTGGGGAAATACGATGTTAAAATATTACGTCACGCGCATCGGGCGCGCTAATATTTAAGTTAAATATCTACAAATTTTTTTTTTTTCGCAGCAAATATGTTATGTAGTGAACGTTCTTCATTAGATAAGCTTGAAATTTCAACAATCTTACCTCCAAGGACTCCTTTGCCGTCTTAAGATGTTCAATTTCTTCAGAGGAGATCTTGATGGTTTTTCTTAATTCTTCACACTCCTTCTGTAGTGATTCATTTTTCTTAGACAATTCTTTTATATTTTCCTGCAACTCATTGCCGACTTTGTCCTCTTCTTTATGATTTCGCAACCTGTTTGATACAAATATTTACTTGTGTTTACAAATTTAATAATAGTATGATTAATAAACACCATATGTATAATTTATAGAAAACATTTAAATACTAAATAACTCAGCACATAGCGTTAAAAATATCACAGAGTTGAAGAGAAGAAAGGTTAATAAATGAAGATTGCTGGACGATCAGCAACATCTAGCCCAATAGTAAGCTTGGTTGTTAAAAGTTAAGTTTTTTTTACTCACCGTGTTATCATCCTGCTTTGAATTTCAGCAGTTTTTTCATGAGTTTTTATATTTATTTCCAATCTATAACATTCCCTGCTTTTGATTTCCAATTCTCTCTTAATTTCAACATTTTCTTCAGTTAGTGTTTGGACCCTCTGTTTCATATTTTCTACAAGGGTACTTGATTCTTTGACAGATTCCCTCAAAACAAGTATTTCCGAAGTCATCTTATCTAACTCCTGATTTTTTTGTTCTATAATGGCACGAGACTTTTCTAACTCAACCCCATACGATTTTGTCTCTTTGGAAATTATTTCATTCATAGCTTTAAGCTTATCATTTTCATTTTGCAGGCATTGGACGTTGCTCAGTAAGTGACTAGCTTCAGTCTGCTCATCCATAATAGATTTTAACATTTCGTCTTTTTTGATTATGGTTTGTTTTAAATGAAAAATTTCACCTGTTAATTTTGCAATATCCTTTACATTACGATCATTTTCATCAACTTTGGTTTGCAATGTAATTTCTAGTTCTTGTTTAGAAATGTTATGGGATCTTATAATTTCTTCATACTGGATCAACTTTTTACTATTTATGTTATTGTTACTTTCTAATACGTCAACTTTCCCCAACAATTCTCCTAGCTGCCTTTCCTTGTTTTCTATAGAAAGTTGAAGATCATTGAATTCCGAAACATCTTTAGATTTTAAGTTTTCGTATTCTTTAACTAAGTGTACTAGGTAATGCGCAAGGGCTTCCTCAGTAACTTCATTACTTAGCGATGATTCATCTAGGCCGAACTTATTAAGCTTCTGAAGTTTTCTATATACATTTTCTAGATACATTTTATCGTGCCTTTGTTTTTGAATGATATCTAAAGTTACGGCTTTATTTATTTCCTGAATTTTATCATTTGTGGCTTTAAGTAGGCTGCACTCTTTTTCTTTTTCAGTAAGCTGATGTTTCGTTTGAGATAAAGTTTCACTCATAGTGATGCACTCTTCAACTATTTTGTTAGAATGATCAACAAATTTTTCGAATATGTCAACGCTTGACAAGTCAAAATTATTGTCTAAAATTGCAAAGAACTGGTCCTTGAGGATACTTGAAATTTGAGCATTATTTCCTAGATGATGAGATATTTCACTACCTTTTTGAATATTAAGCAAATTACTTCGTAACTGAGTTAGAATGTCGTTAATAAAGTAAAGTTTCGCTTCTTTTTCGTGAAGTTCATTTTTTAATTCAAGGTGATTTGCATTTAAATCCATTAGCTGAGTTTTATGTAAAGCATCGGTTTCTTCATAATCTTTTAGTTTATTCGCAAGATTTTCAACCTCCATGCTATGTCTCGTTACTAAATTGGTATATAACTTTTTCATTACTTCTATGATGGCAACATTGTTTGGAAGGTGATCGGTATCTGTTCCTGTTTTAGTTAAATAAAAATTCAAGCATTCATTTTTATCAACCAAATACATATCCAAGGGGCGTTCTTCTTGAATATCAGGCATTATACATTTTTTGCTCTGAGGACTGCTAGGGATAGAATCGTGAGCCATTTCAAAGTTCATACTGTCGTCCATGTCCATTGACATATTGCTATTATTTAGTTGGTGTTTTATATCGGGTTTCTGGTTCCTCTGTATAACTTGTTGATCTATGTGTGCAATTTCACATCGTGCACTCAATTCTGTATTTTGCAGTTTCAATTGCTTTACTTCTTTATGGAGATCGTCAGCTTCAGAAATATGATCCATAAGTTGTGTCGATAGTATGTCATTTTCTTTGCGTAAGTCACTAAGCAGTTTGCACTGTTCTTGTAAATTATTTTTTGCTATATTTATTTCCTTTTGTTTGTAGTTCAACTCCTCTTCAAGCGTTTTAATTCTTTTGACTAATTCCTCCTTCGAAGGCATTTCTAATGCAAAATCATTGTACCGTTTCTCTATTAAAACTTTTTCATCATTGGCCGCTGCTAGTTCTTTTGTTAATAATATAATTTTTTTGTTTAATTCTTCTGAATGTTGGTCTAGATGGTTCTTAAGATCAAGACTTTTGATTGGACTACATTGTGCATCTACTTTTAAACTCTTGTTCACTAAATTATCAATCTCTTTTTTCAAATTTCCGTTTTCTCTTTTTAATATTTCAATTTCGTTTTCTGATTGGTTACTCAATAAGTTTTGTTGCGTGCAGTTGTGATCAACAAGAGCACTGGTTTCGTTAAACATGGTTTGCGTATAATCCAGGCATGTTTGGTTATAGCCTATAAGCGTATTATCAGCGGTTGTAATTGTGACGTTTGTGTCTAACATTAAAAGATCACCATCAAATGTTGAGTCATTATTGTTTCCATTCTTATTTAAATTATTTTCTTGCAAAATCGTCTTGTTAACATTAATATCATAATTAAAAGCTTCATCTCTCAAAACAGACAAAAGTAGGTTAAGCTGTTTTTTAAAGCCAGGTATATCTCGTTGACATACATTATGAAATCTGCTATGATGGTGTTGTAATCCTTTTAATTGGGATTGTAATGATTTATTCTCCGTGTATGTGGTAGCGGTTAAAATCGATAATATCGTTTTGTGACTTTGTAACTTTTTTAGTAACTCTTCGGTTTCATTAATAAGAAGTCTCACTTCATCTTGTGTTTCATTTTGCTCGGTTTTTAAGGCCTTATTTTCGATTTCCAATTGTTCTATATAACCAACTAGTCCCATATTTTCTTGTTGACTTATATTAAGTTTCTGAAGAAGGTCTTCATACTCCGAGATGAGGATATTATAAGTCTCCGTCTTGCCAAAATAACTGGATGCAGTATCCGATGCATCAATCTGTTTCGAATCGATAGCTTTAGATATTCTTTCACAGCAAATGGTCAGAAGACTCGGTGGGGACAATGTTTCAGTCAAACTTTTGAATTCACTAGCAGGTTGGTTTAAAGCAGTTTTATGGCTTGATACATAAGAATTATGTTCTTCTATTCGCTGTGGTTGTGTTCCAATTGACAATTCCGCGATTCGAACTTTGAGCTTTTCGTTCTCAACCTTTAAAAATGTTGCCTGTTCTTTCATTTCCTCGTCATAACTTGTGAAAAGCGTTTTATATTCTTTAGCTTTATTTTCAATGGCATCTATTTCTTCCGACTTATTTTTAAGTTCATTTTGTACTTTTAAAAGGAGTTGGCTACATTGTTCTAAATCATTTTTAAGACTTTTATTATTAGAAACAACTATATTCATATCACTTTTTAATTTTTCATTTTCAATAAATACGGGCGATAGGTCTAAAACATACCTATATATCATTTCAACGTAATGTAAAATTTGATCGTGTATATTATCACTTAGTTTATATTGGAAAGAGGAATTCTTTTTAAGGATTTCCTCTATTAAACATTTAAGTTTTTGTGTTAAATTCTCTAAATAAAATTCAGTTGTTCTTTTGAAATCAGAGAATTCATCTTGGCACTTAATTAATTTGCTCACATTCTGTTGTGATTCTTCTTCTAATTGACATAATTTCAGTGCGCTTATATCATAATCTTCCTTTAATTTGCGAAAAACTTCTTCTTTATCCGTAATTTCAGTATTCAACGTTCTTATACTGTCTCGGAGTTGAACTTTATCTTGTTCTAATAAAGATATCAATGCATCCTTTTCTGAATGATTGATTTCATTACATCTGTCTTGGTGTTCCAGTTTTAGACTTTCAATTTCGACTTTTTGTTTACTATATTTGTCACCTATTACAGTGAGTTCTTTAGTAACTTCTTCGAGCTTTTTATTAAGAGTATCAACATTTTCTGTTAATTCAGATACTCTTGTTTCGTGTTGTGTAACCATTTCTGCCATATCATTTTGTAGCGCAATATTATTATCAATAGCAGTCTGTTTTTCAGATACACTATTTAATGCTTGAGTCTCAAGGATATTTAACACTTTATTTACTGAATCCAAGTTCAATACGAAGCTATCTAATTTATTTGGCGTATCATCAGATACAGGACTAAATAATTTATGTAAAGTAGTTACGTGTTTCTGTAAACATTCATACAATTTGTTTGTGTTTTCTGTTTCTTCATTTAAATGATCGGATAAAGCAGTTTCTAGGTTTGTTTTAATAATATTAAGATTATCAATCAAAGATGTTTGTTCCCTTAACAATATTTCATCTTCACTTTTTTTTAATTCAATTTCTGAAATTTTTTGAATGAACTCTTGTTCAATTATGGCCAAGTCATTTTTTTCACGCATCAATGTACTTATAGTGACAATATTTTCATGGTCCTTTTTAGTTAGCTTAGCAATATCTTCTTTGAGTGATACCAACATTTCTTCGCTATCATTAGACATCTGTGACTTTAGTAAAGCTATTTCTTTTTTACTATTATCTAAAGCACGTTTGAAGGAATATACGATGTTTTTAAGGTTTTCATTGTTAGCAATAGTTTTATCTTCATTAGCCAATAAATTTTCTAAAAATTCATCGCTTATGTCCACATTTAGTAAAGTATCTTTAGTGTAAAGTTTGATTTGGAGTTCTTGTATGACACTATTGTACGATTTTATATCGTTTTGTGCCAACTCCATATTATCTTTCTGAATTTTAATAGTGGTGTTTAGTTCTTTAACAGTAGCTTGTAAAATAGCGTTTTCATTCTCTAACTGACCTAGTTTCTCTTTTAAACTATTAACTTCAGATATAAGGTCGTGGCCAGATTTTTCTAAGCCTTCTATTTGTGCTCTCTGAAATTCAATGTTAGTCTGAAGTTCTACGATGTTATTATTTTTAGCCGACAATTGAGTTTGCAGATCATTTAGCAGAACACTTCTTTGTTCTGTTAGCCCATCGTCCTCTTGAATATTACTGGTCTCGTTATCACTATTAACTAACGAAATGTCTTTAGACATGTCCATAAAGTGAATAATTTCTCTATCTTTAGCTTTTAATGACAGTTTACCTGTAATTATTGGTAGATGTTAGAGAAGGTACACAACACGTTAAACATTATTTTTAACCCCCGACCAAAATAGAGGGGTGTTATAAGTTTGACATGTCTGTCTGTCTGTGTGTGTCGGTATGTCTGGGATATCATAGCTCCCGTACGGATGGAGCGATTTTAAATTTTTTTTTTTTTTGTTGTCTGAAATGTTTGGCGCGAGTTATTTTAGACGTGTTTCATGAAAATCGGTTGTGCCGCTTAAAAGTTATGGGGGTGAGAGTGAGGAAGGAAAACCAAAAATCTGCAAATATAGACGAGTAAGGTATCAATAATGAAAGCGCATTTCATGCACATTACAAAATATTATGGTGTTTTACTTTTAAGGAAATAAGGGCATTAGAATCGGGGGTTTTTCTTAAAATTTAGATTTATAACATTATTATTGGTATATATAGCATACCAATATCTTCCACTCGCTTTATTTTTTGTTCCTCTAATAAAGACAAAAGTTCTTCTTCTCTTAATTTAGCTTTGTTTTTTTGTCTTTCGTAGCTAACTTCCCATTCAGTCAATTTAGTATTGTAGTTTTTACGCAGTGCTTCGATTTCCGACTGTAAAAACAATATTTTAGTATTGGTTTTACCTAAAAATATAAAAATTAATGAACATGTTCAGCGTTTTCATGATTACCGTGGCAGATGTTAAACTTTTTATTTCCAAATCAGTGTCACGTATTTTCGATTTAAGTGATTCAATCTCTAAATCCTTTTCCTGGCTTGATGTCTTAATTAATTCAATTTCGTCTTGAAGCTTCATTGTTTTAGCATTACTCATTTCTAATTTTTCCAGTAGCTCAACCTTAAAAGATACATGAAAATGTATTAATGTAATAAATACACTTACGCGAAATAATAAAGCATTTAGGCAATCAAAATGGCTTACCACGCTAGGTGTGTACATTTTTTCTCGCTCGGTTAACTCAACAAGGTCTTTCAAATTTCTTTCAGCTGATCTAGCGTTTTTTCGGAGTATACATGGAGGTGTTTTAGTGGATCCTGAAATAGTTATAATTAACTCATGAGAACAGAGCAGGATTTATTTAATGGTTGAATAGAAAATTGTACAAAATTTTATTCTAGTAGCCATTGAGCATTATATGTACACATAACTTGCAAGTACAAATAGTTACCGTAACAATCGTGATGGGGTGAACAAGATTGTACACTGGCGGTATCGTCATCATCACTATCTGCAAAGAAACATTTTTGAAATAACCCTCTCTAAGTATAAATAAATTAAACAAGTTATTCTCATATACGAATTTTTAGCATTTACTTACTAATTTCAATAACTTCGTCGCCAAATGTATCCTTCCTGTCCCCAGGTGGAGGTGTAATAAGTCTTGGGGGTTCTTCATATAAAGTTTTGAGCATTCCAGAATTTTGAATAGGAATAATAACAGAATCAGCTGTATTTTGTACCAAAGCCGGGCTGGAATTTTGTTACATATTTTATTAGAATCATAAAAATAAAATAAAACTAGCTCAGATCAGCTGTAAGTCGTAGCGATCGTAAACAGTAAAACGTAAAGAGATGCCTTAAAGAACGAGAATCACCAAGATTCGGTTCGGAGGGTTAGCTAGCAAATAAGGCAATAAAAATGGTCAAATGTGCAGTTAAATCCTGCAAAAATGACACAAGACAGCACTCCAAGATGAAACCTAATATAACATTTGATCGGTATGTCGATTTATACACTTATTTTGATAAAAATAAATCGGGCATCGAGTCCATTTGCGGGGGCGAAGGAGACTCAAGAGGGGGACACGCAAACACCCGCCCGCGCACCGCGCCGACCGTCAAAAGTGTAGTGATGGCACACGATCGATTGTAGTCGATGTTTTAAAATATTTATTTTATGTTAGTATCGTAGGGTTTATTTAATTATTTATATCTAAATTTTAAAAAAAATCCGGTGTGAATAAATTGCAATATTATTCATGATATCACACTAAAAAACTGTAAGATATTTAAACTTGTAGGTACATTTTATGTAGGGAACTAATAACTTCTTGCATAACAGATCAAACCATAAGTGAATTTTTTAATTATTTTTATAAAATAAATACTTGAGTTGGTAAACAAATTTTATTACCTAGTTACTACCTATTATTAGTGCGCAAACCGGGCGAGGGGAGAGCACGACTAAAACCATGGCGCCGACAATCGGCCGACATATTGTGAGCCCAACGCTTAAAATATACGTAATACCTAAATTAACCACACCTGTACACCTTTTGTTTGGTTAAGTACAATTCTTTATATTCTTGTGCAATAAAGTATTCATAATAATTATAAATTTAACCACATGAAACAACCAGAAAATGATTATATATTATTAAATTTATCGATAGCTTTTTCCCCATCGGCATGCCCCATCACTACCTGTCATTCACTCATTTACGTTTGTCTAGGGTCCTAGCTGTCTAAGTTCTGCACAATGTAGTTTGGGTGATACGCGCGCTGTCCTTACTCTATGCTAGCCACATTGTATTGGACGTCCGGCAGCATGATAAACCGTATAATTTGTCGAAAGCTACCGGTTTACGGTAGAAATAACACTCAAAACAACAGAAGATCTAACGGCTAGAGAGGCTGTTTTCTAGAAATAACCTTAACATATTATCTTACTTATATTTCAAAGACGGTGTGCAAAATTTTCTAGATGTAACATTAGGTGTGTCTTCATCAATGGGGAGTAATGATGTTGTTGAGATAGTAATCCGTCGGGATGGCAATAATTTTCTACGAGCTCCACCCATTTGCTCCACAGCTGGCCTTTGAGCAAAGCCATTGATAATAAATCTTTGTAAATTTTCTATCTGCTTTTTAAGGTTTTCCTAAAAAAATAATACATATGTTTATTAGAGTTAAACCAAATACATATCTACCATTTTCTATATTATATACATGGTGATTAATTTCATGTAGTCCTAAATGAAATGCGCCGTATGGGAAGGTTCTACGATTTTTGATAATTTTAATGATATTCTTTGACTTTTATTTAATTAAAAAAGGGTAGCCAGTTTTAAGTGATAATTAGTTTTATGTAGCATTCTGATCTCGGTGTTTGAAACAATTACAAATCCGAATTAAGGACATAATGTTGTAGTACTGAGAAACAGCATATTTGTGATTTAAAATTGTTAAAAGCCATAAACTATAAGACTTACTTCCTTATTTTTCTTGCACTCAAGCATTACTTCTAAGTTTTTCTTGCTTTCTAATTGCGACTGAAGCATAGAAAGTTCTTTGGTTAATTTCTGGATCATTGTTTTATCAGTTGCAACAGCATTCACTTCTGGCTTATTCTTTACAGCTTTCGCTCTTGTGGCAAACCTAAAATAAATATTTCAAGATTAGGCATCTATGTATACTTAAATGATAATTCATATCTATAATGTTAGCGCGATTAATACAGTATTAATTTTGGAAACTGGGTATGGTATGTATATTTTATTTATTGAAAAAGGCAGAACATGTAACAACTAGGTAGTTCTTACTAAATCCATTATATAATCAAATTAGATATTGAACATGGTTAATATGTTTCTCTTAAACTTTGAATGATAGTTATATTGATAAGAATAGTGAAAACTTACTGAAGAGTAGAAATAGTTTCTTCTAAAGCTGCAGGAGTGATAGCACATATAATACTGGTCTTAGCATTGCCACCAAGAGAGTTCTGTAAGATTCTTGTTAACCTGCTGTCCCTGTAATTCGCGAATCTGAAATATATATAAGTAGTTATGACAACCACGCAGACTAGCTAGTCACAGTTTCTTTTATTTTTATCTGTAATCAGTCTACTAGCAGGTGTGCTGTCTTATGTCAGTTAGGGAATTGGTCTAGTGATCATTTCCCTCATCATTGTACTGATCATGTGCCTAGTTCCATGATGTATTGTCTTTTTAGCCTTTTGGGATAGGTTATGTTGGTGAGCTGAGATGCTAGGTGATTGGGATGGTAGCCAAGGCGCTGCGTATACTTGAAACTGACTGTCCTGAAGTCTAGCTCTTCATGTAATTCCTCGAGTCCTTCATGATATTAATTGGACTTTTATTGGCCAGGGATTTAATGTTGGCAGATGCATAGCCATCCATCTAATAATGCAAATTTAACCTGAATTGAAAGTATTAGTATTCAATATTCTTACTTATTATCTTCTGACAGTTGTTTGATAACAAGTCCTAGGGATGATAAAGACTTGTTAATGTTAGTGCCTTCTTTGAACTGCAGGCCAGTGGTCCCAGTCTGCCCCGCTCGTTCGGAGCCAGCCAAGTCCACAAGGTTAAGTTGAGAAACATTAACACAGCCAGCCTGTTCCTCCCCTTCAACATGTTCACGTGACTCAATGTTCTGGGAAAAAATATTTAGTTAGATGGTAAAAATGAATACACACCTTAATTAAAATATTTTTTCATTTTCATTCATGTTGGTTTTTACTAATATTATACTCAAGCGTCTCAATAAAACAAAAAGTACACAAATTAAAGATCATTTAATGATACTGCTATCTATCTTCTGAAGAAGGTAACAGTTATATAGTTAGAACATAGTTACATAATCTGATTAATACATAGGCCACTTTTATACCGCAATAAAATACAACATATGGCGGGAAAATCAAGTATTGCGAGTTAAGACCCATTTGGATTAAATTTCACACCGACATAGCTTGTTGGCCCAGTTTTTTTTTTTTTTTTTATTTAATCTGCACATTGGCCATCTGAACGTTTGGTTCAATAATCCAATCTTCTGGTTTGTCATTGTTATTTCGATTGTTTGTAAGAGAGTCAGGTCCAGTGATCCAGCTCTCAGTCCTTCTGAGTGTATCTCGTTCCTAGGTTGGAGATACCGTGTCGCTTCAATCTGGAGAAGAGGATGCTGCCAGATCCCATTAGCTGGGCAGCAAGCTCATTGTTATGTCCGTCCAGTCTCTGTTGATATCTCTTGCTTAAGTTTTCCAATTCTTCTTTCACCGTTGGTACTTTTATGTCCATGTACATGTATTTGTTGCTCACGTGGCGTGGTATACCCAACATTGTCCTGATTGTTTTGCTCTGGAATCTTTCCAGTATGTCTATGTTACTTTGGCTAGCTGAGCCCCATAACTGGATTCCGTATGTCCATATCGGCTTGATGATACATTTGTATACTGTCAATTTACTTTGGTCAGTCAGTTGCGACTTTCGTCCTATCAACCAGTTCATATTCCTGATTTTACAGTCAAGTTGTTTTCTTTTCGTCCAGATGTGCTTTTGCCAGGTCAGTCTGCGGTCTAAGTGTATTCCCAGGTATTTAGCGCTTTCTGCCTGTGGAACCAGCTTGTCGTATAGTTTGACAGGAGGGCAGGTAGCCCTTCTTAGAGTGTACGTTACGTGAACCAATTTATCAGAATTGGCTTTGATGCGCCATAGATTAAGCCAATCTTCTACTTGAGTGAGATGTGTTTGTAGGTTAGTTGATGCTTGTTCTGGGTTGTCGTGTACTGAAAGGATCGCAGTATCGTCAGCGTATGTTGCAGTCGTCGTTACTTTGTCAGCGGTTGGTAGGTCTGCAGTGAAGATCAGGTATAATATTGGTCCCAGAATACTTCCTGGGGAACTCCTGAGTTGATGGTGTGCATTTTGGATACTTCGTCATTAAATTTGTGTGTCAAAAAAAGCTGTGTGGTAAAGTCTGTTTTATTTTATATAAAAGCCCTTCGTGCCACACTTTGTCGAATGCCTGACTTATGTCAAGGAAGATTGCGGAACAATACTTTTTGTCCTCGAGAGCTCTATGAATTGTGTCTAATAGTCGGTGAGTTTGTTCTATTGTGCCGTGCCCTTCTCTGAACCCAAATTGGTGATTTGGTACAATATCTGGAAGATATTTTTTCATTCGTGACAGTAATATTTTCTCGAATAGCTTGCCAATAATGGGTAGCAAACTTATAGGTCGGTATGCGGTCAATTCTTCAGTTGGTTTTCCAGGTTTTGGGATCATAACAACCTGAGCTATTTTCCACTGACTTGGGAAGGTCAATAGTCTGAGACATGCATTGAAAATATACACTAGATACAAAATTCCTTTATTTGGAAGGTTTTGAAGAAGAGTTGCGTCTATTTGGTCATATCCCGGGGCTTTACTGCAGTCGAGATTTTGAATCTGTCTTGTCAATTCTTTAAGATTTGTCATTTTTAGTGGCTGGCACATTTAAGTAGGTGCGTTTAGGTATTGTTTAACTTCTTTGTCATGATGTTTGTTGCTGCTGGGTAAAGGTTGGAATACGGTATGCAAGTGTGTGGCGAATTCTTTTGCTTTTTCTTTATCAGAACGCGCCCAATTTCCATTTTTTGTTTTTACTGGTGTTTTTCGTGTTCTGGGTCGTTTAAGTTTTGAAGTTGCTTTCCACAGTATAATAATTGGTATCGCTGTTTGGAGAGAGGCCTTTAAGGTATTTTTGAAGTTCCTGATTTTGTAGGTCACTGATTAGTTGTTTAAGCTCTCGAGAAGACTTGTTGAATTGCTTTTTATCTCTAGGATGACTTGTCTGATGCCATATTTTGCGTAGCTGTCGCCTATCGTTAATTTTATCTTTAATATAGGTCGGATAGATATGTTCTTTCGGGGTCAGAGTTTTACGCTGGGGGGTTGATTCAAAAGCCGCTGTGTGTATAATCCTATTAAGTTTTTCAACTGCTAGTTCTAAATCTGTTGTTGTTTTTAAAGAAATTTTGATATCTATTAAGGACGTTAATTTATTCCGATATGTTTCCCAGTTTGTTTGCCGGTTGTGTATTTTCGGTGTTGCTTCTTGTAATATGACGTTGCATTGAATGTTCAGGATGACAGGTGTGTGGTCGGATGAGAGGTCAATTTTTTGCTCTACACACATGTTGTTTCTTGGAAGATTATTTGTTACAAAGAAGTCCATTAGATCTGGTTTCCTGGCTTTGTCTGTTGGCCAGTATGTGGGTTCACCAGTCGATAGACAATCCAGATTTAAGTTTCTTATAGCCTTGTAAAGTTGCCTTCCTTTAGGGTTTGCCAGTCTTGATCCCCAGTCTTGGTGTTTTGCGTTCCAATCTCCTCCGCAAACAAAACGATTACCCAATGTCTCTAGGAATGCTTTGTATACATCCTCAGTTATCGTGTGCTTCGGGGGGCAGTAAATTGCTGATAATGTTATATCTGATCCATTAAAGTTTATTTTAACCTGTGAGGATTGTATCCTTTCTGTTCTATGTGACTCAATAGGATAATGTTTAATATTAGATTTAATCAATAGAGCAGCTCCTCCCTGGGCTTTTCCCGAAGGGTGATTAGTGGAATAGATATCATAATTCTTAATGTCAATGTAGCTTTTGTCAGTTAGTCTTGTTTCGGAGATCATAGCGATGTAAATTTTTTCTGTTGTCAAGAATGTTTCCAGTTCTAATTTCCTATCTGTGAGTCCGTTGGCATTCCAGGTCATTATTCGTAGAATACCAATCATTTTGAAAAAAGGCTGCTGATCAGTTGGATCATCCTGTCCATCATTTTGTCCATCATAGTAGTCATTATTAATTCAAATCTATTAAACATTTTGTCCATTATTGTTTCCAGATTATAGTCTGGTGGGCTGCTGGCTGTGGTAGTAGATTTCACGTTTGCGTGTGGCTTGGTGGCGTAGGCGTATGACATTAAGGGAGTCGTTGGTGGCTCTCTATCGATGAGTTTATCCTTCTTTTTCGTTATCCAGAAGTTGTCTTGAGGATGTGGGTATATGTCACTGTGTTTGTTCTTGTGTATTGGAAGATGCTTCTCTCTAAGATGTTTAAAAGTTTCTTTATTTTTTTGAGTTTCTTTTGTATTAGTGTTACATGTGTTGTTTGTACTTTTGTTAGCTCGGTTGTCTCTGGGGTTCTCTTTGATTTTTAAGATTTGTTCCTTGTATTGCTTGTATTTTATGCAACCTCTGTAACTAGCAGGGTGTCTTTCCAGGCAATTAGCGCAAGTAGCATCTGTTTCCGGAGTTTTCGTACATGTTGCAGTGGGGTGTTCCCCTCCACATTTTACACAGCGAAATGGTCTAAAGCATTGATTTTTTGAGTGTCCAAACCTTTGACATCTTTTACACTATACTACCTCTTTTTTTTATAGGGTGGTTCAAAGTTCACTTTCATATTATTAAGTTGTTTGATTTTATATATATCTCTGTTATTATTCTTAGGTTCTAGGTCCACATAGAAAAGCGGCAATGGTTCTTTGTAGCACTGTGCAGTGCGTTTACAACCTGCCGGACTTCATGTCCCAAGCATTCTCTCTCATATTTTATGCTGGATGTGTCTTCTGATGGGTGTATGCCACGGAGTACTACTCTAAAGGCTCTTTCACTTTTGAGTTGGTAGGTATAGTGGCTTACATTTTCTGTCACAAAGTGTTTTCTTATGTTTTTATATTGGTCAATGTCTGAGGGGATTATTTTCACTATGAGAATTATGTCCAGATCTTAGAGTTGTCATGGTGTACTTTTCATTTGTGGTAATTTTGCTTAGTATATTTTTTAAGTAGTCAATATTGTTGACCCCGGTTACAAATATTGGCTCTGGTTTGGGTGGTTTAAGTTGTTCTTGTTGAATGTTATCATCGCTATTTAAAATAGTAAATCTATTGTGCGTCGGTACTTTATAGGATGTAGTGTTGGTCGGTCTAGTTTCGACTCTTTTTCTTTTACTGGCTGGAATTCTGTCCTCTTGCCATTCCCCTCTCTTAGCATTAGTTTCGGCGTCAATTGATGAGGTTTTTGCTTAGTTCTCAAGGGAGTTACATCGTTTGTTTACAAACATGCTTCTGTGAAAAGTTTGTTGGACCATTGTGGGTTTTGGTTTGTTGATTCTGTTTTCTTCTTTTTTTTGTGGTGCTTCCAATAGTTCAACTTCTTGCAAAACGTTGCCCCCCCCCAGAATACGTGGGACCCAGTAAAGAACTTAAGCTACTTTACCATAGGAAACTCTAATTTTATGCGGGCTGAGAGCAAGTCAATTAAATAAATTAAATATGTTACTTACTATTTGGAAAATGGAATGAGACCTGCTACTGCCTTCATTCATCTTAGTTGATCCAGTTTGCCTCAACCTATTCCCCTATAATAGAAGTAAAATAAATCAATAACTTTTCTACCTCAACATTATCACCCTATTAACATTCCCTCTGCTGGGACACAGGGACTTATGGAGGCTAGGCCATAATTCACCACGTTGACCAAGTGCTGGTTGGTGAATGTCACATGTCCTTCAAACTCTTTAAAGTTCCCAGAAACTGCCGGTTTCCTCACGATGTTTGCCTTCACCGTTAAAGCATGTGATTTATAGCACATACATTTTTCAAGAAGAAAAATCTAGAGGTGCTTGGCAGTGTTTGAAACCACGACATTCGGAATGAAAGTCGAATTAGCCCCCACTTAGCCAACACAGGTTTTTTCTACCTATGACCACAAAATTAATACAATTAGGTATTCTGCAAGGTAGGCCTATTTTTTTGGACACATTAAATATTAATGTACATATAACTAAAATTAAAATTGTTGAGAGAAAATCACTTAGGATGGTATGGACAATATGGCTATGTGAAAAGAAGAGTGCAAGAACTCATAGTGTTGATCGATATGTGGGAAGGATGTCATGTGTATGAAATGAGTCAGTGTTGAAATAACATAAATAAATAAATAATAAAATAAGAAGAAGGCTGAATGAAGTAAAATTATAATTATACATACATCTTTCATAGCATCTAAAACTTCCTCTGGTGTGGCTGTTACTCTGTTTGAAGCTGCCACTTTAACAGTATTTTCATATGTTTCTGTGACCTTGCAATTTTTCTTTTCATCCAGTAGATCTCTTACATTCTCATTATATATCTCTATGTAAGATACACTGTAAAACGAAATATTTCAGAAGCTGTATGACTTTTGATCCCAATCACTTGTTTGCAAACATTAACTTAAAGTCAAACTAAGTCAAACATGTTTATGGCCATCACTGGCCACAAAATCATGTTTTTTACAAAACTACAGGCCAAAAAAGGCCATACAAAAATGTTGGATTTTGGTTTCATAATAATCTTAATATAAATCTTGTGTCACAATGTTTATCCTCAATGGACTCCTAAACCACTTAACCAATTATAATAAAATTCGCACACCATGTGCAATTTGATCCAACCTGAGAGATAGGATGGTTTTTATGGCGAGAAAAATTCGAATAATTTCCAGGAAAATTTTATACTCGTGCGACCCAGGGGCGGGCCGCTAGGTAATAATATAAAATAGTTATTTACCTTACAACAAAATCTCTGTTTGGTATATTTTTAATTGATTGAAACAAATCCAGGACTGCTAATGGGATAATGCCAGGACTTCCAATTGTTCCTGTCATGGTGTAAGTTTTTCCGGAGGATGTTTGTCCATATGCAAATATTGTGCCGTTAAAGCCAGCCACAGCAGCTTCGACAATAGGTTTTGCAATATCATTGTATACAACTTCCGTCTGAGCATCTTCAGAATATACTTTGTCTGAAACAAAGTATTAATACTTTATCATATATAACCAACTTTCAATGAAAAAGGAGGATCTTAATTCTTTGTTTTTTGTGAGTCATTTGAAATTTGTCTTTTTTACATTTCTATGAAGAGTATAAAAGGTAGTTATTTTCACTGTTTAATGGTTGAGATCTTTTATACTAATCAACCATTTTTCAGCAACAGAAGTGATTAAATTCAAAATGCTGGCTTTGACTTTTACTCAGAATAACCTTTATTCTGAGTAAAAGTCAAAGCCAGTATGGGTCACTATTATAGATTTAGGTAAGTACAAGTATTTAATGTGTATGTTGTCTGTTTTGTTTTGCTCACAGTGATAAAATGAGACGCCACTAAGCGCCAAACAGAGCTACCAATTTATATTGTTTTATACTTACCAAATGTGAATACTTGTCCAAAATCTTTACCGCTATGGTCAATCTGGTGAAGAGTATTGTTTTCTACGCGCCATTGATGCTGTTGTTTATCGTTAATTTCTCGAGATATTAGTGGTCTTACTTTGACAACTACTTTTATATTGTCACTCATTTTTACTCTAGCATGTTTCTCTTTTTTCTTTTAAAGTAATCTTTAAGTTACAAAATAAACATCTAATGCACTTATCCGTATTCTTTTTAGCGCTAAATAAACAACCATCAAACAAACTCAAAATAAAAAGAAATAACCGACGTACGAATTTCAAATGGAAAAATGGCTGCTGTGCTGATTTGTTTGTCGTTGCTATTTTCCAGGCACTTTTTTTTTAAACTGTCTAACTGTCTGAAAGTTTGTTCAATGTTCATCAAAAAAGTTAGTTTATCTCTATGACGAGTTATAAATTTTATTATATTGTTATATATCGCACCCCTAGAATAAAACTCCATCAACTCAAAAATCAATGTTGCTTACGTTATAATATAACGTACTAAACAAGCAACATGCAGATGATGAATTTTTTTGCTTTAGTTAAAATTAAAATCAAAATAACCTGAAGTTTGTGAACCTTTATGTTTTGGTTTATTTTGACGTTTTAACATCTATAGAACTTGAAAAGTTAATAGGAAAACGTGTAAGGAGATATCCATATTTTAACAATTCTGCAATGTGTAAACATTTTGGTTACAGTCAGCTGGAAAAATCCAAAAGCGCTTAAGTAGCAAAAATATTACTTCTATCCCAATCGATCCTATTTCAATTTCATGAAGTCATCAAAAGACTATGTAGCCAATCAAATTGTTTGAGTGATGAAAAATCGCCAAATACTTTTCCTATACATTTTGTGCGGAAAATTATTGAATCCTAAGTTTTGCTCTTGAGGATAAATAATAATTAAATTAATCATCAAAACTCAATTATAAGTGCTGACGAAATAAATTAATAACTGCTATGGAAAAAATTAATATGGTATAAAATATGACCAAACCATTCATTTATTTATTCACATACCGAATACCGAACACAAAAGTACACTCGCTTTTGTATTGAGAGCGTGTTTGTATTTTTCTTTCTCAGAACCGATAAAATTTAAATACAATCAGCATCATACTTTCAGTTGTATAGCGACCACAGCTGGACATAGGCTCCCCTTAAAAATGACCAGTTATGTCGGTCAAATGCGGTCTACAACCACTGTTAGCGTACTTGTATTGATGGTTATTTAAAATTCATACAGGTAAAAAAAAACAAATTCATAGAAATTACTACAAATAATTTTGAGTTTTGTTAGCCTAAAAATATCCTTCTAGTACTACCTAATGAATTTACTACGTCACTACTACTCGCACGGCGAGCCATTTTGAACTACGCATATCATAAAACACTACAATAGTCACGAAAATCCGACACAGCTTCAATCGCATGTCAAGATTCACCGACAATTCTACAAATAATGTCGACTTGAAATAATATATATTTTTTTACAACATAATTGTCATCTATACAATTGTAACAGAATACCAGTCGTGTTTGTATGTAATTGTCAGTATTTCTATAGAAAATATTTTATAAAATTGTAATATGTCACCTGTCGCTTGACAATGACAATTGTCACCCGACATATGTCATTGACAATTGTCGGCGTGGTGAAATAGGGGCCAGAAAACATTTTAGTCGTATATTTTTTTTTAAATGGCATTCGACATTTTATTAACCCTGTTAGCTTAACCCGCCGTTTGTGACCTTAAAAACTGCGAGACCGAGTGGATCGAAAATATGTCGTAACTTTTCAAACTATCACCGAATTGAGGGGCGAATTCGTGTATGTAACGTAAACATGGCACCCCAAAAATAATCATGAATAATCTGATTGGTGGATGGCAAACGTTATGTCATATCATCTTATATTAAACGTTTTAATAGAAACGAAACTTTGACGTTCAATGTTTTTTTGTAAGTTTCTACACATACGTTTTTAATTATAGACTGAACTTATAGTTTTATTGGAGTTTACTCCTTAAGAAACGATTTGAGTTATAAGGCCCGGTATGGACATTTTATGGGGAGTAAAATCAAGTGTTAACAAAAGTTGAGGCGTTACGTAGAAAGAGACAAACATATATATCTGTAGGATTCAACGTGTAAAAGAATGAGATGGAATACAGTCGAAACTTCACGTTCGAAGTAAGAACTTTAACGCATTTTGATTGGTTGTTTGTTGTGTCTCTGGAATGCGAGTTACCATTTTTGACATTCGAATAAGCGTTCGAAAAAGTATTCGTCTAGCATTCACTTAAAATTTCTCAGTGAGTAGAGGTGAGAGTGCAAAGTTATTAAGTAAAATCATCAATATTTACAAAAAAAAAATTGACCGGACGTTTCTTTTTCACTTGGATATCGTCTTACAAAGATAGCTTTTACGTTTTTGTGCAGGGAACTAAAACAATTGACGAATTTATGGTCCTCTCAACGCGTTTCGTTGGAACATTATAATAAGTAGGTACCTTCTGTTATTTATTAATTAAAATATTAAAAAGAAGCTATAGTTTCGACACCTAATTAATTTGTATTTAGGAATGATATTATAAATTCAAAGTGAAAGAAATCAATCATCCTAAAATTGGATTTGTATAAATTGAACACAATTATTATAATTTTGTAACATACTTTATTTAATACGCTTTATTGAAGTAATTTATACAATCCGAATAATTACAGATAGGTATATGTTTGTTTCTCTTATCATTTTAGCAGATGCTTCCATGTACCCTTTTTTTCTATTCGATGTACCTACATAGATCATAATATCGTTCGTAAGTAGTAAACTCCAATCGTGCGTCGTAGCTGACACACACATACACTTTTTTTATTTATTATTATTAGTAACCTGTGCCATATGATAACATCTTGGATGATTTTTTTCTGTAACGTTATGTATTTTGTAAATAAATAAATTGACTAGGCATTCTGGTGCTTCGGCGGCTGCCGCCGATATATGCAAACGTAACCGTTATATCTTCATTTTATAATTCAACCAATCATATCGACTTGAATAATCGATTGTATCCCGTCGGTCGCTTCACTCTTTGCACGCACTGCGCGGACTGGTGTTGTGTTTGCGTCTTTGCGTGCCGACCTCTCGCGTCTCCTTCAGCGCAAATAGACACGACGCTTGATTTATTTTTATTAAATTTACTCCAAAAATCTACATACCGATGAAATATTTTATAAGATATTATTTTGCTTTCTTGTATAATATTTGCATGAATTATATGTTCATTTTAACAATTTTATTTCTTAATTTAATCCAGACGCCGCGCCGCTAACGAGTATCAACGACTGACTTTTTGTAGTTTTTCATCGTCAAGAATCAACTTATTTTGATTTTTTGATTGTTGGGACATTATAAGTAACTTTTTTTTTTGGTATTTGAACTCGACTCCCATTGTTTTAAAGTTGAAAATCCTATCGAATCAACGATGTCCTGCAAAACATACGGACAGTGGCTGTCTGTTGACGGTCATTTAACCAGACACAGACGCCATCAAAATAAAAAAATAGAAGTAAAATTCATACCTTAGACAGCTTTGCTTCTAATTTTGAGACTGTCAATGTCAGTGGCAGTTTATTATTTTGATATCGTGCTGTTTCTTTCGTTTTAGGTTATTTTCCATGTGATGATATTATTGTGTTGCGGTAGCATTGGAAATTATTAGTAGTGTGGTTTGTTGTTGAAAAAATGCAACACGACGACGTAAGTTTAATATTGGTTATTAACTCTTTAACATTTAATTGTCAATTGACCTGTATTGATTTTAGGTACATAAATATAAACTTTTATTTTCCGGCTAAACTCTAGTTGCTCTCACTGAATTTATTTCTTTTAGGTTGTTTGGGCTATCATCAACAAAACCCACTGCTCACACAAAGTAACGTAAGTATTTACATTGATACATAATTTCCAAGTGTTTGTAAGTTGGAATGTAGCAGCGACATCCCAGATTTTTTTCAAATACATCACTTATTTTCTTAAATATTTTTTCAGGACTAAAACACAACAGTTCTGCAGAAATGAATTTAACTTGACAGGATTGTGTAGCAGGGCTGCATGCCCTCTAGCTAATAGTAAATATGCCACAATCAGAGAAGAAAATGGTATTATTTACCTTTTTATGAAAACCCCTGAAAGGTATGTCTCCACATTATTTTTTTCCACTAGCACCTAGTTTTTAAACACTCTGTATAAATTTGCTGATGAAATTTTGAAATACAATTAGATAAACTATTACTATTAGTAGCTTCCTTTCATGATTTTCATTTGTTAAATAATCCCCTTTACTCACATCCAATCATACTCAATCCATAGATCAATTTCTTTTGATGTGTTGTAAGTAAATTGATGTTAATTGTATGTTAGGTTGATTCAATTATTAATATATATTTTGTGCTAAAAGATATTAATTGAAATGGGGGGGATAGGATAGTGCCTTATTTATTTTCTTGCATGCCCAGGATGACTGGTAGAGAATGCTTCTAGCATTAAGTCCTCCTCTGTACATGTTTTTTTGTGCACAAAGTATAAATAAATAAATAAATTTGTTTTATTAAACACTTGCATGTTAGTAATTGTTTTAAACTTGATTTGTAACATGTGTGGTAACAGTAACCATTTCTGACTGTATAATTATCTTATAGGGTAATGTTTCCGTCTAAGCAGTGGGAGAAGGTGAAGCTATCAAGAAACTTTGAAAAGGCAATCCATCAGATTAATGAAAACCTTCTATACTGGCCAGGCTTTATAAAGGCAAAATGCAAACAAAGATTTGTAAAGATCACACAGTATCTCATAAGAATGAGAAAACTGAAGTTAAGGAGAGTGTAAGTATTTACAACATATTAGATATAATTGGAAACAACAAAGTGGGAGGGCACTCGACTTTGTGGGTGCAAACCCCGCCACACACCTTCGAAATTTATGTCCGCTTTCAACACATGCTTTACAGTGATGACATTGTGAGAAAACAGGCATGTTTTGAACTTAAATAGTTCAACTACTACTTTTTACGAATACTGAGTATACTAAATTCCACAATATGTTTAGAGCATCAAAGTGGGGATAGTGACATATAAAATTAGTACAGATTGCACGAAAGTGTTACGTCACGCGACTTCAATGCACTGTATCATCTACAAAAAAAGTAATTATACTTCTTTTTGTTATCTACCCATTTCTAATAATGAATGCATAGATATTCAAACAAATATTGTATAGAGGTACTGTAGAATAAGATTGTAGTACTGTATTTATAAACTGTATTTTTGTAGCTGATATTCATAAACATCATTGATTGTAATTTCGTTAAGATAAACTTGCATAAAATGCAGACAAATCTTCAAGCCAGTTAAGTACCTTGAGCTAATATAATTTGTATTGGAAAATGTTTGTTAAGATTACATTGATTGTCAACATAAATACATAAATAATTTAAGGATATGGCCAAGAAGTTATAAGTAGATAATAACAAAAACAAATTTCAAAATAGTTAAAAAGCCAGCATTTAATAATTTATTTTTATTACAATAGTAATTTATATGTATTAATAAAAGATACATTCAGCCATGATTCAAGTAAACTTTTTACATTTAAATTACATTTTACAAAAATGTCTAAACAATTTTTATTCTATGATTTATTCAAATTTTTTTGGACATTACTTACAGGAAAGAGCTTGTCCCTATTCAGCGCAAGATTGAAAGACGTGAACGCCGCAGAGAGGAAAAGGCTTTAGTGGCAGCAAGAATAGATAATGCTATTGAGAAACAATTGTTAGAGAGATTGAAAAAGGGCACTGTAAGTATTTTTTTAAAAAATAGGTTTATAATGCTGCATTTCAGAATCAAAACAAATGTCTCATAATTATAATTCTAGGGGGGTTCTCTAGTGTTAATCCATTTGGGTCACTCTGCTGGGAAAAAGCCTCTCTTAATCCGTAATTTTTCTTTTGAGTTGAGAAAACTCTTTTAGACTCGAGTTTCACAAAACTTTGCTGTGAAAATGTACTACCTACTGCAATAGTTCCAAGATTTAATTTCATAATTGCCTCAGTGGCGCGGTGGGCGAAGGTGCCCTTGCGGTGTAAGAGGTAGCAGTAGGGTTTATTCCTGCCCAGGGTTCAAGTGTTTGCATGTTCTGCAAGCACTTTCTCCTAGGTTTGGGTGTTTATGTATAATTAAAAATATCTATATTCTTTATGTCTGTTTTGTTAGGTGATGAGGGGCTAGATGTGTGGATTGTCCGGGAATTTATTTTTAGTTTTTATGTAATAAAAATCGGGAAAACTAATTGTTTGCAGTACAATGATATCTACAACTTCCCGCAAACGGCGTTCGACAACGCTCTGAGAGCTGAGGAGGTGTCCGGCAGTGAGAGTGAACGGGAAGAAGAAGAAGAAGACGAAGTGGAAAGGGAAATGGAGCCGGAGTTGGAGACAGAGCTGCAGAGGGTTGAGGACGCTGATGAGTTTGTGGAGGGAGAAAGCGATATGGATAGTGACGAGGTACCTTTGATAAGTTCGGCTCTGTCTGGTTGGAGTCTTTCTTTTTTTTTTTTTTTATTCTTGAAAGACCTTCATTTGACCACAATCTCACCTGATGTAAAGAGTCGATGTGGTCTAAGATGGGACATGAAGACCTAGAAGGTAGATGGCTTCTCCGGGCCACATTACGAAACACGAAAAAGTCTCTGTTTGTAATAACAGAATATTGAAAATTCTTTTCTATGAGCTGTCACATACTATGCCGAAGTTAAGCGACCGAAGTTTCACGGCTGATTTTCGGTTCCGTCGTATTCGGTCGATACGACACACCATACGCGCCGAATTTATTTTTTGTGGAAGTACGATTGTATAATTGGCCGTTTTACGTTTCTGCTAGCTGTTTTGTAGTTCGGCGGTTGAACTATTAGCCGGATTGAATACGGCTTTATAAAAAAACAGTTGTAATATATTCGGCGTCATGCGTTATTCAACACGGCTGGCTATAATTTAATACAGCGAGACATTAGCCTGCTCTTTGACAGGTTTTGTTCCGATTCTTAACACTCAACTTACCCATTATAAAATGGCCCTGTTTTAAAAAACGTAAAAGGTGCTTCCTTACCGGGAGCATTCACTTGTAATGCACGTGCAATCTCATCAGTGAAGGAGGTAGTATTGTAATGTAATGCGCAAAGTCGTCTGTATAATGTTACATTACAAGCGAATGCTCCCGGTGAAGGTGGTAGTCATCATAATCATCCTGACCTTATCCCACATTACGATGGGTCGACACACATGTTTTTTACCTCCATTTCCCTGAGGGAAGTAATTTCGATGGAGGGAGGTAGTATTGTAATGTAATGCTCAAAGTCGAATCTACAATATTACATTACACGCAAATGCTCGCGGTGAGGGAGCACCTTAATACGGCGGTTATACTATCCGACTGAGGCATATTCAGTGTCTTGAGCGCTGTTGTGATTGTGACGTTCGGTCCACGTTTGTGGTTATCCAGTGTCACGAGCTTTTGACATCAGGTCAAAAGCTCGTGACACTGAATGCACACAAAGTTCGGCGCGTATAGTGTGTCATATCAACAACGTAAAATCAGCCGCGAAACTTCGGTCCCGTATTTGCGGCAGAGTCAATTACCGTGCATTAGTTTAAACCATAATTTGTCTCTTGAAACTTTTAAATATCTAAAATGTTATTTCAGGAGAGCGATTCCGGTAGAAAAGAAGACGCTGAAGTGGATAGTGACTTCGAATCTGAGACTTCTGACATTGAGGTTAGCTATTTACTTATTTATTCTCGTTATTTAAATACATTGAGAGTATAACGGCAAGGTTTGATTCCTTTCCAATTTTTCTATCCAAGTACAGAACAAAACAGTAGTAAGTGTTGTTAGTAGTTTCTTCCGGATATTTTATATGAATGTGTATTATAAAAACACATTATTATTAATATGTATGATGTGTTAAATTAGGCGTGGATCCATGTAATCCTTTGTGAATGGGACTTTTCGAAACTGGTTAAGTGAGATCTGATTTCTAGAATTTATTGTTTGCATCATCATCATCATCCGCAGCCTGACTTCACCCACTGCTGGGTATAGGCCTTCTCTTGCTTCCCTTATTGTTTGCATACCTGTATCATTTGGTCTCTGTAGCTGAATTCCCTCTATAAATGAGAGAAATTAATCAGGCTGAGAAAAGTTTACAAACATATTTTATATTTCCACCTCATTCATATCTATATCTAGAATGTATGATAATATGTTACGTCGCTGTATTGTGGATTTATTCGGCATTAAATTATTATTTTAAAGTGGTCTACCATTTTTGTATGGAGCCTGGCCTACTAGTTCGCTATTTTGTAATAAAACGAATTAAACTCATGTGAATCGTCAAAGTAAAAGCTTACAGCCAAAAAAGTTAGAAGGAACCATGAAGCAAGCAAAGTCGTGAGATATTAAAAATAAACACTCTGCTCTGATGGCAACTAGTTCTAGATACCATTTTTATCGTTTTAAGACAGTGATATCTCATAAACCGTATGACTTAGAATGAAAGTAAAATGTTGGATCCCATAAAACTATAACCATTATCCTCATTTCTTAGGTATCTATAAACTCATTGTATTTTTGTTGTTTTTAGGATATGGCTGAGGCGGTGTCTAGAAAGAAACCGCGAGTTGAAATCGAATACGAGACAGAACCTGCTGTAAGCGTATCTAAAAGAAAAATAAAACATTAATGTGTATTATGTACTTGCTGATTTTGTTTTATTACTATGATTCCAGCTGTAGGTTTCTTTAAAGTCCAGTGCAGTGGATAGGCCCTCAATTTTTAAGGAATTTACCATATGCTCTTTTTAGTTCCTTAATGCGGGTACTAAGTTTTTTTATAAAAAAATAATTTGCTTACTAAGCAAATAACTTCGAATTTTATAACTTACTCAATGTTTTAAGTAAAAGTCTTGAGTAGAAGCATAAGAGACAAAACAATGATTCTATGTAATTTTACTTATTAACGTATTGTTAGTTTTTTTTTGTAATTGGAATCGACGCACAGTGCTCCACAAGGTGATTTTGTAAACATGTTGTGAAAAACGTTACGTTATTAAGTGAAATGTAACATTCAAACAATAATAATACACGTATTGAATTCGTGGTTTAAAATAAATCTAAATAAAAAATTTAAGAAATACTCCTGATTCCAATGCCTTAATTTCCTTGAAAGTAACCCACCATAATATTTTGTAATGTGCACGCGATACGCTTTCACTTGATACTCCACTCGAGTATATTTGATATATATGAACAGATTTTCGGTTTTCCTGCCCCACTCTAACCGCCATAACTTTTAAACGGCACAACCGATTTTCATGAAACATGTCTAAGAGCGCTCGCACCAGGCTCACCTTTCATGTAAAAAAACTAAATTAAAATCGCTAGATCCGTTCGGGAGCTATGATGCCCCGGACAGACAGACAGACACGTCAAACTTATAACACCCCTCTTTTTTGGTCGGGGGTTAATAAATAGAACATGCTCAAGCCGAGCAGTATTAAAAATTGTTAAAAAAATAAGAAATCCCCTGTACCTACAGGTACAGGCGCGGGATATGTGCGTCGCATAAGCCGTGTCGTTTGGCTTGTGTTTGCGTATAAGAGTCATATTTAATGAGATATGGGTATTGAGAACGCCGGCTCTTTATTTTATATTATACTAGCTGACCCAGGCCAGCAAACGTTGTTTTGCAGAATGAAAAATAGATAGTAGCCCATTCTCAGACCTAGTGAATTCGCATATAAAATTTGGTAATAATCGGTTACTGCCGTTTCGGAGGAGTACGGTAACTAACATTGTGACATGGAAAATTTTTATATTAGAAAAAAATATCATTTCAAGCCATGGGATTAGCCGAACATTGGGATAACCTATGTCACGTATTTTTGTCGGGGGTTGGCATATTTTCCCACGCTCACTGTCTGAGAGTTAAAAGTTAAGTTAGTTCTAGTCACTCAAAATGGCGTTCAACTGAGTAACATCTTTTTCACTTTATAATTTTATTTAACTCGACAGTGGCAAAGTCTAATTATAAGAAACTGAACTGAACTGTCTGAGAGTTGTCTGTGGACACCCAACACTCATTTTTTCAAAGGTCTCCACGTCGGTCGCGAGCGCGTATTAATGATTTACCATGTCGCGAGGTGTGCAATAACCCTTAAGACTTAAGACTGATCTCAAGTGATCCCTGTGTTTTCATAAATGTTCGAGAGAGCCCGCGGGACTGATATTTTGAGTGCTGTGAAATCTATCAAAATCACCACTAGATTGAACTTTGACCAGCCTCTGGTGTGGTGTTCTGTCTGTATCTGTATGCATTTATAAGTGAAAGATAACCATTAAACCAGTGTAGTACTTTGCACTTCGATTAATCTAGGTTTCTCTGCGTGGGTCATATCACTTGGCACCAGGTATCTATCCACATAATAACGCGGGTAACAACACGAGCCCTGCCAGAAACGTAGTTAACCCCTAAATGCATGAATACTCATTTAATTTAAAAAAATATTATGGGCTGACAAAAAAAAATACGAAAAAAATCATGAGCATATAAATGTGTTTTTTTTAGGCTTAAAACTATTTGTATCATTTCTGATACAACATGCATTTGACCTTACATTTTTGGTAAGAATGAGAAATAAAGAACTTGTAAAACATTTATTTATCGTCAAGTATTTACACATGCAATTTATTAAATATAAACATTTAAAGCTGTATAATTCATGTATTTCGCTATGACGACAATATCATAGCTGTTGGTCGGTTTTATTTTTAACTAGCGGCCCGCCCCGGCGTCGCACGGGTAAAAAACGTTCCCGGCAATTTTTCATTATTTGCTCATCGTTTAGACCTACCCTGGACTACGACAAACATTTAAAAACCAAAATCAGCTTAATCGGCCCAGCCGTTCTCGAGTTTTAATCAGGCTAATGAACAACAATTCATTTTTATTTATATAGATAGATAAAAGCTTGTACTTAATACATTTTTATTTTGTCACACACAAAATCCATAAATTTTTTAATTAAAAGGATAAAAAACCGACCGAATCAAAGATATAAATCGATACTATTGGTAAATAGCCATTCATGGAAATTCTCGTTTGTATTAATGGAACGAAACGATATAATGCTTTACAATGTATTGCTCAAGAAACTAAAGTCGCTGCATCGGCACAACTTTCAAAGCGAAAGTATGTTAGTTATTAGTTTCTGGATTGCACCTCTTCTATTCAGTTCGGAGCGAGAACTTGCAGTGAGCGGGATCCACCTCATTTATGTAAAGATGTCTATAATAACAATAGCGTGTATAAGTATGTGATATATTTAATGTACGCGTGTACTATCACCTAGATAGTCACTAGAAGCAAAATTAACCAATACCTAAGCACCATATTATACAATACAACACCCATCCAAGTACCTACCTACTGGCTGTGTGCAACGTTGCTTAACCTGGTAAAAATCACGTTTTATGTATGGGAGGCCCCTTAAATATTAATTTATCAAATGTTTTAAGGGCCCCTTATACCGCAAATGCTGTTTTAAAATCAATATGAATCAGTCAAAAATTGACGTAAAATTTTGAAAAAAATATATGTTTCAGTTGAGGATCTTACAGAGTGCAATTCTCTTACATTTACACAATAAGATGAACTTCGCTCGATAGAAAAAAATACCAAAGTTGCCTCTTTTTAAAAAACATTTTCAATACTGTGCCTAAAATAATAAATTTATTGACTTTATTTTTACACCAATCTTTAGATAAATCATTTTTCTAGTGCAAATCGCTGAGGTGCGTGTTGTAGTGTTATTTTCCTATTAATTATGCCTAAATACCTACAAACCCGCGAGAGGCGCGACGCACGCGGGCTTCGTCAGTCGCGCGGTGGCGCTTACCGACGACGGACCTGTGCCAGTGCTCTTCCCGCCCGACGAGCGACGTGCGACGTGAAAAAAAAAGGTGTGTGCGATTCACACACGACAGAAGTGAAACTACAACAATTAATAAAAACCGTAATTGGTTTTACCGCTGCGCGACATTGCCGTCGCGACGGCAATGTCTATTTGGTATTTGGGCCGGGGAAAAAGAACCAGTCAAAGTATCTTTATTGCATTATTACATGTAGTTTAAATGGTAGGTATTATATAAGGTTTAGTAATGTAATTTGCCCATTGGAGCGTGCAACATTTTGATTAACAACAATTTAATAATAACAAATTTTAAAGAATAATTGTATATAATTAAAAAATAAACATGTCAATAATTTTATAAATCAGATTAAATTAAATAAAATAATATTAGTTAATGATTAAAAATAATTACACATTACACTTATTTACCAATGGTTTTGTCATTTAAATATTCGGCAACTGTATCATAGCAATGTATTATAACAGTAGGTACATATCGAAAGAATCGAAAAAGTTGATGAATTTTGGAAATCAAAGATGGAATCAAAATTATCACACTTTTACCACCTGTCCAATGTCTGCTGCCAGAAATCGTCAACCCCAACACACTCGTGGTATGCCTCTATACGGAATCTGACACTTGAATGCGAATCCACCGAATCCGAAAATAAAGAAAAAGAGATTTTATTATCGCAAAACATTATTCATTTGCAATCAGGACAATGAAATAAAAAAGCATTTTATTCCTCATATAAAATGTTTTTTTTTATAAATGAGAATAAATATTGTACATAACAATTATGTTTGTTTTCATTTTGTTGTTTGTATTCTTTACCACAAACTCTTCAATCATCATTATCACCTCACTAATTCAAAAAGTTTAGTAAAAAAAATTATGTTTACATTCAATACCTACATACCTACTACAATAAACTTTCATTTCAATCAAATAATAAAAGAATATAGTCAATAAAATAATCAATATACTAAAAGAATACAGTCAATAAAATTAAAATCAACGTAGCTACTGCATTATGTTATACCTACTGTGGCGTTCTTGCCCGCCGACAAGTCGCCGGAGTTCATATCAAGTCGGCTCCCGCGAAACGCGCATGCAAGTCGACTGGGCGAGTAAAATGCCTAAATCTTCGAAACAAGGTGGCCTTAAGTATTTATGTTATAGCGAAAACAGAAATACATCATCCTCAAAATTTCAACTCTAACTATTACGGTTCTTGATTTACTTGGTGACAGACATACAGACAGAAAACGAAGTCTCAGTATCAGGGCCTTGTTTCACCCTTACCCTTTGGGTACAGAACCTTTAAAAAAACGCTGATATTCGAAAATGTCGAGCACGGCATAGAGACCGACACTACGCTCCGCAGTGTAGCGTGATAGTTATTAGAAAAATGAGTCTCATCACATCAGGTTCATCAAAATATACAACAAGTTGCCCAACAATCCAAATCTAAACTGAAATGTAAGAAATGCTTCTATGACGTGAATGAAAATAATAATTTACTTTTTTGATTGACATCCCAACTATCTAATTTATATTATCTTATCATCAATCAAATTATAAATGGATGACTTTTAGATATTGTTTTTCGAAACATCGTAATTTATAATGTTGTCATTTATAGTTACTATTTTATTTAAAAATTAAATATTCATTAGATACTATAATACTTGACTGCCTCTAACTTTGGGGAATGCCTATGTTCAGAAATGAAGACGATGATGGCATAGAATAATAGCTGAGTGGATTTGCTAGTCCATTCTTAGCACGTAGTTCAGCTGATGTACCATGGACCTGAATGATTATCGAATTAAGATCGCAGCAGCAAGATTTGGGCAATAAATTTGGTATGAGCCTGGCACACGGTAGATGCAATACGCTATCAAACAAAATTTGACATCCACGAGCGAGGTCGATATCGGGCAGTAGGTAGACGTACCAGAGCTAAAATGTATTTTTTTAAATGAACGTGCTTATTGAAGAAACTAGAACCCTCCCAGTACCGAGTTTTAATACCAACAGCATTCTTTTTTTATGTAAATTATCTAGAACCTCGTAATATTTTTGAAGACGTTCGATTGTCTAAAGATATCTATGTGATTTAGTACTATACCGGTATCAATATTGGTTTTGTATGCTTCAAGCTGTACGAATAAGGTACCTACTCATGCCAACTGGCACGGCTGGCTTCCGCACGACCGCGCAATGGAAATCATCTTTATCCATGGATATACCTTTTAATGAACTGTGTTTGTGTATAATATTTGCTATAAACCCAAAATTGTAAAGATGCCAACGTTTTTATTATCTCTTTCTGTATTTTCAATGGTCACGAAAAAGGACATATTTTTATGTATTGATTGCCTCGCAAATAAATATGTTAATGTGCTTTAGACTTTTAGGTCTGGACTAATCAAATAAATAATCTAAATTAAAAAAAAACCCGATTCCAGAACTTTAGTTCCCATAAAAGTTAATAAAAGTCATACTATTTTGTAATGTGCACGTAATGCGCTTTCATTTGAGGCCCCACTCGAGTATATTTGCAGATATTTGGTTTTCCTTCACCACTTTTACACTCAAACTTAAACGGATCAACCGTTTTTTTTTTTTTTTTAAATTTATAATTGATAAGCTTTGATTTGACCACAATCTCACCTGATGCAAAGTGACTATGTGGTCCAGGATGGAGCATGAAGGCCTAGAAGATGGCTTCTCCGGACCACATTACGAAACACGAAAAAATCGCTTCACGCACTGGCCCAGCCCGGAGGGTGCTGGTGACAAGCCGCGGCCGAAGCCTACCACCAGAGACTGTTTTTAGCACCACCCGGAGGTCACGTGTAAGGATTCAGAGGGTTACCACTTACCTCAACCTCCATTTTAATTTTTTTTCACATTCGTCCGTCGGGGCCCGCGACGGATCACTCTTGTTCTTGTACATGCATGTTTGACTTAAAACTGCTCCCACGCCACGGCCGTTTATGGCAGCTTCAGGCCTTAATTTATTTTTTTACAGATTTTCA
The DNA here is from genome assembly GCA_929108375.1 of Gymnoscelis rufifasciata. NCBI lineage: Eukaryota > Metazoa > Arthropoda > Insecta > Lepidoptera > Geometridae > Gymnoscelis > Gymnoscelis rufifasciata. The sequence continues at coordinate 7,265,722 of OV815302.1, read as the reverse complement.
ACGAAAAAAGGGGTCTCAATTCGACGCGTATGTTTTTTTATGTCTGTTTCATCAGAACTTTGATGTCCGTGGACCGATTCCGACGATTATTTTTTAAATGAATATGGTGCGTGCAAGTTGGACGAACTTGCACTTTAATTTTATAACAATCGGCAAAGCAGTTGGCGAGTTATTATTTCATTATTTTATTCATCGCCTTATTGACATAATGGTAATAATGGTTAAAAAAATAACCTGTCATGATCTATCTATATTTATTTTTATTTTAATAACAAGGGCATCAAATTAGGTATAATCGTTAGTTTAAACCTTAATGATTTTTTATTAAGTGATAATCCTAACTTTATTGGGTAAAACTATTTAAAATTGTTGTGCTTATAAATGCAAAATCGTTAGTTTATTTAACACAGACTAAACGCAGTCTGTAGGGCTATGTGACATCACTAGGTAGCGTTGGGTCGAACTTACGTTAATTTTGGATCAAAGTTCGATGCTTATTAGAAGATGCAATGCGACACGTATATTTTATAATATGTGGCGACACTATAGCACTCAATCTACACAAAAAATCTATAAATAGCAGCACAGAACAATAAATTACAAAAGCGGCATGAGCGAAAAACTGTTTCAGAAGCTGTGAGGATAAATCGATAAGACACTTTACGACATTCATTAATAGCTTTGGCAGAATCATTTTGACGGAAAATCTGTTCGTTTTTATACTTTTTATCCGTTTTGTCTTCGTTATCCACGTTTCAGATTTGGGTAAGACAGGTTTTATTAAATCTTCAAAGGGTTACAACGTGGCTTTACCTAAATATAGTCGATGATTACATCCTATTGGGATACAGTTAGTTAAATCCGGTAATTTTATTTGTTGCACGGAAATGGAAAAGGCCAGGATCGCATGCCAGAATTCATTCAGAATTTATACGGAAAGTGTAGGTAACTCCTACCTTTCCGAGCGTACGTGAATAGGGACACAAATGAGGGCGGGAGAGGAATCGCCGGTACTTTTTCTACCATTATTAGGTATTTTGTCTCCCACATAAAGGTTATCTAATGGATACAGGAGTGGCGAGCTTAAGTGAATTAATGGGCGTGTAGCTTTGCACTGTGCCACAGAATGAGTAGGTATTGCAGCATTTGTGCTGTGTGGGGCATAGGTCTATTAATTCACAACGGACACGCATGAGCTCAGTGCGATGCAACTGTTTCAAACTGTTTGCATTGTAACGGTTTGGATATACCTAGCGATAGTTTGCATGTTTCTCATCTTGATGTGTCTATTTTCGGATCTTTATATATTTATTGCACAACACATAGTATAATAACGCTTTTGTAAAACTACAATATTTACCTTGTTCAATAACTTAATAAGGCATAGCAAATTAAGATCTTTTATCCAAGTTACATTTAATAACAAAAATCTTTTTCTAAAAGAGTACTAAGCGATGTTAATAAGACACGGTTACAACTGTAACTTTTGGTCAAAACAACTAAGTATCAGTTCAAACAACTAAGTGTTTGTTCTTTCAAAATCAACGTGAGATAAGTAGACACTATACATTTCGAAAAAGGGTATTCTGACGTATATTGTTATGTTACGATTTAATGTATTTAAGAATATACCTTTTTCTTTTTATGATAATAAGCCTTCATTTGACCACAATCTCACCGGATGCAAAGCGACGATGTGATCCAAGATGGGGCATGAAGACCTAGAAGGTCCCGGGCTTCTCCGGGCTACATTACGAAACACCAAAAAATCGTTTCACGCACTGGCCCAGCCCGTGTGGTGACAAGCCGCGGCCGAAGCCTACCACCAGAGACTGTTCTTAGCACCACCCGGAGGTCACGTGTAAGGATTCTGAGTAATACGTGAGTAATACCTACCCGTTTTCAAATTGAATATTAGTGTCTTATTAAAAAAATATTTTTTTCCTAAACGGTTAAATACTAGAAACCTCTCGAACACCCTGTTTATTTCCTGGCCGACACACTGGATCTTTGTTATCCACAAATAGGTTAATAGATGGTTCGGTGTACAGTACGGAATTTTACATTTTTATCTAGACTGTAGGTTATTTTGTTACAAATATCTTCATAATATTCCTGATAACAAAATAAATTTTAAAAGTATGAGATTACCTTAGTCATACCTACTACACCTTGGGTTCCGTGTATACCTCTAGTACCATCCAAGAACTGGGCTCGAAAAAAACCAAGTTTTTGTAAACCAAGTCGGCGAAACAAAAAAAAACTATAAAAGTTTAATATCTCCCAAACTATCAAACATGGGGTTAAATCGATAGGTTTTGAGGTCACCCATCGCCCAGCTTTCGTTGATCCATCCCTCGTGATACACCGTGTAAAGATATGTACATAGAAAAATGTTAGTTTTATAGGAATGCACATTATACTGTAGATACACTTTTACGTAACTAATCCGTATATAAAACATTACTGAAAGGTCTGGAAAATCTTATCTAAGTGATCATGAATTTATCGAAAAACAATTAAAACAATTTATATTTAGTAACTCTTACCAATGTTTAAAGAAAATGGGTAGGTAGGTACAATTTAAAAAAAAGATAAAGATTTTTACGTGTAATATACATTTAATGATTTAAATATGTATTTTCTACTGGGTTCTACCTTATAATTAGTACGTACATGCTGTTGTTTGTAATTTATTGCTTAACAGTTTTCATAGTCCATTGAAATCCAGTCCATTATAAAAGTACTTTGAGTAAGAAAATGCTGCGAGCTAGCAATTTTCGTACTGTCACGCTTTCTTTTGTATGAAATTATGAATCCCTCACCATACAGCCCATAAAGTTGTTCACGCGTAGGTATATATTACCCTTGCAATTACTTTTTTTAAGCTAAAAAAACTCGATTCGGTAAGTCCACATTCGCTACTCAACTCAGTACAAAACATTATACGATTATTTTATATAATATATGTAGCCCTTTAACCACTGTAACGTCCAGCGCCCGCGGCGTAACTAGGGACTAATGACAAAATAATTTGGTCAAATATTCGGTTCAGTAGTGAAAAACCGAACACTACCTACTATTTGGTAAAATCGAAATTAGGTTAATAAAACGACTAACTACTTGGTTTACGAGACCAGCATTAAACCCGCTGATTGTAAGAGCATCCATACATTAACTTCTTGTCCAATCGAATTCTGCCCGAATCAATACCATTCTACTTACCCAGAATCATTCATTCATTCCAGGTACCCTACTTCAGTAGATCTTGAGATACGGCTTACTAAAAATACGTCAAGAAGATCTGTAGGTATACTGAGTGCCACGCTTTTGGGTTATAAATTTATGTATATAGAAATAAATAGCAGTGCCCTTTATTACGTTATAATGTATTTACCCGCAAAAGGACATATTTCCCGATGTAAAAAGGACAACTCGATGACGATTCTTTCATTGAAATCGGTTCAGTAGAGCTAGATATTACTCTTCAAGTGTTCCACCAATAAAAATAAAAAATCCGGACTAATCACGCAGCATCACCTAAACCCAAACTTGCTTGAGCTTGTACTACGGGTGTGGTGACTGATATACTACATAGATTTTTTTTATTTGTAAATACATGTGTACTTATAATACATAATTGCCAGTAGTAATTCCAAGAAATTGTTTTTATTCCCACAAGAAAAGCATAAAAAAGGACCTCAAATTATACCGTCGAAGTAAGCTTTTCGTAGAAATAATGATACCCCAGCTGTGAATAGATAAATTGAACATTATGACACAGTTTATCTCAACAGACAAAGGGAACATGAAAATTAATATTGACAGTGTACTAAAGCTACTGAACTGAAGCGGAAAAGATACGCAGTCTTACCAGCAGCGCGAGATATCAATATTGATCAACACTGACGTAATCGAAACCAAGTAAATTATTGAGAACTTTTAGCAAAAGTTGATGAAACAGGAATGAGATAAACTTTTCTGACCTTTCGATAATATTTCCCAGTTATCAGGGTAAGAAACGAAGCTTTCTCAAAAAACATTGATGCGCACACGATAGAGAGATAAAGACAAGGGATTCGAATATTTTTTAATGGAGCTTGGCATAGCTACCTCAGATCAAGTAAATCATTACTTATGCAATCTGTGATACCTTTTTGAAAACAAATTTAATCGGGCTATTGATTAAACGCATATTATTGATCGACAGAGTAAATGCTTACAACCAAAATGTGTTAGGTATATTTATATTGTTTATATCTTAGAAATTCTTTAAAAAAATATATAAAAAAGTGGGTGGAATGAAAACCCTTGTTTTGGATAGTTTGAGATACCAGAGCTAGCAGAAGTGATTAAGAAATTGACTCTAATACTTAGGTACCTATACTTAATCATTGAATTGAATTGTACAAGGCCGATCAGCTATTTGTCGTTTTCATATTAGTCCCATTTGCTAGTAGGTCATGTTGCTAATAAACCGTAATGCTAATTATGCCGGTTAGCTTTTAGGTCGTTCTATTAATAAAGCGTTCTGATTTATTGCTAAATATGCTAAATGTTTGTGGCCCTCGGCGTTACGCACCTTTTTCAATATTTGGCCGATTTTTTTTAATCCGAATATCTAATACTGGGTTATACAAACGCGCTCGATGCAAACTACACAAATTACAAACACTCTATAATTAAAAAAACGCAGATATTGAAAAAAGCGCAAAAATAATGTATGAACTACAACTGTTGAATAGATAAAGAATGCTTGACTATTGGCCGATCAAACGACCGCCAGGTAAAAAATGCAAGTTAGAGAGGGGGTGGGATTCTAATTACCGCCACTGTCATTTATTTATTTATTATTATTTATTAACTAAGCTAGATAAAAGAAGAAAAAATATTGATTTTTTAAATCGATTTGTAGTTTTAGATCGATACATACCTTTAAAATCGACATTAGATTTTTTCTGTTTTAGTATAAACCATTATCATTACTTCAAGGTGCCCGTATAACAAGAGTGCTGCCGGAAAATCTCTCCAAATCTCACAAGCTTATAAAAATCGATCTTTTTCCAAAATAATTTTATTTCCCATCCCTGGACAGCCGATTTGGTCGGAACAAAGCTTCCAAACGTTCCGATTTGGTTGGATCGGATAAGAATTTCGTTTCGTCGGATTGCCGGCGCATCCGTCCACGTCCAACCAATATTAATAATAATTATATCGGGCCGACCGCTCTATTCGCTTTCCGATTTGGTCGTGGCAGGATGGTTGGCACCAACCGAATCGGAGCGTCTTTGAATACTATAAGCCAGCGCAGCTAAATAAATGAATGCCTTGTTAGACATAACAAGACATCTCTACGGAAGGCCATAATACAGTTTCTTTAGTGAATAAAAATTTCCTAAGAAAAGCACATCTTTGTTAGCAGCCAGGATATTTATTTCCCTAGACGTCCTAAAATAGTTAATATTGGCACATATTATTTAAACTTGTTTATTCAAGAATACTTCAATCTCAATTATTACCGAAACTTAATAGATTAGATTATCTCGCAAGGAAAGTTCGCGGTAGCTGCAGGTTCCTAAATTGAATTTGGTAAGGGATAAAATTTGTTCGAAAGTAATCTTCGTTCGAAAAAGTTCTATAACCAATATTACCTGGTACTTCGGATAGATAACCGATCAACCGTACGATCGGCAAAAACTATTTTTGACCCCGGTGCAAAAAGAGGGGTTTAAGAATACAATTACCATTTTTCAGAAATATCATATCATTATTATTATTATCATAGATGATAATAATGTCTATGTATCAAAGATAATAATAGTCTATTTATGACTTCATTGACCACCACATTTTGTTTTCATTTGTGTTTCCTCTTGTTATTATTATTTTCTATTTAATTTGGATATGTTTTATATATAATACCTAGGCTAGATACAATTATTATGTAAGTAAATTTGACTTGCCTTGTATTTCGTGTATAGTAATTGGTAAATACATGAATATAAATATAAGTTTGACGTGTCTGTCTGTCTGTGGCCTTATAGCTCCCGAATGGATGATGTGATTTCAATTAAGCTTCTTTATATGACTTTCGCCCGAGTGTTCTTAGACATGTTTGTTGAAAATCGGTTAAAAGTTATGAAGGTTAATGTAGCATTAGTTCTTAAAATTCTAAATCTATACTAATATATAAAGCTGAAGAGTTTGTTTGTTTGTTTGTTTGTTTGAACGCGCTAATCTCCGAAACTACTGGTTCGAATTGAATAATTCTTTTTGTGTTGGATAGTCCAGTTATCGAGGAAGGCTATAGGCTATATAACATCACGCTATGACCAATAGAAGCAGAGATATAGTGGTAAATGTGTAAAAAACGGGAGAAATTGTTTATCTTTGAAGCCTTCCGTTGCGTGCGCCGTGAAAACGGTTCAAGATACACAAAAAATATGTATTAAAGAATAATAGCTCTTTTAATGATCTAAAAAACAGTCCGCGATAGTATATGTCTATCTTTTAAGATTAACTCACAAAAACTGTTTTTATGGTACCTAATTTGGTCGAAATAATTTGTTTAAGTTGTATCAACATAATAATATTAATCTTTATTCAAATAAATATGTTGTTGGTTAAGAGTACTTCATCCATTATAACGCGGGTAGCACCGCAGGACACAGCTAGTTTATTAATATGTAGTGAAAAAACTGTTTGTGTTTTATAAGTGATTTGATAATGTTATAATAGTATAGAAAAAATGATATTATATTTGTTTTTATTATTAGGTATAATTATAATTAGGTAAAAGTAATAACGATTGTCTTCTACGTAAGTCATAAGTGGAAGTATAATAATTATAAGTTTAAAAATGTTAAGTAAGTTCATTAAAAAGGCATATGAATTATGTGTGGAGTGAAAATTAAATAAATAAAACTTAAAAAATACTCGAGTGGGGTCTAAAATGAAAGCGCATCATGTGCACATTACTAATTATTAAGTGTGACTCTTTACTTTGAAGGGAACCATAAAGTTTTTAAATTTTAAGTTAGAATTATAATTTAAAAAATATAGATTTTAAATTTCTTAGTAAGAGAAATATCCTATAGTACTTTAGTGCTATAGTTTTTGATATGCTCTTTGGTACCTAGAGTTAAACTGAATTCATTTTACAGATAGTTCCTACATTTGAGATCAAATGAATCAAAAATTAAGTTCCTTACCGCATCTGTCTGTTTATTTGGGATCGCTCAAAAACTACTGAACGGATTTTTATTGCATCTTTTTTTATTAATATGCAAAACGTAGAAAAACACCAGATCTAGATAACAGCTAAAACCTTCATCTAGTTCTATACAAACCTCCAATGTCAAAATTTGAAGCTTCTCTTTTTTAGTAATATGTAAGGTTGATAACAATGACACTTCAAACATAAAACAGGTATTAACAGTAGGAACCCAAGTTGTAACTACTGCAATTTCAAACAAATATAAGAATAGTTCTGACATACACTTACTTATATATACATGTACATGCATACGTATAACTAAGCAGTATGACGTGAGAACTAAAAGAAAAATGGTCCCTAATATGAGTACAAATTTATTCATAGTGGAACTGTGTGGAAATTAAGTGTCGCTCGAGAATATTGCGCCAGAAGATCAGGGAAATTGGAATGTCGTTGTGGTAATTTTTCAGTTTTTCTTGTTTGTGTGATATTTAGACGTTCTTTGAGGTATATATTAGGTAATTATTATTTGAAGGTAGATTAGGGAACACGTGCTTTAATGGTGAAGGCAAATATCGTGAGGAAACCGGCAGGTTCTGAGAATTTTAAAGATAGTATTTAGTTAGAATTTAGTTTGAAGGACATGTGAAATTCACCAACCCGCACTTGGCCAGTGTGGTGAATTAAGGCCTAATCACGTCAAGAGAGAAATCCCAGTGTCCCAGCAGTGGGAACGTTAATAGGATGGTGATGATGATTAGGGACAGCGATGAGTAATATATAAATTTTTTTAGTTTGCAAACATGTCATGACATGTGTGGCCAGAGAAGTTTGCCGGGTCTATTTTATTGTCAAATATTACCAATATGTTGATTATTTATGAAGACTTTATTAAAACTATCCTAATACCGACAGAATCTGTGTGAGTAAATATGTCAAGCTCACATTGGAGCTATTCTTATTATTATCATCTTTCGATTAGTATCCATTAAGTCGAATAACCCTCAGGGCAAACTATTGCCTGAGCCGCCCAACACCCTTACCTGATTCGAGACTACTAAGGAGTTCTATGTTAAATTAAGTTAGTTAACACAAACATACAACGATTATATAGAACGATACTGCAAATGAATTTGATAAAAGCCTTACTTTAGTTCATTATTCAACATATTAATAGTCTTAGCAGTCTTAAAGCCTTGTAAAATATAAAACCAATCGTATCTCAAGGCCCCAGGCTCCGACGATAAAGAAAAAAGCAAAACCTATTCGCAAATGTATCGTAATGCGAAATCATTAATTAAATTATTCATTAATGCGGAATCTTTCAAATTACGAAGCCTTGGGTGAACGACAGATGTCCAGAATTAATTTAATTTTATATAAGCCTCGTTTTACTTTCTTTTAATGTTATATCTGTAGGCCAGTTGTGATCTCATTTCTGAAGACAATCCAATGTAAATTCAATTTAATATCGCTCGGCGTTCCATTGGGAACATGCTGGGCTATTGTTTTATCTTTCATTGCCACAAGTTAGTAATTTTGACGGACGATTTTATTGAATCACTTATAAGTATAGTATTATGTACCTATGTATGATATGAATAGCAGTAGGGTAGGCTGAGGGGAATAAGATTAAAATAAGTATATAATTTGGCAATATTTTTAGAACCCCGTTGGGGTGCACTCCTTGCAAACAGTTGGCAATTTATAGCCCTATGCTACCCCGCTATTAGGTAGGAATTGTTTCTATATGTATTTAACGATAACAATCTTAATGCTCTATACATTATAAAGCTAAGAAATATTATTAATACTGACAACTGCGCTATCGAAATATTATGATGTTTACATATTCTTAAACCAACATACCAACAAACAACAAGATGATTTTTATATTAAAATACATTCGCAAAGTACTTACTGAGTTTAACGTTATATCAATAATGACGCTTATCATTTACTAGCGGCCCGCCCCGGCGACGCACGGGTAAAAAAAAAATCCCGGTAATTTTTAAAGTTTTTTGTTGAAATTAAGTTATGTCAAAGACAATTTTATTCACAATGAAGTACTCTTAACCAACAACATATTTATTTGAATAAAGATTAATATTATTATGTTGATACAACTTAAACAAATTATTTCGACCAAATTAGGTACCATAAAAACGGTTTTTGTGAGTTAATCTTAAAAGATAGACATATACTATCGCGGACTGTTTTTTAGATCATTAAAAGAGCTATTATTCTTTAATACATATTTTTTGTGTATCTTGAACCGTTTTCACGGCGCACGCAACGGAAGGCTTCAAAGATGAAATAATTTCTCCCGTTTTTTACACATTTACCACTATATCTTTGCTCCTATTGGTCGTATCGTGATGTTATATAGCCTATAGCCTTCCTCGATAACTGGACTATCCAACACAAAAAGAATTATTCAATTCGAATCAGTAGTTTCGGAGATTAGCGCGTTCAAACAAACAAACAAACAAACAAACTCTTCAGCTTTATAATATTAGTATAGATTACTTAGACCTACACATATTATAAATAAAGAATAATTCTGTAAATAAGTATTTTAGGTTTATAGGGGTTTTCCATCCGTGTTCAATAATGTCATCGGTTGTATTTTGTCAACGTTGGAGACAGAAAACGAGACTTAGGTAGGCACTTACTGAATAATTCGAGTTATGTAAAAAAGAAGATGAATAATACATACACATCGTAAACGTAAGAAAACGCTTAGAAAATAATATAAATTGACATTCAAAAACCCTTGATGTAAAAAAAAAACATTTATTGTTTTGTAATGTGCATGTGATGCGCTTTCATTTGAGACCCCACGCGAGTATATTTGCAGATATTCGGTTCTTCTACTCCATTTTCACCCCCAATTACTTTTAAACGGCTCAACCGATTTTTATTCAACATGTCTAAGTCAAATAACATACTGAAAACTAAATTGAAATCGCTTCATCCGTTCGGGAGCTTCGGGCTTTCGGGAGAACACGTAAAACTTATAACACCCCTCTTTTTTGGTCAGGGTTATAAATATCACTAAAACACCAGAAGATGGAATTCATTGTCATGTTTGTGAAAATCAGAATAAATGTTCTCACTTACAAAGGGGAAAAGGCGGTGTATTTATGCTTTATAAATTTATAATTATTTTAGCATATTAGGGTTGATGAAAAATATAATATTACATAAATTCTTATTTACCATACCATTCGCATAGTTGGGGCGAATATTGTATTTATCTTATACATTATTGCCTATATAATAGATATCTAGTAAATTTATTGACTTGTAAAATTTTTAAATGTATATTAAATAGATAAATTTTAACTGATTACTATTAAGTCTATAAAAGTTATTTATTAGTTTATTCTATAAGTCTCAGAAAATAAGTGATCCTAAGTGTCCCGCGGTTTATCGGTGCATACCTATTATTTTACGTGAAAAGATGCGCCTGCGGTGTAGATATTATGTATTTAACTTCTTCGTAATATTATGCTGGCGAAAGTTTGTTATTCTTGGAAGTTTTGGTACATGTTTGGATGTTTTTTATTTCTTCACGGATGAACCGTTGCCTGAAATGTTTAATGGTGATGAGTCCTGGCATGGACTTTTTACCGCGGGTAAGTATGCCATGCAGGAAAATCTAATTTAAGACGGGCAGGAGGTCGGATAACTGTCGGAGATAAACTCAAGTCTAAGACAATCAAAAGTACGAGCCAAACTTAAGTCTGAGAAAGGTACTTTTGACAGCGGAAATATGTTAATATACAGGAAAATTGTATATAGTGGGTGTCCTATGTATTTTAATGTAAAAAGTGAAACGCACCTATATAATTTTTAACCCCCGACCAAAAAAGAGGGGTGTTATAAGTTTGACGTGTCTGTCTGTCTGTCTGTCTGTCTGTCTGTCTGTGTGTCTGTCTGTCTGTCTGTGTCACCATAGCTCCAGAACGGATGGAGCGATTTCAATTTAGTTTTTTTTGTATGAAAGGTGAGTCTGGCGCGAGTGTTCTTAGACATGTTTCATGAAAATCGGTTGTGCCGTTTAAAAGTTATGGGGGAGAGAGTGGGTAAGGAAAACCGAAAATCTGCAAATATACTAGTGTGGGGTATCAAATGAAAGCGCATAACGTCCACATTACATAATATTATGTTGTTTTACGTTTAAGGAAATTATGGCATTAGAATCGGGGGTTTTTCTTAAATTTTAAATTTAGATTTATTAAGTATTGTTTATGTTTGGAGCATAAGGAAGGAGGTTACCAAGATACAGGCTGCGCCTACTTTGGAAAACAACGTATTATGTGGTAACCTCTTTTCTTTTCAGGGTTAGCGTGAAAGGTGTTCGAGTCTACGACACAATAAAAAATCTCTCAAAATAAAAACGGATAAACAAATATTAAAATGTTTAATAAAATACGTAAAACCAAGATTCCGTCAAAATAAGGTTAATAAAATGATACTTGTGGAAAATTTAAAAAGGCTCACTTTTATTTAAGGGCTGTGTAATATAACCCAATTTGTTCTAAGGTTGAAGTTGTACGTTTATTATAAAAGCGTTATTGCTGAAACCTACAAAGGACCATTTAGATCGAAAAATTAAGCTATGATATAAATGTAGGTATTATTTGAATGTTTTAAAGATTGGTACAATATTGAAACTGTTAAAATGATTAATAAGGAACAATTGAAATTAGACCTAATTAGGTAGGTACATAAGGTAGTTTAATACAAATGTACCTTATATCACTTTTAGTGGACATTGTATTTCTTGCTGGGAAATAAACTTTTCCAATTTTTAGTTGTATGAAGCATTTAACTAATAAAAGTAAATACACTTGTTTCATGGTATAAATATTAAGATAGGAATTATCTGACACTTTTCAAACAAGCACAGGGACTAATATAAAACTTTATTTTATATATATATATATATATAGGTACTAGCGGCCCGCCCCGGCGTCGCACGGGTATAAAATTGTCCTCGCCGTAAAAACCATCCTATATCTCAAGTTGGATCGAACGGCACATGGTGTGCGAATTTTATTATAATCGGTTAAGTGGTTTAGGAGTCCATTGAGGACAAACATTGTGACACGAGATTTATATATATTAAGATATGTAGTGTTTAATACCTAATGAAATTTCTTCAAGGTCAAATCATCAACTGCAGCAAAAAAACAATAGTAGATTTCTTAGCTAGGTAAGTTTTATTAAAACCTGCGGACAACATGTTTCAGCAGGTTACCCATCCTGCACTCTTAAGAAAAAAATATCTTTTGGTCTATCTTATCATGCCCATTGCATGTTTTTAATTTGAACTGAGTTGGCACTCAGCCTTTTGGCAGGAGTAGAGTAAGGTACATTAAGAAGAGCGTTATTGCGTAAGTGTTTCGAGACTCCCCAAAATGTTCTTGAATTAAAAATTGTGTAGAGAAAGGATAAGATGTACTCCGGAACTGTGATCGGTAATATTTTTGAAAACTTCTGACAATCAATACTTTCTCTAAGTAAAACCACACAGTAAGTATTCAAGTAAATATCTTAATCCAGGTATAGGCAAGTTTATAACGCGATTTCAATTTATTTATTTTTTTGTAATAAAAAGTGCATTTGCGAGTGATCTTAGTAGAAGTTATAGGGGGTGAAACTGGGGATGAATAACCGAATGTCCGCAAATATACTCGAATGGGGTCTCTAATGAAATTTAAAATGTGTATTTACAATATATATTGCAATTAATTTTTAACTTGACTTTGCAAGTGATTTTTTTATATAAAATTTTATATTATATTACCACTTATAAAGAAGTATATCTTATATATAAAAATGAATCGCAAAATGTGTTGCTAAGCGCATAACTCAACAACGAACGCCCGGACCAATTTGAAGTTTTTACTTTTATATAACACTGACTAGACAGTATTGAACAAGAACACAAAACTTCTTAAGTAAGATTAACACTGAAATACCATATTTATAAATCTAAATTTAAAATTTAAGAAAAATCTCAGCTTTTAATGCTTTAATTTCCTTAAAAGTAAAACACCATCATATTTTGTAATGTGCAAGCGATGCGCTGTCGTTTGATACCTCACTCGAGTATACATATTTGCAGATTTTCGGTTTTCCTTCCCCACTCCAACCCCCATAACTTTTAAACGGCTCAACCGATTTTCATGACAGAACACACTGTCAAACTCACCTTTCATACAAGAAAAACTAAATTGAAATCGCTCCATCCGTTCGGTTTCCTATGATGTCCCATACAGACAGACAGAGAGACACGTCATTCTTATAACACCCTTCTTTTTTGGTCGGGGGTTAAAAAACCAAAACTGTTAACGGTGACTTTAAAAGAAGGCTACAAACTTCTCAAATGGCTTTCTTTTCCCTTTTATAATAATATTAACAGCAAATTCACACCATCCCACCTTTTTTTCGTGTTTCTTAATGTGGTCCGGAGAAGCCATCTACCTTCTAGGTCTTCATGCTCCATCTTAGACCACATCGTCACTTTACATCAGGTGAGATTGCGGTTAAATAAAGGCTTATCAAGCAATAAAAAATAAATAGCCAAACCGAGTAATAATCGGTATTCGTTATTGTATCACTAATATGCACGTTGAATTGAGTTTAGAACTCTGGAAGTAGCTCGAAAAATAATTTAAGTTTTCTTATGAATCTACGTTTGAATCATGTTTGAATTTTCCATATTTGCAAAGGTTTTACCATGGATGGAACGGATAGCTGGGAAGTGTGTACACAGCTTTATTGGAAGGGTTCTGAACGATTCTGATCACGTATTCAGGCGAAGCGTGACTGGTGGATTACTGAAGACGTTAATGATGGAAAAAGACCGTTAAGCTTTTTTATATAGGATCATAGCTACGTACAGCCTATAAATGTGCAGTTTTTAGGGATATTAATAATAAACGATTTATATTTTATTTTGATAAGCTAATTACAAGCTTTATCTAGGTACAATGTTATATGTTCTTTTTAATTTCAGTCAAAGCCAAAGTCAAAGTCAAAACGTTTATTTCCTTAGAAGCACATGGCCTACATATGGACAGGTCAAATTAAAATGAATAAAACTAAATTGTTTAAACAAAAAATATCAAGGAAATAACATTGTTTTGACAGTTCGCTTCAATGTTTTATACTGAGTTGAGAAGCGAATAGGAACAACAAGGCTTTATCAGTTATTACAATTTTGTAGTTATTACAAATTTGGAGTTCTTATTTATACATATATCATATATATATATGATATTTTTGACGTCATAATCTTTTTTTTCCGAAAAATTACTAATAACTGGTCGGTAAATCAACTTCTTCAATTTGGGAAGTACCTTTGGTTTTCAGCAATTCAGAATCTAACTTGTTAACACACATTCCGATTCTTTATCAGAAAACCCTTTATTCGGAGTGGTGGTTTGAGCATTATTTCAAGGTATAGGTATATTTTTATAATATTTGGTCTAGCCACTACTCTATTTTATCATTATTTCTTTTACAAACATTCCTTTCCTTTTCCATCACAAATAATTGCATAATAAACAAGAAAATTTAATCAGGCAACAAAAACAAAAAAGTTATTTAACTATAATGGTGGGTTTAGTGGACTTGCACACCAATACTCTCCTTCATAGAAGCGAGGGAAGCGACCACGTTTTCCTCTCGCGAGTTGAAGCATACCCTGTGTTATTTACACGCGTTCTAAGATCTGACATGAGTATATTGGACCTACGACCATGGTTAAGGGTTAATAAAGAATAAGTAATTGATTAATTTGAAGTTTAGTCAACTAAATGAATGTCCAGAAAACGCTTTACAAATTAATAACGCTTTATATTTAGTGTTCAAAAACAGCAACTAAATTGTCAGGCGAGAAAAAACTTTAATTGCTGGCTATTGTTGAATTAAATTTAATGTTCCCACAAATTGTTTCGCATATTCAACAGTAAACACGGGAAACAAAATGAGAGTGAAACAAGCGGAATCATAAATTACCATCAGCGAAATCTCCATGAAAACACTAAAACTATCTCAATATGCAAATGTGGAATTTAAATAATTACAAAACGGACCAGTAGTGCGGCTGTTTATTCAAACAAAAATAAATTCGGTAAGTATGACGCGGTCTCATACACCGGGGGTTCCGTGCAATATGACAGTTTAACACTTTTGTAATAAAATACAAAAAAATTAAGGTGTAAAAGTTTCAGTCAGAGCTGTCACCCATGCAAGTATTGGACCCCTACCACGAGCTGCGACATACGACTATACGAGATAACGACAAGTTATAATCCCATACATTTAACAGTTATAGATAAATTTTAGTTATGAAAAATGTTGTTCCTAATCGCCGACAGACGTAAGTGGCTACTCGTGGTAGGGCTACTGACCGCGCGCAAAGTAGTTCAACTTTTATATTAACTGATATATTAATTTATTACTTATAGTGGTAACAGAAATACATAATCCGTCAACACAAGACTTAACATCAACTCAAGGAAAACCTTATGGTCCAAACACAGTGCATTGTAATTATTTGGGTTTATTTACATTTATTCATACGCGTGAATTAATAAATGAACTCGTCCTTTTTTTTTTCTGTCTTCAATATATCAACTTTCTATCTATCATAATTCTCGAAATATAGCCTGGAAACAGACGGTCAACGAGTGTCAGTAATTTACTAGGTCCCGTTTCACTCACCTCATACGGAACCCTTTAAAGGATTTTCCACACTGTTATTGAATGTTCGACTCTATCGCCATTTTGACAGACGTAAGTTATTGGTACAATCGAAATCTATGAAATACTGGAGACTAGCGCTCGAAATGTTTCTAAAAATATTTGTTTTCTGTGCAAATAGAATAAATTGGTTCTTGACAGCTCACGATTGCGATGTTTGCTGTAAAATAACAAAATTTCAGTTTACCTACCTAATGATATTTATTGAAATGTTGGGAATAATGTAGATTTTGCAATTTCACATCTACAATTATTGAGCAAATATTGTATTAACTAGCGAAACGCGCGTTTAGGTAAACATTTTGGTGTAGCTAAAGGCATTTAAACGTCTATTGCAAATACACGCGTGTTTTAAATTCGAAAATGACGTGTGTCCTGTGTGTTCGTCTCCCTTTTTTAACCCCCGACCAAAAAAGAGGGGTGTTTTAAGTTTGACGTGTCTGTCTGTCTGTCTGTGTGTCTTTTTGTCTGTCTGTGGCATCATAGCTCCCGATCGGATGGAGCGATTTAAATTTAGTTTTTTTTGTATGAAAGGTGAGTTTGGCCCGGGTGTTCTTAGACATGTTTCATGAAAATCGGTTGTGCCGTTTAAAAGTTATGAGAGTGGGGAAGGAAAACCGAAAATCTGCAAATATACTCGTGTGGGGTTTCAAATGAAAGCGCATGGCGTCCAAATTACAAAATATTATGGTGTTTTACATTTAAGGAAATTAAGGCATTGGAATCGGGGGATTTCCTTAAATTTTAAATTTAGATTTATTGGATAATAGAAAATGTTTACATACATTAAGCCTTAATCGTCATAATCTTATATACCTCCCTAATAGATTTCCAGTCGATTCAGTTGGAAGCCGAGCAGAGTGAACCTGATACCAAAATATCTGTTGGGGCTGCAAGGTTCTCGAAAGACCAATCAGCGAGCGGAGTATGGAGTTAATGATAAAATAGAGTAACTTTTACGTTACTAAAACACGTAAAATAAAATGAATTGAAGTATTAATCAATGTTGGTTGTTTAAATGTTTTAATTACTTGCTCAATTTGCTTCAGGATCAATTTGCAAGCAATAGCTTTGATTTAATTTTAGGGCCAAACTAACAGCCAACATAAAAGAAAAATTAAAAACATAATGTAACCCTGACAAAAAAAACATTATCATGACGTAAAACATGTGCAAATAAAATTTTTATACAACAGTAGTACATGATAATCCAATCACGAAATAAATGATCTGCGGTAATATAAAATTTTCAAAATTGATGTGTTATTTGAGAACAACCTTTTTCTTTGGAGGTTCGAACAGACGCGGCTGAATCAACTTGTTTGTAACATCATCATCGCCACCGCCGGACGTGCACTGTCTCTTTGGAAGCTAATTGTATCTACCGAGAGCCTACCCTTGTACCCCGTTTGCAGTCTTACGGTGGGATCCTGTAGATATAAAATGAAAGATGAAAGAAATATAAGAGAAGAAGTTCTATTCGCTTCTCAACCCAGTTTAAGAAATTGAAGCGAACTGTCAATGTTGTTTCCTTGATTATTTTTTAGTTTTTATTTAAATTAGCTTTAAGTTGACCTGTCCATGTATGCATAAGCGTCTAAGGAAATAAGCGTTTTGACTTTGACTTTGAATGAGCGAATATTTTTCTATGTAAAAATGTGACCTATAGAAATTATACTGATAGTTTTTTGATCAAATATTCAACACATATTTTTGATACGTGTGACAAATTATCGATGGCACATCGAACCGAAAAATGTTACCGTAAGCCATTTCAAAAAGCAATATGTCACGCGCCTAAATTCGTTAAAAATGTCCTATATTTTTTTCGAATTTGTTAAGCACTAATACACAATGTTTACACTCATATAAAATTCAAAAAATATATACAATCTGGCTACTGTAGTTTAAAATTTTATTCATCTATGTCTTTAGTTACACTCGCCGTACTTAGAGGAATCGAGTGACGTGTGAATTATAGAAATCTGCCCAAGCTCTTGGCTTTTGACTCAGTTCACCGACTGCACCCGCAACGAACATTGGCGGCGCATTGCAAGAGCAGCTACTCCATATAAGGACCAAAACCACTCTGTCAAGAGTGACCGACTGAGAAGAAAGAAGAATCGAATTACATCTAATATACCCAATTGTAAAAGATCAAAGTAAGAAAAGGGCCTGTTTATGTTCAAAACAAAATAGGTTTAATATACCACCGTATTAAGCTATCTCGCGTATTCCGACTTTATTTCAAAATTGCCGTAGGTTCCTACCTACTAGCACACATTCCACCTAACGACCCGTGCCTTCCATACTTCCAAGCGGTACTCAAGAATTCCGGCCAGCCTTTTATATTTCGCTAATAGCTTTCGTTGAGCTCATAGTTTTAGTCTATGAAAGATGCGATTAATTTCGAGCTTAGATGTGGAACGGGGGATAAGTTTTGACCTAGATCAGCTTGCTTATGATCCTTGACGTTGAAAGCGGCTTTGATTCAAAGCTACGCCTGCGGTAATAACTAAGTCCTTGATTAAATTGACTACAGGTATTAAATTAAAATATTTATTGAAAACTACTTAGAAAGGTGATCGACGAGTCGATTAATTAGCAAAGCTTTTTTGGTCATTGTAATGCAAATGTAAAGCTGCTATAAAACATATGAGCATATTTTCTAGTGATTACTCATTCTTAGAAAAAGCACATAAAGTAGCAAGATTTCGATATTTAGATTCGTTTTATTTTCTATTGGAATTGAGATTTTGTAATAATTTTTTTACGAACTAAACAACTTTTTTGGATTTTAATATAAACTTTTCTGCTCGTATTCATAAAATACAGCTATTTCTGGCTTATATACTTCTGAATTCATAAAAATAGTTCACTTTATATATTAGGCTTAATATACCGCTCAATGTATCATTTTGTATGTATATACAAAAAAAATGTATCTATGTAGTATATCAGTCACACAGCACCCATAGTATAAGCTTTGCTTAGTGTTTTGTGCTGTGTGATTAGTAAAAAAAAAGTACGTTTGATAAAAATCGTTATTCATATACCTAAATTAGTGCCAAACCTGTTTATCCACTTGAACGTCCGTGGCACTTAAGTACCACAAATAACAGCTTTTACCCTACTTATCTCTATAATAGTCGCAAAATATGGCGCGTAATTAGGCTTATTGTGCGTTTCAGCTGATTCAGAAGTCAGAAATAGGAAAGAACAGAATAGGTTTTTATAATACGAGGATTAAACATAAAATAAAGCAACATATGTGTGCATCATTTTGCGACTTTTATAGGAATACTAGCTGACTTCAGCAAACGTTGTTTAGCAAAATGAAAAAAAGATAGAAGCCGATTCTCAGACTTACTGAATACGCATATAGAATTTGGTAAAAATCGGTAAAGCCGTTTCGAAGGAGTACGGTAACTAACATTGTGACATGGAAATTATATACCAATTAGATTAGATTATGTGAATAACGTTTCTTAGAAATAGCTTAGATTTGGAAAGGGGTATAAGTTTTGACCTAGTTCAGCTTGCTTATGATCCTTCATGATGATTCTTATGATAAAATCGGCTTTATTGAGATAAACAAGGCTAAAGCTTTTAATGAACTGTTTTTGAACGGATTAAGCAAAATTGTTTTTATTAATAACATAACGTATAAACGTTCTATTAAACTCCTTTAAGACTGATATAAAAAGGTTTATCTTCAATATAAAATTTCCATGTCACAATGTTAGCAACCGTACTCGGTTGGTGTTAACCGTTGGAGGTTTTGTCTGTTCACGTCTGTAAGTGGTAACCCTCTGAATCCTTACACGTGACCTCCGGGTGGTGCTAAGACCAGTCTCTGGTGGTAGGCTTCGGCCGCGGCTTGTCACCTCCCTCCGGGCTGGGCCAGTGCGTGAAGCGATTTTTTCGTGTTTCGTAATGTGGTCCGGAGAAGCCATCTTCTAGACTTTCATGCTCCATCTTAGACCACATCGTCACTTTACATCAGTGAGATACGTGAGATTGTGGTCAAATAAAGGCATATCAAGCATAAAAAAAAAAACTCCTCCGAAACGGCTTAACAGATTATTTTGAAATTTTATATCTATGCGTATTCAGTAGGTCTGAGAATCGGCTACTATATACTTTTTATTCTGAAAAACAACGTTTGCTGGGGTCAACAATAGTATGCTGGGGTATGTAATAAAAATAAATTTGATAAGTTTGAACTATAATAGTACTAGGTACACTAAGGGTTTCAAGGCTTAGAATATTTCCAAAAAAAGTGCAAAAAGATGCAGTCATAGATAGCGGTCACAAGTTCCAAGTATGACGTTGGGTCCCGTGTTTCAGAACCATACCAACGAAATTATAAGAAGCTTCATCAATCACTGGCTTAATTAACACTTGTTTTAACCCTAGCTATGTTTTTCAAAAATAAGATGCTTGTATTTATGCTATTTGATAGGCACGCTCTCAGCTTGTAAAAATAAATATTACAAGAAATAGTCAATCGTTCTATACAAAATGTTACAAAATTGGTACTATGAAAGAGGGTGTGAATGATTAGCGTTGGTTAATTTTTTGTTAACCCCTTTAAAGAAGAACTTAAAAAAGTTAAAATCTAACTACTGTTTAATTGGTGATTATTGTTGTAATACAATACTTATAAAATTGAGATAAGGTTAACTTTATTTGATTAAGGTCTCAAGGTTACCAATAAAAATAATAATTTGTGGCAGTCTCTCTCAAAATTGGATTTACAGATATAAACCAAAAAATATTTTTTTGGAATGGGCTTTTAAATCTTCTAAATCGATTTACAAAAAATAAAATAGATTTTAATACAGCTTATATCATGGTCAGCAAGTCCAGGGTACAAAGATGAAGTATTATCCTACTACTATTATAAAGGCGAAAGTTTGTAAGTATGGATGTATGGATTTATGGATGTTTGTTACTCTTTCACGTAAAAACTACTGAACCGATTTAAATGAAATTTGGTACACAGAATCTCTAGAGCCTGAAAAATAACATACTTTTTACCGCGGTAAAACGTCATTCCGCGGGAAAATCCATTATAACGCGGGTAACACCGCGGGGCACAGTTCGTTATATCCTAATGTAACGCGATTCTGTTTATACCTCTAGTATTTTGCATTTTTTTATACATTCAACTTATAATTACAGATTTTTGAGTTAGAGCTTGTTTTAGGTTCACTTAACATCCCTTCAAAAATATGATTCGTTCAAGTAATTTATTTTCCATCCGCCATCATGTAAACGGTACTATTAAGTCTCTCTACCGATGACAAGGTTTACGTTAAAAGACAATTCTGTTTCTTATCACCTACGCTTCGCAACCCAATATGATACATTACGACTCTAGGAAATCCTTTGTTAACATCTTCGGCTCCCCTTCTACACAGGGCAATGATTGAGCTAAGCCATGATACATGGCTCAGTTACCCATTTCTTGTACATACCTGAGAGTAAGAAAGATTTTGCAATCCTTTTTCGGTGTCGAAATTGCACTCAACTAATTAGTCATCAACCGGGTTATCACCAAGTGCTAATTACCCGTGATTGATTGATTAAGTTCTCGTTGTCTGTGACCTGTGTTATATTGCAATGGATATTCAAGTAAATGGTATGTTTTAATAATTTTCTGTACTATCTTGAATTTGCAATGAACCATTTTTTTAAACAGTATTTCTAAGCTAGGTACACTTTTGTACACGCATTCATTTCTTTTTTATTATTGAAACTTTTACTTATGTTGGTGTCTATTTTTACTATTGAGGTGGTATAAAAAATTTACTTAAAATCTCTACCACTATGTTGTTAAAATTTACCGGCTTCTACTTGCATTTGTAAGGTGCAGCCAGGGTCTACGCCGCTCGCCAAGGCGCGTAGCACGGGCTACGAAATGTTTATTGTATTTTGATCTACGCCAGGTTCTACGCCGCTCGCCCAGGCGCGTAGCACGGGCTACGATAATTATGTTTATTGTATTTGAAACCACGCCAGGGCGAGCAGTCTCGACATACATAGCGATCGCCTACCGACCGAAATCGGTCGCTAAGTCATAGCGATCACATTTTAACGATATTTGAAAGTCTCTATTACAAACCATCGAATTTTATCGAAATTGTAACGAAAACAACTGTCAACTTAACGATTTTTGCGAATTTGTTTGCGAGTAAATTTGTGAGCCCGATAAGTGTATAGCGATCGTTACCTAACTAACCTATCTTCTGTGGAAAAGTTTATGAAGAGTTATTGAAGTTTAATTTTCTAATGGCTTTAGCTTATCTAGCGTTCGATTTGTTTTCGCTCGAAAATCGCCATGAATCGCGAGAACAGACGAGGAGGTGAGTCTCCCATCATATCCATCGGTAGGTAACGAAATTACAATTACAAGAGATGAAGAGAAGCGATGTTTTTTTTTATATTTCTTTGTCACATTGATGTCCAACTGTGAAGGCATTGTAAATAGTTTTATAAATAAATAAAATAAATGTTTCTGTAAGTTTTTTTCTTCTTCTTCTTTTATTAGATGGCTCTGTAAGTTTTGTTTTCTTCTTCTTTTCTTGATGGCGTCCGTGAAGTTTTGTTTTTGTAACGAGTTCGTACCATTGACTTGACTGACACTGACATATGAAACAACTTTGATTACCTAATAGTGTTGCAATGAATTAGACTCTCTAGTCCTTATTACTAAACAGCAATTATTACAAATTATTGTAACAAATTATCTTTTGCCTCCCTCAAACAATCAAATAAGAGACGGAATTATAATAAACAAAAAAATAATATGTTAATGTAATTTTAACTTGATATAATAATTATATTGCTCAATTCGTCGTCATCCAATTTCCCTAAATTTTGGGTAGATGTTATTGGTAATGGGTAATGAGCTTCATTTAACCAGACTATGAATACGGATCTTCGTTATCTTTGGGACACCTCAAGTTACGATTTTGCACGGTTTTCTAGCACACGAGACTTGCGTTTAGCGAAAACATCGGTACAGCAAGCGAATATTTTCGTTAATATTTATCGATCGGAACTTTGCGATCGGTTCGCTATGTATGTCGAGACTGCTCGCCCAGGTTCTACGCCGCTCGCCAAGGCGCGTAGCACGGGCTACGAAATGTTTATTGTATTTTGATCCGCATAATATCACTGTTTGTTGTTTTGATTTAGGTGGATACAGAGTGTTTTTTTAAATAATGTTCGTACTAGATACTTGGCTGTCCACTAAGGACAGCCTATCCGAGCTAGAGCGGCAGCATCAAGTTTTGTCAAGTCCTGATGCAGCTGCTGCCTGATGTTCTGAATTTAAAATTTCATGTGTCTTGAAAAAAAGCTTTGCAAATCATTGTAAAGATTTGTAAAGATACTGAACACCACTATAAATATAGTAAATATCAGAACTATCTGAAAAGAAATCTAGCAACATTTTTATAAATAACTGGCTGACCCCAGCAAACGTTGTTTTGCAAAATGAAAAATAGAGGTTGCCGATTCTCAGACCTACTCAATATGCTCACAAAATTTCATGAGAATCGGTCAAGCCATTTTGGAGGAGTATGGCAACGAAAACTGTGACTCGAGAATTTTATATATTAGATAATAATAATACTCACGATATTATGTTAGATACATATAAGATATTAAATTTAAATAAGGTTCACATACTTCACCAAAAAACATTGGCATGCAAACATTTTGTACTTCGTTCCGTTTCATCTTATCTCGCCTTGTTTTATTACATAATTTGTTGTCTGTTGATCTTTGTACAAGGCAGAAAGTACCTTATTCAAATGGCTAATAACATGACAACGAAAAGAGGTAGACCCATACTTTTTGGAAGAGATTTGTAGAATAAATTATGAAATTTAATACAACATACAAAAAAGTACACCTCAATAATCAAGTTACAGATCAAAAATAAAATTAAGTTCGATTTTTTTGTGAATTTTCTACAAAAAAAGAATTAATAGGCTATGTATCGAAATTGTATTTTTTTTTAATTTTTTTTAGCTAGGTAAACTATCTATCTTTTAATTGAGACTACTTTGAATAAAATACACTGTTTACTCAAACAGAAACGAAGAAAAAACCAGATGAAGTAGTTTTCATTATAAAAAATATTAAATCGGTTTCTTTTAAATAGCCAACATATAATTTTTTTATCCGATATTTATCGATAAAATGTCGTGTATCCGCACATTTTGTTTGATCAAGGTTCGAAAATATGACGGCGTGACGTCCTGGTTCTTCATTGGAGTGCGTTTGTAGTAGCATAGAATCAACTTAAAATGTCCGATGGCGTGAGCGGGCGCTCACGCCACTCCATCGCGCGACGTTTACCTGCGGCCGGTACCGGTCGGTGTCAGCCGACCGGGCTAGCAGCCAATCGGGTGCCCGCAGGTGGAGGGGTTGTTTACGAGGTGCACTGCTATTTAAAGTACGGTTCCAGTAGTCCGGGAAACATTATTTCTTTGGCTTCTGCTCTGTGCAAACGCTCTCGGAATTACTAGTTGACTTTATCTATATCTTTGTTAAACTGAGCCTCAGATTATTTGTGTGATTGATATTGTTCGTTTAATCCCGTAATGAATTACTATTCAATGATATAATCTGTTTAAATCACTATGTCAAACCTTTCACCTACATATATATGAAATTAATAGTTGTATGTTTTTATTATTTCTATATATATCGGCAAAAGATGTCTACATCATCCCTCAAAATTTGATTTTTTTAGCGGTTCTGAAGATACAGCCTGGTGACAGACAGATAGACAGGCGACGAAATCTCAGTAATAGGTTCCCGTGAATTTTTTTCTAAAAATGTTTGGTGGCCTAATAAATTAAAAGGCACAGTTGAGTAATATTTTTTCTGTAAGATACGTATAAAATATAAACTTTATAGGTATAAGGAAAATATATAGGTAGCAATTGTACTTATCCGGGAACTCGATCACTATACCGTACCTACCTAAGTCTAATCTAAGTATTTTATTCTTCTGTCTCGTTTCAATTACTTATGCAAAACATCTCTGGGCCTATTACCTAACTTAGATCTGTGCCGAGACATGTATTTTTACTTAGAAGTAAAAATAGACATGTCATTGTCTGTAGTTTAGTAAATAAAACATTTGAGACTGAACCATTTTCAAGAGACGTTAGGTTCCATCTCACAAAGGGGCTTTGAAAGAATTACTACATTTCAGCTGCTTTGTTGAGATACCGCCTTTGTTTACACTAACTCTATTTACAAACGAGAATGAATTCAAAATTTATGTGAGTTAACCTTAATTTTTAGTTTAAATTTAACAATGCAATACCTACCTTTTTGTTTTCCTATAGATATAGATACCTACATACATATTTAGTTAATAAGTATACACTTTCTGCAATAAAAAAAAAATATACAAAAAAAAAACTTAAAAGTACAAAAAGATGCATTTAGAGCTGTCACTCATCCAAGTTCTGGTCTCGCGCAACGTTGCTTTACCTTGTAAAAAGTTGTATGGCTTGTAAAACATATTTAACGCGGCTGCTTTAAATATTTATTTATTTTATGCTTATAGTATTTGTTGTTAAAAAGAAATAAACAAAGAACAATGAACCTTATACCATAACATATGCCGCGATATTTTGAATAGAATGGCATCAGGAACTCCGTCATAAAACTACATTAACCCCAGCAGCTTATATATAGTCTACAGTCTTCTTGATGATTAGGTACGTTGTTGTTAGATAACTTCAATAATAAAATAAAATTAATTAGAGAAGTATAAGATGACTCACACACCGATCGTAACGTGTACTACTTACTCGTAATTACCCTTTTTGGTATCAAATATAAACAAATAGGTATTTAGTAAAAAAAATGCAACTAACGAAATATGCAGTCAGCGGCCCCGTTCCAAGTACTGAGAGAGAGAGAGAGAAACATTTATTGGCATATTAAAACATAAAATACAACAAAACAACTAAAGGTTTGGTTTAAACAACCCAAACCCACAAAAATAATAATAATGAAAAACAATAATTTTGTGAGATGTGTAAAAAGGCCTCAGCATAATGCAACCCCACACTTAGAGCGCGAAGGTGCGCTGATTTTCAGACGACTGATAGCGGCCCGCGTCGTCTATGTTGGGCTACCTCAGTCACTGACTAGAAACTACAGACTTTTTAAAGTCAATCTTTATTTGCGCATTTAATTAAGTAGTTAATGATAATTCTATGATATATTTTTTTCACAAATTGACATCCCTCTATCTTTAGAACTTCCTTGCGACTTGCACTAAAATGAAAACCTAAAACCTAAAATAGTTTACATCCTGTTTGTTAGAAATAAATAAAAAACACGATTGCAGATATACGTAAAACAAAAGCACTCTAGCAAAGTGGATAGCTCTCGAGATCGCAGGAATCTCGTTAGACCGGCGCCTCATCTCGACGAGCAAACACGCTGCAAGCCTCCATAGATCGTTCATGCCCATAAAACTGGGTAAATATTTATTTTTCTGCAATCCCAACGGAACTCCACTGTTTTATTTATTGCTTTCATTTGAGTTCGATTGTGTTTTAAATTACTCGTGTGATTGTCAGATAATTTGCGTCGCGGTGTTTTAAAGCTATGTGTTTTTTTTGCTTGTTTGTTAATGTCGATGACGGCCTGTTTGGACCCTTTTTCAGTAATGAACGCGGATTGTTTTTGTTTTCTGGGAATTGTTAAAATATTCATGAAATTTGTTTGTTTTTACGGCGGATTGAACACAAATACAGCTTCCCGGCGTTGAGTTACGGCTTTGGCTTGGCTATCATAGTTTTAACAAGTTGAATTCCATTTATTGTGGCATATGGACTAAAAATAATGTAAATAATCTTAACTTGAACCTTAACTTAACCTACCCGACAGCGTTAGGATGTTGTTAGGGTGTTGATGCCACTTATGTGTTTGAAGAGTCATAAGCACCCCTATTTATGTTCTCACTGCTGGGACCGGGAACTTCTCTCTTGACGAGAGAGATAATTCACCACGTTTTCACAATTCTTTGAATTATTTAGAACATGCCGGTTTCCTCACGAAGCTTACCTTCACCGTTAAAGCACGTGTTTAAAGCGCATATAAAGTTTACAAGATGGAAAATCTAGAGATGTGCGGCGGGGTTTGAGCCCACGACGGAATGAAAGGTGCGTGTGCGCCTACTGAGCCAACAGTACTTTTATAAGTTTCATGAGTACCAATTTCAGCATGATTTTATACAATATAACATGGGTCTCTTCTTTGTTAGTTCTGTGTGTAATTGCATTAAAACTTATATAACGTATCTTACAAAGCTAAAGGGAAAATTGCACGGAAAACGTCTTTACTTACACTTTAATGAGGAACTTTGAAACTATATACGATGGAAATGCGAAGGGGTCTGGTTCTTGTGATGCAAATACTTGATCAACATTAAATACTGCATGAACAAGATAATTCACCCTTGTTTTCACGTAAGTAAGTACCTAAGTAAAGATTTCCATAAAAAAAAAAAAAAATATATTTATTGCTTTCACAAAATTACAAAAATACATCATAATATGAAACCTCCTTTTAAGTGAAGTATTAAGAGGATATCACTCTTCCTAAATGCATTTACGCTTAAAATTAACTTAAATTCAGTAAAATAAACATTGAAATAGGTTAAATTCAATCTTAAATAAAGTATACAATTTAAAAATAAGTTCATTAAAATAAAAAAATAACAGTTACATAATTATAGTCATTTATTACTTATAAAATTATGCGTCAAAATTACAGCTGGTTACAGTCCCAACATAATAATGTCAGGATAATATACGCAATGTTATGTTTTATATTAAAAACAACATGATAAAACTGACGTGTTTATTTTGTTGGATAGATGGATTGGTCCTTGGCTATCTTATAGTATAACTAATCTACTAATACGTGTTAATACTAGTAAAGCATAATTATCCATTTTTACGTCCCCACTGCTGGAACAAAGGGAACTCTTGACGAGAGAGCTGGTCAAGTGCGGGTTGGTGAATGCCACATAAATCATTAAATATTCTGGACAATCCACACAACATCTAGCCCCGTGGCTATAAGCTTTTGTTACGGGTATTATACATCTGTTATACTGATAAAAATGTTGTAACCTAGGTACATGTTAATTATATATACCTATCAAACAATTGGTCAAACCAAGGAGGAAGTGCCCCTCGGCGGGAATCGAACCCACTACGTATTGCGCCGTAAGCGGCGCTTACCGAGTTACTGAGACAGTCAAACTTTTCTATGGTCTCAGAATATGCCGGTTTCCTTACGATATTTGCCTTTACCATGAAAGCACTTCCGAATTTTTCTGTAAAAATGTATGTGCGCTTAGATACCTGTTATTAAATTAAATATCCTTTAATCAATTATTAAATCCATCGAATCTGCGAACAGCTTAAGAAATAGACGAAAACATATAGAAGTTATCTTGAACATTACTTTACAGGACGGGAATAAAAATTAATAGGGACGAACGAGGAATTGAAACTGGAATAAATTCGGATTTTTCAAGTGGGCTGCACATTCACAAGACATACGGCATTTATCATAATTTTACAGGTAGGTGTAGGTAAGTTAATTGACTTTTATAGTTATTCTCACATAATGTTGTAAAATTCCAAGTACTGTAATATTGTGCTAACATAATATTTTTATTTTATATTAAACAGCTTCACGCGAACGCGAAAGTAACCTTACAGATATGAAAATTAAATTTCTTCCATACAAAGAAGGTGGCTGATCTAAAATGAAAATCTCCTTATTAAGGCAGGTAAACACGGCCTTCTATTTATATCGGAGGCTGGAATATTGTGCTGCCATATCATAAATTATAACGAAGGGTAATGGACTAAGTTTAATATGAAGAGAATGTGCGCGGTGGTTATTATGTTACAGATAATATTGTAAGCTTCTATTAAGACAAATAGAAATTTCGCCGAGTTCAATAATGTGTTATCCGGTTAGAAATTAATTGTAAGTGACCCGACTGCCATACACTAGCGCTAGCTGTCCGGAACTGTTTTTTATGATATACATAATACTCATTGTTTGACCATAGTCTCACCTGATAGTTAGGTTAGGTTAGTGTCGATGTGGACGCGGATGGATCACCTAGATCTAAAAGGTCTCTTATCATAAAGATACAGAATATAATTGAAACCGGAAGACTAGATCGCAATACTAAATGTTCGCCCTGGCTGGAAGGTGTGCGAGCAGCCATATTTAACGACTTCCCATTTGTTTCACTTCACGACTGTCTTAGAAATGAAATCTTGCTTTCATCCGTCTTTCCTCCCTGTATTTTATAAGGTCTAAAACACTTTACCTTCAATTTTTTTTCACATAAATCTACATAACTTATTTATTTTTCTATCGAGTTACAGGGCTAAATAAAAACAGATTCGTTTAAAATAAATTCAAATAAAAAAACCTTGACTACAAAGAGTTGATTGGTACTCTTGCTTAAAAATAATGGGTTGTTGTACATTTGCCACAAAGTAAATTCGTCACGAAAAAAAGTATGTGTAAGTTCGCCACACTTCTGTTTTTATTATTTTTGGTTGTTGTAAGTTCGTCACATTGATTTTTCCGTAGAGACAGCAGAAAAATCAAACAATAAGTAGAATAGAACAAAATAAAGGGTTGTTGTACATTTGCCACAAAGTAAATTCGTCACGAAAAAAAGTATGTGTAAGTTCGCCACACTTCTGTTTTTATTATTTTTGGTTGTTGTAAGTTCGTCACATTGATTTTTCCGTAGAGACAGCAGAAAAATCAAACAATAAGTAGAATAGAACAAAATAAATTCCATCTAATACGATAATATTTTTTTATGATCAGGAGAAATAAAATAAATATATAATTAAATCGCATTAATAATCACATTTTTGCATTTAAACTTATATTTAAATAAAATTCGAATTAAAAACGTAATAATAATTTAAGTATTTAAAGGATTAAACTTTACTTTTATAAAAAAATCATTGTTCACAAATAGCTGATTTGCTCATAAAACTTACAAATACTAAAAGGAAAATGAAAAAATCACAGTCATAACATTATTTCTGTTCGCAATCGGCTGATTTGCCCTTACATTACACATATAAAAAATATCAACATATTTGAATCACAGTAACAATCACATTTTTTAAATTTAACAACTAATTTACATGTTTTTAAAATGCTGCATTACAGAAAGCTTTTTAATAACTTCAGCCAGAGACATGTTATCATAATTGTCCGAAATTGTTTTTAATTCTTTGTCATATGCTATCGATCCACGTGTTCTCAAATTTAGGGGTATAACATCTGAAATTCTTCAATTCACAATCGTTGACACAACGAGTGAGCGAGAGCGTGATATCGTGTGCCGGAACCTAGGGTTAAAGAGATATGTATGACTACATTCCTCTTTTCTGTGCTGACTGCTGGCAGTAATTTTTATATTTTGTTTGTTATGTTATAGGTAATATAACCTGTTTATTCATAATTAATTTTGGGAATTGGTAAAACCTTTGATTCATTGCGAGCGCTAAACACCATTCACTTTACTTGCTAACCCTACTTTATGATGAACTTTACATACCTGTGACGAATTTACACATATTTTTTATGCATGTGACGAATTTACTTTCAATGTATGGAGTTTTCAAAAATGTGACGAATTAACTTTGTGGCAAATGTACAACAACCCAAAATAATGTCGAACAAATTTTATACACTTGTAAAAAAAAATGCGTTTTAATATTTGGTTCGATACCTCAAAAGCGCATTATTCAATCTCTATTGATTATTAAGGCATAACGCAAATTAACAATCTGTAATAATTTATTATTACGGATTGGTTGGTAGTATTATTTTGGTACATGTATGAACTACCATATTTTATTCATTGTGATAACAAATCCCTGCCCAACCCAAATATACAATACACGAAACAAACAACGAAAACGAAACAATTAAATTAATACACAATAAAGGGCCGAAAAGGGTTTGTTGAACATGCCGAAGTTATTTCATTTCAAGCTCTTAGTTCATTTATTAACTTCTTAGTTATAATAAACTTTTGTATATTCTTGATGTTGTTCACATAAAACAACGATTTGAATATTGCTACCCGTATTGATGTATTTTATACGAATCGGTATTTCGGATAAAAGTTTTCCCATAATCAGTTATCTGATAATAAGTGCAGTTTACTTTTGAATTGAATACGAGTAGAATATAAGAAATGTAGATAGATAGATAATATCTTTATTGCACACCAATGCTTACAGACTAACTTAAAAATAACAATCAATAGCCACATTGTGGTATGTGTAATAATAATAATATAAATTGTATTTGTATCCGTAATAATAATAATGTATTGTTGCTCTTTAATTTCCTTCATATTGTTTTGATTGCTACGCCGTGATTGACCGTATGGTTGCCCGGATGGGAAAAGGATGACGATGACGCCATTGTATATTTTTTTACCACTGTCAAAAATTATAACAGGGATTAAAATAGATTTTAGTAGCTTCGTGAAGGCGCTTTCTTTAAATCGAGAAAAAAAAAAGAACTTGAACTAATGGTCCACCCCCGCTTCGTACCTAGTTGACCGTATTGTGAATCTAAACCATTCGCGAACCCACTTATACACACACAAATCGGTCCAGCCGTTTAGGAGGAGTTCAATGACTAACACACGTACAGAAGATTTATATATATAAAGATAGCAGTAGATACAGAAAAAAATGCAAATTGAAATAAAACTTCAAGGAAATAATGGTTTTGATTGTATATGAGCCATACTCTGTACCGAAATTACCAAACCTTATTTGTTAGTTAACTGAATACAGACCAAAGTAGGATTAAGAGGGCAGGTAAGCAGCTATAAATGTGCCTGCCATACTTTACTTTTGAATAAAGACTTCTTAAATTTTTCACTTCTCCAACTTAACTTTCGTCCAACCAAAATGTCACAAAAGCTTTACTTTCCCAATTAAAAGCTCAGTTCCTGAAATACCTTATAAGAGGGTCCCTTCTTATTCAATTTGCTTTTATTGTTTAAAAGAAGACTGCAAAGCGTGGGTTAACGGTACCCGAGGCCGGGATTCAAGAATAAAAGGGAATTTTCTTATCCTGGAATTAATATAGTCTACAATTCTTACCAGCTTAGATGGGATTCGTTTTCCAGGGCCGCTTTCATTTGTCATTCGACGTCGTTTGATTTGTTTTACGTTTGAATGATTTGATTACGTAACAGCTGCTTATAAATTAGCATGACATGCTAATTTATATTGACATGCATCTTATATTGACTGCTTCAGTGGCGCGGTGGGCGAGGGTCCGCTTGCGGCGCAAGAGGTAGCGGGTTCGATTCCCGCCGAGGGTGAAAGTGTTTGTATGTTCTGCAAGCACTTTCTCCTTGGTCTGGGTGTTTAATATGTATAATAAAAAATATCTATATATGTATGACTATTATATTAAGTATATCAGATATCTAGTACCCGTTACACAAGTTTAGAGCTTACCACGGGGCTAGATGTTGTTGTGTGAATTGTCTGGAAATATTTATTTATTTATATTGTGGAATGTTAAAGTTCTATCTTAAGCTTCGGCCAAACTTGCACAGCTACGCGACCACAAAACGGGACGTTTTCAAACAAAATGGTCCCGTGTTGCCTACGCTCCCCTATCGCGTCCCGCATCCCGTGATTTTCGCGAAGCCAAAAGAAAAAATGAAGCGTGCATATTTGTAAAGTTAAAGTTTACAAGATATGCCTTAACGATACGGCATGGATAAAATGAGCGTCCATACTTATGATACGGATACTCGATACGATACGCCTGATCGTGATACACCGAAATGATACAAGCGTGGACCCAGCTTTTTGCGTCCCACGACACATGCATACTAACATAAATAAAATAACTTTGTATGAAAAACATGCATTCTTGAATTTAATATCAACTACTAATAAAAAAATAAATTCGGCTTTCTCTAAATAAAACTACAAAATCCACCATTCATGTCACCCATACTTAATAGACGCATGTTGCTGACGTCAATAGGCGGCTTTTCTAAGAATTGATTAATACTGATATTTATCAATCTTAGATAATATTAATATATTAATTAACCAATTTAATAACTACATGTACAACGCGTATTCCTATTTAATATTAATCACACATTTTTTTATCAATATTTCACAATAGTTTTCATACTTAATGTTCGCGCCAACACGCTTCACAAATCAAATTAGTTCTCTTCTGCAAGGACCAATCGCAGCGCTCCACATCGTCACGTAGTTCTAAGTAAATGACACCATTGGTCATAATTGTTCCCCCACCCTTATATCCTCGAATACTGTAAAACTTGACATTCGCCATTAATGCACAATAAAATCAAGACGTTCGTTGCACCAAAATATATCTTTCATTAAATCATCCAGATAGGAAAAAGTCTAGGACACCAGTCGTAGGTAGCCACCTTTTCAGATCAAAAGGCTTTGTACAAGCCCGCTATCGTACACTTAAATTCTAATACAAACTCGGTCCGTGAACCATTTGCGAAAATCGAATTAACATGAAGCTTATTTTTATATAATTTGGATACTTCGAATTCATCTGTCATGTTTCAAAATGGCGGTTCATCTAGAGTTCAGATAGTTATTACGCTTTGATATACACACAGTATGTTCAGTTTTTATGGTAAAAACTTTCTTATCCCAAGCTTGCGATCTTCACGGAAACGTTCTCGTGGTAGATGTTTTTATGTTGTTGACAAAACTTAATTAGGAAAGTTTAAATGCGTATATTTTAACGTCCCTCCCTAATAACTGTCATCAATCACTTAGTTTTCGCTGTTTGGTGTTGCCAGCGACGGATTAGCTTATTTTTAGATGCAGGGGTAAATTTTATGATTAAGGCGCCTGTATGGGCCAACGGCCTTGAGGATTCGGGCGGAGTCAAAATTATTCCCCGCGCCAACAGCACACTCCCCGCTACATTTTTACGACGCAGAGCGCGGCCTGCGCTCTCGGCAAGCGGTCACGCGTGCCGGGTCCTCGCGAGTCGCGACGCCGTAAATAAGGACTTTCCAACTACATCATTATTACGCTAAAACTATTCTACCTAGAGATTTATGCGTTTGTGCTTATGTTATTTTCTTTTTAATTTTTTTTTTAATTTAAATGTATTGTTAAAATTAATTATATATTATTATTAGATATTAATGAATCTTAATTTTTAAACTATTTTAGTGTATTTTCTTGTTGGTGGTTCTAATATAACAAATAAATAAATAAATAATAAGTATGTTTTTTTAACTAGGTTTTCTTTACTTACTAAGTACCAACCTAATAATAAGATCCTAAGCCAATCCTGCCAGGGTAGGCTAGTTACCTATACAATGTGTATTTTCGAAGCTTGATCAAACGCAATTTGCGGATACATGACAAAAATTAATCGATAAATATCAGATTTTTTTTTATGTAAACTATTAAAAAAAGTCGATTTAATATTTTTTTATGAGAACTAGGTACTTCATCTGGTGTTTTCTTCGTTTCTGTTTGAGTAAACGGTGTATTTTATTCAAAGTAGGCTCATTAAAAAGCTAGATAGTTTACCTAGCTATGAAAATTAAAAGAAAATACAATTTCGGTACAAAAGCCTATTAAAACTTTTTTTTTGTAGAAATTTAACAAAAAAAATAGATATTTATTTTATTTTTAATCTGTAACTTTTACACTGGATTATTGAGGTATACTTTTTTGCATGTCATATTAAACTTCATAATTTATACTACAAATCTTTTCTAAAAAGTAAGGGTTTTAATTTTATGAATAATGTCTGGTTTTTGCTTGAAGGCCAATCGTCTGATAGAATCTAGGTAGTATCTGCAATATTCATAATGTCTTTTCCTTTTAAGTTTCAGGTAGAGAGTATAAAATTATTTGAAATGCTACGCGACTGACACTGTTGGTATCCATAGATACTCTAAGGTTGGTGGGTAGCCCACGTACCAAAAAGGTTAATTAAACTCTTTTTGCTGTCATGTTATTAGCCATTCGAATTAGGTACTTTCTGCCTTGTACAGAGATCAACAGACAGCAAATTATGTAATGAAACAAGGCAAGATAAGATGAAACGGAACGAAGCCTTTGCCCAAAAGTGGGATATTAACGGTGGATAATGATAAGATTAAGTAATACAACACTTTAAGTTATTACTATCAATTAATTTATTGATTGTTCAAAATGCCAACCATTTTCCTCAATGCATATCGTTGCAAGTAAACCCACGTTCAGTTCACAAGTTCTATTTAGTACATCGCGATCGTTTCTTATTTGATTCGCTGGCGTGATTCATGGTGACGCTCCAGCTCACTTCACCACAATCGTGCGTGATCATTTTAATGCAACTTAAGATACATAATTTGTTGTCTGTTGATATTTGGCACTACAAGGCAGAAAGTACCTAATTAAAATGGCTACTAACATGACAACGAAAAAAGGTAGACCTTTTTTCGTTGTAGACTCTTTGTAGAATTTGTAGAATAATAATAATATAACTCTTTATTACAAACCAAGATAAAACAATACAAAAATGGACTTGCAAAATACAAAATGCATAATGGGCGGCCATATTGCTTAAAGCAATTTCTTCCAGACAACCTTTGAAAAATATTATGAAGTTTAATAAATAATGCAAAAAAGTTTAAAAATTATAGATCAACAACAAAATAAAAAACAATTTTTTTGGTAAATTTCTACAAAAAAAAATTTAGCGGGCTCTTGTACCAAAATTGTATTTTGTTTTGAATTTTCTTAATTAGGTAAACTATCTAGCTTAGAGTGTTAGATATGTGTGTTGATGGATATGTGGGAAGAGGTAGATCAAAGAAAATATTGATGGACTGTTTGAAGGATGGCATGCGTAAGAACAAAAATGACTGACAAAAATGTTTCTAAGATAATGACTTTTTAAATTGTACAATAATTAGTTTTATGACTTTGAATTTTTGCTTACTATGATGATTACTGATGTTATAAATGTTTAATGAAATTAATTTAAAGTTAATAATTATAAAAATTTATTTAGTACTGTATTTTGTTAGATTTTTACTATTTTAGTTTATTCAATAATGTAATGCCAATTTTATAATTGCATGCCTGGACAGGTAAAATACATTGGTCCATGTAAAATTTAAGCCATAACAACGCTGTAACATGTATTTACGCAATAAATTAATTTTGAACTTTGAAGGAAGGAATGAGTGTTGAGATGACGAGTGACAGAGGAAAATGGAAGGAAGAAAGATGTTGCGTCGACCCCACGTAATATGGGATAAGGGCTGATGATGATGATGATGCTTTTAAATGAGCCTACTTTGAATAAAATACACCATTTACTCAAACAGAAACGAATAAAAAACCATACGAAGTAGTTTTCATAAAAAAAATATTGGCTTTTTTATAATAGCCAACATATAATTTTTTTTATCCTATATTTATCGATAAATTTATGTCGTGTATCCGCATTTAGTTTGATCAAGGTTCGAAAATGCACATTGTATATACTTTGTTTGTATCATCTACCTAGTAATAATAATAATAAAACTCTTTATTACACACCATATCACAATACAAAAAGGGACTTAAAACTAAATACAAAAATGCGTAATGGGCGGCCTTATTGCTTAGAGCAGTTTCTTCCAGACAACCTTAGGATGGAGAGGATAATGCACAGCAAATAACTGGACGGTGCGGTGACATAAAATATATATAACAATTAATTCTATTTTTAATTTTTAATTATATTTATACTAGTCTGTGCTAGTTATAAATAAATAATATTTCCAGACAATTCACGCAACAACATTTTAGTCCCGTGGTAAGCTCTAAGCCTGTGTTACGGGTAGGTACTAGATATTTGATATACTTAATATAATATACATACATTTAAAGATATTTTTTATTATACATATTAAATACCCAGACCAAGGAGAAAAGTGCTTGCAGAACATACAAACACTTTTACCCTCGGCGGGAATCGAACCCGCTACCTTTTGCTCTGCAAGCGGACATTCGCACACCGCGCCTACGAGGCACTCAGAGTCAGAGTTAAATAACTAGGTAACCCTTATAAAAAAAAAACAACTTTTTCATAAGTGTTTTTTTTTGTTTATAAATATTAATAGTTAGGTACTTATTATATTAGCTTGATACTTAATTCACTAGTTGGTAGGTAGTAAGTATAATCATTACTTATTTATTACTAACTTTTATTCCTGCTAATTGCTTACTGAACTTGTCCAACGAATATACAAAAGTCCGAGCTCAAATACCTATTTCTAAAATATAAAACTAAACAACAGCGTCCATGCGCAAACAATAATCGTTATACGGTTACATCGAAAAATGCATTTGGACCGATGACGAAGACGCGCGACACAACCTCCCCGTCCGATAGTCTGAGCCGCACTGCCGCCCGTCGCCCCCGCACAGACCCGGTCGTTCCATTTCATACCGAAAACATAAAATAATTATTTGTAGTCGTATAAATCATTTGTTTTAATTTTCAAACGTACAGTTTGTGTGGAATACTTTGACAAATATTTAAGTTAAAGAAAAATACTCAAACTCAATACCGTTTAAAAGATATATCCAAATTTCGGATAAAAAATGCCTTACTTTGAATATTTTTTTTATTAAGTAATAATGAAGATACAATAATTTCAAACGTTCAAGTTGTAGTTTAATATCTATTTTGCAACATATATTTTTTTTATACATATTTATTCACTCATAAAGTAGATATATCAATTTGAAAAAGTCGCGTTAGCCCATACAACCACCTTAAGTAGGTATACTATGTAGATTTCTCATTATATTATTAACTTACTAATTATATCCAACTTTACGTTTATAGTGTAATAGAGTTGCTTGCATTTAGTTTGCATTTTGGAAGATTAGCAGGTCGAGATTTCTTGCGTCGAGATTTGATTTATAGTAAATTATAGCACAACGTAATTGTTCATTTCTTTGTGAATAAATATTATGACGTGATCTACTCGTGGTAGCCATTTTGATTTGAATGAGTACTCATGAAAACCTACTTGGGGCTACTTTGGTAGAATCCACGAGGCGACGTTGATAGCAATCAATCTTGCCTCAGTAGTTTTTAATATTTTGAAATTTTTACGATTGAAAATAAAGATGTACCATACATTTTTACTTATTATGTACCATACTTAACTTATATTAGTTTAATTAGTTTAGTTTTATTTTATTTTGTATAGCAGTTTACTCACGCTTCGACAGGAGCATTTGCTCCGAAACCTTTTATAAACGAAGGATTGCGATGTTATCCGCGACACAGTTTTATTTTAAACTCCTGCAGACATTATCGAATTCCTATAATTATAAAGATGTCTGTAATGCTCCTTAATAAAGTCTATTACATTTTATTTAGTTCTATTACGGATCTGCTGATCTCTTAATACCTATATTCTTACGAAGTGTTGTTGTATTGTGTTATTTATTATTTCGTGAACGTATTTTAGTGTTATTGAAGTGCTACTCTTCATTATTTTCTAATGAAAATGTTATGTTTTGCTAGTAATAACTTCCTCAGCCACCCTATTGTTTTGTGAATGTGTGAACCGAGTGTAGAATTGGCAAGATGATGTTTACAGCTAGGTAGGACCTAATTGGATGGTTTAAGTTTTGGAGGCGATAGATTCAAAAATTATAAAAAAAATGAACTAATTAAGGTAAATAGTCCTAGAAATAAGGCTTTTTCTCAGGTGAATTATTTTTAAAATAGTTTTTTTATTTACTTGGTGTCTTTTTATGCATCAAAAAAGTCAAATAAAAGAAAGTGTTTTTATAAATTAGGCATATTATCAGGAAAAAAGTACAGTTCAACACGATGGTGACGATGGTTTTGAAGAATTCCCCTCCGATTCAACGACAAAAATACCTATAGTTATGGACGAATTATACTATAACGGTAAAAGTATTACCATGTTACTATTCATCTATGCAATAGGTTTTCAATAACAAATATCATTTACCATATTAAAAATCAGTTAATACCTAGTTTTGCGGAGGAAGTGGCTAGCCAGTGGTTGGTTATTTCCTGCTCCGAATATTTTATCATCCACCTACGCTAGATAGGTACAAAATAATTCTTGAATTTGTGCCAAGTCCGACCACAATTTCCGTTGACCTTAAACATCCCGTCCCAATTTGGGTTGGAAGTTGCATTTTACTTTTACAACCTACCTACATGGATTGCCTTTTAGGATAGAATATCAGAATTTAAACATGTTTTAGTTGCTGACATTGCATCTAATATTTTCTGAATAGGCCATTTATATCCAGAAAATATTAAAAGCAAAATTAACTCGGATCAGATAAGGCATAGGTACGTTTAAGCTAGGTAAATTATATTTGGTTAAAAAGTTGCAATCCGTTTCTGATAGTCAAAGTAAAAGTCAGAGCCATAAACGTTTAAGTCCGCAAGCAAAGGTCGTACATGGTTAAATTAAACTTAAAATAAAATAACAAATAGTTTAAATAAAACGATATTTAGGAAATACATTGACTTGACAATTTACTTAATTTTTTTTATTTTATTGAAGTGAAAATTGAGATGATAAACTTATAGAACAACACAGCATCTTTGTATTTATATAAGTATTGTATCTACACCTATTATAAATTTAACATGTGCTTAAAATGTTTAACATATCAGTGAGCTATTGTAACATGATCATATCAATCTAAATCAACCAGAACTATTAGAACCTGTCAACGTCGAATCACTTACTTCCACTTTTACAGGTTCTTATAATTCTGATCCAACAGCATCATCATTTATATACTCACAATCATATAGAGTGATAGACTTTGAGTTTTGGAAATCGAAAAGGGAGGCTGATGAAACTCAATAGCTCAAGCATTCTAATTCTTGGTTGGACTAGACGCATAGACGTCTCGGTATGGTGTGTATTGTGCATAACCCCCATGCTTAGGCTCAAACTTTAATGGTCGCAATGTTAATGCACTATTTAAAATAGCTTGGTTCTAATTATATCACTGCACGTAGAAAATCTACCTTGAGGGTAATATGCGTTCCTTTTACATGATAATTAAAACATTAAGGAGATAACCACCAGAACTACTTATGAGATTCTTGGTGTACTTTATTTTAATGGTACGTGGTGCAATCAACTCTTCGAATCAGTTGCCTTTGAACCTCAATTGTGCAGGACATTTTTCTATTATACTTTTAAAAAAAGTTTCAACTATTAATAAATAAAATTCCAATATTTCAAATTTATCGCCAAATCGTCAAAACTTGACAAAAAATAACCAAAAATGGCAGAAAATGATATTTTATCTATATACCTATATATTTTTTATGCAGAATAAAATTATGACACATCCGGTACCTTTGCACACAGGATTCGAACCTGCATCTCCAGGAAAGCGCCCCAACATGCTACCAATTACACCAACGCGGTTAGTTTAACTAAAAAAGTGAAGTTTATCACTTATTAAAAATCATTAGGAATTTTGTGTTAATAAATTTACTTGTTAGCAATATTATTTGCTTTCCGTATACTTTTATGTAAAAGTATAATGTACGTTTATTTGCACAAAGTATAAAAAAATAATGGAGCCCTAAAGTATGTTTCCCATTCCATTTAACTGTTCATTGTATTGTATGGGTGATGCGTGATTGACGCATCGGCGGTTGTTCTGCGTCGCAGAGCAATCGCATATCGTGAATACGAATACAAATTAATACACTCGCTTCTACATTTATATGCTTGAATGACATGAGAACGGGCCTCAAATTATTGAACGAAAATATTGCTAGCTAAAAAGCCATGTTGGCTAAGTGGGAACACAGTACACATGACTTTCATTCCGAAGGTGGTGAGTTTAACATCGCCGCGCACCTTAGGCTATTTCTTCTAGAAAAATGTATGTGCGCTTTAAACACGTGCTTTAACGGTGAAGGCAAACATCGTGAGGAAACCGGCATGTTCTGAGAACTTTAAAGAGTTTGAAAGACAACACCCTATTAACGTTCCCACTGCTGGGAGCCTTTTCCTTCTCTGTTAAAGCACGCGTTCAAAGCGCACATACATTATTCAAGAAGAAAAATCCAGAGGTGCGCTGCCAGTTTTGAACCCATGACCTTCGGAATGAAAGTCGAGTATGCTCTCACTTAGCCAACACGGTTTTTCGGCTTTAAGTATTTACCTAAGTATAATTATGATTTTACGGTATCCCTGACTTTAGACCATTATAAAAGCCTGGCGACTAGTCTTAAGTGCGGAATTAATATTCGAGCTTCATATCATTTTTGTATGAAATCCTATATTTTAGGATATTTATGCTTATTTTTTACATTTATATTTCCACCAGTTAGGTATTAAAAACTAACAAGTTGTAAATAAAGCTTATTTTCATGAACATAATGCATGCATAATGAATGCAGAGCAAATACGCTATCAATGGTTGATACTATAAATGGTTCCTCTACGTATCCATTTATTTATGATTAAATATATTAAGTAACTAAATAAATATCTCCGGATAATCCACACAAAAACATATAGTTCCGTGGTAAGCTCTAAATTTATGTTACAGAGGTACTAAACATCTAATATACTTACTATTAAACACCATTAATATTAAATACCAAGGAGGAAGTACTTGAGTAGCATAATAAACATTGACCCTTTGGCGGGAATCTATCCCGCTACCTTTTGCGCCGCAAGCGGATTTTCTCCCACCACGCCACTGAAGCAGTCAAATTATAGAATTTCCGAGCAAATTTGTTTGAAGGTCTTTCGATATAAATTAACTAATTTATAATTTTATAATAATACTAGCTGACCCCAGCAAACGTTGTTTTGCAAAATGAAAAATAGATAATAGCCGATGCTCAGACCTACTCAATATGCTCACAAAATTTCACGGGAATCCGTCAAGCCGTTTCGGAGGAGTATGGCAACGAAAACTGTGACACGAGAATTGTATATATAAGACTAGTCGACCCGACAGACGTTGTCCTGTCCCACGTCTCAAAAAACAATATCCAGTTGACCGTATTGTGAATCTAAACCATTCCCAGATCCCCTTGAACACACACAAAAAATTTCATCAAAATCGGTCCAGTCGTTTGAGAGAAGTTCAGTGACATACACACTCATAGAAGAATTATATATATAAACATTATAGACGCGAAAGCTTGTGAGGGTGTAAGTCAGTGGGTTTGTTGTCGAAAAAACTACTAAAGGGATTTTAATGAAACTTCACAATAATGTAGCTTAGATATCAGAATAACACATGGGCTAATTTTATCACCTTAAATAGCAATTTTTCGAATAACCAATTATTACATGTAAAACCCGATTTAGATGCTAAAAATTGGCATGAACATAACTGTTTTGCCAGTAAATAACAAAAGCTACTTTTAACAATATCTATTATTAGGCGTGCAAAATTAAGTCTAGTTGGACGGATAGTATATAATCTTCTCAGCACGTCTCCATAAAAGAGTTGTCAGTAGTACAGGCATGTTAATATACCAGTGGATCAATACGATACTGGCCTCCATATAGGGTTCTGTTCATTGCCTGTCGTGATATATATTGTAATGGTGGCGTTCCCATTTGCATATTGATAACTAGTCCTTTAGTGGGTTCGAACGGCACGAACGTCGAAGCCAAAACAATAGTTTAATACACGTAGGATAGACAAGGTAGGATACACAAGTTTAAATTATGTAAATAAGCTTTTATTACGTAGGTATTTGTTAATAAAATAAGATAGGACTTGTTAATAAAATGTTATCATGGTAGTACTGGCTTTCCCCCGCGGCATATATATTTTTTTAAGCTTACCGAGAACTTCTGGTTTTACTTCTTGAAAATTAGGAGATAGTTTAGGCCTAAATCCACGACGCTGGTCAAGTGCGGGTTGGTGAATGCCACATGTCCTTCAAACTGTTTAAAGTTCTCAGAACATGCCGGTTTCCTTGCGATGTTTTGCCTCCACCGTAAAAGCTTTTATTTTTTTTACTTTTCTTTATTCTGAGCAACAAACAAATATACTCTAGACTAGTTAAATAATCTTA
This sequence comes from Gymnoscelis rufifasciata, assembly GCA_929108375.1. Lineage (NCBI taxonomy): Eukaryota > Metazoa > Arthropoda > Insecta > Lepidoptera > Geometridae > Gymnoscelis > Gymnoscelis rufifasciata. The sequence goes on along the minus strand of OV815302.1, from coordinate 7,222,482 downwards.
AACTAACATCCTTATACTCTAAGCATAACCAGCACCGTTGCCTGCAGATTACTATATGCGAATATCGGCGTAGCTATTGTAAGTAATAGAAAAATTACATTTAAAGCTTATGTTTTAAAGCGCACATACATTTTTCACGAAGGAAAATCCAGAGGTGCATGGCGTGGTTTGAACCTACGACCTTCGGAATGAAAGTCGAGTGTGCTCCCACTTAGCCAACAAGACTAATTATTTAAAACTTACTAACATTGTTTATCAAATCAATGTAGCATGTGTACAGACGTCACCCAATATCATATTACGTTCCTGCCTATTCTATGCCCGTTACACGGTTAACACAATTAGCATAACTTGCGACCGATCAGTGACCCGAGTACTCAGTAATAGGCTCAAGTGCAAACTGTCCTGAGACAATGACATCAAACGTCGATTATCCTATATACAATCATCTACATAATATGTATACCCGCATAGTAAAGTCAGCGTCAAATAAAAATGTAAGCGTCTAGAGTTATCAAAATATTCAGAAAAATATGGAACCAATTTGATATAAGCAGTTAGAATCATCATAATATTGTATGCGCCCAAAGTTGTCAAAATATCTCACTTCTTTTGTTTCGTATTTATCTAAGTTGACAAAGTGTTCCGATATATCATTCGTTTCTATGTTTCTCAGATTATTTTGCAGTTGATGGAGGCCTATATGGAGGAGGCCTTTGCCAGAGCGGGACAAACAGACTATCTTATCGGTTTCATAGGCTCAACTGAGTCAGTAGGTTAAGAACCAATGTACATACAATCAATTCAAGTCAAAACCCAGAACAGAATGCTGAATGTAGTATCGACGTTGACGATTTGTGCTATATTCATGGATACTTATAACTAATTAATTTTAAAAACGTTGACAGAAAACCCCGAGTGTCCTAAAATAAATGTAAAAAAAAAACATAAAGTGTATGAATAAAGGCTTTTATTTATTATGTCGTATATGAACGTCCTACGGCTGAAGTGATGATTATATTGACGATGGTGAGATTATATTGACTACTCTCATTATACTCATTGATTCACAATGTTTGTACATTTTTATCTTTTTTTGTTTTTTTTATGTTGTGTTCGATAAAGAGTATATTGTATTGTATTATTAAATTGACTAGTCTAGTCTAGACGCTGATATTAACTTGACGCTGACTGTACCATAATATTATGGTACTATGGTATTAGGATAACTACGTAGACACTATGCGGACAGGTTAATATTGGTCTAGGCGTCAGGGTAATGGTGTTGTGGTCACGGGATCCCCTAGAATACTGTGGTTATAAATTGGACTCGTTTCTCGGTGTGTTGAGTTAAAGCTTGGAAAATACTTAGCTTGGATACAGGGTGGAAAAAAGGAAAACGAAATACTTCTTTAGCACTTTCATTTATTTTAAGAGAGAAACTAAACAATTTTGCAATTTTAACTAATTATATTCGATTTTGATTTTGATTTACGGTTATGGCAAGGAAACTTTAAAAAATATTGAATGCATTTTTTATATTAAGATAAGGATTTTTGATAAGTCGTTTATTAATTTATTTACATTATCATACCCTAAAGTACAGTTCAGTTCAGTTAAAGGGGCTACATTTGTTGTTGTGTAGATTGCTCGGAAATATTTATTAAAAATAAAGTACATGTTCGATTTTGTTCAAAATAGTCACATAACCATAAATTGCTATAATATATTCAACAAACCAATTACACAGATGTCACCCAATATCATATTACGTTCCTGCCTATTCTATGCCCATTACCCCACTGTTAACACAATTAGCATAACTTGTGACCGACCAGTGACCCGCGTTGTAACACAGTAATATCTTCAAGTGCAAACGGCCCTGAGAGAATGACATCAAACGTCGATTATCCTATCTCCATAGGATACTATGTAGATAGGATATTTACATAGGTCATACGGATGCGATTCTAGGTGAAATTATTGTGGTGTTATAGTCACCGAATTACCTAGAATACTGTGGTTGTAGATTTGACACGTTTCTGAATGTGATGACTTATAATAATAATATTTCCGGACAATCCACACAATTACATCTAGCTTTAAGCTTGTGTTACGGGTGCTAGACATGTGATATACTTAATGCAATAAACAAACATATATAAATGGATATATTTTATTATACAAATTTAAACATCAAGCCCAAGACTTTTTTTAATTATTTATATCAGGTGGAAATCTATATGTGCTGGAGGAAAACGGCTTTGAATCCTTTTGAAACATAAATTTTCTAATTATTTTCAATATAATTAAAACTTTTTTTTACTTAATTAAGTCAGTTTAATTCCTGGGTGTGGCAAGTGAAATTGAAAACAATATTTGCTCTCCATCTTCTCTTCCGTTACGCTCTTAACAGAGCGGTCGTAGTCGTCATGTCAATATTTGAAAAAGGTTTATAAAAAAATAATGTTATTTTGCAAGTTGTAGTGAGTAGAAACTATATCCTAAACTTGAATCAGTAAGCACGGTGAAAGACGTCCGTCGTCCGATGCAATTTGCTTTCCACCGAAATGTTTCGTTATCCTTTTGTGAGGTCTATCTTCCTATGGTCAGCAGTCCACGGTCTACGAAATGATAATGATAAAGTACGGATTAGTTGGGATTCTCGTAAAGATATTTATACGGTTGTGGGCAAGAAGCGATCGGATGCGTAGTAGGAAGGAAGATCTTTATTTGACACAAACCAATGTAGATTAGTAGGTACAGGAATAAGGAAGGAAATCCAATCGAATGACCCCGGACTATTTGCGTTGGCTAAATAACCGCCACACACGAGTTTTATAAAGAGATTCGTATTTTTATCACGTTTCCAATAACTGAAGACTGCGTGTTATTCGGTTCATAAATTCTATGCCTTGTGAGTAATAGAGTCTCCTTCGTGTCAGGTATGTCGACGGCATATATTATGTGGTGAAGCCGAGACTTCCACATAACAGTCGACGTGAATTTGCGTTTGATATGCCATATTTGCATACGCATACGGTTTGTTTTCCAACTATCCGTTGTTTGGTTCAGGTTATGCTGTTGTGGTGTAATAGATCAATCTGCGGTGCGTCAGGGATGCGACACTATTGCTCAGTTTGGGGAGCAATGTCATTTGTTCGGGTTATGTTTCAATTTGCGATGTATTATGTTGGCATCTAAACATGAAATGCCATAATATGGTGTTACGTTTCTTAAAAGTATTTTTTTTATTCATCTATATCTAAAATATATATAACACTAGCTGTGCCCCGCGGTGTTACCCGCGTTATAATGGATTTTCCCGCGGAATGACGTTTTCCCGTGGTAATAAGTAGCCTATGTTATTTTTCAGGCTCTAGAGATTCTGTGTACCAAATTTCATTCAAATCGGTTCAGTAGTTTTTACGTGAAAGAGTAACGGTACGTTCACACGGAGACACGATTTGCCGAATCTTATTTTCATCGGATCTGGAAAAACCGAATGTTGTATTCACACAGCACATCTTGCTTGGCCGTATCCGACGGCCTCGTATCGGGATCTCGTGTGAACTCACCATCCGGCTTCTATTAGCAAGAGCGCGCACAGTTTCAGCACACAAGCAGCACGTTTTCAAGATCCGACAAAAAACCGAATCTACCCCTGCGTGTATCGTATGAACGCATGTATTGAATGCCCTATTCCACTGCATCGGATCTGCAGTATCGCCGGATCGGTTTGTAGTCGCAAAATCGGATGTCAACTTCAGCAAGATTCGGTTTTTTTGTCGCGTCTTGAAATCGAATGCATGTGTGAACTCCATCATTGAAATACTTATGCCACTAAACCGAATCCTGCAAAAAACCGATTCTTTAGAGAAACACTCGACGCCGTGTGAACGTACCGTAACAAACATTCATACATCCATACTTACAAACTTTCGCCTTTATAATAGTAGTAGGATTTATGATAAAAGATGGAAAAACAAAGGAAAGATTTTTTTTAATCTGTACCTTGAAGTTGTAATAAACTTTATCTAACTAACTATCATGTCGTCAGTAGAAAAAAGTAAAGGTACAAAATCTGTCTTATTGAATTGAACCTTCGAAATATAATATTATTTTGAATTATTCCAGTTTCACAATCGTTACACCTATAATAGGTAGGTACTTAACGAACATTTTTGTGAAACTATTTCACGTAGGTAAATTATGTCAGAACTTGGCCAAAGAAAAACACAAACAACCGAGCGACTTTCCCTTTTTATAGCGTCACCGTCAACTTATATTTCATACTTATTGTAACTATAAGTAATTTATCTCCACAACGCCTGAACGCTCCTGAAAATTGGATATGTCCAGGCATAATTTATTATGATGCTAAACAACTATGTAAACGGCAGACTACTATAAACACAAAATGGATTTTTGCCGGAAACGTTTATCGCAATTTTATTACTTTCTCCAGGGTCGGGAATCGAACCCGTTTACGAGGTCCAAGCTATAAACAAACTCGAACGATCTTTCTTACTGCTGTTAAAATGTATTACAAAAATGACATTAAGCTGATGTGTTTTGATAAGTTTTTGCGTGAAATTTTTATTTTATGTCTTTGTTTATGATAACTCGTTTGCGCATATTTAGAAAAGCTCGTATTTCTTGGGGTTTATTGGGACATTATTGGAGATGAAATTGGCTTTCGCAGTTACATTTTCAGTATCAGTATCGTATAAGTAGGACGTGGGAACCTTTTACTAAATATATTTTTATATCTTTAAGTTCTGAGTGTAAGTTACAAATTCCGTGATAACTTATCAATTCAAAATGTAGGTTTATCAAATTCGAGAATGACGAATGTCGTTGTTGGTTCAACTAAAATCAACACTGGATATTGTGGCCCTTCGAGCAGTTAACGACTATTTGACTGGTTAGATTTTCCAAGGTGTGGCCACCTGAATTTAATTTTTACTAAGAATAAAGTAACTGACCATTTGAGATTATATTTTGTTAAACTATATGCTTTTGCACGCCAAACGCGGGATAGGAGGAGCAGCGCTGTTTGAGTACTGGCCGGCGCATGACGAGATCTAGCTACGTGGAAATAAGAGTAAATAAATAATAAAAGTAATAAGAGAGAAGTAACGTTAGAGCCAGACAAATCGACCAAATAAAATAAATCTATAAATTTAAACTTAAAAAATAATTAACTACATAGTAAAAAAAAAATAATCCATGCTTGAAATTATGAAAAGTTATTTCCTGTACTGAAACGTATGTAAATTATGTCCCTATTAGGTAATAATTAAAACCGGCACTGTTTGTTTACATTTTTTTATAAGAAATAGATCTATCTACATATTATGTTTGTAGAAAATATTATATTTTTATCTGGTTGAAGACTTTCGTCTTCAGGCACTGAGGAATTTTGCATAGAGAAGTGGATTCAAAATTTACCGAACGCTGCTCATCCGAGTTGGATTCAGCGATTGATCTGATTTTCAAAGTTGGATCTACCTAATTGGACTGTCTGTCCTAGGTATACATACGCGTCAATAACTTCAAGGGTCGAGTTCTCAACTATAATAGAGGTGGGCACAACAAGTCGGGGCGGAAATGCCTGCTGCTCTATAATTAATAACTACTAGGCGTTGGCAACATCACGCGATAGTTTCTGGAGTGTGCAAGTAGTAGCAAATTAGTTATCCGTGCCTGATACGGTTATACAGGAAGTTTCCCTATAGTTGATAAATTTCTTATAATATTGCAAACACAAAGTCGCAGGGCACACCTAGATGCAATTGCTGGGTCAGGCAGGACCTTGCAAGTGGCAGGAGCAAGAGCAGGCCTATGCCCAGCAGTTTGACCTCCTTATTTGCCGCAGACCGCAGATTACAATTGAAGAATGCAAACATGTATCAGAGATAAGAAATGATGCTTCAGATAAACAGTGTTTTTAAATTGAAATCGTTCCCAAAGAAAGTGCGGTCACATGTAAAATAAGTATATCGAAGCTTAGGTCAAATAGTAATCTGTAAAAAGTAGAAAATACAATTTTATATCCGAAATTTGATAATTGAAAAGTAAAAATTTTGTCAACATACCTATTTTCGAGACCCAAATAAAATTATTTTGTCTCATCTATCTATATATATAAAAATGAATTGCAGTTCGTTAGTCTCACTAAAACTCCAGAATAGCTGAATGGATTTATCTTATCTTAGTCTTGAAATGTGCGTGGAGGTCTAGGGAGGGTTTGGGTCCACGGATCCCGGGATCAGATTGAATTGTCCACTGATACCGCCAAGTTTTCTCCACCGATACCGGAATCGGTTTCAATGAAAAATTATTAAATATTTTTATCCACTGATCCCGCGTGGCTACAAAAAATTACGTTAAATAGTTTTGGAAACGGATCTTGCTTAAGGTTTAAAAGGCGAGAAAAAATCGAATAATTGCCGGGATTTTTTTTTACCCATGCGAAGCCGGGGCGGGCTGCTAGTTTAAAATAGATCTGATCATGATAATTTTTACATTTTAATGCGATGAATTTCTGCAACTGTAAATAATATGGCCCTTAACGTAATGCATCATTTAGACGACTAATGAATGAAGGCCCATTAAAATTATTAGTGAGTACTAAAACGATCGCCTTATTTTGGTATTTCCATTAGACCACTTATCAATTAAAAATAGAATTTGTTAAAAAAAAAATTTTGTGCCCACTAGAGCAGTATTTTAAAATATAAGCAAAACACCTAAAATAACTGCCAAATCATCAAGAGGTAAAATGACCAACAATATTGTGTCCTCAATAAAACGTGTTTTCTTTCTTTCTTCTAGAAAAAAACAAATTTCAAAAACCTTTATTTTTTTTATTTTCTTTATTTATACATTTATTTCATGCATCTAAGGCATAAACATATACCTTACAGACTAAAATTCATAAACATATAAATCTTATAAATTAAAGTGTCAGAATCGTGGATCATCTTTTACGGCGGTGTCGCCTTGCAATGTAGGCGACCGATGAACCGTCGAAACATGACCCCTCGCGGCCAAAACTGCTCATTCAGGAACGTCGACAGATGTCATTCTATGTGATCATTATAATAATATTGAAATAAACACGAATCAAATATTGCGTACAATAAAATATTCACCTACCCAAGTGTGACGATCGTCACGCTGCGGGTACAGTATACTTAGCTTCAGATAGAACAGTCGGATCATTTCGTAAAATATAAAACCAAATGTCAAAGCATAGATTCCTAAATACAACTTTTTTTCTATCTTGATTAACAACATCATTTAAAAAGTAATTTCAGGTAGGATTTTTCCAACATCAAACTAAAATTAACAAACCAATAGTACCTTTAAGTGGAATAACATTTTTTTAGTCAATGTCTTAATATATTTATATAAAACATTAAAGAATTTTAATATTGATATGCGTCACTATAAGATGATGTTAATTATTACGTAACAACTTAATGCTTCGAGTACGGAGATTCCAGACACAATTGATTTTCAATTGTTATGGGCCACGTTCGTGGTCTTAGAGACTGGACGTATTAAGACAGAAAGTCGCTTAAGTAGAGAGTGAATAAATTAATAACCGACTTGGTATTACATGGATCTCACAACTTTTTACCGCAGAACAACTGAGTTGCGCGACTTGGTTTTGAAGTGAAACTTCTATAGAATCGTAGTGATTTCAAACCGGATGCAAAAAGATGAAACGAAAATGGTAAGAGACACAAATACAATGCTTTATTTTAATTTCTTTGCGCGATACTTCGTAGTCTCAACTACGAAGTATGAGGTATTGCTGTATTTTATTTATATTATTTTGTAACATACTTTATGTAATACGCTTTATTGAAGTAATATAAATAATCCGAATAATTACAGATATATGTTTGATTCTCTTATCCTTTTAGCAGATGCGTTCATTTAACCTTTTTTTCTATTCGATATAATGTATATCATAATTACAGTTCGTAAGTAGTAGACTCCAATCGTGCGTCGTAGCTGACACACACACACTTTTTTTTATTCTTCTTATTCTTTCGTCGATTTACTGAAGTTTCACTTCTATCGTGTGTGAATCGCACACACACCTTTTTTTTTTGATAAGTATTGTTTTTGATGGGATAGTTTATTGATTTGAGGACCGTCACCGGGCCTTGTGACGACAAGTTGTGTTACGCTCTGCTCATTATATTTAAATTCAAAATAACAGTAAAAAGTCATACATTTTGTGAGAAATTTATAACAATATACACCTCTCCGTAGTACCTCTCAAGTAGTGAAGTTTCCACAATTTTATACAAAAGAACAACGAAGATACAAGCGAATTTGCATCGGATGACTTGGCAAAAGTTGTTACCAAACGCAGTGAGTCAATATTGCATTAGCCAAACCGGTTTACTCTACTGCCATTGTCTCTGAGCTGGAGTTGGGGGCTTTGCTTTACTAGTACGCTTATTTCGAGCCTATAGAAAACAGCAGTGGTGGCCGCGCGGTATACGGATACGCTTTAAACGAGTAGCGGGCACCGGCTTCTATTCTTAGTATCGCTATACTTTTTGCATACAAAAATTTTACTTTGTTTAATTTTTGTTTGTTATTTTCACTTTGGCACCGAAAAATGAGTACTACAGGTGGGATAATTTGCACTGGCTGCGTGAAATCGATTGCTGGTAATAACTATCTGAAATGCAATTTTTGCAATAGTTATTACGACTTGGAATGCGCTAATACCTCGCCTCGTTACTTCAACTCTATGAAGAAAAATTTGAAAGACAATTGGAAGTGCCAACAATGTAAAAGTAAGGAGCGCAGGGGCGACAATTCTAATACTCCAGTCCGTTCTGCACCCCATATCGATCACCCTATCGGAGAAGATGATGAAGCTTGCTTTGTCACATTGCGCAGGCCGACTTCGGGCTCAGTGAGCTCGCCGTTGGAGGAAGAGGATTGGTGTCTCAATAAGAATAATTTGCGGGCGCTCATCAAAAGTGAAATAGTGAAGGCGGTATCTGAATCCGTGGCTGTTGCAGTAAGAGAACAGCTGCAGAATGTGAATGATGTGCTCAGTGGTTTCCAAACGTCATTATCGGGAATTGAAACTCAATTCGAAAAACTAAAAGCAACGCTTGTTGAGAAAAATAATATTATTGCCGATTTGCAAAGAGAAAATGGACAGCTTCGTGAATCAATTCACAAACTTGAAGACTTCATTCGGCAAACGGAACAACAAGCCTTATGTAATGATGTTGATGTTGTTGGCGTCCCAGAAACCAAGGGTGAGTCCATTGTGCATGTTGTTACTACACTTGCTTGCAAATTAGGAATAACACTTAGTGAAAACGAGATAGTTAGTGCTGAGAGGATGGGACCAATGCGCGATGATAAAACCGGACAACCGCGCACAAGACCGATTGCTGTAAGATTTGTCCGCCGTGCAATACGTGACAATCTTCTGAAAGCAGCGCGTGTTCGCCGGGGCGCTACAACAGCTGACGCTGGTCTGAATGGTGAACCACGTCGCTTCTATATAAATGAGCGCTTAACTCGCGAAAACCGGAACCTGTTTCTTAAAGCTCGGGAAATTGGATCACGCTTGAAGTGGAGATTTGTCTGGACGAAGGAAGGCCGTGTCTATGCTCGTCAACACCAGAACGATGACTCTCCTCGTCACCGCTTGCGGAGTGAGGCTGATTTAGTGCGAGTTTTTGGAGTGGAAGCAGTTGGTTCTATTGGAAATAATTCCTCTTAGATGCTTAATTATTGTGAAAATTTTGTATTTTGTGTGTTTTATTTCTAAATCATGTTATTTATTAGTCTTAATTTTTTTACGTGTAACGTCTTTAACCGATTCATATTCTTGTAAATCTTTTGTTTATTTTTACTTATTCATTATAATTATATCTTTAAATATATATGTTTATATATATGAGTACTCTACACATATTATTTTTCTATATCGTATCGAATATTGTTTCATGAAGATTATACCTACAAAATTTTACCACTTTTTATCTATTGTTCGGTATAATTTATCGCAAACTATTTTTTCAATATTTATTAAATTACTTTTTGTTTATTATGGGTTATAAAACTAAATTTTGTTCTTTAGGTCTTTATAACGCTGGGTCTCTAAATACTGGGCATAATGATTTTATTACGGCTATGCATAACTTTAACCATGACTTAGTAGCTATTAACGAAACTTTTATCAAGCAAGGTCAAGATGCTAAGGCTCCTAAAGTATCCGGTTACAGATTTATGAATACTCCCAGACCACTTCACTTCAACCGGAAAAAAGGGGGTGGAGTAGGTTTTTACGTAAAGCGCGGGATTAGAGTTCGTCAGATTACAAGCCCCGATGTAAATATAGAGCAAATGTGGCTTTCGCTAAATTTGAATGGATCACGGATTGCGATTGGTACTGCATATCGGCCTGATTGGGTTAAAATAGACACATTTATAGATGCATTAACTACTTCAGTTACGCAATTATCTAGCTTTAATGCTATTATAATTTTAGGCGATTTTAATATAAATTTATTAGATACAAATAGTTGCTTGACTAAAAAATTTAACGACTTCCTTACGTATTCAGGACTTACTCAACATGTCAGTACCCCTACTCATTTCACTGAGAAATCAGCTACTTTAATAGATCTCATATGTAGTGACTGCAGGATACGTAACGTTCGAGTTAACAAAATTACAGCGTCATTTGGTCACAGTTTCATTTCCGCTACGCTAAATATAAAAAAAGAAAAAGAATCCCCGAGAACCATTGTTTACAGGCCTATAAAGGAAATTGATGTAAAGCTTTTTGATAAGCATCTTTCTGAAATAGATTGGGACCCTTTCTTTCAAGCAACTTCTGTTGACTATATGGTTCTTTTTTTCACCAACGTCATCACTTTTTTGCTTGATTTGCATGCTCCTCCTTAAATAATCACTTTAAAAGATAAACCCGCGCCTTGGATTACGGATACTGTCAAGGTAATGATGAAATGTCGTAATGAGGCTCATGAAAAATATCGGGAGAGTAAATTAGACTCCCATAAAAAAAACTACAAGGAACTGAAATCTCTTGTTAACAGAAGTATTTATAGTGAGACGCGTGCTTATTATGATTACCGCATTAATAATCAACATTGCGAAAAGAAGCTGTGGAAAAATATTAAACAGGACGTTCTTAACAGCTCTGCTGACAACCACTGTCTCCCTGACCATCTGAGTGACCCTTCAATGATAAATGATCACTTTTTAAATATACCCATGGATAAGTCTCTACCTTTATCCCAGTTGACATATATCGAATATCATAGATTTCATAGCAATATCTTTACCCTTAACAGGGTTAATGAAGACGACGTTGCAAAAATCTTACTGTCGATTAAAACGAATGCCATGGGCATTGATGGGCTCTCGATGGACATGATTTTGCTTACCTTACCTTATACACTTCCACTTATTACTGCAATAATAAACAAGTCAATCGAGACTTCGTGTTTTCCTAGTATGTGGAAAGTTGCCTGTGTCACTCCAATTCCTAAAGTGCCTACGCCTGTGAGTGAGAAGGACTTAAGGCCCATTAGTGTCCTTCCAGTACTTTCCAAGGTTCTTGAAAAAGTAGTTTACAACCAGTTAAGTAAATTTGTTGAGCAAAATAATATTTTACCTGATCTACAATCTGGTTTCCGGAAAGGGAGAGGTACATCTACAGCTCTTTTGGATGTAGTTGATAACTTAATCGTGGCACAGGACCGGGGGCTTGCCTCTATCTTGGTTTTACTTGATTTCTCGAGAGCTTTCGATTCATTGGATATCTCACTACTTCTTTCAAAACTATCATATTATGGAGTCGATGTTGGTTCATTAAAATGGTTTGATAGTTACTTAACTAACCGGTCTCAATACGTCCAGATCAGTAAGGAAGACGGTTCAAAGCTCAAATCTCAACCAAGAGTATTAAAACGTGGTGTTCCTCAAGGCTCTATTTTAGGACCCCTTCTCTTTATTATCTATAGTGCTGACATCTGTAAATCTATAAAGAATTGTAATTTTCATCTATATGCTGATGATACGCAGTTGTACATTCCTTTGAGTACACAAGACCTAGCAAGTAAACTTAAGCTTCTTAACGATGATTTGGATCGTATAGCAATATGGTCACAGGATAATAAGCTGGTACTTAATCCATCCAAATCTAAATTTTTACTCATTGGTACTAAAAAACATCTTGCGGAACTATCTAACGCAACGCTAGATGTTAAAATATCGGGACATAGTATTGAACAAGTTAATGAAGCTAGGAACTTAGGTATTATTTTCGATAATTCACTAAGATTTGAAAGTCATATTTTAAACTTAGCACAATCTTGTTTCTTTCGACTCAAGATACTTTACAAAATTAGACATTATCTTAAAGAAGAGATACGCATAAAGGTCTGTGAAGCTTTAATTTTATCGAGGCTTAATTATGGTGATTTGGTGTATGGCCCGCGACTAACGTCTAAAACTCGTCTATTGATCCAGAGGGTTCAAAACGCTTGCTTCAGGTTTTGCTATCACATTCCGCCAAGAACGCACATTACGCCTTTTATTAATATTACCTCAACGCTTAATATGGCTTCACGACGGGCTCTACACATGGCCACACTAGTCCATAGTATAATGTTGTTCGAGACGCCTCACTATCTTTTTAGAAAATTTGAGCCATATAATAGTAAGTATAGTAGTCGACCCACTAGAAACTTATTGCATTATCACAACCACAAGACAGTAGCATTCCGGGGGAGTTTTAGGTATCAGGCGACCAAGTGTTGGAATAATATTCCACCACCCATTAGACTTTTGAACTCTATGTACACTTTTAAGAAAAAAATAAAAAAATATATTTTGGAACAACAAAAGTCTGGTCTGCTTGGTACCTCGACCCTCTTTTCTTGCTAACCCCTCTGTCCTTTTATATGATGTATATCTTTGTATGTATCACCTTTAAAGTATTTTATGTAGGTAACTTGGTTTTCATATACGCTAATCTTTTTATAACTTCGTCTCCATTTATGATATGTATAAAATATTATGTTACTTATATACAACTCATATACATATATGTTTATTTATTTATTTTTAGGCTAATGTTACAATACTGTTACGGTTTTTTATTTTTTTTATTTCCTTTAGTTTATTTCAAAAGGTAATATGGTTACTGTTTTCGCAAGGTCCTGTGATAGTAACGGTTGAAGCTGAAAATCAGCGCCTCTGCTTCTAGTAGCTGGCATTATGCTGAGCTTCATCCATTTTGCTACAGAGCATTCTTAAATAATTTGTGTATTTTTGTTTGTATAGTTAATGTGTTTTGTATGTACCTACTATCAATTTTAATTATTTGTGTTTTCTTGTATGACTTTGTAGCAAATAAACGTTGTCTATGTCTATGTCTATGTATTTGCTAACTTTATTCTGATGGCTCTTTGTAATGCAGATTGTTAAAGTAAATTTAACAGAACTCCCGGAAAATGGCAGGCATAACAATGCATTATCCAAGCTTGCCTAGCGTCAGTTCGATTTAGTTTGCAAACTAGCGGGTCCAAGTTTCATGCATCGAACCAAACAAAGTTTAAGCCAACGACTTAGTGCATTCTAGGTCTAGCGTTGGGCCAACACTGACATACGAGCAAGTTATTAATGTTGTTATTGAGACTAATTCGAGACGGGCTTGGAGTTACGCAAGATCTATGCGACCGGCTACTTTGTTTTACTATATTATATAATCTGTGACTTGATATTATAATATTGATATTGAACTTGTTTTTTTCTTAATATAAATAAGATAAATAAATATTGTCGGATAATCCACAAAACAACATCTAGCCCCGTGGTAAGCTATAAGCTTGTGTTACGGGTACTAGACATCTGATATACTTAATATAATAGACATACATAGGTAGATATTTTTATTATATACATATTAAACACCGAGACCAAGGAGAAAATGTTTGCAGTACATACTAACACTTGACCCCTCGGCGGGAATCGAACCCGCTACCTCTAGCACCGCAAGCGGGCCTCCGCCCACTGCGCCACTGAGGCAATCATAATATCGATAAATGATAAAATAATGGAGGTTGAAAGCTGGTGAAACTATAAAGCTTATTTAAAAAATCGACTTATGTCTAACTAGTCGCAATTCTATTTGAAATGGCACAATTTAACCTAACGCAAATCACCACAAAATTTTGACAAGGGCAATTTACCACAGGATCTCATTCAGGTAATAGAGATGTCGCGCTTAAGCATTTTACCGTCTTTTTAAGAAGCCCCGACATTCTCATAAAATCGGCAAACAGATTTGCGTCCAAAGTTAAATGGTTGAAACTCCGCGTAATCGCAACAGCCACTAGCTGAATTTCCCCGCTTACGTCCTCATTAGGAGGAGAGTTGTGCAATTATCTACAACGGCACACTACGGCACACTCAAGGGCCATATTTTCGAGCACGTAAATCCATTTTGCATGCATAAAGTTGCATGAGCTTGCCACACTTGAGTGGAATGTAGGTCTATTGTGGTTACCTACACTGAAATTATTTGAATAAATAAAACGATTGAATTTCTAGCGAGCATTTTGCCTGACTGCGACTGCGGGTTTTAAAATGACTTTTCTTTAGAAATGGTTAATGCATGTTGGACAGAAATAATTGCTTTGTGAAACTTACGGTCGGTGTTTTAGATACGCCTCCAATTAAGGAGCTCCTTTTGTCGTTGAAAGTCGGTTAAAAATTAAGGGTAAACCGCAAAAGAAAAATCTGTGCTTACTAGAGCATTGTATTTTGCTTACAAGGTCCAAAACACACGTACCACACCCACTCGACAGAACAATGCTGGTTGCATTGCCCCGCAACCTATATAACGCTCTATTAATAAAACCATCAAAATAACAGCATTTAACAATATTTTGATAAAAAACGTAATTAAAAAAAGCTTTCACTAACAATTTAAATATTACTGTAAAAGAAAAAAAACGAACACATAAATTACATATTTTAAAGTAATTGAATTAAATTTGGTCAAAAATTATATTACTATTACTTGTTATACCGATTAAATGAGAGATGTGATCATTGAGTAGATATGGTTCTTGAGAATAAAATGGTGAATTTTTGTGTGTGAGTGCAAATGTATGTGTTATTGTGGAAATCTGGTTTGAGTATGTGTTTAAATTTCATCAATCATAAACACACTTCTATGATTGATGAGTAAAAGTTAAACATTATAAAACTCTCTCGTTAGTTGTATCTCAAATAATATAAAAAAAATTGTGGGTTTTGTCTAGGAGTACTCCTTGGAGGCTTAGGCGCTATAAGTGGCCAACAAGCGCTCAGCTAAAGGGCTTAAAACATTTATTTTGCATGCAAAAGGCAGATTTTGGGTTCACAGGTGAAGTTTAAGTTGTGATGCAAAAGTTTTTTGATTATAAAGTTTTTAGAAAGCGGCATCCCCCGCCTTCATATAAAATAGTAGCTGCTACTTCTACTAAGTTTAATTAAGTTTTAGTTAAATATTTAGTCGTCATTAATATGTAAACAACTTTGTGTTTTAGGTGTATTTGAAATGAGTATAGATAATGGAGATGTTGCTGTTTTAAGACTAATTTTCGGTAAAGTTGTCTTTAAAATTACTTACATCAAGAAAGGTATAATATTTCTTATGATATTAATGAGTACTTCTAGGAAGTCACCTTTTTGCCCTCAGTATTAAAGATATCCCTGCGGTCTTTAATCCATAAAATTAGAACCCCTATCGCATTTATTAAAAATGTTTTCAGTAGGTTAAAAGTTAAAAGAAGGGTATTTTTCTTTTAATTTATTAAACCTACTGAAATTTGAACTTTCTCCCGTTGTTGATACCCAAACTAGGTATGCATAATATGAATGATAACAAGATATTTATAATCAATCTATATATGAACTTATTATAAACCAGCAGTCCGTTCCAGCTCGGCACAGGTATTATCAGATGACCAGAGTCCAGAGAAATTAAGGCACTACGTTCTTCTGTTTTGCTCTCAAGGAATAACGTCCACGATTCATAACACAATAATGTAAATTTGGCTACTCTTGACATATAGATATCGTGAGAACCATATTGATTTATATTCTCTTTGGTGACAACCTCAATCAAGGAGGACCTATTCTTACTTTACCTAATCTGTGGTTACAAATTGAAAAGTAATTTGACCTCAGATTAAAAACTCTTTGCTTTGCTATTATGTCAACACGTTAGCGTATTAATTGTTTTTGGCGATTTGTATACCTTGGGTTGTAATTCTGTAAGGATCTTAGTAGATTTTGTAAGGATCTTAGGATTTTAGTATTCTTATTGAAAATATAAAATAGCCTTTGTTACTCGGGGATAGTATTTGGAGGTTTTGTCTGTTCACGTCCGTAAGTGGTAACCCTCTGAATGCTTACACGTGACCTCGGGGTGGTGCTAAGAACAGTCTCTGGTGGTAGGCTTCGGCCGCGGCTTGTCACCACCCTCCGGGCTGGGCCAGTGCGTGAGCGTTTTCGCGTGTTTCGTAATGTGGTCCGGAGAAGCCATCATCTAGTTCTTCATGCCCCATCTAAGACCACATCGTAATCCAGCATAAAAAAAAAGCTTTCCATTGGTGAAAGAATTTTACAGATCCGTTCAGTATTTTTAGGAGCCTATTCATTACAAACAAACAAATCTTAATTCTTTATAATATTATTATAGATTAAAGACTCCAGACTCGTCTGTAGCTATACCTGTCTTTATTTTCGCGATAGGCTCAAAAAACTACTGAACTACTACTATTATGTTTATTTAGTTTCAGACACTACATGATTCGAGACGAAGTTTTAGGCATTCGTACAAAACCAGACCAGATGGGCCAGCTAGTAAAATACGAGTAAAAAAGCCTTTATTGCTTTACGTAAAATTAATAATAAACAAACGAATGTAATTATAACTACATTGTGACAAACCACATTCAAATGCTAAATGTTTACATAGAGATATTCAGTCTCATAATGACACAATTTGCCTCCCCACACTTACCAGCCCGCTATCAACACTAAGGACTTCCCTTATACTGTAAACAAGACATGTATGCTTATCTCCCATTACGTACCTAAGTGTAGTTTTAATGTATATTCGCTGCGTACTATCTCAGTAACGTTTGTTGTGAAAGGACTCGACAGAATTTGAAGATGTATGAAGTAGGGTCTATCTCATGTATGCGTATATTATGTAATCTGTGGTATGACTATACAATATATGTATGCGAGATTTTCTTCGTTTCGTTTGTTCGATTTAATCGTTGCTGATATTTTAATGACTTTTTTATAAGCACAATTAATTATTATTGTAGGTATTGTGACATTTGCTACGTCCCAGTTTTTCTTAAAACTACGATCAATTGGCCATATCTGACTAGTTCCAAACGTTTTCTTGATTTTGCCCCTGGTTGTCACTTTATTATTTTACTTAACTTACTGGAAACTTAGATTTTATGACCGTCTTTTTTACAAACGGAACAGTTTTCCAATTGTTGCCATCAAGGTAAGATAAAAATTTTATATAACTTATTAAATTATCATGGTTATTAACAATATTAAATTTTTAAACACATGACCAAAACTATAATTAACATGGTATGTACGGGTAATATACCATTCAAGTTTTAAGATAAATCTTTATTGAAACTGAACGAATAGTTAAATTCTCTTATAATAAATCTAAATTTAAAATTTAAGAAAAACCACCGTTTCCTTAATTTCCTTAAATGTAAAACAACATAATATTATGTAATGTGGACGCGATGCGTTTTCATTTGATACCCCACACTAGTATATTTGCAGATTTTCTGTTTTCCTTCCCCACTCCCACCCCCATAACTTTTAAACGGCTCAACCGATTGTCATGAAACATGTCTAAGAACACCCGGGCAAAACTCACCTTTCATACAAAAAAAACTAAATTGAAATCGCTCAATCCGTTCGGGAGCTATGATGCCACAGACAGACAGACAGACAGACAGACAGACACGTCAAACTTATAACACCCCTCTTTTTTGGTCGGGGGTTAAAAATGAGGACTATAATTGTTTTTTAACATTTTATATATATCTTGGAGAAACGTTGTTCTCAACGACATCGTAATTAGTGGTTACGTGCCTTCGACATATACGTACTACTAAAGATTCCCTCCCTCATTTATTTTTCATGATCATCACGCATCGGTTGAAGATATAAATTATATTTATATCCAAAAATTGTTTCTCAAGTTTGGAAGTATGTATATAACAAAATGAACTAGTTTAAGGCTTTTTCCGTTTTTCCTTGTATATCTAACATTTTTACTTGACAATGATTTGGAGCTATCCGTTTCACACAGTTTGTAGTTACTTGAATGTTTACTATATTAATTCCTGCTCAAATATCCAAAAGCACGTCTAAGGCCTTCGTAGCCTTAAAATTACTTTTGTTAATATACAATGATCAAAGTAATTTTCATTCAAGCAATTCAAAGTAAGCCAGAAAGCAATCTTAAGTATATCATTTACGAGACAGAAAATCAAGTCATTAGGGAATCTACTAAAGCCCTTACGTAAGAGACTTGCAGATAAGGGCCCTTGAATTTAACGACCACTGTCTATTGGATAGGAGTACGTTTCCTGTGTTAGAGAGATAGCTCTATTAATCTGCTTACATCATTTCATATAGTAATTATACAACGAATGCTACGAGATTAAAGTGCTACTGTCATTAATAACAAATACCTTTTGAAGGGCAAGCGGTTAGACTTGCCGCCCTACAGTTCACTGAAATTCCGATTCTTTGTGATAATGATCTATACAAATATTATAAAGCTTAAGAGTTGGTTTGTTTGAGCGCGGTAATCTCAGCAACTACTGGTCATATTGGAAAAAATATTTCACTTTTCGATAGCCCAATCATCGAGGAAGCCAATCCTCCGCCCCGCGGGACCGCCCGCCCGCGGGAATGTCCACAATGCAGTGGCGTGTAAGCGATTTTAACGGTGAAGGCAAACATCGTGAGGAAACCGGCATGTTCTGAGAACTTTAAAGAGTTTGAAGGATATGTGACATTCACCCGCACTTGGCCAGCGTGGTGAATTAAGGCCTAATCTCTCTCGTCAAGAGAGAAGTCCCTGTGTCCCAGCAGTGGGAACGTTAATAGGGTGATGATGATGAAGCTATTATTATTATGAAATGGTTTTCAAGTGAAATAGAAAGCTACCTCTGCTCAAAGGGGGATTTGAACGCGCAAGGGGATTTTTTTAGAAAAAAAAAATCAATTATCCCTTTCGCAGGGGATAAATCGCAAGGGATTTCTGGAGTAAGCCAAATAAAATGTATTTGTATAACGTTTTGCATTCCATTTTATTGACGTAGTAAAAGAAACTAATTATTTATATACTTTTCCTAGCTCTTGAAAATAGCGAACTTTTCCGCGAATTATCGTTAGAAATTAAATTGTTCAGCGCTAGTTGTATTAATTCAGTTAAACTTAATAGAACATTATATTGTAGACGTTTATTATTTACCTCCAGGTAATGTAAACAAAACCGTTTAAGTAAGGGTAAACGAAGGGATTACATCACATTAGTAATTAATTTATTGTAGTAAGCAGTCATCTGTATTAACATTGATTTAAATTTATATAAGGAGTGAACAACCGAATATTTCTAATAATGTAGGTATCTAATGAAAGGGCTTGTACCTAATGTATTTTAATTGTTTTATGCTACATAAGCCTTCATTTGACCACAAGCTCCTGATATAAAGTGACGATGTGGTCTAAGATGGGACAAGGACACCTAGAAGGTAGATGACTTCTCTGGACCACATTACGAAACACGAAGCCGCGGCCGAAGCAGAGACTATTCTTAGCACCACCCGGTCACGTTTAAGGATTCAGAGGGTTAACACTTACGGACGTAACAGAAAAAACCTACAAAATTATTATTCTACAGTCTCTGGTGGTAGGCTTCGGCCGCGGCTTGTCACCACCCTCCGGGCTGGGCCAGTGCGTGAAGCGATTTTTTCGTGTTTCGTAATGTGGTCCGGAGAAGCCATCTTCTAGGCCTTCATGCTCCATCTTAGACCACATCTTCACTTTACATCAGGTGAGATTGTGGTCAAATGAAGGCTTATCAATAATAAAAAAAAAAAAAAAAAAATTCATTATTATTTTCTGAGTAGGTAGTTGTAGTTTTGTTGGTGTTTATAACTCCTTTTTTATAATCTTATGAATGACATGTTTGATATACAAATTCATCCCAAACCGAAATTGGTCATCAACCACGTACGGATAGACATGGCGAAACAGAAATGTTTTATAATCGACCGCAGTACCCCGAAAATACTATGACGAATCTACTGTGAAAATAATGTAAAGAAAAATTGTAAACACATTGAATACATAATGCAAAACCTGTTTGTGTCAGTGTGGAATGTGCATTTGCAAATCTGATGAAGACAGTTTAATACATTCGTGAGCTCTATTTGTTTCGGCCGTAGAAACTCCACTGCCGGACAAAGCCCTCTCCAATCGCGTTTATCAATATTTGCCGCGCTTGGCAAGCGGGTTGTCATATCTGCGCATTCTTAGGTGTTGTGGTATAAAAAAACACTGCTGCTGGTACTGGTTGGATTTTTTTAAGGCCCCCTTTTGTACTCGAATGTATATTCATATTCATTTATTCGTTATATATTTGTATATTTATTGTCTTGTTACTGTTTGTATTATTTTGTGGTGTACGATAGAGTTGGATTCGGCGAGTGATCTCTTTCTCGAAGTTGGACCTACCTAATTGGACTAAGGTATAAGGTTCTCGAATGGAGGCCGCGGATTGGTAAGCGCAGCGTCGGACGACCACCAACAAGATGGACGGATGACTTAGTCAAACTTGCTGGCTCTCGGTGGATGCAAGTGGCGACCGATCGGAATGATTGGTCGTCTTTGAGGGAGACTTATGTCCAGCAGTGGACGTCTAATAGGTGAAATGATGTACGATAGAGTTATCTATCTGTATATCTACCCCTTGGCTGAGTTCTACGGCGCCCTAGAGAGGAGATGGGGCCAACTCGGCTTAGCGTACACATTAAAAATTAAACATAATATTTATTTTATTTATGGTAGTAAATAAATTAATTTGCCTGCAATTCATTATTTGCGACCAAGTGAACGAGTATCAATATCAGGAGAAATTGCGAACTTCGGTAACAAATATGTCCGAACATAAAGCTAACTATGACAAACTGGGGTCCACAGTTGCTGTAACTACATTATGTTTTGCTTCGGAGACTAACATTATTAATGGGTCTCAAGCAAAGTATGAGAGTATTTAAACATCAATAGTACGATTTTGCAAAAAGACTTTTGTACAAGACAATAATAGGATCTGCATAAAAAAGAAAGTCTAACATGAGTTGTTCGTCGATAGGAGGTTATTTTTTGTTAACATTATTTACCTAACTTTACAACGCAAGCACTAGGGCAATAGTGTTAAAACAACGTAATCTACAAATGCATAAAACCTTTTATTATGGAGCAGGCGCTAAATGAAGTTGAGTATGCAAAATGTGAGGACCGGCAATTATGCTCAAACTAGTAGTACCCAGCGTTGTTTTCGGGTTATAATGGATTTTTACGCGGTAAAAAGTAGCCTATGTCCTTTCTCAGGCTGTAGAAAATCTGTGTACCAAATTTAACTTATTCAATTAATCGGTTCAGCAGTTTTTGCTTGAAAGAGGAACAGACGGACAGAGTTACTTTCGCATTATTATATTAGTATGGAACTAAAAATTCCACTTACGGGAATCGTACCCGGTAACCTCCTGCGTTACAGGCAGAACTTTGCCCACCAAGTCACTGAGACCAGCAAAAGCTTCATTGTGATGGATCCTAATTATATTCATTTGTCGCGATATTTGCCTGTTATCAAATCTTGTTAGGCTTCGCGCAGATTGTAATAAAGTATGTTTAAAAACATTTTAGCATCGCAACAGACTTGTCGTCGACGCGCACATCTCAGTCACGACTGTTTTGTCTATGGGATTCGACACACTAAAGGCGGACCTCCACCCATAGCACCACTCAGTCAGTCAAATTATAATGTCATAATTATTG
Organism: Gymnoscelis rufifasciata; assembly: GCA_929108375.1. NCBI lineage: Eukaryota > Metazoa > Arthropoda > Insecta > Lepidoptera > Geometridae > Gymnoscelis > Gymnoscelis rufifasciata. The sequence goes on along the minus strand of OV815302.1, from coordinate 7,200,273 downwards.
AAGATCTGCCGTTGATGTAAAACAGTTATGTTCATAAAAAATAACATTTACTATTAAACGACTAGTCTTTAAATGTGCGCGTTCTGTTCTATAAGGCCGTAGTCAGTCGCAAATCAGACTTGACTACAATGTGCACGAAGCTTTATGTAAATTAGAGACTCTTCTTAATTTTATATTGTAAATTTTGATTACTAAAGTTGTGTCCCAACAAAATTCTCATCAAAATTCGTAAACTGCATTCATCATAAATTTCTGCCCAGAAAATGTAACTGGGTGCAATTATTTTCCTTGCGAAATACATCCATACTATGATTATAATAAAAATTCTCTGTAACACGAGAAACGAAAATTCTTAACCCATGGAGAGCGCGGTTGAAAAGGACCATCACTTATTTCCCGGCGTTCTTAATGACGTCATTATCTGTCGGGCTCTCGCCCCGGTCACGTCTGCCCCTTAATTCTGCTGGTGACACGGCTAACTGACGCGATGATAGATGGCTAGAAATGCCACAATTTTGTAACAAACTTAATGGTCCACACACACACCTGTGCAGAAGCTAGGAATGCCGCAAGTTTGTAAGAAACTTAAGGTTTGTTTCACATTTTCCTAGAAAATTTATCAATAAAAAAACATAGTGTTTTTCTCACTGACAGTTGAGTCTGACATCTCTGACATCAGTTAGCCGCGTCACCAGCAGAATTAAGGGGCAAATGTGACTGAGAGCCCGACAGATAATGACAACATTAAGAACTCTGAGAAGAACAACTGAGCTTTTTCAAGCAGTGCCCACATTGTACTAAACCCTCCACTTTTTCTCCTCAATCCGACTTAAGAACAAAAAGTAGTGTTCACTATAATATTTAAGTTGTCATTATTTTAAACTATATTATTGATTACACGAGACACAGTTTTATAATATGTCAAGTATTATGGTACCATAAGTACATAATGTACCATGATTTCAAGGTTATTTAGTTAAATAAATAAATATTACTGACATTACATACAACATCTAGCCCCTGGTAAGCTCTAAGCATATGTTACGGGTACTAGACATCTATTAAAGTTAATATAAAAGTCATAATTAATCGATATTTTTAATTCAATATATTCATATTCATTTATTCATAAAACAATTATACAATCGTATTTTAAATAATTACAATGTTATAATAACCTAACTAAACACTTAAATTGAATTGATATTAAATTACATTGAAACTTGATTACATTGAATATATTAAACACCCAGACAAAGGAGATAGTAGAAAACAGAAACAGTCGAGTCCCCTCAGCGGGAATCAAGCCCTAACTATTGCCTTGCCGCAAGTGGAACTTCTCCCAATGAGGCATTCAAAAGTAAATTTTCTGACGTTGTTTTAAAGACCATGATCTATACAAAAAAACCGCCGGTTGAAGCCGTGTTGGCTAAGTGAGAGGACACTCGACTTTCATTCTGAAGGTCGTGGTTTCAAACCCGGCCATACACTCCTAGGTTTTTATTCTTAAAAAATGTATGTGCGCTTTAAAACACGTGCTTTAACACGTTGACTGTCCGTGCCTTACATGTTATGCATTTTGGTCTGGCTGTGACGTTCATGCATTACATGAGTAATGCGCTTGCCGAAGATAACTGAATCGCGTTTCCTGGGCTGGACTTGAGAGTTACAACTTTGATTTTATAGGGATAAGATAAAGATAAATATTCTTTATTGCACACATAATTAAAATCACAAAACTAAAAATAAGCACTTAAGACTATGCGACAAATGGCGGTCTTATCGCTAAAGAGCGATCTCTACCAGACAACCTTGAATGGATAGGATTATTGGGAAAAAGAAGGGACGTATGAATGAACATAAAAATGAAGGGCATCTAATAAGTCTAATTTTTGAAAATTAGGAAAACATTCTCATTGGACACTGGGTCAAAGCATACGATGGGGAGGTAAATTCCTCCAAGAGGGCCCAGCCAATGTGCTCCAAGCCGAAGAGCGACAAAGTTAGTCCTTAAAGAGCGCCAATGCTAATGAAGGATCAAGTGATAGAGTTGTTCGTAACTAATAACTATTGTATCAAATCTATAGCCTATACTGAAGTAGACGCCGTTCGTTGGTCCGACCAGATCCGCACCACTCTTAACTCGTCAGTAAACAATGCCCTTCACACCGTAAGAGATAGAGACACATGGAAAAAGATCGTGAAAGAGAAAGAGATTCTCAAGGATAGTCACGACCCTCAGAGCTCATTGAGGACCTAGGAAGAGGACCTAGGCTAGGAGGAGGATATTGAAGTAATATCACCTCTATGATACACTTCACGGTTTTGTGAATTCAAACAAAACTCATTTCTTAAATTAAGGTGTAATATTATACCGTCAGGTAACCTCTTCTTATAAAGTGCCAAATCGGTTTGTTTACTCGTAGAACAAGTATAAGAAAATAAATATTTTAAAAATAAATAATTCATTACTAAAAATAGAAAGAAGATAAACTGTGAGCAATTTTAATAATTGTATTGTCATGCGATTAAAGTGTGCGCTCAATCAGAAACGGGTGAGTTCAAAATTAATCTGAGAAGAATTGATTTGAAACAAATATCAGGGTAGGTATGACTGAGTTAATGGTAAACAGGTATTATTATATTTTAAGTAGGAAAGTTGTAGTTACGATTAAATTCTGGCAAATCAGTTACGAAGCGGGAAGCTAGTACATTTATACTTCCTTTGTTTTTTTCTATATCCAAACATACATAGCAACTGCGTCACGGGAAAAAAAACATTGAAATTATTAAAATAGCTCCATACCCTCAATTTTTAAAGCCTCCCTTTTTCAGTAACGCAAATTGACCGTACTTATTGTACACCTGAACCTTTTATTCGTAAATATATTTCTGGCGAAAACAAAACTAAAACAAATCGTCCATTACCTTGGGGGCTAAAAACTGGAACAGAGGTGGGATGACAAACGGTCCGCGAAAAAGGGCTTACCTTTCACTAAAGAGTTATCGTCCCGTTTTCACATTTGCCACAAATAATGCGACGTTGAATCTCAAAACAAGAAGGGTCACTTGACAAAATGCCAGCCGCAAATAATGGTCAGTATTATGAATAAGCAGTTGATGTGTGTTCCTCAAGATTTTTAAATGGATAGATTTTTATTTAAAAATAAATAGATGTGAAATATTTACATTAATCATCATCATCATCAGCAGCACTCTATTAACGTTCCCACTGCTGGGACACAGGGACGTCTCTCTTGACGAGAGAGATTAGGCCTTAATTCACCAACTGGCCAAGTGCGGGTTGGTGAATGTCACATGTCCTTCAAACTGTTTAAAGTTATCAGAACATGCCAGTTTCTTCACGATGTTTGCCTTCTGCGTTAAAGCACGTAGTTAAAGCGCACATAACATCTCAAACATTTCTTTCTTTCTTTCTTCAAAAATCCAGAGGTGCGTGGCGGGACCCACGACCTGTGGAATGAAAGTCGAGTATCCTCCCACTTAGCCAACAAGCCTTTGCTTCAAATAAAGCCAATTTTGTTTATTCACATGGTGTTTTTGGTATATAAAGCGTTTAGCGTGTTAACGGCACACACTAGGCATACATATTTTATTATAAGCTTTTTTAAATTCGAAGCCCATGGGTTGAATTGCATTTACAGATTTACAATTTAAAGATCATCATTTATCTTTTATTAATAATTAAACTATATTATTTCATGAGTTTACGTCAATCTATAATAAAGTTATATATATCTGACGGTAAAAGTTGTATATCTTCTAAGTAAATCCTTAAAACGACCTCTGTGGCTCGGTGGGCGAACGTCCGCTTGAGGCGCAGGAGGTTGCGGGTTCGATTCCCGCCGGGGGACCAGATTTTGTACGATCTACAATTTCTGGTTTCGGGTCTGGGTGTTTTCTAAGTATCATGTACATATTTACAAAAAAAAAATGTATCTATGTAGTATATCAGTCACCTAACGCCCATAGTACAAGCTCTGCTTAGTTTGGTGTTAGGTTAGGATGATGTGTGAGTAGTCCGGAAAAATATTTATTTAAAAACTAATTACATTAAAAATTTGCGTACTTTACTTTTAAGAGGGTGTTAAAGAACATAATCTCCCGCGTCTAAAAACGAATGCATCAGGTTAACGAAAGTTTTCGCAAGGGCATAATCTTTCTATTTAAGAAACAATTAAAACAATTAAACAATTGTCGACAGTAGTTCCATGAATTGTCAAGTTGATATTCACATTAAATTAAGAAAATTAAATCGAATGTCGCGCTATTCTCATTTTCTCAAAAGAAATTTAACATTTTTTAACAAATGAAATCAAATTTCATGATCTTTAATAACGTGCTTACGCTGCGATTACCTGGGCCTTGAGAAGCCTTTTATTTTCTAATCGCTCCTTTTGTAGAAAGTACGGTAGGGCACTCTGCCAACTGTTCGCCGATTTAATATCACATTAATAACTCGAAACGACAGTCTGCCTAGCTTTGAAGTATAAAGATGAGTGATCATTTGTGAAATTAAGTACGTGCTATTTCTACAAATACGTTTTAATCAACTTTCTTTTAAAATTACAGGGGCTTTCCATATGGGCTTATTTAAGAACAGATATCGTAGAATTAGGTATACGAAAGAAATGTTAATAGATCTAAAATTAAATCGAGTAGAGTACCATGATTTCTATATCTAGTTTTAAATTGATATGCAGAAAAAGATTAAGATGGATCAGTAACCTTCCCGCAAAGTTTTTAGGTTATGGTACCACTTTGTATTTTATATTTTTATTCAATTTTTTTTCTTTTTATTTTTATTTTCATTTTTAGACTTTCCCAATTAATTAAAGAACACCTTGTGAATCCGTGGAGTGGGACCTGGTGACCAGTAACACAGGCTTTTACCCTACCATTGGCACCAGTCTCTCACAAAATAGATGTTTTATGTAATATGTTATCTCATAGTAACTTAGATATAAGGCTTTCAACAATGTAATTTTTTGTGATAGGAAAATAAATGATTTATTATTATTATTAAGTCTTCGTCCCCGTAATAGGTTTGAATCCTGCGTGCGAAGGTTACGGATAATATTTTTCTGCATAAAAAACTGCATAGAAGTTTATACTAAGAAGTGAGATTTATCAATTTTAAAAATTATTAAGACCGGGACACTTGGAGGGATATGGGGGAGACCTTTTGCCATGCAGTGAGACACTATAAGCTAATAAAAAAAAGATTCTGTATGATATCTAGCGCTTAACTTAGATTAGCTCATAGCTGCTACATAATCATTATCATCAACTTTGTCCATGTACTTTTCTTTCAACATCACATCAAATAACAGCCTTCTCACAGTCCATTCTCCTACGCGCAACATAGTAAAATTTAACATTTAAGTCTTTCTATTTAGAAGGCTATACCTAAGATTCATAAAAACTCCTATTTGTGGCTTATATAAGGTAGTTAAAACAAACAATATAAGCCTTATTATGCCTTATTTTTACTATTATAAAGATAAACATGGGTGAAAAGCTTTTATTGAGTTGTTATTAACCAGATTTGGCACTAATGTTAAATTAACCTGCTATAATCCTTAAATAAAAAGTGAAATACTTTATGAATACGGGCGTTAATGTTTAGCTAAAAGTCGATTACAGTTGCCACTTTCGGCCAGCGTGTTTCTCCGCTCAACAACTTCGAGAGTTATTCTGAATTCGCCTACACGTTTCTAAACATAACTCTGCCAAAATTGATTTAATTATGTCGCTACAACAGTTAACCTAGTTAGGTGAACCCGGTAAGTATAAATTAAATTAAATTAAAATTAATTTATTTGAGAAACAATACATCCTGTCTATTCACAAAAGTAAAATTAATTATTAAAGGCACATAAACGGTTTCCCAAAAAGGCGTCCAACTCAGCATTTTTTGACTTGTACGAGTGCGAGAGAGAGTAACATTCTGTAGAATATTTAATTTACTTATAGTTTGATGACATAATAAACGTTTTTTATCTTTATCCCGCTGTTTTCCTAGTGTAGATTATTTCCTACGTAAAAGGTGTAAACTGATTAAAACTGCTATTTGCTTTATGCCGTGATCATGCGGTTAGTAACAGTGTCGAATACCGGAAAACTAATATAACAAAAACCATCACGGCTCAAAAGTTATACATATGTGTTATTGGATATAGCTTAATCTACACACTTCATCGTCATTTGACTGCCTATGTGGCGCGGTTGGCAAGAGTCCGCTTGCGGTGCTAGTGGTAGCAGGTTCGATTCCCGCCGAGGGTTTTTGTGAAGTGTTTGTATGTTCCGCAAGCACTTTCTGCTAAGTGCTTAATACAAAAATATTAAGCACCCCAACCTAGTAGAAATAAAAAATTGTAGAAATAGTAGAAGTATATGCATAGTAAAAAAGTATCTATATATGTATGCCAATTATATTAAGTATATAAGATCTCTAGTACTCGCAACACAAGCTTAGAGCTTACCACGAGGCTAGATGTTGTTGTGTGGATTGTCCGGCAATATTTATTTATTTATTTGACGCCCACTGCTGGACATAATCCTCAAAGATGACCAATTATTCTGATTCGGACGCTTATTGCATCATCCGTCATCCGTTCATCTTGTTGGTCGTCCGACGCTGTGCTTACCAATCCATTCGAGAACTTTTCGTCTCCAACAATCTTCTACGAGCTATGTGGCCTGCCCACTGCCACTTCAAAGAACTTATCCGTTTGCTTATGTTGGTGACCCGCGTTCTTCTACGGATCTCCTCATTCCTGATTCAATCCCGTAGAGAAACCCCGAGCATAGCCATAGATCTACAAACTTACATTGTAATAAAAATAATGGATTTATTAACTGCTTGATCAGATCAAAACCAGGGCTTATCTTCAATATGAGATCTTCGGGCTAGTATTCTAGGAATGGCATCTAAAAGATGTAAAGGACGAAAAATACTTCGGGTTCCTACCTAACTTCATTAACTTCAAGTTGGTATTCTTCGCCGTCCCTCTTCCATCCCTATTCATGTGGATTTTTATTTGGGTCTAGCTTCCAAGCACAAACATCTACAAATATTGTGCGATGGCATAATAAACAATATTAGTAAATACCGGTGTTCTCGCTATTCGGCTCTAGGATATGAGGAAATGCTATGCATACTCACAAATATTGTATGAGAATATATTACTCTACTGCCTATACCTTGAATAAAATCTCGGAGTTGCTTTAGGTTGGTTACGAAAATGTGAGCATAGTTATCTTAAGTTTGGTTTTATATTGTAGCTAGTTAGCAAAATATTTTTTATATAAAAGAAATATCACTGCTTCAGTGGCGCGGTGGGCGATGGTCCGCTTGCGTTCGATTCCCACCGAGGGTAAAAGTGTTTGTATGTTCTGCAAGCACTTTCTCCTTGGTCTGGGTGTTTAAATGTATAATAAAAGATATCTGTTAATGTATCCCTATTATATTAAGCATATCAGATATCTACAACCCGTAACACAAGCGCAGAGATTGATGTTGTTGTGTAAATTATCTTGAAATATATATATATTTTTTATTTAATTATTATAATACTTGTTATGTTTAAAATTTGCATTAGTTTTGAAATGTTTTATGTTTAATACAGGGGCTGATTTAAGACACAAGAAAAATATGATAAACCCACGATTTAGCATTCTGTTTTCCAGCCGCTACAAATGCATTGCATACCTATCTATTCATTGGTCTACGCGTACATCCGTAAAAGCGAGCCCAGGTCGAAGCCTAATATATTGAATGACACGATTACAATCGCCCTCCCCTCGACTAAAAAGCCGACAGTAGCTGGTAAAATTCCGAGTTGATACTTCCTGGAATGTTACATTGCGGCTTTTAAACCAAACTTTTGAAAATGTTGTTTTGCCGACCGACGTGTTTTGTGTTTCCCGAATTACTTTTCCATTTCTATTTCCGCCGCAGAAAAGCTGGATTATGGCGACCACAATGTTAACTTAACTTATGAATAGATAAAGTCAATTTTAATTGTTATTGAGATATTTTAACGAAGTATTTGAAATTCGGGCCGAAACAAAGCGTTTGTTCTTTATGAAGGTTGCTAATAAACTCAAAGAACAATGCAAATAGCTGCCTATTGTGGTTTCTAATGTTCAACTGTAATAACTTTTTATATTGAACTCTAACTCACTCCTTTAATACGAGATAAAGTTATAAGATACTATAATAACCTATTCTCTCGTAGGTATTATTACAGTTTCAGAGGCGTGGCAAAGGATAATATTTTATAGAATCCTAGGCGATTGAATATATCGACGGTAGTCTAGAATAAATTGCTATAATAAAACATATTTTTGTTTTTTTTATTGGTGTGTGTAACTGCTGACAGATCAGATGATAAATATATATTTAATTTGGGTTTTGTTGTTACAAAGTAGATTATTACACATTTTTTCCTAAAAGCAGCTAAGTGGGTAAAAACTGTTTCGAGCTGAAATAACTGGAAATCTTAGAGAGAGGCCTATGTCCTGTGAACGACTCACGGCCGAAATGATGATGATAATGATGTTTACTCATAAAATAGGGTAGATAACCAAAAGATAATGATAATTAATAATAATATAATTAATAATTGTTGGGTTCGTCCTTGAGTGATTCATACCGTGGTATGATGAACTCGCAGTATGAAACGACTAAAGACTAAAGACATACCGCGTCAGTCGTCGTTGTAATCCAAAATGTTTCGAATGGAAGCCGCTTATCTTCCAACGCAGCGTCAGCCATTCATCAATAAAATGGTCTTGGTCTGTGGGCACACGGTGGATGCAATTAGATTTCAATCGAAATGACTGGTCATCCAAATTTGAAAACAGGTTTTACTCTTACTCTAAATTAGACCAAACACTGATTTTCATTTCGCGTTAGTTTTGAGAGGGAAATAACTTTGACGGAGGCTTATTTATGTCTAGCATTGGGCGTCGAACAGCTAAAACAATGATGATAGTGATCGTGATCAGGATCAGCGTTGTAATTTGATAGTGAGACGGAATTTCCAACTTCACAGAGCGAACAACGATTCGATTAACACTAGCAAGTGGAGGCCTAATTAGATATCCAGAGTTAGGAGGCAATTCTCAGCCGAGCGACATTGATTTGCAGTCGATAACTGACAGTGGAAATTCCGTATTTAGTATTCATGTATTTATTGCCCAACACATAGCTATTTATCCATTACGTAAATGTTATATTAGTATGATAAAATCATCAAGATTTATACACAAAAAAAACAACTTTTACACAACGTAAGATTTGGGACGAAAATGAAATAAACCGAGAATGTTAAAGATATGCCATATATTTAGAATTATTTCCTCAGTGTTAACTTAAAATAAGACCTCTTCTTCTCTGTCGTTTCACTCTTTACAGAGCGGTCGTAGTCACATTGAGGCATCCGCTTGTATCGTTCATCTTAGACTTAAAACAAGTACCTACATTTTTAACAAAAACCAACGGCTTTCACTTTGAAATATATTAATAGATATAAAAATTGAATATAATTAGTATTACAGTAGCCCATGGCCTAATTCTATGTAGAACCCGTTAGCTCCCGTTCCAAATATCAGGCAAAAGGCGGTTTCAGTGTAAGCATTTAAAGCTAACCTCATCCCCAACGGCAATTCTTATTCAAGAGTGAACGCTTAAGTATTAGAGTTACGAGCATCTGGTAGTAGTTTTATCACGGGCCCGCAGATGCAACTCAGGGCACATCCTTCTTAAATATTCACTTTGCATACTTAGTAAGATAGGTGTGGGAGTTTTAAAGTTTGAACGCCCTATTTTGCATTATGGAAAAGCTGCAATGCGGTTGGTGTATTCTTGAACACTACTTTGTAGAAACGGTTTATCATTTAAATTTATCTTTACCCTTCCTTCCCCCCCAGTCCCGGCCAGGCAGCTGCATTTTTTTTACCGACACGCCTCGGCTGCGCACGCGTTATAAATATGTTACCCACTTAGAGCGTAGGTACATAAATATTTCCATCCAAAGGTTGCCTGTTAGAGACCGACCTCAAAATTATTAAATACTTTATTATTAAATTGGTTATGTTTCTTTTAATTAATCACTTATAAAGACGATTTTTTTTTTGTAGAAGTTGATTTATTTTTTCTTTTTAGTTGTTTGAAGTTGTTTTTATTTTGGCAAAAAAAAATTTTGCCTAGATGTGTAGGCCTAGAAAGGATGCTCTATCTCTACCTTACTCTACTAAAATATTTATCTGATAGAGTTCCTTTGACTATCCTTCATTTTCAACATCAGACCCCTAATAATATCAGTCAAACCCCATTTAGATGAACGGTCTCAGTAATATAAGTTGAACAAGCCCAAACACAAAGTACTTGCTGAAAATCGTTGAGGAGTTCCCTCGACTGCCTTTCCCTCCATCATCAGATCAACACCAGACCCTCATTAATAAAAGGGCTTTATTATATTGAATAATATTAATGCAACACACAAGTCGGAAAGACAATTTTTTTAAGAGTTTCCCTCAATTTCTTCAGGATTCCACCATCAGATCCTGGTTTCCTTAACTTGGGACCACCCTTAGGATACTCCCTTTACAACCAAAAAAAAAACAAAATCGGTTATATATGTACGACAATCTTATCTTCGGACATATATAAAAAAAACAAAACGGTCTAATTGAGAAACCTCCTCCTTTTTTTGAAGTCGGTTAAAAATGAAAACATATAAAAAATCTTTTCAGGAATTGAAATGGACAGAAATTGTATTTTTCGAAAAAAATACAATTTCTATTTGACATGGATTGTGTGGATCTTCAGCAGTAATATTTACTTAGAATGAAGAAGTCTGTTAGGAAATAGTAAATAATATTGTTTTCATATCCTGTACAAGCTGTGCCCTGCGGTGCTACCCGCGTTATAATGGATGAAGTACTCTTAACCAACAACATATTTATTTGAATAAAGACTAATATTATTATGTTGATACAACTTAAACAAACAAATTATTTTGACCAAATTAGGTACCATAAAAACGGTTTTTGTGAGTTAATCTTAAAAGATAGACATATACTATCGCGGACTGTTTTTAGATCATAAAAAGAGCTATTATTCTTTAATACATATTTTTTGTGTATCTTGAACCGTTTTCACGGCGCACGCAACGGAAGGCTTCAAAGATGAACAATTTCGCCCGTTTTTTACACATTTACCACTATATCTTTGCTCCTATTGGTCGTAGCGTGATGTTATATAGCCTATAGCCTTCCTCGATAACTGGACTATACAACACAAAAAGAATTATTCAATTCGAACCAGTAGTTTCGGAGATTAGCGCGTTCAAACAAACAAACAAACAAACAAACTCTTCAGCTTTAACATATTAGTATAGATTATTTTAGGAAGTGTCCTTTGCATAGTTAAATATATCGAAGCGCAACAGCAAAAGTAACATAATTTAAAATTTTTGTTTAAGCGCCTTTTGAACTTCTCTCCTAAAGTTATGATCTGATTGCTCAGAATTTTTCGCTAGTGGAAACTTCTGCTTATTAATTTTAAAACATTGGTGTTCCACTACTGCTAACATTAGCGTAATGATATAAAGCCTTACTCGATAAATGAGCACCTTAGCACTGAAAGATTGTTTCAAAAACGTCCGCTTGAGGCGCAAGAGGTTTCGGGTTCGATTCCCGCCGGGGGACCAGATTTTGTACGATCTACAATTTCTGGTTTCGGGTCTGGGTGTTTTCTATGTATCATATGTATGTATTTACAAAAAAAAAATGTATCTATGTAGTATTTATATCAGTCACCTAACACCCATAGTACAAGCTCTGCTTAGTTTGGGGTTAGGTAATGCTGTGTGAAAAAAAAAAAAAAAAAAATCGAACCAGTAGTATCTGACAGCAGCTTGACTGAACGCTGCTGACAGATGACACGCAATTAAAAAAAATAACTCTTAAGCTGTTAAATATAATTTCCCTTTAGTAGCCTTTGTTTTTAGTTGGTATCCCCAAAATAACAATTTTACAATAGCGTTGAAGTTATTTTGTGCGGTGATTTAGCCTATAGGTTTATTTTTAGTGGGTGAAGATCTAGAATTTTTGTGGTCGGACGTATATTTAGCGGGCATTTGTGTTATCTGTTGTTTTATGTGAATAAAATGCGATGAAAATTTAAATGAGTGATCTTGTATCAAGTTTTGATATTCTGTCAACGAATTTATGCCATGCACATTGTAGTCGAATAACATTTGAATGAACAGATGATTCTGTAACATAATCTATTGTGATGTTCTGGTAAGCTTAACTTTAATAATATTATAATCGTAAGAATGTTGTTTGTTATTTTGAATGAAACTCGTGATGTAGTTTAAAAGTTGTATTAATATGCATTATTTATTTTTACCTCGGAAAACTTAAGGATAGATATCTCTCCACTGAAAATAAAAAAAATAATGTAATTGGTAATTTAATAAATTAGGAAAACTGATGTTGGACAATTTTTATTTCTTCAAAGTTGAACGAGTTTTATAGTTCGAAGAATGATTAGTATTTATCAGCGATATAGGTAAATGGTTATCTTCGCGATAAAATAACAAAGATATTGATATTTGTACTAAGTGTGTGCTTATCAATATCGACATACATTCGTTACATTGAACTCATAATTATTTCATTTCGTCCAGATATAACATTTAATTTAAAATTATTTTAAAATTTGTATTGCATGATTATTAATGATTGACTTATATTGTTGTCTATAGTTCTATACTTAATATTATATAGCTTTAGAGTTTGTTTTTTGGATTGAACGCGCTTCAGAAAGTATTGGTAAGATTTGAAAAAAATATTTCAGTGTTAGAGAGCCCATTAATAGCTAGAGACTCATTTACGTTGTAGTTGTTTTAATATAATAATACAGAATTGTTTTAATTAGGAAAATCAAATAAGGTTCAACACGGACGAACGAAGACGGCACATTTGAAATTGGATACCTATGTGATTGGGTTTGGAAAACCATATGACACGGCTGCAGTCGGATCGTTAGGTCCAGCTCGTTAAAAACTGGGTCCCGGAAGGATAACGATACCGTTGACAAGACAACCTGGATGCCAATAGGGCCCTGTGTCTAAGGTAATAACAAAACGAGGTAAAAAGAAAATGTTCTTGTCTTTTTAGGATGTGTATAATTTCTTATCTAGTTTCATAACGATGCTTTGTGATTCATACTCTGTGAAGCTGTCGCCGACTAATTTGATGTCTTTTGTACTTCGGGGATAACCTGTTTTCTGTTTAATGCAGTGAAAACAACATATAGACTGCGCATAATTTTTAAAATCCTGCACGGTTTATTGGTACTGAAAATCATTACCTTTTCAATCATTAATTTTACCGACACATACGCAATGAAGTCTAGCTTCATAAAGCAATAAAGTTCTAGAGAGTTTAGTAAAAATCGCACGAAATCGTTAATCGTTATCGCACTCTATAGTGTATTGAAGTTAACGTCTTGGTTATATCTTTGCAAGTCAAAAATAATTTAGGTACACTTTTAATGAATAATCATTGTTTTTTAGACATTTTGAGCAAATTTTAATATCGATTTTTGTTAGTTGTATGTTTCTTATTATTGTAAGGACTCCCACTTTCAACTGACGTTAAGTTTATTTTTAATTCGTTAAATAGTTCATGAACGGGCTTATATCTGATTTGCCATTTAATTATTGTATTACCTTTATAAATAAAGGTATTATATTTCTTACATACTTTTGAATTATACAATCTAAATAAATTACAACAATATAGTAGGCAATGCTCAAGCTACGCCCCGCTGAAAAAACACTAATAGTGTAGATCAAGTTTTTCTTTAGTAATATTTCATTATTATAATATCGGTTATATTTTTTGGTTACAAAAGTTAACTGGTCTAGTTTCTGGTGTTCTCTTTAGGCACCTCTTTTAGAATCGAAAGCCTGAAATTTGAGTAATATTTATTATTATTTTTTCTGTAAACAACAGGACATTTGACAAAACTTAAGCGGAAAAACACCAATCATCAGACAAAATGGAATCCACTAGACTGACCGATGAAGATCAATTGTTGTACAATGGGTTGCTATTCTGCACACTGCGTTCACATGATAGCGTTAGTGATAAGCTTCTAAGCATTTATAAATACATTGAAAAGGGAGCTGACGTCAATGCTCAAGACCAGAATGACAGGCGCAATACTCCCTTGCATGTAGCCGTGAAACAGAAAGAACCTGAACTACTGAAAATATTACTTGAAATGGGTGCTGATTGTAATATAAAAAACCAAGATGCACATACACCCGTAAATTTAGTAGAGTTATCCCAAGATAATCGTAAATTCAATATGATAGCCATTATTAAGCTACATAGTTCTGTTGAATTTAACGACGAATACGAAGAAAAAAACAAATTAGGTGAAAATAAAGCTACTGTTAATAAGATAAACGAGAAAACACATCCTACAGATAATTATTTAAATATAAATTTATCCAAGGAGTCAGTAGTAAAACTAGAGGAAAAACAGATAGTACCAGAAAAAAAAGAACAATTGCGGTCTGGCACAGCTGGAATTGGAGGGCAATTATTTGAAACAAAATTATTAGCCCTTCTTTTACACAGAGCAAAAAATGATTCGGATATAACTGATTTTGTGATTGCAACCAACCTTGCTGATTTAGGAGCTTTTGATGATATAGTTTTTAAATATTCATTAAAAGGAAGTGAAAACCCAATGTTTGTATTTGTACAAGCCAAACATAAGGGAAATCCAAGACTTCAAGAAAAATTAAGTGTTTCAAGTTTGATAAATGAAGACATAAAGGCTGATTTTAGCTTGACTAAATATTATAATAGTTTTTTATGTGTAAGGAAACAATTTGTTGAAAAATCAGGTCATAATATATTTAGTTATGATTTTGAAAATGTTGACTGCAAGTTTATAATTTACACTTCAGCTTTTGAAAATTTTAATAAAAAGAAATTAGTTGAGGTAGAAGGTAAAGAAACATTATTAATAACAGGATCTGAAGGTAAGAGATTCAGGTTTGATTATGATGATTCCGACATCGATATTCTTTTAACACAAACAACCATGTCGACAGCCGAATCACTTGGGAAGAAACTTGCTGAGAATATTGCAATACAAATAAATAAAGAGAAAGTAAAAAATATAATGTTCGATGAATTAATTATAACTTATCACGTTTATTTAGCAGAAAATGTAATTGAATTTACTTCTAAAGATTCAAAACGCTCTAAGTATGTTGTTGCCAAATTTCGCAAAAGTTTTTTACTAAGCGACCAACACGACATGGCTGCCATGCGACAAGCAATAGTAAAAGTGTTTAAAAACTATAACGTCGAAAAACAAATTCCAGGTCTAAATGAAGAACCTATCAAAATTCTTGAAACTATAACGTTTCTTTTACCAATAAATTTTGGAAATTTTGAAATGCCAATACAAACGAAAAAAGAAATGTATGAGAGGATATTTCAAGAGCTGGTTTCAACGAAGACAAATAATGTTGTAGTTATAAATGATTCTATGATTGGTAAAGATAAAAAAATAAAACAAAGTATTGAAATGTTACGGCACCTTGTTGGACCAATTTTAACTCTGGATAAATGTAATAATTTGTTTAAAATTGATACTATTAAATTTTATGCAATGTTTGATAAAATACAAAAGATTCCAGATTTAGAATCATTACGACTCGATATTGTAGTAAAAAAATTTCCTCAGCTCTCTATTAGGCAAAATTATGTAAAACACATTCATGACTTTCTAAGAAGAATTATATTTTTCACTAATCAAGCCACGCAGGACATGATAGAAGAAATTTCGAAAAAAGAAATAGGAAAATTAAACAACTCAGATGATTCTTTATTCAAAATAAAAAGTGAAGCAATTTATCTTAATTATCATGATAAAATACAAAAATGGTGGATGGACCTAAAAAGACCAAACAATAAGCAATATCTCGATAAATCTAATCAGTTTTACGATGAAGCTAAAAGTAATGTAATGCACATGCCTCACATAAATAGTTTAAGTTACCTTTATATCCAAAAGATAAACGCAACCAAAATTAAATTTAAAGAAAGTGTTCTTAATAATTTATTAAACGACGTACTGGTACTACAAAATGAATTAACGATACCCAGGAAGTGTTTAAACATTATTACGAACGATTTGAATTTAACAAGTATAAAAGTGGATGCATATTTTAAAAATATTCTTAAATTGTATACTCATAAATTTCTTTATTTAGATGACATTGAGAATTTTCAAGACAAAATAATATCAGAAATTTCAGAAATCAGTGACACAACAACAATAATAATAGTCATAGACAAATATCACAAACAACCAATATTTCAAAAAATATTTGAAACTCTAGCTTGCAAGGAAAATTTGATAAATATCGTTATTTTATCGAAACATATACTTACTTTAAAAGCCTGTTCTTTGAAAGTTGTTACTGACAAGTATAATAGTTTGAATGATATTGAGAATAAAGAAAAACAGATAATAATTCAACGGAAGGTAATATCATATCAAGGATATAAATTACCGTTTACAAATTTTATAAAACCTTCTATGTATAGTTCAATAAAAGGAAATATACTAGATAAGGTCATGAAAAATCACACAATAGAGATAGGAAAACAGCTAACAGACAAAAGTAACAAACATGAGATATATATTGATCGGTGTATCTATAGATGTTTAATTTTGTCAAACCATCAAGAATACCGCAAAGAATATCATGTAATATACAAGGGTATTGCGCGCATAAAAACTGATAAAGATATATTAATAATATCTGAAGATGTTGATGTATTTAAGAATAATGTAAAAACATGGTTGGACAAAAATATACATTGGTTTAAAAAAACTGACAAGAAAAATATTCATTGGATTCAAACTCACGGCAGTATTAAAAAAATAATGTCATTCGTTTCTAGAACAGAATGTAACAACATAAAATGCTTGAAAATAGCACAAACGTTTCATGATTTAGATAGAGTTGTGATAATTAATGCTATGCCTGGAATGGGTAAATCAGTTTTATTAACGCATTTGACCAATGAAACTAAAAGTCGTAATAAAAATTTATGTATTTTAAAATTAAATTTAATTGATCTTAAAGATGAAATTTCAAATTGGAGTCAAATTGAAAGAGATACAAACAAAATGATTTATTTAATCGAAATGCTATATAAATCATTCTCTAGGCACGGTCATGATATTAGTTCTTTGCTTTTGTCAGTTGGCAAAACTCTTAAAGAAATTATATTATTTAATGATGACAACAACATTTATTTAAAAAATAACATTGAAATTGAACAAAATGACGAATTAGAGCAAATGTTTTTTGAATTTCAAGTTTTTTTAAAGCAATACAATGGTAATAAAATTATAGTAGCTCTTGATGGATTTGATGAAATTTGTCCAGATTTTAAACAAGAGTCTATTGAGATATTTTCATTTTTGATAAGTACTAAATTAAGACATATTTGGATTTCAACAAGATCTGACTTAAATATCAGCGACCTGGAAACAGAATTAAATACGTTTTCCTTTACGTTGGCTGGATTTTCACAAGAAGAAAAATTACAATATTTGGAAAAGTATTGGTATAATTATGTTAAACAGTATCCTTCTGATGTGGAAACGAATAAAGGAAAACTAAAATTTATTACGGAACAATTCTTGAATGCCATTTTGCTCAAAATAAAGGATACCACTGTTAATAATATCGGAAAAGTACACAACCTCAACCAGTTCTCTAGTATACCGCTTCATTTATTTATGATAGCGGAAGTTTATAAGCAATATTTTTCCAAGTTTTTTTTAAATATTGTTGGACCAACATTTCCAGAAGAGTTATATAATGCATTTAACTTGATATATTTGTATGAAAAATTTATTGATATGAAATTTGAGGAAATTCTTTTCAATGAAAAGAAGGAAAATTTAAATTCAAAAGATCCGAAAGATAGAATATTAAAGTCAATGACTCGAAAAAAATTGATTGAAGACTACAAAAAACTGGCTGCTCATATAATTTTTAAGAATATGTCTGGGATTATAGATAAACATCATTCAAAAATAATTTCAGATATAATAAACCGTTTTAAGTTAGGCGAGGAATTGACAGGCATCATTGAGTTTACTTCTCCCGACGTACCAAAGTTCGTTCACCGAACGTTAACTGAGTACTTTGCATGTGAATTTCTTTGTGATCTTTTAAAGGACGGCGATGTTCGTGCTTGGAAATACTTAACCAATCGTGTGCTCACGGTAGAGGACGGCGGTGTAAGAAGATTTTTTAATGCAAAATTGGAAAAAGATACCTCACTATCAAATTTTACATCTGAACACATAAACAAAGCTTTATTAGGGCACAAAAAGTTCGCCAAATCTTCTCTTTTACCTGCTTTTCACGTTGCGGCTTACGAGTCACAAATAAATATATTAAATTTTTTATTGAATAATTCAAAAGAACATCTGAAGTTAAATCAATTGGATGTTTTTATTTCCTTATTAACTAAAAAGTTCAAAGTTAAATGTATCTTATGTTTAATTTACGAAAGAAATATGATACATGCAATGAGAGCAATAAATGAAATAATAAGTAGATTAGATTCAAGTAAATTATCGCAACTATTGTTTTGTAATGATAAAGAAAAACATAATTTTGTATCAATTTCTTTATTTTCTGACCAAAAAGAACGCACTGAAAATATTGAATATATACTTAGCAAAACGACTACGGTAGATTTAACGAAAATGTTACTTCAACGGCGTTTACATTTACCTGGTGCTTATGATAATTATAAACTTACATATCCAATACTTAACATTCTAGTAACATTCATTAATTATAATACAGTTATATATAAATATTTAAAGAAACTTAGTCCAGAGCAATGCAAGGTCGTTTTCAGTGCTACAGATGATTTTGGTAGAAACCCGGCGCACTGGGCAGCTTTATATAACAATGAGAAGTTTTTTAATCTTATGGTCACTCTCGTTAATTCAGAAACGTTAAAAGAAGTATGTACAAAGAAGGACTATTCAGGTAACATACCGTTACGATGTTTTGGTACCCTTATTTTTAATTTAGATTGGTTTAAAACATTATGTGGTAATATTGGATTAGATTTTGAATTTGTTGGTAATGGTAAGTGGCGATTGTGTGACAATAAAAATTCCGTGTTTTATTAGTAACTAGTAGTGCCCCTCGGTGTTACCCGCGTTATAATTAATTTTCCCGCGGAATGACAGTTTCCCGCGGTTTAAAGCCTGTGTCCAGGCTCTAGAGATTCTCCGTGCCAAATTTCATTTACATCGAATCAGTAGTTTTCGTGTGAAAGCGTAACAAACAAAATTACATTTACATTTATGGAGGTATATTAGTAAGTTAAGTATTAGTAAGTAGGTATGTAGTTGTGTATATCTATTGCAATAAAATTCATTATAATATTTAAATACTAACTACTACTACTGGGTCTTCGTGGTACTTTAAATACAAAATAAGAATTATGTCTACTAATACAAACGATATTTGCACCAAGACTTTCTAATATGTCTTTACTAAAGATAATACTTGAATGGTCAGCTACAATCCTTGTAAGAGGTTTATTGAGACTGAAATACTTTTCAAGTGTTGCTAATAAGAAAATATATTTCTATTTTAGAACTCTAAAATTAGTTTGAATTCATTTATTTTGTTTAGAAACATTCACATATTTTAAATAATTGAATCGTCCTGAAGTAAGACGTAAATTTTTTTAGATACTACATTTTAGCTTTATTGGTTTTGGTTGAATCATTATCCAGTCATACAATCAGTACTTGTGTTCTCAGTTACCAAGTATATTAAAGCATCGGGTTCTTGTTATTTCCAAGCATTTCCACTAATTGCCACCACTCAATATGCTCCGGCACGCAAAAAGAGACAATATTAATAAAAGTATGAATATTGATGCGGAAAGTAAGTATTCAAAGCGAATAATTACAGCTTTGATGTTCTTCGATTAGAAGGTTCTATTGTGATTTCAATACTTTTGAGACTTGGATTTAGTAAAATAGGTATTCAGGTAAAATATTTCTGTACAGATGACCGGGGTCAACAAAAGAAAACGGGTCGTTATATATACGGACTGACTACGACGATAATTCCTTATTAAAAAAGAGAAAAGTAAAGTCACAATCTTTATTTGCTTGAAACATAGGTCTTAAAATTAACTATGGCTCTAAAAATAAATTTCGCTCAGCTAAGTAGCGCCTCGAATACTTAAATACATGCATTAAATTTTTTATGTTTGATTATATTAATTTATAAATAGTCCTGTAGTCAGTTCTTATTATACCTTTATATAATTTTATACAACCACCAATTAAAACTATGTATATCAGTCCTTCATATAGTACATTTAAAATCACCAAAATAAAAATGCATCGAAACAATTTCTACTATAGTTTATGGGAAACCAGTTCCTTACTGCTGCACTTATCTTTAAAATCGGGATCTGTAGGGAAATCTAAATAAAATCATAATCGTCATAATTGATATTTTGATATTTAAATTTAAGGTAGAATAATGTACACGTTTATTTTTATATACTTTATTTACATTAATATAAGTGTATATATATATATAAGTTAATATTACTATAGCCTAGCCCCAAACTAAGCAAAGCTGTATTATGGTAGGTGACTGTGACAAAAAAAAATGTTTATTGCACAGAAGACAGCTAGAGATTACAAGTTATTAATATTGTACAGTGAATTTATCTGTGTAAATATAGTAGTTACTAATGAAATAATTATAATATTATTGGATAAATTATAATAAAAACGAATTAAGATATTATAGAATTCAAATGTTTTTTCAAAATGTTTGCCCAAGCAGATCCGTGTATTTACATCCCTAGTTTTGGGGTCTCGAACAATACTAATAAAAACCTCGCGTGCTGGTTTCTCAAAGTTGTTTGCGGCTACAACGTCACGCGCTTAAGTCACTTCTGAATATTGTCATATATTAAGTTATTATTTAGATTTCTGTGGATGTCACTGTCATGTATGAGGGTAGCGATGGATTCATTATTTATAAATGGTGGTGGGTAGTTAAGCGGACTGTTGTAAGCTGAAAGAATACAAAGACGTGACGTGTCTCATTTTATTAATTATCATCTTCATCATCATATGTAACAGTCCCCAATGACAGTCTTTTGAATATTGAAACCAGCCATACAGAATTAGAAACAGGATATGAGTGACTTGTTTATTAAAGTAATTTTGCCTAAGTTTCTGGAATAAATACGTATTGAATCTTAAGTTGTAAAAAGATATCCAAATCTGTGTGCATAGAGACTTGAGATACAATTTTTTTTACGTAATAATAATATAGTATTATATATTATTATTTTGAAAAAAGCCTTAACCAGTATGCCGAATTTAAAAAAAAATAAGTTAAAATATCTTTATAATTTAGTTTCTAGATAAAGCTCGGTTTGCGATATTTAACAAGAGCAACTGGTACTAAAATATGCTTATACATAATGTTAATAGCCTAAGATATAGGTAGATTACAAATTGTAAAGAACACTGAATTGCTAGTTTTCATTGTTCTATAGGTTAAGTAATTTTTGACGTAAAAAATATTACTCCTACTTTCTTCAGCATTGCTTAACATAAGTTCATATATTTAATAAATTGTAATTTTGCACAAAACACGTTGTTTTTTAATTTTGTTTATGTACATCCTTGTGGAACCTTTTCAAAATCTTTTAAAGAAGAATGTGTCAGCCAGAGTAATATTCCTTTTTAAAAGGATAACGGTGATTCATTTTATTTATATACTTTATTTTATTGTTCACACAATTATATCTTAAACTAGCTGTGCCCTGCGGTGCTACCCGCGTTATAATGGATGAAGTACTCTTAACCAACAACATATTTATTTGAATAAAGATTAATATTATTATGTTGATACAACTTAAACAAATTATTTCGACCAAATTAGGTACCATAAAAACGGTTTTTGTGAGTTAATCTTAAAAGATAGACATATACTATCGCGGACTGTTTTTTAGATCATTAAAAGAGCTATTATTCTTTAATACATATTTTTTGTGTATCTTGAACCGTTTTCACGGCGCACGCAACGAAAGGCTTCAAAGATGAACAATTTCTCCCGTTTTTTACACATTTACTCCTATTGGTCGTAGCGTGATGTTATATAGCCTATAGCCTTCCTCGATAACTGGACTATCCAACACAAAAAGAATTATTCAATTCGAACCAGTAGTTTCAGAGATTAGCGCGTTCAAACAAACAAACAAACAAACTCTTCAGCTTTATAATATTAGTATAGATTAAAACATTCTGAAACCCCTTATGTAAGCATAACGCTTTAGTTAATTCCTTAGTAACTTATCGATAAAGTTCATGATTATTAAAATACTCTTAAAAAAATTACATTGATAAATATAATCAACCGAAGTCCAGCAGTGATCATTTTAAGGCTGAAATTAAGATATCCAAAGTCGGAAATATAGGTCCATTTAGTTGTGTATTTCGTTACTTTGATAATTAAATAATTGTGTAGATAGATAATTTCTTCATTTCAAACCAATACTTACAGAAAAGTAATACTTCAGATACTTTAAAGTGTTTGGAGGACATCTGATATTCACCAACCCGCACTTGGCCAGCGTGGTGAATTAGTGCCTAATCTCTCTCGCCAAGAGAGAAGTCACTGTGACTCAGCAGTGGGAACGTTAATAGGGTGGTGATGATTAACTTAAAATAACAATGCATAAC
Source organism: Gymnoscelis rufifasciata (assembly GCA_929108375.1). Taxonomy (NCBI): domain Eukaryota; kingdom Metazoa; phylum Arthropoda; class Insecta; order Lepidoptera; family Geometridae; genus Gymnoscelis; species Gymnoscelis rufifasciata. Next base: position 7,177,361 of record OV815302.1, on the reverse strand, counting down.
CACATTATTAGTTGTTCAATCGGCGGCATTATTGCTAAAAGTGATGGGTTGCAAAACCTGTGAAAGCTAAGCTTTTGTAATTAAATAATTACTTTATTTCAATCTTATTTTATTAATTAGATAATATTTCATGTTTTATATTGTATTTTTGTTTGGTTTATTGTTATTTGTTCGTTTATTGAATATGTATGCATGATTTTTTAAATTACATATAAACTTTTTGATTTGATTTAATTTGATCTCTTCCAGACAACCTTTGGATGGACAGGATTTTCGGAGTTTTTTTTCTATCCACGTCTGTAAGTTGTTAACCATCTGAATCCTTACACGTGACCTCCGGTGGTGCTAAGAGCAGTCTCTGGTGGTAGGCTTCGGCCGCGGCTTGTCACCACCCTCCGGGCTGGGCCAATGCGTGAAACGATTTTTCGTGTTTCGTAATGTGGTCCGGAGAAGCTAGATACCGAGCTAGGTCTTCAACCCCATCTTAGATCACATCGTCACTTTACATCAGGTGAGATTGTGGTAAAATGAAAGCTTATCCAGTATTAAAAAAAAATTGCTAGGAACACGAAATACCTTATGTATATTACATACGTATAACGCTTTATCTGCCTAAAAAATAAAACAAAAACCAACGTAACTATCCACCGGAAATGAGGTGGATAATTTGGAAATAAAAAAGCTATGAGGTAATAAATTTTTCATCGGCGCGTAATCTTTCAAACAGAGTATTGAGTTCCCAGATTGCAGTGTGATCTTTGAAGTCTGAAAGAGGGTTCTGATTTACTACTCTCCCGGGAACAGCTCGGGATAAGAAGAACCCCAGATAAGTAATAACTTCGCTATCATATTTCATAACACTTTTTGTATTAGTGTTTTAAACGAAATAAAGAATGATGGTTAGTTTTGATGTTCATATATTTCAAATTCATTTTAATACTGTTGTTTTAATTTTAACGATAAATCTTAATTTAATATTTAAGAAAAACCCCCGATTCCAATGCTTTAATTTCCTTAAAAGTAAAACACCATAATATTTAGTAATATGCACGCGATGCTCTTTCATTTGATACCCCACTCCAGTATATTTGCAAATTTTCGGTTTTCCTTCCCCACTCTCACTCCCATAACTTATAAGCGGCTCAAACGATTTTCATGAAAAATGAAGAACACTCGGACCAAGCTCACCTTTCATACAAAAAAAAAACTAAATTGAAATCGCTCCATCCGTTCGGGAGCTATGATCTCACACCCTCTCTCACGCTATGATGTCCCAGACAGACAGACACACAGACAGACACGTCAAACTTATAACACCCCTCTTTTTTGGTCGGGGGTTAAAAAGTAGTATCAAAATAAATGTTAGATAACATTATTTGATATAATAAATATCTCCGGACTAATCACACAGCATTACCTAACCCTAAACTAAGCAGAGCTACGGATTCTTGGTGACTGATATACTACATAGATACATTTTTTGTAAATACATAGGAAATAATTATGGCATGTTATAACTATAACCTTTTTAGAGTTCTTTAGCCAAATGGCAAAATGCGGAACACTTATTGATTCGTCATGTTTGTCTCTGTCTGCCCGTCCGTATGTCACAGCCAATTTTATTCCGAAACCATAAGAACAATATTGCTGAAACTTAGTAAGTATATGTATTCTGAACCGCATTAAGATTTAAATAACTAGAAACCCCTTAAATTTTGTCTCGATAATCTTAAAGCGGTTCACAGAATAATTTTTTTTACCAAGTTTCAACAATATGGTCTCAGAAAAAATTGGCTGTGACATACACGGACAGAGAGACGGACAGACAGACGGACAGTTATGACGAATCTATAAGGGTTCCGTTTCTTGCCATTTGGCTACGGAACCCCTTAAAATTAAGGTAATTAATTAATATGCGTATTCCCTAATTAATTAATTAACAGGAGGTATGCGTACCTCTTGCTTTTCAACGATGTACCTTAAAAACTATTCCTATTCATGGAGAAAAGTTTAGTAAATAGTATAATATACTAGCTGACCCCAGCAAACGTTGTTTTGCGAAATTTTTTTTTTTTTTCAAAATGAAAAATAGATGTTGGCCGATTCTCATAGATACCGGATAAGCACAAAAAATTTCATCAATATCGGTCAAGCCGTTTCGGAGGAGTTCGATTACGCACCCCGTGACAGAAGAATTTTATATTATTCGATATTAAATATACATAGGTTTAGTAGTAGCTGGCTAGTACCGGCACCGTGTTTAAATATGTTTTTTTAATTAAGAAAGTGCCAATAAACCCTAAATACCTTAATCCTATAACCGTCTGTACACATCATTCGATGACGCATTTGTACATATAACCATAAATAATATTAACCATCCCCTACATTGTAATCCGATACCGCTATCGTTAACGTTAATAGAAAACCATTTACGGTTATTGTCTTCTGACGGGTTGACGTCGCCGCATGTCGGAAGTTTTGAGGTGCACAAATATATAGACATAGACGTCATAATTTTATTTACCACAGAAACACACACAAAAACAATACACACTCAAAATCACCATATTTTATTAAATTACCAAACATATACATATATAAAAAAAACACAGAGTGAGCAGGTACGTGTATGCTACAGCAGTAAGTGGGTAGTGGTGCTCACCATGTGTGCGGCGGCATGTTTGATCTTTTGAATATAACATCATAATATTATCTCACAATATGTATATTACAGTATAATGTGTGATAATAAATTATTATAAAGGATATATACCAAACAAACACATATACAATAGAAACAATACAATACAAGATACAAGATACAAAATTATTTATTTCCATAGTTTGGTTTTACAAAACTTAGACACGTCAAAATAAATCACAAAAAAAAACAAAATAATCATAAGTGCTTATAGATAAGTAGGAAATAAATTTATGGTATCTGGTCGCTTCGCTTTTTTTACACTAGAGCAAAGAAGCGATTAGAAACTCTAGCTCATTTTTGTATTGAAACTTTACATACAATCATTATTTGTCAGTCTTGTTTTTGATTTTGTGTTGGAGCAGATTCCGTCCCAAACAGTTTTGTCCTCAAGGTAATCCGATATATTATAATAAGCTTTTTTACAAAGATTATTTTTTACAATTTTCTTAAATTTAGTAATTGACAACTGTTGCAATTCTTTGGGAATCTTGTTGTAGAAGCGTATACATTGCCCTTTAAATGATACATTAACCTTATGCAGCCTAGTGGTGGGCAAAGCGAGTTTATATTTATTTCTTGTATTTACATTGTGTTTATCACTATTTTTTGTAAACAAATTAATATTTTTATGCGTATACATAATGGCTTCATAAATATATTGACAAATGACGGTCAATATGTTTATTTCTTTGAATTTATCACGTAGCGAATCTCGGGGACCCATATTATAGATAGCACGAACAGCCCTTTTCTGCAGTACAAATATGGTATTTATGCGTCCTACTCCAGCACTCCCCCACAGCAAAATACCGTATGACATAATGCTATGGAAGTAACTAAAGTAGACCAGTCTAGATGTTGCAATATTAGTTAAAACTCTAATTTTTTTGACTACGAAAGCAGCAGAACTGAGCCTTTTCGACAATTTATCTATATGAGGGTCCCATTGAAGCTTGCTATCTAAAGTTATACCTAGGAATACAGTATTTTCAACGAGCTCTAAATTGTCGCCCTTTATTTTAATATCTACAGAACCTTGTTTTACATTAGGTAGTGAAAATCGAATACATTTAGTTTTATTTTCATTCAATAATAAATTATTGGATTCAAACCAATGGACTACTTTAGAAATTGCATTATTTACCTTGTCAAAGTTATTAGTGCGACGATCTATTTTAAAAAGAAGTGAAGTATCATCAGCAAATAATACAATTTCATGTTGATCCTGTACAAGATGTGGCAAGTCATTTATGTATATCAAAAAAAGGTAAGGTCCTAATATGGATCCCTGAGGTACACCCATTGACACTAAGGACCCTGGAGATCGTTTCCCATTGACATCAACTCTTTGAATTCTTTCGCTTAAATAGGAAGCAAAAAGATCCAAGGATTTGCCCCTAATTCCATAGTGGCTCAATTTCCTGATCAATGTTTCATGGTGCACGCAATCGAATGCCTTAGATAAATCACAAAAAATTCCTATTGCATCCTGCGACTTTTCCCAAGCATCATAAACATGAGTTAGTAACTCAACACCAGCATCAGCAGTGGACTTGCATTTAGTGAAGCCATATTGCTTGTTATGTAGTAAATTATTTACATCAAAATGTAATGAGAGCTGGCTTAAAATAAGCTTCTCAAATATTTTACTAAATGTAGGCAGAACTGATATTGGTCTAAAGTTAGTAGGGTCCGTTATATTGCTTTTCGCTATACAATTCATACAATTTTTGTCTGCTTTTATGTATACCTACAGTTGCCCACTCACTAAACCAGGTTTGTCTGAGACTACAATTGATTTAGTTGTAAATATTACATTAAAAATGTTATAAAATTGATTGAAAAATGTACTATAAAGTTGATTGGGATTGTTGTTATAGTAATCAAAAGGAAGCTGTAGATCCCAACTACATTTAAACCTCTCAAATCGATTTGTAGTCACTGGTACAAAGGTAATTTTCTTTTTTATAATTTGTCTAGAATTTATATTAAATTTTACATATTGCCCTAGATGATCGGATTTTAGGTTACTTATTATATTTTTGCTGATTACATTTTCATTTAGGCTGGTATAAATATTATCTAAACATTTTGCTGATGTGTCTGTTATTCTGGTTGGTTCCATAAATAAAGGTATTAAGTTATAGGAACCAAATAAATTGCTTATTCTAGTACTTAATGAATAGATTTCTAGGAGATCTATATTAAAATCCCCGCAAATAATAATACTTTTGTTTTTTTTACACATTTTAAATAAAACATCATCCATAACCTTTTCAAATATTTCATATGATGCTGACGGTGGTCTGTATACGCTTACTACAAAACTCTGCTCCAACTCCACACATGCTATTTCAATTTGGCTTTCAACGGACAAGCATGTTATGTCTTGTCTATTCTTAAACTTTATTGCCTTATTTAGCAATATAACACTACCGCCTCGAATAGCATGTGTTCTACAGAACGAACTACCAACTTGGTGACTTGGGAAGTTAAACATCAGTTCATAATCTTTAAGCCAATGCTCTGTAATACACAGAATGTCAACATTAAAAGAACTTAAATACAATTCTATTTCAAATAATTTACTATTAATTCCTTGTATATTTTGATGCACCAGGGTAGTAGTAGGAGATATTGTATTTTGTTTACATTTTAGCATTTTTTTGGGGTGATTCATATTATTTGACTTTTTAAGGTATTTATTTTTGTTTTTATTGATTTGAATAAAATTTTGGCAAGAGACTTCCTCTATTGTCTTAGTATCTAATTTAAAAAACTTGGAAAAAGTTCCAAAGACTTACAAGAAGTGTCATTATAATGCTCAAAAGAAGCATTTTTATGAGCCAAATTATTGGCTGATGTACTTAAAAAATAACATAGCGAATCAGCTAATTGTCTAGTATAAAAATTTGAAAGGTAATAATTACCTTTAGTCAAGTAATATTTTTTATTAACTATACAGTTAATATCAATCACATGTACAGGATTATTGCATGAAATTGTATGCAAAGTCATGTTTAGATTATATCTAATGTTATTTTCTTGTTGTGGCAAACTTTGGCTATAAGGAAATGTATAGAATACAATATTGCCCACCTGTAGTGAAAATAGTTCATCTACATATTTAATTAGGTCAGATTTCTTTACATTTCCTCTATTTCCCATCAAAATTATCAAATTGGTGAATTTATTTAATGAAGTATCACTTCTAATGTTTTTCATGATTTGATGCAAATCAGAAAATGGAAAACAATTATTTACTATTGGATGTTTCATACTAATATTTAAAAACTTACCAACATTTTTTCCAAGTTCATCGCAGTACACTATAGTTTTTGTACATTGATCCAGGTTTCCTGTGAGTAATGATGCTGGTGCAATACTATCCAGACATGACTCTCCATGGCCCTGGCCATCAACACGAGCCGGACCAGAATTATCATGTCCTAAACTAACATTGCAGTCACATCCGGATAATATCCTAGTCTCAAGACTTGCCTGGCTATTCAGTAAAGCATCCATGGCTAGACTGAGTTCCCTGATTTCATCACCTGACCTTTACATGGTTTGGTAATGGGTCATGGAACGCTCAGCCGAACCAAGTTTACATTTCAGATTCTCTATTTCTGTTTCGTATTGAACTCTACTACAATTAAGCTCATTTGTGCATAATTGTAGTTTATCCAACAATGATCCAGCAATTATAGATTTTTTTACAGCTTTTTTATGACTAATTAACATTTTTTTAGTTTTTTTTATGATTTTATTGATTTTTATATATTTTTTTAACTTATCTTTGCTAGGCATGTGTATTTTGTTTATGTTAGAAGCTGCCACATGATCAACACTGTCATCATTAGTTAGGTCAATAGTATATAGTGAAGGATTCATTATAGCGCTTTCAACAGAAACATGGCCAGTGATTTTATGAGGTAAAAGTTCATTGAACAAACTATTTGTGGTGGCAATGGCAGAGTGTTGAGCCTTATCTTCCAACTGTGTGATTATATGGTGGGCATCACACAACTCCTTCTCCAAAATAGAAGTTCTTTTCAGTGCCGACTCATACTCAATGCCACAATTTTGGTCATACCTATCAACTATTGTCTGGAGTTTATCGCGGTCTTAATCATAAAATCAAATCAATTTCTTCCAGACAACCGTGTATTGAGATATAAATACAAAACGTAATAAATAAATAAATATATACAGAATCGTTGTATGTTTTACAAGTTTTGTATTATTTATTTTGTTTACCATAAATAATTATCTATACCATAATAATAATCAATATAATAATTAGAATATATATATTGTATCTTTCGCCTCACGCTTAAGGCGTCGCTTGCTATATAGGTATGTATGTTGCTTGATTAGATTTTTCCGCGCTATATAAATTATTTTCATGTCAACTGACTACTACTTAATTATTTATCTGCCAAATCCCATCCACCTCAGTTCTGAATAAAGTGTGAAAGAAGTGCATTTGGGTTAATGACCTATACTGTTGAAAAGCTTCGGTAGTGTACGTTACAAATGATTTTTTTTTACTTTTCCATTATTTTGGAAGGGAATGTTTAACTATTTTGATAAAGTTAACACTTGAAGAAACCAGCTGGATTAAGTCGCTGAAAAGGTTCCGACGTAAATTATAAGTTTAGATCATAATTATCAAAAATTATTTCAATTTGCTTTACCTCCTATGTTTTGCACCCAACCCTCGTTACGTATTCCCTCATTCCTGATTGGATATCATATAGTACCCAGGACAAATTTAATGTACTTTTATTCTTATTTGTCAGTGATTATCTGGGAAATGGCTCACATTTTATTTGTAGACCGCGCGGTTGAATTATTCAATTTATCTCGCTGGATTTCAGTAAAATACGTAATGTAGTCACTTCACTGACGAATATAAACGTAGTTTTGCACAACTGGGTACCGAGTTCATTAATTCGTTGGAATACGTATTCACTTGATAAATGTTGGACTTGACGGGTGTAGACGAAAAACAAAGTAAGAGTACTGCTGTTTATATCATCATGTTATATCTAGATGGTAGTTCATACAGGATGTAACATGAGTTTGGGTCAATATGGGAAGGTCAGAAAATATAAGAAGATCTGTTGTTAGGAACCATTTCATCGATATAAGCTATATGAAACATTGCATTATACATTAAAAAAATATACTTTGGGATTCTAACTAAATGGTGGAAGTGTTATTTTTATAAAATACCGGATTTTATTAAAGAAAACTTTTCACACACAAACCATTTCAATTCAAGTCCTTATAATTGGAATCTGTGCTTGAAGCGTCAGTTTGCTAAATTATAAAGTGTAAAAGATGTTACTCAGTTGAACGCCATTTTGCGTCTCACACCATTTCTATTAAGATATCAATTGTGTAGAGGTATATGACGGAGGAGGTGTCCCAGGACCCTTTTTAAAAAGGGTGACGTCATCAGTGCTGACGTCACTGTTGTCGTCGACCTGGTATTTCTCCATAGAAGGTAGTCTCAATGAAACAAGAATGAGAGACAAGAACGTTATTTATTCCAGAGAGGTCCGTTCACTCCGACGGCTCGAGCAAGACTGAATATTTTACTCGGCCTGCGGCTTTATTTATAGTAAATCGTCGTCCCGCGTTTGCACGATAGTAAAACGAGCGAACTTATTTAGATTTACACACTCAAATCAACTCTTAAAATGAAGTCGTAGTGTAGAAATAACGTCTTCGCGCCGACACGGCCATTCTGCAAGGCGGTGCGCGCTCAGCACCTGCCTGGTCTGCGGTTTTACTGTAACAAAGGTTTTGCTTTTGAGTTTGGTATCTGTTTACAACTCCATCGAGTTGCAAACGAGGTTCTCGTAGAATGTTAGTGTAGGTTTGGTTATGTTAGGTTGGAAGGTTCTCGGAGGTTATCATAGAATGTTCTCGGCGGTTCTCGAAGAACGCAGAATGTAAGTGTAGGTTTGGTTATGTTGGGTTGGAAGGTTCTCGGCGGTTCTCGTAGAAGGTTCTCGGAGGTTCTCGAAGAAGGTTCTCGGAGGTTCTCGAAGAAGGTTCTCGGAGGTTCTCGGAGGTTCTCGTAGAAGGTCAGTTTAGGTTAATAGGTTCTCGTAGATTTATAGAAGAGAGAGAGTGTTATGAATGTAGGTGCAATCAGGGCAGATATGTGTTTGTTTATCAGGATATTAATAACTTTACTTGACTGCTAAGCCTTTGAGCATTTATCAGTAGTTTTTTTTTGTTTTACAAGAGGTTAATGTAAGTTAAGGCGTGCTCGAGCACGGATGTTGTAAGCTAATGGTTTTTAGGAGTGTAACTAGGTTTTGTGTAAGCTTTGTCTAGGTAAGGTATTGCAATGGACTCACCGAGTCTATCCAGACACTCCAGCATAGGAAGTAGATGGTACGAGCTCGCTCCTGGTGGGTCATCTTCTTCCGCCGACACGGTTTGCTGTTCACCTGGTTGTGGGGCGCGACGTAGTTGGTCGTGGGCCACCTTCCGGGGACGTACAATTCATGGCTAGCTAAAGTTCTCCGAGGGTAGAGTGCCATAGGTCAGTCATAGTTTTTGATAAACACCAAAGCATTTTTAAGCGTAGCCATAACACGCTCTACTTGTCCATACGCTCGGCTAGCTCCTGGTGCAATGGTATGAATGTTTATGCCATAACGTTTGAAGTAAGTTCTCGTTGTCTCTTGAAGCATGTCTCGTCGGTATGCCCTGGTTTTTTTTTTTTTTTTTTTTACAGAAGGAGCACGATGTGGCACTAGTGGTTGGAGTGTTGGATGCTGTAGGTTGGGGATCCTTGGTGTTTTGACGTTGTTTGGAATCTTGTGGTTTGAATTTACATTGTTCGGTATTGTGATTCGTCTTTTTGCAGATACGACAACTGATTTGAGTTTTGGCCATCATCCATCAAGCGCGGACGTTTGTTTGGTGCGGCAGACGAAGAATCTGATCTAAAACGCCGTTTTCGAATAGTCGAAGCAATCGAAATAAGTTCAGGCACTGATGTAGCTCTCGCATTGAACAACTCAATCCGTAAACGTTCATCATTAACGCATCCTACTACTGCTTCCACAGCGTCATCATTTCTGAGTTTATCTTTTGTGGCCCTTTTCCATAGGACCCAAGCATGTGATAAAAACTCGGCAATGTCCTTAGAGGAGTCATAACTGTGCTCTCGATAACGAACGATGTCGCGAGAATACCTATTCTCTGGTTCAAACGTAGTGATGAGGTTATTGCGCAGCTCTTCCCACGATGACGTGGTAACCAACCAATTGTCAGCCCACATTCTTGCCCGTCCTTTCATCAGACTACCTACCTTCATACGCACATCGAAATCGTTAAGCTTGTAGGATTCTATGGCTCTATCAATGTGTGTACACCATTCCCTGACCCCTACATTAGCATCTGGATCAAATGAAGGTAAATAGACATCCTTGATACGTATCTTAGGATCGGACGATGAACTACAGAAACGTTCAGACATTTGGTGCATCATTTCCATCATCTTCATGACGAAATAAGGTGGCATGCCTGCCATGGACAAATTTGGTACGCCTTCGCCTAATGCACCTTGTGTTGGCGATTCCATTGGCTGTGTGGTCACGTTAAATGTGTCCCTGTTCGTTGTCCGTGGTGCAGCCGATGTTGGCGCAGCCGATGTTGGCGCAGCCGATGTTGGTGCAGCCGATGTTGGCGAAGCCAATTTGGGTGATGCCGATGTCGGCCGAGCCGATGTTGGCCAAGCCGATGTTGGCCAAGCCGATGTTGGTGCACCTGGTTGATGCTGCGTAGCTGCCCGAAGTACATGGTCTGGATCAGGAGCGCTGACGGGACCTGATCCCACTTCTGATGACGGAGGAGGTGTCCCAGGACCCTTTTTAAAAAGGGTGACGTCATCAGTGCTGACGTCACTGTTGTCGTCGACCTGGTATTTCTCCATAGAAGGTAGTCTCAATGAAACAAGAATGAGAGACAAGAACGTTATTTATTCCAGAGAGGTCCGTTCACTCCGACGGCTCGAGCAAGACTGAATATTTTACTCGGCCTGCGGCTTTATTTATAGTAAATCGTCGTCCCGCGTTTGCACGATAGTAAAACGAGCGAACTTATTTAGATTTACACACTCAAATCAACTCTTAAAATGAAGTCGTAGTGTAGAAATAACGTCTTCGCGCCGACATATATAATAACAAAAAAAAAATAGGGTAAGATAATGTAAATAAAGAATAAAATAAATAAATAATGTTTTTCTTTAAATAAGACAGAGATAGTTTGATTTCTAATATGATAATATGAATACGAGGGTGAGAAAGACAGGTGGAGAAAGCACTATTTTTGGCATTTGTAGGATTTCATGTTATGTTGTCATCGCATCAATATGTTCGAGGAGGTTTTATCTGTTCACTTCCGTAAGTGGTAACCCTCTGAATCCTTACACGTGACCTCCGGGCGGTGCTAAGAACAGTCTCTGGTGGTAGGCTTCGGCCGCGGCTTGTCACCACCCTCCGGGCTGGGCCAGTGCGTGAAGCGATTTTTTCGTGTTTCGTAATGTGGTCCGGAAAGAAAAAAAAGACATGACTGGGATTTAAAATCGTTATTACACAGATTATCACGGATATGTAATTGATACCTCGTTTGTTTAAATTGAGTTAAAGATGCTTATTTCAATAGAATTTACCAATAATAGGATTAACATGAAAATAGACTTTAAGGCATAAAGCATACGACTAGTTGATGCTGATGATAATTGATGTTGATGATGCTAGTTGTTTAAGTTGAGCTGGAACCTTTTTGTAACTAAATAATTCTTTTATTTTAGTTTCATTTATTTTCATCATCATTATCACCCTATTAACGTTCCAACTGCTGGGACACAGGGACTTCTCTCTTGACGAGAGAGATTAGGCCTTTATTCACCACGCTGGCCAAGGGCGGTGAATGTCACATGTCCTTCAAAAAGTTCTCAGAACGTGCTGGTTTCCTCACGATGTTTGCCTTCACGTTTAAAGCATACATACATTTCTTAAGAAGAAAAATGCGTGGCGGGGTTTGAACCCGCGGAATGAAAGTCGAGTGTCCTCCCACTTGGCCAACACGGCTTTATTAATTAATTTTATTTTATTGATTTATATTAATTGTGTTTTTGTTTGGTTTATTATTGCAATGAACTCAATTTAATAAAGTTCAAGGATTCATTAGGCTCAGAAGCGTTTATTTCGTAGAAGTTCCATTGCATTGCTTGTATTGAGATAATGTTTGACGTTGCCTAGGCAACAGTTACGTAAGTGACCTATTTTGTGAACAGATCTATTTGCCAAGAGCTAAAGCTAACTGCATAGGTACCTAATTTAGAACATGGAAGCCAGCAAACTGCGAACGAACTACAATAAATAAATGTTGCTAGACTATCACAACAGCCTTTGTAATGTGTTTATTGCTTGAAATATGGTTTACATAGGTGTCAGGTTATCTATACAGTTCTACATACTGCGTCAATTCACATTTGACATGCAATGTCAATTATGATACAAGGAAAAAAAAATATATATAAATAATACAATGCCTGTAACACTTGCATTTGTGAAAAAGTGTTTGTTTTGTGTAAAATTAATAAAAAAATATTTTTTATTTAGGGTTCCCTTTCGTTGACACATCGTCGTCTATCTGGCTGTCACCAAGCTGTAGTTTAAGAACCGTTATAGATAGAGAGTTGAATTTTGAGGGATGATGTATTTCTCTTGGCGCAACAATTAACAACAAATACTAAAAAATGAATGAATATAAAGCCGTGTTGGCTAAGTGGGAGGACACTCGACTTTCATTTCGAAGGTCGTGGGTTCGAACCCCGCCACGCACCTCTGGATTTTTCTTCTTGAGAAATTTATGTGCGCTTTAAACACGTGCTTTAACGGTGAAGGCAAACATCGTGAGGAAACCGGCATGTTCTAAGAACTTTAAAAGAGTTTGAAGGACATGTGACATTCACCAACCCGCACTTGGCCAGCGTGGTGAATTAAGGCCTAATCTCTCTCGTCAAGAGAGAAGTCCCTGTGTCCCAGCAGTGGGAACGTTAATAGGGTGATGATAATGATGATGATGAATGAATATACAGGGGGCTCCCACACAATAAACGTGTTTTTATAACGCTAATCTACGTTAATACATGGATGCGAAGTACGCAATCTTTTTGCTCTATTAAAAACATTTTTCTTAATATTTTTTTAATGGAAAATGTATATAAACTGTAAACGGAGTATGAGTCCATCTCATATTTATTTAAATATAACAAGATACATATATATTAGTTAGTCTTAGTAGCCAGTCAAAAGTGGATGTTAGGACCGAAATGTTCTTAAAAGAACGTGGATTGGCGGATTGTAAGGCATTTATCCAACAGTGGACATTCTACTGCTGAAATAAAAATGATGTTGATCCATTATTAGAATTAGCAATTAAAGATAAACATAAAAATTTAATTATTTCATATACTTAAACCAATTTGAAAACAAACACTATTTACGAGTATAACATCATCATTATATCAGCCGTAAGACTTACTGCCTGTTGATCATAGACTTCTAGTTATTTCGATTCAAGGCGGACTGCATCCACCATGTATCTGGACCTTAAGACGTCCATAGGCTCCATAGGCGCATCGCTTGCCGATCCGTGGCCCACATTCGAAACACTTCGGACCCAAAGAGCAGAGCATCTTTGGTAGATTTTTCTGTTCATGTACGTGAGTGTTAACCCTCTGAATCCTTACACTTAACCTCCGGGTGGTGCTAAGAACAGTCTCTGGTGGGAGGCTTCGGCCGCGGCTTGTCACCACCCTCCGGGCTGGGCCAATGCATGAAACGATTTTTTCGTGTTTCGTTATTTGGTCCGGAGAAGCCACCATCTTCTAAATCTTTATGCCCCATCTTAGACCACATCAGGTAAGACTGTGGTCAAATGAAGGCGTATCTAGCATTAAAAACAATCTGTTCTACGAGCTAATGCAGCCATAATTGGCTGTCCACGGCTACTTCAACGAGCTAATCCGTTTGGCTATGTCGGTGACCCGCGTTCTTCTACTTATTTTTTCTATATTTCTGATTCGATCACGTAAAGAAACCCGAAACATAGCCCTCTACATAGCTCCTTAAGCCATGGTTGCACGCAACACGCATCACGCGTTTTCAGGAAACGAGATACAGAGATGAGATGATGGGTCGGACGAAAATATGTTGCAAAGTTTATCAAAAGCTGCCCCATCCGAGTTGTATTCGGCGATTAATCGATTTTATCGGTAAGAAAGTAATTACATCTGTAATATACTATCTAGTAGATAAATATTTGACTAGTAAGTTCGGTTAAACTATTTCATCTCGAAAGTAGAATTTTGATGGTGATTTTTCACTCCACGCATACTAACAATATTACTTATAACGTTTGTGCATATTTTGTTAGGCTAAACCAGGGCTGAACGCAATAGTCTGCTAAAAATATACAAGACAATTTTTAAACTTATAGAATATACACAACATAATAAACTTCAGTATTAGATAATCAGGCCATTAGAGCAGGTCCTTAACAAAGTTGAGAATGCAAAATATGAGGACCGCATTCAGTGCATAGTTTTGAACTCAGAGAACTCAGCTTGCAGATTATGATTCTGATGTTTCCTGGGGGTTAATTATTATTTTTATATCCTTTCCCCTTAGAAATCACTAGACTAACTAACTATAATAATTGTTTTATTGACAATATCCCATTGTTTCTTAGGATTAACGATACTTCATCATCATATCAGCCGTAGGACGTATACTACGGGACATAGGCCACCCTCAAAAATGCCCAGGTACTTCGTTTGATAGTGGCTTGCATAAACTGGATAGATTAGTATAGCTAGCCAATACATAAAGAACAAAAATGTTTAACATAAAAATTATAATTATAACACAAGTAATTAAAAGTGACCACCACGTACCACTGAGGCACAGTGGTACGGTGGGCGACGATCCGCTTGCAGTGCATGAGGTAGAGGGTTCGATTCCCGCCGAGGGGTAATGAATTTGCATGTTTTGCATGCACCATTTCATTGGTCTGGGTGTTTAATTATGTATAGTAAAAATATCAATAAATGTAAAAAATCCGGACTAATGACAATTTGTAAATAAATACTTATGATATATAGGAAACACCCAGACCCGAAAAAAATCTGGTCCCGCAGTGGGACCGAACCCGTTACCTCCTGCGCCTCAGTCAGACTTTTACCTACCGAGCCACATAGGTCGTCATGTATGTCTGTTATATTTAGTAGATTCTCAGATGTCCACTAACAGGAAATCCAAAAAACCAGACAAATCAGGGAAGCGAAAAAAGTTTCATCCTAAACTGTAGTGTTCATTTAATAACTTTATATTTTTTATGCTTAGGTCAACCATAGCAAAAATAACCATGAAAACAGTGTATGAGAACCTCTGTAAAAGTTAAAAGCTTTTGTCGAAAAAACAGCTGGGAATAAAATAAAAGTGAATGCAGTTCTAAAAGCGGGCACCAAATGCGAGGTATGCTTGCAGTTGTCAACTCCCACGGGATTTCTGACCCAGGAAAATATTTTTCGGCATGGCTCGCTTTTGGAACATAATGTGAAATGTTAGTTTTTGAAACGGTGAGCCGGGAAGTGCTACACTTATGTGGTATGTGTGACATTTTACACCCCGTTTTATTGAGGGCGGATTTTTCCAACGTCAGAATGAAGTTAACAATGAGCTTGTTCACTACTTCTGAATTTAAGGCGATCTGGTTCTAGAAATCAAGAATTTCAAACAATATTATCTCCGTGAATGTGAAAATTTTGCATTTTATTTTATTAAAGTTAAATTTTAAGTAAGGAATGGTCTGCTAGCGTCACAAAGCTTATTCATGGTTCGATTTATGCCATCAGTGTGTTAACAATACACGGCTTAACCCTCATTAATCGAACCTGTGAAAATATTCGTATACCTATACATGAAAATATTCGTACATTAGTTTTAAATGAATATAATTTTCAGGGATCCGTACCCAAAGGGTAAAACGGGCCCCTATAGCGGGACAGTCGTAACAGCATCCTAAACAGCGTCGGAGAAGACATTTATTCTCCACTGTGGAGGTGTCTTGTGCAGAGGTGCTTGTGAGGGTACTTATTTCCTTAACTAATCGGTCTCTGCACATTTTACTCTATTTTACTATATTTACTCTTTTAAATTAACTGTGTGTATAATTTTATTTTTTCAAATATGGACTTGTATGTCTGAAATAAACGTTTTTTTTTTTTTTTTTTTTTTTTTTTTATAGCTGAGCCTTCGTCTTGTAGCTGCCTGTCACCATTGTGTATCTCAATAACCGTGATAGATAGAGAGTATATTTTTTTCAGGAACGAAGATTTATCCTTGCCGGTACAACAATTAACAACAAAATACTCAATAAATATATTAAAATATAAATATATAACAACTTCCATACAACAAACGTGATTTTCATAAAGTAAAGCTACTGCATATTTTTGCACTATTTTTTGTTAATTGCATAATGTGTATAAACTGTATACGGAACCCTAGCTATAGTATAAGTCCATCTTATACTTATCAAATTTATTCAATTAGTAAATTTCTAATTCAATTGATAAAACAAAAAATATGTGTCCATTAATTTTGGACGGGTTAAAACAGACAGACTTTACAAATTACCAATGTTTTATTTGCGCTGATCAGCGCTGATGCTAGTTCTCTAGTAATCAAGCACATGCTGAGACGTAGCCATTTCCTAACGAATGTTATTATTTTTTATTTGTTTTTCATCCTATTTTGTGAGTCTATTTATTTAATCTTTTTTAAAAAGTGAATGTATTCAAAATGTAATAATAGATTTAAGTTTTTTGTTATTTGTTAGGAAATAAATGTATTTTGTTTGTTTGTTTGTTTATTTAGTCTGTATGCCTATTAGAATGATAGGTGTTTTGCCGTGGAATAGTCGACGTATTTAGTTACTTGAGACCGCAGTATGAATATATTAATATTATGAATACCCAAATACTCAGGCTTATAATATTAGTATACATAATATACTTAAATTATTTTAGCGTTTGTTTGAAAGCGCTATTTTCAGGAATAAAATGTCTCATTTATCGAGGTAGGCTATATTGCTTACGTTTTACGGAAAATCCATACTAAGACATAATAAATACTCAACCATCATTATGTTCAGTCCAGTCGTTCACTGCTGGATATGGGCCTCTTACTTACTCTTACTACGAAAGTTGTTTGAAAATACTACCCAGCAAATTTGACCAATTTATGGCGTTTACATGGATTAATTACAAAGTCTTTAATTAACCCCCGACCAAAAAAGAGGGGTGTTATAAGTTTGACGTGTCTGTATGTCTGTCTGTCTGTCTGTCTGTCTGTGTCACCATAGCTCTCGAACGGATGGAGCGATTTCAATTTAGTTTTGTATGAAAGGTGAGTCTTGTGCGAGTGTTCTTAGACATGTTTCATGAAAATCGGTTGGGCCGTTTAAAAGTTATGGGGGTGAGAGTGGGGAAGCAAACCCGAAAATCTGCAAATATACTAGTGTGGGGTATCAAATGAAAACGCATCGCGTCCACATTACATAATATTATGTTGTTTTATATTTAAGGAAATTAAGGCACTGGAATCGGGGGTTTTTCTTAAATTTTAAATTTAGATTTATCATAATTCAGTTTAGAGTTGTTACGTCAGCTCCCTGCTGACGTTCTCCAAATATTTGCGGTGCGACTTCACATTCTCTAACACTACCGCACTAAAAAGTTCATGTCCACATGAGAACTTCTTAGTGCAAGTACGTCACGTGACCTCAAGTGGAACAGAAGGAAGATGGCGGGATCAGATGATAAAGTTCCTGTAAACATTGACTGACATGCGGCCTTTTGAAGGTGCTCGAAACTTTGGATAAATCATTTCGTGTCTAAGTTCAAGTGTCTAAGTTTTGTAAAACCAAACAATGGAAATAAATGATTTTGTATGTTGTATCTTTCGAGAAGTAAGACATGGACTCGCACACCGATTGTTCCGTGTAGGTAAAACATTTTCTTTTGTATTTAAAGAAACAAAAAATTTAATTAAAATGCGGCCTTAGTTATTATATTTTACAGGAGGTTTTTTTCTGTTCGCGTCGGGTAGTAAGTATCCCTCTGAATCTTACACGCGACCTCCGGGTGGTGCTAAAAACTGTCTCTGGTGGTAGACTTCAGCCGCGGCTTGTCAACCTTCCGGGCTAGGCCAGTGCGTGAAACGATTTTTTCGTGTTTCGTAATGTGGTCTGGAGAAGCCATCTTCCTTCTAGGTCTTCATGCCCCATCGTAGACCACATCGTCACTCTACATCAGCTGAGATTGTGGTCAAATGAAGGGTTATCTAGCCAAAAAAATAAAAATACTTAGATACTGTTTATAATACCTGAATTATATAGTTGACACTAGCTGACCCCGGAAAACCTTTTTTTTGCAAAATGAAATATAGATAGTAGCCGATTCTCAGACCTACTGAATACGTATATAAAATTTCATCAAAATCGGTCAATCCGTTTTGGAGGAGTATGGCAACGAAAACTGTGACACGAGAATTTTATATATTAGATATAGACCAAGTGGCATCACTTCGGTACAAATAAGTAAAGAGCTCAACTGAGTACCTGAGGATTAGCAGTAGAGATACGTACAACACTATTAACAGTTCACAGTAATGTAATCTATTCATAGGTCATTCCGCTAAATCTATCAGAGCATGTAGATTAGTCTTTGGACTACGTATATCTAGGTAATGTTGTTCGTGTAACACAAGCTACGTTTGTGCTAGCTTACGTAACAAGGAAATTTAATATCGTTGATTGATACTACTGTATCGAATAATGGAATTACAACCACACTAAAACTTAATGTACATACCTACATTTTATACCGCCTTACCACAAAAATAAAAACAGGACTTAACAACGCGTTTAGCAGTTGTTTAGAAAGAGTTATCCTTAGAAACTTTTGCTTAGCAACTGCTAAATGCTTGTCTAGGTCGTGTTTTTTGTTTTTGTGGTAAGGCGGATAGTTTTTAACCCCCGACGCAAGAAGCGAGGTGTTATTAAATCGAGGTCGATGTCTATTGTGTGTATGTCTGTCGTGACATTGTATGGAGTGATTTCGATGTTTTTTCATTTGAAAGCCTCAAGAAACTGTTCTTGAGGTTATTTTTAACCCCCGACCAAAAAAGAGAGGTCTATCTAACTGTCTGGGACATCATAGCTCCCGAACGGATGGAGCGATTTCAATTTAGTTCTTTTGTGTGAAAGGTGAGTTTGGCGCGAGTGTTCTTAGACATGCTTCATGAAAATCGGTTGCGCCGTTTAAAAGGAATGGGGATGAGAGTGGAAGGAGAACTGAAAATATGCAAATATACTCGAGTGGGGTATCAAATGAAAGCGAATCGCTGGTGGTATTTTACTTTTAAGGAAATTAAGGCATTGGAAACGGAGGTTTTTCTTATATTTTAAATTTAGATTTATTTTAAGCTAAAAGCTAAGCTTTTCGATTAAAAATTTCTCATCGAGTTAGTAAAGACGAGTACGAGCCTTGATGGCAATTTCATAACAGATGGCCATCGGGGCTCGTATCATAGCATAATAGAATGCTATGTGCTCTATCCACTCAACAATAGAATGGTTTTCGAATTTCTTCATTTAATTATATTCCTCGATACAGCTATATGTATGAAGTACCTACACCATCATAATCCCATATGCATCGCTGGCAACAAACACTGTTTTAAACTCACGGCTGTTCCAACACCATGTTACACTCCAAGTTTAAATAACATAATGTAGAAAATTATATATATTATTTTATATGTAACATGCGACCTCATTGCGCCATCGGCGCCTTTGTAGTTCGCGACAGGATTTCCTTTAATCCAACAACTACATGGTTTGAGAATCCCACATCATTGCCATAGATTACTTTCGCTTTGAAACGTCAATTGACTTGTCAAACGGTATGAATAAAGTGCCACGAATGATTTCGCAGACAAAGCAGTTGTACCCGCTTGATCCCCGATTAATCCTACACAGATGTGTGTGATGAGGGTCCCGAGTGCGTTGTGACAGCGCGATAATTGCGATGTTATGATATCCTTTTGAAAGAGATGTTGAGGCCTTTCTCCTGTCGAAACTTGTCAAATTATGTTAAACTTGGAACTGTTTAATGTCAAGCAAGACGATGTAACTTGTTCGGTTTATTGAATTCTATATTCGCGTTTCTAGGACGATCTTTTTTTTTAGTATTACAGTGCTATTGTCAGTTTTTAACAAAGTTTCAATTTAGTTTAGAATAGAAATAGAAATAGAAATACGTTTATATACGTCAAAAATACAAATACGGTACAGAGCAACTATAATGTTAAGTATAGTAAGTGACGAACTTAATTTTATAATATATCAGAATTAATACAATATTTAAGTTGTATATGGTATAAACACCAAAACAATAAAGTAAAAATACCAAAGATACATAAGATTATTATTTTAAAATTAGTAAATACAGTATCGTTTAATTAATTATGCATATTTTATGTTTGGAATATTGTTTAATATTGGTAGGTTAATAATAATGAATCCAGCATGTTGAATATTTAAAAGATGTTTTTAAAGGTTTCAAAAGAATACTACGAATACGAATATCGGTAATGGTTACAAAATGATTATGCATATTATTCAATCAACGCTATCTGCTCTAAAATTCTCACACAAAGAAATAATTACTTGAAAATTACCTATAGAATTTAGTTTTCTAGTAGAATGTATTCTTAGTTAATTGCCCAAAGGGTAATAGGTGTTATCTATCGAGATAGATGAAACTATTTTCTTTTCCAATCCAAAACGTTAACCCTTATAATATATGCCAGACACTCTTATGTAGCCTTGTTCGAAACAAGTATTAAAGTCTGGGTGAGACAGCATAATATTATAACGCTCAGAAAATAATAGGTACCTAGGTTGGTTCGATCTTCAAAACTTGTGAGGATTTAGTTAAAAAATTGTGTAAACCTAATGGGGAGTAAAAAAGGCAAAACAAGCAAAACTTTAAAGGTTATAGTCGATTTAGGTTAGGTTAGGTTTGGTTTTCTTAAAGTTATAGCAATTGTAAATAATTCGTCTGAGTATTCCATTTTTTGTATATTTTCTACACCCCAGTTTTTTTTGATACGCTGTTTTAACAAAACATTCTCTAAAGCTTTAAATACATAAAATGACCTGTGTCAATCGATAAACAAACTTTTTACAACATCCCGTATTAGTGTTCCATTAAATCTACTATAACTTTTATAGTTTTGCCATAGAAAATTAAATTACTACGGTTTTACTTTTAATTTTTTTTATTAGGCTGTCAGTTTTGTCATTTTTTCTCAACCTCCATCCTTACAAATTATGGTAAAGATCGGAAGTAGGAATACTCACTGGGCATGCACACTTTAAGCGGAGGCCGAGGCGGCACGGTGACAGGATCGTGTGCAAGAGCGCTTCAAATGCTACGCGAAAGCACTTACTTTACATAAATAAATAATTAAATTAAATATTTCTGGACTAACCATACCACATTACCTAACCCCATAACTAATCATAGCTATGGGTGTGTAGATACTTGTTTTTTTTTGTAAATACCTATATATGATACCTAGAAAACACTCAGACCCGAAACCAGAAATTGTAGATCTTACAAAATCTGGTCCCCAGGCGAGAATCCGCAAATTCCTGCGCCTCAGGCGGACATTCGCCCACCGAGCCACAGAGGTCGTCACATGTCACAAATCTCGCTAGATTGGAGCTCAAGCGAGATCTCGCGAGTACATGAATAACAATACGGCAAGATATTGTCACTTTCGAGATCTCGTTTATCGTAATTCAAATCTATCAAATAACAAATATAATAAATTACCAGTCTTCTCTTCTAATTTCAAACAAATATCTTTTAGTAATAAAACAGTTATTTTATTGCAAACAATTTTTTGAAGTGAAACTTCTATAGAATCGTGATTTGAAACCGGATGAAACGGAAATGGAAATAAGATTGGCTTACCTGTCGGGTAAGCCAATCTTAAACGCTAACAAGGTTAAGCAGCCTTTGCGCGACTCCAGTACTTGGATGGGTGACCGCCCGAACAAAATCTTTTTGCATAGTATTTTTTTTTTGTTTTTTTTTATTCTTCTTATTCTTTTGTCGATTTACTGAAGTTTCACTTCTCTCGTGTGTGAATCGCACACACAACTTTTTTTTATTAAAAAACTAACTTATTATCTGAGTTGACTTGAATATTAAACGGAGATATTATTATGAAGTAAATAAAACAATATCTAGGTACCTACTCAGTAGAACCTCTAAAATTACATATTCAATAGAAAATGCAAATTAGTCAGACTATAAACTATCAAAATATACCAATCAAATTAAAGCTTTGTTGTGCCAGTGCAATTTCGTTAAACTCGTGAGATCTGGGCCATTTTTCGTCATTATATAATAAAGATTTTCTTTCCTTTCTATAAAAATATATAATGTCACTTGTATATTATAATGATCCTTTCATTGTTCTAATATAACATATTTAAAAAAAACATTTTAAATAAGGCAGTGGTCTCACCGTCGGCGCCGGCGAGAAAAGACTACCTATCTATCGGCGATTTTCTTTATCAAGAAACGCAAAATAAATACATACAAATAAACACATTCTGTGTAAACGAAAACGAAACACTGCCGACGACTCGTTTTATTAATTTTATCGCAGAGCGGTGAGCTTTCAAAAATAAACTCGTTCGGCGATGCTCATTCAGCGATGCTCACTCGCTTGATCATTTTTACAGAACTTGCAAAACAACATGCCTCTGACTGAGCGACCGCGGGTAATCGCGTACTTGCTTACAGTCCGGCAACAAAACTATCGAAACTACACACTGGATTCCCGATGATCGCCAACTCGCTTATAGTTTTTAGTTCTACTCGTGGCTCAGTCATCGTCGGTGGCGGAACTATTGTCTAAGGCAGTTGTGCCACCGACCGCTGCGCCGGCGAAAAAACTATCGGTTATTTTCTCGCTCAAGAAACGTATCTAAAACAAACGACTTTTTGTTTGAAATATATGTATTAACAGATACAAGACACAAAATCATTTATTTCCATTGATTTTACTAATCATATATTTGTATTAAAAAAATACAAAAAACATAAACAAATTGAACATAGTACGTCCTTAAAGATAAATAACTATAAAATGGCAACTATGTTTGACGGTTGAGTGCGACTTTTATTCCGCCATTTTACGAGTATCCTTTATTGGTTTGTTGGCAATATAGCCCCAAAGTAGCCCTAATTCAAAAATAAAAATAATGTGGCAGTTATGCATTAATAACATTGTTCGGGTTACCAGTTATTAGAGGGGTTGTACTCTTTATAATTTAACTGTCTTATTCATTCTAAGTTGTTCAGAAGTTGACAATTTAAAAACCTAATAATGCTATAATAATATTTTAGTTCAACGTTTCAGTGAAAATAGGAATCCATGAAAAATAATAATACTTAATTGTTAAAAACTTTTATAAGTGACTTTAAAAATATGGCAATGATCTATCTTCTATATACTATAGGGCCTTGAACAAGTATGCATTATCTAGGTAAAATTAATTATAGTTTAGGCTTTTGTTGCCATCAATAAAGTTATTTTCCAATACAAATTGAATTGTTTTGGTACTACTGTTGGTCATGTCCCTAGACGCGAACTTGGACATAAATTCCTTACTGAAACAATTTCTCGGTGACAACTACGTCAAGAGACCTTTTGTGCGGTGAAAATTGATTAGAAGGTTCAATAGGAGTAAAAACCTTTTTTTTCAAGTTTTTGGTGTTCAAGTTTGGTTGTTTAGACTTTTATGGGTTGTTTCGTTCGTTCCATCTAGTCCACTACTAGTAGGTAGTTCGATTTTCGAACTGAGTTCTATTTTGCATTCTATGAAGTTTCTCTTCTTACGGTTTATGTGTATGATATTTAACCTAATGACAATTCCAGAACCCCAGCCCCATTCGCTCAAATGGCGTCAACACAACAATTATTACATATGACAATTATAAATAGATAAAATTAATATATCAGACAATCCACACAACAACATCTAGCCTATAATAGACGTACACATATCAATATTTTTTACAAACACTCGTAAACTCGGCGGGAATCGAACCCGCTACCTCTTGCGCCGCAAGCAGACCTTCGTCCACCGTGCCACTGAGCGCATATCATTAGTATTGTAGAATATCAAAGTAAATTGATTTAAGGTTCTCGGTACTTGCTATAATTTTCCGCGTAACATTACTTTCATCTCGAAATCCATTAGACAATTTTAACATAACCAAGTTCCTTAATATATAACTTTGCCTTTTACCATACAAGTAAAAGATACCAAATCTACTTAAGTAGATATGTTAAAACTTGCTACTTAGCGTTGTATCCCACAAAGGGATTCGGGAATTACTCAGAAAGTTAAAAGAAAGGAATTGAGCTGAATTAATCATTGAATTGAGGGGATTTCTTCGCAATTCTTTTTTAAGTGGTGTGAATTGTGTAGGGGATCTTTTCAACTGTTATTCATATTTACAAGTTCAATAAATATGAGATGGACTCATACAAGACCTACGGTTCCGTGTACACATTTTGCAATAAAAAAAAGAAAACGAACATTTTTATTTACAATAAAATATCACGAATATTATCACGAAGCTTAATTCAATTATGACGAATAATGACGAATGATGAGTCTAATGACGTAATCAAATAGTTCTTAATTTTTATGTGAAAACCATTTTTTAAATTATTTTCAGCCCTTTTCATCCCACTGCTGTGCAAAGGTCTTCCTATTCTTATTTAACACAGTGCGCTGAAAGCCTGTTGGCATTTTTGTTAGCTGGCCCGTTTTCCGTTGGCTGTTGTAAAATATTCACAATTCTAATCCATGATCAAAACTGTATATCCAGACTTTGTACATGGTGCTGACGCATATTCGACGAAAACACTAAATGTATATAAATATAGATTAAATAATTTGACCAATTATTTCATGAAGGAATAATAGGGTTGATTTGTAGTTAATTACATTCAATTGTCTTTTATATGATACAAGCAGTCCGCAAAAAACCATCCTTGGACTTCTACGAACATTTAAACAAAAATTTAACAAATTGGTCCAGGCGTTGTTGAGTTTAGTCATTTTTATACCATAGAAGAAATATGATATTTTTAAGTAGTTAATTTTCACAAGATGAAATAAAAAAATATATAATTCGACTGTGATTTACCTTTATTGGGATTTTTTACAATCTATAAGCCTATTATGTGAAACTTTGATTCGATATAGATCCTAAACGGTCAGCCGGATAGAAAAATGTTGAAATAAAACTATCATGATTTTTAAATACCTATTCAACGATACCCCACATGACATAGTTTTTAGACTTTATTTTTTTATTTTTTTACAAAATGGCGTCCAGTAGTCGCTATGTGTAATTTTCACTTATTTTATATCTTTAGTGACGCTCGCCGTACTAAGAGGAATCGATTGAAGTGTGAATCATAGAATTTGGCTTAGACGTTTGGTCTGTATAGTGGGACAAAGGAACGAACATACATACATAGACTATTAAACACATTATCACTGAGTCAGGTAATAAATCTTACATTAATAAATTATATTCAATCATCTGATAAGATATGCCGTCACGGGTTTCCTGAATTATCAAATAGACAACATCGCAACGTATACATAAAACAGTAGTCCCATTTTTTCTACCTAGCTGAAATAACTGAGATGTTGCGTTGTATTTTTTAATTCAAGTTGTTTGCCTAAACACCGCCTCATGCAAATTCAGCACTCAAACACAATTGCAATGCAAGCCACTGTACACTGAAATTGTGAGAACAGTTGTCGTGTTACCATTCCAAGTAGACAAGAGCGATGCGGCTCACGCGAGCTTGCTTACTGACATTTATCTTGTAGCGGCGAACGGCTCTCCATTGTTCCCGACGTCTCGGAATGTATGCAATCTTGCGAATAGTTTAGCGGGAACAAAAAACAGCTGCGGTGGATTTGATTTAAAACTCGAGATGTGAAAAAGAGTTGCCCATTGGCGCTTTTAGAGTTCCGTGAAGGGGTACAACGGGACCCTATTACTATAACTAAGATTTTGGTGTCTTTTTGACGATATTAACCGTGATAGAAGTAAACTTAATCGAAATTTGGATGTATTTCTGTTGACGCCTTTGATGATCTAAAGATATCTTTTGCACTTCGTTATTAAATTGAAAAAAATAGGTGTCCAGTATTTTTGGCTAACAGAGAGACCAAACAGAATAACAATTTGTTTATGTAGTCACTAGCTGTGTCCCGCGGTGTTACCCGCGTTATAATGGATTTTCCCGCGGAATGACGTTTTCCCGCGGTAAAAAGTAGCCTATGTTATTTTTCAGGCTCTAGAGATTCTGTGTACCAAATTTCATTTAAATCGGTTCAGTAGTTTTCGCGTGAAAGAGTAACAAACATCCATACATCCATACTTACAAAATACACCTAAGCCAACAGAAGGATCGAGACCGAGTTAATTAATTGAACACCGAATATTGAACTTATGGAACTATTGTCTATAACAATCACTATGCCCTAAATAATGGAAATAATTGGACAAATTAATAATTGGAAATATGCCTCAAAATTAGTTCGGACTATGACATCGTATTATGGCATCATTTTCAAAACATCAAACATCCATTCCAGTCATGCCAACTTTAAAATTCTTTGAACATCTCATCCAGAGATGCCACCTTTTTAAAATTCATTTAAATAGTTTCCGTTTTGCCGACAATCTAAGCGCTGATCAATGACCCTGTTGTAATCGATACTTATTGTTTTCATCCTCGATGTTGCAGCGATCTACTAGTACTTAGCGGCAAACTTTTAACTATCTAAAGAGAGTCCTTTATTTCTTAAACAGGAGAAATCACTTTCTCGTGATGACTGGTAGTTTATATGGATAAAATAAGTGTTTGTGCAGAAAAATACTACCTTTCTGCACCAGTGTTTACCATTCTCCAGATGGAGAAATATTGTTATTTTTATGCTTGATATGCCTTCATTTGACCACAATCTCACCTGATGTAAAGTGACGATGTGGTCTAAGATGGGCATGAAGACCTAGAAGGTTGGCTACACATTCTTATATTATTTGATCTTTTGTATGAAAAATCAGAATATGATAAAATGTAAGATAACAGACATCAAGCGTTTTTATCACAAATAGGAATTGTATAGAATTACAATATACTTAAGCACAGGGGAGTAACGAGTATTTAAGGATACAATACAATACACCATTTTTATAATAAAAGACAACTTTTTCCATTATCCCTAATCGCGCGCAACGATGTACCAGCTCAAATACTCCCGTAGGAATTCAATAAAGGACAGGGCTGTATTCAGTATGTGCCTATATTTTAATATCACACAACATTCTAACCACGCTGTATTCAGCCAGAGAGGGAATTTAGGTATTCCCTCGGGTTTTAAGATCCTAGTTCTGGCATACGTTGTATTTATTTCAATCAAAGAGTATGCATTTTGTATTCTATTTTCATTGTTCGCCTAGTTATGTAAACTGTTATTTCTTCTTTGCTATTTTTGCTCCTTTGGGGTATCGTATCCAAAGGGTAGAACGAGACCATTAAGGCTTTGTTGCCTGTCTGTCTGTCCCTCCGTCTGTCATCATTCAAAAAACGTATTTTTTATGAATAGTTAAACAACGTTGCTTGCGGCCAGTACCTACTTGGATAAGTGAACTGTGTGAGTGCAATTTTATTTCAGTTTATTATTTAGGTATGTGTTCTTTTTATTACATAAAGTGCTAACACTTTTGAATTACCTACTCAGGACAATTCATAATTATTGATTTTATTTTTAACCCCTGACCGAAACAGAGCGTTTTGACGTTTTTTAATGGAACTAAATTGAAAGCGCGTCACTTGCACATTACATAATTATAATTATGATGGTAAATTAAGATATTGAACACAATGAAACTGTTGGATAGTCCAAATATTGACGCATATAAGCAGACATATATGTATTTTTTAAACCAAACATCAACTTAAGTTCAGCCAGCCTTTGGATTCATAGTTCTTTCAACCCGTTTTAAAAATGGCTGAAAATATAAAGACTTCATAACTACTCCTTGGTGTACTAAAATGCTTAAAATACGAAATAAGAGACACAATAAAGTGTGCTTATTCTACTAGACAAAGCAAATGGAGCTTTAGTTGGTGAAAACAAGCGAAACACGTTTCGGAGTCTATTCAGTAAAGGATTTGAATGGTTTGTCTCCAATGCTTAGAAACGAAGCTTATGGATTTGTGACCTACTGAGAATTCTATTCCTAAAATTATAATTAATTAATTTATACTTTTGGTATCATTTGAGTGGTATTATTTATTTATAATTATCATAAGTATTTATTATTATCGTCTCAAGACGAAAGTCTTCAATCGATGTGTGTTGCCAGTGATGACATAAGGATCCGAAACTTTTGGTGCTTGGGCACTATTGGCCTCATGGCTAGGCTTAGAGTCACTCAAAGAGCTATGGAGAGGGCTATGCTCGGGGTTTCTCTACGGGGTCGAATCAGAAATGAGAAGATTCGTAGAAGAACGCGGGTCGCCGACATAGCTAAACGGATTAGCTCTTTGAAGTGGCAGTGGGCAAGGGCCGAAAAGTTCTTGAATGAAGACCACGGATCGGCAAGCGCAGCGTAGGACGTCCACCAGAGATGGACTAGATGGACGGACGATCTGGTGAAGGCTGCAGGCTCACGGTGGATGCAGGCCGCTTCCAGCCGAAACTACTGGAGATCTTTGTGGGAGGCCTATGTCCAGAATGGAAGTCGAACGGCTGAGATGATGATGATGATAATTATCATTAGTTGGTACATAATAGTGTAGTGTAAGTAAGGGAACTAGTATGTTATAATTAATGTATACTTACTAGCTAAGCCGGCAATCGATTGCTTTTATTTTATTAAACATATTTTTTTAAAGAAGTTAGATTTCTACCTTAAATTAAATATCTTCAGACAAACAATGTCCTCTAGTTGACTTTTGCCGTCCTTCAATAATATTCACCTATTTTTTCATAATAGGTATTTACCATTAAAATAAATGTGATATTAAGTAATGCGTAAATCCTTAGTGTCTCGTTAGTATTAAGTGTGATAATATCCACCCGAGTAGGTATTAATTACTATGATATCAAGAGATATTACTTTACGAATTCCGTTATAAATGAAGATCACATCACCATAAAATAAAATTAATCAAAAGTTGTTATGTTATTATATTATTTTCTTAGTTTTCTTACGTGGTATATACATAGCATAAACATAAATTATTTTGGAAGAAGGAAGAAGTTTAAACCATGATTTTGGGTAGTATTAACTTATTACTCCCCCTAGGAATCCCTATCTATTTTCCCATAGGAAATAAAAAATGTTCCGTCTTACTACCAGTGGAGTTAGTTGTAATACGGTCAAAAAAAAATATTATCGTGTGGGTTGGGTAGTGATACGGGTAACGAAGAGATAGAACGGTATAGATTTTTGGTACGTACCGTTTGTCACGATGATTGTGTCATAAATTTTTTATTTTGTCTTTATTTAGTTTATTATATCGTCTTGTAGTCTTAGATGATCTTCTGCTAGCCGAACTACTAATAAAATAATCATAAAGAAACCGATTCGACAGCCTACTTGCAAAAATCATCAGATTAATTGAAACCCTTGAAATAACGTTGATATATTGAAAAAATATTATATAATAGGTATTAAATGTTTAGTTAGCCTACATGTTATGTTCTTTATAAAAATCTCGTAGTTACAAGGCACATTAACCTAAAAGTAACGACTCACTTACAGGTATAAAATTTGCAACATTGTTCACCTGCACGGTAGCCCTACCGAGAAAGAATATAAAATTAAAATTTTAGTTGTTAAAAATCTATCAAAAATATTACAACACGTTGTAATCTCCAACAGTCGTAAGTGGCATTTTGTGGTAGGGCTTGAGGTCACCTTTAGATATACTGTACATCTGTGGCTATCTATAGGCAGACATCTGGCAATCTATATAAATAAAAAATAATTGTTGTTCGTTAGTCTGATTAAAACTCGAGAACGGCTGAACGGATTTATCTTATCATAGTCTTGAAATGTTCGTGGAGGTCTAGGGAAGGTTTAAAAGGCGAGAAAAAGTTAAAAAAATTGAATAAAAACCGTGCGAAGCCGGGGCGGGCCGATAGTTTTTAATAAAATTCTATGAACTTTAACTGACTGTTTCATATTAAATCAAGTTTTTGCGCGATTCGTCCCTGTATAATATAGAGATCCTCGCTGAGGGAACAAAAACTATTTCACGTAAGTTCACGTAATATCGAAGGTGCCATAAAACCCGATAGGAAAGCCATAGCTTTTCGCGCGACACTACTTATCACCAGGCCCAGTATATTGATTTCATTGTCGATATTTCAGCTCTAAATAACGTAACATGATCTTGGCTGCTTTTATGAAACGAAGCTCGAAATTCAGTCACATTTCCAATGAAGCCTTATAAGAATTTCAAATTGCGATTGCTCGGCTGCTTCGGCAAATAGAACTTTCGAGAACTCACTGAATGAATAAATAGCACATGACATTAATAACGAGTTTTTTAACTACGATTTTGGAAAGATTAAAGTGCAAAATATTTTAAGTGATTTCTATATCTTTTATTTATGTGCATTAAATTATTTAATAACTAGTCTATGTAGCGTAAACGAAATTAAATCCCTCTGTTTACCTTAGCTAGCTTAAAGTTGTCTAAGTTAGAGACACAATGACGTTTGCTCCCAAATTACCACATATACACATGTATACAATTCTTTCACGATTTGTATTTGACTGTAATTTTTCAGATGAATTGAAACGTCAAACCAATTAATAAATATAATAAAATAAAAAAGCCTTTTATTTTTTACAATTTAACTAAATCTATCTATTTTTACAAGCTATTAGTTAAAACTAAACATGTTTTGCTTAAAATAACTCAAATCTTATTAAAACTAAATATTTATTCTGTAAAACCAATTATTATGTAAGAAGAACTGTGGTTTTTGCCCAGGGTGACTGATACAAAATGCTTCTAGCATGAAGTCCTCCTCTGAACATTGTATTTTAGTGCACAAATATTAAATAAATAAATATTCTTTTACAAAAGAGGCAACCAACTTTTAATGTTTTAATTACCGATCATTAAAGATGATTCGATAATCGCTGAGCCGATTGTAATTAAAGTAAAAAGACCAATTTGGTGGCAACCAGCCTTCCTTTAACTAGCTACTTCCTATGCCCCTAGTAATTTTAAAAGTTCCCCTCGATTTCACTGGAATGACATCATCACATCTTAGTTTCATTACATGGGGCCACTAAATTATACAAAAACCAGTTTTTTTAAAGTCGATTAAAACACGTCATTAACGAATCTAAAGGCACTTTGAACTATTTGATTGAAATTTTATAAAGTGAAAATCGACAAAATGTTAGTATGGAAAAGCCATTGGTAATGATTTCGTGACTTGCTGAATAGTTTAATGAGCTTTGAAACTGCGATTCCATTTGAATTGTTTGAATATTTAGTTAAATTTAACAGGATATAATGGATTTATATACAGACTGAGTTTCCTAGTAGATTGTGAATTGTATAAGTTATGATGCGGCTACATTAGTGTCCTACGGCGAATATTCGTGTCTGCGCGATGTATGAGGCTGGGTACATCGTTAAAACGCGAAGTGTTCGGGCGAGGACTATGTTTGACGTGGGCGTGGCTACGATTACGTCACTTTAGAATCTTGTAGTGCACAACCCGGCACAATTTTTTGTCCGCTCATGGTGCGGCTCTACATCAGCAAGCGAAGATTCGCCGACAATGAATGGTGTCGCGTTGCCCACTACAGGATTCTGAAATGGCGCAAGCCAACACGACACTAATATCTGCCCGCTTATGTAGCCGAACCATAATTGAGTGCTTGTTAGTTACCTTCTTGATCATTGTAGTTTTACATTTAATGAAAATTAGAACAAACTCCGGGGCTTGCTTCCAAGGTCAAGGAAGCTCTCAAGGTTTATTTGCTAACTGATTCTTCACTTCATGATAATTTCGCTCAAGGGCCATCCACTGCTGGAGGCCTCCCTGAATATTATAAGGGCCGTTTAGAGCACAGATATATTTACTCAAATAAACATTATATTAGGTGGTACATAAGCCACATACGATCTAAACGCTCGTTATGACATTCCTAGAAAACCACTGTCACTGTAGCCGAAATGTGTAGTGTGTTACTGTAAAACTTATTTGTATTACAGTAACACACTTTCATTCGTAATATTTATTGAAAAATATTTGAATTCTTGTGTAGCTTTGAGAAATGAGATTTGTAATTGAAAACCTACATATATATATCTTCTGGGAATTTGTTTGAATTCAAGTTATAATATTATTTTATATATAAACTAGCTGTGCCCCGCGGTGTTACCCGCGTTATAATGGATTTTCCCGCGGAATGACGTTTTCCCGCGGTAAAAAGTAGCCTATGTTATTTTTCAGGCTCTAGAGATTCTGTGTACCAAATTTCATTTAAATCGGTTCAGTAGTTTTTACGTGAAAGAGTAACAAACATCCATACATCCATACTTACAAACTTTCGCCTTTATAATAGTAGTAGGATGAAGTACCTATTTGTAAGAGTAGGTATAACTTAACTTTTACGTTTAAATTCTAGTTACTTCTACGCCTTTTCATACTCTTAGTATATCCATCAAATAAAACTCCGATGATGCAAGTTTCTGATCTCAGAAATTGTTTATCAATTAATATTTATACCTATTAAAATTCTGTAGAGCCTGAAAAAGGCCCTTTTTAGAGCAAAAAATATGCCATTTCCGCTGTGCAAATGCTTATTCATTTCATATTTATTGAATTCAAAACATTAAAATAGATATAAACTTTCACCTTTTAAACAGGCTTTTAGACCAGTGATTTTTCATACATAATCATAACCTTCATCTTCCTTTAATGTTTAACCTATCAGCGTCCTCGGATGATTTTACGGAGAGACGTCAATTACCTGGAATTTAATGTAACATAATACTAAATATTGTGTGCGGAATTGGTACTAAACATGTGGTTCCTTAGAAGTATCTAGACCAGTCGGTTATATAGGTCACATGCGGTTTGGTCATCCCACAACCGCTTAGTGTTTATACATAGATCTAGCTATACATACATTCGAAGTGCAATCCTGAGGGCAAGTCAGCGGCGACGCCACAAAGCGATTGATCACGTCACAGTCACCCTTCATCGTCTGTAGGGCTCTTCAGTCCCGAAGGCTGTCAGAATGTCGGGACAAGATCGAGCCAGTGCCTCCCAATTCCATTTCATGTAAAAATAAATGATTCTACGCTTCGATTTTACTTTCACCATTATTTTATATAGGTCACGTGCGGTTGTAATGCTGGTTGGTAATTAGCTGAGGTGAAGGTCGGACGTCGGGTGGTTGATGTTTAATTCCTTAAAACTTTGTGTTGTTAGACTTGTGTATGAAGGTGTAGTAATTATTCTAAAAACAAGTTAAGATCTATCTAATAAAAAAAAACATTTCTTACCTATAAAGGTAGGTATTTCTTGCTAGAAATAACTTTTGTCGGGGTTTTCATGTTATCTTACCGTATTAACATTTGATACACTAATAACATTTTAAATCTTTGAAAGGATTGCTGAATATTGTAATGACTAATAGGTTAATAAATGGAGTACACCTGATTGAACACTTTAAAAGTAAAACAGGGCAGAAAAACACTAACAAATATAGTGAATCAGTAGGCGGAATTATTGCTTGGCGTATAATAATTACATAACACTGCTGTTGTTTATTATTTAATGTTCGTTAGAAAAACCCTAAAACATTCTTTAAAGTTTTTCATAATATTATGAACCGAGAAGCCCGGTTACGGGATAGCAAAACGGATCGTTTTAATACCATATACGGTCCGTTATTCATTAAAACCTGGCATAATTAAATAACCCCATAACCTTGTCGATACCAACTAATTCAGTCGCGTAAAAATATACAGCGCCATTAATGCAATCAGTGATCTTTCAGAACACTTCGAAGATTGAGCCTAGACGTGTCTTCAGAGACCTTTGAAGATAATTAGGTTTACTTTTGAAATACGTAAGAACGCTTTATGACATCTTGTTGGATTTCGTTCAGTAATTTAGGAGGTGACCTGAAAGAGTCAAAGTTACATCGCCTCTGAACTCTCATTATTACATCTTCGTAAAAAAATATTACACGGCAACATTTATATCGCCCTTTAATTAGTAATTTTGAAATAAATAAATAACATTTGTTCGTGTTGTTTTCAGAATTTTTTGACAAAGGCGTATTTTTTCAGTTTTGATGTAAAACAATAAGTTTACTGTAAAAAAATGTTTTTTTTTATGCTACCTGTTACTAGACTTTGTTGGACCACAATCTCACCTGATGTAAAGTGACGATGTGATGTGGTATAAGATGGGGCTTGAAAATCTTGAAGGTTGATGGCTTCTCCGGACCACATTACTGGTCTTAGTCTGGGTGCTTAATATTGTACATATATCTATACACGTATGTCTATTATATTAAGTATATCAGATGTCTAGTACCCGTTACACAAGCTTAGAGCTTACCACGGGGCTAGATGTTGTTGTTTGGATTGTCGGGTAATAATTTTTATTTATTTTGTCCTGTAATATTTATTACGAAACACGAAAAAATCGTTTCACGCACTGGCCCAGCCCAGTGGTGGTGACAAGGTTAGATTCAGTGACAGGTTTTCTCAATAGTTTTAGTGTATTATAATAATAAAATCTTCAACAAGTGATTTGAACAGCTATATACACTTCGTGTAAAAAAACACAAATATTTTTATTTTATTTATATAAGTTTTATATAGAAAATATATTTCTGTTTGTTCAATCTACCGGTCCCGCGGAGCCGGTCTACTAAAGGATTCTATCACCTTTCCGATTTATGACGTTAGATTTAGAGTTGCTTAACCTCAAACGTACTCACA
Organism: Gymnoscelis rufifasciata; assembly: GCA_929108375.1. NCBI lineage: Eukaryota > Metazoa > Arthropoda > Insecta > Lepidoptera > Geometridae > Gymnoscelis > Gymnoscelis rufifasciata. The sequence continues at coordinate 7,142,354 of OV815302.1, read as the reverse complement.
TTAGAGATAGACAGACATACATAGAGCAATAGATCCCCCATAAATATTTGTTTTACTCGGTCGTTCTACAGCTGAAATTATGATGATGATGACAGTTCTTAGTATTAGTTGTTAAAGTGGCATCAGAAATACATTAATCTATAAAAAAAACTCATTTCTGCCTATAACGGTTTATGAGACCCATCTTGACAGACGGGCGGACTAGAGGAGCATATGCTTATTAATATGTTCCCGTTTTACCGAACCATACATTATTTCAGTGTTCAGAAAAAGTACAACGCACGGCTTTAGTGCCAAATTGCACGAGTTTACATGTATAAGTATTTAGGCCTTTAAAATATGCACGGTTAGTTAACTTACTTTACAAAACCAGCGTAAATATAAACGAATCTTGCAACTGGGGTAAAAGCTACGTAATAAAAGGTGAACCCACGGCAATCGCGAAAAAATGAGTCCTAAAATTTTCATTACAAGGTCGCAGATGATACTGACATAACGTAAAAACAGTGGCGGCGAAATTACTACCGAGCCGTATGCCCTTTTTGCCATCCATCAACATAAAAAACTCTGGTCCAAAAAATACACCAAGGTTACAGTTAACATCCCTTTTTCATAAAAGATAGACTTGTAAAAGCTGGGCAATATTGCTGGCTATGGTCGTATCTCAGTTTCGCAGTAAGTTTGCATTTTGTGAATCTTGTATGAATGAAAATCTTATGGTGTTTGAGGCAGTAAGACTTCTCTGTCGTTTAAAAACTCACCTGAATGCCAAAATCGTGCTTCGTTCATAAGGGAGCGCCAGGGTTGTTATTTTAATTGTTCAAAAGACTCCAACTTTTAAACAATTAAAATAACACCATTGTGTGAAAGCTATGCAAAGGTTGTACAATTTATATATTTTTTAAATTAATTATTCAGCCTTCAGAACTTTTTCTGTCTTGGAATGGAATTCGTTAGGAAATGTTACAGCTCAATAGACTGTGAAAATAATTTAGAATTCAATGGTAGGGGGTTAGGTTAGGTAGGGTTCTTTAAAGTTAAGGAACATTTTACACTTTACTAATTGGGTAATATTTCCTAGAGTTTTACATTTGTTACATGAAGGTTATTTAAAGCAAACCACTTCGCGGACATAAGTACTATTTTAAATTTGTATACAGAAAAAGATTAAGACGCATCAATTTAATTTACTGTTATTTAAAATATTCATCACTTATTAATTATTAAGATATAATAATAAAATTCGGCAAGCATATAATGAAATACCTTAATAATATACAAATTAAAACTAATTAAGGATTATTCTCCATGGACGCATCCCTAATGCGACGACTACTTAAGGCCAAATGTCGAGAGCGATTAACATTTTTTTGTGCTTGTGTGGTACTCTCAGCACAAAGGACTTGAAGCCAGGTGTCCCTGCTGGCCTAGCCAACCGGCATTCGCTACGAAGCGAATCGATTTCTACAATCGTCATGGCCTAAGCGATAGCGTAGTTCGATTGGTAGACAAAGTAACATTCGCATAGCGATCGCCATTTCTACTCGTTCGATCGCTAAATACGAGTTTTAGTCTATGGTTGTCGACATCAAACGTCAAATGTGTCATTTGTCATTTATCATAATATTGTGTTTCTGCTTGCTTGATGCTTCGTTTCGTTTTCTTTTTTTATTGTTGAAGGAAAATGCCTGACAAAATTAGTGCTTATTAGTGTTAAATACAATCTGCATCAATCTACATCTGCATGCAGAGCAGAGAGAGTTCTCAGATTCTTTGGCCACACTGTAAGGCGTGACCCGAACAGCCTTGAGGTTGAGGGGTTGATATTTATTGGCACTGTGGAGAGAAAGAGAAGTCGAGGCCGCTCACGTGGACCCACATAACGCAGGACGCTACAGGTGCCTCTCTCCAAGCGTCGATACAGTTGGCTCAGGACCGGAGTCGATGGAGAGTAGTGGTGACAAAGCTGATGAGACGCCATAGTCACGTCCCTCAGTCATGAGGTTACAACTAAAAAGAAGTGATAAATAATATTTTTCTAGGCGTCAGCGATAAACATACTTTAAGTACCTATTAAATAATGAAATCAAGGGCCAGTGGTAAACAATTTTCAACTCTTTTAGAGTGGAAGTGATATAAAAAATAATTTAACTTTATAAGTGCTTATTGATTTAGATTATGTGTAAAGATGTAAGCAGGTAAAGCAAATGTGTACCCAAATAAAAAAAACAATATTTGTAACTTTAACTATGTATTTTTATTTATAATCTACTAAGAATTCACATTCTCATCACAACCTGTTGATTAAGTGATTGAGCATTGCTCTGCCTCGGATAAGAACTCTGTCTTTAGGTAAACACCTCCAATGAAACTTGAGCAAACCATAGCGACGCTCAATGCAACTTGTGCTCAATGCAAATGTTTCTGGCTTGCATGTGGTGAGATTTGTATAGCTCTTCTCGAGACCCAAGTGCAGCATTTAAAACAGGGGTCATCAGCCAGGGTCGCAGTGGATAAACAGAATCCCCTGCAAGAAAACAAACAGCACTTATTCACATTGGTTTTAATGAGTAGGTACCTGACCTAACTAAATTTATTAATAAATAAATAAATAAGGTTCTCTTACTGCTAATCAAATAAAATGTTTATTGTCTTACCCAGCAATCAAACATGTTTTCCACTTTCATGAAGGCCTTGCATGTATGGCTCTACTATACTTGCAGACAATACGTGGGAGTCATGTGTGGCACCACCAAACTTAGAATTGATGTTTATTATTTCTAAGTTGTGGTTACATACCTATAAAATAAAACTCCATTAAAGAATATCAGTAAAAATAAGTGAGTTAGATTAGATGATGTTATAAACAACATTCACACATATGTAAGTAGCTAAAGTTAATATGTAATTATCATCTGAACATATAAAGAGTGATAAGTATCCTTTCCTATTATAATAAAAGACATTGATTGCACTCATATTGCAATTGTAAAGCATCCACTGGCTTTACAATTGCAATATGAGTGCAATCAATGCACTCTATCACCCCTGGCCGACCATGTATCCTTTCAAACCTGTTAAAAAAATGAGTACCTAGGTAAAGGTTGGTTCTTAGGTAAGTAGCAGGTCACAGTGGTCTAGGCAGGTAAGGTTGGTTCTTAGTTAAGTAGCAGGTCACAGTGGTCTGCTTTATCTTTTTGTTACATATGTACCTATTGAACTCTTGGTGGGAACATAGGTATAAAATAATAATGTACTAACATACAAACAACCGCTTACCCTTCTTTGATTTGAGAACGTTCTTGTGATGTTTGAGGGGAAACAATCCATTTTTCCACATCATTTGTCATGGTTGAGAGCATGATGTTGTTCGCTGCGTCAAATTTTAGATAACACCCAACAACTCTTTGATACGACCCTGTCGCAAAAAAGTTAAGGGCGCAAAGCACCTGAAAAAAGGAAATAGGTACCTCTATACAATTGTGTATTGATAGGCAGATACAACAAAAAATATTTCACCTATATTTACCTTTATTTCCAGAGATATCTCTAGATATCCTTTTAGCGACGTTGAAAACCTTCATCACAACAAAGTTTTCTAAAAAAAGCTTTGCTGAGTTTATAGTGCTCTATAAATAATGTTTCTGGTATTAGATATTCATCAACACTTTCCAATGTATCTTTTGTGGCGTACCTATATGCCAAACATTTTCATTTTGAGCTGAACACAGCAAAGACTTTATAATTTTATCTAACTCGACACTGAGGCAAAGTCCAATTACAAGAAACTGAACTGAACACAGCAAACGCAGCTTATGCGTCTTGAATTAGGTATTTAACACTTGGTAACACGAGCACTAAAATTATTTTAATACCCAAAAATCAAAGCATGCATTAAGTAATTGATCCCAATTGATATCTTTCTACAGCAGCTGTTTGTATATAAAATCGCCATTTTGTTTCGATAACTACAGGGTCCTAGCGTTCGCTGGCCTTTCCATCAAGAGAATCGACTACTAAGCGAATTCGCTTGTCAAAAGTGTAACTTGGCTACGCATTTGTATGGAAATAATCGTTCGATGTTGTCGATTCGTTTGGTGGAATCGAAATTTATGTACATTGTCTACCAATATTCGTTACGTTAGAAACAGATCACGTGACTTATCTAAGGCTTATGTCAATCCCATACATTTTTGGACTTTTCTACTATCGCTTTCGCTAATCGAATGTTACATTGTCTAGGCCCACTGGTCTTCCAGCATTCGAACTGCTTTGTGGGTGATCGGGATCTCTCCTTCACATAATATTTCAATTCTAAGTATAAGAAAACTATTGTAAAATTGTGTTTCTTAAACATTATTATTATTATTATTTATTAGCCATTCTGTCCCACTGCAGGGCAAAGCCCTCCCTTTTCTCTTTCCATTCGCTTTTATTGCTGGCTACTTCAGGCCACGATGTTAGGTGGGCGTCGAGCTCGTCCCGCCATCTCATCCTGGGCCTTCCACGTCGCCTTCTAGCGTTGGTTAAACATAACATCTTAAAATGTAACATAGCTTTCAACCGTTTTATCCATTTCGGACATACACTATTAGGTTCTTCATTAGGTAGGTATTATGTACTACACATATAAAAAAAATATAAATTTAAAAACTTTATGAGACTTTTAGTAGCGTATATTTTACATATTTCGATTAGGTAACTAATAAACATATTCCTTTAGATTATGATGGCTACAGTTACAGTTTCATCATCACCCTATTAACACGTTCCCACTGCTGGGACACAGGGCCTTCTCTCTTGACGAGAGAGATTAGGCCTTAATTCACCACGCTGGCCAAGTGCGGGTTGGTAAATGTCACATGTCTCTTCAAACTCTTTTCAAGTTCTCAGAACATGCCGGTTTCCTCACGATGTTTGCCTTCACCGTTAAAGCACGTGTTTAAAGCGCACATAGATTTCTCAAGAAGAAAAATCCAGAGGTGCGAGTTACAGTTTACTTTAAATAAATTGAGCCAAGAGCCACGTGTTTTTTAATACAGACACATGCTCACATTTGTTGTGTAAGCTTTATTCGTAGGTCGTAAAGTTAATTCCCGAAGACCATGCTCGTCCTGGTAAGAAGGTGAACGATTTGCTTTCGATTTCGATTCTGCTTCAAAGCGCCATCAAGTGGAAGAACATCGACTCCGATACATTATGAAGCTCATCAACACACCTGGCTTATTCTTTCTAATGTTCAATTTCAATTAATTTTTCCTCCTCATACGAGTAGCTTCGCGTTCCTTATGCTGAGGATCGTGACCACCCTTTAGAATCACTTTCTCTCTCATGATCGTTTTCTCGTCTCTTGTGGTGCGCAAGGCGTTGTAAACTGACGAGTTAAGAGCGGTACGGATCTGGTCGGACCAACGAACAGGGCTGCGTCCACGTGGATCCCGTAAAATTCACTATTTTTTCCCGACACTATATTTTCAAAGTAATCTAAAAATACTCGATAAGTAGGATGGGGTACAACAGCTATCGCTACAGAATGCATTACAGTATAAATTTAATCCCCTGTAATATAATCTGCCTTCGTCTTAAATTATTTATTAAATAAAGCCTTGCGCCAGGTGGTGAGGGTTTTGACGGGATCCCTGGAGGCCATGCGTTATTTGTTTATTATTTAGTCTTACTTTTTCTAATTTTCATAATGGAAAACGATAAAAGGGGCAGCAATATTAAACAATATTTATTTAAAAGATAATATCATGTGTTCTCATAACTCGTTGGTAAGCCCCGTGGGGCTACATACTGCCTAGACTAGAGTGTTCAGCAAATTGTGCTAGGAATATCAAGCTAGGAAGATTAAAAATGTTTAAAATCAAACAGGTACAATTCAAAATAAATTATAGAAGAGGAAATTGAATCGAGTCTCGATCATTGTTCCAAAGAATGCCTAGTGGTGAAAACATTCGATTGCTTATTGAATCAGAAATGTATTTAATCAGACGCAGTACAGGTTAAAAATGCCTGCAAAGTCAGATAGTTTGAATAAAGAACTTACTATTTTTTTCTGTTTATCCGTTCAAATTATGAACCCAGAGAGCCATTCCGGATTAATGATTTCAATTTCAATTTCATTTATTAACCTTAATAATACAACTGGGCGTTATACATGGCAAGTCAAGTTTTACAATTTATACACAATTAATAAAAATCACACAAGTTAAAATATTAAATTAAATAAAAAAAAAACATACAATAATTTGAAAATAGCATAAAATAAATACCTAATCAAAATAAACTTGTTTTTATCAGTCCAGTGTAAATACAATATCAATGAAAATGTTAATTATAAATAAATGTCCTAATAAAAATGTCAATACAAATACTAAATGTCATATAATTTTAAGCAAAATGTGATTTAATAATATTCATATTCATAAATTCATTAACATTATAAAAAGCATGGTTTAAGAAGAATAATTTTATTTTATTTTTAAAATTTTGAAAATTGTCAAGACATGTAATATTGATTGGCAATTTATTATAAAATTTAATTTTGGTACTTTCTCCCTGTTTTCTAACCTTGGCAAGATGTGTGTTTGGTACAACTAGTTTGTCTATATTTCGAAGATTATAATGATGTGTATCTTTCTTTTTTAAATATGAGTCTTTGTTACCATGTATTTCCAGTAGACTTTTATAAATGTAGAGAGATATGACTGTCATTATCCTATACTTCTCAAAGAATTTCTTAACGGATGTTCTCCTATGTAACCCACATACAATTCTTACAGCTCTTTTCTGACAAATAAGCACCTTATTAATCAGAGAACTGTTTCCCCATACGGTTATGAGTACGACCTCCACAAATAATCCCCAAAAATAATTCATAAAATTTAAAAGAAAGAATAAAACCTATAGCTTTAAGGTAACAGTTATCCATTAGCAATGGAAGTGCTGCAGAAACTTGATAATTTAATTGATTTGGTCTCGTGATTCATTTCAACGTTCACATAAATCAAGAATGGCTGATAAAGTACCATTTTCTCAACCATTGCAGTGAACTTTGAATATCAGTCAGTCACGGTTATTAAAATATAACGCTTTAATAATTATTTCGTAACTCTACATGCGAACGAAAACAAATAGGTAAGTGCATCGCACCAGTAGGGTTAGCTTTAAGAGTTTATTCATCATCATTTGCAATACAGATTAATTAGCATTGGCTGTAGCGTAGCATACACTTGGCAGGAGGGTTTCACACAATACCCTTCAAACCCTTTTAAGTTCTCGGAGCATGCCGGTTTCCTCACGATACCTGCACCATAAAGTCACGTATTTTCAGACCGCACCGTCCAGTTATTTGCTGAGCATTTTCCTCTCCATCCAAAGGTTGTCTGGAAGAAATTGCTTTAAGCAATAAGGCCGCCCATTACGCATTTTGTATTTAGCTTTAAGTCCATTTTTGTTTTGTTTTATCTTTATGTGTGTAATAAAGAGTTATTATTATTATTATTTTAAAGCGCACATACATCCAGTCATACAATCCAGAGGTACGTGGCGGAGTTGAATCCGCGACCTACGGAATGAAATGCTATAGTGTTCCCACTCAGTAAGCAGTATTTGGTGTAGCTCTACTGCCACACATGCCGCAGAGTGCTTAAATCCAAATTTGGTCAGGCCAGTCATTTAAGAGCCCACAACAGAAAGTTATGCTAAAGTTATCGTAATCGAAATCAATATGGAGAATATAAATATATATAATTCATAAGAAATGTATATATTTGTATTTGTTGTGGTGTTCCTAATTACGATGCTGTCAATCTTCTGAATAACTCTAGGTCGGTGGGATTTGCGACTTCTACGCTAGGAAATAGGGAGAGCAAGATTCGCGCCGCGAGTTTACTTCTCTCTCTATCTCTTCTGATAATTTAAACTATATAATGTACACTATACACTTCGGTCACATTGCAAGGAAAGACGGAAACAACCTCGAGAATCTCATTGTGACCGGTAAAGTGGATGGCAAGAGGCCACGTGGACGCAGTCCCGTTCGTTGGTCCGACCAGATCCGCACCACTCTTAACTCGTCAGTTCACAACGCCCTTCACACCGCAAGAGACAGAGACAGATGGAAAACGATCGTACGAGAGAAAGTGATTCTTAAGAAGGTGGTCACGACCCTCAGCATTGAGGACCACGAAGCTAGGAGGAAGAATGTACACTATAGACTTAACTTCATACTCTTCATAGCACGTTTACTTTACTTAAAAAGTGACTGGCTTGGCACAACATATTCTTTCGTTGTCCACCATAGATATTGCTATTAAATAGATGTAGCTATTCGTTTTGAAAACGGAGTACCTATAATCTCGTGTAATAACGTACCTACCCTTAACAACGAAATTATTGTATTTCGTTTCGAAGAAATGAATAGAGTAAACTCGTGTTAGTTTTGAGAGTAAAAGAGATGTAAGTTAATTAAAATCCGTACGTTTTGGGTAGTTAGCTACATACTGTTCTTGAATAAAATTTAATGAAATGAAATGAAATTTAATGAAATGAAATAATTTTTATTTGAGAAACAATACATATAAATAAAAGTAGAAATAATTAGTAAAGTGTCCCAAAAAGGCTTCCAGCTCAGAATTTGTTGACTTTTATGTAACAAGACAACGCTGATCTTCCGTTGGAAGCCCTTTTATCAATCAACTCATTGGAATTTTATTTAAAACCAGCATATTACTTTTTGGATTATTATACGAGTAGCGGTATTTCGTCTACTAATTATTACGAATACACATAAACCAAAAAAGGTATTTGCTACAAATTATAAAACAATTAAATTACACAATGCACGTCTGTCGTGATTATTATAAGAGAACAACGGCGAGGGCGGGTCAATGCATATCGATATGCCATAAATATCGCCTGGGGTAGACGTTTCATTAATCAGGCCGTGCCGATTCCTCGTACAGTCTGGTATCGTCTGCCACAAAAACTTGTTACACTCTAAAGCGAAAGTAGTTTTCTGATCATCATCATAAATAAATATACATTTCCGGACACTTCACATAACAACATCTAGCTCCGTGGTAAGCTCTGAGCTTGTGTTACGGTTACTAGACCTCTGATATATGTAATTTAATAGACTTACGTAGATATTTTTACACCCAGGTGCTTGCTGGACATACACACACTTGCCCCCTCGGCGGGAATTGAACCCGCTGCCTCACGCGCCGTAAACGGACCAACGCCCACCAATTCATATACTAAAATAATTTACATATCTTAAAATTTAAGAAAAACCCCGGATCCTAATGCCATAATTTCCTTAAAAGTAAAATACCATAATATTTTATAATGTGCACGCGATGCGCTTTCATTTGATATCCCACTCGAGTATATTAGCAGATTTTATTAGCAGATAGTATATTAACAGAACACTCGCGCAAAACCAAATTGAAATCGCTTCATCCGTTCGGGAACTACGATTTCCCAGACAGTCAGTTTCGCGCGAGTGTCCGAAAATCTGCAAATATACTCGAGTGGGGTCTCAAATTAAAGCGCAACATGCAAATTACAAAATAGTATGACATTTTACTTTTAAGACAACTAAGGTTCTGGAATCAGGGTTTTTTTAATTGTAAATTTAGATTATTAACTTTTGCATGTCAATTTCCATGTCTTTTTAATGTTTTAATGTCTCCTTTATTCTTCTCTCGATTTCTTTATCTATATAATTATATAGCTTTTATAAAAAATAATGTTTGGTTGCCTACCAAAACCAAACAGTATTTTTTATTTCATCGGCAATTAGTGTTTAGAAAATCATTCTTAAGTAAACAGGTTATACATATGAAAAGTGTAAATCAAATAAAATTTAGTTTTATTTATTTTCATATTAGTTTAAGCGTCTGACTGTCCCATTTAATTGAATCGAGGCTTCAATAATGCGCGAGCTGTGATCTGAAGCCCTCAATATCCACTTTTACAATAATTTCGTATTTTATGTGAATTACTAATTAATAGCAAATTTAATTTCAACGATCTGACCCGGTACACATTATTATGCATTACGAATAATAAAGATTACCTAAGAGATGGATTAATTTTAAACCTAGTGATCTGTGTACACTTTTTACAATAAAAATACAAAAAAAATCGTGCAAAGTGGTTACGCTCAACGTTGCTTAACTTTATAACAGCACTTATGTCGTATAGAAACATCTTTATCTTATCTTATGTATAAAATTCACCTGTCACAGTGTTAGTTACCATACTAAACGGCTTAACCGATTATTATGAAACTTTATATGCATATGCATATTCAGTAGGTCTGAGAATCGGCTACTATATATTTTTCATTTTGCAAAACAACGTTTGCTGGGGTCAGCTAGTATAATTATATGTTTTTGGTATTTGTTGTTATAGCCGTAACAGAAATACATCATCCCCCAAAATCTCAACTCTCTGTCTATCACAACTCTTGAGATACAGCCTGGTGATGGACAGACAGACAGACGACTAAGTCTCAGTAATAGTGTACCGTTTTACCCTTTTTATACGTAACCCTATAAAACCAGGGCATAAATTAAATGTATTCATTTTTTATTGCTAAACCTTCTAGTACTTCTCCACTTCTACGTACACCATTCGACGTTTTTTTTTAATAAAACTCTTTTTCGGTTTTACTTTCAGTTTCGATGTATGTCTTGGCGAGTCAAGAAACCTTTTTACAGCCGATACTACATATAGATATTCATATACATATAGATATTCTGTATTTGACAGGAGCAGTTGCAAATATTTTGTATGGGGAAATATTTATTTATTTAATTTTTCAGTCAATAAAATATAAATAAAATATTGTATAGTTTACTTTCATAATAATTAATTTATTTGATTAATTAAATTATATTATACAACTGCTTTCAGATCTCCCAAATACAGTTGATTGAAGGTAACTCAATAGTACAAAATCAGTATCATATTTAATGGATCCATTTTACATGCACCAGCTTTCTATTAAAATAATGATCAAAATAACATTCTAAAAATCTATGAGATACCGCGCCTAAAATGATAAAATACATATAAAACTAAAAATACGTATCGACACATATCACGAAAAAAATATAGGTGCATAATAGGTACGTCAAATGAGCGAAAGCCGAGATTAATTCCTACTTCGTACCGTTCTCAAGAACTTTCAAAAGGGCGACTGTAAAATGAGTAATTTACGCTCCAAAGTTTTCCATTTAATTTCATTCATTTGCGCTCAAAAACTCGAGAAAAAGAACTATTAAAGCAAACTATTCGGTTCCTGGAACATCTCACCAGCTCATTAAGTTTTTTTTTCTGTTTGCGTAAATTGCAAAGGCTCCTTAATACCCAAAGATAAAGTAGATTAAATGAAATTACTGTAAAAATGTTGGTAGTTTCGTGTTTTTGTATCCTTTGCAATCAGATTATTTGATCAGGAAGGCAACTGTCACTTCTCTTATTACTTATTTAGTTTCTTAAGCCTTACATTTGCTAATATAAGATAGGAACAGTTCAGGCAAATTGGAGGACTCCTAATTAATTTGTTTTTATATCAAGGGCCTATTTCACAAAATCCGAGTAAACTAAGCTTATAAATGGTTAGTTACGTCAATAATAGGTACGTATCAATGGTTAATCAAGAACTTCATATCGAAATAACACTATATTTTTATCATTGTCTAATTTAACTCGGAGATTCACCAACAGGCACTTAGTATAATTTTTATTTTTGTTAAGACGTTCGATCTTTCATCTAATAGTCGATACAGAAGTGAAAACACATGTTTCATGTGAAAACATAAACATTTTCCATCGTTACTTTCAGTATTGAGCCGAGTAAGTCGGCCACGAACGAAAAAAATATTTCTGCGGCGATAACAAACGCCATCGCTGAGATATATTACCCCAATATCTCGGGCACCATTACCTGGGACGGAAGAGTGCGAGACAAAGCGGATAGGCTGAGATACTTTCATGCTCATTGCCTAACCGTTGACACCTATTCCGAGCCCAGTAAGGTTGGGAATCGGAAGGATAAACGATTTGGTGGTAGTTAACGCATATCACGCATTTGGATTGCCGTCTCTAGCCAGGTGGAATCGTGATCGATTGCCTCTTTGTCGTTCCGCGGAGTAACGCCCCGATATTACAGGGGACATTTCTTGACTTGTCACCGTTCGCCGACTCAACGGGAATTACTGGGCTGATAAATTGTTTGATTATATCGTTGGGTATATGAGATGTGGCGGATGTCTATTCAAGAGCGGTGTTCGGGTTTTCACAGTTTACTTTGCGTTTTTATTTGGCATTCATAATTATTAGTGTACAACTATGACATTAATTGATTTAGAACCGTGAAAGTATGTTAAAAAAGCCGTATGGCTATTGGGAGGACACTCGACTTTTATTCCGAAGGTCGTGGGTTCAAACCCCACCACGCACCTCTGGATTTTTCTTCGTGAGAAATTTATGTGCGCTTTAAACACGTGTATTAACGGTGAAAGTAAATATCTTGAGGAAATCGGCATGTTCTGAGAACTTTAAAAGAGTTTGAAGGACATGTGACATTCACCAACCCGCACTTGGCCAGCGTGGTGAATTAGCGTCAGCGGCCAGCGTCGTCAAAGAGAGAAACCCCTGTGTCCCAGCAGTGGGAACGTTAATAGGGCGATGATGATGATGATGTTACACATTTCATTTCTTAAATATTTGAGCAGCGGAATTACGCACTCTGAAATTATGTAAATCTCAACGTGGTGTCCTATTTTGGACTGGCAGACAATAGGCTAGTTGACAAAATTTGGAAATCTATTTAAAATATAGGCCACGACTGTATGGCGTCTTGAATGACGTCACACCTCGCGAAACAGTCGAGTTTGTTTAAATTAGTCATCAATAAAAAAATGTCAAAACATCAAAGTCAGTCAGTATTAAAAAATAACAGCTATAACATGGTGTTTTGTGGGGTATGACGCCATGTTTCTTTGATTGGTATCTGGCGTCGCGTGGATAATGCCTTAATTTGCCGATTTTAGTTTTTGGTATTTTATTTAATTTTTGTGTTTTTTATTGGTATTTTACTAGTTCCTACCCGTCTAAGTGTAAATATAATATAAAAGATAACTACAAGTACCACGCGGTAAACGCCCTACTTTGACAACATTAAAAAGGCCGATCACGAAACAACGCCAAATCATAAGATATTCCAACAAAGTTATGCCCAAAATAACGTTGAAGGAATATCTATTTTCATTGTCGTCCACTAACAGGCAGTTGCTTGAGAAACACAATTTAAGTTCGTCAACAGTCTTGTTTGCACAGAAGATGCTCCAACTCGTAGTGGGAAAATTGAATCAGAATTAATCTTCATCTATCCAATTAAGTGTCTGAAGTGCATGAATCTGTACCATTTTCTAGGTGTTTTCTTCAGAATTTCATTTAATATTCGGAATGGTGAAATCACGAGGCGGCGTGCGATGCTGCAGTTATTGAAGAGCTTATTTCCTTTGATGGTTTATGAGTCCGGCCGAAGCATGATTAAAATAATAATTTAGTATTTAATTTTGGAACTACCTGATCTTACCTCCTTACGCAACATCATCTAAGCACAAGAATGCTCCGAGCAATGGGCAACTCAAGGTGACTCATTAACTGACATAAACATATATATGTATAGGGCTATGGTTGAAAATCATTACTCAAATTGGATATTATTCGATACCGGGAAATGGCTTAGTTTGCTAAATAAATGTAGATCTTGCAATCTTCTTTCTTGAAATCGTTTTTTTTTACTAGTCTTTAGTGGCTTGTTTGTTACGAAAAGGTTTAAGGCATAACAGTATCATAAAGAAATCATCAATACAAATATTGATTTTATGACCTGTGTTTGCTAGTTTTAAAAATAAAAACAAAAATTATCTCACCGGGTGCGCCTCTAGTTCATTAAACCTAATTAACATTGTATCAACTAATAATGAAAATGTATAATGCTGGTTATGTTGATTGTAATCAATTAAGTATTATTAAATATTAAATTATTACTTTGATTACTATTAAATTTGCAATTAAATTTATTCGTCTGACAAACTTAATCATAAATGTTTATTGTTTTCAAATCTGGTGATATCTGCCAAATGTAAAAATTTTGCATTAAAAATTACACTTTTCATATCGCATCTACTATGATGTTGAAATAACTATTTTTCAGACAAAAACTTAGTACCTACAGGTTTTTTTCGTGCGTAAAAACTTTAAAAATACCTTTTCAGTAATTTTCGGGATAGCTTTTCTTTTTTGAGTAATTTGGCGCCGTGTACAAGGGCCAACCCACACGTACCCGAACCACACGACAAAATGACGCAACCAAAAAGCAACCACGTGGTCGGGCGTAGGTATATCTTATCATAGAAAGTCATTACGACTATTCGGTTATTATGTCGGTGCGTTGTCATTGCGATGTGGCTGCGTCGTTTTGCCGTTTGGTTTTATCTCTTATTTCTCGAATCACAAATTACGGAGAAATGCGTAGTCAGATTGTTATTATGCTCTTAACATGTCAGCCTTAAGTAAAAAATACGAGCAAAGTTGTTGGAAAGAATATTTGGATGTGCAATTAATGAATGTTGGTAATTCAGTTAACGCACGCTTTACAAGAGAAATAGGATAAAGAGAATTGGCAAAAAGAGGCGTATATGACGTAGAAACGAAAAAAAATAGGAATGTTTACTTCTCTTGAATTTTTGCTTTTTCAAACCTACTCTGCTAAAAAATACATATGAAAAATTACCAAATTTTTCATTATTATTTATTTAATATTTATATTAAACATCCATTTATTTCTAGATATTGAATCTATACTAATACATTAAAGCTAAAGATTTTTTTTTGTTTGAAGCCCACCAGAGACTTAAGCTTGCCTCTCACTCAAGCAAGCCGGTGTGGATGGATATGGAAAATAAATTACAAAATTTTGTAATTTATTTTGACGTGTCTAAGTTTTGTAAAACCAAACTATGGAAATAAATGATTTTGTATCTTGTATCTTGAAATTTCACCATTATTATTATCTTATACCTTTAATCAAGCATTTTTTAAATATTGATATGTATGAACATATTTAGGTAGGTAGGTAGGTATTACCTAAATGTTGTAAATATGTCCATACCATCTATACCGGCTTGCTTGAGTGAGAGGCACGCTCAAATCTCTATACAAATACATACTTGTAGGCTTTTTTTGTGACGTTGCGTGACAAAATAAGAAGGCGCAAGTTAGTTTTGAATAGAAAGATAGGCTGGTAGGCTAGGTAAGGCAGGTAGTTTCTAGATAGCTAGATTAGAGAGTAGGTGGATAAGAGAATAGGTGGATAAGGTAGTAGGCATAGGCCGACAGAAATCGTGATACTATTTAAATTCTACTCAACAATGGCGCAGCGTGTGGCAGAAGAATCCCATGTCCGGCACTCCTCGTCGCTTGCACTCGAACCTTTACAATATCAGTATCTATAACCCGACAAAACCCAGCATGACACTATCGGCACGACAGTTCGCGTTCTGTCGGTAGGCCGACATGGCATCGCGCCATGCCATATTTAATGTCATGCGCCATGCTAAACTTTATCCTGTTATATGTATGGTTTCAGTACGCGGTCGTGCTATATTACGCGTACTGTATAACTCACAGTACCTACACATCTCTGCCCCAAACGCGCCTCACTTCACTTCATGAACAGCTGACAATCGTCGACCGGCTTGCCCGCCGCCATATTCTACAAAAATTTCGAGATCTGTTGCTTTTTAACGTGAAAACCTTTCTTTTACTCATTCGTGCACTAGCGACCTCCATCCTCAACAATAAATATATATGCAATTTGAAATTTTTTCAAGCTTATAACTTATCAAGGGGCTAAATGTTGTCGTGTGGATGTATTTATTTATTTATTTTTTTATGAAATAAAATAATTAGGTCTTATTATAACCAACAGACATTTAAATGAATTGTACTCATGCAAAGTCAGGGTGAGTATTATTTAATATGCATATTAATATATTATTACGTCAACGGTGAGCCCTCGCACTTGTTTGGCACGAATAAGACTGATATTTCGAAATGAGCACCATGGGCACAACGTTGACTCCCCGATCTTTAGTATAATTTCAGGATAATTTAGCACTGAGCTTGTTTTATATTTAAATACAAGTTCTATGTAGATTTGCGATATTTTTCCAGCGCCGGTTGTCCTTGATTGTTTAATGATGCTTCATTTTGTTTGCGGCTTGTAGGTTTTGATGGATGAGCGTGAAATAACGTCTTTTATTATTCCGCTGGAAACACTGAAATCTTCTTCTAAAAAATGTTGTATTTTATGAAAGTAAAAATCTTTTTTGGGAGTTTTTCAAACATCACTTCAAGCTTATGAAGCGAATATATTGTTTTATAAATATATGATAATGTTTCCATATGTATGTAATGTAATAAAAAAATCTACTCTCCACGTACTTTCTCGATAATATAAAACTAAAAATTGTAAAACTGGATAATATCTGGATTGTTTTATTTGCTTCTCAAGGCAGTGTAAAAAATTGGAGCGAGCTGCAAGACAAAGTTATTTCCATAATATTTAAAAAAAAAAGATTATTTAACTTTTTATTGACCTGTCTGTGTATGTGCTGTGCCTGTGCTTCTTAGGAAATAATTGTTTTGACCTTGAATTAGACTTTGATATAACACGAAGGAGTCTATTCCACGGGCTTCTCTATAGATTTCTTTATCTCTAAAATTAAAAATGATCTTGCTTCTGAACAGCCTGTAGAAAAATGAGGTACTCCGAAAAAAATAAGCACATTCGTGGTGAAAAGGTCCCGAAAAGGTGTTAATGTGTAACGTAAAACAGACCGCTTACACCGCATCGTTCTCAAGTGAGACCGTGAATCGACAAGGGAAATGTTAGACGCCAATACAGTTGACAGATAACTTTATCAAAGCCAAGAGTTGACGAAACAACTTAAAATCTGCAACTCTTGTCATACCAGAGACTTCTTACGGCTGAGAAAACAGTAACTACAAAGTAAGTAATTTCTGTTTTGGTGTTTTGGAAATAAAGGATTAATGTTGATTATACCTAATAAAATAAATCTGACTAACTAGTCGTAACTGGTTTTTTTTTTAAATGCCCTGTCGCCGCTTGAAAGGGGTTTTGGAAAAGAAAATTCAACTATTCCTTACGATTTCCCCTGGGGATTTCTGAAGCAAGCCACTAAATTAGACTTGTCTGATGATCGCTAAATTTATTCTTAGCAGGAATAAAGAAATTAGTCACTTTCGCAAATTAAATTGTACGATATGCAGACATCTAAGTTAATTTGCGTAGCACGCAATCTACATTCTTACGTCGTAGTAATAGACCCTTTAGGAATACTTTCAGAATAAAATATGCCGCTACTAGTCCGGGCACAGTGTTATGTGAAACGTAAAATGAAATCACTGGATATTTTCCACCGCATAAAGTTCTTTGGGACCTATTTCAGATTTTGCGCGTACCGCTATGGGATGAAATATTTTATAAAAACGCTTCGTAGAATTTGGGAAAAATAGTTTCTCGCTATAAAAGTCTGATATTATACATTCTGCTTTTATAAGATTTGGGTTATTCTAAACCCGAAGGTGATAAATTTGTAACTCTTTTAAATCAATATTTACTGCTAAAAATTTCACTGAAATACGTTGAGTCATCTTAAAAAGAACAGACAGTAGAAATTACTAAATTTTGTACATTGTAAAGATGAAGTGATTTTAAAAAATATATTCAAATCATAGAACCATAAGTTATCTGTTTGATTTAATACTAAAATTCATTGAAGCTAATTTTTATTTATGTTTTTTTATGGAACCATCTTATTTAATAATAATTGGTAAACAACAACAGAGACATGGCTGTCTGAACAGAGCTACAAATCTTCTTATTTTATTTGTATCTTTGCTCTACACTGATAAGTCCCTTGCCCTATAAATGAGATTGATTCAGTTTCATTGCACATAACATCTAGACTTTACCGCCCACAAAACTTATCCGAAGGAAATAAAATAGTAAAATAAAACGGAGACAGCGCATAAACAAATGGTATAGCCGTTCTAGCTGAATAAATTCATCTCAATGGCAATTCATCTACAATAGCGACAGTGTGGAGCTTAGAGACGTAAAAAGTTCTAGACGTTCTTAGCAGAATTAATTTATATAAAACGTCGGGTGAAAATTCAAAAAAAGATGAAGCGTTCTTCAAGCTTCATTTAAAACTCTATGAAAGTACGGCGCTTACTATCTGCGAAAGAAAAAGTGAAAAGTGATTAATTATAGGATTGTGAGCATTTTTACTTATCTATATTAAAACATGGCTACTAAATAGATTTCTATCATGAATCGTCTGTCATACATTATACACATAATATAATAATTATAACATAGTATAGCTTACTTTCGCAGTGTTTGCAGGGAAGTGACCAAATTTATATTAACTTAATTATTATGCTAAGTATTTTTGATAAAAGCATTAAACTTCTGGGTTTTCAGATTTAACAATAGAGAATTTTGGCCCCAAAGGCCATAATTCTGAAACTAAATAGATACAGCACATCGCTTGATTACGAATTGGAACGATAACGATGACATTGATCATGATTTGCAATTCAAGACTAACAGAAAAAAAAATATGAACAGTTCAGTTCTTCTATTCATTTTTTTTTTATTAAGTCTGTAAGTGATGGCACTTTCTTTATATCAGAAGTAATTTGACCGCCCATTAATTGTAAATGTTGTGTTGAATAAAGAGTATTGTCTGACATAATTATTTCCGTCTGACCATTTTATTTCATTTCAGTTATCGCTGTAATCCACTAAAATATTTCATGATAACAACATGCCATGACCATAATAATAACAACACTTAGCCTTTAATAACATCAGAGTTTTGTATCCAGTCACATATCGACGATCACTAATAAAGCGAAGCAAAGTTCTATTACCTCTTAACACCGTTGAAGGCATTATCATAGAACCGGAAAAGATTTTCATCTCGGATATTGTTTCCTTGAACTTCCACCACAAGACGACAACAAGCCACTTCGAAAGATTGCTATCACTCACAGAGCTTTATTTGATTTTCAAGTGGCATTGTTATTACAAAGACGACTGAATGAGTGTTTTTGATTTGAGCTGTATTTATTCCGAAGGCTTTTTGTGAGAAAACGCTGGTACTAAATTAATGTTTAGATTACATTTAATACTATTTTATTTTTCGTGAATCTACTTAAGCTTTTAACAGAGTTTAGGACAATTCTTGGGTAGCTAATAGTGATTTTTTGGGCCAAATTTAAGGCTCTAGTCGCCTAAATTGGATTACCGAATTCCTACCTTTTTATTTCATTTAGCTTAAGATCGATAAGATAGTTTTAGATTTATAACGGAATATTTATTAATATTATTAATTAGCATGTTTTTAAGAGTTTTGAGTGTCCCTAGTATTTCGGCGCACCGTTGCCGAAATATCGGGACACTCAAATCAAATAAAAATTGCGTTACAATATGAGTTTATTATAGTACCCTAGATACTAATCAACGTTACATTTTACTTAATAATTATCTAACTCCAGTCTTGAATATATCATCCAATCATAAGCAAACGTAAGACCCAACGTTGCGTTGTTATCACAGATAGATTTTTGGTAACAATTGCGACATTCATTTTCCTTCTAGAATTTGGAGGGTATTTTCACATGTTGCCCAAACGACGTAAATATGCCCCAATATGCCCCGCGCTGAACTCCACATATTTCACAGCAAATGTTACTAGCAAAATGTTTGGACGTAGTCACACAGAAAACAGTCACTGTAGTCCACGATACGGACACTTTAGTTTATGAGATTTATATTTTTATGTATGTTAGTCTGTAAGGTATAATTATGTTTATATGGGTCTGAGCCTGAAATAAATGGTATATAATTAGTCCAAGTCCTAAGTTCTCATTTACAAGAACGGCACGATGCCAATAAGCGAGTGGCTCGATATCCACATCATCATCATTACCCTATTAACGTTCCCACTGCTGGGACACAGGTACTTCTCTCCTGACGAGAGAGATTAGGCCTTAATTCACCACGCCGCGCTGGCCAAGTGCGGGTTGGTGAATGTCACATGTCCTTCAAACTCTTTTAAAGTTCTCAGAACATGCCGGTTTCCTCACGATGTTTGCCTTCCCCGTTAAAGCACGTGTTTAAAGCGCACATAGATTTCTCAAGAAGAAAAATCCAGAGATCGATATCAATGGCAGGTGCAAATTCATCCGCCGGCTGCCGTTGACGAGTCGTTCACAGCCGTTATCATTATAAACGTCTCAGCTCTTAGACTCACTTAGAATAAGAGAATGCTTTAGTTTGTAGGTACGTATCACCCTGCAATATTTGAGATCTCCTGTCAAAATGCCAGACTGGTGCCGATGCGTTGACGGCTGCCATTGATAATGGCCGTTTGTTTGAAAGAGCCCTAAATGAGGATTATCACTTTGAAAAATCACAAATAAGTAGCCTCTTTTTTTGTAGTAATGATGACATCATTCTAAGGAAACTAGCGAAGTTCGGCAACTTTAAGCCAAGCTATTTTTTTATAGATCATGTCTAAGTATGAAAAAAAATGTGTAAGTACGTTTTGATGCATTTTTATTTTAACTTTTGCTACAAAATATGTTTATAGAACAATATTCTGATATTTGTAATAAATCAACAATAAATGCGCAAGGGATTAGCTTACCTTACTATTATTTTTTATTAATTAATAAAAAATATAAACAATTTTATAGCCCAACGCTTACCGGTTTTTCTTGTTCGTGGTTGCGCATCTTATCAGCTTCGAGAGGTCAGCTTCCTTATGGTTCTCCCTCACATTGTTGTATCTACGAAATCGTCTTTGGAAACTTGGCACTCTCTCATAAAGACTTAATTGACCTGCAAACATTGCAATGGCAAGTTTTCGGGCTTTTCCTCTGGGTTGAAAGCCGATGACATTGTCTTCGTATCTTATGGTTGCTCAACTAAATCTATTCGTTACCGCCATAGAGTTTCTTTGATTTAATGGTAGATTTTATGACCTCTCGCTTGCAGTAGCTTACTTTGTTATAGCGTTGTGAAGGTATTTGACTTAAAATACGAGTAGTTATTCGAGAATGATTTTCTTATTTCTTTAGAATAGAATCAAAGCGAAAGTCGAAACGAAAAATGTCACGTTGAAAAATTGAGATACATTTTAGAGACAAAACTAAGTTTTATGTTTGTTTATAACAATGCTCTCTGAAAAAATGGGAGCGAAACTGCAGTTTGAATTGAAACAGTTTTCTTAGCAAACTTTTTAAAGGAATTTAGGAATACGGTATTTTTCGAAATTTAAAGCAATTTTTTTATAGTTTTCGTTTTTTCTTGGTTTTAACTTATATTAAGACTTGAAAAGTCTAATATACCATGATTTGACGGGTTTTTATAGTTTACCGATATTTCGACGCTGTTCCATGAACACACAGAATCTTAATCTAAATAATTAAGATGATAATATTAATTCTGTGCATGAACGCGACCATGCGCCATGAACGCTTGCGAACTTCTTAGTTTGTGTTTTGATGACAACCATGCCTGTGCTGAAGATATGAATGGCAAATATGAATTTATAATTACAAGATATAAGAACTGAAATTTTAAAACATTCAGTTATAAAAAATAAAAGGGTTTAAATAGGTTAAGCATTGAGAAACTTTCGAGATTCTAATTACAAACCAAGTTTATTTACAAAGAAAGGCAATGAATAGGCGTTTTTGCGAATTTGTCAGCTTGAATATCAGAATTAATTAGAGGCCCGGGCACGAACGCCGCCTTGTAATTATCGAAAAACACTCCACGTTCATATTTCGTTTGTTGCTCCTAGTGATTATTTTGATTACAGGGGCCTAAGGACGAAAAACATTGGACTGTGCTGCAATTTTGGTTTCATGAAATTGTAACTTTTTATTTGCTTATTTGATTTTCACTGGATATGTTGTAGAATTGAAATAGAATATTGAATAGAATTTTTAAAATTAATTTATAGAATTTTTTAATTGGATTAGATAATGACTATAATGATTTATGATGTAGTGGTAATAGATTAAAATATTTAAAAGATTAAGCTATTTGGATTTTCCACAAAAACCTTTATTTTTTTAGTTAGTTTAAGTTATCAAAGCTGCCTGCCCTGCCCCATTACCCTACCCTATATACATAATCCTAAATATCGGTTTGTCCGATATTACATTATGACATCCAGATTATACCTAATTAGATCCTAATAATCTTACCACAGAACTGAAATAGGTTAGAGCCTGTAATATTCGGTTTAAGGTGAGTTGTAATGATAAAATAATGCATTAACCTTTTCTTTAAAGCCCCCTGGAGGCAATTGGACTTGTACTCAGCCACCTCAAAAGCTCAATGAACATCAAATGCATACATTATACATATACTAAAATTATAAGGCTGTAGAGTTTGTTTGTTTAAAGGCGCTAATCACAGGAACTACAAGTGAAAAATTATTTCAGTGTTAGATATCCGATGTATGGAGGAGGGCTATATAGGCTTTTTACTGCAGGAAAATCGAAAATCTGTAAATCTAGTAAATAATAATCTTGTTTTAGTTTATAGTGAGTTTTCCTATTACGTTATGCAAGGATTCTGAAATATAATAGACTTGGCACAGTTTCAACAGTACCCTGTATCACAGTCACACAGCCGAAGCAGCATAAATCTGATTACTTCTGAGTATCAAAGGCATTTCCCGCACACTATTTCATTCATCAAATTATTTTCCCATCACTCGCTTCTGGGCAATTAATTATTCCGCGACAAATTATTGTTGTTACACTAATGATTTTTTTGACGAGGGTCTTTTGTTAGAAAAATAACAGTGATTTTCATTGCGAAAGCTTTCATTGCTAAACTAAATTACAAAGGAGACATTAGATAACAACAAAACAAAAGCGGTTTATGGAACAAGGTATATAATTAATAATTATAAGATGAGGTATTCTCAGGGTTCGTTTTGGGTTTGGAAATGAGTTCGAAACACGATTTTGTACAGTCACAGGTATAATAAAATAAACATAGAACACAATAACAAATAAGAGAAAGGGGTAAAAACACATAAAACAAGGGAAAACAATAATATCACAGCGCGTGTATCGCGCCGGTTCGCGGGGCTCGGGCGGACTGTCGCTACGCGACATTAGCGCCATCTCGCCGTCCAAGGCGGAGGTGGTGTGAACTATATCAATAAAGGGTGTGTTCCTTACCGCGCCAAAGGGTTTATTCCCTTCGCGCTACATACTCCCCCTCTGACCTAGACATAGCGCCCCCGCGTCTTGGTCAGGACTTACAATGTTCCGGGAATTCTTCCGACGCGTGTTCTACCATACGCGGTCTGAATCGTGGCCTATGGCCGACACTAACCAGAACGTCTGGTGACGGTACGTATCCCACTCCCCCTGAATGACAGGTGAACCTAAAACTACTCCCCCTGGACGGACCCTCGGTTTCCTCACGCGTCCTCCAATTTCCTCGGGGTACTCCTACCGTTAAGCGGTGGTCAAAACTATCCCTCCCCCTGGACAAACCGGCGGTTTCCTCACACACGATTTTCCGTAACAGGGGTCTCTCATTTTTATATTTCTTGGAAACATCTATCTTCTTGTTAGGTTTGTGCGTAATAAGTGCGGCACAAAATTCCACTTCCCGACGTACGTTAGGCGCGTTCTGAGGCATACTCGTGCTATGGGCAACCGTTCTCGTGCTAGGCGCGCTGATATCATTGGCCAACCGATCGTTATCAACACGACGACAATTTTCTATCGTGTGGCCAAAGAGACTGCAGTAACTGCACTTAGGACGAAAACGTTTTATATCCCTATTAGCACTACGTTGGTTTGCGTTATAAATCCGCGTATCGGTCATTGACCTCTGCGTCGGCGAAATGCAGGTGTTTGAAAGATCGGACGCGGGAAAGGATTTATTGATAGAGCTCACACCGGTTGAAGGGATAAATGTACTCACCTCCGCCAAGGACTCCTCTACCAACCTGACCTTAGATATGAGCTGATCCAGGTCATCAACCGCGTCGCGACACACTCGCTGCCTAATCTTATAATCTAGTAAACCGTATACTATGTCTAACTTCATCACTTCCGGTACATCGTACGGTAATTTCGAGAGTGATGCTCGCACTTTACAAATGAACACATCAGCTCGTTCATTGTTCTGTTCACACGAGAAAATATCGCGGAATAGTTTATACGCGGGTCGCGGCACTCCGTACATCGCTCGTAGACGTTGCAGCGCGTCGGGCCAGGACTTCACGGCCGCCTTCACGCCGCGCCAGAACACGGCCGCCTCGCCGACCAGCAGCATCGGCAGGCCGCGCAGGGCGTGCTCCTCGCTGACGGCGGTGCACTCGCGGTACACCTCGATCGCGTCGATGAAGGCTTCCAGCTCGTCCGCGTTCCCCGTCGACCCGTCAAAGCGCGACGTGCACTTCGCGAAGTTCCCGCTATGCGTCGCGTGGCTTGAGGTTCCAGGACATGCTGCAGATGGACACGGCGCTCGTTCTTTGCTCAATGTACTCGCCAGGATGCTTTCAATCAGAACACGGTTCGCTTCGGCTTGCGTCTGCGTGATATTGTAGATGATTGTCTGAAGCATTTCTTCTGTCATGGCGATACTTGGTTTGACCGTGGTGTTTGTCTCTTGGTCATTGTCGGAATCCGATTCGTACCTTTCGCCGGCGCGTGACGTGAGCGGCATGGTAACAGGGTGTAGGTGTGCTCGCACAGTTTCCACGCGTGTCACGAAGTAGGTATGTATAGGTACGAATGGTGGTGTGTGTAGGTAATTCTCCCTGCACCGTCGTGCGACGAGGTAGGTAAGATCTCACGGATGAAGAGCGGTAAGTAGGCAAGGTTATGAGGGTTCACAGGTAAGCGGGTTATAGGTAGGTATTCACCGCCTAGCGTCACTGTTTCCCGCCTTTTGCTCGCACTCGACAAACGGTTTCTCACGTCGCGCGGTAAAATGGACTCGCCCGGGTGTTTTCTTCGTGTTTGACACAGTCTCCTTATAGGTATCACTATCGGTTTTTGGCTCACAGCGGTTCCTCGCACTGTTTCACGATAGGTAGTTAGGTGGTCACTGATTTTTCACTGTGAGTTCACTGTATAATCGTGCCCGCGAGTTGGGCGTCACTATAAGATGAGGTATTCTCAGGGTTCGTTTTGGGTTTGGAAATGAGTTCGAAACACGATTTTGTACAGTCACAGGTATAATAAAATAAACATAGAACACAATAACAAATAAGAGAAAGGGGTAAAAACACATAAAACAAGGGAAAACAATAATATCACAGCGCGTGTATCGCGCCGGTTCGCGGGGCTCGGGCGGACTGTCGCTACGCGACATTAGCGCCATCTCGCCGTCCAAGGCGGAGGTGGTGTGAACTATATCAATAAAGGGTGTGTTCCTTACCGCGCCAAAGGGTTTATTCCCTTCGCGCTACATAATCTATATTTATAAAAGAAAGTCGCGTTAGTTACACCACTTATAACTCAAGAACGGTAGAACAGATTTGGGTGAAAATTGGTATGGAGGTAGCTTAGAGCCAGGAGACGGACATAAGATACTTTTCATCCCGTTCGACAGTTGGTATGGAGGTAGCTTAGAGCCAGGAGACAGACATAAGATACTTTTCATCCCGTTCGACAGCGTTCCCCTGTGACTTGACATGAAACGTCAGTCACTATAAAACGTGTTAAAACAAAAAAGAATCTGACTTGGAATAACAAAACGCAAATGATTGAAATACATTTTTAGGTGAATTGAAGTGAAGTGAAGTTTAATTAATAATGCCGCGATCAAGACGATCGAATCTTTCCCGACAAAGTCGTAATGCAAGAAGAATACGAAATACTGCAAATGAAAGGAATGAAGAAGAACAAGAAATTGCACGTGAACAGCGCCGCGATAGTATGGCTCGACTTCGTGCTTCTCAATCACGAGAGCAAAGTGAAGCAGCACAAGAATCACGCCACTTTCTTTACATAAAACAAATACTTAATATTAAGTACCTACAACAATCATCCAAAATTAAATATTAATAGTAAATATCATAATATTTTAAGTTAGATTGGTATTTGGAAAATAATAATCTACATCTACACTAATATTATAAAGAGGAAAGGTTTGTACCTATTTTTGTATGTTTGTAATGAATAGGCTCGAAAAGTACTGGCCCGATTTAAACAATTCTTTTACCAATAGAATGCTACATTCTTTCAATTTGACATAGGCTACATTTCATTTTGAAAAAAATTAGGGATCCTTGGTAAAATTTCAACAATGTAACCGAAGGTGTAGAAAAATGAGTCTTAAAATGTCGTCGTCGAATGCGCTGCCGAAACTATTAGCGATAGAACAAAATAATGTACCTACAACAATATTGAAGAACATCATAATGTCTACAAAAAACGTCGCGTTAGCATATGTCCAACTATTGTAGTTATGTCACTACAACAACTTTTTTCATTTTATACATTAATCTTATATATAAAATGAATCGCAAAATGTGTTGCTAAGCGCATAACTCAACTTTTTTTTAAATGTTCGTTGGAGTCTTAGGATGGTTTTTACGGCGAGAAAAATTCGAATAATTTCCGGGAAAATTTTATACCCGTGCGACGCCGGGGCGGGCCGCTAGTTATCTTATAAAAGATCGTTATTTTCATAAGTTTTATTTTAATGATTGTAAATTCTAGTATTTATCTACATATTTTTACGTACCTACTGTATTGTATTTAGTAATAATATTATTATATATATTACTGTATTATATAAATATATATATATATATAATACCTACAACAATCATCAATATTAAAGTTATTAGTACCTAATACTTGTATACAAACGGGCGCCCGCGACTTCTAACGCATATAGTAACTTTTATCACATATTTTGCACTTGTTTTCAATAAATCTGATACCTAGAAACCAATAAAATCTATCTGCCATAATTTTTTTTTACTTCAAAAACATTGGATTATCCTATGACTACCAAACGGGACCCTTAAGTTTATTCATAAATATTAATAACTAGTGCTATGGTATGGCCATTTAAAAACTACTCTAAAACACAGGTCTTGTAGGTGTTGTACCAATAAAACATAGGTTTTGTACCAAAAAGCAATAGCGAGCGAGAAAACGAAACGTTCGCGCGAGCCGTCGTCATGCACACTGACACTTCCCCTCCCGCGTACCTCACCGATCGTCGCCCCGCGCGCCACAGCATATATTTTTATTTACATTTTTAAATTACAGATAAAAAATAAGGTTTGTTTCTTAACATAAACTAAAGAAATAAAAATCAAATTAAAACTTAAAACTATGAAACACTACGCGTCGCCTACAGGTCTGTTATCCAAATTTTGAACTTTGCCTCCTTGGGGGAGGATTTTTGTTAATTCCGTTCTCATTAAATGTCTGCACTTTTACGTAGAAAATACCTCCGAAATTTCAAAAACAAAGGAATTTCATACAAACTTTGAACCCCGTTTTGAACGCCCATTAAGGGGGTTGATTTTTAAAGATACGCTTAAGATGGGACTTTGGATGGATACCTGGATGGGTGACTGATATTTATTTAAGTGTTTATTTTTATAACAATAGGTGTATAAACTATTTTAATACACAGAACCCTTGGTGTTTGAGAGCATCTCATACTTCAGTCTCTTCTTATAACAGGCATATATAGATATTTTTTATTATACAAATGGTTGAATCACTTTTCACAACAACAAAACAAGAAACGGCGACATAAATACAAAATATTGATGGGATAAGCCGGATGATTCATTACCGAGTTAATTTTCAAAGAGCATCTGACTGTGAACGAGATAAAAGCATGTTGATGTTGTATTATTGGAAATTCGAAATAAGTAGCTATTTGTCTTGTTTACTTGCAGACTTAAATTAAATTACGTTAAATAATTTCTGAAACGTCGGTCAAAAAGAGGGATGATGAGAATATATCGTTGTTCGATGAGTCGTCGTTCGTAAATTGTTGATGATGATGACTTGATTGTGGGTGAAAATAATCTAATACTAGACTTACCGAGGTAAAGTAAAAGTAAGTCAAGATGTTTATGTATAATATAAAAAAGGTCGAGTGTTATTTTAACTTTTTACTCGCTTTTTTATGTTCAATATCATTGAAAAGTTATATAATTTATTTGTCATCGTGAACAGCTATCTGAATAATAGTCTAAAATTTCCAGATATACAATAGCCATGCGATATAATTATCGTTACATAAAAATCTAAAATAAAATTATGATTTTATATTCAATATTATGTACTAGTGGTCCTAATTTCATGTTACAAAGATAAATATAATGGTGTAGTAAAAAGCAACTAGCCTACAGGGTCAACTTGTCTAGTGTCTACTTATCAATTCGCCAAAAACCAATTCTATTGTAGCGATTTGTAGTTGCCTGTAGAGTATTAGAAGAGTAGGATACATTATTATTATAATATTTAGAAATTACTTGAATTAACTTACTCTTTGAATTAACATAGTTTTTAACAATATTTATACTTGAAACGGGTATCATACCATGATTTTTTTCTTCTTCCTCGCTTCCAATTGTCTGACACGACCAATCCTGTATTGCGGTTATGTAAAAATCTTAAAAGTGAATCATCAGTCACTTGCCTGGACACAATTCGTGTCCGGTAAGTCGGTTTTGATCGAGTTGCGTTCGAGAATGAAACAAGTAGTAACTAGTGTTACTCAACCTTGCAATAAGACTCAGAAAGAGGGTAGACCGGTTCGTTTGTGAATAACCATCTACTTTATCGCAAAGACAATGAGTTTATATCGTGATCACGGCGCTTTCAACAGCATCGAAATATCGGAAATCCCAAAAAGCAAATAATGGTATGTTACCCGTTTCAATTTTTAATAATAATATTTGAGCTGCGTGTTTAAACGTTGGTTATTCAGATAATTTAACCACAAAATAGAAGACATGACTCCACCCGCGTCAGCCATTTGCAATGACCTGCACGCCCAATATCGCCAGCAAATGTACCACGATACAGATTTGTGTTTTTATCACTTTTATGGGCGCTGAAAGAACTGTTCTGGAATAAAGAATATTAATGTTATGTACGCCATTAAATGCGCGGTATTTGTTGAATCTGGACAAGGGAATCAAATCCGGATCTCACTCAGGTCCGTGTAAACGGATAGACTGATTTTAGACATTTTGGATTGAGTTCCGTTTTATAGTTTTTAAGCGTTGAATTATTTGTTGAAAATATTCTGGATTTCTTGCTGTTCACGTCACATAAGTTGTCAATATTGAGGAGATAGACTATCCTATATAACATTGCATAACATGTTCCTGAACCTAGTTTATTTTATTACATTACGTATAAAGATAATAAAAGTAGAATGCATTGCATATACTTAATTCCTAACATTTCAAATTATAAAAAAAATCTATATTACTGGACAGGACAATCCACACAACAACAACTAGCCCCGAGGTAAGCTCTAAGCTTGTGTTACGGGTACTAGACATCTGATCTACTTAATATAACAGATATAAATAGATATTTATTTAATATAATGTACATGTTAAACACCCAGACCAAGTTGAAAGTCCTTGCAGAACATACAAACGCTTGACCCCTCGGCGGGATTCAAACCCGCTACCTCTTGCTTCTGAAAAGATTTTGATGAATCTTCACAACAATATAGCCTACACATTAAATGACATAATTTTACAAGGTAGCATATGTGTTATACATAGGCTACCTTGTAAAATTACGTAATATCCCATTTTCCGCGGAAAACCCAATTATTTCTAGTAAAGCCCGATTTGGATCAAATTCGGCACGAAAATAACTGTTTCCCAGTAAATGTCTATCCCAATGAATGTTTACCATCATCCCTTTACATCAGGTGAGATTGTGGTCAAATGAAGGTTTATCTTACATAAAAAAAAAAAAAAAAAACTACCTATTTACCGCGGGATAATCTATTATTGCGCGGTAAATATCTATTATATTAAACAGAAAAAATTCTAAAGATGCATTATTTTAGGGATTTATTTACCATGAAAAAGGTAAATAAATCCCTAAAATAATGCAACATAAAAAGATAGATATATGCTAATACAACCTGATTTGAGAAATGATTTATTGGTGCTCCGTTCCTTTTATTATTAGCGTGAATATAACCTAGCTTTCATCAATAAATAGGGCTATCTAGCACTGAAGGATTTTATTTCGCAATTTTGAAATAATTTATTTTTATAAGCGAAATATGTACCTACGGACCTCTACCGACAACTGAATAACTCTTATGTTATTATAACCTTGTGCTAATAAATATTATTATTTTCCTATTATATATACATATTTTCTATTCTGACCCAATCTATCTATCTGTTTGTTTTAACAGATAGATATATTGGGTCAGAATAGGAAATATGTATATATAATAGGAAAATAATAATATTTATTTGTTTTAACAGATAGATATATTGGGTCAGAATAGGAAATATGTATATATAATAGGAAAATAATAATATTTATTAGCACAAGGTTATAATAACATAAGAGTTATTCAGTTGTCGGTAGAGGTCCGTAGGTACATATTTCGCTTATAAAAATAAATTATTTCAAAATTGCGAAATAAAATCCTTCAGTGCTAGATAGCCCTATTTATTGATGAAAGCTAGGTTATGTTCACGCTAATAATAAAAGGAAAATTTCTCAAATAGAGTCCGCGGATACGTCGCTTTTAGGGTTCCATAGACAAATAGTTAAAAACGGAACAATTATAGATACGATCTGTCTGTCTGTCCGTCCGTATATCACAGCCACTGAACTATATCGTTGAAACCTTGACACAAAAACTGTGCCAACTTAACCTCCAATAATTATACAATTGACTGCCTCAGTGGCGCGGTGGGCGGAGGTCCGCTTGCGGTGCAAGAGGGTTCGATTCCCGCCGAGGGGCAAGTGTTTGTATGTTCTGCAAGCTTTTTCTCCTTGGTCTGGGTGTTTAGTATGTATAATAAAAAATATCTATCTATGTATGTCTATTATATTAAGTATATCAAATGTCGAGTACCCGTAACACAAGCATATAGCTTACCACGGGGCTAGATGTTGTTGTGTGGATTGTTTGGCAATATTTATATTTATTTGACGGCGCGACGTCCTGGTTCTTCATTGTAGTACATTTGTACCGAGTGGAAGTAGCATAGAAGCAACCTATAGTGTCCGATGGTATGAGCGGGCGCTCGCGCTACTCGATCGCGCGATGTTTACCTGCGGCCGGTACCGGTCGGTGTCAGCCGACCGGTCTAACAGCCAATCGGGTGGCCGCAGGGAGGGTTGTTTACGAGTTGCACTGCTATTTAAAGTACAGTTCCAATAGTCCGGGAGACATTCTTTCTTTGGCTTCTGCTGTGTGCTAAAGCTCTCGGAATTACTGGTTGACTTGATCTATATCTTTGTTAAACTGAGCCTCAGATTATTTGTGTGATTGATACTGTTCGATTAATCCCGTAATTGGTTATTATTCAATGATATAATCTGTTTAATTCACTATGTCAAGCCTTTCACCTACATATTTATTTATTTAACTACTTTGGCAAAATAAATTTCTATAGACATCATGGACGGTTTAACGTAAGATACTTTACTTTTGACTTTTTTTTTAATCTTTCAATATGACATATAAGAACCAATTTTACTAAAGAGCCTTTGATTAGAAGACCAATTGTAAAAGTACCTACCTCCAACGTTGGCAGAGCGTAGCTACTACCTTGAAAGTAGGCTAATGGTGAAAAGCTTATTATGTCTCTTTGTATTTTAAGTACTCCTCTAAGAAGCGGATATTATTGGAAATAGTTGCTAATGAATCAATTAATTTCCGCGAAGAAAGACAGTCCTTTTAGCTTGCAAACGAGAACATTCATTTCTTGCTTAAATCTGAGCCAACGATGTTTCTAATTATAAATGTTCTATATTCTTAAAGTTTTATTGATCTCCTCATCATCACCCTATTAACGTTCCCACTGCTATACACATGCGGGACACAGGGACTTCACTCTTGACGAGAGAGATTAGGCCTTAATTCACCACGCTGGCCAAGTGCGGGTTGGTGAATGTCACATGTTCTTCAATCTCTTTTAAAGTTCTCAGAACATGCCGGTTTCCTCACAATGTTTGCCATCACCGTTAAAGCACGTGTTTAAAGCGCACATAAATATCTCAAGAAGTAAAATCAAGTTCAATCAAAGTTTTTGATCTGGGTGTTTATTATGTAAATAAAAAATATCTATATAATATGTATGTCTATTTAAGTATATCAGATGTCTAGTACCCGTAACACAAAAGCTTACGCGGCCAGATGTTGTTGTGTGGATTGTCCGGAAATATCTATTAATTTTAATAATTTCAATAAATTAATTGAATAACCTTCCTCTTGACAAGACTAACAAATAATGATTGTAAAGTTTCAATACAATAAAACTTTTTTGCCAAAAATTAAACCAACTTCAAAACGGAAACTGAAAAGTAAAAAATAAATTAACTTTACAAATCATTTTGACATTATAATATAAGTGATAATTAAAAGAAACTTAAACAATTAAATAATTAAGTATTTAATAGTTTTGAAGTCGGTGCCAAGTAAAACAATAACTAGATTATAATATAGGAACCTAATATTAATCTTTTTCACAACTCAAGCCATAAGGTATTAGTAGGAAATTAGCTCTAAATATCGGTCCATTCGCGGATATAGGATTTGGGTCCTAAATGCTGTTAATTAGTATGTTATTTTGACATATCTATTGATATTGTGTATAGTGTAGGTAAAAATGTATTTAAAAAAAAAAAAAAAAAAAAAATTTCCAGACAATGCACACAACAACATCTAGCCCCGTGGTAAGCTATAAGCTTGTGTTACGGGTACTAGATATCTGATATACTTAATATAATAGTCATACATATATAGATATTTTTTATTATAAATATTTGTTACTGCATTAAGTTTTATTAAATTATTAAATACTTTATTATTTAATTGCTTAAGTTTCTTTTAATTATCACTTATAATGTCGAAATGATTTGTAAAGTTAATTTATTTTTTACTTTTCAGTTTCCGTTTTGAAGTTGGTATAATTTTTGGCAAAAAAGTTTTATTTCACGATTTTTAGTGATTACTCTACTTAAATATACTTGTGAAAGATGATATGTGTAAGAAAGAGGTGAGTGTTGAGATGACGGGTGATAGAGGGAAATGGAAGGAGAAAACATGTTGTGCCGACCCCACGTAATGTGGGATAAGGTCAGGAAGATGATGATGACTCTACTTAAATATACCTAATAGAGTTCCTTTGACTCTCCTTCATTTTCATCATCAGACCCCTAATATTAGTCAAAACCCATTTAGATAGACGGTCTCAGTAATATAAGTTAATCAAGCCCAAACACAAAGTACTTGCTGTAAATCGTTGAGGAGTTCCCTCGACCGCCTTTCCCTCCATCATCAGATCAACACCAGACCATCATTAATAAAAGAGCTTTAAAATTCATTATATTGAATAATATTAAGGAACACACAAGTCGGAAAGACAATTTTTTCAAGAGTTTACAAATACAAATACAAAAAATACAAAAATGTTTATTTTCATTAACAGTGTTTACAATTTTGCACAACAATATTGGAGACCTTCTGTTAAGTATGGAAATACTTGTATTAGAAGGCAGTTTCCCTCAATTTCTTCAGGATTCCACCACCAGATCCAGGTTTCCTTACCATGGGACCACCCTTGGGATACTCCCTTTCCTTTCCTTTTCTTAAAAAAAGAATAATCAAAATCGGTTCGTAAATGACAAACTTATCCGCGGACATACATTAAAAAAAAAAAATATATATATATATACGGTCGAATTGAGAAACCTCCTTTTTTTTGAAGTCGGTTAAAAATGAGCTCGAGTTTTAATCGCTTCTTTGCTCTAGTGTAAAAAAGCAAAGCGACCAGATACTATAAATTAATTTCCTATTTATCTGTAAGCACCTATGATTACTTTTTTTGTTTTTTTTTGTATTTTATATTTGACGTGTCTAAGTTTTGTAAAACCAAACAATGGAAATAAATGATTTTGTAGCTTGTATCTTGAATCTTTTTACGTATTGCAGAACTCAGAATAAACATCCGTTCAGTAGCTTTTGAGTTTATCCCTAAAATAAAGACGATGGCTAACTTTAATTTATAATATTTCGTTATACATTAATTGAAAACCAATTAAATTATAATACTTACTGTAAGGGAGATATATTGTAGCTATCAAGCTATATATACCATTTAAGATGAAATCTTATCTTGAATTTAATAGCTTTTTTTGGTATTTATTTTATCTCAAGCACTTTATATTCTAAACGATTTTATAATTTTAAAAAATAAATATCTACAGTAGATAAATAGCCTTCTTAGAACACCACGTCATAATACAGTGTTCGCCAATCCGCCTGCCAAGTGTGGCGAGTGAAGCCACGTCCCATTATCATACATTATTGAGCATTATTGAATGCCTCAGTGGCGCGGTGGGTTAAGGGTGTTTGTATGTTCTGAAAACACTTTGCCTATTTCACTGAGTGTTTAATATGTATATTAAAAATATTTTTATTAATGTTTATTATATTAGATATTAAGTGTTTAGTAGAGTTTAAGCTTAGAGCTTACCATGGGGCTAGATGTTGTTGAATTGTCCTGTAATATTTATTTATATATCATGATACTTGTAAGTAGAGATAGAATCTCAAGTCCAATACTGCACCAGGAAACAAAATATATTACTAGGGGTTTTCGTTAATATTACAATAACAGAACATTATACATACATACAGTCCAAAGGTATCCGCTAACCATCAGGTTGGCCGTGTGACTTTCATTCCAAAAGTCGTGGTTTCAAAGCTCGCAGGTCATCTCTGGATTTTTCGCTTCTAAAAAATATGTGCGCTTTAAAAGCCTGCTTTAACGGTGAAGGCAAACATCTTGAAGAAGCCGGCATGTTCTGAGCATTTTGAAAGATTTTTTTAGTTTGAAAGACTAGTGACATTCACCGACCCGCACTTGGCCAGCGTAGCGAATTAAGGCCTTATCTCTCTCGTCAGAGACAAATCCCTGTGCCCCAGCAGTGGGAACGATAATAGGGTGCTGATGATGATCAGGTTGACCGCATGCTTGTCTGCTACCTTTGTGGTATAAACACAAGTACTTTTAAATACAATTTAAGACTTCTCAAACTAGTATTTACATTATAGCGATACATTGTTGAATAGTGAAAGTGTGTAACATTCAAAGACAAAAAAACAGGAAAACTTTACTAAAAATTTTACCGAATGCATAAAGTACATTATTTTCTCGGGAGAAAATCCTCGAATTGATCACTGCCTTGCGGAGGCTTACAGAAGTTACATTGAATTTCTTTTATTTTAATTAAATTTGTACAGAAATGGTGATGTTTATTTTTACATCGAGGATAACCTCGATAATAATGACAAAACTCTCATTAGAGAGTTTTTCTTTGTTCAACTGGAATTTAATATTATTCTATGGCTGTGATCAGTTTTTGCGTAATATACAAGACTATGTGAAATGCATATTAACAGAAAGGTATTATTTATTTTTATAATTTTAGATAAACAATCCAGAAGTAGCATTTAGCGCCGTATATAAAGTCAAAATGAAGATTTGACCAAGGCAAGGCGTATAAAGCAAAATGTTATCTGAATTTTTAATTAATTTTTAGCTCAATGCTCATTATTCTTTATTATGACCGGCATATGGTTAGGTTAGGTTGGGTAATGCTATGCTTGAGTTCCGATATATGTTCGGATTTATCAGAATGTCGAAAATATGTTTAAATATGATCTTTAATCATTGTAAGTTATAGTTCCCCGCTGAGTCTGGCTGTCTTTATGTTCGTTTATATATAAGTTTCCTGCAATAGGTAAAATGATTTAAGAGGAAGGTTTTTGTTTCCGAGGTATATCGGGTCAGCTAGTCAATATATAAGATGCACATTATTTTGTTTAAGCTTAATGACTTCCAGTTTTCTCAAACTAGCTAAAACTAAATAACAACTAGTTGGTGGACGTCCGATGCTGCGTTTTCAGTTTCGCGGTCTTCATTCGAGAATCTCGGCCCTCACGGCCATCTACGCACTATATAATAATAATAATAATTTGTAATTTTTTATATATTTTTGAATTCATGTAGTTTATCTTTCATTTTTGTTAAGTTTTAAGTTTTCGAGGAATGGTAATGTCATTGTATACAAACCCCTAAGGGTTTTCTGAATGTATTTTTTATAATATCTGTTAATGTCAACTTTTTTTTAATAAAATAAATAATAAAATAATAATAATATAACTGCTGAAAACTTTCATTGTCTCAGTGGCGCGGTGGGCGAGAGTCCAGTTGCGGGCAAGAGTTAGCGAGTTCAATTCTCGACGAGGTGTTAAGTGTTTGTATGTTCTGCAAGCACTTTCTCCTTGGTCTGGGTGTTTAATATGTATAATAAACAAAATATATGTATGTATGTCTATTATATTAAGTAAATTAGATGTCTGGTACCCGAAACACACTTTAGAGCTTACCACGGGGCTTACCAATGTTGTTGTGTGGATTGTCCGGGTATATTTATTTATTTATTTACATTAACTTCAACGAACTTATCCCGTTGACTATTTCAGTGATCCTCTTTATCTTACATATCTCCTCATTTCTATTTGATCTAGTAAGCCAGTAAACAATGATTAAATTAAATTATAGGTATTTGACTCAATAGTCAAATACCTATAATTTACAATTGAAAGTGTTACCCAAAATGACTCAAACTTACACCTAGTCCTTTGTTAGTGTTCCTATTCTAGATAGGTAAGAGCTGTCGCCACTATTGTGAAAGAGGCATTATTATAATGACTTAGACACTGCGGCTGACGCTTATTGTGAAAGAGACATTATTATAATGACACTCCGTAAAGGAAGTTACAGCCTCATCTCTAGCAATCAATGCATAAATTATATATGTAAGTCTAATGTAATATGTAGTCAAGAAATATGTACCTAAGTCCATATTACAAAATATTTGGTTATTAATTTGTTATATTACTAATAATAATTATAATTATTTTTATGTCACAACACCGTTCAGTTATTTGCCGTGCATTTTTCTCTCCAACCAAAGGTTGTCTGGAAGAAATTGCTGTAAACAATAAGGCCGCCCATTACGCATTTTATATTTAGCATTAAGTCCCTTTTTAACCCCCGACCAAAAAAGAGGGGTGTTAAAAGTTTCCGTGTCTGTCTATCTCTTTGTGTCTGTCTGTATGTTTGTCTGTCTGGTACATCATAGCTCCCGAACGGATGGAGCGATTTAAATTTAGTTTTTTTTTGTATGAAAGGTGAGTTTGGCGCGGGTGTTCTTAGACTTCATGTTTCATGAAAATCGGTTGTGCCGTTTAAAAGTTATGGGGGTGAGAGTCGGGGAAGAAAACCTAAAATCTGCAAATATACTCGTGTGGTGGTATCAGAGGATTCAGGTGGTATCGCATGCTCATTACATAAAAATATGGTGTTTTACTTTTAAGGAAATTAAGGCATTGGAATCAGGGGTTTTTCATATATTTTAACTTTATATTTATGGTTTTTGTATTGTTTTATCTTGGTGTGTAATAAAGAGTTATATTATTATTATTAAATATATTCTAACCGAGTTCTGTTGCGAACGGAGATCTACTCTGTTCCACAATCAGTTACTCGTAGATAAGATTACATGCATTGATCAGGTGCCCACTAAATCATTTCGCTTGAATTGATGTGTGTCGTAGCAGTGTGTCTACCTACAGCCGCATATACTGACACATACTGACCGCAAAGCTCCCGGTGACATTGTAATCTGTCAGACGTCAGAAGACTGCGGTCGCCTTCAGGTGATTTGCCTAGATATAGTTTCAAAACAAGATGCCAGTGAATATCTGAAGTTTCATTTTAATCTGTTGACATTAATATGCCCTGTTTCTAAGAATAAGAATAAAACAATAAATAAAACATTTATAGCTTAAAGTTATTACAAAAAAGAACTTAAAACTAATACGTTATTAAGTACAATTAAATATATAAAATCAAGGCCTAAATCTTAATTTATCTAATGTGGCTAGGAGCTTAGGATTTTTTTAACCCCCGTTGGAAAAAAGAGAGGACTTATAAGTTTGACTTGTCTATCTGTGGCACTATAGCTCCCAAATGGATAAAGTGATTTCAATTTAGTTTTTATTTTATTAAAGGTGCGTTAAGCGCGAGTTTTCTTAGACATGTTAATTGAAAATTGGTCGAGCCGTTTAAAAGGGGTGAAAGTGGGGAGAATAACCGAATGTGTGCAAATATACTCGAGTGGTGTATCAAATGAAAGCTCATCACGTGGACATTACAAAATAAATTGATTTATTCAATTTTTTTTTTAATTTAAGGTTAAGTCATTGGTGTTTCTTAAATTTTAAAATCAGATCGTGTTTATAGTTAGTTTTTTTTTTCTGAAAATAACATTTCTTCTAATCCAAGGGCATCACATGTGTAGGTAGTTTAAATCCTAGAGGTTTGTATTGTTCCGCAACTAACACTTTCTTGTCTGTCTGTACGGACTCAAGAAAAACACGTGTTTTTAACAGTGAAGGCAAACATCATGAGGAAACTGTCATATTCTGAGAACTTTAAAGAGTTTGGAGGACATGTGACATTCACCGACCCGCAGTTGGCCAGCGTGGTGAATAAAGGCCTAATATCTCTCGTCAAGAGAGAAGCCCCTTTGTCCCAGCAGTGGGAACGTTAATAGGATGATGATGATGATGTACGGACTCTAAAAATGTGTTAGATAGACAGTTAAAATGTTTAGGGAATGGATACACAATTTCTACCAGGAAAATCAATAGCGGGTAACCTCACGGCAACTACTACTTATTAAATGTTTGCGAAAGTTTGAACAGACTATAAATATCCATTAGCAATACACCAAGGCTATAACTCTCTGCAATACGCGTGGTGACCTTTATTTTATCATTATTGGTTTTAGGGCTGTAATGTGAAACTATATTTCACTGCGGGAACCACAAATTCAGTGATTCTGGATGCTTGTGTCGCGTAAAATTTAATGGATATTCGTACAGGTACATGATATATACATGTTTTATGCACTAGATTCAGTCCAATACTACTCGTATAGGGAATAAGCGAATTGTTGTACTCAATATTTACTAACAACTTAACTTTACCTCCAATGTGTTGATAATATTTTATCTGTGTTCTACACTATGAATTTGAATAAAGCAGATTGATATTATTAGTGACAACTAGTCTATGACATAAGAATATTTCGGTGATTTTTCTATAGTCTTTAATGTAGAGTGACACTCTTGTATCTGCCCCTTTCTGCGATATTTCGTCAGCCAGCTTAGACATCAATTAAAACGTAGTGATTATTTACTCTCAGACATAAATAAATAAATATTTCCGGACAATAACAACAACAACAACTATTTTTATTATTATTCGGACGCAAAATGACCTTCAACTGAGTAACATCTTTTTCACTTTATAATTTTATTTAACTCGACACTGGCAAATTGTCGCTTCAAGCGCATAGTCCAATTCCAAAAAACTGAAAAATATCTAGCCCTGTGGTAAGCTCTAAGCATACTTTTGTAATTGTATTGTATTTACATTATGTTTCCACGTTATAAGAAGTATATAAATACATGTTATACTGTGCAAAATCTCTTTTAATCCTTGCTGAACAATAAAACTCCACTCTTCGAATAGGACTCTGCATCACAATTTTCATACAATAACATATATTTTAGTCTGAAGTTATAATCGTCTAAGCGGGCAATTTAAAACTCCAGGGATATGTTGGGTTGTTTTACGAACGGTATTTTACAGTTGAACTTTCTTTAATTTTTTTTCTCATTTTTATTTAAATGAATAGATATTTATTTTATGATTATAATTTGTTTTCTATGTGTCACGTCCATCACAGAAATGGTTCTTACGGAAGACTCCATTTTGCAGTGCTGAAGACAAATTACTTGTTAAACCATGACTTACTTATTATAAGTTGTATAATTTTATATTTATATAATTTGTGTTAAGCTGCAAAATAAATGATTTCTCATATTTTATCTTATATTTTTAAGGTCTCCCAATAAAATATTTAAGAACCAATTTTACATTAAATGCCTTTGATTAGAAGATCATTGTAAAAGTATCTATTTCCAACGTTGGCAGAGCGTAGTTACTATCTTGAAAGTAGGCTAATGGTGAAAAGATTATTGTATTTTTTTGTATTTTATGTAGTTGTTATAAAATAACAAAACATTAGCCCTACCACGAGTTGCTACGTACTACTGTTGGAGATTACAGTATGTTGTAAACATTGTGAAAATTTTATTTTTATCTGTCTTATGTATGGGATTACACCATGTTGTAATCTCAAACAGTCGTTAGTGGCTACTCGTGGTAGGGCTACATAATACATACATACATACTACTTAACTTTTCCGTGAAGGACTCGTGGTCACACCGTTTTGCCACACCAGTGTGACTACGAGTAATTTATATTCCTCGTGGTTACACTACTCTGAAAAGGATCGCACTTGACTGAATAGTAGGTATGTAGTGAAGTGCCCGATAGATAAAATACTTATTCGTAAAATAACTAGTACTTTGAAACTCCTTGATAAATACTTCATGAATCAGGAACTATTTAATAGTGACACGTAAATTGTCATTCTGAATTTTCAAATTATGGTTTAGGTTACGCTTAAATAGCACGAATTTTACTGTTGGGTACATAAACGTAAAATGGGTAAAAGAATCAAAAGAAAACGTGGTGAAGTGCTTTTAAGCGATGGATACCAATACCATAAACATAAAGTTTATGCGAACAAAAATATTATATGGTTCTGTAGCCAACGGCGAAAGCATAAATGTACGGGGTCTGTCACTACTGCCAAGGTAAATAATTGAATACTTTCTCCGTGACTGCATAGGCATCCTTTGTTCATCATCATGAGCCTATATTTGTCCACTACTGGACATAGGCCTTCCCTAATGAGCGCCATAGCATCCTTTTTTTTCTAATGAGATAAAATATCCACTTCGTCCACGTTCGTAAATGAAATGAAATGGTTATGCAACAGTGAAAAAAAATCTAGATACTAAGCAGTTATGAGTGGACGAAGGGGTTATATATTTTCCAATTGTTAGTCTTAACTTATTGTGTTTTTTAGGATGATAAAATTATGAAAAAAGTTAATCATACCGAGGAGTGTAAACAGAATCACGCCAAAAATGACTTAGCGATGTCGATAGTGAATATGAAGGAGGAGGCTGGTACTTCGGCGGATTCAATGCCTGCTATTTACAAAAATAATTATTATCAGTACGAGGACTCCAGATTATTGGTGTTTTGTTTTGACGAA
Organism: Gymnoscelis rufifasciata; assembly: GCA_929108375.1. Classification (NCBI taxonomy): domain Eukaryota; kingdom Metazoa; phylum Arthropoda; class Insecta; order Lepidoptera; family Geometridae; genus Gymnoscelis; species Gymnoscelis rufifasciata. The sequence goes on along the minus strand of OV815302.1, from coordinate 7,100,638 downwards.
GCAAAACAGTTATTGGGTGAAGTAAAAGAATACTTTTGTGACGGAACCTTCAAAAGTACACCTAAACCTTTATATATAAAATTTATTATTTACGGTGATTCGGGAAGTTCATCCGGAACAACTAATGTGGTTCCACAAGTATTTGCCCTGATGAGTGACAAAAAAGAAAGCACGTATTCGGCTTTGTTTGACATATTGCAAGCCAAATTTCCCGAATGGAAACCAGATAAGTTCCATCTAGACTTTGAAGTTGCAACTTCTAATGCACTCAAATTAATTTTCCCAAATCTCGAAATAAAAAACTGCTACTACCATTTCACGCAGAGTTTGTGGCGAAAAGCTAAATCTATAGGCATAAAGACAAAGTTGTATCGCCGTTTAGTAGGTTTGTGCACTGCTCTTCCACTGTTACCGGAGAACCAAATTAAAGATGGTTGGGCGTATATACAATTGCAATGTGCTCATTTAAAAAACAATAAAATTAACGCTTTTATGGCGTACATGAAGAATACGTGGCTTAAAAATGATGCATGCATAAGAGATTGGTGTGTCAGCAACGAACGCCATCGAACTAATAATGTCGCTGAGAGTTATAATTCGGTGATTAATAAAAGTATTAACAAGAACTATGTGACAATAAATAAATTATTAAATGTTCTACATAATGACATTAGAGTAGCAAATTTCAACCCAAACGAACGGAGACAAACAGAAACGGAAAAAGACGATTTTATTTTAAATACTCAGATGCAGCTTATCCATAACCAAATAACTGTTGGCCATTTTTTGGAAATTTTACGCTAAATTATGAAGATGAGAAGTCTAATCACTAATAAACGCACTGAAAAGGACAGACACACGATCAAAAGCATGCAATTACTATTTTTGTTTCGATAACTACATTAGTATTTTATTTTTGAGTAGCGTATTGATCGGTACCTACACTGTCACTTTCCCGACACTAGTAGTGTAACCACGAGTCTTATGTTTCACTAATTACTGTTGATCACACCGCACAGTGTGACCACGAGGAAAATAAATTACTCGTAGTCACACTGGTGTGGCAAAACGGTGTGACCACGAGTCCGTCACGAACTTTTCAGACTAAAGTCCATAGGCTGTGATAGCCGCTTTCCGTCAGATGGACTGCATATACTTGTTGGCTACCTTTGTGGTATAAACACAAATACCTTATTATATAAATGAATACTATTTTTCCAATCTGGTATTTATATTATAGCGATACATTGTTAAATTAAATTGTAACATTCAAAGAAAACCAAACAGGAAAACTTTACTAAAAACCTACGAATGTAAAAAGTACATTATTTTCTCGGGAGAAAATCCTCGAATTGATCACTGCCTTGCGGAGGCTTACAGAAGTTACTTTGAGTTTCTTTTATTTTAATTAAATTTGTACAGAATTGGTGATGGTTATTTTTACACCGAGGTTATTAGGGTTTACTCTAAAGAGTTCTTTCACTAAATTATCCATTCATCTCGTTGGTAGACGTCCGATGCTGCGTTTTCCGTTCCGCTGTCTCCATTCGAGAACCTCGGCTCAATGTTCATCCGTTCTTCGGTTTCGGTTAAACGACCAACTTCAACGAACTTATGATACTTGTCTTAACTCTTTCCGATTTGAACCCCTGAAATAAATATGAAATAATTACCTGAATACCTATTTAAAGACAATGACTCGTATTTAAACAAAGTCCTTTGCTAGTGTTTATTTGTTAGTGTTCCTATTCTATATAAGGTACCGTCATTTAAACTTAAATAATGGACAGTCAATAGACACTCCATAAAGGAAGCCACCGCCTAAGCTCTAGCAATCCAGCCATAAATATAATATTCTAACCGAGTTCTGCTGCAAGCAGAGTACAAGTTCCACTATCAGTTAGATTGCATGCATTGATCATGGTTCTACTGAATCCTGCTGACTGTGGTCGCCTGCAGGTGATTTCATATTCTTATTAATTTATTTGATTTTCATATTAATTTAATTCAATTCAATTTATTTATAATAATAAATAATAAATATTTCCGGACAATCCACACAACAACATCTAGCCCCGTGGTAAGCTCTTAGCTTGTGTTACGGGTACTAGACATCTGGTACTTAAACTTAATATAATATACATACATACATAGATATTTTTTACTATACATATTAGACACCCAGACCAAGGAGAAAGTTATTCCATTTAGATACATCAAGTACACTTGGAAAGGTCAATAATATAACAATATATCATCATTTAAATATTTGAACTTAAAAATATGATATTCATATTCATGTTCATTTACCTAAATATTGTTTCAGTTGGATTGAGATGCCATTGAACTATAATGAGACAATTATTGTTTCGGAATGACATGAAATATCCTTTACGTAGCTCCACATTTCTGATTGGATCTCGTACAGGAATCCCACAACAATGATAATAAAAATCTCTATATATATCAATCTTCTGTTCTAGTGTTAGTCTTTGAACTCCTCCTAAATCGCTGTACCGATTTTGATGTAATTTTTTGTGTGTTTAAGAGGGTTAGAGAATGGTTTAGATTCCGTATTGTGAATCTACTACTACTATCAACTAGGTGCGAAGCGGGGGCGGACCGCTAGTATAAATTAAATTTAAGATAGATTGAATGTGAGATGGTTACCTATTTAGATAAAGACACAAACTTGGACATAGTATTTTGTTATTTATTATATTATCTTAATATATATATATAAATCTCGTATCACAATGTTTGTCCTCAATGGACTCCTAAACCACTTAACCGATTATAATAAAATTCGCACACCATGTGCAGTTCGATCCAACTTGAGAGATAGAATGGTTTTTACGGCGAGAAAAATTCGAATAATTTCCGGGAAAATTTTATACCCGTGCGACGCCGGGGCGGGCCGCTAGTAGATAAATAAAAGTTAACACATACGCAGGTATTGTGTGATAGAGGCATTATTATACTTAGGCCGGGAGCAATCGGGCCACCGTCCACAGCGACCGGTGGCCCAGCCACTATCAGTTCACACAAATTTAGTGGTTGCTACGGGCCACACAGATGCCAATATGCGCCTCTGTCGTGCTACTACACTCGTATCACTGAGCTGATTATAGAAAGTGGTGGCTTTTGAAAAATTATACAGATATGTATAGTGGTAGCGCTCAACCGTTTACACTAAAAATAGTCATAATAGTAACACTCTTAGTAGATATTTATTGATAACTAGTGCTGGCCCGCCCCGGCTTCGCACGGGTTTTTATTCAATTTTTTTTCACGGCAATTATTCGATTTTTTCTCGCCTTTTAAACCTTCCCTACACCTCCACGAACATTCCAAGACTATGATAAGATAAATCCGTTCAGCTGTTCTCGAGTTTTAATCAGACTAACGAACAACAATTCATTTTATTTATATTGATTGATGATATACAATATAATTATGTGTGACAATTTTGTTTTTATTTTCGTTACCAAAAAACTCAAATAAATTAATTATAGCTTAAATTATTCTACCATTGCGCCGAGCCTTAGACACTATATCAAATCAAAGCCAGAGCTCTAGCAATCAAGGCATAAAGATGTTCTAACCGAGGTCTGTTGCAAGCAGAGAAATGTTCCACAATCAAATAGATAACAACCATTGATTCAATGAATCATTTCGCATGAATTGATGTGTGTCGTAGCAGTGCGTCTACCTACAGCCGCATATACAGGCACATACTGACCGCAAAGCCTTCGGTGACATTGTAATCTGTCAGATGTTAGAAGACAGCGGTTGCCTTCAGGTAATTTATACCTAGATATTATTTTGCTGCAAGACGAAGTAAATATCTGACTAAGGTTCACGTATTGCCTTTTTAATATAACGGCGCATATTTGCTATTCGCAAATTTCCCATTCTCATTAATGGCATTTTTATATTCAGTTTGTTTTGTGACCAAATGAAGATTATCATAACTTTTAATTTCTGCATTTTGTGTTTCACAGTTATAAGTTTTGATTGAAAACCATATTTTTAGCGGTGTTTTGTGTTCAACAAGAATTATGAAGTTATATCAATTATGCTAATGCTAGTGCCAGTGTATAAGCTTATAGTTCCTCTCTACATAATGTTTTGTAAATTTATATAGATGGTAAATTGTATGTACGTTTTGATTTTTTTTTATACTTTTAGATACATTTGTTCCCAAAAAGAAAAAGTTCTGATTAGGAACACAAAAACATTATTAGTAAGGTTCCGTACCCAAAGGGTAGAACTAGACACTATTACTTACGTAGTAATTTACTATTCTATGCTATTACTAAGACTTAGCGATAAGGCTGCCCTTTGTAAATTTGTTTTCTATGTGTTGTTGTATTTTATTTCCCTGTGTGTACGATAAAGTGTTTTTGTATTGTATTGTTATGACGCATTATAAGCCGTAGGTAAAAATTCATATGTTACAAAAAACTCTGATTATTAATTAGTACATGGTTTTTATGAGTTATTTTGACACAGCCATAATAGTTGTCATATATACAATTATGCAAGTGAAGTTATTTGACTCTATTCTGAGGGTGACATGAATAAAAGTAAACTCCAAAATTGTGTTGTTGTCACCAAAATTCATTATTGTTTCCACGAAACTCAGCCTTTAATTTAGAAATTTTAGGCTCAGGTGATATTAAATTATTATTAATACATATAAAATTACATATAATTATAAATATTTGGATTGTGTGATGTAAAATGGTGATTTTTAAAATGTTTGCATCTTTGGCCTTTCAATCGGCTGCCGTTTTAGCAAAATTTGGTACTTTTTTGTTCCTTTTTGGCATCATACTTGTTTATTTAATTTGATAATATCTTTAAGAGGCTTTTTTATCGTAAAACATTACTAAAATAACAATAAAAGAAAGTTTTCGTTCATTTTATTTTACAGTTTGTAGTTTTGAACCATGATTACAAAGTGAATGGTGACAAAAAGGTGCCAAAGATTATATCACCCGACCGAGTAGTGTAAAATGGACAAAATGTTTTTACCAGAAAAATAAGAACTTGAGATAAACGATAAAACGAATTTTGCATAATATGGCATATAAATAAATAAATAAAAAAAACATGTTGACCATCAAAATGAGGCTAGTAGTATTTTTAATTAAATTATTGGCTGGATCTCGTACTGATGCTTTATTTTTATTGTGAAACATAAACAATAGACTCGGCAGGTTGGCAGGCTATAAGGCCGCCTATTGTCTAAATCTTTTTTTTATTTCAGAGTAATCAATAAATAATATTGTATTGGCTACATGTAGTTAAAATTCGCCTTCAGAAAAACATAGCTACACAAAAGCTGTTAAATTATCAAAAATAACTAGAATTTTGAATTAATCAAAAAATATCACAATTTTAACACTGTTGGTTAAAATTACCTAAACATATAATTTTATTGTAGCCTGATATATGGACTACCACCACCTTACGGATTCCATTAAAAACGACACATCCTGTCTAAATATATTGCGTATTTTTCGAAAGTAAAGGCCAGTAATTTGCACACTAATTGCATGTGTGTTATATTATTATATCAGCTTATAAAGGAATTATCTAAGGTTCAAATTTGCACCCCCGTATAAAGTAGAGTGTAAATCCATTAAGAGACACACAATACACAATACGTAAGAAAGGTGTGTGTGCGATTCACACACGATAGAAGTTAAACTTAAGTAGTCGACAAAAGAATGATATATGAATAAAAAAAAACAAAAAAAAACCCACCCAAGTACGGGCGTCGCGCAAAGTTGCTTAACTTTGTTAGCGTTTAAGATTGGCTTACCTGTCGTTTTTTCCGTTGCATCCGGTTTGAAATCACAATACGTAAGAAAGGTGTGTGTGCGATTCACACACGATAGAAGTTAAACTTAAGTAGTCGACAAAAGAATGATATGAATAAAAAAAAACAAAAAAAAACCCATCCAAGTACGGGCGTCGCGCAAAGTTGCTTAACTTTGTTAGCGTTTAAGATTGGCTTACCTGTCGTTTTTTCCGTTGCATCCGGTTTGAAATCATAACAATTCTAAAGAAGAAAGAGAATTCACTTAAAAAAAATGTTTATAGATAAATCTAAATTTAAAATTTAAGAAAAACCCCCGATTCCAATGCCTTAATTTCCTTAAATGTAAAACAACATAATATTATGTAATGTGGACGCGATGCGTTTTCATTTGATACCCCACACTAGTATATTCGCAGATTTTCGGTTTTGCTTCCCCACTCTCACCCCCATTACTTTTAAATGGCCCGACCGATTTTCATGAAACATGTCTAAGAACACTCGCGCAAGACTCACCTTTCATACAAAAAAAACTAAATTGAAATCGCTCCATCCGTTCGGGAGCTATGGTGACACAGACAGACAGACAGACAGACAGACAGACAGACAGACAGACAGACAGACAGACAGACAGACACGTCAAACTTATAACACCCCTCTTTTTTGGTCGGGGGTTAAAAAAAACGTATATTAAAGGTAATCAGATATATCTATATTATATTATGAGACATACGGCACTAAATGCACATTTGACATTAAGCTCAAACATAAATAGCCTTTGGGCATGCCGCTAGATACCTTTATTGGCTCGCCAAATTAATATGCAATATTCATAGAATATTCAGTAGCTTATGAATTTTTAAACCACAATCGTGCGTAAAAGGTAATGGACAATTTCAAACTGATACTAAATGTTGACATTTTAAGGCAATAGTTATACCGATCTGAACAATCAAATGATTAACGTTTTCATTTTTTTATGAAATTTAACGTTCCCCCTGGAAATTTTGATTTTGTTTGTTGTTATGGTTATGGTATTACGGTTGTTGATATAAGTACCTTAGTGATATTATGTGCAAAAGATTGTAATTTATTTTATTGGTTGTTGAGAAAACTTTTAAGAATTGGCAGTCTGTGACTTTTGAGTCACAAATTATCACCATATTTCTACTCGCTACAGTGATAACAGACCAGATTAAAAAAAAATTGTGCCATATTGTCTTCGTGTTTATTGCAAGTAAACAAAATGCTGAGTTGAAAGCCTTTTTGGGACACAATGAAGACATTTTACTAGTTAATTTTCTTCTGTTTATATTGTATTGTGTCTGAAATAAACATAATGTGTTTCCCCAATTTCGTAAATTATTTTCGTTTTAAGATCGATTTTTGAAAATTGATGTCAAATTGGTTATACCTTTCAAATAAGCTGTCTTTCTGTTAAAAAAAGACATAACTCCATAGATTTTAGGCTTGTATAATTCGTCTTGATGAGTAATATGCATAAAGGTATAATTTGACCTTTACGGGACACCTTTACCATTACCTACGCCAACTCATTTCCCTAAAGGTAAACTCATTTCTCTATCCATCAACGAAACTCCACATTCGCTGGACGTTCTTATCTGAGTTGGGGGACATGCACAGACAAACTTTCGCCCCTTATAAAATAACGAAGGTCTTCCCGGCTCTAGGCTAATTAGTAATACCCAATACATTATACGATGTATATATTAGTAATAATTTACTAATTGCTCTAATCTTACTTAAAATTGATAGAAGCGAAGATGAAATTAATATAACTTACATGTTAAATGTGTGTTTTGGAACAAGTCGAAATGACAACACGGTGAATTCGTTAAAAAGTTCAAAAAGCAATAAAGACGGCTTCACGTTTGTTTTAGAAGGCTCGTTAAACGAAGTTGTCTTTCCGACACACTGCGTTGCTTAATGAGAATAACTTCATGATGAATGCCAAAATACGTCAGCTTACGACCTTCGGTACAGTATAGATAAATTCTCATAATATTTTTTAGTAATTTGATTGAAATGTCAGTACAAAGGGTTCGTTTGACCAAACTGATAACACAGTTGGTTATGCAATGGTTTGGAAACTAGGCACAGAAAAGGAACATTAGCTTTGCTTTGGAAATTAATCGTTGGAACTAATGAGATGGTGATCGAATGAGAAATGTCAATGTTTTGTCCATTTCCACATTTTCTACCTAACTATTGGCACTGAGGAAAACTCCATGAAAAACTTCTTATCGGCGTCAGTGGGTGCGCTCGTTGAACCTCTAATATAGAAACTTTTGGTCACAAAATTCGGGCACGAGCACATCTATAATCTATTTTTAATTTTGCAAAACAACGTTTGCTGGAGTCAGGTAGTATGTTATAAAATTCTGTTGGCATTATCAGGTGATTCCTAATCCTATATTGCGGGTTCTTTTTTATATTTTTCAGAATTTGTAACTAAAACTGAAAATTCGAAAATAAAGGGGTGGTGGAGAAAGGGATCACAGCAGCCGCCGGAAACATGTTTGTTTATTTTCTCTGGTCTGAGTCAACAAAGAAAAAACAAATTTGAGCATATTTACCGGTCTAACTTTTAGAAAACAATAAGTTTGACATTCATCTTCGCATTATGAATCGTGTGGTACTAAACATCTTAATTAATAATAATCTTGGTTATTTTCATGGCTATTTAAAAAAAAATCGATTTAATATATTTTTTAATGAAAACTACTTTATCTGGTTTTTTCTTCGTTTCTGTTTGAGTAAATGGTGTAATTTATTCAAAGTAATCTAATTTGAAAGCTAGATAAAACTATATACACCTAGCAAAAAAAAATCATGTGTGTGTTCATTAATTCGTGTGTCCATAATATAAAGCAAACTAATTTCTTCAGTTTAATATTAAATCACACAGTTTGTTGTTAGAACAACCACTTACACTGAAACATGGAGACCGTCCGTTCACCGTTGCTTTTCGTTGACCGTTATAACCTGGTTGCACAGATCCAATTTAGATACAACGCAGTTCATAGGTCTAGCGTAGGCTTGGACAATGGCTCTGATATTTGCGGTCAGAGTGCATGGTTTGCGGTGCGCCACCTCACAAATCATCTACTATTGTTGTACTCGCTGCAGCCTCACACCCTGCTACACTCGGTTTCATAAATAACGGGTCAGTCAAAAAACTAAATATCTCCAGAACAGTAAAAGTTCAATCAATGAAATAAACTGAATTTAGTTTAGTTGTTTAGTTGCGCTTCTAATAACATTTTATTTAAGGTTTTAAAGGAGGTTGGTGGAGGAATGGGAAGGTATTCCTCAGCACAGGCTCCGAAATTTGGTGAATATCATGCCTTATCGTCTGGAAGCTATCAGAAGAGCTCGTCATAGCAATACAAAATACTAAAATGAAGAAAGTGATAGAAAAACAAACATAACAAAAAATTACGTGTGGCACTCGGAGACTGCAGCGGTAAAGCTATTGCTTAGCATTTTTTATCAACTTATGCAATTATAATTAAATATATAATTTTATGTATGCAGTATTTTTTTGAAGTGAAACTTCTATAGAATCGTAGTGATTTCAAACCGGATGCAAAAAGATGAAACGGAAATGGTAAGAGACACAAATACAATGCTTTATTTAAATTTCTTTGCGCGATACTTCGTAGTCTCAACTACGAAGTATCGCGCAAAGAGGTATTGCTGTATTTTATTTATATTATTTTGTAACATACTTTATGTAATACGCTTTATTGAAGTAATATAAATAATGCGAATAATTACAGATATATAATGTTTGTTTCTCTTATCATTTTAGCAGATGCGTTCATTTACCCTTTTTTTCTATTCGATATATATCATAATTATAGTTCGTAAGTAGTAAGACTCCAATCGTGCGTCGTAGCTGACAAACACACACTTTTTTTTTATTCTTCTTATTCTTTCGTCGATTTACTGAAGTTTCACTTCTATCGTGAGTGAATCACACACACACCTTTTTTTTCTTTGATATTAATTAAAGTTACACTTTGAGCGTGGTGACCGATAAGAAAACATTTTTTTTTCTTTTATTAAATAAATGAGAAGTTAATATTGTTCAAAATATTTTTATTATTTTTACCAATGCCACCTAAAGGCGGGTTTCTGAACCAAAGAAACAAGCGTGATATTTCAAATAGTCATTAGAAGTACTGCTATTTATCCATAGATGAAAAAACTAAAAAAAGTATCACCGCTGTGCCGGTCGGAGTGTTAGGTTTTTTTTCGTTATGAAATTTCTTGATTCGGTCTCCGCGCTCAAGGCCCGCGATAGAAGCTATGCAATAGTTTGTTTTTTACTACTTTAGTTTTGGAGATTGTGTACATAAGTTTTATTTTTACTTTTTAATTAAATTCCCAATTGAACAGTCTTCGTTTCATTAGGATAGCATACGTAGTTCAGGAGATATTCGGGTTTATCTGACTGATACCTTATTTTTGGAAGCGAGTGTATTATTGTTGTACTGCATACTCACACGTTCCTAAGTAACTTAGGAAATGACGGACTGACATTGATGCTGAGTTGTGAACTAGGAAATTGAAGGGGACAGAATACTCTAACGACTATACGAGAAATACGAGGTTTTGTTATTATGACATTTCAAAATTATCTTTTTTTAGTGCAAATTGCCTATCAACATAAAATCTTAGATTCGCAAGCAATTATTTACCCACAAAACATAACAGATCCAAAATCTATATAGCGACTTACTTGTAGAGACTAACATCAGTACGACTGTGTGTTTGAGTACGACTGATATTTTGTCAATAGCGTTTTTTCCGCGTAGTTTTTTTTTGCTATTCGCATAATTTCTCATTCTTGATTTTGCTTAGGCATAGCATATTTATCATGATAATATTTTCTCTTGTTAAAATATATATTTCTTTTAACCCGAGTGAGGTACTGCTACCAGTACTATGCAATGTAGCAGTACATTGCGATTTTAGTATAATCATGAGAGATTTTTGGAGTGAATGTATGCCCTACTAATTGAGTAGTAGGCTGTTGCTGCAGACATATATTTAAGTAATTAAATGTAAAAATAAAATAAAATAAAATAATTTTTATTTTGCGTCACAAAATTAAGAAATCAATCTTAAACTAAAAGTTATAACTATTATGACGACAAAAATGGTCGCTACTCGGTGTAATTCTACTGTGGGGCGTTATATCCACCACAGTAGTACCGGTCTTCCGTAGCGCCAGGTAAGTGGAATGTGGAATGCGCGCGCGGTACTTAATAATAATATAAACACAGTTATAAATAGAAATTAGGTATACATGTTTAGTATTTAAACTAGTCTTTAGTGATTATGTATGTGGGTTGGTTGAAATAAAAGAGTTATTGCACTATACTGAATCTATTCATTTAACACGTTACAGGTTATTACAATTATATTATTTATTTAATCCTTATTAGGATATGTCTTAACACGGCTGAGGTTTGAAGAGTGACTGGCGAGGCTCCGCATAACTATTAAAAAGCTGAATTAACGAAACGCGTTTGCGCCGCGTACTTTAATGCTAATCTGTGTCACTACATCAATCCTCCCCTTTTTTCAAAATTTTTTTTGCAAGATCGCTACATTACACTGTTAGTGCGCTCTAGTATCAGGTTACAGTTCGTGATAACGCCAAGTTCTATATATAATTGAATTATTTGCAACACATAAGAATAATGAACGAAACCTAGTTATCATTTCTAATCACTTTGCACTACATCTTGAATTTTGTAGTTATTTTCGGAGGTTCGGTCTCCAGCGGGGTTACACATATTCCAGTCACTCGGCACAAGCAGTGGGAATGAGCCAATATCTCAAATTCCAGCACTGATCCTCCGGCAAGCATGTTTCCTCCAACCGGGCAAATCCTCCGGCAAAACGCTTCTTCCAACCGGGCAAAACCTCGAGTGAATCTGCAGGTCCAAACTCCATTTTCGTCAGGATTGAATGCACCTCAGGTATAAACTGGCTTTAAAAATCATGCCGCTTCTATAGAAGACTGTGAACTTCGTTGTCTGGATCGTGGTTTCATTGGATGACATCACTTACTGCGCATTCCGCGTGGCGTTGCTGCGTTGGCATTTTCTGAATGTGCTTGTTTATCCATGTTGTTCTATTATAATTTCCTTCAGCCGCGTTCTTAAAATTGAGTCACGCCTACACGGATAACTTAAACACAACCCACAATATAAATCACGATAATAACGAATCACGTCGGGGTCACCACTTTAGTATTTAAACTAGTCTTTAGTGATTATGTATGTGGGTTGGTTGAAATAAAAGAGTTATTGCACTATACTGAATCTATTCATTTAACACGTTACAGGTTATTACAATTATATTATTTATTTAATCCTTATTAGGATATGTCTAAACACGGCTGAGGTTTGAAGAGTGACTGGCGAGGCTCCGCATAACTATTAAAAAGCTGAATTAACGAAACGCGTTTGCGCCAATCTGTGTCACTACACATGTTAAATATGCCAAATTATATCTTATAAAAGGTAATTAAATGGTTGACAAAAGCAGACAGATACAATATTAAAAAAAAAAAAAAGTGAGGTAAACTTAACATAATGTATGAGGTTATGCTGGTTAACATTGTAGGTCTAGAGCACAGAAAGACTATAACTGCCCAGATATCTGTAAATGTAATATATATTTCTTTAGAGAAGTTTTAAAAGATCTAATATCCTGAGTGTTCTTTAAGGGCGGCGGGAGGTTATTCCAACACTTCGTGGCAGCATATCTAAAACTGCCACGAAATGCAGTCAATCTGTGCTGATTAGAAATTAAGCGAGTAGAGAGTCTATTGTGGCGATCTGAAAATTTAAGCTTATCAAAGAGGTAAGCCGGGCGTTGGTTTTTAATAACACCAAAGAGTAAGTCGCAAAATGAAGTTGACGGCGTGACTTCATATTAAGAAGATGGTTGGCGTTTATATAAGGAGATATGTGATTCCTTCTTGGAATTGGGAAGCAGAATCTGATACACGCGTTTTGGACTCTTTGAATAAACTTTTCAGACCGTTTCAGTAAACATGATCCAATGACATTATCAGCATAATTTAACTTTGAAAGAATCAACATATCAGTTAGTTGGATTCTAAGATCGACGCTTAGATAGTCACGCATTTTGTATAAAACAGATAGCCGATAAAAGCAGTTGCGGACTGTCTGAATAAGATGCTTTTCAAAATGTAATGAACTATCCATGAGTAATCCCAGATTACGGGCGTCATCAACACGCTCTATTTTTTTTTTTTTTTTTTTTTTTTTATGATCGATGAGCCTTCATTTGACCACAATCTCACCTGATGTAAAGTGACGATGTGGTCTAAGATGGGACATGAAGACCTCTATTGAGTCTCCAGCGATATTAATTTTAAGATCTTTGTTGAGAAATTCATTAACCTGTTTCTTTGAGCCTAAGACTAGGTACTTACCAGCTATTATATGCACATAAACAACAAATCATTGGACACTCCAACTTATCACTCTACTCTGAACCTTTAATCACTCTACTAGTGGATATTTGTTTTAATTTTAAGTTGTGGTGTTGCCACCATCACGGGCTTTGGCTGAAAACCAGCGCTCTGTCATAGTGCCTACGGGCCCTAATAATTATTTTGTTAAGAATACAAAAAACCCGATTTTAAAGTTACTGAAAAGATGTAATCAATAAAAAAAAACATAATAGATTTGTCAATTGCCATATGGCATACCTTACTTCGTAGATTACAACATGTAATCCCATATATTTGACAGATTTTTCAGAACAAAAATTTTATCTCTATGTGTCAAATGTATGGGATAACAACATGTTGTAATCTCTAACAGTTGTAAGTGGCAGTTCGTGTCCTACTACATGACAGGCATCCTATGGATCGCCTTTTATACAAAGATTTTAAATCCTAACTGACTGTTGAATTAACTCAGTGAAATAACGTCAGTACCTGACAATTGAAAAGTCGATCTTTAGTCGAAGATAAATTTTGGTATACCTGTAGCATTTATTTCTTCACTGCGGCTCCCGAAATCATCTCATTAGAATTATTATAAGACTCTGAAAGAATAAAAATTATAAAGCAGATGCGGAAATCAAGGCTGATTTTTGTTCCGCAGCAGGAACAAAAGACCTTAAAAAAGGTATTCAACGTAATTTATTTCGGGCATTGTTCAGCCGAAAGCGGCTTTTTATAGTTAAAACCGACCAAGAATTGCAAAACGCGGATGATACCAGTATAAGGAAAATGTTGCTTTGACTGAATCAACATTAGATGGTTTGGATTTCTTTAATGTTTTCAGTTTTTTTTTTATTTTTACTATAGGTACAGTCAGCAGCAAAATAAACTGATGAAATGAGGTCCCAAAATAATATAAGCACAAAATTAAGTTGCTGACTATTTTTATCAGAAGTAAATGAACAAATAACATGTCATAAGTAAGAGATTTAATTTATTTCGAACCTCGGTGTTATATTATGATCATTAACTTTAGTTTATTTAGACTTCATTTAGAACTGTCACTTTGGTATAACTTGTTACATCTGATACGTCACGCTAGAAGATTTTTAAAGCGTTGATTTTGGTTACCTACTTTTGCTCTTGACTGTACATGTGCTCGAAAAGATGATTATTTTGAGCTCCAAACGTATCAGAAGTACTTAGTTGTTATAAATTTAATCTATACTAATATTATAAAACTTGCTTAAGAGTTTGTTTGTTTAAACGCGCTTATTCTAACTTCTCGTCCGATTTGTATAATTATTTCACTGTAACATAGCCTATTTATTGAGGAAGGATATAGATTTTTACCGCGGTAAAATTAACTATAAAACATGGGCAACGCTGTGATGGTAAATTATAAAGCTTGTAATTTATAAACATTCTACGCTCTCGTGACTAAATACGCAAAACCTTTTCTTAAATTACAAAATATTGCAATACTAAAACCCGAGTTGGATAAATTGATACCTATATTTATTAATCCAACTAATGTGGTGATACAGTTTTATAATAATACCTACATGACAAATGTATGTTTTTACCGATTCAGCAAAATTGGCTAGCTGGATCGCTGTTGAAATTAAACTGACAGTCATTCTCGCGCCTTGCCCCAGTTCTAACGATTACAAATAAATATAGTTTTAATATTTAAAAATACTTACACAGAAACTCTTAATAAAGGCTTGTATTCGAAATTTCGACAATATTAGGTTAAAGTGCATGCAAACTCCAGTAGTCAATAACTACTAAACAAGTATCAGACATTTTTAAAATTATACAAGATAACGATGAATTCTTCTTGATCGACGGGCTGAGTTTAAAAATACACAGCGTAAATGCCAAAATGTACTTTATCCTAACAGATTTCGTAAATATAATCACAGAGTTTAATTACATGGACAGATTACGCGTGTTTCGGCATTTTAAATCATCGACCTAATGTCTCGACACGTTCATAATAATTCTGTATTAACCCAATATAACACCGAATTTTAATGTTCTAAATTTAGTACGTAGGTGTTTCATTAAATATCGGCACGTACGGATTAAATTAAGGTGATACTCCAGCGTTGCTAATAAGTTAATCGCCAATACAAACGGAGACATCTACAAGAAATGTTAGAAAACACATTCAAACGCCTTATGTTGGCTGATTGGGAGCTCGACTCTCATCTCGAAGGTCGTGGGTTCAAACCTCTGGATTAATCTGCTTAAAAAATGTATGTGAGCTTTATAATACGTGCTTTAACGGTGAAGGCAAACATCGTGACTAAACAGGCATGTTCTGAGATTTGAAGTTTTCAGAAGTTTGGACACGTGACATTCGCCTATCGGCACTTGGCCAGCGTGGTGAAATAATGCCTAATCTCTCAAGAGAGAAGTCCCTGTGTGCTACGTTGCGTAGTGCGGGGCAATGTGAGAATCGCCTAAGTGATGTGTACAAAATGTGTCCTAGGAATGTCAATGGCTTCTTGTGTGATGTGTTGGGGAATGAAGTATAAAGGGTTGAATAATCAGGATTCCTACCCTAATAAACTGATCGAGCTATTCGCATTACATAATATATAAATGTAATTTCTCTGAAAATTAACAAACTTTGTTACATTAATGTTTGAATATCCTTAGGAAGTGGACATTTTGTCATGAAATGGTCACATATATAAGTATTCCCATCATAATCTGGAAGAAGGCATGTAAAGAAATACTATCGGAAAGCGGACACAAACAACCCAAAGGATTTATTTGTACTTTCCTATACTTTTTAATCTAATTCTCATTCCTGTTTTTCTGAGGCGTTAAGTTTTAATTAAAATAATCCCAGTTTTTATTATCAATTTTAATTAAGTATATTTACTATTTTTTATATTTTTATATGGTTTTCGTAATCGATTTGCCTTTCATCAATTAATTGTTCATTATCCACTCAAAAGTTCAACCTTTTCACTCAATAGGTTGGTTGTATATAAAAATCTTATACATTAGCAGTGGTTAATGTTATGAATATTGGCAACATTTTGTAAGTGCTTTAATATTTCACGTACAGGGTATTAGTTTGGCTTCATAAAAATAAAAAAAGTAACATTACCTAAACAAGCCAACCTTAAAATAAAAAAATTAGAATACGATTTTTTTAAGAAAATAGTTTGTGCGTTAGCAAATTTTTAAGATTTTTAGACTGTCAGTACAAAGTTATGTTGCAAAGTAATTTTAGCTCAATCGGAAACCTTAATATAAAACATCGGGTACAGGTGAAACTAAATAAAACCTAACTAAATAAATAATGAGCTTATTGCAAACTAACACAAATTTTTATCAAACTAGTAGGTGCTACCCACTTTTTAATGGTTTTTTGAAATGACATTTTCCCGCGGTAAAAAGCCGGTGGCCTATGTCCTTTCTCAAGCACTAGAAAATCTATGTACCGAATATCAATTAAATCGGGTTTTGCCTGAAAGAGTAACTAGAGACAAAGAGAGTTACTTTCGCATTTATAATATCAGTATGGATGACAACACAAGTGTGTGAGTCGAACTTCACTGATGGTGTAGAGTTCGAATGCTCTCTTGAACCAACTTTGGACTTGAGTGCACTAAAACTTTCAGATCGTCAGAGGTCGGTTGTTACAATACACCGTAGCACTATTTCACTCACTTACAGGCGAGGTGAGCTCACAGGAGAGGCACTACGCTTCCTTGATGAAAATTTCTTCTTAAGGGCAATACAAACTACGTATGATATAATGTATCTCAGTATCATTGTCTCAGTATACACGAGCCCCGTTTTGCAAAATGAAATCCGTAGCACTATTTCTAAAGGAGCAATAATTTCAGAAATTTCTCCTGAAGTTTTAATATGAATGAAGCATCAGCTCATCAGAATATTTAAGGTAAATATAGCCTATGATGCCCAAGTCTGAAACCTGCTAAGTTATAAATAAATACATCTATGAATATTCCGAAAATATGTCCGAAAATATTTATTTCTTTATTGGTAATTCACCACGTCACTTAAATTAAGATCAGAATATCTTTAAAATGTATGCATGGTCTTAGAACGTTTTTTTGTGACTAAAACTGTAAATGTACCAGCCCTCATGGTCTCTTCTTAAAAATCCACCCTGTATATTTTAAGATACTTGGCAAAACCCAAACGGAACCAAGAAAGAATAGAAACATAAAGTTATCTAAAGGCCCGCAGCCAAACATAAGTACAGCATGCAACTTAATTATTTTTGTTTCTGAACACAGTGAATTTTAGATTTGTTTTGCAGTAAAATGTCTACGGCACATAATTAATGAAGTCGTTACGGACTACCATAATTAACTTTAAAAAAAATCTTGTTTATTCCAAAATACGGCGTAGCTTAATGCAAAGCAGGATAAACAATCCAAGAATGAATCCAATTTGGTCGTCACGAAATGCAGATAACCCCTACTACCTCGTTAGTGGAAGTTCAAAGACCGAAAATATTTTTAATTTTCCTTCCCATTTTTAGTTGTTCATTGTTCACTTTTAAAGCAGAATTTACGTTTGGAAAGATAAAATAACGGAGCTACATAAACCTTTAACGGGTGACGCTTAAAAATAATTATTGTTGATTAGGACGCTCAATAACTTAAACACAAAATATTATCGATATCGAATAACGATAACCCGTGCCGACATGATGCCAAACTTTTAAGAAAAAATTTGAATGAAGGCACAAAAATTACGTGAAAATAGTCGCATTGCATATAGACTACTACATTATCCAAACTTTTATTTTAAATAACTTTGCTATGTGTGATGTATCTAAGGTTTGTTCGGGAATCTTGATATATAAGTAAAACACCGTGCACTCATTAACTTGGTTTTATTCCGAATGACCAGACGGCCGTTGTAGCTACCCTCACATACATACACTTAATTTATGAAATAGTAGGTAGCTACCAAACAATATGAGTAAACACTACACTCCTCCACACTAAATTAACATTTATACAAGTTATTGCTGTTATCTAATTTAAGTAAAACTTATTTAACTACCTTAAACATATAAACACAACTAGGTACTTAAACTAAAGATATGACGAGTGCCTCACATTTTACAGTACATGAATAATGATTAAGCGTTAGTCATAACCACAACAACTAAACCTGTTTACTAAGGAATTAGCCTAATAAGTTCACACCTTATAATTTGGTTTAATAAGTTTACATTTTCTTGAGGGCCGAGGCGACAAATATAGTGGGGTCGGGTCCCTGGGAGGTTCACGAGGTGCGGGGCTCGCCGCGGCGGGCGGCGCGCGGGGGCTGGGCGCGGCGTCGGCGCTCGCCTCAGGCGGCTTCGGCGACTGCTCCGGCCGGGCCAGATCACTATCCTCAGCATCATGGAAATTATCATTTTCTGAATGAACATTGGAATCCAAGTGTGACTCTGTACTCCCTAGATTAGTGTGGATTATAGAGGTCCTAGTTCTACGTTTTAATTGATCGATGTGCCTATGCGACTTACTACCTTCCTCCCCCACTACTTTATAGTTTGACGGACCTAACCGAGCTTCTATCTTCCCCGGTAACCATTTATCAGATTTGTTGTACTGCCTATACCAAATATCTTCTCCTGGGTGAATTATCCTACTCGTCCCTCCTGAATTTTGAATTTGTCGTTTTTGTGACTGAATCATTTTGCTTTCACGATTGGGTTTTAAAGCATCTAAAACTGTTCGCAACCGTCTCCCTTGCAATAGCATCGCGGGACTCTCTCCAGTCGATGCATGTTCAGTATTTCTATAATATAACAAGAATGTATTAAGAGCATTATTTACGTTGTTTCCTTCAAAAACTGCTTTTTTTATTACTTTTTTTATAGTTTTTACTGCGTTTTCCGCCGCGCCATTAGAAGCCGGATGATATGGGGCGGTAAGTATGTGTTCAATCGCCCT
The DNA here is from genome assembly GCA_929108375.1 of Gymnoscelis rufifasciata. NCBI lineage: Eukaryota > Metazoa > Arthropoda > Insecta > Lepidoptera > Geometridae > Gymnoscelis > Gymnoscelis rufifasciata. The sequence continues at coordinate 7,081,317 of OV815302.1, read as the reverse complement.
AGACTTGAGAAAATTTCCAAACTCGTTGCTCGTAAACGGTGGCCCATTATCTGTTACAACCTGTTTTGGAAATCCCCACCTACTCCATAGCTCCATAAGCTTGTCCAAAGTTGATGTTCCAGCTGTGCTTGGCACATTGAAAACTTCTAACCACTTAGTCATGGCGTCTACAACTACCAAGTACATTTTGCCATAGATCGGACCTAAAAAATCTAAATGTAACCTAGACCAAGGCCTACCCGGATATGGCCACGAGCGCGGAACCTGCTTCGGCGGGCTGTCGGCCTGCGCGGCGCACGTCACACAACCCTTGCACATCGCTTCGATAGCTTCGTCTAGTCCGGCCCACCAAACATAACTTCTAGCTAATGCTTTCGATTTTACGATACCCATGTGAGGTTCATGTAGTATCTTTAAGACTTTATCTTTACATAATTCAGGAATAACCACCCTATGTCCCCACATTATGCAACCTAATTCTTCATACAATTCATTTTTACGATTAAAATATGGTTGCATACTATTTATTTCACAACTGGAAGGCCACCCATCCCTGATAAATGATAACAACCTACTTAATATTGGATCCTTATTTGTACTTTTCTTTATGTCATTATAATCCAGTAGTAAAGCATCCTGTGCAAAATGTAAAAATGTTTGCTCCGGTAACGCGCGCGACAGCTGTTTCTTATCGCGCTGAGGCAGCCTAGATAAGCCGTCGGCGCTATTCGCATCGGTACGTACGTATTCTATATCATAGCTGTAAGCCGACAATATTATAGACCATCGTTGCATACGACTAGCTGTCATTGTAGGTATGCCGGTGTTGGGACCGAAAATTGACACTAATGGTTTGTGATCTGTGCGGAGTGTAAAACGTCTGCCATAAATATATTGATGAAATTTTTTCATACAGTAAATAATGGCTAAGGCTTCGCGATGTATCTGGGAATAATTTTTCTCTGCATTGGTAAGTGTACGCGAAACAAACGCGACCGGCCTCTCCGCGCCGCACCGGTCGGGCTGAGATAACACCCCCCCTACCCCCGCGGCGCTCGCGTCACATGTCACAATAAGCTTTTTAGAAGGGTCGTAATGAGCTAAGACCTGTGAACTCGTTAATGCTTTCTTTATTTCCCTAAAAGATTCCTCGCATACTTTATCCCAATGCCATACAACGTTTTTCCTAAGTAAATTATATAACGGTATTAACCTGGGACTAAAATTTCTTACAAACTTTGCAAAGAAATTACACATTCCTAAAAAAGAACGCAGTTCCGTAATATTCTGGGGTCTTTCCATATCCAAAACTGCTGAAATTTTGCCCGGATCTGCTTTTAACCCATTTTTGGACAATATGTTTGTATCCTAAATATGCCACCTCCTGAACCAGAAATACACATTTTGACTTCTTTAAACGTAAACCGCTGCTGAGTAATCTTTGGAAAACCGTTTCTAACGCTTCCAAATGTTCCGTTTCATTCTTACCTCCAATTATGACGTCATCGATAAATACTGCTACATTAGGTATCCCCGATAATAAATTTGTCATAATACGTTGGAAAATTCCTGGACTTGACGATAACCCAAAAACTAAACGATTGTAACAGAATAGGCCGCGATGTGTATTTATAACTGTGTACTTTTTTGAATCATCTAGCTCAACCTGATTGTAAGATTGTGATAAATCAATTTTGCTAAAATATTGAGCGCCGTTCAGAGCTACGAGAACATCGTCAATTTTAGGTAGCGGATATCGATCGATCATTAAAACGGGATTTAATGTTGCTTTATAATCCACACAAATCCTAAGAGTACCGTCTGGTTTGTTGACTGGAACTAGCGGCGAGGCCCAGTCGGAGCAGTCCACCGGCTCGATGACGGCGGCGCGCAGCATCGCGTCCAGCACCGCGTCCACGCGCTCGCGCAGCGCGAACGGCAGCGGCCGCGCGCGGTGGAACACCGGCGCCGCGCCCTCGCGCACCCGCAGCGTGGCCCTGCCCCCCGTGAACCTTCCCAGGCTTCCATCAAATAATTCATTGAACCTGTGTAATAACGTATCAACTTTAGATCTAATATTACAACTTATTTTATTAATGTTTGCCATTTGAAAACTAGGGATTTTTATACCTAACACCGTAAGCCATTGACGGCCTAATAGTGCAGTGGTCGCATTTTCAAGTATAAATAACTCTAATTCTTCCTGCCGACCCCCATAGGTAACCGTAGGTTTAATTACGCCTAATGGATGAATATTAGACCCATCAATAAATTTAAGATATAAATCAGAAGGTTGTATCTCCATGGACTGGAAATACCTGTCATACAAAGCTTTACTAATACAAGATATGGGAGTTCCAGTATCTATTTCCATTGGAATAACTTTGCCATTAATGTTAATAGGCAAACTCACCGCCTTATAGTCCCGCACGCACAACTGATGTAAATCTAAGAAGTCCGCTTCTTCCACCCGGGATCCGCCGTCGGCGCCGTCGTCGTCCGCGACCTCGCCGTAATGGAAACGACGACCATTGCCTCCAGCACCAGACCGCGCAACCCATGGAGCCCTGGTTGCATCCATTTCCACGTTGCACATGCGCCGAAGGTGCCCGCGCTCCCGACACCGACTACACACATAGTTCCGGAATTTGCAACTTTTGAAATCGTGAGCCACAGCCCCGCAGGCCTTGCAACCGGCCGCCGTGGCGCTCCGCCCCGGTTTCCCGCCGCGTGGCGCGGTGGCCACGCCGCCGCCAGCGCCCTCTCGCGGCCGCGCGCGCCCGCTCCGCGTTGTTACCGCATGAACATCAGCACTTTCCCGCGATTCCAGCCCAACCTGAGCTTCCACTGATGCCGCATCCCGTTCAGCTGTCTCCAGAACAAGTGCTAGCTTCACTGAGTTCGCAAAAGTCATAATGTCCGCGTCCTTTTCCGCAAATAACCGTTGGCGGGTGACGTCACTCTTTAACCCGCAAACAAATTGATCCCGTAGATTTTCATCCAATTTGTCGCTGAATTTACAAAATCGCGCCATCCTCTTCAGTTCTGCAACATATTCCACTGTAGTTTCTCCCGCCGCCTGTCGTCTTTGTCGGAACCGGAAACGTTCGGCTAACACCGACGGATTCGGCTGAAGATGATTTTGTAGCAGCTCGACCGCCTCTTCGTATTTCAAATTTGAAGGCTTTTTAGGGCTAGCCAAGTTCACCAACAACTCGTACACATTGTCTCCCATGAGCGCAATCAAAGTCGGTAACTTCATTTCCCCGGTGATTCCGTTGACCTTGAAATACATTTCTAACCTTTCCGTGTAAGACGACCATGTTCCACTTTTTACGTCAAATTCCCCGATTTTCCCGACAGACATTGCTATGTTTTATATCTTCGCACGCACCAAATATTATCCTCGATCGCCACTGTGATGTATCTAAGGTTTGTTCGGGAATCTTGATATATAAGTAAAACACCGTGCACTCATTAACTTGGTTTTATTCCGAATGACCAGACGGCCGTTGTAGCTACCCTCACATACATACACTTAATTTATGAAATAGTAGGTAGCTACCAAACAATATGAGTAAACACTACACTATGCACCCATTCTAAAAAGGACACTATTGCTTATGTTTTCTATTCAAAGTTTTCTTTTTACCGTCACAGTAATACTAGTCTGTGTTCCTGAGAAAATTACTTTTATACTTTTCAACGGCTTATTTTCCATGGAAATCTTTCATCAATTTAACTACTACCTCTCTCTCTCTCTCTGCTGTGTCATTCACGTTTAGAAATTAAGTCGTTGATTGTATTTTTTTGAGGGAATGTAGCATTTATTGTTAACTTGTAAATTTTCCTAGGATAAACTACTATTTTTATTTTAAGCTATTAAGCTAACCATGTCGTTGTGTGGATTGTCCGGCTATATTTATATTGTTTCTTAGTCTACAATCATCTGCGAATAGAGGCAAAACACGTACTTCATAAACGAAATAAATGCAGGATTATGTGGCCCTGGTAACCATGAAACCAGTTGTGACTTTAATTATTTCATTATCATATTACTTTTATGATGCCGTGTTGGCTTATTGGTTGCACACTCGACTTTGATTCCGAAGTTCATGGTTTAAAATCTTGCCGCGCTCCTGAATTCAGTGTTCTAGAAAAAGTGATATGCGCTTTTAATAACGTTTTTGTATTTCTTATTTAAGTGTTTCTTTTTAATACAATAAGTGTAAACACTGTTGAAATACACGGAACCCTTGCTGTACGAGTCCATCTCATAGTTATAAAATGTACTAAACCTCGTACAAAATAACATACACAAATTGAATAATTATGTCATTGTTAAAAAATCTTGATATGTACGATTACAAAGGCCTGAAATAGTCGGCATAGAAAAAAATATCTAGTAACAAGATCATCATCCAGTAATTTACTATGTACCTAGTTATAAAAAGAGATTACATAAACTTTTCTGTAGATTATTATTAGCTTCAAATATTTTTATTTATGTATAAAATTGTAACACAATTTATTGAGAATTATATGTTTCTGAAAAACCTTTTCGCCTGAAAAGGCTCTTCTCCGAAGTTGGAAGTTGGAGTTCGGAGAATGGAATTAGAGCCGTGGAATCCTAGCTTCCATGAGATCCTAGGCTCTGACTACACATAAAGTTAGAGTCGTTATGTTATGTTTGTTGGATACCATCGTGCACAAAATAAATAAAACGGTCACGAAATAGATAACAACAGATACTGTACTATCGAAGTGTAAGCATACACTTTCTATTTCAACGGATAAAGGTGAAACGCGCCGCATTCATCTTTTCAGCCTCCTATCTGCACTATAAGCCCAGCTTACTTTGAGAATGGAGCTTGGAGCGAAAATACGCCAACAGCATTGGCTTTACGCCATTGCACCCTGCCCATCCACTTATAAAGAGTGGCACGAACAGATCTCTTACATTCAGCACACTGTGTTCAATAGTGCAAGTTTTTGAAGCTGAGAGAACCATTCAGAACTAACAATGAACAAATCTTTAAGACGTTTTGCAGATATTCTGTTTGTAATCCTTTTGAATACCTATCTTCTAATCTTTTAGTTGAGAGTTTATACAATGGAGTGTGGTGTCAAAAGGACTATTGTAAGATACTTTTACAATAGTTCTTTCTATTCAGACTTTAAAATTTTTATTCAAATTTCTTTCGAGATATGTTTTCAATGTAAAATAAAAAAAAAATTAGGAGAAATTTGGTTTTATTCGAATACCGTTAAACGAAGGTTAAACGAAAAAATACGCATTAGTTTCTCAATTGAACTCCTGTATTTTTCTTCTGGTTGTGTAACACAACCAGTTTTATTAAAAACTAGCGGCGCGCCCCGGCTTCGCCCGGGTAATTCTTCGTTCGTTAATCGTTTTCCGGGCAATTATTCGAATTTTTCTCGCCGTAAAAACCATCCTTGAACTTCAACGAACATTTAAAAAAAAGATTTGGCCAAATTGGTCCAGGCGTTGTTGAGTTATGCGCTTACCAACACATTTTGCGATTCATTTTTATATTATAGAAGACTAGTGGCCCGCCCCGGCGTCGCACGGGTAAATAAAGTTCCCGGCAATTTTTCCTTATTTGCTCACTGTTTAGACCTACCCTGGACTACGACAAACATTTTAAAACCAAAATCAACAATTCATTTTTATTTATATAGATAGATATCTATGTCAAACATAGAGCTTACCAAAGGGCCAGTTTGTGGTTGTTCAACAATATTAATTATTTTATCTAAAAAACAAATAAACCACATTGTTTAAAATTGACTCAAAATTACCAGCGTGTACTAACATTGAATTTATAATCCGTTAATTAGGTATTATTAAATAATTGCTTTTCAGTTTTTCTGAATGACTGACTTTAAGCTCTCGATGGATAGAAATTCCAGTTCCCAATAAATCAGCAAATAGGTAAAACAAATATTGATAAAGTTTGAAAGTTTCAGCTCAACAGCCCTTGCTTAGACAGTTTAGTTTCATTCCCATTGGGTTCGAAGGATCGCCTTGCTAACATAAATTTGATAATTATTATTTGAACAAACTTCGTCTGAGGCTTTGAATCCTTTAATCTAATTGGAATTTATGATGTAATTTTAATTGAAATCTCTGCGGCGTGTAGGTTATAAAACGCAAAAATAAATACCGCAGGATTGTGTTACTAGATCAATTTGGTAAATTTTTTTAATTAATTTTATATACTTACGCAATGTCGGAAAATACGCCTTGTATAATATTGTTTGCCGGTAGGCGGCAGAGTAAATTGTAGTGAGTATTAGAAAGGCCTTTGAGGTTTGAGGGCTTTGAGGACACTCGACTTTTATTCCAATCCCGCCACCCACCCCTGGATTTTTCTTATTGAGAAATTTATGTGCGCTTTAAACACGTGTTTTAACGGTGAAGGCAAACTGGCATGGTCTGAGAACTTTAAAAGAGTTTGAAGGTCATGTGATATTTACCAACCCGCACTTGGCCAGCGTGGTGAATTAAGGCCTTATCTCTTTCGTCAAGAGAGAAGTCCCTGTGTCCCAGTAGTGGGAACGTTAATAGGGTGATGATGAAGCTGACGGTCGCTTTATTATTGTCAGCATTGGCTTTCTAACAACTTCAAACATTTAAAATCGTATTTCTTTAAACTATATTTCCAAAGAAAAAAATATATTTGTGTAATAAGTACTACTGCACGGCGGAAGCTGATCTTTGAAGCCGTAAAGTAACTTTTCATAAATCGTAATTTTTCCCCAACTCATTTGCACCATTTTATCGTAATCCAGGATTAGGAGGCTTTTATTAAGTTTCTATTTAGAGGCGAAAAATACGGCTTACCTGGGAAGGATACAATGAAATTTAACATTCCCCTTTTTAAAGGTATATTTTGAAAAACGACCGCGAAATTTTAATTATACGCCACGTGGTCAATTCTCCCTTACAATTTTCCTTGTATTATTAATGGTATTATCGTTTATAACATAGGCGTTCAGGTCCGGTCAGGTTTGGTGTTTACCATAAATCTTTAAGTTTTCCATCTGGAATAGAGAAAAAACTTTGCCATAGAAATAACAACACATACGAAGTCACGGTGGAATATGTTCACCTCTATGATATATCAGTTCAAAAACTGTTTGTGTTCCATATTAAATTTTTTATATGTTATCATATTACAAGGAAATCATAATTTAAAATTATATTTCTTTTCATTATAAGGTAAAATAAAATTAAGTAAAAGTACTAATGTCTTCTACATAAGTCTTAGGTGTGTAATCATAATTGTAAGCTCATTAATGTTAAGTTCATTAAAAAGTCATAGACTACTTAATAGTTCTATAATATGTCGCTGCGTTTACTTGTCAGTCGCATGTCAGAGCTAAATGGCTGAATGTTGGGGATATCCCGGCCTCAAGTATGTATATATGATTTTATTATTCAATTATAATATTTATTTATTATGGGTTTTTGATTGTTGTTATATCGGCAACAAAAATACATCATCAAATTTTGAGGAAATTCAACTCTGTATCTTTCAGGGTTTAACTCAGTTATATTAACCAGAAATAGCAGTTTTTATGAATATGCCATAAATGTTGTTAAAGAAGTCTTGTTTTTAATGCCATGGCATTACAAACATGGAAAACGGGGAAAGAAACAAAATTCTACATGGTTTTGTGCCAAACTGAATTAAATAATCAGAATAAGATTTGGTGTTCACGAGATAATTTCGCACACGGGAATTGTGTAGTTAGTTGTGTGGAACTGGGCAAAATTACCCAGACCGGTCCATACCATTACTACCCATTAATAGGGCAATTTAAACTCCGTTAGCGTTTCGCATGTTGCCTCAAAACGGCTTTTATCACGTATAATGCTGGATTAAAAACGTTTTGTTAGTGCTGACCCATCGTGACTGAAGACCCTCCCCATGTTTTTAGTTTTAATACTATTTTGTAGTATATGTGAGTGTATTATATAATTCTTCGATAACTTATATACATTACTAGCAGACCCCAGCAAACGTTGTTTTGCAAAATAAAAAATAGATGTTGGCCGATTCTCAGACCTACTCAATATGCTCACAAAATTTCATGAGAATCGGTCAAGCCGTTTCGGAGGAGTACGGGAACGAAAACTGTGACACGAGAATTTTATATATAAGAAATATAATATAAATAACGAAAATGAAAAATAAACTTTTTAAAATTAATATAAAAATTACATATTAAGGTAACATTTTGTCTTGACAAAGCCTCGCCTACGGCTTTGCTTGCGATACATAGTTTTTATTTATAATACATGATAATACATAGTTTTTTTAACGTGATGATTTCATGGGATTTAATAATATAATTGTTAAGAAACAAACCATCTTTTCAGCTTTATTAAAAGTATTATATTAAACAAAGTCGTGTGGTTACAGCACTGTATCTGATAATAGTTTATGATTTGTTTTGAGCGAATAGCAGAATAACTAGTCAGTATTATTATTGTGTTCTTTTTGTATTTGCTTTATGCGCCTTTCCTGTTGTCCATTTTCAAAGTTTTTGTGTTTAAAAATGTTTTGCTATATGAAAAAACTTTATAATTGAAAGAAAGAAAGAAAGAAAAATATTTAATTGTGTACAAAAATATAACAGAGAACATCATTATTATTAATTGGCCTTCAGTATGCATTTAATTTTCCATGTATTTATATTGTGTTCTATTATTATAACCTATCAGTCATTTAAATCAGTCCACTTGGACCTTTTTTTTGTAGTTCACACTACGGATTAAGGCTTAAGGAATTGTTGCTTATTCCTACGTAATGTAGCAAAATACCGTTCGCCGGGTTAGCGCGTCCTACTAAATATTTTTTTAATTTTGTGTGTCGTGATATTAAAACAAACTGTAAATTAAGTAATTTATCAATTTATTTCATCAAACTGTTAGGAAAAACTTTGTGTATTTAATATTTTAATCATACGTAAACATTTAATAACTACATAAAATTACTAGATACACCCATTATTTACTGGATTTCTAAAAAATACTTAAGATATATTTTACGAAACAGGTATCAAACATTATTTATATGGTGCGGCTACATTAGCGGGTGAATATTCGTATCGCGTTGCTCGCTACAAGATCCTGAAGTGACGAAGGTGTAGCCACGCCCATGTAAAACATCGTCTTCACCCGAATACTTCGCGTTGTAACTATGTACCCAGTATTACGTTGATACGAATATCTGACGTAGGCCGCTAATGTAGCCACACAAAAACTGTGTGCATTGTGCCAAACATTGCAAAACATTAACAAACAACACATTGTTTCTTGCATGCTTGAATAAAAGATCATGATTTTTTTTATAAAAAAAAACAATCATGGGCAACTGACATTCTTATCTAGAAAGAAAGAAGAAAGAAAAGAAAGAAATACATTTATTTCGTCAACACAAATACAGAATTTTTTTATATTTAAAACCAAACTACAATAATAAAATTAGTATAGCATAGTGCTTAGAACAAAGAGAGAGATTAGTATAGCATAGTGATTAGAACAAGATTAAACGAACAATATCAATCACACAAATAATCTAAACAACCCCTCCACCTGCGGGCACCCGATTGGCTGCTAGCCCGGTCGGCTGACACCGACCGGTACCAGCCGCAGGTAAACGTCGCGCGATGGAGTGGCGTGAGCGCCCGCTCACGCCATCGGACATTTTAAGTTGATTCTATGCTAATACAAACGCACTACAATGAAGAACCAGGACGTCACGCCGTCAAATACAACTTAAAATCATGTGGTTAACACATAAACATTGTGATTGTGATTATCTCTGTAAATATTTGTTTAAAAAGTAAAATAAGTACAGCATTAAATGTTTTTAACTATACCATTAAAATAGTTTCATAACATTTCAACATAATTTTGTAACAATGCTGTTAGTAAACTCAGAATACTTTATAATGAATGTTTCCAGTATTATTTCTGCAAGAACTGCACGCTGACGATGACGTAAGTGGCGCAGAAGCCGAGCAGCAGGCCGGGCAGGCTGGCGTCCAGCGGCAGCACGCGGCCCACGCGGACCCGCAGCGCGCGCCCCTCCGCGAACTCCACGAACCGCGAGATCGCAGCGCGCTCCTCCGGATCTGATAAATTATTGTGTAGAGCTAGTAATCAGAATAGATGTTGTAATAGCATAATATCTCCGGATAATTGACAATTTGTTTTGATTTTGAATAACTTAACTTGCAATGAAGTTGAGCTATTGAAAATAAAAACAAGAATAGAACAATTACATATAATTGTAACATTTGTAAAGCCGTGTTAGCTAAGGGGGAGGACACTCGACTTTCATTCCAAAGGTCGTGGGTTCAAACACCGCCACGCACCTCTGGATTTTTCTTCTTGAGAAATTTATGTGCGCTTTAAACACGTGCTTTAACGGTGAAGGCAAACATAGTGAGGAAACCGGCATGTTCTGAGAACTTTAAAAGAGTTTGAAGGACAAGTGACATTCGCCAACCTGCACTTTATGGAATATAGAGCTATGTTTGTCCACAATCTCACCTGATGGAAAGTGTCGATGTGGACGAAGATGGAACACATAGATCTAGAAGGTACCTATTCACTCTTGTCTTGAAGACACTCAGGTTGTAGTAATTAGGAAATACAGCAGCAGGGAGCGAATTCCAGATCTTTGCCGTGCGAATTATAAAGGTGGATGAGAATCGCTTAGTACGAGTGGAGGGAATATCCACTAAATAAGGATGGTAATTCGCCGTGCGTCTGCTTGTCCTGGAGTGGAAGGGAGATGGTGGAATCAGGGCATGAAGTTCCTGTGAACATTCTCCGAAATGTAACCTATAAAAGATTGAGAGACAGGAAACCTTGCGACGGTGCTCGAGACTTTGGATTTTAGTCTGAGCAAGGTACTGTTCATCAATTAGTCTGAGAGCTCTGCGTTCGATTGAGTCTAAGGCGGCAAGCTGATACTTGGCGGAACCGTCCCAAACGTGGCAGCAATACTCCAGACCAGACCGGACCTGAGCTTTGTAAAGTGATAGAAGCTGTCCAGGTGAGAAGTACCGCTTGACCTTGTTCAGGATACCTAGCTTCATTGCTGCTGTTCAGGATACCTAGCTTCATTGCCTTAGACTCAATAAAGTTACCAAAGTTTAAAGTTGGTGTTAGTGTGACACCTAGGAGCTCCGGACATTCCTTTATAGGAACCGGTACATCACGGAAGAGGGGAACTTGAGAGAACGGACTCTTTTTGGCAGAAAAGAGGCATGCCTGCGTTTTTGAGGCATTGAAATTGACCCGATTGGCATCACCCCAATCGGAGACTGCCCTCAGGGTCATGTTCAAGCGCTGCAGCATTACCTCTCTGTTCGCCTGTATCTCATTCTGACTGGCCTTTGCATTATATAGGTACCTATGTACTACGGTGCTGTCGTCTGCGTACCCAATAATACCGGGCAGATCATATGCAGCAAAAATAACGTGGCAGATAGTACAGACCCTTGAGGTACCCCGGCGTTGATCGCCAATTGATCAGCAGAGTAGCCATCAATGACTACTCGAATAGATCTTTCCCTCAAAAAGTCACCAAGCCAATTACAGAAGAGATCTGGAAGTCCGTACGCTGAAAGCTTACCAATAAGACTTTCGTGCCAGACCCTATCGAAGGCTTTCGAGACATCATGTTTGCAATAGCTTCACCATGTTTCTCAATCGCCTCGCTCCATAATGTGTGTGGCATAGACTAGAAGATCTCCTGTTGACCGTTTTCGGCGAAAGCCGTATTGCCGGTCGCTGAGGAGGTCGTTGACTTCTAGGTATGCAAGGAGCTTTCCATTCAGCACTCGTTCCATGCATTTGCATAGTAAGGAGGTGACCGAAATGGGACGATAGTTCGTGGGGTCGGCTCGACTGCCTTTCTTGGGCACAGGCTGCACATTGGCAAGTTTCCAGGACTTTGGGACTATTTCATGGATAGGCGAAAGAGCCGTGTTAGAATAGGGGACAACTCAGGAGCACAGGTCTTCAACACCACTGCAGAAATACCGTCAGGACCACTAGCTTTGTTCACGTCGAGTTCACGCAATGTTTTGAGCACTTCCTTTTGGTGTATGCGTATATCTGACATACTTGTATTACACCGAGGAATGCTAGGAGGAGGTGCGTTGGACGGCTCAAGACGTGAAGCTTCGGCGAATTGAGACACAAACAAATTTGCTTTGTCTTTCGCCGTGTGGGCTAGCGATCCATCTGGCTTCAGCATGGGGGGAAGCGAAGGACGACAAAAGTTTTAAATGTAACACTTGATTCCAACCATTTCATTTTATGAACTAGACTTAAAAATCTAGGGGGAATCGAACCCGCAGTCTCCTGCGACTCAGGTAAACTTTCGCCCTCAGAGCCACAGAGATTGTCAAAACTAAAAGATTCATTTAAAAAGTTTTGTCCAAACGGTTGTATTTATAATGGGGTCTGTCAGACCCGGTGGGGTCCTGGGGGCCTGGTGAGGCATACTATGTACTTTTCTTCCAACATGTATCATCAACATGGAGGGTTAATGGTTATGACATTAAAATACTATGGACCAATACAAGCACAACGTCACCGTTAATTAAACCTACCCTCAGATAAAATGAGCTTGTTATGTAATATAACAATCATTTCCTCCACTTCGATAATAATCATTTCGACAAATAGGGCTGGCAGTACTACTGATAAAAAACTGTTTACTGATTTTAGAAATACAATCATTGTTAAACTGCGATAGCCGAGCATCTGAAACAACGTAAATAAACAAAAATTTTGTAGTTATTTTGATACTTATCTACACTAATATAATATTATAAAGAGGAAAAATTTGTACCGATTTTTGTATGTTTGTAATGAATAGGCTCAAAAAGTACTGGGCCGATTTAAAAAATTCTTTCACCAACAGACTGCTACATTCTTCCAATTTGACAATGGCTACATTTCATTTTGAAAAAAATTAGTGATCCTTGGTAAAAACGCGGTCAACGCCGCGGTGTTTATAGCTAGTTTGATATAAAGGTTAAATGTAGCTTTGCTTTGTTAGCTTTTATTTTACTTACATCAATTCCACATAACACACTTTGTACAGAATTCGTTAATTGGAAGATAGTTTTCGGTACAAAGCTCACTATAGAGACCATTATCTGAAATATACAACCAGTATTAATATTACTCATTTTACGAATTTATTGAGATCAAAACGAATGGGCTGAAACTGACGTAAATAAACTGAAGTATATTTTTTCCCATGCGCATATCATAACCTAAACATAAAAGCACCTGAAGCGAGACAGGCAGGAGCAGCGCAGTTCAGGGGGGGAGCAGTTTGAGTGCGGGACCAGATAGATACTATCTGCTCCTATTTAAGGCGGTTGTACCGAGGTGGGCATGCCCACCTCGGTAATTGCTATACACGAGCACGCAGCACATTAATGCTGGTATATTAATTTGTTGACAACTTGGGTCTACGATTCCACTTGAGTAGACGAAGACAATGTACATGACATGAAATGTGTCTATCTTATGAATGGATAAGTAAGTTGTTTATAGTCCTGGAAATAGAGATACGCGTCAACAACGTTGAGCTATCTAACCACGTCTTTATCAATAACGTCAATTCATGTACAGCCTCTCGTGCACCGCGGTTGGCCTTAATTTGAATTAAAAAGGTAATCTAATTTTACTGTATATGAGCTGCCTAGCACATATTAAGTGGTAGGTACCTAAATGGCGCGATCTTACTACTGCGGCTTATTTAAAAATCTTTGCCAACTGCCTGCCTCACTGATGCCTCATGTTGCGGTTCCAATCCAGCCCTGCATTATAACTGCTTTGAAACTGCCACTCAGCGTTTAAGGTGCCGACTATAGCGATGTTGCGCTGATGCTGTGCGCGTTTGCTTTGGAATGGACATACTACAAACTACAACTAAATGTATGATGATGATGATGATGGTGATGTTCCAGTTTTATATTTTAATCAATTTGAAAATAAAATACCAAAGGCGCGTATCCGGTTTGGAATTTTTCGAAAAGTTCAACGATAAATTTATATGACTTTAGTAATGATGCATAGTCTGAAGAATCTGTTAAAATAGACTCAGATAGCCTTTCTATTTGTATTGTCGCCAAAATTATTACAAAACAATACTGTAAAGTTATTATATCCGAGCACATTCTTAGCCAACTTCCCAAATGAACACCAGGGATCGTAAGCCCAAATAAATAAAACTCTTGAGCAGCCACCACAACGCTAATTGACAGGTTTACAATAACAAGAAGCCAAAATATTTTTTTTATTTTTGTTTGGCGTTTTGTGCTAATAATGTTTAGTTCATTTATCTGCGTATCATTATAGAGTTTACATAAACTTTTATCAGAATCAATCAACAATAAAAATGCTACATTGAATAAATTAAATAGGCACTCGCAGTAAGCCATGATTTCGAGTTGATATTTTTCGGTCTTATAAACTTCACCAATATAAACAATATTGAATACTAAAGCCTGAAACAATGTTATTGATTTAAATATAAGATTTTTCTTAAAAGATTTTGACTGCAAAAATCCAAATTCTATGGAATAAAAAATTCGAAGAAATATATAGTAACCCTGGATTAAACCGGTTTTTATTTTGTTTTGTTTTTGCGGAAAAAGATTGTTAAGTAGAGGTTTTGGTACTTTCATTTTTTATAAGAATCAGTTGCAATAACCGGCTTTGAACTGGTATAGCAGTTGATGTAAACTAAAGTACTGTGTGATTAATATCAAAAGTATTGATTCTCTGTAAAAAACTCATATAATTAAAGATGTGATAAGATAAAAAGATTAATTAAAAAGTAAAACAACTATTGATTACTTGATTGTAGTCATGAACATAACAAGATAAGATAACAACGAAAAATTTAATTATTGATTTCATTCTTAGAATCCTTCGTGAATCAAACAAATAAGTCTAAACATTATTAAAGCAAACCCACCTATTCTAATTTTTTATATAACAAGTTGTTCGCCTCAAACATACTCGTTCGCTTAAACCGAGTTAGAATTAACCTTTTTTGTGTAAGAATTTACTTTAGAAAATTCTTACAAAAAAAAAAACGTAAAAGATGTTTATGTCTTTTATAGGTATGCGTCATAGAAAAGACTATTAACAAAATCTGAATTTAAAATTTAAGAAAAACCCCTATTCCAATGCCTTAATTTCCTTAAATGTATAACAACATAATATTATGTAATGTGGACGCGATGCGTTTTCATTTGATACCCCACACTAGTATATTTGCAGATTTTCGGTTTTCCTTCCCCACTCTAACCCCCATAACTTTTAAACGGCTCAACCGATTTTCATGAAACATGTCTAAGAACACTCGCGCCAGACTCACCTTTCATACAAAAAAAACTAATTTGAAATCGCTCCATCCGTTCGGGAGCTATGGTGACACAGACAGACAGACAGACACACAGACAGACAGACAGACAGACAGACAGACACGTCAAACTTATAACACCCTTCTTTTTTTGGTCGGGGGTTAAAAAGAGGTAAAATTGTGTACATGAGTTCTACGAGTATGTTTGAGGCGAACAACTAGTTATATAAAATATAAGAATATATATAATAATATATAACGTGGACTTTCAATATAACTCTCTTGGCTCTTCAATAAATTGATTGATATGACCTTTTTTTTTAATGACTGTCTTGTAGTTAAGTATGTCAAAATATTGGAATCCTATTAGCAGTTAAAAGAACACTTAGTTCTTCTTGAATGTTGTATGTAACAGATAAACTGCTCCAAACGAAATCGTAATTAATGTTATAGGTAAATTTTAATTAAAACATAGAATCCTAAATTGCTATTATTTGTCAATTTTTTATAATTTTCAGTATTAAGTTTAAATTCATGATTTTTGGGAAACGATTCAAGTTTATAATTGCTACAAAAAAAACATACCTGATGCATTAGAAGGCGAATATTCGTGCGTCACTGTAGACATAATGAGATGTTGTTTTCTACAATATTACGGACTTATATTTTGAAATGAAGTTGCGGTACCTAAGTACCCCAGACCATAAAGTGACGACGAGTGTAGACGGATAGATCGGCGCAATGTACTTAATTCATCCAGGTGCCCTAAATACACTTTATGTAGACTTGATACACCCAGGTTTTCTGAGTAGGTACGTCAAATAGTAAATGTTAAATTTACAATAGGTACCAAGAATAAGAACAACAAAATTGTTAAAAATGATACAGCTGTGTTGTTCTATTCGCTTCACAACTGAGTGTCAAACATTGAAGCAAGCGACTATGACGTTATTTCCTTGATATTTTTATATATTTGTTTTTATATTTTAACAGAAAAAATTAAGACACATCCGTAATTTTCCGTATTTTTCAGGATTCGAACCTGAATTTTCCAGGAATGCGCCCTGACGTGCTAGAACCGACTACACCAACGCGTCATCATGTGATAGGTCGAAATTTTTCTGCACTTTGTATTATCGAGTGAAGCCCCGAGTAGCCCCGAGTAGATTACGGATGTGTCTTAATTTTTTTCTGCATAAAATTTATAAATAGATTTATAAATTTATATTTTTAACCTGCTATGTGAGGTTTATCACTTATTAAAAACATTAAAAAAAATTAAAAAAATTTTTTTAGTTTAAGTAACTTTAAGATGATCTGTCCATAAGATGCCCTGTGCTTCTAAGGAAATAAACGTTTTAGACTTTGACTTGGCTTTGACTTATACTTAAATAAGAATCGTAAATAACTCAGGTGATAACCGAGGGTAGGTAAAAGTATTCAACACTTATATGTTTATTTTTTCATTTAATAAAGCAACTTTCAGGATATGAAAACAATTCAATTTATTAATTTAGAACACATGATGTCTTCATGGTACAATTTACTGCTTAAAACCTTTCGTTATTACAAAATAGAAGTAGTGTTCCTTTTTAACCCCCGACCAAAAAAGAGGGGTGTTATAAGTTTGATGTGTCTGTCTGTCTGTCTGTCTGTCTGTGGCACCATAGCTCCCGAACGAATGGAGCGATTTCAATTTAGTTTTTTTTGTATGAAAGGTGAGTCTGGCGGGAGAGTTCTTAGACATGTTTCATGAAAATCGGTTGTGCCGTTTAAAAGTTATGGGGGTGAGAGTGGGTAAGGAAAACCGAAAATCTGCAATTATACTAGTGTGGGGTATCAAATGAAATCGCATCGCGTCCACATTATATAATATTATGTAGTTTTACGTTTAAGGAAATTAAGAGATTGGAATCGGGGGTTTTTCTTAAATTTTAAATTTAGATTTATTCTAGAATCGATCACAGTCACATTTGTCCCTGAGACAGGCGCCACCGGGCCTGTGAATGGACCTGCACCAGCGGTCACAGCGAAGGGAGTCCTCGACGGAGTTGCAAGTCTCTCTTCGGAATCGTAACGGAAGTTCAATATCCTCAAGTTGTTCTGAAAATTTTGAGTTACGGTATTAATTTTTATATACTGTAACTTCTTACCATAGATAGATACTCTAAGACTGTAACACACACGTGTGTATACTGTGTGTGTACATGGTGTTGTTGAAAGTTAACATTTAGAAATTAATCTGATTCTTCAATTCAATACAGTCAAAGATTCATTTGTTTAAAAATTATTTCTAATCCTACTACTATTATAAAGGCGAAAGTTTGTAAGTATGGATGTTTGTTACTCTTTCACGCGAAAACTACTGAACCGATTTAAATGAAATTTGGTACACAGAATCTCTAGAGCCTGAAAAATAACATAGGCTACTTTTTACCGTGGGAAAACGTCATTCCGCGGGAAAATTCATTATAACGCGGGTAACACCGCGGGGCACAGCTAGTTTTCAATATAATATTTTACCTACATGCTCCACAAAATATACTGAAAACACACGTACTACAACCACACGACAAAACAACGCAACCGTTATCGTCGCAATGTGGTTGCGTCGTTTTTTCTTTTGGTAAATAATTATGTTAATTTTAATAAAGATACAAGATACAAAATCATTTATTTCCATTGTTTGGTTTTACAAAACTTAGACACGCCAAAATAAATTACAAAAAAAAACAAAATAATTACAAAAAAATAAGTTAATGGGCAAAAGGCAATAAATTTCGGGCAAAAGACAATAAACCTGAGGAGCACTACATTTTTATACCAATAAATATTTTATTAAGATATGACAGGCGGGGAATATCTGTAAGTAAACACTAATAAATTAGATTAAAAGATATAAGAAATGTAGAGAAATTTAAGAAAACATTTGAAATTTACTGCTTCATCGTGTAGTTTAGTCGTTCGTAAACTCACACCACGAATCTTGTCTCACCTAGTATGAGTTGACGAATCGTAAAAAAAAATTATATTCATTCTGCAACTCACACCCACCCTTGAGTCGTTCGTCTCACAACACTCACAACTCACACCATGCATCTTAACAATCTTAAATAAGTTAAATAAGTACATACCTGCAGACTCCTTTTGTGCAGATGAAGCCATAAGCACTAAGGCTAAGATGAAAATCACGAAGTATCCTTTCATTCTGAAGTAATGAACGTTGTATAAGGTAGTTTCTAAGAGTAACTGATAGCATCTGTTCAAAATCTTGGATATTTATACTCGATTTATCATGTAAGTATGTGTCTAGGTAAGAAACGGGGAATTCTTTGGCTTATCAATACGTACATTGAAATCTCGGTACTAACAATGATCCCATAGGTCACGTTTACTTTTATCGAGTACTAGCAGAACCCCGCGGGGTTCTGCTGTTACCCGCGTTTAATGGATTTTCTCGCGGTACACATATTTTACCGCGGTAAAAAGTAGCCTACGACACTTCAAATCAAATCAGTTAGTTTCTTCTTAAGTTTCAGAAAATCTGTGTAACAAATTTAATTCAAATGGGCTCAGTCGATACAGAGATTAGCGGTTCGGTAGAATAACTGAAACACAAGCTTAGAGCTTACCACGGGGCTAGATGTTGTTGTGTAGATTGTCCGGAAATATTTATTTATTTATTTATAACTATGTACCAAATCGATTCAGTAGATCCAGAGCTTACCCCCTAAAACGTCACAAACATTCACAATCTCACAAACTTTACTATTATAATAAAAGTATAGCTCTATCATGTATATAGGTATGAAACGGGGAATTCTTTGGCTTATTGATTATGTAGTTTACATTGAAATCTCAGTACTTAACCTAACAATGACCCCATAGGTCACGTTTATCCTTATCGGTTGTTAGTAAGCACTACTTATAGGTTATTTTTGCACTATTTACACTCGTCGAACGTAACTCACAAAGTAGGTACCTACCTCTGTTAGGATATTCTATCTGATGGAATATTTATTTATTTATTTTATTGGAACGAAGTTCCTTATCGCGCGTTGTGAAAGGGGGCTAGAGAGATTTTTTTTTACGAAAAGTTGTCACGACACTTTTTGCTAGATATAGTATTGTAAGCTGTGCGGCGTCGCATGTTTATCTGTCTCTCTCTCTCTCTTATAGAAAGCAAGCCAAAATATTTTCATTTCAATTTCGCATTAAACAGTGTGTTGTTGAGTGTTGAGGTTTTTTGTATATAATTATTAATAAAAATTAATAATTATTATATTTTTATTATTTATAATACTAGTTAATCGAAAGGAACTTCGTTCTTCGAACTTAACACCTCTCAAGTTTTCTTATCTAAAAGTTTCCTATTACATTATTATAATAAAACATTCCGAAAATCCTTAGGATTTATTTCGAATGAAATTATGTGCTTATATGTATATATAAGTTATCGAAGAATTAAAGTTTTATTATAATAATGTATTAAGAAATTTCATTCGAAACAAATCCTAAGGATTTTCGGAATGTTTTATTATAAAATTTTTCCTTAATTTGTAATTTTTATAATAACTTAGTTTATTTTTCATTTTTGTTATGTATATATTATATAACTTAGTTTATTTTTCATTTTTGTTATGTATATAATATATACATAACAAAAATGAAAAATAAACTAAGTTATTATAAAAATTACAAATTAAGGAAAAATTTTATAATAAAACATTCCGAAAATCCTTAGGATTTGGAAAAATTAGGAAAAATTTGTAATTTGTAATTTTTATAATAACTTAGTTTATTTTTCATTTTTGTTATGTATATATTATATATTATATACATAACAAAAATGAAAAATAAACTAAGTTATTATAAAAATTACAAATTAAGGAAAAATTTTGTCTTGACAAAGCCTCGCCTACGGCTTTGCTTGCGATACATCGTTTTTATTTATAATGCATGATAATACATACATAACTATTATAGTTATAATAGTTTTTTAACGTGTTGATTTCATGGGATTTAATAATATAATTGTTAAGAAACAAACCATCTCTTCAGCTTTATTAAAATAGTATTAGATAGCAGAATAATTAATTAAAAATACACTGGGTATACCATTGTGGTCATGATTAATGTTTCAATTTTGTTAGACAAATAAAAATACAATGGCGACTATATCACGCTATCTCTTCCATGCAACCTTGGGTTGGTATATTCTACGACGAAGTTTAATATTAGAAAAACAACAATATCTATATTCTATATCCATCCATTATATAAAAAAAAAGTCGTGTGGTTACAGAACTGTATCTGATGATAGTTTATGATTTGTTTTGAGTTATTATTATAGTTATTATGATTTAACGAATAGCAGAATAACTAGTAGTATTGTGTTCTTTTTGTGTTTGTTTTATCCGCCTTTTCTGCTGTTCATTCTCAAAGTTTTTGTGTTAACTCGTGTTTTGCTATATGAAATAACTTTATAATTTTAAGAATGAAAGAAAGATTAATATTTATTTGTGTACAAAAATATAACAGAGTACATCGTTATTATCAATTGGCCTTCATATTATCAATGCATACCATTTAATTTTCCATGTACACATTATAAATTGTGTTCTATTGTTGTAACCTATCTGTAACCTTGAAATAAATAACTAACTATTAACTATTGAAAATATTGGCAGAAAAATAAAAAAAAATAGAACAAACTTTTCCCCGTAAAAAAGGTTCACGGGTTTGGTAGTGGGGTCGATATTGGATGTGTAGGTTTTGAAATGACTAATTGAAATAAGTCCACTTGGACCTTTTTTCGTAGTGGGAGAGGGATTGTTGCTTATTTATTTATTTGCTCACAATGTGAGCAAATAAATAAATAAGCTTTCTTCATGTACATTTATACAGATATAGGTAAATTGTTACATCTTAAGTCGATATATACATGCATCCCGGAGGGGCACTGCAAATTGGATTTGCGTCAAATTACATTTATACAATATTCTTATGTCATTAAAACTTATCATCATCATCAATGTCAATATAAAAATCAATTATTAATTAAAATTAAATGATAAATAAAAATATATAACAAACCGATAATCAGTTGTGAACGTCCTACTACCTACCTACCTACTTAAGAAAATAAGTTTTATATTTAGTGTTTATGAATATCTGTAAGGAATATTATGTTTATATATATATGGGCCTGAGATGTCTGAAATAGATGATTTATTATTATTATTATGTCAATTTATCACTAAGGAATTCGTCAACGCAATAATAACATGTATTTATTAAAAAAAAATATAATTTTTGAACGATGAATCGTTTTTTTCAATTTTAATGTTAATGGGTATTTTATTAAATATTTTTGATAGCCTATGGTACGGACTCTTACTCCCTATTTTAATTTTTGTCTAATTAAGGTATAATTTTTATTTTATTTCGTAATTTAATAATATTTTTTTTGTGTAATTTTTATTTAGGTCTAAGTTTGTTTTAAAGTATGAGTTTTGATATTTCCTAACAAATAGTGCGGCTTGATAAATATAGAGGTAAGGAAGTGTGAGAGTAAATTATGTTTTATAAAGTGTGGTTTGCAACTGTATCCTACGTTATGTAGCAAAATACCGTTCAGCCGGGTCAACGCGTCTTACTAAATATTTTTTTAATTAGGTGTGTAGTCGTGATATTAAAACAAACTGTAACTTAAATATTTTATCAATTTATTTCATGAAACAGTTAGGAACTTAAAACAAGGGAACCATTACCTAATGTGATAAAGGATATTTGACATTTCCGATATCAATTTTACGTGAATCAAACATGCTTAAAATAGGCTTGATAACAGTAATTAAATTAGGCCGTAGTAACAACATAACATAATGCACTGTATTGTCTTGAATCGCAAAGACAATGACAATCAGTTGTTTCCGTGATCATGGCGCTTGCAACAGCGTCGAAATATCGGAAAACTCAAAAACCGTCAAATCATGGTATGTTACCCGTTTTAAATCATAATTATCTCTTATATCTTTATTATAATAATTATACTTAATCAACATTTGAAATTAAAATTATTCAGGGATTAGGTATTCTCATATTTTAATGAAGGAAAACAATCAAAGGCAATTAATTAATAACATAATAACAAAAAGTGTGTGGATTTGTATTTTTATTAGGTACGAAACATACGTAAACATTTATAAACTACATACATTTACATTACTACACCCATTAAATAATACATTTCTAAAAACTACTTCATATATTTATATATTTTACGAAACGTGCTCGCTACAAGATTCTGAAGTGACGTAGGTGTAGCCACGCCCACGGTAAACATCGTCTTCGCCCGAGTACTTCGCGTTGCAACGAATATTCGACGTAGGCCGCTAATGTGCCACACAAAAACTGTGTACAATGTGCTAAACATTACAAAACATTAACAAACAACACATAGTTTCTTGCATCATGATTTTTTTCACTAAATCAACTTTTTTTTTTTTTTTTTTTTTTTTTATTATTGATAAGCCTTCATTTGACCACAATCTCACCTGATGTAAAGTGACGATGTGGTCTAAGATGGAACATGAAGGCCTAGAAGATGGCTTCTCCGGGCCACATTACGAAACACGAAAAAATCGCTTCACGCACTGGCCCAGCCCGGAGGGTGGTGACAAGCCGCGGCCGAAGCCTCCCACCAGAGACTGTTCTTAGCACCACCCGGAGGTCACGTGTAAGGATTCAGAGGGTTACCACTTACGGACGTGAACAGACAAAACCTCCAAAAACAACTATGGGAAACCGATATTCTTAACTCTGCAAATCTTAGTTTACAACATAAAATAATGTAAAGTAATCACAGTTTTTAACTATACCATTTAAAATCGTTTCATAACATAATTGTGTAACAATGCGGCTAGTTAACTCAGAATACTTTATAATGAATGTTTCCAGTATTATTTCTGCAAGAACTGCACGCTGACGATGACGTAAGTGGCGCAGAAGCCGAGCAGCAGGCCGGGCAGGCTGGCGTCCAGCGGCAGCGCGCGGCCCACGCGGACCCGCAGCGCGCGCCCCTCCGCGAACTCCACGAACCGCGAGATCGCAGCGCGCTCCTCCGGATCTGATGATACATAATTGTATAGAGCTTGAAATCAGACTAGCTGTAGTAATAATAGCATAATTTCCCCGGATAATTGACGATTTGATTTTGACTTGCAATGAATTTGAGTTGTTCAAAACCAAGAAACCCAGAACAAGAATATAATGTAACATGAACTATAAAGGGCCATAAATTACTCCTCATTAAATCTAAACCTCCGTATGCTTGGTTTAGGAAGCCCCACATAGTGTCAAATCTTTTTAGAATACAATTATAGAAGAACCGTTCCCGTCGAGGGTAAGTGTTTGTATGTTCTGCAAGCACTTTCTACTTGGTCTGGGTGTTTAATATGCATAATAAAAAATATCTATATATGTAAGTCTATTATATTAAGTATATCAGATGTCTAGTACCCGTAACACAAGCTAAGAGTTTACCACGGGGCTAGATGTTGCTGTGTGGATTGTCTGGAAATATTTATGTATTTTTATTTATTTAACTGTAACACTTGATATTTTCCATTTCATTTAATGAACTAGACCAAAAAAATATATAATAATACACCCGCAATCCAGAGATTTTTCATTCGCTCCCTATGAAGCAAAACATGTGTAAAGCGGTTTGGTAAAACATAACCATTTATTTGATTTTTCTCTTCAACAAAATGTATGATAGTTTTTGTAAAAAAAGGAAAAATGCTAATATCCGATTAAATGTTTAACTTATAACAAGATTGTTATATGAATTAATGTAAGTCAGAAATATAAATTAAACAAATAAATAATTTGATAAGTTTTTGGGCCAAAATGTTGTTTTCATTATTAGGTACTATTTATTGTCTGTCAGACCCCACCAGGCATCCGGAGGTTCAATTGTTATGATTTTAGCACTAAGCCACAGTTAAATAAACGTACCCTCAGATAAAATAAGCTTGT
Source organism: Gymnoscelis rufifasciata (assembly GCA_929108375.1). Taxonomy (NCBI): domain Eukaryota; kingdom Metazoa; phylum Arthropoda; class Insecta; order Lepidoptera; family Geometridae; genus Gymnoscelis; species Gymnoscelis rufifasciata. The sequence continues at coordinate 7,056,829 of OV815302.1, read as the reverse complement.
TATGTAATATAACAATCATTTCCTCCACTTCGATATTGATCATTTCTACAACTAGGGCTGGAAGTATTACTATTAAAAAGTTGTTTACTGTAATTGGAAATGTAATCATTTTAGAAGTGCGAAAGCCGAGCATCTGAAATATCGTAAATTAACAAGAATTTTATAGGTAGTTTGATAATTAAATGATGATAAAATTAAATTAAGATTTGTTTTGTTTTTTTACTTACTTCAATTCCACTTAACACACCTTGTACAGTATTTGTTAATTGGAAGATAGTTTTAGGTACAAAGTTCACTATAGAGACCATTATCTGAAATATAAAACCAGTATTAATATTAATCACTTTACGAATTTATTGAGATTATTACGAATGGGCTGAAATTGACGTAAATTAATAACTGATATATACAGGGTGGAAAAATCGAATGCCACATGGATGGCAACTACCTTAAATATTGTAAATAGCACATTTTGTGTAAGGGAGACTTTCCTTTGTTTTTAAAAACAATAAATACTGCATTTAAGGATTTATGTAAAATCGCTTGCCTCAGTCGGGACTCGAACCGGTCAAATTAAACAAAAATAATGTGCTGTATTTTATGATGCAGATTGAAAGAGTTACTGATAAGGTGAATTTTTCTCTAAATAACAAATACAATCAGAATAACGGAAGCCCATGAAAATTAACAATTACCTTTTAAATTTGATTTCACCCGTTACGTGAATTAAGACGTAATCCTTGGAATACAAGGAAATTAAAGACGTTTAAATGACATGATAATGATGAGCTACACTTATGTTTACTTATCACTTTAGTTGCGATTACTAATGCCACTTTAGTAAAAAGGGAATATTAAATGGCCGACCAGATCTCCGGATCTAACACCATTGGACTACTTTTTGTGGGGATGCGTGAAAGATGTAATTTATAAAAGAACTTACGAAAACGTATGCGAATTGAAAACCGAAGTCCATGCAGCTATTACTAATATTCACCACAATTCACTGCAAAGAGCTACGAAAAGTCAATTCCTCAAAAGATTAAATTTTTGTAGACGCCAAAACGGGGCTCATTTTGAACAACTACTTTAGTTAGCAAGGGTTTAGTAAGGTTATTAAATGAATATTGTTTTATTTTGTGTTTTAATTTTTCGTTTACAATTTTCATGGCTTTCCGTTATTCTGATTGTATTTGTTATTGAGAGAAAAATTAACCTTATCAGTAACCCTTTCAATCTGCATCATAAAATACAGCACATTATTTTTTGTCACATTTGACCGGTTCGAGTCCCGACAAAGCAAGATAGAGGCAAGCGATTTTTCAAAAATCCTTAAATGCAGTATTTATTGTTTTTAAAAACAAAGGAAAGTCTCCCTTACACAAAATGAGCTATTTACAATATTTATTCGATTTTTCCACCCTGTATATATGTAGATGAAAGGTTTGACATAGTGATTTAAACAGATTATATCATTGAATAGTAATTCATTACGGGATTAATCGAACAATATCAATCACACTAATAATATGAGGCTTAGTTTAACAAAGATATAGATAAAGTCAACTAGTAACTCCTACGAGGAGCGTTTGCACAGAGCAGAAGCCAAAGAAAGAATGTCTCCCGGACTATTGGAACTGTACTTTAAATAGCAGTGCAACTCGTAAACAACCCCTCCACCTGCGACCACCCGATTGTCTGTTAGCCCGGTCGGCTGACACCGACCGGTACCGGCCGCAAGTAAACGTCGCGCGATCGAGTGGCGTGAGCGCCCGCTCACGCCATCGTACATTTTAAGTTGATTCTATGCTACTTCCAGTCGGTACAAATGCACCACAATGAAGAACCAGGACGTCACGCCGTAATATATGTGCCTCATGCACATAAAATAACCTAACCCTAAAGCGAAACAGGCAGGATCAACGCTGATTGAGCAGCGCAGTTCGGGCGGGTGCAGTTTGAGTGCGGGCCTCAACCAGATAGATTGAGGCCCGCACCATGCGCGTTTGGCCCGTGACTTCATATGAAGTCTTTTGGAGCCAAACGTTAAAGGAGGAGGTGAATAAATTCTAAATTTTATATTACATGGTAATCAAATTTTACTGAATATGGACTGCCTAGCACATAAAAAGGGACTTAAGTGGTGCGAATTTACTACGGTGGCTTATTTAAAAATATTTGCCTACTGCCTGCCTCACTTATGCCTAATGTTGCGCTTTCAATCCGGCTCTGCATTGTAACTGCTTCGACACTGCCATTCAGTGTTCGTGCAGTCTATTGCGCTGTTGCGCTGATGCTGTGCGCGTTTGCTATGCTTAAACTTTAACTAGGCTGTGTTTGTACAATGAGTACATAAAAAATATTGAATATTTGGAATCGACATACTACAAACTACAACTAAAGTGATGATGTTGATGATGATGATGGTGATGTTCCAGATTCATATTTTATTCAATTTATAAATAATATACCAAAGGAGCGTATCCGGTTCTGATTTTTTCGAATAGTTTAACGATAAATGTATATGACTTCAGTAATGACGCATAGTCTGAAGGATGCGTTGAAATAGTTGAAGAGAGCCTTTCTATCTGTCTTGCCACCAAAATTAATGCAAAAGAATATTGTAAAGTTATTATATCCGAGCTAATTATTTGCCATAATCCCAAATAAACACCAATTGCATTAAACCCAAATAAATAAAGCGCATGGATTGCTAATACAACGTTGAATGACTGTTTTACAAAAACGATGAGCCAAAAAAGGTTTTTAATTTTTGTTTGGCGTTTTGTGCTGATCATTTTTAGTTCTTTAATCTGAAAAACATTATAGAGTTGACATAAACTTTTATCAGAATCAAGCAATAATAAAAATGCTACATTGAAAAAATTATATAGGCAATCGCAGTAAGCCATGATTTCGAGTTGATATATTTTGATCTTATAAACTTCACCAATATAAACAATATTGAACACTAATGCCTGAAGCAAAGTTATTGATTTAAATATTAGACTTTTCTTAAAAGATTTTGACTGCAAAAGTCCAAATTCTAAGGAAAAAAAAATCTAAGAAATATGTAGTAGCCCTGAATTAAACCGGTTTTTTTTTTGTTTTGTTTTTGCGGAAAAAGATTGTTATGGAGAGGTTTTGGAAGTTCCATTTTTTATAAAACTCAGTTGCAACAACCGGGTTTGAACTGGTATAGCAGTTGATGCAAACTAAAGTACTGTCTGATTATTATCAAAAATATTGATTCTCTGTAAAAAAACTCACATATTTTTAGCTGTAATAAGATATGAAAACGATTGCTTACTTGATTGTAGTCATGAACATTGCATGATAAAATTTTCAGATAACAACACAATATTACATTATTGATTTTAAGCTTTCGAATCTTTCGTGAAAACAAATATCAAAATAATTTCATATAATTTTATCGAAAAATAGGCGAATTTAGCACTCACTGATTAATTACGAAATCTCAGAAAGTTCATAAACTACAAAACTTTATAACCACTTAGCAAATCAAAATTTGGCAGGTAGGTTCCATAAAGGGACGCCCGCTTAGAATGAACTTTACGAAACTAAGGGTAAACGGAAGTTGGCAGTTATGGAATTCTATATTTTTTAAGAGAGCTTAATAATTCCACCCTCTCCACGCTTACAAAGTCGTGGGTGCCCACTAGTCGTAAATAATAACAAAAATATGTATCCTTTTTTCGTTAGAAATAAATGCACAGTATAGACAGCAGAATAATTAATAAAAAATACACTTGGTTATTCGATACAGATAGCAGAATATTTAATAAAAAATACACTTGGTTATTCGATTGTGTTCATGATTAATGTTTGATGAGTGACAAATAAAAGTGCAATGAATTACAAGGGCGACTATATCACGCGTTTTCTTTCATGTAACCTTAGGTTGGTCTGTTCTACGATAAAGTTTAATATTAGAAAACAACCATATCTATATTTTATATCGATCCATTATATAAAACAAGGTCATGTGGTTAGTTTTGAGTGATTATGAATTAACGAATAGCATACTAACTAGTATTATTGTGTTCTTTTTGGGTTTGTTTTATGCGCCTTGTCTGCTGTCCATTCTCAAAGTTTTTGTGTTTACTAATGTTTTGCTATAAGAAAAAACTTTGTAATTGAAAGAAAGAAAGAAAGAAAGAGAAATATTTATTTGTGTACAAAAATATAACAGAGAACATCGTTATTATTAATTGGCCTTCGGATGCATTTCATTTTCCATGTATGTAATTTATATTGTGTTCTATTATTGTAACCTATCTGTAACCTTGAAATAAATAAATAACTATTGAAATATAGGCTGAAAAAAATTATATATAATAAACCTTTCACGGCCTTAATTCCTTAACGGCCTTAGCGTCCTTTAACTGCTTTGGTAGTGGGGTCGTTATTGGCTGTTAAACATTATTGCGAGCGTTGAGGATTTTATATTACTTATTGAAATCAGTCCACTTGGACCATGTTTTCGTAGTGTGAGAGGGATTGTTACTTATTCCTACGTCATGTAGCAAAATACCGTTCGCCGGGTTAGCGCGTCTTACTTAATATTTTTTAATTAGGTGTGTAGTCGTGTTATTAAAACAAACTGTAAATTAAGTAATTTATCAATTTATTTCATCAAACCGTTAGGAATTAAATATTTTCATTAGGTACGAATCATACGTGAACATTTAACAACTACATAAAATTACTACACCCATTATACAATACATTTCTAAAAACTACTCAAGATATATTTTACGAAACAGGTATTAAGCATTATTTATATGGTGCGGCTACATTAGCGGGTGAATATTCGTATCGCGTTGCTCGCTACAAGATCCTGATGTGACGAAGGTGTAGCCGTGCCCATCACACACCTCACACACCTCGCGTTGTAACTATGTACCCAGTATTTCGTTGATACGAATATCCGACGTAGGCCGCTAATGTCACTCAAAAACTGTGTGCATTGTGCCAAACATTGCAAAACATTAACAAACAATTTTTTTCATCATTTAAATAATTATGAGAAACCGTTATTCTGTACTCTGCAAATCTTAGTTTACAACATAATAATGTAAAGTAATAACAGTTTTTAACTATACCATTAAAATCGTTTCATAACATAATTGTGTAACAATGCGGCTAGTTAACTCAGAATACTTTATAATGAATGTTTCCTGTATTATTTCTGCAAGAACTACACGCTGACGATGACGTAAGTGGCGCAGAAGCCGAGCAGCAGGCCGGGCAGGCTGGCGTCCAGCGGCAGCGCGCGGCCCACGCGGACCCGCAGCGCGCGCCCCTCCGCGAACTCCACGAACCGCGAGATCGCAGCGCGCTCCTCCGGATCTGATGAATAATTGTTTAGAGCTTGTATTCAGTCTAGCTGTAGTGATAGTAGCAGAATTTACCCGGATAATTGACGATTTGTTTTAATGTTGAATACCTTAACTTGAAATTAATTTGAGTTATTCAAAACCAGAACAATAATATAATGTAACATGTATTAAAGGGCCAAAAATGACTGTTCATTAAACTTTAACATCTGTATGCTTGGTTGGGTTTAGAAAAACCCACATACTGTCAAATATTTTTAAAATACAATAATAGAAGAACTGTTACACTTGATATCTTCCATTTCCAAATTCAAAAAATAATACCTCACCCACAATCCATAGATTTTTCATTCACTCTCTATGAAGCAAAACATGTGTAAAGCGATTTAGTAAAACATAACCATTTGTTTGCTGTCTCCCTTTAACAAAATGTATAATAGGTTTTTTAAAAACAGTAAAATGCTATTTTGCAAATAAATGTTAGTTATCTTAGTTATATTGAATTACTTTAAAAAATATATATTTTAAATCTTTTTGGGCCAAAATGTTGTATTCATACTATAATTATTATCTGTCAGACCCCACCAGGCATCCGGAGGGTTAATTGTTTTGATATTAGCACTAAGCCACAGTTAATTAAACGTACCCTCAGATAAAATAAGCTTGTTATGTAATATTACAATCATTTCCTCCACTTCGATATTAATCATTTCTACAACTAGGGCTGGAAGAAGGTTGGTTTTTGGTTTTACTGATAAAAAGTTGTTTACTGACATTGGAAATGCAATCATTTTGAAAGGGCGAAAGCCGAGCATCTGAAATATCATAAATTTACAAAAATTTAATAGGTATTTTAATAATTATTTGATATTATGGTTAAATGAAGATTTGCTTTTTTTTTACTTACTTCAATTTCACTTATCACATCTTGTACAGTATTGGTTAGTTGGAAGATAGTTTTAGGTACAAAGTTCACTATTGAGACCATTATCTGAAATATAAATAAATAAATAACTTTATACTGTAATTCTGAAACTGACATAAATAAAGCGCATATCATAACCTAACCGTAATGGCACCTAAAGCGAGACAGGCAGGAGCAAAGCTGATTGAGCAACGCAGTTCGGCCAGCAGGCAGCAGATAGATTGGGCCGCGTTTGGCCCATGACTTCATGTGAAGTCTTTTGGAGCCCAACGTTAAAGGAGGACGTGAATAAAGTCTAAATTTTGCATTACATGGTAATCTAAATTTACTGAATATGGGCTGCCTAGCACATAAAAAAGGGACTTCAATGCTGCGAATTTACTTAGGTGGCTTAGTTATAATTATTTTACAGTTTTTGCAAACTTTCGCAGACGCCATCGTTCGAATCTAATTGTGTAACATACTGTTAATGTCCAAATAAACGATTTTTGATTTGATTTTTTTGATTTACCACTGCTGCCTCAGTAATGCCTTATGTTGCGGTTTCAATCCAGCCCTGCATTGTAACTGCTTCGAAACTGCCATTTAGTGTCAGTGCCGTCTATTGCGCTGTTGCGCTAATGCTGTGCACGTTTGCTATGCTAAAGCTTTCAACTAGCTTGTGTGTATGAACAATGACTAAAAATAATAAAATATAATTATCAATAAATAATAAAAAAAATATTTCATATTTGGAATCGACATACTACAAACTAAATTGATGATGTTGATGATGATGATGATGGTGATGTTTCAGATTCATATTTTATTCAATTTTTAGATAAAATACCAAAGGAGCGTAGCCGGTTCTGAATTTTTCGAAAAGTTTAACGATAAATTTATATGACTTCAGTAATGATGCATAGTCTGAGGAATGCGTTGAAATAGTTGAAGAGAGCCTTTCTATTTGTCTTGTCACCAAAATTAATACAAAAGAATATTGTAAAGCTATTATATCCGAGCTGATTTTTAGCCAATTTCTCAAATGAACACCATTTGTCGTAAGCCCAAATAAATAAAACCCATGGATTGTCAACACAACGTTGAATGACAGTTTTACAAAAACAATTAGCCAAAAAAAAATTTTAATTTTTGTTTGGCGTTTTGTTCTGATCATTTTTAGTTCTTTAATCTGCAAATCATTATAGAGTTGATATAAACTTTTATCAGAATCAATCAACAATAAAAATGCTACATTGAATAAATTAAATAGGCTCTCGCAGTAAGCCAGGATTTCGAGTTGATATATTTTCATCTTATAAACTTCACCAATATAAACAATATTGAACACTAATGCCTGAAGCAAAGTTATTGATTTAAATATTAGACTTTTCTTAAAAGATTTTGACTGCAAAAATCCAAATTCTAAGGAATAAAAAATTCGAAGAAATATGTAGTAGCCCTGGATTAAACCGGTTTTTGTTTTGTTTTGTTTTTGCGGAAAAAGATTGTTAAGTAGAGGTTTTGGAAGTTCCATTTTTTATAGGAATCAGTTGCAATAACCGGGTTAGAACTGGTATAGCAGTTGACGCAAACTAAAGTACCGTCTGATTATTATCAAAAATATTGATTCTCTTTATAAATACTCACATAATTATAGATTCACATCTATAATTATGTGAGTATTGATATATATATATATAAGATAAAAATTCATTAAACAACGATTGATTACTTGATTGTAGTCATGAAAATTACATGATAAGATTTTCAGATAACAACAAAATATTACATTATTGATTTCAATCTTTAGAATAGTTCGTGATTAAAACAAATAAATCCATTATAATTTAAGCGAAAAATAGGCGGATTTAGCACTTACTGATTAATTACGAAATCTCAGAAACTACAATCTATACTAATATTATAAAGCTGAAGAGTTTGTTTGTTTAATTGTTTGTTTGTTTGTTTGTTTGAACGCGCTAATCTCAGAAACTACTGGTTCGAATTGAATAATTATTTTTGTGTTGGATAGTCCAGTTATCGAGGAAGGCTATAGGCTATATAACATCACGCTCCGACCAATAGTAGCAAAGATATAGTGGTAAATGTGTAAAAAACGGGAGAAATTGTTCATCTTTGAAGCCTTCCGTTGCGTGCGCCGTGAAAACGGTTCAAGATACACAAAAAATATGTATTAAAGAACAATAGCTCTTTTAATGATCTAAAAAACAGTCCGGGATAGTATATGTCTATCTTTTAAGATTAACTCACAAAAACCGTTTTAATGGTACCTCATTTAGTCGAAATAATTTGTTTAAGTTGTATCAACATAATACTAATAATCTTTATTCAAATAAATATGTTGTTGGTTAAGAGTACTTCATCCATTTTAACGCGGGTAGCACCGCAGGGCACAGCTAGTAATATATAACCACGTAGCAAATCGAAATTTGGCAGGTAGGTTCCATAGAGGGAATGACGTCCGCTCAGAACGGACTTTCCGTAACTAAGGGAAAACGGAAGTTAGAAATTATGAAAATTCTATATTATACGTAAGAGAGCTGAATAATTCCACACTCTCCACGCTTACAAATTCGTGGGTGCTCACTAGTCATACATATAACAAAAATATGTGTCCTTTTAATATTATATTTCTTTCGAAAGAAATATTTTAATTATTTATTTTCTTTTTTCATCAACAGCAGCCTATTAACGTTCCCACTGCTGGGACACTGGGACTTCCCTCTTGACATTAGGCCTTTATTCATCACGCTGGCCAAGTGCGAGTTGGTTATATCACATGTGTTTCAAACTCTTCAAAGTTCTTTGAATAAATCTATATAATATTCAAAATTCATAGGTGTTGCTTAGACTTTTGACCGACTTTCAATGAAACAAGTAGATTTTTTACAAAAATTACCGACTTTCAGTTTAGAATATATGAATTATAAATAGAATAGGAATATAATTATTATAAATAATAAATCTCAATTAAAAATTTAAGAAAACCTTCGATTACAATCTCTTAATTTCCTGAAAAGTAAAACACCATAATATTTAGTAATGTGCACGCGATTCGTATTCATTTGATACCCCACTCGACTATATGTGTTTGAAGATTTTTGGTTTTTCTTTCCCACTATCATCCCCATGACTTTTAAACGGGTTAACCGATTTTCATGAAACATGTCTAAGAACACCCGCCAAACTCACCTTTAATACAAAAAACCTATATTGAAATCACTCTATCCGAGCTGTGATGTCCCAGACAGACAGACAGACAGACAGACACGTCAAACTTATAACACCCCTCTTTATTATACCATATAACACTTGGTTATTAGATTGTGGTCATGATTAATGTTTCAATTAAGTGTGATAAAAATACAATGGATTACAAGGGCGACTATATCACGCGATCTCTTTCATGAAGCCTTGGGATGGTCTAAAACAAACATAATCTGTCTTTTATATCTATGAATTATATAAAACAAAGTCGTGTTACAGCACTTTTACTGGAGAATGGCTGGTCTTATTGTCATATTGACGAATAGCAGATTAACTAATATTATTGTGTTATTTTTGTGTTTGTTTTAGGCGCCTTTCTGCTGTCCATTCTCCAACATAATAATATAGTTTGTGTATAACTATATGTTTTGTTACCTATATGAAAAAACTTTATAATTGGACTTTAGTATGCATGTAATTTTCCTGATTTTTTTCTGTTATTATATTCGTATATAGGAATAAGAATATTTTTATTGTAAAATTGTGTGCATTTACATTTGGTCTTGAAATGTAACATAAGTTCCAACAATTTTATCCATTTCGGACATACAATATAAATAAAAAACTATTTTCAAAATATTCCTTTAAATTATAATGGTTGCAGGTTGCAAGCCACTTTTTTAATTTAATTTTAAATATATTTTAACTTTTTCAATTCTGATGAAAGATGATTGTATACTTTAATTGCAGTTATAAATTATGTGGCAACTGTTGTTGTTCTGGAGGTAAAAAATAAACAGGCTGAACTGAGCCACTCTATTAATTATCATCCTATCTCGCTGGGAACAATAGTATGCAAGATATTCGAGAGACTCATCTATCCAGGTATTCGAAGGAGCATGAATATCGATGACACACAGTTTGGTTTTCGTCCTGGACTTTCAACGGACTATGTGTGTTTCTTGGACTTGAGCGGTACGTATGACTTAGTGAGTTATAAAATTATCTGGGCCAAACTGAGAGATGCAAAAGTCCCGAATCATAGGCGTCTGTTGAGATATTGGTACGAGAACAAGACGAACGTTGTTAGATGGGGCGACACGACTTTTAGTGTATTTAGATTATAATTCGGTCTCCGTCAAGGAGGGTTGACCTCGCCTGACCTGTTCAACCTGTATATTAATAATTTGATTGTGGAGCTGAGCAGTACCAGGGTTGGTTGTTATCTGGGTGGAGTGTGCGTTAACAACCTTAGCTGCGCTGATGATATGGTGCTTCTCAGCACCAACCAAAGGTCTGCAGAAACGACTTTTAGTCTGTGAGATATATGCACTTTGCTTGTGCTGGTGACTTATTAACAAACTATACTATACTTGTTTTAAGTTTATTTGCATTGTATTTTCCACATTGACTATTCTCTTTGTGATATGGGTAATGCCTGAAATAAACTAATTTTATTTTTTTATATGTTATAACATATTGTTTTTGAATAAATATTAGCTAACCAATACAAAACAAAACTGTAATAACGTAAGTTCATTGATTCCAGTTATTTTAGTCCAAAACGGATTAGTCTCTATCCAGCTGTAAATAATGATCAGCTAAAAGCTGTGTTGGCTAAGTGGGAGCACACTCGACTTTCATTCCGAAGGTCGTGGGTTCAAACCCTATGGATTTTTCTTTTTTTTTTATACTGGATAAGCCTTCATTTGACCACAATCTCACCTGATGTAAAGTGACGATGTGGTCTAAGATGGAGCATGAAGACCTAGAAGGTAGATAGGCTTCTCCGGACCACATTACGAAACACGAAAAAATCGCTTCACGAATTGAAATTCTTGAAATTGTATGTGCGCTATATAACACGTGGTTTAAAGGTAAAATAATAAATAAAAACACCGGCATATTCTGATAATTTTAAAACAGAGTTATAAGGACATGTGACATTCGCTAACCTTCACTTGGCCAACGTGATGAATTTAGGCCCAATCTCTCTCGTCGAAAGAGAAGTCCCTGTGTCCCAGCAGTGGGAGCGTAAATATGGTGAAGATGGTCAACTAAAACAACTTTTTATGTTGCAGATATCAAGTTGCTACAGAATCACTTCATCCCATGTACGAGTACATTGTACAGCACGATAGCCGTTTATTTGAAAAATGCGAGCTTGTTAGCAAACTGCGTTCCGTTCCAGGTCATTTATACTCGCGGTAACAAGGCTACACTATAATGAGATCTTCTACCCTTCGCACATGGTTGATTTTTTATTTTTCAATATTTCATCCTGAATAAAGTGCTGGTAAAACTTGCGGGAAGAGGGTTCTGCTTTAGTATTTATATAATCAAGGCGAACATTGTTAAATGTGATATACATTATGTTGTAGAAATTATGAACTTGAATCGTTTCTCAAAAATGAATTTAAACTAAATACTGAAAATAATAAAAAATTACAAATAATAGCAATTTAGGATTCTATTATTTAATTAAAATTTACCTATAACATTAATAACGATTTCGTTTGGAGCAGTTTCTCTGTTACATACAACATTCAAGAAGAACTAAGTGTCCTTTTAACTGCCAATAGGATTCCAATATTTTAACATACTTACCTCAACTAAACGGTCATTTTGAAAAAGAAAATTAGCTCATATCAACAATAAAGTAAATTCTTACATATAAGCGTAAAAAATAAAATTTCTTTTTTATACGGTTTCTGAGATATTTGGGTTTAAAAAGTAGGATAATTTTTTTATATTCATATACCTATAAATTATCAAATATCTTAGGAATCGGTTGAATTAGAAATTTGATTCGATAACACCTTTTTTTAGTAAGCATTTACTCTGTTGATTAACATGGATTTCATATCGGCCGCAAAATCAAAATGGCGGACTAGTAGGTATGCCAGGCATACACAAATATTGGAACCCTTTCCTGAATGTTTTTCTACAGTCTATATAACGGTCAGTAAATTGAAACATAATAATTATGATACTGTTTCCACTCACACACATATTTTACCACTTTGGGAGTGTTTCTCGCGCAAACTATATTCAGTATAGAATAAAAGTAATGTTAGAAACGTCAAAATCATTATTGAAGACCTATACATATAATACCTTACACATATTGGATTTGTTTCTAGTTTTTTGTGAAAAACTGAACACTTACCAAGTTTCAACAATATAACTCTAGTTTTGGAAAAAGTGTTTTTTTTCCAAAACTAGACATTTTTTGACAGATAGACAGACATCGCCCTCGGCGTAAGCAGCGATGATACGTCCCAGCCCGCATTACGCGAGCGGAGCGTGACAAACGCCGCGTTTTTTCCGTTAAAACTATTATTTATCACATAAAAAGTACTAAACCTATTTCAAAACCAAAAATGTATTTATTTTCTTTATTATAATTATATAAACTTGCATAATAATATAAATCATCGTACCTACATCTTCATTTACTAAAAAAATATTAAACATAGGATGGTAGCATTTTTAGACTGATTTGGAGACCTATTTTGATAAATTTATTTAAAATACTTCCTCTGAACAATTAATTATTATTTTGGTACCGTTTTAACGGGGTTGGAGTCTAGTTTTTTTAAAAACATATTTAATTTTAATACAGATATCACAAGTAAATCATAAAGAAATAAACTTGCGAAAAATAGGAAAATAACGGAAAATTTCTCTCACTTTATAGTCAAAATATTTTTTTTTTCATAATTGTTGTTGCCAGGTATGGGTTTTTCTAATTAGAATTCAGTAGAATAATTATTGACAATGACATCTGACATTGACAGTAGCAACTTGTCTTATTAGAAAATAAAAAAATCCGAAATCAAAAGAGCTAAAAACTCGTGTGGCCTTTTAGTACCATGGACGTAAGTCGGCATGAAATTTTGTGGCACTACAGTGCCATTGGACGTTCAAGTGGAGGGTTCAGTTTTTTGCCATTTGGATACAGATCTTTGACGACAACAACGTCATATTGAAAAAAGTAATTGTTAAGAACTCTGCCACTTCTTCTCTTCAGCTTTCATCTTACTCTAAGATACCGTTCTGGCAAAGGAATAATATAAATTTCTTATACCTAATTAAGTTCTTTTTTGTATTGTTACATCCCGGTGTGTAATAAAGAGATATATTATAATTATAAATTGGATATTACCCGAATGGGGAATTAAAGTCATCATCAGACATACACTGCCTCCCTCAAAGATTTCTGGTATTTTCGGCTGGCCGCGGCCTGCATTCACCGTGAGCCCGCAGTCTTCAACAGGAACTACGCTGTATAAAACACTATGTACGAAACTAAGTTAAGTTTTTATTGTTTTAAAACACAAATTTAGCCTTTGTACTAAAATTTTACAACACATAAGTGCTGCCGACAACAGGTGTTTGTGGTAATGACTAAACAGCTTTTGAATTTGTTATGAAGGTACTGAGTAGAACGGAAGCGGGGGTGGGGATGTAACGTCACTGGCATCTAAACCTTTAACGAAGTGCGTAACCGACCTGTTTTAACTTCATATACTTTAGCGTTATGATTGTGTAAGTCGTTATATTTTCATGGTCAATAAAGTTGAATATACTCGTGTTTTGTAGCGTTCCGTGACCAAAACACGTCGGTTGTTAATGTGAACGCTATCAGGACACACATCAAACAAGTCGATTTTCAAAAAAATAAGCAACTGACTTTCACTTTGGAATATATGAATAAAAAATATATATATTATTGTATATTTCCGGACAATCTACGCAACAAAATCTAGCCCCGTGGCAACCTCTGGCTCGTGGCTGCGTTACGGGTACTAGATATCTGATATACTTCATCATCACCCTATTAACGTTCCCGCTGCTGGGACACAGGGGAAGTCCCTGTCTCTTGACGAGAGAGATTAGGCCTTAATTCACCACGCTGGCGGGTTGGTGAATGTCACATGTCCTTGACGAGAGTCAAGTCAAACTCTTTTAAAGTTTTCAGACCATGCCGAATTCCTTACGATGTTTGCCTTCACCGTTAAAGCACGTGTATAACCCCTGCAATGTTGATTGGACTCCATGAGCTGTCTTTCACAAGTACCCCATCTGTTGAGTGGACTCCTGGAGTCCAATGTAGGCTAAGACGTATTTAATGAACGTTTTTCGTCGTTTTCATATTGCTATGCTGCTCTAACTTGCACAAAGTGTAGTGGCCAAGACAAGGATGACAATCCGACCAAAGTTCATTCACTGAAAGGCATCTTCAAAAATTGGTGGATTTTTCAAATGTCGCCTTTCATTCTCGCAAGCGCGCCCGTTTAGTGAAGTTAGGTTTTGCTATTTTTTTGTGAAAAGAAGTTGTATAGTGATTGTTTTTCGACATTAAAACATGAGTGGGTAATTAATAAATAGTTTTTAGTTCATAGATTGTGTATTTGATACAGATTTTGGACCTAAATAGTTATTTCAACAAACATTATTTGGCATTTTGCGGCGTCTTGTCGGAGTCATGCATTTTAGTTGGTTACTAATACAAAATACAAAAGTTATCGCAAATTTTTGTTATCAGATCATATATAACCAAACTATAATTTAAGATAATAAGCTAACCCAATTGACTTGAAGTGTTCTCAAGAATTGAGGATGAAACAGATGCTGTTTTGTACCCGGCGCTCGGACCGCTCGGAATAACACATGTTTTTGTAAGCCTTGTTTCGTGAAAAAAATGTATGGGAAGTTGTTTTTTTTATTATATTGTGAATGTGTATAATATATTACTGTATGTGAAATAAAAACTTTATGTACAAATAATTGATTTTTTTTAATCAATACGACGACTTTTTTACAATAAACTGGAATAAATTCGTTCATTCTGATTTCAAACTAGAATTTTTAATACATTGCAAGGTAATACAGGGCCCAATCATTATTGATGTAATAGCTTATTTCATAGCGATTCCGATGATATAAGATAAACATACTAGCTTCCTACAAAAATGTAGAGATATCGTCATTTGAATCACACGCGCCGTTCTCGCGTGGGACCACCCAGAATTGCCTCCACAGACGTGCGATTTTATGCAAAATGGCCGCCACAGTTGAAGGGATAAAGCGCACATAAATTTCTCAAAAAGAAAAATTCAGAGCTAAGTGGGAGGACACTCGACTTTAATTCCGAAGGTCGTGAGTTAAAACCATCCACGCACTTCTGGATCTGATATACTTAATATAAAATATATATACATATAAATTAAAATTTTTATTAAAAAAATTATTATAAATAGAATTAGGTAGCCTATGTCCTAATCCTATGTAAAACCCATACCAAATTTCGGCTAATCGGCCGTTTTGTCGTGAAGAACGGGCAAACGAATATACATACATAAACATTTTAAATAATATTAGTATGGATTGAGTATAACTCGGACCGCGGCCACCGACTTAAAAAAAATATACATTTTAAAATGGGGACTTAATAACATATACCTCGAGAACTATTTTACCGATTGTGCAATCAAAAATAATAATAAATATACTCGACGAAATTATAACCTCCTTGTTCGTTTCGTTATTGCACAATAAAAGTTAAATCGGAGCTTTCATTTTATTTAAAAAGAGTGATCGAAATAGGTCCAAGTAGATCAAAGTTCTCTGGTGACAAACGTTAGTATAAAAAACGAATTGAGAACCTCCATTTAAACCGACTTTTTAACAAAACAATTTAATATAATTCCTATAAATATTCCGCGCCCCATATCATATAAAACTATTCTGTCTCTTGTGTTTTCCCCAGTTATAGTAAAACTTTGCAAATTTATCTCTGTAAATAACATTAAATTGTAAATATTTAATTTATTTATTATTGTTGAGGACAATGAGAAATGATGTGAAGAAAACTTAAATTATGTGGAGTGAAAAAAAGAAGTCAGTTCAAAGGGAAATTTGCGAGTATATTGAATAAAAATTACAAAAATCATAGATAGTGGGGAGAGGGAACAATTAACCAATCCGCGTTCACCACCAGTCATTTAAAGCGCTCTTATTGGTCGTTGATCACGCGGCTTCAGTGTACACTATGTGGTAGTACTTGCTGCTGCCGTTAGATGGCGCTCCAACATGCCCGCGGCCATGAAAGCACCAGCTTACAACACCTTTATTCGTTGTCCAACCGTGGGCAAATTTTGGCGTATGCTTGTCTCACCATCCCTGATGAAGTCAAAATGTCTGCGACTCGACATATTCCGTCTTTGCCAGGTATCGTCTTCACAATACGCCCCAATTGCCATTTCAACGGCGGGAGGTTTACATCTTTTATAATTACTAGCGTATCAGGCTTGAGATCTGAAGTATTATCTTCCTATTTCTTTCTGGTTTGGAGTTCTGAAATATATTCCTTAGCCCAACGCGTCCAGATTTGCTGGCGAAGCTGCTCCACTCTCTTGTAGCGAGTAAGATGAAGTGCAGGCAGGTCTCGCAGGTCATCGTCACAGACTGGCGCGGTGAGAGGCCGACCGATCAGGCCAGGGCTGAGTGGAAGATAGTCTCTAGGATCTGAAGACAAGGGTGCCAGCGGTCGAGAGTTAAGTACAGCTTCAATTTGTATGAGTAGTGTCGTGTATTCCTCGAACGTCAGGTGTGCGTTGCCCACGACACGGCGAAGATGGTACTTGCACGATTTGACCCCAGCTTCCCACAAGCCACCAAAATGCGGAGAATAAGGCGGAATGAATGAAAATTCAATTGATTGGTTGTTAGCGTATTCGATAATGTCCTTCTTCCAACGTGATAAAAACTGAGCAAATTCATTATTTAAACCGACAAAATTACGACCGTTATCTGAAAATATTTTAGACGGTTTACCGCGCCGTGATACAAAGCGCTTGAGTGCGAGTAAATATGCATCAGAAGAAAGGTCACTGACTAGTTCCAAATGTATAGCGCGTGTATTAAAACATATAAATAAACAAATGTAAGACTTAATTAATTTCGCGCCTCTGCCTTTGCGAGTTAATATGAACACTGGACCCGCGTATTTTCTTTCAGCAATCCTTTCTTTAGGCATGTTGCCCATGAGTGGGCTTAACGTTTTACCCTTGACGCGTGTACAGACAACACATCGACGAATCACCTTCCTAGCCAGGTTCCTGCCCGATAACGGCCACCATTCCTCGCGAACCTGGTACAGTAATGCTTGCGGTCCGCAGTGTAAATACTCGTTATGTGTGTGTCTAAATAATAATAACGTGAAATGATGATCGGAAGATAGAAGGATGGGATGTTTTTTATTATAATCAAAATTAGTAGAATTATTTAATCTACCGCCTACACGTAAAACATTCTCATTATCCAAGAATAAATTTAAACTTGCGATTCGATTGTTTGATTTTATATTCTTTCCGTGTTTAAATAGATTTAATTCGTTAGCGAAAGATTCCATTTGAGATAACTTAGCGAGTACAGTAATCGCCCGTTTCAATTCAGCAAGTGTTATCAACCCGGTCAGCTGATCTGCTTTGTTGCGCGCATTATGTATAAATCTAAGCACGAGTGCAGCGACATGAGTCATGCGTTTAAAACTCGAGAACTTAAGAAACGGAAAGAAAGTTAAAACAGGTTTGTTACAAATTGAAGTTAAAGAGCTTACATTCAACTTGGTTTCTGGTAATTCATTAGGTATAATTTCATTTAATTGCAAAATATTGCGTGAATTATTTTTATTAAAATATACAGAATCCTTTAGAAACATGGGTCCCTCCCACCACAACATTGACTTTGATAAATCTTCAACGAAAACACCTCGCGAAATCAAATCGGCTGGATTTTCCTTCGTACCTACATGATGCCAGGGACAGTCACCCGTGAGTTCTTGTATCTCAGCGACACGGTTATGCACAAATGTTTTTAATAAGTTTGGTGCCATGCGTAGCCATCCCAAAACAATTGTGGAATCGCTCCAAAACATCACTTCATCAAATTCACGAGTCAGCGAACTGCGAATCTTATCGTAAAGTCTAGCTCCTAACAGCGCACCACAAAGTTCTAGCCTAGGTATGCTAACTGATTTTATTGGGGCGACTTTACCCTTAGAAATCAATAACTTTACTGTCACTTGACTTTTACACATAGTACGCACGTACGCGCAGGCACCGTATGCAGTTTGCGACGCTGTTGTGCACTTCCCTTTAGCGAAGATTTTAAGTAGTGCATTTTCTGAATATCACTTATTTCAGCGGAATTATGTACCAATGATAAATATGTGTCCCTATACTCGAGCCAGTGTTCATATGCACCGTCGAAGGTAGGCAAAGAAATTGTAGGCTCACTGACACGGATTTGTTCGAATGATGACATGTGGAACAGTTAAGTACCTCTGCACCTTTTGTAAGAAAAGATTCAGCTTTGGCAATAATACTATAGTAGGCGTCTTCGAACAGTTGACGCTGATCGAGCTGTTCGTCGATATGAGAGTCGGGCACAATTTCTTCTATTTTCGATTGAATATTGTTAAATTCGGAGAAAAGCGTCGCAGCCCCATTTATACGTAGTTTTAAATCTATTAGGGACTCGGAAGTAAAAGCGGTTAGACTATTTAAATGAATAGCGAATTTAGTCAACCTGCCTTAACAATACCGCGTTTCCTAACGTAATCGCGCATGATTTGCTCAGTTTTATCATCACTTTGTTTATAAGGCGATTTATCGCGACTTTTACTGGTTTTACTAGTTTCCTCCACATTCAAAGAAGTCAACGGCATTCTAGTGGCTTGTGAAAATAGGAGTACTCACGTGCAAGTCCTGTCTGCGTGCGATGGCAACTGGAACCAATAGGTCCAGCTGTGGTATCGATTTGCTCCGTGAATCCACCTGACGATATTCCACAAATCACTCCGTCTGGCTCCTGACGTCTGGAAACTGCTTGGCTTGGCAGTGTTTCGTGCGTGGTCCAAAGGTCGCATACGAGGATTTGGCCGTAATTTACCACAACCCTCGACACATCCGGCGTAGATGGATCAAATTATGTTGAGGACAGTGAGAAATGATGTGAAGAAAACTTAAATTATGTGGAGAGAAAAAAAGAAGTCAGTTCATAGGGAAATTTGCGAGTATATTGAATAAAAATTACAAAAATCATGGATAGTGGGGTGAGGGAACAATTAACCAATCCGCGTTCACCACCAGTCATTTAAAGCGCTCTTATTGGTCGTTGATCACGCGGCTTCAGTGTACACTATGTGGTAGTACTTGCTGCTGCCGTTAGATGGCGCTCCAACAATTATTTTATGTATTTGTAGTTTTTAATAATCCATAGATATTCATCTCACATTTAGTTTAGTTTTATGTAGTTTCTCAGTGTCAATAATCAACTTTGTTAATTTAATTTATTTTTATTTTTTATTGTTGGAACATTTCTTTTTTGTTTTTGTATTTGTTAACTCGACTCCCATTGTTTTATGGTTGAAAACCTTATC
Source organism: Gymnoscelis rufifasciata (assembly GCA_929108375.1). Lineage (NCBI taxonomy): Eukaryota > Metazoa > Arthropoda > Insecta > Lepidoptera > Geometridae > Gymnoscelis > Gymnoscelis rufifasciata. The sequence continues at coordinate 7,036,884 of OV815302.1, read as the reverse complement.
GAATCAATAATGTCCAACAAAACACACGGACATTGGCTGTTGACGGCCACATAGCCAGTCACGGACGCCATCTATTAAAAGAAGAAGAAGAAGAAGAACAAAACAAGGAGGTTATCATTTCGTCGCGTATATTTATTATTATTATTTTTATTGGAAAAAAAGGAGAAGGTTCTCACTTTTGGCGTGTAATCACAAATATTTGAAAGGATTTATTTGTTTAATGTTCACCAGATCTTCCGTTCATCTACTTGTTGGACGTCTGCTTGATGATCCCTGGTCTCCATTCAAGAACTTTTCGGCCCCAGCGACCATCTACGTGCTATATGGCCTGCCCACTGCCACTTCAAAAGGCTAATCCGTGTAGCTATGTCGGCGACCCGCGTTCTTCTGCGAATCTCCTCATTCGATCCCGTAGAGAAAACCCGAGCATAGCCCTCTCCATAGCTCTTTCAGCGACTCTAAGCCTAGGACCAATAGTAAAGCACCACTAAATTATATTTTTTCTGAGAATTCGTAATTAATCTGTGGGTGCTAAATAGGTGGTTTTGTTTAATTATATAGACTTATTTATTTGAATCAAACACAAAAGATTCTAAGCATGAAATCAATAATTTAATTTTACGTTGTTATTTTATCTTGTTATGTTCATGACTACAATCATGTAATCAATAGTTGTTTTATTGTTAAAGGAATTTTTTTATCTTATTACATCTTTAATTATATGAGTTTTTTTACAGAGAATCAATACTTTTGATAATAATCAGAAAGTACTTTAGTTTGCATCAACTGCTATACCAGTTCCAAGCCAGTTATTGCAACTGATTCTTATAAAAATGGAACTTCCTAAACCTGTCCATAACAATCTTTTTCCGCAAAAACAAAACAAAATAAAAACCGGTTTAATCCAGGGCTATTATATATTTCTTCGAATTTTTTATTCCATAGAATTAGGATTTTTGCAGTCAAAATCTTTTAAGAAAAATCTAATATTTAAATCAATAACATTGTTTCAGGCTTTAGTATTCAATATTGTTTTTATTGGTGAAGTTTATAAGACCAAAAATTATCAACTCGAAATCATGGCTTACTGCGAGTGCCTATTTAATTTATTTAATGTAGCATTTTTACTGTTGATTGATTCTGCTAAAAGTTTATGTAAACTCTATAATGATTTGCAGATGCATGAGCTAAACATTATTAGCACAAAACGCCAAACAAAAATAAAAAAACATTTTTGGCTACTTGTTTTTGTAAAACTGACAATAAGCGTTGTGGTGGCTGCTCGAGAGTTTTATTTATTTGGGATTACGACCCCTGTTGTTCATTTGGGAAGTTGGCTAAGAATGTGCTCGGATATAATAACTTCACAATATTGTTTTGTTATAATTTTGGCGACAATACAAATAGAAAGGCTCTCTGAGTATATTTTAACGCATCCTTCAGACTATGCTTCAATACTAAAGTCATATAAATTTATCGTCGGAATTTTCGAAAAATTCCAAACCGGATACGCGCCTTTGGTATTTTATTTTCAAATTGAATAAAATATAAATCTGGAACATCACCATCATCATCATCATCATCAATTTAGTTGTAGTTTGTAGTATATCCATTCCAAATATAAAATATTTTTTTATGTAGTCTTCGTGCATACACACAAGCTTAGCCTAGTTGAAAGCTTTAAAAGCAAAGCAAAGGCACCTTGAACGCAGTGTGGCAGTTTCAAAGCAGTTATAATGCAGGGCTGGATTGAAACCGCAACATAAGGCATCGGTGAGGCAGGCAGTGTGCAAAGATTTTGAAATAAGCTTTACACGAATTGACGTTAATGATACAGACGTGGTTAGATAGCTCAAAGTTGTTGACGCGTATCTCTATTTCCAGAACTAAAAACAACTTGCTTATCCATTCATGACATAGACGCATTTTATGTCATGTAGGTACATAGTGTTCGTCTACTCAATTGAAATCGTAGACCCACGTCAAATTAATATACCCAGCCTTAATGCGGTGCGTGCTCGTGCACAGCATGTACCGAGGTGGGCAACCGCCTTAAATCTATTATCTTTCTGGTCCCGCACTCAAACTGCTCACCCCCTCTCCCCCCCGAAATGCCCTGCTCCTGCCTGTCTCGCTTCAGGTCCTTTTATGTTGAGGTTATGATAATGCGCATGGGGAAAAAATATACTTCAGTTTATTTACGTCACTTTCAGTACATTCGTTTTGATCTCAATAAATTCGTAAACTGAGTAATATTAATACTGGTTATATATTTCAGATAATGGTCTCTATAGTGAGCTTTGTACCGAAAACTATCTTCCAATTAACGAATACTGTACAAAGTATGTTATGTGGAATTGATGTAAGTAAAAAAAGCTAACAAAGCAAAACTACATTTACCCTATATGTCAAAAAGGTATGAAAATACCTACAATTTTTTTGTTTTTTTACGATGTTTCAGATACTCGGCTTACGCAGTTTAAACATGATTGTATTTCTAATATCAGTTAACAACTTTTTATCAGTAATACTGCCAGCCCTAGTTGTGGAAATGATTATTATCGAAGTGGAGGAAATGATTGTTATATTACATAACAAACTTATTTTATCTGAGGGTAGGTAATTAACGGTGACGTTGTGCTTGTATTGGTCCATAGTCAATATTTTAATATCATAACCCTCCGGATACACGTTGGAAGAAAAGTACATGGTATGCCTTACCAGGCATCACCACCACCGGGTCTGACAGACCCCATTATAAATACAACCGTTTGGACACAAACTTTTTAAATTAAGCTTTTAGTTTTACAATCTCTGTGGCTTCAGAGCCACAGAGATCCTCCTCAGATGTCGCCCCGAGGAGCAAAAGTCTGCCTTAGGCGCAAGAAGCTGCGGGTTCGATTAGATTTTTAAGTCTAGTTCATAAAATGAAATGGTTGGAATCAAGTGTTAGCTTTCTTTTATAATTGTATTTTATAAATATTATACATTATGTGGGGTCTCCTAAACCCAACCAGGCAAACGAAAATAAATTTAATGAGAAGTCTATTTTATTACCTGTACATGTTACAATTATAAATAATTGTTATACTCTTGTGCTGATTTTCAATAACTTAATTACAAGTTAAGTTATTCAAAATCAAAAGAAACCGTCAATTATCCGGGGATATTATGCTATTATTACAACAGCTAGTCTGATTACTAGTTCTAAACAATTATGTATCATCAGATCCGGAGGAGCGCGCTGCGATCTCGCGGTTCGTGGAGTTCGCGGAGGGGCGCGCGCTGCGGGTCCGCGTGGGCCGCGTGCTGCCGCTGGACGCCAGCCTGCCCGGCCTGCTGCTCGGCTTCTGCGCCACTTACGTCATCGTCAGCGTGCAGTTCTTGCAGAAATAATACTGGAAACATTCATTATAAAGTACTTTGAGTTAACTAACCGCATTGTTACAAAATTACGTTGAAATGTTATGAAACTATTTAATGGTATAGTTAATCTTGAATTATAATCTTGTATGCAAAAGTTTGTTTGTTAATGTTTTGCAATGCTTTGCACAGTTTTGGTGTTAGTCGTCATTAGCGGCCTACTGTGAATATTCGTGGACGGAAACATCGTTGCAAGGCGAAGTATTCGGGCGAAAACTGTCTTGATCAATATTGGGCATGTCTACACCAACGTCACTTCAGAACAACGTTGTTGCATACACACTATTTAAATAATGTTCGATACCTGTTTCACGAAATACCTCTGAAGTATTTTTTAGATATTCATAATTTTATTGTCGTAGTAGTTTTATGTTAGTTTTTAAATGCTTAAATATGTTACAAACTTAATAAAAAGCCCTATATGATGTCACTTATGCCTCATTGGTGCAAAGAAATGAATATCTTTATTCTTAAAAATTTACTGAAATAAGTTTTTCTCTTGACTCTTGACTAGCACGAGACGTGTAGTAAGTAGGTGAGATTGTGTATTAATCTCGCAAATATTATTCATAAATCAGGAGATAACAATAAAAATCAGTTTGTAAGACCTTACAGTAGACTAACGCGATGGTGTATTGATGTTTTTCATAGTTTCGCACAAGTTTGCTCAGTAAGATTATGTTCGCTACCTGGTGTGAAAACGTATATGTCCTATATATTATGATGTTTTTCAAAGCATGGGAATTACCTACTATAAGATTGGTTAATATAGTTACGTGATGTTGTAAAAAATATATGAATAAATCCACAAGCTGTTTGTTTTAACTTTATTAAAGTATAACGTTTTGAACTTTCATGATTAGTTACATACATAATAATATACATAATGTAAATAGGCACAAAATTTTACAAAACTTTGAAAAGATAAAGAACGGAATTTTCACCATGAATCAACAAATTATCTAAAGTTTTCCTTAATTATTTGAACTGTATTCAAATAATGATGTATTTAATGAGAATTATAATAAGCTACATTAATTCAATTTTTTTTTAAATCTTTTACTGACCAGTCTAAACCTGAGTGTTATGTAATAATAATGAAAAAAAAATTAACTCTGGCCGTGGGCACCGGCGTTATAAGAATAACCTGCTCGATATAAAGTGACTCGAGATCTGGAGAAATGAAAATGCACACCATATTCAAAACCTCTTCTTTTTTGAAGCCGTTTAAAATATAAATGAACAAAATGCGCGAAGATGCGCGAACACTAAACAAAATAAACCAATCACAAATATAACAATAACTCCGAAAGTTTAAAATAGATACACGCCGATTGAGAACCTTCTTCTTTTTTTAAGTTGGTTGAAATATTTATATCGACTTAGGTCGACTTCTTGACCGAATTCGGTATAAAATAAGGTAGTTTTTTAATAAAACTCAAGAACCGATTCTTATAAAATGTATATGGGTCCAATTTTAAGAAAAAATCATCGAAATCCGTTCTCGGATCTTAAAGTTCGAAGATAGCATACCAACAAAAAATTATGCTGTGATAAACTGAAAACTTCCTTTTTTCGTTAAGTCGGTTAATAACGATAGATATCTATGACTAAGGATAGTTAGTTGGACGTTGTTGTAGCAAGACGTGTTCTTAGCAATTTAAATAAAAATCACATCAATAAAAAACATTGCATCACCTAACTCCAAACTAAGCGGAGCTTGGGTGTTAGGTGACTGATATACTACATAGATACATTTTTTTTTATGACACAATCATAGAAAACACCCAGACCCGAAACCAGAAATTGTAGATCGTACAAAATCTGGTCCCCCGGCGGGAATCGAACCCTCAACCTCCTGCGCCTCAGGCGGCCGTTCGCTCACCGAGCCACAGAGGTCGTTAAAGACTAAGTATTACAAACACCTTACAAAATATACCGAAATTTCTGCAACAACATCCTAAAAAAAAGTAATGACAAAAATGGAGCTTTGGATTTTTGCATTCAAAATCTTTCAAGTCTAATATGGAAATCTATAACTCTGTTGTTGCATTGATACAGACGTGGTTTGCTCAAATAGACGGTTACATAGCTCGCCGCTGTCGACATGAGCCTACATTTTCTCGTGACAAATCAAAGCGACTGACTGATCGCGATGAAGTGCTGAATCGTTGGGCTGAACATTTTCATGATGTACTTAATCCCTCCGGCGATAATGCAGATCTCACGTACATCAACTTGCTGCCATCTCTAACACCTTCTCCAGAGCTTGATGATCCTCCATCTTTTGAGGAGATTTTGCGGCGATACAACGTTTAAAAATGGCAAAGCCACAGGCTTGAACAGGCTGCCAGCTGAACTCTACAAATATGGAGGTCGTAGAATACAAAACGAACTTTTCGAACTAGTTCTACGAGTCTGGGATAGAGGCAAAGTTCCTCAGGCATGGGAAGATGCTACTATCTGCAAACTTTATAAGGGCAAGGGTGATACCTCTGACTGTGGATCATACAGAGGTATTTCTCTGCTTAACACGGCTGGCAAGGTTTTGGATCACATTATAAACCAGCGCCTTGGAACGCTTGCTGAGCGCATTCTACCTGAGAGCCAGTATGGGTTCCGTCCCAGCAGGGGTACGGTCGATGCTATCTTCATTGTCAAACAACTACAGGAAAAGTCGATTGAACAACATAGACCACTGAACATGTGTTTCGTTGACTTGGAGAAATCATTCGATCGTGTACCTAGACCTGCGTTATGGATTGTACTCTCCAAAGCTGGCTGTCCTGGAAAATTCGTTAATATGGTGCGTCAATTTCATGACGGTATGAAGGTCAGAATTCAGCACGAAAACGACTTTTCAGACCAAATCTCAGTGACCAGTGGCGTTAAACAGGGATGCGTAATGGCTCCAACGCTATTTGCCATATACTTTGCTGCTGTACTTCAGGATTCCTATCGCGATAGCCCCGGAAAGATATCCCTCAGCTGCTCGGGGCACACAATAGAAAACAGTAGAAAATATAACAGTCCAGGTTCGCCTTTGTCGGATACGATACAGAGGACATCATCATCATCACATTTTCTCTTGAGTAAACGAATATGACCCCCGAATAGGCACAGCTCGCTTATCACAGCACAGTATTCATTCGAACACCTGTGGATTGCAGTGTTACATGGGTAGCCTCTCCGTGCACCGTGCCACTATACTACAGTGCAAACGTAGACCCACCCTGTGAAATAAATTAATATACGAATCTTAAATGCGCTGTGTGCCCGTGCATAGCATGCGCCGCGGTTGGCTAGCGCCGTAAATCTGTATCTATTTTTGGTGAACTATAAGTTTTTTAATGTATAGCAATGTTGATACTAATAAAATGAAACAGGGGAATATTTAAACATATTTGGAAAATGTCTCCAGAACTACCCTGCCACTGAATGGGTCTCGCATAGGATTTGAGGAAAGTTTTTCCAACCATCCACTTCGCAGGGGATACTCGCAGGGCATTTCTGGAGTAAGCCATCTACTTGATAATTGTGTTGGGGATACTACAAATAAACACCAGCCAGTTCTCGAAAACGGCCGTGCAACGCTCTATTGGGACCGATCGATCATTACAGACATGACTATTCTCGCGAATAAATCTGATATTGTAACTAATAGATCGGATCAAGCGGAAAGCGATACTCGTTGACGACACTATGACATGATGCCAAACTCATGAAGGCTGAGAATGATAAGGTTAACAAATATAATGACTTGGCCCGCGAGATTGTCACCATGTGAGACGATTATCGTTCCGATAAACGTGTCCGTTAACGGCCTAATAGCGAAGAGACTCGACCGCCCTCGAACTTCGAAACCTCGAACATCGAACATCTTCAGAGGCTCTCGCCGGGAAGCTGGATCAAGAGTTAAATTCAGAAGGCAGTACTCCTGGAAGTTCCTCTCTCTACAGCCTTAGTCACCAGTCGCTTGAGCCTAGCTCTCGGTGATTCTCCGTTTTGATTATGTTATAAAAAATAGGTAAACAATATCTATAAGACGTGTTTAAAATGAAATAAAGAGAATAATAATAAATCATTTATTACAGGCATCTCAGGCCCATATAAATATAAATCTTACAGACTAACATACCTACATTAAAATATAAATCTAATCAGTGAAAGCTAAAAGTGGTTTAATTTTTTTATATAGATTAATTTGTTTTTTCCACGAATGATTCTAAGCATTAATCCAATAATGTAATTTTCCGTTGCTATCAATCAATCTAATCATGACTACAATCGAATAATCTACCTACTTGTTTTATTGTGTTATTTTAATCGAATCACAATTAATACGTGACGTGAGTTTTTTTTAACTCAGAATCAATATTTTTGATAATTATCAGACAATACTTTAGTTTACATCCACTGCTATACCGGTTCATACCGCCTAACTGATTTTTATAGAATATGGAATTTCCAAAACCTCTCTTAAACAATTTTTTCCCAAAAAAACATATAAAAAAAACCGTTTTAACCCAGGGTTACTATATATTTCTTCGTATTTTTTATTGTTTAGAATTTGGATTTTTGCAGTCAATATCTTTCAAAACAAATCTAATATGGAAATGTATAACTTTGTGTCAGGCTTTAGTATTCAATATTGTTTATATTGGTGAAATTCATAAGTTGCAAAATTATCAAGTCGAAATCATTGCTTACGTCGACTGCTTTTTTAATTTATTCAATGTATTATTTTTATTGTTGATTGATTCTGATCGAAGTTTATGCAAACTCTACAATGATTTACAGATTAATGAACTAAAAATATTGAGAACAATTAAACGCGAAACAAAAATAAAAATACTTTTTTGGCTAATTGTTTTTGTAAAACTATTTTGCAACGTTGTATTGGCAATTCCTGGGTTTTATTTATTTGGGCTTAAGACAATTGGTGTTCATTTGGGATTTTGGCTAAATATGTGCACGGATATAATAACTTTACAATATTGTCTTGTAATAATTTTGGCGACAAGACAAATAGAAAGGCTCTCTGAATCTATTTCAACGCATTCTTCAGACTATGCATCATTACTGAAGTCATATAAATTAATCGTTGAACTTTTCGAAAAATTCAGAACCGGATACGCTCCTTTGGTATTTTATTTATAAATTAAATAAGAAATACATTTGGAACATTAACACCATCATCATCAACATCATCAATTTAGTTGTAGTATGTCCCTTCCAAATATTAAATATTTTTTTCAAAGCAGGTTCAATAAAGGGCCGGATTGCAACCGCTACATTGGGCATTAGTGAGGCAGGCAGTAGGCAAAGACTTTCAATAAGCTCGCGCCATTTAGGTACTACTTTAGACGTGCTAGGTAACTCATATACCGTAAAGTAAGATCATCTTGTTATTAAAATTTTAATATTTTTTTTGGGTTCCAAGAGACTTTAAATGGTTTAAGAGGCTCGGGTACACTGCGGCGCATGGAGAGGCTATACACGAATTGACGGCATTTATACAGTCGTGATTTGCTGAAATAGACGGTTACATAGCTCGATGCTGAGGACATGAGTCTACATTTCCTCTAGAGTAAACGAATATGGTACAGCTCGCGTATCACAGCGCATGTATTCATTCAAACACCTGTTTAGGTTTGTCAATGGATTGCAGTGTTACATGGGTAGCCTCTCCGTGCACCGTGCCACGCTATACATAGTCTTCGTATACTCCAGTGCAAACGTAGACCAACGTTGTCAAACAAATCAATATACGAATCTTAAATGCGCTGCGTGCCCGTGCATAGCATGCAACGCGATCGGCTAGCGCCGTAACTCTGTATCTATTTTTGGTGAACTAAAAGTTTTTTAATGTAGAGGAATGTTCATTGATACTAATAAAATGAAATAGGGATACAAAATAATATAATATTTGGAAAATGTCTCCAGAAATACCCTGCCACTTAATGGGTCTCGTATAGGATTTGTCGTAGGGGATACTCGCAAGGGTATTTCTAGAGTAAGCCATCTACTTGTTAATTGTGTTATGACCCACACTCAAACTGCTCCCCGCCAGAACTGCGCTGCTCAGTCTGCGTTGCTCCTGCCTGTCTCGCTTCAGGTGCCTTTAGGGTTAGGTTATGATACGCGGATGGCGTAAAATTATATATCTGTTTATTTACCTCAGTTTCAGTACATTCATTGTTATCTCAATAAATTCGTTAAGTGAGTAATATCAATATTATACTGGTTTTATATTTCAGATAATGGTCTCAATAGTGAGCTTTGTACCAAAAACTATCTTTCAATTATCGAATACTGTTCAAGGTGTGTTAAGTGGAATTGAAGTAAGTTGAAAAAAAGCCAAAAAAACAAAGCTACATTTAACCTTAATATTGAATAAGTATCAAAATACCTGCATAATTTATATTAATTTTACGATATTTCAGATGTTCGGTCTACTCGATTTTAAAATAATTACGTTTCCAATGTCAGTAAACAACTTTTTATCAGTAGTAATTCCAGCCCTAGTTGTAGAAATGATTATTATCGAAGTGGAGAAAATGATTATAATATTACATAACAAGCTCATTTTATCTGAGGGTACGTTTAATTAACTGTGCTTAGTGCTAATATCAAAACAATTAACCCTCCGGATGCCTGGTGTGGTCTGACAGACAATATTATAAATATAACCTTGCGGCCCAAAACATTTAAAATATTTTTTCTTTTAAGTTTAATTTATATTGTGACTTACATTCATATAAGTAAGATAAAATTTAACATGTATTCGAAAATTAGCATTTTTACAATTTTACAAAAACTTTTATTCATTTTGTTGAAAGGAAACATCAAACGAATGGTTATGTTTTACAAAATCTTTTTACACGTGTTTTGCTTATAAGGGAATGATAAATCTCCGGATTACGGATTAGGTGCTTCTTTCAAGTCAAGTTCATTAAAAATTTACATTTACATTCATTCAAAATATTAAACAATTTTTTTCTCCATTTCTGAGTTGAGGTAGAAACGTCTTCTTTCCAGGCATACCGAGGGTTAAATTTAATGTGGAGACATTTCTGGTTACCTTTTATGTATCATGTACGTACATTATATACTTGTTCTGATTTTGAATAGCTTAACTTAATTACAAGTTAAAATATTAAAAATCAAAACGACGAAAAACGTAAATTATCTGGGGAAATAATGATATTAGCACTACAGCTAGTCTGATTTCAAGCGCTAAACAAATATGTATTATCAGATCCGGAGGAGCGCGCTGCGATCTCGCGGTTCGTGGAGTTCGCGGAGGGGCGCGCGCTGCGGGTCCGCGTGGGCCGCGTGCTGCCGCTGGACGCCAGCCTGCCCGGCCTGCTGCTCGGCTTCTGCGCCACTTACGTCATCGTCAGCGTGCAGTTCTTGCAGAAATAATACTGGAAACATTCATTATAAAGTACTCTGAGTTAACTAGCCGCATTGTTACACAATTATGTTATGAAACGATTTTTAATGGTATAGTTAAAAACTGTTATTACTTTACATTATTATGTTGTAAACTAAGATTTACAGAGTAAAGAATAAAGGTTTCTCATAATTATTTAAATGATGAAAAAAATTGTTTGTTAATGTTTTGCAATGTTTGACACAAGGCACATATAGTTTTTGTGTGACTACGTAGCCGAAATGATACTATAAGAAATAATACAGTTAACATTAATAATAAAGTATTTTGAATTAGCTAGCCGCATTCTTACAAAATGATGTTGAAATATTATGATACTATTTTAAATGCTAAGATTTACATAGTTATAGTATACTTTTGAATTATTGTTTTTTTTTATATTGTTCTTGAATTATAATCTTGTATATAATGTTTGTTTGTTAATGTTTTGCAATGCTTTGCACAGTTTTAGTGTTAGTCGTCATTAGCGGCCTACTGTGAATATTCGTGGCCGGAAACATCGTTGCAAGGCGAAGTATTCTGGCGAAAACTGTTTTTATCAATGTTGGGCGTGTCTACACCTACGTCACTTCTGAACAACGTTGTTGTAAACGCACTATTTAAATAATGTTCGATACCTGTTTCACGAAATACCTCTGAAGTATTTTTTAGATATTAATTAATTTATTGGTGTAGTAGTTTTTATGTAAGTTTTTAAATGTTAAAATATGTTACAAACCTAATAAAAACACCTAATCCAAACACTTTTTGTTATAATTTTAAATTAATTGTTTTCCTTAAGTTGAAAAATGAGAATACCTAATCCCGGAATCATTTTGATGACAAACAGACGGAGAACTAAGCGATTACCATCACATACGGGTTCCGTTTTTAGCTTACGGTCACTCGGTGTTGAGTGCACACATGCCAAAAAAACTACAATTCATTCATTATATCGACCTGATGCCTGATGTTGACTTTTTAACATTTTGATTTAATTTTATAATAAACTAGCGGCCCGCCCCGGCGTCGCACGGGTATAAAATTTTCCCGGAAATTATTCGAATTTTTCTCGCCGTAAAAACCATCCTATCTCTCAAGTTGGATCGAACTGCACATGGTGTGCGAATTTTATTATAATCGGTTAAGTGGTTTAGGAGTCCATTGAGGACAAACATTGTGACACGAGATTTATATATATTAAGATAAGGGCCCCGACAAACAAAGGCTGCAGAAATGTAGCTCAGCTTGATAGCGAGTCCAAGTTTAAACCTTACAATAGATTTTTTGTTAATATTATAGTAAAAGTCTATTTTTCGTCAAAATAATTATGTCTGTTATAATAATAATTAGAAACGATCGCGATGTACTCAGTATCACAACGCGCAATGTGGTGTGTGTTACGTGCAACTACATGCATTGAGAAAAATGGTGGACATTTTGAAGAATCATTAAATCAATTGATAGTAATAACTTAAAGTTTTGTATCAATTAATCTTATCTTTAGCCACCGTTAAAATGCCACTGTTGGGCAAAGTCTTCGATCCGTTTCATCTTATCTTCCCTTGTTTTATTACATGATTTGTTGGCTGTTGATCTTTGTACAATGCAGAAAGAACCTAATTCAAATGGATAATAACATGACAGCGAAAAGAGGTATGTAGACCCATACTATTTGGAAGAGATTTGAAGAATAAATTACGAACTTTATTGCAACATAAAAGTACACATCAATAATCCAGTTTAAAAGTTACAGATCAAAAAAAACATTTTTTTGTTAAATTTCTTCAAAATAATATTTTTAATAGACTTTTGTGCCGAAGTTGTATTTTCTTTTAATTTTCATAGCTAGTTAAACTATCTAGATTTCAAATGAGACTATTTTGAATAAAATACACCGGTTAATAAAACAGAAACGAAGAAAAAACCAGATGAAGTAATTTTCATTAAAAAAATATTAAATCAGCTTTTTAATAGTATAAATTTTTTTTATCCGATATTTATCGATAAAATGTATGTCATGTATCCGCAGATTTCGTTTGATCAAGGTTCGAAAATATACATTTTATACGAGTAGATACTCTAAGACTGTATCTATCTTAGGACTTGACATGACCGACTTAAAACCATAAAAGTAATTTAAAAAGAAGTATTTATAAAAAGAAAACCTTTCGGAAGTTGGCGGGGACACCAACATTCATCATAGAGCTTATAAAGACGACGACAGAAGTATATTCTGCTGTAGACAGTGGGAAGTGGACTTAGAAAATAATGGATAGGGCTTTCACAAGCGCATTCAGAATAATTGGATGCATTTGTTGGTAAAAACAACTATTTATAATACTTGGTCTAAGAATGTTTAACATTAAAGACAGATTATGTATGACACATCTTTCGGCTGAGTTCAATCCAAAATTAAGATGCAAAAAAAAAACCTTTACATTTTTGTTCCCTATTCAACTTGATAGGGTAAAAAAAATGTTAGTTTTGTACATAAAAAATCACACCAAGATTCGAATAGCTTAAGTTTTTGAACGAAATTTTTGTTTCGTTTTTTATCTTGTCATACTTTTATTTTGAGAGTGCATGGTTCCTTTTGGAGGTTTCATAAGCTGACAGGGTAGCCTGTAACATACAGGCAAAGTACTTGTCAAATACTTGTCGCGCTTATTATCTACCACGCATCTATTATTTGATTCGTAGATTCATTTCAATAAAATTCGAATATTATACAGCAAGTGTAGTGAAGTGATAATAAATGTTGGTACATCCGTTGATTATAATTTTAATGTAAGCGTGCACCAATGAAATTAGTTAAGGTCTCATGTTTGTACTAGCTATATAGGTACGGCTTTTTTACTTAATAAAACTTTTATTTACAACTAATAAATGATTAATAATTTATTTAATTGTTTTTTTTAACCCTTTAGTAAATCTGCTAATACTATACTTAAACCAAATCTTAATATGGTGCCATATCCACTCGTTCGATCACGAACATGAAAGGTCGCGTTGAAAACATCTATAAATCCGGGAGAGACGAAGTAAGACATCCAATTTTCTCTAAAGCTTACAGTCCACTCAAGATCTTTGTCGTGATGAATAGAGCGTTCAGTAAACAAATCTCTTTGGAGAATTCTGTGAAATTGACCCTTTGAGCTATTTAAAGTATATTTTGGACACAAGGCTAGCCTTGAACTGATACCTGCCCAAGGATGAAAAGGCTAGCCTTTTCATCCTTGGGCAGGTATTAGTTTTTTGGTAAATAGGTACCTACTATTTTTCTACCTATTTTCGGAATGAATATGATAGCTCTTTTTCGAGGTGTCCATAAATATAGGCATAAAATTTATTGTTATGCAAAAGAGAAGTCCCTTTGTCCGAGCCGTTGGAACGTTAACAAGGGTGCTTAATTCTTATGTTTACTCAGTTGACCTGACTAAACTATCTCTTTATCGCAATATTAGTAGTTGAAAGTAAACGATATGGATATAATTATTATTGTGAATGTAAGTGGTTAAGGATAGAAGATTGAAAGGTATACCAAATTATTAAAATTTATAATTTTGTTACCTACACAAGGTAACACAGACATAAACAAAAACTTTTATTTTTAAATTAATGTTTTCCCGTGATTTCCCGATTAGGGCATTGAAGTCGTGTAGATACAATAGGTAAAATGCAGTAGATAAAATAAAATAAATAAATAAATATTTCCAGACAATTCACACAACAACATCTAGCCCCGTGGTAAGCTCTAAGCTTGTGTTACGGGTACTAGATATCTGATATACTTAATATAATAGTCATACATATATAGATATTTTTTATTATAAATATTAAACACCCAGACCAAGGAGATCGTGCTTGCAGAACATACAAACACTTTCACCCTTGGCGGGAATCGAACCCGCTACCTCTTGCGCCGCAAGCGGATCCTCGCCTACTGCGCCACTGAAGCAGTCAAACTAAAAAAAGATACTCAAGTTAAAGATACTCTCTCTCTCTAATCTTTCTTACCAAGAGAGAAGTCTCTGTGTCCCAGCAGTTTGAAAATTAATAGGGCGATGATGATGATTTAAAATACCATTAGAACAAATAATAATAATACTATAAACACACAAAAACACTTAATTTAAACAAAAGGAAACGAAAATTTAAGCCTTTATTAAAACTACAGATTATAATAATAAATTCATACTCAGAAACGTTATAATTTAAAAGTTATTAACCATACTTTTATTTTCTATGTATCATATGTATGTATTTACAAAAAAAAATGTATCTATGTAGTATATCAGTCACATATCACCCATAGTACAAGCTCTGCTTAGTTTGGGGTTAGGTGATGCTGTGTGAGTAGTCCGGAAATATTTATTTAATTATACTGAATGAACTTGACACTCACTGCACAACAGCACTGAAGCTCTATTTTAGTATTTAATTCGAGTAATACCTACTAGGCATCTGATTCAATAATTATGTATTGTATACCGAAGCTAAGTATAGTAGTTAACGCAACCTAGTATCAGTTGCCTAATTAGTACCAAATGTTTTGCTAAAACTCGCTAGTTGGCTCTGAATCGCGCCATAGAATTTTTCCAAATTGAACTAATATTTTGGGTATAAATTGGCTTGATTCCACTATAAATGAAACTTCTGACCGTTTAACTATGAACACATATTCTAAGATTTGTTACTGATGGTCGGTTTTAACCGACTTCTAGATAAGGATGTGGTTTCTGAATTTGGGTTGTATTTTGAGTTCTCGAGTTATCTACAACTATAAATCCAAAATTATGGGAAATGGTTCTGGGAGGAGAAAGAGTATTTTTATGTTATGCCGGCGCCCGCGGCCCGAATTATATATTTAAAAACTAGCTGTGCCCTGCGGTGCTACTCGCGTTATAATGGATGAAGTACTCTTAACCAACAACATATTTATTTGAATAAAGATTAATATTATTATTTTGATACAACTTAAACAAATTATTTCGACCAAATTAGGTACCATAAAAAGGGTTTTTGTGAGTTAATCTTAAAAGATAGATATATACTATCGCGGACTGTTTTTTAGATCATTAAAAGAGCTATTATTCTTTAATACATATTTTTTGTGTATCTTGAACCGTTTTCACGTCGCACGCAACGGAAGGCTTCAAAGATGAACAATTTCTCCCGTTTTTTACACATTTACCACTATATCTTTGCTCCTATTGGTCGTAGCGTGATGTTATATAGCCTATAGCCTTCCTCGATAACTGGACTATCCAACACAAAAATAATCATTCAATTCGAACCAGTAGTTTCGTAGATTAGCGCGTTCAAACAAACAAACAAACAAACAAACAAACTCTTCAGCTTTATATATTAGTATAGATATAGATTAAATATTTCAAACTCTAAAGTCGGTTGTTTTTTTGTTAAAAATTGACTTCTTATGTACTAAAGGGTACACTTAGGCTATAAAACCTCTTTATTATCAATGATGCTATAAAATTAAAAGGTTATAATTGTATAAAAACCCCTTTAATTCGGTCAAATATATTTTTTACCAACCTAAATATTTCGGATATTCGGACTTAACAGATTTCGTTGACTAACCATCTTGAAAATGCCTTTGATATTTATTTGGCCAGCCACGGTCTCCATCAAATAAAAGAAGAAGAAGATACTTATTTGATTCATATTTTCAATCAATGGTTCAAAAATTATTGCATTAAAACACACACATATGAAAAACTGTATTAATCCCAAACTCGACTTGTATATATTATTATTAATAAGTATAATTTCCTTCTCAAGCCTTGACTATTTAGATGGTTCATATTTTAAATGGAAAATTATCTCTAGCTATTCAGTAAAAGAATAATTTTAAATCCACTCAAGTGCTTTCATTAATATTCCAAAGGAATAACAATAGTAATGGCTTAAGCCATTAAGATAACTAAAATGAGGCACAAGTAATTCTATTATGAGATCCAAGGTCCAAAAGAACTCATAAACTTATATTCTCAAATTAACACACTTAAAAAAAGTCACATCGTCATTTGGTCACATCAAGTACCTAAAGAAACTTATTTCTATTTGTTTTTGCAGTACAAACACCGTTATAATAATGTCCTTTTTCCAACTAAATATTTTATTGTAAAACTTTCTCACTTCGTTTGTTTGTTCAATTATTAACTAATACAGTTATTTACGAGTAAATATATGGGTTTGACACAAAATATAACCATACTTAAATTTTATTGTAATACGTATATCTATTAGCTATGGGTTGTGCTCCATTACTTGCATCATAGTAAAACTAATAAATTTGTGATCTTACACCAAGCTTCTCAATTATTAGATATTTCATCTGGTAGAATACTCATAATTTTTAAAGAAGGCAAAACGAAGAATAAGTGAAGTGTCTTGTCCCTTGGATCTCGTTTTATTCGAGTACTCTCTAACGAGACAATGCGGCAAGAATATATTATGCTTTAAAAAAGTAAAATGGTCTAAGTGTTATTGATTTGAAATAAATGGAAAATTAGAAAATGGGCAGCTTTAGGCAGTAGTTATAGTTATATGCCAAAATACAATAACGCAACGTAACGTAGCGTAACGTCTCGTTTAGGTACGATTTATAGTATAAATCGTATAGTATACATTTTATACTATACGGTTACGTTCACTCCAGAATTTTATGCTGTTTATTTTCATTCTTTTTTATTTTCATTCTTTATTATTGATTTGTAGTAGAAAAATTAAAAATGATTATATCATCATCACTGCATGAATGCACCAGGAAGGCGGCCATCAGAGAAGAGTGGCGGCGTGTTGTGAAGCTTGCCACCAACACCTGAAATGATAACCACGATCACTCTGTCAAGAGTGCAACCGAAGAAGAAGAAGAAGTAGAAAAAAATATGTGTCCAGTATTTTTAGACGGTATAACAGAGGGACTAAGTAGAATACCTATTTTTTTATGTAGTCATCTAGTCTATTGCCGATACAGAATACCTATGATACTTTTTGCTGTTTTGAATCCAAGCAAAGCCGGAGCGGGCTAACTAGCTAGGATTTCATAAAAGTTATTTTAAATACTTGTTAATGACATCACAACATAATTATAAACTTGATAAATCACTATAAAAATGTCAGCCAATTTCTTAAAGTTTTTTTTTCCAAAAACTTACTGTTAGAAAAGTTACCGATTACAGGTTTGCTCTGGAGCACATCGGATGGATTTAGAAAACAAACAATAACGATCAGAAATACCTCCGAAAGGATAAACTCAAAAAGTTTGTAATACTCTATACTTATTTTATAAAAAAATGAAGAGTTCCTTGTTTGATTGAAGGCGCTAATCTTACGGATTGAAAATCTTTATTTATCACTAAGAATTTACAATAATTTGCTTGCTTATTAAGCTACTTATTATAACGATATTGTATTTTTACGTACTGTAGCGTGTGGATTTGATTTACCTTCCATCAATTATAATCACATTAGTATGACGTTTATAAATACTATAAATAACAAGAACAGAATCAAAGCAATTTAAGCAAAACACAATATTATAATAGGTAATTATTAAATTTTGTATATGACGGAGGAGGTGTCCCAGGACCCTTTTTAAAAAGGGTGACGTCATCAGTGCTGACGTCACTATTGTCGTCGACCTGGTATTTCTCCATAGAAGGTAGTCTCAATGAAACAAGAATGAGAGACAAGAACGTTATTTATTCCAGAGAGGTCCGTTCACTCCGACGGCTCGAGCAAGACTGAATATTTTACTCGGCCTGCGGCTTTATTTATAGTAAATTGTCGTCCCGCGTTTGCACGATAGTAAAACGAGCGAACTTATTTAGATTTACACACTCAAATCAACTCTTAAAATTAAGTCGTAGTGTAGAAATAACGTCTTCGCGCCGACACGGCCATTCTGCAAGGCGGTGCGCGCTCAGCACCTGCCTGATCTGCGGTTTACTGTAACAAAGGTTTTGCTTTTGAGTTTGGTATCTGTTTACAACTCCATCGAGTTGCAAACGAGGTTCTCGTAGAATGTTAGTGTAGGTTTGGTTATGTTAGGTTGGAAGGTTCTCGGAGGTTATCATAGAATGTTCTCTTCTGCAAGGCGGTGCGCGCTCAGCACCTGCCTGGTCTGCGGTTTTACTGTAACAAAGGTTTTGCTTTTGAGTTTGGTATCTGTTTACAACTCCATCGAGTTGCAAAAGAGGTTCTCGTAGAATGTTAGTGTAGGTTTGGTTTTGTTAGGTTGGAAAGTTCTCGGAGGTTAATAGAAGAGCAATGTGTTATGAATGTAAGTGCAATCAGGGCAGATATGTGTTTGTTTATCAGGATATTAATAACTTTACTTGACTGCTAAGCTAAGCCTTTGAGCAGTAGTTTTTTTTTTCTTTTTTTTGTTTTACAAGAGATTAATGTTAGTTAAGGCGTGCTCGAGCACGGATGTTGTAAGCTAATGGTTTTTGGGAGTGTAACTGGGTTTTGTGTAAGCTTTGTCTAGGTAAGGTATTGCAATGGACTCACCGAGTCTATCCAGACACTCCAGCATAGAAAGTAGATGGTACGAGCTCGCTCCTGGTGGGTCATCTTCTTCCGCCGACACGGTTTGCTGTTCACCTGGTTGTGGGGCGCGACGTAGTTGGTCGTGGGCCACCTTCCAGGGACGTACAATTCATGGCTAGGTAAAGTTCTCCGAGGGTAGAGTGCCATAGGTCAGTCATAGTTTTTGATAAACACCAAAGCATTTTTAAGCGTAGCTATAACACGCTCTACTTGTCCATACGCTCGGCTAGCTCCTGGTGCAATGGTGTGAATGTTTGAACCATAACGTTTGAAGTAAGTTCTCGTTGTCTCTTGAAGCATGTTTTTGCAGATACGACACTGATTTGAGTTTTTGCCATCATCCATCAAGCGCGGACGTTTGTTTGGTGCAGCAGACGACGAATCTGATCTAAAACGACGTTTTCGAATAGTCGAAGCAATTGAGATAAGTTCTGGTACTGTGGTAGATCTCGCATTGAGCAACTCAATCCGTAAACGTTCATCATTAACGCATCCTATCACTGCTTCCACAGCGTCATCATTTCCGAGTTTATCTTTCGTGACCCTTTTCCATAGGACCCAAGCATGTGATAAAAACTCGGCTATGTCCTTAGAGAAGTCATAACTGTGTTCTCGGAAATGAACGATGTCGCGAGAATACCTATTCTCTGGTTCAAACGTAGTGATGTGGTTATTGCGCAGCTCTTTCCACGATGACGTGGTAACCAACCAATCGTCAGCCCACATTCTTGCCCGTCCTTTCATCAGACTACCTACCTTCATACGCACATCGAAATCGTTAAACTTGTAGGATTCTATGGCTCTAGCAATGTGTGTACACCATTCCCTGACCCCTACATTAACATCTGGATCAAATGAAGGTAAATAGACATCCTTGATACGTATCTTAGGATCGGACGATGAACTACAGAAACGTTCAGACATTTGGTGCATCATTTCCATCATCTTCATGACGAAATGAGGTGGCATGCCTGCCATGGACAGGTTTGATACGCCTTCGCCTAATGCACCTTGTGTTGGCGATTCCATTGGCTGCATGGTCACGTTAAATGTGTCCCTGTTCGTTGTCCGTGGTGCAGCCCATGTTGGCGCGGCACATGTTGGTGCAGCCGATGTTGGCGCAGCCGATGTTGGCGCAGCCTATGTTGGACCAGCCCATGTTGTCGCAGCCGATGTTGGCGCAGCCGTTGTTGGCGCGGCCCATGTTGGCGCAGGCCATGTTGGCGCAGCAGATGTTGGCGCAGCCGACGATGGTGCACCTGGTTGATGCTGCGTAGCTGCCCGAAGAACCTGGTCTGGATCAGGAGCGCTGACGGGACCTGATCCCACTTCTGATGACGGAGGAGGTGTCCCAGGACCCTTTTTAAAAAGGGTGACGTCATCAGTGCTGACGTCACTATTGTCGTCGACCTGGTATTTCTCCATAGAAGGTAGTCTCAATGAAACAAGAATGAGAGACAAGAACGTTATTTATTCCAGAGAGGTCCGTTCACTCCGACGGCTCGAGCAAGACTGAATATTTTACTCGGCCTGCGGCTTTATTTATAGTAAATTGTCGTCCCGCGTTTGCACGATAGTAAAACGAGCGAACTTATTTAGATTTACACACTCAAATCAACTCTTAAAATTAAGTCGTAGTGTAGAAATAACGTCTAGAATATATAGAAATATGTATAAATACTTATAAATAAATAAATATAAATATTATTACTTATTTTCGGACTATTCACACAGCATCAAATATAATACAAACAGTAAACAGTAACAAAACAATACATCGGAGTACAAAGGACGGCCTTATCGCTGTGAGCTGTGTTCCTTTACTTGTACAATAACTCTTAATACTGCACTCGCCAACTCGCCTGCCAAGCTCGCCTAGGATTAAAGGAAACCGTAGGGAGATTTGTCCTACTGTCAAAGTTCGTCGTTACAGCCGAAATGAACGAAAGTGGATTAATCCATTCATCATAAATTTATTTATCGGCCACAGCAGCGGCTAACGCAACAATATCTTAGTAAATAAAACTAGTAAAACTTCGCTAAACTCATTTCATCATGATTTATAACTTGGGTTAACTTTACTTAGTTTGGTGTTTTAAATAAGCCTTTCCTGGCAAATATATTAAAAGACGACCGAAATTAATTTCGACCACACAATGGATGCATTTACAGTGAAAGATGGTGAAACAAGCGTTGAAAGTCAGATCGGATTAATTACAAAGGAGAGATAACATAAGTCACTAAATTATAATTTGGTCTCATCGTCAAGATTGTTTACCCTCTTAAAATTCCTAATTTCTATTCTTAATAATTTTGTAACATGGCAGACAAAGTTCACGATGTAAGGATTTCGTCATTTATTTAGAGTACTACTTTATATAATTAGTTTTTTACAGGACACCTACCAATGAACATAATGGTCAATCATACACCATAGGCGGTAAATTAAAACATAATTATAAGAAAATAATTTTGCATATCACTTTCCAAACCAGCAGTTGGCTAATTTTAATAAAGTAACGAATTCTATTTATCATCATCTGAAGAATGTAGCGCGATGACAATTCGGCTAATATTTCAACCAACGTAACTATTTTATTAAAACGGATTTGTTTTATAAAAAAAATAATTAATTAGTAGAGCAAGCTACCTCTTCAACTAGTCGGCCTCCTCGACTACCTCGCAACATGGCATATACTGAGCGGACATTGCCATTCTCCCACCTCAAGATAGAGAATGAAGTGCAAAAAAAAAACTCTTACGTTATGAATCATGTCCAACCCCACTGTAAAGTGAACCATTGTACCGACTCCTGTCCACAGACTAGGACAAAACTTAGAAAACGCGAACAACAATGATTTGTCGTATATAGAGGTAAAACTGTCTCGATCGTTTGTCTCGAACAAAAATCGTAATAAAATTATATAATTTTGCGTGTTTTATTTGCGAACAGACTGTTCGTGCATTTTTATGCACGAACAGACTACGCAGTCAAATCGCCCCGATATATTGTTGTCACGAGTAAAAATCCACACTAAACTCAAAGTATATAATTTTGTTTTGTCGAAGTTCGAAAAGTCGAGTTTTGTTTTTCTTTTCTCAAAAATAATAAAAGTCACCCGTATTTTATGTGATTATTCTCATTTTGATGAAAGCTGCAGGGTGCGAGCGGCGTAGGGTTTTATTAAAATCCGTTGCGAAAATCTACAAGCGCAAGCCAATATAAATTAGTATGGCCAGAAGAAACTTCTGTATTAAACACATGAATCTTATAGAGCTATATATCGTATATAGCCCAATTATATTAGGGGTTTCACCTCGGAATAACAGCTGTTAATTGAGATAAACATATGTTTTATCGTCCTAAATAATGCCTCAAAAGACACTAATATGTGCTATCGTGTCCGCGTGTAATAATAATATTTAAAGGTAAAAAGGCATATAAAAACTTATTATTATTCTTCCGAGGTTGAACCCTTATTTCACCTTATTTATATGGGTATATTGTTTTGTTCTCTATTAAAACAAACCTGTCAGACACTTACGAACCTACCATGATTGTTAAATAATTAGGTTGTTCCATAATTGATCCCATGGCATGATGAATTCATTTAAACATATTTTATTACTATGAAAAATTTAGATATTTTGGTATCCATTCTTTTTTGTAATATAAAAGTTGGTTTGTGTAGATATAATGCCTCATAATAGAAATTATAATGATGGCATGAGTTAAGTTTGAAAAACTATTTTATATTGAGTTGAGAAATGGGATACTACGTAATGGTTTGAATATAGAACAACCCTAACATTTAAATAGGAACAGTTTATGATGATGATTGAGCTGACTGCGACGCAAACGCCTTCGATCGCTATTAAAATATTGCAGGGTAGTTTGTGGGATTTTTTTTTACCTTCCTGGGTAACAAACATAGCAATCGAAACTACAAAACCAAATATTGCTATAAGCACTTTTATAAATATACCTAATTTAACTAAATTATAATATTAAGTAAATTAAGTTTTTTTTTAACGACGGGAAAACAGGAGGAGCTTCTCAATTTGACGCGAATTACGTAGTTTGTGTTGGTCATGAATTCGGAGAAACCGAGTTTACTCGAAAATGACAAAAATTATAAAATGGCGTCTGGCATTGAGTTTAGAATTTTGCCTGACGACATTATAGAAATTACATCACGAGACATTATGTCTATTCATAATGGCGCAATTTCACTAGTCGATAGGGTCCGCATGCGGCGTGCGGGAGATTTCTGGAACGCATGCCACAGGGCCCGCATTCGGGGAACCGTTTTCATTAGTCGATAGGGTCCGCATGCGGAGTGCGAGAGATTTCTGGAACGCGTGGCACAGGACCCGCATTCGGGGAACCGTTTTTATCAGTCGATATAGTCCGCATGCGGGGAGAGAACATCGTCGCCAGTTGTTAACGACAGTGGCACTGAGACAGACGTTCTTGCCATGCATCATCAATTAATGTTATGTGTAGGAATTTTTTTAATTCTTGATAGTAGGATGATCTGAGATTTTTATTTTTTTTTGGTATTTCTTTATTTGAGATGCCCGTAATATTTAGCCTTTCTGCAATTTCTATAAACGCACTTTCTCTTGCATCTCGGTTTCTATACAACTTACTAGTCACATTCCATAAACAATCGTAATCTTGATAGATTTCCACAAGTTTTAACATTTGCGAATCCGATAAGCGATCAGCCATTTTGAACAGTGTCCTAATCCAACAAGCACACGACGTATTATGAAATATTTGACGCAAGACCCGCAAATAAGCTGTGTATATCGACTGATGAATTTCATTGGTCGATAGCACGGTCGTTGTACCGAACGCGTATCGACTTGCAACTTTCATTGGTTGTTATCTCGCATGCGGGGAGTCCCCGCATGCTGTATATCGAACGAGTTATCGACTAATGAAAATGCGCCATAATAGACGTGAAGTTTATTCTAATTAGACAGCGCTTCTTTTCTACCTAGATATCAATGACCGTGGAACAAAAGCCGGCTGAATTATTTGGTCAAAGTATCTTGGGTATACTTTAATTAGTGTAAGAACTTGGTTAATATGGTTTTATT
Organism: Gymnoscelis rufifasciata; assembly: GCA_929108375.1. Lineage (NCBI taxonomy): Eukaryota > Metazoa > Arthropoda > Insecta > Lepidoptera > Geometridae > Gymnoscelis > Gymnoscelis rufifasciata. The sequence goes on along the minus strand of OV815302.1, from coordinate 7,012,334 downwards.
AAACAACTTTTTAAACTTTTCAGTTTTTCGGCGGTAAATAAAAAAAGCACTTATTAATGTTAACGCCTGTTTAAATAAAGTAATTGTATTAGTAATTTCATTATTTTTCATCGGCATGTTCTAAGAACTTTCAAGAGTTTGAAGGACATGTGACATTCACCAACCCGCACGTGGCCAGCGTGTTGAGTTAAGGCCTAATCTCTCTCATCAAGAGAGAAGTCCCTGTGTCCCAGCAGTTGTAACGTTAATAGGGTGTTGATAATGCCTTTTTTCACTAGAAAACCAAACTGTCACTAGTGTATTTCGCCTACCTCGTCAATCCACGGATATATTTTTATATTAAACATTTACATAATGTCTTTTTTTGTATTCTTTACAGCAGAATGTACAAAATATCGCCTGAAATCAAGTTATTAAATTCTTTTTATATTTTGCTTGTAGTCGAGTTCATTCGAATATAATTTTGTTAGGCGTCAAGACAGTGTTATATGTATAGGTATATACTTGTACATTTTCTGCGATGCCTCGTGTCAGTAACCTTATTTCCATTTTTATTACATAAAATATGATAAAGTGAAACCTATGCTGGGGCGTTATTGATTTTTGGTTAAGGATAGAAGTATGTTATCCTCCATGTTACATAATATTTGAAGAATTGGCTAAATTCATTTATGGAACGGTGAATTAATGCCTAATCTCTCTGGTCTCCTCGTGTCCCAGCAGTGGGAACGTAAGTGGTGCTTATCGACCTACTTAGTTTTTAACCCCTGACCAAAAAAGAGGGAAAATGATTTAAAATGGATTCTTTTTTAAGAATTACTTTAAGCTACAAAAAGTGATATTCTACAACAAAGGTTGTAGAATATCACCCTACCCTAGAGGTTTTAAATCATGCAGATATTAATAAAAAAAATGTTCGTTGCATATCTACCAAGATGGAACTTTTCTAATTGGTTCACAACTACCATTTTGTTTTAGTGCAATATAGCACATTCTTACACACACATTCTATTCTTAGCACATTCTTCTTCTTACTCACTCAGAATATTAAAGAAGCTTTAAAGTGTGGCATAAAGTTTAGAAACATACATATATTCATAGCCTATTTGAAGGTATCCTTCAAAAAGTTATGGGACAAAGTCAAAAGAGATCCGATTTTAATAAGTTTGACTAAAATGAAATCGCTCGATCCGTTCGGGAGCTATCATATGATGCCCCAGACAGGCAGACAGACACACAGACAGACAGACATTTCAAACTTATAAGTTATAACACCCCTCTTTTTTGTTCGGGGGTTAAAAAATAGGTGTCCATATTCTTTCTAGTTGGGCTCACAGACGGATTAAACACCTACCTATATATAGGCAAGATGACTATATATTTTTGATGTATTTCATCATATCTGTTGTATGCAGTCTCTGGTGGTAGGCTTCGGCCGCAGCTTGTCACCACCCTCCGGGCTGGGCCAGTGCGTGAAGCGATTTTTTCGTGTTTCGTAATGTGGTCCGGTAAAGCCATCTACCTTCTAGGTCTTCATGTCCCATCTTAGACCACATCGTCACTTTACATCATGTGAGATTGTGGTCAAATGAAGGATTAACTGACAAAAACAAAAAATAAAAGTATTTATAGCAGAGTATTTTTGTATCTGTACATTTCGTAAAACAGTTAAATCCAAGATAAAATTAGTGGATAGAAGATAAGATAAAATCCAAGATTAAAATTAAAAAAAAGCTTTTACAATTATCAAGTGATTAGGCAAAATACGTACTACCACTGTAAAATAGCGAACGCAATTTGCTGAATTCAAGGCACGAACCCACGCGCAGTAGAAAATTCAATTATTGTGATTAGTTTCACCTTGCAACTTTGTTTTGTACTGAAAGTATACTAGACCGTTCCAAAGTTATATTAAACTCTAAAGACTAAGCATTTAAGTCGTTTTTTGATGGAACTGAGCTGATAGAAGGAATGCCAATCACGTGTTGCTAATCTTAGACCCCGGGAATATCTATTAAGAAATATATTTATATGAACAAGAAATATAATCTTTAAGAGTTTTAAAAGTTAATGAAATTGAGGCTCCACACAAAGAATTCAGGTTCCCATAATAAAAGACTGTGCGATTGCTTAACCGTGTCTGCTCGTGCCTAAACTCTTTAACATAATTTTTAACTTGTTCTTAAACGATTGAGTTGAATTTATTAGACATCAGTATTGAGATAGGTAATCAAAATTTAAATATATTTTCTTTGCATAAATGATAGTTAAAATTTTTTTACAACTAGCGGCCCGCCCCGGCGTCGAACGGGTAAAAAAAGTTCCCGGCAATTTTTCCTTATTTGCTCACCGTTTAGACCTACCCTGGACTATGACAAACATTTTAAAATCAAAATCAGCTCAATCGGCCCAGCCGTTCTCGAGTTTTAATCAGACTAACGAACAACAATTCATTTTTATTTATATAGATTAAAAGTAAAACACCAAAATATTTTGTAATGTGCACGCGATACACTTTCATTGGATACCCCACTCGATTATATTTGTAGAACTTAGGTTTTCCTTCGCCACTCTCACCCCCATAACTTTTATACGGCACAACATAGAGGTATAATGTCTAAGAACACTCGCGCAAAACTCACCTTTCATACAACTAAATTGAAATCGCTCCATCAGTTCGGGAGCGGCCTGTCACAGACAGATAGACAGCCACGTCAAACTTATAACACCCCTCTTTTTTGGTCCGGGGTTAAAAATGTCATTTCAAGAACAAATTAAAGCTATCTCAGACGTTGCATATAACATTGTTTTAATTGAGCCTTTTCAGTCGAAATTAATAATATAATTATAGTAATTTAATTTCATGACATTTGCATTCACTTCTAAATATATTTAACATCATTTTAATTTTATGTTCTGAATTTGATATATAGATAATAAGTGACAAGAAATGTAATGTTTGTATGCTCAATGTAGCAGAATCTGTGTAGCTTTAAGTAGTCTTAACATCTGACATGTATCACCAGATTTTACGAACAATACACAATTTATGATTTATTAAACGTTAAATTTTGTAACTACAACATTTTAGAGACAGCTATATAAGTAGTTCTCAGCTCTCACCCTCAGCTGCCTCAGTGGCGCGGTGGGCGACCGGCTCCGTTTGAGTGGTTAAAGGGTTCGATTCCCGCCGTGGGGACAAGTGTCTGCAATAATTTTCTCCTTAGCCTGGGCGTTTAATATTTATAATAAAAAATATTTATCTATGATTTTTTAGTATATCAGATGTCTAGTACCCGTAACATAAGCATAAGAGCTTAACTACGATGTGTTGATTTTACGGGAAACCAAATTCCACATAGCGCCTAATAAACGAGCGTGATATTTTTTGCTAAAAAGGTTATTTATTGGACCAATACAGTAATCGATAGATTTTCGATACACGATTGAAAGGTGGTCCCATTGGGCTGAATGGGTGGATAGTTATAATGAAACTCGGCTCACATTTGCTACCAAACATTATTGTACGAATTCTGTTCAAGATTGATTTCCTAGTAAACTTTTGTATGGCTTGAACGATATGGTTTCTTTTCGGCTTCTGTGTGCAATGTACCTATTTAACTAGAAGTCTATAAATACTCATATAGCTTTTTATTCGTTTGAATAGTTATTTTTGTGATCCTACATTTATAAACATGTGAAAGTTTTAGATGTGATTTCAGAATGAAAGGAAACATTGTACATGTATGTATAATTATGTAGAATATAATAATATTATAAAAATATTACATTAAAAAGCCGTGATGGCTAAGTGGGAGGACACTCGACTTTCATTTCTAAGGTCGTGGGTTCAAACTACGCCACGCACCTCTGAATTTTTCATCTTGAGTAATTTATGTGCGCTTTAAGCACGTGCTTTAAAAGTGAAGGCAAACATCGTGGGGAAACCGGCATATTCTGAAAACATTAAAAGAGATTGAAGGGCATGTGACATTCACCAACCCTTGACCAGCGTGGTTAATTAAGGCCTAATCTTTCTCGCCAAGAGAGAAGTCCCTGTGTCCCAGCTGTGGGAACGTTAATTAGGGTGATGATGATGATTACGTAAATTGATAAACAAAAGGAAAATCATCAACGACTGTTGGAAATTATTATTTAACGTAAGCAGTAGCACCCATATTTACACAGGGACTCATTTATTGACGAGGGCGATAGGCCTTATTTCAATACTAAGTAGTCTATTTATATTTTTTTAAGTAATACCAGCCAGACATTAGTATCTAACTAGAGTACAAATGAAATAAACATTTCCCAAGACAAAATGTTCCCGGGTTTTGTTCCAGTCATCTGTCGAAAAAGTTTTATTACGCGCAAAGCCATACAGACACAGAGAAGAACTAAGCATACAGAGAACTTAAAAAAAATTTAATGTGTGGTTAGGATTTCTCTTTTTGAATGAAACTCCCTTGTGGGATGTCGTACGGATGTGTCTTCTGCATTTAATTTAAAAATAGTTTAACCAAGTTAGGTTAATAACTTCGAAAAATCATTGAGATTTTCTAGTGGGAGTTTGGAATAAATACAGTGCCGCATTTTAGTTACTATTTTAGTATCTAAACAACTTTTTGTTAATCAAAATAATAGCTAATTCATGAAAGTCTCTGTTACTGAAGGTAGATAAAGACTTCGCTTCTCATAAAATTCACGTGAAACGTATAAAACTAACTTTAAATTTTGCTCAGTAAAACCAGCTGCCAGTCCTCTGTTTATTCCTAAAAATACCTTGCTGCTTTACTGTGACATATAGATGTTACTCACAGTAATTTTGTACTTTAGGGCCTATTACGCTACCTACGAGTAAACTCACAAATAATTACTCAGTAGTTACATATAGAGCTTGCTTACTCAGACTATTAAGTTACTGAGCGAGATAGCTCTATTAATGTGACTATAGTAATAGGATACTTGGGAACTTACCCGGAGATTGTGAAACATGCATTTAACATTAACTTATGTTTATTTTAACTTCCGCCTTACGCAGCAAAAGTAATGCATAGATTTTTTTTATATACAACTGTGTATATTAGTCTTGTTTATGTTTTTGTGGTAAGACCGCTTTAGTGAAAGATACAACATCATTTATTACCATTTTCAAAATCTTAGAAATGTCAAAAATAGAATACAAAAAAGAAATTAAAAATAGGTGCTTAATGAAGTCCAAGTAGGTTCGAATACTATATTAAAGCTCTTGCTTGACCTTCTTTTAAACCTTCTTCTTTCTAAACCTTATTTAACGGAAAGCGAAGGCACGTTTGTAGAAACATAAATTTCTGGAAATGTTCAACTGTTTAAATGGCCAAACAGTTGAAATTTTAAGGGAGCAGTAAATTGTATTCCAAGACAGTTCGAGGACAAAGGGTACTGCATTCCATTCCAATGGGATCATTAGCTTTGGAAATAATCTGATGTTGTTGCTAATTGCCGTGCCGATTAATTATTTTAATGTCTTGCTGGATTTCGTTATTTGAAAAGTCATGCTCCTATTAAAATCATATTTTGAAATTTTCAAAGCAGGAAAAAACGCTAATCTCAACACTAAACTGAACTAACCTTTAGATATGTTGAATTATTGAACCATGCGCTTGTACATTCTGCGAATCAAGCACTCATTATGATAAGATTCCCAGAATTTTGTTAAAATGCGGGAACCTAATATTTAGCTGCATTGTATAATATTCGAAAATTCTCGCATTTATTGTGTTAGTCGTTTTGCTAGTTTTCCTTTTAACATGCCCAACATGCTCTCGTACCTTCACTAACAAGGTTGGGTATTCTAGCCACCAGAGAGCACATGAAAGGATACGACAGCTACATCCACAGTAAAAGTTATTTTATGAAAACTATTAGCCAATTAGCGCAGTCGCTGAGGCCGAAATCGGCCAAGACTACATTATTATTATTATTAGTTTTGCTAGGGAAAAACCTAAAGGGGCTTAAGACACATCATTTGCTATTATAAACTCGGCTGCCTTCATCACTATTATTCTTACAGTATAGCGATTTATTTTGCAAACTTAAATCCTTTCATGCATTAAGCTTAGCATGCACTTTTAAATGAAAATTAAATTTATGAATCTCTAGGCTCAAGTCCAGTCGTGGATATTTAACGGCTGAATAGAAAGACGAGAAAAAATAGAAAGAAGAAGGGTATATCAGACCAACTATATTATTCCGCGGGAAAATGCCCACCTAAAGGTGCCTTCAAATTAGGCGTTCGAGACGTACGTCTGCGGCGCAGCAAGTGATGCGTTTAACGTAGTAAGTTCGATTGTTTTTTCATACAAAGTGCCAAGGGTCGAGATTGTTTATGCATTTTTTTTTCCACTACTAATTTTTTCTTCATTGGAGTCCATGGAATGACTGGTGTTATATCTAATACTCATTGTAATTTAAAGTCCCACACGGCATATGTCTGTCTTTATGTTTGGGATAAACTCAAAACGGACGGAAATGTAATTGTTAAGTTTAATATTGTTATCAATAAATGACTATTAATGACTACTAAACGGATCTATATATATGGTTTACAGCAATATGTACAGTTATTCAAGAGGAAGGATTTTACATCCAGGCAAAGCCGGAACGGGTCAGCTAGTAATACAATAAATTGACAGCAATAAACTGGAATTTGTTTAAATATATTATATATATTGAGTCAGTGCTGCAGTAGCGGTGCGGCAGATGCTTATATGAAACGCTGAAAATGAAAGTGCCCTAACGTGCTCGGTCATTGAATAAATAAATAAATCAATATCTCCGGACAATCCACACAACAACATCTAGCCCCGTGGTAAGCTCTTAGCTTGTGTTACGGGTACTAGACATCTGATATACTTAATATAATATACATACATACATAGATATTTTTTTATTATACATATTAAACACCCAGACCAAGGAGAAAGTGCTTGCAGAACATACAAACACTTGACCCCTCGGCGGGAATCGAACCCGCTACCTCTTGCGCCGCAAGCGGACTCTCGCCCACCGCGCCACTGAGGCAGTCAAACTAATAAACAACTTTTTGGATTATGCCCTCCAGTGCTAAATAATTGTCTACACTTATCTTTCTTATAAGAAATAATTCAATCAATTTAAAATAAAACATTAGGCACATCTTATTTCTTAACAGAATAATTAAAATATATCGGTTAAGCCGTTTCGTGAAATCTGATGATGATGATGTGTATATACCTTAATAATTTATTTTTGAATATATTGGGGTAACTTAACTGAAATAAAACTTTTTTGCCAAAAATTAAACCAACTTCAAAAGAGAAACTGAAAAGTACAAAATAAATTAACTTTACAAATCATTTCTACATTATAAGTGATAATTAAAAGAAACATAAACAATTAAATAATTAAGTATTTAATAATTCTGAAGACGGTGCCTCGCAACTCGCATTCCAGAGACACAACAAACAACCAATCAAAATGCGTTAAAGTTCTTATTTCGAACGAGACGTTTCGACGGTATTCCATCTCATTCTTTTCCTACAGATATATATGTTTGTCTCTTTCTACGTAACGCCTCAACTTTTGTTAACACTTGATTTTATAAAATTTCCGTACCGGGCCTTATAACTCAAATCGTTTCTTAAGGAGTAAACTCCAAAAATATCTAAGTATGTATGTCTATTATATAAAGTTTAACGGATGACTAGTACCCGTAACTCAAGCTTAGAGCTTATGAGAGATATTGAAGATGAATGAATTAATGAAAAAAAATGAAATTGCTGTTGTGGACTGTCCGGAAATACTTATTATTAATACAAAATTACCCCATAAGTATTTGTCATCAACAGTCAATCTTGTAAAAATAAATATAAATAAATAAAATAAGCCTTTATTGCAGTGAAACTTAATCTACATTTACATTATTATTTCATATTGTTTCCTTTCACAGCTTGTCTTTCGACAAAGGCCTCCTCTAGAGCCTTCCATTTTTCTCTGTCCTTTGCTAATCTTAACCATTCTGGGCCGGCTATTTTCTTGAAATCGTCCTCCCATCTTTTGATTTTTCTGCCTTTTTTCCTTTAACTATCTCTTGGATACCACTCTGTTATTGTTTTGGTCCATTCTCATTCTTCTCCCTTAACATATGTCCTGTCCAGCGCCATTTAAGTTCTTTGTACACAATTTCAATATTTCTAAATTTGGTTTTGCTCCTTATCGTTTGTAATCTAATTTTGTCTCTTCTCTTAACTCCAACCACACTCCTTTCCATTCCATTTTGACACACTTTTATTTTTTTTAGTTGCTGTTCGTTTAGTGCCCATGTTTGACATCCGTAGGATAAGCACGGTAGGATGCAGGTGTTAAAGACCTTCCCTTCCTCTTTTCTTTCATTGGCATATCTCTGCTCTTCATAACTTCGCTAAGTGACCAATCAATTGGTCAATCTTGTATTGTTAAACAAATTCAAGTGTATTTGTGAAAAGGATAGGTTGTAATATTAATATTCTGGTTTCGGGTCTGGGTGTTTTCTATGTATCATATGTACGTACTAACAATAAAAAAAAAAGAACCTTAATGTAGCATATCAGTCACCTATAACAACACCCATAGCACTGCTTTGCTTAGTTTGAGGTTAGGTGATGCTGTGTGATTAATTAGTCCGGAAATATTTATTTATTACATTTTATGAAAACGAAAATTACTTATCTGATTAGATTTACCTACTTACCACCTATTGTGAGCGTTATAAATGACAGTTGACACGTCAATAGGTCTATTACATAAAAAAATAACATCATTATTTCTGACGACGTCTCTCGTAACTAATTGTATATTGGCCTTCTTCGATTAACAGGTATTTTGTCGTACACGGCTGACAACCATCGTCAACCAATTACCAGCAGAAAACACTCACACATTCATCTAAAAAAAGGTATATCTATTGTAAAAATAGGGTAAGGTAAATAAATAAATAAATCTAGTTCTTATAGTGAAGAGCGGCACTCCGCTGCTACAAAAATATTTATATTTTGTTAAAATAATTTATCATTGTATATTATATGTAGCATAGAGTATGACAAATTTGACAAGCCTCTTAACAGCTGCTGGTATCTAATTTACTATCTGTTCAAAGTTTTTTTTTTATATTTAGCAAAATGTTTTGACAAAGCGACTGTTCAGCTGCACTATTAATTTTTTTTTAATTAGTTTTGAAATAGTAATGTATCTTTTCATTTACTGACGTAACTAAGTGTTCTTTAATGTCCCAAAAGGTAAAATAATTGAATTGAATTAAATCGAAGTTTGACGACACTTGCACATTACCGCCATCTACGTGTTACTGTACCAGCAAATTATTTTTTTCAAATAACAATTAATACCGCTTTAAGTTTCTTACCGACTTTCTTCATCTCCAAGTTTATAAGCTGAATGAAGGTAATTTTCCACGAAAGCTTCCCACTGTAAAAAACTTTGGAACGCGGATTATTATAAGTTTAAACTCTAGTCGGGGATAAAATACCCGTTCGCACTACTTTTGTACTACTTAAAAGACGACCGAACAGCCATACATAGTTAAAATACTTCTTTACTTTCAACTTAGGCTGCGAGGAAAGTTCTCGAACACTCAACTGTATTATGGTCAATGCAAAATAAAAAAGCGGGAATCTACAAAAAGTTAAATATTTCAGAGATTCCTTCGTCGTGGGTTTTTCGAGAGAGATTCTTTTTAGCGCTATTTCATAGTCCCTTAGAAAGGCAGCATGAAAAATGAAATGGTCATTTGGAAGACCGCTTTTGTAGTTTGCTCAGTAGCGTCTCTTCAAGTCTTTTGTTCGAGTAACTTTTGTCACTTTAGTTTCTGAAAAAGTAAGATATGAACTAACTAACTTCGTAAATTTGTCTGAGCTAAACGAATCACTCTCTTTCAGCGTAATATGTAATTAATTCTAGAAGAGACAATAATATAAATATCATTTCGTATAACATTTATAACGCATCGTAATCCGGAAAACTGCGTACCGCTTTATTTATTTTTCCTTAATCTCTCCGTCTCCGATGTAAATTACTCTGTTTGAAATATAAGAACGTTTTTGGAGATAACTCCTTAAGAAACGATTTGAGTTATAAGGCCCGGTACGGAAATTTTATGAGGAGTAAAATCAAAAGTGTAACACGAAAAGTGAGGCGTTACGTAGAAAGAGACAAACATATATATCTGTAGGATTGAACGTGTAAAAGAATGAGATGGAATACATTACACAGCGTATCTCATTTCTCATAATTATTGCTTGTAAAAAGGTTCCATGGCGGCATTTAAAAATAAAAAGGTTGTATGCTGTTCTTACGATATTTAAAAATAAAGAAGGTTCTTTCACTTTTTGAAAACAGAACACGAGGCTGTATGTAATATAATTATATCACTTGGCGTTATGGTCAAGTGACTTTTGCCTGCTTATGACAAATAAAAATAAAAGTTTCATCTACTGTTATATTTCTGAAGTGAATTGCAAAAATATTCCATAGCCATTACATTTATATTTATATACACATAGAGCGTATTATGCATAATATCGTTTTTTACGAGTATGGTCGGTTATAAATATAATCAATATTTATGATGTATCGGTCAAAAGCTATAAGCACACTATCTTAATACTTCTGGGAAATCTAATAAAAAACGTGCGCAAGTTCATTCGGTTATATTACTTGCCATTTTTAGTTCAGCACTCTGATATTATTAAAATCAATAGTCAACTATTAAATTAAGTACTTAATCATATAAAACAAGCATGATTTGTTGCTCAGGGACATTCGCACAGATAATAAAATCAGTTAATCATAAATTTTGTCTATTGGAGTTTACTCCTTATGAAACGATTTGAGTTATAAGGCCCGGTACGGAAATTTTATGAGTAAAATCAAAAAGTGTAACACGAAAAGTTGAGGCGTTACGTAGAAAGAGACAAACATATAAATCTGTAGTATTAATAATTATTAATAATTATAAATAATATTAGTAATTATTTATAATTATTTTTTAATTTCACAAAAGACAATGCCACTATACAGCAGCATTAATTTATTTATTAATATTGTTTTTGTACATTATGACATGTCTTTCAATTTAATTATTTAATACCTATTCCTAATTTTAGTAGTTTTTAATTTGACAATGCCACTATACAGCAGTAACAATTAATGATGTTTCTTATTATTTTATGATGAATTTGTATTGGATTTATATTGGATTTTAATAGAACATTGTTTTAGTTGACAATGCCACTACTCGGCAGCTCTATTATTAAGTTACATCTGAAATTGAACGTCTTGTCTGCGTCTTTTGCTGTATGTTCTGTGTGTGTTTATAATAATAATTAGAAATTTTTAATGAAATCAAGTGTACAATGTTGCCTATGATGAATAAAGAACTATGAAACTATTGAACGTGTAAAAGAATGAGATGGAATACATTACACAGCGTATCTCATTCTCGGGGTCTCCTCTTTGCGCGATACTTCGTAGTCTCACTGTATTTTATTAATATTATTTTGTAACATACTTTATATAATACGCTTTTTCTCTTCTCTTTTGTTTGTTTCTCTTATCATTTTAGCAGATGCGTTCATTTACCCTTTTTTTCTATTCGATATAATATCATAATTATCGTTCGTAAGGAGTAAACTCCAATCGTGCGTCGTAGCTGACACACACACACTTTTTTTTTTATTATTTATAAGACTTTATTTGACCACAATCTCACCTGATGCAAAGTGACGATGTGGTCTAAGATAAGCATGAAGGCCTAGAAGATGGCTTCACGCACTGGCCTAGCCCGGAGGGTAGTGACAAGCCGCGGCCGAAGACTACCACCAGAGACTGTTTTTAGCACCACCCGGAGGTCACTATCAAGGCAGCTGACAACTGTCTGTGACTGACTGGCCGAGTTTGCTCTAAATTAACCATTGACAAATTTTCATCGGAGCTGGTATACCGGCCCTAATTGTTATTATTCTAAGTAGGTAGATATTAAAAATTTCTTATTACGTTATGTTTTATTTATTTATATGAGTTACCCTATGTTAACATACAGGCGTTCTATGTAGTAAAGATACCTACAGAGTCACTAACTAAATCAGTAATATTTTCAACTGTCAAGACGCTGTTCATATTTTTGTATAATCACTACACATTCCCTACTCTTATTTTTATTCATATTACTGTATAATCACGGGTTGGCTGTAAGAAACTCTTATAGGGATAAGCTCGCCTTGTAACAAAACCATGTATCTATTTTTTGTATTGATGTATTAATTTATGAATTGAACGTAGTATAAAACTAACTGATTGACGTAGGTCTCCCTAAATATCTTAAATGATTTCTGTCGAATATTACACATAAGGTATAAAAAAGCCTTAAAAACAAGTGTTTAAAAACTACTAAAAACCTATCTGTGTTTAGTATAATGTAAAAGGCATTATAAATAATATCAAGAGAGATTTATTAATCACATTTGTAATTAATACAAGGGAAGCTGTCGGGTTTGAAATGAGAATTAACCCATATCGGAAGTAAAGGGTTTTCATTGTGCCTGTTTACTAATAAATTTAATCTTGGGATGGATAATCTGTGTAACTATGATATTTTGTAAGCTGATTGAAATTATTTTGAATGAAATAAACTTTTTATGGTTTTAGTGAGTGAAAACAATATAGTCAAGAATTCTGCACTTCTTACGGTTCGTCAGCTCTACATTAGTCACGTAGTAGCCCATAAAAATACACAATTTGATACAGAAATTATTCATAATACCATTATTACATGTCAGAAATTAATTAATTAAATATGATTGTAGTTAAATTATATAGTTACAAATATTATAATACACATAAAAATTTTATATAAGTGGTAAACTAAAAAAATCACTGATATCACGGTTTGTTTTCAAAAATAGGCATGGAAGCTGCGTTACGAATACAACCTGTTAATCTATTATTAATTAAGGATCGATTATATAAACAGACCTCTTAGATTTCTGTAACCTGTGCGAAGGTGTTACCAAGCGGTAGTTATGTTTGTTAATCCGAAGGGCGAAGGGGATAATGATAAAACCTTGCAGATACGATCTGCTGGCAGAATTTAAAGTATTCCTCAGTGCAGAACTAAATTTGCGTCACATTACTCACTTTTCCTGGGGCCCTATTTATGCAATCAAATAAATACAGTTATTAATATATATCCCATGTCCATGTTTAGGTTTCGACAGTCAGTAAAGTTTTGGCTACTTAATTTCAACAAATAATCAAACAGAAAATCTGTTTAGAGTTTTGGCGTAACATTGAAATTTATAATGATTAAAAAAAAAGAACAACTTGATATAGTGATTAAGTTTAGTATGTAAGAACTTGAAATATAAGATATAGATATTATGTATTTATAGTCATGTCCCTATGCCAAACGGCAAACTGATACAGATACCGATGTCGAAGACTAGACTAAATTAAATTAAATATATGATTATTCAAAATTTAATTACTTAAAGTAAAAGTGCATGCAATTTATAATAAAACTATTTCTATTATATAAATTGTATTATAATAATCAGTAGTAATAAAGGCTATTTTTATTTTTATTTTATTTTTATATATATAAATATAAATGTATAATATTGATTAGCATTATTGTTAGTAATAAATAAGTAGTAATAGTAATTACTTTAATATGTATTATATATAATAATGTCAGGCGGAGGGTATAGGCACGCCATCACACAGGCTCTCCTAGTTTGGGTACCTACGTCATCCATCCAGGAATTATTCCAGTATTCTTTTAGTTAAATAACCTGTTTGTTACTATAATTAGCTTAGTGATGTTTGTAGTTACAAAATAAATATTTTATCATTATTAATGTTATCAGTTAAATTGACTAGTAACTTGGAACGGAACTTTGGAACTACGTAAAAAAATAAGTTTTTCGAAATTTGAAGTAGATTCAAGACATTGCCCTTGTATTTTCCCGTGTTCGTGATTTTAATAAATCACCTAAGATATATTCGATCTGAAAATATTTTTTATAATGTGCACGATGTGACGTCCTATATTTTTTTAGATAACTCTTAAGCCAAGAGTTCTCTAAAAAAATATAGGATATCAACGCCTGTCTTAACAGGCGTTGATATCAACCCGTACTTGGTCTGAGTGGTGAGCTAAGGCATAATTTCTCTCATCAAGAGAGACATCTCTGTGTCCTAGCAATGGGAACGTAAATAGGGCTGCCTATATGCTTTTTATACTTGGCTTTAACTGTTTTCGTTAGTTTTTACGGTTTGGTTGCCTGGTAGAACTCGCTTTCAGCGACAAGGACGCCTATTGTACTTATGATTTATTATGTCATTTATTTTCTTATCAAAGCTGTGTGCAATTGATTGATTAATTATTTGTACGGTGAAACATTTGTCCTTTAATAAATATTACATACTTATATTCTTACAAATTTACTGTTTGTATGTTATGATGTTTGTTGTCCCTTCAAGGCAGAACGGCCGAAATTATGAATCTCAAATTTGTAATTTTTATTATTTATATTTATGGACATAGGCTACATTTAATACGGAGAAAATTCCAATACTTACTTGGAATTATATTTTTATAGGACTTACGGAATAATATTTTTAATTATTGCTGCAAATAAAAAAAAATATTTGTAGCAAGCCAAAAATTAAAAATTATTTAATAAGGAACATTTAAGAAGAATAAAATTTACGGGCTTGCCATGAAAAATCTAATATTAAAGTGTATTTTGAATTTGGAATATTACAATTGTCCAGCAATGTACGCGCACAGATCAGTACAGTAAGAAAATTATTTTCTTCCTGTAAGTTTCTTACTGTTAGATAAGAGAAAAGAGTTTTTTGATCTGAGGTTGTATGAAACGTGCACGAGTTATTAAATACACTTTTATATCTACCTCTATATTGGATCTCTTTTATAAATTTTTGGTTTAATAGATAGTCTTCCTTGTTAAGTATTATTTGCGTTGACGTGCCTATTACAGCATTGACGTTACAGGTTAAAGTCATAAAATATATATTATTAAGTACCAAATGTTTGTACGTTTATATATCTGGATATTTGTCTTTGAAGTTTATTGTTAAATAAAATATGAATTTACAGATAATTAATTTACACAAAATATATTAAAACCTATCTAAACTTATAAGTTTAGTTTATTCTGTCGGAAAGATTTACAAAATTGTGTAAAGATAACCTCTAAATAATCTATTTTAATTTTTAAAGAATCTACATTGTATTTAAATTAAAAAAAAACCCTGATTCAAAGCTTTTAGCTTTCACACAAGTAAAAAAACATATTATTATTATTTTAAAATTTTATGCAGAAAAAATTTAGAAACATCCGTAGCCGTAACGTAATCCGTTTTTCTGCATAAAATTTTAAAATATTTTAACCTGCAAAGTGAGGTTTAACACTTATTAAAAATCATTAAAATTCATATTATTATTATTTTGTAATGTTCATGTGACGAGCATTCCTTTGATACCCCATTCAAGTACTATATAATAATATGCAGTTACTCAATCTATCTATAACATTAATGAATTTATGACTTTAAAATGTGTATAATTAATTTATGTTATTTTATTGTTTTAATTTATTTTGTATATCCTAATTGTATTTTATATTCTTCTATAATCATTATTATAGCACCTTACTTTGTATACTCTGACATGTAACTGAATGTTATTAATAAATGAACTGAACTGAACTGATATTCCGTTCTCATTCCTCAATTTCACTCCCCCATAACTTTTAAACGGCTCAATCGATTTTCATCAAACATGTCTAACTTTTTCACACATCTCACAGTCATTTAACATACAAAAAATTAAAATCGATTCATCCATTCGAGAGATAATATGATACCACAGAACATCCACACAATTGTTGCCACGGAACTAAAATTACTTTAAACTGACAAAAATAATAGATCTTTTCCATATTTCTGAATTCGTTGCGGTAGGTATGTATTGTTTTATTCATATTTAATTTCTTTACTTGTGCTTAGTATAGAAAATATGATCTGTCCTGTAGTTAATTTTAGTAATTTAATATTATATCGGTGATTTTATTTATATCAGACATTATCATCCTAAGGTAGAGTTTTTTCGTGATGATAAAGATGATTTAACACTAAAACACTAATCCGTATTACGTGCATTTAACAGAAAATGTCTTAGAAATTTTAAACCCAAAAAGCTTTGTCTTAAAGAATAAAACTTAAAGCTGTCTATAAATTTGATTATTTTAATTTGAAGATTAGAAAGAAAGCAGATAACGATCACCCATCCAAGTACTGACAGGCGCAACGTTGCTTGACTTTATAAAAATCACGTTTGTTGCGGGAGCTTCATTAAATATTTATTTCTTATGTGTTTTTAGTATTTGTTTTTATAGCGGCAACATACATAAGTATATAATGATCATCCCTAAAACTTTAACTCTCTATCTATCGCAGTTCAGAGATACAGCCTGACATACAGACAAATAACAAATGGTGACAGACTGACATACAGACAAATAACAAATTCTCCGTAATAGGGTTCCGTTTTGCCAGAACCCCAAAATCAAGTCAAAATAATCCGGTTTCTATTCCGAACCAAGTAACACTTGAACGCAGCTGCAGTCTTGTGTTGATCAAAGAAATGAAAGATTAAATTTGCTCCTGGTTTTTCCCCTCTTTTTAGTAAACCACATTTACATTGTGCTAATACTTTTCTAAAGAATCCACATTGAATTGTTAGTTTCTGTGAAAATTTGAAGTAAAAATGTAAGGTATCGAATAGTTTTTTTTTCCTTTTTTATTTATCTACAATCGACCTTATGGCCATAATTAAATGAGTTCTGGGTTGGAAATTTTTGGTTATAGACAAGTAGACTCCATTGAGCAACTCATCATCAAAGTAGGTTTTTAATACATAGTCATATTATTAGCTTCTTTGATCCAGTGTAAGGATTTGCCATCTTTTGAGACGAATTATGTCATTTTGGTTTTTAAGAAGGGCCTGAGCTAGTAGATTGCTATGTCTGCTTAGTCTGTCTTTATATTTTAAGCAATAGTTATTGACTTCTTCTTTTACGGTGGGCATTTTAAGGTGTTCGTGGATTTCTGTGTTTTTGATAAACCAATGTGCACTTGAGACAGTTCTTAAGGCGATGTTTTGAAACCTTTGCAGAATTTCTATATTGGAGTTGCTGGCGTTCCCCAAAGTTCTATGCCATATGTCCAGATTGGTTTAATAATGGTCTTGTATATGAGTAATTTAACAAATTACTCATATACAAATTTCGTCCCAAATTTCGTCAAACAAATTTCGTCCCATAACCGTTATGAATAATGAGAAATTTAGGTAAGGTTAATCACTTAATAAAAAAAAATTAATTAAGAAGAGTACGTAGATTACTAAAATTTAATAAGATGTATGAAATTGCAATTTTACTCTGAATATTATATATCTTATTAGAAATATTAAATATATGTTACCGTTAAACGGCCATGATATTATTGTGGCTTATTTCCAAAGGTCCACGATTCAGTTGATTTCATTTCCCAATTGGGCCTATGAAATATTTAAAAATTGTATTATAAATGTCATAGATACATGTATCCCAAAATGGGTCCACGTGACTTATCTTAAGCACAATCAGCAAAAAATATTTATTAAAAATTAAGATTAAAAAGAATTGTACAAAAGGATTGGGTTGCAAAAAAGGTTTCATCTAATTTTTTTAAGCATTTCCCACAGATGAATTTTAAGTGGTTATTTTAAGTTGTGAATAATATTATGTTAATACTATGAGCTGAAACTAAGGTTCAGATTGAAAACCAAATCTAATATGTGGTTACGTTGTGTGCAAGACGGTTTCATGATTTTATCGTATTTCTCAGTTTAAGATCTAAGGTTTTTATTGTTTAACAATTAATTGTATTACCAATCGAACATTCTAGTTTAAACGTCCTTTAAATAATATTCGGATATCGTAGTACGCGCACTATCTGGAATCCAGAACGTTCTCGAATGTTATCAATTCAAGTAGTAATAAAAAAGGGACAGCAATATTGCGCGACAGACATATCAACATAGCGGTTGCGCGAACGAGATAGCATTATTAAACTCTCCGGTACGTTCTCGAACGAATCGAATGGATAAAAAGAGATAGCAAATGTTTGACAAGGACGGACATAGCTCTCTAGAATATTCGACTTGGTATAAAAGGCGCGTTAAGTTCAGTTAGTAAGTTAGTTTGTATACAACAAAGAAAGTGAACAGTTATAAGAAATAAAGTGAGTGAGCATATTATTTTGAAGGAAAGGGTGGGTTTTAAGATTGAAAAGAAATAAAGAGTTGTTCAGTAAGGAACGGAAGTGAACAGTTTAAAGTGAAAGTCGGTAGTGAAAAGTGATTATTGTGAAACAGTAAAGGCGTTCAAGTGATATAAGGGAAAGTGTTAAAGTTAGTTTACTAGTAGAGTGTTTTAGTGTATAAAGTCTCTTCAAGCTTCTTCCAATAAAGAAGTATTACGAATAAAGTGTTTCCTTCCAAAGTCTTCCTTTCCACCAGCAAACGAGCGAGTTGAGGAGTACTTACAATAGAAAGAGACAGACCCCCATCTCGTTCACGTTGTGTTTTCTGAGGTGAGGCTAAATTTTCATAATTCAAAAGCAATAAATCGCTTGTCTAATACATTAAATATCTGAATCTTTTGCGTCTGATTTCCAAGTTAAACTAGTAAAATTTGGTATTCATAATGATTCAAATTTTCTAAAGACGTCATTGTTACCAACGGTTCTCAACAAAACAATATTTTAGGTTGAGACCCAATATAAAATAAAATAAATAAATATTTTCTGACTACTCACACAGCATCACCCAACCCCAAACTTAGCAGAGCTTGTACTATGGGTGTTAGGTGACATATACATATATGTGTATATATTCATATATAAATATATATGTGTATACCTACCATGTATGTAATTTACATAATAAATATTATACTTACTTAAGCCGTGTTGGCTAAGTGGGAGGACACTCGACTTTCATTCCGAAGGTCGTGGGTTCAAACCCCGCCACGCACCTCTGGATTTTTCTTGAGAAATTTATGTGCGCTTTAAACACGTGCTTTAACGGTGAAGGCAAACATCGTGAGGAAACCGGCATGTTCTGAGAACTTCAAAAAAAGAGTTTGAAGGACATGTGACATTCACCAACCCGCACTTGGCCAGCGTGGTGAATTAAGGCCTAATCTCTCTTGTCAAGAGAGAAGTCCCTGTGTCCCAGCAGTGGGAACGTTAATAGGGTGATGATGATGATTATACTTACTTTTTCATATTATCATTGTTACCCAGCATATCTTTATCATAATCATGTAATGAGGTACTTATTTATTTATCCTGACCTGTTTTCTTAATCATCATTACAACTACATATTACTCATTATAACGATGATAACGCAAGTATTTATCTGTACTTTTAATTTTCTTTTTTCTTGAACAACCACTCTGCAGTACTGCTTTAATCGAGCCTAATACACAACGGTTTATTTAATGTATACAACCGGTTGACCTTAACAATGATTACGGAGTGACGCAACAGCCGACTCAAGTTATCCAGTTCACTACAGGCGCGCGCGCTTAACAGACGTGTCACAAAAAAAAACAAAATGGCCGAGGAACAAACCGCCACCGCTTCTAGCTATTGGTGGGACGACTTAACGAGCCCACTTAACCTCTGCCTTATCGCTGTCACTGTCTACTTTCTGTTCAAGATCATAAAGTCCAAGTTCGAAAGTGATATTATCGTTCCCCCACCGCCACCTCAATTGCCCAAAATAAGAAAGGACCTCACAGTAGCCGAGCTAAAAAAATATGATGGCACTCAAGCTGATGGAAGAGTTTTGCTGGCAGTAAATGGTGTAATTTTCGATGTCACTAAAGGGAAGAGGTTTTACGGACCGGGTAAGTGGCTTTCCTATTTTGTTGTATAATACCGGCTTCAATCGAAGTCATTTTGGTCATAAATGTGGGCAATATGTGAAACTTACGCTGTAATAAAACCTTATTTCGAAGGTCGTAAGCGGGGCATTGTCAGCTAAAGGTTTTTGTTAAATGTAATTAAAATGGACGTGGAAGGAAACATTAATGTTAGGTATTAATAGCAATTATTTCAAACTTCATCACAATGTAAGTGTACGATACCTACTTAAAATTCTACAACAAAAGATAAGCAACACTGCACATGCCTAGAGATTTTTTATCGCTGTCGTTTTAATGGAGATAGAAGGAGACGCAAGATATAATACAGTTTGATTTGGTTCAACGTTTCTACCTAACAGTTAACAGGTTATTTGTTTACTGTTTTAAAAACAAGTACGTTACTCGTGTTATCGTTTGCAATCCATCAAACAATGACAATTTCGATAGATTCGATAGATAGATCAACAATTATGATAAATGTACCACATTTTACAAATATTTGAAGTCTAGGGCTAGGTTCCCTTTTTATGTTTGGTCTTGCCCGTATTTTAATTGTTCTTTCCAGTGACGGAATATTCTGTACCTAATGAGACTACTAAATCACATTTGTCGTTCACCGGTTTTCGTTAATGCGGTGTCGAAAAATCAGGTTTTTGTTTGCCCTATATTCACTTATGTATACAGTCAAACGCATATGAATGTACCTACTAAACAATAAGGCATTTCTTTATGGTTTATGGCTGCTGATAAAACTTATTTTTGCAATAAACTCCTACTATGACAGAAAAAAAGTGAAATTGGAATACAGCCCAGCAAAAATAGAACAAATAGAACCTAAAAAGAAGAAAAAAGTCAATGATCTATTGTCTCTTCGTAAAAAAATGGGAACAAACACAAGATTAGAAGAGGGGCCCAGCTAATTCTTTAATTTTTCCTTGCCCCATAGTTAGGACTCAATACGCACACAAAGCTATATTTCATAAATAAAAATAATAATGTTTATTTTGTTACAAAATTACATATTACACATACTGCGCTGGTCTTCTGTGGTAACCGATACATGTGTTGCAAAGTGTGAGTGCACTCTATTTACAAAAACTTAGATACTACTTATTAACCCCCGACCAAATAAGAGGGGTCTATAGGTATGTTTGACGTGTCTGTCTATCTGTCGGTCTATCTGTCTGTCTGGGACATCATAGCTCCCGAACGGATGGAGCGATTTTATGTAAGGTGAGTTTGGCGCGAGTGTTCTTAGATATGTTTCATGAAAATCGGTTGTGCCGTTTAAAAGTTATGGGGGTGAGAGTTGGGAAGGAAAACCGAAAATCTGCAAATATACTCGTGTGGGGTATCAAATGAAAGCGCATCGCGTCCACATTACAAAATATTATGGTGTATTACTTTTAAGGAAATTAAGGCATTAGAATCAGGGTTTTTTCTTAAATTTTCTATTTCTATTATAAATCTATATAACTTACATAGAACATTACAAAAACATAGCATATAGTGTTCAATATCAAAGATGATATCTGTGATATATCTACAGATAGGTGTTAATGGCCGTCTTTTAGTTAACACCTGTCCGAAGATATAATATCACAGTGACGACGAGAAGAATCTCGTCGCCGATCATTTTTTTTTCTTAGTGAGTAGAAACCCACAAAGAAAAAAAAATGTTCGGCGTAAATTCCTTCGGGAATATAGCGAGTTTTGACCATCAATCACAAGACTGGAAGATTTATCGATCTCGTCTGCAACAATGGTTCATTCGCTAATAGTTTGGACAACACTACGGACAGGTGTTAACTAAAACCTACCTATAAATAACCTATAAATAAGAACTTTACCTATAAATAAGAACTCCAAAATTGTAATAACTACAAAATTGTAATAACTGATATAGCTGTGTTGTTCTATTCGCTTCTCAACTCAGTATAAAACATAGAAGCGAACTGTCAAGACAATGTTATTTCCTTGATATTTGTTATTTAAACAATTTAGTTTTATTAATTTTAAGTTGACCTGTCCATGTAGGCTATGTGCTTCTAAGGAAATAAACGTTTTGACTTTGACTTTGACTTTGAAAAGACGGCCATTAGCTCACTGTTTTATTTCACTTATACACACATATAGGTATGCATACATAACAATATCATTACCAGTAACCTCGTATGGTATAGTTATTTTCGAAAAGCGGCCCACTTAATTTTTCGGTTTCGAGTACCTCTTAGATACTCTGTGTGGTAGGTTTGCGCCGGTAATGATATTTCACAAGAGACTTGTTGACGATAAATCTGACACCACCCTGGGACTGTTGAACGCTCTCCAGGTAGAATAGCAGTGTACAAGATTTCAGCCGCCTGTCGCCAAAGAATTATTTGCAAAGTTGGGTATATATTTTATCGACGAAAACCTGCAATGTTAATTTTCTAAAAAAAATTATACCTGGGTGTCACTCACACAATTACGGCGATTCAAATTGTCCCAATCACGTTGGTCGCAGTCGGGTAAAAATAAATACACTGTATTATAAAGGTCAAGTTACAAAATTTTCAAGCTTGAAATCGTACATTCAAACCTCAGATTACAGCCCTGAATATTAATTACAGTTAATTACTATTAATTGGATAATTAAATAACAATGATAAAATAATAGTTATACATACCGTAACCTTCTTTAAATTATTCTGTTTTGTATAACAAATGACAGATAACAATGTTTGTAAGTTTCTAGAAGGCTCTTAATCTATTTAATTATTACCTATTTAAGTTACAATCGAAGACTGTCTTGGCGAGTATGTTCGTTATAAAATGTAGTCCAATAGTCACACGAATCAAAGGTACGTTCTAAAATGGAGATTGCGTTTTTTTAAACCATAGTTGATTTGATCAACGTCCTCCAGTGTGTTTAATGATTATAGGTAAAAAGAAAGGTAAACCTATAATCTTTATAATTCTCCACTTTATTGACTTGGATGCCGTGTCAATTAGGTAGCACACTCGACTTTCATAACGAAGGTCGTGGGTACGAACCTAGACGAGCGCCTCTGGATTTTTCTCCTTGAAACAATGATGTGCACATTTTCTGACAACTTATAAGAGTTTGGATCCCGCATTTGGCCAGCGAGGTGAATTAAGGCCTAATCCCTCTCGTCAAGAGAAAATTCCCTGTGTCCCAGCAGTGGAAGCGATAATATGTCACCGACTTGGAATACGTGGGTTCATTCAAATACAAATAAATGCTTGCATTTCAAGCTTAGCGTCTAATTTGAGGCTAGATGAAGTTAAGTGAACTGCCCTGCCAACTAACTTCATCATAATGTTTTCAATTGAACGTGTATATGTATATTTTCGATATGTATTTGTTTGCTGGTTCTCAATTTTCGATAATACGAATCTATCATGAATGTCTGAATTTATAAACGATTTGTTTTTTGCCTCTTTATGGCCCCCGACCTCGGCAACTTTATGTTGGCGCATCCGCATCGATACGGTCGCTAGCCTTCGCCCCAGGCTCAGATTCAGTCGCGATGCATATACGATAACTTATCATAACCATTATTTTCTTTATTTATATTCTTTACAAATACTGAACCAATTTTTTTATTTTTCTCTTTCTTTGTCTTCCATTTTGCATTCTTATTCGAATACTCTGGAAGACATAAGTCCCAGACATAGATGTGAGGGACAACCGCACTCTCGATCTGTCTCTGTTTCATTGATGCGAGCATCATTATAATCACATATGCGAGAGTGGAGACCGGGTTCTTCACTCACGACCCACTCTACCTCCGTTGTTCCCCCAATGTCGTCCGACACGGTCGCGCATTTGCATCAATACAGTCGCGATGAAGTAGCACATTGCAAATGCGACTAACACGCGTCAATAGCGACAGCATCGCTACAAAAAGTCGCCGTAGTCGAGGGACCTTTGTGACAATGTGAACGAGGATGGATCACAAAGATGTAGAATGTAACTTATTCACTCTTGTTTTGAAGACAAACATCTATTTGTCTTGTAGACTTGGTTTATTTATATAAAATGTAACATCTAGTTAACATGTGTTTTTTTATAGTTTACAATTTGTATAACAATGTTAGGTTTTTTAATTCGTGCTAATAAGCATTCACATAAATTGCGTAGGTAGCGCGCTCGTATTTAACTGCTTTTAAATACCAAACAGTCAAGTTGAACTTTGATCTGCCCATGACATTGATTTGTTTTACGAGTAGGGATATTCTCGGTACTACTATACAATTTTTACTGTTGAATTGAAAATCGATATTACGATTTGTTGATAATTTAAATGTTGAAAAGTATATTGATACAAAATAATTGTTTTTGTTTGATACCTAAGTTTACAACATTAAGGCGTCTGTTTTTTGTGTAAACAATGTTTTTCTTCACAATCACTACGATGACAGCCACATAAAAGATAATAAAACACATTTGTTTTAGGACAAGTTTGTATTTAGACAGTTTTGCCTTACACAGATAACCTGCCTGTTTGAAGATTTTTTACTTTTTTTGCCACCAGTGAGCGCTCGAATGTTATAAACTCATTGAAAATATTAAAATTAACTATCAATGCTGTAGATTTTAATTATATGATTAAAGATTTTTTTATTTGTCATCATTATATTCAATTTTGCAATAATTTGCAGTTATCTTATTTGGTTTGGTTTGTTGTTGGTTCAAACCAAAATTAAATAATGAAATAGAGTGCAGATTTTTACAAGCTCTATTTTTCCATACTTAATCTTCCACCTTTTAAGCTGAAATTTTGATCACATATTATGTTTGGATGATATTGCTAAGTTAACTGTGTGACGTCATTCTAAATCCTATTATGTTGGAAATAAAATTTAATTCGGTTTATTTGTAATTTTTAATGACTCGAACAATCAAAATGGATATGAAATGAAACGATAAAAATAAGTTTAAAATTAAATCACAACTTTCTAATTTCGACTTTTTGAAAGTTTTTACATAAATATAAGTTGAAACGGTCTTAAGATAAAAAGATTTGATAATAATATCAAATCATCTTATATATATACATAGATGTACATTATGTACAGATTGAAGATGCAGTGATAATACCCGATAAGTGTGCAAAATTAGTTTACGTTAACTGTTCTGTGAGCACAGAGCACTACACTATTCCATTTTTCTTAAAAATGGTCTAATATGCAATTACCTTTATAAGCCCGTTCAACTTTCCGTACATTTTCACAGAACTCTCATACTCAGCAATACGTATATGGGTATATATAATTCTACAAAAGTAATCATCTAGTACCAGCTTCCTTCACAAAATAGTCCTGATTTCCATATTATTTTAAAGCAATTCCTGCAACATTATGCCCTCCTAAAAAACTAAACTGCTAACCTCATTGTTTGAACATAGCCTTATAATTCGTCTTGTAAAATAATTTTTATACGAACAAGAAAGTAGTTGGACAATAATTAGTAAAATCAAAGAGTAATAGAAATATTTATTCGTTGGAACGCAGGACTGTATCTCAAGGGTTCATTGACTCCTTTTGTTTTTTAAAATTATTTATTTGACAAACAGTTTTTGACTAAAATTATTCTTTTGTTTCAGGGGGACCATACGCAGCATTTGCCGGTAAAGATGCTACTAGGGGACTAGCCACCGGTACAGTGGCGGCGTCAGATAAGGAATATGATGACGTCAGTGATTTAGGAGCCGATGAAATATCCTCAGCCAAGGAGTGGGAAGATCAATTCAGGGGTGGGTACAAATAATCAGAGTGCCTGTTTCACAAGCTCCGGGTGAAATAACCAATGGTTATAATATAGAGCTATCGTAAATATAGAGATAGTTGTCATTTACAACAGTCAGTGACTGACTGACAGAGATTGGTCAATTATTTAACCATTTGACTCGGAGATTTTGTAACAAGCCCTTAGAATGACGTGGATCACATAATATGTGATCCACGTCATTCTAAGATTATGATGATGATTATCATTCATTATGATTTTATGACTGTGAGAGTGAAAATCTCTAGAAATCGGGGAACTAAGTTACTTCATTGAAATCCTACATTTGGCGTCCTTCATACTTGGATTACTCCGAGTAACCATTTTGCTTTTTTTGATTCGTAGATCTTTAGATTTGATGGGTTATAAGCTTATAATAATTATGCTGATATCGCTAGTATGACGTCAGTTATTTATTCAGGTGATGATGTCGCATTTAGGGGGAATTAAAATTACAATATATTATGATGGTTTCATCAATTGTATCCAATTTTCGACCGATCTTACAACATATTTATTAAAGCGAAAATATTTAGTCTACGAAAACCTCTTCTTTCTATGCAATTCTTAAAACAACAAACTACGCGCAAAATTGATAATGTCGTCCTTACTGAATCATATCGTTTATAATTTCATACATTATTTGCAATTTTATGAGTAAAATTTAATAAATATAATTATAAATATTATTAATAAATATGTTTTAAATTCCATTGATTTACCTAATTTATTGACAGTACGGTTTTATATTGCTCCTATTCTTTCACAGTATAGCTACCTATTAGTGATAAGTAAGCTAACCTTTTGTCTATCATAAAAACAGTCAACAGCAAAAGATACAGAATACAAGATACATATTAGATATAAATCGACAAATAACGTGTCCTATGTAAGTGATCAAATTGATTTTGAACTTCGGTGTAGGTATGGTCTTTTTTGACTAAATCAAATTTCGTTTAAAACTGACACTTTGGTAAAACTTGTTACATCCGGCACGTCACGGTAGAGATGTTTTGCAACGTTAATTTTGATCACTTCTTTTCCTGTTAACTGTATAACACTGTGTTGAATATGTGTAATCTTCTTAAAAAATATATTTTCTTAACAGATTTGAGACTCAACTTTTTTTTAATTTCAGAGAAATACGACATTGTTGGACGTCTTCTAAAGCCAGGTGAAACGCCAAATACATATAGCGATGGTGGAGAGGATAAGAAAGACCTGTAAATAGTAACTTAATCAATTTATTTTGGGTTTCGGCAACAACGTAACGTACGTTTTGGGATATAAGACTTTTAAGCGCTTTGTAGGGATTAATATGTATAATTATAATAACATTTCATTACATATTCAGACAACATCTAATATTTAAAAAAAATAACGATATGGGTCTTAGAAAAGAAATTTAAAGTCACACATTACCTTTTATTACTTTACAATCTTTGATTTACAGATAATCATTGCCTATAATGTAAATAGGCGAGTTGAATATAATAAAATAATTATAATAATAGATTATTCTATTAAATTTTATACATACTTGAATTTTTTTTTGCAAATGACAAATTAAGTCGATTCAATTCATTGAAGTTTTGTGTAACGTCTCGTTTAGACGATTTATACAATACGGTTACGTTACGTGCACTTTGTGCTATTTATTTTCGTACTTTCTTAATTGTTGTAGAAAAAAAAATTGTCTCCAGTATTTTTAGATGGTCTAACCGAGGGACCAAGTCGAATACCTATTTATTTATGTGGTCGTCTTGCTTATTATTGTCAGATATTTATACGATTGGCGTTAAAATAATTGATTGGAAGTAATCAGAGATTATGTGTGACTGTGAGTTCTGGGCCTAGACTACGAGATAAGACTTGTTGATAAATCTAAACTGTGTTTTGCTTGTCGCAATTGATACTTAAATATATTTATAAGAAATTATTATCATCAAAAATGCCAATTGTCAGATATATTGATAATAATGATAATGTTCGTTTTCGAGATAAAACAGATAAGATAAAATGGAAAATGACTGAGCATGATGTTGTCATTACTAAAATAACCTTTGGTATGATGTGTTTCCTTTGAACTCGTTACAATATTATGTTTCTTTATTTTATGAGAAATAAAAACTTGTCTCGTTATTTTCGACATCCAACTATTCAACTGGTTACGAAAATACATTTCTGTTCCACCTATCGAATTATCGAATAAAACATCGAACGTTTGTTAACAAAAATGTATAATAATTAAGAAACTACCTTAGAATCAAATTACCTACGTTATATACATATTTTTTTTTGTATTTTGAGTGTTATTATGCGACGCTTAATGCAATGAAAATAGTTGTTAATTTATTATTATTTGTTTCAATAATTTTGTTTGTGACATCTTTAGAGGGATTTTGATAAGTAGCTTAATTATAAAGTAAAACGTTTTATTTACGTAATCTATTTGTTTCATTTCCCTATGTCATAATATAAAAATGAGGAGGTTGGATTTGGAGGTTTTTTCTGTTTACGTCCGTAAGTGCTAACCCTCTGAATCCCTACACGTGACCTCCGGGTGGTGCTAAGAACAGTCTCTGGTGGTAAGCTTCGGCCGCGGCTTGTCACCACCCTCCGGGCGGGGCCAGTGCGTGAAACGATTTTATCGTGTTTCGTAATGTTGTCCAGAGAAGCCGAAGACCTTCTAGATATTCATGGCCCATCTAAGACCACATCGTCACTTTTCATCAGGTAAGATTATAGTCAAACAAAAGAATATAAAAAACATTATCTAGCTTAAAAACAACGAATCGCAGAATGTGTTGGCAACCGCATAACTGAAAAACGCCTGGACCAATTTGGCCACTAATTTTTCCAAATGTTCGTAGAAGTAAGTCCAAGGATGGTTTTTAACGCTAGAAAAATTCTAATACGATATTTGAACCCGTGCGAAACCGGGGCGAGTCGCTAGTTATAAATATAATAGTCTGTATTTATACATTTAATATTATGGCGTAATAATCATTCTATTTTTTATATTCAACAATCGAAATACTTGCTAAGAATAAGTTTACAATAAATTAAATAATAATAAAATAATTTTGGTTTATAATATACTTAAACTATTATGTAGTCTATGGCCTCAAACTAGGACAAATTTGTATCTTGGAGAACCCCTCCATTGAAAAGTAGAAAACTCACTAGATCCATGATGTATGTATATTTATATTTATGTATATGTTATAGATTTATTGGAAACGAACCACGATACATGTTCTACATTATTTAATTAAGTGTCCTTAATAAAAAGCCGTGTTGGCTAAAGTGGGAGGACACTCGACTTTCATTCCGAAGGTCGTGGGTTCAAACCCCGCCACGCACCTCTGGATTTTTCTTCTTGAGAAATTTATGAGCGCTTTAAACACGTGCTTTATAACGGCGAAGGCAAACATCGTGAGGAAACCGGCATGTTCTGAGAACTTGCCGGTTTCCTCACGATTGTTTGCAGGGCATGTGACATTCACCAACCTGCACTTGGCCAGCGTGGTGAATTAAGGCCTAATCTCTCTCGTCAAGAGAGAAGTCCCTGTGTCCCAGCAGTGGGAACGTTAATAGGGTGATGATGATGAAGAAAATGAAGCAGGGGATAGGCGCAAGGTAATTCTGGAGTAAGCCCATTATTTGAATAAAAAATGCATTAGCTTAAGACATGATCACATGCGTAACCGGCTAAGTTATTAGTAATTTCCTTTGCCATTTAATAAAAAGAGCTAAAAGTTGTACGTTATTTTTAAATTTAAAGTTTAAATAAACTTCAGTTTTATTTTAGTTTTCATTTCCACTCTTACCAACTAATTTGCGTAATATTGAATATATTTAATATTAAATTAAGTATTCTTGACCTACACACAACAAGGATAGCAATACATATTAGGGTAATAAGAGACCTAGCTGAAGCATCCTTTTTCCTTATACTTCTAATTTGTTAAAAATCAGCCGTTTTGAAATACATGTTACTACATAAGCTGTCAAGGTGACTATCAATAATTGATTAGTCTTGCCAACTGTTTCAATAAAAAAAATTCAAGAAACCTATCCCACAAAATACTTCTTTGAAATTTTAATTTTGTCCGTCATGCCTCAAGTTCTTTTGGGTTCATTAATTAGCTCAAAGACATTTTATGCACAGACGTTTCTATCTATACTTATAATAAATTGAAGTCTCTCCCCGTCACTTTGTCTGTCTTTATGTTCGGAATAAACTCAAAAACTACGGAACGGATATTTATGTGGTGTTCAGCAAAAGTACGTGGAAATCATCAAAACATACATGTGTTGTAAAAGTTATAAAAATAAAATCATATATTAAATAAATAAGCGGGAATCAAACATGCAACCTCTTGCTCCTCAGGCGGACATTCGCCCACTGAGCCACAGAGGTCGTTAAAAAACGTTACACATAAATAACTTTATAAAACAGATTTGTTTTATGATAGTCCCTTAATAATAATGCATAATACATAATTATTAAGGGGCTATCATGCCAAGTCTCAATATGGTTAGGGAGGCGAATAGGGGAGTTTTCGGCAATACTCGAGCGTGGCAGTTTAAGATATGAGAGATACCTTAGACCTAATAGAACAACCTTGTAAAGTATTTAGCTCTATATGTAGTGACGCGCGCCTAGAATAGATGATCAGATTAGTAAAAAAAAATTGATAGTCTGAAATACTCGAGCGCGTCAGATTAAGATATTGGGGGTTGATTTTAGTGTTTAAAGACTAAATTTAACTAATCTGACGATAAGTCCTTGACGCCGCCAAGTTATAGGGTCGCGAAATTGTAAAAAAAAACGTTAATCCGGCATTCTCGAGCGCGATTTTATTTTTTTTATTTTGAAGAATATAATCTTAAACTTACTAAAAATACAAAATCTGCCGGTTTCCGCATGACCGGAAGTGTGGAGGAGCCATTTCGTCTTCCTAAGAACGCTATACGGCATATAAGTCACAAACGATACATTTTACAAAAAAAAAGTTTAAATAAACAAAAAAGGTAATTTTATTTTACACAAAAAAGATCTCTAAGAAAAAAAAACAAAAAACACAAAAAAAGAAACCAAAAAAAAACCTTTTTCGGTCAGATTAAGAGAACCCACCAATATTATTGTCAGATTAAAAAAATATGCTTTCAGGATACCGAGATAAACCTCCCCTATGAAAATCAGACGCGCCCGAGTCATCATCACCCTATTAACGTTCCCACTGCTGGGACACAGGGACTTCTCTCTTGACGAGAGAGATTAGGCCTTAATTCACCACGCTGGCCAAGTGCGGGTTGGTGAATGTCACATGTCCTTCAAACTCTTTTTTTGAAGTTCTCAGAACATGCCGGTTTCTTCACGATGTTTGCCTTCACCGTTAAAACACGTGAGCGCACATAAATTTCTCAAGAAAAATCCAGAGGTGAGTGGCGGGGTTTGAACCCACGACCTTCGGAATGAAAGTCGAGTGTCCTCCCACTTAGCCAACACGGCTTTTTTTGCATTTTTGATTACTTTTTATGCCTACCCCCACCACGCAAACCGGCAGATTAGTATACCGTTGTTATCAGAGGCACTCCGGGCATACGTAGTATGAATATCTGACGCGCTCGAGAATGCCCAAGTAACTGTTTTTTTTAACATTTTTGAAAAACCGTACACGCCAAACCCACCGCTAAAATGGTTTTGGCCATAGGAGCTTTTCTTTTCGAAATTATTTTATCTTTCGATATTGATAGATCTCGACGGCGCCGTTGAATTACGCCATTTAGCTACCTCGCCTCCCTAACTATATATTTATATAAAATATTAAAGAATTTTAATATTGATATGCGTCACTATAAGATGCTGTTAATTATTACGTAACAACTTAATGCTTCGTGTACGGAGATTTCATACACAATTGATTTTCAATTGTTATGGACCACGTTCGTGACTGGATGTATTAAGACAGAAAGTCGCTTAAGTAGAGACTGAATAAATTACTAACCGACTTGGTATTACATGGATCTCACAACTTTTTACCGCAGAACAACTGAGTTGCGCGACTTGGTTTTTTTGACAAGTATTGTTTTTGATGGGATTCCTCTTTTACGCAAAAACTACTGAACCCATTTAAATGAATTGACTTTTACCTCGGGAAAATGTCATTCCGCAGGAAAATCCATTATAACGCCGGCTAACACCGCAAGGCACTAATAGTAATTAAAAATTGATTTTTTCTATTAATATTATGAAAACCGGTAAACTGCACCAGCTTTATTATTATAATCTAAACTATTCAGTTGACATGCGACGCCTCAAAGACCTTTTGACAAAAACCAGTCGGTTGTCTTTTCTACGTGCTGTAACGCTTCAGATACATTTGCAGACGAGGATTCGTGTCACATTGGTCACGCTAAAATCATCAAGTAGGTACAGTTAGCGTTGAATTTATATTATATTATATTTTATGTTATGAATTTGTTTATGCGTCTAGTAACAATGGTAACATGCAAACTTTAAGAAGATCGATTTGATAGCTTTGTTTGTCTTGATCATTTTAAACACCCCGATTATCAATTCAGTGTGCATAAAGCTTTAGAGTCTAAGGGCTTACACGGAAGCTGCGTCGTCTTAAATAGTCGTGTATATATATAGTTAGGGTTGTAAACTGTTGGACTGACGCGTTTTGTTTTAGTTTGTACATAAGTAATTGGGGTTCAAAATATATCAAGTCTGTTGTTCTTTATATAAGTATAAAGAACAACTGACTTGATATATTTTGAATTATAATATTATAAGGATTCGAGCTGCTTACATCATTTTGGTTTTTCAAATTATATTGAGTACTCATGTTTTTATCTATTTGACGCTGATTGTTCAAGCTACACGATGTGAATTTATCTATATTTATTTTATTTCTAACGCAAAGTAATTTTAAATGATGTTGATAAAAGATAAAGTCATTTTGATACATCTAATATATGTATAAAATTTCCTTGTCACAATGTTAGTTACCGTAGGTACACTACACGGCTGTAGTACCGTTTTTTACCAAATTTTATACGCGTATTCTCTAGGTCTGAGAATCGGCCAATATCTATTTTTCATTCTATAAAACAGCTTTTGCTGGGGTCAGCTAGTAAATAATATATAAAAAAAATAACATTTACGTTCCTACCTTATATTCTGTTCTATATCTCAGCGGTTCAGCAAATTTATTCAACCCTTGTTTCTACTTATAGAAATAGCCACAATCTGTTTCTGTTTTTAACTCTACTCCTTCATCAATAAATGTCTATCAATACAATGTATCGACATGATTTCTATTATTAACAAGGGTTGAATATATTCAACCGCTACGCACGAACCACTTAATGAGATAAATAACAAAATATACAAGAACGTAAAGGTTATTTTTTTCACATATATTAATTACTAGCTGACGTTGTTTTGCAAAATTAAAAATAGTTACGATGTTACTTTAAATGAAAACCAAACAGGCCGTTATCATCAAAATAACTAAGACACAACCAGGGATGCGTATATATCTATGTCCATGAATGGACGTCCTAAATCTGAAATGATAACTTATCTACTTCCTTTCCTTATCGATCCTGTCCTGTCTGATTCCTGTCGGCCCAACATGTATTTGTTGGCGATCGAGTGCAGCATCGGGGCCACCTAGCGGTTACGCTGCACAACGAGTGTACGCCAATGCACCAATCGTTGACTTCGAGGCGCCATCTATCCGATGACAACGGCAACTGCTTCATGACGTGTAGTAGGAGAGGAAGGGGGAGACCGAGCCATTAACTGGATTTTCGTGGGCTAAGCATAGGCAGGATAGACTAAACTTGTTTACGCCAATTTAATTAAAGTTGTAACGTGTAGATTTTACTTTTAATAAAAGTGTAAACGTTATACTTGTTTCTTTGTGGAGAAACAAGTTTAGTAGTTTAGTAGATTTAATATTTTGCTTTTATTTCTCTGTATCACTTAAGCACTTACATGTGTCATCTTTTATACAGTCTATCCAGCTGAAATTATGAATATTTCAAAGATATTTAAGACTTGTTATGCTTTTATAAGACACAACCAGCAGGGATGCGTATATATGTCCATGAATGGACGTACTTTATCTGAAATTATGACTCATCTTCTTCCTTTCCTTATCCCACATAACGTGGGGTCGGCCGAACATGTATTTTTCTTCCATTTTCCTGTATCACCTGACACCTAAGCACTTACATATGTCAACTTTTATACAGTCCATCCAGCTGAAATGATGAATATTTCAAAGATATTTAAGACTTATAATGTTTTTATGGGAACATATTATCAAAGTTTTCCTGCTCTATATTGGAAGTTCGCATCATCCATATATTCTTGTAAGAAGTGTTGGCTGAAACAACTACAGTAACTCTCAATTCCGATAACAATCGAAAACCTCTCTGAAGTTTCCTGTACCACACTTGACTTAAAACTTAGGAAGGAAACAATTTTGCAATGTTTTTTTATATACTTAATACTTAAATAATTGTAATCGTGCCTTTTTATTTATTGTGTTTTTCAAAATATGTATTTACTACGTTCAACCCATAGGGGAAATATGGGCATTTCACCATCTCCGATGTAAAAATAGAGCTATTTCTCTGAGTCCCATGTGATAAAGTAAGATAGCTCTTGGTATAATTATCCCATAAGAAGAATTATTGACATAATCTTAACTTCTCATTAAAAATGAAAAAAAAATGTTTCTAGATTTATTGTAAATATTTTGTGTTCCAAAATAACTAACCGAGTTTATAAAATATAGACGATTTTCATAAGGTATCATTATTAAAATTGTAATAGGTTCGTCTTTGATCAAAAAGACTTTGATTGCCTCAAAGAAGCCTATAACAGTACAGTTATCATATTCGATCTCTAAAAGAATTACGTAAAACTTGTCAGGCCAGCGGCATCTTAAGTAAACGATATACCTACTGTACATACATCTTAATACAGCATTATTAATCCATAGACAAATAAGAGTATAAATATGGCAAAAAAATTAAACATAATTTTGTAAATTAGTTAAAAATAAATTTTTATTAGCCACAAAATCACTTTTTGTGTAAACTTTATAAGTCCAAATTTGTTTAAATCAAAAAATTACTGAGTTTGTAAATTATTTTATTGGTTCATAATTGTTCGTTCTCTTTATTCCGGGCAATAAATGTTCTTGAACATTCTTTTAAAATAGTTGGTCATCCATGTCTTAATTTTTTTTTAATTCCCGAACAAACCTTAGATACATTACAATATTTACGGTGTTCAATTACTGTAAATAAAAACTTACTTATATTTTGATTAAAAATTTAAGAATAAGCTTAAATTTATCTATTAATAACCGGACATCCTGTATAAATAAATAGCTTAAGATTCATCTCAATTTTATAACGTCACATTTTTAGAAGAGTAGCCTAAATACAGTGATCTACATTCTCCGAGGAGAAAATGTCCGCTGTAATCCCCGCCAACGTAGAGCTTCAAATTTCAGTATGTCAAACTATAATGCTACACAAACTAGAACAGCTTATCTGCTGTAAGCAGTGTGTGGTGTAACTTATAATTCGTTGGCGTAAGAACTTTGTACTCCGAAGATTTAGACTACAGGTATGAGAGTTTATATAGAGAGTGTTTAAGGTACCGGTTATGAAGAATTGATCGCATAATGATTTGTTTTTTTTTTCCGATTTTAAACAGAATTTATTAAAATAGGGCATTTCAGGCGAAGTTTGAATTACTTTGATTTTACCAGTGTGGTTAGATGATGTCATGGTGTATAAACGAAATATACAATAATTAAGCTGTACTTTATTGGATTGGAGGGCTTCAGCTTATAATTTCAATTTATAATAAGTAAGTTGTATAACTAAAATACGGTTAGTTATTTTCACAGTATTATTAGATAGGTATTGAATAATTATGGCAGTGATTGTTTTACAATTGGCCTTCGCAGGGGAATTCTCGTGATGATTATTAAAACTATTCGTAATAAAACCGATAAAATTGTCGGATTTATGTTAAAATATCGAATTCGTAATATTATCATAGGCGCGAAATTGCCTTCCGGTTCCCGGGCGCGGATCGAACCCACTATCCCTAGCACGCAGGTGGACCTTTTTCCTCTACGCCACTACAGCAGTCATATTATTATCTCCAGCCAGGGTGACCCTTGAACGCATCTAAATCACGGACTGACACAGAATGAATAATCATGGACAGGAGAAAACAAACATACTAGAATAATAATTCATAAAGTGTAATTGATACAAACGACTGTTTAACCGTGTAAATTAAAGTTCGCGAAACTGGCAGAAGCAGCCCAGTTAGATACACGAGTGCTGTGGTCACTGCGATAAATACCAAGGCTCAGCCCCTTGCCAAATACAACGAGCAAAAATAAAAATTTTACAACACATTTCCGCGAAACCAGTGACCTTACTCTACTCTGCGTACAACACTGTTGTATTTTACAACTTTGTACATAAAACTTGCGAGTTCTATAATATTTTTTTAAAGAATTAACTAGCTAACTAGCTTAACACGATATGGTGTTGCTAGTTTTTTGGATTATTCCGAACAACGTATTGTTCAGCGGTAAAATACGTTGCGGTCTAGAGCTTTTTATTGTTTATTAAATGGGATGATATTTTTTTAATATGAATCAGTAGTACCTACCAGGGATAATCGCGCTCAAACAAACAATCAAAGATACTCTTCAGGTTTATAATATTAGCATAGATTTAGAGGGGTCGCTATCAAATAGACCATAACGCTAAAAGACATTTTGTAGTCTTTGTGAGTCGATATACAAAAATGCTAAATGCCTCTTATGCAAAACTGGATATTAAAATGACACAATTTAGTGGTTAATGGTGACAAAGCAAACAATTTTGTATTTTACACTCATTATTATTTGCGTGTTTTTCTTATTAGTATTGCGTAATTTTTTTCGGTTTATGTAATCTCAGCATTGTGTAGCATATTGTATTTTCAGTCAACCTAATGAAATGAAATTATTCAATGAAAAATTTACTATATTATTTAAAAACGTAGGTCACAATATATAATATCTAATTGTGATCAATTTCTTGTCGTTACATTGACAGTGTTTAATTTCATAAAAAAAAAGGCTCGTTCTACAGTTCACCTAAGTCGTATGCTCAAAAAATTGACTTCTTTGACAATTCATCCGTATTTTTTTCATACATCATCTCACTACTAACACTTTTAAATAAAATCATAATATTTTATTATTTATTAGGTATTTAGATACCTGCGTAAAATTGTTGATCTAATTATGTTGACAAATACAAATGAATTGTTCACGTTCTGAGAAATCAAGTCCTTTCAATTTATAGATAGTTGTTTGTCATCCGTTTTATTAATGTTGATAAAATAAAATGCCCTTTCAAGTATAAAGATGATGAAGAAAATATAAAAATAATGTTAGGTTCACGATTCAGCAATAGATTTTATTAGATTAGATTAGACAACACTTTATTGCACACCACACAAAATATACAAAAAGTTAACATAATTTCGGAGTACTAGGCGGCCTTATCGCTATGAATGATCTCTTCCAGGGTTCCTTTGTTTGTATAGGTTCAAAAGTAACGAGAAATACAGTGATGTATCAACACCACCGTATTTCTAGTGAAAGGAAACATTTAACTATATATATATATATATATATATCTAATAATACACTGAACACAACTTACTGAAGAACGAGACGAATGGCAATGAAAGTAATTAAGAGATTTTAGACGAATAAACTTAATAAATAGATTATTAAATATAGTCAAAGTCAAAGTCAAAGTCAAAACGTTTATTTCCTTAGAAGCCTATGCTTACATGGACAGGTCAACTTAAATCTAATTTAAATAAAAACTAAGAATAATCAAGGAAATAACAAAGTCTTGACAGTTCGCTTCAATTTTTTACACTGAGTTGAGAAGCGAATAGAACAACTCAGCTTCCATCTCTTATGTTGTTATTATAACAATATTGGTGTACAACATGGTTACTTATACATTTAACATTTACAAACAAATGCTAGTCAAACATGCACATAACAGAAAAAAAAACTAAATTTAGCTATTTTGTCCATCCTAGTGGAACCGAGCTACATCTGACCAAGCATTATCGTCTTTGATATAGTCCTCTGTAGAATAATAGGCTTTTTTCAAAAGACATTTTTTAATTAAAAACTTAAACTTTCGAATGGGTAGGTCAGTTATAAACTGCGGAAGTTTATTATAAAAACGGACACAATTGCCCATAAAAGATTTCCCCACCTTACGTAATCTAAATGTAGGGATATGTAGTTTATTCTTATTTCTAGTATTAACATTATGGAAATCACTCTTTTTAAGAAAATCTTGCTTATTTTTGTGTGTGTACAGCAAATTCTCATAAATATATTGTGAAGATGTATACATACATACAAAGATATACTGCAATTACGAAGATTATAGCATTTTAAAATAGATATAGAAAGAGAATTTGTATTATTTATACATAGATATACTGCAACTACGAAGATATAGAATTTAAAAATAGCTTCGTAATATTTATATTTACACAATACAAAAACAAATATGTTAAAATACATCTTATGGAAAGCAGCGGGCAGCATTTTTTCCCCAAAATAAGTCGTGTCACAACACATTCGCTTGCGTAAGCAAATAATCCCGGACAAATAATTCCAGAACATTTGTCCCAACAACTCTAATGAATAGACAAAAGAACCTTATCCGCGCTTCACAAGAATAATGTAGAAAGTAGCTGACGCAAAAACGTTTCTTTCTTTCTTCCATCATCATCAACTGAGGCCATGTTGACGTTGGCACACCTATTAATACAAGACGACAAAGAAAAAACGCTTCAAAACTTTATACGCTTTTAAGCGTTTTTTTTGTATGTCTTGCTATGATTCGCTTAAAAGTGCAGCGCGTAAGTAATTGATCGTCCTTTGGGGCTGAAAAGTTCTCGACTGTTTATTTTATGTATGACTGTTAAGCGTTGAAATATGAAATATTTCTAACGTGTTTTTTTTCTAAATAGTTACCTTAACGATAATTCCTTATCTAAAGAAACTTTTGTTCTATGTGCCGTCATAGGATTGTGTTTTATTGTATTTTATGTTATCGTATAAATATGGACTATCACGTTGTCGGAAATAAAACCTTTTTTATTTATTTTTTTTTTTTTAATAGGAAAGACCTACAAATGTATGTCATACACATGATGCTATAAAATTATAGCATCATGTGTTTATTGGATTATTTAGATTAGCTTACACATTAAACATAAACATGAATCTTCATAAAATATTTTGTAATACAATTTTTGAAATTATGCCTAATGTGAATTATGATTAATATTATTCATTTCAGTTACTAATACTAATCAATTTCTTTTATCATTATTACCAATTAATAATTATAAATTCATATTTTCTTAACCCAGTCAGAAGTATTGGAATTTGAAGTATTTCAATACCTTTGTTTTGATCTTTCTACTGTTGAAAATGAGCACTTCGACCTTATTCGTGTAGAGCATCGTATCTTGATTGAACGAGATTACGCATTGTAGGAAATGGGGTCGCGCTTTTCTTCGGAAAACTTTATTGACTGAGGTATCATTTGCCTTAGAATTAACAGTGTCTATTATCCTATTTTATATTATTGAAGACAATTTCACAAGTATTATAAAACAGGATATATACAAAAAAAAATTTATGAAATATATTGGTGATTATTTAATAACCTTGTAAATAGGCCGTGTTGGCTAAGTGGCTAAGTTTCATTCCGAAGGTCGTGGGTTCAAACCCCCAACGAGCACCTCTTGATTTTTTCCCAAACAATTATGTTCGTTTCAATCACGTGCTATATCGAGGCAGGCCAACATCGTGCCTAAAACGGGATATTCTGAGAACTTTAAGAGTTTGAAGAGCATGTGACATTCATCAACCCGCACTTGGTCAGCGTGGTGAATGAAGGCCCGATCTCCTGAGAAGTTCCTGTGTCCCAGCAGTGGTAACTGTAATAGGGGTGCCAGCATTTAAATGGGTAAGAGTTCTTTCACAAGCCAAAGAAATGAATATTTACTTACTACTAAAACTAATCCGGATTCAAAAAGTTCCCAGAAAGCTCGAACTGCTAGATGAGAAGTTAAAGCTGAACAAACTCTATTAACCTAAATTTTTACAACCAGACAACAAAGAGCATGGAAAGAACCAGCTTGAACATTCTCCATCTGCTGAAATACGTAAAAACTTCGCGAACATAATCACCGAGCTCGTTGTATCAATTTGCAAAGTAGCTTAAGTTTGATTGGTAGTAAAACAAGATAAACAAGTTAATCGGTTGTTTTCGGTGATATCGTTGTCAAAACTTGTACCCGTAGTCGTATTATTGTCAGTTAAATGCGCGGAGTTAAAATACTGTCCGAACGCACGCACCGAACTAATTGCATTTCTGATTCCCTCTGACGTTGGAGTAATTAACTGGATCGTGCTTTCGCCGGGGAGCAAAGAGCTAGATCACTTGATATCGAGAACAGCAGCGATATCCAATAATGGGAATTGCAGTTACTTACTAGATAATATATATTTACTTGAGTAGTTATTAAGTTGCTTGGGTATCATAGTAAATAGTATATATTATTACATGGCAGATGTTGCCGAGTGCATTATCGAATAGTATACAGCTGGAGAGTTGGTAGGCTAACGCGAGAAAATATGTACGTTGTTCCCACGTCATTTAGCCATCAATAAAACATAGGCAAGGCCATGGCGAGAAACTCTAGTTTACATTAAATCTTATAGGAGCTAAAGGCCAACCTACACAAACCACAACCACACGACAAAACAACGTAACCACATAGCAACATCAACCCATCCACGTGGCGTTTATTATGTATATAGAAAAACAAAAAGAGTTTTCCGGTAGTTATCGATAAGTGCGTTGATACTGATTTTGTGGCTGCGATGTCGGTGCGTTGTCGTTGCGATGTGGTTGCATTGTTTTGTCACATGGTTGTGGTTAGTTTGTTTTAACCCTTACGGTAAGTTTGTTCTAGTCATTACAGTTCAACAAAAACATTGGTGAAAAACGTATTTGATTCGATCAAAGTGGTTTAGCTAATATCCCGTTGGCAGCATCTGTGTTGTGGCCACTGAAACGAGGTAGGGGCGGAAAAGCGAGCATTTGACATTCTTTTTGAACATTTCCACATTCACTCGTAACCTAAAAAGGAAGAAGTAGACTCTTCAAAGCGGTTTGATCCTACGAGTGTTTTTACTTACGTACCTACTTTCTTTATTCTTTGTTAATTTCGTGTAATTGATAGGTAAGTACGTTTAAAGCCCACTTTATTTTTTAACCCCCGACCAAAAACGAGGGGTGTTATAAGTTTGACGTGTATGTCTGTCTGTCTGTCTGTCTGGGACATCGTAGCTCCCGAACGGATGGATCAATTTCAATTTAGTTTTTTTAATAATAATTGTCATTTTTAATTTTTAAGGACATTCTTTTCATCATCATCATCACCCTATTAACGTTCCCACTGCTAGGACACAGGGACTTCTCTCTTGACGAGAGAGATTAGGCCTTAATTCACCACGCTGGCCAAGTGTGGGTTGGTGTATGTTACATGTCCTTCAAACTCTTTTAAAGTTTTCCGAAAATGCCGGTTTCCTTACGATGTTTGAGCACTTCACTTTGATGTTTGACAATCTTTAAATTTTATTTTACTTACAAAACTTTAATTAAACATACTTTTAAGGGGGTAAAACGCGTGTTGAACATTTGCATGAAACGTAGAACGGATTTTACGAAACTTGGTGGAGTAAAAAGGAGTCTAGTCTAATAGGAATAGGAGTAAAATAGGGGTTGAAAGTTTGTATGAGTCTTATGACTTTTAAATGTATGCTCTATAGTGATAGTGTGTAGGTATAGAATAGAATAGAATAAAAAAAAAATGTGTAATGTTATACAAAAATACAAAATTATTAAAAATAAAATTTAACCTAGCATGCGTAATAACTAAACAAACACTAATACAATATATATACACTAGTAGTAGTAGTAGTGTGGTATACTAAAAATGTATATTTATAAAATTCATAGGTGTAATTTTATCAGGTACTATTTACCTAAATATGTAACACAACGTGCACGAAGTCGTAGGTGCCCAAAAGTCTTTATTTAAGCCAAAAATGTCGGGTTCTTTATCTCAATCACTTTCAAGTAAGTGGCAAAATAAATCGATAGTTAACTATCATCTTAGTTGGCTGAAATCGTATGAATCACTGCGAATCCCACCCAACAGGCTGATTGATAACTATGCCTTGTATCTCCACAGAATGTATATCGAAAATGGTAAGTTTGGTGGTTATTGTGTATTTACACAATACACACGGAACACACATACAA
Source organism: Gymnoscelis rufifasciata (assembly GCA_929108375.1). Taxonomy (NCBI): domain Eukaryota; kingdom Metazoa; phylum Arthropoda; class Insecta; order Lepidoptera; family Geometridae; genus Gymnoscelis; species Gymnoscelis rufifasciata. The sequence goes on along the minus strand of OV815302.1, from coordinate 6,969,964 downwards.
ACCGCCATTCATTATGGTCCTTTAAAGAGTTTCTATTTAGATTTTGCCATTTTAAATATTAGGTATTTCAATTCATTTTAATTATATGAAATTTTACCTTTTTTTTGAACTCAGCGTGGGATGACTTAAACACTATAGTCAGAAGATTTTATTAAAGCTGGTTAACGGAAATAAGCTACATCCAACAATTCTTATTGTCACGACTCCCTTTATCTAGTCATAATAATAATAAAATATTAGTATTAGTATTGTCTAGTAGTGAATTTCTACGTACTGGAAATAATAAACGATGGCCGTTGTAAGAGAAGATAGTAAGACTTAAAGTTAAACCTTTGAATACAAATCATTTAATTTAGTAATAGACATTTAAAAGATTTAACTAGACTACATAACCTGCCTAAGATACATTCCAAATAACGACCAATAAATTCACCAGTAAACTAAGGGAGTGAGGTCGCGGGTAAACACGAGTACCTACCTCATAAATAACAAACCAGTCTATTCCCAGCTTTAATTGTTTTGTATCCCGTCACGATTTACTGCTGGCGAAATGATTTTCGGAGCAAATTCGCCCCTAAAGCGATATGAATTAATCAATTTGATAAGTCATACTGATATATGGTGCTGTGGCCGATTAGCAGTTACCATCGATAAGACTTTTTGAAAAATTATGGTGATGATGTTGAAAACTATCATAGAGGTTTTATTGGTGAGGTTTTAGCTAGGTATTTGGAGAGGCAGAATTGTCAAATACATTGCTGGCTTTGCCCGAATTTTTGTATAGATAGAGTAAGTTTGGAGCTTTGTTGAAGAAAAACATGAAATCGATACAATTGGATGGAAAGGTCCTATAAACCATTTTAACCAAAATTAGTCATGAATTATTTTTTTGGGTCAAAATGGTTTTAGACCTTTCCATCCCCAAATTGTTGATAGTTTAGTAGTTGGTTCAATAATGTATTACTTACAAGTATTGATTTTTCAAATTAAAAAAAAAATAAACTGTGAAGTAAAATAACTTTATAGAAAATATGAATCTATAATGTTGCTCCGCAATATTTACCATATTGACGCTAACGTGACGGTTTTTGATTGAAAATTGACAAAACGAACAATCAATTTCGTTTTGTTGCCCAACATCTGCCTGATTCATATTGCTAGCTTTCGAGAATCGAATTAAAATCAGACAGTTATTTTGAGTATTTAACAAAATTCAGTAGGTACATTTAAAGAGTACGACGCATATTATGCCAAAAGCATTTTACCGCGTCGCTATTTTAGCGACGATTTTAGCTTATTTTTCGCGAAAAGGTATATTTTTATAAAGTAGTAGTATAGTTCTGTTTTTGTGTTATGGTATTATTGTTATTATTTTAATTGATATAAGCCACATGAGAGCTAAACTCTCGTCGTTTTAGTTTTATTACGAAAGCTCATAAGCTTTCGATTTCGGCTACACTGACATATCACTGTAGTCGAAATCTAGTATTATATTTTAAACTAGCTGTGCCCTGCGGTGCTACCCGCGTTATAATGGATGAAGTACTCATACCAATCAATCATCATCCAACAACATATTTATTTGAATAAAGTTAATATATTATGTTGATACAACTTAAACAAATTATTTCGACCAAATTAGGTACCATAAAAACGGTTTTTGTGAGTTAATCTTAAAAGATAGACATATACTATTGCGGACTGTTTTTTAGATCATAAAAGAGCTATTATTCTTTAATACATATGTTTTGTCTATCTTGAACTGTTTTCACGGCGCACGCAACGGAAGGCTTCAAAGATGAACAATTTCTCCCGTTTTTTACACATTTACCACTATATCTTTGCTCCTATTGGTCGTAGCGTGATGTTATATAGCCTATAGCCGTCCTCGATAACTGGACTATCCAACACAAAAATAATTATTCAATTCGAACCAGTAGTTTCGGAGATTAGCGCGTTCAAACAAACAAACAAACAAACAAACTCTTCAGCTTTATAATATTAGTATAGATAATGGCTGTGAGCACTACCTACCTAAACATAGAAAAAAAAAGTATAATTTTTGTTAATCGGAATTTTATCACAACAAATTACTAACATGTAGGTACGAAACTTGTTTTTTTTTAATTCATCGCATAATCCATAATTTTGTTTTTACTATTCAGGAACTTTTAAAGTACTTAATTAATTAACACGTACGTACGTAATTAACATAACATCTTTTCTATATTTAGTAAAATGTATTCCTTTATAAATTCAGCTTTTACCAGATTTGCCTCACATATAACATTTCCTTACCAAGTGAAGTATCAACTTGCAATGTGTAGTCTAAGTTTGAATGGTATGTTTCCTAGATCTATGGTTAAAGTATTTTGATTCACGGGCGCTGTTCGAGTGTTAAGTAAATACGTTTAAGTTTCAAAGTTATTCAAAACTTATGCGCAGGCAGACGGGGGCCACTCTACTATTGTATGGGATTGATAAATTTTGATTTACCTTTAAATCCATTGATGATTCGCTATTTGGAAACATAAGCCTTTTTGAACCCTTTTGAAAACCTGCAGTCTAGTTAGAAAAAAAAAGTATCGTTTTCGGAATAAAAAAAATATTCAGAATAAAATTGTATTTATATGCAGAACCTATTGGTCTAAGTATTCCTTATATAGGCACTTAGACCAATAGGTCATTTAATAAAAATATATAATTTTAGTTGCAGCATTGGCCACTTAGGTATTTTGTGAATAACATGTGTGTATCAACCGAAACACATTCCCAGAACTTACCTCGAGGCATATTGCTGTAAGAAACATTAAAACTTAATAGAATTTAGATTAAATGCCTTCCCCCAGGGCTGACAAAACGACGCAACCACATCGCACCGACAACGCAACCTCGACGCTGCAACAACGCAACCACGTGGTCAAGCGTCATTTTGTATTGAAAATCAATAATCTATTTACACGTAGAATATTTTGCACTCGTCATCGACCACTCATTAATATCGCAATGACAACGAAACCACATCGCACCGATATCGAAGCCACAACGTTGCGATGTAGCTTTTGAATTAATCTTATTTTAAGTCTAGAAGCCACCAGAACTAATGATAGTAACGTTTAGTCAATTCAAATCGAGGTTTTGGCCCGTGGTGGGTGCGGTTTTAAGCGTTTAAGGCTATTATTTTTATGTGAACCCTTCATTCTAAGTAACTACATTTTGCATGTGATTAGCTAGAATACTAATACAATATTTATAATAGATACTTACGTAAAAAAGTTAAATATCTGCAAAACTATCAAAAATCGTAAAACATACATGGGGGTAAAATCGGTGCTCAAGAACCTTCCCCATCGCGCACTCCATTTGGAACTACATAAAATAAATCACATTATAATATACTGCATAAGCATTTCCTTAAATCATAATGATGGTTTTTCATTCGTATATACCTTTGTGTACATCTATTATCTACGTATATTTATAGACCTATATGTATTTATTTATTGTAATTACTATGTATTATTTTTAACCCCCGACCAAAAAAGAGGGGTGTTATAAGTTTGACGTGTCTGCCTGTCTGTCTGTGTCACCATAGCTCCCGAACGGATGGAGTGATATCAATTTAGTTTTTTTTGTATGAAAGGTGAGTCTTGCGCGAGTGTTCTTAGACATGTTTCATGAAAATCGGTTGGGCCGTTTAAAAGTTATGGGGGTGAGAATGGGGAAGCAAAACCGAAAATCTACAAATATACTAGTGTGGGGTATCAAATGAAAACGCATCGCGTCCACATTACATAATATTATGTTGTTTTATATTTAAGGAAATTAGGGCATTGGAATCGGGGGTTTTTCTTAAATTTTAAATTTAGATTTTTATATTAGATTTATTATGTAAGTATTTATTTAATATGTAAAGCTTATTTATTATTCTACAATCATCTTTTTATTATTTTAGCAATTTGCAACATTCGTCGTTTTTAGTTTTTCTCCAGTCCATCCAAAGGTTGTCTGGAAGAGATCACTTTTAGTGATAAGGCCGCCCATTGTTACACTATCTATATAAATAAAAATGAATTGTTGTTCGTTAGTCTGATTAAAACTCGAGAACGGCTGAACGGATTTATCTTATCATAGTCTTGAAATTTTCGTGGAGGTCTAGGGAAGGTTTAAAAGGCGAGAAAAAATCTAATAATTGCCGGGAAAAAAATTGAATAAAAACCCGTGCGAAGCCGGGGCGGGCCACTAGTTATTTAATATATTTTAGTTCTTTCTGTTGTATTATATTTTTGTGTTTCAATAAAGAGTATTGTATTGTATTGTATATAAAATATTTACGTATATATTTTATATAGTATATTATTATAATAGTTAACTTAGATAAGTTTTACTTTAAATAATACCTTTCAAATTAACCAATACAAAAATAAGGCTTTAATTTTCACTTAGGAAAAAGTATTGTCAGATTTACACGTTTAAGATTTTTTTCGATTATAAGCTTTCAAATTGAAATGTAAAACAAAATATGTTTGCCTGAGCCATGCCATTAACACCCTTTGCGCTTTACCAATTTTGAAACAACTTCTATTACCAATCATAAGAATATTCAGTGGAGGGGAAATAAGTATTGAAATAAGTATTTCTTTAAGGTCCAAACCCCGTCCGATACATAGAATGGATAAACTTCTTAACTATTTTTAATAAACGATTTACCTCACTGCTGAGGGTAAAACTATTTTGTCTTTATCTTTTTTTGCATAATATTTAAAATAGATAGACTTCATGTATGAGTTGGTTAATTATCTTCAAATTACAAGCCGTGATTACATTATCCACATAGTTCGGTCTTGCAGTAAACGCTTTAACCTAGTTATTGCATTATGGTAAAAGTTACTGCTTTCCCAGAATTCATTGCAGGGTTAGAAACTTATGAAATTGCTTTTTGATTTAGATTCAAAATTTTGAAAAGTTTTACCCGCGAGACATTGTTTCACTTTCTTAACAAATGTTATGTAAGAAGTTATGTTTTTAAATAAATTAGCTGTGAGATTATAAGGATCATTTTTGGCTGAGCTCTTTCGCCCACGCTGCTTTGCCCACCTTCTCTTAGTTTTGTTTATTTGGGTCCGTCTTCCCATGTGTAAAGAGTACTGAAAATAGCTTTTTGGAAAGAGTGGTTTAATTTTATTTTATTTAATGACCCGTACCCTTACTTTACTAACTTTAATTTTGCTCTACCCTCAAAAATAGATGTGAAGTATATTGAATAATTGTTTGTTTGTGTTGTGTGAAAATGTTTATTTGAATAATTACCAATATATGTTAATGGATAAGTGTATTCTATGGAAGAGCGTTGTCTTCTTATACAGGTACTTAGTAGGTACTTAAAAGGAGACATCCAATAACGGATAATGTTCTGTATCATTTTGTTACCACAATAAACATTTTGTATTTTTGTATTTTGTATCCAAAATATACCATGACGTCCACTGATGGACATAGGCGAACCTTAATGTTGACCAGTTATTTTGGTAGGAAGTAACTGGCAACCAACGCGAAGCAGCTGCTATCACTAAATCGGATAGATGACTTAGTGATAGCTGCTTACCGTTGGTTGGATGTCCGATGCTACGATTACCGATACGTGGTCTCCATTCGAGAACCTACCAGCTCAATGCCCATCAGTTCTAAGTGCTACATGACCTGCCCACTGACTGTATCGGTGACCCTCGTTCTCTTACGTTTCTCCTCATTTCTTCCTCAGCATTTCTTGTTTTTTTTTAATGCTGAATAAGCTTTCATTTGACTACAATCTCACCAGATGTAAAGCGACGATGTTTTCTAAGATGGGGCATGAAGACCTAGAAGGTAGATGGCTTCTCCGGACCACATTACGAAACACAAAAAAATCGATTCACGCACTGATCCAGACCGGAGGGTGGTGACAAGCCGCGGCCGAAGCCTACCACCAGAGTCTGTTCTTAGCACCACCCGGAGGTCACGTGTAAGGATTCAGAGGGTTACCATTTACGAACGGTTATAGCGATAACAGGAATACTACTGATAATTAAAAACACCTACACTATACCATTTTGCTCTCATTTAATATAAATTGTGTGACCTGTCTGTAATAAATGATTTTTTTTATATTTTTTTTATTTTATACTACCGTTACTGCGCATCAGGGAGACATACGGACGGTAGTAGACTACGTAGTCTTAATAAGCGTTCTTACACATGTTAGTAATAGGCTGTTAGTAATACTAGTAATACATAGCTAGCAACGAAGAACATTATATTGCTATTTATGAAGCCATAATGGTGCAGTTTTACATAATATTTACGGAACCCTTTAAAGAAAATTTAGTAATCATTTATCTTGTGGCTTCATTTTACATTTTATTCACGGAACCTTTTAAAGAAAATTCATTAACAATTTATCTTCTCAAATAAAAGGTCAAGTTACAACCAGAAACCAAGTTACCAATTTATTAACGTAAATATACGCGGTGATACCTTCCCTAAGGACTCAATTAACCGAAACCTAACAGTAAGTCCACAATACGAATAAAGCTTAACATACACGGACCACAATCATATGGTGTGATATTTTTAAAATCTATAAATAAGCACCCCTATTTACGTTTCCACTACTGGGATACAAGGACTTTTCTCTTGAGAATAGGCCTTAATTCACTGTGCTGGCCAGGTGCAGGTTGGTCAATGTTACATGCCCTTCAAACTTATCATAGTTCTCGGAACATGCCGGAACTTCTGAGTGGGTATATTGTATTCAAACTATAAAAAATATTATAAAGTAGTCGTGTATGTCTGTCTGTCTGTTTCGGGATGTATTTAAAAACAAATGAATGATCTCTATGCGGATTTCAGCAATAGGTAGAGTGTTTCAAAATTGTCATATTTGTATTCGCGCAAAACCGGATCAGGCCACCCAATTGAAAGAAAATAAGACATAAGATATTCACACGTTCCACATTGGCAGTAGTTATAGAGCACGTGGAGGTTTTGTCTGTTCACGTCCATAAATGGTTACCCTCTGAATCCTTACACATGACCTCCGGGTGGTGCTAAGAACAGTTTTTGGTGGGAGGCTTCGGTCGCGGATTGTCACCACCCGGGCCAGTGCGTGAAGCAATTTTTTCGTGTTTCGTAATGTGGTTCGGAGAAGCCATCTAGGTCTTCATGCTCCATCTTAGACCACATCGTCACTTTACAACAGGTGAGATTGTGGTCAAATGAAGGCTTATCTATCATAAAAAAAAAACTTGTGTAATACTGACAACATCTCAACCACACGTGGTTCAAAACGACTGAAGATTCAACGCAACGACATCCCAACAGTAAATCAACCACATCAAACGACAAACCGAATCATATCGCTGCCGAGCTCACGACTATTCGACTGCCTCAGTGGCGCGGTGGGCGAGGGTCTGCTTGCGGCGCTAGAGGTAGCGGGTTCGTTTCCCGCCGAGGTTGAAAGTGTTTGGACATTCTGCAAGCACTTTCTCTTTGGTCTGGGTGTGTCATATGTATAATAAAAATATCTTTAAATGTATATATATTATATTAAATATATCAGATGTCATACCCTAGTTGTAAGCTTATAGCTTACCGCGGGGCTAGATGTTGTTGTGTGGATTGTGCGGAAATATTTATTCATATTGTATCAACGCAACCAAAAGCATTTAGCCTTTACGACGAGTTTTCAAACGTAACCACTTCTTACCATGTTGGGTGGCTGTGGTACGTGTGGGTTGACCTCAAGTAGGTACACGTTAGCTCATAATATGACAGAGAGTGATTATGATTAATAACTAGCCCTTCGTATTTTACTTGGAAAGAGTTCTCAGCTATTTTCGGTTGTGCTTGTAAGAGCCTGAGGACGAACGAATGAACTGTCTCAGTGAGGCAGTGATTGAAGGTCTAAAGGAAATAAAACTGAATGAATTTAAATCTATCTGAATCTTCGATGCTATTAAGCCGGCTCTGATTTTTGAACTTTGAGTATTAAAAATAGAAATTTGACTGTTACTAAGTAAGTAACTGTTACTAGTTAAGTACTAAACTAATTCTTCTAAAATGTTTTTAACTTTTCGTTTAATTACAAAGATTTTGTAGAATTGGAACAAATCGGAATAGAATGAACATTTTGACTTTGACCCTTAGATATCTTTAAAATTTTAAATATTTCTTAACAAAGCTAACTTGGTATACTTCAAATATAATTTTGCTTAGATAAACACCCTTAATTAGTAATTATGTTTACATCTCGCTCGGTCTTTCAAGAGTTTGTTGTAATTGCGACCTTTTCTTCTGACCTTTGCAAATAAAATAAAGTTTGAAAATAATTAACTTAATTTCTCTCATAGAAATAAGGTTAATTATTTGTACCCCATTATTATTGAAACCTTAAACTTTTAAAATGAAACTGTTCTTAGTTAGTGTAAAGGTACACGCTTTTAAGACTAGCTGCTTAAAAAACCACTCGACCGTAAACGAGACATTCGTTAATCCGCGCATAACTATGTGGTTATTTAACGGATTTTGTTAATTCTTTTTGTTAGAAAGTAGATATTACGAGGTTCCATAATTAATTAACCAAGATTTGATGAAATCATCAGATAAACCTAGGGGAACTTTCGAAATATCAAGCCAAAATATTATTCCGTGGGGTCAAGTGTTTGAATGTTTTATATGTATAGTAAAATATATCTATTTATTTTGTTTTTTTTTAATTATTCATTGCACAACACAACAATGTACAAAAGGTGGGCTTAATGCCAAGGCATACTCTACCTGCCAACCATTACGGGTATTGAGATGTAAGTTGGCGTGCTGGTACAAAATCACTTTTAAAAAAACTTTTAAAAACATTATATTATTACTTAATAATTATTTGAATCTAAAGGAGGCTTAAAAACACTACAATCAATTTAAAATATATAACAATTAACGAAAACATTACGTTTAGATGCAAAATAAATAAGTAGTAGAACAAATATTCTATCTATGTACAAATGTATATTATATTAATTATATAATATAATAATAATAATAAAAGCATTTATCAGGTATCTATTACAAGTAACAGCACCTTAGACCTTCCGGAAATATTTAATTATTTACTTATCTAGGGGCCAATGTAAGAGCTACCGTGTTATTTAAATGTTGGTGCCCAATTGAATTCCGTAAGGATCGACTAAATAGTTCTCGAATACACAACACATAATCTAATCTGCTCTTTAATCTTAAACTTTTTATCCTTAAATTGAATACTTGATTTACAAAACTTATTCCATATTCAACATTTCATTTCTATTTCAATATTGTTATTTAAAAACATAATTCATTTACCAGCCAAGGGAAATTAATTTTATAAGTTTTTTTTACTAAAATTTGACATAACTATAAGGAAGCTGAGATTATATCAGCTGAAGTACGTCCACTGCTGAACATAAGCCATAGAGTTACAGTTATTTCGATTAGTGGCGGCTGCAACCTTTACCAAATCGTCCGCCCATGTAGTTGGTGGGCGTTCTACGCTGCGCTTACCAATCCGTGTTCTCCGTTTGAGAACTTTTCGGGCCCAAAGACCATCTGTTCTACGAGCAATATGGCCAGCCCACTGCCACTTCAAGGAGCTAATTCGTTTGATAAGGAAGTCTTTAGGCATAAAATTATCACTAGGTATACAATTTGCCCTTTTCTGTGGTCTGCCTTTTTTTCCTTTTTCCAGCAGGTAGCAGGTGTGATGTGGAACAGAGTGGCACAAGAAAGGTCAGAATGGAAAAGGTTGGAGGAGGCCTTTGCCGATTGGCAAACAGATCTACAAAAAATAAACAAACATCAAATACTGTGGTAATTAATAAATTTAGAAAGTTTTGTATAAATAATTGTCAAATTGATCTGAATAAAGGCTATTATTATTATACAATTTGCCATGATCTTTTATAAATCTTTATACAACTCCTTTACTCCTTTACTTACGCCTGTTCTCAGGCATATTGCGAGGCGAGATGGTGACAGGTGAAGGATAGCGTTAACTGATTGGTGGCCGAGGCTGAACTAAGTGTCGGACGCCCTATAGCGAGGTGGGTCGGCGACATATAGTTCGCGTCGCGGGTCTTCAGTGGAAGCGTATAGCATAGGACCATTGTAGGACCCCGGGATAGACCAAATTAAGTATGAAATGAGGACATATATACTATTATTATAAAGATGAAGAGTTTGCTTGCTTGAACGCGCTAATCGCTGAAACTACTCGTCTGATTTAATAAAAATTTTTTTTGTTGTTTCATAGCTCATTTATCGAAAAAGGCTTTTTACCGAGTGAAAATACGGTGGTCCCGCGGAAAATCCAAAAAACACGGACAACTCATGGACGTGAGAAACTAGTACTACAATTTCACTCGAGAAATACTTTACCGATTATTATAAACTTTTAATAAGAATAACTTGCAAGCAACAGCTTTCATTTTAAAAAATAATCATCGAAATCGGTATAATGTTTTTTTCTTAATGTTTGTTTAAAACTAAAAAAAAAGCAGCGGCGACGAATTGAGAAACTCCTTTTTTCGTTGAAAGTTGGTTAAAAAGACAGACTTTACTCCTTAATTTTACTTCTTGCTAAAATAATAATCTTACATGCAATACAATAAAATCACTCTATACTATTTATAATAAGACTTTTCGCATCGATGATGCCACACTGCTATGCTCATCCAAAAGGCATTGTCAGCGACGGACAATAAGATAAGAGAAATTTGGTTGTGGCTGCGTTTGGTAGAAGCCTACTGTAGATTATCATTCATCATCAGCACCCTATTAACGTTCCCACTGCTGGGACACAGGAACTTCTCTCTTGACGAGAGAGATTGTGATTAGATAGTTTAAATTATTCTATATTATGTACATCAAGTATAAACGAAATACATATTGAATGTAATTTTTATATAAATTTACTTGGATTCAATTCAAACCTATAATTATTATGCGCTAATCTATGAAAATAAATTGCGGAGGTTAAAGACTTTTTTCTCTAATGATTACTAAAACTGTTTTTTATTTTTCTGGAATTAGCTTAACTTAACTGTGAATTCGCATGGTTACATTTGAGAATAGGCTTCAACTTTATAAATTCCTTCTATAACCGCATTTTGATCATAGGTAAATTAGATAATCATATATATAAAGTAATTGTAAAGTTGTTTTCTCAATAATCCATTACATTCACACGAGAGTCCGTTTTTAAAATTCACTTGTGTTGGCATTGGTTTACCTTTTATATTGTGATCTGACAATATAATTTCAAATTAAAACATCAATAGACCACGAGTCAACTTTAGTTGAAATCAAGGAAATACATCAACGGTCTAAAAAAACATTTGCTCTCGTCGAACTAAGACGAAATACCCTAGTCCCCCGAGTATTGGATAGTTTCAGTGATCTACCGGTAACGACGTTAGTAAAGCCAGTGTGAGTAAGTGGGGCACGCAGTAAGCGAAAAGCCGTGAGCTGAATCAGCAAGCCGTACTAAACCTGACGTAGGGGAGAGAGGGGCTTGTTGATACAATTTTTAAAATATTTAGTTTTTTATTTACTTAAAACTGTGTTAATTAGGAACAGATAGACGGAGTTACTTTCGCATTTATAATATTAATATGGATTAAAATCTTTAGGTAACTTTTCCAGTAACATGTTAAAAATTGTCTAACTTAAATACATTTTAACACTAAATTAAATAAAAATCTCAATATAATACGAAACATTATAAGTTACTATCCACTTACTGTTAAATGTACAGGCTTCTTCGATACAGGCTTAGCCTAGTGAATAAGTCACCAGATATACTGACAGTCTGCTTTATAAGTTATCTGCAAATAACTGAAGGACACCTTACGTCTATTAGTTTTATTTCAAAGTGTGTTTAGAATATAAATCTTAATGTTTTTTGCTGAAATAAATATTTTAATTTTTAATTACTATTTTTTTAATAACTTACTCTAATATAACTGACTGCGGAGGGCCTTGCAGGATACTGACTGTGATTTTGAGAAGTACAACGATATAGCGATAAGCTTGAGACATAGAAATACATTAATCAATTTTATTGAAAATTACAAATTCTTTGCATCAAAATGCGGTTCCTACATATCCCTGTTACAGACAGCCCCTCGCCCCTCTATTGCTCATTGATGTGTGTGACTTTATTGTATGACTTGCTTTTGACGCTGCGGTTTCGCCCATGTTGAATAAAGCTTTTCGCTGAAATAAGATGATAATGAAATGAGCAATAAAAATTGCGTTGGGTTTCGAACCCAAAGGGTAAAATAATAACTATATAATATAAACAAATAAAAATAAATAATAAATAATACACCAAATAATCTATCTATCTTGTTGGTGAACGTCCGACGCTGCGTTTCCCGATCCGCGGTCTTCAAACGAGTACATTTCGGCCTCAACGGCCGAATGAGATATTCTTGCATTTATAAAATAACTTCAAATATAACTTATTCCTCTGATTTTTTTTAGTTTTAATAACGGGGACCATATTAATTTACTACGACTTCGTTGTTTGTCTGTCCATTTGTCTGCGTTGGATAAAACAAAGTTTATATACTTTTAATTTACACAAAACTCTCGGTGTTCTTCAGATAAGCGCTTTCTAGCTAACAAACGAACAACTCTTTAGCATTTAGATTAACAACTAAATCTTTACCATGATGAGGGTATACCTAATCAAATATTCCGTTGTTTATCTAAATGAAAAACCATGATAGTTTTGAAACTTTTTAGCATTTTATTCGTTATATAATTTAAGGGCCCTATGTCCAAGTCCAAGAGCATTCTTTCTCACTCAGGTTATTATAGGCTTATTATGTTCTGAAATATTGTTCCTTGATCATAAGCTACGGCCAAACCTGCGCGACCGAAGCGACTGCGCAGCGGGAGCGCCTGCCGCGCGCCGAACGCTAATCATACTTTACAATTATGGCTTTGAGCCGACATCCGCAATCAAAACTCTTTTCATAACTGGCTCCAAAATGATATAAAAAAATTTAATATAATTATTTGTTATATAATTTTTTTAATATTTTAGTGTAAAAACAAGCTCATAATAAAAATAAAACTGTTTCTTATCACAATTAATTTAAAACCAAATTTGTCAACCAAACTGGATAACCGCGACATTTCTGCATCGAATCGCCGTAATAAGTACTTCATTTAATTTGCCAAATCTGGCTGCAGAAGCCTGACCGGATAATTATACTGTCGCATCGTCCACAAATTTGCTCGTATAGTAAAAGCAACCATCCACTAGTGTGACTTGTTATCGCTGCAAAAGCGTTCGATACACTGCTATGCAATGAAGACATTTAAAGTTTCCACTATGTTACGATCTGGAGTTCGTAGTAATTTATTCGTCGTACGTAACATAACTGTACACTTGACTTCATTTCAATCAATATACCTAAGTAATTATAATAATAATATAAAAAAGCACTCTGCAAGTCACAAGTACGTTAGTTTATTATGTCATAGTAGATATGAAATACAATAAAACATGTAGAAAATATATTGATGTTGCTCAAAGTGGCATTGTCCAAATTAAAACAAGGATAGAAATAAAAATAAATAATTATTTAATAAATCAAGCTGATGGGGCATTGTCGAACTACGAGTAAGCTAAAACACAAATGAGTTTAATTAAAATAATTTCATTCTCATATCAAGGACATGTGTTTGAGTGTTTTATCTTGAGCCAAGTATGTAGTTGGTTTCCACCTATTGGATAAAGTAACTTAATCCACATAACATGATACAAAATTGGCATAAAAAGTTTTCCCCGAGCAGGTACCTACAATGGTAAATTAAAGTAATTTCATTTTCATTTAAAGGACATGTGTCAGGTGAAATCTTGAGCCCAGTAGTTGAGCCCAGTTGAGTAGTTGGTATTCACAAATTGGCTTAATTGACTTAGTCCACATAACAATACAATCATATTACCACAAAATTGGCATCAAAAAGTTTTTCCCGAGCAGGTACAATGCAGGCCTTCCATTCGTTTGAACAATTGTCAAAGTTCAGACGGCGCCATTTAAACTTAGCAAAATAGCTTTTCAGTTAATCGTAGTCATTTACGTGAGCGCCGCAGCCAAATTCGGTCTGATGATATTTTAGAGAAGTTCCAAGCTCCAAGTTTGTCAGATGTAATTGGGTTAGCAAAACGGTTGTGGTTATTCCAGATATCCATGGACTGGTAAAAGATTTTTTAATCTATTACCAGTCCATTGATTTTGAAAACGGTACTATTTATATATTTTTTAACCGATACTATCCCGAACAATATTTTAATATTTCACGCCTCAGTCTGAGAACTAATTTTGATATATGTTAATATATATAAATCTCGAGTCACAATGTTTGTCCTCAATGGACTCCTAAACCACTTAACCGATTATAATAAAATTCGCACACCATGTGCAGTTCAATCCAACTTGAGAGATAGGATGGTTTTTACGGCGAGAAAAATTCGAATAATTTCCGGGAAAATTTTATACCCGTGCGACGCCGGGGCGGGCCGCTAATATATATATATTCGGACAATCCACACAACAACATCTAGCCCCGTGGTAAGCTCTAAGCTTGTGTTACGGGTACTACACATCTGATATACCTAATATAATAGACATACATATACATATAGATATTTTTTGAGACATATGAAGCACCCAGACCAAGGAGCAAGTGCTTGCAGAATACACAAACACTTTTACCCTCGGCGGGAACCGAACCCGCTACCTTTAGCGCCACAAGCAGACCCTCGCCCAATGCGCCACTCAGGCAGTCAATTTAACATAACCTATCTGATTTTGTGTTAACTTCCTTTAGCTAGTTTGAATTATTACAACAGTCGTCTTTCTATACATATCGCGTCTTTTGTTCACGATATTCTACATACATATATTAAGAATAGACATAATCAATCTTCTTACGAATTAAGGTTCTCTATTATGCCCAACGAATGCTTATATACTTTGTTATTACGAAAAAAAAATGCTTATAATAAATAACTATTCATATAACGACATTGATTAAAGTTTAGTCAATACTACACCGTTATTTGCAATTTTCTGGGCAAAATTATAATAGACATAATAAATTATTATAGGTTTAAGGATACCGTATGGATTTTAAATAAAAATACTGTTGAGGGTTTTATTTCATTCATATCTATTCTAGAGATATAATAAATTACAAAAACCAATATCAAACCTGCCTTAGTGGCGCAGTGAGAGGATCCACTTGCGGCGCAAAGGTGTTTGATTTCCGCCTAAGGGTCCAGTGTTTGTATTTTCTTGACCGTTTACCTGTAAAGAACCTCAAAGTTTTGTACTACTACATATTAAAAAATATACCTTATATTCCTTGGAATTTACATAATAGTGACTTAATTTGTGTTGCTCTGCTATTAACGTACTCGTGTAATATTTTTGAAGTGTCTTCATTATCATTAACCTACCCTATCACTAGCTGGACCCGTAGGTTGAGACCCACCTGTCCAATTAGTAGGTAAGTAACCAGCTTGTCGTGGGAATCTTTGGACCAAAATAATGAACCTTAATTGTTATATCAATAACAGTTAATTAATAATTACATTGCACCATAACGAGTAAATTGACTAAATCTCACTAAATCCGAGTAAACAAATCAATGGTTATTTCAATAATATGTGTCAATAGTTAGTTAATGTCAAGAGCGAAAGCTCATTGTCACAAGTGAATGAGCGAAATAGCTCTACATTTTAACTATAGTCAATTTTTTGGGCCAAACAGGGCCTGACGTTGTTGAATAAGAACATTTAAAACAGTTATCATTTGTAAAGACTAGAATAGGAGAAAAGTTAAAAATTACTACTAGTTTTCTTTCCCGGATTATTGAAATATACATTAGCTTATTTCCCGTGAAAAATAACTGGCTCTGCTATAATCTCCCGTTCAGCACAAGCATAAAAGTCTATCAAAAACCTTAAGTCCCACCTGTAAGGCTGAGAATTTAACGTGTATTGAGAAGCTTTGTAAAGGAGTAGAAACTCATAAAAAGTAACTTTTGACTTAGTGTCTTTGTAGCTGTACATTCAACCTTTTTGCTTCTACCACAATGTATTCGGTATCCTTTGTTTCATTCCGACAAAGACGCACCTTTGAAAAGGAAATCCAACAGAATGGAACAAACTAACAGGGATTGTTTGTAACACGTATTCGTTATAAATAATGAACAGTTGTTTAATAAGGTGCTTTAGTTAGCGGCTTTTAAGCTTATTAACTTGCTAAAATAGCACAGGGTAATATTAATGTGAACGCGAATATTAATAACCTGGAATTTTTGGGGAAATTCCAAAATAAATAGAATACAACAAACTTTATTTAGTTGAGATATCAAAGCGACTTTATTTTAGATTAGGCATAATATATGTTATTTTTTATTTTACCTAACTGTTTATTTATTGATAGTTTGTATAATAGGCTTTACAAAACATGGATTTCCGCGTACTGAAAATTCTGAAAACATTCTGCCTCATTAGCGATCTGATCAGTTTTTTTCCCTATTAAATACTACACGCCGACAATTTGTAAGCGAGTAGGATTAACATTATTATCTAGTATTATCAGCTATTATAAAATTCAATTCATATAAATAAAAAAATAAAATATTTCCGGACTACTCCTACTCACACAGCATCACCTAACCCCAAACTAAGCAGAGCTTGTACTATGGGTGTTAGGTGACTGATATACTACATAGATACATTTTAGATATGTTAGGGATATGAACTTATTTTATTACTAGCGTGGTTAATTAGGGCCAATTCTCTTTCGTTAAGATATAACTCTCTATGTCCCAGCAGTGGGAACGTAAATAATGCTTAATAATATCTAGAAAAGAAAAAAAAAAAAAAAACATAAATACATCTGTATATAACCCAACCAACCAACACTTGCAAAAACCGAAACCCCGTTAAGCTTCCAAAAGAGTATCGAAGTTTCCTTTTCAGCGTAAAAAGTTTAGAAGCCTGTATACTTAGGTAGTTATCAGCTAAATTCCTGAAACTTGACCTGAAGTTTTGTTTTCCAAACTTGATCGGACCCCAATTTTCTTTGTAACGACACCTCTTCAAAACACGGAAATGCCGATTACTGCTTATTTTTAGCCTTTTCCTTGGTATATTATGTTATTTTCTTCATGAATGGTAAAGTAAGTTCAGTACTTAATATTTTTCTTTTTGATGATGCTTACTCGAGAGTTTTCAATACTTTGGTTGATATCTTTGCTTCTGGCGCACTAATTAAAGCCTACTATCGATTCAACATAGCATTATAGCATTTACGTTTCCTTCTGGGACAGAGGAAATTATCTCTTAAGTAGAGAGATTAGACCTTAATTTACCACGCTACCATGGGTTGCTAAAAGTCTAATTTTCTTCAAACTCAAATGTTCTCAGAACATGCCGGTCTCCTTACGATTTTGGCCTACATCGTTAAAGCTCGTTTTTAAAGTACACATGTATCTATATTTTTCAAGTCGATAAATAAAGAGGTGCACCGCGGAGTTTGAACAAACTTCGGATGGAGTATTCCGTATGATGGACACGCCTGTCCCAACAACAATACGGATAATTAAAAAATAAAACCGTGACGTGTGGAAACTGGACTCGTCGACCGAGTGTTCCGACAAGTACAAACAGATTATAATAGTCTTAAATATGAAAAAAAAAAAACATTTACATGTAATAAAGTTCATTTATCGAGGAGATACTTTTATTTACTTTTTAACCGTAATAGAGATAATCTTAAAAAAAAGAGACTAAAAAGGATACAAAATAATCCTCCTATTGAAAGAAACTTTAACTTTTTAGTAATGACATTCGTACGCATACAAATCACAAAGGATTTCTTTTAGAATTGAACTAAAAGCAAAGAAAATTTCCTTACAGATAATACTCGTAAGGCTAGCAAGAAAAGCATTTGTAGTAAATAAATTAGCAACCCAGCTCAGCATCGGTGTTGGTTAACTTCTTTTTCTATTGCAAAAGTAAGGCTTCGGTCAAACCAACGCGTCAGCAACGCGTGAAGCGGGCCACAACGCTGTGCTGTAGTCGCGTAGGTGTGCAAAGAACTATACGCATAATTTTTTCCTTATATTGAGATATCACAGTTTTTAGGGATCCGCACCCTAAGGGATAATTAAACAGGACTCAGTTATTAAAAACTAAGGCTTCCTTGTTGATATGTCTGACTGTCCGTCCTTCACCACACTGTATTTGATGTACCGTGATAGATTGATTGTAATAAGCTAAATATAAGTACCAGCGGCCCGCCCCGGCGTCGCACGGGAAAAAAAGGATCCCGGCAATTTTTCCTTATTTGCCCACCGTTTAGACCTACCCTGGACTACGACAAACATTTTAAAACCAAAATCAGCTCAATCGTCCCAGTCGTTCTCGAGTTTTAATCAGACTAATGAACAACAATTCATTTTTATTTATATAGATAGATAGAACATAGATAATATCCGCTATTTCACGAACGCTTTAAACAAAAAAATAAAAAATATTTTATTAATTACTCATGTCAGAAAAAAATGATTGAAAACTATGTTGAATATTGAACTTTCGAGACATAGACAATAGCTCAAAGAGTATATTTCCACCACGTATGAATAGCTTATCAAGAACAATCATAGACAACCTATATAAAGACATTTATTTTACACTTTTGTTAACCTGTAGATAATAACTGACAAATAATTAGCAATAAATTAAAATTGCGACTATAATTTGAGATTTAAACTATCCTATCTCTCAAGTTGGATCGAACTGCACATGGTGTGCGAATTTTATTATAATCGGTTAAGTGGTTTAGGAGTCCATTGAGGACAAATATTGTGACACGAGATTTATATAGATTAAGATAATGACAAAAAAATATTTTTAGGCAATCCTAAAAAAATTTTTTTGTGATGGGAACAATTTCCCAAACAAATTTGATTATTTAAGCTTAAGAAGACCGCATCATTTTGCTTTATTTTATAAATTTATTATTGTGTCTCTCCTATTATTACACAAAATGATTAGATTCTGAATCACAGGTCTTCGGTGAATGAGTCCATCTCATAATTCTCGGTTGTATCATTTATTAGCTTTTAACACCCGACCAAAAAAGAGGGGTGTTATAAGTTTGACGTGTCTGTCTGTGTGTCTGTCTGTCTGTCTGTTCCACCATAGCTCCCGAACGGCTGGAGCGATTTCAATTTAGTTTTTTTTGTATGAAAGGTGAGTTTGGCCCGGGTGTTCTTAGACATGTATTATGAAAATCGGTTGAGCCGTTAAAAAGTTATGGGGGTGAGAGTGAGAAAGGAAAACAGAAAATCTGCAAATATACTAGTGTAGGGTATCAAATGAAAGCGCATCGCGTCCACATTACATAATATTATGTTGTTTTACATTTAAGGAAATGAAGGCATTGGAATCGGGGGTTTTTCTTAAATTTTAAATTTAGATTTATTAAACAACAAAGTTCAGGACGTGAATTTTCAACTTTTGTTGATTACATATTGTTATTGAGATTGGCATTTCTTAGATCTAACCAAGCCACAAAATAGATTTACCTCATAAAACAAAACGCTTATTTAAATATTATTAAATTAATTTAGCTTATTTAACGCATAAGCAGTGGCGGATTTACAAATTTACAAGGGCTAGGCTGAATAGTTTTTGCCGCGTTGCCGCCCTTGCCTCAACAATTGTCATATCATACATTATTTTTACAATGCAACAATTTCGTTGAAATTGCATATTTTTGAGCTAATCGAAGCTCAAACATCATGTATGGGCGGGGTAATGTATGCTATTTACACAATAATTAAACGTAAACGTAAAAAATCTTTTTGATTTCTATGAGGTAAAAAAAAATCGTTCTCCAAATTTGCCGCCCCCAAAATCTGCCGCCCTAGGCTGGAGCCTACTCAGCCTGCTGGTAAATCCGCCACTGCGCATAAGCTTGCTAAACTGATCCAATACTGCCTTACAGGCAATACTCTACAGGAATCTAATCCGCTATACCTTGCACCACAAGCAGACCTTTGCTCTGCGGCACTGAAAAAGTCAATTGCAACATGAAACCCTCGTTTATTTAAGGCTTAATTTACATAATAGCCGAGCAGGTATCTAATGCAAATTGTACATTTCCCTCATTCTTGTCTGCTTACTTTGTTGTAACGATGTTATTATGTTTAGAACGTTTCGTAGGTCCTATTAAGGTTTTCTTTGGACGTGTCTAACGTCCGCCTTATATATGTAGATTGCTTGAAGCAGCCAGGATCGACTGCTCGAATTGGAAGTGCATAGTAAACTACAAACTTCTAGGTACATTTATGCACAAAACGCTTAAGCATTTGCACCTGATTCGGGCGGTCATGCGGTCCAGCATTCGCCAGGCCAGACTGCTCAAGCTGCCGATAGCTCTCGCGCAGTAACCTCCGCCAGCCCTCTTCATTTTGCTACATACTTGAGCAGTTATCAATAGCAGCCTCAACCTGTTGACTCTTGACTGGAAGAACGGTCCGTGAATGTTGATGACTAGGTAACTAACTACTCGAGCGGTCCGTGTATGGCCCGCCTAAGTTTTTACTTATTATCGAAGGAAGCCATTTGTACCTACTTATTATTAAAAATATAGGATATTAGAATGAAGACAGAGGAAAAATACTATCTTTAATGCTGGTTGCTGAGGATACTAAAAATTAAAGGCACTTACATTAACAATATGAAAAACCAATTTCTATTCTACCATTGTGAAACAATCACTAATACTGTGCATACATTTTTAACTTGTTGTATTTCTTTGATAAACAAAGATGTTTTTTTTACTTCTTATGAACTCATTAAGTCATTTTAATTACAAAGACCTATAAAAAACTAGCAGTCCGCCCCCGCTTCACAACTAGTTCACCGTATTGTGAATCTAAACCATTCCCGAACCCACTTAAACATACACAAAATTTTTTTTCAAAATCGGTCCAGCCGCTTAGGAGGAGTTCAATACTAACGCACGTACAGAAGATTTATGTATATATATAAAATTTCTATGCGAAGATAAGTTTGGTTGTTTGTTGCCTCCTAACGCTTACTTCTACTCTCGACCAATCTGCTAGGAAATATTGCATTCGCATTATAGGTACGCCAGGACATACTAATCTCGAAGGATTTACAATGTTTCCACCTGAATTTCCGAAGTAGATGTTTGCAGTCGTTGCAAATATTTACTCTGAATATTCACAAGGGTAAAACAGCGGATAAAAGCTAGTAAAATATGTTATTAATGTTCTAAAGTTGTGCAGAAAAAATTAGGACGAAGTAACGTAGCTTTATAAGTGGGGTTTATCACTTTGTAAAAAACATAAAAGAAAAATTTATGTTATTTATTCTATTTTTTTATTTTTAGCCATAAGACGTTCTCGACCGGAAGGTCGGGTGTGTTCCGTGTGTGAAGAAAATCCCGTGAAACACCGTCTGTTCGATTCTCTTCGAACACCTCAGCAGCATCAGCGATTTGTCTTATGTAGGTCGCACGGTTACTACCTTGAACCAAGCGAATCTACGTAAGACAGTGCACAAGCAGCGTTCATCCGTGTCTCACTCATCAGAATCATTAGAATCGTTAATTACGTATAAGCAATAAATCTATTGTCAAGTAATTTCGGTTCTATTATTCAGCATCAAGGAAGTTGCTAGCGCGATTTCCTACACCGTCGAACGTCGCGGTCTCATTGTTTTACTCATATAGAAGACTCTCAAGAAAATTTCATTCGAACGGATGTTGTTAACAGTTTAAGAATGCTTAAAACTTTTTCAGATCGTTCTGAATTATAATAATGTTTTTATCGATTTCTTCGGCAAAATAAAGTTTCAAAACAACAAAACTACCTCCATAATATTCAAGTTTAACTTTCCTTTGTGGCACATTAACTTTGTATTCTGTCACACAATTCACAAAGCTTACATATTATGTACTAGTAGTGCCCCGCGGTGTTACCCGCGTTTAAATGTATTTTCCCGCGGAATTACATATTTTCCCGGGATAAAAAGTATCCTATGTTACTTCTAATACCTCCAAGAATATGTGTACAAAGTTTCATGATGATCGGTTGAGTAGTTTTCGCGTGAAAGTGTCACAAACAAACTAACATTTACATTTAAAATAGTATAGGATTCATCTTAAGTTTATATTATTACTTGCTTTAACCGCGTAATAAGGGATTTTGTCGCGGTAAAAAGCAGCTTTGTAATTTACTGGGAAAGCAGCTATGTTCGTGCCAAATTTAATCTAAATCGGGCTTCACTCGCAATAATTGATTTTCCCGCGAAAACTGATATTTTACCGCGGTAAAAAGTAGCCTATATGTTATTCTGATGTATAAGCTATATTGTGGTAAAGTTTCATTCAAATCCATTCAGTAGTTTTTACGTGAAAGAGTAACAAACATCCATACTTACAAACTTTCGCCTTTATAATAGTAGTAGGATGTGATAAGTTAGCAAACACAGCAATAAAAATGCTCATAACAATAACAATTAATTGACTAATATTTACGAATACGGTAACTCGATCCAACCGCAAATAAATGACGACAAGTTGTTTTCGAATAAAATTTTATCAAAACATTTAAAATATTTATATTTTTTTTATGCAGATAAAGAATAAGACACATCCGTAACTTTTTCTTTTTCTTATTCTTTTTCTGCATAAAAAAAATATAAATAGTTTCACCTACAAAGTGAGGTTTATCACTTATTAAAAATATTTAAAAAAACATTTAATATATATTTGTACTTAAATCCAGCCAATGAGCATTTTCAATGCATGGTAATTGAAAACAAATATCAACTGTTTTAAAAGTTTTCATTCTTCTTCTTAGTCGTAACCTCATGACTGAGGGACGTGGCTATGGCGTCTCATCAGCTTCGTCACCACTTCTCTCCATCCACTCCGGTCCTGAGCCAACTGTATTGATGCTTGGAGAGTGCCACCTGTAGCCTCCTGTGTTGTGTGGGTCCACCGTGTAGGTGAGCGGCCTCGACTTCTCTTTCCTTCCACACTGCCAGTTTTCATTAGCTCACTTAATTTTATTTTTAAGTAATTGCCAAAGATAGCGCTGCTGATGTGGGAATACCGGTGTTCCCAGTGGCACCCCAAAGGTTAACATGGGTCTTTCACAAACCAATTAATCCGACTAGAATCTACCACAATCGAATGATTCTAGAATATTCATTTATTATAGCATACTAGCAGTGACACGCGGTGCTACAATTTTGTATTTCAAAACACAGACAGATGGCCATTGGGCCGAAAGGTTCTCGAATGGAGGCCGCGGCCGGGACCACCAACAAAATGGACAGATGACTTGGTCAAACTTGCTGGCTCACGGTGGATGCAAGTGGCGACTGATCGGAATAATTGGTCGTCTTTGAGGGAGGCTTATGTCCAGCAGTGGGCGTCTAATGGCTGAAATGATGATGATGATGATTTCAAAAATCGTTTCAGTCATTTTGGCGTGAAAACAAACACATACTTACATTTACCAATTTATAATATTAATATGGAATATGCTTATGTTAAAGTTGTGGCTAACCAACCCGATCCCAATTTTATGAGTAAATTAATATTAAATAAACTGGAGTATGTTCATGATCCTGATATGTATTGCAATGACATGCAAATCTGATTAATTACGATAGATCACAATTTTACAACTCAGGCCTATTATGAAACCTCACTTTTCTTATATACCTCTTATACACCTCTAATATATCGACAAAAAATCAATAAGGCTAAATTATGATATCTAAGAAACTTAGACGCATGTCCCTATCAAGCTACTCGTATTTATAGGTATGAAATCCCGACTTGATTCTTGTCTAAATAAATTACAGATTAAAATTAAGATAATAACTGTTTAGCGCAGGTTAATTTCAGAAGGAGTGACGGCGGTACATCATAAATTACAATCTATCCTTGTCAGCCGCGTCGCAATTAGGTTAATGTTGGACAGGGACGTGCTTATCTACGAATGAATCATAATTCATTTCTCCTTAAAACTTGCGATGAAATTATCTTGCTTCTTGCTTGTTGATTGTTTCTGTGGCAAATGACGCTGCGTCAACAATGGTTACTATAATGGTATTACCGTAATCCTAAAAGTTTTTTGGGTTTATCATCACGTTGTATAAATATATAAAACAAATAAAGATATTTTGAAGTGAAACTTCTATAGAATCGTAGTGATTTCAAACCGGATGCAAAAAGATGAAACGGAAATGGTAAGAGACACAAATACAATGCTTTATTTAAATTTCTTTGCGCGATACTTCGTAGTTGAGACTACGAAGTATCGCGCAAACTGTATTGCTGTATTTTATTTATATTATTTTGTAACATACTTTATGTAATACACTTTATTGAAGTAATATAAATAATCCGAATAATTACAGATATATGTTTGTTTCTTTTATCATTTTAGCAGATGCGTTCATTTACCCTTTTTTTCTATTCGAAATATATCATAATTATAGTTCGTAAGTAGTAGACTCCAATCGTGCGTCGTAGCTGACACACACACACTTTTTTTTTATTCCTTCGTCGATTTACTGAAGTTTCACTTCTATCGTGTGTGAATCGCACACACACCTTTTTTTTTTTTCCTGTACTTATTAAACACTCAGCAGATATCTTATCTAGTCGGTTTTGTCGAAGAACGAAATGGTTTCGGTCCCATCCGTTAAGAAATATAAATATTTTACCAACATACTGCGAAAAAAAACATCAATACTTTTTGAGATGTCATAATTGTAATAATTTAGTTAAAAGCGAATGGTTAAATTTATTTTCTTTTGAAGTTACATTGCTATCATGTGTAGTAGTTGTAACAAAATACACTAGCTACGTCTGCACCACAATAACCATATTGAGATGGAATTATTCACAAAATCTCGAATGTATAACTTAAATATATCTCAAGTTTAATATTGTAGATTACGTTTAATTAAATCCTGTTTGTAAGCTGTAAAACGCTTAATTTATTCGCAATTCATTATAAAAGGTCACCTTAGTTGCTAGTTTAAGCAATTTAGTCATAATTAATAAGGTGCAACTAATTAACAAAATTAAATTATTTTTTATTAAAACTTTTACTTTGTTCAGCAGTGGTTTAATGTCTCAAACAAAAATTTAGAATATCAGCGCCCCGAGTTGTTGCTTGTACTATCAGGTATAAAATTTAATTTTTTTATAATATATCTTTCAATACATTCGATCAAGCGTTTAAGAGTAAAATAGTGACACAACCATACAAACTTTATACTAATAGACTAAAGTCTTATAAGGCTCTTGAATGTTAAAATATGCGATTATAAATTTACAATTGTGTCAGTGTCGTCTTATAGCTACATTCACATTCGTGCAACATGATGCGACTTAAAACTCTGAGCTCAGATTGTTCAACTTCGTTTCCAGACGTTAAAAAAACTACGAGTATAAACCGTCTTTTCATATGAAATCCACTGGCGACAAATTTTAATTTAAACGGACTTATCGCGTCATTGCCCACGGCTCTTGGATTAAAACTTATTCGAACTCGGATACTTTCCTGTCGGCTGTACCTGGATATGGAAATCAGAGATACCCCAAATATTCAATATTCTGCATTTTATTAGATACAGTATACTGGTGCATATTGATTTATATTTTTGCATTTTAGTGTATTTATGAATAGTGTTGGTATTAAATTTAATTTGAGAAAAGGAAGACTTTTATTTAAAGTTGGATAATGTACAAGACTCTAGCTCGCTTCTTAGATATTATGTAGATTTTTTAAATGACATGGTTATTTAACTGGTTTTCCGGCTACAAAAACTGATTGGGTTTTCAAATGTAATGCATTTGAAAACTTATATAATATATCATATATATTATAATTAGTTAATATAAATAATAAAAAAAACCTTATCCATAATTGACATGGTTCTTGTATAAATCTTTCAAAGATTTAGAGAATATTAGAGTTGCACAGTAAGCCTTACCACGTCTCTTAGATCAAATATGTCGATCGCTGTTTGAAATGTTAAAAAAAAAATTAGGTAGTACAGAGGGAAATGAATATATAATCAAACCAAATTTTACTGATCGAGTTCTATTATGTAAAAATAATTGTTATGAAATCTTCAAAGAATATTTTGACGAGCGAAGTAAAGAAAAAGGGATATGGTATAAAACCATACAATGTCAGCCACCTAGCTCACCTTGGTTTGTCAAAGATAGGATTAATAGATCTGTTATTGTTATAGCACATAGAATACGGTCTGGTCACTATCCATCAAGAAAATTTGGCTTTCTTATGAAAAAGACTGAATCTCCAAACTGCGAAGTATGTGACGTCTTAGACGATGTGCACCACATCTTGATGGATTGTTCTAAGTTTAAGGATCAAAGGGAGACATTGATGACAAAATTTAAATTGAATAGATTTGACCTAGGCACTTTCATTAATATACTATCAGAACCAAATTCACTAGCAGCAATTTCACTATTTAAAATCTTTATGCATCAGTGACTCCCTATGTATTTTGTTTAAAATATTGTTTTATTTGTTAATAATTTAGATTTAGGTTATGATGAGACTGTCATACTTTTAAGGTAAAAGTCCTTAATAATAAATAAGATTAAAAAAAAAAAAAAATGTTAAAAGTGTTGCCGAACAATATTTCCAGACAAATCACACATCAACATTATAACCCCGTGGTAAGCTCTACGCTAGTGTTACTAGTTTTTGTAATCGCATATCTTTATATATATAATTCTTCTGTGAGTGTGTATGTCACTGAACTCCTCCTAAACGGCAGGACCGATTTAATGAAATTTGTCGTGTGTGTTTAAGTGGGTTCGAGAATGGTTTAGATTCACAATACGGTCAACTAGATATTGTTTTTTGAGACGTGGGACAGGACAAAGTCTGTCGGGTCGACTAGTATTTAATATATTATACTTACATAGATAGTCATTTTTTTATTATACATATTAAACACCATCATTGGCTTTTTGAGAATTTTATTGTTATAACAAATTAATTTGTATGACTGATAGTAACATAGTTCTTTATCTAAGAAGAACTGGTTCAAAATTCAAGTGCAAATTCTGACGATACGAACTATTATGAATTCTATTGACTTGTCTCAAGTAAAAGTCTTAAATATAGCTTAGGATCGGGCTATGCACTGGGTTTCCTTAGAACGCGCGATAGTTACACAGCTTTTAAAACAGGGTCCGTCTGAGTGAAACCGTCTTGAAGACCGACAAGCTCAGTGTAGGTGTAACCATCTAGATGCACAAATAAAATACACAAATGTATAATGATATAATTTATGTATCTTTATTGCTCGGATATATTTTGTGATATCTATGAGAAAGCCCTTTTACAGCCGTTATTAAAGTTATTTAACTTGACAAAACCCCTGTACAGCTTGCTTTTTTTGTTTTATTACTAATTTTATTATATAACTAGTGGCCCGCCCCGGCTTCGCACGGGTTTTTATTCAATTTTTTTTTCCCGGAAATTATTCGAGTTTTTCTCGCCTTTTAAACCTTCCCTAGACCTCCAAGAACATTTTAAGACTATGATAAGATAAATCCGTTTAGCCGTTCTCGAGTTTTAATCAGACTAACGAACAACAATTCTCTTTTATTTATATAGATTATTATTTCTGTACCTTCAAATGTGTTGGTTAATTGTGTACAAATAATTTTAATTAACGTAGCTAAATGTTCTACCATGTTTCAAAAGTAAAAAAACGATGGATAGATGGCTCATTGAAGGCCGCGGGCTGATGTGGTGGATTAGGGTCGCTTTCATCCAACATATGCCGTCTTATGGCTGAAATTATAGTAATGATGAGATAAGGAAACTGAAATGTATAATGTTCCTTAGTCATTGCAAAAACCAACGTAATATCGGTTATTTTAAAACCATTAAATTAGAAGTCTATAGGCTCGTAGCTGTCTCGATTGGGTAAAGCTTTCCACCAACATCCACCTTATTGATACCATTGTTTTTTTTTTTTGGATAAGGGTTTTTTTTTTCAAATCATCGGCATCTTTCTGATTCTTGTCCCATACCACATTACGTGATGTCAGCACAACACGCTTTCTTTCATGTATATCAAAAAATATTTTATTTAATAATAAAGCAAACTAGATTAAAATAGCCACGATTTTGTCTTTTGGTAGCGTAACAAAATGTTCTCTGTGTAAAAAGGCGGCCGCTGGAAAGCACTTAATTTTCTAGTTTTATGAAATTTTTCCTCAACTTCCAGGGCTCGAACAACTTCCACTTCAGTATATCAAGCTTATTTTAATTTCCTCTGTCAACTGTTGCATACTCCAAAAGTCAGCGTTTCATGTCCCCTCTGAACTTTTAGTTTCTGACTCTGTTTAACTTCAGTGAACGTTTATCTTAACAGTAGCGAACAAAGTTAGAAAATATACACTGCGGAGAAAATATTAGAACACAGTCCTTGTTTATTTTAAAAGTAGGTTTCCGTGGCTTTTTAGGATTCCGTACCCAAAGAGGGTTCCGTTTCAGGAACCCTCTTACTTCGTTGCCTCTCTGGCTGTCCGTTTATCCATCCCTCCGTCTTTCACCAGGCTGTTTTTCAAGGACTTAGGCTTGAGCTTTCCTGATTCTGAACATATGAACAGTCGAATAGATGAGCACAGTAATATTTTTTACTAAGGAAATCAACTTGGACCAAAAATAATAATTTATTCAGCAATTTATAAAAAAAATATAAAATAAATATTTCCGGACTAATCACACAGCATCTCCTAACCCCGAACGAAACAGAGCTTGTATTATGGTATTAGGTGACTGATATCCTACATAGAAACATTTTTTTTGTAAATACAAGCTATCATAGTAAAAGTCAAACCAGAAATTGTAGATCACACAAAATCTGGTCCCTAGGTAATCAAACCCGTAACCTTTTGCGCCTCAGGCAGTCCTTCGCCTACCGAACTAATATAATAATAGCTCAAAGCTAAGTATTTTGATTTAAATATATTAAGGTCACATTAAATCAACTTAACGGTTCAGAAAACAAATTATTCGATGCCGCGCCGTCGTCAAATAACCAGTCGTCTAATAAATTTAAGTTTCAAGTATTTGCTGATATTTCTAGTGTTGGAGCTTTCTAGCATTGGAATAAAATAAACAAATTTTAGTCCCTGACACAACAAAATTAATGTATTTAATTAAAATCTCATCAATTCTTGTATTTGAGACTGTTGGGAGCGATGCGGTGATCGTCCTTTCGAAGTGAATTTCAAGGGCTCGAAAGGACAATATTGAATTAGGCAAGCTTAGGCCACGACGTCTGTAACTCGAAATTTGAGAAATAAAAGCTAAAACTCAAGCATAATTTAAAATCATTATAAATTTCATAATGTTTACCGTTCTGAAACGTAGGGCACGTACGAAGAAAATAATAGTATCTGAGTTGTTAAAATGGCTATCAGAGATTGTTGACTCGTAAAAGAGATACTACGAATATCTACCGTGAACTCCTCAAAAAATTTTGAAAAAAACTTAATATTTATTTAAATACCTATTCAACGATACCCCACATGACAAAGTTTGATGACTTTTATTTTTTTTATTTTTACAAAATGGTGTCCAGCAGTGTTTATTTGAATTTCAATGACATTATGTCTTTAGTGACACTTGGCGGACTGAGAGGAACCGTTCGACGTAAGGATCATAAAAATCAGCCCCTGTGTTTGGCCTGTAAGAAAATACAAACATACATACAATATAACATATAACATAAAATAGACTGATAAACAAATTACTAATCCTTTGCGTCCTTTGTCACGAAGTCGGGTAAAAAGCGTAGAAAACTTAAAATTCGCCTTAGAGTTTTTAAGTTACAATTGGTTTTGATTATTTTAATTATTATATTTTTTAACATTTGCATACCCGCTTGCGGGTTAAATACAATATACTACTTGTACTATAATAATATCGTGACATGTACTTGAATTGAAATGTATTTGGCAAATAAATGATTGATTTGATTTGATTTTATGAGTTAAGGGATCGCATGGGATTGCTCATGATTTTTCCTTAGTATACTTTTCATTATTTGTGATGTTGACAGTTATACAGAGTGCTTCAGTGCCGGTAGGAATTGAAAAAAGTTGAGGTTGGAGGATAAATAAAATATTTAGGCTATTTATATTTTCATACTTTTAATCATCCTATCCCTTTGATTTTTAGGCATGTGTTCAAAGATCAGAAGCATAATGAACTAGCAACTTTCGCTAAATCATCTATCCACCATGAAGATACTTTAATTACTACTCAGGAAGAAACACTTTCCATTGCAAGCGTTCTTAAACGTCGAGCGTCCTTGCGACGCCTCGCGTGCAGCGCGCCGTGCTACAGGCGCGGCGCGTCTGTCGAAGAGTTGTATCTGCTATTTCCATTTCCACCGGAAACAAAGTTCTGTTTCATAGAGCTATTGTATCATTTTATGTGGAGATATCACGGATATAGTGAAATAGGCCTTTATAATTACAGGTGCTTTCTTCACCACATACTAGAGGTCAAACATAAAATTCCAATTTTTTGATAAGCCCTCCATTCCTATTCACCTAATTGTTTTAAAAAGGGTTGATGATCTTTGGTTGCAACTTTATTGTGATAATGCCTCTGTGGTTGCACCATTGATAAATATACGGGTTGCGCAGCCTAGACTACAAAGATATTTATGTACTCTGCGAGCGGATGTTACGTGGCCGCAAAACCAAATAAATACTTGGAACATTATGTAGTATGTAGGCTGGAAAACACGTTATTCTTATGGAAAATCAAAGAACAAGAACAACGGAGTTGCTTGAAATGCTAGTCAACACATAATATTATAAATAAATAAATAAATATTTCCGGACAATCCACACAACAACATCTAGCCCCGTGGTAAGCTCTTAGCTGGTGTTACGGGTACTAGAAATCGGATATAATACTTTAATATAATATACATACATTCATAGATATTTTTATTAAACCTCTACATATTAAACACCCAGACCAAGGAGAAAGTGCTTGCAGAACATTCAAACTCGCGGGAATCGAACCCGCTACCTCTTGCGCCGCAACCGGACTCTCGCCCACCGCGCCACTGAGGCTGTCATAAAATATTTAGATTAGATAGAATTATAAAGCCGCGGAGTTTGTTTGTTCTTTGAACGCGCTAATATCAGGAACTTCTGTTCCGATTTGAATTGGACCGAAGTTTCTGAGATTCCTGAGAGAACCGAAAAAATATTTCAGTGTTAGCCCATTTAGATAGGCGGAGGTTTTGTCTGTTCACGTCCGTAAGTGGTAATGTGGTCCGGAGAAGCCATCTACCTTCTAGGTCTTCATGCTCCATCTTAGACCACGTCGTCACTTTACATCAGGTGAGATGGTGGTCAAATGAAGGCTTATCGATCATAAAAAAAAAAAAAAAAAAAAAATCTAGGAAGTTGATAAGCTATTTTCTACAAAATTCAAAAATGCAGGCAAACCCGTGGCTTGTAATAAAAAAAATAGGGACAACACGTGTGTTTGCAAGTCAGTAGACTACCTAAATTATATCGCCTGAACCTCCTTGGCTGTCTAACACGTTCGATCGTATATCTTAGGAGATTTATATTTGAAAACTTAAGCTGAAGATTGAAATGAGAGGGATTTGCTTTATACATACGGCAAGATATTGAAATATGGGCCTCTCTCGAACCTTTCGAAAGATTCTACTTATTTTATAAATGTGAAAGTTTTAGCTAGTAATTTAACATCCTTTATGCGATCCTTTTTTAGGCTATTCAGAACTTTATAAGATTGTCAAGAAAATTCTAAGATATATTCGTAATTTAAGGGAACTGACTAGAGCTTTTACGCCCCGGCACAAAAGAAGGGTATTATACCTTGGACGTGTCAGTCATTCTGTGTCATCATAGCTCCCAAACTGATGAAACGATTTCGTTTTCGTATATTTAGTTATTGTATTGATATATAATTGATTTCACAGACATGTTTGATGAAAATCGGCACAGCCATTCAAAATTTGTGTGGGGAAGAATAACCGAATGTCTGGAAATATATACTCTATAGTGGGGTCTCATATTAAAAGCTACTCGATTAAGTACCACTAATGCAAGAAGGTTTTTTTTTATTATTCAATATTCAATTAAGTATAGAATAATTATTATTTATAAAATAATATACATTATTATGATCGCTACGTATTTTTAACTCGGTTCCGCATATTATACGTCTTTAACTTTATTTTCTTAATAAAAATCCTTCTTGTGTTAATTATTAAAAAAAACACAAATTGGCTCGAAACTAAACTTTTGTTTTCCATCTATTTTATTTTTTTGTAAATATATTTTGTACTCGTCATTTTTGAGTTTAATTCCATATTACGTAGAAAACTAATCAACCCAGAATCTTATTATAGCAATGTGGGATTTTATACGTGATTTATTATAGAAATTTCAGAATTTAGTATTGTGGTTAATTAAAAAAAACACTCAATATAATTGAAAGTCCAGAACGGAACAACCTCTATTATAATTATATGTATGTATTTCTAGATGAATTTATGGGTGTGGTTACCCTTAAGATGTAACCCAACCGAGCTTGTCTGTGGTATTACATTAACATAACGTACTTAGTGAAAAAGTTTCACACGAGGACATAGAAAATGGACACAGGTAATGAAATATAATATTTTTACCAGAATAAATAAAATAGAATAATAATAGAAATTAATATATGGATTTTTTTTAATTTAGATATGAAAATGTAATAGATATATAATTAAGTAATAATTTATTATAAGTATAGTATTAGAATAATAATATAGTAAGTAAGTAAACACTAATATTGTAAATGACATTGTACGCCTTACGGTAGAATTACATTGATACAAATTGATTACATTATAAGACCTATGTAACAGATACATGTATTTCATGCAATAAATATATACTTTACTTTACTTTACGTTGTGAGTTTAATTGTTGGTGGATTATATCTATCAAATTTGATGTCAAAGTCAAACTCAAAAGTCAAAATGTTTATTTCCTTAGAAGCACATATATTATGTAAATTATTAAATTTATATGTGATTGTAATACTAATTGAAAATATGTAATCCATTATTATCTTATTTATGTGTGTTTAATAATTACTAATTTTTCAGTAATGATTATATATGTAAATTATTAAATTTATATGTGATTGTAATACTAATTGAAAATATGTAATCCATTATTATCTTATTTATGTGTGTTTAATAATTACTAATTTTTCAGTAATGATTATTCAAAGCGAGCAATTAAGAAGTAGTAATGATCTCTGTTTTTATGTTAGTATCTCTACACTACTGTGCTTATGAAGCTCTGACGTGGACGCTGGTAAACTGCGACAAACCAAACGCAGTAGCCATTAAAAAGGAACTGAACTGAACTGATTAGAAGCACATGGCCTACATGACAGGTCAACTTAAAATTAATAGAACTAAATTGTTTAAACAAAAAATGTCAAGGAAATAACATTGCGTTGATATTTATTGCTACGTTTAAACGAATATAATGGTTCGGTATATTGTCCGAAGCAGGGTTGGCTAAGTGGGAACACACTTGACTTTCATTCTAAAGGTCATGGGGTTCAAACTTCGCCAAGCAACTTCTTAATTTTTCTTCTCGAAAATATTACGTGCGCTTTAAGCACGTGTTTTTACGGTGAAGGCAAAAATCGTGACAAAACCGGCAACCGGCTTATTCTGGGAACTTTCTAGAGTTTGATGGACATGTGACATACCAATTAAGGCCTAATATCTCTCGCCATGAGAGAATACTCTGTGTCCCAGCAATGGGAACGTTAATAGGGTTATGATGATTGTCCTATGATTTAAAACGGGTAACATACCATGATTTGACGGTTTTTGAGTTTTCCGATATTTCGACGCTGTTGCAAGCGCCATGATCACGGAAACAACTCACACACAACAGCGTCGAAATATCGGAAAACTCAAAAACCGTCAAATCATGGTATGTTACCCGTTTTAAATCATAGTATTGTTAAAAAACATGATAATTTAAAAAGTTATGATGATTGTCGATAAAATTTAAACACCTTGGTATCGAAAGTCTGATCCCTATCACACTATATACAGATTATTATCAACAAAGTAGTCCTTTCTAGCGTTTTGATGTTATTTTCATCTTAGTTTTATTAAATGCAGACTGCGAACGAATCGTAGATTAGGTATGTATAATTCATGTCGTTTTCCTTAAAGCTGCGCGAGGCAACCGAATTGAATAACACTAGGAGGAAACTGCAGACTCATCTTTATTGCGGAAAACATTACACTGCACTGTAACGTAAGCAAATACTTAGAGAAGTTATATCAATATAGTTAAATAGATTGTTATACATATCTTCTTTACGTTACGCCACTGTCTATGTCGTTCTATTTCTTTCCTATCCATCCAAATGTTGCCTGGAAGAGATCGCTCGATAAGGGCGCCCTTTGTACTCCGATTATTGTCTTGTTATTGTTTGTATTTTATTAGTGGTGTACAATAAAGAGATTTCTATCTATTTATCTAACAGTATTATTTTAAAAGGCCTAGTATGTATTTTTTTAAATATTGCGCGCAATATTCTACTTTCAATCATTCACCATCATCATTACAGCAGTAGGATGTTTGCACATTGATCTCCTTCAAATACATCCATAGTCACTTCAGTCGGTAGAAGTCTGTAACCACCGCGAGCTCGCCTTCACCAGGTTGTCCGTCTATCTAGTTGGTGGACGTCTAACGATGCGTTTTTCGATTTGTGGTTTCCATTCTAGAACTTTCCGGCCATCGGTTCTACATGACCTATTGCCACTCTAGTATCTAAGCTAATTCGCTTGGCTATGCGCTTTACTCTGCATATCTCATTTCTGAATTGATCTCGTGGAGACACCCCGAGCATAGCCCATTCCTTGGCTCAATCTTGCAATTATTAGTTTGTTGTAATAACCACAAGAAAATTTAATTAATTAATTACTGTAATAAATGAATATAACAAAATATTATACTCTGTGAATATTTCAATCGTCCTTTTAAAGTTGAATTAAACACACTTACCGCGCAGAGTATTTATATATAGAGCGGGTCACCGACATAGCCAAACGTATTAGCTCTTTGAAGAGCCAGTGGGCAGGTCACATAACACGTAGAGCAGATGGCCGTTGGGGCCGAAAAGTTCTCGAATGGAGGCCGCGGATCGGCAAGCGCAGCGTCGCATGACCACCAACAAGATGGACAGATGACTTGGTCAAACTTGTTCGCTCACGGTGGATGCTACTTGCATCCACCGTGAGCCGTTCGGAATAATTGGTCGTCTTTGAGGGAGGTTTATGTCCAGCAGTGGGCGTCTAGTGGCTGAAATGATGATGATGATGAAAATATAGAGATAGCTCTTGACATAACTTACCGTTGACACGTATTATTGATAGTGACTAGCTTATGAGCATATGCATTATCTGACGAGACTACAATTTTATACCCGATAACCCTATGTGGTTACTGAGCCACAAAGTCCTGTTTTGTTACTTAAAAAACATATCGAATTAACCAACTATTGCTTAGTTAACTCGGATTTGTGTATATACTCGTAAGCCGCACTATTTAACATAACTAACTACTATGACAAAAGATACCAACTCTATACGTGGTAGCGAATATTTTTAGCGGCAACCTGAGAAGGAAGGCTCTCACTTCAGTAGTTCGAATGCAAAAATCCTGAGCCTTTTTTGTGAATAATTCATAACGACAAATTGACTCCAGGCTTCGGTGTGAATGAATCCATTATGCAAGGCGGGCGCCGGATTGAACCGGCTTAAGTTTCATTGTATAGTTGAGCTTGTTTTACAGTGACGCTTAATCTTCAGTTCTTTTAAGGGAGCTCAGTTCTATGTTTATGACCATATCGGCTATGTAACTTATGACAGATATTAGAAGGTCCTTAGTGGATTCAAAGTGATATCTTCGTTAAAAGAAATGAGTGAAGTGAAGATTATTTTTTACATTAATACTACATCTTCTGAATAACATCTATCTATCTATCTATATAAATAAAAATTAATTGTTGTTCGTTAGTCTGATTAAAACTCGAGAACGGCTGGGCCGATTGAGCTGATTTTGGTTTTAAAATGTTTGTCGTAGTCCAGGGTAGGTCTAAACGGTGAGCAAATAAGGAAAAATTTCCAAGAACTTTTTTTACCCGTGCGGCTCCGGGGCGGGCCGCTAGTAAAAAATTAGTTTGATATGTAGGTACGAAATTGACTTATAATTCTACACCTATGGTCCCGTGTACAGTTTTTATACATTTTGAAATGCGCAAAAATAATTGCTGTTGGAGCGGTCACCCATCTAAGAACTGACTTCTCGCAACGTAGCTTAACTTTATGAAAATCACGTTTTGTTTATATTTTTGTTTATATTATGTTTTTTTTTTTAGAAATTTAACAAACAAAACGATGTGTAACTTTTAATCTGGATCATTGAGGTGTACTTTTTGTATGTTGTATTAAACTTCATAATTTATTCTACAAATCTCTTTTCGTTGTCATGTTATATTAGCCTTTTGCATTTGTTACTTTCTGCCTTGTACAAAGATCAACAGACAAATTATGTTATAAAACAAGTCAAGATAAGATAAAACGGAACGAAGCCTTTGCCCAACAGTGGGATATTAATGGTGGATAAAGATAAGATTATGTAATACAAAACTTATGTTATTACTTTCAATTAATTTATTGATTGTTCAAAATGTCTACCATTTCTCTCAATGGACATCGTTGCACGTAAAGCCACACTGCACGTTGTTCACATTAGTACATCGGATAGTTCCTTATTTGATTCGCTGGCGTGATTCATGATGACGCTCCAGCTCACTTCAGCACTATCAAGCGTGATCATCTTCCTTAAATTTATGTCGTGTATCCGCATATTTCGTTTGATCAAGGTTCGTAAATACACATTGTATACAAACTTAGATTACAAATGTGAAATAAGTCCCAAAAAGAGTTATTTCAAATAATTATTTTTCTTTTTAACTTCTAAGTAAACATAGTTTAAGATTGATTTTCTTGTGACGGGATGTACGAGTGTGTGACGCCAGCGTTCATTGCACCAAGTAATTGCCTGGCGATAATGAGGTAGCACGCGAAACGTGATACGAGATTCCAGTTCCATTATATCATCATGTCTGGGTGAATTTTCACTAATTATATTTAATTAATTGAGGCTTGGCTGCATGGGTTTAAACTAGATTAACTATGCAGTTACAACATTGATCGATTCAATCAATCAATAAATTTATTAAAACCCAAGGATATAATATTACTTAATTAGGTTTGTAAATATTTATTTCTCAGAGGAACACTTAACAGAGAATACACTATTTCTTCTTATTTATAGCGAAATTGACGCAGACAATAATATGTATACGTGGTTTGCGGGGCCATACAGCAACGTTATGGCCCCGCAAACCACGTATACATATTAAATACCGCAAACAAACAAACAAACAAAGGCATATAAATAAATACCTTACAGATTATCATAGACATATAATTTTTAAATATGCTAGGTATTATGTAACATCAACTTTATTATTAATTAATAATTATTCAATTTAGAACTACATTTCCATCAACTGACATTAACGAGTAAATACATTTAATGATGAGATTCCGACATTTTATTGGAAGCGACCTGCATCCACCGTGACCCAGCCTTCGTTAGCATCTACTGTTAATGTCATCCTATGCTACCTGCAAATACGTGGTCTCCAGTGGAGAACTTTTCAGCTCTATCATACATATTGGAAGTTAGGAGAGTAATTCTAGTTGTACTCTCGTAGTACTATGAGTAATGTGCAGTATTGCCCGCTCTCGCAACCTCTCAGCTAGCGCTGTTAATTTCCGCCGGCTCGTAGCATTGAGCGCGGAGTGGTATTATTACGCTTTGCCAGTAGTTGTGACCTGAGACGTAACGTTATTTCGGGTGAGGCCTTAGTGGGGGCAAAGCGTTATACCCATATGAAAAAAAAGGGTTGAAAAAATATAAATAAATAGATCTTCAGCAGTTTTTGTACAGAATGGCTTCGTTAATGCGAACGGACGGTTTGGCAGAAACGTAAAGATGCTTACGAATCTCTTTTTAATGTCTCATTAAAGGCCTGTTTCACAATTACCGAGTAAAAATAAATGGTTAAAATATAAAGGTCTTCTAGCGACACTCATTGACTGAAAGACCGAGAGTGCTCTATATTTTACCATTGACTAAGTTAACTCGGAGATTTTGAAACAACCCTTACACTATTAAACCTGCTGTTCATTGTATCTTAGCAAGTTGGCGCTTTATTAAACCACTTCTTAGGTACTTTAGACGTAGAAGACGGTGAAATTTCTAGTTCTAGTTGAATTTAGTACAATGAGTATTGTGCAGTATTGCCCGCTCTCGCAACCTCTCAGCTAGCACTGTTAATTTCCGCCGGCTCGTAGCATTGAGCGCGGAGTGGTATTATTACGCTTTGCCAGTAGTTGTGACCTGAGACGTAACGTTATTTCGGGTGAGTCTTCAGCGAAGGCGGAGCGATTATGTTAGTTTAGAAAACACATTTTAGGGAAAAAAAAATTATTGGTTTTATTGAATTTGAATTGAATTTTATTTACAATTCCATACCAAAAACGCTTTATTGTACACAACACAGGAACATAAACACGTAATTAAAAAAAAAACAAATAGTAAAATGGGCGGCCTTATCGCTAAAAAGCGACCTGTTCCAGGTAACCTTGGTATGGTAAATACTTTACTTTAAAATAGCGAGGAGGCAAGGGTGAATTATTTATTGATACGTCAAAATTATTTTCATCGAATTAACAAGCATTAATAATAACTGACTTCAAGTGCGAAAATGTGCTGTGTTATTGTAAATAACTCAATATCGTTATTTCTATAAACATTTAATCAGTTTACAAATTATGAGATAGCTATTAATGTCAAAAAAATTGTGTAAAACATAAAATCTCTCTACGTATATGCAAAGTGATAGCATATTACACTATCCTGCGCAGAAAACTTAATTTCCGCCCCTCTTTTTGTTCCCACTTCTGGGACACAGGGACTTCTCTCTTGGCAAGAGATATAAGCCCTGATTCAACTATAGTTGGTGATTATGACACGTCCTTCAAAACAATATTACGTGTTAACTAACATTCTCTCCTCTAGATCCCTACTAAGCCCGCTACCTTAGCTAACGCTAGTAGGCCGCAATGGTGGGATATTGAGGAAATGACACAGATGTTTCGGATCACATGTAATTCTATATAACATCTGTCGTGTGCTTCTATCTCATGTCTGATTGAAGATTATTGTGTTTTTCTACTAAATCTCGGATAACGGAACAAATGGAGCGGATGTGTATTTGCGAATTAAACAAAATGTAAATATAATTATCACATTATATTATGTATAGTTTCCATGCTATGAAAATCTAAATTTTATTTATTTTATTAGAGTAGACGAGTAGACACGTATTTTCTGTGTTTTCATTAAAGCTATAAGTGGAAGGAGCCAGTGACGTCAGGGCGAGCTAGATGCACCACGGCGTGACGTCATACAGATTATTTTAAAATTATAACTGTAATTGTTTTACCGAAAAAATTGTTTTTTCCTCTTTACAAAGCAGACTTAAAATTTAAATCTAATCAACAAGCCTATTATAAAATGATTTGAAGACATCATCCTAGTAATATTAGTCACCATCAACCTATACTTAACAAGTAATCTATCTATATATATAAAAATGAATTGTTGTTCGTTAGTCTGATTAAAACTCGAGAACGGCTGAACGGATTTATCTTATCATAGTCTTGAAATGTTCATGGAGGTCTAGGGAAGGTTTAAAAGGCGAGAAAAAATTGAATAATTGCCGGGGAAAAAAATTGAATAAAAACCCGTGCGAAGCCGGGGCGGGCCACTAGTCAATAATAAATCCGATACTTCGCTGCTTATTGCTCTACCCTATTTTAAAATAAAATTAGAAAATATTCATAATTTCGTTTTCCTCGATAAGGCAATGCGGTCGGCGACAAAGCCTTACAAGTAAATTATTAACAAAAAACGACCGACTTTCAGTTTGAAATATAATGTACGAGTACTGTATGTGTTTTCCCGCGGAGAGACTTTTCTTTCTAATGTATAATGTAATTATACGAACTTTCAGGCTTATCACTTCAGTCGTTTTGCCATAAAAGACGAACAAACAAACACACATTTTAACACTTATAATATTAGTATGGATTGAGTATTAATTAAGCTGTGAGCCGCCCATTTCCTCTCTTTGGCGTGGGAGCAACCATTTCCCAATATTTTCGATACAAATTGGGAAAAAAGTTAGGATTAAATGATAACTCGAGATCTAAAAATATTCGCCAAATTTAAACGGTCGGTTTATAGTCGGTTATAAGGTTTTGGAGGTTTTGTTTGTTCACGTCCGTAAGTGGTAACCCTCTGTATCCTTACACGTGGTGGTGCTAAGTTCTGGCGGTCTCTGGTGGTAGGCCTCGGCCGCGGCTTGTCACCACCAAGCCATCTATCTACCTTCTAGGTCTTCATGCCCCATCTTAGACCACATCGTCACTTTACATCAGGTGAGATTGACTGTGGTCAAATGACGGCTCATCAAACATATAAAAAAAAAGTAGATAACTATCAAAACAATCACAATAGCTTGGGACTAAAAATACATCCAAATGTGAAACTGATTTCAAAAATGGAGAGCCTTCTCCATTTTTGAACTTTTTTGATTTTTGGTAAACTTAAAGACACTTTTTGTTTTAAGTCTTTCGTTGAAAGTCGGTTAAAAAGAATTAATTGTTGATGATGAAATATGTATAAAGTTACTGAAGAATGCTATAGAAGTACTAACAGTTTGGTATGTTACCAAACCATAAAAAGGAAGGTTAATTCAAACTACTACAAAAGCCAAGCAATGCTCCTTAATGAGCATAGTCTGATTATAAAACAGACCAACAAACCACCAACTACACAGTATTTTTGTTAAACTTTGCTCAAAATACAGCGATTCGCAAGAGATGGTGACAGTGATAAAACCATTAAATAGACAAATAATTCAAGCATTTCATCATTTCTGCTACAAAATCGATTACATTAAGGGATTATAGGGGACAAGGAAAAATTATACTGGAGTAAGTAGCCAGTGAAGTATAAATTGTCAATCTGAAACATTGGGGGGAAAAGTTTCGTGGTAGGTAGAGCGGTGCTGAGTTTGGTTTTAGTCGGACCGAAGCGATATCTAAATGGATTATTTAAATGGGATTCTTTAACCATAAAAATTTGCAAAAAAGTTTAACCGCCAAAAAGTGTGAAAGCTAGGAATTGTAGTTAATTGTATTTAACTTTTTAAACGAATTTAAGCTAATTTGGGTGCACACCCAAGTAGCATTGAGTGATGTTAAACTGTAGGATATTACTATGGCCTCCCTCAATCTTTCTTTAAGTCGATAATAAAAAATAATAAGCTTACATGGGGTACGCAATAAAATAAATATATTTTCGGTCTTTAATGTTATAAAATCAAACATTGTTAATATAATGTATGTGCTTAGAATCTTTAGCCGAGTATTCTATTCTGCCACGTTTTTTCTTCCAGATCGTCTACATAATAAGCGTATAAACTAATATGTACAACATGTAAGGTAAAGTTTCTGAGCAAAATTAAATGGTATCAAAATGTACCTAACATGCCAGCTATATCACATAGTAGGCAAAACAAGGCATCATGATTAACAAAAAACTCCCCTTCTCCCGTAATATTGAGACTCTATAAATCTATGAAGCTCTTCATCGTTTCTGCTATCCTGGTACCTGATATCAATATTCTTTGCTTTATTTTTAAATGTTTGTAATTTATTAGAATTATCAGCAGTCTTAGATATCACAAGGATACAAATTATTGAACTTTTATATGAAGGTAATAAATGAAGGGGAACTTATACCATTATATTTTCTGAAACGATTTTGGTTTTTGCCCAAACGAACCAACAACCCCTTCATATTTATGAAGTAAAAAATATATAATTTTAACCCTTTAATGACCGATGCAAGCTATAAAATGGTCTATGTCTTCTTCTCTACCTATCAGTCCATCGAATAATTTAATCGATGAGCCATTTACCGCCATTACTTCGTTTCCAACCGTTTTTCGCTTGTTCCAATATTTAGTTACCGTCTTTCGTGCTTCGTCTACTTTGTCACGGAACGATTTACGTAAATATTGATATTTATAGTGCTATTCTCGAATTCAACGTCTTGTTTATCACTTCTACAATCATTTCTTGATTAATGTTGTTAGTTTTGTGCTGGTTTTATAAGTTTTTGTTATTTTTATTAAGTCGAGATTATTTTAAAAGTGTTTTATTTATTAAAAACAAGTAACGAACACAAATTAAACACATACATAATTATATCTATTTTTGAACTTTTAGTCTCAACTATTTTAAAATATTAAATCCGGTGATAAAATCAGAGTATCTAGAATCTTTATATTGTTCCCTTTTCCTTTTTTAAGGTTGTCTGAAAGAAACCAGAGCAATAAATTGTTCAATCCGCATTCTAGTTACAGTTTAAGTTATTTTTTATTGATAAGTAAGTATACTATTCTTTCTAATTTATTTTATAACAAACGAATAACGTATACACATGTATGTATAACTTCATGAAATCAATTATCAAAGATACCTATTTCTATAAGTATCTTTGTAAGTACCTTTAGGAAAACATTTATTGCAACAAAAGATACCGAAAACTTTAAAATCCTTTTCAGTAGCATCAATCTTACGCTACATCCCCTTGATCTCAGTATTTATCTTAAGAGACGATGGCAGGCTATTTGTCAGCCCCATGCAATTAAAGCCGATGAAATAGCTCAATTAGAAACGTTTACGAGAAGGCTTCCGGCTAAAATACTTTAACTAATTAATTATGAAATATATAAATATGGCAAAAATAATCTTTATGGATATAAACAAAAAACCGAATACCTTTATAAGCGTGGAATGCTGCGCTTTTTAAAGTATCTGATAAAAAAAATCATCAAAACTACAAGCCATTTCAATCCCGAGTCACGTTTACAAGTTATTTTCAAGAGTGATCACGAACCGTCTCGCAGGAGACGAGTTTCAGTCACCTCGCACCTCGATTCACAGACAACATAGTTTTAACGGCGGACTCGCTTGAGAAGCTAAATTGGATTCTAGACCTTGCTGTATCCTAGCAATCCATTGGGTTGGCATTCATGATGAATGTATATCGCACCTAGACTGGTTATCGTAACCGGGCACATTCATACATTTTTTTCCAAACATAAGGCAGTAGTTGGTGAGAAATAATTTCAAAGGCTTAGAGACGGATTCCGTTAGAAATGGCTGCGTTTGTTAAACAACGCCTCCTCTCATCGTCTCGTCTCGTCTTCTCGTCATCCGAATACCTTTTCATTGAAAACTAAAGTTTTCAAACACTTTATTATGTATATACCCTTGGAGACCTACGATACTGACACGTAGTTTCACGATAGGGTTGATCCATTCGTATAAAATAGCA
Organism: Gymnoscelis rufifasciata; assembly: GCA_929108375.1. Classification (NCBI taxonomy): domain Eukaryota; kingdom Metazoa; phylum Arthropoda; class Insecta; order Lepidoptera; family Geometridae; genus Gymnoscelis; species Gymnoscelis rufifasciata. The sequence goes on along the minus strand of OV815302.1, from coordinate 6,926,099 downwards.
TAGCGATCTATGAGAAGAGCTATGCTCAGAGTTTCTTTGAAGGATAGAATGCATAACAAGTGCATCCGACTTGGAACCAAGGTAACCGACATATCTCAGAAGATTAGAAAGCTTATATGGCAGTGGGCCGGTCATATAAGAACCGATAAGTGATGGAGAAAAGTGTTCTGAAGTATAGACCAAGACTAAGCCAACATAGTATTCCGATCAGCTGGGATAACGACCTGACAATAATGGTATTCTTCATTACGATTCCAACGGTATATAATTCACAAAGCTCCATACAACAATCTTGTGTAGTTTTGTATCGAGTTAGGCACGTCACAGACAAGGGCTCACAGAAATGCGAAATGCATTCAAAATAGCGACTGCAAATGAAGGGATATACAAATATTCAAGACTTTTACTGTAAGTGCAATAAAAACGAGTTGCAATCTATGTAATTAATCAACTGACAAATAACAACTTATTTTACAGTAGATTCTCTGTTGTGTGCATAATAAATAAAACTTGGTTACAATTAGGATCCCCTGTGCTATTTTACTGTGTGGATTAACCATTAAATGTGATTGGTCTGCTCTCCCACTATAGTTGATTTTTAATTACAGTTCAAATGATATAATATTATAAATTTTTTTTGTTGTTTCAGCTTAATGAAGGTAGTAAGTACTATTTCTACTTTCATTTAACTTATTTATTTTACTTCAGAAGAGCACTCATTTGAGAAAGGATAAAAGATGTTAGCGTGGGTATCGCGTTGGTGTGGAGAGCGATTTTATAAGTATCGATATCTATAAATGAAATTTCTTAGAAAAGTTGCTTCAGTTATTAGCATACTTGCATTTATTATATAATTTTTAATTATACCTTCAAAGGTTTCTGATTGAACACACATTACAAACTTGTAAACGAATCCGTGTTTTACATAGCTTACTAGTCTGGGTGTTTTTATCAGTAGTTGTAAAATATCTCCACATGTTTTAAAAAACATAATACATAAAAATATTTATTTGATCTTTTTCACAAATTTACATAAACACAATGGAACGTTGAACTACTGCGATACCTAGTTATAAAAACTGTGTTGCAGTATCAGCGCCTCCTCCAAACAAAGGTTACAATATACCTTGTGATAGGCATCAATCAAACTAAACTAAGTATTTAAAATTGAAGTTAAATCTAATATATAAAAATATTAGGTACTACATTTTTATATTTAGTACTTATATGCCTCTGAAGATATCAAACTCTTAGGAGTTAGGACGACAAGGACAGATGCACTTTGAAATTATAAGTCCGAATAGTGAATATGTTGAGTGTGTGAGTCTCATCATCATCATCACCCTATTAATGTTCCCACTGCTGGGACACAGGGGCTTCTCTCTTGTAGAGAGATTAGGCCTTTATTTACCACGCTGGCCAAGTGCGGGTTGGTGAATGTCACATGTCCTTCAAACTCTTTAAAGTTGTCAGTCAGAACATGCCGGTTTCCTCACGATGTTTGCTTTCACCGTTAAAGCACGTGTTTAAAGCGCACATACATTTCTCAAGAAGAAAAATCCAGAGGTGCGTGGCGGGGTTTGAACCAAGGCCTTCGGAATGAAAGTCGAGTGTCGTCCCACTTAGCCAACACGGCTTTTTTGTTGTGTGAGTGTGACCATAAATAAATAAAAAAAATTTTCCGGACAAATCCCAAAGCATCACCTAACCCCAAACTAACAAGAGCTTGTACTATGGTTGTTAGGTGACTAATATACTACATAGATACAGTTTTTTTTTTTGTAAATACCTACACATTATACATATAAAACACCCGAAACCAGAAATTGTGGATCGTACAAAATCTGGTCCCGCGGCGGGAATTGAACCCGCAACCTCCTGCGCCTCAGTCGGACTTTCACCCACCGAGCCAGAGAGGTCGTCAACACAAGCATTTACCTTGACAAGGAACAAAATGTTACTAGGTATGTGGATTGTCTATCAATATATTATAAGAACACTTATTTATTCTACACTATACAGCAGAAACAATATTACCATCACAGTAATACACCGCTATACTAAAATATGAAATTCAGTATGTAAAATTTTGTATTCTTTTACTGTATTAACAAGCTGTCCACAGAAATACTCAAGGTGAGTCTTGGTCCCGAATACGAAGGCCTTTTTATCTTACCCCGGGACAGTGCATTGTCAGACTTCGGTGGATACCCATAATAAGATACATTAAAAGTATTTCTATTCTTAATTAATTAAAATGAGCTTTGAGTTCTAATCCCCTTAAAGCTAATCCAAAAGAGACATTCATAAACATTCACAATTAAAATAAAGGACAAATCAAAATCAGCCTCGCTTTATTTCATTATTTCGTCTTCGATTTAACTTGAAATTCGTAATGATAGCTATCCAATCAAGATTCCTTTGTGTCTTGAACGTGATTTATTTTGAGGCTTTTATCACAACGGTCGAATCAGCAATGAGTTGTCCTGGCATTGTCGATCCTTAATTGATTAAATAACTTTGCGTTGTCAGCTGAAATGATAAGTACGGGGAACTTAAGACGTAGATTTTCTATATTTGAGTCGGACGTTATAAGAAATCAAAGTGATTTGAGCAACGAAATGGGGTGCCTCCACATTGTGGACGTCACAAACCGGGGGCCTAACCCACGAACCCGAATAAAGCTAGTGATATAGGTAATAAATACTTGAAAAATAAAGATTAACACTGAAAACTATAAAGTTTAAATAATGAAGGTTTTTCTTTAAACCATTATTAACCTAATTCCTACACTCATGAAAGTAAACTCTTCCTTTCTAATAACAAAATATATATCAAAATCGGACTTCCAAAAGAATTATATTAGTTATTAAAAGGAAAGTTTACTTTCATGAGTGTAGGAATTGGGTTACTAATGGTTTTAAGAAAAACATACATTATTTTAAACTTTTTAGTTTTCAGTGTTAATCTTTATTTTTCAAGTTATACATAAAAATATATATTATATACGCGTTGAATTGAGAACCTCCTGTTTTATCGTAAATTAAATAGAAAAATAATAGATAGAATTTCAAGTTTTATTTGAATTCCCACTTTAGTAAACCTATTAATAATAAAATATATTGAATTATTTTAAAAATCATGAGTTTTGTATAGGAAATCCTGAAGTACCACTAAACAGTTTCAGGCCAAAGAGGTTAAATTGAGGTTAACTACAAAGTTAGTAAAAATTGCGATAAAGCATTACAATGTTTGTACATTAATAAACATTTACAAACTGAAATAAAATGATTTCGCTTTCATTTTATCTACTAATTTTATCAATTCTAAGTCCAATGGAAGTAAAATTTTCCAACAAAATGTATAAAATTGCCATTAAAAATATACGAGTGATGTAATGGAGTATAATACCTTTTTTATTGCCTCTAATAATATTGAACAAAACCATTATAAAGACTGACTTCAATGAAATAACTTAGTCGCATTAATAATTAGAGCCAAGCAACATTTTAGGACTTTTTGTGTGCACTAGAATGTAGAACATCATCACCACCCTATTAATGGTCCCACAGCTGGGACACAGGGTCTTCTCTCGCAGTGAGAGAGATTAGGCCTAATTCACCACGCTGGCCAACAGCGGGTTGGTAAATTCCCTCAAACTATTTAAAATACTCACAACATGCCGGTTTTCTCACAATGTTTGCCTTGACCGTGAAAGCACGTGTTAAGCGCACATACGTTTTTCAAGATTAATAATTTTGAGATGCGTGGCGAGGTTTTAACCGACGACCTTCGGAATGAAAGTTGAGTGTACTCCAACTTAGCCTTACCTCATAACAACCTCTACCTCAAGTTATTTAAGGAAGTTTTGTATGCACTAGAATGAACATGTGATATTATGTAGTTTAGGTAATATGTTGTTTTATTTGCATTAATAACGTGGTCGTTATAGGTCCGCTTGCGGCGCAAGCAGAAGCGAGTTCGATTCCCGCCGAAGGGTTATGTGTTAGTATGGTCAGCAAGCACTTTCTCCTTGGTCTGGTTTTTTAACTTTAACGAGATTAGATACCATGTGGCTAGATGTTGTTGTGTGGATTGCCCAGAAATATTTATATTTAATCACTAAGATGTCAAAATAGACAACCGTAAACTGGTATTTGGCTTGAGCTATGCCTTATCTACTTTTTTGTTTTTATTAATAGAACTAGCTGGCCCGTACCGGATTTGCACGGATACAGAAGTCATCATCTTGAATGCTTCTACTTTTAGCTGAAAATCACATAAAGATCCGTTCAGTATTTCTTGATTTTATCCCGAACATAAAAACAGACAGACAGGCCGAAGCGTTTTATATGTAATAAGTATAGATTAACGATCGGTTTATATCCAATGGCTAGATGATAACTTTTTTCCATTATTTACGGGCTTTCCTTTCGAAGATTAGCAGGGATGGTTACTATTGTACGAATAGAATACAAAAAGCATTTATTAACACGAGAACTATACAAAAAATAAGTCTAGAAAGGGTAGGGCCTTGGATTGAAGGAAAGACTTTACAGAAATATGGCGTCAGAACGGTCACCCATCCAGTACTGGCCTCGCGCAACTTCGTTTAACCTTATTCATATTCATATTCATATTCATTTATTTCTTAACAATTATTTTACAAATCGTGTTGAAAATTATTCTTAATTCTAAGTCTTAATCTAAAAATTAAATTAAATAATAAATTTATGCATGCAAAAATATTAAATAACAATAATAGTATATATTTAAAGGAAGTTCTCAGCCTCATATTCATCTATGGTATAGTAGCAACCTCGCAACAAAACATCCTTCAGTTTCTTTTTGAAGATGTATGGACTATCAATGCATTTTAAATCTCTGGGTAGCTTGTTGAAAAGTTTCACGGCCTGATAGCGACAATCATGCTTAGCTATATGTAACCGGGGACAAGCTACAATAGCAGCTATGTTTTTTGTCCTAGTCGTTAGCCGATGCCTACGCTCTTCTGAGGTTTCATACTTAAGAGGATGGCGTATTATATCCATCAGTAACACTAAAATATAAATACTTGGAAGGGTAAGTATATTGAGCATACGAAAGTGTTCCCGACATGATTCCCATGGTGGTATTCTAACTATAGTCCTTATCGCTCTTTTTTGCATAACGAATGCTCTATTAAAGTTATATTTGTAACTATTACCCCAAAATTTAACACTATATCTTATTTTGGATTCTACAAGGGTGAAATATACAATTTTAAGTTGCTCGTAATTTAATTCATCTCTTAAGCTTCTGAGTGCATAACAAGCTGAACCAATGGAATCTTCAAGGTATTCTAATTCGGGTTTCCAGTTTAGGTATTCATCAATATTTACACCTAGGAATTTTACACTCTTTGCAAATTTTAGATCTACAACGTTAGCTGTTAAATCCATCGAATCCTGCTTACGCGCAGTCGTCTGAAACAAAATTGCATTGGTTTTTTTTATATTTAGTTTCAAATTGTTAACTGTAAACCAATCGTTAAGAACTTTAAGAGTTTTATTCATTTTGATAGAAAGTTCTTTTATTCCTGTAGCTGGAATGATAGCATTAGTGTCATCAGCATATATAACCAATCTTATATCAGGTATATGAAATTTAACAAAATTTATTAGGTCATTTATCATTATTATAAAAAATATAGGGCCTAGAATGGATCCTTGAGGTACTCCCCGAGATATCAAAATGTTTTTAGATTTGTATGCTAATTCTTTTCCCTCGAATGTGTTTTTAATTTCAATAAACTGACTTCTATTATTGAGGTACGATTTAAAGATGTCTAGTGCTTTTCCTCTTATTCCATAATGGTCAAGCTTAGATATTAGAATATCGTGGTCCACTGTATCAAAAGCAGAAGATAGGTCAATGAACAATCCAGCCACCTTTTGTTTAACGTTAAGGTAATCTAGGACGTCCCCTAAAAGTACCTCTACAGCATCGATTGTACCTACGCCTTTCCTATAGCCAAACTGGCGCTGATCTAGAATTTTGTTAAAATTTAGGTGTGATAAAATTCTGTCTTTTAAGAGTCTCTCAAAAATTTTTGAAAAAGAAGGTAGTAGAGAAATTGGTCTATAATTCTTGGGATCGGTTTTTGTTCCCTTTTTATGAATCGGCAGTACTCTTGCAATTTTAAATTCATCCGGAAAAACACCAGATTCCATACAGTTATTAAAATAATTTGCTATTGGTTCAGCTAGTATGTCAATATTCTGTTTGATGACTATCATAGGAATTTCATCATGTCCAAATGATTTCTTTAATTGCATTTTTTTTATTATTACTTTAATTTCATTCGCATTTGTCTGATTAAAATCTATGTCATTCGTAATTCTATTTGTGCAGTCAGTTAAATATTTTATGGCTACATTTTTTTTGTCAATTTTATTATCGTCAATTATGGTGTAGTCAAAAGTATCAGCAAAAATGTCAGCAATTTTACTAGGTTCATCTACAAATGTATCATTAATTTTAAGCCGGTAGTTGTCATTAGTTTTCAAATTATTTTTATTTCTATGTCTATTGATAATTTTCCACAATTGTTTAGGATTATTACTAGCATTTTGTATTTCTTCCTTTATTGATATTCGTTTGGAAGAAGCAATAACTTTCTTAAATATTTTTAAGTATGTTTTCTTGTATTGACAGATTGATTCATGGTTATTTTGACTCCCATTGTAAAGAAACCTTTTCATTTTGCTTGACATTTTTATACCTTTGGTTATCCAATTAGCTTTATTTATGCTATTAAATCGGATGAGTTTATGCTTTTTAGGAAAATATTCGTCAAATAAAACTTTAAAATTAAGTAAAAACCTGCGGTCATTAGACAAATTACTTTGTTGCAGAATTTGTCTAAAATCTTGTAGGCTTTGTTCGCTGTAAGATCTTTGCATGACTTTATAACTATTACAGAATTTTTCAAGTTTATTATTAAATGTCAAAGTGCATAATAAACCGGCGTGTCCATCGCCCAGACCATTATGATCAACAAGCCAATCAGTGATATTTTCGTCAGGAAGGTTTGTTATTATATTGTCTATACATGATTCATGGTAATTTCGTGAATATGTGCTTTCTGTAATAAGATGCTTAAAATTAAAACATTTGAGCAATGTAATTAGATCTGATCTATACCTATTCTCCTTTAATAGATCCACATTAAAATCACCAAAAATTATACATCTTTTGTTGAAAAAATGCTCCAACAAGTTTTCTAGCTTAGTTAAAAAAATTTCAAAATTTGTGTTATCAGGTATTCTATAGATACAGCAAACATTTAAATTTAAATTTATATACCTAGCACCACATACTTCGAAACTGTTTATTTCGTAAAGATGTTTGCATATATTAAGTTCCTCTGTAGTATGATTTTTATGTACTAATATTAAAGATCCACCTCTTTTTTTATTGATTCTAAAGTTACATGAGGCAATTTTATAGTTCTGCATGTTAAACATATTTATAGATTGTTTATTTAGAAAGTGTTCAGAAATACAAATGAAATCCAAAACATGGCTTAGGTTACTAAGGTAAATACTTAAAATGTCCTTTTTATTTGATATGCCACAAAGGTTTTGGTGAAAAAAATGTAGGTTCGATCCTGAAAACTGGTTCGTCCTAGATCTGTGTGGAGGCGAGAAAAAGCTGCTCGGCATCTTCGTTTACTTGTGTCCGCGGTTCTGCATCATAACTCGATATGTTGTAAGAAGGTAGGTGTTCAAACAAGGTGTCTTTTATGGCTGCAATGTATTTTCCCAGGTTGTGTACGATAATAAGAAAACCTTGATTCTTCAGTTTTCCGTCCAATTTTGAGAAAACACTTTGATCATAAGGGAGTTTCCGATTTGTATCCAATAGGTATGCGTATCCATGTGTCTCGTTGTCTAGGTAGAGTAGGTTGTTAAAGGTTTCCACTCTCCAATTGAACATAGTGGAATAATCAGAGTACCTGTATGTGGGAACGCAGATTATTATATTTGTAAAGTCTATTTTCAGCAAGCTTTCTCTCAAGGAAATAACGAGTTCTAGATAATTTGATGTGTGTTGAAAATCTTGTTCACCGAGAAATATAACACAAAAATCATTCATGGTAAAATCTTTAAGTTTCTCAGAAATTCCATTTAGCATAAATTTCATCCCACAGTTTGGTTTTCTGTAGTGACAAATAGAATAATTTTGTATGTGTTTATTATTCATAAATATATCGTGTTTCAGTTTATTACTTTTTTCACTACTTATTATACATATTTTGTGTTTATTTCCCTTCGTCTGCAAGTGATTGTTATAAGACTTATTTTTTGCAAGCTTACACGAACAAGAGAGGCGTGGGTTCGAATCCTCGTATTTTTCCGTTGACTTTTTGTATTCTAAGAGATTCGTTTGGGTTGCTTTTTCTAAATTTTCTGATGTTTTCTCATTTATTCCTGTTTGTGTCTGTGTAGTAACATGTTTTCCTTCACTCCTCTTAATTTTTACAAAATCCGTCTGTGTTTTTTGAGTTTTAGTTTTTTTTGGTGATTTCGTTTTCTTTTGAGGAGTCGTCAATTTTTGTGATGTAAATTTTGCGGGGCTGCTCCCAATTTTTTTATATAATATGTTCTTTTTAACCAATTCATTATTTTCTTTTTTTAATTGTCTTATTTCTAGAGACAACTGTTCTATTTCCCCATGAGCGCTATTTAACTGCAGTTGCAGCTGTTCTATTTTTTGTTGTAGGGATTTTAATAAGGTATTATCCTTTGAAGTATCTGGTAAGCTGCTTGTGGAAACATCCAGTGTGTCGATGCTCATGTTTGTCTCATTTTGGCTGAAATCTTGTTGTGTTTGAGCTCGTCTAAAAGTTATGTTTTGTTGTTCATACATCATAAGCTTATCCAAATGTTATACTTGTATGAAGAAATAAAATTATAAAGTGCAAAAATATTTTCGCTCGCCAGGAAGCGATCTCGGTAACTTTGGTGTTCGAGGCGTACGCTGCAACCGATGGTCCAACGCGGCTCTAGTGCATAACTCGAAAATTTGCAAACTAGTTGTTCAAGTAGTCAGACGTGTACGTGACCTTGGGGGTTGCAGTAGCTTAATTAGGTCATTGATCCCGATGACACACTCACGTCCGCGTCACATTGAAACAAAGGAGTCTTCAAGTTGTATGTTTGAATATTTTGACTGTTGAAATATTATAATGTATGTTTTCAATAGAATGCGAAGATTTTTATGGTATGTTTTTCCGTAGTTTTGTAGTATTCTTAATAAGGAACAATTTTTTGCCACTAAATTCACAAAACAATAACTTTTTACACACTTTTGGAATTAATTATTACAGAGCGGAGTTTAACGTGACTGCTCGTTTAAGCGCGCGCGCGGTTATTGAAACTTTGATAAAAATAAAAACATGTTTATTGTATGGGAGCCCTCTTATTATTTATTTATTATGTGTTTTTATTATTATTATTATCACGGTTCTGGAGATACAGCCTGGTGACAGACCGTTTTACCTTTTAAGTACGGCACTCTTGAAAACACTAAAACTATTATAAGTATTTAATAAATTATGTAAAACGAATAAATTTCCCTTTACTTGTACTACAAGGTTAGCATCTGCTGAAAATTAAAAATCCAATTATCCTTGATAGCAAAAGTAGTTTTTTTTTTCAAAAATGCACTGCTACTGCTAGCATGGGGCGTGCGGGGGATTTTTCTTTTATTTTTCATTTTTCCCCTTCGTAGGGGATGCTCACAGAGGATTTCGGGAGAAAGCTCATAATTCAATTACTAATGTTTTAACTATGGATGTTAATGTTTTAATAAAGTAAATATATGGAAATAACCTTTCTACAGTCATTAGCTTAAAACCTTTGAGTTGAGAAATATTTACTTTCCAACTTGTAGAGCCACTGTCCAAGTGTCCAACAAAATATATCCTTATCAAAAGAACCCTTTACATTTAACTATTTGTATTTTCCCGATATAATTTATTCACTAGTTTGTTTTGTGAAACTATATTTTTGTATAAACAGCTATTTGTGAGATAAAACTGCTTCGTTACTACTTGTAATAAATTTAAATAGAATAGTGTAGCTAACTTTATCGTAGCACCGTCTACGGTTGCTTGCTACGAATTTGGCTTTGTGCTACGAAATGGGTAAATCTCTACGCGCCAATCTTAGTATGTTGTGAGTAGAGATTTTTGTTGATTTTGAATAAGCTAATAATATTTGCAATGATTATACATTATGCTTGTAATAAGTCGGTTTTTAACCCCCGACCATAAAATATGGGTGTTATAAGTTTGACGTGTCTGTCTGTCTGGGACATCATAGCTCCCAAACGGAAGGAGCGATTTCAATTTAGTTTATTTTTTATGAAAGGTGAATCTGGCGCGAGTGTGCTTATACATGTTTCATGAAAATCGGTTGTGCCGTTTAAAGTTATGAGGGTGAGAGTGGGGAAGGAAAACCGAAAATCTTCAAATATACTAGTGTGGGGTATCAAATTAAAGCGCATCGCGTCCACATAACATAATATTATGTTGTTTTACATTAAGGGAAATTAAGGCATTAGAATCGAGGGTTGTTCTTAAATTTTAAATTTAGATTTATTAACGAATTCGTCTATTTGCTACGAAATGGGTAATTCAAATGTTAGCGTCGTAGCAACATCTACGCGCCAAACTACGTATGTTGTGAGTAGAAAAAGCGTGTTCAAGTAACACGCAACGTTATTACGTCTTTTTATCTCTTTGTAAGTAAATATCTCTCGCGCAAACTATTATATCGTTCATAGAAAAATGATGTTTAAATCATTTATATCACTTTTTAGTCAAGGTTGAAAAAAATGAAAAAAAAAATGAAAAATGTTTTATTACAGTAACTTAATAATAAGGTTTACAATTCAGTTTTTTTGAGTCTCCTTTTAAGTAAATAATATACCTGTGCTAGGAGATCTCGCTCTTCCTTCCTTACTTAATTATAAGTTTACAAAACGTTGTATTTTAAGTAGTAATAAGGTTAGATATTAAATCTATTCTTCTTTAATATTATGCCGTGATAAAATCAAAACTTCACAAATTGATTGTTAAAATAACCCAAACCACAGATAAACTGAATAGGAAGCCTGTTCGGGGTCGAATTATGATGTACCAACCCTCATCGGGGTCAATGTTAAACGATTTCCGATGAAATTGACGTCCTTAGACGAATTAATGGTGAAATTCTAAGCCATGCTTACACCGAGTATTTATGGCTTCCTTGATCGGTTTAACAATGGAAAAACAAATATAGTACAAACCTGATTTTCATTCGCAATTTTATTTTAAACCGACTATACAACAATGGGTTTTTCTATTTGACTATTGTACGGCACTTAATACCCAGTATTGTTTATGTCTTATAGTCTGTCGAGACACGAACCTAATACTCAATTCTTTTTTTGCTGTTCACACATTGGTTACTTAAATCTAAGACGTATGTTATATAGTAGTGTATTTCACAATGTGGACCCTGTTGGGCGTTACCAAGGCTTTTTAATGTTGGTTAATTCTTTGAATTGTTAACATGTCAAGATAGTTATGAGTTCAGTAGTAAGTGATCGATTATAGATCGGTTGCATTTGATTCGTTCTTTTCCCGCAACCGAGAGCCAGACAACCAGTCATCTTACTAGTGTCGCTTAGTCACACCACCGTTGTTTTACTTCCTAATAAATAACTGTAAAATAAATAATTGTAGGCAATTCTTTCGCAGTAGTAGCTGTAAGACTATGGAACTCTCTACCCCTGGACATTAGAAAAATAAATAACAAACTGAGTTTTAAGCTGGCGGCTCGCAAACATCTAGCTAACCGTAATTAGCTGCTAAAATGTTCACAAGGCTTGTAATTAGGTATAGCTTTTATGATTTATGTATTTGTATGATTACAACAATTCTCAAATTTATGTATTGTTTATGGTATATCTGTATATATGTTGATATATGTATAAATATTCCTTAGGTATATATATATATATATTTATATATTTATTATATATGTATTTATTAATACTTCAGCATTTTATATATTATACATATTTAGATAAGTTTTATATTTATAGTGCCTGATTTGTTTTCTTGCACGCCCAGGATGACTGGTAGAGAATGCTTCTAGCATTAAGTCCTCCTCTGTACATTGTTTTTTGTGCACAAAGTATAAATAAATAAATAAATAAATAACTAATATTATATGAATAAGGGCATATTCCACAAAATCCGAGTGGACTAAGCATGACAATAAATACGTGTCAATGGTTAGTTATGTCAAGAGCTAGTTAGTTATGTCGCTTTGTACAAGTGACTGAGTGAAATAGCTCTATAGTTAAACCTTTGTCTAATTATACTTCGAAACCTGGACACTGAAGTCTCGAGTGCGAATGAGGATTGAAGCGTTCGAAATGTGGTGCTGGCGCCGAATGTTTAGAATATCATGGACGAAGCAAAGCACAAACGAGTCAATTCTCAAAGAACTTGGTATTGGAACTCGACTGTCTACAATCTGCATGCAGAGAGTTCTCGAATCCTCGGCCACACTGTCAGGCGTGACCCGAACAGCCTAGAAAGGTTGATAATTACTGACAGTGTGGAAGGAAAGAGAAGTCGAGGCCGCTCACCTACACGGTGGACCCACACAACACAGGACGCTACAGGTGGCACTCTCCAAGCATCAATACAGTTGGCTCAGGACCGGAGTCGATGGAGGGAAGCGGTGACAAAGCTGATGAGACGCCATAGTCACGTCCCTCAGTCATGAGGTTACAACTAAGAAGAATTTTACTTGGAGATTGTGAAACAGGCTCTAAGTTTTTTATTTATTATTATTATTGATAAGCCTTCATTTGACCACAATCTCACCTGATGCAAAGTGACGATGTGGTCTAAGATGGAGCATGAAGGCCTAGAAGATGGCTTCACCGGACCACATACGAAACACGAAAAAATCGCTTCACGCACTGGCCCAGCCCGGAATAAGTGGCTAAGTGACAATAAAACGTCATAATTCAAATTACTGTCTCAGTGGCGCGGTGGGCGAAGGTCCGCTTGCAGCGCAAGAGGTAACGGGTTCGATTCCCGCCGACGGGTCATGTGTTTGAATTTTCTGATAAAGTTGTTTCTCGTTTTGTGTGTTTAATATGTGTGTATAATAAGAAAAAAATATAAATGTTTGTTTATTATAATTAGTATATCAGATGCGTAGAATACTAAACACAAACTTAGTGCTTACCACGGAGATAAGCGTTGTTGTTAAAATTGTCTGGATAACAATATTACTACTCATTCTATTCTATATGTATTGTTTGTCATTATTATTTTGTGTTGATTTGGTACTTCATGGTTTTTGATAACGTTCTTTGGTTCTTAAATATTTGCAAGTGTACATTCCATGATAGACTGAAAATGTTCAAGGGGAACTCTCGAAAATCCTAGAAGCGAAAGTAGTACCTTGTAATTAAGCTACCTTGTAATTTAAAAGCTAGCTCCTCCAATATGGCCCCTTTTAATCTTACCTGGATAGACAAAGTGTTCTCGAGTTATCTCCAATAATTGGTACTGTGACTGTTGCATAATAATAAATAAATATTTACTGACAATCCACACAACAACAACTAGATGTTGTTGTGTGGTAAGCTCTTAGCTTACGCTTACGGGTACTAGACATCTGATATACTTAATATAATATACATACATACATACATTGACGACCTCTGTGGCTCGGTGGGCGAACGTCCGCTTGAGGCGCAGGAGGTTGCGGGTTCGATTCCCGCCGGGGGACCAGATTTTGTACGATCTACAATTTCTGGTTTCGGGTCTGGGTGTTTTCTATGTATCTTATGTATGTATTTACAAAAAAAAAATGTATCTATGTAGTATATCAGTCACCAAACACCCATAGTACAAGCTCTGCTTAGTTTGGGGTTAGGTGATGCTGTGTGAGTAGTCCGGAAATATTTATTTATTTATTATTTTTTATAGATATTTTTTATTATACATATTAAACACCCAGACCAAGGTGAAAGTGCTTGCAGAAAATACAAACACTTGACTCCTCGGTGGGAATCGAACCCGCTACCTCTTGCGCTGCAAGCGGACCCTCGCCCACCGCGCCACAGAGGCAGTCGGCAACATAATGAATAAGATTATATTATAGATGTTGTTTTTATTGTAACAAATTACTTATCGTAACGTTCTTTACACACATTATCTGCATAGACAACGTATACATAAATATAACTATATAGAGTTACCATATGTGTGGAGCTCCAAAACGAATAAGGAAACCTGTGCGAATTCGCTTCAACGTAAAACTGGATTTTAGATTGGAAATACCCCAACAGCCTTTATAAAGAAATCAATGTACGAATACCTGGAAAAGTTTCCAAGCAAAACACATTATAGCGTCGTACTCAAAACCCTTTTCATATTTAGGACCCTGTAACCATTCACACAGACCGAATATCCTGAGGTTATTTTACAAAGTTTATAAAGACGTAACGAGACTGCAAACTTTTGCCCCACACGTTAATTAACATTTCCTTCATGTAGAAATTCAACTTTGGGAACAAGATTCAAGTGATAAAACTCGAATGCTTGAGTTAATACGATTCTCGTACAGAGACAAGTTTGTAAGGACCTGCCAGAATGAGTACGGATTCCAATTATATCGAACTAGCAGCACCCCGCGGCTACCTGCCTAATAAGAGATTCTTTGCGGAAAAATATACTTTCTTGCGGTAAAATTTGATATACTCATTGCCATCTATGTATGCTACAAGTAAACACAAATCCAGTCATCCATCTGAGCGTAAAACAGTAACAAACACACGATCATAAATATTCGCGTTAATAATAACAACTAGTTCCTCGCACCTTTTCATTACAACAACTTTTATCAGTGTCTACGGTCTGTTATAATATATGTATGTAGTATACAACAAATGTATCTATCTAGGTTGAACCCGAGTATAGATAGACGACGTTACTCTCCCTCTTATTGAGTCTATAAAATTCGACAGTTCTACTAAAGTTCCAAGTGCCTGTAAGTGGATCAGCTCATTTCAGTGCACAGAGAACAGATGGTGGTTATACCTGAAACGTTCTTAAATGGATCTCACGTACGCACAAGCTAAGCGGCAAACGTTGACGGCTTAAAAATCTTTATTTCAAAACTTTACAATAATTCGCTTACATGAGAAACCAACTTATAACTATTATTATTACGTACAGTAGCGTGTAGATTTAATTTACCTTACATCACTAATAATCACTAAATCACAGTATGATGTTAATAAATACTACAAAACAATGAAAGCAAGGCACAATATATGACAATAATAAGTTTTTTTATATACTTATAAGGTTGGTACCCAACCAACAAGATTAAAGGCATCTTGGTCAAAGTCTCAGTCAATGGAATATTTGCTTCCATAGCGAAATAATCAACCTTTTTGAGTAAGACCTATGCTGTTACAGCGCCCATGTTTGTAAGGATGTCAGTGGCTGGATAACGTAAGACCGCTAGAATACGTCCGTTTTTTACAGCGGAAACGGGCCGTTCCTTGTTCGTACGGGTGCTCGAAACATTTTTTTCGTGTTTCGTAATGTGGTCCGTAGAAGCCATCTACCATCTCGGTATTCATGACCCATCTTTGACCACATCGTCACTTTACATCAGGTGAGATTGTGGTCAAATGAAGGCTTATCTAGCATAAAAAAAAGATTTATAGAGCCGGACTTATGGTGGGTATAGGCTAGTACTTGTGTAAACCGGATACCGGTCCAATGCGTGAACTCATGAAAACGGCCGTTATTCGTTGTCAAAAACGCACGTCTATAATTGATCAAACATTACATTATTGTTGTTAAAAAATATAATTATATGCCAACAGTTAATTGTATTATGACTTAAAACGGGTTACATGCAACAGCATCTAAATATCAAAAAACTCGTTATAAGTCATAATATTAGTAAAAACCATGATAATTCAAAAAGTCAGTCACAATAAACAGCTATGTGTTTATTGTTTTAAGCGGGTGCGTAGAATTGAACTTACTAGTGGATATTTATAAGATTTTCAATCCATCGGCCTCGATTAAAATAGTTGACCTTCTTTTGGACATTTTAATTAAACGTTCTACTAGGACTTTAGTAGGTACTTCGAAATATGCTTATATACTTGCTTGGGTTATTATTGGTGGTTTATATAAACTTAGGCTGATTTCACATAATCCGAGTAAACAAGGCTTTGGTTAGTTATGTCGATTATACGATATACGTGTCAATGGTGAGTTATATTAGGCGCTATCTCGCTTTGTCACATATGACTGAGATGAATCGAAATAGATGCTTAATTTAAGGATTGTCTACTCGGATATAGTTAACCAGCCCATAACCACCTTGACAATTGTGAATAAGGGTTTTAAAAAAAAGACTATAATTACTATCACTATCAAAATCAAATTAGTAGATATTAGGCATTCTACCACAGTCTAAAGATAATACTCCATAACTTTGTAGAAAAAATGAAGTGTGTATTGCCAATAAAGTATGGCCAGTCTACCATAGTGCTTAAATGAAATATCAGTGTTATAAATTTTCTGTTGACTTCACGCACCGGCAGGGGCAAGTGCAGTAATTGCAATGCGATCAAACGTATGAATTATTATCATAAGTTCATTCGCTGTTAAAATTTAATTATAGATAGGATTACATAATGAACAGAACAAAATTATGGCTTCTATAAAAATAAATAACTTGTTTCGACGAGCGTCATACAGGGGTACAAATACAAAATACAAAATCTTTTTTTCATAACTTGATTTAACATTTGATTAACAGTGTTTGAGGTAAAGAAATACCTGTGTTAGGAAAACCTCGCTCTTCCAAGTACATAATAATTAAGAAGATTAAGTTATACATACTATTTTTACTATTCTAACTATTACTTAAGTGTATAAAATATAAAAAAAAAATTATAAGGTAAGTGCACACAAACTGTAGTTTAGTGTATAATTTTGCTTTTAATATGCGTGCGCGTGTCATATATATGTGTGTGTGTGTGTTGTGTGAGGGTGAGGTTGTGTGTGTTGTGAGTGTGGGTGTGCGTGTGTGTGTGAAAGATAGATCTGAAGGCGGTGATTTTATAATCATCATCATCATCATCATCACCCTATTAACGTTCCCACTGCTGGGACACAGGGACTTCTCTCTTGACGGGGACGAGACGGGGGAGGGGTAGGTGACAGTGATGGGTTTATTAATATTTTGTTGTTCGCAATATATATATTTTTTTTATTATTGATAAGCTTTCATTTGATCACAATCTCACCTGATGCAAAGTGACGATGTGGTCTAAGATGGAGCATGAAGGCCTAGAAGATGGCTTCTCCGGACCACATTACGAAACACGAAAAAATCACTTCACGCACTGGCCCAGCCCGGAGGGTGGTGACAAGCCGCGGCCGAAGCTTACCACCAGAGACTGTTCTTAGCACCACCCGGAGGTCACGTGTAAGGATTCAGAGGGTTACCACTTACGGACGTGAACAGACAAAACCTCCCTTAATATCATTACAAAGGTCACTTGAAAA
Source organism: Gymnoscelis rufifasciata (assembly GCA_929108375.1). Lineage (NCBI taxonomy): Eukaryota > Metazoa > Arthropoda > Insecta > Lepidoptera > Geometridae > Gymnoscelis > Gymnoscelis rufifasciata. Next base: position 6,908,434 of record OV815302.1, on the reverse strand, counting down.
TATTTTGCTTATTTTAACAAGTCTTGGCGATTTGGAGTTAATTTAAAAGGGTCAGGGCAGTTTTTACAAATATAAAAATGATCAATTAGTAAATAATGTGGTATAATTAACGCCCATGCACAGGTGTGGTTAATTGCTAGTCGTACTCGTATATTATATTAAAATAAAAACATTAAGCAATTTAACTACAACCATTAACCTAACCAGACGCAAAGATGTAACAAGTTTTCACAAGCAAAGGTAATTAATTTCTGTACTAACATTACTCTGTGTGTATAATAATAATTAATATCAGAGGTAAGTAAATCAAAATTAACAAAGTAGGTTTTTCTGCTTTGAAATGTGTTTCAAAGCGGGGGCTTCAAGACCATTCAACAGTAAAATTACGCACGCTGTTGGGTGGTAATAACAAATTTATATATTTTACGAACCTTTAAGTCTTCACTAGCTGCGTTCTGCGGTGTTACACGCGTTTTAATGGATTTTTCCCCGAAATAAAAAAAAATAGCCTATGTGTTATTCTAATATATAAGTTATATTATAGTGAAGTTTCATTAAAATTCATTCAGTAATTTTTGCGTGGAAGAGCAATAATCACACACACACATCATCACAAACTTTCACGTGCGTTTTCATGATTTTTCTAAATAAAGATATGAAACTGTTAAACTAACCTTTGTGGATACCACACATGAAAGCAACTCTGCATGACACTGAAAAAGCGCCCTTCATCCATTTAATTTTTAAATCTTTCAATTGACGGTTTCGAAGCATTTGGCCTTTCTCGCTTATGTTTAAACAACAAAGTAACACGGGGCTCCTAAAATTAAAAAAAAATACGTACTTGTCCGCCATTTTGTAAAAAAATTTAGACCTAACCAAACCACTAAATTGTATGGTTTCTGAGATATTTGGATTTCAAATTCACAAAAAATACATTATTGGTTTGGGTAATACTTTTTGTTCGTTGGTATTAACTCTGTCAATTGATATGCGTTTCAACACGGGGCTACAATACACGTTTTTTTTTAAATGGCGGATATGTAGGTATGCTAGACTCAAAATATGTGTGGAAACTTTTAATTGGCCTTAAGTGTGCACCTATGTGCAGATATTTGTTTTTACTACCTTAATGTTAGCTGTAAGTTTTCCTAAGATCTTTAAATAAATAAATATATAAAACTAAAATGACGAAACCCTTATTATAGATATACATTTATTTCACAATAAAGAAGTAAAACTAATCTTTATCTAACGTATTTATAGGAACTGCTCCCAAACAAAATTCTTAAGTTAACAGAACAAAGCTATACAATTAATCCGTTTCTTGTAATTGCTCCATACATAATAACAGTGGCTTACCAGTGGCATATGTTATGTATGACTCATGACACACAAAGCTCAAAACAAATGTTGACAATTTGTCGTACTAGTTTTCCGCTCTACGAGTATGTGAGTAAGCTGTATTGTCTAGCTGAACGTAGCTCGAAACCGGCTTGAAACTTAGCTAAGCTAATATAAGCAAGGCGACACCTGTTTGATACAAACTAGCGGGTATAAACCTAACCGTTGTCTCTAAAATGAACATAATATATGGTGCGGCTACATTAACGGCCGTTGTCGAATATTAGTGTCAACGTGATGTGTGTGGCCGGGTACATCGTTGCAACATTGTTTTTGGGCAAAAACGATGTTTGGCGTGGGCGTGACTAAAATAACTCTTATAACTCACTAATAAGAATCTTGTAGCGCGCAACGCCACATCAATTTTTGTTGGCTAATGTAGACAAGAACATTGCGTATATCATGATGATCTCTGTTGTCAAAGCGACACGGATTTTCGCCCGCTGATGAAACCGCATTATAAGATGAAACTAACACCTACTTTTGTGTTTCTAACCTAAAAAGTAAATAAAATTACCAACATAAATCCTGGATCAAGAGCTTTCGTGGTAGGTATTAACTATTAGCCAATTTTAAATAAAGTTTCGGTTGAATAGGCTTACCATGGAATAAGCAGATTTGCTTACGGCGGCAGCTTACAAATACTTATTTTATGTATTTTCATATAACTATCACAGAATTAAAATAGGTAGTATGCCAGTTTACATCGTCTAGATTCCGATACGTTGAAAACAAGAGTCACTAGAATTAGCTTATATATTATAAACTAAAACTACAATTTACATAATTAACGCGGCGAGGCTGTCGCTACTGCAGTGCGTAACCCACGCACCCTCTGTGCGACATGCTTGATGCTCAAATATAGGGGTCTACTCACTGTCTTTTTTGTTTTTTTTTAGCAAGATAAGCCTTCTGTTAACCACAATCTTACCTGATATAAATTGATAGTGACACGATGATAAAAATGATGAAATGTCCATGTCTGATGTAAGTCGTTGTGGACACGCTGTCATTACGTTACGGGTTGCGACGATACGCTGGTGGAATGACCGCTCGTTTGTAGAGATTACTTTCGCTCCCTAAATCTCACGTATTTGATTTCAATTCAACTGTCTCCATGTTTGTTTGGATAATTTTGTGTATGTTTAATTGTATATATACCGATTATATACCAATAAATGTACATCAAAGCAAAAATAGGACGTGAATCGTCTTCCTTTCTTTGGAACCCTGCAGTGAGGGAGGGAGGTGCTAATTGTTGTGAATGAAACGACAAGGTTGACCAAGGACTGATTTTGGGGAAAATGGCGTTCCACTGAGTAACATCTTTTTCACTTTATATTTTTATTTAACTCGACACTGGCAAATTGTCGCTTCAAGCGTCATAGAGTCCAACAATATATATTATTATTTATATAAATCTAAATTTAAGAAAACCCCCCGACTCCAATGCTTTAATTTCCTTAAAAGTAAAATACCATAATATTTAGTAATATGCACGCGATGCAGATTTTCGCCCCCTTAACTTTTAACGTCTAAGAACACCCGGGCCAATCTCAACTTTCATACAAAAAAAAACTAAATTGAAATCGCTCCATCCGTTCGGGAGCTATGATGTCCCAGACAGACAGACAGACACGTCAAACTTATAACACCCCTCCTTTTTGGTCGGGGGTTAAAAAATAACAATCTTTAAAAGTTCTGGAGATAATTAATTTATAAGTAGCTGTGGTCCGCGGCTTGGCCCGCGTGCTGTTTGTACTGTATACCCCCGGAAGGATTTTAAGTATCGTATGTGATGTAAATTGATTTGTTCTTTTATGTCAGATCTCTTATTAATACCGCAAAGGTAAAATTTCTAAACGAATCAGGTCTTCTAATTTTCATAAACGAATTTTTTTATTTCATACTAGTGGCCCGCCCCGTTTTCGCACGGGTTTTATTCAATTTTTTTCCTGGATATTATTCGATTTTTTCTCGCCTTTTAAACCTTCCCTAGACCTCCATGAACATTTCAAGACTATGATAAGATAAATCCGTTCAGCCGTTCTCGAGTTTTAATCAGACTAAGGAACAACAATTCGCTTTTATTTATATAGATTTATTATTTCCAAGTTTATGCTAAAAGCGATTTTATGATAAAAGAACTCGGAAATGAGATAGTTATAATTGCGGCACAGTCTAGTATGGTTTTACGTATGGTATTGAAATAACAAATCCAAGTAAAGCATAAATAATTTAAGCGCAGAAAATTGTGTAGTAAATTATTTCATTTTATACTAGCTTTCACGCCAAGGCAGTTTTTTTGGATTTTTCCGCGTTAACAACGTATTTTACCGCGGTAAATAGCTTCCTCAATAAATGGATTATCAAACACTGCAAAAAGTTATTAAATCGGATCAATATTTTCTGAGATCAAACAAACAAACAAACAAACTCTTCAGTTTTTAATATTAGTATTTGTATAATTAGTCGAATTAAATGCCATCATTTAAATTCAAAGCCTAATTATAAAGGTCATGAAGGAGCATCAACCGTTTCATTAAAAATATCTATTAGTAAATATTTTCGTATGTGAAAGTTCTTGGGCAAAATTTCATAATTGTGTATTATTACTCCAGGGTGAACTCTAGAACTCCTGTAATGTAATAAAACTCATACACAATAAAAAAATAACTCAATAAGTACAATACAATCGGCTTGATGTCTAAGCCGACCTGGCGAAAAGCTGTCTGGAAACGTTTTTCGTTCTTCGCAGCGCCGCATACTTTATTTCTATTTCCCGCGGCAGAGGTAAGAGGGGTGAGGAAGGGGAGGGGTACAGGCACGCGCGTTAGCGTCGCCCTAGCCAGTTGAGGCTGCGACGGTGCTCCGAGCGTTTGTTGATGCCAGCGGACGATTAAAAAAAAATAGAGTGATAGTGACGTGCAGTGCCCAGCTCACAGCGAGCACAGGAGTGATCGACTTGACTGCTGAGTGTGTGGAAACTTGTGATTTCAGTGAAAAGTGAGTTCGTTTCGAGTTTGAGCTCCGTGGTTGCCACAGTGCAGCAATCAGATCCCCCTACCTGTAAGTAGAGGTGTGCTGCAATAAAATTAGCATAATAAGCATCGCCTAATACTATCTATTATAGCCTATTTTTGTATTCAACCGTTTATTCTGTTCTCCAGGATAATTAATAATATCTTATTCATGCGCGGAGGTCTATTAATGTTGGTAGGAAAATGGAAACGGAAAATTAACTTTCCCTTGTTTAATTTACTCGAATAATTATTTGCCTTGGGTCAGATTTTTCTACATTAAAAGGTCCTTACAGTCAGCTGGTGGGTTTGAAGGACCGTTAAGAGAATGTGTGCTTCGAAAATCGGAGCATAGAGACATACTTTCAGATAATGAGTATAACCTTTTAAAAAATGGCATGAGAGTATCTTACTTCGATTTTATTAATATCATCATCATCGTCATCATGATTTAAACCATAGGACAGCCACTGCTGGAGAAGGCGTCCTATAACATATTATATAACCCTAAACATAACCCTACTTAAAATATGTGATTTTTAGTAATCGTCATCAAATCATCTGAATTTGTTTCAAATTAACATTTACACCCTTTTTGCCATAATTTTGTTCTATTAATTTATAATTCTCGTCGTTTAAAAGCACAAAAGTTTTAATTTTACACTCTACTCCAATTAACAACGCGAAAAGTTCTTAGATAATGAATTTGGTAGGCGGATAAATAAAAGTTCCGGTAAAACAACCCAGTCAAGAAATCTCCTAGAAGGGTGACAACCACTTTCATTAATTCAACATTCATTAACGAAAGGGCTCTCAAAGAGGAAGTAGTAATTTTATTACAATTCCTGTAAGAGTGCTTATCTAACAAAGTGGCCTTTTAGGTTATTGTGAAACTGCTTATCTATGCGGTTTGGGATACTGCAGAGCTTAAAACATTCTGCTCTTCTATTATGAAAGGCATGATGATCACATAAGAAAATATGTATTCTGTTGAATAATGTTAGTCCGTCCTAAAATAATGGACACCTATTTTTTGCTTAATCAATTTATTAAGAAAGTGCAAAGATATATGGCCTCAAAGTTGTGGTGTGCCTGTGACTGCAAAATTGAGTACAAACACGCGAAACTTCAATGCAGTGCAACGTTTTGATTTTTCGCAAACAATTCAAAATATCAGTACCATTTTTTTAAATATTCTTTATAACGGACTCATTTGTTTTTAATCATCTAGCCTAGTTATTATAAAGTCTTATAATGTTCTCATTTTATATAAACACTAACTGCACATGGTGTGCGAATTTTATAATAATCGGTTAAGTGGTTTAGGAGTCCATTGAGGACAAACATTGTGACACGAGATTTATATATATTAAGATAAAGGACTTAGAACAAAACCCATAACGCTATTGCAAAACAAGTGGATGGGTGTACAAGAGCCTTACTCATGTTTGGGCAGGGAATACCATGAAGAGGTTGAGATTAGGACATCCCCTGTTGAACAGTTCTCTATAAAATATGACATCAGTAGCCAGAACTAGGCGGTTGAGCTACCTATTGCACAACCGCCAATTCATATCAAACGGCGTGGACATAATCCCAAGAATAATATTGTATCCGCAAATAGCATTAAAAGGATAAACACCCTTATTTGCTTTCCTACTTGCTGGCTGGACATACTGGTGTATGTCACATGTGCTTCAATCTCTTCAAAGTACCTCGAATAACACCTGCCAGAAACATTGACAGGTGCTGTTCGTGGACTAGGTCAGTGGCTACTCAGCTAAGTGCTCTAACTCGACTATCTCATAATTAATGTTATTAGATGCTTCAAACGGAACTTGGTTTATCAACACATCAACAAAATTAAAAGAATTGTTCATAACATTATGAACAATTCTTTTAATTTTGTTTCCCTGAGATTCCCTTGAGAGTGCGTTGGGTAATTGAGATTGATACCACGAAACTCCGCCCACATACATCTTACGCACAAAAAGGCGCTGAGTCGTAGAGATTCATCTTAGCTTACTCCCAAATATCTAGATGAAAAAACGTTATGCGTTACGCTTGGTAGTCAGCGGTCTATGTATACCTTTTTTTATCCGAGTTTCGAAATAAGACGGTCATTCTAGATAGATAGATACCTCTTAATTGTACACCACAAATATAATACAAACAGTAACAAGGCAATACTTTGAAGTACAAAGGGCGACCTTATCGCTGTGAACGATTTCAGTCAGTAGTACCGTAGTACATTACAGTAGTTATTTCAATACCTGTTCTCTTACAACTATTCATATTATCAGCGAGCACTAGTCTTGTGTTAAAAATATTGATAGGTGCTGTCAATGGACTAGGTCAGGTGCCATTTGTGTAGGTGCGATTAGGATGGGTTCAGTAACTGGACTACTGCATATGTTTAAAATAATAATTTAATAATAATAATTTTATTTTCCAAATAAACTTAATACATAGGTTACAATACGACAATGGTTCACCAAACTAGGCAAAGCCTGTACTATGGGAACCTCCTTCCATATGTTACATAAATTTATAATTATTAGCTTACAAAACATGAAATTTAAAAAATAATAATAATAAAATCGAGTAATTATGTAAAGTGTATGTCCGCATTACGTGTTTGGGTGTGTGTGAGTGTGTGAGTTTGTGTGAAGCGAGTGTGTGTGAGGGTGTGTGTGTGTATGATATTGGGTGAATTTATGCTCCTGAAGTCACCGTTCTCGGATGAGTCCGGGCAGCAGAAGAACTACGTTTTTTAAAAGACTTCCAAATAACATGGATTTTTCAATTCGACTGTTTTAAACCTATCACCAGAACTTTTTTTAGAATTGTTGCTCTTTTTGTAATGACTTTGGAGCTTTTGGGTTTGTTGGCACAATTGGAATATCTCTTATGTATATAAATAAGAACATGGGCGACGCGCATTGCGCAGTGGAGATTCTACGTCCCGTAGATTAATAGCCGGGTAGCTTTAACAAGGTCAAATAGAGTCAAAGAGATGGCGCGCGCGCGGCTCTGAAACACACGCATTGTTCACACGCTCCGTAAAAAAATAATCGAAATAAATAATTCTGCGATTTTACGTGCTTATTGTAAATAAAATAGTGATTCTTAATACACGTTCAATGTTTTAAGTGCATAAAATAAGTGAAAACTATTGAATAAAGTGTTTTTTTGACAAAATACAATCTCAAATCTTTCGTTTTTCGCATAGCTTCAATCATAGTGTCTATGAAACGCACGCGTCTTCGCGACATAAACATAGCTTCAAGCATAGTATCTATGAAACCCGAGGACTCCGCTGAATTCCGAGAAATGGCGCCCGCTAATAAGTTGTGTGGGAAATGCAATACTGCGATTAAAGTCCGAGCTATACTTCACTGTAAGGTGTGCGATATGCATTTCCATATCGAGTGCCAAAATTACTCAAAATTGTATTACTTAATGGATGCTGAAAAAAAAGCTAAATGGAAGTGTGGGTGGTGTCTGGAAAGTAAAAACCAAGTTAAAAAGCCACTCCCAACCAAACGTAACGAGTCCATATCGACATCATTTGATCAACCGGGACCTTCAAAGTCCCTGTCTGAAAATACTTATTCCCATAAGTCCGAGTTGGCCACCGAAGACGCGAGCGCGAGTGAGGTTGATGACCCCTGCCTGAACATTACGTACAGAAAGTCCCGAAAGTCCACCAGCGTTTGTCCGAATGATGACGTTAGTTTTCATGGGGACTCTGCCTTCGAAATTACCCAATCACTTAAGGAATATATTCGAAAAGAAATGACAACTTTAACTTCCCAGCTGTTCGATAAAATAGATAGCCTCGCCTTATCGATTCAAAATTTTAATACAAGATGCCATGATATTGAGGATAGAGTCAACAACATCGAAAAATGCCTAGATGAGAAAGACAAAAAGGTTAACGACCTTGTTCAGAAAGTGGAGCGTATGAGCATGGAATTAAATGACAGAGAGCAGCAGTTGTTGGCGAACGAGGTAGAACTCTCAGGAATTCCAGAGTCAAGTGGAGAAAATCCTGTACATATCGCGACACTTGTGGGCAAGAAGCTTGGCGTCAAAATATCTGAGAACGAGATTGTAAGCGCCGTGCGAATTGGCACTCGTCATCATGATCAGGGTGTCGGCGACCGCCAGACCGCTCCTCACGGAAATGTCCCTTCTGGTCCTAGAAAATCGGGCACTTCTGATCCCACCGTTGACGGAACTGGATCGCGCCTTCTGGTAGTACGTCTATTGCGCCGTGCTCAGAAGGATGAGCTGTTACGTGCCGCGCGCGTACGCCGTGGAGCCGACACCGCGGGCCTGGGCCTGCCGGGCGCCGTGCGCCGCTTCTACGTCAATGAACGGTTGACGCGCGCTAACCGCCTACTATTTCGTCGCGCGAGGGAAGAGGTCCGACGCCACGGTTGGAAATTCGTGTGGACCCGTGACGGAGCCATTTTAGTGCGCCGAGAAAATGGAGAACTCGCTCGGCGAATCCGAAATGAAGATGACTTGGTTCAGGTTTTTGGTGTTCAATCGGTTAGTGGTAAATAATTCCTTATTAAACCTATGGTTTATTGATTTCGTTAACAAAGACTCAAAAAATTATAAAGTGTTGAATTTAATAGTATTTATTTTATGTTGTATTATAATTTTAGGGTTTAAAATTAGCAATTTAGAAATAGTTAACCCTACTGTACTTTACCGAATTTATTCAATTATATTATTACACCGATATTTTATTTACTTTTTAAGCGATGGCATTGTTCGAATATTATTTAAAATACGATTAGGGCGGAAGTTCGTCCCGATGACATGTTTTGAATTCCGTGATAGTCGTCATGTTTCGTGTCTGAGAATTTTGATTTTACACTGTAAATATGATGAAAAACTATATTCCTTTGTTATACAATTTTTATCTAATAAATATTTACAGTTGGGGTTGCTAAACAAGGGATCGCTTGGCACTAAACATGACGAGTTTATAGTGGCTATGTTGCGATACTCTGTCGACATTATGGCCATAAATGAGACGTGGCTACGAGAGGGTGAGGAGGCGCGAGCGGCAAAAGTACCTGGCTACACATTGCGACACGTACCGCGGCGCTACGGCAATGCCGTCGGCGGGCGTCAGCGCGGTGGTGGAGTAGGCTTCTACATCAAGCGTGGTATTAATGCGCGTGTGCTAGCCCATCCTGAAGCACCGGGTATAGAGCAAATGTGGCTTAGGTTCTCCTCAAACAAGGTTAAGTTAGCAATTGGTACTGCCTATCGACCTCCTTGGCAGAATGTTGATGTGTTCTTAGATGCCTTAACTGACACAATTTCTATGCTATCAAACTTTGACCACATCATTTTAACGGGCGATTTCAACATAGATATTTTAGATTGTCATAGTGATAAGAAAAAGCTTTTAGATTTTTTAAACTGTTTTAGTCTTGAGCAATATATTAAGACTCCTACACACTTTACAGACCACAGTTCTACTCTAATCGATATTCTATGTTCAAATTTACAATTGTTAGAAGCCGTTGCACACCACATACCAGAATTGAGCAGTCATGCTTTTCTGTCATGTAAAGTACGAATCAAAAAGAAGAATCCTCAACCCGAGTGGATTTTATATCGTCCACTCAAAGATATTAATTATGAACATTTTAACGAAGACCTTACCAGTATCGATTGGGATAGCTTAAAATGTACTAACGTCGATAAAATGGTGGACCATTTTAACTCTTGTATCTTAAATTTATTCAATAAACATGCACCTGTAAGGAGAGTCCTTTTGAAAAATAAAACATATCCTTGGATAACATACAATATCAGGGAAATGATGAAAACGCGCGACAAAGCTCATTCACGAAGCCGTATATCTAAAAAGAAACCACATGTAAAATATTATAAAGACTTAAAGAATATTGTAGACAATGCAATTAATGCAGAAAAAATATGTTATTTTAATATTAAAATTAATAAAAATATAAAAAATTCGCAAGTTTTATGGAAAAATATAAAAGAAAATGTAGTAAATTTTAAAAATAAATCAACCGATCTTCCCTTTAATCTGCAGGACCCTAATTTAATTAATCAACATTTTTTAACTCTTCCTGGCAACAGTAATGTCACTATTTCAGACTTAAGTTTTTTTGAATTTAACAGACACGGCTCTACAGAATTTAGTTTACATACAATAACAGAAACAGATGTTTGCAAAATAATAACTAAATTTTCAACCAATGCTGCAGGTATTGATGGTATCTCAATGAACATGATATTTTTAACGCTCCCTCAAACACTTCCTTTAATAACATACATAGTTAATACATCTATTATTTCAAGTACATTTCCTTTGCTCTGGAAGACTGCGGTAGTAAAGCCTATACCAAAAACGAATCATCCAAGTAGTTTTAAAGACTTAAGACCAATATGCATACTTCCATTTTTATCAAAAATTTTAGAAAAAGTTATTAGTTTACAAATTACAGCTTACCTTGAAGCGAATTTCATATTACCTAAGAAGCAGTCTGGATTTAGAAAGGGTTTCAGTACAACAACGGCCTTATTAGATATTATGGATGATGCATTAGCAGCTCAAGACATTGGAGAAGGTACTGTGTTAACTTTACTAGATTTTTCAAGAGCATTTGACACAATTAACACGACGCTCCTATTATCCAAACTAAGCTATTACGGATTTGACAGTCATAGTGTCCGATGGTTTCACAGCTTCCTTAGCGACCGTAATCAATTAGTAGAGGTACGCAAAAATGGAATAATAGAACAATCTTTCAAAATGCCCGTGGCACGTGGTGTTCCTCAGGGTTCAATCCTAGGACCTATACTTTTCATACTCTACTCAGCTGATATGGTCAATAATATTAAACACTGCAGACATCATTTATATGCTGACGATCTCCAACTGTATATTTCGTTTAAGCCCAACGATATGAATATTGCTTTAACAGGAATAAATGAAGACCTTAATAGGTTGGTCAACTGGTGCAATAAGAATAATTTAACCCTAAATCCAGATAAAAGTAAATTTCTCTTGTTGGGATCAAAAAAGCAAATATCTAATATTCTACATACTCCTAAGGTTGAAGTGAATGGCGTTCAGATAGAACGGGTTACGGAAGCTCGAAATTTGGGACTTTTGATGGACGAAAACATGCGCTTTGAAAACCATATTCTGCAAACAGTTCGAAACTGCTTCTATAGGTTATCGATCCTTTATAAAGTACGCGAGTATCTAAGTACTGATCTACGTATAACTCTCTGTGATTCATTAGTTCTTTCTAAATTAAACTACGTAGACAATGTTATCGGCGAATGTCTGCTTACCCGTACGAAAAATCTTATTCAGCGTGTTCAAAACGCATGCGTTCGATTTTGCTTCCCCATACCGCGCCGGGCACACATCTCACCATATATCAGCAAACACGGACTTCTGAACATGTCGTCGCGACGTGCAATGCACTTTGCTACATTACTCTTTGGTGTTATAAAAAAACAAATACCAATTTATCTTCATGAAAAACTTAAATATTCAAGTTGCAATATTCGTTTAGCCACAAGACTTTTATGTCCATACCACAGAACGGCTGCATTTCGTGGCAGTTTTCGCTATGCTGCCACGAAATGTTGGAACAACCTGCCACCCCCAATTAGAAATTGCAATAGTTTGTTCTGCTTTAAACAAAAATTAAAAAAACATCTATTGAAATTACAAAACCCAAGCTTATAAAAAAACCGTTCTACAATTATTATTATTTTTTAATTTATTTCTTTTTTCTATGTACTCAAACAGACCTACTTAGTTTTTGAAACAATGAATAGGTATATAAAATGTTTATATTATGAATACAACTACTAATTATGTATAATTAAAAAAAAAAAAAATATCGTTCATTTAAAAAAAAAGTATATTGTTAAATTCGCTTCAGATTGTTCTGATAAATATGTATTAGATTATTATGCGTGTAAATGTGTTGTGTAAGCAGTGCTGCGCGCTGTACCTATCTCAGGCGCCGCTGAAAACCAGCGCTGTGTCAGAAGACCCCTTCTGATACAGCTCTTATGCTGAGCCGGTGTCCTATTTGCGTTTTTACTAGGTTAAGTTTAATTAAGTTTTATTATGTCACAACTATGTATCATGCAACATTTATTTGTAATTATTTAAATACGCAAATAAACATTTTTTACTTACTTACTTTACTTAAATACATTTTGATTATAAACAGTTTTAAGTATTATGGTGTATTATTTTATTGAAAATCGAGTTGGGTAAGTCTCATATACAACATTATTTTGGCCGTAAAAATAAAAATACGTTTTTAAAGAACATCGGGCTATAAAATTATTAATAGCAAAAATTAACGAAAAGTATCAATATGATTGTGAAAAAAATTGTGAAAGGCTTTGTGTAAAATATTTAGTATAGGTACTCGTAAGCACGCTTTTTTTTTAACAAAAACTTGCGTTCACCACGATAAAATAAAAATATTATAAGTCCCATTGATCCGAAGGCTGTTTTCTCGTAGTGTCCCATTATTTTGTCCGATCTAATGGGACCACGAGAAAACAGCTGATTCTACCAGTCTTTAAAAGAATATAAGATAATCTAAAATAGTATTAAGTTTACCATGGACCAAATTTTCTTAAAAGTATTTACCATGGTCCAATATTTCAATATTCGTGCATCGTCTCCAGTAAAATCCTAAGTGAAATTCCACAGTAGTTGCTGTCTCGCTTAGAAATATAACAATCTGAGTGAGACAGCTCTACATAATAATTACTACTATCCACTTTACTGGACATGGTGAAATAAAAGTAAAACTAACAGTCTCTCGTGTCAATAGTAGAGGTTGACCGATCAAAGCAAATCAATTCCATACTATTAAGCAAAACGATTTCCCGGAATTATCTTTCCCTCATGCAACTGTGTGTGCTGATAAGTAAATTAGCATGTCTATATAGAGCAAGCTTAGGTCGCTATCTCATTAGGCTTAGAGTGAGCGGTGACTGAAAGTTGAGTGACTCTGATTTGAAGGAACCAAGCAGATCAATACATGAATACTGGTTGACGGATGACTTGGTAGAGATTGTAAGCAGAAACCTATGGCTGGAATGAAGATTATGAAGCCGATCAATGAATGAGACTCCACAATGACAAGCAAACAACACATGGCGTATCTCCTGGATAAAAATCCTCTTTGAAGCTCTAACCTAACTTTATTATGCAAAATAGATAGCAAACCTATTTTGTTTTGCATGAATTTTGTCTGCTAACAACCACAACTGTCAAAGTCATTGACAAGGACAAACATGCTGCAGCATTTTATCTAAAATAGGTTTAGTATTTTATGGGTTTTCTAGCAGTGACCCGCGGTTTTACCCGCGTTATAATTAATTTGCGACATATTTGGCACAGTCAAAAGTAGTCTATGTCTTAATCCAATCCCAATCACCATACCAAACCTCAGGATACCGATTAGCCCGAAGGAAAGCCGTGAAAGATGAAAACAGACTTATAAATATTATACTATCCCATTTATATAATAATTAGTATGCTGGTAAATTGCGGTGTATAGGAACGTAGGTACATCTAAATTAGTACTTAGAGATCCATCTACATAATCATTCTATATACTCGTATTGTAAGCCGCGCTTAGCCTATTGATGAGGTCGATATATGTAGTTAAATTATATAATATAATCTAGACATCACCTTATATAACTCGAATGAGTGAAGGTTAGTTACTTTATAAATAGTCGTAATAATGGTCATAAGAATTATTGGGGTCGTAGTTTAAACCGCATATAAAATACATAATATACTATACTAATATTATAAAGCTAAAGGGTTTGTTTTTTTTTTTTGTTTAAACGCGCTTATCTCAAGAAACTTCTGGTCTCATTTCGAAAATTCGTTGTTCCCGTTTTGTTTATCTTTAAAAAGTATAATATAAAGTTCCTTAGATCTTATAAACTTGTAAATAAGTACAGCTATTTTGGATGAAGGGAGTTGCGTAGTTTTCGCAACGATGCCAAATTCGATTCGGCAATTTCAAATTCAAACAACATTTTCTCGAAGTTGAAGTTTCCTGATTGGACGCCTTTGTAAAATGACCTTACCGAAATTTTATATATATCTGAAGTTTCAGAAATAGAACGAGATAATTTTCAACAAAGTTCCGTAATCTCTCTCTCGGGTCGTTCCCTCATGGCTGAGGATCGTGGTCATCATAGGTTGTGGACAACGGTGCTGTGGTGCACCTGGATTTAATAATCTGCCTCCAACGGTGCCTATCCATGGCGTCACGGACAACCGAGCAGAATTTAGATGAGGAAGAGGCCTTCACTTGATCGGACCATCTGGTTGGAGACCGACCACGGGCTCTTTTACCCTCCGTGTTTCCAACTACGATCAGCTTCTCCAGGCTTTCGTCCCCCCTTCTCACTAAGTGGCCGAAATACGTGAGTATTCTCTGCTGACAGATAGTTGAGAGGCGTGTCTGGACCCGTAGCTGTGTCAGAATCGATGCATTGGTGCGCTTGGCTGTCCACGGAATCCGTAACATACGCCTCCAGCACCACATCTCGAATGCTTCGATTCTTTGCCTTTCACGGGCGCGTATAGTCCATGTTTCCACCCCATACAGGAATATTGGGAATATTAAAGCATGTATCAACCGGATCTTGGTGGCATTGGTAATTCCCCTTCTCTTCCAGATGTTGTTAAGTCTGGTCATGGCGTCCTTAGCTATTCCAATACGTTAATAAAGTTCCGTAATATTGTTAGTAAGTACGTAAAAGAAAATGATAAAACTAGACTTAGTACGCTAAATTAAATAAAAGTGAAATTAACTAAATGTTTGTAGCAATAACCACTTCTACGCTAAGATTACGCGCCGGGTAGATATTTTTTTTTAACTCTCCTCTTTAAATTTCCTATACTGAATTTTAACACACAGTCGTAAACAATTCAAATCTTTGTTGGCAATGATTCAATGATAAAAATCTTTAAATAAAAATACTGGTTAGTGGAAGCCGAATGACATATTCTTAAATTTACTTGCATATTAAAATTGAAGCGAGTTTCATGATTGATTAATGTTTGTTAATTAATTAATAGATTCATCATACCTGTCTGATTATCCGTCCGCATGTCACAACCACTTTTTTCTGTACCTATAAGAACTACACTGTTGAAACTTGGTATGTAGATGTATTATGAGAACCGCATTGATATGATTAAACAAAAATAAAAAAAAAGTAATTAAAACAAAACTGTTAAAAGCAATTGAAATTGCATCGTTCATGTAATAGTAATAGTCATTAATAGTAATTATATTGATATTGATTGATATGATATAGTTTTTTAAGTGTTCCCAGCACACTCGACTTTCGTTCCGAAGGTTCAATCGTCGCCATGAACCACGAGTTCATGGCGGTTTTTTTTCATGCATTGAAACATTCCCAGCCCGAACTTGGCCAGCGTGGTAAATTTAGGCCTAATATCTTTCGTCAAGAGAGAAGTCCCTGTGTCCTTGCAGACCAGAATCCGGAAAGTGTATCAAATTTAATTTACAACAATTAATATCATTAACATCAGGACAGGTTGAAAATAACTAAAAGCTTATAAAAAGCGTAACCATAATGCTGGCGGCGTTACCTGACGTTGAATGGCAACTAAGCCGTGCCCCAAAATATGTCTAGTCACCAGAGTGGACCGAATTAGAAGTTTGCATGCGCCTTAAGTAACCTAAGTTACCGTCTTTATGCAATATTTGGTTATACAATTAAATGGAACCGTAAAGCTCATCATCAACACCCTCTTACGTTCCCACTGCTGGGACACAGGGACTTCTCTCTTGACGAGAGAGATAACGTCTTAATTCACAACGCTGGCCAAGTACGAGTTGGTGCATGTCACATGTCTTTCGTCTTTCAAACTCTTCAAAGTCCTTAGAACATGCCGGTTTCCTCACGATGTTGGCCTTGACCGATAAAGCACGTATTTAAAGCGCACATACATTTTCCTAGAAGAAAAATCCAGAGGTGCGCGGCGAGGTTTGAACCAAGGACCTTCGGAATGAAAGTCCAGTGTGCTCCCACTTAGCCAACACGGCTTTCGTACAGCAGTCGTATCACGGCAATAGAAAAGCTGGCTTAGAAATATGACACAGAGGGTGCGTAAAGAAGCCTTTGAATATATTTTGCAAAGAAAACCACCCTTCAGCAACAAAAATCGTTCATTTGTGGCGGAAGGGTGTAAGGAAATCGATTCTGTTAATGGCTCGCCATACATCTTTGCGGCAATTCCACTGACTTAATTTTTGCTTCGACATATTTATCCCCCAGTTAGAGAAATATGTTACTGTTTTGCTGAATTTCTTGTATAAAGGGAGAGGAAAAAATGATATTTTTCTTTGTAATTGATATAGTCACTTATTTCGTTCGTGTTTACATATTTTACTTTACTAATTACCTTTTATATAACTTATAGGTACCTTTACCTTTAAATAAAGAATATCAGATGTCTAGTATCACGTAGGACACTTACTAAAAGCTTACTACGTGGCTTAATGTTGTTGTGAGGATTAACCAGAAATAAAAATTATATTATTGCTACCTTTATGTCTACAGTTTTGTTTTAAAATATAAGAAATATAAGACCATTTATTTGTATACAATTCATATTGAAAATTATTTACACAAATCGAATAAAAAAATTACTTACATAAAAAAAAATCTTTGGCTCATAAAAATCTAAGATAAAACAATTATTCGCAACAAGAGCATTAGAGAGGCATTAAAATAAATAATTAAGATGTTAAAAAATTTTTAAACCAAATGAGACAAACTTCATGTGATGCTACCTTTGACTGTGAGTGAGAAGACGCAGTGAATTGACATAACTTTTACTTTACCTGCGTTTTTTGTGCGCGATTAACATAAAAGATCCAATTTTCATCACCGGTCACAATTCGATCCAAAATCGATTTATATCTGTACCGGTTTAACAACGCAAGGCATCGCTTGCATCATCATTGATTTTTTCGTGATTCATTTTTCAAGACATAGTAACCACTGTAGTTTCGACTACATTAATTCCACGCCGGAACTCGGATTTTGTAAATAACTAAGAATTTCTCCTCTAGTATTTTTACGTAAGAAGCTCAAAGTAAAAACAATTGAACAATGAAACTCAAATCGCATTTCTTTTTAATTTAGAATATTTTCCATCACCTATTAAAGTTCCCACTGCTGGGACACAGGGACTTCTCTCTAGCCCAGAGAGATTAGTTCACATGTCCTTTAAACTCTTTATAGTTCTCAGAACATGCCGGTTTCCTCAAGATGTTTGCCTTCACCGTTAAAGCACGTGTTTAAAGCGCACATAAATGTCTCAAGAAGAAAAATCCAGAGGTGCGTGGCGGGGTTTGAACCCACGACCTTCAGAATGAAACTCGAGAATTAAGAATTTAGAATATTATTAAGTTTTTATGTCAACCTTTGTGGTTCGGAGGGCGAAAGTCTATCTGTAGCGAAGGATCGCTCGATTCCCGGGCGGACCAGATTATGTACGATCTAGAATTTCTGGTTTCGGGTCTGATTGTTTTCTATGTATTGTGTATGTATGTATTTTCAATAAAACTATGTAGCCTTTCAGTCACCCAACTCCCATAGTACAAGCTCTGCTTTGTTGTTAATTTTATGTTTGAATCAGATTACTCACCTAATTTATGTGGATAAAATCAATCATATTTGCTTCATATCATATTCAACGCGCATTACCAGGGCATACCAAACATTAATATTCTGGATTACTTGCATTGCATATTAATGTATTTTGAGGCGTTATAATAGCATATGTATGTATTTGCAATGATAATCAGATGCGGTCCCAGACCGAAGCCACACATTGCAGCCCATTGTAAACCAACTTTGCTACGAGCACATGCCTACTTGCATTTAGTAATTTTTCCCAACACCTGCGCTCTATAGACTTGCAAATTTCAACCGGCTTAATTTCAAAGAGATGTACCAAAGGAGATATTTTATAAAAGGCAGCTTAAAGGGTGTTCCGTAATGGAATTTTAAAGAGATGTTTCTTTTATGAATGTAAGCTGAACTCGCTTGTGTGATTCGTTGCTGCTTTTATGCTTTTTTAGTACTGAATTCAGAACTTTACAATTTTTGTCTACATTTTTTTTTTTTTTTTTTATTATTGATAAGCCTTCATTTGACCACAATCTCACCTGATGTAAAGTGACGATGTGGTCTAAGATGGAGCATGAAGGCCTAGAAGATGGCTTCTCCGGGCCACATTACGAAACACGAAAAAATCGCTTCACGCACTGGCCCAGCCCGGAGGGTGGTGACAACCCGCGGCCGAAGCCTACCACCAGAGACTGTTCTTAGCACCACCCGGAGGTCACGTATACGTTACATATCTGTAACTCATAGCTTTCCATGTTGTGTTTGTGAAATTATTTTAATGTAAATAACGTGTGACTAAATCATTATTTAACATATTTATAACATACTAAAAAGTCGCTGTGGGGACAACATTTTTATAATATTTATATAAATTTGTACGATCCTAAAGTTAATTTACTAACGTTAAGTTAAGTTAATAAACTAACTCCGTTCGTTTGTTAAAGTTACTGTGTTTTTTTTACACTTGTGGTAAGAGACTATTGTTTTGTAAGTCGAGTGTCATATTAGTATAATATAGCGACTGTTGTTATGTATCGACAATAAGGAGGTTCTTTAGATTGTAATAAATTGATCTTCAGCTAATGATGATTAATTTAACGGGTGCCACTTTTACGTAAAATAACACACTTCAGTGATTACACCTAGCACTTTTTACGTCCGATTGGTCTATTTGCGTATGATTTTACGACAAACAACATCGTTAGTTGATCAATTAATTAATCCTATCAGTGAACTACAATCTGCAATTGACATTATTAATATTGATCTATCTCGTATTTTAGCCTGGAGTTCTTCTTTCGGCCTTACTGTCAATCCCCTGAAAACTCAGGCTATAATCATTGGCAGCTCCAGAATGATATCCAGGATCGATAAGCAAAAATTACCTTCAATAATATTCGACGGTGTCCCTGTTGCTTTCAGTAAAAAGGTAAAAAATCTTGGCTTAATATTGGATGAGGAGATGTCTTGGGGACCCCATCTGGCTGAACTGAGCCGTAAAATGTTTGCCACTTCTGCCACGTTGAGGCGCCTACGAAACTTTCTTCCTACTTCCACTAAGGCCACTCTAGCTCAATCTCTCTTGCTCCCTATTCTCGATTACGCTGATGTGTGCTATCCGGATCTTACAGAAAACCAGTTAAACAAACTTGAGCGGCTCCAGAATTTCTGTATAAGATTCATATTTGGTTTGCGCAAATATGATCATGTGTCCGAATTTCGCATTAAGCTCAAGTGGTTACCAATTCGCCTTCGCAGGAATACTCACCTTCTGTCTCTCTTATACTGTATTCTTTTTCATCCTTCCACTCCTAGCTATCTCAAAGACCACTTTCAATTCCTTTCAGACTCCCACTCACTCTCACTTCGCTCTTCTCAATCCCTTCTTCTTAAAACTCCTTTACACACTACAACATTCTATGAAAAATCATTTATTAATCAAGCTATCCGACAATGGAACGAGCTCCCTCAAATCATACGAAACGCTAAATCGCTTCCCATCTTCAAAAAACTGCTTCACGAACACTTATTTTTATCTATCATATAGTCTATTATTATTCCGTATTTATTTATCTATTTATTTTTTAGTATCGCTCTTATTAGGATATAGTTTATGAATTATGTAAGTTTATTTTTAAGTTAATTTTATTTGAAAATAGTTTTTAATAGTTTATTTGGTATTTATTAATTTTCCTTTTATATCTTCTTTACGTTACGCCACTGTCTATGTCGTTCTATTTCTTTCCTGTCCATCCAAAGGTTGCCTGGAAGAGATCGCTCACAGCGATAAGGCCGCCCTTTGTACTCCAATGTATTGTCTTGTTATTGTTTGCAGTTTGTATTTTATTTGTGGTGTACAATAAAGAGTTATCTATCTATCTATCTATCAATTAATTAAATGTCCTTGCGTTAAACAATCCATTCCAACAGCCGTTGATTTTCCGTTAGTTCATACATTTTCTAGGAAATTAATCATTTGTATAACCATTTGTATGATATTTTGGTGACATAATATTTCCTATATTTATTAAATCGTTTGTATACGCCTTAAACCTAGTTTGTGTAATAAGAACATCAATCGTAATTATATTCTATTTAAAAAAAAAAACTGATATTTAAATACAATCTCGATTTTTGAAAAATTATAAGACTCGTATGAGATAGCACAATACTATTTCATTTACAAACACGAGTTTCACTATTCATTTTGAAAACAGGTTATACTCCCGTATTTTCTCTTGAAGTAATCCTGTTGGGATTGTATTTTGTTAACAAATTCATTTTTTAACTTCCGAACAAAAAAGAGGGGTGTTATAAGTTCGACGTGTCTGTCTGTGTGTCTGTCTGTCTGTCTGGGACATCATAGCTCCCGAACGGATCGAGCGATTTTAATTTAGTTTTTTTAGCGCTAGTGTTCTTAGACATGTTTCATGAAAATCGGTTGTGCCGTTTAAAAGTTATGGGGGTTAGAAGTGGGGAAGGAAAATCGAAAATATGCTCGAGTGGGGTATCAAATGAAAGCGCATCGCGTGCACATTACAAAATATTATGGTGTTTTACTTTTAAGGAAAAATAAGACATTGGAATCAGGGGTTTTTCTTAAATTTTAAATTTAGATTTATCACTATAAATTGGGTTTATTACGGGAGTAAAATGTGACAAAATAAATAGCACAAGATTACAGAATCCAAGTCTCCCACCTCCGCAGTGCTCTCACCTCTATCTAAATTTACCTTATACCTCGAACTGCATAAGCTGCTGAACTAATCCTGCAAGGGTATAGATTTGCGGCTTCCATTGAATATCAGAATCAATTAAGTTGTAGAAACCCCTGTGAGTAATTGAGAACAAGGTATATATTTAATAAATATTTTTGTATGAAATAACTTATCATTATTTAGCTAAAATGTTTTAGTGGGATAGTTTTGAACCGTCTAAATAGCAGATCGTCTAAAGAGTCAACTGGTTTAAAACGCTACTCGCATCAATGCTAAGCTACTTATCAACTTGTCTTAAAAGCTACTCGTATAAGGTAGTGAATGGTAAAAAATCAAGTAACTTTTACTACGGTGTCATCATCATCATCATCACCATATTAACGTTCCCACTGCTGGGCCATAGGGACTTTTCTCTTGGCGAGAGAGATTAGGCCTTAATTCACCACGCTGGCCAAGTGCGGGTTGATGAATGCCACATGTCCTTTAAACTCTTTAAAGTTCTCAGAACATGCCGGTTTCCTCACTATGTTTGCCTTCACCTTTACCATTCATTTAATACCATAGGATGCTTATCCTTAGCACTATGTATTAATTTCTACAGAAGTAGACATGCGTCTGACAACTATTTAGTATAAGAACTCTCTCTCTCTTTTTTTCTTAAATAATGTTTCACTTGCCCTCCAATCCAAGGAGTAGTCCTAGTGTGGAAGCCAAAAAATTCAGTTGTATAGCTACTGCGCATCAACAATGTAGGTTAATATAGATTTATAACATACTAGCGGCCCGCCCCGGCGTCGCACGGGTATAAAATTTTTCCGGAAGTTATTCGAATTTTTCTCGTCGTAAAAACCATCCTATCTCTCAAGTTGGATCGAACTGCACATGGTGTGCGAATTTTATTATAATCGGTTAAGTGGTTTAAGAGTCCATCGAGGACAAACATTGTGACACGAGATTTATATATATTAAGATTTTTTCTATTGCATGGGCTTAAATATTATGTCTTTAGAACAGCTCGTGTACATGGTGTTTTATTTTAGGTAATTCTTCATCATAGACCACGCTCACTTCACACACTGGTAAGATAGTGTTTGAAAATCGAGGGTTATCCTTCATAAAAAATTAGGATTAGCTAGCCTTTATTACTTTACCACTTTGTAAAAAAAAAAAGTTGGACATACAGTTGGTTCCACCCACAGACATATGAATTTAATTAAAAACCAGTTTGGATTGATCAAAGGATTTTTCCATGCCGGTCTTACTTTGCATGAATCCCTTCGCGAGGGTTTCAAAAAATTTGCATTGGATAGGAGTTTTTCGGTATGTTAACTTCCAAAACCCAGTAAAAAGCCTTTTAACTGGGTTTGTATTACATTTTATTTACTGATAATGTACTTTGTGTTCCAGTTACACCTAATAGACCGCGTTAAGCGGGCTAATGAAAATTTAAAGTTGATTTAAATATTTTGGCGTCAATATTTTGTTGAACGAACGACCGTTCGAACGAAGTTTGAATATAATAATGTATTATAATGTATAAATTCGTTACTGTGTTCTTAAACCATTTTTAGTATTATTGAAATAAGATAAATTTGGACCCTAATTAGTAACGCACGCAGAATTCGAACTCGCTACAACTGCTTTAATAATAACAAAAAAAAATGTATCTATGTAGTATATCAGTCACCAACACCTATAGTACAAGCTCTGCTTAGTTTGGGTTTAGGTGATGCTGTGTGTTTAGTCCGGAAATATTATTTATTTATTTATAACTAAGGACAATCTAGTCAAATATGCGGGCTCAAAGTAACAACCTACTTACATACCGTAACGATATCTGCTACTAAATTGAGTTGCAAGAAGCCAATCAAAATAACTTAAGCGAGGATAAATAAAATATTTTCATAAAAATATATTAATTTAATATGTTAAGCCCATCAAGATTTTACAAAATGTGTGTCTATTTCTAGTGATACGGCTTGTATTGGGCAAACATGGTATTAAACATCTCGTAAATGTTAAAATACGAAAATTAGAAAGAAACCCTGTATATAATTTTAACAGAAAACATTTAAAAGGGATAATAATATAATTATGTAGGAACCATCATGTTTTTCCGAAGTTAGCGTGCAAAATAACAGAATGGTATCCCTTCTATCGTTCCCTTGTATCAAGATGTTGAACATAAATTAAAAAAAAATTAAGAAGTTTATTTCTATAAAGTCCTTATCCTCTGTCTACGTCAGCCATGGGTCGGAAACAGATAGCCGTTTCAAAATAAAAATCGATTTTAGGTATAAAAATAAACTTTAATTATATACAATTTCCGGGTGGTCCTAAGAACAGTCTCTGGTGGTATGCTTCGGCCGCGGCTTGTGACCACCCTCCGGGCTGGGCCAGTGCGTTAAGCGATTTTTTTTGTATTTCGTAATGTGGTCCGGAGAAGCCTGTTATGGGATATATAAGATGGGACATCTTAGACCACATCGTCACTTTACATCAGCTGAGATTGTGGTCAATTAAAAGCTTATCGTGCATAAAAAAAAAATAGAATCTGTGTCCAATTTATATAAGCCGCACTGGCTTATTAAATTGAAAGTGCAGTGCTAATAGAGTATTTTTTTTAAGTTGCTCGTAATTACTTTGTGCGATGAAGTATATTAACTATTTTGTTTGTTGACTTTCAACATCAACGTGAAAAGCTACACAATAAAAAGCTAGTTTTATTGTGTAGCTTTTCACTGTAATCACTCTCAACAGGAAAAGATGTTCGACGATTGCACTGTAATCACTCTCAATATAACGAAGCATAATCTACACCGTGGCACTTGTGAAAAATTCCCGTCTTACTACTGGTTGTAAGATGGGTAGTAACACCGGAAACGAAGGGTGGAAACCTGCCTCAAACCCGAAAGCTACTTGGTTCATAATAAAGCAAAAGAAACCTTATTGTTAAGTACGTAAGCTCGCATGAGAGTGGCACGACAAATTGCTGAGACCGACAGTCTGAATTTAAAGGGGATCAATGCTAAATAGCAGTCTACACTTGATGACATAACGAAAGTAACAAAACAGCCGACAATGCTTCACTGAAAGTAATCTCTGCCAATATAAATTGCTCTGTCTCCCTTATTGCAACTAAATAGGTACTCGGCACACCGATTTACATACGCCATAATAAATCTGCAGCGCTACTGTTTAAAAAACACGAGCCTTTACCATTAACTTTACATAATGTTCATGTTAATTAGCAATTCATTTAGTTTTTCATCAAAATTACGTTTTAACTTGTGAATTACCCGCGCAAAATACCGATGATTGCTTTAATTTGCAGAATTGACTTTGTTATCGTTTTCGGGACGAATATTTTGATAAATTTGAGCGTACGGGATATCATGGTATCCTTATATATCAACAAATGTTTTATGTTCATCACTATAATTGCATAATGGCTAAGAGGGAGGACACTCGACTTTCATCCAAAGGTCGTGGGTTCAAACCCCGCCACGCACCTCTAGATTTTTCTTCTTGAGACATTTATGTGTACTTTAAGCACGTGCTTCGGTGAAGGTAAACATCGTGAGGAAACCGGCATGTTTTGAGAACTTTAAAGAGTTTAAAGGACATGTGACATTCACCAACCCGCACTTGGCCAGCGTGGTGAATTATGGCCTAATCTATCTCGTCAAGAGAGAAGTCCCTGTGTTCCAGCAAAGTGGGAACGTTAATAGGGTGATGATGATGATGATGACTATAATTGCATAAGTGACAGGAATATAGTATCAAATGTTGAGAATGGAGGTCGCTGGAGCACGAGGTGATGAGTAAAATTATGGTTTTCGCGTTAAAATGCAACAGAGTTGAATTTTGCCGGAATATGGCGGCGGGCGAGCCGGTCGACGCTTGTCAGACTCGATCATGAAGTGAAGTGAGGCGCGTTCGGGGCTGCCCGCTGAAATTTGCCTCGGCGCTATACTCGGGTGGTTCGAAATGCGTTTGCATAATTTTCAGTAATTATAAAGATTTTGTTAATAATACTTATAGGTTGAAATAAAATCAAATTATTTTGAGCAGAGTGTGCGTCGTCAACACCAACCTTTTGCATAATATGTTGTGGTGTGAATTGTCTAGAAATATTTATTTATTTCTTTTTTTTAGTGAAAAGGAAAACGAAAACGAAATTCTTTTTGCATTGAATAGAGAACTAGCCTAATACAAATAAAAAATGTAGAACTATATATAGAATAAATCCATAAAAAAAATATGCCCATAGATTTTCAATTTCACTAAATGTACCTACTAACATTTTTCATATTTTCCTTTATGGATTAAGGAAAATTAAGGCTACGTGTATATTTTTATTTCAATTGACAAATGTTGGTAGAATAGTAATTTTTTGAGCTAAGAATCCTTTCATGCAATATTTTTGATCAGTAATATTAAAACAAGACTAGAATAGGGAGTTACATTAAATACATTTCTCAGATACAATAACCCTTTGTAAGTACATAAATACCCCAAATATTGTATTTAAAATAGATCGAGAGCTTATAAGAAAGATTATTTATGCTTGGAGAACTTATCTATATTAGGAGCAAATTTTAAATTTTGGTTGTGAGATACCGTTTTTGATGGAATAACAAATTAATTTCCAGAAGAAAAAACTTTAGATACCTATATCGTACTAATACTGTAAACGCAAAAGCTTGCGATGATGTAAGTGTCTTTGTGGCTCTATCACGCAAAATCTACTGGATGAATTTTGATGAAACTTCATAGTTATATAGCTTGCATAACAAATCAGTTTTAAGATCATTTATTACTCTTAAAAACTACAATTCAGTTACAAGAGAAATATTTCACCTAATGTTACAGTTTTTATGGGGATTCACTCTAAAAACATAATTACATACTGATATTGCAAAAAACATAATAAAGCCAAAAGTAAAACATACTAATTTAACTTTTAATTACTTTAATTCATTGCTACGGCTTATTGCTGTAAAATACAATTATTGTTGTTTTCTCAGTAAAGGACAAAAGCTTTTACCGCGGGTAAAAATATTAATACGCGGACAAAGCCTCGGGCGGGCAGCTAGTCAGCCATAAAGCGATAACCAATTCAGAACTTTTTCCATAACTATCGAAGATCTGAAGTTGAAAATCACCGAAATGTGCGAAATAATCATTTTTCGAGCAAGTGAAGTGTAAAATCCCTCGCTCGCTCGTTGCTTCATTGCGAGCAAGTAATAAAATGCCGAGCTCAATTTAAACTAAGCCAAAATCAGGAGCTTATAGTCGAAAACTAGGTTAACTACCGTATTTGTCGTGTAACAATAAAATTTCCAAGACCTGTAAATGGTTGAAGGTCCTTTTAGGTTCATAACAGTTAATGGGCACGTTAGAACGGTATTATTGGACGTTAATTATAAAGTAGAAACTCTGAAAGAATAATGTAGTAGGTATTAAAGCAATACGAATTCGATTTTCCCCACCAAGGCCGCCCCACCAGTGGGGCTACGTCGTCACCTATTTTAGTACTCTTGTATTCGCCCCCCACTTTTCAAAATAATGGGGCAGATTACCCGGTAGTAAAATAGGTGTCGACGGAACCCACTCGGTGGTTTTCTTAAATCAACTGACGCATATTTGCGGATAAATACGCAAAACGTGGTACGTTAGAGTTAGTCCTAGTTTTAGCGACTAATAGTGATAAACGCGATCACTATTTTTACCCCCATACCAGATGACAAAACCACGGCTGTTAAACGGTTGGCTACACTTTGCATAGAAAAATTGTATCGTTCGAATTTTGATTTTTGAGGTTTGCATACGAAATGAACGCTTTATGTTATTTTACGATGCGAAAGAGCGATTCGTTGATGGACGTATCAATATGTTTTAGTAACACAAAATATGATCGAAAATTACCACTGACTGCTTTCTGACAACCTAGAGACTGTAGCCGATTACTCCACAAAATGTATTGTTCTCTAGTATTTTAGTCCACGTTCTAGTTTTTTTCCAATTTTGTATTTTCACAATTCTGATATTTAACAAGTAGTTTTTTAGTAGGTTTTTCTTTAATCGATATATTCACAAGTCCATTAAAATGCCAGTTTATGAAATTATTATCTACATTCAAAGACTTATCGAAAATGTTTGATTCAAAAAAACGGGAATTAAACGGAACGGAAACTTAGACACCTAAACCTTATTTTCAAAGATAATAAAGATTCAGCCAAACTTTTTTTAGCCTAGCAACGCGGGAAGCGTGTCTCCACACAGTAGCGTCTGCAAAATAACATTTTTCACAACACTTCTACCTTCTAGGTCTTCATGCTTCATCTTACACATCATCACTTTACATCAGGTGAGATTATAGTCAAATGAAGGCTTATCTATCATGGATGTCCTGCTCTGTGGTCGAGACAGTAAATAATGGGTAGCGTCCGCCGCGAGGCACACAGTCCCGCCTCGCAGTGGCTGGTCGCGCAAGCTTAAGCTTAAGAGTTCGTTTATTAGCGTGTTTGGTTGGATAAGGTTACAAAACGGTTAAAAACTACTGTCCCGCTTAAAGAATAAGTCACTATTGATAATTTACCGAGGAAGTATATTATGTATAGGCTACGTTGACTTCGCAAATATGTACCGCTTCCCATGAAGCCATCATTATAATAGGAGCAAAGCTGCGACTGATAAGTTTAAAGGTTGAAACTATCCAGTTTATTTAAAGTTAAAATCTAATTAAGTTACTGTTGGTGTATCCTCTAAATAAATGTTTATTCTTAAATTAATTAATGTTAGTCTAAACAAGTTTCTTGTAATTTAAAGTAAGTATTTATGGGTTGTACAGGTTAGTAAGTAATAACATGGTTTATCTATAGTAATATTAGTATAGTAAGATTGTGAGAATGTTTGTGACGTTGGGAATACTGACATCGTTATCTACCAGATTGCGCTTTACGTCCGAGAGAACCATGGCTCGTTTAGCACACGCGGAGATGGATACGCTCACTACCTATAACCAACTTCCTGAGCATGTTATCACCGCGCCTAGCTTAGCCTCATTCAAGCACAAACATAAGGGCGTAGATGACATTTTTGTCATTGAAATATAATGTTGCTGTTTTTAATTGTATTGTATTGACATAAACTTAATTTATTTTTGAAATATTACTTTTTATTTAATAATAATAATATTTGATTAATTGATTGTTATAATTATTTGTGGGGTGTAATATGGATCTACTGAACAGATTTGAATGAAATTCGGTACACAGATTCTCTAAAGCCTGAAAAGTGACACGAGTTTTTTCCATGGGAAGTTATGTGATACCGCGGAAAAATCCATTTAACTCTGGTAGCACGGGATACTGCTGGTTTTGGATAAAGTTCTATTTCAGTTCGTCTATTACGGTATAATTTTATGTTTGTTAATATATAGACCAAGTGGTATTACTAGTTGGTACATAAATAAGGTAATATCTTACAAGTGTAGTGCTATAACAATAAAGGCGTATACAAAGTAGGCTTAGGTTGACTTAGGAGTACACTCGGCTCAATGCCAATGGCTTAAAATATGGAGCCTGACGGCATAAGCCAGTAACATTGCTTTATCATGTAGTAAGGGTAAATTTATCTTAATAAATACTTTTGATTGTACAAGTTATATCTTTACACAAATATCTGTCATATATTCCAAGCCGCGGTTCCATATTTTGTAAAACCTACAATTTTAGTTTTCGGGTCTTGGTATTTTCTATGTATCATAATATGTATGTTTGTATGTATTTCCGAAAAAAAATGTATCTGTGTAGTATATCAGTCAACTAGCTTCTAAAGTACAGGCTCAGCTTAGTTTGAGTTAGGTGATGCTGTGTGATTAGTCCGGAAATATTTATTTAGATTTATTTTTTATATGAATTTGTTGGAGCATATGCGTCGTGCGTTTTTGAATACTACGTTTATAATCTAATTTCCATGTCATAGCTTTTTACAGGAAAGGAGATTATGTAGGTAAAGCTTGTGCCACAGGAGGCAGTCTGCCTGAAATACATGGTCCAAAAATTAAAAAATACACCAATAAGAGATAACTTTTATACTTCTATATTTCATAATTATTATTTTAAATAAATAAATATTTCCGGACTACTAACACAGCATCACTTAACCCCAAACTAAGCAGAGCTAACTACTATGGGTGTGAGGTGACTGATATACTACATAGATACTTTTTTTTTTGTAAATACATACATATGATACATAGAAAACACCCAGACCCGAAACAAAATTGTAGATCGTACAAAATCTTGTCCCTCGGCGGGAATCAAACCCGCAACCTCCTGTGCCTCAGGCTGACGTTCGCCCACCGAGCCACAGAGGTCGTCAAAGTTTAGTTCTATTTTTTCAATGAATCCCTTCGAGTCCCTATAATAAATGCGAAAGTAAGTCTGTCAGCCGGCTTAGCATAAGCAAACTTATTTACGTTTCCACTGCAGGACCAGGGACTTCTCCCTCGACGAGAGAGATTAGACCTTAATTCACCACGCTAGCCAAAAGTGCAAGTTGGTGAAGCCTGTTTGGTTTGCTTTACTTCCAAAACCGTGCATTAACAAAATAAACCTTAGTTTTGGAATTTGGATCATCGTGGAAGACAAATCAAAATTTACTTTAACGCATCCTGCGTTAACTGAAATGTAAAATAATTGTAGGTTGTTCTTTCGTTAGGTACTAAAATATTACAAACGTTTCGCTTTAAACGCAAAATCAAAAACTTTGGTCCTCCGTCTGTTATACATATTTACACTATAAGGTATAACCCTCATCGTGTCCATTCCAAAAGCTTAATCCGGTTAGATGAGTCGGTGCCCATTTTATTTTTAAGAACAAGAACTTCCTTATTTTGATTCAATGTAACTGTGAAACCCGGGACTTATCACCCTAAGTGGGTTGTGGGGTAACTATGTACTAGCTTATTCATAAAGCTTTAGGTGAAACCATAAAGGAAGCGTAATTTTATTGAAAAATTCGGTCATGAGAAACAATTCCTTATTTATCTAATACCTATAAACGGTACTCTATTCTAACGTAAGAAATCTATCAGTTAATTTGGTTAAGTACACTACTAGGAACTACTTATACTATATATAGTTTTGAAAACCAATTTCAATACTGCAAACCTTATTTTTCGGTTAAAGGCAACCTCCATGCTGCAATATCCATAAAAAGCGGTCAGCGGCAAAATAAGATAGAGCTCAATAAAATTTACTACTCATTTTGCGTTGCCAAAAATCTGATTTTCGCTGATGTAACATATGGCGACATATATAAATGTACACGAAACTCTTAATTGACGTTAACTTATGCTAAACGCAAACTGAAACTAATTGTCAGCGTCTTGTTGGACCACAACACTTAATAATGTGCTCGCCAACCCCCCTGAAAGTATGGCGATTGTTGGCAAACCTCCTTATAATATTGTGACTGAGGAATGCCTATGGCCTATGTAAAGTCGTCTGCGCGTATTATTATCATCATCGTGGTTTATCGTGCTGGTGCCAGTTCGTTAGTGAGCTCGCTGCAAATCAAGTAAAAGGCGGAATGCGTTGACCGATTTTGCGGAATTGCGAGCGATCAAACTGTGGTTGGTTGGTTT
The DNA here is from genome assembly GCA_929108375.1 of Gymnoscelis rufifasciata. Classification (NCBI taxonomy): domain Eukaryota; kingdom Metazoa; phylum Arthropoda; class Insecta; order Lepidoptera; family Geometridae; genus Gymnoscelis; species Gymnoscelis rufifasciata. The sequence continues at coordinate 6,877,388 of OV815302.1, read as the reverse complement.
AACGCAACCACGTGGATGATTGGTGAGGTACGGCTATGAATGAAAGATTTAGGAATTAGGATTAAAGGTACTTATCTTTTATATAAAATTCTCGTGTCACAGTTTTCCGATTCTCATGAAATTTTGTGAGCATATTGAGTAGGTCTGAGAATCGGCCAACAGCTATTTTTTTATTTTGCAAAACAACGTTTGCTGGGGTCTGCTAGTATTTTATGAATACGATATAAGTTAAAGTGCCGGTTTATTCGACATAGCGCTTTAAATTCCTCTAATGTAAGTAAAAATAAATCATTTATCGTTCATATTATCTCCACAAGTAAAAACCAACAGTCCAGTGCTTATGCAGATAGAACATTTTCTCAGAAACGGAAAGGTAATGTATATATTATTCTAGAGGTAAAAGCTCCATGTGCACTAAGAGGAGCAAAGCCACGGAGAAAATTGTGAAACCAAACATTTATCACAGGTTTTTCTCTCGAGAAAACAAGAGTCTGTACAGGAGAGAAGCCAACAAAAACTGGATGTACGGAGACATGCCATTGTGCCCCACACAAGATTTATTAGAACAAACCGCTGCGTTGTGAATTAAAAGAAAATACGAGCAAAACAAATGTGAAATTGCGAACTGTGACCGCCAACAAACTGCCTCCAAATTGGTACGCTCCGAGAATTCTAATAAAGAAAATTGGAAAATGGAGGTATTGGTGGTTTCGTGTAACTGGATGACAATAAACATTGCGGTGTAGGTTTGACTGTTTTTATTCTCGTTTGTGTTTTGTTGTATACATTGCCGGACAAGCTTGCAGATGTGAAAGCTCTACAAATACGGAAAATATGTGAATCAAAATAGTTGTGAAATAGGAAATATGGCATTATGCTAGTGCCTAGATACCTCAAGCCAACGGCATAAACACTAATGAATCTCTATGTAACATCTATAGAATATTTAATTTACTTTTAACTTATGACATAATAAACGTTTTTTATCTTATTACTATAGTATACTTAGTACTTTTATGGCAAAAATAAACGTAACAAAGTGTCGAACATTTTTCTGTTCGGCAGATTAAAATATTCATACTGACAATCTATTACAAATCTTTTCTTATTTTACTAATATTACAAATGCGAATGTTTATAAGTTTGGATGTTTGGGTTGTATGATTTTATTGGGTGTAATGAATGAAAAGGGTAGTTCCAGTCGTATTAGACGTATGATGTTTTTTTTCTAGGTTTTAGAGACCACGAGGAAGATGACTCATGAATTTTCAGATCGATACTTGTCCTCTAAGTATTTTTTTAATTTATAATACTTTTAGGAGCCTGTGTTATTAATGAAAAGAGAAATCCCTGTCGTATTAAATGTAATATGTTTTTTCTAGTTTCCTTTTTTATAGTTATCATGAACACGCATTACATAGCATTACGCGATCACATATTAATTCGAAAACTTTTGCCTCAAGTCTACAATGTTGTATATATGTTGTTATACCTTTCCTGCATGTTAACAATTGTTTGTAATGCAATTTTATACCGTAATGAAGCATTTCAACTTTTTGTTCTAGTCTCTCCCTCCCTGTATGAGGACAAAGCACTTTACTTACACACCAAGCCGCTTTTGTTTTCAACCATTGTTCACAGCCAGAGATAAATAATATTTTGTGAGAAATAAAATAAATGCTTTGTTATAACTGCTTCCGGGCATATTGAATGTGTATTTAGCTGTTATTTACCTATGTGTGCTCAGTTTCTTTATTTGGTTTGTTAATAACGTTTCGATTGTAAAACGGAATCCACTTGAATTTTAAGGGGGTACCATCATCAGACCATGGTTACCATATCATGGGATCGCCCTTCGTTCCAATATCTACTTTCTAAGTAAAAAAAAATGTATTATAATGATCGGTTAGGTAGGTTTCAATCAATCAAATAATCATTATTCTTAGCATGCGTGTAGTAACCTCATAGCAAATCCATTTCTACTGTATAAAACAATTTTATAAAGAAAAAGAAAGGAAAAAAAAATGTTCAAATGAGACGCAGTTTTTATTTCGTACTAGCGGCCCGCCCCGGCGTCGCACGGGTAAAAAATGTTTCCGGCAATTTTTCCTTATTTGCTCACCGTTTAGTTACCTACCCTGGACTACAACAAACATTTTAAAAAATCAGCTCAATCGGCCCAGCCATTCTCGAGTTTTAATCAGACTAACGAACAACAATTCATCACTACAACATAGTATAAAACAAAGTCGCTTTCTCGGTCCCTATGTCCCTTTGTATGCTTAAATCTTTGAAACTACGCAACGGATTTTGATGCGGTTTTTTTTAATAGATAGAGTAATTCAAGAGGAAGGTTTATATGTATAAAAACATCCATTAAATAGTGGAAAAGTACTGCTATTTTTGAGGTTTCTAATGTCATGTCATAAATAATTTCATTTTTTCCGCTTACATTGCAAACGCAGGCTGAACCCTACGAGTTTTTTCAAAATAATGTACTAAGTATTGTACACATTGAAAAGGTCTACTGAAAAGTCCGTGATGGTATATGTCTATCTCTTATGGATAACCCACAATAACTTTTTTTTGTCATTTACTTTTTACGACATATAATGGCTAATTTTCGAAGCTATTTTAACCAACACAGCATTAATCCTTAACCAATTAAATACCTTGAATACATTGTTCATTTAATATGGATCTATATGGCCCTTTACACCGTATGATTTAAGTGAATATTTTCGAAGATTTAAAAATTGCGGGACGTAGCGTTTGCGGCGGTACCGGCCGGCCTTATTTATGATTTATTTATTTAGTATCAGCATTGCATCCGTGCGAAGCCGGGGCGGGTCGCTAGTTTTTATTTATAAAGAAGATATGTGAACAGATTTTGGTAGTACTTACTCAAGGTAATACTGGCTCAAGCAATTTTCGAATTAATTACAATAATCCTCAGTAAAACAAGTAAACATGAAATTGTTTTTGTTAAAAGAAAATGACTCACAACTTTGTGATTTTCTTCTTTTTCCATCTCAAATATCCGGGTTAACATTATACGTATGAAAACATTAGGCAAAAGCCCCTTCGTATTTCTTTCACTAACCCATTCCCACAAAATATTGATACAAACAGCCTATTTTATATTCGCTACAGCTGTAAAACTACTCATAACCAAATTTGTGGGCCATCTCGCGAGGCACGTTATTGTGACCACGAATAAAATGTGCCAGAATCGTGAGCTTTACACGACCCCTGGGTGCCATTACCTTCACACAATGCCTGTGTTCGAGCACATACCAAATAAAATACTATTTACGACTTCCTACATCGGCATGCTACCCTGGTACATGGCTAAAATAACATGAAGAAATTTAAGAAAACTAGGTCTATTTTTTACACTGTGCTACGCAAAGGAAAAGTAATGATTGTGTTTATGTTTATGTGTTTATGTGTTATGAGCAGATTTTTAAAATTCTTGTTTTATCTCAAAGGGTGTTGCTTGCTGAGTGGTCCCATTGTCACAATGACAAAATCTGATATTGGGATCCCAGACAATTCGAGAGCAACCCTGGAATTTTATTAAATGTTAAAGTTGTTTTTTTTTAAACTTAGTTTATATTTAATTAAAAGTGTGTATTGTATCTACATACAAATAAATAATATGAAAAACATACATCAATAATTTTGATATTATGAGTTATTTACATCTTTTTACTATTTTTTTATTTTATGTTGCTGATTAAAAAACGTTCTGGAATGTAAATATTTGATTTCATTCCAGAACCTGTATCCTCAACATCAACACCCGATTATCAGAATCCTTATAAATTGAGTAAATAAAACATATAAAATGTTAGATTGGAAATATTTGGATATTCTAACTCTTGAAAAACTTACCTCGGTGATTTATATTCATTTGTAGGCATTCATTATTTAGGATAAATGTATAAAAAGCTCTATAAAATTATAAATCCGATAAATTATAATGAGTTATCATTTATATGGGTTTTGAAGATACCTTAAATTTTTAAAGCACGTTTTATTTATGGTTTCATTAATAAATTATGCCTGTTTCTAACAATCATATTCATAATAATATTCGCGTTTACAGTTACGAATCAGGTATCCAAAATCGTACATTTGACTAGATTGCATGATTAAACTAGATCGAATTCCCTTGGTTGTTTTTTAATAAATTTGTTAAGTGCTTTTATTTGTTGAGTTTTTTTCCTATTCATTCAGTTCTGGCAATTTGAACTTGATAAGGTCTTCTCGCCTTCGTTAAATCTTTTTGCGTATCAAATAAATTTAGACCTGTCATTAAAACTTTTGCAATTATTTCATTTTCAATTAAAATAATAGTTGTTGCTATACAAACAAGCTGCAATTTAGAACGACTGCGACTTAACTTTTTGTTGGGAATTTTTACAGTCTGGGAGAATGGTTATTACGTAACTATAATTCGATAAAGTTCCTAAACGGACAACCGGATTAAAAAATGTTGAAAGAAAACTAAAAATGTACTTTAAATACCTATTCAATGATACCCTACATGGCTGAAATGTTTAGTTTGTTGCCTGATTTTTTTTATTCATACAAAATGGCGTCCAGTAGTCGCCATTTTGAATTATCACTAAAGTCTTAAGTGACACTAGCGGTAACTAAGAGAAATAGATCGACGTAAGAATCATAAAAATCCGCCCAGGCGTTTGGTCTGTATGTATAGTGCTACTTAGGTACATACAAACATATTAGGGCAAAAAGGAATTTTTGTATGAATCCTTAAAATCGATCAAGGCGTTTGGTTGTATAACATTTATATAGACTGATAAAAACACTACCAAGCTTTTGCCTCGCGCAGTCGGATAAAAAGAAACTCGTTTGGAACCTTATTCTATTCGTCACTCCTTTATTGACATACCGATGACGCTGTGCCAAATAGGATGTTTTTCTCCAAATATCTCTGGCCTTGTAAGGTTGGCTCAGGGTTGGGAATTCTGCAGCAAAAGTGGCAAGTTACGTAATAGCTATCAACAAACATATTACCCGACTGCGGCACACACAAGATTACAATCGTGTTGAATAAATTAGTTCGCGTCATTACGAAACGCGCCACCGTTTACGTTTACTCATTGTCATGAAAGTTAAGCCGGCTTTCATAATTGCGTATTTGGTGTTTTCTGGCAATTTAATTTGTAATCGAGTTTCATAAGTAAGTTTAAGCCCCGATTTTACTATTGGCTATAAACGCGATCAGATCAGGTTTAGCTCGTATTACCGCTTAACTGAGATCATATTTTTATTATTTAATTTTTTATATAAGTCCAATAAAAATAGATTTGTAGCAAAAAAATTGTGAAATATATTTATGAAATCAAGTACATATTTTTCTGAAGTTGTATGCACTAAGCTTTTTCACTGATAAGACGTACGAGCACTCACGCATCTTTTTAAGGAAACAATATATTTAAGCATAATTTTATCTTGTTGTAAACTAATTCGATTGATCTATATATGTGTCTATATTTGGGTAATTTAGTAGGCAGGGCCCGCAAAAAACCGGCCCTGCAGGGCCGGTTGGTTATTTTACTGTATTTTTTTCTTTTTTGATTAACATCTTGTTAAAATAAACTAATTTGTAGAAAGAGAAGCAATAGAGGTGTTAAAACGATTAAACTGAGTAAAATATCAATAACACCGCGGTCTTTGAATTAACAAACTTTAGACGTATTGTTGAGTTTTTTATCAATAACACCGCGGTCTTTAGACGTATTGTTGAGTTTTTTTGTATATACGGCTGACTTATGTATATAAATCTTATAGGTCTTACTTACTCGGACAGGCTTAGGCAGGTAGGTAGGCTCAGCGTTCGACGTCCACTTACTAAATGGACTTGTTGAAGCCGTCGAGCACACGGTGGATGGGGCCGACTGAAGTAACTGGAAATATTTTAGGAAGGCCAATCAATTAAAGGCCCAGTTTACGCTCTGAAAGATGATAATGATATAACTTTTTAAATTATCATGGATTAAAACAATATTGAAACTGATGATGATGATAATTGCTTACGAATAGTTATAAAAGTATATATGCTTAAAGCCTGACTAAATTTACGGTTATGAGAGTATTAAGACTGTCTGTCTGTTTGGAGATTTTTTTCTGTTCACGTCCGTAAGTGTTAACCCTCTGAATCCTTACACATGATCTCCGGGTGGTGCTAAGAACAGTCTCTGGTGGTAGCCTTGAGCCGCGGCTTGTCACCACCCGGGGTCAGTGCGTGAAGCGATTTTTTCGTGTTTCGTTATGTGGCCCGGAGAAGCCATCAACCTTCTAGGTGTTCATGCCCCATCTTAGACCACATCGTCACTTTACATCAGGTGATTGTGGTCAAATAAAGGGTTAACTGTCAAAAATTAAAAAAATATATATGGCAGATTATTTTTGTATCTGTACATTTCGTAAAACAGTTAAATCCAAAATAAAATTAGTTGAAATTACTCTACTCTCCAACCCGCACTTGGCCAGCGTAGTTAAATTTTGACCTGGCGCCAAAAATTTACGAACAATAAACGCAATTTATCTGTAATTTTAATAATTAAATTGTACAATCTTGTTACATTTTGTATTATGGCGGCGATAGTTATGAAAAAGAACCATGCATATAATTTTATGCATCAATCAAACAACAATGGTCATAAAAAATATACGTGGAAGTGAAATACTCCTTTTTTTTAAATAGCTTGCTTTGTTCAATATTCGGAAAGCTGCAAAAGTCTTATATCAACAATTTTGTTGACCTCAAATCTGGTAAATCAATGTTGCGATTCCAAATCCAGGATTCCAATAGTTGCCAGTCATTGAGGGTTAACCCACAAAGGGATTTTGCTAAATATCTTCTATATAATAAGAAACTGGGTATAAATAGAGCTTTGGTAGATTGGCAGCAAACTTTGATTGTACTTGTAGGTGAAAGGTTTGACATAGTGATTTAAACAGATTATATCATTGAATAGTAATTAATTACGGGATTAATCGAACAATTTCAATCACACAAATAATCTGAGGCTCAGTTTAACAAAGATATAGATAAAGTCAACTAGTAACTCGTTGAAGAGCGTTTGCACAGAGCAGAAGCCAAAGAAAGAATGTCCCCCGACCATTAGAACTCTACTTTAAATAGCAGTGCACCTCGTAAACAACCCCTCCACCTGCGGTCACCCGATTGGCTGTTAGCCCGGTCGGCTGACACCGACCGGTACCGGCCGCAGGCAAACGTCGCGCGGTCGAGTAGCGTGAGCGCCCGCTCACGCCATTGGACATTTTAAGTTGATTCTATACTACTTCCACTCGGTACAAATGCACTACAATGAAGAACCAGGACGTCGCGCCGTCATACTCATAATATGATTTATGATGACCATCACCTTGGTAACGAAAAGATAAGAAATAATAAAATTAGTAGTCTTTCTAATATGTTATGAAATCAAGTTGGTATGCGAGATTCTTTAGAAACTTACAATTTACTAACCTTACCTCTTTAATATTAGAATAGACTAGCGGTCCGCCCCCGCTTCGCACCTAGTTGACCGTATTGTGAATCTAAACCATTACCACTCGAACCCACTTAAACACACACAAAACATTTAATCAAAATCGGTCCAGCTATCATAAAGGGTAAATACTATCCCCAAATATTATGCAACTTATATATAACACTAGCCTTACACGTCACGGGGTTTTCCGTGTTTTTTGTATTTTCCCGCGGAAAATCGGACCAGTAGTTCCTGAGATAAGCGCGTTTAAACAAACAAACAAAATCTTCAGCTTTAAATAATTTATTTAATAACATTCTTATAGATAAGGTGAATCTTATAAATCTCCAGATGAAATGAAAACATTCCGTAACGAAGACTAATGCCTCGAACACATTAGTGAAAGAGAAATTCTTAACGATAAACAGGATGAGAGTAAATACATTGTAATCTTCATCAATCTCCTTAAACCCCGCAATAAAATATAACGACATCGCGTGAAATGTGCGTAGGTAATCAAATCATGAATTATGAATTCGAGAATTTCTCTCGGGAATTTCTTTTGTGGTGCTAAAAATTATTAAACACTTTAGATAAAAATGCATGACTGCTCTTCTTATTATCCACTGGGTTCCGTAGAGTTTGGATCGGAAAATTAAATATGTCTAGTTTGAATTTTCACGGAAAAGTAAAACTTGAAAACGCCATGTTGAGATGACATTTTTATAAAAAGATAGCGCCAAAAAATTAAATATAATACTTTGTGCCTTTTCACTCATAACATTGGGAATATCTACATAGCAATTCCGTAGACTCGCATTGTGACAATCACACTTGGGTAGTGTAGGTAGGTAGATATATTTATGAATATTTAAATATTTGCAATGCTATATTATTTCGTAATTATGTCAATATTATTGGAACGTTAACATAAAGGTATCAAGAAATTATATTTTTTCTGCCAAACATTATTCTCTGACATTTTTGGTTATTTTAATAAATCTCGACTATTTGTCCGTAATTTTAAGAGAGCGTTTTCATATAAGACCTTGTGTTATATAAATTTGGCATAAGACTTACTTAATAGCAAGGTACAAAATAATTTTAATAGCAATTAAAAATTCCTATACATCAGAAAATAAGAGACAAGACATTTCCTAAGAGATCATTAAATGTTGGTTTCTACAATTCGAAACGACAATCATTGAACAAGAAGCATACTACATAAACCAGTCAAACGAACGAATAAATTATGTACATTTTAACAATCCGTAGCGGTCTACATCTTCATCCCATTGAATTCAAAACCCTAAATAAAATTGAACTCGGACAAAGACAGAACTTAATTACGAAGGTACAATTGCTATAGCGAACCCCAAAAAGAGCAAGCCGAGCCTTAATTGTAATTATCAGTTAAGCATTTAAGCAAATCCAGTATTTGGAGAGTATTCCATTACCGGTGATTAGTAATCAGAGCTAATGGCTGGCGTGTGTGTCGCTTTACACGGTGTCACGATAACTGTGACGTTATGGGCTTTGTGTGCTAGGCAATTCATTAGGTAGTTTTAGATGCCCAATTATTTAAAACGTTTTATTTTGGCCGTCATAACTTTAACTTTCGTTTTATTGTTACCTTGTATAATGTTATTTATAACTACTACTTGTCATTAAATGGTATTTTTGAAAAAAAAATTATGTTAGCTATTATGCCTTAATTTGACTACAATCTCACCTGATGTAAAGTGTCGATGTGGTCTTAGATGGGGCATGAAGACCTAGAAGGTTTCTCCGGGCCACATACAAAACACGAAAAAATCGCTTCAGACACTGGCCCAGCCCAGAGGGTGGTGACAAGCCGCGGCCAAAGCCAGATACTGTTCTTAGCACCACCACGTGTAAGGATTCAGAAGGTTAACACTTACGGACGTGAACAGAAAAAACCTCCAACGATAATGTCAATGACAATCACTGTATGCGTTATTATATTTTTTATGCAGAAAAAGATTAAGACGCAACCTACTTGACCTACCTACCTATCCTATGTGACTAATAATTTATATTATCAACAATAAATGACTATTATGACTATTATTATTATTAATGTTTCTGCGAGCGAAAAAGTGAGTCTTATCACTCATTAAAATCATTAAAATTTGTATGCTTTATGTAGTCAGTTATCTACTAGGAACCTACTCTTAGTAAGTACTCTGCTTATTTTGAGGTTATAAAGGGTTGTGTGAATGTGAGAATCTTACACAAACGTCTATTTACGTAAGTGACATGAAGATAAAATTTATAACGATTAATCACTTAGCAACATAAACTGATACAAAGCTAATATAGTAAAAAAGGTGTCGACGGAGCCCCACTGATGGGGCGGCTTGGTGGGGGGAAGGTGAATAATTCGATCAAGAAGTTAAAAATTGAGACAAACGCTGTTGAATAAAGGCTCAGGATGTTTACCTTCGCATGCATACCATGTCTATTTCACTACTTTATTACTTCCCTCAGTCTCAACAAATACAATTCGTTTCAACAAACATTCTAACGTTTCAGCTACCAGCTATACCAATATTTGGACTATAAGAAAAAATGTGGCAATATTTGTATTTTCCCGAACATTGGCGTCACCGCACTCATGCTATCAAAGCTATAAGCTATCAAATTTTCCTCTTGAAACGGTTTCAAGAGTTCCTACGATGAGAGGCAATTTCCTTAAGCTGAATTTCATGAGCTCGTGGCAACATATCACGTTGTTTTTGTAGGACGTCAAGACTATCTGCCAAGGAAGACATTATTATGCAACCACATTATATATACAGTATATACGGGGCTTCACTGTGTTTCCAACTCTTTACCTTTTTTTCTAATATGGAGCTTTTGTCATGTATTTAATCCACGTGCCTGTTTAAGTTTTTAAAAAGGTGAATAAGGTAGTTAAATCATTGTTTGCTTCAAATATCTAGAATATAATGTTTTTATAAATAGGTAAATTAAGTTTCTTAATTTATCGAAGCATCTCCGAAAATATTGTCGCTTCCTTTATGTTAAACAAATGTCAAATTAAGTCAAAGCCAAAGTCAAAATTATTTCCTTATGCATACATGGACAGGTCAACTTAAAGCTAATGTAAATAAAAACTAAGAATAATCAAGGAAATAACATTGTCTTGACAGTTCGCTTCTATTTTTTGCACTGAGTTGACTGAGTAAGTTACAAGGACAAAAGCTAACGACATTTTATCTAATTATAGCTTATCAAAAAGATTAAAAACAAATAATTAAGCCAATGAATCAACAATAAGAGCATTGAACAAGCAAAATATAACCAAACTGCGACTAAATTTTTTTTGGATTTTTACTGTCTATAATGTTTATCTCGTCATAATGGTTTAAATCAATATAATATCATCAAACAACGGTCCATCGGTTCAAAATTTTTGAAAAACTTAAAACAATTATTAAATACCTATTTAACGATACCCCACATGACATAGTTTATTGAATTTCTGTTTTTTATTTACACAAAATGCCATTTTGAATTTTCAGTGACTTTATGTCTGTATTGACACTCGCCAGACTAAGAGGAATCGATCAACGTATGCATCATAGAAATCGGCCTAGGCGATTGGTCTGTATAGTGAACATACACGAATACAGACTGATAAACACACCACTCATTTTCGTCACCCAGTCGGGTAAAAATATTACTTACTAAAAAGCTGTCATCAACAAATTTGCACCATATTATCCCCAAAATATAAGGTTGCGATCCAGGACAAGCGGAGCTACAAGTGGCGCCGGCCGCAAAGCGATTCACCTGAAATACAAACATATCGCAATGTTAAAGGCGTTCAACGATAAGCGTTTTTGATATCAGTGGCGGGAAAAGCCGCTGATGATTGAATAAGCTTGATTTGCAACTGGGGAACGCAGCGAATAAAATGGCGGGCGACGCGTCTCTTGACACGGCGAAATAATTTCCTAATAAATAAATTTTATTATTATTATTATTGCAAATCGCTCTTACATGCACACAAAAGAAAAAAAAAATATTTTCCCTGTAAGCACAATTCACTCGCCACTGGTGGCTAACGAAATAAATGCGGCCAGAATAACTCTTTTCTTTTGCGTCATTAATAAACGCGTTTTTATGGAAATTATGTAGAACTTTAAAAAAAAGAGGTTTTCATAATATCTTTTTTTGTCTGAAATGTCGCTTTTCCATTGCGATAATGATAGTAATAATGCAGGCATTGCATGTAATAGCAAATAGTAGCTTATCGGTGATTAGAATCTAATAAAATATGACAATATATTTTAAACCGGTCATCATTCAACCCTTTTCGTTTTTAAAATCATTTCTCATTTTACAATAGTAAAATAATTAAACAAATTATTTTAATTATGTTCAATTATTACGCTTCTATGACTAAATTTGCAACACAATTTAATCAAATGTAATGAAGACAATGATGGGTCCGAATTTAAAATATGACAGACAAATACCTACGTATTTTTTCTTAATGGAAACGAAGTTTTTGCCTGTTTTTAACATCGTTACCTTAACTACTACCTAAGTAAGAATTCCTTATCCAAAGAAATGAGACTTACTTTTTACGAATTATGTGGAAAAGGGCACTAATCCTATAAACTTATATCTTTAGTCTTTAATTAAAACAGAATTCACTAGATAGCTGAAGCAACCTCTATTTATCGCAGAATCAATCTCAGAGCCTGAAACTGTCAATAGCAGCACAAACAATGGGGTAGATATACCTACTCATATTAAACGTACATAGAGGCGCCAATGCAGGCCAAGTCGGCATTCACAAAAATGGGTCACTTCTCATTGACGCCACATCACATAGAAGTGGCAATCTAAGCATTTATAGAGTACAGCAGAATAACGTGGCCTGGGTTTCTTAATATAACCTCATTAAGGATGGGAAATTAGTATCAGCATCAAAAAGGAAGATTTTTGGCCAGCTCTGGGACGTAAAAGGCTAAGATCGCTACCCGTAGGCAATTTAAAAATACATAATCTTATCTTATATCACGAATGGAATACCTTAAATGTACTTAGAAAGATTCTCATTCAATATTCATATTACAATAAATGATTATGATACATTTCACAAAAATAATATAAGTACCCTACGTATAGAATATCTTCAGCTAAAATATAATGGGTATTACTTTGTTATTTATAGTATCTATTTATTGGTTAATATCATTATAAAATCAAATTTTCATTTACCTGAATAACTATATTTTTGAATAATACTTTCATATTCAGTAATCTGTATATTTTATGTTAGTATTTATGTAAAAAAATTACATATAACAAATGCATTTAAGGGCAATATAATAATGTTTATGATCATTATATATATCTAATGCTAAGAATAGGTAAAGATACAGATAGAGTATAAATAAATAAAATAAATATTTCCGGGCAATCCACACAATAACATCTAGCCCCGTGGTAAGCTCCTAGCTTGTGTTACGGGTACTAGACATCTGGTATACTTAATATAATATACATACATACATAGATATTTTTACTATACATATTAAACACCCAGACCAAGGAGAAAGTGCTTGCAGAACATACAAACACTTGACCCCTCGGCGGGAATCGAACCCGCTACCTCTTGTGCCGCAAGTGGACTCTCGCCCACCGCGCCACTGAGGCAGTCAATGCAGTATGCTTACGAGTAGAAAAAATCAGAGCATTAATCATTAATGCAATATCATTCCAAAAGCATGCAGTAATGATTATCAAACTTGATACACTTAGCAAATAGCGCCTAGAAAATTCCCAAACGTATTATCCAATTATGAAAACGATACATTCAGTTCAAGTCACACAGTTAAAAATAAAACGCTAACAGAACCACGGGTGGTCCCATATTTCAGAGGTTCCCATTTGGGATGAATCTAAATCTCCCTATCGTTGGCTCTTGGCCCAACATTGCACACGAGCGGTGATCATTCAAACCCTATTTTCAGGCCTTTAGAGCCCAGATTCAAACATGTTGTTGTCCCTTTCGGGTCATCAGCACTATGACCTTTCAAAGACAGCCTGGGCCTTTTATATCTATACTTGAGCGTTTTCACTCGTATTTTAAAAGTCTGATAAAATATGATTGGTTGTTATAAAAGATTATTAAAATTTCTTCTATTCAGTCCCATCGGTGAATATTTAATGCACTTGCTTTAACTTATACAAAGTTTTTTCGTTAAAAATTCATTCTGAGATTGGTCCTGATTTTTTTAGGAGACCCTAAACTTATATTATAAATGAAATGAAAAAAGAATTTGAAAACTACTTAAAATATGTATAGATACGTAATTCTCGACACAATGTATAAAAAAGCCAGTTAATACTTATCCCAAAAACCACAGCATTTACGGAGTAAATCTCTTTTTATACTCTTCTCCATCCAAGTCTTTGAACTTTTTGAAGCGTGAAATAGCTACTGCGTAGCATTGTGTTTTGTGCGAATATGCAGATCAGACAGATTTCCATCAGAAAGAATCTCTTTGATGCGTAATGCTACGGTTTAGTACATTAATTTAAAGGAACGCATTTGGAATGCCACGTATCAGTAATTAAAATATTTGGAATGTGCTCTGTCTCTCTTTGTATAAATTGTATCCTTTGTATGGGCTAAATAATCACAGCTGAGCATATGTTATTTAAGATGACATAACATATTTGTAATACGCCACTTATAAACATTTACAAACATATTCGAAAAATGTTTTTACACGGACATTCACGATAAAAAATAAATATTAATTTATATTCATAGTTTTTAAAACTTTGATTCAGTTAAGTTCAGTTTCTTGTAATTGGACTTTGCGCTTGAAGCGACAATTTGCCAGTGTCGAGTTAAATAAAATTATAAAGTGAAAAAGATGTTTTTCAGTCGAACGCTATTTTTTTTTCAAACTTTGATTCAGTTCAGTTTCTTGTAATTGGACTTTGCGCTTGAAGCGACAATTTGCCAGTGTCGAGTTAAATAAAATTATAAAGTTAAAAAGATGTTACTCAGTTGAACGCCATTTGGCGTCTATCAAAACTTTGATTCAATAGTATTTTTTTCAACTTTCACCAATTTGTGTGTCATGATTTTTAAATAAAATGTCACCGTGACTCTTAAAATAAACTCAAAAAGTCCGAACTCAAAGAAGTCGTATTTCGCTTCTCCGTGAAACTTCAATAACTCTGAAACGTTCCACTCTCATAGTATGATTTAAAACGGGTAACATACCATGATTTGACGGTTTTTAAGTTTTCCGATATTTCGACGCTGTTGCAAGCGCCATGATCACGGAAACAACTGAATTGTCATTGTCTCTGCGATTTGGGCAGACGGTTATTCACAAACGAACCGGTCTACCCTCTTTCTGAACAACAACAACAGCGTCGAAATATCGGAAAACTCAAAAACCGTCAAATCATGGTATGTTACCCGTTTTAAATCATAGTATTGTTAAAAACCATGATAATTTAAAAAGTTATGTGTTATATCTTTTAGTCGTTAGTTTTATATTCGTCGTGCATGTTCCGATTTTGCTCGCAATTGCCTTGTCACGTCCAAAGACAGCATACGGCACGCTATCTAATTTTTGTAACAAGATTATTGTTCGCTATGAAAACTTAATTTATAGGATCACCGATGTGTTCATGTTCTGTTCAGATGGGCATAAATAAAATTAATAAATATTTCCGGACTACAAATTGAACCAGTAACGCGTTACGGCGCCCCGTAACATCAAATGGTGTATTACCTATTTATGCTACATCCGCGCGTTGCACATTTTAATTATCGCTATACGCTAAATTTGGTAATTAGACAAGTATCACATCTCTGTTACGCGTCTCGAGACGCAAACGTTTTTTATAGTGCTTTTCATAAATTGACAAAGTTAAGTTTAACATTATTCAATGTAAGTAGTAATGTAAATAATAATAAAGGAGTACATATTTTTTTTTATTATTTCTTGCCTTCTTTGACCCGAGACAAATACAAATTACATAATACAGCATAATCAACTCTTCCTTTCGGTCATCCTATTAATTGATCTTTTTTATGCTCAAATTTAAATTTCTTTGCTCCCAAAAATGTGATTAGTTATTATTTTACTAAAATTTGACACTTAAGTTTCCCTAATAAATCGCTGGTAACAACGCGGTGCACTGCACAGCTAGTTAATACATAAAACACAAAATTTGTACCCCTCATTATAATAATTTGAAAAGCCTAGCAGAAGAAGCTTGTGTGTCTTGTGTTGTCTCTTTCTAACATACGGCGTCATGGCGCTGATAATGCTTACCTACTATTTTGCGCTAAATTTAATTTTAATTCAGGAATTGAACATTTTTCCAATACGATCTGCAGAGATACTGTAAAACGAATTTCATTACTCTGAGTTAATCTCATTAAAACCTGGGTCGTGTGATTCATTCTTGAAAAGGCTGATATAATGAAATGTACTTTCTAAGGACTGCATTTTATTTATTGAGTTACGACAGAATAGCAAATTAATTTATGTATACAAAATAAATAAGGGATAAATAAATATAATTGAGCAACCTAACAAAAAAATATTCATGAAAATTTGCAAAGTTGGATAAAAGTTCAAATAAAAACAAAATACACGTCGAATTGTAAAAGGGAATTTTACTAAATACACTGTGAGACGTCGTATAACACACATTTTTTTTTTCCAAAAATACCTGATGGTTTAAGAAAGGATTTTTGACCAGAACTTCCAATTATCACCTTGGCAAAAGAATTTGACAGGGCATTTATGTAATAAGCTACGTCTTTTTGAATGGGGAGACAAACCCTTATGGTACTGTAGCAATCGCAACTTTATAATAACTGCGCATTTTCCATTTTCAAACAAAATTATCATCCGCATTTGTAAATTGTCCAAGTTGTAACGAGTTACGACGGTAATATTTGTTTATTAAAGTTCTTTCGTGACTTCACTAAAATATTACAATGTTGTTGGCACAGCTGAAGCTTGTAGGAACTTTTATAGAGATGAAGCCAGTTGCTTAGGTTTTTATGGGTTATGCAAAACGTCTTAGAGTGGTAAACGCATAACGTATGTTTATTGGCTAGATGATGTAAAAATTTAACTGTTCAAATGATAAACTAACTTCCAACCTTCCATGCAAATATTGTATTTCTAAAGTAAACTTAGAAAGTTAGGGTCAATAAAGCAGTTGGTCTCAATTTTTTTCTTTTTTAGTCTTTTACTTCACATTACTTTACGTCATATATCTACCATCATACATCCAGCCACCTTTTATACGAATATATCAGAAAAGGAATAAAGGGAAATTAAAGCGCAGACATGTTAGAGTAAGACGCATCCCGTAATTTAAAATATGTACATGGTTCAATCTACATTAAACCAAACCCTAACCTTACCCCTTATAGGTTGAACGTTGATGATCACTTTGAAAAACCATAAAGAAAAGTCGACTAATTGAGATAGAAAATGTTCATTGAAACTAATTTTTCTTCTTTTGTAATGTGCTATAAGTATGCGTCTAGTCGGAAATTCCCACCGTACTTATGATTGATTTTCAATTATTCTTATCAACGTTTAGGTTTCCTGCATACGATGTGGCTACCGTACTGGCAACGCGAACGCGCGATCGCTTCTGCCACTTTTTCATCCGCGTCTCTAGGTATCGTGTGCTAGAGCGCTTAAGTATATCTCCATTCCAATACAAACGTAAAAAAGGATATAAAAGTATAAACTGAATCATCCAGACTCCATTGCAAAACTTCTAAAGGGAATTGGATAATATAGCTAGTCTTGACTCTCTGTGAACGTTTGTTGTGTAAGATGGTATACGGATTAAGTCCCTAAGGCAAGTATATTGCACTGCAGTATTTCTAATAAACTATTGCAGATAGTATATACTTCAGATTGTTGTAACGTTAATACTCGCTCAGTGGCGGATGGGGATTGTGGTTTGGTTAGCCGCGAAAACCCAGATTTAGTATAGTGATTATCATAAGTATGTATATTTACTATTTATGTAGGGTTTAAAATTTTGGTCGTCTAAGGCCTGACTTTGCATTACGCGGGTGTTAATATAAAAAAAACACATATTTTTGTACGTGTTTGACATAAATCCTCGCCTAAACAATGTCACAATAATTAAAACCCATATTAAAAGATCTGCTTAGTAATGGGTAAGTGATATCATGTGAATAGGTCAGTATTCAACTCATTAAATCTTTGTATCTTTTATGGGTCGGTTCCAGTTATTATAATTTATTCAAGGTTGGATGAACATATAAATAATTTTTATAAATTTCATGGAAAATGACTATGTTTGAGTTACAAAGATATATTATATTTTGTTAAAATTTTACGTGCATACATTATTACAACTTGCATAGCGTCTCTTGATTTAGCCTGCATTTTTATCAAATCTTTTACGATAATCAAAACTACACAACACAAACCGACTGGCCATAAAACCATAATTATGAAAAACAAAAATGTTACGAGATAACAAAAATCAAAGCCTTTTTGTTTTGAGAAGTTTTGTCAAGTTCCAAAGTCGACAGTGTTATTAATATCGAACGCCTTTTCGAGATATATCAGCTAGTTCCGATATTTAGTATTTTTTTCGATATATTACGCATCATCACTTTACTACTACATAGTATAAAACAAAGTCGCTTTCTCTGTCCCTATGTCCCTTTGTATGCTCAAATCTTTGAAACTACGCAACGGATTTTAATGCGGTTTTTTTAATAGATAGAGTGATTTAAGAGGAAGGTTTATATGTATAATAACATCCATTAAATAGTGTAAAAGTACTGTTATTTTTTAGGTTTCTAATGTGATGTCGTAAATAATTACATTTTTTCCGCTTACATTGCAAACGCAGGCTGAACCCTACGAGTTTTTATCAAAATAATGTACTAAGTATTGTACACATTGAAAAGGTCTACAGAAAAGTTCGTGATGGTATATGTCTATCTCTTATGGATTACCCACAATAACTTTTTTTTGTCATTTACTTTTTACGACAAATAATGGCAAATTTTCGAAGCGATTTTAACCAATACAGCATTAATCCTAAACGAATTAAATACCTTGAATACATTGTTCATTTAATATAGATCTAAACGGCCCTTTAAACCGTATGATTTAAGTGAATATTTTCGAAATTATTACAGATTTGAAAATTGCGGGACGTAGCGTTTGCGGCGGCACCGGCCGGCCGACCGGTGCGGCATGAGCGTGCCTATAAATAGCGCGTCTGAGGCCGCGGTTTTCTCAAAACTACTGCATCGATTTTAATCACATAGGCTATATATTTTATACCCGTGCGAAGCCGGAGCGGGCCGCTATGTTTTTATATACAACGTTTACAGTTTTTCTATAGTGTATTTGTTATCGGTCGTTAGTTCGTTAAAATATCATGTTTCTGAGAATCACCCTCCTGTACCTTCTAATCAAAATAGATTGTAAACAAAAGTCATCAAGCTCATTTACTTTGAACTATTTACATATGTATGTGTATATAAAAGACGCACCCCGTAATTCGTAGTTCGTTGTACTGTTTATGCACTAGTAGAGTATTAAATGTCTAATGTGTCAAGATTAAAAAGATTAGGGTTTATTTCACAAAATCTATGTAATATAAGCAATGGTAAGTTATGTCAATAATATATGACATGTGTCAATAGTTTATGTCAAGATCTATCTCGGCTACAGGCCCTTAAGGGCTCTTTCACCATATTCGACTTTATGGCAACGGTAAAAATATAGAGATACTTCGAGAAACGAGATAGCTCTTGCATGTATTTTTGACGTTAACTAACATTACTCTATACTCGGATTTTTTTGCAAAAGCCCTTACAATGAAAAAGTTCTAGATAAATTATGTATTTATATAATTTGACCAGCACTATTAGAATTAAATTAGTAAAACACTACTAAAACATAAATTTTGTTGTAAAATTTGTACGCTTGGTAATCAAAACTTCAGCAACATTTTCTAATTATATAAATTCGTAAACAGTTGTTTTATGTAACTTGTCTCTAACAAAGCGATAACTTTGAATTCAGAAATTTGATTGTTTTGGAATGAATTTTGGAAAATAACACAATTGCAAATATTTATCTTGCAGAAACTCTTAATGCTTAACAAATAAGTTAGTATAAATCTCTCAATGTAAACTAAGAATCGCTTTTTAATTAATTAAAGTCAATACTTATTTATAAAATCTAAAATTTACAAATCTAACCTATTGAGATATAAAAATAAATTCTAAATTTATTTTTATTTCTCAATAGGTTTAGGTCAATGTTTTTACCCTCTTGTAGTTATTGCCCAAAAAGATCCATTATAAATGACCTTAGCGAAGGTCGTCCAAAATGCTGATCTATGGTCTCCCTCAAATATACACAAATTGAATTCCTCATAATGATAACTTGTGTTCGCTAGATTATGTCAATAATTCTTCAGCGCCGTAATTATCTAGAATTATGTAGACGGAATCAAATTTGATACGTATCTCATAGAGAAATTCAGAAAATCCTCTTTGTAACCATTATAACTTAGCCTATTCGTAAGCCCTATGGGGAAACCACGTTTTGAACTCGGAAATACACTAAAACTTGCAAAACAAAATGGCTGTACACTTTCGTCTTGAGATATTTTGGACGAAAAGATGGTTATAGTTTCCAGACGTTGCCTTTTAACGATTGACCTCTTTCTTGTAATCTCGTAGACCTGTGTTTTTAAAGTGGAATATCGTATTCAGAAACTAAATGAAATTTTGAAATGCATTAATGCTTCTCAGACAGCGTAACTACAGTCATCCTGGTTGGCTCCAACAAAGTCCATAATTTTACTTAGTTGCTTCAAGATCATAAACTTTTCACCGAGACGAACTTACAGTGTATGCAAATAAGTTCCTTGGCTTTCAGCCTGTTGGAAATCGCGGCTTAGCACAAAGGCGTGTCAGTTTTAATCTTTCTCGATCGTGATCTTTACATTTTCCGTAAGTTTTCTGCGAACAAGACTAGCAATTGAGTTTGTGGTAAGTTCCCTATTTAAACTTTTGAAAGTTACGGAAACTAGTTACGAGTTATCGTAGTTCACAAAAATTTGGATGAGAGTTCGTTTACACTGAAAACCGGACGTTCCCTCGGGACTTTATTTTTACTGACACCCAAAAAGTAAAGAACTCTTTTCAAGCCAACTTGTTCAGTCCAGTGCCAGTTTAATTAAATAAAAGTGGTGATGTTTTAGTATTATATAACTAGAGAAAGCTTTTATGATAAGATAAATTCATAAGTGCATATTTTTGTCGATATCAGTCTGTCCAGTTTTCGAAAGAGACTGGTTAATAATTTTAGGGTATTTTGGACTAATTTATTTCTCTTCAATTTTAAAAAGATTATTTTTTTGTATACAATTATTATGTAATCCGGGATCTGCATTGATGTCTCGCATAGATATTTATTTTAAATTCAAAATAGTTTCCTCATTGAGTAAAAAGTTTTAAAAAGTGTTGGAAAGTTTGAATGTGAGAGGGTATTGCTTTGCTAAAATCGAAGTTAGACTGGATATTATGTAACACCAAAGGACATCTATATATCTATGTACATATACATATAAAATGAAGGGTAAACTTATTCCAGCACGGAAGGCTAATCCAATATTTAAAGTCGATTCGAGCTAGCCAGTTCTATTTATTGATCGTTACAGTTTGTAACTGAAGATAACTGATTGAATATTCGGAAAATAATAATAAATATACCGAATAACTTATGTAAAATAAACAAAGTGCTAAAATATACAGGGCTGAGGAAATTCAAACGGTACGCTCAGTGAACACAATTCCACGCAATCGAAGTTCTAGCTACATCCAGAACATTTATTCAACAAACAAACTAAAACAAAGAACTAATCAAAGACCAGCAGTTTAGCAGTTTATAGTCTGCGATCTGTCAGATAACTGTTGTCATGGCGTGCCGCCCCTTGCCGTAAAACTGAACCAATTTTTTGATACTGATCTTGTTTTCTTGTCCAATTTCTAATGTAGAGCGAAAACCTAAGCTTGTCTAGAACGTCAAAATCGCAAAACACTTCGTTTACGTTTCGCAAAACCGTTTTTGTTGAGTCATAAAACATTTTTATGGACAATATGAAACTTATTTTTATCGTCTGTTTATACGACTGCTTTCGAGAAATGGATGGTTTTTGTATTAGCGGACGTTGGTTGTTATCGATTTTGTTATGGTTATTACGTCTATTTAAATAGAGATATATAAAAGAAAGTCGTGTTAGTTACACCACTTATAACTCAAGAACGGTAGAACAGATTTGGGTGAAAATTGGTATGGAGGTAGCTTAGAGCAGGAGACGGACATAAGATACTTTTCATCCCGTTCGACAGTTGGTATGGAGGTAGCTTAGAGCCAGGAGACGGACATAAGATACTTTTCATCCCGTTCGACAGCGTTCCCGTGTGACTTGACATGAAAAGTCAGTCACTATAAAACGTGTTATAACAAAAAAGAATCTGACTTGGAATAACAAAGCGCAAATGATTGAAATAAATTTTTAGGTGAATTGAAGTGAAGTGAAGTTTAATTAATAATGCCGCGAGCAAGACGATCGAATATTTCCCGACAAAGCCGTAATGCAAGAAGAATACGAAATACTGCAAATGAAAGGAATGAAGAAGAACAAGAAATTGCACGTGAACAGCGCCGCGATAGTATGGCTCGACTTCGTGCTTCTCAATCACGAGAGCAAAGTGAAGCAGCACAAGAATCACGCCACTTTCTTTACATAAAATAAATACTCAATATTAAGTACCTTCAACAATCATCCAAAATTAAATATTAATAGTAAATATCATAATATTTTAAGTTAGATTGGTATTTGGAAAATAATAATCTACATCTACACTAATATTATAAAGAGGAAAGATTTGTACCTATTCTTGTATGTTTGTATGTTTGTAATGAATAGGCTCGAAAAGTACTGGCCCGATTTAAACAATTCTTTTACCAATAGAATTCTACATTCTTTCAATTTGACATAGGCTACATTTCATTTTGAAAAAAATTAGGGATCCTTGGTAAAATTTGAACAATGTAACCGAAGGTGTAGAAAAATGAGTCTTGAAACTATTAGCGATAGAACAAAATAATGTACCTACAACAATATTGAAGAACATCATAATGTCTACAAAAAACTCCGCGGTAGCATATGTCCAACTATTGTAGTTATGTCACTACAACAACTTTTTTCATTTTAAACATTAATCTTAGATATAAAATGAATCGCAAAATGTGTTGCTAAGCGCATAACTCAACCTTTTTTTAAATGTTCGTTGGAGTCTTTGGATGGTTTTTACGGCGAGAAAAATTCGAATAATTTCCGGGAAAATTTTATACCCGCGCGACGCCGGGGCGGGCCGCTTGTATTTCTATATTTTACAAATTACAACAAAATTTCAATATTTTTTTAATATTTTAATTATTGAATTTCTCTTTGTCGAATATTTTGATCTGGAATTTGGGTGTAAATTTAATTTGATGTAAAACAAAATTATATTTACACCCAAATTCCATTTCATGATTTACCAATAAATGCTGTTTTTAACCAAATCCTGTTTAAGCAGCCCGGCAGGCAGGTATAATTAAATTATTCAGACACGTTTTAAACTTTCAACAATGGTTCAGATTTAAATCATATTTGAATAAAAGAATATTGAATTTGACTCTGACATTTGACGTTTCATTTAGAGCTGTTTTTTTTTTACAAAAAAGGATCGATATTACCTAATAAGGCCGGAATTAATAGAGGTAATAATTGTTTACTTTCAATCAAGAGCTGGATGAAACGAGATTTTGTGTAAAAATGAACATTATTAAATAAACAATATTAAATAAATATTTAAGGTGAAACACCCCACCAACAAACGTAATTTTAATTTAAAAAAAAGTATTTTGCACTTGAATAGGTTACCCCAGACTGCATCATTCTTTTCGATTTTAAGATCTGTAAAACCAAACAATGGAAATAAATGATTTTGTATCATGTGTTGCACTTTTTTTTTGATAAAATGTTTGTTATGTTTTCACACGGAACCCTAGGCCATCTCATATTTTTCGAATTTATTCGAAGTATACGTAATTCGTTCCATCAACATTTAAATTAACTTTCATCGTTTTAATGTCTCCCAATGTATTCGTATTTTATTTAAATACTAATATTTAATTTTATTGTTAGTAATTTGGACGAAAAATGTGCGATAGGCCTAACAATGTCCCTTTACAAATATTCCTCTAATTTGTAGAGATTAATGTTCGGCAAAGCCCACGCTTTTCATCTTACGGTCGGGACACTGTTGTCCTTTATGTCATCAACAAAACTTTCAGTTCCGCCTTAGCATAATTCTGCTGGGTACTCTAAGCGTTACATGACCCCAATGTTAATATTACAAACTAAATTTAACTTGGAGTTTATAATGGTATCTCTGTGGACAGCCTAAGTGGCGCAGTGGGCAAGAGTCTACTAGGATTGGCGCTGAGGGGAAACTGTTGTAAATTCTGCATGCTCTAGTTCCTCGGTCTGGGAATTAGAATTAAAAAATATATATTATGTTTAGATAGAAATAGCAAAAATATTTTTTTTTTCGACACAGTACTTTAAAGCCACATTGTTAGCTCTGAGTTTTTGTGAGCGATCTGTTAAAATTAATCCAATACACAGCTCATAGATAGAAAATACACAGACAAAGGAAAAAGTGCTACATTCAAAGAGTTACCTGTGTATCTCACCACCACAATTAAAACCCTAACAGAGAACAGAGATAACTTATTTTATGTTTTTGCTATATGGCGAGGTGTGTGCTATGTGTGAGGTTCATTAGAACCTCACACCACTGAAGACAGGCAACAAAATTATCTTTAAAGATCCTTAATTTTCTCTTAAAGTACGGAACTCTAAATTCACCTTTTCAAGAAAAAATAGTAACTTTTATTAATACAAATATTATAAAACCAAAGAGTTTGTTTGTTTGAACGTTCGATTAAAAAAATATTTTAGATTCAGTTAGGAGTATTTAATGAGCTATTTCTCTACTTCATTCATTTTGGTTTTTGAGATACATCCTAAAAGACAGACATAAGATGAAGACTCAGTAATATGGTCCCGTTCCCCTTTTGGTACGGAACCCTAAAAATATATGTTATTAACAAAATGTAATGCAATATAAAATGATAGAAAAACAATTCACCCTTCCCATACGAGTATCAAAGAATAGGTCTTTACACTATAACAACAGAGCCGACACTTCGACACGGCATAAAGCGACCGCACAATACACTTTCTGACGCTATCGCTTTTGTATTGTAAGTACTTTGTCGTATTCAGGTCATTTCCAGTAATGTGTCTCTTAATAATTTCATGAGCTCGTGGAAAAAACTATTAATGTCATTCAATTTAATCTTTTGACAGAGAATGAAATATAATTGTATCGTTTTAGAAATTCCTAGTTATGATAGCCTTTGCGCTGCTTGCTTGCTTTTTTCAAAGAAGGAACTTTTGCTAGTTAACTATCGTTTTAATATGATTTCTTAATTGGAATTTCTCCTCTTTCGTTCTTAAGTTACTAAAATCTGTCACAAATTAACTTAATAATATTATGTCTAGGCATCAGAAACGGCGGCGACTTATGAATAGACTCACAACCTGTTAAGTAAAGATGTATTATTTGATTTAATTATATTTCAACTGCTGATGGATAAAGGGTTTCAACACTAGTCTGAGTTCGAAGATAACCTCACCGACCTATGGTATTCCCTACGGCACAACGAACCACCCTGGCAAATCCACGAACCTGCACCGGACCATCGAAGATTACAACCCTCTTATACATATATTGAGGGTGGCCTATGATGTGATTATATCCATGGTCAAAATATTGATGATAAAATAAAATCTTAATAACTATCTATTGCCAAAATACCACCTAAAGATCCTTTGAGTAGTTTTCTGAGCGAGAGTTCATCACGGACAGAATAAAAATAAAATAAGACTTTAATTTATAATACGTATACTCGTATTTAGAATTTATGACCAACAAAACAAAGAACTCTCGACGAGCTATAAATACACAGTGATCTAGTTTTTGCTTTCAGAGGCTCTTAGTAATACCGTATTTATTATACTGGTTTAATATAATTTAACTAAGCCATATTAGATATTAAGAATTTTAGGAGCGCCTTAGAAGTGAACACCACCAAGTTGTCCGTGTTTTAGGGAATGTCTACGTAAGTAAGAATAGGTGTTGGAAAAGTTCCCGAATGGAAACCGCCCGCGGATTGATAAACGCAATGTTGCATAACTACTAAAAAAATAGATTATTTATTTAATTTAAAGTTGCAGTGCTTACCCAAAAATAGCTAAATATGTGTGCATAGCAGTGGTTCCGCGGCAGAAATTACCATAATTCAAAGTTATGGTTCAAATAACGCCATATTACATTCGTTCATATTGGTAAAACAAAGTTATGAAACTGAATCAGGTGCATTTTTCGATTCCGATTTTGCCAGAACTATGCAATATTCAGCAGATGTTTGATTCGATGTCTTTTTACAGCAATCGATTTAACCAAGATTTCTCTTGCAGATGTGATCTTCAGCGTGGAGCCTGCTGAAAAGCCAACTGGGGACGCAAATGTCGCTTGAAAACCGTCTTTGTGGAGCGAAAACGATGTGGCCGACAGTTTTTCAGTAAAATTGAAAATAGAAGATTGAAGATGTCGCTCAAAGCCAGCGTTGGATGAATAAAAGCCAAAATATGGCTGGCAAAGGGTTTGGCGGTGGGGCGATCGGCATTTTCCTAGCTGTGGCTTTCAGCGTCACATGCCCGGGCTATGGTAAGTACACCTTTACATTATTATTTAGTCTTTGAGAGCGGTCCAAGCCCAAACCTCAAGGATGCCTTGAATAATAAAGGCGTCCCCTGTTAACAGAATATAGCTGCGCCATAATTTAAATGTTCTATGACGTTTAAATTACGGTCAGTTTATCCTTTTAATTATAGACACTTTGCTGGAACATTTCCAGTAATGCTCCTAGCCTAATGTTGGCTTTCTAATAAATTAATAGGGTTAGAATATTCAGATATATGTATTATGCCTAATGAGTTCAGTTTTGCAGTTCATTACAACAACTCCCCTAATTTACGGTGCAGATAATTATGTGTAAAGATATGTGACAGTTATCTACAAAATGTCTCTCAAGACAGCTGTTCTATATATATATAATAAATTAAGGTCCTCCGCCTCGTCTGTCTGCCTTTATGTTCGGGATTATATTAAAAATCTACAAAGCAGCGGATCGTGAAGTTTTCAGGAATAAGTAAAGTAAATTTGAGGAGGACACTTATGATGTATATTTCGGGATTTCCTTTTTCTTCTGTTCTTTTTTTTTAAATCACTTATAATTATTAGGTCCTTACATATGAAATTGGCGTTTTTCGTACTGGCCACTTTAATCACAAATTTCTCCTCTTTGGTAAGGAATTCCAAATTCAAATTTGTACAGCTATAGACTCATGTATTTGTGCTTCGATGATCGTCATTCATTTGTTTTTTTTCTTCTGTTTTTTTCTGTTTGCGTCACTCATTTTACAAAATGGAAAACTTAAAATATCGCATTATTTACGAGTACGAGTTCCGCCGTGGCACTAGTGCTGCGGAAACAACTCGAAGGGTGAATGATGTGTATGGCGGTCGTGTTGCAAAAGAAAACACAGTTCGTTTTTGGTTCCAACGTTTTCGTTCTGGAAATTTCGACTTGCAGAACAAGCCCCGTGGACGGCCTGAGACTCAAGTTGATAATGAAGAGTTGAAGGCTATTGTGGAAGCGGATCCATCGCAAACCACGTCCGAGTTAGCTGCAGGCTGCGGTGTTAGTGATAAAACTGTTTTAATTCACTTGAAGCAAATTGGGAAGATTAAAAAGCTTGAAAGGTGGGTACCTCACGAATTGACTGAAGCAAACCGGCAAACGCGCGTCGACTGCTGCGTTACATTACTAAACCGGCACAATAATGAAGGTATTTTAAACCGAATCATTACCTGTGATGAAAAATGGGTTCTTTACGATAATCGGAAGCGCTCAGCGCAATGGTTGGATCCTGGCCAGCCAGCCAAATCCTGCCCCAAGCGAAAATTAACCCCAAAAAAGTTACTTGTAAGCGTTTGGTGGACTAGTGCCGGTATTGTTCATTACAGTTTTCTCAAATCTGGCCAGACTATTACGGCTGATGTCTATTGTCAGCAATTGCAAACCATGATGGAAAAGCTAGCGGCTAAACAACCTAGGCTGGTCAATCGCTCCACGCCACTGCTGCTTCACGACAACGCTAGACCACACACTGCGCAACAGACGGCTACTAAATTAGAAGAGCTTCAATTGGAAAGTCTAAGACATCCTCCGTACTCCCCGGACCTTGCTCCAACAGATTACCATTATTTTCGAAATTTGGATAACTTCTTGCAAGGGAAAAAATTCAACTCCGATGGGGCAGTCCAAATCGCCTTCAAAGATTTTATTGATTCCCGTCCGACTGGTTTTTTTAGTAAAGGGATCAATGAACTACCTATAAGATGGCAAAAGTGCATAGAAAATAATGGTTCATACTTTGATTTATTAAATATATTATATTAAAAAATATTCGACTTTTTGTTCCTCCCATACAAAACGCCAATTTCATATGTAAGGACCTAATATGTACCCTAAGTAATTTTCATATTTCATTTTCAAAATAAATGCATATCTATCTAGCTATGTATCTACATAAAAAAAGTTATAACAGCAAAATGCCATTGATATAGACGAAAACTAATTTGTTATTTAGAGGTGGTATAGTCATAAAAAGATAACGCATACGTACTTCAACCCCGACCTCTGCTAAATCAGGGTAAACTTTTCATGACCTTTGCGATAACCAATGCTTACGAGAACTCAGACTTGGAAATAGAGATAACAAAGTTCTGTGTGCGAATATTACATAGCAGAGAATATGCAATATGTCAATATGTTTAAACGAGTATCCATACTGATACCTACCTATTTTAAATGTAAAGGGTATGTGGAGTAAAAAGTGTTAATGGCTGAACCGATTAACCTGAAACTTGGTATGGTGATGGGTTAAATATTGGATTATTACATAAGCTACTTTTGAACACGATAAAATAATGTGGTTTCTCTAGAAATTTTATTATAATGTCGGGAGAACTGCTCAAAATAATGCATATATTTAGCACAATGAGAAAGAACTTTTTAACCACAAAATGTGATGAATTAGTGAAATAATATAACTTAAAAAAAAACCCTATAAAATTGCCCAGCTAAACCGTCCGTTTCATATTAACGTGAAAAGAGAATCTCATTATCCATATTTGGAAAAGTGTATAAAAAAAACTCATCACATTGAGATATAATTCTTTTAAAGTAATTATAACTAACTTAATTTATGCTTGTAATCTGGCACATGCTGAGACAGAGCCAGTTTTTCTACAAAATATTATTAAAATTTTTGTGTATATTTCCAAGTATTTCAGTTGTATTATTTGATAAAAAATAATAAAGTTTATTTTCCAAAGTTTATTTTCCAAAAAATTACAATATTTTAGCCTTAGATGATAAAACATATAAACTTATAACTAAGTTTTTGGTTGCGACTTACTGTCTAAGGCCTGATGCAATGAATCATACCTTCCGTTTTAGTTTAAAACTGTGTTACGGCAAGGTACTGCTACATGCCTCGGCTTCTCTACTAAGCTATTTGTACATGACAGCAGAACTTAATAATTAATAACTTTCTTAAAACTATGACAAATTATTACTATCTTAACTAACTTAAAATAAATATGTATCTTATTATAAAAATATATATGTATAAACACGAAAATAAATTTTGTTTATTACAGATAATATACATATATATATATACATATATAATTTTTTAGTAGTTACTACAAAAGATGTTAATTTACTTATGATATAAATATAGTAGCATAATATGAGTTTAAATTAACGTGTTGTAACAAGGATTCGTTCAGTTTCATGGTAGGATAGTGGTTGAAGTTTCTCATATAATATTTGGTTACAAATGTATTTACTTTTATCGTTAAAGGAAATATTAAACACTTTACATACTCTATTGTAAATAAACGGACCTACAATACGAGGACAACGTCGAGCAAAACGAGTTCTACACGATGGTATTTTATAAGGATCACAGTATCTCCTAGAACGTCCAACTACAGTTTGGTGAGGATAGGAATGCTGTCTTATTATAATACTTTTACAGAACAGTTGTCTCACTGTTAACATCCCTGTATCTTTATAGAGTTGTATTGTAGAAAATTTATATCTTTTGAAGTTAAGAACTTTTAAGATGGATCGTTGAGCTCTTTCCAGCTTGATAAGGCTTGTTTTACAAGCCGATCCCCAAACCGTTATACCGTACGTCAATACAGACTGGCATAAGCTCTGATATACCAGGTTATTTGTGTTGGTATCTCTCAAATGTCTAATTTTTTTGAAAACGCCTATGAGTTTGCGCACTCTACCTTTTAAGTGGTCTATTTGATTTTTCCAATTAAGGTTTCTATCTATTATAACACCCAGGTATTTCATGTTTTCGACATTACTTAATGCTGGACAATTGCAATTGACACTGTTTAATTTACATTCATGTGCTTTTAAGTTTAAGTCACAGCTTGGTTGGTTGTTATTATAGATAGAAAAACTCATATATTTTGTTTTATTTAAGTTAAGTGTCAACAGATTTTTGTTGAGCCATGATACTATTGTTCGCAGACCGCTTTCAGCGGTTTGCTTAGCTTCTTCCCATGTGCTCCCCTTGAAGGTCAAAACAGTGTCATCAGCAAAAGTTGTTATCGTAGTATTGACAAGCTTGAGTTCACACAAAGAATTAATATAGGTCAAGAATAATGTGGGACCAAGAACTGATCCTTGTGGAACTCCAAAATCAACAGAAAGCTTATCGCTGTAGTAATGGTCTATTTTAACCGCTTGGGTGCGCATGCTCAGATAATCTGTTAACAGATTCAAAGGAACGCCTCTAATTCCCATTGATTCTAGTTTACACAATAGTAAAGGAATCGAAACAGTATCGAAAGCCTTTGTTAGGTCAAGAAAAACACTAATGCATTTCTCACGTTTGTCCAGGGTATCAGTGACCTGATTAACAAGGCACTCAATTGCATCGATGCAGGATTTTTTTGCTCTAAAACCGTATTGATTAGATGAAATTAAATTATTTTGCTCTAGGTAATTAATTAGTCTCTTATTTATTACCTTTTCAAGAATTTTAGCCAGGGTTGGGAGAAGAGATATTGGCCTATAGTTAGAGACAGAGGTTTTATCGCCTGATTTGAAAATAGGAACCACAAGCGACTTCTTTAGGCAAGTAGGAAAAGTCCCAGTACTCAGACATTCATTCACTAGTCCAGTTATAGGTCCACTTAGAATATCAGCATTATTCTTAACAAAAAGAGATGATATCCCGTCCCAACCGCATGAGGACGATTTTTTAAGGGTTTTTATTATTAAAGATATTTCACCTTCATCGGCCTCTAGCAGCACAAAAGATTTCAGAGACGGATTTTCAGGATTGTGTTGCTTTATTAGGTCTTCTTGGGAACAGCCTAACTTCTCAAGTATATCGTCTGCAAGATTTTTGCCTATTTCTACAAAATATTTATTTATAGTGTTGATAGAATCAGTCTGTGTTTCTTTAATATCTAAAATATCAACCGATGCATTACCATCTTTATTATTAAAATTGCATACCCTTTTGATTACAGTCCAGGTTTTTTTTATGTCATGTTTAGCTTCTTGTAGTTCCACTTTATCATGGTCATTTTTTAGTTGGTGTAAGATATTGTTACAGAAGTTTCTATAACGTTTGTATGTTTTTTCCAGATTTTTATCCTTTGGTGATTTTTTGTGCCGTTTACCAAGTATATCCCTGAACCTCATGCAGCGTAATAGACCTGGAGTAACCCAAGGTTGCAAAGTTACTCTTCTATTTGGCGGTTTACACAGACGAGTACTTTTGTTGATAACATCTGTAATCGTTTCCGTAATTTTGTCAGCTAGTTGGTTCGCGTCACTAATGTTATTAATTTCATTCCAGTCTGTTTCTTCTAGTAGTTTACGAGCAAGCCTATAATCAAGTTTTTTAACTATTTTATCGCGTCTGAGAGGCGCGTATTGAGTTTGCGGAATAATCGCGTATAAAGTACTATGATCTGTGGTGGTAGTTTGACATAGTGCCGTTGCCACTTTGTACCTACACTTCACCATGCAGTGGTCAATACATTTGTCCATGCGCGTGGGAAACAGATGTCCAGGCAAAAGACCATGTGTCGCTAATAGATCCAGGTATTCATCAGCTCTATTGTCTCTTGAGTTGCTACTTATATCGATATTAAGATCGCCAAATATGAAAATATTCAATGAATGTTTATGTTCGTGCAATAAGTTGTCCAGAGACAACAAAAACCTATCAATCGAGTGAACAGATGGTGATCTATATATACAGATAAAGACAGAGTTATTTGTTTTTACTACAAGGCAATCAGCATCTAGGAATTGAGGTTCATACGTAGTTACGTTTAGCAGGTCAGACTTGGTATACACCAATACCCCACCATTTTGGTTGGACTGATTTTGGGTGTGAGAAACAGTGTAACCATCCAGTTTTGGTATGTTATCAGAGCCTTTTAACCAACACTCAGACAGAACGATGATATCAAATTCAAAGTTGTTTCTGGATAGAGTTATTTTAAAATCAAGAAAATTTTTATTTACGCTCCTAATATTTTGTGATACAACGGTAAGACATTGTTTATTTTTACGTAAATCGTTAATCTCACTTGGATCATCAATTAAAAACGACTCGCCTGGTTTTATGACGTAATCTACATCTCCTGTCACAAATTCAATATCACTGGACATTATGCTATGCAATTAAACATAATTCAGATAAGTAATTTTATAATTTCAAATTATTTTTCATAGATACTCAATACTTGTTAGAGTTGAAAACCATTATGGCTTGTAGCTTTTTTTGAGTATTTAAAAACGCCAGATAGAAACTTTCAAATTTATTTTGTACTTTTAAAATAAAATTATATGTTAATAAATCAATGCATACCTACTCGTTTAATACATATATAATAGATTTAGTTATTAATATTGTGTTATTATGTTGTCAAATATTTACCAAAGCACTTGTAAAACCTTTATGTGGAATGAAGAGTAACAGTAAGTAAACAGTAAAGTACATATAAAAACAATGAAATCAATATAATAACATGATTATTATGCACTGGCCAACCTGAGAAATCTATTCTGGTAAAAAATTATGGACACTGTCTATTTTTATAGATTAATGTAAGCTTTTTTACAATAAAGTGTGTAGGTAAACAAATATTCAATTAATAAATACCTAAATAAATATAAAGTTAATACCTTTAACGATCTAATTATCCTAGCGCTGGCAGCTCTTCAATCTCCAAAATACGTAACTGCTCTTCACTTGTCACTTCAATAGCAGTTGAGCTCTCACTTTTTTTTATTAAAATTTTTCCTCTCTTTGACCAGCAAAATTTCCACCCAAACTTTTTGACGAATTCTCGAGCCAGGTAGTGGAGATGTCTTGCCTTCGTCGTCAGGAGCTCGTTAATGAAAAATCTATGATTTTCATCCTGTAGTCCTATTGTCTTGGTAGAAAGTTGGTCACCCTTATGATTTTTGTTGTATTCCTTGACGGATCGTAACAATGTATTTTTCATCTGAACATTTGTAAACTCGACAATAATGGGCTTTGGACGATTAGATTTAGTCGGAATTCTGTAAGCTTCACGTACGTAATGTGCTGCAAAGTCCAACTTTAATGTTTTATGTATTTGTTCAATCGCATAGAACATCTGTTGATGATTTTCGATGGGAATATTATTTATTTCAATACTGCTGTTTAAAGATTTTCTTTCCAAGATTTCTAGTTTTAATTCCAATTTCTTGACATGCTCTTCAGTCCAGGAATCTTTTTGCTCAAGAACTTCCACCCTGCTTTTTAATTCATTCTGTTCCTGTGTAAGGGACACCAATGTTTCCTTAATTTCAGCATTAACTGTAAGTAATTCCTGATTTTGGGTTTTGAGTGACCCAATTTCTTCCCTTAGAACAGAAAATTGCGTATCTTGACTTGCTTTCAACTCTTTAAACATTTGGAGAACATTGTTAAACATATCATTCAAAGACTGTTCACTGTCGTCTGCATATTTTCGTTTTCTTAATGAAATATTCGTATCTGAGTCATAAACATCGGGCGTACGAAATATGTCAGGTTGAGAAACAGCCTCGCTAAGAGGTCTTGGTGGTGTCCGATGAGTTTTGCCGTCCTTTTTTGCAAAATTCATTTCAAGCTCTATGAACAGAAGGTTTAACTTCGCGTAAACGAATTACCAATACAGCTCGCACGGTGCGTAGCGGATAGTCTCGTAGCGCCCCGTAGCAAGGTCCGTAGCACACACCCGTAGCCGCTTCGCTCGTAGCACTTGGGTTCACCTTGTAACTCGTAATTTCGGCGGTGACGCTCACTGTGTTCGTAGCTCGTTGGTTAGAGCCCTCGCCTTACGTGCCAGAGGCAGCGCGTTCGAACCACCTTCAGGTCGTCAGCAGCCTACGGCACCCGCTCCTCTATGACAACCGCGACTCGAGACTCCACAGGTCAGCGTCCAATAATTATCAACGCGACGGAGCCCCGGGCAAGTGAAGCCCCAACTACACTTTAATTTAACGAGCACAACAGTCACACGTCCGTTCTCTAAGACAGCCGAGAGGCAATACTAGATGATAGGAACATAAATATCTTTTTTCTTTTTTTAACATTCACTTTAGTCCTGTGCTGGACGCATGCCTTTCTCATTGATATATTTTAAGTTCACGCATCCCATTACCCTTTTATGCAAAATGATCAAATAAACCTATGCATATATCCATAGGTAATATCCCGCTAGCATTAATTTGTCCTTCACACACACACACAGTGACATTGACAATGCATGCTAAGTAATAAAAAGGTTTGCTATCTATTTCGTATACGAAGGGATTCTAAACATACATTTCAACAAAAGCCAAACGGTTATTCTCGTTGAAGTGGCTTTAGGTATGTTATATTAAACGTTAAACGGATTGCCGTTGGACCCAAAATAGTTCTCTAATGGAGACTGAATTGACAAGCACAGCGTAGGATGTCCATCAAATGGACGAGTGACTTGATAAAGGCCGGGAGTTTACGATGAATGTAGGCCGCATCCAACCGAAATTGCTGAAATCTATAGTAGTTTCCCGTAGTGGACATTTACGGCTGAAAATCGTATGCTGGTTACTTATTTTTTCCTTTACAAATTTAAAAAGCTCATCGTAAGAAAGGATAACGTTAGGGAGGTCTTCTTCTCCATCACGATTATAGATGTGTAATCACAAAACTAGAATTTGTTTTCCTAGGCAAAAAGATTGACTGGAAGAAATCGCTACTAAAGCCGTCGATTGTAGTACCACTTTCTTCCATAGAAAAGAAACAAAAAGGTTAAGATCAAGATGTCCTAATCAAGATCAAGAAGTCCAAATTGCCATAGACAAAAAGTGACATTAATTGAAGTATTGAATGTGTGTCATAGTTTTTCTTGCAAAAAGCCAAAGGTAATTGGTTTTGTTTACAGCGCGCTGAAATTTGTGTATTTTTATGTTGTACTTACGGGATATTAATATTCAGTGCAAATAAAAAATATGGTTTCGTATCCCAAAACCGTCTGTAATGTTACATAAAATATTATAATCCATTTAAATATTTTATCCGTGTATAACCATGTTTCACAAGTCATATTTTTCTATTGGAATTGTTCGAACCTTCTCAAATTTCGGCGAGTCATCGACTAAGAAAAGGATAAGTACAGTATATTACAATATTTCATTGATAGGCAATATAATTGGCGTTGAGAAATTCAATTGCGACGGTCAGTATGTAAATGTATGTATTTTTTTGATCACATCTCTCAGACTATATATGATTCTTGTATATCCTGTTGCTATGTAAATAAATAAATATTTCCGGACAATCAACACAACACCATCAAGCCCCGTGGTAAGCTCTTAGCTTGTGTTACGGGTACTAGATATCTCATATACTTAATATAGATACATACAACGTTAACACCCAGAACAAGGATAAAAATGCTTGCAGAACGTAAAAACACTTGAACCCTCGGTGGGAATCGAACCCCCTAACTCTTGCGCTGCCGCCACTGAGGCCGTCTATGTGTGTGTATTAAACATCAAAAACATCCTCCGCACTTGACATTAACATGAAAAAGGTTAAATTATGATATTTGTCAAGTACATTGAGCACGCTTGGTTACCCCTGGAGTATAACACCCTTGAAATTCAAAGACAACGCTGTATTCTTGTTTGAAACATCGGTGTCCTTGACGCACATTGATTGAGTTCGTCGTACAAAATCGATTACTTTATCTCTTTTGGAAATTGAATGCCTTGAGGCAAACCAACAGAACAAAAAGAGGATAAAATGCCGAATAAGAATCCTTTCAGCACAGTACTTGCAATGCCTTCTCCGTATAAGATATTTATCCATTGTTGTGTTTATTTCCTTTGTTTTTTTCGTTTTTCTTGTGATGGGTGGATGGTAGGAGTTCTCAGCAATAAATACTTTGAAATATGCAGATGGAAACGAATAGGAAAGTTTGATACATGGTTTGGTTCTACATAACTTAGCTTTTTACGTGTACTTCGGTGTTTCTCGTCACATATTACGTATATTTTTGCCTGAAAACCAGCGTTGCTACGCATCGTGCTTCGTAGTAACATGAAGCTGAGGCAAAACCTTTTGGTCCACACACACGCAATGTACTATGTTGATTACCTATTGTGTATTGTTTGTGAATCAATAAATAATTTCTTTATATATTTCATCGAAACTATAATATTGTCTAGTGGAATGACTTTATCAGTATGGTTAGGACTGTGTGATTATCTAGAAGATGGAATAACAAATGTGTAGGGCGTTGAACGGATTGCACTCCATTATCGTCTTACTGAACAAACTAGGATCCATTAGTAAATTTAATACTAATAAAGCAGTAAAAGTCAGTTGTATTTTCAATGTCTTATGAATATAGGTACGTTTTTTTTTCTTCAGCCATTACAAATGTGGCCGAAAAATGTTATAACGTAAATGTAACTAAATCTGAGAGAAATTAAAATCTAAAAATATATAGGTGGAATTTTGAATTTTATCGTGAAATAACATTAGAAGCAAACTCTTAAGGGCCGATTTTATTTTTATTTTAAGATAAGCTCTATCTAACGTAGCATCGTAAAAAGCTGTACACATAATTTATGATCGATTTTCACGTAAGTACAAGTTTGTTTGATAATCAATTATTTAGACAAAATGAGAGGATAGAAATATCGGTTGCTTTGTGTGCTTTTGTTACCACCAATAACAACTAAACAAAACTAGCTGTAAATGACTTTGATTGCATGGAATTTGCAGAATCTGAAATAAGTTAAAAGCTAGCAAGCTTCTATAAAATGAATCGCAAAATGTGTTTTTGTAAGCGCATAACTCAGCAACGCCTGTACCAATTTTGTCAAATCTTTTTTTTTTATATTCCGTACATAAAGCCAAGAATGCTTTTGAATAATACCCGTACGAAACCAGGGCGGGCTGCTAGTTTATTTTATTTTTATTACAAAGTCTTATGTTTTTCTCATGCTACACATATACAATTATTCTATTCTATATATAACTAGCTGAGCTAGTTTGCTGGGGAGCAAACGTTGTTTAGCAAAATGAAAAATAGATGTTGGCCGATTCTCAGACCTACTCAATATGCTCACAAAATATCATGAGAATCAGTCAAGCCGTTTCGGAGGAGTATGGCAACGAAAACTATGACACGAGAATTTTATATATAAGATATAATTTAAATTGTAACAGTAGTTTTCTAAAATGCGACATACAGACGGACAGTTCAGACAGACTTTCTCGTTTATATATTTGTAAGGATTCATTGTGATGGAGCCCAGCGTAAAACTGTCACGTCTCCCACAAAATAATGAGCGCAATATTTTCTAGGCGACTCGGTTAACATTAAATTAGTTTTTCTCTTATATTTTAGCTCACAAACTAAAACAATACACGACAGTCGTCATTTATATTCCTTTTTCAAAGGTTTCTTTGAGGTTTGGTATCATTAGTTTTCGGCTATAATTTTCATAATGAATCCAATTTACGAATTGCAATTTAACTTGTTTTTGTAACTGGGAATTTCATTATTATTTAAACAATTAATTATGGATCACCATTTATAATAACTAACTTTAATTAAAATAATCACATTATATTTGATAATTGAATAACAAGTACTTTTTACAATACTTATATATTTTTTGATAAATGTACTTGGCTTGAAAATTGTTACAACAAAAGTTATGACAAATATTGTTGTGATTTTATTTTATAAATTGAAGCGTTTTCTGTAAAACTAGCAGCATTAATTCTCGCTTCGCTCAATTCAAGTTTAGTCAAATTGTGTCTAAGTCACTGCCTTGTGACAGACCAACCCAGGAGGTAGGCCCAAAGTTAGATCAATGAAATAAAAAAAAACTGTCAAGAGCTAGAACGTACTAAATGACAAATGTGATAAAAAACAGCAAAAACACAATCATAAAAATATAATAAATATTCAGAAAAGTATGACTTACTTTATTATTTTTTTTAATTCGAGATTGTGCACATAAGTTTTATTTTTATCTTAAAAACACGAGGTTACTAAAACAGAGTTCCATGATTATAGCTGTCACAAATACTATAAACCCCAAAAAATACTTATTACTTACTTGTTTACTGTCAGTGCTATTGGCTATATACGCTATATGCGTTTAGTATCACGTAATAAGTATATATTGAAAACAAATATCTGTATCTATATAAATAAAAATGAATTGTTGTTCGTTAGTCTGATTACAACTCGAGAACGGCTGAACGGATTTATCTTATCATAGTCTTGAAATGTTCGTGGAGGTCTAGGGAAGGTTTAAAAGGTGAGAAAAAATCGAATAATTGCCGGGAAAAAAAATTGAATAAAAACCCGTGCGAAGCCGGGGCGGTCCACTAGTATTTAATAAAATATATGAATCTCTGATCAATGACTTCGCTGGCAAATAGCTGGCAACGGACGTAAAAGTTCTGTTAAAAACCGGTTGAAGTCTGTCAGGCGATTTGACGACTGTCGATAGTTTGGCTGAATGGTTTTGTTTCTTTCCGCATGTCAGTCATACCATTTTTAAAAATTTTTCTTTCAACTGGTGAGTTACGAATAACAAATTTTTGAGAATGGAATCTCGCTAAAATTAATTTTGTATCACAATGACTGGCTCATACACATATCACTGGAGTGACTTTATTATGTGATACAAAATAAATAAGTTATATTTTATTTTAATTAATTTAATACTTTTTATCTTCTCACACTTATACTTAGTTATAAAGATTTGAGCGGTCTTGAGTTATTTCATGCATTTGCGAGGTTCTGTCTTAGAATAAAAACAAAAATATAGTACTCATTAAAAAAAACCACTAGAAGTACAAAATGTTCTAGGGCCCACGCCGATGTTATAATCAAAGAGGTTTATAAGTATATTTAAACTATCTATTTTATTAAAAAAAAAAGCATATTGCGCTTGCCAAACTATGAAAAGAAGACTGAAAAACTATGCCAAACTACATAGTACCCTTCTATGTACTGTAGGTAAATTTGTCATTACTTCTACATCTACTTGGTAAATTTGTAGGTAAATTTGTCATTACTTCTACTTCTACTTGGTTGAGACTTGCCTCATTAAGAAGCTGGAAGCGAGTTAAATCTGTATTTAATTGGGTTCCCTAATAGATTCAACAGCTAGTAAATTACAATTCTAAATATACTAT
The DNA here is from genome assembly GCA_929108375.1 of Gymnoscelis rufifasciata. NCBI lineage: Eukaryota > Metazoa > Arthropoda > Insecta > Lepidoptera > Geometridae > Gymnoscelis > Gymnoscelis rufifasciata. The sequence continues at coordinate 6,837,705 of OV815302.1, read as the reverse complement.
TAATTAACATAAGTATTTTATGCGTAGGATGTAATTCCCATTATTTTAATTAAATAACATAAATATTTTTATCAAAATAAACCACACAACTTTTAGACCCTTGGTAACCTCTAAGTTTGAGTTGATATCTGATATTCATAGATAGTAAGCATACATTATTATAGTCTTTTTATTAGATTAGGTACATAGAAAACACCCAGACCAAGAAAAAAATTATGAAATCAGCCGTATAATGCCTGACCGCTTTCTGTTTGACAAAACCCTCAATTTGATGGAGTGTCTTAAACCTCGCCAACATTCTATAAAACATGGAATATTGTCGGAAAGAATATAGATGAGAAATATCTTGTGAGCAAATATCATTTAACATACATTTGAAGATTACATATTCAATTCACGTAAACCTTTAACTAATTTACGAATATAATTTATTTATTCCACAACGTAATTTGGAACAGGTTAAGACAGTGAAACTGTACCTCTATACGCAAGATACTACTTGAAGCTGATTGAAGTAAAACAAAAACGTAGCTTACCTATTGAAGACAAACAAAGAATGTAGGCCGAGTAAACCCTATTACGCCCGCCTCAGGTTGCGCTAACAAAACCCGATCGAACTTCTTATTGTGTTGCTGTCCCATTCATACATATGCGTTTCTGCTCGCGTGTGACAAGGTACATGGTATCTTCGCTAGAGAAAGGGGGTAGACAATATGTTATGACAGTTACAGATTCATTTGGCTGACACTTTGCCTGATGGAATCATTTGTTTACTTTATCGAGTTGCATGATGCGTAATGTTAACGTTGTGGTAGGAATAGTGGTTGTTTTCTAATAATGGTAGGGTTGACGTTTCGAAATGGTAGTTTCTATGGTTGTAGGGTGTTATTATAATAGATTGCCGTGACACACAAGTGCAATTTGACTTGAGCTGTAGGTGATTATGTGTATACTATTTTTTTATTTCAGTAGCGTTCTATTTGTTTACAGCCGATAAAAATAAAAGGAGGAGGTTCTTAATTTGACTCGTATATATACTCAAGTATTGAAAAGTTGTATTATTAAAAAAATATCATATGATTATGAACTTTAACTTTATACAAAAAGGCGTGGCAATGGCATGCTATTTATTATACAGTAGATAAATAATTATGATTTAGAGTATTTTTTACGTACAAGTACAGTACATTATTTTAAAATAAATAATAAGACGTGTGGCACTCGGAGACTGCCGCGGTAAAGCTAATTGCAAAGCATTTTTTATCAACTTATGCAATTATAATTATATATTTATTTTTATTATTTAGTATTGTTTGCATCACAAAGTTGATGATATCGATGAATAGTGATCATTTTTTAACTCTTAAGTATACATGAGTCACTATATTGCCGGGCGAAGTAGAGGATTACGCATGCGTAGTATGCCGATACAACCAATTGCTGAACTAAAGAGACAAGCGTGATATTTCAAAAAGTCATTAAACTATCCTATACTATCTATCCTAGATGGGAAAAAAAACACCACTCAATTTTCTTCTGTAGTTTTACTGGTATATGACACAATGTAGCTACCTCGAGCTAATCAACGATACAAGAAAATGTAAAACTATACAATCCCAAACTTCGAGTTTTCGTCAGCGCGATCTAGTTTTAAAATAAAAAAGTATCACCGCTGTGCCGGTCGGAGTGTTAGGTTTTTTTCGTTACGTAATTTCTGGATTCGGTCTCCACGCTCAAGGCCCGCGATAAAAGCTATGCAATAGCTTATAAAATAAATATTTCCGTACTACTCACACAGCATCACCCAAACTAAGCAGAGCGTGTACAATGGGTTTTTAGGTGACTGATTTACTACATAGATTTATATTTTTTGTAAATACATAATTATGATACATAGAAAACACCCAAAACAGAAATTGTAGATCGTACAAAATCTTGTCATCCGGCGGGAATCAAACCAGCTACCTGTTGCGCCGCTAGCGGACCTTCGCCCACCACGCCACTGAAGCAGTCAAAATTAATAGATCTGTTTATCAATAGTATAATATTTAAACCGTCGATAATTGATATGATAACATACACTTAGATGAAGTGATCTAGAGTTTGTATTTGTTCCAAGGATAAGTTAAAAATTCACTGAGTGCATAGAATATGAACACTTTAATGAACCACTGAGAACGCTTATGGCTAATTAGCTTCCAGTTACTGCAAAGTTTCACAAGCGTTACTGATACCTTCTCGTTCCTCATCAAGGCTATATTCAATTAGGATAACGTTGCTTAGTTATTCCTGCAATATTGCTTTGATGCACTGGTTATATACTACTGCAATAGCTTAGGATCACAGGATGTTAGTATTTAAGTCACTTTTAGCTAAGCTCTGCTTAGTTTGGTGTTCAATAAAATTGTGTGATCAGTTCAGGAATTAAGGACTAAGTAAATAAAGGAATTAAGGGCTTTGTGACAGCACACTCAACTTTTGTTTCATAGTTCGTGGGCTCAAAATCCTACGCGCATATCTTGATCTTCTTGAACATGATGTGCACATGCTTTAGCAGGGATGTAAGAAATCGAATAAATATGGAATGGATGAAATGTCGACAGGTCTCAGGCATAGTATGTGTTCCACAGAGAAGATTTACAAAAGCGTTATGGATAAGTTGAAAGGTAATAAATTAGCGTGGTATGGACATGTCATGAGAAGGCATGAAAGTCATGTGACGAGAACAGCGTTAGATATGAATGTAGATGGATATGTGGGAAGAGGTAGGCCGATGAAAAGATGGATGGACGGTGTGAAAGATGACATGTGTAAGAAAGGGTGAGAGTTGACATGACGGGTGATAGAGGGAAATGAAAGCAAAAAACGTGTTTGTGTGTGTACCCCACGTAATATAGGATTAGGTCAGGAGGATGATGATGCTTTGACGGTGGAAGCAAAACATCGAGAGGAAACCGGCATGTTGTAAGAACTTTAAGAGTTACAAAGACATGTGACATTCACGAACCCGCACTTGGCAAACGTGTTAAATTAAGGCCTGTTCTCTCTCATCAGGAGAACTAATTTTGTACAAAAAAAAATATTTTAAATTTCAACTTTGGTATCATGTTGCTAATGGTTATCGTTATCTAAAATCGATTATATTTAATTATTAAACTCGTAATGATAAAACTATGGGTACGTGTTGAAAAAAAAGAACTCTAATTTTTACATTTATTTTTACTTAGCATTAATTTTATAAGTTATAATTGAAAACTATCGTGAAATATACATATTACCCACTTATATCAAACTAAGGTATAATATGTATTATATTATACCAAATTATTGGGTTTATTTACGGAACATTCCTCGCCTAAAACCAATTCATGACGTCATTCACCTTTGATCAAACAAAAACCTTGACATTTAGGTGAAGATAAGGAAAGTAGGTACTCTGATATTTTGATCCAATTTCGTTACTCACAGTTATAATGATGAATGTGTTCTGAAATAACACTTGTGGAGGCAAACGAGCTTATTTAAAGGTTACTTATGTTATAGGGATTTAATAAAACAATAACCAATTATTTTGTAAAACATAACCAAAAAATGTTGACAGTAAAAACCAATCAATGGACTAGGTTTGTAACCAACTTTAAAAAAAAACGGGTTTTTCGATGTGTTTACTTTTGAATTTTTTGGTTTATGGACCGGTTCTGATGATTTTTTTTTTAGTTTGAAAGGATAATTCCAAACGCCTTTCTATTATGAGCATAATCAGGTTATCATTGTAATATTCCAAAAAAATTGAAGGGAAACATTGGAAACTAGGGTCGAATTAATAGTAAATAGGTGCTTTGTCATTTAAGACCAATATTGCCGAATTGGTCTTATTCAAATTGCTTATGGATCCACATACAAGTTGGTTATTTTTGTACAAATTCACTTGTATTTGCGCTACTGTTTTCCATTGCAGCTTGTTAGGGCAGAATGAAATAGTTGAAAGTCTTAAACTAAGTCGTAGTTTTCATAAAATCTTCTTCTTTAAACTTTAGCCAAACCTGCGCTACCAAAGCGACTACTATGGCCTACGCGACCAGGCAGCGGGACGTTTTCAGGCAAAATAATTTTCGCGTCCCAGTCGCTTGAAGCACGTGTTGTAGATTTTGCCTTAAACAAAGCCAAAGTATTTCTTTATTCAAAAAACAAATAACCTTTTTCATTTCCATCTTTTTTTCACCGAAAACAGACCTTTATTTGCCTACAATCTCACTTGGTAAGTGGCGAGGTGATCCAGGATTGCAAAGATCTTGGAAGTACGTATTCACTCTCGCCTCGGTCTTGTCGCATTCAAACCTGCACACGAACATTTCTTAGTAATTCGTGACAGCCAAATAAGTAGGTCACATTGGTGAACTTTAGCAATTTTAGTTTATACAACTCCTTTGTGTATTTTCCGGGAGCTGTGCATTTCAGCTCGCAAAGGAACTGTTATACCCACTGGAGCATTCGTGTAAAGAAGTATAAGTTTATATGAATAAAAGGATAGTTATCACGAGCAAGCATAGTTTGTTTAAATGTAATGTCCTTGTCGTCACAAAGAAAAAAAATTACATGTTACGAATAAAATAGTAAAGAATATATTTAAATTGTACAAAAGTGAGATTTCATTTACAGTCAACCGAATTGAAACCAAAGAAAAACATTGATAAATACACATCAAGATGAGAAACTCCTGTTTTGTGTCGTCATTTAAATGTTCTGGTTTGGTGCAATGGTCGATAACAAAATTTAAAACATAAACGCATTATGAATTTCGTAGATAAGCTACGCCAAATTCCAACATGTCTACATCAAGAAGTTGCGCCAAGTGATTCATTGGGAAAATGCACAATACACTTCAAAGCGTTGTTCGTCAGTGTTGTTCGTAGCAAGCTACGCCGTAATCTGCTACGACGTAGCACTCCAGCAACGTAGCGAATGCCATTTTCGTATCCGTTAGGATAACGTGCCCAAAAAAGAATTATGGTTACGATTCATAATCATCAACGTACGTCATGCTAATGAACACCTAAAATTGCACAAACATTGCCCAAGCTCCGAAAAATTATGAACGGAATCACAAATAGCATTTTTACCTACAGATAATACTTTTAAACTTATTATACCTTAATTTTAATGAAAGCATCCCGTTAACCTGATCATCATCATCACCCTATTAACGTTCCCACTGCTGGGACACAGGGACTTCTCTCTTGACGAGAGAGATTAGGCCTTAATTCACCACGCTGGCCAAGTGCGGGTTGGTGAATGTCACATTTCCTTCAAACTTTTTAAAAGTTATCAGAACATGCCGGTTTCCTCACGATATTTGCCTTCACCGTTAAAGCACGTGTTTAAAGCGCACATAAATTTCTCAAGAAGAAAAATCCAGAGGTGCGTGGCGGGGTTTGAACCCACGACCTTCGGAATGAAAGTCGAGTGTCCTCCCACTTAGCCAACACAGCTTTTTTTTTTTTTTTTTTTAACTGTTTTTTGTTAACCTGATATCTATTTTTAAAAAAAACTTTACAATTTTATCTTAACACCTAAGGTAACTATTTAAAGTTGTAACGGTGAAAATAATTAATCTCCATGTATACAAATACTAGAAGTGCTCCACGGTGTTACCCGCGTTACTATTGATTTTCCCGCGGAAAACATATATTTCAAAATAGCCTATGTCATATTTCAGGCTCTAAAAAAACTGTGTGCGAAGTTTAATATAAATTGGTGCAGTAGTTTTTGCGTAAAAGTCGGTCAGACAAACAGAGTTACTTTCGCATTTTATTATATGTAAAGATTTTAATGCTCAAGCTGTAAAAATAATCTACCATTTTATTAAATATCGTTCACCGTTTCCACTTAATATCTTTACCCGACGATCGCCATTCACGGGCCTATAAAAGAATAAAAATAATAATGAAGTTCACTGCTTCATTAAAATCTCCTATAGTTAAATTTGATATGGTTTAACTAAGGAATCAACAAGCACGTTAAATATTTTGATTTAATGTTGCCTGCTTTATTTTAACATCCAGATTTATGAAAGTGTTAAATTATCCAAAAATTTCGTAATTTGATCGAGATCGGTTTTGGTCATGGCGACATAAAAATATGGTTTTATACTCGTAGTACTCCGAGTAACATCATATTGTGACTTAGGTACTGGCCAGTACCAGTACCTAGTCTAGTATTTAAAATGTTCGCTTTTTTGGTCACGCTTATTTTGTTTTACTCCAAAAGCAAGCACCTATGTGCTCCCATGCATTAAATTAAATACTGCTTTATATGTAAATACTCGTAAATATGATTCAAAATTGAGTTCGCAAGCATTATACGTACGCAAACAATAAAATTTTATTAAGCAGACGTAATGACAAAACCATAGCGCATTACCATAAACTTTATTATTCACAAGTCCGAGAAATATACCGAATGTGAAATAAGAAAAGTTTTATGAACTTGAGAAGTTAAATAAACGTTTTCTGATGTAATGATTTTCCGTTCAAATAGGTACCTAAATTCGATTATACGCATATTATTTTTTCAAGTATTTTGGACTTTGTATTAGGTTAAGTATAATAGTACATAGATGTATTGAATCTACAGAATGAGTACTCGGCGGTGTAGCGAGTGTCTGTCAAATTAGAGTAGGTATCTCACATTAGAGGAAAGTAGGTACCTATTAGCCACATGATAAAATTACTACTATGATAGATAATGATATCACTAAAAGGTTCTCGATCAAATTATTACATTTTGGGATAATTTAACACTTTTATAAAAATAAACATAATTTGATTTATTTTTTATTGTAAATGTTAAACTTATAATAGTTAAATAAATAATAACTCCAAAATTGTAATAACTACAAAATTGTAATAACTGATAAAGCTGTGTTGTTCGCTTCTGAACTCAGTATAAAACATTGAAGCGAACTGTCAAGACAATGTTATTTCCTTGATATATTTTGTTTAAGCAATTTAGTTTTATTAATTTTAAGTTGACCTGTCCATGTAGGCTATGTGCTTCTAAGGAAATAAACGTTTTGACTTTGACTTTGACGAAAAAAACACTGCACGCTCTGGCTCACACCGTATCCGTCTCAGCATGTGGCAGATTACAAGTTTAATATCCATTTTGGATTGAAAGAATTTGGGAAACTTTGCAATGTCTTTGAGCTACGGCCAAACACACCTACCCTACCACAAAGCGCCACATTTTCAGTAAAGTTCCAACGTTGCAAAATTTCCCGCGTCGCAGTCGCTTCCCGCGTTGCTGACGCGTATTGACATTTTTCGAGAAGAAATATCCAGAGGTGCGCGGTGAGGGGTTTTTACCCACGACCTTCGGAATGAATGTCGAGTGTGCTCCCACTTAGCTAACACGGCCCACAAAGGTACTAGTGATATATAAAACGTCAAACTTTAAGATTAGCCAGTTTAATTAGCACATTTTTATCTCTTAACCTTAGATTACCGCTTTTATTGGCTTATTTTCTTTGTCTTGGTGTATTTGCAATGGTTTTGCCTAAACTTAAAAGGCCTTTGTTCTGAAAATCCGAGTCATCATGAAGATACGAAGTGAATAATGAAAACATATCTTGCTCCAGGCGCTCTCTCGTTATAAGGCCCACGCAAATTTCATACTCGTATTTGCTAATGGGGCTTCAAGACTTTCTTACAACTGTGTGTACGTTTTATTCGTTATTTTATCTTACTTTTTATGTTACTCTTTGTCTGACTCAGTTATCAAATTGATTGGGATATAATTATACCCCAATCAATTTGATGTCTAGTACCCGTAAAACAAGCTTAGAGCTTACCACGGTGCTAGATGTTGTTGTGTAGATTGTCCGGAAATAATTATTTATTTTATATACGATATGCTTAATTAAATTTAATTGAAGTATTATTTCGTATATCTCAATTATTCTTTTAAAATATAAAATACATTATAGACATTTCTTTGATCAAGTTTTATGAAAACTATTTTACTTTTTCCTTATTTAACTTTTAGGTTATATACTTTCAAACTTTATAATTTTTAATCTTATTATGCATCACATACGTTGAATTTGTAGTAACTGTGAAAGAAAGTAATAAACAAAAAAAAAATTACTCATAATTTTTGTCTGCGTGAGAGGTATAAGAACCTTTCATCCAGAAAATCAATGTCGTTCTTCAAATTCCCAACTATATGGAAATATAACATTTGAAGAAAGTAGGTTAAATAGATGAATCTTCTATAAATAGCCAACACTATTCCACATTAAATATTAATGAGGAGTCATGATTTGATGATTAAAATAATTCTAACATTTTCTTTTGTTAGCATATGGTTGCCGGCAAGTCTGGAAGCTCTAGATAACGAATTGTTGAAATAAACTGAGGGTAGTGAGGTTTGGGTGCTGCCAGTGCTGAATTTAGTATCTTTTTTGGTAATTACACAGGGTAAATTTATTCTTTTCTTATTCAGTTTACACAAAATAATAAAACGCAGGCGGTAAGTACGGAGTGATGATAAACCTACTATTACAACCAAGTACTTACTAAATGTTTTCAAAAATTACAAACACCATCCCATTTTGGATGCCTTCTTTAAAGTATTACTTAGGGGCATGTATTGTGTAGCTTAAAGTTAATTATAATTAAATTAAATAATGGTAATAATTAAAAACTTGGCTAACGTGGTGAATGGTGGCCTCATTTCTTTCGTCAAGAGAGAAGTCCCTGTGTCCCAGCAATGGGAACGTAAAAATTAATAATAAAAACAATCATTTCTCATATATACGAGAGTAAAATTGTTGATATTTTGTTTTGATCATACTGGATTTTCCGTTGTAGTAACTTCACTCTCAGCAAGCCCTATCATTTGATATCAAAATTGAACAGTGCGTTAATAAATCTAAATTTAAAATTTAAGAAAAACCCCGGATTCTAGTGCCTTAATTTTCACCATAATATTTTGTAATGTGCACGCGGTGCGCTTTCATTTGATACCCCACTCGAGTATATTTGCAGATATTCGGTTTTTCTTCCCCACTCTCACCCCCATTACTTTTAAACGGCACAACCCATTTTCATGAAACACACGTGCCAAACTCACCTTTCATACAAAAAAAAAAACTAAATTAAAACCATCCGTTCGGGAGCTATGACATCCCAGACAGACAGACAGACAGACACGTCAAACTTATATCACCCCTCTTTTTTGGTCGGGGTTAAAAATATCCTATGTTTGATTTAGAATGACGACACACACACAACTAAACCATAGAAAATGATTTCGAGCCCCTGGAAAATATTGGCTGTGACTTATGGATGGATAGACAAACACGTCGAATCCATACGGGTTTCTTTTTGTCATTTGACTACGATACTATAAACCTAAAAATCTGCTCAATCGGATGAATATATTTTGGAAGTCACTACAGCTTCGTAATTCAGTTGCAATATTTCAACCAAATGTCCATTTATACATTGTAAGTTAAATAAAAGCATGTAAAAGTAGATATTGGCAACCTTGGACGAATATAAAAATATCAGTTATGTAAAAACAACATGACCGGCGCGCATCCTTTGTAAACACATGAATTATTCTTTATACACAACCTACTTCAGTAGGACGTAAAATGGTTTTGAATGAATAAATACGGTTTGGATAACAGGTTCAGATGGGTATTCCAACATGTCAAATCATATCCCGTTAAATAAATAACAGAATTCATGATGTAATTAGAGCATAAGGGAAAAAATGGAAGCGAATCATTACAGATTTAATTATCATCATCAGCATCCTGCCCTTGTCCCACACTATGTAGGTGTTTTTCTTCCAGTTCCCTCTATCACCCGTCATCTCAGCACTCACTCCTTTCTTACACATATCTTCTTTCACACAGTCCATCCATCTTTTTGTTGGCCTCCCTTTTCCCACATATCAATCCACTTTCATATCTAACGCTCTTCTCGTAACATGATTCTCGTTCCTTCTCATAACATGCCCAAACCACGCTAACCTATTATTATAAGCTACTTCTCAACTTATCTGTAACTTTCAAACTTCCTCTTATATACCTACTCGTTCCTTATTTTATCCATCAGACAGATATAGGTTTAATTATATATAATTAATTTTTGAAAGCTCAGAAACGACTTAAAAAATATCAACTTTAATAATATAATATTAATAAATAAATAATTTGATAAGCGTCAAAGGAACGCGGTTTAAACCGCAGATCACCAACATTTTTATGACACACGTGTAAAAATTTTGTGAAAAGTATCTCCGAATAAATAAATAAATAAATAAATATGTCCGGACAATTCACACAACAACATCTAGCCCCGTGGTAAGCTCTTAGCTTGTGTTACGGGTACTAGACATCTGATAAACTTAATATAATATACATACGTACATAGATATTTTTTATTATACATATTAAACACCCAGACCAAGGAGAAAGTGCTTGCAGAACACACAAACACTTGACCCCTCGGCGGGAATCGAACCCGCTACCTCTTGCGCCGCAAGCGGACTCTCGCCCACCGCGCCACTGAGGCAGTCCGACAGGGGTTTAAAGTTTTTGGCGGTTGGAAGTTTATAAAAGATCTATGTTTTTGGGGTAGGAAACGTGAAATTACATCCTGTAAGCTGTATTAGTGAGTAGTACCAATATATTATTTATGAAATATAATTAATGTGAGAGACTAAAGAATTATTTAGTTTTAAAATGAGATATTTTAATCACCATCTAACTGTGTGATGTGTTCTTTCTAACTTCCTTATTTTATTAACCCTTTCCTAACCGCTACTAGAAATATATTAAAATTACGAGTTTTCGCATTAAAATTTCATTACTGGGCATAACAGGAAACACATATTTTTTTTTCAGATTTTTATTAGTATTCTAAGTATTATTTTTAAAACCTGGACTTTTTGGTACCGTCAGAGACTTTGAACTTCCAAAAAGTCTAGATTCTAATACAAACATGGAATCATTTTTAACTGTGAACTTTATGACTAAACCTAATCTAAACTTATTTCTATTCTATTTTATTCAATTTCTACACCGTGATATTCCGTAAAAGAGTTCTTTTTCTCATTCAAGCAAAGGAAAACATTACAATTGGAGCATTTTGTATGAGACTTCGATTGTATAGGTACTCTTCATGCTGCAAACTTCACATCGTCCTCTACTTTTATCAAAACACGGCCAATGTATTCCTCTTTTTCCGATCCTTACATCTTTCAGGGTAGAAAACCCCGATTTACGACGTTTTGACAAGCTAGGACTTGAAATTTGCTCTCTTCATAATCTTTTTTTCTTAGACCCCGGAGGGTCTTTTTGTGACATCAGACTTTGTGCGACTGATCTTCTGAACTCTTTTACTGGCATTTTCTCCTGTAGCAGTCCATACACAATGTACGCATTTACAAATACTATATCCAGCATGCCCCAAAATAATCTGTGCCACCACTTTAGACACTTTAGAGTCAACACAGTATAACGCTCTCAGACGATCAGCAGTATCAACCCCTCCCAAAAATTGGTTGTAATCCTTCACAACGCTGGAGCAAGTAACAGCAGATCTTGTCCCATTATTTTCTTTTCGCGAAACTGTGGCTTCCTCATTTCCGTGAAAGTTGGAGACAAAATGCACAACTTCGTTGTCTTTCCACTTCCGAAATCCAATACCAAGATTCGAAAACCTGTAGTCATAGTCTCCTCTCAATTTCTTGTCCTCTTTCATATCATTAGGGAGTCCTTTTCGGTTAGACCTGATGGTTCCACAGCCAAAAGTCCCTTCGGTCATCAATTTCTCCAGTAAGGATGTATCCATCTGTAGATGAGAAGAAATTGACAAAATATATGACTTTGTTCTTGCTCCATTCATTTTCGGTCAGCTCCAATACAACTCTTTCTCCCAACGCATATTCAGCGAATGTAGCAGACATTTCTTCATCTTTGCTTTGATAAATTATGAACTTCTTGATACAACCTCTTTGATCTGCCAAGAACCATAGTTTATACACTCTCTTTATAGGTTTCATGGGTAGATATTGCTTCAAAACCGATCTGCCCTTGAATTTTACTCATTTGTCTGGTGCCATGATAAGATTCAAAATATTCATCGCGAAAAACCTAAAATAATGCCAATGGAACTTAGTAACTAATCATGTGTAACAGTTATAATTTATTAAAAAAAAGATACCATTAGTCACTGACGGTACTTTGCAGTCCACGTCATATTTTTAGTTTTTTCGAATATAAATGACTTCAGAAATGTACAACTCTTATAACAATAATGTTACTGATGAAATTACGTAACTAATTCACCAAGAAAAAACTTACTTACCATACAAATTCTATTTATTAGATTTTTCTGCAATTATCGCACTTCACTTGTTCCGCCGTGGTCGCAGGTCTCAACTTGCAAGCTCCACTGCTTGGTTGTTATTTGTCATATTTCAAATAAAGCGTTCTGATTGGCTTAGGAAATGGTACTTCTACGGATCGACAGTGCCATTTGTACGTTGCGCGATCTGGTATTTAAAATATGAGGCGGGAAAGTAGGCAGTACGAATTAGTACCGTCAGATAGGAAAGGGTTAAGGTAGACATAAAATGTCGTGTCGATTATCCATGGTCGAGTGTGGTGATTATGATGAAATATTATGGGTTCGTTTTATTATTTAAAGGTGACCATTAGTTCATAAATTTTCATTGAGGTACTACAATATTTTATTGTTTCAAGCATACTTTATTTATTCAGCTGATTTTACAAACCTAGAAAAACGTTGACGACCTCTGTGGCTCGGTGAGCCAAGGTCCGCCTGAGGCGCAAAAGGGTGCGGTTTCAATTCCCGCCAGGCGACCAGACTTTGTACGATGATACAAAAATCAAAGATTTTTGGTCACCCAGACCAAAAATCAAATCAACCACCCAGAACAAATTTTTACAAAAAAAAGCTCTGCTTAGGTTAGGTGATGCTTCGTGATTAGTCGGGAAATATTTATTTATTTAATATTAATTGTTAAAACACACTCTTTAAACAAAAAAACTCATGAGTGCTTCTTACAGTGCCACGGCCAGTCATACAAACGCTGGAACAAAATTAAGTAAAAACAAAACAACTGATAACCCTTTACATAATCACCGAAAGCGAAGTCGAAAGGATCGATTCCTAAAACACAATTTCACGAAATATTCCACCATTTTACCGATGAATTGCAATTTAACTCAACGAACTAACTTAGGTGGTCCCGATAAACCGCTTTACATCTCGAAAAGAGGGAAAACTTTTTGATTGCTTCAAGTTTATGGTAACAGCTTTGCAATAAACAGATTCAGTTGGATAAACAATCTTTGAATTGGATCGAACGTCTAATACTAAAGAACCAATTCCATAACAAATTAAATCACTGCCTCAGATTGTCTGAGTAGCACTATAAGCGTCGGGTTTTAGACGCGATTCCGCGCCCTTCGTAAGTTCTGTAAGCACTTTTCCCTTGGTAATTTTACGCTTTGGCTTTAGATAATACTTATATTCTGCCTTGAGATACAATTCTCTCATCTCGCGTTATATATTACTAGTTTTTACCTGCGGCTTTGCTCGCATGAATTTCCATTCCATTACTAACTGATATAGAGTTGCTTATTGTAAATTCCAGTAAATTCCTCGTATTTCGTTTTTAAGGTATAAAAGGTAACTTTTGCTAAAAAAAATTAAGGAGATTGGTTCATTACCTTGACTGAAGAGGAAACTAAAAAAAATATACTTTTGCATACCTATATAATATGGAATGAGTTTTTCACACATGAAAGTTATTCAGCTCTTGTGGTAAAATATAGCCAAAAAAAATCTAATTCTGTATTCTGATTTCCAGCTACAATTGGCTATGCAACCGTTTCAACGTAGAAAACAAAAATACATACACTTTGATGTTTATTTTGTTTACAGGATTTGCAAACCGTTCGTTTCATGATATTTGTTAATATAAACAAATTTCGTAACGAATCAAATTTAAAGGTAATATTTGACAAACGCAATATTTCTGTTTGACAGCTCGTATTTGCCAAACCATTATAATGCTGTTTCAGCAGTTTACGGCGAATATTTGTGTTATTGTAATGTTCGCGGCCGGCTACATGGTTGCAACACGGAGCATTTCAGTGAAGACGATGTTCGGCGTAATAATATTCCCTTAGGCTTGGGTAGCTTTACCTATGCCACTTCAAAATGTTGTCTGTCATATTGTAGAGAAGAACATCGCGTGTGCCCGTGAAGCGAAAGAAGCAAACGATGTTTTTCAAAATGAAAAATAGATAGTAGCCGATTCTCAGACCTACTGAATACGCATATAAAATTTGGTAAAAATCGGTAAAGCCGTTGCGTAAAAGTACGGTTACTAACATTGTGACATGGAAATTTGATATATTAGATGTATGCCTATTATATTATGAATATCAGATATCTAGTACCCGTAACACATCGCATTTAATCCTTTTAGTCATGTTTATTTTATGTTTGTATCTTGTGTTAACTTGTGTTGGGTGTCCTTTCTTAATAAATAAATAAATAAATAAACACAAGCTTAGAGCTTACCACGGGGCTAGATGTTGTGTGAATTGTCTAACTGATATAGAGTTGCTTATTGTAAATTCCAGTAAATTCCTCGTATTTCGTTTTTAAGGTATAAAAGGTAACTTTTGCTAAAAAAAATTAAGGAGATTGGTTCATTACCTTGACTGAAGAGGAAACTAAAAAAAATATACTTTTGCATACCTATATAATATGGAATGAGTTTTTCACACATGAAAGTTATTCAGCTCTTGTGGTAAAATATAGCCAAAAAAAATCTAATTCTGTATTCTGATTTCCAGCTACAATTGGCTATGCAACCGTTTCAACGTAGAAAACAAAAATACATACACTTTGATGTTTATTTTGTTTACAGGATTTGCAAACCGTTCGTTTCATGATATTTGTTAATATAAACAAATTTCGTAACGAATCAAATTTAAAGGTAATATTTGACAAACGCAATATTTCTGTTTGACAGCTCGTATTTGCCAAACCATTATAATGCTGTTTCAGCAGTTTACGGCGAATATTTGTGTTATTGTAATGTTCGCGGCCGGCTACATGGTTGCAACACGGAGCATTTCAGTGAAGACGATGTTCGGCGTAATAATATTCCCTTAGGCTTGGGTAGCTTTACCTATGCCACTTCAAAATGTTGTCTGTCATATTGTAGAGAAGAACATCGCGTGTGCCCGTGAAGCGAAAGAAGCAAACGATGTTTTTCAAAATGAAAAATAGATAGTAGCCGATTCTCAGACCTACTGAATACGCATATAAAATTTGGTAAAAATCGGTAAAGCCGTTGCGTAAAAGTACGGTTACTAACATTGTGACATGGAAATTTGATATATTAGATGTATGCCTATTATATTATGAATATCAGATATCTAGTACCCGTAACACATCGCATTTAATCCTTTTAGTCATGTTTATTTTATGTTTGTATCTTGTGTTAACTTGTGTTGGGTGTCCTTTCTTAATAAATAAATAAATAAATAAACACAAGCTTAGAGCTTACCACGGGGCTAGATGTTGTGTGAATTGCCTAAAAATATTTATTTATTTTTATATAAGTAAATATTTTAAGTTAGCCAAGAACATCGTGTATGCCGTTAATCGATGAATTAAGCGCGCCAACGCCAACGCCACACGGATTATAGCTAAAGCATTACGCGGCTTCATAAATATTCACAGTAGGTATTATAGAGAAATTAAGTGCAATGTTATGTAGTAGGCAGTGGACCCGCAGCTCAGAACATTTTTGTTTGTTTTGAACGCGGAACGCTTGAACGTCTGGCCGCTCTCTGTTGGCAGGACCCCAACTATAGCTGAAACCGCGTGAATTGATCAGTCGTTCTAGAGATTTTTGTGAACATTATATACGCTGCTGGGATCTGTTAATTTGTAAGTGACACAAAACAAACTTAACTCTTAAGGTATTCTGTCTAACCCTTAAAACTGAAAAGTTTTCGTTTATATACAAAATTTTATTCGATTTATATTATAAATGAAATGCGAAGTACATAGGAGAATCCGAATAACATTTAAATGTAAGAATTTCTCGAAAATGTGTATATGTCGTAATTCTACTTGTTCGACCGTGTATTGCTAGCCACGGCTGAGCGACGTCAGAACGGAGCACGGTCGAGGCATTCCTTCCGAGATTTATTACTACGACTTTCTCCTAATATTGTTTACTTCGGTAATGGTCACTTTTATTGTAGCTATCCATCGGTTGCCTTTATTTTATTTGCCTTCCCGTTCTGGATCGCTGGCTGTTTAATGTTCTGAGGTGCTGCTAAATTGATACAAATGTTTCTGCTGATTTGTGGTTGTGTCAATAATCGTCTATTTAGTAATGTATAACCATGTAATTTGCGTAGGATTTTATATATGCAAATACAGTATTATTACGTGTTAACAGTTTTGGTGTGAAATTATAGAAGATCGAATCGAAAATGCATGCAACCGAACTACATTATTTGATTACAAGTACATATTATATTATAATATAATTTGATTATTTACCTACGTGAATTGAGACTTTTAATTGAACAACGCGTGGACAAATAAACGTAAAGAAAAATAAACTCAATAATAGCACGATGGCAGATCACTCAAAAGCTACATATGCCAGAAAACAATTAGATAACATTTTAGGGGTTCCATAGCCAAAAAGCAAAAAACTAAACCCGTATGGTTTCTTCATGTCTATCTGTCTAGTCTTTGTTGACTATCGACGAGCCAGAGGGTTCAGATAGTTTGAGCACGAGACACTTCGAAAGGAGTAACATTTGCAACCCGGCCCCCCTGTAACTTCTCGTCTTACTCGCGCTTGGCCGCTTTTTTTAATAAATGACCGCTCTTTGCTGAAGTAGTCTAGGCATTTTTTTAATATTGATAGGATATCAATACTATAATTGTGCAGTCACTACATTGTATCAATCACATTACCAATTCAAATATTTTCCTCCCTTCTCTTAGTTATTCACTGATCTTAGCTCCAAAAAAATATATTTTATTCTTGTTGTTGAGATAAATACGATATTCATAGCTTATTTGACTTGTAATAAAAACCGGACTTTATTGTCGTTACACTACCTTAACTCTTAGAAGGAACTTGTATGCTTAGTAACGTCAACACAATAAACATTTATGGATAGATTTTATTGAACAATATATCCTTAAATTCCGTGACGGACTCGTGGTCACACCGTTTTGCCACACCAGTGTGACTACGAGTAATTTATATTCCTCGTGGTTACACTACTCTGAAAAGGATCGCACTTGACTGAATAGTAGGTATGTAGTGAAGTGCCCGATAGATAAAATACTTATTCGTAAAATAACTAGTACTTTGAAACTCCTTGATAAATACTTCATGAAGCAGGAACTATTTAATAGTGACACGTAAATTGTCATTCTGAATTTTCAAATTAATACTTCTGTGTTTATCAGCAGCAGACTTACCCTAAAGTTTTTAAATCAATGAATAAATTAATGTTTTAGAAAAAATTGATATCCTACATTCAAGGCATGTTGCTTTTAAGAAATTACCCCAGACGAAACCCCAATATATAAAACTAAATTACAAGCATAATACCCTCAAAATTTTCGTTCACCCTTTCCGTGAACGCGAGCTACAAGAGTGTACCAAATAAAAGAGTTCCGAAAAACATTTCAAAGAACAAACAGACATTGGCAATATAAAAATATGTAGGCCACAAAAAGAAATGTTTATACGAAATAACATTATTGGTTGGTACCAAATCAGGGCGGTCATTGCGACATCTGCATTGCGTACTTTTGCAGCAGCTTACTCCCATATTTCAAATGTTTTGTGCGACCGAAATTTATAGCGGCTTTTACTCGCAGCTGGAAGAAAATCTCCCATTTGATTGTTGTTTGAAAGTTATATTCATTGTCATCATTCTCAACAAAGCAGTTGTATTAGTTGTCATAATAGTTAAACAAACAATCTTGAAAATAGTTTTTGATTGGCATCGGACCAACCTTGACCTTTGTATAATTTATTAAATTATTAACGTTACTTCTTGATCCCAACTTGTTTATAAGTTAATGGCCATCTGTGACATTCTAATGAAAAAAATCATATAAATAATTATATTGTGTTTCCACCTTTTACAAAAATATTCATACCATCTCATTTTACGAAATTCATCGCATTTAGCGCGCGTACGATTCAAAGTGAAGCGAATACGCCGCGAGCACGCAATGCGTTCTGCAAAAATATTCTAACATAAAAAATCTGTACGTTTTTACGATAAAAGGAACTTCAGTAAAATTTTCGAACGATATAAGTGCCAAATAAATTGCAAACTCCTACAACCTCTCAACATAATCGCATAAACACACTCCCTCCCTCGTTTCCGAGGCAAAAATATGACAGGGTCTTGCTATAAAACTCGGAACCTTTGCCTCTGGGTACGTATTCGTCCGTGTTTTGTTCGTTGCTCCATACACATTTACGGCCGTTCAAGGCCATTCACTTATATTCATTAGTGCTGACAATAACACCCTTAGTAACGGCCCTTAGTAATAATGCTACTTGGAGCTTCAATCCACGTGCTTAATGCCTATCCCTATACTGATATGTTATTTGAATCAGACTTGCGTTATCAATAGAATTTTAATGGGTTTATTTTTATTTCTGTAATAACAGTTAGATTATAGCTTGTTTTCAAACTATAATCTTACGGTCATTAAGTAATTATTTTAACGAGTAGCTTAGTGTTAAAACTGACGGAAATTAAAACTAGAAAATGAATTCGTTTTTAGTTACTTGTACTCGCTAGCTTATTATGAAAATCGATATCTAAAAAATTAACGTAATTCTGAAATTCAGTATTTGTATTTCATTTATATAACTTAAACATTTGGTTTAAGCTATAAGGCTTATGATAACCAAGATTAAAGACAAAAAATAAAATCACTGAAGTATTAAAATGATCTTCACGATCATTCACATGATCAAATTTTATCATTAAACCCATTTTTGCAAATTGTTTGTGATACGATTCCTCTTCGGTAAAAACCCTAAAAAACCTCACGTGCACTCTAGCTACAGATAAAAACAACAGAACTGAAAAAACACCGCAGTGACTGTAAGTGCCAGTGCAAAAAGAGGTTAACGGGCACTTTGCCATTAAAACAACATTAGTTGTTCAGTGTTAGTTGCTACAAGGTGACCCTGGTCGAAAGGCACTTGGCTTAGAGCTGTCTTCAAAACAAATATTAACTATTATTCGAGTGGGGTACAAAAACGATGGGTTGTATTAGGAAATGGCCTCGGACTCATATCAGCTCTGCTCCTATTACAAAACTGTTTGAGTTAGATTTTTTCTCGGAGGGGCTTTTTAACAGAATGTTTTTTCGGAGCTACTCTCAACATTTTATCCAACCATTTTCTTATGAAGCTTCCTATTTAGAATATTAGGGTATTATTAAAGAAAACGAGTACGCCTTTAGATGTTCGCAGTTTTAAGGTTTATATGTAGTTATGTTTTATAAACAAACAAAAAAAAATTGTTTTAAAAAAATATAGAAATCCCCTTCGCAGGGTATTCTCTAAGGGGATTTGTATACCAAGCCAAATTTTTCAGTAAATAATGTCAAAATAATAAAATTCTCATGGTCCGGTAGACTTAATGCACCTTGATAAATTCACCTAGATAAATTGAGTGCTTGACTGAGTGCGTGAAATACCTCTATATTTGGTATTTGGCAAATTATTCACTTGCCTTGTTAGAAGTATTCTGGACTTTTTAGTGCCAATGGTTTATTAAATTCACTCATAAAGACTAGAATATATTCAAAGATCTTTTACTCGCAATCAATTCTTGTGATATTTCTCACGGGGCACCTTATAAACTCAGGCGAATTCTTTAACATAATATCTTTGTATAACCGACGTAAGATGCTACAAATGATGGGTCAATAATGGTGCTACAGACAGTTGCAACATACTGCATTATTTTAAATTAACCATCCCTTGTAGAAATATAAATATATATAAGCTAATTAACAACCACATTTCATAGAAGATATTTTTAGGGATTACGAATACAAACAATCAAAGATAATCCGATATGACTAAACAACTTGGTGCACCCTTTTTTATCTATCTTGTCATTTCTGATTCAAAACCCGAACATAACTTAACCATAACTACTCCCCATAGCTTCTTTCTGTGCTTGTATTATATTAAAATCCATGACAATATAATACAATTTATTATTTTAAGTACAATTCAATAAGTTCCCTAATAAAATCATACCATTCAATCTGAAAGGCAATAAAATCCAATTGAGACCAAATACACAGCATTCGCTGTAATAATTTATCAGCACACGTTTATTATAAAAAGGCAATGTAAAAATTTTCTCGCATTTTGCTCGCTCGACCTGAATTGAGCCAGCCAAACGGACAACCCTTATCGATTAGTGGGCACCTTTTTATAGCTAAAGCTTCAACTGACCCATCGCTTGGAGTGTCCATGACGTCAATCATAAAGTGCTCACACGCATGATTGGTTTTGCCAAGTTTCCGCGCGGCCGAATCAAAGACATCAGGATAACTACATTTGGCACAAGAGGAAAATCCTTTACTTAATTCAAATTCGCTATTTACTTTTATTTAGACGGTATGGCGTCTTTGTAGATTTAACCGTTCGTTATAGATGATTTTATATAACGTTATAATGGCATTACGAGTATCTCGGAGCTTAGTGTCAATCTATTTATGTAGTCTTGGTATTCTTGCAAATCTTTATTAAACACAACCTTTTCTAATGATTCTTTCAGCACTGTTTTCATTATCCATTAATAACCTATTTTTCTCTGCGCTAAATATAATACTAATATAATTACA
Source organism: Gymnoscelis rufifasciata (assembly GCA_929108375.1). Classification (NCBI taxonomy): domain Eukaryota; kingdom Metazoa; phylum Arthropoda; class Insecta; order Lepidoptera; family Geometridae; genus Gymnoscelis; species Gymnoscelis rufifasciata. Next base: position 6,816,703 of record OV815302.1, on the reverse strand, counting down.
GATGATAATTGTCCGCATTCATAATTTTTACATAATAACATAGTATTATAACAAATAGTTTTTTGAAAACTTACTTTATGTAATATAGGTACTTTCATAACATAAATTCGACATTACGCGCTTTCTTACTCCGTTATATGTACCTTTTTCGAAATCGAATTTCGAATAAACATAATTCGTACATCAACATAACAAGTGCATATTTCAATGTGGTCAGTAAGGAGGACGATTCAATTGTTTTATACTGCACAAGTGTGAGCTTGGCAAGGCAATTCCTTAGTTATAAGTTATTTTCAGAAAACCATTGGTAAGCGTCAACATCTATCTGTTCTGTTATTGAACACATTTATTGGCGTATGATAAATTCGTGGTATTTATACTAAGTAGGTGTTAATTACTAAATTGTTTAACTTTTGAAAATATTGTAAATGTCTATGCAAATTGCTTTTACCTTTGTAATGTACATTAGTTATTTAGCCGTGAATGCCATTTATTAGCTTTTATTTTTGTTACTTTTATTGTATTAAAATTGTTTCTAAGCTTTCTAAAAGAAAAAAAAAGAAAAAGGTCTTAGAGATTTCAACATTAAAAAAATATTACAAATGGCCGCCTTATACTATATAATAAACGTAAAAATAACTATTAAAATTAAGTTCAAAATCTTTTGCAACCCTTTTATAAGCTTTACCTGTTAAGAAATATGTTAATGCAAAGAAAAGCTTTTAGAACGTCAAGTTTTTATAATAGCGCTTTAAAATTTACTTTAAATGGTTTTAAATGTAAAACAGAATATATTAAATATCTTTAAGTAAGAACTAACTTCAATATTCTATATACATTTTATCTCCTGGCCCAAGAAAGCTGCATGCATACTGAATTATTTCAGATGAAAACTTTCTGTAAGATTACTAACCATTTCTTAAGGAAGTGTACACAATATTAGAAATCTTCTACACAGAAAATGGATTTATTCCGTTTTTCTCACCAAGGCCGTGGAATACCAATAAGTGTCGTCGTTACCCCTCTGGTGGGGCGGCATTGGTGGGGGGAAATAGAATAATTAAAAAAATGTTGTATTTTACTATTTGCAATCATCATCATCACCCTATTAACGTTCCCACTGCTGGGACACAGGGACTTCTCTCTTGACGAGAGAGATTAGGCCATAATTCACCACGCTGGCCAAGTGCGGGTTGGTGAATGTCACACATGTCCTTCAAACTCTTTAAAAGTTCTCAGAACATGCCGGTTTCCTCACGATGTTTGCCTTCACCGTTAAAGCACGTGTTTAAAGCGCACATAAATTTCTCAAGAAGAAAAATACAGAGGTGCGTGGTGGTGATTTGCAATATTAAATAAATAAAAAACAATAATAAATAAAAATATTACATTATTGTCGACTAGGTATCAATGATTTGCAGTTCAGACTTTTAATATATTTTTATCAAACATTTAATCAAATTACTTGTTAATAGAATAGAATCTATTGTATATAATAAGTTGTATTATGTTTTTTGTATACCTAGTTCCACGTCTCAATAAAATTCGAAACGAATGTGATGAGAATATTGCTTGTATAACTCAATATTGAACATTAATAAAATGTCTGTGTTATCTCAAAGAACCAGCATTTTCAATACACCGGGAACGAAAGCCAAAAGTATTATTATTTATTTCTACCAACATGTCACTACCTTACCAGAAACTATCTTGTACATAACAAGTTAACTAAGCTTAGATTAAGCATAAAAATTGCATGTTGTTTCTCTGTATTTAGCAAGAGAATAACTGTATAAAGCGAGTGAAGTAAAAAGAGTGTATAAATTCATTTAGTTAATTAGTTCCTGTCTGAAACCTAACCTAACTTGGCGGTGGATTAAACATAGTTGGGGAGAGCTAGTTCTGAGAAGGGCGCTCTATAGTGAAATTTGAATATTTATTGGAATAGCTGAGAGGAAGTTGAAGCAACCTTATTGCATATGGTCTAGTATAAGATAGCATCAATATTACGTTTGTCCAAATAGGGAAAGATCCCTTTAACTATATTGGATCGAGAAAGTTATTGGCGAGCATGGTTTTGTTAGTTTGTGAATAGTTACTTAGTAATTTTATCATGATACGAAATTTAGCCGTTACGTAGTTTTATTTCAACTACCATATTTTTTTTTGTTGACTAATTTGGTTTGAAGTTATTTGACATTAATAATTGTCGCTGCAAGTTCATTAACTAATTTATTATTCTATGCCATTAATATTTTTTTCGATAATTGTTACTCTATTTTTATGTATATACAATTTATTTTGGTTATTTGTTTTGAAATTGATTTGTTAAAATTATAATAGTAAAATACAATACACTTTTATTGTATTGTAATATAATAATCTTAACAAAGAAAAAGTTACCATAACTGAATTGTATTACTACATACATCTGAGAGCCTAATATTGTAACACCATTATGAAATCTGTAGGCGTATCTTTCACAAATTAGATGGATTTCAGCAAATACATTACGGAGATATGAATTCTCGCGAAGGTTCAAGAAAAGGAGGCATCAAAGAGAATAATTTCAATGTAAGCTAGAGTAATGTTAATACATTACTTTTCATCTGTTACAAACTGTATATTTGCTTTTCTTTATCGAACATATTAAAATGAATTAATAAAAAAACTAGTAGTGCCCAGCGGTGTTACCAGCGTTATAATGGATTTTTCCACGAAATGTCATTTTCCCGTAAAAGTAGCATAATGTCCTTTCTCAGGCATTAGAGAATCTATTTACCAAATTTTATTTAAATCGGTTCCATAGATTTTGCGTAAATGAGGAACAAACAGACAGAGTTACTTTCACATTTATAATATTAGTATGGATAACCAAATTGAACAAGAAGGAAACGGCTCCATAAAATGGATTATTGTTATTTTTTTGTCTTAACAAAATAATGAAATGATTACTGACAATATTTGGGATCTCCTTGAAATTGAAGTGTGGAGTCCCAAAAAATTATGAAATGCGAAATAAGTGTGTTAGTAATACTTTGAAAGTAGAGTGCTCCAGGTAGCAAGAAGTGGATAAAGGCCTATCAAATATGAACTATGTTGAACTATGTGAATTTATTGTGAGGGTAACAAATATGCGAGTTTCGGGATAGTAAAATATAGAGAGAGATTAGAATAATACGTTTTATCGGTTTGGCTAAGTGGCAGCACACCAGACTTTAACAGACCGTATGACCCGGCCAGGAGAATCTCACCAGAAGGATATGAAAAAGCTACTCTTGACGTTTCCTTGTACTATGGTACACAGTATACTGCGCTCGCCAACCCGCCTACCAAGAGTGGCAAGGATTGTCAAACATTATGATTGAGTTAGGCCTATACCTTGGAGTAGGTTTTCAACGGTCGAAACGAATTAATGAATTACTAAAGATCTCATAATAGTAAATATTTGAATGTCTTTAGGCTTAAAGATAAGTTGAAATCAAATCGTTAATACAAATACAGAAACACTTTATTGTACACAAAGGGAAATAAAATACAACAACACGTAGAAAAACTAAAGTACAATAGGCGGCCTTATCGCTAAAAACGATCTCTTTCAGGCAATTTTGGATGGAAAAGAACTTAGATGATATAATTATTAGGCAGGGGTATTAATATTATAATTGTAATGTTAAGATCCCTCTCCTCAAATATATCGATGACTATTAACATTATTTTTCTACAGTCTCATCGGCACAACGGGAGCTGGGCAAAACACCTACAAACTTCTCGGCCACGTCTGCCCCCGCGTCAGAGAACGCGATAGGGGGGGCAAAACCGGGGGCGATGCCTGATGGCCCCCGGCCCACCCCCCGAAGCGGCCCCTATTTCGACCTGATCGGCTCCAAGAACGTCACCGCTCTGCTGGGGAAAACCGCCTATTTGAACTGCAGAGTGAAGAATTTGGGGAATAAAACGGTAAGAATATATAAATATGTTATCAAGCTTTTCATTCACGGGGGCAAAACAGGGAGCAATGCCCGTTGGCTTCTGCCCCACACACCGAAGGCGGCCTTAATTCGACCTCATCGGCGGCTCTAAGAGCGTTACCGCTTTGCTGGAGAAATCCGCCTATTTGAACTGCAGAGTGAATAATTTGGGGAATAAAACGATAGGAATGAAATGAGCGCCACAGAACCAAGTATAGCGCCGAGGCAACACGCGGCATTTGCGAAACAGATCTGTCGCAATCTGCTGATTAAGTTTGCCGCGCTATGTTTAAACATAATAAAAAATCAGAGATTCTGTTTTGCGCAACCAACTTTATATGGAAATGTATTTTTATTAAAATGTTTAAAATAATTATAATGTTTACAAATTATAAATATAAACGAAAACTTCATAATTTGAAGTTCTAATAGCCCGAACCTTTTAGTTTCATGCCAGCCTAACAAAATTATCTCACGAAACTATTGTTCCAGGGACTTGAAAAATATTGTTTTATTTACTTAGCGCCTGAATTGTAGTCTTCCTCGCGACTTTGTTCAACATTATCTCTAGAGTCGGTCGGTTTTATTGTTTTAAAAGCAGATAAAAAACTTGGTGAGAAGTTTTTATTTTATTTACCTGACTCTCCAATGTTACTTTGGTGTTGAACTTTTGCTATCTTAAATTTTCTAAGCCGCATTGACCGTAAATATTAGGGGAATAGAGTTTATTTAGTCCTAGTCGGTTAAAAAAGACGATCTCAATCGTAGACTGTCCCAAAGGCAGTGAGTGATAAAATGCAATTTTTATTATTAGACTAGACATTTTATACAAAAAAAAAATGGTTTTATTTGATATAATATTTGTAAGTAAAAAAAATACCTGAAAATTTTTGACGATTTAGTGAGAGAAATATATACTGTGACTAGTAATAAAGTTCTACCCTAAAAATATATTCTATGTAACCTACAACCTCAATTGAACGAAGAGCTCTGAGACTAATTGATGAACAGTACCTTGCTCAGGCTAAAATCCAAACTCTCGAGCACTGTCGCAAGGTTTCCTGTCTCTCAAACTTTTATATGTTACATTTCGGAGAATGTTCACAGGAACTTCATGACCTGATTCCACCATCTCCCTTCCACTCCAGGACAAGCAGACGCACGGCGAATTACCATCCTGATTTAGTGGATATTCCCTCCACTCGTACTAAGCGATTCTCATCCACCTTTATAATTCGCACGGCAAAGGTTTGGAATTCGCTCCCTGCTGCTGTATTTCCTAATAACTACAACCTGAGTGTCTTCAAGACAAGAGTGATTAGGTACATTCTAGATCTATGTGATCCATCTTCGTCCACATCGACACTTACCATCAGGTGAGATTGTGGACAAACATAGAACAAAAAAAAACAAGAAGAAAATAACAAAACTAAAAAGCATAATCATTTGAGTCCGTTATAATTCGTGTTATTTATTTCTGCTTCAGTAAAAGCAGTGTACTATAACCATGGAGCGGAAATGCTGTTAATAAAATAAAATTACCTAATAGGTCTGTTAAAATCTCGGTAAGGTTAAAACAAAGCGTTTCTCAAGTCAAAACACATCACAGCGTTATTAGAGGTCCACTGCGCGTATTGTACGATATGAACATCGAATTTCAACCCTACACCTATATTTATTTCTTGGCTCTTGATTGGTATACTTGTTTGTAAAATAAAAGTATGGGATTGAAATAGACCAATTAAAATTGTTTTATTTTAGACATTTAATCGAAACCTGCATTATATCCGATAAAACTAGACCTTAATTGCCGGTTGAAAATCATTATTACCATCCAAATAACAGGTATGGGTATATGTATGATAATAACATTATCATGCAGTCCTAGTAAATCACTCGTAGTACAGCTAGACATAGGGATCATATTATATTCAGTGAACCCTAAATCTTTGACCTAGACACGAGCTTTGCCCTTTATTTTTTAGCAAGTTTTCCTAAAATGAAACCGATTATTCGCCCCCAAAGCATACTAAAGCTCATGTAACACGTTGCGTCCTTTCTGAAATTAAGATAATATAACCACAGAAATTCTGTCAATAATAGTTCAAAAAGTTTATAGTTCATCTATATAAATAAAAATGAATTGTTGTTCGTTAGTCTGATTAAAACTCGAGAACGGCTGGGACGATTGAGCTTATTTTGGTTTTAAAATGTTTGTCGTAGTCCAGGGTAGGTCTAAACGGTGAGCAATTAAGGAAAAATTGCCGGGAACGTTTTATACCCGTGCGACGCAGGGGCGGGCCGCTAGTTTATAATAATAGTATGTATAACCGTTGTAGTATTTAGTGAAATAGCCACTTCTAATTTACTTTTCTTTGGAACCGTCAGCCCTTGAGTTTTTAAATACACAACACTACGGACGAGAATGTCCAAACCTTTTTTTGCTTACTTAAAATATTAATTAATTTATAACAATATATTTTTTAACAAGTAAAAATAAAAAAATATAAAAAAATGATCTGAAACTAAAATAGACTTCTAGAAAAAATAGCTAGGAAACATGCATTATTTTCTACAAAGAAAAAGAATTATAAAACATGGATATACACAATTGATTTAGTGACAAATTTATAGATATATGTGGTTAGATGATAACATTTTTCTGTATTTTTTAGTCTGTAATATCGTGTCCACGCTCACCTGAAGGCTGGTCCTAGGACAAAATCTGAGGAGAAACCTTTTGGTTCATACACAGTACATTGTTATTAACTTTTGATAATTGGGTATTTATTCTAATGTACGTAGTCTTTCTTTCATTAGCCACCATCACAATGGGATTTTTATGCTTTTGGAAATTTTATACTTTTGATTTATTTTACCGTCCTTTACATTTTTATTTGATGTATTTCAACGGAAGTATCTTAACAAACGTAAAGCCACAAGGCCATAACCATTTATTACACATAAATATGAATAAAACCAAAATACGTTTTAAATTTTCCTTCCAATTGCTTCGCAACCCGACTATTTCTAAGAAAACATACTCTACTTATTACGAAGCATTTTTCCAAACATGTATACCCCGTGAGAAGCATGCCTAACGAGTTACCCTTATTCCAACAACGTCCAATTTACATAGCGGTGTTCCGCAAACTGTACGCTTAAAACGAAACGCAACAATAGTACAATGCAAGTCGCTATTGTGCTCTCAACTTTATAAATAAAGGTCTCATTAGGCCGCGTTGCCACATCCCCCACATAAATAACAAGTCGGGATCCGTATTCAGCTTGAAAGCAGATTGTTCGTGCTTGTTTGCCCGCCACTGGCTGGTATTATGATACAATAACTTAACAACTTGAATTTCATTAAATATTTAGTATGGACCTACTCGGACTGTCAAAAGCCGGCTTTGGTGGGAAGCTCGGATTTTATTCAAAATTTTTCAACCCGTTGTGTTAGATGAATGCCTTTATTGTATATTTTTAGCAGGAATAAGATACATTTAGATTCTGAGAAAAACGATAGTGGCTAAGAACCTTTTGACGAGATTTTTTTTAAAGATATGGCTGAATAAGATGAGAGGATAAATCTGGTTAAAAGGCAAACTGACTCTTTCATATAATTATCCAAAGCCCTACTAATCCGTTTAATTGTATCCTATAGCAATATCTCTAGACAGCTTTCAAAATACTTTCTGTAAAATCTATTTAAATTCAAATTTATGTTCTAGCTAACTAAATAACATAAATTTTCTAAAGCCTCAGGTTTATCCTTTCATTGTTCGTGTAAAATAATCTAGATACCATTAGTGGGCTGCCTGATATGGATGACAAATACAAGTCTATTGTATAAACTTCGAAACTGAGCAAACATTTCGCATACAAATGGGTCTGGAATATTTTACAGGCCGCAAGAAGAGAGATATCTACGCTGTATAATACGAACCCACACAATGACACTACCTGCGTTTTATCTGAATGCCCCATAAACGAGACAGGTATCTGTCTCCATTCCTTTCACACGGGCTTTTTACCGGGGACTCTTTAAGCGCTAAATTAAATGGACTGTTAGTGGTGTACAGTACATTTGTAAGGAATGAAGGACGGAGCGGATGTCAAGTTGGATTTTGTAATGCTCTTCAAATGCAAATGTGAGTACGCGCTATAAACAGTAAACTTTCAGTTATTGCTACGAGATTTATGACGCTGAGAGTACACCTTTTGTAGCCAGCCAGAGTTTATATGCGTTCTAGCGGGAGTCAACTAACGAAATAAGTTTACTGATTGTTTTAAAGAAAACTTATTTAGGATGTATTTAATATTAGAATCTAGAATTTTCTATTCAATTCTATTTAAATTATCAAAAACTAATATCATCAAAATAAAAAATATCTGTTTTATTTTTCAACAATTGCCTTGAATTTTCGTAAACAAAGGTGTTGGGTTGACCAATTGAGTTTTACCCACAATACGCACGGCTTCATATTGCGGGGTTCATTAGTTAGGTTCTAGCTACTCGTGCGTATGACGTGTTATCGTAGAAACCCCAAAATATTACAAAAGTGGGTATTTTAACATCGTTAACAAGGTTACAACAGGTATAACCTTAAATTTTATTGTTCTTTAGTAAAATTTTGTAGAAAGCTAATGCGGGATAAGTAAAATTATTACGTGTTTTAATAATATAGAAAAACAAAAGCTCTTCAAACATCACAATTTGGTAGAAATTTGGTTTTTTGTTCAATATTTTACAGTTTGATAAAGTAATTTATTGTTAATCTTTTAATAGCTTATGCACTGCATCGGCTAATATAAAAATCAATATTGCTTTTATGATAGTTAGGTGAAACGAAAATATTTATTGTATGCTTACATATTTTTTGGCATTATAACCATATTCTGTTCCAATAGCAAAATCAGCAATTACTATCAATTGAAAGTAAATATTCAAAGTCGCTGAAATGAGTACTTTTAATAATTTAATAGGAATGTGGTATTATATAATATAGAGTTACTATATATAGAGTTAATGGAAAACATGTGTAACAGTGTGGAAAAGTTTAAAAGGGTTTAATTGGGGTGTCAAAGATCAAAGATTAAAACAAATCTGGTGTTAGGATTATCTTGAAATTTGGTCAAAAGTATTATGAATATTTAAAGATATGAATATCTAATTTGCATAAAGAAAAAAACAAATAGTTTTATGATTGATTTGAATAAACAAAACATACTTTAGAGTAGCACAGATCACATATAATTTAGGGTATTAATATGTATATTTAACACTGAAAATTGCTCTTAAAAGGGACATAAGCCACTAATAGGAATCTCATTATTGTAAGAATAATTAGTAACAATCTTGAAATACCTGTACAGCACAAGTAATTAACCTTATGCTTTGTTTCAGCTGAACATGCAAGTTTCATGGGTGCGGCACAGAGATATCCACTTACTAACGGTCGGACGGTACACTTACACTAGTGATCAAAGGTTTCGAGCGATACATCTACCACACTCGGAAGACTGGACCTTACAGGTAAGTCCACTAAATGTAAACAAAAAAAAACAGAACTAGGTTAAGGATCTGATCAAGTTAAGATTATACTAATGCCTAGAGGAATAATTTATGAAGTTGATGTTAATCATTTGTGATTTCAATGTAATTGAACGTTTATAAGTTATAATCTATATAAATAAAAATGAATTGTTGTTCGTTAGTCTGATTAAAACTCAAGAACGGCTGAACGGATTTATCTTATCTTAGTCTTGAAATGTTTGTGGAGGTCTAGGGAAGGTTTAAAAGGCGAGAAAGAATCGAATAATTGCCGGGAACTTTTTTTACCCGTGCGACGCCGGGGCGGGCCGCTAGTGACAAATAAAGCTTCTATCGTTAATGTCTAATGAAGTTTCATACTCAAGAGATGACAGCCGGTTCCTCTATTTCACCACGGTGACAAATAAATAAATATTTCCGGATTACTCACACAGCATCACCTAACCCCAAACTAAGCAGAGCTTGTACTATGGGTGTTAGGTGAAATAGATACATTTATTTTTGTAAATACATACATAAAAAAATAGTTACGTTATTTCTTGTTGTTTTTTTAGTAATATTATATTGTAGGTGTTATGACACAGGAATATCATACTTCATTCCTCAAAATTACAACTCTCTATCATCGTGACAGATGGACTGGAGATAACGATGTCACAGTAATAGGGTTTCATTTTATCCTTTGGGTATGAAACCTAATAAATGAAATTGGCTAAAATCTATAATGCTCATACAAATAGACTCTTCACCTTAATACGAACAATATTGATATATTACTGACTTACCTACTTCATACGTAGGTAAGTCAGTAATATATCAATATTGTCATCATCAGGATCAAAAAAGGTTCAGGTAAATTCAAGTATTTTTTTCGCTCCATATAAATCTCATTTTAGAAGGATCACTGAAACAAAACGTAAGTGATATTAGCAGCTTTTGTTTTAAAGCGAGCACCAGACCAGAAAATTGAGTTATACAATGCGTTATAATTTTCTATCTCGCTGGTTATAACTCGGATAAAACGAATTATGTTGTTTTTGAGTTGAAGGAAAATATATAAAATCTCAGCTAGTTTTATGAAATACTACAATAATATTATTTTCTTACAAAATATTACTCCTAATACATTTTTTTATTAGCCTATGTTGTCCCTCTGCTGATAGATTAGCGTGGTATGGACATGTCACGAGAAGGGATGAAAATCATGTGACAAGAATAGCGTTAGATATGAATGTAGATGGATATTTGAGAAGAGGTGGGCCGAAGAAAAGATGGATGGACTGTGTGAAAGATGACATTTATAAGAAAGAGGTGAGTGTTGAGATGACGGGTGATAGAGGGAAATGGAAGCTGAAAACATGTTGTTCCGACCCCACGTGATGTGGGATAAGGTCAGGGAGATGATGATGTCCCTCTGCTAGTCAAAAGCCTCCCCAGACTCTCTCCAACAATCCCTATCCAGAGCTAATTTGCCACCAACTTTCCCAAAAGTCCTGAAGGTCGTCTCACCAATGTTTTCGTGGCCGACCTCGCCTGCGACTTACTTACAAGTTCCAAGCTGTTGCAGCAAGTCCCCTCCTTTCGGGGTGCATCCGACAAACATGGCCAGCCCACCGCCACTTGAGATTTGCTGTTGAAACTTCTACATCTGCAATGCCTGGAAGCGAGCGTATATCCATGTAAAATATTATTAGGAAAACAAAAAATAGAAAGTAGCCGATTCTCGGACCTACATGACATTATAAAACTATACCTAAATATAAAATGTATAACTATACCTACTATAACTAGAACGGCTAGGCCGATTGAGCTGATTTTGGTTTTAAAATGTTTGTCGTAGTCCAGGGTAGGTCTAAACGGCATGAGCAAATAAGGAAAAATTGCCGCAAACTTTTTTTACCCGTACGACGCCGGGGCGGGCCGCGAGTTTATAATATAACTGAATTTGCAACTTTTAACAAGATAAACAAGGGTGTATAGCTTCTATTGAACTAATTTTAAACAGATTAATCACTCATTCAGTTATTAAAAAATAACTGTTTTTTTATCAAACTTTCTATTATGTCTGGTATAAAAAGTAAAATATTTTTATGAAAACGGGCGCTACAATTTAATCAGTGACACCTGTGTATTTGTTTCAGAGTTGTAGATAATAAAAACAATGGACTTTGTGATCTAAATAAATGTTCCTTTGCAGATAAAGTACCCGCAGCATCGCGACTCTGGGATATACGAATGCCAGATATCTACAACGCCACACATGAGCCACTTTATTCACTTGAATGTTGTGGGTGAGTACTTTGATCTTTATTCTACATTGTGTTTAATTTCAAATTGCCTGCCTCAGTGGCGCGGTGGGCTTATGCCCGCTTGTGGTACAAGAGGTAGCGGGTTCGATTCCCGCCAAGGGTTCAAGTGTTTGTATGTTCTGCAAGCACTTTCTCATTGGTCTGGGCGTTTAATATGTATAAAATAATAATCTTAAAACATGCATGTCTATTATATTACATACTGGTGGCCCACCCCGGCTTCGCACGGGTTTTATTCAATTTTTTTTCCTGGCAATTATTCGATTTTTTCTCGCCTTTTAAACCTTCCCTAGATCTCCACTAACATTTCTAGACTATGATAAGAAAAATCCGTTCAGCCGTTCTCAAGTTTTAATCAGACTAACGAACATCAATTCATTTTTATTTATATAGATATTAGATGTCTAGTACCCGTAACACAAGCTAAGAGCTTACCATGGGGCTAAATGTTGTGTGGATTATCCGGAAATATATTATCTATATAAATAAAAATAAATTGTTGTTCGTTAGTCTGATTAAAACTCGAGAACGGCTGAACGGATTTATCTTATCATAGTCTTGAAATGTTCGTGGAGGTCTAGGGAAGGTTTAAAAGGCGAGAAAAAATCGAATAATTGCCGGGAAAAAAATTGAATAAAAACCCGTGCGAAGCCGGGGCGGGCCACTAGATATTATATATATTTGCCGATCTGAGTGACAGAGTATGCGGCAGCAGGTTCGTTCTAAGGCACTTTGTAATAAAACTAAGTTCTCGGTTTCTATACAAAATTCGATTCGGGCTTCGCTTACCTAGTAAACTCAAATCACTTAATTAACCCCATGGAGCCCAAGTGATGGGACTCCATGTTTAAAATCATGGATTTTGATATAAATTTAAGCAAAATTTGTTTCCTAAACATTTACTCCTTGCCTATACGCATTTTTAACCCCCTGGGGCCGTTACTACAGTAAAGTACTAGAACACGGGAAAACAAAAATGCGATAGTTAAGATTATAGACAAAAATTAAAATCCGCCGAGGTCCAAAGTCCAAGGTCCAGATAAATTAGGATTCCTATAGCTTGGATTCCTATATAAAACGATGAAAATTTAATAACCAAGCACCAAAAACGTGACTATAGCATGCCAAAATTAAACTACAAACTAGATGTTGGGTATCTCGTTTCATTCAGAATTTAGGTGAATTCCCCTTAATTACTTCTAAACGTGTAGGATAAATCTGTGTTAGCTGTAATAAGCGTGAATGTTATCAAAATATTCCTATTCCTAATGTTACACAATTCTTTCATAATATGTTAAAATTCCTTGCCCTTTTAGCTGTGTGATAACTCAATAAGAGACTCGTTTGTCAACAATATAATTTGCGATGTAATTCAATAGGGGCTTAAATACAATTAATGCCTCGTACTGTAGCTCAAAACAATTTTAATCAATTATTTTCAATACAGAAGGCGAAATTATAGAACAAATGTATTGTTTTACGAACGTTATATTATTTAAAAAATAAATTATGCCTAGAATGCATGGCATTGCAACTATTAAACATTTATATTTTGGTAGTTTTTATCCAAAGAAAATCTGAAATTGGAATCGATTAAATTACTACACCCGAACCTTTGTGTGACTTAATGACCTTTAACAGTTTCATGACATATCAACACCGTTTGATACCATTAATAGCTATTTGTGTTAATAAAGGCATATACAACAACCATGAAATTACAGAAATGTTTAATAACATTTCTGTAATTTCATGGTTGTAGTAAAAATTATATCCAATTTACGAGTAAAACTATGATAGTTTAAATAATGATTTCAACTTTCTGTTATTACGCATAATTTAAAAGTAAACTACAAAATCAGCTCGAAATTTATAGGATAAAAATGACGTGGGATGGAAAGATATTATTATAAAATATTGCACAGATGTCTAGGAGCACAATTTTGTAATGTACACGTCATTGTTAAGTTTTTGAGAACTACGAGAGTCAAAATGCAAGCATACCAATAAAACTAGCCACAATTACCTGAATTCGCCCACCCTTTTTATTTGCTACTGTACCAAAGACAGTTTTTATATTGTCAGACTATAATGATACTTACATTTTCCTAAGAGACATAATTAAGCCTTAAAATAACGGAATCCATGAAACACATTAATGTGTTACTGGATACTGTATACTACTACTGTACTGTGTTACTGTATATGGATTAGCGCACCTTCCTCAGCTTTGTAGGTAAATGTTGTTTATTGAAATGAGGGTTAGTGCAATAATAAGCGTCCTTGAGGCAAACTTAGTCATTATTATAATAGAAGGTCTTTCTATATTTATTTTTACCTACGTAGGGGGCAGAGATAGAATGAAATTAGATCTAACCCTGAATATAAGGCTCAATTCGTACAATTAACAAGGCTACGTCACCATAGACAAATAAATCGACGACGGACGATAGTGTTCCTTGAGGAAGCAACTTTAATATCGAATTATTCAGCATAGGTATCTAAGGCATACCCTATGGTAGGTAAATCTAACCAGGGATGCTTGGCGAGGCGGGCGCTGGGCGCAATTTTAAAAACATAAAAAACTATGGACTGCACAAAATTCGGAAGCAAACCCGCGCTCTTTCGCACTTTGTAGCCTTATTTAAATTTTCGGTACTATTTCTGTACTGGTATTTTAGGTTTCAGGGGTGATCAATCGATAAAAAGAAATACCTATCTAGGGCGAGGACTCATGTATACGGTCCGAAACCAGCCACCATGTAACGTCACGATAAAATAACTGTTTTTGGCTTGATATGGACCGCGATATTCGTATTCTGTCCCTGTAGCTGTTGTAACGATGAATGAACGCAAAACGAAATCAAAAATAAATGGGAAAATAAAACATCCATACCTTTGAACCATGATGGAAATCTTTTAAGTGGAAAAGTGAAGGGCTGAAAATACATATGTGGCGATAACGAATTTTACGAATAATATAGGAATGTCAAAATATTTTTTGATCTCTTTACCGCGCATGTGACAGATGGCAAATAGTTAATTTATTTGTCGTAGGTAATAATTTTACTCTTGACTTCGTTTATTTCTTTTCATCTCATTTCATTTGCAAAAAGTACTGACAAGACGTTATAATAGTAATGTCAATGAATTATAAATATGCAACTATTAAAAAGCATGTCAACTAAAATTATAATAAGTCATTGAGCTACTGTACAGGGGCATTGTCAAACTAAGCTAACAAAAATGTGATCAAGTATTGTTTTCGGCGCAGTCTCCTGACAGCAGCGCCGCGCCGGCGCCGTTACATGTCGACCGGTGCCGCACCGTTAGACAAGAATTCTTTTTTTTTTTTTTTTTTTATTATTGATATGCCTTCATTTGACCACAATCTCACCTGATGTAAAGTGAAGATGTGGTCTAAGATGGAGCATGAAGGCCTAGAAGATGGCTTCTCCAGACCACATTACGAAACACGAAAAAATCGCTTCACGCACTGGCCCAGCCCGGAGGGTGGTGACAAGCCGCGGCCGAAGCCTCCCACCAGAGACTGTTCTTAGCACCACCCGGAGGTCACGTGTAAGGATTCAGAGGGTTACCACTTACGGACGTGAACAGCGAAAACCTCCAAACACTAACATTCACGCCCTAAGGTTCGGTCATCAAAGTACATTTCAATAATAAAATATGGATGGTATAACATGAGTTTCGGTGAGTATGAGAAGGTCTGAAACTAGATAATACGAAGCTATTCATAGGAACTATGAAAATTTAAATGAAAAATGTTTTATTTTAGTAACATATTGATAATGTATACAATTCAGTTGCATTGAGTCTCCTATAAAGTATGATTAATTGACAGCAATTTTTCATTCTGTTAAAATTGAGGTATCTTTTATAGCTTTAGACATTCCGATACTGACCGAAACCCGAAACACATGTTAATCGTACATCCGGATTATTAAAAAGAAAGACAAAAAAAATTAATGGATACATTTTTATACACATAATAAATAGGTGAAGGTTTCTTTCTTCAATTTCCACGTTTGCCTGTCAGTCTAATCTCATCCAGTTATGTGTATCTTTACACAAAATAAGTCTCAATATATTATGTATTGTAGGTAGGTAATATAAGTTACAATGTCACTTAATCTTTGACCTGAACCAAAGCTCACATTCGATTTCCGATAAAGTTAAATATCTACTTTTTATTTACAGCATTTTAATGACCCTCAACAGTGACCGCAAAATGTGGCACGTGTGATAAATCTTATACATTTCTAATACCAAATATACGTTCGAGTATGTGGTGCCTCTGAGGCATCAAATAGATCACTAGAATACCCATATTGTTTAGGAATATTATGCTAAATTTCGTTTCCCGTTTGCTCGTATCAAATTAATCTTGCACAAGTACACCCTCCTAAATATCATCTTTCCAACACAAAGCGGCCTCTCGAAATAAACCGAGCGATCCAAGCGGAAATCAAACCACGAAGAGATGTATAAGTGTATATATATGTATGTATTTACTATACTGTGTTGAATTTTTGGGACGGGACATACATTATATTACAGGTGTTAAGTAACTGATATACTATAATACGATCGGTTTTTATGGTTATAGGGTCTCCTTTTGTTGAGTAGGTGAGCATGTAATGCGCCCACAGCAATTTTGTCTGCTACATGTGGGAAGCAGTCACTCATGGTTGACTAACCGACTATTTGGTTGGAGAGCGTGGATCTTCGACATGACGTTTTTATCCACCTGTCGTAGGAATTAAGGTTAATTTAAAATTGATACATTCTCAGTATCTTCGCCTTGCCTTTGGGTCTAAATAGATTCTTCCATTTCAAAGTGAACTTGTTTTGATATCTACTAAGGGACGATTTTTCGACTATCAGAATAAATACAAACCAATATAATAATAATTATTATCATACTTCGGTATGAAGTATGATAATAATTATTTTTCGACTATCAGAATAAATACAAACCAATATAATAATAATTATTATCATACTTCGGTTTACATAATGGACCTATTAATCCAACTGAGAGTTAACAGAGCGACATCAGATCTTTCATACATTACAAAATAAACAGAAGTTACATATCGGGGTTATGTAAACATTCTTATGTGCAAACATACATAACTTCCCGAAAACTCATACAATTTATTTATAAGAACAACATAATAAGCGGCTCGAGCACGTTTAACTATTCCGTTTAAGCTGAATTTCCGAAAACAGTAAAACGTCCGATTAAGCCTGCAACGTATTTCACGAAGTACTGGTCTTCCACTATGGCTATACGGTCAAGTGGAACATGGATGCTAACACAATAACACTTCAAACTTAAAATGGAAGCTTTACAATGCTGTGGATGCATACGAATAACAATTGAGTATGCGCAATAATAGATCTATGAATAAAACAATTTTGTTTTATTTCTATACGAGTACGGGGAAAACGCTATCAACAAAATATGCACCAATTTTGTTGATAGCGTTTTTCCCCGTCGCTTTTATAGTGAATTTTATACTGATTTACCAAAAGTTTCGGTCAGTATGAGAAGTTCTGAAAATATAAGACATTGGAAAATGTATTCTTAGGAACCATGCCATTGCATTCACACATCTAAAAAAAATTGTAGGAATCGAACATAGACTTTTTCAAAAATTAAAAAGGCACTTTTTTTATTTACGAATGACTAAATAAAATTTTGTACTAATGACATACACAATCACTATCTAATATAAATAATGGATTTTTAAATGTGTTTTCATTGTGCTTATATCGATGACATGGTTCCTAAGAACAAATCTTCCTATGTCTTATATGTCCATACCTTCCCACACTGACCGAAACTTTTGTTACATCCTACATAGTGATCAAATTTATTATATAAGTACTTGAAGCCTAAGAAAGATATAGAAATATGTTTGATAGAATAATCTGTAGTATTAGTGTTAGTTGTAAATTTGTTGTAATAGTAATTAATTATGTACCTACAATAACTATTAAATGAAAATGTTTGGTGGAGGAAAAGGGACGCCAAATAGAGGATCTCCTTGTTTGGGCACCTAATCTCATCTGGATGGATGAGTGGATGAATTAATAATATTCTTATAGTTACACTAGCTATGCCCTGCGGTGCTACCCCCGTTATAATGGATGAAGTACTCTTAACCAACAACATATTTATTTGAATAAAGATTAATATTATTATGTTGATACAACTTAAACAAATTATTTCGACCAAATTAGGTACCATAAAAACGGTTTTTGTGAGTTAATCTTAAAAGATAGACATATACTATCGCGGACTGTTTTTTAGATCATTAAAAGAGCTATAATTCTTTAATATTTTTTGTGTATCTTGAACCGTTTTCACGGCGCACGCAACGGAAGGCTTCAAAGATGAACAATTTCTCCCGTTTTTTACACATTTACCACTGTATCTTAGCTCCTATTGGTCGTAGCGTGATGTTATATAGCCTATAGCCTTCCTCGATAACTGGACTATCCAACACAAAAAGAATTATTCAATTCGAACCAGTAGTTTCGGAGATTAGCGCGTTCAAACAAACAAACAAACAAACGAACTCTTAAGCTTTATATATTAGTATAGATAACCTTTTTGTTACTATTAACTAACAAGTGATGTTTGTAGTCAGGAAATAAATATGTTTGAAGTGAAACTTCTTTAGAATCGTTGTGATTTGAAACCGGATGCAACTGAAGTGGAAATAAGATTGGCTTACCTGTCGGGTAAGCCAATATTAAACGCTAACAAGGTTAAGCAACTTTGCGCGACGCCAGTACTTAGATGTGTGTCCGCCCGAACAAAATCTTTTTGCATAGTATTTTTTTTTGTTTTTTTTTATTCTTACTCTTTTGTCGATTTACTGAAGTTTCACTTCTATCGTGTGTGAATCACACACACACCTTTTTTTTCCTCTTTCATTTCAGTTTTATTCCTAGAAATCGAAAGCTGCAACAGCTTTTATTAAAACATTTTCAGTGCGTATCCTAGCTGAATTCCCGAAAGTAATTGATATATTTTTTTCATTTTATTTCTGGTTCGACTATTGTGTATCGCACCCAAGGTTGAAACAAAATTTGAATATAAGTAAAAGCCGTGTTGGCTAAGTGGGAACACACTCGACTTTATTATGATTTAAAACGGGTAACATACCATGATTTGACGGTTTTTGAGTTTTCAGATATTTCTACGCTGTTGCAAGCGCCATGATCACGGACACAACTCAATTATCAAGTTGTTTCCGTGATCATGGCGCTTGTACCGTCAAATCATGGTATGTTACCCGTTTTAAATCATAATATTGTTAAAAACCATGATAATTTAAAAAGTTACACTCGACTTTCATTCCGAAGGTGGTGCGATCAAACGTCCGCTGCGCACATCTGGATTTCTCTTCTCGAAAAAATGTATGTGGGATTTACATGTGCTTTAACAATGAAGGTAAACTTCGTGAGGAAACCGTCATGTTCTGAGAACTTTGAAGAGTTTAAACAACATGTTACATTTATACCCTTAAGTTTTGAGGGTTTTAGAGACAGATCAGCATCTTTATTCTTGGGATTTTTTATACAAAAGTCAGTGGTGGTTGGTTATAATTTATCTATGTCCTGTCTATATTCAGTCGTTGCATATTAAAAATAAGTAATAATAACCATGTTTTCCTACCAAGCATAATATATTAAATTACTTAAGAAACATACAAGTAAATGAAACCAAACAAAGCACCAGGTTTCGGCAAAAAATCAACGAAATCATCATGAATAAGAAAACAATACCAAGAAATTTATAACTTATTCCCTTTTCCACTTTTCGTGTCTGGAACGATAAAAGCCTGTGAAGTATGATCTGTAGATCTACCACGAGATGCCTTACGACTGTTGGAGATTACAACATGTTGTTATCCCATACATTCGACAGATAAAGATAAATTGTTAACTGTGAAAAATCTGTCAAACGCATGTGCTTACAACAAGTTGTAGTCTCCAACAGTCGTAAGTGGCAACTCGTGCTAGGGCTACTGTATTGACTACAAAATGGTATCAGTAACAAGTGATACAATATAGGTACTATTTTATCAGTGGAATAAACGATTTTAGTCGCCCGTCCGTTTCGCCGTAAGCCAAGTGAATGCATATCTGTTATTCACAGGGGCCGCTTCATAATAGTCTTGTTTACTCCTCCGAGCTTTCACGAATCCATTTAACGTAGGGTCGTAACAGTTTTTGTTTTTCTTGCGGGTAGCGTGCGTGCTCCTAATATAACCTACTAAATTAACCGTCTTGGCTAAACAAGGTTAATATAAACACGGCTAGCAAAGTTTGTGACGCAGGTCTTAGACACACACACAAACAACTGTTAATCGCCACATTAAAAGCAGCGTCATTTAGGACCTTGTTTCACCATCACCGAGTAAAAGTTTTTGGAGGTTTTTTCTGTTCACGTACGTAAGTGTTAACCCTCTGGATCCTTACACGTGACCTCCGGGTGGTGCTAAGAACAGTCTCTGGTGATAGGTTTCGGCCGCGGCTTGTCACCACATTCCGGG
This sequence comes from Gymnoscelis rufifasciata, assembly GCA_929108375.1. Taxonomy (NCBI): domain Eukaryota; kingdom Metazoa; phylum Arthropoda; class Insecta; order Lepidoptera; family Geometridae; genus Gymnoscelis; species Gymnoscelis rufifasciata. The sequence continues at coordinate 6,796,275 of OV815302.1, read as the reverse complement.
ATGGGCCAGTGCGTGTGTTTCGTAATGTGGTCCGGAGAAGCCTTCTAGGTCTTAATGCCCCATCTTATACCACATCGTTACTTTACATCACGTGAGATTGTGGTCAAATGAAATCTTATCTAACATTAAAAAAAAGAAAAATAGACAATGGTTGAAATATAGAGCAATCTTGATCTTAATAGCTATATATTTTTACGGGTTTATATACTTCGGAGATAAAAAGGCCCTTTATCTAGCTCGTTTGACTGACACTTATAACCTAATGGAACAATACAATTTGTTGGTATTTTTATTCTTATGTTATTTTTGTCAAGTCTATTACAAAAAAGTATATTAGATTAGGCTCGATTTTTCAAACCGTTTATATCGTCTGACTGTGAAATTGATAAATAAAACGTCAAAATGAGTACATCAGAACTTCGATAAATGGGTATTTAACTATTTTAATAATATACCTATTAATAAACCTTTACGGACCTATAATTATATGAAATTAAGAGTGACCTTTACGAATTAACATAGTTAGTTAATTAAATTAGTTACATAATTAGTGTTTGATTTAACCTTGAAACGCGTGATTACGACTGTTTTACTAATCTTAAATTCTTAGTCTTTAAGTACGCATATGTAAAAACAGTATCATAAACTTAAACAGATATTTCCCAAACAAATTTCACTGTTATAAAAAAGTGATAAAAGTGTGAATTTGATTAAATATTTTATCGTTCTAACAAAAGCATGCAAATATTGCTGTGTGAGTTAAATTAAAACATAATTGAAAACGTTAACATTTTACTACAGGCCGATTTAATAATTTTGAGTATATTTGGAGTTCTTTTCATCCGAATTTTAATAAAAATGTTTATTGAATAGAACAGCTTTATATTAACTTTAATATAAATAAATAGCTATCCATCCAGCTACTTTGCCCGAATTGTAATGAAATTTCTTGCATTCAACTCGTATAGTAAGTTCTTTGTTATTCACTTAACTCTCCGGGGGTAAATGTTGTTTTGTGGATTGTCTGGATATATATATATTTACTTATCCAATATAAACAGTTGATTTTTACTTGAGGTTTAAATGAAACCTTGTTTCCATTTAAACTCGGTTTCATGGAGCTCGCTTTGATTGCAAGTAAAACCTCGCTTAAAATGTTTGTTTGAGCCCGAGTATTTGCTACCAAACTTTCGACGATCAAAGTTAAACCATTGGTAGCTTTCATAATTTTTGAACTCAACTCTATTCAAATAAATTATTTCTTTTTGATACATTATTACACTAAGAAAGTTGAACTTGTAATATATTTATTTTGTTTACATAATATTATGTATTAGTAATTGGGTACACATGTTTGTAACAAATATTAAATTAGAATTCCGTGCTCAAAGGAAATACCGGGAACCTATTCTCTTCGCTTCCAGCTGTCTCTACGTCTTTCATCAAGTTTTATCTAGTGAACAAAAATATTATATGACAGTTTTTGTAAATCATATAATGTATTAATATTTTTTATGAGATAGGGATTTTTTACAAAACCAAACACGAACAAGAAAGCTTTTTGATATATCCAACCAAAATTATAAATTCATTTATTCATCCACCTTAATAACTAATATTACACTTGGTTTCGTTAGAGGTACATATTTGTTCTCATCAGCGCCTTATCAGGTGCCTTGAAATCTATAAATTTAAAAACATTTATTGATATATTAACATGAAATGCGAAAGTTTGTGTGGGTATATGTGTGTTTATTGCTCTTTCACACATAACTACTGAATGATCTTTGATGAAACTTTACAGTAATATGGATTACATATCAGAATAACACATAGGCCCGTACTGCCGCGGTAAAATCTATTATTGCGAGCAAAGCCCGATTTGGAAAATTACATTTCATATCCAATTCCTAATTTAAAATAGGTGTTAATGGGCCTTAAAAAATTACCTTTACTAGCTCTTGTCACTCAAGCGGAGTTCGATCTGTCTGTTGTCGACCGGAAGTTTGTTTCGTTGCCGGGATCAGCCAACAATCTAAAAACAACGACTTCAATTTGACCCGGCTACGAAACTTTGTAATAGGTATGACCCTCACTGAGAAAAGGTCTTGGGGAACCATGATACATCAGGACCAATTTAGTTAATAGTTACTCAATAGTTTACTTTCAAAGGTCATCATGATTAAGATAAATTATAAGTAATTGACGGTTACGAGATAGTTTTGATGACTATTTATCTGAAATTTAAATCTATGGATAATGAAGATTACCCTAAATCAAACCTAGACTTGGCGGCCAGGGCTGTATTTATGTAGAACTTATCGTTTTTAAATAGGACCATTATTTTTATCCGTAAAGTTAAAAGTACATTACAATAGGCATGATGTCATAAAAAATGAAATTCTGTTTAGTCGTCGTCGCGAAACTTCAATGTATAATATCGTTTTGATTTTTCGTTTGCAAAAAAAAGACAAAATACGTGTACCTATCTACAATTTTATTAAATAATCTAAATGAAGTATTGATTATTATTTTTTAGTCATCATTTTTTATTATAGTAATTTAGAAAATGGTCATTGCTAAGGTTAGAGTGAGTGAAATAAACTTGGATACTATTTAAAATTATAGCAAAAATGAATATTCTTATTGCATCCTATCGTGGCTAATACCGAAATTCCTAAGACATACATTGGTATTCCAGTTATCTTTGAATACCTTAAAATTATAAGCAAACAAAAATATTAATTAAATAAATGTTTCTGGACAATCCACACAACAACATCTAGCCCCGTGGTGAGCTCAAAGATTGAGTTTCGGATACTACCTCTGAGATACTAAATATAATAGTCATACATATATTAAGCACCCAGACTAAGGAGAAAAGTGCTTGCAGAACATATAAACACTTGACCCCTCGGCGAGAATCGAACCCTCCTCTTGCGCCGCACACACGCGGACATTCACCCACCCAAAAAGAGATCGCAAGAATTCATGAGGTTATGAAATAATAATCAACATGGCATCCGAAAATTGGAAAACTCACATGTCATTTTCCAGCATAATAAAACACCAATTGCGAACGCGTGAACAAAATTACCTCAAGTAATGTCAATGTCGAAATTTATACTCGTGTAGAAACGTATAAAATAATAAATTATTTTCACAAACATGTTGAGCAGCGTTTGACAAGCTTCGCAACGTCTTTACAATCAGAATATATTAGCGACTTAATCAATCAAATATAGAAATAAAGAGGTATTTAGAAAACGACTAGTGAACAGGTTCAACAAAACAACAAGTTGATTCTTGCAAACATTCTATCATACAACGATTAAAAATACACAACTTAAATTTTAAATTGAGTCGGGACAAGAATCATGGTATGAATTGACGATCGACTCGATGTTACTCTTCGATAGCGCGAACTGGCCATCGCACTAATTTAGCGACATCTATTAAGGGCCCCTTATACCGCAAATGCTGTTTTTAAAATCAATATGAATCAGTCAAAAATTGACGTAAAATTTTGATAAAAATATATGTTTCAGTTGAGGATCTTACAAAGTGCAATTCGCTTACATTTACACAATAAGATGAACTTCGCTCGATAGAAAAAAATACCAAAGTTGCCTCTTTTTAAAAAACATTTTCAATACTGTGCCTAAAATAATAAATTTATTGACCTTATTTTTACACCAATCTTTAGATAAATCATTTTTCTAGTGCATATCGCTGAGGTGCGTGTTTTAGTGTTATTTTCCTATTAATTATGCCTAAATACCTACAAACCCGCGAGCGGCGCGACGCCCGCGGGCTTCGTCAGTCGCGCGGTGGCGCTTACCGACGACGGACCTGTGCCAGTGCTCTCCCCGCCCGACGAGCGACGTGCGACGTGAAAAAAAAGGTGTGTGTGCGATTCACACACGACAGAAGTGAAACTACAACAATTAATAAAAACCGTTATTGGTTTTACAAGTACAAAGACAACTGCGCGACATTGCCGTCGCGACGGCAATGTCTATTTAGTATTTGGGCCGGGAAAAAGAACTAGTCAAAGTATCTTTATTGCATTATTACATGTAGTTTAAATGGTAGGTATTATATAAGGTTTTGTATCAATGTAATTTGCCCATTGGAGCGTGCAACATTTTGATTAACAACAATTTAATAATAAGAAATTTTAAATAATAATTGTATATAATTAAAAAATAAACATGTCAATAATTTTATAAATCAGATTAAATTAAATAAAATATTAGATAATGATTAAAAATAATTACACATTACATTTATTTACCAATGGTTTTGTCATTTAAATATTCGGCAACTGTATAATAACATTGTATAATAACAGTACATATCGAACGAATCGAAAAAGATGATGAATTTTGGAAATCAAAGATGGAATCAAAATTATCACACTTTTACCACCTGTCCAATGTCTGCTGCCAGAAATCGTCAACCCCAGATACACTCTTGGTTGCCTCTATACGGAATCTGACACTTGAATGCGAATCCCGGTGGATTCGCAAAATCAAAATCCGAAAATAAAGAAAAAGAGATTTTTTTATCGCAAAACATTATTAATTTGCAATCAGGACCTAGCACTAGAACTCTAAATTACAATGAAATAAAAAAGCATTTTATTCCTCATATAAAATGTATTTTTTTTTATAAATGAGAATAAATATTGTGCATAACAATTATGTTTGTTTTCATTTTGTTGTTTGTATTCTTTACCACAAATGCTTCAATCATAATTATCACCTCACTAATTCAAAAAGTTTAGTAAGAAAAATTATGTATACATTCAATACCTACATACCTACTACAATAAACTTTCATTTCAATCAAATAAAAGAATATAGTCAATATACTAAAAAATACAGTCAATAAAATTAAAATCACCGTAGCTACTGCATTATGCAGTATTGTGGCGTTCTTGCTGCCGACAAAGTTCGCCGGAGTTCATATCAAGTCGGCTCCCGCGTAACGCGCATGCAAGTCGACTGGGCGAGTAAAATGCCTAAATCTTCGAAACAAGGTGGCCTTAATGCAGGTTACAAACTGAGCGCGACCACCAGAGATAACCCTCGTCCTCGGATTTCTGGTATCCTAGTTCTCACGTGTCCACCGAGAACTGAAAAGTCAGACTGAATATTTGGTATCTGCAGGTTGTAGGTTCACGGTTACTTCCAACTAAATAAATAAAAATCAATGATAGAAACCTTTACCTCTCAGCTGAAATAACAAAGATAACGTTTCCTGGTATTTGTTTTGTAACATAACTGTTATTTACAGAGCCGACGACAGAAATAATCGGCGGACCAGACCTGTACATCGATCGGGGCAGCACGATAAACCTCACATGCGTGGTGCTTTACTCACCTGAGCCGCCAGCATACATATTTTGGAACCATAATGACGCTGTAAGTACGAATTAATACAAAGTATTAGATAGCGAATGTCAAATTAATGTACATTAATAATAAATATTTTCGCATAAGTAACAAAGCATCACTTCAACCCAAAAAGAGCTTGGTGAATTAAAATTTCAGCCTAATCCGTTGAAGTCGTCTGCTTCAAATTTGTTTTTCAAAGATAAATAAAATAAAATAAAAAAGCCTTTATTTTCCTTTAAAAAGTTACAAATGTTTCACTTTAAAATATTGTAATAACTATATAATTTTATTAATAGAAAAATTTTTAAAGGACCCCTGTACGGGTATAGGCCTCCTCCAACATTTGCCATTTATCTCTGTCCTGTGCCTTGTTTGTCCATGTTTTTCCTGAGATCAGGGTTATGTCATCTACCCATCTCTCTTGTGGTCGACCTTTTCTTCTCTTGCCAGAGGGGCCTTGCCATAAAGTAGCTTTATGGCTCCACCTGTTGTCTGTAGTACGGACTAAGTGGCCAGCCCATCTCCATTTCAAGGCTTGAGCATACTGGAGAGCATCAAGTGCTTGTGTTTTCTTTCTGATATCGGAGTTTTTCTGCTTATGAATCAGCTTTATGTTCAAAAGGCTTCTCTCCATTGCTCTTTGACAAACTTGGATTTTATTTTTAATGGTTTTGTTAAAAATCCAAGTTTGGCATGCGTAGGTAAGGCAAGGTAATAAGCAGGAATTCATTACTTTAGTTTTCAGTTTTATGGGTAGTGATGATTTTAGTATCTCTTTATAACTCCAAAATTTGTTCCAAGTTTTATTAATTCTTCTATCTATTTCTTCTATGTGTCTAGTTTTTGTAAAAGATAATTGTTTCCCTAAATATATATATTTGTCTATGTATTCTATTTCTGTTTTGTTTATGAGAATCTTCTTCTTCTCTCTGTTTGTTAAAATTTTTGTCTTAGACATATTCATTTCCAGGCCAACTATAATGCTAACTTCATGAAGTTCTCTTAACATGGATTCTAATTGATGAGGACTTTCTGCTAATATGATTATATCGTCGGCAAAGCGTAGATGACTAAGATGTTTATTATCTATTGTGATTCCTTTGTTTGTCCAGTTCAAGTTTGACATTGTTTGCTGTAGTACCGCGATAAATAGTCTAGGCGATAAGGGGTCACCTTGTCTTACTCCCCTGCATATCTTTATAGTTTCTCCCGTTTTGTCAAGTCTCACTCTGCTGACACTTTTTGTATAAATGTCCTTCAGTATATTAATATATTTAATAGGGATATCTTGAGCAATTAGCGTGTTCCATATACTTTGGTGGAAAATTGAGTCAAACGCTTTGGTATAGTCAACAAAACCTAGATACAATGGTTTGTTGAATTCAATGTATTTTTCAATGACTTGTTCAATAGTATGTATATGATCCACTGTACTAAAGCCCCGTCTGAATCCTGCTTGTTCTATTGTTTGGCAGTTTTCAATTTTTTCGGAGATTCTTTTTTCTAGACAAGAAGCAAATATTTTGTAAATATTCGGCATCAAACTTATTGGGCGATAATTGCTTACGTCTGATGGGTCGCCTTTTTTGAACAGGAGGATTATGTCCGAGATTGCCCAGGGTGTTGGAATTTTTTCTTCTTTTATAATTTTATTAAATAGGATCGTTAGCGGCCGTAAAATTAGTAGTTTAGAACATTTTATAACTTCGTTTGAGATATTATCCGGGCCTGGACTTTTATCTATCTTTAATTTCGATATAATTTTTTCTATCTCATCTTCAGTGATTGGTAAAACATCAATTTCGTTCAATGTTTCTGTAGATATTTCTTTTGGGATTTGATTTGATTCTGGTGAACTATACATTTTTCTATAGTAATCTGTAGCTATCTTTATAATTTCCGATCGGGTTTGTACTTTTTTGCTAGTTTTTGATGATTTTAGGTTTGGTATCCATGTTTTTGTTTTATTTAGCATCTTATCTGATTTTTTAGTGCTTCCATGAGATGTTAGAAAAGATTCAATAACCTTTAATCTATGAGTTCTGTAATCTTTTCGAATGTTTTTATTTGTTTCTTTATATAGTATCTTTAGCTTTTCTCTCTGTTCTGGTGATAATCTTCTCTGGTTTTGTAAGTTGTAACGTTCTTTTATCAGATTCTTTGATGTGTTGCTTAGGATTTCAACTTTTTTTTGCTGGTAGATTTTGCATCTTTTCCTGGGAATGTTTTAGACTGATATGGATAGCTTGGTACAAAGAATTTGAGTAATCTTCTGCTGTGTTACTTTCTGTGAGAACGTCTAATTCGGTAGCTAGTTTTTTAAGAAAGCATTTTTCCTGCTCGTCTGACCTAAAAGTAGTTGTGAGGTTCATGAACTTTGTCCTACGCTTCTTGCACCTTTTTAATGTTATTGTCGCTCTGACTAGTCTATGGTCGCTTGAGTAGGGTATTGCTAGAATCTCCAAATTTTGTAGTTGTTTTGGGTGGTCGATAAGAATGTAGTCAATTTCATTTCTAGTTATTCCATTTGGTGATTGCCATGTCCATCTTTTATTAATCCTTTTTTTGAAAATTGTGTTAGCTATTGAGAGGTTATTTGCCATGGCAAATTTTGCGAGTTTATCACCGCGATCATTTCTTTTACCAAAACCATGTTTTCCGATTATCTGTTGTTCTGTGTCTGATAATTGACCTAACTTTGCATTAAAGTCGCCCATAATAATAAGTTTGTTTTCTGCGTATTTTATAGTTTCCTTTATATCATCATAGAATTTATTAATTTCTTCTTCTGTACTTTCGGTTGTAGGTGCATATATTTGAATTACGGTTAGATTGTAATCCTCTAATTTTAGTTTAAGAACGCAAATCCTTTCTGATATACCTATAAACGTTTCTATGTAAGGCTTAAATTCTTTTCTCGCGAGGAATCCTACTCCGCAACGTGCTTTCCTCTCGCCGTAATAAAAGAAAATGTGATCGTCGTCTTCTATTGTTTTTGTTCCTTCTCTACGAATATCTGACAATCCTATAATGTCGTATTTCATGTTTTCTATTGCATGTTTCAATTGTATCAATCTTTCGTCAGAGGACAACGATCTCACGTTGTAGGTGCATAAAAATAGTCTTTTATCGTGTTTTGTGGTAGTTTTCTCTTTTGTTGTTGAAGGGTTATGGTCGTACTCCTCCTCGGGGACCAGCCGTGATGGAAGAGGTGGAGGGGCGTTTTGTTTTAATTGCTATTGTTGTTGTGATGTGTTTATTTCTTTACTTTTATTTGCGCTGTAACCACTGGGACCAGGTTGAGCATTGTCGTAGAACGCTTGGTTTGATTGACGAGTTTTTTCCCAATAAGAGGATATTTTATTTTTCTTCTGCGCTCGGAGATTGCTTTGATTATTTCCTGTTTGGTTTGGTTGGGATAACGATGGAGGGGATTTTGATAGCGTTCGTTTGTTATTTCGTGTTGTCTGTGATCTTTGTTCATTTAGGTTAGAAGGGAGTATTATCAGTTTATCGTATCTTATTATGGTTTTGTTTCCATTCTCTTTCTCCAATTTAGCTTGCTCGAATAAAGCTTTCCTCTTTTCCAAGACTTTAACTGGGTAATCTTCAGCGATTGAGAATTTCGTATTTTTAAGACTTCTTCGGTTCTTTAATATTTCAATTTTTGTACCCATATTTACAAAAGTTACTATAATTGGTCTTATCTTGTCTCCTTTCTTTCCCAATCTTCTCGCCATCTGTATGTCATTTATCGCGCAATTTATTTCAATAGTTTTGTTCAGAAAGTTCAGTAATAGTTGGAGAAGTTCATTGTAGCTTCTTTCTTCTTCTTCAAGTCCAAACAAAACTAGATTTCGTTGTCTTTGTGTCCTTTCTACTATATCTAGGCGCCTTTCTAAAGATTCTTGCTTTATTTCAACCTCCTCTATTTTTAATTGAAGGTTTCCCACCATTTCATTAATATTTTTAGTAATATTGTTTGTTATGTTTGTTTCCAAACTATTTAGCGTGATTTTAGTTTGCTCTGCATCAGTTTGTAGCTTCAAGAACATTTCTCTAATTTCCTCCATTGGTAATATTTTAAAATAGATTTAACTTCAACTAAATGAACACAAAAAACAAAAATAAAATTTTTTTTTGTTTGCAAAAAGTGAAGTGTTCTACTGGGGGATCGATCCTGTGTTCGTTCTAGTACTTTTTGGTATAGTAGACGATAACGCTTCTACACTGGCGAGTCAGTTATCAATGTTGACGAAATTTGCTACCAGGTACGGCCACTTGTTGGCCGTTAATACGTTGAGATTTGTTTTGCTCTATGTGTTTTGTCCACCTTCACGTTTGTTGAAAAATGATTTGCACTTCTTTGTTTATTTCACTTTCCTGTTTGATATTCGTAGAAACGTAATTATATAGTGTAAAATGTTGTGAAGTGAAGTAAAGACTGTTGTTTTTGTTCTTGTTTACATGTATTTAAATGGTTTTGCTAAGTTTATGATTTTTGTTTCGAGTTTTGGTGATTTTAGTTTTTCCGTGATTTTGGACGAATTATTTATTGAAAACACTTCTCAAGGTTTGTAGCACTGTTATTTACAAGATTTATGTCTCGAATTCGCGTTTTTGCACTGGTTTATAATTATTTATACGTAAAGAAATTTTAGATGTGTGTTAGCCGCGCGACTGTCGCGCCCTCTACTGTTTGCATAAACATAACAAACCGTTCCAGTCTTTGTTTTGTTTTGATACATTCACTGACGCTTGAACGCTTAAACTTTGTTCACCCACCATCACGCGAAGCATAATTTTGGCCATGCGTGCGCGTAAAAGTTAAATGTTAACCGAAATGTGAAAATACGAAACTAATATCTGCGAAACAAACAAAACGAACTTTTGGTTTATTGTAGGTGCTTTATAAATAAATTGAGAAACAAAAACGATTGAAACTGTTTGAAATAAAATATATTATTTAAGAAGATGGACAAATTACTGGAAATCGTTATTCAAGTATAACAAACGACCTTGCTTATTCAAGGAATTCCTGAAATAACAAAATGTAAATACAAACTTTAATGAGACATCATATGACAAAGCCATCTGATTATATGTATTTTTAACATTAAATTAATTTCTTTATCAGGAATCTAGATAGGTTTAATAAAATTAAAACAAAACCAAATGTTGCTAACATTTTTTAGATTAATGAAGTTGTGATATTACTAAAATCATGAAGTTGAATAGCTTTGTGATAGAAACAGTTAACAGTTTATCACTAATAATTTTTTTTTTTTATTAATTTATTTTTGCTACTTAACTCTTCCCAGACAAACAAAGAAAAATAATACCACCGCATGAAAACTGAAGTAGGTTACTGTCGAATTGCGGAACACAGCTAGCGTAGCGGAATTGCCAAAGCTTTGCCTGAAATTGCCTAAAATGACCCGGTGAACGTGCTACGGAATTATTACGAAGCAAATAGAAACTCTTCGACCGTGAGCATGCCGCCCTATCGTTCCGCCCTAGCTGCGTAAAAACGTAATCACGTCCCGTGTTTATGTACTTTAAAGTAAATCAAAAACATGGACAATCGCTTTACACAACTACGAAAATTACTGGGGTATTACTGACCTAGTAACTGGCCACCCACAGGTCTCGATTCATCTGAAAGATCTATTACAAACTGAGCACGAAGTTCTGAGAAATAAATGTAAATACCTCTGCACAGATAAACAAAGACTAATAGAGAAGAAGAGATTCATACATCCATCCAAACCGCGGTTTCCTGATGGTAGTTACAGAGAATTTATAATTATTTTAATAAAGTGTACATTATTATATCGAAAAGCTAAGAGATTATAGGTACTGATATAGCTGTTGTGTCTGATAATAAAGGGAAATATTGGTACTTTCCATGCCAGCCAAATTAGATTGTTAGGGAAATGAGGCCCGGATTTAATCAATATATATATAAACATTACAGCAACGCATTATTTCATTATACTTTATAATTTTTTGAAATAGAAAAAAAAAACAGTAAACACAATTTCTTCACGATGCTTTTGTCACCGTAGAATAATCTAATAATTGTTTCACCAATTTATGTCCCACTTTGCGCAGTAGTGGAGTTCTAGTTAGTTAAAAAGTTAAAAGTTAAACTACAAAATAAAAGCAACTGCATTTCGCAGTGTCAGTTACGTTGTTTTTATTACTTACTGAAAGTATTTCGATGTTCCTTCTCTCCCGCTTTATGGGACGAGTTTCTAGAGCGGAGGTAAACAAAGTAGCTACTCCATAAATATAAAGAACGACTTAAGACGTTTTAATTAAAAATATGTACAGAACGCGTTAATATTTACTTTCTTTTTGTTCTAGGCAACGTTAAATAATTATTTTACCGCGACATTGATATTCTTTGTTTAGTTTATAACATGTGTCAAATTCACATATAATAAGAAATCTCTTTAAAGTATTCGTTCTTATTTCTGCTATATTATTTGACAATATACTTTATATTTTCTTTGATATTTTCATTGAGTTTAAATATTTTCTCAATCCCATTATGTGTTTACTGTATGGGTTGTATTTCTGAATCGGTAAAAATTTTGCGCGAAAATTAGTTATGCTAATCGCGTGACAATGTAATATTTATGGTGATAATCTGATGAACAATCTGAAAGGTTACCATAGGAATTTCGTTTTTATCATCATTTCAGCCATAGGATGTCCTCTACTGGACATACGCGTCAAGGATTTCCAGTAATTAACTTCGTTATCTTAGAAACAAACCAACAAACCTCTCCGAGCTTGGGGTTGTAGGATTTGTCGTGATTATTATGTAACCATAACATAAGTCACGCTTACTTTTCGTACAGTTGGTATAGGGAATCCCGCTATGTATATTCCGAAATAATGTTGGTTTTATTATTATTGTATAATTTCCTCTTTGTCACCAGATAATCAGCTACGATTCCCCAAGAGGAGGAGTCTCCGTGGTCACGGAGAAAGGCGAGACCACAACATCGTTCCTTCTCATTCAGCAAGCTCGACCATCAGACTCGGGAAATTATCAGTGCAATCCAAGCAACGCGCAAGTCAAGAGTGTTGTTGTCCACGTACTGAATGGTGAGAATTTCCTCTTTTATGCGTTACTAGCTGGCACGTCCTGGCTTTACACAGGTGCAAAAAGGTTCCTCTTACATCACTTCATCTATTGTTGAAAACGCATAAGGATCCGTTCAGTAGTTTTTGAGTTTATCGCAAAGATAAAGACACGTAAGATAGACGAGGATAGGCGCTTTATTTTATAATACCCGTAGAATCATGGTATTTCATTCAAGCCACTCGCGTAACGAACACTAAATTTAATAGGACATGATTTTTACAATTAAAAGCTTCAGTTCAGAGTAAAAGTTCTTATAATAAGAAATACTCTATTCTTATATAGTTTAGAATATAAAGAAAGTAATAGTTATAACTTTACTATTTTTTAATTTGACACTTATGATGTCTGATTTATTTTTTTGGTTATATGAGATAAATGCACCAAATAAATACATTCTACAAGGTGTTTCATTTTCGATTTGGAAGCAAAAAATAAAACCTTTAAAGTGTGAATCTGTTAATTAATTTTTTTCGTTAGTGGTAGTCTCTCATATACATATTATGTTTAGTTTTTATTTTTATTAGATACCTTGAAAGGTTTCAAAAGTTAAAGTTAAACCTATCTTATAGAGTTTAATAATAATAATCACTAATTAAACGGTGGTTGATGATTTTATTTAACTTATTAAACATTATCCAAGGATAAAAAAAACCTACTGATATGAGGTAGGTGAGATTAGATTAAGCTAAAAAAATACATACATTTTTTTCGAAGAAAAGGATTTAAATCAAATTGTTGTAGAACAAAATATGTTCGCCGGATGCGTGTCATTTCCGCTTAATATAACAATTTTAAAACACCTTGTATAAGTTTTTTTTTTTATTTTCACTTCAAAATTAAATAGCGATAGCAAAGCTACGTGGCGTAAAAGTATAACTATATTTGGATATTTAAATTTAAACTTTATTCAAATAAATGTGACAATGTTACACGAATAACGATATTTCTCAGGAAAGCCTTTTGATATTATCATACCAACGTGGAAGATACAGAAATATAATTAACGCAATGACAGCAATAATTTATGCAAATGAAAACCTTCTTAAAATGGTCGTGTTAATGTATAAATTACGTAGTAAGTGCTATTTAATTGTCTCGCGTTTTCACGGCATAGATATGAAAATTTTATGGTTCCCTTTTATACGTTCTACTTGGGTCATTTATAATGACCCCAGATTAAATTTGACATCACTCGTTTTAAAATGAAACAATGCTTAGAAACGGCAATTTTTAGGGACGTCATTACTGATAAGCGGTATCACAGAGCCTCCAGGATAGAATTACAAAGAAACCGTGTTTTAATAAAATTATATCATCAACAAAATATTTTCTAAGAAATAGGATTCCATGTCCTTATAAAATTGGAGCAATCACAATTTATTTATTTCAATTATTTTCCTTGTTGTCAGTAAAAAATGGCAAAATATACATACATAATATGGTTTCGCAACTGTTGAGTTTTCGAAACATCAGATTGAGTTCTGATATATTTTATCAAAAGCCACGCCCTACATAGCGTCTGTGAAGTCTGTAAAATACGCGGTACGTTGACGTTTTTTCTATATAGGCAACAAACAAATAAGTTCACAGTTACTAACGAGCTGGTGGGTTGCAAGAGTGCGGGGTATTGATTCAACCTCTTTTTATTCATTTCTTCGGTTCACGTCGTTTACCGCAATGTTAGGCTTTAAGTCAGCATTACAATGGACGTTCATTTGTCGGTTTCATTTTTCCTTTTACTTAGTCTTTGCGGCGTGACCTGTTCTCTAATTCTGCAGTCCAACGTAGTAAATTCAGGCGTGAAACTTTCGTTTTGTACGCCAACGTCAGAGTAAAAAATATAAACGAACCTACTTGTTAAAAATGCAAACTGACCGTTATTCTCCCGAATTTGATTAGTTATATTAGTCCTTTTAAGACAAACTCAACTCCGTCCGGTAATTGATACGTAAAATTCAGCAACGCTATTAACTAGAATATTATAATAGTACTACATTGTCCAATATTATTTATATATTTTGTTCCAAAACATATAATGTTCTTGTCAAGAGCAGTTTTAATGTTTGCCAAAGAAGCAAATTCCATTTTTCCTTTGTCAGGTGAATATCCTGCGGCGATGCAGCGCGGCGGACAGGCCTTCGCCCCCACCACCACCCACTGTTTGGTGCTCCTCGCCTGCCTCGTACTGGCCCTCTCCTGACAGTTACCCGTCAACATAAAACTGTAAATAACTAATAAGCTGTCAATGCAGCCGTTTTAACTACATCGCAAAATTCACTCTATTTGGATCTGCTCACCTATAGTTGAACTTTGAATCACCATCAAAACTTAACTAAGGTTCATGGAATGGATGGATGGATGGAATATTGAGCCCGTTAGACGGTCAGCAGAAATGGCAACAAACAAAGTGCATTTATTTATAAGGGTTACTGCTTTGAACAAATCATTGTAGCAGCAAACCGCTACAATAATAGCCGGTCGTTATTTTACGGTACAGAGGCTATGTCCCGAATGGGCATGAATTTTCCCTTTGCAATTAGGGGCACGCCAGGTGTTGTGATATTGGCAGGCAGTAACTGCTTGCCATTTGGACATTTGGACATTGTTATAATGTAGATAACAATGCTACTACAGCGTAAACAGGCACTGTTTTACAGATAATATTCTTGTAGTACCCCTTAATAAGTATTTGCACTAATTGGCTACTTATAGTGTGGGTTGTGTTATATAAAATGTAAGGTAATTCCGTAGCTAAAGCTTGTCATATAGCGAAGATGTATATAGTGTAATATAACTCTTTTTTTTAGATATGAACTTCAGTGATTATTTCCCTTGTCCAAAACATTCTTCAATTTGACATTTAAAATAAATGTGGAAAAAGAAATAGGTATATGTACTATAACAAATTCCTAAATTTAAAGTTTTCAAACAATTCCCTTTATCTCAATGAGAATGAAACTTTAACAAAAATGTAATGAAATAATAGTATTGAAATTACTTTGCTAAACCATCTTAGATCATAATTTTATCATTAATAAATAGATAAATTAGAAAAAACTAATGAAGCGAAATTAAATTGAAAGAAATAAAATTAATGGAAACAGGAATGTTTTAACAGCTGACAATACTACGATATAGCAGAGAGTTTAGAAGTAACAAGGAGTGTACATAAACGAGTATCGATATACGAATCACATTACCTAGACCTAAAATACTGTAAATAAAATTAAGGTTATAGATGAGTATAAACTTGTAAATATTACTATAATATCTGGAATTGCACAGGTATTTTTTTATTTTTACCATTTTGTTTGTTATACTATAATAAACTTTTTCTTCCAAGAAATAAAATGAATTGGCTTTTATGACGACACAATTCCCTTTCATCTCGCAAATTGGTGGTAGAAGGTCTGTTTAAGTATTCCGTGAACTGTCGATGAGAAATTTCCGAAGAAAGGAATAGGAGCTCTGCAGTTGAATATTATGAACCCAGACGTGCATTTTCAGATAGGGATGGCATTTATAAACAAAAATGTCTGTGCAATTGTAAATAAAATAAGATACTCATTACAGGTTAGACTATGAAATATATTTTAGTAAAAAATAAAATGAATCTTATATTAAATTTAGTTAGAAAAAAAAATCTGATTTAAATTGTTGATAAAATGTTCTTCCCCGGGGAATGATCTCTTATAATTATATAATAAGTCTTAGATTAAAACAACGGGAAGACATGACATTGCGTAGCAGACTTCTGAATAAGCTTTAAGCGAAATATTTCTTATAAAGAGAATAAAATATCTCTTGTTACTTTTGGTTAACAGGAATCGCTACTGCGATAAGATAAGATTACGTAGTATCTTCCCAATTGTTTTAATCTTTTGTATTATTGAGTTATGTTTTGTTCTTGATGAACATCTTTTGTAAGATACCTACACTTTATTTTTCTTATTGTAGCATCCCCGTCCTCAAATGTTATGTAAAATACTGAAACAGTAAAGGTATGTGTCCTCATCATCAGTATTAATACCAATTTTAAATTATCTGTGTAAGTAACTTCGAAAATAACATCTTGAACCCATACATCACGATATGTTCCTCCGACTATGTGTAATATTTATATAATGTTTTTTATAGCCTTACAATTTATAGCATACATTTCTTCACTTTTTTCGTTATTGAATTAGGATTATATAACAGTTTTCTCATATTATAGCCAGTTATTATTATGTCAAAATTTTATTGTGTACAAGTAACAATAGTGTTAAAAACTTGTTGTATTGTATGTGTTATGAATTATGTATGATGATACTAATAGTGTGTCACAGCGCGCTATATAAAAATACATGTGTAATGAATATTATGATGAAACAATAAAGTTTTAAAAATATATTGAAATGGCTTATTTTTACACCAGATGTCTCTTAAATATAACCAAATCAAAGTTTATGATTTTATTTATAAATCTCTGGGACGATTTTTCATTTAATTGATAACGTGTAATATAATCAATTCAAAATAAAGAATTAACGTTAGAGCTTATTACTGGAGCGCATAAATGGCTTAAAATACACTTAAGTATTATAAAACAAACAGTCTGGCAGGAACCTAATTAGTTGATAAATTAGATCGGAACGAATCCAAAAGCCTTGAAGATGTTTCAGCAATTAATGTGTTTTCCATTAAAGACAAAAACCTCAATCTTAGTCTCGTAAGAAGGCGTTATTTTCAATGTTATTAATAAAGGTTCAATGTAAAAGGTTACATTTTATTTAGGTTCCCAAAGGCCGACATTTTAGAATGGAGCCTATCATACCTAATGCTTGTCCGCCATTTTGAAACAAAAATGTGATTTGGCGTCCAGTGATAAAATGGATGTAAATGGACAGAGTAAATACTAAAATATAAAAATTGTAGGTACAGGAACCAAACCTCTAAGTCCTAAGTTGTACGCTTTCTGAGACTTACAAAAGATTACTTTTTCGTTAGTTATTTACTTTCTTGATTGACATGCGTTTCATCACTGGTCGCCAACTAGTTTGCTTAGAGTAGAATATAAAACTGTATAACGCCATGTAGTCAGTCAAAACATAACGTTTTTTTTAATTTGTTTATTTTTATAAAAACATTTTAATTTATTTTGGCAAAGGGCTGCCTGCGTGCCTTGATAATGATTATGAATTTACGTGTACATGTAGCCTTAACTTATTATACGTGTTGACACATACTGACCTGTATAAAAGCTGCTTAACAAAATTAAACATTACTCACTAACCGATTTTCACACGCGTTTCTGTTTATTTCAAATGTTATCAATCGAGTATCATAATTATTCCCAATAAATAATTCAGATCACATCGCGTTTCTGTTAAAATATTTTATTATACCCGAAACAATATAGAGGTATAAAATTAACTTAATAACATGTTTACAGCATTTTATTATAAGTCAGTCTTATTTCGTGTCTTTTAATTCAAATGAGTGGGACTTCTGAATACTAATTCCTTTGCGGAATGACCTCCTTTCGTGATAAATTTTCATCCCATACATTAACAAGATATTCTCACTGGGGATTTTACAGATATATTAAAAGTTTTAATAGGACTTGCGATGGAATTATGTAATCAAATTTTATTCAAAGGCAATTTTCTTCACTCGTATAAATTGAGAAGTTGTAAGCTTTTCGCTATACGTTCTGTATCATGGTTACTTAGGCTAATTCCCAAGCGATTTTTTTGTATAAATTTGCGGACAATCCACACAACAACATTAAGCACTGTGGTAAAATTATGTCGTAAATTTTTCAGTAGGAGTTTACTCAAACTTTTTATTAGCCTCAGGTTTACCAACTTAACCAAGACATTGATAGCCAATTAAAAAAAAAAGTCAACTGGATTTATTTAGGACTATCTAAATTCTTGATTCAGACTATTATTATATCATCCTACTACTATTATAAAGGCGAAAGTTTGTAAGTATGGATGTATGGATGTTTGTTACTCTTTCACGCGAAAACTACTGAACCGATTTAAATGAAATTTGGTACACAGAATCTCTAGAGCCTGAAAAATAACATAGGCTACTTTTTACCGCGGGAAAACGTCATTCCGCGGGAAAATCCATTATAACGCGGGTAACACCGCGGGGCACAGCTTGTTATATCATATCTAGAATATACCCGATACCTCATAAGCTTAATGAATGTTCTCAACTAACCCAATTTCCACAGAGCTCTATGCTCTGTAATCAAATCGACCTCACACGGACATACAGTCAGCGTTAAATTGACATAAGTCTCGAAAGAATTAAAATAATCTAAAAAAATAATAACAATTTAGTGTAAATTGTTATAAGCAGTTTGAATCATCATTCTATTGTATGCGCCCAAGGTTTTGAAACTACTTCGATTGCTTCATATTTATGTAAGCTGACTAGTTGTTTAAAATTATCTAGGCAACAAAGCTTATCGATTTATCTTCTTAAAATATTTTGATGCAAACATCGATAGCTCAAGCCTAGTTAATTTAACAGCTTATATAAATATGATACAACAGACGTAAAATATTTTAAATACCTTGGTCCTATACAATATAATGAAAAATTTAACTGCTTATATCATTTTGGTTTCTCATTTTTCAGATTATTTTGACTACTCTAGATGTTCATATAAAAATTTGATGCAGACTGTACCTACTTCACGCTTAGGCTGTATCGTGTCTGGCCGTAATTCTATCGTTCTATCGCTCACGTGCGTGCTACAAATATTGGAGTCGATAATGTCCTTACCGCTTATAAAGAAACCGTTAACAGTCCTGCACACAATGCCGTCACCGTGCCGCCACCGCGCCGCCACCGCGCCACCGCCGCTTTTCCGTCCGCGGCGCTTGAAACTTATACTGTTCTTCGGTAACTTGTACTGTGACCGGTAAATTAGGCTTTGGCGTGGCAGCGCCTTCATGAGCGCCTAGTTGTTAAAAATGACAACTTAGTTGAATGACTTGGTTTGCTGTATTGTTATCTATATAAATAAAAATGAATTGTTGTTCGTTAGTCTGATTAAAACTCGAGAACGGCTGAACGGATTTATCTTATCTTAGTCTTGAAATGTTCGTGGAGGTCTAGGGAAGGCTTAAAAGGCGAGAAATAATCGAATAATTGCCGGGGAAAAAAATTGAATGAAAACCCGTGCGAAGCCGGGGCGGGCCGCTAGTCTGAAATATTTACAGTTCAGTTACTCAAGTAAATGGTGTTATCCTGAAGATAGCACAATATACACGATTTTATTATTTTCTTCAATCTGTGTCTCTTACGCTTCCTTGGTGACGGTGTCTTTTGAAAGAAGAGAAACATCTCAAGGATATTAAATCACAGTACCCATATGCAGTACGAGTAGTTATTTCCGTTTTCAAAATGTTGACTTTCTGATAATAATTAAAGCATTATTCAGAAAGATCAACGTCCTAATATACAATATACTATGTACAAATCAGATTGTATGGTACGCCGTTAAACATTAATACCTGTTTTATACAACAGCGCCGTTAGGTAATGTGCCGGTACAATAAGAAAGAAAGAAAGAAAGAAAGAAAAATATTTATTTGTGTACAAAATTAAAAATAAGACAGATAATATTATTAAATTAAACTTAGATTGAAGTACACAAATGGGTCGACACTCAGCATGTGCTGATAATAAATAATTAATAATTAGATTGTCATTGCGAAACGTTCGTCAATATAGCGGTCCACGTTTAGCCCTGATTTCACCATTGGCTTTGAAAGCGATCAGATCAGGCCAAACTCGTTTTACCATATAACTGAGATCAAATTGTCATTTTTCAATGTTTGAACTTGGTTCAATAAACCATGCTCTGTATCATAAAATGTTAAAATTAGGGAATACCCGCATTTTACTGGATATTTTGTCAGTTAGGTTATGTTGGTTTATGGGAAACCGAGCAAGAGAACATAGATAGCCTGCCGCGGCAGCTGCGCCGAAGCGCCATAAATCCTGGTTTAATAAAAGGTAATTAAAAAAATATATATCCAAGACCTCAGCGCAACGAGTGTTGAGAGTATTGCATTATACCTAGCCATGTTGCATTAAATCCATCTAATCGATGAACACGATGGCGAGGCGAATTGGACACATTACAAAACGGCGCCGTTTTAAAAAAAACATCTAGCGGTAACGACTGTAACGGCGAGGTATACGATCCAACCGCAACATACATACATGCTTTCTAAAGATTCTATGCTATATTATGATGATGTTTAAAAGAACAATTCATCTTAACGAATCAGCAGGTTTGTCACGAAGTGCGAGAAATTCATTTTGTTCACAGCCTATCCTATTTTCCTTAGCGAAATACGCTCGATGTAACATGTAAATAAGTCCTCACGAATTAGGGAAGACATCTTTCATCTTTCTTCAGTGTGATTAGATATTCATAAGGCGCTCCTTCAACCAACAAATATTTCCCAAGATATATTTTGTAAACAAAAAGTTTTACGTTGCGAAGTATTATGAATTTGTAATAAGTAATACTAGCTTCACTTTTATAACTGCCTGCATTTGTTTTGTTTAGTAAAAGATAAGAATGTGTTAGGTTTTAAATTTTATATTAGGGCGCTTTCAAATTGGGCGTGCGAGACGTAAGCGGCGCGGTAAGTGGAGCGTTTGACGTACGTAGCTTGTACGTTCGATTCGGACGAAACATGTCTCATCATCGTAGTTATACTATTGAGTCCATATTGAAGATCTAATACTATATAAACGAGAAAGTCTCTTGCATGAAATATAATTATGTTCTTGTTTTATACATAATACTAGCTGTGCCCCGCGGTGTTACCCGCGTTATAATGGATTTTCCCGCGGAATGACTTTTTCCCGCGGTAAAAAGTAGCCTATGTTATTTTTCAGGCTCTAGAGATTTTGTGTACCAAATTTTATTTAAATCGGTTCAGTAGTTTTAACGTGAACGAGTAACAAACATCCATACATCCATACTTACAAACTTTCGCCTTTATAATAGTAGTAGGATTATGGTAATAAAAGGTTCGAAAATACACAGTGTATTTTCGAACCTTGATCACTTGAAATATGCTTTTTTTGTTGACGTTGGCTATTTACAAGAAAAGCCAATTTAATATTTATTTTATGAAAACGTCTTCATCTGGTTTCTTCTTCGTTTCCCTTTTAGTGAACGGAGTATTTTATTCAAAGTAGTCTCATTTGAAAGCTAGATAGTTTACATAGCTAAATTAAGATTAATAAGACACGATTGCGATGTACTAAAAAGAACAACGTGCAGTGTGGCTTTACCTGCACCGATAGGCATTGAGAAAATACATATTGTATATATTTTTTTAAGATTTCTTGCGTAAGTTTACCTACATATGTAAGTCTGGGGTGAACCTTAATTAAATCTCACAATCCCTAACCAAACTGATAAATTTACTGAACTCTACAATACATCTCTGGGTAAATAATGAAACATTGTTAGATTAATTAGGGCTGTATAATTATTGAACAATTCAAACAACTAGCTTCGCCAATAAAGCCTTCAATTATTATTTTATGTATTCAACGAGAACCTTTGAGTACTTACCACAAATTAGCTCGTTAATGTTTAGTCACTCTCTATCGTTCTATACTATTATTTTGTACTAAACTTTATATCATTAAAAACTATAAAGTGCTGGTAAAAGATATTACTTCTTTGTTTTAAAATCGTCGTAAACTTAAAAAACAATTAAAGCATAAAAATTGTATTCACTGTCTTATATAAGGACTCAGTAAGTTGAGCTAGCCTAGCGGTCCGACCCGGCTCTATCTAGAACAAACATAATTGAAACAGCTATTGTAAGGCTAGAATGCAATACAAAACGTTCAACTCGTCACACACCTACCGATCTGGTTTGGAAAGATAGGTTGTTCAGCAAGCAACTGGTCGTCAGTTCGCCAGGACCATATCGATAGGTCTGTCCCAGCTTAAACAGAAAACAGTTGCTAAATACCATTTAGCAACTGTTTTCTGTTTAGGCTAACCTTTGGAGTGCAAATGAAGGTGAATGTGAACTCTCTAGGAGTAGATGGCGTGGCGTATGCACTAAGTAGGTATAATAATTATCTGTGCATCTACTTATCCTGCAAAAGTTAGCGGTGTCCTTTAAAAATACTTATATGAAACCAAATATTTCGTGCAAAATCCGAACTTAGTTTTCTTAAGTTAGATTCTACAAAATTAGCATGATGCAATTCCCTCCCGCCGATTACTCACACATGCACAAGCTTACTGGAATATTCTGGTAAGCTGAACACGAGGCCCAAATGAAGAATTCAACCAAAGCAAGTCAACTAGTTTCGGTTTTCCACGAAGCATCATCAGCACCACACCGTCAACCCTTGATTTTGGCCTGGATTTCCGCAAAGTTACGCCTGAAGCTATTAATTAATATTCTGTAAGTATTCTCCAATAGATATGTATGAAATTCCACCTAAGCATCAGCTCACACTGAGGCGCGACGAGCGGTGACGCGACGATGACTTTGATACATAATAATTATAAGTAATTTTAATTACCTACTACAAGAAAAAAAAACGTTAAACTACAAGAATATAAAATAGACCCTTTAGATTCTCTCGCCTCTTTAAGTATCGTCAAGTCGCGTGTCTGTCATACCTTAGTCATTCTCTTTGCAAGGTAATGCTCATCTGAAAGCTCAACGTCCTACCAAGACTACGGTCAAAATCATATACGCCGACTAAAACCTACACACAAATAACAGTGATTACTCATGACGTAAAAGGCAGTTCCCAGAAACCTTTTCGTGCTGAAACCTCACAAAACTTTGTAATACGGCATGTGTTCCCATCTCAAGGTAATAATTAGGTTGTAAAGATGCGTGTGTATTCTTTTGAAATTAACCTCAAGGGACGCGTTCCTACGAGCCTGCCTTTATTTAAGCTTATAAGTACCCATTCAAACGCTTGGGTAGATGGGCTTGTTGTCGAAATTTTGATTATATTATTCTATATCGTGTGAATACTTCGGAGTCCCGCATTTAAAGTGTGTATTACCTAGCTATTGAAAACCGTGGAGTAGAACTCCGAGATTTTTCTTAGAGGACAGAATTTCGAGTTTAAAAAATATACTGTGTTAGCTCGCGTATAATGATACCTATTTGTAAATGACTAGCAGTACCCCGCAGTGTTACCCGCGTTTAATGAATAATACCGAGGTAGCAAATGCCTATGTCACTTCTCAAGCTTCAGAGAAACTGTACAACAAATTTTATTCAAATCGGTTCGGTAGATCCTTAGATTACCACAAACAACGACACATATTTAAACTCTTTATAATATTAGCATAGATAAAAAAAATGTTATACATATTGAATCATATTTTTAACAAAGTCGTAATTTAAAGTATTTAACGCCTTTGTATCCAGATCTACCTTGCACACATAGACAAGCAGACACTCGGCTCATTAGCATCCCTAGTTTGTGCCTGTCCATTGTTATTAAGCCATTGATCCATTGATTTATTAAGTAACTGTCAAACGTATGAAATAACGTCAGGAAGAGCCAATAGGGAATATAACGAAAACATAATAATTATTCCTTCATAATGGTTCTATTTTTCATGCACGCGCAAAATCAAGACACTACAGTTTTTTGAAGTTTCGCGTGACGTAACTGTATTACATTTTTACGCAACAAACCCCACTCCAATGCTTTATATCCAGGAACTTTTTTATTAAATTGATAAAGCGAGAAATAGGTAGATTTTTTGGACCGGCCAACAGACGGAATAAACAAAATATCTATTTTTCATGTAGTCATGCCTATTGACAATTGAAAACTAAGTATTAAATAAAGTTCATGATTTGAGGCAAGATACTCAAATGTATGAAAGAACCTCAGAAAGAACTTTAACTAATGAAATTCTCTCATTATTATTAATAAAAAAATAATAAATATCTCCGGACTAATCACACAGCATCATCTAACTCAAAACTAACCAGAGCTTGTATTAAGGGTGTGACTGATATGCTACATAGATACATTTTTTTGTAACTACATACATATGATACATAGAAAACACCCCGACCCGAAACCATAAAATTGTAGATATTACAATATCCAGTCCCCCGGCGGCAATCGCAACCTCTTGATGACGTAATTTCATCTGTTTTCTTAATTTTTTTCCTAATACATAAATTATTTGCATGCTCTATATAACAATATGCAACCACTGAACATCCTTTTGTTATTATATTGTAACCCATGTTTGCAAATAAACAATATTCTTGTTCTTATACTTGCGTCTAAGGCGGATCTTCGCCCACCGAGCCGCAGAGGTCATCTAAAAATCCCTCAGAAAGAACTTTGACAAATAAAAAGTCGTTCCTTAGTATTATTATTCTGAGACATTAAAGTTATCTTTATTATTTCTAAGACGAGATCAATATTCGCAGCCGTAAACTTGGCGCGTGATATAATGACGTACGCATTGCACAAGCAGGTACTCCCGCCTAGCCCATTTCCTTGGCGGCGTTTCACCAAATTGGCCCGCGTGACTTGCGGTACTAAGCTTCCTATTAGTTAAGGTACACACTAGGACTTTCAAACCAACATTAATGCGTGTAGAAGTTGGTACGAGTATCGAGCATATATTCCAAAGAAAGCTTTATTAAAGATGTTTTTGAATTTAGTCGAAGTGATATAAATTGTAAAGCAACAACGAATTAAAACGATTTATCATCATCGAAAATATAAGATTTTGCAGGGGTTTCGATTTCTAATAACACGGGTCCAATACGGGTTGGTAATTAAATTCGGGACATCCTACGCTACACCTACGGGTTGGTAATTACCAAACTGTAATTACTACAAATAGCAATGAAATATGAAAAGTTGTTTTTTATCATTTTATCATTATTATTAACTCTTGGCAATCTTTGTTTGAATAGAATTCTAAATTTAATTACGATATAAGTTTAGATAAAGATTAATTAGATACATAATAACTTTTACGACGTTTGAATTTTTTATTATGTTTTTGAGAAAATCACTTGGAAGTGTACACTCAAAGAAACACTCACCTAGAGTACCTACGTCAGTTTGTTGAAGGTCGGGACGGTTACTATATATATTATTTGGTACCATCTGACTCGGCAAATCCTGATTTGCCATATGCGCAACCCAATGTGACTGCTACTTCAATTGCCATGTATAAATAAACAAATCTTTCGAAATAATTACTTAAATTCTTTAAAAATTATCATTTTAATTAAAATACTTAAAATTCTCACACATCCCTTACAAATCATACATAAAAACCTTCCTCTTGAATTAACTCTACTTCATCATCATCATCTTCCTGCCCTTATCCCACATTACGTGGGGTCGGCACAACATGTTTTCTCCTTACATTTCCCTCTATCACCCGTCATCTCTACACTCACCTCTTTCTTACACATATTATCATCTTTCACACAGTACATCCATCTTTTCTTCGGAATTAACTCTACTTATTCCTGAAAATTACATAAAGAAATGTAATTTTTCAGTAACAACCCAGTGTGCTCGATGCCTAAAACAACAATTCGAGGTCAGACCAATAACACGAACCGATAACATCCGCAGGTCGGGTTTGCTTGTTAGTTTAAAAATTCTCAAACCTTTCAGGCCTAAGAACGATTTTTCATATTTTTACGTCTCTTGTTCGCCAACAAAGTTAGTTATTTTTGTCTTCACCTGCGTTCAGAACAGGTGCGGGTCTGGGCTCGTTGAATATTTAACTGGATTGTGTCTATAATAAATTAAGTTAGTTGAGTCGGCTGACTGACAATCGTGCGGTGGTTTGCCCCATTTTTAAGGTAAGCAATTTACTTGAGTAAATTATTCGTAAGAAGCGGTTAGAGCAGTCGTTATGGTGGAATTAGGCGGATGGGTTTAGGAATGACGTGCTTAATGGTGATGAACACGATACGGGTTACCTACGTGATATAGCCGACATGTTTTCGTTAAGATACAGAAGAGATAAACTTTAATTATCTTTTAAGCATAAAATACTGGTTAGTATGTAAAAACTCATGTACAACATGTGTGAGGCCCGTGCCAATTTCTACAGTTACAAATTTTCGATAGTGACTGTTTTGTTTGAGTTAAGATCAAATCAATAATAAAATGCAAAAGATATATTAGTTCTTAAATATAAAAAACATTTCTGAAATTAAGTGGCATCAAAAATCAATAATTCAACGGACTAAGTATCAAAGTATTCTACAATATTATAAAAAAATATTTTTGTTATTGTGATCATAAGAGATTAACGACGATTAGCTCATGCTCAAGCTCAAACGTCTTGAATTGTTATCTACCAACTGACAGTTAAAATAACATTTTATTTGATTTTCATTGATTTGATTTAAATTTACTTTGTCTCTAATTGTAATTAGTAAGTGAAAACTCATGTATGGAAGACATCACAAATTACCCAAGTACCCGATTGTTCTACAGCTTAAATGAATTTTATGTAGGTTTGATAATGTTTTGTTTGAGAGAAGACCAACCAAATCAATTATTAACAGAACTAAATCTACTTCTAGATCAATATGATTAAAATCAATGCGGAAGGGTGTCGAATAGTAGACGACTATGACTGAAATGATAAAGAGGTGTTAACTTTTTTTTAGACAAAATTGGGAATGCGGAATTATGCAAATAGCGCTAAAAACGCTTTTGTCAAAATATGCGCCGTAACGCAAGTCTCAAATTGATTTAATGTACGTTTATCTATCACTAAAATATCAAACGAATTTATTTGTTATTTAAAAAGCGGCAAAATTCAAATACCAATAGTATTTTTCAACCATAAGTTTGAACTAATTTTGTTTAATGAATGCGTAATTATCAAATTGCCCAAACCAACCGTAATTATTTGATTTCCTATTACAGTAAATATAGATACAAATTTTATATAATTACGTGTTTGGTTTGTTGGTTTGCAGAAGTAAAATTACAGTTATGAGATATTCAGCTATTCTACGTCATAATTAGGTACTTCGTTTCAACACAAGCTTATTTTGATAATACTCGTAACACGGTATCAAGTCTAATAAATACAATGGGTAAAAAATCTTAATAGTTAATATAAATTAAGTGATGAAACCCACTATTTGGGTTAAACTATTTTAAAATTATATGCGGATGCGTTTAATCTTTTTGTGTATAAAATTAAAAAATAATCAAAAAACCCCTCAAAGTAAAGCTTTAACTTTCTGAGTCCTAAATAACTTAGAAACGTTATCATGAAATATAACATAAAATAACGCCATAGCTGTTAAATTTATCACAAGGTTTAAGAAAAGTTTAATTAAGTCTTAAGTTAGTGTGAAAAGTTCATTATTCTTTATTTCTTTAAAACTCAGCTCGTAAAACGAGCGGTTGGGATTAAAAATGTCTCCACACAAATTAGTATGTAGATTTTGAAAGGTTGTGCTAAGCTTTACTACTCTTTTACGAGAGTACTCAGCATATTAAATATATCGACAATGTATTTTCGTAAATAAATAACTTTATTTAAAAAAAACAGAATTTAGATTAAATTTTATCTACAATGTATTTTTGAAAGAAAATAACTCTGTCACAAAAATGTTATCTAATAAATTTGATGCCTTTGACATGTAATATCACAGTTCTAAAATTAAGAAATATTCTTGATATAATAATATGATAACATTGATTCGATTGATTTAGTATAGTGCTCGTGTCGCACTAACCAAATTGTGTTTTGTTTTACTAGTACCAGGCCACATTCGATGGATCTGAAATTTACTAATGAGAGGGCAGTGATTTAAACATAAAATGAGTAGGTGTAAGTAGTACAGATATCAAATGCAGTAGTAGTGTGGGTCATCATTAGATTAACATTCCCACTGCCACAGGGGCTTCTCTCTTTACGAGGGAGATTAAGCCTTTATTGCTGGCAAAAGTTTTCAAAACATGCCAGTTTCCGCACGATATTTACCTGCACCCTTAAAGCACGTGTTTCGTTATTAAAATGTAGATCTTCCATACATATTAGTGGTTACAATTACTGACATAATAACATCAGAGATCAACGACGAAGAAAGGTCATAAAATACTTTAATGCCTATTTAATACTTTCTTTAAAACCCCTTTTTGTGAAAATGTCTCAATGTGTCAAATTATAGTGCTGTAACCTTAGAGTATCTATCTATGGTAAGAATAGAGTGAGCCTATTGAATTGCGAACATCAGACACGGCTAAGAACAACATGACGTGTGTGTATTTATGTATCTAATCATAAGGTTGCAATGCCCCAAAAGGGTAATGTTAGAATCTTACTACTATGTAACACCTAAATTAAGCACACCTTTCGTACAATTATTTATATTCTTGTGCAATAAAGTATTCATAAAAATAATAAATGTAACCACTTGAAACAACCAGAAAATGATTATGTAAATGGTAGAACTATCATTATAATTTGGTAAATTACTAGATGTTTTATATAATGAACCAGAGAACAAGTAAATAACATAAAGAGTGTGTAACTAATTACCTAACAGAGAACCTAATTAATGTAATGTATCGATAGCTTTTTCCCCATCGGCACGCCCCATCCCTACCTGTCATTCGCTTTTTTACGTTTGTCTATAATGGTCTAGCTGTCTACGTTCTGCACAATGAAGTTTTAGTGATACGCGCGCTCTGTTACTACTCTAAGGCTGTAACTCGGGGCTGGCATATTCGCAATGCGAAAAAAGAATTAAAAAAAAATTAAGAATAAAAAAAAAAAATATATTTTGTTAAAAAAAGAAAGAAGATGTTGGCTTATTATCTGATTCGATCTTATTTTTACTATACTGCGCCAGAAGGAGTGCTGATTTTCGAGAGTGTGTATGTATGTTGTATATACCGTGATAGAGACACGGTTCGGAGTCGGATGTTTAACACCAAATCATATGCTCAAAAAAAAACAATGTTGCGTTCTATTTTTTCTTTAATTATGTTTTTAACTTTATGAGGTTAAAATCCTAAAACTATTAAAGTATAATAATTCAAAAGGTAACAAACAAAATTATCAAAGTGATTCCTGAACAAAGCGCTTGGCCAATTAAAAGCGAATTAAATTTAGTCTGTCACAAGTTTTACTGTTATTTTAACCGCAATGGGACAAAAATGGGCACATAATTAAAAGGCCATGAAATGGCTACTGTCACAAGGGCAGTTAAACACCAATTAGTTTAAACAAAGTTTAATTCCGGTGTTTGAGCGTTTTATGTTATAGCATGTTAACAGACAAGTTAATAGGAATACATTTTCTTCTTTAATTATTATGACTTTAATAGAAATTTCCGTTCAAATTATAACGCAAAACATTTATTTTTATATCATATGTTTGTGAAGAATTAAGCATAATACCTATGTTTTGAATTGGAATTGATAAGGAAAATCTTTCCAGAGATTGGTCATATGAAGGATTTGTATTTACTCAATACTCCTCGTTTATTTAATATAAGCTATGGGGGGCATAATGGGGTCAGTCACACATACAATTAACCATATACATTGTTGCTAACGTGAAGTGGTGACCAATTTGTCTCAGCCACCTTTGACCGCTTAACAATAGCTTTGCAGTTTCGTTCGCCCTGTTTTTCCCATTAAGACGGTTCTATGTCAATAAGCTATAATTATAAGCCACATGCGGATACATCAAGGAATATATGCCGTCCCCGTTATTAAAATTGGTCAGACACACACTTTTTACAAACGCCTATAATAACAAGGTTAGTGATATAGGTATTTATTTCATCTTTCATCGTGTGTTTCTATTGATATCGCTTATTAATACGTTTTTACTAAAATTACGCTGACTGTCCTTCCGTTTTAACTCCTTGTTATTTGAAGTAATATAAGGTATTGGGGGCAAACGGGGTCATGTAGATTTTCCAGCTATTTGGATGTTGGGCGCAAACATCCGGCGCTGATGTTGATGATGAGAACAAAGAAGAAAATATTATTGCTCATTTTGTGATGCAAGATAATGGGATTTTCTTAAACCTTTGGTAGATTTAAGTTGTTTGATTTTTAACTATCACAAAGTGAAACATGTTAGAAGCTATTTGAAATTTTAATATGTTGCAAATGAATGCTCAAAAATTTATTAAAAAAATAAGCCAGACGATTTAATCTCCGTCTTCACATTAAAAAATAGCAGAGGAGTTTGTAACTTTGCCCTTGCCTGTCAATGTCAAAAATTTAAAATTATTTCAGTTGGTAGCAGCTTTACCAAGTCATTCTTTAATCTACTCGTGGTTGGTGTGCTTACCAATCCGCGGTCTCCATCCGAGAAATATACGACCCAACGGACATTTGAAGCAAAAAAAAACCTCTTTACATAAAAATCTAATCAAATCCATCATGCTTTAGTTAAAAAGAGAGAGTTCTCTTTTTTAAAATGTCTTTTTCACTAGTGGTTAAAACAAAAAATAAAATAAAGTCACATGAACTTTTCTCTGTTCAAAATAATAAAAAGATGAAAAATGTTGCGTAGATGAAATAACAAGCAAGGCCCCACGGCCAACGGCCCCACTATCTCTTTTCCAAGTTTCCTATGTTCCTATGTATATTAAGATGAAGACAAAACAACAAATCAGAAGCACGACTCTATTACTAGCAAGTTATTTCCGGCTTTCATCGGATCTGAAAATGTTCCACTTTAATCCCTCCTACCAATAGGTATTTCGGATTTTCGGTTCAGTAGCTTTTGAAACGAAAATATAAGAAACAATAAGATTACTGGTATATTATTATTTTGTCCGACATGTCAAGGAGTAGGAGATTTTGGAGGTTTTGTCTAATCACGTCCGTAAGTGGTAACCCTCTGAATCCTTACACGTGACCTCCGGGTGGTGCTAAGAACAGTCTCTGGTGGTAGGCTTCGGCCGCGGCTTATCACCACCCTCCGGGCTGGGCCAGTGCGTGAAGCGATTTTTTCGTGTTTCGTAATGTGGTCCGAAAGAAGCCATCTACCTTCTAGGTCTTCATGACCCATCTTAGACCACGTCGTCACTTTACATCAGGTGAGATTGAGGTCAAATGAAGACTTATCGATCATAAAAAAAAATGACTACTTATAGGTATATTTAATAAAAAATATCTAGAAACCACTACTCTTAGCGTTTTTGATTCGATTTCCAATAGACGAAACAAACCTCGTTCCCGACGTGGTTCTTATTCTAAAATGGTTTCCCTTTTATTTTATTAGTGGAATTGTGGAGAAGAGCAGTTATCTCACCGCAGGCTCCTCTCACACTTCCAAAGTGATTAATCAATCTCTAGCTATCGAACCCCACGTTTTACTCACTTTGATCCAAGCTGGATTATAACTCAATATCGAAGATAACAAAGGCACTCGCTTTCCAAGTTTCCAAATGTTTGGTGCGATCAATAGTGTTTGAAATTATCTTCATACTTTCTTACATTATTTATGGATGAGAATATTCTTTGCGATGAATTTTTGATTCATTAGAGATGAAACATTTGTGTACTTCAATTTATAATGTAGGCAATGAGTTTTTTTTTTATTATAAGTTTTATATCAATCTTAATTTATAATACTTAAGAGTACGTAAGTACGTACGAGAAGTAATATTGCAGAATGTATTTAGTATTGTGCCTATTTAAGCACGTGTATTGTGTTTGTGATTTTTTTTGTGAAAATCTGGTATTCCAGTTGAATGAGTCAGATTTTGCTACAATTATTTAAAAATAGGCCTTAAAATCATAATTGTCTATAAAAAAAATAATAAAAAAATAACTTTATCGGAAAACATGAACATCAAAGGCAAATGAATTGTATAAAAAGTATACTTCCGGGGGACACAAACGAAATTGACTGGTGGATTTGTCACAATGTATACAACTACAGCACGATAATATACACATTAGTTCGAAAACTGCGTCACGTATATGCGAATATAAATAAACTATAAATAAGTTATAGAATGACTTGAATTTAGTCAAGGCGTTTGTTCAGTTCTATAGATACGTAACGCTATTCCTACACAAGCAAAATGTAAAAATAGAGGAAGAAAGGCGCAAAAATTACATAAAAAACATCCTCATTTTTGTAGTAGAAAAAACTAAAAGGGGTTTGGGGGATCGTTCGCGAGTATGGCAGCATAACGCATACAAATTGTATATCTTGTGTGTTATGCAATTTGAATGAAGTGCAAGGGGCCTTCCTATGAATAGGGTTGATGACGATAAATCTGGGGAGTGAGTTCATAAAAGAAAACTTCCTTTGAACAGGGATTTGTATCTTTATTTATGTTTAGGGTGCGGAGAACAATAATAAATAGCAATCTAAAGAAACTAGTTTATTGCGAAATGGAATATTTAATATTACTTGAATATAGGGTCAGCAAATATTTGTATCAAATTTGTAATGCACGCTGTAAAATAAAAATGGGCTTTTTTAACGTTACTGGATATTATTGTTATAAAATAACATATACGTAAATAAAATTACTTAATGTTTTTATTTGAGTAAACATTTTTTGTAACAAACACTACGTTTATAAAATTGGTTGTAAAGTTTACTTTACAAAAACAATATTATACTCAATATTTGAAATGAGAACATTTTATGATAAAAACATTATAGTTCAGTTAAGTAACTTAGTTCCTCTAAGCTTGTGTTTCAGGTACAAGACATTTGATATACTTAATTATAATAGACATACATACATAGATAATTTTATAATACTTAGTAAAAACCCAGACCAAGGAGAAAGTGCTCGCAGAACATACAAAAACTTGGCCCCTCGGCAAGTATCGAACCCGCCACCTCTTGCGCCGCAACCATGACCGCTGACCATCGCCCACCGCGCCACTGAGACAGACAAACTGTCTGTGAGTTTCATGTTACCGGAAAGAATTCTGGTCGCATTTTTTGTCGTCCAATAAATTTGTCGTCACGTTCCTTTGAACTTCATTATTGTAATGTACCTTTTATTATTCAGCGTAGGCATAGTTACCGGGCAGTTTAAAATAATCTTATTTTTTTCACAGGCAATTTCATTTTCGGTTTTTGATTAATTGTTGCCACGGACAATATTTTGTTGGATATCAAAATACAGTGTATTTGGTTGAGTTTAAAAACATATTAACAATTTCAATACGAAATATATTTGCTTTTTTATATTTAGTTTTTCTTGATGAATAAGTTTTAATCGTGTTTTATTATATTTTAAGATAATTCCCATAAAAAAAAACAGTATATTTTATAAAAAGAAAATATTTGCAAACTTATCATCTTGTTTAAGTATTGTATCGTGTATGTATAATATAATAAGATGTACATCAATATGAAAGTACAATATGTTAGAAGTAGTGTAACACAAATAGTCTTGACTGGATAAAACTGAGCTAAATATTAAGGCAGGAAATCTGAGGGTAAGGTTAGAATGGCTGTTGATAGAAGCTCCACGCGTCCCTTGATATTTTTTCAACCCCCTTCCTTAAATTTGGCTGATATTCGTCGTATACTACAGTAACAGCCCCATAGGGACCCTTCTCCGATAGTTTGCTGTAATTTTATGATCTTGCCGGCATGAATTGACGTTCGCGATAATTCTTATTTAGGGTTTTGGGTGTGGGTTTAATTTAAAGAAAATGATTTATGGATATTGCTTTTGATAAAAAACAATGTTGAATTGTAAGCTTTTTAGTGCTCAAACAACTGTTCCTT
Organism: Gymnoscelis rufifasciata; assembly: GCA_929108375.1. Lineage (NCBI taxonomy): Eukaryota > Metazoa > Arthropoda > Insecta > Lepidoptera > Geometridae > Gymnoscelis > Gymnoscelis rufifasciata. The sequence continues at coordinate 6,761,921 of OV815302.1, read as the reverse complement.
TTTTATTCAACAAGTACAATCATAACGCTTCTTACAAAAAAAAATCAATGGCCTTTGAACACTAACTATAATTTTATTATATAATGATTCAGCGCTTTGCTAAATGCGAGGGAGTTACAGCGCAGCAATATTTAAACCTCTGGAACCCAAGACAAAATGATTACAATGATCTCAGGAAATTTCTGCGGTTTTTAGTCGCAGTTTGGCTCGTTAAATTTGCACCAAACTATTGACTATAAAAACGTAATAATAGAGTCCACTTATAGCACTCTCATATAACTATATAGGCAACGGAACCTTATATTACCGTGAATTAAAACAGTAAACGAATATATATTTTGTAACCAAAAATTCTGCGTGTATTATATATATCAGTTGATCTATAGTTGTCTCAAATAGTTAATAGTTCTAGGTAAGTAATGTAAGGATACGAGACTTACGAGTATAGAGGTATTATATATTTTTTTATATATATCTCTTGTTTTAAATCACCTCAAGTGGTTTTCGATACTTGCCGCCTTACCACAAAACCAAAAAAAACTACTTCAACACGCGTGTAGTAGTTGTGTAGCAAAAGTTATACATAGAAACTATAGCTTAGCAAAGGGTGCTAAATTATTAAGTTAGTTATGATTATTATTATACTTTCTTTTTTTTTATAATTTGTTTTATTTATAGCCTTCATTTCACCAAAATCTCACCTGATGTAAAGTGACAACGTGGTCTAAGATGTGGCATGAAGTCCTAGAAGGATAAAGAATAAATTAATTGATTTATTGATTACCAAGAGAAATCATTAATGAACAAGATGTACAACATTTATGTATCTCATTGTAATTGAAGTTTTATAAGTTTTTATGAGTTAAGGCCTAATCTCTCTCGCCTAGAGAGAAGTCCCTGTGTCCCAGCAGTGGGAACGTTAATAGGGTAAAGATGATGATGATTATGATGAAGTTTTTATCAGAATAAAACTTCTTTAAGCTTAAATGCTTCTCTTTTTGTGGTAAGCAGTTTTCGTCTTGATTCTAGCGAAACAGAAACAAACGTATGACATAATTGGTAACTACCTGTACATACAACGAAACCAGAGCAGTGGGTGGTATGACCTCGGACTTCTATCTATAAACAGACGAAATTGACGTAAGTAAACACTCGCCACTATACCCTGACCCATCAATCAGTTATATAGCTTTCCTTAACCCTGCCAAGCTAAATTGGCTACTATCACTATCGACAGTCGATCCATCAGCGAAGACTAATAAATATCTACCTCCAGTCGGCTACTTTCTTTAATTACTTAGACTTGGGAAGCACCCTCGTTTCTCCGAGACATTGGTATTGGTAAATACATGTGATAAAAGTATTACGGTTTACTTTGGATGTTAATAATGTGTTAGACGTCGGACGACGCGACGCTCGGACTCTTTTTGAAGCTAACTAGTCATCATCATCACCCTATTAACGTTCCCATTGCTGGGACTTCTCTCTTGGCGAGAGAGATTAGGCCTTAATTCACCACGCTGGCCAAGCGCGGGTTGGTGAATGCCACATGTCCTTCAAACTCTTTAAAGTTGTAAGAACATGCCGGTTTCCTCACGATGTTTGCCTGCACCGTTAAAGCACGTTTAAAGCGCACATAAATGTCTCAACAACAAAAATCCAGAGGTGCGTGACGGGGTTTGAACCCACGACCATCGGAATGAAAGTCGAGTGTCCTCCCACTTAGCTAACACGGCTTATAACAAATAACTAACTAGTATTATAATGTTATATTAATCATAACGTACTGGGTTTGAAGTATAGATATTTGTAAGTGCACAGCTTTTTAATTCGGTATTTATTGTCTAAGTACCATAAAAATCGTGAGGAAGTCACCTTTGAAGAACCCTTAAGACTATACAATTACATCTTCATTCATCTTGAAATGGATGTATCGGATAAGAATTATATTATTCCTAACCAAGACTGGTTCAAGCTATATAATCATTAATATTACTAAAAAAAACTAATTATAAAAGCAGTTCTATTTGAAAAACATATTGGTTTGTGATTTACTTGAAGTACATGGCTTGGGCTATTCCACCACCAAGCCTTTACACAGCCAATACAGACAAAAAGTAGTAAATCTCATATCTCTATTTTCTAAATCGTTACTGCGTTTTGTAACGGCGTCTCGCTGTCTACGTAATATTATTTCTTCTGTTGTATTTAGTTTGAATTCGAACTCCAGTCACGCGCAGCGACCGACGTACCGTTGAGAATTCAGGCTTTTATATTGTTTTCACTTCTTTTTTCTTTAATTAGTTCCGCTTTGCCGTGGAATGATAAAATAATAAACTGAGTAAATGCCGCTTAACTAAATGTTAAATTTGAATGAACAGTCAAAAAGATGAAAGAGGGGGTTTCTCTCGGTTTCGTGGGTACAATAAAGGTATTACTGCCCCGCGATGTTACCTGCACTAGAATATAAAAATAAATAAATATATTTTTATCGGAATTACATTCTCCCGTGGTAAAAAGTAGTCTATGACCTTCTCAGCCTTTAAATTATATGTGTACCAAATTTCATTTAAATCGGTTCAATAGTTTTTGTGTGAAAGAGTATAGACAGTGTTACTTACGCATTTATAATATTAGTATGGACGTATTTAAAATAGTCTTTATGTTTTTCATAGGACACAGTACAAAAACAATAAATTATGTCAAAGGAACTATGACGCCAACATGTTCTTCTCATGTTCAAATAATCTAATACAATGTTAACAATCAAAATGCATCTATTTTACGATACAACCAAAATAATCTTGAGCAATTCATGATGTTTGAGTTTTTCGACATGACCATGACCATAATATTGTGATATAATAAAACAACCATTATAATTGAATCCAATAACTAGTTTGTTCTGAACTTTTAAAACAAAACTCTATATTCAGGCCGCTTCCAACAGAAACATCGATAACCAATTAACAAAGAGACTGCCCTTTGCTGACAATGATAACCCCTGTCATCAAAGTTTTTGTCAAATCCACTGTAGCCAAATTGATAGCCTAAGCATTTTTAACTCAATAACCGACACAATAGCACACAGCAATGCCTTATCAATATTCACAACTGGCTTTTCACGAACGCGTGCATTGTTTGATAGGTTTGTTTGTAGTCGGTTTTAAATAAATTTTGCAAGCTCTTGCACTATGCAGCCCGGCTAGAGCTCCGGTAAAGTAATGGAGACTGTTCCAAAAGATAAACCCGGACACACTCGTACACTTGCGACATGAAAACAAGTCGCAACGCTCACTGAATTACATGAAAAGTACGATAAAAGCGCAAAATGCAATCATGTTTATATGTCTTGTAGTAAAACCTTTAAGGTCGTGTATGGAGGAACGGCAAAATACAAGCGCTCTTTGCATTTTAATAGCAAATGGGTTGATGCGACGTGAGGTAGATATAACTAAAATACGGCGCCAATAGAGGTGCTAGTTTAATATCAATATTGATTTTGTTTCTATGACACTACTTACTTACTTTAGACGTGTTTAGATAGATGGAAAATACTTATTTTTTCGTTAGCCTATGTTGTCCCACTGCTGGGCAAACACCTCCCCCAACTCCCTCCAACAATCCCTGTCCAGAGCTGTATGGCACCAGGTTTCCCAAAAATCCTGATGGTCGTCTCTATTACACACATCAAAATAAAGAAACTATACAATATGAAAATAAAAACTTAACCTAGAATGCGTTATGCTGAGCTGGAAGCTTTTTTGGGACACTTTATGTGACTTTACTAATTAATTCTACCTTTATTTATATGTATTGTGTCTCATATAAAATTTATTTCATTTCATTTCATTTAATGGGTGATCTTATTGCCTTTTTAGAGAAAAATAACAAAACGTAATGGACAGTGGTTTTAATATAAATATCGAATGCTAATCCTTATAGCTGATACTTAATTACATTTACCTTTATGCTACAAGGGATTAAAGACATATTTTCATGCATTCACTGTCAACTAAATGTATTTTTTTTTAATTACAAACTTTTTATGCAATTTTAAAGAGTTGAGAGTTGGAGCATGTCAAATGTCATAGGTATAGTAGTATGGGGTAGTATTCGTCGCTATCTGGTAACCCCCTTGCAGAAGGGGTTACCAGTAAGCGACGCATACTGTACCTATTGTCTGTTGCCATTTTCAAGATTCTATCTCAATATTCTGAATATACCGTTCACGGAGCGGGTGCGGCCTGTCAACTACTGCGAAACAAGGCTGCGCTGTAGAAAATTTATTGTTTTAATCAATAACTTGATGAATTTCTTACTTTACTAGTAGCTTGTGTTTAAATTCACATTCAAACATCGGATCTATTTAATACAAGACAAAACACAACACTTTATTGTAAACCAAAACAAAAATTGTCGTACTATTCAAACATATAAATAAATAAATATATAAATATAAAAAATAAAATAAATATATATATATCCGGGCAATCTACACAACAACATCTAGCCCCGTGGTAAGCTCTAAAACGTGTGTTACGCGTACTATACATTTGATACACTTAATTTAATAGACATTATAGAAATAGATTATTAATTATATACATTTTTATTATACTAATTTAACGCCCAGACCAAGGAGAAAGTGATTACAGATCATACAAGCACTTGAACCTGCTTGTACCTTGGCTATTTTAGAACCTAACACCATAACCTTAATTAATTTCGACCACCAAAATGTATTTTGCAACTTAAAAAATCATAAAATGGCGCCTCTCCATTCTTACATTACAAATACTTCCCTAAATAAAGAGAAGCAGAATCGAGAATATGCAAATAACAATGAACATGGAATTAACATAATAATAAGCTATAACTTATTCACATTTTAATAGATTCGCTTTACGTCGTACCTCTCGTTTGCAAAACAAACATCATCTCATATTAAGACGAAAGTTGGTTGACTGTTACACAACGCGACTTGATTAACCGCTGTTCAGAAGCGTCGACTCGTCACTGCATTAACATAATGCTAACTGATGTCGGCTCTATTGCGCTGTTTGTGTAGAAAGCGGGTTTGTTCATTAAATTGGTGGTAGCTTCTGTCCTATCTTGAATAAATTATTGGTCTGTACTGGTCACGGAGTTCACCTACGAGGGATGTGCATTCAAAATGGCGGCCACAGATGAAAGGAAATCGTATGTCAGGTCATACTATTATACTTATTATAATAGGCATACAATACATAATATAGATATTTTGTATTTTACATATTAAACTTGGTCTGGGACCAAGAAGAAAGTGCTTGCAGAAGCTTGAGGTGTATCTTCTTGATTGGATTGTCTGGATTTTTTTCATATTCTTTTATTCAATTCTAGTTAATACTAGTTAGTATTTTTTTAATGCATAAATGTATATTCGTTTCAATTACGTATTTTACTCTACCACGGTAATATACTCGTTAAATGTGATAATAATCTAAAGAGGAACGAAAGGCAATATCAAAGGCCACATTCCATTGGGCAATTTGTTATAGGTACTATGTAGCCGAATTTAGTGGTACATTATACCTTACTAGCATTTATTATTCAAATCAGTAATTGCGTGCAGAATTTCTGATCAAACGGCCTCTGCATTGAATGCATCATTCAAAGCAGCGGCTATTTTGATCGTTTTTTATCTGAAACGATTTATTTTAGTTCTGTGAAATGAAGTGATTCACAAAATTTCTACTCTTTTCAGCCCAACGGCTTTTACCACGTATAGCGTTTTTTTTTATGTTTGATAAGCCTTCATTTGACCACAACCTCACCGGATGTAAAGTGACGATGTGGTCTAAGATGGGACTTGAAGACCTAGAATGTAGATGGCTTCTCCAGACCACAGTGTTAATTTTAACAAAAGTGATAGCTCAAACTATTATAGTCCTAAGTAATACGTACACTTAACATTCTTTTTTATTCCCATAGGTACATTTGACAATCATTATAAAAAAAACATTATTGTAATCTACAACAGTTTGTCCCTGTCTTCTTAATATTTATGGTCTACAGTATTACCACTTCGGCTTTAACTACAGAAACATTTTAAATGAAAATGTTAACACCAATAATGATATTTATGGCGTTAAAATAACACACCGACCAGCACCGCGCAATACGAAGAGCGAAAGTAATTTTTAGCTTATTTCCTGAGAACGTACTATGGTTATATTTTTACTGAAAAAACCCTCCTTTTATCATATTTAATGCATGGTATTCCGCGAGTGAAACGCTTGTGAAAATTGAATAACTTGCATGCTATATTTATCAAGTTGTAAATCTTAATGACATACAAATGATGCAAAGTTGACTTTAAATTGACAGTAATTTTGAAACACACGGTTTTATCTTTGCTTTTTTATCGCGGTTTTTCCTGGCTTCGCCGGCATATTGAGTTTTTGTGCCGGATTAAAGCAACAAAGTTAAATGTTAGCGCCTATGTGAATAATTTGTCGAGTGTGTCGAAAATTATTCGGTAGGCGGTGGCAGTTGATCCATATAACGTTCATTGTATTGGCTAAGAGTCGTTAATGAACAGTAAAATGAGACCAACTGAATTAGGGTCAGTTCACACAGAGATGTGACATGACACGACGTGACGTACTTTTTAGGATAGAGATACAAAAAATAACTTAACTGACTGTATCTAGTTATGTTTGTGTGTAGTTAAGATGCACGTTTTATTACAAGATCTCAAAATTGTTCCGTGGCGTGCTGCGCGCAGCGGTGCGGCTTCAATGTGAGGCGCAGCTGCGTGATGCATCACGTTCTATTGTTGCTAAGCGAAATTTCAGGCGGCTATCAACATCATGATGCGTCACGCAATGTCACGAAGCATTTTGCAGTCTCACTGCTCACCGCAAAACCTCTGACATTTTTATACTTTACTCTGTCTTTTTTTTTGTTTGCTAACATTTCGTTTGGTAACTTTTAGTCTCCCTTGTTCGTGACTATTAGGTACGTCACTGAACTTTTAAGACGGAAAAGTTTATAGTCCGTGTTTTGGATAAAATACTATGAAAAGACATTCTTTTATAGTTTATCAAATTAGAACTTCATAAACTTTCTCCTTGGTCTGGGGTTTAATATTTATAATGAAAAATATGTATGAATGTATATCTAATTACTGTTAAGTATATCAGATTTATAGTACCCGTAACACAAGCTTAGAGCTTACTACGGGGCTAGATGTTGTTGTGTGGATTGTCTGTAGATATATATTTATTTTAAATATAAAAAGCCGCTAACTTGGAACAAATGAGCCTGTATTTTTAATAATAATTGCAAAATATCTGTAAAAACAAGAATTTCGCGACAATAATGCTAAATTCTAGATTTGTAAGACCGAGGAACTATTTGTATTCCATTTCTAAACTCCCAAAATGTTTTAATCCCATTCCTTACCTCAATTACCATACCAAGTATCGTAACAATAATCGCTTGCTTCTCGCTGTGAAACAATTGCAGTCTTTTTACTTTCTTTTTTTATTGAGAAACGAGACGAACCCGGCCTGATTTCGTAGAACAGAGGCGCTGAGTAAATTGCCCCACAACACTAAGAGGAATGGATTACGGCTAAGCTAAGCTAAGCAAAGGCTAATTATAGCCTAATTAAATAGTATATTATGGTCATGCATAGTTATAATAACCGTATGGCAACAAAAGTGGAAAATCAAAACCAATTTGCCCTATCTGCTTGAATTCCCAAACGACGCACTAGATCAGGGGTCGGCAAGTAGTTTTAGGTAGGGTCCGGATATTGCTCAAAAATTTTTAAAAAGTCCAGAAAAAAAAAACAACTGATAATAATTAAGTACCTACAGCTTTTTATTACCTACCTAAAATTAGTGAGAAAAATTGCAACGGCGGTCTTGAGCCAGGTTTTTATAGTTTGGTTCTCGTGAAGAACAGCTATGTCTTTTATTTTGGAACGATATTTGTATTTCAAAAAATTCATTTTTGAAAAAGATTTCTCGCATATGTATGTCGAGCCAAACATAGTGGCCAAATTGATAGCAAGTTTTTTGCAATTTTCATATTTTTCTGGGACATGTTTGACCCAAAATTCTTCAGTTGACACCTTTTTATATATTTGCAAAGACACATCTTCTTGCAGATCGATTATTTCCATTTGAAGTGATGGCTCGACGGCGCGGCGGCGCGATGTTTTTGATCGATGTCGATGTTGTAAAACAGATTAATTAGATTAGGTAGGTACTAAGTTAGATTGGTTCAAAAATATTACGTATTTATACCTACATTACAATATTTGGCGGTCCGAGGTTCAACCTTTCGCGGTCCGCAAACGGACCGCGGTCCGCCTGTTGCTGACCGTTGCACTAGATTATAAACAGGAAAACTAAAGAATCAATTTAAAAATACCCTGCCAGCAAAAAGCCTCTAAAACATTACCAGAGCTTACCCCTGATTAACACAGTTCATTTCCCGACAATACTCAAATTAATCGCCATCTCCGTTTGTATAGAGTTCAAAATCGTTCGCCTACTAAGAATGGGGTCGACAAGATTAGGCCCCGTAAAATCTAATGAGCCTTAATATAATAGCTGAGCCTCATTTATGTTCAGAAATGAAAACATTTAGGTACCTACTATAAATGTTTATTTTCTTATGAAGGTTAAATGTAATGACTAGGAATAAGAAATATGCGAAATAATTGTATTTACCGAAGAGTCTCGAAACATTGGTAGATGTAGACTTTAAATAAATTATAATATGAAATAATAATTATTATATATCCTATCAAAAATAGATGGTTCCCGTGGACCTACGACTATTTAATACGAGAAGTATTATTATTTTTTACCACTACAGTTAAGGGTTAAAAACAAACGGCGTAGAATCACGTCGCGTTGCAACGAATTATATTCGCACCACGTTTTCTCAGGTAGAACGCTGACAAAAGCAGAACAGGATAAACGTTACAAAAATTAAAGGCACCTAATAGTAATTTTGCCACTAATACATCAAAAGCGAACACGATAATATACACGTTTAAAAAAATAACTTCCATCAAATGTAGGACATAGGTAGGTAATTGTTACATATTCACCGAAATAAAACGTATTATTAAAACCACTTACTTAATTTGAGCTGGTTGAAATAAAAACGGGGCCCGTGTTTGTGGATGCCTCGTGACGGCGCCTCCAAGGCGAGTGGTATCTGCTTTATTTGAATAATTTGATTAAGCCGCTGCGTTCCCCTGAAATACATCTTTAAATCATCCGAGTAAAGTTCACAATCCCTTGTTAGTCTTGCTGAATAAACTAAGGAACAAGATGTTCTTGATTTAGTTAAATAAACCATACTGAGATTTATGAGGACGTTTAAATTTCTGAAGATCGAGCATGATGCTATTATACGCGGTTCGTGTAATGAGATTGCCATGTTGCCTTATGTGTAAATTTTCGTAATTTATTTTCGTCGTCGTTGTTATCATTTCAGCCGGAGGACGTCTACTGTTGGACATAGGCCTTCCTCAAATATTTCCAGTAATAGCGGCTGGCAGAGGCCTGCATACACCATGAGCCCGCAGCCTTCACCAGTTCGTCCATCTATGCTTTCACCGATCCGTTGCCTCCATTCTAGAACTTTTCAGTCAAACGGCGATGAAACCATCCGCCTATTAATGACTTACAAACTCCATACTTAAACACAAATCAAGAGACTTTGATAGGATCCACTAAAACATCAGCAACACCTTCAAAGGAAACGATAAACTTCAGTTTTACAGAAAGTTTGTGTCTCAGCGATTAACGTTTCAAATTAATTCTTCAAGAGATGATTGCTTTTAGTTATTTCCAGGGGATCAAATTATCCAACGGAGTCAAAGCAGTGAAGTTTTCTTAAACATATTCGAAATTCAATATTGCTGGTTGTAAATTTGTTATAGATTTAATGGCTGAGATGTTGTTGAATTTAATCGCTTAATGGTTTATAAGTGGTTTTTTTTCTGGTATTTTAATTTATTTTGTACTTATATATCATAAATCGCCTGCCACTGACTGATTGAAAAAAAAATATTGCCTTTAATCTTTTAAAAACTTTATAGTAGCATAAAATGGATGTGTAAATTACAAATCGATTGTGACCTAGTTCAATTCTAATGCACAGTGAAATAAATTCCAACAGAGAAATATTTAACTAAAACGGTAGGTTGACAATAATTTCATACATTCGTTGTCATTCCATTTCATATCCATCACATTCCATAATAATTATAACAAAATTAAAAATATTACCATTTTTCATATTTTTTTAATCAGTAGAATAACTGAGCTATGCATTAAATTAAACCACAAAGCTAACTTAGCTCAACATACGGTAATTCTATTGTGTACGTTTCTTTAGAGGCGACGCTACAAAAGGAATTCACAATTAGTTGCACAAATCCTACAGCCAAGGAGACTACTTCTTAAAATTAAACAATTAAAACTCAACTCACTCCCGACGTAAAGTAACCCATTAGAGAGTAATCTTACTGATGAAATACAACAGAGGTATAGCTAGTCCAATAATATTTGAGGTGTCGCGTTTTTAAAGACATCACGAGGCGAGCAACGCGAAAAGTTAGTTACGCATGCGACCTAAGGCATAATGACTATGTGGATAAACGCATACCAAAACATAAGTTACATTATGTTTTCTATGTATCATATGTATGAATTTACAAAAAAAAAATCGATGTAGTATATCAGTCACCTAATACCCTTAGTACAAGCTCTGCTTAGTTTGGGGTTAGGTGATCCTGTGTGAGTAGTCCGAAAATATTTTATTTTATTTTTAGATAAACTTCAGAATGATAAGCTGTATCAACCTTTGTTTATTTTTTCAAAAGTAACATATACTATTGCAACCGCGAATTAAGATAATGAAAGTCAAAGGTTTCAATTCGGTGTTTCGCGAATAAATTATAATAACCTTCAATATCATATAAGACACATCATATTATTTGTCATTTTGTTCTCCCACTTAGCCACCACGGGTTTTATCCTAAGCATAATAACGTACATATTTTTTAAATGAAGACTCAGATAATATGGGCTAGTCCCAAACAACACAAGTCCAAAAGAAAAATAATTATTGATGTTGAGGTTTATAAAAAAGAGTGACCTAGCTGTAACCGCACTAAAAAGTAGGAAATAGAAAATAGTGAGTTCGCAACGAATAGTTCCTACTACTCTAAATGATAGTGCCTTAATACTTATTTATCTGGGAAAGAGCTGGGTTTCTGCTGTCGTATTTTCTTCTTTTGCCACTAAGGGAAGAACGCTAAATAAAACTTTAAGAGAAAAATTAGTTCTGGTGCAAAGACTGTCTCAGTGGCGTGGTGGGCGAAGTCCACTTGCGGAGCATGAGGTAGCGGGTTCGATTTCCGCCGAGTGGTAAAGTGTTTGTTCTGCAAGCAATTGCTCTTTGGTCTATTTAATATGAATAATAAAAAATATCTCTAAATATGTACTTATGTTATTACGTAAATCAGAGTACTAGTACCCGTAACACACGCTTAGAGCTTACCACTGGGCTAGATGTTGTTGTATGGAATGTACGGAAATATTTATTTATTTATCTTTTCAAAAATAGAAATATAATTAATTTTGTTCACAGCAACGGCACTTTTAATTCCTATTAACTCGCATCATTGTGTACCAGGGCACCAAAGGGGTGTTGTGTACCAAAGTACCAGGGAAACATTCCTTTTAGAGACATCCACGCTCCCATTCAATCTAGCCGCAGAGGACAGATCTGATAAGCCGCTATCTAACCCGTATAGAGAAAACTACGCAACACAATTTTCCCTACGAAACGGAACAAAGATCCTTCTTTGTTTGTTTGTCTCGCTTTCCATTTTGGCATATACTGACCTCATTTTATTTTAAAAGGCTTTTTATATTGAACTAGCGACCCGTCCGCGGCTTTGCCCAAGTAAACTAGTATTTTAACGTGGTAAAAATGCTCATGTGTCATTCTTACTTACATATAAGCTAAATTGTTGTCAAGTTTCATCAAAAACTTTGCGCGTTAATGAGCAACAAACACAATTACTCACTCACATCCTCACAAACTTTCGCGTGTATAAAATAAACTGAATCTAGTTCAACCATTGAAAATATATATTTTAATGTCAATTTGATCTCGTTTAGGCCATAAAACGTGTATAGCCTCTCTAATCGCGTTTATTACGCGCCCGCTTATGGGTTCCGACCTTCCGACTAAAATAATTTGAAGTCATTATGGATACCCTAAGTCCAGCAATGGATGTACTACTACTGAAATGCTTACACACATCCTGGTGACCGACAGATGCCTTAAGGAAACCTAAAAATTGGACATCCAAAAGTATCCTATGTCTTTCCCAATAAGTGGGCTTACCCAACACTACAATATTTTTAATCGTTGTCCTAATATTGGGCGATGAAACTGCTGCACAGTTTTTAGCAACTTTTGCAGTCTCATCATTAACTCAATAACCTAGAAAAAAAATTGAGGGGTGTCAAGGGACACCCGGATGGAACGAAGTTATAGTTATATTATATAATAATAATAATAGATTATTATACACTATTAATTATATATTTACTTAATACACTCAACAAAAATAATCATCGCGACAGCACACTGTTCAATGCGAAATAGAAATGAAAATATCTGGCTTGCTTTCTATAAGAGAGAGAGAGAGAGAGACAGACAGAGAAACATGCGACGCCGCACAGCTTACGATAGCTCACTATAGCAAAAAGTGTCGTGACAACTTTTCGTAAGATATTTTTCCGTCTAGCCCCCTTTCATAACGCGCGATAAGGTACTTCGTTCCAATATGTACTCTTCTTCTTCTTCTTTAGGTGCCACTTCATTACTGAAGGTTGGCAGTCAGCTCCTTAAATTTGTCTTTGTTCATGGCGATCCTGAACAGCTGTTCCACGGTTTTAATGCCAGTCCAATGTCGAATGTTCCGAAGCCATGACATTTAACGTCCACCAACTCTGCGCTTTCCGGCAATTTTCCCCATCATCACAGTTTGTTATATAGTATAGATGGTACCGTGGTTTACGAAGTAGGTGACCAAGATATGCGACTTTTTTATTTTAATGGTCCGTACTATTTCCACTTTCTTGCCCATACGCTTAAGCACCTCAACGTTGGTAATGTGGTCCATCTAGCTTATTCGTAATATGTACTCTATATATACTAATATTATAGAGGTAAAGCTGAAGACTTTGTTTGCTTGAACGCAATGATTCGATGCTTATCTAGATCATTAATATCATTATATTAGACACTAGCCTGCCTCAGTGGCGCGGTGGGCGACGGTCGCCTTGCGGCGCTAGAGGAAGCGGGTTCGATTCCCGCCGAGGCTTCAAGTGTTTGTATGTTCTGCAATCCTTGATCTGGGTGTTTCATCTGTATAATAAAACATATCTTTATATTATGTATGTATGTCTATTATATCAAGTATATCTAATGTCTAGTAGCCGTAACACAAGCTTAGAGCTTACCACGGGGCTATTTGTTGTTGTGTGGATTGTCCGAAAATATTTATTTATTATTATTTACTAGCGACAATATAAGTAAATAATTAAGTTAGTAATACAGTTACGTGTTGCACTTGTGTTACTACAATAAATGAACGGTGCAATTTCAAAAGTAAAAAATAACTGTGTTGTCATCTCATCACTCGCCTTTACGACTTTAAGTTCTTAGTACTATATACATACTTAGTTTGTGAATTATTGTTGACTACATAGGATTTCTAAAGTAGACTAATAACTAAACATACTTAAAAAAATAACTAAGAAAAGTTAAAGGAATTATTATTCAATTATCATATAATTTTTTTTCGGCGTAAAATACATCCTGGAACTTCAACGAATATTTAAAAAAAGAATTGACCAAAATGGTCAAGCGTTGTTGAGTTATGCGTTTACCAATACATTTTGCGAGGTTTTTGGAGTTTACTCCTTAAGAAACGATTTGAGTTATAAGGCCCGGTATGGTAATTTTATGGGGAGTAAAATCAAGTGTTAACAAAAGTTGAGGCGTTACGTAGAAAGAGACAAACATAATATATATCTGTAGGATTTAACATGTAAAAGAATGAGATGGAATACCGTCGAAACGTCACGTTCGAAATAAGAACTTTAACGCATTTTGATTGGTTGTTTGTTGTGTCTCTGGAATGCGAGTTACCATTTTTGACATTCGAATACGCGTTCGAAAAAGTATTCGTCTAGCATTCACTTAGAATTTCTCGGTGAGTAGAGGTGAGAGTGCAAAGTTATTCAGTAAAATCATCAATATTTACAAAAAAATTTTGGCCAGACGTTTCTTTTTCACTTGGATAATATCGTCTTACAAAGATACCTTTACGTTTTTGTGCAGGGAACTAAAACAATTGACGAATTTATGGTCCTCTCAACGCGTTTCGTTGGAACATATAATAAGTACCTTCTGTTATTTATTAATTAAAATATTAAAAAGAAGCTATAGTTTCGACACCTAATTAATTTGTTCTTTGCAAGAATGATATTATAAATAAAAGTGAAAGAAATCAATCATCCTAAAATTGGATTTGTATAAATTTTTATTATTTTGTAACATACTTTATGTAATACGCTTTATTGAAGTAATATAAACAATCCGAATATTTACAGATATATGTTTGTTTCTCTTATCATTTTAGCAGATGCGTTTATGTACCCTTTTTTTCTATTCGATGTACATATATCATAATATCGTTCGTAAGTAGTAAACTCCAATCGTGCGTCGTAGCTGACACACACACACTTTTTTTTATATTATAGAAGATTTGCAGTACCCGTCGGTGTAAACCACATTTATTTTTCTTGCAGTATCACGTATTTTCCCGTAGTACAAAGTAACCTATGTCACTTCTCAAGCTTTAGATTTTCTTTGTACCAAATTTACATTTCACATTCTCACAATCTAACAAACTTAACCTCTTTATAATATTAATAAAGATTCGATGTATAATTTATTTTATTATGTCATCGCACCGTCCTGTTATTTGTCGTGTATTTTCCTCTCCCTATAAATGTTGTCTGGAAGAAATTGCTTTAAGCAATAAGGCCGCCCATTAAGTATTTTGTATTAAGCTTTAAGTCCCTATAAAAAAGAGTTATATTATCTAATATAATATATAAGATAATATAACTCTTTTTACAATTCTCGTGTCACAACGGCTTCACCGATTCTCATGAAATTTTGTGAGAATATTCAGTAGGACTGAGAATCGGCCAATATCTATTTTTGCGAAACAACGTTTGCTGGGGTCAGCTAGTTATTTTTTTTTTTATAATCAGGGATAGCAGAGGACCTTATACATAGAAATATAAGAGGGATTTAGTAGCAGCGTTATTCTGTGTACTCCATCCAACTTACTGTGTTCGCCAATCCGGCTTGCAAGCGCGGTGATTATGTCAATTCCCCATAGACCTGTCATAGGTTCTCTTGGGGAGACCCGTGTGCTCCAGTGAAACACTTAATGAGTTGATTATGACGAAGATGACGATGAATGATAAAACTTAAATAGCTATTTTATCAGCTGCATAATCGCTTTTAGCTGTTTCCAATAATTTCGTAATAGCCACTCCACTTCCTCATCCTTTAATAAAGTGGTAGTACATCATTGGTAATATTAAGTGTAATATATGCACCTAATTGAGTATCAATGGTTTTACCCGTAGGTAAGTATTGTTTTGGACTTACTCCAGAAATGCCCTGCGAGTATACCCTGTGGAAAAACATTCCACAATTCCCCTGCGAGACCTATTCGAGCAGTGGCAGGGAATTTCGGGAAACATTATCCAATTATCCCCTGTTTCATTTTATAAGGTACAATCAACATTAATCCTATATTTTCAAAAATCTTATCCTTCACCAAAACTGAAATTAATCATATTACAGCACTAAATACAAACATAATTATAAAATACTAACATAAGGAATTGTACATTATGTTAGTAAAATAGTCTTAGTTTAGTTATTGAACGCGTCGAAATGGTACAGTATGCGTCACTAACTGGTAACCCCAATGGTGGTTTGTATGTAGAAGGGGTTACTAGTTGGCGACGCATACCGTGCACAAAGCTTGTTGATTTGTACAATAACAATCATAAACGGACAAGCAGTTGTTATAAAACAAATTGCTGTGTTCATTTGTTTTTGTTGTTTGTTTTATTCGTTTGTTTTCACTAACAATGTAGGTAAAATTTTTAAGACTGCTCTGGTTTTATAAAAGTATTCAAATATGAATATGCAATTTTATACCGTTATACAAAAGGTATAGTTTCTACTAGAGCCATCAACTCACTGCTAGCAATTAGTCGCCAACTCAGATTTTGACAATTTAAAGATTTTTAATAAGTTATAAACCTCAATTTGCAGGTTAAACTATTTTTAAATTGTATGCAGAAAAAGATTAAGACACATCCGCCACCTTCGCGCACAAAGGATTCGAACCGGCATCTTCAGGATAGCGCCCCGATTGCAGATCATGACAGTAAGATTATGACAGTTACTCTTTCTAGATGTTTCTTGAAAATTCTACAAAGGGATATATTTATATTTCAAAAAAACAATGTACATACGTCATAGCTACGTGTATCTAATCTCTGAGTTACTTACAAAAATTTGTATCTACTTCTACGCTACTATTTCATATCATAATTTGGCGAATTTCGCGAAGACGATAATTAAATCCTAAGGAAATATTTACTGATAGTTTTCGAATTGCCTCACGGCATAGTAACAAGTTTTCAGCTGGTAGTTAATTAACGTACGCCGCAACCACCGTTATATCTAGCTCAGGGGTGTGGTACAAACAATAAGAACAGGTGATAATATATCTATAATACATATTTTAGGTATTCGATATTCTGTACCAATTAATCGATCAATAGGATTCATTAAGAGAACCGAGCAAGGCTAGGTCACAAAGGCACATTAATTTATGATCGATGTATTTGTCCTCTGATATCGTCTAAATGACTGTCTACATTTATAAAAATAACGGCATATAGAGCTAACTAATGATATACTAGTCTACATTAACGGACTACGGCGTATATTTGTGTTAACGCCGTGGCCTGGTACATCAATGCAACGCAAAGTATTCGGGCGGAGGCGATGTTGGCCATACCTTCGTCACTTCAGAATCCTATAACGCGCAACACGAAATGAATCTTTGCTTGTTATGATATTGCAGACAAGTGTCCACGTATTCACAATGTATAATAAAAAAATAATAAAGAAGTAAAAATGTATTGTATATCTATATATATAAAAATGAATCCCTATTTCCCTTGGTCACGGCATCACGCCTGAACGGCTGGACCGATTTCGCTAATTCTTTTTTTGTTCTGTTCGTTATTGTCAGGAGAAGGTTCTTATGAAAGAAAAAATTAAGGAAATTGCGCGGAAAATTAGAAAATTTAAAATAACTTAACCAACATATAAAATTATTAAACTTTTTAATGTAACCTTAAGACATTTGACATAGAATTGACTGAATGCGTGCTGAAAATATGGTCAAAGAGGATGAAAAAAAAGACATTTAAAACGGATTCTTCTGTCAATCTTATTTTATTGATAAACAATACATTTAATAACTTAATAAAATCAAAAATCTGCTCATTTATGGCGTCTAAGGCGGAACAAAGTTCGCCGGGTCAGCTATCATAAAGTCGGAGACATGAATAATACTAATAAAAGACTAAATTTTGGCTCTCCTGTAAAGTGTCAAAAATACACATTGGCTCATATGCCTCTCATCTCTTACCTCGTTTTTTAGTGCGCATGCATCTGTAAATGTAGCCTAAGCGACAAATACCTTTAAGTCAGTGCAAGCTGGTTACATATAAGTTACTGAATTCTCACAGCTCAGCCTGGTTTAGAACAGCAAGCCTATCTAACATCCCTAATGAAAACTGCCAACGTTTGTCTCTATCGTTCAGACCCCCTATTCTACTCTTCCCATTTCGAGTACCGGTACGTGTGTGACGAGTGGTAAGTTTTGTGTTGCAATCTAGCCTCCCGGTTTCAATGCTGTTCTATTGTGTTATAGTAGATATTACTGACAGTCTAAAAGGACCATTTTTCATTTTTAATAATAAATGTGAATGAGGCAGAATTATACAAATTAATTCTGGAACTATTTGAACTTGGAAAACCCGGAAATGTGTTTAACTCGCTCGTTGGTAATCGCCAAAGATTTGATAATATGAAAGAAATGGGCAGAACATCATATTTTTAATACGATATGGAATTCATCATTCATTTCCTCAGTTGACAGCCTCAGTGGCCCGGTGGGCGGAGGTCCGCTTGCGGTGCAAGAGGTAGCGGGTTCGATTCCCGCCGAGGGGTCAAGTGTTTTTATGTTCTGCAAGCATTTTCTCCTTGGTATGGGTCTATTATATTAAGTATATCAGATGTCTAGTACCCGTAACACAAGTTTATAGCTTACCACGGGGCTAGGTGTTGTTGTGTTGATTGTTCGGCAATATTTGGGAGGTGGTGTACCCACTGTAACGCCGCCCGCGCAAAGCAACTCGAACATTAGCGAACCAATACAAGGTTTTCCGCGGTCAAACATCGGTCTAGTGGCAAAGTCGATACACTACCCAAAAAACACGGATTATTATCAAATTAACCGTATTCCTAAATTACTATTTCAGCTAGATGGCTCAAAAGCAAAATACGCTGTAAGCATAAAGTCAATTTCGGCTGGACGTCGTGAAAGCAGAATACTCAGTCAGCAAAAAGTCAATTCATCTGGATGATTGAAAATCACAATGTAGCAAAACGTCTGGAAATATTCTTGTTAGGTTAAAATACTTTAACAATATATTTTTCTATCAAACCTATATTTAATTTAAAATATATAACATATTCATGGACAACTATCATCTCTCTGTTAAAAAAACGAACTACTAAATCATTAATGGAAACCGGACTAGGAAGGATTACGTATTCCGAACTAAAATGGTTATGAATTATATAGTAACCCGATACAATTGGATCTCTGTAGAGCAATATAACTTGTACCAAACAATAGCAATGAGCATTCGTGTGGGAGAACACTACACTTCACAAACAACTAGCCATGTACACTCGCTAGTAACATACTTAAACTAAAGCTTATCTGCTACAAAATAAGGTTGAAATTACAACGTATTTATAATGTAGTAAAAATGTGTTCCTACGAGGCTGGAATATGTCGAGATCGAGAGATAACCTCACGCTGATTGAACTTGAAAATTGCTTTACATAAAGTAAGATTTATAGTAGACCCTAATGTTACTTTGACATAGTTCATATTTGTAAATAAGTACAGTTATGTGGAAGTTTACGGAGTTGGACCAGTAAATCTCTATGAATGTCGGCTCGTATTTGATACTCGTTACTTTACCTATGGTTATGTAAATTCTACAAGTTATGTAACCCTCGTAAATAGATTGTACGAAATAATGTTAGGCTCATAAATCAAAGATTGGCGCTAAGTATCTTCCTTCTCATATCCTTCATGCAGATGACGACAAACATTTTTGATGCTTTGAATTCTTTTTACAATGTTCTTTATCAGCAGCTCATAATTCCAAATTTGAAGAAAGGACAGTATAAATAATTATAAATAAATCAATCTTTTAATCCGTTCAAAAATGTAAAAATTTTAATTAGTGCAAAAAAAAAAGGAATAAGATGCATCCAGAACTCATTAGTAATAAAACCTGAGCTTTCTATTAAATGCATCGATGCGCTAACAGTTACACTCAGTCGCCTATCACGTGACTCGTCTGTTAAAGCCAGATTTATCGTTTTGTAAAAATCATAAAAAACATTGAATTAGCTAAGTCAGATGAATTTTATGCCTAAATGTAAATAGAAACCTAAACCTAAAAAAAACCAGCATTGAGCAAAACAAGACTTGTAAATAATGAACGCTATGATCACATTTTGTCGTCAAAGAGAAATAAACTTGACTTCCGATCAAGCGCTGTTTATCAAAGCCAACATTTAAACAGCGGAAATTTACAATCAATTTAAACGTAGACTACCGATCCTAAACTGTGACCTCAGTGCGCGAGTGTATAAAAGGACTTATAAAACTCCAACAACGCACACAAAGGAAGGGTATCCAATAACTATGTACATAGTTCTAGGTCAGTGCGGGTAAGGGTTTAAAGGTACGGAACTATAAAATAGCTGGAACGAAACGAGAACGGTTCCAATCGTATTGTTGGTTATTCTAGCTAAATTAAGGTAAACTATTCCCTGACATCAACAAATTGGAATTAACCCTTTTGTAGTATCCAATGAACTAAGTTCAAATTGGAATTTAGGTTATGTTGTGTATCCTCACAACTGCTCTATTTCTGCGTAAGAGGATATATTGGTGGGTTATTTGCATAGAGAATGTTGTAATTGTTCAGGCATTTTCTTTTTTCTAAGATAGAGCAAGCGATGCCACCAACGCTCCACTGCACTAAAGCGCTCCCGTCATTTTTCCCTACGCGTCGCTGCTTCCTTAGATATTCATAACTAACGATGTATTACTAACATCCGTATAGTGGACCGTTAAAATTATGGTGTAGCTTTGAAAGCGCGGTGGTGGTAAGGCGGCGGTGCGTGTGTACCGGGTGCGGTGGCAGTTTCGTGCAGTTTGATTAAATTTATTGAACTAAGCATAAAATTACAACCCAAACCGTTGTTACAACCGAGATTTTATAAGCAGAAGTGACATTAAATATGAATATAAAATAAAACACTCGGTGCCAAAAAAAAGCAAATGAAAGTATGTTCAAAAGATAATTTAGATTTAAATAAAATATTTTTTTAAGATTGTGTTTACCTTGCCTCCACTATCTCCTCTGACACCTTCCAGGTGATTAGGCATGTTGTAGGTACATCAAATTTGGGAGCCGGTACTGAGGAACGTCGTTTACAACTAGTTTAATTATTTTTTATTAGAAGAGTAGGTAACTAAAAAGGGTGTATTCAATTAATACAACGTGTACAGTTCTGAAGATATTAAGTAGGGATGTTGCGGATGCAATTTTTGTCACATCCGCGGATGCGGATGCGGATCTGTACAAATAACTTAAGTGTTAGTTTCGTAGTTTAAAAAAAACAGTCATATTTATCCTTTCTTTATTAAATAACAAAGTAGTGAGTGAATTACTATTTTTAATTAATTATTTTAGTAAATAAATTTGAAGTTGCATTATATTTAATGAAAAGTAGAGGTAGAATGGCCGCCTGTTCGGACTCCAGTCTGTTTCGCAACGGTTCGTATATTAATCCTGCGCTTCTAAATAGCTGTTTGTTCACTTGGAACACTGGCTGGTAAAGCTAATAAGAATTCGCGTGCTGCGATAACACTTCTTAACAAAAAGCACAATAAATTGCAACATCCCTGATATTAAGTTATTTGACTGACCCGTTATATTTGAAACCGAGTGTACATTGTTATTTTTTTTATTAATACATCTTCTATTTTTATTAATACAAATTTATACATATTTATGAAAAAAAGTTAATAAAAATAATGTTAATAAAAAGTTTGTAAATTGTAACCTAGAATTTATATGAACTTAGGATAGAATTTATTGTTTGTTGGTATAAATATTGTCCACCGATTTATTTGCACGAATGCTAGGTAAGTCAAATATTGTATTCAATCAGGGTAAAAGGTTATGTTGAAATTTTTTTTCCTCTGTACACTGTTTCATGTGAGTTTTAGATTCAATCAAAAAGGCTATTTGTAGTTATGGATTATATGCACTGTTAATATTTTATTTATGTGAAATACCTACCAGCGCATTTAAGGAATGACAGGAGCAGGTAAATGGTTTTGATAAAATAAAAAACTATTTTCTGAATCATACTAGTGACTCTAAGTGCAGGGAACCGATTAAGATTGCAATAGCATTTTCTAGGAAAATTGCATTTGAAAAAATGCACTAAACACCCTAAATACTGAATTGCGTGACAGGAATTCTCAGAACGGTATTAATGTTTGAGTCATTAATGTTAGAGCTAATAGAAATAGTGGGCATTTGGGTCTCAGAAAATTAAATTTGACAAAAATTTGCATATAAAATGGTGTCAATTGAGAGTTTGTACACTAATAGTTCTTGCGAATGCTCGGCGTTCTGTTCGAGGTAATGCTCACTGCGAGTAAGCATTTACACATACACACACGCACACACATAAGCACCTCTTGCCTTCACCGTTAAATAAGTGTTTTAAGCGCACTTAATTTTTTAAGAATAAAAGTCATTCGAATGTAAGTTGAGTATCCTCCCACTTAGCCACCACAGGTTTTTTTTTAGACCTAGCTTCCTAGCAACCCACAATTATGGGGCTTAGTGGATTATGTTGAAGGCAGAATTTTGATTTTGTTTAAGTATATGCAAGGTGTAAATCTGTCAGCGCTGAGTAAGCGGTCGGCGTTGTTCTAAAAGGTTTCTAGCGACCATACAAATATAAACGCGCCCATGGTTAGCGTAACACAGATCAGCCTAAGCGATTTTTTTATTAAAATGTTACATTTACGTGTGGAAGTACGGACAATTTGTATTTAAAATTGAAACGAACTGTCAAATTTATTTACTTGATCAGTTAAAATTTTTATATTTTGTTTTATTAATTTTAAGTTGCCTGTCCATATATGCCCTGTATTTCCAAGAAAATTAACGTTTTGACTTTGACATAATCATATTTTGTATTAAAGCTATATAAAATATTACTGCAAGATTGACCTGGCAATAACAAGTCACTTAAGTGAGCCAGGTTGAGCTATTTAATGGTTTCAAGCAATTGGTTCTTAATATTAAAATTATAACAAAGAAATTCCATTACTTTGAGTCGTATTTCCATGCATATGCCATAGGTATACTCAGCGTCAAATTGATATAAACGTCTAGAATAGTAAAAAAAATGAAACCAAAATGATATAAGCGTAATTGTATGTGCCCAAATCGTTCTAATTTATCTTTTTATAAAAGAATGATAATTTTGAACACCTTGACCGATCATATGATATAAATGAAGCAATAGAAGTAAGATTTTTGAACGCTTTAGCGTTCATAAATCTTATCATATCTTTTACGCATAAATGCGCATTATAATAATTGTGAAATAAAAAAAAAACAATAAGATATGGGGTTACCCTACTGAGCTGAAAATGTTTTTTATCCAACCCATACGTTTGGGGTGTTTTTGGATACGTCTTTAAAAATTATATTGAGGTTTCTAATATTTTTTTTAAACTAAATTGCTGAGAAACTCTGCCAAAGAGTTTAAATGTGTACCCCTGGGTTTTACCGAATATTGGTTTGAACGAGATCTTGAAAGTGGTTTTATTTTAATACGTCATAGATCGTTAACCGCTATTTACCTTTCATTTCTAAGTAAAGTATAATTTTTATACTAAAATAAGGGTATACACTGTTAAAATACACGGAACCCTTAATTATCGAAATTTTAAATTAATCAATAGGCTGTAACAATTACATAAGTTAAACTATTTTTCGGTAGAATTTCGACTGACCACGCATGCTGGTCACGCGAAGCACCGCTTAAGATTTATTCAAGCGTTGTTTTATTACGAAGAAACGTATTTCTTTCTTGTTCATCATTTTATGGAATTCCTTTGACATGGAATCTGAACATTACTATTTGATTGCTACGAGTTCGTAGGCGATGGCTACGGCGTAGACGTGCTACGTGCGTAGCGTTTTGTTATAGTTTTGGAGCAATTTAGCGAAATGTGAAAACTAGTATTATTGTTTCTTATTATTTGTTCTCTCCCATTTTTTTTTAATAGAACCTTACTTTAATAGAAGCTTTACTTCCCGAATTTGGGTAGGTACGCGTTTAAACAAACAAGGTTTTCATATTAATAATACAAGCCTGATGATTTAAAATAGTTTAAAATAATATTATGCATATCGAGTTGCACGACAGTCATGACCAATGAAGCGAACCTTCCCATAAAAAATATCTTCAAGAATTTTAATAAATATACTTTTTTAAAATTTTGAATATACTTTTTTATTAAAAAGTTTTAGGAAATAATTTTCTTAAAATTGTCCGTAATCAGCTCAGCTCTAATATGTATGATTATAATATTGCATAATTTATAGTATAATATTTATGCAAATAATTTTTGCTCATTCAACAATAACGGTGAATTGTGTTAAATTTAACTTTCAAGATTTGAATACTGACAAACAGCTGGACATGTGAAACTTCATCAACATTTGAGCTGTAGAACGTCCACTGCTCGACAAAGATAAAAAATACCCCTAAAAGATTCCCTTAAAGATTTTCCAGTTATTTCCATTGGATGACTGAATGCAACGTGAAGCGTGGAAAAAATAAAATAAAGTTTTAAAAATACTGCACAAATATATTTTGCGATAAAATAAGTTATTTGAACCTTATTCATAATAATCGATTCATATAAAATTACGTTAAATTAATCGCTTTTACAGTAACATAATACGCATTCAATCAAACACGACCCCATGCACAACTTTGCAGAATATGAATTGAATTCCCAAAGTATATATTTCAGCAAATTAAATGTTTACATTAATGGTTTCGGTAATAAAATACTGTGTTCGGTTTCCCTGTTTTGTTTTTCGTCACGTAGGATATTATGGGTCATTGACCTAAAACTAGTTTAACACGCAAGCATCCACTTGAAAAGGGGAGTAATTATTGTATTCGTTGGATCGGAAAATATTGCGGGTTTATTTTAAGGGGTTTTTATTTTTGTGATTTATTATTAGTGCAGATATCGTTAAAGTATAATACTCGGATATGCATGTTGAAATGAGCATTAGTTGATTCTCTTATAGAGGAAATAAATATTGATCAGTAAAATACAAACGAAACATAAAATGCCTAAGGCCATGCTTAATAATATTTGTTAGTTACACAATAGTGCATAAAACATTCGGATAATAGTCAATTGTCGCATAGTGTTAAGAATATTATTCTTATAATTGTATTATAATTGTGTGCGCAATAAATAATTATAGATAATTCTTATTATAGTGCAAAGTTGCTTTTTACCACGTGCTCGATTTTGATGACCGTGCAAGCAAAAGATTTTAAAATTTAACCACGAGCCCAGCGATTTCAAAATCAGAATCCTGAGCGTTCGCTTACGCCTATTTTGATCAAAAGGGAATCAAAGGAACACAAATATTATTTGCACTCGAGTACTACACATTATTTTTCTTTCTTATTCACCGAGGAAATAGCCTAATGCAACATTTTTCAGCTCAATGAGAAATCGGAAAGTGTGTCAAATTTACCTTGCAAGATTTTTATTTTAGACAAACATCAGGTCAGTTAAATCTCAGACTTTTTTGTCTAAGATTTAACTTCTTTTACATAAGCTGTGGGTGAAACTGGGTAGAAGCGTAAAAAAGAACTTCGAAGGTTTTCGAGCCTAAGGTTAAAACAAATTAATATAGGTTTTATGATCAAATCGGCACCAAGTAGTGGTAGGTAGAAGTAAAAAGGTTTAATCATGTTTTGGAATAACAAACAGGGCGCACTCAGTGTTCTAAATTCAAATATATTTTAACCTGCAGGATAACAATAGCTTTTGCACAAAAAAATTCTATACATAAGTAAATTTAGATTGTTTGTTCTGCAAGCACCTTGGCTCAATTGCTTAAATTTAAAATAAACAAAAAAAAATACTTGAAAAGTATCAGGTGGACTTAAACTACACAAAAGGGATCCGTGTATAATTTATACACTTAAAAAAAACATGAAAAAACATTTTGTTTAAAAATAATCAGCCAGAGCACGGGAATTGACCTACAATGGGACAACAGAGAATCATAAATAAATCTAAATTTAAAATTTAAGAAAA
Source organism: Gymnoscelis rufifasciata (assembly GCA_929108375.1). Classification (NCBI taxonomy): domain Eukaryota; kingdom Metazoa; phylum Arthropoda; class Insecta; order Lepidoptera; family Geometridae; genus Gymnoscelis; species Gymnoscelis rufifasciata. Next base: position 6,735,943 of record OV815302.1, on the reverse strand, counting down.
ACCCCCGATCCCAATGCCTTCATTTCTTTTACTGTAAAACAACATAATTATTATGTAATGTGGACGCGATGCGCTTTCATTTGATACCCCACACTAGTATATTTGCAGATTTTCTGTTTTCCTTCCCCACTCTCACCCCCATAACTTTTAAACGGCTCAACCGATTTTCATGAAACATGTCTAAAACACCCGGTCCATACTCACCTTTCATACAAAAAAACTAAATTGAAATCGCTTTATCCATTCGGGAGCTATGATGGAACAGACAGACAGACACGTCAGACTTAAAATAACACCCCTCTTTTTCGGTCAAGGGTTAAAAAAATATTTAATACGAGATACAGAATAACCAAAAAGTAGTGCTGACTAGAAAAAATCAAATATCGTCATTCGTTTCTAGGCTTATAATATCACACTGCATCAGTGTGTCTTTTTGCGGCTTTACGTTGATACGTCTAAAAGGATTTTATTGAAAATGTTTGAATATTTTTTTATGGAGCATGAAATACGTAACTAATCCGCCATTTAGATAAAAAACGTGTATTTGTAGCCAGTTAAAAAAAAAAAAATTATAATAGTAGTAAATGTAAGGAAAAATATCCAAAGTTATTACTTAATTAAGTAGGTTTCTGAGATTTTGGGTATAAAAAGGTAAAAATAATTTGGTTATTCAATTTGCCAACAAAACCGCGTTTTTTGTTTTACTATGTAGTTCCAATACCATATTTACCTTAACACTTTTTATACGTCAGCATTTTCTTTGTCTAATGTCATAGGTCTACATAGGTCTCGACGGCGCCGTTGAATTACGCCATTTAGCTACCTCGTCTCCCTAACTAATACGTTTCCTCAGTAGTAGCAAGATCACATTTATCAAAATGGCGGCTTAAACTTATATTATAACCCCTTTAGAAATATATAAAAAAAATTAAACAAATTTTATAGATAATAAATTTTGAATAGGAAATATTACATATTAGTTGTTTTAAATTCATAATTACAAACTATAACGAACAGAAAATTCATACAGCGTGATAATTTCAATAGTAATTATTATAACGAGTAGATAAACTAATGGATGGGCTGTTTATTAGTCAGAGAGACTTACTTACCTTTTACAGCTACGTAGTCATATTTTAAAACAAATAATACATCTAATACCAAAAGAAATGAGACTGTATTCATCATCAAAATTACTGTTCATTTGGAATCCACAAAATTACCTACTAATGATCAGGATAAACGTCATTTTATCACCATTTTATGTTTGTAATTTAAAACCTGTCATGACGCCATTAGAGCGACAGGTAAAATGGCGGCCTAGTTGTCGCGGAGACAAATTACACAGAACTCGCCCGATTAACTGGAAGCATCTTGAAAAGGTAATTAGAAAGCAATCTCCGGTGCCCGCCAGCCTGCATGCTAGATAGCTAACTGGAACACGAAAACACTCCTTGAAAATCTATTTGATGATTTTATCTTTTCTTTTTTTTTCTATTCTTTGTTAAAGGGTTAGGGTGTATTTCTATTTAGATTTTAATCATCATCATCATTAACCTGCTCGATATAAGCCTCGACAAAAAGAGGTGCGCATTGAAGGAAAGTGTCGTTTTGTGTAAAGTATATTACTGTAACTTTTAATCTAGATTAGGTCCAGTATTCGGGAGTATAAAACAAAAGAGTTGGTAGTACATGACACTACAAAACAGAAAGTATTTCATTTGACCACAATCTCACTTGATGTAAAGTGATGATGTGGTCTAAGATGGGACATGAAGACCTAGAAGGTATGGCTTCTCCGGACCACATTACGAAACACGAAAAAATCGCTTCACGCACTGGCCCAGCCCGGAGGGTGGTGACAAGCCGCGGCCGAAGCCTACCACCAGAGACTGTTCTTAGCACCACCCGGACGGTCACGTGTAAGGATTCAGAGGGTTACCACTTACGGACGTGAACAGACAAAACCTCCAAAACCTTCTTCTTCTTCTTATAGTGCCTCTCCTTTACTGAAGGTCGGCGGTCATCTTTTTAAACTTTTCCTTATCCAGGGCTAGCCTGAATTGGTCTTCTGCCTTCTTTATGCCTGTCCATTGCCTGATGTTACGCAGCCAGGAAGATTTCCCAACAGCCCTCTTGCCTGGTTTTTTCCCCATCATAATTGTTTGTTACGTTTTTTAACTCTCTTGTACAGAGGTTTGTGACATGACCACTATGACTATTTAAAATATATATGAGGTGGTGGTACAAATAGATTAAGTTTCACTGCAATATTTATTTATTTTTATGAGGTGGCTGAGGTTTGATCACAAATATCTAGAAGATAAAGAAGAACTACTCACTCGTAAGTCAGTTTTGGTTAGACAAGTGTGTGCTGCTGTATTTCAAGTTGTAGCTGAAGTTCAAAACAGAAATTAATCAGTTTTGCCCTTTCTGAGAACGTTTAGACTAACAGATATTTATTTTTGTGTTTAGATGACGCTACCATGCTAATTAGATAGCGTTCACGAAGCGTATCACGATTTGATGAGGTTCTTTCAGAGTTTTTGATTCGGTGCTACTCAAAACGAATTATATTATATGCATGCATTTTTGCGACAACTAATTATAGATGTGTTTCTAAAATCCAATGAAACTCATACGCATTTCATAAATACACGTAGTTTGAGGCGTTTGCTCAAAAAAACCTGATTGTTGTTTGTAAAGCCCGGAGCCCGGCATTCCAATTTCCTGCGCGAAAAGCGAAGATTTCCTACGACTTCATAATTTACGTCGAAGTTCTCAATTTTGATTAATAGTGGTATTAATTTTGGTGTGTAGAGAGATAACCGATTAATGCCCTATACGCTTTGAACACTACTTATCTAATGTTAATTATAAATTCTTGATTATTACATATTCATTTCAATTTTTTTTTAAGATGACTGCGGGTTACCGATATGTTTAAACGTATTAGATCTTTAAGGTGGCAGTATGTGTCTGGTCTATCTGGTCGTTGGGGCCGAAATGTTCTCGAATCGAGGTCGCGGATCAGTACGCGCAGCGTCGGACGACCATCAGCAAGATTGACAGATGACTTGGTCAAAGATGTTGGCTCATGGGTGATGCAATTAGCCAGTTATTGACCAGTCGGAATAATTGGTCATCTTTGAGGGTGGCTTATATCTATCTGTGGACGTCTAATAGCTGAAACGATGATGCTTATAATGTTATTTTAAATAACTTTCTTATTTGGTAGCATTTTGTGAAACAAGACATCAATTTTTAGATCTGGGTTGTTTTTTTAGACAAATATTAATGAACAAAATCGATAAACGTTCTATATTTAATGACATGATGTCCTCGATGTTGTATATAGACAATTTCATTTCATTTCAAATTCGAAACTAAGCTTAAATACTGTTGACTGAATATATAATACCATAAACCTGGTATTAAACAGAATTGTCACTAATTTAGGTTCATGAATATGTTTTTATAACATTATTTATACCTCCTATAAGTCCTAAATAAAAAATTAAATATTATTATGAATGTTGCTTGTCAAAATTTGTTTCGGTAGCCTTTATACATATATACTTATATAATAAAGCTAAAGGGTTTGTTTATTTAATCGCGCTAATCCCAGGGACTACAAACTGATCCGATTTAAACACTCTTAGATAGTATATTTATTTAGGAAGGCTAAAGGTTACTTATTACAAAGAAAATACTTAGTTCCCGTGGAAAAATATAAAAAAACACGATAGTACCTTATAAATTAGATATTTCATTAAAAGCTTCTTGTCTAACTAAACTAGTTTAATATACTTGTTTCGTGAAACTAAAAATAAAAACAATGTTATTTTTATGAAATCTGTGACATAGCGGCCTGCCCATGAAGTATGACAAAAAATATTTGTTTGTACTATTACGAAATTCAGGACTTCATAGGCTTGAATTTACTGACAGTTGTCACAAAGATTATCGCGCGCCCGTTTAACGCAGTGTCAAGCCTTAGGCCGCGCTCATGGACATACGTTGCTTCATGCAGCGTATCAGGCGGGGCGTCGAACGCACGTCAGACGGGGCGTTGAGCAGCGCGATGAGCGGCTTTTCGTTCGTCGAGCGGCACTTGCGGCAATTTAATCAATATAGCAACCTCCGCCGCGGCGTTGATCACCGCGTTCGACACTACAATTCGAACTAATGGTTTCAAAGCCTAAAAAGACCTGAATACTCGAGACAGGACAGGCGTAGCTTATCCTAAACGTGGCTTTAAGCTATTTATAGATTGGACGTAATATCCGTTTTCCGAGTCAATTGCATAACAATGCAATATTTTTATAACTAATTAAAAAATATATATGATTATTCAATCTGATGAAGGAGATGGAAGGTGGTAATAGGAAATCTATCATAAAAAAACGTAAGCCATAGAGGATTTATGTAAAATACTGTGTACAAATGGAATTTGCAAAACCAAAACTCAATCAAATAAAACATGTCACACAATTTTGCACGCTGCAAAATATACTCAGAATTCAATGCTATATAACATTTTATTCCATTTCCTTTTAGATCAACGCTATCTGATTGAATTGAAATATCAAAAACTGAACTGGCATGTCGTTTATCTGATAAACATGTGTATAACTAAATTTGTTGTTCAGTAAGGCGAAATGCGTATATTTGCCTATCCGGTCCGTGTGGTTTTGTTGGCTTTTTTTCGTATGTTTTGATATTGAGAAAATAATGTTCCAGCAAAAGGATGGCAAAGGACAAAGTATTTTAAGGCTCGTATTGAAATGAAAAATGAAAATATATTTATTTTGTTACTACAAACATCACAAGCTAATTATAAAAACAAACAGGTTATAACTTATAAATTATCATGGTTTTTAACAGGTGTTTCCGTGATCATGGCGCTTGCAACAGCGTCGAAATATCGGAAAACTCAAAAACCGTCAAATCATGGTATGTTACCCGATAAATCATTACAAACAGGTTATTTAACTAAAAGAATGCTATTCCTGGATGGATGACATAGGTACCCAAACTATGAGAGCCTGTGTGGTGGCTTACCAATACCCACCAACGGACATTTATTATAAAAATATAATACGGTATTATAAAAAGCACAGAGACATAAAAGCTGAAAAAATATATATACTAGGTTCGTGTAAGTAGTGGTGGTATGTGTTACAAATCAAACAGAAAGACGTCAATAAAATAAAACAAGGAGAGATTATGATCAGTTTCACAAAAATGAAATTCTTATAAAACTTACACCTGGTTTCTACAACAAAAAAAATCATATCCATCATAGCAGCTACTAACAACGTATTGGGTGGTTTTACTATAAAAAGCAGCTACTTTACAAATTCCTCTCTAGCTTTAGAAAATCGAAGCACTTTCGAAGCTGACTTAATTTTATTTTAAGAATATAATAATGTTCTCGGGAAAATGTTTTAGTGAAACTTTTTCTAACTTTAATTTTATTTTATCATAATGCTACAGAGTAGGCAAATACATAGATAAATAAGCCACTGTCTAAAATATTCATTAAGCTTAAAGACGAAATAAGACGATAGAATAATTTAATTTCCAGATACAATATTACAATATGTTTTTAATATCTTTATATTAAATGTTAGTATAATTATAAATAAAAGCCGAAACCTGCCAGAAACATGAAACATGAAAGTCTCCTTATCTTATATTTCTTGAGTATTGTTTATCCGAATTTTCTCGGATTACAAGTTGCAAGCGGAAAGAGACTTACATTTAGATTTGTTTATAAAGTAGGGGTGCATAGAAAAGTTTTAATCTACAATTATCTAGAGGAAAAAAAATAAGTTGTGTGACTCAATTCAAGAAGAGGTAACGAGTCAGTTATTTAAGAACATACTCTTAAATCGTAAAAATTAATAAGATTAAATGTCATAAAACAAAAAAAATAATAATGAACATTTGCTTTGTTTGAAAGAAGACACTTCTCACTTTAAGAAGAGGTAACGAGCCAGTTATTTAAGCACAAACTCTTACTCGTAAATCGTCAAAATTAATAAGATTTAATGTCATAAATCAAAAAATAGTTAATGAACACTTGCTTTGTTTGAAAGTAGACACTTAGGTAAGAAAACCGTATCTAATTTATATTGTAAAAAGAATAATGCTTTGTCTGTCAAGATATTTCGACACTACTTCAGCAATAATCACGGTTAAACTTGTCTTTTCATGCAAACATTTAATCATTAAATGCAAAAAGTCTAGCTATCGAAGCCGAGTTGGCTATGTGGGAACACACTTGATTCTCATTCTCAAGGTATTAAGTTCAAAAAATTTTATGCGAGCTCTAAACACGTGCTTTAACGGTGAAGGCAAACATCGTGAGAAAACCGACATGTTCTGAGCGCTTTTAAGAGTTTGAAGGACATGTGTGACATCACCACCCACTTGGCTAGCGTGATGAATTAAGGCCCAATCTCCCTAAATAGAGAAGTCCCTGTGTCCCAGCAGTGAGTATTTGTATATAGGGACGCTTATGGCATGCTTTAAGAACGAGTGCCAATGTATCGCTGACGACAGGATTTAGTTTTCTGCACTGCGGCGCAAATGTATTATACTAACAGTGATATAAATAAATACCTCAATCAACACAACAACATCTTGCCCCGTCACATCGTAAGCTCTATGCTTGTGGCTCCTAGACATCTTATATACTTAATTAATAGACATACAAAAGAATAAGAATCATTTATATTGTCACAATCACAATAAAATACAACAGTTTCATAAATTAACAAAAGGTAAGAACTAAATCAAAAAAAATTATAACAAGAACATGTTGCGACAAAAAAGGTATCCATTCAGCATAAGCTGCGGCAGAACGGGTCAAACCACAGCGCTGGTCTTTCATGGTTACCTGAGTTGTGTTGGTTATACAGCATACAGTATATTACAGAAAGAAAACAAAAAAGAGAAACTGTACTAACCATAAACAATACAACAAGAAATTTTAGTAAATTACAACCATATAAAAAGAAAAAACTAGATGAAGTAGATTTCATTAAAAAAATATTAAATCGCCTTTTTTTTGAATTAGCAAACATATACATGTTTTTTATCCGATATTTATCGATTAATTTATGTCATGTTCAACTTGATCAAACGAAATGTCGTATGACATTTCGTTTGATCAAGTTTCGAAAATACGCATTGTATACAAAGAATACCTGGCCTGACCAACCTACTACACCAACCCAAATACACATTTATATTATTTTTTTATTATACAATTAAGACCAAGGAGAAAGTGCTTGAACAAAACATACAAACACTTGATCCCCAACGGGAATTGCACCCTTCGCCCACCGTGCCACTGAATGACTAGAATATTCCCATAGGAAAACATTATGGATCGTCCATAATGACGATAAGAGTCAGCTTATCACATGACCACTGAAAATACCAGGAGGTAAACACTATTTATCGCTTTCATCTTACTTTTTGAAACTATTGCAGCGCCCTCCGATAATGGAAAGCTTTATACGGCGCTTATTGCCAAAATAAATCATTTACCCGCGCCGGTGTACCTTAATCTATTTGTAGAACAACTCGCGCTACGTTTTCAATTCAGAACGTGACGATTATTACTGTACTCAATCGCTGTAAATTAAATTGGAAGTTGGTGAAGTCTGGTTCAAAGTATCGGTGGAAATACTAATGCTTTTGCTTAAAAATACTATGTAGAATGGATCTAAAGCAATAGTAAAAGATGACTTTTAGCTATTCAAAAGTTGTTATATAAATACATATAAGTATATTCGTGTTTAATTTGATTTAAGCCGTTTTATGGCTAAATTATTGATTATTTATTGTTCGCGCTGACTTTGCATAGGTAATCATAGGTCAAAGTTAAACCGACTGTAGATTATATGATAAAACGTCAAAGTTGAGGAAATAAATCAAAGAAATATACAATTTATACCACGACGGTAATTTTAGGTAGACGAGTATTTTCATAACCTCAGAGGGTCACGACTTTTCGGTTTTGTACACACTGTTAATTGGCACTTTGTATTTTTTTGTCTCTTTCACAGGCCTGTTTTACAAAGTTCTTTTTGAGACTCCATCATTACCTTTGACTATAACGCAAAAGTTTATTATTGTAATCGTTAGTATCGAGTTCTTTGGAGTTAACAAGAGGAGTAATTATTATAAGTTTTGGTTGGCACAAATTGGAGCCAACAACAATTACGAACGAAATCTTTGTTTTCTGACATTTAAGTCTTGACAATGAAGATTTGAAATAAGTTGGATTACTATGTTGAAATTTGTGCAGCCCTTGAATGAGTTAATCTAATGGGTTATCAATTAAAACATTCTGTGTTCTTCAAAAATGCCAAAACAAAAATCGACCGACTGTGTCAAATATTTAGAGTAGTAATTCTCGCGTAAACCAAAGCGTTCGAATGTTGGCCCCATAGAAATTGGACAAGGGAAAATCACCACAAGAGGTATCAGTCTTTTTTTACAATCGTAAGACCATAATTTACAGAATTTATTTGTTATTGAATTTGCTATAATCTACTGATTCGTAATCTAATCAGTAGATAAAAGCCACTTAATGAGAAAACCAGTGGATAAACGACCCATATAACTTGTTTTCAACCTTTAGGCTGGATTTTAATTAAAATTTTTCATAAAACCAACTGTGAGTTTAGACCCTTTCCAATAAAAAAAAATAATTGTTAAAATCGGACAACTCAGTAAAAAGTTATGCTATGTCAAACATTAAAAAAAATATATAATGTTAGTGGGAGTGGTGGCTTTTTCCTTAAGTTTGAAATGAAATTAAAAACGTTGGTTAAAATATAGATACAAGACAAAAAACAGACACGTGTAATTTTTCCTTGTATGAATTTATTATAAAAATGACTACAAACAGTCTTCTGTAATAATCCTAAATACAGTCTATTATTTTCAGGAGCTTAAAACACGAAAATATTTTCTCGGTGCTCAATAACGTGAAGGCAAGTAGAGTAACCCCTCTCAAATAAACATAGTGCTTCAGCTAAAATAAATAAGGGAACCCATTGAAACCTTCCAGGGACTTAATTAAATACAGCAAGGCACGGCTAGTCTGTATGTGTGAGTGTTTTGTAATACAACTCCGCGACAATGGTAGATTGTTCTGTTAACGTACCTAGTTGTTTGTATCGTGAAATGTTAAAAAACATTTTCAATTTCGATTTAAAGCTTCTGTGTCCTTCAATATTTCTCTGAATTTGTTCCAGTTTGAATTACAAGGATTTCTTGTTAATTATTTTGACTCATGATTCTAATTATCAAGACTGTGTGAGAAAATCGTGAAAATAGTTTTTTTTTCTATAGTGATGAGCGAGTTTCCAGAACATTCTGATAACTCAATCAGCATCATAATATACAAAATCTAAAACAAATTACTATTATCATCAGGCCAACACAACAAGACAAGTCTTGGTCAAAGCTGCGGGCTCACGGTGAATGCAATTAAGTTCCAACCTAATTAATTGTTAATTATTACGGTGGATGCAATTAGCTTCTAACAGTCATTTTTAGTCAAGGCATAATGTCCAACAGTGGACCTACTACGGCTGAAATGATGATTATGAAACATGCGACAGCCATGTGAATTATCGCGTTGAACTAAATGGTTGGTGAGATAAATGGAAATCTATGAATGTGGTCTATCTCCAGCCCTTGCACGTTCTAAAACTAGACAAAGATCCCAAATCAGTATTTTCTATTTATCATAATGTAGGTTTGAAATACCTATGCAGTTTATCAGTTATCTAACATCCTAACACTTATAGTAGAAGCTCTGCTTAGTTTGGGATTAGGTGATGGTGTGTCCGGAAATATTTATTTATTTAGGGTTAAAACGATTTATGATGCTGTGTCGAGAAATATTTATTAACGTAGGCCTGAAATTATAATGAATAAATTCTATATTCTTCTATACTACATCGAGTACTTTTTATAATAGATCAAGACAACAAGGATTTGGACCTGTAAAGTGAGTAAAATATTCTCCTTTCGTACATTATTTGCTCATTCATCACCGACTATTCTTAGCGTCGACAGTCGTATCCATAAAATGAAGACAAGACGACATGAAGAGCAAAATAAGAAACGTGTATTATTAGAATATCTTCCGTCTGCATGATACATTATTATTCGTATGTTCATATTTTTTAACTGACTGACTATAAACTTTCTGTAAGTTATATGCTATTGAAAATTTTGCATTTGTGTTCATAATAAAATAATTGACTAAAAATGTACCAACCGGAACCATTTAGTAGATAACAGAGCTTTATAAAAGATACTTAATCATAAATTGTCTCGTCGATTTCAGTATAAATGAGACGAGCAAATGCATCCGTTTTGCTCACAAGTACTTGTAATGTTATAATGCTTTCAGTCAGTTTCATTCATACGCCGTAAGTTTATGCTCGAAATGCGCTTTTAAACTGAAATGAATAATAGCAGTGCAGTTGGACAGTTTTACACCGACATAAATTAAGCACTTTAGTCCAATGATTAACGAACTACCATTACAATTGGTTTGTTATTTTTATAGTTTCCCAATAACCGCGGACTAAAGCCATATTTTTATTGTTATGATTGCATGTGAATATTAATTATAGGTATTTGCTTTCTGCTGGAGGTTGTAGTCAAATTGGGCTTATAATGAGACTAGGTCAGTAGTGCAATGGTAAAACGTTCGATATTTGACGCAGGGGGTAAAGGGTTCAGTTCCCTTGGTATAAGTTTTTTTGTATGTAGGTGCTGTAGCAAGTGGCTGTGAAAAATATATGATTTACTTGCGTCCCACTCGGCATTTCACGGTTGCAAATTATTATAAATTTTATAAAGACTCCTCTTAAATTACCCTATCTATTGCTTAAAACTACAGTGTCAAAGATATATATACTAACAGACAGTGGAATCGAATTCATTTATGCTTATTTATGGAGCTTGAATTGGGTTAAAATTTTTTTACGATTTATTCCTTTAATTTTGTCAAGGTAAGTGTGAAAAACATTAGTATGAAGTCTGGTTTATATTAGGGAGTTAGTGATCCTAAATTTGGATTAACTTGAGATCGCATGCAACTTCATGGGACTATGTTGAAATCCTTCCTCATATACGAGCACCCATAATTTTCAGATCTAGCTAAGCATTTATGACAAATTTTGAACATCACACCAACTGCACGATACAGTTCATATTTACTGTAAAGGATAAATAACTTGGTAATTTTGAGCGTATGGAGCATACCTTCACATTAAATAAATATTTCCGGACAATTTACACAGCATCACCTAACCCCAAACTTAGCAGAGTTTGTAATATGTTATATAATAGAGTGATAAGTATCTCACATATTTTGAATGTAAGTAAAACACTAACTCCTACATCTCCACTATAAAACATAGGTTCACTATCTGAAACCTATTTCAATTCCAAAATTTACTAAAGAATGTTCCTTGGATATTAAGATTTCAAGACATCCTCGTCTAGCGTACACAATGAAGACATTTTCGCCTGTCAGCAGAATGACGTAGGTTCACGTCAGAACCTGTAAATAAAATGGGATCAAGAGGACGTAGAGAATTTTGCACTTCCCAAGGAATTCACTTGACCGGCACACCCTTTCGGGTATCATCTCAATTTATTGTTGTATAAGGACTGTTTTAAATAATTATTATGTTATATTGTGTTACTTATTTACCTTATTCTATGTAGCATAATAACAAACTGTGTTAAGGTACATGTGAACTTTTAATTGCGCCATAGGATATAAAGTATAGAAAAAAAGCATTTTATCAAAAAGTTGAATTGATTTATAGTATTATATAGTACTAGTACAAGCATAACTATTCTATAAGTCTACCACGACCAAATTATTTGCAAAACTAATTTTGATCATCTGCGGTGTTCCTTTTTTATTGAACGTGTTGTATGGAAAATCGTGTATTGTGTGTTTTTCTCGAGAAAAATATTTTTCTCGCAATATAATATAGCCTATATTAATGAAACTTCCTTTAATTTACAACTAACTAGAACTATAAACTGTTACCAGCGGGGCGTAGTCCCCGTTAGCTTTTTCCGTGGGACCTGTTTTGGGAAAATATATAGCCTATGATCTAATCCGAGGTATACTTAAGCCTTATTAATGAGCCTAGCTTTATTAATATTTTAACTTTGAGCTAAATCAGTGAAGCCGTTTTGCCGTGGAAAAGCAGCAAACATCCACACTTACAAACTTCCGCCTACAAATAAAAGACTAATTATAAATACGAGAAGTTTTTAATTTTTTTTAGTTTAATCTTAGAAATATTTCAAATACTAACATTTAATTTAATCTTAGAAATATTACTATTTTTAAAATTAAATTGAATGGATCGTTAACAAATATCTCTCTTCATAATATTTCTCTTCATAATAGAACGACAAGCTTACAAGATGTTGTCTGCTAACCTTAAACCGAACCTCTCACGGGAAAACAATATTTGATGAATCCCCAATAAGTTATCAAGAAAGGCAAGTCACGATCTTGAGTGGGCCACATCGAAACTATCTGAGGCCTGCGGCTATTAAATTAATGATAATGTACCGTAGTCGCCGGCCGGGCAACTGTTGTCGTTATTCGCACGTGTTCCGGCCAGCCAGCGGGCGTGCCTTGAATAAGGCGGCTCAAACTTGCCTGAATAACTTCACTATGATGGAGAAGAGTTGGTTAATTTTGATAAAAGTTGCTGTCAGTGTTCATCGTGGCTGTAAAGCTTTGTAGCTGTCCTCTCGGCACGTTTGTTCGCATTGCGGTCGCCTGGGGCGATGTCTTCAACATAAACAAAATTTGTATCTAACAGACGACACAGGGATATTTGGAAATACAATTTATTGAATCAATTTGATAACATTGAATGGTTCGATGTAAGGAATAATTCATGTTAAATATTTTAAAATGGATAATTGATATTATTTGCCGCTTCAGTTGTAATCATTAATGCTATACAAAAATGTCAAAAATATAATTACTGGGTCGCACAAATGTTAAATATTCCTGGCTACAAATAATTAATACGAAATATAAAGCTGTAAAACCATATTTTTAATTAGCAGGCAGTTAATTTCCACACTCACAACCTCACACTTGTTACGTTAACGTCTTATGACAGACAACGTTAACCGATTGTAGGTACTGTGCCTGCAGTGCATAGGTAATCATAGGTAAACCGCTCAGGTGGTTTCCGTCTAGATGGATTTAGCTCGAATGGAAGTTCCTTTGAGGTAGAAAGTCAACATCTCTTGTTCCCATTTCCACTATTTGCTACTAAAACATATTGACACGGTTATTTTTCGGAGAAAGCCAACTTGCAGCGTATATCGGATTTCCTTTACAAAGAACTTTAAGTGTGTTTGTTACTTGGTAGACCATCAATGCTCCAAATAGATTAAGAATATTTTAGACCTTAATAATAATCGTATTCCTTATAGTTATACAACGCTTCGTGTAGTGAAAAGGTAGACCTATACCTAATTTATATTTGCAATTTTAACAATTGAAAAATACATTAAGATTATTTATAAAAATTATACCGTAATTGTTTTTCTATATTGCAAACGGAAGTTCTTTGTCTTAGTTTTTATTTAAATTAGATTTAAGTTGACCTGTCCATGTAAGCATAGGCTTCTAAGGAAATAAACGTTTTGACTTTGACTTTGGAAAAACCAATGCGATACAGTGTTTGAAGTTTTTCGTGCGATTTGTACTAAATTTATACATCAAAAGCCCTCAACTTCGGAACTTTAATTAATGCTCTTATTAAATTATATTTTTGGACGGACTAGAAAACGGACTAAACAAAACAGTATACCTATTTTTTATGTAGTCATTATAATCATCATATTAGTAACTAAAAGGAATTTTATAAAACTGTTATGTATAAATATAATAGACAGGTTACGCTAAAATTAGATTCTAAAACAGAAAATTTAAACTTGTTCATCACATATTTGTTGCATGAATGATTTAAGCAACAAGTAAACGCTGTCTGAATATCTTTTTCAATCTTGGACTCTGTCTAAATCTAAAGTAAATGCTATTTCAGCTTTTTAAGATTTAGACAAAATGCAATGAATGCCCAGCTGATAAATTAAGATCACAGGGTTTATACATTATTTGTACTATACACGTTTGTTAACCCTTAGTAACATAAAATTACACTTTCTTAACCCTAGACATATATTTCGACAACCTACAGTTATAAATAAGACTTGACTACCATCCATACCGCACCGCATTGTAAAACAACACTGTTGACTTTAATTATGTTTCCTAAATCTGCTGACCCTCTAAGGCTTCCTCCCTCATGATCTGAGTGTCACGTATATTATTAAATATTAATGCCTTGTTTTCTTTTACAAGAATCAGTTCTTGTTCAATGCTCAAGCATTGAGCAGAACCATCTCCATTTACGTTGCCACTGCCCACGGCTGAAGAAATGCCCACGGCTTTAATTCACTTTCACTTTTTCCCTGGCTCATCAAAATAACATGTTACTAGAAGTTTTAGTGTCTAGATGTTATAGATTATAAATATGTACACATTTAGAAGATTTCCAATTATGGCATTTCTTCTTAAAACATTTGAACAAGCTAACTTATCCCTACAAATCGTCAAAACATAACCAAAAAAGGCAGAAAATACTTTTATGCTCAAAACATATATACATTTTTATATCAATTACTACAAGCAACATTTACACCAAAACCAATCTCAAATTTTAGTAACAGCAACAAAACACAATGAAAAAGACAACAATACCCGAGAAGAGTACAAATGGTTCACTTTCAGGAAATTTCCACGCAACTCTCATCGTTCCAATAAAATGAGACATTTAAATCGGAACGCAAACGATCACCAGAATCAGACTTCCCATCTTATGGGTGCCGAACAACAGACGATATCTATGCAAATGCAACAACGAAACGAACCGAACGTCCGATTGCACGGTATGTGTGTAATTGAATCGAAATTGCATTCCACACGTAAAGTTCCGATGGCTCGAATGTATGCATTGATATCGTACATAGTGTGTGTGGTATTGAAACTGTGTTAGGATCGCCTATTCAAGTCTATAGAATATTTATTTAGAAGTTTACATTATATTAAATATGGTTCCTACAATAGTTTTAAAAATACATCATGTTTTCCTTATGCGAACGCTCCATTCCTATCGTAATCAAAATATTTACTTACATTGCATACAATGAAGTCGCTGCCTCACGTCTTTCAAGCTACTCAACCGATTTTAATGTTTTTATTTTCTG
The DNA here is from genome assembly GCA_929108375.1 of Gymnoscelis rufifasciata. Lineage (NCBI taxonomy): Eukaryota > Metazoa > Arthropoda > Insecta > Lepidoptera > Geometridae > Gymnoscelis > Gymnoscelis rufifasciata. The sequence continues at coordinate 6,720,574 of OV815302.1, read as the reverse complement.
CATTAAATAAAGTGACCCATAGGTAAAGACAATTTATTACATTTATCCGAAAAATTATAATTTTGTATAAATTCGGGAATAATCATTTTGTATAGCCATTATAATACTAGTCAATTACTAAGTATTTACACCCGTGTAAAGTTTTAACGGGTCGCTTGTTCTGTAATAAAGCTAATTTTCAGTCCAACTGCATCACTCACGATGTTTACGTATATTAATAATAAAAACTATAACACATAAAACATTAAATGAACTAAGTTCAAAATAACCAAATTCATATACCTAACATCGATGATTGTTTATTGCATGTACTTTGGCTTAAATAACATGTGTGATCCGACCATCAGTCACTATGAAATATTTGTCTCATTTGAAATATTCAACAATAATTGGTAAATTTAACGTGTTGTCACCGCAAAAACATACCACAAAACACAGTAACAATTTAAATTATTATTAAATGAAAGGCAAATTAAAATAAAAAATATATATCATAACAAGCCGGAACAGTCATACACCTATGTGGCATGTGAAAACGTACTCAACCATGAAATTGAACATCCTATGAATAGGGAAGGAAGTACAAAATTGTTTCCGGTTTCCGTATTCAATCATTTTTGTAGTGCGAAAATATTACACTCGCTTTTTTTTCTATACTTGTGTTTGCGCGCAATGTCGTAAGATCAGGAAAATATATATATTGCTGAGAATGATGTTCAAAGTCTATAAAAAAATCCGTTTTTAAGAATTACTAAATCAAAAATTATGTAAGTAAGCAGCAAAAGCCTTGAGCACAAACAAGAGAGTCCTAAGACTAAAATTAAATTGCTTACGTTTGTCACAATAAGTGCCTGCAGAAGACCAAATTAAATGACCTTTATGTTTTGACAAAGTGATAAACCCCACTTTATATTTGTATTATTAGAACTAATATTTGTATTTGTATGTAGTATTATTGACACTAATATTTATTGTGTAGAAAAAATTAAGAATTCATACACAAAATAATATATTAAATGACATTTAAAATAGGTTAACTCGCGATCCAACACCTTATAATAAAATAAAATTGACTATAAACCAATTTGGATTTGGTTTGACAGAAAAAAATACATTATGGTAAAGAGTATGGATCAACGAAAACATTCATAACATGAAGAACCCTATCTGTAATAAACGTGGACTTATGAAATAGACTTCAGTACCCAAAATCAATTAACCCTTGAGTTGTCTACAAACTGAATGTCAGTTGGCCGTCAGTATGTCAGCATTCAATCAAAACCTGCTTACTCCGGTCCGCAACCACAAATCGAGCTTAGGAGTGTTGGAAATTAGCCGGAGAAATATCGGCACAAAATAGCCGAACTAAAAGTCAGATATGCTGTTGTTCTATCTTCTTCTTCTTTGGTCGTGGTCACTTTGAGGCATCCACTTTGGTGTAAGAGACGAACATAGCTTTCTTTACCATTGCCCGTCACCTTCCTCTGTTTGCAGCCTGTTTGGCGCAGTCTGACACAAGGAATCCCAGAGCGGTACTCGGTCTATTTATACTTCATAATATGAAATACCTTAAAAATTTAGGTATTTGTACATCAGTTGTAAACAAACTATTATTATGAATTTAGAGGTTGTAGAATATTTTGTAAACGTTTCCGCGTTTACAAAACATTCATGCCTCAAAGAGATCAAATACCTACTCGTATAATAGTAAAAACTTTATGCATACTAAAGCAAGGTCGTATTTGTATCTGATAATAAAATTTCTTCTAAACACATTTATTGCAACCAATATTCTATTCTCAGAATATGAATAAAGGTAAATATTTTACGGAACGAAATGTAAAAATGGAAGTAAAGTCCTAACATGTTTTTTATTAAAAACAATTCTATAAAATGATTTCATTCTTCGGATAAAACCCAAGTCTTTTCGGCTAAACATTGTAAAAGGCGACCCTATACGCAGGGTCAGTCCTTACGCTGACTCAACGTAAATAAATCCTCCGAGTACAAGTGGGATTCTGGCCTTTCTGTTATCGGCATTAGGTTCAATTTACAAGACTAGTGTTGCTGATAGTATCTGAATATCGGGGCTTGTAATCGAATTTATAAATCTCTGGCTTTTGGGATAAGTTTGTAGAAATTAGCCGCATAATGGGCACACTTCGTTATTACCTAGGTTGGGGTTCTAACTCCTCAGATTTATAGTTTTACTAATTTTTCACGTCATGACGTTTCCTGTATTTTATTGCTTTTTACGGGAACGACGTATTAAAGTATTCATTAGCTTTTCTCGATAAACCGGGTTTCTAACAGTGAAATCATTTTTAAGTTCAAACAAACCTTCCAGGTCTTCATGCATCACCTTAGACCACATCGTCACTTTATATCAGGTGAGATTGTGGTTAAATGAAGGCTTAACAAGCATTAAAAAAAGAAAAAAAAAAAAATCTTCTTCTTTATAATATTAGTATTGATGATCGTAAGGGTTTATTTCACAAAATCTAAGAAAATTAAGCAACGTTTAGTTATGTCAAAATAATAATAAATCTTTAAATATAAATACGAGTACCTTAATAGTTATGTCAAGACCTCGCTTTGTCACATATGACTGAGCAAAATAGCTCTATATTTAACCATTGTCAAAGTTTTTCGTAGATCGTGAAACAGGATTTAAGTGTACAGTTTGTATGTTAATAAATACATTAATGGATTGATGGAACATAATACCTTCAATATTATATAAATTCGCTTGTTTCGGCCGTGGAAGTCCACTGCGGGACATACGCCTCTCTCAATCTTTGTCGTGCTTAGCCGGCGGGTAGGCAAGTGCTGTGGTACATGAACACGGGAAGGATAGAAATATATGGGGGCGGCTTTTTTTATTGCGGATAAGAACAATCATCATCAACACGATATTAAATCAAACGAATAAAAAACTCGCTCGAATGCATCCACAATTTAATATGGTGGAAAAAAATAATTTCGTGGCGAAGCATAAAGCAAAATTTTGTGACTATAAAGGTCATGACATAAAAACCGATTACTATATTTATTTCTATTATATTAAGTTTATCAGATGTATAGTACATATATATATATATATTTTGAATGGAAGAAAAACACATGTTGTGCCGACCCCACATAGTGTGGGACAAGGGCAGGATGATGATGATGATGATGATGATCAGATGTATAGTACCTACCCGTTAAACAAGCTTAGAGCTTACTACGGGGCTAAATGTTGTTGTGTGGATTATCAGGAAATATTTATTGATCCTATCCTACATAATCAATAAATAAATATTTATTTGAGAAGATCTTCATCAATTGAAATATATTAAAATGTTTTAATATTCCACTTAATGTCGTATTTCCGTGCATCATTAATAGTGCTTGATATAGTTACACGCTCTTTCTAAAATTACGTCAATTACAGTCTATTCTTGTCAGTTACGTGTCTATTATTATTCTATAGAAATTCCATATCAACTGTATCGCGATAGTAACATAATAATCCAAGAATTGTTCAGCAATATTATATTTTTAAACTTTAATAACGGGTCAGTCACATTTGCTCGAATATCTTCTGAACTACGTATGCGATATTTTTTTTTTTTAATTTATGTTAGATAATCCTTCATTTGACCACAATCACCTGATGTAAAGTGACGATGTGGTCTAAGATGAGGCATGAAGACCTAGAAGGTAGATGGCTTCTCCGGGCCACATTACGAAACACGAAAAATCGCTTCACGCACTGGCCTAGCCCGGAGGGTGGTGAGAAGCCGCGGCCGAAGCCTAAAACCAGAAAAACCTAATGAAACGAAGACTGTTCAATTGAGAGATTAATTTTAAAGTTAAAAGGTAAAATAAAAATTGTGTGCACAATCTCGAAATGAACTGGTTGTGTTTTTGCTGTTTTTCATCACTTTCTTAATTTTAGTACTTTGTATTGCCAACACGAGCTTTTTTGACAGATTCCAAGCGATTAGGCATGTTGTACGCAAATTTCGGAGCCGATGCTGAGAAATACCTTCCCGTTCCTCCACCAACCTTCTTAACTACCAGTTTAAATAATATGTAATTGGAAGCACAACTAAAACGTCTTTATTCTGTTCTTTATTTCATTGATCTAATTTTCGAGCTCTGAAGATATTTAGTTTTTTTGGCTGATCCATTAGTTTTGGAACCAAGTCTATTACAAATATAAATATTTATTCAAATGGTTATGTTACCAAATTCTTGGTCATCTTAACAAAATTTAATGAGCATTGTTATATCACCTTTCTATAAATAAGTAGTTAGTACTTACAACCCGAATTAAACCTTGTTAAATAAACCTAGACAAATTCTAATTAACGTCTCAGATGTCTGTAAATGTTACAAAATGTTTTTGTTGGGTTGGTTAGTTAATTAGACTTCAGTTAATATTATAAAGCTTGAATTTATTGAAGGGCATGAATGATTGTTTGCTTGAACGCGCTAATATCTGGAACTATATGTCCGATTTCATTTTTTTTTTCTGTGCAAGACATCTCATTTATTGAGGAAGCCTTTAGGCTTTTCAAGGCGGGAAAATACACTGTTCCCACGGGAAATACCAAAAACAAGGGCAACGCCGTGGCATGTTAAGTTAGTCTTTTAATAATAATAATAATAATAGTTTATTGCTTTAACTTAAATTAATTGATATATTACAGTGGTATGGGACCCTCTTTTAAGTAATGTAAAACCTGTGCTATAAATAGGGTCTCGCTCTGCAGCGCGGCTATCTTAAAGATAATTAAAATAAGTTTAATATTTAATATGTAACATTTACATAATAATGACAGCTAAAGTAGTACATAAAGTTTTTGCTACGAAATACAATTAAAATGCCAGAGAAATTATTGTACTTAAAAAGGTTTACAATAATAATAATACATTTGAAGATTTTGTCTTTTACTATAACTTATGGAAATTAGGTTTTAAGATATCATTCCCAGCTATTTTGATCTCCTATAAAACATGTCACGAATATAGTTTAACTTAGTACAACTACATCAGCGAGTCGCAGTGTAATTAAGCCACTTAACATGTCTATGAAGTCTAGGTACAATGTATTCTAAATCATCATTATCACCCTATTAACGTTCCCACAGCTGGGACACAGGGACTTCTCTCTTAGTCGAGAGAGATTCACCACGCTGGCCAAGTGCGGGTTGGTGAATATCACATCTGTCTTTAAAGATCTGAACATCTGAACTTTAAAGAGTTTGAAGGATCAAACTCTTTAAAGTTCTCAGAACATGCTGGTTTACTCACGATGTTTGCCTTCACCGTAAAACACGTGTTTAAAGCGCACATAAATTTTTCAAGAAGAAAAATCTGGAGGTGCGTGGCGGGGTTTGAACCCAAGACCTTAGGAATGAAAGTCAAGTGTCTATAAATAATAATAAACAAAATACAGTATTCTAAATAAAGACGTTTTATTCGTTTAAAAAGCCATTTAATTATGTAGATTGAAGGTGGATTGCATCAGCGCTCGCGTTCACCTGCAGGCGCGTGTCGCGGCGATAAGTATCGAGATAGTGCGAGTACAGTTACTAGACAGCGCAATTAATGTGAGTACCTACCGTAGCAGTCGTAACAGCTTAAAGGAAAATGGCTGGTGAGTTTAATATTAATCATTATCATCATTTTAACTATAGGTTTTCATTTCATCCGTCCACGCGGTCTTGTGCCCTCTTTATTACGAAACTTTTATTACGAATTTGCAAATATTGTGGAAACAGAAAGGCTGCCTGATTTTCTATCTGTTATTCTGTGGTCCGCTCCCGCTTCGCACCTAGTTGACCGTATTGTTAAGCTGAACCATTCTCGAACCCTACACTACTTATCTACATTACTTACCTACTTATACACACACAAAATATTTAATCAAAATCGGTCCAGCCGTTTAGGAGGAGTTAAATGACTAACACACATACAGAAGACTTATATATACTCGTATTAAAATATAAATAGTGCTAAGTGATTTGATTACGGATGGCGATTTCTGTCATTTCTAGTAATCATACCTTTGATGGCCATATTGTGTTTGAGTCTTGATCCCTACATAAAATAGGGTCGATTGGGATAGTTTAAAATATTTTTGCTAATTAGTATTTTTAAGTAACTTTTTTTTTTAATATTAGTCCTGCCTTACAAGTCCAGACTTTAGGTTGAATAATTAGTTAGTGAACCAGCTGATATAAATGTTAGCCATAAGTAGGGGTTGCTAATGACACTCGTTGGTATTTGAGATTGGAAGCGTTCCGTTCTGACTTACAACGAACCGTTTCACAATTTACTTATTATAACTCAATAGAATATTTTATATCCACCAAAGTGTAGACGGTCTAGACAAAAACTATAAATAAAATGAATGCTAAATTTTATAAAATAAGATTTGCCAAGTAAAATTACTTACAAAAAGTGGCTTATAAATGTTAATCTAGGTTTGAAATTATTTTGAGTGTCAGTCAAATTCGCCGTTTGAGCTTGAAAGAGTAACAACCGTTACATTACCTATCAACAATATAAAATACGTATTTTTAAAGGTTATAATTATGTAGGTACACATGTTTTAAACATAGTAGACATTTCACAATTTACTAGGTACTAAGGACCAAGAATCAGTTCTCCCTCGCCCTAATAGGACAAAATAGGAGCACGAGAAAACAAACAAAAATCTATATATCACCACTGAAAACCAAAACTTCAGTAAGATTTGTAAACAAAAGCAACTTAATTTAAGGTTTAAATTCCCATGTACCCATGCCAAGAAGCCGGTCATGATATAAGTGGAAGTTCAGCGCTATCTCAACACAATTTGGCAAGCAGACGTCGATCGTCGGCCAGTCGTTTGCAGGCGGTGCAAACAGCTCTAGAGCAATCACCGACCAACATTACTTATCCATGAACTAGGGCTGAACGATCTAGATAAATGACTATTGAAACAGCGGATTTATTACACAATACAAGCAGAATCACTAAACATCTTTAAAAAATATTATCTTACACTATTTTTCTTAGCGTGTATCAATGGAGCAGACTAACAAACCTACAAAAGGATCACGAGAAATATTTATCGCTTATTGGCCCATTAATGGTACACAGTACTGGTACCAAACCAACAAAACTCATAATACTCGTATATGCACTGAAAACGAAAACTTCAGGTGGAATCGACACGAAAGCCCCTTAATTCAAGGTATATTTCCTATTCGCTGCCAAGAAGCCGGTCATGATATAAGTGGAAGTTCAGCGCTATCTCAACACAATTTGGCAAGCAGACGTCGATCGTCGGCCAGTCGTTTGCAGGCGGTGCAAACATCTCTAGAGCATTCACCGACCAACATTACTTATCCATGAACTAGGGCTGAACGATCAAGCCTGAATTACTACTGAAACCGTGGATTTTTTTTTTTTATTTTATAAGGAGAATCTACAGCTACATTAAAACAATATAATACTAACACATATCTACATTGGTGAACCAATTAAATGTTCCCACGAAGAGAAACTACTCAATACACGGTAAAATCACATACCATTTTTAAAGAATGATAACATAACAAAAATTTTCGACATTACCGAAGTAGTATATTGCTGTATGAGGCCAAGCTCTTGTTTATTGATTCGGGGAATTCTGTGTATAAAAAAATATGTTGCATTTTGTATTGTTTACCTCGAAACTAGATGTTGCTGTGTACTTTAAATAATATACTTATTCATGATAGTCATCCTGCGACCAATCAGAATCACTCTTCTATACATATTCTAAAGTTAATTCCCCCGCCATGTCTGTCTGTCCCTATGTTCGCGATAAACTCTAAAACTACTGAACAGATTTTCACGCGGTTTTCAGAATTTGGTAGAGTGATTCAAGAGAAAGGTTTTTGTATCCGTGTAAAGCCGGAAAGGGAAAACTAAACAACTGCCACTAGTACATGTTATAAATAAATAACATATTTATGCATGAATCAGTACTTACATCAGTACAGTTCAGTACTTTTTTCAGTGTCCCTCACCATGTTTATTTATGTTTGGGATATACTCAAAAGACACCAAACGTATATAAATGCAGTTTTCAGCAGTAGAAAAAGGAAATCAAGAAAATGGTTTTGGTGTATAATTTGCTAAAGATATGTATAAATTCATAATTATGATGATAATTGTCGAAAAAGTCGGGAAAAACAAGCTATAATTTTAAAATTTTTGTATACTGTTTAATCCCTGATTTCACCATTGGCTAATAAACGATATCATACATGTTAAACTAATTTTACCGCTAAACTGAGATCAAATTGACAATTTTAATGGTTGAAATTGGTTCGATTAAACTCGATTTGTAGCGTGAAATGTTCAAATTGGACCAGAGTGAAATATTTGAAATCAGTATAATTCATAAAAATCGAAAATAAAAATATAAAATTAGCGCATGTAATCCTCATATCTTAAAATCTATATAAATAAAAATGAATTGTTGTTCGTTAGTCTGATTAAAACTCGAGAACGGCTGAACGGATTTCTCTTATCACAGTCTTGAAATGTTCGTGGAGGTCTAGGGAAGGTTTAAAAGGCGAGAAAATCGAATAATTGCCGGGAAAAAAATTGAATAAAAACCCGTGCGAAGCCGGGGCGGGCCACTAGTGATTTTATAAATATTCCTATGATTTTTATTAATATCAGGTAAAACATAGTTATTATTTATGTTTAAAATACATTTAGTTTTATATCATAGAGGTCTATGAAAAAAAACTAAATGCAAATAGTTATTCTAAATATTACGGTCCCAGTTTATTTCGTTTTCCATTTTAAATGGAAATAGTTCAGTAAATTTTTACCAGTAGTTCCATCATGGAACTGCCAATGGAGCTAAGTGTGTCAACGAATATAATCAACTTAGAACATCCGTTTTTTGTGTCGGAGTTAAAATGACTATAGAAACGAATGGGAAAAAATTAAGGATTAAATTTAAAGTCTCAAAACATGATAAAATAATAACAAATTTTAGACTTTAAATGGATATTTTATCTGAAAATGCCCCTTGAGACAGCAGGTCGGATTTTTTTTTCCAAATATACTCTTCGGATGCAATTTCTGGAGTTAACCTTATCCTATAAATAGGTAATGTATAGAAATATGTGTGTTAATGCTTCCTTTTTCTTTTTTTATGCTAGATTTTCCTAGAGCCTTTATTTGACCACAATCTCACCTGATGTAGTCTAAGATGATCTAAGATTGGTCTAAGATGGGGCATGAAGACCTAGAAGGTCCTTCCTTTACCCCTACATACCTTCATTAAGATATATATATTTCACAGTTATATTATTGTTTTCTAAGAACATTTTTAAAAGATTTTGCTAAGGATTCCAAAAGCGGAATACAAGCGGTAGAGATTACAAATTTATATGGACCCATTTTTGAGGGTTACGTAGTCGAAGGGTAAAACGGGATCCTTTTACTAAGACTTCGTTGTCTGTCTATCCGTCTGTCCGTCAGTCGTTAGGGTGTATCTCTAGAACCGAGATAGGAGAGTTTAAATATTGAGGGATGGTGTATTCTGTTAGCACTATCAAAACAAGCATAACACAAATGTCATAATACATTTCAGTTCAGTTTCTTGTAATTGGACTTTGCGCTTGAAGTGACAATTTGCCAGTGTCGAGTTAAATAAAATTATAATTTAAAGTGAAAAAGATATTGCTCAATTAAACGCCATTTTGCGTCCAACTCCATAATACATTTAAGAAATATATAAGTTGGCTCCCTTACATCCAATGACATTATTAAAAAGTTAAGCGCATTCAGTAATTGGACCGTTGTTGATTTTGTTTTTTTAACCCCCGACCAAAAAAGAGGGGTGTTATAAGTTTGACGTGTCTGTCTATGTGTCTGTCTGTCAGTCTGTGGCATCATAGCTCCCAAAAAAAACTATCCATCCGATCCCGATCGGATGGAGCGATTTAAATTTAGTTTTTTTTTGTATGAAAGGTGAGTTTGGCCCGGTGGTTCTTAGACATGTTTCATGAAAATCGGTTGAGCCTTTCAAATGTTATGGGGGTGAGAGTGGGGAAGGACTTCCGAAAATCTGCAAATATACTGAGTGGGGTATCAATTGAAAGAGCATCGCGTGTCCTAACTACTAAATATTATGGTGTTTTACTTATAAGGAAATTAATGAAATGAAATTAATTAACTTATAAAATTAATGAAATTAATTAACTTATAAGGAAGGCAATAGAATCGGGGGTCTTTCTTAAATTTCAATATAGATTTTTTTAATTTTCTTGTATTTATTATTACAAAAACAATAAATTTTTGAATTACACGGAACCCTTCTCATACCAAATTTATTTATGAAGCATATTTCAGACAGCAAAATAAATTTAAATCAATGGCTTTATTCCACTTCCAATACCAAGACAAAGGCTCAAATTTAATCACAAGCCTTTTTAAATGAAAAATGACAAAAACAATAATTTACTACAGCATCGAGCGAAAACCTGATTGATTTCATTCAATTATTGAACAATGTGCGCGTCCAATAAGAATTAACGATACCAGGTTCCACGGTTTGCACGCGTATTGGTATCAAAAGGCCTTTATTCGAGTAAATTGTTTTGGGTGTTGCACAATTTCAGTTCCATTAAAATTGTGCATTTGCGGTTGATCTTGATAATTGGGAGCACAAAATTTTGAAGTAGCGGTTAGCGAACGATTTAGTTTTATCGTTCGCTAACCGCTACTTCAAAATTTAGATATGAGATGATATAAGACAATTTATGTTAAGCAATAAAATAAATGTTAATAATTTCTAATAAGTGATAAACGTCACTTTTTAGGTTAAACTATTTTAAATTGTGTGCTTAATGCACGCAGAATCCTGTGTGTGAAGGTTACGAATGAGTATTCTTTTTGTGAATAAAATAAAAAAAATAAAATTAAATTTCTTAAATAATAGGTCTGGGAACTTGTTTGTCTGTCTATCATCACCCTTATAACGTTCCCACTGCTGGGACACAGGGACTTCTCTCTTGGCGAGCGAGATTGTTTGTGTAGTTTTCGAAATAATACAATTAATACACTGTTATGTCATAACAGTGATATGATTAGACATTGATATATTCAGTTTAAAATTATATTAATATAAAACCTTTAAATTGATTAAAATGCCGAAAACTTGACGACCAAATTATAAACTCTTAGAAGATTTATGAAAGATTATCTTTCTTTATAATATGAATCCACTTCCGAACTTCAGATGACAAAAATTACAATGGAGCTCAACCCAAAAAATTTGAGGAAAGCCTCAAAACCTGAGTTAAGCAATCATACTTAACTTCAATCCCTTAGATTAAGCGTCACTGAATACGCTTTAGTATCCTCGACTGTCGTAACGGGAAGCTCTCGATCTTAAAATACGGATGGCGTTGAAAGTAAGCAACATAAGGAAGAATGTTATGATCCTAATGAAAATCTAATAGAATAAATAAATATGTTAAGCAAGCGAAAAGAGCATGCATGTACAGTATGAGTCGCTTACTAGTAGCGACCCAGTAAGGGTTTAAATAGAATAGGTTTAAAGTTAGTGACGCATACTGTACATACATTGGTACAAAGGGAAATATCAGTATTATAATTTCGTTTAATTGAAAACTAAAACTGCTATTTAAATAATACTGAAAATTTTTTGACGGCTTGGTTGCGGTGGCAACGTCAAATAGTTAGTTTACCTAGATCACCAGTTTTTTGCAGAAAATCAACGGACATTTAAGCCCATAACAATGAAAATGTCTCCTCTCCGTTAATATTATTTTTTCAGTTACCTCTGCAGCATTTGCCGTCTATGTGTAAGATCCCTATCATTTAATATAATAAATAAACATGGCAAAAATGGTGTTCATTTAAAACCAACATCAGACGTAAGATACGAGTATATTAAGCGCAAAACTTTAATTTATAATTTCGGTAACTTATCCAGCCGCTTGCTAAGTTTGCCAGGTCAATGTTTTCTACTACAAAAAAACATTATTCTAAAGTACGCTACATACTTTGCATATATTGCTCAGAAGACATAAAGCGTAAACGATTGTAAATTTTCATCGCCGATAATGGTCTAACAATGCTTCGCCATTTAGCTGAACAACGACATGATCATTTTCATAATCTGACTGTCTTCAAAATAACACCGACACTGTCTACCGCATGAATTGAATATAAACATGCTAAATATTGTTTCGTGATAAAAGCTCGTTCCAGACGAACGTCATGTGAGATTATCGTAATATCTGATTAAGGCACAATATGGTCGTGCTCTGCCGTGTACGAATTGGGTTATTATCTAGACATTTATTTGTTTTGTATACGTGTGTAGCAAGTTGATGCAAAAAGTAACCCAAATTAATAGTGCTTCGACGCAGCGTTACGCGGGCGCGGGCGCGTCTTCATACAATTGTTCATTAGCCCTACCATGAGTTGCCACGTACTATTGGAGATTACAACATTTTGTAATCCCAGGCATTTGACAGATTTTTCACAACCAAAATTTTATCTTTTTCTGTGAAATGGGATAACAACATGTTGTAATCTCCAACAGTCGTAAGTGGCAACTCGTGGTAGGGCTACATGGGGCGGATCAGTTTTGTATCTGTTATTTTAAAACGGGCTTAATGCGGCGTCAAACCTAAAAAAAGAGTTAAAATTAATAAATAATATTACTCAGCTTATGTCTATAAAACATCTTATATCTACATATATGTATCTACTTTAATTAAATATACTTACATAAATAAATGTTTTTTTGCAGAAGTAGAGATTTAATTCTGCTATTGCTACAATAATTATACCTACTTAATTTGATTAATGACAAACTTTCATTCAGTGATACCTACTATCAAACTGAATGAATTATTTATATGGTAACAAGTTTTTATGAAGTTGATAAAATTTTGTACAAGAAACTCACTTTCTCACGGTTCCTGTACAAGCATTATAATGGGTTATTTATCACTTGAGAGTAGGGTAAGGCAAGTATGTAATCCATTTCTTATAACGCTGCTTATAACCAGAAACTGCACAAGTCACTTAACTCCACTCTTGGTTTTATTTTTTTATGGTCTATTAACTTTGTCTTAGACGAATCAGGGACTCATAATGATACATGCAGGGCGTTCTTAGAAGAAGTCATATTAATAATTTATATATGTTCAATTAAGGTATCTAATGTTAGGCACAGATTTTACTGCGACTTATTTGCATTAAAGTTTTACTTGTAAATAGACTTGATCAGTTAGTTTTCCTAATGAATTATATTTTTAACGGTAAATTTGCTAATTGATTTTCATTCATTTCGATTCAATGTTCCCCCCTTCTTTTTTGGCTAATACCTAAACATTTTAGCCAAAAAAGTAAACTAAAGTAAAAATTTAATAAATATATCTAAAAATATTAAAGGATTAGCTGACTGACTGACTGAGGGTTAGGCTTCCGTGGCGTGCGTTGTGAAATCGGTTAGTCTCGCAAAAATGATGTATGAAAATTGTTCAACCTTAAATATTTATAATATAATATGATGGAATTAGTAATAATCCAAACAGTTTGTATAGTCTCTTGCGTGTCTATGACCCTATTGTTTATGGCAACTTTCACTTTCGGTCATTGTCTACGGCATGGATAAGTTTACTTGTAATAGTTATAATAATAAATCCTTTTATATTAATTCAATCCTGTTTTTATGCCCTTTACAATATAATAAAAAGTTTACGACAGCATTTTTTTTTTATGTTGGTCAACAACCTGAAATAATGCACTAGGTATTATATAAAACCTTGCCAGAAAACAGTCTCTGGTGGTAGGCTTCGGCCGCGGCATGTCACCACCCTCCGGGCTAGGCCAGTGCGTGAAACGATTTTTTCGTGTTTCGTAATATGGTCCGGAGAAGCCATCTACCTTCTAGGTCTTCATGTCCCATCTTAGACCACATCGTCACCTTACATCAGGTGAGATTGTGGTCAAATGAAGGATTTGCTGAAAATTGTCATTCGGCGAATTGTTTTCGACGAATTTTTCGCAGACGCAAATGAAGGCTTATCTAGCATAAAAAAATAATGATAAATAAATACGTTCTTCATTAGAAGTCTAAGAATTATGTATTTTTATCTTCTTAAGATCAGGAAAGAAGGTAAGCAATAACTTTAGGTTCCATAACACATACTTTATATTTCCATTTGATTACAGTATTAATACATGAGTTCACCATCGAACGGGGAGAGACGACTGACGACACCGTGCATAAAACCTATGCGTTAGCACAAATACTGTAGCTACCTAGCCGATACACAGTCAAGTTTTAAATTCAAAAGACATTTGTCCTTTAAATTATTCGAATTCAATGAATATAATAAGAGATATCGTAGTTTTAAAATAAAGTCGCAGCAAATTATGATTAATGTATAGCGCGCGCATTCGTGATGTCAAGGCGAGGCGCGGCCAGTGAGCCACTAGGCTGTCGGTGGTCACAGTTACTCTACAAGTTCCCGTACAGCTTAAACGATCAGGTGGCTTCTTAGATAGAGATAAATAAAAATAAATAAATAAATATTTCCAGACATTGCACACAACAACATCTAGCCCCGTGGTAAGCTCTTAGCTTTTGTTACGGGTATTAGATATCTGATATACTTAATATAATAGTCATACATATCTGGGGGCACGGCAGTGCCCCCACCAAGTCGAGCAAAAAAGCGGCACGGCCGTACCATCCTTTTCTCGAAGCAATTCAGGCCATTTTCGACCCCCTGTAACTTCGATGTGGATAAAACTAGAAGACTGAAATTTTCAGTAACCATGCAGGCATTGTAAAGGCACGGTATGTTTCAAATTTCATTCAATTTGAACCAGTATTTTAAGAATTATAATGGGTCAAATTTCTTAGTTTTGTCACTCATTGACTCATCGATCATCAAAATTCTAAGGCACTTCTAGCAGACCTAGAAGCTTCAAATTTGGAATATAAGTAGTGTTTGGTGTATGAATCAAGGAAAAACTAAAAAATCTAGAAAATACCGGTATAGAGGGCGCTGTCGCAACGCCACGTATATACGAAATATGTACATAAGTAATAACAATGCGAAATATAAATAAATCCAATCTAGACCGGCAAAAAGAAAATTATATGGACATATATACAATAAGTAGAAGGTACCGAAAAGGAAAAAAGTAGAACTGTCTACAAAATACAAAAAGAAATGAGATCCCATCAAAAACAATCCTTTAAAAAAAACCAAGTCGCGCAACTCAGTTGTTCTGCGGTAAAAAGTTGTGAGATCCAAGTAAATCCAAGTCTTCAAATTTCGTCTCAAAATTCTTTAATGTTTTATATAAATATATTGAGACTTGGCCATCGCCTTAGATCACTATATCTTTCTATATACTGTTTGGTATCTAATAAATTCTTAAATAAATACTACATTAACTAGAAAGATGATTAAGTTACAATGTAATTGCAGTTCCAACTGAATAACTGATAACTAAGTACATATTTTTAAAATTTTGTAATAAATATATAAAATTAGTCATTTTTCAAGATGTGGACATCCTATGGTTAATTATGATGGAAAATATCATATTATTTTTCCGACACAGCAAGTTTGAAATATATAATAACATTATGCATTAACTAATAACCTTTATAATGTACCTAATGGAATTGTAATCTAAGCAAATAGGCTTATACTTAACAGAGTGCATTAGCTCTTCTATTAAATTGTTCCATCTAGATTATTAGCATTGATCTAGGATAGTGTTCATTACTACAACAGATCTTGGATGGAGTAACTATACAAGATTGGTATTTATATTGATACATTCATCGCTGGTATTGAGATTATAAAGGTTTGTATTGGACATTTCAGTACACATTCGCATTCAATCTTCTGAAGGGTTATTCCGTCCTTTTGAACATAGATTCAGCATCCTTCGGCGACTATTCACTGGATGTTTACATATCCATGTATAAGTGAATGGTAATCCATTCATGAATTGAGTAGTCTATCAATGACAACTTGGAGTAAACTTAGGCATATTGAAGTAAGTGCTAAATTATATTACACAAACACCTTGCCGTTAGGTACACAGTTTCAAGCTAAAACGGAAAGTATAAATATTAAAAACTTATAATTTAAAATTTAAATTAAAAAATTATACCTTTTATCAATATTAATGCTGATAATTTATTCCATAATTTAAAGAAAAAAATGAATTTAAGTGCCTCGTAAATGTTTGTCATTTTTTACAGAAAAATGTCGGATATGGCGTTGTAATAAAAAAAATGTGGCTTGGATTTCCATTGTTCTATTATTATTATGTTTATGAATGTTTACCTAGAGAAAGAAAATTCCTTGACCTATATATCATTTGTCTGCAAGACAAACGAATATACCTCAGAGGGACTGAACCCTGCTAAATAATATTTCCATAATTCT
This sequence comes from Gymnoscelis rufifasciata, assembly GCA_929108375.1. Taxonomy (NCBI): domain Eukaryota; kingdom Metazoa; phylum Arthropoda; class Insecta; order Lepidoptera; family Geometridae; genus Gymnoscelis; species Gymnoscelis rufifasciata. Next base: position 6,704,063 of record OV815302.1, on the reverse strand, counting down.
TATTGAAATTTATCAAATATCAGATCTCTCTGATATCTAAGATTAAAGAGAAAAGTCTTAAATAACTAAGATCCTTTGCAAATAAACTAAAGAATTGCAATGCGAAGCGCAAAATGTGCCTTATCTCGGTAAACCGAGTGGACCGTATGGCGGTAATATTACATTTCATATTGTTGTCGACTGGAAAGTAAGTCAGTGCAACAGCTTTATCGATATCTCGAGATAGAATAGAGCAAATGGCGAATGTTTCTTGCAACTGCAACATAATACGATTGTTCTGGTCAATTGCAATCGGATAGCATTAAGCGATACGTGGTACGCAGAAGTGATTACAGAGGAGGTAATTCATGAATGCCTGAGTCTAAGTCTGTTACAATATAGGGCCGTTTAAAATCATTAATTTGTCCGATGTTATTTTATTAATTTATAGAGGATTTTGAGGTTTTTTTCTGTTCACGTCCGTAGGTGTTGACCCTTTGAATCCTTACACGTGACCTCCTGCTAAGAACAGTCTCTGGTGGTAGGCTTCGGCCGCGGCTAGTCACCACCCTCCGGGCTAGGCCAGTGCGTGAAGCGATTTTTTCGTGTTTCGTAGTGTGGTCCGGAGAAGCCATTAATCTTGTAAGTCTTCATGCCCCAGCTTAGACCACAGCGTCACTGTACATCAGATGATATTGTAGTTAAATAAAGGCCTATATATAATGTGATTTTCTATTCAAATTAAATCTCATACAATTAATTGCCACGGTATGTAAAAAAATAGAAATAAGCGCGGCGGGATTCAAGCTTTTTCAAACTTAGCAGACCTGACATTAAAACTGATATTCTTATTTATAAAATAGGTGATTTAGAGGTATTTTACTATACAAATATATATCTAATCTAATAGATATCTGATAGAAATCTAAGTATTTTCTACATTTATTGGGAAAATACATTGGTAAATCGGAAAATTACTTGAAGATACTAGAGGGACACTTCTACTTCAGCTGATCGGATTTGCCGCTATTTTGCGCTACAACCGCAATCCGCTACAGACGCCTTTGAGCCATTGAGGCAGATATTGGTCATTTAGTTTAACGTCTAATTTATACGAGGTGATTTCGAAGGTACGGTACGGGTGACTTTTTGTGTAAATAAATGCATTTTTGTATCGCTGCATTAACAAGTAACAAGCACCTATACGCGTCGAATCATCTCGCGTCTCGATGTGGTCCCCTAGAACATTAACACGCAGGTATATTGTGATTGGTCTTACGATTGGTTATACACCAAAATTTAAAATTTAATACTTTAACAGAGTTTGTACGAATAACCGCAAACCCTTTGTTCACTATTTCTCATCAACGAAGTGATAACAGTTTGCCTTACTTCAAAGACTTCGACTTCGACTTCCCGCTGAAGCTGAACTCCTCAGCAAATTTCAGTTATTTCACAACTTTTGCGGAACGCTCTACTTATGAAAAGGTACACAAAGGTAAATTCAGGCAATTAAGATGAATATGAAAATAACAAAAAAATATCACAAATTTTAGGTTACAGTCGCCTGTATCCTCGATATATTTTGTAAAATGTTATTTATTATGACACAATTACAATTAATGATTGATTTACCCCAAAAACATTTTCATGTAAAATGAGCCAAGACAAGAGCGAAACCACAAGGCTCCACTGTCAAAATGTAACCATATGTACAAGACATATTATTAACGATAAAGAGCCAATTATAACTCTTCACGCCCCCATCACTACATCTTACTTTACAATCACAAAATTCACATCTTTTCCAAAATATCTAGTGGGTTTATTTTTTTTTTCCTTTACACACTTTCGGTAACTCCCGTGAATCTGGTAAATCCAAACCTAGTTTTTTAAACGTTTTAAAAACAAGGGTTTAAGAAACGACGAAATCTTTCGAGAAAAGGTCGGCACTAGGTGAGCAGTGCCAACTTTTTTCAGATTACAAAATGCAGAAAGAATACTTTTGAAAACATCTCTCAATCTAATATATAAAATTCTCGTGTCACAGTTTTTGTTCCCGTACTCCTCCGAAACGGCTTGACCGATTCTCATGAAATTTTGTGAGTATATTGAGTAGGTCTGAGAATCGGCCAACATCTATTTTTTATTTTGCAAAACAACGTTTGCTGGGGTCAGCTAGTATTTTATAAATATAGCCTTTTATTAGATTTCTGTCATAAAACTAAGCTACTTATTTTGAGTTAGCTGTATAGGCCTTCAATTATGAATAAATAAAGAAAAGGATAACATAAATTACAAAAAGCCGTGTTGGCTAAGTGGGAGGACACTCGACTTTCATTCCGAAGGTCGTGGGTTCAAACTCCGCCTCGCACCTCTGGATTTTACTTCTTGAGAAATTAATGTGCGCTTTAAATACGTGCTTTAACGGTGAAAGCAAACATCGCGAGGAAACCGGCATGATCTGAGAACTCTAAAAAGTATGAAGGACATATGACATTCACCAACCCGCACTTGGTCAGCGTGGTGAATTAAGGCCTTATCTCTCTCGTCAAGAGAGAAGTCCCTGTGCCCCAGTAGTGGGAACGTTATTAGGGTGATGATGATGATAAGATTAATTAAATTTAAAATCAACTCATCCAATCCAGAAACTATGTTTTGAACTGTTTGAAAACGTTAAACTACTAAATGGATTTAGATGCAACTTAAAAATGATGTAACCTACATAGCAGAATATTATAAAGGCTACTTGTCCCGTAGTAAAATACTAGTTTACGCGGGAAAATCAATTATTGCTGGTAAAGTCCGATTTGGATCAAATTAACCACGAAAATAACTGTTTTCCCAGTTAATAACAAAAGCAAATTTTTACAACGGAAAAATATATTACTACGCGTTGTGGACAGCTAGTTCAAATATAATGTACTTAATACATTAGTTTTATCTGTTGGTCACCACTCATCAATCATTGTGTGGAAGCCACCTGTCGATTCGGTACAATGCATCTTGATACGGATACACGAGGTTCGCTAATCTGTTACAAGGACGGACGTAAACTGATCACCATCCATTGTGAGTAATTTGACGGAACATCTTCATTACGGTACGAGAATGCCCGGGGCTCGGTTTTTGATATAATTTGAGAATTCCCTTTCATAGTTTTGGTACAAAGAAAAGCGATGCCGCCTAGGGGCTATGACTTGTATTTATCAATGATAATATACAATTGCCTGTTAAAGAAAGTTTTGATTGTTCACGTCCGTAAGTGGTAACCCTCTGAATCCTTACACGTGACCTCCGGGTGGTGCTAAGAACAGTCTCTGGTGGTAGGCTTCGGCCGCGGCTTGTCACCACCCTCCGGGCTGGGCCAGTGCGTGAAGCGATTTTTTCGTGTTTCGTAATGTGGTCCGGAGAAGCCATCTTCTAGGCCTTCATGCTCCATCTTAGACCACATCTTCACTTTACATCAGGTGAGATTGTGGTCAAATGAAGGCTTAACAATAATAAAAAAAAAAAAAAAAAGTAATAAGTAATACATTTTTAAAAAAATCTGGTCTGCTAAAGTTACAGAATTGAAATATAAGTTCTTTAGCTAATTTTATCTGCCTTTTAAACTATTAAACTACGATTTCACCATTGGCTAAAAACCCAATCAGATCAGACGAAACTTTCGTTCGTTTTACCGCCTCAGAAAGATTAAATTGTGATTTTTTCAATGGTTGAATTAGCTTAATTTAAACATGATTTTTATAGCATAAAATTGTGGAATTGGGGCTAGACAAAGTTTACATTCTAATCTTTCAAAAAAACCAAAAGTGTCAAAAAACTTAATTCATATTTTTGAAGTAGATTTTACATGTTTTTTAATGTTAGTAGATTTTACAGGTTTTTTAATGTTAGTAGATTTTACATGTTATTTAATGTTTAATAACGGATATAGGCTCATCAAGTATTAATCTGATTTTTTAGCACAATGAAGACAATTACAGCGGTCTTCTCGAACACTAGTACGTTACACTCATAATATCTCATAACTTGAAATAAAGTTTGTATAATGGGTGCCAGGTATTTACGTACGTATTCCATGTTTTTTTGCTTTTTGTAATTGTTCTATTAGATAGGCTGAAACACGACCAGATATTGTAATTATAGTTAAATCTATTATAATTTTTTTACAATGTTGAAGCGCCATAGAATAAAATGTATAAAACATCTGGGTTACCAACTATTTAAAAAGAATGCAAAGTTTAAGTAGGTTTCATGATGGTTATCATTATCGTGTCTAAAGCAGTTAATGAACGATTGCTATTAATGAGAAACAGGATAAATTTTTACCAAAAAAAAACTATTAAAAATACTCGGTAGTTTTTTGTATAAAAATAATTCTGAATTAAAGCAAATTGTTTTCTATTCCTTTTCCGTTTCCTTAGTCCCCTGAAACACGTTTCAGCCAAAACATAGTCGCATACATAGCAAAAATCTACACCAACTCCAAATAGAACAACAATTATGTAACTACATTTTATAATTGTTAATTATTTATAGACTTCATTTATTATTTCATAATTTATAGTTGTTGAAGTAGGTTTTTCTTAACGTAATGTTTACTTTATTTATAATCTTTTATAAAACACTTAAGTTTATCAAAACTATTTGTTATCCGATTAAAAAAAAAAAGTTGCCAATACACAATTGGCACGGTGGCAACGGCAGAGGCAACTGAAGCCGATATAATGTATCTTCTTAACTTAAAAAAGTTGTATATTTTTGTAAATGCAAAGATTTAATTTCCACTCAATATATATATAAGTTTTCGAAGCAGACGAGACAAAAATTATTCCATATAAGATAAGGTTTTTTTCCTCTTAGGTACGCAGTCCTAAATATGAATTTATAACGATGATATAAATTACAACAAAAATTTTGTTAGTTCCATTATATTTAATATCTGATTTCAGTTAGTGAAACGGTGTTGTCGGAAAGTCTAGACAATGTTGATACAAGTCAGAGACAAACAAAGCTGATCTCGGGCGAGAACAAAAGAACGTTATTTAATTTTTCAAACAATCAAGTTTCCACTTTTAAAATGAAATTAAATGGCGGAGGAATTGCAATTTCCTCTTAAGGTCTAGTTTCAGAGTCAAGTTTTAATTGCCCTCCATTTTCCAACTTGAGATATTAATATCTTTCATGGGAGTTTAATTTCTGGTCATTGTTCTTGAGATATAGTATACGACATCGTCTTCTGTTTCTTGATGAAATTTATGGTTGAAGAATATAATTTAAAGCCCTTAAGACATAAGCTAAGTAACCTCGATGTTTAGGCTAAGAGTCACATGAACTCCTTGGCCTTAATCTTGAGTTTGGTCAAACTTAGGTGGTCACGAATCACGAAAAAAGCACCGACATTATCTAAGAAAGAATTTCGATCCCGGGAAACTGTCGCTGATAGCTTTATGTAAAGATAAAACATAGATAGAACTCCAATTGAGGCCGATTAGTAAGATACGAGTCAAAAGTGAATTCTTAAAATTACGGAGTCGAGGGCTTGCAGGGCGTAGTTGATTGTGTTCTGAGGTAAGAATGTTGCGCCCATATACCAGTGAGCGCCTTTTGCGTATTTAAATTGAAAATTTGCCTTTGAATACGACCAATAGAAGTGAGTGAGTAATATCCACTCCCTCTCAACAAGTCTTTAAGTACAAGAATACTGGCTCTCAACGAAGATGAAACCAAGACACAATTCTCATAGAGTTTTATGCTATTATTAAATTTAAATGAGGAGAAAGAGGCTATTCTTTTACTCTTGCCGTCTATTGAATTCCACAACCTGGAGAAATAGGGCAAATCAAGCTAAACTTTAACTTGCTAATTATATGTAATAAGTACGTATATGTAGTACATAGTGACTTATTTAAACTATCGATGGTTAGACTCGCAGCAAAATCGCTTAACTATTTGCTATTCCCGTGCATTTTGATGCGCTTCACGATACTTTATACTGCGATTATTTATAACCGAACAAAGTGGTTCTATTCGATTGTTATTAGCTCTTAGTGACTCGCAACAAAATCGCAAAACAATTTGCTACTAAATCTTTATTCCCTTTGATGTCGTTGTCGTTTTTGCGCTACGCTTCACGATTTATAAATGCATTTTTTTTAAAACGAACCCGGTCGAACAGGATGGTTCTATTCGATTGTTATTAGCTCTTAGTGATTCGCAGCAAAATCACTGAACAATTTTTGATTAAATCAATATTCCCATGTCTATTGCTGCGCTTGACGATTCATTCAAAAATAAAGTCATAACATAATCAGTAAAAACAGATCTATTGGTAGTTGAAGTAAATAATATGGATAATCCTCACATATACAACTATACCCGTGGTAAACTCTGTTGCATGTAATAAAGGTATATAAACTACTATTTTTAATTTTACGCTTACTCATCCAATTTCGTACTACCTTAATTTTTCCAATTTTTGTTACACCTTGCACCTATATAAATTAATTTTATTTAATACAAACCATAAAATTACAAGAGTTCGGAAGTTATGCGCGAACATTCAGTTCGGCGAACCATTTTTAGAGTTCCATAACATTTTTTTAATATAGGTAAGTGTTTATTTTTATAACATCGCTCATTCGGTGCAATAACGACGAATTTACACTTTTTGTCAAAATTGAGTTTGTCAAGTATGCCAAAAGTTATGTTGAGGTTGATTAATTATTTTTTATATTTCATGATTTTGATGCACTTTTTCATTGATTTAAGCTGAAAATAATACAATGACACTTTAGTCTTACTTTAAGTTAAAAATAACGCAGCAATATCTAAAACAAAAGTCATAAATGGAAAACAAGAATTAAAAAAAACTTCAAATCCCTCTGCTGTAAAATTGCAAAATATGCAGTTTCGTCAATATTGTTCCGAATTAGCGACTTGGTGTATTAACTGTTGAAATACACGGAACCATTGAGTCCATATTATCATAGTTTTAAAATTTATGATTTATTTAGAATTTATTTAATTCTCCAACAAACAAATAAACAAACAGACAAACAGAGCAATCGTAACCCCTTCCCCCGCCGTATGCGGACCTATACTTTATTTCTTGCAATACGAAAATGGAAATTTAAAGGTCTAATATTCAGTTTGATGTGGGTGGGTTTATAGCCCGGGAGTTTTACGATCGCGCATTTTGAAATGTATGTTAATTTTAATTTAATTATACATTTTGTAAAACATTGATATTGAAACATAACAGTCAAATAAATGTTGTTTTAGTTAGGAGAAATTATTTTAATAAATGTGTATTTTAATGTATAATAAACTACCAGAACAAAATAAGCAGTTCAATGGATATATTTTTAAGGCAAAATTATGTAGTTGGGTGCTAGAAAAGTGTTCTTATAGCGTTAGTAAATATTTAAATTATGACATGTAATAAAAATTTAATTATATTTTGACTTAAAATTTGCACGCCTACTTGTAGGCTGAATACATTGACATTTTATTAAGATCCGACATGTATTAATAATTTTGGATTCATGCAAATAAATAATTTCATTTCATTTTATTTAAAATTGTATCATCTTAAAACATACTTGAGTATTGAATTGTGACTTAAAACGGGTAACTTACCATGATTTGGCGTTTTAAGTCAAAATATTGTTAAAAACCATGATAATTTAAGAAAATGAGTATTGTATCTTGTAGGGATATAAGAACAGTTGAAATGCTGCCTGATTAGTCCGGAGTTAATTATTGCATAATTTTCCTCAAAATTTAAGCTGTCTAGCTATCAAGAATCTTTTGATACAGCCTGGTGACAAACAGATAGACGACAAAATCTCAGCAATAGGTCCCTAGGTTTTACCTTTAGAGGTCCAAAAGAATCCTAAAACCATCGATGCAGACACTATGATGAGGAAGTGACGGTAGCTCGCAAGTCGCCCATCCAGCTCCCGATCAGAAGATATACAAAATATCATAACAATATACGTAAGTAGGTAATTCCCGTTTTCAAAATGAAAATATAGGTATAAAAGTACAGTCTAATTTTAAGAAACATAACTGAACTTGGCGCGCAAAAATGAAGGAAAATTCAAATAAGGTTACCTAGTTTGCTTGTTGATGTTGGACATATTTCCATGGCCGCAGCGCGACTAAACAGGAAGTTGCCGGATCACCTGGATGCACCGGAAGCTCGCCGGGTCGCACCGGTAGTTCTGATTTTGAATCGCCTCATGAATATTTCATAGCTAAGCACATGTCTGGGCGGGCTTGCAGTTCATATGGTTCGTTCTACGTTTGCGATGGCTGTATACTTAGTTAGCATGCTTAGCTACGCCTACTTTATTTAAGCAGATCGATCGGTTTAAAATGTATGTCAGGAATTATCAATTATTTCCTTATAAAATTTTAAATCTCTTATTCAAATCACTCAATTTCTCTGGGTCTCGTAAACATTGTTCTTGTGGGTTTGTTTGCGTAGTATTTATTGTGCACAACATGGATAACAAATTTCGATAATGAATTCTAACGTAAACCCAAGCTTTTTACCAAGTCATAAGTCCATCTTGCTGGTGGACGTCCTACGCTGAGATTGCCTACCAGCGGTACCCACACATTTCAGCCCCGACAACCATTTATTCAAAATATCTAGTAATACTAGGTAAGTTAAAAAGAAAAACGCTTAAAATAATTGTAACGAATGTTTTGATTTCCTTACCGGGTTCTAAGGCATTTCAATTTGATAAACACAAAATGACATAACGCTCCAAGCATAAAAATTGGCAAACATGTTCCATTGAATTATCATCTAATTTTTATAAATACACACTTGTTATGGAAATACGAATTGAAAGAGAGTGCCTTTGAATTTTTCACGTTCTGTTCAATATTACGGAAGTTTAGTATAATATTTTTTGTTTATTATCTTCGAACACCTCGGGGCGAGTAATCCATTACTTATTGTGCCTCGCACAATGTGCCCACTGTTCCGTGTCTTCCACCGCCCTGCCACAGTGGCGCACTACAACAATAGGCAATGTTTTGATGCTTCGCATATAAGCAGTGTAGCAGCTTTTCTATATTAGCTATCGTTGTTTGAAGTACTTTTTTTGAGGAAGGGTTTGGGAGTAATTTTATCTAAGAGCTTTAGCTACTTGTTTATGAATTATTGGAATTAAAGCTATGCTATATTAGCTATCGTTGTTGGGGGAGGTACTTACTCCGTTGAGGTAGGGATAGGTAGTCATCTTATCTGAGAGTTACTTGTTTGTGAATGGTGTTGAAAATGATGTTCTCTAATTATTCGCCAGTGTTTAATTGTCCAGTTCACGGTATCATGCAGTCATATAAGAAGACGATTATGTAAAAAATTTTGCAGATATTGTTTTCTGACTTTTGCTAATCGATGTGATTATACATACAATAACTAAACCGGTCCAGCCAACTTATCTGCTTGCATAATGTAGGTGACATAATGTTTTTCTACGTACCTCTTAGCTCTTTGAGCAACTTTTAGCATAATATAGGCAAGATTTAGTGCTTTTGTTGTCTGGCTGAGGTAATTGAGACAAAAAAACGACGTGAAGTCATAATTTAACATTATAAAAACCGTTCAAATAATTTAATCAAATCAGAATACAACAAAGAAGGAGCCATAAGCAGATTTTGAAATATTAAGAAGCGGTATTATAATTCCAACGTTAATTTTATCTAAGGGTTTTAATAAATAAAGTAGCAAAGCAGACACTTCCCAGGTTCGAACGTTACAAAAGCAATTTCCAGAAGCTTATGTGGTCCCGTACTCATTTCATTACGCAAGAATGTTTCCTTCGTATATGCGTAGCTGTATAAAATTTTAATTAACTCCCTATTTTCACTTTAGCTAAAATTAATAGTAATTATCCAATTCGAAAGCTTTGTTCAAAGAAAGATCAGAGCGAGACTCCTTTCTTCTATCGCGCTTCTAAATTAAGTTGAGTGGAAAGCCTGTTAATTAAATAACTTGCAATATTTAAAATAATTATGAACTTGGAAGTGAATGAACGGAATAAAATAAAGCCTCGACTCAAAGGTTTAATTATAATATAATAGTTTGGTTTTTATATGCAGCCATCGTGAGCAATTTCCTTAGAGATTGGAATAAGAAATCTATTTCCATCAATTTCCATCGGGGTTCTCACTAGTATGTTGGATAAATAGGTTAGATATATTTAGATACAATTGGACTCTTGGCAAAATTCATCTCTTTACAGATCTAGTCCTATAGATATCTCACTAGATGCTCTCAGTGGGGATTACCATTTACAAAAAAGAACTGTCGTTTATCAAACCATTCAGGTAGGTAATCTTGTTTAGTTGGGACTACACTACCCAAGTTCCACTTGTAATATTTTGAACTCTTGTGATTTTAATACAGAGTCTATCTGCATTAGACAATTATTTTAGATTACGGTTCTGTCTTCAAGATACTTGAAATATTTTCCTTGTAAGAAGTTAAGTTTTACCACAATTAAGTATAAATCCCAGTTTAAGTGTTCGTAATGATCGTTTTCGTAATGTGTTTTCAAATAAATAAAATATTATTATTAATGAGTTTAAGCTATCCTAAGGCCAACAAATAAATTATAAAAACAACCCAAATTTTACAGATTTGGGACGAAAGGAATGTTGAAATCTATACTATACAATTATAGTCTATTTTGTTGAGAGACCGTAGATTAACAAACCTCAGGGTCAACTAGGTCAGTCAGAAGATTCCGGTCTAGCACTCGAGCTTTCAGCTGGTACTGCTCAGGGCCCAAGTGTTTCATCTCCAGAGTCAGCTTCCGTTTCCCCATCATCATTCGGTACCGATGATTCTAATTTATTTTTATGTGTTTAATTTATTTTCTTGCACGCCCAGGATGACTGGTAAAGTATGCTTCTAGCATTAAGTCCTCCTCTTTATATTGTTTTTTGTGCACAAAGTATAAATAAATAAATAAATTCCGTAGTCATTGGGGTAGTTGACTCGAAATAATACAAAATGATTTAGTAATTCTTAAGTAAGTAATTTTCCATAAAAATTCTTTAAAATATTCAACACGCAGTAACCTCCGCTGGTTTTCACCCAGAAAATTGATTCCAGAAGAAGGATTTTGGCCGGGTGTAAAGTTACACCTACAGAAGGGCACCGGGACGCAATACTAAGAATGACCCAAATATACGCGAAAATAAAGCTTTTGGGAAAATATTTGCCAAACTCATATTCAGTACGAATTCCGAATATACTTTACTCTCGCAAGATTCTACGTAATGTTACTGTATAGTATTCTGCGAGTTTACTTCATAGCATCTTGTTACAGAAAAGTATGAATCAATAAATTAATTTATCGGTTTTCTTTCTTTTAATAATAATAATAATAATAATAATTAATATAATATATTTTTTACAGTAGGTAGTTTTATATGATTTTGTTATGTAACCTAATGTAAAAAAAAGGTGTGTGTGCGATTCACACACGATAGAAGTGAAACTTCAGTAAATCGACGATAGAATAAGAAGAATAAAAAAAAAGTGTGTGTGTGTCAGCTACGACGCACGATTGGAGTCTACTACTTACGAACTATTATTATGATATATATCGAATAGAAAAAAAGGGTAAATGAACGCATCTGCTAAAATGATAAGAGAAACAAACATATATCTGTAATTATTCGGATTATTTATATTACTTCAATAAAGCGTATTACATAAAGTATGTTACAAAATAATATAAATAATATACAGCAATACCTCTTTGCGCGATACTTCGTAGTCTCAACTACGAAGTATCGCTCAAGAAATTTAAATAAAGCATTGTATTTGTGTCTCTTACCATTTCCGTTTCATCTTTTTGCTTCCGGTTTGAAATCACTACGATTCTATAGAAGTTTCACTTCAAAAATAATTTTTGACTTGTTTAATAATAATATAACTCTTTATTACTCACCAAGATAATACAAAAAGGGACTTATTGCTAAATACAAAATGCGTAATGGGCGGCATATTGCTTAAAGCAATTTCTTCCAGACAACCTTTGGATGGAGAGAAAGGACCTTTGGTTTTATTTATATGCCTCTCGCAGTGGTGATGAGGTCAACAAGTAGCCCCGCCACGAGTTGCCACTTACGACTGTTGGAGATAACAGCATGTTGTAATCCCATACAATTGACAGATATAGATAAAAGTTTAGTTGTGAAAAATCTGTTAGAATAGAATAGAATGTCTTTATTGCTTCAAACATGGTTTAAAGGTGATAATAATTACATATAAGGTCCACATGTTACACTAAAAACTAGCATTCAATAATTAATTAAATCTAGGATGAATGTCAAAATAATGCAAAGGATTACAACATGATGTAATCTCCAACAGTAAGTGGCAACTCGTTGTACTCGTAAAAAAATGCAGACTGCATTTTATTCCGTAACATGGAACTGTCTACTAACTATCTGCCCCAACCGAGATTATGCTATCGGTGATAGGCTACAGCTACAACGACTTACTGTTGGAGATTACACATCATGTTGTAATCCTTTGCATTATTTTGACATTCATCCTAGATTTAATTAATTATTGAATGCTAGTTTTTAGTGTAACATATGGACCTTATATGTAATTATATATTCTGTTTCAACCTATATCCTGTTCGAACGGGCTCAAGAAAGGTTTTTTACGCTCTTCCCGAGTTTTCTTAAGCACGACCATGCTGTTGATGTGTACAGTCAGCAAAATAAACTGATGGAATAGGGTTCCAAAAATTATAAATAGTAAATTACGTCAAAAATACGGACTACTGTAGTTTTAGAAGTAAAGGAACAAATAACTTGTCATAAGTAAGTAGTTATTTCATAATAACGCCGATCTAATTCTCTTTGACCAATTAAAAGTTCAAATAAAATATAAATATTTCCGGACTACTGACACAGCATCACCGAACTAAGCAGAGCTTGTACTATGGGTGTTAGGTGGCTGATATACTACATTGATACATTGTTTTCTTTTGTAAATACATACCTAAGATACATAGAAAATATTTTTATGCTCGATACGCCTTCATTTGACCACAATCTCACCTGAGGTAAAGTGACTATGTGGTCTAAGATAGGACATGAAGATCTAGAAGGTAGGTAGATGGCTTCTCCAGACCACATTACGAAACACGAAAAAATCGCTTCACGCACTGGCCCAGCCCGGAGGGTGGTGACAAGCCGCGGCCGAAGCCTACCACCAGAGACTGTTCTTAGTATAACTTGTTACATCTGGCACGTCACACTAGAAGAGGTTTTGAAACGTTGATTTTGATCACTTACTTTTGCTGTTGGCTGTACCTGTTAGATCCTTGTTGTAAGTTTGCGGTGTATTTCTGTGTCATCATAGCTCCCGAACGGATGAAGCGATTTCAATTTAGTTTTTTTTTTGTATGAAAAGTGCGTTATGCGCAAGTTTTCTTCAAAATGTATGATGAAAATCGGTTTACCCGTTTAAAGAACCAAATATGTGCAAATATACTCGAGTGTGGTCTCAAATGAAAGCGCATCAATGCAAAATACAAAATAGTATGTCTTTTTACTTTTAAATGGAAATATTATTAACTCATAGATTCCGGAATAGGTAGTTATTAAAATTTAATATTTAGATTTTATAATCTAATTACAAATATGTATTTAGATGTTTAGTGTATCCGTAATCTTCCTAAATTGTCTCTCTTCCCTTCCTCTCATAATTTGTCTAATTAGCAAACAAAAATCGGGCACAATCAAGGAAAAATGTAAAAAGTAAATGCCTTGTGAAAAGAGAATTTTACTTTGTTTATACAGTGGAATAAATTAACACACTAGGTTCCTTGACAAAGTTTTCCAACGGCTCCCCATTTTAATGAGTAAAATGCAATTAAAGTTTCAAAGAAAGTGCGAATGTTTTTAATTACCTCAGTTGGTACGTGGACAAAATAAGAATGTAGTATTAAAGCTACCCTGACATTATTCATTGTGTTCTTCTATCTTAAAAGTTTTTAGTTAAATAGAGTTTTGCCATTTTTAGCTTTTTTTAAATTTTGAAGCTTCAGTTTAATATTTTTAACCCCGAAGTGAAAAAGAGTGTTATAATTTTGAAGTGTCTGTCTGTCTGTCTGGGGCATCATAGCTTCCAAATGGATGAAGCGATTTAAAGTTTTTTTTTGTTTGAATCGTGACTTTTGCGTTATTTCCCCAGGTTTAAGTCTCCCTCTTTGATACCCAGTTATTTCTGTCATATGCCGTATGGGGTTTGCTTGTTTGAGACAACTTAGACCAACTCACAACTTAAACTTAATCTGACTTATCACCAAAAATATGAAATTACACAGATCTTTGCGTAAGTGCCAAGCACAGACACAGCACTGGCACAGTATAATTATCTATCCATTTCTAGTCTAACAAGGTAACCAACAAGTTCGCCTTTGAATTCTCAACGGTAACATAGGTACTTTACATAATTCCGCGCGTGTTTGTATAAGATAAGTTGCCCCGAATACCACCGACAAACTAGCCTGTCCCGATGATATGCGGTTTATACTAAATTTGGGGTTAAGCTCATCCTAATGGCATGAATATTTTCCTTCCGGTCGGCACAGAGACGGGCTGTCAGAGTTCCACGCCTTTCCAATTGAAATCCCTCACTGGATGTGACAGTACCTACGCATTCGGAATATTGCTCGCTTTTAGCGTGAAATTGCAAACTCGTTTTTACGGAACAAAGTACTAGCAAGTGCTAAATAACCGTTACATAAATTTACAATGTTATCACTAAATTTATGATGACTTATGCCTAATGCATTATTACGAGTATTCATTAATACAACTGCATAATTTGTGTGGAAATTGCTATTTTGCTGCTGTGTTTTAATAATATTATAATAAACGTTGTCTTAGTACACACCTCACTTAAAAATAACGAAATTTTTTATAAATATGCCTCTTTTATAAAAATGTCTACTGAAATTACTAAATTAATTTGAATACATTAATTGTTGAATGTTTTGCTGTAGTGAAAGTTGTAGGTGAACTGATATTTTTCACTAAACGTATTTGCTAAAAATGTTTGGACCATTGGTATTACCTCCTTTACACAAATTTCGATCATTAACTATCTTAGCATTCTATCCACGGTTGCACGTCTATGCTACTGGAGGATCTAAAATTTTTATCCATCAAAATCCCGCTAGCGAGCTTCGCAGAGCAGCCATATTGGTTGCTCATCGGTATTCGAATATCGAACAAGCGCGAGTGAAGCGAATTTATGATCTGTGTGTGCAGATGCAAAAGCTTGGCTATAACTCATAAACCTACTAGTCGTTCATACTGATTAGTAATGCATCTAGTTTACTGTTAAACTTTTTATACTCGTAAAGGGAAAGCACTACATTAAAATGATGATTCATTTAAGTACATAATGGAGTAAATTGTCAAATGCCCATACATTTGACACATTACAACTTAATGTGCAGTAAGTAAGGGTATACATGCGGGCAATTCAAGATGTTGTTGGTTTTTTTGAAGATCTTCAAAAGAGTCGTGGCCTGTGGTGTACACTCAATATTTCTTTGTTAAGATTAGTTACCGATTGAGACAATACACATTTTTGCCTCAGTACATAATAAATTCTACATCCATCGCAAGTGTTTTGTCAGGCATCTATAACTTACCTCTTCACTCTCGTTTTTTTTTACTTAATTTCCATAAAATTTTCCGTTATTATTAGGTGAGAGACATACAAAGTCTTAAGATGGGTAAACGACGACGATGGTATGCAATTTTTACTCGAGCAGTCTACGGGTAAAATCTAATATAGTGTAGGTTTTTGTTCTGTGTCCTTACTCCGAAAGAGTCAAACCAATCTAACAACCAACGTTGGGTTTCATTCATATGCAAAAAGAATTTGAAAACGCGTTTTGATCAAACAAAGACTGGAATACTCGTAGCTATGACACATGATGAAAATATATCGGAAACTGAATAGAATAACAATAAATATGTACGAAATTACCAATCCCCTTTTATAATTATAATGGTGGTGGTCAAGGTCCATATCAATGGACCATAATCTTATAGAAAAAACAATGCCAATACCGAGATAATATAAATAAATAAATAAATATTTCCAGACAATTCACACAACAACATCTAGCCCCGTGGTAAGCGCTAAGCTTGTGTTACGGGTACTAGACATCTGATATACTTAATATAATATACATACATACATAGATATTTTTTATTATACATATTAAACACCCAGACCAAGGAGAAAGTGCTTGCAGAACATACAAACACTTATGGTATGATTCCCTCGGCGGGAATCAAACCCGCTACCTCTTGCGCCGCAAGCGGACTCTCGCCCACCACGCCACTGAGGCAGTCAAATATAATTAACACCACCTACCTTGGTACCAACTCCTTCAAGAGAACCACCCACTGCGCTCCTGGATCCAGCTGGATAGGCATAAGATGCACACAGAACACTAAAACAAGCACTTGAGAGTTGCAGAGTTTTAAAATTGTATTCATTGGCGGGATAACAAAGAACGTCTTCTTATTCCATCGCGGGGTACTGTTATGTTTTAGCAATTCAAAGTCTTTCCTCGGTTTGGCAGTACAACTACCCTCATTATCGGCAGAATCGAACAACTTATAAAATTATTAATTATGATTTTACAGCATAGTTAATCTTTCTTTGTGAATAAGTTTATCGGGAAAAAAGAGGATATCATATTAGAAACAGGCAAATATACTTAATCATTATCAATATATATATATATAATTAGGAATTTATAGGTACTTTACAATCTATAAAAAGGAATTTTATAATATACCTAAGAACACTCGCGCCAGATTTACTTTTATGAAGAAAAAAAAAACTAAATTAAAATCCCAGACAGACAGACAGACACGTTAAACTTATAACACCCCTCTTTTTTGGTCGGGGGCTAAAAAATAAAGTTTAGCTTGTATACCAATTATTGCAACTACTTATTACGAACTTTTAGTCTTAGTTTAGAACTGAGACTCAAACCAATCATGAAACCCGATAACCATGCTTTATAAAACAGGGCAGATTACTTTTCGTTCGAAGTCCATTTGAAATTCATTTCGCGTGCTTAAAATAATATTTGTATTATTTTATGAAAACTAATATTTCAGAAAAATAACACTGAATTTATTAATATGTGTTAAAATCCATTTTACACCTGAAATGGAAAAGCTATTATTCGAGTATCATTAATAAATTCAAAGTAAACGATTTTAGCAGTAATGAGGAAGATGTAAAGCAAATTTTATTCTCCTTTGTCAGCCCTAACTAAAACTTTAAGCAATAATAAGACTAACTGTGAAAAAATTGTGTTGATATCTAAAAAATGTAATTATTTATAAGCAAATCAATATGGGAACGCGCGAAAACTGATTGCGCCCGTCGAGTAATGGCTGTGACGTCACGTCGCCGGTTGTGCTGTCGTCGACGAACGGCGACGGCGCGCGGGCGGTTGCTTTGCTCTGTAAACTTACTTTTGTTCATTTCGTTACATTTGTAATTTTTTTATTAATGGTATACCAACCAACCACCCAACATGGAACCAGGATTTTCACGTGGACAATCAAATACTCTTCCGAAAGTCGATTTACTTATGGTTGCGGATTATTTCACAAACCATGCTAAGTACCTATATTATAGCAGAAATCCAAGAGCAAAAACTTGCAAGGTAAGTGTAAATATACCTACATAATAACGAGATATTAATCTAAGTAGTTACCTCTGCATTACGTTATGTGTAGGAGGTAGGTTAATAATATTATAAAAGTGAGAAGGGATCTAGGTAAAGTAGGTACCTACCTACCTAAGGGCCTTTATTTCATTTGAGACCAAATGATACTCATTTCTTAAGTAATTACTTAGGTATTCGTAAGTATCATTAAGTATAAGTTTTGGTTTTATAATAATGGAGTGAAAGGCAATGAAATACACGTAAGTACGAGTAGGACTTATCAAAAAACCTGGTTTAGTCTAGGATAAGGTTACGTGTATATTGATATTTTATGCATAGGTAGGCACAGTCATAGTTTAGTCAGTGTCAGTTCCTACACTAGTCTATTAGTGCTGTCAGATTGCTGTGGGTTATCGATAAAAAATAATACCCATAATAAATCTGGGGCTCTATATCTCTGAATGAAGTTACGAATAAAATTTAAAATGGAATGTGAAGGTTGTGCAGCAAGCAAAGGAGGATGCAAACATACAATGGCGTTGGTTATGTGGTTACATAGACGTAGTGAGGAGCCCGCTTGTACAGAAGTAGCGTGTTCCTGTTCTTGGATGAAACCAAAACTATCGCAAGTCAGTAATAAAAAAACAATGGAGCTGGGTATAGATTCTCAGATTATGACATACTTTCGTCCAACTGCAGATGTAGATAAAAATATAAATTAAGTAGATTTAAACTGAAAAGTGCCATAATTTTTGTTATTTTTTTAATTTCTATTATTCTTGGAAAAAGTTGATTATATAAGCACGCTAAATCAGTTTAAAAGCGATCTTATATCAAAATCCCAAAAAAAATGTTTGTGCATATGAGACTCCACGTCCACAGTATTGTTATGAAAAAATTACGTCCATACTTAAAGGTTAATTAATTTTTGACATACTCTATAAACATAACATTTATAAATGTAAAAAAATATATAGATAGGTATTTCATATTTAGGTACTCGCATTAAATGATCTTCATCAACAATGTCGACTGGTTTTTGCAGAACACTTTCTCCCTTCTCATCAGTTTACAACACTTATTTCTCAGCTTTTTGTCGTTGGGCACATGATAAAAGTATTTTTCTGGAGTGCTAACCGTTGTATTCGTACATAAGGGTACTATACAATATCTGTATGGTATTTTTTTCTCCATAATTCCAAAAATATCAATGAAATCTCAAAATTACTGCACGATTTGTTAGCGCGCGGCGGACATAACCGGCGATGTGACGTCACGCGCTGAGCGGTCGAGTTCGCGCGGTTTTTCATAACATCTAACTTTGAATATTCATAGAAAATTAAGTTTATAATATATCAAAAAAATTCTTTCACTTATATTTTTGAGATTTTATTTTTGATTTTTATACATTATAAAATAATCACACTCATCTAGCTCATTGCAACGAGGGCTGTGGTGAAATTAAATACAGTATTCGGATTACATTATTTTGGAGAACGAAACATACTCGTTACACACCTAATACGTACACAAACACTGGAAATATTTTGTATTTCACAACATTTAAATTTCAGTCATACAAATTCTGAGTCACTAAAAGAATACAGCTTTTAACCGATTTGAATGTAAATTAAACATTACCTATTTCTCACTAATATACAAAATATATACAAGTTGTTGGTCATTTTTTTTTATTTATTTTATAATACTCTTTTAAGAAGTCTAGTTTATCGTTTATTTTCGATGCGGGTGTGGCTGAGACAAGTTTACATTATTATTCTAAAGCTTTTCTTTATGGCAGTCCCACAAAAAAATCTAGTGGATTAACGGTGAATCACGCCTAAATCTCCCAATTTACTCTCCAATTCCAATCCAATTTACTCCATTTAGGTTAAAAAAAATTAAGTAATCGTTTATAAAATGCATTTCAAAATTATTAATGAATTTTTACCTTTGGTATATTTATTACATTTACTATTTACGTTTTAAAGATTTCTTCTTTGATCTTCTTACGATCATGATAGAATCTAGGAATAACTCCAGATTCCATAAAACATACTTAATATTTCGACTTGACTTTTAACCCCCGACCAAAAAAGAGGGGTGTTATAAGTTTGACGTGTCTGTCTGTTACACCATAGCTCCCGAACGGATGAAGCGATTTCAATTTAGTTTTTTTTTGTATGAAAGGTGAGTTTAGGCCGGGTGTTCTTAGACATGTTTCATGAAAATCGGTTGAGCCGTTTAAAAGTTATGGGGGTGAGAGTGGGGAAGGAAAACAGAAAATCTGCAAATATACTAGTGTGGGATATCAAATGAAAGCGCATCGCGGAATATTATGTTGTTTTACATTTAAGGAAATGAAGGCATAGGAATCGGGGGTTTTTCTAAAATTTCAAATTTAGTTTTATAATATCAATATATGCGTGCACCGTGCACAAAACCAACGCGTCAGCCCAATTCACCGCCAGCCAGTACAAATACTAACCAAAAATAAAAACCAGCTGTATATATGTGACATATAATTGTATTATCAATAAATGACTATTAACTTACTCGTTATACGTCATAATTTTAACTGGCGGGGGCTGAGGTAACGCGTTGCCTAAGCGCCTATAGTAAATTTAATATCGTATAAACTAACCATAAAAGGATATTTCAAATGAAAGGCCAAACAATGGAAATAAATGATTTTGTATCTTTGTATATCTACATTCGGCACAAACAAATGCAAATCCAATACGGCCACCATTACACAGAGACGGATTACAGTTCACATCATAATAATAAAATGAAAGGGTTCGAACATTTTTGTATGGAGCCTGGCATACCTACCTACTAGTCCGCCATTTTGAAAAAAACGTGATTCAGCAGCCAGTGATGAAACTCATGTCAACCGACAGAGTAAATGATTACAAACAAAAAGTGTTCTGTGATCAAGTCTCCTAAGTCATACGGTTTCTGAAATATAAGGGTCAGAAAAAAAGAAAAATAGAGTAAAGTATAACATAGCTCAGGGTACAGATTTTTTCTGTAGTTTTTAGACCCAAATATCTCAGTACGATCACTTAGGAGATTTGATCATAGCACACTTTTTGTTTGTAATAATTTACTCTGTCGATTGACACGAGTTTCATCCCTGGCCGCAGAATCACATTTCTCAAATTTTCTCAAATTTCTTTTTTTATTTGAAAGTACAAATTCTTCCGGTTAATAATGTAAAATAATTTCATTCAAATGGCTGCCTCGGCTGGCCATGCAGTGGCTTACACGATCGGTAATTTTTTTAAGCACATTAGTGTAGTAGTAGGGAAGTGGAATTAGAGTTCTTGTAATTGTGTCTTCAGTTGATAAATTAACAATGTATCAAAAAAAATAATCAAAAATCATTTATTTACAATAAGGTACACAAATATACAAGTTACAAAAAAGAAACGACGAGGGCACAAAAGTTAATAACTGCGTAGCGACCTCATCGCCCACCTCCTTAAGACAATATTAATGTAAGTTAAATAATTTTTATAAAATTAGTGAAAACAATAGGTAAGTATTAGGATGAGTACAGACATTGGGAGTAAAATTTTAAACACATGCAGAATCTATACTTAGTAAAAATTGAAATCGTGGTCGAGTAGGTATGCCAACGATGTTCAATGCTCTTTGATAAGTATGAGATGAACTCATATTATACCTAGGGCTCCGTGTACAGTATACACACTTCTGCAATAAAAACGAAGGATAGTATGGAGTAAAAAAGATGCAATTGTAGCGGTCACCCATCCCACCTCGCTTAACTGTATGAAAATTACAATTGTTGTATTGGAGCCCCCACAAATATTTATATACTACGTGTTTTTTGTATTTGTTGTTATAGCGGAAACAGATATACATAATCCCTCAAAATTTCAACTTTCTAGCTATCACGGTTCTTGAAATACAGCCTGGAGATAGACAGACGAAGAAGTCTCAGCAATAGGGTCCTGGTTTACCCTTTGAGTACGGAACCCAAAAATAATCTAAACAACGATGAAAAGAATATTTTATTGTAACCAACAAACGAAGCTACCGAGTAACTAAACGAATGTAAACTAGTTTCAGTAAAATAAAAGTCTTTTCAAAATTGTAATATTAGAAGTTCCTAAACAAAACCTGTTTGCTCAATTTTTCCTGAACGTTGTTTGTAAAAGAATGTTGTTTACTCAAAACAAAATCAACAACAGGCTTCCGATCGGCAATGTACAGACTTTATTTTATATTGTTTCCCAGCATAAATATGTTAGACTAGATATAGCAACTCAGGTAAGGAATACCAATAAAACTGTACCAATAAAATTATTGTGTGTTTGAACAATATCAGATAAAACAGAAAGAACGAATCGTCGTTTTTAATAAAACAAAACGGATCGTCTTGTCTACGGAACGTAAAAACTACGAAAATCGCTAATTTAAACTAAAATATAACGAAGCGTAAATGTTACAGATGACAATCTGTTGTTCAAGAGCAAACTAAGAATAAGAATAAGAATAAATTTATTTCATACTTATTAAATTTAGCTTAGCTTAATGCTCATCTAACTTAGCTAATAATAATAGGCACGCGTTGTCTTACAAGCACAAGTTGTTATAATACTCGTATTTAAATAAATTTTGAAAAAGTTATGTTCAAAAAGAATGTATAAATATTTGTATGTAAAAGCTTCTGAAAAGAAACTGCGGATCTCCAACCCAGCCTTGGACTCTCTAAATGCAAACTCTCATTGAAAAGGCGTTCTGTAAGGTCGAGGTATTTCTCGAACATAAACGGTAAATTTATTATGACATAAAAAATATGTAATATAGTGTTTTATATTATTTGTGTTGATTTTTATTTTTATTTTATTTATCAACAATATTTATTAATTAGTATAGTTAATTACTGAATTTATTTAAGTAATTATTTAAGTTTGTATAATTTGTTTTTATGCAATTTGAAAAGTGACCTTTAAACATGATTTTTACCAATAAATTGGTTATCTGACTATCTATCTATATATAGCTGGACGGATAATTAAGTACGAGCTAGTTCGTAGTTATTGTAAGACATTTCATACAAAGGAGTTATAATGTGTGCATGTTTACATTTAGTACTTACCTAGGTAATTAAAATTATTCACTTTATTTTGTTATATTGATGTTTTCAGAAATACTGCTTATAAGTTTATTTATCTAGACTATTGTTTATGTCTTTTATCCTGAATTACAGGATTATAGGTAGTTCATTTATTTTAAATTATTATTTTAAACGTTTTATACCTATAGTTATAAGTGAATCTTGTTAATATTTTGAACTAAATTTATTATTATAATTAAAGTGAAGAAAGCTGTGTTGGCTGAGTGGGAGCACACTCAACTTTCATTCCGAAAGTTGTGGGTTCAAATCTCGCCACGCATATCTGGATTTTTCTTCTTGAAATATGTATGTGCGCTTTAAAACACGTGCTCTAACGGTGAAGGCAAACATTGTGAGGAAACCGGCATGTTCTGACTACTTTCAAGAATTTGGAGGACATGTGAAATTTACCAACCCGCACTTGGCCAGCGTGGTGAATTAAGGCCTAATCTCTCTCGCCAAGAGAGAAGTCCCTGTGTCCCAGCAGTGGGAACGTTAATACATAGGTTAGGTTATGATGATGATGATGATAATTAAACCAACATAAAATGAGCATTTTTAAATAATGTCTACGTAAAACATAATCCTATGAGTTAATAAGCAGATATATTCTCAAAATGACAAAAGCAATAACACTCTGAACCAAACGTTAACATATTACAGAAAGCTGTATTTATTCCTGTGATTCCAATCTACAGCTTCCAGGCGCTTCTCTATTCGCAATAACATGCCTTTTAGCTAGGATAAGCTATAAACTGAAGGCGGGTGCTATACTCATTTTATCAAAAGGGTACATCGGTGAGCATAATCGTATAAATATGTAAGATTGCAGTAACACTTAGATCTGGTACATTAACAAATATTTTTTATTATAATTTTGAATGTATTTATTTATTTATTATATAAATAAATTCAAAATTATAATAAAAAATATTATTTATTTAATTTAATAAATAAATTTTGAATTAATAATTATAAAAAATTGTTTCCTCCATCTCCTTCCGTGGGCAAAAAAAAGCCGAGTTGAGAAGGTTCTTATTTTAATAAAGTCGGTTAAATATGCTTAAAAAAAATGCGCGAACAGTTGACCATAAAAACATCACATTAACACTAATAATTAACTATTTATTAACTTATAATTAGCCGTTAGTTACACTCTGTGTTTAGTATTTAGTTACCTAGCTGTTAGTTTTCCAAAAATTATAAAAAAACACGAGAACTAAAAATACATGCTGATAAAATACACCTTCTTTTTTATGTTGGTTAAATTGAGAAATGTTCAAAACAACGATGCGACTAAATTCGGAATAAACGAAACGAGAACTACTTAAACGTTATAAAATTTAAATGGAACCAAATCGCAAGCAACATCTTTCAATACAATCCGTTCACGGATCTTAAAGTTCTGAGGTAACAAACATATAAAAGCATATAACAAAGAGAACATAACATTCGAATTGTACCCTCATTTTATTGTTGAAAGTCGTTTAAAAGATCGCCAAAATGTCTGTCCGTGTACAGAAACAAGAGTAAGGAAAAGGTGCACTTGATAGGGGGCACAAGGCAGGCATTAAATCTTCTAAACTACCTCTATAATCGTCTACTTGTAAACAGCCACTTAAACATTGGCCAGCCTACGCATACGCACACAATACATTCATCGGGGTAGACCAAACTTATAACACGAAATCAAAACACATCTCCGACCTTTGACGACCTCTGTGAATTGGTTGGCGAAAGCCCGACTGAAGCGCAGGAGGTTGCGGGCTCGATTCCCGCTGGGGACCAGATTTTGAACGATCTACTGATTCTGGTTTGGGTCTGGATATTTTCTAAGTATAATATGTATGTATTCACAAAAAAAAATTATCTATGTAGTATATCAGTCACCTGACCCATAGTACAAGCTCTGCTTGGTTTTGGGTTAGGTGATGCTGTGTGATTAGTCCGGAAATACTTATTTATTTACATCTTAAGCTTACAAATTACACCAAATCTAAAGGGGGTTGGTTAGGTATCCTTGTCAGGTGAGGACGTTCAGGTACTATCTGAAAGCAAGTCAAGTGTTACTTTGAACTTTATTCCTAACACGGTAAGGTTTTGAGTTTTCTCGAACCGTTTCAAGCAGATCTCTTGTGAATAATGCCCGCGGGCAGGCCGGGCAGTGATCAACGACTGACGACATTTCTCCTTGAATCGCAAGACTTTTGGCTAGAGTAGGTCTCTTGGGATTTAAACTTGCTCTTGGGAGAGGAAACGTATTGATCTATAATGTTTTGTAAGTGAATGTTACCTTTTTCCGCTGTTCCGGGTGATCCATATTTAATGTTGCTAGTAGTGATACTATAATCCGACGATATACTAATAAACTGACCGTTACTAATCTAAGAATGTATTTCACTTTGTAAACAAACTACTTTTTAGGTCGATTTTAAATTATTCGTTGAATTTATCTATTGCATTTGCAAAATATTTCCAAAGGCAACTATAGAATGGTATATTACGCCAATTTAAAATTATATTCACATGCCTAACAGACTATATGTAAATAATGTAAAAGGATAAAATTTTCATTGTTTCAACGTACTAATTAAAATGTCATAAAAGTTATCGAATTTTAAATGAAAGTAAAAGGGAAGAGAAATAAAAGGTTTTATTTCAATATAAAGCATTAAGTAAATTAAATTGTGACCATATGTATTTATATCGATCCCTTTTAAAACCCTTTACATCCTACAGGTAAATTATTCGCATCCCAAAGAAACCGATCACGCTATAATACCTGCCCTGAAACCTTAGGCAGGTAAGTAGGTGGGTACAGTTCACTAAATTATTTGGTGGCTAATAAAAAATATATATATTTGATACATACTGTTAATTTTGACTGCCTCGGTAGCGCGTTCGGCGACTGTCCGCTTGCGGCGCAAGAGGTAGCTAAGGGTTTGATTCAAAGTCAAAGTCAAAACGTTTATTTCCTTAGAAGCACATAGCCTACATGTACAGGATTCCCACCGAGATGTCAAGTGTTTGCATGTTTTGCAATCACTTTCCCCTTGGTCTGGGTGTTTAATATGTATTAAAAATATCTATCTAGGTATGTCTATTATATTAAGTATTTCAGATGTCTAGTACCCGTTACAAAGCTTTAGGGCTTACGTTGTTGTGTGGATTGTCCGGTAATACTTACATACCATCATATTTATTTAATGCTCTTCTTAAGTAAGTTAAACTTTAATTGGTTTATTTTCGGATATTATACACTGTCTAATTTTGCTTATTTTTTTATTTAGGTACTTTAAAAATGTTTTCCCAATGTCATACAATACATTCTAAAATGGCAAAAAAATCAACAAATTATTCATAATTATTAATATTTCAGCTGATGTAAGCAGCAAATAAAATATAATTTACAAAAACATAGCAGTTATTCATTATAATAATCTAACACCGTTTGCACCTCCGAGGTTTTCCTTGAATCTATTGACTCAAATTAACTTATAAAGAAGCTTCCATGGAATAAGTCACTGACTGTACATCACGTATCCACCCACCACCGCTCAGTAATACCGTCACGCACCGCGGCTGTCATTTTGAAGGCCTGAAGATGAACTGCTCACTTCGACGCGTATTCTGAGCTTTATTCCCCAGGAATAAGACTCAAGTGGAATATTTAAATTGGAAATGTACCTACCAGACGCATACTGAGCTTTATTCTATGGGAATAATGTCAAACAGCTGTATCTTGTCTATTTCAATAGTTTTCAAAAGATTTCCCTCATTGCATTGATTTTCTTGTGAAAGTGGAAAGTGGCCTTTTATGTGCCTTTACTAGTGTTGCCCCTCGGTGTTACCCGTGTTATGATACATTTTCCCGCAGGATTCCAGTATCCCGTAAAAAGAACACTAAGTATGTCCTTTCTCAGGCTCTACAAAATATGTCTTATACCAAATTTCAGTTTCAGTAGTTTTTTGTTTAGGAACAGGCAGGCAGAATTATTTTCGCATTCATAATATTAGTTTGGTTAAAGTATGGATTTTTTTCAAGTCATTTTAAATTCAAGAATATACGTAAATGTTTATTTTTTACTGTTAATGGATGATCTATTTTTAATTATTCGAGAATTTATTGTTTTCTATTTTAACAAGATTTCGCTTTTAATTTACTTCTTCAATTAAGCCCGTGATTAATTTTTAATTACATAACAATCCTTGATCACATAAAGTGCTTTAAGTTGCACTTTATGTGGTTATCGTATAGGTCGTTATATTTTTTTCTGAGTTGCTTAATTTGAGAGTCTTCAAAAACTGAGACTCAAAGACTCAGGAGAGAAGTTGGTCTCAAGAACAGCTATTATCGGTTGTTCAAGAAAAACTTCTGAATAAATGAGTAGAACGACAGGATTCAATTTTAAAATGTAACGTTTACAGTTTTTAAACAAGCTAACAGTAGCCTTACCAAGAGTTGTCATTTTATCTTCTGTAAATTTACAATAAGTGATTAAGTCCTCCTCTGTACATTGTTTTTTGTGCACAAAGTATAAATAAATAAATAAACATGTCGTAATCTAAGAATTTATAAAAATTTGGAAATAAATGATTCAGTCCCTTTTTGTATCTAATCCCATTAATTTGACAGATAATAGATAAAATTATAGTAAAATCATAATGATTTCTAATAAGTATCACTTAAACTTAACCTCACTTTGCAGGTTAAACTTTTTTTAGATTTTATGCAGAAAAATATTCAGACACATCCGTAACGGATAAAAGGTAAAAAAAGGTACGTTAAAAGGACATTATTGTTGTGCAAAATCTGTCAAATATTTTGGATTACAACATGTTGTTAATTTACAGCAGATAAAAAATGGCAACTCATAGTAAGGCTACAGGTCAACTTTCACTGAACTGTGAGCCAAACCAACCATTTTAAAAGAGTAATAACATTTTTATAATTCATTTATGTTATATTTACAGGGATAAAACGAATATATATTGTTACTCGACTGGGCAACGCAAAGGAGTGGTACGGCGTGTGTCAATAAAGACATGACGTTAGTGAAAATTCAACATGGCGACAACAAGACGCAATTTTGTAAATTTGTTTTGCATTTAATAAAAATAAAAGTCAACATATATGTCTTGTGGGGTATCGTTGAATATGACATATTTAACGATTATTTCAAATGCCATTATTCGATATGGTATTTAATAATAATTTAGTTTTCTTTTGACTTTTTTTGATCAAACTGACGGCAATCTATACCGATTGAAAGGTGCGAAACAACCATTCTCGCTGTTATCATTCCCTAAAAAGTTAACTCGCAGTAGGGTTATATTGTATGTATTTTGTTTGTGGCGTATCTATCTTAAGTCGGTAAATTAAAAGGTACGGGATAGCACAGATAACCACTAATTAGGTACTCAAAAGAATTTAATGTTTAATGTTAAGTACAAGGCTTTACTCGCCATGGTATTGCCCTTGTTTTATGGCTTTTTTTCCGCGGGAACAACTTAGAGGTATATTCCGTGACAAAAGTAGACTATAGCTCTCTTTGGTGAATGGGCTATCCAACACCATGTCTTAAATCAGACCAACTTCGCTTACTTTAGCACTGAGGCAGTCAGATAATGGTTCCGTTTTTTGCCATTTGGCTACGGAATCCAAAAAGTTGACTCTAAGCTCTCGTACTTCGTTCTGGAGTTAAATGTATGTATTTCAGCAAAACCAACAACGGTGAGACTCCAATGCCATCGGAAAATGTATAATTTCCTGTGTTAAGTTATTTTCGCAGTGGCTGTAAACGTTCTTTAACAAATGAAAAAAAAAGTAATTTCATGGTTTGTTTCACGAGAATTAGGGTTTCGTAAGTAGATTCAACAAGAAAGCTGACCTCCAACAATATACCTCGATTCTCACAGAGTTTTTCAATGTGTATGTTTAAAACAGGTGAAAAGGGTTTAATTTTATTGTAAATATTTTGTATTAAATTGTATTTACACAATCACTTTACAAAATGTTTCTTAAAATTTTGGTATCATCTCCAAACAAAAAAAGTACTTTCATGGTTTGTGTTACGAGAATTAGGGTTGCGTAAGTATATACAACAAGGAAACTGACCTCCAAGCTACCCGATTCCAACAAAGTTTGTCCAATTAGCCGTTCCTCAGTTAGCTCTGATTGCGATTTCCACAGATGTACATTTACATTTCAAATTGTGAAGGCAAGATGAAGGAAATGAGAGCTAAGTTTCATTTTGTTAGTTGTGGGTTGTATATTTAATATTCGTTTCAAAGAAACTCATTTAACACTTCATCAGTTAACGTTTTTACTAAATAAATAAATTGAATTATTCTGAGATAGACGCACTTTATCTTTTTAACCCCCGACCAAAAAAGAGGGGTGTTATAAGTTTGACGTATCTGTCTGTCTGTGGCATCATAGCTCCCGATCAGATGGAGCGATTATAATTACAAATATACTTGAGTGGAGTATCAAATGAAAGAGCATCGCGTGCCCTAACTACTAAATTATTATGGTTTTTTACTTATAAGGAAATTAAGGCATTGGAATCGGGGGTTTTAATTAAATAATGAATAAATGAATTTGATAATTTTGAGGTAGACGCATACTAGGTACATATACATCTTTTATACGATATCAGTTAAAAACCTTTAATGGAGTTGATTAAATAAATAAATTTGATAATTACGAGATAGACGCATACCAGGTACCTACATCTTTATACGATATCAGTTATAAAAACATTAATTGAGAGTTTATTAAATAAATAAATTTGTTTGGTATGAAATAGACGCATACTACATCTTTTTGACGATATCAGTTAAAACAAAAACGTAAATGTTAACGTTCCAACACTCACTCCTTTCTTACACATGTCATCCTTCACACAGTCCATCCATCATTTCTTTGGTCTACCTCTTCCCACATATCGATCAACACACATATCTCACTTAAATTATTTATTATTTTTGTTGCTATAGTGGCAATAGACATACATAATCCTGCGAAATTTCAACTCTATCTTCCGGTTCTTGAGATACAGTCTGGTGATAGACAAACAGACGACCAAGTCTCAGTAATAGGGTCCGTTTTACCCTCTAGGTACGGAAATCTAAATAAAAACAATCTCATTAGTGTTTACAAACAGGAAAGATGTTTATAGTTTTCTATAACAGCCACAGCCTTTCTATGCAGAACATTTTTACTTCAAAACTTCCCTACCTGTTTATCTCCGAGTCATAAGAAGTTTTAAATAACTACACAGTTGCAGCGTTTCTTTATTCATTTATTTACTGGCAAGTCGCCTCGTTAAATATAATTCACCTCGCAACATTCAGGCAGGTAAATATTTCAGTAACTTTGAGAATTTTAACGCAGCTTTTGCCTGCAAAGTTTAAAACAATACGCGGCAATGCTTTCGGCTTAGTGCTGAGTCAGTTTATATTCCAGCAATATTTTATACACTGTCGGACTTAAAAAAAATATCTATTTAAGTGGTAGTGCTAAAACCACCAGCATCTTTATCTGATGAATAAACAATAACTTAGGTAGTAGGTATCAGTAGGTAAAACATTAAAGTTTTACTTTTTGAATACATATTCTTATATTTAGTTCTAATTGACCCTCATATCTAAAATACTATAGATATAACCCGAGCCGACAGCATGCCAATCCTTAAAAGAAAATGTTGTAGGGTACAAATTTTAAAACGATTTTCTCATTAAAGTAAACACAATTTTACCTGTTTTTAACATTTATTATAATAAATCTAGATTAAGATTTATATAAATTTAAGAAAAATTGCCGATTCCAATGCCTTAATTTCCTTAAAAGTAAAACACCATAATATTTAGCAATGTGCACGCGATGCGCTTTCATTTGATACCCTACTCGAGTATATTTGCAGATTTTCGGTTTTCCTTCTCCACTCTAACTCCCATAACTTTTAAACGGCTCAACCGATTTTCATAAAACATGTCTAAGAGCACCCGCGCCAAATTCACCTTTCCATACTAAAAAAACTCACATTTCACAAAATCGCTTCATCCGTTCGGGAGCTATGATGTCCCAGACAGACAGACAGACAGACATGTCAAATTTATAACTTCCCTCTTTTTTGGTCGGGGGTTAAAAAAAGTCATTATTTTCTCGTGTTTTCTTTGTACAGTCAGAGTTTATTGTGTCCCTGATCTAAAAGAGAGAGGTTACATTTTTTGGCATTTTCAGTTTAAAAAAGGAGAAGGTTCTCGAAGTCGGCGTGTACCTTTAGCTTTTAAATATCTTATATTTTTTTTATCGAAAAATCACGGGAAGAATTAATTTAGGTCAACATTAATAGCCCGCGGACCAAGTTAATTAATTTTTATATTCAACTAAAATTCGGTTCTCTTTTGTAATAAATCCACTTGTTTGTTTTCTTTTACTTTGTTTCTGATTCTTAGAAATATACTAAATTTTAATTTAATATTAAAAAAGATGCCCTCGTATCGAATATTTAGGTAAATTCAGTCTTTTTTATCAATAAAGGATTTATTTTGTCATTTTTCGCTCACTTCGCATAAAACATTTAAGTTTTCAGAGTTTTTCGTATAGTCTACAGTAGGTATACTATGTGTGAATTTATTACTACAGTAAAAAAATATTATGGAATATAGAAAAAAATAAAAATTGAAAATTATGGGAATGGTAAAATAGCTACACTGAATGGATGCTTATGGGAAAATATGCGCTATACTCTGTCGAGTGTATAAACCTATCTTTATAGTGTCACGTTGAGTATTATTATCTACCGAGGATTAAGAGCTTTTCGTTTCCGTAACACTTAAAATTATCTTGACATTGTCATCTCAGCTTCTGATAGTGCACTTTAGCAATAATAGCCTCATTATGTAAATTCAAACATGAACCCAACTACGTATCTTGGTTTCCAGTGAACAATCATCAAAGCCAATCTTCGACACAACTAATTTCCAAAGCCGATGACTTTCTATGTAGTTTCAAAAGATGTTATTGTTAAGATTTTTGTAAAAATAGGAAATGAAAACATTTCTTTAGCTACGAGTATCAAAAGCCGTAACTGCAATAACATCTTGTAATTTTCAACGGTCATCTGCAACGGTTGTGTTTGCAATAGAAACAGAAGTTATCTAATATGGCTGCACAAGTTAGGGTCAGTTCAGACCGAGACGCCACAGGCACTTAGGTATGCCAAATTGTGACCGACGACCTCTCGCAGTAAAAGCAAGAGGTCTTGGTCGCAAGATGTCGCGAAGTCTGGCACACAGCGCCTACCATACGTATTACCGCTCGAGTTCGAGTTAATAATAATAATAATAAATTCTTTATTGTACACAAAAACACAGTAATACAAAAGGGTCATCATTGATGACCCTTTTGTATTACTGTGTTTTTGTGTCAGTGATAGGAATAGGTAGTGCAATTTGCCGGGACTTCATGAAGATATCTTAATATGGACATGCCACAAATCCCGGGAATTTTATGAGAAAATGTTATTGTATACCGTGTTAAATAATATTTGAAAATACATTTTTAAGATATAAATTATCATTTCATCAGATTAATGAAGAACAACTTGCCACCATATTTGTATTTACTTCAAGTTAGACGCAAAATATTATAGAATTCATTGTTTCGGCTTACAACGCCGGGTGGCGATAAGATAAGAAAGGATTAAGTGAGTGACGATGTTCGTTCGTTTTCTTGTCATTCGGTTCATTGAGTGCGCACGTGACGGTTGCATATTTAAGTGACCTGATTGATTTGATTATTTTAGCCTTGGCTTGTTTTGCTAGATGGACGGACGATCTGATGAAGGCTGCGGGCTCACGGTGGATGCAGGCCGCTGCCAGCCGAAATTACTGAAGATCTTTGAGGGAGGCCTATGTCCAGCAGTGGACGTCTTACGGCTGAGATGATGATGATGACCACCTCATTTTTCACTGTAAACTATTTTTAAATTTTATGCAGAAAAAGATTAAGACACATCCATTCCCTTCGCACACAGGATTCGAATCTGCATCTCCGGTAAAGCGCCCCTATATGCTTCTAATTACACCAACGCGTCATTAGGTGATAGGTTGAATCTTTTCTGCACTTTATAATATCGAGTGAAAATGTAATAATAGTTTAACATGCAAAGTGAGGTTTAAGAGATTTTGTGGAATTTAATTGATGTCTGTTGACCATATTTATTTTAATTGTTATTGATTATTGTCATGGTTTTTAAAATAATAATAAAAGAATACTGAAAAAAAGGTATTTATTGGAAATAATGTTCCGTCATATTTTTTTCCGATCTTTTTCCCGGAATCCCGGGGAGTATCCATACCATTGATAATGTTTGAGGTCATTTACCCCAAATTGCACTACCTATTCCTATCTCTCATCATCATCATCATCATCATCACCCTATTAACGTTCCCACTGCTGGGACACAGGGACTTCTCTCTTGACGAGAGAGATTAGGCCTTAATTCACCACGCTGGCCAAGTGCGGGTTGGTGAATGTCACATGCCCTTCAAACTCTTTTAAAGTTCTCAGAACATGCCGGTTTCCTCACGATGTTTGCCTTCACCGTTAAAGCACAAAAAAAATGCCTCAAACCCTATGATTTTGTTAATTATTGTATTAATGTACAAAAAGGCGAGCTTAACCCTAAAAGAGTTTTCTGCAGCAAACCTCGTCATTGTGATAAGTGCTAACAGATAGGGTTGACATTGTGTACATACAGTAAACAAAGAAAGACAGAATAACGTACCTACCCGAGTGCAATTAAATGTATAACTTTTTGTATACTTTATAAAATTCTATTTTTATTTATTTTCCTGTAAAGTGTGCGCCGTATCGCTTTTCTCCGCGTTGTGGTTTGAGCAGACCTTAAGGCATACATACCTAATGTACCTACGACATTTACTACGCGTACGTTTGCTCAGAGGCGATCTCCACACGAAACTCATTATGCACAAAGGCCACCGTTACTGCGGCGAAAATGACTTGCCCCAGCCATTTCTAGTCCACTCTAGCTTGCCAATCCTTTTTGTTGTCCGAAACATGGGTTTCCTGATGCTAGTTTACGGATTTAGTGTAACCTAGAGGCCAAAAAGAACTTATGGTGTCATCATCTAATATAAGAAGTTAAATCTTTCACTGCTAATACATATGCTAGGTAAGAACAGTATGCGTCACTAACTGGTAACCTATTTAGCCTACTTATTAAGTATATCAGATATCTAGTTCACGTAACACAAAATAGACCTTACCACGGGGCTAGATGTTTTGTGAATTGTCCGGATATATTTATTTAGTGTTTAACTGTGCACCAATGAATAAGAAGTTAGCATCTCATCTCTGGTGGAAAAGCGCCCTGAGACGAGTTTTTTTTTTTTTTTGACATTGAGACATGTTTAGCTGTGCTAGGTACAGTATGAGTCGCTAACTGGTAACCTCCTTGCAGTAGTGGTTTGTAGGCTAAATAGGTTACCAGTTCGTGGCGCATATGTACTTACCATAAACAAAATTAAATAATAAATAAAAATATATAGGAGGTCCCGACAAAAAACGTGTTTTAATGAAGTTAAGCTTTGAACAACTAATATTTTTTAATTCAAAATACATATAAAATGTACACGGAAGAACCCTTGGTGTAGTATGAGTCAATTTCATACTTATCAAATGTATTTTATATAAAGTTGTGTGATAGAGGGTATATTATAAAATCGGCCCTTATTATAAACTCAGATTCTCAATATCTATATAGCAATTTTAAAATTTAAACTCCATCTACTTGTTATGCTATCTACTATTTACTAGGCCAGCTCATGTTTTATCCCAAATTAATACATAAAATGCCGCAGTGTAATTTATGGACGTGCCCGCATAAATTTAGCATTCCGTCGAGGGTTAAACAAACCAGACAATGAAAATTAACCTATCACTGGATTAAGTAGAAAGGAATCTACAAGGTTCTTAGGGAATTATAGATACTTAAAAGCCCTTTGGTAGCTTCATAACAACCTTCTTATAGACAAGATAGTTAAATAGATAGATCATTCTTTATTACACACACCAATAAACATAAATTCAAAATAATTAGTATTAAAATTGAACCTAGCATGCGTAATGGGCAGTCTTATTCCTTAAACGGCTGTAACAGATGATCCACGGACACTTTCGTTTATAAGATATATATTTTTATGTGTTTGTAGTCTGTAAGGTTATAATGGGCCTTAGATGCCTGAAATAAATAGTTTAATATTATTAAAGCAATTTCTTCCAGACAAGCTTTGTATGGAAATAATTTAAATCAGGAAGATACTTAACATCAAGACTACAAGAGCTAAGCGTTATTCGATTATTTCTTTATCATGTAGATTAATTTGAGTTACTATTAAGAGTTTTCATTTGTTTGAGGGAGGACTATGTCCAGCAGTGGACGTCTTTTATCTGAAATGGTGATGATGATGATTTGTTTAATATCTTTCAAAATGTATGTGTTGTACAGTCAAAAGTAAGTGATCAAATCGATGTGTCAAAACATCTTTTAGTGTGACGTACCAGATGTAACAAATTATACCAAAATGTCAAAATTATTCGAAGTTTTAATAATTTGTTCCTTATAAACCACAATAGTCAGAAAATTTGACTTAATTATCTGTTTATATTATTTTGGGTGCCTATTTCATCAGTTTATTTTGCTGTTGACTGTACGAGTTATAATAACGATGGATTGGAGTTCCAGATACATGAGATCCTCATAATGTTAAGTACCTTACAAAAATACTTTATTGCTCACGATACAAAGTAGCATATAAATACAATAGCTTATTACTACTGACACTACTGAGGGCGAAATCAACCCAAAAATAGGTTTCCTACAGCCTCGAAATTCAACAATTTGATAATAAAAATTAAGTTCTCAGGGCATGCCGGTTTCCTCACGAAATTTTACCTTTATCGTACCAGCACGTGTTTAATGCGCACATACATTTTTCAAGAAGAAAAATCATTCAAACATTCCGAATTTCGAAGAAGCCTTTTTCATACTTAACCAACCGCCGCCTCCAACCAGCCGGAAGTTGAAAATAGGACCAGGATTTCTTGTAAAGTTCTAATAAATACATAAGATGTTTATTCAGAGGAATAGTAATAGTTTAAACCGTAAATTAGCAAAGTTAAGCACAGGTGCTGAATAGGAACTTCAAACACAAGACTTCGGATGAGAAACAAAGCAAGTTCCATCTAGTCTACAGAAATACGAGGTCTAAACAATTGTAGCGTTTGCCTAATTATTACAAGTTGCTGGACGAGAATTTCGAGACACTTGAGATTTCGCGTAGAAATACAACAATGCGGTCAGAGAATAAACTAATGTTTCTTCGGCTTAGACCGCCAAGGCAACGGGAGTTTAGAAACTGGTTTCAAAAAGAGCTTTTTTTTAACTTCTTTGTAACTGGATTCCAAGAAAGCATTTTGTATACTACATTCAACTGAATAACTGATATTTTCTCATAAAGTTTAGAAATTATTTTGTTTTCAGTATGAATTAATATAGTGTGTAATTTTGTAGGTGTTCGAATAATATGCGGTTAGTACTGAAATTTCAATTATGTTCACACAGCACGATAGCAACCAGTCAGTTATTTGGAATGTCAATTAATATGCCAAATTTTCCATAGTGATTTGAAACTGATACTCGTATTAACTAATGCATCGTTATCATCATCAAGCAGCCAGCATCCACTGTCATCTTTCACCTAGGTCATACCATGTTTATTTTGAGCAAATAGATTGCGGAAAGCTTGTTAAGTGACAGATTAGTGGCAATTCACACCCCTAGACCAAAAAGAGTTGAATAATTATGGCTACAAAAAAGATACTAAGAAGTATTATAATATTTTAGGTTAATAAAATTTTATAAATATTTGTAATTTAAGATAACTCAAACAGTTCTGATTTCTATCTTATGAGTCAATTAGAATTTACTATTTTGGAAGTTTCCAACAATAAAGCAGGTTTTACATTATGTATCATGTATTTATTGATCTAGGATAGAGACTAACTGATCTAAAATTATTTGGAACATATATTATTATCCGACTTTTAACACGTTTATCTTCTAATAAGCGTAAATCATTTTTAAATCTAAAATATCATTTCATTATCTGAAAATTATTAAAAGTTGCCTTATTATTACTATATGGGTGACAGACTAATTTTGATTATCATTAATTGGAAAGTAGATTATTGAAAGTTAAGTATGGTAGATAAGAACCATGTTGCATGGGCATATATTGACTGCTTCAGTGGCGCGGTGGGCGAGGGTCCGCTTGCGGCGCAAGAGGTAGCGGGTTCGATTCCCGCCGAGGGTGAAAGTGTTTGTATGTTCTGCAAGCACGATCTCCTTGGTCTGGGTGTATAATATGTATAATAAAAAATATCTATATATGTATGACTATTATATTAAGTATATCAGATATCTAGTACCCGTAACACAAGCTTAGAGCTTACCACGGGGCTAGATGTTGTTGTGTGAAATGTCTGGAAATATTTATTTATATAGGAGGGCCAGGCTGTTCACCTTTTATATAAATTCGTACGCTAGTAATGCCCGTCAGCCTGGTATGACAGATTTAAAAAATCGTTGGCGCGCGGGTCCCTTGTGACGGGTAACAGTGTTCTTCGCGGCCTGAACGGATGTATTTTTCACATGACGATTATATTATTAACTAGCGGCCCGCCCCGGCTTCGCACAGGTAATTATAAAAAAAAATAACGGCAATTATTCGATATTTTCTCGCCTTTTAAACCTTCCCTATACCTCCACGAACATTTCAAGACTAAGATAAGATAAATCCGTTCAGCCGTTCTCGAGTTTTAATCAGACTAACGAACAACAATTCATTTTTATTTATATAGATATCGGGTTTGATCATTTAAACACATTTTTATTAACGAATGCTACATTTTTGGCACTGTTTTCGAGATTATACTTTCAGTTCTACTTAAAATTGTGTTCAGCATTCATCATTTAAAAATGGACGCTATCAAAAATTGAAGCGAACTGTAAAGACAATGTTATTTCCTTGTTTATTCTTAGTTTTTATTTAAATTAGCTTTAAGTTGACCTGTCCATGTATGCATAAGCGTCTAAGGAAATAAACGTTTTGACTTTGACTTTGGACGTCTATATGTACCTATGCGTTACATTTTCATCGCTCATCTCAAACGAGTTTTACAAAAACTTAATCATTTTGACGATATCATGCATACCCGACATGTCTGTTCCCATCCAAAATGAAATGTAACTCGCGTTTATTTTAAAAGTGAACTGTGCGTTACTTGTTTTTGTGGTCTCATGCATTACATCACACCGGAAGAACACTTCTATAGATCCGTTTACTTTTATTACACCCACTAACAAGATCTCGAAGTTCTCAGGTAATAAATGCTGAAACATTTAGATCCACTGGAAAGAAAGCCAAAGAAACTTGTAGAAGCGTAAATCATCGGCAATCTTTTGTTTACGAGGCAAGATAGCGCTACTGTTCCCAGCACGCCATTATCCTCTTTTATTTCATTCTGTACAGTCAGTGACAAATTGACATATGCGACTAAAGTAGTCAAAATAATCTAATAGATTAAAACAAAATGACTACCTCAGTGACGCGGTGGGCCAAAGACCGCTTGAGGCGCAAGAGGTGGCTGGTTCGATTCCCGCCGAAGGGCCAAGCGTTTGTATGTCCTGCAAGCACTTTCTCCATGGTCCATGACCATGTTTGATATCTGTAATAAATAATTATTGTATATGTATGTCTATAATATATTTAGTAGATATATCAGATATCTAGTACCCGAAACTCAAGCTAAGAGCTTACCACGGGGCTAGATGTTGTTGTGTGGTTTGTCCGGAAAATGATTTTCAGCAGTCCGAATTATAAAAATATTGTTAGAGCACAAAGTGGTCAAAATTATCTCACTTCTATTGTTTCATACTTTATATACTTGGACAAAGTGTTGCCTGATAAACCTTTGATCCCGGTTGACGTTATAATAGGTAAGTTTTTAATAGGTTAACAGGCCCGCATACTGAATTTAATTTAATAATAATTTAATTTGATTTATTATTCCTAGTATATAATATGGTTATTTTGTAAAACTGACATTACTTATTATTAATGGTTTACTACTGTGTAATAAGAATTGACATAATCCAAGTGTACATTTACTGTATCTGTATGAAATAAATAAATTAAAAAAAAATAAAAAATTGTTAATAGACCTTGGCGAACAATAATCCTCTTTTATCGTTAAAATCGGTTAAAAATTAATATGAAACAATAGAAGTAAGATATTTAAAACACCTTCCGCGCATGCACTATTTATTATGGTTTTTCGAACTACTCATATCAATTTGGTTATAGAGGTATGTATGTTTTTTCAGATGATTTCGACTACCGTAGATGCACATATCAATGACGCTGTCTGTACCTCAACTTGCAAACGAACTAAAAGGTTTACAGAAGGAAGCGATGAGGTAAATGTTTACTTTTCGGTTCATGGGTGGAAATTATTCTGATTAGGTCTTTTAAATTGCTGCGTATCGTTGCTATTTTGTTTACCTAAAGATCCCGTTATATGGGTAAGTGCTGTTATGCTCGAGTTCCGCCATGTTCGGATTTTTCAAATCCTTACAAAAGGTACCGCCATCAAAGACATGTGTGGAAAATGTCTTTGACCGCCATGCTTCGACTTTCAAATCTACAATGGAAAGTACAGTTCGTTAGATAAATTACAAGTATTTTTTTTTTTTAAATAAATAAATATTATTTCGAATAGAAACGTAAAGCCAACAGTTCTGATGTTGTAAGATTTTGAAACTAATAGGCAAGTAATCATTTTAGGCCTCATCTTTTTATGATGAATTGTGATTAAACCATGAATTAAATATGCCTAAGAGAATTAGATAATTTTTAAATACAGTATATTTTGAAGACATATGATTTTAAGATTAGTAACAAACGCGATTCGAAACAATACTATAAGAAAATATTTAACTAGATAAATAACATTATTGTTTGTAAAATTGCGTGTTAGAGATAGCGAAACTGAACTTCGTTACGCTACTTCCCAGGATTTATTGTATAAATTACAGTAGCAACTCAGGGAATAAAATCAGCTTTTAACAAGTTATGCAAAAGATTACAGCACTCCAACGTTTGTCTGTAGAACATCGTCCATAAAATAAAAGTATTGTTGTTCTCAGAAAAGCAAAGCTTATTTTTCAATTTAGGTATTCGGTTACCGTCATAAAACAAACCGTTAGATACTAAAGTTTACCGC
Source organism: Gymnoscelis rufifasciata (assembly GCA_929108375.1). NCBI lineage: Eukaryota > Metazoa > Arthropoda > Insecta > Lepidoptera > Geometridae > Gymnoscelis > Gymnoscelis rufifasciata. The sequence continues at coordinate 6,663,778 of OV815302.1, read as the reverse complement.
GAACTGATAAAGGTTCTAATTTATAAGCTGGGATGAAAACTCCAACTCAGAGGAAACTTTCTAACAAACGTTATCAAATATCTGTGGTTCGACGTTGGTTTTTCTAGTTTTATTCGTGGTTATCAATAAAAATTATATCTAATGTGTAATTCTTGGTTTCGGTAATATTGTGTGTATAATTCTGAGTATTTACAATGTATCTTAGGTATGTATTTACAAAAAAAAATGTATCTGTGTAGGACTGCCTCGGTGGCGCGGTGGGCGAATGTCCGCTTGCAGAGCAAGAGGTAGCGGGTTGGATTCCCGCCGAGGGTAAAATTGTTTGTATGTTCTGCAAGCGCTTTTCTCCTTGGTCTGGGTGCTTAATATGTATAGTAAAATATGTATATTATATTAAGTATATCAGATATCTAAGTACCCGTAACACAAGCTTAGGGCTTACCACGGTGCAAGATGTTGTTGTGTAAATTGTCCGGAAATATTTATTTATTATATATATTTATTTATATCAGTCACCTAGCACCCATAGTACAAGCTCTGCTAAGTTTGAGGTTAGGTGATGCTGTGTGATTAGTCAGGAGATATTTATATTTAATTTTAATAAAATGAAAATTAACACCATTCTGTCAGCCACTATGCCCTCGCTAAGCATAGATTAATTTTTTCAGTCGTTCGTAAGGTTGCCTGAAAGAGATCGCTCTCAGCGATAAGGCCGCCCTTTGTGCTCCGAGGTATTATCTTGTAGCTGTTTACTGATTGTATTATTTTGTGGCAGGAATACAATAAAGAGTTATCTATCCTAGTATGTTAAAAAAAAAAACAAAAAACCTCTCAAAACTAACGCGGGTTACATTATTAACTTTAAAAAAATGGTTTAATTCACGTGGACACCACGCAATTGTTACGAAATTATGACGTTTCAATTCCCCTCAGGAAGGAAGAGAGCGCGGAGCTCACAGAAGAGGCTTTTAATATGAAATCAAATATACTTAGGAAAAAAAATGGATACTATCAAAATATACTTTTGTGTTCTGTTTCTTAAAAACAATGCACTATAATATGTAATACTCAAGTTTTACTCAAATAAAATTGCATGGCAAAGACCCGCCATTTTTAAGCTCTTTTAAAAAAAATTTGGTATCTAAGTATATTGTATTATTCTAAAAATAAGAAAAAATTTGCTTATTATCTCCAATTAATCTTTTAACAAACATAATAGATACAAGCCAAGATACTTATATTACCTTTTTATTATTAACAAACACGAAGATAAAAGATGTTGTTACGATAGCAAAATCTGGAATTTATGAAGTTTGTTTTCATTTGCCGCTGTCATCTTTTTATTCGCAAAATGATTAGCCGGATAAATTAGAGGGAACGTCGTCGATTCAGTGAGTCGCTCGAGTCACTGAGTCGAATAATCTTTGTCTGCAATCGTACAATACTCTTTACGGAACTTATCTACACTCGGTAACAAAAATAACGTGTCAATCAAAAAACTAAATATCTTAAGAACTGTAAAAGATAGATCACGGGGCAATACAAAGTATTAAATAAAGAAACACGATCATAAAAAAATCTAAAAATATGACATATGTTAGTTTTTTTAATTTCAGGATTGGGCACAGTTCTATATATATTTTTTATTTTTATGACTATATTCTCAATTTAATATTCTTCCTTTCATTAGGATAGCATACGTAGTTCTGAAGATATTCGGGTTTAAGTTACTGATTCTTTATTTTTGGAAGGGAGTGTAGGTACTTAAAACTTAGTATGCAATTTCTGATAAAAATAGTTTACTTGTCTCGATTTCGCTGCTTCTAAGTAATTAAATGGGGATAATATCTCTTCGTCTAAAGAGCAATTTAACTTCAGCTTTAGAGAATCTAACCAATCACTTCAGCCAAACAAAGCAGAGATTTATACTAAGTTTTCAAAAAAAAAATCACACATAACAATAAAACCGATAGAATCTCGCATCGAGAGTTTCATCCTTATGTCGGTTAAAAAATAAAACTGACGCGAATCAAATCGTTTGCGTTCGTTAACGGAGTTTACGCCACAATGTCGAATTCGTAAGTCGCTACTACGAAAAGCTGAATAGGAGCAACGTAAAAGCTTTACTGTAAATTGTGAAACGATACAAAATCCTACCATTTCCCGCAGCGCCACTATACATTTTTTCTTTTATCTAAGGTTACAAATAAATCGATTTGAATCTCGAATCGAGAGATAATGACGTTTAAAGAATAAGACTGACGCGAATCAAATCGTTTATGATCGTTGACGGAGTTAACGCCACAATGTGGAATTCGTAAGTCGCTACAACGAAAATCTGAAAAGGAGCAACAAAAAATCGTTACTGTTAAATGTGAATCGACACAAAATCCTACCATTTCCGGCTGTTCCGCTTAAATTTTTATTCTTTTAAAGCTTAGTAGGTTCTATAAATTACCATACGCTAAATTCGTTTGTAGTTCGCACGAAACGGACAGTTGGGTCGAGGCATACTATCTTAATGTTCCTGTTAAAACTTTCCTATTTTATGTGCAGCTTTTATCGTTCCATTCCTGGATCAGCTGTATCAGACTAAACCAATTTTGCTTATTCTGTTCTTGGAATACGAATACAAATTGGTTGTACCTAGATTGGCTTACGTGATTATTACGTTAATGTTTTAGTTTTATTGACGTTATTAGAAATGTTAAATCTTACATTAATTGATACAGTGAAACAAGAGGAAGGCTTAAATGTATAATATACGATAACTCGGATTACGCGGGGATTACGCGGATTGAGTAGTTTTTTTTATCTTTACGTAAACTAAAAATTACATGGTTTTTTTTTGTATTCGAATTCTCGATATTTTATAGTAAGTGGAAAATTTTCTACTATAAACTGGCTACCCTGATACACTGACTGTAATTTATGAATACTTTGATGGCGCAACTCGTCATTTTAAACTTTATAGTTAAGGTTTAAACGTACTGTCACAATTAGCAGTGAAGGGCGTGTCGCGGTTATGAGACCTACTTACAGTTAGACCTTATTTTTATCGACTCAACAATAAGCAATAGAAATATGTTTAAAAAAAATTGACAACCAACACAACAACAACCTGTGGTAAGGTCCAAAGCTTGTGTTACGGGTACACTAGACATCTGATATACTTTATAAAATACACATTACATATCTAGATATTTTAATGATACATAATAAACACCCAGGCCAAGGAGAAAGAGATTGAAGAACATACTTGCCTCCTTTGCGGGAATCGAACCCGCTTCCTATTGCGCCGCAAGCGGAGCGTCGCTCACCACGCCATATGCATATGTATGAGGCAGTATATACTTCGTACGAATAAGTATTATTATTCTATGCGAACTATGTAATTTTTTTTTTAGAAATCATTACTCATACTTTGATTTATCTGTATATGGATTGTTGCGCTTCAATTAAAACAAATATAACACGCCAGATTTTAAATGCTTGTTTGCGAATTACGCACACAATGATAGTGTAAATTACAAATTACAAGTGATTTTGACACATGTAGCAGTAAAGGCTCTTGAATATTTCCCTAGAGAGTACTAAGGGAAAACAAAGACCACATAATATATTTTATATACAATTTTACTTAATTTTAATTCATTTGATATAATGCTGTGCAAGGAATACTAGCTAAAATACCTAATACTAATGAAAAAATAATAATTTACGCTGGCTTCAATTAAAACATTCCGTTTCTTATAAGTTGAAACTAAACTACGATTTAAATATTTTTGGGTATTCGTATTCTCTGTGATTCTATTAAGTGGAAAAAAAATATTATAAACTGCTTACACTTATTAAAAAACCAAGTGAGAGTATAAAATCTATAAAAAATAATATTTTACCGACGGAAGGAGATTTTGTTGATTGTTTTTATCATCTTCTGTAATTTAGGCATACTTTAATGGCGCAAATCATCATTTTAAATATTTTTTAAAACTTTATGGTAAAGTTTTTCATTTACCCTACCTATTATATTACCTATTATATACCTACCTGTGATGTATATAACCTATTATATTTACCTATGATATCACACTAAGAACTGATTGACGAGACGTGGCATTAATGCTAACAGTTTGCCCTTCTTTAAGCTTTTTTTCTTTCTTTTAGCTTAGGGTCTCACCATAATCATCATCATCCTATTAACGTTAAAGCAAGTGTTCTAAAGCGCTCATATATTTTTCAAGAAGAAAAATCCATAGGTGCGTGTCGAGGTTTGAACCCACGACCTTCGGAATTAAAGTCGAGTGTGTTTCCACTGTGCCAACACGGCGTAGGGTCTATCAATAAACACAAAATACATACATACATATGAATAATTAAAGCACGCATAATGCATTTAAAATGATATTACTCACTGAAATATTAAAAGCTTTCTTTTTTAATAATTCAACATATAGCTTTATTTTTATTCCACACATTTATTGAATAAAGATTACCACCGCGTGAGAAAAAAAGAAATCGAATTGACATTGACGTTTCCTCGAAATCGACAGCAACTCAAAACGAAAAGGGAAGGGCTTGCCAATATACATGCAAAAGCTGGCATTCTATCGCGGCTGACAAACAAGATTACCGTTGATTTATACCAACGACTTATTTCTGATAACAGCTTTCCGTTTTCACGTAAACAACGGGCAAAAGCATCCGTGGAACAACGGAAGGAGGTCAACCCGGCGATCAGTCAGCGTGTTTTTGACGGACTATGTACCTTTTGTTTGTTAAGAAAGCGTAAATAAATGGATTAGGGATTTGCATTCAAGATTTGGTTTCCGAGCCAAATACTCCTATAGGGATTTGTCATGGGCGAGTGTGTCACTTAATTTATTCCCATTTGTTACGTTTTCTTCATTTGACGGGTCTTGGTCAAAATATGTTGTTAGTTTAGTTAAAAATGTGTTATTAAATTAATTTGAACTAGTTGTTTAAGTCTTTAATAGAAATTCAGATTTGTTTTGTTTTACCAGGGATTATTAAGAATCATTAATTAATTAAAATCTCACTAAGTGGCATTGTATTTATTCGAGAAACTTTTGTTTTTAATTAAGAATTAAATACATTTGTTATTCTAAACTATATGTTTTTGCACCCGAGACTTTATTATTTAGACTAATTAAGTCTTGTTAACAATAGTTACATTTTATTCTAGCTAATATTCTAAGATCTGTGAGAGTACATTAATTGTAAATCTGTTTCATGATAATTTAGGATTTATTATTTAGCGAAAGCAAAACATCTTAATATTAATTATACATTCATTGCTGCATTCTACGAGATTTATAACACATGTAGTACGTTTTCTGTGGTACTGCATCATCTCACACATATTCAGATCTTTAAAACCTTTTTAAAAAAGAAAGAATATTTTTTGCGATTCATATTGAGGGTAGTAGCGGATACTCGGCTAGCTCGGAGGTCGTCGTCGGAGCTGCTTCCATTCGTTTTTCGTGTGTTGCATCACCTACACTTTGGCAAAATTATTTATCGGAAATTTAAAGTTAGTTTGTGAAGTGCACGAAGATGGGAAAAAGAACAAAGGAGAAAACAGACGATGAGATCCAACGTAAAATCAAACGTTTGGAGAAAGAATTACAAACCCGAAAAGGAGTATTGTCCAATTATGATCAAACTGAAGGTTGGTTACGAATTTAATATAACAATTTTTTCTTTACTTGAAATTTTATATTTCCTCGGGGATGGCACGCGATGTCATCCGGAAATAATAATTATGGACATAATTATGTCAAATATGAACTGATTTTAAATGATCGTGTGTAGGTACTATATTTTGTACTTCCTCCTTATACATATTTCCTAAGGGGTGGCACGTGATGTCATCTGGAAATATTATTACTTACTTTCTTAAGGGGTGGCACGCGATGTCATCTAGAAAGTAAACTTACAAGCTAATTTAGCTTTTTATTTTTCATTGAAGGTCACTGCTCGTTTTACGACTCTGCATACAATTACCAAGAGGAAGTAGAACTTGACCAATATGCCGGAGATAAAAACGCGAGTGATAAAGAGGAAATCGCTGATACACTGTTGCCTATTCCAATCGATGACGTGGACTACCCACAAAGCAGTTCAACGCCTTTTGAACAAACAAAAAACGATCATGTTTCGAACAATGTACAGTCAATGGTTGTTCCCTGTCAACCAGATGAAAATTCAGCTGAGGACTTCATCCCTGACGAAATTATGGCAGCACTCGGAGAAGCCAAAAAGTCTGAAGAAATTTATGGGAAAAAAAAAATCCCACTTTCTGTCTCTGAACGGTTGGGAAAAATCCTAGTCGATGGTTTAGCAAAAGAGCATAAAGAAACCTTGTTAACTAAAACGCTGATAATACCAGAAAATTTTCAATTAGCTAAAGCACCTAAACTAAATCCTGAGGTAGCTTTCGTATTAAATGAAACCGCCAAAAATCGTGATAAGCGGCTTGAGCATCTACAAAATCAGCTTGGATCAGGAATCGCAGGTTTAGTTAACCTGACAACAGAATTGCTTCACAATGACCTAGATAAAATGGACATAATTAAGAAAATATCGGAGATTAACCAAATTTTCCTCGATTTACATCATGAGGAAACGATGAGTCGCAGAAGATTAGTTATTCTGTGATAAAAAATTTATCAACATTATACAAAATGTAAAACGAGACAAGTTTCTTTTTGGAGATGCTTTGGGAGAGAACATAAAAAATTCAAAATCGATTGAAAAAACTAGCCTTCAAATCAAGAAATCGATAACGCAACATTATTCGAGTCGCAAACAACCAGGCCCCTCGGGAAACGCGGCTCGGTGCAGGACCACCGCACTCGTCGCCGATAACAGAGGTACAGCATGCTGGCCGTCTACAATACTATATAAGTAACTGGGTACGTTTAACAACGGATCCCCAAATTTTAGAAATGGTTCAAGGTTATAAGTTAAAATAATGTACAACTCCGCAACAAATCGTTGAGCCCAGTAATCCACCTTTTTCAGAAAATGATATGGTACATTCTATTGAGAAACTGAAACAAATGGGATCTATTGAATTATGTTCAGAATCTGATGACCAATTTATTTCTCCTATTTTTCTTGTCCCAAATAGTAATGGTACACAGAGGTTTATATTAAATTTAAAAAATCTTAATAAATTCATACAGCAAGAACATTTTAAAATGGAAGATATTCGTACTGCGATCAAATTATTTTCTAAAGATTCATACATGGCAACCATAGATCTTAAGGAAGCCTTATTTTGTTGTACCTGTACACAAAGATTACATTAAGTATTTGAGATTTCGATATCATAACCTTCTATATGAATTTACATGTGTCCCGTTTGGTTTGTGTTCGGCCCCCTTTTGTTTTCACAAAGTTGATGAAACCTGTACTTACGTATCTTCGCAACGCAGGCCATAAATTAGTTGCATATCTGGATGACATTTGGTGCGCGGCCGACGATTATGACTCTTCTTGTTTAGATACAATAACAGATATTATCAAAATTTTACAACAATTAGGATTTGTTCTTAATAACGAAAAGAGTATGTTAGAACCCACAAAAAATTGTATATTTTTGGGAATGCAGCTTAATTCAGTAAAAATGACCTTAGAACTACCTACTGAAAAACGTAGAAAGATTTATGATTTGGTTCAAAAGATTTCTAACATTAGATCAATAAAAATTCGCGAATTTGCATAATTTTTAGGTATATTGACCGCAGCTTGCCCCGCCGTGGCATACGGCTGGATGTATACCAAAAGATTTGAAAGAGAAACATTTCTTGCTTTATCATATAATCAAAATTACGAAGCAAAAATGAATATAAGTTCTTTATTTTCTGATGATTTTTTATGGTTCGAATAGGTAATTTTGAATACCAAATATTCTCCGATTCTTCTCTTGTAGGATGGGGAATTTTTTGTAATGGGGAAAGTATTAATTAATTATTTTTTTTGTTTGTCGGGTTTTGGTCATCTTCGGAAACAAAAAACCACATTAATTATTTAGAATTATTTGCTGCTTTTATGGGATTAAAATGTTTTTGTAAGCATTTACAAAACGTTGAAATTCTGCTTAGAATAGATAATACTACTGCCATTTCCTACATCAATAGGATGGGTGGTATTCAATTTCCCCACCTTAATGACTTAGCACGTCAAATATGACAGTGGTGCGAAGACAGAGGTCCTTACGTTTACGCCTCAAACATTAGGTCACGTGATAATATTGAAGCTGATTCGCTCTTAGCTCGAGAATTTTTTGCACGAGTCTTGGATTAAAAAAAAAAAAAAAAAAAATTAATGAATTTGGTTTACCAGATATTGACTTGTTTGCTTCAAGGCTCAATAAAAAATGTCCAAAGTATGTATCATGGAAACGAGATCCAGGTGGAATTCATTAAGGTTTTATGCATTCCCTCCGTTCTCACTAATATTAAAAAGTATGAGAAAAATCATTAATGCAGCCATGGTTTTCTCTATTTAAATCTCTGACGGTATCCGAAACAATATATTTTAAGCCCAACAAAAATATGTTACTTTCTCCTTCCAGAACTCCTCATCCATTATGGCCCAGTCTTACGCTGGCGTGCGCGAGATTATCAGGGAGTTATTCAATCAACAATCGTTAGAAAGTAATTCAATAGATATTATGATTCAGTCCTTATCAAATAACACTTTACAACAGTATAATTGCACATACAAATTATGGTTTAGCTTTTGTAAAGACCATCATTTAAATATTTATAAGCCATCTATTGCAATGTTAGTAAAATTTTTAACAATTCAATTTAAAAATGGAGCTAGCTATAGTAGTTTAAATACTTCCAGATCTGCATTATTATATATTGGGAAAAGAAATTTGTAATAACGACTGTGTTTCCAGATTCCTTAAGGGTGTTTTTAAAATTAAGCCAAATCTTCCTAAATACCAATGCTCATGGGACCCGAATATTGTGTTATCATACCTTTCAAAATATTTTCCCAACGAAACGTTAAGTTTGGAAGTAATAACTAAAAAATTAGTAACTCTGCTCGCATTGTCTACGGGACAACGAGTCCAGACGTTATCCTTAATTAAATTAAATAATATTTCAGTTACAGAAAGCGGTTTTGAAATCAACATTGATGATATTATAAAAACATCTGCACCTAATAGAAAAAACCCTAGATTGAGTATTCCCTTTTTTGAACAGAAACCTAGTGTCTGCCCAGGAAAAGTTATTTCTACATATTTAACTATGACAACACAATTTCGTGATAATCCAAGCACAGATAAATTAATTTTAACCATTAAACACCCTATTCACAACGCCAGCTCTCAGACTATAAGCCGCTGGATTAAGAACATTCTCAAAGACAGCGGAATAGATATGCGTGTGTACTCGTCGCACAGCACGCGACGTCAGCCGCGCGGCGCGCCGGCCGGCGTGTCCCTGGACGTCATCAAGCGTGCCGTGGGCTGGTCGGGTTCTTCTCTTTGTTTTGCAAAATTTTACAACTTACCCTTGCCTGACATTGTACAAGACAGAACTTTTGCTGAGGCAGTTTTAAATGTAAATACTTAATCATTAAGTGAATTGTAATCCATATTTTGAATAAATATGATAACTCCTGATACTATGTGGTTAAAATATATTTCTATTTTTTAATGATCTACAAAGATATTTGTTTAATTTATTCTTATATTATCATTCCATAATTATGCGCTAAACATCTACATGTGTTATAAATCTCGTAGAATGCAGCAATGAATGTATAATTTATGGTTGATTGAACTTACCTAAGTGAACTTCGACCATAATTATACTAATTGCTGCATTCGTAGAGATTAAAAGTCCCATCCCACCCGCTGGTTTTTTCAGCTCAACCCTTTTTTGAATTATGGAAGTGTTAATATAGGTTCCCCTTATTCCTATTGCAGCTCTAAACGAATGGAAGCAGCTCCGACGACGACCTCCGAGCTAGCCGAGTATCCGCTACTACCCTCAATATGAATCGCGAAAAATATTCTTTCTTTTTTAAAAAGGTTTTAAAGATCTGAATATGTGTGAGATGATGCAGTACCACAGAAAACGTACTACATGTGTTATAAATCTCTACGAATGCAGCAATTAGTATAATTATGGTCGAAGTTCACTTAGGTAAGTTCAATCAACCATAAATTATATGTGCTTAGGTCACATTAGTTAAATTGTCCAAAACGAAAATCTATTTTATAATTGTTAATTTTGCTCTTTGTATTCTCTATACACATTGTGAAAGAGAGGTTTATATTCTGCTAACCCTGAGGCCAAAACGAACAAAATAATTCAATTCAATTCAAAATAAACCTTGGGTAATATACTTATTCATAAGTGATAAACACCAACTGATTGTTATTATAGGTAACTAATAGAGTTTGTAGTTTTTTGTTGTGGTGCTTTTAATATGTAAAGTTATTTTCAGTATTTTAAGTGCTTTTATTGATATTTAAAGATCTTATCTTGTATCTTCTATACATTTTTCAATATAGCTTAAAATCTTTCTAAAAGAAAATGTACACTCCATGCCAAGAGAGGAGCAATTAAAATTAAAGTTTGGTATTCGACAATCAAAGCCAATAATCTAAGGTGTACAAACCTACGTATATTTTGAATGCAACAAAGTTAAATTGCCCAATCGAGCGGGTATCATGGAAACAAATACACTGTATAGCAAAAACATTGGAAACTCCGTGTGAGTTCTGGGCAAAGCAGAAGTTAGACAGACTTTCCCCTTGAGTTGAACCGCAGCATTGATTTACACTCACGTATGGTCTGTACGTTAAACATTATCATAGCTGACGCTCTAAAGTACCTAAGTGTAGATTTTTGCGAGGCGTTATGCTCTTTTTGGCCGTGCAGTGTTGGCTGAGGAAGCCTTGTTGGCTAAGTGGCAGCAAACTCGAATATTATTCTAACGGTTCTGACTTCAATCCCCATCGTGATGAATCCGGCATGTTCTGAGAACTTCGACGAGATTGCAGAACATGTGACTTTCAACAACCCGTACTTGGCCAGCGATAAGTCCCAGCAGTGGGAACGTAGATAGGGTCCTTATTTTATTTTTATTGAGTGAATACATTGACGAGTCTACGGCAACTTATAAAAATAGTTATAGGTATACTGGGATAATACGTTTAGTTACTAAGCGTGGCTTAGAAGAAATATTTCAATTTCCTATTACATCTAACATGTGAAGTCGTTTTAGACTCTAGACTGTCTAGGGGTAAGCTGGTTTTATTTTATATCTGCCTTGGGTGACTTGCGGAAGTGGTAAATCTTTAAGCGTAAGTTAAAACTGCCAGCAGATAGGCGACTGGCTTGGGAAACCGCGGACTAAGCGTTAGAAAACTGGCTGGATATATCTAGCTTTGCAGTATAGGTACCTACTAGAATACAAAAACCACTTTCATTTGTTCGTTCTTCTTTCACGATACTATTCACTGAGCCCGTATACTCCGCTTACCCACAAAACGTAATAATGCTTTGAAATACTTTTGATTAGTTTAACAAGTTTAATTTAATTTGAAGTTCGAGCGCAGCCCTCATTCTAAAACGTATCGAACAACCCTTTTGCAAATTGTTAAAAAGCCACAAAGGCAGAATTAGAATTAAAACGCAATTTCATCATCTCGATAAATGGATTGGGTGGATTAGTCTAGCTTGTAAGGTGGCCCTCTACAGGGATTCTTAAAGTTTTCTCATAAATATGGACACCACTAGGAAGTCGCATCACTATTCATAACATGTGTCCGGCGACGTTGACGGGTGACCCTTTTTTTGACTACCCTCATATTCAGTAGGGGCGGGCTCATTTAGTGAGGACAATATCGTCTCTGTTTTAGTATCCAACCACTTGCTGGCAAAAAGTAGGATCTCTTTGATTTCATCCATTCTTAAGTGAAAAACAAAAGGGCGTTAATTCACTCCAATTCTTTACATGAATTACTTTGTTAAGGCGACGCCTAATTAAAAGCTTATTTTCGGAAAACATTGTCAAACATTTTCGTAACAAGTTGCAAGTTGATCTAAGCAGTTAAATTATGATAAAGTCTGTTTCAGTTAGTTGGTTGATTCGACTTTATTTGACAGTTTTGGAGAAATACATTTTAGTTAGAGTGCTCAACTACATTAAGTTTAAGTACAAAGGTTTTAAATTTAAGTGCCTTAAACTACTTTAAGCTTTATACTGTCAGCATTTTAAAATGTAGGGCTTAAACGTTTGATGTTTATTTATTCATAACACTATGTTGGTACTACTTGGCCAGATTTGTAAATTGAAAGATTGAAGGAAATTATTTGAATAGCAGCAGTAAACGTCATTTGGCAGATAACACAGATGGTAATTTAAGTAGGTAATTGTTCAATTTCTATTATGGCAACACTAAAGTTAAATTCTTCAACGGCTCTTAAGGTTCAACCTGGCGACATTAACAAGAAAACATGGTTTTAAAAAAGGTCTATGATTATTTACTTTTAAAATATTTAAAAGAAGTTAATGCTGGCAGATTGGAAGCCAAGACAAATAGACGACAATTTTATTGTCCGAGTATATTTTTACAAGAACCTACGAGAAGTACGAGTGAGCTGAGAAATGACAATTTATTAACTCTATGAAAAAATCATGGCATTACTATATGGCATTGTTAAGAAAAAGGGTAAGTGTTTTTCACCAGATGACACAGACACACCACTAGACCGCTATGCTACGCTACGTTATTCAGGATGCGTTTGAAATCCACCAATTCTATGAATTATCGATCTTACTAATGAATATTGAATTGATGGATAACAAACGCAAACTGTGGCACCTCAGTGAGAATCGAATCGATATTCTATACTACTCAAACGATATTTTGCTGACGCTGAGCAAGTCATTTATTTAATTTCTCGAGTTTTTTAGTTGTACGTTATACTGGCGATGTATATAAATCTATTTATTAAAATTAAAGAAAAGCCCCCGATTTCATTGCCTTAATTTGCTTAAAAAAAACACCATAATATTTTGTAATGTATAACGCGATGCGCTTTCATTTGATACCCCACTCGAGTATATTTGCAGATTTTCGGTTTTCCTTCTCCACTCTCACCCACATAACTTATAATCGGGTCAACCGATTCTCATCAAACATGTCTAAGAACACTCGCGCGAAACGAACCTTTTATACAAAAAGAACTAAATGGACATGGCTTAATTCGTTTTGGATGATCTATGATGTCCCAGACAGACAGACAGGCAGAGACGTCAATCTCATAACACCCCTCCTTTTTTGGTCGGGGGTTAATAATAAAACAGAAGCGAATTTCATGCGTAATAAAGTATTACATTATAGTAAACTATGAAACACAAAAAATCCACACAACAATATCGCCCCGTGATATGGCTCTAAGTTTGTGTTGCCAACCAAAATAATTGGTTGGTTAATATACCAACTTTAACACATAATTTAACATATACCTATTAGTGGAATGAACACAGTTAAATTTGACATTCAACTAACCATCGGTGAAAGCGAACGCTGGCTCGAAGCCCACGCCCCGGCCATTACTGAATTCTTTAATATTTTAATACTGCATAATGCATCGCACTAAAGTTCAGCCGGTTCAGCGTTCAGGATTTAGACATTGTGACAGATTAATAAAATCCTGGCAAATGGCTGGATACTTTTTGGGCGGATTATTCTGTTGCTGAGTTTTTGGACAGTTCAGTTCACGTAAAGAGTTGAACTTGTTTGGAAATACGATTTGTGCTTAAAGCTGAACTGAGCCATTTAGGCTAGCTTAGGCAATGTTAAAAAATAGTATTCCTCTATAAGAATTGTCTATGATCAATTGTTAAAACGAGTAGTTGATACATAAAGTTGGTCATATTGTTAACGGTATACGGCGAATGTTCGCCAAATCCACTGACTGACCAGATGGATCTAAATGTACATACACAGAACACGTTTGGGGTTCATTCTCAGTAGTTCCACTGCATAAATTAAGGAAATTGTGGGTATTTTTCATCATAAAAATTGATCTTATGGGAAACAAAATATTCCACTACATCCATAATGGATCAGGTCAGTCAGTGGAATTGGCGTGGAATTCATCACGACATTATTCGCTCATGCGTCTACTCCTACATCACATCAAATTCGTAGAAGTTGTAAAAAAACCGCATATACCCGTGACACGACGAGAATAACGACAGTCAACCTTTTGTTTTATGACAAACAAACAATAACCCATCCATTAGACAGTTTGAATCTGACGGATTTAACTTTATTTAAAAAACAGGAATATGTTCATTATACCTTAACTTTTAAATGAATAGGTAACGTTTTACTAATGAATATTTGATTGAACGGATAGACGCCAGACATTGTTTTGTCGATAACTTTTTATTACACCTAAACTTATAGCTTGTTCATCGTTTTTCCATTTTCTTGATCATCTCACTTGATATAAAGTGACGATATGGTCTAAGATGGGACATGATGACCTAGGAGGTAGATGGCTTCTCCAGACCACATTACGAAACACAAAAAATCGTTTCACGAACGGCCCAGCCCGGAGGATGGTGACGCGGCCGAAGCCTACCACCAGAGACTGTCCTTACACTAAAACACTAATATATATATATATTTATATTTCCAGACATTTTACACAACAACATCTAGCCCCTTGGTAAGCTCTAAGCTTGTGTGACGGGTACTAGATATCTGATATACTTAATATAATAGTCATACATATATAGATATTTTTTATTATACATATTAAACACCCAGACCAAGGGAGGGTGAAAGTGTTTGTATGTTCTGCAAGATCGTGCTTGCAGAACATACAAACACTTTCACCCTCGGCGGGAATCGAACCCACTACCTCCACTACCCTCGCCCACCGCGCCACTGAAGCAGTCAGTCAATATAGTGACAAAACTAGCCACTAAGGTTTAACCAAATGCTATTATAAAAACTGGAAGTTCACAGGAACCTATCTAGCTACACATAGATTATTTTAAAATTATAAAAACAACAAACACTTTATATCTATCTAAACTAACATTAACAGTACACTATTTTAAATCATTAGTTAGGTTAATACAATCTGGATATGAATTAATAGGTATAACTTCATTTATAAAGCCACACTGTGGTAAACAATTCAGAGCTCTGACACCAATTATTATTATCTAAGGTAAGATTAGCATCCTCGTTTTCCAGATTACTAATCTGTGTAATCTAGGTCTACCTCATCAATTAAAGTGAACCGTAACAGAGAGCCCGTTACTATCTGGTTTAGTTAGCTATGTAGTTAGGATTTTCAGTCACAACATGGTAGGACGGTAGGAATAATATACACTCGTATAGTACTCAAAACTAAAACAAATTCTAGCCTCAAACTTTAAATCTATATAACAAAATTACTACAACAAAATCTATACTGAATTTACACGACACGAATGATCTGTAACACCGAAAAATGACAGCCCAACCCTCCAGTGAGATGTTTCGTAAAGAAAGTTTGAGTTTTGAGCAAAACTTCGTAAGGCAATCCGTCAAATGCCCTCTACACTTGCATTATCGGGTTAAACTCCCCACTAACGACCTAGAGTAAAAAATCGCGCTTCGTATCGACAAGCAGAACGCCCTATTGATAGAACGACCTAAAAGCTAATTAGCATTACGGTCTGTTATCAACATGACTTATAGTAGCAAATGGGACTAATATTAAAACTAATATCACCTTAGCTGAACAGCCTAGCAATACAATTAAATACAAATTTAAATTAAGTATTAAATTGTACTAGATCGTTCAGCTAAGGTGTCGCTTTTATATTAGTCCATTTTGCTACCTAGGTCATGTTGCTAATAGACCGTAATGCTAATTATGCCGTTTAGCTTTTAGGTCGTTCTATTAATAGGGCGTTCTGCTTTAATGTCCTTTCGATACGAAGCAGAAAATCGTAGCTAAGTACCTCTTCTCTGCATTATTCTACCCCATTGCTGAAATAGCATTGTAGATTCAATGGAATAGATAGAAGAATAGTGAGGTTTAGCACGTTGAGTAATCATTATCATCATAATATTAGCCTAAGGATGACCTCTGCTGATATTCGGCATTCTTCAAAGATTTCCAGTTACTACGAAATGAAGCGGCCATTATCCACCGTGAACCAGCAGCCTTCACCAAGTCATCCTTCCACCTAGATCCGTGGTCTCCACTCTAGAACTAGTTGGTCCCAACAACTATCTGTTCTACGTGCTATATAGCCGCCCACAACCACTTTAACGAGCTAATCCGATTGGCTATGGCTATGTCGGTGTTGAGTTATCACAAACATTAATATGTCACGTCTGTAATAACGGCAGTTAAACACAAAAGCGACCATAACAACTTTTGTATACAAGTTTAAGCAGCAAAATTGACAAATACAGTAAATTCAACTGAGATTGATTAATATCCATTATAGATGGACAATGCTTCAGAGATTGTTGTTAGGCACACAAAAGCTGTCAAAGTTAGTTCAGGGCTGTGGATTGGAAAGTTGTTCATCAATCTAATTAATATTGTATGATAAAGTTTGTGATCGATAAGCGAACAAAGTATTTGTGTTTGAATTAGAAAGTAATTAAAAACACGTTTAATTTTTGGAATATATCGGCTTCGGTGGGGTGAGCGCAGGTTCGCTTGAGTTTCTGGAAGATGCGGGTTTGATACCTGGGATCGTGCTTTTGAACCATCTTAAGTTTCTGGTCTGGGTTTCTATTTTTTTTAATATCACAATATATTACAGCAAATCTTCCAGAAGGCTTGTTTTGGAATTTTGGTTAAAATACAACATATAACCAAAATTCCAAATCAACAAATCAGTAAAACACCATCGTGATGTTAAGTATTTATAAGAACTAATCTTTTATATAAGAAAAATTAAATTTTAATTTTTCTTTTACAACTCGGCTCCGAACTGCAGCAGCGACAATGGTACAAAGAATCATGCTCGCAAGACGTCAGCGGATACCTACCACCCTAGACATACAACTCAGCGCGTGACAAGTAACCACCAACCCTTCCATACCGCTTTTCAATATATATTTCCAGACAATCCTCATAACATCTAGCCCCTTGTTTAGCTATAAGCTTGTCCTACGGGAACTTGACATCTGATATACTTATTATAATAGACATACATACATTATATAGATGTTTTTATTTCATATTAAACACCCAGACCAAGTCTTTTGCGCGTACAGCAGTTAAGATCATGTATAACAATGTTCCATAAGTACGTAGATCCGCGATAGGCTCACTATCGCTCGATTTTGTTTGTGGTTTTTACAAAACGAATCATCTTATAATAGTAATAAGTTGATTAATGTAATGCTGAAATGATTTCCCACCCACATCCGTAAGTGGCATCAGTATAAGCAAGAATAAACCCGTCACAGTCTGCAGGTTGACCTTAAAGATTTATCTGCAAGATGCCATGGCAACGGAAGAATTTTTACCTCTATTCTGACAAGATCTTGTCAGTTTATCAATATTATATTTCCGGACAATTTACACAACAACATCTAGCCCCGTGATAAACTCGCCTGCATTACGGATACTTGATAATCTGAAATACCTAATATAAGAGGCATGCAAACAGACAGTTTCTATTATACATATTGGTTGAGAAGATGGTTCTGTAAGGTTAAATCTGAGTAGCCACTGTCGTCAAACTTTCTTTTAAAAGTCTACAGCTGTTTAAACTTTAAATGCCTTTGTATTTTCTTTTGGTAAGAGAAATCCCAAGGGTTGCCCATAGGTAATAAGGAAACCCGGATGGCATCCCTGAAGATACGAAAAGTACCTTTGGATGTCATAGAGACCGCGACTCTTCGACATTTTTATACTCTCCTTGAATCAGAAATGATACAATATAGACATTATTTTGTATGAGAAAAACCCAATGGTATTTTTTTCTAGAGATTATGTCATAATATTACAATGCATTTTATGCGCCAGTAAAAATAATTTCAGACATAAAAGCCCACACAATTTACTAGCCTGCTCTGCAGTTTTTAATTAGACACAAACTTGACAATATGTTTATATGTTTGCTATATTTGAAATAAACATATACAACCCTTGAAACTTGAGTCACATTACCAGTGGTCTGTGGAAAATAAACGTGACCGAGATTCCTTCTGTAACTATAGTAAAAAGTTGTGAAACTTTTATACTGATGAACGAAGTCAGTTTCTTTGCAGAAAAGAACTTTGTCAGATTTTAATTTATGTAGAACAAGAATTGGACACATTCTGAAATTTAAATGGTTCAACCATAAAGTAAGTTAACACTTTCAATGAATTCGTATTTTTAGACTTAATTTTCTTTGCATCTAAGGCATCAAGCCTTGCAAATACTTGGCATGTAATAATATTAGCCTACTCATTGGTTATACTTCAAAAAAAATTACGTGACGTCATTACTGATGTAATTCCGTTTATGATCACGTGTTACTTAAAATTTCCTAAGTTTGTAGGCCTGGGTATATCGTTTTTGTAGGTTTCCGAAGCCGAAGATAATGGCAGAAAATGGTACCGTTACGAAATGACTTACTGTCTGAAACTCATTAAGAATTTCCAACAAAATGAGAAAACAATAATTTTTGTTGGATTTTTTTGATGGTTGGTTTCAGTTTTTTTTTACCTGTATAGTTTGCGTGAGCGACACTTCTAAAGTGGGGTTTGAGGTACACACATTACCACCCCGTAACTACTAAAATAAGAGAATGCATAAACTATGAGAAACCATGGAAACTTCAAACCGAAAATCTTCGAGCTAGTTATTTTTTTTAAAACGTCCTTAATCATTTACCTTTCATTAGAAAGCTAAGCAACGTTGAGCGTAGTCAGAACGTGGATGGGTGACAGCTCTAAAAGCAACGTTTTGCTCTTTACATTGTTCGTGTAGCTCATACTCATAAATATTTGTGTATTTACAAAAAAAAATATGTAATTCACCTACCCATAGCACAAGCTCTGCTTAGTTTGGGGTAAGGTGATGATGTCGGTAGTCCGGCAATATTTATTATTATTATTATTATAAGCATAACATTTTACTACGAAACATCATGTCTTTAAAGTAAACGCTTTTCATATCCTTACATTTATTTTTGCAAGTGTTCTAGCTGGTATCCAGAACATGTTACAGACATTTACATTTGTCATTCGTATTGTTGTAATTTCAAACATTCAATAAAAACATTTCAGGATATATCGATATTTAAATATATGTAAGTAAGAGTTTCTTTATTTTTCAAGTCCGGGTTCGATTTCAAGCAAAGTAATAGTTATAGTAATACCATTGTGCCACTGTATGTAATATGTATCTCCTATGAATGTTCCAATATTGTGGTATTGCAATAAAGAATTTTTGTTTTTATTAAATGTGTGTAGGTATACTTTTTTTAAAATATTTCATGTTTAGTTTCAACGTTAAAGCCAGTGTTTTTTTATTTTCCAAGCATTAAAATCCGACCTTCGCGATGAAAGTCAAGTGTGCCACTTAGCCAACACGTCTTCAAAACAAATTCATATGCTTCACACTATTTTCTTCTGAAAGCAAACATTCCCAAATTCTCTTCAGGTACGTTTGAACGGTGTTTTTCTTTACGCATATTTTAGAATCTACGACACGTAGTAAGCAAACCTCACGATATATTGCTACGATTCCTCTAAATTTATTGCGACCGCGGGGGAAAAGTGTTAGGTATTTGAATCTTTAGTGTGAGCTTTTTACGGGTTTCGTGTGAAGGAGAGCCGTGTTCGCTTTATTGATAGTCGATGTTGAACTTGCTATCGATTTCCAACCCTTGTTTGCAAAATGAATTACGTACTTACGAGGTAGATACAATACATTTATTTTGATAGTGTTTGTAGATGAAATATGTAGGTATCCGCCTGAGAGACTGAATAAAGGCGTTTTAGTATCATGCGGATTTGAGCATGACGGATTGGCCTGTATGCGTAAAATGATTAGCAAAGTGCGCCCCGCGTCTTGAGTACGTTTAAGACATTGAGGGCTTCAGCCAAACCTACGCGTCAGCAACGCGGGAAGCGACTGCTATACACGCGCACTTTCTTGCCTAAAAAGGTCTCGCCTTGTGATTGCGTAGGTGTACATACAATGGGCCATAGTAAAGCTTTGGCTGCCGCTTTCCAGTCACTTTGGTCGCATAGATTTGGCCGAAACCTAATAGTATTTACTAAATAAAATATATTTTTTTAAAATTAAATGGGTGCTACGCAAGCGACCCTTACTAAACCCCTCCAAAGGATAACTTAGACGTCGCCAAATCATTTATATTCGTCAAACACAAGACACGGCAATTTTTTTATATATCCAACAAAACAAGAGACTGGATGATTGGTAAACAAACTTATCAACTCTCAATAACCGATGGAACTAATGAGCTATAATTTAGACTGTATTCATAAATTCAGGCTCTAAATAGGTGGCTTGGTCAGCTGAATACTTATTAAACCAACTAGTGTAGATAGTTGGCACGTACCCGACAGATGATCACGTAGGATGCTGGGTGGTTGTAAGTCATCTACGACCGAAATAATTAAAAGTCATTAAGGGAGGTTTATATATAAGGTTGAACGTCATGCCACGGCAATAATGATGATGATGATGCAACTATTTGATACATGCGGAAGGCGTAGAAACGTTTCACACAAACAGTATTTGAGTTTACTAATTAAATCCCGACTTAATTAATGTTTGTTTTGTTATTAATCAACGAAGTATAAATGGCTGAGATTCTGCATTGTATCATTACATACTAATTAAAAATAATTGAAGGTTTAACCCATTCCAATTATTTATTTCTCCTTAATTCTAACCATCAAACTTTGTTTTACCACAACATACACGTACATGTCAACGTTATAAATATCGTGCGTTCTTTGGAACGCGGGACTGCGCTCGATAAAGTCTCCACGCTCACTCGCACTCAATTCCCTCTGTAAGGAGTTTTTAGTGTCATACTTTTCATTTGCTAAGGAATACTCGGGTTTGTTTCAGAATGAGCGGTTTACCATGCATTATTGCTGTTTCACGCGCGTTAGAGCGCGCGATAGTGTGCGCGAAAAGGCACCCTATTATATGGGGTCAGAACAACATGATTTGTTCTATTATGCTTTGCAATGCGCAATAGGGATATTGACTGATTTAAAATAAAAAAAATGAATATAAAGTCGTAGTTATAATTTTTTTATAAATCATAATATATTTCCTTTTATTAGGTAATTAAGTTGATATTTATTCAATCAAATATAATTGAATTAACTTTGAGTCATCTCCGATCCAACGATACAATAGACGTTAAATACATTACCAAGGGCTGTTAGATGTCGCTTCAAACTTCAAATCGCCGTAAAGCCCTGATTCGAGACGTCACGTGTCAAGGTTGAGTTACGAAGTGGAGTTTGGACCCAACTTTGATAAAAACTATTTTTGAAATTTAAGCTTAAGTTTATACAGGGTTTATAAAATAATAATGAATATTCGCTTTGATTATTTAGTGTTCACTCAATGGATGCCACACACACGCTCAAACGCGCGTTCTTGGAAGGCTGGGTTGCGAGAAGTTTCTTATAATCTACTCATTTCTAATTCAATCATCAGAACTTGTTACCGGTAAAAAAAATCTAAAGTAAAAATTATTTTATGCGTTTTCAATATCTAGCCTAACTTATAAAATGTTGTACGCGATTACCTTGGTATAATAAGTTATAAAAGCTTCCTCGTTATATCGTACTCGGATTCAATTGTTTATTCTGATAGATAGATAGATAACTCTTTATTGTACACCACAAATATAAATACAAACAGTTAACAGTAACAAGACAATACATCGGAGTACAAAGGGCGGCCTTATCACTGTGAGACATATCTTCCAGGCAACCTTTGGAAGAACAGAAAAGAAATAGAACGACTTAGACAGTGGCGTAAGGTAAAGAAAATTTAACAAGTAGAATAAATAAATACCAAATAAACTATTTATAGATAAAATTTTAAAGTACCTATGGTATACTTAGTTACATAGCTCCTAAACTATATCCTAATACGAGCGATAGTAAAAAAAATTAAATAAAGATTTATTTTGGTGCGCGCTCCATCAATCTGTTTTCCTTTTTCACATGTGTTAGAAATCGGAGTAATGGCACTGTATAGTAATTGCTTTCAGTGGGCCAAGTAATATGCCATTTTAGGTTTTATCGGCGAAAAAATTCGTACTGGGCTGTATTTTTATAACGGCTTTCTAATGAAGACATGAAAATCGAAATTGATATCGGGCCGGCTTAAAAGTTATATAGGTCAAAAGGTCCGAAAGCGCAAACCTTCTCAAGTTATTCTTAAAATTGGTTAACAAGCAAAAGGGTATTTTGTTTATGGTAATACAACACCGTATTTAAGGTAGGTAGGTACTTTCATATTATTTTCTCAGCGCTCTACACCGAAAACGTTAATTTAACAGAATAAGCATGTCACATTTATCAACAATCTATAAAAATAATTTTGACAGGTTGCGAGATACTAAAGAAAAAAATTAGTGACTTTGAGTTCTCATGGCCTTACCTTTTTTACAAACGAAAAATAATGAGGAGGTTCTTAATTCGATGTAGGTAAAATGTAAAAGTTAGGGATCGAGGTATCCGTTTTCCTAGTATCTGTTTCAAGTTAGTCCTATATGAGACTTACTTGAAACAGATACTGATTTGAAAAAAAATTAACTCCAAGCCTTCATATTTCTGGGAATTCAAATAGACTAAGTAATTAAATCAGCTGATGCTTCATTATTTACCGCTAGCGCCATCTAGCATCTGGTAGCAGAACTTTCAATACTATTTGCAAAGGTTTCCAAATATGTTTTTTCTGATTTTATTCTTACATAATTTCAAATGAAAACATATTTTTTTCTGACAGTAGAATCTGAGAAAATGATTATGAAAGTCAAATGATGCTACTGCTATTTATGCTGAAGTGTCATTGCAGTTCCCTTATTTATCTATCGGGCCAGATTATTTTACAATATTATTACTCAGCTGAATTTTTTTTAAAGTTAACTATTTACTGGTTAATTATAGAAGGATTATTTCAAGGTCATTTATACCAACAACCTACGTTATAAGTATTAGTGTAGGTTTAGTATTGTTTAGCCATGTTAAATTGAACAGGATTTTAGGGATTCCCACCCACCTATGTTAACCCCTTACTAATTCTTATGTTGAATTAACGATACGCCAACATTTATGCCTTAAATTCATTAATTTTCGCGTTGAGTTACATAAAGCACTTTCGGTTGGTTAACTCCTTGTCTTCTTAACTCATAAATAAGTCGTAGGCGTATGTAATGGTTAACATACCTACACCCAAATAACAGAGAAGAATAACATTTTCTTCTTTGGGAATTTGTTGAGCAAAAACTTGGTAGAGAATAAACGCTGTCTAAATAGAGAATATACTTATTGTCTCGTGATATAATGTATATAAAGTGTTCTGAATTATATGTGAGCAATGGTAATGAAACGAATAAATTAAACTATTAGGTACAGCGTGGGTAACTCACGTATTATTTATTCGTATCGTAAATCTTGTTGCTTTTTTGAATGTATTTTCATAAATGTTAGTAAGATATACTCGTAAAATTAACATTGACATTATAGAAAAAAAAATTGCCTTAGTAGGGAATCTAAGCACATACAAGTCTACATAATTTCAAGGTCAAACGCCATTTTTTTTTACCCCCGACGAAAAAGAGGGGCGTTTTAAGTTTGTCTGTCTATCTGTCTGTGTGCTCTGTCTGTCTGGGACATCATAGCTCCCAAACGGATGAAGCGATTACAATTTAGTTTTTTTTTGTATAAAAGGTAATTTTCGCGCGAGTGTTCTTAGACATGTTTGAAGATCGGTCGATCTGTTTAAAAGTTATGAGGGTAAAAGTGGGGAACGAAAACCGAAAATCTGCAAATATACTCGAATGAGGTCTCAAATGAAAGCGCATCACGTGCACATTACAAAATAGTATGCTTTTTTACTTTTAAGGGAACAAAGGTTCTGAAATCGGGGGTTTTTTAATTGTAAATTTAGATTATTATATTATTAAAATATACATCAATTTCTACATGATTCTCGATTTCGTGCAGCGCAAAAAGTTGTGCGAAGAGATGGAATATAAATAGGTACTTGTATCTCTTACCCGTAAGTACCTAATAATTACAAGGAATAATGTTTGACTCGATTACTCACCATACCTCGGACATACCTTAGATATGCAAAATAACTAGAGGGGTAATTATTTTTCCGTCTAAGCCCACCCCTGAAAGACCAAAACAAACATCTACCAAATTGAATTTTAATTTCTCATCCTTGCAACACTTTATTCTATGTTCAAAATTACAACAAGAAACACCTACTATAAAAATAACAGTAACACCTATCTCCAGATCTAAATAATACCAACACATTGTTTCCCTGCTCGTTATAACGGTATTCAGAGTACATTAAAATAAATTTTAAAGGCTCTGCAGATAGGTAGTCTGATAAAACTCGTGGAAACTCGCTCGTTCTATTTGGACGTAAATATTTTACTGGTGAGGCGGCGACGCAGCCGACAGATAAAGTGAGCAAACATCTGTGGGTGTGACGTGACGTTTTATAATGCGTAAAGTGCATGCTGTGCTATCTATACTAACAAGAAATAATGTTCTTTTTTTAATGCTGGATAAGCCTTCATTTGACCACAATCTCACCTGATGTAAAGTGACGATGTGGCCTAAGATGGAGCATGAAGACCTAGAAGGTAGATGGCTTCTCCGGACCACATTACATAACACCAAAAAATCGCTTCACGCTCTGTTTATGTCCGGTAGATGTATATGAAGGAGTCACACACCGGGGGTTCCGTGTTTTTCATAATAATAGCTTAGTATTTTTCGTTCAATATGGAGAATTTTGCGTATAAAATGGAGTTAAAAGCAGTGGGCTACATAATGTTTATAAAAGCTTATAAATATACACACAAGTGAAACTAATTGTACCTAAGCATGTAAGAAAAGAGGTAGGCCACTTTAAGCGACCTACCATCAGCCATCAGCCTCACTACAAGGAAAGAGTTTGTTACCTACTGTGAAATGAATGAATCTACAAAGTCAATGCATTCTTATACTTTACAAGTAAAAAAAAAAGAATCATGATGTTGCAAGTGAGACTACAGGGAAACCATATTACATTACCTTAATGATCTACATCTATAAAACTGGTGACCTATGAACGATATTTTTCTTTTTAAAATTAGCATTAGCTACTAATTAGTTATTAGCTATCTATCATTGTACCCTATATATCCCGTTAAAATCGGTCCAACTGTATCTGTTAGAAAATAAATTATTATGGCTCAGGGAAGATGTTGAATCTAATCTTGATGAGATTCGAAACAGCTTTCCTTCGCGCACTGTGCCACAGGAATACAATTATTTTAATTTGGATGAAATTTCGTTTTGTTTTAGATAATGCAGGAGTCTCAGAAATAATCTCTCTAATTTTACTGCTAAAACAGTCTTATCCTCTCGGTGAACACCGCAAAAAGGGAATCCATCGAGATATAAAAAAGGCTGATAATGATATACGTGACCATACGAAGAATGCTAACATCCGCTAACAGGCCGAAGTCACGTATAAAGGGTAAGATTGAGTTTTAGTGTTTTATTTGATACCCCACTTGGGTATATTCCGAAACATTTGGTTGTTCATCTGAGATTCAAGACAGTAATTAGCTTCTAAACGGCTAAACTGATGTCTACTAACTAAAGTTAACAAGAGGTACAGCAAATATACCATTTTCATCATTTAATTTTAAACTGGCTGCAAGCTTAAGATCAGGCTATCGAAAACGGACAAATGTAAGGTAAGGAATTCACCACAATGCATGCACTTCCTGAAGGTACTGGTTCGCTCCGTTTCGTGTAACGATACAGAGCTGTTTAACCCTAGAATGCTAAATTGCCTGGCAAGCGTAGGTACGCATATTTTTAATGTGAGTTGAGCTTTCGCATCAATTGATGATTGAGAAGAGGAACAAAAGCGGGTACGTCGCGAAGTATCTGTTTTCAAAACATAAGAAACTGGGTCGCCTGGGATGCGATCATTAGTATCTGGAGAAAAAAAAATATATACAGATATATATTTTTTTCTCCAGGTTTTAACTGAATTAATTATTATTTTGCTTAAATGACTCTGTGACTTTAACTTGATTTTGTACAGAAATCTTAGGGGGGATTTCTGTACAAAATCAAGTTAAAATAAAAACATTGGCAAGCAATGTACTTCAAAATGCATATTTTTTCTAACAAATTATAACGCTTACTTTATGTTACTCTTAAAACAAAAATGAGATAGAAATCCTTTAAATTAAATCATTGTTTTTTAGTGTTTATATTGTACTGTATGATAATTTCTACTAAAGAAATGGAAGAATATATAAGTAGGTTTTTACCAGACTCCTTTATTACGAAAATGTAAATATTCATTTCTTATTTTAGGACTTACTTATTTGTTTAATTTGAAACAGTAGATGGTCGGAAAGTAAACTTATTACAAAACATTTTATATAGTACATTGGTTTTACTTAAAAGTACGGTCCTGGGCGATCTTTAGTATCAAGCGATGTTATATTTACATTAGTATTCCGATGTAAAGTAAAGTCACTTCAAACACATTGAAAAATTTCCAATGCTTTTAATTCTTCATAGTTTTTATAAACAGTTATCAGCTGACTGCTTCAGTTGGTACAATTCCTTCAATAGCCTTTGTTCTGAGCCGTACTGCTATCTAGAGCGCTTACTAGTAACTATTCCTTCCAGAGACTGTAGAATTTAAAGATATGTGCACTAGAGACACCCACTTGGCTCTTTACGAGGTCTTGATTCGTTTGTTTTGTAACTACGTTCTCATTATTATTATTAAGATTTTTTCATTTTGATTGATTCAGAATCATTGTGTTTTTACAAGGAAGTATATCATGCAAAATAACTGGTCAATGTTTGCATGCAAAGAAACCAGTTCATGAACTTCTTGAAAAAACTACTGATATCGGCAATTTTACGATAAGATAAAAGTAATCTACTTTTGCGATTATTGCAAATGTGGTTAAATAACTACAGTTAGCTCTATGCGACAGTTTGATTACTCTGTGGAGCAGACACTTGCATTAAGATAGTTGGTGAATGCCCTTAATACGGAGATTTAGACGTATTTGAATGGTAATCTCCCAAGATACCAAGACACGAACACGACCAAAATTAAAATGAAAGCAACATTGCAACGTATAACTTTAAACAAGATTTCCAACTTTTTGAATATCATGTTTGCAGTATTCTCGTAGAACAAAATAATAGAAAAGACGTAGAGAAGAAAATACCCCTTTGATAAAGTTAAAAGACAAAGGAACTCTGTAACTATAAACAGATAAACAATGAAGTGATCTTAAGAGTTCCTTTTGACGATACCGGTGGTCCTCGAACAAGAAAAGATATACTTGTAAGTTCACATGCGTGAATTTAAGCCTGTCACACCGAATATTCTCAGAAACAACTCGAGAAAGTAAGTTGGAAAGTATAGATTTGTCAATTGAGAATCCCAAGACGAAACGGGGTGAAATTTGATAGATTTTAGCTTTATTAATGTGGGGTATATTAATAAAGGTACGGGTTATTAAAACATTGGTAAAAAAGTTCAAAAATTATGAAAATGTTAGTAACTTAGTTGAGGCGTCTATTAGCAAAACCCGCTATAACGATTCTTTCAGTTTTGCCGCAAATTAAAAAAAACGATTGAGGCATTTATGACTAAAGAATTATGACTGAATTTAGTATTAAAATCATCGTAAAAGGATAGGCAAACATAATCTAAAAATATATAGACAATATTAAACACTAATATAAAGCTGTAGACAAAAATTAAATCACTTTAGCGGGTTTTGCAGCTAACCTGTCATTATAGAGGGTTTTGTTATTGACAGATGGCATTTTAGCGGATTTTGCATCTAAAATTATTTATGATATCTTTGTTGTGTGGATAGCGTTATGCAATAAGTGAAAGTGTAAAATTAAATAAGTAGGTGCTTGTAAATTATGCTAAGGAAGAGGTAAAATATCTGAAATGAAATAAAAAAAACATACACATGGTCAAAAGTTATATTATAATACAAAATAAATATAAATTCCTGATATCTTGGGATGTCACTGTACTGCAGCGAAACGCCTTATGATGACATTTTGGGAATTGAGGTAATCCGGGAGCCGTGTACCTAGAAAAAAACATTAAGTAAGTACCTAACTAAATTAAAACAATAATTGGAGTGGGTTTAAAAATTTAAAAATTTAAAATCATACCTACCTATTGAAATAATTCCCTATGTCAGTATATACAACAAGCAAGCCATCAAAATAAACCAAAAAGTAGGTATTTCAATCTGACTTCCCGCGTTTTTATAATTTCTTGCAGCATATTGCATAACAACTTTTTTGAACTGTTTACGTTAGTTTAGAGGTAACTTTTTACTCACCGTTTCTCGCGAGCCACTTCACGCTTCCACAAAGCTTTATTAACTGGTCGTTTCCTTGAATGTTTATAGTCACATTTTGTCACCAACTGCTTCAATTCATCCATTATCTTTTTTAAAATAAGTTAAAACGTAATCACACAACTTCAATGTTTATCACAAAACACCTCAGTCTGCCATACTGTTTTCCCAGTCGCGCGGTGCGAACCAAGCGCTCTGATTGGTCGATTCTGTTATAGAGGATTTTGCAATTCACCCTTACCGTTTTAGCGGATTCTGCTACTAAGCATGGTGTTGAAGTCTTAATTTAACACTGTTATAGAGGGATATGCTTGGAAATTATATGTTCAGTTAGTAGAGAAATCAAACGGCTTTACAGCGGCATAAATAACATGATATGGATGAAAAACCGTTTTAGCGGGATTTGCTCCTATACGCCTCTTATGTGCTTTCGTATGAGGTGAGGTGACGATAAAATAACGTGGCAAGTCAAGGTTTGCTATATAATACAAACAAAACCTAACCTATGTATAATGCTTCAATAAGTGTAAAACTTAATTTTTACAACAAAATTGTTCATGTTTACCAAGTCAAGCGGTTAAAATAAAAACATATCAAATTTATTACGTTTACCGTAGCGCATAAGATAGTCACTTTAAGATGTTGTTAAGTTAGCTAATTAAGTAATAACTTAAGACCTTCCGTCTTAAGTAGGAACTGAATAAATAAACCGACTGAGATGTGATTTAATACCATTAATCGGATTTTACAACTTTTTTGATGGAAGAACTGAGTTGCGAGTTTCTTTGATTTGTTTTTTTTTTAGTTATGTTTTGATGGGGTCTCACACTTTAATTAAACATATTTTCACCATGACTCGTTTAAACAACAACAGTATTATGTTTAAGCTGTAGAGAGAAATAAAACTTTTTAAATGGCTTACAAAAGTCATTTTTAATTGACAGCGGTAAATAACCTAACGCATATTACTAGGAATCAAAGCCGTGGTGGCTGAGTAGGGGCAACACTCGACTTTAATACTGAAGGCCGTGGGTTCAAACCACCGCCGCGCACTGGATTTTTACTTCTCGAAAAAGATAACATCGTTGGTAAACCGGCATGTTTTCAGAACTTTGATAAGTTTGAAGAACATGTGACATTCACCAACCCGCACTTGACCAGCGTGGCGAATTAAGGCCTAATCTCTCTCGTCAAGAGAGAAGTCTCTGTTTCCCAGTAGTGGGAAAGTAAATACTGGTGCTAATTTGTTACTAGGAATCTGATATACAAACCCCCCATTTCTACGAAATCTACTAAGTTAAGCAAATATCCATCCTATCTTATCGGCGAGATTTCTTTGCAATTCGATAAACGTACCAAAATAAGCTTTCAATCTGAGGCATAAAGATCAAATTCGAATGCAAAACTACAAAATCACTCGCAATTCCGTACGAGTTGACTCCGGGTATTCCCTCTAGATTTAATATTTATTTGAACTGCGCGTCTCGTGAACAGCGACACGATATTCAAATGCACTTTCCATTTCCGGGTTCGTTCGAGACGGGGATCCCTAATGCATTCAGTGTGCGGCAATGTAAGGTGAAATTTACTGGCAAAAAATATACTCGAAGTTTCTTAGAGTGCTGGTATGTTATGTATTCAAAGGAAAGCAGTGGCTGTAAATAAATGCTGTATTGTTTAAATACTCCCGCAGCGAGAAATTTTGCAGACAATCAACAGAGTTTCAAACATGAGGTCGTCTAGGATTCTGCTCGTAACAATTATTTTCGTCGCTATTGGAGTTTTGACTTTCTCTGAAGCATCGTCAGGTATATATATTTTTTTATAAACTAAATTATTTTTTATCTTATCGTAGTGTACCTGTATCATAACTATTTAATAGGTAGCATATATATATATATTTATATAGGTACCTAAGTTTTATACTACGCATTACATAAGTTTATTAGATGTAGTACCTACCCGTAACCGTAACACCATTGGGGCTCAATGTTGGTGTGTGGATTGTCCGGAAATATTTATTTATTATATTAGTTTAAATTATATACATTGATTATGTTATGTATGAGACAAATTGTTCACTTGACTATATTGAAATACTTCAAACATAGTGGATTTCGCCTGTCGCTGTTCTCATTACCTAATCACATGAATTTCCATAAGCGACTTATAAATTCAAAATTATTCTTGATTACTCCAGCAAACTTTTATTTTCCCGGTACATTTAATCAGTGCGTCCACGTATTTTCAGATACATTCCACGCAATTGAAAAAAGGGAAACAATATTTGTGAAGCCACCGAAAGGGTGCATTTTTTACGAATGCATTGGCAACTGCAGACAGATGGGGCACAAAAACGGAGGTATTTGCACTATTAATGGCTGTGTTTGTCGACGATGAGAGAGGCTACAAATAATGTTACCCGAAATAAAAATCAAATTAGATATACTTACAAAATAATTGTAACTACTGTTATAATATTAACGCATTTTAATTAAAATTTTACTTATGTACCTAAACTTTTCCGATTATAAAAATGTGTGTTACATTTATTTTAAGGTTTTCTGTTAATAAAGTCTGATTATTTACGAAACATAAGTGAGTTTCAATAACCAGAATAAAAAAAGTGAGTTTCAATAACCAGAATAAAAAAAAGGTTTCTTAATCCGTATTAAAATGTTGTTGTTTGTTTTGTTAAAGGTTTAACACTTAAGCAGTCGCTAAAGGGTCTATCAGACCCAGTCGCACATTGTTTGCATGGTAACTATTGAATCTTAAGGATTGCAACATTGCCGCTCTTAGTACCTTCCGACGTTGGATTGAGACAGCGAATAACAGTGGCAGCAGTCAGTTGACGCGCTGCGCTCGAGTGCTAAGGACTTAAAAGGTGCTTATGGGTTCTTTGGACCCGGTAGCGACTATATACGTAAGTGATTTTTCATAACTTTATGACCCTTATTAATTATTTAAAATTGGTTTTTATTATAAAAAATGGCAACCAATAGACCCGATGTTATAGGATATTGAAGAATGCTTGAACGAAGGAATAGATAATGAAGAATGCTCGGACACAGAAGACTTTTTATAAATAAATTACTATTTAACAGATTCCGAACAAGATGGCGACGAAGAAATGCAAAATGCAGAGGGACCTGAAGAAACTAGCTCATCAAGGAGTCAAGTTGTGCAGCAAATTGAAAATTCACTAAAGCAATATGTATGTGAACTGCAATAACAATATTTGACTTGCAAAGTGACAAAAGAAGGTATTTTTAGACTGTTGATTTTTACAGAAGTTTTTTAGTTTTTTTTACCTAATAATGATGGATCTCTTATTGTGATTTGGAATAAGTACATTATAGTAGTATTAAAAAAATAAATAAACTTAATGTTATTTTCGATATTTACTAAGATATAAGATAATGGTTAAAATGTGTCGTTAAAGTTAGTTGAATTATAGTATGTTTTTAGATTGCGTTTTTTTATGAATAAAAGTAATAAATATAAATGTTTAATACCATTTGTAATTTTATTTTATAATATAATTACTGTTAGGAAATACACAATAACATTAAATTCAGTAATTATAGAAAAATCCAGCAATATTTAACTGGGTCCAGTGGACACGGTAGCGACTCCTAGCGTATCAAAACAGGGCGCGACTGCCCAAGTGTTAATTAAAGAAAAGGAAAGAAAGCTTCATTCAATATAATGTTTTTAATAGTTCAGCTAAGTTTAACAATAGTATGTTCATGAAAATGTACAACAAAAGTTTGCAAACGGATTCCATTTGTGCATCAAACTTTCGCTTAGTTCGGTGTAAATTATTAAATCAGTTGAATCTACTCAGAAACTTAATTTTTAATACTTTCCTTTGTTAACAAGTTTGTAAGGAGACAAGAAATACGAAGGTATCGCGGTAGGCACTATCGCTTTCCCTGCCACAGATAAGTCTTTAATCACTTTCGCAGTGCCAGTTCCGAAGTAGTATGCCTGGATTACTAGCTTGGAGCAATAGCTCGGGTTCACATTCCAAACGTCAGGAGTAAGCGCGTATCTGATATGAATTGTCTTAGTTGCTCCGCCTGAGGGGTTGTAGTAATGAGTATCAGCCCACTCCGCTGCTTTGTGCGCTATGGAGGTCACGGGACAACGGTAAACTGTAGTCCAGTCCGACGCGTGCTCGTCAAACCATTTATCCTTCGGAATCTGACGGTTGTTATCACCGAGGTCCGCCTTAAGTCCCGGCATTTCCAGCACCCAGTAGTCCGTCGTCATTATCGCCGCATGTCCCACGAGCCCGATCGATCCTCCGCCCGAGCTGATCAAAATATCCCCTTTCTTCACAGTATTGATAAAAGCTCTTTTATTATCTGCAGTGCTTCGCTTACTAATTTTCCTTTGCAGTATAGATTCTTGGCTATCGGGAAATATACCAAAGTTGTTCATAACGAGCCACTCATCGTAATTAATTGGAACGCTGTCATTTCGCGAAATGTATACGTTGTATAAATCTTTGAAGACGTTTTGTTCATCTTTTTGAAACGAAGAGAATGAATATTTTTCAGGATTGATTATTCCCATTTGGACCCCAACTTGGTACGATTTGTAGGCTTCGCTGTCTGAAATTAATATGCTTTACTTAAGGCCGTGCCAAACGAGCTTAACTAACTTTTGAGTGATGTACGAAAGTGATTTAAGTCATTTTACTTTGCCAGAAAACCATGGATTCCATAATTTTTGCATACCAACTAATTCAGAAACTGGATAGTTTAACAATTTATTTATGTTATTTATTTAGTGAATTGAAATAGTAAACATATAAATCCAAGGTATCTAAATATAAAACAAAAATATTTACCATTCTGTAGTTCAGCCGAAGCAGCCACGCCAAGTATCAACAAAAAGATTACCAGAGGAGCCATCTTCATATCAAAATCCTTTCTGTTTCTTTTACCTCTGAAGCCTCTCGTCCTTTTTATAAAAGATATTGCGAAATCCATGATGTGTTGATAAGTGTTCGGTCAATGATTACTTGATAAGGTAACACTTGTATAATTTCTGCGTAAATCGTAATCTGATCTGACTAATCCTTAAGTCCAGTGGATATCACAATAATAATTTATAAATTTTGCCTTATCATAACTATAATACTCAGTCCACAGTCTGTTCACCAAAGTAGGAACTGAATTTGAAGTCTGAAGATGTTCGTTAAGAAGAAGACAAGAAGGCTATTGCAGGACAGGCCTCCCTCGGCAGAAAAAGGGGGTTCGACAATACTAGCCGCTTGGCAAGCGGGTTGGGAAACGGAGTATTTAGGATTGTGCTCCAAGAATACGCTGCTACCAATTTTCTGGTTGGATTCCCTTGGAGGATTTCTAAGACGACCACGGCCTCTAGTGAATTCTAACACGTGACCTCCGGGTGGTGCTAAGGACAGTCCCTGGTGGTAGGCTTCAGCCGCGGCTTGTCACCACCCTCCGGGCTGGGCCATTGCGTGAAGCAGCGATTTTTTCGTGTTTCGTAATGTGCCCCGGAGAAGCCATCTACTTTCTAGGTCTTCATGCTCCATCTTAGACCACATCGTCACTTTACATCAGGTGAGATTGTGGTCAAAGGAAGGCTCATCCAGCATAAAAAAAAAGTGATCTTCTTCTTCTCATAATGGGGGGATCTAAATGCCGGTGCCCGCGGTAGTTTGGAGATTTAATTGAAGAAATCCTCTTTTGCAAACCTCGACACTTGATAATAGTGTCGATATTTCTACAAAGAATTATTTTTGTAAAACTTTGTTTTACACTTTAAACTTT
This sequence comes from Gymnoscelis rufifasciata, assembly GCA_929108375.1. NCBI lineage: Eukaryota > Metazoa > Arthropoda > Insecta > Lepidoptera > Geometridae > Gymnoscelis > Gymnoscelis rufifasciata. The sequence goes on along the minus strand of OV815302.1, from coordinate 6,629,267 downwards.
GTTTTTTTTTGTCGAGATTTCTACAAAGAATTATTTTTGTAAAACTTGATAATAGTGTCGACATTATTTGTCATACACAATTCAAATTGTACCTATAGCAAAAATATTTTTGGTTTGAAACACTGATAAAATATATTTTCATTATAATGGAAAGAACTGTCTATCGTGCGGAACAGAAAAACATCGCGAAAAAATCCTTTAGAATTTCAGTTTTAAAATTGTTCATAATTATAAAATGTTCGTGTAAAGTTATTTTCTTATATATCTAAAGAGAAATTCGCCACTGTACAATTTTTACATTTATCTGTAAACGGATTATGAAGAATCTTTTTTCCAATGAGTTATCAATATTTCACTTTCAAAACGAGAGTAACATTATTAATAATATTGAAAAATGTAGCACGATGGGAATAAACCCTTTAGCGCGATAAGGAACGCACCCTTTATTGATATAGTTCACACCACCTCCGCCTTGGACGGCGAGATGGCGCTAGCGTCGCGTAGCGACAGTCCGCCCGAGCCCCGCGAACCGGCGCGATACACGCGCTGTGAGACTATTGTGTTTTCCCTTGTTTTATGTGTTTTTACCTCTACTCCTGTGTTATTGTGTTTTATGTTTATTTTATTATACCTGTGACTGTACAAATCGTGTTTCGAACTCATTTCCTAGCCCAAACGAACCCTGAGAGAAAACCTCATCTGATAGGTAGTGACGACCAACTCGGGGGCACGATTACCTATACTATACAGTGAACTCACAGAGAAAAGTTAGTGACACCTATCAACCTATCGTGAAACAGTGCGCAAAAACCATTGTGAGCATTTTACCGATAGTGATAGGTACACAACGGAGATTGTGACAAACATCCGGGCGAGTCCATTTTACCGCGCGACGAACGTACCTACCTACCGATTGGAGAGTGCGAGCGTAAGGTGGGAAACAGCCGGGTGACGCTAGGCGGTGTACCTATACCAATAATCCGCTTACCTGTGAACCCACCTAACCTAGGCCTAATCACCGCTCTTCATCCGAGCCCTCACCACTCTCATCGTGTGACCGCGTAGTGAGAATACCTACATACGCACACCACCATCAACCGATACCATCTCCGCGCCACGCGTGGCAACAGTGCGAATACCTTACCTACCTACACCATGATACCATGCCGCTCACGAAACGCGCCGGAAAGAGGTAGGTATGAATTGGATTCTGACAGCGATCATGAGAATAACACCACGGTTATACCTACAATAACATCACCGAGTATTGCCATGACCGAAGATTATGCTCCAGTCACTTATCTACAACATTACACAGAGCTAAGCTGAGGCACGCTGAGGCTAACCGTGTGTTGATCGAGAGCATCCTGGCTAATACTTCGAGCAGAGATCGAGCATGGAGCCCTGGAACCACGAGCCACGCGACGCAAAGCGGGAACTTCACGAAGTGCACGTCGCGCCTTGACGGGTCGTCGGGGAACGCGGATCAACTGGAGGCCTTAAATCGACGCGATCGAAGTGTACCGCGAGTGCACCGCCACGCCGTCAGTGAGGAGCACGCCCTGCGCGGCCTGCCGATGCTGCTGGTCGGCGAGGCGGCCATGTTCTGGCGCGGCGTGAAAGCGGCCGTGAAGTCCTGGCCCGACGCGTTGCAACGTCTACCAGCGATGTACGGAGTGCCGCGACCCGCGTATAAACTATTCCGCGACATTTTCTCGTGTGAGCAGAACAATGATCGGGCTGATGTGTTGATTTGTAAAGTGCGAGCATCACTCTCGAAAGAACCGTACGATGTACCGGAGGTGATGAAGTTAGACATAGTGTACGGTTTACTAGATTATAAGATAAGGCAGCGAGTGTGTCGCGACGCGGTCGACGACCTGGATCAGCTGATCTAAGGTCAGGTTGGTACAGGAGTCCTTGGCGGAGGTGAGTACATTTAACCCTTCTACCGATGTGATGTGAGCTCTACCAATAAATCCTTTCCCGCGTCCGAATTTTCAAACACCTGCATTTCGTTTCGCCTAGGTAGGTACCTACGCAGATGTCACTGAAGGATACGCGGATTTATAACGCGAACCAACGTAGTGTTAATAGGGAGATACCTAAAACGTTTTCGTCCTAAGTGCGGTTACTGCGGTCTGTTTGGCCGAAAATTGTCGTCGTGTTGATAACGATCGGTCGGCCAATGATAAGAGCGCGCCTAGCACGAGAACGGTTGCCCCTAGCATGAGTCTGTCTCAGAGCGCGCCTAACGTTGGTAGGGCATCCGGGCAGTGGAATTTTGTGCCGCACTTATTACGCACGAACCTACCAAGAAGGTAGATGTTTCCAATAAATATGAAAATAACAGGCCCCTGTTAAGGAAAATGTGTGAGTGAAAACCGACGGTTTGTCCAGGGGGAGGGAAAGTTCTAACCACTGCTTAGCGGTAGGAGTACCCCGAGGCAATGGAGGACGCGTGAGGAAACCGAAGGTCCGTCCAGGGGGAGTAGTTTTAGGTTCACCTGTCATTCTGGGGGAGGGAGATACATGGAGTCATCAGATGTTTTGTGTAGTTTCGACCATACACCGCGATTCAGACCCCGCAGGCACCGTAAAGCAGAGACCGGTGGGATACGCGTCGCTGGAACTTCCGGGGGTAGGTACCACTTTAGTCCTGACCTAAACGCGGGGGCGCTATGTCTAGGCCAGAGGGGGAGTATGTAGCAAGATGGGAATAAACCCTTTAGCGCGGTAAGGAACGCACCCTTTATTGATATAGTTCACACCACCTCCGCCTTGGACGGCGAGATGGCGCTAGCGTCGCGTAGCGACAGTCCGCCCGAGCCCCGCGAACCGGCGCGATACACGCGCTGTGAGATTATTGTGTTTTCCCTTGTTTTATGTGTTTTTACCTCTACTCCTGTGTTATTGTGTTTTATGTTTATTTTATTATACCTACCTGTGACTGTACAAATCGTGTTTGGAACTCATTTCCTAGCCCCAAGGAACCCCGAACCCTCATCTTATAAAAATGATTTTACTTAGGTACTTAAACTGTGACGATATTATATTATGTGTATATCCTTCGACATTTCTATTCCTCTCAAAAAGGATTTTTTGTCAGGGTAGCAGGAGCGCCTCCCTGTGAGTTCGCGAGCGAGTCGCTGAGTTATCTATATTTGGGAAGATGTAGGTACACATTATTTTTTATTTATTTTTTTTATTTCTCTTGATATTTATTTTATAATTATCATCATAATAATTTTGTTACCATTAACTGTGCCTCCTTACAATACATGACTAATGCTTGTCAACACATTCAGAACATCATCTAGATATTAAAAATATTAACATCAAACTTGATTTAATTAAGTATCCCTATTGCTAATTAAGTACCTATTGTAGGTACTTGAATTATATTAATTGTTGGTGAATTAGGTTAATATTTCTGGGTGTCCACGGAAAATGAGTAATGCCCTCGTCATTCTTGACATAGTTATACTAAATGTATAACTATGTTATGTTATACCTTCTCAATTTTTGAAATTGGATGTACTGAAAAGCTCAGAATCACTTACCAAATATAGCACCAATCACAAAAAGTACAAAAAAAACTCTAAAACACGTGAGATTCGAACCTGGGACCTCGGGATCGACCAAATTCGATATAAAATTAATCTATACTAATATTTTATAGCTGAAAAGTTTGTTTGCTTGAACGCGCTAAGAAATTACTCGTTCGATTTGCAAAGTCTTTTAATGTTTTATAGCCCGTTTATCAAAGAAGGCTATAAGGCTACAGATTGTTAACAATTGCTTTACTTGCTGCCATTTAAAAAAGAATCAAAAACAAACTAGAGAAATTTGAGGACTTCCATTTTTCGTTGAAAATAGGTTGAAAGTAAAAAATAGAAACAAATTCCGATAAAACAAAACTGAATGATTATTAAGATAACTGAATCATATTTACTAAAAATATAAGATTTTTTTAAATCACAAATTCGGGTCACAACATTATACCAATCTTATTTAAAGATACTACAATTTACCTTCATTAATTAATTTTTTCTCAACAACAAATCTCAAAAGTAATACCAATTAACTTGTTTTAAATGAACCGGTATTTTATTTCGCCAAAGCTAAATATTTTCCCTGAATGGAAATAAAGAGGCGGGCATTTTTAAATATTAGTTTTGTAATTTCCTTGCTTGTCTTTCGCGCTTTCTTTGAAATGTCTTATTGTACCTATATTACTCGCATTTCGTATTCCAGAAAATGTATTACTTATTGTACGTACCTACTTATTGGAGATAAAGATTTTCGTATTTCCATTAGTAGATTATTTTACTTGTCTTAGTTGTCTTTATTTTTTTAATATTAACTTGATGAAAAATCGACCAATTGATCTTGATTTTTTTGGCAAAAAATCAAGTTAATATTAAAAAAATAATGACAACTAAGACAAGTAAATAGAGATATAATATGGCTTAAATCTGATTTTCATGAATTATTTTGAAAAGGTTAACCATTTTTTAAAGAAAATTACTATTTTATTAAGTGGTAACCCTCTGGATCCTTACACGTGTCCTATGGGTGGTGCTAAGAACATACTCTGGTGGTAGGCTTCGGTCGCGGCTTGTCACCACCCTCCGGGCTGGGCCAGTGCGTGAAGCGATTTTTTCGTGTTTCGTAATGTGGTCCGGAGAAGCCATCTACCTTCTAGGTCTTCATGTCCCATCTTAGACCACATCGTCACTTTACATCAGGGAGATTGTGGTCAAATGAAGGCTTATCAAGCATAAAAAAAAATTATGGTAAAAGTGGGGAATGAAAACCGAAAATCTGCAAATATACTAGATTGGGGTCTCAAATGAAAGCGCATCACGTGCATCACATTACAAAACAGTATGACTTTTACCTTTAAGGTAACTAAGTTTCTCGAATCGGGGGTTTTTAAAATTGTAAATGTAGATTATTCTTCACAAATTTAGAATATTCGTTTCAACCAATAATAATTGGGTTTTATCACTTTGTAAAAACATGTCAACAAGTCCTGTTTTCTCTTTCTCATATTTATTTTAGGTGTAATCGTGGTTGACTTATCTTTTATGATAATAGTTTATTTGTTTTGAAGAGATATCCCATAGTTGGTCCCATGATAAGAAAACTAGCATCTTATGGCATCCAAGAAAAATCAACCAGTATATTCAAAAATTGTAGGAGCGTCTAGTTATAGCCTTTATTGATATTTTATATACGAGTTTATGCACATTGTATAATGTATTTTAAAAGCAGGGCATACATACCAGCGGGACATACCCAAATTTATGAAGATCTCGAGCATTACTCATTGGTAGCATTACTATTTATTTTTAATTAGTATGGTTTTATGACAATATTATTATTATGGCTTTAAACGAGTAACATTTTTTTTTTTATGCTGTATAAGCCTTCATTTGACTACAATATCACCTGATGTAATGTGACGATGTGGTCTAAGATGGGACATGAAGACCTAGAAGATGGCTTCTCCAGGCCACATTACGAAACACGAAAAATCGCTTCACGCACTGGCCCAGCCCGGAGGGTGGTGACAAGCCGCGGCCGAAGCCTACCACCAGAGACTGTTCTTAGCACCACCCGGAGGTCACGTGTAAGGATTCAGAGGGTTACCACTTACGGACGTGAACAGACAAAACCTCCAAAACAACATAACATAATTAACAACATAATTATGATTTGACTTTTTTTTGAGTTTTTTTGTTACCGCATTAACCTAAATAAAATACATTCATAAGAAATTAAGGAACCCGACGTCAATGTAACAATTTAATTTAAAAACAAAAAACACAAGTTCTTCGACGGGAACAATCTAAGGAATCTTTAGTTATTTTGTAAACAGAAATGAAATAATCTACAGTGCCAACAACAAATTGATTTCAAGTATATTGTACCAGTTAAATGAAATGAAATGAAATGATTTATTTTCAAGAATAAAAAATTATAAATAAATGTCGGATCTTAAAAAGTAAAAAGTCAATGTATTCAGCCACCAAGTAGGCGTGCAAGACACGTCCTAGACAATGTCCTTTTTAGGAGTTTAATAAATTATCTGATAATAAATATATTATAATGCACCCCTATTTACGTTCCTACTGCTAGGATATAGGGACTTCTCTCTTGAAGAGAGAGATTAGGCCTTAATTCACCACGCTGGCCAAATGCGGGTTGGTGAATGTCACATTTTCTCCAACTCTCCAAAGTTCTCAGAACATGCCGTTTTCCTATCGCTGTTTGCCTTCACCGTTACAGCACGTGTTAAAATTCATAATTAAAAAAAATAAGTATTTATATAACAAATATTTTTTACCAATAGAACCTTTAGCATTTCTGTAAACATCCCTTTCTGAGCCCAATACTAGCAGAAATTTGGTAAATTATTTACGAAGAACCTACTTAATTTATTATGATAACTTGAGTACTTAGTATTGTCTCTGGCAATTTGAACTTGATTAGGTCTTCTTTCGTGTATCTTTATGCGTAGCAAAAAAATCTAGTTTTGTGAACATGCAAAACCATCCTTGGTAACGGATGGACAAATATGGAGTTATATAAATACCTATTATATATATACAGTTCATAGAGAAATAAACAGCAATAGACACTACGGGTCAAGAATCCTCAAAAGATCTTAGAATGGGATCCAATCTATTGTTACAAGTTCTTCTTTAGAAACTCTAGAGCACCTAAACAAAATGTTTTAACCTAAAAGAAAACAATCAAGTATGAGTAATTCGCTCGACCACCTCGTAGAATATTAAAGAGATGCGAACCAAACTGAGAATGTTTAAGCACAACAAATAAACAGCTAGATTAGGTACTTGTATGTAGAACGGAAACGGATTACATGAAAAAATAGCTGTTCTGTTTCCGTCTGTTACCCCGTCCAAAAATAGTATATCTGATCTACCTATTATTTGGTTTATCAATTTAAAAAGAAAGTACCAAGATATAGCATCAAGCTAAGAGCTTACCACGGGGCTAGATGTTGTTGTGGGGATTGTATAAAAAAAATAAAAAAAATGTTCCGGAGTGCTTGAAAGCACCTACGTCACGTGTAACGCGAACGTATGGAGGTTTTGTCTGTTCACGTCCGTAAGTGGTAACCCTCTGAATCCTTACACGACCCTCCGGGTGAGGCTAAGAAGACCACATCGTCACTTTACATCAGGTGAGATTGTGGTCAAAAAAAAAACATCATTGATTTTTTATTTATATGGGTAAGTAATAATATGTTTTTTTAAGTAATCTTAATGACGAACTAATAATAATTAATTATTAGATCATGATAATAATTATCATCATCTACCCTTATAGATCTTAATAAACAGCAAAAAAACTTAGTTTTATTGCCGGGTCAATATACCGCAATTAATACAATGTAATGTGGCTTATCATGTTAAATTAAATATCTAGAGGTTTAAGAAGCGGCCCGATTGCAAAGTTGACTAAATACGAAATAGACCGATTGCTCATCTCCTACAGAAAATTTTAGTGGACGGTTTGCTAAGTTGGCCATAAGCGAACAAATGCAATATTTCAATCTTCAAAGTAATATCTATTAAGACATAATTTGAAAATCATCCCTCAACCGAGAGCTTATTGTGAAAGTAAACCTCTAACACTACTAGAGGTTCTTACGTTTTTGGAAAACACGACTTTCCTTTTGAAATGGTGACTTAGTTCCGCAGCAATACAAAAATCCAGGAATGATAGATAGATAGATGACTCTGTATTGTTACACTACAGAGAACAAAAGGCGGCCTTATTGCTGTAAGTGATCTCTTCCAGGCAAACTTTGGGTGGACAGGAAAGAAATAGAACGACAATAGTCATTGGCGTAACGTAAAGAAGACGTAAAAATCGTAAGTAAGGGTGTTATATGTTTGACGTGTCTGTCTGTCTGTCTGTCTGGGACATCATAGGTTCCGAACGGATGGAGCGATTTCAATTTAGTTTTTATGAAAGGTGAGTTTGGCGCGAGTGTTCTTCAAAATGATTCATGAAAATCAGTTGTGCCGTTTAAAAGTTATTGGGGTTAGAGTGGGGAAGGAATACTGAAAATCTGCAAATATACTCGAGTGGGGCAAAATATTATGGTGTTTTACTTATTAAGGCATTAGAATAGGGGGTTTTACTAAAATTTTAAAATTAGATTTATTATATGCATTCTCGTTTTATCGACAGAGTATATTCATAATTGATTTATCACTGTTAGAATATATAATAATAATACCAAGGATAATAAATAAATACCAAATATACTATTGAAAAACTATGTAGGTACAGATAAAATTTAAATGTATGATAAACCAACATTTCTAATTTATTTACATACATAATTCCGGAATGGTACATCTATAATATTTTTCTCACTCCGTAAGCCAAGTATCTAAGCCCCGATCCGCCTTAGGCCGAACATCCCCATCTAGTTAACGAAACTTTTGAGTACTTCACTTGGGGATTATTTATATCCCACGGGTTAATTTGTTTGTACGTTAGTGTACCTACTTTTCGGAAGCTAAGGTTTGGGCAAACTAAAGAAGTAAATTTTGTGATCTGAAGGTATTACAAACAAGTCGAAATAGATAACTTTCGCCTTGATTTACTATCAAGGTAATACATTTTTTTAAACTAAATTATTTTTTTCAAATTGATATGTTATCATAAAATCGACTAGCTTTTTACGCCCTTGTTAAATCGATTGACAGAATCAGAATCGGTCCACAGATTTTTTCATAAAAAAAATGTAATAATATGAAAATGAAAAAATGGTAATATATTTATTAACTACGAATTCAATAAAAAAAATAAAGTATGAGCTTATCCTAAGTTATTATAATTCGTAGGTGTTTAGTATATTTGTGAGATTTACATCAGTTTATTCAGCTGAGTCTGTATAGAGGAACTTAAAGAGATTTACAAAGCTAAAGCTAGTCGATTTTATAATTAAACTAGCGGCCCGCCCCGGCGTCGCACGGGTATATAATTTTCCCGGAAATTATTCGAATTTTTCTCGCCGTAAAAACCATCCTATCTCTCAAGTTGGATCGAACTGCACATGGTGTGCGAATTTTATTATAATCGGTTAAGTGGTTTAGGAGTCCATTGAGGCAAACATTGTGACACGAGATTTATATATAATCAATCAATATCAAAATAATGAGCAATCTATCTATGGGCTCAACTAGTCTAAAACGATGGTCGTCGCCGCAACCCGCCTATTAGCCGCTTAGGTACCTTTCAACTCCTCGTCTAAAAATGAAAGTTTGAAAATTGGAAAACAATTAGCGTTTTAGACAGCTTGATCCCTTAGACGAGTGCTATTTAAACGTAGTAAATACTACTCCTTAATAATGAGTCCAATTAAGTGAGATGTGCTATTGGATTTCCTGAAATATTATTTTCGTGCATTAATTTGTATTCATTACCTATCTGACTGTCCACCACTGTTTCATGCTCGCAATTAAAAATAATATATATTTTTCACGCGCAAACTGTGAAACTATACCGTGGTAATGGTAATTATGAGAGCCTGTGTTATTCTGATATAATAACTACATTACTGTTATATTTCATTATATCCCTACAACAGTTTTTTTTCGCTGAAAGAGCAACAATAGTTAATATTTCCGGACTAATGACCCAGCATCACCTTACCCCAAACTAAGATGATTAATTTATCTATGAAAAAATATTATGTAAATGAATAATTTTATTAACACGAAAGTTTGTATGTACTCATTTACATAATATTTTTTCATAGATAAATTAATCATCTTAGTTTGGGGTAAGGTGATGCTGTTTCATTAGTCCGGAAATATTTATTTATTTATTAATAATATGTAGGAAGTAGGAAATAGGTTTTCTTTAGCAACCAAAGACAGAGTTTTTCGCATTATTTGAATTAGTCCGCAAAATAAAAACAGTCAATACCTAATTAAGATTCATTTATTTTTAACTATGCATCACGAATACCAACGCTCTTACACCGGCAATTTCTTTTTAGGCAAACGCCGCTACTTTTACCCTTCAAATGGCAAAGTTCATTGCAATCCTTTGCTCTCGTACATTCGCGAGGGTTTCTTGCTGCTTCACCTGAAATAATATTATCAGCTGTATAAACAAGCTGAAATTTAGAAAAAATATAACTAAAAGCCGTGTTGGCTAAGAGGGAGCACATTGGACTTTTAATCCGAAGGTCATGGGTTTAAACCAATGGATTCTCGAGAAGAAATTCAAAATGACTAGGTGCGTTTCGAACACTTGCGTGTTAACCGTGAAGGCAAACATTTTGAGGAAACCGGCATGCTGTGAGAACTTTAAAGAGTTTGAAGAACATGATGTGTCATTCGCCAACCCGCACTTGGCCAGCGTGATGAATTAAGGCGTAATCTTTGTCATCAGGAGAGAAGTCCCCGTGTCCCATCAGTGGGAAGTGGGAGTGACATAACTTTTTTTGGGATTTTTTTAATGTCTATAAGTCTTAGGTGTTATGGCTACGCAACTTAAAATCGTCATAGATCCTTAACAGTCAGTCGGATCGAAAAATGTTGACACTGATATTGTTTATTAACTTATATTTTTTTATTTTTACAAAATGGTGTCCATTAGTCGCCATGTTGAATTTTCACTAACGCAGTGTAGCTCTAACTCAGTCGGATCGAAAAATGTTGACACTGATATTGTTTATTGACTTATATTTTTTTATTTTTACAAAATGGTGTCCATTAGTCGCCATGTTGAATTTTCACTAACGCAGTGTAGCTCTAACTCAGTCGGATCGAAAAATGTTGACACTGATATTGTTTATTGACTTATATTTTTTTATTTTTACAAAATGGTGTCCATTAGTCGCCATGTTGAATTTTCACTAACGCAGTGTAGCTCTAACTAACTTTAGTGACACTCGCCGGACTAGAGGAATCGATTGATGTGTGGTCTGTATAGTAGGCCAAAGAAACATTCATACATTCAACACCCGAATGCGCAACGAAACGTAATGGATTTTTTAATAAAAAAACGTGTTGGATTACCTACGTACCTTATACGTACTTACGATACGTAATACGTACCTAATTACACTATGAAAACATTATTATTACAAATCGAAAAGTATTTAAAAAAGATATACAACTCACTAAAAAAATTTCTTATCCCTTCCAAGGTTGCCTGGATGAGATGGCTTACAGGGATAAGGCCGCTCCTTATAACTTTTATTATTTGTAAAGAAATTGTAAAATGTTTTTTCATTATGTGTGGTGTACAATTAATACTTTTTTGAATTGTACTTAAATAGCTCTTCTATGATTTTAGATTTTGACATAAGCATATTTTTGTACAAAATTTGTAAGTAAACAATATTAAAAAAAGTTAAATAATACGACATGTTTATATTATCAGAAGAGGGATATTACGCGAAACTCAAAGTGGATTTCACAACTAGCACAAAAATTAAATGTCTCCTTTTTTGGGTTTATTGTATTTTGACTCTATGATCTAGAAACTCCCGTAAGAGTTCGTAGGCATAGTCATAGATAAAATTGTTTACCTAAAATCAAGAAACTATCTTCTGTCTACGCTAGTGCGGTATTATGGCGGGAGCAAATGTATAATTGGTCAAAAGAAAATGATCATAATAACACCGAGGATCGAACTACGAGTACATGTGATCACTAACATATAAATAATTAAATAAATATTTCCAGCCAATTCACACAACAACACTAGCCCCGTGGTAAGCTCTAAGCTTGTGTTACGGGTACTAGATATCTGATATACTTTAATATAATTGTCATACATATGATATGTATTATTGTCATAGATAAGTATTATTATACATTATTTGTTCCTTTACTTTTAACAAACTAAAGTAGTCAGTAACTTTGTCTAAATTTAGTAGATATGGTATATTATTTTGGGACATTCATCACTTTCCTTTGCTGTTGACTTACTCAATTATAATAATGTATACAAATATTATTCAATATTTCTTTGTTTGTATTATCATCACTCAACTCATTGGAGTTCACTTACCACAAATTAAGACCACACTTATCAGTAGTATAAGCATTGTAATGTTTTTCATTATTTTAATATCCTTCACAGCGGCGATAACACGCAAAACATTACTGCACGCGTTGATAAAAATGAGTAACTGGTTAACATCACTACTTTGCGTTTTATTTATGTAGCAGGAAAGTCGTAAATCGATCATCGGTTTTCTCACTCGTGATCTGCTATTTCTCAGAATAAGAAACCTCATAGATTTTTGTGTAAAGATTATGCAGCCTGAGTCACACGGAAAGTTGCATAATCTAGTTTTTTTTATGGCAATTACTGAATAGTAAATTACTACGCTTATGGCCTTCCTCGATAAATGAGCCATATAACAAAGAAATTATTATTCAAATCAGATCAGTAGTTCCTGAGATTATCAAACAAACAAACTTTTTATCTTTTTAATCTAATATATAAAATTTCCATGTCACAATGCTAGTTACCGTACTCCTCCGAAACGGCTTTACCGATTTTTACCAAATTTTATATGCGTATTCAGTAGGTCTGAGAATCGGCTACTATCTATTTTTTACATGGCAAAACAACTTTTGCTGGGGTCAGCTAGTTGTTGTATAGAAGTATAGATAGGTAGCCATTAAAAGTAATATTTTTTCTGTTTTGTATAATTTTCAAGTTGGAATGCCGAAAAGTCAGTTGAAACTTTTATTTCCTTAGAAGCACAGGGCATACAGGTCAACTTAAAGTTAATTTAAATAAAAACTTATAATTGTCCTGGATATAACATTGTCTTGCCAGTTCGCTTTAATTTGCCATCTATTTCATGCCTCATCTTAGACCACATCGACACTTTACATCAGGTGAGATTGTGGTCAAATGAAGGCTTAACTAGCATAAAATCCCTACACGTGACCTCCGGGTGATGCTAAGAACAGTCTCTGGTGGTAGGCTTCGGCCGCGGCTTGTCACCACCCTCCGGGCTGGACCATTGCGTGAAGAGATTTTTTTCGTCGTAATGTGGTCCGGAAGCCATCTACCTTCTAATTCTTCATGCTCCATCTTAGACCACATCGTCACTTTACATCAGGTGAGATTGTAGACAAATAAAAATTACTGAGTTGTGTATTTATTGGTTTCGAATTAGTCCAATAATAGAAGCGTTTTTGATTCATAACTCTGTCTTAATCAGTAAATAATTTGTAATAAATGCCATACCTACTGTTATAGTAAGTAGTAGGTAAACATAAACATAGTATACATAGGTAGTAGCTATATATGATTACTAGGTAGAGCGGCGTGAAGATCTCGACAAAAAACGCGATGAACTGAAAACTCGCCAACCATTGACCATCCTTTACAACTATGTGGGTGGCGTCTTGAACTGTCCAAGGTGCTCACGTACCTTTAGTAATAAACTCAAGGTACTCGAGGCATATAAGAGCACACCAAAGGTTATATAACACCCTTAATGAAAAAGTTTTAGTTAAAAAGGCTTGACTAGTGACGCAGTCGCCATGGCCGAAATCGGCTGTGATAATAATATAATCTTTATATATATAATTCTTCTGTGAGTGTGTATGTCACTGAACTTCTCTCAAACGACTGGACCGATTTTGATGAAATTTTTTGTGTGTGTGTTCAAGGGGATCTGGGAATGGTTTAGATTCACAATACGGTCAACTGGATATTGTTTTTTGAGACGTGGGACAGGACAACGTCTGTCGGGTCGACTAGTATAGCTATATTAATAGTAGGTAGGTATTAAGCTGCTTATCACTCAGACTCGACCACCGTAGACGTTGTTTACAAATAGCTTTCCTGTCTCAACTCAGCATTTTAATGTATGTTGCATGGACCAGCTTGTTTCACTTTGCCAATACAATATATTATAATTACTTGAAAAAGGTTAAACCTTTTTATTTAGATTTATAACGGGATATTTACTTACCATGATTGTAAATATCCCGTTATAAATCTTAATAGTATTGATAACCATGATAGTTTCAAAAGTTACATTAAACCTATTTGCTTATTTATGTTTTGAAATAAATAAAATAAATATTACCGGAGAATCTAATAATAGTAAATTATTGGTAATATAGATTGTAAGTCACAACCAACAACAACATCTAGCCCCGTTGTAAGCTCTTAGCTTGTGTAATGGTTCTAGACATCTGAAATACTGTATATAATAGTCGTACATGTGTAGATATTTATGTTTATAATTTATGTACAAATTATAATGATCGTAGCGATCAATATAGCTCTAGTTAATAGTGCTTTAAAATTTATACAATTACATATTATATTACCATTATATTTTAAGATAAACTCTTTTAAGTAGGGTATGTTTGTAATATAATTAAGTACTTGGAAGTAGGTACCCAAAATATAATTTAACTACCTGTGCCCCGCGGTGTTACCCGCGTTATAATGGATTTTCCCGCGGAATGACGTTTTCCCGCGGTAAAAAGCCTATGTTATTTTTCAGGCTCTAGAGATTCTGTGTACCAAATTTCATTTAAATCGGTTCAGTAGTTTTTACGTGAAAGAGTAACAAACATCCATACATCCATACTTACAAACTTTCGCCTTTATAATAGTAGTAGGATTGTCTAAGATATAAATCTGGTAATAACATTTAAGTCATATAGTAATGTCTATTAATACCGTAGATTTGGATAGGAAGAGGAAGTTGGCTAAGCTACTCATTATCTTGCTTGCTTTTTAAGGAGAAACGAAGATCCATATTTCACTATAAATACAAATTAACCGAAAATATTCTACCTACAAATTTTAAACAAATTTATTTACAATAAAGTGTATAACTAAATTGTTTAAAAAAAAATACAATTTTTTATGATTTTTAACTTAATTACACTTTAAATTATCCAGCTAAGTATGTTACCGTTATTTTAATCTTAGTTAAGTATTATTTAATTAGCCTCTGACTCCGATTTGAGTGAGAAAATGAGAAGGGAAAAAATCCCCAGCCGGGGATTAACCGAACCATTCTCGCCATATGCCGCGGCGCGGGCAAGCCCACTTATTGTCCATCTCCCACAAACACAGACATAGTCTAACGGTCTGGTGACTCAAAGTCTGCTCACAAAATATACTAGCTCAGCCACGTGACTTTTGCCATCATAATTGATATTTATTTATTTACTAATTTACACTTATACATTGCTATTACAGTATGCTATACACTAATGCGACAATGCAAAATA
The DNA here is from genome assembly GCA_929108375.1 of Gymnoscelis rufifasciata. NCBI lineage: Eukaryota > Metazoa > Arthropoda > Insecta > Lepidoptera > Geometridae > Gymnoscelis > Gymnoscelis rufifasciata. The sequence continues at coordinate 6,613,974 of OV815302.1, read as the reverse complement.
ATAATATTAATTTAATTACATAATTATAAATATATTGTTCAATTCTTATTTCTGTTTCCAATTGATTCTATTATTTCATCTAAGTACTGGAACACGGCTCTATTAAACATTGTTTTCAGATATAATAAACAAGTCAAAAGTCAAAGTTATAGTACAAAAGTGTATTAATATACGATAGGCATCAATAAAACAATATTCAGGATAACATAGTTTCCATTATATTCTAACAGCTTGGCTCGGGGCTCATCTATTTCGACGAAAATTATATTTCATTTGAAACAAACTTCGTTAGTTACCACATTTTCAATATGAGAGAAAATAAATTGGTGAGCTTACTAAATAAGAAAAGCTTTGAGCTTGCAATAACTACATAATTATTATGTATGCTTTGTACCGCATTAAAATACATATAGTAATTTATGGTAGGCGACCGACTACGTTAATTAGGTCCAGGATGAGGATGACTGATTTATCATTTAATATATTCGACAAAACAGTTTATTTTCTACATATAGTTAAAATCACAAAATCATGGCCTGACTTCGCTCAGGTACAAATTCTACAAACATAAACATTTCTAGTATATTCTGAATATTGCACGAAAATCGTTCGTTAGTTTTATTTTACCCGAACAAGCTAAGAGACGTGAGCAACAGGAAATTTTTATAATATATAACATGTGATAGTGAAGAAACAAACGCCCAATTTAGTGGTTTCCTTTTATATATATAGAGTTACAAGTGAAGTCCCGGTAATTGGTTCCCAGTATAAAGGACCGCATGTTGGAAGAGTTCAGTTAGTATAGCGTTGGTCTGCCATAGTACGCGTGTAATATTACAAAATACAGAAATGTTTTTCAAACTGTTTGTAGTGTTAATAGCTTTAAGCTTTGTGAAATCTTCGGTTATTCATATCGATATTGAAACAGGTTCGTAACTTTTTAATGCTTTTTAGTGATTTATTTGGAACTTGAGTTGGAAATTCTTGAAATAGCTCCATGATCTATTACCCATTGTCTCAGTGGCGATTATGGCAATTCCTCCCAAATGTTTGGGAGAGGCCCTTGCCCAGCAGTGGGATCCCTACGGGCTACTAAAAAAAAAATGTATTTTAGTATTTATAACAATAAATAGCTAACTATTTTGTGTTTTTTTTACAGTATTGTCTTTATAATTAGTAAAATTTAAATTTATATTCAGCTTTGTTTCCTCATAATATGTAGGTTTGTCATCTAATATGTAGGTACTTACAATAAAAACATTTACATATTTTGAAACTTTTGTTCTACAGATGAAAATCCAGATTCTTTGACGAATTGCAATGAAAGAGATTGCAATAATATTTGCACTCAACTTGGCTTTGACAAAGGGATTTGCCGAGATGGTCAATGCTACTGCGTTAAACAATCAGGTATAAACATTTTTATCTCATTATTTTGCTCTTAGCCAGGACTTAAAAGACCATGTATTACCCGTTCTAAAACAAATTGGTCGTTAAGTAGGTTTCAAGCTATGTTATGAAGTTGTGTTTTTATAAGATGATAAATAGTGAAGAATTATTTATTTTATTTGGAAAACAAACAGTTCTTAATTAACTAATACCTAAAGATTACATAAACATACTCGTATCTGATAACCATTTAAAACGTTTTCACATACATGATAGATAATTTTATCTTTTTCTTTCATCTTTCAACTTCGTCTTCGCTATACAATTTAATTCTTGACTTTTTTGTACCGTTATATTTTTTAATTTATAAATATTAAAAATATTTCAGATGTTAAACCACAGTTATTAGCCTCCTTGCCAATGGTTAAATCATGTAACCTCCGGGCTTGCGATCAGTTGTGCCGCCGCCTTGGTTTCACTGGCGGCGTCTGTCTGGGAGACCGCTGCAGTTGCGATAACTTCACACCTCTGAAGGGTAAATCTATTTAACTCATTCAGTTTACTAAAGACTAGCTATATCCGCCCAAAGTTTGCTAGCGTTATTTTAATGGCGTCCGCACAGCGTGACAATCGTAAGCGGCACGACGCGCACGAATGCCGCGTGATGCTGCAGAGATGTCCACACTAGTCGCGCGGCAAAGCTGTGTCTTGCAATTGCCGCTAGTTACTACCGAGCTATGTTTGGACACGCCATAATTAAAAAAAACCTAAATGGAACTCAAATCCTAACCATATAATTACCTAATAATTTGCTAACCTTTCAGATATAAAGCCTAAACTCCTGTTATCTATGATCGATGGCTGCAACAACAGAGCGTGTGACCAGTTGTGCCGACGCCTTGGTTTCACTGGCGGCGTCTGTTTAGGAGACCGCTGCAGTTGCGATAACTTCGCACCTCTGAGCTTGAGTGGTAAGTGCTCTTATATATTATCTGCCAGTTGGCATGCGTCCGGCTTTGAACTCGTATCTACTTCCTACCTTTGTTATCGGCGCTCGCCAGTGGGGAGCCATACACAGCATGAATACTTTTGACGTGTTTGAATTAAAAACTTAGCCTAAGATTATCAAGAGAACGTTCCACTTTGTCATTAAATTCTATTATATATAGAATAACTTACATAAGTAAAGCCGAAGGTTACAAATATTGTATTTTTATGAACCACTTCAAATATAATATATCGTTTGAATCAGAAATTAAGACACATAGCACGTAGAGATGGTCGTTGGGGCCGAAAAGTTCTCGAATGGAGGCAGCGTTTGTTTGTTTGTTTGAACGCGCCTTTCCAAGGAACTACTGCTTCCATTTTAATAATACTAAGCTAAGCTATACTTTAAAAAGGAGAAACAATCATATTGCTTCCACATAGTTCATAAATGGAAATTATATAGGGGTGCCTCCAAATTTGGATGAACCCTAACAAAGGGCGACACGTAAAACGTGATAACGGAAAAAAATTGCTTTATACAAAATGGAGAATGGGAAATTATGCGAAGAGAAAAAAAAGCTACGCTGAACTGAAGCGTCGAAATATTAAGGATTTCCTATTGACCTAAGAAAATATTCCTTAAGTTAATATTTCAAAGATGAGAACACACCTCAGAGGTGGTGTCTCTTTCGAAGATTTAATATTTTGCGGTTGCGTCTAACTATTCGCAAGAGTGTCGCTTTATATTCAAGGAAAAAAAAACTAATGTATTGTCACCTAAGTTAAATATAGGAAAATACAGATATAATGAGGAATACTTAACATAGATTAAAAATTTTCAGTGCATGCAAAATTTAAAATTATAAATTAAATAATAATAAGTCCCTTATGACGTTTTTCAGAAACCGAGGATAACATTTTTTATTCAACGGTAAAGTCATGTTTCTTCCCTGATTGCGACCAGACCTGTAGGGACCGTGGCTATTCAGGAGGCTATTGTTGGCTAGACCGGTGCAAGTGTGTCAACTTCACGTCACCATTAGGTACTAAAATTATACACATATTTTTTAAGACAAACAAGAGTATAATATGTATTAACAAATAATTAGTTGAATGTGAATTATTTAACCCGATTTAGTCTCAAAGTACTTACTACAAACGCTCATAATAAGTAGGTACATATTTTACCTAACGTACCAAATCGATTATAGTTTCGCAATACCAAAAGTAAAAGAAATCTTAATATTAGGTCCTTACATATGAAATTGGCGTTTTGTATGGGAGGAACAAAAAGTCGAATATTTTTAATATAATATATTTAATTAATCAAAGTATGAACCATTATTTTCTATGCACTTTTGCCATCTTATAGGTAGTTCATTGATCCCTTTACTAAAAAAACCAGTCGGACGGGAATCAATAAAATCTTTGAAGGCGATTTGACCTGCCCCATCGGAGTTGAATTTTTTCCCTTGCAAGAAGTTATCCAAATTTCGAAAAAAATGGTAATCTGTTGGAGCAAGGTCCGGGGAGTACGGGGGATGTCTTAGACTTTCCAATTGAAGCTCTTCTAATTTAGTAGCCGTCTGTTGCGCAGTGTGTGGTCTAGCGTTGTCGTGAAGCAGCAGTGGCGTGGAGCGATTGACCAGCCTAGGTTGTTTAGCCGCTAGCTTTTCCATCATGGTTTGCAATTGCTGACAATAGACATCAGCCGTAATAGTCTGGCCAGATTTGAGAAAACTGTAATGAACAATACCGGCACTAGTCCACCAAACGCTTACAAGTAACTTTTTTGGGGTTAATTTTCGCTTGGGGCAGGATTTGGCTGGCTGGCCAGGATCCAACCATTGCGCTGAGCGCTTCCGATTATCGTAAAGAACCCATTTTTCATCACAGGTAATGATTCGGTTTAAAATACCTTCATTATTGTGCCGGTTTAGTAATGTAACGCAGCAGTCGACGCGCGTTTGCCGGTTTGCTTCAGTCAATTCGTGAGGTACCCACCTTTCAAGCTTTTTAATCTTCCCAATTTGCTTCAAGTGAATTAAAACAGTTTTATCACTAACACCGCAGCCTGCAGCTAACTCGGACGTGGTTTGCGATGGATCCGCTTCCACAATAGCCTTCAACTCTTCATTATCAACTTGAGTCTCAGGCCGTCCACGGGGCTTGTTCTGCAAGTCGAAATTTCCAGAACGAAAACGTTGGAACCAAAAACGAACTGTGTTTTCTTTTGCAACACGACCGCCATACACATCATTCACCCTTCGAGTTGTTTCCGCAGCACTAGTGCCACGGCGGAACTCGTACTCGTAAATAATGCGATATTTTAAGTTTTCCATTTTGTAATATGAGTGACGCAAACAGAAAAAAACAGAAGAAAAAAAAACAAATGAATGACGATCATCGAAGCACAAATACATGAGTCTATAGCTGTACAAATTTGAATTTGGAATTCCTTACCAAAGAGGAGAAATTTGTGATTAAAGTGGCCAGTACGAAAAACGCCAATTTCATATGTAAGGACCTAATATTATAAAGCTGAAGAGTTTGTTTGTTTGTTTGTTTGAACGCGCTAATCTCCGAAACTACTGGTTCGAATTGAATAATTCTTTTTGTGTTGGATAGTCCAGTTATCGAGGAAGGCTATAGGCTATATAACATCACGCTACGACCAATAGGAGCAAAGATATAGTGGTAAATGTGTAAAAAACGGGAGAAATTATTTCATCTTTGAAGCCTTCCGTTGCGTGCGCCGTGAAAACGGTTCAAGATACACAAAAAATATGTATTAAAGAATAATAGCTCTTTTAATGATCTAAAAAACAGTCCGCGATGGTATATGTCTATCTTTTAAGATTAACTCACAAAAACCGTTTTTATGGTACCTAATTTGGTCGAAATAATTTGTTTAAGTTGTATCAACTTAATAATATTAATCTTTATTCAAATAAATATGTTGTTGGTTGAGAGTACTTCATCCATTATAACGCGGGTAGCACCGCAGGGCACAGCTAGTACTAAATAAAAGACTGCAATTAATGTACCTATTTACGATTTCAGAACTGAAGCCTACTATCTCGAATCAAGATTCTCTATCAAATGAGGGTTCTTGTAACTTCCAAGCGTGTGATCAGCTGTGTCGCAACCTTGGGTTCCCGGGAGGCGCTTGTGTTGGGGACCGATGTGATTGCGACAACTTTAAACCTCAAGGTACCAACTGCTTCATTCTAATTCTGTGTTGTAGGACCAGCGATCTGCGCTGACATCGCATAGCAGTGTATTGTGCATTACCCCCCCTTAGATAGTTAGATAGATAGATAGATAACTCTTTATTGTACACCACAAATAAAAACTGCAAACAATAACAAGACAATACATTGGAGTACAACCAGGCAACCTTTGGATGGACAGGAAAGAAATAGAACGACATAGACAGTAGCGTAACGTAAAGAAGATAATAACAAGGAAAATAAATAAATACCAAATAAACTATTCAAAACTTTTTTCAGATAAAATTAACTTAAAAATAAACTTACATAATTCCTAAACTATATCTTAGTAAGAGTAATTAATTCGTTATTCGTATTATTATATAACCTCATGTAAAAAGTACGTCAAATCAGTTTTAGCATAATATTATCTATACAGTATTCCAACTTTAAACAAACGGTCGAAACGCGAGCTATACCTACGCGACTCGATCGAATGAGCGATACAGGCAGTTGCGACTGTGCCGGCCGATGCGCTGTGACGAAAGGGCTGTGTTTTGCTTTTAAATTTAAATATTATATATAGACTAGGTATGTTCTGCTGTTTTTGTTCGCCTAAATTCCTTAGTTGTTTTTTTAGTTGGTTGTTTATCTAATTCAAAGTACCTATAGACTACGTAAGAGAGTTGTTTATTGTTTATTCATAAACATGATTATAAAATAAACATTACTAGTTTTAACCCAGATAAGCCTGAAACTAAAATTTTCTGAAAATTTTGAAAAAAGTTACATTATTTAGTTTATTAGATCTTATGCAACATAAAAAAAATTATGAAAAAAAAATTAAGTGTAAGGCTTTCAGGGAAACAGCCGTCCTATATGTAGGACAGTAGGATAATAAGAGGAAATAAAATACCATTTATGACAAAACAGAATGTAATCAAGATACAAGATACAAGATACAAAAACATTTATTTCCATAGTTTGGTTTTACAAAACTTAGACACAAAATCAAAAAGTGTAGTTTATTAGATAACTATTGATTATATTACCCATTGTTATATGTAATTTACTAGATTAACCCTATTTATGAATGATATGTTTCAAAACACTTGACACACACTCCAACATCACATTTCTTGCAACGTGTCAAACATTTTTTGTGACATTGACGACAGTGTGTTTGCTTCGATTGAGGAATAACCAGATGATTCATTTGGTCTTTACGACTATCAGCATGTTCATGATGGGAGGGTCGGCTAGGCCCTCTTTTGGCATTTTTTCTGTTTGATTCAATCAAAGCAATTGCTACCCTTCTGTGAAAGCCAAGATGATCCAGTTTTCCATGATTTATTTTATATAACTGCCATGCATTATGTTCGGCAAGATCAATCATGTGTGTGAGCAACGGCATGTACCATTTCTTACCTCGTATACCAATTCGGTAATGTGAAATATTTTCATCAGACCGATCCACTCCTCCCATATATTTGTTATAGATGGACACCATTATGTATTGTGGTTCTTCTATGACAATGTTTCTCTTTTCACTCTGTGAGAAGCGTTTGGCAGATTGTTTAGGATTTATTCCTACAGCATTAGAAGCAATACTGAATATATTATTGTCATGCCATTTAGCAATAATGAACGTGTTGTCATGTGTCGTTCTGTAATCGACAGCACCACATTCCTTTTTTTTCAGTAACTTCGATGTAATTAGAGGACAACTAGATGTCCTGTTTTCTCGAACTGTCCCAGTGCAACGAAGGCCTTTCTTTGTTATCTCTTCCAGCGAGGGCGTCCCAGTAAAAAAAATATCAAAAACTACGTGGTAAGGAAGGTCGAAGCCGAATGTTTCGTGGCAAATTATTCAAAGTTACATTATCTTCTTCACCCGAATCTTCGTCAGTGAGACAGTCAGGATCAACAGGAGGAGGTAGAATACATATCAGTCGTTCTCTATAATCTACTTCATTATCAGAAACATTTTCTAAAGCATCTAAAATTTCATGCGCAGCTAACGGTCTGTAAAGAAAAAGTTGTATTGTTGTACTAAAATCATGTATATTATCCTACTGTCCTATATATAGTACGCTAGTATTTGTAACAAGTTATACGTAATTTATTTATATTATTTTGCTAGAATATTTATTTAGTACAAAAGTTAAGGTTATCAACTAGATATTAACACAGAAAAAAACAACTCACGAGTAAAATATAACTTTTTAAGCATACCTGTCTTTTGCCATGTCTGCAACGCACTTTTATTACACACTTATAAGGTAAAATATAAGGTAAAAACTGTTAAAAAAACTGTCTTTTTATTTTTTCTAATAAAGCTGACACGTTTCTTACTGCAAATCATAAGACTAAATAATCTTAGATAAAGAGGGTATTCTGATATTTTTTTTTATTTCTACTGTCCTAAATATAGGACAGTAGGCTTATCTGGGTTAATATGCTTCGTAGAAAATTTAATTCAATTTGACACCAGACTGTAGGTATATCATGCATGAACTACAAAGAAATTTTTTTTAAAGGAAGGTTTATTTAAATAATTTGCATCCATGGAAAGTTGGGACCTTAAATTCCCAAGGAACCGAGTAATAGCCAGCTCGTGTTACTAATATACTTCATGTTCTTTTCTCAGAAGTCAAATATTTATATAATTTTTTTTTAGTTTCAAAATCCTGCAACTTAAGAGCGTGCGAACAATTGTGTCACAACCTCGAGCTCAAGGGTGGCATATGTTTGGGTGACCGTTGCAGCTGTGATAATTTTAAGCCCATAGAAGGTATGGAGATTTTTTTTTACTGTTAAAACTAACGCGAGTAACACTATTTAATTTAATAACGGGTTTTAATTATCGTATATTTTTACGATATTCTGTATAGGTATTCTCCAACGCGACGTTTCAATTCCCATTAGGAAGGAACGGTCCTCAGGGACGCGGGAGAGCCTCATCTGTCAGACTAATTTTTGTGCCACAGTGTCATTTTTTGACTATTGGAAGTAATAATAATAATAAAATGTTTATTTGCGTATTTAAGTAATTACAAATAAAGGTGGTTGTATGACAGTAGCTTGGCTTGCCTTTGCTGTTTACACGGCACCAAGTAGCTGCTGTGTAATCTTGCGATTTTCTTCCATATCGAATAAACGAACAGCGCACAAAAAAACAAGGATTCCGCTCATGAGGAGGCACAGAGAAAAAAATTCGCTGCTCAATGAAGGCCATTTGTAATGCTAAAAGTTAGCTTAGGGGTCTGCCTATTCTAAATTTAGCATGCATGCAACATAGATTCTAGCCTAGTGTTTCAATTATGCATGACTTTTTCCAAGCACTGAACTAGCATGTTGATAGTTTTTACTAAATCATAAAAAAAAACATCTATAAACTTTATGCAGAAGAAATTAAGACACATCCGTAACATTCGCGCACATGATACGGAAGGTTACGGATGTGTCTTAATTTTTTCTGCATAAAATTTAAAAATAGTTTAACCTGCAAAGTGAGGTTTATCACTTATTAAAAATAATTAAAAGCATCTTGCTTATCACTATTAAAGTTTAAGAATCTTGTGAAAACGGGCTTTAGTAATAGTCAGAGATGTTTTCTGTAGTATATAATATATACGCTATAGAGCTAGTAAGTTCAATAGCAATTTAATTTACTTAAAGTGGACCTAATTACATCAATATCATATCGTAATATAATCTCGTTAATGCATTGTGTTCTCCCTATCACCTCTTTGCCGTTGTTGGCCGCCTAATTGAACTATTTTACTAATTCAGAACGAAATACAATTAGCTAAACCATATCTATACTATATTATGGCTTACTTGATATAATAATAATAATATAATAAATAATAAATCATTTATTTCAGGCATCTAAGGCCCATATAAACATATACCTTATAGACTAACATACATAAAAAATATAAATCTTATAAACTAAAGTGTCATCAACGTGGATCATCTGTTACGGCGGTGTCGCCTTGCAGTGTAGGCGACCGATGAACCGTCGAAACTTGACCCCTTGCGGCCAAAACTGCTTATTCAGGAACGTCGACAGATGTTTAGTTGGAACCCGCACCATAAATGAACCGAAGCTCACATTACTGCGGGATTCCAACCTTTCGACGCGAACCAAAAATGCAGTCTTGGTTCGGATGTACTCCACCACAGCCTCGGAGTTCACGGTGTGCGAGACGCGCGAGATGTAGATTTGCGTGGTAGGTACTTCCGCTCGGAACACAGAGTTTTGGTCCGAGGGCCCAGTGCCGCACTGATTGCGGCCTTTAGGTTTACGGCACTTGCGAACAACCATGGTATAGCCCTCCGCGTCACATGGCGCCTTCCCAGAAGCCGGCGTAGGCGCAGCATCACGTGGTGGCCCACAAGGCTTCTTAGTCCCCTTCCGCCTTGGTTGCGGGCGCGGTGCAGGCGCGGCAGCAGCGGCGACGCATGCATAAGCGCGCGCGGGGGAGGAGAAGGACGGCACGTGCGCATTTGTCGGTCTCTCACTCGACGGTGCAGGGATCGGCCGGGGGCTCGCGGCGGCGGCCGGCGACACGTCCAAAACTGCTGACTCAAACGATGACGCCGACATATTATGAGCTCCACGTTTCGTGTTCACATTGGAAACGGCCGCGGGTGATCTAATTTCCGAGGCCACGTGCAGTGATGCAACCTCATTGCGTAGTTCACTAATGGTAATCTGTGACTCTTCCATCTTTCTATGTACTTCGACCAGACTTGCCTTAAGATTTGTTATATCCTTCAGTAGTCTGGTTACATCGACGTGGTCGAACGTCACAGGGGGCAGCTTGTGGAGCTCCTTCGCGACGAAGTCGGGCACGCCATCCTCTAAGGGTATTAACGATTAGTTGTCTAAACTATGTGTTTAGAAAACTAATATAAAAGAATTAATGTTGATTGTACCTAATAAAATGTAACATGGGACAAATATTCCAATTATCACCTTCGCAGTTGTTTTGCAATGTTCGCCCCATCTCCTTCCGTACACTACACTCTTCAACCCGCCTGCCAAGCATGGCGAGCCAACCCAGGTTGGATATATGTATACTGAGTAATAAAGAACTGCGGGTTTTTGGTGTTTTGTTTCAAGAAAACATTGCCCATCTTCTGGTAATTCCCTTGGCTCCTATGACACCCACGAGAAATGATAATAAAATTATTATGCCGGTGCCAGTGGAGTCAAATCGACCAACTTTTACCGTTTTAGTCATCATCATCATCATCACCCTATTAACGTTCGCACTGCTGGGACACAGGGACTTCTCTCTTGGCGAGAGACAAGAGAGTTTTAGAATTATAACATAGTTATATTATTCTCTTTATTTCATTTCAAACACGTCAAAAATACATTTTTAACAATAGATGACATAAAGAAATCTACCTACTGTAAAAATTATATCAAAATGGAGAATAACCGTACGCGAAGCTAGGCTCAAGCAATAATTTATTACTTCTTGCTTGACCAAGCCCTTCTCTAGATATCAAAACATATCCTCGCGTTGCTTTCAAATCTATTCAAACTATTGCTTTCATTTTAATGATTTTCTTTTTATTGCAGAATTTTTAAACCTCTTCATCAAAAATAAGAAAAATGAAGAAGAACACAGTGACGAAAAATACGACTACCAAAACAGTGAGTATATTTTTTAGCAGTTTAAAACATTATTAATTTCGCTTTGAAGCAGTAAAGTCAAAGATAAATAGCGATTAGGGAAAGACCCGTCAAGAGATCACCAATTAAAACACACAAATAGGGTATTGAAACACCCTCAAATCCGTATTAGGTCGCTCACAAGATTACGTCCAACTCGTTAGGTAAAGCTTTGTTGCTGTTTTGTTAGGTAATTGCCTTGGCTGATTATGGCAGTAAGTAACCTTAACGAAATCCATCAGCGTAATTATAATTAAAACATTTGGTTAACTAAGTAAATACCACAAATACGAGTTTAAATCATAACATTGATATTATAAAATGAAGTTTGATTTTGTTCGGGAAGAGTAGGTATAATAACCAAAGATGGCTTTAAATATAAAATTTTCATATACAGTTATATGTTGTATGATTCAAGAAGACGGTTTATACCCTCTTAAGGTTTACACGTATAATTTGAACCTATTCAATGTCGGAACGGGTCATTAGAAAGAGAAATGAGTTAAAAACCAAGAGTTTGCTTAAATAGCGTTCCATATTTATTTTATTATATCGCATAAAGATATACTTTTTTACAGATGTAGATGCACCCACCGTTCCGGGAAATTGTGACGTTGTGGCCTGCAACGAACAATGCCATCGGATGAACTACATTGGCGGCCTGTGTTTTGCAGGAAACTGCAAGTGCTATTAAAGCTCGTTTAACCTCCACGTTTACCTTAATTCCAAAAAACGTTTTTTGTCTAAATAAACTTGTCAAAAAATATCAAATTCTCTAATCATTTCATACAGTGACGATCTCAAGACTTTTCTAGAAATGTATTCTCTAGAAAAGTCTTGAGATTGTCACTGTATTTCAAGTTAATTATAGGAACTTATACAAATAACTTAAAAGAACGAGAAAGTCTGTGTAAGTGCCTACTCATCGACTTTGGACTGCGCCTTTCTTTCACGGCCTGAAGACAAATTCCTTTCAATGAATTCAAACACCTCACTTTTACTTTTCATTGTTTAGTTTAGCTGCGCAGGTTTTTAACCCAGCAAAATACTTATTTCCATCCGCATAAGATTTAAAATCAAATTGGAAATTCTACGTCAACTCGTTTTAACAATTGAAGTGAATTTATTTGTTCGTGCTCGTTCTTATTCAGTGCAAACTCATTCTGAAAGCGAAACTCCGCTTCGGATAGTGAAATTGCGCTATTTTCGATCTGAAACCTTCAGTATGTTTGGAAATAGGTAACTTCTTGACGGTCTTAACTTCCTACTTTTAACTTTGCAATTTACTAGACGTATGGTTCTGGCAATGTTTTATTCCGGTCATTTTCAATAAGACCCGTCGCCACAGACACATTGTCGCATCTGATATGGACTGTAAAAGTAGCGCGAGAATGACCCTCCCCGGTCAACGCTATAATTTCCTATTTACGACCCATAAAGTCTTTCATTTCGAAGCGTTTGTTATTGAAAAAACTCTTAAGACTACATGCCTGACGCAATCTCTTATCGAACGAGTAAATTATTTACTTTTATGACGCTATCTTGGCAGCGACTTAAACCTCAGACTCAGTCTTTAGTCTGAGTCTGAGATTTAAGTCACTGCCCTTACCTAATTTAAGTTTTCAAAACTTTGTAACTAATGACTCAGAAGTTAAACAAAGGGTGTATTTGGTATGTTATCTTTTTATTTTGCTTTCCAAGTTTAGTGTTTAAATTCAAACTTACAGAAATTCCCCTGTACCTTGTCCTTAAACACAATAAAATCTAGGATATATAGGATACTTAATTAGATATCAAATGGTTCAATTGACGCATAAAAATTACAGACGTATTCACACCTCTTCGAAAACGAGAACTAAAATCTTATATGCCTTGTTTTGAAATTTCCTTTGGACCCTCAATTTCCTGTTTAAGACAACGACGGAATGGATGTATACCGTATTCGGTAAGAACGTACAATACATGGTGGAATTTATTTGAAATCCTTTGAGACCACGCTGCAATATACAAAACTAAAGTGAAAAAAGCGTTCTGTTCCTGACAGCCCACTTTCAGGCTTTATTTCCATTATTACATTTACCCCAAAATATAAAATAAAATAGTCATCGGTGTCTACATTTAATGCGGAAACGTTAGTTATACAGGGTACTCGGTAATGAATGGATAACCTTGAAATGGGTAATAGCAAAACTCATGACAGTTCAGAAAAAATATAAGTAAATAAATATATCTTAACACGTACTTTAAAAAGCTTGTATGTATTATTATTCGATAACTAAACTATCACATAGGCAGCGAAAAACATGAATAGCAATTGTAATTATGTTTTAAATTCTTAAACAAATTGTAAATTCTCAAATTTGAGCATTTTTTGATTGTTTAAGCACCATGGGTATAAAAACGTAAGAAAAAATGGGTGACCAACTATTTTAAAAAGTGTCAGGTTTAAAAACATTTATAATGGTATAATTCATTATCGTGTCTAAACAATTAATGCATTATTGCTATTAATTAAGAAAAGGAGCTATTTCGACCCAAACAATGTATTTAATGTATTATACAAAAAAATTCCAAGTTTTGTTAAATTTTTGTATCCAACTAACTCTGGCTTTGTATTTATTAACAAAAGTTATAAAAACCTTATTTTTGGCATATTTAAAGAAGATATTCAAATTATTTGCCATAATTCTCTTATGAAGTCTCTCTACTATATTCTTGGAAGTCCAGTATATCGTTTACTTTCGATGCGGCAAAAAGCTATAACCAAAGTACCTGATGAGATTGACTTTATATCTTTATTTCAAGGTTAAAATTAAAAAATATCCGGACAATCCACATTACCGAACACCCTGATAAAAATATCAACATAATACACATGGGAAATACTGTGGGAAATACATATTTTCAAAATGGGTAATCCAGGCTGATTGAGGATAATCTTCTTATAGGCTGTACCGATTTTTACCAAATTTCATATGCGTATTCAGTAGGTCTGAGAATCGGCTACTCTGTTTTTCATTCTGCAAAACAACGTAAGCTGGGGTCAGCTAGTTTTTTACAAATAAATATTCACAGTTAGTATTTAATACTGACATTGGATATCTCTTAGCAACACTTGAGTTTTGTGAAGATGTTTTTAAGATTCCTACCAAGTGAATCGATTTAATTTACCTCACTGAGCTTACAAAAGGCCGTTTGAAGTTGTTAGAGTCCGTTAGCATCACTGCGAATCATCTTATGATCCAACAATCCTCTCTATTCAAGGCTGCGTAGCAATGTTCGATATGTTCATAAATTATGTTTCTTTGAACTTATTTCTTATTCTACAAGTAGGTATAGGTACCCTCCAACTTGAGTCATAATCAATATCATAAAATGTCTATACATTTTAAGTTTTGTTTTAGTAAAGGAACGCTCGAACTGTACCTACTAATATTATAAAGCCGAAGAGTTTGGTTACTTAAATATGCGAAATTTCCTAAATTTGTGACTAGTGGTCTTATTTGACAAATTCAACAGTGTTAGATACTTAATTTGATGAGAAGGGCTACGTTTTCCCGTTCTGCATTACAAAAACACAAACTAATATATAATTTTTTTCCCTAACTTGTATTTTAAAACACTCGGCTCGTTTGCTCATAAATACTAAACGAGACAAGTACCACGAGCGAGTGGAGATTACAAAATGTTGTAATCCCATGCAATTGACAGCTTTGAAGATAGAACTACAATTTTATCTTTATGTGTCATATATTTGGGATAACAACATGTTTCAATCTCCAACAGTCGTAAGTGGCAACTCATGGTAGGGCTAGTAGACTGGTGTTTATTCTAATAAAAATAACCAACAACTCGACTCTAATCGGTAATTAACTCCATGGAAACTTGGAAAAAAATCCTATTATTGAGGTCACCTGGTTAAGCTCCCAGCTTATATCTGAACGAGTCTTGCAGGTGAAGTGAGTCTAGAACTCGTGATCAATGTTTGAGCATCGTTTAAACGAGTGAGTCGCCAGTGAATACGCCGGTGTTACTCAAGCACATTCCGTTGCAGGTCCCTGTTTATTTTTAATCGAGTGCTTGGAAATCGATTTTTTTGTGTCACTAGAGCTGCGGCTGGCTTGGAGTTGTTTGGTAGGAGTTGAGTATTTGAATGATGTTCATTAATATTTTAGGAAAGTAATGTATTATTGTATTATATAAACAACAAACCATGTATAAAAACTGTTACTTATTGTTTGGATACACATCGTTGTTACCAAAACACACATATTCGTTGTTATTTCACAAAACAGAAAAAAATAGTCATGAATGACTCTCATGACTATGACTCATGACTCGTGACTCATGACTATGACTCATGACTCATGACTATGACTCATGACTTATCTAATGTCGATCATGCGATTCTACCAGAGAGCTGAACTGTGCGGTACTGTGATGCGTTCGGCACAAATGTTCATTCTAGTCGACTCACTGACGCACGCATATGCCGATGTTGTGAGTGTATCTAGAATCGTACCTTCATTAAATATAAATTATTATAATTAGGAATAAAAGACCAAACAATGCCACCTCATAAATTACAAGAATATAACCCTAATACTCATACAAGATTGAATTTTGAATACGCACAATAAAGTTCAATTCGCATTAAAATCCTTTTTGAGTGGGTAAGCCCACAGCTCAATAAATAACCATGGCGCTGCCCCGTAAATTCACTGGAGTCCACTAAATAGGGATTATGGTGGTTAAAACGCGATAGAACCTCGCAAACGACAGTCGTTCACTCCCACTGGGTTAATCTCAACTGAATTTTATGCCGAGCTTTTTATGCAAAACATATTTGAGCTTTTCAAGTTTATTTGCCTGTCGGATTTATAGAGTAGCTACCTATCTCGTTTTGAAAGTCAATAAAAGTTTTATATCCGTTGGCGCTCAAAATGTCTTGTACATATATTGTAGTAGTATATATAATTTTATATATGACAAATATTAATATTATACAAAATAACAACTTCGAATTAAAAGCAACTTCTTTACTGCAAAACAGTCACGATTCGTTTTGAAAACACTTAATCATAATCGCTGTAGGGAAATTTATGGATTGGATTAAGAAATTTAGAAAAAAAAATGTTTAAATAGACAACTAAACCCAGAAACGAATCCTTCAACAACAATTAATAACTTTTCATTACGTATTTGATGATATAAATAAAAGGTATGCCTACAATGCAAAGCAAAAGCAATTAAGTGGGCAGACGGCATTAATGAAGGTGAGGAACTATTGAGCGAGTCGCGCAATTGAAAGAGAGGAATGTGTCTTTGCCGGATGCCGCCCCCCATTGACATGCACTTATTTACCCCCCTCCCCCCCCCCCCAGACTTGGCGCTGCTTAATGCTTCGAACTTCTATTCTAATTCTACCTATTCAATTAAGAGATACCTATTAGACCAAGTTAACAAGTCTATACTTATGTATACCACATATGGTTTTCATTGCAAAAGTCGAGAGCTCAAAACTCGCGCGCCTTTTGGTTTTTACTGTAAAAACGTGTGCCTTTAACGAGAGCTGCAATCGTGGTGAAAACCGTGTATGGGATCTATTGGCTCCATATTGATTGACGAAACTATTTTCTGAATACTCCTAACTAACGGACACCATACAGATGCTGAATTTTATAAATCACTAGCTTTTCTACAGCGTTGCCCGTGTTCTGTGGCTTTTTCCGCGGTAAATAAAAGTATGCCTTCCTCAATAAAGGGGCTATCTGACACTGATATCATTTTTCTATCAGTCCCTTATTTTCCGAGAACTTTACAATATTCATTTACATACTGAATTTTTGTGTATCTACGTGTGATAGGAAATTTAATCTCGATCGATTTTTGTTTCACAAGTAAATAATATGTAAGTAAATCACAAGTATATCTAGTACCAACGGTGTAATATATATTGTTAAACAATTTCAAGTAAAAAGTTGCAATATCTTCGCTTACTGAAGTCAACCAAACCCTTACATCCACATTACTAAAATTGCCTGTAAAGCAGTGAGATCTTGTACCCTAATAAATAAAATGGAAGAAAAATTGCTGGCGAGACCAAACCCTTCTCTGGAGAATGCACAGGGAAATACGTATTTACATACATAATGACGTCCCCTCGTGACGATGAAGATCCCTTCTGAGAGTAATTTCTATTTGTTCTGTTTAGAACATCCCTTGGGAATAAATAAGGAGTTGACCTTTCTGAAATATTACCAGACCTCTGACGTTGCATAATTATTGTGAACGCCAAGGGTGTTTCCCGATAACGTAGTAACTTGAAGCTTTCAGCAATCAGGGCCTTTGATTAGCAGCGACAACAAAGGAGGTATCTTTTCTTACTATCTAATTATTCTTTTGTAAACAGGAAGGTTTTCGTAGCTATTTGCAACATTCTGCTTTAGGTTTAAGATTTCGTAAATAAGATATTATTATTGACTGACTCATTAAGGCAGTCGGTGAAAGTCCGCTTGCGGTAGAAGTGTAGCTGGTTCGATTCCGGTCGAAGGATCGTGTTTGCGTGATCTAGAATCATTTTTTGTTAGACTGTGTGGTTTTCATGTACCTACTTATGATAAAAAATATCTACATGTATGTCTAATATATTATACTAATCTCAAGTAGGCCCATTCCGGCTATGCTCGAAGGCGAAAATCTTCATCTTAAATCACTCTACCTGTTGCAGAAAACCGCATAAAGAATCCGTTCAGTCGTTTTTGAGTTTATCCAGAACTCAAGACTATGTTACGGCTAGTATTATTTGAAAAAACGGCTATGACGTAGTCGGGCTGTATAATCCGCCGATGTTATAAAACTATTATTTAACATACCTACTGTAATTCCGCGGTTCAACTATTAGACTGATTGTCATTGCGAAGCGTTCTTCAATAAAAAGAACCAGGTTAACCACACATCGTTATACGAGTACTATACTTATATTGTAGTAGAGTTTACTTTCGTTATTTTATGAATAATGAATAAAAGGGAGAGAGCATTTATGTTTTAAATATCCTAAATTTAAAACTCCTAAAACGGCTCTGTTTTTCTAAATAGCCTAGCCATAATGTGAAAGGCGGATTATAGGTACAATCCGACTACGACATAAGATATCTATGTAGAGTTCCTTCCGTAACTTAAAGTAAGTCACTTAAAGTAGAGCTTACCATAACATAATTAAAATAATAATAATTGTATACCATAGCATTATTGACTTTGCATGTAAAATCTAAATTGACGAAATATGTAGAACTGTATGAATAACCTGAGAACTTTTGTATACCTTATTTCAGGCATTAAACTAATTTCCTTTCAAGAAAACTAATTTAAATTTATTTTATGATCACGGGGCTAGTAGCGGGCAGTAGGCTATGTTACGGTGTGGATTGTCCATAAATTTATATTAACCAGAAAGATTATAAATGAATATTTGCAAACGTATCGAACATCATTAAAAAAAATATTTCCGGACAATCCAAACAACAACATCTAGCCCCATGGTAAGCTCTAAGCTTGTGTTACGGGTACTAGACATCTGATATACTTAATAAAATAGACATACATACATAGATATTTTTATTATACATATAAAACACCCAGACCAAGGAGAAAGTGCTTGCAGAACATACAAATAATTGATCCCTCAGGCGGGAATCGAACCCGTTACCTCTTGCACCGCAAGCGGACCCTCGCCCACCGCGCCACTGAGGCAGTCAGTTATATTAGGGAATGTCACATGCCTTTCAAACTCTCCAAAGTTCTCAGAACAT
Source organism: Gymnoscelis rufifasciata (assembly GCA_929108375.1). Classification (NCBI taxonomy): domain Eukaryota; kingdom Metazoa; phylum Arthropoda; class Insecta; order Lepidoptera; family Geometridae; genus Gymnoscelis; species Gymnoscelis rufifasciata. The sequence goes on along the minus strand of OV815302.1, from coordinate 6,594,880 downwards.
GACTTATCCGTAAAGCACGTGTTTAGAGCTAGATATAAATTTTCAAGAAGAAAAATCCAGAGGTTCGTGCAGTTTTAATGCCACGACCTTCGGAATGAACGTCTAGTGTGCTCCTACTTAGCCAAAACGGCTAAAGAATCTATGGTTTCCATGGTCTATAAAATAAATTTCAACAACAGAAGCTTTCTAAGATAGAATTGAATAAAGCGAAATAATTCAAGACCGTAGGCGCGAGTACCTACCTACCTATAGAATTTCTAACATCAATAAGATTAAGGCTGCTTATCCAAATAGGCTGATCAAAGCGAATCTTTCTAAATTAATACCCAGCCGTTTAAAGATAACCGAGGAATATTTACTTGGAACGTCTTAGAAACGTACTTGGAAGCTTTTATTTTATTTATTTATCTTTCCAGGTACAATATCGAGTTTTCTTTTAGATATTCTCAATAGAAAAGATATACATTAAGTATACATAGAAGGAGTCACAATCGAAAAAGTGTTACGGTAACTTTTCTAATCCTAGTAATATGAGAAATGTGAAAGTTAATATGTTTGATGTTCCTTCACATCAAAATTGCTGAACAGATTTGTTTAATATTTAGTACGGTGATGACTTATTGTATTAGAACATAGACTACCTTTTAACGCCTGTAAATCCATTAACCGGGGTTCGCCTAGTATTTAAAACACTGGCCTGCAAAACTAAGTATGACTGTTAACATTAAAATAACTTTCCCATAGACTCGCAGAATGATGATAATTCAGGTGGGTGAGACATGTTTGCATAAGGACTCGTTTTTAGTAGCCTTATTGGGTACAATTAATTTCAGTGCCATTGTCAGTAGAAATGTCAGCTTTGAATGGGTTTGACCACAGAAGAAAAAAGTTCCTTTTTCTGAGGGATTGATATACTCTATGCTTGTTTAAAAAGTAAACAAAGAAGCTTAGCTCCAAGCTAAATTTTATAATATGTTCTATATTCAATGACATCTGCGTAGTTGTCAAAACTTTTTACTATTTTATTGGTGTGTTGTAAAATTTAATTGCTATGTGGCTGTGTAATTGGTTACAGCGTTGACCAATATGTTGAACTTTCGCGTTGTATTTTGATTTTTTCTAAAGTTCTGGATTTGAATGAATGAATGAAGATGAAAATTTCAAGGTGAGTTTTTGCAAGTTCATCGGTTAACTAGCAACGCATATTTCTAAAGAAAAGGTATCATTGTCTTTTATTATAATATATATATCTATCCAAATCGTTCCTAATAATTGTATTCACAAATACGTTTTGATTTTACATTTCGCATTTGTAACAAAACTTATGATTTTCCGACATTTTCCCACGAACCTTCTGACTTAAGGGTAATTAATTTTGTAGATATAAAGCTTTTGGTAAAAATATCACCGGGTATTACCTACCTCATTACATAAAATAAGGTGAGATAATGCTGAGTATGAAATTATTTCTACAGGGATAAATATCATGGTAGATATGCTGTAAAAGATTTCCAGTAGGTAATATCAGCTGACAGCCACCTGCAACCACCGTGAGCCTAAAAATATAAAGAATGGCAAATAAGGCGGAAAAATAACAGCAATTAGTCCTTTAGGTATCTAATAACTTTATAATTATTAAAATGCCGTGTCACAATGTATTAACGCCATGGTTATTAAGTACCATTGTTTTTATAAAGCAGACCACTAACTTGTTAACTAAGCCCACGACACACGAATCGCGCCTAGGCCTGCCCACCGCGCCCCTTAGACAGTCTAATTGTCTCCATTGTCTTTGGTTCGGTCACATTAGCGGCCTACGACGAATTTCGTGTCAATGCGCTGTGTGTGGCCGGCTACATCGTTGCAACGCGAAGTTCGGGCAAAGACGATGTTTCGCGTGCGCATAGCTACAATTACTTTACTTCAGAATCATGTATCGCGCAATGTAGACAAGATCATCACGTATACTCTTCACGATGATTTTATCGCGCCAGCGACACGAATCTCCGCCCGCTGATGTTGCCACACCATTAAGAAATTACCACTGTTGAAGCGGCTCGAAACTGGCATTAAAGCCAAATGTGACTTTATAAGTTAAATCATTAAATAAAATGTAAAAGTGAGTTTTTAACACTATATTTTAATAGTTGAATAATAAAAAAGCAGACCACTAACTTGTTAACTAAGCCCACGACACACGAATCGCGCCTAGGCCTGCCCACCGCGCCCCTTAGACAGTCTAATTGTCTCCATTGTCTTTGGTTCGGTCACATTAGCGGCCTACGACGAATTTCGTGTCAATGCGCTGTGTGTGGCCGGCTACATCGTTGCAACGCGAAGTTCGGGCAAAGACGATGTTTCGCGTGCGCATAGCTACAATTACTTTACTTCAGAATCATGTATCGCGCAATGTAGACAAGATCATCACGTATACTCTTCACGATGATTTTATCGCGCCAGCGACACGAATCTCCGCCCGCTGATGTTGCCACACCATTAAGAAATTACCACTGTTGAAGCGGCTCGAAACTGGCATTAAAGCCAAATGTGACTTTATAAGTTAAATCATTAAATAAAATGTAAAAGTGAGTTTTTAACACTATATTTTAATAGTTGAATAATAAAAAAGTAGATATAATGTCTTAAAATACTAGTAAAAACGATTTAAAGGGTAGTATTAACTTTTACAAGCCAGTGCATTAATAATTACTAAACTAAAATTTTCAGGGATATGGTGGAGGCCTTTGCCCTGCAGTGGGACACTAAAGGCTAATTAAAGTGTTTAACAAATTTTTATTAACATGCAGAATACTAATTACAAAGCTGAGCATCTTTATTTGGTTGTTAAAACTCTCCGGAACCTCTGGTCCTAGTTTTATCATTATCTTAGTGTTAGGTAAGCTTATTTGTCAAGGAAGACAATAAACTACATTATTCCGTGGCAAATGGCATACCTACTCACTCCATTATAAGTCGGAATGGAAAAGAAGCTCTCTAAAAAGAAACCAACGACCTCATTGTCCGCTGCCGCTTTTTTCCTTTTGTGTACAGTAGTTACAAGTTTAAACTTTAGCAAAAATGGTTCCCAACACAAAATGGTACAACTTAGCTTAAAAAAGTATTTTATGACAAAGTACTATTTTTGGTAACTTTATGGAGGATCAGTGCTATTGATCTGTCTGGCGGCGCGTCAACTCGGTCACATGCCAAATAGTAGGAGTGATTAACAAGGAAGGATTAAGAGGTGAAGGAGTAATTAAATATATATTTTTTTTTATGCTAAATAAGCCTTCATTTGACCACAATCTCACCTGGTTTTAAGTGACGATGTGGTCTAAGATGGAGCATAAAGACCTAGAAGGTAGATGGTTTCTCCGGGCCACATTACGAAACACGAAAAAATCGTTTCACGCACTGGCCCAGCCCGGAGGGTCATGAATAGGCTCAAAGTTTTACAGCGAGCTATGGCAAGCTCGGGGTTTCTCTACGTGATCGAATCAGGAATGAGTCGATACATAGAAGAACGCGGGTCAACGATATAGCCAAGCGCATGTGCTCACTAAAGTGGCAATGGGCAGGCCATGTAGCCCGTAGAACAGATGGCTGTTGGTTCCAGAAAGTTCACGAGTAAAGACGTCTACCAACTAGAAGGACTTAAAGGCTGCTGCCGACCAAAGTTACGTTTTTGCCTTTTTTACCTAAAACTTGCCACCTGTCATTGGGTAGGTACTTCTTTAACTTCATACAAGTCAACTCCTTAAATTTCTAGCACATTAACTACCTTCTTCAAAAGAAGTCTGATTTAGTGTCGAGAGTCTTAAATCGAATTAAGGCCAAAGCTTGAGAGCTTAATGAGCCTCGACAGAAAATCCAAAGTTAATCATGCAACAATAACGTATATATACTTAAATACGTATATAACGTTTAGGTGATGCTGTGTCATTAGTCTGGAGATCTTTATTTATTAATTTTATTTATATTATGTAACGCCAACTACACATTAAAAACCTATCAATAAATTAGTTTCGATTATAACCGACTTTCATACTGCCATTACTCCTTGATGACAACAACTTTAACCCAAAATCGATATCATAAAGCCAGCCAATCCTCTTTTATCTCGTAGAAAATTAGGCTCACGAGCGTGAATACCTAATCCCGTTAACACATCGGAAATCCCTCGCTCGACACAATAGCTACTTTATATATCTCGCAAAATTATCGTCGTTTCACGTCCCGAGTGTTCGAGTGTTCTTGAGCCATTCATACGAAGCGTGAGAGCCGTGCCGCTTCAATAGAAATGTCCTCACGTTCAGTACTATAAAGCTACGCCTAACCATCCTCACTTCACTCTTATTGGTTTCCGCTTACACTGATGGCTATTTAATATACATTACTCTGCTCTACATTGCTGGGATTCGCTGATGAGAACTATAACGTTTTGAGCTAGGGGAAGTTTGCGACCGGGGTTCGATATGGTTATATTAATTTCAAATTCGGAAAGTTAGTTGTCTGAGGCTTTTGTTGTGATTAAAATAACATTTGAACAATGAACGATATAAATATTGCAGACTTTTTCGAGCTAGAAAGTAGAAAATTTTATCTGCTATAGCATTGTTTTTCGTTTGTGTACTACCTGTCAGAAACAATAACTACCGACCCTATCAGTCTGAATGTAAAAGAACCACGTGATATGGGTTGAATTATAATCAATTCATAATGAAGGTTGAATTTGAGTGAATAGTTTAGCGTACTTTAGCTGATTTGATTGGTTATGTCGATAACCTCTATTACCTGTGTCTCATTCCTGATTTCCTAAAGAATTACCCAGTTCTCAGGCCTAATCTATGCCTATTATGCCTATTAGATAAGGACTTTATCGTTTTGATATCATCATTAACAAGTTTTAGGAAACATAAAATAACAAATTTTACAGCACGACACAGTAGTACACAATAATATAAGACTGCAAGAATAAAGCGTTCAAAACGTTCAACGGAACGAAAACTTGGCTATTAGCCAAAACAGAAGTTGCGACATAGATAAACTTTAAATATCGCTATAACTTTAGAAATCCTCTTTCAATCAAAAACTAAGTAACAGAAATAAAATTTCATTGAACTATCGTAAACCGGTTTTAATGTCACAACTTTAGGTAAAATTTAGACATTAGATTCCGTAAAATTTAAAATCCATTTAAGCATTGTTTAAATGCTTAAATGGACCAAAGCAAATGTTCACAAATAAAAAGCTTCACTGCTTTCGATGTTAACGTTGCGAATGAACCTACATTTCACAAGCAGAAATTGCTTTTCTGATTTTCCTATCCGCATGTTCTTATTCCTGTAAAATATTGTTACGATTTAAAAACTTGATACAAACGCATAGAAATGTAATTTAAAAATTATTTAAATTTATGGACGAAACTAGTCAAATTTTGTTGAGTTTGCGTTTAATACATTTATTAGTGTGTATTTTAATATTAACTTGGATTTCCCTTGAATTTCCATATTGTTGCACAAAAAAACCTTTTTCTATATTTACTAATTTTCACTTAGTAAATGAAAAGACATATAATATCTATAAGATGTAGAATTTAATCTAAGACCATAGAAAAAAAATCACGAGCGCTCGTGGGATATAAACGTAATAAGAAGGGACTACATTATAATGCCTTTGAAAACAAAAATCTCCTAAACAATGAATATCCTGATAACGACGAATGAGAAGCCTTTATTAAAGTGAGCATTGTATACTATGTAAATTCAAACGCATTCATTGCACAAACTTTGCCCAGTTTGAATTTAGATTATTTCTTAATAATTTATGCTGTGTGAGATATGACATGAGTAAGAAAATGGTAAGTGTTAAGATTACGGGTAATAGAGGAAAATGGAAGCAAATACATGTGGTGCCGACCCCACTTATTGTGGGACAATGATGAATAATGATGATTTTATTTTCTGGCCATGCTCATAAAATTATATTTTTGTATCTTTATATTACGAGTATATACATAACTAGCTGTGCCCTGCGGTGCTACCCGCGTTATAATGGATGAAGTACTCTTAACCAACAACATTATTTATTTGAATAAAGATTAATATTATTATGTTGATACAACTTAAACAAATTATTTCGACCAAATTAGGTACCATTAAAACGGTTTTTGTGAGTTAATCTTAAAAGATAGACATATACTATTGCGGACTGTTTTTTAGATCATTTAAAGAGCTATTATTCTTTCATACATATTTTTTGTGTATCTTGAACCGTTTTCACGGCGCACGCAACGGAAGGCTTCAAAGATGAACAATTTCTCCCGTTTTTTACACATTTACCACTATATCTTTGCTCCTATTGGTCGTAGCGTGATGTTATATAGCCTATAGCCTTCCTCGATAACTGGACTATCCAACACAAAAAGAATTTTTCAATTCGAACCAGTAGTTTCGGAGATTAGCGCGTTCAAACAAACAAACAAACAAACTCTTCAGCTTTATAATATTAGTATAGATTGGCAAAATGTTGTTTCTTGGGTCGCAGTTCAGTTAAGGTTATAATTCAAATCATCGTGATAATTTGAATTATAACCTGTATGCCTCTGTAATAATGATAACCTGACAATCGCGTGTAAATGACACGCGATTGTTTTGTCTACATTTGCAGACAAATATTTGTGTCGCGTTGCGCGCTACTAGATTCTGAAGTGAAGTAATTGTAACCATGCTCAATACTTCGCGTTGCAACGACGTTTTCTTGTTCCATGGTTGACCTTCTGACTAGACTGTAGTCAAAAGTAAGCCTATTTTATAATAAAAAATGCACCTAATTTAGCTTTACTATGAGAACTGGGATTGGAGTGTGTGGATAGACCGGAGGAGCTTGTATTGATCTCGTCTACGATGTCGTGACCTATCAAACAGTCAAAGCAATTAGATAGCTCGAGTTATAAGCTCTATAAAACAATCATATCTCTATAATCAATCTGATTGAAAACTGTTGGAAAAGTAGATTTTATCAAGATAAAATTATACCTTACAAGTGACGGTTATATTTATAATGATATTTTTTCATTATCATCATCATAAGCACCTCTTTATTACGTCCCCTAGCCAAGTGCAGGTTGGTGATTATTTTTAATTAACAATAATCTATAGTTTACACCCACACACGCACAGAACATTTTAATTGGATATCCAAAACATTTTGTATTGCATGAATATTCATGAAAATGGTAATCTAATTTTTCCATCGATTCATTTTATGTACTGAAATCCCACTTAACACGCTTTTGAAATGGTTAAATATAACAATTATTTCATATTAAATTATCATAATGGAAATAACAATGCCATATTTACTAAAATTAAAATATTCATACATAAAATATACTAAAAGCGTAGGTATTACAAGTATTGCCAATGGCGAAGGAATGCCAATAGTTTTAAATGGGTACTGAAAAATCGTATTATTAAATTGTCTTTACAATTTCGTATATCGAATCTGGAATTTTGTGTATTTTACCTAATAAACCTATCTGTATTTATATCCTATTCATAAGAAGCTGGGTTGTTCTATTCGCTTCTCAACTCAGTGTAAAAAATTAAAGCGAACTGTCAAGGCAATGTTATTTCCTTGATTATTCATAGTTTTTATTTATATTAGCTTTATGTTGACCTGTCCATGTATGCCCAGTGCGTCTAAGGAAATAAACTTTCTGACTTTGACTATAATAATTACCTTTAAAATACCAATACGGTACTAACTGGCTTCCGAAAGTATTAAAAAGACTTCGAAATGTGAAAATAAAACTCATTTCGTTTCCAGCTACCAAACGGGATAAAGAATTCCCAAACGGTAGCTGGCTCCGAATTTGGCTACTGACTTCTAGGGAATGCGTAAAAGGGTAAGAGATTTTCTTGATTTTGCAGTTAAAATTGTTAATCAGTCAAAACTCCTAAATTTGTGTCGGCATCTTAACATAGAGATTAGTTTATCTAAGCAATATCAATGTTAAATATTGTTCAAAATAAAAAACAACGGGCAAGCTAGAGAAATGAGTAAGCCGCGGCAACGGCCGCCGCGCCGGCCGCGCCGATATGTCAGAGCGCCTGCCTATTACTAAAAGAGGAAAGTCTGTTCTCAGACAGAGTTCGCCATTTTGACTGTTTTGACTGATAAGATAAGATAAAATCTTTATTTCAAAAAGAACTGAAAAATACCAAGTAAACCAATGCCTAAAACTTTATGGCGTTCTTATAGCTAAAGATCGAGAAAATGGGATGTGTGTGCAAATTACCTAAGTATTCTATCTAGTATTAGAGATTCTCCTGATAAAGAGTTGTTACTGACCTGTTCAGTCAACCATAGTTTTAATTGAAACACTTAATCATAAAAATATAATAATATAAAGTCGTATAAATTACGAGTAGGTAATAACAAAACGTAACATCGACGTAAAATAAAGGTAAAAAGCAAGCCACATAAATGTGCTTCGGAAATCAAACCAATGTTCTCTTGTTCTACATTTTACAAGATGAAAATAGATACTGAATATAAAGTATTGCATTAATATTCAATAGCTAGCTCACTGCAAGAGATATTACATTCCTGCCTTGTTGGAACCAAAGTTAATAAAATAAATTGAATATTATTCTCAAGGGCGGAAAAGAATATCCATACTAATATTATAAATGGGAAAGTGTATGTATGTTTCTGTTGTTTATTCACTTTTCACGGCATAATGGCTGGACCGATACGCCTGAAATTTGGTATGGTGATGGGTTATACTTTGGATTGTGACATAGGCTACTTTAAACTGGGGGAAAATGATGCCGTTCCGCGGGTAAATTTATTATAACGCGGGTCACATCACGGGGCACTGCTAGTATATATAAAGTGTGTTTACGGAAGTGAGTTTCAATAAATTTTTAGTGGTACTAGTTTATACGAAAATTATTCACATATAGAAAATATTTCCAACCGATTTCGAAATCACGTTATGTGAGGTGTGATCGTAGTCAAATTGTCAGGATTGTCCGGTTTTTTTTTTATTTTTATATAAAAAAAATTATCATTACAATTCTTGTTTTGCACTTCGAATGCTTTAGATCAGAAGCATGACTGTTTGACCTTTTGGAGGACACCCGAAAGGGTTTCTATTCGAGCTTAATAAAAAAGTAGGCAAGCATATCAGGAACGTTTTTATACAGAAATAAATATTTTTTAATATAAGATATTAGTGCTGTTAACGAAATTTATTTATTATTCATAGAGGGCATAAAAAGAGACTTAAATTTAAGAGTTACCTACAAAAAATACAATTATCTCTAAAGCTTATTGCTGTATTTTTAACCGACTTCAAAAAAAAGGAGGTTTCTCAATTCGACCGTATATTTTTTTTTTTTTTTTTGTTTTTTTTTTTTTTATGTATGTCCGCGGATAACTTTGTCGGTTATGAACCGATTTTGATTATTCTTTTTTTGTTGGAAAGGGAGTATCCCAAAGGGGGTCCCATTGTAAGGAAACCTGGATCTGGTGGTGGAATCCTGAAGAAATTGAGGGAAACTCTTGAAAATATCGTCTTTCCGACTTGTGTGTTACTTAATATTATTCAATATAATGAATTTTAAAGCCGTTTTATGAATGAGGGTCTGGTGTTGATCTGATGATGGAGGGAAAGGCGGTCAACGGAACTCCTCAACGATTTACAGCAAGTACTTTGTGTTTGGGCTTGATTAACGTATATTACTGAGACCGTTCATCTAAATGGGTTTTGACTGATATTAGGGGTCTGATGATGAAAATGAAGGACAGTCAAAGGAACTCTATAAGGTATATTTTAGTAGAGTAATAACTAAAAATCGTGAAATAAAACTTTTTTGCCAAAAATTAAACCAACTTCAAACGAGAAACTGAAAAGTACAAAATAAACTAACTTTACAAATCATTTCGACATTATAAGTGATAATTAATAGAAACATAAACAATTAAATAATTAAGTATTTAATAATTTTGAGGTCGGTGCGTAGTAAATATTACAAAAAACTTAATGCAGTAACAAATGCATTTTTACCGACACTATACACAATATCAATAGATATGTCAAAATAACATACTAATTAACAGCATTTAGGACCCAAATAGAAATGCGTGCGCGGATATACCGCGAATGGACTGATATTTAGAGTTAATTTCCTGCTAATACCTTATGGCTTGAGTTGTGAAAAAGATTGATGTTAGGTACCTATATTATATCTAGTTATTGTTTTACTTGGCACCGACTTCAAAATTATTAAATACTTAATTATTTAATTGTTTATGTTTCTTTTAATTATCACTTATAATGTCGAAATGATTTGTAAAGTTAATTTATTTTGTACTTTTCAGTTTCTCGTTTGAAGTTGGTTTAATTTTTGGCAAAAAAGTTTTATTATATTTCACATCACCTGAACATTCTAAAACAAAAGACAACATTAGGGAAATTTAGTCCTACCTTTTTTCGGTACTAGTCAATTTGCGTTTTAGTAGATTTAAGACTCCCTTTGAAAAATCAAAAGTAGTCAAACTCTGTCCCAGACAGCCCAAGGCCCCTGTGTAACGAAAACTTCAGAACTTACTCGAGTCGAATTTTGATTATTATTTGAAAGCACACAAGCTCGGAACTTACAAAGCTATTTGCTAAATGGATTAAATATTCATAATTAATTTAAAATAGTTTTATTTCAAATAGTATCACCGCTTTGTTTATTGTCAATATTTCTTTGCAACAATCTTAAATATATATTTGGGCGCTTCGCACCGCTACAATTATTACGGTGCGAATTGTCTAAAGACTCTTTAAGACTTCTTAAAGAGTCTTAAGACGATTCATATCGTTGTATGAACATCTCGCGGTATGAAACGACTAACGACGATAAACACCCCACATTTCATGAACTGTTGAACTTATTTTAAATAAATTAAAATGTTTGAGCCATCTTCGCCGAAAAAAGGCGTGTTGGCTAAGTGCGAGCACACTTGACTTTCATTCCGAAGGTCGTGTGTTCAAACCCCGCCACGCACCTTTGGATTTTTAGGTATTTGAGAAATTTATGTGCGCTTAAAACAAGTGATTTAACGGTGAAGGCTGAGAACTTTAAAGAGTTTGAAGGACATGTGACATTCACCAACTTGCACTTGGCCAGCGTGGTTAGCGTCTGTCTCGCAAAGAGGGAATTCCCTGTGTCGCAGCAGTGGGAACGTTAATAGGTTGATGATGATGATGAGACTTCTTACCTATAAAGATTACTTCTGTGTTCAAGCTTTCGAATAAAACACAGAGAAGGTACTAAAATCAGTCCAACCGTTTAAGTGCTACCGTACCAAAGCTGTCAATTTATTTTACTGCTAAATTTTGCTGTAGTTTTGCGATCTGGACATGTATCGAACTAGAATTACTTCAACAATATAATTTTTCTATTAAATATGAAGAATTTCAAATTGTTACTTGATTTTCTAGGTGATTTTTAATTATTTTAACCGATTATGTACCTAATCATTAAATTAAGTTTAAAAAACAACTACAAATAATACATTTTAATAAAAAGCAACTGAGTTGTTTGAATTAACTAAAACTTACACGAAGAGCTACCCAAATTTTGAAATATTGATTTGAGTTTCATTATAGGAGTTCTAATATTATGCCCTGATTATTATTGTGGTTTAATTTTAATACCACAATGTTAGGTACACATGGATCGGATAAACAGTTTTGATTTGATTAGATTCTCGTGAAAATCTCTCAAATAACGAATAAAAAGCTATAATTCTATGAATATACCTTTTCAGCAATGTTTACACCTTTTAAGCAATGTACCCAAAAAAAAACTGTGTACACCTTTTTAGGGTTCAGTAGCTAAATGGCAAAAAACGGAGCCCTTATAGAATAGTCTAGTCTGTCTGTCCGTTCTTATGTGACGGCCACTTTTTTCCGTAACTATACTGTTGGTACTTTTTAAGCAGATTAACATTAAACATACAAATAAAAAAAAACATATAATTATAATTAAGGATTCCCTATACTTAGAACTAAAACTCAAAAGGTAATCTTCATCAAACCCATATGTGTTTGTTTGGTTGTCTATGGATGGTCTCTAAATATGATATTGAGGTTTCTCACATATCTTTTTTACGTATTTGACGCACTAAATTAAGGATAAGAAACACATAAATTTCCAAAAATCATAGTTGACCTCTGGACAATAGTAAAGAAAAACTAAATAGACAAGAACTACAAAATTCTCGAAATAACAAATCTCCTAAAAGAATAATCCTGTGAGATCCTCGCAGTATGCATGAATTTTAATAATAAAATTTCGTTTGTGTTGAAATACTCCTGGTAGTTTCGGCTCCTATATTGCCCGAATGCCATATCCCTGGTATGGCATTTTTGGGGCACCTGCTATATTAAAAGCATGCAAGGTAGTGAAAGGCACCTAAGCTTTACTGCATACTCACAAAACGTCAAACGCAAAGATGTTCCAAGTATAATAATTCTATATATTAAACATGCTGGCCTGACAGACGTCGACGTCTATCTATCTATCTATCTATCTTTCTTAAGAAGTGTAATAATATCTATTTAACATTACTAAATTAAATTTGATGTATTTCATGACATAATATCCTTTTTTAATTATTTTTCCTTTATTAAGAACCTGCTGTATAACTTTCGAGAGGCACGGTAATACTGTCTACCAGTATTCCAACATCATACAAAATATCGAAACGTGAGCCATACCTACGCGCTTCGATCGAAGGTTACTCGTAGGATACTAACAGTCGCGATACAGAGAAGAACGGACCGAGAGTTGCATTAAAAAATTAAAAATGACAATAAAAGAACATTGGGCCTTGTTTGGTTCCATGAATTCGTTACTATCGCACACAGTTTTATATATATTTTTAGATAACCTGCAAACTTCGAAAGGTAATATATATAAGGCTACTGAATTAAAGAAAAGTAATTGACATCATCATAATTTATAATAAAACTGATTTCTTATTGCCATACTATTCATTTTATATAAGAAGGTTTTTTTGTTGGATTTGTTATTTAGTAAATTAAAAAACATAAACATGTTAAACAAAAAACAATATTTTTACTTAATTTTTACATATAACTTATTTGAAAAAAAAATACAATAAAAAAACGTATATTCGTATGGGAAAATGAGGATTGACGAAACGTGAAAGCGGGTTGAGTAACCCGCACCTAGAACAGATGGCCACTGGGCTGGAAGGTTCTTGAATGGAGTTCAATTTCATTACGATGGTATCTAAAATCTATTTCAATCTACTTCATCTCTAAAAAGCTTCTTATTGTTAACTCAAGCATACTAAACGGATAATACTTCATTGCTATTTAAAAACTTTCTGCTTGTCTCCCGTGAACACTCCGTTGTCGAGTCGGTTTCCGCTCGCCGCAGCTGCCACCTCGTAATTCACAATTCCCCAACCATCGAAAATTAACGAGTGGTTTGAGTACAAACAGAACAAAGACTTAAGATAGGGTAGAACTTATAGGGTCGGATAAGACCGCGTAAAATGTAATCTCTGTAGGGACTTTTACCACTATTAAGATGGTTTTCCACCAGAGATGTGTTATATGCTACATTGCTATCGATACGTTTGATGTCCACCTATCATATTCATTGATGAACATGGATTAGCACTGGTGAAAACAGATTTTACATAATTATTATGTTTGAAGTGAAAACTTCTGAAGCGGCTTTGTTCACTTTGTTTGGCATGGGTAAAATATGTTAAATTCGCGTGAAGAAATATAACATACATGTAAGATTTAACCTTTTTAATATCCGACCGAAAATGAGGAGTGTCATCTTATATCATAACATTGACATGTCTGTCTGTGGCATCATAGCTCACGTACGTAGCGATCGGTTTTTTTTCAAGGGAAAGAAGAAACGGAAATAAATCTGCAAATATACTCGAGTGGGTCACATGAAAGCGCATGATGTGCAATAACAAAATAAATTGATTTGTTTACGCATCTTCCTCGTGTAAACACCTTGTGGCGGTACATATTTATGGTACATCTTACTCGCACCGCGACCATAGTTTGACCTGGAATCGGTGTCATAGCTTAGCTCGCAACATAGCTCCAAGAACATCTTTAGTGAAGAAGCACCTTTATCGTTTATCTAAGATTGTAGTGTAAACGTTGTTTTCGTATCCGTTGTCAAAGAATAAATCCCAAAGGATTTTTTCGATATGACAAAAAATAAAAAGTTTTGCTACGAACTTTATTTAAAATTTAATAAAGATGTTGACGGATTATTAAAGGTTTTGAAGGAGGAGTTTTGTTTAATTTAATTTTAAGATTAATTTGTACTCTTAGATTCTATGGTTTCTAAACCGTTAAATTCAGTGGAAATTTATCATCATTCTCGAAAAATTATGTGCGCTTTAAGCACGTGCTTTAACGGTGGAGGTAAACATCGTAAGGAAACCGCATGTTCTGAAAACTTTAAAGCGTAGGTAAACCACAGCTTGGTGAATTAAGGACTAAATCTCGTCAAGCGAGAAGCCCTGTGTCCCAGCAGTGGGAACGTAAATAGACCCTATTTTAGTTTATGTACTATAATCAGAATCTGTAAAACAGCTGTAATCTGAATTCTCAGCTTTATCGACTGAATGGACTCAAAAGTATAGACCATCGGACCAAGAACTTAAATCCAAATACCTTCTTTCATTACCCAATATTTAAAGAGTTAGGAATGTAATGGCTCCATTAAAAGCTGAATTTTACGACAGACTTGATGAGGTAGGTAACAGTTGGGAGTAACTTTTACCCTTTTAGATTCTGTCAGCACCTGTGCCGCTTAAATTATGAAAATATTTTATGATTTACTACCCACGTTGTAGCTTCTAAACCCCGCCCACCTTTCTATTTTTAGACATTATTAGTGAGTAGTATGGTTTCATTAACTTTGTGTTATTTAAGAATCTTTTGTTGATATTTTTGTGCGTTTGACACTGAAAGATGATTAACTATCGTCAATTTTGAATTTTATGTACCTATTAATAATAAATCCTTGAAAATGTCCTTAGAATTGAACTGATCTTTGACTGACTGTAAATTTGATTAATACGGGAATAAACTTTCTCGGGTTATGGTATAATATAATCAATATTATATTATGCAACTGGTATATAATAATGGGTTTAAAAAATGCCGCTTGTTTTTTGAGGGATGCGCTGCAGGGCAAGGTCTACAATAGCAACAAGCGAGGTTTTAAATGCGCAATTAAGTATACCTGAATTACTTTATATTCACCTACTTCGCAAAAGTTCAAAGCAATCGAAATACCTACTTCGAAACATACACAAATGACACGGATCTGTAGCTTTTTCATATCTTCCATTCCAACACCGCAGAAATATAAATACATTTGAAAATCCAACGTGTACAGTGCAGAATATAAATAGAAAATTCCAGTAAGGAATCCAATACTAAGCCAGCGTTCAATATTTGCCTTGCCCGCGAATGCACTAGTTCACAAGTGAAGTTAGAGTTCATGAGTTCTTGAAACTTGGACAGTTTTCAATTACTAGAACTTAGTTATGGCCGGCTTAAATGTACCGCATGTCAACTACGTCGACGGGTATTCTGAAACTATATAATCTTAGCTTCCTGCTCGTAGATAACAATCAACTATGAAATTTGAATGTTTTTCAACCTCGTCGTCAGAATAAAGTCAGTTCAGTAGCCATACCACGAGTTGCCGCGTACGACTGTTGGAGATTGCAACAAAAAAAAATGTTATATCATTTATTCAGGCCAATATAAACAGTGAACTTAAATAATATGATACGATGACACTACCGAAGCTTTACAACTGTGTGGTAGACAACAACAGGTTGTAATCCAATGCAATTGTCAGAATTTTCGCGACAAACATTTTATCTATATCTGTCAAATGTATGGGATTACAACATGTTGTAATCTCCAACAGGGGTAAGTGGCAACTCGTTAGGGCTACAGTTCAGTTCTTATTATTGGCACCGCGCTAGCCAATTGCTACGACTTGCCAGTGTTATTCAGTTACTTGCAAGTATCGTAAACTACACAGAATAGGTATGATGCCTCCATAAAATGGTAAAAAAATGGTATTTCTGTTTGGTCCGTCTGTTAGCCCGTCCAAAAATACTAGACAACTATTTGTTTATAACTTTTTAAATTATCATGTTTTTTAACATGATAATTTAAAACAAGTAATAGACGAAATATTTAATGCATTATTATTAAAAACACTTATACGAGTTTCTGCGAAACAGTTTTTCAGTAAATCATTAATAAAATATTCAATAATACCAAATTACTTACTAAAGGAAGTTTGATAGTTTCATAAGCATATAGTCAAAGAAAATATTCAGCGATAAAGTAATGTGGTATTATTTAATATTATGTAAATGATTTACTGAAAAACTGTTTCGCAGAAACTCGTATATTTTTAACTCATCAAATTTTAAATAAAATGAATATGAACTGACTGTAAATTATGTGTATCATAAATAAAAGGAATGAAAAGAGTCTGTATTTAAATAAAACGCAAAATATTATTTTTACATAAAATTTATGTATTAATAATAAAAAATATATTTTATTTGTTTATTGTAATACGAGTCTTATATTAATACCATTTGATACACATTGAGGTAAAGAAAAGCCGTGTTGGCTAAGTGGTACCCACTCGACTTTCATTTCGAAGGTCGTGGGTTTAAACCATGCACCTCTGGATTTTTCTTCTCGAACAATTTGTATGCGCTTTAAACACGTGCTTTAACGGTGAAGGCAAACATCGTGAGAAAACCGGCATGTTCTAAGAACTTTAAAGAGTTTGAAGGACATGACTGTGACATTCAACAACCCGCACTTTTCAGCGAGAGAGATTAGGCCTTAATTCACCATTAAGGCCTAATCTCTCTCGTCAAGAGAGGAATCCCTGTGTCCCAGCAGTGGGAACGTTAATAGGGTGTTGATGATGAGGTAAGGAATACTCTTAAGTAAAATAAGATTACCATTATCTTTGAGCAATTAGCAGTTTAACAAATAATTAAATTTGTCAAGTCTAAGTAAAGCTTTCTATTTAATTTATAAACCTAACCACTTATTAATTAAAATGTGTATAAAAATAAAAGTCTTGCTTCCCTTAAGATTATTCAATTGACAGTGGAACCGGAAGTAAAGATTTTGATTTATCTCTAACAAGCATACTCAAGCATTGTTCAAACATACAATATTTACACACAACTGCAATTGTCACACAAATGTTTTTTTTTTTGTATTTGCTATGAATCTAGTTTTGATTGACTAGTATTCCGTGAGGCATCCGATTCGGCTGCTCTTCTTACATTGTCACTTATCGGCGGTCGAGCTGTAACAAACACAAGTTTTAAATACATACAAATTTACTTAATTTCAATACATGCTTGTTTAAATAGAGTCTGAGTATTTTTTTTAATATTTTTATTATAAAAACATTCTTAGGCGACTTCTATTCGACCTGGTCCCAATATTGTGGGACGAATCGACACATTGTTAAAATTTATTGGGCACTCCAAAGCACGGTGCAGAACAACCCATTCTAAAAGATCTCTTGGGCGAAAAAATTATCTTAATACTGCACATCTCACTGGGACGAATCATGCAAGCACAAATCAGATAGTGTTAGGTATATTATACTTCAATATTCCTATGACCTCCTCCTTCTTTATCTGCTTAAATCAATATCATCATAATATTGCATTGTCCCCCATACTATTTTTGTCATAAATTGTCAAGTATCCACGCTGGACAACCAACCAACTTGACCTTAGACATTGGACCAGAGCGTTCGGAGTAATTACCCCCTTATTTTTCAAGTCTTTGTCCAGCAGTGGATGTCGCATGCCAAAAATGATGAGGTTTACTAATTATGATATATTATACATATCTCTCATTAGTGAGATATATTATATTGATATGCACAAGGAGAAGAAGCCGTACCACAGGCAGACATCATCTATCTTCATAAAGACACATTCGAGTTTTCGATAGTTGGATAAATAGCCATTATTATGATCAGGTTTATCTAACTTATCACATTAAATTTGCATTGTGATAGAGTATATATTTTGTCGCGAGATTTATGGTACTTACCGAATCTTCTTAGGAGGATCTTTTCTATGCCGTGTATGGGAGATTCGAAGGTCAGGCACAAGATTATGGCAAGGAAGAATGTAAGCCCGATGTGAGATGTCGCTGTCGCAGTCTGCAACAAAATATTGAATAACTTAACATAAATATTTAAAAAATAAAAATCCACACAACAACATTTAGCTCCATATGAAGCTATTAAGCGTATTTATCTATTAAATCTGATGTGTTTTATTATTTGATATTTTATAGTTGTCCCTAGACCGAGGAGAAAGTGCTTGCTAAACATACAAACTTTTTGCCTCTCGAAGGAATTGAACCCTCTCTAGCTCTTGTGCCGCAAGCGGACTTTCTTCCACCAAGCCAGACAATTTGAACCATATTTATCCCATCATACTATAAATTTTGATCATTTTCATAGTTTTCGTATTTCATTATTTGTTTCGGAATCAAATTAACTTGAATTGTAAACTACCGATTTATTTATTTTTATTAAATGTACCTATTATGTAAAAGGACAAATGAAATAAAATACGCCTCTTTTAATTCCTCTATAAGCCCAAAGTTGTAAAACCAAAACGGCTTTTCGCAAATTATATAACGAATTATTCATTCCCAAAAGCCTCGAATAAAACAAGGAGCTAATCAACGCACATCCAAGTTTAATTTTAATTTCCTGCTCAGACTTAATCACAGAATATTGTAAAAGTTCCGGGGAAATTGAACGACCCTCTTTTATCAGTCATAGACTCGAGATAAGCCCGGAATGGAACGACATTCTGTTGAATTGAACTACGGGTATAGAAGTTCGGAGCACTAAACCAAAGAAATTGTCTGACCCGTCGGGGATGCAAAATTGAACTAAGTTTTCTGGTGCCAAGCCAATTCAATTCGTTTAAAAACATTTGGTGAATTTAATGATCAAATACTAAAATTCATTCATTGTCTGTAATTATCTCATACAATTTTATATGATAATATACTCTTTTTTTTATATAATAATATACTCTTTCTCTTAAAATATTACCGATAAATTCAATAAGCGGCATTTTAAATGACAAAAGTTAACAGAAATACTTAAATCAGTGTTATTTAATCGTATGTTTTTATCCGTGCAAACATTTAATAAGCTTTAGTTATACATTTTGTTTAATAAAAGTTATTGGTTTCTACAAATAATACATTAATAAATGAATAGCTATTCATTATAATTAGTAAAATAAAAGGTAAGTCATACTGCTAAGAGTGAAGCGTGGGTGTGCTAAAACATAATTTACAATGATCATTGTTTCAGTGGCAACACTTATTTTAATTTATAAGGCTGATGTAGCTTCCAAACCGTTACATTATTAAAAAAAGTGTGTGTGTGTCAGCTACGACGCACGATTGGAGTTAACTCGTTACGAACGATAATTTCAAACACAAACACTTGATTTTACTCCTCATAAAATTTCCGTACCGGGCCTTATAACTCAAAACGCTTCTTAAGGAGTAAACTCCAAAAAACTTTTGTTCTTGTATGTTTAAATTTTTATAATGATTTTTATTTATCGCTGGTAGTGTTTTTAGATGTATATAATTACTATCTGTGTTTCACAGTGTTAACTTCTATGGATTTATGGATGCTGTTATGGATTATCATCCAACATTTACATTTTTCCGCGGTAAAAAGAAATTTTATCAAACTCTAGAAAATCTGTGTACCTAATACCAAGTTTAATTTTAATCGTTTCAATAGTTTGTTCGTGAAATACGGACAAACAAACAGTCACGCACTTACTCTATCCCATATATACAAATACAAATACAAAAATATTTATTGACAATTTTACAAGTTCAAATTATAACTAGGTTTGGGAGCTCTTCTGGTAAGTTATCATAACCTGTATTAGAAGAGTCCCCTCTTTTCTCTGACGCCGTTATAGACTGGTATGAGAACATTATATATGTAAGTATGTTATAGATATTACAATTATTATTATACATATCAATATTACAAGAACAAAAAACATAATAATATATAATATTATTATGGGTGTAGGTACCTATAAATGATTTCGCATTCATACATTTTTATCATCTAAGTAGTAGCTCCGTGGCTTACAACATCCTCCATATCTATGAAAAACGATTTACAATAATATAGCTAAGAATAGGAAAGAAAATGAATACGTACCACAGTGAAGAGTGTAATGTGAGCTGGGTGCCTCAACTGGCCCACGTAATACAATTCAACAACTCCATTCACTAAGTATGCGCAAAACGTCAACCTGGAAACCGGAACAAGGAATTTCCAAGTCAACAGCTTACTTAGGACTCCTGGAAAGAAAATAAAGATTAGTCGTACATATAAACAACACAACAAACGACTTATTTTCAGCGGTGCACCTTTGTAGTGTAATGATATGGTTTTTGTATTTTGTACAGTTACATAATCACATGGTTTTGGGTCTGGGTGTTTTCTATGTATCTTATGTATGTATTTACAAAAAAAAATATGTATCTATGTAGTATATCAGTCACCTAACACCCATAGTACAAGCTCTGCTTAGTTTGGGGTTAGGTGATGCTGTGTGAGTAGTCCGGAAATATTTATATTTATTTATTTAATTAGTTAAAGTTTATTTCAAATTGAGATTTCAAAAATTTGACATCTATTTTAATCATGTAAATTTTAGACGATCAAAATTGCAGGTTCGGATGGTACTTAGGTAAATTGATTACTTTGGTTTCTGCACTTGTAAGTTGATATTTTGAGAGAAAAGCGTTATAAATTTAAAAAAATCTGTCTGCGAATTTTCGGTTGCATACCAACAAAATAAATAATTCTAGACAATCCACACAACATCTTGTTACGGGTACTAGACATTAGGTACTTTATATAATTGACTAACATATATTTATATATATACATATACATATATAAGTATACAGTATTTTTTATGAAACATACCCTATTCAACAATATTGCTAAACAAACCCAAAAGCTGCTGTTTAAAAATACGACCGTAAAGATTTTGAATCTCACCTCCACTTCCCGTAGCACAAGCAACTATCATCCACCCATTGCAAATTCCCCAAGCCAATTTATGAAGAGCTATGTACGCCGCAGCCTCTATGTTGTTATACTGGTACCAGTCTTGGTAGAAAATGGACACGGAAAATGTCACAGCCACACCGAGTACCACACTGACAATCCAGCCAAACGTTTTAATTCGGAATGAGAGTTTGTAGCTGAAAATAAAGTAAACATTGATAAGGTAACTCTTAAGAAATAATTTCATTATGTTTTTGCTTTTAATGTGTTGATTATACGTCATTCATTAGCAAAAGGATCTCCTCTGTTGTTTATAGACCTTACCCATACATTTTTAATACACATATCTTTTCAAATCGGACAAGTACTTCTTGATATTAGCGCGTTCAAACAATTAAACTCTTCAGCTTTCTGTCATCTATATTACAATCTATATTAGTATAGATATTTCGGTAGGAAGCGGCTTGCATTTGTCGTAAATTCGCAGTGTTATCTAAAGTATAATTCCTATTGTTAATTAGATAATACATTTGCAAATTTGGGCATGTTTTACCATTTCCGAGTTAAATGAGACAATGGTTAAAATATAGAGATAGCTCTTGACATAACTAACCATTGCTGAGTTAACTTGGATTTTGTGAAATAAGCCCAAACGAATTTAACCTAATAATTATACAAAAAGAACTAACTACTGAAAGGTGTCTGTTGCAATAAAATACAATGTTATATCATCTATTGGAACAATACCTACAGGAACAGGTTTTAATTGTGAGATCAAAATCTAATTATGTAGAGGCTATAATTTCCTTCAGTTTTTCTCAGGCAAAGTCATTCCACCACTTCATGATTCACTCCGGAAATTCCTAATAATAAGCCTGTTCTTTACCATGAGTTTATCAATAATCGAATCTCCTAAAGAAGACAATAAGTATAATAAATCGCGAAATTTAACGCTTTATTTTCTATTTTAGAGTTAAACTCAACGGGCGAAAATGTAACAAAATACCTACAATAAGGCTTCTTACAGACGCCTTTCAAATTGAACAGAGCAAGCACGACAATAATATCGCTTCTTGCAAAGGCGTGTGTTGAATTGCAGCGCTGAGATACAGTCTTTTGAACTAGTAACTGACACAATTCCATTTAGAGTTCTCCAAGCCAATACCAAAAATACTATACCCACAGACTCTGAGTGGTCAGTACTTCGCTCGGTTATGCTGTGTTTTTTTGGATTTTTCCATAGAACGAATACAAAAAATAACCATAAAATGTACCTCTACATATATTTTCAAAATAATTTATTAATATTCTTTCGATAATTTTAACATTAATTAAAATTCATCCAATATTTACTGATTACCGCATCCGACTAAACAAACACACAGCGACACTGCGACTTCACAGGTGCAAATTCCAAATACTGCTGTTTCAATTTAGAGGTATTGTTGAAGACCGCATGAAATTCCATTTTTGTATTAGTTTTTGAGTTTATCGTAAGTAACCTACAGCATACATACATTTATTATTATCTCAAATAACAATAAAAGCTAGACTAGTAATTCTCAAGAATTAGCTCTATTATTCAAAGGAAGGACAAAAAGGAAGAAATAGAATTCAGAAACAAGCCAAGTAAATAAAAGATAAATTATTAAAGAAAATTACTTACTCTTGAGTTTGGATCCGATGAAGAATATACCCTGTTAGTAATCCCATAAAGTATATAATCATTTTCATGTGAGTTTTTATGTAAGCTTCTTTGAAGTAAAAGTTAGAGGCGATGTCTGTGAATTCTCTGTAAGCAATAAAACAAAAGGTAATTAGTTAGGTATAAAATTCCTTTGTGAAGTAAACTCATTTCTAAGTACTGCCTACAAACATTTAGGGGGATTAGGTTTATTGTTTTGCGAGTAATTGCTACGTTTTAATTAGTTAAATAATTAGCTGCGGAGGTCTTTGTAGTAACTTGGTCAGATCACCTTTTGTAGACTGTTGTTCTAATAGAGCCTCATATTTACCTTGTTGATTAAAGGAAGAATTTAAATTAGATACCTAATAGATATTTAGCTCATCTTCATTAATGGGTCGACCACTACTGAATATAGGGTTATCTCTTAACATTTCTCGGGCACGATTTTTACGCGGATGCTTTTGTGGCTGATTCTTTAGTTATCAATCAGGCATATATTACATTTGAATTTGTAATTCTTAGTACACTTTCAACATATTATACTTTCAACTCTGTTAATAGAGCAGTGTTAAAAGTATAATATTTTTTGGAGAGTTGAGTAGGTGGCCATTTGCATTTTGTAACTCATTTCTACTCACGTGCATCATAAAATGCTTTTAAATCGGATTGGGATTAAATGAATTAGAAAATACTATTATCCTAGCACAAATATACCTATTAAGTCTCATTAATAGGATTCATACATAATTATCACCTTAATCAGATTCTTACTTATATGTTTCGTTTTAGTAACCATATAATCTGAGTTTATATCAACATAGGTTAAAATCTTGACTTTAAATTCCCACTTCCATTTCAATAATAATAATATTATAATAATAACTAATAGCTTAATTATTCCAAATATCCAAACCCAAAATGATACACACTTGGCTTAGGCCCGTGTGCTCTCATAATTTTCCGACAAGCAAATTGTCGAGCGGATAAAAATCGCAGAACAAAATAATAATAAGTTCACTCTACATACTGCAGAAACCCGCATAGTAGTTTTTCAGCTTATCACGAACATAGATACAAACGAGGAACTTTAATTAACAATTAGGAAAGATTTTACCATACTCACTTGGCATAGAACAAAAACGTGGGATCTAGATGGTCCTTATAAGTAATCACAGCAGGAACTACGAGTGATATGACGATTGCTAAAGAAAGTAAAGTAGGTCCCATTCTTCGCCATCGCCACAGACCGTAAATGAAAATTGGTGCCACGAAGAACAACTGTGTATCTACAGAGAGATACCAGGACTGGAACATGCACTGAAACAGATATGACCTTGTTTACAATTGTAGCCAAACATCATCATCATTCTCTTGCCCTTATCCCACATTACGTGGGGTCGGCGCAACATGTTTTTTCTTTCCATTTTTCTCTGATATTCGTCATCTCAACACTCACTCCTTTCTTACAATTGTAGCCAAAGAAGAGAATCAAAGTTATTACCTCTGGTTCTTAAAATAGCCTCTTTTTGACGTTATTTTTAATCAGGTATTAAATAATTAAAATCGCCCCTTAAATTAAATTAGTTAACCTATACGTGAAGCTAATACTTTTTACAACAGATTTTTAGTATAACAATAGAAGTTTGTTCATTTTAATTTGACTTTGATTTTACTGTTTTTACATAAAAGCAAAAACAGAAACAATTTTACAATTAAATTTCAACTGTGCATAACTCAACGGAAACGTAATATCGAGTGACAAATTGTAAATTGAATTTTCTGTTGATAAAATTCTTTTATATATTAAAAACTTCATAACAATAAAATTCATGAAATGGTATGACAGAATAAACAAGATAGGTTAAACGAATAAACGATATTAATAATATAACAAGGTAAAATCATACCTACGCTGCAGTTCAACTGACCAAAAGTCTAAAATTATTAGATACGATTTGAAAACAATATAAAATATTCAATGACAAAATTAATGGGGTAAAGATATATCAAGTTTTGGTTCTGACAGAATATAAGTACATAAGTACAAATGATAAAGTTATCCAAGTTCACCTGAATGATCATTTACAATATTAGATTTACGTCTTGTATTTATAAAAGGCTTACTGGATTCTTCCGGCTTTGCTCGGTTACAAACCTTCCTTTTTAATCACTCTACCGAATGCAGAAAACCGCAAAAAAATCCATTCAGTAGTGTTTGAGTTTATGCCAAAAATAAAGACTCCAACTAAGTCCAGTGGGGAACTTTTTTGATTTCACTAGTTGCCCCGTTCCGGCTTTGCACGGATACGAAAACCTTTTTCTTGAATTACTCTACTTATTTCTGATAACTCTGATCTGTCATTTTCTGAGTTTATCAGGAACATAACGACAGACGCTACAGACAGAATGTGTAAAATGTAAAATAATAACATACTTATTGTGACATTATTTATAAACAATAATTATTCAATTAAAAAAAAAGGTGTGTATGCGATTCACACACGTTAGAAGTGAAACTTCAGTAAATCGACAAAAGAATGAGGTGAATAAAAAAAAACAAAAAAAACTGTGCAAAAAGATTCGGGCGGTCACCCATCCAAGTACTGGAGTCGCGCAAAGTTGCTTAACCTTGTTAGCGTTTAAGATTGGCTTACTTGTCGTTTTTTCCGTTGCATCCGGTTTGAAATCACAACGATTCTAAAGAAGTTTCACTTCAAAAAAATAAAACCTTTAAAATATACGGAACATTTGAACACTTACCAGCTGATCTGTGTGGAAGTAGTTGTTGACGTAAAGAATGTTGACCCACCAAGAAGACATACATCTTTCCTTCTCTAACAATAGCCTGTCGTCCCAAAGCGGACCCTCCCCGATTTTCGGGAACCAAGTCATGTAAAACAGTATTACAACTAGATAAGCCGGCGTTACCCTGAAAAAGTAAACATTTGTGGAGTCTTCGAATAGTTTGTCTCAATTTTAGACAAGGGTTTGGAACAAGTTTATGTTTAAGGCTCGGTTTTGCCCTTTTTGATGTAAAATGTCAAGCGTCTAGACGGTTTTAAATATTTTGGTAAGTAATGATATATAAGCTTTGAAACGTAATAGCATGTTATAATATGTGTCCACAAGTTAATCAAAACAAAAATCTTAAAAATATTTTCAAATCATAACCTAATCAAATCAAATGAAACTTAAATTCTTCCTATCTACCTAAAATTATGGTCGTGTTTTCTTGACTTGTGAAATCAAACTATGGAAGCGAATGATTTTGTAACTTTTAATTATATTAAGTTAATAATTATGTATGATTTCGTTTCTTGTCATTGTAACATTTAAAAAACTATTTGGTACATTTTAAAACTGGAATTTTCCTAACATAAACAAATGAATTCCCGCAAAAATCTCCAAATTACCGTTTTAACTGTTTATCATAGCTAAACGTGAAGCACGTGTTTAGCATTTACTACAATACCATGTTTTTATCAAGTTTTAAAATCACTTAACTTGTTCCGAAGCACTTTTTAACATCATTAATTTTTTCCATTATTTCTGGGAAGTCTACTCCTTCCCAGTATAGAGAATAGAATAGAACCTTTGTATCTAGAATTTCATCATCATAACCCTACTATCGTTTCCACTACTGAGACACAGGGAATTCTCTCTTGAGAGAGATTAGGCCTTAATTCACCACGCTGGCCAAGTGCGGGCCGGTGAATGTCACATATCCTTCAAATCCTTAAAGTTCTTAGAACATGCCGGTTTTCTCACGATGTTTGCCTTCACCGTTAAAGCACGTGTTTAAAAGCGCACATAAATTTTTCTCTACAATAAAATTCAGTTCAATTTATTTATTTCGCTAAAAACGCTAAGAAAGTGGTACCAAGTCTATAGCCTACTTAAGCTATTTAATTTTGTAGATGCAGTCGTGATTGGTAAATAATTAAATTTGTTTATGAAAATCTTTGATATAATCAATGGATAACAAGTAACAGCAATTCCTTACCTAATATACCGAAATATGAGTATTGGCAGTACATTTAATTTTCCTCTGCGCTTATCTAACTCGATAAGGAGCAGTCGTGAGAATAGAAAAGCGCTGAGCATCAAGAATGTATCCACTAGTAGAGCATTGTTCAGCATGAAACCATTGGCGGGGTTTTTCACAAGCTGAAAATGCAAAATTGTGATTTACAAGCATATATATAAGTACATATAATATTTGATCTCTGTAATAAACACAAAAAGTATATAACGAAAAGCAAATTTTAAAATTGAATCAGTTTTTGCATTGATAATTTTTCGCAGTGGATTGCACGCACCGTTATTTATAACTGAAATATTGTGCCATTTTTTTGCTTTTGTTTTTGTAGATGAAGTCAGTTTATTCGCTACAAAATGTCGAAAGGCATTTTTTGCCATTTATAAGAGAACTTGTTTTTAACGCGCAGATATTTTTTAAAGTTATAATGGCTGTGTATAAAAACATTATATCAAATTTATTTATTGCCATTTATTCATCATTAAAGCACGTTATAAATACAATACGTGTAATTCATATTTCATTCATCCAATATTCATTAATATGAATATCTTAATATATATAAATCTTGTGTCACAATGTTTGTCCTCAATGGACTCCTAAACCACTTAACCGATTATAATAAAATTCGCACACCATGTGCAGTTCGATCCAACTTGAGAGATAGGATGGTTTTTACGGCGAAAAAAATTCGAATAATTTCCGGGAAAATTTTATACCCGTGCGACGCCGGGCGGGCCGCTAGTATAAATAGATAAAATTTTTCCTCATAAATAATGCATTTAAATTACAATAAATCATACCCGATCCCAAGCTTCCGCGTCCATGACTGGCCCGCTCGCTATAAACAAGCATGCATGGCCAGCCAGTATGAAGAACATCGCCAAAGACTTGATACCAGTAACGCATTCCAGTCCAAGGCTCGTCTGTTGCTTCGTAGATAGAATCTTCTTCATATTGTTGATAGCCGAAAAGGATAGAATCAGATCTCGTATCACTGACTCCTTAGCTTTGCAGTAGAACTTGGTGTATATCTCGAAAATTGTGGCAATGAATACAATCGAGGCGAATAATAATATCAATGATCTGGAAGTAAAACAAAAATAATGCTACTATTAATCGTAATGGTGTTATAATAAACATAAACAGCAATTACTTCAATTATTATTAAAATCATATAATTTATGTATGATAGTTGGTAATTTTAAGAGCGTTAGATATGGAAGTGGATGGATATGTGGGAAGAGGGAGGCCAAAGAAAAGATGGATGGACTGTGTGAAAGAAGATATGTGTAAGAAAGTGCTGAGATGACGGATGGATTGCTATCCAATTTCAGCTTTCAACTGTATTCACTACTCACATTTGTACGATATCTATATCCAGCAGTAGGTGTCGAACAACCTACTGCTAAATATGATTATTATGATGATGAACAGTTTCTGATCTGCTAGACCTGGAGATAACGTTAAATTTTGTAAGATTTGGAGAGAATGAAGTCACCTTTCTTATTAACTTTAGCTTAAGTATTTATTAAAATTACCAACTCATCATCATCATCATCATCATCCTGCCCTTGTCCCACACTATGTGGGGTCGGCACCACATGTGTTTTTCTTCTTTCAGCAGTAGGTGTCGAACGACCTACTGCTAAATAATATGATGATGGTATATAATATTTGGATTCCTTACAGAAAAGCTACGTCCAGTGAAGTGACAGTAAGTGGTTCCCGCTTGTAGCAGTCACTGTCGGTCACTGCAACTCCAGAGCTGTTGCCCATGGTGTAAGAAAGCACCGCGTTCACAAATGTGGAGACTGCTTGAGCGTTGCAGGCACTGGGCACACAAACTGCCCATCGAAGAGTCTCGCCACGTCCCGTTCGCACCTGTAAATAATCTTATATATCATCATCATCACCCTATTAACGTTCCCACTGCTGGGACACAAGGACTTCTCTCTTGGCGAGAGAGATAGATATATAGATCTTATATATAATAAATCTAAATTTAAAATTTAAGAAAAACCCGCGATTCCCATGCCTTTATTTCCTTAAACGTAAAACAACATAATATTTTGTAATGTGGACGCGATGCGATTTCATTTGATACCCCACACTAGTATATTTGCAGATTTTTTTAAGAACACTCGCTCCAGACTCACCGTTTATACAAAAAAAAAAAACTTAAACTTATAACACCCCTCTTTTTTGGTCGGGGGTTAAAAATGAATCGCAAAATGTGTTGCTAAGCGCATAACTCAACAACGCCCGGACCAATATGGCCCTTTTTTTTTAATGTTCGTTGGAGTTCAATGACGGTTTTTACGCCGAGAAAAAACAAATTATTGCCGGGAAAATAATTACCGCCGCTCGTGTCATATAATTAATTATAATGACAATGATTTTGATTTGTTTATTAAATATTTTTTTTGGGACTAATTACACTATTATAAATTGTAGATGTGTGTGAATGATTTTGTATTTCTATTGAAAAGCAAGAAATAAAAGGCTTTTTTATTTTTATTTTATTTATTAATTTTTTTTTGGGACTAATTACACACACATTTTTGATAAAATAAGTACACGGAACGCTAACGGGACGGTTTCAACAAATTCCGGGTAGACTGGTGCAAGGTAGCGGTAGATAGGGACAAGTGGATTTATTGGGGCCTTTGCCCTATGAATAAAGTACTAAAACAAAGCAAACAAAGCATTTAAATCTCCGATCTAAAATACATAGAATCAAATCATCACGTCAAAGTCAAAGTCAAAACGTTTATTTCCTTAGAAGCACATAGCCTACATGGACAGGTCAACTTAAAATTAATAAAACTAAATTCCTTAAATAACAAATATCAAGGAAATAACATTGTCTTGACAGTTCGCTTCAATGTTTTGATTAACTCGTAGATTTAATTTGGTCATAGGCATTAGAGCATCTACTGAAGCTAAAGGTTAACAACGTTGCATAAATCATGTTATATAAATGTAACTACAATATTATAGACAGGTTCACCGTTAGTCCATTAATAGATTTAAACTTGTGGCTTCAAGTAATAAGGCTTACACACCTATATCTATGGAATATTAGCATCTGTAAAGCCTTAGCAAATTGTGTTTTGTTTAGAATATTTATTACACGATTATGGTAACGCAAATTTACCAAATTGTTATGCCTCTATAATTGTCAAATTATCATAATCACTGTGTTATTTTCTGTTTTGATAGGATTTACTTTTGCGTTCTCAGTACGGTTTATATACAAAATTGTGAAACGTTTAAAACGTAATTTTTTTAATTACGTTTTAAACGGATTCTTCTGTCAATCTTATTTTATTGATAAGCAATACATTTTAAATAATTAATTTAAAGGATATAAGAAACCTGATTTTCTTTGCAATTTGCAGTGCGGCTAGCATTTGCAATGACAATAAATACATCTCAAGGGCAGTCCCTAACTGTTTGCGGCATCAACCTTGAAAATCCACTTAAAAATTGACTGCCTCGGTGGCGCGGTGGGCGAATGTCCGCTTGCAGAGCAAGAGGTAGCGGGTTCGATTCCCGCCGAGGGTAAACTTGGCCAACCTGTAAACTGTTTGATTCCTTAAGTGTCGACGACCTCTGTGGCTCGGTGGGCGAAAGCCCGCCTGAGGCGCAGGAGGTTGCGGGTTCGATTACCGCCGCGGGACCAGATTTTGTACGATCTGCAATTTCTGGTTTCGGGTCTGGGTATTTTCTATGTATAATATGTATGTATTTACAAAAAAAAAATTTATCTATGTAGTATATCAGTCACCTAACACCCATAGTACAAGCTCTGCTTAGTTTGGGGTCAGGTGATGCTGTGTGATTAGTCCGGAAATATTATTATATTATTATTATTATTAAGTGGGTCAAAGATGCGTCATGAGGCGCTTGAGATTTGAGTCCTGCTGAAGGAGGACATACCTTTTTCTTCTCTGGTCGCTGCTTCCATTTGATAGTGGCTAAGCAGTACTGCCCTCTTACGGAGAATCCGTCATCTCCCGAATCTTCTATCCCCACGCACTCGTCGAAGTTTCCGAGGTGGTACGACGAGCCGAATAGGAGACCTTGTGGGGACTTGGCTGAAGCGTCGAACACTGTGAAGAAAACAAATAAAAAAATATTTATAGGTACATTGCAGGTCGTATGCTTGAACAGCTGAAAACGGTTTCCAAATCTAGGTAAATAGTAACTATGGTAGTGATTGGTTTGGATGAAGGAATCTTTCCTAGTTTGAGATGTAAATTATCTAATTCATATAAACGTGACGTCAAGCAAGTATTTTTTAAGATTTGATTAAAAAAAAAAAAATTTTATGCAGACATATCCGTAATTTTCGCGCACAGAATACGAACCTGCATCTCTGGGATAGCGTCCCGACGCGCTACCAATTACACCAACGCGTCATTACGTGTATTATCGGATGTGTCTTAATCTTTTACTGCGTATAATTAAAAATAGTTCACCTGCAAAGTGAGGTTAACCACTTATTAAAAATCATTAAGTAATAAAACAAGTCTCTTACTAGTTCTTGATGGTTAGGGTAAATAAGCTGTCATTTCGAAATTCTGAAATAAACATAAAAACAACTTTGCATGCTTTGGATTACGCAGTCTTCCAAATCATGCAAAATAAGTTCCTATGTCGGACTTATTACGATTTTATGGAATTCGTATTTGACGCCGTGTTTGTGCCATACAGCAAAAAAGTTGTATTTTTCGCATAAACCCAAATTAGACGGCAAATTCTACGTGACTCACATTTAAAATAAGCCGGCAAGTTAAACTAGCTGAACTGAGTTATTATATTGTATGAATTTTAATGCCACGGACTCCATAAAATGTCTTATATTTATTTTAATGACTGGAACTTTTTTTTTTACTTTTTATCTTGACTGTTGAGGTTATGGCTGAGGTTATGAACCTGCAACTGTAACCTAACAATTGTGGAAAATGGATAAGTTTGATGGGTGATTAAAAATTAAAAATTGTATGTATCATACATTAGAGAAAATATGTTTAAGCTGTTGAATTATACGGAATTCACGGTTTATTAAAATGTTCAAAAACTTTTATTTTTGTGAAATTGTTATATAATTGTATAACACACGTATGTCCAATTATGTATTTTTTTACTTTGCCTCAGTGGCGCGGTGGGCGAAGGTCCGCTTGCGGCGCAAGGTAGTGGGTTCGATTCCCACCGAGGGGCCAAGTGTTTCTATGTTCTGCGAGCACTTTCTCCTTGTTATCAGTGTTTAATATGTATACTTAATAAAAAAAATCTTTATATCATGTATGTCAATTGTATTAAGTATATCAGATGTCTAGTACCCGTAACTCAAGCTTACCGCGAAGCTATAAGATATTGTGTGGATTGTTAGGAAATATGTATTTACTTTATTCAATCGTCTATGTGTTAATATCAAAGTGCCTATCTGCAATTCAATTAAAACAAGGTAATTTGACAATTCACTTATGTGGGTTATTAACCCTCTTATGTGACTCCTATGTTCGTCTTTGGTTCATCGATTTACATAACGAGTATTTGTGCAAAATTTAAACTGAATTCAGAAGTTTCATAGAAAATCGAGTGTGGCGCGTGAAGATTTTAGTTGGCCGTCAAACTTCTCATCGTCACTATACTTACCAGCAAAATAGTGGTATATTATGAAGTTAATAAATAAGCGTTGCTATTTATCATTTGATAGAAAACAAAATTTTTATTGTGTGTAGTGTAAGTACATTGTACATACTTGTAGTAAGTAAATGTGTTTTTGTGGGTGGATTTTTCAGCCCTCATTCTATCACTCAAATATTCCAATTATCCCCTTCGCAGA
The DNA here is from genome assembly GCA_929108375.1 of Gymnoscelis rufifasciata. Lineage (NCBI taxonomy): Eukaryota > Metazoa > Arthropoda > Insecta > Lepidoptera > Geometridae > Gymnoscelis > Gymnoscelis rufifasciata. The sequence goes on along the minus strand of OV815302.1, from coordinate 6,562,055 downwards.
GTGTAGTCGCAGAGCATTTCTGGGTAAACCAAATAATTGTATGGAAATGTCTTTCTGTAGAGCTATCCGATCATTGAAAATTTGTTTTTATCCTTTATTTGCTTTCTAACGGTATATCAAAATTATGAATACATTATTAATATCAATAGTTTGACTAGTATAGAAAAAACTACCACGTACTCTTTTTAAAAATATTCGCACAGTTTTCTCTCTACGAGATTATTATATTTAATATTAAATATCCTATCTCGTATATTATATTTTTTACAAGGCAACTCTGAAATACATCCCAAATCAAAGCATTATGTGTATTATTGTTGTGTAGATTGTCGGAAATATTTATTTATTTTATTTATTATGATTATAAATAATTTGATATAGAGATACTTTAAATTCCGAAAAGAGAGATTTTAAGCTATAATTTATTATAAAACTATACAAAATGTTTCATTAATTACTTGTTAGTCCAAAACGATATATGTTACTGTTATAAGATCCGAAAATATATAGCTTTTATCTTAAAAAAAAACGTTATTCCCGTAGAAAACATCGGGGTGTGAAACCCATTACACATACCTTTTATAACAAAGATGAAGACACAAGCAGAGAGCTTTTAAATAATAAATCAATTCACAAATTACAAGTAAACTGAGAATAGAATTTGAAACAAAGTAAGATTGAATCCACCCACAATACTGTAAGACAAATTGACTGTAGAAGGAAAGACAAGTCATTGACCTGGAACTGAAATTTTGTGGCATCTAGACAACGTCGTAAATTGGTAGTGTTTCTTTTATCATAAACTTTTATATTTAGCAAAAACATAAATATTTTTTATAGTATACTTTTTTTTTAAGTTACTACACTATTCACTATTATCAGTGTTTTATAAATTTTCCGCGTTAAAAAATAGTCCTCGATATAATATCACATTAAAAGTTTTTTTCTAATTCGGCTGAGATTTGCACGTTTTACTAAAACGAAAGGTATTATATTTATAATATTATTTAATATGTTTATTATATTTATCCATTATTTAATTTGAATGCATGTTCATTATCTTCAAATCGATCTAATCATATTTAATTAAATGCCATATTCATCAAAATTTAAGTAAGACGACCTTCAACTGATACCAATTATCTTAAATACCAATCTAAGTATCATCCGCGTCCGCTAAAAATAAAATGTTGTGTGGAATCTTCTAAGTAAATCCTAGGAATGTTCATTCATCAATCTCCTTTTGTTAAAAGACAAAGCGGTTGGAAATGCGGAAACCCAGGGTGTATGTCCTCAGTTAAATAGTTTTCCGGTGCCATTAAGAATAGGTTAGATTGAGATCTTTGTTTTTAACCCCCGACCAAAAAGGAGGGGTGTAATAAGTTTGACGTGTCTGTCTGTCTGTTACATCATAGCTCCCGAACCGGATGGAGCGATTTCAATTTAGTTTATTGTATGAAAGTTGAGTTTAGCCCGGGTGTTCTTAGACATGTTTCATGTTCAAGTTATGGGGGTGAGAGTGGGGAAGGAAAACAAAAAATCTGCAAATATACTATAGTTAAAGAGCCAGCTTAAATCTGACAACACATTCTTTACGGTATCTGAAATTTCGTCCAGTGAGACTTCTATACCCAGTAAACAAGCAATGGGTACTAGCTAACCCCGGCCGCGGTAGGTTTGGGGTCCCTCAGGTGAGTCAGGTATGAAAAAAAAGTAAATTTTTAAAGTATTTTACGGCGTCTGCCGTTTTAATATGTTTTAATATATCTCTGGAAAAATTGAAAAATAATTATGGCTGCTGATTTTAAAGGTTGCAACATCCTGGCAGCCAGTTTTCAAAATTCGAAAAAAAATAAAAAATAAAGTATTTTACGGCGTCTGCCATTTTAGTATATTATCTATTGAACTATTATAAGTTAATATTGAAAATGGCTGACATTTTTTTCCGGTTGTAACTATCCGTTTTACAGCGAAACATTACCTGCAGTTTATGCGTAGAAAACATGTGGTAAAGTAAGAGCAGTAGTTTATGCTCTCTCTCTCTCTCTCTATCTCTTTAGTCAAATATTTTCTTCTTTTGTGTTAGGGCTGAGTGGTGGGTATTTAGTTCCTTTTACGAAAACAAAGGCACACCTGGCCCGTACCTACGGTTTACAGTAAAATTATTTTCCATGCTTGTAGCATTATTGATCAGTCTAATATTGTCATTAGAGGTTCAGATTATTTTAATAATCATGCTGGGCAATATGGTTAACTTGAAAAATCTTCTCACATTTGTATGCTAACCTGGACAGGAAACATCGAAAGGTTTATTGATGTCAGCAAAATATATACACAACTTGGACCACTTCTAGCTGAAAGCTGAAAGCTTAATTGGCGTCCACGCTTTCACTGGTTGTGATTTAAATCCAGCTTTTTATAATCGTAGAAAAAACCTTTCATGTTACTAAAAAATAACGTTGAATTTCAAAAAGCATTCGCTTCTTTCGGTGACTTTGGCCTGACTGAGAATACCTTACGTGAACTGTTTGATGTTAGAAGAAAGTTCCAGAAGTACACTTGCAGTATGTACAATGCTAAAAAATCCATCGATGTTGATGATGGGAGATTTCAACTGTTCATTAATTCCTACAAGGACAGCCTTGTAGATATGAATGAAAATTTTAATAAAAAAGTCCGGAGCTTTGATGCAAGCTTGATCCTTCCATATATTTTATTTTTATAGTCACTTGTCACCTTCTAGAGGTGATTCCGAAGATAAAAATTAATGATAAAATATTTTATCATTATACCTAGATTATTTCCAAAAATAAATATATTCTGATATTAATTATAAATATATCTAATTAATTTTTGACTTTTTTACATCTTTATAATAATTTTATATTTGTTACAGCCTTAGAATGGACCTTTTTTCCTTATTTTATTATGCACATTTAAGGTACGCATGTGTTCCGTATGTGTTCGTTTAATTGTATATTTATATATTTTTTTACATTACTAATATAATTTTTAATATAATTTAACAGTCCAATTAGGTAGGTCCTATTTCGAGAAAGAGGTCAGTCGCCGAATCCAACTCGGATGAGCAGCGTTACCGCAGTGCCTCAAGACGAAAGTCTTCAATCAATGTGTGTTGCCAGTAATGACATACGGATCCTAAACGTGGTGCTTCACTATTGGTCTCATAAACAGGCTCAGAGTCGCTCAAATTCTCTACGGGATCGAATCAGAAATGAGGAGATTTGTAGAAAAAAGCGGGTCACCGACATAGCCAAACGGATTGATTCTTTGAAGTGGCAGTGGGCACGCCATATAGCACGCAAAACATATGGTCGTTGGGGCCGAAAGGTTCTCGAATGGAGACCACGGATCGGCAAGCGCAGCGTAGGACGTCCACCAACTAGATGGACGGACGATCTGATGAAGGCTGCGGGCTCACGGTGGATGCAGGCCGCTGCCAGCTGAAACCACTGGAGGTCTTTGAGGGAGGCCTATGTCCAGCAGTGGACGTCCTACGGCTGAGATGATGATATAATTTTAATGTTACATACATTTTACGAATGTAAAAATTACAACTGTGGACATACGTATGCACGGACTGCGGGTAATGTTTCGCTGTAAAACGGATAGTTACAACCGGAAAAAATGTCAGCCATTTTCAATATTAACTTAAAATAGTTCAATAGATAACATATTAAAATGGCAGACGCCGTAAAATACTTTAATTTTTTTTTTTTTTTCGAATTTTGAAAACTGGCTGCCAGGATGTTGCAACCTTTAAAATCAGCAGCCATAATTATTTTTCAATTTTTCCAGAGATATATTAAAACATATTAAAACGGCAGACGCCGTAAAATACTTTAAAAATTTACTTTTTTTTCATACCTGACTCACCTGAGGGACCCCAAACCTACCGCGGCCGGGGTTAGCTAGTACCCATTGCTTGTTTACTGGGTATAGAAGTCTCACTGGACGAAATTTCAGATACCGTAAAGAATGTGTTGTCAGATTTAAGCTGGCTCTTTAACTAATACTAGTGTGGGGTATCAAATGAACGCGCATCGCGTCCACATTACATAATATTATGTTGTTTTACATTTAAGGAAATGAAGGCATTGGAATCGGGGGATTTTCTTAAATTTAAAATTTAGATTTATTATTTTTTATTATTGCTTGTATTAGAGAGAGAGAGAGAAAACATTTATTGACACAACACACACATTACCAGTAAAATACAGTTAAATAAAATATTTATAATATTGAATACTATCTAAACATAAATGATTGAATGTGTTGTGCCAAAAGGTCTCGCCTCAGCATATGCAGATTCACCATTAATAAATAATAATAGATAATAATATTTCCGGACTACTCACACAGCATCACCTAACCCATAACTAAGCAAAGCTTGTACTTTGGGTGTTAGGTGACTGATATACTACATAGGTACATTTTTTTTTGTAAATATATACATATAAAACATAGAAAACACCCAGACCCGAAAGCAGCAATTGTAGATCGTACAAAATCTGGTCCCCCGGCGGGAATCGAACCCGCAACCTCCTGCGCCTCCGGCGGACGTTCGCCCACCGAGCCACAGAGGCCGTCAACCATTAGGTGGATTTGCGCTGGTTTTCAGACGAGACCTAATGAAAAACAAATTAGGATATAGTTTAGGAAATATGTAAGTAGATGTATCTTATCCGTTATCGTTTTACAATAATTTATTTGGTATTTATTTATTAGCCTTGTTATATATATTATTTACGTTACGCCACTGTCTATGTCGTTATATTTCTTTCCTGTCCATCCAAAGGTTGCCTGGAAGAGATCGCTCACAGCGATAAGGCCGCCCTTTGTACTACGATACTGTCTTGTTACTGTTTACTGTTTGTATTATATTTGTGGTGTACAATAAATAGTTATCTATCTATCTATCTTTGTTTAATGTGTATTAAACCATTGCCGAGGAGTAAAGTGTTTGTATGTTCTGTAATATGTATAATAAAAAATATGTATACATGTAAAACTATTATATTAAGTATATTTGATGTCTAGTACCCGTAACACAAGCTTAGAGCTTACCACGGGCCCTATGCCCGTGGTATTGATGTGTAAATATTAAAATATTTTTTTTATCTAAATCTTAAGGCACGGATAAAATAAAATCCTGTAAATATATTTTAAAAGTCGAATTGGCTCAGTGGGTATCGGGCATCTTTCATTCCGAAGGTCAAAGTCAAGGGTTCAAATATCGCCGCGCACGCTTTAAACACTAAACGGACGTGTTATAACGGTGAAGGCGTGATGATGATGGTGTCCTCCGTGTCGTATCCGACAAAGGCGAACCTGGACTGTTATATTTTCTACTGTTTTCTATGGTGTGCCCGAATGTGGCTGGCGAAGCCAAACTTAGTTTTGAAATCTTTGTTGCAGGGCGCACAGCACAGTGCAGTTGGCCACTGCTATCATAGGTGCCATGTAATTGTAGGAAGGCTTCGGACAGATCTTTTTATTAAAGCGTTTTGCATCAAGGTCTTCTAAACGACGCTCTTCGAAGTTCGATACGGCCTTATATAATATCATATATAATGCCTTATATATATTAACAATAATTGGGAAGAGCTCGCGAAACAGAGACTTGAATGGCGTAGCTCTGTATATAAGGTGAAGGCGTACATTGTGAGGAAACCGGTATGTTGACGCTACCCATACTATTGCCCTTTGCACACCTACGCGACCACAAAGCGGGATGTAGTGGATCAAAAATGTTCCCGCGTTGCAGACGCTCCCGCGTAGCTGTGGCTTCCCTCGTTGCTGACGCGTAGGCTTTGCCGAAACCTAAGGTTGCCAAACAAAACAGGTTCTAGACTTTTTCCTCGTTTATAATAGTACTATTATTGCCTGTCAGGTACTAAGGAAGTTGTATGTATACAGGTATACTTCCTTAGAATCTGACGGATTTGAATTAAATTTAATTTAAAGGCGCATAAATTAATATTTAAAATATGAACAGGTTAAGATTTAACAAAAACTAAATTTGATAGTAGCACCAACTAGATCGATAAAAAGTACTAGTTTGTTTAGAAATTTTCAAATTATTACCTACTGGATCTAATTTCCTCTTTTTTTTTTTTAAAACGGGCTTTACTTTTCATAGGTAAATATTACGAAATTCAGGTTTAAGAACGTTTATTTATCTCGAAACCATTTGCATGAGAACATTTTATACATAAAACTGAATTAAAACATTCGGGACAGTTTGCAGTTCAATTTAGATGATTTTGTAATTACAATATTATCGTTAATTATAAAAACAACAACTCAATAAAAATCAGAAACATGCCTAATTAAATAAGAATCTAATCCCCAATTTCACCATTTAATGCTTCAAATTGAGTTTAATTAAACCAAGTTCTACCATTGAAAAATGACAATTGAATTTCAATTCTCAGTTATGCGGTAAAACGAGTTTAGCCTGATCTGATCGCGTTTATAGTCTACGGTGAAATCGGGGCTTAGTATCTTTGAATCTTAACTTTTCAAACGATCGTAATTATCAAAATTATTGAGGTATGTTTATAACACAGAATATTTTTACCTACGTTATATAATTTTGAGTTTTCCGATAATTCGGAGCAATATCAACTGTTGGAGATCAAAACATGTTGTAATCCCATGCATTGGACAGGTTTTTCACAACTAACATTTTATCTTTATCTGACAAGTAAAATAAATAATTTCAACAAGTTGTAATCTCTTACAGTCGTAAGTGGCAACTCGTGGTAGAGCTACAGATAACGGTTGAACTTAGAAGATCTATGACGTCACTGTTTTACAGCAATACCCAAACCCAAAACCTGTCCTTGGCAGTCATGTACATCGATATATGACTTATCAAAAAAGAAAAAATCTGTTTGTCCAGTTACAACAGCACACAACTTAATGGGTTTTACGCCCAAGTTAATTATACTTTAAGTACCAATTTAAATCGTATCATCCCGCAATTGAATTTGCTGTCGGCTTTTAATAAATTATTGCAAGTTTAATGAGTAATTCAAATTAAAAACTTATTTAATTTAATTCAAATTTAAACGAGCTATTTTTGAGGTGGTGTAGATGTTCTTATAATCTAGTCCTGTCACGACTCGAGAACAATTCCGATTAACCGATTTGACTTATTCTTAGTTATTAATAAGATATAACAAGTCTAATTTAATAATGAATAAAACCCTATAATTATTTAAAGTTGTGGTCCGCAGAAGCCATCTTCTAGGCCTTCATGCTCCTGCATCTGCATCTTAGACCACATCGTCACTTTACATCATGTGAGATTGTGGTCAAATGAAGGCTTATCAATAATAAAAAAAAAATTAAAAAAAATTGGGCGATTGATGGTTATTATGATGTTGATGACCAATTAGTCAAGCAATTGCTTGAATAATAAATGTCCGTAGATTAATCATAGATAAATACTTAAAGCAAGCAACTCAAAATATATTATAATAATTGCTTTATGTGATATTATAAAATTAATTAAATATTACGATCTATCCGCTACTTAAGTTTTATACGTCCGTAATGCATAATTTGTCAAGATCGATTTAAATCTTTGTAATATATGTGGTGTTTTATAATTACAAATTATGAATAAACTAGGTAGTATGAGTATTTCTCATGCCTATCATAATTATTTCATTTACTATATATACTACTAGCTGTGCCCTGCGGTGCTACCCGCGTTATAATGGATGAAGTACTCTTCACCAACAACATATTTATTTGCATAAAGATTAATATTATTATGTTGATACAATTTAAACAAATTATTTCGACCAAATTAGGTACCATAAAAACGGTTTTTGTGAGTTAATCTTAAAAGATAGACATATACTATCGCGGACTGTTTTTTAGATCATTAAAAGAGCTATTATTCTTTAACACACATTTATTGTGTATCTTGAACCGTTTTCACGGCGCACGCAATGGAAGGCTTCAAAGATGAACAATTTCTCCCGTTTTTTACACATTTACCACTATATCTTTGCTCCTATTGGTCGTAGCGTGATGTTATATAGCCTATAGCCTTCCTCGATAACTGTACTATCCAACACAAAAAGAATTATTCAATTCGAACCAGTAGTTTCTGAGATTAGCGCGTTCAAACAAACAAACAAACAAACAAACAAACAAACTCTTCAGCTTTATAATATTAGTATAGATAAAGTCTGAATAATCTTTCCTAGAACATATTTTGTTTGACTGCCCCAATGGCACAGAACGTACGAACACTGATCCCTTAGTGGCTTAAGCCATTATGGCTTCGTATGGGGTTTCCTATGCAATAAAAAAATTCTATACCTACTATGCAATTTGTTTTTATGTTTTTATTATTTTTTATTTTTTTTTTTTTCGCTCCATGAGCCAACTTTACATATTTCGTCTACGGAATAAAATATGAGAGTCGTTGCGGATGCCTTGAAGAACATTCTGATAAGATATTTTATTCAAATCAGCTTTTAAACAGACACCTGCTTTGAAGATTTGATATATTTATTCTTTGGTGATAAGCTCAGAAATGCCGAGAACGGAAAACGTGTTGCGCGGCCCCCATAAAAGATCATTCACATTATATTCCCATTTGTATTCAAAGAATGTGCATTGCGTATACGTTACATGTATTTCCTACGCTATCCTTGTTCTAAGTACTCGAATTATTCTTGAAAACTGTATTATCTTAGATTTTATCTTAAGGTACCTATGCCATTTTTTGCACAAAAAATATGTTCAGTAGCGGATGAATGAATGAATGTATTTATTGTTTTCTAAAACTTAATTCTATTTGGGTAGCCAACATCTTTACAAAGGTGAGTTTAGTAACTAGAAATTTATATTAAGTACAAGATAGATGGTACCAAAAAAAAAAGCCGTGTTGGCTAAAGTGGGAGGACACTCGACTTTCATTCCGAAGGTCGTGGGTTCAAACCCCGCCAAGCACCTCTGGATTTTTCTTCTTGAGAAATTTATGTGCGCTTTAAACACGTGCTTTAACGGTGAAGGCAAACATCGTGAGGAAACCGGCATGTTCTGAGAATTTTAAAAGAGTTTGAAGGGCATGTGACATTCACCAACCCGCACTTGGCCAGCGTGGTGAATTAAGGCCTAATCTCTCTCGTCAAGAGAGAAGTCCCTGTGTCCCAGCAGTGGGAACGTTAATAGGGTGATGATGATGATGATATGGTACCTTCAGTTTGTCGATGTTCCCTACACTAGGTCTATCAAACCTGTACAGTAGGGTCACAAGGATTTGCTGTCGGAATCTCATCGTTAAATGTATATGAGTTGATGCAAATACAGTAACGAAATAATAAGCTACAGATTTTTTTATAAATTCTTTCGATCTTATTTCTAGAGCTTCATTAGTGTGAGTAAGCAACTTGCCAGTTTCAAGAATAGTTACACAATTTTGTGGGTAGATCATGATTACTGTTTTTTTTTTAATTGTAGGTACAACACGCGTTGATTTGCTACGAGAAGGCGATAGACAGTCCGTTGAGAACCGCCTCATAGACCGTGATACGCGGTCGCCCTCAGCTTCACTCGCTATTCTTAACGCAACGTATCATACTACGGTCACCCTGTATTCTGTGACGCCATATACCGGCAATCACTAGGGGTAAGTTAACCCACAAAGCCACTTTTCGCTACAGTATAGTTTTTTTAATACTTTATCGTATTAAATACCAATCGATAAAGCAAGCAGCTATTAGCTCTCTAGATATCGCATGACCCATAAACTTACGAGCTTACACTTGTAATAAACAATAACAGAAGGTACGCATTGTTTATATAGGTACAACCTTACGAAGCATTTGACAGCTTTTTAAGTATTTGGCTTCTGGCTTAGGTATGATGCACACCAAACAGCGCGAATCGGAGCACACTCTCGCAGTAGCTCGTAAAGAAAATTGTCTTTTAATACAGTTCCTAAGGTCGTTATTGTATCGCGACACAATCGACTGCGCAGTGGCACGAGTCGGCGCGAGTCGGTGCAGTGCACGGCTGCGCGGACGATCTTAAGTATATTGTTGTCAATAAAATACAAGAGCGCGCCGTCGTCGGTCGTGCTGCGTTCGGTGGGAATCGTACCTTAGAGTGGGAACCGATACCGTAATGTTAGATAACCTAAATACATTCTATCAATCGTTTTCCCCTGACTCTGAGTACAAAATTGAGACATAACTATTAATTTCATCTGAATTTATTTAATTTATTTGTTTAGAGCAAGAAATAACATCAGAGATTAATAATTAAAATTAACTATAAAAACATAATTCTTATCTATGCGAAATAAGACATTATATTTAATTTTATCCATTTTGTTATTGTTAACATGGCCAACTTATCGTTGTTAAATTAACTTGGAGTATTACCATTAATATTTTGTTATCTTCTTACTTTGTATGGAAAAAATCTAGGAATAACTTTGAGATTATACGTCCTAATTCAAGTTTTGCAAGCGTAACATAATTTATTTATAACCACCGAGCATAATCTTTTTAATGGGCATTACTCCGTTGTTTTCAACCTTATTATATTAGAACGTAAACAAGTATCTATCTTACAAAAAACTGACCACGGAAAGTTCCGCTGCTGCTTGGGATTACAGAGTTTTTATCAACATTCTATTTATAAGTTGCTAATAAAATTAATAAGTTATTTTTGTTGGTCAGATGACGTCAAACGAATTCAATCTGTGACGAAGGACCTACGCATGTCACATAAGGTAGATTTAGACCAAGCGGCAATGAGATAACAAAGCAAACTAATGAGATTATGATATCTATACTAATATCTTGACCCGAGATGCGTAAGGTCTGATGTCAAGATTATGGCTTTTTCGTTTTGCATGAGCATATCTGATCTTCTGTTCTCTTCCAACACACTGACAATCATATTTGTATCTCTTATAGTTTCGGAGATACACAGATGCATAATGTTCTATGTCAGGAGTTTTCCAAATCTTTGCGACTCAGAAAGTACTTTCTTTAGTTACATATTTATGCATAAAAAATATTGTAACTGAGGATGCATGTATGTTATGATATATTATAAAGCTGAAGAGTTTTATAATATGTCATAACTGTTATATTGTTCGATGTCGGGTATTTTCTATGTATCTTAAGAAAGTATTCACAAAAAAAAAACTATGTGGTATATCAGTCATTTAACATCCATAGTACAAGCTCTGCTTAGTTTGGGGTTAGGCTGTGTGATTTATTATCCGAAAGTCTTGAATTATTTATTTATATTTATATTTATTATATTTATATTTATTTGTTTGTCAGAACGCGCTAATCTCAGGATCCACTACTACTGGTCCGATTTAAATAATTATTTCAGTTTTAGATAATATCGAGGAAAGCTATAGGCTACTTTTTACCGGGAAAATATGTCGTTACCGCGGGAAATTCCATAAAACATGGGCATCGTCGTGGCGTGAAGAGCTAGTTGTTAATAATAATTAACTGACAATTGTGACACACTATTAGTCCTATTATTTAATCTGTCTGTACAATTCTAATGGGTTGAATTTAAATACACCTTTATAACGGCGTTCTAATTAAGATGTGAAAAAACGTCATTGAAATCGTGCCGGGTCAAACAATTATAAAGGTCAAAAAGTCACGAAAGTCCGTTTTTCGAAAATATCTCGACCTGTCGCGCCGATGTCATAGAAGATAATATAAAAGAAAATTATTTTCTTGACGTCAAATTATTTTAAATCTTTTAAACAGCGTTATAAAAGTGTATACAAAAATTCAGCCCAGTAGGATTTTTTCCAGAATGCAAAAAGTCTACTGCTGGATCACGCAAACGAGAAACTATATAAAATCTAAAAAGATATTCTATGTCTCCTTAAAGAGGCCCGTTTAATCTCTTGTTTATTTTCCTCATTCATTATACATATTTAGCTACTAAGGTGGCTGACAAGCATGCGGCCTACCCGATAGACAGTAGCTACCATAGATAATGAACACATATGTAAATAATATCAAAGATTTCACCGAGCCGACGACCTGGTAAATGTTATTTTTTAATAATAGTTGTAAGGAAAAGTCTCAGTATAACTGCAGACAGAATGTTCCCAATACCGGTAATTGTACTTTAAGATTATATTTAAGTTTAGAAGGTTACCAACTTTTTACTTATTTATAGTAACACTTATTTATAGTATTTCCTATTGCCTAACTGTTCCATAAGGTACTTGGGAGAAAAATAAGAGAGAGGATTTTTTTAATTATTTTTTTTTAGACAGTGAACAATTGCTTAATTGAGCGGGCTGAACATAATATATGCGTCTTCATAAATTCATGTTGTTTCAGAAAAATCGCTGTCTCGGTAGATTAGACTTCTTGTATATATAGAAAAGACTTATTGTCTCGGGACATACATTTTTTAATATCTTGTGAATATATAAATTCGACGACTGTCTGGCTCGCTGGGTGAAGGTCCGCCTGAGGCGCAAGAGGTTGTTTGTGGGTTCGATTCCCGCCGTGGGACCAGATTTTGTACCTAACACTCATAGTACAAGCTCTGCTTAGTTACTTGGGGTTAAGTGATGTTGTGTGATTTAGTTTGGAAATATTTATTTTATTTCTAAATGATTATGTAATGATGATTCATATAATATGTCGAATTTCTTGTTTTGTTACTTTTTATGTATTACATTTATATAAGAAAGTTTTAAATTTTGCCCTAGAGATAAGTTTACATATTTTAACGCCAGACGCCATTTTATAAATATTCAAAATTTTAGAGAAAAACGGTTTCTACATGATTCGAGATCAAGACAAGCCACTTAGATTAGGTGCAGCGCCAGTAGTTGTGCGAAAAGTTCGAGTGTTCTTGTATCTCTTTCTTGCAACGGCAAAAGACGTATCCTTTTGACCTTGTCCTCGTCTATTCCGGGGTTGAATAGAAAGGAAATCGCCGAGCTAAGCCGACAGGAGTGGGTGTTCTACAGCTGAAATTTTAATGATCCACGTAATGGTTTGCTCAATGTTTAAAAATAAACTTACTGTTTAAATAAATGAGGCGTTTTAGTACTCATTACGAACTACCTAATACACATGAAATTTGGCCTTTTCCTATCTACCTACTATCTATAGATGAGGGCTAGGAGTTTTAAGAATGTATTAGAATACTGAATCTCTTCAGCTATGACAAAACGTGTAAGGTTGACATTGTCAATTATCAATAGCGTCCATGGCATTCCTAGACATATCTTGTCATACAGAAAGCGCAGTCTAGTATACATAAGTCTACCTTGCAGTTTTTTGTGCATGCCCCGACAATTTTCTCATAGCCACTCCTTTAAGCGGGACCACAATTGGAGATCTTTTTCTCGTAGTTACATTTCTAAATAATTTAGACTGAATGTATGGATTTAATGAATGCTGTACAAAGGCGTGTTTACATTCTAAGGTCTACTTGTACAACTATTCGATAGTAATTTATTTATTTATTTATATTTACTTATTATTAATCGCACTTATTTTTTTTTATTAGTGACGGATAAATTTAGTACAAAGTGTTAGTCGCGCGAAACTTCAATGCACTGTATAACTTTGATTTTTCAATTGTTTTCACCATCTGAATTACGACATTCAGATCTCAATCTCTTGGACATTTTTGTAGAAATTTAGCCTTGTAAATACAGCAAAATTGGAGAATTGAGCCACTTACAGTAATGAGATAACTTAACTACGTCTATCATTCACGCAGTACAAGAAAATAATTAATATCTGGCAAGAGAGTATGGAAAAAAAACTTTTTTGATTGAAAGCGAATATTAATAATCTGCATAATTATATACGAAATGGATATAAATTGAGTCGTTTACAAGACAACTGTTTATACTTGAAATTAACTAATGAAAATCCAAAACTGTCTACATCCTATAAATAATTATTTTTTATCACCCGGAACAAGGAGAAAGTGCGTGCAGAACATACAAACACTTTACCCCTCGGTGGGAATCGAACCCGTTACCTCTGCCGCTGCAAGAGGACCTCCCATATCCTACTGCGCCACAGAGGCAGTCAACAAGTTATAGACTTTAATTTTCCGATCCTGTCGGCCGGTTTGGTATGACAAATATTTTTAACCCCCGACCAAAAAAGAGGGGTGTTATAATATTGACGTGTCTGTCTGTCTGTCTGTGTGTCTGTCTGTCTGTCTGTGGCATCATAGCTCCCGATCGGATGGAGCGATTTCAATTTAGTTTTTTTTTTTGTATGAAAGGTGAGTTTGGCCCGGGTGTTCTTAGACATGTTTCATGAAAATTGGTTGAGCCGTTCAAAAGTTATGGAGGTGAGAGTGTGGAAGGAAAACCGAAAATCTGCAAATATACTCGAGTGCGGTATCAAATGAAAGAGCATCGCATGCCCTAACTACTAAATATTATGGTGTTTTACTTATAAGGAAATTAAGGCATTGGAATCAGGGGTTTTTCTTAAATTTTAAATTTAGATTTATTCTTTTAGTTGACAATCAAGTAAATATATAAGCAAGTATGTATAAATAAGTATATCCGAATCCCACAGCTCATTAGCAGTCGTCACTTGACCGACCTTGGTACACCGCGAATGTCTAAGCAGGCTTGACACAGAATACTGAACAAAACCCTTCGTTTTCGGCGTTGTATGTGCTAACAACTGCATACAAGACTAACTAGCATAACTTAAGAAAAACTTAAAAAGGCTGCGTGTTCATTTTTATTTAGTTATAATGTTGCCACTATAACAGCCAATTTATTTCAAATCCCACTTCTCAAGCTCAAATCCATCAAGCAGTTGAGGCTGCATTCGATTTGATTTTTTCATTTATGGAAGTAACAATTTCTGAACGGTTAACCATCCCGTTTTAAAAAAAAACCGTTTTAAAAGGTTTGTAAATCTATGATTAATGTCTTTAATTATCTTTGTTGTTATGAATATTTGTTTAGAATACCTAGTTATGAACTATAAATATCACATTATACTACATATTTTGTATTAAGCCTTTTCGTAAGTAAAATAACTGGATTCTATAAATTCCATAAGAAAATAAAACAATAAAAAAAAAAACTGTATTTATTTGGAAAACTTAAACATAGGGTAACAAGGTACAACTAATACGAAAATATACGCATTTAGTTATTATGTATAACTGTGTCGCGTATATTAACGCCCTCTCCGTAACAGTAGTATCCAAATTTTTATCGAACTTATTCTTATCGTATAGTTAAATATGTAGTTTTAGTTTGTGTGTTCTACAAGATTTTTCTCCTTGGTTTGGTTTAATATGTATTCTTAAAATATTAATATAATAAGTATGTCTATTATATTAAGAATACGAGGTCTAGTACCCGTAACACAAGCTTAGAGCTAACCACTATAAATGTTATGTGAATTCTCTGAAAATAGTTTTTTTTTAACTGACAGAACTAAAGAAAAATAAATATTTTAAACTGTTAGTTAATTATTTTTTTGGAGTATTTAAATTTTCTCATGATGGTATAAATGGAGTTAGGTCACTGCATTTTAATATATCCTACGTCACAGCCGGCGGAACGAATAAAATTGTTAAGTCAATATAAAATTAACATATTCTTAAGCCATATGTTAATTTTATATTGACTTAACAATTTTATCCGTTCCGCTTAACAATAGTGTAATATAACAGTTCCTCATTCATTAAATACGGAACAACAGATGTTGCTAAATTATACATAAACATTTTAATTAAAAATGGATCCTACAAAATAGATGACGTTAACATCACCATTTTTTATTGACCTCATTGCGTTGGGTTCTCGATTAAATTATCATTTACAAGTTTTATTTAAAGGTCCGGGTGTGTATTTATAAGTATATAGTTTACCTTGTAAGGCTATTAATAAATTTAATGAGAAAATTTAATTGTTGGTATTCTGTAGCAAGAAATATTTTTGTAATCAGTTTAGGGGTTTAACAACATTATCTCTTACAACCTCACAAACATGGGATTAATATACTTAACCTATGTATAATTTAAGTAATTATCTATCTAATTCCTTTATACCTTATGCTTTTTATGCCGAACGGATGAAGTGATTTCAATTTAGTTTGGGGTTATGGGGGTTAGTGTGGGGAAGGAAAACCGAAAATCTACAAATATGCTCGAGTGGGGTATCAAATGAAAGCGCATCGCGTGCACATTACAAAATATTATGGTGATTAATTTTAAGGAAATTAAGGCATTGTAATCGGGGGTTTTCATTATCTAATCTTGAATCACGAAGGTACAAAACTTCCTACCCAGCCGGTGAGGTGCCGATTAAACAATCGATGTAGCTAATTATAATTTAACAAAACGTCAATTAACTCTTCAATTACCTCTAATCTCCGTCACCCTTTCTGTATTGAAAATACAATAATAAATGCTTAACTTGATATTAACTAGTAGAATCGTACTAAAATGTCTTCTAGCTAAAGGCATACACGTTTTAAGTTTGCGCCTTGGCCATTTCACACATTCCCCGCATTCAAACGGCGCGCTTGCCTTGTAATATTGACCTAAATTGAGCGATATTACGATAGTAATAGCAATCTAAGGTTCATTATTAGGAATAGTGATTCTGATTTTATTGTCTATCTATATTTTAGGTAGACATTTTAGGTAGACGCGCTACTTATGAATACTTAATACGGGACGCGATGTTTATGATTTTCAAGCAAACCTAATTTAGTTGAATTGCAGCTAGCATCCGTTTTTAATCACATTATTGATATAACGAATTTCACAGTTGTTTTTTTAATTATTATAGTACCTGAGAACTGCACTTTCATCCAAAAAAAAGGACAGTCAAACAAACCTTCGGTTTCATAAAGATTTGCCTCTTAAAACATTTTGTTAACATTATTATTTGTGCAATTAAAAACAAATTTTAAGTTAAAATCATTAAAAGGCATCAATTTAAAGTCTAGGAAACAATAAAGTAAGTATCAATTACGTTAAAACTTACATACTAAAAAAGATTCTAAGTAAACTGACCATAAATGTATTATTAACCCTATAACTTAAACTAAACAAAAGAACGGTGTGAAGTGATCATAAAAAATCTCAACCACTTATTTTTAGTAACAAATTAAGTTCAATAAACAAACAATAAAGGTTAAAAATAATTATACTGGTAAAAAAACCTGTTTTTCACACATTTTTTACCTTATGAAGTTACAACTAATGTTTTAGAGTCACTTCCAAAAAGAATAACTTGGGTAAAGTGTGAGAAATAAATTTTGTGTACGCGCAAAAAATGGTTCTAAAATACAATATTGCTGCAATAATAACAGCATGACCTTACCTCTATCTAACCCGAGTTTAATGCATTTTATACGGCTGATAAACAACATAAATAATAAGTCCTTGGAACCACCAACAAGATAACAGATTGACGAAGAAAACGACTGCATGGTCTGGCCCAACAGGGAAGAGAGCCAGAGGCCGCCCTTGCCCTGCCACTGGCATGGCTCTCGCAGGGGATCTGGGAGTCTGGATGATTTTTTTCAACTATCCCCTTCGCAGGGGATACACGCAGGGTATTTCTAGAGTTAGTCTGAGATGGGCCTTAACTAATTTATATATTTTAATTGCCATGTAAGTAATTAAAATGTTTAGTTTAAATTTAACGAAAGAAAAAGGCTCATCATCACCTAACCCCAAACTAAATAGGTCTTGTACTATGGGTGTGACTGATATACCTCATAGATACATTTTTTTTTGTGAATACGTACATATGATACATAGAAACACCAAGTTCGATACCGGAAATTTAATTTATTTTTTATTTTATTGTACTTAGAACCACACCCAGACTTGGATTCTGAATCTGTAGCTCATAACTAGTCCTTTATTGGAGATTTTGAGGGAGTCCTATGTACAGCAGTGGACATCTTATTGCGCTTGCCGCGTGCCACTGGCATTGGAAAGCACTTTTTGCGTCTATGATGTTATAACGTTGAATTCGTTTATAACATAGTATATTGAGGTTTCCAAGATACAGGCTTTGCCTAGTTTGGAAACCATTATATTAAGATTTTTTATGTCACTGTGTTGTACAATAAACGTTTTTGTATATTTGTATTTGATAAATTCGTTAGAATAGTCTTCCTGGTTGAAAACTTTCTTCAAAAACTAAACTGATGATAATAATATATTTTCTGAATATGTTCCGACATCAATAAAGCCGAAACGAGCCACACAAGCATTTCCTCAAGAAACAGAAACGCGAACTACATTTTCTGTCAGCAGTATTTTAATGATGTATTACATAGTAACAACACAAGGAAAAACGTTTTAAGTTACAACCGGTAGTTGATTATAATAATAATAATATTATTATTCTTGTAATTTGTTTTTTTTTTTAATTTGTCATAACATTTTTATTCAGCTAGTTATTTGGTACATGTTTTTCGGTAGTTCGAGTAAAACCAAAAAAACGTATCAAAATTTGCTTAATTCAACTAATAAAGGTATATCATATTCAAACAGGAAATAAAAAAATAACACTTTAAATGTTGAACTAAAATTTCTTAGGATTCATTGTGATGGAAAAAAAATGTTATTTGCCATTAAACTGTTTTTATAACCTACTTGTACCTCTTGTGGTTGTAACCTGGATTATAATGATTTTTATTTAGATTTTTTTTCTTTAGACACTTAAAAATTATCAGTTTATTTTTGTTTCTTACAAAACTTTACAGAAGACCAATAATTTGAGTTCCATTCAAGCGAGCGTATGTGTGTAATTCCGTAAATGGGGCGTTTAAATTCAAATTTCATAAATAAAAGAAGCTCTATCCACCAACGGAAAATAGAACAAAGATCTGTCTCTCGAGCGAGGGTCAGGAGAAAATATTCTATTCAAAATCGCATTCCAGAAATATCCCACGAAAAAAGTTTTCTGTTTTGATAGCTCCTGTGTTTGTTAACGAATGCTGGTGTTTTGGCCCCTTACCTCATATCCAAACGGGAAATATTAACTATACAATATTTCTGAAATAAAAGTCAAAAGTCAAAATCAAAACGTTTATATCCTTAGAAGCACATAGCCTACATGGACAGGTCAACTTAAAATTAATAAAACTAAAATGCTTAAACAAAAAATATCAAGGAAATAAAATTGTCTTGACAGTTCGCTTCAATGTTTTATACTGAGTTGAGAAGCGAAAATATATAGGTACCTACTCTGTGCCTTTTAACTATTAGATGACTTGTATCTACTAACTAGTTGTCCGTAAAGAGTAAGTATTGATCTGAGGCTGTCTGCGTCGTGACCTTGGGCGTGTAAAAAGCCTTTAGCCTACTTCGATCAATGAACTATCTAACAGAAATAATTAAATATAATCGGAAATAATAAATATAATCGGACTAAACAAACAAACACTTCAACTTCTCTTTCCCGATAGCTGGTGTTATTGTTTTCCAAAACAATTCCAAGAATCCATACATGAATACCGTCCTAAATACTGCTTTAATTTATATTTTCCTTTGTTTTTATAAATGATTGGTTGATCCAATTTCGTTTAATATTTCTAATTCTAGATCTTGGGAGACAATATACTTTCTAGTTTTCAGTCTTCCCATTAATATTTCATGAATGTTTTATCATATCCTATTTTACCCATTTTTGTCCACTTTGTATTCGCACCGTGAACGGTTTGAATCAAATTAAAAATCCAGAGGTGCGTGGCGGGGTTTGAACCCACGACCTTCGGAATAAAAGTCGAGTGTGCTCCCACTTAGCCAATACGGCTTTAATAAAAATTAATTTAGATAATTAAAAACTTTTTTTTTTTACGGATCTAAACAATGAAATTCCTACATTTACACACACCCGGCCTGCTTATTTGGAGAACTTGAAAAAAATTGCCTAACTTTTTCCACTTATAGCCAAAAATCTATGAACAGTTGATTGTATTGTATTGTATTGTATTTTTATTCGTCGTAGGTAACACTGTACACTTGACTTCGTTCACTCTATTTAACTTTATTAAGTTCATCTCTGCGTTAACAATTTGGCTACTTTGCAAATACGTACTAGACTCCGGTCCCGTTACACCCTGGGGCAACTTATTAAACAGAAGTAAGGAATTAAGCTCCAGTAATTACAACTATCATAAACTCGTGAAACCTCGCGGGGATCCTTTCGGATTCGTAACTTCGTCAGCGATTGTGGTTTGGATCTCGTTACACAGGATTACAACAATAACTAAAGTCTAAGTACTCGCTGTAAAACGAGTTGTTTTCCAGCTATATCAGAACAAAGGTTCATTCAACAGGTCTTAGAACTAGATGAACATTGTTTGTTTATTTGAGTTAACAAGTAAACGCCTTGAGTGTACTAACATGAGGACAAAACTGCTGAGGCAAAACTGTGAAGTGAACACGGAATTATAAATTTAGCTGTTTTGTTCCATGTAACTTAATTTTAAACTTAATTCGTCTGTAACAAAATGAGTCTCTTATGCATAATTGTCAACAAAACCCATTTGGCTAATTTGTAGCTAGCATTCGTTTGTGCTCGTTGTATACTTTAACATTATGTGAGAGTTTGTACGTGACAAAATTTTAAGCGAAATGTGCATGTTATGTAAGTAAACAACAAAGAATTTTATAATATTATATTGTTTGATACAAATAAAATTTCGTTCGATAAAACGTTGGTTTGTTTTTTCAAGTTAATTGTTTGTTAATGTAAAAGAACCATTGAAATTCTTTGTGGAGTGTTTAAATCCTTTGTGTAATCGATATAAGCAGCTGAAGCATTTTAACTATCTTCAGTCGAGAACTTCTATATATCGTAACTTAAATACTTTACATTGTTACAAGATAGGTTTAGATTTCATACTGGTACAAAATCGTCTGGTTTAAATTATATTTCTAGGAGATACTATGGTTAATCGGTCAACTATCACCGAAATGTATGTAATTTGGCGTGGCTTTAGGACCCCTTACTAAGTTTGACGAGCATTGGCATTCCTAATAAATATAATCACAATCAATAAAGAAGGTCTGTATATGGCCTATATACGGCAATCAGGGGCAACCTTACCCGGCTTAAACCATCTCGAGTAATATTCAATGTTATGCATACATAATTACAGGCAGGGGGATAATGCACAAAACACCCCTGAGCGAGATGTCAGTAGAGATCTCAGTTCCCTTTTAGAATTACAATTAGATGCATGAATAAGGCGTTGACAAGCTCACTCGCATAGGTTCGCTTTGCAACCAGAGACGATACAAGTTAAAATAAACATAATCACTATACAAGCAACACCTACGACTCGCCAAAGCGAAAATTCAAGATCGAGACCTAACAAACAAGCCCACTTTCGACCCTAGGTAGGCTGGTATAAGATTATGCAGTTTTCAATCAATAGACCACAAAATGTTGATCCTATCTGATGTTGATCAATCATTTGTTATAATACCTTATCTATATGGCAACATAATATTTCTACCTTGCAATGACGTGTAAGCAATTTGATCACCCGCGCCACCTTATACCACCTTACCTACACATAACATAACATAGTAATGTTAAATATCTCTACACATAAGAAGTCTTCCCTTTAAACTCTCATCACTCACTCCATATGTAGATATATTAGAATAGTTGTAGTTTCAGACCACTTAATACCAAAGTCTTACAGAGCAAATGCAAATATTCATAATTAAATTGTGAAAGTTTTCCTCTATACATTAACAGTATGAAACATAAGTTAAACATGAGTTACGAAGCTTAATTAATAAATTATCTATGGAGTGAGTAAGCTTAGAAACGGAAATGGTGAATATAATTAGTGTCACATTACCTATAAGAAATAATTTTATTGGTATAAAAAGTTGGCTTTATCATATGACACAAAAATGTTTTGCCTGTATTAAAGTAATAGGGTGAAATTAGTTAAAATATAAACTAAGCGGTATTCCAGTTTTTCCAAATGGAGCACCAATTTTAATGAAAGGTATAGTGATGGGGTTGTACGTAACTAGTGACCGATAAACGAAAACCGAAAAAGTTTATTTGTGTTTTCAACTGTGTCGCCAGTGACAACAAACGGATCCAAGCTGTTGTTTCTTTAATACAAGCCACGAGTTGTTCAAAGAGGAGTGTGCTTATTCAAATTTGTTTTTTTTTCTCTGCGAAAACTTATCAGAAATGAAATCTGTATATTAGGGATCGCCGACATAGATTTAGTCAGTTGAGTGGCATAGGGTAAATAGTAAATGTAGACCAAGGTTGGTAAAGCGCATCCTAGGACGTCCCTAGATGGGTGACTACCAACCGAAATTAAAATCGATGGGCCTACCCATCAAAAAAGTCACTGGGCATGACTTGACCATACAGAAACAGTCTCCCGTTTTCGTCTGAATGGGGCTGTATGGTCAAGTGGATTTTGCCCGCTTAAAGGGCGAATTCTATTATTATCTAATCGGTGTGTTTCGGGGTGAATTCAACATTTCTGCTCGCGCAGTGATCAGTACCTACATGGATGGATGTCCGCTCTGATTGTAACTTGACGCACTATTTTTAAATCTGCATGTGTTTTTTTATAACAATGAAAGCAAAAACTTTCGAAATACACGGAACCCTATGGTGTATGAGTCCATCTCATATTATAACAAATTTATTTTCCCTGGAAAATATCCGTTAATCTGGTTATAAGGATGCGGTTGCTGGCCTGTCCAGCATAAGAAGTCTAAAGGCTGAAGGATGATGATGAATCCTTATAATTAACGTATAGTTCAAGTGATAATTATTTTAATCGTTAATTCCATATTGAAATTGACGTATACAAAGTAATAAAAAGTAAAAACGCGTAGATATAAGTTGTTAATCTCTGTTTTCATATCTACTTACAATAGAACTAGCGTTTATTTTTATGTTTTTTTACGTAGGTATAGATACATAGCACTATTATCTCTTCTCGTAAAATAAGGTAAATTGATTTGTTGGCAATTTACCTTATTTTACGAGTTGTTATTACATCTATTAAATCTTAATTCTAAATATTTTACAGAATATCGCTTTTAAAGTCAAGATTTTGTGTGATTGCCAGTTAATATACGTTGTTAGTTTTTGCTCAAGAAAGGTATCTTGTGTGACGATCGTCTAACGAACTGACATCAATTATAACGTCATGATCATTGTATTGGATGAGTCAGTCTAATTGTTTAGTCGGTTATGGATAAGTTACGAATCTTTGATTTGGATTTTCCAGATTCAGAATAGACCGATTCAGTTGTTTATATACACTTATTATAAAAAATGTAGCTCATTAAAATATATATTTTTACAAAAATTTGCAATCTGCGTGGTCAGCCATCCAAGTACTGACCTCGCTTAACGTCGGTTAACTTTATATGAAAATGTAAATTGCTGTTTTTGATGTAATTAAAAAAAACAACAATAAATCTCGTTCAAAACAATGTTCGTTGAAAGTTTGCAAATTTATTTCATTGTTTTATTATTCTTATCAGCATATGTATTTTATTGGTTTATCATTCTCTTATTTAAGATGTAACAGAGGTTAATGTGTGTGCTCACATTTTACCACTTTTGGGTCTCTCGCGCAAACTATTCATATTTGTGTTAAGGAAAAAATATATATTAGAATCCTTTAGATCAACGAGAAACCTTAATATCCTCTCCTTAAATACCCCACACGTATATTTCAGTTCTATTTGGTTATTTTTATTTTTGTGTTAAAATATTAATGCGTTTCACAAAACACATCTACGGACTGACAGATAGACTGACATGACGAATCTTTAGGGTTCCATTTTTGCCATTTAGCTACGGAATCCTAGAAACCGTATTGCCGGCTGCTGTTTTGGTCCCATACCCCTTCCCCGCCCTTCTTCTCGCGAACAGAACCGATTTCAATGTAAAATCAAATGTTTACAAATAAACCCGTGTTGGGTATCAAATGAATGGTCATAATTTAGACATCACGATACAGCAAGTTTTAAGAAATCAGTTGAGCCATGTGTTAGATATCAACATTTGTTAACAACATTTACCAACCATTTACTTGACATATAAAAAAAATGTATCTAGAGGTATGTAGTATCAGTCACCTACCACCCATATGATAGAACAAGCTCTGCTTAGTTTGGGTTTAGGTGTTGCTGTGTGAGTAGTTTGGAAATATTTATTTTATTTATATAACTAAAGGTTCATCCATCCCTTCAGTTTAGTTAAAATGTGTATTATAAAATAAATGGCCCAACAAACCTTCTATCAACATCCTGAATCATAATCAGCGTTCAAAACTATGTACGGAACGCGGTATTCATATTTTGCATATTCAACGTTCTTTAGCACCGGCTTTATTAGCAAAATTTTAACCTGTTGATAAATCTGTCTGTCATTATTCAAATGTCTTTTTTTTGGCAGATTTATTGTAAAATAAATTGACCATTCAAAATTGAAAGACTTTTCAAAGTTGTACACATAGGTACTCCATGAGTTTAAATATAGCAAGTCTGATATACTTTTGTAGAAAATTGTGGTTATGGTAACCAATAATACTTGTTTAAAAAATCCGAATAAGTGGTGTTGAGTTTTACAAAACAATACAATACTTTTATAATCAAACAATAATGTACTCTTTATTGAAAACTCAAAAAAATACCATAAATACAGATAATGAATGGGCTGCCTTATCGCTAACAGCGATTTCTTCCAATATTTTATTATTTTTATTGTTTAACAATTTTTTTAAATGAATTAAAATTAGTTTTTAATCAATGTTTTCATGACGTTTCATACATTCATTCGCGGCCTTCATCAGGTAGTTCTAGTTGGTGGACGTCCTACGCTGCACTTACTGATCCGAGGTGACCATTCTAGAACTTTTCGGCCCTAACGACTAGATAGTCGTTAGGGCCGACCAATGGACCAATGGGCAGGCACGGCCTGCCCATTGCCACTTAAAAGATAGAATACGTTTGGCATTGTCAGCTACCCGCGTTCTTCTGCACATTTCTAATTTAATCCCGTAGAGAAACCCCGAGCATAAGCCTCTCTAAGCTATTTGAGCGACTTTTCCTCTTCTCCGTGCGATCCTTGTGTAGAGCAGTGTCAATCGGAAACATCTTCGGACCTAAGTCAAAGTCAAAACTATTTCCTTAGAAGCACAGGGCAAACATGGACAAGTCGACTTAAAGTTAATTTAAAGAAAAACAAAAATATCAGGGAAATAACATTATCTTGATATTTAGCTTCAATTATTACACTGGGTTGAGAAACTAATAGATATGACCTTCATAGGTAGTCCTTAGCTTAAATTGAACATATTTCGTGCTCGTAAACTATCTCATTTGAATAATACATATTTTACAACACATTCATAAGTAGGTACTCTTAGGTACTCTTAGACCTCTTGCGAACTAAGACAATATAACATTGTCTCATAACGGCCCTTAATATGTTGAACGGAACATCCTTATCATCAAGGAAACATCTGTAAAACGACAAATCAGTAATGTGTCTGTCTTCGTCAATTCTGCTTCCGCCTCATCCGGTCATTACCTCGTATTGTTATAGGCAGGGCAAACCTTCGAATTTAATGGAATAATGCAAATGAGACCGAATTATTAAGTGCTGAATTAATTAATTTTCTTGTCCTAGTCGAAAAATTCAGGAGTAAGAAATTTCGTAACTACTATCTATACATCAAAAATTGTTCATAGGATTATGGCTAGGATGTGATTTTTTCAACTTGATTTATCAATAAATAATCAACATAAGCATATTTATTTCACAACATAAATTTGGCATTTCCTTTTTTAACCGATTTGCAACGAAAAAAGAAGGTTGAAATCGTCGCGTATGTTTGTTCTTAATTTCATTGATTTTTTTAAATAAATTCCGGTAAACGGTATACCTACACGGGCACTAAACTAAGCCCATTTTTGATGACTTAAAATATACGATTTTTAGAACCTTATAATTCGATTACTTTGTTATCTTCAAACGGACATGCCGTGTGGTTTTTTTATGTTCTGCGACATTTACAAATATTATGTTCTGCGAAATATAAAAGCTGAAAACAGACTCAAACAATACTTTCCTGAACAACTATAAATCTATATCCACACTATTATTATAAATGCTGTCTGTCTTTTCCTCTTTCATGCAAAAACTGCAGAACCAAGTTTAATTAAATTTGGTACAGGATTCTGTAGAGCCTAAGAAAGGACATAGGCTACTTTACCACGGGAAAAGATAATCCCGGTGGAAAATCCATTAAAACGTGGGTAGCACCGCGGGGCACTACTAGTTAAAATATAAATGTTTCTACATTATAAAAATGTTGATGATGATGCGTGCCGATAACAGTTTGCTGAATTTTAAAACTACATATTGGGGTTTCGGAACTATTTGAAATTTCACAATAATGTGCGTGCATACCTGACGGAATAAACGAATAAAACGTTTTTTTAACGTAATTAACTAATTTACGAATTTATTCTTTACTTATATATTATAAATCTTAAGAGTTTCGTAATGTGGTCCGGAGAAGCCATCTTAGACCACATCCTCACTTTACATCAGGTGAGATTGTGGTCAATTTATTTATCCACCTTACGAACTAAACACTTGGTTTCGTTAAGAGGTGTAAAGTCAAAGACTGACTTCATAAGTCAAAGTTAGTTTTTTTACTCAGACGCACAGGGCATACATGGACAGGTAACCTTAAATTAAATAAAACTAAGAATAATCATGGAAATAACATTATCTTGACAGTTCGCTTAAATTTTATACACTGAGTTAAGAAGCGAATAGAAAAACTCAGCTTTCATCTCTTATGTGATTGATGATAGATGATTTGCTAAAGCACGTTCATTCTGGATGCAGGCCGCTTCGAACTGAAATAAATGGAAATTTTTGAGGGATTCCTAAATCCTAATGATAAGGCTTATCTAGGATAAAGCATAAAAATATTAAAAAAAAAAAAAAAATCTTGAAAATTTGCCTCACATCACTCATCAATGTCAAGGCAATCTTATTTTCATGATTTAAATTTAGGATTTAATTTAATTTTATAATCATACAATAATTACAAAATTATTCAAATCAGCTCAGCTCAAGTGTGTTGACATTGATTGTCTGTGACTATAGTTTATAGGCTCATGATTAATTTACAATTTTGTTATACATATTAATATATAGATACGAATAAAAAAGGTTGTTAGCGTGAAACAGCTATAATGATACTATAATTAATATTGGAACGCTTTTTAACAAAAATATTGTAAAAAAAAGGTGTGTGTGCGATTCACACACGATAGAAGTGAAACTTCAGTAAATCGACAAAAGAATAAGAAGAATAAAAAAAAAACAAAAAAAAAATACTATGCAAAAAGATTTTGTTCGGGCGGTCACCCATCCAAGTACTCGCGTCGCGCAAAGTTGCTTAACCTTGTTAGCGTTTAAGATTGGCTTACCCGACAGGTATTATTTCCATTTCCGTTGCATCCGGTTTCAAATCACAACAATTCTAAAGAAGTTTCACTTCAAAAATTTAATAAATATCAATAATTTTAATTTTAATTCTTATTTATTTTTTATCTCGCCCTTATCCCACATTAAGTGTGATCGGCAAAACACGTTTAAAAAATACTAATATTATTATTTATTAGCCATTCCGTCCCACTGCAGGGCAAAGGCCTCCCTTTTTTCTTTCTATTCGCCTCTCACACTCAGTAGTAGTCTTTGACCACAAGTCGCTAGCCATTCGGCAGATGTGTCCAGCCCGCAGTTCCACTTAAGGCTGTCCGCTTTTTGACCAACATCAACTATGTTCGTTTTGAAGCGTACTAGCGTATTATATTACATTAATAAAAAATCAGACAGGCAAAGTAGCAAGTGGTTACTTACAGAAACTCTACAAACTTGAGGATACTGTCTACAAAGTTAAATTTTTGCAACAAGCAGCGATGTGGCGTAAGCTCTTTGAAGAGGCAATGCAATTTATCACTTTGTCGAAGTCTGCCCTAGATGGCGGATACTCCACAATACTGGACAAAAATGTTTCAATCTCGCGCAAGATGGAATTGTTTCTACTGTTAAACTTCAAGGAATGGACTGCTATTTTATTTATGATTGGAATGCTTCTTCCACTGTGAACTATTTATTATCAGGTTGATTCAGTAGAGCGCTTCTTGTAGCATTTCTAATGATGTAATCTGGCGAATAGTCTGAGGTCTGTTGGGCACAATGTTCACTGCGAGTGTGTTAAAATATAAATGCTAAAATGGTGTATCATGTTGACTCAATTCTTTGATTTCGATTCTTCGTCGATTGCAATGCAACATGTTACATACATAAGTTATGCTACAAGTTAAAGCTCTTTTTCTCGCCTTTATATTTTGCTTACACATTATTAATATTATGTATGTAAATTAGACTGATTCGTACGTTATATCTTAAAATTTGTGTTTTTGTCTTATTTTTGTAAATATACCATGACAATACTGTATAGATATCCAATCACTAGCACAATCATGAAGTTGAAAAATAAAAAAAAAACTGTTTAACCGCGCAAAATATTTTGTTTCCGGTTATAGATACAATTCCGGCATAACCGTGGGCAATAATTATTTACATAGGCTTACCTAATAAATATGTATGTACATGATCTAAAATAAATTAGGAACCAATATAACTACTAATGTATTCAACTTTATTCAAATTCACTAATGAAAGACTGAGTTCAATGTCCAATCGCCCGTTCCGTTTCTCATTAGCAAACTATAAAATCGATGTTATAAGTATATAGTAACTTACTGCAGGAGAATGAAACGTAAAAAATACCTATTAAGAAACTTAGAGTTTTTCCCTCCTTGCAAAAAGTGGAACGTTATACTAAGTGACGTCACCACATAGCTTAATAGCGGGTATAAAGATTCTGACGGATGGCTTTAGCTTTATTGGATAGCCGTTTTATTCATGTTTTATTCAAATTGATCCAGTCAACTGATTTGTAGATGTTTATATCCATCCATACCATTCCTCAAAGTTCTCAGACATGCCAGTTTCCTCACGATGTTTGCCTTCACCGTAAAAGCCCTTCTGATTTTTTATTGAAAAATGTATGTGCGCTTAAATACCTGTTATTAAATTAAATATCCTGCAAAGCACGAGTTTAAAACGCACATACGCATGTGTGCTCACTACTTTAAAGAATAGTTAGAATAATTTTTAGAATTATAAATAACAAGTGTACCTATACAAGTTGTAACAAAAAATTTACTTCAAATTAATCAATAATAAGCGGGGTGTATCAAATATGCTCCCATATAGTAGTAATCTGAACCTAGTATACGGCTAAAACGAAAATGAAATTTGTTTTTCAAAACTATTTAATTATACGAAAAAAAAAGGTTTTCATATCTAGTTGGAATTTAAAAAACTATTTCGGCTATTATATTGAAAACTATACATCCGCCAGCTTGTTTGTGTATACAATTTGAGCAAGAATTTGCCCTATCCAAAACGATCAAGGAGGTAGACTAAGTTTCCAGTTCTCTCTAACAAGTTTGGTATGCGTAGCACTGCTAACTGGCTGGTATCAGCATCTCCCGACATTAACGAAAATTATTGTTATCAATAAAAAAACTGTTTATGGTTTTTCACAATAATTAAATTTAAATTAAACTTGTATCTACTATTCATACATTTAATTCGTTTGTCATTAAATACTACCAAATTTTTCGAGATCATGGTGCTTGAAACAGAGTTAAATTGGTAAATTCAAAAACGACTTATGAATAGAGATATGTATTTTAAATTTAAATTTTAAATATATCGTTATATGGAACGTAATTCTCCGAGCTGTTGTTTTGCCACCGGAGCCTAAAAAATTCAGAATTGTCACTTTACCTTCTATCTATGAAGGTAAAGTCTAACAAATATTTCTCTATTTCACTTTCAAAACTAACGCGAGTTACAATATTTATTTTGAAAAAAAACGGGTTTTACCTAAGTAAACTAAATATAATATGTATAGTTTACGTGAGTAAAACCCGTTATAACAGATATATTGCCTCTATATATTATAAAAAAGCGGTGTTGGCTAAGTGGGGGGACACTCGACTTTCATTCCGAAGGTCGTGGGTTCAAACCCCGCCACCCACCTCTGGATTTTTCTTCTTGAGACATTTATGTGCGCTTTAAACACGTGTTTTAACGGTGAAGACAAACATCGTGAGGAAACCGACATGTTCTGTGAACTTTGAAGAGTTTGCAGGACATATGACATTCAAGAACCCGCACTTGGCCAGCGTGTTGAATTAAGGCCTAATCTCTCTCGTTTAGAGAGAAGTCCCTGTGTCTCAGCAGTGGGAATGTTAATAGGGTGATGATGATGATATATTATATAGACGCAATATATCTCTTTCTATTCCCCTCGAATTTTCATCAGGGAATAGTTTATGTGTGTAAAACCCGTTTTTAAAATAAAATATATCCCTTCTTTTTGAGTTAACAACAATATCTGGTAGATTAATCTCACAAGCATAGCATCTCAAATTTGGTCTCGGGAAATTTCAAAATTTAATTTAGATCGACAATCTACAGCGTACTAAATGAACAGTGCTTTCTTGCATCACGTAGGAACTTAAGCCGAACGAGGCAATAAAGTCTCAAATTTAATATTCTCATCGTCTTATCTCGTAGTTTGTAAATCGTAATTACAAGTAACCTAAGCTCTTATATCTAATTACGTTAAGGCTTAGTTTTGAATTCTTGACATTTTAGTATTAACTTTGTGATACGTATAAAGTTAATACTGAGTCTACTAAGCGTATTTGAACAAAATACATTATTTCATGCAGGCAATAAAAGCGGACGATCGATTTAAGCAAACATCGACCACCTATGTCAATGTACACACACGATGTAAAACGATTTGCCAATGGTTTGCCGCAAAGAAATTCTTTTTGTTTCCACAGATACATCAAAATGATATATACCTAATTTAAAGCGTATAGGTACGGCGCATTTATTGTGAGAGTACATTTTTTTAAACAGGATAGAATAGACCTTTTTTCTCGAAGATAACAAACAAATGAAGGCAAAAATATATTTATTAATAAACTTTATAACGCTAAATAAAACAGCTCCAATTAATATACCAAGGGATAATCAAACAAAAAAGTATGACTTGTTATTATTTGTGGTGAAGGCTTTGTAGTAAAAAATCTAAGACAAAAATTATAATTATTATGCTGAGTTCCTACGCAAATTCAATAACGTTAGAATTATTATGATGGATGTGATTATTTGATCTAGATTCTAGACCCTATTCTTCTCATTTCCAATATTATTTAAGACATAATCAAACATTTCTATTGAGTATTTATCATTAATTTCATATATTGAAACAAAAACCGCTTCAACGAATTTTTACCTAATGTCATAATTATTGTTAACATAATTATAAAATGATCCTTCATTCCATTCACTCAAGCTTAAGCGTTGGTCACGTTTTGGTGATAGACAATCGAGTTTTGGTGAAAAAAATAAACCGGTGAAAACTGGTGGTATTTAAAGCATAAACATTAGCAAAAAAAATCGTAAAAATAATACTTCGAAATTTTGTCGAACCTAGGTCAAACCTGGGTTAAGCCGCGTTATTTCCGTCGGTAATTTTTTTTAATGACAGTTTTTTTAAATACCGTCGTCGTATGTTAACTGTCAGTTTTCATCAAAAAAACCCGAAAGAATGATTCAGATATCACGAATAAGAGTAGATTGTTGTTACTTTAATTAAAATGATGAATTTCCGTGGTCACAATTTTATAACCATACATTTATAATATATCTGATAAGTCCAAAATGGACAAAAAGCGCGGATTGCGTGGGGACTGAAGCAACGTTCTGTCTATCCTAAATGGGACTTGCTAATACATTTTTATTGAGGAAAAATTACATCCGGTTTGCATTTGAATAATTGATTAGTTATTCCTACTATTGGAATTTTAGCATCAATATAAACCGACAAATATCAGAGTTTAAATACTATCATCATTAGTGAGTGTGCATTATTTTATAAGACGTGATTATTTAGAAAAATCAGATTAATTGATAAACTAAACCATTTTTTTTCGACAGTTCACAACGCCCTTCATACCGCAAGAGACGGCGACAGATGGAAAAAGATCATGAGCAAGTGATTCTCAAGGGTGGTCACGACCCTCAGCATTGAGGTCCACCAAGCTAGGAGGAGGATAAACGAAACCATTTTTTAAATGTTTATCTATAAAATAAATATGTGAAAAATTACCTACTCTTTAAAAGGAAATTGTCGAAAGATAAACTCAAATTTGACAAAGTATGAGGTACAAGGAGAAGCGTCTAACGCTAGTTTTGATTTAATTAATTCCAGTAGGTTTTCTACCTGTTTTAATTTTTTCTATATTAATAAAAATAGGTCATAAAAATAAAGCATAATCAAATTGTATAATATTTTGAGAATTCCGTCCCATTTTTATAAGCTTCATAGTGTTTGATGTATGTGATGTGAGCTTTAGAAAATTGGAAATAATGACAATGTTTTTAACAGATTGGAAAAATAATTAAACAGAGCACTGCAGGCTTCGTATTTTAAACCTTTTAATAATCAAAGTGGATGTAAACTGCAGCTTTTGTTAGTGATGAAATAAACTCTTCTACTAATCTTTTTTTTGCTAATTTCAAATCTACATATAAATCTTATGATTTATTGTCAACAGGCCTCGGACAAGTTAAACCGGAATGTTGACATTTCTCGATTATTATGTAATCGATATTATGGTGTCACTATCACCTTAATCTTTGTTAACAATTTTTTTTTGTTGAATTTATATTCTTTTTAATAATTTGTTATAAATCATTATTTGATATACGAGAATGCACTGTTCTTCAACAAATAGGAGCTTAGAGGTACCAGTGACCGCTTATTTGCCCTTTTCTTACGTTTATTTTCTTACAATACCTAAAAAAATACCTAAAATACATATGGGTACGAATTAAATGTGCAAATATTTTCCAAGTACACGGCACGTTAAAATGAACCAGTTATATCGGAGAATAAAAACATATTGAGAGATATTTCTATTATTTATTTATGCCGTTGATCAATTATTATTATACACTTAAAATATGTGTAAATAATGCAGCTTGACCAAAAGCCAAAACTTAAAAAAAAGGGAGGTCCAAGTCTAAGTACACCTAAGAAATAAATAACTGTAGCTATAGTCAGTGTATAGTGATACTTTTTAAACATACTTGACGGTCTTTAGGTAATTATATTAAGGTGAAATCTTTCCTTTCGAATTATTTTTTATGTTTAAATATTTTGTTGCAAAATGAAAAACTTCAAATCTTTGGGCCCTCAGAAGAATGTGTATCGTATTAGAATATATATTATGTGGCTAGTTGACCATTCTCCCCTTATCTGAGAAAAAACGGTTTTTCCACTTTTTCATCTCAATTACAGCGTCGATGATAAAGTACCAATTACGACGTTCCTTAGTATATTTACTTGGTAGAGCTGTAACTTAGTATTTTCATACTCCTATTATATACTAAGTAAATACTTTAGTCAATATTAGTGAATAACAACAGGGCCACAAAATAAACTAAAATACTCGTTAACACCTACACTCTATCTGTTCTTAATGTGCGGATGAGTAAATAATTACTACATAAATAACTGCAGTTTACTCAGCACCTTGGCAGTAGTATTCTAGTTCTAGTAAGTCGCTCAAAGTAAACTCATTAGAGACATAACATCATTAATCAGTACAATATGTTTTCCCCAGCAAAAGATTGCAGAAAAAAGCCTAACTATCCTAGTTATCTGTTAAAAGTCATAGGCTCATAAGGTAAGTGACATCTTGTTACACCATAATTACTTTAATCCATCTTTCCATGTTCGTAACTGTAACACCCAAACTTCACACAGCGTAGTTCGTTCGTTCATTTCTGTCTGTCCGTAGGAAGTGCACTGATGGACATAGGCCTCCTTCTTTTGTAAATAAAGGGATTTACCCAGGGTGTATATTGGACAAATATTTTAATATATGGTTTTGTCTTTCGTTTTTAAAAATTTACTGCTTCAGTGGCACAATGGCACGGAGGATTGAGGCAGTTCATTTGATTACCCTGATATGTATAGTAAACATATCTATTATATTAAGTATATCAGATGTCTAGAATCCGAAATACAAGCTTGTATTGTAAACGCTTGACGATATTGCTTGTATTGTATTGTAGACGGGGCTAAATGTTTTTTGGTGTGTGGATTGTCAGCAAATATTTATTATTTTATTTTAGAAAAAAAATATAAGTATTTGTTGGTCCTGGTTCAAGCTTGCCAAAGCTATCAGTCATTCTCCTAAAAAAATATTATGGATAGATAACTCTTTATTGTACACCGCCTTAGAGTATCTATCTATCTATGATGTGCACCACAAATAAAATACAAACTGCAAACAATAACAAGACAATACATTGAAGTATTATGTTTGGCATTAAGCCTAAAATTTTTTGAAAATGTCTGATATAACGTAATGGAACATGAATGTTTATTCTTCTTACTTATAAAGATCACGACAGTCATTAAATTATAAATATTTTTTTAAAGAATAATTGTATCCGAAATAACACGCTCTTGCGAGCGGAATAGGATCAACATTTCTACTGAGTTCTCGGTGATCTTCTCTGAACTAATGTGCCAATTTCAATTAAAATTAATTAAACTAAAATAGATTTAGAATACAATCCTAAAATTAACTCCATTCAATGCCCATTCATGCATAATAATAAGCTTGCTAATTTTACCTAAAATACCAACCTGTTTAACATATGTATGTATGTATATATAAAGTCATAATATGTCAATTTCATCGTTGCTAATAATAAACCATTTTTGTTCGCAGATTCCTATCTAAAGTCCAACATTCAATCGATAAGGCATATTAAATTAACATCTGAATTTTAAAGGCTTGTCAATATTATCATCTTAGGTGCTAAATAGATATCCTTATAGAATGGTGACGTATATGGTTGGACTATTTGTTATTTTCCGTTTTTAACCAGTCCACATTTAAGAGAAAACCCCAAATTTTATTACTGCAGCTGTGGCACATTATTCGAAGGTTTGTTTGTGACGCAAGGAGTAGCAAGTTTGATTCACGCTGAAGGACCGGTATTTTCTCCTATCACTAAACTTGTTCTTTGGCCTAGGATGTTTCCATGTATAGAGGTATAAGAAAAATATAACGATAAACGGATTTGTATTAGAATTAAGTATAGCAATTTTAAAGTACCCGAAACACTAGATAAAAGCTTACCAAGGAGCTAGATGGCCAGCAATTTATTTTTTATTTTTAATAATACATAATAAAATAATATAAATAAAATAAAATAATATTTAAACGAAACTAAACTTGATCAACATTCAGTTCGAAGTTATGTGACACGATCAAGTGCCGAGTTGAGATTGATAAAATGTTGTTGTATTTACAATTATTAGCATATCAAACAGTTTATTTAAATTTATGCCCATTATATGTTTTATCTGCTCAGAACAAACATGTTGTTCGTCACACTAGAACCACGGTCGGCTTCCTGGTCAAACTAAACTAGAAGCACTGACCACAAACTTCAATAAAGTAATCATTGCCAAATTATGAAAATATTATTTGCTTTAATAAAAAAGCCACTTATGTATATATACAAAAAACGTTTCTAGAACATTAATTTGATTATAAAATTTGGCCCATTTCAAAATTAATTCAAGTCATGAAATATTAGAACTTGCACAAAAAAAGGATTTAGCGCAGCAGTTGCCACAACCTCAAACTTCAATATAACCTTCTTATGCAAAATAGATAGCAAACCATTTCAAGTTAGCATGCATTTTATCTCTTTCTAACATAGATATGTATATTATATGATAGATATGTATATTGTATATTATACATAAATGTCAAAGTTATCGACAATTACAAACGAATGCTAGCGGCATATTATCTCAAGTAGATTTAGTTTATTGGTTTTGGTTTAGTTTTTTAGTTAGGTTTTATAAAGGGTTAACCTTATGTGAAATGACAAACTAATAATATATAACTTATATGTATATCTTGTGTTTATGCGAGTTATTTGAAACTAGCCGCGCCTTGCGGAGTTTTAGCGTGAAAGAAGAACAGACAGACAGGGTTACTTTCACATTTATAATTTTAGTATTAATAGGCTGGAGTCAGATTTTTAAAAATTGCTATTCTATCCATCTACTTAAACAATAACATAGGACTATCACCCTTGTCTTAGCTAAGACATAGCCACCCTTTTCTTAGCTAAGTCTTAGCCATCCTACTTCAAGTAAAGTCTCAGCCATCCTTATGTTAAGAATTAGTGGTTTGTGTTTAAGTGTCTCAGGCGGCATATCACCTGACTTTACAATTGACTGAAGTTTTCGCAATAGCGTTTAGTATTCTGCATGTCAGCAAGGTTGGAGCGCTGTCCGTGTACTTACTATCTACCTATCTCTAGGCCAGTATTTCATAACATTGTCTTACAATCATTGTAATTATTATTATAGTTATATCTACAGTTTTTATTCAATCTTTTTTTAATGTTAAGTGCATCAAAAACGCTTGTATACGTTTTTTTAACCACTGTTTATGGTTCCGTACCCAAACGGTAATAACCCAGTATAACTGAGACTTAGTCATCTGTATGTCTAACTGTCTGTCTGTGTTGCCGCTTTGATAACAAATACTAAAATACTAAAAAAACATTATAAATAAATATTTAAGGGGGCTCCCCATAAATATAAATAAA
Organism: Gymnoscelis rufifasciata; assembly: GCA_929108375.1. Lineage (NCBI taxonomy): Eukaryota > Metazoa > Arthropoda > Insecta > Lepidoptera > Geometridae > Gymnoscelis > Gymnoscelis rufifasciata. The sequence continues at coordinate 6,525,118 of OV815302.1, read as the reverse complement.
TATGATTTTTATCTGGTTAAGCAACGTTGCGCGAGGCCAGTACTTAAATAGGTGATCTCTCGAACTGCATCTTTTTTACTGCAAAACGTGTATAAACTGTATACGGTGTAGAGTAGTATGAGTCCATTTCATACTTTTTTAAATTTATTTATTTCTTATGTTATTTATTCTGCGGCAGTTATAAACTTCTTACAAATTACGTGACGATTAGGTTTATGCTAAGATGCGACGGATATAAACAAATAATTAAATTAATTTATTCCATATTATTTGAATGGAAGTAATTAAGTACCATAATAAAATGCCTAACGAATCCTTTGACATACTTTTTATAAGTCCATGAAGCTTGAATCCTTGAATTTCAAAAAAGGTGAACTAGTTTAAATTATCTATCTATATGATTTAATGTTTAGAGCTAAGAACAAAACACGTATTGACACAGAAATGTAAATCTTTTGGGGTCAAGGCCATAATAAATGCATAGCTGACTTTTTATAATAAATTACTTTGTATTTGCATCTCAGTGAATTCCTTAAACCGTAATAAATTACATATGAGCGTATTATTGTAATGTTATTGTTAATATTCTTGAATTGGTTACTCATCTGATATATTAGTCTACTAGTTGTGCATAAAATTGTACTGTGCAGTTTAATAGTATAGTCACGGATTAAGTTCGTTTTATATTGTTAAGTGCAATATAAACAAGCGGTAAGAACTATTAAGTATACATAATTTGAGACAAAGCTTCGATATCATAGGCATAATTGTGAATTCATATCATAATTCTGACGAGTATAAGGTATCGGGTATGTTAACGAAGGTTTTATTCAATTTTTAACATAATTATGAATGTAGTTTATTATCGACCATTGGGATATATGACTGCAATGTGCTCGCGCCAGAGTGCTGCGGTGAAGACGGAAAAAACAGAAGAAATGAGTTCATGATTCTAGGTTAGCAGGTTCATCTATGACGAGTCATTCGCGAGAAAATTATATATTTTGGTGACATAAACAATGAACGGTAGATAAAAAATATGTACTCACTTTTCAAAGCCCATCGCTTGTTCATCAGTAGGCCATCCAGGAACTTGTATCCTTGTTCCCTGCAAGCCTTCTCTTCGACGGAGGCCACAGCACTGGTGAGAGAGAGCAAATCGCTGGCTAGCACCACCGAAGAAGCATAATCAGGAGACTCTTCAACAACCCCAATCTTAGGTCCATTGTTATCATCATCATAAGTATTGTAGCCCCGATCCCTCACAGTCGATTGATTAGGCTCACTCAAATTCTTTGATGCATAATTATATAGCTTAGTGATTAAATCTTTATTGACTTTTATCGGTTGGCTCGAGTTTAAAAATGCGATATCATCTAGTTGCAAGGTTTTGAAGTCTGTAGCTAATTTTACTAAGGATTCTTTTAGATTTTCCTGATCAATGGCGGCTACGATAGCGCACGCGATCGTTAGTACTGTACCGATGCCGTACATGGCTATAGCAAGCGTGCGCGCGCGCCGCTCTTGTTAGACTAACTGAATCGAACCTTCAATCAAAAGCCTTCGTCGATCCTTCATTGGTTTGTATCGCGTCACTATGAAATTATTATGTGTCATTGTTTACACTTTTTGGATACTATTCTAAAACGATTTAGAAGTATTAGTGTCCTGGGAAGATTACCAAAAACAAATTTTGTTTAGGAGTGGGCTTAAAACACTAAAGGCGTAGATTTCATTTTTTTTGTATCCGACATTATTATAGACAGACAGAATTATATTTAGTTAAATTAAATGTAAAACGACCAAAAATTATGTAAGTAGATTAATTTACAAAATTATCAAAATCAAATGAATTAATTGATACTAGTACAATAAAATCGATTTGATACTTTTCATGATTTCCACATAAACACCAAACAAACAGAATCTTGCTTTGTTAAGCTTAATTAAGATAAATTACAGTTTATTTCAATAAGCGGTTTATTGCGTTGTTGTATAGAGTTAGTTTTTACCTATATTGCAGAGTTCGATTGAAAAAATAAAACAAAAATAAACAAAATCGTTTTATTAAAATCGTCTAAATCTTTGAAGACGTATTTATCTTCCGTAACGATAATATTGAGCTCCATTTCTAGCATTAGTCGTGATCTCCCATTCATCAATTTCCTGATCATCGTTCCTTGAGTAAGGTCTCTGCCCTTGATCTTCTAACCAAGCTTCTTCATCCCCAGCCTCTTCCTCTTCAATTATCTCTAAATCGTCTATAGTGTCTTCATCCTCGCCAATTAAACCTTCTTCCTCTTCAAGTATTTCTCCCAAGTCTTCGGTGATTTCTCTCTGCATTTCGTATTCTACTTCAGTTTCTGGTATTTCTTCTAGTACTTCTCTGTGGGCTAAAAAGTTTTGTATTCTTATCGGTACTTCTGACTCCGTTTCTTCTTCGTTATAAGGCTCAGATTCAAGAATTTCTGTTTCGGGTTTAGATTCGGATTCCACTTGTTCCTCTTCGACAGATTCTTCATTTTTAACTCTTGTTAAGAATGAAAATGAAAAAACTTTATGTAAAGACTGCATAGGGATAACGAAAGCTAGAGTCAAAACAATTGACGATAATAAAATTGCTATGATTTCTTGGACATCGATCTGGAATACAAAACAATTTGTTGAAGTAATTATTGCATACAATGGTGAAAAATTTAATTCTTTAGCTCAGTTACTTACCAGAGACGCTAGTGTGAGTTCTCTTGAAGTCTTTACCGTTCCGACGTTTGTTATGAATATGATGAACTGGCATAGATACAAAGCGTATGACAGTCGGCTGATAAACACCAGAGGTTTCCAACAGAGCAGGTTTGATAAAAACTCTGAAAAGAACAAACAAGTATTTATTACTCGGGCAAGACAAGAATTAAGTTATTAGTTATACTCCTAAATACTTCAATGAACGCAACGAACCTAAGTTATGTAAACACTATGTGGGCTCAAGCTACTTAGCGTAATAATTCCACAAACTTTGCAAGGCACTCTTCTCGTACTCGGAAATACTGTTCAAACATTTCATACAAGCATCTTACTATAATAACTAGACGGCTAACAAAAGGCTTTTAGAATTTCGAGCTTGTAAATATGTTTTTTTTTCTATATATGAACAGCTACAGTATACTATCGATAGTTATTTAAAGACACAATAAATACATTTTATCTATGGTGTAAAAAACGGGATATTGTATGTTTATAGGTTTGTCAGTGATAACTATCTATCAATAGACTATCAATAAATAGTACCAGTAGATACTATTATTGTTCATTAAATTAAATAAGTAAATTTTAACATAACTTAAATAAGATAGCTCGCATTGTAATTTTGTCAAAACAGTTTAGTAGTCATAATAATCATTTCATCGTTGTAGTTGATAATATAAATCATAAGTCACACTATGGTTTTGAACATGGTTCCCCAATGCCACAACTTTTTCAAAATATAATAAATAAATAAATAATAAATATTTCCAGACAATTCACACAACAACATCTAGCCCCGTGGTAAGCTCTTAGCTTGTGTTACGGGTACTAGACATCTAATATACTTAATATAATATACATACATACATTGATATTTTTTACTATACATATTAAACACCCAGACCAAGGAGAAAGTGCTTGCAGAACATACAAACACTTGACCCCTCGACGGGAATCGAACCCGCTACCGCTTGCGCCGCAAGCGGACGCTCGCCCACCGCGCCACTGAGGCAGTCAATATAATAACTAATATCATAATTATAACTAAACTAATTCATATGAACAATTAAAATAATGTCTACTTTATAACTACACGAAATATAAATCATATACCTCTATTAAAATAAAAATAATAATGAAATTAAATAATTTCTATAAATTAAAAATCATTCCCATTCACGAACTCGTTATGGTTATAAAATGTCTGTTCTATAGCTAGCGTTTCAATCTGGCCTTGAATATGGAGTCAGTCGGTGCCTCAGTCACCGAATCCGGTAATTGATTGTAAACTGTTGGACCAATCAAATTAATCTAGCCGACACTGGAGATAAAATGACCTAAATACCTATCGATTTAACCCCCATGTGTATTCCCCAATTTTCTAAGAAAGGCCTAAGTACGTACCCAAACCGCTTATTGAATTGACCAAACAATTATTTCACAAACATTACCGTGACTAAAGATCACTCGTAAACTAAATCATTAAATTTAATTCCCGAGTATTCATAAGAAATATTTTATTGGTACAAAGCTCAAGGCTACAGAAAATTAAATTATGTTGTATTATATTAAATTTTCTCTAAAACCACACAGCTTCCCGTAGCTTGGTTAAATTGACATTTATTTTAAAGCAGCTCTTCACTATATTATTATATAATATTAATGATAACATTCATGGTGCGGCTACATTAGACGACTACGACCTTCGACGAATATTTGTGTTAAAGCGATGTGTGACGAACACGAAGTTTGGCATTGTTTCGCCTTATATCCCCTATTTTAGGTCTAGGTGACAGCAAAAGGCGCAAAAAATAAGATGCATGTTAATTAGTAAAATATTTCATACTAGCAATGAATCACTTTATCTATTTCGGACAACCGCATGAAAATACGTTTAATAGTTTAGAAAGATTATTGCGAACACATACAAACTGATGAGGAAGGACTTGCCACGTTGGCGAGATACTTGATTTTCAACTATTTAATTACATAATAATTAAAAAACTGTGGTATCCATACACCCTTTAAATATATCCAATTAATATTATAATATTATAGTCAATCATAGACGAAATTTAATTAAATTCGTGGATGGTCTAAGCTCCCTCGTCAAGACAGAAGTCCCAGTCCCAGCAGTGTGTACTTATGAGTGCTCACGCTTATGCAATTACAAAGTCACTTTTTATAAACAACTTCACAGCCAATCGTACCAACTACATTATTAATATCTACTTATTTAAATCATAAAGCTTACCGCAAGTTCCATTGTGCAGAGCATAGATGACCCAAGCCAAAGCCACAGCAGACGCGAGAGGGGCGATGGCAGCGTACTGCGCCGCAAAGGTAGCGTCATATCGATACTGGTTGTACCCTGCGTCGTGGCCAGCCCAGAACACTAGTGCCCATAGCACGGCACTGGTTAGCCATCCCAGAGACAGCACGATCTAGAAATAATACATTGGGAGGTATTAAGGAGACTATTCGTCGAAATTACCGCAGCATGATGCAAAATGAAAGTCAATCAATGTGTATTGCCATTGATACTCATAACATACGGATCCGAAACGTGGTGCTTCACTATTGGTCACATGAATAGGATCGAATCAGTAATAAGGAGATTCGTAGAAAAACGTGGGACACCGACATAGCCAAACGGATTAGCGCTTTGAAGTGGCAGTGGGCAGGCCATAAAGCGAATCACGCAGATCACGCAACAGATGGTCGTTGGGGCTGAAAGTTCTTAAATGAAGACCACAGATCGGATCGGATCGGCAAGCGCATCGTTGGACGTTCACCAACTAGATGGACGGACGACCTGGTGATGGCTGCGGGCTCACGGTGATCAGATTAGCTCATTGAAGTGGCAGTGGGCTGTCACTTATGTTAAGCATAAATATATAGCTGTCACTTATATAAGTGACAGCTATATATTTATGCTTATCTGTATGGCTTTGTCGGTGACCCGAGTTCTTCTACGTATCCTCTCATTTCTGATTCGATCCCATAGTCATAGAATAATAAATTACTACGCCATAGTGAATTCCGAGATAGATAAACTTAAAGTATAAAATATTTTTATTAAAGTTAATTTACACATCGACTTCATTTCAGAAAAAAAAGGATCTGCTAAAATAATGGCCTTTTAAATTTTCATCCATTTTACGATATTGTTGTGATATCTAAACTTGCCGGCCTAATTAATTATTGTACAACATTTGTTTACATTAGTGGTTACATTAAGTTGTTAAGACCCTCATCATAGCAAATTCAGCCATTTTACTAAAGTAGGTACTGAACATTACATAACTTTAGATTTCCGCAGCTCCGCAGCTCTAAGCGAGCCATGCTATGCCTCTGAAGTTGCTTTTGGGCCAAACACTCATCTGGTTTTGTTTATTTATTAACCCCCTACCAAAAAAGAGGGGTGAGACAGACAGACAAATACGTCAAACTTATAAAGTTTGACGTATTTGTCTGTCTGTGTGTCTTGTCTGTATGTATGTCTGTCTGTCTGGGACATCATAGCTCCAACGGATGGAGCTATTTCAATTTTTGTATGAAAGGTGAGTTTGGCCCGGGTGTTTTCAGACATGTTTCATGAAAATCGGTTGAGCCTTTAAAAAGTTATGGGGGCGAGAGTGGGGAAGGAAAACCGAAAATCTGCAAATATACTCGAGTGGGGTATCAAATGAAAGAGCATCGCGTGGCCTAACTACTAAATATTATGGTGTTTTACTTATAAGGAACATAAGACGATTGAATCGGGGGTTTTTCCTAAATTTTAAATTTAGATTTATTCTTATACTCTTGACTATAAAGGTTCTACGAACTATGAAACTTTTTCCTCAATCATACTTAGGAACATGATTGTCAAAGGTCTGAAGTTTCATTTCGCAAGCGCGGGTGCATTTTTACGGGATCAATTATTTACGTGTTTGCCTTAAAACCGGGCCCAGCTCAACGCAGTGTCAGGCCAAAAATAAAAAAAAGGACTTAACTTGAACATTAAAATAATTCAAAAAGGAGTTTAACAACTTGAGTATGGAAAAAGGTATTTATTGGTCCCACGGTCATGAACCTTTAATAATAAAGAAAAAGTATCTGCCAATTTATTTTAAATGGAATCTATAAAAAAAATACTAGTCCATGCAAAAGGCTGATTTCATGAATTATGTCGGAAATATTTATATGCGGTATTGAATAATGCTAGAGCATAATACCGTGAAGGTGAACATTCTTCACCTTTCGAACTGTTTGCTTACTCACAAAAACCACATTTGAAGGTAATTTAAAATCAACTTTTTGGGTCGGTTGTTAATGGTCAATAATATAACATAATCTCATCTCCCTTAGTCCCACATAAAACCATCAAACAGTAAAAACAACTTCCATGTAGCTACAGCAAAACCTCAAGTGTGACATTGTTACGAACTTTAATAAAGATAATTAGAATTAGATGGACTCACACACCAACTTTTCTTAGTATTATCATTCTCTTATTTTAGAAGTTACAGAAGACACATTTTACTTCTTTGGAAGTGTCTCTCACGCAAACTATACAGCAAACATATAAAAAAAATATATTTAAATCCTGAATTTTATTTTTTAAATACCTATACATAGACACCAAACACATATATGTATATTAAATTTGGTTTGATGGTTTGATTTAAAAAACCGTTTTTTTTCTATTGTTTTTTGTAGAAAAGTCACAAAATACATCTACATAACAAACAAGTATCAACAATATAATGTAGTTCCTATAGTATCTTCAAGTACGGACGGATAGATAGACAGACAGACATAGTGGTTTCTCCATAAGAAACTTTTGGATGCATCCGAATATAATGCGGTTTTGTGAGATTTGTTAAAATACTATGATTACAAATTAAAGAAACTATTTGTTCTAGTCTGTACCTCATATAAGATTCAATACGAGTATGTGCCATAGCTAACTAAATATTTCTAAATGCCTATCAATCTATAATAAACTACCATGTCAAAGAAATAAAGGCGCTTTGCAAAAGACGCGGGCGGGTCAGGCCGGCCTGTCAAACAATATCACAAAGGAAATCATTATTATATAATAACTAGCAGACCCCAGCAAACGTTGTTTTGCAAAATGAAAAATAGATGTTGGCCGATTCTCAGACCTGCTCAATAACCTCACAGAATTTCATGAGAATCGGTCAAGCCGTTTCGGAGGAGTACGGCAACGAAAACTGTTACACGAGAATTTTATATTTAAGATAATAGATAAAGCATACTAATGTTTTATTGATTATCGATGATACTTATGATGCGCGTGGGTAGTAAATATAGTATTAAGGGTAGCAGATGAGAACTAGAATAAAAGACCTACACAACGATCGCTGGCATAATCTAACAGACTGCCGACAGGCAAGAACAGCAATGCCAGACCTTAACTCAAGGCAATCCAAACGCCTATTAAACCTTAAAAGAACGGACCTTCGAGTCCTGATAGGAACTATCACAGGACACATCACCCTCAACAAACACCTCTATAACATGGGATCCACAGACAGTTCACTCTGCAGAGGATGCCTCAACAAAGACGAAACAGCTGCCCACGTCATCCTGGAATGCGAGGGAGTAACAGCACAGCGACGTGAAATCCTTAAGAACCCAAGGTCACTCCAAGAAGCCTGCGAAGACCCCAGGAAACTTCTGCGCTTTTGGTCGGAGTTGGGCTGGTTACACTAGCACCCCAATCCACGCACAATGGACCACCTTTGAGTCTAAGTGCGGAAAAACAGGGCCCCCCCTACTAATACTAATAATACTAATAAGGGTAGCAGAGGATTCTCTTTGAGCCAAGGGGGTTTGGCTGAAGCTTACCATGCCGTGTGTCCGTGGCTTTCTCAGGGCCAACCCCAAGCTAATCCCGATCAGGTAAGGCGAGCTTCGGTGTAAAGTCGATGTGTAACTCAATTTTGCTGTGCGGTAAAGTTGACTAACGCTAAAACAAAGAATTAATTGTACATTTTAATGTAAAACATGAAATTTATTCAATGGATTTAAAGATAAGCTAGAATAGTCAAGCTATTCGATTAACCAAAGTAAAAGAAACAGTTTTTGATTATTAAAAAAATACGCGTTTAATTTTGTTAAGCGGGTAAAAAAACAACTGTTTAAATCAACCAACGACGGATGATTGAAGATTGCTCGGGTACCACTTGACTGAACCTTTCTTATTAAAATAATAAGTATTTTACGAGAGTGGTTGCCAAGTGGTAGCAATTTAAACATTATCCATGAAATCAAATAACATCACATTTATGGGCTTATTCCTAAAATCCGCGTAAACTAAACAACGTTTAGGAATGTCAACAGCTTACTCGCTTTGTAGGTTGTATTTAGGTTTATTAAATGAGTACTTTATGTATTATTTTTTTTAAATATTTTTATTATATTGGTTTTACGCCACTGTCTTTTCGTCCCTTTTATTTCCTCCTTCCTTTTAGTCCTGTCCATCCAAGGATGCCTGGAAGAGATCGCTCATAGCGATAAGGCCGCCCTTTGTACCCTGGTTTTAATTAGTTAAGTTTTTTGTAAAGTTTATTAATTTGTGTGGTGTACAATAAAGTGTTTTCTATTCTATTCTAACATTGACACGTATTATTGACATACCAAATCATTGCTTAGTTTTTTCGGATTTTGTGGTATATGCCGTTATTTTCCTTACCTTACTCCATGGTAAGCCAGCAGAGTCAGTCTATGGTCTCTCACGGTGGTATATCTCAAGTAAGCGCCGCATATGTGTATGCCTGGGATGATCAGCTTAGCGAAACTCATGCCGGATTGTAACAGCCAAACTATAACTCCGCCGAGGATTGTCAACTGCATGTCCAACGCCAATTGGTGTGTTTGTGGAGCGCACTGCAATAAATTATGTAATAGAAATAAATAATTTGAAAGACAGGAAAAAGGGGCGTCAAACACCGTCTTTAAACTGCCAAAGAAGGAACGAGTTCCCCCCACATCCACAAACCCGCACCAAACCAGCGTAGTGGGTTAGGATCTACCCCCTACGATCTTCAGTTATGTATATGGACAATAGTGGATTTTCCATGGTCGAAATGATTATAGGAATAATCTAAATTTACAATTTCTAAAACCCCTGACTCTATAACCTTAGTTCCCTTAAAAGTAAAAGTCATACTATTTTGTAATGTGCACGTAATGCGCTTTCATTCAAGTACTTTTGCAGATGCTCGGTTTTCCTTTCCAACCGTTTTTAATCAAACATGTCTAAGAACACTCGCGTGAAACTCACCTTTCATACAAATATAACTAAATTGAAATCGCTTTATCTGTTTGGGAGCTATGATGTCCCAGACAGACAGACACGTTAAACTTAACACCTCTCTTTTTTGTCGGGGGTTAAAAATACGAATGCATACCCAGTGTGTGTTCCTACCTCCGATCTGCACGACTAGGCAAAAATTGGTATTAACTTAATAGCCAATGAACTACAGTTACTTAAAAAATACATATATACATATTTAACAAAAAATAATTTGGGTTTGTGTCCACGGATCCCGAGATCAGATTTAATTGTCCACTGATACCGCCAAGTTTTCTCCACCGATACCGGGATCGGTTTCCAATGAAAAATTATTACATAACAAATGAAATTGCTAAGGTTAAGAACTTTATTCTTTTTATTTCTACTAATCTTTTTGTGAATTAGCATGTTTGTTTATGTGTCTATTTTATATTGCATATTGGAACGTTCCCTTGCTCTTTACTGTGGAGCGCATGTATTTGTTTTTAGAAGTATAAAATCATTTTATAATGTGTTAATTATGTAGTGTATAATGTTTTAAATAAAAAATAATCTACTGTTACTTTTTCGATTTAATACTTATTATTTGCATTGATTAAGTTTCAACTGTTCCGATGTTTGACTGTAATCATCTTGCTAGTTAAATTTGATAGTAGTTCAAATTTAACGAGTTCGAGTTTGTTCTCGTAAGTGTAATTCGAATCAATGAGTATAAAAGCACTTGTAAGGCTTACATTGCGGTATTATTTTTTATTTCGACTTGTTTAGTTTTGGTTTGTAATTTTTTTCGGTTGACTCCGTCAAATTTTGATTCATACTCTGGCTCCTGATATACATTCTAGCTCCTAAAATACGGTTGTTAAGTAGTTTGGGAGCCTACCTACCTCATTTTATGTCAAATGAATAATTTATACTTTTATTGTACTTGCTCTGAATAGCTAACTTAAAAAAAACATTTATATGAATCAGTTATAATTTTATAAAACAGTCTCACAAACCCTTGTTTACTAATACACTGTTTTATTATGAATAGTTAACAATTTCAAAATAGAAGTTATATCCAGGAGGCAAGTTAGTTTCTATTATTCCTGCACCAGAATACAATTGGTCGTCGTTCACCTAAACCAACAAGTCCTGCGGGGTGTGGGTAACCCGGCTCTGGAAACACACAATACAGTTGATTTCAATGTTATTTACCGATATCTATGGTTCTACCTACAGTACATATGATATATTGTGTTTCTGCTTCTATCAAATTCTAGATAATAACTCAAGTTACAAGCGCCGAGTAAACAGTAACTTAATTCTGCTAACGGAGCGAATTCTAAATACTGAAATTCGAGTTTCTAGTGCACATATTTAGTATTCAAATACGAAGTCATGTGCAATAAGTACTATTAACATTATTTTATCGCGGAAGGCTAGTTTTTACCTCATGAAATTACAATGTTTCCGAGGGAAAACAACAGAAACACGGGCAACGCCATGGTGTGCAAAGTTAGTTCTAAGATATCAATATTTTTCATATTACGTTTTGAACCTAAACTCAGCGTTCTCTAGTAGGTACTAAGAAGTTCGTGAATCAAGCAATTTACGGGTATTTTACAAAAAGGTTATGACAAGGTTAGTAAGATAACTGTCTTCAGTTGTACCTCAAAAAGGCAGTGGAGATAAAGCACCGGTTTCCTAAAACATACTTAATTTTATTTAATTTCAACTTGTTACAGTTAGTAAATAATTTATTATCCACCCCTTTGTGTGAGGCCGCTAAGGTTTTATGCAGACGGGTGTTTAAAACTCTTCAGATAAGAGAGTTGTAAGTTTTTTAATGTAATACGGGGCTGGCATATTCGCCCCATAAAAACTTGTTCCAGTTATAAAAAATAAGTTAGTTTCTATTATTCCTACACCATACAAAGGTAACTACGTTCACCTAAAGCAACAAGTCCTGCGGGCGTGCGGATAACCAAGCTCCGGAAACAATACAGTTGATTTCGATGTTATTTACCGATATAGAATAGAATGGAATATGTGTATTAGCACACATATATACGAACAAAGATTCTACATATATGATTCTACCTACAGTACACCTGATACACTGTGAGACTGCTTCTATCAAATCTTTTATAGAAAATTTCATTACATAGTTAGCGAAATTTAAGTTATCGAAACTTTTATGGGAGTTCTATAAAATATAGCTACCAACACAGCATCACACATCTCTCATTCGTCTGCATTGATAACTCGATTTCTCATTACATATATTCATAAAATGTAAGTATTTAAAGTTAAAAATAATAGTCGATTGTTACAAAGGCGGCGAAAACAACAAGCTTGTCATGTTACTTCATTTTTGGCTCCGAGCTCCGAGGGAGAAAGTAATAAAATCGAGTAATAAATCGATTGATGTTATAAAATTAAGTAAAGGATTTTTATCTGTGAGTCATTGTCTCACGTTTTTATTGCCTGAATACTTTGTGTGCGTATAAGAAACTGTCAAAATTAAAATAAAACAATTTTTCCTTACGGAGTTATAGCCTTTGATTTAGCTTTGAGCTTTTTTTTTATGCTGGATAAGCCTTCATTGGATCACAATCTCACCTGATGTAAAGTGACGATGTGGTCTAAGATGTGTTCCGTGTGTTGTGGTTCCGCCTTCTCCGGACCACATTACGAAACACGAAAAACTCGCTTCACGCACTGGCCCAGCCCGGAGGATGGTGACAAGCCGCGGCCGAAGCCTACCACCAGAGACTGTTCTTAGCACCACCGGAGGTCACGTGTAAGGATTGCCGTGGGGCTAGATGTTGCTGTGTGAATATTCCAGTAATATTTATTGCTCTGAGTACTTTGTACAATTGACTTGAAATAAGGTGCTTTGAAATAGCCTAGTATTTATCCTCGTTGCCAACATCAAGTCTTTCGTTCGCTAAGACGATACAGATCATCATCATCATTATTCTGCTCTTGTTCCACACTATGTGTCTGTCTATGAGGTGACATAGCTCCCGAACGGATGAAGCCATTTTAATTTATTTCTTTGTGTATAAAAGGTGAGATTTGCGCGAGTGTTCTGTATGATGATTTTACGTTTAGTGAGAATAGGTTGATCCGTTTAAAAGTTATGAGGGTAAAAGTGGTAAGGATAACCGAAAATCTGCAAATATACTCGAGTGGGGTCTCAAATGAAAGCGCATCACATGCACATTACAAAACACATAGTATCACTTTTATCTTCTTTTTTCAATTTTAATTTTAGATTCATTTCCTTCTAACCCGTCCTGTCATCTCAACACTCACACATATTTTCTCATAGAGGCTTTAAATCTTACTTACCATATCTTCAAATCCAAAGAAGTTCTGCAGATAGAGTATGTTCCACCACCACCCCTGTTGACAGACCTCCGCATTTTTGGTCACGAAGGTCCCCCACATCGGCCCCGCAGACAATTTGTCCCATACGTAGGCATAGAACAGCACCACAGCCAACAAAGCCGGCGTTAATCTATAAAACAAACATTGAATTTTTAGCAGTATTTAGCAAACGCGATTGTGTTTTTACTTATTTTAGGCATCGATGACAACATGACGAGTATTATATTTATAAGAGCTTCATTTCAATCATATCTTTTTGCAGTAACGGAAGTAGCTATAGCAGTTTTAAGGGTTCTGTGCCCAAAGGGTAAACGGTCACCGATTACTGAAACTTCGTCGTCTATCTCTCCATCTGCCATCAGGCTGTATCATAAGAATCGTTATAGATAGAGAAAGAACAACGCTATAATAATAGGCCATTTATATGTGGGCTCCCATACAAAAAACGTGATTTTTATAAAGTTCAAGCATTGCGCCGTCATGTCAGTACTTGGATGGGTGACCGCACAGACAACATATTTTTTGCAATTTAAAACATTTTGTGTACTTATGTTGCGTTTTTTATTTGAAAATGTGTATATACTGTACTCGGAACCCTTAAGGGTTTCCTATGTCATACTTATTAAATGTATTTACAATGCCTAACATATTGCTGATAATTGATTGTTTAAAGGTAGGATTTTTTACACAAACTACTTGTTGAACTTCACTTGTCTATTTTAAGTCCTTTTGTTAAAATATCATATTTTGTAGTCCTAGGTATAAGGTTTTGTTAGGTAGCTATGTCTTAAAGGTATTCATCATCAAAGAGTTATATCATTCAAATTTCAAATCCTTAAGCTCAATGACTCACGGAAAAAACCATTTCCCAATTATAAAATCCTTCATGTTATTTGCTACTGAATAATTAATTTGTGGTGGGTTTTCTATCCATGTATCAAATAGTGAGTAAGATTATCTGAGAAATACTGTTCCGGTTACGTTGATACAGTGTTAACACTAATAAGTTATATAAACAATGAGTTGTAGCTGGTATTATGACTGAAGCGGTCAAACTAAAATTCAGGGATCCCTCAAGTTTTTCCCAAATGAGTAAGTAGTAGCCAACTTGCTTACCAAGGGCAAACAAAATCTGATTTATTGTTTCGTAGAAAATGATGACTAGTTCAAAACGAAAATAATACTAATCTGACACGATATAATTAACATATCTATTAGAACTTGGGGTTTTTTGAATACCTTTACATTTTTTGTCCCAAAACCAAATCCGGGTACAAACAGCTTTATGAAATGATGACTTATATCATAAACAAGTTATCAAAATCTGCTTATAAGTAAAATGACGCAAATATAACGTAAAAATGACTTGTTAATTTATCGTAAGTATTTGTATCAACATGGAAGAAACATTATACCTTTATTTATAGAACAAATATTACCTTCGAAATTAGTTGCATTCTTTATATAGAAATTATTAATATTGCGGTAAACTGTAAGCGATAAAAAGATTTCCTGTACTTAAAAGTTAGGTAAACTACTTAAACCTAAGATTTTTGCTACGAGGAACGCCTTATATAATGAAATAGCAATGCCCGATGATTGTTATAACGAGAAACAGGGTGATGCACAAGTTTGCGTGATCAGATGATCACAAGATTGTGTGATCAGCTGAAGATTTTCAGATGATTAAGTATCTCGTACTAAAAGGTTGGAACGGGCGTGCAGTTTTTCTAACAATAAATATAATTAAAAAAATATATCTCTTAAATCCTAATGATTTTTGTACATGGTATGAGCGAATTAAATAAATTGGAATATGAATAATGATATTCAGGAGCTAGTTTGTTTAGAAATTGTATACTTGAGTACTATATCTTCTATTAATTAGTAAATGTTAATTTTAACATGACGTACCTCAAGTATCTTGAAAACAGTCGTTTCAAGGAGCTAGAATCATCATCTGCTATTCTGTGGGCTGTGAGAACCCCGCTGAGGAGAAAAAAGGTATCCGTGAAGATCCATCCAGCTCGGCACCACGACCAAATCGGCGAACTCACTATCTAAAACAGTAATTCAGTGTTTTAGGAAAAGTCTTTTCAGTAAAAGTTTTTTCCGAAGCCTACCACCAGAGACTGTTCTCAACACCACCCGGACATCACGTGTAAGGATTCAAATAAATTAAATTTGTAAAGCCTATTCGATCTTTGGAAAAATTACGTAAACGTGTCAGATCAGCTGCATCTAAAATACAAGATATACTGGACTTCTAAGTGGTGTATTTATGCGTAAAAGCATATGAGAAAATGACAAAGAATTTGAACCTACAAGTCAGAATTAGTTGAATACAAAAAACAACCGAGTATTGGTTGATTGATTTTTTGGTGGTAACTGCTCCTCTTCTACGACAAATATAATTCACCAACTGCTTTAGACACAATAATGATGAACTTAACTATTTTGTTATCTATTTGAATATGGTATTTTTTTTTAATAGTTACCCATGTGTATAATAAATATTTCCAGACAATTCTCACAACAACATCTAGCCCCGTGGTAAGCTCTAAGCTTGTGTTACGGGTACTAGATATCTGATATACTTATTATAATTAACATATATGAGATATTTTTTTATTATAACACCCAGAGAAAGAAAAAAGTGCTTGCAGAACTTACAAACACTTTCACCCTCGGCGGGAATCGAACCCGTTACCTCTCGCGCCGTAAGCGGACCCTCGCCCACCGCGCCACTGTTATTGTAAAAAAATGCAAATAAAAGATTATTAAATTGTTTTAAGAATAAAAAAACAATTCACAACGGTCATCACCTATTTCAAGATTATCCATTCATTACCGCACACCCGTATCCTTACCTAATATTTAAGATTTTTATTAATGTTGATACTTTAAAGTTTTGACTTACAATCTACAAATATTTTCTCACAGCATAGGCAGTGCAATGGAAATCAGTTGTTTCATTTAAAACTCTCGTAAATCATCCTACCTAATTCAGTATGCAAATAATGCTAAAAAATGGGTTTTTCTTCTGATCCAAATAGACGTTGGTTTAAACTATCCACTTTTAAAAGTTATTTTACTGAATTTAATGTAAAAACTCGGTTTGGACGGTTCAGTCGTATCCAAAGCCAAACAGACAATATGGCAGCTTGCCAATTATAAAAAGAAAACAACGAAATTGACCTTTATTCTTCCAACATCAAGGTTCATAATATAATGACCTTTATGATAATTATAGATAAGTATTTAAAATAGCACGTGTTGGTTAAAAAGCGTGAGGCAAAACCATTAAAAACAGTTAATGTCTATTTATGAATTAAACACGATTCTGGTAGGTATCAAATCCATGAAATTAAATGAAAAAGACATTACATTTGTGTAAAGGATTAGAGGTACGTGTGGGAGAACCAGTTTGCCTATTCAAAAATATAAATAGGAATAGGCAGTACCCATAACAGAAGCATTTCCCATTTTATCCCGAACAAAAATTCTTAATAGATTTGCGATTTCATATTAGAAATGCAAGCTTATTTTTCGATCATCATTTAGGGGACCTATCTAACGCAATATCAATAGAACTATCAGTAAGAAAAATTGCCCAAAAAATGTATTGTAGTTCATAAATATATTTATTAATTTTGTACCAATTGTTTGTATTAATTAGGCACAGATGTGGGCAACAAAATAACCTTAGGTTAACTGCCGGAGACAGCCGTCCATAATGTTCCCCAGCCTTGCATGTAAATGCGACGAAATAGAACATAGAACACATGTGTGTGAATCAAATTTTATTATGGCAACCATGTCTTTTCTAGGTTTTCTAATACAGGGTTTCGATTTATCTCTGTGAGATATACAGAGATAAATCAAACACAATGCAAAGTATATTTGCAGTAGTAGCTTTAAAATAATTTATTTTTAAAATGCTTTTTTAAAAGAGGCTGACATTCTTGGCCTTAATATAGCAATGACTTCAAGTTTATCATTGAATTTTGAATTTATGTATAGTTTTTAGTGTAAAAATTGGAATATTCTCATTAGCCTGCCTTTTTACCCCAGTATGCGATATGTTTGACAACAACTAAATAATTCATAGATCGCTTTGCAGAACAGCGAACGAGCCGGTTTCATGATGGATTTAATGAGCAAAGCAACCAACACTTACTGTTGATAAAATAATCGATTGTGCATTAACTGCTTGTAATTGCTGTCATACCAAACATAATACGAATAAATTTGCAATATCAGCAAAACGTAAAAAAATCGATTGTGCTATAACGGCTAGTAAATTTTATCATATCAAACGTCATAAATTTGCAATATCCACAAAACTTTAACTTTCAATTCACCGGATACGTTCCAGTACCATCTAAAATAATGCCGTCGTTATTCCAGTCACTAGGCGATATCACTTAAGACTTCCCAGCAGCTCGTTAAAGTTCCTATTAGGCACTTACCTCAGCTATCCGCACCCTATTGGTGAACGGCATAACCGCAACAGGTAAGAATTTGTGGGCCACCAACAGGGCCAAAGTGGCGATTCCTCTGATGCCGTGAATGCAGGCAATCTCGTCGGCAGTCCCCGGGGCGCACAGCTTGTTTATTGTATGGTACAGCGAGAATGACTGAAGGAAGCCTGTAAACACACTTTGTTTCTCACATTTGCTACATTTATACTTTTCTTTTCGTTTGGGGAATGAGGCGGTTTCGTAAAAGAACAAAAAGCTTTATTTATCCCGTACTCGTTCGTTAGTTAATCTTGGTTATGCCCTAACGAATTTGAATCACAAATATTTAAGTTTTGCCCGATAATTTTTGATGAAACCCGATTTTCGTTTGCTATTAATATTTTACTGTGATTAGCCTGGGGTAGTCGTGACTTCGGCTTACTCTAGACATCCTCTGTGAAGGTGATAATTGTTTTTTTTTCTACAATCCTCTGCGCGTCCCTTTCGATCAGTGGCAGGGTAATAACCATCCTAGACAAATGGACTATCAACACTGAACTTATTTTGTGAAACAATTAAACCAAAGAAACTTTAAAATTTGTTTTTTTTTTAATTAAACTAAATTATATATTATTATAACAGCCAAGACTTAATCAGATAAAAATTGTTTTATGACAATAAACATGTAATGTAACTCCGGTAGTCGCCAGTACTTTTCATTATAAACTTTCATGACTAATAATCCTGTTTATCCTGTTTTATCAAAGGACCTGTACAGATAATTAAGCTTTTAGCCAAATTACCGTAAAAGTTATCTTTATCTAATAAATTAAGTATAATTAAACGATTTGATGTCCAAAATGAAGTTAAGCTCCTCCCATTATTTAAACTAAATTTAGTAACCAATTTCAGTTTAATCCTGATATTTAAATAATATATAACTTTCGCTGGGAAAGTTGCGGAAAATTCAATTTTAGTTTCATTACGGGATTATTTAAAGCCGAGACTAAAGACTCGATCAGAATCTTTAAACTACTCGTTAAATCGCTTATGTGGTTCAATAATAAATGGACTACTACGGGACGATTTTTACAACTTGAGAATAAAGTTTACAAAATTGATAAACTATAAAACGGCTGATTGAAATGATCTTACGTTTTATTTGTAATGGTAAGTGTTGATTTTATTCCACCATCTTATCCTTTATTGGTTTGATTAAATGTATTCTGATGTTGAAAACATCGCCCTTTAGAAAAAGTAAGGGCTTATTTCATTAAATCCGGGTAAACTAAGATTGCTTAGTTTACCGGACATAACTGACCATTGGATTAGTTATGTCAAGAGCTATCTCGCTTTGTCACATATGACTGAGCGAAATTATTCTATACCATTGACTAATTCTACTCAAAGATGGTGAAATAGGCCCTAAATCTAAAAATATTTATAATCTAAAAAATAATTTATAAGTCCGTATTTATATTCTTCTAAAAGTATTTACAGGTTTTTTACCGACCTAAAGACTTTTTGTTGTTTGGCTGTGGATCTGCGCCTTCATCTTCGTTTTTTTCGGGCTCTTCCTTCTCATTGCCTTCTTCTTGGCTTTCTTCAGCGGCTGGTCTTCGGGCTAGGAAGTCTTGAATAGTTGCCACGAGGACCAGTATAGCGATGACACCATAAAATGATCTGGACAAATAGAATCACAATAAAACAAAAAAAAATCTAGAGGAAAAACAGATGTAAAACAATTATTAAATAATTTCTTAATCATTTGATAACTTGAAATTATTTTCAAGACCATAAAATTATTTTACAAACCCGAAATTAATAACGACACGCAATTTTTTGCGACAAAAAGTAGTTTTTGATAAATAATAAATAAAGTTAGTAGTGTGTTGGTTGATCAACACCGGACACGTTTATACAATAACCTTTTTAAGGTTGTTGAAATAAAAAAGTAAAGATATATATCTAAAGATATGTTTTTTCAGCTCAATAGGAAAACATAAATAACCAAATCGTAGACAGTCAATCAAAGATATTTTTCACCAGCTGAAAAACTGTCCCAGTTACAAGTTACAATACAAATATGACTTATTGGACAAATGATCCCTCCCAGGTCATCATAGTACCATACAATATTCAATATGAATAATGTAAAAAGAAAACCGGCACAGGAAACAGCAAAATAAAAATAATCTAACAATCTACACATTAACATAATTATAGCTCCGTGGTAAGCTCTAAAGCTTGTGTTACGGAACTATACATCAGATATACTGAATAAAGTAGTCTAATATTTTTACTATACATATAAAACACCCGGACCAAGAAAAACCTACGCCCGGACCTACGCACACCGTCAAAGAGTCAAAATAAACTATTAGAGTAAAACAACTTACAGCGTAAGAACCGTAGACAGCTCCAACCAATCATCCCAAGCATCACCATCATCTGTGTAACAATCGTCTTCATCCACCTTGATCCTGACGACAATACCACTAGTGTGTTGGTAATGCTTGACGGCATCCTTGAGGATCACCTCCACGTCTTCAGGGCCGCAGGCAGAGGGCACGCACACCCCCCAGCTGAGCGTGGAGAAGCGAGGCACAAAGTGACCTGGCTGAACGGAGCATAAAGAATTAATAAACCAACAAGGTTCCTTCCAAATACTTGGTTAAGGTCGCGGGTTTACAGAGCAGGCCGCTTTTCGAATAACTGTAAATCGTTGTAGAAGCCTTTATGTCAGTGTCAACAGTGGACTTAAAACAGCTGAAATGATGATGATAAAGAAGGAATTTTAAAAGAAACTTATATAACTGGGCTACGCTCAAAAAAGTAACATTGTAAGTCAGTTAACTAATATCGATGATTAATTTGAAGGTTTAACGGAGTGACATGACCTATATCCGGGTCTAAGCTAACTTCAAAAAGGACGCCTCAAAATTAATTCGTCAGTTAACGAATTTTGATGACATTTTAAGGTTGCGTACTCAAACGGGACTCTAGTATTGAGACTTCAACGACAGTCTGTCTGTCACCAGGTTATATCTCAAGAACCGTGATGGATAAGTTGTTGAAATTTTAAGGGATGATGTATTTCTCTTGCCGCTATAACAACAAAACACACAATAAAAAATATGTATGTGGGGCCTCCCATACAACAAATTTTATTTAATACAAATTAAATATCGTTGCGCGAAGCCATTACTTGGATAGAGCGGTCATCTAACTGCAACTTATTGCGATTTTATAAATATATTTTTTTATTGCATTATGTGTATGTATAATATATAATAATATATCTAATATACAGTAGGTGTATGCATATGAGTCCATCTCATACTTATAATAGTCTCATACTTTTATAAGCAGGGGTCCAATATTCCCGAGATCATACTTCAAAGTCGTTAGTTTTTGTGAAAATAATTGAGGATCTTTTACGTGCTCAGGGTTGCATACCAAATTGTCGTTTCTAAACGGAGCATAAACGAATTAATAAACCAGCAAGATTCATATTTATGGCTCCGGGACTGAGTATTTTAATCAACTTCACAAAAGCCCCTCCCTTTTATCAATTCGATGCAATTAACAAAATTGTTTTAACATGAGATTTTTCTTCCTGTGAACGGTTTTTTATAATTTTATTTTAAAGTTTCAAAGGGGTCATATTATATCAGATACTTACGTATTATGAGCAATTATCTAAACTATATTATAAAACCGTGTTGGCTTAGAGAGAGCACACTCTACTTTCATTCCGAAGGTCGTGGGTTCAAACCACGCCACGCATCTCTGGATTTTTCTTCTTGAAAAATGTATGTGCGCTTTAAAACACGTGCTTAAACGGTGAAGGCAAACATCGTGAGGAAGCCGGAATGTTCGGAAAACTTTAAAGAGTTTGAAGGACATGTGACATTCACCAACCCGCACTTGGCCAGCGTGGTGAATTAAGGCCTAATCTCTCTCGCCGAAAGAGAAGTCCCTGTGTCCCAGTAGTAGGAACGTAAATAGGGTAATGATGATGATATTATAAAGCTGAAGAGTTAGATTCATTGTTTGTTTCTTATTAACTGAGACGTTTGCGAGAAAAAAAAGCCTTATAACTATTTCATTCGTTTTAAGTAAATGAAACAAAAATCTATTCTATTCCCATGAAGGCGCTCGTTTGTATGCAGTTTAGAATTCGTTGAATCATGGCCGAGATGTATCTACGAGTATCCCGCTCGTGTTCTTAGTTACAGGAAATGCAGAGTATGATAGCGCCCCGGAGACCAGTCTTAATGGATGGATACATTACCACGTACAACGGATCTCGTGATATCACTAAGCGGAAGCGACACGCTCTGATTTAACCTAGAATATAGTTCTGTAGTGCTTTATATAAATGTGGATTAGTTTTATAAGTTGATCTTTTACTTTGTTTAGCATACTTGACTAGGACAAAGGCTGAGACGGAGTCTGGTTTTATATTGAAAATTGGTTCATCAAAATCATTACATAGGTTGGCCGTAGACCTTCTAAGAGAGAGACGAAAAATTGAAAAAAAAATTAAGTGTCCCACCGCGTCCAAACGGATATTTATGCAGTTTTCAGCAATAAGTAGAGTTTTTTTGTATAATATGACACAGATTGTGAGAATTTGTTGGATTACAATAATAATTGTTGAAGGAGTCGGGAAAAATCTATCATTTATTTTGAAAGCTTTGTTTATTTACAGGTAAAGGGTATTCTTGGCAACTGACAGTAGAATTTACAGTGTGTTGCACATATGGCACAACAACGATTGCCGGTTCAGCGAATATTCATTAAGTAAAAACCGGGCTAAATGCAAAATATTTATAGAGTAGAGTAGGTACCTAATTTTCCACATCCACATACCTAATCTAAACAACTTAAACTAACTTAGATACTAGTTTCCTTAAGTCTAAAAAATAACTTCCAAAACTCACATCATCAACTTTACTCCTAATCACGCTCTTGGCCTGAGCCAAGTACACCGGCGCCTCCAGCTCTGAGTCTTCCGCCTTCACGTCCAGCCTCGCCAAGCAATACTGCCCTTGCACCTTCACGACGCTTCCAGTGTCCAACTTGACCCTCGCCCGACTCCCAATGCACTGGTCGAAGTCACCAAGCTGGATCGCATTACCTTGCAGCACTCCCGAGGGAATCTTAGCCGTAGCGTCAAGCACTGTAATGAAAATTCCTGTTTCGTTCATGGACTTCCCAGGGGAAAGGTTTAGGCACGCGAGGCCGTTCCTCTTTATTATCCGCACATTCTTTTGTGTTAAAAGGTGCTGTATTATTTACAGAGGTCAGCGGTAGTATTGACACGCAGCGATGTGATCAAATCTGCCTAAGCTAACTTCGCCTGGGGCAAATAAACATTGGAATGAAAATATTTTTATAGCGAATAGTAGAAAATTTTAATGGATAGGGCTTATTGAGAGAGGATGTCGGATACTTTTACCACGGGAAAATTCGTTTTCATTCCCCATCTTGGAAAGCGTATTTTTGCTCTTCGGTATTTGAGCGCAAAAGCCGTTTTTATCCTCTAGAGGATAAGGTAAATTTAATTTTAGAACATAGGTAGTGTGCGTGCACGAAGTTTATGCAAAACATTATTAAACCTATTTATTTCTACCTTCATGGTGCAGAATGTATCATAGAGCTATTAGCATTTTATTCAAAACCTCAGACTAGTATCCTCCTTGAGTTTATTTTTTTATAAGATTTTATTTAGTTTCAGCCACAGATTAAGTAAAAGAATTTCTCGTTCTGAGGTTTCTCCATAAACATCATCAACATTTAAAATATTAAAAAAATATGCAAAATCAATGTTTTATGTATGTACTGTAGAAAACTAAGTATTTAGAACCATTGGATACATAAATTGGTATGTTTGGTTACAACTCGCTATTCGTGAGAACAAAAACAAAACTATACGTGAAATCTAAGAGGCATTTTGCAAAAAGGTTTTTACTTACTTTAGACCTTACTTACTTATATTTCGTTAGTGGGCGGGAAAAAATTATATTAGAAACGTACATACACAAATTATTATTTTCATGCTTTTATATGAATTTATCATAATCGCGTAGCAAAATTCGATACGACGTAACCGTACGTACCTGACCTAACGTATCGAATGTTACAACGCGAATATTGCTAAACTAAATGAAGTCATCATTAAAACAAATCCTCGAAACTGTTATCGTGTCAGCTTCACACATAATCAATACCAATTATTTTAATTGAATTGGCAAATGTTTAGATAATTAATAAAACAATAGGAACTCAAAATGGATCATGTTACAAGTTTACGATCATTATCATCATTTAAGAATTCCTGCAAAGATGAATTTATAGCTTTTTGCTCGAGATGAGGATTCTCACACGAATTAGTTTTTCCACATAGGTAGTTAAATGTTAAATATTTTCTATGCTCTTTTCTGGGAATCGAGCTAACTCTTTATTCTCTTTCATGTATGTGTTGAAACGTGAAGAAGTAACTGGCAAACCGAGCTACTATCGCCATTAGTTATAATTATAAATATAATTTTTGATGATCATCAAACGATGTTTTCACAACGAAAGAGAATTCCATTTGACTTTGTTTACAATTTTTATTTGTTTTTTTTTTTTTAATTTTAGGTTTGATGCCAATAAATATGGGTCACAAGTAATTTCAATAATTATAATGAGCATGTACTATTAATATTACAAAACTAAACACGTGACGCCGAAGCCAATGCACATAATTTCGTTTAAATTAGTTCCGGAAAACTTATTTCAGTTTTGAGAAAAAAAATACTTTTCTACTTTTTACATCGGGAAAATACTAAAATCCCGCGGGAATTCCAGCGCGCTCGTAATAAAATAAGATACTAATTAGTTTCCTACTCTGCACTGTGCTTTAATTAATCTTGCTTCATAGCAGTAAAGCAGAAATATTAGAGTAATTCACGCAAATAAAACTGTGCTGAAATTTCATACTTACTATTTAAAGCCCATAATTTTGTTCCACGTAATTGCCGCAACACTATCTGGCCATGACGCCTGCATTCCGCGTTATGAATGCGCGAAAAATTCGGTGCAAATGTGGGAAAAAATGAATACAAATCCTCAAATTCACTTTTCAGTAAGTTTCGCCTCTGCAATGCTTCTGAAACATGTTTTAGATGACTCGATGCCAGCTCCTCGTTATCAGAAAACTTTTCATTGCTACTTTTGTCCCGAAGTTTTGCAAATAATTCTGGGTTATCAGAGTTTTCGTCGGATTGCTCTTCGGGATCACTATGCTTTTTCTTTTCATGGTAATTTTTTGATTCTTCCTTTTTTTCTGTACTGAAATCTTTTTCTATTTTTTTCTCTGGTTTTGACTCTTTTTTGTCCGATTTTATTTCCTTAGATTTGTCAAGTTTTATTTTAGAATCACTTTCTGGTGAAACTTTTATAACAGGTACATCTTTCTCCTTTTTCTGAATTTGTTTTATTGGTTCTGCTTTTATTTTGTCTGTTTTTTCTTGAGCTACTTTCTTATCTGTAGGTTCAGACTTGGACTTTTCCACATCTTTCTCTTTAATAACCTTATGAGATTTATTGTGATCCACCATGTTCTCCTTTTTATTTTCTATCTTTTTTAGTTCAGGTGATGATTTTTGTTCAATTTTTATTTCTTCACTTTGTTTACTTGTTTTTGATTTCTCAATATTTTCTTTAAAATCGTTCTCTTTTTTTATACTGTTAGATTCTAATACTTTCTTTGTTTGGTCTTTTTTACTGTCTGGTTTAACTTGTTTGGACTTTTGAGCAAGTACTGCATTGTCGTCATCATCATCGTCATCGTCATCATCATCGTCGTCGTCATCATCATCATCATTCAAATCTATCTGAAAACTCATAGTAGTCTGACTCTTTTGTTCTTTGGGCTCTTTTGGCTTTACTGTCTTAGTTTCAGGATTGGGCTTTGGAACTGGTTTATCCATTTTTAGTATTTTGAACAATTCCTCAATATTTTCTAGACCTTCATAGTTATCATCGGTATCCTTATCACTGTCATTTACATCATCATCGTCATCGTCGTCATCATCATTATCGTCATCATCATCGTCATCGTCGTCTCCATCGTCGTCATTGTTATGTATTGTTTTGCCAGTTTTAGTATCTTTAGAGAAACTCTTGGTATCCAAACTTTTAATCTTGGAACTAATTATCTGTATGGAAGGTTTCTTTATTTCTAATATTTTAGATTTATCCTTAGTATCTTTCGCTCTAGCATTGATTGATATTTTATTATTAGAAGCACTTTTATCTTGTTTGAGCGGTAAAACAGATCCTGTTTTTATATTCGATTGTAATACATTGTCCTCATCATCGTCGCCTTCACTATCAAAATGAATAAAGCTGGATTTGACACCAGGTTTTCTGCTAGAAACCGGCTTATCTCGAACATTATCCTTCAACTCACTCCTATGTTTATCACTTTCTATTTTATCACTAAACACTGTATGACTGACCTTCACATCACAATGTTCACACTGTTGCGGTTTTTTCGTTTGTAGCTTGGAACTATCTTGAGCTTTAGGTAAATCGCGGACACGGAATGCGGTTATCACGGTGGCTAAGATTGGTAGGATTATAATTAGAGCTACAGTCCGTCGGCTGCGCGCCATTTCGACGCTCGGGACGCTCACGGCGCCATGCTACCACCAACTGAGGCTTATTCACCCACGGTCCCAGCCCGTTAGTAACACTCATTGATTTTGGGACTTCATTGATGATTCTCGGTCTAGGTTATGGTTTTCAGGAGAACGGGGATGGGTGCGTATGGAGCGAGACGTGTGCTAGTGAACTGAGAAGCGCGCGCAGTTCGTGGCACGAATCCAAGATCATGTTAAAAATAGTGCTGTTAAGACGATTGTCCGGCGTACGGGCTGATTTCATGATAACATTGTCCGCTTTGACAGGCAGCTTTTCGATTAAATTAATCGTGCTACTAGCCTAGCATATTATGTTCTTACTGGTATTGCATGCGTGCAAGAGTTTAAACTTTGGGAACGACTTGTGATTCACTGATTGAAATATAATGGTTCTGTTTTATTATGCTATGTTATTGTATCTATGTAGTTATTTTTTATCAACGTCGTCAATTTAAATAACATACCGATTGTTATTGGTCACATGTATTATCATTTGATTCATGACCGCATTTAATACAAAATACCGTGAGAATATTTCTGGAAATCAGCTGTAGCGGCCAAGACACGAAAAAATTCCACGGCCTCGTTTCAAAATGTCTTTAAACGTAATATTTTGTATTATTGCTATAATAACTCTAGCAAATTCAAAGGCAACTATGGAATGTGTCCCTAGATTAACATTTTTACATGTTAATTTATGTGTCCCTGGATAAACATTTTTATATCTTCATGGTATTGACTGAAGAAAATGTTGAAATAAAAGCGCGATAGGTAGGTTCGAACAAACTTTTCGGATCAAATTTTTCGATTCTGGTCAGACTTTCATATGATTAAAAGATTATTTTTTAAATTTGTTTTGTGAAATGTACTTATGAAGACATCGACATAAAGCTACTATTATATAAAATGATTTATTAAATAAATATTAGCTGAGCTAGTCTCATACATCCGTTTCGAGAAGAGTTAGAGGGGATAACTATATACTTCGGAAAGTTACCTTAAATATTTAGAAATAAATATCTCTACTTTACATTTTTTCTACAAGATAACACTCAGTTGTCTGCCCAAACTGCTACAATATAAACGCAATACGCATTAAACAGGGAAACTATCACCGAAATTATCCAGGTAGATATGCTAAAATTAATATAATAAACGATTTATGAACCTCATAACTCAACCACAGGCAAGTCAGCACCATGCCAGTAATATTTATTCTGTGGTTGCGGCTAAAATTTCCGCCTTCTCACATTTAATTAAATTCGACGTTAGCACTACGCGTTGCTACAAACTTTTCGCCAGGCGTCGGCGGGTTAAGGGGTGGGAATTCTAATTATCTCAGCATGTATTGCCGTCCTCTCTGCATTAGGTATAACATTTGTTTTAATAAATAAAATAAATTAAATATTAGCTAGAAAAGAAAATCTCGCTTGAACATTTTTGTATGGCAGATTTATATGTATATGTTTTGTGTGTCTAAGGATAGCCTGCCGAAGGGATGTTCTAGTAAAAAACTAGTGTTGTAAGCTGATGTTTTAATTTTAAGTTAATATTTTTTTCAAGCAAATCAATGTCTGAGAATGCGTATCATGAAATAAAATGTTTACAGGCAATCAATGCAACAAAAACCGGACGTACAAATCCAATTGTTTTATAAAGTACCACAGTATTTCCAATCTAGCTCCAATCTATCTAATAATATAACAATTATGGAGGTTTTGTCTGTTCACGTCCGTAAGTGGTAACCCTCTGAATCCTTACACGTGACCTCCGGGTGGTGCTAAGAACAGTCTCTGGTGGTAGGCTTCGGCCGCGGCTTGTCACCACCCTCCGGGCTGGGCCAGTGCGTGAAGCGATTTTTTCGTGTTTCGTAATGTGGTCCGGAGAAGCCATCTTCTAGACCTTCATGCTCCATCTTAGACCACATCGTCACTTTACATCAGGTGAGATTGTGATCAAATGAAGGCTTATCAATAATAAAAAAAAAAAAAAAAAAAAAAAAAAAAAAACTAGCAAATATTGGAAAATGCTAAAAGGAAATATCCTGTGAAAACAATTTGTATCAAATATTATGTACAACGAATCGTTTATATGCCAATGCAGGATAAAATAAACATTTTTCGTTAGCTTTCCTCGAGTAAAAGGTACTAAATTAATGTTTAAAAAACTAGCCCTTAATGAAAAGTACCTACCTACCAATGAAGAAGCATGAGTATTCGCGAATTCGCAAAACTTCTTAGAAGGAAGCTATGTGAGTGTTAATATTTAACAATTAATTACCAACTTGCTTTTCGAAAAGGTATGCCAACTTTAGAAGGTACTTATTGGAATACTGGCTTTGCTGAATAGTGGCTTTTTCCACGTAAAAGATCTTCCCGTGGGATTTCCTTATTATAAAATGTGTATAAAAAACCCGAATGATTAGGTTCCTAAACCAAAACGGAACGTATAACGTAACTACCGACTGTAAATTGTAAAATTCATGGTTGATGCATCATTATTGAGAGTGATACGAAACATAGCTATATTACAGAGTGGTCCGTTAAATATTTAAACCGGGCATAAGCAGTGTCAATAATACCTACTTGACTAAAGGATTCATAAATTTAAGTACAGGACTAGTCAAAATGTTTTCATATGACTTTGTAAGATTCAAAATATGTGACATGGAAATTTTATATTATTAGATATATAATTTGTGCACTTTATAGGCTTATAGACTCAAAATTCCTTAGAAAGTAAAACGTAGTTGGGTTTTATTTTTTATTAGTTTTGTATATTACGCTAATACCTATATAGTTTCATATATATCGCAATTAACATGTTTCCTACAAACGTTTTCAACCCCTCTGACACACTTAGAGACTGAAATCCTAGTGGTAAATGTTTTTGCTTTTGGCTTTTGTAGGAAAATTATAATTGAGTCTGTTAATTAGTATCATACTGTTAGTGGTAGGTAATGTAATCATATATAAACTACGTTTTAATAGCCAACTTCAACATCTAGGGTTTCTCTCGATTTCTATGGGATCAGTTTTTGACATGGTGACATCGGTTAAAAACTCAGATGTTATTCATTTGTCCTCACCAATTACTATGGACATAGAATATACGGCAAATTTTCTAAAACTATTTCGAAAAGTGTTTGTTTTATTTTCAAGAACTCCTGGTTTGATTCCGAACTGAGTAAATGTTTTTTTTTAATAAATGTATATAATTTAATGTCATGGTTTCGAATAGCAGATCTTCCTATGGCTAATAGTAGTAGACCTTCCCATTCATACCAAAACTGATGTTAGGTAGACAAAAAACTAGGTATTCTGTAGTAGGTAGATCCTTATACAGCCAGACAGCCGTCATTTTAAAAAGCTGAGATTCTCAGCACATTTTTATGATCCTAGATAGGATCAACGGCCAAGAATGAAGTTTTAAATTGCGGTTCGATGCCTAGCAACATTTACATACATATATAACATGACGTAATTGTATAATCGGAACTATAATGTTTCACGGTCTTTCACGGACAGAAATTGCGGCTTTAACAAAATGTACCATAATAATTAACATATAAAATATTACTAAAAATAAAAATTCTAATGAATTTTCATTAACAGTCTTTTGTCTGTGTTATAGGTGTTTGATTGTAAATGTTCATCTGTTTAGTAAGTTTTTATTTACCCGACTGCGCAACCCAAAGGAGTGGTTATGTGTTTAACAGTCTATGTATATATATGTATATCTATGTATATGTCTATGTATATATGTTCTTTTGTCCCTCTATACAGACCAAAAGCCTGGATCGATTTCCATGATCAACACGTCAATCGATTCCTCTTAGTACGGCAAGTGTCACTTAAGACATGACGTTAGTGAAAATTTAACATGGCGGCGACTGGACGCCATTTTGTAAAAATAATTCAAGGAACTATGTCATGTGGGGTATCGTTGTGAAGGTATTTAAAAGTTTTTTTTAAACATATTTCTATCCGACTGACCCTTAGGATCTATGTCGAGATAAGTTGCGTAACAAACAATCT
This sequence comes from Gymnoscelis rufifasciata, assembly GCA_929108375.1. Lineage (NCBI taxonomy): Eukaryota > Metazoa > Arthropoda > Insecta > Lepidoptera > Geometridae > Gymnoscelis > Gymnoscelis rufifasciata. Next base: position 6,494,490 of record OV815302.1, on the reverse strand, counting down.
CACTGAAATGTCTTAAAGACGGTAAAAAATCCCAAAAAAGTCGCAGTCTGTTTATATTTTTGTTGATATATTTGTATTCCCCTGCTGAAGCCTAGCGGGCATTCGTCATTAATAAATATTGCAGTTTGAAAACAAAGTTTTTGCATGGAGACGGAACAACACCATCACGGATCGTCAAATGTATAGCCGGACGCTCAAAGTACCTATATAGGTATTCATATGCCAGTTTACCAAGTTTGCATCAAACTATATAAATATGTTTGGTTATTTTCTGAAACAATAATTTTTGGAGGTTTTTTCTGTTCACGTCCGTAAGTGTTAACCCTCTGAATCCTTACACGTGACCGCCGGGTGGTGCTAAGAACAGTCTCTGGTGGTAGGTTTCGACCGCGACTTGACACCACCCTCCGGGCTGGGCCAGTAAACGTGAAACGATTTTTTCGTGTTGCGTAATGTGGTCCGGAGAAGCCATCCTTCTAGGTCTCCATGCCCCATGTTAGACCATCAAATAAAAAAATTAATAGTCATCATTAAAGAGAAATAAAAAGGCTAGCACAACTGTCAACAAAACAGTTTAAGAAATTATGCATCATAGCGATCTATTCTAAGGATACCATTATATATTTGATTATTCACTATGACCGGCATCAAACAGGTTTTATAAGAACTGTTTAACTTAAATTAGGTCAATACTGCACGATTCAAGTCTTCAATCACAACAATACGTGTTTTGCAATTAGTAGCCTGCTCGCCCTTGCTTTAGGTTTCGAAATATTTATACCCACAGTTTTATACATTGTCGCCGTAGATCGTTTCTTGATAAACTACTTGATATGTAATTATAAGTAAAAAAAATATACAAATAAAATAAAACTAAATTTATATATTCAATTATGCAATCTTGATGATCACATAGGTATCCCAGTTTCTTTTTAAAAAATGTACTTATACAAATGAGTACATCGTTCAATATGACTGCCTAAGGGTACTTTTCCACCAAATTAAAGCTATTTTTGATAACCACCAATACAATTAATTTCCTTTTTTAGACCAAGAACTTACAGATTCCGGCATCTTTGTACAAAGTTTATAATTTAAAAAGAGAGAGTAAGTACTACAGATAGGTAACTACGTGTGTTAGATGATATTATTGAATACCTAAATAATCGGTACATAGAATGGTAATAAATACAAACCCCGAGCAAATGCTTTTTTATCTGTGACCAGAATAAACTGACCTTAGCCCTTTAACTTAAATGTGTATATATGAATACATTTCCATATGATTGTATTTTTTTATACTTATACCAGTAATTATTTCAATTGTTGATTAAGCGGCTTATACCTAGTAAATATATCGATTAAATTTTATAAAGCTGACAATATAACTTAGACTTGGTTACTATCACAAAAACTAATTAATTTAAAAAAAACTAAGCATGCGTAATGTTTATACTTTTAGAAAACTTTAAGTTTAACCAGAAAAAAGGTAAAAGGTGTGAAAATAGTATATTATGGAACTGATAAAATATCTATTGTGACATAAATGCAATCGCATAATGGCGAATCCAGGATGCTTATATTAGTTGAACAAAAGTAATATATTACGTAACGTTAACGGTGAAGGCAAACATCGTGAGGAAACCGGCATGTTCTGAGAACTGTAAAGAGTTTGAAGGACATGTGACATTCACCAACCCGCATTTGGCCAGCGTGGTGTTTTAAGACCTAATCTCTGTCGCCAAGACAGAAGCTCCTGTGTCCCAGAAGTGGGAACATTAATAGGGTGATGATAATGAATATATGACGTATTATTAGGTCATTCATTACCGAACATGCGTCACAAATGTCACAATCATCGTATTAAATCTGGTTCCGTAAATTTAAGCCTAGTAACCGGTTTATCGAAGTGACATAATACTATTATGAATTTATGCATGTAACAAAGTTCGCAAATATACACATTGCAAAATCTTGACCTTGAACTTAAAAGGTATTATGACAATGACTAATAGACCGGAAATAATAAAAATTATGTATAGGCAGGCTCTGGTGTAGTGGTAGTGGCATAGTGGTATAAGTTACGGCTTGTGGCACACATGGTAGCAGATTCCAGTCTTTCTAACTGACAGAGTGGAATTGGTTTGGTTTCTAAGAAACTTTGTCATGAAAATATTATTTTTATTAAAAATCTCTGTGAAATAGCACACTGCGTGAGAAATATATTTAATAATAAAGAATATAGGTATTTTTGTAGATGCAGCTTTATATACAGGGTTTTCAAGAAAGGGTGGATAATGTACGTGCGAGTGCGGGGGAGGAGGTGAGGCTACAGTCAGCGGTCTACGATTTTTTTGTAAAATTTAAAAATGTCCAAAATTAAAATAATCTTTCTGGGAAACGCATATGTATTATGAGAAATGAGACCAAAGAACCACTGGGGTCTTCAGATGATGATAACGATGATGATGATGTCCAAAAGTTGAGCATGGTGTGTAATTTATAGAACGAGTATCAAATCTGACATGTTGTCCTTTGCGGATTTAATATATATGATTTATAGATCTGCACATTTCCGGATTTTGATATATCCGACATCGTCATTTGTATTTAAGAAAATTACACGCTATTTTTTGTCCGTTGTATCTGCTACGATAAAATGTTTGGTCCAAAGTTTAGGCCTGAGTCCAAGGTCCAAACAAATTACTAACATATGCGAAAACTTTAACAGCTTCCACTTATCTAAATATCAACATTTTGATCATGCTCAAGAGGTTGTTACAGCATTTTGGCTTGTTCCGGCAATTAACAAAATCAAATTTGTGAGTAGACAGGGTACTTTTTTGTACCCACACACACACAGGCCCACATTTGTACAGTCAGTCAAAGTTGAAGCTTTGCAGATGTTACCATGGTAACTGTTTTAAAGCTTCAACCATGTATGTCAGAAGTAATAAAAGCACTGCAATGAAAAAAACAATACGGGTACAATCAAATAATCTTCCATTCGCCCGCTGGGAGATATAAGCTTCACTTTTCATAACGTGTTTAAACCACAAACTTACACCTAAAGTTCTAATGGTTGCCTGTCTACCTTGTTTAGACGATCTTAGTGGCTCGGAGGGCGCAGGGCTTCCTGTGGCAGGCGGTTGCGAATTCGACTTCCGCCAGGGAATGAGATTTCGTATTAACTGCCATTTTTGCATGCAGCTTGTCTATCAGTTACTTATTACAAACTCAGCTTATTTTGGTGTAGATGGTACATTGTGAATAGTTTAGTATTAAACATTATTGAAACATACAGACAAAGGGCAATGTAAATAAACAATAAATAAAATACTGTTAAGCCAAATAATACACATCTTAATTTAAATCAAGTACAGGAGTAATGTATTGACAACTCCCTTTATTATTTTTGGCCCACAACAGCAACAAACAGCTAAATCTGATTATAGTAATGGTTGATGAAATTCTGATGATGATGATGATTAGACACCCATAACCGTGCCTACGCCTGCCCATATTAATGACACGACTATAGCTAATACACGAACCTTTCTGAGCTATAATAATCGTTAATATTGATAACGTTATAAAAATATAATATCTGGGTAAGGTACACCAGGTTTTATGTCTGTTATCACAAAGGGGAAAATATTAGGGTGCCTATAGAATTCAATGGCTAGGTTTTTCTCACCTTAGTGGTATCAAGAGGATAAAGTATAATTAGGGATTTTATATTCTGAATAACCGTTGAGCCTAAGATAAAATACGTATTCGTAATTAATTTCTAGCTGATATTTAAGTACATCAATCTTAATAACTATTCAATATAATTCTGAATTTTTTAAACAAGTTTTAATATTTTATGATTGTTTGATACTCAATAATTTTGTTGATCGGATTTTAATAGCTTATTAATAGGCATTATAGCTCCCGAACAGATGAAGCGATTCCAATTTAGCTTTTGTATGAAAAGTGAGTTTTGCGCAGTTTTTCTTAGACATGTTTGATAAAAATCGGTTGACCGGTTTAAAAGTTATGACAGTAAAAGAGGGGAAGGAAAATCGAAAATCTACAAATACTCGAGTCTCAAATGAAAGCGCATCACATGCACATTAAAAAATAGTATGACTTTTTACTTTTTAAGGGAATTAGGAAGTCCTGGAATCGGGGGTATTTTTTTAAATTTGGTTATACTAATAATGCTATTATTTTGAGGAGAAACTATAACCGTAACTTTCAAAGATTAGTTGAAGGAATTATTCATCATGATAATTTAATCGTTCATTTATTTTGAGTGGAGACTTCCAGTTATTTTGGGTATATTCTGTGTCCAACGTGAGCCCGCGGCCTTCAACACTCCGTCCATCTAGTTTGTAGAAGCAGCGCTGCCCGATCCGCGGTCTTCAATGACCATTAGAACCGTCTAGTATCGACGGTGGGAAGGCAAAATGTATTAACAACCACTTTGGTCGAATATAGCTTACTGCCACTTCAGTAAGTTAATCTGTCCGTTATATCAGTTGCCATCGTTCTTCAACGTTGAATAAAGCGAGTAGGTGTACTTAATGCACCTGGGTGAATATTACCAGGCGAATTAAGTATATCGCCCCGTGTCTCCTACGTACGTATTCCTGATTTGAAAGACTCATAGAATAGTAGTTTTCAAAAATATCTTTAAAAAATGTACGACCGAAAAACTGAAGAGATTAAATAATGAATTTGTTTTTTAAAACCATAATTACCAACTTCTTACATAAAAGTACCCAAGATGCCTTGACCCGACCCCTGCCAGGAACAAAGAACAGAATTTTTCTAAATTTATTATTTATATTATATTAGAAATTAATTATTAAATGTAACATTGTACTTATACGTGGCACCGACTCAAGATTACTTGGGTATACTTTAATTAGTGTATAGTAGAACTTGGTTAAAGTATAAGGTTTTAAAAATAACTTCATTATTTTAATCTAATCAGTTTTTCCGCAGTAAATTTGTTTTTAAAAAGTATTTATTTTTTGCTTTTGAGTATCTATATTAATCTACTAATTCGATATCTGCTCTAAAAAAAGAAAAGTCCCAACAACAAAATCTTCATGCACAGTTTTTTTTTATTGTTTTTTTTTGTATTCGTCTCATTCTTTTGTCGATTTACTGAAGTTTCACTTCTATCTTGTGTGAATCGCAAACACACCTTTTTTATTATTTTATTGGAATTGAGATTCTCTTCCTTTTTTTTCATCGGTTCAAATAATCTCTATACCATTATGGTCACACGAGTATTGAGAATTGTATAGGATTAAATAAATAAAGTTATTTGATATATTCATTAGCACACTTATAACCAGACAATTTAGGTCTTGGTCAACTGACCGAGACCTAAATTGTAAATACCTACCTACTGTTTCTAGAAAAATAAAATAAAGATTTTTCTAGAAACAGTAGGTAGTAACATACTGACAGAAAACTGAAAAACTGTAGCAAAAAATCGCACGCATTTTATCAAAATAATTGGTGTGTTACTACCAATAATTGTTTCGAAAAAAATAGGAATTTGCGTGTAATTTATTCGGTTATAGCTTTAATAGGTGTTGTAAACTCCTATAGTAATTATACACCATCAACCATTTGCATCCGTTTCTAGGGGATTTATAAACCTGATTTTTGAGAATCGCCTAGAGGTTGGATCAAGGTTTGTTCGTTGCGGCCGTAAGAAGTCCACTGCATGACTTAGGCCGTTTTTCTTTTTTTTGAACGCCAGAAAGTCTTATTTCCCAGCCCTAATTGAAAGATATGTCAGACTCCTACTGACTAAAAACTCACGTTTTCCTTCACGTACGCATAGTAAAGGGAGAAGAACTATTGTGAGTGCTGACGCGAAGCATGACTTAGGCCTTCCTCAACACAATGACGCCACGCTTGGCAGGCGAGTTGACGAGCACAGTATTTTGGAACTACATACAATTGTTTTTACGTAATTCAATTTGTATGCGAGAGGTCATGGTTCGTATAAACAAAATTATTGTATTTCATTTTAAAATATAACTATATGCTTGCAAAGCCGGAGCGGGTTGTAAGTAGTACCTAGTCTATAATTAAAATAAAGTATGTTTCTGTGGATTTTATTTTAAATCATTTTTCTGTAATGACAAAACCTCATAATGTGTATATTAAATAAATATTATCTCACTTACATAATTATATGGAATATGTATTACTTAACAAACCTTTTTATAACGGAACACTATTAGTTGCTATTCCTGAAAATATTTATTAGCTTTCTGATGCTACTAACATAGCTAATAGGTTAATTTATAGTATTTATCTTAGTTGTTGATTTTCCCATAATAAATAAAAAAGGTAACTCGTTGAAAAAGTCACGCACAATGATTTGTGCAGTCAAGTGCTGATGCACTTGACTATACATTAGAAATAAAATAGATGAATTAATCTATTCACTTAAACCGCAACAAAACAGTTATTTAATCACCATTTCCTAAATTATGAGTTTAGCTATTAGAACAAAAAAACGCATTAACAATTTAGCCTACGTGCAGCCAATGTCATTACCACCTTCAATATTCATATCTGTCACACACTTCAATAAGTATCTTATCCTTCAATATCTGTCAAAATAACAATTCAGTCTGTATTCAAGTACGAAACCTTGAACCCGTGTACTCGGTGCCCGGGTGAATCCCTATTTCGTATTATATTTCAGTGCAGGGATTGTATTATAGTTTCCTCATACTATTGTTGTCGCAGGTCATCATAAGATATAGGCACTTGTGATATGCGTGCGCGCAATCATTTCGACTGACAACATGGAGTGGCGCGCTTGCTCCTTCCTCGCGTTTTATCTCGCACTATGTACCGCGAGGGAGTGCATCGAAATCACACTACCCGATAGATTACTAAGCGACAATCTTTTCAATGGGACTCTTTTGAAAATCGCGACGAGGAATGAGAGTTTCGGTGAGGGGAGGTATAATGTGCTGGGGTTGTGGAGCAGGTTCCCGAAGGTGGTGGTGCCGGGGAACTCGACCAGTGAGCAATGCAGGAGGGATAGCCAGACGTATCTGGATAGCTTGAACAGGCTGGAGCTTTGGGCACTCAAAAGTAAGTTATTTTTAACTGTAACAAAAATACAGAGGCAGCATGGAGTAAGTAAAAACATTAATTTATGCTTAACGAAACGCTGCGAAAAATATTTTTATCTTCAACAAAACTACGGATTAGGTTATGTTAGGTAGGATTTTTTTACGTGACTCTAAAACGCACCGAATGGTACGGCAATCTAAGAAAGTTTGTTCAATATTTAAATACAATTTGCCAAAGAATATTTACATTGCATAATGAAGGTTCACAAGATAAACTTTTACAGTTGATGTTTATTTATGAATAAACCCTCCGGCAAAATCTACACAAACTAAAATCATCCATTTTGATATTTAAATAAGAATATTTCTTCTTCAGTATATTTGTAAGAAAATTCTCAGAACTAATTTCATCTAACATAAAAACAAAACCGTACAGCCCCAGTAGGTACCTAGTTAGTAAAGGTACTGTAATGAGTAATATCTATCTTATTGTATGTAAGTATTGGTATTCGCTATTTATTCTACGAAGCAAACTCATTATACCAATTTAATATTTTCGGGTACCTTCAGGATAAAAAAAAATCCTATATCTAATTTAATTTCTTACATCGATAATTTTAATTAAGCACATTCAAGCCAAGGGAAATATAACAAATGACAAACAACTCATTTATAATTATTGCTTAATATTATTTTATCGAGAAGGTTATATTTAATTAATCTATCATACAATCTTATTGATTTCCAAGTGAAAAACTATTTTATACCTACTGAAGTGCATATTTTAATCCCTATCATTTCCAATTGGAAATGGATTAATACGTGCTCAATAAGTACTTAACTGAGGTTGCACCTAGGGTTAACATAATGCTTAGTTAACTTCCCTTTTGCCGACTTAAACGGAGATAAGTATTATAAGAAAAATCACCATTCTTAAAAAAATATATAGTCTATTTGACTCATAACCTTTTACGTGAACGGGTTTCGTTGCTTTTTTTATGAAAGTGTTTAAAACCTTTTAAGTAATCAGTCGTTTTTTGGCAATAACTTCGTAAATCTTTCATAAGCCTTTCAACTACGCTGGCCAAGTGCGGGCTGTCGAATGTCACATGACCTTCAACTCATTAAAGTTCTCAGAGCATGCTGGTTTCTTCACGATGTTTGCATTCACTGTTAAATCACGTGTTTTAAAGCGCACATACATTTTTCAAGTAGAAAAATCCAGAGGTGTGTTGCGGGGTTTGAACACCCGACCTTCGGAATGAAAGTTAAGTGTGCTCCCACTTAACTTTCATTAATTGCCAACACTGCTTTTTTCAACCCATATCAAAACGAATTCATATCACATCAGTCATCACAATTCCAATTCTTTGAATCGGAATAGTCATCTGTTTGTTGTACTGCTACCGAATTAAAAAGCAGACAGCATTGTTCGACATCATTGGATACTTTACGTGCGTAATACCATCTAACAAATCATGCAAACGATATTAAAATATGCTCCTCACGTAGCTCGTAACCATCAATGATTATAAATATAGAAGAAGAAGAACGCTTTAAAGATAATCTTACGATACTCAACAACAGATAAATCAACAGAGTTCTACAAATGGTTATAATTATCTAAATTTACAACTTAAAAAACCCTGGATTACAAAACTTTCGTTCCCTTAAAAGTAAAAAGTCATACTATTTTGTAATGTGCGAGTATATTTGCAGATTTTCGGTTTTTCGGTTTTTCTTCCCCACAGCCCCCTCCCCTAAGGTATTTAAAAAATGTTTTTTACTCAAATACATTAGTCAAAGTCAAAGTATATTATTGCATAATTATATGTAGTTTAAATGGTAGCATTACTTTTATATCAATGTAATTTGCCCATTGGAGCGTGCAACATTTAGCTCATAAACATTTTAACAAAAATACATTTTAATGAATAATAATTTATAAATCAAATAAATGATTTAATATAATCTATACTAATATTATAAAGCTGAAGAGTTTGTTTGTTTGTTTGAACGCGCTAATCTCCGAAACTACTGGTTTCTTCTTTTTGTGTTGGATAGTCCAGTTATCGAGGAAGGCTATAGGCTATATAACATCACGCTATGACCAATAGGAGCAAAGATATAGTGGTAAATGTGTAAAAAACGGGAGAAATTGTTTATCTTTGAAACCTTCCGTTGCGTGCGCCGTGAAAACGGTTCAAGATACACAAAAAATATGTATTAAAGAATAATAGCTCTTTTAATGATCTAAAAAACAGTCCGCGATAGTATATGTCTATCTTTTAAGACTAACTCACAAAAACAACAATTTTTATGGTACCTAATTTGGTCGAAATAATTTGTTTAAGTTGTATATCAACCTAATATTAATCTTTATTCAAATAAATAATTTGTTGGTTAAGAGTACTTCATCCATTATAACGCGGGTAGCACCGCAGGGCACAGCTAGTAATAATATAAAATTTTAATTTTATAAATCATTTAAATACTAAAAAAGTATATTGCATTTTGTATTAGCATTTTATAAAGATATTACTTTTATACTTGATAAGCTTTCATTTGACCACAATCTCACCTGATGTAAAGTGACGATGTGGTCTAAGATGGGACATAAGAAGACCTAGATGGTGGCTTCTCCGGACCACATTACGAAACACGAAAAATGATGTATTTCAAATAATTCACATCTCTGTAAAAAAAGCTAAGTATTTCACAAAGAACCTTAATTGAGTAACAAGGTTCAAAGGATACCGAAGATATTAGTTTTATTATCTGACATAATATTGTTGCTCAGGTACCCGGCTCGAGGCGTCGAAATTAACATAACTACGAGGAGAATTTTTGCAGAAGCGCTGAATACCTTCCTGAATAAAACTAAAAGCTGAGGTATTTTAAATTTTTCGTTCTACGGGAATATTTTAATATTGTCGGTTTTCCAAAAAAATTCCAAAAAAATAGATAGGTTAGTTAGTATTATTCGTTTCTGAAATGGAGAACTCACTCGTGTACTAAGAATAAGAATAAAATACATTTATTGCTTAAAGTTATTACAAAAAAGAACTTAAAACTAACATTAACTAACATTACATAGCTAATTAGTTACAATTAAATTAATATCACATTGTAATTAAGACATGTAAGCAGCTAGCAAAGATTTAAATATTTCTAAAATAATTATTATCAATCATTTATATTGGTACATTCAGTGTTCATAGGTATAGTCAACAGCAAAAGAAACTGATGAATTTGGGTGCCAAATAATAAATACAATAAAATAAGTTAAAAGTTACTGGCTATTGTAGTTTACTTGAAATATAGAAAAAAAACTCAAGTAAGTGATTCTGATTACATTTATTTCGAGTCATTAAACTTAATTAAGAACTGACACTTTTGTAAGTATAACTTGCATCTGATGAAACATTGATTTTGACACCGGTTATATAATATCAATTTAATCACCTACTTTTGCTGTTGAATGCACTTACTTTTAACTACTACTACTTTTAATTTTGACTTGTTACAAGTTTGACATTTCATCTTTAGTTTGACCGATACGTTTATCTAACTATATGTACATAATTATGTAAATGTTTTTGTCTCTCCAAAATGTACGTCACTGCGTATATATAGCGTTATAGGCGCCTCGCAATTTGAGGTGTTAAGGGATTGTACTTTCAGTAAAAGCGAAAGTATCTGTGGCGTACGTCGAATTCTTTACTTGATAAAAGCAAGCTATTCTATCCGTTGTTTTAACAGAAAAAAGTAACACAACCCAAATAGCACTTTCTCGAAGAATACATTACTAATTATAGATATACTAGATGGATGTGTTATATTATAAGGAATTCATTGATGTAGGGTCTGCATGCTCTTTCTCCTAGGTATGGATGTTTAATATGTAAAATAATAAAATATGTATTAAGTATATCACATGTCTAGTAGCTGTTACACATGCTCAGAGCTTAACACGCGGCTAGATGTTGTTGTGTGGATTGTCCGGCAATGTTCATTCATTTATTTCATATTTTATTGATATTGATACATGTAGGTATGATTAAATTTGGTCACTCGCGATCAGAGTAACAAACTACGAAATTCCCGAGGCTTCCAGCTGCTTTAACTTCAACTGTAATATCTTTTTTTTTTTCATTCTTGATAAGCCTTCATTTGACCACAATCTCACCTGATGTAAAGTGACGATGTGGTCTAAGATGGAGCATGAAGGCCTAGAAGATGGCTTCTCCGGGCCACATTACGAAACACAAAAAAATCGCTTCACGCACTGGCCCAGCCCGGAGGGTGGTTGACAAGCCGCGGCCGAAGCCTACCACCAGAGACTGTTCTTAGCACCAGGAGGACTTACACGGAGGTCACGTGTAAGGATTCAGAGGGTATTCTATGAGTAAAAATGACATTTATAATTCCCTAGAATCGTTACCCTTAAATCAGTAGTAATAATTTTATTGTGTGCTATACATATGTTAGCAAGCCATAACCTATATTCTCAATTTATGTAGAATAAATTAAGAGGAAGTGACGTAGCTTACACAAGTAGTATGTCCATGCGTATAATGGAAGGCGTGGGTTCGAGTCCCGCATTTCGCTTGTGAGCTACGTGACTTAGTCTTAATTTACGACCTCTGTGGCTCGGTGGGCGAACGTCCGCTTCAGGTGCAAGAGGTTGCGGGTTAGATTCCCGCCGGGGGACCAGATTTTGTACGATCTACAATTACTGGTTTCGGGTCTGGGTGTTTTCTATGTATCATATGTATGTATTTACAAAAAAAAATGTATCTATGTAGTATATCAGTCACCTAACACAACCTCTGCTTAGTTTGGGGTTAGGTGATGCTGTGTGAGTTGTCCGGAAATATTTTATTATTTATTATTTTTTCTACACAAATTATATTAGTTTTAACCTATAAGTGGGATGTATCTCTTTGTATAAACATTAACCCACTTTTAATGAGAGATACTGTAAAAATATTATCTTTTAACGACTTTTCAAATCATTTGACAGCATGGTTGCATTGTTTCAAGTTAATGAGATCTACAGAATCTAAACCATTATCTTCGCATATCTATCTAATATATAAAATTCTTCTGTCACGGGGTGCGTAATCGAACTCCTCCGAAACGGCTTGACCGATTCTCATGAAATTTTGTGAGCATATTCAGTAGGTCTGAGAAACGGCAAACATCTATTTTTCATTTCGAAAAAAAAAAAAAACATTTTGGAAAACAACGTTTGCTGGGGTCAGCTAGTAAATATGTAAAATAGCTATTGCCAAACATAATCTTATGTATCTTATCTTTCATAGTCCAATTTGGAGTCAAGTATAGGCTTTTGTTTGGGACCGCTAGGGTTGTACCGGTCTCAAAATTCCCACACATGACAAAGCAATGTAAGATTAGATCATTATGTCATTGACACAAAGGCAACCGTAATCAGTAGTCCGGGCCCGTCCCGCGGTTTGCTTACTAAGTTATCAGAACTACTGTTAAACTTGGGATACATTTTAAAAGGAAAATGGAAGGAATGGAAAAATTCTAGTAAATTTTGAATAAATGGACTTTCTACATTCCCCAAATCACATTGTAATTAAGGCATGTAAGTAGCTAGCAATGATTTAAATAATTATAATCACACATTATTTATACTTTATACTATGTGCACTGATCTATCACATACATATAATTTTTTGTGGGAAAAAAATACACTTAGTAAGATGCGCAGACATAGAACCACAAATTAAAAACCTCACAAAATCTGTTCCATCGGGAATCGAATCTGCAACCTCGTGGTGTCGAATCGTGGGAATCGAACCTTGCGAGTTTGTATCTCACTCGCGAATTTAATTTACAAAGACCCCTGGCCCCAATGGCTCGGTGAATATATTAAAAAGGTGAAAACACTAAATTAATTAGCTCATTAACTCCACAGCAAGCGCTTAATTTTACCTGTAGTCGTAACCTGCGATAAGTGCTAGGCACTGAGTTAGGTCTTTGGTGCAATTTCACCAAAAACACGAACAGATTCAAAAGAGTTTTCAAATTAATTAATGAACTTATGAGTGTGTGTTTGTGATAGAAGAATAAACGGTGTGAAATGCAAAATAATTAAAAAACACTGCTGAACAATCCACACATCAACATTTAGACCCCAGGAGAGCTCTGAACTTATGTTACGGTTTGATAAAATTAATAAAATAATCGTAATGTATATAATACGCAACTACGAGTATATAACACGCATGGAATGTATTATATTATATAGGTCCTCGTACTTTCGTGTAACATAGCTGCGCACGATTTTTATTTTTTTTGTTGGTCTTTTGTTAAATCAATACGAGTGACACGACATCAACTTTATCGAATATATGTATGTATTTACGGAATATATTTTTATATTCCAAAATATATATATGGAATATATGTAGATAGCACACTAATACAGTGATCTAACTAACTAATTACTGATTTCCAATGCACACTACAACTGTTGTATCAGTACTGATTCCAGTCACGCCAATGTCATCCTTGGATAATTCTGTATTCACCAGATACATTTATTTCACCACTTTGACATTACAAGGTTTAAACTAGGTTCATTGGACATACGCGGCCATGACACTTTTCCAACATTCCAATTCTGAAAAGTTGAAAGAGTGAGCCATCGACACAACATTCTTATTCATTCATTGACGACCTCTGTGGCTCGGTGGGCGAAAGCCCGCCTGAGGCGCAGGAGGTTGCGGGTTCGATTCCCGCGGCGGGACCAGATTTTGATGGTCTGCAATTTCTGGTTTCGGGTCTGGGTATTTTCTATGTTTAATATGTATGTATTTACAAAAAAAAATAATGTCTAATCTATGTAGTATATCAGTCACCTAACAGCCATAGTACAAGCTCTGCTTGGTTTGGGGTTAGGTGATGCTGTGTGATTAGTGCGGAAATATTTATTTATTTTATTTATGTTCTTACTAGGAACCTCTTTTTAAACCGCGACCAAAAAAGAGTAATAAGTTTGACGTGTCTGTCTGTCTGTGTGTCTATCTGGGCATCATAGCTCCAGAACGGATAGAGCGATTTTAGGGCCGTTTAAAAGTTATGGGGGTTATGGTGGGGAAGGAAAACCGAAAATCTGCAAATATAATCGTGTGGGGTATCAAATGGAAGCGCATCGCGTGCACATTACAAAATATTATGGTATTTTACTTTTAAGGAAATTAAGGTGGTTGTGGTTTACGACATATTAAAAAAAAAACTAATAACTAGATCTCGTCAAACTAATTTTTGGAGGAAGTTTGCATTTGCATACATCATATTTTTTTTCTGTTTTATCATTCTATTATTTAGAAGTTACAGGGGAGGGGGACTAATTTTACTTTGGAAGTGTCTCTAGCTCAAACTATTCAGTTAACAAAAAAATCGTGAGAAACCTCAATATAATTTTTAATACCTATCCACAAATAATGAGTGTGTTTCTGTTAAAAATCTTAATGCGGTTCACAGAATATATCTGCCATTCAAGTTTCAATCATATAATACTTATAGTTAAGGAATAAAGTGGCTGTGACACGCAGACGGACAGGCAGACAGATATTGCCATTTGGCTATGGAGCCCGTAAAATACGCGCAAAATTTAGTACCTACTTACTTACCTCTAAATTTACTTAGGAAATTGGTAAAAATGTACTTAGTACAATATATGTTTGCCTGATGCGTGCCATTCATACCTTTTCCGCTTTATGTACCAATTTTGAAACACCTTGTATAATAAAATAATGTTAACGATAAATAAAATATAATAAACAATAAATAAAAAAAATACAATTCGTATTCAATAGGTGCATTCAGGTGGGATTTTCTAAACGTCAGTCGTAAGTCATGTAAAACGGCTAGTTCAGTAAGAATAATAAGGAAAATATAGAAAATAGGCAGGTTTTTGTACATTAAATAATACAAATAGTGAAAGCGCTGTGAGTGTATGTGTGTGAGTAACACTATATTACTACGAGAGCACTAAGCTCGAGCAACAGGGAAGTTTAACAGATTCACTCAATAAGGTGTACAGATTTGGTTTAAATATGGTGATAGAATTTAAGCCAAATGGCCAACTAATGAACGTACATTGCTAGGAGTAAATTGCTTGTCTGCAAACAAATCAACCTGCAGGCTATAAGTTTGTTGAGCGCATATGCTAAGCGCGAGATATAGGTGATTGTGTTCGGTAGATCGTGCGAGCTCGTACTGGTTCAAATAAGCGCTTCTTACCTGAACGGACCTAGTATGGTTGTCTAGTACACAAAGTCGGATAATGCGATAATATTATAATAATAAAAAATATTTATGTATATTATGTCTCTTATATTATTTATATCGATATATCATTTAAATTATTTTTTCGAATCAGAAGTTTCAAAAGTTGTACTACCTCGCGCGCTACGTCACAAAAACTTTAAAAAAAATCTAAAGTGGCTTTGAGGCGCCGTGTTAGGGTATATAGTTGGAGAAGCATTAGACAAGATTAAGGCTGCCTCTAATACCTTCCCAAAAACTGGTGCCAGCTCTCAGATTTATAGGAACCTACAATAGCTAGTCGTTGCTAGACAGGATCATAGCACTAAAATCTCCGAATCGCTTGTTCCAGTGTTCGACGCGACCGCAAAGCTTCCATCTGGCATACTCAGTGGAAACGGCAACCAATACGGGGACTTCGACGAATGCCTCAGCATCGACAGCCCAGTCCAAGGCAGGTATTGCCTCGCTTCCTTGGAAGTCAGCTTTGAAGACAGCTTCAAGGAGATTGACTACATGGTGCACAGCGGACACTATATCAGAAGCAATATGACTGATGTGAGTATTTCCGATTATTTATTTCAGGTAGTTATTTAGTTGAGGTAAACATAGATAGTATATATAATTCGCAATATTTCGATGTATTTTGCGTGGTGTCTTTATTGAGTGCCTACTGCTCGACAAATATTACACCCAAATAATATAATATTGAGACGTATGAGTCTATGTCATAGTTATATACACCTCGGGTTCCGTGTACAGTTTATACACATTTTGCAATAAAAGAAACAGTAAATCAAGTCAAAAAAAGTAATTGTATAAGTACAAAAAGATACAGTCAGACCGCTCCATACTGATATGGCGTAACTTTTTAGCGTTTTAGCGTTCCTTAACTTCATAAAAATCACGTTTGTTGTATGGCAACAGAAATATATCAGCCCTCAACATCTCAACTATCCATCTATCACGATTCTTGAGATACAGCTGGGTAAGGCGACGACGAAGTCACAGTAATAGTG
Source organism: Gymnoscelis rufifasciata (assembly GCA_929108375.1). NCBI lineage: Eukaryota > Metazoa > Arthropoda > Insecta > Lepidoptera > Geometridae > Gymnoscelis > Gymnoscelis rufifasciata. Next base: position 6,478,058 of record OV815302.1, on the reverse strand, counting down.
TTCCGTTTAACCCTAAAACAACGCTCGTGCAATCACGATGTACCTAGAATCCGAGCGGCTTTGCGTTCTACAAGCAAAACTAACGACACACGAGAGCAAAAGTAACCAGATGATTCCATTACTAAGGATACAGCATCACAGCGGTCTCTTATTAAAATAAACTACAAATACTTACATTTACCGTCAGCATGTCATCCACAAAGCAGCTAAAACATAATATTAAGAGATAAAAAAATAGTTACCAAACATTCGTCGGTAACGTAATAAAACCTAGGAAGGATAGCAAGTTCCGGTTTGGTAATTAAATACCACCGCACCGATACCTTCCATTGAATAGTCTGATAGACGAAAATAAATAGGAAACATCATTAGTATTACCACAATTCTCTGACCTCTGCCCTAACAAACAATTATCCAAAACCGAACTTTAAGTTTAACTACTTTACTATTGTTCATTTAATATATAATAACAAGCGATCAGGAAGTGTTCAATAAATATTTGACTCGCAATTTTTATGATTGGAGTTATATAAAATAATAAAATCAATCATTTCAACGACCTAGAACTTCTTGAGCGTTCCAAAACCGCAATATAATAATAATGTCTGCGCAGATAAGGTGTGGTGTGGGATGGAAAAAACCTTATTTATTATCTGTTTAGTTCCTGTATGACAATAGATTAGATTTAAAATACTACTCTGCCAAAACAAGTTTTATAGAACCGAGGTTAGTCACCCAATGCAATAATAACTTATTATACAATTTATTTGATACCTTCTACATTTTATTTGATACTAGCAGCACGCCCCGGGGTCGCACGGGTAAAAAAATCCCGGCAACTATTCGATTTTTTCTCGCCCTTTAAACCTTCCCTAGACCTCCACGAACATTTCAAGACTAAGATAAGATAAACCCGTTCAGCCGTTCTCGAGTTTTAATCAGACTAACGAACAACAATTCATTTTTATTTATATAGAATTTCACACATGTTTAAAACAAAATCGACCTTTTCCGAAGACACTACATTGAATTTCTCACTCTCACGATAGATTGGATTATATTTAGATACTTAATATTATTTTAGGTTATGTGGGCCTGTAAATGTTTTAATAAAAAAATAATAAATATTTCCGGACTAATCACACAGCATCACCTAACCCCAAACTAAGCAGAGCTTGTACTATGGGTGTTAGGTGACTGATATACTACATAGATACATTTTTTTTTTGTAAATACATATATACTTTACATAGAAAATACCCAGACCCGAAACCAGAAATTGAAGATCGTACAAAATCTGGTCCCGCGGCGGGAATCGAACCCGCAACCTCCTGCGCCTCAGGCGGGCTTTCGCCTACCGAGCCACAGAGGTCGTCATTTAGATTTTTCTTGGCTGTATGGCTTCAACCATTCGCTGAATGCTACCCTAAATGGACGCAGTTTTGCCATAAAAAAAAACCTTAAGGTGGTTGTATGCGCTAACGCGACTTTTTCAAATTGATATATCTACTTTATGAGTGAATAAATATGTATAAAAAAAATATATGTTGCAAAATAGATATTAAATTACAACTTGAACGTTTGAAATTATTGTATCTTCATTATTACTTAATAAAAAAAATATTCAAAGTAAGGCATTTTTTATCCGAAATTTGGATATATCTTTTAAACGGTATTGAGTTTGAGTATTTTTCTTTAACTTAAATATTTGTCAAAGTATTCCACACAAACTGTACGTTTGAAAATTAAAACAAATGATTTATACGACTACAAATAATTATTTTGTGTTTTCGGTATGAAATGGAACGACCGGGTCTGTGCGGGGGCGACGGGCGGCAGTGTGGCTCAGACTATCGGACGGGGAGGTTGTGTCGCGCGTCTTCGTCATCGGTCCAAATGCATTTTTCGATGTAACCGTATAACGATTATTGTTTGCGCATGGACTCTGTTGTTTAGTTTTATATTTTAGAAATAGGTATTTGAGCTCGGACTTTTGTACATTCGTTGGACAAGTTCATTAAGCAATTAGCAGGAATAAAGTTAGTAATAAATAAGTAATGATTATACTTACTACCTACCAACTAGTGAATTAAGTACCAAGCTAATATAATAAGTACCTACCTATTAATATTTATAAACAAAAAAAACACTTATGAAAAAGTTGTTTTTTTTTTTATAAGGGTTACCTAGTTAACTATCTCTGACTCTGAGTGCCTCGTAGGCGCGGTGTGCGAATGTCCGCTTGCAGAGCAAAAGGTAGCGGGTTCGATTCCCGCCGAGGGTAAAAGTGTTTGTATGTTCTGCAAGCACTTTTCTCCTTGGTCTGGGTATTTAATATGTATAATAAAAAATATCTTTAAATGTATGTATATTATATTAAGTATATCAAATATCTAGTACCTACCCGTAACACAAGCTTAGAGCTTACCACGGGACTAAAATGTTGTTGCGTGAATTGTCTGGAAATATTATTTATTTATAACTAGCACAGACTTGTATAAATATAATTAAAAATTAAATAATGAATTAATTGTTATATATATTTTATGTCACCGCACCGTCCAGTTATTTGCTGTGCATTATCCTCTCCATCCTAAGGTTGTCTGGAAGAAATTGCTCTAAGCATTAAGGCCGCCCATTACGCATTTTTGTATTTAGCTTTAAGTCCCTTTTTGTATTGTGATATGGTGTGTAATAAAGAGTTTTATTATTATTATTATTACTAGGTAGATGATACAAACAAAGTATATACAATGTGTATTTTCGAACCTTGATCAAACTAAATGCGGATACACGACATACATTTATGGATAAATCTATACTATTAATATTATAAAGCTGAAGAGTTTGTTTGTTTGTTTGTTTGTTTGAACGCGCTAATCTCCGAAACTACTGGTTCGAATTGAAAAATTCTTTTTGTGTTGGATAGTCCAGTTATCGAGGAAGGCTATAGGCTATATAACATCACGCTACGACCAATAGGAGCAAAGATATAGTGGTAAATGTGTAAAAAACGGGAGAAATTGCTCATCTTTGAAGCCTTCCGTTGCGTGCGCCGTGAAAACGGTTCAAGATACACAAAAAATATGTATTAAAGAATAATAGCTCTTTTAATGATCTAAAAAACAGTCCGCGCTTTAAGTTGTATCAACATAATAATATTAATCTTTATTCAAATAAATATGTTGTTGGTTAAGAGTACTTCATCCGTCATCCATTATAACGCGGGTAGCACCGCAGGGCACAGCTAGTTTAGGATAAAAAAGTAATATGTTGGCTATTTAAAAAAAAGCCAATATTTTTTTATGAAAACTACTTCGTATGGTTTTTTATTCGTTTCTGTTTGATTAAATGGTGTTTTTTATTCAAAGTAGGCTCATTTGAAAGCTAGATAGTTTACATCATCATCATCATCAGCCCTTATCCCATATTACGTGGGGTCGACGCAAAATCTTTCTTCCTTCCATTTTCCTCTGTCACTCGTCATCTCAACACTAATTCTTTCCTTCAAAGTTCAAAATTAATTTATTGCGTAAATACATGTTACAGCGTTGTTATGGCTTAAATTTTACATGGATCAATGTATTTTACCTGTCCAGGCATGCAATTATAAAATTGGCATTACATTATTGAATAAACTAAAATAATAAAAATCTAACAAAATACAGTACTAAATAAATTTTTATAATTATTAACTTTAAATTAATTTCATCAAACATTTATAACATCAGTAATCATCATAGTAAGCAAAAATTCAAAGTCATAAAACTAATTAATGTACAATTTAAAAAGTCATTATCTTAGAAACATTTTTGTCAGTCATTTTTGTTCTTACGCATGCCATCCTTCAAACAGTCCATCAATATTTTCTTTGACCTACCTCTTCCCACATATCCATCAACACACATATCTAACACTCTAAGCTAGATAGTTTACCTAATTAAGAAAATTCAAAACAAAATACAATTTTGGTACAAGAGCCCGCTAAATTTTTTTTTGTAGAAATTTACAAAAAAATTTTTTTTTATTTTGTTGTTGATCTGTAATTTTTAAACTTTTTTGCATTATTTATTAAACTTCATAATATTTTTCAAAGGTTGTCTGGAAGAAATTGCTTTATGCAATAAGGCCGCCCATTATGCATTTTGTATTATGCAAGTCCATTTTTGTATTGTTTTATCTTGGTTTCTAATAAAGAGTTATATTATTATTATTCTACAAATTCTACAAAGAGTATGGGTCTACCTTTTTTCGTTGTCATGTTATTAGCCATTTTAATTAGGTACTTTCTGCCTTGTAGTGCCAAATATCAACAGACAACAAATTATGTATCTTAAGTTGCATTAAAATGATCACGCACGATTGTGGTGAAGTGAGCTGGAGCGTCACCATGAATCACACCAGCGAATGAAATAAGAAACGATCGCGATGTACTAAAAAGAACTTGTGAACTGAACGTGGGTTTACTTGCAACGATATGCATTGAGGAAAATGGTTGGCATTTTGAACAATCAATAAATTAATTGATAGTACCTAATAACTTAAAGTGTTGTATTACTTAATCTTATCATTATCCACCGTTAATATCCCACTTTTGGGCAAAGGCTTCGTTCCGTTTCATCTTATCTTGCCTTGATTCATTACATAATTTGCTGTCTGTTGATCTCTGTACAAGGCAGAAAGTACCTAATTCGAATAGCTAACATGACAGCAGAAAGAGTTTAATTAACCTTTTTGGTACGTGGGCTACCCACCAACCTTAGAGACATTATGAATATTGCAGATACTACCTAGATTCTATCAGACGATTGGCCTTCAAGCAAAAACCAGACATTATTCATAAAATTAAAACCCTTACTTTTTAGAAGAGATTTGTTGTATAAATTATGAAGTTTAATATGACATGCAAAAAAGTATACCTCAATAATCCAGTGTAAAAGTTACAGATTAAAAATAAAATAAATACCTATTTTTTTTGTTAAATTTCTACAAAAAAAAAGTTTTAATAGGCTTTTGTACCGAAATTGTATTTTCTTTTAATTTTCATAGCTAGGTAAACTATCTAGCTTTTTAATGAGCCTACTTTGAATAAAATACACCGTTTACTCAAACAGAAATGAATAAAACACCAGATGAAGTACCTAGTTCTCATAAAAAAATATTAAATCGACTTTTTTAAATAGTTTACATAAAAAAAAATCTGATATTTATCGATTAATTTTTGTCATGTATCCGCAAATTCCGCAAATCCGCGTTTGATCAAGCTTCGAAAATACACATTGTATAGGTAACTAGCCTACCCTGGCAGGATTGGCTTAGGATCTTATTATTAGGTTGGTACTTAGTAAGTAAAGAAAACCTAGTTAAAAAAAACATACTTATTATTTATTTATTTATTTGTTATATTAGAACCACCAACAAGAAAATACACTAAAATAGTTTAAAAATTAAGGTTCATTAATATCTAATAATAATATATAATTAATTTTAACAATACATTTTATAATATATACATAAATCTCTAGGTAGAATAGTTTTAGCGTAATAATGATGTAGTTGGAAAGTCCTTATTTACGGCGTCGCGACTCGCGAGGACCCGGCACGCGTGACCGCTTGCCGAGAGCGCAGGCCGCGCTCTGCGTCGTAAAAATGTAGCGGGGAATATGCGGTTGGCGCGGGGAATAATTTTGACTCCGCCCGAATCCTCAAGGCCGTTGGCCCATACAGGCGCCTTAAAGAAAATAAATAACGGCGCGTACGTCAAAATGGAATGATATCAATATATAGAATGTTGAAGACCTCTGTGGCTCGGTGGACGAACGTCCGCTTGAGGCGCAAGAGTTTGGGGGTTCGATTCCCGCCGGGAGACCAGATTTTGTACGATCTACAATTTCTGGTTTCGGGTCTGGGTGTTTTCTATGTATCATATGTATGTATTTACAAAAAAAAATGTTTGTATGTAGTATATCAGTCACCTAACACCCATAGTACAAGCTCTGCTTAGTTTGGGGTTAGGTGATGCTGTGTGAGTTGTCCGGAAATATTTATTTTAATGTGCCTACAATTTGAAGTATATTTATTTAAAACGGAGAAAGAAAACGGATCTCTGCATGGGTTTGCATTCAAAGATTATATTGCTCATAAGTTTGACGTAGCTCAAACTATTTCATCACCAATATTTCAGCACTAGGACGTTCACGGCTGAACTTAGGGCAAAGGAACAGAACATGGGGCCCACAAATGTTCCAGTATTTTCGACTGATAGCGGCCTCCTTCCACCGTGAGCCCGCAGCCTTCACCTAACTATTTAGATGGATCCAATTAAGAGATAACGAGATAGTTCACCACTCATATACAGCGAATGTTATGTGCTACCTAAATAAAATATATAAACTGTCTGAAAAGTTCGCATCTTTCTTCGCATAACCCCTCTCGCTCGTGAACGAAAACAATAAATCTCAACGAACGGAGAAGAGCGTGACACCACATATCTTTGATTCTAAAACCAACAGGAGGATTTTCCTTTCCACCTAACAAGTGATAAATGCTTCAGGAACACGCTAGTAAATCTTTACAACGGGATGGGGTTAAGAGTTCTAATCTATATGTTTTTATATAGCCATTAATGCCAAGGCTCTTCGATCTAAATGCTGTTATTTTAAAGGCTTGTCGTTACTTAGGGCTCGCTTCAGATAATCCGAATAACAAAGCAAAGGATAGTTATGTCTCTATGACTGACTATTTATAAATTATGTTCTTTTTTAAAACGGGAGTTAGTCACGTAAATTTTAATCAACGTTCATTAAATAAATCAATATTTCCGGAAAATCCATTTTTATAATTTATTGTGTAACTCACGATAACTTTGAAAGTGAGATGACGTTTGATGTTATTTAGGTTAAGGCCACTTTCACCATATCTGAGTAGGTAATGAACAAGTATCTAATCAGTGGTTATTTTTGTCGCTATCTAGCTCTGTTTGGTGCACAATAGTCTAATTGAGACAGCGTGCTTTAAGTACTTATTAGCTAACTATTACTTTACTTTGACAAGGTGAAAGAGGACCATAATTTAGAAGGATACTAAGAATAAATGGTTTCGTTCCTTATATGAAAATTAAAAACCCGTTACATTAGGATATTTTTACAGCCCAAGCTAGTTCCGTACCCAAAGAGTATAACGTATATGTATCTCAAGAACCGTTAGATATAGAGTTGAAATTTTGAGGAATCATGTATTTCTGTTGCCACTATAACAACAAATAATAAAAACACATAATAAATAAATATCTACATCTCCCATACAACAATTTCACACGTTGAATTTTTTTTTATAATTTTGTGTTCAGTTTTTGCAATATGTATATTATATTAACTGTACACCAGAATCCTATATGTACAATGAATCTCTGTTATATTTATAGAATTTATTTGTTACAAATAGCAACAAAAATATTAGGTGACATCGACAATTTCACACTCAATTATAGTTTAAGGAATTAAGCCACCCCAATACCACGAACGCTTTTGTAGATACTTAATAGTAATCCCATTTAACGAAATGGACGCCTTTTTTTTCAATACAAATAGGACAAAAATATAAAGGCAGTTTTTAACACAAGCGACGTTATGAAAGAAAAAAATATTTAGTTCCTCACACAACGGTCAAAGCAGTTTACGAACTGAATGGATGTGCGCTTGAGTTGTTCCTTTCAACAAAAATAGACGTGTTTATGCTACGTGTAACAGGAGAATAAATTATGTAGACATGTTATAGGAACACATAAATAATACATTCCTTAAAATGTTAACATGGATCTAAATTATTATTATATGCTTGATCCAGTGTTATAATAACTCCAGCGCGCATTTCAAAACATGAGCTTCATCAATCGAAAGATGGTTTTCAATGTTTCTTGATTTTTCGCTGTGCTTTTTTTTCGTATCTATAATCGATTTCAAGATCGTTTTCACCAGAAAGAGAGCTTAATTCGTTCAATAACAAAACAGATATATAGCGAAGCAATTTATATACAAAGCACACAAAAAACGTCCCAAAAATTAGTGAACAAGGTGCCCGAATTACTTAAAGTTTTATAATTAGAGAAATTAAACAAGTTTTTAATCATATTTATTGTATCAAATAAAGAATGGTTTATCGTTAAAGATGTAAAAGTGCCTTTAATTTGGTACCTCATTATGAGACACGAGTATTTTTTCATGATTTACGTTGTAAAGCTTGTGACATATATTGGATCGGGGGATGTTGACAGCAGGAAACATGTCTGGGATGGCAATTACAAGCGAATATTCGTTTCGTACCCTTGATATAATTGTCACGAATTTGCGAAAATGTATGGTTATTTCTGGGCTAAATTGAAAGTACTTAGATATAAAATCAAGATATTTTTATAAAAATATAAATAACTTTATGCCATTTTTGTCCCGGAGTTTCGGCCCAAATTTATCCACAAATAGCAAGAGCAGGCTGATTAATTTTGGTTCGGTCAACGGTCATCGCTGAATGTCACACTGATGTAACCGAAGCTCGAAGCTTTACCCCTGACCTTGTTCAATGGTTATGCGCCGGTTGCGCCAGAGCTTGGTGACATGGCCTGGAATCCCGTTAAGGGCTTAATAAGTTGAAGGGTCTCTACTTATAATCAGATCTTTATGAGAATTATAAATTACTTCTTAGAGTGCCTTTTGTTCCTTTATAATGTACCCTAAATTTTAACATCTATAGAAGATAATACAATTCACACAACCACATCTAGTCCCATGGTAAGCTCTAAGCTTGTGTTACGGGTACTAGATATCTGATATACTTAATATAATAAATAAATAAATATAAATAAATAAATATTTCCAGACAATTCACACAACATCTAGCCCCGTGGTAAGTAATAATAGTCATACATATCGATATTTTTTATTATACATATTAAACACCCGGACCAAAGAGATCGTGTTTGCAGAACATACAAACACTTTCAACCAATCTTGCGCGGACCCTCGCCCACCGCGCCACTGAAGCAGTCCAGATAAAAGCGAGTGTTTGCCTTATTATAAAAAAGTTAAGTTTATAATGTTGTGACGTAGTTTTGGGTCCTCAGAACCTTTAAAAATCACTATTTTAGGTATATTCTGTATTTATTGTATTGTATTGTATGTACTTTACCTAGTATACATTTACTGTGAAAAGCCATTCCTTACTTTTAAATCACAAAAAATCACATGCATTCCTCTTGTCCTTCTGTTTGGATATTTTGAACTCGATAACTTTTTTGTAACATTATTTGAATGATTCTTTAATGATTGAAAATGGTCGAAGTGTTCCCATTTAAATGGGAGGGTTTTTTTATGGGAGCTGGGTTACTTGTCCATTTGAAATTATTAAAACAAATAGTGAGCTAAATTGTATAAAAACATTATAGGTACGCACAAAAAAAAAACATTAAAAGCGGGAACACTACTAGGGGCACCAGTAGTCTTAAATAATTCGTATTTGGTGTATTATGTATAATATAATATAGCATAACCACCACGTGCATGCATTATTATTTATTGCCAATTATTATTTTGGGGCAATAATATTTCACTTTCAAAAACAATTGAAACCCTAAAAGTACGCTCAAACAATCACGAGATAAAACAAACTTCCCAAAATACGCGTACTTCTGCGCATTTTGTGAAATATGGTAACGATATCTTGAGAAACCGTAAATCCCTAGTCGATTAAATTGTGGCCTTCAATCACCACTAGGAAACTCCAGAATGGCGTGCTAAACTTCCCTTATCTACAGCTAAGCCACAGGAGACATGAATAATTTCGTACCCAGAAATTACGATTCGAAAAAGAGGCAAGAATTCAAGGTCTCAAAGGATCCGATTTAAATTCTGCACACAACACTCAGATGTGTTTGGACACTCCTTCGGAATAACAATAATATCATAAAGTATGATTGCTGTTTCCAAGACAAGTTAAAGCGTAATTGTTTCAAATTGTTTTATTCTGTCCGCAAGACTTTTGAACGTGTATTTTAGCGGTACATCTTTATCGAACAAGAAGTAAAATAATTGCTTAGCTGATTTCTAACAGTGTAATCAGTGGCTATTAAATTATTGCCTATTTGATTTTTGTATGATTTTTTTCCTGTGATCAAAATTGCTTGTTTAAAATTGCTCTGACTTTAGAGGATTATTTCATTTTTATCTTAGGAAACAAGGGTATTATATACTTAGTATTACCTATGTAACGCCTGCCGCAGCCTTTTCTCATAATATTCAAATAAATTACTGAGTATTCTTATTCTTAAATACACCGTAAATTCTAGCACTTTTTGCCAAATTATTTTTTCCGACAATAAATAAAAGATTCTTAACTATTAAAATCATTTTACTTAACGTTTAATGTTTATGTTAATATAGCCGGTTTAAAGTTAAATAGTTCATCACTATTTTGGTGTAATACTTGTGAGAAGCGATATTCAGTTTCACGATAACTATTCATTGAATGGAGTCAATTTATCACCGAAATATCACAAGACTACCGCAGGGCGAAATAGAACGAATACCTATATATTGCTACGAAGTACACCTCAATCAATACACATAATAACTATGAATTATAGCGTTTACGATTGCTTAACGAATTTTTTTATCTTCTTATGACTATAAACTATTTTCCGTGAGTACGGGCGTAACAATATTGCCCCCAACTCCTCCCTTGGGGGCCAATTATGAACCCGGTTAAGGGAACTTCTCCAATGGGCAGCTGCGTCTTTTTGGACCTCAACACCAGATACTACCCACGCCAACTCATCTCCCAAATGCGGCCCGTATTGGCAATATGATTACAATATGATTACAATCAATGAGGGAGACCAATATCCAGCTGTGGGTAGTCCACCTAAAGCTGCAATCATGATGATAATGACATAAAGATTTTGGTTTGGACGTATTCAAACATGTGCTTAACGGCCACACGTCCGCTATATCTACCTGAATCGCAAACACGAAACCACAAGGCTTCGTTAGTTAATATTCCGCACATCAGCGGCTACTATGTTAGCCTATATGGTCTCAAAGCTGATTTTGAATTCCAATTGTTATTGTGTAATAGACAATGACCCTTGCCTGCTACGGAGAGATGGGCCCTGCCAAGTCTGAGCAGTCTAAGTCTAGATTCTTAACATTTTTTGTCAATAATAGAGCTAAGAGCCTATTTTCCTATTGTCAGTTAGTTTCTATCATCCGTTCTGGAGTACACAGAGTTGGGGTCGTAAAATGATCATAAAAATATTTTTATTCACATAATTGCCAAACAATTTTATAGAATAACAAACATTCATACAGGACTGTGACCCTCAATTATTATGATAAAAAGCCGTGTTGGCTTATTGGGAGCACACTCGACTTTCGACGTGGGAACGTAAATATGGGTGTTTATGACATAAGAAAGATTGCAAAACGTATATCATATGCCCATGAAATATTGTCTTGCACACTTGCGGCGCAAAAGGGGTTCGATTCTAGCCGAGGGTCAAGCACCTTGGTCCTTGGTCTGGGTGTTTAATATGTATAATAAAAATCGATAAAAGTATATCTATTAGGGCATGTGACATTCACCAACCCGCACTTGGCCAGCGTGGTGAATTAAGGCCTAATCTCTCTCGTCAAGAGAGAAGTCCCTGTGTCCCAGCAGTGGGAACGTTAATAGGGTGATGATGATGATGATGATGTCTATTATATTAAGTATATGTCCAGTACCCGTAACACAAGCTTAAAGATTACCACGGGCTAGATGTTGTTGGGTGGATTGTCCGGAATTATTTATTTTATTTATTGTAAAAATAAATTCAATATTAAATGCATCCCCAAATAGAAACGGAACGTGTTTTTTACTTACAAATAAGAATTGCAGAAACTATAAAAATACACGCATGTTTGATTCCTTATTTATTTGTATGAGGGCATCAAATACCGGACTAGGGACATCACACGTAGACATTGCCTAGTTATCGCCACCGAAGCACTTCCACGGAATATGCGGACGTGCGTGTGTCATACGGCGGAAACAAAAGCTTTCTCATCATTTCCACATCCGCACGATATCGTAGAGGTTAAAACTGAACCGTGCCTCGGGGTTGACATAAAGAATTCTTATTCGATGCCCCTTTGTGCGAGCACAATAACGTGATCCAATTCAGTTGTTGTGTCCTCCCCAGGTGCGGATCCACTCTTTTGAGCGCGGTGGGTATACTTACAACCCAAAAATATGTTATTTATTTACACTAACTTGAAGAGGGGTTCCTAATTTGTATTTTTTTTATGTATGACGCATAGTTTTTTACTGAGTAGTCCGATTTTGATATTTTTTGTTTATCTGAAGAGTATACCCAGCCCTTTGGGTGGGGAAACAGGTTATAGGTATCGTTGATTCACTCGTTTGAAATGTATAATCACGTTTATGTTTACTCAAAAAGAAAAAAATACATTTAAAAAAAATTACCGCTAATAAACTAATAACAAGAAAATAATGAAGGTTTTCTTCGAACCATATACCAACTAAGTATAACATTTTCTAACATTTTCGACAGATTCATATTTAGCATACTTTGTGTTAGCAACTTTTTTGTGAGCAAAATCCGGACCTGTGCCCACCCGAGCAATAATTGCTTGCAAATTCTTTGTACCTGTGTTGACAATGCTATGAATTCAATAACGACGCTCACCATTCGCAGGAAACATTTTTGGCTTTTTCCAGCAGCTAAAAATTCGTTACAAAGAATGTTTCGGTTTATATTTTCTCTGTAAATAAGTTAGTAGCTAATGAACTTTTCCTCAGTGCTCGTTGTTTCATAAAATTCTTATTTATACCTAAGGCTTCAGTAGATGTTAGGGGCAGTTTAGATTAGGTTTTTTTACCTTATTATCTGAATTTTATTATGCTTGTGCTCATTTCTGAACGGTGCCAATGTTTAAAGTCATGTAATAAATAACTTCAACCAATACTTGAACTATAACTTGACTATAAACATTTGATTTACTACCAAAATTTACTTTTTTTAGAGAAATATTGTATTATTCCACGTTTCTGTGCTAGACGTGATAAATTCTCAAGACGGTTGTGGATTGTATTACAATGGGGACCAGAATTGTTCATTTTATTTTCTTTTTCAGATGGGACATAGGGTACCCAGATACTCAAGCTTATTATGGGGCATTTGCATTCCGAGCTCATGCAACAGCTACGATCTCGAAGAGGAATTGAACCAGCGACTATCGGACCTCGGAATAGCTGTAAAAGTTCACAATAACATGTGCTCAGTGAAAGATTTCAAAAGGCCTTATTCGTTTGGGAGAACTTTAGCTACGTAAGTTAAAACAATTTTAAAGTGTACTATTTTTGCATACGTTGTAATGCTAATTTAATGCATGCAAAATTAACAAAATTAAACCAACAACTAAATTAACAGTCCAATTTTTTGTTTTATTTGTTAACGCTTTAGAAAGTTTTTGGCTTTCTTTTGTGCTTTTAAAATACTAACACAATATTTCGCAATTGTAAGCTAATTTCGAACTCAATGTAATAAATAATTTATGCTTATGATTTAGGTTAAATGAATTCACTATTAATCCTTGAAATCATCGACATAATAATTACGAGTAGCTATAGTCAGCGTCAAATTGATGTAAGCGTCTAGTGTAGTCAAAATAATGTATTGTTTGTCAACCTCGTTGAGCGTATACAACATTATGATGATTTGAAATGCTTATATCGATTTGGTTTTATGTTGCTCAGATTGAATACTCTATAAACTTATATCAATTTGACGCTGACTGTACCTATGTCTCATCGAATAGATATTTTGAGTAAACATAATTCCGACAAGCAAAACAATATAACTCATGATCATGATATACATATAATATTCAGAAAATCATATGTGATATACATATGATCTTCTCTGCACTCTGCAAATCTAAGGGTTAATAATTATAAAACTTGCGACTTTGTCTCCGCTTGTCTGTTACATCGTCACATTTATGTCTGAACAGATTTGTACCTTTAAAATTTTAATACATGAGTCGACATCCCATTCGATGGGATCAGGAATATCTTATATAAAGATTGTAATAAAATAAGGGGTCCATATCCCTTTTTTTCGACTATATTCGCACTCACATTTAGAATAAATAATTATTTATTATCTGAATTTACACATAAAGGCATGTATTTTCTGGAGGAAGCTCCATTTTCCAAAATATTTTATGTTTATACCTAATGATATTGACATATACATGAAATAAAGTAATCACAACATAGCTACAACACAATACTTGAGATATACAACTAGTTATAAAACTAATTAGGACTAAAACTAACTAGTTATAAAACTAAATAAGTACTATCCACGAAGCCATGTGGTCGAATTTCCACTACCTTGGCATTTACAATTAAATACTCGTATACCACATTTGATAACAAAAACTGTTTACCTTGGCGACTTTGTTAGTTTTTGAAAATATCATGATGGTTTATGTGATGTCCTATATATCAAACTGGCGAGAACGGTCTACTGTGTTTTCATTTGGGTACAGTGGTGCAATAGATCTATATCAAGTGATATCTCTATATCTCCATAAAGCGAGGGAATGTCTGCGGAAAAAATACCCAATAATGTTAGCTTTATTTGTGTGTTTTATTCTCAAAATTTTCCTTAGAAACCGTGATAATAATCTACTGTTTGTTGCAGAACATTCTTCCTAGCCCTAACCCTATTACTAACTCTCGGAACGATGTTAGACGACGGTAAAGAAGGCAGGACGAACTTCGAGAAACTTCTCAATGCGTTTTCCTTGAAGCGCAACTTTAAAAAAGTATTTGACCTATCTGACACGGAGAGTAAGGTCAAAGGGTTGGACGCCCACAGAGGGTTGAATGCGCTCGCTCTGTTGATAGCACACAAGTCTATGGCGATGGCACACAACCCTTATGTCAACAAAGTCGACTACTCCGCTGTAAGTGTAACCTCTTTTTCATGCATTTCAGACTTGGAAACTCAGTGTAGAACTAAAGGAAACCCCGCGTAGAAACATACGATTATGACACACAAAAATGATACCTAAACACAACATAACTTCGATTCTTGGCTTTGAGTTTATTTGTCATTTGTAGATATTAATTTAGGTCTGTAATCTGACTTTTAGATTTCGTAATTTGAAAGATAAGTTAATATTAGAACATGCTAGACCCAAACCAAACACTCTTGAATATCTACATATTTTACTTCAGATACGCTAAGAAAAAAATATATATTTTCATCGTTGATCAGCTAAACGGGAAATTATCAATAAAGGTTACAAGGCCTACGTTTAGTGGCAAAACCCCTACCTGTTCCGCAAGTAATTAAATTAAACCATCATTTCGTGGTAAAGCTCTTAATTGAGCTTTTTGCAAAGTTATTATCACAATAAACTGGGGTTAACAAGAAAAAAATGTGCTGCCAATTTTTACGTTTATTAAACCGGCCTAAAATTTAAAAATATGTATTAATTATAATATCCAAACAAGGCGTGCAAACAGTAGCTGATTGATTTTCTGGAACATCAATCAAGTTTCGGCATCTCAAAGGAAAATAAATAATTTTGTGAGTTGAGACTTCATCGCAGTCAAAGGTTGATTTTGGGCCGGTAATAGACTGGTTGGAAACTTTCGTAATTTCGTTAAAATATTAATCTCAACCCGATCGCTCTAAGCTCCTGTTGACTGGTGCAAACTCTGCCAAGTTTGTTTCAGACATAGGTTCGACACTAGTATCTTAGTTCAATATTTGACTGAATCTTTGGCATAAAGTGATGAATATCGGCGTTTATGTACTGATACAAGTGCATGATAAAATATTTGTGCCCCCATTTAAAGAAAAAGCGTGATCTCTTGAACATGGAATATGTCACAGCTATTTCTTTAGCATTGAATGGTTGATTTTTGCCCTTTACACGAGCATAAGCATAATGTAAATTCAAAATCTTAAATGTTTAATTTGTGAAAGATATGAACGGTATTTCGCATAACATAACTCGGCGTTGGATATTAATTTATTTCTCGAATAACATTATATTCATTTTACATAATTGTAATTAATTTCGAAGCTATCACAGAAACTGGCTGAAATTCTACATAGTTCAATGTCCTTCACTTTCCATCCGACCACGAGTAATATACTTGTGACACACCTAATACCCAAGTTTGAATTAATTTGAGCCGATCATAATTATAGAGCTAACTCTGAAGGACCCCAATTAAAATGTCTAGTATGTTATTACATACACAGGTCGAAGACTTTAGTCTTCGTATAAATGCAAAAAAGATGGCTCGCCCAACCATAAAGTAAGCCGCTTCTGGTAAGCACTTTAAACTCTTTAACGGATTATCCACTTCAGGCGTCACTTCTCCCTGAATATCTCTTAACTTGCCGAGTGAATACAAATTCTTCGGAAGGTTGACCTCTTTCATTGTTCAACCAGCGGAACGCGTCAGATTACCACCAACTGCCCGTAAAAGATAAAAAAATTGGTTAAAATAAAAGCTATGAAAACGTAAAAACCTTTTTCCGTTTTTGGAATTTAACTACCATGTCACTATTTCACTTGCGTATTTTCAGTACAGTTACTGTTATCCCCTGGGACATGATTTATGGGGAGTTTTGGCGGAGAGGTTTTGTTACCTCCTCGCAAAAACGAGAGCAAACGATAAACTTTATGTTGTTTATATGGTAGTTTGTGATTATGACTTCATTCACAAGCTTTAAACCTTTTTGTCGCTTAGCTTGCTTGTTTTTGTGACGTTATAGTAGAATTATAGTCGGAACGCTTCTAATGGTATACATAAACATACACGTATTAAAAAAAAAGTAGCACACCAATGTACGTTACCACTGCTGGGGCACAGGGACTTCTCTTTAGACGAGGGAGATTAGGCCTGAATTCACCCAGCTGGTCAAGTGAGGGTTGGTATCACAAGTCCATCAAACTCGTTAAAGTTCTCAGAACATGCCGGTTTCCCCTTCACAGTTAAAGCACGTGTTTTTTACAATAAATGTTCTTATATAGTTATTTTATAGCTAACATTTTTTTAAGGTCTTGGATTTGAACCTTCTGCCTTTGTAATTATTGGGAGTGTGCTTCCCACACTAATCCACTTAGCCAACAAGGCTTATACATGTATGGTTTGGGTGTTTAATATGTATAATAAAAAATATGTATATTATATTAAGTGTTTTAGATGTCCATTACCCGTAACACAAGCTTAGAGCTTAACACGGGGCGTAGATGTTATGTGGATTCTACGAAAATCTACCTAAAAATATGGCTTCAGCTCTCAATTTTAGATTTCAAAGACGTGTTTCCAATTTGAATTCTTAATTAACATACTGCTAATATGCACATTGTGCCTTGGAGTTTAATATTCATTACACAATAAAGTTAGATTATAATTTACATCTACTAGTTTTGAAAAACACAATTATTAATAATTTTATAACGGGAAAATACATTATTCCTGCGGGAAAATCCATAAAACATTAACAATGCCGTGATTTAAAAATCCAGTTATATTAAAGCTTAGCGTACGGTAAAGATTTCTTGACGCCCCTGTGTTTTTCGACCGAGAGTTGAAGTAGTTTTGTCTTAAATATAAATAGGTTAAGTGGCTCTCTGTACTTCACTTGCGCTATTAAAAGCAGTAAACTTTTTGCACGCCAGAAATTTTTATAAAAATATCCTCGCGCCGCGCCGTTGCGAAGTTTACTGAATATTTAACCGTTTTCAAGCGAAGAACATGTTCTCAATTCGACGCGTATGGTTTTTATGTGTCCTTAGACCTGAGAACGTTTTTTCCGTGAACGAATTTTAGATAGATAGATAACTCTTTATTGTACACCACAAATATAATACTAACAGAAAACAGTTACAAGACAATATATCGGATTACAAAAGGCGGCCTTCCAGGCAACCTTTGAATGAATATGAAATAAATAGAACGACATAGACAGTGGCGTAACGTAAAAAAGATATAACAAGGAAAATAAATAAATACCAAATAAACTATTGTATAACTATTAACAGAGACAATTGAAAAGTATGATAAGGTATGATGATAATCATTCTTAAACTATATCCGAGCGATAATCATAAAATAAATTAATAAAGAATAATAATACTAACAGACTATTAAATAGATAGAAATAAGTGTTCGTGAAGCAGTTTTTCGAAGATGGGAAGTGATTTAGCGTTTATTCTCTGAATTTTATTATATGTTTTTTTTTTAATTTTGCTCCTCTTATAGGAACTGGTCCGTAATGTAACGCGATAGTAGTCTGACTTCCCTTTCTCTCTTCTCATCTCTTTTTCTAACCCACAACCCTAAGGTATTTGAAGGTATCACTTATCTTATTATAGTTATTATTGTCGAGCGCCCCGAGACGCACACGCTATAACGAGAAACTATAACGAACGCCCGAGACGATAACTTGATTTTTTTTAATTCCTTTAATAATTTCTTGCAAATTGGTTACAATTACCAATTTACAAGTTTGTATTAATCATATCATAATATCTGTCCCGTACTTCTTGAGTTTTATCCAATAATTCATATTTTTATACTAGGAAGCACTTGATTTTTATAAACAATTTTTTTTTTTTTTTTTGTAGGTGTTCGGCATGCCATGGGCTGTAATTGGACGGTCTGCAATCCTGTATACTGACAGTTTCTTATACTTGAGCGGGTTTTTGAACGCCCATAACTTGCTGCAAGACTTGGAGAAGAAAGGGACCATTGATATGAAGGACCGATTTGTTGCCCGATGGTTTAGGTACGTTTAAAAAATATTTTAAAAAAAATCTATACATTTCATTGTTCATATAAAAATATGCTCCTGTTGAATACATCTTCTATACATCTATACATTATTATAAATTAAAATACCCCGCCGAGGCTGTCTGACTTTAAGTTCGCTATATAATCAAAAGCTTAAAAAACGAATCAGCGTCAGCTAGTTTTTATTATATAAGTAGCTTCCCACCCCGAATTTCTACGGGTACAAATTATACATATGTATAAACAAAAACAAAACACATATAATAATAAATTATTTTATTTCAGGCATCTCAGGCCCATATAAACAAAAAACCTTCATTATGACTAACATACAAACAAATATAAATCTTATATTATACTAAATATCAGCGTGCCCGTATCATGGTATCATCTGTTACGGCGGAGTCGCCTAAACTAGTTACCTAAACTTTCATATTAAATCACTTTACTATTACTATATTAAATAGTCTCTTCTATTGCTGCACATTACATTATAATCCGTTAGTTATAACTATATAAATAGTAGATAATGAAAGGAAAGAGTTTCATCATCATCATCCTGCCCTTGTCCCACACTATGTGGGGTCGGCACATGTGTTTTTCCTCCATTTCCCTCTATCACCCGTCATCTCAACACTCACTTCTTCCTTACACATACCTTCTTTCACACAGTCCTTCCATCTTTAAAGAAAGGAAAGAGTAGATAGAGTAATAAAAAAATTCTATAAAAAATCAACATAGTAAAAGCCACGGCCAGCCTCCCACTTGCTGTAACCCACTTTTATTTATTTATTCATTGAATCAACAAAAATTGTTACTCTATCTTTACAGGATGTTTCATAATACAATAGAGTAACTCAAAATACATTATAATATTATATTATTCATTTCATTCAATTCAAAAGATTATTCACGCATACATAACAAATTAATCAATAAAATTAAATTAAATAAATAATCAATAAAGCATTCAAATATTATGACCTAAAACGGGTAACACACCATGATCACGGCGCTTGCAACAGCGTCGAAATATCGGAAAACTCAAGAACCATCAGATCATGGTGTGTTACCCGTTTTAGGTCATAATATTGTTAAAAACCCATGATAATTTAAAAAGTTATAACATTCAAATAATTAAAAATTAACATTAAATCACACTAATATTTTTCATAACACAATATATACGTTATTGCTTTTGCTTACCACCATACCACCATATTTAAGTCAACCAATGTGTAAACAGCAAAAAATGAATAGAGTATCGAGTATAGCTGTTTAAACATTTTGAGAATAAACAAATATTTAACACTATTTGGATTTATTGGATTTTCCAGCGGTGAAAAGCAAACTGTCAGTGTCACTTATCAAGCTTTAATGTTTCATTCAAATCGGTTTAGTAGATCCAGAGATTCCCACCTACAACGTCACAAACATTCTCACAAACTTTACCTCTTTATAATATTAGTATCTAATATATAAAATTCTCGTGTCACGGTGTTTGTAATCTTACTCCTCCGAAACGGCTCGACCGATTTCGTCATCCGAAGCATGCATATCGGCCAGGCTGGAGAATCGGACATCTCAATCATCAATTTTTCATCCCCCTGAATGTTAAAGGCGGCCCAACCATAATTTCTTTTGTTTTTTTTATTTGCATACAAAAATACATACAACCCTAAATTTTAACCCCTCTACGATCAACCCCTACTTTTTATTTGCTACTTTATAAAGATTTCAAGTAAAGAACTACGTGCTGGTGATACGAAGTATAGATAATATTACCAGTAAAAATATAAACACAACTATAGGGAATTATATTTACTACTAGCGGCCCGCCCCGGCGTCGCACGGTTAAAAAAAGTTCCCGGCAATTTTTCCTTATTTGCTCACCGTTTAGACCTACCCTGGACTACGACAATCATCATATAAAACCAAAATCAGCTCAATCGGCCCAGCCGTTCTCGAGTTTTAATCAGACTAACGAACAACAATTCATTTTTATTTATATAGATAGATTAATAACACCTAGGCTAATTTGATATTAAAATCGTGCCGACTCATCTCAGGTCGTGATTTAATTACATTGTTACCTGGTAACATCATTAAAAATAAATTAAACACTTCATTACAAGATACTATCACAGTTATAAACTACATATATATTGAACTGTAATTATGTACTGGCATGTCATTATTCAAACAAGCGTTAGTTTCATTGAATTAATTTACAAGTTATATTTAATTGGAGAAGTCATTAACTTAATGGCATTGTTATAAATTATACCACACGTGCTCATTGTGGTTATAATTTTACTTTTCGCGTAACAAATTTACTTAACCTGATCTATTTAGGTTTTACTTAATATAAACCGTTAAGATTTCACCATACATAAACGCGATCAGATCAACCTAAACTCGTTTTAACTAGCTGAGATCCAATTTTTGGCTCACAACTGCACATCACACCATTACGTAACCTTTAAGTGTGTTTCAGGATAAATGTATTGTATGTATTATTTGTAGTTTGCGGGTTCGACTCCCGCCGCGGGTTCGAGTGTGTACTTTCTCCTTGGTCTGAGTGTTTAATATGCATATTAATAAAATAACTTTATAAGTATTTCTATTATATTAAGTAAATCAGAAAAATCATTTTCTGTGCAAGCTGTAAGATTGTGGAATGCTTTGCCTGAAAGATTGAGAAATATACGTTCCTTGTCAGTTTTTAAAACGTGTGTCAAAGAATTTTATCTGTCTTACTAATAAGTGCTAATTAGAATGAATCCTTTAAAATTAATATATATATATTTAGATATTTATGTAATGTATGTATTTTATTTTATTTGTACGCATACATTTATATTTGTCATAAGGAGTAATTATAATCTAAATTATTTTATTTAATATTGTACACCCCTGCCTACTAATTATCTTATTAAAGTTATTTTTCCATCCAAAGGTTGCCTGGAAGAGATCGCTTTTTAGCGATAAGGCCGCCCATTGTACATTTTGTTTCCTACGTGTTGTTGTATTTTGTTTCCCTGTGTGTGCAATAAAGTGTTTTGTATTGTATTGTATTGTATCAGATGTCTATTACTCTTAACACAAGCATAGAGGCTTACCACGGGGCTTGTTGTGTGAATTGTCCGGAAATATTTATTATATTTAATGTATTGATAGTCGTGGATATTGAAGCAAGGCAGGTGCACTTTTAGAACAAACGAATGTTAAATCATATCAGTTTGATTTTTAGTTGTCTCATTAGTTGTTTGTATTATATTTTTATGTGTATTTGCTTTGGTTTTATTGTATTTTATTCTAATTATAATGATATTGCGAGTAGCCGCATCTCACAAGCAAAGGTCACCACAGAAGACCAGAGCTATGACAGAGTACTGTCTAAGCAAATGCTGAGTGGTCGCCATTTTGAAGTCTTTATGTTCTCGCACGTGTATTGGCAAAAGAAATGTTTTTTTTATCTTCATCAAAATCTCTTTTTCATTCATTCTTCCAGGTTATTCCCCCTGTTCATGTCCCTGATGCTATTCTGTACCTACATCTTGCCGGATCTGAACAACGGGCCCCAGTGGAACCTCGTGGTGGAAGAGCATAGCAGGGTCTGCGAGAAGAATATGTGGAGAAGCTTCCTATTCATACATAACTACTTCGGATTCGAGAATATGGTAAGTTTACGGAGATTCCTGCATAAGGACTGAATTATTGGCCCTACCAGGAGTTGCCACTTACGACTGTTGGAGATTACAACATTCGTCTTTATCTATGAAATGTATCTCCACCTGTCGTAAGTGGCAACTCGTGGTAGACCTACATGAGAGAGTAATATGAGATTTCTTCTTTTGTTTTGAACGCAGCATTCATTCAAATTATAAAGTTCTAAATGGTCGTAAATTTCTAGGTATCTTGGTATCTCCGCATAATGGTGTTCGTTTGAGATGGTTGGAGTCGTAAAACCTTTTTAACTTTGTAATTTGATTATACGATATGTCACGGAGGTAATGTGAAATTGCCGCACGCATCCAATATCCGAAACTGTACTGTTTTTTTTTTAATTCATGCCAAACTAACTTTTCGAAATATTTGGTTGTATTCCTATCTGATCATATGATACGTTGGGAGTCGTATCTGATCACAGAAAAAGTTTTACTTTTCAATTCTTGCGTTAAATATACCTAAGGAATTAAAATGTTTACTACTGAATCTACTAACTTATTGTGCGGGTAACAGGGTGTAAGGAAAAAATAAGTTAAGAACCAATATTTGTTTTATAAATAATGCAACTGTCGTAGCTCTCAATAGCTTAGTTAAGTAAATTACTCACTCAATAGCTTAGTTAATTAATTACCTAAATTGTAATAATAATTATTAAAATTCTAGGTTTCTGTTTTTTATGTAATTATTAAGTGATGTATAATCACTAGATAATACAATTTCTAGTTTCGGGTCTTGGTATGTGTTTTTTATGTATTATTATGTATGTATTTACAAAATATATACATATTATATATGTAGTATATCAGTCACCTAACAGCCCATAGTACAAGCTCTGCTTAGTTTGTGAGATTAGTTCGGAAATATTTATTTTATTTTATTAGTAGTCTACTATTCTGATACTTTAGTATAAATCACTTTTATAGGCCATTAAATGTCACTTGATCACAACAACAGAGTACGTAAATATTATAAAAAACACTTTACTATTACAAAAAAAAATACAGACAGTTAAAAATAACGCTACTAACATAATTTTTTGACAAGAGCTTTATTTTCGAACGCAGTAAAAGAGTAATTGACCGTGAGAATGGCAAACTAAAGAAATTTGCATTGTGACTGACACTCACACTTCAAACAATAGAATAGACAAGAAGTACCTAGTTTGCAATTTGGCGGTCAAACAACCTCCGGGTTAAAAATAAAAGTTTCAGTAGGTGAGAGATTGAGAGAGGAGGGGATTGTTATTACCGGCCGGCATTAGTATACCTATTACATTTAATTTATGTAATTATTTATTAAATCAAAATAGTAATTTACTTAACTACGCTATTGAAAGTTTAATTTATAACTCTAAATAGGTTCTATTTCATTACTTATTAAAAAAAAATATTAGATTTTTTAACACACTTATTTTTTCGTTACATCCTTTTACCGCTACTGCACTATAAGTTACAGTAATACAATGTTGAATAAAAAAGTTGTCATCGCTGAGATATAACTTATCGCAATTAATTAAAAGAAAGATCCGTTGGAAATATCAATAATTCAAAAATTAATGATGAGATGGGAACTTTTTTCTTTGATCAAATGCGGCTCCAAACAGATCATTATGATTAGATGGAAATAATTATTCTAGTCAATAGGGAGTATTATTGCAACGTGGAAATATTTCAAGGAGGCATATGTCCAGCAGTGGACGTACTACGGCTGAAATGATGATAAAAATTAAAAAGGGTACCATTTTCATAAAAAACATCGAATTTACAGCTTCACGACAAGATCTCAATACAGTATCTATGGACTTCAAACTAAATACCAACACTTTGTTTTTTAATTTATATTTGCCTTTTTCACTTTAATGCCACATACTGATTATTTGTTTACATTTCAGTTGAATTAATAAAAAACATTAGCATAAATAGGTACTGAAAATGGTTAATATGATGATAACTTGCAAATACATAATTGGTGGCCGCAACTTACTAATCAACAAATAAATTTATTTAATTATACCCTGATATTTCTCATTGTCCAATGAGGGTCTTTGACTTAGCCACAATTACACCATTTTATGCTACATGAAAACTAGATAAATAATCTAGTTTGTCTGATCATGAACCAAGTTCAACCATTGAAATTTGTCCATTTAATGTCAATTTGATCTCAGTTAGTCGGTAAAACGAGTTTAGTCGGGTTTGAACGCGATAATAGCGAATGGTGAAATCGGGGCTAAGGAGGAACGACCTTGTACAACCATCGTTCTGGAGACGATAATGACAAATAATGTCCTTGGTAGAATTCCCTAGAATAGAATAAAATCTACAGATGCGATAAATTTTCCCTATTATTATTATTTTTTAAAACATCTGATATAATTAATATAGTAAATATACATCATATTATTATCATCACCCTATTAACGTTCCCACTGATGGGACACAGGGAATTCTCTCTTGGCGAGAGAGATTATTATTATAAAATAATATAGATATTTTTATTAAACACCTATACCAAGGAGAAAGTATTATTAATATCATATTATTATACGGGTATTCAGATATAACTTTTCCACATTAACTAAATTTATTATATTACACACATTAGATTGATAGGTATATAACCAAGTTTGTGTAGAAGGGTTACCAGTTCGCGACGCATACTGTACAACAGATTTATAACTCTTAATGATACTGTATGTCATAATACAAACCGCCCTCAATCTGCTATTCACATATATCGGCCCATAGGATCAATGTAAGCTTTCCCAACAAACCTACTGAACGCAATTTTTTTCTATATACTTTGTATGATTAGTGTCAGAGTGCGAGCGAGTGCCCCAGTTCTCAAGATTATTAGATAACTCGATCATGATGTCAGGTATAATAGGATTCAGATCGTTTTTGTCTCATCTTATTTGATTGCCATCGATTCGTGACAGTTTCTGAATGTGTAGGTAGGGTCAGCTGATAAATGGAGGCAACTAGCTGCGCTATTTGTGGAAGGTTAATTTGGTGAATATAAGATGATAGATGATAAGTATGAATATGAGCACCATCAATATCTTTGAGTGAGACAATTTATTTCTACAAGTAGTTCCATTTTTTATAAGTTTTGTTCAATGCAATCCCAATTTATTCGTCGTGGTAAACTTAATTAACGTAGGTTTATTCACCCAGTTGATTTAAGTATACACTTTGAGTAGACTTTATTCACCCAGGTGTTTTCGGGTGCATTAAGTGCATTATTTTGGTTCGATAGATAAAATGGCAAAGCAACAACTCTTAGACGAAAAACTCGGATAATTTCTCCGATATGTCACATTCAATTTTACTAAAAAATAATTAAATTTCCATCATTATAAGCTCAAGTTCTGTTTTCATAGGCGTTTAGACATTAATTGTGTGTAGGTCATGTGCATGAGTAGTATATTTACGAGGGCTTTCCTCAAGTTTTTCTACGCAATGTGTCTTTCTTTTGACATAATGCTTTCTGCGAGTGTGTAACCCGTCACATTTCGTTGTACAGTCATTGTCATATTGATATAAACACTTAGAATCATCATAATTTTCTATGCCAATAGGGTATTTGGATTTAAAAACTAGAAAAAAATATGATGACCCAAATATCTCAGAAACCGTACAACTTAGATGTTTGGTTGCTTAACCATTAGGTATTATAACTTTTGAAACTATCATGGTTATCAATATTATTTAGATTTATAACGGGATATTTACCATGATTGATTGTCTTTCGAGTTTCCCGATATTTCGGCACAGTTACATGCGCCATGATCACGGTTGAACTGAAGCTGCAGCGATTGAAGTAACAGTTTTATTGGCAGACAAATCGATCTACCCTCTTTCTCACTCTTTTATTACGAGTCGATGTATCACTAGAGCTGGGACATGTTTCACACCCCACTAACACACTATTGCGACACACATAACTAATACTATAATATCGGGAAACTCGAAAGACAATCAATCATGGTAAATATCCCGTTATAAATCTAAATAACACTTAGGTATTGTTACATATAAGTAGTTGTTATATTCCAGTGCCTGACCCACACCCACCAGATTGGGATGGACATGCAGCTGTACGTGGCTACGCTACCGCTGATGCTAGTCTTCTGGAAGTACAGAACTCTTGGCTGGATACTGCTCATTGGCCTCGCAGTGGGCTCCACTGTCCTACGCTACCTCGCTACGTTTTGGTTCGACATCAGCATGTTTGTCTACTATGGTATCTCGTAAGTACATAATCAGATTTACGCACGTATTGTAACACAGTAATCATTTCTTATTCGCACCGCTGAGTATTTGAACAAGCTGCCTGCGTCTGCCTTTATGTTAGATTCTAACCTTGGTAGGACCTGTCCTAGGTACCTTCTTGGTCTTCTTGGTATTCATACTCATTAACCCCCGACCAAAAAAGAGGGGTCTTATAAGTTTGACGTGTCTGTCTGTCTGTCTGTCTGTCGGTCTGTGTGTCTGTCTGTCTGTCTGTGTCACCATAGCTCCTGAACGGATGGAGCGATTTCAATTTAGTTTTTTTTGTATGAAAGGTGAGTCTGGCGCGAGTGTTCTTAGACATGTTTTATGAAAATCGGTTGTGCCGTTTAAAAGTTATGGGGGTGAGAGTGGGTAAGGAAAACCGAAAAACTGCAAATATACTAGTGTGAAAGTCAAATGAAATCGCATCGCGTCCACATTACGACATTACATAATATTATGTTGTTTTACGTTTAAGGAAATTAAGGGATAGGAATCGGGGGTTTTTCTTAAATTTTAAATTTAGATTTATATATAGAGGTATTTATTGCACAACATATAGTATTTCACATTATAGAAACAACAATGTGTACCTTGTTTAAAATGGTATAGCAAATTAAAATCTTAAATCTTAGTTATATTTTTAATAACAATTGTACAGGTGATATTATCATAATGACCTTAGACCGCGTCGTCTTTTTATATAAGTTGAAATTGTGATCAAATGATGGCTTATTGACCATCGGCGATGCACACGGTTGCCCTTGAAAATATGAAACGTCGGATATCTTGAACATCAATTTGATTTATACCATAGTTAAATAGGCCGAATTCACGTAAGAATATAAAAATAATTCGTTTATTTTTATGAGATGAACTCTCACACCAAGGGTTCCGTGTATTTCAACATCTTAAACGCTGATTGTAATAAAACAAACACGTTAAAAAATCTTAAATACTTACAAAAAATACACTTAAGAGCTTTAATTAAAAAAAAAGAGCAAAATGTTGCAGACTCATACAAGTTAACTTTATAAATGACAGGTATATTTACTATATAAGACTTTTACAAAATACTAGATCTCGTTCAAACGAATTTTCGGTGGAAGTTCGCATGGTTTCAATGTATGTGCATCATATTTTTTTAAAGTTTTATATAAAGTTTTAGTTTTTTTTTTTTTTTTTTTTAAGTTTTTTTTTTTTAACTTACTAAGTTTCAACACTATAGTACCTACTTATATTTTCTGAAAACATTGGCTGTGGCATACTGACGACAGAGAGACATAACGAAACCTTAAGGGTTCCGTTTTGCCAATTAGCTACAGAACCCTAAAAATATTATGAAATTAATGGAGAAACAATTTTTCCTAATATAAAAATTTAATTTAAAAGTAGGCATAACTTTTTAAGTCCAATTATAAGTTTTAATAATCAAGTAAGTTGGTACTTAATTAACTTCATAAACATATTTCGTAAGAAATGTATTATTGTCATAATTTCGCGATCTTAAATTAGGTAACATTTATAAAGTTTTCTAAACCAGAGACATTAGGCTATTATACTTTTACTCACAAAGTCAAAGTGAAATAAATACTTGGCTCCTTAGTAGACCGGGCTTGAAAAATATCAGTCAATCAGTCGAATTACGAAATTAAACAGCAACATACCATGTTATTTTATGACCAGTATAAAGTAAATAAGGATGGATAAAGATAGATTACCCCTTGAAACACTGGGAGTGTAGATATAAGATTGATTGTACTTGTGGCAAGTCCTACATAGGTCAAACGAAAAGGATCATAGCTCGCCGATTAAAGTAAATAAATAAATATAAAATTAATCTTAGTAGAATAACACTATTATACCTAGATTGGTACAGGAGGCTATTGAGATTACCAAACACAGGAACTTCAACCGAGAAGATGGTTTTCATTTATCTGGAACCTGGAACCCTGTTGTGAAGATTTGTTATAGTCGGAAAAAGCCTGCAACGGAGGTCCAAACGGACACCGTCAGTATTGTGTGTCACGATAGTGTGTTAGTAGGGTGTGAAACATGTTCCAACTCTAGTGATGCATCGACTCGTAATAAAAGAGTGGAGAAAGAGGGTAGATCGATTTGTCTCCCAATAAAACTATTACTTCAATCGCTGCAGCTTCGGTTCAACCGTGATCATGGCGCATGTAACTGTGCCGAAATATCGGGAAACTCGAAAGAAAATCAATCATGATAAATATCCCATTATAAATCAAAATAGAAGTAAATAAGGTTTTGGCCAAACCTATGTGTCAGCAACGCCGGAACGTCTGCAATGCGAGATATTTTTACCTGTAAATATCCCGCTTTGTGGACGCGTAGGTGTACAAAGTGCCAGTATAGTCTTGCATAATAAAGTCTCACAAAGACGCTTATGTTATCATACTTATCATTACAACATTAGAAATGGTCACGGAACTAAATATATGACTTAAAGCAAATAAACTGTCAAAATATCTTACGTCGCACTCAGTTAACACTTGCCTATTTCGGTATGTTTAGAATTAAATATTTAAATGAAAGGATGGACATACCTTAGTGCCTCAAGAAGAAGGTATTCCAACAGTGTGTGTCGCCAGTGATAACATACGGATGTGAAACGTGGTGCTTCACCATATGCCTATAGGCTCAGAATTTCTCAGCTGCTATGGAAAGGACTATGCTCAGGGTTTCTTTGGGAGAGCGAATCAGGAATGAGGAGATACATAAAAGAATGAGAATCACCGACATAATAAATAAGCACTTCGACAAGGCATTGGCCAGGCAATCGTAGAAAGAATCGTCATTGGGGCCGAAAGGTTCTTGGATGGAAATCGCGGATCGGGAAAACGCAGCGTACATCGCCACTATCAAGATGGACAGATGATTTAGTAAAAGCTACTGGTTCACGGGGGTTGCAGGCCGCTTCTGACAGCTATTGCTGCTATTGGAAATCATTGAGGGATGCCTAACCAGTAGAGGATGTCCCACTACTGGAGTTAGCTGGTAAAATAAAGATGATGATGATGATAAGCCTAAGGATATTAGAAATGCTCCATCACTCATTTAGGAATAGCATAATTTTTTTTTATTTTAGTAAAAAATCATAAAAATGTTGTACCTAATTCATCTAATTGTAGCATATGTATAAATTTAATGTATATTTATGTATAGGCTATTTTTAGGTTTAGCACTATATATTAGGTATGTATATTGTAACACTTGTAATTTTTCTCTCCATCCAAGGTTGTCTGGAAGATATTGCTTTTAGCAATAAGACCGCCCATTGCGCATTGGTTTAGATTTAATTTATTATTTTATTGTTTCTTTGTTTAGTGTGGAATAAAGTGTTTTCTATTCTACTCTATTCTATAAGCAACCTATGCTTATCGCTTAGTAGAGAGTTTGTTAGAGCAAATTTACACGACATGAACTGTATCAATTCATATTGTTCTGAACTATCAAATTCACACAAGCAAACCTGCAAATGCCGATGAAAAACTAGACCTGGCAAAAACTTAACTTTCTAAAGATTGGACCATTTGCATCTGGATCAGTTCAAAGATTCAGATCAACGAAACGCTTCATTTGAAACATTTGGGTCATGGGTTCACAGATAGATTACAGGGCAATAAGCGAGTTAGTTAATTTTATTGCAAATCAATAGAACAATATCGTTTATGATTGACTTGAGAAATTGGGTTATTATAATGTAATTAATAGTTTAAACCACAATAATTCAAAATAACACTATTAGTGTGTCCTCCAAAAATTACTTACAATGAATGTTATCGATTTTCCTTTATATTTGTAAAGGCTTAAAACGAGTTTAATAATAGACTTAATTTTATAAAAAACTTACTATATAATATCTCATACTTAATATACATATAGTAATCCCGCGAACTCGTGGAAAGACGGTTACCACCAGACTCGACTACGCTCGAATCGACCCGAAATGCGCTTGACTCACTCTTCCGATCATTCGTGTCAGTGAGTCAGACATTCGCGTACCGATTGACCAAGACCGATCGAGATCTGATTGAAACGAATGATACGAGAGATTCGGATCAGTGTATCATTTTGATGAAATGTATGACTGAGTCGTTTCACGGGTCTATAAACAACAGAGACTACGGAAACATTTCGACATCTACCTTCACTTGAACTCTAAAACACTGTGGAAGTTTTGTTTCGTAATTTTGCACCGGCTACTCGTGTGAGAAGTGGCATGCAAATGTTTGAAGTTTAAATTCGGTTTGGCGAATTATTGTTGGCAACACATTACTTGCAGTATGGCACGTTATTACTGTGGGGTCCTTGAAGTGTCGAATTTCGAGTAAAACGAGTATTATTAAAAGATGTACGACGAACAAATTAAGTTGGACGCTTACACCGAGGGTTACGCGTTGACAATTTATACAATTTCTCTAATCTTTACGTAGTAAGAATTATATTAAGTAGCATAGATATTGTTTATCGCTTGGAGCTCCGTTTTCAGCAACAGATAGAGAGATTACAAGAGGAAGCAGGTTAAAGCCTGCAAATGGTCAACGAATAAAATGCAATTGTATTTGTGTAGTTAGTTTTAGTAACATTTAATTAAAAAATACAAAAACGACCTATACATGACCCTATTACTGAGACTTCGTCGTCTGTCTTTCTGTCTGTCACCTGGCTGTATCCAAAGAACCGTGATAGATAGATAGTTGAAATTTTAATTAAAAACACATAGTAAATATATATGTATATAATATAAGGGGCTCCCATATAACAAACACGATTTTTATCAAATTCGTTGCGCGATGCCAGTACTTGGACGGTACTATGACAGCTCTAGTTGAAAAATTTTTTTACTTCTTTACCTATTTTTTAATGATCAATTTGTATAAATTGTACACGAACCCCTAGATAGTAGTATGAGTCCATTTTATACCTATCAAATTTATTTGAGAACGTTTAAAAACTCAACAGAAACGCTGACACCTTGTTGAACAACTGGTATAATTTCAGATATTTTATAATTCACATGGTTCGTTACCCTTACGAGCTAGGTACACATTATCTAATAGGGACAATATTAGCTGAGGGTATAATCTAGGAGAAGCAAGCATGAATTTTAATTAAACAGTCAAGCTGGGACCGTACTAAGCAAACATCGTAAGAGGGACCCATTACTGGACTTCGAAGTCTTCAAATATGTACCCCACTTTAGTGGTAGATTAATCTCTGAAACTTAGGTAACTAATTATTTACTATCATAACTAGTTTCTGTCTATCAGTTATTATTAATTAAAGGTTTATTCGGGTTTGATGTTTTTTCTGTATTATTTATTTATCTGAAGATAATAAACGTGAACTATTTGAACAGCATTTAACTTATCTAAGCAAGACTATGGGTAAAATAGGACTGGTATTCTACATATTATTATTTATGAAATAAAATTTAATTTCTTGAACTAATTAATAAGAAGTCACTATACCTTCAGTAATTTAATAACCTTTTTTTTTGTTATACATTCATATAAGTCTTTATTTGACCACAATCTCATCTGATGTAAAGTGACGATGTGGTCTAAGATGGACACACGAAAAAATCGCTTCACGCACTGGCCCAGCCCGGAGGGTGGTGCCGCGGCCGAAGCCTACCACCAGAGACTGTTCTTAGCACCACCCGGAGGTCACGTGTAAGGATTCAGAGGGTTGCCACACTGAAAACCACCAAAATTCCAATTCCTAATGAGCTGAACTTTTGTATACACCGTTACAACGGCGTTGTGATGAAGATGTCCAAAATCAACATCGATATCGATAGTAAAGGTCAAAAGGTCACGAAAATCGGTTGTTCTGAAATAACTCGCAACCTGTCGCTCGGAATTCATAGAGGTATAATCAAAATTGTTCGTCATGATATTAAAGGTAATATTATATTCTGTAAAATTAACCGTTTTTGGAGTAGTGTTGTATACCATACACGCGTGAACCCTTTCGCTTGTTAACTTACTAAAAAATTTGAGACGTTATAGAATTTTGTAAGTAAGACCTAGAATTTTTTATTTTAAATGTTTCGTTTGAAATTTTAATTTCGCCTCGTGTGCGGATTTTGATGATTCTTTTTGTATAAAAAAACTGTTGCTTGCAAGTTAGTCCTTATAAAATTTTATAATAATCGGTCATGAAATTATCGAGTAATATTCAATTATTCAAAATTTTTATACTAAAATTTCATAATTGTTGTGTGATTAGTCCGGAAATAATAAATAAAAAAAATATAAATATTTCCAGATAATTCACACAACAACTTCTAGCCCTAAGCTTGTGTTACGGGTACTAGATACCTGATATACTTAATATAACAAGCACACATACTTGCATTTTTCTGTAAAATGAATCGTTTTTGGAACATAGTGCTGAAAACGCGATTAGAATGCACTCACTTAAGATATCGTATACCGTACAAAATGGCGTAAATTTTCGTAAAAGGCCCGTAATATTATAATATATTCGTAATATTATATAGATATAATAAAAAATATCTATATATTATATAGATATTTTTTAATATACATATTAGACACCCAGAACAAGGCGAAAGTGCTTACAGAACATACAAACACTTTCACCCTCGGCGGGAATCAAACCCGCTACCCCTTGCGCCGCAAGCGGACCCTCGCCTATATTTGACTCTTTGGATTTATCAGTTAGATTTTTTACTATCATTAATAATTATTATTGTGTCTTAAAAACTTCTACCTAAAACTTGGGCCTTTTACGAAAATTTACGCCATTTTGTACGTACACGATATCTTAAGTGAGTGCATTCTAATCGCGTTCCCAGCACTATGTTTCAAAAACGATTCATTTTACAGAAAAATGCAAACGGGATTTTTTTGTAGATAATGCCACTACTGCCAATTTTTACAAACACTTCTATAACATCCGAGTGACAAGTCGCGACATATATGCGAACAACTTTTTTGAACTTAGAAATTGAAGGACCTACAAAATGTGGCTGACAGAGAGAATTTAACGTCTTGTTGTATGCCTACCGAGCCCTAAAAAGGAATGACCACAAATCACATCACCACTATATTAACATTACTAAAGTCAACATACAATATATGTTTTTCAATTCTATTCTTCATTATCACATCACATAACATGTCACCATCGCAAAATGATATGCCTAAACAAACGAGTTAGGAGCCTTTTAGGCCCGTATTATAAATGGGAAAGTCTGTGTGTCTGTTTGTTTGTCCTTTGTCACGGCAAAACGACAGAACCGATTGGCCTGAAATTTGGTATAGTGATGGGTCATACATTGGATTAGGACATAGGGTACTTTTAATCTCAGGAAAATATGGCGTTCCGTGGGAAAATGCACTATAACACGGGTAACACTAGTGTGTCTCCTAATGTCTATGATTAATTAATTTATTTTTCTTTTTTAAGCCTGCAGCCCATAATACTATTGATTATCATAACCATACACCAACTTGTACATATTTGTCAATTTCATTCATAACCAACAAACAACATTCATTCTGAAAATCCAATTGATTTTCAAATCAAAAAGCAACCGACTTTTAAATAAAAGCAAACGTTAAAATAACATACGCGTTGAATTGAGAACCTCCCTCTCCACCTCCTGATGAAGCTATTCTATCAAAAGAGCTTAAAACACTCTGACAACACTTCCTTTGCAATAGTTTCGTATCTGTGTCAAAGAGTAACCAAGAGTGGTTTAGTGTAATCTATCACAGGACTATCGTATCGTTTCATCGTAATCGATGTTGTATCCAAAAGTTTGCTTCCTGAAACTACGCATTCATATAAATTTGCGGCGAATTTGTATAAAGGCTTTGTTCCTAGGTCACATAACGGAATTGACTGTTGTATTTCACCATCACTCGAGCCGCACGACGCACCATTCATGTGGAGACTATTTATAAATTTCCAATTGTTATAGGTGGCCTGCATTCATGGATACAATTTTAGCCAACAAGAAAACAGCATTCAGTGGACAAAACAATAAAGTTTTTTCCACTGGAATCGCATAAAGAGAGATATTAAGATTAACCAGGGTTGCCGGCAGCGGATTAGCTCATTAAATTGGCCATTTTCATATTACAATGGAAATGGAAACCCAACTTTTTACCTCTATATTAAATAGTATACTATATATAACTATATAACAATTAGTAGTATGTCTTCCAATCGTTTTGTTTGGGAGCGCATTTCTTCCACCTTGGACCAGTTACTTTAGTGCCGATGGAGCTTAAAACTTGGGCTTTAATTTAGGAGTTAATAAACTTTACTCTATGACACTATTCCAACAGTAATCCAGTCAAGTCCAACAGTGATCGTTTGCAACTAGGTTATTCTCATAAAAAGGTATAGAATAAATTTGATTAGTATAAGATGGACTCATACTAGGATTCCGTGTACATTTTATACAAATTTTGCAATAAATAAACAAGGAAAAAAGAGTAAAAAATATTGTGCAAAAAGATGTAGTTCCATCCAAGTACTGGCCTCTCATAACTTTATTAAAATCACGTCTGCTATATTATATGAGCCCCCTTTTATATATTTTTTATTATGTACTGCAGAAAAGGGCTGTACGTGCTATTTATAATATGGGACCCCGAGATTCGCTACGTAATAAATTTAAACACATAAACATATTGACCGTCGTTTGTCGATATATTTATAAAGCCGCTTTTGTATACGCATATGAATAATTACTTTTTTTCAAAAAATTGTGTAAACACAATGCAAATGCAAGAACTAAATATAAAATCGCAAAATGGCAATGTACAATAAGATTCACAAAGTCAATCACTAAACTGCAACAGTTGTCAATTACTAATTTTAAAATAATTCTAAAAACCAATCTTTATTAAAAAGCTTTTATTATTAACCCCCGACCAAAAAAGAGGGGTGTTATAAGTTTGACGTGTATGTCTGTCTGTCTGTTACATCTTAGCTCCCGAACGGATGGATTTTTGTATGAAAGGTGTGATTGGCCCGGGTGTTCTTAGACATTTTTCATGAAAATCGGTTGAGCCGTTTAAAAGTAATGGGGGTGAGAGTGAGGAAGGAAAACAGAAAACCTGCAAATATACTAGTGTGGGGTATCAAATGAAAGCGCATCGCGTCCACATTACATAATATTATGTTGTTTTACATTTAAGGAAATGAAGGCATTGGAATCGGGGGTTTTTCTTAAATTTTATATTTAGATTTATAAAATATTGATTGGATTACCTTGACGACAAAACTGCTTGGGACGAAATGTGCTCCAACAACAAATAAAAAAAAGACTTACCTACTATTTCAGGTTTCTGAACAAATAAGGGCTTGAGTTTATAATCGATTATTTACTCTAGTGTTTAAAAATTCGAAGCAACCAGATACCTATGTTCAATGTGTTGTTTATGTATTTTATTCTTAGAAAAGTAAAAAATAAAATACAAAAAACAACTCATTTGATTTTGAAGATTTGTAAATCAAATAATGGAAATAAATGATCTTATATGTGCTTAAAGTATTTGTTGCTATAGCCGCTAGAGAAATACATCATCCCTCAAAATTTCAACTCGCTATCCATCACGGTTTAGAGATTCAGAGCCTAGTTACAGACAGACGACAATACGGTCCTGTTATACCCTTTGGGTACGGAACCCTTAAAAATCTCGACGGTGGTGGCATGAAATCACTGCGCTTGCTGTTCGCTATCTCTATTCAATGTTGATTGATTGTAGTCATATAGCACCATATGGCCTAAGGGCTCGTTTCTATCAGGGCACATCATTCGTGACGTGAAATTTGCAGCCTGACGTTTTAGAATGTCATGGGACAACTCTGTGTTGTGGCGGGACGAGTTATGTAGCAGGGGCACGACGCGGATACAAAACAACCTTAATGCAAGCCTTATGCTCTATTGGTAGTAGTGTATATAGTAACTACACGTTTAACATAAATCAACATTGAATTGTATTATTGTTATTTACATTTTTTAGTTTATCTTACTCGATTTTCCAAGAAATCCCGATTTGACCAGACACAAACGGGCCTAAGCCAAGTTTGTTCTAGTTTTAAAATGAAAGCTCAGATTGAAAAAAAAATCTGACAATTCTAAATGTCTTTAAGATGACAGCTTTCATTATTATTATTGTTACTTTTTACCCGATTACGGCCAAGAAAAAATTAAGAATATGTGGCTATTAAAGTTTATCTGTGCCCTCATAATGTTCTAAACCAGTTATCATAGTTTTAACTTTAACGGTGTTAAATGGGATATCGAATGAATGAGTATTGTTAGCACATTTTAAATATGTAAATATTATTAGCCGTTGCTCACACAGCTTTGGTTGCAATCACCTAATAAATGCAAGAATCATAAATATAATTATTTTTTGTTTTATATCCGTCAGCACCTTCATTTAGTTTAGTATTGCGTTGTTAAATTGTATATTATAAGCTTTTGTTATTCCAATAAATAAATAATAATAGACATCTTAATACTCTCTTAACTTATTATATATGTCTAGAGATAACCTTATGAAAGTTGCGGTATCGTGAAACGGTAACTAAAACCGTTCCACGACACCGCAACTTTCCACGTGTTCTCGTGCTAAATAGCTGGATGATGGGCGAAGTTTGGAAGACCCTTTTATATATTTATGTATTTTTGCAGAGTTCAAAAGCTCCTGGATGCTGCGAAGTACTCGTACATCCTGCCCACGCACCGCGCCACCATTTATCTCGTGGGCGTACTAATGGCGTACCTCATGAAGACGAATAAATTAAACTTCGCTCTCTCAGCCGTGAGTTGGCTTCAAAATCACCTTTCTATTTATAGTAACTAACAACAGTAGGCTCTTCAAAATTAAAACCTTTTTAAAATTAAGAACATCAATTTTTGTTGCGCCTTTTCAACCAATATCTTAATTAATCCACCCTTTAAAAATTACAAGATAAAATTTAACTAAAACTTCGAAAAACGCCCAGGGGCGTAAACGGATATAAAAACTAAATTATGCTGAGTCTAGACAGAAAAATTAAACAAAGTAAAAATTCTAATTACTTATTCAGCTGAATAGAATTGACGTAATAGCCTCACCGATCTTCCCATTGCTTAGGTTTTTCGTTATAGAAGATTATTTCTAATACTATACCCGTTAGAAACGTCTTTCAAGATGCCTGAGGCGAGCAGAACCTACTTCTGTAATGAAAGAAAATTAAAAATAAATCTGCCAAGTACGTGCCGAGCAACTTTATTAGTTATAAGCTCATAAGGCTTCGTAGGATAGTTCTTACTGCAAAATGAAACGATTTATTGAGTTGATTCCTGTATAGTTCAAAACTTATAACGTAACCTGACCTGATTCTTAAATGAGGCATATTCGAAAAAAATATATAAACTTTTGTAATTATGTATCTATTAGAGAGCTCTGAGACTTGTGCTTTTCAAAAGGTAGATGACAAAAGAAGATATAAATTAGTCCTACTGCTCGGGTTTTTAATTTTTACAGAGATGGTTTTTGAAGCAGGAGTGTCAAACAAATTTTGATAATATATTTACATACATCAAAAGTGTCTTGGTGAATAGTTTTGCAATAAAAATAATTCAAGCAATGTTTACCAAATTATTATGGGTTACTTAAATCCCGTTTAACACCGTCTTTAGTCGATCTTTTTTTTCATCATTTACGTGACAGAGCATGAAGACACAAAATTCTTGGCGCCTTATCCCTGTGATAAAATTATCTCCGTAAATCGTATTACGCAGACGTGTCAACCCATTTTCATCTCTTGAGAGCTAGACTGTCGAAATTCACACCATAAATTTTATAGAACATTTATTTAACTATCGAATTTATGGGCACGGGCAAGATATTCCGCGAGCTTTTTTTATTTTTGCAGATACATCTGTAATCATGTTGTACGATTTTTGTAGGTTTCTTAATAGACATCTCATTACTGATATTTTTCTTCTTTATTTAGTAACTTTTTAATAGTATTATGTAATATTATTATGGGAGCTAGTAAGCACGTGCGAGTATCTATGTAGATCGCTCTACTACGTAAGTTGTAAACCGATTTAAAACAATCTTGTTTAATTCGAAAGACTTGCTTAGTGGTCCCATTGTCACCTTGTCAAAATCTGATGCTGGAATCCCAGAGAAATCGAGAGCAACCCTAAAATTTTATTAGATATTGAAGTCGTTTTCTTTAAACGTTGTTTATATTTTATAAAAATGATCCATGTTCGGTTTTTATAAACAAATACTTAACACTTTCTCAGCTCAGTATTCCTATAGTCTTGTTTATAAATGTAAATTTCCTTTCAGGTCCAAGTACGGCTTCTGTGGATTTCGGCCATCGCCCTAGGCCTAGTCACGATGATCAGCCCTTACAAATGGGGTCTGGAAGGGTACACATACGAAAACGGGCCAGCCGCCATATTCGCTGCTGTTTCGCCTATCATGTGGGGAGTCTATATGTCGGCCACTCATTGGGCTATGGCAAATAACTATTCTGGTAAGATAGTCAATATTTCGTTTTATTGTTAGCCATCGGATATAAATTATGCTTCGCAATCCTTTTATGGCATATCACCCAAGTAGATATCACCCTTCTATAGATACCCTAAAACTTTCCATGTGAGCTTGGAGGTATTCTGGATCTTACTCTCACAGTAGTTAAGCCTTTTTAAAAACCCTCTTACGAATAAAAACTAAATAAATTCAGAAATTGAAACAATTTCAGGTGCAGCTACAGCATTTTTTGAATCCAAAGTGTTTAAATTCTTCAACAAAATCGCGTACAGCGTTTATCTGACTCAGTTCCCAATCTTCTTCTACAACGTCGGCATCACGCGATTTTCCTCATATTACTCGCCTCTTTCACTTGTAAGTATTTTCGCTAAATAAATGATAATGAAATGTGACCGGACAGGACAATCGACTGTAATAGAGCAAGGAGACGACGGTAGAGAGATGTGTTTCACGCCTATCTCAAATATTGGACTCTTTTAATATGTAATAGGGACGTCTGGCAGGAAGGTAAGGAGGTTGTTGCCCCCCCCCCCCCCAGAGAGGCAACAAAGGTTCTTATGTCTCAAAAATTTTAATTAACAGTATTAGTAATGATTATTGTTAATAAAAGCACTGCGGTTTATTGTTGCTATATCAGTTGTTTAAGTAGTTTGTTTATGTTTATGGTCAAGAATAAATAAATATAAAAAAGGTAAAGTAAGGGATCTGAAATAGTGGGAGAATGTCTATACTTTCTAAGGAGAGGACATAGTTTATGTAAATTAGAAACTGAAAAACTGAACTGATAAAATGATGAAATATTCTTCAAGTATGTTAATTAGTTTTGTATCTCACTCGTCTTGTCTCTCTATCTTTATCCAGAATCCTTTGACAATATCCGAGACTTAGAACAAAAGCTCGTTATATACCATCCAAACTAATATCCGGAGACTGCCTCAGATATTGCTATTTGTTGCTTACCTACCTATATATCCTTGGGGTAAATAGACTGCACCGATAGGACATTGATCAGTTACGGGGAAATTGTAGCCTCCGACCAGGTATATTAATCTTGAATCTATATCGTAGCTTATGAGTTGTGGAGACTGATTGGTAACTAATTGTATTGGATGTACGAAGTCAATATCTGCAAATTACAATTGCCAATTAATTGATTGTCTTTATTTGTGACCTAACCGTGGGGTTCGTAAATTTTTTTTAGTAGGATTGTTTTTGCTCAATTCTTTTTCCAAATAAAATTAAGCACATTTACTCTATGCTTGAAGAATTAAATCGAGCCGCTTCCTTAAGTCTTTAAATGAATATGGACAATCGGGAATTATGTTAAAATTATAATAATGCCTTAAAATTAGGCATCTATTTGGCTATAGTCGGTGATATACCTACAATAATCAGCTCTAGGTTACTCGGTGAACTGTTTCATTACAATATTTAGTAAATACTTAATCTTTCAGTTCACCGACGTTTACTCTGAAACTTACAAAGCTTGTTACCGCCATAGTTTCCCAGTTGAAAACTTTAACATTTCTGTTCGAATTTCTGTTTAAAATAAATACGAGTACCTAAAGAAAATATTTGCGGTGCTTTATAATTTGTGCGTATTCAATGTGAATATGAGTTGTGATGTGAATTTTAATACTTATTTGTTTTTTTTCAGTTACACATTCCAGAGCTGGCTTCTGTGGTAATAATTTCAATACTGACCACTGTGACCATCGAGATGCCTTTCAATCAAGTGTACAGAATATATTTCGGTAAGTTATAATTCAAATACAACATGCTCTTTTTCATGTGGGAGGACACTCGACTTTCATTCCGAAGGTTGTGGGCTCAAACCCCGCAACGCACCTCTGGATTTTTCTTCTTGAGAAATGTATGTGCGCTTCAAACACGTGTTTTAATGGTGAAGGCAAACATCGTGAGGAAACCGGCATGTTCTGGGAACTTTAAAAGGGTTTGAAGGACCTGTGACATTCACCAACCCGCACTTGGCCAGCGCGGTGAATTGAGGCCTAATCTCTCTCGTCAAGAGAGTAGTCCCTGTGTCCCAGCAGTGGGAACGTTAGTTGGGTGATGATGATGCTCTTTTTCCGTAAAATATGGTATAGACATCTTAGAAACAACAATAAAACAACTCTTTTCTGCTACGTTATCTGTGCTTAGGACTCCTCCCAAAAAGCGGGACTCTGCCTGTCCTGAAGTTATTGAAATAGTTACATAACACATTTCTGGCAACGTATTAAGTCTGTGTGTCTTTTATTTATTTTAAATTTCAATTTGGCACTCATAAAAATGTCGTTAGTATTCGTTTGACCTTGTCACATGCTTACTTACACAGCTTTGCAATCTATTTTGCATAGGAAGGTAATTCTATAAACACTTCCAACTATTTGATTTCCTATTATCTGTTTGCAGGAAAATCACAAAGGAAACTGAAGACCAACTAAAAAGAACTGAAACCAAATTAGTCTGTTAGTTATTAAGTTAGATATTAGATTTTTAAGTTTAAATTAGATAATTTTGTACGAGAATGACATGAAAAACATGATTAAATTATAAAAAAAAAGTGATAAATAAAAGGACAAAGTTTTAAAATGTTGTTTATTGTTTTTACAACTCCATCCTTCCTTCGGACGTATCTATCGACATACCTAACTAAAATTGGATGTACCTATCTAACCCGCAACTACCATGAGACATAAATATAAAACTGGATACAATTGGACAAAATATAAGCATGTCATGTCACTAAGATCAACCTCTTATCAATTAAATGTCATGAGTTTGATAATACTTTACGATTTCATCTAGATTACAAGCAACCTGTCTAACTCTTCGAAGGCATTTATTGAATATCATATTGGATACTGCACTATGAAACGACTCGCTCGTATTTATAAAAACTATTATTTCTGGCTAATATAGCTAATAAGCCAATTTATACCTGATTTTGCGACTATTAATAGTATAAACAAAAGTATCAAGCTTTTATAAACTATTATATTTATTAACAGATTTGTCACTAATTTAGGGTTATGATAGCGTATTTTTATCAAAGGTCCATTAAGCTCCTATAAGCCTGATAATATAAACTGAAATGTTTTTATAAGTGGGAGCGTAATTATGAATCCTATCCTAAATAACGAGATCATTATCCATCCTTTTCTAACCGCCGTCAGCTCCTGAGTCTTCTGTCTTCCTTGCACTCGGGCGGGAGACGGCCAGGTCTACATCGGCAGGTGATTTTTCCGTTCGGTTCCCTGACCAGCCAGGAGCCATCGGGGCAGGGTCCCTGCGTGTGGAGGATGTGGCAGGCCCCGCCGTAGGAGGCCGAACCTCCGTGAGAAGCGCAAGCCTCTACCTAAAATTAAATGTATTCATTAATACTCTAATTTCTGACTATTATAACTGAATTTGCTTAAACTCACATTTTTTTTTTTTTATTCTCGATAAGCCTTCATTTGACCACAATCTCACCTGATGTAAAGTGACGATGTGGTCTAAGATGCCTATTAATTTCTTTAACATATCGGCCTAACATTTGTCATTTTGAATGTCGCATTGGTGCTGCCACCTGTGGTTACTGCACTTTACCTATAGAGGTAAACAAGGGTGAATAGCTTTTATTGAACTGTTATTAAACAGATTTATCACTAATGTAGCTTTATAAACAACATTTGTTTTATTCAAATGATCTATTAGCCTTCTACGAGTCTGCTGGACATAGGCTTTCGTCAAGGATTTCCAGTTACTTCGGTTGGCAGCGGCCTTCATGCACCTTGAACCCGCGGCCTTCATTAAGTGTCATTTAAATAGGTTAGTTTTAATTAGTGTTTATTTGTTTTTTGTCATTCTGTTGCAAGCTAAGGTACCTACATCAAACTTTACCGTGGATGTATTCCATAACTATTTTATTAGAGTGCAGGAGAACTTGCTTAAATTCAAGAAATTAACTACAAAATAAGGGTTGGGATTGATTATTGATAATGAGGACATGTCCACATAATCTTTGTGATTTTACGGACAAAAACTAAACCATACAATACAATTTTAAAATGTTTTAATACATATATTTTAGTGGTTTTCCAATTGGAGCACCAATTTTGAAGAATACCATGCCGAATAGTACAAAAGTTATGTTTTCTGTAAATAGCTACTGAATTAAATATATTTATTTAATGAATTACCTCTCCTCGTCGGCAAGAACCACTTGTGCAAGCGCATACGCCGTTGTGACTGAGACCATCCAAAGCTGGCCTTGCGTCGAAGTCGAAGGCCACCACTTCTCCCAGCGGACAGGGGTCTGGAGTACCTGGTCGGTAGCAGCGCCGTTTTTCTGGCACGTAGAGCCTCCCTCGCGCGCACGGAATCTGTAGAAAAAATAAAAGCTTAATCTTAACTTAGCTTATTAGCTTTAGAGGTAGATAGCCTAAACATAAAGTAAGTTGAATGCGCAAATCATAAAAAAGTAGAGCGTTACGAAAAAAATTTTACATTAACTCTTTAAAAATAATATACATTGGCATAAATAGGTACCTTGTTTAGTTCGTCTGTTAACCTGTCCAAAAATACTGTGATTAACAATTAAGGACAAATTGCACTAAAACGTACGTAACGTTTTAAATTTTAATTTGCCGAAATATCGGAAAACCATTGTGATTGTGAGACCCAGGTGAGATTGTGGTCAAATTAAGGCTTATCTAACACAAAAAAAAGCTTTACCTTAGTACACCGTCCAGTTTTTGAGATCATCTCATCTTG
This sequence comes from Gymnoscelis rufifasciata, assembly GCA_929108375.1. Classification (NCBI taxonomy): domain Eukaryota; kingdom Metazoa; phylum Arthropoda; class Insecta; order Lepidoptera; family Geometridae; genus Gymnoscelis; species Gymnoscelis rufifasciata. The sequence goes on along the minus strand of OV815302.1, from coordinate 6,433,828 downwards.
GTCACAAGGGCCTCTCGTATACAGTCGATAACAGGCGCCATCTATAGCTCGAGCATGGAACTTCTTGCACTTGCATTCAGCCCTGGATCCTGAAGGTTCTACAGCATAGATTGAAAACTTATGGCCCTTTTCACAAGGTCCTACTGTATCTGAAAAAAGAATCAATATTATATATATTTATATTAATCCGTTGAATCCTTTATTATGATATAAATATTGATTTATTTCTATAGCCATAATTAAGGATTCAAAGTTAGTTAAAGTAACCCATTAACTTAAATGTAAATTTATCATCTGAATTCCGATACTTTGATACTCGTTCAGGATTTAGTTTGAAAAATCATCAGATCAATCAGAGAGAAACAATCATGATTAATTTGTCAGAAGGAGAATAGCCCATTAAAGAGGCAATTCGCAGGCATTTTTATCGTTCTTTTGTATTTTTAGAAAACAAATTCAAAATAATATTAACTCAATCTAAGGTACTCAGAACTCAACTCTCAAGCTACCGCTTATCATATAAAATCCAATAACAATCTGAACTGCTTGAAGTCAATGACCAATAATTAGTTATTAAAACCGTATTGAAATTTATAAATTTCCGGCCACCCGTTCCATTTATCCCATAACACTCTTAACACGCCAATACGCTTGTTAATCAACAACCTTTGAACAACGGTATGAATAGACATCGCTGATTATATCCCCAAACATGTGTCAATCAGCCAGACAAATTGGTCAACCAAATTAATACTCAATTACTTGAACGTTAAACCGCTTATTACTGGGCACATTATTTTGTTTTCATTGTACTTTACGCGCCGCAAAATCAGAGTTTTTAGTCGGAAATCCGTTCGTGTTGTGTTAAATTGGTCGGTCTTTATTACTGTTGGCTGGGGTAAATGGCTCAGAACCGCATATGAGGATGTTGACGATGGGTCGTGAAAGCAATTAGAATGTAAGTGTACCCACCTATAGTTTTACAGGTAGGAGCTTTGCGAATGAGTTCATTAGGCCGTTTCGAAATAAGTTTTTGTTGCGAATTTAATAAAAAGTATTTGGCAGACAAGTTTAGTGTACATAAAATTTAAAATAAATGAGTATAAGTGTCTAATTTGTACGTAAAAATATTTATTATGAGCATTTGTTTCGTCCCTACTACAAAGCTTGCTTACTTAACTTTTACTGTTAGGACCTATTATCGTACCGTATCTACTACTTTTTTTATATATATAATAATTTACTTCTGAAGCTTTACAAAAAATATAAAAATTTGTCAGTAAGTTGCTAAGCATACAAATTTTTAATACTAATTGTTTGAGAAAATTAGGTTAAAGTTTTATTTTAATCGTTTTTAATAACCATACCATAGAATAATAAATTACTCATACCTATACTTATCAAAGTTAAAGCAAACATACTCGAATTTGATTTCGGTTGAAACAAGTTATTAGTTTAGTTAGACCTATCAGATGAGACAGCTCAAGTTAAGTGCCGAAAGTGCTACTCCTAAAAATATATCGTCTCGTTACTACGTAGTCCTACCAAGTAGTTTGCTTGTGGTAACAAGCCATTGGTGGCACACATCTACATTGGTGGCTCTCTATTGTGCCCAATTTGCTCACGTAAATAGTCTTGTACACATTGAGCCTTCTAAGAGCACACGATTAGGAAATGCTGGTCCCGTAACACAGTAAGACTAGGTAACATTATACCATGTTTTCCTGAGTTTTGAGTTTTTGACGATGTTGCAAACGATCACGGCATAAACTGGTATTCGCGAGTAGGCAGACAATTATTTACGAAAGGAAGCGGTGTACTCCCTTTCTGAGTATTTTATTGAGAGTTTGACAATCACTAGTGTTGTTCCCACTTGTTTAATTCTCGGACGCAACTCGATCACGACACACTACACTAACCGAGTCCTGACCTTTGATCGGCGATACACTTTTGAGATTTATACACCACCGCCCTACAGGATTCCAGGTTCCAGAAAATTGGAGCCATCTTCACGATTCAAATTGCTAGGTTTCGTAATCTTAATCGCCTCCTGAACCAATGCAATCTTGGTATATAATGCCGCTCTGTTGTGATTACTTGTGGGTTATGTAATTCTATCCAGTAATTGGAACCAGATCCAATTAATGTTGTGCGATTGCTGACTTATGGACATCTGTGTTCTGCACTGCCTTAATGTGTTCACCCACACGACAAGCAATAGTTTGTTAGGATTTTCTTACATAGGATATGAATTTCCATAACTACAATCTATCTTATAAACACCCGTCGTCTCCAACGAAAACTATCTTTCGGTGTACACAGGTAGTGGGTGATTTTGCTGAGCGTTGCAAGCACAGTTTTTACACACTACTTGCTTTGAATTCTTGAAATCTTGTCTCTTATATACCTTTAATGTACGTTAAAAAGGCTAGTCCAGGTTATTTTAAAAAAACTTACCTTTTCTTGCCTTAATATTGTTAAAAACCATAATAATTTCATATGAAAGACTAGATCATTATTCATCGCTACCTCAAAATAATTTAACTACCTACAGTGACCATATTCAATGTACCTAGATCTAAGTCCTACCATATTCCTGTAACATTGTCGAGCTCCGGCTTTGTTTATCCCATAGAGGACAATCTGACAATAATCCCTACGTTAATACCCGTTACCAGCTCACGGCAAGAAGCCCCGAGAACAATAAACGTGAACTTGATATGATTCGAGCTCTCTCGTCCGTGAGAATGCTGCGCATAGTTCGAAATCTCGACGAGAACACTTGCCAGAGATGTGTACCGGGTTTAAAATCTACAATATGCAAATCCCTCTATTGTCTTACCTAATTCATAGCAAGCTGCGGTGCCATTATGGTAGTGAGGTAGGTGTGATTCGCAACCACATTTGGCCCCGGGGAGGAACAGTTGGCCTTTTTCGCATGGTCCCTGCGTGTAGTGAGGATAGCACCCGCCGTCTTGCTCCCAAAAATTAGGCCCGTCGTTGGCACACTGAAAAAATTTTATTTGGTTAAGTGGTATTTTTTACAGATATTCAATGTCAATGTTTTGTTGTTCAAAAGTGCATTATATCGTTAAATAAGTCTTTAAACAAGTTGATACATTACATTACGATACATTATTTTCTTTATTATATGTAAACTATTAAAATTCATTGCGTGAGTCCTGTCACTGGTCCCGTTATCCAATAAAATTTATAAATTCTTATAAATTGATAAGGAGGTATATCTTCTCTATTCACCACTCTCCATCTATAAAACAGATTTAGGTGTGATTTTGTAAAAAAGTTGCTTAAATGTTGGGTACACAGAAGCCACTTTTTTATCACGATTGGTAAAAATCACCTTTTACGGAGAAACAGGAATGCAAAAATAGCACAAAGCTTATTAAATAGATCAGGCTAGTGACCAAGTAGTCAGAGATAACATTCAGTGTACCTGAGAATGTTTTTACTAACTGGCCGACGGCGCACTATGAATCCTTAGTGTTCGATAAACCATCAATGCTCTTACCGTGCAGTTAGCCAGCCCATCATCGCCCAGGTCTAGTATAGTCCCAGGATAGCACGGGCCCTGACTCAGCCTGAAGTAGCACCGGCCATCTGGAGGCCAGTAGAGCAAGGTCTCGTCTGCACACTGTTGAGGCCGCACGCACATACCTTGGCGTTCGCTGGAATGACAAAATAGGGATTACTCATTTCAGACCTTGGCTTTCTGTCAATTATTGCAACAGTAGTATACGATTAATATACATACGATATATCCAATTGGATAGTCTGTTGTGCAATGAGTATTAATCGAGTTTTTGGCGACCAGTCCGCAACTGAATTGTAGGAAATCGATTCGATGGATTAATGGTTCCTAGTTCAGCAATTGTGTTCTAGATTTAGGTTTCTCGGTCGTCGTTCTGGACAACTTAGAATTATGTTCAACTAAGCAACAGTAACGTAACCAAAGTTTACTACCGTAATCTGTTTAACTAACAGGTATATAAATACTGATTCTTGATTAGAAAATAAATAACACTTAATATCCCATTATTAACTTTATCAAGGTAATATTCGGATTTGATATATTTTAGATGAGGCCATAGATAGGCAATCAAAGAACTTTTACGCAAAATCAGCTAGAAACGGATTTTCCCACCACTAAAAAGTAACAGAAAGTTGATAGAGTCGTAATATTCCGTGACCACGATGTGTTAATTACGCAGGTTAAATTTAGATGACTGGTTGAAAGCAATTCAGTGACGATAAACAGGTATTTTTGTGAAATCAATATCCACCTTTCAACTTCGCACTCGCATCAAAAGCAGCAATAGGTCAGTGGGTACTATTCAAATGAAACGAATCGCTAAAAGCCATAAATAAAATAAATTTCTAAAGTCAACGCGAACTTTTTGCTGGAGGGTTCGGTAATGGTGATGGGTTTTTAATAAAATGTATGAATGACATAATACTTAGACTATAAGATTTCCTTCACTTCAGAGAAAATTCGTTTAGTACGATAAATAACTACTATACAAAACGATATTCTTAATCATAACCTTATTTCTATACTTTCTAGTATGTTAGAAATCATAAACAAACAAGTACCTTATTCCTTAATATCTAATTAAATCAAATGAAAATTGATTGCATTCATGTGTACAGTTGCGGTTTTAAAATTAAATCGCAATTACAACATAAACCCAAACAGAGCATGGCAATAATAGATAGTTACTTACTACTAAGTACCTAGTGTAGGTTCATAATGATTAAGAAAACGTAATAATATCTTGTAAAAAAAATTTCTATTGTATCTTACGATATAAAAGCTGTTGCAGATACTTAATTAAGAATCACAAAAAATTATGATATAATTTTAAGTTGTTTTAACAACTTAACTTTAATCTTAAGTTATCGAGTTAATCTAACCTACGTTTTGGATTAAGTAGTTAATTTTTTTCTGTACCGCCGCAAAAACGCACGAAACATTTGAAAAACTCACTAACATTAACACACTTATTTCGTTCCTTACTCCAAAATGACAACGCACGAAACGCTCAACCATAACGGAACCCAAAAAAGTTAATGTTCTGAATCTATGACGATTTCAAATTATCATACCAGTATTTTGTATTCGGAAGGTTGCATCTTACGAGAACCTTTGCGTAACAGAACTATGTGATTTGTATGAAACAATGCCCATGCTGAGTGATCCGACGCAAATAAATACTTTTAGATCTTGTCATCGTATTCCTGCCTGCCTGCCCTACTGACCTACTCGTACTCCTTACATAACATACATAAACACCCCAATTAATGTTCCAACTGCTGGGACACGGGGACTTTTCTCCTAATGAGAGAGATAATAGGTCTTAATTCACCACGCTGGCCAAGTATCTCCTAGATGTTACTAAAATGAGGCTTATTCAAAAATATATAATGTAAGGCGTCCCATCTAATAAGTCTAAGTAAAGCATCTAGGTATATTGATAAATATATGCAAAAGCTGTGTGTTTTTATAAACCAAAAACACAAAATACTAATGGCTGAATGAGGACTTGCTTAAAATCTTTTTTTTTATTTTCCTTGTAGGTACCTAATTAGTTATAAGTTTATAACAGTCAAAATGAAAAAGCAACGACAGAAAAATTATAATAGTAACATTTTTATTCCGTCCAGTTTTGAAAACTGTTACTTTTGCAGTTGCAAATTAAAGAAATGAAAGATTATAAGTACTCCCTTATAATATACTGCTTTTTAAAAATTACGTAGTCAAATGGCACAAAAATAAACCCTTATGGATTCGTCATGTCTACCTGTATGTCCGTTCGTGACACATCCATTTTTTTCCGAACCTATAAGAACTACATTATAATGTTGAAACTTGGTAACATATTGATAAAACCAAAAAATATATGATGAAAATTGGTTTGAACGAGGTCTAGTAAGTAGTGTTTTTTTAATACGTCATAAAGCGTAAACTTCAATAACTATTAGGTATATTAATGTAAGGTTGAGGTTTATCTAATGAGGTTTTACATAGGCCCCATTAGCCGCGCAGTGGGTAGAATTATCTAAATTGCATGAATTATTATCATCATCAACAAAGTGCATCGTCACAGCATAATAATAGATGTTGGATGACTAGACAGACATGATGTAACTGAGTACGCCATATTAGTTACTGATGAATAAAATCATATAATTTTTGTCTGGATGGACATATCACGCAATAGAGGATGTAAGAAGATACAAATTAGTCAAATATGTAGCCTTAGACGTCTTACCGATGTTCCTCATAGAATTCCAGTTTTTTTCAATTGCCTGTACCGCGGTCTAACGCGACTCAACGAACGTTTGTTCTAGTAGTTGGTCATATGTATATAAAAAATTATGTCGGTATGTATGTCTATTATACATATTAAGTAAATCAGATGACTAGTACCCTTAACACAAGCTTAGAGCTTACCGCGGGGCTAGATGTTGTTGTGTGGATTGTCCGGAAATATTTATTATTTAATTTATTTATAATTATATCCTTAAATCCCTAACCGTTTTACGAATATCATAGTTTGATTTGATCGTGTGAAAATATTCCTCTTTGCAGACCCTGGTTTATTCATTTTATTTGATTCTTTATATTCTATGGACTATGTGGTAACTTTTATTTTAAAGTTCTATTTTAGTATTGTGTAATTTTAGTTTTCTTTCGGGAAAACATGACAACACATTAAGTTCTCCATACAGACGGAGTGAAGCCGTATAGTATTTCTTGGATAATAGAGCCGCTCGTTGGTGCTTGGATAAACATACAGTGCGAAAACTGCAGTTAGTCAAATCCAAATCAAACAAGTCCATTCCAATTAATATCCATCGTCCAGTTAACAGTTAACGCACTGAAATGTACTCTGCGCTAAAGCGGACCAATTGAAGACTGACTGACATTTATTGTGGTTAGAGCTTTTAGCTTGCGTAAGTGGCACCGCGCGTGACATTTCATGCTAGGATAAGTGCACATGTCAGGTTCTAATAGAGGAGTAGAGTGATTCTAGCTTTAGCGTATAATTAGTGTTGGCAACATCTTGGAACATTAGAGATGATATATATTTACATATTCAAATTGAAGTCCCAGCGTATGTCTTAAAGTTCGCTTTAAACTCAAAAGCTACAAAACTGAGCAATGCAGTTCTAGCAATAGGTAGAGCAATTCAAGACGTAGGATTTAGTGTATAATTTGTCAAGGATGTTTAAGAATACTTTGAATTATGAAGATAATTGTTGAAGAAGTCGGAGAAAAATCATTATTTTTTAGCATTAGATCAATTGTAGCAGAATAGGTACTCGCTTTAAGATTAATGTTCCAATTTGCCGGGTAACCGGATACCTATGACCGTAACACAAACACGTTATTATATCTAAAATCGCCTAATTACGCCTGTACGTTACTATTGTTACGTTACCAGCGATTTAGATGGGAATATTCCCGATACAAAGCTAAGTGATGTACATGGAATTACAATTAACCTTACATAACAGTCATGGCCGATTCGTTACGTAGGAGGTAAAATATGTAGAGATATGGTATTCACAAGGTGTTTATGCATAATTTTGGAGTGGTTGCGAGAGCTGACTTCTATAACGCATCGGGCCGAGACGCATCTATAACGTATCTTAAAATCCCTTATTATCAACGTCTCCCTCATAATCATATATTTCCATTAAAAACGGCCTTTTCTACATCATCAGTCCTAGTTGGTAGACGTAATTACAAGAAACAGCTGTTTTTAGACAAAACACCGGATCTCTACGTTCTCAAAGTCCTCATCACTCTTATATTGTTACCAATATAAAATGAGATATAAAAATTAAAATACCATACATGAGTAGGTAAATAATTCAGTAAAAGAACACATTCATCATTTGAGCAGTTATTTGTCCGAGCTCGAGCAATAAATGTAGCGTAAATTTATTAGATTCTCAGCCCATTTATCTTTCCAACTTTAAAATAGGAGGAAGTTCTCAAATACAGTTCAGTTCAGCCACAGAATGAAAAAAATTAAGGTTCTCAATTCAAAAGCATTTTTCTATATTATCGGTTTTTGATTACTACCTATATTGCTCTCAAAGCTGATAGCAAATTCATTCCATTTAAATTGAATGGGGTTGAATCAGAGCAGTCCTTCATTTCCAGACCGTCCGTTTTTTACAAATCTATTGCGGAGAGTGTGCCAATCTTTGCAGAGAGCGCCAATCTCTAGACAGTGTGCCAATGGTACATAAGCTTTATCTTATCATATAAACTTTACCATCGAACGCTCAGAGGTAGTAGACTTGGTATGAATACATAATTCGAAAATGATTGTCTTTTGTTACTATGTTCGGTAAAACATCACGTCCAACTCTGATGCTTACCTACCCGCGCATGTTGAAGGTTTCCTCGACGGGTGCGAAGTACTCCCCGGGCCGGCAGGGTCCTCGTTGGAACAGCTTGTGGCAGGTGCTCGTTTGAGGCAGCTGAGCAGTTCCCGGGGGACACTTGCACTGCGCTATCGTCCTGCCACCCCATTTGCCAGGGCTTAGCTCTTGTGTTTCCGGGCAGGGGTAGCCTTTCTGGAATAGGCAATATAGAGAAAATTAGTTACTAAAATTATGAGCATCATCCAAAGGTCGTTCTTCCTCTAGTCCATTGGAATAAGCCTCCTAGAGTGGTAAGGCTAATGAATTACCTTAAAAAACAGAAATAGTCACAGGATATCAGAATTAAATCTATACTCAGCTCCATACACCCAATAATATATGCAATATTTCAAGAAGATTCATTGTGTTGATGCAGCGCGAAGAGGTAAACAAACTTGCTTACACAAACAAACCAAATTTATCTAATTTCTCATTCGTTTTTAACATAAGTCATCTACTTTACAGAGTTGCAATTGAAAACTCTACTTGTATCGCTCTTTCTATTGTTGACAACAGCATGAAGATCAGTAGAGTTGCAGAGAGAGGCGAAGGATTACTCCACTTTATAAATATTTTTTAGATCTTCGTACTTTTAAAGGCAGGTATGATAAATAAATCCCTGAATAATAAACAAACCTACTTAGAGTAAACCAACAGTTTTTGTCGTACCTAATGAGCGTGGCAGATAAGATATCTGCAAAAACCCTTTACCATGAAATATCTATTACTAGTACCAGAATTACAGCCATTGTTTTCTCAGAAACAATGAAACTTATCATGTTAATTACAAAACGCAAGATTTGGGCGAAAATACACGATTCTTCAAAGATGAGTTTTGGGTAATATCAGGAAGTCAGAAGAGAACAATGTACGATTAAAAATCTTCCGAAGGTTAGACACTCAATTAAGCTAGACTTGTTAAAGATTGTATAAATAGTAATTATTGTCATATTAGCCGGAAGACGTCCACAGCTAGACATATTGCCTCCCTCATATATTTCCAGTTACTTCCAGGGCCTGGATAGTAAATACCTTTAAAAATCCACAAAGCCAGCTTTAAAGCAGTGGTAGATACCTTTAAAAAGCTTTAGTAGGTACATAATGCCATGCTATTCCATTTTTTCCCTCCCTTTTCTCTTTCCACTTCTCTCGATTTATAGCTATGACGTCGTTATCACCTATCACCAGGTCGTCAGTGAAGGCCACGAGCTCACGGTGGATGTAGGCCGCTGCCAGCCGAAATTACTGGAAATCTTTGTGGGAACCTATGTTCGGCATTGGAAGTCCTACGGCTAATGATGATGATATTATTTACATTTATAAAAATCAAATAAACAAGTCTAATGGTAGATGCTTCAGAAAATCAATATTCCCTAAACATGGAACCGCACAGTCAATCAACATCAACAGTCAGTCAGTCACAGATGGTTGGCCGTGTAAGGGTCATCAAACTTAGCGAAAACTTAGGAGCAACTAACTCGCTTGTTTGACTATCTTGATCATGTGCAAACACACTAACCTATTAACTGTTTACTTGCTAAGTCAAAGTTTGTATTGCATCCGGGTAGCAGTTTGCTATAGTGCCATGCTATTATGGTGCCATGACACGTCCTAGAATCTAGCCTACAATCTAAATGAACATGCTGGTGATATTAGTGCTGTCCCGAAAATAAATTTGATAGGTATGATATCAGCCATCCAGCGTTACGCGTATTTCAATAGTATTCGCAATTAGTTAAGCCGTGTTGGCTTAGCGGGAGGTCACCTGACTTTCATCCCGAAGGTCGTGGGTTCAAACCCCGCCACGCACCTCTGGATTTTTCATCTTGAGAAATGTATGTCCCAGCTGTGGGAACGTTAATAGGGTGATGATGATGACGCTATTAGTTATAAGAAGAAACACACAGAAATGTGCAAATAAACGGAATCAGAACGGTCACCCATCCAAGTACTGACCTCGCGCAACGTTGCATAACTTCCGAATAAAAGCACGATTGCTGAATGGTATATATTATGTGTTATTTAATCCCCGACCAAAAAAGAGGGGTGTTATAAGTTTGACGTGTCTGTCTGTCTGTGTGTCTGTGTGTCTGTCTGTTTGTCTGTTACATCATACCTCCCGAACGGATGGAGCGATTTCAATTTAGTTTTTCTTATATGAAAGGTTAGTTTGGCCCGGTTGTTCTTAGTCATGTTTCATGAAAATCGGTTGAGCCGTTTAAAAGTTATGGGGGTGAGAGTGGGGAAGAAAAACAGAAAATCTGCAAATAAATATACTAGTGTGGGGTATCAAATGAAAGCGCATCGCGTCCACAATACATAATATTATGTTGTTTTACTTTTAAGGAAATGAAGGCATTGGAATAAAGGGATTTCTTAAATTTAAAATTTAGATTTTATAGTATTTGTTATTATAGCACCAAGGAAATACATAATTCCTCACAACTCTCTTTCTATAATGTTCTTTGAGACCGCCTGGTGACAGATGGACGGTCGGACGGACATATACCTAGGTCTCAGAAATATTCGATAATTACTCCATACAAGCTAACAAACCCACACTTGGCCAGCGTGGTAAATTAAGGCCTATTCTCTCTCGCCAATAGAGATGTCCCTGTGTCCCAGCAGTAGGAACGTTAACAGGGTGATGATGTTGATGATGATGATTCTATGCATGTAATATATATTCTTCAAAAACGGTTGGTGTTTCCTAGAACGTGGCATTTGTTTAAATAACACCGGAATCACGACCGTGATGTAACTGACCCATGAACCTGACTAGAACGTGCCTTCAATGTAGATACTAATTGTCAAAGCAGGATGACAAGAACTTATCTACACGTCATGCATAACTAATGTTAAGGGCAATTAAGTTATAATATAAATTAAAGCCTAGACAACCGAGTTGTGCTGCACAAAATAATATCTTTAGTCGTTTCCCTTTTGTGATTCCAAAATTATATACCAGATGGCGCTAGGCAAATCGTAAACATAATGGTAGGTACAGCATTACCTAAGTGTCAAAGTAATATTGAAAGGGATTCTTTATTTTGGAAAAAATCTCGTTTGCCTTGGCTGTGTTTTTAATATTATCAAACAGCAAGAGTTCTCGAAAGGGACCGGAACTTGTTATTACTTCATAGTCTGTGTGGGATTGTCGTGAATTAAAAAAAAAATGTATTCCACAATATTTCTCAGTAAAGATCCATTTCTTATGGATCGTTTTTCTTTCAAACAAATAATATACCGAGATATTTACTACGCGGTTAAAAGTTTACTCTATTTTCAAATAATTTCCAAAGATCGAGATTTTTATAGCCAAACAAGGTAAAAAAAAAATTGAATTTAAAGGCTTTTATAACATTCAAATAGCTCTTATGTGATAAAGGACCTAACAGAACATTTAGCGAGAAAAGTCCTATTAAAAGTTACGACTAACAAGGGACCTAAAGTGTTAGTGAGCTATTACTGCACTCGGTGTTACCTACTAAAACTGTAAAACACCTACCTCGCGAATCCACTGTTACTAAACATTATTCAGCGGACAAAGCTTTTTTTTTAGTTAAAATAAAGTATCCCTACTTCAAAGAAAGAAAATATACTAATACCAGTACATTTTCTACTATATATATAGAATAGTTTTTAATAACAATATAATACTTATCCAAGCAAGCAAGGATTTGATTTGGATGATTTTTTATGTTTGGTTGCACGTTGATCTCATTTAAATTTGATAAGAATCTTTCGAGATGTTTTCCTGTTATCTACAATATTTTCACTAAAACTACCTGGGTAAATTTTTGTTGAATTATACTGTTTCTGCAAAAACATTTATTTTCATTTAAGTAAATCATTAAGTAGGCAGTTACCGATCGCGTTTTTATCCTTATTTTAACGACAAAGCAGTTTCTCATGAAAATAAGTTTTTTCCCGCAGTAAATATGGACCGAGATTTCAAAAAGGCAACCTTTGTTTTCTGAGCTGTTAGGTAATTCAGAAAGGCACCATCGGTATTGGAAAGGCACTAACTATTGGCAATAAGTTGCTACATTTTTGCTTGGGTAAAACAACGGAAAAACTCGAGAGAAATCATGGTTTTGTCTCTCTAACATAATATAGTTCACATTGGACACGCAATAAGCGGTACGAGACAAGTAATTACGGAAATAGTTGCAACTTATGGCGTAAGATTATTATGACTGTAATCAGATTACCAGCCGACAGCTAAGATATTTTACCCTCCTTATTTTTATGTGATCATTTACGGAATATAACTAGTCTTTTATGAGAAAGTTTGGATCGTGAACCAGGCACTTTGTATGTAAGATATCGTGAATCAGTTTTTCTTCTACATTTAACATTTTCCGGTGTAAATAATACTATTTTTGACCCCCGACCAAAAAAGAGGGGTGTTATAAGTTTGACGTGTTTGTCTGTCTGTTTGTCTGTCTGGGACATCATAGCTCCCGAACGGATGGAGCGATTTCAATTTAGTTTTTTTTGTATGAAAGGTGAGTTTGGCCCGGGGTGTTCCTAAGAACACCAAAGTGCATCAAACATGTCTTAACATGTTTGATGAAAATCGGTTGAGCCGTTTAAATGTTATGGTGGTGAGAGTGGGGAAGGAAAACCGAAAATCTGCAAATATACTCGAGTAGCATATCAAATGAAAGAGCATCGCGTGCACATTACTAAATATTATGGTGTTTTACTTTTAAGGAAATAAAGGCAATCGAATCGGGGTTATTTCTTAAATTTTAAATTTAGATTTATAATATATCATGTAGACAGTCCCTTTTTATTTATTAGTAATGTACATGTAATGTCATATAACGGTCATCATTATGACATTATCATCATTATCATCATAATCATCATTTCAGCTGTAGGACGTCCACTGCTGGACATAGACTTCCCGCAAAGATCTCAAATATACCAAGTCGCTTGTATAATGTATACTTGAGATCTTTGCGGGATGATGAGAAATCTATGATCCATGTCCAGTAAGCCTCCTTAAGCTAAAACGAAGATAAAAAGCGCCTCGCAGAATGTTGGGGCAAAATACTGTAGGTAATATATTACGACAGTAAGCGTTAGTGTTGTTAAAGTCGGTAAGATTAATATCTCATCACAATTTCGGTAACAGTGGCTTTGTTACAGCAGAAATAACGTTGCACAATATCTCTGCGTTCACTAGGTCAGTAGAAATACGAGTCACGGTCTTTCAAGTAAAAATAGTCTTTCAAATTTGCATTTTTGTTTGTCTGATTGGTTGGTATGTCTTGTCTATATGTGTGTCGTGTTTATAACCAAAAAATGTAATTTGATGAGGACAGAGCAAAACGTTTTAACTAAACTATAATAAAGTAGGTATGTGTAAGTAAAACTTTGATAAAGTAAATAAGTGAAAGTAAAATCGAACCAAGTAAAATTTTACCAAAAAAATCAACTGAATTCTTCTGAAAAGATCTTAAGGCCACCTTGTTTCGAAGATTTAGGCTTTTTACTCGCCCAGTCGACTTGCATGCGCGTTACGCGGGAGCCGACTTGATATGAACTCCGGCGAACTTTGTCGGCAGCAAGAACGCCACAATACAGCATAATGCAGTAGCTACGGTGATTTTAATTTTATTGACTGTATTTTTTTAGTATATTGATTATTTTATTGACTATATTCTTTTATTTGATTGAAATGAAAGTTTATTGTAAGTAGTAGGTGTGTAGGTATTGAATGTAAACATAATTTTTCTTACTAAACTTTTTGAATTAGTGAGGTGATAATTATGATTGAAGAATTTTTGGTAAAGAATACAAACAACAAAATGAAAACAAACATAATTGTTATGTACAATATTTATTCTCATTTATAAAAAAAATACATTTTATATGAGGAATAAAATGCTTTTTTATTTCATTGTAATTTAGAGTTCTAGTGCTAGGTCCTGATTGCAAATTAATAATGTTTTGCGATAAAAAAATCTCTTTTTCTTTTATTAAAATTATTTACATGTTTATTTTTTAATTATATACAATTATTATTAAAAATTTCTTATTATTAAATTGTTGTTAATCAAAATGTTGCACGCTCCAATGGGCAAATTATATTGATACAAAACCTTATATAATACCTACCATTTAAACTACATGTAATAATGCAATAAAGATACTTTGACTTTGACTGGTTCTTTTTCCCCGGCCCAAATACCAAATAGACATTGCCGTCGCGACGGCAATGTCGCGCAGTTGTCCTTGTACTTGTAAAACCAATTACGGTTTTTATTAATTGTTGTAGTTTCACTTCTGTCGTGTGTGAATCGCACACACACCTTTTTTTTCACGTCGCACGTCGCTCGTCGGGCGGGAAGAGCACTGGCACAGGTCCGTCGTCGGTAAGCGCCACCGCGCGACTAACGAAGCCCGCGGGCGTCGCGCCGCTCGCGGGTTTGTAGGTATTTAGGCATAATTAATAGGAAAATAATACTACAACACGCACCTCAGCGATTTGCACTAGAAAAATGATTTATCTAAAGATTGGTGTAAAAATAAGGTCAATAAATTTATTATTTTAGGCACAGTATTGAAAATGTTTTTTAAAAAGAGGCAACTTTGGTATTTTTTTCTATCGAGCGAAGTTCATCTTATTGTGTAAATGTAAGCGAATTGCACTCTGTAAGATCCTCAACTGAAACATATATTTTTTTCAAAATTTTACGTCAATTTTTGACTGATTCATATTGATTTTAAAAACAGCATTTGCGGTATAAGGGGCCCTTAAAGATTTTTTATTTTTTATTAAGTGATGAACCTTACTTTTTTTGGGAAAAACATTTTTATTTTTTATGTAGAAAAAGATTAAAACGCATCCGTACTCTTCGCAGGCAGGATTCGAACCTGCACGTCCGGGTAGGCGCCCCGTCGACGTATTACCAATTACACAAGCGCGTCAATCACATCGTAAGTTGAAAGCCTTCTGCACTTGAAATATCTTATTCTGCATAAAAATTCTGAAAATATGATATTATTTCCTCTGTTTACCTTATCACTCGCACAGAGGACAAAAAAATTACCAGCGCCAGCGATTAGAAATCGTATAATATTTGGTTAATATAATGTTAAGTCATCATGTTTTTATATAGCAGTTACCTAGGATTTTTCCGCTTAAGATATAGGTGCTTAACTATTTCCCCTCGCAAATAGCTTAGGCCAGAATATATTTTATATATTCCTTTCCTTTTCTTCTTTCTTATTTTCCTTTTTTTTAATATATTCCTTTCCACCTAATTAAATGTTAAAAAAGATATCATTATGCAACTTTAGTTTTCTATTGACTCTATCACAAATTCCACACAAACCGACGGATACATATTTCAGCCTATCGCTATATCTGAGGTTAGTGACCGGATAGAATGACAAACTAACATAGGTCCGACGTTGGGCAGGCTCTGTCCGATTCTCAGTCCCTAGTGTAGTGATTCACTGCGTCCGCAATGATATTGCTTACTCATTTCATGATAATTATCTTGATAAGTTATTTTATTAAGGTTCCGTACCCAAAATCATCATCATAAGCACCCTTATTTACGTTAATTTACGCTAAGAGATAGTGGATCTCTTGGCGAAATAGATTCGGCCTTAATATACCACGCTGGCCAAGTGCGGATTGTTAAATAAATAAGTAAATATTACCAGACAATTCACACAACAACATCTAGCATTATTGATGCATGTCACCATGTCCTTCGAACTCTGAATATGCCGGTTTCCTCACGATTTCTGCCGTTTAAACACGTGTTTAAAGCGCACAATAAACTTTTCAATAAGAAAAAATTATTTGTCCATCTGTTACCAGGCTGTATATATCTCAAGAACCGTGATAGATAGACAGTTGATTTCTACAATTTTCAGGGTTCCCTAAGGGGATAACGGGACCCTATTACTAAGACTTCGTTGTCTTTCTGTCCCTCTGTTACCAGGTTGTATCTCAATAAATTTAAAATTTAAGAAAAACCCCCGAATCCAATGGCTTAATTTCCTTAAAAGTAAAACACCATAATGTTTATTAATGTGCACGCGATGCGCTTTCATTTGATACCCCATTCGAGTATATTTGCAGATTTTCGGTTTACCTTCTCCACTAAAAATCGGTTGAGCCGTTTAAAAGTTATGGGGGTTAGCCATAACTTTTAAACGGCTCAACCGATTTTCATGAAACATGTCTAAGAACACCTGCGCCAAACTCATCTATACAAAAACTAAATTGAAATCGCTCCATTCGTTCGGGAGCTAGCATGTCCCAGACAGACAGACAGACAGACACGTAAAACTTATAACACCCCTCTTTTTTGGTCGGGGGTTAAAAACAGTAACATAGTTGAAATTATGATTTGTTGTGATTATGGTATTACCGTTGCCAGCTATAACACCAAATACTAAAGCACACAAAAATAAATAATATAAGGCGCTGAAATACAAAAAACGTGATTTTTATAGATGTTTTTGTTATCGCAAAATATGAATAAACTGTGCACGGAACCCTAGATGCAGTGAGGTGTACTATCTCATTCTTATCAAATTTATTATGTCATTTGGAATGTTTAGCACGAGTTAAGCTTTTGAACATTAAGAGCAGCTCATAACTTGTTTTACTTGTTGTATATGTATATCCTACCTACTAATCCATTTCAAAAGGTTTTAATAGAACAAGTACGACGGGTATAATATATGATGAAAAATAAGTCCGTCAATTGAGTTATCTTCAATAATCGTCTGCTAAGTTTGTTACAATTTTAACAGTTTTAATTTATTTAGCTTTAATTAGCATCATCTTTCAGTTTCAGTTTCTTTTAATTGGACTTTGCGCTTGAAGCGACAATTTGCCAGTGTCGAGTTAAATAAAATTATAAAGTGTAAGATGTTTCTCTGTTGAACGCCATTTTGCGTATCAGCATCATCTTTATGTGTTTATGTGACTTTACTAAATAATTCTTCTTTTATTTATATGTATTGTGTCTCAAATAAAATTTATTTCATTTCATTTTTCATTTATCTTTATCCCATCCGTGGACAATGACGTCGCGGTCTGTCTGGTACGTGACATACCACAACAAGCTATTTTCCCACAGATATACAGAGCGTTCTCACGTCCGTCCGATAGTCATACTTGATGTAACGGACAGGATATTGACGTTATTGTTCTATGAGCTTTTCTGTCAGTAACATAGGCAGAGGTTTCGAGTCGTTAAATTTCTATACAATGTTTTTGGGTTTAAATTCACCTCCTCAGATTGGCTCCGTATAAGCTATCAAGTCAACTGTCAGTGACTGACTGATCATAATTTGCTCAATATTTGATCCATTTGAACTAATTTACTCAGAGATTGATAAACAAGCCCTAAGGCCTGTCGTTGCGTTGAGCTTATTTAAAACAAAACGAGGTACCTACATTATTAGCTAGATATGATTTGCACATTACCAGATCCTTTCAACGGAATCGCCAATCAGGATCTAGGAAAATTCTGTACTTCTAGATCCAACCAAATGCTGAACTTACCTATAATGTTTTATTTCGCTGCTTAGCAAGTGTCAACAGCGTAGGTATATGTATACAAGAAGAGATATGAAAAAAAGGAACTTGGGATTGCAAAACTATTTGGTACTTTAAATAGGGAGCAACGAAGTCAAACTTCAAAACGTAGTCAACATCGGCCAATGCATTGAGTGAACAACTGACAGTTGGTAGAACACTACATAGTCAACTCTAGTTTACAATGTTAAAATTATAATTCCAATTACCTTATAAATTGTGTAGCATTTCCCATCCGAGGGCCAGTACAGCATCAGCCAGCCTTTGGGGTGCGCCGCACAGGGGTTCCTCTTTACGTCAGCCCAGGGCGGTGGCAGCACTGCCGCCTGGAAGCCGTACAGCAGGGCGGCTATCCACACCCACACCGTCATCTTCACATTTACGTCCTCATATTTGGTAAAATCTATTCATCTACACTTGTTTATTTTAGTCTTTAAAACGTCTAAGGATAACTGTTAAGTCTTCATCCACAGTATCAAGAGGTATCGACAAGTTTCTATAAAGAATCCAACATCAAATCAACTAACTACCTTCTAGGTAAAGTAAAACACTTTGAATACTTCGGACTTTATAAAACTCCTTTCAACATCTCACTTGAAGTTCCATCGTCCACAGCTGAGTTGGTTATGAGGGTTTTCATGCAGCAAATTTTAATAGTAACACTGGTTTAACAACGTAAAATAGTCAATTTAAACTTTTGCAATTAACCACACCGCAGTAGCGCATTTTACCCACAATAATTTTCACACGGCCAATGTCATTTCCTCATGAACTACAACAATATTATTAAACTAAAAAATTAGTCGGATTTAAAATCAAGTTAATAGTATCGAATTTTAGACAAACGATTAACTTTGACAATTTATTGTTTAGAATTGTGTTAGTGAATGAAACGTTATAATATAGAATGATGATAAACAA
This sequence comes from Gymnoscelis rufifasciata, assembly GCA_929108375.1. Lineage (NCBI taxonomy): Eukaryota > Metazoa > Arthropoda > Insecta > Lepidoptera > Geometridae > Gymnoscelis > Gymnoscelis rufifasciata. Next base: position 6,414,864 of record OV815302.1, on the reverse strand, counting down.
GACAATAATAATAATAGTTATTACCTTTAAAGGTAAAAGTAGGCAAATAAATAATTTCTAACGTGTCGTTCACAATACATAGTATTCGTATTATAGTATTAGTATTATAGTAGTAGTACATAGGAACGGAAGTGTTTACAATACATTAACAGGAATATGGAACTATTTGACTTGTAATGTTTGAGTTCGTCAAAGGTTCGGTAACTTTAGTGCGACTAACTGCGGTAAACGATATTGTAAAGTTGGTGATGTTTGGATAAGCTAGATACTGGTGGATATTAAAAATTGAAATATAACATATTCGATTATTGTCACCCGCTAAAAAGTTCTACTCTTCTTATATCTCTATATTTTCTATTTATATTAACCTTACATAATCCTAATTGGTCCACACCTCAAATGTACCAACTCCGAAAGTGAAGTGAACTCAATTCTTATTTTATTATTTTTATTTTATTTTTACTATTTTAATGCATAGCCATAGAACAAGAACAAACTCCTATATTCATTGAGCGCGTAAAAAGTTCTAGTTAACTATTTGACATAATAGATGTTTCCGCATTTTTATCCATTCCACAGACAAATAGCAAGAACAAACTCCTATATTCATTGAGCGCGTAAAAAGTTCTACTTAACTATTTGAACTAATAGATGTTTCCGCATTTTTATCCATTCCACAGACAAATAGCTACAAAAAACAAGTTAACGTAACCAGCGTAACGGTAAGATACCGTTTGATCTGGACGAGTTTGCCATCACAGCTCGAAACGTTCCGCCGAAATTACGAAACTAGTATAATTTATAACCCACTTCTTTGGATTACGTCGCCTGCGGCTAAACATAGGCTCGTTACTACCACCTACTTATGTTTTCCTGGTAGGTTTCACTTTGTTTGGGAACATTAAAATAATTTAATAAAATAATATTAAATTAATAATAATAATATAAAAATATAATAATAATAATATATAATAATATAATATAATTATAATTTTATAAAAAGTTTAACCTCTTTGTCTAATTTTTACTTACTTTTCTGTGTATGAATGAAGATTTTAATTTTTGTTTCCTTTTGTTAAAATTTATATGTTTCATTAATAATATTGTGTATATAATAATAGTTTTAAATTTCTTTTCTTTTGTTCTTTGTCCACTGCTTATTTTATTTTGTGCTAATGTTATTTTAACTGTCTGTTGCCATTTTATATTGTACTCGATGTGATGCCCTGTTATTACGAGAACACATCGCATTTAATCCTTTTAGTCATGTTTATTTTATGTTTGTATCTTGTGTTAACTTGTGTTGGGTGTCCTTTCTTAATAAATAAATAAATAAACATCTAGAAAAATTTAAAAAGTTGTTAGGAAATTTTAAGCTCTACTTATGTAGAGTCTCATTACTTTCGAGAAACAATGGCACTGCACTTTTATTCACATAATTATGAATCCAGAAGGAACAAAACTCATTGCGAAAGTAGTCATAAGACACTGGTCTTCAAAAGAAATTAAAAAAAGTTTACATACTATGCTTGACTAAATCTAAAGAAATTAATTTAACATTCTGGAATGCCATCATGTTCTTCCTGCCTTCTTCTGATAGCTTACTGCATTATGTTGTAAATAAAACATGTCTAAATTACCAATGATTGCAGTTCTAACGAACAAAAACTAAAAAACGATACGTTACAATGAGATGGTTACAAAAAGTAAACTTATCTGGTGAGATACAAAACGTTGTTACGTCAATCAGTAAGCGTTACCGTTCCTCGTGTGAAAAGCAAAAACGTTTACTACCTATAGATCGTTGCAAACGAGCCACAACGAGAATCATTATCACATACTGCTAGTTAGTTATAAAAAAAAAGTGTGTGTGTGTCAGCTACGACGCACGATTGGAGTTTACTACTTACGAACGATATTATGATATATGTACATCGAATAGAAAAAAAGGGTACATGAACGCATCTGCTAAAATGATAAGAGAAACAAACATATATCTGTAATTATTCGGATTGTTTATATTACTTCAATAAAGCGTATTACATAAAGTTTGTTACAAAATAATAATAATTGTGTTCAATTTATACAAATCCAATTTTAGGATGATTGATTTCTTTCACTTTGAATTATAATATAATTCTTAAATACTGCAAAGAACAAATTAATTAGGTGTCGAAACTATAGCTTCTTTTTAATATTTTAATTAATAAATAACAGAAGGTACTTATTATTTATGTTCCAACGAAACGCGTTGAGAGGACCATAAATTCGTCAATTGTTTTAGTTCCCTGCACAAAAACGTAAAAGCTATCTTTGTAAGACGATATCCAAGTGAAAAAGAAACGTCCGGCCAAAATTTTTTTGTAAATTTTGATGATTTTACTGAATAACTTTGCACTCTCACCTCTACTCACTGAGAAATTCTAAGTGAATGCTAGACGAATACTTTTTCGAACGCGTATTCGAATCTCAAAAATGGTAACTCGCATTCCAGAGACACAACAAACAACCAATCAAAATGCGTTAAATTTCTTATTTCGAACGTGACGTTTCGACGGTATTCCATCTCATTCTTTTACACGTTGAATCCTACAGATATATATGTTTGTCTCTTTCTACGTAACGCCTCAACTTTTGTTAACACTTGATTTCACTCCCCATATAATTTCCATACCGGGCCTTATAACTCAAATCGTTTCTTAAGGAGTAAACTGCAATTGACCACCATAGGCTGATTTAAACACTTTTTACTAAGAAAGAATATTGCACTCATTATCTAATATTATACAAAGTCTATTGCAAGCTACAGTCACTTAAGGCAAGCATTTTACAATAACTTATACCTTTTCCTAGTAGCTGGTTTGGGTGAAGATCTAGCGATATTTATTCCACATTAAAATAACAGTTTTCTTCTCGTAATCGATTTAATCAATCTGCGTTGCAACATGAATAGAAATGAACTTCTTAGTTTTGTAAGCAAGTCATTTATCAAGAAAACTCGACGTGAGAAATACACGCAACACGAGGTTGAAGCTTCCGAAGATGTTAATAAGTTCTACGGCCACTTGTATAATTAACATGTAAACGTGAATTTTAGTTGGAGTTGCTTGTTGGGAAAATAAACCTTTGCTTATGAAGAAAATAAGGATCCTATTATTGGAAAAGTATACCTATCTAAGTTAATTTTGCTGTGCCCTATACACAGCGTCCTTAATATTACCCATGTAATAAAGAAACAGAAACTACCTAACTGTGTCAGAATTTTATCTCTAAATATCTAGGTAGATACATATATATTTTATGAGATTCATAGCTTCTTTCGTACAGCTGTTGCGGATAATGTGTGTAAATAGCAGATAAAAATATATCCTCGCATAAATTATGAATGATATATTTATTATTCTTCTTCTTGGTATGAAAAATAACTTGTATTTAACTTATGAAGCGTAGGTACATACCTACCAAACCGTTTTTTCTTTATATCCTAATACATTTTCGTTTTATCCTTTAACATCATTATAACAAGGCCAATGTCTCCTTATGTAACAAAAAAAAATTAAAATTTTAATAAAATATGGAAAGTAAGCAATTTGGTTCTAAAATATCGTATATTGCCAAATATTTTGTAATTTTATAGCCTAATATATCATACCTTCATAAATTTTTATACATTCCTATTGCTATATATTGTGAATGGACAAAAACAGGTATTTTATAAAGCAGTAGGTGAAATTCTTATGAAACAATAAAATTTTATTAGGTAATCTAATTTTACCATACATCTAAATATATTTATGGTTAGCAAATGTTAATAAGTAGGTACGCATGGTTTAATAAAAGAAAAACAAATTAACAATTGCTGAAACTTTAATTTGGTAGAGCTGTATTTACAGTTACAGTGCCTTAAAATAAGTTTTATTTATTTAAGACATTGTTTTATTAATAAGTTACTATTTAATTATATATCATTCGAATGCTATCATCACACTATTTATAACTCAAGAGTATTAAGCGACTCCGATTCCAAAGGTTTTTATTTTGTTTGATTTGATTTCATAGATTTAGATGTTGTACCTACTAATAGAAAAACTTTTTAGTATTATGCGTTAGATCTCAATACCCGAAATGAACTATTAAAAAGAACCTAATCCTGATTTGCTATTCTCCTAATATTTATTGGAATATCCCGAAATAATAGAAAATAATCTATAACAGTGCCTACCGAGTATGAAAACAGAGATATGTAATAATAATATTGGACGGGTCCACTAAATGTATTAAGATAGAAAATAAAGGTTAGTCAAATAGAACCTACGAATGCCCATTGATCTACAACGCCTTGAATTGATCCGAAAACCTGAAGAATTCAGAATTCAGTGAGTATCTAAAAAAATTCTGAATTCCGTAATTATTGTAAATATAATGTATTATAAAAAGTTCCGCCAAGGTATAACACATAAATATTTCGAAAAAAAAAGTAAAATGTCAAACTTCACTGACACTGTGCCACGTTCTAAATTCGAATAAACCCGCGAAGAACGCGCGTCCGCGGCGACTTCTCGCGGCTCGGTGGCTGACACTGACTGAGGCGAGGAGCTTTGCTATCTCCGTGACTTTATTTACGGAGACCTTTAGCGAAAGAGCCTGCATTTGTTTATTCACCTTACATTGTTAAGGAGAACTTTTCAGAAAAAAATATTACTTAAAAAAGTATTAACATAACCTACATAATTTACAACCTTAATAATGTGCTATCATATTATACAACTTTTGTACACAGCTATTTCCTAGCCAGTTTGAAATAAGGTAAATAAAAAGGAGTTAGGTTGGAGTGAGGTTACCTATTGATTTCAATCACATTAAGGTAGGTTCACGCATTTGTTTGACCGCCTTCTTCCACTCGATGGGGATCAGCCGAGTGGAAGTGCGAGGAGAACTTCCCCGGCATTGCATCGGTCTCCAAGTGCGGTCAATCAAACCGGACTTTTGCCTCAAAGGCGTTCAAGAAGGATCCGTCCAACACGGATAATCACCGACGGGGTAGCGGTCGAATCCAACCGGGAACCCGCAACTCCGTCAAGCGCTGGCGCGTCGTTGAGCGAATCGTCTGGTGACGATTGGTTTGACGATGCTCTAGCTCTAAGGTGAAAAGCGGGTCAACGATGGTTTTTTAGTTGGTACGCCATTGATTGCTAGCTCATTGTTAGTATTTCAATGGGAGTCCAGCATAACTATCGGCTCTCCTCGTCGATAGAACGGGTAATGCAATTTTCCATCGAAAAAAAAAAAAAAAAAAAGGTTCACGCATTTGTTAAGAAAGACTTAAGGCCTCTTTAGAAGATCACACTTAAGAGCTGCCAAAAGTATTAGGTATCTAAAAATATTTATTTCGTGAGTATATCAACATCGTGTGTTACATAGTAGTATTTTAAGGTAGGTAAAATATTGTGTTTCGGTGTTTCATAATGTGGTCCGGAGAAGCCATCTATCTACCTTCAAGGTCTTCATGCTAAATCTTAGATCACATCGTCACTTTATATCAGGTGAGATTGTGGTCAAATGAAGGCTTATCCAGCATAAAAAAAAGGTAAAATATTTATTTATCTTTAGTCTTAAACATCATCATCTCATATCATCATCGTACTTCATCATCATTATTATTAATATATAAGTTATCTCCCGGTCTAAAGTTGGAGTCTTACGTATGGAAATGACTAGGTACCTGTAACTTTATCTTTCCTGTCCTTAACTGTTCTAGCCCACTTTTTGTGAAAAACCCTTATTCAAGTTGCCGGGATTTTGCGATATATTTTTAACTTTCCAAAATTTATATTATGATAAAATCACGTAAAACGAAGCCTTCGGTTTGTTGGATCAATCATTCCATCCAATGTTTACGTAACTACGTACCAATAGAGAAATAATTAATAAAGTAAAGAAATTCCAAATAATAGTTTATGGCATTAATTAAAGCTCAGATTAAAAATATATGTAATTAAATAATTCTAAAAATAAATACCTACCTTAATGGCACAAAATAGATACATTAAGTATCATTATGTAATAGTAAGTAAGTGTAGTATTAAGTATGTTAATTTTAATTATGGTAATGAGTTGCATTGTAAGCAGGAAAGAGCAATTAAGTTAATCAAAATTCAGGAAAACAATTAAAAACAGGCATGTTTTTATGAATGTGTTCCACCTTGCAATTATGTGTTTTGTGAGTATTAATAAGTAATTATTAGAGGGTGTGCTATTCGACATTAAGTTTTTAGGCAGGTATTTAGGTTTTTTTTACTTAAGTGGATCGGTTAGGGATGTTTTAAAGGTACCATCAAAAAAATTTTTAATTGTTGGCAAAATGTTTTTAAAATATATGTTAAATGTTTTGCATGTTTTGCCAATGTAATATACAGTTGTATAGGTATACAGTATTCTAACTTCACGTCACTGAAACACTTGTCACACACAGGCATTGACGAACGGTTAGCGTACTAATAACTAATAACCGCAAGACATAAAAAGCTATAGCCTGCCTCTTTTTATAGGCTATTTAACTGTGAAATAATGATTCAAATCGGACCAGTAGTTCCTGAGATTAGCGCTTATAAACAAACAAACACTATGTATAGATTTGTTTTTTCAGTCTGAAATCAAACTAAAACATAGTTTTTACTATATAAAAATAAAATACTAATAAAAATATAAACAGCATTCGTTTTCTAACACTTTACTTTACAAAGTACCTAATTAAAATGGAAATTTTATAGACGAGTAATGAGTATCCTATAAGCGACATACCAAAAAAAGGTAGCGTCCCTTCCCCCCCGTTCCGCGGACTTTTGGACCTACCCAGGTATTAGAAGATAGAATTCAAGCTTAGTAGAGTTTACCATGGGGCTAGATGTTGTTGTATGGATTGTCCGGAAATATTTATTTATTTATAATCATTATTGTTACCTACTAGCTTACTATTCCTGCGTCGCTTACCATTTTCCGGGATAATGCCCCGGGAATTTTTTTTCGTTCTTTTCAGGGGCATAATTAAGAAACATATATGTTCTTTATTATTATGTTGTTCACGTGATACAAAAATATTTTTTCATCGGTCCAGTAGTTCCCTGAATGTACTCTACGCAACTTAACAAACACAAACTTTGAAATTACCAATTAAATTTGATTACAACTAACAAACTTAGCGATTGAACTAATTTACCTGCTCATAAAATTAGCAGTTAATATCAAATTACTAACGCTCGTATGCATAAAAGCTGCTGTTTAATATGATTGATGTGGCTAAATCACACAACAAACTTATTTATGCCTAATTTTGCTACTATTATAGAAATAAGGGTGAAAAGCTTTAATTTAACTGTTACTAAACAGATTCAGCACTAATTTAGGTATATGAATAACGTTTTTTTATCAAGTGTTCTACTAACCTGCTATAAAGGTTGTCTTGATGAAATTGCTTTAAGCAATAGGCCGCCCATTAAGCATGAAAAAGAAAAAAGAAAAAGCAAAAAATTCTGAATTTAATAGGCTATTAAAACGTATTTACGTTTTATCGTGTTTTAACACTGCACTCTCGATATATTAATCACTATCATCTATTCTGTGGCACAATCAAGGCATCATTGTTACGTAAACGTCTTGCCCGATGAGGCATGGCAGTCCTAACTCGATTTACCGTTAAAACAAGGTTGATGGACCCTCATGGAATTGTTAATATTCTCATAAGAAAATCACTTACCTACCTACTTGCGGTACTTTATTTAACACAGCTATAAGCTACAGGTGACAGAGTTCAAAAAATGTTACGTTCTTAGCTCTATGTGAATTTATGTAGGTATTTTTATTTTTTAGTTTATTTTATTTCACTTTTGAAGCATATAAAAGTAAGTGAGAGGTGGAAGAGTTTAACTATCGGTCACACCAAGATTAGAGAGCTTAGTAGGAATCGTGATTGAAGCAAGGTTTCAAATAGTAAGAGAATATAAAATATATTTGATACGTATGACTCATACTAGGTTTCCGGGTACAGTTTATACAAATTTTGCAATAAAAAAGTGCCAATAGAAGCAGTTAAACACGTGCTTTAACGGTAAAGGCAAAAACATCGTGCGGAAACCGGCATGTTCTGAGAACTTAAGAGTTTGAAGGACATGTGACATTCACCAACCCGCACTTGGCCAGCGTGGCGAATTAAGGCCTAATTTCTCTCGCCAAGAAAGAAGTCCCTGTGTCCCAGCTGTAGGAACGTTAATAGGGTGATGTGATGATGATGTATGTGTTTTAAGTATTTACTGTTATAGCGGGTGGTGCTAAGAACAGTCTCTGGTGGTAGGCTTCGGCCGCGGCTTGTCACCACCCTCCGGGCTGGGCCAGTGCGTGAAGCGATTTTTTAGTGATTCGTAATGTGGCCCGGAGAAGCCATCTACCTTCTAGGTCTTCATGCTCCATCTTAGACCACATCGTCACTTTACATCAGGTAAGATTGTGATCAAATGAAGCTTATCAACAATAAACAAAAAAAAAGGGGGCACCAGAGTTACATCATCCCTCAAAAGTTCACCTCTCTATCTGTCACTGTTCTTGAGATACAGCCTGGTGACAGAAGGACAGACAGACAGACGAAGTCTCAGTAATAGGGTCCCGTTTTACCCTTCGGGTACGGAACTCTAAAAACGTAGCAGCTGCTGATAACGATCCGTAAAATATTAGAACCGAGTATTTGAGACCAACGACTGCAAAGATAAACCTCTTGCTATTTAGGTTAAGTTTGTTTTAAGTGTAATTTAATTTGGTCCTATTGTAAGTAGGTACCTGAAAGATAATATTTTACGCCCAACCTGGAGCTTGTTTAAAAATACTCGTTAACAACATGATTAGTAAATTATTTAACATTATATTGTATTCATTAAATTAATAATTACCTACCTTCTAACGATCTACATAAATCATAAGAAATGTGTAATAATTGTAAGCTCAATAATGTTATGTAAATTTCATTCATTCGTTAAAAAGGCATGGACATTAAATCTGTGGTGAACGTTTAATAAATAAAAAAAACATTGGTAGGATAAGATAAATACATACTTATATTTGAATTGAGTTTGGAATGGTTTTGACAGTTGGAAAATAATTGGGTATTTATGACATAGGTAGTACATAGTTAATGATGTGGTTGCCTCGTATTAATCTACTAGCAACCCACTCCATCTTCACACGGTTGCAAATATTTAGGTTTAAATCCGTTCTGTAGTTTCAATATCTAAAGAATGATACAAGAACGTGAATGTAAGTTGCTTGTTCCAAAGTACCTACCTGCCCAGTTGATAGTAGGTAATCTTCGTCATATCTATACGTCATACGAATATTCGCCCGCTGCTGATGCTGCCCTTAGGAAATAAAATTGTATTAGATCGCAATTAATTTGCCTAGTTGGTGTGTCATATAATTTCACCATCATCCGTTCACGCGAATTTGAAAAACGAAGTACCTACCGTCCAAAATTTACGTTTTCGTAATTAATCATCAATATCACCTTTTTGAATAACATTTTATTGAATTAAATACTTAATATTAACATACCTTAAAAGCTTAGGTACCTAAGGAAATTGTATGCGGCAACAAGTACTTACCTTCAATTAATAATATTTTATAAATGCAAGATATGATGGGGAGGATGAACAGGTAGTAACCAAAATCCCTAGAAAAACAATTACGTTTCGTCAATGTCAATGTCAACGTCAACGTCAGTCAACACGAGAATGAAGTCACTTTTAGGGATTGATTGAGTGTTGTAGAGTTCCCCTTGCAGATCGAAGTGAAATATCGATACTTTTAGGTATCAGGGGAAAGAATTTGTTACGTCGGTCGGTCGGTCGCGTTGGTCGATTAATTATTTTTTTAATTTAACAAGCTATAAAGACCCAAAATAATACTCAGAATACTTTCTGAATTCAGTATTTTCAGTTAAAAATGAGACTAGTGACAGTCTCATTTCATTTACGATTTCGTAAAATATTGTGATTCTATCATCATATTAATCTCAGTAAAAATATATTGTAAGTATTTCAGCATTGATTACAAGATGAAATACTCTCTACTCATTATGCTTATAATTTCTTAAACAATTCAGTTTTCTTTAATAACTAATCAAAAATAACATTTTTTTGAAGTGAAACTACTTTAGAATCGTTGTGATTTCACCGGATCCGGAACCAGATGCAACGGAAAAAACGACAGGTAAGGCAATCTTAAACGCAAACAAGTTAAGGCAACGTTGCGCGACGCCAGTACTTGGATGGGTGACCGCCCGAACACAGCACACAGTTTTTTGTACAGTTTTTGAAGTGAAACTTCTATAGAATCGTAGTGATTTCAAACCGGATGCAAAATGATGAAACGGAAATGGTAAGAGACACAAATACAATGTTTTATTTAAATTTCTTTGCGCGATACTTCGTAGTTGAGACTACGAAGTATCGCGCAAAGAGGTATTGCTGTATTTTATTTATATTATTTTGTAACATAATTTATGTAATAGGTACGCTTTATTGAAGTAATATAAATAATCCGAATAATTACAGATATATGTTTGTTTCTCTTATCATTTTAGCAGATGCGTTCATTTACCCTTTTTTTCTATTCGATATATTATATCATAATTATAGTTCGTAAGTAGTAGACTCCAATCGTGCGTCGTAGCTGACACACACACACTTTTTTTTATTTATCTTATTTTTTTGTCGATTTACTATAGTTTTACTTCTATCTTGTGTGAATCGCACACACACCTTTTTTTTTAAATCATACGAACATTTGTTTAAAACAGTTCGATATTTTGGTAGTTCAACATTTTTACCCATCCCTATCCCTAATTTCCTAAAGAAGGCAGAATGACTATGAAAGAAGATAGAATAGAATATTATTATAATTAGTTTTCCTTTTCGTAGGTACCTAGACAAAAATAAAGCTTGTGATAAAGTTATACAGTGCAAATTACAAAAATGGATAAAAACAAACCAAAAAGTGCTACAGAAGGCATTGTTGTAAGTGTAACTTTTGTTGTAGTAGCAACCAAGTAAAAATTAAAAAATAATTCTTTTAGACATAGGTTAACAACAGTCAGTTGTTTTTCCAGTAAAACATTCTAGGGTTAAAGTTTAATTATTGTCAAATAGTAACTTAACATTCAAATTAGCAAAAGTAAATTATTAATCATTTAGAAATTAGACAAAATTTATTTATTTCTGTCTTTGGATTTTGTTTACACACACACTACCTAGTATTCATATACATAATAATATTTTGTCTATGTAAATAATGAGTATAGATTTCAATTTCCAGCCGATGGGCATCTCAGCCCTGAATGAGGTGGTCCTAAGTGAGCAGCCTGAGTCTAGATACGAATGTCCAATCTGTATTGGATGGCTCCGAGATCCGGTGATTACAACTTGTGGCCATAAGTTCTGCAAAGCATGCATCACATCCTGGCTACAGTAAGTATTATTTGCCTATTTATTGTGATGTTACTGTCTTTAGTTTGCTAATTATTTTTTGTTTGGGTATGAGACAAGTTATTTAACTATAGATGAATGGGTGACTTGGTTTGAGTACACAATGTATTTAGTGTGCCAACGTAAGTAATATAATTGGTCAGATGACCGGTTATTTTATTTATTTTATTTTATTTTATTATATATCAGTAATATAGGCCTTCCTCATATAATTGAGTGATAGTGGACATGATAACTGTTACTAGACAAGTTCAGTATTAATTTAATTTCTATAAAATAATATAAATATATTATTATTTTCTTGTGTATTGTAAAATTTTTATATTTAATTATTTTGAATATGTTTCAGAAATAGTGGTCATTGTCCTATTGACAACATAAACTTGAGCATGAAAGTTGATATTTTTCCTGATAATTACACTAAAAGAGAGATTCAAGAACAAAGAATGAGTTGTCCATTTTCTGCTAAAGGTAATGTACCTACCATATTTTATTCATTCTATAAGCATCACTGCACCTAATCTGTATTTAAATTAGTTTTTACAAATTGTGATACAAACATCTATGCTATTCTCTAATAATATATTTTATTAAGTGTGCTTGTTGCTCTTTCATGCAAAATCCAATCAATTACATTAGAATCAGAATAGCACAAAGGCTAATTTTGACTGCGTAAAAATATCAGTTTTACATGCAAAAGATTGCATGTAAATCCCGATTTAGATCTTAGAGACAGACATTATTTTAATATCAAATTATTTTTACCGTGGGAAAATCTATATAATTATGTTAAATCTATAAACCTGTGGGCGGACAGCTTGTTCATAATTTATGAGATATTTTATTTAATTTATTTTTTTAATACTTTATTTGAACCAAATCTTTGTACAAGGTGTGCTTAATGCCCAAGTTAGTGTTTAAGTTACAGGACTAATTTGAGCACATTCCTAACAGGGTGTAAGGTGATTGTGACACCATTAGACCTGGATGCCCACATAGCATCATGTGAGCACAACAAACCGGAGACTTCATCCCAGTCCTCAGTGAAGGTGCCATGTTCTTTTAGTGCTATAGGCTGCAAGGGACTGTTTGATACCCAGGAAGAGCTGAACCAGCATTTGCATACTGATACTCAGAACCATATGAGTGTAAGTATATATTGTATTTCAGTTTTTTTTTTGTTTTTCATAGGATATATAATAAGAATAATTCTTTATTATAATGTAGTCATGAGGGTAAAATTCTTTTGAGAATTTGAATACTAACACTAAAAAATTTCCTCTGAAACAGTTTCAAGCCATAGTGCGAAAAAGCCTCAAATCCTATAAAGATGTTGTGATAACAAAACCTAATTTGATCTTTCTTCAGAGAAACTTTTACAGGAGTTTAAACATTTTCACGATAAAAAATCTAATAATTAAGAAAGTCATGTCAAGTAATTTTACTTTTTTTTTTATTAGCCTTTAGTGTCTCACTGCAGGGCAAAGGCCTCTCTCCATATCCCTCCAAGTGTCCCGTTACTATGCAGAATAGGCATAATGACTACATAAAAAAAATGTTATTGTTTAGTCCGTCTGTTTATAGCCTGTCCAAAAATTCTGGAATAAGAAAACATTCGGAATGAAATTCTTCCCGTATTGATTTTTCGTTTGAAAAAAAAAATGTAGTATTTTTTTTAAAATGGTGGACTAATTGTTATACAACCAACCAACCATTCCAAGATCTTCAGTGCCAATAAACTAGCGTAATGTTTTATTATTATTTTTTTTTATTTATTCCAGTACCTAATGAATGCGTATTCAGAGATGAAGATTAACAGAGATATGTCGACTGTCGGCGACGCTAAGGAACAAGAGGCGATGATGCTGTGGGATGCACCGGACAAGAACAGTAATGAAACCACGACTAGCAGCCCTCCAAATAACACTACAAATCTTATAAAGTAATTGACCTAGTTGTGAAGTATTTTTTTTTACGTATGTGTTATAGAAAATACCGTTTTATTAAAATGCTTTATTTCATCCTTTCCTTTGATCAGATTCAGCTATTGTCATTTCGAACTCAGAGTTAGCGAGGTTCCCGGACGCTGGTTTTCAGATTAGAGTCCTAGTATTGAAACCAGTAGAAACCAATATAAATAAGTTAATAGTTATTACCATCATTATCTTACTCACTAAAGTGTGCGTCGCGGGATGCCCGATAGAAGTGAATATATTAACCTATGTTGGTGGTTGTCCATTTTCCTGGAATTATTAATGTCCGATTCGGGGCCTTATATTTTAGATAACAGTTACTTAAAAAAAAAAAGGTGTGTGTGCGATTCACACACGATAGAAGTAAAACTTCAGTAAATCGACGAAAGAATAAGAAGAATAAAAAAAAAGTGTGTGTGTGTCAGCTACGACGCACAATTGGAGTCTACTACTTACGAACTATAATTATGATATTATATCGAATAGAAAAAAAGGGTAAATGAACGCTTCTGCTAAAATGATAAGAGAAACAAACATATATCTGTAATTATTCGGATTATTTATATTGCTTCAATAAAGCGTATTACATAAAGTATGTTACAAAATAATATAAATAAAATACAGCAATACCTCTTTGCGCGATACTTCGTAGTCTCAACTACGAAGTATCGCGCAAAGAAATTTAAATAAAGCATTGTATTTGTGTCTCTTACATCATTTCCGTTTCATCTTTTTGCATCCGGTTTGAAATCACTACGATTCTATAGAAGTTTCACTTCAAAAAAATTGTTACTATTGAGCATTTTTATCGGCATCGCAAAATTAGGTGTGATATTTTTACAATTTGGCGACATTGATTCCCGACTAAAACTAGCCATTAAAAAAAACTGTTAATTTTAAAACTGCAAGCGCTGTGGGTTTGAGTGAGAGAGGAGAAGCCTTCCTACCGCTGCGGTATGCGTGGGAGAAAAGGAAGCCAAGCCTTGTGACGAAGTCGCCATAGCCTAAATAATGTTAGGACATCATCGTTAACCATGTACTTACATATCAAGTAATTTTCAGAGCCCTGTACGAAAGAGTTGTGGTGCTAGAACAACGTAATAGAGAACAAGACATAGTGATAGCTAACTTGACGAAGCAACTTTCGGCCATGTCCATATCGAAAATGAAGCAAAACAACGAGATGCTGTTGAAATACTGTATGGGCAACTATGCTTGGAAGATCGACAACTTCAAGGAAAGATTAAACGCCATGTTGAAAGATCACTACAAAATGTTGTATAGCCCTGGTTTTTATACTTCACCCAACGGTTACAGGTAATGTATTATTTATTCAGATACTTTAGTATAGATTATATACTATACTGTATACATACTTAACATAGTATTTAAATTTAAAATTTAAGAAAAACCCCCGATTGTAATGCCCTAATTTACTTAAACGAAAACACCATAATATTTTGTAATAACACGCGATGCGCTTTCATTTGATACTCGATTTTCGGTTTTCCTTCCCCACTCTAACCCCCATAACTTTTAAACAGCACAACCGATTTTCATGAAACATATCTAAGAACACTCGCGCCAGAAAAAACTAAATAAAAATCGTATCCGTTCGGGAGCTATGATGTCCCAGACAGACAGACACGTCAAACTTATAACACCCCTCATTTTTGGTCGGGGGTTAAAAATGAAATAAACTACTCAACGGATTTTAATGCATAAAGTTTTCAGCAATAGGTCAATTAAGTAGTTCCAAAATGAATTAATTGCAAATTGATAAGAATAATTAGTGCTCGAGTTAAAGTAAATAACATAAAACAATAAAAGTTAAAGTAAATAACATTTTTTTTGCCCTAGACACAATAAAAAATTTGACTTGAAGATTGATTTTCCT
The DNA here is from genome assembly GCA_929108375.1 of Gymnoscelis rufifasciata. NCBI lineage: Eukaryota > Metazoa > Arthropoda > Insecta > Lepidoptera > Geometridae > Gymnoscelis > Gymnoscelis rufifasciata. The sequence continues at coordinate 6,399,469 of OV815302.1, read as the reverse complement.
TTGATATCGTCTGCCATTAAGCGAGAAAAAATATCATCATTTGAGCCTACCTGAAAGTTGCAAAACCGGCCCTAGGGCCTGACGCTGCGGTACGCGGCCGCGCGTATTTATGTCAAACACAGAAATATCATACGCTACGCTTATATGCTACATTGTGGGGCCCGCGAGCACATTTGTATTATATGAACACGCGCCCGCGCCTACGTAACGCATCTTTTCATTACAGATTCTGCGTCCGCCTCAACATATCACCCCAAAACCCTCTATGTTTCGCGCTCCACGTCCATCTAATGAAGACAGAGAACGACGAATACCTCGACTGGCCATTCAACGGTCGCATCACCTTCTCCATGATCAACCAAGTCGACCCCGACCTCACACAGAGAGACACTATGATGTCCAACTACAACCTCATTGCTTTTAAGAAACCTACATCTGAAATATGTGTCAGAGGGTTCGGGTATACCGAATATGCTGTAGTAAGTGACGTTGTTAATAATGGATTTGTGCACAATGATGTTTTTATTGTGAGGGTTAATATAAAGTGTGTATGACATGAGGAGTGATAACCTATATTCTAAATTTGTGTAAAAAAATAAGAGGAAATAACGTAACTTAGAATCGAATGTACGCATGGACGTGCTACCGTTAAACTAACTTCGTCGCGTCGTCGCTTGGATATCTTCTACACAACTACGAGTCAAAGCTTCGTACTAACGACATCTAGTAGAAAATCCTAGGACTATTCCAATCCCATAGCTGATATTTAAATTACTATTCGGTGGAATAGATGGCGCTTTTGCTATTTCCTCTTAAGGTTTTTCTACATAAATTTAGAATATTAGTTATAATAACCTAAAAAGTTGGGCTTATCACTTTGTAAAAACATAAGGAGTGATGTTATAATGATATGTTATCATTTAATCAAATTTTTGTTTTTTTGTTATTTATACATTCCAATCGTATTGTAACGAATATTTTTATATCTGTGTTATTTGTTTTTCTCAACCGGAATGACATAAGAAAGTATTAATCTACATGTTATGGTATTATATAAAATATATAGGTTTAAGAGTTAACTGCTCATAAAACAAACTGAGATTAAGCTATAATTATGTTGTGATGTTTCTATCCAACCGGATGTGTATGTTATCAATATATTTCAATGTATCTATTATTATACACTTAATATTATGTAGCCATGTAATTTCACAAAACTATTGTGTTGTGTTAGAGTTTATGTAGGTATGTAACTTGTAATCTCAAAAATAATCTAGTTGTGATTTCAGATGATCAAAGACATTTAGTGTCTTAATATCTGTATTAATTACATTCCGTCCAAATTGTACTTATAGTATTAAGGTATTTTCTATTTATAAATTTAGAATAAAAAAAGTACCTACTCATATATTTATAAACAGTATGATGGTACACGCTACGTAAATAGGCCATATAAATATATTAATTGGTGCTATGGGATTCATTTACAAAACCATGAAGGTGTATACAATTAATAAATTTTATTTATTTTGTTGTAGAATTGTTCATTCCTTTTTATCCTAATATGATTATGTATAATGAATGAAAAACGGACAGATATAATTAAAACTCTAATTTGATTTCATATGATTTTATTTAAATCTTACAAAATATCTAAATGGATTATGAAATCTACCATCGTAATAAAATAAGATTAGATAACACCCAAGAGCCAGTTGCGAATACAATCTTTAAATATAGGCTTAACTATATCCGACAATGGATTGAAAATCCCTGAAACCATGTGAAATGACACGATTTAACAACATATTCTATTAATTTATCCAAATACAAAAACCATGTGATCTATGAAATAGTTTATGATGTAAATAATGAAATAGTAACTATAATAAAAATTGCCGATCATTTAATTACATACCTGAACAGGTTAGCTGACATAGTTTTTTACAAATTACAATTATACCAGAGCTAAGTTGCTATATTATAGCATATAGCAACAAAAATATACTAGTATAGTATACATATATATATATATGCTTACAGCGAGGCATTTACTGTGAGTGGGTGTGTGGATGTGTTTGTGTGTGTGGCACTCATGCGAGAGAGTTGGCGAAAAGGAACATAACACATACGGGTGTTCTCGATTCTTTCCACTCTGTGTCTGTAACTAAATAATTTATATAAGATTGCATCAATAACCCTTAGGGCCTGTTTCACAATCTCCGACTAAAATTAATCAATATAGAGCTATCAAGTCGCCTGACAGTTGACTGCGCGATATAGCTCTATGTTTACTTGGAGATTGAAACAGTCCCTTATTTAAATAAACTTATAGATTATCTCTGGTGTCATCTAATTTCGGATAATACCTGTGCCCTTAAAACACAGACATTAATCTTACAACAAAGGCTAGCATTATACACTTATCACATACAAACATCACATTTATTCGTCCAACTATTTCAGAACTTTCAAAATAGATTACCAAGAAATTTGAGATGTCAATTATAAATATTTCATATCTGCGGCTCTAACATTATTGGCAACTAGTTTCATAAGACATTTTTTTACAAAAATATGACCTAAGAATGATTAATTGGGATATTTAAAGTATTGTGTAAGTACATCATAATATGTATTTTTATTAAATGAAGACAATTATTTATCTATCTTTATAGGTACTTATATAGTTACACGATATACTTTAAATCCAGGTATTATGAAAAAAGTTTTCGTACTCTCTACTATAAAAAATGTGTGTTGTTATTGGAAATGGTAACTAATCAAAATGTCGATAAGTAACTTAGCAATAATTACTACAGTACTTACGATTAGGTACTATATTCCTAAAAATATACGAAAGATGGTTATATACCTTAAATACACCTACTCGTACTAGCTTATCTAGAATAGGTAGTACAAAGAGTAATTCATTACATATAGGTCTGAAGTTAAACTATTATTCTGAAGTCATATTGGTGGCAATTCACAACATTTTATGCATGTTTTATTAAGATGACGTCATAGGACTAAAATAATAGATGTTGTACATATGGCTCACATATCACTTTTATTAGGTTTAAGTATTTTGTGAATGGCCACCATTGTGTACCCTTAAGTTGTAATCCGAATGTGCAGATATTGAATTATCTAATACCCCACTTTAGCAGTTATTGCTATCATGGAATAAGCACAACATGACGTTACGATGATTTATAGAACTTAAATATCCAGCACTGAAAACAAAACATAATCGTAGAGGTATTAGTTAAAAAACCAACAATAAGAGCCTGTTTCACTATTTCCGAGTAAAATATGCATTAATTAAAATATATGTAGAGCTATCAAGTCAACCGACACCTGTCCGTGACCGACTGACCAAGTTTGCTCTATAGTTAAACCATTGATTAATTTACCTCGGACAAGCCCTAACAATCTAATATCTAATGCCAATTTAAATTAGTTACAACCAAACGGTGGAATTTCGTTCAGTCCGATTAAAGTTTCAATGACAATTTTTATGCATTCAATGCTTCTAAAAGTTATTTTTTTATATTTTTCAAAAATATATTTCTTTCTAATTTAAGCCTATATTTTTAAGCACGTCTAATTTAAAGCATCTAGATATACAAAATACTAAAAATATTTTTTTTTCATACTTCAAGTCCAAATGTTTAGTCACAATGATTACCATGTTATAATTTTAACATAATTTTGTTAGTCAACTTCATATCTTTTTTAAGATAGGCCGATACAGATCTTAATTAGATTTAAGCCTGTTTGTAGTATATTATCCTGGAACCTTTTAGTAGGATTAAAAATATCGACAATTCGAGCGTGATAGCATAACATCGAATCATCTACCCTGCTCGGATAAGTTAAATCTGAGCGAGATAGCATAAGAGCGGGCGCCATTTTACCAAGACACCTATTTCAAAACAAGTAACTAAATTTATAAAATTCAAAATAATTGTCATCAAACATCCCGAATGAAATAAATAATGAAAACAAAATAATTAATAAATAATCACGTCAATTGGAAAGTTTAAGAAGTAATAAGGAAGACAAATTTTGGAAGCTAGGACCCAATTTAAATGTTCTGCGTCAATGTTACAATTTTTCTTAATGTCACTTTATAAGTATGTAATAAAAAGGAAGAATTAATTTTATTAGTGATACTACTGTAGTTAAAATCTATATTTTTGACCACTATGAGTTACCTATCGCTCGGTTTTACATTTTATAATTTCAAGTCAAGTTCCTAATTAATTTTAATTTATCTGTGGGTACGTTTGGATTCTTGGAATGTTTAAATGAATGAACGAATGTGAAAAGTACAGTTTTAGAACCACGTCTACACCATACAAGCTCGAATATATTTAATTATCATATCACAGTTAAGGTAAAAATGCAAATGTTTCCTTATGAACATTCTGTATGCTATCAGTATACGCACCATGTTGGTTCGTATACTTTTATAGTCATTTTTTTGGATGTAAAAACACCATGGAATATGAACAAAAAACGATTAACGAAAACGACTTACAATAAAGAATTTAAATTGAACTAGCTATAGTCCACTCTCTATTTTTTTCTACTTCTATGAATCCAACAAATGATAAAAGTTTAATTGCAAACGGTTTATTTATATATACCGTTTTGTTCCACAAATAATTTTTATTTAAATATTTTTTTTTATCTGATTGGCAAATATACGCAGGAGCAGCAACAACACTAATTAATAAAATCATATTCCATGGAGCTTAAATATAGTGAATTTAAATTAAAGTGATAAGTAAAATGAATAATTCACCACTGGCTATTTAAAAATTCTTTCATACAAACATAGTAATTTATGAAAACTTTAAGAATGATATAAAATTTAATGTGATGTAAGATTATTTGTGTATTTTCACTCTTATGAATATAATATTGCAAAAACTACTACAGTATTATGATATAACAGTATAGTTAAACGTGTAGGTTACCTAAAATTTATATCCTGATTATCCTTAATAAGTATCTTATAACCTAGAATGAAGATCAGTAATCTAGGAAATTCTATCCCCCCATCCTTAAAACTTTAACTTTTAAGTTTTTAAGGCTCTTATCAACTTGTTCAGCCCTAGTTTTTGCATATCCCCTTATTTATAACCCATTGATTGCAAATTCGACCAATAGTTGAAATTGATTCGCACCAGTCCAGACCGCCTGGTCTTATCAATAAGACCAAGAATTGTTGTGTCACCCGTTTGTTGAAATGCTGGGCTTATGCGCATCGCCCGCGCTTTAGGCACGGCAGCGGACCAACTTACGCGCACTCTAATGAGACAGTTGCCTCATACTAGCCGAGGCGTCAGCGTTGTATTTCAGTGGTCTAAGAACATTATTTCCAAGACTGGGCCGGTCGGTGACGAGTTCGTTTGGCGTTCCATTCAAACCTTCCACTATCAAACTGTTCTGGTCCGGTCTAGCACTAAAAAGAACTGCTAGAATCGCCCGGGAAGTGCAGCAAGTTGTCCCCACTGCAGCTCGGCGTGGGGGACGAGGGAGGGTCCAGGGACGCTCGGGAGGCTGAACTAAAGCTACTGGAACTCAACTCTTCCTGCTCCGCCTCGAAGCGCCCGCTCGCTGTTATAACTGAAATAACGAAAATATAAAATTCTAAATGTTATTACGACTCAGCGATAGCAAAAAATGCAATCGCTTCCGATGTCTGTTCACTAATATCTTAGCTAGAATTCACTACCGAAATCAGGTCCTGAAAGAGAATCAAATTCGTAACCTACTGGGTCTCAGCCAGACTTGTGATTGCGACCACCGACCAACTGAGAACCATAATATTGTGTAGTATACAAGAACCAAAGATGTAATTTAAGCATCTAAAAAAGGTGTTGATAACGATAGCCATTTAACATTGTAAATCGCATTGTTTGCGGAGTATTTCGTACCTTTCTTACGTTCGTGTAGATGTATTTTGTAAATGGCAAACTATCGGTGCCACACAACCAATCCAAAGTGTTTTACAATCTTCATAATCCATAATCATACACTAAACCTATTATAAGTTAAAATAAGCATTTCTTTATCCTCATTGATCTTTCGGCATTTCTGTTGTTAGAAAGTGACTGAGTGAATAATTTTACAAAACATCGTGTTTTTTGCTTGGATGGGCAGAAGGCTACTTTACTATAGCAGATCATATTATATACCTAATTCTTTTAAATATGGTAGTAAACTAACCCTCAAATAATATGAATATCTTAACTTTTTAAATATGGGAGTTGAGTTGAGGAGTAATAATAAAATTACGTTTTGGTTTTTTGAATTTGCATTTTATTAAGATACTTGATTTTCAAACTTTCCTTAAAATAATCAACAACAGTTACAGTTTTCAGGTAGGTACTAATAAAGCAGCCAAAAGGTACCAAACATTAATAAGTACGGAGAATTTTGACAAATTTTAATTATCTAATTACATATCAATTAGTTCATTCCTACCTCAGTCGTTTAGATAAAATCTTTCTTAGTCGTTAATTACCTATATGAGTAATTCTACAATAACACCAAATTTATGTGATAGCCCATTCGTTTTTTTTTTGGAATTATTTGATAAAATCAATTAGGCAATTATAGAGCAACCCTAATGATAGATATTGTACAACGTTTGAATTCTCTATAGATAGAAATCTTGCAATAGGTAGTCTATTACTCAAGTTTTTTAAGGTTTTTTTAAGACATGTTTTGCAATATATAACATTTAATATGTTTTATTTTGTTAATTGATTAGATATTTTAGTACATTAATAAAATAATCTTAATTATTTTAACCCATTTGAAAATTTACCGATAAATGTCAGTAATATAAGAGAAATCATAATGGGATGCTGCCATCTCGTGTAACACAACAACGTAAACAAAATTGTACTACTTAAATCTTAGAGCATGTTTCATACACTTATTTATTTATTAATATAAAACTAATACGCACCAATTACGTATTTCCAGCAAAAGTAATGATATCAAAATAAATATTTGTCATGATTAACGTAACATCTAAATAAATTAATAAACATTTATTATGTCAAAAATAATACTAGCATATAAATTATGATTTGATACATAATAATTTGTACAGAGACAGCCATAAGTAAGGTGAACAGGTATCATATACCGGATGACTATGTCAAATTTCAATGATTTCTTTGTCCGAAGACATTACAGCTTGCCAACCCATAGCCACGGCCATAGACAGTAGTCCTTTAAGATTCAACATAGAACCGGGCACAAAAAATAAAACTTATATAATAAGGAGAACTAAATGTTCTTATCATATCTAAGCTGAGTAAGAATACTAGCAAGCATAGAGTAAACAAAAATATATATAATTTTGGCATTTCATAGCGCGTCAGTAATAAACAGCAATAATACTGAGGTAATAATATAGTAAATTATTGCTACATTCGAAATTATCTTGGCATATCCATGCACTCATAAAATATACAGTATCTAGCATTCTAACACGTTGTCGTTAAAAACTAGACAGCAAATAAATAAGAATTATTGCCAATGGTTCAGCAAACATTAAGAAACAAACCCTTAAAATATCTTTATTATTGAGGGGCCTAGACCAAATAACAAAAATATAGTTCAAACGTAATGTACTGTTGTATTGGGCTGACTTTTACGCTATGGGATTGCCCGCATTATTTGTTTTTACCCGCGGAAATAACAATTGAGTATAAGTTTTACCGTCTTTCTCGATAAATGGGCTTTCCAAAGTTGAAAGAGTTTAGAAAATCGGTTCATAATTTCCGAGATTATTAAAAATCAAAATCACTACAATATTAGTGTTAATAACTTGTTTTTTTATTAAGGAGGCTTTCATCTATTATCGAAGCTGATAATATTCGAAATCTGTGTTTTAAAGAATAGTGTGGATATACAGGTAACATTCGGTAAAACATACTGGCCTCAATATCAATAATTGTCAATCGAATGCTTCGTGTAGTTAAAATTTTCATTACAACTACATTAAAATATCTAGGTATATCGTAACTAATTCCAAGACAATAAGTACTAGGAGCAAACATACATTAAGTTTCATGTTTTTTAGGAAGACTAGTAACCGCGCATTTTGCTACTCACAATAAGCAGAACTTAATTTGAGTGATATAGACTTGAAGCGCAAAGATACCATGGTTCATAAAAAACATGAAATAATTACATTCTTTTTGAGATTTTCAACTTTTTGTTTTTTATATTTTTGATATCACAACTAACTACAAGAAAGAATTCTCAAGTCTATTTGTAACTTAATGGCATCAGCAAATAACTTGACATCACATTTCGTATTTTTAAGATTTTTTTTGTCTTTTTCCTGCACTTACCTACTATTGCTTTACTTAACTACATTACTATTAGCAATTTTATTTACTACTAGCAGAATTCTTCATCCGTAAAATGAACACAATACGTGTAATAATAATTATTTCTTCTTCCTGCGCGATTTTTTAGGTTTATTCGATTGCTTTGACGAAGGCGTAGATATATTAGAAGCACCAGTAGATTTTTTATCTTCTTTGTCGCTGTCCGTAGATAGCACGGGCGACCCGTTATCATCGTCAGAAGACTTCTCCATTACTTCTGTATCTTTAAAATCAGCCTTAACTTCATCATCTGCTTTGACCTCCTGACTGGTTATTTTATCGCTTTCTATCACACTAAAACCTCTTTCCTTCTTAGCCGGAACCTCCTTTAGATCTATCAAGTTGAAAGTACTTGTAGACTCTTTAATAGACGATAGTATGTTATCGATATCAATTTTGCAAATAGGGCTCGTTATTTTTGAATCATTAACATCTATAAGACTGTCTCTCATAACTTCAAGTTTAAAATCATCCAGATTGAAATCTAGTTCTAGCGGCGGTAGATCTTGTAGCAAAGAATGGTGTTCATCGAAGAAAGATAGTTCAGAAGGAGTGTCACATTGTGCCACCATAATATCAGTTCTCTTGCAGAGCTTCATAAGTTCTTCCTGCAAAGAAACACTAGTAGATGTGCCTTCATCATCATCATCGAATGAGTGAATGATTTTATTTTCAAATATATCTTTTATCTTTGATGCCGTGTCTGTTTTGAATTCTCTCGGTTTCTCTTCTTTTTTAATATTTTTACATGCGGCTATTGAACTCCATGATTTAACAGGTTTATCTGCTTCTATATCGTCACTGTCAACCTGAGGCTTCTTCCTTAGTTTGCCTCTTGTGATTTGAATTTCAGGAAAATCATCATTTGTGCTATCGATAACGTATACATCTTTAATGTCAGATTCCTTTTCTACGGATTTACGCGTTTCATAGCTCGTTATTTTATGTTTCTTTTCACGCACAGGCTCTTTTACTACATTTTCAGCAACTACATCGATTTTAGTTTCAACTTCATGAGTTTTTTCCCATCTTCTATCTTTTGGTTTCGTAGTTACTTCTAATTCCGGTAGTGTATCAATATCAGATGCATCACTTTTTTTAGAACGTTTAAGGCTGCAAGTGGTTCTAAGATCATCTAACGACCAATCGTCTAGCTTGGATTCCGTTTCAATTTTGTCCATAATTTTTGGAGACCGAGCTTTCTTGCTTTTGGAAGAGCCTGAAGAAGATTCAATTGCATCAATTGGCACAGATATAGCTACCAGTTCACCGCAAGATGGTTGTGTTTTTTCATCAATTGCATGAATTTCAACAAAACTATCGTCTTCAGATTTACTTTGAGAATCTTCTTGTAATTTCTTTAGTTTTCGGTTCTTTTTAGACTTGAGCTTACTTTCATCACTTTTATCGCTAGTTACAGCAGATTGTGGACTGACACTTAGTGCTTGATTTTCCGGTTGATTTAGAAGCATATCCCATGCCTGCTCTTCTGTTTTAACGGTTTCATGAAATTTTGAACTATTAATCGTAACCTCGGCTTCCTCTTTCTTCGTTATCACTTCCGAAGATTTATTCATAGACCAGGCATTCTTTTCTTTTTTCCACAAAGAATTTGAGTCAGAGGGATCATTCGTCGATGTTTTTTCAGAGTTTGACATTATTGCATCTTTTTTAGAACTACGCGACTCCTTTCGTACGGGCGAGGACTCGTTTTTAGAAGATAATGATGTTTTGCGAGAAGGAGAGGGTGAATACTCATTCTTTTTCTTTGATGAAAATGAATCTTTTCTAGAACGTAAAGGTGAAGAATCTTTTCTCAATGACGAAAGGGAATCTTTTCTTGAACGAGATGGTGATGACCCTTTTTTTGAAGTCGGTATGTCTTTATTTGGAGACATTTCTTTCTTCAACGACACTTTTGAAGAGGTAGGAGATAATTCTTTTTTAGATGTAGTAATAGGCTCAGTATTAATTGGTGAACTCTCTCTTTTTAGAGTAGTATCTAATTTAAGGGACTCTGGTTCTTTTGTTAAAGATTCTTTCTTTGAATTACCCTTTTTATTGTTTTCTTTTTTTGTGGCAACAGCCTCCACTTTTGGTGGTGATGGTTCCCTCTTAGAAGAAGAAGAAGCAGTAGACAACTCTTTTATCGCTGGAGGCGATTCACATTTTTGGGTAACAACTTCAATTTTTGGGGTGACCGGTGATAGTTCCCTCTTAACTGGGGCAGTAGGTTCCTTCTTCGACGCTTTTTTATCTTTTTTAGTAAGCGAAGGAGATTTTTTAGGAGCATCTTCAATTTCCTTCTGAGCAACTTCTAATGGAGTATTCTTCAGAGATTTCGATTCAACCTCGGCAACTGTCGCAGGCTGCGCTTTAGGTACTTCAATCGGTGGGATATCGTCAATCACCTTAACTTCTTGCGCGACTTCAGGCACGTCGGGCGTACGAGATCGTTCGCGTGCTTTAGAACTATCTACTGTGGTGGGTATATTCACGGCCGAAATATCCGGTCGTTCGGGCAGTAGGTCGCGGCTGGCGTCCGTCATCTGACGCTCGAGGTCCGCATCGAATTCCTCCAGGGCCACCGGGATGACGACGTCCGTGGTCAACGGACGGGGGTCGGATTCTGTCTGGGAGGGGTGCATGGAGAGGGATTGGACGGGGATGGTGGTGGTGCGCGGGAGGTTGGTGGCGGGGAGGTCGGTCGGTGAGGGGAGCTTGGTCGTTCTGACGACAGGTCGGAAGGAGGCCTCGTCCTCATTTGGGCACGTGTAGTCGTCGGTATCGGGCGGCGGCGGCGGGGCGAGCAGCGGCGCGCGGACCACGGTCCCGCCCGGCGCCACGGCCAGTTCCACTCCGCGCCTCTCCGCCACGTCCGCGCGCTCCAGGGATAGCCCTATACGAAACCGAAGGCAACCATTAATACTGACGCAACAAGCTCCGCTTATGACCGTTATTTGGATCAAAATTCAACCGAAACCAAGGTCTACAGCGCTGATTGAACATAGCAGTGACACGTTATATGAATTGTAGCAATAGTTAGCAGTTTTGTTAATTGTATGTCACCATTATTTTGCGTATGAAAATTTCTTTACTATTTAGCGCATAAGACCTGCAGTTTTGGCGAGTTGTGATTGAGCTGGTCATGTAGCGTGAGCTAAACGTTTCCTATTATTCGATCCGGGGTTAGCTTCAAATAAAACTTCTACAGGATTCATTCCCTTAGAAGCTTTTGTTGAGACATTTCGGTTCGGATAAATGAAAACGTAGGAACTTCACTGATACCACTCTGATAGTTAAATCGCCAACAAATGGGCACAATTTACTAGACGCCGTTACAAAATAGCAAAACTGGTTTATACCATCAGTATAATGCACAGTTATCTCGACCTTCTTTCTGAAAGCATACAGAGCTTTCTCTATGTTATCAGAAAATAAGTACGAGACAACATTGGGTTATATTGAAGGGTATAAACCGTAGCGTCAGCTGAGTTTAGGGGTTAGGAATTGAAATTCAAGAGGGAATGTTCAGTGCTATATGGATGCCTTTGGCTTCGGTACGGGGCCGGTGGCGAAACGTGCACAATGAGGCGTCTCCTCTTGATATTTCTTGTGTAATCTTGATACGTTTCACTTTAGCTCTTGTTAAAACGATATCCACTCCCGAACGATGTGAAAAACTTATTCGCGATGTTATAAAGTATTGTAAAACGATTATAAATAAATGAACTGTTTATGGCGGAATGGAATCGATCTGTGTGTTTGTGAGTCGGGAACTGGGTAGTTAACTGGTACAGATAAACGTTAGTTGATGATTATGGTACATTGTACTCAAGTTTTAGCAAAAATACTTAATTTCAGCCGTACACATGAATCTTTTAATATCAATCAATAATTGGAAATATATAATTGTATTATTATAGTTGGCTCAAAATATTTATGCTAAAGCTTGAATACAAAATAAAAGGCGTTGCTAAATTAAAAACTAAAGTGAACAATTAAACTCTTGCAATTAATGTACATATTTTGCCATTCCAATATTAAATTTATGGTTAAGATTGCTGCCAGTGGCATAAAACAATTTACCATTTGCCTTTGTGAAGTAAAAGTAAAAATTTATTTTTACAATTGTTTATCTCCCTTTATTTAAGTGCCGTAATTAATGACATTATAACTAACATAAGATTATATCAAATTACGCATCGAAAAAATTTGTAGTGTCTATCCTAATCTAAAACTATTTTACATCTGTTCAAAGCGCTTTTAAAAACGATTTTATTTAGTAATTTAAGTATTTTGTGTTCTACCTGAAGTTCTACTAATTTGTATGAAACATATCATCTCATCCCACTTTCATGACAAGTTACATATAATTAATAGCATAATTATGTTTCTTAGTTTACTTCTTTTGTCTGCTATCACAATATAACATATATTTATATTTCATGACATACATACCCCCTTACAGACTCATGCGAAAGTTTAGTTATCTGGATTAATTATTCAATTCCATACCATATTTTCTACTTTATAAGATATAAAATTGTCCTACTCCGTCTCCATAAAGGCAAATTAAAATCATCATCGTTGAAAATGTCCTTAGAATAGTAACAAATAATACATACCGTGGTCTTCTTTCATGGCTTCGGCCAGGTCTTCCTTCAATTGCACGTCACATACAGAGGCGGCGCGCCCGGCTTCGGCTAGCAGGGACTTGCGGCGGAAACTGTCCGATGGCGAGTGTTCTAAGGAACCTGGGAAATAACAAAATGGGTTAGAAACGTGTTGTTTAAGTTAAACAAAAATTTAACTAATTCAATTTTAAAATTGTATACTCCTCATTTTAGGACTGTGTTTTTGCAATTGGCTGTAAAACGTACCAATATAACATAATATAAGCTAGAACGTTGGACAATGATATAGAACATTATTTCTATGGCTTCTATGTCTGTCAGTTGATGTCATCGGATTCGTGTAGCGTGTGCAAAGGATAATGATAGCTTCGTCACGTTAACGTTGTCGTTAAAATAAAGTAGCTACCAAAATACACCGTGCCTTGAAACTTAAAATATACCTTCTATAGGAAACATACATAAGTGCTGTACCATCTACATTGGTGATAGTATTAGCGGATCTCATAATATCAGGCTGCAGGATAAATGCACTAATAGCATAAAGGGTCCTATGATTAGGAGAATACATCTACTAGGTTGCCAACATAAATGTGGCCGCAAGTATTTTCCGATAATGATAACTATAATGGACCATGAAGGTTCTAGAATATTCTAGAAGAGAACTAGACATGTTAACTTACTAGCAGATCCGGAATCAATGAGCACGGGCACTCTAGGCCTGACGCCCGGCATGTTGACTGGGTTAGACCTCGCGACGCCGCGGCCAGTGCTCGCTTCCACCTCCACGGTTTCCGCTTCCGATAGTGATGATGTTGATCTGAAATTAGGGTATTGCATCATAATTCTGTAGGTGAGGACCTCTTTAAACATTACGTTGATATATTTTATGCCAGTGTTGGTCTTTATATATAAGACTAGCTTTATAAACCACGGCGTTGCCCGTGTTGTTGGATTTTCCCGCTGTAAAAAGCCTATAATAGCCTTATGATAAATGGGCTATGTATTAGTGAAATAATTTTTATAATCGGGCCAGTAGATCCTGTGATTAGCGCTATCATACGATCAAAATCGCCAGCTTACGAAGCTGAAGAGTTTGCAGAAGAGAGAGATATTATAGTATAGATAAAAAAAAATGCAATTTTCAAAGCGTAAATTTCAGTTATTTAAGCGTACTCGTTATTTTAGCTTAAATAACTGAAATTTTGGCCAATGATATTATAATTATTTTTGATCCTTTCGTATTTACTCTATTTTATTGAATGCTGAAATGTTTCTACAGCTGTGAGATTTCCTTGAATAAAAAAAGCAACAACTACAATTCTGATCATGCTTATAATGCGAACTTTCTATATTATTTCGAATCATTTAGACGCATACAAAGTTGCAGAGTCATTTTAAAACGGTAAACATGACATAAAAAAAGAATATTACCCAGTGCAATTGAAAGTCTTGAAGACGAACTGCGGGCCCATCCAAAGGCGACGGTGCGGGCCCGCATGCGTTACTATTTCAACTTGCGACAGCCATCTCTCCTCCTCGCTCATGCATATATCTGAGTACCTCTGAAAGAGAAGGAAAATAATTGATGCTTGACCAAAGATCGTGTTTTATCCTACAAATTTAGAAGTAGGTACCTAATCAAAGAATGTCTTCACAACTCACGGGCAGACGCCCGCCAATGCGGACGCAAAACATACTATATTGCTGAGCTTAGAGTAAAAGTTAAATAAACTATATATTGCTGTGTGGCTTATACAGTAATATTTATTATATCCCGTGTTTAGGTCTAAGCTTGTGTTACGATTTACATGGAATCCAAAGGTGGTACTTGACTTCTTTACAAGCTTATGAATAATGTTATGTCCATGTCTGTCCTGTGCGACTAAGGAAATAAACGTTTTGACTTTGACTTTCTCAAGAGAGAACAGTAGGCTAAAATAAATCGAAATTTAAAATTTAAGACCCCCGATTCCTATGCCCTCATTTCCTTAAATGTAAAACAACATAATATTATGTAATGTGGACGCGATGCGCTTTCATTTTGATACACACTAGTATATTTGCAGATTTTCTGTTTTCCTTCTCCACTCTCACCCCCATAACTTTTAAACGGCTCAACCGATATTCATGAAACATGTCTAAGAACACCCGGGCCAAACTCACCATACATACAAAAAAAACGAAATTGAAATCGCTTCATCCGTTCGGGAGCTATGATGTAACAGACAGACAGACACGTCAAACTTATAACACCCTTATTGTTTGGTCGGGGGTTAAAAAAAACAATCTTTATGAGGCAAAAAATACAAAACTGAAAGATTATACTGCGTCGACGGTGTAGAATGAGTAGTATTGATAAATAATCGTAATCTTCTACAATAATGACAAGGATGACTTACAGCACAAGACATCGGTTGCAGCAGCGGGTTGGAGGGTGGCAGTGGAGCCAGTAAGTCGGTGGCCGGCAACGGACGCTGCAGGGGCCACTGTGCAACTGGCTCTACCTCCAACTCGATTGGTGAATCATCGCAGATCTTCTCTTTTGGCACACCTGGGTTAAAAAATATACGTTTTTACAGAACACTAGTTTACAACAGATAGCTAACCTACAGGAAATACAAGTCTGATTTGAATATTTTTTTTAGATAGCTGATTTAGAGAGGAATGCTTTCTGTTAGGCTACATATAATGTATATTCCTCTCTATTATCTTATTATCTGTATATTATACAGTGTGGATAAAATCTATGGGGACTGGACGTAACTCATAGATGAAGCAAATATTTTTTTATTATTGATAAAAAACAATACTGCAATACAACAAACAAACTCAGACTCTGATCTCTAAATCTTACGTTTAACAAGAGAATCTTGAAATTTACCCCATTTCAAGATTTTACAATATTATAATCTTATTCTCGTGTCACAATGTTCGTTCCCGTACTCCTCTGAAACGGCTTTACCGATTTTTACCAAATTTTATATGCGTATTTAGAGGTCTGAGAATCAGCTACTATTAATTTTTCATTTTGCAAAACAACGTTTGCTGGGGTCATCAAGTAATATATTAGAATACTTACTTGAGGCAGCTTTAGGATGCAGTACAAGATGCGCAAGCGACCCGCCCGCGGTGAGCAAGTAGAGAGCGGCCTGCGGGGGGCCGCGGGAGGCCCCGGAGGCGGGGGCCGCGGTGCCCGACGCGACCCCCCACTGCGCGCGCGCTAGTAGGGGTACACTGCTGCCGTCTTCTGACAGGGATGAGAGGCGTTGTCGACCTGCGGAGTGTTACTGATTAGAATACAATGTGGTCAACCAAATTTAAAGTTTTAGTTAGTTAGCATAATATTTCGGTAAGTATAAATATAAGTTTAGAGAAAATGTTAGATTAGTGATAAATACTGAGATCTGAGGGGATGAGACGTGCTGAAGAAGCAATGCAAAATGTGCCTGGCGCGGTCCATTGGAGTTCCCAGGCTCATCGAAAACGCAAAGAAGCCGGCCACCGGGGGTTATTTTAGTGGGTCCGCCAGAACTTATTCTTACAACCCCACATAACCATACTTGTACCCTCATACAGTATGGTATCTGTTGGCAGATTTTTTCTCTCGAAAACAAAAAAAAATTTGATAAATACCTAAAAAGTGATTTCTGCGCCTCTAACGGTAAAAATGCATTTATTTAACAAGTTGATCGAAAAATCATCCTATAATGTGAACATTTTCTTTAACATATCCAGCAATAAGGGTATATCTCACGGCTCGTGTCTATTTTACTGACCTGAGCTAGTCCGAGTGACGGTGTGAGTGGCCAAGTTGGGGGTCGGTCTTAGCTGGGCCAGCGGACAGTTCACAACGGGCAGGGGATACGGCGGCAGTCGCGGGTTGGGGAACCACGCACCGACGCTGGCTCCATCTCCCACCTAGTTAGGTAATCATAATATAATGTACACAGAGATATAATAATAAAGGTTAATATTATAGACGCTGTGTTTAAAGGGCGCGGGGGCGGTTTTATGTCAAATTGTATACAAAAGTGATACGCTGCGGGGGCGCGCTTACGTAACGCAGACAGGCCTAAGAGTTAGAAACCTTACTCGTGTTATTCTGTTTACCTATAACAGAACAAAATCAAAATTTTTAAACCGATGGTCTTAAATACGCTCTGGTCGCCGTGCTTACGTTGACAACGATCTTACTGGTGACATTAGTCACCAGTAAGATCGTTCTGTCAGCAAGCAACCGGTGCTTGCTGACAGAACGTTCTTGCCGGGACTTTATTTGCATTCTAGCCTTTAAATTTTGTTCTGGGCTAAATCAAACATAACAGAACCCGTAGGTGGGTGGTCAGCTTTATCTACTAAGTCGGTCACTCTTGACAGAGTGGTCGTGGAAGCGCAGCAGTTCACTACAAACTACTGGGGAACAGAGGGTACCCTTTATTGAGAGCTGCGCCTGCAATGCGCCGCCATCGTTCCCTGTTCCCTGCGTTGTCTCAGCTTGAGCAGTCGGTCATACATTATGTAGACTGAGAAAGAGGAGATGAGATCCGCCATGTTGGAATGCGACCATGAGACATTATCCCTTCATTCTTCCCTATATAACTAGACGTGACAGTCTTATAGATAAGAATAAGAATGATTTTATTATCATTTTACAACAACATAGCTATATGCATGTACCTAACATACATATATAATTAAATATCTTGTTACAAAAGGTTATGCAAACTTTGAATTATAATTTAATATTAACACTATTTTTTAACTTATTTTATTAATCATATTTCTTTCAAATAATCTTACACAAACTTATGTTAACTGTTTTTACATTATTTAAGTCAAAATGACGGTACCTAAACGGTTGGAGATGCAATACTTCCCGTGCTAGTCGAAACTGTGTTACGGCAAAGTAATGATTCCCGTCATACAAATACAGGTCATATTAGCGTGTGCAAAAGCTTGTAGTTACCGGGCTAGCACAAAAACTTATGTTAACTAAACTGTTTTTACATTATTTAAGTTAAAATGACGGTACCTAAACGGTTGGAGATGCAATACTTCCCGTGCTAGTCGAAACTGTGTTACGGCAAAGTAATGATTCCCGTCCCATACAAATACAGGTCATATTAGCGTGTGCAAAAGCTTGTAGTTACCGGGCTAGCACAAAAACTTATGTTAACTGAACTGTTTTTACATTATTTAAGTTAAAATGACGGTACCTAAACGGTTGGAGATGCAATACTTCCCGTGCTAGTCGAAACTGTGTTACGGCAAAGTAATGATTCTCGTCATACAAATACAGGTCATATTAGCGTGTGCAAAAGCTTGTAGTTACCGGGCTAGCACAAAAACTTATGTTAACTGAACTGTTTTTACATTATTTAAGTTAAAATGACAGTACCAAAACGGTTGAAGATGCAATACTTCCCGTGCTAGTCGAAACTGTGTTACGGCAAAGTAATGATTCTCGTCATACAAATACAGGTCATATTAGCGTGTGCGAAAGCTTGTATAGTTACCGGGCTAGCAGGTCCGCGCTTGTCGGCCGCGTGGATGGGCAGGCCGGCGGAGCGGTGGAAGCGCGACAGGCGGTTGACGACGCGCGGGTGCGTGTGGGTGCGCACGCCGCACGCGCCGCCGTACGGGGACATCGCGAATATGTGCGTGGTGCCGCGGAGGGTGGATATCGCTGCCCAGCGGGAGTCGCTAGATATCGATATATCCTGGGAAATTAGTAAAGTATTAGGCCAAGCCAAGTAAGGAACCAGAAAGGGAAAAGATCGTAAATTAAAGTGCGTCGACCATGTTCTCTGAGGCGATGGTTCTTTATTGCCTAAATACATGTCTTTAATATCATATCACATAGAACAATATATTTTTACAATACAATACATGAAGAATGAAGAATGGAAGATCCGCGCTATATGAAACTACGCTGATATGGAAGAGATCGCTTTAAGCGATAAGGCCGCCGATTGTACAACGTATGTGGCTATTGATTGTTATTTTTAAGTTAGTCTGTAAGCATTGGTGTGCAATAAAGATATTATCTATCTATCTATCTATACATGCAATGTCATGTTATTTAATTATTTTACAATTGAAATCATCATCGTCATAGACATTTTATTTATAAATTAAAAAAATATCAAAATAAATGCAAATTATCAAAATCAAAACTTTTTGTCGACCATATTCAAATAGTGCAAATTTGTGTCCTGGGGTGTAAAAACAATATCTTATACCAACTCATAAGCGGTGACACAGTAGGTACTTCCGACTATTGTTTTCTCTGTATAAGGAGCCTGGTGTATTCGAGTTCCTACCTGCACTTTAGCCGTAGTATCGCCGCGGTGTAGAACATACAGATGATGCACGGACGCCAGACTAGGCGAGGAGGGGTGCGGGTTGATCCGGAACACGTGGAAGTCATGGCCGCGTCTGTCAGCTGTCACTAGCAGCATGCCGCTCGCGTCGAACTTTAGGGCGGTTACTGGTTCCGAGTGCGCTATGAAGTGGGCCACGATCGGTTCTATTGGCTCGGACGCGTCTTGGCCATCTTCTTCTTCCAGTCCCTGCAACAATAAATGTTAGTGATACTCTGTTGTTTACTTTTAGTTTTATGCCGGGGAATTGATCGCATTTTATGAAGCAAGCGCAGCGTACGACCTCGATAAATTGCAAGGATTACTTGGTAAAACCGTGGTTTTACACTAGATGCAGGTCAGGATAACTTGGACGGCCTTTTGCCTAGGGACTGGCAGCGGGAAATCCTCGGTAGGAGCTGTCTTACCTCCACATCTATGACGGTGACGACGCCGGGCTGCGCGGTGTCAGACCGCAGCGCGGGGGGCGACGGGCAAGGCGCCGGTGCGCGGGTCCCCGCCAGGCTGTGAGCCACACTTTCACCCAGACCGCGCAGCCCTTTGCCTAGGGACTTGGCGGCGTGGAGAACTGTCGCGGTGTAACTGCTTACGCCTTCGCCTGAGGGAAAATTGACAATTAAAGATCTTCTGGTATTCTACGTGTTGCCAAATAAGATTTCAGGGCATGTAGGTAGGTACTATTTTAATAAAAGCATCATCGGGTTAAGATTTTAAGGATTTCATATTCAGCTGCATTTTCGACGTCTACTTTGAAAACCTCAATGGTTTGAAAGTCAACTAAACTAGACCTTTTCATATTTTATTGTAAATAGTTTCGCAACTAGATGTTGCTGGAGGAAAAATTAAAACGCGCTATCGAAGCGAAACATAGTTTCCGTAGGGTATTTCGTGTTCATCAACTATTCGATCGCTACCTGTATACAAACATAAAATCTGCTATATTTAATATTATTTATATTCATACGAAAACTTTCCTCTTAACTATATTCTTTGTTTACTATACAATAAACAGCCGGTTGTAGATAAAAGTTCATTTCGAAACGTCTTTGTGACATAAATGACTAACGCTGAGTGACGTCACTTAACTGCTTTGTTTAATTAATTACAAATGTTTTGTTTGATTCCTACTTCGTAATTAATCAAAAATGCTTATTTATTTTCGTATATCTCTGTAAATGTAAATAAATAATGTTAATCTATTAGAGTTTTAATAAAGAATATGAAGAATATTTGGAATCAATGACACATTAATCAACACGCACCATAATATTATAATAATAGCAATAGCAATAAGTCGACCGAAATAACTGTTTTGTTTTCAAACGATATTCTCCCTTGGCTTTAACCTTGTTATGAAGGATTTTTCCGAAGAAAAATTTATTTCTAGCGCTAACCATAATTATAGAATTCGAACGACCGTCCGTCGTTTGTATACCATATTTCAAGCAATAAACAAATTTAATTTCGTTTCAATTCAATCACAGAACTCGTTAGGAATCTTAGAGGAAAATGTTGACTTCCTATTTTATCTAAGTTTCTTATGTTTCGTTGACAACGTTCAGTTTTGTAGGTACAACAAAATATTGTCATAAGAATTAATTATTGATGGGCTAATTTCATAATTCCTGTAACGTGCATATGCGAATTGGATTTATCAAGATTAACGAGTTTCAATCAATTGCTAAATGCATTTCTCAACATTTTACACAAACTTGCTATTGATTTTTCTCAGCAATAGGTATAATATTATTAATAGTAAATATAATTATTGCCGGACAATCCACACAGCACCATCTAAACACCGTGGGCTCTAGGCTTGCTTTACGGGGACTAGATATCTGATATACTTAATATAATAGACATACATGTGTAGATTTTTTATACATATAAAACACCCAGACCAAGGAGAACATACAAACACCTTACCCCTCGGCAGGAATCGAACCCTATTGCTCTGCAAGCTGACCTTTGCCCACCGCGCCATTGAGGAAGTAAATTTATTGTTGGAACTAGATTTTATTCGTATTTAAAGTTACCTAGCTATGTAAATATCGGCGTGTGCAAGAGAACCCACAGGAAAAAACCATTCCGCAATATTCTATTACGCAGGGCAATACGGTAAGTATTTATTTATCATGATAAGATACTAGCCAAGTCGTGATCAACTAGTAAACATATTTTTGTAAAAAAACTACAATAACAAAAACAAAACTTTATGCGCTGTTAACAGTTTGTCTATCCTAGATTTTATTAACTAGGTCACTCGTGTTATCGTAAGCGAACAAACCTGCTAACAAAAACGCAGTAATGATTAATGAACTAACCCTAAGTTAATATTTTAACGGAAGACACGCACCGTCTGTAGTCACGCACAAATTGTTTCGCAACAAAACAATACCTAAGGTCAAGTTATACTGGCTATCAAGTTCAGTACCCGATAGTACGAATAGGTATAATATTTATTGGTTCATTACGATAGCGTTACGGAAATATTCGAACAGCGTAGGCGATAGGTTCGACATTCAAAGAAGTTTATAAATCCTCTACTATTTAGATGACGCAACGCAAATACATGGATTTTACTTTAGTTCAAAATAGTGAATTCTTTCTTCTTTTCTTCCTAGCTTAGTAAAAAAAAAAATTTTGAAAGTAAATGCTTTAAAATCGGTATGGTATATTTGACGTCTTCTATTATACAAAAAATAACCGGCAGAATTGAGAAACTTCGCGTTTTTGAAGCCGTTTAATAAATATAAAGGTCAGGCCCTATCTTTCAGACTTTTAAGCTTAGTATTTCTATTGCCTCCCATGTTTAAATGAAATATGATCAGCGTTCAAAATGAAGTGTAAATTGGACATTTAAAAATGTAAATAATTTCATATAATTTCAATAACATTTTATAATTGTGTAAATAAAATGGTAACAATGAATTTACATAAACCTTTTAAACTCCCTGTTCAAGTTAACAGTACATATTTATACATATTCATTTATTTACGTCGGCATCGTCCATTAAAATTTCAAGCAACACAAAGGCTACAACAATGACTAATCTTTTGCCTAGGTCACAGACTTTTAGCAAAACCTAGAACGGAACCTTGTAAGTGATGATGCAAATTTAAGCGCAATTTGGTAACTTGACTTAAAAGGTAACGTAAGGTCAGTTTTAGAGACAGTTTCGTGCATAATTAAAGCATTCAGTACGGCCGGTGGCCCATGGTTCGGAAATAGTTTCTTTCATAAATTATTTATATTCATCCGTGTATTCATATTAGTATGATAATTGCTAATTTTATGTTACTATTATACAAATGAATGCAGAAATTATACATGAAAAAAATATTTTAAATTTAAGCACCGGCAACTTAATTTTTTAATATTATTCGGATCCACGAAACGAATTACTAATACGTATTTGAATTTCGACTTCAAGACTTAGGGCCTGTTTCACCATGTCCGAGGTAAATTATAAAATGGTTAAAATCTATCTATCGGCTATAAAATCTACTGACAACTGTCAGTGACTGATATGATAGACTAAAATTTACGTATATTTTAACCATTGACTTATTTACTAGGATATGGTGAAACCGGCCCTTCAATTCAATCCAATTTAAAACTATCGAGTAAAATTTTATTAAACAAGAAATTATAAAAAGTACAAATCAAGTCACATGCAATCGATTCGACGGATCAAATCGGTCAACTTACATTACAACCTTCATATAACCTAGCGCATATAACCTTTTAAACAACTCACCTTCACAACCCCCGCTGCTTCGCTTAGACTGGTTCAACTTCTTATCCGCATATGCGAGCCAGCGATCCCCCAGTGCCAAAGGGTTAATAGGCAAGCTGCCTCCTAGCGGACAGGGGCACGGGTAACAGGTGGTAACCGACATCCGGTCTTCTAATGTCCCCGCGTCGAACACAGCGAATCGCTCGGAGAATGACACCACGACGGACCGCTTGTTCGCCAGCACATCTAGGATCTGGTTCTTAAACTTTATGCTCTTCACCTGTGGAATTAAGGTATATATCAGTTCTTAACTGTTGATAGGAAATGGTAATATGAGAAACTACACTAATCTGCTATAATTGAAAATTCGGAAAAATTCTGATCAGATATTTAATTTTTTTTTTTTTTAACTGTGTTGCTGTAGATCTGTTTTCCTGTTGGTGAGCCCATTTGACTCTAGAACATAGTTAGAAATTCATACTGAACCAACAATCGAAGAACGATACAAATTGGAAATAAGATAGCAAAGCATAAAATAATAAGGAAATTCTAGGAGATTTATTTACCTATTATGTTTAAAGATCTATACCGTATCTAATACTATGAAATATCGCTAGCATCAATGTGTTAATCTGTTAGATAACTTTGATGATTGAAAGTACTTGCCTGCTCACCGCCCCTGATAGAAATGAAGCTGAGAGAACAGAAAGCCGGACCGGGACTGGCAGAATCGCAAAGCGCGATCAAAGGGCGTTTGGAAGCAAAGCAGTCCCCTCTAACTGGCGTGGGCAGTATTCTCAGCACTCTGACGGAGCCTTGTCTCCAGGATAGGACCTCCTGGGCCTCCCCGTTGGGTGGTATCAGCCAGACTTGCACGCCCGCGCCGTAGCCCAGGATCAGCAGCAGTGGCGATATTTCGGTCTCTCCGTCGCCCTCCGGGGTTGGTTCGTTTATGTCTGCGGTCTCGAATCTAGGATAGAGATTTACAGTATTTAAAGGGCACTCGGGCGAATGAGAGATTAGATTGAGATTAATCATTTCCTCTAATTTGGTTTGTCTGCAGATCTTTCAACAAAATTGATGGAAGAATTTAATTAAATAAAAGCCTTGATAATTGCTCCTTAGCCGGGTAATAATACAACATTAAAAGCGAGCAAGTTCTTTCAAGACCAAAAATACTAATCCCTCTTCTTCGTGTCGATTTCGTCATCAATGAGGATACGTGATTCCTTGTGGGATGATATTTTTCCAGACCTTAGTCTGCTACTTGTTCCTCTCCTTAGCTGAGTGAAGAACATTGTGTGTGTCAATGAGAGGAAAACTTACCTCGCCCATTGTATAACGTCCTTAGGATCAAGCGTGGAGGAGGTGAGCTTCACGTCGTTGATGAAGCCAGAGACTGCGTCAATGATGGAGCGGTCGGTCGGCGGCTGTGAGGGCACCAACAGAGGGCCTCCCGACCGCGCGTGTCGTGGCGACTCGGCCGACATGCTGCCTTTGTGCCGCCTGTGGATATACTACATTATCATACAAATAATTCTGCAATCAATACTCTATTGAACACAACATTACAATAAAAAATTATTAAGCTGAATAAAACACAAAAAAGATAAAATGTACAAAAATTATGAATCAATGGCCAGCCTAAATGGGGCAATCGAGATCTGTACTGACATCTTATATATGAGTGAAATATTTAATTAACCTCCTGCCTCACTACGCCCTAAAGTTATCAAAGATATAATTCATTCGTTTTTATATATGCTACTGAGTTAGCAGACAAGCATGTGGCTCATCTGATGGAAATTGATCAATGGACGTAATATGGGTGTTACTCGTATTAACCAGCCTAACTCCCCGATGTAACAGTTAGGGCTTGTTCAAGGGATAATGCAACATACACTCCTTAGCAAGATGCCAGTGCAGATCGCAGAATTAGAATCAGTTACTTTGCTAATGTCAATAGAATAGAATATAATAACAACACTCTAGGAGTATTACAAAAAAGTTCCACATTACACATAGAAGAGTGAAGTACAATGTGCACTTTTTCTCACTAAAGATGAATCTCTTCCAGGCAACTTTTGGAAGCTTTTGGAAGTATTTAGCGTAAATCATAGTAGTAAATATTTTCTCATATCTATTCATCATCATAATCTGATTCAAGAGGCTGTGCTGTTAAATTATATGTGGGTTTTCAGTGTAGTATTTGGTATGTATTGTACTAAAAAGACACAGACATGTCTTTTAGCAGTTTTCCTTGGCCTGGTTTAAAGGCCAGAACCAAGCAAAGGGACATCACCATGGGCAATGTTGGCTGTTAAAAAAATCCATTTTAAATACTAGCACATTTCAACAGCTATAAAATAAGGACACTTTTGTGTATGTAGATATCATACAATTTAAAACAACCAGTTTCAATGAATTTGCACTAGCAAGAAAAAATAAATTTATAAAGAGCTACCATTCAGAGGGGTGAGGGGTATGACCCCCACTTGTGTGGTTTTTTATTTTGAAATTAAACAACATGTTGGTGATGTTTCAAAAGTCCAATCCATAATACAATGTATATGTGTTATATTTAATACATAGATGTCTGGTACTCTGTTTGCTGTTGTTGTGTGGATTACCCAGCAATGTTTATTTTTTCTTAAAATTAATACCTTATTTTTATTTTAAGTAATTTAAATAATTATTTTATTATTCACACTAATAACATACTTTCTTCATGTGTCTTTGTGATTCAAAAGGCTCTTGGCAATAGTTATCTACTTATGTAAAACATTTGAATATTATCTGATAAAATTGACCTTGATGAAATTGAATTATTTATGAGAGACAGATTTAAAAATATCTAAATAAGGATATTCATAGGCCTAAGAACATTATCTATTGCATATCTATTTATAATATTAAGTATTAAAGGAAACAATATGTTTATTATTTATAATTTTGATGGAGATTTCTTTGTCTACAAGTTAAACCAATTGTTTCCTTGTAGATAGGCAATTGTTTGTTATTATAACTTAACATGTATTTAAAAAAATATTATTACTTTTAATATACATGATGGTAATTTTATTTTAATGTATTTAAATACAGATTTTCGATAGTATCTTTCGTCAGTGATTAATTTTTCAGGGAACAATTAAAGTAAGAATGTAACACAACCACAACTGTTTCCTGTTACATAATATTTTCAAATCTACGAAAAGTGAGTAGGTGTATGTTAAATGGGAACATAACCACTATTATTACGAAACAGCTGCTCTCAACCTTAGAAAAAAACAAAGTTTCGCAAAAGGGTCCGATGCGAGGACAAAGGAAATCGATTGAGGCTTCACTTTTCACACAGAGACCTTACCAACTTATAATAAAATACTTTGCTACGAAAAAATACTACGTCTCAGTTATATAAATTACCTTGCTTACGAAAACAATCCTCATTTTAAATCCATTTTCGAGTAAAATGCAATTGCGTCGTTTAGCTGGCAGTCGAAAACAATGACGTCACACGAATAAAAAACAAAACACCACATACATTATCTCATTTCACGCACCGGAGGTTTATCAAATTAACTAATGGAACACATTAAGCAAATAATTTAAAAAATAATTATTATATACAAAATTTACACAGATTCACGAAAACAGATGATTTTGTTTGAATGACAGAAATGACAATACTCCCACCACCGACTTCTTTCCTGGGCAGGTAAAGCTCTGCAATTGTGTGTGTGAGCGAAGCGGCTGTTTCATATGTGTGGGTGTTGTGTTGTTTGTTTGGTTTGGTTGTACACCTCAGTGCTTTGTCTATTGTAGAAAAATTGTGCAGAAAATGGGTTAATCGCTACAAGTCGACTAGATTAGTTTGGGTTGGTTGAGTGTTACGTTATATTTTATTCATTTTGTCTATCACCGAGACAGAATTAATAACATTTTAAATTGAACACCTTCCTTCCATAAAAAGCATCTAGAAGTCCTACATTCCATTCTAATATATATTAGCATTACCACTTTATTTGTTTGAAAACTACTACGATTTAATTTAAGTCAGAACTAGGAACTAACTCTGCAGGTTTATAAATTATAAAAGGTATTAAATTACTACCTGTTGGTAAAACATCTATACCACCAGTAGTAGTACTAGTCCCAAAATTGGTTTAAACCAATTTGTCACAGTAAAAGTCTTGAGTCTTGAACATAAATCATTATTAATTACCGATAATTATTAATATTTTTTATTGTGATTTGATAATTTTCGTATGTACCTAATGTAGCAGTGGGCACATGAAACTGTAACAGGATCCTAGAGCAGATTTTAATGTTTGGTTGGTTGGATATAAATATGGAAGCTATATATATAAATATAAATATATAATATATTATACCATTAATTTAGAATTGGAATTCGAAAAAAAAAATTTTAAAAAATTCAAGGATTTGGAATTCGCTCCCTGCTGCTGTGTTTCCTAACACCTACAATCTGAGTTTCTTCAAGTCAAGAGTGAATAGGTACCTTCTAGATCTTTGTGATCCATCCTCGTCCACATCGACACTTACCATCAGGTGAGATTGTGGACAAACAAAGATCTATCGTCCATAAAAAAAAAAAAAAAAAAAAGCACGGATGGGTTAGTAGATTAAGTTGACGTAGTAATTTACTATTTCGTGGTTAAGGTGATGTTTGTACTTCTAGGAAAATACCCGCAGGCAGCCAAAGTGTAGTTTTGTTTATTTTGTATAATGAAACATAGCTCAATTAAAATCGTACAATCTCTAGATACGTTTAGACATTAAATGCGTTGACTTCAGTTTGTTCGATTCCGAAAGTAATACCCTCATTATCAGCTAATGTCAATTGTGGCCATGGTTCATGATTATCTTGATGAAATCTAAAAACTACTTAAAAAGTAGAAAATTCTTACAGGTGGTCACACTGAATTCTGTATATGTAGTTGTGTACGTGCTGTACTGTATAATGTATACCGAGAAGTACTCTATCTATGTTGCTATTAACATATCTGACACTAGACCAATCACGAACCTAGCTTAAATGTGTGCAATTAAACCAAGCCGACCGAACCAATCACATCTGAGGAACGAACACAACCGCAACCTCGAATCACGTTACACATGAATAATTTAACGTTCCAATTGACACAAATAATTTTTTTTTTCTCTAGAAATAAAATATAACCTCGCACAATAGAAAAGTTGCATGGAATTAATGTCATGATTTTTAGAGTGTTACTGATTCAACAAACTTTCGTTTGTTACTCGTTTATTCATGCTCAAAATAACGACATCAAAAATAACGTTTTATTCGTAATCGTTGATGATTTACGCCATCTATCAGTGGACAACGTTAACTTGCCGAATCTATCAAAATTATCCGCAAGAGGCGCGAATTTTAAATATGCATACTCTCAGGTAAGGTAACAAACATAACTAAGGAGTATTCATGAAATGCCTATTGTTATTTTGCATTTTCGTGAATGCTGATGTATTCATATTCTTACATTTTAGCAGGCTCTATGTGCACCGAGTAGAAATTCACTTTTGACTAGTCGTCGTCCTGACACTCTGCGCCTATACGATTTCTATAGCTACTGGCGAAGTACAGTTGGCAATTTCACTACAATACCGCAATATTTCAAAGATAATGGATATGACACGTTTTCTGTGGGCAAGGTGTTTCACCCGGGTAAAAGTTCAAATTATACTGATGACTACCCGCTCAGTTGGACGAACATTCCTTACCATCCACCGACACAAAGATTTAAGGATTCTGCTGTATGTAAAAGTCATATGACAAATACACTAGAAAGTGATTTAATTTGCCCAGTGAACGTGAAGCATCAGCCAGATCAAAGTTTGCCTGATTTGCAGAGCCTTGACTATGCTATAAATATTTTGAAGAGTCAAGCCCAACGAAAACCCCCTTTTTTTCTAGCGATAGGATTTCAGAAACCACATATCCCGCTTAAGTTTCCAAGAAAATACCTTCGTAAGTACATTATCATACATATTATAATAGCAACATATGTTTTTAATTTGCTTAGTAGGTATATTTTTTTTCAGATAATATTCCTATCAGTTCAATTTCGATGCCCAAGTTTCCAAAAAAGCCGCAGCTGATGCCACCAGTTTCATGGCATCCATGGGCTGATGTTCGGGGAAGGGATGATATCAGACGTTTAAACATCTCATTTCCCTTCGGAATAATGCCGAAAAAGTGGACCCTAAAAATCCGGCAAAGCTACTACGCTGCTGTTACTTACATAGATAATTTGATTGGAGAACTCATTAACTATGTTGATATGAAGAAAACTATTATAGTTGTTACAAGTGATCATGGTTCGTTAGGATATTATAATTATAATAATATAAATTAACAATTTATCACTACTCACTCACTATGCGCAAACATAACTCAACTAAGTACCTATTTTTGCAGGTTGGTCATTAGGCGAGAATGGTCTTTGGGCTAAGTACAGTAACTTTGACGTGGCACTGAGAGTACCGTTAATATTTGTAGCACCCGGATTGGCTCCGAGAATAATAGAAGATCCTGTAGAACTCGTGGATATATTCCCGACATTAGTCGATCTTGCTAACATTAAGCGAAACATTCCTCAGTGTAAAAATACAGTTGACAAAATATTATGTTTTGAAGGGAAAAGTCTGATATCAAAGATGATCGGACACGAAGATGAGGAATCCTATGCTATTAGCCAATATCCACGACCAAGTAGCTACCCAAAATGGAACTCGGACAAGCCGCACTTAAAACAAATAAAAATCATGGGATACAGTATCAGAACAAAAACATACAGATACACTGAATGGGTCTCATTTAATAACACAGCATTTCAAATAAACTGGGATAAAATATATGGCTTGGAACTATATGATCACATCATAGATCCGGAGGAACATAACAATTTATATTTGGCTTTAAACTATACAAATATCAGAAATAAATTATCGAAATTTTTAAGATCACATGTTGATGAACTTACTTAAAGATAATAATAATAATAGAGGGCACTGTTCACTGTTATCCATTCATTGATTTACAATTTTTAAATAAGTGTTATAAATAAATATTATATATGTTAGAATTCTATTCTTATTAAAAAAAAAAAGATCTATTCAATCTAAACAATATAGCAACGGTTGTAGTAAAAAAGTTACGACTTTCACAATTACCTAAAGTAATTTCTCATACAGCCTACAATTAGCTAGCGCCCTTGTTAGAAATATTTAAATTACTATGGATGGATAATTAAATTATATTTTTTGTGAACGTAAATATAATGTACATAACGTAAATTTAATCATTCATAATAATATTGATAATACCGAACTACATCAATGTTTTATGTATCTTGCAAAAAGATACTGAATTTTCACATTTTCATTAAAAAAACTGCCAACAGAAAGATTTTCAAATTACCTCAACTTAATTTAGTTATAATTGCACGTAATTAAAGTATTTTACAACCCATACTGAGAAGGCATTTAAAACTTATTTTCTTAACATATCATGAATGAATATATAAATGCAACAAGCAGTCTAACCATAAACATACAATCCTTAAAATCACACTTAAGATCAGATTAAGCTCCGTTTGTCTTCAGCCACTAGTCTTCTAGAATGCTCCTCCATTTCCTTCTGCTTGAATCTAGCATATAAGGCACTGCTTGCGAGAACTATAAGATTTGAAGTCCACCAGAGAGCATTCTTTGATTCATTATACCATTGTGTTGCAATCACAGTTTGGGCGCAAGCTTTTGCTGTTCCTGAGATATTGTGAGTTAGTGGTGAAGTAACCTAGAACAATCATAATACAATAATAATTAAGTATATTTTCAAATATGTAACATAAATATACAATTGAAATAACATAAATTTAAAAGAAGACAAAACAGTAAAACCATTTATGATACAGTTACCTTTCTATTTTTCTCCTTTAATACATGACATGTAAACTATATGTAGTTATTTCGGATTGAATAATTATTTACCTTAATCTGTAGGGATGTAAAATATCCAATGGCAAAACCACATAGGCCACCAATAAACATTTGTATCCAGAAATATGTACTGTCAAAATTTGAGTACTTCATCAATATTGTAGCTTCTCCATTCAATAATATCAATGGCAGAAACAGGATTATTGAATAGGCATTATTATAGTATGATAGAAGCCAAATTTCTTGATTCACAGATGGCAGTACTTTCTTTGTATATATTGAGTATAGAGATAGCATTAATGAGCCGATGACGCCATATATAGTACCAGTCAAAGAGAATGAATCTGAAATAAGATAAAAAAACTTAAGTACAATAATTAGAGATATTTGGAAAAGTTCATTCCTTTTGAGAACTATGAATGATATTTGTCAATTCGAACCTCACGCTACACAAGCGCCTCTGGCGGCAAAATTGTTGGGGAAGCAATCTGATTGTTGATCTATTCTAATTCTGGGTTAGGGGAACTGAGATCAGCACTGACTCCTCGCATATGAGTATTGTGCATTGTCCCCCACCTAACCTGTCTCTAGTCAGCCCAACTCCCTGATGTATCAGAGAAGGGCACTAGGTGTTGTGTAGATTCAATCTTGATTCAACACTTTTTGATTGATAACAGAGAAAGTTATGTCAAATAATCAATATGAAATTACATTCTTACCCATCAAACTTTCCTGGTCAACTCCAAGATAGAATCCAAATATAATAAATCCGCAACATGAGATACATTTATATGATGTTGTTTGTCCCAACAACACCCAGCTAAACACAACATTGAACACTGTGGTGAGGGATCTACCGACATAGTAAAATGGTACCCCCACATATTTTAGGCATAGGTTGTTCGTTGCTATCATCAAAGTGAACATGCATGACAGGGGGATGACCTGGAATAAACAACTATATTTAATTTATTACCAATAGAAATCCAGAAATTAATTCTATCCACAACATGGGTTTGAATATTATGGTGCTTTTTATTAAAAAAAAAAATAATTAAGTATAAAAGATAAATTTATATAATTATTATGGCATTTTTTTATGTCTTAGTTACTTTTATAATATCAGTGTAGTAAAATGTTTCAAAATTCATCATCACGGTATATGTATCCGCAATTAGTTTTTTTCTGCTGTTATCAGTACTAACATTAATGAACATACATTTCATTCTCATTATGATAAGCAATAGCGGTCCTTCAATCAGTTTTATCAAGCTTTTATGATAACATTCCAACACAAACACATTTAGCATTCATTACATACTCAATATTAATAAATTCATATTAGGGAGTGGGCAATCTATGGCTGAAATGATGATAACAAAGACATATTTTTGAGCTAGAAAAGTTGCAGTGTTAACCTAAAAGATAAAAACTATTTATTTAACAATTTAATACATCTCACCTTTCTAATAGTATCAGCTTGCCATGGTGTACCTTTTGGGAAGACAAACAAACCAGGAATACCTCCTGACTTGCTTAGTAATGTGCATATTGTGAAGGATACAATGCACTGAAACCAGGTGATGAACAGCGGAGCCTCCAATGCTACTGTTTGACTGCTCAAAAGAGTTTTATTCACAAATACTGTAGCTATTGATACCACCCTGGAAATGGAAGAGTAATAGTTTTTATTCTTTCTAAGCACTTGTGAATATTGCCTGAAACAGTGTTTCTATACTTGTGTAGCTATTCTTTGATATATCAGAGTTTGTTTGAGTATATGAGAAAAAGTTATAGGTACCTACATTAATATACTAAAGGAAATATGCACTTTTTTTGAATCTCTATTTTGTATCTTGGAATCAGTTGTAATAGCCGATAAACAGATGAGTTATTTGCTGCTTGTACTTTTTACACTGCTTCCATTGAGGCAGGCCCTTCACTATTTGTCAAAAACATCTCGTCGTTTTTTAAGTCGACGAATAGATTCTGGTACGGTCTGTTGTCCCGCAAGCTGGTTTGGGTGATTCGGGATTTTGGGGTGATTACATAGGTACATAATGACAATATTTACCAGTAACAGGCGACAACAATGAATATGTGTATGTAGCGGGAACATAGCTCAGCATTCGGTTCCTTCATCTTATATTAACTCTTCTTGATCCCGAGGAACGCCTCGCAATGTGTAACTAAAATTTTCTTGTTTTATTTACAAATAAAATCAACCCGTAATACTCATCACAAGTAATTACATCAATAATTGATTGAATGGCTACATTACTGCAGAGAGTTTAAAATCACTACGTTTGTTACTTTTCATTCAATCAATTTAGTACCTACGTATTTGATTGAGGTTGCCTTGCTGAATGATTTATGTTGTATTTATGTATTTTATATATTGCATTGTAATGTTGCTATGCTGACCCAAATATTTTAAAACATTCGTAGAATTGTAGATACTCTAAACTCCTATTTAATTTATTATAACAGGGGTAGCGCGGCACCGTGGGACACTTGTATTTGGTACACAGATTAGATAGATAGATATATGACGCGTTTATTTGTACTCTAGTCACACACATACAATAATCGGGCAAAAACAAAAGGATACAATACCTATTAACTTAAAATTAGTTAAAAGTTATACATGTTTAGGAGTATTAGATTCTTTAGTTAGAGCCTGAGACGGCGCTAAGGCTACTGTTAAATGTGGGAAAATATATAGGTACACAAAATCAAAACTGATTATTATTATAACAACTAATTCATAATTAGAAATAATACGAACGTACACATAGCGTCTAATAAAAACGTTCGTACCACAGAGCGAATGAAATTAAATGATATTGCGAATTTGATAAAGTGTGTTTTGACGCACTTCGAACTTAATCCAAGTTTCTCGAGTAGTTTATAAGAAGCATCATTCAAAATAGTGCGGTTTTTATTACAATAACCTGTAACCTGATCAAAAATCGCAAGACTGAGCAGTAGATAATAAACGAAGAAAAGATAATTGAATAGCCGTGTTGCTGATAATTATATGAGTAGGTATTCGTTTAAAGATAAGTAATATTCTATGGATTAATGGATTAGTAATGTGACCAATTCTGATATGCTATTATTTCAATATTCATTTACGTTACAATATTCACGAATATTTCAATATTAGCAATCCAAACTGGTTTAGTATTACTATTCGGATTCGTTTTGGCTCAGATTGAATATTAGTTCCGCATTAAAACATCTTGAAACATTCTAAATATTGTTCTGAGATTGGTCCGGTTGTACGGACTTACGCTGAATTATTTCTAAGCAGATCACTTGAATTATAAATAATGTAGGTAAGTATGGTTGAATATAGCAAGCACTAATACATTTATGAAATAAATCGGCAAAAATATTCTCATTTTGACTGTCTATTTAGCACAAAGGCACGACTGTGATACCTACCTTGAATATTACAATTTAAAATGATAGGTAAATATCACTAATATTTAATAATTATTTCTTTAAATATTTTATAATATTACTAAACTAATAAATTCATATCAACTAATACATATAAATATCGGTACTAACCCTTTAATTATGACAAAAAGTTATACATTATTTTTTCGAAACCCCCTCTCTTTATGAAAGAAAAAGCATACAAACAAATCAGATGTGTTAAATATATTAATATAAAATAACTTTGAAACTCTTAGTTTGATGAATAATGTGATGGCCTTACGATAAAAGATAACACACTGCCTGTATCATGGAGACCTGAACCATAACTAAGTAGTATATTATCCATGAGCCTAACATTATTCATTTGTAAGTAGAGACAATGAAATAAAATAATAAACATCAAAACAGTGTTCAAAAATACTTAAGTGAAAATATGATGATTATGCAATTTGGAAACCTTACAAGAACTGTAGATCTACAAGTAAAACTTAGAGGCTGGCTACACTAGCTGATGTGCAGAGTTCCATGTAAATTTAAATGTCATTGTCATAAGTTTGTGTGTCAATGTAAAATTACTTTTATGTCAATGTTCAAATAATATGATCATTTCGTCATCGTATCGTTGCGATGCGATGATCACATCATCGATGAATAAATTATTTCATTTTATCATTGATCGGCTGATGCAGGAGCGAAGCTAGTGACTGTGTTATTTTATCACTCTAAGCCGATTTTACTGTGGCGCCTCACCCTGAATGGCGTAGTTATAAAAATAAGTATCGTCAAAATCACTGCGTTTGATTCAGAGAAGAGAACCTTCTGTAACTACTCCAACATGGATACTTCAAAAACTGAGTTTTATACGCCGGAAGAAAAAGGAACAACAACGGGATTTTTTACCGAAAAACTCACAGCTTTTAATATTACCTTGTTTGCTATCTTTTGTGTATTTGCTTACAAAATTATTAAAAAATTTATGCCGATCCCGGTAGAACCAGAATATGAAGATCTCCCAAAGATTCGCAAAGACATGACAGTTGCAGAACTGCGCCACTACGATGGGAATCAGCCGGACGGCCGGGTTTTGGTGGCCGTCAATGGCTGGATATTCGACGTGACCCGAGGACGCCGCTATTACGGACCCGGTAAGTGCATTAGCATACTGCACGTCATTGCTTATTTTTAGACTTGACACTACTCTACAAATTAAAATACCGGTCGGCATTTTTATCATATTATATTGCTTTTACATTTACCCTAAAATGTAAATAATTTTCAGAGGGTCCCTATGCAGCTTTTGGCGGTAAAGATGCGTCAAGGGGACTAGCTACCTTCTCCATCTCTCCTCCACCATCCGACAAGGAATATGATGACCTCAGTGATCTCAAATCTATGGAGATGGAATCAGTGAGAGAGTGGGAGGCACAGTTCAGAGGTATGTATGTTATGTAGATACAATGGCTACATTGCAATGACCTAATAGCAGTGAATAGGTCAATTAGTGAAGCACTCTGAATTGCTTCATTAACACCTTACCCTTGCTCAATACAGTATGGTCTGTTCTAGACTCATAAAATGGACTGATTTAACTTCTGCTGATTTTTAGTTGTATGTATTTTGTATGTGGAATTGATTATTGATTGTCAGTTTGCACAAAATGTGCTGGATTGCATTTAGGTATTTTGTTTTACACAAAAATTTCTTAATTTAATATAAAATATTTTACTATGATATTATTGATCCCTTTTTTACACTAAACCTAAACTATCAAGATACAAATCATTTTCAAACAATAATGATCTAAAAATAAATAATTAGGTATATTACACATTTCTGGTGCAGCAAACAATAATCTAAATTTCTAATTTAATAAACCTCTAATAATATAACATTAGTTCCCTTAAATGTAAAAAAAAGTATTATTTTGTAAATTATATATTTATTTATGAAACATGTTTGAAACACTTGCATGTGAGTCACCTTTAATGCAAATAAAACTACATAAATTGAAATTACGTCATCCATTAGGAAGCTATGCTACCACAGCCAGACAGATAAACAGACACATCAAACTTACATAATACACCCCTCTTTTTCAATTGGAGGTTAAAAAGAGCAACAGAAATGTATGTAGTAATCTAAAAAAATTTTTTTTTATCATTATTAATTTCGTAGTATGAATTTAAACCAAAGTTTGATCTCTAAAGGTACTTTTTTTCTGTTTATATTTTTTCTTTTGCTTCGTTGAATAGATTATAGCCTGGGTTTATCTAGCCACAATACCAAAATATTAATATTATTATATTAACTGTCACCAGCGCGCAATGTTTGGTTAAGCCAAACCTATACAGATTACATTTATCAGGAATCTACTGGTTATTATCTGTTAAATGTCATGTGCACAGGGAGCTTAGCATTACACAGATAACAGAGGAAAACACAATATTAAAAGTAGATGTTCCCTCCGATATAAACAATAAATAGCGCGAATGATAACTATCTCACATACTTTCAGAGTAAATGACTTTTCAGTTCCATAATACGTAATTATAAAGGAAATAAGAATTAAACTGCGGGAAGAATAGTATTTTTGGAATGAGCATTTTCAACCATACCATAAATGTATTTATTTATAGCTTTTCACGCCACGGCCTTGCGTGTGTTTGTAGAATTTCATGAATAGTCATTTATTGATAATATTATTATACGTCACAATTACATTTTAGTTACACTGGTTTTTTAGTACTAATAATGTCAAAACAAATAAATCATCAAATTCAATTACTTAATAAATATGTCAAATTGCAAATACTTAGGCAATAACACATATGTCAAGTTTTAAATAATAAATAAATTACAATACAAACGAAATGTCAATGCAAGCAAATTAATTGGTATGTTAGCTACTTATGATTTCATAGTTTCATAGTAGTTTATTCATCATAGGCAACATTGTACACTTGATTTCGTTAAGTTCTAATAATTATTATAACCACACACAGAAAATACGGGAAAAGACACAGACAAGACATTCAATATGATATGTAACATAATAATTGAGCTGCCCAGTAGTGGCATTGTCACATTTGTCACATAGTGGCATTTGTCAGTGAGCACTCTATGAACTCATCATAGGTATAAAATGTCTGTTTTATAAGCCATCGTTTTAATCGTGTCTTGAATGCGGAGTCGCCCGTGGCTTAAACCACCGAATCTGGGAGTTTATTATATACTGTCGCACCCATAACATGAGTTATTCTGGCAGATTTCTCGAGTGTGCGCGACACTGTTTCAAGTTTGTGCCGGTTACGCGTTAAGTACGAGTGATATTGCCCGTTTGTCACATACATGTCCATGTTGGACCGAACATACGAGGCTACCTGATAAATGTGAATGCAAGGTAGTGTCAGAACCTTTAAGGTTTAAAAGTGGGGACGTGCAGATACGTCGCCACGTATTCCTGCCACTGACGTATGCCCCGTTTTTGCATACGGAACACGCGCTCCCAATCGGCAGCGCGTGACCACAGCTCGGTACCATATTGTAGCAAGGAGTGTACGGTGGCGAATTAACATGCACGTACTACGTCGTAACTATCTTTGATAGGCGATTCAGTGCGTAACATGCACTACCCAGCTTTGAGCATAGTCTGTGGATGTGATCTGACCATTGCAGTCCTCTGTCAATTAGAAAACCAAGGATTTTCCCACGGGAACAACTTATTATCCCGCGGTTAAAAGTAGCCTATAGCCTTCCTTAATAAATAGTCTATCTAACACTGAAAGGACCAATAGTTTTTGAGATGAGCGCGTTCTAGCAAACAAACAAACTCTACAGTTTTATATTATTAGTGATGGAACAGAATGAATACATAGTTATTAACTTTAAAATATTTAACATTATAAATCAGAGTGGAATATGAATTTAAAAGTAATATCCCTCATATTACTTTTAAATTCCTTTCATGTTATTTCAGAATTTAAATGCTGGGGTTCGGAACACTGACTAACCTCTGCACCGACATTTATCTTGTGTATTGTAGCCGTCCTTCTAATTTGTTCTGTGACCTTGCAGTTTTATTACTATATTTCCCACACATAATATCTCAATTAAAAATATAATTCACATAGTATAAGTATTAGGTACAATTTTCTCAATATTATTGCGATAGACTAGAACTTAAGGTCAACATTAGTTGGGTGCTTATAAATTTTTGTGCATGACTGTTATGAGGACACAATGTACCTAGTGTTTTAAAACATTTAAAAAAAAAGTCTATATGCAGTGTTACATTATGTATTAAACTGGTTGGCTTGCCATATAATTAAGGTCAAAGTCAAAACGTTTATTTCCTTAGAAGCCTATGCTTACATGGACAGGTTTTTTTTTATTTTTTATTATTGTTAATCCTTCATTTGACCACAATCTCACCTGATGTAAAGTGACGATGTGGTCTAAGATGGAACATGAAGGCCTAGAAGATGGCTTCTCCGGGCCACATTACGAAACACGAAAAAATCGCTTCACGCACTGGCCCAGCCCGGAGGGTGGTGACAAGCCGCGGCCGAAGCCTCCCACCAGAGACTGTTCTTAGCACCACCCGGAAGTCACGTGTAAGGATTCAGAGGGTTACCACTTACGGACGCGAACAGACAAAACCTCCAACTTAAAACAACATTGTCTTGACAGTTCGCTTAAATTTTTTGCACTTTAGGTGTGCTTCGACTGAAAATTTCTTGAATATGTTGCGTGCGATGTGATTCTAATCAAATGAATCACTAAGATGAGCGACATGAATAAAGATGTTCTATTGGTTATTATTTATATAAACACATTCATATCTCAGTTACCTTACTTATCTTTGGTAGAAACGCATCTTTAAAGCCTTGACCTACGATATGATACTAAAAAAGCCGTGTTGGCCAAGTGTTGCTCCCACTTAGCTAACAATCGAATTCCATTCCGAAGGTCGTGGGTTCAAACCCCAGCGGTGCACCTCTGGATTTTCCTTCTCGATAAATGTATGTGTGTTAAATACGTGCTTTAACGCTGAAGGCAAAAACGTCGTGAGAAAACCGGCATGTTCTGAGGACTTTAAGGAGTTTAAAGAACAAGTGATATTCACTTAGCCGCACTTGGCCAGCGTGGTGAATTAAGGTCTAATCTCTATCGTCAAGAGAGAAGTCCCTGTTTCCAAAATAGGGGTGCTTATGCTTCGATACGAATAAAGGATTACTAGACAAAACTTAAAATGCGATGCGAAGTTTCTCTGCATTAATTTCTTCAGTGGGCTTACCATCTGATTGCAGACTGCTGAGCAGCAAATGCATACGCTTGTGAATCAAATAAGTAGAAGGCAGTGGGTCACCGTCTGCCAAAAGTATAATCCCTTTGGAGTGGCAGTGGCCGAATACCGCGTAGAAAATTTTTAGTGGTATTTTTAGTATTTAGTGGTCTAAACTGGACGCCGCGGATTAGTAAGCCTATAGCTTCGGACGACCACTCAGATGAAAGCTGACCTGGTCTAAGTTGCGGTCAAATCAAATCAAATATTTATTTGCAGAATACTATTTTAAAAACAGGTCGAGATCTTAAGATCTCGATATGTTTTTGTTGTAATTAATTACAACACCTATTTAAACTTGTATCTTTTTATTGAATTAATGTTAAGTAGTAGCCATGACAATATAAACTTACAAAGAAAACTGTGCACTAAGTGATGTCAATTGTATTCAACCTGCAAGCAGATATGCAAATATAAGCCAATGTGAAAATGGTAAAGTAATATGCAAATCTATATATATAAAAGAAAGTCGTGTTAGTTACACCACTAATAACTCAAGAACGGTAGAACAGATTTGGGTGAAAATTGGTATGGAGGTAGCTTAGAGCCAGGAGACGGACATAAGATACTTTTCATCCCGTTCGACAGCG
This sequence comes from Gymnoscelis rufifasciata, assembly GCA_929108375.1. Taxonomy (NCBI): domain Eukaryota; kingdom Metazoa; phylum Arthropoda; class Insecta; order Lepidoptera; family Geometridae; genus Gymnoscelis; species Gymnoscelis rufifasciata. The sequence goes on along the minus strand of OV815302.1, from coordinate 6,358,913 downwards.
TTTCCGTGTCATGAATATATCTTCTTAATATATATAAATCTCGTGTCACAATGTTTGTCCTCAATGGACTCCTAAACCACTTAACCGATTATAATAAAATTCGCACACCATGTGCAGTTCGATCCAACTTGAGAGATAGGATAGTTTAAATCTCAAATTATAGCCGCAATTTTAATTTATTACTAATTATTTTTCTGTTATTATCTACAGGTTAACAAAAGTGTAAAATAAATGTCTTTTTATAGGTTGTCTATGATTTTTCTTGATAAGCTACGATACGTGGTGGTAAAATACTCTTTGAGCTATTTGTCTATGTCTCGAAAGTTCAATATTCATTTTATAGGTTGTCTATGATTTTTATTGATAAGCTATTTATTCATACGTGGTGGCATAGAGTAGTAACATAGACACTCAAAGCGTGGTGGTTATATACTCTTTGAGCTATTGTCTATGTCTCGAAAGTTCAGTATTCAACATAGTTTTCAATCATTTTTTTCTGACATGAGTTTGAAGTAGGTGCTTAATTTTTTTTAATTTTTTTGTTAAAAGCGTCCGTGAAATAGCGGAGATTATCTATATTCTATCTTCTATATAAATAAAAATGAATTGTTGTTCGTTAGTCTGATTAAAACTCGAGAACGGCTGGGACGATTCAGCTGATTTTGGTTTTAAAATGTTTGTCGTAGTCCAGGGTAGGTCTAAACGGTGAGCAAATAAGGAAAAATTTCCGGGAACTTTTTTTACCCGTGCGACGCCGGGGCGGGCCGCTAGTAATATATAATATTAAACCGAAATTTCTTATCATGTTTGAAGCAGGTCTGTGTCCAGGTGTGGGCTACATACGGCTGATACAAAGATGATGATCAATGATCATATACGCGCGCGTCTTAGGGGTTATCCTTGGCGATAAACTTCTATTTGACGTGTCTTAGTTTTGTAAAACCAAACAATGGAAATAAATGATTTTGTATCTTGTATCTTTGATCGGATGTAGATGAAATTGTAAATTAGGCATCCAGGGCGCTTGGCTTCGTGCTCCGAATGTCATCTGAATTTCAAAGTATTAAAACGTTTAAAATTATATACTCTGCTTACGTTCGAAGTCACTTTGAATAATGCTTTACAAATATGTTACCCTTGCTATATGACATACATATCTATAATAGGATTGAACGGATACAGAGGCGTTTTTTGAGACATGTTCTATTTAAAGCTATAAGGTTTATCTAACTGACTATAAAGAGAGATGATTCAAATTTCACTTTATCCTGTTGGAAGTTAGACTGAAAGTAGCGGATTTATGTTATTTAATGAACGTGGCGAGTGGTACTGTTGACTGTCCAACACTTTTGCAGCAGATTCTTTTGAAAACGAACTCTAATTTTCTTCGTAAACCTAACCTTCTTCATGTTCCAATGTCATGTACAAATTATAGGCAAAATGCATTTATTGACAGTGTTGTGCTCGCCTATTACAGGCACATATTCCATAGTTCATAGTATTAACAATGTCTACTAAATAATTTTTTTATGTTATATTTGCTGTTGGTGGTGCCTTAGAAAATAAATAAATAAAACAGAGTAGTTTGGTTGCTGATAATGTTGATATAGATTTTTTTAATACTACTTGTAACGAAATTAAAGGTTTGTTTATTGATTTATTTTTAAGCGATAATTAGTTTATTTTGTAATATTTGTTGGTTTTTCATTTATTTATGTAATATAATATCTTAAATTGTTTAGTTTAGTTGTTTATATTTTTTTTGTGTAGAGCGCATGTTTTTAAGTTTGTTCTTGTATAAATTTTATTTTTAAGCAAACAATGTTTTTATACCTTTATCATTTAAATAGCTGCTAGTTTCCCTAAGACTGTAAAAATAAAAATAAAATAATATGCGTCGCAAGGTGACATCACATATTATTAATCTGTTAAAAGTATGTTTGTGTCAGTGTGACTTTAATGTACGAGCTCATTTAACTATCTTCAATGGCATAGGTTACTTATATTATGTTTCTCATTTCAGAGAAGTATGACCTCGTTGGAAGACTTCTGAAGCCTGGTGAAGAACCCACGAATTACTCCGACGAAGAGGCTGAGGAAACGGACACCTCCACCACGGCTACCGATGAGAAGAAGGACAAATGAGCCGCTTCTAGCCTTGTATTCAAATTGTTTGTACACGCCCTTTTTGAGTCCATCAGGCTTTTTAGGGTTTCGGTCAAGGAACCCTTTTAATTTCGCCTTGTCTGTCTGTCTGACTGATTTTTTAAGAGGCTATTCAAGGGCCGAGAGAGCTGTAATATTGGTACAAAACTGTCTCGGCAAGATAGGGGTACTATAAAAATACATTTCTTGAATAATGCCACAAAAACAAAGAAGTGTGGAGTAATTTAAATTTAGTAAATCAATAATTTCAAGCTTAAACCATGCATATCATGGAGATCTAATTTACCGTTATTTTTGATTATAGAGGCAATGAATTAAAACCTACATAATTCCGTCCAATGAAATAAATTCACAATAACCTTATTCGTTAACTAGATTTAGACACTTGTCAATAATTTACGAGCGAGGAGGATAATCTATATAAATAAAAATGAATTGTTGTTCGTTAGTCTGATTAAAACTCGAGAACGGCTGGGCCGATTGAGCTGATTTTGGTTTTAAAATGTTTGTCCTAGTCCAGGGTCTAAACGGTGAGCAAATAAGGAAAAATTGCCGGGAACATTTTTAACCCGTGCGACGCCGGGGAGGGCCGCTAGTTTTCAATATATTTGCAGTTTCGGTATCGGGTTGGGTAAGTTTTAAGGTGGTATGCATTAGTTTTAGAGTCAAAGAACTAGTGTTAGAATCAGGTTCCAGTTGAAAGTCTTGTCCAAAACAGTCTCTTTCAGATGCTTTAATAGTCACGGTCAGACAGACACATACTCACATTAGTGATCAAACTCATAACATATACCTATATTTCTGCATCAAGAGCTAAAAATCATCACATTATTTTTTAACCTTAAGTTACTCTTCAAGTGTATAATTTATTTTTTCTTCGTACATTAACAATTTTTTACTGACTCCTATTTATATTAAAAATATCATCACATTGATAAATTTCTGTGTGTGTACATTCGGTTTAACTATGTACTTACTCGGCTTAGAAGGCGAAATCACTTGTTGAAACTGGCTCTTAAAAGTGATCTTTGCAATTGGGTTATTGAATTAATAAGTCTTAAGGTTTTTCCGATTTATATTCATGTGAATTAATTATTTATATTCATTAAATTTTAATGAGAAAATGATATAAATTCGGTTATGTTCTTAAACTAAATTAAATTAGCATTTTTTAAAGGACCGTATCGTTTTATACAGGCACTTTTTTCAACATCCCAATTGCTGAACTGAATGTGATGCTCGACCCTAAATCGATTGTTTTGTATTGTTCTTAAAATGAAAGACTGAATGTTGGCATGTTATTTTTAAAAGATATTTAGGCATGAGAGCTATTCAAACTCTTATTTCTTAATGGCTATGTGTATAAGTGCATCCACACATGTTAAATATTTTGTGATATACCGGGGAACCTACTCGCGCTTACTGCAAAGTTAAATAACTATCCATTTTCTCTCTTATTATGTACATATACTTAACTGTTTTGTAGTTTTGTAATAAAAAATAATATTCCACTTTTGCCCTGAGTAGCACCTGGACCCAATATTTCTAGTAATTTTTACCAAATTAAATACGTTTATAAATTTAATTTATATCTTACTTCAGCCAATTGTGTGGATAAACTTTCTGCCTTGTACTTAGAATTTTATGATGCTAAAATTAACTATTAATCTTATTTATTGCCTTACGCACAGTCATTATTTCCAAAATTCTGACTAATATTCATACAAAAACAAAAGGCTTACTCGGAAGCGTCACATATTAAAGTACTATGCTATACCTGTCCTACTCTTGAATTTATGTTTAAATATGGCGATGTTAAGTGACGCATATGAGTACGGCTATATGAAATTAACTATGAAGTTACAAATAAATAAATTGAATATAACAGGAATGGATGGGGAACATACATTGTACAGCTAAAATTAAAATATGTTTTTTTCTAAGGTAAGTAAAGTACCCACGATGTATGTAAACAACTTTAGAAAAACTATTTAATTTGTTGATAGAGTTGTAGCTGTTATTATATTAAATTTAATCTTCACCTCAGACTTTGAACAATAAGTACAAAAGTCACATAATAATAAATTACTAAATGGTTGGATTCATTCAAAGATTTAAAAAATATGCAACTATATGTACCTAAAATTATTAAAATATTGTATTATGCAGAATATCTATGATATTTTTCATGTTGGAAATTAAGACCCTAAATGTTAATTATCTATGCAGTCAATATCTAAAAATGTCATAAGCAGATAACACGGGCTTGTTTCACAATTGCCGAGTTAACTATTCTATGATTATTAATTATATTATAGCTCTGTATTTAAACCAATGAGATCGTGAAACAGGCCTAACGTGCGGCCTACCTACTTGTTGCACATCCTTATTGGCGATGCAAAGATACTAACTAGCGCCTCTAGTGTCAAAATTGTGAAGCTGTCTGAGAACGACAGTTTCACAGTTATCGTTACAATTAACGTTAGGGAAAAACATAAATAATAAATACAAATGCCAATTATGCTAATAAATATTCAAAACGAAGAACTCCTTGTTTGGGACCTTAAGAAAAGATTACATTATTATTTTGATGATAAAATCTACCTATTGTATCTATCTACATTTTATTGCAAGTGTTTTTAAATTCGTCCTATTAAGTTAAGTAGTCATTATTATTCAATAATAATAAACTGTTTATAGAAGGGATTTATTACCGAAATACTAATTAAAATAGGGTACTTTAATTTCGCACTGATAGGATCATTCTAGTTTTCGAAAGCGTAGGTTTGTTAATTGTGGTGTATAAAAAAATCCTGTGGCTTTTAAGTAACTTAAAAAGAAGTTTCTTAATTCATATTTCACTGCTTTTGTGTAACCAACCTACTGCGCCATTTGTTATTATTATTAGCATAAATTGATTTTTTTTGTGAATTTTGTATAATGTGTATAATATTATACCTATCCAATATTTGATCAAGTTTCTCAGATATATGCATAATTTTGTTATATAATGTTTGTTGAGATCTCCCCATATAAATATAAAAAGTTGAGTGTTGCATTTGTATTTATACAATTAAAGAATATACTTATTGTATGTATTGAAATATTTTGTTTTTATTTTTCCTTAGATTATTATTATTTCTAGACTTTTCTCTATTGCATTATTATAGGGGCTGTCGAGAGTACGCTTTTTAATAAATTCGCTTACTAATCGAGGATTGAACGATACGATTCGTATCACTGAACTGTAATGGAGTTGTGCAGGGCAAATGTCGATACATAATGAATTTAAATAATAAATAAAATCCCTTAATATCGATAAATATTTTTGGAGTTTACTCCATAAGAAACGATTTAAGTTATAAGGCCCGGTACGGAAATTTTATGAGGAGTAAAATCAAAGTGTAACACGAAAAGTTGAGGCGTTACGTAGAAAGAGACAAACATATATATCTGTAGGATTGAACGTTTAAAAGAATGAGATGGAATACATTACACAGCGTATCGCATTCTCGGGGTCTCCTCTTTGCGCGATACTTCGTAGTTGAGACTACGAAGTATCGCGCAAAGAGGTATTGCTGTATTTTATTTATATTATTGTATAACATAATTTATGTAATACGCTTTATTGAAGTAATATAAATAATCCGAATAATTACAGATAAGTATGTTTGTTTCTCTTATCATTTTAGCAGATGCGTTCATTTACCCTTTTTTTCTATTCGATATATATCATAATTAAATAAATAAATAAATTTAATTATAGTTCGTAAGGAGTATACTCCAATCGTCCGTCGTAGCTGACACACACACACTTTTTTTATCTAACAAGAGTGCTTAAATAGTCTGCAGTAGTAGTCTCAGCGGCGTAGGCCTCCCCTAATCTCTTCCAAACTTCTCTATCACGGGCCTAGTCGGACCTCTTATATATTTCATAAAAAGTGACACCCAGATGGAACAAAGTTCACGTAAATAAGTCCCATTCGGAACATTCTGTACACATTGGCATATTAAGTACACGGTACCAAATACCATAATATATATTTTTTAGTCCGTTATTTGTTTGTTCCAGCTGATCCCTGAACCGCTTTTACTTAAACATTCACTGACAGAGTTTTAATTTTGTTTCTTAATGATTTCAATAACGATTCCTAAGAACGCGAGGTTACGAGAAAGAGGTTCTTTGGTCGTAGATGTTACTATAACTAGCCAGTCACAAAACAAACACAACTTGTCGGTCAACCCAAAAAAGACTGAACTTGTACTCTTCACACGCAAAAATAAACTAGCAACATTAATGCTACCGACACTTTTAGGTGAAACGCTAACCCTTAGCAAGGAAGTGAAATACCTCGGCATATGGCTTGATAGCAAATTGCTATGGGGTAAACAGTTAGAGCACGTTATAACAAAGGCCACCAACGTATTATGGCAGTGCACTCGGGCTGTAGGCAAGGACTGGGGCCTTAAGCCAAAGCTGTGTCTGTGCTATACACAGTCATGGTCCGCCCAGTGCTAACGTACGGTGCAATTGTATGGTGGCCGAGAACAAACTTGGTTACCACAATTAACAAACTACAACAAGTCCAAAGGCTAGCCTGCACACTGATCAGTGGATGCAGAAAATCAACACCATCGGCAGGGTTGGACACCATACTAGGTCTGGTACCATTGCATATACATATACAGCAAGAAGCAATGGCGTCGGCTTTAAGGATCATATCAACAAACCAGTGGAAGGGAGACTCAGGTAAAACTAACCACTGCAAAATATCGGAGAAAGCTATCACTGCGATCCCCGAAGCTGCCAATGGCACTGATAGAATAGCAACAACTTACTTAACCGGGAAGAAACTGGAGATATTGCATGAGGAGCTGGAACCAGAACTCAGCGCAACAGACGCTAACACATATATTATCTACACTGATGGATCAAAGAGTAAAACAGGAGCCGGCTGCGGCTATTACTGCCCTGAACTTAGTATCTCATGTGCTCAGCCGTTAAATTCAGCAACAACGGCTTTTCAAGCAGAAGTACTGGGACTATCGCTATCGGCTCACAAAATCCTACAGGAATTAACTGAGAAAGAGCCAACGGATAACATTAAGCTGGTATTCAAAACAGATAGTGCGGCACTAATAAACGCACTTAAGAGAACAGAAACACGATCAAAATCGGTTGCAGAATGCTTCAACGCTCTGCAGAAGCTCTCGGAGTTTCAAAAAGTCAGTAAAGTAATATTACACTGGACTGAAAGGATGTCTTGCCAAGGCAATATAGAGGCTGACAAACTTGCGAAGGAAGGATCGAGAAGAACTCCCACAAACCGTGACAAAACTCTTTGTAAGCCCTCTACAGCAGAGGTCAGACAAAGTCTAAAGCATTACTCCGTAAAGGAACATCAAAAACTATGGGAGCGCAGATCAGACTGCAAACATACTAAACTGTTATATGAATTCAATGACAGGAAAACAACGAACACGTTACTCAACATGCGACGTGAAGACCTCCGCACGATGGTTGAAGTCATTACTGGTCACTGCGAGTTCAATCATCATCTTCACAAGACCGGAGCTACAGACAGCAGTCTGTGTCGCGGCTGCTTTGAGGAAGAGGAGACGGTGGAACATGTAGTGATCCACTGCAAAGCCACAGAAGAGATAAGAAAGGAGACGGGGTTGAGGCGTCTCATGGACGCGAAGACCCCATCTACATCCGCAGACTTGCTCAAACAATTAGTTACAACACCGAAAGTCCTACTCCGCTACATCAGGGAGTTGGGCTGGTTGGGGCCTGGTTAGGCAGGGGGACAATGCACAAAACACTCCTAGGCGAGATGTCAGTGCAGATCTCAGTTCCTCCACTTAGAATTAGAATTAGCCAGTCACAAATGCCGGGTATAAAAGGAGATGTTTATTGTCTGCTAGTAGTGCTAGTGGGGCTAAATGTGATGATTTCGTGTAATATCCCCCATTTTTTTTACTTAGGGAAGTTAGGGAGCATTACTGATCTACCTAGACAACATTCGCCGTTTAAGCCGGCTGGTCAGTTCTTCTTTTTGCCTATAATTACTATTCCCGCTTGTGGTTACACTTATATGTGAACCCCGAGAAGGTGAAAGTAGCGTAAACAGGTAGGTAAGCAACAGATGGTTCATCTTGTTGTTGCTTAAACCTGGCAGGGTTCGAAGGATTTGAAAAAATTAAAACAACAATTTATAATGATCACATAATTATATTATAAAATGATTTAATTACAATAAACAGAATAAGTATCATAATGTACCTACACTACAAACAACTTACATTACGCAGAAGCGGACAAGGACATACTTCCTCACATATTTACAATTTGTACATTGAGCGCTCGATCATCGTAATACTTAATTAAATCCCTCGCGCGTTAACGAGAATAAATAGGGAGGGGGTGAAACGCGAGGGTCTCGGGGAACGGGAGGAGGGAGGGAGCGCCGCCGCCACCGATAGCCTATATGTAACATGGGGCGGGGCGCGTCGGCTATGTACACTACAACTGCTCGACGAACTTCGTGAGCTGGTCCTGCGGCGTCATCGCGGGCATCTGGTCGTCGGGCGGCGGGTGCGGCTGCGACGGCGCGGGCGACTGGCGCAGCAGCAGCAGCTCCGAGGGCGTGGGCGGGCGCGGCGAGGGCGTGGCGGGCGGCGAGCGCGCCACGGCCCCGCTGAAAGCGTAGCGCGCGCCGCCGCCGCCTAGCCGCGCGCCCGCCACGCCGCCCGCCACAGCGCCGCCGCCGTACGCGCCGCGCATGCCCATCATGCCGCCCGGCGCCTGCTTGAACCAGCCGCCCTGCATGCCGGCCACGTTGCCGCCGCCGCCCATTCCGACTACGCCGCCGACCTGCTGCGGAAAAAAAAGAATCGTTAATCATCCGAATCATTACAATTTTCACTAGCTTGTTTTTGACCTCGTTTTTATGTAGTAGATAATCAGCTTCGATGATTATTTTTACATGCGAAGCTGTGCTAACTAAGGAGCTACGATTTAAACTTATATACACAATTATTAGCTAAAGATAAAAAAAAGCCTGAATTTTATTATTATACATTGTTTTTAAGCGATTTTTCTTATATATAATATCCTCTTGTCACAATGTTCGTTCGCGTACTCCTCCGAAACGGCTTGACAGATTCTCATGAAATTTTGTGAGCATATTGAGTAGGTCTGAGAATCGCCGAACATCTATTTTTCATTTTGCAAAACAACGTTTTATGGGGTCAGTTAGTAAAAATATAAAAAGAAAAGAGCTATTATATATTTTCATTTCATTTTCATTAGGAGCGTTTGCGACGACGCCTCAATGAGAACGCCTTATACGAAAGTCGGCTAGGTCGCCACCAGATTCAGGGTTTTAATAAAACTACTAAAAAACAGAACCCGAGTTAAAAATATAGCACTCACTCACTTTGTTCGCTCGTTCAATAACAACTACAATAAATTACCTGTGACTGCTGTGGTAACATCTGATGCATCTGCAACCTTTGTTGCTGTTGCGGCTGCATCATATGCTGCATTTGCTGCTGCGGCTGCTGTTGCGGCACACCGCCGCCGAGGTTGACGTTGCCGACACCGCCGACGCCGCAGACGCCACCGACTCCGCCAACCCCACCAACGCCCCCGACGCCGCCAACGCCACCGACGCCTCCGACGACGCCGACTCCGCCCACGGCGCTTACGCCGCCGGTTGCTGCTTGTTGGTTCTGGGCATTCTGAGGAACAACATTTGAATTGACATGTGTAGACACAATCTATCCGAACTAAATGTGGTAGTTATATTTAAGCACAATAAGTGCATAAAAATTCCCTGGTTCTAATGTGCAGTGTGACAGTAGTATTTTTCAAATGACAATTATTATCTAAATCTACACCATTATTACAGTATGTTTATAATGCAGCTACGCCACCTATTTGCAAGATTGAACATAACTGAACGCTTTTGGATTCATTCACGGCATCAAGCGTGAGATCGATTTCTTGCGACGTCGTAAGCCACGGCAAATGGTTACGGCTGGGAAGGCCTTGCGTAGGACGAAGCATCGACGGAGGATACGACTTGTAGCACAACATAAAATATCGCCCTCGTCAACCCGCCACGCGTGGCGAATATGGCAGCGCTACATTATGTTGATTCTATAGGGGAAGCTAAGTCCACAAGTGTGCGTTCCACAAGCTAGTGAAGAGGGAGAGAAGTTGAGAAGTTGTCTTAGAAATAAATAGTTTTCACTTACTTGTCGTTGTTTGATAAAGGCGGCCATAAGAGGAGGGTTGGATTTGAGTATATTTAATATTTCTTGTTGCTGGTTGTGGCTGTTTGGCGACCGAAGCGTTTGCATTAACTGCTGTAACGCCTTGTGGTGTACTTGTGGTTGCGTTTGTTGCTGAGGCGGGACTGGAGCTCGTTGTTGCTAAAAATGTTAAATTCTGTTAGTATGGAGGAACACTTTTTACTTTATATCAACTTAATAAAAACGGATATTCTTAACCAAATCAATAAATTCATTATACAGTACAAGTTTCGTCTTATTCACGGTCTGTATGTGCTTTTTTGCCCCCATTGAAGCATGCATAACGTGTCGTTAATCATCAGCCTTTTCAATGCAACCCTTTGCTAGACAATGTTGGCCTACCTCTTCCTACATTTTTGTTACTGTGGAAACTTTATTGGTTTATGTTTAGTTTAAGTTTATTATATTTAGTATTGTGTACTGTCCCCGGTGTGATAGATATATAAAAAATATTTATTACACCGGGTGACTTAACCTAACGCTTTTCTCCTTAACATTCACCCTACTCATATTTTGACAGCAAAAGTTTGTGGGATACTGTGTTTTTTCTTATTTCCCGCAAAAACTACTAAATAAATGGATTTTGATTAAACTGCACAATATATGAATAACCCATAGTTACATCTGAATAACAATTCATAAAGGGCGCAGCTAACACGGGTTTAAACTTATATCTGATTCTATTTCGTATAGAGGTTCTAACCAAGCATAGCTTCTAGTACTTTCCATATCCTTGTTAAGTGAGTGTTAACATAGAAATATGACTATAATTTAGATCAATTTAAATTCCTGCTTTGATCAACAAGTCGGGCTGGTTTTTAATGGCCCTGGAATGAACACCAACCTGTAATTGTGGATGTGGGTGCTGCTGATGCGGAGTCTGCTGGTGCTGGAGGTGCGGTAACCTCTGGTGGTGCGGGTGGTGTAGCGGCGGGACTGGCGTGCGGTAGCGCGCTGTCCACTCGGGCCGCACGGCGCCCGCCTGGCCCACCCCGACGCCGACGCCGACAGCGTTCACGCCGCCCACGCCGACACCTACGCCGCCCGGCGGGCCCATCGCCCCTTGCTTCCCGTATGACGGCGCCTGCTGCCGAGCCGCTTCCTCTTGGACCTTAACATAAAAACCACTATATTAGTATGTCTCATAAAACATTTATAGTAACGTGTTCACCAAATCATTTCAAGACAGGTACATTTAATGTTAATCAATCTAACAGAAACTAACCTGCTGCAACGCCTTTTGGACATTGTGTGGTAATTGCGACTGTGGCTTGGAAGGAGGGGGCGAAGAGAGCGCGGGAGGCGGTGGCGGCGACGATGTAGACGGTGCCATTCGCGTGTTCATAGCCGCCATGCGACGTCGAACCAACTTCGCCTGTTGTACCCTCTGTTGAACCTGTTGTTGTTTCAGTTTTTGCTTTATACTGCTGCAGAAAGGCACGGAACATTTCGTTTCTTGACAGTGCTTTGCGTGGTAACAACAAAGGGCGATGAGTTGTTTGCAAATAGGACAATCGCCTTTGGTTTTTCGCTTGCAGATTTTGGTATGCGTGACGACGCGTTTCATCTTCTGGCAGGAAGGTAGGCGGCAGTTGGCGTCTCGGCATTGGCACGCGTGGACCAAGGATTGTATGCAGCGCTGGATGGATAGTTTCCGCGCTTCTTGAGGGTTTGCTTGCTTCATATCTCCAGGAGACGTTCCAACGTCGATGTCTAGCCCCAACTTGTCCATCTTGTGTGGATGACCCTCCTTTTCGTAACACTGAATACAGAGATCGAAGTCGTCGCAGACTGTACAATGATACCTCGTCTCGACGTGCGCTTTGCATGTGTTACATGTGTATACGAATTTGTCAGTACCTTGGTTATGTAGTTCATATAACATGCATAATGTAGAATAGCGTGCTCGTCTCATTGATGAAAATTCATAGTGTCGATCGCGCGCCATTGTTAAGAACGCATCACGACCATCCATAAGATCGCAATTGATTGATGGATCTGGGTCTTGAATTGGCTGTATGAAAATAAAAAGTATTCAGTAAGAGTTTAATAAAAAAAATGATAATGTTTCATTATAAGTAGCTTAATACTTACAGCTAAACTAGCGGCAGACTGTGCGGAATGTAGCCTTATAACAAAGAACACCTCTTTATGTTTTTCCATGGTAGCAAATATCTTTGCACTGAGATCACTCCCTTGCTGCTGATCACTTTGTTTTTTGCTATTTTTTCTTTGTGCAGCCTTAGATTTGTTAGATTTTTTTGCTTTCTTTTGACCTTTCTTTTTACCATCTGGTCCCACTTCGTTTTCTTCAGAAGACTGGAATATCTAAAAGTCATTTTTAATAATGTAGACGATATAAATAGATATATGAATGAAATATGTAAATGTACGACGAGTAAGTAATTTGAAAGTAGATGAAAAAGGTCCAGGTGTTCAAAATAGATTGAAGAAATTAGTTCTGGGGCAAGTTAATTTATACCTTGTTACAAATATGACACAAATATACTGACCACAGCCTCTGCGGCTTCTGCTTGCTTTCTCTTTTCTTCTTCTTCTTGGTCTAACTCTTTGATGGATTCTTCTAGAACGTTAGGCCAGAAATCACCCTCAAAGTACGGTAGCTCAGCCGCAGACGAGATATTGTCCTCCATTGCTTGTTTGAGTATATCTTTATAATCTAATATAATTCTTTCTATAATTCCTTTGTCTAACATTTTCTTGTACCACTCTTGCAATCTTTTGGGTTTCGGGATCTTCTGTTCAGGAGGATGGCAGTGGAAGATATAGTCATCTCCCTCTGACGGCGGACACGCCCAGATATGGGCCATTGTATAACCCAGTTGTTTTGCGTAATCCAAATACCCTAATATTATCTCGTGGTATGCGGCAGTTCTGTACTGCCTTGGTTGGAAGAAATGAACAGAATCTAGATACGCTATGTACACTCGCCTAGTGTTTGGTGATGGACTTTCACTGCCATATTCCTGTAATAGCAAAAAATGTATAATTATTCAAATCAAGTAGAAAGTTACAGCACAAAAAAATATACAATTTAAATTCGAAACAATTTAGAAGAAAATAATACCTGTACATGCATGCCGAAGAAGCACACATCAATTCCATCAACTTCTTCGAACGCAAAAAGCGCCTTAGCTCGATATGGAAATTCGGCACTTAGTTCATGAGATTCCACGAATCTCGATCTCATACCAGGTTTTACCTCGACAATCTGCAACATAACGCGATTATGTAAATTTTTCAAATCCTGTGTTGTATTTAACTAGTATTGATTTATTCAAGATTTTTTACCTTATCAGACGATGCAACAACCCTGACATGAACTTCACCAGCACCAGCCTCTTTCTTCTTTAGAAAATTATTAACTCTAGTCTCAATATAAACGCCCAGTTTAGAGGTGGGCAATCTTTTTGCGCTAAACTTGTTATCTTTCCGTTTGACCGCTTTCTTCTTCAAACAATTATCACAGCAGAAGCCTTGGGGCCATATCGAGTCGAGGTGAAGAACGCAAATTTGATGTTGCTTTCTACCACAATCCATGCAAACGACAAAAGGTTCTTGTTCTAGATGGTCGTTTTTCATTTCTTTGAATTGATCTTTTTTGATAGCACTGAAAAAAGATAATAAATTTTGAAACAGTTGTATACGTTTTAATGCGGATTTGGTACTTTGCAAGCACCAGATTCTCAAATGAAGATATTAATCAATTAATAATTGTTTTTGTATGCAATATTCAACAAGTTTGTCATCAGTCATTTGTTTGCAAGATTCTTTTTGTATTTAATAAAGCTGTTAAGTTCGTTTGGTTATACGTGTTAAAATTAGGGGCTACTAGATCACTGTAATAGCCCTTTTATTGAGGAGGCTCTTAAACTTTGGGCAAGATGTCACACCATGGCGTGAAAATCTAGTGATAATAATAAAGTGATTTACACTCACGTTTGCGGCTGCTGAGGATCATCGCCGAGAGTGACGGTGTCTCCTTGGATGTCATTGAAGCATTTCTGGCAGAAGGTGTATCTATCGGACACAACCCCATATGCTTTTAGACTTTAATCATAATTTTCATCCGTAGCAGTAGTGATGAAGCGTGATCAGGAACGTTTGGTGTGCAGGCAAGGACGTGCGTGGAGAGGGCAAAAAAAAAATTAGTAAGCAATGAGAAACAAAAGTTATTGTTACGATAATATGGGGGCACAAGAGAGATATCACAACCACGGAGGCTGAGTCATGGCCCTGTGATATAAAACCAATATTTTTTTCAAAAGTATATCTGAAAAGTATCCAATTAAATTTAGAAACACAAGTTTTATGTTTTATTTATGCCTAAGTGCCAAGAAAGGCTTGGATTTACAACCAAAACATTTGCAGTAATTGTGCAATAATATTTAAAACACATTTGTGAAAATACTCTGACCACATTTCACTTCAATTATTTTAGTTATACAAAATCCAGTAAAATTTGACATGATAGGTTCATATATACATATATTTGCCGATCATGATAATTTTGGAGTAAAAAAATATTGGTGAATGCAATTTTGCAGTACATATAAAACCATTAATTACTATCAATCAATGATGTAAAACATGCATTCTAAAACATTCTTATTATTGAAATAATACAAGTTTTGAAGTATAAGGATTTTGCTTTATAGTTTGATGAGTATGAGTAAAGCAGAAATCAAAATCTCGCAACAAGACAGCTGAAATTTATTTTGTAAACAAAAACTTGTCTATATACAATTTTTTTAATATTATGAAAACTAACACATATACAACTGTTTAGAAATGTATTTAGTTACTAGCTGAACCCCAGCAAACTTTGTTTTGTAAAATAAAAAATAGATGTTGGCAGATTCTCAGACCTACTCAATATGCTCACAAAATTTAATGAGAATTGGTCAAGCCGTTTCGGAGGAGTACGGAAACGAAAACTGTGACACGAGAATTTTATATGTAAGATTTTTGTTTATTGACATTGAGTTTATAACATTTTCACGTCCTTCTGATCGGAAGGTCGGAACTCATTTAAAAACAGCTATGTTTAAAAATAAATACTATATTTTTTTATGTTTGTATAATTTAAAAGATTTATAGGAATAACAACGATTTATATTTCATAAGTGACACTCACATAATTGTATGTATAAAAGTGAGACAAAATAAATATCTGATTAAAATTTAATACATGCAAACAACTTATCAAAACCATAATTTTCCCGTAGATCATATCCAAATTTATGAGCTTATCATAACATGTTTTATGAATTCTGTATTTTAGGTTCGCTATAATGCAAACACAGTATTTCATACTTTTAGAATTCCAACTATCTTGTCTTCATTGTATTGTTAGCTGTCAAATGTGTCAAAAATAGATAATGGAAATTGAGGCTTTTAAAATCATATACAATGGTCCAGGCCATGATTCTTAGATTTGTATATTAAGCTTTGAAAAACTGCAAATATAAAACACAATCTCAATTATATTCAAATTCTAAGTATCTTGGCATGTTAAAAAAAAAGTGTTAGAGATACTTAAAACTACAAATTAGTATAAAACTTACCTATTCTGATAGCTGAAATATTTTGCATCTCTAGGGATTGTGCAGAGTTGCTTGCCATAACAGCATAGTACTTGGGGGTTGAAGGTGTATTTTCTTCCACAACAGTAACCTAACCCCTGCATCACAGGGTCAATCTCTTGTTCAAATACTTCAGAGAGCTAAAAAAATATTGTATTATTAGTAATGAGGACCTTACAAGAAGTGTTAATTATTATTTTTTCAAGTATCTTGTGTATTTGTTAAAGTATACTTACTTTGGTACAATATCTGTAGACACGTGAGTTCTTTCTGTTATATAGCCACGCATTATCAAACATTAGCCAAACATCATCAACATATTCCCATGGATCTTTGTATTCACCTCTATCAAGTTTCATTTTGATGGTTGCTAAATCAATGGGTTTGGTGACTATTTCAAAGTAATCAGGAATGCCAAGGGCCGTAGCATCGACAGGCTGTCTGAAAGGCACCGACTCGGGGTCCTGTCTTACTAGCTTCTCAAGAGTAGGCATAAGTGCCTGCCGAAGGTCCTCGGGTTTAAAAACGAAGATGCGCTTTGTTTTGTCAGTCTCAGGCACACTTGTTTCACCAGGTTCCTCTTGAACTTCTTTTTTGACCTCTTGTTTGATTTCCGGCTTGGGCTCCCGTTTGAACTCAATGGAGTTATCTCTCTCCATGGGCGTGTGAGTTTCGTCTCTCATGCCTTTCCCACCCATATCCTCATCCTCTGGTTCTTGTTTGACTTGAACCTCATCAGGGTCTGATTTGACTCTGGTATCATCCATGGGCGAGCTGAATAATAACATAATATTAGATTGATTAATGTAATCATTTGATTTAAACATAAATATGATAATAAAATTGAGCTAGAATAGACTTTATCACTTTTTTATGTTTGCAAGAAAAAAATTAAGAGTTTTACTTGCAAACAATTTGTGAGCAAAATAGAGAGAACATGACTTGATTAAAAAGCCAATGTAACATTGTTAGTCTTTAAATTGACAACTTCAGATACTTAAAAAAAATCGGATGAGAACTTTTGCCCGTTGCTATTGCGAAACTGGCCTTGTGGCTTGCCCCGAAATATATACCACACGCAGGGACCCATCATTATATACCGACCGCATAAAATACTACTTAATCGACGCTGGTTTTTTAAATAATATACAAATTACATATTTTTTTATATATTGATTTTCCATTTACGTTCTAACAAGAACTGTTTAGGTGGTGTGTTAAAATGTGAAGATTACCTTTCATGTTCAGTTGATGCACTCGGCATGGGTGGCACAGGAAGCGCCGGCGCGGGCGGCGGCGGAGGCGGCGCGGGCGCCGCAGGGGGCATAGCCCGGGGCTGCGTAGGCGGTGCCGGCGAGACGTGCGGCAGCGGCGTTGCTGGCGTGGACGGAGCGGGCTGTGCGGGAGAAGCGACGGTGTCGCGGAACTGGTTCACATATGGACTTGCCACTGGACCCATGCGCTGTAAAATACATTTCATAAGTATTTCATTAACCCACGACGCAAATAGAGGGGTGTCAAAAGTTTAACGTGTCTGTCTGTGGCATAGCTTTTAATTTAGTTTTTTGTACGAATGGTGAGATCCACGCGAGCTTTTTTAGACATGTTTGATAAAAATCGGTTGACCCGTATAAAAGAAATACGGTAAGGTGCAAGTGGGAACAAAAACCAAATAACTGCAAATATAGCCTAATTAGAATAGACTAGCTATTAAAATTATATATGAGTAGGAGTCTCAAACGAAAGCGCTTCACGAGCACATTACAAAATAGTCTGACTTTTCAATTTAAAGGAAGTACTTAGTAGAAGTTTTGTGATCGCGTTTTTATATTTTAAATTTGGATTATATAGATAGAGACTTTCGATCCTACAGATATGTTTTGAACGTTTAAATATGTTTATAGTCTTGGAATGTGCTAGAATTCTGTAGATTCTCATAGAGTCTTGAGAAGATTATATAAAACGGTGAAATTCTCTAGAACGCCAGCTTTACACGTGTAGGTTTTACTTTAAAAAAAAAGTGTAATTGCAACCGTAAGTAAGGGTAGGTAAAGTGTAAGGGCCGCCTAAAACTTACAGATTTAAGGATGGTTTAAGATGTTATTTAGTTCTGTTAAAATTCAGGGCACGTTGACAGTACTAAAAAGCCAAAAAGCCATGTTAAGGTGTAATCGGTAACTTACCTTTTCAGAATGTGAGGGCGAAGCAAGCGGCGCGGGACCATTACTTGGCATGGGTGGATAGTTGGTGGCTGGCGACATCATACTTGAACCAAACGGCGACATCCCCGGCTGGCCCACAGAGCCCACGCTGACGGAGCCGTTTGGTGTCTGCTGCGACATCTGCACATCCACGAGTCCGCTTAAGTACTGCGGCGCGACGCACATAAAAGAAAAAACTCACAATAAAAATAAAACCACAAAAATCTGTAACAAGTAAATAAAAAACACAACAAAACTAAAATAAACTCGGACGAAATAATAAGTGATTACAGTAAGGGCCTGTTTCACCATCTCAGAGGTAAATTAGTCAATGATTTAAATATTGAGCTAATTCTATATGTCACATGGTGACAAAACGAGATAGCCCTTGTCATTACTAACCATAGATTTAGTGATTAGTGATTTAATTAACCATTGCTTATTGTAGTATCTGGATATGATGGAGGATACTGAAAAAAAGAAGTCTATTGTAATGCTGACTTACCTGGTTGGGGCTCGGTCCCGGTGGTCCGACCAGGTTCCCCTGGAAAGGCAATCGCTGGACTGGCGCTTGGGGTATGTTAGTCCCCATAGCTCCCGGCGACGGTATTCGCATCGCAGGAAGTTGTGGACGCTGAGGCAGCGGCTGCCGTACTCCACCCGGCATGCCTGCCGCGGCGGCCGCTTGCTGCGCTTGCAATTGTTGTTCCTGAGTAACATATAAACAAATCAGAACCCATTGATGTACACAAAAAAAATGTGCATGAAACAAATAGGTTCATAAGAAAAAAACTATTTCTATTCTATGTTTACCTTGCGTTTTTGCCGCTTTTCTTCTAACTCTTTCTGTATCTTGTATATTTTTTCAGCAAGCAGATGGTAGTATTCCGATCGCGTACTTGCCATTTCATACATATCACCTTCCACTTTACGCGCATATGCAACTAAGTTATGCATGCGTTTATCCAGCATTGCTGTAGGGTCGGGTGTTGGAAATATTGCCTGCACCAATTTATGCACCAGATGGTTTCTGAGATCAGCCGTGATGGAATGGTGCCATTCCTTGGTGCCGGACGACGGATTGGCGGTCACGGGTCCGCCGGGCAGTTGTATTGTGCCGGAACTCATCTGCAACGAACGGATCTTCAATGGGGAGTAGTAAGAAGTTCTACAAGAATACAGATGAATGGGCCCAATTCATAAAAGACACTAAGTATGAATTTTGAACTATCTTCTATGAAAAGGACCCAAACAATAAGACAGATTGCTCACCAGTGCTTGCTGGGTTTGCTGTTGCGTGGTTTGTTCCGAGGACTGCATGCGTAATATATCGGGTTGCTGCGGGAACAGCTGCTGCGTTGGCTGCTGTTGCGGCGGCACGACATCCGTGAGGCCAGGAGGTCGTGGCGGTCCAGGCGCTCGCGCTCTTTGGAAGGTCCCCATGTTGGGTACTGTGATTCCAAGAGCTTCATAAGCGCGTTTCATGTCAGCTCCAGGAGCAGAAGGCGCTGCGGCAACATTCTGGGTTACGTTCAGAGAGGGTAATCCCGTCATACTACCGCCTGGCATGCCTCCGCCTGGTCCGACGGCGCCAACGCCACCAACACTAGTGACGCCTGTGACACTGCCAGCCGTGTTGGGTACGTTGCTAGCGACGGGACCACCGGGTCCAGCGGACACGCCTGGACCACCTAGAACGCCAGTAGAAACGCCACCGGGACCACTTGTTACTCCTGGCGTCACCGTATGCGTTCCGCTAGAAGCCACCTGTGCGGCCGCAGCTGCAGATCATACATTTAATTTTTATAAACAATTTTTCGCTAATTACATAAATTTAAGATTTTACAAGATTAAGAACTTACCATTCATTCTAGTTCTGTCGGCTTGCTTTAAGGGTAAGCAAACTGGGCAATCATTCTTGGTGCAATATTTCCAGTGATTTATAATTTGTCGCGAAGAAGAACAATGAGGTACAGTGCAGGTCTTGCCAGCCTAAAAGAAATTACATATATAATTATGTAATAATTGATTATAATTCCTGGAATTACTTGAAATATAATGTAAGCTTGAAGTTTTAACTGATATATACCTGACACATCATCATATGGTTCAGCACTCCTTTCATAGTCTTGCAGTGTGGTAAAGAGCACTGCCACACTTCGCCATTAGCCTGTGACTCGCGACGCTGGCATTTGTGCGCGTGTAATAGCAGGACGAGTTGCTGTTGAATCAATTTCCTTTTTTCTGGATCAGCAATGGACCCAGTTGCCGGTGGCTGCTGTGGCTGGGCAGGCGTGCCTTGCGTGGCTGCTTGAGGTTGAGACTGCCCGCCGGCGGGCGCGCCTGGTGTCTGTGGAGAGGGGGCAGGCGGAACTGCCTGAGCCGCTCCACCGCCCGATTCTCCCCCTGGCGGACCAAACCGCACAGTGGCGGGACGCTGCGCCGTTGGGACGCCCGCCAACGACTGGCCGTACGCAGGATGGTACGGGGTGAGCGGATGCCCGCCGCCACCAGGGGCTTGCATTCTAGAATGATGCTGGAGTGCAGTACGCATGTTAGGCGCCTGCATACCCACAGCCCCTACTCCTATTCTACCTCCAAGTGGTCCATTTTGCATTACCTGAAAATTGTGTTTATAAGTTTTCGTTCTATTTGCTGATTTGCCCTTAAATTTGAATTTATGCTTGTTTTTTAATTCATATTTCTTGTCTGGTTACAATATAATGAACATTTTTGATGACATACATTTTAATTTCATAAGTTAAAGCTCTAAAAATTTGTTTAAATTATATAAATTTGTACTGATTCCATACTAATATTATAAAGCTAATCTAGTTGCACACAACAGATTTTATTGCTGAAGACTGCTGTAAGAATAAATCTAAATTTAAAATTTAAGAAAAACCCCCGATTCCTATGCCATAACTTCCTTAAACGTAAAACAACATAATATTATGTAATGTGGACGCGATGTGATTTCATTTGATACCCCACCTAGTATATTTGCAGATTTTCGGTTTTCCTTACCCACACTCACCCCCATAACTTTTAATCGGCACAACCGATTTTCATGAAACATGTCTAAGAACACTCGCGCCAGACTCACCTTTCATACAAAAAAAACTAAATTAAAATCGATCCATCCGTTCGGGAGCTATGGTGCCACAGACAGACAGACAGACAGATAGACGGACAGATAGACAGACAGACAGACACGTCAAACTTATAACACCCCTCTTTTTTGGTTGGGGGTTAAAAATTGATATACCAAGACTTAATTCAATGATTTTTATTCGTCAGTTGTATTCTGTCTAATGAAAAGTTTAGACAGTTAGATTGACAGTTTTCTGCTATATTCAGCTACTGTTAGTGAAGAGAAAAAGATCAAAGTATATCACAATGTTCTGTTAAACCATGTTGCATTAGCAGAGGGCTAAATAGCTTCAATCTTTGGTTGGATCAGATTGTCTAAATACTAAGAAAAAAATAATAGGTATTAAACTAGACAAGTCCCTGTGTCCCAGCAGTGGGAAGATAAGAAGGGGTGCTTATGATGAAACTGACCTGTGAATGAGGGTGGTGCTGAGGACCCCCGTGATGATTGTTGCCCATTAGCGTGGGCAGCTTGTTAACATTATTGATCCCACTTCCCAGCATACCAGCGCCTCCCATGTTGCTGTTCGTCACGATCATTCCGCCGACGTTAGCTACATTCATACTTCCTTGTATGGAGCTCATCGGCATCGTCGAATGAAGTTGATTTGGATGACTTGTATTTGGCATTAGTTGAGGGTGCATACCACCCATGAGGTCCTTGGATACAGACACATTAGGTGGTGACTGTAAATTAGGACTCTTACTTCCTAAACTATTCAATCCCATAGGATTGTTGTGGCCAACTAAGCCACCTTTGCCCTGGGGAAAGACCAGCACATAAAAAAAAAAATTAGTGCCCATTTCTTAAATCACGGTTATAAATAACATAACATTCTGTTTATGTTTCCTTCATTTTGTTAACTAAATAACATTAATTGATCAGTGTTTACTGAAATTTGGGCACCAGTTATAGATTACCTGGTAACCATTGTTTGCACATTTTTTTAAATAATTCAATGTAGTTTAGATTTTTTGAATCTATAGGTTATAATAATGTTTTACAGACAAACTCAAGAAATCAGTAATAAAAATACTTCATCCTGTAATTTTTGAGTATTAGATGGAAATTCATGTAATAAATATGAATTATATGTAATACATAATTTTGTATATTGTTTATGTGACATTATTACTATTTATAATGATACATAGGTTTGTAAATATAAATTTATGACACTATAAATAAGCAAAGAATC
The DNA here is from genome assembly GCA_929108375.1 of Gymnoscelis rufifasciata. Taxonomy (NCBI): domain Eukaryota; kingdom Metazoa; phylum Arthropoda; class Insecta; order Lepidoptera; family Geometridae; genus Gymnoscelis; species Gymnoscelis rufifasciata. The sequence goes on along the minus strand of OV815302.1, from coordinate 6,336,266 downwards.
ATATTAGAAATGAGTACAGTGGAAAATTAAAAATGTTTTATGGAAAATGTCCTAGAAGAAAAAACCCAATATAAATTTCAGATGCAAAGTAACCATTACGGGAATGACAATATAATTTCATCAAAGGTAACTTCCAAATAGTAATTCAGAATTTAAAATAAATAGGTTGCATTGCTCAATATATCAATACTACATATTACTTTTTATTTATTATTTTTGATTGATTTAAAATCCGATAATAACACAGATTAGTATTCCAAATAACAATAAACAAACAAATTAACTAGCTAACTTATAATCCTGTTGATTTTAACATGAATAATATTATAAAGTTTCAGCTAATTTTAACAGTGTGAGAATTTACTTGTATTGTATTGTATTGTTAATATTATAAATATTTTTGTCATAAATTAAAAATACTGTATTGAACATAGTTACAACCAAGTGTTTAAAGAGAATTGAGTACTTACTTGTTGAATTATGTGATTGTTAAGTTGTCTGTGCATAACAGCTGAAGGGTCATCCCCATTGAGCTGCTGCTGTGGACCCATATGCCCTCCTGGGCCAGGTCCTTGTGCTGGAGGCTTGGGGGCTCCTGGTTGTTCACCCCAGGAACCCCCCATTAATTCATCTGGGAGGTCCTTTTCAAGGTCGAACATAAAGTCTAAAGAAATGAAAAATAATTTTAGCCATTTAACTCCTAATTTAAAAATAGACATATTAAAATAATATTATAATTTACAAAGAATAATGAGTTTTTATGTACCTAGGATTAGTTGTATATTAATCTAAAATATATTTTCGCTAAGGCTTAGTAACATGTTTTGTAAATTTCTTCTAAACTAAATTTGAACATATTATATTAAATGTATTTAATGTACTTAATTAATTTGTTATAGGTTTAAGAATAAAAAAAATCATTACATGATTTAAAAAATCAGAAACCCAAGAAAAACATATGAATTAGTAAAAATCATAGTAGGTACTTATTAGTAGTCATTTTACTAAACACTAAGTAACAAAAAGTTTGCATTTAAGAAAACACTAAGTAACAATGTTGATAATTACATATGTTTCTGACACTTCAACACATGAGATAGAGGTTATGTATTATGAAACTGTCAGAGAACATAAACAAACTAATTTGTATTTTATACACCAAAGCAATATTATCAAAATAATTACAATGTATGGCAAAAGATCTAAGCTAAATGTATAATACAATAACTAGGTCATGTTAGGAAAGGAGCTCAGAAACTATATGAAGCAAACGCTTAAGATTCGCCAAATATTTTACAAAGTATAAAGCAATTAAAGAAAATAAAATGATATTTCTATATAATCAGTCAAAATCACAGACTACAAATAAATACACTTAATACTGATACTGACCACATTACTTTTAGGAATGAAGTAAATTATATGTGTAATACATATTTGGATTTCGGTGTACATAATATTTGAAAATTGTGTAAGGATAATTTTAAATTTGCTTTTTTTTTAGTATTTGAAGTTAACAGAATTTTTACTGTCCACAATTAACTACACAAAACTAATAACACAATTTGACATCTGACTACATTTGATCCAAATGTTTAGTACCTATTATAAATGAAGCAAAAGCTATATTCTTTGGTGTTATGTTACAATTTAGGCATAATAACACCACAAGCAAATTATACGACGCAAAACATCCAAGGTGCTAACAAGAACCGAAGCAAAATGTCAAAACGCAAGAAAGATAAATATGACAGAGTAGTACAGAAACGCTGGGTAAACTAGTAAAATATAAAAGATTACTCACCTGAGGAGTCCGATGGGCCCTGAAAAGGGTCCCCGAGTATTTTGGCCCGCTTGTTAGGCGGCTCTTCAGACATGGTTCTGTTTACTAATCGAGAGCCGTCGTGAATATTTTCGGCCCGCCGATTCAAATAGCACTTTTATGTCTTTTATCTATACGAAATAACATTTTAGAGCGATTTGTCATTCATCAAAATGTAATTCACCCACATCGCGATCGTTCGATGTCCTTTTAACCATCGAAGGCACATAGTAAAAATTCTCACTCAAGTATTCGCCATTACAAAGCTCGGAATCGAAGAGCTACACAGACCCTCTCACCATCTTCCGTCGGAACTAGCACAATAAATGAAAACAATATCACCAGATTTTTGCTATTTTATCGAAATATTTATGAAATCTAACAACACTATTTCACTTAAACCATTAAAATACACGGAATGATAGAGTTTTTGATAAATTGATGTACGAAAAAACAGAAAATTTACAAGACAATTTCCGAAATCCTTCTCAGTCTCTCCAGCGCAAAATGGCGGCTGTTGATGTGAAGTTTTTGTACGCTTGTCAGAAAATGTCGGCCGAACGAGAACAGGTTCTCTGATTGGTTAACTAGTACCACGTGATTACCGGAAGTTGCGATTTGACGCAGTCTTGGTCCAAATAAATCTGACGTCATTACGAACTTACCCGAAGTTAATCGAATGTTTGTAACTCATGTTTTATAAAAAAATACTTATTTATTAAATAAACTCCATTGGAAAATACAAGAAGCTGAATCAATGATAGAATGTCTAAAATTATTCAATACAGAACATACATTTATCATGTAATTATTAAATTATTAATATGAACATGCAGTTTGAAATTCCCTCTAAAATGGGAGTGGCCAATATCAATACGACGACCGCGAAACGAAGACGTGTCTCTATTGTCTATAGCTCAGCAAGACATAGACAAAAAACTTATTTTTAAAGTAATGCGACTGCGATTTCTATTCTACCTGACCCATGTGGGGTTGTTAACTTATCTAGCAGAGAGTATATAATCACTACGTTTTAAGAGACGGGACTAGGAAGGAAATTTTTGATCTAGGCAAAATGTCAAATCGAAGTTTACTATAAGTGAAACACCAACATAATAAATAATCTGTTAGAAGTTTAAAAGCAATGGTACCAACATAAAGATAATTTTAAACCTTAAAGAAGAAGAAGGGTATAGGGTTGCACTCGTACAGAATCGAGTTTTATCGATATCGATGATTTAGGTTTCTCTCAATAATAGGTTGGACCTACATACTGAAATTGGGAACAGGGAGGAGGATACTTAGTACAAAAACAAAGTGCAAAGCAAAATATTTATTTATACAATATATTATGTTCATAGTGCGTACCCATTATTTATGGCGAGATGTAAAACATCATCACATGATCATGATGATAACATGATCTATTGAATTGAATTAAATAATACATAGTACATTATAATCTATTGTGAGTTACTCTATTGCACTAGGAAACATGATGTAAAGAATGAGAAAGTAATTTTGTTGTTGAATAAATAAATAATTAACTTTTGGTATTATGCTATTGCAAAGTGTGTTAAAACCGCAAATTATTTTTCAACACATCGAGATGAATCTAAGAATATGATACTCCTCCTATAATGTGTCATTTAAATGAAGTTGACCAAGCATCATCTGAAAAAAAAGTTTAATTATATTCGGAAAAACAGCACAACAACAAATTAATTAATATATAGTATTTAAACTCCTGATCATATTGATGGTTAATGGTTTTAGATGCCGAGTGTTGAACTGAGGATGTGGGAGACAAATTCGTTATATTTATGTTCAAATAAAGTAAAAAATAACAGGCCATAGCATATTATCGTGTTATAGATACAATTTTGAAATGAGGCTTATGTCCTAGTATATTTAAAATGATGATGAATAATTCATATTTAATTTGTAGCATAGAACCATTGAGGTCTGGTGGACTTGTAATTTTGTGGTATGAAAATATATCGATGATAGGCGAGCAACCAAAACGCCTATTGTTTACAGAAGCAATAAATAACATATTGGTAAATGTACTCACCGATCTTCATCCAGGGCAAATATTTGGTATAAGCTTTTTGTCTTCACTTGTCTGCTGTATGAGTTTCTTGCAAATTTCGCATCGAATAGAATTTTTATGAATTGTTTTGTTCTTCATAATTTTCACAAATTTGCGGTCATGACAATTAAAGGTCAAGTACTAGACTGATAGGTGACAAATTGACAATGATCCATGAAGAATAAAACCTATTTAACAAGAAGAAGAAGAATAATAATACCACTTATCTCAGAAGTAGCAGTTACAAAAAGATTTGCGAACCACTAAAGCGTATTTAATATTTGGAAGTATTATAGTCGCGATTAGTTTTATTAAGTTGGCATTTTTTTTATTAAGGTGGCAATTTTTTCAAAGCAATGCCTTAGCAAAGCTTCATGTCAGATTCTATCATAGACACTTGCACCAGCCTGTTATCTAGCTAAACTGAACTCAGATGCTATAAGTTTATGTTAACTTATGGCGGCGGCGCCGCCTCACTTGGCTTAGCTAAGATTTACATACCATTTGTTAGATAACTCCTTTTACTGAGCATTTTTTATAAACCTATGATAATCAATGTAATGCAATGTCACCATTGATTAAATATTTTTTCGTGAAATTATGATTGATTGATTGTGTATATATTTTGCCAGGGTATAAATATTTTACGAGAAAATTTGTGCCTTATTATATTATCAAATAAGTAATAATAATAACTTAATACTGAGGAAGGGTGATCGAATAAATATATTAATAGATCGTAATTTTATTATAAGGCTACCAGCCTATGCCTGCTCTTGAGTAAACTTATATGTTAACCGCCGCGACACATACCTATATTTATATTCTCCTGATTCAACTGTGTATTAAAAATCATATATTTGTGTAAAAGTATATTATATTAGCGGCCCGCCCCGGCTTCGCTCGGGTAATAAGGTATTAAAAATGTTATTCCCGGCAAATATTATTATTTTCGGCGCGGCGCCGCGCCGGCCGGCGCGGGCAGAAAAAACATCCTTCAACTACAACAAATATTAAAAAAAAAATTGACTAAATTGGTCCAGGCGTTGTTGAGTTATTTGCTTAGCAACACATTTTATCCTATTCATTTTAACATATAAGAGATATATATATATATATATATGTATTAGAAATAAATACATGTATATATGTTTTTATATAAATATATTTCCGGAGTGAACACAGCACACTAAGGTTTTTATCCGACTTTCAACAAAAATAGGAGGTCTTTAATTCGATGCGTAAGGAATTTTTTTTTTGTTTATCAGAGAGTACCTATATAATCACTATGTTGTTTATGTTTATTAACTCAGAACTTTTATATCCGTAGACCGATTTCAACGATTATTTTTTAAATGAAAGTTGTTGCTTGCTTGCAAGTTGGTCCCATTTATATTATAACTAGCTGTGTACTGCGGTGCTACCCGCGTTATAATGGATGAAGTACTCTTAACCAACAACATATTTATTTGAATAAAGATTAATATTATTATGTTGATACAACTTAAACAAATTATTTCGACCAAATTAGGTACCATAAAAACGGTTTTTGTGAGTTAATCTTAAAAGATAGTCATATACTATCGCGGACTGTTTTTTAGATCATTAAAAGAGCTATTATTCTTTAATACATATTTTTTGTGTATCTTGAACCGTTTTCACGGCGCTCGCAACGGAAGGCTTCAAAGATAAACAATTTCTCCCGTTTTTTACACATTTACCACTATATCTTTGCTCCTATTGGTCATAGCGTGATGTTATAATATAGCCTATAGCCTTCCTCGATAACTGGACTATCCAACACAAAAAGAATTATTCAATTCGAACCAGTAGTTTCGGAGATTAGCGCGTTCAAACAAACAAACAAACTCTTCAGCTTTATATATTAGTATAGATAATCGGTAAAAATATATTAGTCGAGAACTACGACTTATATAAAAATTATGTCCTCATTTCGCAATGTTTATTTAAAAGTTTTGTGATTTGTTTTTTTTTTTTTTTTTTTTTTTTATATGATCTATAAGCCTTCATTTGACCACAATCTCACCTGATGTAAAGTGACGATGTGGTCTAAGATGGGACATGAAGACCTAGAAGGTGGCTTCTCCGGGCCACATTACGAAACACGAAAAAATCGCTTCACGCACTGGCCCAGCCCGGAGGGTGGTGACAAGCCGCGGCCGAAGCCTACCACCAGAGACTGTTCTTAGCACCACCCGGAGGTCACGTGTAAGGATTCAGAGGGTTACCACTTACGGACGTGAACAGACAAAACCTCCAAAATTGTTTTTTATTGTTCTCACATTCGACGTGTATTTTTAATTCTCGTCTTTTAATTTGTTTAGTGTTCGCGCATCTTATTGGGCATTTCTCATTTTAACCGACTTCACATAATGTAGGATGTTCTGAATTTGGCGTGTATTCTTAGTTCTCGAGTTTTCAATTTGTTTAGTTTAGACAATGGTTGCACCCACGGGAGGAGATGGGACAAATGCCCGCAACCAGAGTCTAAGTCTCGAGTCCGACTCAATCCATACTAATATTATAAATAAATATAGGAAAGTGTTTGTGTGTGTCTGTTTCCTTGTCCGTCTTTCACGGCAAAACGGCTGAACCGATTAACATGAAATTTGTTACAGTAATAGGTTACACATTGGATTAGGTTACTCTAATTAAATTTCTAAATACACCTAATGCACGCCTGGGTGATGTAAAAATATTTAGTGCAATTAATTTCATTTCCAGGCAAATATTATAACATCAAACAAGTAGGTACCCTACTACATACCTACATTTTTTTTAAATGCAGGTAAGTTCTTACTTCAATTATCGAAACTTCTACGTGGAACAAGGAGATTACTGTCTCATAAAATAAATAGGACTGGAGTCGAAGAGTCGTAGTCATGGGACCAGTACTTAATCCATCTTATCTAACTAAACCAAAGGAGTACTTGTGGGAATGGGATCGTTCGCTGACGGTACTTACAGGAGTTTGAGAACAATAATATTATACATACATAAATAATACATTATTATAACAATATTAATTAGCATAACACACGTTATTTTTGATCATTTAGGAAATATAATATGCCTTTACTGATTTAACACTCAAAATAACTGTAGAATCAGTTCGCATCATCATCATTTCCGCTAGTGGACTGTCCAGCGTGTGTCTAGCAGTGGACATCCACTGCTAGATATAATGTCTTTCTTTAGTAATTACGGTTGGTAGCAACCTGCATCCACCGTGAGCCTGCGGCTACGAGCCAGTCCTACTGTTCCGATTAGTGGCCTCCACTGTAGAACTTTTCGACCGCAACGGCATAATATCCTGCTGCACGACTATCCAGAAGTGTTAGACTTCTAGTTAATTAGAGGTGAGGTGTATGTGTGCCAACTGTGGCCCATAGGTTAAATTTAGGTTTGGGATTAATTACAAAATAAGTATTTTATTATTGCATAACATAATTTATTCTTAGATCTATTACATTTCTTGTAAAGGTTTAACTCCCAAGATTTCCAACCCAGTTTTGACAACGAGACGAGCTGAATGAAAAACAAGTAGTCTTTGTGATGCCAAATCTGCATCAACATTTTTAACTTTAAGTTCATTGAACATGCGATTTACTTGTCTTGCGAGACGAAATAAATAATTAACTAAAATACATGCTTCATACTCATTACATGACTTTTGCAGAATTTGATTGAATTTGGCTAATTCTCCTACCACTGTCCAAACAACTTCTTCGGGAAGATATTTAATATCACAGTGTTGTGGTAACACTGCTCCACAACTTTGCTCTAAGCTCCATAATCTGCAATGTAAATACTGAAGTTTGATGCCGGTATCACCTTCACTTTGCAAAGCTTTGTCCCAGTCAAAAATGTAATCTTTCTGCCTTCTCTGTTTTAAGTCATTTAGGATAACAGCTGTTGTGCCTAATATGTCGCAAGTTTCGTCATTCATGGCCGAGTTCCTTGTGTCTGAAAAATATTTTTTTCTATGAGTTTATGGCATTAATTAACATGCATGTCAATTAAAATAATTTTGCTTGTATCATGTATTAAATTCTAACAAACAGGACACTAAAATAATTAATAAAAATTTTATACAGGTCAGTAGGGTTGAGACTATATTAGCATAAGCACCTATATTTATGGTCCCACTGCTGGGACAGGGACTTCTATCTTGATAAGAGAAATTAGGCCCCAATCCACCAATCAGGCCATGTGTGTGTTGGTGAATGACACAAAATATCCTTCAGACTGTTCAAAACATTCTCAAAACTTGCTTGTTTTCTCACAATGTTTGCCTTCACAGTTAAAGCATGTGTTAAAAGCGCTCATACATTTATCAAGAAAACAAAATCCAGAGGTTCACTGCGGGTCTTGAATCCACACCTTTCAGAATGAATGTCAAGTGTGTCTATATAATTTCTATGTCTCTTTCATTTATTTATTTACTAGAATGCAGGTACATTTGGTCTTACACAAAATAACAATAGGTCCTTTACATTCTGCCTCATAAAGGCGTGCAAATCATAATAAAATTATTAATCAAGTTAATGTCATCGATATAGAAATTATTACTGTTTTACAAAAATATAAAATAAAATAAAATGTTAAAATATGTCAGAATTTGATTTGAATAAATGTTTCTAAATGTCAGAAAATGACATTTTTTTTTAAATAATAATGAATAAGCTATAATAATAATGTTTTATGTCAATCCTTCATGTCCAAGTATTCATTTATGTCATAAAAACATTTATCCAATAACCAATTATTACATTTAAATTTAAATAAATTTACAGGCAAGGATTTCAGACTTTGACCTTTAGTTATTAGAAGATGAATTAAATCTCATTTTATTTTTTTGTACAATGATCCTCATTTCTCAGTACGATCAGTATTATCTTTTGTTATTAATAAATAAAGATGACTTTAAAAGGAAAACTAAGGCTACTTATAACTTATGAAAAACATTTTTTTTTATAGTAATTAAAATGAATTTCTATTAATGGATACATCTTGATTTATGCATATGAATACTATATTCTTATGATGAATTTACTGATTTAATTTCTAACATTAGCAATTGTGTTACTTACAAAAATTGAGTATACAATTTCATAAACATAAATAAAAACAAATAAAATCTTACTTTTGGATAATGACTGCTTCTCATGCATTTTTTGTTTAGCCTCATCTAAAATATCATTTAGGAACACCACATTTCCAGACCTTGTACTCATTCCTTTAATTCTTCCAAATTTAATGTGTTCACAACCATTAGTACATTTGCTGTTAATCTGATGGACTACCCCAAAAACTGCCTTGAAATGGTCAGTTTGAGCATTATCAACAACATACAACATTTTGTCAAACTCAAACTTTTTATACCTATCTAGTAAAGCAGCAATATCTCTGGATAGATATAATGTTGAATTATCACTTTTTAATACAGCAACATCTCGACCATCAATAGTGGTCACTTTTTTTCCTGTTACATCTTTTTGAATAATCCCAGTATTTTCTAGTTTTTCCATCAAATCTTTGATGGCACCACCATTATACTCAGACTCCCAATGATATTCATCAAAATGAATTCCTAATCTTTTATAAACATTGTCTAACTCATGAATAGTTGTTTTGCGTATAGCTCTCCAACTATCTAGGTCACACTGTCCACTTTCTATCTCTGAGAAGTATTTCCGTGCTTCTTTTTGAATATTTTCATCAACCTTAGACTTTTTATTAGCATAAACATAAACATCATACAAAGTTTTTATTGCATTAGATTGTAATTTGGTTGCATCTATGTTTTTGGTTTTTAGTCCATATTGCAGCAAACCAAATTGTGTACCCCAGTCCCCTAAATAATTTAGTCTTGTTACTCTGTGTTGGAAATATTCATGGATATTTGCAATGAAATTACCAATGATTGTAGATCTCAGATGACCAACATGAAATGGTTTAGCAATATTTGGAGAGCTGAAGTCAATTACAATTTTCTGAGTTATAGCTGATTTTACTAATAAGTTTCTCGGGGATAATACTTGTTGAATGAGAGTTTCTTTGTTGCTCAGCTGTTCGTACGGATTTGTGTTGTCCACAGTAATAGAATAAAAATTAGCTGAATGTGTTCCAAATTTAGAAGCCGCAGTTCTGATATCATTGTTACAAGCGCTATTTCTATTAAAATATTTAGCTAGAACTCTGCCTCGGTGTATCTGTAAGAAGAAAACAACGAACATTTACATTTTACAGACATTAGATAAATATTATGCGTTGATTTAGTGATACTAATAAGACTATGACAACATTCACAAACTAATAATAATGCACTTCAAAGTATTATTTGACAAGTCAGGGTTTTCATAAGTCATTAGACGCATCTATGATCTTTTAGTAAACTTACCGTATCAATTCCAAACTTCATTGAAAAGGAATTTTAGTTATTAAAAGTTGTAAAAATATTCTTTTGCAATGCAAATCTGTTTTTTTTTGTTTACATTTCAAGTATTGTATTCTTTCCTTTCACTCATGCAGGTCTTCCGTTCACTTCCGTTTACGTTCCAATTCTCGCGGTAGCATACAACGCAAAGAGTACATAAATCACTAAGTTTTTTTACGATATTTATTATTAAGCACCATGAAGTTCATGTTGCTTAATAATAATAAAACTAATAATAAACTACGTTCATGGCATGAACGTAGTTTATTATTAGTTTTAATCACGCACAGGGTCTATTAATGGTACCCTGCTTTAAACGCGTACTTTAACTTTATATGAATATATGAAATGAAACTCAACAACCCGCACTTGGCCAGTGTGGTGAGTTAGGGCCTTATCTCTCTTGGTTCTCAAGGTTTAAGATTGATAAATTTCATAAACTTTAATTATCAAAAAAAGTAAACGATAAAAAATTGATTTACCTAGTGTAAGAGTTAGTTATAATTTATAAACCACCCCTTACTTTTTTGTGGATCTTTTCAAGGTGTTCATTAAGTAGTCAATTTATTGATCTGGCTCCTTGGTTTCAGCCAGCGTTTGCAAAGAAAGTGCAGAAAATGAGTTTTATTTCGTTATCATAAACAACTTAGAAAACTATCAGTGTTTCTGTAAATTTCGCATGTATTATTATTAAACCTTTCTCTTGAATTAATCTATCTAATAAAAAAGGTGTTTGTGCGATTCACACACGGTAGAAGTGAAACTTCAGTAAATCGACAGAAGAATGAGATGAATAAAAAAAAATACTGTGCATAAAGATTTTGTTCGGGCGGTCACCCATCCAAGTACTGGCGTTCCGGAAAGTTGCTTAACCTTGTTAGCGTTTAAGATTGGCTTACCTGACGTATTTCCGTTGCATCCGTTGCATCTGAAATCACAACGATTCTAAAGAAGTTTCACTTCAAAAAAAAACACACCAAAATCTGATGCTTAGTTATAAAGTTTTATGAATACTCTATTATTTCACGCCATGGCGTCGCGTCGGGCGCCTGGTTTTTTTGTATTCCTATGAGAACGACGTATTTGTCGCGGTTAAATATATCCCATAGCCATAGAATAATAAATTACTCCATAGCTATACACTTCCTCAATTTAAAGGCTATCTAACAATATGAGTTTTTATATGAGTAGTCCCTGATATAAGCGCCTTCAAACAAACAAACCATTAAACAAACTTCAGTCAGCTTTTTCATATTAGTATAGGTAGGTACAGACAAACGCGGGAAGCAAGCTTATATTATGGTAAGATTATGATACTCAATGAAAATAATAATAATAATATTAGAACCTCTTCGGCCTTAACCAATTTTGAAACATTCTGTATATGGCGCGGCCATGCTATGCTTATATTTTTTTAGTTCATTCAATTTATTACAATAATTATTAATTAAATAGAAATTCTTTGCATAAAATTGCATGTTAGATTAAGCACCTATGAATAGAATATAAACTTACAATTTTGTTAAACTTATTTTATTTAGGTATATTAGATTAAAATATTAGTATATTTATTTATTGAGCCCTCGAGGAGGGCGATGAGGATACTCCACAGTTATAAACTTTTGTATCCTCATCGTGCTACCAACAACTATGACTTACTATATTTTTGTTAAATGAATTACTTTTTACTTTATTTCGTGGAGGTGCTTCAGTACAAGTTATGTCCATTTATATAAATCGGCCGTGCTAGAGTAAAAAAAGCTAGTCGAAATCCCATATTCGGCTCCCCTAAATGTTTGATCTACACATTGCTGGAGATCAACACTCAACACCTAACAAAAACAACTATCAAAGTGATCCGCCACCATAATTGGATTTTCACATATTTTATGTAAACTACCTATCGCCAAAAAATATAAACGAAATTTTGAGATCATGCAATTCCATGCCTCCTTTCTAAAGAAATAATATAATTAAATCGACTATTGCATAAGTTTTGATACTCAAGAACTTTTTGATCGATTTTCTAAAAAAAATTAACGAATTGAAAGCCGCGTCCATTTTTAGAGGCGGTAAAAATGTTTTGAGCTGCAAAGCAGTATTTTTATTAGTTTTTAGCGTAATTATTTTAGCTCAGTATCATTGACTATGACCTATTAAATGAATGAATGAATAGAAACGTTGCCTAGCAACGGACTTTTCATCCAAACAAAACAAAAACAAGTCCATTCCATTGTTGTGTGTTTTCGGATATCAGAGATAATTTTGCAATAATTTAACTGATTTTACTGCATTGTATGAGAGCGTAATCTACCTAGGATTTATAGTACTAGCGTTCTTTAGTATACTTTCTTACTGGAATTGGGCTAGATGAAATGACGACTCCGAAAGTAAGTAGAACTTACCTACCATCATCAGTCTATTTCATAGTTCCAAAACAAATAAACTTCGTCATCTTATTTTCAATTCAATACAACTCATTTGAACATTTGTTTCAATTCAAGTTTTACCTTACACCAAGGTTTCAAATTGATGGCACTGGGTGATTTTTGTGTACTTTAATCTATTTTCTATGTTTTTACCTATTTTTCTATTTAAATTTCTGGTTTAGTGTTTAATTTTGTTTTTTTTTTATTGTTTTGTTGTTTGTGCCTTACTTTACTTAAATATCAGTGTTGTGCTCGCCTGTTATTTTTTTTTGTTATATGTGCTGTTGGTGTTGCTTTAAATAAATAAATAAAGGTTTACCTTGCCAAGCTTTGCTTTATTTTGGGTTGGATGATGTTATTTATATTTCATGTTATCTTTTTTTTTTTCAGCTGTTATATACTATTGAGCAGCCACATGGCTTGGGCGAATTATACTTTTTGTGGCAGAAGGGGGAGTCACATTCATTGCTCGCCACCACAGGAACTGATGCCACTGTGGCTATTCATGATAGATCTGGACAATTGGTCGAGCGGTTGAAGTTACAAGGGTAATTATGTTAATCATTGTTTTGAAAGCAATGGAATATTCCATGCTTAGGCAAAAACATCATCATGATCATCATCACCCTATTCCCACTGCTGGGGCACAGGGACTTCTCTCTAGCCTTGAGAGATTAGGGCTTACTTCACCACTCTGGCCAAGTGCGGGTTGTTGAATGTCACAAGTCCTTCAAATTCTTTTAAAGTTCTCAGATTATGCCGGTTTCCTCACGATGTTTGCCATCACCGTTAAAGCACGTGTTTAAAGCGCTCATAAATTTCTCAAGAAGAAAAATCAAGAGGTGCGTGGCGGGGTTTGAACCCACGACCATCAGAATGTAAGTCGAGTGTCCTCCCACTTAGCCAACACGGCTTTTTGGCAATAACTTGGCTTGGCAAAAACATCATCAGTACCTAATAACTTCTAATGGCCTACCCATACAGCAGGAGAGGCTTCTGAAAAGGGTATTTTGGAGTACAACCACAAAAACACAGTAAAAGACCGTAAGAAGGAGGTGAATGGGAAATTTGTTCAGGAGATGTAGCATTTATTGTAAAGTTATAATAACCATGGGAATAATTATCTAAAATTATATTAATTTTCAACAAGACAAGACAACTTCAACAGGTGATAGGGACGTCTGGAAGGAAGGTAGGGAGGCCTTTGCCCTGCAGTGGGACACCACAGGCTCATAAAAAAAAAAATATATATTAATTTTCATTATTTTATATGTAAAGGTACCAGCAAAAGCCGTGTTGGCTTAGTGGGAGGACACTTGACTTTCATTCCGAAGGTCGTGGGTTCAAACCCCGCCACGCACCTCTGGATTTTTCTTCTTGAGAAATTGATGTGCGCTTAAAAACACGTGCTTTAACGGTGAAGGCAAACATCGTGAGGAAACCGGCATGTTCTGAGAACTTTAAAGAGTTTGAAGGACATGTGACATTCACCAACCCGCACTTGGCCAGCGTGGTGAATTAAGGCCTAATCTCTCTCGCCAAGAGAGAAGTCCCTGTGTCCCAGCTGTGGGAACGTAAATAGGGTGATGATGATGATGAAGTTCGTTATAAAGGCATGGACATTAGGTATGCGGTGAAAGTTAAATGATTAAATAAAAAATGTGTAGACTAACTAGAGCATTTGATAATCACTAAAGCACACTTATAATCATCTCGTTGGTAGATTTTTGATGCAGCATTTGGGATCAAACAGAGGCAGTACATTAGCAATTGTACTGCCTCTGTTTGATCCCAAATTCTGATAATTTAATCAAATAAATCTAACTTTAAAACCATCATGGTTATCAACACTATTTAGATTTATAACGGGATATTTCTCGTGGTTAATTGTCTTTTGAGATTCTCAATATTACGGCACAGTTACATGCGCCATGATTATGGTTGAGCTGAAACTACTTGGATAACAATTTTATTTGCAGAAGAAGCGGTCTACTCTCTTTCTTAGTTTTTAATGCAGTAATAAAACTGTTACTGTTGTGTAAGTCACTTCAGCCTGTAACTGTGCAGAAATATCGGGAAACTCAAAAGACAATTAATCATGATAAATTTCCAGTTATAAATCTAAATAGTGTCATTTAAATCTATTCTGAAACTGGCAAATTCCGATTAAATATTGATATTACCTTTTCTTGAAACTGGTTGCAGGCTTTGTGCGGCAATGGAATGGGATCAAGATGGAGACTATCTTGCCATGATCACCCCAAAGAGCAATTCTGTTCTTCTGTGGGAATGCCATGTGAATAAACGCGTGAATATAGAAACAGGGCTAAAGGAACCACCATCTTGCTTAGCGTGGGCCTATGGCGAGCCTTTGTTGGCCATTGGGACTCAAAAAGGCAATCTGGCATTATACAATCATCACACTACAAAGTAAGTGAATTTCACCAATGATGCAATACAGCTCATCATCTAGCATCCCTTTAGAGTTGTATTAAAACTAGAATCTAGTTTTACTAGAATTTACTAGAATCACTCACACACACAAATTCCATTAACTAGCATAGAATATCAAAGCTTACAGAGAGCAGAAGCATGTGAAATAAATATTAATAAATTAATATTACTGGACAACCTGTTTGGGTTGTTGTGTAACAACATCTAGTCCCCATGGTAAGCTCTAAGCTTCTGTTACGGGTACTGGACATCTGATATACATAAATAAAAATGAAATGTTGTTCGTTAGTCTGATTAAAACTCGAGAACGGCTGGGCCGATTGAGCTGATTTTGGTTTTAAAATGTTTGTCGTAGTCCAGGGTAGGTCTAAACGGTAAGCAAATAAGGAAAAATTGCCGGGAACTTTTTTTACCCGTGCGACGCCGGGGCGGGCCGCTAGTACTTAATATAAAAGTCATACATACATGACTTATATGACTTTTCTTATACATATTATATTTAACACCCCAAAAATAAATTATCATTATTAGTAAATTTAAATAAAAATTCTGCATGTAAACATGATCTTAACAACAGTTTTGTAAATCATTGTAACATAAAATCATTTCCAGGAGGATACCCATCATAGGGAAACATACAAAGAAAATAATTTGTGCTGAATGGAATAAGGATAGCATTCTTGTCCTGGCTTCGGAAGATAAGAGCCTGTCCATAAATAATTCTGATGGAGATACACTAAGGGTTATAGTACTCAGGGATGTACCCTTTGATTTGCAGTTCTCTGAAATGAAGACAGATGAAAGAGTATCAGGGGAAAATACTGTAAGTATTATATTTTGTATGATACCTAATTATTTTAGTTGGCTGGTATTTTACAGTTATTGAATATTAAAGGGATTCCAACATTTTGGCACTATATAAAAAAACATAAGTATATATTTTATTTATTTATTTACCTATATTTAATTCTGAACCCAAAATTATTTATTTTTTCAAAACATTTTCTTAAACACTTTAGTGAGCTTTAAACCTTATGCTTTTTTTCAGATCTGTGTTGTGGTGGGTAAAAGAACTCTATATTTATATAACCTATTGAACCCAGAGAATCCCATAGAACTAGCGTTCCAACAACGATATGGCTCAATTGTCTCGTACAAATGGTATGGTGATGGCTACATTCTCATTGGATTCAGTGCCGGGTTTATCATTGCTATATCCACACATATTAAAGAAATCGGAGAGGAACTGTTTCAAATTAAAAATCACAAGGAAAGCTTGACTGATGTTGCCATTTCAAATGGACTAGCCGCGTCCTGTGGTGATGGACAGTAAGTTCTTCAAGAATTAGAATGTTATTAAAAATAATAATTAAAAATATTGTACTTAATGAAATTATAATGTCATAATTGTTGCTGAGAAACTTTTTGCGCCTATTTATGAATTAAAATGTATCTTTTTCTAATACGTATCTGTTTCAAATTCAAATTCAAATTCAAAATCATTTATTCCATAGGCAAAACAAAGGTGCACTTAGAATAGTCACAATACTTATACATTTATAAATTGAAAAAAAAATAGATTAAAATAATAATTATTACACAATATCAACGTCTTGTTTAAATTTTAAATATATATATATATATATAGGTATATATTCTTACAAGTCTATTTAACAATTGCCCAGGCATCTTTATCTGAGAGGAAATCCCTGATAGCGTAATAAGCTTTCTTTTGAAGTATTTTTTTTATAATATTTTTAAATGATTTTTCATTTAAGCCTGTAATACTTTCAGGTAAAGTGTTATAAAACTTTACGCAATTGACCGCATACGATTTGCTAACTTTTGAAAGTCGTGTATTTGGTTGTAAGAGCTTCTTTCTATTTCTAGTTTCGTACATATGACAGTCAGAATGCTTAGCATATTTTTTTATATTTTTCCTAACATGCATTATATTTAAATATATGTAAAGTGAAGGCATTGTAATTATGTCTATGTTCTTAAATAATAATCTGAGGCTGTCTCTTCGTCCAAGTTGGTAAATTGCTCTGACTGCCCTCTTTTGCAATAAAAATATTTTATTTGAGTCTGCGGAATTACCCCACAAAAGAAGACCATACGACATAAGGGAGTGAAAGTAACTATAATATACCGTCCGAGCTGTTTTGATATCAGTAAGGTTTCTTATTTTGTAGACAGCATATACCGCAGAGCTCAGTTTTCCTGATAAAATGTCAATATGTTTGCCCCATTGGAGCTTGGAATCAATTGTCAATCCTAAAAATTTGGTATTATTACAAATGTCAATTTTATTCATATTAATTTGGATTTTCTAGGCTCAAACTGATCTCAATATGGAACAACGGCGAGGTAGCAGGCTCAGTTATGCCTGCGGGCGGCTGCGAGCGTTGCGCGTGGAGCTCCGACGGTCGGTTACTAGCCACGTCGGGTCGGGCCTACTTGAATGTCTATGTGACGGCTCTACCGCCGCTTCACTCGTCATACGGTACCAGAGTGATTACACTCACGAGTCTGACTGAGGCGACCGTGTATCAATGTATAGCTGTGGATGACGAGCCGGAGCCTGTGAATAAATGTGAGTTTGATGTGATCATTCTCTAAGGTTTATCTATCTGGTGGTATTCGAATCAGATTGATTTGATTACACACTCATAAATTTTATTGAATGTGTTATCGAAGATGACGGGCCACTAATATAATAGTAACTCAGTTATGCCAGCCGTGCCGCCCTCTGGCGAGAGCACATTCCATTAATAATCCCTTCTTTAAGGTGATATAGAAGACAGGCAACTAGTATATTGATAATACTCCATACGTGTATCCTACCATATAAGCCATATGAGTCTAGCGATATGTTGTAGTAATCCCAGTGATGACTTAGAGCAGCCTAACAGAGCATATCTACTAGAGATGTGTACGGAAAAGTAGCAAAGGGTTCTTTAAAACAATAGAATCACTTTGGCCCGTGATGTTAATTAAATTGACTATGAATCAAACCAGATTCTACAGAAATACATCCTTTGAACAGCTACCACCCGCGCAGCCTTAGCTAAAAATGTTTTAGAGTATTGATTTAAATAATAATTTCGTTTATGATAAGTTAAATCTTTATTGCGATGTCGAGCCTTAAAATTATAACTATCCTGATAACTTTACTTTTAGCGGAACCACGAGCACTAGCCACATTCACTCTCCCCGCTGAGCCGACACTGATCGCTTTAGGAGCGAACCATATTTGTTGCGTCCGCGGGTCAGAAGCGTGGTTCTATCCCCTGGCCGGTGGTACGCCCTACAAACGTCAGTACCCTGGCGCTGTGGATTCCTTGAAGGTGGCGGCGACCCACGTAGCAGCCTTATTTCAAGGACGGGCTATGTTACATACCGTAAGTATGTAACATAGATTAGAACCATGTCGTTACTACTGTGTACTAAGAGGTGCTTCAAAATCAATCATTTATTCTACCATAATTTTTTACAAAATGTTTTCGATCCAATGGTTAAGATTAGTAAGAAAATTGTTGACGGTAACCAAAGGCCTCTCCCATAATTTGCGTACTTTCGTACCTACTTGATAATCAAATGCAACGAGAAAAAAAATACACAAAATCCTATTTATTTATTTATAAGGAAGGCCTACAGCTAATACAGCGAAATAAATAGCTTAATTAATTTACAGAAAGCACTCTTTATTTACTTGTCTAATGAAGTATTCTTATTAAAAATCTATTTATAAAGCCCTCGCGAACAAAAGACACAATTCCTAACAAATTACGACGTTAATGAAAAACAAACAATTCTATTAAAAAAGTAATGAAAAGTTGAATATTGAGTGAATGTGTATTTTTGTTTTTGTTTATTTTAATAAAAAATTCATGATCATCACACTATGAACGTTCCCACTGCTGGAACACAGGGACTTCTCTCTTGGCGAGAGAGATTAATTAGGCCTTAACTCACCACGCTGGCCAAGTGCGGGTTGGAGAATGTCCACATGTCCTTCAAACTCTTTAAAGTTCAGAGCTCAGAACAGTCTCAGAACATGCCGGTTTCCTCACGATGTTTGCTTTGACCGTTAAAGCACGTGTTTAAAGCGCAAATAAATTTCTCGAGAAGAAAAATCCAAAGAGTGTGGCGGGGTTTGAACCCACGACCTTCGGAATGAAAGTTGAGTGTCTTCCCACTTAGCCAACACGACTTTTTTTTGTTGTTTATCGTTGAGTCTATGTCTTCGTGGCACGTCCTGTTTATACAAAGTAAACACACAGACCAAGGAAAATGTTTAAATTTACAGATATCTGATACATCGGAGACTACGGCCAGTGAGCGAGAACCGATGTATTTTCCTGAGCCTCGTATGCAAGGGGCGAAAGTCGTGAGCATTGCACTGACTAGCGATTTCCTCATCTACATTACTGACGTAAGTTTTTTATTCACTGATGTACAGTCAACAACAAAAGTAAGTGATCTAAATTAACATTTATTTATAAATTAGAGTAAAAATTAAATAATCATGACTAAAGGGATTAAATGCGATGTGTTCTCTTAATAACGTGGCTTCACAACGAGTGCAATACAAAATGGCAACAGCTAGTTAAATAACATCACCACAAAATATAATTATCAGTGGACAAATAACAAAAGAAACGAACTTTAAGACTATACATGAACCAGATATATTAATATTAATTTTAACATTTCAAAACATCTTCTAGTATGACTTGCCAGATGTAACAAGTTATACCAGTGTCAGTTATAAATTAAGTTTGAATTAGTCAAAAGTAAATGATCAAAATAACACTTAATTTACAGTTTATATTTATTTGGGACCCTATTTCATCAGTTTCTTTTGCTGTTGACTGTTGGAGGTTCTTTCTGTTAACGTCCGTAAGTGTTAACCCTCTGAATCCTTACAAGTGACCTCCGGGTGGTTCTTAGAACAGTCTCTGGTGGTAGACTTCGGCCGCGGCTTGTCACCACCCTCCGGGCTGGGCCAGTGCGTGAAACGTTGAAATATTTTTGTGTTTCGTAATGTGGTCCGGAGAAGCCATCTACCTTTTAGGTCTTCATGCCACATCTTAGACCACACCACATGAGGTGAGATTGTGGGCAAATGAAGGCACTTTAATTTTTATGCTAGTTAAGCATAAAAATAAAAGTGCCAACCACACCAAGGCATCTTATGTTGCCCCGATCTTGTCTCGAACCAGGCCAAATGAATTCAACCAGAAAATGGACAACAGCGCCATCCTTGGTCTGGGTGTTTAATATGTATAATAAAAAATATCTATATATAAATGTAGGTGAAAGGTTTGACATAGTGATTTAAACAGATTATATCATTGAATAATAATTCATTACGGGATTAACTAGTAACTACTATGAAGAGCGTTTGCACAGAGCAGAAGCCAAAGAAAGAATGACCCCCGGACTATTGGAACTGTACTTTAAATAGCAGTGCACTTCGTAAACAACCCCTCGGACCTGCGGGCACCCGATTGGCTGTTAGCCCGGTCGGCTGACACCGACCGGTACCGGCCGCAGGTAAACGTCACGCGATCGAGTGGCGTTTGTAGTAGCATAGAATCAACTTAAAATGTCCGATGGCGTGAGCCGCTCACGCCAGCCATCGGACATTTTAAGGCCACCTTGTTTCGAAGATTTAGGCATTTTACTCGCCCAGTCGACTTGCGTGCGCGTTTCGCGGGAGCCGACTTGATATGAACTCCGGCGACGGCAAGAACGCACAGTATAACATAATGCAGTAGCTACGGTGATTTTTATTGACTGTATTCTTTTAGTATATTGATTATTTTATTGACTTTATTCTTTTATTTGATTGAAATGAAAGTTTATAGTAGTAGGTATGTAGGTATTGAATGTAAACATAGTTTTTCTTACTAAACTTTTTGAATTAATGAGGTGATAATGATGATTGAAGAGTTTGTGTTATAGAATACAAACAACAAAATGAAAACAAACATAATTGTTATGTACAATATTTATTCTCGTTTATAAAATAAAATACATTTTATATGAGGAATAAAATGCTTAAATTTCATTGTAATTTAGAGTTCTAGTGCTAGGTCCTGATGGAAATTAATAATGTTTTGCGATAAAAAAATCTCTTTTTCTTTATTTTCGGATTCGGTTGATTCGCATTCAAGTGTCAGATTCCGTATAGGTATACCACGAGTGTGTCTGGGGTTGACGATTTCTGGCAGCAGACATTGGATAAATAAGTTAATAAATAAATATTGACGAACAATCCACACAACAACATCTAGCCCCGTGGTAAGCTATAAGCTTGTGTTACGGGTAGGTACTAGACATCTGATATACTTAATATAATAGACATACAAAGATAGATATTTTTTATTATACATACTAAACACCCGGACCAAGGAGAAAATGCTTGCAGAACATACAAACACTTGACCCCTCGGCGGGAATCGTACCCGCTACCTCTTGCACCGCAAGCGGACCTCCGCCCACCGCGCCACTGAGGCAGTGGACAGGTGGTAAAAGTGTGATAATTTTGATTCCATCTTTGATTTCCAAAATTCATCATCTTTTTCGATTTTTCCGATATGTACTGGTTCTTTTTCCCCAAATACCAAAAAGACATTGCCGTCGCGACGGCAATGTGGCGGTTTTACAAGTACAAGTTGTCCTTGTACTTGTAAAACCAATTACGGTTTTTATTAATTGTTGTAGTTTCACTTCTGTCGTGTGTGAACCGCAAACACACCTTTTTTTTTCACGTCGCACGTCGCTCGTCGGGCGGGAAGAGCACTGGCACAGGTCCGTCGTCGGTAAGCGCCACCGCGCGACTGACGAAGCCTGCGGGCGTCGCGCCGCTCGCGGGTTTGTAGGTATTTAGGCATAATTAATAGGAAAATAACACTACAACACGCACCTCAGCGATTTGCACTAGAAAAATGATTTATCTAAAGATTGGTGTAAAAACAAGGTCAATAAATTTATTATTTTAGGCACAGTATTG
The DNA here is from genome assembly GCA_929108375.1 of Gymnoscelis rufifasciata. Classification (NCBI taxonomy): domain Eukaryota; kingdom Metazoa; phylum Arthropoda; class Insecta; order Lepidoptera; family Geometridae; genus Gymnoscelis; species Gymnoscelis rufifasciata. The sequence continues at coordinate 6,313,985 of OV815302.1, read as the reverse complement.
AAAATGTTTTTTAAAAAGAGGCAACTTTGGTATTTTTTTCTATCGAGCGAAGTTCATCTTATTGTGTAAATGTAAGCGAATTGCACTCTGTAAGATCCTCAACTGAAACATATTTTTTTTTCAGAATTTTACGTCAATTTTTGACTGATTCATATTGATTTTAAAAACAGCATTTGCGGTATAAGGGGCCCTTAAGTTGATTCTATGCTACTACAAACGCACTACAATGAAGAACCAGGACGTCACGCCGTCATATATATATATATATATATGACTATTATATATATATATGAATGACTATTATTTTAAGTACATAGGTATATCAGATATCTAGTACCCGTAACACAAGCTTAGAGCTTACCACGGGGCTAGATGTTGTTGTGTGAAATGTCTGTAAATATTTATTTATTTATTTTATTTATCCCTTACCACAACAAGTAATGTCTGCGCTCGACAACCCAAAAGCAAACCGCTTCATGTTATTGAGGAAGACCTATGTCTTAACTATTCCTCATAGTGAATTAGAATTGAAACTAAAAATTATTTGCATCAAAATCGTTTATCGATTTATATATCACATTTTTAATACCTAGACAAAATGCCGTTCAGTTGTTCATGGCATTATAAATTACAACTATTAAATGCGCGATATCTCCCTAATGGTGAGTCGTACGAAAAAAAAGTGGTAAAATATTTTTTTATATAATAACTTGAAAATTATGACATGGTCTCATCCCTAGGGTTCTTTGTATTTCAATAGTTTACACTTATTGTTAAAAAAATATATTTTATAAACATTTAGATAATTTATTAAGACCTATCTATACAATATAGTTCTAATAGTTTTGGAAAAAGTGGCTGTGACATACACGGTCACACAGACAGACAGACATGAAGAATCTATAAGGGTTCAGTTTTTTTGCTATTTTGCTACGGAACCCTAAAAATGGAGAAACCCCTAGTTTGACTGGGGACTTTTTACATTTAATTTTTTTTGGTGTACTTTAATGTCTCTACTCCTGTCTCTAGGTCGAAATATTTATTCGTTCGAGTATCTTATGTTCGAGTTCTAAATAGTTTGTAATCAATTAAAAATAATTATTTAAAATAGGCATTTTCAAACTTAATTGAAGAGTTTATGAAATTATTTTATGCTTTGAGTTAGAATTAGGTCTGTTAATAGTGGTGTAAACTATAGATACTGGCTATACAATAAATAGTTTCTGAGATTAACACAACCAAACAAACAAATGGATTATTATATTGCATTGTTTGAAATGTATTTAGAAAAATGTAGCAAAATAGCGAGCTTAATTTTAAACTGCATATTTATCATATCTATCATATTTGGTGGATTCTTAGACGTAAATTAGGACTTTACTTCGTATTTCACAAGTTCCCTTCAGTATTCGGAATATCGGTGCATTCAATTCCAGCATTGTTGTTCTGCTGTTTATTTTTCAAATTCTGTATTTCACTTCTAGTCAGGAATATCGTATGTATTTGCATAGCTGTAAAGAAATTACTTTAGTAAGGAACAACCCTTATTAAACTCATGCATATAGCAGAGAATCGCCACGTTTGCCAGATCTGTCGCAGATAAATTTTACTTTAGAAAACTTATCTCTAGTTTAGGACTGATTTTTATAAGACAACCTTAAATCACCCATAACATAATAAGGACCAGGCAGAGGCAGTGCATGTTCCTAGTAGGTACCACTAGTATCTACCGATTAACATGTATAAACTTATTAATTGATTTTAATACTGTACAGATACATTTGTCTACCAATAGGGGTCCACACTTTTAGCAATTTATGCTACTTACCAATGATCACTAGATTTAGAGCACAGATGTACCAGATTAAGTGGATTGTACAGGCAAAATCATCGTTTTCCTTCCAGAACTGTACAATAGAATATGCCAATGTCCCGATCAATAGAACAAATATGATCTTGCTTATAGCTACAAGATAGTAATAGTAGAATTTCAGTAGATTTACATATTTCTGAAACAGGAAAAATATTTTTAAGTGACTACAAAATCAAGTGTCGGAGCCGACAAGCTTTAATATTAGGGGCGCAACATTATTAATGCCTAGATAAGAAAGGAACCCACCTTTAACTTTTAAGAGTTGTCAAATCTACCAAAATCTACATAATAATCAATGTAACAAATGTAACGATGTACAACCGTACGATCGAAGCGCTTAAAGATTTCAAAAAAATAATATTATTTACCTTGTAGCATCCAATCAAGAAAACAACTGTGAAAGAGACATCAGTTAACAGTAAAATGAAGTCCAAGATCGTTAGGACAAAGTATACGATAATACCATCCTCCGTGTAGTCTGGGTTTAAACGTACTATTTTTATAAAGTGTAGAGCCGATGCTACCAAAAAACACAAGTCCGTAACCTGAAACACATTGAAATCAACAGATTCAAACATTAATTCTTTATTAATAGTTCTGCTCAGGTGAAGGTTAAATATGACTGCTGATTTCTACAATAGAGTAGTAGATTTATTGAATTCTTAGAGAAGTGGTATTAACAAAATCAATCTTATTGACTACTGTCATATTTATATTAGGACACCTTGTATTATCATTAAAATTAAACATTCAAAAAATGTACAATGTAAACACAGTAGGTACTTACCAGTTTTATGCCACCCAAGGCCAGAAGACCATACCTCAATGGTATGCAAAAACAACATATCAAAGCTTTCGGCCTCATTTTATTATTTAAAACTCAAATAGAATAAAATTAAATACCTTAGTCAATAGTTAGTACCTATTGTTTAAAAAAAGTTACTTGTTTGGCAATTAAAAGTACGTATGTACCTATGTCTACTATCTGGTATTAAGACTTTTACGTCTAAGGTTACCAACTTTATTTTAATAATAAATAAATAACCTGTTCAAAATTAACATTGAAGTTACTATAATTCGCATAAAATGAATGTTGGTAACACAAATAACATCCTGTCAAAAGTCACATCGAACCAACATAGGGAATAACCACAACTTTGAAATGGACTTTTTCTTTTTAAAAAACATTTATTTTTAACCTCCGACCAAAAAAGAGGGTTGTTATAAGTTTGACGTGTCTGTCTGTCTGTCTGTCTGGGGACATCATAGCTCCCGAACGGAAGGAGCGATTTCATTTAGTTTTTGTTATATGAAAGGTGAGTTTGGCGCGAGTGTTCTTAGACATGTTTCATGAAAATCGGTTGTGCCGTTTAAAAGTTATGGTGGTGAGAGTAGGGAAGGAAAACAGAAAATCTTCAAATATACTTGAGTGGGGTTTCAAATGAAAGCGTATCGCGTGGACATTACAAAATATTATGGTGTTTTACTTTTAAGGAAGGCATTGGAATCTGGTGGTTTTTCTTAAGTTTTATATTTGTATACAATTATTTTAAATTTATCAAAATTACATATAACGGCATTTAACAGTGATACTTAATCATGAAAACTATTTAATAACATAACACGTGATCTAGCTGCATAACACCAAAATAACATGTGACGTCAAATTTGATTCGTTTACATGGTAATAAACAGATTTTATCAAACTTGTAATAAGTTTGTGGACCAAACATTTGGTTGCTGACGTCATGTCATGTCAGCCATTTCCTAACATTTCTTTTATATAAATTAAGAACAATTTTGAAGATAACTCGAGAACTTATAATACATATACGTTAAATTCAGAACTTCGCTTAAAATGAAAAATGCTTAAAACGCGATGGGCTAAAACTTAACAAAAGCAATTTCAACAACTGGAGAAATAAAAATACTACACGCCGAATTTAGACACGCCTTCTCTTTTTTAAAGTTTGTTAAACTAAAAGAGTTAAACAACTCTTAACAAAAAAAAATCACAAAAAGTAAATAATAACATCTCAAAAACTCATAATATTCGAACCGAGGACATTGGACAAAATGTAGTATAAAATGAGGTGATTTTTTAATATAACTCGAGAACTACTAACCGATTGTTATACAACAAGCATTTTTTTGTAACTTATATTTATTATAGAATAATTGAATGTCCTGTTTACATACACACACCCACCCATCCACACACGAATATTAAACACACACACACACACACACCGGGACATAGGACACATATACAGATTAACATAGAACTCAGTCTATGCTGGAGGTGGGTGTTGTGGCTCTGCAATACAGTTTTTGCAAACTTTCGCAGACGCCATTGTTCAAAGTACATATTTGTAAAATTAACATATCATGTCTTAATAAACGAAAAAAATAATATCACAATAGTGTTAGGCATCATGAATATAGAAACACAGTAATTTGTATACATACTTTATTTTGCGGTTTAACGTAAAATAAATTATTTATAATTAACAGTAGACTTAGTTGGCAACCATAATAACATAGGTTAAAGTTGAAACTATAATCGGATCTTTTTATAAACAGATGAAACGGTTTAAAAACATTACTTATCTTCTTCGGTTCGTATAACATCAAATAAATAAAAAAACGCGTTCTGAATAATGAAATAAATGAAATATGCTACTTTAATTTCCTGTGATGTTGTGACAGCTGTTTTTTGAAATTGAAAAATGATTGATACGTCGGGAAAGCCCATTGAAGGCGGGTAACAATGACATGACACAACATTTTTGTACACAATATTGGAATATAAATAAAATTGGAAGTAAGTTACTGAAAAAGAAAACATTATTTTAATAGTAAATAAATGCACCGTTGCTTTGGCCGCATTCACAATATCCGGCAGCATATCAGCTATGATGTTATCGTCTGTATGAGTGATACAGACCTCTACTCTGATACTCTACCTCTTTAACTGTCAAAACAAAGCCAGATTCATTCGAGATTTTTCATAGAAGTACAATGTTGAACTTAGTAACTTTGCCTGCGCCTGGCAATGTCGAACCCCCTGCTAAATCGTCTGGCCTAATTGTTTATTAAAATTAAAATTTACAAATTGCCTCAAACATGTTTTCGCTAAGAAAAAATGCTAGCAGCACCGTGTTGGGGTATAATAAGAGAGCTATGGGACAAGTTTTCAGGCTGCTTCGAATACCTTTCCAAAAATTGGTGCCAACTCTCGGATTATTAGTTCCAATTTAATACCATTGGTTCTATAATATCATTTAGAAGAAGTTTATAAGCTTTTCTTTTGAGTATTACATAATTTTTATTCCTTTCATAATCTATCAATATATTGACTTTAAATCTGTCATTTTAATCTGCTCATTTGCAATACGCGTTACATTTGCGGCTTGCTAACACGAATATCGCTGCTATTTCTGACTTAGAGGTAGTCAGAAATAGCAGCGAATATATATAACTGAATATAAGCTAAAACACACAATAGATAAACAAGAGTGATAAGCTTTTATTGTACTGTTATAAAACAGATTTGGCACTAATTTAGGTTTATGAATATCGTTCGATTGACCTCCTTTAGGTGATATACAAAGTGAAATATATTTATGAATACGGTGGTTTATCTTTTAGATGCTTTCAGTGGTGGTTTGTTTGTACGCAGAAGGGGTTACCAGTTAGCGACGCATACTGTACATAGATAAAGTATACAATCAACAATATTTCCAGCGCGGTGACATAGAATACTTCTGTGTGGAGAACTGGCGTACCGCGGCGCGACACAAGCACACGTGCGGCCTCACAGCGCTGTACGCGGACATCGGCGGCACTCGCGCGTGCATTCTGGACATCAAACGACGCGCGTTCGTTTACGCGCCGGCTGCGTCTGAACGCGCGTCTCTACCGCCACTGCTTGCTAACATGCGGTAAGAGATTTCCTTGTTAATTTTGATGTGCAGCTTTATAATTACCGAGACCTGCAGAGTCAAGCTGCGATTTTGCGTGAGTTATTCGACAATACAAAAGTAGTTTATTGCAACACCACTATATAGGATAGGAACATACATAGAAAATACATGTTACACACAGTGGCACGATGTACCTTTCCTATCAGGACACATAACATCTTCTGAAGATTATATCCTAAAATAAATCCCGACTCTACTCCTACAGATAGGGACACAAAAACAACATACCCTCATCGTTAAATATCGTTAAATATATATGAGTGAAACTTTCTTAATCTGTATGTACATAGTTACTTTCAATAGGCAAGAGCGGAACCCCCTAACACAGGTATCTCTATACTTAAAAGGGGGTTTCCGATGTATTAATTTATAATGTATAGATTAAGACACTGAAATAAACTGTTTTATTTATTTATTGTAATGGACGGCGTAATGGACTAAAAGCGATCTCCTCCAGGCAAACTTTGGATGGCAACCTTTGGTGCTTTGTAAATACTTTATTTAAGTTCTTCTCAGCGATTAAATTGGTTCAAAATATTAATTAAACTATTGCTGGAAATTACCTTTAATGGCCGCGTTGAGAACCATAATTATAAAAATCGCATACCGTAGATAAGTTGGACCTAAGGTAATGATAGCTTGGTAGCGCTACATATCGTCACATTTCGTTTCTTGAGGCCGTACCTGATCACTAGACCACGTCAAGAAACGCCAACACGCGCCACTCGCCTTCTTTCATTCTCTTATTTCACTCATCATCATCATTAGGTTATAGTTCCTCACAGCTGGATACATACCGCCGTCATTGGCAAGATAATTATATGATACCCAACTGCAAAAATCTATAAATTAATATCTTAGTAAATAAATTCAATTCATTATATTAATATCATCAATTGGAGCGATAATTGCGATCCTTATCAGGCGAGTTGTCGATCTCAGTATTTGGTGCGATGGCTATTAAATGTAAATGTTTAAAACACGGGCTGTAACGGTGAAGGCAAACAACGTGAGGAAACCGGCATGTTCTGAGAACTTTAAAGAGTTTGACGGACATTCACCAACCCGCGCTTGGCCAGCGTGGTGAAATAAGGCCTATTCTCTCTCGTCAAAAGAGAAGTCCCTGTGTCCCAGCAGTGGGAACGTTAATAGGGTGATGATCTATTAAATGTCATAAATTTTGCCGGATGAATAGATTATCCTACGAATTGATCCTTTCTGATATTATCATACGATTGAGACGAAGTTATTACCTTAACTTTAATTTTTAAGATTGGAAGAAGATTCTTAGGGTAAGAAATAATGTCTATTTTTTTTTACAGAGGAGTGGTATGGGATATTTGCTTATCGGAGCGCAACGTATTCATAGTGTACACGGACGATACCATAGAGACGTACTACTACGCCGCGAATTCTATAAACGGCGCGCATGTCCAATGGACCTGCAGCACTAGCATCCTTCCGGGCCAAGTCCCGTTGATACTGTTCTGCGGAGACGCCTACTGCTATAATAATGGAGGAAAGTAAGTGTATGTACTATATATATATATATATGTATTGTTTGAACGGGCTAATCTCAAGGTCATAAATCGCAACAACGTTACGCAAATGTAAATCGATATGTGTAGATTCAAAACAGTCAGTCGTATCGAAAAATGTTGAAAGAAACTAAAAATAATTTTAAATAACTATTCAACTATACCTCACATGGCTAAGTTTGATGACTTTATTTTTTTTGTATTTACAAAATGGCGTCTAGTTGTCGTTCCTTTGAATTTCGCTAACTTCATGTCTTTAGTGACATTCAGACTAAGAGGAATCAATCGACGTATGAATCATAAAAATCGGAGTTGGTCTGTATAATGGTTCAAAGGAACATACAACTAAGACTGATAAACACATTACATCATCTTTGCGTTGCGCAGTCAGGTTAAAAAAAACTGCTGTGTAGTCCATTTATCTAGGCACGTTATAGACTAAATCTATTTCTTGGTTGGGGGAACTAAGAACTGCACAGACCTTACCTTGGAGTGTATTGTGCATTACCCCCCATACCAAACCAGCCGAACTCCTTCATTTATCGGAGTTGAACTTTTGGAGATTTGTACGTAAATCGACTGTTAACGATTTGAGAATCCACAAAACACAAAGAACGCCACGGCGTGACAAGCTAGTATTATGTTTTATATGTGCAATGTACGAGTTAAACTAAGTTATCAATTGAGCGAGTTAATTTATATGTCATTGATATTATGACAGTTGAAGGATGTATGAATTTCCTTCAATTGATTTTCATCATCATCACCCTATTAACGTTCCCACTGCTGGGACACAGGGAATTCTCTCTTTGACGAGAGAGATTAGGCCTTAATTCACCACGCTGGCCAAGTGCGGGTTGGTGAATGTCACATGCCCTTCAAACTCTTTTTTAAAGTTCTCAGAACATGCCGGTTTCCTCACGATGTTTGCCTTCACCGTTAAAGCACGTGTTTAAACAATTGATTTTACTTTGTTAAATTCTGAAATAATATTCATGAATGCACATGGTTCCCTACGGACAACATTGCAAAGATGTTAAAATATTAATGTTAAAGTAAACAATATGTTATTGCCAAGCTCTTTATTTTTGTCAGATGCTTAATGCCCAGCTCTTATATTATAGCTGTTCTACGGCTTAAATAATGATATTTTAAAATATGTAATACACTTATTTCCAGCGTAATTAAAGTATCTCTCGACTCGCACAACACCAGTGGCCTAGCCGACGCGGACACTGAGAAGAGAATGGCGAATCAACGCAAGCACGTTGATAAGCTGGTGTCATTACGTCGCTTCAGTGAGGCCTGGTTGTTCTGCGACGCGTTAGGCGAGAACAATGTGTGGCGTAAAGTTGGCGAGGCGGCCATTGCTGATTTGAATATTGAATTTGGTGAGCTCAAGGTTTATTGTACAAAATCTACTACGACACCTTTCTAGTGGCTTATGTACGCAGATATATAGATTATAGAAACGCAGTATTTCTATCTATAACTTGCCAGATATTTATTTATTTAAAGCAAAATCACATTCAATCAACAGCTAAGATTGCCCTTAAAAACTACCTAGCATCAACTGAAACATTATGTCGTCAATTTCGCGGCGTATAAAGAATGATGTAAATTATATAAATTAATTTTATTAGTACATAACAGGGTCTAAAGTGTTTTTTTCGAATGTTTTTTTTAGCTATACGCGTCTATACAAAGTTGAGCGATGTTGCTATGGTGTGGGCGCTTGAAGATGCCTCACAGATTGAAGACCTCTCAATATTATGGTAACATACATTGATAAATTTTCTTTAATTGCAAATGCGCGTTGGTTAACATTTCGATCATATTGAAATACCTGTCAACCAGTGTCCTGGCTACACATTTTCTACTGATATAATTTCTGAGTAAAGGTCTCAGCACACATATGGGATCGGAAAGGGATCGTAACCGTAACGCCTTTCGCCTCGCTGTCAATCAGGCGTCAACCTACCGTATGCACGTAACGAAAGCGTATCAGCAGCGCCTGTACGTCAACTCGGCTACGGCTAGGCGACACCGCGCTTACGCCTCGCCGCCCCCTGGCTGACCTGGTTGGCACCAGATCAGTTTGAATCCAAACGTTAAGTGTAGCGCACGGTTATGTCTTGGTTTACAATACGTGAGTTGGCTATCATAGCCATAGCACTTGATGAAGAGGAAAAAGAAAATAGCAAGAAAAAAAGAAAAAGATATTGGGTACACAGTATGAATAAAGCAAGGAGTACTGAAGGGGAATTTCGGACTATAAAAAAACATTTGATGGATGATGAAGAGAAATTTTATATTTATTTTCATATGCCGAAATATCTCTTTTATAACATATTGCAGTCTATAGATGAATGTATAAGGAAGAAGAATACAACATTCAGAGAAACAATATCGCCCGAAGAAAAACTAGCTGTAACGTTAAGGTGAGAAATTGCATTTGTTTTTGGAATTTTTAATCTGGTCTACATAAATATTTGTACTATAATTTTAATGTTTGTATTATCTCTATTGTTCTTTTTTTTAAGTGTACAAAAAAAATACTCGGTTCCGAAACTACAAGATAGATTAATTTTTATCCTCTGTCGATAACCCTCATTTGCGATCAGGTGTGCACAGGGGATGTACGTTTTATGTCTGGTGTATGTGTGTATATATTTTGTGTGATTGCGTAAGGTATTTTAGTAAATGCAACTTTTTTGTAGTTTAGGTAAAAAAAAAAACCCATAAATCACATATTTTTTTATTATACAAAACTATATTATTAAATCCAAAAATTATGGCAATTAAACAAAAATAGCGCCACAACAAAAATACAATCATTGTATAAATTAAAGATTGTTTGAAGTATCAAGATCGTCAGCATTTGACGCGCCATTTTCTTCTAAGTTTGAAATATTAAAATCATGAATGTTTGAAGCGCCAGATGTTGATTGTATCTCGTGGCTAATGTTATTTAGAGTGGTATAACCTCGAGGCATGTCATCTTCTCTTTGGGGAATGTAAGGGTTGCGATAACTATAATAGCTTTGTTTCTCTGCGATTTCTTTTAACTCCATTTCCGAAACTGCGTTATATATTTTACTTTTCATAACAGCTTGGTTATATTCTGAAATTTTTTTAACCGTTGCCGCAATGCTCTTAAAAAATGTATCTATCTCATCTTCTTTTTTGGTTTCGTTGTGATTTAATAAATATTTCATTAAAGTTTGTGACGCTGAATTTTTTTCAATATTAAGATTTTTTTTTTGAAATTTTGGATGCAACTGAAGATGCAGAAGACTCAGGACGCGGCGAAAGTGGAGTAGTTTCCGCTTGTAAGTTTTCTGGAGACTGAATTATGTTTATTGAGTTCTGTGAATCATCATTACCCAAGAAACTGCTAACATCTGAACCGTCATCATCATCAACCGAAGAGATCGTATTTCTTTCTTTGTAATGAGGTACTAAAAAACTCATTTCATCTTCAAAGGTCCACTTTTTCGTCGTCGGGGCTGCCTGACCACTTTTAGTTTTACGCTTCTTCATAGCTCGTCGGTGAGACTCTCTAAGATTTAACCAAGTTTTCTTGCACTCAGATTCTGAAATAAAATAAATCATGGTTAACTATATCAAGCGCATGTAGTTACACATGTATGTGTGAAAGGGAGTACGTACACACACATTCACATAAACATATACACGTATTATAAAACGTATATTAAATATACATTTATTGTTGCAGGTACTTCATAACTGGATCTACATTTACTAATTTGTCATCGAGCTTCCGTTTAGGAGAATCAACTATTCATCATCATCACCCTATTAACGTTCCCACTGCTGGGACACAGGGACTTCTCTCTTGACGAGAGAGATTAGGCCTTAATTCACCACGCTGGCCAAGTGCGGGTTGGTGAATGTCACATGTCCTTCAAACTCTTTTAAAGTTCTCAGAACATGCCGGTTACCTCACGATGTTTGCCTTCACCGTTAAAGCACGTGTTTAAAGCGCACATAAATTTCTCAAGAAGAAAAATCCAGAGGTGCGTGGCGGGGTTTGAACCCACGACCTTCGGAATGAAAGTCGAGTGTCCTCCCACTTAGCCAACACGGCTTTTTTTTTTTTTTTTTTTTTTTTACTATCAACTATTCGTTTGATAGTAATAGATGTGTGCAATGCAATAATAAATAAATTAATGCCAATTCATATACCTCAACCAACTACAGCCACATGGCAAGGAATCGAAGAAGGATTTAAAAATAAATGGAACTTCCCGAATTGCATAGGCGCCATTGACGGCAAACATGTAAATATTAGGTCCTTACATATGAAATTGGCGTTTTGTATGGGAGGAACAAAAAGTCGAATATTTTTTAATATAATATATTTAATTAATCAAAGTATGAACCATTATTTTCTATGCACTTTTGCCATCTTATAGGTAGTTCATTGATCCCTTTACTAAAAAAACCAGTCGGACGGGAATCAATAAAATCTTTGAAGGCGATTTGGACTGCCCCATCGGAGTTGAATTTTTTCCCTTGCAAGAAGTTATCCAAATTTCGAAAAAAATGGTAATCTGTTGGAGCAAGGTCCGGGGAGTACGGAGGATGTCTTAGACTTTCCAATTGAAGCTCTTCTAATTTAGTAGCCGTCTGTTGCGCACTGTGTGGTCTAGCGTTGTCGTGAAGCAGCAGTGGCGTGGAGCGATTGACCAGCCTAGGTTGTTTAGCCGCTAGCTTTTCCATCATGGTTTGCAATTGCTGACAATAGACATCAGCCGTAATAGTCTGGCCAGATTTGAGAAAACTGTAATGAACAATACCGGCACTAGTCCACCAAACGCTTACAAGTAACTTTTTTGGGGTTAATTTTCGCTTGGGGCAGGATTTGGCTGGCTGGCCAGGATCCAACCATTGCGCTGAGCGCTTCCGATTATCGTAAAGAACCCATTTTTCATCACAGGTAATGATTCGGTTTAAAATACCTTCATTATTGTGCCGGTTTAGTAATGTAACGCAGCAGTCGACGCGCGTTTGCCGGTTTGCTTCAGTCAATTCGTGAGGTACCCACCTTTCAAGCTTTTTAATCTTCCCAATTTGCTTCAAGTGAATTAAAACAGTTTTATCACTAACACCGCAGCCTGCAGCTAACTCGGACGTGGTTTGCGATGGATCCGCTTCCACAATAGCCTTCAACTCTTCATTATCAACTTGAGTCTCAGGCCGTCCACGGGGCTTGTTCTGCAAGTCGAAATTTCCAGAACGAAAACGTTGGAACCAAAAACGAACTGTGTTTTCTTTTGCAACACGACCGCCATACACATCATTCACCCTTCGAGTTGTTTCCGCAGCACTAGTGCCACGGCGGAACTCGTACTCGTAAATAATGCGATATTTTAAGTTTTCCATTTTGTAAAATGAGTGACGCAAACAGAAAAAAACAGAAGAAAAAAAACAAATGAATGACGATCATCGAAGCACAAATACATGAGTCTATAGCTGTACAAATTTGAATTTGGAATTCCTTACCAAAGAGGAGAAATTTGTGATTAAAGTGGCCAGTACGAAAAACGCCAATTTCATATGTAAGGACCTAATATAATTGCACCTCCCAATTAGTGGATCGTTGTTTTTTAACTATAAAAAAACATTTTCTATTGTTTTGTTAGCTATAGTTGATCCTGAATACAGATTCATAGCGGTTGATGTAGGAGCCTAGCCTATGGAAAAAACAGCGATGGCGGAATCTATTCATCATCTACATTTGGAAAGGCACTTGAAAGAAACACATTCAATATTCCATGTGACAAACCATTACCAGGAACTAATCATGCAATGCCACATGTATTTGTGGGAGACGAGGCATTTCCATTGAAGACATATTTATTAAGACCATATCCTCGCTCAAATACACGGAGACTATCAGATCCTGAACGGCAATATAATTACCGCTTATCACGAGCTAGAAGGGTTGTTGAAAACGCTTTTGGAATTTTATATCAAAAATTTGCGATTTACAACAAAAATATTAAATTGCATCCAAAGTTTGTAGATAAAGTGGTATTAACAACTTGCATTTTACACAATATGATGAGGACATATAACATTGAGATGAATTTACAGGAACCGAACAGAACAGAACAGGAAATTACAGTTGAATTCGGCGAAGACCGATTGTTAAGTCAATTACCAAGTATTAGTGGTGCCCATATGGCTACCGCTTTTAATGTACGTGAAAAGTTCAAAGGTTTAGTCCGTTTTCGCAATTGTAGTTTCACAATTGACTGTGAAAAAAGAATTATTTTTCACTGTTTCGTAATTAACTGTCAAACAAGAAATTCTTTTCTGTTTTCGCAATCAAGTTTCACAATTGACTGTGAAAAAAGAATTATTTTTCACTGTTTCGTAATTAACTGTCAAACAAGAAATTCTTTTCTGTTTTCGGAATCAAGTTTCACAATTGACTGTGAAAAAATATATTATTTTTCACTGTTTCGTAATTAACTTCAACAACTAAAACCATGCTAGGAACGTAACGGACAAGTACTATTTGCAATGAAACGTATGTTGGAAGAAAAAACCCTAATCTGGCACAAATACTGGAAGTTTTAGAAAAAGAAACTAAGCTTCGTAATTTTAAACCTGCTATGAAAATACATAAATAAAAATTATCAGGAAATCGATGAAGATATTAAAAAAACAATAGCAGAATTATGTAATAACGAGATTACGGTCGGGCACTGTGTGGAGATCATTGCTCCATTTAGTTATTAAATAAGCTCAGAAGTATTATTTTAAAAGTTAAAAGTATATTTTTTGTTAATTATGTAAGAATTAGAATTTTATTTTTAATGTAAAAGAGGGTTTTTTAGTTCGAGAAAAATAAAGGGAATTATTTACCATTTTCATATTTTTATTTCTCCCAATTCACTTTCGGAGATCGATACTTATGGACCGTGCTAGGAACGTATGTGAAAATTATGAACTGGTTACGGAATGGTCTGGTGGGCAAAGTCATAATATAGAGGTACGTTTCATTGTAAATAGTACTTGTCCGTTACGTTCCTAGCATGGTCCTAGTTGTTGAAGTTAATTACGAAACAGTGAAAAATAATTCTTTTTTCACAGTCAATTGTGAAACTTGATTGCGAAACCAGAAAAGAATTTCTTGTTTGACAGTTAATTACGAAACAGTAAAAAATAATTCTTTTTTCACAGTCAATTGTGAAACTTGATTGCGAAAACAGAAAAGAATTTCTTGTTTGACAGTTAATTACGAAACAGTGAAAAATAATTCTTTTTTCACAGTCAATTGTGAAACTACAATTGCGAAAACGGACTAAACGAGTTCAAAACATATTTTCAAACTTCTACCGGACGAGTTCCATGGCAGTAGCTTTTAGCTTTAAATATTAATGTTAATTCTTAATGGATATTCCAGTTAAATTTTTCATTATAATTATATTAATCACAACTGTTTTATTTCCCATACATACCTACATACGCGAAAAACATTAAATAAATAATTAAATAGGAGTAGGTACTTACCAGATTGCTTTAAAGTAATACTTATTTGTTTCCAAGCCTCGTCCTTTTTTATAGTATTGCTGTATTTAGCATCACTTAAGTCATATAAATATGGATATTTTCTCACTTCTTCAATAAGTTTCTCCCTTTGCATCGTTATTTTGTGTTTGAATCGAACTTAAAATTTTAAATAAAACATACGCGCAACACGAATGAAATACTCCTTGCGAATGGCGGCGTCTTTAGCAGGCAAGTCGCGGGAGGGGAAAGGGGAAAGGGTGGACGAAGAGATGTGAGCTCGGGTACGGAGAGACGTAAGCGCGGGGACGGAGAAACGTAAGCGCGGGGACGATGAGCCGTAAGCGCGGGAATTCAAGTTCGGAGCCTGTTCCGAGGCGAGGCGATTACGTTATTATTCCGATTAGTGTGCGTTGCAGTAGGGAGTTTAATACAAACCATTCTGAACGGCTCGAGGCGATACGGTGACGATCCCTTTCCGATCCCATATGTGTGCTGAGACCTTAACGCTGACCATTCTTTAGTTATAAACTCTACCTAGTTTCAGGATAATAATACTTATTCAGCTTCATCTAGGTTCAATGTTGAGACTATAGGTACTATTGGGGCCACATAGGTGCCTATAAATTGAAATAACTCTCTATTTGAATAAATTTGACAAAAATGTTCAACTTTTCATGTTTTTTAGCGGAATGCTCTGCGCATGCCTCGGAAAAGGCGAGGCGGCCGCCCGTTGGTTGGAGAGTTCACCGCGAGGAGCCCTACAGGCCTTAGAACTTCACGTGGCGAAGGGCGACTGGGCCAAAGCGGCTGAAATCGCCGACCAGGCTTGCCCACAACGAGTCAAAGACATCACACTCAACCAAGCACAGCATTTGGAACTCACGTATGGACTTGTAGTAGTTGTAGTAGGAAACTAAAAGCTTCTTCTCCAAAATCTGGGATGATATATTTTTGCATTGTAATTTTATTTATTTGAATGTTTGGTTTATAGGGCCGATTACCACGAAGCTCTATCAAACTACGAGAAGAGCATGATAACAGAAAACATAGACGACAACAAAGTCATAGAACACACCGCGAAATGTGAAGCCGGCATCGCTCGGACTTCCGTTCGTTGCGGTGACGTCACGCGCGCGGTTACCACAGCCATGAAACATTCGCACGACATCATGCTGTTGAAAGAATGCGCTCAGCTTCTAGAAGAAGAGAAACACTACAGTCACGCCGCGACTTTGTACGACCAAGCTGGCAACACAGAAAAAGCTGCCTCCCTATACATAAAACTTAAGTCTTGGCTTAAAGTAGAAGCTATTCTACCCAAAATCAACTCCCCCAGTATACACATACAGTACGCCAAAGCGAAGGAAGCCGAAGGAAGATATCACGACGCCCTCAAATCCTACATGAAAGCACAAGACTACGAAGCAGCAATCAGACTCAATCTAGACAAGCTAGAGGATATAGATGAAGCCGTCAATTTAGTACAAGAAACGAAATCAGTGCAAGGCGCCAAAATGGTCGCGAACTACTTTCAGAACAGCGACGATCCCACCTCCGCTATTAAATTCCTAGTCATGTCGCTTTGCTACGAGGAAGCTTTCCAATTATCCCGTAAGAACGGCAAGCTTCATTTATACGGTGAAATATTGATACAAACGTCACAAGCGAGACCGGAGGATTTTAAAAGCCTAGCTTTACATTTCGAAGGCGAGAAGAACCATTTGTTGGCTGGCAAGTTTTACTTCCACGCGGGGGAATATGGGAACGCTATGAGTCATCTGATGAAGGCTGGCGGGGCGGAGGAAGAGGAGAATGAGGCTATTACGATAGCTATAGACGCGGCCGCTGCGAGTGATGATGAGCGACTCACTCGAAGGTATTCAAAGATTACTTCTTCAGATTTTAATTCCTTCTTATTTAAACTACCGACCCGTCCCACGATTTATCCATCCTCTAGAATCACTTTATCTACTGCTGATAGGTAGGTGTTAGATTGAGTTGAGTAGTTTAAAAGATTGAAGCTAACATTTTCCTTAATTTTAAACGAAGTAAAGATGAATAAAATACTAATTTCCACTTTTTTACACACTTTTCTTTTCCACAAATTTCTACAGAACACATATTTTCCAAATTTACATTGAAGTAGGATCTGGTCAGCAGAATTTTATTGCCATTATTTCATCTTAATTCAAGTAAGAGTTAAGTTTTATCAAATGAGTAATAAATATATATTTATTTTAAGTATTCGAGTACGTATTTTCTTTAAAGGTTGATAGAGTTCCTGCTCGGCGATACAGATGGTAACCCGCGCGAGCCACGACACTTGTTCCGGCTGTACATGGCCAAGAGACAATTCGCTGAGGCGGCTAAAACAGCGGTAAGATACATCTTGTTTCCTCTCTGAACTTTTTAATAGAAACACAAAGTTTTCATCGCATCTCGGCATCGAACTGAAATTATGCAACCAACAATCTTAATACAGCGTTTTTAAATCATTGTTGGCAATTTCCTGAAATATCATTTATATAAAAAAAAATACACATACAATATATTAAAATTATAGAAGAGACGAAATAAAATTCGAAATAAATTTCGTCTCTTCTGTAAAGAAATACAATAAAATGTATACAAAAATATTAAATTTTTGCATCACGCCCATAACCTGCATTCACACCCATAACTACGAGTAGAGTCTTTAGGTACCTACTCGTAGACAGGCGGCATCGCCAAAGTTATCATCTATGCAAAGTGCATACATTGCGACGGCAACGGGATTCAACCAATGTTAAAAATAGTTTTGGGATACATTTAATCCTAAGTCACTATTGTCTTACGCAGGTGATAATAGCTAATGCTGAATGTCGTTCCGGGAGGTATCGCGAGGCGCGCGACGTAGTTCGCGGTATGTGCGCGGCTCTGCGCGCGCGCGGCCTGCCCGTGCCGAGGGACATGCGTCGCGCGGCCGCGCTCTTGCACTCCTACATACTAGTAAGTGTTATATTCGGCACTCTTACTGTGGTACGTGGCGAAGTTCGCGATATAATCATAATCATAATCATTTATTCATAGAAATTCAGGTTTGTACAAAGTTCTTAATAAAATATTTAAGTTACACTGAAAAAAAAATATGAATTAACTATTTCATTATTAGATTATTAGATTAAACACACAATATAAAAAAAAAACACAATAATATTAATCCTTAAATGTCAAACACGTATTAGTCAATTATTTGTAATGTCAATCCTATAAACATTATTAAAATTATGTCAAAGAAAATGTCAAAATTATTTTACAATTAAAATTATATTGTGATAATGTCTAATGTATTATGTATGTGCGCGGCTATACGCGTTCGCTGCCTGACCGTGCAGAGGGACATGCGTCGCGCGGCCGCGCTGTTACTCTCCTGGTTTGTCATATACTGCACGTTTGTGACGTGTACGTTATGTAGTTCGCTGTATGAGGCGGCTCTTTGCACGCGCGGCCTTACTGTTAAGCCATTACTTCGCATTATCTTCTCTTAAGCGCTGTATGACATGGCCGGAGATACTTACCAGAAGGATGGCAGCTACGTCTTCTTGGTACACAAGACCAAATACTGCGTCCACTAACGCTCAAGCGTGCTGTGTCCAGCTGTGGACATTCTAAGACTGAAGATAACATAGGATGTGTCATCTCCTACATATAGGTGAATGTCATTATACTTCACTCCCACATATTGGTGAGAATCAAATACTTACTCAATTATGAGTGTCATATTTTTACGCAGAATGCTCAAAACGACTTACAAAAGATGATGCTCTATTGAGTTTCAGGCTGGTATCTGCATAAGCTAGCGCCTACGCAAAATCAATTACTGTATTTTTGAAAGAAATGTTCGTTTCAGGTCCGTGCGCACGTGAAGCGAGGGCGCCATGATCTCGCTGCGAGGTTGCTTTTACGTACAGCAGATGATGTTGAATTCTTCCCTACTCCTGCACGTACGTTCATTATAATATCTTTAGGAAGCCAGCGACAGTAATCTACATATACAAGCTGTATTGCGATGACGGCATGGATGAACGGTGGCATGGCGATGGGGGACCTCAATACCTATCGATTTAACGCCTATGTACGAGTTATGTATGTGTTAATGATATACTTACTTATTTAACAAAAGCCAGATTTTAATATTTTTTTATTTTTTTTATTTTTTAGAGTTTTTGCAATAGTTAGGGGACAAATATCGTGGTTTATTTTTGTTATTTTGTACAAATAATTTAAAAAATTACGACCTTAATATGACCAGTTTTTCAAATATCAATTTCTACAAATTAATTTGCTGATGCAAAAAAGAAACATAAATGTTGGCTCAAAACTATCAAAAATCGTTGATGGGGTAAATCGATAGGTATTCCTAATTGCCCTGCCACCGTTGATCCATGCATCGAGATACACCCTGCATAAAGTTGTGAGTGTTACAGCATGTTCTGCATTGTGTAGATGTTTATAAATTTAACTAGCGGCCCGCCCCGGCGTCGCACGGGTATAAAAAATTCCCGGAAATTATTCGATTTTTTCTCGCCGTAAAAACCATCCTATCTCTCAAGTTAAATCGAACTGCACATGGTGTGCGAATTTTATTATAATCGGTTAAGTGGTTTAGGAGTCCATTGAGGACAAACATTGTGACACGAGATTTATATATATTAAGATTACACCATATTATATTTCAGATCAAGTATCCATATTGACATCTGCCGTGATCGAGTGCGGTCGAGCGGGGCTCAAGCACCAAGCGCATCATTGGGCGAAGGTTCTCATGCAGCCCGAATACAGGACACAGGTATAAATAAATAAATATTACCGGACTAATCACACAGCATCACCTAGCCCCAAACTAAACAGAACTTGTACTATGGGTGTTAGGTGACCGATAAACTACATAGATACATTTTTTTTTGTAAATACATACTTATGATACATAGAAAACACCCAGACCCGAGACCAGATATTGTATAAAATATTATGCACATAATAAGTTATTATACCGAAACTATGCAATTATATTCGAGTGTGGTCTCAAATGAAAGCTTATCACATGCATATTACAAAATAGTATGAAATGAAGTAGATAGATAAAACATTTATTTGTCACCACAACACAGAACATAGGTAAATAAAAATAGAACACACAATACAATGGTAATTAATGAAAGACAATACAGATAAACAATTTACAAAATAAGTACTAGAATAGCTGTTCCTTTTTTCATTTTTAATTTAGATTATTATCTAGGTGTGATGCAACACCTCCCTAAATATTATTTATGTTTGTAAACAAAAAGAGACTTCTCTCTAGATCGATCCAAAATACGCAAAGAAGATAGAGTCCGTAGTGCGTCACGCACCGCGGACCGTCGCGCCGCCCTCGCCCTCGGCCCCCTGCCCCGTCTGCGGCGCCGACATGCCTGTAGCAGAGCTGCGCTGCACTCGCTGCGAGGCCGACGTGCCGTTCTGCCTCGCTACTGTGAGTATATCTGTCACTGGAAGGTAATTCATAAACATTCGAATTCCGAGACCAGACAAAAACGGTTTATTTACGGATATATATTATACTCTTAAGGTTTGATCACTAAAAGAAGCTTTTATTTTTTTGTTTATTTCAAATACGGAAAATAACAAACTACTCTCACAGAGATGATAAATAAAGTCCGTAATAAAGTAGAGCTGCACTGCATCCACTGCGTGAACATGTCCCGTTCTGCCTCGCCACTGTGAGTGAGTATATCTTACTCGTCACGCACAGCGGTGACATACTAAAATGTTTTTTTTTTATGCTCGATAAGCCTTCATTTGACCAAAATCTCACCTGAAGTAAAGTGACGATGTGGTCAAAGATGGGACATGAAGACCTAGAAAGTAGATGGCTTCTACGGACTACATTACGAAACACGAAAAAATCTCACCTGGAAGGTGGTGACAAGCCGCGGCCGAAGCCTACCACCGGAGACTGTTCTTAGCACCACCCGGAGGTCACGTGTAAGGATTCAGAGGGTTACCACTTACGGACGTGAACAGACAAAACCTCCAAAATAAAATGTGTGTAACAATATGGCATTATCACAGCCTAGACACGGCAATAGCTCGGTATGGTAGCGTCTAGTTGTCTAATGTGTTCCTTGCACGTGATGTTTCGGTTCTCGAAGTTGTTGACGCATATATATACCTAGGACAAACAGTCCAATTAGGTAGGTCCAATTTCGAGAAAGAGGTCAGTCGCCGAATCCAACTCGGATGGGCAGCGTTCGGGAAACTAAGACACGTCTTTTTATCTAATATACCGCAGTGCCTCAAGACGAAAGTCTTCAATCAATGTGTGTTGCCAGTGATGACATACGGATCCGAAACGTGGTGCTTCACTATTGGCCTCATAAACAGGCTCAGAGTCGCTCAAAGAGCTATGGAGAGGGCTATGCTCGGGGTTTCTCTACGGGATCGAATCAGAAATGAGGAGATTCGTAGAAGAACGCGGGTCACCGACATAGCCAAACGGATTAGTTCTTTGAAGTGGCAGTGGGCAGGCCACATAGCACGAAGAACAGATGGTCGTTGGGGCCGAAAGGTTCTCGAATGGAGACCACGGATCGGCAAGCGCAGCGTAGGACGTCCACCAACTAGATGGACGGACGATCTGGTGAAGGCTGCGGGCTCACGGTGGATGCAGGCCGCTGCCAGCCGAAACCACTGGAGATCTTTGAGGGAGGCCTATGTCCAGCAGTGGACGTCTTACGGCTGAGATGATGATGATGATGAATTTTAAACTGTACTTATAGTTAAACTTATATAACATCTTGAATGTAAATGTAACGTAACGTTGTGTATGTAGGTTGTAAATAAATAAATATTAAAATTATTAATTTCAGGGCCTACACATTGTAAAGGACGACTTGACAGCGTGCCCGGAGTGCGACTTTCCTGCGATACTTTCCGAGTTTTTGGAGTAAGTGGAATTTATCTATCATACTTTACCTAGAACATCTATGGATTTGCCAGCTTAGGTCTTTTGAAGTACAATACGGATTTTAAGGCAGTTTTCAGCCATAGATACAGTGATTGATTGAGCTATAGATGAAGCGGAAAGTTAATAATATTACTATTACCGCGAGAAAAAGTTGAATTTCTAATGTAATGTGGAAAACGGCAGGGCGTGGAGTATATTATAAAGCGGTTTTTTTATTTGTAATTGATTGTTTGTATGGTTGACTTTCATCTCAATGACATACCATAATAATAACCAAACTAAAAAAAAAACATTATTGTATAGCTCTAAAGCTCCATTCATTGTGAAAGGTTACTATGTAACGTATAAAGTAACTAAGGTATTTACTAATTATTCTAAAATCTGCGTCTGTAATCATGCAAGTGAAAAAAAAATTGAACACAATATAAAATAACTACCTACATACTGTATATAAAACACACCCTGTCGAATTCTTTTATCTGCTAACATTATTTATTATTGTGTTGATACCAATTGTTTGTTATAGAATATTGCAAGAGGAAGGAAAGTGCCCAATGTGTAGTGAAAATGTTGACTACAGGAGACTGGTCAAGATTGAAGATGTAACGCCCTATATGGATCTTAATGTAAACGAGTGAGATCATTTCATTAACATTCCTTGATAAACTGTTACTTATGACTATAATATTATTCCGTCCAGTAAGACTTTGTAATTGATCTATCCAATATTATTTAATCTTATTTGATTATGAATCTGTAGAAGATGTAGATGTAGTATGTATAAGTGGAAGTAATATAAAATAGTTATATATCCAAGGTATTGACTTTTTGTTTACTACACACGTCCTGACTTGATTACGTAAATGAACATCAAATACGAATAAAT
This sequence comes from Gymnoscelis rufifasciata, assembly GCA_929108375.1. Lineage (NCBI taxonomy): Eukaryota > Metazoa > Arthropoda > Insecta > Lepidoptera > Geometridae > Gymnoscelis > Gymnoscelis rufifasciata. The sequence goes on along the minus strand of OV815302.1, from coordinate 6,291,148 downwards.
TATTTAATTAATAATATGGATAAAAAACAATGCGCATTGTAATAGCTACACTATCTGTTATAGTTGAGAAATATAATAAATCTAATATTAAAATTTAAGAAAAACCCCCGATTCCAATGCCTTTATTTCCTTAAATGTAAAACAACATAATATTATGTAATGTGGACGCGATGCGCTTTCATTTGATACCCCACACTAGTATATTTGCAGATTTTCTATTTTCCTTCCCCACTCTCACCCCCATAACTTTTTAACGGCTCAACCGATTTTCATAATACATGTCTAAGAACACCCGGGCCAAACTCACCTTTCATACAAAAAAAACTAAATTGAAATCGCTCCATCCGTTCGGGAGCTATGGTGGAACAGACAGACAGACAGACACGTCAAACTTATAACACCCCTCTTTTTTGGTCGGGGGTTAAAAATAGCAAGATGGAAACGAATTAGTAGTTACCGGAATAAGGAGGACTTGTAAAGAAAATAAACAATTAAGTGATGAAACATTTAATTTTTCATTTGAAAGTATACCAAGGTTTTAGTTACACGTTCGATATTGAGATTCAAATGAAACAAACGTTGGCATTATACAAAATAGCAATGGTTGGTAGATATTACACTCTATGTTTTACTCTTAAGTTTTGTTATTATTGAAAAAATAAACTACTACGGAAAGTAGATCCTATGTCATGTTTCTGTAAACATGTTAACATATTTAATCTTTTTTATATTATCATATCTGTACATTTTTTTATTTGTATTATTGCTTCAGAGACGTATTTCCGTATATGTATTGCATCAGAGATAATATAAAGTGTAAAATCAACTGGAACCATCGGCCTATTACTTGACATCTGTATTTCTAAAATATTACCTATTCTCATTACCGTTACCTATCTATGTCTTATATTGACAAATACATTTATACAACTTAAAATAATGACAAGACGAATAATAAAATAATACGTTAATAATAACAACAGAAATAATTAATTGTGCTAATAAAGGGTCCACACGCTATTCTGTGACCAACGCTATAATTTTGCTAGAATTCAGCTATCAATAACATTTATATTGTTTAAACTCATTCATCCATCAGAGTTCGCTCAAATTCTAAGCATTCTAGTAAACTTTTCAATATTTGGTTTTACAGCATTGCGCACAGATATGAAATTTGTAACAAAATAATCTACCTATTTGTATTACAAATTCCTTTGAACTGCATAATAATTATAAATTAAAGCATCAATATTGTTTGACATTACTTACATAAAAATGGTAATGAAATATCAATATTGGTGTTATATGTTTCGATTTGTATGCTAAGTAAAAATACTAACTATAAAACGATGCACGGATGATTTCGATTAGTATAAAAATGTACTATACAATGGAACGGATGAAACACTAATGAGTGTAATAAAAAGCACTAGTCTTGTATGAGAACACATTAATTTAAATATAGGCAATTGCTTTTAAATTAAAAGGCGTTTCGCTGTCAAAAGAGTGGCCTATTACGATTTCATATTGGACGTATATAAGATTCAAATAATTATTGAATTTAATCAAAACAAGGTAAATATTCAAAATATGATTTGATTTATATAAATACAGTGTTTATAAATATTTAATTTAAGATTCGATACTTAATCTTTGGCCGGATTATTAGTTTGTATTATCGCTTTTAGTCCACTCTTTTAACGTATATTTAAATAGCTCTTCTGAAATATTTACAGTTAGATATATTATAAAAATATTTTAAAACATAGACACGATGGCACTTGGTTGCGTTGTTATAGGGTAGAAGAAATGAACATAGATTGTTTTACAAAAAATAAATAAGTGAAAATCATTTATAATATAACAGTTATTTGACACAATAGAGACATGCACACAGAAAAAAGAAGAAACTCAATTTAACTATATTATTAAGGGAATGTACAAACATTAGTGAAACTACAATGTTATCTCCTCAATAATAAATACTATAAATCTTTGGTTTCATTTAGTCGTTTAATTATAACGGTTATTTCTCTCAATTTTATATTTTATTTCCGTGTTAAGCTTTCGTTACATTACGATTAAAAGCCTAGAAGTGTTGATAAATGTGACGACGCATAACACTAGAGCTGTTAAGAACCAGACACATCAAATGTAGCTCACAATATCTCTACCAGTGCAAAATACAATTATGTAAATAGAAAGTGAGAAATACGACAATTCCTTAAAACAGAGTTATGAAATATAGTGAAAGATGATATATTTGGCACTTCAATAGACCCCTGTGAGCACGATTCGATTCGATGAATGTTTCTACAAAAACTAGTGTCTTATACCTGTAATCAACCTCGACCGCTAATCTAGAAAGGGTGAGTAATCTATCTACATGTATAACTGGTGAGATTTATTGGGAACTAAACCGGACGTTACGAAGTCTGAATTAAAAATATAAGACTAGTAACGTCCGCCATCATAAGAGTTTACTGGAGGTGCGCGAGTTGCTTGGGTAACGCGGCGACTACTCGCACTCGGTCGCTGAACTGGGGCGGGGGAGCGAGCACCGGGGGCGTCGCGTCGGCCGTCCCGGCGGGCTCCTCGGGCGGAGGAGGCAGCTCGGCGAGCAGGACCGCGGCCCGCGCGCGTCTGCCCGGCGCCTTGTCGATGTCCACGCCGAGCCGCTCCGCCGCCGACCGCCCTCTAGCCGACCCGACCGTTCCTCGCAGCAACGCAGCCGTCGCCCGCTTGCGAGTCAGCGAATTGTGCCGCTGCATCGGAGGCGGCGGCGTCGCTAAACTCTCCGAAGAACTGTGCACTGGCTCCGTACTAATCACATCATTCGACGACTTGACGGTAACGGACGCGCAGAAGGAGACCTTATCGCGCCTCACTACCGGCTTCGCTTGCGCCTCCTGATCCGACGAGACGCCGGACGAGGAGTTGTCCCCGTCGTCCCGCTCCACCGTGCCCAGCTCGTCGCCGCACGACTTAGACGACTTCAGACGGGTTCGGATCTTCTGAATCTCGTCTACGGAGAAGGAGTGCTGCATCGAACTCGATCCTGAGCTGCTCCCACTAAAATTAAGTGAAACAAAATTAAAAATACGAATTATAGAATTCTGTGTCACAGAAATGTATGGGTTAGGCTTTAAGTTAAATGATTTAACGAGTAAGTCAGTAACGAATAGGTTAATGGATTTATTTAATGCTTTGTAGTTCAGCGAGTGGTGGCAGAACACTATGGTCACAAATAAACAACACAGATAACGAGATAACACACAATAGTTTAATAATTATTTGGAGTCGGCAGTAGATTTCCGACTGAGTGTGATCACAAAAACAGTACAGAACAACAGGACGACCAGAAAGAAATATAATCGGTGAATGAAATTTAAAGAGAACAATTACAAACAAAGATAAAGCAATTCCCCTTTTGCGTCAAACACCACACAGACCTTCCGCATCAAAGATTTATATGTATTCGCCTTCAGTTTCAAAGATTGTTGTGTATTTTTCGCTCCTGGAAATGAGCAATTATTTGATGAAGAACTTTTAGACCACCATAATTGGCTTCTTAATTCTGCATTAATAAAAAAATGTCTATGAACAACCATTAAGACGATTTTCCACCGCTTTGAAATCCCACTAGGTATATGAAACAAATTAACCCATTTGTTGACTTGAGTGCGCATTGCGCAGCAGTGAAAGGGGAACTGAACTCGATAATAAATTAATAATACATGACAGGCTTCTCATAAATTATGTAATTATAAAATACCTTGCGTTGCTGTTAGCACTGGTTTCGGCTACAACAGGCGCTTCGCTTTTAGGCTTTTCCCCCTCTTCATCTGATTCGGACATGCTGTAATCTGGTTCCGGTATAGGGGGCGCTGGCGTAGAATTCTAAAACATAACATGGCGAATTAAAAGTAATTCAAAGTTTAACTGAACAAGTTGTATAAACCCTAAAAAAAATCCGTTTTGAAGAAATTATGATACTTATTAATTGATTATGAGATATAAAAACCAAGAATATAATTATATCCGTTTTGCAGATATTATGCCTATAGTATAATGGTCCATGATATTATTTATTTAGTATTTGGCAAAACTAAATAAATTTATGAGATATTTAATCATACCTGTCTTGCAAAACCCTTGTGGGTGTTAAATGGCTGAGCATACTGGTTCGTAGGTTCATCAGCAGATTGCGCTCTGCCTTGACCAGCCCAAGAGCGGACTTGCGCCATTCGGTTCTGAAATTGTATTAGGATTGTTAACCAAAATACTAACTTTTCTTCAGCATTTTGATTCGAAGGTAAAAAGAGTAGAGCTTAGAGTCATTTCCTCTTAAACCAACTGCAACCCCAAGTGCAATATTTTCCTTGATTGAACTTTGTTTTGGATACCTCTACAGCTCTGAGGGTATAATGGTGCAAGAAGGCATGGTGCTGGCCATATTTAGCCCTCCCGTGATGATTTCTGGTTGGTACGAGTACTTACAGTTTTGGGGTCAGTTCTAGCTGGTCTGTACGCCACGGTCTCCAACTCCTTGGGAGATGCGTACAGCTTAGCAGGCGCCGCGGGTCTAAATGTGGAAGCTGGCATGATGCCGGCTGAGTTTGGACCTGGTGGCGGCGGCGGCGGCTGCGTCGGTGGTGGGATCCGAACTGGTCCTGAACAGACGAAGTAAGTTATAAACCTAATAATTGTATAATGCTGGATGTTTCAGAGGAGGTCATTGCCACAGCCCACTTTTATTTTACTAAGCATAAGTAGACGTTAAGAAAGACTCGATTAAGATTATATTACCGTGCACGTCCTCTGAGGACCGTGTTCGTAATGGTTGTATGGCGTGTTCTGCTGCCAAGTCCGGTGTGGAGTGGAAGTCACGACGTAGCGTGCTTTGGGACTTCCATGCCTGAAATGATATAGATAAATTTGTATATATCGTCAATTTAAAAAGGAACCTTGTTCAATTTCATTCACTTACAACTACAATTTTTTTTTTGTAAATCAGAGTATATAGCAGCATTATAAACCTGCAGTAGCTCTATAGACATACATATATCAGTAAAATTTAGCTTAGCCTTATATATAATCGAGTGATCAGTCTAAGGACTTGTTTCACATCTCCGAGTTAAATAGTCAATAAATTAAAATATGGAGCGATTTCTGTAAGTCAATCACTGACAGTTGTCAGTTGACTTGATGTCTCCATAGTTTAACCATTAGGTATTATACCCGGAACTTGAGAAACAGGCCCTTACTGCTTCATACCTATTCTGTACCCAATATTCTAACTTAATACATACCTTTCCTCGCGATCGTTTCATCTCCGAAACGGACGCGTAGACTCTGGTTGGGATCCGCGCGGGCGAGTTGAGCGAGCCCTCCATCTCCCCGTCGGTGAAAGCTGACCTTGTCATCATAGCGTTTGCACCACCACTGAAAAATTAATATTCAATTTATTAATATTTAAAATATTTCGCCGTATTGGTAGGATAAAGATACGACAGAAAAATATTATCAAAATCATCACAAGATTTATGTCACAAATGAATCGCATATCATCATGAAATGTGTATTCGGTGATTTAGGAATTATGTATCTCAATTTCTCAAGTGAGTGCTTATAGATAACAATAAAACAACTAAAACTCATATCTTTATCTTTATATATATAATTCTTCTGTGAGTGTGTATGTCACTGAACTTCTCTCAAACGACTGGACCGATTTTGATGAAATTTTTTGTGTGTGTTCAAGGGGATCTGGGAATGGTTTAGATTCACAATTTTGGAAAAAAAAATGAATAAAAACCCGTGCGAAGCCGGGGCGGGCCACTAGTATATATATAAATCTTCTGTACGCGTGTTAGTCATTGAACTCCTCCTAAACGGTTGGACCGATTTTGATGATATTTTTTATGTGTGTTTAAGTGGGTTCGAGAATGGTTCACAGTACGGTCAACTAGGTGCGAAGCGTAGGCGGACCGCAAGTATATTATAAAGCGATTATGGCAAAGGCGAATAAACAATTAGGGAAGAGAAGTATTTTGAACATTAATATTTATGTATTACATTATTTTGATGAGATAAGACATTGTAATCTACTTTTTTGCCTGTTGCCCATAGACCAGTCAGAGTTAATATAAAGTTAACTTACGCAGTGTCAGCGTCGGCTTGCCTTTGGAAGAGCTCCTCGAGCTCAGCAGCCGTGATCCTAGACGAAGCTGGTCTCTGCCTGATGGAGGCTGTTCTGGGTGCCACTGGGGTGCCTAAAGAAGGTGTTCCACCTGCAATTTGTATACAGTTTTAACCATTATTTAGAGATAGTCTTCTCGTTAAATGTCGGTAGCTATTTTGTATCTAAAAGTCTGAATTAGGTGTTCCACCTGCAATTTGTATACAGTTTTAACCATTATTTAGAGATAGTCTTCTCGTTAAATGTCGGTAGCTATTTTGTATCTAAAAGTCTGAATTAGGTGTTCCACCTGCAATTTGTATACAGTTTTAACCATTATTTAGAGATAGTCTTCTCGTTAAATGTCGGTAGCTATTTTGTATCTAAAAGTCTGAATTAGGTGTTCCACCTGCAATTTGTATAAAGTTATACCTATTATTTAGAGATAGTCTTCTCGTTAAATGTCGGTAGCTATTTTGTATCTAAAAGTCTGAATTAGGATATTATAAAAAGCTTATCAATGTTGACATAAGCACGTACGTTTCCTCAAGAACATTTAATTATATTTTTACCACAAAAAAAATCGTTTGTCCTTCCACGATCCACTTTGGGTGTGTTCTATTCTTCCACGATCAGGAATTAATATCGTGCACTTTAAATTAATCTTAACCATTTGTTCTGTTTTATATCGCCATAAAATTAAGTTGTTTTTGTACTTACTGTTACTGCTTCCTTGGAGTTGAACAGACTCCGCTGAAGAAGATTTGCCAGCCACACCAAGAGGCTCGCATGTTTCTTCCTTTTCTCCACCATTTTCTGCAAAAACCGTAGTGTTGTGTTTACAATAGATTATATGTTTGTAGTTGTAAATTTAGGTATTTGTTTTTCATGATGTAGGTGATCTACCAACTTTGCGGTCATAACTTCACATCTTATTTGGAGAGGTGTGAATTTTCTTTGATATGAGAAAACACTCAGTGGAATGCTTAAAAAAATTTGTACGAATAGGCGGTGATGCCGTCCATTTCACCCCGATGAAAGAAGTACCTATCTATAAGATATTTCCAAAAAATATTGCCTAGTTAAATACCTCTTAGGATGTGTTATTATAACCATTGATCGGTAGATTGATTTTTGCTACTTAGGTCAGAAATGTTAGGAATGTTGTGAATAGAAAGAAAAACATGGATACGCTTATATAAACATGGTTGGAAACATGGATACGATTTTCTTGATCGAAATTCCGTTACCTACTTTGGCAATCACTAAAATACTGTCCACATTCTGCCTTATGTCATATAAAGCACCTACTTTTTAAAAGATAGTTTTTAACAGATCTTAAAGCCTTATTTATTAATAAAAAAATTAAGTTGACACTGAATGTTATTAGTGATTGATTATATCACTTATATAATAACCAATTTAAGTGTGTTACCTAATCCGGCTACCATGGACTTGGCCCTCGCGCGGCCAACGCTCAGCGTCGTGCGAGGGTCGCGACGGGGCGGGGCGGGCGCGGGACTTCGACCTGAAATAAACGTTACATTATCGCACAAGCATAAACGTCTACAAGCAACTTGTAAAAAAGCTTAGAAATAGTAAAAATTTGTTTTCAGGCGAGAAGACCTCTTCGACTGCAACAATCATTAATAATAGTCCTGCGGGGTCGGCCAGCGCTGTAAGGCTCTGTGCAGACGGGCTACCGACTACAGCCACCGGTTGTGGTCGCGCGCTACCGATCTACATCTGTATGATTTTGTACCTCTCCGCGGATCCGCGATCCTAAATAGTGGTGGCTAACTAATATATAGTAGCGTAGTGGCCGTAGCGACCACTAGTAGGCGAGTCGCGGACAGTACTGTAGCGAGTGGCCGCCACTTACCACAGGTGTGCGCCGCATTTCACAAAATGTATGCAAAATCGTGGAACTGCTAGTGGCTGGCCACCGGTCGCTGTGGTCGGTAGCCCTTTTGCGCCCGCTTAAATACCATGCGACTTCTAGCATCTTGTGATGGCCAATGCAGTCTACTCGTTGTTTTATTTATTAGCGGCGTTGTCAGTGGTATTTTAAAATTGAAGTACGGTGCTCAAGTTCAGTTTTTGATAACTCCTACATTCAAATGCTAACCGCAGTTCAATAACGCCGATAGTTGCTACTAAAAGAAGTCCGTGCTGAAGGTTACTCTTAAGTTTTCCAAGCAAAACAGGTTTAACAGATTTTTAGTTGTTTGTTGGTCTATCACGCATCTAAAAATCTTGAATACCTAGATGAAACGCGGGATTAGTTCAAACATTTACTTCAAAACTATGTAACTAACTAAACTAAAGCTTGTGATTACATACGTGCTCATTAAAATTAGTTAACATACTACAATAAGAGCTACTTACTTTAGCTTTACAATAAGATGTAAAGCTAAATTATGCCTTAATATTTTGCTATCTAAGTGCTCATTGTGTAGTAAAAGTGTACTTCAAGCAAGTTAAGCTAATTCTATTGTTTTTACCGCTAAGTCACTACGTTGGTTAACATCTACAGATTGTTGATCAGTTTAAGTTTTACCTCCAGCACCCTTCCTTGGCAAGGTGGCGGCGTAAGGGCGGCCCGTGCTGGACAACTGACTCTGAGACTTGCTCGTGGGCACCGTACACATGTTGCTCTCGTTGTTTACTGAAACGCGTTAAAACTGTAACATATTGCTAACCTCCCATTTCGGGCGGCGTATATGTTTCTACTGTAATATCTAACGTTCTATTTCTGGGTAGCGTTTATGACAAGCTTGTATTTTGTGTAACGCAAACTTGATGGTCTGCATACTTCGTATGAGTGGAGCACTAGATGCCCGAGGTTAAAGTTAGGATTATTTTATAACTTACATTATATAAAAAACAGTAATATTATTATATGTTTTAGTTGTTATAATTTTATGCTTTTAAACCTAAATACAAGCACATAAAAGCAATCATACTACCAATATTTAAAGTTTTTTACGGAAATTATCAATCAATCATGACGGTGTTATAGATTTTCAAATGTGTATCTACTTTACACGATAAAATGCGAAATATAACTATATATAAATAGAGTCGTATATCTTGGTTCAATGGATCACATTGTTGCCGAATTTCTTCTACTATCTTAGATAAAAAAAACTGCCCAAAAAAAATTCGATCATTCTTTCAAATTTGTTGTTACGTAGGTAAATAGGATTCAGATTCGTGCGATCACAAGACAAGAACACAGAATAAGTCATGCTTTAACTCTGTGCCTGATTTCCTCTGTATTCTCTCTTGCATGAACTTCAAAAGATTTCTTATAATGTAAAAGTAATTACCATTGCTACTCAACGAGACAACAGTCATGGAGACGAGGGCGCCAGAACTTCGTATTAGTTCCACAACTTGTTCGTGTGATGCTGCAGACACATCCTCGCCATTTATCTGAAATTATGTTTATAATTACTTCTCTATTTAGAAATATCAAAATGTAGAAACTGAACTACTACTTTAGTGCCCGTTAAATAGTCCGGTCAAATTAGACCAAAAAATAAGAGTAAAGTTACACCAAACTGAAAATCGGTAAGATTGTTTGAAATATCATTGAAAACAAAATTTGAAAGTTCCTTATATTCTTTTCTTATATGTACTTCGAATGTCTAAATTGACCGGACTAAAAGGGCTCGTTGTGACATGTGATTGTCCAGCAACATTTGGTATGTATTTATATTGTATTTTTCTACACATAACTATATTTTTTAATGTCTTTACAGCATCATCACCTCAGGTCGACTTGAGTCCTTTAATTTAATTAGTAGCAGTAACAAACTCTTGAGTGCCTTCCCACTGTGAAATTATATTTATTTCCTGGTGGTCTCATGATTGTGTTGTTATTCAGTTTAGAATAACATTGCTCAAGATGTAGAACTCCGTTGCGTCCATTGGCTAAAGATGTCACCTTAAAAGATTGCCATTTGTTTTTGTTGGAAGCGTTTTGTATTCCCTATTATTTTTTAACACCCGACCAAAAAAGAAGGGTGTTAAAATTTTGACGTGTCTGTCTGTCTGTGGCATCATAGCTCCCGATCGGATAGAGCGATTTCAATTTAGTTTTTTTTGTATGAAAGGTGTGTTTGGCCCGGGTGTTCTTAGACATGTTTCATGAAAATCGGTTGAGCCGTTCAAAAGTTATGGGGGTGAGGGTGGGGAAAGAAAACCGAAATTCTGCAAATATACTCGAGTGGGGTATCAAATGAAAGAGCATCGCGTGCCCTAACTACTAAATATTATGGTGTTTTACTTATAAGGAAATAAAAGCATTGGAATCGGGGTTTTTTCTTAAATTTTAAATTTAGATTTATTTAAGGCCATTATGCACCACCGCTGGGCAAAGACCTTCTTCCAGTTCTTAAACAACTCACTATCTTCCGCTACTTCTAGCCAGTTGTCTAGGAAAGGTTGTTTTTTTTCACCTCCTATAAACTTTAGGACATTTTCGGTAATTTGTGTATCAAAATAACTAATCACAGCCATCAATCAGAACTAGAACTAATCTTTAGACTGATCCGAGAGCAACTTACAGCCACGAGAAAGTCTCCCTTCCTAAGGCCGGCTCTATCAGCCACGCCGCCGGAGTCCACGTCGTCTAGGTACTGCAGGCCGGGACACCGCTCCGAGGGGCGAAGCTCCATTAGAGGCGACGACGCCTTTGCCCCTCGCAGCACGAACCCAAAACCGCGCCGTGCCCGGTGTAGCACCACCGTCCGGGTCTCTATTTTTCCATAACTATAAAACAAACACCAAAATTCATAAAGTATTGTAAGATTTCACTTCAACAGAGTTCAAGTTCAATATTATAATGCAATAAGCAATTTTTGGCCATCTCATTTTTGAAAATTACTTTCTTTTCACAAGGGTATCCCTCGTCCATCCGTGATAGATTTTACGTGATAATATAAAAAAAAATGTCTTAACCATGGTTGGATCAGAATTGGGTGTCATTACTTAATATACGATATGTGAAAAAAAAATAAAAATAAAACGACGTTTGGTAAAATAAGGACAAATTGAAAACTGGCTTAGACACTGATCTACTTAATAATTATGATATAAAGGGCAGTTAGATGATTCGAACTTTTTTAATAAGAATCAATGATCAAAATGTAGAGCTTTGTTTGTATGTTGATAACATTGGCAGGCATTGTGTTTCATAACAATAATATATTTGCCTATCGACTGCATTGTTCGATTTTGAGGTCGATTGATATCAATTCTTATTGTTATGTTAAAGCCATATCATCGTTCGATCAGTTGTAGTTAATACTTACGATTTTTTTATTCTAGGAGCTGTTGCGCTGTACGTTTTAGTTAGGGCCATCTCTCGTCTTCCCGTTACTCTCGAGTGATGAATTGGTCCCGAAGCGAGAACCTAGAAATTGTAGCAAAATATTTTTGTAAGAAATCGTCAGAATACAGGAAAATACGCCGTATTTGGGAATAAGGGCGTCGTACCTGGTGCAGATTAGAGGTTTGCCTCAGTCTAACCTCCTGTACGCATTGTGCTGGGAACAGCCCGGTCGCTCCTGAACCACGAACAGTGCCTTCGAGGTAACCATCGTCCGTCGCTCCAGTTACTGTAACATTTTAATCAGATGCTGTAACACTTCAATCGAGAAAGAATTTTGTACCTAAAGTTGATTGCAGTACCGTAATGTTTTGTTTCGAATTTGATTATTTCACATTAATGGGAATTAGTTAAGATTTGTCATAATGTGTGTTTAAAATGTATCCATGAGTGTTAGTATTCAGCAAGCGCGAATATTTGTTAATGGTTTTTTCTTCTGACGCTTTGCGATTTCAAATAAAAATCGCCTCGTTATTTGAACTTAGGAAATTCGACCGGTTTGTGGCGTAATTGGGCAATAATCTTGTTGGAAAGTACCTTCGATAATGTCGCCCTGGTTGAGCCTCAACTGCCCGGACGCCGTGGGTTCGAACGGTTGTAAGCACACCACAGTGGTGCCAGTCTGCAGCGAGCAGGTTGTGGTATCCGAGTTGCTGGTGCCCACGCCACTTGAGTCCGATATGATGTCGCTAGTGTCCCCCGCGCTTTTATCTAAAAATTCGCCGGTGGGGATGTTTTAGATTTAGTAGACATGTTTTTGTTAGTGGTGAATTTGTCTGACGTTAACCTAGTGCTTACTATTTCTGGGGTTTTTTGCTGGGACTGCAGTTCAAAAAGGTTTTTTTCATATCCATGAGTTTGAATAGATATTTCATAAGAAGTGTGAAAATTAAACTATTTAAGAATGCAGTACATTTTTACTTTTGTGCTGGGGTTGTTTACGGGTGCTGAAATACAATTTTAATAACAGTAAATCTCAATTACGACTGAATAAAAATGCTAATAAAGAAAAACATTCTTACACCTAAATAATCTAAGAAGGTATAATGTAATAGTTAAGGTCGACAAACACCGGAAAGGAATGAAGCTCAAGCGAATCGTGGAACTACACAAAGGCACATAAACATGCAGTCGGATGACGATGACGTGGTCGGTGCATGGTGATGGTTGTCTTCAGGCACGTGATTACGTCACTGATGTGCTCCAACATTATTTAGCTTATTCAAATACTCATATAGGATGCCTGTCCAACGGAACTGAAAGAAGATTTGGTAGATAATTCTTTGGTCGACATTTTACAACTCTGCTTCGTTGAATAGGCACCCTAAATCATTACACATTTCTGTAGTGAATTGTCCTCGCTCGGTTCAATAGTAGAATTTGATTTTTACATCCATTGGTCCACATTTATATAATATCTCGTCATCTTCAAAAATATTGATAAAGAATCAACTACAAGCCTTCAAAACGCAGTTTAACATACCTGTGAGAATGCTAGCATCATCTTCATGACTGGGATGGCTGGCATCGCTGATGCTGGACGAGGCAGAGGAGAACGGGCGGTCGAGGCTGCAGGGTGACGTCATAGGCCCTCGGAGTAGAGCATCGAGCTCCGGCGGCAGGCGGGCGGAGGAGGCCAGAGAAGACCTGTCGCCCACGGAGCCCCCCCACCAGCCCCACCCCGCGGACCTCCGCCGGGGGTTATACCGCGGCGGACCTCGGAACGGCACTGTAATACCACCCGTTGCCCACCAACACAAATATAATGGTGCCAAACAAAAATAAAACACAATCGGTAGGTACTTTCCATGGCTTGGAAAATAAAAACTCAATCGTAAATTTGAAATTATATAAGAACTAAAACTTATAATTTAATAATAATTGATATGCTATATCACTTCTACTTTGCACCAGGAAGTGGACTTTAAAATTCAATGAGATTAGTTTTAAGAAAACTATATAAATTAAGAATAACCTCTACAAAAAAGCTTAACACAATATAAAAATTCCATAATATAATAAATAAAATATATTCTGCGCGCTGTTGTTTAAATAATATATAACTGGTTAAATAGTAATATCTAAACATCTGCAACATATTATATTTTGTTAAAGGTTATATTGTCCCCTTCGGAATAAATATTAGGTACCTGTTAGTAAAATACATAAAATATACCCACATTATGTTAATTATCTCATAAAGATTGTACAACCATCACCATTTCATTGTAATGATGATCTAAGCAATGATAAATATATATGGATGACCGCATGCACATCATAAAATAATAGAGATACATACTCGTAACGCACTTAAAGATAGGCTTACATACGAATATAATTATATAAAACATACTCTTATTGAACTATAAAGTGTGCATATTATGCTATATAATAATGTTGTTAGTTGTTACTTGAAATATAATAATGTTATTCAATTTAAAGCGCCAATCAAAGCCATGCAATAGGTAAATATTAAGATATAAATAATAATATATACAACCAGTTTGTGACTCACCAACTTCCTCTGATTTGTAGTTTTTGATGACCTCTGCCAATTCTAAGTTACCCGCGATAACGGCCACCTGGGCGATACACATAAATAATTTATTAATGATATTCAAAACAAATATTCAGCTAAAACATGTTATTTTGAAGTCAATTATACAGTTGAGTGGTTGAATAAATTAAAATACCGTATGGCTAAAGGTGCTATTAAAAGTTTTTGAGAGAACGTTATGCGTGAAGCTGCGCTTGCAGCGATTTCAACCAATATCAACCTATTGTTCCAAACGTTCCCAAAATTATTGGCTTTACTCCACTTCCGTATCAAATATTGTTTGTTTATGCAATGCATATTATTTTTACCCGATTGCGCGACGCAAAGGTGTGGTAATATGTTTATCAGTCATTATAAGAATGGATGTTCCTTTGTAGCACTATACAGACCAAACGCCTGAGCAAATTTTTATGATATAGAAATTTTGTTGAAAGGGTGTTACTACTCAGTTGATGACTTTTTTCTGATGACATTATCTTTGACTATTTTTTTATTTATTGATTGATATTGACATTTTTCATTTTGATTTAATTTGATTTGTTATAATTTCAGCTTGATTATTCTTTGTTTTTATTTTTCATTTTTATTTTCGATTTATATTGTTTTGTTTTGATGTTACTTAATTTAATTTGAATTGATTGTTACTTAATTGATTTATTATTATATTTTTTTGTCATTTTTGGTATTATTGTAATTTTCAAATACAATGTAAATATTGTGGAATGAAATAAATGAGTGCTTACCCGTTCAACCCACGATTTTTCTACCCAATAATATTTTTACCCCTTCAACCCAAAACATATGCCCCGTTCTACCCAAAGCAAAAATCTGAGTCACAGTGTATTCTAAATAGTACAGACACCGTAATTTGTATATCTTTATATATATAATTCTTCTGTGAGTGTGTATGTCACTGAACTCCTCTCAAACGACTGGGCCGATTTTGATGAAATTTTTTGTGTGTGTTCAAGGGGATCTGGGAATGGTTTAGATTCACAATTTTGTCCGCTGGACAATGTTTTTTTAATTAATTTTCAATTTATTAGTAGTTGTTGATTTTGGATATACAGTCGTGGTCAACTAATTAGGGACATGCAAGATAGTGAAGAACAATTACCGGTTATGTACATACAAATATAAAACCCTATTGATTTCTCAGTAACTATTATTTGCATAATTTGGTCCGATTATTATGCTTTAAATGGCTGTAAATAAAAGAATAAATAAATAGAAAAAAGTATTTAATATCAAAGGTTGACCATGTATTCAATTTTAAGGTATAATTCTGTAGCTGGACATTTAATTAAGGACAGTAAACTATAATGAAAAATAGAGTTAAACAAAACTAATAATCTGCAGTATTATAATATCTTTAACAGCTCCATTTTATTACGTGTAAAATCAGTACCCAGTAGCAAAACCTTTGTTAGTAATTACCGCTTGACACCGATGTGGCATAGACATTATCAGTTTCTGGCATGTTTCGACAGGAATGTTTGCCCATGCCTCACAAAAAGCTTCATTAAGTTCATCTAAAGTTGTGGTACGATAAGTGGCTACTTTTTTCTTGATTTCGTACCAAAGGTGCTCGATTGGGTTAAGGTCCGGGCTATTTGCTGGCCAATCTAGCACCGATACTGACTGACTGGTAAGAAACGATTTGACTGAACGGGCGGTATGTTTCGGGTCGTTATCATGCTGAAACGGCCATATAATAGGGAGATGCTTCTCAGCATAGGGAAGCATCGTTTCCTCTAATATTGCCTTGTATTGATGTTGGTCTAAGTTACCCTGAAATTTCCTCACAGGTCCCACTCCACGTCCAGATAATGAACCCCACATTTTAATGTTTCCACCGCCATGTTTCACCTGTTTTTTTGTGAATCTTGGATTCATTTCCGCTTTTACTGGACGCCGTACGTATTGCCTTCCATCTGAAGAAATCAAATTAACCTTGGTCTCATCAGAGAATAATACATGTTGCCATTGGGCGTAGGTCCAATGTCCATATTTACGTGCAAATGCCAAACGAGCATTTCTATGTTCTTTCTTCAACAACGGTACTTTGCGAGCCACTCTTCCGAGCAACCCTGCTTCTACCAGACGTCGTCGAACGGTTCTCGCTGAGACACCAGCTCTTTCGTCTGTCCCGAACACTTCGTGTTTAATTAAAATAGAGCCTAGAAACGGATCTTTCTTAGCTAACCTGGTTATCATTCTATCTTCTTGCGGAGTTGTTTTTCTCGATCTTTTTGTTCTGGGCACATTTAAATCTGTGTTATTGCGTCTGACATGTTGCACTGCATTGTATACCATAGTTTTTGAACAATTTAAATGTTCTGCTATCCTTCGGTATGGCCAACCATGTTCGACAACAAACTTCATGATAATTTTTCGTAGTGTTGGATCGCAACTTTTATTTTTACCCATTTTTCTTCAAAATATTTTTCAAAACTTAAAATAAATATCGGGATTGCCGCCAAAACTACCACGAAACAATAAGAGAAGAAGTAAAAAAGTATTGAGATTCAAATTTTGGAAATAGAACGCAATATCTCAGTGTCCCTAATTAAATGGCCAGCCAGCATTATTTGAACAAATAGCACTACGATAATCTATCAGCTATACTGTAAAGAGGTTTAATGTTTAAGAAGTTGTTATTGTTTGTATAATCGGGCACATAAATTACTAATTATACTTACATGTAAGAGATATGGAATATGCTTTAGACTCGTTGGAAAATAAAAAATAAATTCACAATTCGGTTTAACCAAAGAGTGTCCCTAATTAGTTGACCACGACTGTATGATCCCACGAGATAATCCAAAAACACAGGCAACGCCGTGGCGATTTTTTGTCTAATGTAATGAATAAGCCTGCTTCTTTAGTATTTCACTATGACATTTATTTCAATTCAAACAATAGAAATTAGGAATAAGTAGGTGTGGGTAGAACGGGTAACTTGAATCTATTGTTTTGGGTTGAACGGAGCAAAATACCTATTGGGTAGAAAAATCTTGGGTCGAACGGGTAAGCACTCAAATAAATGTATGAATTATGATTCAAACGTCGAACGGCTCCTCTTAGTCCGGTGATTGTCTTAGAGACATGTCGTCAGTGAAAATTCAATATTGCAACTACTGGACGCCATTATGTAAAAATAAAAAATTATAAGGTAACAAACTATGTAATGTGGGAAATCGTTGAACAGGTATTTAAAGCGTTTTAGTTTTCTCTCAACATTTTTCGATCCGGCTGAACGTTTAAGATATATCTATATGTATCGAATTGAAGTTTTGTTACAAAAAATCTCACTTAATAGGCTTATAGACTGTAAAAAAAGTCGCAGTCGGGTATAATTTTTTATAATCAGTATATTTGTTTCTTATGCTTGTTCTTTTTAATCTGAACTTAAAAATATTCTCAAAAACAAATTCGCGTTTCCTTTCAACCACCTAAATGGTAATTTATCGTAGCATATTCTAAGTCTAACCTGGTAAGGCGTCTGATTAGCGAAATTGAGCGCCTCCTTATCGCAGCCTCGGAACAGCAGCTGTCGTGCGCAGGAGTCTTGCGCGTTGACTGCGCACACGTGCAGGGGCGTGTTGCCCGAGGCGTTCCGCCCGTTCATGTCCGCGCCGTAGAACAGCAGGTGGTCGAGGTGTTGGACGAGACCGTTGCGACATGCCTGCAAGTTGTAAAGACAATTAAATTATTGTCAAAATATTAACACCCTGCTAGTATGAAAAATAAAAATTCTTGAATATAACTCGAGAATACAGGACTTTGACAAACATCCTATCCTATCCTATATCCTATAATAATATCCTATATATATAGGCTATATATATATGTATATATATATATATAGGCTACTTGAAACCGCGGGAAAGTGTCATTCCGCGGGAAAATTCATTATAACGCGGGTAACACCGCGGGGCACTACTAGTCTTTCATATATTGAAAATAATCATCATAATCGGTTTTCAGAGGATAGTTCGGAGGTACAAAATATTATAAAAGAAATACAGATACCTACGCGCTATTTTGTTAGTTGATTAACTGCTGATTGGCTGCCCTTATCAGCTCCCGTCATTGTTTTTTTTTAATAAAAGTATCTGCATATGGGGCATATCTTTTCTATGGTGAAAAGATATGAGCTACTGTACCATCCTACATTTCATAGGACAGTTTATTAGGTACAGACGTGTCAAAGCGATATTTGATTTTATTTATATCGGCGGCATATCCAGGATTGTAAAAAAACTATAAATGTTAGATTCCCTTACCTGATGCACTTCCAACCATCCCTGCAGATCAGTAGCACCAATAGTCGCGTGGTCATGTAGTAGCGTCTCACAGAGCAGCGGGTCAGTCTTGTTCGTCACTGACAAATACAACGGCGTTAGACCTTTAGCATCCTTGTAGTTTGGCGATCCCCCAAGTTCTAATAACGTCTTCACTGATTCTAACGAGTTCTTTTCAATAGCTCTATGCATAGCTGTGCTGCCATCTTTAGTTCGGTAATCCAGAAGAGCTCCACCGTTTACTAACGCTATCAACACTTTCCCTGGTGTTTTCAGACCGGCAGCTATTGTTAGTGGTGTTTCTGGAAAAGGGATAATTACAGTTAAGCATTTAACAACAGATACTCCAGCTGTTCGTCTCAATATTCAACTCCTATATCTAAATAATTTAAATTAAAAATTTAAAAAAACTTTTGACCCCACTTTAGTTCCCTTAAAAGTAAAAAGTCATACTATTTTCTAATGTGCACGTGATGCGCTTTCATTTGAGACCCCACTCTAGTATATTTGCAGATTTTCGGTTTTCCTTCACTACTTTTTTGGAGGTTTTGGCTGTTCACGTCCGTAAGTGGTAACCCTCTGAATCCTTACACGTGACCTCTGGGTGGTGCTAAGAACAGTCTCTGGTGGTAGGCTTCGGCCGCGGCTTGTCACCACCCTCCGGGCTGGGCCAGTGCGTAAAGCGATTTTTTCGTGTTTCGTAATGTGGTCCGGAGAAGCCATCTTCTAGGCCTTCATGCTCCATCTTAGACCACATCTTCACTTTACATCAGGTGAGATTGTGGCCAAATGAAGGCTTATCAATAATAAAAAAAAAAAAAAAAAAAAACTTTTACCCTCATAACTTTTACACGGGTCAACTGATTTTCATCCAACATGACTAAGAACACTCGCGCAAAACTCACTTTTCATACAAATAGAAACTTAATTGAAATCGCTCCATCCATTAGACAGACAGACAGACAAACACTTCAAAGTCAAAGTCAAAGTCAAAACGTTTATTTCCTTAGAAGCACATAGCCTACATGGACAGGTCAACTTAAAATTAATAAAACTAAATTGCTTAAATAACAAATATCAAGGAAATAACATTGTCTTGACAGTTCGCTTCAATGTTTTATACTGAGTTGAGAAGCGAATAGAACAACACAGCTATATCAGTTATTACAATTTTGGAGTTCTTATTTATAGGTAACTCAAACTTATAACACCCCTCTTTTTTGTCGGGGGTTAAAAATATCGTAACCTCGTATTGACCAATTATAGCATATACCTAATACTGATATTATTTTTATTGATTTGGCTTTTGGTAGCTACCCATTTTATCCATCCATAATTTGTTAACAATGTTACAGATTTTTAATAGGTAGGTACATTATGATCCATAAGTACAAATAGAAAATAACTACATTTAGACTTGATCTGTGATCCATGTCATTCATAAACCATAAACAGGAATGCTAACAATAAGGAATAATTTATATCTAAGGATAACAATAACTCGAATATCTCGTCATCGAGATATTCAAATGGGCAATTATGCTGAGGATATTGTTCCATTCATATTGTGCTCTGACATCACTGTATGCTTTCGACAACAAATAAATATATAAATTCTCAAGGCTGGCTCGACATTTATCGCAGATTATCTACGGCTGGATTGATACGCTTCGCACAATGCTGCCGCAGAAGTTGTTCTTTACGAAACAATAAAAGATATTGATCTTTATGTAAATGATTTAAATAATATATTATACGCTACCGCTATAAGATAATAAACATATGTCTGGCTTAAGTACGAATACTTTTTTTTATCAAAAATGTGTTTTATCGCTAGTTTATTGTAGTTATATTTATTTTGATATGAAGACAGTAGTCTTCAGCATCAAAATGACTGTGAATGTATGAGAGAAGTACCTCTACATCTATTATAGACAGTTTTTGATAATGTTTTGTTGTAAGAAGTGTATATGAGTTCATGTGTACATGTGTACATTTTATTGAGTACGGGGCAGTGATTCAACTGCTCTGTCCATTGCCATTGCTAGGCGCAGTGAGAGTGACCTTTTGAGAGCCCCGTTGTTCTTATTCTTAGTTTCAAAGTTTGCCTGTAATCAAATCTTGCAACTTAAAAATTACCCACTACCCTATGTCTAATGCGTGATAATACAATGTTAAAAGCTTATCTTCGCAAATATAATCTCGATTTGTGATGTTAGTAATTGGCCATACCTCCAGTCTCCTGACAGTGGAAGTTCGGATCTAGGCCCTTAGCGCAGGCTTTGGTGATCTTGTCAATCTGCGCGTGTGTGACATTTTCCAAAAACCGCCGCAGGTTCGCTCGTGAATGTAGAGCCTTCAACGATTTCTCGTCTAGCTTCAACATTTTATATACCCGCCTTTTGTATTTCAACTGAAATAAAGACAATTCAAAGTTAGTGTTAGTTCGCCCGAATAATTTCTTTTGATTCTCATGCAACGCATTCTCGTTAAAATCACATAAATATTTGTTTACCTAATGCTACATAAAAACCACCATCTTTGCTTTAGGTATGAGTATTATTTTCTGACTGTTACTATGCTTATTAGTTTGCTCAATGATGCAGTAGGTTTATTATTTTCTATAATATTTTTTTATGTTACAATATTATAGTTAAAGTTGAGTTTGATTTGTATTTATTCACAAGATTCTATTAGATTGCATTGAGTCTCAAAATCTTGTTTGGATCTGTTCTTGGTTTGGGTTTTTGCGTTGTTACGTAGAATATTTCCGGTGGATAATCCTATTTAATACTGTATCGTACTCACGTGTATGCTATCCATTTTCGGATTTACTATAATCCGTTTAGACCTTGAATTTGTTGGTATCTTGCCTATATTTGGCTAGGCATGTATAACTTTGGACAATGCATATTTGTAGTCGCTTATTTAAAGCAAACCGTAACACTAGCTTCATAAATTGAGTCCGGTCAAGTAAATGTATTGTACTTATATTCTATCTAATGCGGTATCTGTATTTCTATATTTTACCTGTTTATACCACGCCATAACTGATTTACATGAATGTTATTATTAATAAATGTTCCATTAAATAGTACAAGATTTATAACTTACTTCAAGATATCCAATAGGTCCATTGAATGGATAGTCTCCAAGACGTCTTTCCTCATCGAGAAACTTTCCAGCTTTGCCATTCGCTGGAGGGCAGAATAGGCCATAGTTGAAGCTTTCTTTCAACTCCTGTAAAGAAAAAAAACATTTAATTAAGTTTACTTACTCTGTTAATTAAACTTATTAGTGTTAAATTAGGATTTCTTGTTGTTGAGTAGAATTTGACGACCTCTGTGGCTCGGTGGGCGAACGTCCGCCTGAGGCGCAGGAGGTTGCGGGTTCGATTCCCGCCGGGGGACCAGTTTTTGTACGATCTACAATTTCTGGTTTCGGGTCTGGGTGTTTTCTATGTATCATATGTATGTATTTACAAAAAAAAATGTATCTATGTAGTATATCAGTCACCTAACACCCATAGTACAAGCTCTGCTTAGTTTGGAGTTAGGTGATGCTGTGTGAGTAGTCCGGAAATATTTAATTATTGGCCAGAAATCCTCTGCAAAGGGGATAGTTGGATTGTTTTTTCCAAAATCCTTTGAGCTTCCTTTCGAGCAGTGGCAGAGCATGAACAAAACTTTCAAAATAATAACACGTATTATTTTTTTTCTCGTTTTATTATTTATGAAACCAACATATTACAGATATATCATGTTTCAATATTCAACAAAACAATAATTAATCATTACGTCTACACCATTATTAGGTAAGGAATAATTTGATTACATT
The DNA here is from genome assembly GCA_929108375.1 of Gymnoscelis rufifasciata. Lineage (NCBI taxonomy): Eukaryota > Metazoa > Arthropoda > Insecta > Lepidoptera > Geometridae > Gymnoscelis > Gymnoscelis rufifasciata. Next base: position 6,268,865 of record OV815302.1, on the reverse strand, counting down.
CTGCTTATAGATTTGTCACACGTTCAAAATTAATTAGGCTTCATGGATTATTAATCACGAAGCCTATTTGCAATATTCACGCCAAGTTGCTCCGCATAGGTGCTTTACTGTAATGCTTCATTAGGCTGGCTGTAGCGGTAGGTAATTGTAGAACGGTAGCTAATTCTTGCAAGTCTTGCAACGACATTTTACAGTTCGCTATTTTATTATAAGCACAATGATTTAAACATTTATGCACATGTATTCCATTTTAATCATAGTTTACAGTTACGTATAGGTACATTAATTGCTCAAAACATAGTAACATAGATAATGATGTTACCCTATCTCTAAAATAACGAAAAACTTTTTCATAAACCTTTATAGGCTCAGTTTAAACTCTGCTTTTAATGCTGTGTTACTGGAATTTATACTCATGAAAATTTTGTTAGACACAGCACACAAATACAGTATCTTACATATATGTATATACTGGGTCTAATAATTATATTGATATGTAATTATATTGGACACACAATTAGCTCGTGGAAAACTGAGCTTAACAATAATATAATTACCTTATCCTCTCTCGACTTATATGGATGTTTAGCATATTCGTGCAAGAACAACTTAATGGAACGATATAAATCAAAAACTGGTATTCATCATTGTCAACGTTTAATTGCAAATACCATTAATGACGCTATTTTCATGGATATTTATGACGTCATAATTCAGAGTGGAACGAGGGATGGCTTTTAACGGAGAACGGTACTTGTGCATAAAAAACCTTTTACTAGACCGGTCTATGTTAGATAATTAGTATTTGAGTTGAGCAGTTTATATTTTAGCTACATACCGGAAAATAGGCCTGTTTCTGTAATATTTTAATTAAAGAGCTATTTCGCTCAGTCGCATGTGACAATGCGAGATAGCTCTTGACTAAACTAACCATTGACATATTGCTTTATTTCTTGTTTAGTTTACTCGGATTTTGTGAGAAATCCCTTAGTCGTAACAGAAATACTTTTTAATGAAAATGAATTCGTGGTATATTGAATGCTTTATTTTGCATTCGTCGTAAGACTATATATTCAAATGTAACACGCAATTTACACAGAAGCAAAAAGTTTTAGATCTCAAGTTTTTTAGTAGATAATGCTCTTTTTTTAAATTAGTGGTAGGTACATACAGAGCTAACAATAATAATGTTTAAGCACACTCAATCGTTTTATTTTATCCTCAGAAGATTCTAGAATCTCGAATTACTAACCACAGCCTTTTCATCAAAAGATTTTCCGAGATATTGCCACGAATCCCTCAGTTTATTCACCATAATATTACCTTCGATGAAATATTGGAAACGATGGAAATATTGGAGATACGCCGTATTGATTTTAGATGAGATCCCGCATAATAGATTGGGTAAGGTATGACTGTAACTTTAGTGTTATTTTTTATATTATGTTCTTATTTTGAGTATTAGACTTATGAGTTTTTGTATTTAAACAGCTTTTGAGTGGAAACGTTGTTTTAATAACATACCAAGACATTCCCTTAGAGAGCTTGTCGTCATAATAAATCTAAAATTTAAGAAAAACCCCCGATTCCAATGCCTTAATTTCCTTAAATGTAAAACAACATAATATTATGTAATGTGGACGCGATGCGTTTTCATTTGATACCCCACACTAGTATATTTGCAGATTTTCGGTTTTCTTTCCCCACTCTCACCCCCATAACTTTTAAACGGCACAACCGATTTTCATGAAACATATCTAAGAACACTCGCGCCAGACTCACCTTTCATACAAAAAAAACTAACTTGAAATCGCTCTATCCGTTCGGGAGCTATGGTGCCACAGACAGACAGACAGACAGACACGTCAAACTTATAACACCCCTCTTTTTTGGTCGGGGGTTAAAAACAAAAACAACTAACATAATTAAAACTATTATGTCTTAAAAACACTAGTTATCCAAAGACCTTGAGTAAATGACTTCCCGAGAGCAAGTAATCTTATCTGTGTTTGCATAGTGCAGATAAGAATTAAGCTCTTGACCATCTTAGGCTAAGCGTAGAGGTAAGCACCTACCTGTATAAAATAAAGTCTAGCGATAACGGCTCTTTCGTTATCTGTGTGATCACCACTTTATTTTAAAATATGTTTGCAACATTTTGAGCGGGTGATATTTAATTTTTATAAAGCGTAAGTTTAAAATAAGATATTTTCGGGTGGATCTCGCTATTTTCCCCGTCCAATAGCATTTTGGGCAATAAAGTTTTCAGCGTCTTAGAAGCATATTCTATAACTTTATGAGTAGGCCGGACTCCCGTGTGGGTGTTCCCCTTTCAATCAGTTTGTGACAAGAAAACGGTAACAATTAGTGAGCGATCAGTTAGCATACAATAGCTTGTGTTAGTAGGTCGACGGGTCTTGTTCTCAGTTGGTACTGGTAGCTCATGTTGTAAGGATGATGAAAACGTGTGGTGGGCTTGCTTGGAGTTATGGATGACAGATTGATATTTGATTCTCGATTGACCTAGTATTTTTGTTATACCTACTCTTGTTTGATAGACTATACACATTATAGCGCATCATGACATAGGTAATTCATCGGTCAAAATTGTAATGCTATTGGCTTCCGTTACTACAAATTATGATGACTACATAAGGTAATGATGACTTTGATTAATAACAAATTCAGTAAGCAGGGCCAGTTGACCAATGCAAAAGTATGGACGTCAATCGGGTCCGAAAGGCCGGTTTGAGCGGGCCCAGTCCACTAAAGAACCATACGATGTATATATGGTAACGGGTATGGTATACCTATGTTTGTTTTAAAATTAAAATGGCAGTAGAGCGCTCAAAACGCCAGCTACATATCGGTACAAGGTCTAGGTTGAAATACCAGAGGTCTAACCCGCCTACTCCAATTGTCTCAACTCGAATATAGTTTCACGGTAATATAAAACTAAGAGAAACTCTGCGCGGTAGTTCGCTAATTATATTAGTGAATCGGAACTCGAGTGCACAAGCTTGTTTCGTTACAAAAGTTAGAACTAGAGCATTACACGTTAAAGTGCGGGAAGCAATCAATTTGTAGCGAGCTAGCGGGCCGCGGTGCGGGCCGCGTGGTTCAGTAATTGATGTGCGGTGCAAACGAACTGGACAGGCTGGAGTGACTGGTGCCGCGTTTACTATGTTTTAGAAGATGGGATTCTTATGGACAAATATTTTAATAGCACTTATTCAATCAAAGGATTGAATGAGTACCGCTGTCTTTGTGCCCACCCGTGGGCGCCTCTGAGGCAGACTTGTTAACGTCAAAATTATTAACTTTGAATTATTCCCAGGGTAAATTGTTTGTATGGTCTGCAAGCACTTTTCTTCTTGGTCTGGGTGTTTAATATATATAATAAAATATGTAAAAATATATAAGTAAGTATATTATAATTAAGTATATCAGATATCTAGTACCCGTAACACAAGCTTAGAGCTTATCACGGGGCTAGATGTTGTTGTGTAGATTGTCCGGAAATATTTATTTTATTTATTAACGGAAACAATGATATTGTTTTTGTTGTTACGCGAGTTTATACATAAATTTGTCATTCCAGACCTCACGCTACACCAGCGCTTCTGACGTAGAATTAATTCCCGGCCCGTGTTGGCTCTACGGTTTCCGACTCTACCATTCCGACTTATCAGTCTCTACCTTTGAGGTTGCGCGTCAACCCTCAATTAATCTTGGCCTTTGTACCTATATTTAGGTTTGCTCCTGATATTAATATTCAAGGAGAAACTTTTCCTATAAACGTCACAACTATTCAGCAATATAATACCGATTGCAGAAGTTATGAACTAGACAAATTAACGGTTTTACTTAAAAATAATTCAAAATCTTATAATCTTTTGTCTGTATTAGGTTATTAATTAATTTAATATTAATAATAATATATAATTTAAAGTTCAATAAGTATATGATATTCACTATTCGCAATATATTAATAAGATATAAATTAATATCTATTAACTTATACATTATTTGTATATCCTATCCATCCAAGGTTGCCTGGAAGAAATGCTTTCAGCGATAAGACCGGCGATTGCACCACTAGTAGCGTTATTTTTAGTGTTTTTTTTTTATAATTTAGTTAGTAGGAAATGATGTTCAATATATTTAGAATGTTGTGTGATTAATTAGTCCGGAAATATTTATTTTATTTATCTAAAAATATTGACTTGAAGTTATTTTTATGAGATTCTTATGTCCATGCACACAATGCCAACTCGTGTCCATTTGAACTGAACGCAGCTTTGACGGAATATAAGTGGATCAGCGGTCAGTGATAGATGTGTTTTGTCACGTCGACGGGGCCTTGATTGAACCGCGTTGCTCAAGCCACTTGCGAGATTATAGGTCAATTCATTGCGTACAGATGTGACAAACCACGTTCTACTCGCGAGAAAACTTTGCAGATTTTCCTTGCGAGATTATAGGTCGATTCATTGCGCACAGATGTTTGCTTGTCACAAGCCTTGTTTTATTTGTGAGAAAACTTCGTCAATTTTCCGATCATCCACACGTTCACTTATTTTGCACATTGCTGGGCAAAGTATCAATAAAACACCCAGAGTTCATGACATCTACCAGATTTTCAGAAAACTTGCCAATAATAAATGTATGTACCTATTACTATCTTGCCAACACAATACATGACTGTATCTATATTACCATGTGTGAGCAGGCAAATAGTGGGTTCGGTCAAACCATAACTTTGAATGATTCATTCAATAAGAACATCCGTGTTAGAGAAAGTTTTGGTAAGTTTGAATAGGCAGTAACACTGTTGTTCATGGCGAATAAATTTTAGAACTTGTATTTTGACCTTGAGTTTTTGTTTCACATAGTTGGAAACAACATTATTATAAAGTAAATTCATATTAAAGTAAATTCTTTCATTGCTTGACAATCAGATATTCAGCGTAGGTATTAAGTGTAGGTAATACTGGTTAACATAGTAATTTCGTTTCATAAGTAGGATATTATTTCAAAATCCATAAGCTGCATGCATCGGAAAATCTGGCTTTAAGCCAATGCGTCGTCTGTAAAGTTTGGGTGTAGTTGGCCAAAAAATTTGAGCTTTAAGCTTTTGCCCCGCTTGAGTTAATGTTACCATTACCATAAATCACTTACTGGTAACTTCCAACTTTTACAATCTCATAAAAAAATACTAATGGTTTGCAGAAACATCCTGCGCTTTCGTAGATTAAGGTTCTTCACACTATGGTATTTATTCTCTATTCTAATATGAATATAGTTTTATCCAATGATATATTACTTATTGGTTTTATATTACTCCATTTTAAATGTCCTTTTAAAAGTCCTGTGACAATGAGGCAATTATTGTTAAAAGTTTCCCGATCGCACACCTAAAGTTGGTCACGAGTCAGTCCTAAGACGAGAAGAGTCTCGTTAGCGGACAGGAAGAGCAAATGGGTGGTAGCTGTGCACTCTAATTGACATCTCGCTATTTGAATAAAGCTGGGGAATACAATGAATAAATTGAAAACGAATCGTCGCTTCATAAATCGATTCCAATGTCTTGCTGAGCGCTTAAAACGAGTGAGCTAATATTCGCTCGTAGATAGAATCATTTAGAAAAAGTCGAAGTTTTTTCGAACTGAACATTTAAGGAATTCAACATCCTGTTCCTAAATTATATCATGAATTAAAAGTTAGATTCCTCAAATGTACTATATAGATTTTCATGGTGGTAGATTTTTATTTTAAGTGAAGATCATAATTATTATTTTAAGTGAGAATTTAAAAATTAACAATATCATGCAAATGTTAGCATTTTTATCTTTTTTGATGCTGTATAAGCATTCATTTGACCACAATCTCACCTGATGTAAAGTGACGATGTGGTCTAAGATGGGATTTACCATATAGTGGTAGGTAAGTGCAAGCGATTTTTACTTATTTATTTATTTATACATTGTGCACAAAAAACAATGTACAGAGGAGGACTTAATGCTAGGAACATTCTCTGCCAGTCATCCTGGGCGAGCAATAAAACAAATTAAACTTATAAAAAACTACAATTGTTATTTTATGTAATGTGATATGAATGATCATATATACAATTATTAATTTTGAACAATCTAAATATAAAATCGTCAGATGAAAACCACAGTGGAATTATAAGTTATAATACCACGCAATAAATAAAACTCATTGTTTGAATATAAGAATGGGAACAGAAAATTTAGTAAACTTTCCTTACGATATGGCTTAAACTTGAAACCAGCCAGCGTCAAGCCAAACCCACGGAATGGCGGTAAGACCACCTCGAAAACTGTGCCAATTAGGGCGCGAGGTATTGGACCTCCATATCTGGCTGAATTACTCTCGGTCACAACAAGAGGCAAATAATAACAATAACGGTAGTCTGCGGGATCGCCCTCGATTCTCTATCTGAATATCGCCTCTGATTCAGAATCAGAACTCCAATTATTTGTGTAACAGCACTGCTGGGATTGGAGCATTATCTGAGCTAGATCGATTGAGCTCCTTTTAGGTGAATGAGTTCACTTCCGTAATTCTGAATTGTACGTTTGCGGTCAATGCCAACTACGCGAAAAAGTAACCAACAAAATTAATAGAAACCAATATTATGGCAATAAAATCAGATTACAAATACATGTATGTTTGAGACAATAGTAATCCCTACGTATTTATTAGGTACCCTTAATTTATATAATAGACTAGCGGCCCGCCCCGGCGTCGCACGGGTATAAAATTTTCCCGGAAATTATTCGAATTTTTCTCGCCATAAAAACCATCCTATCTCTCAAGTTGGATCGAACTGCACATGGTGTGCGAATTTTATTATAAGTGGTTTTGGAGTCTATTGAGGACAAACATTGTGACCCGAGATTTATATATATTAAGATGATTACATTTGTGGTTGTAAATTTCTTTATAATTTAACATGAAAATGATATCAGTGAAAGTGCAGATGCGGAATCGTTTAAGTAACATCACTAGTTGTTATGTTAATAGCCGTCAAAACTAACCCTGTATAGAAGTCAAAAAATCTACTGGATGAACTTGAAAGTTGTCACGTTTAATAACTAACTAGCTGGATAATAAACAAGAACGATTCGATGTTCTCACCTGAGCTAAGATAAAACCCATGTATAAATCATGCCGTCAGGAAACAATTTCGAAATCGCTTCACCTCTCTCCTACGGGCCTAGCTAATTACTTGGTGTCGGTGTAGCTGATAAACTTTGTGTGATCACGAACAATATTCGTTTCAGGGATTATTTTTGTCTTTATTTTAGTTGGTTTGCTAATTGGCACTATTATTAAGTACAGGATTAGTAAATCTTTTATCTGCATAGCTTAAGTACCTACGAGAATATTCAAACTATTACCTATATTTTTTATTAAATTTTTAACATTAAACGTTTCTAACATTTGTAAAATCAAACAATGGAATTGAATGATTTTGTATCTTGTATCCAGAATGCATATCAAATTTCAATAACCATTTACTATCAGCTTAAACGGAATCTACTAGATACTATTATGGCAAAACAATATCAGTGTTTATTACAAAAAAAAAGTAAAATTTATTTTTTCTCTAGTATTGTCTGCAACAAAGCGGTTTAAAACTTCTTCATCGTAGCGTTTCTCCGAGAAAAAGATTATTTTACTGCTTTATCGTGGAATAGCATAAAAAGCTATTATTTTTCACATTAACATTCAATTCTCAAACGCCCCTCACTATTACAACCTCTTTGGTTAAAAAACAGTATTACCAAACCAAAATCGGCATACTTGTAATTTGTCTTCGTCTATACAGGTGTCCAGGAAAAGGGATATTAACGTTTTTGTCGCTGCATATAAAATGCTGGTGGATGTATATGGATCCGTAGCCATCCATATTTAGTTGCTTTTTGCGGTTCTATGCGGTTTTCTTGAGCCCGTCAATATCCAACAGCGCTTCTTGTTTTTCGTTGAGAACTGGTTTTATTGCTCTATCCATATTTTTATGTACAAGATATTGGATCCCCTGGAATTTTCTGCTCGCTTAAGTATAGTGACAGGATAAACAACTATTTCAATTTCATTATGATGAAATTACTGGTATTAGTATGATTTACAGTAGAACTTCATAACTAAAAATAGGCTAGACTTTTATGTCGAAAAAACTGTAGTACTCTACTTAGCAATTCTTTATTTATAGTTACTAAAATCCCCAGTAGCTACCTTTTCGACAACTACCACGATGAGAAAAGATGTTTTCAAGATTTTATCTACACCATGAACGAAACGGCGTGCAAATAATACGAGTATAACATTTTATTATAGGTACATATGTAGCATAATGTGTAATGGAACGCAGCTGTCAACGAGCAACCCGTTGACAGCTGACGTTGAAGGGCCTCCTTCTCTTGTGATCACTGGCCAGGGACAGAGCACACCGTTGCTCCGTTAATTAATAATATTAATTATGTACTGTGAGAAAACATCACAAATAAAACCTAAGTAAATATCAACAAGTGTTTCAATACAAAACATTACATGGCGCAGCCGAAAAAGAACCGAAGTTTCCAAGATTAAGTCGGATCACACAAGGTAACCTCAAGTGAAATAAGGCACATGGTCGAAGAACTACATATTACAAATAAATACTAATATTAAATATGAACAAAGAGGAACTGTGTGATAAAATGACGGCCGTTGAATACAGAAGGCCTCAAGCACTGAATTTAGAAGATCTGGAGAACTGCTGGCAGCAATGGCAGCGATTCAAGCGGTCATTTCGCACCTATATAATGGCGGCGGGCTTGGAAAGATTGGCAGAAGGAAGAAAAGCGGCAATTTTAATAAATTGCATCGGAGAGCAAGCTGAGGAGCTCTATTATAATGTCCTCAAGACGGAAGAAAAAGAAAAATTGGAAGACATAATAATTATTTTTGATAATTACTTCATGCCGAAGCAGAACGAAGTAATCAACACCTTCAAATTTAACCAAAGACATCAAGAAGAAGGGGAAACCTTTGATTATTTTTACTCTTCAATAAGAAGATTGGCAGAAAACTGCAACTTTGGTGATTTCAAGGACAGGATGCTGCGGGACAAAATTATAATGGGGGTTCGGGAACAGCGAATACAGCAAAAGTTGCTGGAAGTTAAAGATCTCTCATTGGACAAGACCATCGAGATCTGCAGGGCGGCTGAGCTGTCCAAAGGATTTATGAAGACCCTCAGCGGTTCCCCGGAGGTGCATGCAGTGCAGGCGAGAAATGTACAACAGCACCATACCACTAATAATAAAGCTAAGTATTTTAATACTATGAATAATCAAAATAGAGCCCGCAGTTCAGCAAAGTCGAATAATTATTTTAACAGATCATTTTACCATTGTAAAAAATGTAACTCCGAGCATGGGCCAAGGCAGTGTCCCGCATATGGCAAAACATGTTCTAATTGTAAGAGATTGAATCACTATAGTGTAGGTTGCACTTTTAATAAGAAAAGGGTGGATAATATTAATAATAATGACAGTGTTAATAGTGATAATAATGTTCATGAGTTATGACTAGTTTACTCAATCAATCTAGGTAACAATGAGTGGACAGAGTCCCTTAGAGTGGAAAACAAAAAAGTACATTTCAAATGTGACACAGGGGCTCAAATTAATGTGATCAGCTTAAGCGATCTTAACAAAATTGTCAATGATGATAATAATATTAAAATTTCTGAGACAAAAACATTAATTGAAGTCTTCGGAGGTGGGAAATTACTTCCTTTAGGAAAAGTATCACTAAATATTTTTCCCAATATTAAAAATGTTAAAAGTTTTAAAATAGAGTTCATAATTGTGAGAGAAAAGGTCAAGCCAATTTTAGGGCTGTCCTCATTAATTCAATTAAATTTATTAAAGAACTCTAATATTAATACTATTAAAACTGATAATGTAAATGCTAATAGTAAAGAAACAACAAAGAATGTTTTGATAAGTAATAATACTAATACTAAAGATATATTAATTACTAATTCATCCTTATTGGACAGTAAAGACTGTTTAATTAATAAAAACAATGAACTGTTTCAGGGTGTAGGCGAGTTTAAAACTCCGCTGAAGCTGCGCATTCGACCAGGAGTGGAGCCTGTGGTTAGACCACCGAGGCGGGTGCCGAACGCGCTCAAGACGCGCCTGGCGGACAAGCTGGCGGCTCTGGTGCGACATAAAGTCATTGCTAAGGTAGAGCACCCTGATAGTTTTGTCAGTAATCTTGTAATAATTGAAAAGAAAGACGGTTCCTTAAGAATCTGTCTGGACCCAAAGGATCTCAATCAGGTATTAATTAGAGAACATCATCTAATCCCAACTTTAGATGAGATTTTGCCTAGAATAAGTAACCGAAAGTATTTTTCTGTATTGGATTTGTCAGATGGATTTTATAATATTAAGCTTGATGAAAAATCTAGTAATTTGTGCACATTTAATAGCCCGTTTGGCTGCCATAAATTTTTAAGGCTCCCATTTGGGATCTCAGTGGCACCGGAAATCTTTCAGAAATACAGTGAGAGGGCTTTCGGGGACATTCCCGGTGTCATTGTCTACTGTGACGATTTATTAATATGTGGAGAAACTGAACAGGACCATGATGCAATATTAGAAAAAGTATTTAATAGAGCTAAAGAGCATAATGTTCGCTTCAACAAAAATAAATTCCAATATAAATTAAAACAAGTTAAGTATTTTGGTCATATTTTCTCAGAAAACGGTATGCAAATAGATCCAGACAGAGTTAGTGCTATTATTAATATGAAAAGTCCTAATAATAAGAAAGAACTTCAAATTTTTCTAGGTATGGTCAATTATTTAAGGAAATTTATACCACATTTAGCTAATATTGCATCACCCCTACAATTGTTACTAAAGAAAAATGTAGATTGGATCTGGACGGAAGTTCATGAAAAGGTGTATACTAATATTAAAATTAAAATAAGTCAAGCTCCCATATTACAAAATTTTGATGAAAAACTGCCCATAACCATCCAGTGTGATGCTTCTAAAGACGGGCTGGGCTGTTGTCTTCTTCAGAATGGGAAGCCGGTCTGTTTTGCATCTCGTAGTTTAACATCAGCGGAGCGTAATTTTTCACAAATTGAAAAAGAATTATTAAGTGTCATTTGGTCAACACGTAAATTCCACTATTATATATATGGTCGTAAAGTAACAGTATTAAATGATCACAAACCGTTGGAAAGTCTCTTAAAAAAGCACCTTCATGAAGTTCCATCACCCAGGTTACAAAGATTAAAACTTAAATTGTTAAGGTATGATATTGAATTTAAATACTTGCAAGGAAAATTCATGTATATTGCAGACCTTCTGTCACGCTCTTACCAAGACTGCCAGGATACTGATGAGTCCTACATGTACGAGGTCATACATTGTATAGGTATTTCTAAACATTTTGAATGCACGGAAGAACAGAAAATAAAATTAACAGATGAAAGTTCCAATGATCAGGAATTAGAAATATTAAGAAATTTCATTAAAGATGGTTGGCCTAATAATAATAAAAATATTCCTGATGGGTTACACAGTTATCACAAATTAAGAAATGAATTGACTGTTGATGAAAAATTGGTGTTTTTTAATAATAGATTAATTGTTCCTAAAAAGTTGAGACAATCATTTATTAAGACTTTGCATGAAGGTCACATTGGCATGGCAAAAATGAAACAGTTGGCAAGAAATTTATATTATTGGCCGCATATAGACTCACATATAGAAGAATATGTTAAGCGATGTTATCCATGTCAAACACATCATAATAATAATAATAAAGAGCCATTAATGCCCCACAACATACCTCGCTTACCCTTTTGTAAATTAGCTATTGACATTATGGATTTTAAAGCAAAGAATTACCTGGTAGTGTATGATTATTATTCTAAATGGCTAGATATTAAACTGATAACTAGTAAAAGCTCTAAATCCATAATTGATGTGTTAATTAGTATTTTTTCATACTTTGGCATACCAGCAGAAATAGTGTCTGATCATGTTCCTTTTGATTCAAAAGAATGTAAAGATTTTGCTTATGATTGGGGATTTAAATTCACATACACAAGCCCTAGGTATCCACAATCCAATGGTATGGCTGAAAGAGGTGTTCAGATTGCAAAACGAATGCTTTATAAATGCTCTGAAGATAAAACTGACTATAGATTAGCTTTGTTAAATTATAGGGCAGCACCCATAGCTGGTACTAATTTAACGCCTAGTGAACTGTTGATGAATAGAAATTTGAAGACTAAATTGTTAGTTCCTTCACAATATTTACAACCAAAACTTAATGTTCATGTGGAACAACAACTAAATAAAATTAGAGATAGTAATATAAAAAATTATAATAAGACAACTAGAAGTAAGAAACACTTTGTAGTCAGTCAACCCATCTGGTTCAAAAAAGATGTAAATAAGAATGTATGGTTACAAGGCAAAATTATAAGTGATAATGGAATGAGATCTTATAATTTAGTTGATAAGAACAATGTTAGATATACAAGAACATCATATCACATAAGATCAGCATGACTTGGTGTTCACCGGGCCAGCCAGCAGCTCCTTGACTGGTTGAATGTACAGCTTCTAATTGATTTGTTTGTTATATTGATTGCTAGTGTTAACTTAATTAAGTAGGTATAGCTATTGTGAGTTATTTTTTTTTACCTGTTGGAAGGGGAAGGAAAAGCGATTAAAAGCATTGCATTTTAATTCAAGATCATTTAATGTAATTATAAAAACTTAGTAAGTTAATTAAGTATCCTAATTTGTTTATATAAACATAGCTTTCTAATTCTTTGTTTAAAAGGGGAAGATGTAGCATAATGTGTAATGGAACGCAGCTGTCAACGAGCAACCCGTTGACAGCTGACGTTGAAGGGCCTCCTTCTCTTGTGATCACTGGCCAGGGACAGAGCACACCGTTGCTCCGTTAATTAATAATATTAATTATGTACTGTGAGAAAACATCACAAATAAAACCTAAGTAAATATCAACAAGTGTTTCAATACAAAACATTACAACATACTTATAACTAACACCTTAGACCATTGAACTGTAAAGCTGCGGTAATTGCAAACCACAAGCGACCTCTAAAAAGGAAAGCGTTATACTTGCGGTGTCACGTAAAAACTTTAAATTACCCTTTTATTGAAGCTAAAACATCTTAATGAAGGCCAATGTCATATTCCGGACTAATGTTGAGAAAGGTCATAAGTCAGCGCTCATTAGTGCCTAGTTTGTCCTTCAGGTTACCGCTGCCGGGTATGATAACCGTTAGACACGTACAGTTGGCTCAAACCATTAACTTTGACATTGATGTTGATAAAAAGTGTTTTTACACCAAACGTGATTAATTAAATAAATTCTGAATGTTCTAAACTTGGCCGGATCAGATAGTTCTTTGGGTACTATATGACTCATGGTCAGGTCATGTATAGGACTAGAATATTGTTGATGATCCCATTCGTTTATTGTCAGATATCCTCAGCCTCAGCTATAGGCATTTAAAGGATTTATTGGCACCTATTTCTTTATAACCTATCAGTAAGAATCATAATTCTTCGTCGGTTCCACATTCTAAAATCATCGAAGATCTTTCTTTATGGTTGGTACATGTTTTTTACTCTTATCCAGCTACATATTTAGAGAAATGCTTGTCTTTAGTTATTCTCAAAGCAACCTATTCATTGTGCCTTCAGAGAGACGCGCAAATGCCTTAGGTCAGGAAGCTATTACAAGCACACCGTACAGCATTACTAGAAAAGACAGCGATATTCACACGAAATATCAATTACTCTGTCTGAGAGTACAATCTTAGTGGAAATAATGAATAAGGCACAGCAGATGATAGTGCAATCAGAATACTAAATTCTAATGAAAGAAGTAATCGTAGCGATTGATACAATTTTTTTTGTTTTGTATTTTTTACAAGAACTGAATGCTAGATTTTGTTTTTGACGTTGCATTTCAACTTTGTAATGCCGCATTCTGGACACCGAATTCTGTCGGCGGATTGAAATTTTATGCTATATGTATAAGAGCCATTTTAATTTAAAATTTATAACCATTCAGTTAATATATTTTTTTATATTTTGTTGGTCAAGATGTACCTAAACTAAAACATCAACACATCTAGCCCCGTGGTAAACTGCGAGCTTACGTTACGGGTACTAAGCTACTGTTATCATATAAATTATCATAAAACATCATACTTGCATGTATTTGTTGATATGTTTCTGTATAAGCTCGAACTGAGGAACCTAAATCCTAGAATTAACCGACACAATCTAACAATTTATCAAATTTTTTGTCAGACGTTACTATTAGAATTTGGTAAATGCTAGGTTTTGCCACTGACAGCCGGAAAAAGTTTTAAACGAACAATCATCTTTCTATTCTTTTTATGCTATCATTATTATACACCAGGCCTTCAGGAGCTTCGGCAGTTGCTGCCATATCACGCTCACTTCGCTTAAACCTGTCTTTTTAAACATTTACCGTGCCTTTAGTAAATCCTAAGACTTACCTACGCCAAGTGAAATGGAATCATTCGGGCTTTTACCAGTTAGAGTTGGTAAATCTTAGCCTTTACTAGCAAATGCTAGGATTTACCGTACATCGGGCTTTTACAGTAACAGATACACCCAAATCAAGGCACAATTCCTTAGAAAATACAAACACTGCTTCTACATTGAATATAAACTGATGCTGTATTTACTGTATGTTAGAACACTGTGGCTCCAGCACGGCGGTAATCGCATGATGCATGGTAATAAGCGGTAATCAGGCCCCGGGGAGCGGGTTCGAGTCCCGTGCAAAGTACCCGCCTAGAGAGTACATGCCTTCTCAAATGGAGATGATAATGAGCGCGGATGTGGAATTATGCAAACGTTCTGTTGCTTCAATCATTTGGATAGAATGCTGTATTTAAAGAGAGAGGTTTTGATATGTGATTTGCTCGTTTAGAAGACGATATGGGTTGTTTATGTCGCGGCCTAATAGTGTTCCTACTTGATTATAGTTCATGTTTATGGCATGTTACTAGACTTTCGTTTTTATTTTAAAAAAATGAGCTGGCGTTTCGGAACATTTTAGTGTTGAAAACACGTAGTTTTTTATAATTCAAGTGAGGGCAAAATTCAGTTTTTTGTATGTTTTTGTAACTAGCCTCATCTTTCGTTTCATAATATTGCCGTAATCAAGCCAATCATAACATAATCGAAATTAAACAACAATTAAACAGCTCAAACGAATTTCATCAAACATGTCTAAGAACACTCGCTCGTAAGTCACGTTTAGTAAAAAAACTTAATAGAAATGGCTTCTTTCATTCCATATGTTGCCACAGACGACCACAAAGACGTTATTATTGGTCTTGCCAACAATAATATATTAAATATCTATATATGTACGCCTATTATATTAAGTATATCAGATGTCTAGCATCCGTAACACAAGCTTAGAGCTTACCACGGGGCTAATTGTTGTTGAGTGTATTGTCAGGATTTTTTTTTCTTTATTATGTTATATTTTTTGTGTGGGGGGTTTAAAAGTGGTAAAAGTTATGTTCACGAAATCTATAATTGGGGCGAACAACTATATCAATTAATTTCTTCAAGTGAATTCAAGTTTACGAGCTGTCTTCAGCATAAATCAAAACGTCAACTTGCGGCAGCGCAAGGTATAGCGGTATCAAGGAGGAATGTTCAGCAAAAATGTGTTACTGGTTAAAATATCTATACACTTTGTTATGTCGCACACCTACGCTGGACTGCCTCAGTGGCGCGGTGGGCGAGAGTCCGCTTGCGGCGCAAGAGATAGCGGGTTCGATTCCCGCCGAGGGGTCAAGTGTTTGTATGTTCTGCAAGCACTTTCTCCTTGGACTGGGTGTTCAATATGTATAATAAAAATATCTATGTATATTATATTAAGTATATCAGATGTCTATAGTACCCGTAACACAAACTAAGAGATTACCACGGGGCTAGATGTTGTTGTGTGGATTGTCCGGAAATATTTATTTATGTATTTATTTACGCTATCTTAAGTGCTTTAAACATCAGTTCATGACTTGTCAACAGCTTGGAAATTTGCTATATGTGGATTATCCGGCAATATAATTATTACATACTTGTCAAACGAATGGCATAAAAAAAAATAGGTATTCTGTTTAGCCTGTTCAAAAATACTGGAAATGTATTTTTCGCTTTATCAGTGTAAAGAGAAATGTTAAGATATAGATTATTAGAGTGGGGGCTTGTATCGCACGAAAGCATTACGTCACGCGAAGTTTCAAAGCACTGTTTCATCTTGATTCTTCGTTTGCAAGAAAAAAAAATAGGATTTAAATTATTTTAAATATCGAAATGACGGACTAATTATTATTGTTTTAGTCATCTACCGCATTGGGAAGACCTTTTTATTATCAACGATGCAAGGACCAGAAAATCTTTAGTATCTTCAATCCAACCTTATATGATAACCAATTATATGATTTGCGTTTCATGTTAACTTCATTGCTTAGATCATCTAATCAGGAAGCAGGTGCTAGTCACGGTAAATGTCTTTATTATACCAAGTAGTAGAAAATTAATCACGTTTTATCCACCCACGCGACAAGGGCCCGAAATGGAAATGATAATGTCTTTATAAGACAAACTGGCCTGAGATAACCACATCTAGAGTAATTTATGGCACTGTCGATGTCGCGCAAATTTTTATACATGTAGTTTTATCTAATTTCCTCTTTGTAACTCGAATATGACTAACAATTGGACATCCTTACGCAAAATGATTTCATAGAGCATTTATGCACGTACCTGCTCACTTTGTGTTTTTATATATACACTAGTCGACCTGACAGACGTTGTCCTGTCCCACGTCTTATAAAACAATATCCAGTTAACCGTATTGTGAATCTAAACCATTTCCAGATCCCCTTGAACACACACAAAAAATTTCATCAAAATCGGTCCTGTCGTTTGAGAGAAGTTCAGTGACATACACACTCACAGAAGAATTATATACAAAAAAAAAAAAAAAAAAAACACTTTATTGCACACACAGGGAAACAAAATACAACAACACGTAGGAAACAGAATGTACAATGGGCGGCCTTATCGCTAAAAAGCGATCTCTTCCAGGCATTTATATATATAAAGATTTGTATATTTACACAGAGTTAATTTAAACATAATTTTATTACATAATTAGACATTATTTTATTTACCACAGAAACACACTAAAAAATAATACAGACTCAAAATCAACATATATATATATATATATATATTTTATACTAAATACATGTATGTATGTACAAATATGTATTTAGTAAAAATAAAATTATGTCTATGTTTTGTATCTAGTTATTAAACCCACGAAGATTTATTCTCCTAACTCTAACTAAGTAAATTGAACCTGGGAAATATTTTTCAATGACAGTAAATCTTAGAATCTTTTGATCATCATAAATACATAATGGATATATTTGTACGGTTCTAAGTAATACTGGTTTTAATAGTTTAATACAATTGGTATTCCGAGAAAGCCGGTAGGTATAGTCCAGAACGGCATAAACCAAAGGGCTATTAATACCATCTATTTATAAGCCAGTTAGCACAAAGATAAATTGGGTTTAGGTCCGTGACATAGGTATGTAACTCATTAAACATGTCAGGCGAAGACGTGGTATGCGGATAGTCTTGTAAGTACAAATTACCGTATGTTTCTGGTGTTAAATTCTTGATTATAATAGACTGGCTTTACATGCCCGGATGTTCCCGGAACCACGTATTTGAAAAAAAATACTATAGCTTTTCTCGATAATAAATAAAAAGGGCGTGAATCAATCTAAAAGTGAAATTATTTTCCAAAATGGACTAGTAGTTACTGATTAGCTCGCTAAAATAAACAATCAAACATACATACATACATATACATATAGATTGACGACAATCCGACTACTTTTCGTGTTCACACATATCTGAAAAAGATATCTACTTAGTTTCCTGGTCATTTAATAATATTTTTTATGGAAGTAGGTAATTTTTTTGTTATAAATTATCATGCATTTGTCTGATACCTAAGGAAAGTTGGGAGCAGCTTTCTTTTTATCCGTTATGTTTACTTTTAATCCATTAAATGTTCATGTGTACTTTTCCTACATAATAATATACCCACTTATGTTAAATAACATCAACGGTTTTCAATCAAAATGGAGTAGGACCTTTCTTTTAAGAAATAAGTTTATTTTACCTATTATCGTGTTATTTATTAACCGTACCGAACTTCAATTTAGTTGTAACTTGCGACAATTTTATAATAAATATATTGTCTTAGTTAATGTTTCCTGTCGGACAACAAGCCTAATCCTTTATAATAATTGGTCAGTTATTCATACGAAACGAGAATCAATTACCTACAGCTACGTTCTTAGTTTATGGCTCGTGTCAAATATGAATAAATAAAGGAGAGGATAACGTATTGTTGAATGATTCAAACGAACCAGTTTATCAAATACGACCAGGAAATTGAGAAATGGCTCGCCCAAGAGTGCATGGGACGAACTAGATTTAGAGACAGTTAGCCTAACAATAAAATCGATCTTAAAGATGAAAGCCTTGAAACCACTAAGCATCCCATAACTCAGGCAGATTTTTATGTCAAGCGATAGTTGGCTAGGACAGCACAGCGCGTAGCAATCTGTATAGAAATACTGTCAGCGCTAATCTTTTGGCGTTATTCTAAAAGGTTTCTATAGCTACCATACTGCCGATCTGTCAGCGCCGATGATCAGACACATCACAAAATCAGACTCATTTATCAAGTAGGTATATAGTTTAAAATATCTAATTATAACTGCTAATCGTAGAGAAAACTTAAAATTTTAATTGCACTGGTTCCATTATTAGGAAAAAAAACCCCGGGACCATGAGAAAACTATCTATGCCGAGCACTAAATATTACAAAGATTTACTTATAAAATATAATGATATGGGGCTATATGATATGCAAACTGTTTAAGTCCAATAAACTCTTGTTATAAATTGATAAAAAACGAAGTACCCTTAAAAATATAGTAACTGGTATTGGCTATTTTCAAGTAGCTGTTTATATCTGGTTGGTCTCCTATTGCGATATTAAGCCTGTGATTTGTGGACTGGCCACTGCTGCTGCGGGGTGTACCGACCGCCCGCTGTCTTCAGACATTCCTGCTGCATACTTGGCAAGTCGCGAATAAATACGATCTTTTTAAAAACCTGGCCAAACTATTTTATAATCCTTACTAATATTATAAATACGAAAGTGACTCTGTCTGTTTCACTTTCACGCAAAAACTATTGAACCGATGTGAATGTAATGTGATACACATATTCTCAAAGACAGTTGACAGTTTTTTGAGCAGTAGAATCCTTTATACAACGAGTAACAACTGAACCGATTTCAATAAAAATTGGTACATTGATTTTCTACAGTGAGAAAAAATAAAGGTACGCTACTTTTTACCGAAAATCCATTATAGGGCGAGCAACCCTTGTGTAACTTCATAAAACTTATTTTAGAATGATGAAACGATAAGGATTAATAAAGTATGACTATGGAGCCCGCTGCAATTCTAATGTGACCTCAAAGTTTAGACCTAATGACTAAAATACTTCATACCTAGTTTATAGATAACTTTAAATGCCTTTTAACCCTCAGACTAGCAGAGTGCCACATGAGGAAGGGACACCTGAGTAGGCGATATATCTAATTATTTTTTTATTATTTACAGGACTTTTTTTCGTGTTTATGTCAATATAATTAGAATAGTAGCATAAAGGATATTATTTTCAATTTTTTTTGACGATTTAGCTACAAATTTAATGCTGCGTAAATGTAGCCTTAGGCTTGAATTAATAAGAAATACTCGGCAGTATAACCCACATTTTTAATTTGTGTATTCAAATAAGCTTTCACGATAAACTGATCTAGATTTAGAAAAGACCTAGTACATAATTCAGACGTTTCATGAAATTACTTCCACCTTCTTATAGACTTATATCTTATTCGACATCTTTATAGAATTTGATGGCATTCTTATAAAATTTTCAAACTCTCTCTCTCTCGATTAAATTCAAGTTTTGACAATTACTTCAAAAGTATTACTACAATTACCTCGGTTCTGAATTATTTTGCGTGTATTTTTAGTGTCTGAGCTATATTCAAAAATGTATATCGTAATAAAAGTGTGAGAAAGAGGGTAGATCGATTTGTCTGCCAATAAAACTGTTACTCCAATCGCTGCAGCTTCAGTTCAACCGTGATCATGGCGCATGTAACTGTGCCGAAATGTCGGGAAACTCGAAAGACAATCAATCATGGTAAATATCCCGTTATAAATCTAAATAATATGAATAACCATGATAGTTTCAAAAGTTATATATCGATAAGGTTCGGAAATGCTTGCGGAATTTCCCAAACTAAAAGTCAGTTGCTGTTTGTTAAAAAATCTACTTGTTTAGAAACAAAGTTATCTGCCACACACTATGAGATAGAAACGACAGTTTGCCGATAAGCGTTTACGGAAACTTACACGCAAGTTTGATCGCTTTTAAATTACTTGACTCAAGTACCTACACACATGAAACTTTAGAATAGCTACTTCTTGTTTAACTATTTAGATTACAGAATATAGTTCTGTTTAAACTTCTGACAATATTACGTATCAAACAATGCGTTGATAGAATCATCATCAGCATCAAATCCACAATAATAAATTACGTAGATTTTTTGTATGAAGTTGACGCCTCTGAGAATAACTTGAATCTAAGCATGGCATCCAACGTCCTACTAATATTATAAATGCGAAAATTTATGAGGATGTGAGTGTGTAAGTGTGTAAGTGTGTGAGTTGCACTTTTACGCAAAAAACTACTGAAGGGACTTTACAAGAAATGTAGCTTACTTATCAGAATAACACATAGACTTTTATTTACCGCGGTAAATAACAGTTTTCGCGGGAAAATCGATTTGGATCAAATTTGGTACGATCATAGCTGTTTTACCAGTAAATTACAAAAGCTACTTTTAACGGGAAAAAACTTATATTACCTACGCGGGCAAAGCCACGGGTGGACAGCTCGTCTAATATATATAGTACGTGCGCATGACTAGTTCGCCTATGCCTTTTATGGCTTAAATGAAGTAATAGTAAGGAAAATAAGGAGAACTCAGCACTGGACAAGTTGAGAAATTACAATCAACGGGGGTCTAAGTATGGCGATTCATTTATTAGCGCTCTGACAGATGAATTGCTCATTGGTAAATACGGTCAATGTGATGTTAGAAACAGAACTGAAACAAGATTGAGTCCAGGAAGAAATTGTATCTTTCAACGTTAAGTTACCAGCCGGCTTAGCACGGTTATCATTGTGTAGGTAGAGAAGAAACGCAATTTGGTAGAAGAGACTTCCTTTCTATGTATAAAAGGCTTATTGTTTAATAAATAATAAATATTTCCGCGCAATCCACAATAATCTTTAGCCCCGTAAGCTCTACGCTTGTATTTTTTATACATTTGATATATTTAATAATCTAAAAGACATACATACATATTCTAGATATTTTTATTATACATAATTTTTATAAAGTCTTATGTTAAATCTTATTTACGTAACTCCTATTCTTAAAATTAAATATAATCATTTCGTATATCTTGTTTTGTTGCTTTTATAAGTTTTTTTCAGAATTTTAGTAATAATAAAAATTTACATTGATATTTATAAGAGAAACTTTTGAATTTACCCTAGAGTATTATGCGCATACATATATTGCCTACATGTTTCAAGGACAGATGCCATTTTATATTTTTTTGACATTATAGAGAAGAAACGGTTTACACATAATTAGAGATCCGTCGATCTATCTAAACGTAGTTTTCGTGCAGCGCCCGTAGTTGCGCGAAAGAGATCGAATGTACTGTCTCTTGCTTTTAAAGGTGAAGAGTTTAATAGAGTATGCCTTGTCTATTCCAGGGTGGAATAGAAAGGAAATCGCCGTGCTAAGCCGACAGAACTGTACCCTATCGTGTAACAAATGGGTGACGAACGGATACCACCAATTATTTCATTACAATCCATTAACGAGCGCTGGAATTAACTGTTGTTACAAAATACTTTCACGTTCGGAGTTCTAAACGGTTTATTATCGAATTTAAAAAGTGCCGTTCGTGAGAAAAAGATGGGACGCTGATATGATGACTGATATGATCTACAGTTTAAGTAGTCATAATTCTATAAATGTGAAATTCTGCCAGAAGTAGTCAAAGTCAAAGTCAAAACGTTTATTTCCTTAGAAGCCTATGCTTACATGGACAGGTCAACTTAAATCTAATTTAAATAAAAACTAAGAATAATCAAGGAAATAACATAGTCTTGACAGTATAATAAGAAAGCACAATTAAATTGTTAAATTCTATTTTGACACCTTTTAACAAAAACAAATGACAAAGTCATGCTTTAGCATGTCATTATCTTTAGACAAACGAATGTTACCAATTTTTAAAAACCTAATGCTATTATTAAATCTATATGTTTAGCTAATGAATGAGAATGAAAAAAGGTATTGTAAGGTACAAAACCATATTTTTTTTGCAAATAAATAACAACAGATACAGTCGCTAATATGTTAAACCCGAAACATTTTACAAATATTTCTTAAAGATGAGTAAACAAAAACAGCGACACAACGAAGGTTCAACCCACCTTTGATTAAAAGCGTTATAAAAGTAAAGTCAGAGAAGCAGTAAAAGCTCAATAAACACCGGGCTAAAGGTAAGAACTTCGAGAATCCAATAACTCATCCTCTCCAACTTATTGTTCCGAAACTAATAAAGCGTCTTTGCTTTTCTTTCTGACTTGTAACTTTGAAGGCGTCTATTTATTTTATTATATAATAAACAAATCCGATTTCCAATTTATAAGTTTTTGACTTCCAGGTACCTAACGTCCCTCCGGCCTCAAAGATGTAAATTCTAATGCCAATTATACGTATTTGCTTAACATAAACAACAAAGAACAAGCGTCTGTTTCTTCTTCAACATTTTTCTTGGAATTTCAATATCGAAGATGTTTTTTGATATAAAATAATTTTGTAATTGTACTGAATGTTATCAAAAATACGGTACGCAGTAGTGTTTTCGGAACAAGTAACTTATAATAACAATAAAAGATACAAGGAGAACTGAATCTTGAGAGAAGTTTTTGGAGGGATGCCAGAAAAAGGATGTAATTGAATATCTCATCAATATGGAAATGTCATACGACTAAGCAATGCTCTATTTAGTTTATTTAATTTCACTCCAGAAAATTAAAAGATACGTATCTTATTTAAATTTCAAGGACAGTCCCTAGTCCACCTTAAAATGTTCCAGGTACAACACGCAAAGCTTTGGCTTAACTTACTTTTGACTTACATAATAAACACGTTATCATTCAAACTATTAGAATAAAATTTGCAAATCAAACTAAAACTGCTTAAAATCCGTATCAGCTACCGTACCAATAAAAAGCATTCTGTTTCCGATGAATTTTATGGTATAGAATTTCGAATCGAATGGATTAGCTGTCAAGTTTGCAAATTGCAAGTATCTTCTTACACCTATCTAACCAAAGTAGGGCGTGTCAAATAATATCGAAATATGAGAAGCTACTTGGTAGGTAGCTTCTTTAGTACTTCTGCTATTTTTGGAAGTAACAGTTATGTCTCATCTTCACTGCTGTAAATAAGGACACAAAAATGGGTTATTGGCTAAGTGAGTACGGTAGAATATATTTGTTTTCCAGATTTTAATAACTCCCGCGAGCTACTGGCTACGCTACGTAAACACCAAGTTACGTTCCATTTCTACCAGAGTTTTATTCATCTCGGCTCAAACAAACTGCAACTACGTTATTTAATAACTCGGATGAAAAATATTAAACCTAGCTGGGATCACCTGACCCAGATGTCGAGAAAAAGTTTTACTCGCCAGCTACTGCCAAATTAATTTGGTCTATTGAGGCAAATGAAACGTGAAAACGTAACTTTATATGAAATAAATTTGATAAGTATGAGGCGTACTATGGTTCCGAGTATAGCTTATATACATTTTTCTTTATAAAATTACGTTTGTTGTATGGGAGCCCGTTCTATATGTATTTATTATGTTTTATAATATGTTGTTCTAGCGGAAGTGAAATACGGTTATTGAGATACTTGGTGATAGACAGATAGACAACGATGTCTCAGTAATAGGGTCGTTTTATCCTTCGGGCATCGAACCCCAAAAATTGACCAAATGTGTTTAAAAAGGCACTTCTCTTTATTTTACCAAAATTATAAATGGGAACTTATTGAATCGTCCAATTAGTAAAATAAAATAAAAGCATTTCATTTCGTGACTATACGAAGGTCCCTGTGGTACCACTGGTGCGTAGCTACGTGTGAGTAAGGGTGGCCCCCTCGTCCCCGGAAGGATGCAATGATGAATTCATTCGCGCTTCCCAATCCCAAGCTGATTAACCCTAACAGATCCGCTTGCGGCGATTACCAAAACGTTCCTGGTGAACGTTCATGTTATGACTCCTAAAGCATACATTGTAACTAGGTATGTAATGTTTTATATGGACAGCAGGTACTTCATGCTATTAACTAATCAAAGTTATTAAAGATAAAGATTTCGGCCTTGGTTTTAAAACGTTTTCATACGTATTAGTAGGTGTTGGTACACAACAAACATGCTTTTTAATTTGAGATATGGACTCGAATTATGTCCAAGTTCATTTCGACAAAACCCTATCATCACAACTAGAACCCATAAATGAAAATTAAAGTGAAAATTGATAGAGCCTCGATGTAACATTCGGCGTTCGTGTCGGCAGAAATCTAATCACCGAGGTAATCAACTCGTTTCTGCTGATTGAACCAGATTGAACAGTTACCGGCCAATCGAACGCGGACATTCGGATTCAGCTACTGGGCTTCTGATGCAGTCAAGTATGTTACAGGATTATGCTGCACATTTTAAGCACACATTTAAAGCATGCGGTTTTTACGGCGTTATGTGATGATTTCTGAATTATGTATATTTATTTGTTATTTTGGCTTCTAATAACATTCTTATGGGGACGCATTACGTCGTATTTCTCGAAAAGTCGTATTTGTCGAAGTTATCGCTTCTGTGAGGTATCTCATGACGCGCAATTTTTTTAGGGTTTAGGGAAGCTATTTTAATCGCATTCGCATGGATTGTAAAATAGTTTTATCGGCGCCGGATTGAAAGAGTGAAATATAAACTAAGCATAAAATTAAGTCCGCTTAGATATTTAAAGCATTTTACGGCTTTTAACACAGCTTTCAGTAATATTTACCGCTGAAGTAATTTATGAGGTTTATACGTATAATTTGTATCTAACAAGCGAGGTCTTTTCATGGACGGGTCACTAGTAAAATTTACATAAAATTACACATCATTTATGGTTACATCATTTTCCACTTTACTCATATATACTAAAAATAATACTTGCTTTGAACCTGAATTAAAACATCGCGAGGAATCTCGCTTATTTGATTTAATCGCTCGGTTTAATTGACACCAGAAGTATTTACCCACAGTATACGGCCGTCTTACAGGATTAATCTGGTCTTGAGTATCCCTTATCCTTATAATAATATTCCAGAAATATCACATAAAGCAGTGGCAGTGACGTTTTAAAAATACATCGCGTAGGAAGGTACTCTAGGTGATAGAAGTAAATGGTTTAATATTTTTTGTAACAATTAAATATTTGCTTACAAAGGTAGCCACATACGTACAGGTTATACCTGACAGGTATATCTGATCGGATAACCTGTACCTACGTGTGCGATTACTTTAATAATTGAGACAATACCAAAGATTACAAGGTTGACTCCAATAAAATCGGATTAATTAGTTGTTAAAATAAGTTTAAAAAATATGTTGCTTCGTTATTTAAGTTTATAAATTATAATATGATATCTAGTTCGTACCTAAGTCTTAATATTGTACATCCTCTCGAGGATAAGCTGTAGAAACTTGTACCCTTTAGTTATAAAACTTCTTGTACAACAGTTTACAATAAAACGTATTTCAGTATTTCGCTAAAAACAACAGACAACCCTTGAATGTTTCGTTGGAAAGGATACCGATAGAACGTTTATAGAATAGTTTATACGGCGCCAGTGCCGCCCGCCCGTAGCAATCGCAGGCTGGCATCTAGCCGGCTCCAGTGAATCAGATGAAGTGTTTCTTTCCATTAGAACAATACGCGTAAATACCGATTGGACAGGGTTTTGCCATTCCCTACTGAGGACCTTGTAATGTTGTATATGTAAAGACGGTGGAAGCGTTAACAAAACTTAAATATGTAAGCTTTTTTTCTCATACCCTAGGTTTTAGCTGTAGTTTTAGTATGAAGAAAATAATGCTAGTGTTTTTATTAACGTATATAAATATATATATTGTATCATGAGGGAGGATTTATGGCTGACATTCAGGAATTTTGATATATTTTTAGTTATTTTTACGTACCATAAACATACACATATGAACGTTAGTATTTATCTTAGTTTTAAAGAACAAAGTTAAATAAGAAAACAAAACTTAAAGTAAATCTTATAAATTCAATAAATACTTCGTCACTTTATTTGAATGCTTTTACAAACCAACTGTTCAGCAGTACTATTAAAGAATTATTTTATTTCGTTTTTAAATAATAATAATAATTATTATTTTTACTTTATTGCACAAAATATAAATAATAATTCGCGTCACTTCAACTTGCACTTTAATGTTGTAAGATAAACTTCTTCTTCTTCTTCTTCTTCTTGGTTTTATGGCTTGCACCGTTCGCTGGTTGCTACGATTCTGCCAGTGTCGTCAGTTACTTGATAGTATCGTGAACATAATGCAGCAAAAGATGGGATATTATTTACAACACCAAACTGATTAAGCTAAAAAAAAAGGGACAACACATCTTGTTAGTAGGCACACAACACAATAACTACAATGTTAATTTATATTCAATACATATAAATATATACGTACACATTAATCTTTCTGTCTATTTTTTTGTATGTCATTTGTTTTGTAAATTCTACCTGCAGTATAATGACACTTTTGACGTTAATGAACCACTGACTTTGACAGTTTGTAAGTAAGTTTTAAGTTTGATGTCACTCTGTCTTTTAGCTAAATGTTTATGAAATTTGCGTTTAATAATAGTAAGTTATAAAGGTCACGATTTACGTATTTAGTTAACTTAGTTCATAGTATGTCAATTTCTTTTGTATTTTGTGGTTTCTACCAGCGGGGAGTGGAGAAGTTCCCACCAATAGGAACTTAAACCCACATTAGAATACTTTTTATTTAATTTTATATGTAAGTTTAGTATAGGCATTATATATTTATTTAAACTTATATTTATTTATTATTAGGATATGGATATGCAAATTGATGATTTTCATTCTTGTTCTTCTTCAGAGTTATCTGACTGCGATTACTCTAGCGCGTTAAGTGATGTGTCTGACACGAACTTTCTAACATTACGAGATCATATAAGGCAAAGATATGTAGGACTACAAAATAATTTAAACATTATACACATCAATGCTCAAAGTATCCCTGCTCATTTCGACGATATGCTCTCCACCTTCGACTACAGAGTTATTGATGCTATTCTCATCTCTGAATCGTTTCTTAAACCCTCTCTACCTTCAAATCTGTTTACATTGCCGGGTTTTACTCTTATACGAAACGATCGTACTGGTAAGGGTGGTGGGGGTGTTGCCATCTATATTCGAAGCGACATTCCATACAAGGTGATTGACCAGTCCATAAGTCACTACAGTGCTAAAGCAGAACATTTATTTATCGAAGTAATTGTTAACCACGTTCCCATACTACTTGGCGTGTACTACCCTCCATCTTTACACATAAATTATTTTTCCTCTTTCGAGTTGCAGCTTGAGGCCTTCCACATTGTACGACCACACTATTATACTTGGGGATTTTAATACATGTCTGCTAAAGAGGGATTTCCGGGCGGTTAAACTTGAATCCATTATATCCTCAGTAAACATGAGCATTCTTCCACTATCTGCTACACACCACGCTCCGCACTGCACTCCATCCTTACTAGACCTGATCATGGTATCTGATGTGGACCGCGTTGCAGCCCATGGTCAAATCACAGCTCCCTTTTCATATCATGACCTTCTTTTTTTATCGTATAAAGTTCGCACTCCCAAACTCAAGACGAGGTCACTACTACTTCGTAGTTTTAAAAATATTAATGTAGAGACTCTCAAACAAGATGCTATTAATAGGGATTGGTCTCTTATTCAGAACGGTGAGACAATTGACGAAATAATATCTATATTTAACAAAATCCTTATCGACTTATTTGATCGTCATGCGCCCTTGAAACGTGTTAAAGTAAAACATCCCCCAGCGCCTTGGCTGACGCCAGCAATTAGGGAGATGATGAAAAAACGCGACAGGGCGAAACGCACCTTAAAAAAGTTCGGCTCTGAGAAATCCATGCAGTTGTATAAGAGACTACGGAATAAGTGTAGTAAGATGTGTAGAGATGCCAAAGACATCACATCCGGAAAAGTCTAGAAGCAGCTACTAGTCCAGCTGATAAGTGGAAAGTTATAAAATCTTTGGGTATTGGTAGTAAATCGAATGTCCTTCCTGGTTCCATTGACCTGAATGCTATTAACATTCATTTTTCAAAATCACCCCTGTCTCTTGATAGCACAGTCAAAAGTAAGACCCAGAGGGAACTAGCTTTGCTGCCCAAGCCTTCATGTATAACATTCTCTTTCGCAATGGTCTCTGAAGATGATATAAAGAAAATTTTAGGCTCTATCTCCACTAAGGCTATTGGTACAGATGGAATTAATATTCAAATGCTTCACCTTATTTTGGATGAGATCATTCCTGCTATCACTTTCATTATCAATAGTTCCCTATCGTCTTCTCTTTTTCCTTCTGCCTGGAAATCGGCCTCTGTTATTCCCCTTCCTAAGACTGCTAATCCTACGTCAGTTGAACATTTCAGGCCAATTTCTATATTACCTGTCCTCTCAAAAGTCATAGAAAAGGTGGTTCACAAACAGTTGTCTGATTTCCTTTATAAAAATTGTCTACTTAGTCCTTTTCAGTCAGGTTTTCGGCCTGGTCACAGTACCACTGGTGCACTAATTAAGATCTCAGATGACATTCGCCTGGCTATGGATAAAAAAATGTTTACTGCTCTTGTACTATTGGACTTTAGTAGTGCATTTAACTCAGTTGATCATCAGATACTACTGTCCATAATGTCTTCTCTCAATATTTCGGAATCTGTGGTGGAGTGGTTTTCTTCTTATCTGTCTGGAAGAACGCAATGTGTGCGTTCGGACGAGATCTCTTCGGATTGGTGTAATGTTACGGCAGGAGTACCGCAGGGCGGAGTTCTGTCACCTTTGCTTTTCTCGATCTTCATTGATACGATCACGCGTAACCTTAAATCGGATTTCCATCTCTACGCTGATGACATGCAAATTTACACACACTTCGATCGTGAGGGTATTACGGATGGCATAGGGCAACTGAACTTGGACCTCTCGGTAATTAATGAATGGGCGAATACATTTGGATTACTCGTAAATCCCTCGAAATCTCAAGCAATTATTTTTGGAACACATTATTTACTAAATCATATTTCCTTATCTGATTTTCCTCCTATAAATTTTGCAGGTCTACCTATTCCATTTTCTGGAAAAGCCAAGAATCTGGGTGTTATTTTTGATAGCCGCTTGTCTTGGTCGTTTCACATCAATGAATTAAGCAGAAAAATACATTTCTCTTTCCATTCATTAAAGCGTCTACAGAATTTTCTGCCACAGGAGACGAAAATAACCCTTGCTCAGTCATTACTTCTTCCCATTCTTGACTATGCGGACGTTTCTTTTCTCGACTTGTCTGAAGAGCTTCTCAATAAACTAGAACGTCTTCAGAATTTGGGTATCCGGTTTGTGTGCGGTTTGCGCAAGTTCGATCACGTGTCCCATTTCAGGAAACAGTTAAAATGGCTTCCAATACGTCGTCGACGTGACGTTCACATCCTTTCTGTTCTTTACCTTTCTCTTTTTAGTCCACTTTCTCCCTCTTATCTACGTGAGCGCTTTGAATTTCTGGTTCCTCGTTTTGTACCCTGTCGTCAATCTAAGTCTTTATGCCTCAAGACTCCTACTCACAATTCTAGTCGGTATGGTAAATCTTTTGCAGTGACAGCGGTGAGGCTGTGGAACGCCCTTCCGTACTCTTTGCAAGCCAGTCCTTCTATTAATACTTTTAAGAAAAAACTCAAAGAACACTATCTCTCCTTGCAGATCTAATTTCTTCTATATTTGTATATCACATCTTTGTATATATGCGTGATTATGTATATATGTATAT
Source organism: Gymnoscelis rufifasciata (assembly GCA_929108375.1). NCBI lineage: Eukaryota > Metazoa > Arthropoda > Insecta > Lepidoptera > Geometridae > Gymnoscelis > Gymnoscelis rufifasciata. The sequence continues at coordinate 6,238,279 of OV815302.1, read as the reverse complement.
ATATATATATATATATATATATATGTATATAATATATATATAAATATATAGTATATTTATGTACGATATTTTTGTATGTATTTCTAATTAGCTAGTAAATGTATATATTTATTGGTAGTTATATATTTGATGTTAAATATTATAAAGGTAGTTATAGAATAAGAGTAGTTATAGTATTTAGAATAATTTGTTTTACCTATTCTATTATTATTTTTTCTATCTGACCTATCATTATGTGCACATTGTCAACCCACTCTTTTTTACACGTCTCTTGTATGTCGAGGTCCGCTGTAAGAAAACTCTTTTAGGGTTAAGCTCACCTTTTGTACATTTTGGCTTAGTTATAAACTTTTTTTTTATGTGTATTTTTGTGTGTGCAATAAAAATTTATGAATTTATGAATTATGAAAATAAAATAAAAATTTGTTCAAAAGATGGGTTTAATGCTAATAAAGCATTTTCTACCTGCCAACCTCATATATGTTTTAAACAGTAATAATGTATGAATCTATTGACGTAACTAAGTATACATCAATGACCCACAAGTTAAATAAATTAATTGAATTTATTTCCAAATACTAAACGGATAGAGCCGATGAGTGAAGCTATCTAAGAAATCCAAGAGCCATATTATTTTCTCATATCAGAGATATATCCAATTTGGATCAAGTGTGATCGCGATATCAAATACTAACAAGCGAAAGTGATAAACCACATCTCTATGTTTCATCGGGGCGGTTACTGTGAATATAGAAAATAGGCTTGGCTTTTTTAATATCATATTCAGTTATTTTAGTTTCATGATAAATACATATTTATTATTTTTATTTTAATGGCCTCTCTCTGGCGTCACAAACGGATTTTTTCCCTCCGCTCCACTGAGGCAGAAGGGAGAGTAAATACAACTAGAACGATAAATATTAAATCAATCACTTAGGCAGACAAAATAATGTATTGAGCGATGATTTTCAATAATTCTAAAATACTTATATACATTTTTGGCTTTTAAAGTACTAACCTACACCAAAATAAAAGTATATATCATTGACTTTGTGAAAAATTAAGTCATGCAAGAACTTCGAAACTATCGTGGAGATTTTATTATATTTCGTTTAAATTATAATCGTTCATAAATTTCGTCAAATTTAGACGTACCTAATAAAACCTTATCACAGAAATAAGTAATTCGTCTTGCAAGAATTTAATGCGTGGCTGATGCATTTTACATGCAATGGAAAAACAACGAACTTTTTTTAACAATAACTAATAGTAAAAGAGTTTTTTTACGTAACTACTAATAATGAAATCTGAGACAAGATCTTGTTACGATTGCTCTATAAGTAAACACCTTGAACTTTGCTGAGCTCGAGTATACTCATAATGATAGTAATTTAAGCATTACAGTGGTGCAAATTACTATGTTTGTTTTATTCTTTCTATGAACTTTAAGAAGTATTACGATTTAAGCATATTGCACAATATTTGAGCAGTAAAACTGGCCGATTATATGGTTAGAGTTGCGCAGGCGATGCTTTTAGCACTTCAAGCTGGATTTCTCGTGGCTTAAGGCGTTTTCAGTTGACCTACTTTATTACATGAAAACAAAATGTCAATTATCACTATCAAATCTTCATAAATCTAGTTGCTGTAAGCTACAAACCCAATAAGACACTTAAATCTTTAAAACCTTTGAGAAGGTGCACTATATGCATTTAGCTGTCATATTTTTTTTTTTTTTTGGTATTACTCTCTTTAGTAAACGCGCCTATCAGTGTAAGTATTTATTTTTATGTTTTGAAAAGTATAGCTGTTGTTGCGTAGTTATATTTAATTGTTCATTATTGTGTCAAAATGGTTAGCCAGCTCATGTAAGAAAATTGGGAGCGCCTTCTCACGGGTTAACTGATCAATGGATTTAATTGTGCGATTGTTGGAGCAATTTATCTATACGTGCAAAGCCGGGGAAGAGCGATAGTAACAAACTAAAATTCTGCCAGAACTTTAATTGGTAGATGTGCAAGCAGTAGGTAATTGTGTAGCAAAATATAGGAGTGTGTGAGCATCATCTGACCCAACATTCGCCCTCAACAGTTGCTCAACAGCTTGAGTAATCAACTTGATCATACCTGCGCTCGCGCATTCAATCACATTGATTGCACTGTTTGATACTGACAAGATCATTACGTGCGCGGCTTGATATGTCAACTGTCAGTTTTGTATTCGCGTTATCATTTGTTTATGGATTATTTCTTCATCAACGATTATGATAGCGAAGGTAGATATGAGTAGTCGAATCATATTTACATGATGATGCGGCCACATCGTTCTATGGCGATATTTGTGTCAACGGCGCTGCGACGCGAAGTATTCGGACGAAGACGAATGTTTGACGTGCGTCTCGGGCGTGGCTATAATTACGTCACTTGAGAATCTTGTCGACACAAATCTTTGTCAGCTAATGTAGACAAGAACATCGCTTATACCCGATTGTGCGCCAACGCGACACGAATTTTCGCCCGTTGATGTAGCTGCACCATGGCCGAATTTAGGTGTTTTTGTGTACCGAAAAGTACATAGGAATAACTATTGAATATTAAATTTCAATCGCTTTGTTAAGTAACGTACCTTTGTCTTAACGATAGCATTTATAGCCGCCGCAAGCTCAGGTGGTCGTCATTACAAATTCAATTCACTTTCAACTTCCTATACATTTCAATATTGTTTCTTACAATTCAATATTGTATTCGTAGTAAAGTTTCTTGCATTTCAGTTATTTCTCTGCTAAGGTCGATTAGTTCCAACAGTAATTATAGTTATTGGTTAGTCGCAACGTGAAATTGATTTTCTAGAATGCGATATGTTATACGTAGAAGATTTCCTTATGAATATGCCCGCCTGTTTAAATTTTATTTTGCTTGCATTTTATATTCAAATAATATTTAGTGAATTTAAAAGAGCAAGATTTCTTTAAAGATATGTAGTATTTAAATGTTAACATTTGTATTACATTTGTAAATTTTTCACTGGCATTTAAACTCATAACATAATTAGGTAGTTTTAAATTATAATATTGTTACTCTTTAGATTAAGATATTTTTATACATTCTTGCGCGCCAACTTTTTATCTTAAACCTGTTTGAGGTTGGCAGGTAGAAAATGCCTTGGCATTAAGCCCACCTTTTGTACAACTCTGTATTTTTATTGTGCAATAAAGTATTCTTAATAATAATAATATAATGGTAGTTTCTATGAAATATTTATGAATTGCAATCATTTCTAATACGCTAATTCAGTAGATGGAGCCAACTAGCTAAGTTGAGTTCCCAATCCAGATTTTTAATTTTAATGTCATTTAGAATAATAAACGAAAATACGAAATCAAATAAAAGTGAAAAAACTAAGATTGACTACAGCACGCATATAACATGTAAATCTAGATTAACTGCAAAGGGTTTACGGTACCAAAATCGCTTACAAGATAAACCCTTTCCCTTTCACCCGCTTTCACCAATACAATGGGCCCTATTAACATACGCCGTATCGATACAACTGCACGCTAAGAACCTACCTATGCTATCCATTAACAGAATAGATCCAGATCTAAAGGCAAAAGACCTGTATTGTGTTTCCATACCAGACGGCGAGATGTCTGCAACTTACCTGGAAAAGTAAAAAATAGCATTGTTAGTCATTTTGTTCTAGCATTGTCACTGATCTACACAATTTTATGAGGCACATAGTGTAGGTTATCTTTGATGTAAGATGAAAATGTTCATCATTGTATATTTTTTTTCATTATTTACTTTGATTATATTTTCAAAATAGCGGGTTTGGTTCCCGCCGAGGGGCCAATTGTTTGTTTGTTCTGCAAGTACTTTCTCCTTGGTAAAAAAATCAATATATATGTATGTTTACTATATTAAGTATATCAGATGTCCAGCCCGTAACACAAGCTTAGAGCCTCGTAGCTCTGTAATAATTGTTGTGTGGATTGTGCGGAGATATTTATAATTATTTTTATAAATAAAAATTTACATGCAATCCGATACATTCCGTCATACGGCAGCATACAGCTGCTGAAACATACAAAAATATAATACTTATATAACAATTTTATTTACTATTTTAGTATAATTAATTCAAGTAGGACTTTAAAAGAACGGTCAACGGCCGCCTCCATTATATTTAAATGAAGGCCTTTTCCATTCCAAGGTTATCTGGAAAAGATAGCTTTTTAGCGATAATGCCGCCAATTGTACCACTTGTTTTGTTTATTGTTTTACGTGTTTATATTCCTTTGTGTACAAAAACAAATGTATTGTAACACATTATTATTTATTTTATTTTATTTTTATTTGTATTTGACAAACTAAAAACTCCAACTCTCAAAACTAGAACGTGCTCAATAAGCCCAAGATTTCTTACACAAACCGGGAAGAAATTGAGATCCATAAAAGGCAAAGTGTGCATTTCAAATATCTACCTCTATATTAATAACCACGGGTTAGATTACACAAGCTAGACCGCTAAATCCCTGGCTAGGTTTAATCTGTGACCTATTACGAGTGTTGTATCATCGTCCCTCGTTGCACTTTCTCTCTTGAATGTAGGTTTCGGTGTTACGCGTGCGAATAAACCACAAGCCCTTCTTTTGCCTACTTACTTGGCAATTACTATAACTGCTCCACAAAGATTTTATTGTTCTCAAACGTGTATACTATCGTTTACAGTCGAACACTTTGTTGTATCGAGGTGTTAAATGTACAGTTCGTATTGTTGCGAAATTTTAGTTAAATAGTTAGGAAGTTGAATCAGCTGCGCGGTTATAATAGTTGCCTTGCAAAATGATAGTAAGCATAGTGTTTATTTACCTACTTCTACTAAAATCATGTTCTTATAGCTAGATTTAGATCACCAAATGATATAAATAAAGTAGATCAAGCTAATAAAACATAATTTCACCGTCTAAACAATAGTTTTTGTATAAAATGTTTTGTTAGTTAACTAATTATTCCGTAATAACGACTTTTCCCCAAATTTCTCTAAAGAAATGAGCAATTAAATATCGCTGGCCTATTAGTCGTCGTTAAAAGAATTATCAAACCACAAAGTAAGAAGACTAAATAATAATGGATTTTCCTACGATTAAAAAGTATGCCCATGCTCTTCAGAATCAGTGTACCAAATTTCATGGCTTACCATCAATCCTACGCAAATTGTTAATTATGGAATCATGTGAGTTTTTTAATAGAGTTAGATATATCTTTTTATATACTAAGTTGATATCAAGAAAAGACGTGTAAGAAGGGAGCGAGTGTGCAGATGACGGATGATAGCGGAAAATGGAAGCAAAAAACATGTTGTACGAAGGGGATTCGGGGATGTACAGGGGTTGTATGGGGATACGGTACAGACCATGATGATGATGCGATTATACGTAGTAGGTACTGACACCTGAGAATAAACATCAAAGAACAATTTCTTGGAAATTAAGAGACTTATGCGAAATAGTTAACTCAACCTATGTATATTTTACCAGCTGTGCCCCGCGGTGTTACCCGCGTTATAATGTACCTATTATATCCCGCGGAATGACGTTTTCCCGCGGTAATAAGTAGCCTATGTTATTTTTCAGGCTCTAGAGATTCTGTGTACCAAATTTCATTTAAATCGGTTCAGTAGTTTTCGCGTGAAAGCGTAACAAACAAACTTACATTCGCATTTATAATATTAGTATGATAAGGATAAGGATAAGCGTCTTAGTATTCGTTTGTCCTTGTCAACCACTTTGACATTTGTGTATGTTAGAAACTGACAAAATTCATGCTAGCTAAGAGAGCTTTGCTATCTACATTATTTTGCATAAGAAGATTGAGCCTTAAATAGTTTCAATAAGTAAAAAAACATTTGGAATGCGAATACCTAATACGGAGTAGTTTAAGGTAAGAAGTTAATTTCAACTTCGACGATATCCATCCAGAATCCGAGAGATAATTTGTCACATAAAAATGTTAAAATGATATGTCCACAATGTATAACTTACTTGGGAACACCTTCTTGTAACCCTGTAATATATTGTTGTCTGTCCTTAACTTTTTTGACCTGTCCATGTTTGTCCCTCGTGTATGCTTCTACGGAAAGAAACGCTTTGACTTTAAATTAAAAGAAAAGGTCGTATCAGCTTTTAGCTTTATCATAACTTTATTCACCATTAGATCGATTATTTAGGACATTTCCTTCTATAACAGTTAAAATGGGTCGTAATCTCAGAACTACAGACATAACTTTTAAAATTGAATTTATTGCTCAAATTTGTCAAGATAATACAAGGAATGGTAAACTACAACGGAATCTAGGCTTTTAACATAAATTTACGGCGGTTCTAGGCTATGCCATAGGCTAAATTACCTAATAATGAGACAATTACTTTAAAGCTAACCAGTTAAGTGATTGCAGTGATATAAGATTTCATGAATTGTATAGTAAGTATTTCAACAATTCGACCTGATAACAGAGTTTGCGATCGCTGTAGGAATTAGAGTCTATTTAAATTATTGGCCAGTGATATTAGAACAAGTAGATACAGGGCAGGCTTTTGTTTTACATAAACATAACATATATCTAACACCTCGGGCCCGTTTCACTAACTCCAAGTAAAATTTGTCAAAAATGGTTCAAATACATAGCTATTTCGATCAGTCACATGTGACAAAGAAAGATCTCATAACATAACTAACAATTGACATTTAGTATTAACATACGAGTATTGACAAACCATTGCTTAGTTTCCTCGGATTTTGTGAAATAAGCCCTGAAATAAGGCTGAAAAGCCCTTAACTTTTCAGTCTTTCTTCTAATAATAATGTACCTTCTTATATAATTGCCATGATTTATGAATTTTTCAGTTTCTTGTTGTTCTTAGGAATGTCACATATATTTAATTTCTATCTCCATAGCCTGGTAAGTAATTTATTCCGTGTTAAGTTACAGACTAGTAGGCATTTTTGTGTTTCTAGGTAAATATCATATGAAGTAAAGCGCCGGGGGTTATTAAGTATATGATCCAAGCACGCAGTGTTTAAAACTTGGTCGGTAAAACGTATAATTACATTAAGAGCCCCCTAAGTTTCCGGGCTATGGAACACTTACCCACATTAACGCGGATGCAAGAAAGAAGCTTGTCCGTTAGTGGATGAAAGAGATCTTTGCCACTGTCGCGAACTTTTGCCATTAAGCTAAGCTTGTTTATTTTTAACCAACGACCAAAAAAGAGGGGTGTTTTAAGTTTGACGTGTCCGTCTGTCCGTCTGTTAGTCCGTTACATCATAGCTCCCGAACGGATGGAGCGATTTTAATTTAGTTTTTGGAGTTTACTCCTTAAGAAACGATTTGAGTTATAAGGCCCGGCACGGGAATTTTATGAGGAGTAAAATCAAAAAGTGTAACACGAAAGTTGAGGCGTTACGTAGAAAGAGACAAACATATATATCTGTAGGATTGAACGTGTAAAAGAATGAGATGGAATACATTACACAGCGTATCTCATTCTCGGAGACTCCTCTTTGCGCGATACTTCGTAGTTGAGACTACGAAGTATCAAAGAGGTGTTGTTGTATTTTATTTATATTATTTTGTAACATACTTTATGTAATACGCTTTATTGAAATAATATAAATAATACGAATAATTACAGATATATGTTTGTTTCTCTTATCATTTTAGCAGATGCGTTCATTTACCCTTTTTTTCTATTCGATATTATATTATAATTATAGTTCGTAAGGAGTAAACTCCAATCGTGCGTCGTAGCTGACACACACACACTTTTTTTTTACGAAAGGTGAGTTTGGCCCGGGTGTTCTTAGACATGTTCCATGAAAATCGGTAGAGCCGTTTAAAAGTTATGGGGGTGAGAGTGGGGAAGGAAAACAGAAAATCTGCAAATATACTAGTGTGGGGTATTAAATGAAACCACATCGCGTCCACATTACATAATATTATGTTGTTTTACATTTAAGGAAATGAAGGCATTGGAATCGGGGGTTTTTCTTAAATTTTAAATTTAGATTTATTAATATTATGATGTTACTGCCCTTGTCCCACATTGTGTGGTGTCGGCATATGTATGTTTTTTTATAATGTTATTTTATGAATGTCAATAAAGAAATATGTAATTACTTAATAATCCATCCATACCGTAAAGGTCTTTATTTTAAATTTAACTTTTTTATTATAAATGAAGACATACAAGAAGAACCGTATGTACTATAAGACTACGGTAGTCAAATTGAATTATTCCGCTTTCCCCACCAAAGCCGCCCACCAGTGGGGCTCCGTCGACATTTGTGGAAGTAAATGTCTTTCTATTAAATGAAAATTATGACTCTTATTATTAACTTCAAGTAACGCAAGCAACGTAATACGTTAACAGTGAATAAGTTATTTCTGCTTATGTTAGGTCGTGAAATTTCATATTTCTAAAAGTTGCGGCCTGGGCTACCAGACCAACTGAGTTTATATACCCTGACCTCTAGGTCAAACACACCTGTCTATAATAAAAAAAAAACACTGAAAATGTACTTACAGTGTTATAGCATCATTGTGTAGATGATGAAAATAATTGATAAGACCTCAAAATAAACCATTTTGTCTTTCAAACACTTGATCACGAAGAACTCACGTGCGTGGGAAGATTAATAGAAGAAATAATTAAGACTTAATAGAAGAAGAAACAACTTATTGGATTATATACAACTTCTAATTAAATTACGTCAAACAAGAGGGGAATTTTCTTGTACTTTAGTAATTGAAAACGGCTTCGCTTTAGAATGTAGATTAGCTTTATTTAATTAACTTTTCAGTATTTTATTTACTTTGTTTAACGTTTTTAATGGATGCTATCAAAAAGAAGGTTCGATGAATAAATCCGTCAAAATGAGAAAGGATTTTATCTTACTTATAAAATAAAAGCGAAAGTTTGTTTGGGCGTTTGTTGGCTTAACCGATTTGCCTGAAATTTGAATACGTGATGTTAAATATTGGATTATCTTTTATGGCTACAACAATAAAAATCCTTAAAAAATAGTTCCAACAGGATTTACAGTTTCTATGTAGCAGATAAAATAAAAGTTTCATTATTTTTATGTTAAACGGGACTGTTGTATTATCACTTATTATTTAGATTACCAAAGCGATATTTACCATGATTGATTGTCTTTTGAGTTTCCTGATATTTCGGCACAGCTACATGCGCCATAATCACGGTTTAACTGAAGCTGTAGCGAGGTTAGTTAACAGTTTTATTGGCCGACAAATCGGTCTACCCTCTTTCTCAGTCTTCTAATACGAGACGATGAATCACTAGGGTTGGGACCAGTTGCACACTCGAATGACACACTATCGCGACATAAAATACTGACTGTTTTTTTTACTAATCACACAGCATCACCTAACCCCTTACTAAGCAGAGCTTGTACTATGGGTATTAGGTAAATAAAAATAAATATTTCCTGACAATCCACACAACAACATCTAGCCCCGTGGTAAGCTCTAAGCTTGTGTAACGTGTACTAGACATCTGATATACTCAATATAACAGACTGTACAAAATCTGGTCTCGTGGCGGGAATCGAACCCGCAACCTCCTGCGCCTCAGGCGGACTTTCGCCCCACCGAGCCACAGAGTTCGTCACAAGGTTACGTAACTTCTACCCAAATTAATATTTATTGATAAAAACCAGCAAAACAAGTAGTCTTACCGAATTGTAATACCTACGTGCAATTATTATAAAACATTTACATAATACAATTTTAACACATTAAAAGCTAAGGTACCTGACGCTTCTGTAGTTCCTTATGCCTATATATTTTTTAAGCCCTACTAAAGCCGGAGTTCATTTGTAGTTGCATTAACAGTAACGAATTTTAATCTCTGTAGCCTTGGCACAGACATATTCGTATGAAGGTACTCGAATGTCTAAAATGTATGTCAATATCTGTCAAAGTAAATTGCCAATCGTAATCTCAGCGGTGTGAGGCAAAAATGTGTTAAGGTCATAGGTTATCAACTTAATATTCCAACAATTACAGAAAACATAAAACTGATGTAATACTAATTACCTACTTTCAAAACAGTGAGACATACATGTAAGTAAAATCAAACAAATTTATTATTTAGGTAAATTGTCTCTTGCTGCATGCTAGCATTGGGCGTGCATGTGATATCAATGTTATTACGAGCAAATATATATATTCTTGCACTAGGCTGTGGTACTCAATATGTGACCATAAGGCATATTATTAAGAATAGAGAAGCTTAAACAAAAGTGTACGATAGTTGGCGAACTAAGTTACTAATAATTTGTAGAGCTAATTCAAAATGATGAACCCTTTAGAATTTGCTCTAGAAACATCCATTCAGTTATAACCATTTTACATAACCATGATCAGAATTATCTCGATCTAGTCAAAAGAATTTCATGCGAAAATAACTTAGCAGGTTACTGCAACATCATTGTTGACGTTATTATCTTCGCATCATTTATAATAACGTACGAAATCGCACAAAGTAGCACGAAATTACTTCCTCAACTATTTTTTTTACAAAAAAAAATAGTTGAGGAAAAATGTTGGTTTTTATTTATGGCGGATTCTTAAGAATTAGGTAATGAGCTCACAACCGGCAAAGCAAAAAAACATGCAGTAGGTACCTACCTACTAAAAAAGATACGCGCACTTTTTGCAACATTATATTATTCGTAAATAATAATTGTTTATAACAGCAATGCTTACTTCCGTAAGTACCTCATCTTTTTACTCAACTGCGCCACGTAATAAAGTAGTATTATGGATAAAAAAAAAATTAAATGTCGATCGATTCGTCTATTCTCTATTCCGGCGATTGTCACTAAAGACATGGCGTCAGTGAAAATTCAATATGGCTACTACTGGATGCTATTTTGTAATCAAAAGACATAATGAAAGTCAACATATTACCAGATTTTTGATCTGGCTGACCGTTTAAGATCTTTATCTAATTAATAATATGTAAAAATCATTCTCACTTAATAGGCCTATATACTGTAAAAAATACCAAAAAAAGTAGCAGTCGGGTTGTATTTCTGTTAATTTCAGCTTGTTTATTTATTAATTTAAGCCGAATGGCGTCCACAGCTGACCGAGTTTTCTTAATAAGTCCATGTATCATGAGCCTATTGCAATGGAATCATACGGCTGAAAGATAATCAATGATTTCATAACTGGTTTAAGTTCATTGACGGGAGAGGCATTGTGGCAACTTTAGTATGTATACATATGTACCTAACTTATCTAGTGTACCTACCTACCGAAGTTGTGCTATTTGTTATGGTCCAACTGTTTGTGTATAAAGTTTATTTGTCAATTTGAATTTATGCCTGATTGTGACCTGATTTAAATACCCAATCACCCAAGAACCCATGTAATTTAATAATCTAACTTCAACACTAACTAGTACTTACACTAAACCGAGCGGGTAAACGAACGAACTGATAAATAAATTAGATAAGGTACTTAAATCTTTTAACAAAACTACATGTACGTAGAATAGAATCATAGTATGAGATAAATAACATGTTTACGCCGTTGCCCGCGGCGAATAGAAAGAAAGCGATAGATATATTACCATTTAATTTTTCACTTGTCAACAAAACAATAAAGTTTGATGTCATAATAAACAATTGGCCCGGAGCGATTTTTTGACCTCGCTAAAATAATAATTGCTCAATTAGGTACCTGCTCGCGGAACAGAAATACATTGCCGACACGTTAAGGTGGTTGTATGCGCTAACGCGACTTTTTCAAATTGATATATCTACTTTATGAGTGAATAAATATGTATAAAAAAAATATATGTTGAAAAATAGATATTAAATTACAACTTGAACGTTTGAAATTATTGTATCTTCATTATTACTTAATAAAAAAAATATTCAAAGTAAGGCATTTTTTATCCGAAATTTGGATATATCTTTTAAACGGTATTGAGTTTGAGTATTTTTCTTTAACTTAAATATTTGTCAAAGTATTCCACACAAACTGTACGTTTGAAAATTAAAACAAATGATTTATACGACTACAAATAATTATTTTATGTTTTCGGTATGAAATGGAACGACCGGGTCTGTGCGGGGGCGACGGGCGGCAGTATGGCTCAGACTATCGGACGGGGAGGTTGTGTCGCGCGTCTTCGTCATCGGTCCAAATGCATTTTTCGATGTAACCGTATAACGATTATTGTTTGCGCATGGACTCTGTTGTTTAGTTTTATATTTTAGAAATAGGTATTTGAGCTCGGACTTTTGTATATTCGTTGGACAAGTTCAGTAAGCAATTAGCAGGACTATAAGTTAGTAATAAATAAGAAATGATTATACTTACTACCTACCAACTAGTAAATTAAGTACCAAGCTAATATAATAAGTACCTACCTATTAATATTTATAAACAAAAAAAAACACTTATGAAAAAGTTGTTTTTTTTTTATAAGGGTTACCTAGTTAACTAACTCTGACTCTGAGTGCCTCGTAGGCGCGGTGTGCGAATGTCCGCTTGCAGAGCAAAAGGTAGCGGGTTCGATTCCCGCCGAGGGTAAAAGTGTTTGTATGTTCTGCAAGCACTTTTCTCCTTGGTCTGGGTATTTAATATGTATAATAAAAAATATCTTCAAATGTATGTATATTATATTAAGTATATCAAATATCTAGTACCTACCCGTAACACAAGCTTAGAGCTTACCACGGGACTAAAATGTTGTTGCGTGAATTGTCTGGAAATATTATTTATTTATAACTAGCTTAGACTAGTATAAATATAATTAAAAATTAAATAATGAATTAATTGTTATATATATTTTATGTCACCGCACCGTCGAGTTATTTGCTGTGCATTATCCTCTCCATCCTAAGGTTGTCTGGAAGAAATTGCTCTAAGCAATAAGGCCGCCCATTACGCATTTTTGTATTTAGCTTTAAGTCCCTTTTTGTATTGTGATATGGTGTGTAATAAAGAGTTTTATTATTATTATTATTACTAGGTAGATGATACAAACAAAGTATATACAATGTGTATTTTCGAACCTTGATCAAACTAAATGTGGATACACGACATACATTTATGGATAAATATAGGATAAAAAAATTATATGTTAGCCAACATATAATTTTTTTATCCTATATTCTTTAACTTAAATATTTGTCAAAGTATTCCACACAAACTGTACGTTTGAAAATTAAAACAAATGATTTATACGACTACAAATAATTATTTTATGTTTTCGGTATGAAATGGAACGACCGGGTCTGTGCGGGGGCGACGGGCGGCAGTATGGCTCAGACTATCGGACGGGGAGGTTGTGTCGCGCGTCTTCGTCATCGGTCCAAATGCATTTTTCGATGTAACCGTATAACGATTATTGTTTGCGCATGGACTCTGTTGTTTAGTTTTATATTTTAGAAATAGGTATTTGAGCTCGGACTTTTGTATATTCGTTGGACAAGTTCAGTAAGCAATTAGCAGGACTATAAGTTAGTAATAAATAAGAAATGATTATACTTACTACCTACCAACTAGTAAATTAAGTACCAAGCTAATATAATAAGTACCTACCTATTAATATTTATAAACAAAAAAAAACACTTATGAAAAAGTTGTTTTTTTTTTATAAGGGTTACCTAGTTAACTAACTCTGACTCTGAGTGCCTCGTAGGCGCGGTGTGCGAATGTCCGCTTGCAGAGCAAAAGGTAGCGGGTTCGATTCCCGCCGAGGGTAAAAGTGTTTGTATGTTCTGCAAGCACTTTTCTCCTTGGTCTGGGTATTTAATATGTATAATAAAAAATATCTTCAAATGTATGTATATTATATTAAGTATATCAAATATCTAGTACCTACCCGTAACACAAGCTTAGAGCTTACCACGGGACTAAAATGTTGTTGCGTGAATTGTCTGGAAATATTATTTATTTATAACTAGCTTAGACTAGTATAAATATAATTAAAAATTAAATAATGAATTAATTGTTATATATATTTTATGTCACCGCACCGTCGAGTTATTTGCTGTGCATTATCCTCTCCATCCTAAGGTTGTCTGGAAGAAATTGCTCTAAGCAATAAGGCCGCCCATTACGCATTTTTGTATTTAGCTTTAAGTCCCTTTTTGTATTGTGATATGGTGTGTAATAAAGAGTTTTATTATTATTATTATTACTAGGTAGATGATACAAACAAAGTATATACAATGTGTATTTTCGAACCTTGATCAAACTAAATGTGGATACACGACATACATTTATGGATAAATATAGGATAAAAAAATGATATGTTGGCTATTTAAAAAAAACCCAATATTTTTTTATGAAAACTACTTTGTATGGTTTTTTATTCGTTTCTGTTTGAATAAATGGTGTATTTTATTCAAAGTAGGCTCATTTGAAAGCTAGATAGTTTACATCATCATCATCATCAGCCCTTATCCGATATTACGTGGGGTCGACGCAACATCTTTCTTCCTTCCATTTTCCTCTGTCACTCGTCATCTCAACACTCAGTCCTTCCTTCAAAGTTCAAAATTAATTTATTGCGTAAATACAGTCATGTTACAGCGTTGTTATGGCTTAAATTTTACATGGACCAATGTATTTTACCTGTCCAGGCATGCAATTATAAAATTGGCATTACACTATTGATTAAACTAAAATAATAAAAATCTAACAAAATACAGTACTAAATAAATTTTTATAATTATTAAATTTAAATTAATTTCATTAAACATTTATAACATCAGTAATCATCATAGTAAGCAAAAATTCAAAGTCATAAAACTAATTATTGTACAATTTAAAAAGTCATTATCTTAGAAACATTTTTGTCAGTCATTTTTGTTCTTACGCATGCCATCCTTCAAACAGTCCATCAATATTTTCTTTGACCTACCTCTTCCCACATATCCATCAACACACATATCTATCATCATACACTCTAAGCTAGATAGTTTACCTAATTAAGAACATTCAAAACAAAATACAATTTTGGTACAAGAGCCCGCTAAATTTTTTTTGTAGAAATTTACCAAAAAATTTTTTTTTTATTTTGTTGTTGATCTATAATTTTAAAACTTTTTTGCATTATTTATTAAACTTCATAATATTTTTCAAAGGTTGTCTGGAAGAAATTGCTTTAAGCAATAAGGCCGCCCATTATGCATTTTGTATTATGCAAGTCCATTTTTGTATTGTTTTATCTTGGTTTGTAATAAAGAGTTATATTATTATTATTCTACAAATTCTACAAAGAGTATGGGTCTACCTTTTTTCGTTGTCATGTTATTAGCCATTTTAATTAGGTACTTTCTGCCTTGTAGTGCCAAATATAAACAGACAACAAATTATGTATCTTAAGTTGCATTAAAATGATCACGCACGATTGTGGTGAAGTGAGCTGGAGCGTCACCATGAATCACGCCAGCGAATGAAATAAGAAACGATCGCGATGTACTAAAAAGAACTTGTGAACTGAACGTGGGTTTACTTGCAACGATATGCATTGAGGAAAATGGTTGGCATTTTGAACCATCAATAAATTAATTGATAGTACCTAATAACTTAAAGTGTTGTATTACTTAATCTTATCATTATCCACCGTTAATATCCCACTTTTGGGCAAAGGCTTCGTTCCGTTTCATCTTATCTTGCCTTGTTTCATTACATAATTTGCTGTCTGTTGATCTCTGTACAAGGCAGAAAGTACCTAATTCGAATGGCTAATAACATGACAGCAAAAAGAGTTTAATTAACCTTTTTGGTACGTGGGCTACCCACCAACCTTAGAGTATCTATGGATACCAACAGTGTCAGTCGCGTAGCATTTCAAATAATTTTATGCTATCTACCTGAAACTTAAAAGGAAAAGCAAAATACCACGAAAACTTAGTGACTGACCAAACATCTGAAATTGTACTCGTCTTTATGCCCGATTTTCTAATCCTATGACATTATGAATATTGCAGATACTACCTAGATTCTATCAGACGATTAGCCTTCAAGCAAAAACCAGACATTATTCATAAAATTAAAACCCTTACTTTTTAGAAGAGATTTGTTGTATAAATTATGAAGTTTAATATGACATGCAAAAAAGTATACCTCAATAATCCAGTGTAAAAGTTACAGATTAAAAATAAAATAAATATCTATTTTTTTGTTAAATTTCTACAAAAAAAAAGTTTTAATAGGCTTTTGTACCGAAATTGTATTTTCTTTTAATTTTCATAGCTAGGTAAACTATCTAGCTTTTTAATGAGCCTACTTTGAATAAAATACACCGTTTACTCAAACAGAAACGAAGAAAACACCAGATGAAGTACCTAGTTCTCATAAAAAAATATTAAATCGACTTTTTTAAATAGTTTACATAAAAAAAATCTGATATTTATCGATTAATTTTTGTCATGTATCCGCAAATCCGCGTTTGATCAAGCTTCGAAAATACACATTGTATAGGTAACTAGCCTACCCTGGCAGGATTGGCTTAGGATCTTATTATTAGGTTGGTACTTAGTAAGTAAAGAAAACCTAGTTAAAAAAACATACTTATTATTTATTTATTTATTTGTTATATTAGAACCACCAACAAGAAAATACACTAAAATAGTTTAAAAATTAAGGTTCATTAATATCTAATAATAATATATAATTAATTTTAACAATACATTTTAAATTAAAAAGAAAATAACATAAGCACAAACGCATAAATCTCTAGGTAGAATAGTTTTAGCGTAATAATGATGTAGTTGGAAAGTCCTTATTTACGGCGTCGCGACTCGCGAGGACCCGGCACGCGTGACCGCTTGCCGAGAGCGCAGGCCGCGCTCTGCGTCGTAAAAATGTAGCGGGGAATATGCGGGTGGCGCGGGGAATAATTTTGACTCCGCCCGAATCCTCAAGGCCGTTGGCCCATACAGGCGCCTTAAATAACGAATAGCGACTTAATCGAACAATCTTTCGTTATGTAAGTACATAACGCAACTGTAGCGAAGCAAATTGTTGCAACGCACGCGTTCGATACGTTTTTCGAGACAAAGTTGGTCTATCGGGAACGAAAAGTTACGATAGTAATTAAAACTAAAGCAGAACAAGATTACGTTCTCAGCTTTCGTGCAAAGCTTGCCATTACGACAGTTACAGCAGCGATGGAATACATTAGGTAAATAATGCATTATTTGCGTTTGATCGCATATACTCGTAAACTGGTAAATAAGTATTTTATATAGCTGTTTTGAAAGATAAGAACTTGGTTGATGGAATTTAACTCTTCTGTTTATATAAGAGTATCATTGTGTTTAAACATTGATTACATTTTTTTTTAAGTTAGATTGTCTTCTATGGTCCACAATCTCACCTGATGTAAAGTGACGATGTGGCCTAAGATGGGGCATGAAGACCTAGAAGGTAGATAGATGGCTTCTCCGGGCCACATTACCAAACACGAAAAAATCGCTTTACGCTCTGGCCCAGCCCGGAGGGTGGAGACAAGCCGCGGCCGAAGCCTACCACCAGAGACTGTTCTTAGCACCAACCGGAGGTCACGTGTAAGGATTCAGAGGGTTACTATGTCTATGTCTAAATGCCATGAGGACACATGCCACAGGAGAACATTTACGTAGTCCGGATTTTTTGCGTGATCGATGATAATGTCAAAATTATTCCCCATCACTATTATCTTCAGTTTTAAAGCTTATGCTATTACTATAATTATAACTCATAAACGAAGAAAGTATTTTTTTCTACCATGTCATATAAATTACTAGCAATTTTCTTTTATTAAATATTCAACCCCGGGAAAATGGGCCCAGAAAAGTGTTTTGCGCAAAATCAATGAAGGTGCCGACCGCAAGTGCGTATGACTTTGCGGCCAATCTCAATTATGTAGGTCAATTAGTACCGTCTTGCCCGTTAGTATCGACACAACACGCTACAAATAGGTAATTGGTCGTTCCTTTTGCAATTTATGTGCCGGTAACATTACCGGCTAGCGAATAGCGAATCTACATTTTTTTTTCCGCCATTTATAACCGTAATTAGGGATCGAAGCATTTTCTCTTAATTGGCAAAAAGTGGGATGGTTTTGTCCGTAAATGGTATGATATTTCTAGATCTTATGAGTGTTATTCGTTGCGATAATTACGAAACTGTAGGCTATAGGTAACTTATGGATAATGATGTTACGATGTGGTTTTTATGAAGTGGATTGATTGACTGGTCCTGTGCGCCATGATGCGGTCCGGTTTTCCTACTTGTTGGCTGTAACGAGTTTAAATTATTCAACAGTTAAATTTGAACCATTTAACTGTGTATGTGTGAACTATTATTTTAAATAAAAGATATTGAAGAAAAATCCGGACTATCCACACAACATCTAGCCCCGTGTTAAAGTTAAGCCTTAAGCTTGTTTGTGTTACGTGTACTAACATCTGATATACTTCATATCTGATATACCACTTGAGCCGCATACGGCCCTTCACTCACCACGCCATTGAAGCAGTCAGTAGCAGAAAGGTGGTTTCCGTGGCGGTGACTTTCATTATTTCAGCCAAAAACGTAAACTACTGGTCGTAGCTGGAAATTTGAAAGTTCCAACGTATACCGCAATACCACACTGACATAGAAATTAAGCCATCGTGATTTCCAAAAATATAATTATAAATTCTCTAAATGTACTTGATATTTAATTATAAAGATGTAAATTCTCAGCGTCATTGTAATCTGCAGCCAGGTGGGTCGATGGTGGTCATATGACGAAACTCCGTTGTGCAACAACACGTGTTTCTGCATTGTGTAGTTTAATATTCCAAACTTCTGAGAAATATAACAACTACCTACATAATAGTAGCTTTGGGTAAGTACATAATAAGAATTGCTTTAAAATATATGAATTGCACCGACATAAATCTTGGAGAAAAATAAATTAGTTAAGTTTTATTAGTATCATAGGCTTTTATTTTTGGAACTTTCATATCTAACTTATACAAATTATTTGTTTTATGTTTTATTCAGATTATTTGACTACTCTAGACGCATATCAATTTGAAGCGGACTGTACAATGTGAAAGTTCCATATGCCTGTGTCGTCTAATAACTTTTAAGAGAGTTCGCAAACTAAAATGCCCTTTTAACTTACGGCTCGAACAACAATCTACTTGTAATGTATTATTGAACTGGGATCCTAAATAATTTTCTTCCTAATGACCACTTTGGTTGCAAACAATATTATGATAATTGTACCTGCTTACATCAATTTGGTTTTGTTTTACAGATTATTTTGACTACTCCAGACGCTTATATAAATTTTATTCTGACAGTACATACATAATTATGTATGTGATCGTACATATCGTGAATAGAAATTTGAACAAATTACTTTCGTGAGTAATGAGTTAACAGGCAGTAGATAACGTAAATGTCAATAATTCTAGCTTCAAAGATTCCCTTTTCAGACCACTGGTTCAGAAGATCTTACATCTCCAAGTTTCTACGAGTTAGGTCGTATAAAACTTTACGATCTTGTTTCCATTTGTTTAACCGTTTCGAGACCATTCATGGCTTAACGGGACATTATATTTATCATAATAATTTGTGTAGCGTGTAATTTTTCAATAAACTAGCGGAATTATTATTATTGAAGTACCTAAATTAATAGCCTAGCATTGCGGCTTTTTATTAGGTGGAGACTCTAAGCAAAATCTGGGAATTCTTAAAATTAAGACGGGGGCTATAGTTATTATCATGACAACGTTCACACATCACTACGATAAAAATATGCGATCCCTGTTTTTCACAATAATTTTAGATGTTTTGTCTCATTGAACTTTTGAAATAATTTTCTTGTATTAATTGTTGTTTAAAGTGCATGCAATCGGATAACACTTGATAGGATAGGTACCCACTCTCGACTCTCAACTCAATGAATGACATTTATTTCAGTGTCGTCTATACAAGTTGTCAGATTCGTCGGTGGACGAATTCGTCTTTCCAATAAAGACGGTTGGATGGAATAAAGGACCGCTGATTTTCAGCTGCTACCTTTGGGTTGCGATTAAGGTTTAAACGGATGTAGTCAACGTAGATATTTTCCATTTCCATCCTATCCTACAAACAAAGGATGCACCTTACGCGACTTCCCAGGGTAAGTTCTAGTGAAGTTGCGAACAAAAGACTAAATACAATCGTTTGCAACAATCGAGAGCCTAGATTGATTCTAGTCAAGCCACGACTGGCCTTAGATCGCAGTTTAGGTGGTAGTTAGTACGTGTTTAGGGCTCATCCCATCACGACGGTGACCTTGCTCGGTCCGCTAGTGATCTAATGTGCAAGGGATTAACTTAGTAACCATGCCAGGTTGATAAATTGTACAATTAACCTTTTTGCAAAAGTAACCGTTTTTTTTAAGAAAGCTGCACTTAATGTAATATTTTATAAATAAATAAGTTCAATTTTAAATAGACTATAACTCTTCATCTTTAAAATAATTAGTATAGATAATTTTTCCATGAAGAAGTACTGCTGTTTTCTTAAAATCTTCCGTTCATATGCTTACTCTGAGGTCACCATTCCAAAATTTTACTTCACACTTCACAATCACCTATTCATAAGTATAGTATTTTATAATTCTGCCTGCCGGATGTTAATTTACTTTGAAGTTACATAAAAGGTAATGTCAAAAACAATCCTTCATTCCGAACAGTCGCTCACTTGAGAGCAAATTTGTAACTAAATTGTTATAATAGTTGGAAACTAGTACAATGGCGTACTATGCGATACTTCCGGTTGTAATTAGGCCTTTGATGCGGACTCATTTTGATAATCCACTAAGATTGAATTTTTAATATAATTTACTCTGTAGACGATTAATTTGAACCATTGTTTTGCTCAATTACGTTTTGTGGATCACAAGATACCTACACGTTCGTCTTGTGGAGGCAATTTTACTGTAATTTTATTGTATCCTTGTATTATTTAGTAAATAAAACTAATATTCTTTTCAATTTGACTGCCTCAGTGGCGCGGTGGGTGAAGGTTCGCTTGCTGTGCAGAGGTAGCGGGTTCGATTCCCGCGAAGGGTAAGCGTTTGTATGTGTTCTGCAGACACTATTCCCTTGGTCCGGGTGTTTAATATGTATAATAAAATATATCTATATGTATGTATTGTATAAGTATGCATATATAAGTATATCGAAGCTTACCACGAGTCTAAATGGATTTTCCGGTAATATTTATTTATATCACCTAAATCATCCAATGAGCTGAGAGCTGAAGTGAAAGGTACCTATCAAATACATATATTTGAGTAACTATTATGCGAACACGGCTAAAATTACTGTAATTTACATAATAGAGTATCTGTTCATAATGTGTTAATAGACTATAATTTTGTCTTATAATTAATTTGTAATGATAGGACTAAGCAATTACGAGTAATAATAATTAATATTTATATTTGACCTGTCCATATCAATTACATATATTGATTTCGATTAGGTTTTACCAAATTACCGTGTCAAATCCTTGAGATCTGGATCTGCCTTCAAGTTTTCAGATATTTTTCTGCTTTTTCAGGAAACGCTGATTACAGGTGATGACATCAGATACATATCATCCAAAGTCTTGTTTGTCAATTTTGCGATAGTTATGTGTAACCAAGGTGAGAATTTAACCTATAGGTACATATATTTTAATATCAGACAAGTAAACTTAAAGTAGACACTCTTTAGATACACTCGGTTCCATAAATAATGGGTGGATCATAAAAAAACTAAATAACACCAGACCTGTTAAAGTTAGATGGATGAATCTTTCTAGTTGTGCTTCTTAGATATTATTGTAAAAACATTAAAGAAACTATTTCTGCTTAAAAAGAAAAGAGCTCTCTACATAACACGTTATGAGTTATAGAATATCTTGTATTAAAGTCGATAAAGCCATAAAACATAAAATTATTGGCGTCATAAACTTCTACCATCCATCAATCAAAGATGCCTGAGGAAATTCACTACATCTCTATACATCTATACTAATATTATAAAGCTGAAGAGTATGTTTGTTTGTTTGAACGCGCTAATCTCCGAAACTACTGGTTCGAATTGAATAATTCTTTTTGTGTTGGATAGTCCAGTTATCGAGGAAGGCTATAGGCTATATAACATCACGCTACGACCAATAGGAGCAAAGATATAGTGGTAAATGTGTAAAAAACGGGAGAAATTATTTTATCTTTGAAGCCTTCCGTTGCGTGCGCCGTGAAAACGGTTCAAGATACACAAAAAATATGTATTAAATAATAATAGCTCTTTTAATGATCTAAAAAACAGTCCGCGATAGTATATGTCTATCTTTTAAGATTAACTCACAAAAACCGTTTTTATGGTACCTAATTTGGTCGAAATAATTTGTTTAAGTTGTATCAACATAATAATATTAATCTTTATTCAAATAAATATGTTGTTGGTTAAGAGTACTTCATCCATTATAACGCAGGTAGCACCGCAGGGCACAGCTAGTTTATTGATATATTTATTGTAATCAATGATTACAATAAATAATCAATGATTACAATAAATATATCCGGACAATCTACACAAAAACTAGTGCCGTGGTAAGCTCTTAGCTTGTGTAACGGGAACTAGACATTTGACATACATATGTATACATATAATATATATATTATACATATTAAACACCCAGACCAAGAAGAAACCCTTCGCCCAGCGCGCCACCGAGGCAGTCGGATGTGTGCTCTTCGCAAATTTACAAAATACTCATAGTTCAGAAAACCCGACGTGCTGACGCATAATTTTACCCGCACATGAATATTCCAGCTCTGTTATCAGTAGGTATTAGCTAGCGGTGACGTTATCTCAATTTCGCAACGAGGGTTGTAAAGTGGATCCTGTCAAATGCCATTTCATACAACTTACTGAGCGAATTATAACATTAAGGTGGGTGGACTGAAACATTATTGACAGTTCTGACTCAATCTGTTTCTGGAAGGACTAGCGGCACGCCCCGGCTTTGCACGGGTAATAATTATTCAAATTGTTTCAAAATTATTCGATTTTTTCTCGCCGTAAAAACCATCCTTAAACTACAACGAATATTTAAAAAAATAAATTGGCTAAATTGGTATAGGCGTTGTTGAGTTATGCGCTTAGCAACACATTTTGCGATTCATTTTTAACCCCCGACAAAAAAAGAGGGGTGTCATTGTTTGACGTGTCTATCTGTCTGGTACATCATAGCTCCCGAACGGAAGCGATTTCAACTTAGTTTTTTTTGTTTAAAAGGTGAGTTTGGCGCGAGTGCTCTTAGACGTGTTTCATGAAAATCGGTTGTGCCGTTTAATAATTGTGGGGGTTAGAGTGGGGAAGGAAACCCGAAAATCTGCAAAAATCGCATTGCGTGAACATTACACATTATTATGGTGTTTTACTTTTAAGGAAATTGAAGGATTCGAATCGGGGGTTTTTCTTATATTTTTAATTTAGATTTATTATTTATAAGAAGATTAAGGTAAGAGAAAACATACTATTGATTGCAATGCTCAAATTGGTGTAACCGACAACAAACATAAACTTGGTTCGGGTCAATTGGTGTAACGTTAGTTTTTTTAAGAAAGTTGGTTTTATAATGGTGTATGTGTAGTTATAATTTTTCGTTCAAGCTAAGAATTAGTGTAAGAGCAATGCTGGTTTGCCAAGATACATACACCAACTTAACCTTCTTCGGTCATAGGAATACAACAATTCGACTTATGTAAATGGATCACATACCTACTCAGTTACAACATAATTGCGACGGAAGTCTGCAAAATTCACAGTTAAAATGTGTAGCGTAACTGTATTTTTTTAAAGCTAGGATTCTATTATTATGCTATTCGAAAGAGCAGAAAAAAACTAAAAAAAACTGTATAGGTACTCAACTTTTTTACGTGTTTTGGTGTTTAACCCAATTGAACCTGCAACCGACGATATCCTACTACTATTATAAAGGCGAAAGTTTGTAAGTATGGATGTTTGTTACTCTTTCACGTAAAAACTACTGAATGGATTTGAATGAAATTTGGTACACAGAATCTCTAGAGCCTGAAAAATAACATAGGCTACTTTTTACCGCGGGAAAACGTCATTCCGCGGGAAAATCCATTATAACGCGGGTAACACCGCGGGGCACAGCTAGTAATACAATATCTATGCTATATGCTAGGGTTTAGTTCTGAAAATAACTTTTTGAATGGGATTAGTTACCTGTTAACGAATTATTGACTACTAACTAAGTGACAAAATATTATCAAGCGACATTTTTTTTATTTCCGCACACGACCATTCAGTAGGGAGCCGACCCCGCGCGGCAGAATATTACGTGATCTTAACCCCGCTTATTGTCACAAAACTATAATAGTTAGAGATATGATGACAGGACGTTTTTTGTAGATAATGATAAGTTCTACAAAGTTGTAATACATCACTTTTTTATTTATTCATTAGTTTTCGCAGCATTCGCGACTAAAGAAAGATTTTAGGTTTAATTTTTCAAAAAAATCGCTTATTGTCACAAAACTATAATAGTTAGAGATATGATGTCAGGGCGTTTTTTGTAGATAATGATAAGTTCTACAAAGTTGTAATACATCACTTTGTTATATATTCAATAGTTTTCGCAGCATTCGCGATTAAAGAAAGATTTTAGGTTCTTTTTTTTCACCTTGGGTTACATTATCGGAGTTTGGTAAGGAATCACATTATTTTTGAAAACGAAATATAGCCTATGTCACTCAGGGATAGTGTAGCTTTCTAATGGTGAAAGAATTTTTTAAATCGGTGCAGTAGTTTCAGAGCCTATTCGAGACAAACAAACAAACAAACAAACAAACAAAAAATCAAACCTTTCCTCTTTATAATATTAGTATAGATCATAGGTAAGGCTTGATGCCTTGGCTTGTTTCAGTATTCCAGCGCTTTTGCCGCGCCGCAGACGTGAACGGCTTTGAAAGAACAGTGATAGAAGATTTGTGTATCTTCTACTAATCCTGTACAGAATAAAACGATGATTGTGAAAGTGATGACACTGGTAGATTATAAATGAATGAGGCTTGTCTAGGAAACAGTTCCACATCCTTTAGCTTAGCGCTTTTCCTAGCTTTCCGTTTCCAGAATAGATTCACTACTAGTCAATCAAAGTGGGGACAAGTATGCCGTAGAAGAGTAAATAATTCTTCCGTGTAAAGTGTAACTCCCTATAATGCGGCTACAATAGCGGTCTAGGGCGAATATTCGTGTCAATGCGATGTATGAGGCCGGGTCATCGTTGTTTTGTTTACGAAGTTTTTAGCGCACCTACGCAACACGAATCTTCGCCGCTGATGTAGCCGATCATTACTGAAAAGGCCACATATGTTTAACTTTGGTGCGACCGAACAAAAGTCGTGGTGAGAGTAGAGGATCGTGGGAAATGTATTAACTACATTGCTTTAGGTTCTTACTGTAATATAAGGAAGTTTCAAAAGAAGATAAGCTTTCAGCGTTCCTATCAAATATAACAAAATATACCTACTATTAACAATAAAGTAATTTATGACACTAATAAAGATTAGTATATGAATATTTAAGCCATAAATATCATAAACACAACCGTGTATTTATGTAGATTTTCCTCAAAAATATTATGATGGACAAAAAGCAGTAGTTGCCATAATATTAGAAATTTAGAATTGGTTGATTAGCTGCAGCCCATAAACCATCGTACGGTTGATATTTTACATTCGTTACGGCAACAATGGTCTGTTTTTAACCGATACTATCAACCATTATGTCGAGATTTGTGTAACTTCCGCTTATTATACCTTAAGTTGACTACAATAAGCCATAGATACTAAGTAGGTTGCAGCACCCCTATTTACATTCACACTGCTGGGACACAGGGACTTCTCTCTTTAACGGGAGAGTTAAGACTTAATTCACCACGCTGGCCAAGTGAGGCCACCAATCAGGTTGATTTAAACCAAACAGTATTGTTAATATATAAATAAATAATAAATGCTGTGTAATCACATCTACCCGTTTACAGCAATTGCCACAATATGCGACGCCTTCTTAAAACGTTTTAACTTTTAAGATAGGTATAGACCAAAAGAAAATCAATGATCATGCTAAGTCATACTATCTAAAAGCTCCAACGACATGCCCTGAAAAATGCATCTATTCCTCTATTCCATAATAATAAAAGAGTACAGGGAAATGTCATGTTTTAAAAAGCCACAACCTATAAAAACAAGTATCTAAGCAATGTCTCCTGTCTGTAATAGGTATATCGAGGTTGTTTCATAGACGTTTTTAACGTAGAAGTAAGTCTACAAAGTCAAGGTAAAAAGGGTAGGTTTGAAAAAAAATACATTAACGAGGCGATTATAATCAAACATCAGTTTGAAATTATTTCTAACTTGCGTGGGCTTACAAGGTTATGCTAGCACGCAAAGAAATACCTACTGCTATAAAATAGAAATGTTGATATTAATCTTCATATATTTGTAAAGCCGAAAGTCTAGGAAGGTTGTGAGTTATACCTATAGAGGGTGGGGTGAGCCCTCACATTCAAATAGTTTGAAGGTTACCGGGTCATTCGGTCATTCCAAACTCTCCGAAGGTAGACTGACACTGAAATATAATACATTCCTTTGTTTGTAAATGTGTTATGAAGCTTCTAACTCCAGAGCTATGAAATGATGGTTTGAAATTACAGTCGCAAAGTACCTATGAAAATGCATTCTCAAGTCCATAAATGTTTTATTCTGTGAAGGTTGAGACTTAAAGGTATTCTTGCGATAAAAATTTAAAGAAACTCAACAAGTAAGGTTTAGCCTGCTGAACGAGTAAATGCTTGAACATTATTCTGAACAAAGATAAGTCCTTCACGGAAAGCCGACAACAATGCTTGGCGTTTCCTTTTGAAATAGCTAAATCGCTTAACCCTCTTGAAATTGCGAGAGAGCTTCTTCGCAGGATTTATGCAAAAGAATTTTCAGTGTCACCGATTCTTAACAAAACCATAGATAAAATGGTACATACTAAATAAATGCTAGTTGCAGCTCCGTGGATGAAACTCGATCATAGATACGTAATTAATTAAGACCAATTAATATTGAATACCTTTTTGCATTTATTCTCCATTTAATATTTATGTGTGACGATTCAAGTTAATAATCCAGAAATATTTACATTAATTTTGTTTTGATTTATATTATTATAATCTAAGCTTATTGCGAATATACCTAATTATAATGTAGCTTTTGCTTATTACGGTGGTTTATCAATTCTTAGATATGTATAGATATGTATTCTTAAAAGTGAGTTACGTTTGACTAGAAATAAAATTACCAGCCATACAAGGGTTTCTTGGAAGAGACATAACTCATACAATACCATGTTTAATTCTAAAAATAACGTAATAAGTATATCGATCGATAGGTTGCGTGTGAAAGCACCTGCCAATCGCAGACAAACATTAAAAATGTATGGAGAGTGTACGTGTCCACGTCCTATTCGATAATACTTTCCAATTTCTCTTGAAAAAGCTTGGTCATGACTAAATTGTCGTAGTTGCATGCATTGTCAATGTTGTGATAGTAATGTATTAACTTACATTTATACCGGAGAAAGCATGTAAGCACCATATCTTTTGAGCAAATGTACAACTACTTCATAGACTATTTGTCAAAAGTTATAAGAAAATTTAGTTTATTGATTTTAACTTCCGCCATATTTAAATATTATATAATGGCGGAAATACAATAACTACTAATTCTGATCAATTTTCTATTCCCACAAATATTAATAGTTATATTAAAAAAAAATTTAAGTCTTATAGAAAGTAAATGAAATGTTCTTAGATAACAAACTGGAAATATTAAGTACCTACATATTAAATTAAATTATAAAATAAATAAATAAAATTTTTATATATTTAATATTAAATTATATATATAAAAATATTTAATTAAATTATCTGAAAAGTGAAAATAGCTTTTCACTCTGCTGCCTAAACTCGTAGTTATGCAAATTTGATGATAAATTGTTCTAGTTAGCAGCTTGTAATAAGCATGACGGTTAATGAGCTAAGGTAAAAATTATAATTATAGACCCGTAATCAAGAAAAATGGGTTTATTTTACTGGCCGTTTCTCTTACGTTGTAAATGAGTTCCGTAGGTTTAATTGTCGGACGGTTTTTTTGTGTTTCTTAGTCCTGACACGATCTCGTTAGAGGGATTTAACTTTTATAGCCAGATTTTACTTAAATTAAGATTTTGAATTCTTTGTTTAAATGGTTGCTGAGAAAAAAAATTACACGAAAAATGATCATTTTTTGTAGAGATGTTTCTGCTATAATATGCTATCGTCGTTTTTCATTGAATCTACGATACATCCCGTATATAAGATACCATACAGTACGTATACTAGTTTCATCATAAGCAACCCGTTTCATTCCGACAATAAACATGTATCAATGTTTAAAATTTAAAACAGTAATATATTTTACATTAACTGCCATTTACTATTCATCAGTTTCTATAATCCATTTATCTAAGAAAAGCAAACCGAAAAGTAATAAATCCGCGAAGGTCAGCGGTTAGGTCCCGCAAATAATTTAGGGTGAGAGCAAATGAGGTAACGGTCATAGCTGGCATTCAAATACATTATAACTATTATTGTTGTTTTTAAACCTGGTTTCCACTAGTCACTAGAACTATGCCGTGAGGCAGTTAAATAATAAATTTTGTTGCACGTTTAACTACTTCCTTCACATATAAAATACTTATGATGCGGCTACATTAGCGAAAAAACAAAGTAACAGCGTTTCAATTAATATTTCTGATTAATATATTACAACTCTTACAAGTCCGTCTTTGTTGGAGCATTAATTATTAATTTGTCTCAGTAACCGACAGACCGCCCCAGATACTTGTGCTTATTAATTTCATTTGGTTGTGAACTTTGATAAACTTTGTAGGTACAGTTAGCAAAATCTTCCGCAAATTCACAGTTACCGCGAGATGTAAGTAACTATTGTATGTCTGTATCGTCTCCTACGTTACTATTTACAGTGCTGTGTTACGACGTTATTGTATGCGCCAACCACCATCCTAGCTATGACGATCGACATAACCACAATCATTAATATTTCAATCTATCAGGATACCTAAAGGCTAGAGTATAAGCATTAATTTGGAAAAACAAGATTTTCATTAACGATGCGTGCTTAAAGAGTTTACAAACTGCTGAGCCTTTTAATGGTGTTTTGGTGACTCCAAAGACATTTTTTGGTCTTAATTTAAACAACAGTCTAGCCAATCAAATAACAATATATGTACATTTATACCAATAGGTTCTAAAGCCTTCAAGTGATTTCGCCGAATGAGCCATAAGGCTGAACTTTTAACACTGCTAGAACAAAGTCTGGGACCCGCTATGTTCACCGGATACCTAGCGCTTAATCAAACAGTATTCCGCAACAGATCTTAAACCTTATCTCAAGTGATTAAGGTGTAAATTCAATACTACTATCGTTTTCACTAGTTGATTAACAATGAACTGTATCGCTATGTAAATAAGGTTTGAAATTGTAGAATACTGTTCGAAGCCGTATCAGTAGGGCACGTAAGTTTTGTAACAACTTAATCAAATATTTACAGAAATTGAAGTACCTACTTTAAGTGGATTAGATACGGCGTACATTCAACTTATGACTTATGGTTTTCTTCACAAGGGAGCTGGTATCTATTTATTGTCATTGACACGTTTTTTTCGTACAGATCTCGGTCATTTTGTCGCAGACTTACAGGTGAATATTTCCGTTTTGAAATTCGGACTATATCGTGGCTATAAAGAGAATAAATCGCCTCACTCGTGATTTTATTGCTTATAACCATAGGCTATATGAACTTTACATCTGATACAGTTTTTTGTCTTCCGTTTAGCATGTTTATTGCTGGTGAGTGGTGACCCTACTCTCTTTTGGAACTGTTATGCTTTCCACTTCTCTCAGGGAATGGTACGATTATTGATCTATGCCTTCTTTAAATTTAACATGTTCCCATAAACATGTACCTTCCTTGCCGCTGCATATTGAATGAGATAGTTCAAGAGTTAAAATACTAGTAATTTAAACAGAAAAATAAAATACCGTATGCTAGGAAATATTACTAAAGCTTGTAAAATATTACTAGAAAACATGAAGTGGTCAAAGCACAACCTTCTACAAGATGTGTAAGTAAGCGAGAAGTAAGCCTATCAAGTCCTAGCATCGCGTTCGGAACAAGATGCACTGTCTGATAGCTGATAGCCAGCCGGTGTGATACGGTGCTCCTGCATTCCGCATAGAACTGCTGGAATAGCAACAGTTTAATATACATATAAACTTCTTACTAAAATTATAAAGGCGAATCTTTGTGAGAATGTTAATTGTAAGTGTGATTGTTGCTCTTTCACGAAACTGATCATCCTGATTTTCCGTTTGTAAGAAGCAATACTTGTAACGATTCTAATAATCTTAATGACGGATAAATTGTTTTTTTTTTAAATCATAATGGGGTGATTAGCTCCCAAAAAAGATACACAACATTGAAAATAGTTTGGAAATTGTTATAGTTACAGTAAACGATCATATTCAATGTGAAAAAATCTAAATTTAAAATTTAAGAAAAACCCTCGATTTCAATGCCTTCATTTCCTTAAATTTAAAACAACATAATATTATGTAATGTGGACGCTTTCAATTGATACCCCACACTAGTATATTTGCAGATTTTCTGTTTTCCTTCCCCATTCTCACCCCCATAACTTTTAAACGGCTCAATCGATTTTCATGAAACATGTCTGAGAACATCCGGGCCAAACTCACCTTTCATACAAAAAAAACTAAATTGAAATCGCTCCATCCGTTCGGGAGCTATGATGCCACAGACAGACAGACAGACAGACAGAGACGTCAAACTTATAACACCCCTCTTTTTTGGTCGGGGGTTAAAAATACAATGGGATCATGAGTAAAGAGAGTAAAAACTGTCCGCGTTTAGTAGTGACAAGCTGTTAAGCCATTCCTACACTGCTTATTAGGTTACATTAATTGTCATTGTTACACAATTCACGGGAGCAAGTTTACCAAGATCTACATATCCCAAAACAATTGTTCATAACCAGGACGGAAGTTAATCCTCAAACTACAAACATCCTGTATGAGAAGTAATTTAGTATATATACTAAAGGGTTGTGTTCTAATATCATAGATATAATTGATTATTTTGTTCAATCTATACCAACTCCCCACGTAACGATAATAAACAAACTTCACATAAAAGAAGCTCGTTTTAGGCGTCATGGTTCCATTAAAAGTTTGTGTCCGTGCACTGCAAAGTACAGTGACTTCTCTATTACAAGCTAAATAAGTTGCTTCCTCTATGGGCTTAAGCGAAGTGATTTATTTGTTAGCTCGGAATTGCTAAAGTAATGTAGGCAGCGTGGCGACCTCATTTATTATCTAGCTTCAATATTTAAGCGGTCGTGCCTTCAATGCTTGGTAAGTTTCTTGTCATATTTTAAATCTCATTAGTTTTAATTCTCCTTCCGCTATGATTGGTGGTCTGGCCTTATGAGAACTTTATTGTGCCTTATAAAGGAGTTGGATAGAATCAAGAGCTTCGTAAGATCATACACGATATACCTAAAACAATTCTTATGAGCGCTAGAGGAAGACAAGGACCGTTTTCCTTCGATTATTTTTCAAGCAAAGACAGGTTCTATTCAATAACTCGAGTTGACTGAGGATAGAGTTTTGAATGTCCACTCAGAGTAAAGGACATTTTCAACTGACCTGAGATGCGTCCACTAAATTTAATGTTACGACACTGCCAATCTTTTATTCAATCATTAACTCGCTGTTTACTGCAGCATACACAATAATTTAGTCTAATATAATAGAGCTGAAGGGTATTTTCCTTTTATTGTTTGTTTCTTATATCAAGAATGACTGGTCCAGTTCCAAAAATATTTTAGTGATCGGTAGCCTAAACCTATTCATGTAGGCAAAAGTAGTTGTTAAATAAATTATCACATTAGCTGAGGTCGTAAACTATATTAAACTATTTAGTATACTTTACCACCCTAAATACAGGTGTCGGTTTTTTTTTTTTAAGTCGAGAATCTCTTTTTAAGGAAAAAAATTATAAGTATATTTAGCAATAAGTTATGTAGGTATTCAAAATAATAATAATAATAATACGTTTAATGTTAAAGTAGATGCTTTAAGGCAATCTATATTGAGTGCGTCTATTAGAGAATGTTCACGTTCATTGTATATTAATTGAAACGTCGGGATGGCAACATGATATGGGAATGAATTTGCTACCGGTGTAGCTACCGGCTACGGTGGTCAGATACAGGTAATTCTAAAACCTGTTGCGTTTTAGATACTCTGATAAGAACAAGATTAATAAATGGTAAAATTGCAATTTTAAGAATTTCTATTTGTATTTTTTGTGCAAATTGACACTTACCTTAGGGATTGGACAACTTTAACAGGTGATAGGGATGTCAGGAAGGACGGTAGGGAGGCCTTTGTCGTGCAGCGGAACACCACACAGGCTCAAAAACTTTTTTTTGTGTTGTGAATTCTAAAGTGTTTACTCTGCTTTCATAGCAGTGAAACGAATTTATTGTCTGAGTATGTGTATTTTTTTAATTACTTACCTGGCTAATGACGTTACATTTACAGTATTAAGGGCAACTTAAGGATATTGGATAGCGATCAGCTTTGGAAGATAATAAGTAGGTACCTGCTACAGATTTCCAGTTTTTAGGGTTCCGTAGCCGAATGGCAAAGTAACGGAACCCTAATGTAATGGATTCGTCATGTTTGTCTGTATGGCAGTTCGTATGTCACAGTCACTTTATTCCGAAACTATAAAGCTTAAACTTGGTAAGTGGATGGATTCTGTGAACCGCATTAAGATGTTCACACAAAAATAAAAACTAAAAACACAAAATGTTAGGGTTTCCCATAACTTAAAATAACTAGATTTAAACCGTTGGGTTGAACGAGATCTAGTAAGAAGTTTTTGAAGTGAAACTTCTATAGAATCGTAGTGATTTCAAACCGGATGCAAAAAGATGAAACGGAAATGATGTAAGAGACACAAATACAATGCTTTATTTAAATTTCTTTGCGCGATACTTCGTAGTTGGGACTACGAAGTATCGCGCAAAGAGGTATTGCTGTATTTTATTTATATTATTTTGTAACATACTTTATGTAATACGCTTTATTGAAGTAATATAAATAATCCGAATAATTACAGATATATGTTTGTTTCTATTATCATTCTAGCAGATGCGTTCATTTACCCTTTTTTTCTATTCGATATATATCATAATTATAGTTCGTAAGTAGTAGACTCCAATCGTGCGTCGTAGCTGACACACACACACTTTTTTTTATTCTTCTTATTCTTTCGTCGATTTACTGAAGTTTCACTTCTATCGTGTGTGAATCGCACACACACCTTTTTTTTTTTTATTAGTGTGTTTATTCACCATAAATTGTAAATATTTATTTTTACTTTAATAATAATTAATAAATTAATATTTCCAGACATTTCACACCACAACATCTAGCCCCGTGGTTAGCTCTAAGCTTGTGTTACGGGTACTAGATATCTGATATACTTAATATAATAGTCATACATATATAGATATTTTTTATTATGCATATTAAACACCCAGACCAAGGAGATCGTACTTTTAATCTTTTGTGCTTATTATTATTACAATAAGTATAAAGAGTTGAAATACACGGAATAATATGTGTACTCTAACCCAGGCTTAATCATAACTATCATATAGTTTTGAAAGCTTTCAGTTAGTTAAGGAAGTAGAATTGATGTGAAATTGAAAGAAGCAAAACAAGTAAGCGACCAAACTACCCCTCGAACAATTGAAAATTGATTAAGCTTAGCCAACTACTACGATACTAGAAAGCTTTTTGAGTATCCAATAAATTGAAACAGTCGAGTTGAAATGTATATTAGGACAAGTTTACTGGAGCCATTGATTTATCAGTCCTCTCGACAATGCAATTACTAGTTACGACATCCGGCTTGCTGCGTGTCGTTCCGGAGCTTATTAACTTTTTGAATGACTCGGAACAAGGCTTTAAACAGGCTACTTGACAGTTTCAAATTCAGCCTCTCCCAGCTTAAAGCGAATGGTTAATTACCTCAGGTACATTTGTTGCGAGAGTAAATAAACAGATTTATATTTACATTTTAGTTAAACTAGAAAATGAATCCAAATAGAAAAAAAAACTCATCAAACAACAAGTTTCAAGGTTGTTTATTTGTTACGAAAAGATTTATAACATGAAAAAATATTAAAGCGACTTTTGTTGGCTTCTAATTGGAAATAAAATTTATAACGACCAGTCTTTGTAAATAAAGAAGATCCCGCCTATAAAAAGTTTTATGTGAGCAATATTTTAGCGGATTTTTTTTACAAATCAATCGTTTTATTGGTTTGTAGATAGAGGTAGCTTATTAGTGTTTTGTAGAAGCAAGTTACATTATTTAAGAAAAAATGATAAAGTTTCTATTTTCCCTTTAACTAAATTTGACCATAAAATTATCTGTTTCACTAATGGGTCGTTTCGTTTACGTCTGTAAGTTCTAAGCATGAGTAATCTCTCATGAAACTTCCCGTTTCTGTTAAGAATAACATCAGGCTTTGTCCGTGTCACGACCCTCGTTCTAGGCCAGTCTGTGAAGCGACATTGTCGTGTGCCATCCTTCTAAGCCTTCGTGCTTCATTATATGCCACTTTAGCACTTACTATTAATAATAATATATAGCTACCTACCTTGAGAAAGGTCGTTATAAACCACTTTGCCCAAAATGAGTTATGAATGCAGTCTTATTCAGAATTTTCCGCTCTATCTAAAAATGGTTTTTAGAGCCCAGATTACTTCAACGTCTAGCTGAGTTTTTCTTGGAACTTAAGATATAAGAGCCAAAAAAAATATTATTGCTATGACCATTTGGAGTAATGCTATAATTGTTTACTAGTTCAGGTTGTAAAAGATAGTAAATTCAAGGCTCAAGAAGAGCCAACTGACGGTAAAGTAGTTACACCAAAGTAGCGTATATTGGATCTCGAGCTATAGCATTGACATGGCGATCAAGCGATGGCCTATTTTTTCAGAAATAAGTTTGAATAATACCCGTTGATCTAATGAGTACATATAAATACATTTGCCAATTACATTTGCAAATTACATACAAAAAGCCAATTCCAAATACAGACCTGACTTATTGGAATTACATACGAAACTCGTAACATTATTCTTTTAAATCTCATTTAGTCTCTATAAATCTTACCAGACCTAACTACATTTCTGCTGTAGAGGTATATAAGATCTAGTGAGCATGTACTGATTTTGGTTTTAAAATGTTTGTCGTAGTCCAGGGTAGGTCTAAACGGTGAGAAAATAAGTAAAAATTGCCGGGATTTTTTTTAACCCGTGCGACACCGGGGCGGGCCGCTAGTAATGAATAAACCCAGCCCAAATTTGTCGAGAAATAGATCAAGTTCGTCCTGCCACTTTTAATATACTACATTATATATTTATACAATATGACTTACTAGGTTCCATCGCATTTCCTAGTCGGGTAGGTACTGAGTAGAATTTAAATATTACTGAGGCAGAAAAAAAACTTCATTACTAAACACCATAATGTCCAAAGATCGAAATATAACGAGCTCACGCTTTAGTCGCAATCAATTTAGGGGAATTGGGTGAACAGAGCAAGGTTGCAAACGTTAGCAACTCGACAAGTTTTACCTTTTTTATTTCGTGCCCTCAATGTTAGCCAAATCTATACGCAATATTATTTTATCAACTGAAATACCTTTAAATTTTTTATGACCCTTTCAGCAACCGCAACGTTAAAATTATTATCCTTAACCCGAAGACTCGCACTCGTTTTACAATCGTTAGACTTGTAGGTGATATGTTTATGTATATATTACTGTTCGCATTTTTTATGTAATTATCATTTGAATGATAACATAAAGGTATTCTGTTTTTTTCTGGAAACAATATATTTTTTGTCATTTAAAGAAGGTTAAATCACCTGGAGGGAGAACAGAATAAACTGTTCGTTGGGCTGAAGTACGGAATGACTACCATGAATGTATTTGTAAATTTAGTTTTATAACAAGCTGAGTATTTTTAGAAAACATGTGATTTCGGAGAATATGCAACATTTACGTAAAAATCAAATATAGCCGATATTTACAAAACTGGGCCCTTCATGTATGCAATATTTAACATTCATGTCATTCTCCATGTTTTTGATAACTAATGTAACGTCCATATAATTGGAAATAATAAAATGGGCTATTTCAGTAGAAAATTTGCACAATATGTATTACATCAACTGACATTTCCATATTTAGCGGCTCTCGTCGCACGCGCCGCCGTCCACGATCGCGACTAATGCGACAATTTCGTGCAACTTCGTTTTTTATTGACAAGTACGGCATGAAGGATCTATTACTAAATTGAACTGTATCTTATGTGAGTTATGACTACGACATGCCCATATTAGTAAAATGCGTAAACCTATGATGAAGCTCAATCGCCGAATCTAGCTCGGATGGGCAGCGTTCGGGAAACGGCGTAACGTCTTTTCATCCAATGTACCTCATTGCCTGAAGACGAAGGTGTTTAACCAGTGAGTGTTGCCAGTGATGACATGGCTCCGAAACGTGGTGCTTCACTAAAGGCCTCATGAATAGGCTCAGAGTTGCGCAACGAGCTATGGAAAGGGCTATCTATGCTCGGGGTTTGTCTACGTGATCGAATCAGGAATGAGGAGATACGTAGAAGAACGCGGGTCACCGACATAGCCAAGCGAATTAGCTCGCTAAAGTGGCAATGGGCAGGCAGGCATGTAGCGCGTAGAACAGATGGCCGCTGGGGCTGGAAAGTTCCCGAATGGAGACCACGAATCGGCAAACACAGAGTAGGACGTCCACCAACTAGATGGACGGATGCCCTGGTGAAGGTAGCGGGCTCGCGGTGGTTACAAGCTGCTACCGACCGAAGTCACTGTCACTGGAAGTCTTTGAGGGAGGCCTATGTCCAGCAGTGGCTGAAATGATGATGATGAAGCTAGTTGTTAATAATAAAAACGTAGAGTAAAAAGACATTGACAGCACCGTAACGTCAACAATGTTCGACATACCTCTTAGATAAATCTATTGTTTGTGTCTAGTACGCTATTTTACTCCCACAAATAAACGTAAACAACCACCCTCTCATACCCTCTCAACAAACCAAATAAATCTACATTTTAGCCTTCAAATTATACCAAAAGAACATCTTGTCTACACGACAAGTATTCGCTACAAAAGCTTTTCCATTTGCCCAACCCTTTTCTAGTGTCCTAAAATGGGACAGCGTACAATGGCCGCATATATCCCGGGAAAATGGCGAAAATAGGCAAAGAATAGTGTTGTTGTGTGTGTCCGCCGTACGGAGATGGCTCTAAGTGGAACAGCTGAGAAGAGAGAAAGATGATGTTTAACTAGGCCGTAGACACATGCAATCATGCGAGACTAGAAAACTGTTGATAGGCACACTTCCACTTGTGCACTAGAGGTCCGTAAATTGAATCTCCGCCTTCCGCTTCAATTTCCCTAATAGGTACACCATTGTTTTCTGAGTGTTGCTTAGTTTACGACTTATTGCATTTTATTGTCGCTTTATACATACAACATCGATTTGTTCCGCGATTTGACACTGTACCATCTATCAGTTATATTTCTTAAGTCTGTGTTAATATTTTACAGTATTGTGTAGTTTCAAGATTAACATTATTCCGATCTTTTATGGAGGTACCTTACCTACATCAGCTGACCTCTCCATTTCTCCGTCTTCTTCCCTAAATTTTAATTACTAATTATGTTAACAGTTACTACTATTTACTAGTTCAGGCCGACCTTCGATATAATAAGTGGTCGGTATTTTTTTAAAATAAAACATCTACGTCTTCATATCTATAGAAATGTCTAATCTTACAATAAAATATCACTTTTAGTAGGTACCATATTAGCGTGATTGTGCTGAAATATAGTATAGATAAAGTTACATAGGTATTTAAGCGAAACGGAATTCCGATAGCTTGTCTAAAGAATTCTGATTCATTTGTTTAACATGAAGACATAGTTGATTTGATAACATGCAGTGAATAATGCAATATCTTGTAGGTAACATTCTGCACGTCACCGCCAAAGCATATCCCATACACGACTAATAATTGGCCTTATTCATGCATTATCAACATTTGAGTTCCTATCCATTTATGTCACTTATAGACAAGTCTTTTGTTTAAAGTTATTAGGAATTTCATTCGTAATATTAAACCTTTACATATTTACATATACAGATTTTGCGAGTAGTTCCATGTTAATATATACTTTAATATGAAAATTTGCTTATATATGTAAACAAGGCAATAAATATTGCATATTATACATTCATATACGTAAATATATACATGCTCTAAATATATCATAGGAATATTATATGTTGCACAGGCTATATGCATGGGGATGCATTTTAAAATATGACATACCCTGTACCAAGTGGCCACCTGGGGTGTACCGGAATCGCCACCGAAAACAATATACATAAACATATTAATATATTAACATATCTAGATAAATAAATAACTAGGGTAATATACTAAGTAAATACGTTAGTCAACATAAAATGATAAGAGATAATAGACAAAAATAATCCTAGCATCAAAATTGGAATAAATAAACTCGGATAAAAAGTTCATAAAGTAGATTTAACTACCGCTTCTTCCCTTGATGTGAAACTGGCAAAAGTTAATTAGCTTAAGAAAAAAATTACTTAACATTTGCCAATGGCGTTGGAGTTCAAATTTCAGTTCGGTTATTCCGTTGTAGGTTAAACAAAACAGTCTAAGGCACGTATTAATAAACCAACCTCAACCGTACATACGTATTTGACGTCATCAAATGCGCACTCAAGATCGAACTTAGAGTTGAGTTTGGTTTATTAATACGGGCCCAGTGTCCCATCGTTTAAAACCGGTCACCTACTGATCTACATAATGCAGTTAGACCGCATGATCTCCACTCGGTGTATACTGAGTAGAGGTGTCCAATCAGCGGTATGAATGAGTGAATGTAGTTCGATCGGTGACCATGATCCGCTGTAAAGAATTCCCTTCCACATAACGGTATTGTTGAAACTGGTTTCAATGTTGAGTATGCGAGATAAGTACTACCCATATAACCAATTTTCTCTAGCTCAGATCAATGGCAAGATTTATTCATTTTCTACAATAAGAACTTCAACCTAAAACAACCACTGTTAAGTTACTAAGTACCTACCTCTACTTTGCTTGATATAAGGTATAATGCGAATTGTAATCTGAAAACAAGTTTAAAGATTCATTTATTTTAGTATCCGCTGTGTCTCGTTAAATTTAATTTACTAGAAGATAATAAAATCCAGTGGATTTACATAGGCACCTAGATATTCGTAATCTAAGTACTCTCAGATACCAATAATAAAATAGTAAAATGTAGCATGTAGTAGTTATCTACGATCATAAATATTCATAGACGTATAGCCATATGTGTATCTGCTGCCTACTGGCGACAAATTGTTATTTGTAACTTGTTTATGGGGGCGATAATGAGAAAAGGATTATATAGGCGGCTTTTTATGAAATTGTTATTCAATAGCTACAATGACGTGGACTAGAACTTCAATTCATCATCGTAGGAGTACATCGTAAAAAGCTGTTGGCTAAGTGGGAGCATATTTGACTTTCATTCCGAAGGTCGTAGTTATAAACTCCAGCCGCGCACCTCTGGATCTTTCTTCTCGAAATATTGACTTTAACGGTGAAGGCAAACAGCCGTTTGAAGAACATATGACATTCACCATCCCGCACTTGTCCAGCGTGGTGAATTAAGGCCATCTCTCTCATCAAGGGAGAAGTCCTTGTGTCCCAGCAGTGGGAACGTAAATAATCAAGTCCTTGTAATTTGTCGTCGTTTTTGATCGTCATCGCTACTTACAAGTCTTATTTGCAACGAGAATAAACAGCAATTTGACAATGTATACATAGGCTATAGACAGCCATTGTCAAGGGGACATATTTATCGCGTCCTGGCCAATTCCATAATGTGTTAATGCAAACATTTATTGCGATTTACGATCGGCTCGTAGGAGTATTTTCGCCCACAGCTGAGCACTTGCCACAACATATATTTTTCCCTTCTACGTACTTTAAGCTGCGAAGAGAGCTTAAGTATGACCATTATTACTAACTATTAACCCAAGAATAAAACTGGAATAACTATAAAATAAAATCGATGTAGCAGTCATGAGTGTATGCGTTCGCATTTAAGCTTAATGGAGTTTCTTTATAAGTGTTATTCATTTTCAGCGTAAAAACAAAACTCTCAGTTGCTTATTTCGTATTTCTATTGAAAATAAGTTCGTAGAAATGTTTTTTCGGAATAAACACGCCATTTTGTTAATATTCGTTGTTTCATTTGTAATTTTATTAGAGCTAATTTGATCCGACTACAAACTTCAGTTTGTATTAGGTAGCTCCTTAATCCTTAATGCATTTATTGACCTACTCGTGCTTTGTTTTAAATATGAATGGGGTTTATTTTTAGATGGGTAAACAAAGTTCTAAACATTCGGCTGTGAACAAGGGTTCAATTTGAATATTCAATGCAAAACCGATTTAGTTCGTTCTACATTATACCCATTTTAAAATTTAAATAGAGCTTGAACAAATCCGTTTTATTTATATATTTTTGAATTATGAATTTCTTGAAGATTATGTTTCTATAAGTGCCTTATTTAACCCCCGACGCAGAAAGAAGGGAGTTATAAGTTTGACGTGTATGTCTGTTTGTCGGTGGCATCATAGGTTTTTGGAAAGCGATTTCAATTTATCAGCGAAGCCATGTTTG
The DNA here is from genome assembly GCA_929108375.1 of Gymnoscelis rufifasciata. NCBI lineage: Eukaryota > Metazoa > Arthropoda > Insecta > Lepidoptera > Geometridae > Gymnoscelis > Gymnoscelis rufifasciata. The sequence goes on along the minus strand of OV815302.1, from coordinate 6,197,116 downwards.
ATGAAAATTGGTTGAGCCGTTTAGAAGTTATTGGGGGTGAAAGTCGTGGTGAAAAAAAGTGGGATATCAAATGAAAGCGCATCACGTGCACATTACCAAATAATATGATTTTTACTTATAAGGGAAGTAAATTATTTATTATATATCTTCAAATTTCGATTATTATTAAAATAAACGGGTGTATTAGTAACTACATTTTCCCATTTATCCATAATGTAGCAGCTATAACCCTATCTAACGTTTTACGTATATGAAAATATTTTTTATTCTTGACTAGATTTTCACGGAACCGGTAAGCTTTTAACTTATAAAGAACGATAAATCATACTACAGTCGGTAACTTAGAATAATCGTACTTTACAGAACAACGATAAATTTGAATAAGCGAAAGTCCATTGGTGTGTAAAACCAGTCTGTTTATGTATCATCTGTGTAAAGGTATTTTAACAATGGCTTACCTCGCATAAAACTTAGGTGTTATAGGAATTCTCGTTTAATGATAATTGTGTTTTTGATCCCTGATTATAAAGGGTCCTAAGATTTTGACTGATATGTTGTTTATATGTTTGACTGTGTCTCCAAAATGGGAATACCGATGATGTGTTTTAGTGGTTTTGTAGGATAATTTGTTTTACATGATACAAAATAGTTTATTTCCATTGTTTGATTTTATAAATCTAACAAACGCCAAAAATAATTTGCAAAAACTCAAACTCAGAAACTAAGGATGAATAGGAAATAAATTGATCGCTTCTCTTTTTTTAACCCCCGACCAAAAAAGAGGGGTGTTATAAGTTTGACGTGTCTGTCTGTCTGTCTGTCTGTCTGTCTGTGTCACCATAGCTCACGAACGGATGGAGCGATTTCAATTTAGTTTTTTTTGTATGAAAGGTGAGTCTGGCGCGAGTGTTCTTAGATATGTTTCATGAAAATCGGTTGTGCCGTTTAAAAGTTATAGGGGTGAGAGTGGGTAAGGAAAACCAAAAATCTGCAAATATACTAGTGTGGGGTATCAAATGAAATCGCATCGCGTCCACATTACAAAATATTATGTTGGTTTACGTTTAAGGAAATCAAGGTATGGGAATCGGGGGTTTTCCTTAAATTTTAAATTTAGATTTATTACACTAGAGCAAAGAAGCTATTAGAAACACTAGCTAATTTAAAAAAAAATGTTTTATAGGGAATGCTGTTTGAAATAGACAAATGTATATGTTTAATGAGCTAATAAAGCATGGTTAAAAAGCTTATAATTATTAATTTTTAATTCATTTAACTACTTGGTACTAGTAAATGTGAGACAAAGATTTCGATAATTATGATCTCTTTTTCGCTCAAAAACTAATAAATATATTATAAGGATATTACTGCAATTTGCTGGCATAACTCGTTTTTGCGGAGACGGTAAACAAAAAAGTTTATATTTTTTTTTATTTTAGGTAAACAGTTTTTTCTGTGAGTGTTCATTAGAACGTTTCTTGATCATAGAGGTTACAAGTAAACCTCTCAACTAATAACTAATAACTCAACGCATACAGCGCAATAGCACAAACAGTAACTGTGTGTGCTATTGCGTTGAGTTTCGCGTAATATCCCCATTCTTTCTTCGAAATATATATATATTTTTTAAGAAATATTAAAACACTACGGACAAGGTATTCCGTACCCATTTTTGCTTACATAATTGCTTCGAAGTAATATTAGCCTCTAAGGTTTAGATAAGTACTTAACTTAAGTTTTGAGTTATAAGAACAAGAGTTAGAAATAATGGTGTATTCGGTTGAATACGTACCCTGCACATAGTTACAACCAAGACCTGTGGGTCCAGTAGGGAAAGTTGACGAAACCGTCTTTAACGTACCTCTAATGGTTAACATAAGTCCAATACATGGAATACATGGAAATTGAAATTAATTTACCAGATAAATTTTATGTTTCCGCATCCGTTCACCTGCCTAGGCTTGTTGTGTTTACTACCGCTCTTCATGGACCATTTGATTCAAACCACATGGAATTGTTAATTAATTATCATAATCATCAAAACTAAAGGTATAGGACGCATACTGTACACAAGCCTCATTACAAAAATGAGGAGCTAGAACATAGCACAGCAAACTGGTCCGGTGTGGGTGGCGGTGTACCACTGATAATGTGGTTGGATCGGGTCTCTAGGGCGGTCCTCTTTCTTGCCTACGCTAATTTGCTATTTTGTATACGTGTGATAGAAGAGGATATACTTGACCTTCACCTAGCATCTTGGCCTGGGGCGATTTCGGGCCGAGAGAACTGGAAAGAGTAAAGCCTTCGCTCCACGAAGTACGTATACATTTTAGCTAGATGTACTGACCTTCGGAAGAGAGGCGAGGCATTGCTGCTTGACGTCCCAGACCAGCTGGTCGCGGGGGAACTGCAGGCTCTTCTGCACGTTCAGCTCGGGCACGTTGATGCGCACCAGCAGCCAGCCCTCCGGCTCTGCGCTGTCTCCCTCCATTACTACGGCATCTGGAATCAAAACAATGGTCAATAATCTTATATATAAAATTCTCGTGTCACAGTTTTCGTTCCCGTACTCCTCCGAAACGGCTTGACCGATTCTCATGAAATGTTGTGAGCATATTGAGTAGGTCTGAGAATCGGCCAACATCTATTTTTTTATTTTGCAACGTTTGCTGGGGTCAGCCACTATATTATAATTATAACAATGGTCAATAATGGTAATATAATTATCAGGATAATTTAGCTGATAACTTAGCACCAAATTATAATTCAGTTATAACCTCTTAAAATTCGGTTCTTAAAATGTAAGTCACCATACCACGGGATATGGTATAAAAGACCGTCACCGTTGTAAATAGATTTTCAAAAAAAATTGTCAAAAGAATATAAATTTTATGAAGTTTTTAAGCATAATTTTCTAAGGTCTATATTACACAGAACACGTCTATCAAAACACATGATAGCCAAATATTACTATCTACCATCTACCTGTTTGCATGTAAGTGGCGGCGACTATCCGGTTGGTTTTCCGCGAACTGGAATTACGAATTCAATTGCTATTGGAGTTATCGCACCTTAGAGGAAAGACTTTGTCGACACACTGCTGACTAGGTTGTAGGAGTTTCTAGCCTTTACATACATAAGCACCCTTACTCACGTTCCCACTGCTGGGACACAGAGACTTTCCTCTTGACGAGAGAGACTAGGCCTTAATTTAAATTAAAAAGGATCATCATTATAATCAGTCTTAGTGCGTCCATTGCTGGACATAGGCTTTCCTCAGAGTTTTCCAGGAACTTCAGTCAATCAAAGTCCAAAGAGGGCATTAAAGGGAAAAAATATTGAAATGTGTATGATTCTTTTACAGATTTTAGGTTACCTAAAAAGTGAAATCTAGTTTTTTATATGTTAACTTCTGACGAAGCCAGAACATCTCTAAGAATTCAGGAAAATATCTTCATAATCATCTCCCCATTAACGTTCCCACTGCTGGGACACAGGGACTTCTCTCTTGACGAGAGAGATTAGGCCTTAACTTTAAGGAAAATATCTTATTTTATTTATTTTTTTCATGTATTGAAAGTTTTACAACTAAACGCATCGACGATGTTCTTTATGTATTAAAATCCGAATATTGAAATAAGTACCTGCAACCTTAAGAATATGTAATAAATAAGCTCGGATAAGTTCGGAGCTCTTAAGGTATACAACACTATATATGGCTTGACAATATTACAATAAATTCTTGTAACTTTTGGATTGCAGAAACTGACCTTGGGTCTTGCCTCAAGCGAGCCTTGCTCACTTTCATTCATTTTAGTAGGTAATTGATATTTCTCATAGGGCAAGTAAATTATTAAAAAGTGACTTGAAGTGGGTGAGTTTCCGCTATTTAATTGCTTTAAAAAGTCAAGGTTGTTGTTTTTGTGTGCCATTGCGAACATTAAATTTTATTAGCGACTAGCTTTGATGCTACGTTGCTCGTGTTTTTGGATTTTCCTGCAATAACATCGCTTTTACCCGCGGTAACAGTAGCCTATAGTCTTCCGTGATAAATTGGCTATATAACACTGAAATATTTTTTTTTTCAAATAGGACCTGTAGTGCTTAATATTAGCGCGTTCAAACAAACAAACTCTTTAGCTTTATAATATTAAGTATAGATATAGCCGTAGATTAGCCATAAGTTATTCTTGGCTATTTAATAATGGAGATGGCAGTGACGTGTTTCTAAGTACTTAGATCACTCATTTACTTAGGAAGCATTCCGTCAACACTAGGAGTAGATCGTGGCGTTTATCTTAACAACGGTAATTAACCCGATTCAAGTTATCTCGGAAACGTTTGGCCACTTTGTATTCCTGGCTAGTATCCAGGTAGTTACAAAGTAAAGTGCTGAGTTTAATTTTGTTTAAAAAAATTAAGGGGTTAAGTGAGATTAGATTTAAAAATAATGCAAGGTTCAATAAATATAACTACATGTACTAGGTAACTGTCTGATAACTGATGTCTTGCTTGATATAAGATAGAAACTGTCTGACGTTTAACATTTTTCGATTTCGATTTTCTAATTATGGAAGAGAACTTACCAGAAAAAATCTTAGATATATATTTATATTTTTTTATGGGTAGAGGTGCTTGTCATAGATGAATAAACTACATACTTAACTGTTTTAACTATCGTGGTTTTCAACAATATTAGTTTTAGTTTAGCCGTGATTGCGGCACTTGCAACAAAGCCGTGGTATGTTTTAAACATCACGTTTCACACCAAATTTCCTAAATTAATTTGATACTTCTCTAAGTAAAAACTGGCCTAATGGAAAACTATTTGTAAAAAAACGTAAAAATGTGTAATGACCGTAAATTTACGGCGAAGCGTGTTAAACAGCTAGTCAAACAACCGGTTTAGCTTTGGTGAGAACCGACCGTCCAAATTTTTCTTTTCTAATAGCTTGTCTCAACTAAACTCCCACAAGAACCATTGGTTCTTATTGGAGATTAAGTAGGTATGTATACATTTCTCGTGTTTCATTACCTACTACGCAGAATTGGTACAAAATTTAACATTTTATAAGGTTCCTCTTATAACAAATTCTCATGAAATTTTGTGAGCATCGGCCAACATCTATTTATCATTTTGCAAAACAATGTTTGCTGGTGTCAGCTAGTGATAACATAACATTTTATATTTTTAACCCCCGACCAAAAAAGAGGGGTGTTATAAGTTTGACGTGTCTGTCTGTCTGTCTGTCTATGTCACCATAGCTCCCGAACGGATGGAGCGATTTCAAGTTAGTTTTTTTTGTATGAAAGGTGAGTCAGGCGCGAGTTTTCTTAGACTTATGTTTTATGAAAATCGGTTGTGCCGTTTAAAAGTTATGGGGGTGAGAGTGGGTAAGGGAAACCGAAAATCTGCAAATATACTAGTGTGGGGTATCAAATAAAATAGCATCGCGTTCACATTGCATAATATTATGTTGTTTTACGTTTAAGGAAATTAAGGGATTGGAATCGGGGGTTTTTCTTAAATTTTAAATTTAGATTTATGTAGTATGAAAGTAACTGCTTTTGCTAATTCAGTTCGGCTTTAACCCTCCGTGACTAACTCTAAGCAAGCGGCCATCAGCTCGCCTATCTCTTGTAAATATTTGTATTCTCGACGCCGGCCGAGTGTAGACAACTTATTAGCAGACTTCGTACGGCTTCCTCGCTATCTTTAATAGCTTATTTCGAAAGTGGTAACTTTATGAATTGGGTCGATTGTGAGAATTACGCAAGATATTTTGAAAGACGCACTTTACGTGATGTAAGATTATGGGAAGACAAAGGTAAAGTAGGTAACTAGAGAGATTTTATATTCTTAGGTAGGTACAGTCAGCGTCAATTTATAAAAGCGTCTGCGTCTAGAGTAGTAAAAAAATCTGAAAGTCACATAGCCAACACGGCTTTTTATAAATATACCTAGATTTAAAAACATTGATACCTTATCATAAAATTCTTTAGCAAAGAAGTCCCTATTAAAGGCAGACAGTCAAAATAAAAATCTTACCTTAATACAAATTCAATAGCGTGTCCAGCGTGGCAGGTAATTCTAACGGCGGTATATTGTATCTAACAACACGAAGTCTTTCCTTCTATGAGCAAGGGTCGCCGGTCTTCCATTCCTAACTATTTATCACGTGAGACAAACGGTTATCGCTAAATACGAGTACTATAGTTCCCAAAGTGCCGTTTATTTATCTAGTTAAAATTCCCAGACGATTTGTTGTTTGTTTTGCTATCCTCGGGCTCATTTGAAGCAGTGCTGCCAGCTTTTCTGGTTTACAAGTGAATATTTTGGCAAACACAACTGATTCTACTCTTCTAAAAACGGTTTCAAAATAAATTAAGATCTATAGGGGCCATTGCCAAAGCAACAGATTCAAATAAATAATGTGCTCTTACATCTAAAATTTAGTTGAAAGAGATATTTCTTAAAATATTTATGAAGGACGTTATCTGATAAAAAATATAGTATGTTCATGTAGTTGTACAACAAAGTATGAGGCACTGTATTCTATGTTCGCAGTTCACAACAGGGCGTCCTCGTGAAGCAATTTGTCTTCGTCAGAGAATCTTCAAATCTGCTTTTGATTTGATTACTGTTGTTGCTGTTCGTTAGGTGTTTGATAAATCCCTCTGTTACATTGTACAGAATATGTATCATTAAAGAAAATACTTGATTTTTCAGGTGGAATATTTTTGCGTGCGATCATTTTAATCTATAATTAATGGTTGCTGTGGCTAAAAAGTTCCCAGAATCCATTAAAACATGCGAGTTTTTGTATTGTTTTTCGTTACATACCTTTCCAAATACAACTTAAAATACAAGTATAATGACGCGTTTGGCAGTTACCATTAAAGTTTGATGTATCTAAGAAAGGAATATATATTATATTAAACTATCTTATATGAAAATAATTATGCTGTAAAATAAATAATTTGCAAATTTAAGAAATCTTTAGTTTAATATTTCATATAAAGCATTTCGTTCAAAAGGCGAGATAAAATGGATATTTGAGCGTCTTATCATAACATAACAATCCCTCTGAGTATTCGCGATGACGCTGTGGTCATATTCGCAATACTACGAAATGGTGTGCCATAAACTTAATTTAATGAACACACTTAGGTACCAGCCTCATGGAAATATTCGAGATTCAGCGATTAATATTATCGGGAACCGCTAACGCTTTTACGATATCATAGCTAGAGAACGTACAGTCCTTTAGGACATTCTTAGGATTTAAGGGCTTGGGTTGTTTAGGCTATTCTTCCCGCGGGAAAATACGATGATAATTGTCTATGGCCTCCCTTGATTTAGGTATAGATGTCAAGACTGAAATAATTTTCCAAATTACACCATTTGTTCTGAGATAGCGCCTTCAAGCAAACAAACAAACTGTTTAGCTTTATAATAGATTAAATAGTATAGATTCAGGATGCAAAATTAACATAAGCATCATTTCAAATAACCTTGAAAATAAGGTATTCTTAGATAAAATATATATTTCAAAGGACATCGTAGGCGAATTAGGTACTTATAATTTTATGGGATAGGTACCTAACACGGTTATATTTGATAGGTACATTAGATTTTTCATTGCCATACAAACTCTTTAAAGTTCTCTAATCATGCCGGTTTCCCTACGATGTTTGCCTTCACCGTTAAAGCACGTGTTTAACGTCTGGCGGATATACATAACTATATTAAAACCTACGAAATGCCCTTCAAAATCGTGAGGATCAAAGAAGGTTAATGCTCTTGACCACATATACCTATGCTATACAATACTAGGCTAGATCATATTTCGGCCATTGGACAGTACAAAAAATGTTAATACTCACTTAACTAGTTTTCGCAATGAACAATACGAGTACCTATTTTATTGAGTTGTGGCTGTGGCCAAGGTAAGCTTACTTTTTACCTATGTTCTATTCTCAGAACACTTCATAAGCTTATTTAAATAAGCAAAAAATCTGAGACTGTTCGATGAGTAATTTATAAGTGTCAAAAAGTCAACTTAATAATTTAAGGAACAAAAAAATTATGTTATAAGCATGAGATTGGCTCGTACTACACCTAGGGTTCTTTTTGTATTTATACACATTTGTGTACGTACGGAATCCTAAAAAGGCAAAAAAGGAATCCCTAAAAATATGACATACCTTTTGATAATTTTCTGGTTTCTGAGTTGGTGTTCTTTTCGGTAATTGTCGCTGTCGCAACCACGAACACGGATGAACCATGGTGATTTATATATTATAATAAGGTATCTATTGTTCATAACTATAACGATAATTTATGAAATTAAAAGTGGTTTCAAAAAAAAAGGTAAAAAAATAAAATAAAATCTGCATAAAATTGCATGTGTACGTACAGTACACATTATGAATGTATGTGTGTTGAAGTCGTAAATGTATAAATGATTTTTACTTCACTTTTTACTTTAAAATCGATATTTGTATTTATGAGGGATAAGAAAAACCATTGTTATACAGGGTGTAATTAGACTACTATCGAAAAATGAAAGGGGAGATTCAGACCACGATACTGAACAAATTTATCGAAAAAAAAAAGGTTTTTTTTTTTTTTTTTCATAATATTTTTTTTTCTATTTATAGGTTTTTTAGTCATCATACGTTAATTTAAGAACATGCCAACGTAATTAACACACTAATAATACAAAAAATACAATAAAAAAAATAAAACATCAGTGAATCTAATTTCACTCTCGCGCACGCTTTCGCGCCGATATTCATTCTAATACCCTTACACGTAATCACAGCTGATGGCATCCACACAGTGATAGCGCTTGCGTGTACGACCCATAGCACACACGCAAGCGAGCGCTATCCTGCTCTAAGCGCAATGAACTCTGGTGACCTAGTTAATAGATTTTATTTAAATCCATGCACAATTCCCGCCACATCATAGTTAATTTAAAGTACCTACAAAATAATTCAAAATTTATTTTGTTACTCAATCTTATAAAAGATTTAGGGGGGGCCTATGTCCTACAGTGCAGTTGCTAGGGCTGAAACGAACTCAATTCACCCTATTATTAGATTATCGGCCTACTGCAATCTTTGCCTACTGCACGAACGACATCTAGATAAAATTGTTAATATTCATAAAAACAGTTTGGTACCTAACCTAGGAAGGTACTTACATAAGTAAGTATTTTATTCTAAGTCTTAATAACAAAAATCAAATAAAAACTACTCAGATAAACAGCATTTAAAAAAAAATATTATGTTAAATAATACACGTAAATCTAAAACAGCTGTTCGAGCGCAATAAACTCTGGTGACCTAGATAATGGATTTTATTAAAATCCATGCCAAATTTCCGCCACACATAAGTTAGTTAAGTTAAAGTACCTACCTACAAAATAATTCAAAATTTATTTTTATTACTCAATCTACCTATCATAAGATTGAGGGAGGCCTATGTCCTGTAATGGAGTTGCTAGGGCTGGAACGAACTCAACTCACCCTGTTATTAGATTATCGGCCTACTGCAATCTTTGCCTACTGTACGAACGACATCTGGATAAAATTGCTAATATTCTTATTAAAAACAGTTTGGTACCTAACCTAGGTAGGTACATAAGTAAGTATTTTATTCTAAGTATAAATAACAAAAATCAATTAAAAACTACTCAAATAACAGCATTTTAAAAAAATATTATGTTAAATAATACACGTGTAAGTTTATCTAAACCAGCTGTTCGAGTTCGTTCGCATTAAACAATAATCAATTATTTTTTATTTTTGTAGTCATACCTAACATAGGGAAAGGTATTTATCAAACGGAGTTTGTTCTAATTATTTTCGTAGGCATAGTGAACACGGCTTTTGCAAAGAATAAATTATCCTGTTTGTCGGCACCCTTTGCCATAAGCCGCGCCGCGTGGCGGTGCTTTTTGAAGATATGTATTATTGCCTATTATTTTCGTAGTGTTTTGAGAATCAATTCAGTCGGTGTTCATAACTCGTATTGAATACTTGCGCGTCGCATCGCAAATCTATGCACTGTTCAGCTTATTTTTTCTAGTATTTCTCTTTAATTAGTTTTAGTAAAATCCTTTCTTTTTCAAAAAATTTAGTTAAAGTTTTTTTTTATTTTATAGTATGAATAGATGGATAGATTTGTCTATTTCGGTTAGTAGTGTAAAGTGACGAGTGATTGTTATTCAAATGTTAGTGTGATGTGGTTTTGGCAATGTTTAGTGCGAGAGAATATGGACAAATGTTAATGTGTTACGGCGAGGCATGAGGAAATAAATGCCTCCAGAGGACTACAGAGTGCCAGTGTGTGTGTGAGTACAAGATGTGCCATGAAAGAGGAGGAGCTCAATTCGAGCCTTTTCTTGTGCGACCGAGGCGACAGCGAAATTAGGTAAGTAACTAAGTACATTCAATGCCTTCAAATGTTATTCTATTAACGTTCCCACTGCTAGGACACAGGGACTTCTCTCTTGACGAGAGAGATTAGGCCTTAATTAAACCACGCTGGCCAAGTGCGTGTTGGTGAATGTCACATGTCCTTCAAACTCTTTTAAAGTTCTCAGACGATGCCGGTTTCCTCACGATGTTTGCCTTCACCGTTAAACCACGTGTTTAAAGCGGACATAAATATCTCAAGAAGAAAAATCCAGAGGTGCGTGGCGGGGTTTGAACCCACGACCTTCAGAATGAAAGTCAAGTGTGCTTGCACTAAGCCAACGCGGCTCTGAAGAAAACAATAATTCACAGTAATAATAATAATAACACCACAAGTGTTATTATTAATTAGTCAAAATCGTGACATTATGTTTCTAGAGTATGTTATGAATGTTGAAAAAGTTCAATGACCTGAGAGATTTTAGAATTACGAGAAGGGTATCTGCTGTAAAAACCGCGGGAAAGCTGTACCGCGTACTAGTACTTTCCCGCGGTAAAATCCAATATTTTCCTGCATAAATGGGCTATTTAGGTAGGAGGACACTCGACTTTCATTCTCGAAGAAGAATTTCATGAAAGTCGAGTGTCCGCCCACTGCCTGCCTGCTACTACTAACGTTTATGCTACGAAACGATGCCATTTATCGATAAAAACATTACTGGTTACATTGCTGGTTGGCTAAATAGTCAGAAAATTTCAACCATCGATATCTCCGGCTACAATTTTTTTTTTGGACTGCGGTTTTTTTGTATTGATTTGGTTTGGTGTCCTGCATCCCCCCCCTTTTTTTTCGATAGTCGTCTGATTACACCCTGTATACTTTGCTGGACTGGACATTTATAACTGGAGCAAAGCCACGGATATGAATCTTGTAAACTCGTAAACCTAAATACCAAGAGGGTAAATAATATGCTTGATGCTGAAATGGATTAACCTTTATGTTTCGCCGACAAATATACAATCCTGTGGAGTCATAATTAAGAAATTTACTGTAGGTACATAAATATGGAATTAGAAGAATGTTGAAGTGGAATCATGTTGAGGAATTGAATCTTAGATATGATGAAGTAGAACCTTTTGTACGTCGTAATCCAAGTAACATAACAGAGATTATCGCCTCTTAACATCATGTTAAAAAAAAACACAAATAAAATTTTTTATTGAACCTTGTTCAACAATTGAAAATGTCAATTTGATCTCAGTTAGGCGGTAAAATTTAGCCTGATCTGATCGCGTTGATAGCCAATTGTTAAATCGGGGCTTATTCTCAAAGTAAGGCAACAGTTTTGTCTTCGTTCTATCAAATACAAGGTTGCTGTCTGATAGGATTCTATTGAGACTGGCGACTGTCAAGCCGGGCTAAACTACGTGGGCGTGGGCGGACCCGTATGCTAAGGAAGCCGACACCCGCCAGTTAATTAACTGTTTAACACTGCCCACATTACCCACAAAGCCCACTGGACCCACAGCTTCCGACAAACATTCGAAGGTAGGTAGCATCCTATAAATTGATGCGTATCGTACCTGTGTGCCTTTAAAACGTTTCGGGGAATTATTTTGATGATGACAAAGTTCAAGTTAGAATATGAATCAATATTCTACGAATCTTTTAGCATCAGTAGGTATTATATTAACTTATCGTATTAAAGTTATATAAATTTTGTTTAAGTATTTTTTATTAACTTATATATTAGATTGTTCAACTTCGTTAAGATCTTTTTTGATAGCTTAATTATATGTATATCGCTCCTATTATATAACATGCTTAACAAGTATTATCTTAAATGGATTGTAAGGAAGTAATAACTAGATCAGTTTGTATAAATCAGACATAAATCAATGTAGCCAAAATAATTTAAATCATCCAATTACGTTCAAGTAATTCGTTATTTTATTTATGGACAGACACATTTTATGGTCTTGAATTACATTTTATCAAGGACAAAAACTGTGAAAGGCGGTTGTATTAACATTACCAAAATCTTCAATTCAATAACGTAACCTAAACCTTTAACATGCTACAAACCCGATGGCTATTTTTCCGCATTTTTTGTTATTTTACGTAGACACACATACCACACATACCTTTTTTTTAAATTATGCAAAGACATCATTTTCTTCGACAGACGTCTTTTAATTTTATAGAAATTTAGACACAGAAGAGCGTTTACGCTGTTATGAAATATGGTAAATATCACACTGTTCTCTGATGGTAATAATAATTTATCCATCCCATTGAACAGGCTCACACATACCAGGCTAATAAAACCTTTCGCTTATAAAAATGTTATAACAACCGTACTTCTAGCAATCTTTACGAGTCCATCTTTGTCAATTATAAAGCAGAACAATAGAATGAAACAAAAAGTCGATTAAACCGTTTTCCTTCGAATGATACTGAGATAAATGAAACTGGTTCAATCAATTGCAGAAACAATGAGATCTTTATCCAAGTTGCTGGAATTTTACTTAGTGTTTGTTGATATTACCAATTACTTACTGAAGAACTTTTTGGAAAGGGAGAAAACATTATCAAATATTATCTCTTGTTATACCTACATGACCACGTAACTTATTTAAAGGGTCGTCCGGATAAACTCCGGACTTCAAAATAATTTTATAGATTTATGTGAAGCAGTTTGTTTTGTTGACTTCAGACCCTTTGATGAGCACTTTCCTCACATTAGGCAGCCGTAAGACTGCTCAAATTCATAGGATGGTGATTCTGGGCAAGCCATTTTTATTTCATTTTCTTTACATAAATATATGAAAATATATAAATGTAGACTGTATTTACTTAAATATGCCAAAGATGAGGCAGTTAACAAATATTCAATGTTCCCTAAATCATATTGCAAATATCCAAATCCCAATAGATATCCTTCAAAATGGCTTCTTAAAAATTATACCTCGGGGCCCCAGGATCTTGTATCAGTAGAAAAATGATTGGATTTTTTTGCGGTTGATTACAAACCTACGGTTACTGAGTCATATAAGATCGTATCTCACGTTAGCAACAAAAAGATTATATCTTATAATTATTTTCACGTCACGGCTAAACGTGGACCAAGCGCTGCCCTTCATTTTTTGTTGACCCGAAACTCGACGAGATTAATAACGTACAGCTAATCACAGATTAGATACTATCAGATGGTTTATGCCTAAAATCATATTTTTATTTCACATCCTCTTTGATAGATGGCGCCTTATGTAGCGATTAGAAAATAAGCTTTGTGAACATAAGCTGATCGACATAGAAGTTGCGCTGAAAATGTTTTAAATAAAATCCTTGGTTAGATAATATTTAATTGTTGCGTTTATCACTTCACATTTAGAATAAATTAAAAAATAAATATTATGTTTAATTGCCTCCTTGTGGTATGTATCAGAACTATTTTGCTAACTCATTTTCATTATAATAATGCTACTGGTTGGTAGATGGCGTATTTATATGTAAGTATTAATTAGGAAATTGTATGCTACTCCCTCATAGATGGCGTTGTTGACCAAACACAATTAGTGCGTTTCATTTTTATAAAAATCTGTAGTAAGTAGGTAATCTTCGGGAGGTATGATAAATTTATGATTTAAATAAATTAATGAAAACATTATTTTTGCTTGTCTTTTTTCATTGTATTAATCTTTTTTAAAAATCTAGCTAGTTGGTATATTTCTAAAACTACGAACGAAACGCAACAGCGAAATTTATATTGTTACTAGGGGATACAACACAGATAAAAAACATCAATGCTTCATGAACCTGAAGTTTTAAACGTTTAATTTTTAAACAAAAATATTTAAAAACATAATGCTTCTGGAACTGAATCATTATTTAATATAAAATAAGTTTACGAGCTGTTAATGAACGTGTAATTATATTACGTATGTTTATATGAAATCTTGCAACTAAATTTTGTTTACTTTCATTTTGTATGATAGTAATGCATGACGACGTTATCTCTGAGCGTTTAAATAATAAATAAAATCATTATTCCTGGAAAATCCAAACAACAATATTAAGCCTCGTGGTACTCTAACCTTGTGTTACGGGTACTAGACGAGAGATATACATAATATAAAAGACATACATATATTATACATTTTATTTAACCAACGTTGACATCCTTAGGGCACCTTATGCTATGTGGATGTTAAGCGTCTACCGATTTTAGCTTATGTTACAAAAATATAAAATATAAGCTTAAAATTTGTCATACTGTATTTTAAAATCTACTTTTATTAGCATAAAGCTGTCTACCACCCCGCGTACCCCACGCTCCGTAGGTACGAGCAGTTTGGGCAAAGGCCACTATAAGCCGACCTCTGTGCTAAACCCGCGTGCTTGTAATGCTCAGCTCTCGATAGGTTGGTACAATAGAACACTATCTTTTTCGGAAATTATTTTATTGTTAACCCCTCACAAAAAGAGGGATGTTATAGGTTTGAAGTGTCTGTCTTTCTGTCTGAGATAAGTAATCAACTTTTTAGTTTTTTTTTTGTATCATAGACATGGTTCATAAAAACTCATATTTCAAGAAAAACGTTCATACTAGAATCCTGATTTTTGACACTAACCTATCTGAATCGTAGCCAGTACTTACGCAATTTTTAACTTTGAGCATCGTGCCATACCTCAGCCAAAATTGTAATTGCGCTTGAGTTCGTCGGCTGACGGGGCGCGGGGCGCGGGGCGCGGGGCGTGGGGCGGACGCGGCGAGGCGCGGTGCGCGCGCGGGCGGCTTGCCGCGTTATAATTCGCGCCGTAGTAACTACCTATTTATTAACTGTGTTCGGGAGCAACGCTATTGGGTTCACGCGAAGTCAAAAGAATCCCATTACAATATTTTTTTCTAAAAGCTAGGTACCTAATATAGCTAGTAAAATACTGATACTTGAAATTATCAAATAAATATGAAGGTGGATGCTTTTTAGTAGGTAGTCTAACATATTTAAACATTTTTAAAAACATCCCGTATTATTATTTATTACCCTTTTGATTGGTGTATCATACACGTAGATACCTTCCTAATTCTCAGAACTAGAGTAAGTACATATACATAAACCCAACTTAAGTCCGGTTTCAACAAAGAATTTAAAAAAGTCCTAATTATAAATTAAACATTTTATTAATAATCAAATCGTTTATTATTAAAAATTAAAGTAACTAGTCTATAACACTAATAACTTTTATGATCAGTGTAAATTGAATAAATCTGAAAATACGCCTCAGTCAGACCATATATTTTTTTAGAAGTAAATCCAGAGGCGGGGGCGCGGGATTTCAATTACGACCTTCGGAATATAAGTCAAGTGTGCTCGAACTTAGCCAACACGGCTTTTTTTGGTATTTTATGTAGGTATTCATAGACGTAAAATCTGGGATTACATAAGTACATTATCTGTATATACAAACAAACAGTGTTAATCAAAATAATATCATATATTGTAAGCGGCAAGGCTCAATATCCCCGGGCTAGCAGTCCATGGAGTTACTGCATTTTTGAGTCAAGACGTTGAACACGCTAAGTTGTGGCGCTGTGCTACATACATCGCAGGTCAGCTAAGGTACTAAATCAGCAACGTTCCTTCTAAGCAAGCAGTGGATAACATTACAGGCGAAAAATTCGCGAGTTTACAGATCTGTCGAAAATATCGAATACTGTTCTTCCAAAGCGCAAAGTACCCACCTACAATTCGTGAAATAAAAACTACTAGATCAATTTTAATCACATAGGCTATATATTTTATACCCGTGCGAAGCCGGGGCGGGTCGCTAGTATTTTATATATTTAAATTCATAACAAATATTTTCACTTCATTTTTCATCATTATCATTTCAGCTATAAGACGCCCACGGCTAGTCGGCTGGACATAAGCCTCAAAGACGACCAAACATTACAATCGGTCGCTAATTGCATCCAACCCTGACCATGTCATCTGCTGTCATATTTTAAATAATTTATATCGACCTTTTCATAATTTCTAATAATAATGATTAATATTGACATGATATATTTTCTAATTAACACTATTTGTTTTGTATTATATCTTAAATTGAGTGTGATAGTATAATATAATGAGTAACGTATTTTATTTTTAACACCCGACCAAAACAGAGGGGTGTTATAAGTTTGGTGAGTCGGTCTGTCTGTCTGTGAGTCTGTCTGCCTGTCTGGGACATCATAGCTCCCGAACGAATGAAGAGATTTCAATTTAGTTTTTGTATGAAAGGTGAATTTGGCGCGAGTGTTCTTAGACATATTTCATGAAAATTTGTTGAGCCGTTTGGAAGTTCTAAGGGTGAGAGTGGGGAAGAATAACCGAAAATCTGCAAATATACTAGTGTGGTATCAAATGAAAGCGCATCGTGTCCACATTACATAATATATTATGTTGTTTTATATTTAAGGAAAATAAGGGGTTGGAATCGGAATAAATTTTAAATTTAGATTTATTTAAGCTCTAAATATTTTGCATTAATTTTACCAATATTATAAAGCTAAAAAGAGTTTTTTTTTTGTTGGTCCGATTTGAAAACTTCTTTCATTATTAGATAGCCCATTTATTTGTCTTATAATAAATTAAGTATATCCGATGTCTAGTACTCGTAACACAAGCTTATAGCTTACCACGGGGCTAGATGCTATGTGGATTGTCCGGAAATATTTACCTCTATATTTATTTATTTTTGCCTTTGATTAGCCGTAACAATTATTCGTTTTTGAATAAATACTGTGTCAGCATGATAAAATTATATAACTCTCTTCTGTAACATTTTGTAATAATTGTCAACTAGTGAAAATGTATTATAAAAATATAGTAGGACATCATAAGTGCGCAGGAGATATTCACCCGACTCACAAAGCCAGTAGCAGCTGCGTACGTGAGTCCATTCATTACGCTCCTCATTCATCCAAAATACTCTGGTCTGGTATGTATTCTGTGGTCTGGTGAATACAAAATACGCCAGGGGTCTACTTAATTTGGACGGAAAGCGCGTTTGTACCAATTTGGAAGCAAGAACCAGTATTGAAAGACCCGTACCCACACAGTGACTGTCGCTCCCGCTACACACCGCCTACTCCCTCGAGCTTCTGCTTGCCTAGTATTTAGTGCTTTGCAACGCAATGCCGTTTAAGCGCACACCGCCTCTGTCGCCCCACGCGCCCGTCACAGCTTACAGCAGCAGCGCCTAGCCTATTGGCTGGTTTATAGTTCTAGGATCTCAGCCACTGCATGCTTGCTCTTGAGAGCCTTATTTAACAATAATAAATAGATCTACCAGAAGTTACTGTAAAAGGAAGCACGATGATGAATTCCTCGAATTCGTAGCGGAAATGCGAACCTAATGCTAAATGACGAAACTTGATGTTATTATTTTCCAATAAATGTATTTTTTTTTATCTGTTCACAACTACTACTACTATTCAAGTCACTTCTGCTATTTATTCTTCGCTCTTCGGGGTATTTTCACTTGTTCACTTTCGTTTCCAAATACTGAATCTCTCCTCGAGACACATCCCGCGTATTTATGTCAATATTCTAAAAAGCTGTAGAAAGCTATAGCCTTTTTATAAAACGTAAGCAAATAATATAATAACTTATTCTGTGCCTATTCCCGAATAATCTATAAATAGAACGCGTAAAATATTACCTAATCACAACAATGCACATGCATTTATACGTAGATATACGTATAAATACCTACTACATCTTATTCTATACATAAAGTCTTCGTCGGTCGCTAACAAGTATAAAATGTTGGAACAATTGATTATCAAAATAGAAATAGTGTAAGTTTCATTTTTCAAAAAGACCGGGTTATATTTCTCAACTAAGTACCTACCAGTAACCAGTAATGTTTCATACATTTATGCCATTTTTAACCTCCAACCAAAAAAGAGGGGTGTTATAAGTTTGACGAGTTTGTCTGTCTGTCTGTGGCACCATAGCTCCCGAACGGATGGAGCGATTTCAATTTAGTTTTTTTTGTATGAAAGGTGAGTCTGGCGCGAGTGTTCTTAGATATGTTTCATGAAAATCGGTTGTCCCGTTTAAAAGTTATGGGGGTGAGAGTGGGTAAGGATAACCGAAAATCTGCAAATATACTAGTGTGGGGTATCAAATGAAATCGCATCGCGTCCACATTACATAATATTATGTTGTTTTACGTTTAAGGAAATTATGGCATTGTAATCGGGGGTAAAATTTAAGAAAATTAAATTTTAAATTTAGATTTATTATGTTAGGTACCTACTAAAATCGATGACATGGTTCCTAACAATAAATCTTTGCATGACTCATAGTTTCAGATTTTCCAAAGTCATATTACATCATGTACCTTAGTAAGTATAGTATATTTAGATTATAGCACAGATTTGATTATAGATAGATCCAGGTCTATATTTGAAATTTATTGCCATAAATGCGAACATACTGCGACAACTATAAGACGCAGCAAGAGAAAGGCCTACGTGTAAGAAGAGGACAGCAACATTAGGTAAATAACAAGGGAGCTGGATTGAGCTGAATTCCACTTAATTCCGTTCCGTTACATTATGGGTTATTTTTTTATATAGAGACGCGCTTGACCTTGAAAGAACTGTTGTATAACGTAAAGTTGCATAAAGATGACAAGTACCTGTTTCTCAATTTCCGAATTAAATTGTCAATCTATACTAATATATAAAGCTGAAGAGTTTGTTTGTTTGTTTGTTTGTTTGAACGCGCTAATCTCCGAAACTACTGATTCGAATTGAATAATTCTTTTTGTGTTGGATAGTCCAGTTATCGAGGAAGGCTATAGGCTATATAACATCACGCTACGACCAATAAAGCAAAGATATAGTGGTAAATGTGTAAAAAACGGGAGAAATTGTTCATCTTTGAAGCCTTCCGTTGCGTGCGCCGTGAAAACGGTTCAAGATACACAAAAAATATGTATTAAAGAATAATAGCTCTTTTAATGATCTAAAAAACAGTCCGCGATAGTATATGTCTATCTTTTAAGATTAACTCACAAAAACCGTTTTTATGGTACCTAATTTGGTCGAAATAATTTGTTTAAGTTGTATCAACATAATAATATTAATCTTTATTCAAATAAATATATTGTTGGTTAAGAGTACTTCATCCATTATAACGCGGGTAGCACCGCAGGGCACAGCTAGTATTTAATATATAGAGACCGTTACCGGTTGCACGACTGAGTTTACTCGGAGGTTGTGAAACAAACCGATGTAATGATGTAAACCTGCCTCTTCAAATGCTCTTTAACAAGTACCTAGCGATAGACTAGATATTTATGTAGATAAAGTAGATCTAAACAGCATCTGTTGTTAATAAATATACGAACGGGCATAATACTTATTATTATAAATGCGGAACTACTGAAGCACTTTAAAAGAAACTTGGTTTCTACACAGATTTTAAAGTACCAGAGAAAGACGCGGAAAATACAAAGGTATGTCTGCGGGAAAATTCATTATAACGCCGGTAACACCGCGAGGCACTGCTAGTATCTAGTAGCAAATAAAATAATAGTAATTCCTTGTAAACAAGCTTAAACTGCTTGAACCTTAATAGGGTAGGACGTAGGCATAAGTCCATATAAATATTAAAGGTAAGTATATTTTTGTGTATTATAGTGAATACCTACAATCTGAAACATTCAAGAAACTAGTCTCTAACACCAATACCTTTTATGATCAGTGTAAATTGAATAAATCTGAAAATAATGATTGTGAACAAATGATTGTGCATATCCAAATGTGCGAAAGAGACGCATAGACCCATCCTTCTTTTTAAATTGCGCGAGCACGCTTTGAATAGACATTTAGCGACATCTTGTAGTGAGTGGAGGAATTATTACGCTAGTGAAATCGAACTCAAAACTTGGGTTCTAGTTCTCGGGCACAGAATACATAATAGTACCCTTCGGGTGCCCGAAACTATTCGAGAATTAGTACGGACCATGGCGTCATTTGGCATGGAGTATCTATATGTATCTAATCTGTGCAGCTAATGGATTGTTTGGCGTTGTTCTTGCCGGCTCAGCTATGATACTGCTAAATTGTTAAATAAAGCAAATGCTTAAATGCTTGGTCAAGATCTTAAACCCTTGATTAAGCGAGCTGACTTTGATTATTTTGACCGCGCCGATTATAACGAATGTAACATCAACTAACAATATGTAGCACTACAATAGGTCCAAACAGTCAGGTCAGAGGCGGAGTCTGCTTGCGGCACAATGGGTAGCGGATTCGATTCCCGCCGAGGGGTCAAGTATTTGTATTTTCTGTAAGCACTTTCGCCATGGTATGGGTTTTTAATATGAATAATAAAAAATATCAATTTATGTTTGTCTAATATTTAAAAAAATATAGTACCCGTAACGCAAGCTAAGAGCTTACCACGGGGCTAATTGTTGTTGTGTGGATTCTCCGGAATTATTTATTATGTTATTTTCTATTAACTGTGAACAATGTCAATACATCGGTATCACTAATACCTATTATATGTAGGTATAGTTAATTTATTCCATTCAAAGGTCGCATGGTAGATATTGCTACGAGCATAAAGTCAATCAATTTAGCTTATAATTTATGGTCATTTATTGGTGGTCTGGTGGTTCTTTGAAAATGATGTTTTGGTACACAAATCAGAGAATGAAAAAAATGCGTTTGATAAGAAGAATATTATTTATTTTGAATATTGGGAAAAGACAATGGCCATAATGTAAATAATGATATTACGTCATTGGGATCACCTAGCACGGAAAATAGCCTAAACGACAAGAACAAAAATATTTTTCTAAATATTTTTCCTTTTAAGACGGTAAAACAAGGAAATACTCTCAATTTTAACAAATTGACCTTAAAGGAAAATGCGCCGAATTTAATAAAAAGGTTTCAATATAATAAATCACTGGGATTTAAAACATTCAAGTTGCTTTATAATGTATTTTATTTACGTTCAGAATTCATTCTAATATTCAAATAATACCGACAAACAAATATATTCTCAATTTGAAATAAAAATAAACCCGAGCAGAACGAAACCTCTTTTAAAAGTAAAAAATCATATCATTCTGTAATTGGGCTCGTGATGCGCTTTTTTTGATACCCCCATTTGCATAGCATTTGCACACATTCGGTTATTCTTCCCACTTTCACCCCCCAAATGATTTAAGTATGATATTTAAAATTTTTTTTTGGGTGAAGTACCCAATTGAGGTTTATGATGCCACTAACAGACAGACACGTCAAACTTATAATATATTATAACCATTTGTTTTCGGTCGGGAGTCAAACATTTAAGATAAAGTTTTCTTAGTTCTTTGATTATTCAAATATACTTAACATTGCGTCGTGCATTTAAGTTTGTTGTTGGTAGTCAAGGTTTCTAAGTACCAGTTTGTTTATTACCGTCACGTGTAGCCAACTACTTAGAACGCGATTCAATAAGAGCTATGTGTTTGCATTATACATAGTGTAGGTAAAGAACACTACAACCCTAATTATACCATAGACATAACGCGACCTTTTACAATTCTCCACAAAAGCATTTTTAAGTGGTTGTACTAAATTTACTAAACGGCGTTGACTGAGTCTGAGTTTTTTTTTATTTGATTATGCCATGAAATTGAAGCTATTGTACGGTTTAAATTTATTTTAAAAACTGCGTATTTTGAATGTATAAATCATACCTGTACGTAGTACATTTATGTTAAAACTCATATTAATAATGTTGGTTTTCTCACCTTAAAATTCTATTCTACGAGTAGATTAAGTTTGCTCGCTCAATCGCAATTAGATCAATACCAATATACCTATACCAAATTATCTTTGTGTAAAATTTCCCTTACAAATTATACATACATTCCATTTGGGCATTCTTCTTTACTTAGTACTTAACTTTCGCTTCACATACAGGTTTAGATGACCCAGATGACCTAAGTAATATAATCCGAAGCAACTTGATAGCTTTAAAGCGTTAAACTTCGTCGAAGTACTAACTTCATCGATTCAACATTGATTAAGTACATTTCACTGCGATAACGTGAATTGAGTTCTAGGCCGCACACTTTCTACGTTACTCTGCGATTATATTATACACGAGTATGAGTCACGGATCGGCAAGCGCAGCGTAGGACGTCCACCAACTAGATGAACGGGGTACCTGTTGAAGGCCGAGGCCTCATGGTGGATGCAGGCCGCTGCCAGACGAAAATAGTGGAAATCATTGAGGGTGGCCTATGTACAGCAGTGGACGTACGGCTGAAATTATGAGTATGAATTTGTATAAAATTAGTGGCTAATAATCGAAGAATATGAATAAAAAATCACCCATCAACACATCGGGTGTTGAAGGGTTATTTTTTCAAGGCATCTTCAATCTTTTATTAATATTTCCAACAGTCACTAAGTATCTGCGCCGGTTTTTGAATCAATTACAATAAAACACTTATTACTTTTTAATTAGCTAAGAAAATCTTTTTAATGACCGCTACCGCCAACTAACCACCGCTGGATAGAGCCATAAAATAGAAACACAAAAAAAAACTCTGCCCGTTTCAAAATAAGTATTTGTATAATCAGATAATACCGAGATTCTTTGAATTTAACATTTATGAAAAAACTTTTATATCTTTTTAATTCCATAAAATTATCTATTAGGTACAAAAACGTTCACTTCCATGATTTGCATATATAAACATGAATACCTAATAAAGGCAATCAACCTTAATTTAAGGATTCTTGCTAAAGTTATAAAAATATTAATTTTATAACCTAGCGAGATAAATGCCGTATAAAATGTACTATCTTGGGTTTAAATCAAGTAGCCTCTGTATAGAAACAAGTGCTAGTGATTATCATAAAGATAAAAATCATGAATTTGGTATTTCTAGTTAAATCACCCGTTGTAAATATACTTGCTATAAAAATTATCTTGCTTATTTATGTCATCACCATAAGTCTGACATCATACCCGTGTATTATGGGTCCTATATTTTATGTCTTATAGTTTTCACTATAGGTATGTGACAGACTCTCCTTCATCTTATTTAAACACGAGTACAAATTTCAACTTTTGATTGTTGACAAAATAGGTACTGAATAGTCATGATGACATCATAAATAAATAGGTAATCTGTTTAGGCCATCTGTCAGCCCATCCAAAAATAAGGGACACCCATTTTTCGCAAATCACTCGAAAATAAATCGCCCGAAAATTTACGTCACGCGAAACTTCAATGCACTAATTCGTCTTGATTTTTAGCTAGCAAGAAAAAAAATACGTATTGAATTTTTGACGGCGACTACATTTTTTAATGTGGTCCGGAGAAGCCTATCTACCTTCTAGGTCTTCATGTCCCATCTTAGACCACATCGTCACTTTACATCAGGTGAGATTGGGGTGCAACTAAGGCTTATCTAGCATTAAAGAAAAACAATTGTCATCTACCGGAGTCTTTTCGGAGTTGTCACTGATGTGTAAAAAACTAATTCAGCTCAGCTTCAGATTAAATACTTAGCGTGTCTCAACAAAAAAAAAAACTGTTCTACCAAATTACAAACCTTTATAAAATAAAAAAATATAATATTTTTTTCAAGTTGGAAAAAAGCGTTGGAGCGGAGCCCACCCAACGCTAAGAGGCGACGTGGAAGGCCTATAGGATCCGATGGCGGGACGAACTTGACGCTTATAAAAAATCTTGGCCTGAAGTGGCGGCAGTTCGAGACGAGTGGAGGGAGAAAAGGGAGGCCTTTGCCCAGCAGTGGGACAGCCAGGCTATTAAAAAAAAACCTTTTTTCTGTAAATAATGTGATTACTGTTGCAGAGTCATTTAAGCTTAAGAACTTGTGTAAGAGGGTCTCGGTCTCGTATATCATTAAGTTACATCATCATTCTCTTGCCCTTATCCCTTATTACAAAAGAATGAAAATAAAGTTAAACTAAATAAATAAATAATATGTTGAGTGTGTTATATCGTGATAAAATACTAGTACATAACTGGCTATCGATAAAAATGTGCAAGCAACTAGAAGCTGGTTGAAATCATCTTTACCGCTACGCATTACGAGATACCAATCACAAAGCTCGCGTTTTCTTTTTATCTATCACCACCGCACCGATCGCTGCATTTACCGTTCTTACTACAAAAACGGATTAGATACATTCTGTTCTGCGGTGACGGCTATTTGTTCCGCGAATGGGTCTCGTTTTCCCAACATTGTTTTTGTTTCTCAGGATGCTAGTTTCAATCAGCATAAGGTGGAATCAATTGTATCATGCTTCATTCAATGAGATTCTAATAAGTGAGCGAATTGTGTGAATTTGTTCTCGGACTTCAGTTGATAGTTAAATGCTGTTTGTTTTATAGTCACTTTATTGTGGTGACAGTAACAGAAGAAAGCATTTGAAGGACACAGTCATCGATAAAATACAGTAGGTCTAAGTTACAAGATAAATATTTCTGGTCAATCCATACGGCGTCATCTTATCTAGCTCCATTCTCAACTTTATTTTAATAATCAAATCAAGAAACACAAAATCACTACATAATTTCTACACAAATTTAAATAAAGCTCTGTTTTGTTGTTTTCTCTCTGCAAACTGCCAACTGATAATTTTTAGCTCAATTCTATACAAGTAATCTATAAAAAAAAGAACAAATGTTCAAGGAATCTGTTATTTTATTTGTCACACAGAGCACATAATATATATGATACTCGCATACATCTGCAACATTATAATAATCTTCTGAGTACGTATTCAGTTACAATGTAATAAAATAGGTTACTTTCGCATAAACAGTCGATAATAAACTGTATATGGCTATTAAATTAACATTTAGCATTGGTAATTCGCTAACGAGAAAAAGTGATCTTGATAATTTTTATTACTTTAACATAGTATGGTTCGAAAAAGTATGTAGAATTATGGACTATTGTGTTGTCTAAAGTAAACCTTTGTTATGTTTATTTATATGAAGAAGTGTTTGAACTGGAAATATTATCCGACATCAATAATATTAGCATCATAACAGTCCGAGTTACATTCGATTTATTCGATAATTAAACATTTAGTCTTATGGTAGTAAAATTTGTTATAAACTACTCAGAAAGAAGGCAGAAATGTCCACCCAAATATTCATGCTCATATTCGATTATTTAAAAGGTATATTTGATATGTAAGCGCTACATTAGACCTTTTTAATAATCGAACATGTTATTACGACCATTGTTTAAAAAATATAACAAAGAAAATCAATGGCCGCCTATCGCTAAATCAAACAATCGTTCAAATAGCTTACCCCTAACTAGGCGCAATTGCACGCAATATAAACCCTCTCTAGGGTAGCTTTGGGGCGATTCGTTATTCTATCGATTTCAAACATTTCCGACGCGAGAAGGGTTCCGTATTATTGGCACAAAGCGATGAACCCTACAGTTCGCGGCAGTTAATCAATCTAAAGCTGCAGACATCAAAGGATGTGATGAAGCAACGCTGAAGACTAAAGACTACACTTTAAGACTGATAATATTGAAGCTACACAGTTGATTATTATTATACCATCTTTATAAGATGAATGAATTAAAATAACAGCTTCTTTCGTTGGTTCCCAGTTTTTACAAAGTAAAAAAACGTCTTAAAGCAACAAATGTGTTTCAATAGCTACGTTCTTTGACTTAAATACAATAAAAAAGCTTAACGTTTACAAAAAAAGCTTTCGTGCGAATTATTTCGGGGTGACATATTGGGCCTCCGAATCATTTATTTAAAATATAAAGTTGATATCCAGAGGATATCTATCACAGCTATTGGAAATAAGTTACATATTTCTAGGGTTTGGGTGTTTTCTATGTATCATATGTATGTATTTACAAAAAAAACAAAAACATGTTTATGTAGTATATCAGTCACCTAACACCCATAGTACAAGCTCTGCTTAGTTTGGGGTTAGGTGATGCTGTGTAAGTAGTCCGGCTATATTATTTATTTATATTTTAGACAGAATAGATTAATGAAACTTAGACTTTATGACTAGGTCCTATGTCCAAAAATAATTAATAATTGAACACAGTCAATAAAATGATTGGCTAGTCTTAGCCAGTTCCAAAGGGCATAACTAAGAGCTTTATAGTCGCTCTAGGATCTGTTCAGTTTAACAGCACCCAGAGGTATTGTCTCCATTATGTGCCACGCAACAATCGCGCTCTGAGCTTGTTGCCCACAAGCGGGTTCTGAACCGACGACGTCCACGCAATTACTCGCAAAGGCTAGGTTTCGAATGCACTATCTATTGATTTAATAACGCAACTAGCTGTGTAGGCAGAGCTTTATTATTACGAAACCGGTTGCAAAACTGGACATTGGAAGAATATTAAGCAGGTTATGGGCTGCTTTTGAAATCTGTGATGTGAGGCCGAAAGCATATTTTAAAATTAACTGCTCGCCGCGAGGCAGATGTTTACAGAGTCAATTTACATTTTGCTCATGATAAAATTCAAAATGGACTAAGTAATGCTTTCATCAATTATTATGATTAAGGATTGGTATGAATTTGAATAATTTGTGAGGATTATTCAGGTGCAAGTTGAAGGTTTTAAAACGATTTTATTTTTAGACTCATGTCTTTTCATATTTTAGCCGACCGACTGTTTCTTCGAGATGATTTTTGTGTTTCGTATCATATTATTAGACAAGGATTTTTTCCTATTTCAATAAACATTTATGTTTTGAATTTTTACAGCATAAAAAGATAAAGATGTTTTTTGCATGTATAAGGTTGTACTTTCGCAATGACGCAACGCAAAACGGATCGTCGTTGACGGGAAGTTGTAGAAAAAAGCGCCGGAATGCGGTCGGGGACTCGGGCCCCGTTATCAGTATCACTGCAAGCCGATACCCCGAGTTACTAGGTCTTCTCGAGTATTGTGTTAATGGTTAACGACTGTGTTTGTTTAGGCATGTTATTGTAAAGTACAAGTAAAATAGTCGATAAGAATTTGTGCAATAAATGAGAATATTGAAATTATGTCATACTAATGTATATAAATCTATAAGAAAGTCCAGCAGCGAGATGGGCGAAGGACATCTACAAAGTCGAAAATTCTCAGGTATTTGGGCCATGCCCAGACAAACTTTTAGCCCATACAAAATAACGAAGGTCTGGCTGTTGCTGTTGAAGCTTTATTGAATTGCATTGGACAACTATTTGGTATTTACTCAGCAGTGGATTCTAACTGAAAGGGCTAATGATGATGATTTCTATGGTCCTAGTCTGGCCTCGTATGGGGAGTGGGTTGGTCATCCCTCTAGCATCCTAAATAGAATCAACTAATCCATTTCATCATTACATAATTTAATGCCTAAATAGATGTACCTGAAGCACTTATAAACAGGTAATATTTCAACTAAAAATATGATGGAAATTATTCTGTATGGTATAAAGGTCAAGGTGACTGAATAGAGTCGGACTCTCAGGGGAATCTATTATGCAGTCAAAAGCGGAGTATAAGCTAAAAGCTTTTTAGCTACGGCGTTGCCCATGTTTTATGGATTTTCCCGCGGTAAAAAAGCAGCCTTTAGCCTCCCTCAATAAATATGCTTTCCTGTAATTAGCGCGTTCTAACAAACAAATTCTTCAGCTTTATAAAATTGGTATAGATATAACATTTTTATGAATGCTAAGGAGATATAAGAGTTCGTAGCATTTTGAGTTCGTTCAAGACTTATAATGTTCAACTATTACCTATTCGTTGCGGACTAGAATATGGCGATGTCATGAGATGATTCATAGTTTTTATTTTAGCAATTTGAACGGTGCTACCCTGACGTAAATATTTACTTACCGAAAAAATATTAAAAGTTGGGTTTAATTCAATGCAAATTTCAGAGATACATAATGTAGATAAATGTTCTAAGTAATTCATTTTGTAGTTCCTTTCTGTTTTTTCTGTTACTATGTTTGCCGATTCGTTGAAGTGGTGGCGATTGTATTATTTACATAAGCAAAATTAATAGTTATCGTTTTAGTTATTAAGTAAAATTTATTTCTATTAGTGTATAAATTAAGGCTGGTGATTTATTATGTAGTATGCGATTGTCATTTTAAAAGATACTTAGGATCAACACAAATAAATTTTACTGTTGTGTTTATAGTAATTAATGAAAGTAAAAGCTCTGTTTATATAATTAATAGTCTGGAAACAACGTCTTATTTTCGCGTGATCATTATCTAAGCAGAATATATATTCTGCTTAGATAATGATCACACATCGACACATACCATCAGGTGAGATTGTAAACAAACATAGATATATCACTCATTAAAAAAAGATTATCAAATAAAGGTATGCCTCATATTAATGTAGGTACTTCTAACTTCATCGTTCAACAGCACTACCGGTAGTTATGAAAGCTAAGTAGCAACGCAAATTCTATTCTACAGGCGCACATAGTCATAATTTCATAAGCGGTCGGCTGCCAAATGCTAATTTGTAAGACATCACATCGTTTGACTGAACTGACACTAAAGGTCAGCAAGGGATCATTGCTCGGGTCAATTTTGCACGGCATTATCGTAAACACTTCTTAGATCTAGGGTACACGATAATGTTGGTATTGCCGTAATTACCATTAACTTTTTTGGTATAATTATTTCGAATCTAGTATGTACTTAATTTTTTTTATTTAGTATATTAGAAGTAAACTTGACCTTAGCCTTTAAACTAGGTCCTATTTACGCCGGTAGTTAGTATACCCGGGTCGCTGACACACTTAAGCTTACACGCTGTTTTACAGTTAAGCAATAACATACTTATTTTTAGTATTAAAACAACAAATACCTTTTCATAAATTCCTAGCATTAATAAACTTGCAAATAAATTCTACATAACTAAAACGACAACTATAAACTTGGAGCACCACTTAACTAAAAAGCACAATAAATATAATCGACAACGAATTGGCAAACATAGTACAGAGCAAACAGAAAGGCACTGCTAATACAAAAATATTGGAGCTTACCCAACCGAGTGCAGTTATATGCAAAATATACCGGACAAGTAAGCCAATTATCCATATGTGGTATTTGCCTTGTGGCTGGTGCCTAGTGCAACACTCGACTCAGTGCCACCGAGTGCCGTCTGCTGACGTAATATGGTAAACGGCATGTGACATGAGTTCTGACAACCGTTCTTACCACCGTACTCATAAATATATTTCACTTTTTATGTCGGAATTAGAGGATTAAAAGAAGGTTTAATAAAAAGCGATAAACCTTAATAAGTGTCAAATCCGTTAATTAACAGTTCAATAAAAACAATTCACCCTGTCAGTCTATCTCTTTAATAGTCGCATTATAATATAAGGCATGAATTGGCCTATTGTGTGATTTTGATTTAGCAAATTTAGTTATATTAATTAGCAAGAAATAGCAGTTTTTATGAATACGTTTTTCTTTAGCTGCTAGGGTAAGGTATGATCGAAAATGTATTTCTATACAGATGCTATTAATAGTCAATATTATCAGATTCATTTCGATAAGAGGTACCTACGAAATTCGTGAGGCATTTTTCGCCCTGTGTATGTCTTAGGTTCTTAACAAGCTAGCGCGTGTTTCTTTGCGTCAATTTTAGTTAGGCCTTCGAACAAATACTATATTATTTTATAGAAATAAGCTTTGCTATGTATCAATTTGAAGGCGTTTGGAGGAAAATATGGTATAGTTTAACTTTCGAACTGAACACACTTTTCTACTTTCAATCAATAATTACATCTGTCAATGCTAACAATCAAAGTAGGTAATCAAAGATTATTTGTGACTTTTCGGGTTTCCGTTTGATCGCGGTACCTTGGCAAGTTGTAATTTATGCAACCTTTTTAAACTGCGTAACATCACAACGAAAGTGATTCATATGTCTCTTCAATATCTCTTTGGTAACCATGCGGACGCGGAGTAGGAAGGTAGTAGGTTCGGAATAAGATTCTGAAAAGCTTGTGTCCATAAATAATAATAAGCAGTTCTAAATCTCATCATTGTTTACAAAATATAAAAAATGGTAACAAAATTTCCTCCAGTATATCTTTGGGGAAAATATTTTTTTGATATAAATCCTAAATAACGTGCTCCACTATTTTAGTATTAAGAAGCAGTGACTAACATTATTTTATGTACATAGGTTAGTACATTGAATTTACTCATTCTGGTACAATCAATTTAGGTACTATCAGAAAATAATGTAAGTATCTACTGCATGTTGCGTGTTAATAAAAATATTATTAAAAACTGATAACATTATTAAATAGTAGCACGATAGGATCACGATAGCTCCTTCATCATGTCCCCATTAAAATAATCTAAATGATAATGATGATATTAGTAGATTAATCATTGATGATGTCATGTATTTTCTAATTTATCGTAGATTTCCACCGGGCCTCTTTCAGCATTTCCAAGTAAATTCCCGAGTAGCAATCAATACTTAAAAAGCATGCTGTGCCAACTGAGCCAGACAGCGCTATACATATACCTAGTCACCGATTAGCTACTTGGGAGATGGTAGAGAGGTTTTTCTTACTAAAGTAAAGACTATGCATATTGACTTTGTTATGTTAGTGACATATAACTTTGTTATGTCAGTACCTTGATAGATCTACATGACTCATAAATTTGGCCTCCTCCGCGCATACATTCTGTCGAAAGTTTAGGTATCCAATTAGTCCTATGATTTTTAGTTAAAATGTAGGTCCACCTCATAGTTTGAAAGTTAATAGCATTGAAGAAAGAAAGAAAGAAAGAAAGAAAAATATTTATTTGTGTACAAAAATAAGACAGATAACATTATTAAATTAAACTTAGATTAAAGTACACAAATGGGTCGACACTCAGCATGTGCTGTATCTGCACGAATGTAGACACAGCGCTGGTTTTCAGTGCCGCCCTTCCGGATTGTTACTCGCAATGGTGTGGCCTTTATCAATAAATGCCAATGTTGACCCAAAGTCTATGAATGAATAAATATAAATATTTTTTGTGCAGGTGACAAAAAGTATTTCTGGTTGACTTGTTTTGTATTTTGCATTTATTTCATTCATTCATTCATTCGAATAGTAAATCGATACCTTTCGACACGGTAAAGTTGAAATGGAAATGAAAGCGGCTTTTTTTGGTTCAGCGGCTTTTTTTGGTTCAACAAAGTTGAAAGCATAGGATTAAACTCGGGACATGGAAATTTCTTTTTATTGATGAAAAATATTAAAAGGAATTGATTTATTTAATGTTTGTAGGCATAAAAACCGTTCTTGAGTCTAAAGAATTATTATAGGGTGAAAAATTAATATTGATTAGTAGGTATCTACCTTACAGAACCTTGAATAGACTGATTAAATGCAAGCTTCATACACTTCATCAAGTGATTAGATAAACTAAATACATTCCAATGTCACTATTACACCTACCTACTAAAAACACGTGAATTCAATAGGTATTAGGTATGAAGAAAGCAAACATAGTAACCAGAACCGCACTGGTAGGTATCAGGTTTATTCTACCCTACCTACCTATTACCTAGCAAAGAATATGTTAAAAGTGTAGGTACAACATTTAGTGGATTCAACATTTTATTTTATGATTATAGAGCGAGGGACATTATTTGTTAGAAGTACGTCGAGGAATATCAGAACTTGCAAATCCTTTTAAAAAATCTCTCCAAAGAAATCGAATGCGATATCAATGCCAATGTTACTATTGTTATTGTTGTATATGTTACCAATAAGTATTATTTTAGCGTACCTACCGATCTGATTAAAATTTCCTAATATTTGTGAGCTTGCTATTTAAATTTAATTAAGACCTTGTACTTTTAATTCATTGTGTAGGAATGATATACCTACATTTCGGTGCTTTATATTTATTTTATTAACACCTGGTTACACTAAAATTATGTTTTGAATGTAGGTAGTTATAAAGTATCGCAGTAGATAAAAACACCTGAGTGTACCTACCAACGTACTTACATACGTAAGGACTAGTAAAAACTTTAACATAAAAAACGAGATAAAAAAGTGGTTAATTATGCTATCGAAGCAATCTTTGATTTCGCTCACCATAAAAACAGCGCCAAAGAAAAATCCAAGCCGGATAGGCTCACAGAAACTGGTTTTTCACTCACTAAATTATCTATCACTCATGCAATGCAAATAATAGTAAGTACACTTTTCACAAATCTATACCCTTAAATATCGTTTTGATTTTAAAATTAAAATTCGAATTTCGTAGCGCGCTGATAAAGCGGAGCACACACGACCGATAGCGACCGGTTATCACCCGCGACTGAGTGAACGAAACGAACGGAATGAAGCGGCTGGTATGCGTCACAGAATAATCACAGGCAAAGTAAACGAACGAATGATTCCAGTGAATTACGGGCATCAGAACATTATAAGACCGTGTAACATATTCAATGAATATGAATGAGGGAAATGGAAAAATGTAACAAGCCAGAATTCAGTGTTGCGAATGGAAATACTAAAATATT
Source organism: Gymnoscelis rufifasciata (assembly GCA_929108375.1). Classification (NCBI taxonomy): domain Eukaryota; kingdom Metazoa; phylum Arthropoda; class Insecta; order Lepidoptera; family Geometridae; genus Gymnoscelis; species Gymnoscelis rufifasciata. Next base: position 6,164,078 of record OV815302.1, on the reverse strand, counting down.
TTGTCATAACTGACTTTAATCTGTAAAGTAAAGTATTTAGATTAAGCTTTTTGTGATTGCTGTTGATCTGTAACTTATACAAATTTGAATACCCGCCGAAGAGAAAATATGTTATGTCTCAGAATTAATGCGAAACGTAAATTCACAAATGACTGCTAAAAGACGAAATTATTGTCCGAAATCATATAAAGCCCATTCGTAATTTATAATTTTATATTGCACACAAAAATACACACATAAATGTTAATAACTTAGCCAGAATGTACAAAAGGTGAGCTTAATCCTAAAAGAGTTTTCTAACAGCGGACCTCGACATACAAGAGACGTGCTAAAAACAGTGACTTGAGCCATTATGACTTTCAATGGTAATATTTTTGTAGTTTCTTGCATCTCCAATTCTCTCTTCCGTCTTCACGTTTACTTACTCAACCGAGCATGTATTCATTTTACCTCATTTCCAACGCGGACCGATAAGCGTGCTATGGAAATGAGTCACAGATAATATCATGGAAACTATGGAAAGCTGTGAAATGATTGGAACTGTATTAATTTTATTAATATAAAATGGAGGTTAATGTTTAGTTTTCCATTAAGAAACTTGCGTGTCCAAGCGAAATTGAGTTTTCAACATAATTATTACGTAAGATAAATAAGCTGCTTCAATAAATAAATTAAATGTTTTACATCTCATTACATAATGCAGAAAAAGGCCCAGACAACAAGATATAACTATCTACTAGTTATAAATGAACAAGCAATGAATATGTTGAAAAATATTATATAATTATGCTATGCAAATAGTATTCTGTAAAGTTATGGAGTTTTACCTTAACATTGTACTATTTTTACAATGTATTAGTGAGGTGGGGTCCATACTAAATAAGTAATTTTAGCGCGAAATTCAAGTCAGTTATGTATTTAAACGCTCAATAATAACAACTGACTAATATTTACGGAACACAGTAATACGATCCGACGGTGAAAGTTATTTACAATATTTTTTTTTTATATACCTATTTGTAATGATAACCAGCAAATGAAATTTCCGACCTATCGCAAACATTATTACCTGAGGGACATGAGACATTCACCAACCCGGACTTGGCCAGCGTGGTGAATTAAGGCCTAATATCTCTCGTCAAGATAGAAGTCCCTGTGTCAAAGCAGTGCGAACGTTAATTTTCGATAGAAGAGAGAGATTTTGATAGAATTCATAGTAGAAGATTACGTTCGATTACGTAATGACTAATGTCGCATGTGGTGTAATTTTCTTCTACCAACCATTCTTGTCCACATAATTGGACGTCCGTGGTCTGAGTCCCGAATCCGGCTCCAGTTATGGGTTGATCACACATAAACACCTTTTTCCCCCGACAAAAAAGAGGGGTGTTATACGTTTGAGGTGTCTGTCTGTCTGCCTGGGACATCATAGCTCCCAAACGGATGAAGCTAGATTTTTTTTGTATCAATGGTTAGTTTCCCGCGTGTGTTCTTAGACATGTTTGATGAAAATCGGTTGACCCTTTTAAAGTTATGTGGGTAAAAGTGGGAAGGAAAATCGCAAAATCTGCAAATAAACTCGAGTGGGGTCTTAAATGAAAGCGCATCACGTGCACATTACAAAATAGTATGACTTTTTACTTTTAAGGGTTTCCAGAACCTGGCACCTGGAATCGGTTTTTTTTTAATTGTTATTTTTGATTATCTACACAAATATCAACCTTAGTAAGGTTCATAATCATCACTTTGTCTAGGTCAAAACTCATTCGATTTAAAAACTTTTTCGGTTCTGAGTACTGACTTCTTTTTTGATTGTATGCACTTTAATAAAGAGGAATTTATAATTATCCAGAAATAGAAATAACGATGAACAACACAGGAAATAATAATGTATATTATCTAAAACGGCAATCAGTTAAAAGAGCCGAGTAGAATCATACATTAAAATCATAAGTAAGTATGATTGCACGACACCATTGCTTAAGTAGCGCGGTAGCCGTGAGAATTATGTGACTTAATTAATGGCTGAGGTAAAGTCTTACTAATATCGCTATTTTAACGTGAAATCAGCTGCTAACTATATTTATTGAACTCTTGTTTTTTCTACGACCTTGTTTAATATCCACCCACGTCCCCGCTAAACTTAGCTTTGCTTTATAATGGATTATGGAGTTTATTCTGAAAGAAAATATCGTATTAGCTGACTGCTTCAGTGGCGCAGTGGGCAGAAGTCTACTTAAATGGATAGGGTACCGGGTTCGATTCCCGCTGAAGTATCAAAATTTGCGTGTTAAAAGAACGGAAATACATTTCTAACGTACCTAACATATAAAAATGCGTCGAATTGCGATTCGCATTTTATAACTCGGATAAATAATAAAATCGAAGACGAAGAAAAATATGTAACCCGCGTTAGATATTTTTATTTTTAATTCCCTGCCTTTGTTATTGAAAGACAGTTCAATTACCTGTTCGAGGAAAAACAGTAGTAGCATTATCTAGGTTATTCTGAGGAAAAATCATATCTGGTATAATAGCTTTTTGTTACAGATAAAAATATTGCCTGACAATACGCACCGCAACATCTAGCCCCGTGGTAAGCTCCAAGCTTGTCTCACGGGTACTAGACATCTGATAAACTAATAATAAAAATAAAATAAATAAAATAAGCCTTTATTACTAAGTTGAGTTAACAATGCGATTTTCTTAATAATTTCTTATATATAGATCGGTAATTTATCTCCCCAGCTTGTCCTTCGACATAGGCCTCCTCCAAAGATTTCCATAATGCTCTCTCTGGTCTGATAAACTAATATACAAACTGATCTGACTGACTGACTGATCTGATAAACTAATATACAAACATAAACCAAGCCAAGGGAAAAGAGTCTGCAGAACACATGCACAAACTGTTCCCTCGGCGAGAATCGAATCCTCCTCCCATAAGGTAGCCTCTTTCACCGCAAGTGAACCTCATATCAGTCAAATAAACACTTTTTTTCGTTTTTGTTTTAGTATTTTGCTTATTGCTTTCCTGGTATGTCAATGTTATTCAAATTCAAATCTTTATTAACTTTTGGAACATTGTTGTACACTTAGTTTCGTCAAATTACCCAATTTAAAAAAATGACGAGTATTTGTAAGAGAGTCAAGTCCAGTGACCCAGCTCTTAGTCCTTCTGAGTGCATCTTATTCCTAGTTTACAGAAACTGTGACAAATAAACACTAAATAAAGTTTTTTTATATAATTTTCTGTTTCAAAGTTATAAAGAGTTTGATTGTTTTATGGCTGAACGCACTAATCTAGGTAAGTGACCACTAACGATTAAAAAATTATGTAACCGTTTCTTAGCCTGTTTACCAGGTTTTTTTACGTACATTCTTTAAAACACCGGCAATGTCTTCTAGGAATTTGTAAATAAATCTAAATCTATCCTCCAGGCGGGAATCGAACCCTAGCTCTAGCTAATCCTGATTTCTATCGGACTTGATTTCAATTCGAAAATAAATAACTATATAAATCTCTATATTGTATTCTACTTATGACACATAGATGAATTCCAAACTATTTTACGTTGTACCCTGGTTATTAAACGACTACTTAAAATGTAATTTATCCCAGTTTTATTGTCGAGGTCGAAGCACATTATGAACGCTTTACACAATTCTAGATGTTGCCGGCTTAGCCAGTAAAAAACTCAGCCATCTCTTTTTAAATTCTTGTTATTTTCTTTTTAATTTTTAACAGCTGTTCACAACACGGTTTTTAGTTGAATAGGTGTTTTCCCGCAGTAAAAATCTTACAGCCGATAAATGGATCACACAACAATGAAATACGTTCTAAATTCTGTCCAGTTGTGCCTGATCAAACAGGCTCTTCAGCTTTATTTATGTACAGTCAACAGCAAAAGGAAGTGATCAAAGCAAATTTTAAAACATATTCTAGTGTGACTTTCCAGATGTAACATGTTTTACCAAAGTGACAATTTAAGTAAAGTGTAAATAAATCAAAAGAAGATGATCAGAATAACACCTAAAATCGATATAAATGTGATCACTTATTTATATCACACGTTATCAGTTCCTTTACTTATAAGAAACTACAATACGCAATAGCTTACTTATGACTTAATTTACAGAAAACAAATTTTGGGCCCCTATTTCATCAGCTTCTTTTGCTATTGACTGTACCTATATCCTACTACTATTATAAAGGCGAAAGTTTGTAAGTATGGATGTATGGATGTTTGTTACTCTTTCACGTAAAAACTACTGAACCGATTTAAATGAAACTTGGTACACAGAATCTCTAGAGCCTGAAAAATAACAAATACTTTTTACCGCGGGAAAACGTAATTCCGCGGGAAAATCCATTATAACGCGGGTAACACCGCGGGGCACAGCTAGTAACAAAATAATATTGGTGTAGATTTTAGTTTTCGCCGTTAGACAGTTACATACACTTCCATAGCAAAGTAACAATAATGTTTTTAAAATGTTTGTATTATTTTACGGTAATAAATTTAGTATGCAGTGGATAGGTTTCACTCGATCCCTACAAAAGTATTTCGGTATGAGTATCTCTAGCGTAGTGCACTTTATGACCACAGGAATTCCTCGTTCCTGCATGCAAGGCTGGCATACTTGTGGGATGAGAACTTGAACCTACGCTCTACACATAAACTTTGAAGCAGGCTTCAAATTCATGTTTTAAAGTGGGGAAAAGTAAAGCTGTTGTTTTTCCTGATAGTAAAATATATGACTCATGCTATATACCTAGGGTTCAGTTTAGTAGGTGTACAGTTGTACATACCGTTGCTTAACACCTTATACTTGCACAATGTGTTTTGGATATGGTATATAAAGCAAAAGGTGAATGGCATGCTCAAGGCGATCATTTTTTTTTCTACGACATTTCCATTTGAGGCCCTATTTTTGCTTTATATACCATATCCAAAACACCTTGTATATTTATTCATTGCGTGTTTTTAGCATTTGTTGCAATAGTGATAACAGAAATACATCAAACCTCAAAAAATAAAATCTCTATCTATGAAGGTTCTTGAGATACAATTTCGTGGCATATGGACAGACAGACACAAACAGAAGACGAAGACTCAGTAATAGGGTCCCATTGTACCCTTTGGGTATGGAACCCTAAAGAAGAACTTCCGTTATTGCAAAATGAAGAATATCACAACTTACAAAAATATATAAATAACATGATGTATTTTAGTGAGGTTTTAATGTCTTGATTGTCTTTAGCTTTAACCTTATGTTAGTTACTTGTAAGTTAATGTTAAGTTTGAGTTAGTGTATCATAAGTAAATGTGTATCAATGTATGTCTGTTGAAGTCGCAAATAAATTATTTTTACTTACTTACTTTACTTACTTACTAATGTTTTAGATTTTTACCACATGTTCAGGTTGTATACTTAAATATAATTAATTTAATATCGTTTGCAGGTGGGTAAAATTAATTACATAGACCTACAGTCCATATAGGGCGTAAGTTAGTGCAGTTGGCCCAAGCGCCTTGGGCAGAGATTTATGAAAGAAGCCCTTTGCCCAGGAGCGGAAGTCAACAGGTCGTTGAAAATACATAAATTATATAGGAAAATCAATTATTGCTGCCAAGGAGGAAGTCTTGAAAACTGAGCCATAAAGTTAGAAATTTTGTGTCTATACCGGTATTCGAGAATGATTTAATGAGAGCGTCAACTTAGAAGCAAAACCAAAAGCCATTTTTTGTAGTAAGTCTTTTCTCTGTAACACCTACTGTGAAGTCAACCGAGGGTTAGGAGAGGCTCTGCTCTGGATGTTTTCGCAATGTCATTTTGAGTAGACGACATATAAATCGTATGCCCGGCAAAATCAGAATTTGTCAAATAAATCATTTGAGATATTTAGGAACCCTTAGTAAAATCATCAAAAATTATTTCTAGACTGCTAAAAACATTACGAACAAAATACCAAATTTATATTTAAATAGAGTTTAACCTGTTTGACACATTATAATCATCTTATAAGTTTACTGCTGGACTTAACCAAAATTTCACCATTAGCATCGAGTTTTATTGAACCATGTTCAACTGCCTAAAAATGATATTTTAATGTCAATTTGATAGCCTGATCTGATTCATAGCCAACAGTGAAATTGGGGCTAGACTACTTATAGTTGTATTTTTTTTTGTTGGAAGCAACTTGTATTCAATTGAATCGAGCCTCTCCTTTGATGAATACATTACTGTTGCTGAGTCGCTGACCGTCGACCTGTCGAATGTCGACCAGGTACATTAATTGAGAACTTAATTCGAGATCTTTTCGGCCCAACTAATTAGCTCTACATTTTTAGACAGTCTGACCGACCTCTGCACCCATCTAATTTTTACTTGAGCTAAGTACCAAAAGGGTTATTTAGTACAAATGATAATATTAGTTGAAAAGCGAGGTTTGTTGATCAAACATAACCAAGCGGTTACTATTTACAGTGCAAAATGTTTCATTCCCACTTGTAAATTCATAAAACGCGAGCAAAACATTGTGATTACACTGGAGAGCTCTATAAACAAACAGATCCGACAATGGATAAGAAATACCTTTTAACTTGCAGTTGGTGGTCTCAAAGTAGAACAAAAGGCTGCATGAAGGCGTGAAACAAGTAGGCTAACAGCCGAGTACGTCTGTTATCGAGGGCTGCTTGTAAACCTTCGGACAGGACTATCGCAGGCTGTTATACTTATCAGGGCTAAGACGTATTTTGACTTGCTAAAACAGGTCTTATTTTTAGTACAAAGCAGTTCAACAAGAGCTAGACAATGTATTTTATATCTCGGGTACCTACTACTTTCTGATGGAGCGATATTGAATTAGGAGTAAAATATTTCAATTTACTATATGGCAGTTAAAGCCACAATAAATAAATATTGCCGGACAATAAACTCAACGACATCTAGCCCCGTGGAAGCTCTAAGCTTGTGTTACAGGAACTATAGACATCTGATATACCTAATATAATAGTCATACATAAAATATATTTTTTACACTCTAGCGGCCCGCCCCGGCTTCGCACGGTTTCAAATATAGTATTCGGTTTTTTTCTCGCCGTAAAAGCCTTCCTTGGACTTTTAGGAACATTAAAAAAAAGAATTAGCCAAATTGGTCAAGTGATGTTGAGTTATGAGCTTATCAACACATTTTGCAACTCATTTTTATATTATAGAAGATATATTTATATTGTTATTTTGTGTACTAATGTAATTGGTTTCGGTGTTTTTGGTGTTAGTATACTTAAATAAATAAATAAAAATAATAAATAAAATAAAAATAAATATAAAAGACCCAGACCAAGGGGAAAGTACTTGCAAAACATACAAACACTTGACCCCTCGGCGGGAATCGAACCCGCTACCACTTGCACTGTAAGCGGACTTTCGCCCACCGCGCCACTGAGGCAGGCAAAAAATGATTGTTCGAAACGACTAAATGCCCCGCGAAGCATCGACCTCGCCTGAATATCCGGCCACACTTATCGCGTATACGAGTTTTCACATGTAGCCAGAGCACATAGTGCCTGCTAAAATATAAGAATAAATAAAATAAATAAATATTTCCTGACTAATCTCACAGTATCACCTAACCCCAAACTAAGCAAAGCTTTTACTATGGGTTAGGTGACTGTTATACTATATAAATCTTTTTTTTGTAAATACATTCATATTATACATAGAAAGCGCCCAGACCCGAGACCAGAAATTTTAGATCGTACAAAATCTGATCCCGCGGCGGGAATTGAACCCTCAACCTCCTGTGCCTCAGGAGAAAGAACAACTTTAAAAAACAACACAACACCAATATAATTATAATTAAGCACAACACAAGAATAAAGATATAAAGAATATGCACGTATTTTTATACTGCTTTAAACGTTTACTTGTTGCTAATATACCAAACATTATATAATACTATATGACCCCAGCAGACGCTGTTTTGCAAAATGAAAAATGGATGTTGGCCGATTCTCAGACCTACTCAATATGCTCACAAAATTTCATGGAGTACGGAGAAGTACGGGAACAAACATTGTGACACGATAATTTTATATAGAAGATAACTGATCCAAAATATAAACATTTAAGCTATAAAATTATATAATCACTATCCCTTTCGGCGTCGTAAACGCGCCCATTTTGACGAGCGGGACATGTGTCGTCAGTAACAAAGATTCACAAACTTACTGAAAGTTTCATAAAATCTGTTTATTGCAAGCAATAGAATTTGGCGCCACATGTTATTTAGGCCAAGCAATGCGTTTTGGAAATTTGCGAGGGAATATAAAAATAGTCACTCTTTCTGATCATTCAGTTTCACTACCAATCATCAACACCCTATTAACGTTCCCACTGCTGGGATACAGAGACTTCTCTCTTGACGAGAGAGATCATCATCATCAACGACGACGAGAGAGATTAGGCCTTAATTCACCACGCTGGCCAAGTGCGGGTTGGTGAATGTCACATGTTCTTCAAGTTCTTCAGAACATGCCGGTTTCCTCAAGATGTTTTGCCTTCACCGTTAAAGCACGTGCGAAAAATCCAGATGTGCGCGGCGAGATTTGAAAAAAGCGTATTACTCTATAAATGATTATATAAAGGATGATGCAGCTTGGATAGATGTTGCTTAGTTCCACATTAACAGGCTCTAATAATTCTGGTTGACCAGGACTGATATGCTCATGTTATAATAGCTACCTTATATGACAAGCATTTTTTTATTGTAAATGTTAAACTTATAATAGTTACCTATACCTATAAATAAGAACTACAAAATTGTAATAACTGATAAAGCTGTGTTGTTCTATTCGCTTCTCAACTCAGTATATAACATTGAAGCGAACTGTCAAGACAATGTTATTTCCTTGATATTTTTTGTTTAAGAAACTTAGTTTTATTAATTTTTAGTTGACCTGTCCATGTAGGCTATGTGCTTCTAAGGAAATAAACCATTTGACTTTGACTTTTGACTTTGATGTCTAAGAACACTCGCGCCAGACTCACCTTTCATACAAAAAAACTAAATTAAAATCGCTAAATCCGTTCGGGAGCTATGATGTCCCAGACAGACAGACAGACACGTCAAACTTATAACACCCCTCTTTTTTGGTCCACTTTAAAGTCTCATGCATATTCCTTATTGGTCTTTGTAACAAAGGTTATGTTTTCTCAGATACCGAAATATATGTACGTCCGATAAAACCGTTAGCGATGGTACCGCATTCGATAATTTCAGTATCGTGCTAGGTCACAAGTACTTTTAACGTAATGATAGCTGTAGGAACTGCGCAGGTATTGAACACAGGAAATGCAATTCACGACGATAATGTGCTCCCATTAGATATTATTAAGAAGGAATTCTTACTGACACAGTTTTTTAAAAGGAGAGAGTTAATATAATTATTGTCTTAATAGTTTACGTTGATCTAGGTTCATCTAACTACAGACAAAACACCTCTAAACGCGTTCAATTGATTGCAAGTCACAGCAAATTACTCGTTTTACGTGTCCGATCAATTTTTCATATTTTATAGTGGGCGTTCGCCGGCTGTAATGCGCCTGGGTGAATTAACTCAGGTGAATTAAGTATATTTCCCCGTAATTACAATGATAGTTACAAAATACATACTACAAACTATAATACCATACTTATTTTTCATCTTGAGAAATGTATGTGCGCTTTAAACACGTGCTTTAACGGTGAAGGCAAACATCGTGAGGAAGCCGGCATGTTCTGAGAACTATAAAGAGTTTGAAGGACATGCGACATTCACCAACCCGCACTTGGCCAGCGTGGTGAGTTAAGGCCTAATCTCACTCGTCCCGTCCCGTCTCGAGAAGTCCCTGTGTCCCAGCAGTGGGAACGTTAATTGGGTGATGATGATGATGACATACTTATGCTACTTTTCGAGCCCCACTCGGGCAAAAGCTAGTTAATAGGTAATACATTTTAAGCCTGTGTCAAAGGTGCACGTTTCAAGGAATTCATAAAGCTTTATAAATCTCCTTAGTTTTGTTTATTCAAAGCTGCGAATTTACAAGAGCCCAAGGCACGAGAGCCCTCGTTAATCTAAAGAATCAACTTTCATGGACTTTTGAGGGACCTTAAAATATATCACGAAGCTGATTCTCGGGCACAAGGTTCTACTTGAGGTTTCGGAAGGTCAATCACTTCGGCGTTTCAGGAGCATGAAGATGGGTTTGACCTTATTTGAAATACTTAAATCCTAAGCAATATTACGAAAAGGTGATTTTCACTTTGCTCACCTTTATAATATATATTTTCATTTTAACGCGGGCTGTGCAGACTTCGTGTTTTAATTGACGACCTCTGTGGCTCGGTGGGCGAACGTCCGCTTGAGGCGCAAGAGGTTGCTGGTTCGATTCCCGCCGGGGGACCAGATTTTGTACGATCTACAATTTCTGGTTTCGGCTCTGGGTGTTTTCTTTATATCATATGTTATGTATGTATTTACAAAAAACGAAAAATGTATCTACGTAGTATAGTATGTATCTATGTAGTGTAGTATAAAATTCTGGAAAGTAGCCGATAGCGTTTTGCGGGACTCAAACTATATTTGCAGGTCGGTATAGGAACGTAGTAATTTATTATGCTGTGGTATAGGGTCTAACGGGATACCTAACAAACAGAGCGAAGGGCTGACAGATATTCAGTTACTTATGTATTTTTATTTATTCTTAGAACTACTGATACCTACAGGAAATGTTAATTTAAAATACTTTTTAAGGATTATGATAAGTGACAACACTAATCCATGTATTTTTATCAATATTATGGATTAGCTACTTATCGTCAAACTACGATAGTTTTTATAGTTAGACTAATCCCTGTAAACCCAAGGAATTTTATCATTCAATGCTACTTAAGATATTAGCTTTTATGGATATTTTATTTATCATTACTTATATAACTTGACTAGAAAATGCTACTTAAAACTTATTTAAGATGCCGGTAGCAGATAGATGTGAAGATGTGCAAAATATGGGTCAGCATTATGATGTTACCAAATCGCCAAATCGTCAAGACTTGGTAAAACAACCAACGCAGAAAATAATAGTTTTCCAAAATAAAAAAAAATAATAATTGCAGTTCGAAACCAATATAGGCGATGTGGTCGATATTTGGATGGGCTATGTAGTAGCGGCGGGAAGCTAATATTTTCATCAAAAAAATTACTATTACCGACCTACATATTGAATGGTTTTCATCGCATTAAGACTGGGTAGCTACATAATTCCCAATGTTATGGCATCACGCGCTGGCCGGTCACGCAACCGATATTATTACTTACTACAAAATAATATATATTACTATTAACGATAGGAAATCAACAATTTCTTGATAACTATTCCCGTTATGTTTTAAATATTTAATTTGTGTAGGTGCGGACTCATTTGCTATGATAATTATACCAGGAGTTAGATATATAATGTCTATTGTCGCGTTGAAGTATGTATTGGTGAAGTCATAATTGGTTGGGACGGTAAATAAATACCTATAATTATATCAGGTTAAAGAATATTTATTAATCTCAAAAGAATTTACAAAAAATCACTTAATGAGAACACTTTATACATAAGAATTAATTATTATCAAACAGTTCATTTTAGATTTATTAAAATAGAATTCTTAGTTATAGAAATAAACTTCACTAAAAATCATTATATATAATATAACTAGCGGCCCGCCCCGGCGTCGCACGGGTATAAAATTTTCCCGGAAATTATTCGAATTTTTCTCGCCGTAAAAACCATCCTATCTCTCAAGTTGGATCGAACTGCACATGGTGTGCGAATTTTATTATAATCGGTTAAGTGGTTTAGGAGTCCATTGAGGACAAACATTGTGACACGAGATTTATATATACTAAGATACTAGCGGCCCGCCCCGGCGTCGCACGGGTAAAAAAAGTTCCCGGCAATTTTTCCTTATTTGCTCACCGTTTAAACCTACCCTGGACTACGACAAACATTTTAAAACCAAAATCAGCTCAATCGGCCCAGCTGTTCTCGAGTTTTAATCAGACTAACGAACAACAATTCATTTTTATTTATATAGATAATATAATATATATCTAACCAATATTATCTAACCAAAAACAAAAGCGTAACACTGGTGTTAAAAGACTGGTATCGACGGGTACCTACTTACATTAATTGCTGAATTACTATATATTATTTGTTACTTTGTGTATTGGGTATTCCTTTCATCTAAAGGGTGGATAATTTTAAAAGTCACTGAAGGTATTCCCACTCAATTAATTTTGTCTGAAATAAAATGATTTGAATTTAAAATTTGAATTGGAAGATCGAAGAACGAGGCAATATCAATTTGACAACCGAATTTAGGTTCCTTCCATAGAATGTCACATCCAAATCGGTCCTACTTTTTTAACATTTTGTTTTAGAAAATAACGTTAAGTACCAAACTTCCTATTTTTTCAAGGCTTTTCTGAAGATGTTTCAATTACATCGTACATTGAAATCTTAATCCATCGAAAATAAAAACGAAACCTCGGTTTCGCGTTATAACACCTACCAGAATAATCTTTTCGGCTTTTTACATTTACCCAGATATTTTAAAATTGGTACAGCATTGGTAACAGCAAAATAGACTGATCCAAAAATAAGATTTACAGTAAATAAGGTGAAAAGTTACTACCTATTGTAATGTGTTAATGGTAAAAGAACTAATTACGTGTTATAAGTAAGTGATAACATTTATTTGGGTGTTAGAGCGATCATTTTCTTTTGTCGAATTCAAACTTCATTTGTAATTGACTCTTTGGTATAACTATTACCTACATCTGCCACGGCGTCGTACTAGAAAATATTTTGAAGCGTTGATTTTTATCACTTACTTTTGCTGTTGCCTGTACCTACAGACCACCGTTGAGAAGAATCATGATTCATAAAGTTCCAAGATCAGAGGTACCAGAAAGATGCTACATGCTTTGGACTGAATGAATGAATGCTAATATAACCCCATACATTTGTCAATTTTTTCACAACTAACATTTTATCATTAGCAGATAAAATGACAACTCATGGTAAGGCTACAGATCTCGTGTGGTAATTCTATTTACAGCAGTAAAATTGAATCGACTTGTTTACATCAACAAGTGCAGGTAAAGTTATAGTTGGCGAGTTCTTATAATTTGCATAATAACTAGTACACCAATGCATTTATTCCATTGTTGAGCATGCTAATCAGAATTAGCATGCTTGGTCATTAGCATACAGATAGAGGTCACTTAGCCCTGACCATGAATAACAATGCGAATGCGGAGGGGTGATTCTATGAATAGAACTTATTTTAATATTACAGTTATTATTCACTCACTCTCTCTCATTCACTATATAAAAAAAAATCCTCTGTTGGACTTGATTCTCTCTTTAAGACTGAACAACAAAGGTATGAATGTTTAAAATACAATTAACTATTTTCTAAGTACGACTAATTTAGAATATAATAACTAAGGCTCAAACGGTTCTTAATAAAAACACTGATATCGTTTTAGGTATAATCATTTCAACGTTATTCAAATTCCCTATTTTAATTAAAGCTAGCGTTCGTCTGTCTTCATTGATCTTATAGACGTTTGCTTGTTAGAGGGCGATGAAATTAATTTTATCTAAAATAAGTCATTACAAGTTTTAGTTACACTGTTTTTGGTTTAGACACGGGACTAAAAAAGTCTAAACTTACACAAAAAAGTCCGCTCTCGGCCCAGTTTCGGTAATTTCCCAGGCTTTATAAAATCTGTTTACCAAATTTAATTAAATCGGTTCAGTTGTTACAGGGATTACCCTCTACAACGTCTCAATCATACAAACTGTACGTCTCTATATAAGTAATATAACTATAGATGGACTTAATGAGAATGTTCTATTAGTACCTTACACCTTACATCTGTATTCATAAAAGTATTTAACTTTTTATATGAGACTTTTAGTAGGTAACAACATTTGATAAAAAAACGTTATTCATACACCTCTAAATTAGTGATTAATCTGTATAATGAATGCTTCAATAAAAGCTTTTCACCATTGTTTTTCTCTATAGGTTGTAGTCGCATAAATAGGATTTTTAAGTCTTTTACTAAATTCAGTTATATTAGCCAGCAATAGCTGTCCCCAAAGCAAGATCCATAGAAAAATGTCTTAAATTTCACAGATCAAATATTTTCGCGGTCGAGGTAGCAAAAACTGGAACTCTTCAGATGGCTTTCTTATGGTAAACACTACTGTGAAATCCCATCGCACGATTTGATCCCGTGATCTAACACCTTCTCGTCACTATTTGATTTATGCTGACACGCGTCTCATATAACCAGGTTTTTGCCCATCGACAAGTTTAATGTACCTAATTCAATGTTTAAGTAAACGTCTTTTCACTTTAAATTTATATATATATAGTTTTTTGTTTCTAGAAATATTAAACAAACATTTAATTGTTAAAACAAAACGGTTATAAAAAAATAGTTACTATGACAGATCCCATATTTTTGAGATATTTGAGCCACTGTGGCTTACACAATAATTATACGTTCATGCATTGCAAACGCGTTTAAAGATAATTTCGACTTTAGAATAGGGTGCTGCTGTTTCTGAAAATTACAAACTGAGCATTACACAAAGACATTATATGTGAACGATACGTTTAAGCTTTGTAGCCCGTCCTCGTATAAGTACAATGTCGATGGTCAGGTGCCATAGTGGGCAAAGAAAGGTGTATTTACCATAAAAAAATATTTATATATGATTTTTTATAAGACAAATAGGCGGCCCAACTGATGGAAAGCGGCTACCGCAGCGTATGGAGACGCCTGCAATATTCATATTCATATTCATTTATTCGTTGTTTCATGTGGTTACAATTTAGGTGTTAAGTATAATATTATAATCTACCCTTACATGAGCCCCGTTGGGACATTACAACTACAAAAATTAGACTTATACTATAGTAGGTAACTTATTTTTATTACATATTAAATATTTATAATTAAATTTAAAATTGTTTTAAAAGAAAGTTATATTTATAATAATAACATGGCTAGTGGCAATCTTTAATTGTTTTTATAATATTAATATTACCTATGTATTTCTATTGTATGAATTACATATCACATTTTAATAGCTAGATCTAATATCTTAAATATTATTATTTTGTACCTTGGATATTATAACAATTTAATCAATTACTTAATAAACTATAAATATATATTTATTGCACACATAAGTTATTATCATTAATAAAATTAAATTTATGTAATTACTATGTTATTATAAGCTATTTAAATAATTAATTTGAGTTTTCTTAGATGCTATTCATTTAGAAGTGTTCTTATTATTATGTACCTATCTAATAGGTAATAATATATTTATTATTCTAATTTATCTTCCATGTACTCTTTAACTGAATAGTAGCTTTTATTAATTAGTAGTTGTTTTAGTTTATTTTTAAATATCTTGTCTTTTTCAATGTTTTTTATATATTGAGGTATTTTGTTGTAGATTTTAATTGACCGGTATGGGCTTTTCTTATAGATTTCTAAAAAGGGTTCTGGGAGTAGGGTATGAGTTTGTTTTTATGTCGAGGGTTTTTATTAAAGCTATAGTATGATATATATTTACGGACAAATAGGGACATTTCTAGTATATATATTGACGGGAGTGTTAGGATATTTTCCTTTTTAAAATGGGGTCTACAGCTTTCTGGTTGATGTATATTGACAAGGATACGGACACATTTTTTTTTTGTAAGATGAATATATCTTTAGCTTCAGTACTATCAGCCCAAAGAATGATTCCATAATCAATTCCAATATCAGAGACATTCCCTGCGCGCTGCCTATAAGATGTATTAGTAAACCTTACGATTCCCGCTACAAAACTAGTTTATGGATATATAAGAGCTCCTTTGTCCAACTGTCGACAACTGTTAAAAGATGATAAGTAGCTGCAGCTCCCAAAGAACCACCAGCACATTAAGTTCTCATTTCCCCGCCCGACGTCAGCGATAAAAACCCAACAAACCGTAGCTGAACTCATTACCCATAAACAGCCAATGCGGTTCCGCTCTTATTAGATACTTAGCGATAATATGGCCCCTACTCACCTGTTCATTATCAGCTAGATTAAGAACGGCATAGGAATAATTACAAACAATTTGAAAATGGCTCCTTGACACTTGAATGCGTTTTTATCACGTGATTGGTAACGATATTATGATTTATGCGACGTTTCTGTTCCTTTTCAAAAAGGAACCGGATAGGAAGCAGAGAGCCTTGCTTGTGCGACACGTGTTAGAGTGTAGTCCTGTGTTTTATTTATGTTAAAATGGCGCATAGACTTTCTACCTAGGACAACTAGGGTCATGATTAGTAGAGGTACGTAGAAGAGTCTTGACTTTTTGAGCTTTCACAGTTTGATATTTCAAAATTTTATATCCCTGCAGAGATCGATCGTCCACAAGGCAACGGCCGTAATTGAAGCAAACGAACCGTGACCAGGTACAGTCTTGATGGCTGCTCAATTACGTGGAATAATCAGAAGCGATGGTGCAAAATGATGTTTTATACGCAGGTTCATAAACCGTAGATCGTTCGCCAAAAAAATATGAACGCATTTACGTCCCCTGTTGTTGTTTTCCAGCGTGTTGTTTTTCCGTCGCTCAAAGTGAATTACGGGTCGATAATTAATTTAATAGTCGGTATAGTCAGCCCCTCTCTTCAGCCGTAGAATATAGCCAATAGAAAATTTGAAAATTGAGCTATAGGTAACATAAATACTATTCAAATTATAGCATTTTCATACTCGCCACGCTTGTGTTCTAAAAAGACGTTGCTACACATCGTCTGGTGAATTTCTTTCTGATGAAGTCTAGTTAAGAACTCGGAGAGAATGAAGAAGAAAAGAACTATGTGTGTAGTTAATATAACACTCACTAGAAACATCGCTATTTTGTAGGGTTCCGTACCTAAAGGGTAAAACGGACCCTATTGCTGAGACTTCGTCGTCAGTCCGTCTGTCACCAGGCCATCTCAAACTTTTAAAATTTATTAATATGACTTGAAAATCCAAACAGCAATATAATAATAGCAATAACCTCTGGGTAAGAGCTAAGCTTATGTTACGGGTATTAGACATCTGACATAAAGATTTAAATCCTAGATTTACTCTGAGTACAAAATCTGTGAGATTGTTTTTGAATGAACAATCTTATCACGGTTCTCCATGTTGATAACAAACAACGCTAACTCTTTTGTGTTCTAGTAATTATTCCAATATTATATATAGGTACCTCAGCTTTATGTATATAATCGTGACTCGAATGTTCGTCGCATTTCAGTAACGGCTTTAAACGTGTATGTGTAGAATATTCTCTACACAGCAGTTAAATTTGCAAATATTTGCTTTTATCAGTTTGTAAACTAGAGCGTTTTGCCTTACAGTAAGTAATCCCTGTTAATTAATAATTATGTAGGTAAGCCTACTAATGATTTCTAGCAACTGGACGCTCGCGATTAGGAATATGTGGGTCGATGATTTAATTTGCTGTGCTGGCTTATTAGGGGTTTTCATTTTGGTATATGTATATTCTACACCTAAGTAGAAATAAATCTAAATTTAAAATTTAATAAAAACCAATAATTTCAATGCCAATAATTTCCTTAAATGTAAAACAACATAATATTATGTAATGTAGACGCGATGCGCTTTCATTTGATACCCCACACTAGTATATTTGCAGATTTTCGGTTTTCCTTCCCCTTCTCCACTATCACCCCCATAACTTTGAAACGGCTCAACCGATGTTAATGAAACATGTCTAAGAACCACCGGGCCACACTCACATTTCATATAAAAAAAACTAAATTGAAATCGCTCCATCCGTTCGGGAGCTATGATGTCCCAGACAGACAGTCAGAGAGACAGACAGATAGACAGACAGACAGAGAGAAGTCTTATTTCAAGTATTTTTTACTCAGTTAATTCTGAAATTAATTAAGTAACTCACGTCACTTTGAATTAATGTTTGTCTCTTAACATCGTTGCCTTTTCACCTTACTGGAATATCTAAGTCTCAAAACTATTTTGATTCAGTTCCGATGCTCGGATACAAAGATGATCTCAACCCGAGAGCCTTCATCATGGGCGAGATTTAGACGCCGCGCCGACGAGGCTGGCAGCTGTCCATATTCTAGATAGGATCTACAAGAATCTGCTGATCTTCAAATTTGGTTTGGATGTTTTATCCAATTTTATCTCCATTTATTCGGTAATTCGCTGACTTTTATTATGATTGAAGGCCGTATTACACGTAGAACAAAATAATATTGATGTTGTAGCTGCCGCTGCCGAAAATCTGAGACGGATATTCGAAGTAATTTTATTTATTGGATAGTACCTAAGTACATTTATTTACTATCACCTCCAGTACCTCCGGGCACCTCATGGAACGGGCAAGCTCGATTAGAAACAATAATATACCTAGCTATTTATTATTTTATATTAAATTCCCCGCCGCCATTATCTGTTAGTTTTTATGTTCGTGATAAAACGTACCTATCTAGCAGTGCCCCAAACCTTAACAGCATATCTACTTTTTAAATAAAGACGATAAATTCGACCAACTGCAGGACTCTAATATTTTTATTATTTTATTAACTTCACAGCTAATATTGATGAGATTGTGAATAATGAAGTGATCATGAAAATTTTCGAGACATAAAAATGTAGTGAGTTCCCACACTCTTGCCAACATTTAGAGTCCCCTGGTTTTTTGCCCCAGGTCACCTAGCTACGCAACTGTCTTTCAGAGATAGGGTTTTAGAAGCGGGCAAGCTAGTTAAAAAACAATTTAGGTGCGTATGACCAAAATGTATAGATATCTTTTGCTACCGTACTCGATCTTATGAAACATCTACAGAATTCGGCTAAGTTTGTGTTACCAGGACAAATTACCCGCCATTAGGAAACGTGAGAGTTTAGTGTTCATTATTGCTCCGCAGTTCAGTAATGGGCCGGCCAGCGCGGCGGTAACTGTCACCTGCCCTGCTGACCGACACTCGGAATGTCGGGCGCTTCTTACCGACAAGCAACTTCTAGGGAGGGTGTTTGGGATATAGGCGCGAGCGATTGCAAACCTAAATCTAATTTGGATCTATCCAAACTACAATTTTCTATACTTTATATCGTATTAAAAAGGGATTATAATGTTTTGTTGGTCATACAATATGTATGACCAACAAAACGGGAATAGCCCCGACCGATCCGTATTTTCGTATTTCCATACAGCTGACTGTCGTCAGCGCTGTATGGAAATAGTCAGCGCTTTATGGAGTATTTCCATACAGATTGCTACGCGCTATAAAATTTTGTTAGGATTGCATGCTTTTTAATTAATGTTATTTGACTATAGTTTTATTCAGTCTGCAGTTCTTTATCGGATCGAGGGTGCGAGGAACTTTGATGTTCCCATAATACAAAAATGACGGGCACATTGGTTTCGTTTATTTTTATTTTGGACGTGTCTATGGAAATAAATTATTTTGTGTCTTGTTATTTTTTATGGTCTTAGTAGCTCGGTGGATTCCGCCGACGCGATTATAGATAAATATTTAAAAGCTATATTTTCATATAATATGGTTGAGTGTTTGTGAAAACAAGACTACCCAAGTAAACACATTCAAAGAAGATTAGAATAATCTATTAATTATGTATTAAATTTTTATTTTAATAACCGTCAATACACAAATTAAAACGCTACAACTTCTACCTTAGCCGCGTACACAAAAGCGACTTACGTTTTTGCCGGCCGATGTCCGCTCATACGAGTCGTACGGTAATTCAGCGCGTTTAGCGGCCGCTTGACCAATTAAATATTACTTATTAATGGTCGATCTCCCACTTACTGGCTTCAATCAGCGCCTTTCACATTCAGGGGTTCCACTTGATGTCTCAGAATACTGATAAGGGAACTTGTATTATATTATAACCATGTGTTTCTTAATAAGATGTTTCGTAAAGTTCGCATGCCGTGAAAGATTTAGCGGGACACTAATCCTTCAGCGATTAGATCATTTAGATGATCTAGGACATGTTTCTTGTTTGTTTTCATGTTTATTATATAAAAGTAATATAAATATCTTTATCTAATCAAATAGTATCTACATATTTTGTATAAATAATATGTATCCTATCAGTTGTTTGTCCCTTAGTATAAGACGAGTTTCAAAAGAATTGTTTAATTTATGTTTGGACATCGAGGTGATGTATTGCCAGGAACATTATTGTTGCATCACCCGGGAAGAGATTCCTCGTTACCTAGGGAACTGATTCTCCGGCTGGATTTTCTCCAAAAATGCTCATAAATAATTTTTTATTTGTAGCAAAAAGGCGAAACGACAAATAAATTATATTTTTTGACGACAATTCAGTGCATTGAAGTTTTCCGTGACGTCAGCCTTAGATACAGTTATAATAATAAAAACTATGGTGACTTCACAAACCCCAATTTTTAGGAAATTGTCTAAGCAAACATGTATGTACGATCTAGATTTTAATTTAAATATTTATGTTATTTGATTTTATTAACCAGTTTACTAACAAACTATGGATTATTTGTTGTTTTAGATTAATAAAATATTTTTATTTAATTTTTTTATTTAACTGTTGGCCGACCCAAAATAAATACCTTTTTTATGTATTCATCTCGCATGAATGTTTTAATTGTTTGAAACAAATAGCTATGTATATTTTCTTGTGGTGATAATTTCAGTTCAGTTTCTTGTAATTGGACTTTGCGCTTGACGCGATAATTTGCCAGTGTCGAGTTAGATAAACTTATAAAGTGAAATAAAATATAACTCAGTTGATCACGCCATTTTTAGATATCCGTGATAATTTCTGTTGGTTTTAAGTAGCGTCAGTCAGCATTGGGGTCTAGTATTTGCTATTTCGCCGATGCGCCTGGTTCTATTCAACCGTTTTGTCACCGTAGGCCATAACTGACTAATAGAGCGCCTCTTTTTCTTCTTCTTCGGTAAGCCGTCTAGCCCAGATGCAATTTTTTACTGGACGGTTTAGTATAGTTTATTATATTATATCATAGTTTGTTAGTTTGTAAGTATTTGTGTAATCCGTGTCCACACTCACCGAAGGTTTTGCCTGAAACCAGCGTTGCTACGCACCGTGCATCGTATGCTGCAGCAACATAAAGCTGAGGCAAAAAAACCCTTTTGGTCCACAAAGTAAAAAAATAAATAAAATAAAAATGTTTATTGCTTTCACAAAATTCACAAAATATAGAACAAAATATGAAACTTCCTTTTAAGTTGAGTACCTACTTGTATTAGGAGGATTCGCTCTTCATAAATGCATTCACGCTTAAAATTAACTTTATTTCAGCAAAAAAATTGAAAGTTTTTATAACTTCTGCGTGTATTACCGTTCATAGCTTCTATAAATAATAATAATAATAAATCATTAAAATAAAATAAAAGGTAGGTAAATAATTGTTTTTAGATTTTATTTCATATGTGTGTATTAACAAATGGATTTTTTTTTCTTTCTTTATTATAGAAGCGGTAAAAATTTACATTCACACAAAACTCGCACAGCTTACGGGCAGTAAAGCAAATTCATATGACGTAAAAAGTTAATATTATTTCTAAAGTGAGCTGTCAACAGAAAAACCCTATTCATTCTACATTTTACAATAGACGTTTTACACATGCATACCCAACATCACAGTTCGTCAGCGCACTACATAACACACTGTGGCAGCGTGGAGATAGTCTGAATACCGCACTCTTACATCATTGGCGCCCTAAGTAGTCACGGAAGGACAAAGCCTACCGTGTGTAGCACATCTAAACAGGTAGCACTATATCTACACAGGTAGCACTATATCTACACAGGTAGCACTATATCTACACACGTAGCAATACATACATCGACACAAGCAGCACAGACACACTCGACACGATACGGTTGCAAGGACCTTTGACAAAGTAATGACGGGGGACAAAGAACATGCGAGTCAGGTGAGTTTTCTGTCGCATCGGGGAGATGCAAATGCTGATGGTTTCTCGATATTGCAGTTCTTGTTTTGAGACTGTTTACTTCTGGATTGGATTGTTTATTATGAAACTAGCTGTGCCCCGCGGTGTTACCCGCGTTATAATGGATTTTCCCGCGGAATGACGTTTTCCCGCGGTAAAAAGTAGCCTATGTTATTTTTCAGGCTCTAGAGATTCTATGTACCAAATTTCATTTAAATCGGTTCAGTAGTTTTCGCGTGAAAGAGTAACAAACATCCATACTTACAAACTTTCGCCTTTATAATAGTAGTAGGATATGGCACAGTTAAATATCCCAACTTGTTACAACAAGTAAAATAGGTTTGAAAATAGTTAAGCTTGACTGGACATGCTATAGAGGTTGCTAGTCTTTATTTAATACGGAACCCTAAAAAGTTATAACACTCACTTTTTGTACTGTTTTTGCTAGAAATTAAAATTATTTTCTGGCGGTTAATTTCTGTTGGTAAGTCTGTCTCATTCTGTTTCATTTTATTCATTAGCACCCTATTAACGTTCCTACTGCTGGGACACAGGGACTTCTCTCTTGACGAGAGAGATTAGGCCTTAATTCACCACGCTGGCAAAGTGTGGTTTGGTGAATGTCACATGTTCTTCAAACTCTTCTAAAGTTCTCAGAACATGCCGGTTGCCTCACGATGTTTGCTTTCACCGTTAAAGCACGTGTTTAAAGCGCACGCATAAATTGCTCAAGAAGAAAAATCCAAAGGTGCGTGGCGGAGTTTGAACCTTCGACCTTCGGAATGAAAGTCGAGTGTCCTCCCACTTAGCCAACACGGCTTTTTATTATTTAACAACAATCTATTATTGCATCCTTAGTAACGTAGATACTCAACACGGTCAAACCAACAAAAAAATCGTGTTGCAAATGCATCCAAAAAAGATATTCTAATAAAAATGAAGTAGTTCTGAACTTATCTAAAATGAACTAGAGCATGTTTAAATCACGTTCAAATCTGTCAGTTCATGTATTTCAGAACTGCACATTTGTTCCTATAGAGCCTTGGAGAGCATGGTTCGTTAGGCCTCGCGTGCCGAGCGCGGCGCCGCGGGCGGAGCGTCATCTATCGAGATAAACAAACGGTCTGTCTGTCTGTCTGTTCCGGGGACGGATTAAGGTTCGTTTATATTTTATACAGTGTGCCAGATATGTATGTAGCAGTCCGCTAGCTGTTTTATAAAACAGCGGGAGTTCAACGATTAGTCGAGTTTAATGTATAGTACGTTATACAACACGGCTAGCCATAATGTGATACAGCGAGACATTAGCCGAATCTTTGACAGTTTTAGTTCCGATTCTCAGCACTTGTGGCGCTGCGAAGGTTTATTCGACATTTACTTTTATAAAATCACTTCTCCCGCTGGCACCGGGGGCGCTGCCCTCTCGCTCATTTTGAGCGCGGTTTTTGAAAAGGAAACAATACCTAACCTCCAATATTTTCAGTATTATGTGGCTAATCGTGGACCGCCATTATTGAAGAACGTACAATGACACTCCGACTATATGTTGATAAGCTGAGCTGCTTTATAAAACAACTAGCCATTATCTAAAACGCCGTGTTCGCTCTGACTTCCACATGTCTGAAAACAAGATAAGCTGATGACGATCACACTACCTAAGTGGTTAGGAGATTGCGGATTATCCGCCTGGTCATCCGATGGACCTATCTGCCTGGAGAGAGGCAAAATTTTTATGATCTAGAATTCTAGACTATTTGGCTCTAGTTCTGTAATAAGTTTTCCGATATTTCGAAGCTGCTGTTGACAGCGGCCACCATGTACAAACTGTTCTTTCGTTTGTCGTGGCTTAGGCGAAGTGTTATGAATTTCATTTCATTTCATTTTACGAAGGGCTATCGGCCCACACGGCTTTGCTCGGATTTCCAAGAGCAACGTTTATGTTATTTAACGGTTCAAAGACCGGGTTGGCCGTTATTTCTTTATAAATATAAAAAAAATATTTTCAAAATATCTTGTACTTTCCCCAAATATAACGCAAAGTACCTACAGCTTTCTGCAGAAGTAAACAAATACCTGTTCTAACTAATAAATCATGCCAATGTCGTGCGCTTAAGATTTACTAGCATCTTGTAAAGTATTGTAAACATGGAACTAAAATATAGTATTTCTCCAGGAACAAGAGTCCATAATACCTGTGGAAGTACGTAAGTAGTATGACAGTTCCCTTATGATTTACTAGCACCCTGTAAAGTTTCGTAAACAAGGAACAAAACAAGGTGAAATTAAAAAAAACTTTTTTTGGAATTTTGACAGTTTATGGTTGTTACGTAGCTTTAATTCGATGTACTCGTAGATCCTAAGCTGTCACCCGGATCGAAAAAAGTTGAAAGAAAACTTAAAATGATTTTTAAATAACTAACGATACTTACATTACACGTGCAACATTACATAGATTGTTGATATAGGTGTCCAGTGGTCGCCATATTGAATTTTCACTGACTTCATATCCTTATCGACACTCGCCGGAATAGGAGTACTTATGAATCATAAACATCGGCCCAGGCGTTTGGTCTGTATAGTGCTAGAAAGGAACATACATAGAGGTATATAGACTGACTAGTAGTGCCCCGCGGTGTTACCCGCGTTATAATGAATTTTCCCGCGGACTGACACTTTCCTACGGTTTCAAGTAGCCTATGTTCTTTCTCAGGCTCTAGAGATTCTGTGTACCAAATTTCATTTAAATCGGTTCAATAGTTTTCGCGTGAAAGCGTAACAAACAAACTTACATTCACATTTATAATATTATAAGTAGGATTAGTAGGATATAATAAACACATTACGACTCCTTTGTGCGCGCAGTCGGTCTATAATTACATATAGTATTTCTAGAGGAACAAGAGTGCATAATACTCCCTGGAAGTATGTACGTGGTATGTAGTATACTCCCTGGAAGTATGACGGTTCGCCGTGATTGCGTGGCGTCTTTGACGGTACGATGCGGTTTTAACGCTTCAAGTGTGGGAGTGTGCTTAGCGTCTGGTTTTTAGTTTTTGATCCACGAACGTTTCAACGAAAGTATACAACGAAGGGTTGCGTGCTGTTTTGTTGCGACGATTGTGTTTTGTTTGGAAATCCAATGAGCGTCTCTAGAGATAGTAGATACAGTCAACAGCAAAAGAATTAAAATTAAAAAAATATATTTATTTCAGCAAAAAAAAAAACATTCAGACTTATATTCTAAACACACTTTGAAATAAAACTAATAGACGTAAGGTGTCCTTCAGTTATTTGCAGATAACTTTTAGAGCAGACTGTATATCTGGTGACTTCTTCACTAGGCTAAGCCTGTATCGAAGAAGCCTGTACATTTTTGCAGGTTGAGTTATAGGATACTTCCTGTGATTTCAACTGTAAATAATAATGATAACTGGTAGACTAAAAAGAAAAAATGTATGTGTTGTGTATAATAGTATTAATAATTATGTAGATATCACAAAATCTTAAATACATATAGGTAATTATATTAGGTCCTTACATATGAAATTGGCGTTTTTCGTACTGGCCACTTTAATCACAAATTTCTCCTCTTTGGTAAGGAATTCCAAATTCAAATTTGTACAGCTATAGACTCATGTATTTGTGCTTCGATGATCGTCATTCATTTGTTTTTTTTCTTCTGTTTTTTTCTGTTTGCGTCACTCATTTTACAAAATGGAAAACTTAAAATATCGCATTATTTACGAGTACGAGTTCCGCCGTGGCACTAGTGCTGCGGAAACAACTCGAAGGGTGAATGATGTGTATGGCGGTCGTGTTGCAAAAGAAAACACAGTTCGTTTTTGGTACCAACGTTTTCGTTCTGTAAATTTCGACTTGCAGAACAAGCCCCGTGGACGGCCTGAGACTCAAGTTGATAATGAAGAGTTGAAGGCTATTGTGGAAGCGGATCCATCGCAAACCACGTCCGAGTTAGCTGCAGGCTGCGGTGTTAGTGATAAAACTGTTTTAATTCACTTGAAGCAAATTGGGAAGATTAAAAAGCTTGAAAGGTGGGTACCTCACGAATTGACTGAAGCAAACCGGCAAACGCGCGTCGACTGCTGCGTTACATTACTAAACCGGCACAATAATGAAGGTATTTTAAACCGAATCATTACCTGTGATGAAAAATGGGTTCTTTACGATAATCGGAAGCGCTCAGCGCAATGGTTGGATCCTGGCCAGCCAGCCAAATCCTGCCCCAAGCGAAAATTAACCCCAAAAAAGTTACTTGTAAGCGTTTGGTGGACTAGTGCCGGTATTGTTCATTACAGTTTTCTCAAATCTGGCCAGACTATTACGGCTGATGTCTATTGTCAGCAATTGCAAACCATGATGGAAAAGCTAGCGGCTAAACAACCTAGGCTGGTCAATCGCTCCACGCCACTGCTGCTTCACGACAACGCTAGACCACACACTGCGCAACAGACGGCTACTAAATTAGAAGAGCTTCAATTGGAAAGTCTAAGACATCCTCCGTACTCCCCGGACCTTGCTCCAACAGATTACCATTTTTTTCGAAATTTGGATAACTTCTTGCAAGGGAAAAAATTCAACTCCGATGGGGCAGTCCAAATCGCCTTCAAAGATTTTATTGATTCCCGTCCGACTGGTTTTTTTAGTAAAGGGATCAATGAACTACCTATAAGATGGCAAAAGTGCATAGAAAATAATGGTTCATACTTTGATTAATTAAATATATTATATTAAAAAATATTCGACTTTTTGTTCCTCCCATACAAAACGCCAATTTCATATGTAAGGACCTAATATTTATGTAGGTATAATATAAATATAATATATATAGTATATATAATATATATAATATATATAGTATGTATATATTTTAGTTATAATATTATTCAATACAATACATCTGTATAATAATAATAGGTAATTAAAGTATGAGACTTAATGTCTGAATTGCAGGATTTCCTCAGTTTTATCATAGGATAGAGTGGTTAACCAGGTTCAGAAACTGATGAAGTAGGGACCTTAAATAATATATACAGTAAATTAAGTCAAAGTTACGGACTATAATTGTATAGTTTCTTAGAAATAAAAGAAAAAATAAGTAAGTGATCATAATTAGTTAGCTTCTCGGTGTAATTATAATAGTATAGAAAGGTTAATATTTATTCGGTACACACAAACAGACACAGTTATAGGTATAAGTACAATAAACACAGAAAAAACAGAAAAGAATATTCTATAAATGAGCAGATAAAAAATTACAAAGTATCAGATTACAGCTAAATAAAAAGAAATACAATAATAATATAGACATATGATAATGATAACATTAATGATTTTCTTTTGACCTATAAAAACCTGGGTGTTTAATATGTATACCAAAATATTTATATATGTAGATCTATTATATTAAGTAGCCTTTAGAGCTTACCACGGGGCTAGATGTTGCTGATACACTTATGAAAGTATCTCTTATAGGTAGGGTACCTAGAAAATTTTTTCATTAATAAATCTAAATTTAAAATTTAAGAAAAACCCCCGATTCCCATGCCTTAATTTCCTTAAACGTAAAACAACATAATATTTTGTAATGTGGACGCGATGCGATTTCATTTGATACCCCACACTAGTATATTTGCAGATTTTCGGTTTTCCTTACCCACTCTCACCCCCATAACTTTTAAACGGCACAACCGATTTTCATGAAACATGTCTAAGAACACTCGCGCGAGACTCACCTTTCATACAAAAAAAACTAAATTGAAATCGCTCCATCCGTTCGGGAGCTATGGTGACACAGACAGACAGACAGACAGACAGACAGACAGACAGACACGTCAAACTTATAACACCCCTCTTTTTTGGTCGGGGGTTAAAAATAGAATTATCGAAATCGGACTACCCGGTAAAAAGTTATGAGTCCATACAAAAAAAAAAATCTCATCGAATTGCGAGCCTCCTTTCTCCTCTTTTTCGTTGGTTATAAAAAGACAAAACGACATAATATTACCAATGTAATAATTAGGTATAATATTGCCAACTTACGATCGAATTAATATATTATTATTATTACTATGAAGAAATCAATCATGAAAATGACAACTCAATGCGAATACAATTTGATATAGCATTTACTCGGGAAACTCGGTATCCGTCGAGAGAGAAAATGATCAAAATAATGAGTCCCTCCTGGAAATTCAATTAATAAGTTTTGTATTGTTCTTAGGATCATTTATTAGGTACGTTGTTAACACCATTTCAATTATAAGTATAATTTAATCCCTCTTATTCATAAAAACTGCTATTACTGGCCAATAAAACTGAATTTGCTTAAAGACACAATAAGCCAAGCCTATTTTATGCCTTACAAGAGTCTGAATCTGTATTGATCTACATACACTCCAGTGTTATATTCAGTGCTAACGATTTTTAGGGTTCCGTACTCAAAGGGTAAAACGGGACTATTTCTAAGATTTCGTCGTCTGTCATCAGACTATCCCTCAAGAACCGTGATAGATAGAGAGTGGAAATTTTGAGGGATGATGTATTTCTCTTACTGCTATTACTAAAAACTACCTACTAAAAACATATAAAAAACATATACATAAAGGAGGCATACAACAAACGTGATTTTTATATAAAGTTAATGGCCTGTATTTGGATGCGTGGTAACTCCAACTGCATCTTTTTGCACTTTAAAATCATTAATTAATTTTTATTGCAAAACGTGTACGGTTTTTTCGAATTAAGCTTTGTATGCAACACGTGAATATGTAGGTACCATTATCCACTTCTCAAGTTGTTTTAATCTGTTGTTTTAGTCGCCCACCTCGCCTCTTTGAACACATACTGCCTTGGAAATCATATACTTCAACATTCGTAAAGAATTGTGTGTTATGGCATAAAAAGAAATATCTCATTCCTAGCCTTTGACGTTAACCGCCTTCGCAGTACAATTCCAACAGCTTTGATGGATCCTTGTACTCACCAGGGTGGCCACTTATAAGGAGGGACTAACTAAACTAACTAAATGAGTTAGTTTTAGTTACCTATGTGAAATTATTGTAAATAATAAAAATAGCAATCTGTCAATAAGTGGGAAGATAAGGTCTACAGCTAAAGCGTTGTTTTTATTTCCCTTGGGTTCGATACAAATTTGAAATAGATGACTCAAAATAAATTAATCTATTTATATAAATCAAAAAAATGTGCGATATTTTTTCTGCCACGAAAAATCAAAACGTTACAGTGCATTGAAGTTTCGCGTCAGGCAACGCTTTCGTACTTTTGTACTAAACTTCGCAGTAACAAGCCACTAGCGTTGATGCTCCTTATCTTCGCACATTTTGATTAAATTGATAAAGCAAAAAATAGGTGGGTAGGGTAAACAGAAATACCGATTTATTATTGAATATTCCAGATAAAATATTTCACAAGGCTAAATTAAATCTATTACGGTAAAGCAAGACATAAAACATTAAGATGAACAGCTTTCGGTGAAATTGACCATCTTAACCTAAACTTTATTTAAATCGGTTCTAATAGTTTATTCTATTATTAATTATTCATTTCAAACGCCGCTGCGCTGAAATAATAATGTTATGTCTTGTTTACCGAAAACTGGGTTATACAGAATTAACTACCCGGCCTTAATTCAATTCATGAAACAGCTACCTGCCTAATCTAATGATGTGACCTGATGAATGCATACCGCATTTAGGTCAATTTTTATATAATTATCAGATATTTTAAAACTTGTCGGGGCGCTTTCCCGGAGTTGTAGGTTCGACTCCTGCGTGCGAAGGTTACGGATGCGTCTTACTTAATAATGTTCTGCATAAAAATTAAATAGTTTAACCTAAAAAGTGAAGTAAAATAACTTAATACAATCATTAATAATTAACAAATAGTAGACGTCAGTTCAGGTCAGGTCAGGTCAGGTCAGGCCAGGTCAGGTCAGTTCTATCCTACAACTGCCTCAGAATGGTCACACTAACAAAAAGTGCTGGGTAATGAGCTAAAACCGCGATAATGTTTCTGCGAATAACTTGAAATTGACGCCATAATTTGTGAGTCTCTTCCGCGTAAGAATTCCAGCAGTTTCGTAGCAGAAGCGTTTGCACGGCAGTCATAAATTACACGGGGGCATTCTAGCTCATTCGCGGGCTTCGCTTATGTTATTGTTTCTGGTTGATGTTTGTTCTTTGCAAACCTGTAAACACCTGTGTTTATGGTTAGCAATAAACTAATAATTTTTAATTATTTGATTTTTATCAAACCTTGTTACCTTTTTTCTTGTAAGAGTGTTTGACAGGTTTTTAGATAGATTCGCTATGCGAAAACATGTAAATGGTTCATAGGTATTTTTATTTATTGTAAGTAATAAGTTTATTAAAACTGTTTGTTTCCGATTAAAATAAAATAAAATAGTTCAATATAAAGAAGACCATAGAGATAAATCTTTACGTATCATTTTTAAGATAAGAAACAAAACATACTCCACTCTGCTAGTGGAAATAACTATTTATCGTAGAAACTTGGACCCTTAATAACTAATACAACCGCTTGTACAACAGTTTACAATAAAAGTTCCAGTATTTCAGTATTTCATAAAATGTTTATCGTCATAAAGTCTCGTCTTATTTTTATTGCTTCAATCCCAGGTTCCGAAAATTGAAATGATTTCAGATTTTCAGTGATAGATTAATTTTTACCGCGGCAAAAAACTTATCCCTACTGGAAA
Source organism: Gymnoscelis rufifasciata (assembly GCA_929108375.1). NCBI lineage: Eukaryota > Metazoa > Arthropoda > Insecta > Lepidoptera > Geometridae > Gymnoscelis > Gymnoscelis rufifasciata. Next base: position 6,133,175 of record OV815302.1, on the reverse strand, counting down.
AATCCATAAAACGTTATTGCCCAAAAAGCTAGTCAGTAGACTTAAATTATCTAAGCGATATTCTGAACTTCTTCTCTACTTCAGTTGGTATTTGAAATTTTAAATGAGCTCTATAAACAGCAAATAAAAGCTTTAGTACTTTTTCGTGTTCGAAACGATTCCAACCTCTCACTGTATAGATCTACTGGGCATTAAGCTACTTTAAAAGCTTCAAATGCTTAAGAGAGAATTCTTTCATCGGGCCCTGTTCGCAGTCACGTTCTGTTTTATTAATTTTATTTGGAAAGAACTTTCTTTAAAAAGTTCGAAAGGGTTTTGATTCAATTTTAGTTTCTAGTGAATATAACGTTCGCCAGCTCCAACCGATATATCTAAATATATATATATCTATATAAATATATATATATATATATAAATATATATATATCTATGAAGGCTTATACGCAAACTTGCATATAGGACAAGATACTCGGCTTACAAAAGAGTATTAAAATGTTTACGACAAGTGTCTTGTCATTCCCATTTTACTCGCTCGTTGAGTTCCGATGCAAAACCAGTTAGATGGCAGATATGGTAACGTTAAATAAACGTGCATTTCGTCACGGCAACCGTTACGTTTGCTTATTTACCGTGCTTACGTAATTGGGACTGTACACACCTACTGAGGTGGAATTTAGTAACTGTATCTCAGCTGATCATGGTTATTTGGATATGTATAATAAAACATACCCATATGTGTATGTCTAGATGTATAGTACCAGTCCCACAGGCTTAGAGCTTACCACGGGGCTAGTGTTGTTGTGTGGATTGTTCGGTTTTTTTTTATTTGGATACTAGCTGACCCGCCAATCGCTGTCTTGCCATTTAGGAAACGCACTGTTTGTTGGTTTGTTGCCATGGATATATATAAAAAACAAAACTTAAGTAAGTACCTACTTGATTTTTCTCCAACACCCTTCAACAATTATCTTCACAATTCAACTAACCCTTACACAGCCTTAACAAATTATATACTAAAACCTAAACTGTAAAACCTTTATGTGTAAAACCATTCTCTTGAATTGCTCTACCTATTGGTCAGAACTGCATGTGGTCCATTTTGTAGCTTTTGAGTTTACAGCGAACATAAGGTCACACAGACGTGGCGGGGTACTCTAATATAATAATATGAATAGATATAAAATAAAAAAAATGTATAGACTAAGTTTACAGGCTGCCTCAAATACCGTCCTAAAAATTAATGTCAGCTCTCGGAATAATATGTTATCTCATATGGCTGATGTCACTTGATGCAGATTTGTGCTGCCATAACTTGTCAAATACACGCTAAACATCAAATACGACTACGCTCCAAATGCGCTACGTTTGGTACAGCTAAATCTATTCGTCCTAAAAGTTGCATTCATATAAAGTACGTTTCAATTTTCTCTTTTATGGCATACGTCAAATTCAAATTACGAAATTCCGTGATCAAAACTAAAGTCCTAAAAGGATAGGTTAAATTACTTGTCGTACAACTCTGCACCCACTAGTGACATTTAGTAAGACCATGAAAGTTAAAAAGTTTAATACAGAAACCTGTCAAGTGCGATCGAAGTCCTTTTATATACAACACACTATGTCACCCGAACTGTTTCTGTTTGTAATTTTTTTTTCTAGACTATATGGTTTACTTTTAATACGAAAAACTCCAAAATATTCTTGCAAACAGCACGTAATCTGTTTTGAAACGAGTAGTTTAAAACTTTTAGCTAACGAACGACAAAAGCCATTAATACTATAGATAGCCAACATCTGTGTAAGAAATTATGTTGTTGTGAAGGTTCAAAACTGCGAAACCCTTTGAAAAAAGTATGTTTATTTAGACCATTACTACAATCGCCAGTTTTAGAGTTATGCCAAGAACTCGTCAAATAGTTATGTAATTTTTGAGGTGAAAAGTAAAGTAACTCAATTTTTTTTCAGGTAAACCAAAGTAAATCAAAATAGTGCGTGCGCAAGAAATTGGTTTAATCTCCCTACAAAACTAGGGTAACTAAAAAAACTGATTTTTACAGCTTTGTTACAGACAATAAACAAATCTATACTAATATTATAAAGCTGAAGAGTTTGTTTGTTTGATTGTTTGTTTGTTTGAACGCGCTAATCTCCGAAACTACTGGTTCGAATTGAATAATTATTTTTGTGTTGGATAGTCCAGTTATCGAGGAAGGCTATAGGCTATATAACATCACGCTACGACCAATAGGAGCAAAGATATAGTGGTAAATGTGTAAAAAACGGGAGAAATTGTTCATCTTTGAAGCCTTCCGTTGCGTGCGCCGTGAAAACGGTTCAAGATACACAAAAAATATGTATTAAAGAATAATAGCTCTTTTAATGATCTAAAAAACAGTCCGCGATAGTATATGTCTATCTTTTAAGATTAACTCACAAAAACCGTTTTTATGGTACCTAATTTGGTCGAAATAATTTGTTTAAGTTGTATCAACATAATAATATTAATCTTTATTCAAATTAATATGTTGTTGGTTAAGAGTACTTCATTGTGAATAAAATTGTCTTTGACATAACTTAATTTCAACAAAAAACTTTAAAAATTACCGGGATTTTTTTTTTACCCGTGCGACGCCGGCGCCGGGGCGGGCTGCTAGTGAATTAATAAAACAAGCTGTAAAAAAATATACTTTCAGGAACAATTATTAGATTTTTTTATCATAACGTAAAGCAGAAATATTTTTTTTGTCTTTTCTAAAAAATGTGATTTTTGTGTTGACGGAGTTTTATTCTAGGGGTGCGATATCATATTCCTAATACTATAGATAGCCAACATCTGTGTAAGAAATTATGTTGTTGTGAAGGTTCAAAACTGCGAAACCCTTCGAAAAAAGGTTGTGCGGAAAGCTTCGGCGCTTCGCTCGGCTCGTTTTACCAGTGCCCTGACCAGAGTTCAGTATATTGTTTCTTTTATTCCAATAACTCATACTTATTAATGTTTATTTCATTATAATTGATAAATTTTCTCACAACATGTAATGGGCAAGATTAATTTAATCAAGCTATTATTGTTGATGAAAATAATAGATTTTTTAATGTCATGACATTTTTTTACTTAGCTGTATAAATAAAAAATATTTTACTTTCTTTGAAATGTATATGCGAAATAAATGATTGATTTAATTTGATTTACCAAAATTGAAAATATAGAAACAATGAAAGGTAAGGAAAAAAAAAAAGGTGTGTGTGCGATTCACACACGATAGAAGTGAAACTTCAGTAAATCGACGAAAGAATAAGAAGAATAAAAAAAAAATGTGTGTGTGTCAGCTACGACGCACGATTGGAGTCTACTACTTACGAACTATAATTATGATATAATTATATCGAATAGAAAAAAAGGGTAAATGAACGCATCTGCTAAAATGATAAGAGAAACAAACATATATCTGTAATTATTCGGATTATTTATATAACTTCAATAAAGCGTATTACATAAAGTATGTTACAAAGTAATATAAATAAAATACAGCAATACTGTATTTTTTTAATCTTTGCGCGATACTTCGTAGTTGAGACTACGTTACTAAATTTAAATAAAGCATTGTATTTGTGTCTCTTACCATTTCCGTTTCATCTTTTTGCATCCGGTTTGAAATCACTACGATTCTATAGAAGTTTCACTTCAAAATTGTCGTATCGATAGTTTATGTACCTACAATTATGGTACCTAACGTTGGTACCCACATACCTACATAATTTAATAGCTGAGATATGGATTCCCAAATTTGGTTCTTTAACTAGAACACTTGAATATTTCAACACTTACCCTTATCCCTTGTTCCCAGGCGTTCCTTTTTTCGAACTTCTGAAAATAGAAATAAATCGGTAAAATATTTTATTTTTAGCTGTTCAAATATTTAATATTCTTTAGCTGCGCTGTAATTTAGTTATACCATCACTTCTAAAAGACGTTAATAAAATATTATAACGTTCCTATGTCAATATGTGTGCATTGTTAATTAATTAATTTAATAATTTGAACGGCTAGGCCTATTATACAAATTATTATAAAAAATTATACATATACACATATAGATAAATAACAAATTAATTTAAAACAAACATTATAATTAGATTATCCAGAAATAACATGCTTAATTTATAAAAACAATAAAATAAAGAAAACAATTACAATTAAATTAACAAGTAAAAAAATCTTTACTTCATTGGTGAAGTTCAGCCAGATTCAAAATAGTAAAATTGACCTTGACATGATCTTATATTATAATTTTTTAGCCATTCTGGTTCATGGCGGAATATATTCGTAATTTATTTTACTAATTGCCTACCAATTTCAACTATGGTTGTATAAGTTACCAACTTATTTCATCATCATCATCATCACCCTATTAACGTTCCCACTGCTGGGACACAGGGACTTCTCTCTTGACGAGAGAGATTAGGCCTTGATTCACCACGCTGGCCAAACAAACTTATTTGCATCAAACAAAAAAAACTTGATATGCATAGATAGTTGTTTATTTTGATTGTAACGTTAGCCAACATGCAGCCTGAATCGCAAGGTTTCCGTCACCTCGGATTACTGCTCCGTAGGGCTTCAGTGAGGTCTCTTTATTAGATCACAGGCCCGGAGGGCCGACGGACGGTTACATGTATCAAGTGCATTCCTGTACTAGCTCAGAGTACTTGCATAATAAACTCATTTTAAAACTTGTAGATAGATCCCGATATGATTGATGTCTATCATTTATAACCGACTTCAAAAAAAGAGGGGGTTTCTCAACTCGACCCTATATAAGATTTTTTTTATCAGGACCTATGTCATAGGTTTTTTTTAAATTCAAGTCTCCCGCCGTGTTTGTCTGTCTGTCTTTCAAAAGCATGAAACGAATCTATAGGCGGTTTCCAGCAATAGATAGACTGATTGAAGAGGAAGGTTTTTGTATCTGGTTATAGTCAGAAAAAGACAGTTATTACCTACTATTAAAAAATATATTCGCCTACCTGGTCTGTCTATCACTACGTGAACGATAATCTAAAAACTACTGGACAAATTTTCATACAATTTATATCAATAGGTAGAGTATATCAAGCGGAAGGTTTAGGTGTATATTTTTTTGTGAATTTGTGCGAATTGGTTGAAAAATGAAGGCAAATTGATGAAGAAGTCGGACAAAACCGGACACAATACTTTGACAGTTCAGTTTGTTTATGGGTCTCCATGGCAACTGACAGTTGCTGTCGTGGTCACGTCACAGTGTATTAAAACAATTTTTGCCGGGTCAGATAGTATTTTATGTTTAATACTAAACTTTATCCATTGCATGTAGGATTCCTGTGGTCGCACAAACTCGGATTACTTGCATAATAAACTCATTTTAAAGTACATTCAGGTAGCTCCCGATATGATGCCATATTTTATTTTTATTACTCTTGCATTTTATTAAGCACCTGCATAATATATTATTTTATCTTTATAGCTTTAATAAATATTTATTATTTAGAATTTTTCGCTATAACTCTGTTACCTAAGAACTCAGGAGGAGGCATAATTAGTTGTAATTTATTTTGAACAGGTACATTTTTCATCAGTATGTAAATTTCGCTAATTTCACCTTAAGCAATTACTACCGCCCATTACGCATACGCAGGTTTGATTTTTATTTTATTTTCTTTTTGTATGTATGTGGTTTTTTTGTTTGGTGTGTGTAATAAAGTATTTATTTAATATTTATTTATTTATCTATCTATCACAAAATTATATGTGGTATTCATGCATTTTTGTCCGGACAACGATTATTATTATAGACACATCGAGCCGATTCCTGGCTGTCAGAATGAAATATTTTGAACTTCATAAATTAATTCATAGAAAGAGCTTTCATCATCATCACCCTATTGACGTTCCCACTGCTGGGACACAGGGACTTCTCTCTTGACGAGAGAGATTAGGCCTTAATTCACCACGCTGGCCCAGTGCGGGTTGGTGAATGTCACATGCCCTTCAAACTCTTTTTAAAGTGATCAGAACATGCCGGTTTCCTCACGATGTTTGCCTTCACCGTAAAAGCACGTGTTTAAAGCGCACATAAATTTCTCAAGAAGAAAAATCCAGAGGTGCGTGGCGGGGTTTGAACCCACGACCTTCGGAATGAAAGTCGAGTGTCCTCCCACTTAGCCAACACGGCACAAAAGCACGGCAGAAAGAGCTTTACAACGTGTTATTTCCTTTTTATAAGCTTTTATTTAGTTTGACCTGACCCGATGTTTCTCAATCAAATCTTGCAACTATACACACAAAAGGTAAGCTACATAAACATTATGACAAAAGGTGACCTGAAAAGACTTTAATAAAAAACAACCACGTTCAGAGATGTGCTAAACGAGCTCTCTTTCACTGTATTCACAATGAGTAGGTACGCTCAATAAAAAAACATTTTTTGTTTTTAATTAGATAGAGCGTCGTATCCTATCTATCTATCATTAACAACCTTATAAATTATCATGGTTTTAACATACCCTGATTTAATTTTGTTTCTTTTGTATTTTATTTTTGGTGTGTCTTAGTTTTGTAAAACGAAACAATGGAAATAAATGATTTTGTATCTTGTATCTTTAGTTTATGCCGTGATCATGGCGCTTGCAACAGCTTTGAAATATCGGAAAACTGAAAAATCACCGAAACATGGTACCCGTTATAAGTTTTAGTATATATTACATTGTTTTTCATTTTGTGACGCAATATAAATTTTATTTTAACATAATGATGTCGTTATGGGCGCTTTTGAGTTTTATACGTTTTTGTTAGGTATGTTTTAGTTATATGTGTGTGTGTGTTACGTGCTAATAAATGTTTACCTCTCAATAATGGTTTTCAATTCAGGACTAACAAATCAGACACAGAATTTATTTAATTCTGTGATGTGAATGTCAACGAAATAAAAGATAGGGCTTTAGGGGGCTCTCGGACGGCATTCTACAAAAGAAGGACAGTTTGTGGTTGCACGAGAAACCAGACAAATCTTTAAATTGATCATTTATACTAACGTGACTATCTACTATCGGATTGTATATATGTATTGTTTGTATGTATGAATGTAGCTAAAATATCGGTTAGAACCCAAAGTCTCAGTGAACTGAAAAAATTAAGTACTACAATATTTTTTATAAATCCAACAACGAAATACAGGTATTTACTATATTATTATACTCTATGGATGGGTATGGATATTTGCCCCTTAGGACAGGACATTCTTAAGTTTTCTTTTTATACGACTATTATAATAGCTTCATCATCGTAAATGACCACGGCAAGTGTAGCCAGTAATAAAATTACTCCATGCAGGTAAAAGCACCAGACATATAAATAACGCATACCAAATATGAACTTTAAACCAATGCGCACAGAGTATGAAATCAATCGGCCGGGTCCGTAGATGAGTATGCGACAACACGCGACTGAACGTGCCATTTCTCCTCTTTTTTTCAACAACGCGACGTCTCGAGATGTCTCGTGCGCTATGCAGCAATGGCTGACAATGGGTCCTTTGAAATTGACACTTCTTGGTTAAAATGTAAGGTTTCGATTGGCATGGAGGCTCTGGGCGAAGACAAAGGGTCAACAGGGTCTAGGGTTTCTCGTAATTGCTTTTGTATAGTGTTGCTGTTTACGGCATTCGTGGAGTAAGATAAAAGGTGAGTAGGATAGGTTCTTTACTTCTTATTTGCCATATAGCTAAATCTTTAAAATAACAGATGCACAAATTAATAGTGTAGTGAACTTTTCTATCTAATTAATTACAAAGTTATTTACTTACAACATTCTAACTAATAACTAATATTTTTAGGTTTTATTAGACTTGGTTTATTTTAAAACCCTCTGCAATATTGTCTAAGTAAGATATACGGAAATAAAATCAGCTAGAGGCTTGTCCATTGTAAATTGGCCCTAAATTTAGTGACATTAGGCATGCATTTTGAGATCAAATTAGCCTATGCCGAGTCTGTGATGCATTAATCTAAATATACGAAAGAAGAGTAATATTTACCGACTGACTGACTGACTCGACGCAGGGCCGTAAACTTTAAGGGATAGAAAAAGTGCAAAGCTGGTATGAAACTTAGCTGTTTTGTGAAGTTATTTTAGTGAAAATAAATAATTTCTTCATTAAGCGTCATGAAACACGGTTGATTATTTAGCCCAAAATAATCCCTTAAGGGGTAAAAGGGGGTCGGAAGTTTGATTAAGTCCTATGATTTTGGGGTTAGAGACTAAACATTTATAGTTAAATGCTCATGCGATGATTTAATAGAGGTGAAATAAATCCTCTTTTGGGGTTTAAGCGGGTTGGAGTTTGTTCGGATGACTTAATATTTAAAATGTAAGTTCTATATCACACGTGTGAATATATCTTTTGAAATTAACCCCCTTTTAAGGAAAAGCGAGGGTTGGTAGTTTGTATGACATTACTTTGTTTTTGGGGTTACAAGCTCGAAATTTGAAATGTAACTATGCTCTATTCATTGTTTGGGCACTCTTATAATGTTTCCTTAGAAATCAATCCCATTTGGGTTTTAAACGTAGTTAGATATTTGTATGAAAGTCTATTTTCAAAAGCGATAATTTTGGTTATCAAATTTAGCAAGAAATTAGTTTTAGCAAAGTTTATTTTTATTAAGATAAGTAGATCTACTTTATCTTTGTAAAACTACGAGGCAACCTTAAATAAACAAGTTGTCTGTCCAATATCCGTCATTATTTATTTCTTTACGCGACCGGAAACATTCTACCTGGCTCTATAATGAAATAGGAAGTTGAATATCAAAGCCTTGGCACAAAAAGATACGGTTCTTCCCGTGAGAGTGAGATCCGTGGAGCGCGCGATGGACAATACCTCGGCATTTACTTCAACGGTTCCCTTCACGTCCATTTGAATTTTAAATTCAATAAAAATGTTATTGCTTTTAGCGCTGTGCTCAGGTAAAATTGCTTTTATAGGTGCCAGGGCGAACTTTGCCACATAAAGGGAAAGGTGAGCGCTCTTAGTAATTAGAACTATTACATAGGTATAAAAACTTGTGACTGTTCTACCTATCATCATGCTTTATAACATGGTAAGTAAGTAGGTATAGCTAAAAACAAAGTGAGTTCTCGAAAATCAAATGTTTGGTGTTTCGTTAATAAAAATAGTAGATCTAGTTGTTATGCAAATTGCTATTTTAAATAATCCATCACACAACTTCACCTATGTATTATTTTAACAATATTCGACGTAAAAGAATCGTATATTTATATACCACTTCGGATAAGGTACTTACTTAAAACACTGGGCTTTAGATAAAAATAAAATAAAATTCAAATCTGGTCGCAAAATTGAGTTGCATAAGAAATGAGTTTTCCTAGTATAAGTTACTTATATACAAAAGCATTTACGATATAATTGCAGTCTAATAGACGTGGATAGACAGAAAGATAATTTTTTGAGTGTTTATAAGTATTATTTCATAAGTCCTGTGATTTTAACAAAGTAATTATCTTCCATTGTGATTCCTTATGATATGACTCTACCTTAAAGTTCTTAGTGATTTATATTCTCTTGAGTATTTATAGGTATGTATGTTGTAAAAGTCAGTCATTTTACATTAAGACTAGCTGTTTTATAAAACATATTATTTGTTAATTAATTTAAATCAATGAGACTACAATGATTACAAAAAACATACTCAAGACATTTGCAGTGTCACGAGTGTTAAGCATCGGAACTAAAACTATGAAAGTACTAGTCGGCTAATGTCTTTCTGAATTACAAAATGGCTAGCCGTGTTGAATAACGTATGTATACAATCCGGCTAATGGTTGAACCGCCGCTGTTTTATAAAACAGCTAGCCGGACTGTAAAACGGCGGATTATGGGACCCGACTGTGACAATCCAACTGCGTATTGGAATATGTCGATGTTGAAATGGTGGGATCACATCGGGCAGTCGCCGCTAGAAACTTTTTACATATTCGATGTTTGCTCAAATGCTGTATTGTTTGCTCCTCGCATTCCGTGACAAAATGCCCTCCGTTGGCTCAACGAGGCCAGACTGTTGATTTTTAGCTATTGTTTAATTTTGTTCGGCATCTTTTTCTACAACTGCGTTAACTTGGGTTTTTAATTATTAAGAAAAATTATTTATCATTAAACCTTTTATGTTTTTTAAAGAGTGATAAACCATACCATTCCATGCGTATAATGGAAGACGTGGGTTCGAGTCCCGCATCTCGCCCTGGCAAGCTACGTAATTTTTTTTCTAACTTTAGAAAATTGATTTGTCATTATCTTTCAGCCTTATACGAGTAGTCTAATATGTTAAAGGGTTCATAGCGTGCAGGGTTAAAACACATTTTTAGACATACTTATACAAAAAATAAATTACGAGAATTTACATCTACTAATTGCTTATCAAAATGTAGCTGAAAGTATTAAAAATACTATACATTTTTGGTAATTTTCGGACAAAAATGCATTCACATGTTTTTTAATAAATATTATAAATCTCGCAGATTAATTTCATTTATATCGCTTTCTGCAAAAGCCAGTCAATACAGCCACTTTTTTTTTACACGTATATAATAATTTATAATCATATAGATACAATTTTAAAATTAAATCAATTTAGAACCTACCTAAACACTTATCTCTTTTTCCGCTTAATTTTTTTCATTATTTTGCTATTTCGCTAATCTTAAAATCATAATTGTTTGGAGTATAGCACATAGTTTCCCAAATGGAAAGATTTTTTTTATAATTGGGCATTCTTTATTTTGTCTATAGCATATTTAACAATTATTTTAGCATATTATATTTTTCCGTGTACAAATATTTACTACTTAGCTTGTTTGCTTACCTACTTAGAATTCTGTCTAATTATAATACTGAACATTGTTTTATAAAATGTAATAATCACTTTATGCCCTAGATTGTTTTTTGTTTTTGATTAGTGAGGTGAGTGTTGAGATGACGGGTGATAGAGGGAAAAGGAAGGAGAAAACATGTTGTGCCGACCCCACGTAATGTGGGATAAGGTCAGGAAGATGATGATGATGATTAGTCACGTTCGATTTTCCCAGAAAGTATAACAAGTACATATATTGTCCGCTCATATATCAATCTGTCGATTGTCAGATACTGCGAAGCGCGAAGTCGGGCTCACGTTGACAAAGAGCTATTCCCGTGTCAAATGACGTGGTCATCAGGTTTACGCATTGCATTCAATATACGTACTTAGCATAACTAGCCAGTATTCAGATCTAAATGTTCCTAGTAAATATTATTTATTTCATAAGTTGAAATTAGATGCTAGTAGAGTAAGGTATTCGAACAATGCACAAAATTTAGGTTATATGATTTGGTATAATTAGATATATATTTGAAGTGAAAAATAGGTATTCTGATAGCCAGTCCAAAAAAATGGACACCTATTTTCGCTTTATCAATTTAATAAGAAAAGTGCCCAAATAAAGAGCATCAAAGTTCCGAATCGGGGGCTTTTGACGTATTTTTTTATTAATGGTAAAGGTTTTTTTATCTACTTTATTGCTTATACAATAAATGGATAACACTTTAATGCACACCACAAAATAATACAGTTACACGGTGACTAAAAGCAATTAGCGCTTCTACATCTCATTTCCATATTTTTTTTTAATTTAAATTATTTTGTTCTACGACTTCAAAAGTTGACTTGCCATTAACGATTCCAATAAAAATGTAGCTACCTAATCATAATCAACAACGTGAGCGCAATAATAAATTAACAATAGAAAAAAGTCTTGTCCCCAAAGTGATAGTATTTTTGTATTATTGGTGAACAAATGACGCAAGTTTCCTGTAGGGCCAGTGAATGGGAACCCAAAGAGAGTTGGACCCACAGAAAACACCCTAAGCGACCTCAGATCGATAATGACAATTTGTTGACGGGAGATTTGTCGCGCAATAAAAAACAATTCGTTCCCAGTGTGCAAGTAAAATAGATAGGTCCTTCTAGGTCTTCATGTCCCATCTTAGACCACATCGTCACTTTACATCAGGTGATATTGTGGACAAATGAAGACTTTTTAACGTAAATAAAAAAAAATACTAGCTACTACTAAGCGTTTAATAGTATTATGTAGGTACGTACTTATTAAGTTTATGAAGATACAACTATCGTGAAAATTATTAGAAACTTTACTGTGGTTCTTGCTAGCTCTATAAATACGGGTGATTCATTCCATACAGTCCAAAATGAAATATAATATAAAAGGCAGTTTTTGTGTATCGATTTCACCCCCATGTTCTACTATTTTTAATAATATTGAAGATATTCAACTTTTTATGTTTTTTGATTGCCGACTTGGTTCACAAATAATAATATTTTGCATAAACTGGTCCCACTTGAGTCGTGATTATGACATAATCACATCACTGTTCGTGCAATCACATTGTGATGGCACGAACATAGCTGAAAGCTTTCCTGGTACGTATACCAAGGTCAATTTATATATTATAATCTGGCTATAATCACCTGAAAAGTTGTACTATTTTAGAATGAGGGGTTCACATTAATATAACTTTAAACGTTCGCAAGCAGCAACCCCCTGTATAATGTAGGTATGTAAGAAGAATAAAAAATATCCAAATCTATGTTGCTTTCAGGATATTAAACGATTTTAGCACTGAAACAGTTTCCCAGTTTCCACCATGATAAACACAAATTCACTGACGCAAACAGATGCTTTGTTGCATTTCAAGTAAAGTTCGACATAAACGCCATTTCCAACTAAAATGTAAGAGACCACAGTTTTTTTTTTTATATTAGCCTACGTTGTCCCACTGCTGGGCAAAGGCCTCCCCCAACTCCCTCCAACAATCCCTGTCCAGAGCTGTTTGCCACCAGCTTTCCGAAAAGTCTTGAAGGTCGTCTCGCCAACGTTTTCGGGGCCGACCTCGCTTGCGACTTCCTTCCGGGTTCCAAGCAGTTGCAGCAAGTGCCCACCTTTCGGGGTGCATCCACAGTTTCCAGACCACAGTTATAGAGAAAAAATATTACAGCGAAAATGGAGCCAGTAGAATCTTAAGCTGAAGCGAGACCTATTTATTATTCCTCCCCGGTCGGATCTCCGGCAATCGTTCAAGATTAAAACGGTTTTCAATGACAGGATTAAGTTCTATCTGAACTAAGTAAAAGTTCTACGGGACTTCAATATTTGAAGCACCAGATAATTCATATTAGAAAGTAAAGGATCTACTCCGTGTAATTTATGTAGATGACGGTTGTTGTGATTGAAGTTAAACTTTGAACGGGTTTTGAGATTGAGTTTAACCGGAAATAAACATATCCTGTAAGTATCTATAATTAATTTATATTTGCACACAGATCCCTTTTCATATCTTAATGACCTTATCTATTCAAGGTTGTCTGGTAGAGATCGCTCTTGAGTGATAAGATCGCCAATTGTCGCATAGTGTTAAGAATATTACCGTACCTTAAATAACACTCACTGTTATGATTATGGTTAGTAAATAAATTTTTGATTGTGTTTGTGTTATAATTATGTACGCAATAAAGAAATATTAGGTCCTTACATATGAAATTGGCGTTTTTCGTACTGGCCACTTTAATCACAAATTTCTCCTCTTTGGTAAGGAATTCCAAATTCAAATTTGTACAGCTATAGACTCATGTATTTGTGCTTCGATGATCGTCATTCATTTGTTTTTTTTCTTCTGTTTTTTTCTGTTTGCGTCACTCATTTTACAAAATGGAAAACTTAAAATATCGCATTATTTACGAGTACGAGTTCCGCCGTGGCACTAGTGCTGCGGAAACAACTCGAAGGGTGAATGATGTGTATGGCGGTCGTGTTGCAAAAGAAAACACAGTTCGTTTTTGGTTCCAACGTTTTCGTTCTGGAAATTTCGACTTGCAGAACAAGCCCCGTGGACGGCCTGAGACTCAAGTTGATAATGAAGAGTTGAAGGCTATTGTGGAAGCGGATCCATCGCAAACCACGTCCGAGTTAGCTGCAGGCTGCGGTGTTAGTGATAAAACTGTTTTAATTCACTTGAAGCAAATTGGGAAGATTAAAAAGCTTGAAAGGTGGGTACCTCACGAATTGACTGAAGCAAACCGGCAAACGCGCGTCGACTGCTGCGTTACATTACTAAACCGGCACAATAATGAAGGTATTTTAAACCGAATCATTACCTGTGATGAAAAATGGGTTCTTTACGATAATCGGAAGCGCTCAGCGCAATGGTTGGATCCTGGCCAGCCAGCCAAATCCTGCCCCAAGCGAAAATTAACCCCAAAAAAGTTACTTGTAAGCGTTTGGTGGACTAGTGCCGGTATTGTTCATTACAGTTTTCTCAAATCTGGCCAGACTATTACGGCTGATGTCTATTGTCAGCAATTGCAAACCATGATGGAAAAGCTAGCGGCTAAACAACCTAGGCTGGTCAATCGCTCCACGCCACTGCTGCTTCACGACAACGCTAGACCACACACTGCGCAACAGACGGCTACTAAATTAGAAGAGCTTCAATTGGAAAGTCTAAGACATCCTCCGTACTCCCCGGACCTTGCTCCAACAGATTACCATTTTTTTCGAAATTTGGATAACTTCTTGCAAGGGAAAAAATTCAACTCCGATGGGGCAGTCCAAATCGCCTTCAAAGATTTTATTGATTCCCGTCCGACTGGTTTTTTTAGTAAAGGGATCAATGAACTACCTATAAGATGGCAAAAGTGCATAGAAAATAATGGTTCATACTTTGATTAATTAAATATATTATATTAAAAAATATTCGACTTTTTGTTCCTCCCATACAAAACGCCAATTTCATATGTAAGGACCTAATATTATAATGATTTAAAATATTGGTAGAATATACTTTAAGGTGGGAATTTTATGTAGAAAGGGGTGAGTGTTAGTGTTGAGATGACGGGGGATAGAGGGAAATGGAAGCAAAAAACATGTTGTGCCGACCCCACGTAATGTGGGATAAGATCAGGAAGATGATGATGATGATACTTTTAGGTGGCAAATATCCCATAAAAACTCTTCTGAAAACGAAAATAGCGAACGCAAATACAGTTTGATTAACTTTTAATGGGATTTGAGATTCAATTTAGTTAATCTTAGTACTTTGAGTGGTTAGTAGTAGGATGTTGGGAAATAGCATAAAGTAATTACTAATCCTAAGAAAAAAAATATTTATAGGAAACAAAGTGAAGGGAAAGCCTGTTATCAGTTTATATGATGAAATGGTAATCTAATATAGGTATAAATTTTTTCCATGTCAAAATGTTAGTTACCGTACTTCTCCGAAACGGCTTTACCGATTTTTACCAAATTTTATATGCATATTCAGTAGGTCAGTGAATCGGCTACTATCTATTTTTCATTTTGCAAAACAACGTTTGCTGGGGCCAGCTAGTTATTAATAAAGAGTAACATGCAGGATTGTACCAAATTAACTGGTTTTAGCAAGATTTAGAAAACCTTTTGAATCACGAATCGCGGCACTTCAAAGCAGAGACCCAACATTTATTATGCATGGTTAAAATTATAGACCTTCCGTTAAAAACCTAAATGGATGCGTTTTGTATGATTACAATCCCGTTACGTAGAAACTAGCACGTTAGACTTCCAAAAACCTAAATGGATCTTTAATTAAGATAAATCTACGACTACCTGAGATATGCTTAGGGGCTAATGTTTACTGAACAGACAAAAATATAAATCCTTGCAGTTTATATGATCTCAAGCGAGCATAGAAGTTGGGTTATTCCCTATAATTGTACAGATTAAAAACATTACCACGGGGCTAGATGTTGTTGTGTGGATAGTCCGGAAATATTTATTTTATATTAAGACTATCTAATATGACCTTTAATGACTTTCGCCACTGTTTTTATTTTCGTCACTTTCATATTTTACACATCTGATTCTGCACCATTTTGAACTTTGTCTAAATTGTATATAGGATTAGTGCATCTAATACTTGTTAAATTATAAACTTACTGTTCGTTACATTCGCGTCAAATAGAGCTTCTCATTTTTCTTTAAAGCCAGTAATATATTGAAGTTTATCATAACTATGTAATTATTATAATTATTCATTCTTAGCTATTGGTATAGTACATATATGGCCTTTATTGGTTCTAAGAATAAGCCAACATGCAATCGATATTATTATTAGTATATTATTACGAGGACGGTGTAATTTGCTACTCATGTTAATGTAACTCCATGCTTAAATTGTTAAATGGTAAATTATTGTGGGAGTTAGAGTTTAATAAGAAGTTATTATCGCAAGTATTATGATAATAACTTCTTTTTAAGGGTTGTTATATTTTTTTGGTGGGTATGTCTGTATGTCTGTGGCATAGCTCCTGAAAGGATAAGCGATTTCAATTTAGTTTTTTTTTTATGAAAGGTTACTTTCGCGCTAATATTCGTAGACATGTTGAGTCGGTCGGATTATGTAGGTTGAGCCGTTTAAAAGTAATGGCAGGAGTGGGGAAAAAGAACCGTATGTCTGCAAATATACTCGAGTGGGTCTCAAATGAAAATACATCCCGTGCTCTGCATGCACATTTCAAAACAGTCTAATTTATAACAAAAATTATAGAAAGAGAAAATCCCAATATCAGCGCGTAACATTATGTTTGTTAATTGTTAATTTTGTAAATGTAAATATGTTATCAATTTATCATTCACGAATTACGAATCACCTACAGGCAATCTCAAAAATTGATCGACTGAGTTGAAAAGTGTTCCGACAATTTTGTATCGTGCCTAGCCTGTTTGAAAAAATACTTTATTTTGCTGCCAGTTGATGGAACCTAGGTCAACCGAAAGAGTGAATGACACACAAAAAGTGTTAAGAAAGCATATTTGTAACGTATACAGTTTCTGAGATAATTGGGTCTAAAAATAACAAATAATATGCTCCTAACCATTTTATAAAATATATATTTTACGGTCAGTGATGAAACTCATGTAAATCTTCAGTAACGATGAGTGCTAACGTTAAAAGTTCTGAGATACTTTAATTAGTACTCTATCAATTGACACGAGTTTTGTCCCTGGCCACAAAAGATGTTTTTTTCCAAAATGGCGGATGAGTAGTTATATCAAAATGTTGGAACCACTTTGTTGACCAATGGTATAGTTTTAGTCTCGGAAACGAACTTACGTATATTACGACTTAGCGTATAAATACCATTCTTTAAGGGCCAGAAAATTCATTAGGGGTCTCGGGTCTTCCTACAAAAGAATTGTTAACGTTGTTTCTTATGAATGAGCAAGACTTTTATTGACAAAGTTTGGTTTTGTTGTGCGTAAAACAATTTTAATGATGAATTCACCTCAGTTCTTTGATGTCGGTTATTGTCGCCCAATAAGTTAAATACGGATGTTTTACTAGCTTTTGTTGGCAAAATTAAGCGTGGTGAATTATATCGTCACAGTTCACGTGAGTAAACCCCGTTTTTAAACTGAATAGTGTAGCGCGTTAGCTTTGAAAGTGAAATAGTGGTGAATTAAGGCCCAATTTCTCCTGTCAAGGGAGAAGTCTATGTGTCCCAGCAATGGGAACGTAAATAGGGGTGCTTATGCTTATTCAAGTTGGCAATATAGCCAGACAAGAAAAATAATTAAAAACATTGTGAAATCATAACTTTTTAAATTATCATGGTTTTTAACAATTTTTTTAGGTTTTTGACGTGTATACCAAATCATGGTATGTTTCCCGTTTTAAATCATAATATTGTGAAATAAGTGTCGGGGATGACGAATATAATGTACCTATGAATATAAGCAGTAGATTTTATTATGAATAAATGGTGATACTGTTCACATAGCATAATACAAACGGAACATTATTTATTATGAACCTTTACAAACAGTATTCTCAGGCAATATTAGATATATAGCAGGTACAAGAGATCAAAACAGAAAAGAGCGCAGGCGCGAATCTTCCCCTTGGTCGTCTGTTCGTTCACCTTTGAAACTAAAGGCATAGCTATAGATACGCCATGGGGTCGCCGCCATGGATTGTCTAGGACCCGCAAGGTCGCACATACAACACGAAACAAATCGTATATCCTTATGATATGGTTCAAAATTAATTTACCTTTATTGCTTATGGGACCGCTTAACAAAAGGTAGCCACTTGAATGATTAACGCTAAAATCACTAAGTTGAGTTATTCGAAAGGAATGGTCTAAACAAAAATTGACATACTGACGCCTCAGTGGCGCGGTGGGCGAGGGTCCGCTTGCGGCGCAAGAGGTAGCGGGTTCGAGTCCCGCCGAGGGGTCAAGTGTTCTGAAAGCACTTTCTCCTTGGTCTGGGTGTTTAATATGTGTAATAAAAAATATCTATGTGTATGTCTACTAATAAGGTATAATCAGATGTCTAGTACCCGTAACACAAGCTAAGAGCTTACCACGCGGCTAGATGTTGTTGTGTGGAATGTCCGGAAATATTTATAATTATACATATAGGAACTCTCGTAATATGTACAATCGATGGGTTGTATAATAATTTATTATAATATCTTTATACATACTACTAATATTATGACGCGAAAGGAGGTGTGTAAGGATGTAAGGGCGTTTATTGCTCATTCACGCAAAAACTACTAAATGGATTATAATATAGCAATAATAATAATAGTCACTTTAATATAGCTTACATATCAGAATCACACATCGGCTATTTTTACCGCGGTAAAATACCATATTTCGCGGAAAAATGTATTATTGCGAGCGAAGTCCAATTTGGATCATATTTTAAACGAAAATTGCTATTGTCCCAAAATAGTAGCACAAAATCTACTTTTTATCGCGGAAAAATCTATTATTACGAGGGTGAAGCATACGTGGACAGGTATGTATCTGAACAATTAACTTAATAGCGCTCGCTTTATTTCATAAATATGGGTAATATGTATATGGTAATGTTCACGGATTGTCCTCGTGTTGTAAAAGTTCAATTGCCTGTATTAAACGTTATATGTCAAAACATTTCACCATTTTCATTCCCGTTTGCAGTAGCTATTCATATTTTACGATGTCGCTCTGTGAAAAGGCCCCAGATTTCAGCTAGGTATAATTTGTGGCATCAAACACGATACTTTGGGGCGGTATACCTAATTCACCTAGGTACAGGGTACATTAAGTCTACCGTTTTAGTAGACTTTATTCACCCAGGTGTTTAATATCCCAGCAAAATTAAGTTTTATAAATAAAAAAACTTAACTGCCAAAACCCACCATAATGTACAAATTCATTTTTATTTGTCTAATGAATGAAAAGAATAAACTAGCTTTGATTGAACCTACATAGAACATTATTAGGTATGTTTAGCAACTTAACCCATTCTGTCATAAAGAAATCCCAAAAGCCCAGTTTCATTCAACAAAACGGATCGTTTTACCTACAGATCGTTAATTTTACTACGACGCCAACGATGACCGTTCATTGGTAAGAAAAAACGAATCCCTTTTTTACCAATGACGGTTTATTTAATATCGAAGCCGGCATAAATCAATACGATAGATATTAATTTATTTACTGTACACTACTGTACTTTGAAATATCAAATTATAACATTATTGTAGTAGCACAATCCGCGACCTCATAGCTAGAAGCGATCTCTTCCAGGCAACCTTTATTGTAAGTTTTTTTTTATAAGGTACAGTTCAGGTGAAATGCTTGACCAAACCGTTGTCGTCTCTATACCAGACTTGCGGTAAGCGCATAAAAAACTCTACTCAACACCGTTGTCCAAGTTTATTTCTATTTCCACAGCAAGTCCGACACGTACGAGTAAGTGCTGGCTGGCTCGTGCTACAAATCACCGCTACAAAACAAGACTGAGTTGTAAGGCAATCCATTTTTCACGACATGCCTTTTTACGACCGTGGCGTCTTTTGGTTAAATGAAATACTTGTACAAATAGCAGGGTTTTTGAACAACATGGTTAGACTAGGATTTTGTCCGTAGTATTCGGTTAGGTGGAGTATTAGAAATTATTGCTGAACAATCCACACGACCACCTCTAGACCCGTGGCTCTAAGCTTGTGTTACGGGTACTAAACATCTGAAATACTTAATAATAATAGACATATTAATAGACATACATGGATATTTTTTATTCTACATTTTAACCAATGAGAAAGTGCTTGCAGAACGTAGAAACAGTAAACTCTCGGCGGGAATCGAGCCCGCTGCCTCTTGCGCCGCAAACGGACTTTCGATCGCCGCGCCTGTGAGGTAGTATTTTAACTACTCTTTTTGAAAATTATAAATGTCGCTGTGTTGATGGTCCGGAAATAGATATTTAAGTTAACTCTTTTTGAAAATGGTAAACGAGTGTAGGTACAATACATCTTAGTAGATAATAAAAAGGTAGGTAACCAACTGGTTTAAAAGCTTGGATTGGGATTGCGCTAGGTGGTATATCTAAGAAAGGTCTATTTCACGTCAGTTTTCTCGGTATTTATTCTAAGATTATTTTCTGAACATTTGTTTTTGATCTAGGCGTTCCTCTATAACCAGCTATTATGGTTTTTTTTTGCAAATTTCATCTATAAACCATTTAGTGAATGGGAAGGGTAGGTTTGTATAAATAAATTCGGCCGTTCTAAAAAGATAAGTTTTAATACGAAAAGTTTTTATAAACATTAGACCTCCTTTACAGGTTAGAAATATTTTATTAATCTTAACCACGTATTCATCATAAGCACTTACGTTCCCAATGCTGGGACACAGGAACTTCTCTTTTGACGAGAGAGATTAATTATGACTGCGTTCTAATCTGTAAAAGAGACTTTTAAAATTGAAACTTAGGTGATTTTCAACTATCAACCAATTGTCCATCTTTGTATTCCGGCTTATCTCTAAGTATAACGGTTTCACCGATATTCAAGTACCTATACATTACTGCATTTGCATCATTCTATAATATCAGATTTAGAATCACTTCAATCAATTCATAATATCTTCCCATATCCCATCAAGTATTTACCTAATATTAGTCTAGTCGTAACTACTACAGTTGGTAGAGTGTAAGCCACAGACCATAACAAGTGCTGTACCACATAACAATTATATACATCAAACATGCTTTGAACATTCCCATAGCTGTAGTTTATATTAAACCACGTCGTGACCACAAGACAAGGAGCATCCTTTAAGCTTAAACTATCCATTCCCTGGAACTCCCCTATTAATATTCCCATTTCGTTCATCCGCCGCATTAAAATGAAAATATTAAGATTTATTCATTTAAAACTAAGTTTAATGTAAATACGCGTCGGAAGCTAATGTTGCTGGAGCTCATATTTCAAATTAGCTTACAATAAAAAATTTATCAACTGCAAATACTAGCTATTTTAAAATTTATTGGAATTGCGTTACTCGAGGCCGGCATCGTAGTCGGCATTTTAAATAAAATTAATTTACATATTTTTGTTTGTGTAGCTAAAATTAAACATTGCTATGATTGCGGTCACAGCTCACCCCTTTTAACCAAAACGGAATACATACAACCTTTTTAACCAAAATGGAATATCCGAAGCTCAAACACCGCACTCAAAACCCGACCTTTGTTTTTGTGATGCAGGCTATTTGCGGGGCCCCGGCTTTAACAGAAACATCGGCTCTTGTGTGGCCAATAATTGGGCTCCTGTTGGCTTTGTATTCCTTATCCTGTCATTCGATTCAAGACAACTTTCCCTATTTAGTTAGTTATCTTTTTGTCCGCTGAAATAGATTTTGTTTTGTCACGTATTCCCCGAGTATACTAACGAGTATTCCCCGAGTGAAAATGGTAATTATTTGTTAATTATTCTCTCAAATGTAACCACCCTAAAATATAAACATCAGTATAACTTAAGTATCTACTTAAGTGGATCCTTCTTGAAGGATGACATCACTTAGTAAGTGGGTGTACTTAATAAAGCTTAAGAATCTTCCAGATAACGAAGACGCTTCTAACATATCCTAAGAACCTGCGAAAATTACGCAACACTCAGGGGTCCCATCCTCTGAAATTAAACCGCTAATAACCTCTCTTTGGGACACTCTAATAACAACTCTTTATAATGTCTAAATTAAGGCGTGAACACTCCGGCCGACTTGAAAACACTTCTCTAAATTACTTTGAATTCTACGAAAATGACAATTTAAATGTAAACAGAAAAGCCGAAGTTATAATTGTCGTATTAATTGAATCAACTTACATTTCCCGGAAAGTTCGCAGGTCAACCAAGTAATCCAATTCACTACCACAACACCTTTCTAAAGTCCAACGCACTGTAGTTATCACTAGATCGAACTTATTTACAGGGGGTTTATTTTGCTCGCTCTGGAGTTGTGAGTGCGGTGTCAGCAAAGGAACGCCCGTTTGGAGAACTCGCGATTCGCGACTGGTTGGTATCGAGCGGCGGCCGGCTCTCCCCCGCTCCTCTCTAAACCAATTTATAATACATACAGAGGCGCAGCATCCCCTTGCAAACCAGCAAAGGGACAATCGACCTTATCCCTAATGAAATAGAGTGACAATCCACGTGTAAGGATTTTGCCGCAGGAGCAGTTTCGTCGCCAGTTCTTGCAGAGGAGCCAAGGGTGCGAATTGTGTTTTCTTCATTATAATTGAAATCAGCGTCGTAAGGAACTTTGATCGTGTCGATTGTTGAATGTTTAATGCAGTGAGGAGTTGTGGAGCTGGTTACCGACTTGTTTAGAGTTTGTGATTGTTTTAAACAGATCGGAGCCTCCTAATCGGTTCTGTCCTTGCGTATTTTCATCGTGGGCTCTTTGATCTTGTTGCGAATCGACTGTAAACCTGTTACAATTTAAACTTTTTAACCCCCGAGGCAAAAGTGGAATTTGTATGTGGCATCGTTACTCCCGAAAGTGTATTGTGATTTAGTTTTTTTTAAAGGTGATTTAATCCAGCGTGTTGTTAGCTATGTTTAATCAAAATCGGTTCAGCCATTCAAAAGTTATGGAAGTGAAAGAGAGGAAGACTAACCGAATGTCTGTTTATATCAAATGGGGTCTCAAATGAAATCGCATCACGTGCAAAATTATTTATTTTCAATTTAAATTATCTTATCTGTAAACAACTTAAAACACACTGCACCACAAGCGTTCTAGTTTGTTGTTAAACTAACGGAAAACATTAATGTATATATGGAATATATATGTAGGATGAATGAAGTATAAATTGGAGTGATGTACCTTATTATCTGTACGATTTATATTATTTTCTGATGACATAACCACAGATTATGGAATCTGTGACATAATCCAAACAGGTCTCTTTTAAATTTCACTTCAGATAATGTTTATTAAATTAAGTATATATAATCATGTCTAGTACTCGAACACAGGCTGATAACTTACCACGGGACTAGATGTGGTCCGGATTTTGGTTTTTAAAAGGACTCCAACGTATTACGGTTTGATTTACTTACAAAGAATACTTTGAATATCAAATTAGGTAAATTGCTGCCCCTTCTTGGTCATGTTAATATCCTAATGCCCAATTTTATCACTTTATGCTACCAATAGAGTTTTATTGAACCTAGTTCAACCACTGAAAAATTGCAATTTGATCCCAGTCAGCCCGTAAAACGAGTTTAGCCTGATCTGATCGCGTTTATGGCCATTGGTGAAATCTGGGCTAAATCAGTTAAACTTTATTACTCGATCAACACTTTATTATTAAGTCCGAGATTGTTCAATAGAGGTTTTATTTCTTTGATCTCCAGCCGGACTAAAATGCCAATTTATACTCTGCCAAGAGGAAATAAAGATCATTTGTTCGATTACTGAACCACATTAGTTTTTTACACCTAATTAAAAATGCCATTCCATTTGTCTCGATAAAGTTTTATTCCATTGAAAGCAGTTACTTAAATATGGTGGATTCTCAGAACTGTTAATTCTACATGGCGTCGGCTGAAGCTTGGGTTAAAACTTTACTTCTATTGGCTGAAATTCTTTCAGACTTCTGAAAGGGGTTACAATATTTTGGAAAACCTACCAGTCCGCCATTTTGAAAAAAAACGTGATTATACAGCCAGTGATGAATCAACGCATGTCAATCAACAAATATACAAAAAGTGTAATGGAACAAACCTCAAAAGTTGAACTGACTTACTTGACTTAAGGTCCTATGTCCCCTAGATGGGGCAGAGGGCGTCCACAGTGTGCCATCCCGTTCTGTCTTGAGCGCTTAATTTCGCTTCGTCAATGACAGTCCTCCGCCAACTTTGCTTTGGCGACCACATTTACGCTTTACTTGGGGATTCCAGTCCAGGACTTGCCTCGGGATATGGTTGGGGTCCCTTCGGAGAGTGTGGCCTATCCAGCTCCATTTGCGTTGGCGTTTGATCTGCTGGTCGACCGGGACGTCATTGCAGCGCAGATGTTGGTTGGATATCTTTTCGGGCCAGTATTCTCCAAGTTGTACGGTTCCTGTAATATTTGGGTTTAAAAACCATAAAAAATGCTCCTGCCCATTTTGAAAGCCGGTGCTGAAATCATGTCAATCGACGGTGTTAATGTTAGAAAAAACAAAAACATCTAACGAATCAAATCTCTTACTCATACGGTGTCTGAGATATTTGAGTTTTTTATTTTTTGAATACTTTTTAACCTTTCAATATCTTAGAAACCGTACAACATGGAGGTTTGATACCCAAACACTTTTGTTAGTAAGCATTTACTCTGTCGAATGATATGAATTTCACCTCTGGCCGTAGAATCGCGTTTGATTTTCAAAATAGACAGGAGCCGAATTGTTATTCAAGATACGAAATCATTTATTTCCATTGTTTGGTTTTTTAAATCTTAGAAATTTTATGGTATTTATGGTTATGGTTTTTAAACAAATATCTTAGAAACCGTACAGCATAGAGATTTGGTTGGTTCCCTAACATTTTTTATTTGTTAGATATTAATCTGCGTTTGACACGCGTTTGGTGGTGAATTAAGGCATAATTTCTCTCATCAAGAGAGAAGTCCTTCCTTGTGTCCCAGCAATGGCAACATATATAAGATAAGATAAATCTAATCAAAGGTGTATACTTAGAGCAAAATCACTATTTGTGATATTGAACAAAAATATCGAAACTTCATAAAATTGGTTAACTCACTTTAATGACCAATATAATTGAATTCGTTCACTGGTTCAAATCACATATTATTGTCCATTATTTGTTTCCAATGTACTCAGATGACGTTGTTTTTGCACAATGTTAGGTTTTGGCTTGAATGTTCACGTTTAACACAATACCACTTAACACAGCTCAACACAAATCGCATAAAAGGCATAAATAAACACTACTACCCTCTGTTATGTACGTACATAAAACAGTAATTAGTACACATCTGACGAAATAACAAAAATCACAACATTTTTATTGTAAAAATTCGAGAAATTCTGCCGAGTTCCTAAGTCGTTATAAATATCGAAAGCGTTTTCCAGATAGTGATATTTTTCTTTTTTTTTTATGCTGGATAAGCCTTCATTTGACCACAATCTCACCTTATATAAAGTGACGATGTGGTCTAAGATGGGACATGAAGTCCTAGAAGGTAGATGGCTTTTCCGGACCACATTAAACACACACGAAACACGAAAAAATCGCTTCACGCACTGGCCCAGCCCGGAGGGTGGTGACAAGCCGCGGCCGAAGCCTACCGCCAGAGACTGTTCTTAGCACCACCCGGAGGTCACGTGTAAGGATTCAGAGGGTTACCACTTACGGACGTGAACAGACAAAACCTCCAAATGTAATCCATTTGTAATGTTTTCGACCGGTGTGAACTTGGCAGCCAAACTTAGCGGCCAATAATCCGACCAAATTACGAAGACTAATTTTGTGAAGTGAGCAGCCAATCTTGAATAAGTCTAGAAATTGAATTAATTCAACAGAAATCAATTAAGTATGGCAACAAAGTAATAAAAGGTACAAAAATTATTTTAAAAAAATATTGTAAAATTATAATAAGCTTTGGCAATTCAAATATTGACTTTGTGCACAGACTTTAATGTAGACTACAGTGGTCCTCTAAAATCCGTTTTCGTTTACATGTTTTTAGTAACAATTAACTTTAACACACAAACTGTAGAAGTTTCAGAGCGGCAGAACGACTGCAACTATTAAAAATCCTGCCTCGAAAGTAACTTAAGAAGTAATTTTATCGGGAGAGGGAATGGCTGCTGGCGATTTAAGCATACTCATCCCCTGAAAAAGCCTACAAATTATACATCAAAAGAAAGGATAATGTCCAAGGCATCGAACTATTGTAGTTTGAATGCGGCAGTTAAGGTATTTAACCCTAAACTGGGGCCCTAAAATGATAAAACGAAAACTCGAAAAATTCATTTTTGTATGGAGTATTTAGACATGAAGTCCCCTGAAAAAAAATCTTTTTAATTATTAACATGTTGGTTTGATTCATAACCTTTTGAAAAAAGATCGTTTCAATGCGGCAGAACACTATTTTAACCCTCAACTACTGCAAAATTCACAATAACTATTTATAAAAGTGTGCCTAGGAGCGTGGATTGCGCTGAAAACTACAGTGGTCCCCTGAAATCCGTTTTTGTTTAAACGTTTTTTGTAACAATAAACTTTGATACACAAACTGTAGAAGTTTCAGAGCGGCAGAACGACTGCAACTATTTAAAATCCTGCCTCGAAAGTAACTTAAGAAGTAATTTTATCGGGAGAGGGAATGGCTGCTGGCGATTTAAGCATACTCATCCCCTGAAAAAGGCTACAAATCATACATCAAAATAAAGAATAATGTCTAAGGCATCGAACTATTGTAGTTTGAATGCGGCAGTTAAGGTATTTAACCCTAAACTGGGGCCCTAAAAAGATGAAACGAAAATTAGAAAAAATCATTTTTGTATGGAGTATTAAGACATGTAGTCCCCTGAAAAAAAATCTTTTTAATTATTAACATGTTGGTTTGATTCATAACCTTTTGAAAAAAGATCGTTTCAATGCGGCAGAACACTATTTTAACCCTCAACTACTGCAAAATTCACAATAACTATTTATAAAAGTGTGCCTAGGAGCGTGGATTGCGCTGAAAACTACAGTGGTCCCCTGAAATCCGTTTTTGTTTAAACGTTTTTTGTAACAATAAACTCTGACACACAAACTGTAGAAGTTTCAGAGCGGCAGAACGACTGCAACTATTTAAAATCCTGCCTCGAAAGTAACTTAAGAAGTAATTTTATCGGGAGAGGGAATGGCTGCTGGCGATTTAAGCATACTCATCCCCTGAAAAAGGCTACAAATCATACATCAAAATAAAGAATAATGTCTAAGGCATCGAACTATTGTAGTTTGAATGCGGCAGTTAAGGTATTTAACCCTAAACTGGGGCCCTAAAAAGATGAAACGAAAATTAGAAAAATTCATTTTTGTATGGAGTATTAAGACATGTAGTCCCCTGAAAAAAAATCTTTTTAATTATTAACATGTTGGTTTGATTCATAACCTTTTGAAAAAAGATCGTTTCAATGCGGCAGAACACTATTTTAACCCTCAACTACTGCAAAATTCACAATAACTATTTATAAAAGTGTGCCTAGGAGCGTGGATTGCGCTGAAAACTACAGTGGTCCCCTGAAATCCGTTTTTGTTTAAACGTTTTTTGTAACAATAAACTTTGATACACAAACTGTAGAAGTTTCAGAGCGGCAGAACGACTGCAACTATTTAAAATCCTGCCTCGAAAGTAACTTAAGAAGTAATTTTATCGGGAGAGGGAATGGCTGCTGGCGATTTAAGCATACTCATCCCTTGAAAAAGGCTACAAATCATACATCAAAATAAAGAATAATGTCTAAGGCATCGAACTATTGTAGTTTGAATGCGGCAGTTAAGGTATTTAACCCTAAACTGGGGCCCTAAAAAGATGAAACGAAAATTAGAAAAATTCATTTTTGTATGGAGTATTAAGACATGTAGTCCCCTGAAAAAAAATCTTTTCTTTAATAAAATACTTGGGTTAATTTATATTCTTTTGAAAAAATATATTTTCAATGCGGCAGAATACCATCTTAACCCTCAACTCCAACCTAACTCACAATAACAAGTTTTAACGGCTGACCCTTGAGCATGAATTGCGCTGAAAACTACAGTGGTCCCCTGAAATCCGCTTTCGTTTAAACGTTTATTGTAACAATAAACTCTGACACACAAACTGTAGAAGTTTCAGAGCGGCAGAACGACTGCAACTATTTAAAATCCTGCCTCGAAAGTAACTTAAGAAGTAATTTTATCGGGAGAGGGAATGGCTGCTGGCGATTTAAGCATACTCATCCCCTGAAAAAGGCTACAAATTATACATCAAAAGAAAGGATAATGTCCAAGGCATCGAACTATTGTAGTTTGAATGCGGCAGTTAAGGTATTTAACCCTAAACTGGGGCCCTAAAAAGATGAAACGAAAATTAGAAAAAAACATTTTTGTATGGAGTATTAAGACATGTAGTCCCCTGAAATATTAACTTTTGAGATATTCAAATCTTGCTATGGTTTATAATCTTTAGAAAAATAATAGTTTCAATGCGGCAGAACGCCTTTTTAACCCTCAACTACTGCAAAATTCACAATAACTATTTATAAAAGTGTGCCTAGGAGCGTGGATTGCGCTGAAAACTACAGTGGTCCCCTGAAATCCGTTTTCGTTTAAACGTTTTTTGCAACAATAAACTCTGACACACAAACTGTAGAAGTTTCAGAGCGGCAGAACGACTGCAACTATTTAAAATCCTGCCTCGAAAGTAACTTAAGAAGTAATTTTATCGGGAGTAGGAATGGCTGCTGGCTATTTAAGCATACTCATCCCCTGAAAAAGGCTACAAATCATACATCAAAATAAAGAATAATGTCCAAGGCATCGAACTATTGTAGTTTGAATGCGGCAGTTAAGGTATTTAACCCTAAACTGGGGCCCTAAAAAGATGAAACGAAAATTAGAAAAAATCATTTTTGTATGGAGTATTAAGACATGTAGTCCCCTGAAATATTAAATTTTGAGGTATTCAAATCTTGCTATGGTTTATAATCTTTAGAAAAATAATAGTTACAATGCGGCAGAACGCCTTTTTAACCCTCAACTACTGCAAAATTCACAATAACTATTTATAAAAGTGTGCCTAGGAGCGTGGATTGCGCTGAAAACTACAGTGGTCCCCTGAAATCCGTTTTTGTTTAAACGTTTTTTGTAACAATTAACTCTGACACACAAACTGTAGAAGTTTCAGAGCGGCAGAACAACTGCAACTATTTAAAATCCTGCCTCGAAAGTAACTTAAGAAGTAATTTTATCGGGAGTAGGAATGGCTGCTGGCTATTTAAGCATACTCATCCCCTGAAAAAGGCTACAAATCATACATCAAAATAAAGAATAATGTCTAGGGCATCGAATCATTGTAGTTTGAATGCGGCAGTTAAGGTATTTAACCCTAAACTGGGGCCCTAAAAAAATGAAACGAAAATTAGAAAAAATCATTTTTGTATGGAGTATTAAGACATGTAGTCCCCTGAAATATTAACTTTTGAGGTATTCATATCTTGCTATGGTTTATAATCTTTAGAAAAATAATAGTTTCAATGCGGCAGAACGCCTTTTTAACCCTCAACTACTGCAAAATTCACAATAACTATTTATAAAAGTGTGCCTAGGAGCGTGGATTGCGCTGAAAACTACAGTGGTCCCCTGAAATCCGTTTTTGTTTAAACGTTTTTTGCAACAATAAACTCTGACACACAAACTGTAGAAGTTTCAGAGCGGCAGAACGACTGCAACTATTTAAAATCCTGCCTCGAAAGTAACTTAAGAAGTAATTTTATCGGGAGTAGGAATGGCTGCTGGCTATTTAAGCATACTCATCCCCTGAAAAAGGCTACAAATCATACATCAAAATAAAGAATAATGTCTAAGGCATCGAATCATTGTAGTTTGAATGCGGCAGTTAAGGTATTTAACCCTAAACTGGGGCCCTAAAAAGATGAAACGAAAATTAGAAAAAATCATTTTTGTATGGAGTATTAAGACATGTAGTCCCCTGAAATATTAACTTTTGAGGTATTCAAATCTTGCTATGGTTTATAATCTTTAGAAAAATAATAGTTTCAATGCGGCAGAACGCCTTTTTAACCCTCAACTACTGCAAAATTCACAATAACTATTTATAAAAGTGTGCCTAGGAGCGTGGATTGCGCTGAAAACTACAGTGGTCCCCTGAAATCCGTTTTCGTTTAAACGTTTTTTGTAACAATAAACTCTGACACACAAACTGTAGAAGTTTCAGAGCGGCAGAACGACTGCAACTATTTAAAACCTGCCACGAAAGTTAGTTAAGAAGTTATTTTATAGGGAGTAGGAATGGCTGCTGGCGATTTAAGCATACTCATCCCCTGAAAAAGGCTACAAATCATACATGAAAAGAAAGGATAATGTCCAAGGCATCGAACTATTGTAGTTTGAATGCGGCAGTTAAGGTATTTAACCCTAAGCTGGGGCCCTAAAAAGATGAAACGAAAATTAGAAAAATTCATTTTTGTATGGAGTATTAAGACATGTAGTCCCCTGAAAAAAAATCTTTTCTGTAATAAAATCCTTGGTTTAATTTATATTCTTTTGAAAAAATATAATTTCAATGCGGCAGAATACCATCTTAACCCTCAACTCCAACCTAACTCACAACAACAAGTTTTAACGGCTGACCTTTTTGAGCATGAATTGCACTGAAAACTGTTGTTCTGCCGCATTGAAATTATATTTTTTCAAAAGAATATAAATTAAACCAAGTATTTTATTACTGAAAAGATTTTTTTCATTTTTTCATTTTCATGTCTAAATACACCATACAAAAATGTTAAATTTAATAAGAATTTTATGTCATTTTAGGGCCCCAGTTTAGGGTTAAATACCTTAACTGCCGCATTCAAACTACAATAGTTCGATGCCTTGGACATTATCCTTTCTTTTGATGTATAATTTGTAGCCTTTTTCAGGGGATGAGTATGCTTAAATCGCCAGCAGCCATTCCCACTCCCGATAAAATTACTTCTTAAGTTACTTTCGAGGCAGGATTTTAAATAGTTGCAGTCGTTCTGCCGCTCTGAAACTTCTACAGTTTGTGTGTCAGAGTTAATTGTTACAATAAACGTTTAAACGAAAACGGATTTCAGGGGACCACTGTAGTTTTCAGCGCAATTCATGCTCAAGGGTCAGCCGTTAAAACTTGTTATTGTGAGTTAGGTTGGAGTTGAGGGTTAAGATGGAATTCTGCCGCATTGAAAATATATTTTTTCAAAAGAATATAAATTAAACCAAGTATTTTATTAAAGAAAATATTTTTTTTCAGGGGACTACATGTCTTAATACTCCATACAAAAATGTTTTTTTCTAATTTTCGTTTCATCTTTTTAGGGCCCCAGTTTAGGGTTAAATACCTTAACTGCCGCATTCAAACTACAATAGTTCGATGCCTTGGACATTATTCTTTATTTTGATGTATGATTTGTAGCCTTTTTCAGGGGATGAGTATGCTTAAATAGCCAGCAGCCATTCCTACTCCCGATAAAATTACTTCTTAAGTTACTTTCGAGGCAGGATTTTAAATAGTTGCAGTCGTTCTGCCGCTCTGAAACTTCTACAGTTTGTGTGTCAGAGTTTATTGTTGCAAAAAACGTTTAAACGAAAACGGATTTCAGGGGACCACTGTAGTTTTCAGCGCAATCCACGCTCCTAGGCACACTTTTATAAATAGTTATTGTGAATTTTGCAGTAGTTGAGGGTTAAAAAGGCGTTCTGCCGCATTGAAACTATTATTTTTCTAAAGATTATAAACCATAGCAAGATTTGAATATCTCAAAAGTTAATATTTCAGGGGACTACATGTCTTAATACTCCATACAAAAATGTTTTTTTCTAATTTTCGTTTCATCTTTTTAGGGCCCCAGTTTAGGGTTAAATACCTTAACTGCCGCATTCAAACTACAATAGTTCGATGCCTTGGACATTATCCTTTCTTTTGATGTATAATTTGTAGCCTTTTTCAGGGGATGAGTATGCTTAAATCGCCAGCAGCCATTCCCTCTCCCGATAAAATTACTTCTTAAGTTACTTTCGAGGCAGGATTTTAAATAGTTGCAGTCGTTCTGCCGCTCTGAAACTTCTACAGTTTGTGTGTCAGAGTTTATTGTTACAATAAACGTTTAAACGAAAGCGGATTTCAGGGGACCACTGTAGTTTTCAGCGCAATTCATGCTCAAGGGTCAGCCGTTAAAACTTGTTATTGTGAGTTAGGTTGGAGTTGAGGGTTAAGATGGTATTCTGCCGCATTGAAAATATATTTTTTCAAAAGAATATAAATTAAACCAAGTATTTTATTAAAGAAAAGATTTTTTTTCAGGGGACTACATGTCTTAATACTCCATACAAAAATGATTTTTTCTAATTTTCGTTTCATCTTTTTAGGGCCCCAGTTTAGGGTTAAATACCTTAACTGCCGCATTCAAACTACAATAGTTCGATGCCTTAGACATTATTCTTTATTTTGATGTATGATTTGTAGCCTTTTTCAGGGGATGAGTATGCTTAAATCGCCAGCAGCCATTCCCTCTCCCGATAAAATTACTTCTTAAGTTACTTTCGAGGCAGGATTTTAAATAGTTGCAGTCGTTCTGCCGCTCTGAAACTTCTACAGTTTGTGTATCAAAGTTTATTGTTACAAAAAACGTTTAAACAAAAACGGATTTCAGGGGACCACTGTAGTTTTCAGCGCAATCCACGCTCCTAGGCACACTTTTATAAATAGTTATTGTGAATTTTGCAGTAGTTGAGGGTTAAAATAGTGTTCTGCCGCATTGAAACGATCTTTTTTCAAAAGGTTATGAATCAAACCAACATGTTAATAATTAAAAAGATTTTTTTTCAGGGGACTTCATGTCTAAATACTCCATACAAAAATGAATTTTTCGAGTTTTCGTTTTATCATTTTAGGGCCCCAGTTTAGGGTTAAATACCTTAACTGCCGCATTCAAACTACAATAGTTCGATGCCTTGGACATTATCCTTTCTTTTGATGTATAATTTGTAGCCTTTTTCAGGGGATGAGTATGCTTAAATCGCCAGCAGCCATTCCCTCTCCCGATAAAATTACTTCTTAAGTTACTTTCGAGGCAGGATTTTAAATAGTTGCAGTCGTTCTGCCGCTCTGAAACTTCTACAGTTTGTGTATCAAAGTTTATTGTTACAAAAAACGTTTAAACAAAAACGGATTTCAGGGGACCACTGTAGTTTTCAGCGCAATCCACGCTCCTAGGCACACTTTTATAAATAGTTATTGTGAATTTTGCAGTAGTTGAGGGTTAAAATAGTGTTCTGCCGCATTGAAACGATCTTTTTTCAAAAGGTTATGAATCAAACCAACATGTTAATAATTAAAAAGATTTTTTTTCAGGGGACTACATGTCTTAATACTCCATACAAAAATGAATTTTTCTAATTTTCGTTTCATCTTTTTAGGGCCCCAGTTTAGGGTTAAATACCTTAACTGCCGCATTCAAACTACAATAGTTCGATGCCTTAGACATTATTCTTTATTTTGATGTATGATTTGTAGCCTTTTTCAGGGGATGAGTATGCTTAAATCGCCAGCAGCCATTCCCTCTCCCGATAAAATTACTTCTTAAGTTACTTTCGAGGCAGGATTTTAAATAGTTGCAGTCGTTCTGCCGCTCTGAAACTTCTACAGTTTGTGTATCAAAGTTTATTGTTACAAAAAACGTTTAAACAAAAACGGATTTCAGGGGACCACTGTAGTTTTCAGCGCAATCCACGCTCCTAGGCACACTTTTATAAATAGTTATTGTGAATTTTGCAGTAGTTGAGGGTTAAAATAGTGTTCTGCCGCATTGAAACGATCTTTTTTCAATAGGTTATGAATCAAACCAACATGTTAATAATTAAAAAGATTTTTTTTCAGGGGACTTCATGTCTAAATACTCCATACAAAAATGAATTTTTCGAGTTTTCGTTTTATCATTTTAGGGCCCCAGTTTAGGGTTAAATACCTTAACTGCCGCATTCAAACTACAATAGTTCGATGCCTTGGACATTATCCTTTCTTTTGATGTATAATTTGTAGCCTTTTTCAGGGGATGAGTATGCTTAAATCGCCAGCAGCCATTCCCTCTCCCGATAAAATTACTTCTTAAGTTACTTTCGGGGCAGGATTTTTAATAGTTGCAGTCGTTCTGCCGCTCTGAAACTTCTACAGTTTGTGTGTTAAAGTTAATTGTTACTAAAAACATGTAAACGAAAACGGATTTTAGAGGACCACTGTAGTCTACATTAAAGTCTGTGCACAAAGTCAATATTTGAATTGCCAAAGCTTATTATAATTTTACAATATTTTTTTTAAATAATTTTTGTACCTTTTATTACTTTGTTGCCATACTTAATTGATTTCTGTTGAATTAATTCAATTTCTAGACTTATTCAAGATTGGCTGCTCACTTCACAAAATTAGTCTTCGTTATTTGGTCGGATTATTGGCCGCTAAGTTTGGCTGCCAAGTTCACACCGGTATGTTTTCGATATATTTCGAATTCGTTATATCATGGTTCTGAGAATTGCCCTCCAGCAATTTAGCTAAAGCCGGTTGAGAACAAATCTTGGCGTTAGTGCCTAGTATTTTGGAAAAGTCCATGACCGACCGAAATCTTTCTGTTTTTATCTTGTTGCTAGTTGGTAAGTAAGTAAAATCCCTTCCTAATGTTCAAATGAAGAATAAAATCTCTACCGACGAATAGGCGAGACGATTACATAAAATATAGATATTCTAGTATCTCTGTTAGACTGTCTGGACACATATTTTTTTCCACGACTATTAAATAATGTACGAAAATAAAGAGGAGGGAGGGACATTCTGGAGTGAACAACACCGTTAGTATAAATCGTACCTAAACGTGACCACCTTACGCGAAACTTCAATACGTTTTGGCAAGGAAAAATAAAATATAATTAAATAATCTAGATAATGAAGTTATTTTTTAGTCGTCTCGCCTATTCCTATAAAAATTCTTACTGATATTTTCCATACAGATTCAATCAAAGGTATTGTATAATACCGCAATGAGCTTTCGTTATCTTCACTGATCGTACGTGATCGGTCGGTGTCGATGGCCGCGGTTCACGCCTAAGTGCTATCTGATCACGCATGGATGCCTGCATTACTGCGGATCTAATCAGCCAGTATGCTACCAATAACTAAGCGGGAAACTATAGGGGAGTTATCTAGCGCCTCGTCTCCCTTCGTGGATGTTGTAAATGGTCATAATAACAGATCGTGGTTCTGTCGGTGAAATACTTAGAGTATCTATGGTAGTAATAGATTCTCTAAGGTGAATTTTATTTTACGTAAGTGACATTAATTTGATAGGTACCTCAGAAATAGGCACTCTATAATATATTTTTTCTGTGGTTGATACAATATTTTTAATGATTTTTCTAAGTGTAGACTTGAAGGTTTGAATCATAGGTGCGGATTATTTTTTACACAAAGGGGTTCCAACATTTTGGCAAAACTACTAGTACGCCATTTTGAAAATAAAAAACTAATTCTTATAGATACTTATACTACTATTTCCATTATTTAATGTCGGAATTAATAATATTATTTTAATTGAATGATAGGTAGATAAATTATTAAATTAAGTAGGACCTATTATTTAGTGGGGCAAACAAAACCCTTATTTTCTTTCTTAAATTTGATTTGACTAAGCACACTTTGTGAAAATACATTCAAATTTTTGCTGCAAATTATCATGCTACTAATTTTATTTTTATGGGATTTTCGTTTTATTTTATTGAGCAGCATATGATTATTTTTTTTGGTCTATGTATAAATACATAAGTTTTCACCAAAACTTTTATAATTAAACTTAAATCAATATTTTTTTGGTAAAATTTCACAGCAGGGCAAAATTCAGTGCTTGTGCAAAATACATTCTCATAGCGAACTTGGAATTACCAAACTAATCCAATAAAATATCACCACATATAATAAAATAGATGGTGAAAATAGAGGTTAGTCTGATAGACGCCATATTTTATGGCACTAAACAGACATTATAACGACTTTTAGAAGCTATAAGTAACTAAGTAGGCGGCTCAGGCTAGTCTTTAGTTAAGGTAAGTGAGTAATGATCTATTTAGTGGGCATTTTAGAATTAGCTTTATTGATGTCTATGTGACAGTAAAATTTAAATAAATATTTCATATATAATAAAATAATGTGAAGAAATAATAATACAGCCTCGTAAAAATAACTATATTTTAATAAGTACATAGGTAGCTAAAACTTACTTATAAAACGGGTTAATCCAAAAATTTAATTTTAAACTGTATAACTAAGTTAATATGGAAAATAATTGTGAAGACCATTTATATATTTAATAATTTAGACACTTAGTCTACTGGATGTCCACTATTAAATTTAAATATTTTTTATAATAACTAACTGTAAATCTTGTTATAATTTATGACCATTTTGTCTACCACATGCGTAACATCTCCTTCTTATTTCTGTTGTGATCTGATCTAGTCTAGTATCTCGCTTCATTCATGTTTTTAATGATAAAATCCATGAACAAGCCAAGAAGAGTTTAATATTTATTATGGCTTTACAACAATAATAAAAAAATTCAATATTTCATCAAAAAAGGATTTTAGTAAAATAGTGATACTTGAATTATTCGTTAAACTTGGTAGTCTTGCGCATTTTAGTTCGCGACCGGGAGCGATCAATTTAGTTCGCGGGTCTTTGGCGAACTAGGTCGTTCTTTTAGTTCGTCCGCTCCTTTCACAAATTCCGGTTACATAGATCAGTCGTTCGGCGTTCGCTTCGTCGCGTCGCGCTGTTTTGATTAATAATATATGTTCATCAATCAGCTTGCAGTAGTAAATTACTTACTATTTCAGTATATTAATAAAATATAGTGGATGAATATTGCAAATGGATTCGTTTATTAGTTGATTGCAGAAAAGAAAATTATATTAGCTGTATTAATATTACGAATGTGTTTATTTATGATAGATAATGGATAGGTAAATAAAAATATATTATTTTGCAAATAATCATATCGGTTATTGTTGTATTTACCATAACAAAACATTCGCCACGCGCGCACCGCTGACTAACTGTTCGCCAAAGACCCGCGAACTAAATTGATCGCTCCCGGTCGCGAACTAAAATGCGCAAGACTATAACTGAGCTAAAGAGCGAAAATGCCCGCTCTCGCTCACAACAAATCCGCGCTCCGCGCGCCGCGTCGGAACTAGTGAACTAAGGAGCGGTCTCTCTGCGACCTAGTTCGCGTAGTTCGTACGAAAGAGCGGTCTTCCGAACTAGGTCGTTCGCGAACTACACAAGACTAAAACTTGGGGGAAAAAATTATTTTCTAAGCGTAACGAGTAGCCAACGCCATCACCTACCCGCCATTTTTCTATAAATACTCATCCACCAAACATCCTGTATAAGTGTCACATTTTTGAGAAATGAAACTTCGAACCAGTGACTTTACGGAATATTTCACAAATAAAATCCTCCAATAACTTTAGCATTAGTACCTGAACCTAAGTCACTATTGAGAACATTATTGCATCGAACTGTACGCTCATAGAATTTTATTAAACTAAAAGGCCTTGTAATTTCCCAGTCGGGCAAGTAGCTGGCAGACAGTTACTGGCATGTACGAGTTACTGGAACGTTGCGGATACATTTGCAAGTAAGTAATACTGGCATGCAGGTTCTTGCATGCTTAAGACAGATTTTCGGTTACTTCTGGTACCTTAGCCGCAGCTCTAGAGCCTTAGAGTATCTATCTATGGTAAGAATAGTGTGAGCCTATTGAATTGCGAACATTAGACACGTCTAAGAACAACATGACGTTTGCGCAGCGAGCATTCGCAGTCGTGGATCGAGCGCACCGCGCCGACTGTCAAAAGTATAGTGATGGGATGCGATCGATTGTAGTCGATGTTTTAAAAAAATATATGTTAGTTGGGAGTTTTGTTTTTCTTCGATAATTTATATAAGATAAAATAAATACCGGCACATTTTTATCTTCTTATTATTATCGGTAATGTCAGAATCTTACTACTATGTAACACCTAAATTAAGCACACCTTTCAGACCTTCGTACCGTACAGTACAATTATTTATATTCTTGTGGTATACATTTATAATAATAATAAATGTAACCACTTGAAACAACCAGAAAATGATTATGTAAATGGTAGAACTATCATTATAATTGGGTAAATTACAAGAAGTTTTATATAATGAACCAGAGAACAAGTAAATAACATAATGAGTGTGTAACTAATTACCTAACAGAGAACCTAATTAATGTAATTTATCGATAGCTTTTTCCCCATCGGCACGCCCCATCTCTACCTGTCATTCAATTATTTTCGTTTTCTATGATAGCTGTCCACGTTCTGCACAATGAAGTTTTAGTGATACGCGCGCTCTGTTTACTATGGATACTCTAAGTCTAGAGCCTTTTCAAGTTAAACAAACAGCCTTTCCCCCAACAAGCATGCAAGTAAATTAAATATTGTGCTAGCTGCTTGTATTGTATGATTTGATTGCCACCTAAAAGCATGCCAGTTAGTGTATTCATATGACAGTTGCTACACTTGCAAGAAGCTGGTATGCAAGTTACTGGCATGTGTATCTCCGCCTTTAAATCGATGGGCATTTATTTATAGTGTGGCTCCACTGTCCGCATATAAAGGAGCATGCGTGCGTTTGATCCCCCGATAGTGGGACGCTGCCCTTATGCGTAAGAATAAGAACTCATTGTAAACTCATGCAATCATATTCTATGTTACATTCG
This sequence comes from Gymnoscelis rufifasciata, assembly GCA_929108375.1. Classification (NCBI taxonomy): domain Eukaryota; kingdom Metazoa; phylum Arthropoda; class Insecta; order Lepidoptera; family Geometridae; genus Gymnoscelis; species Gymnoscelis rufifasciata. The sequence goes on along the minus strand of OV815302.1, from coordinate 6,094,150 downwards.
AATATCATCGGTTGACCATTTAATTTTGGTGTCCAAACTTTAGACTTGTATGAAGTTTATTATTTTAATGTATAAAATAAAAAAAAATTCTCGAATTAGGTGCATAAATAATAAATATTGTTGTATATTGTATTAAAAGTTGTTTGTCACTTAATCTAAAGTTTTTAAACCCATCCTTTTGATCTTTATTAATTTTATATAATATCAATAATTCTGTTTGATTAATTGTATAACATAATTTAGTATTAGATATTATATTATGATACTAATGTATAAGGGTTGATAAAACTTTAATAGAAATGAAAGTATCTTATTACTTTATAATATAAATAATTATTAGAGCATAATTCAGTAGGCACACTTTGCTAACATGGTCTGTCATCCAGGTTGTAGTCGTGAATCTTAATCCACGGTTTCATGTTTTCGGCTGCCGCATTTCCTGTGTACCGCTTTGAGCTCCTCTCACAGCCTCTTAAGTCAGTAACCTGGTACCTGTCATTGCCTAAAACGCTTTTTATTTGAAAAGGCCCTTTGTACACAGGCAGCAGTTTTCTGCTTTTCCCGTCGTTGGACTGACTTACAATTTTGATCAACGAGACTGGGTTCTTAGAAAGAATTACGCTCTGAGACGATATTTGATTGGACGAGGACAGTTTAACAGTATTCTCGCGGTTTAGATTATGTTATAATTGAACAACTTTTACAGGTTTTGTTCGATACTTGCGGCTGTGTAAAAATCCTGCTAAACTGTCACATGATTGAAAGTTGCTCGCTTCTACTGACGCACTGATGTTACTGTCACCGATATTTCCTATTATAATTGAAATTATATCACAATCCGAAAAATTAAGACGCAAATTATCTATTTTCGCTTTTTGTTCGAAAAAGAACGCATATAATGGTTCATTTTCTGCCGGTTTTCGTTCAACAATCTCTTTAAGCAATTCAAACATATTCCGTTTCACTTGAAACGTTGACCTAATTTTTTCTTTCCATTCTACCCACTTCCACGAAATCCAATTGTGATCATTGCGTAATAATGAATCGTACCAAGTTTTTGACGAGCCTTTCAGCTTGTTTAGCGCTTGATATCGAATCATACTATCAGTCCATGAGAATGTGTTCGCATAAGATTCTATCACATTTAGCCAGGCGGTTACATTATCGCACAATGGGTCGAATTCCGGTATCATATTATGTAATGTAATAGAACTTGTACTCACAGTTTCTTGTGGTACCTTTTTCGATTTCCCTTTCTGTCTTTTTCGAGGAGGCGAGGGCGTGCGCTCCTCGCAGCTTGAGCTGCTGGAACTCGAGCTCGAGCTAGGGCTCCGCCTTGAACGCGTACGTTTCTTCTTTTGTTTTCCCATTATTTGTGGACTTACTAAATGCCCTTATCCCACTTCTGATGATAAAACTTTAATAGAAATGAAAGTATCTTATTACTTTATAACTCAATTTACTACTCGACTTATCTTCAAATTATATATCCAATGTCCATCTGACACATTCTAGAAAAATCATGGCCGCGCCGGTCCGTCAACCGTCGTCTATTCCCTAGTTCTTGGCGCCCTCTTCTTGTTTTTCTGACAGCTTCCGCCGACAGGGGCGCCTCGTGTTGCTAACAGGGTTTGTAGTCAATATTGGATAATCTGTTAAGGGGTGGCAGTGCAGCTATCAGGCTACAATAAAATCATATTGTTATGTTATTTAAAAAGGCCGTGTTGGCTAAGAAAAAGGCCGTGTTGGCTTAATGGGAGGACACTCAACTTTCATCCCGAAGGTCGTGGGCTCAAACCCCGCCTCGCACCTCTGGATTTTACGTCTTGTGAAATTTATGTGCGCTTAAAACACGTGCTTTAACGTTGAAGGCAAACATCGTGCGGAAACCGGCATGTTATGAGAACTTTAAAAAGTATGAACGAGATGTGACACATTGACCAACCCCCAGCGTGGTGAATTAAGGATTAATCTCTCTCGTTAAAAGAGAGAAGTAACTGTGTCCCAGCAGTGGGAACGTTAACATTTAAATAAATATTTATCATTCTTTCTTTCATTTTAACCACCAGTGTAATAAATCTAAATTTAAAATTTAAGAAAAACCCCCGATTCCAGTGCTTTAATTTCCTTATAAGTAAAACACCATAAAATTTAGTAGTTAGGGCACGCGATGCTCTTTCATTTGATACCCCACTCGAGTATATTTGCAGATTTTCGATTTTCGGCTGTCTAAGAACAGGATGATTTGAGGATGTTAAGAACGCCTAGCCAAACTCACCTTTAAAAAAAACTTAATTGAAATCGATCCTTCCGATCGGGAGCTATGATGCCACAGACAGACTTATAACACCCGTCTTTTTTGGTCGGAGGTTAAAAATGGTGACCCTCATAGATTTTTAAATTAAATGGCAGTAGATTGAATGGCCAAAGAAGAAAATTGAAACATCACCATTTTACACTGTTAGTTAAAATTATATAAAAATATGTTTTAATTATATTTTGTTAGCATGGCTACAAACCTCTTACCCCCCGCCCTGTATACTTATGAGGCAAAACTATAAACCCCATGTTCAAAACTTTAAGTATCTCATTATAAAAGATCTTTTGTAAGTTTTATGAGAAATAAAGCTTCTTTAAACTTATTAAGAATGAATATAATTAACAATGAAATTAAAATTCAAATAATGCGGGCGAAGTTGAACCGCAAAAAGCTAGTCATTAATCATCCAAAATTAATTGCAAGTCTAAATGTGCTTCAGTGCATTCGGTTGATAAGTAAGTCTTGTAAAATCGATCACACCTTGTCAAATGGCAATCTGATTTCAATTTCCTTCCTGGGACTTTTAGTTCCAATATTTTCCATACAGTGAATTGGCTCAGGATCGACTCGGTTGTCGAAGCTTTTTTTTTGGGCTCGCGGCCAGACAGTCTTTTCAATTATTCTATAGTTCGACCAAGCCCGATTTAGAAAAACCTCGAACAACGGGCTGTCAAAAAGGTCGATAGTAATATTGTGATTGGGACTCTATATTTCCTTGACTGAATGCTCTCTACACTTTCCACTTTTTTATTATAATAAATTGTGAGTTTATTAATCTATATAAATAAAAATGAATTGTTGTTAGTTAGTCTGATTAAAACTCGAGAACGACTGAACGGATTTATCTTATCATAGTCTTGAAATGTTCGTGGAGGTCTAGGGAAGGTTTAAAAGAAGAGAAAAAATCGAATAATTGCCGGAAATTTTTTTTTAATTAAAACCCGTGCGAATCCGGGGCGGGCCACTAGTTTAAAATAAAACTTACGTGTAGCAAAGTGCAAAGAATTTTCACCAATTGTTTAATTTCCCTTGCTGACAGTCATCAAAATAGAGTAAGCAACTCTGCACTCTTGTCTAGCAAATAACTATTATACTATTTATCTTATGTATTTTTAGCATTTCTCGTGTTGTAATTAAGAACATTAAAAAATTCAATTAGTGCTCACAAAAGTTCTCTGTGTTAGACGGATTTTGTACGAAAGCTACCAATTTCAGAGAAGCCGATTTGCAACTACGACTAAAATCTCTCGTCGCCGGTTTTCCGGAAATGATTTCCATTTCCTTGGTCTCCTTCGGCAGGCTAAGGGAAACTACTCTTAAACGAATTTCCTGAGAAATATGGCCCGTCGCAACGAATTATTCTTCATGTATTTTCAATTTGTATCTTTGAATTAATTGAAGTTCGTTAAAATTTTACATGTAAAAACACATGTAGAATATAAACCGACTTGATGGATATTACCTTGTTGATGAGGAAACAACAAAATCGTTTACGAAGAATACAGTTCTGAGGTGCACGTTAAAATAATATTTAGTTGAAATTTTTTAGGAGGGGAGCTGAAGTGGGGAGGGATTTCAAGTAAATTCGAGCGCTGTAGAGTTTCAGAGTTTTAATTATAATATTAATGGGATTTATTTGGATAGAGTTAGTCATATACGTGACTTAGGGGTCATCTTTGACGACAAACTTCTATTTGATCGGCATGTGCATGATATTGTAAATAAGGCATCCAGGCCAGGGTTTGTGATGAGAATGTCATCTGAATTTCAAAGTATTAAAACGATTAAATGACATAATATGTACATAATGTAGGTATATAGGATTAAACGGATACATAGGCGAGATATGTTCAGTTTAAAGCGAAGGATTATTGAAATGAAACGTTTGTTTCTTAACTTATTTTTAAGTGATAACCCGTGATACTTAGTTTGTTTAGTATATTTGTTGGCTTTTCATTTATTTATTGTAGGCATATTTAATATAGAAAAAAAATTGTTTAGTTTAAATCTGTATTTGTGTAGTGCGCATGTTTGTTTTGTTATTTTCTTGTAAAACATTTAATTAGCATTTAAGTACAAATTATTTTTATACCTTGATTATTTTAAATAGCTGTGGGTTTCCTTAAAATTGTAAAAGTAAAATAAAATACTGAAAAAGAAGTTTTTTTACACAACCAATAAATTACCATTGGTTTGAGTCACATCCAAATTATCAGATTATTGGAATAATAGCTTGTTAGTTCATTTAAAATCACCTCAAAATCGTGTAATTTTTCTTTATATCGCAAACGCAAATGTTTTGCATAATGCAAACGGTCATATATTAAGTCTACCCATCGATGAAAAGGTATATACCTACTCAAAGACAATTGTTTTCCATCACCTAACTCGATTAAATCCCCGTTGCGCATCGTGGGCTCCCTTACTATTATAGATCTACCAGATGTGTAGAGAACTTATAAAATTGTTATATTTTACATACCTACGCTTCTGATGTCCGGTGAGTTGAGAGACACAACACACTTTGGTGCGATGACACAACATAATAGGTATACCTCTTAATCTATATATATAAAATGAATCCCTATTTCCCTTGGTCCGTGACCAAGGGAAATAGGGATTCATCACGCCTGAACGGCTGGACCGATTTCGCTACTTCTTTTTTTGTTCTGTTCGTTATTATCAGGAGAAGGTTCTTATGAAAGAAAAAATAAAGGAAATTGCGCGGAAAATTAAAAAAAATTAAAATTACTTAACCACCAATATAAAATTATTAAACTTTTTTAATGTAACCTTATGACATTTGACATAGAATTGACTGAATGCGTGCTGCAAATATAGTCAAAGAAATTGAAAAAAAAATGACGTTTAAAACGGATTCTTCTGTCAATCTTATTTTATTGATAAACTTAGTTAACTTAGGGCCGATTTTTCAATCGTCAGATAAACAGTCAGATAGCCTTTATTCGTCGAATAGCAATATTCATGGTTTTTCAATGGTCAGATAGTAGTTAACTGTCGAATAAGGTCCCTATCAGAGGAATAAAGTTACCTGCTACTTGAAGGACCAGATAAGGTTCTATCCCGCCGATAAGTTTGACGTTTAGGTTATGTTGTATAGTTTCGTTCGTTTTATTTTGTTTGATAAAACCGTAAAACGACATAGGTTCTTCCCATAAGTTTGTTATAAATGGATGTATTATGATGATGGATAAAGCAATTGACCACTTATCAATCGAGGAAGAACAAGAAATACTAAAATATCTATATCCTTCTGATAGAAAAACCCGAACTTTACGAGAGAGGCCTGATGATTTAAACACATGGAACGACACTGAATTTTAGAGAATGTTTCGGTTGAAAAAAGAAACCATAGCCTACCTACTTACTTTCATTGATTGAAGAAAAAATATCATTAGTTAAATACTGGTAAAAATAAAAGAAAGAAAAGTTAGAAGTATACATATGTAGTACATCTGAAATACTGAATTTTTTATTGAAAATCCACAACCTACTTGCAATATTATCACTGTCATTACGTGGTCTAATATTCTAGTCCAGATGTATTGGAGCATATTGCCACACTTTATCTTCAACATCATTGATATCGGGGGCAGTAGAAGTTCGGCCACCTGTTCTATACAACTCCTGTCTAAGGACAGTCATCTTTTTCTTTGTAATTTTTTTACGCCTTAGTACTTTCATTTTAATGTTGTAGCCGTGCGTACTGCAGTTTCACTAGATGTCTCATTATGTAATATGCTGTTGCAATTTTGGTCCATGCATCATCTTTGTCTTTGTTGGTTACGGCGTCGGTTTTCTTGTTTTCGATTACTGACCGATATTTAGTTACCAACTCGGTCAGTAAACGTACTTCTGAACTACTGAAATTAGTAGCAAGTTCACGTTTCTTGGATAATTCCATTTTCTGATTCATTTTTAATTCGCAAAAGATAATGTAGAAATAACAAGATTTGAACTGACTGAACTGTCAAATACAGTTTTGTTGCTATTCTTCACTAACACTTTGAATACAGTATCTGTGTATCTCGCTTGCACACAGATGGTGTGAAGTTGGTTTGGATAAACCACTGATAGTTATTCTCTATATAATAGACGATTGAAAAATTGAAAATACTTATTCGCGCGATAAACAGACGGATAATTTTATACGCTAAATAACTATTTGACGACTTAACTGAGGATTGAAAAATTGGCCCTTAATAAAATCAAAAATCTGCTTATTTATGGCGCCTAAGGCGGAACAAAGTTCGCCGGGTCAGCTAGTACTATTATAAAATAGAACTAAGAAACATTATAAGTATTAAACAACACAGCAACGCTACAAAATAAATTTCAACTTTTTTACGAATACAAGGTTCTACCACTACCTGGAAAAGCTTTTAGTTGCTCGCTGCAGAGCTTTTAAAAATTTAATTCAATTAGAGGTAGGAACAATTTATGAAAAAAAATATCTCGATATACCTACTTCGGATTATGAAATATGAATATTTAGAATATTTGCACAAAATATATAAAATATTATTATTAACATTATTTTCATTACATAAAGTCTAGTAGACTCTGTTATATTAGAACTCTGTATTTGTTAGAAAATTGGTATAATGTGCGAGTCTAATAAGGAAAAAAATTAACATATATATTGCTGGGCAATCCACATAATAACAGATATGGCTAGATAGCCCCATGGTAAGCTCCAAGCTTGTGTTACTAGACATCTGATATCTATATCTATATAGATAAATAAAAATGAATTGTTGTTCGTTAGTCTGATTAAAACTCGAGAACGGCTGAACGGATTTATCTTATCATAGTTTTGAAATGTTCGTGGAGGTCTAGGGAAGGTTAAAAAGGCGAGAAAAAATCGAATAATTGCCGGGATTTTTTTTTCACCGTGCGACGCCGGGGCGGGCCGCTAGTACTTAATAATTTTAAACATACGTACATAGAAATTTTTAAGTATAGTTATTAAACACCCAGACCAAGGAGAAACATACAAACTTGCTTGCATGCTTGCAGAACATACAAACACTTGACCCCTAGGCGGGGATCGAACCAGCTACCTCTCGAGCCACAAGCGACCCTTCGCTCACGGCGGCGCCACTGAGGTCGTCAGGTCGTCGCACGCCTCTAGCGGCGAAATTTGAAAACTTTGTTTTTATCTGATTTTTAGTTCAGTGCAGTTTCTTGTAATTGGACTTTGAGCTTGAAGCGACAATTTGCCAGTGTCGAGTTAAATAAAATTATAAAGTGAAAAAGATGTTACTCTATTGAACGCTATTTTCCCGTATCAATAATATGATTTATATTTAATATTTATGACGTTTGTAACGAAAACTGCCAAGTGTCGTTCATAAACAGCTTCACAATTTTGACACTAGAGGCGCTAGTTAGAATCTTTGCATCGCCAATAGACAGATATGACAAAGATACGTAAACCTCAAAAGCTTCAACGTGGCCTGGTAGCTAGTTCAATAACCGAGCATGTCATCGCCTTCTATTCAAAGCTTTTAATAGAGATCTTGTTTGCGCGTCTTAATGGAATATCAATGAATTCATCAATATGTATGAATTTCTCTGATGAATGCAGAAATATTACTTAGGTATAATGTACGTTAACATTATTATTCGTACGTATTTGGTTGATCATAGGGCTTGTACAGAATAGGTGTTGTGTGACAATTTTAAAGCTTGAGTTTTTAAAATAATTAAAAAAATCCATTGAAATCCGTTTGGACGCAAAATGGCGTTCAACTGACTGAGTTACTAAGTTATCTCTGTGTGAGTAAGATACTTTTTTACTTTATAATTTTACTAGCGGCCCGCCCCGGCGTCGCACGGGTATAAAATTTTCGAGACAACAAGCCGTGTTGGCTAAAGTGGGAGGACACTCGACTTTCATTCCGAAGGTCGTGGGTTCAAACCCCGCCACGCACCTCTGTATTTTTCTTCTTGAGAAATTTATGTGCGCTTTAAACACGTGCTTTAACGGTGAAGGCAAACATCGTGAGGAAACCGGCATGTTCTGAGAACTTTAAAAGAGTTTGAAGAGCGTGTGACATTCACCAATGCGCACTTGGCCAGCGTGGTGAATTAAGGCCTAATCTCTCTCGTCAAGAGAGAAGTCCCTGTGTCCCTGCAGTGGGAACGTTAATAGGGTGATGATGATAAAGAGTTATTTCATACAACACAATACTCTATTGAAACACCAATAAGTTATACTAAAAACAATGCTTATACAACTATAATACATGTAGTTAATAGTGTAACAATGGGCGGCCTTATCACAGTTATCACAAATATCAAATTTTTAAATATATATATTTTTTTATTATTTTTATATTTCCTCCCTCCTCATCCTTCACAGCGCTCCATGCCACTCATATACCACGTCCTTACACTCAACAATAAGTTATTTTTTTCTACAATAGAAATTATTTTCATGGCAAAACATCGTTTGCCGGGTCAGCTCATTAAATATAATATCTGGTAGTTAAATTTTTAATAACTTCTATAATAATAATTACAGGTATGCTGTTTATATAATCTTTTATTTATTGTTTCATATGGTTACATTAACACGAAGAACAGATGGTCGTTGGGGCCGAAAGGTTCTCGAATGGAGACCACGGATCGGCAAGCGCAGCGTAGGACGTCCACCAACTAGATGGACGGACGATCTGGTGAAGGCTGCGGGCTCACGGTGGATGCAGGCCGCTGCCAGCCGAAACCACTGGAGATCTTTGAGGGAGGCCTATGTTCAGCAGTGGACGTCTTACGGCTGAGATGATGATGATGATGATGGTTACATTTAGGTGTTACATATATATGTGAGATCCTGACACGAGCCCCGTTGGGGCATTACAACCTCATGTTTATTTACATATCTACATAAAATATTAGACCTTTATAATGGGTTACAAAATACAAACTAGATAGGTAACATAAATAGTAATTTATAATTATATACCTGGAGAGGCCTGGATGCCTATACAACAGTTGTTGGCAGTGCGACGCGCGCTCGAAAATGGTCATACTTCGCTTTTGCACCGCACTGAATATTACTTACTACTACAGGAAGTTGCAGAATGCCATCAGTAAACTTAGCACTGAGGTTGCGTCACTGCACATGCTGGCATCAATATCGATTTTAATCGATCGTATCCCATCACTACACTCTTGGCGGTTGCGCGGACTGATGTTTGGGTCACCTCTCACGTCTCCTTCAACCCCGCAAATGGACGCTACGCTTGATTTATTTTTAAGAAAATATATGTAAATATCGATAATCTGATAACGCAGTCGTGCATGCGTGTTAGCGGGGCTGCACGAACTTTATGTTGTTATAAACAGTAGCTACTGTTCCCACTTCAATATGCTTACTCTATACTACCATAGATTCTCTTAGACCACTACGTTAACGTTATATTAAAAATCGGATTGATAACTTGCTTTTGACGTTGATTAATTATCCAGAGACTTTGATTGTATGTCGATCCCAGCATGAACTAAGTAAATACCTACGTAGTGGTAGGGTGGTGGTAGGGTGGCTGCACTACTATGAGCTATGAATGGCAAGTTAGTATGAAGTGTATCGATTACGGTTGCCTAGCAACGGTCTGGCGTCGCGACGTCGGCATTCTGACAATGGAGGTAAAATCTGCGATGTATTTTTCCTTCGCATATCTATTTATAGCATAAATAAATGGCATAGACTCAAGAACTTAATATACATCTTTTTGATTACTTGGATAGGGAAAATGCTAAATATAACTAAATTGGCTAAAACACACAATAAGTCTATCTGTGCCTTATTTGGCGACTATTGTAGTCACAAACAGGGGTGAAAAGCTGTTATTGAAGTGTTATTAAACAGATTTATCACAATTCTTAATAAACGTTCTATTAACCTCTTATAATTATGTCTGATGCTTACGCTTGCCCTCCTTGAGGTCTGAGTTAAATACGTGTTTCGAGGTACTTTAAAATACGAAGGAAGCCACACGCAGGTGCATCAAGGAATCTATGTTTTCGCAATCGGTCGGACACACACACCTAATTCTGAAATAAAAAGTGAAATATTTTTTTGAATACGGGGGTTAGTAACTGCCTGAACTAAAATTGATTGATTGATCTTAAACAGAAAAAATCTACTTGAGTAATGACTCTTGATTTATTATAATCATTCGCACAGGAAAGTCTCAAGTACGAATTGTACTTGAGACTCAGATAGCACAACCTACATCAACAATTACAAATGTAATTAAGCTAAGCTTAAGCTTTGATTGGATATGTTTGCTATAAAATCAGTAGCTAATTCTACATGTTACGGATCTAATACAGTTGTAATACGTTCATTTTACGAACGTACTCAATCCGTTAAATACAGAATACTTCAGTCAGTAGGTACCGCTTCGTAGGAATTTAATCATAATTCATGAACTAAGATTATAGTTAAAGAAGATTGTTATTAATTTTATAGGAATAACTAATATACTGTACTAATGATATTTAATATGATTTATTCTTATCCACGTACTTACTGGTAAATTATTCTACTGGTTTGCAGTTAGATCTTCGAAATGTTCAGGGCGAGATATTGGAACAATTAAATTTTAATTAAGAAGCAGACACTGGATCTATTTAAGTTTAATCAAAAAACGACAGATTACAAATAACTGATTATTGAAATCCTGCTGAAATGTGAGCAATTTGGAGATCAGCTGAAAATCAAATGAAATGAATGATCAAATAAAAAATAACTTTAAAATTACTTCATGGAAATGAATTTAAATGCTTATGAAGAAGTACCAGTCGAATTGAATATACCAATCAATCGATATGTTTTGTCGGCTCTTAACAAAAGATACGTTTGTTGTATCCATACAAGGGGGTTCCAACCCCCTTTATATATTTGAGATACAGTTTGGTGACAGACAGACAGACGTCGAAGTATCAGCAATAGGGTTAGCGTAGAGTTTGGGTACATACCTAACCCTTAATAGTATCTTTTCAAAGTCATTCGTTATAAACTAAATTCAGAAGATAACTTGATGCAGTATAAATGATGAATATGGGAATTAAACATAAGGCAAAGCAAGAAAAATTCTAAGAAAACATTATTAAAAGTATTGTGTCACATCGCTGCAATTTGTGGAGACCGTACGCGCGATTTCTTTATTAAATCGAATACAAAACTCTTCAAAGTACACAAAGGAAGAAAAACACAATACAAAGAAAATTTAAGTACAATATAAATAATAACACAGAAGCCTTATCACCTCTTGGATGGACAGCAATTCAATTAACATAACTTAGCTAGGGTACTATCTATTTAATAATTTATTTTTCAGACTCACCAAGCACACTACAACATTTAAGACTAAACTATGTACTTATCTATATCTAAACCTAAGATATATATTGCAACAAATCATAGTTTATGTGAGCACTAAAAAAACATACGAGGCCAATATGTGTTATCTAAGTTAGGATATATATTAGATTATAAGTTAATTAAATATAAGCTTTCGATTCCATAATAATCCTTTCCAGTAACATATTTTCAATAAGCAACCACAATTCAATTTCCTGAAGATATTTCATGCAAACAGTGAAAAAGTTATAAAGAATAGAGAAGAATATTAATAGTTTCTGGTTTCATAATTTCCGTACTGCAATTGACCCGCAGCGATGAAGCTACGAGTATTAAAGGATTGGTCGATTGCCTTAATGAATGAAATATTACGAGACAGCCAATCGACACTACAATCCGGCTAACCCTCTCTCGGTTGTCGAAATACCCAAGTGATAAGAAGCAAGCGATAAATTTATTGTTTTTTGTCCCAAAATGTTGTTCGATATAATCAATAAATTTCATGGCCTGTTTCACTATTCTGCTAGGTAAATTCTCAGTTCAGTAGACGCATTCTGTAAACTCATTTCGATCCTTACTAACCTGAATCCGCAGTGAGTTTAAAGTTTTGTATTCTGTAAAACTCGATAGCGCCTGTAGCGCCTCAGTGACGAGCGTTCGAAGTGAGCTCGGTCACTTGAGTGATTTCGAGTTCGGATCCGATTTTTTACAGAATGCGTCTGCAGTTCGGTTTCTTGTAAATTGGACTCTGCGCTTGAAACGACAATTTGCCATTTAAATAAAATTATAAAGTGAAAAAGATGTTACTCAGTTCAACGCCATTTTACGTCTCCAGGTAAATTGTCAATGGTTACATATATGATAGAGCTTAAAGAGATATCAAGTCAACTGACAACTGTCACTGACCGTACCGTGATAAATATAGATCAAACTCGGTCCGAGTTTGCTCTATATTTTAACTAATGACTAATTTACCTCGGAGATGGTGAAACAGGCCCTAATTATAATTGCATTATTTTTAATAAGTGATAAAACTCACTTTTTGTTTAAACAATTTCATGAAATTTTGCAAAAAAAAATACGCATGTATAACCTTCGCTAGGAGGATACACAAGCCCTAATTCAAAACAAGGCCATCCAACCGAGACTACTTACATACTCCTTTTGAAGTTGGGCCTGACAATACTCATCCATCATGCTTAAACAAGTTGGCGAGCGCAGTAAAATTGTTGAGGCCCAAGAAGAAGCAGCTGCCCATTTTCTGGTAAAATTCTGTTTCATGCGAGCCAGTGCGTCAAACGATTATGTGTATGTATGTGTTTTTCGTATATTTTTTTAATGTGGTCTAAAGAAGACCTTCTAGGTCTTCACGTCCCAACTTAGACCATATCGCCACTTTACATCAGGTGAGATTGTGGTAAAATAAGGTTATTCTAGCATTAAAAAAAAATGTCGGTGCCCGCAGACACACAGTTCGCAGAAACCTATAACTTAAGTCACATAAGCGGATTCACGAGCCACCCCGAGGGCAGCATTGATATGATACCTCCAATCATCGACTAATAACTCTCAATGCAATGTTCTTATCCAACATGCTGCTAAATTATTTGAGTCGCCAACCTGAACGTATGGGCGGTCTGAAGGTTGTATCCTAGGGCTTACGTTTATACGAAACGGGACATGTGAATAGTGACTTGATTGTTTTGAGTATCCCAAGATAATTAAATGTCTAGTATTTTAAGCTCAAGAGTTAACTACCGGGCTAGAATCAGTCCAATTTATATAACAGATACAGCAGTTATCTCTTTAAATATTTATTTAGAGTCACGATTCAAGATGATTTTGTCAAACTTAAAAATTATTGTACGAGTGAAGGTTTTTGAGAAATCGATAGATGTTATGGGGTATACGAAACTGTACGTCAGAACGTAAATAATAATAATTAACGTATCCACATTTTGAGCTCGTTACGTAGGTTCTACGTAGGCGACATAAAGCCTACATAAACATTCATTTAACAAGAAATACACGAAAAACCCCTTAACAGGTGTAAATTAAATGAAACTTGCCAGAGTAAGCACGACCCTTTGCGAGGTTAAAAGTATACAGTCGATTTGACACAAAGGGTACCTTATTGAATTTACAATTCTCGTTATGTAAAAATTAATAAAACTTACCGCCCGGTTGACCATTTTTGGTTTGTTTAGATAGAACTTGGTAAAACACACTTACGTATTTAATATCTAAAATTAGAATAGTAATTTATTTTAGATTTATAAAGGACATTTCAATTACATTTATAAATAAAATTGGATATGTCTTTGCCGGCGGATTATCTATCTATCCATACATATGATAAATTAAAATCCTCTGCCGCGTCTGTGAGTCCTTATGTTCGGGAAAAAAATAAAAAACTGCTGAACGGATTGCTATTCAGATTTCAGCAGAAGGTATAGTAATTTAATCGGAAGGTTTTTTATATATAACATGTTTCAGATGTGTTAGAATTATGACGATTATCGTTGAAGAAGACGGAAAAAATTAAGCCGTTTATGAACTATAGAGTAAATTATTCTATGTTATGCACTTTTTAATTTGTCTATTGGCATAGAATAATAAATTACTACGTAACTATTGGTATCGATGGCAACTGGCAGAAGCAGTGTTAGGGCCATTGCTTTGTGCATATGGCAAAACAATGATTGCCGGTTTAGCTAGTAATTCTATGATTTATAAGGTAAAAACTAAATTATTCGACGGGTTTGTGTCCAATAGAGTGTTACAACATGTTTAATGCATCTTTTGTATCGTGATTAACGTGAAAGCAAATGGAAACGCGTACGCCATCTGCCATTGTGACAAAGTATTTAAGGCTAATGAGTTTTCCATTGTTTTTAACTATTTTTCTTTAGATACACTATACTTATAATATAATCTAAAAATTTTAGGCATTTTAAAGCCCACATTTTCATTTATTATTCATTCATTTATTATATAAATACAACAGCGTTGTGATCAACAAGTAAAAATCGGCATTGACATCATGCCGGCTATAGCAGTCAAAAATAGAATGATTTTCGTGACCTTTATCACGAAAATCAATCAGTTTTTCTTATATATCTCGCGACATTTCGCTCGGAGGTCCAACCATTAGGTATGATTTTTAGTCAAGACATTATCTACAAAAAATTACCTATGCATTTTTTTGTAAAATTAACCGTTTTCGGAGTAGGTAGAGCGCTGAGAAAGAAATTAGAATTTAGAATGTTCTCAAATTAGGTGTTGTATACATCAAAGCGTTAATCCATTTGCGTTTAACGACCTTATAAAAAACACAATAAGTTACAATTTAAAAAGTTACTTCAAAACTTTTAGATGTTCCTTTTTTACATTAAAGCTGTTGCTTTTAAATAAGTCCCATATAAATTTCATATTAGTCTTTTTCAAAATAGTCATAAAAATAATTTATTTTAGATGTTTGGACATTTTGTAAATATTTCGTATATTTTTTGCGGTAAGTATATCATTTGTTACGTGAATGCATTCTACTTGGTATCTCCGCGCTATGCTCCAAAAAATGATAACTTTACAGAAAAATGAAAATTTCAGAACGGAAAGACCTCCCAAGTCTCGAGATATTAGTGAAAAAGAGTGCTTACCCGTTCGACCCAAGATTTTTCTACCCAATAGGTATTTTGCTCCGTTCAACCCAAAACAATAGATTCAAGTTACCCGTTCTACCCACACCTACTTATTCCTAATTTCTATTGTTTGAATTCAAATAAATGTCATAGTGAAATACTAAAGAAGCAGGGTCATTCATTACATTAGACAAAAAATGCAGAAATTCATTAAAAATATTTCATTAATCATATTTTTTTTATTGTTTAGATAATAGTCAGTTAAATATTTGTCTACTAGTCTAATAATAACAATAATCAATCTTTAAAGAAACAAACATAATCAAATAATAATATAAAAAAAAATAGTTCACTCTTCAGATTCAGGTTTGGTAGGTAAATATAAAGTTACTTTTCTAATTTATTTTGGTATATAATATCAGACATGCAAAATCAGTTTTTTTTCGTGATGACATATTTTAAACACTCGGATACAGGTACACATTTTTAATTCAATAAAATATATATTAATTATACGTAACAATAGGTACAAAATAAACTATATGAAACCTATCGATGGTATAATAGATATAAAAATATGTTCTTGATTAACATAAATAAAAATCATCTAAATTATTCAACACACATAGATAAAAAAAACACATTTACAAACAATGTTTCACTGAAATTTTTCGTGTAGCCAAATCCATACACTACCTCAATAGATAAGAAAAACAATAGTAATCCTTACCGTTGTTGATTGGATTATCTATTGTACATATAACAAGTTCTCCTTCCTTAATTTTTCTAGGTGTTGCACATGCACTCGTTTAAAGAGATCATAAACTATTATTCCTTATTTTAGTTACAAAATTTGAAGTTACTGTGAGTAATAATACCATCAATTTTTTTATAAATACTAGCGGTCCGCCCTCGCTTCCTACCGCACCTAGTCTCGTCGAAATCAAAACTATTTTCAAACCCAGTTAAACACACACAAAATCGGTCCAGCCGTTTAGGAGGTTTTCAATGACTAACACACGTACAAGATTTATATATATACGTACGGTGTCTGTACTATTTAGAATACACTGTGACTCAGATTTTTGCTTTGGGTAGAACGGAGCATATGTTTTGGGTTGAACGGGTAAAAATATTATTGGGTAGAAAAATCATGGGTTGAACGGGTAAGCACTCGTGAAAAACTGTTCTTTTCTAGACCTTTTGACCTTTTTTTAAGCCGGCACGATATCAATGTCTATTTTTAGGTGTTATAAGTTTGACGTGTCTGTCTGTCTGTCTAAGCGATTTTAATTTAGTTTTTTTTTGTATGAAAGGTGAGTGTTCTTAGACATGTGTGTTCGGTTGTGCCGTTTAAAAGTTATTAGAGTGGGGAAAGAAAACCAAAAATCTGCAAATATACTCGAGTGGGGTGTCAAATAAAAGCGCATCGCGTGCACATTATAAAATATTATGGTGTTTTACTTTAAAGGAAATTAAGGCATTGTAATCGGGGGTTTTTCTTATAAATGCCGCCGCCAAATGAATGCCTAATGAACGCCGTTATAAAGGTGTAATAAATTCAGCCCAGAAGGAATTTTTCCGCAGGTGAAACCTAAAATTACTGTACTAGTACAAATTATTTATTACATATAAAAGTTATTGGGTAGACCAACAACTACCGACTTATATATTTTCAATCATTTATTAACTTAGTTTGTACTAAAATTACACGTGTTGCTAAAAATAATTAATTCATTTGTAACATTATTTTAACATAATAAAAATTGAATGCCGAAATTTTAAAGTCAGTGACATGTTTGTTGATAGTGCTCTAATGTAACATATTAATCACACGGCGAAAGTACCTATTTAACGGTAAACCTTTCCCTTGCATCACTGTATGTATTCCTGAAAACTGCATTCAAATCTGTTGAGTCCTTCAAGAGATGTAAAATAGCGGAACACAAAACACTAAAGCTATTCTGAGTAAGGCGCAGGCAAAAGCTAGTGAAACTTATCATAGATTTCAGTGAATGATTTAATCTCAAACCGGCATCGTTCTGTTAATTGGCATAAAATTTCCACAACTAGTCTTTTAAGCGGAAAACTAACAAAGAACCGAAGTGACGGCATGTAATGTAAGCCTATTATCGAGTTTGCTGGTATTGAAAAACATTCGCCGCTTGCAGTGGCACAGGGATGAATCAAGGCAATTTTAGAAAATAAATAAATAATAAATATTGCTAGACAATCCACACAGCAACATCTAGCCCCGTGGTAAGTTAATGTTTCGGTAACTAGACATCTGATATACTTAATAGGCATACATAATTATATGGATATTTTTAGTATAGGTACATATGAAACACTCACACCAATGAGAAAATGCGTGCAGAACATTCAAACACTTTACTCTCAGCGGGAATCGAACCAGCTACCACTTACGCCGCAAGCGGACCCTGGCACACCGCGCCACTGAGGCAGTCAAAACAAATTCAAGAAACCCCACTGTACAAAATAATTATAATTTAATAAACAAGCCTTTAAAAGAGTATCATATTTTTCAATTAGTTGTCATTAAACGATTAGGTATATCCTGTACTTATTGGTACGAGTAAAGAATCGTACGTCAAAACTAACTTATATCATTTTGTACAGTGGGGTTTCTTAAACTTGTGACATCATGACAGGTTATTTAATAATATAAATGATACAACTGCCCCCAATTAGAGTACCATGACATTCTTAAATACAGCCCTGTTCGACTTAAACGGGCTGTTCTATTACCGCTAGTCAATAATTTACGTGCATTCTACAAGTATTGTGACTGTCCTGTATATCCGCTAATGATAGGCATTATTGACGCGAATGGTTACTTTGTCCGTCAGTCTGTACGCTGTAGGTATGTACCTAATTAGATGTCAAAACATGGGCATTAATAGTGAATTTTGATATTTAAAGTTGCAGTTCTTTAAGATTTTAATCGGTCGTTGACAACTGTGTATAAAATTTGAACTTGAACTTTGAAAAATTACCAAATTAATTATTTGGCATACGAGCAATATTTTGGTTAAACAAGAAAATAATGCAAAATATTCATAAAAAATTGGCTTGTCTGTTTGTATTGAACCAATTTTTAATAAGGGTACCTACTTATAATATATACCGGTAGCTACATGAGCGAATTTTGACATGACTTTTATTGTAAACATTCGAGATACTCTGTCGAGTTAATATGTCGACAGTTTTATAAACATCGAATTAGTTTTCGAGTTTGTTATCAGCTAGTGATGTCGTCTCCTTTTTACGATACATTTCGAATTAGTCCGGAGAATTGCCCTCCTTTGGATAAGTAGGTAGTCATACCTTATTTAAATAACTTATTTAATAATTTTGTAATTGCCATGTAGAAATGGAAAAAAGAGTGACTCGAAATACTTGTTTGAAAATAAAAAGGAAATGATGAGGTTTTATCACATCGATTGCATCACTATGGTTATATGATCAAATGATCATCAACGATTTTATTTACATAATTCTGTAAAAGAACCATAATTGTTAGCAAGCCCTTAGTTCCGATGGCTTCTTGAACGAAATAAAGTTAGATTTAATTTAACTTAAAGGGAGGCGTTTAAAAAGGAGCAGTATATCTTATTATGTGAAAAATATTTCATTTAGATCGATTCAAAATTCTACTTATACTTGTAAAATTTGTTTACTTAAAATCGTTACTTAGAAAATCTTGAACTTTTAAATTTATTTTAGTTTTAGTTCCATTTTATTTTTTTCTAACTTGGTTTAACAAACTTAATACTAGAGTGTATGAAAGTTTCTTCAAAGCATTACTTCTAGTGAACCAGGTCGGTAATGATATTTGATTTGGGATGAAATCAATGCAAAAACCCTCCACCACCGCCCATTTTATTTTGGACCAAATCGCTGGAATCGCATGTAAACAAGATTATTAAATGTTATTTAAACGGGATATTTACAATGACTTAACTATGCCGAAATATCGGAAAGCTCAAAACAAAATAAATCATAGTACCTAAATATTCCGTTCTAAATATAAACCCTCTATCAGATCAAAACTTTCTTGGCTACTTACTGACTAGTTAGTCCAAGCCAACAACCAAAATCTTACCTGAAAGCGAAAGATTGCAAGGTAATAACTCAAACGTCCCTTTTCTGACACCCTCAAAAACTGCTAATCTCAGGACTGAGTGAATCATCGGCTTTCCAAAATGATTATAAATGTTCCCGGTTTTCTTGAGTGGACATTGCGATAAGGTGGGACAGGTGAGAAGTTCTACAGACGGAACGATGCCTTGGGGAGAGCAGGAAAAATGTTCCACGGGGATGGTTTCTATTTTTTTATGTTATTTTTTTTTTTTTTTTATTTTTTTTTATGTTAATGGTTTCCCCCGAAAGGTGGGCACTTGCTGCAACTGCTTGGAACCCGGAAGGAAGTCGCAAGCGAGGTCGGCCCCGAAAACGTTGGCGAGACGACCTTCAAGACTTTTCGGAAAGCTGGTGGCAAACAGCTCTGGACAGGGATTGTTGGAGGGAGTTGGGGGAGGCCTTTGCCCAGCAGTGGGACAACGTAGGCTAATATAAAAAAAAAAATATAAACAGTGTCATAGAATAATAAATTACTAACAGTGTTATTTAAAAATGTTATCTAAAAAGTACTTATCTGGAGGCAAAGTACCGAGTACCCAAGACGAGCAAGCAAACGTACGGGCACTACCTTTTTTCAAAACAATTCGACATATTTTTTTAAAGTCTCATAGCTTGGGTTTTAAATATATACCAAATTCACAAGATACGATGTCCACAGGGGGCACATTTAAAATATATAGTTTCAATTGCATTGCTTTTATGGTTTGATTTTGTAATGTCTAAAAACCCCGATTTTGACACTCATTTATGATCATCAAAACTATTGTGGGGTTCGTCCTGAAGTCTTAGGAAGCTAAACAATGTAAGTATGTTAGCTACGATTTTACACTTTTTTACAGATTTTTTTCTTTGCTAATACAATCTTTTTTGGGACCTGGAACCTAGCCTATTCTCGGCGAGGGAAAATACAAAAGTTACAATTAAATAGTTAGTAGTTCAAAAGCGGCAAAATCTATAAATCAGGGTGACGCCTAATCTTTCACAGGCAGATAGCTAATGCTAAAACGCGTAAATTAAGTTAACATTACCTAGGGAAACAGTCAAACAGCCGAGGGAAAATCCATTAATCGTGGTCGACGCCGCGACTGTCGCTAGTTTTAAATAAATCCTCAAGTAGGTAGCAGTAGCCGTGTCAGTTTTCGCCAGACTACACCGCATCGATTCGCACAAGCCCAGTGCTGAGTGCGCGAAATCGCACACCTCGCCGCAGGCACGTAGCGTCACAATGGCCAGCGAAAGTGATCCTTCGACGACGTCCTATTCAATCAAGATTCGTAGTAGCCTTGCGGACCCCTAAGTGGTTCTTAGATAGGACATTTTGAGGCTGTAGACATGCTGTTAATCAATAACTACTTTTGTTAGATTATTGGTGATGGCAAACAATGGGAAAACGGCATGTGCTGAGAACTATGAAGAGTTTGAAGGACATATGACATTCACCAACCCGCACTTGGCATCTTGGCCACTTGGTTCTCGTCAAGAGAGAAAAGTCCCTGTGTCCCAGGAGTGGGAACCTAAATTGGGGTGCTTATACGTTATGCAGGTTAATAACTAACTATGGAAACTATACTGCACTCGTCTACCCGCCCGCTAAGCGTGGCGAGTAATAATCATATGTATGGAAACCCTAACAAGAGAGAACATATTTTATATTTAAGGAGCTATCGGGCTGATGATATTATGATGACTAAACTACTGGTTTTACTAGAGAGCAATAACAATAATTATTATTTTCAGGTACTTATATCAAAACTATCGTCTGTTTGTGTATAACTATTTAAGTTTTAACTAGCGAACTCCCAGTTTTGTATGTGCTACTCTATACGACTAACAACCTTCATTTTCATTTCTCCTTCCATTGAAACAGCACAGCAGCAAACGTTTTCTACTACTAAAAGTTTTATTATAAACTGCATTAAAAGTTTTAATTTAATATCTTCCCTCAAACGTCGGATGCTGTTTGTTTTACTTAATATAAAGTTAAGGCGCTTCAATTGTCTGATCGCTCAGATGTTTTCGTGCAGTTTTCAACAATAGATAAAATCGAAAAGGTGGGCAATAACGTACAAAAAGTACATACCTAAGGAATTTTGAGTCGTGGGTTAATCTCTATACCGCTTTCAACCGATCAATCAATAACCGATACTGGTTTTTTTAAATAAAATAATGATGATGATGAAGAAAAAAGTATAAATTATAGAGCGTCCTAACAAAGACAATGTTCATAACACATATTACTGTAATGTTGATTTCTTGAGTGTGTGCTCTAGAGAATACAAATCACAGCAAACTTAATATGATCTTCTCTCTGTTTTCTTTCTTCCAGCTGTAGAACGTCCAGGTCGAGACTTCCACTACGTCACATCACACGTTGTACCAACAAGACCACGTGACTGTGAGGTAATGGCGATATCAACCCTGAACCTCTTCTTTCTTCTCTTTAGTTCTTTTCTTCTTCAAGATTCTTCTGTTAGCTATCTTCGCAATAAAACTTGCAGCAGGTAAATCTATACCAATACTAGCTGACCCCAGCATACGTTGTTTTGCAAAATGAAAAATAGATGTTGGCCGATGCTCAGACCTACTCAATATGTAACTTTTGAAATTATCATGGTTTTTAACAATACCATGACGGTTCTGAACCGTCAAATCATGGTTATGTTACCCATTTTAAATCATAATACTACTCAATATAAGAAGAAAATTTCATGAGAATTGCACAAGCCGTTTCGGAGGAGTACGGGAATTAGAAGGTTACTTATAATTAAAGTTGAAGACTGAATGTTTGATTGTTTCCAGAACGCGCTTATCTCAGAAACAAGTGGTCCGATAATAAAATACTTCAGTGTTACTATGTCCATTAATCTAAGCTATGTTTTACCGCAGGAAGATACGTTGTTCCCGCGAGTAAATCTATAAAACATGGGCGTGGCGTGAAGAGCTAGTATATCTATAAAAAAAGATCTTTATCTTTTATAAAGATCTATTTTTATCGTTAGTAGGTAGTTAATTGTTATTATTAAATGAGATTTTCAGAATAATGGTAAAACATGGAAAAGGAAAAAATATTGGCCTCCCAAAACAAACAACATTATTACCCTTGGAACTTCTGTACCTGTACACCTATGATGTCCTACCTTCGAATTTGGGTTTAATTTGGGTCTGCTATAAATTTTATTAAGTAGTAAGTACCTACTCCTTAATCAAGCTTACAGCTTAGCGTACCCGTATAAATATGGGGCTATGTTTTTGCTGGGAGCCCGGCTATATCTTCTGCCGGTAAGTAAATTTTGCACAAAAAGGTTTCGATGCAATGAGAAAATTAACCAAAACTTATAGCCTGAGGATGTTTCATAACCAAAATCCGCAATTCTTAATCAGAAGGTTGTTAATGGAAAAATAACTTACCATATTATTCTACTACATATTTTCAAGGCTGGTCTTCATTATCTTCCAATAGCTCGACCGTTTTCGGTTTATTTTGCCAACGTCGTGTGCAAAGCTTTTGAGAATGCTTATTTCCGATTCGTCTGAAAACATTTGGTTAAAGTAACCATGAGTTTCCTTGCGATGGTTTTAAGTGAACACAAAATAAATTTAATTTACGGAACTAATTAAATCAGCTTTTGAAGAATGCGCTTATTTCCGATTCGTCTGAAAACATTTGGGTAAAGTAACCATGAGTTTCCTTGCGATGGTTTTAAGTGAACACAAAATAAATTTAATTTACGGAACTAATTAAATCACCTAGCCTGAGGTGTTTCATGTCGAAATACACTAATAAAATTTCATGTAAGTAGGTCTTAGTCCGAAACCAGAATTTTTAGTTAAGTGGGGAATCGAACTCGCAAGCAATATACAATAAATTCTCTCTCAATATTATAAATAAAAAGAAACCCTATCTGTGTGTCTATTCAGAAACCTAAACTACTAAACCGATTTACGTAAACTAATTTGGAACACAGACTGATTATTTTTCTAGAGCCAGAGAAACTACCTAAACGTAAATTTATTTTATTCTCAACGTGTTAAAATAATTACTGTAAAAATAAGGACAAAAGTTCGAGTTTACTTCGTAAGATAAATAAATTTCCTCGGGCCTCGAGAATTTACAATGCTTTCAAAAGTCCGTCAATCTAGAAATCGTAAAAGGTTTTTATTTAAATAGGTAGGTAGGGCTATTCATTTAGAAATCGGGTTACTCACAGAAAACAGTGACGATATTGAGTACCTATATCCGTTTTTTAAATGATTAGTGTATCTTGTGTTAGTTTTGTTAGGTATTATAGGAGTACAAATAAATGACTTACATGAGCGTGTCCCGGACAGGGCGGCGCAGGAGTGTGCTACGGGCAGCTTGCACAAGGCCCTCGCAGAACGCTGACAAAGCACCACGATGCAACCAGCGGTCGACAACTATTTATGACAACTTATGCAGGCGATAAATTAATACATAATTGTTGTGCCAAAATAGAGTGTGAATAGAACATAGGTTCTTATACCAAAAATAAGCGCTTCTCTGGCTTAAGATTAATTGACCCATCAAACGTTACCAAACTGTTAAATTAACACAAATCTAATTGGTTTGTTATGTCTCTTTATTTTGCGTGGGGGTTAAAGATAGAGCTTAACAAAATACTTACTATCTAATTACAAAAATACAATGCGCGATACTACTACATAATTTTATATAATTTATACTACCAAAGGAAATGAAATGAGGCGAATGGAAAGAGAAAAGGGAGGCCTTTGCCCTGCAGTGGGACAGGATAGCTAATAAATAATAATAATACTACCAAAGTAATCCAACGCTTGCTAAAGCATAAAATACGCATGTCACTGCGTGATTTGTGTGTAAATAATAATTCCTCCAGTAATTTCATAGGGAGTACTTACCAATGGTAAGTAACATAATTAAAATGCAGAAAACATGTAGCCGAAGCCGAAAATGCCAAGAAGGACATCATCTTTGTCAAAAAATTCTAACGAAAATTTTAAATTTGATATTAATAATAATTATAATTTGGTCTATCGGTTCAGTTCAGTTTCTTTATTGCAGTAAAATAAACATTAAAGGACCCTGTGTAAAGGGCATAGCAAAGAATTTACTTACTACATACTAATTAAAACTAAGTATAAAACATAGATAACAAAATTACAAGTCTGTTCATAACAGATTAAATAAGTAATCACAGTAAGTAATTATTATACGATTTTAATTACTCTTTCTTATTTAGCTTCTTGAAATAAATACCTATTTTAATTCTATACTAGGAACTATTAAAACATATTATTATAATGTTGTTACCAATAGATATTTGCCTAATTTTATTAGGGTTACATTATACACTTGCTATTAGTGATATAATAATATTTACTTACTTTAAATAATATAATTATAATAATTAAACTTATCCAAAAAAAAATAGTCTTCAATAGATTAATAACATTTTTCTAACAATAGGTTTCTAAGTTGAGTTTTAAATGACTGATGACATTCTTAATTTTTAACCCCCGACCAAAAAAGATGTTATAAGTTTGACGTGTCTGTCTGTCTGTCTGGGACATCATAGCTCCCGAACGGATGCAGCGTTTTCAATTTAGTTTTTTTTTGTATGAAAGTTGAGTTAGGCGCTAGTGTTATTTTC
The DNA here is from genome assembly GCA_929108375.1 of Gymnoscelis rufifasciata. NCBI lineage: Eukaryota > Metazoa > Arthropoda > Insecta > Lepidoptera > Geometridae > Gymnoscelis > Gymnoscelis rufifasciata. The sequence continues at coordinate 6,068,980 of OV815302.1, read as the reverse complement.
ATGAAACATGTTTCATGAAAATCGGTTGTGCCGTTTAAAAGTTATGGGGAAATAAAATGCAAATATACTCGAGTGGGGTATCAAATGAAAGAACATTGCGTTCACATTACAAAATAATAAAGCGTTTATCTTATAAGGAAATAAAAAAAATGGAATAGAGGGTTTTTCTTAAATTTAGATTTATTATTATTGTTATAGGCAGTATATTGTAGACTCTTATAGAAATATAATAGGTTCCTTTTCTGAATTATATACCTGATACAGGCAATATTAAGTTAATAACTTTAAATTTATAAAATGAGGTCTACAGCTGGTTCTCTGATTTATATCATACATCTATCATATAACATTTAGAGGTATAGGTCTCCTAAAAGCTTTTCGCTTAATCGATTCCAGAGTCCCCAGCTAGTGTTTAGATGGACCGTCCCCGAGCTAAGCAGCAGTATATACCTACCCATATCAGACTACTTCTGCTTGATAGACTACCTATGGTCTGGTATGGGTCGGCTAGCAAACATTATTTACAATTTCATGCTGAGTAGGACAGGTGTGTCTATGCAATCCCAATATTACCACGTAGGTAACACAAATCATTGATGCACATCAGAAACAATGGGGCAAACGGTAGACTGACCCACAAGCGTTATAAGCCAATTAATCAGACGGGTAGCCATCAATAAGGTACATAGATAAATACTCCGATATACACTCGGGCAATTAGAGAAAACAACCATAACTTTCCATATTCCTATGTCTTGGAGGGATATGGTAAGTTATCTTATAAACCTTAAAAAGATTCCCTCTTCTCTTATTTTTGTAAAAGTTACGGTAAAGTAAGTAAGTTACAACGCAGCATCAAGATATTTCCGTGCAGCTTCAACTAGCTACAACGGGGTATAATTCATCATATATAATTTGTTCAAAATAACAGAGTCCATGGTAAATACCTACATGATACTAAAAATTGTCAACGTAACGTACTTATCACATCAGCCATAGCTAGGATTCGTACCAACAAACCTTATTTATAAGTACAACAATTAGTAAAGTAGGTACATCCGTTGTCCTTTCGGAATTGAATTCCGAATCCCCAAAAATCCCGAATGTTTTAGGGGTAGGTGAACAAAACCTCAATTTTCCACTTTTTGCCGTTTAACTTTTTTTAACATCGGCAGCATTGGTAACACGGATAACGATTGATAGGTACAATAAAAGCCCGGTAAAAACGCTTTTTATTGCAGAAAATCGACTTTAAAACGCTTCTTTCAAAATGTCACTTCTTTTCGAAAAATATAGGTATAGATTTCATTTTATCCATTTTCAAAAAGCTACTTTTCCAATACAAAAACTTCTTCATTCGGTAAATATACCATAATGTATTTATTTTATTTTTGATTGTTGCAACACTAAGTTTATATTGAACTACCTACAATTTTTAATCCTATTAATCCAGTTAGTTAATAAGGTTAAACTAGTTTTTGGGCTAGTTGATAAGGAGCTGAAGGTGCATCCCACTATAACCACCAAAGAAGAGTATGATGGGTAGTAAGATGGGTGGAGTATGGACTTGAAATTTGGTAAAGTATACGTCCTAGGTCAACATTGGGCTTTGCTCGATGGAGAGGACTCGGAAATACTTTAAAAAGGAACGATAGGATATTTTTTTGATTTATTACTAAGTACCTAGGTAATTGAAATAATAATCAATTCAGGTGTCACAGTAGCGGAGAGCAATGCTAAGAAAATTTTTGTTTTAGCTCAGGGGACGAGCCAATTATAAAATTGCTCATGAACCGCAAATTTTACAATAATATTTAATTAAAAACTTTGCAAATTGGGCGTGTCACATTTAAATTTAAAAATAAGTTGGGCTTAGGGGATGGAAATTGTTTTATAGCTACATTAATTTCAGTTAGTAGATTGTAGTTTTTTATAGTTTTTGTTTGATAAACTGTTTGCCAATTTTTTTATTTTACTAAATTGCAATTATAGCTTGTCTCCTCGTATTATTATGAAATTTTTGTTAGAATTGTGACCACGCAAAGTATAAAAGGACCTTAGGCCTTTCTGCACGGCAGGGTAAGGCAATATTTATTTTAAACATGATACAATTAGGTACCAACGTGTTTTAAAATTATATAGTTTATATAGCTGTGTATATGTATGCTACATATATGTTTATATGTCCTATTTTTTTTAAGTGATTTTGTATAGCGAGTTTAAAACACCATCTTAGACACCCAAGTAAACCGCGCCAGCTTGTGGTTTCCCCTCAACAACACCGAGACTCTGGCATGCCTTCGGATTCATTGAAAATCAAAATCGTTTATTGCATTCATGTGGTCTTAAAATTAATAAGTAACTAAAAACATGAGCCCAGACAGGGACACTTGCATGGCAATATTGGAATCGTGTATTAAGGTACCTCCAAAGTACAATCTCACCCAGCTCCGGCCCAATGCTGATTCATTAGACCAGCCTAATTGGTAATTTATTTTCTTTTCTTGTAAGAGGCTTGCCGTCTTGCCCAGCAGTGATTGTCCATTGAAACAAATGATGATGATAAACCAGCGTGGTGCAATTTTTAAATGTAACAATAAAATGTTTCGTACACCTAACTCACGAGCAGTATCGAATTCCCTTGTGAAACATTCATCGCCAGCGTTCCCTGGCACAAAATACTTCGTAAATACTTAGATATTGCAATAACAATATTATCGTGTTCAAAGAAATATGAAACTATATTCCGTTTAGCGTTTCTGTAGGCACTTTTAACAAAAACTGCAATATTGCATTGACTTGACGTCAATGTTGTTGTAACCAACTGCAATTTTAATGTTTTAGTTTGTCTTCCGGTACCTATTTATTGAAGTCTTATACCCACTTATAAAGAACTATATGGTTGAATGTAATAAAAAGACAATATCGGGTATATCAAATGAATTAAACACATAATTTCAATCATACAATATGTATTTAATCAGTATAAGATACAATCATTGTGACAGGTGTACAAACCCATTTCATTAAAATCATAAACCTACAATGAACAAATTTAAAGGACCACATTAAATTAATTCACTATTATTATGCCCGAACATGTGATAAATAATTGAGGTAGATTCCCATAACTCTGGGGTTCAAATTAAAATTAATGTCGGATTCACCGCAGGATAAGCAAATAAGACAACACAATAAACATTATACTATATAATTAAATATCTACAAATTGAATAATAAGTGCACACTATTGGGGGATACTCAAGTTCCGCTAATAGGTGATTGCTTCTCAAACATTTACAATAAAAGAGAACATCCATAATATAATAAACGCATATAGGAAACATGTTTTAAACTCACTACTAGCACTAGTCTAACCCCAGCGTTCCGGAGCCCTCGTGGCGGGGCACACACCCGGCGCGAAGCAAATTACAGAATTATGCAGATTATAATACTTATCAATAAATACTACTTATTTACAATCCAGTCACTGACCAAAATTACTATGTCGAACAAAGATTTTTTGTATTTTCGTGCAGTAAAGTTGGTCAGTGTAACAACATAACCAACGGCTCTGTCTGCATCGCAGCTGTAATATGTTTCACGCCTCACATATAGCAGTGAATAAACGCATAGAATATAAAATATTATACAACTCATTTCAACTGAGTAGTCTTTACAATGTATGTTGAAGAGAAGAATATGAGAGCAACATCTCAACATTTAATTAACATTGGGATTTACAGAGTCTTTAATAGTAAGGCATGGAAAACGGTCCACTCTATTTTTTACGATGTTATAACTATTTGTGGCAGTGATAAAATATATCTTTTCGCGCTTACAAGTACAATCTCCAATAAGTCTACTAAGACTCAACTATGAATTTCCCCAAAATCTCTCTTTGTCTAACGTATCAAACAGTACCGCTATCACCTTTATTATTATTTTACTATTATTAATATTTAGCTCGTCGGCTTGGAAATTAATGTTAAAAATAATTTTGTACTCAAGCTTTTGATAAACCAGTCGTAACTGATCTCAAAAATTCATAAAACAAGATAAGCTGAACTAATAAAATCAATCACTGAAGCCGAAATATTTGAGATCAAAATGTTTATTTAAGTCCATTAATTCCACTGTCAGAACAAAATTGTCTTTAAAAATTTGGTTTCGAATTTCACTAAAATAATTTAAAAAGCATGCCAAATAAAATATGGCACTCCTATCAGTGCTGGATAAAATTAAACTAAATTTAAAAATTTGTTAAAATAATAATCAGTACATTGGATAAGCTCCAAACGGAAGTCTCGACTGCAATTCGCGTTGTTACACGCCGCTGTCCAACAAACAGGCACCAACTCGACTACAAGATACAATTTCCTAATTTCTTTGGGTCCACTCCTACTAAGAATGAATTCAAAACTGCGAGCCATCATTCAATTGGCAATCAATGAAGCAGTCAGCTCTGAACTGATTCAAGTTTCTTTTCACTTAGATAACGATAGCTTTCTCTAATTCACGACATTAGCCAAACCATTTTATTCATTTCCGATATTCTATATCCGTCGCGCCTAATGCTCTCAAACGCACTTTACTTTAAGAACCGTGATCTCTACAAAAGAATCACCGTCCTTACTTAGTATGAATGACATCGAAAAGCGTTTCCGAAAATGATGGTGTTCTATTTCATTATAATTAAGTTAACACCTTGAACCGCGCGTAATTCAATCTAACTTAACCTACGTTAGGCACTAACTAAAACAATACTAGCGAGATCTCATGAGCACGGAACACAATATTACAATCGTGTATAAGTCCCCCTTACGACTAAAAGGCATTATAATTATGATAACTTCTGTAGAGGGTTGTCCAAAATTTGTTGAATTATATCAAATACTGTCAAAAATGTAACACTGTTTGCTACCGTGTGGCCATAAGATAGTGTAAATGCTTAGAAGTAATCAATTACGTAGTACCTATTCGTTTTGCTACAGCCACAATCACAGCCGTTCCTTGGTATAGGAAGTTACTGAAGGACGCCTTTCGACATAGGAAGATGTCGTTTGTGACTGTGGCAGTTATTCGACATAAATCTATTCATCAATGAGGCCAATTACTTGTATAATTTCGTGATTTTTAATACTTAGAATAAACTTTAATAAGATGAATAGAAGTAAAATGCACGGTCGTAAAGTGGAAATAAGAGATACGCCATGTGTGTTGCTATGAGATAATAGAATGGCACTATTAGTTATGTAACGAAACGTCTTAAAACATACATTAGGTACCACAACCTTCTATGTAAACCAATTAAATTTATTGAATTACTTTGAACACTTTATAGGTATAAGCACAACATTTGTAATAAGTCCGTACAAAATACTAAGGGACGATTCTTCAGTCAACTGAATTGACCATCTGATAAATTGTATTATATTTATCTGATGACTGAAAAGTCGGCCCTAATTAAATTATTAATACAAGATCCGATATAAAGTTGTGCAGAAATCAATAGTAAATCTCTTAAACTATTATTGCTAACATGACGTGATCGAGGTCTGTGTACAGTCTGTTACATATTAAAATATTCCACATCAAAAACCATAACAGACATTACTTATTATGGAAATCGCAAATTGTATAATGTATCCTAAATTTTATTGAACAAGGCACCAAATCTATTGCCTCCTAAAATGTAAATTAAATACAACGCCATGGCAGTGTCGATATTCCTCTAAAACACACAGACACACAACTCAAACCACACAGACATTGTTGATTTTGTAAAGCGTCATCAACAATTGCTTACATTGTCACTCAGAACACAAGAATAAATTGATATCAAAAGTGGACTCTACAACCTATAACATTATCGGCTAGTTTCGTTTGATATGACTACGCGCGTACCTGACACACAGTGAACACTACAGGTAAAGTGGCTAATAGGCACTTAGTGAGAGAAGGTAAGCGCCTCAGGCTCTAAATTTCGCTGTGTTAAGTCAAGTATTGAAACCAACTTCATTACAGAAATATTTTCTCTAATCGCGTTTAAGAACAAATGGAAAAAATATCCAAATAGTAAACCGAGCCTCGGTGCAATGGTCTTTAAAACGTTGGCACCTCAACTAACGGAAAGCAAAATACGTTTTACGGGGATGTTATACTAACTAAAGAGTTACGAGCACAGAACGCGTATTATACTAATCCGAATCTTATTCTGACTACGTAAGAACTAGTATTTACACATTGGCAGTGGTGCGTATCGCTGGTCGTAACGTAAGTGTTCATAGCGACATTAACTTATTTACTTAACTTAAGATACTCAGACTACTTTCGTCCGTATCCGCTCGATTGAGTGGTTATATTAAACTACATTTTTATATTACACAGAATGTCCTAAAATCGGTCAACCTAGTTTTTACATTTCACACTAACTATTTACATAATTTGTTCGTGTAGTCCGCCATACCACTGCGGGCAGTGATCGGAAACAATAAGGCTCGAAATTCCGAGCCTCAAATATCATTATAAAAAACTTATCATCAGTCTTGTGAATAAATTTACGACTGCTGTGAACTTTGCAGTCTATGAACCATCGACAACAATCTTTGGCGAGAATTTACCTAATCTGCCACCGGAGGTTCGGTGGACAATCAACATCTGCCTTGCCCACATACATTTTAAGTGATAAAAATCGGTAGGAATGTTGGCTTTTGAGCTTGCGCGCTAAACGCGGCAATTGTCAATATTATGTAAAATTAAAATAAAAAATTAAATAAAATGAGCACTAGCGATACTACAATTCAATTCCGAATCGTCCTCAAAATTCCTACCGATTTTATAAACGCCACGGAATTATCGTCCGCACGGCCAGAAGGCGTTGCCGCCGTATCTTCTTCCCATTTTACGTTTCTTGGCGCCGGAGACTTCGACCCGTTCAGTTTCGCCGATGAAGAGCATAGGCACGGTCGGCGCGTTGCACTGGAGGGTGACATCCGTGGGCTTGGGCTCCGCCTTCGCTTCGATGCTCTTGCGTTGTTTGGCGATGAGGTTGTTGAGGAGGCGCGAGGAGGTGCAGTGGCGCGCGGGCGCGGGCGCGGCGGGTGGCGCCTTCTTCGCCGGCGGCGGCGTGGCGGCCTTGCGGTACGAGTCGCAAAACTGCTCGTACAGCGCCACCTTGGCGGGCGCCGGCAGCGACGCGATCTCTACCCTCTTCACACGGCTCACTTCCTTCTCTGGAACCCACTCGTCCTCTTCCCTGGAAAGTCAGGAAACGGTTAATAACGGGCGAGCATCCGTGCCACACAGAGCCTTCTGCGAACACATTCATTATATTAAAATTTCATTGAGATAATCTCATTTGTTTGTGTTTGCAGTTATGGGTTGCAGCCCTGAACATAACGAAATATGTATATCCATGCATTTCTAAAAGCTTAAATATGACATCTAAGGCCTGACGCTGCGTTACGCGGGCGCGGGCGCGTGTCTTACAAACTTCGTGATGTACGTGTTTCACATAAAACGCCCCCGCATTCGCGTAACGCAGCGTCAGGAATCAGAATACGTTCAAATGACTCGCTACGAGTTTCGAAATGATGGTGTTAATTTATAAAGTGTTCTACTGTTATGTTGCATGTGCACATATAGAATAAAATACATGGGGTTAAGAACTCATTAAACTTAAGTAAACAATGTTAAACTTAGTTTCTACGTAAAATCATTACTCCCATTGAAATAAAATAAGATACAAGCCATAATGTTTAGAACTGTCAACCCTCACGAATTGCTAGCAATGTAATATTTTTTTGTATATCTTCGTTGGAATGCCAAGACTATAAATATAAAGAGTAGCGAATATTCACTACAAATTAACGGAATGCATTTTATAATGTTGTAAGTTTTGCTAGCAACATTTATAAAATTAGTTCGCCCTGTGCGGCACTTTGGTAACCGATGATGCCATGCCTTGTAGGGATCAATTGCATATTGATTTCAGCAAAATTGCGCACTTGATACGTATAGTATACAAACATGTTCTGCAGCATATAAATACATATATGCACCATCAGCCACGATGCGTTAGCACGACAAACCAGCTCTCGATTGTATTGGTTTCCGTACAAAGTGCTTAAAACAGGATTTTATACAGTAAAACCGCAGATGCAAATGATCCCTAGATAACCACAAAGCTATATATGTATATATATATTAGTTCCGTACTGTTAGATTAGAAAACAAAAAGATGTACGTATGCAGAATAATTTAAAAATTCCTTATTGATTTATTATATCAAATTAGACTTGATGATGAAAATTCATGACTAAAACGTAATATTGAATAAATACACAGCAATTGTATATTTTTTGTTCAAAATAAAACACATTGACGATGAATTTCCGACTTGATTTATTTGTTGATCGCTCACCAGTAAACTGATTCAGTTTTTAAGATTCTTATCAACAAATTTATGTGTGACAGTGATACGGTCTAATTATAAATATAATAAATCAATTAATAATTATCAATTAATCTACAACCCACCTTGAGTTTACCTTACATCATAACATCATTCCCTTCTCTAAATCTGTACAGGTGCAGAATTATGGATTAGTAAATTTAGAAGAAATATTCTTAAATCCTATTCTGTCCCCTTTTACGTTATAAAATAGTTAGCGTAGACAGCGTACATCACTTCTTCATTTTATTTCTGAATAACATAAGGAGTCATGTAAAAAAAATAATAATTGGCAAATTCCTATACAATAATAATAATGTAATCTTACAACTATTTAATACATATTGCTGCAAATTAATAACGTTTTAATAATTTAACCAACAAGGTAACTTTTTCGATTTTCAGAAGTTAAACCATTGTTTTATTTAGTTATCCTGATATTATAGGCCTTATCTCGAATATTTGGTCCAAGGGTACAGACGCGGAATACAGTTGAGCGGTGTGGCACTGACTTATTGTAATAACCATATACTTTTGTTATTGTGCAAATTACGCTGCAATTTAAGCTACAATCGGTAATAATTAATGTTATGCATCAAAAGATAATAATTAATGTTAAGCAGTATGACAGTAAAGTTGTAAAAACTTATAAAGTTAAATAATCACAAATATTACAGTCACACTAGATGGAAGACCGTTCAAGTCATTTACTTTAACAACTTAACGTACCTAATATTTTATTGTAATAACAGGTTTATTTGATGGCGAATCTAATCTTGGCAGAATAAAATATTGCAATTCAATTTCTTTGACATGTTTAATTAAACTCCATGACATACTTCAGGCTTCGTGTCATTATGTTGATAAGTACCTAATTTATAAAACATCAGCCAAGTGTTCATTTTTTAAAGTGAAAAAGGTGTTAATGTCTTTGGTTTTGTTAGATATTATTTGTAAGTTGTTGTTTAAGTAGGAGCACATTCGACTTTCATTACGAAGGTCATGTGTTCAAAAACCGCCAGCACACCTCTGAATTTGTCTTCTTGATAAAAATTTGTGAGATTTAAACACATGCTTTAACATTGAAGACAAACATCGTGAAGAAACAGGCATGGACTGAGAACTTTGAAGAGTTTGAAGGACATGTGACATTCACAAACCCGCACTTGGAAAACATGGTAAATATCTCTCTCGTCATGTGAGAAGCCCCTGTGTTCCAGCAGTGGGAAAGTAAGTAGGGGCGCTTATATGCTGCCTCCTCTTTCAGATTAGCCAGCCAACAATATAATTACATAGATATTTCTATTTGTACTAATTGATTTGTGTGATTATAATACGTCCCCCGAGAAGTCAGTCAAATTTTACAACGCCTAAAGGCCTCAAACGGGTGCTAACCTTGTTTATTCGAAAAAGCTTAATTGGAAAATATCTGTACATTTACAGCTTTTAGTTAAACAATTTGTCAGGCGGCTATCTGGCTATGGTGTTAGTTTCAAACACACATTCCTAGAGACACAAGCCTACTCCACATCGGCCGTGGTATTCCTTGCCGAGCAACGAACGGGGCTATGGCAAACCCACCAACCCGCATTATGGTCTAACCCCTATAATACCCGTGTCCCATGGCCGAAATGGTTTGACCAGCATTAGCTATGAAGAAGATAGCTAGGTTGATACTTACACATTTGGCGGGTAGTAAGTAAGCAGCGCCTCCCTCCTCCTGGTGGTAGCGTTGTAGCGAGTGGCGGTGAGCGCGGCGTGCAGGGTGATCACGTGACGCGTCTGGGGCGGCTCCACGAAGAGGCAGCCGCCGCCGAGCCGCCAGCTGGTGCAGCGGAACAGCCGCCACGCCAGGCCCTCCATCATGCCCGGGTCGAAGAAATCGAACATGCGTGCTGGAAATAACAAAATAGATTAGGTGATAGGTGCGACATTTATATTTTTTTTGATAGATTCTAAACCCTGAAACTTCTGCCTAACACATGTTGGGAAATTATAAAAAATATTGGTCGCAATCCAGAACATGATAAATCTGAATTTATTACGTAAATTACAGATTGATATATATAACATAATACAGTTTTAACCACAGAACTAGATAATTTTTACTACAAAAAAAGGGTTCGGTGTCGGGAAGTTCTTATTCAGTTCAAATTGTCAGAGACAAAAGGAGACAGTAATTAAAGTATTGAATGTGTCATAGTTTTACTTGCTAGAAGCCTATAGGTAATTTGTTTTGTTTACAGTGGTGCCCTATCCCAAATAAATAAACAATAATCGACCGTAATGTTACTAAAACTTGTAAATATACTTTTTACATACATGTGTTATTATGAAAAACAATTTGCGAAAAAAATCAATTTTTTTAACATTTTCGAGCAGGCTATGTGATTCATGTATTTCCTACTTCTATAGTTTTCATCGGCTTAATAACTTTATTTTATTACTCTTAAATGGCAAGGAAATCCTTCCAGTAAATTGTTGGACGTGGAGGACTCTTTCTTACACTATTAATCCATATCCAAAACTACTATGTAATGGACTCATTATGAAACGGTTGGTCAGATCTCAATATTGCGTAGCGCTAACACAGCAATGGGAACATCAGAAATTAACACGAGATGCGCGATATAAGGACACTAAATTCAAGAGTTAATCGTTCCTAACCACTTTTGTAATAACAGGAAAAACACACTTTATAAAGAAAAAGCAAAAAGAAAGATTTTTAGCGGTCATCCATCCAAGTACTGACCGTGCGCAACGTAACTTAATAAAATCACGTTTGTTGTTGAAGTCTCAGTAACAGGGTCCCTACTTACCCTTTAGGTACAGATCTCTAATAACAACGGGTTGCACTCAGCGTAAGTAAAAAGTTGAACATTAAATTAGTACTTTTTTTAATATTTTGAATGGTTAGGACATAATTTCGTACAAATTGCTGCGTCATTAATATCTATATAAATAAAAATGAATTGTTGTTCGTTAGTCTGATTAAAACTCGAGAACGGCTCGGCCGATTGAGCTGATTTTGGTTTTAAAATGTTTGTCGTAGTCCAGGGTAGGTCTAAACGGTGAGCAAATAAGGAAAAATTGCCGGGAACTTTTTTTACCCGTGCGACGCCGGGGCGGGCCGCTAGTAATTAATATTAATATATTGCTTTTCGTCATACCTGACCATGGCTGACGTCGGTAGCGGAGTTTCTTCCCGTTTCGGCGAATAAGCTTGCTGGCACTGTCGGTGGATTTCTTGGCGCCGTTGGTGTTCGTTGACGGCTCGTTGAAGTGATTGTTCACGTGTTTTTCCAGCAGAGTCTGAAATTTCACACCATTTGTTAAAGCTTGTATATTTCTATAAAGATTTTCCAGTTAAGGTAATACAAATATTTGTTCACTCTGAATATATCACCTGAGGCTGTTGGAGAAAAGTAACATAATCAGTACGATAGTTAGGTAGCCCTTTATTTCACATCTTGGCATAAATTTTAAATTTCAAAGGTTTTAACATCGCGAAATCGATTAAGGCAACCTTTGGATGTGTAGGACCTATCAGGAGCATATAAAGCGCGGTGCAAATTTTGGTATTTTTCAAATAAACCTTAAGTTTTATACCGCACTGTTATGTAGTAAAATGTTACAATTGTTTTAGTTTTTTTTTCGCGAACGAGTATAAGTCATTTACTTATCTTATGATTATCACTAGTTATAATTATTTAAATGTTTTTCCGCGCACATCTAATTTAACAATCTTATGCTAATCACAAACTTTAAGGCTGTCCATGGTGTTATTCTTAACACTTGTCCATTTCTTCATCTCGTACATGAGTTAAATGATTAAATAATAATTTAAATAATAAATGAGAACGATTAAGTTGTTTTTGTGAAAAAAGGTATAACATTTAATATGATATAAATTGGATTGTGGTTGTGTGGTAGGGGTTTTGTCATCACCTTGGGAAAGAAAAATGTATTATCATTATCACGCTACAGATCTATAAATACAGTAATGGACAACGACCGTAGATATCAAGAACGGTTCTCCTACGCAGGGTTAATATATTTAAATCTTATTTAACGAATACTACTACTGAAAGAACCAATAAGAGTAAAGAAAGATAGCAGGAAGAAATTTAACATTTAGTTTAAACCGTTCGTTTCGTTATTTTCATATGACATGGGACAAATTGACATAAATTAAATTAGTTTAAGTAAGTTTTATAAAATAGCTTTTTTTTTTTTAGCAAGTTGTCAGAGCGTGATTTCTATAAATTTTTACCATTGACTATGCTTACTCATAGGTTGTGAAACCGGCCCTTAAATTAGTTTCGTTAGACTAGTTCGAATGGATGTTTACGCCAATTCACCATTTAACACATCATTAATGCCTGAACGCGGCACTTGCAATTTATTTTTGAAAATTATGAGTTTTTTTATAACCATGCAATCAATAAATACTGTTATGGTTAACACATCCCCTTGCTTATCGTTAATGTTCATCCTGATATTAAAATTCTAACAAAAATTCTACCATTAAGTGATATAGGTCAGAAATTACGCGACGCGAACAATATGTACCAACGCAATTATTTATTTACATTATATGCATTTGCAGAATAGTCTACCAAGCTGGAAATATGGAGTACTAGCTGTGCCCTGCGGTGCTACCCGCGTTATAATGGATGAAGTACTCTTAATGGGCCTTAATAAGCGACATGTCACTGTTAGCGTAGTCATTATACCAAAAGACGATTTTTTCAAATAATTTTACATGATAACTAAATGTAGTTGTAATTACGCCATATTATGATTATGAGGTAAGTATAAACAGTTTTTACTGTATTTTCAATGGGGAGGGAATGCAACGGCATCGGTGCAATGGATGGTACAATCGGAGATGCAGGTTCGAGTCCTTGATGCTAGGTTCTATTGCAGGATGTGCCTTATGCTTTATTTTTACACTAATTTAATCAGCAACGTACCAATTATAGCTTTTGTATACAAATATTATGTATTTAGCCTTTTATTTTTTTACGAAGTGATAAACTCCACTTATAGGTTGAAACTAATATTCTAAATTTGTTTTTACGAGGCGTTTTTTTGAAGTGATGACGTAGTGGCGAGAATGGTGTAGCGGTCATTACGTCCATGCGTATAATGGAAGACGTGGGTTCGAGTCCCGAATTTCGCTAGTAAGCTACGTTGCTTCGTCTTAATTTTTTCTACTTTTTTTTTCATTTGACCACAATCTCACCTGATGTAAAGTGACGATGTGGTCTAAGATGGGACATGAAGACCTAGAAGGTAGATGGCTTCTCCGGGCCACATTACGAAACACGAAACAATCGCTTCACGCACTGGCCCAGCCCGTATTTAGAATATCAATATATGTATTACGTGTTACAAGTGGTATTTTTCGTGGGCAAAGTAAGAAGCAAGGAACGTAATTGTACCTGTGTGGAGAACCTCCTCTCGCAGCCGTCGACGATGCACTTGAAGGGCTTGCTGCCGCCGTGGGACAGCGTGTGCCGCTCCAGCCACAGCCGCGAACACGACGGCTTGCCAAACACTTTGCAGCGCTCCCATAGGCAGACGTAGTTCTCTCTGCCTGCTTGCGTTTCTACGTGCGTCGACTGGAAATTTAATGATTAGCTAAAATATGTATCGTATGTATGCTTTGACTGTTGTTAGTTTTTCTCAACAATCGCCAATTCTTTGAAAGATTTATGTTACCTATATCTTATTCATGTCCATGTCACAATGTTAGTAACCGTACTCTTCCGAAACGGCGTAACCGATTATTACCAAATTTTGTATGCTGTCTGATATTCAGCAGGTCTGAGAATAGGCTACTATGTATCTATTTTCATTTTGCAAAATTACGTTTGCTGGGGTAAGATAATATAATATACCTAGTAGATTCGAGCGATTTCAGATATATAAAAGACACACACATAAAAACAAACTTTTACGTTGGTTCGGATTTGATAATGATAATGAATAGTCTTAATGTTTTTTAATAAGTGATAAGCCTTACAATTTAGGTTTCACAATTTGAATTTTTTGTCCAGAGGAAGATTAAGACCGGCGAAACTACGGTACTAACTACTATAATAAAAAATATATATACCTCTACATGTTTGTCTATTATATTAAGTATATCAGATGTCTAGTACCCGTAACACAAGCGCAGAGCTTACTACGGGGCTAGATGTTGATGCGTTGATTTTCCGGAAATATTTATTTATTTATTTATTAATATATTCAAACTATCAAGTTACTGATGGTAGAATATTAGTAGGATTAATAAAAAAAAATACACACCTGAATGTGTTCCAAAAGATCAGGATCTCCATCAAACTGTTTCTTACAGTTCTCCCATAAGCACACAGTAACAGTGCTGGAAGTGTATGAACTAGATGCCCTTTTGTCAGACTTTGTTAACACTTTCGGAGGAAACCTTAGCGTTTTTGGCTGCTTTAGTATGGGGCTCTTTTGACTCTGCACCTCAACGGAGCTCAAACTGATACTCAACGACAGCGAGGAATCATCATCCCCTTCTTTACTCGTTAGCGAATCACTCGGTGAATCTATCGATTTATCCGTCCCTATGCCAGATTCAGATTCTGTTGTCGCACTGCAAAAGTTTGCCTCTAACACAGAGTTCCGAACATTAGATGAAACATCTTTCAATACAGTTATTTGGGTAAATATTGTATCTTCTCGCCGCGCGACTTCCTCTACTTTCCGTGTCTCTTCGTCCACAAACTCTGTTCTCGATTCATCGCTTTCATCTTCCATTTTCATATCATCTTCTATCCCATCGTCCATATCTTTCTCTAACAATAATTCATCAAATTTGTCAGAATAACTACTGCTCACTTCTGCGAAAGGCCTCTTTTTACTTTTTTGAATTGAAACAATATTGTTATTAACTGTTTTAGATAGCCAGGGGATATCACACTTTGTACTATTTGTATCTTCAAACGACTCCGGTTCCTTGACTGTACTACTCGGCGGCTCAGTTCCTTGAATGGGATTATCAGGTGGTTTCACTGGTGCTATGGGGATACTACTCGTGTGAATATTTTGATTGGTGTAGTTTACGAGAGGTGGTCCATGTAGAAGGATCTGATCGGTGTACGATGAGTGTAAACTTGTGGCGCTGGCTGTATTCATCTGGTTTGAACATGATGTTTGCGTGATATTACTGGCAGAGAATATCTGGTGTGTGCAAGATGTTTGTACTGTGGGAATAGTACCGCCGGGATACATCTGTTCAGGGCACGCAGACTGCATGTTGGTGGCGTTGCTACCAGGGAACATCGTTGAAGGTAAACTGGTTGTTGTAGCGGCACCTGTGCAGCTCCAAGTCTCCTTCACGTTCAAGTTTGGAACCGAGGTAACGATAAAACCAGGCTGACGTACCAATAGAGGATGGCTGAATTCAACAGCGTAGTTTGGTTTCTGTTGTACTGTCAAACCCACAGTTGGAACTCCGGTGACATTTTTGTTAATATTGGGCTGCGTGTTTATTGTGCCAGGTTTGTTCATATTCGAAAAAGCTGGACCCTGCATTGTATTAGACAATTTCAGTAGCGTACCGGCATTTATCAAAATTTGTGTTGTTTGATTTTGTAACTGATCTTGTCTCTGAGCTGCCAACTGAGGATTCTGAGGAAGGACAAAATTGGGCATTTTGGCCACTAAATTAGGTATTTGGACCACAGTTCCATTTATATTTTGCATCAAGGGGAAAACAAATTGACCATTTATTTTCGTAGGACTTGGCACATTGACATTTTGACTATTGAAAGCTGTCATGTTGTTTTGTTGGCCTAACGTTTGAGTTTGTATTCCTGTTTGAGGTATTCTCAGAGCGGTGAGCATCATGTTTTGAGGAACAGCGACAAATGATGCCATATTGGTGGTAGTTCCATTACACGCTTGAGGGATATTTATCTGATGGCAGTTTTGCAAATTGTTCACGGGTAAGTTAATGTTACCTAGATTGGTATTCACAGCCATTGGAACTTGTCGAATACTGTTAGGAATGTTATTTTTTGGACAATTTGCTTCGGCTTGATTATTCTTTCCTGATGTTCGTTGGTTGGTATTAATACACTTCTGCTTCAGATTATTTGCTTTAGACCATGTCAGATTTTTACTGTTGGCAATGCATGCTGATGATTTGCGATTGGTTCTTTTAGCAGTCTGTGAATCCACGGTATTATTGGGTAAATCCTTCTTTATTGGCATTAACTTATGCGTGGCGGGATTCAAGCTTAGATTATTGGATCCACACATAACTCCATTTATTCTACTGTCCAATTTTGTCGTCGAGCTAACTGCGCCGTTCATTCTGCTATCTGGTTTTGCTGCCAGCTTTATAGGTGACCGATTGACGCTGGGTAATGGTAAAGCAGGTATTGGAACTTTCCCTTTAGGAATACTTGCGATTACTTTGTTTACAATATTGGCGTGTGGGTCTAGTAGTATCCGCTTATCGCTTCCTTTCTTTTTATTATCAATATATCCGTTGTGAGGCTGCTGCTTATCTTTAACGGAAGACTCGATCCCATGACGCACTTCCATAAAACCATTCATGGTAGTGTGAACTCTTTCCCTGGACTCCTTAATTTTTCCATTATGTCCTGTACTGTTGGCATAAGCAATGGGGGGTGTCTCGCTACTAATATCTTTATTTTGAGGATCAGATATTCCATGAAAGGGAAGATTAGCCGGCTTCAGTGCAGCGGCTTCGTTTTGCCTTCCGACGTCCATCAGCACTTTTGGGCTGAAGGTATGCGATAAATATGATATATATTTTTCTAGTTCTTGCGTGACACCGTTTTTGGGACACTTTTTCTTGGGATCATCTTGGGTGGTCGGATTGTGATCGCGCTTAAGGCCGTTCTGGGGTTTCATCTTATGGTTGAAGTATTCTGTGATGCGGCGGTGCGAGTGTGGGTTGTGTCGGCGGACGGGTGCAGGTTGGACCGCGATGCGGCGCGGGGCATAGGCCGGCGGCGGCTGCGGCGCCGGCTCGCTTGCCCAGGGCGGCATGCGCGCGCTCCCGCTTGAGCCCTCCTCCGAGGTGCTGCACCCCGACTCGGGGCTATAAGGAGACCGCTCCTCCCCGATGTCACTGCAGCTACCTCCGCTTTCGGACGGACTAAGCACCGCCACACCACTGAAACAAACAGAAAATACCTGTTAATATTTAAAACTCTATACTTATTCCAATTTTGAGTTATATGAACTAAGAACTGTGTACTGAAATCTAGCTAAAGAGTGTATTGTGCTTTATCTCCCTAGCGGAGTAGGACTTTCGGTGTATGGATAAGTGGTTTCAGTATTTTTTCTATACAAAATATTCTATGACTTATAAAAACAAATATATTATGATATATTATATAAAATTACACTTTCAGTCAGTCTCCAACCAAGCAATAAGATGGTGAAGATAAGCGTAAAGCGTGATCTACAAGCGATCAAGGTGCATTGCCCCGATGGCGGCGGCGATTGCCCCAGTCCATCGCCGTGACGCAACGACACTGCATTTACGAAGCGAGCATATCAAATATGCAGAGCAGGAGGTATTTTTGAATGTGTGAGCATTGAATAATGCTCGTTCTTTCACCACAATTATTTTGACGGTTTATTGGTACAATAATAGTACTTTATAGTACACAATTCAAAACAAATTCAATTGTTCATTAAAAACAGTAACATTATCAACATCACCACGTCATTAAAATTTTTATTTAACGTCAAATACACTCCTTCTGATAATATACGTAGTTAAAAGAAATAAAATAATAAGGCAACGCACTAGTAACCTATCGCCAATGATATCGTATGTAAATTTTGTGTCACGAGGTCAATATTAGCACGCGTCATAACTAAAGCTTTTCATTCTCATCTGAACAAAGGTTCTTTAAGTTTTTTGCGAATTACCGAAAGCAAAAGTGGCTGTTTGTCGTTATGTAGGTGAGTCTGGGGCGAGACAAGGTCGCGCCCGCGCCGATTCCGGTCGTTAACCCGTGTTCCTTGCTGTGCTGATGAAATAGGTATTGCGTTATAGCTTCCAACCAGTACTATCACGCAAATGTACTCAGCGTATAAAATATAAAAATCAAGTTTCTGTTTATTAAAAATACCTGGTCAGAAAAACAAAAACGACCATATTCCTCTTGTTCATCGTCACGCAATAAAATCGCAAACTACTACGTACGTACTCGTAGTAGTACTGACAATTTATCGTTAGTTAAACCGTAACAACAGATTACGAGTGACAGATAAATAGTTAAACGCGGAACACGATTAAAATGACAAGTGGAAATGGTTATTCATAAGCTTATTCATCGGAATTAGGTTCGGAGTGGTGCTATATCTTACAGTAAGGATCAAGATAAGCTTAGTTTTGTTTTTTCACTAAAACAATATTAATAGTAGGAGGCCGTCGCCGTGTGTGCGGAAAAATGCAAAGTATACTCCAATAGCATTATGTTACCCCTGTGCGCTAATAGTGAGGGTGCTTTGATTACAAGCCGTGGTAGATTCATGTAACTGCATGCCCCAGACTGAAATTCGGAAAAAACTATGCACGCAGACATAACATTACTGCAGAAAAGGGTTATCTGCAACATAATATTTATAAATGAATAAAACCAGTCGGCGAATGCTTTAGCTGAAGACAAGCTCGCATAGAATTGGTTTAAGCTTTTTAATACTAGAAACCACTCAAATCTTGAATCATGATTTTGAAACAAATGCCACATACATAGATCTGAATAATTGCATAGACACAAATGTCAGGCAACTTTAAACCCACCCAAATTAAGCCCCGGGGTAGTCTTTCTTTAGGGGTCGTAAAATGGAATATTATTACGTTTAGTGTTCGAAATTGATCATCATGCCCGGGGTATGCTCGCTGGGGATTTGCTCATCGCATTTCGCGGGGGAGTTGAATGTAGTCGTGTGCACAGCGGAACCCTGCTGCGTGCAATGCATATGCCCTGCAGTCACCAGAAATACATTTGCTAACCATCGTGAATGTAACTGAATATTAATGCCTTTTTAATACAACTAGCATACCTGTACAGATACATATAAATTATAAAAATGTTTTAGGCAACAGTAATTCATTTTGCAACGCAAAAATAAGGCACAACAGTTTCGTTTAGTTTGAAAACATAAATTCTATTACAATTTTATAAACAAAAAGCATGCACTTGTATTATTCCTCTAAATGTAAGGATCTTCTTCACTATTGTAGTTAGATACACACTTAACTCTTAATCATAAACATTTATTTAATTTTTTTTTTTTTTTTTTTTTTTACACAACAACATCTAGCCCCGTGGTAAGCTCTTAGCTTGTGTGACGGGTACTAGACATCTGATATACTTAATATAATAGACATACATACATAGATATTTTTTTATTATACATATTAAATACCCAGACCAAGGAGAAAGTGTTTGCAGAACATACAAACTCTTGACCCTCGGCGGGAATCGAACCCGCTACCTCTTGCGCCGCAAGCGGACCCTCGCCCACCGCGCCACTGAGGCAGTCATCAATTACTAAAATATTTTCACTAAACTAGAATGAATAAAACAAAGTAATTCAGAACTAAGTGACATACAATTGGTACATGGACACTTTGTGTTTTGTGTAATTGATGTTATTGAAACTTGCAAGTTTCAGCAACTTTTATGTTTTCGCTTATGTAAGGTGCGTAACTCAAGGACAAATAAACATTAACCTTTATATTATAACATCAAATAATCAATGAATCGTGAAACAATGAGGGAGAATTAGTTTAAGTTCCCTGGTAACCAACTGATAGCGCGTAGCTGTCACAATACGAATGGTTTTCAATGGGCAGTCGTGTGGCAACTGTGATTATGTCACCGGCGACGTATTTACGCCGTTACCCATTCATTACGAGTGGAAGGAAGCCGCGTCGCGTGAGAATCGTGTCACAGGACGAGGTGGTAGAGCTCCCTTTTAACAAACCCGTGCCTCCCTATGCCGACTCTCCCCACCCCCGCGATTATTATGCTAAGTGTCTGACGGTTTTGTCAGGGTGAGTTTTTCGCGCATCTGCTATTTATTTACGCGTTTTATATTCATGGGATTGTGGAGCCGCTCGGTCGTGGAAGGCGTCAGACTCACAGTTCATTACGCAGTGTTACAGTTTATTGCGTACCGATTGATACACGATTATAGATGTTATATCGTAGGTGACATGGTCGCGTTTGTTGGCAGGACTTTTATCGGTTGGGAAGTAGGTTACCGGGCGCACCCTGCGTGACGCTTCTGTCAAACATGCTTCAATTGATTTTGTAGCATGAGTCGTCAGAGCACGAGTACTATACTATGCGTAGTGACGCAAAATTAGTCGATTAAGCACTGTGACAGAAGATCTCGCATATGCCTTTATAATGCAGATCAAAATACTTATTTTGACACGTTGTAATTGAAGACATAATGAAACGAGAACCACGTTTCAGCGGCCTAGATGTCTAGTTAATTACACTACTGTTAAAAGTTATTATGGAGACGACGTCTGATTCCACCATTATTCTCATGCATAACAGTATAGAATTACATATTTTATAATCACATAAACATAAACAACGGGTCAATGTGCAGTCTCCTTGAAAAAAAAGTATATTGAGCGCATAGGATTTTATTTTCACTGGAAATAACATTAAGGTACAGAGTCGCGGTTCCGTGTAATGTATTTCGGAGTAGAGTAGCGGCACAAAGACGCTGCAGTTCTGGTTTCCTGTTACGTCTGGCGCGTCTGGCGGGAAATAGGCGGATACGCGGCGACTGCTTTGTCTAGAACCGCTACTTTGCTTAATTTCCGAAACTGTCTGTTCTGGGATAACGTAGACAGTTGTATAGGTAATAGTTTACTTAGATAGATTACATTTTTATGTATGTGCCATGTCATTACTTAAACATAGTCATTTTATATCATCTTTGATTACTTTAGTTTCAAAGGATGCGCGTGACAGTTAAGGGTAAAGTTGGCTTAGTTGTTATTGTTATGCGCGCAAGATTTTGTAATTAATTATAAATACCTGAGATCCATTTGACATCAAAGAAGAAGAAAGAAAGAAATGTTTATTTGTCACAGAATCAAAACCTACAATAAACCTAAAATACCTAAAATATACCTTTTTTTAATATACATCAATATGAAGATGTTATAAATGTTAACTATAATTTCCTATATTACCAAATCTAGAACTTATATCAAATGATTCTAGTTGTTACCGAATGTTACCTAGATGTTTTATCAAAATATAATAATTTCTTGTCATAAAAGATCAATAAACTATTATTCTCATCCTCCAAATCATTCAGCATAGAAATCAACGAATTTCAGTAAGGTATTTTTTTTATACTACGAATAAGATTTTTAATTATATGTACCTACGTTATAATATTGTAACGTACATATAAAAAAATATATCCAACGAATCTGTAGATTCATATTACAAATTAAACTCTCTCACATTTCAGTCCCAGAGGAAATCATATACAATGAAGGGTATAATAGCGGTATCTCCCTTTATCCACCACTACGGGAGTGTTTGTAATGAGTTCCCATCGCACACATTTTGGTGCGAACGCACATAAAATATACGTCGTTGATAAGGACTTCCTCACAATAATTAGAACATGGTCAATGTTTTTACGGAAGTATTTATAGATCGAGTCGAGCGCATACAAACTAAATTCATTAAGTTCCTTTGTTTCCACTAGAAAATTCCATTTAAATATGATCAATACCTTTTGTAAATGTTTTTACCTTTTAACTATTCATATTAGATGTTATGTTAGTGTTATTACTTGTTTTTATTAACCCCCCATCAAAAAAGAGGGGTGTTATAAGTTTGACGTGTCTGTCTGTCTGTCTGTGGCATCATAGCTCCCGATCGGATGGAGCGATTTCAATTTAGTTTTTTTGTATGAAAGGTGAGTTTGGCCCGGGTGTTCTTAGACATGATTCATGAAAATCGGTTGAGCCGTTTAAAAGTTATGGGGGTGAGAGTGGGGAAGGAAAACCGAAAATCTGCAAATATACTCGAGTGGGGTATCAAATAAAAGAGCATCGCGTGCCCTAACTACTAAATATTATGGTGTTTTCCTTAAAAGGAAATTAAGGAACAGGAATCGGCGGTTTTTCTTAAACTTAGATTTATTAAAAATTGCTTCTGGTTAAGTTGATTTTATAGATCTACTTGCTAAACTTGAAGGCAGTTAAACATAATCCGAATTTATATAATTTAATAGTAAATTCCAATTATAGACGGAATGCATTTTCATCGTGCAAGTACCAGTTTTAATAATATTATCTGTGAAATTGACTCCATGTATTTATTCTGCTAAAGTGTCAATAAAGCACGGCAGCTATTGAGTAGTAGCTTCTTTAGCGTTGCTGAGGTTTTAAGTTTAAGATAATGAGTAATAGTTAATAATTTAAGTTATGTAATTAATAGTCAATCTCTTAGTTTAAATAAATATATATATATGTATTTTAGGTATGTTGTTTGGATTTGTTTTATTATTTGTAGTTATGTATGTAACAAGTTTTTGTTGTGTCGTAATTTTTTTTTTAAATATTGTTTTAATCGATGACTTTATAAATAGCTTTCTGTAATTTTATTTAGCTGACTACTGTGTCAGCTGTAGGCCTTCCTTATGAATAAACTAATCAATAGATGCGTAGTGCGATCATTTGCGAACGAACGGACGCGACACAGGGCAATGCACCCAAATGCAATGATAACTTTGCAACATCCTTAACAATCTTCTGATAACTAGATTACAACATTTATAAAACTATATCTAAAAGTCAAGTCATTTAGGCAATCTAACAACAGCAACTGATTAAGTTTTAAACTTAACAGCTCATCATTGGTGTCCTTAGATGGATAAATTAGTATCATATTGAAGCTTTTGGTTAATCATAGAAGGTATATTCGCAATTGTGAATAACATGTAATCGTGTCAAGTGCGTGTGAATGAATGCGCATCGCTAGCATGACGTATTACTAGATGCATAGTAACAGCTAAAGGACATTAACACTACTACGTGTTACAGCGGCGGAACTCGATACTAGCTCGTAACTGGTCATATTCACAGGAGCTACATTATAATCGAGTTTGTTCTCACAACCAGACCAGCAAGTTTTATAGTAATGTTTGTTATGTTAATTAATTTAAATTAAATATGAGCGTCATGGGATTTTAGATCTGCGGAGGTGATTGCAGGGACTTTATTTCCGGGAAGTCAACGTCCTTGTTATAATTATGATTGTGTGGCGTCATCTCACGTTACTTGTTGACACATAAATCAACTACCTTTTTAATATATTAAATGCATTATTTTTTCACAACATACCTACATACGTCACGACTAACATTAAATAAAACCCAAGTGGATAGAATTTTTCTGTAATTATAATGATATTAGAATTGGAAAGAGTTTGTAGGACAACCAAATTGGAAAATATTTGGTGAAAATTTTGCATTATGGATGCAAATCAAATAATAAATAAAAATATCAAATAATAATAAATAAATATACCGTCATAGTAATCCATTAATTTTAAAACAATCTTAACTGAAATATGTGTCTAGTATCTAAAGCAAATAGTAGCGGATAGTAACAAGGTGCATTGCATTATGTTCCGTAATCGCGAGTGCAGCAACCTTGACGTCTACAGCAGAGACAACAAAAACCTTGTCGTTATCTCGATACTTCGTGATCGTAAAATAACTAAGGTCTGCACAATACACGTAGACAAATATTAGAATGTATGTGTAGAGTAGACTGGAGGTTCAGTGGTAAGAAAGTCACAGCAGTAGCGAAGCTTTGGGTTATGTTTAGATAGGTCTTTGTACAGTTCAGTATAGATTCCGCACAAAGGAAGGGGAACTATTGAAATCCTTTCGCGAGCTCCAAGGTCCTTTACAGAGCCAAGACAACGCAATTAGAAAATTACTCGTTCTAAACTAGTTCTGCTGCATTATTCTAGACTAGACATTCAAAGATTTTCTCGGGTTACAAGACAGAGTGCACAAAATTGTGCAAGAGTTCCGTTTAAGGATGTCTTTTGCTCTGCAGTGAGACGACATGAACTGATATTTAATTAAAACATCCAATTGGTCAGTTCAAGATTGCCAGAAATACAAAGTTGACGTCCAAAAATACAAATCCTGTACATATTTTTAAACAGATGTCAGGATATCATTAAATAATTTTAATATTAAAGTATGTATTAGAAACTGTCGTGTAATGAAAAGTCACATTTAAGTTGTAATTCTATATGTGAATAATTGGTTACGCATAATTTTGTTGGCCTTTATCGTACCAAAAATAGCATGTTTTACATATCACTAAATTAAAACTCATCGCTTTAGCGTCTATCGCTCCGATTTATTAAAAATACCAAACGTTAAATTTTTTGTTATGGTAATTTTTAAATAATATTTGAGATACTACACAAATAAGAGTGCTCTAAATAAGCTAATGACTTGAGTGTGTTTACAGTTATGGTGTGGGCGAAAGTGGCTTGCTCCTCATTTGTCGATGGAGCATAGTAGAGCCGCTTGCGCAACTCGCGCACGCATTGTTTCTATTCACTGAACTTGTTTACTTATATCGTGATAATTGCACCTACAAACCCTTCCGCGAATGGTGGTAACAGACAGATAACACATACCGCTGGCGTCTTGGCATACAGCCAAAGAATACTTGATTTTATGAAACAACACCAACAGCCGGGCATTATTTTGTTGGGACTTGTATGGCAAATAAAGTAAATACCATAAAACGCTTTCGCATGTCGATGATGAATATGTAAATGATAAACTTAATAGGCGAGATGGTATCAGTGCAAGACGCGAAGTTAAATCATGAGGGTAATTTGTGGGGCATCGAACCTTGAACCTCGGGCCCGCATGCCCATTGTCCACCCGAGAACAATGTCCACTTGTGGCGTGTTCACCACTAATGCACTTTCACAAGTTATTCTTCAACCTTAGACTAAAACACTACGGTTGGCTGGATAACGTGGTAATGCCAGAACGATAACGATTATGTCCTGGCAAGCGCTAACATGTATGGAACATAAAATATAAGAGCTATTTACGATTCTTATATTCTTTCAAACATTAAAAAATATAAAACTAAGTCTTGTGTGTTCAAACACGTTTAGTTCGAGAACGGCTGGACGAATATTTATGGCCTTTGATAAGTTTGTATTGTCTTTGTCCCGAATAGCAAATTAACTATAAAGACTTGGAAAATATTCGTAAAGGAAGTCCATTATACGGCGACTAACCCCGGGGCGCTTCTAGTTAAAAGTATCGTGGGATGCGATATATAAATTTCGTATAATAAAATCAAACGTTAATTAATTTCATTCCGTTGTTTTTGTTGACAACTTTCAGATACTAATATATAATTTTGTCTTTAAACTCCCTGCTGTTTCATGTGCATCTGTGCCACTAAAACAGTCCTATAAACAAAGTTGGAAGTAAAACGCCCATAATCACCCATGTTGCCTTCATGCCAGGTCATTATCGCGACACATTAGCATTCATTTACATATTCGATGGCAGATATAAACATAAACTGCAAGAATCTAATTTTGTTTTATTACGGACGGCAAGAGCCACCATCAATTCATCTTAATGAACTTCATAATGACGTACATCCATGTGGGAATGATAATTCTAATGAGCAATATAAAGCCTTTAAACATAGAGAAGTGGTATATAGGTTCAACTCAAGCAACTTATCTTTACATACAAAACTATATTTTCGTTTTGTCGCTGATGTAATAATCGTGACGAGGTGGTAATTACAAATTACAAATTTATAAGTTCATATTGACGCAAGGATTATCATTAATATTTTGTGCTTTGTACAGAACCTGGAATATAAGGTTTAAATCACCAGCTCACTCACAATTCAATGTTTGCAACGTTCAAACCGGAGGGAGACCCAAATCATGGCAGGGGGTATTAAAAATAAATAACAATAATAAAATCAATACAGTAAAAGTACGAAGGGTGGTCAAACCGGTTTGGAGAATGAGACTGGTTTTGGCTGCAGATAATACAAATTCTTTGGACCTGACACATGTGTGTAATACTTTATATTTACTCATTTTCTTGAGGTCTACCTCACACACAGTTGCGTCCCGCAATCAGTGTAAGTATTTCAGTAATTGTTTGAGACACGATCAGTTTTTGATGAAAAACTATTGACCAATTAGAACTAAAATGACTATCAACGCCCATTATGTAGATTGCAAAATGATTAAAGTTAATCATGAATATTCGGTTTGAATTGAATTTGAAAGAAGGGGCAGTAAACTTGACCGACCTGATCCACTCGCCGCTCCTCGAACCTGCCTCACTTCCGCTCCGTCACGCCAAATAAATATCGTTTGTACAAACATTAATTATAAATGCATAAGTATGTAGATTATAAAGTCGTGTCTTTCTTCTCACATTCCCCTCATCGGTTCAAGACTTACTTGACTTCGGTACTTAAATACTATTTTTTTTACACTTTTTAAAGAAAAAATGTGTTTGGATCGAAGGCGAAATTAATCGCTCGTGTCGTATGATTGATTGTGGACTTTTCATTTGCTATGTATAGCGGAGTCGATATAATAAGATTAATTAATCATAAAATAAATTATTGTCGTAAGGCATTAAGATATTGCACGTCTTCAAGTCTAGAATAATAAAATAATGGTAGTTATTTTCTATCTATAGGGACTGGACCTGTTTAAAATACATATTGGGTTTATTTATCACTGAATGCTTAGGTTCCGATATGGCCAGGAAAAGCCTTATTACGTGAGCAAAAATGAGGACGAAATGCTAGTCGGTTTTATTTGATAGATGTCATATTTATAACTTCTTTGATAACAGTTTGAATTTAATTATTTTACACATTAAAAGGGATTAGAAAAGAACCACACATGTTATTCAAACTAGGCACCTCCCCAATCAATGCAAGCGCGGAAACAAATAGATTTTCCATTAGTTGAAATGTAACTTTCTAGCAACTTTCTGAGCTTGAACAATGCAGGTAGGTAATATACAAAACATCTATTGAATTTTATGTCCAGTAGTAGGTTGTAAACGTTACTGACGCTTTTTACAGCCGGGAACATAAATTGCATGGAAACAATAATTCTATATCAACAATAGTTTTATTGGCGTGTCGTTAACAAGCGGTGAATATTTGTTTACATTTCTTGTAATAAGAGTAACATTGCATTTACATTGATAAATTCGTTATCGTTTCCGAAACGATGTAATAGGAAAGGCTTTATTTACCAATAAAAGTTTAGCGTAATCGTAATCAAATTGCCTAAAGTAACTTCAAAATAAGAATGTTTAAGTCCATGGATATTAAATCGATTTGTCAAAAATAATGCTTTAAAATATAGCCAGTATACACATCATTTAAAATAGTTATTTATCCTATCAATAAGGATATCTTCGATTCAATAACATGTGCATCGAAAATGCGCAGAAAAAGCGTCAAAGGTATTCCCACGGTCAGAAGCATCGAGAACCAGTAATGCAATAATAAACGTACCTAAGCACTGCGTTCCGCAACACCGCAACACTATTTGTAGGAAAATCAGAAGCGCGTTGCCAACGTAAGCTACAATTAAACTTTTTGCAGTTTAAAGCTCTAACCATAACAGTCAAATTCAAAATATAATTTAAATGGATAACTGCTACTTTTTACCACGGAAAAGTAGCAGAAATCTCGAAATTGGAGATAGCTCGAAAAAGAAAACCTATCTAAAACCGTTACTGTGAACAACTAGCAGTTTCAGTGATAAATTCTTAAGCGATACTTGAAATAATGGGGGCATTAGGCCCCAGTGCAGTTCTTTGATTAAATAAGCTCCGACTGTTCGTCAAAATGAAAAATGATGTGATGCGATGTTTACATTTACACATATTTTGATTTCTAATAGCATCATCACATCTTAGTATGCACCTGGGACATAATTTAATTCCTATTTCTGTATATTCTACACCTAGTTTTTCCGTCCCGTAAAACATCCTATATAAATTACCCAATAAATACTCTATTTGTTATTGAAATAATTTTTCAAATATGGCCAGTAGTTCCTGAGATTAGCGTGTCTACAAGCAAACTCTTCCGCATTATAATATTATAGAAGTATTGATACTGGTCACTGTATAGCCAAAATTATTTTATAATTAGTGTTAAAAACTATATAGATTTCGTAATGTCTTTACGGCAATTTTATGCCAGAGCATCATGCATGCATTTTCCAGCTGATTGGGGCAAAGTCAGCAGAGCAGGCTGTGATATGGCTGATACGACATCATGTCCGGAAATTGAGCATGCAGTAGCGAGATTGCATTTAAATTGTGTTATCGCAGGAACGTCCGTGATGCAGCCCGACATCAAACGAAAGCCGTAGGCAGGTCTGCTCTTAATGATTGAGTTACCATGGCATCCTCTTTGCTATAACGAAATAGGAAGTGAGGCAATTAGCAAATCATATTTTACCGTATTAAGATATTTATGTAAGCAGGACTATCGATTCGTCGTTTACAACCCGAATAAATCACTATTTCGGCAAGTTATAGACAGAATCGACACACGTTGAAACAAACAGACGACTACAAAAACATTGTTAACAAATTTGTACAGCAAACTGGGTTCACTCACGCAGAAAATAAAATTGCAGTGTCAGAAGGGATCAGCCATAAAACTTTATCCGATACCCAGAATGGACAAAAAATAAAGGTTCGCTTGCAGCGATGAAAAAATGATGAAAAAACGTCCCCTATCAGCGGCTCGTTTCTCATACTCAATATCAATTTTACCTAAAAAGCAAAAAGGGTAATAAAGGTGGCTGCGTAATCAGAACAATTTTAATAATAAAACTTAACAAATACACAATATATTTTTTATACCTTTAAAATATAATGTTGGAAAAAAAATGCGTACTGTCTGCAACTGGTTAACCCAGTGCATGTTGATGTATTGTGTTAAAAGCTGAACGAGATTTATAGACGAGAAAAAATCTGATAAATATGGGTACGACGGAGACAAAAGAGTCACCTTTCAAATAATAGTTACCTAAAATATAATTCCTGTTTATTTTTCATTAAAGAATAATTATTACTAACGTATTAATAGCTCGCCAACAACGTTAGCAACCAGTACAGGTTAGCCCTCAAAAGCCCCAAATAAATAAATATTATTTTCCTAGCTGTAGTTAAATTCTAATTAAAGACACTATTTAAACATTAACGTTTTGTGTCATAATAACAATGTATTGAGTCTAATAATTTAGTTTATATGTATCTTTAGCTAACAAATAAAAGTGCTTGCTATATCATGTACTAAAATTGCTGGAACATGTATCAATACAAGGTAAAATGACTCACAACAACCAACAACACGATCTAACGACACCCTGCTGAACCAAGAGGAATGTCAATGACTTCCTTACAAAGAATAATGTAGAAGTACAATTTTTTACTAGCGTAAGTTACCCGACTCTGCCATCTTAGCGTTAGAAAAACAAAGAGTATAAATTATTCAGTGGATTAACCGGAAGACTAGGCACAAGGTGATTACTGCACCTGCTCATAGGTAAATTTATGTCTCATTCCGCCAGTTAACATTTGCAATAACCATGAAGCACATAGTAAACACCGAAGAGCTCAAGAGCTCATTTAGCTCTAAAATATAAAGGAGTGAAACATTGGGAGCATGTTTGTAAAAACGAACTAAAGCTTAGCTTAGCTATGAGTGCTATAGGTACTATTAGGTAAGAGGTGAAGAGTAAAAAACCCATACAAATATTGGTGAAGATCGGAATTGGTAAAATGCTGGTGATTAAATTTGTAGCGTGAATTATGAATTAGATTGAATGACGTCATAACTACTATGTGAATTCTACAGTGTTAATACATAGCTTTTTCCATGTAATTATTAATTTCAAAAAACCTGTAAATTAAAATGACGAGTATAATAAACGGAAACTCCCATGAATAATTAATTTATATGAATTAATATTTATTTTATCCAGAATTATGTTGGTAACCAGAACTATGTACTTATTTATCTACGTAGGTAATTATAACAATAAGTACCAAAAATTACATGATGGTTTCAAAGATTTTACAAATTTTAAATATAAGAAGGTACCCAAAATAATTCAATACGAGCATAAAATAACAGATGTGGGTAGACACGTACTATGATGTTGTATAGAAACTCAAGAAACCTTTCAACGTTCAAAATTCGGATGTAAAAACTTTAACATGTTATTAAACTCGTATCGTAGTATAAATACATTATGTTGTTGGTTCCAAAGTACCTACCAAGGTATATTTACCTAGCTAAAACCGTATCATCGAATGCTGACCAAAATATAAAACTTTTAAATGTATAACTTCATGAAAGGCATTATATTATAGAAATTATAAAGGCAAAGAAGGTATTAAATTCTCCATTCCCAAAAACTGACAAAAAATTGCCGCACCCTTAACACAATAAATATTCCTTCAGTCGGAAAGGGAGCTTCTTTTGTTACAAAAAACCTATCCATAAAATGGAAACTTTATTCTATGCCCGTGTCACTTAAACTTTATTTATAAATTTTAGCTACGCTAAGGTTTAATTCTGATTTTGAGCATTGTGCTAGGGTATCATCCCTGCGTGACGCTCCCGCACGAACGCTAGCACGCATGGTGTTTTAGGAGCGAGGTCGGGATAATCACCTCTGTCGGTGGTGTAGCATAACTTTTCATCTCCCGAGTCCAGCACTCAGCTCCTTGTAACACTGCACATCCTGGGGGCACTAGGCACTAGTAACACTTCACTGCACTGTCGGTGAGGTATTGGTATCACGGATCGAGTCGTCACTGCACTGTGGGGGAGAGACACGAGCGGCGCGCTCCATCTACGCCGATGCATTGGCGGCAGGCCCTGCGCAGTCCGCGCTCCCGGTCGCGCAACAGCTGACGGGAGGCGCGGTCCCCTCTCCCCGCACTTCGGCACAACGCGCGCGCATTCGATGCGTGAGCCATCCCCCCTCCCCTCTCGGTTACTTCTCGTCCCCCACTACGCCTCTAATCCATTATTTACGGACGGCCGACCGGTTTCAGGCGCGTTCGGTCTACCGAACGGACTCTGAGTCGATCTTTCGAATTATTGGACTTCCATGTCCGGCAATCCAAAAAAACATATCAGGACTGATGTCTACTTAGATTCTCACGATAATTCTAGTTATAAGCTGGTCCAAAAATAAGTCACATCACGCTACATATTATACCCATCAAGGTTGTTATAATTACTCGGCCTATTTGAATACATTCCATTTTTTACAAATCTAATGTGAGCTTATCTCTTGGTTAATCGTATTTCCGTGAAAAGAACTGGTGTTATCTATCTAAAATTCTGAGAAACTTTACTACCTACATAAGTAAGAGATGTATTAACGCAGAATTCTCACATTTCTCTTGTTTACACTAAATAAATAAGTAAACAAAGAAGTCCAGAACTTTCATGGTGTAAACATGTAAAATATTACAGATAACAACTTGTAGTAAGTTTTTTGACTTAATTAATCAAAGGATATTGATCCGGCCGATATAGCTGAAACGTATAAAAGATAAATTAAGTAAAAATATTAAAATGATTGAATCTTATCAATTAAAAAACCAGATATCCATAAAAACAAAAGAAGCTTTGTTCTCAGCCGTAGGTCTTCATAAGAACATCGTAATCGAGTAGTATCGTGAAGGTCAATAGGAGCAGAAAGCGCCGGGTTTCATTTTTGGTGGCGGCCTTTGAAATCTCGGAGTTCGCGGAACTTTGTTACCTGTGGTGCGGCGGCGGCAGCGCAGGCCTGAGCGCCAAGGTGAACGTTCGGGCCAAGGACGGCCCGGGGCGGTGGGGCGGTCCTGCCTCCCCCCTCGCAGTCCTCGCCCTCTGTCCCAGTAAAAACACTCTAAACCTTCCGAGTCGACCGGGTGCAATCCAGCAAAAAAGAGACCCAACGACCGACGACGCGACGGAACAAATAGAAAATGCTTCAACCCAAAAAAACTTTCAAATAACATGGGTCTCTCCAACCGGTATTAGAATTATAATGTTTTCTGAGTGAATGTGGAAATAATGGGGAGTTCGCATGTCATCTGCGCCTACGCAGACGGGTCATGCACCGAAAGCTCGTGTCCCTATGATGTAATAGATGTAGGCAATAAAATCTAGCGGAAGAGGTGCGGAACCGGCGGACGTGGACTTAACTATGATGGAATATGAATAATTATATCATCATAACGCAAGTCTTCTATACATACATATCTGTTGTTTCGGCAAAAAAAACGGAAGCTCTTCAGACTCAAAAGTAGGACACTAAAAGTTGGTCTAAGACCTGGGATACTAGAGGAGACAAGATGGGTCACTAGAGAACACATTTTAAAGTTTCTTGTTTACTTTTTACATTTGCAAAAGGTCCTCGGTCTCCTCGGTCCACATAATTGATTGGTAATCAATAAAAAAGCAGTTGATGTTGACTGGCTATTATAGCGTACAGAGACAATACAATGTCTCAGTGTGCGGCTAGTATGACCAACCCAAAGGTTGTGTTACATCATAGACCATAAATAGAATCTCCAGGAGCATCTTGTACTTACTTGCGTACAACGCGTGCTGAGTTGTTTCGTTCTGTACTTCTCTAGCAAGTACTATCAGACGAGAGAGAAAGGGACGAGGCAGTGTTACAGTTAAGCAGGAACTCTATTTATATGCAAATATAACCTCGGAGTCGACACCTGTTTGCGTATTCTCCACGATGTTCGTCGCCTCTCTTTGTGGTATAACTACGTCTCAATGGTATCCTTTAGGCTAGGATGTGAAATAAGAATGTCGTATTATAGTTTGTACCGTAATCTTTTTTCTATTACCCACTACAGATGTTGAACGAGTGAGTTCCATTTGTTTCTAATTTGGTTTCGATTTCATTATTTGTGATTAATAATAATTACATATGTAGATGTAAAAGTAAGTTTATTGTAGCACCGAAACCAGTCAAAACGTAAATACCGCTGGACAGTGTATCAAGCTAGGATTAAGCTTTAAGCTTGTGTTATGAGTAGGTATTAGACGTCTGATTAGGTATTAGATGTCTAGTAACTATTCGGTATATATATTAGAATATACACTCATAATTCATAGTTATTTTTTCAACCACACCCACCCACGCTGTGGAAAATTGCTTGAGAAACATACAACATTGATCCTTCTGTGGAAATCAATCCCGTATCTATTGCCGCAAGCGGAGCTTCTCACTGCGTTACTGGGGTAGTAAACGCACATGTATTGTATAGTAAATCTAACACGCACAATACAAAAGAGAGATAGAGTATATAAGTAAACAATAAGACGAAAAAGCTCACAGCCACATGACGGTATTTCTCATGTGGTTTCCCTGTCACATCTTTCCATTACTGTCATATTTCTGCGGGGCTCTTGGTCCGGTGAGGAATTAGGGCGAGTTTTGGCGGCGGGTTGTCCATTTATCATACTCCGTGGCAGCGGCCGGCGCGCCGGGTCCTGAGTGCGTTCCTGTGTTCGTCTCTGAGATACGGTCGCGTTGTTTATTTTGTTAACACGTGTAGTATATGCAGCCTCGCAAAACGCGTTATGAAAGGATTCAATCTAAAATGTACCCTGTTCAAAATCCAATTACAGTGGCCTTTCAGGTTCAGTATTTTTGGAACTCAAAAAAATAAAAGGCCCCAAGTACTTAATATTATACTGTACTATTCGTTGATGGATGTAGACGGGCACTTTACTTTGCAATAAGTAAACATACTAACTATAAATCCTTCTATCATAAATCATAAAAAAATGCACAATTATCTTTATAAATTAACAAGCTTTACTCGCCACGAAGCGTTGCCAGTGTTATTTGTAAGCGAAAGCCTTTCGCTATAAATGGGCTTTTTATTTTTAACACTGAATTTTTAAAACCGGATTAGTAGTTGCTGAGATTAGCACGTTCAAAGAAACAAACACTTCAGCTTTTCCCATATTACTACGCATTATTATAGTAGTATAGATAACTAACTATCGTACAAAATCATGTTTCCGTGTATAAACACTGAACTGTATTAATTATTAAGTATTTTACTCCTATGGCGATAGGAGAGCTTTCTGAGCAATCTAGTCTAGATACGAAGATCGTTACATTACCATAGTTACCGGTACAGCAATTAAATAACAATGACATTTATTGAGCCGCTTTGCAGGACTGCTTTATCACACGGCGTAAAGGCTGCTCTGGGCCATCGTTGGCTAGGCCACACACGATGTTCCATGCTAATGAGAAGTTTGAGACCGACACGACCTTGATTACATACGTGTATGAACAATTTTCACCTTTTTAACTAATTTTACAATGAAGTCTTAATAGTACCTTAAGAAAAACATAGAAAATGACTTCGAATATGTTCGTAATGAATAGCTAGAAAAAGAGGTGTGACTTAAAAAACACGACATCACAATAACACTATTTAGATTCGATTTATCTATCAAACTGTGAATTCTTTAAATAAAGAGTCAGATAGAGTCCATATCTGCCAAAAATCGTCCATTATCCGAATACTATTACTATAAATGTTGAATGTTAAACATGACTTTGAACAGCGTATTTAAGAACAATAGCCGCAAGCACCACCCCATTGCGAGCGGCTACTTTAATTTTGACAACCGCGGTGGCTCGTGGAGGTGGGGGCTCATTATCTGTAAGGGGAACCTGGGAACTACCAGTTTCTCCTAAAACCGAATATATTGTTTTTATTTGGGACCTATTTAGTGAGTATAAAATAAATCTCACATTAGAGCTTTCGGCAAAGATTTCATTATTTGACTAGGATAAACCAAGTTTTAAACGTAGAAACGAAGATTGCTGAGTTGCGAATCTTAGCGATGATTCAGAATTTCAAAGTAGACATTTTAATATTCATGCGACTCAATGCAAATTGTGAGTATCTCACCATGCCGAGCCGGCCGTGTCAAGGGGTCATACTGAAACGTAAGTCCTTCCATCTTCAAAGCTCATAAAATTTTTAGTGTTGTCTTATTTGTAAATACAAAATCACTACCCATAAAACAGTCATATCGATTTGTACGGCAAGGCAAAAATGTATCATTAATTCTCTTTCTAATTATAACGGAAAAAAATATATTTCATTATTGGAAACAGTTGTTCACAATTTAGTTTTATGCATATGTTTTTAACTATTTTTTATGTTTTTTTATTATTTATTACTTATATAGTACCTAAATTAAAAGCCAACAGTTACCAACTTTCTCATTCAAAATAACATGTACTCTTTGAAATATTGGATTTATTTCAAAGAGTATTATAGATATGTATTTAAAATGTGTAAACGCAGCCGTGTTCGTGGGCTCTGTAATTCAATTCGCCGGTGTACAGTTTCCTATTGACATACCCATTAGGTATTATTCAACCTTCTAGGGTGACGCTTTAGTTGAGTGCAAAGCAAAGTTCTCCCAGGACTGGTAAACTATGAAATATTTTATTTAAAATATATATACACACACACACATACGTTGATGCGAAGCCTTTTTAGTAATGTTTTGAAATTAAATACGACCATTTCATGAAGTCGTCAATTCTTTGATATGACCGCGACAGAACATCATAAGAATTAATGCACCACTCTATCATATAATTAATAAATTTTCAAACACAATTTCCCCCATAAAATGTTTAAGAACCCCTTATAGAATTTGAATCCCATCACCTTCAGTTTGTCAATTTTCATGATAAATGCAAAACTCTGTATTTTTTTATACGACTAGTATACACTGATATTTTGATCATAAATAATTCTATTAAAATTACAGTAAAGAGTATTCATAGATAAACTTATACAGTTATTATTATCGGACTTTTAACGTCCAGTTATAGAAGCGGCCGCTGAGGGGAATAAACTATTGAATATTAATGTCTAACTTTAACTCGCATTCTCGGTATACTCGGCCGCTAACTGGCAGATTAGTGTGTTATAAAACCGGGTATCTATCTCTAGAACGTGTAGTTGTATACGCTCGCAATTTAATTTAACTGTCTGAAACTTTGTCTGCACTTCGTTCGAGTGGCGCGTCCATTCGCGTAAAACATTTCTCAAACTAGTCTGCGGCTTCCTTGGCGAAGACTTTAGTAAAACTGAAGCCACGTAATAACTTGTTCTGAGAACAAGGCTAAGTCTTGCAAATGCCTAAAAATCATAACTGGTTTCAAAGAATCTGTTATCGTTAATCAAAAAACTTGATGTTTGAGCTCAATGAACTAACTAGGTACATACTTTGACTTCCTAGACTAACTTGTGCTTTTTTGACAAAAGGGGAGCTATCATATTACTTCAAAATTTTTATAACGTTGATGGTTTATGTCGAGTTGTTGACAATATTGTAGTTAAAATGTGCGATAATAGGGGTCGAAAGAAGTGGTATTTAAAGCAATTTATGTTCTGATTAATGGGGCATGGGACCGCCTTGTTGAGAGAGGGTTCGGAGAGAGCCATAATCCACCCGCCTCAGCAACGACGAATCGTGAGCATCATACTTTTATAATACTTTAGTAATGTATTGTAGACGTCTGGTTTTGGTACGTGAACAAAATCTGTTTTGATGGATATGTCTCAGAAACGAAGGTTGCAGTAAATTAATTATGAAAAGTAATATATACATCTTTGCCCTGCTCACTTCGGAAACAGTAGAGTGTGGTGAAACTCGAGACAGTGGTCAGGGCACCGGCCGTGGTCAGCTCGTGTTTTAGGAAGTAACCATTCTCACGGTGATTTCGTACGTACCTGCGGACAATAACAATTTCAACATTTTATAATCTTATTGTAAACTGTTAGAAGTGCCTATTTAATATTATAACTTTTAAAGTAACGGTTCGTAGATAATAATAGCTAGAAAGACGTAATTGTGTTATTATTTGTAAAAAAAATCCTTAACATATTGATTAATTTTATAAATGAATATTCTAGTGTTAATGCTCTAACTCTTCCGATCGCTGTCGTTGTCCGTTACTTGAGATATTTACTTATAACTATTCATACGTATTTTATGTTTCCTTTATAATTATTCAATTTTAAAACTATTCAATAATATTCAGTGCTTCATAGGAATTCGTTATATACATTTTTCGTTTACTGTTTGAGGATAATCCAATTTCCCCCAGAAGCGCTTCAGACGCGTCGAAAATGATTTTACCTCAGTTTCGAAGCCCGCATATTTTAGGTGCGGATCAAAGCACCGCTATTTTGTGGCTACTAACATAGCGTTTCTTATATCCTGCAGAAAGAAGAAGAGTAGTTTTGTGGATTGATTGCAATTTATTTTTACATTGTCAACGTGTTAATAGTAGGTTTCATTCTTAACTCGTTAAGAATGGAATGTGTTGGTATGTATTGTTCATACTGAGTAAATTTACCTCCTCAGTAAATAACAAAATACTGTTTATTTAGCGAATCCCAAATAACGAGTATTTTTATTAATCTCAGTTTTTAATTTTTCTTTCACTATTAATGCATGAAAGCTTGAGTTCAATACTTTTTCAACATACACACAAGTACTGAATTATAGATACCTGAGGCACTTCGCACCGCTACAATCATTGCGGTGTGATATTTTATTTTTACGAGTTTTGCTCACTTATCCCCATCCAATCAGATTTTTCCCAGCGGTAAAATGGAAACAGCTACTAATAAAAACATTCGTTATAAACACAAATAAAACAATTCTAATCAAATGTTTAGCCTATATCCCGCTAGTTTCTTAGCTGTAGCCGTGAACAGGAAGCGCTCGACATAGCCAGCGGACGTTTAATACGGGCTAGGAAGCGGCCGTCCGGTGCGGGTATCAGGGTTGGCCGCTTAGAGCATCTCATGTCGAGATTTGCGGCAATATTCCGCGTATTACCGCCAACGTGATGTTTACACACTGTGAAATAAGTTGCTAACAAGACGACTACGTTTCTACGTCGAAATTGGAGCTTGGAGAAGTTTAACAACACGGATCTGAGATTTGCGAGTTTGTTGTCATTGGATCAGTCTTTTGCATGATAAATTAGAGCAAATATACCTATTCTAACACTAAACGTTTAGTTTTATATATAAAACGTGCTGAAGGGTTATGTTATGATACAAGCTGGAACTTTGATTTTAACAACACAAATTTGAAAAAATAACCATATGCCTATTCCCTGCAGTTTTTCTTTAATAAAACATTTACAAAAGTATTTATCGATATCTGTACTAACGTCAGTGGCGCTGTGTACGTCAGTGACGGAGGTCCGCTTGCGGTGCAAGAGGTAGCGGGTTCGATTCCGGCCGAGGGGTCAAGTGTTTTATGTTCTGTAAGCTGCAATGTGTGTTTAATAAGGCTAATAAAAAAAATCTATGTAAACCTATTATATTAAGTTTATCAGATGTCTAGTACCCGTAACACAAGCTTAGAGCTTACCACGGTGCTAGATGTTGTTGTGTGGACTGTCCGGAAATATTTATTTATACGTGGTTATCATTACGTTTAGTCTGTAGATATACAGAACCTACTTTACTTTTACTGTGTAACATTGATAATATTAGGCTAATTTCTGGGAGCAAAACAATGAATGGTATTTTAGGTTGTCTGTTAGTATTAACGGTATCCATTACCTTTGTTCGCGCTTCCTCAGGAAACATTTAGGAATTCGTGTTACCTAACAACTAAATTCCCTAATCCGTAACACAAAGCTTAATCTACTAGGTTCGAAAAGTCAGTAGTGATGTTAGATGGTGATGACAGTAAATGCATAAATATACAGGTTTATATGAGTCATAATTTTAATCCTGTGTTCAGCAGGGTTACGAAAGGTTTAACCTCGTGGTAAAACTATCAGCTTCACGATAGAGTAATATGGATACAAATTTGAGTAGGCATGCATAGAATGAGAAATTATAGAGTGCGAGGTTGCCGCTCCGCATGGGCCCCGGCAACGTCGCGGGCGCACAATAGCCTACGACCAGCTGTTTGTACCTGGCAGTGTTTATTGAGACGACTGTTTACTTGAAACCTTCGCTACGCCACAATGCACTAGGAAGACAGGGTAGATATATAGAAGTCTTGTTTGTATTGTACGAACGTAGAGATCCTTGGAAATGTGTGCCTTACGTGTGGATTAAAAAGGGTTCCAACATTTCATAGAAAGAAAACACGAACAACGCATACAAGGCACCACGCCTAGTCAGATGTTTCAGTAGTCTAAATAATATCATGTTGTAATAAAACAGAAAATATTGTAAGCATCAGTTTATAAAGTGAGATAAATATTGTACTTTATAATCATAGAGGTGAAATAATGATCCCTTCATAAAGCCTTCTTTTAAAAGCTGTAAGTTTTTGTTCTTCAATGTAAAGAGTAATCGATCCGAGTGAAATTGATCCCTGCGATCCGCCAGAACTGACGGAGAGCACGCACAACGAGTACCGTTTGCGAAAAAAACCATACAATTTATTTTATTTCGGCCTTGTGAGGCTTGCGATGCTGTCCGTACAGAACACACAAGTAAACCCTCGCGTTGTTGCAGGGGATACTTAATCCCCTGTCTATTTCAAACACGTTTTACCTCATTCGTTTCGCGCGTAATAAAAAACTTGTATTAGATTCCTTACTCACTCTCCCCAACGCACGATCGATAAATGGGTTCTATTGTGCACTGATTTGACAGATCCTGTACGAAGAGGGGGAGATAATCAAGTTACTTATTAACACTTCGAGCAAGAAATATGTTCGTTTTGTAGATTTTTATTAAGATTGAATGGTCAGTAGCTATTACGTCTCGCTCGAAATGTTAAAAAGTTACTCGGTAACTCGGTTCCAAAAATAACGGGTCAGTCAAAAACGAAATATCATTAGAACTGTAAAAGTTAGATCAATGAAAACACTTGAAAAGTATGATATGGTTCCTTGTATTATATGTATTCAATAGTTTATACACTTATTTTTATAAAAATAATCACCAAAATAAAAATAAACAAAAAAAAATTATGCAAAAAGTTGCAGTCAGAGCGGTTACCCATCCAAGTACTGACGTCAATTAAGGTCGTTTAACTTTATAAGTAAAAGATAAATGGCTGTTTATGAATATGTTTATTTCTCGTGGAAACCAATTTCCATTCATGTAGCAATATTTAAGTTAAACATTTTCATAAATCAAGCACTGTTTTGGGTTCGATATTTGTATGGGTGTCGCCTTTCAAACTCTCAAGAAATGAAACGGCGAATCACCCAATTTCTATTTACTGACGACATTGTGGTTTTGGCAAAATTATCGAAGAAATCAGTACACACAATGATAGGACTCAATGTCTCGAAACGGGAGGGGCATGTTGTGCACAGCCACTTGTCTTCGGAATACAACGCTTGAAGTTGTTGACGCATTTGTATACTGAGCACAGGCAGAAAAAATCCAGATGTCTACTGTGGAATAGGAAAGAACGACCGACGCAGGATTAAAACTTAACAATTTAACCAGACTTATGAATCATACACCATTTTATTCGATAGCTAGGGATAAAATTTACCAACGTTGCGTTGAGTGACTTAACAACTTACTATAATTAAGAAGATCAATCAATCAATCGTCGATGAAGTAAAGCAATCTGGTGAGCATGTGCTTTCTGCTCAAGTCGATCATAATATTTAATTTGGTGTGCTCCCGGCAAGAGCGGGTTATCGGGCAGTCTTGATAAATGAAAATAGCGGCGAGGGGGGCGCGACTCCCGCGGAGCCTGCACACATGGCCTTATCGACCGAGCTATGGTGCAAGGGTCAAGTGGAGGCGATAAGCTCACACTTTTTTCTAGATAATCTTGTTTTTACCATATTGGCAAAAGTTTTCACGATGGTTCGGACTGTATTTTGTTTCTTGTATTCAATTATAAGGAATGTGTGTTCTTTTTGTGTGCAAATATATAATTTACTTACTAACTATTACACCCAGTTATTAATAATTAGCTACTAAGCCTATTTTAGCTATATTTGCAGCTTTCGTTTGTCCTAACATTACGCACGTATTATTCCATTGCATATATCGGTTTAAGATAACCTTATTATTATTACCTACCATTCAAATAAAATTAGAAAAATTTCCATAAAACTTTACAGCTTCTTTGTATAATCTCCCCTCTAAATGCACAATAACTTTAACCCATTGAATAACAGTAACCTCTAAACCTCGTGGATTGGACGGCTGTCATCTTGGGCCACGCGTCTCCTCCTCAAATAGGCACGCACGAGCCACGCGTGTGACCGCCGACTGCCGAAATAATTGTCCATTATCCCGTGCACAATTGTGGGGGATCGTTACTTTTACAGCCAGCAAAGTATACACTAAGTGCATTGGATGGATTTGTAGTCGATCAATAAAATTAGTCTCCAGGACTGGAAAACTTGACAAAATACAAAGGTAATAATATTTTGTATAATTATTACTGTGTAGTGCAATTTATAATGACACGATGAAATACCGTAAATAATAAAAACTTGACTCAGGCATATGACACAATAATATGCATTAATACAATTTGAACTTATTACTCAGCTATTAACTTATTAACAAATGTATTCTGTACTCATAAGAGTTTGTAGTTTATAGTAGATAGAATGGGAATGAAATAGAGAGCACTAAGGTGCACGCTTAAGTTGACAAGAAATGAACTCACATCAAAGAACAGGAACACGGAAATACATAACTCATCTCGTAATCATCGAAACTTTGATGCGCAAGATATGGACAGGGATGACGAATAGGGGAGTTCTTGAATAGGGAATTGAACTCGTAAAGCTGAAAATAGAAACACGCCCTCTATCCGCTCGTACAAACGATACTGACACTTGCCCTCCAGCTGAGCAGCTGATTACATCACTATACCGAAACATATAAGAATCAATATGGATTGCGTGCCGGCCCTGAGCTGAAACTTCATGAAAGTAGTAACGCTCTATTCTTTACTCACATCCACATTCCTAGGAGTATAATAGTTTAAGCTTTTTGGGAATGAGTTTTCCTCTAGGAATCGTCGACATACTTTTGTATCTCTGTAGTAATTAGTAGATACA
This sequence comes from Gymnoscelis rufifasciata, assembly GCA_929108375.1. Taxonomy (NCBI): domain Eukaryota; kingdom Metazoa; phylum Arthropoda; class Insecta; order Lepidoptera; family Geometridae; genus Gymnoscelis; species Gymnoscelis rufifasciata. The sequence goes on along the minus strand of OV815302.1, from coordinate 6,026,257 downwards.
TATATCTATTTATTCTCCATGGATCAACTGTCTCACACGGGCCTGTGCATGTGTGTGTTCTACGTTCGACATGGTAAGTGGCTTTTTAAGTCCCGAGTTAGATTATTACAATTTATATTTAATTATAGTATCCTAATGAAATCCGAGTGGAAGCTTTAACGATAAATTTAATTTAAACTGGTTAATCTAAAGGCGTTACGAAGTTTATGATAGTCGTCATGAGTAGGTATAATGTACCTTACTAAAGTAGATTATTTATTGATTTATACTTTGTGCACAAAAAACAATGTAGGTACAGAGGAGGACTTAATGCTAGAAGCATTCTCTACTCGTCATCCTGGCCTGGATAAGACATACATATGTAGATGTAAAATAAAGTATGTTCTGACCCTTAAATATTACTAAATGTGTTTAGAAGAATATAAATTTAATATTTTACGTTTATGAATGTTAAGTACTTAAAAATCCGCCAAATTAAATTATATACGAGTAATACAGAATATAGAAGTACAAAATTCACAAACGAAACTTGAACTACAATGTAGATAAAGCAAACCGTTATATCGCACTCATAATGATATTCAAATGCAAACGTTGTGTACCAAATCCGTGGAGTGAGTGACAGATCCTAATCAAAGTTTAATCAAAGCCGCCGCCAACACAGTTCTAATGTCGACGACGGCAATGGGCAGACGAACCCGCCACGACTCTGCCTAATTGACCGGAATGGCCCTAACCCCATATGCATTTTAACTGATTAATTTAGAAGCTCTAGCGTAATACGGATGTCCAGAACTCATAAAACGAAAACAAAGACAAACATGCATGTTTCATAATTCATTAGAGACTTTTATTCAAAGCCGTGCCTGTGTTAATCTAATAAACATTTAATTCTAACATAAAATTGTGTTTTATTTTATCTTCAGCATTTGTTGTGGATAAGACAGTTGCCTTTTATAATGTTAGTGTACAGGAAGAATTCGCTTCAGCTTGTCATATGGGATACCTTAGGCACAGTTTCCTGTGAGTTAGGGGTGAGTGAGGCAGGAACAGAAAGAGATAAGAGATGTGCTCGTTCGGCACACACAATATCACGCGCCTGTGGCATTTGAGGAATGTAAAACTTGGCCTCGTCAAAGGGTTTGGAGTGGCTTTTTTAAAATTGAAATGACAAACACTGTGGGTCAGTCAGCGGGAGTAATTGATTGGCTTTAGTACCACTTTACTCTGGAGCCATGTATTTTTGGTTAAGTAAATTTTTCGGTAGATTGGAGTTGAATGTGTCGTACTAAAGAAATATAGTGAAATGTCAGAGGATTTTAGCTATGTACTTTCATTGGAGAACACAAGTTTAATTAAGTGCTCTTGGGGACAATTAAGAAGAGTAATTGTAAAAAGTATAAAATATTAAAAAATTAAAACATATTTATTGAAAGCGATTCTGACTACTTCATACCAAATTGTTATATCAAAAATAGCCGCTGCAATGCCCGTGAACAGACTTCATAGCTGTACCGAGAAGTCTTCGTGTGTCGAGCTTTCTCCGAAAACTCATTACCCCGGCACGCGTCACGTAGCGACCATAACGGGTTTTATTAGGTTTCACTAACGCGCCCTAAGTCTTCGCGCATCTGAACGGCCCTTTATGTCGCCCACGAGTTTCCACGCCGGATGGCGTAATGTTTCGGACATTAGCTTTGTATTCAAAGAGCTTTTAGATCTTTAATTAGAACACAAGGAAATTCACAATCATGCTGCCCTTACCAAGCTTAACAAACACAAGCAAATTACAGCAGAAACTTTATTATCAAAAAGATAAACCGCAATCTAATAAACATACCTTACAAACTGCGATCAAACATTACCGCAGGGGTTTAGCCCGGTTAAGATGCAAACTTGGGGTTCAATTGTCCTCTAACCCAAATATTAGCTTAGTAACTCACAGGGGATTCGATATCGTATCACTAGTTTGGTCAGGTCTGGTGTTTGTTGAAGATCTCATGATAAAACTGTTCTATCAAGTCATTTATCATACGACAAAATTGTTTAGTTTCTGCCCACAAATTGATATTTTGTTAGAAAAGAAAGCAAATTATCAAAATGGAAACTACACGAAATTCTATGTAAGGATCGAATCTTGAATAAAGCGAGTTTAGTAATTGCATTGATTTATTTAATGGCTTTATAAGAAAATGATCAAAGAAAGCTAAAGAGAAGCTCGAAAGTAAAAGTAGGTAGGTACCAGGTTTGCATAGAGCTGAAGGAGGTCCGTGTTCGCGTAGGCTCGGCTCGTAGTCGGGTAGACGCGAGAGGCGGGGGCAGATCGATACGCAGGCCGCATTGTTGCCCTTACTCCCCCCACACCCCGCAGCCCCTGTGCCCATGGGCCTGCATCCGAAATTCGCCCTATTTGTTCACGAGTACCAAATAAATCGCCTTTGTTGCAGTAACTTTATGCGCCATATTAAAAATATGGTTTCAAGTTGGTTTAACTGGCTCGCTTTTATAGAGCAAATGTAAAAAAATAAGGTTTTTGCTTTTTGACACATATACAAACAAGTCTAATGTTGTTGAAGCAATCCCGTACGTAGCTAAAATCTAAAAGTAACATAGTTATTAACCAATTGTGTTCCAATCTGTTATCTGCCTTATGGTACCTTTATTTTCACTGTGTTATATCTTATAATCTCGAGATAATAAGAATTTGAACTAAATTGATTGTTAAAACACTAATCCAGTTGTTATAGTTTCCTACGCAGAAAATGAATCAAGACACAATACAACAAAAAACATTTGAGAAACCCGGCCTTATAACACCTGGAAGTCAACAGTGCAACAACACAGGAATAAACTCAAGTTTATGCCGTGCATGAACTTTTACGATGAAATGAAATGCCTAATTAGCAGCCCAGTTATTACCTAACTATATTTCACACTTGGGCGCTGACCGTAATTGCTAAGGAAGATTTCAAGAAACAACGCGCTGTTTACGATACGAATATAAATCAAGTTGTCTAGTGGAAGTAACTAAAACACACTATTGTGTATATGAATATTAAGTAAATTAAGGTTAAGATAATGTATGAGTATCCAATATCGCACTGCCATACATATGTATATAACCTAGAACTTAGTCATTTATTTACTTAACTTATTGTAAATTAAGATTTTTTTTAGTATTCTATTAAAACTTAATGTAAAGCTAAAATGTGTATCCTTAGGCATGACGTAAAATTAATACGTCTTTATTAAATCTGTTCATTAAAAAATGTTGACAAGTTGCAAAAAATATTTAGGAAAAAAATATATTAGGTCCTTACATATGAAATTGGCGTTTTGTATGGGAGGAACAAAAAGTCGAATATTTTTTAATATAATATATTTAATTAATCAAAGTATGAACCATTATTTTCTATGCACTTTTGCCATCTTATAGGTAGTTCATTGATCCCTTTACTAAAAAAACCAGTCGGACGGGAATCAATAAAATCTTTGAAGGCGATTTGGACTGCCCCATCGGAGTTGAATTTTTTCCCTTGCAAGAAGTTATCCAAATTTCGAAAAAAATGGTAATCTGTTGGAGCAAGGTCCGGGGAGTACGGAGGATGTCTTAGACTTTCCAATTGAAGCTCTTCTAATTTAGTAGCCGTCTGTTGCGCAGTGTGTGGTCTAGCGTTGTCGTGAAGCAGCAGTGGCGTGGAGCGATTGACCAGCCTAGGTTGTTTAGCCGCTAGCTTTTCCATCATGGTTTGCAATTGCTGACAATAGACATCAGCCGTAATTGTCTGGCCAGATTTGAGAAAACTGTAATGAACAATACCGGCACTAGTCCACCAAACGCTTACAAGTAACTTTTTTGGGGTTAATTTTCGCTTGGGGCAGGATTTGGCTGGCTGGCCAGGATCCAACCATTGCGCTGAGCGCTTCCGATTATCGTAAAGAACCCATTTTTCATCACAGGTAATGATTCGGTTTAAAATACCTTCATTATTGTGCCGGTTTAGTAATGTAACGCAGCAGTCGACGCGCGTTTGCCGGTTTGCTTCAGTCAATTCGTGAGGTACCCACCTTTCAAGCTTTTTAATCTTCCCAATTTGCTTCAAGTGAATTAAAACAGTTTTATCACTAACACCGCAGCCTGCAGCTAACTCGGACGTGGTTTGCGATGGATCCGCTTCCACAATAGCCTTCAACTCTTCATTATCAACTTGAGTCTCAGGCCGTCCACGGGGCTTGTTCTGCAAGTCGAAATTTCCAGAACGAAAACGTTGGAACCAAAAACGAACTGTGTTTTCTTTTGCAACACGACCGCCATACACATCATTCACCCTTCGAGTTGTTTCCGCAGCACTAGTGCCACGGCGGAACTCGTACTCGTAAATAATGCGATATTTTAAGTTTTCCATTTTGTAAAATGAGTGACGCAAACAGAAAAAAACAGAAGAAAAAAAACAAATGAATGACGATCATCGAAGCACAAATACATGAGTCTATAGCTGTACAAATTTGAATTTGGAATTCCTTACCAAAGAGGAGAAATTTGTGATTAAAGTGGCCAGTACGAAAAACGCCAATTTCATATGTAAGGACCTAATATTTGCTTACACTTAATAACCTTCTACTGATTTGTCGTAACTTAGTCAGAGAAACTAACAAGCGCAGATCTTGTTTGTAAAATTTTCTAATTGACTATGACTTGCTACTCTTTCGTAAGAAAATGACACGTTGTAATAATTTAAATTTATTTTGGCTTATCAGTAGACCAAAAATAAATAAACGCGTAAAAGATAAGCTTGGTTCGGGTGTTAAAACCTTTACACAACATAAATTATGATGACCTTTTAACCAAATTTTACATAGACAGACCATAATTTTGTCAACGAGAGTGGAAACTTATAGATAAGGTTTTACATAGATAAGTAGTTATAAATAATGTTAACGGCATCAACAAGCAATACCTAAACACATTAATAATCTATAAAACGATGTGAGAGTACGATTATTGTTTGGAATAGTTGGTCGAGACCAAAAGCGAGGTCGATTCTAAGAAATATCAGATTGTAAACTAAACGAATCGCAATAACTGACCTGCCCCAAGCTGCCACTAGTATTTCGCTGAACACGTCATCCGCCAGAGCGGAGACCACCGACTATCGACGTAACCACTACGCAGGCATTACACAAAGCACAGTTCGTTTCTCGTAAATAGAAGATTATAAATCAGAATAGCGTTCTGGAGTACTTTCCGAGGTTATTTAGAATGACGTAGAAATGAAAGGCGACAGTAAATTGGCACATGACAGAGATATCCTGTGCGCGTCGGGTCGTTGTCGTCTCCGTCACGTCATCGTGTCGCTAATTTACATAATTGAGTAACATTATGCATTCATTCAGTCGGGTCGCCCTCATGTAGCGGTGCGCCGAAACAAAGCGGGCGGATGTATCGATAAAACGCATTGTAATTACATGACATAGGGTTCTAGTTCGGATCATCAGTACTTTAGCACGAGAGTACTCGTACCAGAATGGAAGGCCATTTGACTGAGATCAATATTTGAACAGAGTACCTTATAATTTCAGAAATATATAAATACGAATATGTATTCTAACGACAGCTTGAACCGCGAAATAGTCTGAGCGGAAATTGCTTTACTGGAGTACCTACTTTCAAATAAAGCCCCAGGGGAATATAGCCGTTTTATGAAGGAACCCGCATCACCCGAAAAGGCATTTCTGACAAATATATTTTAGCAGTCTGTTTAGCGTTTAAGGATTATAATACATCATGTATAATGGCGATATAATGATATAAATGGATTATATTCATCTTCGTGTATTCATTTTGTGATTACAAAAGCCGCCTGATAGCAGCAATACAAAACAAACTCTCAAACCTATAAATAAAATGTTGTTCAATAACCTCGTAATCCTGACCCAAGAATAGCTTGAAATCGTCAGACGATGTGATTTTCACGTCGCGCTTCTTGGAAATAGAGGTGGGTTTTCGCGTAATTCGACCGAGTGACAGCGAGTGTCTACGAGTTTTCCCGAAGTAGGAGGAAAGCGAAACCACCCCGTTTTCCCCCTCGGTGGGGGCTGGGAGGTCTTTGTCCCAGCGCGACCCAGTTAATGACCGCCCTCGCATACAGCCTCGTGCAGATATAAATACGCCTACTACACTTGACCTCTAAAGTTTTTATTGGAAAACACGTGTGCTCCGGTATCGTGAATGATCGAGTTGTAAACAATCAAGCAATGTGTAACGGTCCTTATCTAAGCAAAAAGTACGCCATTAATGACTTCGTGTTCCACTCTGCTTCCAGCGGCTTTAGAGTTACAATCTCATTTCCGCGAGCGGTAATAAATCTGTAACCTGAAAAGGGTTTGCAGTCCAATCAAGCCGTGATATAGAAGGGGCACAAAACGCAACAGGTCGCGAAACAACGTTTTAATTGTTAGTACGCTGATAGGTAGATAAACATCAACGTCATCGGAGCGCGACACCCACGACTCGACGCAATAAGTGCGATGACCGCGCCGGCCGGCCCAAGAACCACGGTAAAATCATTAAAAGAATTCATGTTATGACACGGAATCTATGTTGATAGAAGACGGCTTGAATGAAAACTTGTGTGAGAAAACTAGAGACACGAAGATGCTGCTCTTGTTGAAAACGTTTATTTTTTTAATTACTTATGTAGTGAGGTTATACATTTCCCACCATATTTATAATATTCTGGCTAATATAGCTGAATTAGCTTAAACACACAATAAGCTTATTTATGCCTTATTTTGCCAAGGGTGGCGTTTATTGACTTTTATAGATATAGATATAGATTAGATATTTGGCACTAATTTAGGTTGATGAATAAAGTTTTATCAATAGATCTAGGTATTAACATCCAGTTAACCTGATGAAAGTATTTTTTTATGAATGCTCCTAGCGTTATACTAATGTGGTACAAAAAAAACAAATGGTTTAAATTAATGGTTGAACTAGTTTTGTACCATTTTAAAAATGACGCTGCCATTGTGTAAACTGCAAGTGTTTACACAATGGCATGATTTGCTTTTAAAATATATATATAACAAAGTAAATCAGGTAGCCATCGTTACACAGATTTTTACTAAAACAACTTCATAAATAGGTGATTTCATGTTTCGCCCACACTGTAACCCAAACTACCAAGCTCGAATCTCATTGTTGTGAAGGCTTTGTGTCAGCTTACAGCTCAGTAAGCCACAGTATGGCAGTTTATGGCACTCATAACAACATAAACATAACTGAAACCTTATGCCTTGTTCCAAATCTACAACGAAACGCGATAGGTATCGTTAGGAGAATTTAGGAAGCAAAAAATATTTCATTTCAACAAACCAACCTCAATATTATGGCTAACACTTACAAAAATCATACATTTTGAATTTTATGACGGTTACATCATCTCCATGGAATAAGCCATGGGAATGAGTTCGAAGTGGTCCGAGTTCGTTCGAGTGCAAGCATAAATCACTGGTCGATTATAAACACAATTTCAAGAAACTCATTGTGTTACTGATTCAATAATATTTGAAGTAATAAACATGAGCGTGTGTATAATCATAAGTGTATGCTTCGGCATTACGCAATTTTAAACACCAAATTTAATTAATTTTGCGTCCCGCTGAGCTGTTTATTCATCATTTCGAGTTTATGCTTGGCCGTAAGTGGTAATAAACTATACATGTTAAATTGACTTTTATTCCAGAAACTGTCTAATTGCATAAAAAAATAGCATTTACCTGTGATAGTCACTTATTATTATGTAAGTAAACCTACGAGTATAATTTTATAAGGTTACAACTGTCTTTAAACCAAGAACTAACTCCATTTTACCGAAGGCTTCTGAAATAGTTCTCTACAGATACCGATGAGTTCACAATTCGATATTATTAAAATTACGATACAAAATTATAATTTCTGAAGTAAATTCCTACTAAAGTTGTTGAAAAAGACTTTGTTTACATTATGAAAAAATATTTTCTATTAAAGCATGATGAGATCAAGTTATTGTAATATAATGTATACCGGTCCGTATTAGCTGCGCCTCGGGGTTGCATTAGAGTGCAGTTGTTGCAACAGTATGCAGGCCTTGCGTTCGCCGGCCCGCAGTTGGCCATGGGCCAAAATGCCCGCTTTCACGCACTAAGCCTACTTCTCTCTGGTACAGTCGCCACATTATTTAGGATATAACATAATAGATACCGAACATCCATCAGATTAGAAAAGTCTTAACCATCTATGCTTTTATGGTTTGTAAGTTAAGTATCATATCTTATTGTTATTATTTTCATGTTTTACGATTATAACATTGATTAATAATAAGGTTAACAATGCTTTGCTGTAAACCGCCACCAGATAAAAGTAGAGAAATCTGTATTTTTATTTAAAAAAAAACTTATATCCCACGCGGAAAATATTGTAGTATGTGCCCTGGACATAGATACATTAATAAGGGTTGCCATAACAATATCCAACAGACTAGACCAAACAAGTACCTACGAATAACACCGTTTTAGAATGAAAGAATTTTAGATTATTTCTAGCAATCTAAGGCCACATGGTAAGTTTTAAGAAGAAAGTACACAGAGGTAGTTATGGATACTACTATCAGTGCTGTGTACTGGTAGAGCAAGATGCTGTTTACCGCAAGGATTATCCGCACATGATTTCACTTCAGAGCCCAACTGTCATTCGCATATTAGCTAAACATAATGACCATTGCACTTGGCGTAAATTTACGAGCAAGTTGTAATACTTGAAATGAAATCTTAGGAACTTCACAGCATTGCGTTTGAGTGAATTTAATTTATTTAGTTGCTAGTTAAAATAAAAAAATGTTGATGCACAATTCGCACATCAACATCTAACAAGCTCCAAGTTTCAAGAGGAATGGGGCCATCGCTAAACCATAAAATTTCACTGACATGGCAATAAGTATAGTTTCGATATCAGTGTGCCTACGTGATTATCTTCTGAAGTGTTTAAGTCGAGGTGTGGTATATTTGCTTTAGATAAACTACATGTTTGAAGTTAAAGTTTTATATAAGACTAGCTGTGCCCTGCGGTGCTACCCGCGTTATAATGGATGAAGTACTCTTAACCAACAACATATTTATTTGAATAAAGATTAATATTATTATGTTGATACAACTTAAACAAATTATTTCGACCAAATTAGGTACCATAAAAACGGTTTTTGTGAGTTAATCTTAAAAGATAGACATATACTATCGCGGACTGTTTTTTAGATCATTAAAAGAGCTATTATTCTTTAATACATATTTTTTGTGTATCTTGAACCGTTTTCACGGCGCACGCAACGGAAGGCTTCAAAGATAAACAATTTCTCCCGTTTTTTACACATTTACCACTATATCTTTGCTCCTATTGGTCATAGCGTGATGTTATATAGCCTATAGCCTTCCTCGATAACTGGACTATCCAACACAAAGAATTTTTCAATTCGAACCAGTAGTTTCGGAGATTAGCGCGTTCAAACAAACAAACAAACAAACAAACAAACAAACAAACTCTTCAGCTTTATATATTAGTATAGAAGTAGGGATTTTTCTGGAACACAACAAGATAAAGCAATACGAACGACCAATAAATAAATAAACAAAATATTATTATGACATCATATTATCATTCAACCAGAAAGAAATAAATTCCAAGGAACTCAGAATTAGAAAGGGCAGTTATGGTGTTTACTTTACAGCCGAGAAACACAAAAGAAATAAGACAAAGGGGCTTTAGAAAAACGTATCCTCAGACATTTCAATGAAAATAGGGGCGAAGAGGCTCGAAGTTGTAAAACAATTTCTGAGTAAATATCTATAATAAAAATAATTAAACTTAACGGCAAAGAAACTAAGTAATTCCGTAGAAAATTTGTTTACTTATATTATTAAAAGACGTTTCATAAGCTTTATTAGTCAAGGTAGTGTGCGTGTGTATGCACGAAACCTTGGATGGCGCATAAACTGGAGAATTTAAGTGCTTATTGGAAACCAAGTTTGTGGTATGTAACCTAGATAAAAACACTGTTATAGCTTTCGACCACTGTGCTATAACAAATGCTACAAGGCGAAGTGTTAATTATGTTGGAAAATTCAAATCATTTATTCGTCATTTATACACAGAGCGCCACACGCGTTTCAACGCGATACGTGTCACCATACAACATAAGAAATTCAAAGAAATGAGATAAGTGCCCTAAATCGCCTGTACATCCAGTAATTATAAATAATGAAGGTTTGGTCTGTTCACGTCCGTAAGTGGTAACTCTCTGAATCCTTACACGTGACCTCCGGGTGGTGTTAAGAATAGTCTCTGGTGGTAGGCTTCGGCCGCGGCTTGTCACCACCCTCCGGGCTGGGCCATTGCGTGAAGCGAATTTTTCGTGTTTCTAATTTAGTCCGGAGAAGCCATCTACCTTCATGCTCCATCTTAGACCACATCGTCACTTTACATCAGGCGAGATTGTGGTCAAATGAAGGCTTATCCAGCATAAAAAAAATATACATATTCATGTCACTCCAAGCAGCAACATCATGCCCCGTGGTAAACTCTAGACATCTAATATGCGTACATAATATAAATAAACATACAAATATAGATATATATAGCAGTACCACACAAAGGGGCATCACTAGGTACGATCCCTATCATTATGACGGACACCCACATATATATTTATGTATATACGAAACGCGACAACTTAAGAAAGATATCTTTACTTCCAAATAATGATTAAGATCTTGATTGGTCACCGCTAGTGCCTGAGCTATCTATAACGCATACCATAAATTCTTGACCATATCTGTCACGTTCAACAGTTACATCAGCGGCACCAATTTGTTACATTACATGTGGAATTGGCTTTTATTCAAAGTGTCCTACATTAGGAACCGGACCACTATAGCGATATTTCATTTAAGGATAAGCATTTATTCAATATTTTTCCCTTTTTTTGGGAGTAGGAATGTGAGAATGCCAGTAGGAGTAGGAACAGGGAGAGTAGAAGTGCATGTCAGGAGCGGGGCGGGAACGGGACGGGGATGAATGGCAAAACGATGTTTGTCGGGTCAGCCCGTCCTTATTTAGAAAGAGCAGAGTACAGTCAGCCTGCGATATAAAATAACGAAAGAACACAAATTTTATACAATATATTTTATAGTTTCTTGTGGCATGGTAATATAAGTTTTTTTCCTTACAAATAAGTAAATGCTGATATTTTGCACAGACACAATGAGACAGCATTGGATGCAATTACTGCATCACTCCCAAGGTTAGGCACAAACATATAAAATGTGATGTTTATAATAACCATTCGCTCGTCTGTCTTTAAAAGCTATTCACTTGTCTAAACCAAGACATGGACTTTTAGCTCTTAGGTGGTTACTAAATTACTTGGTGTTTATTGGCTCAAGTAATTAATAGCTAATGAGGGACGAGAAATGAATCAATAAATTAACAACATTTTGTTTTATAAGGTGTGCTCGATATTATAATGTGCAGAGAAGTCTACATTTTAGGTGTTAAAGTAATAGAGCGATAGTACTCGTGCCTAGTTTTTTGTATTTCTGTGACAGATAACGACGATTCAAAATTAAATTTATTTCGCACCAGAGTAATAGTAGTTTTTCTCAGTTCTTTCTTCTTAATGTAGGTAATATTGAAGGATAAAGATTATTCTGCTATGTATTCTAAAATGATCCTTTTAAAAAGTGTAAAACATTGTTAAACTTCGGTTTTGTACCACAGCCTAATGTGCATAAGAGAATGCGATCGAATGCACCGATGCCGATACCGACCTACTGCGTCGTCCCTGAGAGCGCCCGTCACTGAGTTTACTGCGAACGTAGGATTAGCTCTTTGTTATCGACGCTAAAACTGCCTGCTATCCACTTTATGGCCAATTGCTGTTATAGGAAATCTGAGATCAGCTCAGTGTCGATAATTCATATTTCGTTTACGAGAAATCTTTTGGAATAATTTAAATAAACCGTAGGCGCAACAAAGAACATTTCTTTAGTTTTGTTAATAATTGTACTTTTTTATGTTAGTTTGTTCCTAAAATCGTTCATGAATATTAATTACAGTTGTTTTAAATCCGTAACTGTTTTTATTTATTTAGTATTTTTGTATCTGTAGCTACAAAAAATGTGTACACAATATTATATGGATAAATAATCGCGAGTAACAAATGTTAACTAAAAATATAGTTGTTAGGGCCATATGGGAGTTCTTGATACGTAAATACTTGTCGATCACCAACATGACAATAATCAGCCACTCGACACCGCCCACCAGAATTCGATAATTGGGGTCGAGTATAAGTCCGCATCATGTCGAAAACAGGTTTACGGCTTACCCGCACGTAACTCTATGCTTAGTCAAAACCAGCGGCCAATAGGAAGCATACAAGTATATAAATTAAATTCAAGAGTATTTATCATTAAAAATAGGTACTTTTTACACAAAACAATTGTCTGCTTGTTCTGAAAGAGGACGTTATGACGCGACTTTCAATGGCAGGTAGCTGATGTAATATGGAGTAGTCGTATAACGCGTGTAAATGTAAATTTTAAACAACTAAAAACGGTGGTAACTTCGCGGGGTGGAAAGCTAGTAATTTAAATAGTGAACGAAGTTTGGAATCGAGCCGATGTTGTAGAGCATGTTAGATAAAACTAAATTAGGAGCAGTTGTTCACTTTCTCATGGAACCTTTACGTGCGTGACTTATCAAATGCCACGTCAGTCAGTAAACGCTGCACCTCGTGTCCCACACGTCAAATATCTCAATTATCACCGTCATAGCCTGCTTCCGAATTGAACATATTTAAACATTGCCGTGTGAAAAAAAAAACGACGTAACAAGTGTCCCATTGTATCGAGTGGTGGTTTGTGTCATTGCAAGATTGTCGTAACACACTATTTTACGTTCTTATTATAATGTTAACAAAAAGAAAATAGATTTTTGTTCCTCCTACACGTTTGCCTGCCTTTCTTCTGCCTAGTGTCTTTGATAGTATTTCTAGATTTGCCGTTTAGCGCAACTGCTGTGGCTACGGTTAATTTTTCCACATTCAAGGTATAAAGTTAAACACGAGGCATGAATTAAGCTGCCGGCAGGCGTACAGAACCGGGCGGTAAACAAAGCAGAGGTCAACGTACAACTACTGCAGCAAACCAAATGAAACGGACGTGCAGCGTGAAGTTTATGGACTAGAAAAAAAAACGAGTGCTTACCCGTTCGACCCAAGATTTTTCTACCCAATAGGTATTTTGCTCCGTTCAACCCAAAACAATAGATTCAAGTTACCCGTTCTACCCACACCTACTTATTCCTAATTTCTATTGTTTGAATTCAAATAAATGTCATAGTGAATTACTAAAGAAGCAGGGTCATTCATTACATTAGACAAGAAATGCAGAAATTTATTAAAAATATTTCATTATGAATAATTGTTTTTTGTTTAGATAATAGGCAGTTTAATATTTGTCTACTTGTCTTATAATAAAAATAATCAACCTTTAAAGAAACAAACATAATCAAATAATTATATTATAAAAAATAATACATCACTCTTCAGATTCAGGTTTGGTAGGTCAATATAAAGTTACTTTTCTAAGTTATCTTGGTACATAATATCAGTCATGCAAAATCATTTTTTTTTTGTGATCACATATTTTAAACACTCTGATACAGACAGGTACACATTTTTGATTCAATATTGATTAATTATACGTAACAATAGGTACAAAATAAACTTTATGAAACCTATCGATGGTATAATAGATATAAAAACATGTTCTTGATTATTTAAATAAAAATCATCTAAATTATTCAACACACATAGATAAAAAAACACATTTAAGATACAAAAGTTGACAGTTTTTATATACAATGTCCCACTGAAATTTTCGGTGTAGCCAAATCCTTACACTACCTCAATAGATAAGAAAAACAAGTAATCGTTACCGTTGTTGATTGGATTATCTATTGTACATAAAACAAGTTCTCCTTCCTTCATTTTTCTAGGTGTTGCAATGCACTCGTTTAAAGAGATCATTAACTATTATTACCTCCTTATGGTAGTTACAAAATTTGTAGTTACTGTGAGTAATAATACCATCAAGATTTTTTATAAATACTAGCGGTCCGCCCTCGCTTCGCACCTAGTCTCGTCGAAATCGAACCCAGTTAAACACACAAAAAATTTAATCACGGTCCAGCCGCTTAGGAGGTTTTCAATGACTAACACTCGTACAAGATTTATATATATATACGGATTAAGGTGTCTGTACTATTTAGAAGACACTGTGACTCAGATTTTTGCTTTGGGTAGAACGGGACATATGTTTTGGGTTGAACGGGTAAAAATAATATTGGGTAGAAAAATCATGGGTTGAACGGGTAAGCACTCAAAAAAACATACGCAACGAATTAAGAACCCCCTTTTTTAATTGAAAGTCGGTTAAAAAAAAATGTATATTGCAAATCAATAGAATTATTACATACCTAATACATCCATAGTGGACTCAGGACCCTAATCATATTTAATTACATTATGTGTTTTACGCTTTACATGAAGAAGTTCGGTGATTTCTTTAAAATTATAAAGACCCGTTAAATGTCTTTAAAGTGATTAAATATAAGAAATTTAGAGAAAGGAATGAAAGTTATACGTTCGATTAAGTTATGTTTTACCTCCCTCTCAAATATGATTGAAGCTTTTTATTTTAATCCACTATGCGAGGCGCTATGTAAAATTGTAGCATAGAAGCCGATCCAATTGCCTTTTAATTTGGATCCAAAGCACGCTAGAAATTTGGACCACTATTGTAGAACTTTCAGTAAGAACGCGAGAGGCTCTAATTTACTGGCTCTCTTAAATTTATGTTAATTCATAGAGGTAAAGATAGTTCATTTTGGTTTGTAGACTCAGTGCAATCGTTAAACAGCTTGAACGAAAGCGTGGGTGAGTTTTAGATTTAGTATTCTAGTTCTCTGACCTCCAATGGATTTGGAAACTGTGATGTCGTAACATTTACAAACTGTTGATAGCTGACTCATGATTGCACCTACTACTAATTACTACTATCAATTCGGTAGAAATTATATACAAGCAATTGTTCAATGTAGGTTTACTTTCGGCTTCAGTTTTAGATTTTTGCAGCTTGCATCGGAATGTTGATCTATGTAAATTTAAAGCGATCACAAATTCCAAGATCCTCTGGGACTGAGTTAAACAGCCCCTGTTCTCTAGTTCTAGAGAATCGTAGTTCGCTTAAGTATTGGTTTTCTTAAGTAAGTGAAATTGCTTCCTTCAAATTTCTTGACCACATTTTTTAATGAGAGGGAACTTCGCGCATCGTTCATACGAAAACCTCGAATACTACAAAATCTATAGTAAAAACTTAATACGAAGTATAGTAAGTCGAAGTCTGAAGTTGATATAGATAGAAAATTCCCAAGAACCATACGGTCGACGTGCACACCCCCACAAATATATAAATTTATTTTAAAACATGTTTAAAACAGCCTGTACTACAGTATGCGCCACAGGAAATCCGTCAGTTACTAAACTATGAACCATCAGCAAAATAAAAAAACCTACATAGATTTAGCTATTCGTAGACATCGATTTGATCAATGAGATAAAATTAATGGACATCCGAATTGCATAGCAAGAATTTATTTAAATACACCCACGTATAACGAGAATGAGCTGTCCTAATGCACGGAATTGAATATCGTGGGATTTAAGTTCTGTTTATTGATTTTCGGTAGTTTAATTCACTCAGACTGTAATTATTACAAATTGTATTTAATTTAATTGTAAAGTTTAAACGAATATATGTGAGAATTACCGAAGAATGAATATAAATTAATAAAAATATCATCGAGATACATTAGGTATCGACCAAAAAAATGTGCTTAAAAAAGTAAGTATATTCAAAAAGCTTTTCACGTTCAGTGTTTTGAATGAAGTTTAGAACAGTAAAGCCATGCATTCGGGCAGAAGGCAGAATTCCTGGGAGGTGGGGGCGGTGCTTTTGTACCTGCCAGACGTTGACCTCGCTAGCCTTGGAGTTTACTTGCAGTAAAAAAACCTGTGGTCGACTCTATGGAGTTATTTTTATGAAACTTTTGTAAAAATTGCGTCGTTACTGCAAAGTAAGAACAGCTTTGAACGAATGGGAAGGAAGTACTTACGGAAAGCATTAAATACATGCAATTGTGCCGTGACGTGCGTCATTTACCTAAAAAAAAAAACATTTTGTTAGATTTATTGGGCTCTGTTTAAATGACTAGAAATAGCAGATTATGAGCTTTTTAAGATACCAAGTATATCATCAACCAACTTCTTTGTAGTATGAAGAACGTGTAAGATTAAATTAGACTCTAGAAATACTTACAGATTCTTATCAAATTAATACAAAATAAAATAAATACGAACTCGCAAGTGAGATATAAAAAATAGATATCAAAATTATATCACGAAGAGAAAAACTAAAAGGCAACAAAAACAAAAAAAATAGGGGCTCGTAATAGAAAGGGTAACATAACGAAATAAATAGCAGTCAGTCGGCAAAATTATGCTTGCAAGCAGTCATAAACACATTAGCAGCGTAATTCGAACTACATATTTAATATTCTTACGGCGTTTGGGTCGGCGTGGCCATTTTTTAGGCACACAAGAGCGTAAAATGAAAATTGAATTTAAACAAACGAGGACAGTGCAGGTAAACATAATAGACATAAAACACACCACAGGCTTCCTTAGAAGTACGTTTCCTGTCAATGTCTAACTAAAAAAATTGTTGTCCACTTAAATCTTATTTTCATTTTAATTGCAAACGAAAAATCACTTTTTTATTGAATTGATAAAGCAAAAAATATGTGTTCAGTATTTTTGGACTAGCTTACAGACGGACTAAACAGAATACCTACCTTCTTTTATGCATTCATCATACCTAATGCGTTCTTCAGTTTGAATTGTGTTTATTAGACAAAGGACGAAAATAAACCTAACAAATACCGCCGCAGCGAAACTACACAAAAAACATCTAAACAAAAAAAAACAACTACAAGAACTGCAAAAGTAGCTTGTTTACACAAGGAGTTATGATATAAAACAAGGCTCGCTCTGAGAGCAGCCTTAGTTCATAAACCCACATAAAACAAAGACGGGCCGGTCTCGGTACTCCCGTTAATCCACTTTATTCTCGGCAAGAGCCAGTCGGGATAGCGTAAGATCGTTTCCTGTTGTAGTATTTCCAGTCAACAAGCCAGTTAGAACACGCGGCAAGCTAACACCTCGCATTTGTCTTGTCCGGTGTCTCTGTAGGCAGCGATTTATAGCCTTCCTATACATGTCCACGTGATCAAATACTAAGTTTCAGTCTGATGCATGCTCGTAGCGAGTTCATTAGTTGTTCGGCTAATTTTAGTTTGGTTTCTACTTTCAAACGGTTCTGGAAGGAAGTCGTTTATTCAATAGCTTAACAAAATAAGCTCGACTCAAAGGGAGAATTTTGTGACGCGATGAAATGTAAAGATTATATTTCTGTAAATTGCAACATAAAGTATAAAATTTTATTATTTCCTAGTCACACAAGATATATTTTCTATCTGTTTCCTTCTAATTTTAATAGGTTCTGACTATATGGAGGTAGATTGTGAGTCGTTTGCATCAACGGACCTAACTATACCAATATAATGCACTAAACAGTAAATTTTATCGTGCTTAGTTATGTTAGCTTCAATTTATGGCACGAGCCTTTATCCTTCACATCTGCCAGTAAAGGGTGAGTGTAGTCAAGGCACAGTTTTCTCTTATTTATCGTATCCGGTTTTAAGGCAGGTGGACTGATGGGCGAAACGGGCACATCAACCGTGTACGGAATTATGACTATAAATCATTCACCACCTCTATGTATAAGAGAAGCACTATTCAAATAATAATAGAAATAAAAAATATTGGTAGTTTGATGTTTACAATATCTACAATACATAACCTGTATAATAGATTCATTGCTATATTTTTTATTAAATTACAATTGATATAGGTACTTAGGTTTTGCTAATAATTTTAATGTTAAGAATAATAAATCCCCGGGAACAGTACCCAATTTCACTTTCTACGTACTTACACGAGTGAGATTCACGAGATAAAGACGACAGAATAATGCTCATGTATAAGAATAGTGAGTACTCGCGGCCTATGCCGTTATTTTCACAGCGGTGCATTATTTCTAAGTCCTAATATAAAATTACTGGCTGGGCTGAGCGGTGCGGTAATTACAGGCGCCCGTGATTAATGAGCAATCAGACCCTTGCTCCGGGGATAGGGTTGGCACCGCCGAAATCACGACAGCACTCTACTTTTTGTAAACCTTCTCTTTATGTTTCAAATTGAAGAGGGCAAAATATGGTGAACTTGAATCGTAACACATCAAAGTATTATTATTATTCGGTTTGTATAATACAAATGCCTATTTAATTCTTATTAAAATAATCCCTTAACTTAAATAAGTGCACTATATAGAATTTCTTATGCTAATAGGAAAGCTATTACATATTACTATACTATGTATAACGTAATAACTTTAACAGAAATATGTTTATCAATTTTAACTCAAGAAATATTTCTCACAGTTACAAACAATAAATACAAAATTAAGTGACAACCTTAGTGTAAGGGTCCAGTTGCAGCCAATATAACAAATTACAAACAATATTATACTTTAAGATTTCAGAGATAAGTTTCAAAATAAGTCAGCAGCCTCGTCAAATCTTCTAAATGGTACCATAGAGCTCGTTCGGAAACAATTCCTTCAACAGCTGAGCCTGTTATTAATGTTTCTTTAAAACATTTGAATTAATATTTTAATGAAATGTTAATGTTTACAAGTTACCAGTAAACATAATAAAAATACAATTTAAGGACATATGACTACAACCTAGGTCACTTCAAGAAAAAAGAAAAAAGGTTAAGGCCTTCCTGCTCCATCATAGATCGCATCTTCACTTACTCTTAGGTGAGATTTTGGTAATTTATATGTATATTATAACAATAAAAACCTTTTGTTTTTTCATTGATTTTTTTTTAAATTCTATTCAATTTTCATTAACAAGGCTTTTCTTCGAAATTTGGCACTCGACTTGAACATTAAAACACTATCTACTTCAGAACCTTATAACAAAAAAGTTATCAGCAAACTACCAAGGGCTTGCAAACGATAATACTTATCCACTACCATTAGTGAAATTGAAGTAGGAAGCCCAGTAACCGAGGTGTCATTAGATGGGCGATACATAAAGAAGATAGGGCGGATCGACCAGAACATTATTTATTCAGGAAATACGTAAAGCACTTCAATGTAGACACCTATATAGCAATGTTACTCTGTTCATGAACTCTTTAAATTTGCAATAAAATTAACGCTCGAATATAATACAATCATTTTTTACCATTCTCACAAAAAAAATGAGTTTATAAATTATTTGATTCTCCTTCCTTCGCACGCAGGTAACGAATGCGTCTTAATATTTTTCTGCATAAATAATGTAATTTGCATAAGAAGAGAGGTTCATCAGTTACTAAAAATCATTAAATTATAAATTAAATACCTAGATAACCAGACATATTAACTTACACTAATAATAATGTCCATAATTATTTCAATAACGTCCCACGATCGATTCAAATAACGAAGTCAAGCGCCAGTTAAAACAGATGTTACTTTAAAAAAAAATTTGATTATCGTTTCAATTAAAAACAATCAATCAAATGCGAAACGATCAATAAAGTCGGAGAGGTCGATATTATCGGAAGCCCCGCCCTATGGCTCCCCTGCGACACTGGGTCCTGGTAACCCAATATACGGAGAGTACGAGGGTTGTAGACCAGGATTTATATCGGCTAGATACGACAGGAATATATGAATACATACAATAAATAAATATTTCCAGACATTTCACACAACAACATCTAGCCCTATGGTAAGCTCTAAGCTTGTGTTACGGGTACTAGATATCTGATATACTTAATATAATAGTCATACATATATAGATATTTTTTATTATACATATTAAACACCCAGACCAAGGAGATCGTGCGTGTGATATTTAAAGCAATTTAAATATTGTGGTCTTCTTTCTAAATCTAAACCAATAATATAAGAGTTTGTTCTTTTTTTAAACGCGCTAATCGTAGGAACTCATGGTCCGATTAAAATAAATATTTCACTGTTAGATGGCTATCTATTTTTCAAGAAAGGTTACATTTTACCACAGGAAAATACGTTGTCCTCGCGGGAACATCTATGTATATAACACGAGCAAAGCCGTGCCGTGAAAAGCTAGTTTACAATATAAGTCGATACGTTTCATAAAATTTCAACAATTTCGTAATGGGCATTTCTACTAATAACACAACATTTGTAAATATAAGCCACATCTAGAAGTTCTACAGCTTGATTCCAAACAAGGGTGTCCGAGGGGCGGCGTGTGAACGAACCGGGTGGGTCCCGCTCCGTCACTACGGGCGATTGCTCGCGGCATTATGAAACTCTACAAGGACATCTGATTTACGCAATCTATCATTGTATACTGTATAGTGTGCAACTTGTTGCGCGAATTAGATTTTTTGTTAATTGGGGATTATCGGATTAAGTTGTAATATGAGTTTCATCTAAAGTTTTATTTTATTTGAGTTATTTGTAGTTAACAGTTCACTTAGATAGGTCCAACTCCAAGTTAAAAGGAGGACCGTCGAATTCATCTCGGCTTGGGCGTATGAGTAACGCCGTAATGTCTTATCGTTCAAATTTTTTTCTCACGTGGAAGCCGCGGATTACAGAACGAAGTTTAGAACAATCCTTAGCGAGATTGACAGATTACTTGGTCTAAGTTGCAGGATCACAGCGGAAGCAGGACAAGAAGACCTTTGCCCAACAGTAGATGTTGAGCGGGTGTAATGATAATGTTCTACGTTCACATAAATTGTTATCATTATCACCAGAGCAACAATAGACCTGAGCAAATGATCCAACAGTATTAGTACCTATGAGAAAACTCAGATTCATGTTTCCGTTTAAATAGTGGTAAACTTCATTACATATCAGCAAGTTCAGGCAGGTATGTTTGAGTGGTCTACACATCTGATTCAATAGTATTCGGTTAAAACTAAGCGGTCAGCATTTTTTTCATGGAGGACAACGCACTATCGATCCGTCGCACCCTATGCAAGCTTTATCCGAAAGACCGACATTTGCCGATGGAAGCTGAATGAATCAAATTCATTACATCTGAGTCCACAATGGACGTATCAAAGGGCTGTTTTGAATGACAAGTCACGCGGCAAGCCAAACACGTGCGCCCAACAATTGGAGATTATGCTAATTATAGTTTTTTTTTTCGTGACATAACACATTATCTTATTTCGAGACCAATTTTATCGATCATGTAAAATAACGCGTACCAACTGAGAACAGCGATATATTATGGATGAGGTTCTCCAAGCTTTTATCCTACCTTCACAAAAATAAGTAGATGAAAGTCGGCTTCCGCCAAACATGTTATATTATGCACCTCGTACTATGAAACCTTTTAGCATTCAGTTTTCCACCTTTCCAGTATTAATGCTCAAAGGGTGAGGGCATTAACGGCTACAAATTCGTGAGAACCTCAAAGCACAAACAAAGCAAAGAGTGCGCTATTTATTTAGGTAATACGCAAAATGCGTGTGCACGTGTTGTCCCACCCCCAACTTCTCTTCTTTTGACTCTTTTTTGTGCTAGC
Organism: Gymnoscelis rufifasciata; assembly: GCA_929108375.1. NCBI lineage: Eukaryota > Metazoa > Arthropoda > Insecta > Lepidoptera > Geometridae > Gymnoscelis > Gymnoscelis rufifasciata. Next base: position 6,004,395 of record OV815302.1, on the reverse strand, counting down.
TATGGAAAAATCTACTCTATTTTAAGACAGAAAGGGACTAATAAGCCTCAATGATAAGTTGGTCCAAAAGTCGAGAGGGCTGCCATCCCTGCGAGTGGCAACTTTGAATCTTCTGTAGTGGTATTAAGACCTTAGTAACAGCCGCCGAAAAATGGGCTCTTTCGTTAAAGTATTAAATGTCACTGTCGAAGACACCCATTAATGTGATATGAACGACTGGGGGTTTACTTTATTGTCTGCGAAAATTAAGCACAGTTTTAAAGTTTGAAAATGTGTCATAGAAAGTTTGGAGATTAGGGCGCAAGTTTAATTATAAAATATTTGTTATGAAACAAGCTGGACATTATGGAAGCGAAAATAAGTTTATATTATACATAATGAAGAAAATAAAGAGCATACACAACGTAAAATTTTGTGTTATAGTATAGTATTTTTTTGAGTGCCCTTACTCTGCAATTTCATTCCTGTTGCATTGGTCCATTTTTCTGCCAGAAAATCGCAAAATATCATACGTCTCCAAAGTTTATTTTATAACAAACTAAACTGCTGTAGTGCCAGAACACGCCAGATGGTGGCGTATCGACCGGCAGGCACGCAGAGTACGCACGGACGGCCGACTCTCTATTATTCGTTAATCGCAATCTCAGCTCATGATTACCATAAGCATTGTACACAACGCACTATTACTGCACATGTTATCGTTTACTGCAATGAACGATGGACACATAGCGCAAAACAACTACAATACTGAGGCAGATGTAACAGGAACAATATTTAAAAATAATTATATGTGCCCAGTTGTTACTATGAGATGTAAGCAAAACACAAGTTTCATCATTGGAACAAAGAATTTTATAAAAACGAGGTCGATTGCTTGTGCTAATCCACTCAGTTTAATCTTCTTGGCAGACAGCCAATTTCATTTATAAAACGTAGATTCGAAAGACCACAATAAGATTATAGGAAAAGTGCAGCGGATAATCTGATAATCCATCAGTGACGGTCGCTTTCTAAAGCAAAACAAAAACAAAATCAATCAAATAAAGGCAACCTGAACATTCCCACAGGAAAATATTTGTTGCCTTGGCAAGTTTATCATAAAAAGACGATTTGAGCACTGGTTGGAGGATGTTAGTAAAGTTATTGGATTTATACAGAAAAATCAATATCTATCGTATTATTAATAACCTATAGGTACTAATAAATATTTGTACAAGGTATCGTTGTCTTCGAACAAAAACATTAGAGACATTTTGTCCCCATGACACAGGCGCAGGCGTGAAGGTTTATATGTTAAAAATTACTGTGAAAGAGAGAACATTTAAAAGAATAATGCCTTGACACGAATCAAGAAGACATAAGCCCCAAAGGGTATTGTTTGTACCCAGCGACCCGTTAATCCTTGAAAAGTCGACAAAGCAGGCGACTGGCTGCCAACCTCAATGCGACGACTAATTACGGACCCTCGGCCTGATAATCCCTCTCAGCAGGCGGCCTCTAAATTAAAAACCCCTGACACAAAGTCCAGTTCAGGATTACCGTTCCCCGGGCAAAATGTAATACCTCGAGATCCTGAGATCGAGAAAAACCGAAGGGTCAATTCCTAAGTTGGTACAAAATTCGGGATCCAGAGTTGAAATAGTAATTTATCAAAGGATTTTGAAATCCCAAGGAGCGGAAGTGAAGGATGGTTGGTCCTTTATCGTTGAATTGCAGGTCTGTCGTTATCGAAAATGCCCAGAAACAATAGTAAAAAGTATTAGTTTTTCCTGCTAAAACATTTGTATTATTTAGAGTCTTATTGTATTTAGAGTCTTATTGTAAATATCAACCACTCCATGGTTGATATTTACAATAAGACTCTATAAAATTATCAAAAAATGGATGAATAACAAGTCACTAGAAGTAAATATATTATACAAGTTATATTTATAGTAAAACTAGGCTGCTGTCTATATAGCTTATCTAATACTGTGGGATCACTCTTGGCGATGAGATGATTCATATAATTTTCGAGCGTATATCCTACTTATAATTATTATAAACTCAAATGTTTTTGCGAATATAATGTAGTGCGTTTGTTACTGTTTCATGCAAAAACTAAGGAAAAGATTTTACTGAAACCACACAATAATATAGCTTACATATTAGAATCAGAATAACGTTCTACCGCGGTAAAAATATAAATTTTCTTACCACTGGAAAATGTATTATTACGCTGAAGCCGCGGGCAGAAAGGTAGTAAAAACATTCAAACCACTAAGTTTGAATGTTTATACAGTCCTACCGCAGGTTTAATACCCATCCAAATAAAATAACTTATCCATAATACAACATGCCATAACCAGCTGGCGGCTAAGCTTATTAAACATATAATTTAAAAGTTGGGTGCAATAAAATAGCATCTGTGCCGTTTACATCGTAAAGAAGAACGAAAAGGTTACTACTATTTTTCATCGGTCTATGCAGCAATTTCCTTAGTAGCAACGAACAGCTGTTAAGGTAAAGGTTACGCCCTTATCCTCGCACCTGCACCTTACTCTGTTGAAGTCACTTCACCCTCGTTTTGCTTAATTACAATCCTATTAACGGCGACGTTGTCATAATCTCCATTTCCCAATTGATATCGAGGGTTCCAAGAATATAGATAAATATGTGACCGAATTTCCTGCAAGTCTGCCTGTTTATTATTCAGTATAAAGATCGTAAAAGATAATCCCGGGGTGATTATTGAGCACGTAACCAGCGATCTGAAATACAGATAACCGAATTCTTCAATGCAATTCATACCCCCGTACTCACAGCTGTGAGAAGTTTTCATCGCTACACGTGTGGGTGTATAAATCCACAAAGGGTGGATTTTAAAAGTACAAAAAATCCACCGACCATTACAAGATTACCGATGAAAGGAGGGAGAACTTTTTTACCCTCAAAACGTAACCGTTAGTCTTTCGTGAATAGGATTTAACGTCTCGGCTAAAGAATTCTTAAATAAATTAATTCCTGGTTGGATCTTTTTTGTTTTAACTTTATATCGTGAACTGTAAAGTGTATTTTCAATGATGAAATAAATTGTTTACTACGTTAATCCAAATCATGGACGATTAGTTGAAGAAAAATGAAAGCTAAAAAAAAGCTGCTAAAGATTATGACCAAGGACACGATTGAGATTGAATAATTTTATTATAAGTAACGTATTTTTAAATGTAATGATCTCAAGGTCACCACGCTACGATGATAGCAATTTCCTTGGGAAGAATAAAGTTTATACGGAAACAACGAACGCAGAATGAAGAAAAGTATACTGTTAAGTAAAAACTATTGGTAATAAATAAACAGTTGCCATTGGTGCAAGGTAATTGTGAAGTCCGGAACAGGTCATCGTGACGGAACACGCGAAACACCGTAATGACGGGCTGAGGATAAATGCACATAATTTGACCTCGTCCGCCGACCGCTTCGAGCGTACACGCACGCGACTTCTGTACTTAGAGTTTTTGTGCTAGAATCGAAACTATCCTTTGTTTGGAAGAAAGTTTTTAATAAAATACACAGAATTCACTTTCGTGAATTATCTAATCAGAGGTTTTTAGTAATTTCAATGTCGCAGTTTGTTACGTTGTATTCGGAGGTTATATTATGTTCATGTTTCATAGTTGAGATTAAACTAGAAAAACTAGGTGACATCATGTAAGTTAGATTGGAAAGCTTAAGTCAGACAAAAGATGACAGCGATCGATCGGTGGCCGCCGTTCGTGACTATTGTTCGAACAGCGAATGCACCACAGTCGTACATCTGTTTCTTTCCTTTTTCACTCGCCCTGCATAATAAAACCGGCCCATTGTGTAGAAAACATCTACAAAAGAACACGCACTTTGGCGTTGGGTTTGTATTTTATAAGAGAAAATAACAGGAGCCCGAAACTAAAAGGTGGGCGTGCTATCGTCGGAAATTATGAAGTCAATGCAATGCAACTGTTATGACAGACGCGAAACGTTTATTTCGTAAAAACTTAACGAATTTCAATGTTTAAGATACCACAGGTCTATTATTTGTTCGTAGAAATCCGGGCTGAATATCTAACTTTGTACATATTTAACAGTACTTAGAGAATTGTTCCTAATAGGTTGTGTAACTAACACGCTACCGTGCCACCCATTGAACAGAAATTTGAAGAAGCACATAAAGTATATGCCGGTATAATGAATGCGGGATCCGTCGGCAAAATGAGCTCCCGCAGGCGCCGACAGCTTGTGCCAACAATTAGGTACATTTTATTCCATAATAACTGTTGCCCAACAGGGAGTTCCAAAGTTCGCTTCGAGCCTGCATGGTCTGCAGGCATCGGCAACACGCATTACGCTTAAGGCAGTTGAAACATTGTGGTAAAGCCACAATTGTTAACTGCAAAAACATATGAAAGCGTATAATTTGTAACCGTTGTAAGAAAATCGTTAGTGAATGCCTATGTTGAGTTTTGCAAATGTGACCGTGCTTTAATCCCCCGCATGCATAATCACAACAGCTCTCGGCTATATATGCAAATGAACCATCAGCCTTGTAGGGTAATACAGGCAGCCCTAGGGCTTACTGTTACCAGTCGGACCCCTCGCGTGAGCTGCAGAGCCGTATCTGACAAAATCGCTCCCACAAACTGCGCTATCATTATTTTATACCTATCGTGTATTATGTTGACTAAAATCTTTGTTCACTTAGGACATCGATGTTTTTATAGCTCACCCGAGACACGCACACGGCGAGTTTTCTGTTACCACTTCGCGCCAGATCGTGTTGTTAAAATATAGATTGATAGAATTTGTTGCAACTAAGCTAAACGCTCATGCATCAAATTCTTTTTACCTGCGTTGATAGCCTATTCCCACAGAAAATTATAGTATATGTATATAATAATATACCTATTATACAGGCAGACAAAGCTTAAATCTTTTGCTGTCATTGCAAAAAAGTGATAGAACAACAAACTCAAGGTATTTCTTATACGAGAACTTCTTAGAAGTACTGTTTTAACGAGCAGTCCACATGAATATCGATATGAAGTTTGTATCAACATTCATCTTCCCACGGTTTATGTTCCGTAACTGATTTTGTTCTGGACGTGAACCAAGTTAGCTATCGCGTGATACGATGTTGCTCGGTTTAATTTTAATTAATATCCGAGAAAACGATAACCCGACGGATAAAGCTCAGATCACGTTATGTATGGCAGGAATTTAACTCCTGGATTCATTTTCTGGTTCTTACTATGTTGTATATTCACATGTTAACATAAATAAGTTTGGGAATGTATCCTATTCATCCAGGAGCTATTTGGCTAATTTTGAAACAAAAGACGTGAAAAACTAGTATAAGTTGAAAAAATTAAAGATTTAAAGGTAGAGCAGCACAAAAAATTCAAACTTTCAGGAAAATACCAACTTGAATGCACCTGGTTTAAACAAGTTAGTCAGATTTCATATCACGAAGTTATGCTTCTAGCCTATTTAGCGAGCGGAATCTGGCATCACCCCAAAGTTTAGTACGCTTCCCTGTTTAGTTATATCATATTCCCTCAAACTTTGGATTGAATATATTAGGTGAATTTAGGACAAGACATTGCTATGTCTGCTCTACATTTTAGTATAGCATTCTGAAACACTTAAGTACATGTCCACATTTATTTATTTATTTATAGACGAGAACTGAAGGAGAACAATCGACTAAGATTTGCGAACAATCACACTCTCTAGGTGGCACAACCTCTTAAGTCCTCTTTAAGCTTTATTGTTGAAGATAATTAGTTGCAACCAACTTTCTCCAAATTAAAAACGTACATTGTATTGATTGAAATACTAATAGTGTATTAATGCATTAGCTATTAACACAAAAATAGTAAACAATAATAGGTAATTTAAATTGTTTTTCTTTATGTTAGCTTTTAACGAAAGTAGGTTTAGAAAACCCGTATTACATTGCAAGTTAAAAACTTTCACTATACGGAATTGTATTATATTTTTTATTGTTGACTGTTTCAGTGGCGCGGTGGGCGAGGGTCCGCTTGCGGCGCAAGAGGTAGCGGGTTCAATTCCCGCCGAGGGTGAAAGTGTTTGTATGTTCTGCAAGCACTTTTTCCTTGGTCTGGGTGTTTAATATGTATAATAAAAAATATCTATATTATGTATGACTATTATATTAAGTATATCAGATATCTAGTACCCGTAACACAAGCTTAGAGCTTACCATGGGGCTAGATGTTGTTGTGTGCATTGTCTGGAAATATTTAAATATTTATTTATTTTATTTATTTATTGTACGTAGATATCACATATTTACAGTATATGTCGCTAACTAGTAAGCAGTTCCGCATGCAAGTCACCAATGCAAGGAGTTTACCAGTATACATTTTAAATGTCAAGTCTCTAATACAAAGACAGGACTCGCATGCAAAATTCTTATGCCCGTTGTAACCATAAAAGGGGGTTGATTTAAAATGAAACATTATTAGTACACATTTAAACTATCTATAGAGCATACATTTTAAATTTCAAGTCTCTTACTGTCAAAACATAGGATTTTCATAAAAAATCCCAACCCCCGTTTCACTCCCTTAAAGAGTTTCGTAAAAACTGTTCTTATCGGACGTCTACAACCTTAAAAAACTTACCTGCCAAGTTTTAAGTTTCTAGGTATTCGTGTAGGAGAATTGGTGATTAATCAGTGAGTGTTAAAATCGGTTTATAAATATAGGTAGAAAGGTATTATATAGGTAATCATGTGATTACTATCAGTACTGACTAGAACAAAGTCTGAAGAACAAAATTTAAATTCTTTTGGAGTCAGCGACATCAGTCCAAGTGCAGATCGTTAATTTACCAGTAAAAAGCCCAGGCTTGCATCGTGAATGCCATCTGCGGAACTCAGGATATGGGCGAGTGATAAAAACAAACGCACCGCAATACAAACGAGCATTTACCTCGAGTACTAAAAATATTGTACCTACCACAGTGATGTAACATTCGTAGCGATAGGTGCAAATCAGATAAACAAATCTACGCATGAGGTTGATAAATGTTGATTGTTTGCCGAGCTCCGTTAAAAGAGCACGAAGTTCAATGGCAAGAACACGAACGAGACGGGCAAGAAAAGATTACATAAGTACGAAATTGTTGGTAAGTAAATGGCAAGGTCAATGTCGCGTCGAACAAAGATCGCGAAAGTGCTCCATCGTTACGTTGGCTACGGGCGGCGGGCGGCTCGCACGGATAATTGCGATGTAATCGCCGTAATCCATCCAAGAGGCTTGTTTCCATTTATGGAGCGGGCAGCTTGCGACCGCATAGAAGAAACAGCTGACCGCTGCTGTGGCACGCGCCTTGAATGCATATTTATGTCGCACCCTCCGCAAAAAAACGATTGTATAAAATCGAAAAGTTCTTAAGAAATATTGTAGCGACCACTTTGCAATGTGCTACTTTTTGTTCAGTTACGTAATTACATGACTTTAATAATGATACGATCATTATCAAAATGTGGCTGTATGTAATCTATTTTATGATATGGTGTCGTCATACTTATGAAATGGAATCGTTTTGTCAATATTATCACGAGGTCCGGTATAATCCGGATAATTTCACAATAATTTCACTTTGGTAAACAACCATTGGAAAGCATCTTTATTATTATTATACAAAATTTAATATATATTTTTTTAAATTAATATATTATATTAAAAGATCATCATTGACTGCTTCAGTGCTACGGTTGGCGAGGGTCCGCTTGCGGCGCAAGGGGTAGCGGGTTCGATTCCCGCCGAGACCGAGGGTGAAAGTATTTGTATGCAAGCACTTTCTCCTTGGTCTGGGTGTTTAATATGTTTAATTAAAAATATCTATATACGTACGATATTAAGTATATCAGGTATCTAGTACCAGTAACACAAGCTTAGAGCTTACCACGGGGGCTAGTGGTTGTGTGAATATTTATTTATTTTATTTATCTATATAACTAGGGTCCTTGAAATTTATAGACAATAAATTTGATAAGTATGAGAGGGACTCATACACCAAGGATGTCTGTTTATTTCAACAGTTTATACAGTTATTGTTATAAAATGTTGCTGAACTTTATAAATGAAAGGTAAATTAGCTGTAATGTACATACATCATATTTTTTTTAGTTTTATCATTCTACTGTAAGTGCCTCTCGCGCAAACTATACTTAAAATATAAATTAGAAACCCCAATTTATCATATCTGAAGACCTATTCATAGATACCCCACACGTATGGGTCCGTTGTAAACATTATTTTGAGTTTCAGGTCTAAGTAAAGGGAACCTTAAAATATATTGTAGTTTTTTATTATTGTGCGTACCTATATCTTAATGCGGTTCACAGGATACATATCTTTTACCCAAGTTTCAACAGTGTAGTTGTTATTAGTTTCGTAAAAAAGTGTGGAATAAAGGCATGACGAATCCGGGTTCCGTTTTTTTGCCATTTAACTACGGAACCCTAAAAACCATCTGTAAGAAATTTAACAACCTGCTCTGTACGAAAAGCAACTATCCGGCTTTAAAATAATCTACGCCTGAAGAGAACGAAAAGTGACATAGTCTTATGCTAATTTTATTTAAACTCTACTTAATAAGTAAAATTACGATTGATGAGAAAAAAACACATAAAATAACATGTCATGACACTCAAACAAAAGTCACCTTTCTAAAGAAAAAAACTAAAATGAAATCGCTTCATCCATTCGGGTGCTATGATGCCACAGATAGACACGTGAAACTTATAAGACCCCTCTTTTTTGGGTTTGTTTTTTTTAATAAATACAATTTCTTAATAATATGTACTTCAGCTATCGCAGAGCAATCAACTAGTCAATGTAGTAAAACATTCAGCAAACAGCAGATGTCTAAGTTCGACGACGTTAGACCTTTCTGCGAGTATCGCCACTGCACATGCTGTTCATTATTAATGTAGTTACAAACGACCAACTTTTAACACCTTACATAAATTTTAAATTCAGAGGGAGATATTGCGAAAGGATAAAATAGTTATGCAGACCTTTCGGCTAATGTACAGCGAGAATGTAATACCCAGCTGTTCCACAGCACCTTGAAAATGTGCGACGCACGTGTGATAATAAAGTTGAAAGACACAGGATATTAAAAGCTGTAATTTTTAATGTAAAACTCTGATTATAAATATGGAAATACGTAGTTAACGAGGTCCGATTAATTTCATACGTTATTCATCATTTCAGTTTCAGTTAATTTGAATACAGTTTATGAGTTTAGTTTAAAATTTTTGAATTTAACAATTGAACAATACTTTGAAAAATTTAAAGCAGTACGCAGTAAGTATTTATAGGGTTTCACTGCGGGAAAGGGCCCCCATTAGTGAAACAAGTCTCGAACTTTCTACGTTTATTGGGACAATGTTGGCTTCCTAAACCGGCTGCAACACCTGCCGTCAACAGGACCCCAAAATTTAAAGCACGTTAAAATATCGCAATTTATATAATAAATCTCCCACGGAAAGAGCATTCTAACCTTCTTCAATTAATAACATATTCAACCTTGAAATAACAAATTGTTAAAAATTTTACATTTGTTAAAAACTTTACTTATTAAATATGTATTTTCTGACAATTCACACAGCATCACCGAATCCCAAACTGATTATTTTATATTTAAGATATTTAAAACAAAGACATGTTGAAATAAATAAAATTATAGAACCAAATTTAATTAAATTCAATACAATTATAAATTTTTTTTTAATCTTTTTATAAAATTGCATGTTAGTTTAAGCACCTTTCAATAGAATAATAAACTCGAAATTTGTTAAACTTTATTATTTAGATTTGGATTATGATACATTTATTTATAGAGCCTGGAGGAAGGGGATGAGGATACTCCACAGTTATAACTTTTGTTACCTCATCGTACAACCAAATAACTATGATTTAATGCATTTTTGCATAAATAAAATACTTTTTCTTTTACTTTAAATCTAGAATGTCACATTCATATTAGATGAACTGTGGCATAAGTAAGACTAATATAAAAAAGTTACAGAACGTCAGGTTTATTAAAACAGCTCTTAATTTTTTTTTCAGTCCTGTGGATTCTATGGTTTCTACAACAGTATATTTTTATTATTAGCAGTTGAGTGTGGATAGAGCTTAAACGAGGGGACGGAACGACTCGTAATTGCAAACAGGGCGAGCTCAGTCCGGCTCAACCGAGGTGTGGAGACATCGCGATAATATCAAAACGTTCGTTTATCTTTACCGAAGGGTATTTTAAAGCAGTAATAAAATCATTGAAGCTTACATTTTTTTTATATAATATATCTAGCTATCCCGTTTCTGGCTTTGCATTAATGCAAAACCATCCTCTTGGGTCATAAAAAAATCTATCTATCTATGCAAAAAACAGCAGAAAGATCCGTTCAATAGTATTGAGGCTATTGCAAAATCGACAGACAGACACAGCGGGGATATTTTTATCTATTTATACATAATTATATGTACGGCAAATAACAAGATCTGAAATTTATAAATATCCTAGGGAATCTTTGAACCGCCTATACGAATAATAGTTTAGGTTATGGTGATTTTTCTCCGTCCGGAGAAGAAGAATAAATTAATAATATTGAAAAGGGGTTTGAAAAATAAATTAACATTTTGTATGGGGAAATGTTTTATTAAAACATTTCCCCATACAAAATGTTAATTTATTTTTAGGTAGAATAGAATAGTATTATTTAAAAGAAGGTGTGGCTATGTTGACTTCAAACAAATTAACGTGCGTTCAGGATTTGAAATGACTAAATAGGAAATAGAGTCCCAGTTTGTGGGGAGTTGCGTGTTGGGAGTAGAGATGGAAGAAGGGGTAGAAGGAAGGTAGGAGTTTGAGTAGGATTGGGAATGGAAGTGGGAGTAGGGGTGGGACTGGCAAATCAACGTTTGCCGGGTCGGCTCTTATATGAGTATACCCAGAAGTAGAACGGCATAGGAATCTGCTGGAAGTGTAGACTAAAGACGGTAGTCTTAGTTATTGGTCAAAGAAGTAGCCAGCATTTTCCATTTAATACAATAAAATAAACTCAACTAAGCCAAACACGTAGACAGGTACCGAAGCCAAATACATTACCATCAAATTTAAGCAGCACGCGCCTCTTCGATTGGGGTTCATGTATGCATAAAATATTGGTTTACATACCTTCGAGTAACATCTGAGATGGCACAAACACGTTTAGTATACGAAAACATTCCAAAATTCATATCTAAAATCATGCTGACAAGATTGGAACAGATTTTATTGGAGTCAAGTAAAAGACTCAGTTTTATGTTCATTAAAATATACACGAGGACTTTTAATCAGATTTATAAAATTAATTACGTGTAGCATTCTGCCGACCGACGCCAAGTCAACGTGGATAATATGAGATAGCGGCATTTTCTTCAGTTAAGGTGCAATTCTAACGGAATTTTGTCAAAGTAATTACAAAATAACTTGCGATGTGTGGGGGAATGTCGGCAACCGCTGAGTTCTTTACAAATTCTGTAGAAGTGGCAAGTCAGCTTTACAAATGACAAGCGTGAAGGAGCATTGTTAAGACGATAGAGGAACACATTTTATAACGAAGGGAAATAAATTTGTAAGTATGAAATGGACTCGTATGCCAAGGGTTCCTGTGTATGTGGCATCCAGGCTGTATTTTACAGTTTATACACTTATTGCTATAAAATGTTGCTTAACGTTATAAATGAAAGGTAAACAGCGGTTTCCGATTTATGACATTTAAAAAAACTATTAATTAGATATCGTTCTAACCGATTTTCGGTGAATTTTTGCTTGGTTATTATATCTGCCTGGAAGAGATGGCTCATAGCGATAAGGCCGTCCATTGTACTCCAACATTATGATTATGCTAAGTCTATGTTTTTTTTTTTGTGTGTTTTGTGTGGTGTGCAATAAAGTGTTATCTATCTATCTATCTACATGATATAGGTTTATTGTTTTAAAGTTATATCATACTCTTATTTTATAAGTAACAGCCAAATTTTACCACTTTGTTGGTAGAGTCACAAACTATTAAGTTCACAAAATAAACCTACTAATATTATAAAAGCGAAAGTTTGTAAGGATGTATGCTGCTCTTATTTCATATTTGTGATAAACTACTGAAAAGATTTTGATAAAACTTCAAACTAATATAGCTCACATATCAGAATAAACACATAGTTTCCACATTTCGCGGGAAAATCCATTATTGCGAGAGAAGCCCGATTTGGATCTCTTTTGACACGGAGCTGTCATTTAAATAAAAAAAAGTTTTAAGTTTCAGTTCTAAGTATGGGGAACCGTAAAATTTATTTTATACGACTATATATTTTTATTCTATTTATGTGAAAATCTTAAAGCGATTCACTAAATAAATATACTTAAAAAATTTAAAGAACTTTTATAAAGTTTAGCATATTTCTCATAGTTTCGGAAAAAAGTAATTGTGACATGCGGACGGACACAGAATCCATAAAGGTTTCGTTATTTGTGATTTGGCTAAGCAACCCTAAAAATGGTCATATTAAACGAATACTTATACGTTTTTATTAGCACTATACTTATTTTAGAATATGTTAATATCGTGATACGTTTTATGAACTAACTAAACAAAATTAGATACTTTAAATTAATAGCTAAACTAATTAACAATACATATTATAATTTTTGGCAGAGCGGATTCCTCTAACACAGGTAACACATTTATTTCCTTAAAAGAGGACCTCAAACATTGTTACTGTATATAAGTACATTAAGTTGATGAAGAAATGTTTTTGTATTATTGTACATATATTTATTTTTATGAACATCCAATGTACTGCCTGAAAGTTCAAACGAACAAAGCGTTTTATTTGATGGAATCGTCTTATTTCGAAAACTCATGGTTTTTAAATATTGACTCCTTGTGTATAGTTAAAAATACAGACAAATATTTTCTTACTTAAGTATATACAGGAGATTAATTATTGACAGCGCAATATGATTAAAAAACCTATGGTTACTCAGATTGAAAATTTGATGAGGATTGGTCCACTTTATATCCCGTAACGTCGTATATCGTCGCCGTCTATACATATATCTAAAATCAACCGTTCTATTTGATTGATTCGACAAATAATAAAGTAAAGAAAAATATATTAGCCCTTGCGTGGCATGACGTCCTTTCAATGGCCCCTGCATCACGCCCCCTACGCCGGGCTTCCACTCCATATACTGTGCAAAGCATAGTGAACTTTATTCGGTGTACTGAAGATATAGTTTAGAACAAGAGCAGCGCCTTTCAATGCTTGTGCACAATGGTGACTGAAAATTAACGAAACTGTATGGTGTGCTGCAAAGACCGTAAGAAGCAGTAAAAATGTAGCGAGATTATGCAGCAATCTGCCTCGAGAGAACCCCTCTTCCTCGCCCGCCTCGCAAAGTATCGTGTTGCCAGGATTAATTGATGTTTACCCCACGTCCAGGGGGCAAGTTTTCCCTTATTATATCATACGAAATTAACGATGGTTGACGATAATGTCAAATTAATTATACCCTTCAGCAAATTTAGAACGTTTTGCTTTATGCGAGATTTTCTTTAAAAGAGAGATGTTAAGTATTTAAGTTGCTACTTGAAAAATCCATGATATATAGATTTTATATGGTATATGTCACTATTTTCAGTGTGTATACACGTACATCCTGAGCAATTAAGGAAATGGACAGATGAATCCCTCAATGAATTCCCGAGGGTCGGCGAGCTAAAAGCGAGGAATGCAATTGGACAATGCGATGAACGCTGGCGATCGTCTTGATAGATGGGATCTAAGCTATTTTCTGGAACCGGTGAACTAATGGTGAATGACTTAGTATACATATAAGCCTGAAAGTAAGTAAATAAAAGACTATGTACGATAGAATCTTTCATAGAAATCTAAAAACGTAGCTATAAAAGTACAAAACGTTATATAAACTTTTTTGAATATTTCCACGCGGTGTCGGTCTAGACAGTTAATTGAGTTTATCGTAAAAACCCGCTTTTTGCATGTTTGACTTTAGGAGTCCTTCAATCTGTTCAGCTAGACAAAAACCCATCACGAAAATAGCTCGGCTAAAATGCATTGTCTGCTAACGTATATGGCGCACGAGTGTGCCGCAGGGTGCACGTAATCGTTTACAATTTGGATAATAACAAAGGGCTACCTTTGGTTCGGTCATGTTAAATTGCCGATGCGCCCGCTAATTACAGGCATCACACAATTCGAGGAGTTCATTTATACAGAATGCTATAACCGATTAAATTCTCATTGTTTTGAAAGCCAATACTTTGAGCTGATTTTATTAATTTTAATTATCTACGCTACGTGCATAGTTTACGGGGATACCGCAAAAAAATTTAGATATTTAAGGGACAATATGCAACGAAACTTCTGTAAATGAATTTTGTAATATAACTGGTAGGTAAGATCGTAAATTTACAAACGTAGTATAAGAGTAGGTATTGTCGAATGTCAAAGGTACACGAGACAAAGACAGTGTTAAGCAGGTGTATTTCCAAACAGCTGCTCCATGCCAAAAAAATAGATACACTCAAGAACGCGCGCCGGAGCATTTCTTTAATTAAAACGTAAATTCCGAATTGTATAACAACTCATTAGTGTTACACTATTTTGGTTAAAGAAATAATGGCAATTAACTAGAATCTGCACAGACTTTACGATGAAAAAGTAAAAGCTACCCCTTTGTTCTGGATCAGCGATTACAAGTTCAGATCATTAATTTAATAATATAAAGGTTTCCAGCGAAATCATTCTTAATAATAAGAAAACCATCACAAAGCAGGCTTCTTAGAAAATTTAATGAACTTACAATTATTTATTTATTTACATACATTTATGAGAAGTTATCAATATTAATTTTACTATTTTTGTTGTAATGTCAGAACATAATACAGGTTAACAACAGGTTCTTTATCGCATTGTTTCAATAACCCTCTATCAGAATGATATTCATGTTATCTAGCCGGTTTTTGCGTACGATGACAACAGACGCGCCTTCTCAACGTGACTAAACAGTGAGTAAACAGAAGGTTGCTATATCACAGCATGGTAACTAGAAACATATTATTGACCCAAGTTGGAGCAGTCTGTTTCAACAAGAAGCGAGCCAAGCGGCCAGCCAATAATTGCATTAGCCGAGAACCAAACCAGTTTCGACATTAGCTGCCCTTTTGACTGAACTGATTCTTTCTGACGTTCAAACATTTTGTAATGTGGTTTGTTACTTTACCGTTTCGTTTTGCAAACCTGCTTTAAACTCATAGGTTATTAAAACTGTTGTTTTGTCATTGTTTTTGTATAAGTTGTTAAAATGTCTGCTATAATACCTATTTACGTTAGAGCAAAGTCTAAAATCTTGCTAGTTATGCTGCTATAAGCAGTTATATCACTGATAAGTTGAATTTTAGTGTCTGTCAAGGATAATAAATATTTGTCATACTTTAAAGATAAAAGTCCAAAATAATAAAATCTTTAATATATAAATCTAAATTTAAAATTTAAGAAAAACCCCCGATTCCCATGCCTTAATTTCCTTAAACGTAAAACAACATAATATTTTGTAATGTAGACGCGATGCGATTTCATTTGATACCCCACACTAGTATATTTGCAGATTTTCGGTTTTCCTTACCCACTCTCACCCCCATAACTTTTAAACGGCACAACCGATTTTCATGAAACATGTCTAAGAACACTCGCGCCAGACTCACCTTTCATACAAAAAAAACTAAATTGAAATCGCTCCATCCGTTCGGGAGCTATGGTGACACAGACAGACAGACAGACACACAGACAGACAGACAGACAGACAGACAGACCGACAGACAGACAGACAGACACGTCAAACTTATAACACCCCTCTTTTTTGGTCGGGGGTTAAAAAATGAATCGCAAAATGTGTTGGTAAGCGCATAACTCAACAACGCCTGGACCAATTTGGCCAAATCTTTTTTTAAAATGTTCGTTGAAGTTCAAGGATGGTTTTTACGGCGAGAAAAATTAGAATTATTGCTGGAAAAACCCTAAAAATAGCCCTTTTCTTTTTCCCATACAAATGATTTGTAACTAAAACGTAGTCAATTTGAGCTTTATTGCTATGGTATAAAGTTCATATTAAATTACAAGCACTCACTGTTGTCTAAGCAATGTAGGTGTGTTCCTAACGTCAAAGATCATATCTATCAAAAGTTTACAAAATATTCATGTCACAATGTTAGTTACCGTACTCCTCCGAAACTGCTTTACCGATTTTTACCAAATTTTATATGCGTATACAGTAGGTCTGGAGAATCAGCTACTATCAATTTTTCATTTTGCAAAACAACGTTTGCTGGGGTCAGCTAGTAAGATATAAAAAAAAATCACGAATATGTACTGTTAAACTTGTATTTGGTCTTAATGAGAATGTTTTTTCATTATAGATAGACATTCAGTAGTTTATCTAGAAGACTACTATTAATAGTAGGTGTATGCAACGAATACAACAATCTCTAGGTAAATAAGCCCTAGACGCCAAGGTTGTTCACATTCCACATTCACCGGGCCTAGGTTTGCGTGACCCAGCGAGCAGGGACCAGATTTAGATCTCTACACAGTTCGATCACCGTTAACTAAAGTTATTTCCTCATTTGCTTTTATGCCTGCTGGGCATAGCATAGCAAAAATATCGTCCTCTATAAATATTGTAAGATATCATAGACATTTTAAGGTGTAATCAAAAAGTGAATCGATCCCAAAATTAAACAACTGAAGTTTGTTTGTTTGAAGACGTTAATCTCAGGAACAAGATCCGAATTAAAAAGTTATTTCAGATAGCCTTTACTCGAGGAAGGCTCATAACATGAGTTACTATTTATCGCTGGACAAAAACATGAAACATGCGGAACGCCGTGACGTGAACGGCTAGTACTTTGATATCATGGTAATGGTAGGAACCACAAGAACCAGTAAATGTAAAGTCACTTTAAAATAAGGTTTACAATAATGACAAATGAATGAGTGTATACTAAGTTCATTGCTGTTCAAATTAAGATACCTACTGAGTATACATAAAAATATAATGTTTAAGTGACTTAGCGTAATCATGTTGGTAGCCACTCAGGTGCGGTTACTGCTTGCCATATGTCGGTAGATAATCATTTCGTCATTATAACATACAGAAATAATGGTTATATGTATATATTAAGTTGATATATGTATTGTATATACATTGAATATTTTGTTTTGTTTTGTTTGTTATAATTGTCCATACCATAAAAGAAGTACTGGCTACCTCGAGGTATTATTGCGACCGTATCGATAGAACGTAAAATAAAATCTAGATCCTAACGTCTGAGTTACATTGTGACTATTCCGTGTTGTCAAAGAGAAAATAAACTCCCACGGTCGCCAAGAAGTATCAAAATGAATAAAATTCAAATCTAAGGCATTTGGTAACTTTTTAACGTGTTAAAATGGCTGGTGGGCCTAAAATTAACTAATTTCCGTGATGGAAAGTTAACTCCTATCTAAGTAGTAGTGAAAATAGATTTTTGTCCTGCTATTACAGAGCAAATTATATAGATAGATAAGCAATCTAAGCAAGATAGCTTATTTTATGAAATGGTATTCTTAGTCGAGATCCAGTCTTCCTGGATGGTAAAAAATAAAGAGTAATGTAAGTTGAACGACCAAGCCTGGCTTATGACTCAGTCTCTACCTGACCAGCCGGTCTTTTTACTATAATAAGTTGTCTGAGAACATCGGAAACAGAAATAACTTATATCCGGATTTAGAAATAAAACCAATTCAAAATTAGAATATAAACTTATTGCAGATCACGTGGTTTTTAACTTTAATATGGTGTTAACGTCATTAGCTCTAATTGGTCGTCATAATTAGTATTGAAACTCAAGTTTAATCGTCATCGATAAATGACTATCCAACATAAAAAAACTGTGAAAATGTATTTTTCTTTTTCTATAAATTGGGTAAAATAATACATAGTAGGTAATATATAGTGATAAGCTGAGTATCTAGTAAAGATATCGAGGCAGCATATCTCTAAAACATTTTCTAAATTATCCGCCAGTTAGCAACGTCTATTTTGCATAAGGTTATTATTTAGTTTAAGCTTAACAAGCTGTTGTTTGTCAATTTGTTAGTGCACACATATCATAATAAAGTCTGATGTAGTTATTTGGTTAAGTGTACCTATGATATGTTGGCTGGCCTTGATAAATAAATAAATAAACAAAGTTGAAAAAAACCCTTACATATTTTTCTTGACAATTACAATATAATAAAAATTATTATTAAAGTTGAGTTAAAGTAGTCATAGTGATAGTTACATAAACCTGTATTTTAACGTTCTAAGAACCAAAATCAATTGATACGGACAGTGGAAAGAAGTCGAGAAACGGAAAATAAGTAAATTAGTTACGGAGGTAAAATCACTAGCGCATCGTAGTTCCCTCTTCGTTGCAACGGTCGGCCAATGCGCCCGGGCACGCTTCTAATGACAGGGGGGTAGGAAGCGGGGGACGGTCGCCCGGAGGCATCAAGGTATGTAGCATTCACTTTGAATATCGTTTGTAAGGGGCGATTTTAGAATAAAATGATCAAACCAATAAAGTGAAGGATGGCGGAATTGAATTGTCACTTATACACATCAAACATTGAAGTTAGTCGTCAGGCATTTTCAAGCTGCAGTCATAATAATAGGTCGTTTAATGATTTTTAACATTATTACGTTGGAAATATCAGTCAACTTTATATTTATCTGTGATCTTCAGCTAGTAATAATATATGTTCTACTACTATTGTATATATATATATATATATACATTATTCTATGATTGTAAAGTCCATTTATAAAGACAGGTTGTGGGTTATTTTATTCCTAGAAAATCAGAATCATGAACAGTAAATACTATTCAAACTGGAGTACCGTTTTAGTACCTTGAATCGAGAGACAAAGCTATATCGTTTTAATTTTTTTTAGGTTGGTAACACGGTTTACTACTATTACTGTGCTATTACGTTCCGGAACACAATGCTAAGAATAAAAAATAGACACTAAAAATGCAACTGCTCAGAATAATATATTCAAGCGGTAACATACCTCGACGCCGCCAAGAACCCGTTCGGCGTCCCGCCTCGGCCGGTTAGGAGTCCTAACTTTTTTATTTCACGTTCACCCTTTGTGGTAGGCCTGCGTGAACGTCCTACGCTGAGACTGGCTACCACGACGGTTTCTAACACTTTCGTAGGTACGTACCTACCTATTAATCACATGCAACTGTAGGTTAGACTTTGCACATACTAAATAGGTAACAGGCAAAGAAGCTTGGTCGATCAGCACATTATCTTAGCTGAGGCTTGATTATTGTCGTGACTTTGCCTTCTTTTTATGGATATTTTTTATAGTTAGCACCTACATCTTTTGACCTTCCTAGGCAAAAGGCTATGCAACAATTAAAGAATTTTAAAACTGGTCCAGTAGTCCTGAGATTATCACATTTACTACAAAACCTTTATACCATAAGTACTCGATATTTATTTTAAAATGATAGTATGTATTTTCTTCCTTTGTTGGAAGAAAGGTTTTATTTTCTTTGTATTGGTAATTGTAGTGAATAAATGAATCAACTGAACTATTTATTGTAGCCAGGTCAAAACTCCATTCCACAGTTATCTGCTAATGATAACCTCATCATCAATGTTCTATAATAAACAATTATGCGTAATTTACAAGATTGACTATCGCTTTGAGTAAAGTAATACACAACATTACATGCATATTATCAAATTGAAACTGAAAATTATAAATTTCGGATTAAATTATGACTGCAAACTAAGCTATGGAATATTATTAGCATATCCTGAGCTGGAGTAATACTAGGCAGGAAATGCTGCCAATGAAGACAGGGTTTTAAGAAACTTGCTAAACATAGCTTGCTTGCTCACATATGAGGGGGTTAGCCCTTATGTGTATTAGTCACATATCTAATATATAAAATTTCCATATCACAATGTTAGTTACCATACTCCTCTGAAACGGCTTAACCAATTCTTACCAAATTTAATATGCATATTCAGTAGGTCTGAGAATCGGCTACTATCTGTTTTTCATTTTGCAAAACAAGGTTGGCTGGGTTCAGCTAGTAATAGATAAAATGTCATTAGTATTTGTGTGTCCTTGTTACTCACTATAACATTTAATGTATGTATGTAACTAAGTGACAAAAATCATGCTAACTTAACTATTTTGCATTTTTGCAAGAGGTTTTGTTTGTTCAGCAGTAATGTTATAATTAAATGGATAACATTATCAAATATGGTCAAAAAAGATGTTTGGAGTATGACATAAGCGGTTGATATATAATAGCTTGATAGTTTGTGTTTTAATAGGTGACCTACATTCAGGTTATAGTGGAGCAATCTTATCAGAAGGCATATGGGGTTATCAATTTTGAACTGGTATTGGTTCTTGGCCCAAACGTAACAAAATATATGTAACTTATTAAAGGTATTTTATATAATAACTGCCTAATACACTGTTTATGTACTATTTTGATGTCCTTTTCTCAATTTTTCAGGGATTACAAGCAATGTTTTTTATTAAGGTTGAACATAATTTTTACATATTGGGTTAGTTACTTTATTGGATATTTATTGTCATGGTTATATTTACTATAGGAATTATGAACTTTACAGAAGTTGTTTTAAAAAAAACTATTTTGGTAAGAACATGATAACGAAATAGATATTACTAGTATACCTAGTAGGTAGGTGCTTTGTCCTTCAATTATAGTCAACCAAGTTGTGATATTATGGTGGTCCGTTTAAAAGAAATCCATTTTATTGCAGCATAATTATTATAAAATGTCCTAATAAACATAAATTACCTGTTTGGTCTGTTTTACAGGCAATATCAACGATTCCTTTTTAATTTGTGTGTGTAACTCTTTTAAACATTTTCTCCACTGGCTCCTACCAACTGAAGCATTTGATTACTCAGTCATAATCATAATCTTATCAACATTTTTTTGTATTACAACAGCATGTCTGTGCAGATAATGGATGACGTATTTATTAACCTTGATGGATTAGAATCAAGTTCAAGTTAACACAAAGATCAGAATCTTATGCATAGATTGATAAGATACATAAATAGGTACGTAACTTTATTATGTTTTCACGACAAACTATGCAGTTTAATGTAGCACAGAATAAAGAATGCCTGTAGGCCTTATTTTATTACATCATAATGTGTGAATGTATTACTGAAATACAGAAAACCTCAGAAATTGTATTCAAATCAACCTTCCAAATTTAAAGTTCGTTTAGTGCTTGAAGCATGAATTAAAAGAAAAAAGGTTTTTATTTGTATCCTTCATTGTGGTGAGTGGATACCCATAAACATACTTGTAGGTATTATTAGGTATAGTTGTTGTGTATGTGTACTAATACATTGTATAATATCTAATATACTGTATTATGTTATGACACTGCCAAGCAGAGTAGCGTCGAACGCGTCTTTAGCCGCCGAGCAATTCAGAGGGCATTCAACCGAGCGCAGGCGGCCTAACACCTCATTTTTCAATGGCCATGACATCGAAATCAAACAGCATCCGGTCACTAGAGCATTGACTCAGAATTTGCTAGCACAACAAACAAACTCCTGTAGGTAATGATAAAATATTCCTAATAATTCGGCTTTAATAATGTGATCAAAACGCGTATACAAATAGATGTTTACTAACCTGTCAGAAGATTCGGAGCTGTCGTACCGATCGATGCATCGCTTTTTTCGATCGTCTCCTTCTGTCGCGTTCTCATGCGGTGATTTTTGGGAGCCCGACGCGAAGTCCGCGCCAGTAGTGGCCACGCCGCTATCCTTGTCACTTTTCTCACTTGATTCACTCTCATCCAGTTCCTTGTAGAATGATAACTTGACACTGCCGCGATTAAATGGTTCGTCACAAAACTTTTTTGAGTCACCAAGTGTTTTATCGGGAGCGAAAAAAGTAATATCATTCAATTGTTTCGGGCCTGCACGATCGTCGTGCGACCCATCCGCCATCTTTGAGCGCACGAGTGTTTTGATTCGCGAGTTTCGGTGCGACGCCGCACATGGCCTGGCGCTGCGATCGCGCTGCAGGTGCGGGGCAGGGGCAGTGGCACGGGGCACGGGTCTTTCAAGGGTGCGGGGCGCGGGCGGGTCACCGGCGACATGACGTCACGGCGGCTGCGCGGCCGCGGGGGCAGGGCGCCGTGACGTAACGTCTCCGCCCCATGCATGTGCAGGACCGCTGTCATTGGCCGCGAGTTACGCAACCTGCGACTAAATTCAAACACAGGCGCGGAAGGGCCCGTAGGACTCGCTCCGCTCGACCGATGAGGACAGGCCCATCCCAGTCATATTTGTATCAAAAATGCTACCTTAATACCGCTCTTCACACTTTGCTGATCATGGACTTTACACGGCCTCTTCAGTGTGGCTTTTTTGGCTTAATCTCAATCGAACAAGTGTATTCAAAATTAATTCAAACGTTTCAGTATAGACATGCATAAAACATGTAGGCCATCTACATAAAACTATGGGCACATTGCCGTCTGCTACACTTATGACTGGCTGTAAATAAAAACATTTTTATCATTTTGATTTGCTGTTGCAAGGCCCTACTTTTTTGAATGACCTATAATATGATACTTGCTAAATTTGATATAAGTACCTACCTAGGTTCAGAATGGATTAAGACTTCGTTATGTTTAAGTAGTAGTAGTAGTAATGACTATCTTTTTTTATATAACCTTACTTTGTTGTTCTCATCAATTGCTAACGACATTCGTGGTTTTTGACAATTTCATCAAGAATTCTAGCCCACGTCGATAATTGACACATTATGTTCAAGAAAAAAATGCAGGAACTTCCTTTGAAAATCATTTTCGAAGAGGGATGGAGGCGTTCCTGCCAAGAAGGCTTAGGCATTAGTTGTCTCTTTCGCTCATTCGAGAATGAGGCTAACGGAAGAGCAGGATACTATTCCGTCTTTTACGATCATCCTTCTTTGAGAAAAAGCAACATTGTATGTACTTACCTAACGCATTTTTTGTTGATATCATTGAACATCCACCAAACCGACCGACCCCACGTAATGTGGGATAAAGTCAGGAAGATGATGATGATGATGATAATTGAACATCTCTGAGGGTTTGGTAAAACAGACATGAATAAAATTTTACTGATTTTTTTCTAGGTTTTTGTAAAAAAAACTTAAGTGGGAACTTATACCTAATTAGATATAATAATTCGGAAATTGAACAGCTCATCAATGACAACAGGATGTGGACTTCGGGAGGCTAATCTCCGCCAGTGGCGTATACCGGTTACCAAGGGCGCTTTGGGGTAAGAAAAATATGGGACCCCATATAATTAAGTTATAATTAATTTCTACTCCATTTTTTCGATTTTTCCCACATGGTTACCGCTCTACACCTACATATTTTATTTTATTTATTTAATTCTTTATAATAAATAAATACTACTTAAATTTAGATTCTGAAGTTTCGGTAATTCAATAAAAGGATTGAAGATTAAAGTTTAAGTTTTTTAAAAATTAAAGCCTAGCCAGCCCGTAGCTAAGCTTGGGGGCCCCGCCGCGCCGTTGTTGTGGCTATAAGACTAGCGAAGAGCGATTCAGATTTATGATCGTGCTCTGTTTGGCAAGGGGTGCCTCCCCTGAGCGCTCATTGATGGTAGATTCGATGAAATAATAGATATGGCATTAACCCTTAAATTCGTAGCTGAATCTTCAAGACTCGATAAATTAAAAACCATGGCAGAAAAAAATATTTTTCCAGAGAAAAATATTCAAGAAACGAGTGTGTTACCATTCGCATGATATTAACATAAACACGAAAAAATACTAAAATGAATAATAAAATATAAATTAATATATCTTCTACCCAGGTGTGCCGATCTGGTGTGCGAGTCTGAGGGAGACATTAAACTGCTGCACGGTTAACTACTTGTAAACTCGTTTTTGGACAGAATACAGGTGTAACAAAACTTTCGGTCTGGTCGGTCTTAGGGTTCTGAAAATATAAGACATAGGAAGATTTGTTCTTAAAAACCATGTTATCGATTGCATTACAAAAAAATTCGCTAAAATGGAACGCAAAAATAAAGTAAAACACTTTATTTATTTAAAAACCGATTGTGTAGGTCTTAAACACAAAATTTTAATAAGAAACATAATGTTAAAAATAAATAAAATGCTTTGTTTTAAATCCTGAAAATTGACAAAAGAAAAGGAGAAAGGATATTTTTTTATGACATGTTTTTCTGGTTGTGGTCCGATTTTGTTATTTCTTTTTTATTGGAAAGGGCCTCAAAGTTGAAAAACTAACTCGATGCATAGATATTTTCGGCTGTAACATTTTTATTACCATGTTATTACAAAAGTAAAAAAAAAATTAGCACTACTGTGTTGGATTGGTGGGTGATTGATTTATCAAAAAAATATATTATATCATGTAAAATAAAATAATTTATTAATATTTCAATTAACATTAACATAAGCGCCACAATTAACACAATAACAGTTTAAGCTTACGTACTATTTATACAAAATAAGTTTTAAAGCAATAACATATTATTATTTAGAAGCACCCATTTTATGTTCTAGGGACTTCTCTCTTGACGTGAGAGAATAGGCCGATTGGTACTTTTAAAATAATAAAATTTCCTGTTCTTCAAAGGGCTGTCAAAAACATCAAACAAAACGATACAAAGGTGGCAAGGACAGTATTCACTTTATTGCAGCTTAACAGCACACTAGGGGCGCTACCAAATATTTCCTGAACCAAAGACCCAAGGAGGTTCTGAATTTTACTTGTATTTTTTATGATAATCATTTTAAATTCTCTTAATTTTTTTAGTAAGGATATATGTCTTACTTTAAAGTTTGTATGCCATAATCCATAACCTCTAACTATTGATTTTTTTATGACGCGTTTTTAAGGAAAGATTTAATGATTGATGGAGCAATGCTAAAAAAAACATTTGTAATAAAGAAAAATACGCAGTTTTGTTATGTATTTAAAAATTAAAAGATAAATGTTTCTTAGCTAAATTACCACACCACTTTCTTCGTGTTCAACGGTATCTACGGTTCTCAATAATAAGTACACAATAATAATTTACATAAAATTATTAATTATAGCGGTAATTAACTATAACAAAAAACAAAACACTACTGAAAATAATTTATTATTATCAATAAATATAATCTCAATAAACTTTATACTAAAATTATGAGGTATGCAACATCAATTATACACTTACAATTATTACAACACAACAAATAAGTTAAACTTAATCATAAGACAAGCAAATAATATATTTTTCGTTAGTTAATTTGGAAACACGCCCTTTTTATAAATTATTTTACAACCTTAGATTAGGTAACTGAACGTTTTCTACATTAAATGCAGTAAGTACCAATCCTCAGTAGCAGTAGACGGGTATCATATAAATAACTTTATACTAGATAGTCAAATCATTTAAAATTAAAATAGACAAACTAAGAAATGACACGAGAAGGTAAAATTCTTTACAAAAAATCAGAATTTCCAACATCTAAAATGCTTGTGTCTAACGAAACGACTGTGTAAGGAGTAGGTATCAAATTATTTTTAAAATTGCATGTTTTATTATGATACGGTCATAAATTATATCACAGGCAGGTTTAATTTAGTATTACTTTAATTGCACCTGAAAATGCACTCATTAAGCATAAATAACTTTTTGGTGGTATTGGTATGTAAAGTATATTATTGGAATGAATCTTTGTAATCAATTAATAAATGATTTTTGGTTTTTCGGTTTCGCGCCATCTGTTAGCAGATCAGACAGTAAGATGCAACTATTAGTTGCATCTTTTTTTAATAATTTAAAACGTAAAATAATATTTTTTGTCTGCTCAATTAATTTATAAATAATACGAATGGACTGTGTGAAGATATAATCACTATTTGAGAGGATGAGTTAACGTGACAGAAGAAATCATCTGAAGGGAGATGAAATTGTATATAGTAAGTAGAAAAAAGAAAGAAAATATAAGGCTATATCCTTATTTATCTTCGCGATCCATTAGTCCAACGGTTATTATCATAAGTAGATCAATATTGTTTGTCTATGACGAAATCGTTTTATCGATTCAATCAACAAAACCAAGTCGTAGTATGTATTATTATAAAGTTGTAGAATTATTTAATAGTGTCTACGATTTCGTCATGTAGATGATCATGAAAGGATAAAAGAGATTGGGGAATTGTCTTGTTTTTCTCATAAGGGGCGATTTTTCCAAAATCTGAATAAAATCAATGAAACAGGTGAATGTTACTTACCCGTCAAATATTAATTAAGACATTGTTCAGACAACTTCTATGGTTAATAGATTTAACTTCATTCAAACCTAGGAAAAATCGGCCTATAATAATATAAGTAGGTATAGGAAATGGCTTATAGGTCACACAAATCCGGAAACCCATAAGTCTTATGGTATTTTGTAGTATTATATATACCAATGAAATGAAACTTAACAATATCTTTAGAATTACTCAATAAGTTATATTTTAATTATTACATATATATTTTTTTTTAATTTTGTATTATATCCGTATTTATACAGACTATATTAAATAACATTAGGCACTGATGTGATACATTTAAAAAATCTGTTTAAATTGTATAATGTAAGTTACAATTTCAATTATACATTTAAATAACTTTAAACGATGGAATCATATAAAATGAAACACTGGTGTGAAACAATTAAAAACACATTGCACATTACAATAACATTTCAAAATGGCTCTTTAAATTTTAACATAAAATAATAATTTAGCAGAACCTTATGATACAAAATATGTTTAAGCTCTTTGAACGACGGAATCAAATAAAATTAGGCACTGGTGTGACACATTCAAATCATAAAAATATTTTTTACCTATTTCAATATTATAAATTAAGTAATAAACTGACGGAAAATATTATGAACGACGGATTTATATAAATTAGACACTTGTGTTATACAACTCACAACATAATCAATCATTTTCAAAGTCCTTTTAGCTATTCATTTTAAAAACTGGAGTGATAACAGGAGAAGTCTTCATCAGTAAATATTTTAATTAGGCTTCTAGCACCCAACACTCTTAGCTTAATTTGGATTTAGTGTGCGAATATAGTTTAATGGATAAGGCGATTTCAATCGGAGGTGTAAGTGGGGAAGAATAACCGAACATGAACAAATATACTCGAGTGGGGTATATTTAGGCAGATTCGGTCGTTCACATTCAACAAATGAAAGCGCATCACATGCTCATTACAAATATTAGATTTTTTACTTTTAAGGGAATTAGGTTGTTTTTATTTAGATTATGTACAACAACATCTGTAAGACGGAATTCAATAGGCACTGGCGAGATACAATTCACGAATTACCCTTACGTCCATAAAGCAGTTGGCATCATACCCTCCATACTAGTGGTTTTCGGTGTGAGTGTTTCGTTGCATAAAAACTCCAGCGGCATATCGACTAAATAGCCCTGGATAAGGTCTATTTTCCTATTAGCGAGCGCGGGGTCGGAGTGCCAGAGATTCATGCTGTGCTCTTCTTGGTAACGCTTCAGTTCAGCGAACGTGTGGACCGAGTCCGTTGGGATGACGTGAAATACCTGAGACAAAAGATAAATTATATTATAGCTGACAATTAAGAAGTGTCCTATACTTAAAATACATATGTAGTGATAGTAAAGTACAGGCCATATAGCTCGGAGAACAGGTGGCCTTTGAGACATAAAGTTCTAAGACTGGAGGCCATCGGAAAGTGCAGCGTAGAAAGACAAACAAATTTATGTATGCTTAGACATTAACCCTATTATTTACTTGATTGCTACTAGCAAGAGGAGGCCTATACCCAGCAGAGGGTTAAATCAGATTCCGGATGATAATAATAATGATTCACTGGATTACTTTATTACTTAATCTTTTTTGCTATTGATTGTTTCACAATAATCTCAAAGTAATATATTAATGTTATTCATATAGTGATGAAATGGTTATATTAAATTTGGCCGGTTAAAATAAACTTTTTATCCTTAATACACCCCTTTAAATGCTCAGTTTGTTAGCAAACTTCAATAGTGATGTGGATCTGTTCGATGCTTCGGTGGAAAGATGTACCTTATGCATATCTCAAATATTGGACTTTTTTAAAAGATGACTTCATGAAGGAAGGTAGGGTAACCCTGCTGTGACCACAGTTTCTTATTTACATATATAACATACTCCTCGCTTGCGTCGTCCACCGGCGACGCGACTACATAACTTTCTCATTATAAATATTTAACGTACCTCCTCATATATATCAGTGTTCTGCTTCGAGATGGCTTTCCAGACGTTTCTGTAGAAGTGATCGCTGCAAGGATCGTCCAGCGATATCCCCACCCGCGTTAGATCCTCGTCGATCAGACCGAGGTGTTCCCGGAACAGTCGCTTGCGCAGCCCGCCGGCGACGCGACCGCAAGGGTACTTCTCACCGTTGATTGTGCCCTCGTCGAATTGCTCATCCTGCAGAGATTATTACGATAAGCAGCCAGTCACAGATACAGAAACGTTAGATGGAAGTACACGGTGTACTTCCATCTTGAGAAAACATTAGACGCTGTTTTATTTTTACTCTCCAAGACACCACATTACAAGTTCTCTTTATAGTTTTTAAAATCAATGACAGCAGTAGGGCTCGTGAATAAATTAACTAAATTCAATGGAATTAATTTTTGTTTGATACCACAAAGTCATTAACATGTTGGAGTCAATACCAAGCGTAGGTTAAGTTATAATATACTGAGAACAAAAAAACAATCATCGTCCCAGCAATTCAACGACCTGTATAAATAACGATACGATTTAGTTATTAAACCGGGCAAAGACAAAGATATTTTTTGGAAAACCCCTCATATCTTTATAAATAAAAATGAATTGTTGTTCGTTAGTCTGATTAAAACTCGAGAACGGCTGGGCCGATTGAGCTGATTTTGGTTTTAAAATGTTTGTAGTAGTCCAGGGTAGGTCTAAACGGTGAGCAAATAAGGAAAAAATGCCGCGAACTTTTTTTACCCGTGCGACGCCGGGGCGGGCCGCTAGTAATTAATAAAAAAGATATCATGGTCTATTGACTAATCTAGTAACAGCTAAAATATACCTGCAAGAGAACCGCGATCTCCGAATCCCTCGTCCCAAGCATAGACCTGTCGTTGATGTTCGCGCTGCCGCAGATAACGCTCTTATCGTCCGCAATAAGCAGCTTGGAGTGGACGTAGATCAGCTCAGTGACGGGCTCCGTCTCCAATATGCTGTGCGTCCGTAGGCCGTGGAAGGTTATGTACTCCGAGGGGTCGGGGACACCGGATTCGTATAGCCTGGTTATGATGGCGTCGCGACTCCTGGAATTGTTCAGATGGTAAGACTTTGTTACAGATATAAAGCAGTAATAATAATATTTCCGGACTACTCACACAGCATCACCTAACCCCAAACTAAGCAGAGCTTGTACTATGGGTGTTAGGTGAAATGTAGTATATCGAATTAGACTGATATACTACATTACATAGATACATTTTTTTTTGTAAATACATATGTACATATGATACACATAGAAAACACCCAGACCAGAAACCAGGAATTATAGATCGTACAAAATCTCGTCCCCCGGCGGGAATCGAACCCGCAACTTCCTGCGCCTCAGGCGGACGTTCGCCCACCGAGCCACAGAGGTCGTCAATTAAGACGCAAAAGAACGTAATCCGTATAAACGGTTCACTTACAAAGCTGCACGGATTAGCTTATTAAAAGAGAGGGCAGGGCTTTAGTTCAATAGTTTCGCAAAGTATTTGCAAAAAACATATTTTGGTGACCTTTTCACCATTATGGCTTATACGATAGCCGGGACGATATCAGTGTCGCAGAACGCCGTAAAGGTATATACAAAGATTCATCACAGTCAGATTTTTTCCGAAGATGGGCTTTAAGATGCATAAATTACTAGGTTAATAAAGCACGTAGAACTATGCTGTCCACCAGCTAGTCTGGACGGATATTTTACGGGCGCGGGTTCGCACGATGTAGTCTGCTTACAACCGAAATAACTGTAGATTTATAAGGCCCTATTTCTACATAAACTAAATCTTATACCAATTTGTTTAACTACGCATTTGTTTTGCTTGAATGGAGTGAGCCCGAGATGGTAAGAAGTCTTATTCATAAGACACATTTATTTCGGACCATAGTAAATATATATATAATACATAGTAAAATGATAAACAAAGAAATACAAAGTAAACAAATACAGACACCTCTATAAAATATTCATTATAGTCAAACAAACTTTTAAGAAAATAAAAGTAAAAAAAACGGTGGTTCGAAAAAGGTCGTCACTCAGCATTTGCTAAGCATGATATATATTTTTTGATAAACATACGGATGTACCGTATGGTATGGCGCGTCGACTTCGCCTATTATACGGGATTTCCAGTTCAAATGGAACACTAGCATTCCATAAACTGTACCGCCGAGGGTGAAAGTGTTTGTATGTTCTGCAAGCACTTGTTCCTTGGTCTGGGTGTTTAATATGTATAATAAAAAATATCTATATATGTACTAGCGGCCCGCCCCGGCGTCGCACGGGTAAAAAAAGTTCCCGGAATTTTTTCCTTATTTGCTCACCGTTTAGACCTACCCTGGACTACGACAAACATTTTAAAACCAAAATCAGCTCAATCGTCCCAGCCGTTCTCGAGTTTGAATCAGACTAACGAACAACAATTCATTTTTATTTATATATAATATAGATAATCTCTGCTATTTCACGGACGATAAAAAATAATAATTAAGTAGGTATGTACTTCAAACTCATGTCAGAAAAAAATGATTGAAAACTATGTTGAATATTGAACTTTCGAGACATAGACAATAGCTCAAAGAGTATTTAACCACCACGTATTAATAGTTTATCAAGAAAAATCATAGACAACCTATAAAATGAATATTGAACTTTCGAGACATAGACAATAGCTCAAAGAGTATATTACCACCACGTAGCCTTATCAAGAAAAATCATAGACAACCTATAAAAACACATTAATTTACACTTTTGTTAACCTGTAGATAATAACAGACAAATAATTAGCAATAAATTAAAATTGCGACTATAATTTGAGATTTAAACTATCCTATCTCTCAAGTTGGATCGAACTGCAAATGGTGTGCGAATTTTATTATAATCGGTTAAGTTGTTTAGGAGTCCATTGTGGACAAACATTGTGACACGAGATTTATATATATTAAGATGACTATTATATTAAGTATATCAGATAATCTAGTACCCGTAACACAAGCTTAGAGCTTACCACGGGGCTAGATGTTGTTGTGTGCATTGTCTGGAAATATTTATTATTATTATCTTTATATATATAATTCTTCTGTGAGTGTGTATGTCACTGAACTTCTCTCAAACGACTGGACCGATTTTGATGAAATTTTTTGTGTGTGTTCAAGGGGATCTGGGAATGGTTTAGATACACAATACGGTCAACTGGATATTGTTTCTTGAGACGTGGGACAGGACAACGTCTGTCGGGTCGACTAGTTTATTATAAACCTCACTTAACCCATACCTACTGTTGTGATTATTTTATTATTTGTATGAGGGGGTACTTGAATAAAGCCAGTTGTTGTCTAGACTCGAGACGTTTCATTGATCATAACATGGAATCCCACCGCTGTCACCACAACTGGCAACAACAACTGTAGACAACAACTGGCTTTATTCAAGTAACCCCACATACAAATAATAAAATAATCACAACACCTACTATGTATAAGTAGGAAATCTCACCGACTAATACTCTGGTAGTTCCAATGCGTGATGGCGTGCAGCGAGGTGCCGGAGGGCGCGCCGACCTCGCCCTCGAACCCGGGCAGCAGGGGCATCACCACGAACACGCGGAACCTCTGCTTCGCCCGGAACGCTCGCATTATTCTGTTGTAAAGCTCACCGACTAATACTCTGGTAGTTCCAATGCGTGATGGCGTGCAGCGAGGTGCCGGAGGGCGCGCCGACCTCGCCCTCGAACCCGGGCAGCAGGGGCATCACCACGAACACGCGGAACCTCTGCTTCGCCCGGAACGCTCGCATTATTCTGTTGTAAAGCTCACCGACTAATACTCTGGTAGTTCCAATGCGTGATGGCGTGCAGCGAGGTGCCGGAGGGCGCGCCGACCTCGCCCTCGAACCCGGGCAGCAGGGGCATCACCACGAACACGCGGAACCTCTGCTTCGCCCGGAACGCTCGCATTATTCTGTTGTACAGTGCTTCGCCGATCTGTACAATAAATATGATAAATTTATTATGACTCAAAACCGGTAACATACCATGATTTGACGGTTTTTGAGTTTTCCGATATTTACCCGTTTTAAGTCATAATATTGTTAGAAACCATGATAGTTAAAAAAGTTATGATAATTTTAACTATTTGTAGGATAAAACAGTTAGGATTTTTTGTTGGTTTAATTTCAAGCATGAAAAAAAATCTTTGAATGCGGTTATTTTCTTTTCGAATATAAAGCAATGTAAATATCAGTAAAAATATGAACTATCTATATAATTTAAGGTAGTTTCTCTACATGGCCTATTCGTTTTTTTTCACTGTGCAGACAGATATAAATAAACATGATAGTCAAAGCTTGTCAAAAGTTAATCTAACCGATTAAAATAACATAAGAGCATACAGAAAACTGTTGGTGAGTCTAAGCTTTGCTACCGTTACGTGGACATAGTTAGTTTAACGAAATGCATTTTAAACAAATTACATATTTACCTGATTCCTAACGTTATTATTCGACCTGGATAAAGTGATAAAGAACTGATTTTCAATATAGACATAGTGCTGTGCACTCGTGATAGTGTCTACATATGCATTGTGTATGCTCTGCTCCACGGTGTCCGGGTCGAGGAAGCCGCAGGACCAACTGGAAACGCTTCGAAGGACCTAAAACATAAATATAAATTTGATAACTACGAGATAGACTCAAACTACACTATATCATATCAACAGCTATCTGCTAGTTAAAGTCCCGAAAAAATGGTCTAGCCGCTTCAGAGATTGTCCGGAACAAACAGACAGACAAAAGGATTTTAGAAATCCTATTTGTTATCATGGACTGTGTTGTGTGCATTTAGTAAAAAACGTGTATTCTAATATTACAAAAAGACACTTCAATTTAATTTATTTGATTAGATAATCAGAATCCTTGGTTGGGGTATTTATTTATTTATTTTATAATTTTAGGAAAACTAACAGCTAGGTAACTAAATACTAAACACAGTGTGTAACTAACGGCTAATTATAATTTTCCACAGATATAAGAAAAAGTTAATCTAACTATAATAAAAAATATCTATATATGTCTATTATATTATTATTAAGTATATCAGATATCTATTACGGTGCTAAATGTTGTTATGTGGATTGTCTAAAAATAGTCATGTTTATTTATTTTATATTTATACCATTGAACGTTCACTACTGGACATTATGATTCCCTCAAAAAATAAGGAGGTTAATTAGACAATAACCCAGCTTATTACATAATATTGTTTAGAATATTTACCCGTTTATAAATTAATTATTATTACGCAGTTCGATTAATACGATGTAGCATTACTTTGAGGTATGTATTTAATGATCACAAAATCTTACCTGACACGACACATTATTCATATTTAGATCGAGCGTTCTTTCCAAGTCTTGCAGAGGCTTAATATCTTCATAAGACTTTGGTAATAAATACGGATAGCTTGTAGTTTGCCTAAAACAGACGAAAAACAGTAAATAATTATCACTTGTACATGGTCCCATTTAAATTTGATATCAATATAATAGATTTTGAGTAATATTCAATAACCCGCTGACTTGATGTGTATTTCACTTTATTTTGGGTTGTTACTAATAGAACAGACTTAGTTCAAAGTCTTCGAAAGGATATTTATTGCTGGATAAAGGTTTAGCTCCCTCCCTCCTCCCACCTTTTCAAAGCTTTAGTTGTTTCGCATGAACGCATTCTCCTTAAGCAGTTACTTTCAATAATTGTTAGCACTTTTTCCCATAGTAAATTCTTTCGACTAGAATCAACTTTGAAAATTTACATTTAATTTTGTTGTATGGAATATTTGATCTTGCAGCAACAGAGCTACATCATTAGTTAAAAATTCTATTCTATAACGGTTCTTGATCAAGAATGAAGAAGCGAAATAAACAAGTCTAATTAATAGAATCCCGTTATACCCTTTCCGGCGCATAATATTATAAATAATAAAGTACAGAAATAACAGTCACCTGTATTTTTCTAATTTGATAGCGTTCCAGCGCTGTATAAAATGTCTCGCCACGTCCCTAGCGGCGGAGTTTAGAACCATAACTCCGATGTCGTGCCAAGGCATTCTGGGCGTTGAATGTCTGTCGACTAGGTCTGAAAATGACAATATTTTAATTGCTTGATATAATTAATACTAGAGGCATAGAATAATAAATAACGGGTAGAGATAAGTACATAATACGGCTGTCATTTTACCAGAAATTTGGGAAGTGAATACTTTTAATAGCCATCAATGAAGTTGGATGATTAGAGGATTGTCTAACAAATGCAGCTACTAGACGCATTGCTAATTGAAACGCACCCAAAAATAGATGATTAACTCTCTGTTAAATAATGTATAGTAATTTAAATAATATGTGCCTGTTTAATTAAGATTTTCCCATGTGAATAAAGGGAAAATCTATAAAATACGGGTAACACCGTGGCGTAAAAACTCATATGAATATACTTATAAAGTAAGGTGTTAATAGAGATAGTATATGGCGAACAGGTTTTAGGTTTAAATAATGATATCACACTTACCAACAAAAGGAAGATCCAAATTATTGAAGTCCTTTACTATAAAGTTTGTATAATCCTTTCCAATCCAAAGCTTCGAATTCCCCTCAACATTCTCCAAAGCATCTTTCGTGGTTTCCGTGATCACTCTTCCCTCCACCACTTGTGCCAACGGCGTCGGCTCACTAACACTGGTCTTCACTTTAATATCCTTCGTCCCAAACGCTTCAGTTAGCAAAACTTGATCGTTGGAAAGTGCATATTTCTCTGCCTTCTTCCGTTCACTATCATCAAACTTTTGCTCGATTCTTTCATCCTCATACGAAGGATATATTATGCTGATAATGTCTTTCCCTCTGTCGGTGATTTTGTTGAGAACATTGCGTTTTTGTACTTCGGGCGTTTCGAATTTGGATGTATCGTGTGGGTTTCCTTGTGAGGTGATGAGGAGTTGGTCTCCTGGTTCTAATTTGGGCAGCGTTTGACCGTCGGGTAGCGTTTCTGTTTGTTCTTCAACGGGTTCGGGTGTTGTAGGTTCTTGGGGTACGTTTAACACATTTCTGAAAAAATATTGTTTGGATATAACTGGAGATTTAAACACTGTATTATATTATCATGAGTGATCGGAGTAGGTATATTGAATTATGGCTAATAAACTGAAACGTATAATATATTATAATGGACATTCCTCCGGAATTTGTTTTTTTTTTCGGATTTTTACTATACGTCAATATGGCCAATGGTATTTTTTTATACCTTATCACCAACCCGATATCATATTCGAATTTTTAGAACTTTATAACACACAATATTTCAAACAAACATAAAAATATTTATACATAGAAACAATTTGTTAGTTCAGAACAAACAAAGGCACTCACTCGTTCAAATTGATGACGAGATCCTTAGACGTCTTAGCTAGCTCGATGGTGGTCTGCAGGCCATTGAGATTCGGTAGGAAGAAGCCCCCGCCGGGCGAGCTCGACGTCTTCATCTTTGTCCGCAGCTGGTTCACCGGTTGTGTTACGTTGCCGAGATCCGTCAACCTGGTTTCGAAAACATAATCTCATAAACAACAGTGCATTTTAAGTCTAATAAGTCACAATAATATGGGTTTTAACGTGGTTACCCAATACCACAACTCAAAAAAAAAGAAACTTAAACAGTTTCTTTTAAGGAACTGTTTAAGAAATAATTGTTAAATAACGTCTAAAAATGCGGGTACTAACCAAATAAAAAATGTATTAGCAACATTTAAGCCAAGTTTTAAGTATATTTCAAGCAAACAATTTAAATTTTACCTGTGCCTGTGATCATCCCAGCGGCCGTAGCAGAGGTCAATGCCCCCCACGAAGGCGACAGTTTGGTCGATGCAGACGATCTTCTCGTGGTGTGCCCAGAACAACACGCCGGCTTTCGCGTGGTCTGGGTGACGGAAAACCTAACGTTAGAATAGAATGTCAATGTCATATAGCGCGATAGGAGTCATATGGTGGGCATTCATGCTCTATTATGATTTAAAACGGGTAACATACCATGATTTGACGGTTTGTGAATAACCATCTGCCCAAATCGCAAAGACAATGACGTTTCAGTTGTTTCCGTGATCATGGCGCTTGCAACATCGTCGAAATATCGGAAAACTCAAAAACCGTCAAATCATGGTATGTTACCCGTTTTAAATCATAATATTGTTAAAAACCATGATAATTTAAAAAGTTATTTATGCTCTAGCTTTTCACGCCGCGGCGTTGCGTTGCCGTGTTTTATGGATTTTCCCGCGTGAACGAAGTTTTTTTTGGTAAAACGTAGCCTTCCTCGATAAATAGGCTAACTAACAGTGAAATAATTATTCAAATCGGAACCGTTGTTCCTGAGATTAGCGCGTTCAAACAAACAAACTCTTCAGCCCTATAATATTAGTATAGATAGAAGATATCGAATGGACAGTGTATGCAAAATTAGGAACGTGCAGAAAGTATAGATGGCAGCACTACGACAGATAGAATGGCATATATTTATTGATAGGGAAAACAATCAAATTATCGATAGCACCAATTAAGCTCAGTCGATGTGCCCGTTCCCTATAGCGTTCCGATACACATTATATAGCGTCTAGTGTATGTCAAAACTATTTTTACGGACATTTCTTTATTTTAAAGGCAAAAAGGCTATATGCGTTTCATTAAGTAATAGTGTCCTTTTCTCGTTAAGTAAGGCACAAATCGAGTTGCACTAAAACGAAACAATTAATTTTGTTCTATATTTAAGTCACCGGATCTCTTACCTTTATATATTCACTGGCTAATCTACTTTTGCTGTAGAAACTGTTTATACCCAACGCCATTTCCACTTCTTTGTACAGCATGACAAATATTTTCACTCCTTGCGCCTGTGTGCAAGAAATAATAAATATTATAAGTAATAGGACATAGAAATCATATTTAAAAAAAATATTAGATCCTTTATTATTAATTTTCAGGTGAAAAAAACGGATGAGAAGGAGAAAAATAGTTATGTGTAGGACATGTAATCAGTATATGTGTGGATCAGTTTATGAAGCATCGGTTGAGTCATGAACAGTAAATGTTTAAGCCAACCTCAGACCGGCCAACCTGTGGTATTCTGCCGAACAATTAACGACCTTCTATCTAGCACACCTGCATTGAACTAGCGTGGTGCATCTAAATATCTTTCGATAGGTTAACCTAAATATTTATGAATGGAGAAAGATATACTATAATATAACCAGCTTACTCCATTCCTCTTAAGTATACTATCAGATACATCTCTCCAGCTGTCCACTATGAATATCTCCTCCCTCGCTTATTCCATGGCGTCGTCAAAAGCAGACTCTATTAAGATAATCATGACTAAGGTCTAAAGAAGATAATATATCAGGAATACTTACAGCTTTCCTCTTAAGTATAGTATCAAGCCGCCAATAGTTTCCGTTGAGCGCTGGTCGTTTCAGGTATATCTCCGGGCTGAGCCACCAGTCCGCTATGAATATCTCCTCCCTCGCTAGCTCCATAGCGTCGGCGATAGCGGAGAGGTAAGCGGACCCGTCTACGAATGTCGTGGCGGGGATAGCACTGCGGTTCGGCGCGAATGAGTAGTGGACGTTTGGGTGGGTGAATTCTCGAGCTGAAATAGATGAAAACTATAAATTTACATGTTCAAGTATTATAGTTGGCATGCACGTTTTAGATGTAATAGTTTTTGTTCAATTCTTACCAACACAAACATCAAAGTATAAAAGAATGCTAGCTACAATCATTCGTCCATTTAGCCAAATGTAGATCATAAATCAATATCTCTACTAAAAAAGAGGGGTGTTATAAGTTTGACGTGTCTGTCTGTCTGGGACATCATAGCTCCGGATGAAGCGATTTCAATTTAGTTTTTGTATTTTAAAGGTGAGTTTCGCGCGAGTGTTCTATGACATGTTTGATGAAAATCGGTTGACCCGTTTAAAAGTTATGAGGGTAAAAGTGGGGAAGGAAAACCGAAAACCTGCAAATATACTCGAGTGGGGTCTCAAATGGAAGCGCATCACGTGCACATTACAAAAACGTATGACTTTTAAGAATCCTAAGGTTCTGGAATATGCGTTTTTTTTTGTATTGTAAATTTAGATTATTATTATATAAGGTAAACTTAAAGAAAAGTTCTGTGACAAATACAGTCTGTAAACCAGTCCATGAAACCATCTTATGGTAGGTATACACATTAGCTCTTTCCAATTTGAAATGCACACACGAATATATTAAAGCGAGGCATAGCAAATAATTAGTTTTACATTAGATATAAAAAGTTCCACGAAGAATTCGCAATGTAGAACAAAAGACAATGAATACTCACCAGTCTTATTAGCTACATTCTTCAAATACGTAAGCCACTCTTTGCTCTTGCGTTTTGTCCAACATTTGATGACCATCTGTCGACTGTGGTTGAGGACTTGCAAGCCGTGCTTCAGCCCCGTCGAATACATGCCCGTGGATACCTCGAATCTGAATAGTAATATTTCAAGATATAAAAGATAAAACTTTTTAAATGGTTTTTATCATGGTTTTTAACAATATTATGACTTAAAATGGGTCATACCATGATTTGACGATATAAAAGATATGGTGGGTGCTCATTTCGAACTCTTACAACAATCAATTAAAGGATAAATAAAACGCATTTTATTTATGTTAGATATGATGTTTTAAAGTACAATTGTGTGCTTTTGACCTAGGTACACAATCGATGTCTAAATAGATATGGTGTTTGTGTTAGTTTTATTTCACAAATGACCGGGTTTGATTTCCAAGCAAGATACAAGTTTTTTTTTTAAAGAATGAATGCAATCGTTCATTTTCATAAATTTTATGACATGGTTCCTAAGAACATTATCGTATGTATTATATTTCAGACCTTCCCATACTGTCCGAAACTCATGTTAAACTCTGTAAGTGTACTTACGTAAATGATAAAAATATATTTTAGGCAATAATGACATAGTTAAGTGAATGATAAACCATTTAAAAAGCATACAAATTTATTTATTTTATCTGATTTCTACAGTACCTACTTAGATAGGTAATTTTAGCTTCGATAAAGATTGTTCAACCTATTGTTGAGTCAGCATTAGATATGTGGGAGTCAGATCTTAATATCCGCTGTATTACATTACGGCTAGATGTTTTATTAAACAAATCCGTTTTGAATAGAGGCGGTCCAACAATTTGTCGGATTGTGGTTGCAAATACGATCCGACTGCGACGGATAAACATTTGTTATAATAAAAGAAAAGAAAGAAAACACATTTTATTTAGGACACATTAAACATAGTACAAAAAAATATAACATACAAACACACAGCAGTTAATAATCAAATAACCAAAATATATTTATGTCCTTAACTGAAAATAATGATAAAGGATTTTGTATATGTACGTAAATGATATGAATGTACAGTTATTAGACTGTGTCCAAACCACGTTAGAATTTCAATACTTACGTTTCCATTACCTGTGCGGGATGAAACAAGAAAATGCGTATTATTACCACATTTCGTGTTCAAAATTGTTTACTTGAGCTTTAATATCTTATGCAGTTTAATATTATTATCTCCTATTATGGGCTAGGTTACACCAAAAAATATATCATGTGCTACGTAAACAGCTTTACCATGTTTTATATTAAAAATAATAATATAATAACATATAAATAAATATATACGACCTCTGTGGCTCGGTGGGCGAACGTCCGCTTGAGGCGCAGGAGGTTGTGGGTTCGATTACCGCCGGGGGACCAGATTTTGTACGATCTACAATTTCTGGTTTCAGGTCTGAGTGTTTTCTATGTATCATATTATTATGTATGTATATACAAAAAAAATGTATCTATGTAGTATATCAGTCACCTAACACCCATAGTACAAGCTCTGCTTAGTTTGGGGTTGGGTGATGCTTCGTGAGTAGTCCGCAAAAAAAAAAAAAATTAATCGTACCCTTGATCGAACAGCATGACGGCTTTAACAACGCCATCTTTCGGTCGAACGTATCCGAAGAAGGTGTCTTTCACGAACAGCCAGCGCTCTTGCCACTTTGCACAGATCAGGCCCGTACAGAAATAGTTACATCTGGAAACATAATATCAGCTTTAGCATGGCTAGAACAAGGTGTAACTTTCAAGAAAATCAAGAATGACATAAAATTTCAATTGAGATGAGATGAGCGGCGTTGTAAAATGTAATAGCACAACAGAAGTGAGTTCTATGCTGTGTTTTATTGAGAAAAGAACAGGGCTTATATGGTTATTTGAAGGTTAATACGTTATATTGTCTTATCGTGACATTTACCTCGTTGAGAAAGGTATCAGATTACATTAACAAATGAAATATTAATTGTTAACAAAACAATGTTATCTTTGTACGTCATCGAATGAAGACGTCGCGTGCCCCACTAGAGAGTATAGAAAACTTTTATTTTACAAATATTACCTAATTAATGTAAAGAGCATCAAACATCTTTGTCATACCTACTCGACAGCCATTTTGAAAAAAAATTGATTCGGCGGTCAGTGATGAAATTAGTTTGCCATGAGTTTCATTACTGGCCGCCGAATCACGTTTTTTTCAAAATGGCGGACTAGTAGATATGCCAGGCTTCATGCAAAAATGTTCAAACCCTTTTTATAAGAAACTCAAATTTGAGAACATGCACTAAAAAGCAACTAATAAAGAATTTAATTATTAAAAAGAAATGTACGTTCTCTATCTTGACGATAAGTCTGTTCTATGTAGAAAATGTATACATAATTGTATAGGCAACCAATCCCCGTGCAAAGACAACAGCGTTAGCTAACGTGGTGAGATCGGCGAGTTTGCTATGTATATGTTGTTAAAAAATGCTATAATTTTGATATACCATTTTTTAATGTAAGTTTATATTAACATACCTCACACAGACCATATTGCCGAGCAGTCCGAAGCAGTTGCAGCCGGCTTGGCCCGGTCGCGTGGAGCCCGTGCGTTTCTGTATCAACCCCTCCTTGCCCTTACCGCCGAGCTCGGTCACGAAGGACAGGTTCGATACTTCAAGGAATTTCACCTGAAAAGAATTAGTTTAGTTAAGTTTTTAACTTTTTTCACTTACAATCCTACAAAAAAATAACTTTTCCTCGCGTTTAAACTACGTTTGGAGGAAACACATATTTTCTGTTTCACAGTGTTCTCAATTAAATAATAGATTTTAATGATTATTTTATTATCTAAATTAAGGATATGTCCAGTGGTTCACGAGTTATTTTCTATGCTCAGTAATTAGTTTTTACTAATCTGACATAACCTTTCGCTCACTCTTCCAATCAGACGCTACTATTATTTTTATTTTGAAAAAATAACGCTCGGCTGGGAGGCTTTTGTAATTATAAATTTTAATTTAAAATTGATTTTCATGAAACATGTCTAAGAACACTCGCGCCGGACACAACTTTCATACAAAAAAAAGCTAAATTTAAAATCGCTCCATCCGTTTGGGAGCTATGATGTCCCAGACAGACAGACACGTCAAACTTATAACACCCCTCTTTTTTGGTCTGCAGTTAAAAATTAACACATACAACAAGTTTTCACATCTAGTGATACGGAAAAAATATCTAATAATTTAAATTTACTCCTTGGACCCGACACAATACAATAATACCACTCCACGCAAGAGTAAATCACCAACCAGTACTTATAACCCAGTAATTTAAGGTTCTGTTTGTATACATCTTTTTTTTTTCGTTCATAAGAAGATGTGTGGTAAGTTTAAATCAGATCTTCATAAAATATTTTGTTTTATAATTTGTATTTAAATTATTTGACGTGACATTATCTACAAAATATGCTTTAAGTATACATTTTTTGTAAAATTTACATTTTTGTGAGCAGAGCGCTGCGAAAGCGATGAATTCACCCAAAGATATACGATATACCATTATCGTACAAAAAAAAGGGTGTATTATATAACTGGTATTACTGGGAACTGTAATGTTGAGTGTATTACATAATTGGATTGATTGTTATAAATGTTCTATAAGAAGTTATGTAGTTCTTAGTTAAGCTAAGCCAGCTTTCCGTCGTTGGGGCATTCCTAGCATTTTTATTTAACCGCGGAAATAATGTTTAACCTTACACTCTATGAAAACTGTCCAAAATTCATTTTAAGTATTTAGTTCAGAAAAATCCATGAAGAATAGGTTTTTCTACGAGATGGAATCAAGAGTTAAGCGAGAAGTAGATACGTAGAAAAATTTTGGTTACGAAGAGTCAAAGCAGTTCGTTAAATAGGCAGTGGGCAGGTCATAATTTACGTAGAAACTTAGCCGAAAACTTATGGAAAAGAGACAGCGGATTTGCAAGCATAGCGTCACTTCCTCCAACTAGTAAATAAACGGAAGACTTAGTTAAGGTCGCGAGTTCACGGTTAATGCGTACTAATTGCAACCGCAACAACTGAATGGTTTAGGTGTTTTTCACTTAAGGTACGGATTATTGTGGTAAGTATAAATAAATTTGATAAGTTTGAGATTGACACCTACATACACCTAGGGTTCCGTGTCCAGTTTATACACATTTAGTTAGAATGGCTTTTATATTAATTTATTATGTGTTCGTTGTTATAGCGGCCATTAAGAGACATTATCACTCAAATGTTCAACTCTCTATCTATCACAGTTCTTGAG
The DNA here is from genome assembly GCA_929108375.1 of Gymnoscelis rufifasciata. Lineage (NCBI taxonomy): Eukaryota > Metazoa > Arthropoda > Insecta > Lepidoptera > Geometridae > Gymnoscelis > Gymnoscelis rufifasciata. The sequence goes on along the minus strand of OV815302.1, from coordinate 5,961,071 downwards.
ATACAGTCTGGTGACAGAAAGACAGACGACGAAGTCTCAGTAATGCCCGTCCCGTTTGATCCTTTGGGTACGGAACCCTTTAAATAATATACATGAGTTAAGGGTTTGATGGAATTAAGATAACAAAAACGATTCATTGCAACAATCCGAATAAAATCGGTCTAACAAGTCATATTAAAGGAACCATAAGTCACGGTTTCTTGGTGATTTCCATTCAATATGTCATTGAGTATTATATACACACTCCACAGGAACCACCATAAAAAACCTTAAAAAGCGTTGTATAAAGGTGCTTTCAATTTACGCCTTTCGTGACGTACGGCTGCGGTGCCGAAGTGCGTATGACGTAAGCACCGTAACGGTTAATTAGTCAAATTAACGTAATCATTACTCACTGTTTCATGGTGATTTCTGTATATAGATATGTTGAGTAAATTGTAGAGATATTCTTCGAGTTGTTGCATTCTCAGCTGGATACCTTCGTACGTTATCATCACCTCGGGTTTCTTTGGAAATCTGAAAAAAACGTTTACAAAAACTCTAGGAAACGGAAGCAAAGAGGCCATTATAATTTATCCATTCAATGCAAATATAATTTTTCATAAATTTAGGTTTTAGGATACTAATGAATGGAAAAATAAATGGATTAAATTCAATATTTAGTATTGTATATGAATAGAATTGAAAATACTTTATAAAAACAATACAATAAGAAATTAAAACTAAACCTAGAATGCATAATGGGCGGTCTTATTGCTAAAAGAAGTTTGTTCCAGACATCCGTAGATGGAGAGAAAAAATTACAAGTGTATGAATGTATGTATGCTTTAAATGACAAAATATGGTAATTAAACAAACCGTTACTGTGTTTTTAGCGTTAACTGCTGTTTTTGTGACACATATATACCAGTAAGTAAATCAAATTAATTATTTCAGGCCTTTCAAACACCAATATTTAACCACGGAATAAGCAGGTTATATAAAATACTATGGATTTTGGGACTGATCAGATGTAGTCCAAAGATCATTATATCTTTTTCTATTCGCAATCATTAAATCGTCTTTAGGACTCTAGGATCTTGGGGTCTTTAGGATTCTATTCTACAAAATTACTACCCGCCCCAGCTATGCACGTCTTTAAATTTAACGTTTAAACTTTCTCATTAATCACTGTATCTATTGTATAAAACGACATTAAAATCTATTGAGGAAATTAAAAAGATAAAATGGACTTCATTTCATACTATTTAAAGATTCATCTCCCCCATCCAAAGCCATCTTCTAGGCCTTCATGCTCCTTCTTAGACCATATCGTCACTTTACATCAGGTGAGATTGTGGTCAAATGAAGGCTTATATTTATAAGCCTTAATTATTTAATTAAAAAAAAAACAAGTTCCATTAAAACCGTTTAACCATAAAGTAGTTTGTCTATTTTTATAAAATATTTTCTTTATTTAATGGCATGCTGTGACTCATAGGGATAGGGCGTCCAACGGAACAACAGCGTTGTCTTGTTAATTGCAAGTCAACAAATGCTGAGCTGGAAGCCTACTTGGGCCACTTTTTATGTGTCTTTACTTATTAATTTTACTTCTGTTCATATGTTATGTGTATCAAATAAAATCATTTTTTTTCATAATAATATGGTATACTCACCTAAGAAGACGATAATTGCAACGTCTAATAACATGAGCCATCTTATGAGCGAAACTTAAAGGTATAATACAAGTGCATGCGATCTAGTTTTTAAAGCAGTTATAGCGGTTTACAAGGTCAGAATAGAACTACAATCAGAGGTCACGCCTTATTAAAGCCTGCATGGACTTTGCTCAGTACAGGTGTTCTCTATATCTATACTAATACTAGCGGCCCGCCCCGGCGTCGCACGGGTATAAAATTTTCCCGGAAATTATTCGAATTTTTCACGTCGTAAAAACCATCCTATCTCTCAAGTTGGATCGAACTGCACATGGTGTGCGAATTTTATTATAATCGGTTAAGTGGTTTAGGAGTCCATTGAGGACACACATTGTGACACGAGGTTTATATATATATTAATATGGTAAAGCTGAAGAGTTTGTTTGTTTGAACGCGCTAATCTCAGTAACTACTGGTCCGTTTTGAAATATTCTTTCACTGTTTAATAGCCGATTTATTGAGGAAGGTTTACTTTTCACCGGGAGAAATATGTTGTTCCCGCGGGGAAAGGAAGAATACACGGGCAACGACGTGGCGTGACGAGTTAGTTAATGTACAAAATCACCGCGAAATTCATTAATGGGTAGTATGAAAGCGTTTGAAACAATAATGTATTATTTTATTGTTAGCGCAACAGTTCTTGCTAAGTAATGTTTTGTTGATGATTTATATGCTGTTTTGGATTTGAATATTCTAGATTCTAGTTTCAGGACTGGGTGTATTACTGTTATCGTTGTATTTAGAAAAAGATGTTTTTGTGGGGTTGCCTTTATTTAATTGATGAGTATGAGTGCAATCGCCCCAGTGGCGCGGTGGTCAAAGATTCGCTTGCGAGCTGTTTTGTTGGTTTTTGAGGGTTTGATTCCGGCAGAGAGGTGAATTGTTTGAATGTTCTGCAAGCACTGGGTGTTTATTATAATATATGCCTATTATATTAAGTATAATCGATGTCAATTATCCGTAACTCAAGCTTTTTACCACGGGGCTAGATGTTGATGTGTTATATATTTATTTATGTTATTTGTTCATTTTTTCTAACGGTCAAAAGAAACCGCGAAGTATGGCTGAGTACAGGTAACAATCTGCAGGCTGTGTGTAAAAGTAGCGCAAATGATTTTAAAGGGTTCATAACAAACGCTTACCTAGGCAAAGCCCCCTTACGAACTCTCGGCCTTCCATCCCTCTTCTTAGAGTTACTTCTCGCAGCCACAGTATCCAATGCAATTCTTTCTGCCACTTCCTCTGTGTTCTTGAAGCTGGCTCGCCTCGTTCTGTGCGTTTTAGTAGGGAATGGAATGTCCAGAGAAGTTCTGTACAGAGAAAGCTGCTGATGTAGGTACAGTATATGTTTGTAGCGCTTCTTGATGGTCCATGTGAAGTCACCATGTTGGAGGGATATTGTATACCTGAAAAGTAAGTCATCGTCATAATTTTGTCGTAGTGCTTACTTCCATTGGAGATAAAGCTTTATCTAGTTCAGTTGGACACCCAAAATTATTATAATAAATAGTAGTGGGATTCGTCGTTCGTAAGAACGCAAGTAAAACATCAAATAGGCATTTATAAAGGTACATTATTGTGCGCCTCGTCATGATCTATAGAGCATACATTTTATATATTTCAAATCTCTTGCTTTAAAAACATAGATAGGTCTGTCATAAAAGCTCGAATCGATCGAAAAATCCGTTAGTAACTTACGTCTACACCCTACAAGGAACCTACGTGCCAATCTTCAATGTAGGTGTTATAGTTTCTGGGATTTCGTGATTAATCTGTGAGTGGTAAAACAGTCGTTTTTCTTAAAATCAAGCACAAAGCTCCAAAAGAACGCACAAGATACATTACTAATATACATACGTTATCATCTAAAAATAGTAAAAAAATACTCTGGCAGACTAAGGTAATACATTAAACAGGAAAATCATGGAAGTTTACGATGCTCATTTACAAATTAGGATTATATTGAAAAATAATTTACAATAAATAAACTGTATGAGTAATATTGAGTTAATAATGTGTACCAATACATACTTATCAGTAAATAATTTCAAAACATACTCCACGGGATAAGCTGTGATTAAATCGGTAATATTAGGTCCTTACATATGAAATTGGCGTTTTTCGTACTGGCCACTTTAATCACAAATTTCTCCTCTTTGGTAAGGAATTCCAAATTCAAATTTGTACAGCTATAGACTCATGTATTTGTGCTTCGATGATCGTCATTCATTTGTTTTTTTTCTTCTGTTTTTTTCTGTTTGCGTCACTCATTTTACAAAATGGAAAACTTAAAATATCGCATTATTTACGAGTACGAGTTCCGCCGTGGCACTAGTGCTGCGGAAACAACTCGAAGGGTGAATGATGTGTATGGCGGTCGTGTTGCAAAAGAAAACACAGTTCGTTTTTGGTTCCAACGTTTTCGTTCTGGAAATTTCGACTTGCAGAACAAGCCCCGTGGACGGCCTGAGACTCAAGTTGATAATGAAGAGTTGAAGGCTATTGTGGAAGCGGATCCATCGCAAACCACGTCCGAGTTAGCTGCAGGCTGCGGTGTTAGTGATAAAACTGTTTTAATTCACTTGAAGCAAATTGGGAAGATTAAAAAGCTTGAAAGGTGGGTACCTCACGAATTGACTGAAGCAAACCGGCAAACGCGCGTCGACTGCTGCGTTACATTACTAAACCGGCACAATAATGAAGGTATTTTAAACCGAATCATTACCTGTGATGAAAAATGGGTTCTTTACGATAATCGGAAGCGCTCAGCGCAATGGTTGGATCCTGGCCAGCCAGCCAAATACTGCCCCAAGCGAAAATTAACCCCAAAAAAGTTACTTGTAAGCGTTTGGTGGACTAGTGCCGGTATTGTTCATTACAGTTTTCTCAAATCTGGCCAGACTATTACGGCTGATGTCTATTGTCAGCAATTGCAAACCATGATGGAAAAGCTAGCGGCTAAACAACCTAGGCTGGTCAATCGCTCCACGCCACTGCTGCTTCACGACAACGCTAGACCACACACTGCGCAACAGACGGCTACTAAATTAGAAGAGCTTCAATTGGAAAGTCTAAGACATCCTCCGTACTCCCCGGACCTTGCTCCAACAGATTACCATTTTTTTCGAAATTTGGATAACTTCTTGCAAGGGAAAAAATTCAACTCCGATGGGGCAGTCCAAATCGCCTTCAAAGATTTTATTGATTCCCGTCCGACTGGTTTTTTTAGTAAAGGGATCAATGAACTACCTATAAGATGGCAAAAGTGCATAGAAAATAATGGTTCATACTTTGATTAATTAAATATATTATATTAAAAAATATTCGACTTTTTGTTCCTCCCATACAAAACGCCAATTTCATATGTAAGGACCTAATATTTTATTATGAGTGGTGTGATAAATATCACTATCTCAAAAACAAAAGAAGTATTCCATTTATTACATACAATAAGGTAAAATTTTACTAATACAGATAATTGATAAAACTAATGACATTCATATTGAAATAGGATTATTATGACTAAAACCTTATTAATTTTAATTTTCTGTTCCACTAAAGGACTTCACCAATAAAGCTGTTTTATATCAGAAGAACATTTCTTATGAAATCATAACATTACTTAAATAAAAGCCGTCGTAAGTGTTGGAGTTTTCATTATTTTCGAAAATTTCATAAGTAAGCAATACTATGAGTTGATTTGAAGGGACACTCATAACGTAACGGAAGGCCCGCATTATCTTCGGAAAGAGAAGTATTCCAACACAATAATAACCACAATTTTCATTCATTGATGTAACGAGATCAGCGGTCGTCACACCTTTCTGGCCAAGGGCCGCACATGACAATGTCTCACTAGCTCCGGGCCGCAGAGTACCTAAGTACCTATGTGCACACTAATTCATATAGGGTGATCTATCTATAATATAAAAAAGAATCGCCAATTATCTTGCTAAGTCGTGAAGTGTCGAATCTGCTGATTTTATGAATACATTATGCTCAAGTAACTATTGAAACTTTGTTAGAAACAGCAGATTTTTTTGCGATTTTTGGGTTTGTAACTAACAACACTAACTAATGTGAGTATTATTTGTTTTCATGAGGGCTTACTGATCACAACTTAACAAAAGTTATCAAGTAGATAATCTTGTCAAGACTTTTGTACTAACGAAAAAAATAAATTAGGTACCTATTTAATATGTATATTAATTTCTAATTTCGTTATTTACTTCGAACTAGCTCTGGACGCGATTTCGTTCGCGAGGTAAAAGCATTTAGTAAGAATAACAAGGTATCTGTTTGTGTCGTAGATTAATTTATTTTGTCGCGGGCCACAAAAAAAGGCTACGGGCCGCAGTTTGACGAACACGGAACTAGATGATACCAAGTAGACTTCGTCTAAAATAGAACTAGCCTCGCGGGGCCTCGGCGCCAGGCGGTCACTTTACTAACTCTATCATTGCGTTTTAACAGATCACAATATACTGGGCAGTTTACTTTTATCATAACTATAGTTCGCAACTTTTGAGAACTGTCAAATCGATAATCTTAGTTATTGTTAGGAGATTCAGTTTCAATGTAAATAAATATTTATAGTAACGACTTATTGTGAGAGTCGAAACCACTTGAAGGCAATGTTATAAAAAACAATCTATTGATGAAAGGAATAAGTTCAACAAAACAATAATATACATGCTCGCTAACTTAAACCCAATAAATATTTTTTTGGTGAATGGTAGTTTATTTATTTTAGTTGTCGCAACATATGAAATGTATCGGCAAATGAGTTATTAATTTAATGGCTAAGATAAAATCTACTAGCCGTTTAGATGCCACTTATTATGGTTACACAGACCGTCATAAAATGAAGCCGAGGTTGCACATACCCACCGATGTAGGTAGGAAAAACGTTATTAACATTATTATAGCTATTTCATATGGGACTCTATCGGAAGCACCACGTTTCAATTAATTAGTTAGTGGTTATTTATTCTCTTAAAACAGAAAAGAAAATCTGAAGTTGATGAAAAATATGGACCTCGGTTAGGGTAGCCAACTCTCGAATTAACTAACCCGGGAGTATTTTAGGAAATCGAAGGCAAGTGGTGAATTTTTTAATGAAAATCTCTAATAACTATTAATTTTTAATTTGAAACTTATATTTACTTTGCTTTCGAGCAGCATCTAATATTTTTTGGGTTTTTTACCACAAAAACGTAAAAGGTTTTGCATGAAACATCAAAGTTTGTACGTATTTGTAACTCTGCTTTTACTAAAGAAATATTCATTCGGTTTCATTTCTTGCTTGACAAGCTTTTTCAATTCAGGACAGGTATTTCTCTTATCCTTCGATTTCATAAAAAACTCAACCCAGCGTAAATCCACTCGATTCTGACCGGTTCAAACAGCAGCCGTTCTAAACGCGGGATCGCAAGGCGGAAAATTTAAAACTTTAAAGCTTAATTCTAGAAAATCCGGAGATATTATTGCTTCACGGGAGCTCGGGAGATGAACAATTATTACCGGAGTCTCCCGCGCATTCCGGGTGGGTTGGGAACCCTAACAATGACAGTAGAGGCTGTCTCGCTTCACTGAATACGGTTCCTTCCTGCCTGATGTCCATATACATAATACTGTCCCAATATACATGAGTAATACCCATTTCCAAATTGAACTATGTTTGTATATGTATATTTTCACATAGTTTTCAAAGATAGTTAATAGGTATAACTCGCTAAATTATATCTATTGTGGATAAATATTGCAAACTGATAATTTCAACTCTTGTTAATGATGATGTTGTATAAACTTAAATAAAAATGCGAAAGTTGCTGTGTGTGTGTGATAATAATAATAACTTAACCACCGATCTATGCAGACACTGTAGAAGCTCGCCTGAAACGATCCAACATATAACTGGTGCATGTAAATCAATCGCTCAGACTGATTACAAACACAGACATGACCAAGTCGCAAACATCATACACCAACGTCTGGCACTCAACCACCACCTAATCGAAACAACTATAGGACTTACACCTTATTACAAATACTCCGCTGAAACAGTGTTAGAGAACTCTACTTATAAGATGTACTATGACAGGGCAATACTCACTGATAAAACCGTACACTACAATAGACCAGACATAACACTAATCAATAAAAATACTAAAACAGCACTACTCATAGATATAGCCATCCCAAACACACACAATATCCAAGCCACTATTGCAGAAAAACTCACAAAATACATAGATCTTAAAAATGAAATATCTAGAATGTGGAAGCTAGATAAGGTCACTATTATTCCGATAGTGCTCTCAACAACAGGAGTAATACCTACACAACTTTTTAAATCCCTCCAGGAGCTAGATTTACCCAAATACACCTTTGGTCTGTTACAAAAGGCAGTAATCTTGAACACATGCAGACTCGTTCGAAAGTTTTTACAAAATGTCGAATCCTCTGATATCCAAAATTCCAATCAGGTACCTAACATGCACTTGGCTTAGGTCCGTGCATGTCAGAAAACCGGCTTAAAAACCGAGATAACGAAACGTTAAGTAATCATAATAATAATAATAAAAACTCTTTATTACACACCAGTATATCACAATACAAAAAGGGACTTAAAGCTAAATACAAAAATGCGTAATGGGTGATGAGATAAACGATGTATGTCACCTTTGTCTGTTAAACATAAAATAAGTACAACTTAGACTTTATTTATATAACATGGACTAATTCTTAGGAATAAAGAAAATGCTGTGGAAAGAAAATATGTAGCCAAAGATAGTCATTTAGCTTTCCTCTAATCATACATTTTGTTTTCTGCTTACAGGCGAATTTTGGTGCAAGGAAGATAAATAATAATTACTAGAACTCATTAGTATTAGGGTGAAGGTGAAGGTTGCAGAACAACAATACAGCTTAAGAACAAAATGAAGGCCATTTGCAATGACTGATCAGTGACCAGTTTATGGAATTACATAAGGAAAGCTTAATATCTGAATAATTAACAGGTACTAGCACCATGGTATGTTCCCGCTGTAGAAGAAGCTTACAGCCTTCCTTGATAAATAGGCTATCTAACAGTGAATGTATTTTTTAAATCGGACCTTAAGTTCCTGTGATTAGCATGTCCAAACCAACATTCAAACAGAATGCAGCTTTCCAGTATAATTTTAAGTATATAATCATTTTTATACTCACAGATTAGGATTCAATAGGTGGGTAGTAACACTTCTCTCATTCTCTAGAAATCTGACTTTTATTATAACACCCGGAATGAACACTTTCCTGTGAACTGATGTAAACTTGATAGGAGGCTCATGTACTGCTTTGAACGGGATGGAGTTTTGATATGGAGCTGAAAAAAATTTTTTATTTAGTTTAAAACTACCAAACATTGATAAGCAGTTCACAACATGTTTACAATTTGTTAATCATTGATAAGTTTTTATTTCCTATTAAATTGATACTTATAAACTTTTATTGAACAATGGATCATTTAATTATTAACCCTGTTAGGTTTATCAAGATTTTATTGAAGGACAAGTAAGAATTTTATGTTGGAAATGTATTTCAAAGTTTTTTATGTAAGTAACATGAGAAATGGTCATCTATAATCGAGTGACCAAATTTTATGGAAACAACTTCGTGGAACATACAGTATTATGATAAAAGTTATATTTATTGTGTCAATTGTTATTAAAGTATTTTTTTACTAATAATTACTTACACCTGAATTAATAATAAATCTATAAACTCACCTGAGTCAACTTCTTCCTTATTTTTTTCATCCATCACTGATAAAGACTCTGGTACAGCAAGACTCACATCAAATTCTGAGTCCAGGGTGGGACTAAGGGAATCCAGAGTCTGGAATAGTCCTTGAATACAGTCTCCAGCCGCAGAAGATGGAGTGGCTGGGTCCATTGCTTGGTTGGTATAACTGTATAATTCTTCATCTGTGAAATTACACATATAACAGCACATAACATTTTGAGAAGAATAATAACACAACACATTCACAGCATAGTAAACACCACTCTTCCAGTAGACACAAAAAAAAAACAAACACTAAGTACCTCTCTTTATCAAGTTATGGAAACTCAATGTCAACTCTTTCCGTTCCATTTGTGTATGCCTACTATTTTTTGTACTTGATAAATTACACAGTACTTTAACTTGTGATATTTTGCAATGCTACCCATCGCAAGTGACACATCCAACACTTGTGTACATAATCTAGGTGCTCTGATAAGATATGAATGGTGCTATTAGTGTAGTTTTCTGTTGACTAGTCCACAAAAAAAGACGACACTAAACAGACGTTCGCGCTTCGCCGAGCAAGGGCAAAACTGAAAGTCTAATACAATGTCAGAAAATTAATATTTACTTACAAAATAAAACGGGCGGTCGTAGGATGAAGCTCACATGACGATGAATGAAACTGTAATGAATTAGTAGCCGCCTATAGAAGCTGTATTATTATGACTCATAGAGAGTACTACAGTGTGGAGAGGGCTGACCTGTTGGAGATTTTTCAAGGCTAATGAAGCTGAGAAACTGAACTCCTTGTAGCTAACAGAACTGATTGGGAAGAATTAAGCCAAAATCATCGTTAGCCGAAAGATTGTATGGTACTATCTTTAACTTGTTGTTTAGCCTACAGGGACAAATGATATAACAGTGTACGTTTATGTTTTTTTCCAGACTAGAGTAACTTTAATAGGTTTTTGTATTCATACGGTGTCGCGTACGTAAGTCGCGTTGTCATGTCGGTCGGTCGAGTCGAGTAAAGTCGAGTTTGAGTCTTTGAGTTTGTCCGTCACCGTCATTCATCACTCGTGTCATGAGTCGTGAGTGTCATCATGCATGTCACACAATCCGAAACGAAAATGTCCGAAATTTCGTCATCAATCACTCATTAAATACAAAATGACGTGAGTGACGTCACTTAGCTTGACTGCTTCAGTGGCGCGGTGGGCGAGGGTCCGCTTGCGGCGCAAGAGGTAGCGGGTTCGATTCCCGCCGAGGGTGAAGTCTGTTTGTATGTTCTGCAAGCACGATCTCCTTGGTCTGGGTGTTTAATATGTATAATAAAAAATATCTATATATGTATGACTATTATATTAAGTAGATCAGATATCTAGTACCCGTAACACAAGCTTAGAGCTTACACGGGGCTAGATGTTGTTGTGTGAAATGTCTGGAAATATTATTATTATTATACTTAGCATAGATGTCATTGTCATGTCATGTCATATCGTTATCGACAGAGTGTCTGTGAAATATTAAAAAATATATAAATATACAAGAAGAAAAAAAAGGTGTGTGTGATAGAAGTTAAACTTCGACAGAAATCGACAGAAGAATGAGATGAATAAAAAAAAAACAAAAAGAAAATACTGCAAAAAGATTTTGTTCGGGCAGTCACCCATCCAAGTACTGGCGTCGCGCAAAGTTGCTTAACCTTGTTAGCGTTTAAGATTGGCTTACCTGTCGTATTTCCGTTGCATCCGGTTTGAAATCACAACGATTCTAAAGAAGTTTCACTTCAAAAACACAAACTTTTTCCTACCTACTTTTATCCTATGAACTTAAAAAAATAAACTTGAAATATACCTCCAAAGTTCTAAAAAATTATAAACAAAAATCATTTCTAAAGACTATTACCACCGATTACAAGAAAATAAAGAAATATAATCTTTATCTTTATCTGTAGGTACACCGAAAAGGAAGAAGTACCTGAAAAGGGCGGCCTTGTCGTTCATTAAAAATCTTTTCCATAGCGGCAGAGCACTACTGATGACGACATAAATTTTTACTTGTGGCTTACACAACACAGCACGTCACGAATGACGTCACTCACACACAAATTGTTGTCATGACATGACAGTAACTCAGTTTGACATTTCGCGTGTGCTTTTATACGCACTAGCCATTATTATGAAACTGAACTGAAAAATATTGTTTGTATTTTACTGTAGTGGTTGTAAATAAAGTTGATATGTATTAGGTAGTTATTGCACTCAAAAAAAAAACGTAACGTAAACAAAACGTAAAAAAACGTAGTGATTATATACTCTCGGATTGCACTCAACAACCATACGGACGTCTTTGAAAATGAGCGCATTGTAGACACTATACAATGCGGAGTGGTGACCCATTTGTTACATTACTTACTGTATTAAATTTAACCATAAATAGTTTTAAGATTATTTTTTATAGTGGCTTATATTCTCTTTGGGTACACATATAAAACTATTTTATTTTATGTTCGTGACGTGACACTTGTCTATCTTAAAATTCAAATAAAAAAAATTTTTTTTTAATCATATTGTATAACAAGTTTTTGTGTTTTTAGCTATGTAATATTGATTTACAAAGATGCCATCAATAAATAAAACAAGGGGAACTTTATTATTTTACTACACACTACCTGACCCGGCGAACTTTGTTCCGCCTTAGACGCCATAAATGAGCAATAACGTGTATGTTAGTCTATCCAAACTTACCAAAATTCCATATTAAATTGAACTTTTAATATTAGGCCTGATGACTCTAAAGTAACTGTCTTACGAACTAAGAAAATCAGGTTTCTTAGATCCTTTAAATTAATTATTTTAAATGTATTGTTTATCAATAAAATAAGATTGACAGAAGAATCCGTTTTAAACGTCATTTTATTTTTCATGCTCTTTGACTATATTTGCAGCACGCATTCAGTCAACTCTATGTCAAATGTCTTATGGTTACATTAAAAAAAAGTGTGTGTGTGTCAGCTACGACGCACGATTGGAGTTTACTCCTATTTATTTTAATAATATCAGAGTGCTGAACTAAAAATGGCAAGTAAATTTAACCGAATGAACTTGCGCACGTTGCGCACACGCAGTGTGCTTATAGCTTTTGACCGATACATCATAAAATATTGATTATATTATAACCGACCATACTCGTAAAATAACGATATTATGCTTAATATGCTCTATGTGTATATATATAAATGTAATGGCTATGGAATATTTTTGCATTTCACTTCAGAAATATAACAGCAGATGAAACTTAATAAAAAGAAACTTAATTAACTTAATATAAATAATTATATTAAGTTAATTATTTCTTAACTTAATAGAAAGTTTCTTTTTATTTGTCATAAGCAGGCAAAAGTCACTTAGACCATAAAGCCAAGTGATATTATATTGCATAGAGCCTCGTGATCTGTTTTCAAAAAGTGAAAGAACCTTCTTTATTTTTAAATATCGTAAGAACAGCATACAGCCTTTTTAGTTTAGTAATAAATGCCGTCATGGACCTTGGACCTTTTTCAGGCAATACCTTTTCGAACGCGTATTCGAATGTCAAAAATGGTAACTCGCATTCCAGAGACACAACAAACAACCAATCAAAATGCGTTAAAGTTATTTCGAACGAGACGTTTCGACGGTATTCCATCTCATTCTTTTACACGTTGAATCCTACAGATATATTTGTTTGTCTCTTTCTACGTAACGCCTCAACTTTTGTTAACACTTGATTTTACTCCCCATATAATTTCCGTACCGGGCCTTATAACTCAAATCGTTTCTTAAGGAGTAAACTCCAAAAAGTTTAATAATTTTATATGATGGTTAATTTTTAAATTTTCTAATTTTCCGCGCACTTGCCTTAATTTTTTCTTAATAAATGGTTCTAACCTTCTGCTGATAATAACGAACAGAACAAAAAAATAATTAGCGAAATCTGTCCAGCCGTTCAGGCGTGATGCCGTGACCAAGGGAAATAGGGATTCATTTTTATATATATCTAAAGATAGATTACATTGTAAAATTTTCAAATACTGAAACAAGGTGGATAAATTGTATCGAATGTCAATGCTGTCACAAGTGACAATGTCACTGTCACCGTCCCTTGCCTGTAGCCAGCCACTCCAGCCAGCTGGAATCGGAATCGGTTTACCACACCAGAAGAGTACAAAATTAGTTTTTCTTTAGTAGCTCACTTTTCACCGAAATAATATTATATATACCAACACAATGTCGGAAGAAGTCATTGAAAAGTTTAAAGCTTTGGGCCTAAATGAACAAAAAGCTAAAGAAACGCTAAAAAATGGTAACGTCACCAAAACACTGCTTGCCGCTTTAAACGAGGTTAGCAAGTTCAATATTTTTTTCTCTCTTTAATAGTTTTCAATACAATAGTGGTTGAATACATTTTAGAAAACATTTGATACAAAATGTTAATTATTTTAGGTACAGGTATCGAAACTACCTGCTGGAACCGGCATATTAATATATCATCTAGCAACCAAAATAAAACCCCAAGTTTTAGATAAATTGGCTTTTGTGAGAGACTATATCATTAGTGGTAAGCTCGATTCTTCATTACGAGTAGATGCAGCATTGGACTATCTTCTTAGTAATGTGAATGAGAGCAATATTGATGTTGCTGCATTTGAGAAAGCTTGCGGAGTTGGTGTGGTTGTGACTCCAGAACAAGTAGAGCAGATTGTAGAAAAACATATGGCTAAATATAGGCAAGAGCTTTTGGAGAAAAGATACAGATTTGCAGCTGGAGTCATTATGCAGGCAGTGAGACTTGAACTCCCTTGGGCTGACGGTAAAGCTATTAAGAATGAAGTTGACATTCAGGTTAGTAGTACAATAAACACTTCCTATTTTATCAATATTTCTTGTAGTAAAATATAACACTGACTGTGTTCTAGATCTTAGATCTTTTGGGACCTAAATCTGAAGCTGACCTGGCTCCCCCGCCAAAAGCAGAGAAAAAATCCAAGAATACTGACGGAGGAAAGAAAGCAAAGCCTGAGGATAGCAAAGGTATTATAATTATTTAACATACTCTATTTGTACTAAAACTTTGTACATAAAGGTGGGAGAAACATTTTCTATCTGCCAACCTGAATAAGTTGCTACCATTGTTGGAATTTTCTGTGTGTCATACTGGAATATAATTTCCATCTTTACTTTCATGTCAAATTGTTTTGTCCAGGACCCAAAGTAAAAGAAGAACAATCAGAGGATGTTGGTGGAGCAACCTCCATATCAGAACTAATGAAAAAATTACCTTTTCATTTACCTGGCGAGAACTTCAAATCTGATGGGTACATAGTTACCCCAGAAACTAAAAGACTTTTGGCTGAACACTTAAAAATTACTGGTGGTAAGGTGAGGACAAGATTTCCCCCAGAACCCAATGGTATTCTTCACATTGGCCATGCTAAGGCTATCAATATTAATTTTGGATATGCAGCTGCTCATGATGGGGTCTGTTTCTTGAGATATGATGACACTAATCCCGAGAAGGAGGAGGAAAAGTTCTTTGTTGGCATCAAAGATATGGTGGAATGGCTTGGTAAGTTAAACAACTCTAAGGTTTTATAAATAACCATAATATATACAATAACTATGCGTTGGATTGTCACCATGCTGCAGCAGTGTCTAACCAGCACAGGATGTAAAGTCTTAAAGACTGTGTTTATTATGTATTACTTTCTTTGGTTTTAATAAATGATTGATTGATTGAATATAAGTAATTCATAGTTTTACATATTTACTTATTGATATATTATTATTTACCAATAAAGATTGTTGATATTTTTAATTGATGATTTAATTTCCAGTCATTTTATGATCATAATGAGAGTGTAATCTTTCTTAAATATGGTGCTCTATTAAATATGAAAACCTGATCTATAAGTTCCTTATCCTGTGATAGATAAGTCTTATTTTTACAGGTTATAAGCCATATGAAATTACTCATTCATCCGACAACTTTGACCAACTCTACCAATGGGCTGTTGAGCTGATAAAAAAAGATCTAGCATATGTCTGTCATCAGAAATCGGAAGAGATTAAAGGATTCAATCCACCACCATCTCCATGGAGAAACAGGCCTGTGGAAGAGAGCTTGCAGTTATATGAGGTGGGTTTATAAAAGTTATAAAACTGTTTATAAAGTTCTGATATGTCTAGTACTGGTAACACAAGCTTAGAGCTTTACCATGGGGCTAGATGTTGTTATGTGGATGGTCCAGAAATATTTATTTTATTAATTGATGTAATAGTTTTAATAATTTTTAGGACCCCAGAGGCTTGATTAGATTATTAAAAATATTGCACTATACTAGCATAGACATTTAACAGAGATGAAACGAGTTTCTTAATATTAGGTAAACAGTTTTATCTATGACAGTCCTAAGAATACTTAGTCTCGACAAAAGAGTATATTAGACACCAAATATGAATTGATAACTGTCTGTGCTAAATGGGCTATATGCGCTGACTTTTGCGTAATATTGTAAAAAAACCAAAGAAAACCATAAAATAACCAATGAAATAAAAAACACAGTGGTACTCAATTCAACATACATCTATATAAATAAAAATGAATTGTTGTTCGTTAGTCTGATTAAAACTCTAGAATGGCTGAACGGATTTATCTTATCATAGTCTAGAAATGTTCGTGGAGGTCTAGGGAAGGTTTAAAAGGCGAGAAAAGTCGAATAATTGGCGGGAAAAAAAATTGAATAAAAACCCGTGCGAAGCCGGGGCGGGCCACTAGTATTAAATATTTACACAAGTGCTTAAAATTACTGTATTTATTATAGGACATGAAAAATGGTAAAATTGATGAAGGCGACGCGACATTACGAATGAAGATCACTTTAGAAGAAGGAAAACAGGACCCTGTTGCATACAGAATAAGATTTAAATCTCATCACCGCACGGGTAATAAGTGGTGCATTTATCCTACTTACGACTATACACATTGTTTGTGTGATAGTATCGAGCATATCACCCACTCTTTATGCACTAAGGAGTTCCAGTCAAGGCGGTAAGGCCAAATATTTATTGCTTCTCTGATATCTACTGCCAGACATGTTCTTCATATATGTAAATGGAACTTGTTGTACTGCCGCACAACGCGCATACATTGGTTACGGGGCTTGACGAGTATATACGCGTTGCGCGCCATCTGTGCGTATAAAAAAACACACCGTATGCTTGAGGCCTAGGCTTGCCGGCTAGAAAAATAAAAGAAAAGGAAGTAAACACATTTTATTTAGGACACAATAAAATAATAATAATAAAATATAAACACCCAGACAGTGCCCCAAAAAGACCCTCAAATCAGCATGTGTTATTTTGCGCATGACAAAACAACGCTGCTCCTAAATTAAATTTGCGTTATAGATATTATATTTTCGAATACTGTGGACAGTCGGCAGTTGCACATAGACATAAGTTTTATTTATTGCCTTTTTTTATAATATAGGATTTACCATTATGATTTTATTTAACAGGTCGTCATACTACTGGTTATGTAACGCATTAGGAATCTACTGTCCCGTGCAATGGGAATACGGTCGGCTAAATGTCAACTACACTGTGGTATCCAAACGAAAAATAGCAAAACTCATTGAAGAAAAGATTGTGAATGGTAAAAAAATCTTTATACATCTATTTTTTTCTTTTGCTTATCTTACGATATACTGCTATCTGGTCAAAGCGGTCGCCGATGTTGTGCGGCCACAACATTACTTCTTGAAATGACTAAATTTAAATCACCATAATCGATTATCTGCCTGGTTATGTTCTCTCATCTCTAGTATCACATGCAGTAACATCATAGCGAGATCATCTTGAACACGCTATTTAACTGTTTCCCTTAAGTAATGTAATTGAAAATTAGTACTACACTTTATCGTATGCTAGTACTTGCTTTTCACGCCACGGCGTTGCTCGTGTTTTATGGATTTTCCAACGGTAAATACTAGTCTTCTGCGGTATATAGGCTATCTAGTCAATAGTCCTGAGATCGGCGCGTTCAGACAAAAATCTCCTCAAATTTATTAGATTATCGTATGGATGTTAAATTTTATAAAAAACTTTAGCCTTTGCCTGAGTGAATTAGTTGTTGTTTATTGTAAATCACACGGGAATAGCAGGGGTTTTCGAAATGAAAGTGTCTTTCTGTACACTTACTCCTTCATGTTTCCAAAATTTCAAGATTGATTATAGTGGACTAACTTTTCACGTCATGTTACGTTCATGTTGTTACTTGTGTTTTATGGATTTTCTCGCAGGAACAATGAATTTTGCGGTTAAAAGTAGCCTTCCTCGATAATGCTCATCCAACACAAAGAATTTTTGAAGTCGGATAAGAAGTTTTTAGTTAAAGCTAACTACAGGGTCCGATTAAAAAAAATCCTGTTATAAAGTAATTATTGAGGCAAGTTATAGGCTATTTTATCGCCGGAAAGTATGTTGTTACCGAGGAAAAATCCGTTAAACATGGGCAACGCCGTGGCTTGTAAAGCTTATAATATTAGTATAAATGAAACATGAATAGGTAACAAACAAATCTACTTAGCCTTTTATAATTTATGTTGGCCTGCCAGATAAAGACGCGATATTACGAGTTTGTATGCAATTTCACGATTGATGTCGAACAAGCTGTGAAACTTTTAACTACAAATTCGTATTATCCTCAGACTGGGACGACCCTCGCCTATATACCCTGACGGCTCTAAGAAGGCGCGGTGTGCCCGCGGCCGCTATTAACTCATTCTGCGCCGGACTGGGAGTTACGGGCGCGTTAGGTTCCGTGGATCCGACCATGCTGGACGCGTATATTAGAGATACTCTCAACGCTTCTGCACCTAGGTAAGACTATAACAGAATAAAGTAGTTGTCTATTTCAATATGTAACAAATTGTTACCAAATGTTTAGTTAATATTTTTTTAAACGGATCTAACTAATACAGTATTTAAAATATTGATTTTTAAAAGATATCATTATTAATATTGTAATAATTTCTTCTTTTATCAGTCAAAACGCTATTTTTCAAAATGGCGTTTGTATACATGCCTGTAACGTAACTGAGTAGTACAAAACAGTAATGCGTCCTACACCGTCTTAAGCAGATTACAGACATGTGGCCTTAGAGTATCTATAGTAAAAGATACATTAAACGTGTGCCATTTTGGAGGCAAATGTTTTTTTGCGCGCTTTTGTCAATTCATCATCATCACCCTATTAACGTTCCCACTGCTGGGACACAGGGACTTCTCTCTTGACGAGAGAGATTAGGCCTTAATTCACCACGCTGGCCAAGTGCGGGTTGGTGAATGTCACATGTCCTTCAAACTCTTTTAAAGTTCTCAGAACATGCCGGTTTCCTCACGATGTTTGCCTTCACCGTTAAAGCACGTGTTTAAAGCGCACATAAATTTCTCAAGAAGAAAAATCCAGAGGTGCGTGGCGGGGTTTGAACCCACGACCTTCGGAATGAAAGTCGAGTGTCCTCCCACTTAGCCAACACGGCTTTTGTCAATTAGAAGTTATGATTTAATTTTTTATATAGTGCATTGTTTTTTTTACCGAAATATTAATGCATGTTCATTATGAGAAATCAAATAAAATGGTTTTCCAAAATTTGTTTCAATGTCTAGCTTATATGGATGGCCGAGTTTACGAGCGTGTATCGGCAGCGCAAGTCAGAAAGTTAACACTACTTTTGATACTTGTAATTTAACTAAAAAGACGCCCTGTGTAGGTGTTGTACCAATAAAACAGGTTTTGTACCAAAAAGCAATAGCGAGCGAGAAAACGAACGTTCGCGCGCGCCGTCGTTGTGCACACTGACTTATGAGGTACGCGGGAGGGGTCCCGCGTACCTCACCGATCGTCGCCCCGTGCGCCACAGCATATATCTTTATTTATGTTTTTAAATCACAGATCAAAAATATAAGGTTTGTTTCTTAACATAAACTAAAGAAATAAAAATCAAATTAAAACTATGAAAACACTACGCGTCGCCTACACCCTGTATGTAAACAAGCGGTTCCTCTGTGCGTATTTTGTGCAAAATTATTATCTTTGCAATTACATGATGCGATCTAATTATATCTCAATTTCATTACTTCAGATGTTATAAATAAAGAATTGATCATAATCTTGCCCATATAAAGTAAAATAATATCTTTCAATCCTAACCTAAACCCCAAAAAAAAAACAAAGCTAAACACTACATCTTATTCCAGGGTTATGGTAGTCCTAGAGCCATTAAAAATCACAATAGAGAACTTCCCAGACTCCAAGCCCATTCAAGTGCCCGTACCAGACTTCCCTAACGAGCCTGAAAAGGGCTCTCACAGTGTTGTCTTCAACAAGGTTCTATATATAGAGGCAACAGACTTCAAGGAAATCCCGGAGAAAGGGTACCGGCGGCTCACGCCTACTCAGAGCGTTGGACTCAGACATGCTGGATATGTCATTAAGGTAAGTTTGTTTGTAGATATAAAATAATCCACACTGTAATATCAAGCCCCGTGGTAAGTTCTAACGCGCAAAGCACTCTGGTCTGGCGTCTGAAGAAAACATGGCTGACATCATTCTGTCTCATTCAAATATCGTTCCAAACACACTGCAAGAAGGTTATTATTTAGACATATCTAATGGTCTTTATCGGACGCGATAAAGCACGCCATTTTGGCACCTCAGCCCGATTGCAATACAGCCATGTCCGCGCCATACTTACGTTATGTCCGCGCCAGATCCATTGCGCTTATGCTGAGTAAGGTCCATTTTGCAGTGCTGAAGACAAATTATTTGTTTAACTATAATTATAAGTTGTGACTTTCACCAACCCGCACTTGGTCAACGTGGTGAATTAAGGCCAAATCTCGTTAATAGGCATGCTTATGCCAAGATTTTATGCTATGTTTATGATGCCAATCGAAATAATCGACCAAAAATAAATAAATTTAATTAACATTGTATCTTAACAGTTTTTCGTTACTGATATGCTCAAATATCTAACTAACCACTAAGTAAATTTACATTATTAACAGAACCTTGCTCCCAGGACATTGAAAAAACAGTGTTGGCAGAATTAAATTTTGCTCAAGAAATCTCGTTAAGCTCCAGTCTACACAGTACATAAAAGATGTGTTGACCCATTTAATTTCAAAGTTGAAAGCCCGTGATAACAAGATATTTGAATCAACATCGATTTAATATTAAATTATACATACATCTTTTTAGCGTCGTATTTGAGCATTTTGATTTGTTGAAACAATTTCGCTCGAATTCATGAAAAGAGCTTTTTCTGGCTAATTTTACATGAATTGGCTGAACACAATGAGCCTTATTATAGCCTATTTTGCGACTATTCTAGAGACTATTAAGGGTAATACACAAGGGTGAAAAGCATTTATTGAACTATTATTAAACAGTTTTATCACTAATTTAGGTTTAAGAATAACGTTTTTTATCAAACGTATACGTTTGATAAAAAATCTTTTAACCGCCCATGAGTCTGATAAAAAGAGAAATATTTTTATGAAACGGGGGGTTTAGGTTCCAGATTTTGAAAAACTGGAATATTTAATAATTTTGACGACCTCTGTGGCTTGGTGGGCGAACGTCCGCCTGTGGCGCAGGAGGTTGCGGGTTCGATTCCCGCCTGGGGACCACATCTTGTACGATCGGGGTTTCGGGTCTGGGTGTTTTCTATGTATCATATGTATGTATTTACAAAAAAAATATCTATGTAGTATATCAGTTACCTAACACCCATAGTTCAAGCTCTGCTTAGTTTGGGATTAGGTGATGCCGTGTGAGTAGTCCGGAAATATTTATTTATTATTTATTTTATTTATTTAAATCAATATTGGGTATTACTGTACGTCGCTTATCAGGTGAATTGTAGGACATGTGAGGTGTGCTACCGAAATGTCTACTGGCCAATAAGGGGAGGCCATTGTCCAGCAATGGGCCCCTACGGCTAAAATGACAATGAGGAGTTTTTAATATTTTGGTGAACCGTAACTAATCAACTAGCAGTAAATTTTCTAACTCAATACTATATTTTTTTATGGAATAGAATATGTTTGTATTCCCCAATAAGTTACTTAAACTTTCTACGTAACTATGTTACTTTTTACAAAACAAAGATGGCGGAACGAATTGGACCGATTTCTTAGCCGACTGGATGACGGTTGCTATGGAAAGAGATGTCTGGAGATAATGGGTGGAGGCCTTTGCCCAGCAGTGGGATGATACCGGCTCATAATAATAATAATAATGTTTTACGTAACTATGTTGCTGGGACACAGTGACTTCTTTCTCGACGAGAGAGATAAGGCCTTAATTCACCACGCTTTCCAAGTACATATGTGTTGATAAATAATGGAACTATGTATTTTTCTCCTAAATAACTATGGTTTTTCAGATATCTAAAGTAATAAAGGATAGCGCAGGAAAAGTAACGGAACTGATCTGCACCGCAGCCACGACGGACGCGGCGGAGAAACCCAAGGCTTTCATCCACTGGGTTTCCGACCCTATCTTCACTGAAGTTAGACTCTATGAACCTTTGTGAGTCTACAATACCTACATTATAAACAACACAATATATCCCCTTTATGAGAAATAATCAAATAAAACTTTATTAGATAAAATGTCGTTAGCATTCGTTTGTCCTTGTCACTCACTTTGACATTTGTTTGATTTGTTAGAAAGATGCAAAATTCATTCTTACTTAGCCAGC
The DNA here is from genome assembly GCA_929108375.1 of Gymnoscelis rufifasciata. Taxonomy (NCBI): domain Eukaryota; kingdom Metazoa; phylum Arthropoda; class Insecta; order Lepidoptera; family Geometridae; genus Gymnoscelis; species Gymnoscelis rufifasciata. The sequence continues at coordinate 5,938,784 of OV815302.1, read as the reverse complement.
TTTGCTACCTATTTTGCATAAGAAGGTATATTTCGGTCCCGTAGTTCATTATGCCACAATGTGGTCAAATTTGTTCATTTAAGTTGCTTAAATGAACAAATTTGACCACATTCTAAATTAATTTTATTTAGGACTCTACTGTGTTGCTCGGAAGCCCGGATTCCGAAGCTATCTAACACCGATAGAACTTTTGTAATAGGATCAGTAGTTCTTAATTTATTTATAAGTGTAGATATTGATTCCCCGGTAATTTATCCGTAAAATTATATGCTGTTTGGTTGAAACAGGTCATATAAGCTGGCGACCTAGTGTATAACTAACTGGTGGTAGGTAATTCTTTATTCACTATCAAAATTTAAACAATAACTTATATTTTTGTTGTTTTTATTTATAATTTTATAAGACAGTTGTTCTTCATTAAAAAAGCAAACCTATTATAAAAAGTGCCATTAAAATATTAAAGTTATTTGCTGATAATTCAATTATGAAATAAAAGACATCAATTCTTTCTCTTTATCCCATTTTGGTACTCATAAAATATTGTTATTCGATCCCAAAGGCATTTCATTTCCAATTTAATATAAACACATTTATTTACTAAGACGGATAGGTAACATACCTATCTATCATTCTAAACATAAAACTAATTGCTAACATAAAATACAAATACGTCAAGAATGTGGCAGTTATCGAGAATTTATAGACGAATTTAGGTCAATAAAACAGCTTGCCTAAATTCAGACCCAGTGACGCGGTTGTGTGTGACCTAATATTAACCCAAGTATTCCTTAGCCTTTAACTGATTATATAATGCTATCCAAATAGCCTAATATTTATGATTTATGCTACCGTTGAATGTACTACTCAGACTATTTTGCCAAACCATCATCTATGTACACAGTTTTGACAATAAAAGGTCTTCTATTCTATTCTAACCTATTCTCGACAAAGTATAGGCTATTTTCAATATTTCTCTTTTACGAAAATGGTCCCATTTATATTGATTAATGATAAAGTTATTTACTTTGTAGTTATTCTTTAAATTACGTTTGAAGAGCCGTCTTCATGGAAACTCGAGAGCCTCTTGCCAAACGGAACGCATATCGCCTCATTCACAATAGAATACAAAAACCTTTGTCACCAGATTCAAGCACAAGAACCCTGAAGATGCCAGCGAAGTGCCCGGCGGTTACCTCTCCGATTGTAGAGAAGACACGTTGAAGATTGTCACCGGTCTCGCCGATGCTTCCCTGAAAGGCGCTAAGGTTTACGACAAGTTCCAATTCGAGAGGATCGGCTTCTTCTCTGTAGATCCGGACACTACTGCCAGTAAAGTAAGTGTAAAAATAAGTTTACTATTGTTTTCAGAAGTATTTAAAATTTGTTTTTTTTTAAGATTTTTGAATCAAGTATATGTATTGACTCGAAAAAATAACACAGTTTGCTTAAAATTAGCTCGTTGTTATTGATATTGTATGAATTTACGATTTAATCATAAATTGGATAAAAAAACACAGTTCACTTATAATTTTTCGTGCTGTTTTATTTGTTTGTATCAAATATGTAGTTAATTACCTGTGTGTGTTTCTTTGTACTATTCAATCACGTATTTTTATTGATTGATTTTTGTTTACAGCTTATAAGTACATAACTGGTGTTTTTCTGGGATTGTTAATCAACCCACTTTGGAATCATGTTATTTACTCTTAAAGAAAGAACATTCATAATACAGTTATAGTATATTGTTAATTCGTGAAGCCATCATTTATTGTTCTTGATTCTATATAAACTTGTCCCCCGACTTTTTCATACAAAAACTTAATGACTCCACGGTAGGCAAAGTAAGATGAGCTTTTAAATTGGACGAGATTTTCGCCTGCCAACTGTGCAAATAAATTTACGACTATAAATCACGTTAATAAGGTTTACCAAAGTGTTCATAATATGAGCCTTCATTACTCGTTTTTATAATACTGATTTAAGAATTACAACTGAAACGGGCTATGTCTCCGTGAACAGAAAAAAAAATTGATCAATGATTATAATTTATATTATAACATTAATTCTGGCAAATAACTCGAGCAAAAGTTCTTTCGTCAGAAAACTTCATTGTTCATTTAGTAGGTAAATATTTTTTTATTACAAATGACGTTTATGCAAATTGACTGAGCTTCATGCAAATCTCACTTCGTATGGAAAACTTTATCCGATCATAGGAACATTTTTACCCTTTAAGAGGTTACTCATCCCCTCCCCTAATCCAATATAACGGGCACTTTTATTATTTCTGTAAAATAAATGAATAATACTCTTACAATTTTGTATTCTTTATGTTGCTTTTAAAGTGTTGTGCTAATAAGTTAAGTCGTCCTGAATCTCATCCCATTTCTAACATACATATATGTATATACTAATACTAGTTGACCCCAGCAAACGTTGTTTTGCAAAATGAAAATAAATCTAAATTTTAAATTTAAGAAAAACCCCCGTTTCCAATGCTTATTTTGCTTATGAGTAGGTAAAACACCATAATATTTTGTAATGTGGACGCTATGCGCTTTCATTTGGTACCCCTCACGAGTATATTTGCAGATTTTCGGTTTTCCCTCCCCACTCTCACCCCCATTACTTTTAAACGGCACAACCGATTTTCATGAAACATGTCTAAGAATACTCGCGCAAAACTCACCTTTCATACAAAAAAAAACTAAATAGAAATCGCTCCATCCGTTCGGGAGCTATGATGTCCCAGACAGACAGACAGACAGACAGACACGTGAAACTTATAACACCCCTCTTTTTTGGTCGGGGGTTAAATAGATAGTAGCCGCTTCTCAGACCTACTGAATACGCATATCAAACTTGGTAAAATTCGTTTCGGAGGAGTACGGTGACTGACAGATTTTACACTCAAAAAACGTGTGGGTTAAAAATAAACGAAATACTGTAGAAAATAACCCAGCATGTTTGTCAATATAGCACCAGCAAAGTTGGTAGCATAAAAACAAATATGTCAACTTTGCTATCATTGCTTGTTAAACATTAACCGTTAAGGTTGGTTAAAAATATTTCAGTAATAATACATTAGTAACAAAAGAGTAAAGTTAAAACTATTCAGCTTTAATATATATATATATGCGCGATAAATATATATATATATATATATATTTATCGCGCTTATCACAGGAACCTGGTCCGGTTTGAAAACTCTTCAGTGTTAAATAGCCCTATAGGCTATTTAACACTGGAAAATCGAAAAACCAACAATACCGCGGGAAAATCGAAAAACACAGGCTACGCCGCCGTGTTTTGTTCAGCAAGTTATTTATGAATGGAGGTGGTTATCCCTAGCGAGTTAATTATCACGTTCAATGCATGCTCAGCTTAACTCACAGCTTGTGTCGTTTATTTCTGTTTCGCACGTAAGTAGTAGAAGTTTATTTATTTCATGCACGTATTTCATATTGTAACTTGGACGCGTTCAATTCCTGTTTTATCCCAGAATACATTCGGAAAAGCATTACGTGTTCGTTTTCCTATATTGTATGGTAGCTTATAAATAAATGAATATACTTATTTCATCATCTTATTTGTGGTCACTTTTATTATCATAACTAAATAATTTTGTGCGAAATTGTTTACTGAGGTTTTACTGGCGATTATATTGTGTAAAGTAATAACTTTGTGCTTTCATTATAGCGGTTTATGGCATGACGTAAATATAATATAAGTACATACTTATTTTTTATAGGTGCCTTTACAGGGTTTACCAGAAAGGTGGATAATCCTGAACTTGCGTGTGCGTGGGAGGTGCAGGTCCCACACCATAAAATAAATATTCTATTCCCAACAGTCTGCATCTACAATCTGTTTTTTTTCTGTAAACGTGTTCATTTACATTGGTTGTCTTAAATAACTTTTAAAAGAACTCAACTACTTAGGACTTTAAATTTAATGATTATTAAGAGATTAACTTTACTTTTAGGTCAAACAATATGAAATAAATAAAAAAAATGTATTATAGTGTAGCTAACTACGTAAAATTTACCTACATCATAAGAATTCTAAAGCAGTAACAAACTATGCACTTTAATAGTAAATTAATTGAGATATAGCTACTAATGTGTATGAATGTGTCATGAAAATCGGTTGAGCCGTTAAAAAGTTATGGGGGTGAGAGTGGGGAAGGACATCCCAAAAATCTGCAAATATACTCGAGTGGGGTATCAAATGAAAGCGCATCGCGTACACATTACAAAATATTATGGTGTTTTACTTTTAAGGAAATTAAGGCATTGCAAACGGGTGTTTTTCTTAAATTTTATTAAGATTTATAATGCAGATATTATTCTGACTTTCCTAATTTGAAGTAGCAGTTTTACAAGGAATACATAAACACTTAACAAGCCAGAATTATATCTGAAAAATATTCACTTATTTATGAAAACCATAACTAGAGAACACGTTAACAAAAAAATCCGACCTAGGCCTCAAATAGTGACGTGATCTCATTAAATGTGAGGAAAATATTTTTTTCTGAAATTTATGAAAAAGTTCGTAGAAGCCAAGACTCTTGGTAAAAGATTTTAGAGAACGGGCCTAAACTCTACCCACATAAGTGCAGGATTATCCACCATTTCTGGAAACCCTATCTTATTTAATAAAGAAATTATGATTCCTTTTTTTTAAGTTAAATTATTAAAAAAACGATATTATGTCAGTGCACATTAATGCTATGAGTTAGAATAGGAATAATATATTTGTTGTAAGTTTGATAGAATAAATAATATAACAATGTAAAAAATATTTTAATAATATTCATGTAAAGTAATTGGTACGTACATTATTTTAAGTGTATTTTTTTGTTGCAGATCGTGTTTAACAGAACAGTGTCCCTAAAAGAAGATACTGGCAAATAAAAGTTTTGCATAAGTAAAATTTTATAGTTTTCATGAAATAAATGTATTTATTACTTTTAACTAGCAACTTGTTTTATTCGTTCAAACATTTACTTGATCTGGATAATATTTAATTGAAGATATTTTTATAATTGGTACTGCCACTGTGTTACCTAGCACCCAACTAAGCAAAGTTATATTGTTGTTGCCTACATTCATAGCTATTTTTCTTGTTAACTATATTTTTCTAGTTATTTTTGTTAGTTAAATACAAAACGATACCTAGAAAAACACTTACAATAAAATTTGAAAAATATTTAAATCTAGTCCCCCCCGGCAGAAATCGAAGCCTCTGGCCTGCATTGGATCTGCGTTTACCACCAAACCAAAGGGGTCGTCGCATATAATATAATTCATTAATAATGTGAACAAGGGTCTAGTTTTTCATTCAGATATTACCTTTTAGATAGTGGTAATAAAAACAGGAGATTTATCTACATTTAAAATATATAAATCTTAAATGATGTATTTTATGAGCACTATACAATACACATCAATTACAAACAGATAATACCTACTTAAATGATGTATTTTATGAGCACTATACAATACACATCAATTACAAACAGATAATACCTACTTATATTTGTTCGCTACGATATCCTTTCGGGGACTCAACGTCCTTGGGTAGTGCAATGTACACAGAATAGTTATTATATTGCAGTACAACAACTATTACCATTTAATACTTATTTAAGGAGCTTCCTAGCCAGAACTAAGCAGTAGCTTACAAAGTAAATAGTAGGTGCGTTTACACTCGGGAAATAATTGCGAAGCACTGGACTAGTGTGTGTGTGTGTGTACTATCTGGAGTAATTAATGGAGCAATCAATTGTTAATAAAAGAAAACATTTTGTTAAATTGATGCTTGTTGTCGTAAATTTCTTGATTACTTTCCACCATCATTACTCAAAATTCAGCAATTTTATTGCCCAAGTACCTAACATGTGATTTTAAATATATTTTTTTTATCGAATACGAGACTAATTTGTTTCGTTTGAGATCATTTCGGCCTGTATTCCACGAGTTACGCGTGTTTTGTTATTCTATAAGGCTTCAATCGTGTTCGGCTTGTGATCTTGGCGGTCAGCTCACGGGGCTATTCTGAGAGATAAACTGCTCACCAAATTCATCCTTTGATACCTATTTCCGTTTCTTCACGAGCTATGTGGCACAGTTTCGATGAAACACAATGTCAACCAAGTTCAACTCAGCCAACTCTGGGGTAGCGTATGGCTCGATATCGTTCGCTGTTAATATATGGTATCTTTTCTTCCACTATTATCTTGGACTATTTGATACGAGCCGCGGCTCACAATAATAATAATAATAAAATAAGTTTATTTCCTCACACAAGCCTTAATGAAAGGATACTTACAAGTAGGAATAATACATTTACATGAAGTTATCTAAATAACGTAAATGGTATGGCCTATTTATAGAAACTCTTTTCTCATAGCCTCGTGGTCTTAGGACTCTATAAATCTGCTTTCCTAAAATCATGAAACTCTTTTCTTCTCTGTTTACTGTTTATAGGGGAGATAGGGGAGCATTGGGCAGTCGGGAGGTTCGGGCACCTTCTTGTAATTCGGGTCGTATGAAAGGTACTTAAATTTGGATACTGTGGTAGTTTAGCTTACTAACTGGCAGCACCGCTCAGGCTAATGTCATCTGCCATTTTGATTAGTTGTCAGTGTCACATGGTGTCGACCGTTTCGTGCGTGCAAAAGTAAATATTTTGATGTGATTTCGAAGGAAATAACAACGTAATCTGTGTAAAGCCGTAAGTTTCTGTATTGTCATCTAATTATGTGTTTACGAAAGCTAATATTAACGTATAAATTAAGGTTAAACATTAGACTACAAAAAACATATTTGAATTTATTTGTGAAATGAAGGGGTGGGGAGCATTGAGCACTCATTTTAAAGGGAGGTTTGGGCATGCCCAATGCTCCCGCCACTATTGTTTGTTTCGGCAATCGCTGTAAAAAGTAAATTCTGTTATAAGAAAATTACTTCGTTTAAACTGCGTGTAAATATTCAATTTGAATACTAAATACTTTTGATGTTTTATTTTTGTTTGTATTACTAATTATTATATTATTTTTTCTAGAAAAATTCCGTTTGAATTTAAAAAGAAAAATAAGCGACGCGAAATCCCTAAAGAAATAATATTACGTGCCATCGAAGAAATTTCAAAGGGAGCAAATATTAAAGCGACTGCAAATAAATACGACATATCTAGATCATTTGATCTAGATTGTCCCTCCAAAGATATTTAAAACAAGTCACTGTAAAAGATGTTTCTTCTAAATTCATATCTTGCCAAATATTCGCTGAAGATGAAGAAGCAAAACTGTCAGACCTCATAATGATACCTCATGTTGATTTTATTGCAAGTTTTTATGATTTAATATTCAAGTAATTTATCATTAAGTGGCCTATTTATAAGTGCCCAAACCTCCCATTGAGGTGTCCAAACCTCCCGACCATTGGGAGGTTTGGGCACTTTTGACGTATTCAGAAAATCTCTTGCAATTTTGATACTGATTATAATTGTATAAGTGTTCTTCGTTATAATTGAAGCCAAATATATGTGCTACTAATATAAGGAGTAAAAAGTTGATTTTGTTAAAAAATTGCATTTTTATTAAGGCTTAAGTAAAAAAGTGCCCAATGCTCCCCTATCTCCCCTACTCACCTACCTGGCAGTAATATCACCTATTCTATTATTATTTGCTACCTGTCAAATCTACTTTTTTGACCTTGTGGCTCGGTGGATTCATGTCCGTCTGAGGCACACTAATTTGTTGTTATGTTAATTGTTTACTTTATGCTATTGATTTAAATTGAATAATTTCTAATCTAGAAACTTGGTAGGTACTTTGGTACATTTACAATCGTAACATAACTACAATTTTGCTCTTACCTCCAAAAATTTAAGTTGAAAGTTACTTATGCATAAATTACTCCTCTCTGTTTCATTATACAAAAACCTTGCAACGTATTTCGTTTAGCATTCGAAAACAGGGTAAACCCACAATTCGCGTTTATTGCTGAAAATCCGTACTTGTGCTACGGTTTGCTACAAACTGTGTCAAGGGGTTTGAGGCGAAGGGCGGGCGGTATCGAGCGTGGGCGACGCGCATGCTAACACTCCGCTCCCGACCAGCCTGCGATGTGGAGCTCACCCTGAAACTTGTGAAACTGTGCTACTATGTAGAACTGTGTACTATGTTACTTTGAGGTAAGCGAATTTCACTTAAATATTATACTTCCATTACGTTTTTCACCAGTTTAAGCAACGTAACAGCTATATAATTCTAGGGTAGTTATTCTGTGGTGTGTGTTATGTGATGATTGAATGGGATATTGGTTTGTGTGCGTCATTTTGACGTGAATGTGACGTAACTAATTGGAAACCTTCATTTGAGAAGCTCTTCGTAAATAGTGGTATCTTAGATATTTTCTTGGGTCGCTGATTTTCTTTTTAAGTCTTCACTCAATAGGGATGAATATGGATTGTACTTCTACCTACCAATGTCGACTATCGACTATCGTGTCAAATATATAATGTAATTTACATAAAAGTAAATGCAATATTTTGCAGCTATAAAGAAATGGAGCCTATTTGGTTGCAGATGTTCGATAATACTTAAGTTATTGGCTTCAAAGTTGATCTCTTGCCAAAGGGGGTGGGGTTTCCTTGAATGTTAATAGCGACATAATACCACCAATTTTTATGCAATTATGTTTTTAAACTTCTGAATATTTTAATGGACATAGAAAATTGCATGAAATAACTTAATAATATACTGAAGCTATTCAATCGAATGTTTTAAAGCTGTTATTTAAGTGAGTAGGCTGTTCCCAGGAATTTAAATAAATTCTAATATAATAAGGCAATTTTTTCAAGAAGGCTTTATATGACATTTGACTTTATATGATCACAGAAAATACCTTATTCTTAAGAATAGTAAAAAAATATTGATGACCGAGCCGTGCCACGAAAATAGAATAGAATAACTTCATCCATAAACGTATTTAGTTAATTTACAGTCAAACACCTAAATTATAACTGTACTGCACAGTCTTAACCAAGCATATAATTAAGTGAAACAAATTCCATACTGTGAGTCTACCAATCTATACTAATATTATAAATCTGAAGAGTTTGTTAGTTTAAAATGCGCTTATTTCAGGAACTAATAATTAAAAAAATATAATAAAAAAAAAATTAAACCGGTTAAATTATTTCATCGTTTGATAGTCCATTTATCGAGGAATGCTATATTGTGCTACTTTTTACCGAAGGAAAATACGGACAAAAACACGGCATGTGGCTTGAATGTTATAAAATATTTAATTGTGTTAAGGCCAAAACATTTTCAAAATATCCTTCATGTTAGTGACCTCGCATTATTCAACAGGCTTCAGATACATAAAAGCAGTCTTTAATTTTTCCTGTCTACGGCGTAAAAACGCCATTCCCTTATCACGTAGGTACTCAACTATCACATTATCTGCTTTTAACGACTCAGTATATTGTCACACATGACATGCTGGCACAACACTCATTATGTAGAACATAATTTGCATTATCCTCAAAGTCATAGCGGTGCACTCTATTTAACATATTGGGTGCCCTTATTTTAAATAGGGCAGTCTGTTTGCACTATTGTGTTTGAAGAGACATAGAAAACTTGATGTTATGCAGAATGATTAGTAATGCGATAAAGTGGTAAAAATCCTCATTAATTTTCCCATCATTATGGACGACACCAGCTTGGTGTCGCATTATACGCCTTACTAAATTTACCTACTCGGGAATTTAGGTCTCGTTCGATGATTGGTATATCTATCGAAAACCCCGAACGAAAGGTAGTGAAGCCAAACATTAAATTCATTCGTGGCACTGAAAAATCGAATGGTTAACTCCCCTCGTCTTTCAAATGGCCTAAACCGGTTTATATAACACGTAGCTAAAAACACTTTTGACTAAACCACCTTTCGAACAAAACAAACAGAATCGGAATCAGTTCATTCGTTCACGAGGAAAGGGGAGGGATCAGAACAGCCGCTGGAAATTATTTTTATTCTCTCTGGTGTCTCAGAAAAAGCTCTGTTATAAGATTTTGACCGTGTTTGCCGGTCCTCACAATTTGTAAGCTCAAATTCCTTAACGGCTTGCTCTATTCAACGATACAAGTTTTGTTGATGTAACAACCTAAAAAATGTCTATAACAAGTAGCTTTTTAGCAAAAACAACTTTAGTTAGAAAATAAAAAATATTGATTTAACTCAATGTAGTAATGTAAATGTTCTTCTCCACATTAAATTAACATTAATTCTCAACATATTTGATAAAAATTAAGAAAGATTTTGAAGATAACTTAAGACCTTCTTCTTTTATGAAGTCTAACCGACTTCATAAAAGAAGAAGGTCTCTTAACTGGTCTCGTAACTGAAAATGCCAAAAAACAGTAAAAAAAATTATTCAATCTTTTTTTCAATCTTTCAATCAAGAATCCGAATAGTGAAAAAAAACTTTAGAAATATAACCAAATATTCGGCGCATCTCTAGTTTTTTTGTTAAAAATCTGCTTGGATAATTTAGGTAAATATTTTATTTAATCCGAAAGTCCTAGAAAGACTTTTGTCAATTTATGTCTCCTCCCTGTTAATCAGATTATGATTTCCAAGAAATTGTTAAAAGATTTTGCGCCTGAAAATTTAAAGACAAGATCTATTCATTTTGAATGGGTTTTCGAACCTCCGTCTAGTTAGGCCTCGCCTTGCTGCGGATTAAAAGCTTCTCTTTCAGAGAGCATTTTAAGCTGATTGGGTATATCCCTTTAAATGGAAAATAGAGCAAGAACTCTGAATAACAACGTTTATTAGTTCTGTCAATCTACGCCTTTGAAGCCTTTCAAAGTAAGAAGGCAAGGGATGAAATTGTAAATTATTTTTCAATATTACAGGGCAATTAACCTTCATGGTTTATATTTAAATATTGTATAGGCTTGTTCTGCGTAGATAGGTAAAAACTTTCAGATCTCACTTTAGAATTAATTTTCCAAGTTCTATTTTCAAAAAATCTTAAATGCATGATTATTGGTAGGTACAGTTATTAAAACGTTAGATAACTAAAATTGAGTTGAGGACTATTTCTTAACTTAATTTGCAGGGTTCTGGCCTCGAACGACCATATTTTTGAATGCCCAGTCTTCTTATGTCTAATTTCCCGAATCACCAGTTCCCGTATGTCCAATTCCCACAATGTTTGTTATGAATTTACTTCACACGTCAAATTCATTCGTCAAAAATTTAGTACATTGCTGGCTAAATTAAAAACATTACCCTTATTGTTATTCAATTAAATGGAAAGCAAGATTACAGGTGCCGTAACATTAGACTGGTTATCAAACATATTAGTATAAGTTGCTATTCTAAAATAATAATACAACATCTTTTTATTACAGTTTCCCTGAATACATATAGTTCAGAGTTTCTTTTATTATTTTTAACAACAAAATTATTAATATTGGTTTCAACCTATAATGTTAGTAAGGGTTATCAGTTTGTAAAACCATAATAGCTAACAATATTATTGTAATGTCATATTCGCAAAGGCTTTTTGGAACTTACGCATTCACTTATCTCACACCCAGTACTATGAGTACCTACTTATACCCACTCATACTTGTGACGCTAAAACAGTGATAGCGTAAACGTAATCCATATGGATTTAGCAATACCACATAATGTGATATGGGAATGCAATCCAGTTTTCAAAAACACTCAATATCACGGAAGTATTTCGCTTATTTGCTTAAACGCGCTGATCTTAGGAACTAAGCAGAGTGGAAAAAACCTATGGGCTCTGCGGGGAAACTACTTTAAATCCTTTAGCTTGCTCATTTCACCTAAAGGAAACATTCATTTATTTAAAAGAAAAATGAAGCGCCTTCAACGATATTCGAAAAGAAATTGTTTCACCCGGGAATAGAATCTTAATTTTATTTTACAATTTATCTATGAAACGAAAAATGAAAGCATGTCCATCGAAAGAAGAAACGAAAAGTGTTAGGTAAGGTATCAAATCTCTAAGTTGCATGGTTGCTGAATTATATTCGTAAAAGCTAGTAAGTTATAAAATTAAATAAAAAATTATATTCACGCAGATGACACTAACATAACTTAAATCAGTTATGAAAATTGTAACGTGTACATGTAGGTACATACATATCGAAGAATAATGCATACAAATTTGTAGTAATTTATAAGGTTCTGTTACATATAAGCCAAAGTCTTTGTAAATTAGGTGTTCTAGTCATGTAAAGCTATCGCGAAATTACCAAAGTAATGTGAAAGCAAACTCCTAATGGAAGCACGTCACATCCAGAATCTAATTAAATGCCAGCCTTCAGTGGGTGTGGTCGAGGGGTTGATTCCAAGGTCAACGCACCGCCCTTGTGCCAACATTTCGGATAACATGATTTTACCCTTGATGCGAACTTGTAGAGCCTAAATCCATATCCATAAATGGTACTTGTAATGGTACTCGCACTCGTATATTATAATAACCCTCGAAAGCGAATGTCTGCTCAATCATAAATTGTGAATATGCTTTGCTCGAATACCTCTAAGGTGAAAATGGCTTGGCATCGGCGAATAGCGGGGGTTCCCAAGGGAAATGTGTCAAGGCAAACGGTTCAAGGGGATAGCGGTATAATAGCGTTCTGTTATTATTGAAAACTTTGTCCAGATCGTTTTGCTATAATTTGTTTGAGCTTCGGAAAATTTCAATTACTTTTTCAACGAGCGCCCCCAGCGACTTCGTACGAGAGGAGATTGTTATTTAGCTAAATATTATATATAGTGTCTAATGAAGATACATTCCTAAACAAAAAGGTATAATGCCTTTTATGTTTTTACAAAGTGATAAACCTTGCGTATAATGGAAGACGTGGGTCCGAGTGTTGCATCTCGCTAGTAAGCTACGTTACTTCGTCTTAAATTTGTCTACACAAGTTAAGAATATTAAATAGGCATTACTAAAGGTACATTATTAGTACAAATCCACGTCATGTACAGATCATATATTTAAAATTTCAAGCCTTTTAAATAACTTAGGTTTTTCATAAGAAGTTTTAATCCCCGTTTTACCCTTAGGGGTGGAATTTCGTATAATCCGTTCTTATCGGACGTCTACCCTATCAAAAACCTACCTGCCTAATTTCAAGCTTCTAGGTATTATAGTTTCTGAGATTTCGATATTAATCATTTAGACTTTAGAGGTAAATAAGTATGTATCTAGTTTCTCTTTGATACAATATAATATAATTAATTACATAATTAACGTTCCCATACCGTACATAGCGACTACCCTAAATTAAAAAAAGGTTTTTTTTGGTTTAGTTTAGTTAAGTTTTTTGTAGATCTTAGTTATATTTTGGTTAAGTTAAACTGACATACTGACTTAGGCACGCTTGTCTTACACGAAATAGTGTAGTAGGTACGTAAGTTAGTATGTCAGACTAGTTTAGAAGTGGAATGTAAATTCTTAAATGAGAATGAGAATAATTTAGTTTTTTGGAGGTCTGTTCACGTCCGTAAGTGGTAACCCTCTGAATCCTTACACGTGACCTCCGGGTGGTGCTAAGAACAGTCTCTGGTGGTAGGCTTCGGCCGCGGCTTGTCACCACCCTCCGGGCTGGGCCAGTGCGTGAAGCGATTTTTTCGTGTTTCGTAATGTGATCCGGAGAAGCCTTCTAGGTCTTCATGTCCCATCTTAGACCTCATCGTCACTTTACATCAGGTGAGATTGTGGTCAAATGAAGGCTTATCGAGCATAAAAAAAAAGTGGATTAAACCATAATTATAGATATTTTATGTAAACAAAGGTTTACACACCGAAATAAAGCTTTACGAACAGTTTGCTAATTTGTCCAAAGAATATCAAATTAGAAATAAAGTCTCAGGGAGTGGGCGTTGGGGGTTAGAGTGGGTGACAAAGTGGAAGTGGTAGTGGGAAGGAGAAATGTAAGTGGAGTGAAAGTATGGGTGAGATTGGGATAATGTGAATGGCAAAACTACGTTTGCCGTGTCAGCCTCGTATTTATATGAAAAGGATTCCTGATTGTTGTTTTATAGAATCTTTTGTTTCAGCTCTAGTGATAAATATGAGAAGCAATACTAATTTTTATAATGGTCGAGGTGTGCAATAAGGTGGACCACAATGGACGTGCAGCGGCAGCAGTTGTGCCCTCGCCTTGTTGATTACTTGACCATTGTGGGGGCACGGCCTTATACTTCCGGAAAGGGCCTCGCCCCAGTTCAGGTGAGTTTAACGTCTCTATGGTCCCTAGGTATGTGGTTTTAGAGTTTCCAAGCTATAAAAACTTATTTCGCCACCTCTGGGCCGCGGTGAAGCGTCTTGGGAATTAAATGTATTTTATCTTAGAAGTATGAATAGGAGGGGACTTTCGGACCACTTATGGATGGGTTTTAATCATCTTTACAAATTTTATGAAATTAGGTCATTTCCGCTGTCTGTCCAATTACATTATTTTCTTACAATTTGTTGTGTATATTAATTGATTCCGACTGAAATCGGGGTGGTCGTAAGTTGTGTATAATTAAAATTAGTGGGTACCTACTGTTTTAAGCGTTGACCAACTTAGACGTCGCATATTAAACAGGTTTATTAATACAATTAGATTTATTTGTTTTTTCTTAACTTCTACGGAAGGATGACTTGATACAGGCTGCGGGTTCCAGTCCGATTAACTGGAAATTTATATTCAGCATAGGACGCCTACTGCTAAAATGTTGATGATAAATTCACACAATCAAAAAGAAACAAGACTGATAAATTATGAAATTTACAATGTTTGGGATTCGGATTGTTCTTGAAACTTTTGAACTAAGTAGGACAGCAATTTAACTTACTCGACAAAGTCTTGTCAAGTTATAAATTGCTCAGTTGTAGTGAACCGCGCGAAACTTACTCTAATGGGGTACATAAATAAAACAAAAAAAAAAAACTTTTGCAAGAATTAAAAAAAATATCTTCCAATATTCAATTTCTGTGGGAAATTAAGTATAATTATTATATATTTTACCGTATTCTTTGTAGAAACATTGGTGGTTCTAGTCTCCCCGAAGAACTAGCGTTTGTTGATACTTCGTAAATTTTACTTTTTTTCCTTGTCCTACATATAATTTATACGAATTATTCAAATATGTATGTAGATGGTCTCTGCACTTTTAATTTTTTATACTATACTAACGACCTGCCTTAGCTTCGCATCGATCGTTAAATATACATACCTAATATAAACCTTCTACTGAAATTACTGCAAAAATGCATTGTTCAGAAGTTAAAACGATCATCCATACTATTATATTATAAATGCGAAAGTTGCTCTGTCTGTCTGTTCCAATATGACACAAAAACTACTAAACCGGTTTAAATAGAATTCGGTACACAGTTTCTCTAGAGCCTGAGAATGTACATAGGCTTCTTTTTACCGCTGGAAAATGTAATAAGGTACGCGGAAAAATCCATTATTACGCCGGTAACACAGCGAGTTGAATCACTGTAATCCACCATACAATACAATACAATACTCTTTATTGAAACACAAAAATATAATACAACAGAACAATGCTTAAGAACTAAAATACATTAAATAATAGTGTAACAATGGGCAGCCTTATCACTAAGATTCCAAAGAGACTTTTAAACGCTCCCTAAAGGAACACTATTTGAAACGACAGGATCAAAAGCATTCGACACATGATTTCATACCAATTTTGTTCGGTAATTTCAGTATTTTCAGTATTTTGATTTTTAATTGTTATTTTTATATTGTTTTTATTTATAATTCGTAAACTAAATTTTTATTTTGGAAATACTTTCAATATATTATTACTGTATAACAGCACGCCAACAATGTTAGCAACCAATACAGGTTGGCAGGTAGAAAATGCCTAGGCATTAAGCCCACCTTTTTGTACAAAGTTTTTTGTTCAAATAAAGTATTTAAATAAATAAATAAAATAAATAAGAGCCATATTCCGGTTTACCAACGTATTATCTTATACCTTGATATCCAGGCACCAGAACTACTCCGGCGATACCCGCTGACGAACCACGATGACTTCCCCCTACCACTGGATATGGTGTACTTCTGCCAGCCCGAAGGCTGCGTGTCGGCGGGCCCGAGGCGCGCGCCCGCCCATTTGGCCTCCAGGGACACCACGTCGTTCGTCTTCACGCTTACTGACAAGGATTCTGGTAAGACATCAAAATACATGCATTTGCTACTTATAAACACGTTAGTACGAACGTAAAGACGTTAGTTTTAAAATTTTCAAAGTAAGGGTGTGAAAAGGGTTGTTCCCGTCTCTGTACATGTTTGATGTTTTTTTTATAGCTTATAGAGATCACAAGGAAGATCCTGATTAATTTTCAGTTCGATACTAGTCCTCGTAAATATTTTTGTTCATAAATAAAGTCTCAGGGGCGAGTGTAAATAATAAAAAGGTTAGTTCCCGTCGTATTAGATGCGTCATGTTTTTTATCTAGCTTTTGGGGACCCCCAGGAAGGTAATAGTAAATTATCAAATCGATACAAAATTATTTTTTTTATTATTTTTGTTTAAATATTAAACGTTTAAAACTTCAGGTTCATTTCGTAATTTGTTTTTTTCCGGTTCTATTATTTATTTGCAATAATAAAAACCATTTTCCAATAGGTAAAACAAGATACGGGATATGCGTGAACTTCTACCGCGCGGTGGACCGCGCGACGGCGCCGCAACGCAGCATGCTGCGGCGCGAATCGTGGCGCAAGTCCATGGAGAAAAGCTCCGACTCTGCATTCTCCAGGTGATTGAAAACTGTTACTACAAACTTAACTTACTGTGCGTTTCTATATGTTCTAGAATATCCATCATCAGATGGTGATCAAATTAGTCAGATTAGTAATTGTTCCTACTAGAGATAATTTATGTACTTATAGTAAGATTAGTTTTAAGATGTTTGTAGTGATGAAATAGGGTCTATGTTCCCTGTTCTCATATTTATAAGACCTTAATGTTATATGACATGGTTGCAAATAAACGATTTATGATTGTACGTTGATATTAACATTATAGCAACAATTATGAATTATGTAATTTCAGTCATAATCATCATTTCGGCAATAGAACGTCTGCTGCTGAGCATATTCATCCCTAAAAAACAAGGGGAGTTAGATCATAAACCGAAACCCGGGTTCACTGAGGGTTGGTGAATGTGCCTCATTGTTCGACACCCCGGGCGAGTGAAATTGAGTTCGGTCTTTTCGACTATGTTGCAAAACCCTTATCCTCTTTGTGCCACGTTTGTACCAACATAATAATTGTACACCTAGCCGATTTCGGGTACAGTGACTATTTTGTAGCGCTGCCATAACGAATAATCATGACTGCTTTTGGCAAGCTTCGCGCCTGGGTGTTTCGCTGCCATCACATGAAACTGAGAACCGATACTGGTTAACATTAAGATAGCCCTGCCAAACATCTTTTACTTTTTGGAAACATGTTTCTTAGTAACATTATTTAGACTGTAATTGAGTAGGTATGTAAGTAAAATTTATGAAGGAAAATCTGTTATTCCATTACATTAAAAATGTATTATAAACTAAAGATAATGCAATGGTCTCAGCAATCTTTCAATTCTATGTGCATATATATTTTTATTCCAGTAAATCATTCTGCGAATCGAAATACTTAATTCTCAAGAGAACCCGTATAACCTGCCACCCCTGAACTTTGCTCGATACGTTTATTTCAAGTTTAGTAGCATTTGCTTTAACGGGTACTTATTTGAATTGAACTTTCAGAGTAATAAAACGAACTTTATGCTCTTATCTATCGAAGAATATTTCTACTTTGGAAAAGTTCAACATGTTATAGAACACGAATTTTGTTTTAGTGCTTAATAAAAGAAGTTCAACAACCAACACCATTCCAATACTTCGGAATATACCACCATCACTACTCGACAAACATAATTTATGTAAATTTCAGTCTAGTTTATGAAATTGCAAATTTAATTATTTTGTAGATTCTAAACTTGACCATTTATTCGATTACCTAATTTACGGGCAACACCTTTGCCCAGCAGCTGTGAGTGTCTAAGAGCGTGTGTGAGCGTTTAAGATTGGCTTACCTGTCGTTTTTCCGTTGCATCCGGTTTGAAATCACAACGATTCTAAAGAAGTTTCACTTCAATAACGGGCTTAGTTATGCTTGAATCGGAACTAATACCCATGGGATGTTCCAGTGACTATAGGAGCAGCAACGTGGCTCCTAGCGACTCTGAGCGCGACTGCAGCTCCACGCGCGGGCCGCGACTAGCGCCGGCGCCTGCCCCGGACTCCGAGAGCGGCGGGGAGCAGTCGCCGAGCCCCCGAGCTGCTAGGAAACGTCAGGTAACTGTCAACATAGGAGCAGCTCTAGCTAGCTCTACATGCCTGTAGGAGCACTGTAGACGAGAACTTACATGCAAAATTAATTTCTTAAAGGCTGAAACGGAGACCTTCGCTTTTCTCAGTCAATAATTAGTCATTTCACTGGAAATCTTAACGGTCCAAATTATTTTATTGAAACTGAGATGAATATGAGAGGCAAGTAAATTACCATAACAAATCTCGCAATGAAATAGAGTATATATTTTCTAATCTTATTTATAAACCTACATTATTTATAAGCAAATATATTTTTAGATTCACATGTATTTATAAGCACTCATAGTATTGACCTTGTTTACTATTACAATCTGTAATGTCTGAAATCAGTTTGAGTGGGTTCACCCACGCCGGCATTTTTAGCGTAACGCGACATTATCAATTAACTCTAACCTATTTAACTTGTCAATGCCATAAGTGGGCGGTGTTTACGTACATTATTAAACATTAATATGAAAACACAACACAACAATATAAAAAAAAGTAAAAATAAATTAGCTTTGTAAAACAAGCTTTTATTTAAGGGACCTATAAATATGAAAATAAAATATGAATTCAATCAAACTAACCAATTTAGTACGTCAATACTCAATTTTTTATAATTGCTGTTTACACATTCGTTTTTTAAATCTAAAACATCTAATATATAAAATTTCCATGTCACAATGTTAGTTACCGTACTTCTCCGAAACGGCTTTACCGATTTTTACCAAATGTTATATGCGTATAGAAGTCAGTATCAGTAGGTCTGAGAATCGGCAACTATCTATTTTTTATTTTGCAAAACAACGTTTGCTGGGGCAGCTAGTAGTTATTTAATAGTGTATATTACAATGTTGACCCTGTTAGGCCTGTGTACATGTCAAGATATTCATTAGTAAAATATATAAAATTTAAAAACTAATTTAAAAAAATCAGTAAATGATAATAAATTTAAAAATAAGAAACATATATTATACCGTTATAATTTTATTAATAACATTTTGTTTTCAACAAAATGTTATTAATAAAAAATCAATAAAATCAAATTAAAATTCAATAAAAATTTGAGATTACATACTACTACATACCTAAGGAAAATAATTAAATATATTGAACCAGTTAATATTATCAGATAAAAGCTAAAATCCCATAAAAATTCAAAAATAGACTATAACTAAAATCAAAATGTCATTAATTAAAATAGAAATTAAAATTAAGTCAAAATAAAAGCTATGTAAGTTTATTGAATAATTTAAAATTAATTTAAAAAAAGTGTGTGTGTGTGTCAGCTACGACGCACGATTGGAGTTTACTCCTTACGAACGATAATAATGATATATATCGAATAGAAAAAAAGGGTAAATGAACGCATCTGCTAAAATGATAAGAGAAACAAACATATATCTGTAATTATTCGGATTATTTATATTACTTCAATAATTACATAAAGTATGTTACAAAATAATATAAATAAAATACAGCAATACGCGATGCTTCGTAGTTAAGACTACGAAGTATCGCGCAAAGAGGAGACCCCGAGAATGAGATACGCTGTGTAATGTATTCCATCTCATTCTTTTACACGTTCAATCCTACAGATATATATGTTTGTCTCTTTCTACGTAACGCCTCAACTTTCGTGTTACACTTTTTGATTTTACTCCTCATAAAATTTCCGTACCGGGCCTTATAACTCAAATCGTTTCTTAAGGAGTAAACTCCAAAAAATATGTATTTTAATTCACATTAACATTTGTCAATGACTAATTATTAAAAATGTTTGGCGAACAATAAGTCTGAAGGTATGTCTTTTCTTCATTCGGTAATCTTCTATATAAATAAAAAAGAATTGTTGTTCGTTAGTCTGATTAAAACTCGAGAACGGATGGGCCGATTGAACTGATTTTGGTTTTAAAATGTTTGTCGTAGTCCAGGGTAGGAACTAAACGGTGAGCAAATAAGGAAAAATAGCCGGGAACTTTTTTACCCGTGAGACGCCGGGGCGGGCCGCTAGTTTATAATAAAAATTTAGATTGACATTTTAAAAGGGCCGGAACTGTGCATGCGCGGCTTTGACGATGGTTGCACGATTTTATTTCTACTTGGTCTAAGTTCATATTTTCTGGGAATTTCGTCTAGTGTTTGGTGAAAACTGGGGTACTTTCGAACAAATTCACTGTCTGGCGCGGGTGTTTATAGACAGTTTCATGAAAATCGGTTGAGCCGTTTAAAAGTTATGGGGCTAAGAGTGGGGAGGAAAACCGAAAATCTGCAAATATACTCGAGTGGGGTATCAAATGAAAGAGCATCGCGTGCACATTACTAAATATTATGGTGTCTTACTTTTAAGGAAATTAAGAATTAAGACATTGGCATCGGGGGTTTTTATTAAATTTTAAATTTAGATTTATGCATTATGAATAGGTCCTTAATGTCCGTGCTATCGCCATAGAGGACAATGCTGCGAGACAATTGGGAATGCGAGTACTTATGTATCTATTAGATACAACATTTATATTTTATAATAGCTACTTTTGCCGTTGCTTGCCACTGTAAAGACAATTTATCAAGCCGCGGTAGCATATCAAGCACCACCCTTCAGGTTTTCTTCCTTCTAAATCATGAATTATGATTTTTATGATTATTTTTTTATGATTATGAGGGGTTGGTTTGCTCCTACGCCAAAAAAAATCACCTATACAAGATTTTTATTAAAATATTTTTTTTATTCTTCTTTGAAATTTATTGCTTTTGTACTTTTAAACCTGTTAACCTTTTTTATGGCTAGATCTTATTTTTAATACTTTCCCCAATTCTTGGATCGAAGCGGCCCAATTCCCTGGCCCCCGCGATCGCCAGACCTCACCTCTCTTGACTTTTACACTGGGGAAGGGACAAGGATTTAGTTTACACAACTGAAGTGTCCACTCGTGAAGAACTAGTAACTCGCATTGATGCTGCGTTGGAGGCGATGAAACAGGAGATGCTACTTTGTACAACAATGGTTAAAATTAGAAACCGATGCAGAGCGGGCATAGCAAATGAGGGAATTTTAAATAAATAATAGATTTGCACTATGCGTTAGTTTTTCAAGTCTATGTGCTTAATACATCATTTTTTCAACCTTTACATTGATAAATTTCGCAAAACATTTAAGTTTTCACATGAGTAGATTTCCGTCAAAATGGTCCGCCTTGGTAGAAAACATCGAATAATTTTGGTGACAAAAGAGATATCAAAACAAACTACCTATCATTAGAAAGCTCACCCTTTAGAGATGTTTTTAACAAATCAGAAGTCATCCATCACTTTGTTTTTTCAAAATCAAAAAAGAGGGCCTATAACTTTGTTTCTAGCAAAGTGCCATTTACATGTTTTATTTAAAAGGGTATTTCCTACCAACCAATAAGACTATAATAGCAGAAAAAAAATTAGATCTGGCCATAAAAAACAAAGTTAGACGGGTTTAAAGATACAAAAGCGATAAATTACAAAAAAAAATAAAAAAAAATCTTGAGACCTAGGTGAAATTTTTGGCGTAGGTAGTTAGCAAACCACCCCCAATACCCCCCATTTTCGTATGTTCAACGTTCTTCTGAACACCCTGTATATGGAATTTGTGTTGGCTGGAGCCAACCATGGCGGTTATTGTTCCTGAAAGCAGATAAACAGGATTATCCTCTATTTGGTATAGATAGATAGATATGCATTTATTTCGGTACAACATAGACAATTACATGAAAAAATAATCAATTAGGGTACATTATAAATGATTAAAAAAAATTAGAACAGAATAAAAAGAAAAACATTAACTACTAAATAATTATAAGAAATTAACGGAATTATAAAACATCATCATCATCATCATCACCCTATTAACGTTCCCACTGCTGGGACACCGGGACTTCTCTCTTGACGAGAGAGATTAGACCTTTATTCACCACGCTGGCCAAGTGCGGGTTGGTGAATGTCACATGTCCTTCAAACTCTTTAAAGTTCTCAGAACATGCTGGTTTCCTTACGATGTTTGCCTTCACCGTTAAAGCACGAAAAATCCAGAGGTACGTGAAAATAAGACATCACAATGAGGAATAAAAAAGAATTAAGTCATACATTATTTATAAAAGTACGTAGGTGTACAGGACCTTTGCCTTTCGTGCACCTTTAGCTAAATTTAATTCCTTTTTCAGCGTGTCCGAAACCACTCACTCACATCACTGTGCCTACTATCTCACCACCCGTTCTTCTCCACGTTCCGCGAGTGCCTCTTCATCTTGAAGAAGTTGATCGATGCGTGCAACGAGTCCTCGAGTCCGAGGCGCGTTGGCGCTTCCAGGCAGATTTTGAGGTACCTTTGAAGTTTACTATGTTGACAGATATTGAGGTGTTTTATTAATCTTTGTAATCCTATATAATATTAGTATGTTGGAAATTCCACGGGCAAAGTCGCTAGCTAGATAATTATAATAGAATATTCACAATTTTTCGAGAAGAAAAATCCAGAGGTGCGCGGCGAGGTTTGAACCCACCTTCGGTACGAAAGTCGAGTGTACTCCCACTTAGCCAACATGGCTTTTTATAGGTCGTGCTTATTTTAATCAAGCTTCTATTCTGCTATCTTTAATCAATATATTTTATTGAAATAAAGAGACACAGTATCACTATACATTATAAATTTAAGTTAGTTCGTATGCGTATTGCAGTTAAAAAAAAACGGAGTAGCTACTAGACTTAGTGCTATTTACTAAAAATCCTATCATAACTGTTGGACAACAAAATTTAAGTCTATACTTATATTATAATATAAAGCTGAAGAGTTTGTTTGTTTGTTTTTTTGAACGCGCTAACCCCAACAAAACTACTTATGTTCTTATTTTTATATTATATATAGCCTATTAATCGGGGACGGAGGTTTTGTCCGGGCTGGGCTAGTGCGTGAAGCGATTTTTTAGTTTTTCGTAATGTGGTCCGGAGAAGCCATCTACCTTCTAGGTCTTCATGTCCTATCTTAGACCACATCGTCACTTTACATCAGGTAAATTGTGGTCAAATAAAGGCTTATCGAGCATAAAAAAAAAGTGCAAAGCAAGTTCAGAATAAAATTCAAAATAAAAAAAACAACAAAGCCTAAATTCACTCTTATATTGCCTTTACATTGTGTCTAGTTTGATAAATCCAATGATTATTGTATTATCATTGGTTAGTTTCTTAGGTTGGTTATTCATTTCCGTCGACTCCGGACGTCGGTCGCGTGCGTTCACTTGTTCCATATTGAATCACAAGTACGAAACAAGACAACCCACGCGATGTCCGGAGTGTCGCTCCTATTTCTGCCAACAACAAGATCCGTGACGATGAATATAAACTACCCTAGACGCTGATCTGAATCTCAAATGCTGAATTCACCCCGACTCCATCAGTTACAGATAATGAGTTACAAACAAGACAATATTGACTTTGGAAGGTCACCGGACAATTTGTGTTACTTAGTTTTCATGAAATAAAATGGCTGTGATTCTTTAGGCATTATATTTATTTGCTTTTGGAAATTATTTGAAAGGAGAGAAAGTAAATTTCAACCGGATTTATGACAACGAACACTTAAAAGAACAACATTTCTCCGTTTTTACAAAAACTTCTAAGGCATAAAATATTATCTTTAAATAACACCTCCTTACTTTTGGGTTATCTGAATAATCCTTTTCACCCTTATATTTTCGGTATTACTGGCATTCAGGGCATTGACTCAGGCCTGATAATGGAGTTTTAGTCTTCCTTGTGTTTTATTGCCGACAGGATAATAACTTTAAGTATAAGGAATAAACGTATAAACTACATAACTTCGCACAATCTAAATACTTTTATGTCTATTTATGATGTTTATGAACGCAAATTTTCGATTCTCCTATAAGTTTTTCGTTCGTTTCTCCCGGCATGAGTCATTCTTATGGTTTCTACATCCTTATGACAGCTTTTGACAATTTTTAACATACAATATGATAGTCCAATGACTAGTCGTGATGCAATGAGTTATTAAAGTGTGGCTTTTAAATTTACACACTATGCTGACAAAAATGTCAATAGACTAGGAGATAAAGACGACCTCTGTGGCTGGGTGGGCGAACGTCCGCTTCAGGCGCAGGAGGTTGCGGGTTCGATTCCCGTCGGGGGACCAGATTTTGTACGATCTACAATTTCTGGTTTCGGGTCTGGGTGTTTTCTATGTATCATATGTATGTTTTTACAAAAAAATAAATGTATCTATGTAGTATATCAGTCACCTAACTCCCATAGTATAAGCTCTGCTTAGTTTGGGGTTAGGTGATGCTGTGTGAGCAGTCCGGAAATATTATTATTATTATAAAGTACGTTTCCTTTGACAGGGACACAGTATGGTCAGTCCTAACTGGTCAATCGTACGACAACACGCCGACGATAGTCCTCCACGACGTGAAAGAGATAGAGACATGGATCCTCCGTCTCCTTTCCGCGCCCGTGCCCGTCCCGGGAAAGACTCGAGTGGAGCTTGAGGTGTTGTCTCCAACCGCACATTCGCCGCTGATCTTCGCGTTGCCTGACCATACGAGATTCACCTTGGTGGATTTTCCGTTGCATTTGCCGTTGGAACTTCTTGGTAAGTTATTTCTATGTATTTATTTTAAACTTATCTTTAGTCCACCCACCAACCTGCATTTACCAGTTGGAACCCCTCACCCCCTCATTTTCAGGCCTATATGCATGTGGCCATGGTCATTATGATGATGATGATTCTTAAATCCATTTTTTCTTACCTCTCCAGGATTTTTTGTGGCTCATATGTATAATATTTTTATTTTATTTTATTTGGGTGTCTCAGATATATATTGTCACACCTATTGTCATGGACAATTTTTTAATCCATAATTTAAAAAATGTACTGGACCAATAAATATAATTTTCTACTAAACATGTATTAGTTAAAGCTAATTTTAATTGTCTACATCAATCACTTTGTAATTTGTTAGAAATTTACTAAATTTATTTTAATTAATGTTTGGCTATTCTTTAGCTCAAAACATTGAAGTATCTTGTTGAGGGTTAAGTTAGTTAGTTAGCTTAAAGAGCCGCTATCCAAAGAAAGTTGGAGAAATGAAGATCAAAAAAGATTAAGAATACCTAAACGGTCAATCACTTATAGTACCAAATCCAATTACGCCGTATTATCTTAGTATAAATTATTTGTAAGTGAGTTAACCTTTTGTTCGTTCGTAGAACTTTGGGAGCTGACCTTTGTAAGGTTCATCAGGCTATTCTCATATTTACACAAGCTATAACAAAAGGTCTATTATTAGAATTTTACTGGTTTCTTAGCATAGTGGTTACAATGTTAATGTAATTTTACTTTTACTACATTTCTTTATTTATGTAATGTAAATATCTCGTTTTTGAAGTTGAATTTTTGGATTATGTTCCAAATCGATTGATCTTACCTGAAACAAATTGGTTGGGTTTATCTATTGATTTTTACTAGTATAGCTTTTACCACGCCTACCTAAAAATGTCCTAGTCAGTCTCACAAAAAGAACGATAACTTATTTGTCATATATTTACAGGTGTAGAAACATGCCTCAAAGTGCTAACACTAATCATACTGGAGAACAAAGTGGTGGTGCAATCCCGCGACTACAACGCCCTCTCTATGTCGGTTATGGCACTAGTCGCGATGTTGTACCCGCTGGAGTATATGTTCCCCGCTATACCACTTCTACCCAGCTGTATGAATAGCGCTGAACAACTGCTGTTGGCCCCAACGCCTTTCCTCATAGGCATACCGGCAACCTTTCTCACTTATAAGAAGAATTTTAGGTAAGTTTTAGAAGCTTAGTAAACCGATATATCTAAATAAGTGACTACAACGCCCTCTCTATGTCGGTTATGGCACTAGTCGCGATGTTGTACCCGCTGGAGTATATGTTCCCCGCTATACCACTTCTACCCAGCTGTATGAATAGCGCTGAACAACTGCTGTTGGCCCCAACGCCTTTCCTCATAGGCATACCGGCTACCTTTCTCACTTATAAGAAGAATTTTAGGTAAGTTTTAGAAGTAAACCGATATATCTAAATAAGTGACTAAAACGCCATCTCTATGTCGGTTATGGCACTAGTAGCGATGTTATACCCGCTGGAGTATACATAATGTATGTTCCCCGCTATACCACTGCTACCTAGCTACATTAAAAGCGCTGAACAACTGCTGTTGGCCCCAACGCCTTTCCTCATAGGCATACCGGCAACCTTTCTCACTTATAAGAAGAATTTGAGGTAAGTTTTAGAAGCTTAGTAAACCGATATATCTAAATAAGTGACTAAAACGCCCTCTCTATGTCGGTTATGGCACTAGTCGCGATGTTGTACCCGCTGGAGTATATGTTCCCCGCTATACCACTTCTACCCAGCTGTATGAATAGCGCCGAACAACTGCTGTTGGCCCCAACGCCTTTCCTCATAGGCATACCGGCAACCTTTCTCACTTATAAGAAGAATTTTAGGTAAGTTTTAGAAGCTTAGTAAACCGATATATCTAAATAAGTGACTAAAACGCCCTCTCTATGTCGGTTATGGCACTAGTCGCGATGTTGTACCCGCTGGAGTATGCATAATGTATGTTCCCCGCTATACCACTGCTACCTAGCTACATTAAGAAGAATTTTAGGTAAGTTTTAGAAGTAAACCGATGTATGTAAATAAGTAACAACAACGAACTCTATATCAGTTATGCCATTATCTCTATACAATACAATACAATACATTTACAATTTTTTAAGCTAAAAAAGACTTAAACGCGCCCATTTTCACGAGCGTGGCGGATGATGTCAGTAATAAAGTGTTTGACTCCCAAACTCACTGAAAGTTATAATCAGTTTAAGGAAACCAATATATATTTACGTCACATGTAATTTCGGCCAAGCGGTGTGTTTGGGAAATATTGCGAACAAATATGATGATTAAGTTTCATTATAAAATTATAATAAATTTTTAATACTTGTATAAGTATTTTTTGAAACAATAATGATTACAAGAACAAAGAAACATTCAATTTAAAAGTTTTGTACTTATTACATGATCTTTCAGTTTAACCATGATCATGTTGCTGACGGTTGAGCCAAAAGTCAACAAATATTTTTATAATAACTAAATAATGTAGATAACTATGATAGTTTTAAAGAATAGTGTTAATATTTTGTATTTAATATATAACTTTTATTTGCACCAGGTTACCGGACGACATTTGGCTAGTAGATCTAGACGCGACCAAGCTCATAGCACCAACAGGCAACGACCAGGACCTACCTCCCCTACCGGAACCTGAAGGGTCCGTCTTAAAAAGTCACTTAAAACAGGTAAAAAATATCCGACTTATGCTTTGAATGTTTGTGTGACCACTAAATTACTTTTCTCAATCGAATCACAAAATTTCTTTATTCAAGGCCTGTGTACACTGAAAGTTATGAACTTAATGTCTAGTATTAATACATTTTGGTGGCATTTATAAAGCTACGGTCAAACCTGCGACTAAAGCTACTGCGAAGTGGGAGCGACTGCCGCGCGGCGGACATACCCTATGGCTCTTTGGAATATCTACCTCAAAGGGCGACGTTTTAAGGCAAAAAAGTTTTCAGTTACCGACACTCCCGCATCGCGTCCCGCTCCCGCGTTGCTGACGCGTAGGTTTGACAGAAGCCTAAAATATTCTGTACGAATTAATGAGAAGCATTTTGACTAATGGTGTTTGACGAGAGTCTAATAGCCTTAATCCAGACAGATCACAGAATTAATGAAGATTAAACAAAATCAAATGGTAACAAAACTGATTTTATACAAAACGTACGTAAATAAAGCCTGTTTTGTTTCTTTGCTGATTTGCGTCTCTTCCATGTGTGCGACTATTGTTGCTGATATACTCGTATGAGATTTATGTCAAAACAAACAATTGGAGAGTATACCTCCTACCTTATAAGCTCAACTCAGTATCGCCACAGAAGTGAAAGAAAAAAAAACAACTGGAGATGCGATGCAAATAAGTCGCGAGTTCCGTTCCTTATACAAAAAAGAATTAAAAACTTTCGTGAGCACAGGCCTTTTTGCACTGGCGCATTGTTATCGATGTCGCTAAACTGCTCTGTGAAGTTATACATCCTTTATCTTCTAGATGTTCTGATAACAATTATACTTGCCTTTTTACTGGCTGAAACGAAAGCGCTTCCTTTACTAACTATTCTATCTCTACTATTTTTGTGAACATATTATATCTGTTGTGTTTCGTGTTTGTAATATTAATTTGCATCATGTGATATTCCAGCGTTGATATGGCAGCGCTTTCGGTTTAGCTTATTCTGTTCTCGTCCATCCTTTTTCGAACTAGGCATGCAAGTCAATCAGTTTTATAGCTATACACAAAAATGTTTGAACATTGTGATTCTAAAAAAGATTTTCTAGAGACTAGATTTTTGTTGTAGACAAAATTTTGCTGTAAATCGGATGGCCAACTAATAGTTGTTTGGAGCCACCGCATACTTTGAAGATAGAATAAAAATCCATAGCTAATCTTTAAATAAACATGAAAGATTTCGTTACACAAAAGCTATTTATATAAATATAAAATAAAATAGCTATAAAACTGATAACTGCCATGCCTGTTTCTTAACAGTACGGATTGTTTTACGGGCATTTTGTGCTAAAAAAAAAGATATAATCTAAAACTTTTCTTAAGACCCCTAATTCAATTCATCTTCAGATTCTTCAGCCTCCCAAGCATGAACGCCTTACCTAAACTTTGTAAATTTAGGAAATTTTATCTACTTATATCTACTAAATAAAATCAAAGTAGGTAGATTAACAAACTGAAAATAAGAAAAAAAAATATTTTTTAAATATTTTATGTGAGTATGGTTGTTACGCAACTTTAAATCGACAAAAATCCTAAACTATCAATGATTTTTAAATACCTATTGAACACCCCACATGACATAGTTTGTTGACTTCATTTATTTTTATTTTATATAAAGCAAAATTTCAAATTTAAGAAAAACCCTCGATTCCAGGGCTTAAATTTTCTTAAAATTAAAACCCCATCATATTTTGTAATGTGCACGCGATGCGCTTTCATTCGATACCCCACTCGAGTATATTTGCAGATTTTCGGTTTTCCTTCCCCACTCTAACCCCTATAACTTTTAAACGGCTCTACCGATTTTCATGAAACATATCTAAGAACACTCCCGCCAGACTAACCTTTCATACAAAAAAAACGAAATCTAAATCGCTCCATCCGTTCGGGAGTTATGATGTCCCAGACAGACACACAGACCGACAGACACGTAAAACTTATAACACCCCTCTTTTTTAGTCGGGGGCTAAAAATGGCGTCCAGTAATCGCGCTTTAGTGAAACACACACTATCATTCAATCGATAACTCTTAGTACGGCACTAAGAGTTATCGATTGAATCATAGAAATCGGCCAAAGCGTTCGGTCTATATTGTGGGACAAAGGAACATGCATACATACATAGACTGTTAATGACATTACCAATCATTTGCGTAACGCAGTCGGGAAATAAAGTATGGGCTGCATGCCATCACCACTTTGTAAGCTTAACATAACTTATAGTTGGAGTAACCGTGACAAGGCTTTACCAAATCCGCGATCTAAGAGTCTCGGAGAGTTATGTCTGGCCTTCACGCTTGGACTGGCAGAATCAGGATGTGCCGAAACTGTCACGATCAACAACTCACTAACATACTCCCTCACTTTCTCGACGTTGTAGGCTGTGCATCTCTTGGGCAGTTCCGGTATTGGTGTAAATATCAACTCTTTTACATTGCACACTTTGACTTTTATTCACGAAAGTTGTGTTACAGTGGTTTCCCTCCATCTGTGCCAGATTTTAACATGAATACACAAAATATCACCCATGCATCACAATTTCATTGTTACTTAAAAACCATCATTAGTCATTTTATTTTAATTTTAATTCACGTGGGACTTATCAAATGAAATAAATAAATACTACCGGACTTATTACAGAGCATCACCTAACTAAGCATTGCTTGTACAATGGGTGTTAGGTGACTGATAAACTAAATATAAACCTTTAAAAAAAATTTAAAAAATAGGAATACAATAATTCATTGATTTTTATCTCTCAACCAAATTAACAGTTACAGTTTCGCAACACAGCAGTTGTTAAAACCTGGCTAATTCTTAAAAGATTTCGCACGTTTACATTTTTAGTTATTATTTTTTATGTACATAATTTTACAATAAGCTATTAAATAAAATAAGTTGTTCTGAAAGTCTTGTTATAAATTTGGCACACATGGAATTCGACTGAAATAGGTGTTGAGAAACTTTTCAAGTGTACACATAATTTCCATGGTAACCCAATTTCCTTCATAACTGTTTTACGATTCAGCGCTAACACGATTTCAGTCAGGTTTGCTAGCCGCAGCATGTGTGTCGTTTGGTGCTGTAGTACTTACGCAATGCTATACCTATAAATACCTTTGATATTATTATTATTTTATCCTAAGGAGATAGCATATTAGTCCGCTTTAAAAAAATCTAAATGCCAAACTAGTAACCTCAGTTTATTCCTTTGAAAATAATTCTCTATCGTTTCCAATTGGTGGTATTGAGTATCACTGCTGCGTCATAGTATGACTCAGTCAAAAAGAAACGGCCTAATACGTAATATATATCTTGTTGCTCTAAACCCGTTGTTATTAAAGGGGCAGTCTTTTAATAAAAAAACTGGACACATATGCCATCTCCGGGATTTTCTCTCAGAAGCCTAAATGTCTGCATTTGGCTGTTTACTTATATACAGCTATCGTAGCGTAGTGAGTTTGGCATTTCTTAACTCAAATGCAGCAATGAACAGATAATGTTTGGAAGAGTGATTTCGTAGAGTAGTGTGGTTTAAAAGCCCTAATGTGCTGTATAAATAATAAATTATTATACTCGTATCCCTTTAAATAATCGCTAAGAGCCAGTATGAAGGCAGCACTTTGTAAAATACACAAGCAGGGTTAGAAGAATATATCTCTACTTCCTACCCAAAATTAAACAGCATCATTCGCCGTTTTGTGTCCAGTAAATTGAGAGGGAAATAACTTACTCGTAATAAACATTTTCTCAAAAATTGAAGAATTGATCTACTTTAGACTAAAGAGATTGATTGCCTGAGGTCCAGATATTTCCATATTTACATTATTTTATTTATTAGAAATAGAAATAGTTTATTCAACAACTTATAAAACAATTATTGAGGAAACAAAAAGCTTAACAGGAAAATAAAGCTATGGCATTAAAATAGTTATAGCGGCTAAAGCTAGAAACAGTTATGACATTATATTGGAGATATATTCTTCTACTCTTATTTTTAAAAAGCTTTGTGTAATGTAGTTAATGTAATCATTTTTTGTGTCAGGCCCTGAGTAGTCTGACGAACAATACTGCTGAGCAGGCGACAGCGCTTCTGATGCCTTCGTTGAGGGACGGCGTTGGCGGCGCTACTTTGAAGTGAGTTGAAAACAATGATTTAATTATACTCTTTACTAGCGGTCGGCTCCCGCTTCGCACCTAGTTGACCGTATTGTGAATCTAAACCATTCTCAAACCCACTTAGACACACACAAAAAAAATTATAAAAATCGGTCCAGACGTTTAGGAGGATTTCAATGACTAACACATGTGCAGAAGTTTTATATATATATATAAAGATTTAAACTGTGTTTGTTCATTTGCTATTATTTTGAACTATGCTCCTAGGCAATGAATAGAATATTGATATAATAGCTATACGAAAATACATGACCACTATAATAACATAACAAATAAATATTTCCAGACTAATCACACACCTAACCCAAAACTAAGCAGAACTTGTACAATGGGTGTAAGATTATGACGCATCCGGAACTTTCGCACACAGGATTCGAACCTGCACCTCCGCTTTCCCAGAGCGTCTTAATGTCTTTATGCATAAAGCTAAAAAGTAGTTTAACATAAAATGTAAGGTTTATCACTTATTATAAATTATAAATAGGTATGGGTATAAGGTGAGTGATACTACATATATTAATATTTGTATATGAAACAGGCACAAAATACATAGAAAATACCCAGACCAGAAACGAGAAATTGTAGATCATTGTATAATACGGTAATACGGAGGTAATCGAACCGGCAACTTTATACTTTATGGAAATATATTTACCATATTCTAGTAGGCTGTAGCAATTTCTTGGAAGTCTTAAAATAAATAAATAACAGATACGATCCATATATACATACTTAGTTATTTTAAACCTCTAGGGTCCAGCCAGCATCATACCGTTCATCGGACGGCGTTCACTCCGCGCCGCACAGCACGCCGGAAAGCCGCCGCGTGTCCGTCGCGACCAACGCGAGTGCGGGCAACACTCCCGCGCGACACTCGCTCGCTTCGCCGCAAACGCAGCCGCAGCCATTCAACCCTCTCATCTACGGCAGCGATGTGGACTCAGTAGATGTCGCTACTCGCGTCGCTATGGTAACTGTACTGTTTGTGCACCTACACTTTTACTGACCTATTTACCTATAAGGAACATACACATTGACGGTGCTGCCAACTGATGCCGTCAATTTGAATGTTTTACCCTAACGGCTAAACATTTGGCATTCTGACAGTCGCATAAGTGCTGCCACCTATAGCTTCTGCAGGTTCCTTATAGTAAGTTTTAGCCACCGTTTGTCCTTTGCGACTAACTCGAGTGCGTATACACATTTTGTGATTTTTATCTAATTATCCGGTAAAGGGTCATGCATGACTGCCCTGATATAATTTGTCATCAAAATCCGTTTATGTTTTTGCAATGAGATAAAATTGTGGCAAAGACAAGATAAAATAATGTTCTTGTCTATGGTATTATCATTTATTATTTATTTACAATTTAATACAACATCTTTACAGGTTATTTTTGGGCCCTAATTTGATGATATATTTATATTTATTACAAACACGACAACAAAACAGATTTCAATACTAATACTAAAGATACTAATGTTTGTCTCATAATACCTCTTGAAGATACTTATTAGTGGCTTCATTAATATGATTAGCACTAAACCTAATTTGATAGTGAAGCATACTATTTATATTATTTAAAACACTTTATAAATCAAAATGAAATTGTGTACAAAAAAGTGGGATTAATGCATAGGCATTATTAACCTTTAATGGATGGTAACATTGTTTGCGTGCGTGTTATATGTGTAGCACAATAGATAATAATGTTTAAATAATATCAAACAGTAGGTAGGTACTCATTTTGTGCAAATAAACGAAAATCCTCCAATATCGTCTAAATGGTTGTTAAATAACGTCCCCAAACGTATTATCTTAAATACAGTCTTGACAAGTTTCGTTCATTCTTCCAGGTCAGGTTCTTCAACTCCCAGAACAACCTGGCGAATTTCATGGAGCACACGCGAACGTTGAGGCTGTACCCGCGGCCGGTCGTCGCTTTCCAGATAAACAGCTTTCTCAGGTCCCGGCCGCGGACCACGTCGTTCCTTAACAAGTTTGCTAGGACTCAGGTGAATATTTAGTTAGACATAACTATTATTTTTCGGAAAAATATTAATCCTATCAGCTTTTAAGTAGGTACTTATCGTGTTTTTGAGTAATAATTAATGTTTTTCTTTCTGTCTTTCTTTCTTAACTTCTTACACTAAAAAAATCAATAAAACATTGATATAATTAATATCTTTAGAAGATAATTGAAAATGAAAATAAATTATATATATTTTATATATTCTGTGCTCGCCAACGCTCGTGCCAAGTGTGGAGAGCATCAGCAAACCTCCCTTCAATATCATTAAGCCTTAATTACTATAACCAATAAGAGACGCCTATGCCCAGATGTAGACTAACTACGGCTAAAAATATTTATTTACTTTACAAGCAAGTGCAAGTGCGTACAGTGGGACTGTACGCCACTTACGGGCGGCTGCCTCCACCCACATTATCAAATCACGTGATCGCTTAACTCAGCTATTCCCTTTCTCCCCAGGCTGTAGAATTCCTCGCGGAGTGGTCGCTAACTCCTTGCAACGTGGCTTTCCTCCGAGTACAGACGGGCGTGTTCGACCCGCGACAAGTCGGCGATAAACCCAAGTGGTTTGCAGAAACGCTGCAGCCTGTGCGCTTCGCCGTTTGGGACGACGGCAGCTCGCTTAACGGCGCGCTGAGGCAACTGCAGAGACAGGAAAATCAACCCACAGGTAACTCTCTTCTTTGTTTCTTCTGTGGTAAAATCTTCTAAGATGATACACTCTTCCAATGGTATGTATATGTAGCCTTTCTCCGGGTACAGTCGGCAACAAGACTGAGTGGATCGTTGGGACGCTACAGCCCGTGCGCTTCTCCGTTTTGGGCGATGGCAACTCGCTGAACGACGCGCTTAGGGAACTACTCGTCTAATAAAAACTAAAAATTTAAAAAAACATGACATTCGTTCTTAATTTACAATCTACTAATATTATTTTGTAATATTCGTTTGTACTTTGCACTCTAGTATATTCCCACTCGAACACAAATTCGATTATTCTTCCCACTTTTATCCGCCACAACTTTTAAAATGAATATGTCTAAGAACACTCGCGCTTAATCCACCTTTAAACCGTTTGGGAGCTTTATACTATGGTGCCACACACGTCAAACTTATTACACAATTCAATTTTGGTCGGGGGTTAACAATACAAACACAAAAATGGAGGAAAAATTAGACGAAAAGAAACTTATCCGGGTCAGTACTTGTACTTACCAAGATTATAAAAGTACTAGCTGACCCGGATAAGTTTATGCCTAACACATTTATATTGACTGAATATTGGCCACAGAAAGATAATTCTGATAAAAAATTCTTTTTTTTTCATGATTAACAAGATTTCTATAGTAACCGAAGAATTTACTGCTTACAATCCTTTGTTGTGCACATCTAGGGTGTTTCAACTCACTCTTGCTAACTGAATCTAAAGCAGATTCAGTTTTTATTACTAAAGATACCTATTATTATTTATTTCTATACCTGAGGTGTTAAATTTTTCGGCGCAGATGAAAGCGGGTCCGACTCCGAAGGCGCAGAAAGTACGAGCTCCTCGTATTCCTCCCTCAGTGACTTCGTCTCTGAAATGGTTTCTTCTGACATGTCAGCTGGTAAGAACCCTACTAATATAAGATAAAGATAAGATAAAAAACGTTTATTATGTCATCAAACTTAACGTAAATTAAATATTCTACAGATGAAACATAGTGATTCTTAATGACATTAATGGTCACCAATCAGCATGTGCTATGACAGAACTAGGTCCAGAATATCATAAACGTGAAAGTTTGTGATGATGTGTTTGTTGCTCTTTCTCCCCAAAACCACTGAAGGGATTATGATGAAACTTTACAGTAATATATCTTATATATCAGAATACTACATTGACCCCTTTTAATTTTTAATAAGAAAAATACTACATGTCGCGAAAATTCTACTATTGCGAGTGATGTCCGATTTGGATAAAATTTTACTCGGATATAGATAGCTGTTGTCCCAGTGAAGAACAAAAGCTACTTATTACATGTCGCGAAAATTCCACTATTGCGAGTGATGTCCGATTTGGATAAAATTTTACTAGGATATAGATAGCTGTTGTCCCAGTGAAGAACAAAAGCTACTTTTTACCGCGGTAAAATCAATTTTTACGCGGCAAAGCCGCGAGTAGAAGGCTAGTATTCTAATGTAAGTGTAGCTATACTGACTGACTAACTATCCCGTAGAAAAAAAAGAATAAATTGACAATAGGCATAGTTTATAATATAGGTCACACTCTTATCACCCAAAGTATGTCCAATGAAATTGATAGGACCTTTAAAGCCACCTTAATGGGTCTTGGCCAATAATTTATAACACTCACCACACTTAAGACAGGTAGGTTAGGGAACGCAGTATTTGATCTTGTGCTCATAGAATATAGAATATAGAAGACAAGGCAGTTGCTTGCTTTTGTTATCAATAAAAAGGTTATTATATGAATGATACATATTTGTTTTGCAGGTAACTCGCACCAACACCACGTGATAGGAGAAACTTATAGCGCTGTAGTACAAGTGCCGATGACTTTATCGTCTTCATTGGACCCTAAAACGGTAAATAATTATCTCAATTTACAAAATAAATTTCAAACAAATGAATATCTAATTAACCTATCAATTATTTATATAAATAAGCTATGAATACTTAAATAATAAGTTGGCAATAAATTAGTTACGGTTAGGGGTTAGGGATTATTGGAGCGGTTTGGCTTATTCCACAATAACGATGTAGTACCTATTGTAAGTATTTTTAAATACTTACTTTAAAGTATCCTTGTTGTTTTAGTTAAAATAAATAAGCATTATTGAATTTTAGTGTATATAAGTTGTTGAATTTGTAATTAATATATAACATTAACTGTTATATATTAATAAATAATATATATATATTTCCCTAGGTTTATAGCCCACCATCATCGCTAATGTTCGGAGAGGAGGAAGTGGAGGGGAGGGCGTCAACCTCCCCCTCCCCCTCAGGCGGCAGTAGCTCCGAGCACAGCGACGCTTCAGACGACGAACCACCCGCCAAGGAACCGCACCCACCGCCTGTTAAGAAGAGCGTAAGATATAGACCAGTACTAATCCCCCGCCATCTCTTATGTTCGGAGTAGTACCGAGCACAGTGATGCTTTAGACGACGTACCGCCAGCGAAGGAACCAAACTCACCGCCCGTTAAAATTTAGAACCCTTTATAAATGTTTTCTCTTTTGGTGTTATGGCAAATGTACATATGTATATATCTTGCAATCTATAACTTGTAATTGTTATCCAACAAGCATAGACCAGCTTCACTCACATGGCTATTTAACTGTAAGAGCTAACCAAGCAAAAGTTTTTATCAAGCATGGTGTGTATTTCCAATTCCCCCCACTAAGATTGTGGGAGGTCTATGCCCTGCAGAGGACTTGCTACGGCCGAAACGATATGCAGTAGATTATTTCCCATCATTCATCATATCCATCATGGCTTATTTCACATAGCTAAATCACTGTAAATGCTAAGCCCCACCACATATTCTGCAGGACACAGATAGCGGCAGTTTCGGTCGCGAATCCGACTCCAACTCGACCACGACGCCTAAAACCGTGGTCAGCCGGCAGCGCGCCGCGGCCGACAGCGGCAGCACTAGCGAATCTGAACGCGCACTCACCCCGTCGCACCGATCGCACTCGCCGCACACTTATAATAAGGTTTGCACCTCACAGAGACACAGTTATACACAAAAATTATGTTTCGTTCAAATTCGGCCGCGGCTTGTCACCACCTTCCGGGCTGGGCCAGTGCGTGAAGCGATTTTTTCGTGTTTCGTAATGTGGCCCGGAGAAGACATCTACCTTCTAGGTCTTCATGTCCCATCTTAGACCTCATCGTCACTTTACATCAGGTGAGATTGTGGTAAAAAGATGGACGACCCAGCAAAAAAAAAAATGTATTTTTGTTGTTATTTACTTTACAACATAACTTGTCACCACATATATACACGACGATCAACAGTGATATCTGATATGACTCTGAAAGAGACATATAACGAGATATTTCGGAAAATATAGGAAATCGCTACTCAGACTAAACGGAGGCTCGGGTAATGGAAGTGTATTTGAATACGAAGAACCCTATTACATTAAAAACATATTACATACATATGTATATACCTACCAGCTCTACAATGCTACGCTATATTTTATACAGGCTTTATACGAAAGGCTGTAATAACTTAGTAAACAAGGTACAGTTATAACCCATTCCGAACTTTGTAAGAGAGAGACACCGATTACATTGTAATAAATTTTCTAAACATTTATTCAATACCTCGACAGTTTTGTAATAATTAATTTCGTAATATATACCTGAATGATTGTGGTTTTAGAATATAAACAATATTTTCCAACTTTGATCGACACTTAAACAGTATATTTTACCTGTACTGCGAATTTTTTATAATATTTAATAGTAGCAAATGTTTTACTTTTTATTTTTTTTTCAGAGTGGAACTGGGGTTTCCCGACAAGCTTCACAATCGTCTCTACTAGAACAATTCGCAGCGCAAGCCAAAGAACTTGTCAGAGAAACAACTCGTCAAAGCAGCCAAGAAGGATTACTCGCACACATGGACAAGGTATTGTTATTGTAATTGTTATTATTTAGTAGAGCTTATACAATTTATTTTGTTACATTTGTTACAATTTTTGTTTATTCAATTCCAAGGGCATATTGGTTCTGATTTTCTTTTTAAGTTGTTTTAATTACATATATTATTTAAGTATTTTATGGATTGTTTTAATAATTTATTGTGTTACTACTAAACTTACCAAAAAGAAGAAAGGAAAAGTTGCGGACACTGAAGAAAAGAACATTTTTGCTCCTTTTGGTCAGGTATATTCAAATTCGTGTAGCGACGCTAGCTGAAGTTTTCGATAAAATATTACCAAAATCATTTTGTCACTGCCAAAACTGCACTGGCCAGCAATAAAAAGCTTCTTTTAGAGTTAGAAAACATTTTGTACATAAAATTCTTCACATAGGTAAAGAAAGGAATTCTCTAGATATAGGTCGTGCTTCATATTTTACATTTAATTCTTCACATACATAAAAGTTGTTACTCTCTAGGTCTAGACATAGTCTGCTTTATAGCCACTGCAACCTAGAAATGATATCTTAATTAGTAGTTCCTTAGGCTTAGAAAAATGTAAATTAACAATATAGATCACCCTCAAAACGGATATTCTTAGTACACTAGCCTTGCCTCGTGCGGGGACCGTCGCTTAATTTATGGCCTATGTATTGTCATACATATTTTCGTACATTTTGTACGATTCAACCATAAATCACCACCTATAGTTTAGATTGGCTAACTACTACATTAACACATATTTTTTTACCGAACTGCATACTCTTTTATCTCAAAGGAAGAAAGCTTTTTTAATACCTAATAAATAAATTAGGTACGTGTTGCACTCAAATACAAAGATATTTTCACCTTGTGCCCTTTTGATTCCCACGCTGACGTGCTGGACTCTTATTTTGATTTTAAATTAAAGAGACCTTCGCTTGCTCGTTCATCAAAATTGAGCACGCGATTAAAAAGCAACTTTGCGCTCTTTTATAAAAAATAACTATTATAAGATACTCACTACAATATTTTATTTCGACAGCTAACTTTACACGCTAAGAAAGCTGCAGAAGAGGCTTCTAAAAGCATGCAAGAGGCTTCGAAGTCAGCAATTGAAGCCAGTAAGACTGCTTCGGCTGTCAGTAAGAACACCTTTGATGACCTCACGTATGTGGGAAAATCCACTCTTGGGGACCTAACAAAAACTGCTAAGGAAGCTGCTACGAAGAAAGGACTACTAAAGGTGAGAATTGAAGTTAGTTATTAGTAAGCAAACATTATCATAATTGATGTTTAATCCCAGAAACTAAATTTAAATGTATTTTCTTATACAACAGTTTATTTGGTTAGTAGAAACACTTTTATCTTTAACCATAAATCCACAGCAACAAGGTGGCCATTATGACTTGGTCAAGGCTTGGTCATCTTTGAGGGTCGCCCTTCGGCTAAAATAAGGTTTATGTTTGCATTTTTTATAAATGTTTATAATGCCAAATAATAAAAATAGCACCGGACTAATCAACATCAGCTAACCTCCCCATACTAAGCCCAGGAATTTAAGCTTTATCCAACACATAATTTATTTTTCGTCAAAACAGGGAGAAAGCCAAGACTTACCCAGTAGTCCTCCAAACCGGCGCGACTCGACTGCTCTTCAAACAACTAACCTACTGACAGCCACTCATAGAGATTTCCTATCGAACATCAGCTCAGACCTGAACGGGCTCGCGGCCTCGACTTCTAACATGTTCAGTGGTTTCTTCGGCTCGAATAAAAGTAAGTTCAAATTTATCAAGATTTTGTAGTGACAACTTCATATGAACAGATTCGTTACGTAACACGTCGGCGGCCGCCGGTCGGCGCTAGTCACACAAATGGTAGGCTCTTCTCTCGCTCCAGAAATCCACCAGTATTTTGGACAGCCGTTGACGCCTAGTACCGTAATTAACGTGTTTTGAGGGCATAGGCCTCTATGTCCAGTCGTGGACGTTCCCGAATCTTCGCAATACAACGGCCCTTCAAGCAACTAACCCGATCTCAGCCACTCATAGAGACTTGCAATCTAAGGCTCGCGGCTTCTACTTTTAACATTGTTAGCAGATGTTTCGGCTAGTATAAAAGTAAGTAAAATAATCATAAATTTTCAGTGAGAGCTTCAAAATATTATAATCAAAAATGATTTAAAGGGTGTTGAAATATTTGAATTGAATATACATCATTATTCATGTCAAATTTTTTATTCTTGATGAAATGAAGACAAATAATTAGTTGTGTTTCAGCATTTCTGTAATGGTAACTTTTTGACTGAAAAACATGGTTCCGACTAGAGCAGATTATGGTATCAACACGAATTCCATTCAACATTATTTATATAATAAAAAAATAGATATAAGTACCATGGAAACCTTTTTCCTTAATAAACTTTATATAACACTAGCTGTGTCCCGCGGTGTTACCCGCGTTATAATGGATTTTCCCGCGGAATGACGTTTTCCCGCGGTAAAAAGTAGCCTATGTTATTTTTCAGGCTCTAGAGATTCTGTGTACCAAATTTCATTTAAATCGGTTCAGTAGTTTTCGCGTGAAAGAGTAACAAACATCCATACATCCATACTTACAAACTTTCGCCTTTATAATAGTAGTAGGACTATAATTAATCCTTTTCAGGCAAACAACCACCAAAGCCAGCGGAATCCATCCGCAGCGGAGGTGTTTCTCCTGGTGGCGGCAGCAGTGCTTCTTTCGGGCCTTTCTCTCAAGGAGCTAGAGGCCTCGTTCAACGCACGCCGCTGATACGACACGCAACACCGGCGC
Organism: Gymnoscelis rufifasciata; assembly: GCA_929108375.1. Lineage (NCBI taxonomy): Eukaryota > Metazoa > Arthropoda > Insecta > Lepidoptera > Geometridae > Gymnoscelis > Gymnoscelis rufifasciata. The sequence continues at coordinate 5,897,225 of OV815302.1, read as the reverse complement.
CCGCGCCATCGCCGCCACACGCAAGATCGGCTGCTAATACGGAAAACCAAGCCTTCCTCAACGACGTGAGTTTACTGTACATAAGTCTCATGGAAAGTTCGGCCTTTCTTTCACTGAGCGAGAGGTCTAGTTCAACGCAGGTCGCTGATCCGACACGAGACGCCGTCGCATCGTCGCATGCGAGTTCCGCTCTCCTCAACAATGTACAATAATTAGAATTTATTTGACAGTTGGTGCAACACGTTTTGGAAGGTGAAGGTGTGGGCTGGTTGAAACTAAACCGCCTCAAGAAACTAATGGAAGATGAATCCTACAGAAACATGGTGCTCAGTAAACTCAATAGGAACTTCAACCGGAAATCAACGCCGTGCGACAAAGTTGACGATGTGGTGAGTGTCTGTTTTTTTTTTGACTCAGAAATATAGAAAATATTGATGTCCTGATTCGTTTTTAATTTTCGATTAAGATTAACTAAAACAGCTTTTCGGACGCGGCTTTGTCCATGTTTTTTGGATATTCTATACACTTATAATCCCCTGACAACAGGAAGCGCTCTTAAGGGATATGCGGTATTTACCGAAAAAATCCACATTATCCTATGAGCGCATCGCTAAACAAATAAACATGCTGTTCGGTGTTAAATTCTATTATCTTCTTCTGTTATATAATAAAACTCTTCGGTTTTATAGTATATAATTATAATATATTCTACAAAAAAAATATCTTTTTCACCAATACTGAGTAAAAGCCTTCACTTTCGAAAAATGTAATCCTAAAACCTTCATAAAACTGTTTTCGTTTTGACAGTTCATCAGTCGATCAATATGGAAAGGCATGCTCAAAGTATTACAAGCCGTGGTGCACGGGTTGGAGCATACCTACTCTAACTTTGGCCTGGGGGGAATGGCCTCAGTCTTTCAACTCGCTGAGATGGCGCATACGCACTACTGGAGTAAAGAAATCGCTTTATTAGGTAAGTACTTGGATATTAATGATTGCACACTATTTCCTTCGACTAAATAACAAAATTTCTATTTAACACTACCAGTAGTTAGTCAAATTTATAAATAAAACTTTCATGCCAGATTACTAATATTTTTTTGAATTTATCGCGAACATGGACGCGGCGGGGGGTTTAATTAATAATAGATAAAATATTTAATAATTTTCAGATCAACATTTTCTGGGCCTTCTGCTTTATATTTTCAATTTTTAAAGTAGTCAATTGGCTTGAATCCAATCATTTATTACTGAACGAAAATAAAACCAAAAGCATTCGATTTTCACTACAATGTAAAACAAAGTTCTAATTAAAATATTAAAATATAAAATATCTGATTACCTTGACGACAAAACTGCTTGGGAAGGAATTTACACCAACAACAAATTAAAAAAAGGCTAAATAATTATTTGATAAAATAACAGAACAAAAACTGAGCCAGAGTTTCTAATTGCTTGTTTTGCTTTAGTGTAAAAAAGCGAAATTACCAGATACGATAAATTTATTTATTATTTATCTAAAAGTTCAATATGTTTGTGTTTTTTGTAACGTTTCTAGCATTTGTAAAATCAAACAATGGAAATTAAATGGTTTTGTATCTTGTATTATCTCATCTTTCGATCTGACCGACACAGTTTTAAGTTGCATTTTGCATAAATATGAATATTTTGCTCTTTGTTAAGGTGACGGGGGCATGGCGAACTCTGCGATATCCGACTACAGGCACGATCTCGACACACCATCCGCGCCCTCTTCAAGGAAAAGCTCGCAATCAGGTGAATATATTTTATAAACCACGCTTCGCCCGATTTAGATTATATTAGGGCCTAGGCTTAATTTAACCTCGTTGAAATTCATCAGAACGCGGGTAACACTGCAGGTCACTGCTGTTCTTGTTTTGACTGCTTCAGTGGCGCGGTGGGCGAGGGTCCGCTTGCGGCGCAAGAGGTAGCGGGTTCGATTCCCGCCGAGGGTGAAAGTGTTTGTATGTTCTGCAAGCACTTTCTCCTTGGTCTGGGTGTTTAATATGTATAATAAAAAAAATATCTATATAATGTATGACTATTATATTAAGTATATCAGATATCTAGTACCTACCCGTAACACAAGTTTAGAGCTTACCACAGGGAAAGACGTTGTTGTGTGAAAAAAAAAAACATAGTGCTAACAGGATTCACACATTGCAGATATACCAATAGTAAACTACCCCGAGATGGATTCTTCAGAGGCGCAAAGCACCACAGAAATGTTCAAAGATATGTTGAACCAAAAACGGAACATGTTGTTCAGCAAACTGACGTCATTCGACTCCGACGTAAGTTCACCAAGAACTATAAAATCTGACAAAATAATTTCGGTTCATGGATTGAGTGTTTATTGTTTCTGAAATTGCTCCTTATATGGCATTATTGTCGAAATTGGTCCCATTGATGAAACCAGTCATAACTACCAAACCATTATGGTTTGGTAGTTGTGACTGGTTTAATAATTACAAAATAAGTCATGTCGTCGCTGTTTTGGTGCTCAATGCCATCTATTAAGCTTATATTGAACTTTACAAATTAATTGAAAAATGCTCTTTCTAATCTTGATCTGTCCCTATAATAGAGTTTTAATTTCAAAGACCAGGAGTCTTAAGGTGAAAGATTATGTTATTTTATAGAACGCTTAAAATGAAATGTTTTCTACTTATACTGAAAAGTTGTTTTTTTTAAATACGACGGTGACGGTCTTCCTATTTTGTTTCATTAAATGATGATAAAATCGTTTTTTTAAGCTTTAGCTTACCTGTCTTTGAAGTTAAGGTTGATAAGATAATAATATTGAAAATGTTTTGTTTTGTAGACACATATTTTAAGTAGGTATCTCTTGTGAAACTGTTGCATGGTGTCTATAATGTTGCTAATCCCTGTATTGTAAACCTATATAATCTTAGTTCTTGCTAATCTCGAATATTTATGGGTGTTTCATCATAACAGAATATCGTCTTTGTGGATTTTTTTTCCAGTTTACCTTCTTATCGCTCAAATTTTATGTTACTGATATTGATTTTCAGGTGTAATCACTTTATGTTTCATGTTAATTTTATTTTTGTCTCAAACTAAAAGATGTATAAGTCACTTGGCCTGATGACAAATGACTTCATTTTCCCAACCTATAATGGGAAAATATGGTTTAGCCTTGCATTAACACAAACATTATAACCAACCAAATGGCCTTTAAGCATGACAAATATAATCTCTTTGAGTTTGATAAGAAATGTTTGTTACGATATAAGAGTATTTAGCTTGAATGTAAAGTTGTGAGTTTGCTTATAAATGTTGTATTTCAAAACCGACCTTAACAAAATTGGATTTTAATTGCTTTATATTTAATAAATAACCCATATCGCATATTTTCAAAATTGTTACCAAATTTACGTGGACCCGAGACGCTTTGAGTCGTTGAGCTACTATACTCGCTATGGACGCTCGATTTTTACCAATACAAATAATGATTGGTGGAGTAGCAAGTATGGTACAGGGTGATTTTGAACAGGCGGCGCCGTCCGACTGTTCGGCCGACGAGAGCGGCTCGATTACGACCAACCGAGCCAATCTGTACGACCATCGCGCCTCCTTTAAGTCCAACCTCTCTGACACTGATGTCATGCTCCTCAATGTAAGTCCTGGTGCGTTGTGTAGTGTAAACTACTTGCACGATCTTCGGAGTTCTATATTAGAAACATTATATGTTTAATTATTAAATCTCAACGAATCAATGTATTTGGCTAATGCATCTCTCATTTGGTCCTGAACTTGGCATGTAATTAACTTATTTTACATGGCTTATTTTTATTGGATCGCTAATTAACCGGTAGTGATCCATAGATTAAGTTTTATTAAACATTTGGTCATGACAAGCTGCAAAGGTAAAAGTAGAAATGAAAAGTTAATGTTTTGTTTATTACTATTAGATAAAATTATGAAATAAATTGTAGTCGGTTTAGCAATTTAATCCAACTTTCAGTTGGATTAAAGAATCAAATGTGTGCATTTCAGATCTAAAATTCATATTCAAAATCGTTTATGGCATTCAAGTGTACAATTTTGGTCTTAAAATTATAAAAAATAATGTTTGGAGCTACTTTGATTGTAGCTATTCTTAATACATATATCGGAACTCCTTAGATCTAGTATAGTAGTGCCTTTTGCTTCCTGCTTGCTTATTGTAGCGCCGTGTGACGAATGGTCCTGAATCTTTCTCCAGTTGTTATATTGATTTATTTGACCGGGATAAAGGGTTTTCTACAAAAACTTAACCTTTATTTAAGTTGGTTATCATATTGTATAATTTTGACGAGCGCTTAAAATCGAAAAAGTTTTTTAACATATAACTGCAAATTTGTCACATTTATGTTCGCGCAATAGGAAAGAAGACATATTTTATAACATGAAGTTGTATTATTCAAATATAACGATTTAGTAACATGTTACTAAAAACATGTTACATTGTCTATTAATGCATCTTCTCGTAATAAAAGACTTCGGAAGAGGGTAGACCGCTTTGTCTGCCAATAAAACTGTTACCCAAATCGCTGCAGCTTCAGTTCAACCGTATTCATGACGCTTGTAACTGTGCCGAAATATCGGAAAACTCGAAAACAATCAATCGTGGTAAATATCCCATCATAAATCTAAATAATGTTACTAAAACTGGAGAGGGCTTCGGAACTAAAATAATTGCCTGTAAAGCCTGTCAATATTTTCATAACTTAGATATGTAATCTATTTTTGAAAAGTATGTATGTATTTTCCCATACAAGTCTGTAGGAGACTTCTTGCATGAGAACTGAGATTCTTGAATAAATAAATAAAAGGTAAAGTAATGCATTGTGATTTTTGTATCATTTCGGTGCACTATTGATGCTACAAGTTTCTTGCATTCACTACGTAAACATAATCAGTGAAATTATATGGCGTGAGACAAAACAACTTTATATTATCATAGCTTCCTATTGTAAGATTTTCGCGTTAATAATAATTCACGAAGGTATTACTAACTACATATAATGTAATGATTCATTAATTACTTATTGTTGAAGAATTTATGCGTATTATTTCGTTAAGACGCAAAGTCACTGCCGAAGCATAAATGCTGTAAGTACCAGTAGGATTAAAAAACACATTATATGTAGTTTTCAGCGTGTACTGAACATATTGTTGCAGTCAAAACTACTTTAGACTTTTGAATCAGTCAAATCTTGGTTTGCCTGTACGGAATAGTCTTAGAGTAATTACACAAAATTTTACGCATCACCAACTTAGCATAAATAATATAAGTACTTATAGGGTACCTTTAGAAATTTATCGTTCTGTGGTTGTTCTGACACAGCACCGGTTTTGATCTTATAATGTAAGCACTTATGTGTTGCAGTCAAAACTACACCAGCTAAATCCATCAAATCTAGACTTGCAAAATTCAAGGCTGCAACCGCACTAATAGGTCAATACGCAGCTATTGAGTTATAATATGACTGCCAACATATACACTTTTACAATAGTAACAGTGGGTATTTTATTCACTATTCCTCACAGGTGTTCAAACCCAACACGGCGGGGAAGCCGCGTGCCGCCAGCGTGTTCTCAACGAAGTCCTCCATGAGCTACGCCCGAGCGCCTGTGGGTGTACCGGTGACGTCACCTCTAAGTTCCCCTGACACAGCTCGGACTTATCTCTACCAGGGACTTATTGGTATGTAGCTAAATTCAAAGTCAAAACCAAACCGTTTAATTCCTTTGAAGCACATGGCATACATGGACATTCGCCAACTTCAAATACATCATCGGGGTAATATTTCTAATCAAGAAATAAAAACCTTTTCCATCTGTTGTTTACACTCTTAAAAACGATTCTAGAGGTAAACTCAAGGAAATGCTTCCTTTAAATAATGCCACGTTTGCAGGTAAAGACCGATCATCAATTTGGGACCAAATGCAATTCTGGGAGGATGCGTTCTTGGATGCCGTCAGCCAAGAGCGCGACATGATCGGCATGGACCAAGGCGCCAACGAAATGATGGAGCGCTACAAGTGCCTGAGCGAGACAGAGCGAAAACGCCTCGAGCATGAAGAGGACAGACTGCTCTCCACTGCGTTGTACAACCTCACTGCTGCTATGGTCTTGTTTGAAGTAGACGCGGATATAGTGAGGAACAAAGTGAGGCGGCTGCTTGCGAAGAGCCATATCGGACTTATTTACAGTCAGGAGGTTAATCACCTGTTGGATGTTGTCCATACGTTGGTGAGTAAACTATTATTTTGATAGGGTTAATCTGATTCCGATTAAACATTGTTTGTCTACTCTAATAAAACACCATTAACTAATTATTTTGTTGTACTTTTGAGAGGATAAAGCAGTATTTTCTGCAATATAATGTTTGCAGAAAATACTGCTATACATGTAATTGTCTTCTAAGTTTCAAGTTTTAGTTATCAGTTCAAAGTTTTGTTAAATATGTTTTAGAATTGAGCTTATTTTCAGTACCATAATAGAAAAAGTTTGATTTTTAGGCTTGGTTTCAAATTAAAGTGATATATATTTTTTTAAATGTACGAAATACGAAGAGCCGTTGAAAATTCACCAATTCAAGAATAGAATCACCGACATAGTAGGGGCACTGATGCGAGCAATTTGTGCGTTAAAATCAAATAGGGGCATAACCTTGCACCCTGAATGTACCATTAGAAAAATAGTGGGTGCGTTGGCAGCTAGTAAAATCCTCAGAATTTAGTCAGTTTCACCTGAGACAGTCTGGCGCGCTTGAGTAAAGCTTCCCTGTAGGAATACTACTAAGCATTAAAGCATCTCGCTCACAACACAGACATGATTAAAGTTATCTTTGAAGATGTTGAAGCTAAAAACTAAAGCTTCATATCCATTTCAGCACGGCAACGACATAGAGCTGCGGCCGCTAGGCTCACGACTACTTCGGCGCGCCACGTTCACGGTGCACGAGGGCGACGCGGGCGCGGGCGGCGAGCTGCGCTTCCTCGAGGTGCGCGACGACGGGCTCGTGCTGCGCTCCACGCAAGGTGAGTCAGTGCTGGGACTCTACATAGAGACATAGAGGCGAGCGTCTACTTCGGCGCGCCACGTTCACGGTGCACGAGGGCGACGCGGGCGCGGGCGGCGAGCTGCGCTTCCTCGAGGTGCGCGACGACGGGCTCGTGCTGCGCTCCACGCAAGGTGAGTCAGTGCTGGGACTCTACATAGAGACATAGAGGCGAGCGTCTACTTCGGCGCGCCACGTTCACGGTGCACGAGGGCGACGCGGGCGCGGGCGGCGAGCTGCGCTTCCTCGAGGTGCGCGACGACGGGCTCGTGCTGCGCTCCACGCAAGGTGAGTCAGTGCTGGGACTCTACATAGAGACATAGAGGCGAGCGTCTACTTCGGCGCGCCACGTTCACGGTGCACGAGGGCGACGCGGGCGCGGGCGGCGAGCTGCGCTTCCTCGAGGTGCGCGACGACGGGCTCGTGCTGCGCTCCACGCAAGGTGAGTCAGTGCTGGGACTCTACATAGAGACATAGAGGCGAGCGTCTACTTCGGCGCGCCACGTTCACGGTGCACGAGGGCGACGCGGGCGCGGGCGGCGAGCTGCGCTTCCTCGAGGTGCGCGACGACGGGCTCGTGCTGCGCTCCACGCAAGGTGAGTCAGTGCTGGGACTCTACATAGAGACATAGAGGCGAGCGTCTACTTCGGCGCGCCACGTTCACGGTGCACGAGGGCGACGCGGGCGCGGGCGGCGAGCTGCGCTTCCTCGAGGTGCGCGACGACGGGCTCGTGCTGCGCTCCACGCAAGGTGAGTCAGTGCTGGGACTCTACATAGAGACATAGAGGCGAGCGTCTACTTCGGCGCGCCACGTTCACGGTGCACGAGGGCGACGCGGGCGCGGGCGGCGAGCTGCGCTTCCTCGAGGTGCGCGACGACGGGCTCGTGCTGCGCTCCACGCAAGGTGACTTAGTGCTGGGACTCTACATAGAGACATAGGGGCGAGCGTCTACTTCGCTAAAGGAAAATTCAAGAGGGATAGTGAGAGAGAGAAAGAGATGCATTCATTGGGTCACAGAAGTTATTATATGGTTAGGTACTTAGTACTTAAAAGGAGGCATCCAATAACGGATGATGTTGGAGGTTTTTCTGTCACGTCCGTAAGTGTTAACCCTCTGAACCCTTACTACGTGACCTCCGGGTGGTGCTAAGAACAGTCTCTGGTGGTAGGTTTCGTAATGTGGCCCGGAGAAGCCATCTACCTTCTAGGTCTTCATGTCCCATCTTAGACCACATCGTCACTTTACATCAGGTGAGACTGTGGTCAAATGAAGACTTATCGAGAATAAAAAAATAAAAAATAAATGTTTTCATGCCCCATCTTAGACCACATCGTCACTTTACATCAGGTGAGATTGTTTTCAAATGAAGGCTTATCTAATATAAAAAAAAATCTATGAAATTTTGTTGCCATAATAAACTATTAGTTATTTTTTAAATGTATAACAATACTTTATTTCATTACGATGGGGAGAAATTTCTACATGATGATACGTATGTAATATTAGTCCACAATTTATAACGACTTCATTCAGAATATTTATTTACCCAAGTATATTTCTGGATTCACTCTCAGCTACTATTTCTGTCTTAAATTTCCAGTTTTAATACATTAATAACAAGATAACCCCTGTTTCCTCGGTTGAACCACAGGTACGATTGTGGAGAGGTGGTGGTACGAGCGGTTGGTGAACATGACGTATAGCCCCAAGATTCGGGTACTGTGCCTTTGGAGGAAGAACGGCGGACAGACGCAGCTACACAAATATTACACTAAAAAGGTTAGCACATTATTATATTACCCAGCTATAATTATAATTTTTCCCTTATTAAATCACCAAGGGAAACTTTTTTTAAATGATTGCGTCGGAGGTTCCTATTCGGGCTATTTTATTTTAATGGCACTTGAGAATACAATGACTATTAAAGTCAGTCACTGGGACTGGATCACTGGTCACACTTTTAAAGATGGATTAGTGGTGAATGGTCTTGAGTTTGTTTCATATAAACCGGATAAGCCCATTGAAATATATGAGGAGTGAGTGAAAGTGAAAATGTAAATTTTAATTGGCATATCATTACTCGATTAAATTGGGCAGAGGGTTTTATGGTCTAATTTAGTTATAACTTCGATGTCACCCTTTATAATTTATTATAACTATTATTTCAGTGTAAAGCGTTGTACTACTGCATTAAGGAAGCGATGGAGAAGAGCGGGCGGCGACAAGACGCGGCCGAGCTCGGCGGGGAATTCCCCATACAAGACTGCGCCTCGGGCGAGGGCGGGTTAATACAGGTACCATACATAAACTGACTCTTAAAAGCAGAGAAATCTTAAATTCCGCTGCATTAATGATAGGGTATATTACAGTAATTAACTCGCGCGTTAGAGTGCAATACTAGCCTAGACAGTACACAGAGAAGCAAAACGTTTCTTTATTCTAGATTAGCAGTTTTATCTATGATGAGAACTTCGAAGCGTGAAAAGAGCTTCTTGATCATAGTTGTTACAAATGACATACCTAAACCCTTAAAAAAAAAGGAAATGTTGACTGTCTTTCATGACTGTCTCTGCTAGTGGCGCTGGCGTTTCGCTCGCGCAATATTATTTATTAGAGTTAGTTGGGCACATAAAATAACTAACCAGACATAGAAATTTAGGAAGCCTTTCCTTTGTCTTGCGCTTTGTTATTGAATAATTTTAGGGTTGGTTTCTTTACGAGAACAAATCGGGAGATCGGGAAATAGGGAGCTACGATGATGTTTCAATATAACAGATGGCCATTTTGAAAGTTCTCATGATCATGATGGAGAACGTGAGTCGGCCAGTGTGACGTAATGGCAGCCGCCATCTAGATGAGCGGTTAGCTTGGTGACAGCTACGGGTTCACGGAGGCCTATGTCCAAAAGTGACTCGTAAATGTTGTTTATGTATAAGAACCTTTTTAAGCAGTCATTAAAACTTATATTTTAACGATAATATATGTAATAAAAATTTAAGAAAGTCATTTTCGTAAATACCTTATTGTTTTAGCTCCTAATAATCGTCTCTATTTAAGATTTACAAACCCTGCACTAACATACAAGAAAATATACCATAAAACCGTATGGTTTTTGTTAAACGATTTATTAATAAGTTTGTAACTCATAATTTTAAGGTGTGCATGGAAGGCGTCGGTCTCCTGTTCCACCACAGCAAGGTATGTTCATTTTGAGCTTCTACTTTATTCATATTTTTGTCGGCTTCTTTATGTAATTTATAAATAAGATCAGATTCAATGATATTACCTATCTGGTAATGACAGGTAAGGGGTTCGTTAGTGTAACGCTTATTTTAGGACGTCTCGGTAGGGAGTCCAATACTGAAGGTAGAGTCGGTCGTTGTATGACGATCTACTCGGAACGTCCAGCTGCGCCGCGCTTCACTGTATTCGATATTGTATCGGTGCCCATAGCGCATTGTATCGTTCCCAACATGAAGCTTCTTCATCCAACGAAGACAAAACCGGAACAAACAATGCGAATACTTTAATACTACATTCTGCTGCCATAATAATCCCACTAAAAGCATTTAAGCCCATGATTATAAGTTGATCTGTTATCACATCCGGACGCAAGGACCTCTCAAACTTTCCTATCGAATTATAATACTTTTTCCTTCTCAGCTATTTCAATTCTTCTTTGACTTTATGTATTTAGTATATTTACCTACGTTATTTTATTCGGGTTTGCATTTTTTTAAGAAGCTTAACAAGATTGAATCCATTATTTTCCCTATGTCTGTATCTTCATGAGTCGATGTAATAGTTTAGTGTTACGTACGTACGTATTGTGGGCGTGTCGTGCGTATCGTGCGTATGTGCCGTGCGGAGCGAGGGCGGAGGTGCATGCGGTGCTCGTAGGAACTTTTGAGATGGTCCTTGACTCGCGCTCGGCCGGCCGACCCCACTAACTAATCTGTGTTTATCTGTTCTACCCCTCCCGGACACGCCGATCCCGCGCCGAAGGATTTCGAGGTACTTAGTGGTTCGTTCACTAGTGGCTGGCTCGTACGATGTTCCGGGACCGATCGCCGGTGATCGTTCGACGTCGTAGGGCTTTACTTGTAGTTTTGAGGCTTTCAGATTGTTTTTAGCCGTTGTTAGCGTTGTATTAGTTCTCCCGAGTGCGACGGGCGCCAGCCGCGTCGTGCATGCACATAGACGCCCTGTTTTATCTGTTTATACATATCGCACCCGACAGCTTGCATTCTATGATCGTCCGGCGAGCGGGGTCTTTCCTCGAGTCGTTCGTTAGTCCCTCCCGGCACCCGAGCGAGCGTCGTAGCCTCACGAGGTCAGTCGTAGTATCTGCCATCTCACAAGTTCTGGTGCGGCCACCCGACCCGACCCGACCCGACCCCGCGCGCACCGCATCTGACCTCGCACTGCACTTGCCTCGCTCTCCTTCCCTTCCCGCTCCCTCGCTCCCTTCAACTCACTCAACGCAACAATCACGATCTACGCCAATGTTCAGTTGATCACTCTTGAGGTGCGATTCCACCAGTGTACTGAACTGTGCATGTTCGGCAATGTGATGCACAGCGTGCGGCACAAATGGTAATTCTGTTCAACTCACTAACAAACGGACAAATGTATTTTTGTTGTTGTTGTTTTGGTGGAATCGTACCTTTACATTAAAGCATTCGAAATGGTCGCCATTATTAACTAACATCGGCCTGATACAGTGACAAGTATACATGAATTCGTTTGATTTCGGCGCTTCGTTTGCTAGTTGGCTTGCAATGCCGCTTGTTGCATGGCATGTTTGTGTGTGTAACTATATGTTTGTGATGAGCATAGCTTTACCCTTGTTATCATTTTGTAATGTTGTATAGCATTTGCATGCTGCTATAATTTTTAAATCCCAAAATAAACGATAGTCCAATTAGATTACAGACTGTTCTTAAAACAACGTATGGTAACGTAACATTAACAAACAGTTGACGGTTTTCGTAGTTAAGTAGCAAGAGTAGATTAAATTAGGTGGTTACTAGTCCTCTCGGAGCAACGTTTTATAGAGCGGTTTTGCAATAGACGTACTTTTTGTTAAATTCTTCCTATTTTTATGTGAATATAATGCAATTGGTTCTGTTTTCCAGTTCTTTGTGCGGCTCGATCACATAAGGAAATGTTTCACTCAGAATGGCGGTATCTTCGTTTTAGAAGAATTCAGTAAGTATGAAATAGGTACTATATAATTAGTTGTGTAAGGCTGATATTTTTGTCTCGCTTATCTTCGGCGCTGAAAGATCGGCGCGTAGCAATCTGTATGGACGATAAAGAAACCTTTTAGAAGTTAATGCCGACAGTTCAGCGCTGACCACAATCAGCGCTGGCAGTATTTCCATACAGATTGCTACCCGCTAATAAGCTTACAGCGCCGATGGTCAGCCTAAAATCTTCTTCTATATCACAACGCAACGGGATGAATTATTTATTTAATATGTATGCTATATTTATTGACTAAGGAGACTTATAAACGAAAATAAATTGTATAAAATTAAAACATTAAATATTTGTATTTATTTTGTTTATAGATCCGAAAACGAGACAAATTATACAAAGAAAGTACAAATCTGTGATGGTAAGTTCTAAACTTGATACTACAGCTGCCTTGCTTACTTTGAATGCGTTTTATATGGATTTGCTGACGAATTAAGTTGGTATCATTTGTTTAAATGTATCCAAAGTAAGCAAGATTGTTAATTAGTAATAACCCTTTGAGTTGCTCATTCCGTAATAAGTTTGTTATGTTATGTTCTCTGTTATATTTTTTAATAAAATAAATATGTTTCTTTCTTTCTTTCCTTTCTCTTTCATAATGTTAATAGCAATATTGTTTAATGTGAATAACACAGGTCTTGTTTCTCAGACTGAGTATAGACAGGCATTGAATCCTTCAACTTTTAACACAAATACAAAGAAAACCAAAATAAACGCAGAACGCTTGTACGCCTGACCGCTATTAATCTTTGAAGACCCTATTTTACGGAGTGAGCTATCTGTACTTTAAATTCGATTTGTATATATCTTGTATAGTTTCCGTTAGTGTTGTTTATTTGTGTTCCCTTTATGTTTTTGTTATAGGCAGAGAAAGTAGTATTTGATCTGCACCGACTGTTCTCCATATGGCTTACTCGATACTTCCTATATCTCGAGAACAATGAGACCGTTCCTTCGCCATGTTTTAGTTAGTTGTTATGTGTACGTATACCGTTTTTTGTTTTTTTTTATTTTTCTCTTTTATTGCATGTTTGCTTGTTTCATGAAACGGTAAGTTGCTTTTATATATTCAATGACTATTTGATATACCCTGGAACAAGTGAGGATATGCAGGTCACTATAACACTTTATAAATAATGTTAGGTTTATAATGTTCTTAAGTCTTAATATTCCCAAACTGTTAAATATCTTACAAGTAGTAGTCAGTAAGTAGCGGAACAGAATGGAATTTTTATTGATCTCCATCGTGACCTCTGGGAATGTCTTTTGCTCCCGCAAATTATAGGGCCAACTTGCTCGAAGTAATGTAATGTAAGAAGTATGTTGGAAATATGACATGGGAGCAACACGACAACTCGACACGTAGTCTGCTTAGCTTCATGTCTACTTATGTCATACGATAGACAAGACCAGCATACTAACGAACAACGCGAGTTCGCTGCTCAATAAAGCTAAATTTATATGTGTACGACTTTTCAGGCGGATCAAATCTGCTACGCGGTTCTATGCGTGTTCTCGTACTTCGCGGCGGGGCAGGAGCAGAAGAAGGCCATTCTGGAGCAGGCCGCGCGCGTGCCGCCGGCCTCGCCCGGGCTGGCGCCCTCTGCCCCGCGCCTTCTCGCCTCGCCCAGCTCGCCGCACAGGACCAGTCCACAGGTAAACAATAATTAATTTATCAAAAAGGCAACACAGCAGTAAATAACGAGTGATTCATGAGTGATGGTGAGTGAGTGAGTGGCGGTGAACGGCCTCTTCTTCATTTAAGGCTTTTACTGATATACCCGATATCGACTTGTTTGATACAAAAGCCAGCAGAGTCAGTAGCTTATTGACAAAACGCTGGTTTGACTCTGTTAATTGTTAGTAATTTAATATTCTGCCAATTTTGTTTTTCTTTTTCTCTCTTATTATTTGTTTTCTTAGTTCTCCGTTTTTATTACTCTCTGGATATTTTCGAATTTATCTATAAGTAAGTGATTTGTGTTTTTTTTTATAGTCACGCTATGTGGAAACATGTAAATGGTTCTGAGTTATGTTTGTATTGTGATTTAGTTAGTAAGTAAAACTGTTTGTTTTCCGAATAAAATAAAATTGTATATGTCTTCTTCGAGTACACACGCCGGTCCCGAGGTCACCCGTCATCAAGTCTTTCACCTTAAGAGCGTGACGGCTCAGCCACAATCACAATCACATTCTACAAAAAATCTGTGCTCTGTGCCCCAAAGTTATTACTTTCATAAAATCACTGTTGTTAGCTGCGCACACCGGTGTAAGAAAGTTGTGCCTATCTCCTTCCGTAGAAAACAAACCAGAAGATGGGAAACAGCGCCTCTTTGGGACACAATTTTAAATACTGCGGCCGAAAACAGCCGCCAAATTGTGGCTATTTGAGTAACTGACTAAAAGATTCCGTACTTGCAAACATATTTTTGTCACTATTAGCTTTTTTAAACTGTATGTCTCAGGACTTCCAAGATTACCAAATGTATTTGCATCGACGACTAATAAGTGTGTCACGCACTAATAGAGTTCTTATTACTTAGCATTTACCAACTGTTCTCTACATTCCAGGTGGAAAAGAAATCCCCCGTGGGTCGTCCAGCAGAGCGTCCCAGCGACAGACACGGTGACAGAGAAGGGTCCAAGGATGAGAAGGCGGGGGCGCCGCGAGGCCCACCGGTCGCCCCCGCCACCACAGTCGATAGTGGTACACATTTTTTAATAAACTGCATATCATTTCACTAAATGTTTTTTTATCAACCGACATTCAAGAGAATAGGATTCTCAACGCGACGATTTCGTTACAGAGAAATGAAGATAACGTAGTATACATTATACAGTTTAGGGTCATGGGGTTTAAAACAATATTTATCTTCCTTCACCTACTGTTTTCTATATCTACGGTCGGCATCGGGTCTAAGAAGTTTTTAACACCGATGGTCCATGTCGCAATTATAAACCTAACCCTTCCTATGCACAGGGCCGGACGTAAGACCAGAGCCAGGGGGGAGCGATCGGAAGGAGCATCCCGGGCCGGAGCGCAAGAACAGCCTCCCCCCGCGCCGGCCGCCGCCCCCCGCGCCCCCGCACCAGCGGCTCAGCCGCGCGCTCTCGCTCGCACCAGCGCCCTCTCGCCCCCTCGACCCGCCTTCCGTAAGTAACCAATAAATAGGTCTAAAATCGAGGGTTTAAAGACCTAAGGCTTTTATAGAAAGCACTGTTGCTTTGTACAATGTTTTAATACTGAACGAACCACATTAGTACAAGCAGCTAAGCCGCCCCCGGGCCCTTCTGCTTCTCGAGCAGCCTTTCGTAAGCGAACCACTCATGGTAGACCACTATAACACCACGAGTCGGTTTTTTACTCCTACCTATTCTTTAAAAAAATTCTACACAAGATATTCTTATCGAAACTTGCGCGAACTTTGAATATTAACTCAGTCAAAGTTGAGGTGTAGAAGCAGCACATGAAGCTTTAATTTAATTAGAATTTGACTGAGCGACCACTTTTGTTAACATTTTACAAAGAGGACTTCATTATTTATTATTCCACCGTGTTACAGATACCTCCGCGCGTGGGTCCGACCGTGATCCGAGCGGCGGGGCCGCCGCCCGCCCTGCCGCCGCGGCAGCTGTCTGCAGCCGCGGATCTCAACACTGTGAGGTAATATATCATTACTCCTTTAATAATCATTTTCAAAACATCAATCGCACATTATGTATAACCAGAACGTCTAATAGATATTGTTCTAAGGTGATAAAACTGCTATTTAGCTTATTGAACGTTTTTTCTGTATTCATGTCTTTCAGGACTTTTTAATTTTTAATCTTTAAGCACCTATTTTTTTTTTGTATTACATCTTTGACGTTTCTAAGATTTGTAAAACCAAACAATGGAAATAAATGATTTTGTATCTTGTAATCAAACCAAAAATAACAGTGTGTTTTGAGCGTTGCGATTATGCATAAAAGAACACAGAAATATTTTTTTCAAAGAGTTATGTACCTAATTGTTTCTTATGAACTTATGAGATAATATTAAAATGTTGATTGAGATGCTTAAAACACTTCATATATTATGAGGGGATTTATATTGGACGACGTTAGCGCTTAGCTTATGTGAAAACAGAAAAAGTTATTATGCAAAGTATATGTACATTCATATATTTATGTTTAGTTTTATAATGAGACATCACGACCTGTTCACTCTAGTTGGAGTGATTATACACTCATCCCTTACTATAAAATATATAATAAAGCAGGAAAAAATTAAATCTTACTTGTTTAAATAATAATTATATTTTATTGGTATTACGCAGCTCCAACAGCAAGAATGAGCCGTAAGGTAGGGTGGTAATTAGTGATAGTACACGTAGAAGACTCGTCACAATAACCTACAGATATGCTAACCTGAGTAACATTGAGCAACCATCAAAACTTTAAAGACTTTCTATTCCAAACCCAATTTTACGAAATACACTAACTTAATACTAACCTAAAAGTTGGATTGGGACCCTCTTTTCTCGTCCTACCATTATCTCGTGTATACCCTAGTCTGTATTTAATAATTGTAAAAGCATCAAGTAGGTAGTATTCACAGAAACTCTACTATCAAGCTTCCTCGAACACAAACAATTTCAATACATAGTCGACTAAAAACATTTACCACATTATGAAAATTACCACATTATATTTGAATGTGGTGACGTTAAAATATGGGGATTAGGTACAGTATGCGTCGCTAATTGGTAACCCCCTTGTTGCATTCCAATAAAATAGGCACAGCAACACTTTGGGGGACCAGGTTCTGGTCCATGATGGTTTAGGAAAGGTTATACAGACAAAGATACTCACAGTTTAAATATCCAGAACTGCCTAATCCGCCTTGAACAAACAAAGATTTTCATCTTGCGTTCTTGTCTCTACTAGCGCGCCCTGTTTTTGACATATATAATCTGTGCACGTTTTTGATGAGGTTTCGATGTACCATAATGTATTATATATATATAATGTACTAAAGTACCTATCTATAGTAAGTACTATAGAGTGAGCACAAAAATCGTCATACCAATGAAATGTAATATCAGATTTCATCTTGGAGTACATTCTTGTATAATTTTCGAAAGATTTTACTGCACATTTAACCATTTTAATCGCTCAATGTGATAAAAGGCATTGAGATCCACACGCCGCTTATGCGCATCCACGACTGCGAAAGCTCGCTGCGCGAACGTCATGTTGGACTCGCTTGTACCCACTTCATTGTGTTCACTCTGTACTTTCTATAGTTACTCTTAGAGTACTATAGATACTCTAAGTTCCGATGCCTGATTTGTCGATACATGATGAATGAACTGAAATAATAGAGAGTGGGAAATTTGAATTTATAACTTTATGGCAACGAAACACCCCTCGTAGTGTGGTGGTTCCTATGCAGACGTACATGTTAGCGACGCAAACTGTACATAGGAAACATTTTTTTAAATCACTTATCATTTTAGACGTAGGATTCCCGATGAAAAGGATTTTCGGTTCGAAACTAAATTGCACCCAACATAAGCCGCAGCTTCGAACTAATCTCATGTAAATGTACGCTACATAAAATCAATGATTCAGCTTGGACTGTATGTACGCTGATGACAAGACTATCATTTCATGAGATATTTTAATCGAGCCACTTGATCAAGCTTGCTTTAGGAAAGCTGCTTGGCTATGTCTTTGAACCATATTCGAACATTTGTGTCCTCATATCAAATGCGATCCTTTAGTACACCGAGTATATCGCTTGCCATTCACTACTGGGACACATTCCATTGATTTTTAATTATTTCGTTGATGAAATCAATTCACAACAAATTCTGCCAACCTCCTCCTGGTAGCGATAATATAGCGCTTCACAAAAAGCATGACTTCATATAAAATATAATGTATTTTGCTTAGTCCGTCCAAAAACTTAAATGAACAGAATCGTCCTGATTTTTCGTTTGAGGAAAAAATAAATAATAAGTGTAAATTTTTTGTAAATAATCCTAACGTCGGACTTAACCTTTTATTTTAAACATCTATTACACAATCATCTACTAGTATTTCTATAGCTCTCTTCATTAACTACTCTTACATCACAAACGCACACACACCCTTAACATAATTTATGCCGTTGGTAAATTAATTTCTATAAAATACACTGAGGAAAAAATAGATTGAGGTTGGCATCATTCTAGTAGGTATCTCCCTATAGCGCTCCACAATTACTTCCCTCTAGTAAACTTAATCTCCTACTAGTATTTCTATAGCTCTCTACTTTTACATTATATACAGACCCCTAACATAATGTATGCCATTAATAAGTTAATTTCTGGCAAAGACAACTACTTCATTCTAGTATACCGACTTTCCTTATATCCTTCCTTAGAAATATATCCAACTAAATCTGCGTTTAAATAAGTTCTGAAGTAATGAAAATTATTACAGCACACCAGGGCATCTCTCAATGGGAAATTACATACATCTGTATCTGTTTGGAATGATCTTTTACATAGATTCTCAGAAATGTTTACTTAAGTACGATTCCCATCGAGAGCCGAGCGGCAGCGCGCACAGGGCCGTAAAGTAATTTGTATTTTAATAACAGCTCATAAAGCCGAAGTCTCTCTCGCCACCACTCTATAATTATATTTTTGAAACAATAACTATTACAAGAAAAAAGAAAGTCCATTTTAAAGTCTCGTGCATATTCCCTTTTATCTTTACGAACTTGTAAATGCACTCCGATGCGCCCCTTCTGATGATAATCCTACCTTATTCGACCACAACCTCGACCCACATAATATTATTTCATAATGAGATCGTTGTTATATCTTGTTATTGATATTCTTGGGCATTTCATCCAGAGATGTGCGAGAAAAAAAAAGTTTGAAACAACTCAAGAACATCACCCGATTGGTAGACATCAAATGTCATATAAGTATTTCTTTGTTCTGCTAAAGTTATGTCTTTTTGTTAATTGACGCGTATCGCACATGTCTGGTGGTAACACAGTCTTATAAGATTCATGGGATTATCTTTATGGGTTAACTTGGGGACCTGTCATTTCATTTGATAGTTTATTTTGACACAACATGTAGTAGGTACGGCTATCACTCTGCTTTATACAGCGACCGACTCATGTGTCTTAGCGCTAATATTTCGTGGAGGCCTTCACAGGAACATGTTACGAACAAGATTGGCTACTCAAATTCACTTTCGTCGCATAAAAAGTTTTGATTTTAAATTCGCGTAAGTCAAATTATGATGAACAATTATAGTTCAAACTTCGTTTGGTTATGGACGAGGTACTTATTGCCCATTTAGGTAATTAGAAAGAGCGAAAATTGTTTTCGGAGATATATTAAAGTACCTGTAACGAACTACGTCGTATTTATTGATTGCATTCGACTACTCGACAAAAATGTACTTATATAAATAAATATTTCTGGACATTCCATACAACAACATCTAGCCCCATGATAAGCTCTAAGCTTGTGTTACGGCTACTAGACATCTGATATACTTAATATAACAGACATACATACATAGACATTTTTTATTATACATATTAAATACCCAGACCAAGGAGAAAGTGATTGCAGAACATACAAACACTTGACCCCTCGGCGTATATTACGTGCATATCTACTAATCAGTTATTTGCTTAGGGCCTCGCCTGGCGCGGGACGTCGGGCGCCACCGCAGCGCCAGGGCTCCGTCAGCGGCCCGTTCGCGCCCACCAACCCCTTCACCACCCCCCGCCACGCAGAGTTCATCATCCCCCAGAGGAACAACACCCGGCGCTCCTCCACCACGGATAGAAGTTAATAAACTAATAAACATTTTTTTAGGAAATATATGACTAATTTTATAGAAATCGTAGCATTAATCCGCTTAAACTTTGGTAACCGTTACAAAGTTTAAATATCTATACATATGACATAATATCTGCGTTATATGTTTAATTCGAAATATAACAATTTTCAGGCTTTACATTGTTAATATTTTTTGTATAAATCTTCTGGTAAACATTTGATATTTATTTACTTCTTAAATCGTACACTTAGTGAGTATGACTACCTACAATCTTTATTTGAATTATCCCAAAATCCAAATAATATATTTTTATAACTAGTACAGTAATTTTATAAAAATTAATTGTACCCCATTTTAATTCTTGTGTAAACATTCGGAATAGAAATTGACACAAGTAATTATACTTATTTTTATCATATTTCTTTGCATTAATTTTTAAATAAAACCGTCCCCTCATATATAAAAATAAATCCTCTGTAGTTTAAATGCAAAAAACGGATTCTTTTATACCACCTCAAATAGAATAAATATACATACGTAACTATTATTTATTTACCACAAATATTTTATAACAAACATTATATGGATTTTCACTAGTTGTAGAAATATTGATCAAAATGACAAATAATGGATGTTAGTGGTGTTTTAAAGGCGTCTGTTTACCAAACTGCCTGAATGGCATATCTTAAATTGTTACCTTTAGTTATCTAGGTAAATGTTTATCATTTAAAGCTAATTCTTTATGTACCTACTAATCCTTTTCCGATGTTTACTTAGTAGTTTATTGTGAAAATTGCAGATTTTATTTAGTTGTATGAAGCTGTTTGTTCTTGATAGAATCTTATGTATCACTATATTCCTTAACCGGTCAGGGTTATACTATATAAAAGATCTCAAAGTATTTTATTTATTGCAATAAATAGATACGAAAATTTAAAGGCATTTTCTTTTCGATCCGAAAATGTTATGTATTATTAAGTACATAATGTCTCACATCTCACATACTCAAACTTGATGGTAAAAGTAAATTAGGTTAATAATTCTACAAGAATTATAAACCTTGCTTTGGTGGCTAAAATGGAGAACACTTGACTTTCATTCCGAAGGTAGTGGGTTTAAACCACGCGCCGCGTACCTTTGGATTATTCTTCAAAAATGTGCGCTTTGTTTCAAGCCGGCCTTTAACCGATTCAGTGCAGCTGTAGATTTTCAAACTATAGCGCCTGGCGGCTAACAAATTTATCGTGGCTCCTGTGATGCGCCAAGCCCATGGCCTTTCTTGGCTCCTCTTGTGCGCCACCCGCCATGAAGTGTAACATAGCTTTTTCTTCGGTTTCCACTTGCTATTGTTGTACTTAGTCGCAACCCAACATCGAACGCGAGCGGTTATAAAAGTTCGTTCTAAGTGTTTACATGTGATTACATACGTGTTTTTAACCGAAATGGAAGCTAAGTGACTTAATTAATCAGGTGTCGTAAACCTTTGGTATAATATACCAGTTAATAGGTATTAGTTAAGTTTCAGCCAAACATATTATGTTTGGCTGAATCTCTGGGGTGCTTTGGGGATCCATGATTTATGTTTATTAAATATAGAAATATTTCCGCGCTAGTCGTGTAAATCGCAAAATGACTCAATAGGTTAAACACGATACGAGTAGTTGGCTCATCTTTGATACATTATGAAATACCTACCTATAGATTCATAACCTTATGAATATATTATGATTTATTTCAGGACTTTCTAGAAAAAGAAAATTCATTCCTGATTCACAAATAGTAGGTAACGCAATGTGATGACGACTTCGAATAAAAGTCGAAGACTTGATGATTGGGATCCTAATCGAGAATGTCAAGAAATTGTAAATGTTAAAGAAAATATCTGTAAGAATTGTGCAAAGCGGTTAAAAATAGCCACAAAAGATAATTCAACGTGCACGGAAAAGTAGATGGACAATAAAGATCAAGTTCCGGAGGTTCTCGATATTCATGGGTGCAATTCTTTTGGGCAGTTCGTATTAAATGAATTGCTACGGAATTGGACGAGAACAGGGACGGGGATGGGACTCACTATTCCAAGCGGACGACGTCGGTCGCTGGCACTGCTAGTATTATATTTTATATATTTATAAACTAGTAAGTATCATATAGCCTTTCCTGATAAATGACCTGTTTATCAGTGAAAGAATTGGACGGTTGGAAATGGTTTGAGCGTAAACGGAGAAAACGACGGTTATCTCTGTCTTCGGGTTATAGTAATCTATTCAGTTTCAGTGATACCAGTCTACAAATTTAAAATGGGCGGAAATTAACGTATCTATAAATTACTTTTTTGGTTAGAAACTCATGAATCTCAATCTTCCAAATTAAGTGGAAAAATCCGTCAGAAACGGCTAAATATTTCTTTCCCGGTAAAGCTTTTGGTTTTTGTACGAGAAGATCACAAAAGCCACCCAGATCTAGCGGGAAAAGCGCCAAAACGGCAACTCTGGGGTGCTGTTAGAAAAAAATTCCATTTTGTTGAAATATTGCCAGTAGATGGCAGTAAGGTTGCATCTAAGTTACATATTGGGGAAATTCATCAGAAATCTATAGGGCTTTCATTGTTCAGCAAAGATGTGTACGATCCACATACAGGGCCTATAGGTAGAGGTAGGCTGCTGTTTTTACACAATGAATTAATACTTTGACCATTGTCCCACTCAACATCTGTCGACGTTCCTGAATGAGCAGTTTTGGCCGCAAGGGGTCAAGTTTCGACGGTTCATAGGTCGCCTACACTGCAAGGCGACACCGCCGTAACAGATGATGCACGATTTAGTCTGCGCAGGGCATAGCAAGCGCTACCCAGCCTTCCACTATGTATGTATGCACTTGTTCTATGTCAGTAGAATTTATTGCTACTGACAAATTCCTGGTTTGTCGTTACGTGCTCGGGCAGATCGTTGAGCAGCAGGGAGAACACAATGATCGATACGGAGGAGCCTTGAGTCACGCCCATCACGGTGCCGAGTGCGTCCGACCTTGTCTCGCCGCCGTCTCCCACCACCTGCTGACGGTCCTGCAGAAGGTCCGTTAGCAGTGCAAGCGACTGTTCTTGGATTCCGTTGTGCTGAAGTTTACACGAGAGTGCGCGGTGTCCTGCGACATCGAAAGCTTTTGACATGTCGCAGCATAGTAAAGCGACCTGCTGTTTCTGCTCGCAAGCCGGAGTACGTCCCGTGTGAGAGTCGTAGTGGAGCGTCCAGCACGATAAGCGTGCTGGCGGCGCTCCGATACGACATTCGTTTGTATTAGGAACTCATCACCGAGTTCCTAATACAAACCGAGAGCTCAATCAACCCGTTTTCAGACACCTTCGCAATAGCGGGAATTATAGAGACCGTTCGGTATCCGTAGATCTCCTCACGCGTACCCTACCCCTTAAATATAGGAGAAATTTTGCTGATTTTGAGGCTTTTAGGATGCGTCCCATTCTCCATACAGCGATTGAATAAAGCGAGTTCATGAATGGGAATGATTTTTAATTTATAAAAATAATTTCAATTTACATTATTATTTATTCTATTTTTTTTATTTATTTGACATGTAGGTAATTAAAATAATAATTTATTCAAGACATTCGTAATTATTGTTAATGATAATTATAATTAGTTATAAATTAGACATTATTTTAATTGTTTATATGAATTATTAATGTATTCCAGATTTTGACATTTAAATTAATTGTGTTATTAGATTTTAGTTATTATTATATTTTGAAAAAGTTGTGGCATTGGGCAACTAAATGACTATGATGACTATAATTATTAAGACTATTATGAAATACGAGATACGGAGGCATTCTTTCGAGACTCAAACTTCCTCACTGTGGACGGGCAGACCGCTAGTATTCTTCTAAATATTATAGTAATTAACCATATAATAATGAGATCACGTGAATTCATCCTTTATTGTTACCAAATTATGAAGTGTCTCTAATCTCAATTTTACAATCTTCCGGAATACTTCCCTCCATTTCTGATGATACCCCGACATCAGCACCAAACTCGTCATCTTTCGCCTTCAAGTTTTGAATAGTATCTGCTGACTTTTCAGGGACACTGATATTTTCACTTATTTCCGATAATAGGCTGACATTGTCGGCTAACTTGTCATTCATCGTCATTATGTTATGGAGCGTCTCAGACATCTCAAGTTTGGACCCTTCGGGAACGTTGATATTATCACTAATTTCCGTTTGGTTCATCTCCGCCTGGTTAAGAAGTAAATAACTTTCGTCCTCAAGCAGTCTGCTAGTTTCCTCCAGTCCATCCATTAACTCCGTATTCTGGGGATTTAAACATAATATCCATTCAACATTTCAGCAATATACCATAATAAAAAAATATTGGATGCTTGTTTTAATAATATGTTTAAGTAGGTTAATTAAACCAAACATAATGGATGTTAAGTGATTTTCTTTCATTGTTTTGATTCTGTTGTTGTCATCTATACTAATATATAAAGCTGAAGAGTTTGTTTGTTTGTTTGTTTGAACGCGCTAATCTCCGAAACTACTGGTTCGAATTGAATAATTCTTTTTGTGTTGAATAGTCCAGTTATCGAGGAAGGCTATAGGCTATATAACATCACGCTACGACCAATAGGAGCAAAGATATAGTGGTAAATGTGTAAAAAACGGGAGAAATTGTTCATCTTTGAAGCCTTCCGTTGCGTGCGCCGTGAAAACGGTTCAAGATACACAAAAAATATGTATTAAAGAATAATAGCTCTTTTAATGATCTAAAAAACAGTCCGCGATAGTACCGTAAAACGGGGTCAATAGGGATGCAGGGGTCAATAGGGATGAAACCGATGAACAAAATTGAAGCGGAAACACTATCAGAAATCTACCGATAATCGTCTGATTTTTTATGAGTTTTATAGTAGAATATTGAGTTTTTATATTGGTAACACTTTTTTGACGTGAAGATGGTCACAAGTCAGAAAAAAATACATCTGAAGTTCGCCGTTCAGCAGGACGTGATTTTGTCCCTCAAAAACTTTGAAAAACCAGCAGGTAAAAGTGATTTCTATTAAATGAATCGTGCTGAGTAACAAAAGTTAGTGTTTTCTCTATCCAAATCAAGTATGTTACTACAATTTTCTTGTTTAATTTTAGTTTAAATCGAAAATTTATGAGTGCCGGTAAATTTTGCAAAAAAGAGGGTAATAGAGACGCCTACAGGATATTATCGGGATGTCTGTGGGGTGAATAGGGACGAGAGTCCTACAAACTAAGGACGTGGTTGTATGAAAAGGGACACTAAAGCATGGATAGGGACAGGGGTGTCACTCACCAATATCGCTAGTATTTGTCTATAATAATATTATTATTCGTTATTACCTAATGATGGGTGGTTTGGTTAGGCTTATTTATTTAGGTACTTAGGGACTTTTGCTTTTTGCAGGCACAATGCCACGAAAATAGAAGCCCAGCCAAAAGAAGAATTATAAAAAATATGAACCAAAAGTAATAAACGTAATAAATATAATAAATTTTAATATATAAAAATAAAATAATAGTAATAATTTTTTTCTAATTATGACATTGGGGTCCAGTATATAGGATAGTAGGTTTTAGTATGTATTTTGATTCTCCAATATTTACTTTCTGCACTTACTAATCTTTTGACTCGGCTAAAGTCGAAATAGGTAGGTAGTTGCTTTTTTTGTTTTTTTATAAGTTTAATTAATCTGATTCAAAAGTCGTTCGTAAGTCGCTAAGGAAGCAATGAAATCTGTAGAGGTATAATGTATTTTACATTATTTCTATAGTACTGAATTTCTTATTTTTTCATTCTTAGTTCTGAATAATATTATTTGGGGGTTTGTGACAACCCTGACCATATTTCTCTATTGTTCTCAATGCCGTCCCTATTAACCCCTATACGTGTATGAATAGGGATAGCATATATTTTAAGTATTTACATAAAAGAAGCTCACTATCAATGAGTTTCGCATACAATTTCATAATATACAAGTTAAGACTAAACTTTTAATGTAGTAAACTAATAGTTGTTGATACAAAATTCATTAGAAAAGGGCACTCAAAGTTGAAAACCATCCCCATTCACCCCATTTTACGGTATATGTCTATCTTTTAAGATTAACTCACAAAAACCGTTTTTATGGTACCTAATTTGGTCGAAATAATTTGTTTAAGTTGTATCAACATAAGAATATTAATCTTTATTCAAATAAATATGTTGTTGGTTAAGAGTACTACATCCATTATAACGCGGGTAGCACCGCAGGGCACAGCTAGTTTGTAATATTTATAAACATCATACTTAAATTAAATCTACACGCTACTGTACCTACGTAAAAAATATATAGTTATAAGTTGTTTTTTTTTTTGTGTTGGATAGTCCAGTTATCGAGGAAGGCTATAGGCTATATAACATCACGCTACGACCAATAGGAGCAAAGATATAGTGGTAAATGTGTAAAAAACGGGAGAAATTGTTCATCTTTGAAGCCTTCCGTTGCGTGCGCCGTGAAAACGGTTCAAGATACACAAAAAATATGTATTAAAGAATAATAGCTCTTTTAATGATCTAAAAAACAGTCAGCGATAGTATATGTCTATCTTTTAAGATTAACTCACAAAAACCGTTTTTATGGTACCATATTTGGTCGAAATAAGTTGTATCAACATAATAATATTAATCTTTATTCAAATAAATATGTTGTTGGTTAAGAGTACTACATCCACTATAACGCGGGTAACACCGCAGGGCACAGCTAGTTTGTAATATTTATAAACATCATACTTAAATTAAATCTACACGCTACTGTACCTACGTAAAAAATATATAGTTATAAGTTGGTTTCACATGTAAGCGAATTATTGTAAATTCTTAATGAGAAATATAGATTTTCAAACCTAAGTCGTTTAAACATAAGTAGATATTGAACAAAGAGCAACTTTAATTATGCCTTATTTTGCGCCTATTATAAAAATATAAACAAGAGTGAAAAGCTTTAGCTTTTTTGAACTATAATAAAGCAGATTTGGCACTAACATAGGTTAATAAATGATGTTTTCCATAAAACGTTTTATTAACCTCCTTTAAGAAAGCCTTATAATAGTTATAATTGAAAGGTGAAATATTTTTATGAGTATGGGTGTTAACACAAAAAAGTCAAATCACAAAAAGTAAAAAATAAACATACACTACATACCTACACACAAATAAACATAAACAACATTTCATAAAACACTTGATATTCGAACCTACAGGACCCAGGATCAACCAAATGAAATGAGGACATATTTTAATATAAGTCGAGAACTACTTTACCAATGTTTATAATATATAAACGGGACCAACTTGCAATTAACAGCTTTCATCATCATCGTTCTCTTGCCCTTATCCCACATTACGTGGGGTGGGCACAACAGGTTTTTTCCTTCCATTTTCCTCTGTCACTCGTCATCTCAACACTCACTCCTTTCTTACACGTGTCATTCTGCAAGTAACAGCTTTATATAAAAAAAAGAATAATCTAAATTGGTCCATGGAATCAAATAAAAAAAGCAGAAGAAAAACATATGCGTTGAACTAAGAACCTCCTTTTTATGTTGAAAGTCAGCTAAAAAGATAACCATTCCAAAAAGACACCGACTCTATAGTTTAAACACATCATTAAAAAAAATTGCTAGTTATTTAAAAAACCAAGGTAGGCTTCACCAATATTAGAAATACCTACAAGACAAGTATATTCCAGGCTATCAGTCTTAATTAAAACTAAACAATTGAATAACTCACCTCATTTGAAACAATGGCATTTGGACATTCTGCAAATAATTTGGGAGTTGCATCATTTTGTAAAGGTGCAGATTTTTTGACTAACCTCATCCTTTTTTCTCGAAGTTGGTTATTTTTCTGAAAGGAATAATAAGAAAATGTTACAACTAAAAGTTAAGGTACCAAGGTGTTCTATTATTTTACCACTACTTACAAAATGAATACTTGAACTATTTTTGTTCAATGTACGTTTTGTACCGAAGTGGTTAATTTTTGATTCAGACACTTTCCATTTCTCCGGTTTAGAGATTTTTTTGGGCATCGTGCTGAAAATTAAGAATAATCTAATAATTGTGAAAGCCTAAGGTAGTGCACAGAAACTCTACCTATAGTTATCAATCTTCCTTGAACACAAACAATTTCAATACATTGTCGACTGAAGACATTTACCACATTAGGAATGTGGTGACGTTAAAATAATGGGGATTTAATTGGTAACCCCATTGTTGCATTCGGATAAGAGGCACAGCAAGACTTTGGGGGACCAGGTTCTGGTCCATAATCATGATGGTATATGAAAGGTTTGGTTCTTAAAACGTGAGGCGAGCATACAGACAAAGATACTCGCAGTTTAAATATCGAAGACTGCCTACTCCGCCTTGAATAAACAACACTTCCCTTTGTCAGCACAACACACACGACAGTGTCTCAACCTGGCCAGGCTATTTTGTTTTGTATTAGATTAGATTTTGATAAAATATTTCGGTGCGGTTCGTGTCATAAGGATATTTTCTTCTTGCGTTCTTAGCTCTTTTTATTTTTACTCTACTAGCGTATAGCGGTGAGCGTTATTAACAGTATCAGGTTATAATAGCAGCTATTGGCACAATAGCAGCTTTTGCGTTTTCGGTTTTAAGAAAAACCGGTGATTTTGAATAACACGTTATTATTAATATATGCAGGTTATCGGCAGTGAATCAGTGATTGCTCGTTATTGTATTACTGTCGTATAACCGGTGATTTTGAATAACTTGTTATTATTAATAACGGCAGTGAATCGGTAATAGCTCGTTATTATATCACAAACGTTATTGGAAGCGAAGCAGTTTATGGTTTTTATAATACGGACTGTTAAAACGAAAGCAGCTATCGTTTTACAGGCAATACTCTGGTTCTAAGGCGTGATAGCTGCTATTACAATCACTTCTTATAGGTTATTCAAATATTGACTGCTAAAACGATAGCAGCTATCGTTTTACTTTACAATATTGACTGAAGGTGAGGAACGTAGTATGGTACTTGATATACTTATGGATAAATGGGTGCATATTTTTATGGATGAGATGAGTGCATGGATGCATGGTTGTATGATTGAATAGATTAATGTATGAGTGCATGGTTGTAAGAATTAATGGATGCATGTTTGAATGGAATAAAAAATATTTATTTATTTAATATGTTAACAATTTAAAATGTCTAGTAGCTATATGATCGCGTCAGACAGACGCGATCATATAGATACTAGATACATAATTTATAGAAGTAGGTACTTACTTTTATTGAACCTCATAGTACCTGCGTAAATTCTCATAACCACCTGAGCCATAGAACAATACAACCAAAACATGACGAAACGTCCACATCCCGCGCGTCCGTTCTTATCAAAATGGCTAAAACTTGCTAGCTTTTATGGATGAGCTCAAAGAGTCAAAGTAAAAATTCAAAGAGCGTAAATATTCTCAAAGTTTATTCAATGTTTAAACACATTATAGTTTAGTTTTAGGTCCCAAAAAGGATTGAACTTGACATGCATGGTTGGTTAAATTCATTATATTTTTCTTTCTACCATTCCTTGAAACTTTTCACTGACATCTATGTATTTTATAATTAACTATTTCACTGAGATACCATTCGATCATTTCTTTCGTACAAAAGCTACCACTACAAATCAATAGAGGGCATTTTTGCAAATAAAGGGCAAATCGGCGATTATGGCCGCATTCCTGATGTCTCTAAGCTACTTTTAGAACTTTTACAGAAAAGAGTTCAAAGGTTACTCTTTATTTTAGTATTATGGGTTAATTTGAATTTAAATATGTAAATACATGAAAACAAATTGACGTATTCTAATGCCATGCTATGTTGTTTTGCGTAAATACATTTAATAAGTATGAGATGGACTCATTCTATCTACCTAGAGTTCCGGTACCTTAAACACATCTTGCAATAAAAATAAGAAATAAGTAAAAAAAATTTTAAATGTGCAAACATTGTTATGTGGGAGCCCCTTATATATTTTATTATAAGTGTTTTTAGTTTTTGTTGATAGAGTGGCAACAAAATACAGCATCCCTCAGCAAATTACGGTAAGGAACCATAAAAATTAATTTGAAATAGATGGCGTTTGCATTGCGATTCCAATTAGAATAGAAACTAAATTGGAATCTAATGATAGACCAACGTGATCGACGAAATAAAAAAGGTATTCATTCGATTTAATTGTTAAAATTTTGTAGTCTAATTAAATTACGCTAAATGTTTGTTTTTTTTAAATAAATTCAAAATTATAAGACTGCTTAAACTGGAATATATTTAATTAGCTATAGTTAGTGTTCTCATTTACATTCTTTTAAAGATATTAATTTTAAAATTTTCACTTAAAGTGAACTTTGTACTAATATTTATTAACAGTTGTAAATTGTAAATAAACGGGCTTTATTATTATATTATTATTAAAACTTGAATTTAGAAAACTATTTTAAGATTGTTTTTCCAGAAACCGGAAGAAAGAAGCCGTATTATTGTGTGTTTTGTTTAGTGGTAGCGCTGGCGGTTAAGCAAGATTATTTCGTCTCTAAGTCTATAAGAATAAAGTTCAGATTTGTTTAGCTTAATTTAAAAGACAAATTATTATTTTTTAAAAGTACTAAAAATACTTGTTTTTTTTATGTTTACGTGCGTGTGCGTGATAGCTTCCGTACCAATCATACGTTACTTTCGTGCTAGACAAGCAAAATAATTGCAAATAATCTAAAATAAGTGGCAATGTGAACTTGAAAAACAATTTTGACCTTTGTCGTTTATTATAGTGATCGTTTTGGACTATTTGATTTAGATCTAAAGATAATGTAAATATAACGTAGCCTTGTTAACTATAACTATTTTTCTGAGTATATTGTAGAAGTAAACATAGCAAAAATGTTTATTTTTATTTCTAAATATTGCTTTTCTCTAAGACCTCAGCTTATAACTGTTAATTTGTGTTGTGTTGTTTGCGTGGAAAAACAAAGTGCTATGTGTACCTATACGTAATTTGTTACATAGTTTGCCAGAGTTTAAAACTTCCGTCCGTATTGTGTTTGAAAAAATTCAGGTGAGCTTTACGTTGCCATAGCTAAACATATTTACAAAGAAATGGTATAATAATGGTATATTTTATAATAGTGTAAATATCTTTGGATCGTTATTTGTTTCGGCATTTATAAATAACCTGTGTTTAATTTTATTATAACGTATGCTTTTCTGCCATTTTACCATCCTTCGGGTAGGCTTAAATATGAGAGAACCAGCAACATTCAATACAATACCAGCTTTTTCATGATAATGCCTTGCCTAATATACCTTCAAATAGCTGGTATTGAAAATAGCAGCTTTGAAAAGCAGCTATTGGTGTTGAATAGCTGCTACTGTTATGTTATTGGCAAAACATGTTATTGCCCATGGCTACTAGCGTAGCGCGCCCTGTTTTTTGACATAATAATATATAATCTGTGCCTGTGCACAGATTATATATTATTTTTTTGTTATTTTTGGTGTTTTCTCCTTAAGAAACGATTTGAGTTATAAGGCCCGGTATGGAAATTTTATGGGGAGTAAAATCAAGTGTTAACAAAAGTTGAGGCGTTACGTAGAAAGAGACAAACATATATATCTGTAGGATTCAACGTGTAAAAGAATGAGATGGAATACCGTCGAAACGTCACGTTCGAAATAAGAACTTTAACGCATTTTGATTGGTTGTTTGTTGTGTCTCTGGAATGCGAGTTACCATTTTTGACATTCGAATACGCGTTCGAAAAAGTATTCGTCTAGCATTCACTTAGAATTTCTCAGTGAGTAGAGGTGAGAGTGCAAAGTTATTCAGTAAAAAATTTTTGGCCGGACGTTTCTTTTTCACTTGGGTGGCCCAATTCAAGAAATCACTAAGTCCTAAAAGTGACTTTTGAGATATTTATAATTTTATGTTTTAAATGTCAGCTGAAATAACATGCATGGGTAAAAAAATCAATAAAAATATACATTATAGCGCAAACTAAGTAGTTTTCTTTGTTGAAAGAATAAAAAAAATAGAAGTAACAGGAGTCTCATAATATAATATCAAAAAGGTTGGACTTATTTCTAATCACTGGACTTAGAGATACTACAGTGATAAATAGGGGACTTAGAGATATTATTGCAGTACCCTGAACAACAGTCATACAAAATCGGCTACTCATTCCACTACATCTTCAGAATCGAATTCTGCAGGTATGGGATCCCGAGTTCCATTGAATAGATCGTCGCAAAAAAGTCTTTCAGTTTCTGGAACCGATTCTAACAACCGCTTTATATCTTGCACTTTAGCAGCCTTTACATTCAAGGGTGCGTCGTAGCATTCATCGGGCGTTTAATTTATTAATCTGATGTATCCGACCTTATATTAAAACGGCTTAAAATCTTCACCTTTCATAGAATCCGAAAACTAAGAGGTAAACCACTTCTTTTAAAAATCACTCTACGGCATTTGGATATTCCAGGCAGACTCCTTTTTATTCGTTCATCGTACAGTTTTTTATGGTTATTATGCTTCATGCGTTTTGGTATTTTGCCAGAAAATGAGGGTAGTTGAGGAAAACCTATTGGTGGAATCGTATCAACAGGTGAAGATGTCTGTTTGTCGTTCGAATTTGTGGGTACATTACTTTCGAAAGCACTCCGATTACCCGGTATCCATTAGTCCTCAGATGAGGCAGAATAATTGCCAATATCACTTTCAGTACTGTCTCCAGAATTTAAGAGACCACTTTGTTGCATTACTCTGAAATAATGTATTAAACCTATTGGAAAAACTATTTCACAATCGGTAACTGTCCTAGCCAGATTACCCAATAGAAGATGTATACTTGTTAGTAAAACACGCCTTTAGTTTGTCATCAGGATTCATTTTAAAGTAGTTACTCATATAAACAAATAAGATTTAAAACACATTTGCAACCTGCCTAATAAAAAGTTCAAAAATCCGGTTTGAAATAGTTTGATTTAATGGACTTAGCGATTTTTCCCACAAAAACTAAAGGACTTAGAGATTTCTTAGGGCATAGGGATTTTATGAATGGAAAAAACGATTTTTATATAATTTTTTCAATTTAGAAAAGTCACTTAGAGATTTTTCCCAAGAACTTCGAATAGACCATTTGAAAGAGAATGAAAAACTTAACAAGCCAGTGCTGCTAACTCAAAACCGTAAAAAACGGACTTAGTGATTTCTTGAATTGGATCACCCACTTGGATATCGTCTTACAATGATAGCTTTTACGTTTTTGTGCAGGGAACTAAAACAATTGACGAATTTATGGTCCTCTCAACGCGTTTCGTTGGAACATATAATAAGTACCTACCTTCTGTTATTTATTAATTAAAATATTAAAAATAAGCTATAGTTTTGACACCTAATTAATTTATTCTTTGCAGTATTTAAGAATGATATTATATTCAAAGTGAAAGAAATCAATCATCCTAAAATTGGATTTGTATAAATTGAACACAATTATTATTATTTTGTAACATACTTTATGTAATACGCTTTATTGAAGTAATATAAACAATCCGAATAATTACAGATATAATGTTTGTTTCTCTTATCATTTTAGCAGATGCGTTCATGTACCCTTTTTTTCTATTCGATGTAAATAATAATATCGTTCGTAAGTAGTAAACTCCAATCGTGCGTCGTAGCTGACGCACACACACACTTTTTTTTATTTTAATTTTAATTTAATTTAATAAAATCATTTTTTTCTTTTTCTCCATGGTTTACGAATTTTCTTTTTATAGTAGATGTTTATAAAATTACTAGCAGCCCGCCCCGGCGTCACACGGGTAAAAAAAAACCCGGTAATTTTTAAAGTTTTTTGTTGAAATTAAGTTTATGTCAAAGACAATTTTATTGACAATGAAGTACTCTTAACCAACAGCATATTTATTTGAATAAAGATTACCTAATATTATTATGTTGATACAACTTAAACAAATTATTTCGACCAAATGAGGTACCATAAAAACGGTTTTTGTGAGTTAATCTTAAAAGATAGACATATACTATCGCGGACTGTTTTTTAGATCATTAAAAGAGCTATTATTCTTTAATACATTTTTTGTGTAACTTGAACCGTTTTCACGGCGCACGCAACGGAAGGCTTCAAAGATGAAATAATTTCTCCCATTTTTAACACATTTACCACTATATCTTTGCTCCTATTGGTCGTAGCGTGATGTTATATAGCCTATAGCCTTCCTCGATAACTGGACTATCCAACACAAAAATAATTATTCAATTCGAACCAGTAGTTTCGGAGATTAGCGCGTTCAAACAAACAAACAATCAAACAAACAAACTCTTCAGCTTTATAATATTAGTATAGATAATAATAGCTCACGGCACAAACACAAAATAGCAGCAGCAATTTCTACGTCCATTGTCGCGTGAGTCTTCAGTTCAAATGTTAGAACGAGTGTGTACAGGCATGCTCTCGACGAGAGTCTTCTCGGCCGAGGCTCTCGGCGAGAGGCTCTCGTCGAGTGTGTATAGCCGCCAGCAGGCTCGCACTCCTCGCCTCGCAGACGCGAGCGAGAGTGCGAGAGGTGGGCACGCAAACGCAAACACCCACCCGCGCACCGTCGCGCCCGACCAACAAACCAAGAGTAGTGATGGGACACAATCGATTGTAGTCAATGTTTAAAATATTTTTTTTGTGTGTTGTGTAGTGTGTTGCGATTTTTATTTTAGGAGTTTTATGTAGGGTTTATACACGATAATTTATCTAAGAAATAGGAAAAAAATACCGGGCGATTTTTAAAGAACAAAGCTTAAGGAACAAATGGGTAATGGCTTAACAAACAAACAAATTTTGACCCAAACAAAATTGGTTCGATACACTTTCCTGAATCAAGTTTCTTTATTTCATAAAAGGACTTCGTAGCATTATACGTACAGCTGTCCCATGGCTTTTTCCATCTTCTTCAAACGATATGCATATTCATTCAAATATACATACCTCCACCCACAAATCAAAGAACTTAATTAATGTAATTTATCGATAGTATTTTCCCTATCGGCACATCCCATCCCTTACTGTCATGCTATGATTGTTTATGGTGCTAGCTGCTTAAGCGATGGCCGAGTCGAGTTGGCTGATTCGAATAACTCGAATCAGAGTCTAAACGTGTTGATTCGATTCGAGTTCTAGACTAGGTATGTCTGAAATAGACGATTTTTATTTTAAAGAATTTAAAGGCTGACAAGCATTAAAACATGTTCGTTATCTTATTATATATTTTTGGAGTTTACTCCTTAAGAAACGATTTGAGTTATAAGGCCCGGTACGGAAATTTTATGAGGAGTAAAATCAAAAAGTGTAACACGAAAGTTGAGGCGTTACGTAGAAAGAGGCAAACATATATATCTGTAGGATTGAACGTGTAAAAGAATGAGATGGAATACATTACACAGCGTATCTCATTTCTCATAATTATTGCTTGTAAAAAGGTTCCATGACGGCATTTAAAAATAAAAAGGTTGTATGCTGTTCTTACGATATTTAAAAATAAAGAAGGTTCTTTCACTTTTTGAAAACAGAACACGAGGCTGTATGCAATATAATATCACTTGGCTTTATGGTCAAGTGACTTTTGCCTGCTTATGACAAATAAAAATAAAAGTTTCATCTACTGTTATATTTCTGAAGTGAAATGCAAAAATATTCCATAACCATTACATTTATATATATACAAATAGAGCATATTATGCATAATATCGTTATTTTACGAGTATAGTCGGTTATAAATATAATCAATATTTATGATGTATCGGTCAAAAGCTATAAGCACACTGTCATACTTCTGGGAAATCTAATAAATGACGTGCGCAAGTTTATTTGGTTATATTTACTTGCCATTTTTAGTTCAGCACTCTGATATTATTATAATCAATAGTCAACTATTAAATTAAGTACTTAATCATAGAAAACAAGCATGATTTGTTGCTCAGGGACATTCGCACAGATAATAAAATCAGTTAATAAATTGTAAATAATAATAGGTAATTGTCTATTGTAGTTTACTCCATAAGAAACGATTTGAGTTACAAGGCCCGGTACGGAAATTTTATGAGGAGTAAAATCAAGTGTAACACGAAAAGTTGAGGCGTTACGTAGAAAGAGACAAACATATAGGTATATCTGTAGAATTGAACGTGTAAAAGAATGAGGTGGAATACATTACACAGCGTATCTCCCCTTCTTTCCCGTGGTTCACCTATTTCGTCCACCTGGTGGACCACGGGTAAACATATACTTCCGTGGTCCACCAGGTGAACTAAGGTGAACCATAGGAAATTAATATTTAACCGTGGTCCACCTTCGAGCACACAATCTTTTTGGTCTTTCGTTGACGTGCTTCACTGTAATTGAATCTTTTCAAGTGCACCTCTTTTTCAAGAACTTACAACGTATTGTTTCTTTATCGTTTGACAATTAATCTTTGAGTATTTCTTGACAATTAATCTTTGAGTATTTCCTGACCATCTAACAGAATTAGATGTGTTCTGTTTAATGAAATAGTGCTCCGTCCCTGATCGCTTGTGAGTAAAATTAAATCTTATTAAAATGGGAGATACCTACGCAAGACGAAGAAAGCGATTTGCACTATATTACCAGAAAGGGGGGCACTGTATTGGTGCATGATGTATATTTTTTCTACAGAGTCAAAACCTTTAAAAAAACCTCAGCGGTTTTATGGAGATGTGCGGAGTACAAAAAAAAGAAATGTACCGGAAATATTATCGTTAAGGTAAGTCAACATTCACGGAAGTCCTGTTTCGTAAACCTCCACGCTCCTAGAACTTTTTAAATACAAATTAACATTTTTAAAATCTTTCAGGATGGAAAGGTGACAAGTAAAAAAAATCATTCATGTGCATCTGATTTTTCCAAAATTGTGGTTGCAAATGAAATTGAATCTTTGAAAAACAAAGTCAAAAACACTGATTTGCCTTTAACACAACTTTATAAGGATAGTGTTGATATTTTAGAAAGTAAAGGATTGAACATGGTTACGCAAATACCGTCGTTTTCGAGCATACAACACAACTTATATACAATAAGAAATAAATCTTTAGGAGTTAAAAAAACTATTTATAGCGATTTTGAAGAAGTGGAAGTTCCCATCAAATTTGCACAATTGGTTTTGGCAAACTATTTTTATGAAGGATCGCGAATCATTGTCTTTTGTTCAAAAAGAGCTAGAGAGATCATTGCTGATGTTACTGAATATTTCGGTGATGCCACTTTTTCTTGTTGTCCGAAACCATTCCAACAATTGTACATATTACATGGATATATCGGGAGTACTATAACGATTACAAAAGTTGTACCGCTGATATACGTATTGATGCCGAACAAAAAACAGGAATCATATTCGATTGTGTTCGATTTAATTAAATCACAGTTACCAAATTTCAATCCTAAAACAATGCATCTTGATTTCGAAAAAGCCGCATTAAATGCTATTTTATGCGCTTTTCCACATGTAACATTGCGCGGTTGTTTTTATCATTGGAAGATGGCGATTTGGAAGAAGGCCAAAAAGTTAGGCTTAAAATCGAAAGGAGAAAAGCGGATCGCTGCATTAATTGCTGCTCTACCTTTGATACCCCATGAAAGCATTAAAGAAGGATTGGAGTTGTTAAATCTGAAAGCAGTGATAGCAAAAAAATGTTACTCTTCTTAAAGTACGTTGAAAGTTTTTGGCTGTCTGATAAATTCAGTGAAATTTTGTGCGTATTTGGTGAAAGACACCGCACCAATAACACTGCAGAGTCTTATCATTCGAAATTGAATAAAGAAGTAAATAAAAGAAATGCAACGGTAATAAATCTATTAAAAGGTTTAACAAAACTAGAAACATCAAGTTTCAAGACAACATCGAAGAGAAGAAAAATATATATAGATAACGACGATGATATTATGGGGATACAATTACAGTTACTAAATGGTGAAATTCCAATCAATTTCGCATTGGAGAAACTACGTTGATAGATTAATTTTAGTTTTAAGTAATCATCATTTTAATTGAAGTAAATTATTTCAATAAATAAATTTAAAAAAAATGCCATTTGGTGTACTTTTTAATTTGTCGGGATCAATGTTGCATAGATTTAATCTAGCCAATGAAAAGAGGTGGACAATAGGCAATATATTTCAATAAAAATAATTTACGCGATTATCAGGTGGACCACGGAAGTATATGTTTACCCGTGGTCCACCAGGTGGACAAAATAGGTGAACCACGGGAAAGAAGGGCGTATCTCATTCTCGGGGTCTCCTCTTTGCGCGATACTTCGTATTCTCACTGTATTTTATTTATATTATTTTGTAACATACTTTATGTAATACGCTTTATTGAAGTAATTATAAATAATCCGAATAATTACAGATATATGTTTGTTTCTCTTATAATTTTAGCAGATGCGTTCAATTACCCTTTTTTCTATTCGATATAATATCATAATTATCGTTCGTAAGGAGTAAACTCCAATCGTGCGTCGTAGCTGACACACACACACTTTTTTTTTCAATAGTTTCTGTTCTATTTCTATTTAACTTTCATATTAAAATTTTAGCTGGAGCGAAGATCATAGACTTGATTACCTACCCATTATATTACATAATACGCCAAAACGGGTGACTATGACTAACCATTCGTGACCCTTATTACAATGCTTAGAAAGTTTACGAATAGTCAGTTAACTGTGTTGGCGATGGTATAATTACGAAACAAATAACACACACGTACAGCGCAGCGGCCGTCGAGTGAAGCAGTGTCAATGCAAGTGTAAACTCGAATCAAGATTATGAATACGAATACGGTGCATTCGACTCGACTCGCCGGCCAGCGCGGCGCCGCGCCGATCTGCTTGGCTGCTGCCGCGAAGTCGAGTCAACTCGAGTTACGAGTCGACCTAGCGGCCGAGTCAACTCGAGTTATCCGAGTTGAGATAAAATCAAGCCTACGTTCTTCAGTGTAGTTTGGGTGATACGCGCTCTCTATTAGTACTATGGCCTAAAAAGCCGTGTTGGCTAAGTGGGAGGACACTCGATTTTCATTCCGAAGGTCGTGGGTTCAAACCCCGCCTCGCACCTCTGGATTTTTCTTGAGAAATTTATGTGCGATTTAAAGACGTGCTTTAACGGTGAAGGCAAAGATCGTGAGAAAACCGGCATGTTCTGAGAACTTTAAAGAGTATGAAGGACTTGTGACATTCACCAACCCGCACTTGGCCAGCGTGGTGAATTAAGGCCTAATCTGTCTCGTAAAGAGAGAAGTCCCTGTGTCCCAGCAGTGGGAACGTTAATAGGGTGCTGATGATGATGATGATTAGTACTATCGATACTCTAAGTTTCAATTGCTGATTTGTCGAAACACGATGAATGAACCGAAATAATAAGGAAAAGAAACACCCCTTGTAGTGGTGGTTTCTATGCAGAAGTACCAGTTAACGACACTTATCATTCCAGACGTAGGATTCCCAATGCTGGACATTACTATAAGATGAAAAGGATTTTCGGTTCGAAACTAATTGCACCCAACATAAGCATCGAACTAATGTCATGTAAATGTACGCTACTTAAAATACTTACATGATTTAGCTTGGACTGTATGTACGCTGATGACAAGACTATTATTTCATGAGATATTTTTATCAAGCCACTTGATCAAGCACTGGCAAGTAACAAACTAGATATTATGTTGCATTCGGTAGCAAATAACATATTTTCAAAAAGTTTACATGACTACAAAAGATTTCGCGTCTAATGTGGCAAAATATCGTAAATATTTTAGCAAAAATCTTCATCTACATGTCAGATCCAAATGGCGTGCGAGCAACCGCTGTGATACGAGCCATTTACAGTACGTCCCGCAGGGTACTAGAGACGGTGGTTGTCGTTCCTTAACTCTATATAGTTTTCGAGATACTTTGAATGTGCACACTTGGACGCTGCGCACACTTGACCCACATGACTCTAACCGTATCAAAGTTTAAATATCTATAATAGGTAGGTACACATGACATACCCACTTAATATATCTGCGTTATATGTTTAATTCTAAATATAACATCTTTCAGGCTTTACATTGTTAATCTTTTTTGTATAAATCCTCTGTCCTCTCTCTCTGTTCTTTAGAGTAAAACACCATAATATTGTAATATGCACGCGATGCGCTTTCATTTGATACCCCACTCGAGTATATTTGCAGATTTTCGGATTTCCTTCCTCACTCTCACCCCCATAACTTTAAAACTTTTTTGTTTAAATGCAAAAAACGGATTCTTTGATACCACCTCAAATAGAATAAATTATATACATAGGTAGGTACCTAACTTTCATTTACCTCATTTACCACAAACATTTTTAACAAACATTACCTAGCACTTGTTTTAGAAATAATGATCAAAATGACAAATCATGGATGTTAGTGGTGTTTTAATGGCGTATGTTTACCAAACTACCTACCTGAATGGCATTATCTTAAATTGTTACCTTTAGTTATCTAGGTAAATGTTTATCATTTAAAGCTAATTCTTTATGTACCTACCTACTTTAAATAATCCTTTTCCGATGTTTACATATAAGTTTATTGT
Organism: Gymnoscelis rufifasciata; assembly: GCA_929108375.1. NCBI lineage: Eukaryota > Metazoa > Arthropoda > Insecta > Lepidoptera > Geometridae > Gymnoscelis > Gymnoscelis rufifasciata. The sequence continues at coordinate 5,856,271 of OV815302.1, read as the reverse complement.
GAAAATTGCAGATTTTATTTAGTTGTATGATGAAGCTGTTTGTTATAGAATCTTATGTATCACTATTCCTTAACCAGTCAGGGTTATCTATATAAATAAAAATGAATTGTTGTTCGTTAGTCTGATTAAAACTCGAGAACGGCTGGGCTGATTGAGCTGATTTTGGTTTTAAAATGTTTGTCGTAGTCCAGGGTAGGTCTAAACGGTGAGCAATGAGGAAAAATTTCCGGGAACTTTTTTTACCCGTGGTGACGCCGGGGCGGGCCGGTAGTAGGTATTATATAAAAGATCTCAAAGTATTTTATTTAGTGCAATAAATAGAAACGAAAATTTAAAGGCATTTTCTTTTCGATCCGTAAATTTTATCTATGTTTTTTAGTATGTCTCACATCTCACCCACTCAAACTTGATGGTAAAAGTAAATTGGGTTTATAATTCTTGTAATCTTGCCATGGTGGCTAAGTGGGAGAACCCTTGACTTTCATTCCGAAGCTCGTGGGTTTAAACCACGCGCCGCACACCTTTGGATTATTCTTGAAAAATGTGCGCTTAAAACACGTGCCTTAACGGTGAAGGCAAAATCGTGCAGTAAGGAACATCTTGATGACTGTGAGCATCGCGCATCGTGAGGAAACCGGTATGTTCTGAGAAACTAGAAGAGTTCAAAGGACATGGATGGATGTGACATTCACAAACCCGCACTTGTACAGCGCAGCGTAGTGAATTGAGGCTCATCAGTAGAATTATGTACTGTTCAGGATTCTTAATAAATTATCTTTTCAAGGCTTTTTTTTAGAATAGGCATAGCATTTATTATTCGTAAAACATAAAATTTACAGGTATTTGTTTTTTTTTATTATTTGATATACCAGTGCTAATTATTAGGGAAATTTTATCCTGAATTAATAATTTATTTGGTAAGGAATGTTTCCTTTCAGTAAAATTAGCTAGCTAAGGGATTTAAATCCAACCTTTAAATAAAGATCAAGAAACTCTTTTCTTCTCTGTTTACTGTCTACTTTAGCGCTGCACTGTAGCGTGAGCACATTGCAGAATATGCCTATTGCTAAGCACAATAAAGTCACAAATGAGCATTTAACTCTATATTCTTTTATTTTAATCAAATGTAAACTAAGTTATTATCATACATATATACAGAAGTAGGTACAAAGGTACTAAAAAGAATATTATACATATGTTAAAACTAAGAGGTATCAACACTAAAGCTGGTTTCCTGATTCGACACTTGTCAAAAACAGGTACCTAGAAAAACTAAAAACTGTAAAAAAATGTAGTCTATCAAGTTTTTTATTTTTTTTTGGATGAACAAAATATAAATAATTACATAAACATTGATTAAAACTCTTCATACATCACTATCGGTTATCAAATGTTTGTGGAAACAGACAGACAGACTAAAAATTGTGATACTTATTAAACAGGAACGATTCCTATTTGGTGATTTTCATAGACGTATTTTACTAGGTACAGATAGACTAGTATCCAAATTAATTTAATATCACAGATCTTAAAAACAACGGCAGCCTTTCAAAATAAAACGACATAATCCAAATTTAAAAAAAAAATACAGGTCATTAGCAAATCGGTTTAGTCTCTCTTTTACAATTCAATCAGTACTCTCACTCTATGAAATTAGCTTAATGATTTAAAAATACTACTGAAAATTCGTTATGCTAGAGACTGGCACACTACTGAAATAAAGTTAGTTTACGACGCAAAAATAATAAAATATTGACAAGTAGGTAGGTACAGGCAACAGCAAAAGTAAATGATCAAAATCAACGTTTCAAAACATCTTCTAGTGTGACGTGCCAGATGTAACAAGTCATACCAAAGTGTCAATTCCAAATGAAGTTTTATTAGTTAAAAAAAAAAAGATCTTTATAACACCGATGATCGAAATAAAAGTGATCACTTACATTATGTAAGTGATCACTTTTATTTCGATCACTCTCTTAATCACTTACCTATGATAGGTAAGTGATTAAGAGAGTGATTAGGTTAGAGTGACACGTTATTATTATATTTATTTCTCTACTATTAACAAACTACTGTAGTCAATAACTTTTGTCTAAATATACTGTATATATTATTTTGGGAACCTATTTCTTCAGTTCCTTTTGCTGTTGACTGTACAACAGCAATTTCGCTCAGATAGCAAAGTTCAGAAGATGACTATAGGAAAAATAAGTTAGAAAAATTACAGATTGGATTACGTACTTCTTAAAACTTTTATACAATTGGAAGTTTTTGCAACTAGATAACATTCTTACAGGATAATTAATGTAACTTATCGAAGAAATAGCTTAGATATAATTATTTACATTTGAAGGCAGATTTTTGTATCGTCAGTAAGTAGTTCAGTCATGGCATTTAGAATAATCAGAGGGTTGATAATATCAACACTGCGGCTAATATCGTTCGTCTGTCAAATGACCGAAAAACATTAGATTATACTCTTTATGAAAATGCAAATAGGCGTTAAAATGTGGAACATCTTTTTCACTTTATGATTTCAATTAACTCGACACTGGCAAACTGACGCTTCAAGCGCAGAGTTCAATTACAAGACATTGAATTGATCCTTTCTAACAATAGAAAAATCGGCTCCTAATGAAGTTTATATTAGTCTACTTACCCATTTTACATACATGGTATTCTATTTGGCAGCCTCTAGACTTCAGACAGAAGCAGAAGTCGACATGATGTATCGTGATAACTTAATCTAATTCTTTTCTACGACCAATGCGAAATTATTATGATGTTTCACATCAAAACAATTAAAGGTTTTTATAAACTTTAAATTGATTTCAGTCAGTGTGTTTAAGGTTTGATACATAAAATTTACCTTTTGAATCTTCGGTAGTAATGAAGATACCATGGATGGTGCTACGATGGTGTGGTAGGGTAGGTATGCCTTGCTTCAATCACTTACCTAAACGTAATGAAGTAATCTAGCTACATAATCTTCTAATTAAAGTAACTAACCATATAATAATGAGATCACGTGAATTCGTCCTTTATCGTAACCAAATTTTGAAGTGTCTCTGTTATCTCAATTTTACAATCTTCCGGAATACTTTCACCTATTTCTGATGATACCCCGACATCATCACCTAACTCGTCATTCATCGCCTTCAGGTTCTCTGCTGACCTTTCTAGGACACTGATATATTCACTTATTTCCGATGATAGGATGTCATTGTCGCCTAACTTGTCATTCACTGTCATTATGTTATGGAGCGTCTCAGACATCTCAAGTTTGGACCCTTCAGGAACGTTGATGTTATCACTAATTTCCGTATAGTTCATCTTCGCCTGGTTAAGAAGTAAAACACTTTTGTCCTCAAGCAATCTGCTAGTTTCCTCCAGTCCATCCATTAACTCAGTATTCTGGGGATTTAAACATAATATCCATTAAACGTTTAAGGAATATACCGTATTACATATAATAAAAAAATATTGGATGCTTCTTTAATAATAATGTATAAGTAGGTTAATTAAACAAACATGTGGATGTTAAGTCGTTAAAACACAAGTAGATATTTAACAAAAAGCAACCGACTTTCAGTTTGGAATATATGAATTAGAAATAAAAATTGGAGAGAGATAGAATTAAAGTAGGTTTCGTTCTAATCCAATGTATAACCCTTTACTGTAGCTAAATGGTTTTGCGTTGAAAGACGGACAAACAAACAGACACATACTATTTCCTATGTTTATTATATTAGTATGGATTGAGTCGGACTCGTGTTGAGTCAACACGAGATTGGTAATAGAGAGAGAAGTGATGAGAGAAAGAAGGAGAAAGAGATAGGTATTAAACACTACTAGTTTGTGTACACGACTGTCGCGCCTGCACACGTCTCATTTAACGGTTTTATTCCACGGACTTTTTCCTACGGTTTCACTATCACATTTTTTTCAGTTCGGTTGCGCAGCAAAATCCCTATCTCCTCCAAGCCTGCCGTAAGGAACTTCGTATCAAAAATAGTGAAAAGTTTTATTGAACTATTAAAAAGCAGATTTGGCATTAATTTATGTTTACGGATGACGTTTTCCATCAAACGTTTTATGAACCTTTTTTAAGAAAGCCTTATAAAAGTTATAAATGAAAAGTGAAATATTTTCATGAGTATGGGGGTTAACAAATAAAAATCAAATCACAAAAAGTAAAATATAAACATTTCTAAAAACACTTAACTTGATATTCGAACCCAGGACCCAGGATCAACCAAATGAAATTAATGAATGAAATAAGGACATTATTAACCCCCGACCAAAAAAGAGGGGTGTTATAAGTTTGACGTGTCTGTCTGGCTGTGTGTCTGTCTGTCTGTCTGTGGCATCATAGCTCCCGATCGGTTGGAGATATTTCAATTTAGTTTTTTTTGTATGAAAGGTGAGTTTGGCCCGGGTGTTCTTAGACATGTTTCATGAAAATCGGTTGAGCCGTTCAAAAGTTATGGGGGTGAGAGTGGGGAAGGAAAACCGAAAATCTGCAAATATACTCGAGTGGGGTATCAAATGAAAGAGCATCGCGTGCCCTAACTACTAAATATTATGGTGTTTTACTTAGAAGGAAATTAAGGCTATACATTTTTTTAATATTAGTCGAGAACTACTTTATATAATATAAAGGAACCAACTTGCAAGTACCAGCTTTATTTAAAAAAAAAGAATCATCGAAATCGGTCTACGGAATCAAAGTTCTGAGGTAACAAACATAAAAAAAGCAGATGAAAACCATACGCGTCGAACTGAGAATCTCCTTTTTAAGTTGAAAGTCGGTAAAAAGATAACCAAGTACTTGTCTCTATCTATACTAATATTATAAAGCTGAAGAGTTTGTTTGTTTGTTTGTTTGTTTGTTTGAACGCGCTAATCTCCGAAACTACTAGTTGTTTTTATAAAATCATAAAAAATAATTGCTAGTTATTTAATCAAATTTTAATTTCAATTTCAATTTATTTATTTACCATAACGTTATATTACATAACAGGCAAGTCAAAACATACAACATAAAAACATTTATACTAACATTAGTTATACATAGGTACTTATATTTAAACACAATGATTGGCTAAGAATTTGAAAATGAACAACTCATGTATTCTGCAACGCTATAAAAAGGATGTGACTGAAAAAATATTTTTAATTTATGTTTAAATGTTTGTAAGGGAAGTTGAATAATTTCAAATGGCAACTTGTTGTACATAGCTAGTTTTAAAGGTTTACCTTGTTTATAACTTTTTGCGAGTCTTGTATTAGGTATGTTAAGTTTCCATTTATTTCTGGTATTGTACTTATGTAATTGCATTTTCATAGGAAAGTCACTTTTATCTTGGTGTATTTCAATAAGAGAATTCATTATAAAAACTGATATTACTGTTAGTATCTTTGACTTTTTAAAATATGCTCTTACAGATGTCAATCTTCGCAGATTATAAATAACCCTGACCGACCTTTTTTGGCAAACAAGCACTTTATTAATTTCAGAGGCATTTCCCCATACTGTGATCGCGTAGCTAATAATAGAGTGGCAGTATGCGTAGTAGACAGATACGAGCGTGTTTCTGTTGACTATTTGTCTAAGTTTGAATAGGGCATAATTTGCACTAGTTAATCTTTTGCATATTTTTTCTATATGACCTTTGAAACATAAAGTTGAGTCAAGAATGCACCCTAAAAATGTTGTCTCCTTAATTTCATCAGTTTTTTTATTACGTCTTACAGTATAATTTAAAATTGTACTTTTATCTGCATTAAGAATAATTCCGTTATCTTCAAACCATTTTTTTAATTTTAATACGACTGAATTGGTTCGTTCTTCAACTATTTCACTTCTATTATTTTTTATACCTACATGAGTATCATCAGCAAATAAAGTTACAAATGCCCAATCCGGTAGGCAGTTTGTTAAATCGTTAACATATATTAAGAACAATAGTGGGCCTAATATTGATCCTTGCGGTACACCAATGTAACTGTGCTCTATATTTGACTGTGTATCCGCCTTGCGGTACACCAATGTAACTGTGCTCTATATTTGACTGTGTATCCGCTATCTTTACAATCTGGCTTCGACCCTTGAGATACGATTTTAAATTTAAGTACCCCCGATTCCAATGCCTTTATTTCCATAAAAGTAAAACACCATCATATTTAGTAATGTGCACACAACGCGCTTTCATTCGAGTATATTTTCAGATTTCGGTTTTCATTCCCCACTCTCACCCTCATAACTTTTAAACGGCTCAACCGATTTTCATGAAACCAAACTCACCTTTTATACAAAGAAAACTAAATTGAAATCGCTCCATCCGTTAGGGAGCTATGATGTCCCAGACAGACGCACAGACACACAGACAGACAGACAGACACACAGACACGTTTAACTTATAACTCCTCTCTTTTTTGGTCGGGGGTTAAAAAACCAAGATAGGCTTCACCAATATTAAAAATATGTACGTAATTCCAGGCTATCAGTCTTAATTAAAACTAATCAATTGGATAACTCACCTCATTTGAAAAAATGGCATTAGGAGATTTTGCAAATAATTCGTGAGTTCTATCATTTTGTAAAGGTGCAGATTTTTTGACTATCCTTATCCTTTTTTTTCGAAGTTTGTTGTTTTTCTGAAAGTAATACATAAGAAAAATGTTACAACTAAACGTTAAGGTACCAAGGTGTTCTATTATTTTACCGCTACTTACAAAATGTATACGTGAACTATTATTATTCAATGTACGTTTTGTACCGAACTGGTAAATTTTTGATTCAGAAACTTTCCATTTTAACTCCAATGTTTCTGGTTTAGAGATTTTTTTGGACATCGTGCTGAAAATTAAGAAGAGAGTTTGAATAAAACCATTTATGATCCGAGAGTAAAATTGAGTTCTAAGTAGGTAGGTAGATATACAAGAACTTACTTATTGATTTTACTCAAAGCTTCCCTTTCTGAGTATAATTTATTAGCTTCAAAGCCGGGGAAGTCAACACACAGTAAATTGTCTTCATTCTTTTTTGCTCGTATCCATTTTAAGTTGTTAACATTGGAACACTGAATCCAAACATCAGTCCACTTCTTACATGTCTTTCTTGTATCGACCTCATCATCGTCATCAGATATTACTAAACAGTCATCGCTATCAACACTAGTGCTAGGTTTTGGAGACCTTAAAAAGTTTGCAATATCCACATTGATTTTATCTTCATCCGATGGCTTTTGGACTTCTTTTTGTTTTGCTATCTTCTTGTTTATCTCTTCAGGTCTCAAAATAAACATAGCCTGTTTTAATTTGGCATTTTCTTCAACATTTTCAGAATAGACGGATGTTATTTTAATTTGTGGAACTATGGATTTATCGCATGTTAATAAAGATTCCTCAACTTCGGTCTCAGAATTGTTACTTTTCTTGTTCATTGATACTTGGTCTTTGCTTGGAGACTTTGTATCAAAACAATTAACATCTAACAGCAAATTAGAAGTACTGGGCCTGGAGTTGAAGAGATTATTTTTGGGCGTTAGGTGGTGAAAGCCGTTAGTTTTGCGTACTTTTATTTTCACCAATTTGGGAATAATGTTTTCACTCATTTTTATATCAGAAACGTCTTGTCTTTTGTTAACAACTTTAATGACGCCATTCGCCGCGTCAATATTCTCAACATTTTTTAATTCGGACGTTGTTGGTTGTAAATTACCTGGTATCGAAATTTTGCTACCTTTGCACATTGAGTTTTGAGTTAGAAATAACATAGGATCGTGCAACACTTTCACATTATCGACTTTGTTAGTAGTTAACCAAAAACCTTTCGTACAATTTTGATATGGAACTGTTTTTGATTTAAGTATTTCAAGTCCCAAAGGTTCTTCTACTTCATAAGGTCCCACAATAGCCCAAGATTCTTTAATCATAGGAAGTGCGTAAATTCCAAATGGTATATTCTCAGTTTCGGCAGTTTCTTGTTTATTTATAACCACTGTTTTATGTGTTAGCCGAGCTAAATTTATTGCATGTATTAATTTTATATATTCTACATAAAATCCTCTCTTGTGGCAATATATGTCTGTAAAATCTCGTTCAAGCTTCATTAAAAACCATTTCGAACGCTCAGCTTTGCTTTCCGCCAAAACATCTTTTTGTAAATTCTCTGGGCCCTCAGATTCAGGGTCTATTGCATCCTGTTCGTTCCACCAATTTTCTTCAGCATAGTCAGAATCGTGACTAGGACTTTCATTATTTGAGGCATCTGAGTCACACATGTGCGCTTCGTTTGCATTTTTTTTAACGCATCCTATTATTTCCCAACAGTCATCCCAACCACCTAATATGCAAAATGTGTCTTCATTTGCAACATTCGTAAGGAAATTCTTGACAACATTTGGATACTTACGAAGATCGGCATACCGAATAGTATTTATGTTTATGCAATCTTTGAAAAATGGATTCTTAGGGTCAGTAGCAATAAATGTTCTACACGGGTGCTTCAATGTTGTCAAAAAATAATTCCGACGAGATTTGTAACGCTCCAGTAAATTTTTAAATAAATGAAGTGTAATTTTACCTTTTCTTGGTCTTTCTAACACAAATTTTCCGCTACTAAGATTTTCTATGTAATTTTTATAACTCTTTTCTATCCAAGGTTTGAGAAGGTTTTGTGTTTTTCTTAGAACAGGTTTATACATATCTCCACTAATTTCAAAAGGAATTTCATGTTCTATCACTGGAATAATAATATTTGCTTGTTCGATATTAGATGAGTTTGGTTTACTAAGGTCAGAAGTAAGAACTTTCTGAAACAAATTTACCAAACCCCCATTTTTATGTAATTTGTTACCAATGACATAATATTTGACACCACGAATTTGGTTTTCATTTTCTATAACATCCTTGTCTGCTTTAGCTCTCTCGGTTTCCAACAATGAAGCTTTTTCTGACGTCGTTGCTTCATGCTCATTAGGCATGGAAATGAGTTCTTGATCTTGAACAGGAATCTTCATAAGTTTCATCATTTTTCTATGTAACATTGTATCATTCTTTTCAATGTCTCTAATCTTATCATTCATAATTTTATAATAAGCATAATCATGGGTTCGTCCACAATATGGTATAACTCTAGCGGCACACCTATTAGACAATGTATGTTGATCATTTGAAATTTCAAGTAAATTCAAACTATTACATTTGGAATTTGCGTTTCTTAAAGGTCGCATTTCGTCTTTTTCGTTTAGAATGTTATATTCGATATATTCAGGTATTTCTAGGGAATCTTTATTTATTAGATCCACTGTAGGAATACTAATAGATTTTGGTGTAGCGTTCACTAAATTCACTGTAGCAGAATCAATAAATCTACCCTTACAAAAACATCTGTATAAATTATGCACCATACACCATGGCTCAATATTTTCGCAATTAAGTTTTTTGTCTACAATGGCTAAAATTTTTTTTTGTTTTATTTCATTCTTTTGTAATAAGTCACTGTGAAAATCGTCGTATTTTTTTGAAATTTTGGTACTTCTTTTCCTAGGTTTCAATAAGATACTTCTCTCTCCACTGAATACAACCGTCTGATGAAATTTCTGTTCCTCTTTTGCCAGATTTGCATTTATTTCATTATCTAAGCTCATCAGCCCAGGAATGAAATCTGGGCAATCTTTTTCTAATAAATCGATATCTTTGAATTTTGGAATTTTACATTGGCATTCAAACATGCAATCGACATTGCCACAGTGTTGTTTCAATTTATAAGTGAAATTTAAAGATTCACATACACAGCCCAGAATGCAGTAAGCATTTGTGCAGGGTTTAGAATAAGACATTTCAGGAGTTCCCGGTATCTGAATAACAGTTACGGCAAGTCTATCTAGTTCTCCATATTTCTTTTTTGTTTTTTCTTTAGGAATATTTATATTAAGTGTGTCTGTTGGTTCTGTTGTAATCGGAGATGACTCTTTCTCAATTGTGTACATGCAGTCTTGGTTTAAACTAACTTCTACAGAATTCAAAATATCACTTATTAAACTTTTTATCTCTGTTGTTTCATCTCGTATATTATGCTCTTGATATTTCTCCGGAGTAACATCATGTTTTGCAATGGCTGTTAAGTTACAATTATTACGTCTCATTAGGATACGATGCTGTGCACATTTATAGCTCAAATCGAATGTGACACAATGATCTTGATCAGTTTGAATAGGTTTATTACTAGTAACTGTGCCTAAAACGGAAACTGCAAACTCAGCCCATTTTTCTGATATTGTGCCATTTTCCGGTCGCAATTTATTTAAAAAATGTGCCATTACTGGCTCAACTATCTTTCCAAATGTTGGTTGTATTTCAAGAGCTGGTTTCGGAAGTTTAACAAGTTCTATTGGGCCCATGTTATATTTTTGGTGTGAATAATCAAGGTTCTTTTTCCTTCCTAAAGGTCCAGGTTTAAATCTGATATTAAGAGAGTTACGAAGTAATCCATGCTTTTTCTTGTTCTTTTCGAAGCCAATTATAGTCTTTTCATTCTTTGAATATTTTTTGTCAAGCTCATACTTGCAAATGAACTTTGCTTTACCGCCTTTACTTCCAACAACCCTTATCCGCGTGCCATTCCACAAGACGTATTGAGTGGAATTTAGATTGTTTTCAGGATTAATATTTTTTAGCATTTGCCAAGTGGTTCTTGATATTGGATGCTCAGCTTTAAGTAACTTTGATGCAAATTTTTTAGTACTTTGATGAGAAGATCCATTTCTTATTTTACTAAGCAGAACAGTTTGTTGTTTTTCTATGTCCTCAACAATATTTCGATAGTTATCTTGTTCAAAAAGGTTGCGAATATCTCTGACTGTTCGAACTTTTACCTTAGATCTCCCTTTCGGTACGTAATATTTGTCACATTTTGGTTCAAAGACGCAAGTGTCTGTTTCATTGATTTTCTGTGATAACGGTACAGCTGGTGTTATAGTTAAAAGCTCTAGTAGATCGCTATTTTGTTTTTTATATACTCTAGTGATATCAGAATGATATATTTTATTGTCTACTTCCATATTGACTTCTCTGAAAAGAAAATATTTAATAAATTTTATTTTGCTTAGAGTATTTACAAATAATCGTTAAGTTTACTTTAAGAATGAAACTTCGTCAACTTAAGAACGAACTAAAGAACTTGGCTTCTTTATACAAATAAGGGAGCTTCTATTATTTGTATAGAAAAAGCCTCTTGACTTGACCTTATAGTTGTAGAACATATCTTAACTAGAGGTCAATGGCTTAAACCTGTAATTCAGATATGTTCCTTAAGTAAACAAGCCTAAGACCTCGGGGTCGATAAGTACTATTTACGTAGATTATTTCTTTCTCAGAACATGTAGGTAGGTATATACTGAATAGAGTATATTAGTCACCTAACTCATTACTTCACTCATGACAGTGAAACAACCTTTCAAATTGGGCATGTGCCTGAATAACGGAATCGATATTAAGTCGTTCTTGAATTAAGTTAAATAGCAGTTGGATTGTGGCTTGGTACAAGATCGATATTATATCTCGATCGGGTTTCAACGTTTTCAAAACCAAAATGTTTTACCGTCAAGATGTACCTACATATACGCAAATATATATTGTGATACAGTGATGAGGCATGATTGTTTCTCTAAAAGAAGAAAGTTAACCTCTTGAAAGAGGTTGACGTAGAAACTTAATGGTAATACATAATATATATATATACATATATATATATATATATATACCTTAGACAATCTAAGCATTCGAAAATGACAAGAAGCGCTTACGATAAATTAGCGCTATGTGACTTTTCTAGGTACGACTATTGGTAAAAACACAAAATGGTAGGTATACATAATTATGTAATCCTACAAAATAAATTAATGTAACAATACTTGCACTAGTGAATCAGTGATCAGAGAAACTAGTTAAGCAGGAAGGTACCTATTTAAATTTTCCCAGACTACAAGTAAATTTTTTTTTTATGGGAGATAGATCTATGTTTGTCCACAATCTCACCTGATGGAAAGTGTCGATGTGGACGAAGCTGGAACACATAGATCTAGAATTTTCATTGAAATGACTCTAAATTCATTGAAAAATCTTAATTTTTATGTATTTTATGGATCCTCGAAGCTCAGGCTCTAGGTTTGACTAGTCAAGCCTCAGATCTGACTTAAAGACTTAGTAAAAGCGCAAACAAATAAAGTTTTAAGGCCTATGTATAAATTTCTTTCATCAAACCTAGAAGAAACTAATTTGGTCAGACAAACGTCAAATCTCAATTAGGTATAAAAAAACTTAGTTTTATTTAATTAGAGTGTATTATCACGATTTTATGTTTATTGTTGGCTTTAGTTGGAATTGACGGACACTAACCGTTAATTCCAACTAGTCCGACTAGTAGTTTGATTATCGAACTGCTTGGGCATAATTATCCCAGTTTGTCCTATTGGCTGTAAAGTACAGTCAAATAAAAAAATAAAAGTAACTAAATTAAATATACGTATTTGTGTTTCTTAATTTATCTCACTACAAAAAGTCGCATTGACACGATCAGAGCCAGCTCGGACCTAGCTCGGAACGAGTGGACTCGTAGGAGTAGTTTCATTATGAGTGTACTATGATAGCTGTTGATATTATCATAGTTCACTCGGATCGTTTTCGTCATTATTCCAATTATTTTTATCAGTCTACATCAAAAAGGACGGATTTAGTGCGAATCTATTAGGTAATTAATTAATAATAATTTAATTTTCGTAATTTATTTAGTGGATTTACGCTGCACGGCCGCGTTCCTGGCATCTTTATTTTTGTAGTCCTTCAATCGTACGTTCCAGAGAACCTCTTCTGATTCATACAGTTCAACAAATCTACTTGTTTCACGCTCAGACCACTTTTTTTTCGCACGAAACTCTTGGTTGTTGTTATTACCCGCCATTTTGTTTTCCAACTCGTATACGAGCTAGCTCGGATGAGTAGAACAAGGTCCGAGTCTACTTGGATTGGACGCCGTCGTCCGAGTGGGCTCGGATTAGAGGTTGCTACAATCCGAGTTGCATCCAAGTAGGTATTCGAGTTCACTCGGTCCGAGCTGGCTCTGATCGTGTCAACGCGGCTTTACGTTTCCTTTAAATAACAAATGAAACTAATGATTTATGTTAAAACACATTATTTCATCAACAAACATAACCTAGCCTACATACACACACAAACACACCCACACGCACATACACACACACATACTTTGTATTTTGTATTGAACTTAATTTTTGGTTCCGAAAATAAAGATTTATTATTATTATAGCTACCTAATTCAATTATTAGTAAATAATTTGCGAATAATTTTGACACTTAAATTTATCGAATTATCTGGAATAATCTAGTCCAATAAGTTCGATAATCAGACTTCGTCGTATAAACTTAAATGTCGAAACAAAAAAATTATAAAACAATTTACAGAGAAAGCTTCTTTCTAAAACTTGCTTGCAGGAACAGGTGTAAACGAGTTTACAAGTACAGTTGACGTTTGACCAATGCTTCTAGGATCGGCTGGCAAATCCCGAAACAGATTAATTTACATTCGATGTTTGACTGAAATGATAGCAACTCCTAGGTTTGGACTAAAATACTTTAAAAGGCGGGCATTATTTACGGGGTTAGCCCAAAGGCTTTGCTCAAACCTAGGATAAACCAGTAATTCCGCCAAGAGACTGCATATCGACCTTTAAATATGACTTGAAGATATTTATTGATCCATTTATGTAATTTTTAGGGTTCTGTACCTCAAAGGGTAAAAATGGGACCCTAACAGGATCACCCTGTTGTCCGTCTGTCTGTCTATCAAGACCTTTTTTCTCAGGTGGAGGTATCAAACTGAAATTTATATCAAATACTCAGATACACGGGACAGTAGTCTTTTTACAGATACAAGACTTCTCAAAATCAAACTTCTAAGCAAATGCAATCAAAAGAGAAAGCCGTTTTCGCGAACCCGCGACACTTAGAATCCTTTCTATCAAAATCTATACGGTAAATTACGGTACCTACTTCCAATCACAAGAATCTTGAAATTTTGCATGAAGCAACGCCCTATAGCACTAAGTAATTATAGGAAAAAATGCGAGAACTAAAAATATTTTGTTATATTTTTCAAATAAATATTTATTATATGTATGTATTTATTGGCTTACTTTCTCTTTGGCCATCAACGCGTAGTGGTATTAATTCTATACTCAATCAGTTCATTTCCAATCTACTTAGAATCTTGAAATTAGGTACGAAACTGTAGAAACAATAATAAAGGAAACATTCCTAAATCCTGAACATTTTTGGCCCTAAATATAAATTTCAAAATATAGACATACAAAAATGTATTTGTGATTTATTTCATTTTACCGAACCCTCAGTGCGGGAGTACGACTCGCACTTGGCCGCTTTTATTATTTTCCTAGTTACCTACCGTCTTATAGGTACATAACAACACGGTATGATTCCAGTTAAGGTCAACAGCACCCTAACGACAAATATTTATTTTGGTACCTACGCACATAGACAATCGTAAATTGTTGGAATTTAACATAAATCACTCTGATAATTTGGTATAGATCGTTACTGTTGATTTTTGATATGGAATTCAAAATGGCTGACATATATCTTCAGATCTTTATAGTTCCACACTGATCCGGTTGAATCCGTATTTACCTTAACTGCTAGTAAATATTGTACACGAAATTTGTAATTTGTCACTACTGTAGTCGTAACTATTCTATTATTTGTGGAATTTAAGAATTCAAACTGAAATCTGTCAAGTCGTAGTAAACTAATTTTACGAAGCAAGTAGCAATAGCAATCAATCCACAGCTAAACCACGTGGCGAATATGTCCTGACGTCACAGATAAAAACAAAACATTGTCATGTGACAGTGACAGCTGATGTCAGTCAGTGTACGCTGAGGAAAGATCTCGCATATCTACGTAACTCGATAAGTGCCTATAATGTATTTTATTGTAATTTCTATAATCTAAGTCTTCGTATTTTTAAGATAATTAAATAATATCCACCAAATTATGCTGGGCCTAGTAGGAACAAAAACCTATTCTTTACTTTATAGATAGGATATATCCGTAGTAATAGACAGACATTTTCCATAATAAGATACTATTAAGAGGAGATGAAGGTGTACTTTACGCACCAAGCGAACATCATTAAATACAAGCTTACCGGCGATCTTACGTTGGTTTTCTCTCAACAATGCAACGTGGAATCTAATTCGAACGCTGATAGACAAAATGGCCGGCATCTGTCACTATCTCAAATACACAAGCCACAGTAAATCCACTGAAATCCTAAAGAAAGTTCCTTAAAACACATTGACAATGATTTTCATGATAATCATAACACTTTATTATATCATATTAATTGCTATTTTGGAATTATATAGTAAAATTATTTAAAAACAAAATTATTTCAGTAACCGTTCAATTCAATCATTCGCTCGCACAGATTAAAATTGTTGATGTGTTTTTTTTTTCTTATATGGTTATTTCCACAGATATAATAAAGGCAGTGCTGTAATGTATGGTGGGAAGAATTTGCTCTATACCATATTCATACCAGCTGACTAAACTACTGTAACCCGAAATCTTTTAACACATTTTAATAATGCGCGAGTCCGGAGGAAAACTGGGATTGTGGGCACTCAATGGCATACCTAACCTACGATGAAAAGAATTATGTTAAGTCCATGGTTAATACTTTCCTCTACCTAGCAATGCTTTCATAAAATTTACACACCTAAATGCAGGCTATTTTTGCTGTATGGAAATTATTTAATAAAGTTGAATGATAAAAGTCTGTCTTTTGATAAAAAGGTTTGTTAGTAAAATTTTAATTAATGATAATATAAAAGGTTTTGCACCATTTATGATCATGAATATTATTTTCAATTTCAAAGACTGTCAAGCAAGTGCAGTACAAGTACCTATAGCAAATAAACTGATGCCGGCTGTACACACGCGCCGAGACCCTCTCGGCGAATGTCTCGGCCGAGAGGGGTCTCGTCGAGAGCATGCCTGTACACACGCGTTCTAACATTTGAACTGAAGACTCACGCGACAATGGACGTAGAAATTGCTGCTGCTATTTGTGTTTGTGCCATGAGCTATTATAATTTTTTTAACATTTACTATAAAAATAAAATTCGTAAACCATGTAGAAACAAGAAAAAAATTAATTTTATTAAATTAAATGAAAATTAAATTAAAAAAAATATTAAATACTATTAGCGAGCAAGTAAATGAACGAGTGTGTACATGCTCGCTCTCGTTTACCTCGCGAGAGCCAACGAGACCCTTTGACTCGGGCGCAAAAAACCGAAAAGCCACCGAGAGCGACCGAGACGAGAACGAGACAGCGAGACGAGACGAGAGCGCCCTGTACACACGCGCGTTCGGCCTGTCTCGGGGTGTCTCGGCGCGTGTGTACAGCCAGCATAATATGATTTGACATTGACTTTTAAATGCACCTGCACTAGGTACATGTTACTAAATAAATAAACTTGCTATTGATGATATCATCACATCATTAACAAGTTTAATTATTTAAATTAAAGTAAGTTGGGACGCAAAATGGCGTTCAACTGAGTACCTAACATCTTTTTCGCTTTATAATTTTATTTAACTCGACACTGGCAAATTATCGCTTCAAGCGTACAGTCCAATTACAAGAAACTGAAATTAAAGTAAGAATAAACGGAGGGATGTTGATAATGCCCGATAGATCTACTAATAAGATGTCTCCTACATATAATGGGTACACACATGGTCATATGGGTAATAATAGTAGGTAGGTACTCTTATGTCTCTTTGGTTTCATTTTCAATAAACTTATGTTGAACTGTTAACCTACATTTTTTCAGTTTTTTTTAGATTATTTACATATTTACGTAAGTGAATTTGTAACTCGCTAATGTTGACGTTATTATTAGTTGACGACATGGAGCTTAGAAAAGCATCTAGGTTCAATTTTATTTTATTATCCTGCTCTAACCTCAAATCCTACCAGTTTCCTCGCCAGTAAAATAACTGCCCATTATTACAACCAAAAATGCAGCTAGTCGTTAAAAATATATTTTAAATAAATATATCTGTATTATATCTATTTACTATTCTAAGCCATTTCTTGGAGAACCAAACCGCCCCATACCGACAGAAAATTATGCAATGCATAGTAGACCCATGATGGACGTTCCATGGGTATTTCTTCGTTGTCTTATGCGCTTCGATTAGTTTTCGTTTTTAAAGAAACTTATAATAGTAGGTAGGTACTCTTATGTCTCTTTGGTTTCATTTTCAATAAACTTATGTTGAACTGTTAACCTACATTTTTTCAGTTTTTTTTAGATTATTTACATATTTACGTAAGTGAATTTGTAACTCGCTAATGTTGACGTTATTATTAGTTGACGACATGGAGCTTAGAAAAGCATCTAGGTTCAATTTTATTTTATTATCCTGCTCTAACCTCAAATCCTACCAGTTTCCTCGCCAGTAAAATAACTGCCCATTATTACAACCAAAAATGCAGCTAGTCGTTAAAAATATATTTTAAATAAATATATCTGTATTATATCTATTTACTATTCTAAGCCATTTCTTGGAGAACCAAACCGCCCCATACCGACAGAAAATTATGCAATGCATAGTAGACCCATGATGGACGTTCCATGGGTATTTCTTCGTTGTCTTATGCGCTTCGATTAGTTTTCGTTTTTAAAGAAACTTATAAAGCGAATGCAATAACTAGACTGAATTTATTATAGGTACCTATAATCGCCAAATTGTAATAGGTACATAGTTAGTTTGGCGACTGGCCTACGCACTGGTGCAATTTTTAGGTTGGTAGGTAAAAACTTACATTTGTATCCGTTCTCTGTAAACTCTATTGATTAAAACTGCATGCTATCCGTTTGAGTGGGTACCTAGCGGTATTAAAACTTTGTGTACATTATCTAGGTACTTAATCAACGAGACAGCTGAAGCGACTTCATTAGAAACAAGGAAGGAAAAGTAAATAAATAAAGCAGAATCAAACATCATTCGAACTAGCCAAATTTTATGACCGGAAGTCGGTATTTTGACCTGATTATACTCTTACCTACTTGGGTTGAATTTAATACTAAAACTTTTATTGTAAACTGTTTTATACGGGTAAAGTCCTGTTTTTCTGTATTCAAAAATATATACCTTCCTAATTATTATTTTTCAGACACTGCACCATCCATAAATGTTAATAAAAAAAAACCTCTGATTCCAATGTTTTAATTTACTTAAAAGTAAAACACCATAAGATTTAGTAATGTGCTCGCGATGCGCTTTTATTTGATACCCCACTCGAGTATATTTGCAGATTTTCATGAAACGTCTCTAAGAACACAAAAAAAAATATTTCTTATTTTTTTTTGCCAAACTCACCGTTCTTGCAAAAAAACTAAGTTGAAATCGCACCATCCGTTCGGGAGCTATGGTGTAACAGACAGACACGTCAAACTTATAACACCCCTCTTTTTTGGTCGGGGGTTAAAGAGTGAGTTCTCTTGTTGTTAGTTAATTAAACCCATTCTCCGTCCGTTGGATTTAATATTTGTATAACGAGGGTATATCATTAGTGCCAATGAATTTAAATAAATACTGAAATCTGTCTCAGATTTATACTTAAGTTTTCATTACACTTTTTACGGATAAAAAAATTTGCAGGCGATGCGCTTTCATTTGATACCCCACTCGAATAAATGTATTTGCAGATTTTTGGTTGTCCTTCCCCACTCTCACCCCCATGACTTAAACGGCACATCCGATTTTCATAAAACTAACTAAGAAAACTCGTGCCAAACTCACCTTTCATACAAAAAAAAAACTAAATAGAAATCGCTCCATCCGTTCGGGAGCTATGATGTCCCAGACAGACACACAGACAGACAGACACGTTAAACTTAGAACACCCCTCTGTCTTGGTCGGGGGTTAAAATAATACAACCAAGTTACAATGCGCAGTCAATGAAATTAGAAAATCTAAAATAAAAAAAAAGAGTTGTTTTGAAAGAGTAAATTTTATTGTTTCTTCTTTAAGTTTTGTCCATGTCATCCATTCAATAACAGCACTGCTGGGAGATGAAGGGTTTCATTCCGGCAGACACATTATCGTCTCAGTTTTGATTCATTTGACCGCCTAGTATAGAATGGTTAAGGAAATAAATACAAGTCTTGATGAGTTATGATGATGATACTATTACTAACAGCGTTTTTATGAAGGTATGAGAGCTAAGGCTATGAGTGTGTGAAAGGACCATGTCATAATAATATCTGTATGCATGTCTTTGATACTAAATATTCCCACTACCATCATTATTATGTATTCAAAAATTCTAAATCGGATCTTCCCTTCCCTTCAAACCATAAAAAGCGAACAAAACCGCGGGGTGCTCTTGTCAAAATGGATCCAGCCATTTCAGAGATTAAATAGTGAAAGAAGCTTCTGTGGTATAAACATGCTTATGCATTACAAACAGGCAATGCAATTTTATTTATTTCTAAAGATAGAGAATTTTTGACTGTTATTCCTAGCAAAACGAGTAACACTGCCATGGTTCACTTAACTGAATTATTTAGTTATTAAAAAGGATATTGTTTATCTCTGGGTTCTTCGTGGGAGCGATCTCGAAATGGCGATTTTTCCTGCATGCACAGAAAAAGTATATATAGTACATTATAACACCGGAATCAACTTAACAAATTTCAGAACCTGGTGTATTACCCTTTTATGATACTTCTCATAATGATGATTCTGATGCTCCTCTTGTGATCCATTCTGATGACTTCCCATTTTAAGCATAACTGAAAAATACATACGATCAGACAACTTATTGGAAGATAAACCATTTAAATCAATTTTGGACTGAATATCAGCTGTGTATACACTGCGGCACTGTACATTATGGTTTGATTGAGGTCCACCGCTAGAGTGTTCGACGCCAGTCGCTGGTCCGAAATGTCAAATCAATAATAAATAAAATCACGTAACTATAGAAACAATAACAAAGTTTTCATGGTAACGATAGTTTTCTGAATGCAAATTGGCTGAGGAGCTCACTCGACAGGTTACTACTGGTTTTTGAAGAAAGAGCAAAAACACGATGGCCCTCAATAAACACAGTCCCACTTGTATATATTTATACTATGTTAAAAAATTACCCTTTTGTTCATCACGCCTACGTTTTTGTTCAAGAATCGCGCTTTCATCAGCCCTATCCTGAAAATCAGAAACTAAATTAGGAATACTTATACATATTATGTATTCATTTATTTTTATAAAGATAGCATTGCTAATAATTGCTAGATTAAGTTGTACCCTGCAATTATGGTTAGATTAACCGTTTTGTTCCTTACCCGTTTCCGACTCATCTTACGTTCTTTACGCTCATCGCATCTTATTTTGGTCTTTCGTTTTTCTTTGTCTGGTGATCGATCCTCAATGTCTTTGCTACCCTGCTTGCAGAAAAATATATTAGCTTTTGCACAACAGAATAGTATTTTACAATGATAATTTCACTGACTCGAACAAGCTACATCAGTGATAAAATCATCGTGGAATACTTAACGAATTATTAATTTAAACGTTGTAAGACAGAAATTGTTGTTTGTCGAGAGCCAATAGGGTCTATGAGATATTTTTGACAGAAGTTCCAAATCTTGTTCTGCTTTACTTACGAAATAATAAATTTCGCATTTTATAATAAAATAATTCTGCCCGATGGTGTTTTACGTGCTTGGCGACGGAACTTGGTTTACAGCATAGCCTTCAAAACGGCGATTTCCTCTTTTGATCTATAGTTGATTCTTCATTTCCGCATGAATTAACTATCTTTCTTTTCTATTCGTAGTTCCGTTCCCGTTTAATATCATTTTCACTATCATCATCGTCCTGTTCTTGTAGCTTGTGTGAGGTCGGCACATGTATTTATACGTCCATTTTCTGCTATGACCCGTAATTTCAACGCTCACTCCTTTGTGTTATTTTGATAATGCTGCTCGTACAGTTATGTGGATCTTAGCAAGTCCTTCTTCAAAACTTGAAGTCCCGGTACGAAACGAAAGTAGGATTGTAAAACAGCGTAGTTTTTCTATTTTTAGAGTTTCGGTTCTATGTTGTTTATAGTAGTTAGTAATTCCTTTATGTCAATGCGTCTCCGTCCTTGTAATGGTCGTCCATTAGTTGATTTAGGGCTGGGGTAAAAAATATTGAGCAGTAACTTGAAAAATTGTTTCGCAGTGGAAATTCCGATGTCGATTAGCAGGTATTCATTTATTTCATCATAATGCTATTTTTTGAATTCCTAATTTGCTTCTCTTCAAATGTATTTTGTATTCTGAGTCCGGTTTTATCAAAACCCAGCAATTTGCATACTCTTTAGATGTTTTATGAATAGTTAGTTGTTTTGATTCTAGTTCAGTATGTTGTACGTGGCTCCTTCAGAAATACTCATATTTGCAACAATCAAATTTTGCTCAGTATTATGTTGTTGTTGTTGTTAAATAATCCGGCTATAACCCTTTATCTTCATTGTAGTTTAGATGTCTTCCTTATTTTTGGAATACATTTTTCGTTGGCGACTATCCTTTCTGACATTTTTATCATGAGCTCAAAGAACCTATTGACTCCACTTTATTGTAATAAATCTAATGCAAGTTAACCACCAATCCTCGTTTTCATTGGGAGTTGTCGACATTGCAACATTGTATTAGATTTATTTAGTGTGAATGTATCCTAATTGCTTACCCTTCTGAACGTATTTGGAATGGGCTATGGACTGGCGGCATGATAACGAACTCCTCTTTTAGATAAATTGAATATAATTTTCTTTCAAGTTGATTACAGCTACGGCAGCAGTTATTTAGTACATAATTAATAAATTCCTTCATTGCAGAACGTTTATTTATCCATACTTCGCGCCTTTTCTATTTCGTATCTGCAGTTGTTTTATGGTATTCACTCTAAATCTTTGATCTGCAAAACTTTCACGAGACTCTTAAATTTTGTCTTCAGTGTTGTTTGATTATTTAACTTAATCCTTTAAATGTAGATGCAATTTTAACTTATAGCTTGTCTTCCTAGTTACAGTTTGATATTATGTATTTATTTGAAGCTGAGGCTTATGCGGCGATTATCGAAGCATTGTTTTCTTTCCTTTATTATTTGTTTTCTCGCGGATTATAGTAATTGAAGCTATTTTTTTGAATTGGAAATTGATGTTATATTTAGATTTATAAGTGAACATTATTTTACTCGGAGCAATCTTTTCGAGGTTGTACGGTAGTGAAGATTCCGAACGTTTCTCCCGCGGCAAGTAGTTCATTTGATACATTTTCCTTGACATAAAACTGAAAATAGTTTTCCATTAATTGTCATTTTGTTTTTGGAGAATGCCTTAGGAATAGAACTCATTCCGCTTTCCTTAAGGATATCTAAATGTTCATTTTCATCATCTTCTTCCCGCCCATGTGGAGTTGGCACAATTCGTTTTTTGAACATTTTCTCATAGATCCTCAATGAGGTCGGCAAATAAGATTATGTACATTTTTTCATACATTCTAAAATTCTTCTTGTACAATGTATCTCCTCCATTTATATAGTGTTTTAGCACTGTTAGTTCCCAGTTTAGTTGTAAGTTGGTTCCGGTGTAAGTGTGCGCGCGTCCAGCCCAATCCTTAGTCCGGCGCTGCGACGCGCGTGCGACCGATTCTCGCGGTACTCACCTTGCCATTGCTGCTGCCGTCGACTTTACGGCGTTTCACATCTACAACAATATTTATTCATTGACTCTACAACAATATCAATACTTAACTAACAAGTCCCTAGCCTCGTCTGCCTGTCTTTATGTTCGCGTAAAACTCAAAATTCACTGAACGGATATTTATGCCATTTACAGTAATAGGTAGAGTGATTCAAGAGAAAGGTAACGGACTTATTTTGGAATGGGACAGCGAGTTTACTAATAAAAGACAGTTTTTAAATCATGTAATAATGTTTGAGTGACTTTCAAATGTATGAAAATAGCTTCAGATAGTGCCTATCCATCAATGAATAAACTTGAAAATTATGAGATGGACATTATTGTATGCTTTTAGTATTTGTTGTTAAAGCGGCAACAGAAATACATTATCCCTCAAAATGTCAACTCTCTAGCTATCACAGTTCTTGACATACAGCCTGGTGTCAGCAAACCGACAACACTGAGACTTTGTCGTCAACAGGGTCTCGTACTTGGGTACGGAACCCTAAAAATCGGTCCTAAGGCCGAAAGTATGTGCTGTTGCTTGTCATCATCACCCTATTAACGTTCCCACTGCTGGGACACAGGGACTTCTCTCTATGCTGTTGCTTAATAATTGGATATCCATAAGAGAGGCTATGTTTATATTAAGCTAATGTTGTAAGCAGTCAACTAGATGCTCAAAACAGATAACTGTAAATTAATTAAAAGTATTAGTTACCTCGTTCTAAGTCATCTTGGATGCCACGATGTTCGTGTGGAGGTGATACGGCTTCCAAATAACGCTCCTCCTGAACAAATTATACACATATCAAATCAGCACCATATTATGAGAATATTACTTTAGAAACAATATGAATTAGGCAGACTCAGTGAACATTGTATCCTGGTTAAAATAATGTTTGTTGTTTTTGTAAACAACAGCTCATATGGTCGGGGCCTCGGTTTAATTATTTGAAATATATATATATACAAATACTTTTGTATATATTTCCAGACTTATTATTAATTTAAAATATATTTATAGAATACAATAAAAATGAATTTCAGGGTAAGATGTAAAAATCTTAAACTCGATTTTGGATGCTAGTGCAGTGCGCAAATGCAAAATAATGGAAGATCAAAATACAACATACTCTATGAGTTCTTTCTCTGGGCGATCTATCTTTAACTCTTATCTCGTCCTTAGCTCTTTCCTTCAAGCTTCTGTAAAATTAATTAAAATAATTATTTTTAAACAATCCACACATCACATAACTTCTAGCCCCGTGATGAGCTCTCAGCTTGTGTTACGGGTACTAGACATCTGATATACTTAATATAATAGACATTCATAATATAGATTTTTATACATATTAACACCCAGACCAAGGAGAAAGTGCTTGTAGAACATAGAAACATTTAACCCCCTCGGCAGGAATGGAAACCTCTTGCGCCACAAGCGGACCTTCACCCACCACGCCACTGAGGCAAACAGAAAATGAAAATAGTGTTTTTAAAAAATAATAATTTTGTAACAGTTCCAAGCTTTGCATATCACAGCACTTCCCAAGTTCCGTGGATATGTCCGCTAATATATCTTATTACCAGTAAGGCTCGAAATATGCGCTATCCAACACTAGTAAAATCACAAGTATCTTTATAGAGTAGTTCCTGAGATTAGCACGTAAACTGTACTTACGATCTGGATTCGCGCTTAGAATCTTTCTCCCGGTCAGAGTCGTCCCTGCGCCGGTCACTGTTGCGAGATTCCCGTTTTTCTGGATCTAGTAAATAATTAAATTATTATTATTATTATTTTTTTCCATTTTGCATCTACGATTAGTTATTTTATTTATCTATTTTAACTATGAGCAGATTCTTTGTAGTTTTTATTTATATTCATTTGTCAGGGTCAAGTACACTCCTGCACTGTCGCTCCTTGTTTGTCTCTTTCTAAAACTTCATTTCCCTTTAATCTTCTTGTCTATGAGGGCAATGTAAGTTGCCTAGCCAATTTATTTGGGTGAGTTTGAAGAATTTTTAAATGATACATAATAAAGAATAAAAGTCATAGAAGAGAAGATAGATCGATAGGAGAGGTAGGTGAAAAAAAAGAAAGAAATGCGTAGTCGCGGTTTATAAATCTTGTCAACCGGCCAAGCATAGTGCTTTCAACGAACGAGTGAGAGTAAAAGGATATACTCAAGTAGTCGAGATTCTACGGCTAAGGAGAGAGAGATAGAGATATTTATGCTGACCGTTGGGTTGAGAAGGTGAGACGGATGGCTCATCAGATTTCACAGGTGCAGGTTCCTCCTTAGCAACAAGCGCGGCCGCTGCCGCCGCAGCCACCTTCTGCCTATCGACAACCTAGAAAAGATAAATAATTAGATTTTTTTTGAGTCCTCCTAGCCGAACTCGGGTCGGGTACAATATTTTTCTGCTATTCATTAAATACGTTGGTGCGCCCTTAGATGACTGGTGAAACCAATTTTAACCTTAAATGTGCGTGCGCATATAGAACACTATTAAGGTAGTGTACTGCACGCAAGGACCATATATTTTAAAGGTATTATTTGTATTTGATATATATCTTTAAAACGAAACCACGAGCAAATGGTTTATTTTTAAGATAATATATAAATATGGGTTGATAATTCTGCAAGCTTGAATTGGGATATATATAAAACATTCCAACCAACTAGCTTGTAGTACTGTACAAATGATATCTTTAAAATATGGTCCTTTGGGCTACAAGCTTACTATGATAGATAGCCAATGTGTGTAAGCTGAGGATCTGCTTAGAGAAGACTTGTTCGGGAATCTTTTAGGTAATCTTCGCATGAAAACAATTTTTGTCGTAGGTTAAGTATGAATGCTTGCTTACCAAGATTTTACATAGAATTTCTGTAAGCTATTTTAGGCGGCTTTAAGCGATAAGGCCGCCGATTGTAAAACAAGTTAGTCTGTAAAGACTAACTTTATCATAACAATTAATAGCCACATTAGCATTGGATTGGCATTAGCATTGGTGTGCAATAAAAGATATTATGTATCTATCTATTTAGTTTTTTTTCCACTTACATGATGGAAGTCATTCTCCCTCATCATGGAATGCGCTTTGTTCCGCAGCTGTCCGCTGTACACAGTCGCGAGTGCGTACAGATCCTGTCTTTGGGTTTTCTCCTCATCTTTCACCTACAAATAAAATAAACTTTAAAAGAATATTTTAAATAAAATGGTCATTGTCCTAAGGAAATAAATAAATATTTTGTTATATCTGTTAAAAAATTATATCATATTGTCAGTCATTATTGTCGTTGTGCAACCGAAATAAATCGTCCGTCATCATGGATGACGTCACAAAACCAAAATTTAATACAAAATTTAATTTCAATCCGTGGAAGTCGTTTGTTTCAATATTAAGTAGGAAGATTTCGCCAGAAATTCACATAATTAAATTTATTTGGAACTATTCGCAAAATCAGGACAGTTATTCGAATTTTAAAAACATTTAAAAAAAGAATAAGCCAAATTGATCCAGGCGTTGTTGAGTTATGCGCTTATCAACACGATTTGCAATTCATTTTTATATTATAGATAATAATTACTAGAACATTTAATATATATCACACTACACTATCGAATAGGCACACAAAAACCAACAAATACTTCACATGTAAATATTTTAATTAAAACAGCATACCTTATCCACTTTCTTCTCAATAATCTGCGCAAGTTTGACCAGTATCGGGAAGTGAGGCAGCACGCGAATGAGCACAATCAGCGCGTTCCGGATCTGCACGTAGTCGCCCGAGTCTAGGCAGACCACCATCGCTTTCGTGATCTTGTAGTGCCATTTGTGGCACACATGTCTGCAAAGTTAACAAATAACAAAATAAATGATTTGAATTGTGCAGCCAATAAAAGATACTTTGAAAAGATAAATAAAAATAAATAATTCCGGACAAACAACGCAACAGCATCTAGTCCCGTGGTAAGCTCTCGGCTTGTGTTACGGGTAATACGTCTGATATACATACATACGTCTGATATATATAGATATATTTTATTTATAATTATCCATAAACTTTTTTATTCATACCTGTAATTCTCGTAGCCGACATGGTCGTTAGCCTCCGTGAACTGATTGGACACGCGGTACTTCGTCACAAAGCCGGGATAGTGCGCGCATTCCTTCAATTCAACAATATTTACGTTTAAATTATGTTCTGAAATTTTAAAACTTTCATGGTTATCAACACTATCTAATAACTTAATATCGGGACACTCAAAATACTCATGGTAAATATCCCGGTATAAATCCAAATATTGGAAATAATGTTTGTATGCTCCTGTACTAGGATCAATTGTCCTGATCTAGTCTTACTACTGACTCCATATTACTCAGTAGTTGATTCACAAAAATAAATGATTATTACGTCTTCGCCTAATATCCCCTTTTCACTCCAGCACAGGCAGACTATTCCATCTAGCAGTTCTCATTCCCTCTGCAAAAATTTTAGAAAAGGCTCCTAATAAATCGAACTGCCCAACTTCGCAAGGGTACAAATAATTATAAATTAGAAGATTCTTCATAGATAGATTTCTACGGCTGAAAACTGCAATAAAATTCGTAGAGTAATCTAAAAGACCCAAGCGAACAGACAGCATAAGTTATTTCATTTAATTCTAAGTAAAGACATCATATTCTCTGATACAATGGCTTAGTTATATTTATAATTTAAAGAGCCGTCTTGGCTAAGTGGGAGCACACTCGACTTTGATTCCGAAGGTCGTAGGTTAAAACTACGACGAGCACCTCTAGATATTTCTTATTGAAAAATGTATGTACGCTTCAAACACATTCTTTAACGGCAAGTAAGGAAACCGGCATTTTCTGAGAACTTTGAAGAGTTTGAAGGATTATGTCATTCACCAACGCGCACTTGGCAAGCGTGGTCAATTCAGGTGAACTTATATCTCTCGTCAAGAGAGAAGCCCCTGTGTTCCAGCAGTGGGAACGTAAATAGGGGTGCTTATGTATGTATGTACATATTTCGAGGTCGGTATAAATAGTTTATTTATTTAAAATCATCGTAAACTGGTATCCTAGAGACAAAAAGAGGAAACGCGGAAGACAATTTAAAAGATGGGAAGATGAAATAAGAGAGACAGCAGGAAAGACATGGTCTAGAACTGCACGAACAAGGGAGGAATGGAAGCAGTTGGAAGAGGCCTTTGCCAAATCTGCGCAAACAGATGCAATAGAAGTTGCCGATGTCTAATTTTAAAATTTTCATGTAATCATAGTTAAGTATCTGAATAAAGGCTTATTATTATTATTATATAAATAGTTTATATTATTATTACATACGTTGTGGAATGCCTGTTTGTCGGCGTGCCAGCGCATGGCCGTTCCCAGCACCTTGCAGAGGAAAGTGCCGTACCGTCCCGCCTCGCCCTCCGTGCAAGACATCACCGAGTAGGTTATATCGCAGAAAAGCTGAAACCGGAATAGGAATACTGCAAACAACGCCACACGAGACGAGGAAACATGTTGACATCTGTACTAATATTATAAAACTGAAGTTTGTTTCTCTTAACGCGTAAATCTCAGGAACTACTGGTCCATAAGCGTTCAATAGCCCATAAATCAAGGAAGGCTATAGGCTACTTCTTATAGCGGGGAAATACGGGGAACAAAATCCACAAAAAAGGACTACTAACGTGTGGACGTACTAAATGGCACAATGGGCAGTTATTTATTTATTTGACATTCCAGACCTCGCGGTACAACACCAGTTGTTACAACGATTTCATACCCGATCATAGCACAGTAGGGTAGAGAAGTTGGGTGTCTTGAGTGAATGCACGGTGTGCACGAACTTGGCGCATTACAGCGCGTCCGTGGCCGTGAACACACAGCGCGGAAACTGACAGAGCTGCAAGAGCCGCGTCACCGTCTAATTTTTGTTTCTTACCCGATCATAGCACAGTAAAGTGGAGAAGTTGGGTGTCTTGAGCGAATGCACGGTGTGCACGAACTCAGCGCAGTACAGCGCGTCCGTGGCCGTGAACACACAGCGCGGAAACAGACAGAGCTGCAAGAGCCGCGTCACCGTCTAATTCTTGTTTCTTACCCGATCATAGCACAGTAAAGTGGAGAAGTTGGGTGTCTTGAGCGAATGCACGGTGTGCACGAACTCGGCGCAGTACAGGGCGTCCGTGGCCGTGAACACACAGCGCGGGAACAGACACAGCTGCATGAGCCGCGTCACCGTCTCGTTCTTGGCAGACTTGGCGGCGCGCGCGGGGAACCACGTCGCGCACTCGCGCTGCAAGCGCGCCATTACGCGTGATACGTGCTCTTGTTGCTTACGACGCTCATCCTGTATAAACAAAACAAGTAAAATTATAACAAAAATCAATCGACTTCTAGTAAAATATGTATGGTAAAATTATTTTTCATTCGCTTGCCCTTATCCCACATTACGTGGGGTCGGCACAACATATCCCATTCCTTCCATTTCCTTGTCACTCGTCATCTCAACACCCACTCTTTTCTTACACATGTCATCGTTCTCACATTCCATCCATCTTTTCTGTGGTCTACCTCTTCCCACATATCCATCAACACACATATCTAACACTCATTTCGTCACATGACATTCATCCTTTCTCATAATATGTTCATACCATGCCAACCGATTTCCCCTCAACTTATATTTTAATTTAACTTATATATTACAATTTAATGTAATCATAATAATTTTAATTTTATATTATTTAATTATGTTCTTGTATCCAATTTAATTTAAATGAATAGATATTTTATGAATTTTGTTGTTTTCTGTTAATTGTATTAATTGTATGGTTATGATGATAATATGATTATAATATATTTTCTATTATCACGTCCGCCACAGAAATGGTTCTTACGGAAGACCAGCGTGGGTTGTATGTACTGCATACTTCCCGCTTATGCTGAGTAAGGTCCATTTTGCACTGCTGAAGACAAATTATTTGTTTAACTATAATTATAAGTTGTATAATTTTTATGTTGATGTAATTTGTGTTTAGCTGCAAATAAATGATTTCTATTCTATTCTTGATTTCTATATTCGTGGATCACAGACAGTGGCTGAGACCTGTCGCCATTTTATCCATCCCGCACTTATACTTTTTTTTACATCTGTCAATTTCATAATTACTCTGTACAACTGAACCGAGGTACCTGAAGTCGGAGCAAACTGGTAGGAATACATCATCTAAGGCAATATTGTCAAAATTGGATGGACCACCAAAGTCACAAAACAGATGTTGTGTTTTGGTCCTACTATTCTTCAGTCCGACACTCTCCAAAGGGCTTTAAGCCGATCCCTGTTGTAAGCCTACAGCCACATTGAACTCGTCAGTGACGCCAGCTTCGGACCGAACACATGTACTAGCCCGGCTGTACATGGCCCGAATAAGCCGCAGGTACTTTGCAGGCACGCCTTTCTCTTTCATTGCCCATCACAGAACCTCACGGGGCTATCGTATGCCTTATCTACGTCAACGAACACCATGTGCAAGACTCTATATGAGCACGTCAGTGTTTTTCGCACAATTACCGAAGTGCAAATATGGCATCCGTTTTCCCTCGACCAGGCATAAACCCGAACTTGTTCTGTGATACCTCACTCTCGCCTTTCTATCACTTTTTCCCAAACTTTTGTAATATGAGACATGAGCTTTATTCCTCTATAGTTGTTTTAGACCTGTACATCACCCTTTTTTTTAAAGATGGGCACTAGTAAACCATTGGACCATTCGTCCGGGATCGCCTATTCATGCAACAACTATTTTGGAATTCCTCTGCATACTCTTTTCTCTCTAACAAATACCACTTTATCTTAGATAGGGGCTTTGCCTTAACTGTTGCACGCTCAACTTTCATTTTTAGCTATAATTGTAATAACCTGTGTTGGGCGGTCAAGCTCGGGATCACTATAAATTACTGTTTTTATAATATTTCTGTTTAAACTGTTTTATTAGAAGCTTTATAAAACTTAAACGGGACCAACTTTCAAGTAACACCAACAGTGTTAGGAACTTGTCACAAATATTTAAGAAATCCTTTTTAGCAAGTGGGTCAAAAAATAAACATTAAACAAGTTTAACCTGTAATTTGTCAACAAGCGTGTTAAAGCGTTCTTGTTCTTTCTTGACTTTGGAGCCTCCTTGCGAGCTGTCCTTGGCGACGTTCGCGGCCGCTGTTCGGAGACGCTCGATCTCTCTGTCGTAGCTCTCCTCCGGCACACGAAGATCGTACATTGATAAGGACCTAGGGAAAGAGGTGATTGATGAACTATAATCCAATATCAACTGAGAAAAAGCAACAGAATATTGTGAAAATAACAAAAATCAAGTATGACACTGGCTTTAACGGCAACTCGGTATCTATCGGATCATTGTAATCTTTTAAAAGCTATGGTATATTTTAATGACTTTTGAGTCATTTAATAAAATCCAAGACAGACTTTTTTTAGGCATTGGTAAACCATGTGATGTGTTTTTGTTTTTTATATTTTAATCTGCAAAAAAAAACTTTTAATATACGAGCAAAACCTGTCATTTTGCATTATATGTATGAACTAAAGACATCATATTTGCAAATAGCCACCTGAAACCCGTTATAAGAAAGTGTGCGGTCAAGAAATAATTTTGCATGGCTTCTTACCGAAAATCAGGCTACATTTGAAAGTACAATAAAATACATAATCTTTGATTGTCGAAAGATATACAATGCACATAAATGACTCTCAATCCAATCAAAAGTAAGAATATCACTTACCAAAAAGTAACATAGAACTCCGGAGAAATATCCTCCCATACTCTAGTTGGCAGCATAGGTGTCACAGCGGTTATAACCGGTTCCAGAGCGTCCTGGGCTGCGGCCGTATACCGCTCTATGCTCTTCGCCAAGTTATCCGACTTGCTATCCGAGCTTTTCCGTAGAGCCTCTACTTTGGCGTTGATTTTCTGAGTTAGCACTGGACGGTGGAGGAAGAATGCTACGTCAGCGTCGACGTGGTATTCGCGAAGTAATTGCTGTATAAAAAGACTTCCATTAGTAATAGTATATTAAGAAAATTATAGTTTTTTAGGATTTCGTCTAACAATTACAAAAAACGGAACTCTTATGGATTCGTCGTCTCTGTCTGTCCATCCGTATGTCACAGCTACTTTTTTCCGAAACTATAAGAACTTTCGAAACTTAATAAGTATTCTGTGAACCGTACCAAACTGAACAGAAAAAATAACAAAGCAAAAGAAGTGTGTATCTTTTGATTTTTATCTATTCTATTTTTGTGAAACCTTATAGAATAACTGAGCAAAGCTTAAGAAATAAAGTGATTATTAGCTTATCAAACACGTTTTTTACAATTTACTTATCTATCCAATCTATCTCTGGGTATAAATTTACCTTTACACTCTGTACCTAAATACACTAATATTTATAAAATTCTAATAGTGCCCTGCGGTGTTACCCGCATAATAATGGGTTTTATTTATTCATAGAAAAATTATAATTTGATCTCAGTTAGGCGGTAAAACGTAGCGTATAAAGCCGATGGTGAAATCTGGCCTTACTTACATCCCCACAAACTTTCGCGTTTATAATATAAATAGATAGAAAATTATTTATTAATAGTAATAGTAATAAAATATTTATTTTGTGCCACGAAGTAAAACTTAAAACTATGAACAGTACAATAAAATCAAGGCAACAAAAAAGGTAAACGCTCAGCATAATATTCGAGCAGCTTTGAGCTGCCGAAGACTGGTATTCTGCGTCACCATATATATGAGTGTGCACGTGACTGTGAACACTTACAAATTTTAGATATTAAAAAGTTTTTAAGCTATTACAGCAGACACACACCAATAAACAAAAATACAAAATAATTAATAGTAAAATTAAAACTAGCATGCGTAATTGGCGGTCTTATTGCTGGGTGGTCTTAAAGATACAAGATACAAGATACAAAATTATTTATTTCCATAGTTTGGTTTTACAAAACTTAGACACGTCAAAATAGATTACAAAAAAACATAAAGGTCATAGGTGCTTAAAGATAAGTAGGAAATAAATTTATGGTATCTGGTCGCTTCGCTTTTTTTACACTAGAGCAAAGAAGCGATTAGAAACTCTAGCTCATTTTTGTATTGAAACTTTACAATCATTATTTGTTTGTTAGTCTTGTTTTTGATATTGTGTTGGAGCAGATTCCGTCCCAAGCAGTTTTGTCCTCAAGGTAATCCGATATATTATAATAAGCTTTTTTACAAAGATTGTTTTTTACAATTTTCTTAAATTTAGTAATTGACAACTGTTGCAATTCCTTGGGAATCTTGTTGTAGAAGCGTATACATTGCCCTTTGAATGATACATTAACCTTATGCAGCCTAGTGGTGGGCAAAGCGAGTTTATATTTATTTCTTGTATTTACATTGTGTTTATCACTATTTTTTGTAAACAAATTAATATTTTTATGCGTATACATAATGGCTTCATAAATATATTGACAAATGACGGTCAATATGTTTATTTCTTTGAATTTATCACGTAGCGAATCTCGGGGACCCATATTATAGATAGCACGAACAGCCCGTTTCTGCAGTACAAATATGGTATTTATGCGTCCTACTCCAGCACTCCCCCACAGCAAAATACCGTATGACATAATGCTATGGAAGTAACTAAAGTAGACCAGTCTAGATGTTGCAATATTAGTTAAAACTCTAATTTTTTTGACTGCGAAAGCAGCAGAACTGAGCCTTTTCGACAATTTATCTATATGAGGGTCCCATTGAAGCTTGCTATCTAAAGTTATACCTAGGAATACAGTATTTTCAACGAGCTCTAAATTGTCGCCCTTTATTTTAATATCTACAGAACCTTGTTTTACATTAGGTAGTGAAAATCGAATACATTTAGTTTTATTTTCATTCAATAATAGATTATTGGATTCAAACCAATGGACTACTTTAGAAATTGCATTATTTACCTTGTCAAAGTTATTAGTGCGACGATCTATTTTAAAAAGAAGCAAAATTTTTTTAAAGCAATTTCCTCCCGACAACCTCTGTATGGAAATAATTGAAATATAAGTAGGATCGTACCTGCAACGGCGGCAGCCTAGCGGCATACTCCTCCGGCGCGTGCGACGACGCCAGGAACGTGCCCAGCTGCACCAGCGCGTCTTGGCACTGGTCCGCCAGCCGCCCCACCACCTTCAGCTGCGAGCCGGGGGGCTCCCCGGGGATTCTCGGGGTGTCTATGTCTTCATACTCTGCATAAATATTACAGATTTTAGTTACGATACATTTCGATTGGCTTAGATTTATACATTTATGAAAAACATAATTCATTACAAGGTTAATTGTTCAAAGATAATGTTCGGTAAATATTACCGTTTCGTTAATACATCTATAACAATGTTTTACAGTGCTGTCTATTCTATAAAAAACTAGATTTCATTACAAGGCGTTGCCCGTGTTATATGGATTTTCTGCAGGAACGACTTAAACGGTAAAAAGTAGCCTACAGCCTGCCTCGATAAATATAGCTAGCCTATTTAATATAACAGCAAAAAACTTATTCGAATAGGACCGATTCGAGTAGTTCCTGATATTACCGCGTTCAAACAAACAATCAAATAAACTTTTCAGCTTTAATTAATGTGAAACAATAAAAAGTAATTATGGACCCTTAACGCAATATTAATTCCAGACTGATATGGTATTCAATATCAAATCTAGAAATCAACCATTCTGTGTTTTCAACATTAAATTTAAGTAAGATATATGCAAGAAGATTTATGAAGTTTTTAATGTAAGTATCACAAAGTCTTCTAATAACTTATCATAAAATAATTTTCATATATTACCTTTCCAAACACA
This sequence comes from Gymnoscelis rufifasciata, assembly GCA_929108375.1. NCBI lineage: Eukaryota > Metazoa > Arthropoda > Insecta > Lepidoptera > Geometridae > Gymnoscelis > Gymnoscelis rufifasciata. The sequence goes on along the minus strand of OV815302.1, from coordinate 5,821,481 downwards.
ACAATGCCGTTGCTGAGCAGACAGTATACACAACGATATGTCCAAATTGTTGCCAACCATAGCTTCCTTCAGGCGAGCCGAAGACCGTCGCGTGTTACGAACTTGGGAGAAATACCCCGCCTGCGACAATTACGTCCAATATTAATACTACAACCATTAACGAAGACGACGAGTACGACTGGGTACGTTTAGAGTATCTGCTACTTAAATGGTTAATGCTAGACGATAACGTGATCTTGAATCTTAGAAATAACAGTATGGGTAAGTCTTACCTCTCCTTTGAGCAAATCACCGCCAGCCATTGCATCAAGTTGTTCCGATGTCATTTCCTCTGCCGCTTCAATGCCCGCCATTTTTTGTACAATTTCCTTCAGAATCAGCAGGTCTTGGCTGTAAACACAAATTTAATAAGTAAACGAGTATGTTATAATTAAGAATGGATACTAATGCATTGTGAAAACAATTTTTAAGGAGAAACTGTAGCTTTGCCAAAATCTATAGTTAGTTACAATAAATCTAAATTTAAAAATTAAGATAACCCCCGATTCCTATGCCTTAAGAGTAACATGTCCGGTGATAGTTCCTATCTGGACACGTCAATTCTAAAAATAGTTCGCCACTAACCTCTGCTGTGATTTCAGCCGATTAGCTACAAACTGCAGCAATGCCGTCAGCTCAATATTATGTTTCTTGAAGGCCGCTCCAGCGAACGCAGCGAGCGCTTGAAGCCACGGCGGGTGCGCCGCCCCGCCGGACGACCGGCCCACGCATAGAGCCTCCAGCAAACAGTAACCGAGCACGTCGAGTGACAGTGACGTGAGGTACTTAAGAGATTCCACCACGGGACCAATGAGATTGTCATATGTTTGTATCTGTGGATTTATGTGAATGTATAAGAACAAAATATGCTAGTAAATGGGAGTAACATGCTAGTTCAACTTGAATGAACTTGAACTTTTGGAGGTTTTGTCTGTTCACGTCCGTAAGTGGTAACCCTCTGAATCCTTACACGTGACCTCCGGGTGGTGCTAAGAACAGTCTCTGGTGGTAGGCTTCGGCCGCGGCTTGTCACCACCCTCCGGGCTGGGCCAGTGCGTGAAGCGATTTTTTCGTGTTTCGTAATGTGGTCCGGAGAAGCCATCTTCTAGGCCTTCATGCTCCATCTTAGACCACATCGTCACTTTACATCAGGTGAGATTGTGGTCAAATGAAGGCTTATCAATAATAAAAAAAAAAAAAAAAAAAAAAAAAAAAATGAATTTTGGAAGTATAGTGTTGGAAATAGGGCTCACTCAGTGCTCTCTAGTTATTTCTTTAGGAGGCGGTCTACAACCTTTGCAAACCAGCAGCTTTAAACAAGTCATCGTTCATCTAATTGAATTTTAGGACGTCCGACGCTGCGAATTTCGCGCAGTCACGCTATTTATCTTTGCACTTTCTTATTAAATTGGTTAAGCAACAAAAATATATTTGTATTTTTGGACGGACTAAGCCGAAAGCATTTTTTAAATATAATTATCATGTATATTTAAAATAGACAGTAGCCGATTTTCAGACCTACTGAACACGCATATAAAATTTGGTAAGCATCGGTAAAACCGTTTCGGAGGAGTACGGTAACTAACATTGTGACATGGAAATTTTATATATTAGATGTAAAAAATATATAAATCATCTGTTGTTGTTCTTGATATCAACTTCTACGAACTTACCTGTAAAAGCATGTAGTCGAAAAGAAAAGCCGGAGCAGCGTGTGAGAGCTTCCCAATGAGTCGGCCTTGCGGTTTGATGTTCTCTTTGGACACGCGTTTCATGATGTGTTTGATCCTCTGTAGTGCATTGCCTTTGACGCGCATCAATGTGGGTATGCGCTCACCAGATTCATTCTTCCACCGCGAATAAAGACAATATCTAGAATAAAACAATATTTTCAGACTAACTTATAAAATAAATTAGTTTTGTATCTTAGTTTCTGGCCCGACCTAGGATTATATGGTGGCAACAAAAGATTTGAAATATGGCAAGACATGAGTCGCAGAGATTGGCAACAGCTGTATGTACAAGTATTCTGGCACTTTATTGTCTGTTGCGATACTTGCACAGATTTGAGCGTAACATAACATGATTTGTGAGGACTTCTCTTTAGGTAACAAACTAAATAAATAACCCTTAACATTTCTTTCTTGGAAAAGATCGCTCATAGCGATAAGGCCGCCCTTTGTACCCTGTTTTTAATTAGTTAAGGTTTTTGTAAAGTTTATTATTAATTTGTGTGGTGTACAATAAAATGTTTTCTATTCTATTCTTTATATTTCTCTAATTCAGTATTATTTAACGGTTATATTAGGTCCTTACATATGAAATTGGCGTTTTGTATGGGAGGAACAAAAAGTCGAATATTTTTTAATATAATATATTAGGTCCTTACATATGAAATTGGCGTTTTGTATGGGAGGAACAAAAAGTCGAATATTTTTTAATATAATATATTTAATTAATCAAAGTATGAACCATTATTTTCTATGCACTTTTGCCATCTTATAGGTAGTTCATTGATCCCTTTACTAAAAAAACCAGTCGGACGGGAATCAATAAAATCTTTGAAGGCGATTTGGACTGCCCCATCGGAGTTGAATTTTTTCCCTTGCAAGAAGTTATCCAAATTTCGAAAAAAATGGTAATCTGTTGGAGCAAGGTCCGGGGAGTACGGAGGATGTCTTAGACTTTCCAATTGAAGCTCTTCTAATTTAGTAGCCGTCTGTTGCGCAGTGTGTGGTCTAGCGTTGTCGTGAAGCAGCAGTGGCGTGGAGCGATTGACCAGCCTAGGTTGTTTAGCCGCTAGCTTTTCCATCATGGTTTGCAATTGCTGACAATAGACATCAGCCGTAATAGTCTGGCCAGATTTGAGAAAACTGTAATGAACAATACCGGCACTAGTCCACCAAACGCTTACAAGTAACTTTTTTGGGGTTAATTTTCGCTTGGGGCAGGATTTGGCTGGCTGGCCAGGATCCAACCATTGCGCTGAGCGCTTCCGATTATCGTAAAGAACCCATTTTTCATCACAGGTAATGATTCGGTTTAAAATACCTTCATTATTGTGCCGGTTTAGTAATGTAACGCAGCAGTCGACGCGCGTTTGCCGGTTTGCTTCAGTCAATTCGTGAGGTACCCACCTTTCAAGCTTTTTAATCTTCCCAATTTGCTTCAAGTGAATTAAAACAGTTTTATCACTAACACCGCAGCCTGCAGCTAACTCGGACGTGGTTTGCGATGGATCCGCTTCCACAATAGCCTTCAACTCTTCATTATCAACTTGAGTCTCAGGCCGTCCACGGGGCTTGTTCTGCAAGTCGAAATTTCCAGAACGAAAACGTTGGAACCAAAAACGAACTGTGTTTTCTTTTGCAACACGACCGCCATACACATCATTCACCCTTCGAGTTGTTTCCGCAGCACTAGTGCCACGGCGGAACTCGTACTCGTAAATAATGCGATATTTTAAGTTTTCCATTTTGTAAAATGAGTGACGCAAACAGAAAAAAACAGAAGAAAAAAAACAAATGAATGACGATCATCGAAGCACAAATACATGAGTCTATAGCTGTACAAATTTGAATTTGGAATTCCTTACCAAAGAGGAGAAATTTGTGATTAAAGTGGCCAGTACGAAAAACGCCAATTTCATATGTAAGGACCTAATATTTAATTAATCAAAGTATGAACCATTATTTTCTATGCACTTTTGCCATCTTATAGGTAGTTCATTGATCCCTTTACTAAAAAAACCAGTCGGACGGGAATCAATAAAATCTTTGAAGGCGATTTGGACTGCCCCATCGGAGTTGAATTTTTTCCCTTGCAAGAAGTTATCCAAATTTCGAAAAAAATGGTAATCTGTTGGAGCAAGGTCCGGGGAGTACGGAGGATGTCTTAGACTTTCCAATTGAAGCTCTTCTAATTTAGTAGCCGTCTGTTGCGCAGTGTGTGGTCTAGCGTTGTCGTGAAGCAGCAGTGGCGTGGAGCGATTGACCAGCCTAGGTTGTTTAGCCGCTAGCTTTTCCATCATGGTTTGCAATTGCTGACAATAGACATCAGCCGTAATAGTCTGGCCAGATTTGAGAAAACTGTAATGAACAATACCGGCACTAGTCCACCAAACGCTTACAAGTAACTTTTTTGGGGTTAATTTTCGCTTGGGGCAGGATTTGGCTGGCTGGCCAGGATCCAACCATTGCGCTGAGCGCTTCCGATTATCGTAAAGAACCCATTTTTCATCACAGGTAATGATTCGGTTTAAAATACCTTCATTATTGTGCCGGTTTAGTAATGTAACGCAGCAGTCGACGCGCGTTTGCCGGTTTGCTTCAGTCAATTCGTGAGGTACCCACCTTTCAAGCTTTTTAATCTTCCCAATTTGCTTCAAGTGAATTAAAACAGTTTTATCACTAACACCGCAGCCTGCAGCTAACTCGGACGTGGTTTGCGATGGATCCGCTTCCACAATAGCCTTCAACTCTTCATTATCAACTTGAGTCTCAGGCCGTCCACGGGGCTTGTTCTGCAAGTCGAAATTTCCAGAACGAAAACGTTGGAACCAAAAACGAACTGTGTTTTCTTTTGCAACACGACCGCCATACACATCATTCACCCTTCGAGTTGTTTCCGCAGCACTAGTGCCACGGCGGAACTCGTACTCGTAAATAATGCGATATTTTAAGTTTTCCATTTTGTAAAATGAGTGACGCAAACAGAAAAAAACAGAAGAAAAAAAACAAATGAATGACGATCATCGAAGCACAAATACATGAGTCTATAGCTGTACAAATTTGAATTTGGAATTCCTTACCAAAGAGGAGAAATTTGTGATTAAAGTGGCCAGTACGAAAAACGCCAATTTCATATGTAAGGACCTAATATTTCTATAGTTATTCGTGATAACTGTTATTCGCGTGTTCATAACTAGAAAAGTAGCTAAGTAGCGCATGTACTAGATAAAACTATTTCAACTTGCTGTTGAAGTAAAATGATCAAAGAAATAAAATAAAGTTTACCTGCACTGATACGGATAGAGCTTGATGAGTGTGTAAATTTCTTCAGCCATACAGCAATTACCTTCCATTAAGGTCAAAGCTGGCAAAATGGCGGCGTCTAGCACTGTCAGAGCCTCGTGGTGCAATGGATCACCTTTCTGCGCACGCGCCGTCTTCAAAATGCGAATTATCTGCAAGAAATTATCATACAATGTATAGCTTAATATACTAATAGTTGCACGTCTTATCTTCTTAGCTTGTGTACTAATTTCTAATATCAGAATATCACACTGAAATTTCAAAAGAAGAAAAATTCAAGTTATATTTTGTTTCATGCCAAGGATATTGTTTTTATTTTAAATTGATACAAACCAAGATAGTTTATAAAGTTTAATCTCAGGAACAATAGTTCAAGTTTAGGATTAATATTTCGAAACAGGTATATACATATATAGGTATTTATGTAACGGGAGAAACCGAAGCGTATAAATTAGTAACACATTTGTTACATATCAGTGTAGTATACTCACTTTGTACATTAGTATAGGGTCATAATGCAATGAGGGTCCCAAAGATATTAGCGCTGGGATGACAGTCTCTTTTATATCCGCAAATGTCTTGCAAGGCGCCGGTGCCAGTGATGACTTCAATGGTGGGACAGGTTTCCCGATAATTTTCGGAGCCACCATACATTGACTGCAAAGAAAGGATTATTAAAACAAGCTGAAATTAAGAAAAACATAACCCGCCGGCGACTTAATTTATATGGTAGTTTTTAGTGTCTAAATGTCTTTAGTGACACTCGCAGGTCTAAAGAAATTGGTCAACTAAAGCTACCAAACGCCTGAGCCGGTTTGTATCATTCAAATCGGCTCAGGTGTTTGGTGGGTTTAGTACCTGCTTTAAAAGTATCATACACAGACTGATAAACACATTACCACTCTTTAGCGTCGCGCAGTCGGATAAAAAGTAATTTTAATGATTACAAGAAGTAAATTTAACATAAACTGTCTAAATAAGTATTAAAACCATACCCTATACAATGAATTTGAACAAATTGCTCAGTTTTATAGTTACATCTTTCATCCCATAAAACGATATATGTATACATAATTATATAACACATTAACTTATCTAAGTACTGCATACTTTGTTATTGGGTACAGGAAAACCACAGACAGTTTATGTATTTATCCTGAAATTGTGGTTTTGTCCTTTCCTCACTAAGACACTTATATCAAATCACAGCTCTATTTAAACCCAGCAGATGAGGGGCGAAGCGTCTGTTTGGAACAAAATTCAATTTGGGCCAAATACTGATGGGCCCGCCAATCCGCCTGCCAAGCTTGGCGTGTATGGCAACGCCCCCTTAATTAGATTTAGTCTACAAAGGATGCATAAGTCCAGCAGTTGACATTCTTTGGCTGAAAAGATAGTGAGAAATGCTTTATAGAAGAGGATGAGGCTCACCTTCTGTACAAAGGCTCTATGATAGCATGCAGCATGTTGCACAATGCCGTGGCTGGTCTCTGAGGCATCACCGTAGCGGGCAGTCTGGCGAAAAGCGCCGCAAACTCTCGCCAAGCAGTCACGTTCAATAGTGCTTCGCAGAGAACCAGTTTTTGATTCCCCCAGTAGTCCTATAAAACATAATAATAACAACTTTCCTCACTGACACAATTTGAATACAGTGGAGTATTTGTTTAATAGTTCTTTCTTTTAAATAAATTTTAAGAAGTTAGTGGTATAAAATAAAATGAACTTTACATTATAAGCAGGGCAGAACACCACATACGTGACGAGAAGAGCGTTAGATATGAATGTAGATGGATATGTGAGGAGAGGTAGGCCTAAGAAAAGATGGATGGACTGTGTGAAAGATGACATGTGTAAGAAAGAGGTGAGTGTTGAGATGACGGTGACCCCACGTAATGTGGGATAAGGTCAGGAAGATGATGATGATATAACATTCGAAGCTAAATGTTAACTGAATTTGATGTTTAACATTTAGCCTCACCTCACCTCTGGATGTGGCCTCACCTGTGGGTCGGCTTTCTCTTCCATGTATTCAGTGGGTGCATTAGCTTGAGGTCCTTTGGTTGAAACAATACTCAGTTTACGAATGTAATCTTGGACTGCTTTTATTTCTTTATCAGCAGTTTTAGACATGATTGAGTCGTCTGGTCGTAACTTCATGAAAAGAAAATAAGCTTTGGTGTACTGCATATTAAAATTAAAATATTATCTTGGACAGATGTCTTTGTCTTTGATTGTTGATTGTCAAACTACACAAAAAAATTTCAATATTTTTTTTTTTGGTATTTTTTACACTTTCTGTAGTTCAACAATATTCTGAATGCTATCTGGATGAATTTAGCAAAATGGTGTACTACTAAGTAACAACTTTTTCACTTAGCAATTTTATTTAACTTAACACTAGCTGATGCTTCAAGCACAGAGTACAATTATAAGAATTTTGACTGCCTCAGTGGCGCGGTGGGCGGAGGACCGCTTGCGGTGCAAGAGGTTGCGGGTTCGATTCCTGCCGAGGGGTTAAGTGTTTGTATGTTATGCAAGCATTTTCTCCTTGGTCTGGGTGTATAGTATGTATAATAAAAAAAAACATATCTATCTATGTATGTCTATTATATTAAGTATATCAGATGTCTAGTACCCGTAACACAAGCATATAGCTTACCACGGGGCTAGATGTCGTTGTGTGGATTTAACACTGAATATAATTTAAAACCATTATAATTAAACAGTAGTATAAATTTATATTTCAAGATTAATAACTTACCCATGGATATATATCATCTAATGATATAATCTGGTTCTGTAGCAACAGTGCTATAACAGTCATGAGAGCAGGAGGTTCCTTATAGTGCTCTAGAACTTCAGCATTGCCAAGCTTGAAGCCCAAAACTTCAGAAATTACTTGTGCATCACACATGTAGTTTTTGATAAGCGGTACAAACAACTGATCTAGGTGGGGTCGGGCTTCAAATGATTCTAGGATTATATCTAGAACTCTATTAGGATCTAAATTGAAACAACCTGTGAAAAGAAATATTTACTAATACATAAACAAAACATTGCTTTTTATTATATCACATTTAACAACTTGAGTGCCCACTTGGGTGCCAACATGTGCATATTATGCAAAAAGAAACATCCGATTTCCTAAAGTCACCCTCTTATCAGGCTGGCAGCGAAGTTGTTAAGGTACAAAATAAAGGGTTCTTTGTATACATAAGGTTAAGTAGGTAGGTAGGTAATTTATAATTCACTTAAAATGTTTCCCTTGTTATTTACAAGCTAATTCCAACTTAATACATGTTGGTTATCTAATGCCTCACATGAATGCACAATCCAGATTCCTGGGCATCTTGAATAAGTTTAAGTTGAATAAATGACAGAAATGTTTGCCTTTAATTCAGTATAATTTGTTACTGCAATGGTAACTAGGTACCATTGCAGTAAATCCTTGTTGGCTATTTACATATTTAGAAATGTCCCTTCAATGGTGCCAAACCTATTGAGATCAGCATTTAAAATATTAAGAACTTTATAGACATAATATGAACTATATGTCATAAGAATTAAATTAATGTTACAACTCAAAATCAAATTAATTAATTTGGTTAAAAATTATGTAAGTTACTAGTAAATTTTAACAATATTCATTATAAATAACTATCTAAGATCTTTACCTATAAGTGATTGAATAATTTCCAATAAGCTAGTCCATTCCATTTCCTCATTGAAATCTTGATTGAGCTCAACTATTAACTTGGCATATCCTTCACTTTCTTCTCTAAATAAGTTAAACTTGCGTTGTTTATAACTAAAAAGTAAATAATAGATAGATTAACATAATACATTTTACAATTTGCAAGTCAAAAAAACAAAAAATTATACTTACTACAACTTTGTTTTGATTTTGATGAATTTTGTATAAAATATTTTGTTTTTAAGTGTCCCGACATCTTGCAGTGTATCAATCTCTAACCTTTCTTTCAAGAGTTTTTCTGATATGAAAGTTTCTAATTCTCTAACTATATGGCAGAAGTTCAATCGTTCATCACTTTGCACATTTAAGCATGTTTCAGCGTCCAAAACACAGACAACATCTAGGATTATCGAGGGAATATCAGCATGAAGGCCCTGTAATCAACATATTCCATGTAGCATAACCTCCTAGAAATTATTATAAAAAGCAGTATGATTTAAAGTATTCTCGGACATGACAACCGACTTACAGTTACATCACGAAGAACAGATATAACAGCATCCTTTTTCAGATTCCCATGTAGCCCACAGAGTAACAAGTCATATATGTTTTGTGATAAGCCTGATAACTTCCCAGATTTGGAAAACAGTGGGCTCCTATCATCATCCTTTACAGATTGTGTCACATATTTTAAACTGTAAATAGAAACATAAAATTAATAATTGTTTTCTAATTCAAGGACCTTCTGATTGAAATTTACCTCGGTGTAGACATAAATTATTTAGTCATTTATTAATAAGAAATAATGCACACATGATATCATTAGGTGGAAAATATCATGTAATTGTAAACTTTAACTGTGGTGATACTTGCAAAATGTATGGACTTTTAGAGAAGCAACATGCAAAAATATACCATATCAACAATCTGTAAAACTTACAATTGATCTCTACCAGATTTTTCCCAACTTTTACAGTAATCAGTTAAGAATTTAGCGTAAGATCCCATAGTTATTTATCAAGAAATATATAACTTTAACGTAAAAACAAGCATCACGCCATCACCACTACCGCCATGATTTACGTACGATACGACACGACCGAAATAAATTTGATTGACTGTAATTTGATTTGAAGTTGACTTAGAGAGTTAAAAAAAAAGAAGTAGTGTTGTGCTTTGGGATTTCTCATACCCACCATCCATCCTACTTGCAAACTTTGAGACAAAGGGTCAGGGACCATTCTCTTTGTGAGTGTGGCTTATAGGAAGGTGATATAAATCCTGTTTTAAATAATTTTTCCTGTTCTAAATTAAATTCTTCTCTGTATAATATAATTCCTATATAATATTCCGCGCCCCATAGATTAAATATTTACAATTTAATGTTATTTACAGAGATACATATATATATATATATGTACAAAGTTTTACTATAAATGGGAAAAACACAAGAGACAGAATAGATTTATATGCTATGGTATTATAATTATTTTCTAAAGTTGTAGTTTTTAATAATCCATAGATAGGCATCTCACATTAAATTTAGGTTTATGTAGTTTCTCAGTGTCAATAATCAACATTGTTGATTTATTTTGATTTTTGATTGTTGTAACATATTTTTTTTATTTTTGTTTTTGTAACTCGACTCCCATATCATTGTTTTAAGGTTGAAAATCCTAACGTACCCTTTACGAATCTCTCTAATTCTGTCGCTAATAAATGCCTTGTCTTTCCTATACTACTCCTTTGCCAGTTTATGTCAATATACGCCATGATTTCATTCAATGCCACCAGATTGAATATTTTATTATCTTAATATATATAAATCTCGTGTCACAATGTTTGTCCTCAATGGACTCCTAAACCACTTAACCGATTATAATAAAATTCGCACACCATGTGCAGTTCGATCCAACTTGAGAGATAGGATGGTTTTTACGGCGAGAAAAATTCGAATAATTTCCGGGAAAATATTATACCCGTGCGACGCCGGGGCGGGCTGCTAGTTTAATATATAAATGTAATTGTCTTTAATATTATTATTATTATATAAAAACCCTGTTATTAAGTAACGAGTAACTAACGTATTGTTACGAAAGTAACGTTTACTAAATAAATTATATATATATATTTTTATATTTCCAGACAATTCACACAACATCTAGCTCCGTGGTAAGCTCCGAGCTTGTGTTACGGGTACTAGATATCTGATATGCTTAATATAATAGGTGTACATATATAAATATTTTATTATATATTAAACACCCAGACCAAGCAGAAAGTGCTTGCAGAACATACAAACACTTTCACCCTCGGCGGGAATTGAAACCAAATCCAACAATGACCAACAAAGCATACGAACATTGGCTATTGACGGCCATATTGGCGATGCAAAGATTCTAACTAGCGCCTCTAGTGTCAAAATTGTGTAGCTTTCTATGAACGACACTTTGACAGTTTTCGTTACAATTAACGTCAGTGAAAAACATAAATAATAAATACAAATCCATTAAAACTTAACAACTAAACAAAGTGTCGTTCTTAGACAGTTTCTAAATTTCGCCGATAGAGGCGTTTGGATAATCTTTGCATCGCCAATCGTCCAGCAACGGACGACGCGACGACCGACGCCATAAAATAAAAGAAGAAGAAGAAACGGTCCACACGGTCTCAAAGTTTCTTCTTCTTCTTAACTACACACACACATTACTGCGTTCCGGTCATGTTCCGGTCAATGAATTAATGTGTTGAAGCACTTTGACAATGACAGAATCAGTAGTGGTTTTCAAAATAAAATCCTAACCTCCAACATTTCTATCAGTCCAGAATAAAATCAAAATATTTTTCGGCAGACTGTGTAGAACTATCCAATTGAGAGTACAGTTATTTTTTTGACTTAAAATAATTATAATATGCCTACTTACGAGTTAGCATTATTATTGCGGAATATGCCTAAGCCTGAACTCAAGAGTACATTAAAACGAGTAGCTACTGCTGTATTTGATCGCGGAGGAATCATCAGAAACATTGAAAATCTAGGAAATAGGCCAATGCCATACAAAGTCAGTGCTCATGGTTTAGTTCACAGAGAAGCTAATTATTTCCTGTTTAAAATTGAATCACCTACTAAAGCTGTAATTGATCTAAGAGAAGAATATGGCAGAGATGTTGATATTGTAAGACAGCGAGTTTTCAAAGTAACACAGAGTGACCAGCATGATTGCACATTGGAGACGGAACTGTTGCCACCAGCATACAGAAAAGAAGTTCAAGACATGATTGATGTTGGCAAAACACAAGTGAACCGATTCACCCACAAATTCAAATATAATTCAGGCCTTGATTATTATCCCTTCCAAAAGTAACAGCGCAATAATAGTGGCCAGTAGTGTCTAATAATAATGTAGATAATTCATAGGTGTAGTCAATAAATTAATTTTAAAGTACTTAGATTTTTTTATTATTTAGTGGTGACCGAAATCTCTCAAGAAAATAAACTTACATTTTATTTTTAATAATAAATAAATAAATAAAAATCGTTTATTTCAGACATACAAGTCCATATTTGAAGAAATTAAAAATTATACACACAATTAATTTAAAAGAGAGTAAAATGTGCAGAGACTGATTAGTTCAGGAAATAAGTACCCTCACTAATCATAATCACCCTGCACAAGACACCTCCACAGTGGAGAATAAATGTCTTCTCTGATGCTGTTTAAGATGCTGTTATGACTGTCCCGCATTCTATGCATCAGGGATGCGGTTTTTTGCGCATAATAGCATAGAATCCATCCATGTAGTACTGCGCAAACATTCCCGACGCACTACAGAACCGAGGCAGTCACAGCAACATTCTAAAAATATTATTGTATTGAACGCGAAGGGCGTCCATCGATCTTTTGGTGTGCCGAATCCACAGAATTCCCGTGGACAATTTTTGACAGTATGCTTTAAAAAGCGTTATTTTAATGTCTTCAGTACATCGGGAAAATCTGCGCGTCAGCATATTGCCTCGAACCGATAGAGCCCTACGTTCACGTTCAATATCTTCTTTGAATGATTCACCAAGAATGTCACATGTCCTTCAAACTCTAAAAAAAAAGAGTGAAGGACATGTGGCATTCACCAACCCGCACTTGGCCAGCGTGGTGAATTAAGGCCTAATCTCTCTCGCCAAGAGAGAAGTCCCAGCAGTGGGAATGTTAATAGGGTGATGATGATGACATTATATTGAACGATAAAGAAGATATTGAACGTGAACGTAAATTTCTCAAGAAGAAAAATCCAGAGGTGCGTGGCGGGGTTTGAACCCACGACTTAGCCACTTACCCAACACGGATTTTTTTTAATAATGTAAATGTATACAAAATACATACAATTGTTATGAAAACTAGTTAAATTCAAAAAGGTGTGTGTGCGATTCACACACGATAGAAGTGAAACTTCAGTAAATCGACAAAATAATAAGATAAATAAAAAAAAAAACTGCAAGAAGATTTTGTTTGGGCGGTCGCCCATCCAAGTACTGGCGTCGCGCAAAGTTGCTTAAAGATTGCGTTTAAGATTGGCTTACCTGTCGTTTTTCCGTTGCATCCGGTTTGAAATCACAACGATTCTAAAGAAGTTTCAATTCAAAAATTTGACGTCAGTGGATAATTTGTTCCATACCTAGGTAAATCATATTTTAGTTTTCTACAAATTATATTAATTACTACTAGCTTTTCACACCACAGCCTTTCCCATGTTTTGTGGCACTACAGTACCACTGGACGTTCAAGTGGATAAGCATTTTTCCACAGAAAGGTAACTTAGAAGCTTATTAGCCTTCTTTAATAAATAAGCTATCTAACAGAGACATAATTTTTCAGATCAGTCCTGAGATAAGCATGTTCAAAAAAACAAACTCTTCAGCTTCAAGCTTTATAATATTATAATAGATAAAAAAAAAAATATTACCCAATACCAGCAAATTTCAAAATTGACTTAATTTACATGTTTCACATAATCAATCACATATAATGTGTTTATAAAAAATTATTTAAAAAGGTTTTTTATATAATATATCTGGGGCACGGCAGTGCCCCCACCAAGTCGAGCAAAAAAGCATCACGGCCGTACCATCCTTATCTCGAAGCAATTCAGGCCATTTTCGACCCCCTGTAACTTTGTTGTGGATAAAACTAGAAGACTGAAATTTTCAGTAACAGGCATTGTAAAGACACGGTATATTTCAAATTTCATTCAATTTGAACCAGTATTTTAAGAATTATAACGGGTCAAATTTCTTAATTTTGTCACTCACTGACTCACCGATCATCAAAATTCTAAGGCACTTCTAGCAGACCTAGAAGCTTCAAATTTGGAATATAAGTAGGTAGTGTTTAGTGTATGAATCAGGGAAAAAAATTTAGAAAAGACCGGTATAAAGGGCGGTGTCGCAATGCCACGTATATACTAAAGTAATAACAATGCGAAATCTATATAAATCCAATCTGGACCGGCAAAAAGAAAATTATATGGACATATAATACAATAAGTAGAAGGTACCGAAAAGGAAAAAAGTAGAACTGTCTACAAAATACAAAAAGAAATGAGATCCCATCAAAAACAATACTTGTCAAAAAAACCAAGTCGCGCAACTCAGTTGTTCTGCGGTAAAAAGTTGTGAGATCTATTACATGGATCTCAATCCTTATTAATTTATTCAGTCTCTACTTAAGCGACTTTCTGTCTTAATACGTCCAGTCTCTAAGACCACGAACGTGGTCCATAACAATTGAAAATCAATTGTGTCTGGAATCTCCGTACTCGAAGCATTATGTTGTTACGTAATAATTAACAGCATCTTATAGTGACGCATATCAATATTAAAATTCTTTAATGTTTTATATAAATACTAGTGGCCCGCCCCGGCTTCGCACGGGTTGTTATTCAATTTTTTTTCAAAAATTGTGAATCTAAACCATTACTAGATCCCCTTGAACACACAAAAAAATTTCATCAAAATCGGTCCAGTCGTTTGAGAGAAGTTCAGTGACATACACACTCACAGAAGAATTATATATATAAAAGATATTGAGACTTGGAGTTGCGCGACTTGTTTTTTTTGACAAGTATTGTTTTTGATGGGATTTTTATTACTTCTACTTTATCCTCGCAAAGGAACAATGGTGCAAATGGCTAGTTTGAGGTATCTACGCGTCTTCCTCGCATATATATCTTACACTAATAAATAGCATAATTAAAATAAGGTAGGTATTTAGTTTCCGGTATTCAAACGCACTGTGGCTTTATTACGTTAAGCGGGCACCCGCGCGGTTATTATTCTTCCACACACAAAACTGCTTCGTCGCTTCGCTTAACGCAATTTCAGGCCTGGCCTGAGTCCTTCCTAAGGCCTGAACCTGAAATTGGAATGTACGAAATTATGGCCACCGTACAAATAGGTAGGAGGGAATGCTATTTTTCTTTTTTGCTATGCGACCGTTTTAAGCCTCCAGTATACAGTGGCCCAAGTTGGCCTACTACAGGCCATCGCCATTGTGTACAGGGGGTAACGGTATATGTTGGCGGACAATTAAGTCAATCGTGGCGCGCAATCGGGGAGTTGTCGGTTTTTTGAGCACACTTTCAAAGGAATCGTGGCGTAGCGTGGTGGCCTGTGGTGTTTACACAATCGGCCAATGTTTAGTTCAGATCATTGTTTTGGTCAGAATGCACTATCGCCTTTTTCGCCATTTCTTTTTAATAACTAAGAAGAAGGTAAACACTTCTGTAATACTTGTATACAAATAAATAGCCGTAGTCGTAATTTCTTTGACGTACATCGCAAGTGGTTTGCCAGGCAGCAATGAGCCGTGCGCCATTGTGTGAACACCAAGTGATCGTGGCCTACACTACAATTGTGCTTTTGAACTTTGAACTTTATTGCAAAGCGTGGCCCAACACAGACCACTGTGTACGCCAAATAGCAGCAGAAGAAACCGGTATAAAAGTATCTACTCTGTAAGCAAAGCAGAGGCTGAAACAGAATTTATGAACTCCTTCAGTTCAGTTTTTGTTCATTCGATCATTCATTCAATTACATTCGTTGTTTGTTGATTGATTGGATTGATTGTCATGTCATGTCCTACTAACCAATTTTTAGTTTTAATCAACAAAGAAAAGATATTGCGTCACAAATTCCATAATTACTAAATAATTTTAGGTGATGGTGTATGGGTAACATCATAATACAATTTATGCATCGTGCCCTGAAATTGTTTTATTTTGCCTTGGACAACAAAGTCAGCTGACGTGTATAAACAAAGGGCATGGTATCAAATTCAAGAGAATTTTAGTGCTTTGTGTGACACCTATCTCTAAAATGGATGTCGACGGCTCTGCAATGAACGGGGGCGATATAGATCAGAATCTATTATTGCAGTTTAGTTGTATGAATACAACTGACAGAGAAGAATTAATAAATCAAATGCAAAGATTGCTTGGTCCTAGTGTGAACTATTATACTGCTAGCTTTTTCCTGGATATGAGTAACTGGTAATGCATTCCTAGGCCTAAATAGATATTTAATAAATTATGAAAGTATACACAAATATGTGTGCACAAATCTTCATTCAAAACACAGTTGAAAACTATTATTTTTATTTCAGGAACTTGCAAGGTGCAATATGCTGTTACTTAGATTATAGTGTACCAAAAGCTCCTGTGATGACAATTGCATCCTCATCTAGTCTTGTGCAGGTTGTAGGATCTAATTCAAGGTAGCAATAGACTAATTTAATTATATACATATTTTGTCTTGAGTCAAATACTTGTACATGTTTTTGAAGTTTAAATCACCATAAGTATTATAGAGTTCTTTTTTGTATTTGATCATGGATAAACAGTGTAATCAGATAAATCTTAATGTATAATACATTTACTTATTTAACTCCTTGACCCTCACCTCAGGTAATAAGGTCAGGTAAGCGGTTACCGCTTGGGGATTAACGAGTTAATGATGGATGGTGATTTATGGTAATTAATATAGTATTTTGAAATTTCAGCTTTGAAGAAAATTTCACGTTAGCAAATACAGGGTCTGAACACTGGCCAGGAAGTTGTAGTATAGTGCAAGCAAGTGGAGATCCTCTTGGTGCTACCCCTTACTATGTGCCCCCTTTGCCACCTGGACATACTACTACAGTCACCTTAAAACTAACTGCTCCGACTGCAGCTGGTGCTTACAATGCTTCCTTCCATTTAGTAACTGATAAAGGAGAACAATTTGGAGGTGAGTTTATTTACCAAATTTTACTTGAAGACAGATTGTCGTTTCTTGATTGTTCACTTTCCTGATCTGTGGGTTACTTTGGTTTGGTATTGCATTTAGTAAATTATTTTTTTTATTTTGATCTAGTATATTTGTGATAATGATATGGTAAATTGAAATGATAAAGGATGTTTTTTTTAATAATCACTAAATATGATAACCATTTATTTTCATAAGCTATGAGCTTAACTAAACAAGTGGTTACCTGAATTGATAAATCCTGTTACTCAATTTCAGATATTATGCATGTTACAATTAGAGTGGAGTCAGAGATGACAATCGCCCTTGTTGAGCAACTAGCAGCCTTACCTGTACCTAGCAGTAGAATGGAAGAATCAGTTAATCCGGTAAGCACAAATATATTTTTCTAAGATCTTGTACCATGGCATTGGTGGACAAAGTTAATTTTTATGGTTCTGTACCCAAAAACTAAAACAGGACCACAGTACTGAGACTTTACTGCGCCATGTTATTACTTGGATGGGTAACCACTCAGATGTAACTTTTGCACTTTATAGAAATATATGTATATAAATTAACTTTTTTTTGCAACATGTTTATCAATTGTACACGGAACGCTAGCTGTAGTATGATACTATCTCATACTTATCAAATTTATTATAATAATTTAATTTAGTTTTAAAGCATTTCCATAATGAAGTTTTATTTTTGTTTCAGGCATCATCACAAGACAACTTTAATTTATAAACAAAATTAATTCTAATATTTCCTAGTAAGCAAGAAGTCAGCTTTTCAGTGACAACCTATTAATAAAATATCATGTAGTTGTATTCAATATAAGAATAAACAGCCAAAGAATGATTTTGTGGAAGCTCTAGTTTTGCTGTCTCACATAGTTTTTTAGCAAAAGTTATAAAAGGTATTCCATATTTTTTTCTCTCCACATCTTAACATGCCTAGTGGAAGAAAATACATGGTTCATAATGGCTGGTGGGGTGTAAGAGACTCCCAATATAAAATACAACCTTTCAGCAAAAAATCATTTGAAATTAAACTTTAGGTTTGCTATTTTTTTTTATAGATATAACTATATGAAAAATAGTTATATCTTTAACAAAATAAAACAGATTTCAGCACATGAGCATATTTTACAAAAACTACCTTTTTATTGTAAGCAAACTTCAAATAAATGAATTGCATTTTCCATAAACATTAGCAAATACATTTTAAACACATCCTACTCATATGGGAGTGATCTAACGATGTGGAATAGTGTTATGGTTTTAACTAAATTAACAATATCATTCATCAGCCACACAAAAAAGTTTTTTAATCAATCTATCAACAATGTATGTAGTGCGTATTATAATAAGACAGTGGTCCAATGGAATGTGGCTAATCATCAATATTACTTGTTGATTGACCAATGTTTACACATAGTTTTTTTTTATTGATATGTCGCAAAATTTTATTTTAAACCTAGTTGTATTGTATATTGTTTTTTATTTTAAAATTACAAAATAATTATCTTAAATTATTTTTTAGTATATATTTGGTAAATTTAAGTGTAGAATCAAATGTCCCTTTTACTTTATTGAAACTACAATGATAAGAAGTGTTTTTAGATTTAACCATGATAACTGATGTACAAAATAGTACAGGAATAATTTAGAGAACATTGATATGAGACTGTGTTGTCATCTGATATCAGCTCAGTTATTTACACCCATTTTCAATATTCTAGTTATCATCAAGTGGTGTCGAGTATGTATTAGTTTTGAATTTGATATCAAAATTCAAATTTCAGAGGGTATTCACCCATAGAAGTAGTTTGAAATTACCTTTTTACTTTAGTGCCCTGACATTTTTTAATGTTTTATGAACTATGTTAGATAGTGAATTTATATTTATTTAAATGCTCAATTTTTCATTAAGGAAATAGAATATCGTAAATGGTTGTAAAACGAATTGTAGAAGTAATTGATATAATAGCATGTTACTTGGTTGATAAGATTCATTTGAATGGATGCCACTAGGATATAAGGATTTTTGGGATTTATTATAGTGCCTATTGTTAAGATAATTATAATAAAATGATATATATAATCATGATATTGTTTAATGGTAAATTTAAGTAACATTTTTATAGGTTAATTATAAACTAGGTATGTAATCCTTTTTTTTTTACACAGCCATTTCCATATCAATTTTTGGATGTGGTTTATAATCTTTGATTATAAAGTCTTCATACTTGAAATCATTAATAGAATCAACTTTACGGCTAAATTCCAAAGTAGGAAATACCCTTGGTACTCTTTCTATTTGTTGTTTGAGAGGTTCAATATGATTTAGGTATACATGTGTATCTCCAGTAAAGTGCACAAACTCTCCAGCCTGGACAAAAGAAAAGCAAATATAATTAAATACATTCTGAATATGTATGAAGTTATTCTAATAATAACTGTAATTAAAGTCAGGCTGTTAAGAAAAAAAAATAATTACAAATATATTTTTTAGGTTCTATTACCTCCAATCCAGTAATATGTGCAATCATATGGGTGAGCAGTGAATAGCTGGCTATGTTGAATGGTACACCAAGTCCCATGTCTGCACTTCTTTGATAGAGAATACATGATAGCTTCCCGCAGGCTACATGAAATTGGGCTAGGCAGTGGCAGGGTGGAAGAGCCATCTGACCCAGATTAGATGGATTCCATGCGCACATTATCATTCTCCGGTCAGCTGGGTTATTCCTGGAATTGTCATGGTTATAACCATTAATTTTAACTCAATTACATATTACTGAGGCCAAAAGGAAAACTAAATTCTTTACTTTAAGGTATTTATGATGTTCTGTAACTGATCAATGCCCTGACCTGTGTAGTCAGTATTACAGTTAACATATTCTGCACCACTGTGTCTCCATTGGAATCCATAAACAGGACCCAAATCACCTGAAAATTATGAACCTAATGATAAAATATCATAATTAAAATAACTAATAAAATAAGTATTTGTATTTATGCTAAATACCTTCTTGTCTATCAGTGAACCCTAGGTTGTCTAGGAAATTCCTGGAGCCATTAGCATCCCAAATGTGGACACCTTTATCACTTAATACTTTGGAATCTGTTGATCCCGAAATCATCCATAACAGCTCTTCAATTACTCCTCTAACGAACACTCTTTTGGTTGTTAGCAAGGGCAAAATGTTGTTTTTTAGAGAATACCTTTGCATTGCCCCAAATATCGAGAGGGTACCAACACCAGTCCTGTCCACTCTGTTATCCCCTGCAGGAAGAAATGAGGTAAGTTTAATTTGTAACAGAATAAAACGCAAAATAATAACCTGTTGATTGGTCACCGACCGCCTCGATAGATAACTTACCATTTTCAATTATTTGTTGCACAAGTCTTAGATATTGCAGTTCATCGTGGACTTGGTGACCATTGGTAAGAGCCATCTTATTTGCCTACAATTTAAAGTTTGTGGGAACTTACGATTGAGAAGGAATGGAAGAATATTGAACTTGGATGAAACAAACAAAATCAAACAAGTTTGCTGGAAATCGTCATATTTTCCCGCTTTCTTTATTATGACAGATGATAATGACATGACTTCAGCGTTGACAATGTCAGTTCAGTTTGGTTCTGAGTTAGTAAAAGAAGAAGACAAATGGCATGCAAAAGAGTCTAAAATATTTTGAGAAATATAATAAGTTCGTCATTTAGCCCCGATTTCACGGGTGTTCTTAGACATGTTTCATGAAAATCGATTGAGCCGTTTAAAAGTTATGGGGGTGAGAGTGGTGAAGGAAAACCGAAAATCTGCAAATATGCTGCAGTGGGGTATCAAATGAAAGAGCATCGCGTGCACATTACTAAATATCATGGTGTTTAACTTTTAAGAAAATTAAGGCATTGGGTTCGGGGGTTTTTCTTAAATTTTAAATTTACATTTATGATTGTATGTAGGTACATTATACCATAAGGGCCTTACCTATACCTTCTAAAAATGTTTGCAAACGTACCTCAACCATAGAACTGAAGTCTACGTAAAAATAAAACAAAATATTATTTTCTCTAGTAGGTATTTTAATTCTCATCTATTAGACCCCCATTATTCTTTTCAAGATTCAAAAATTATTCCAGTACATACTTTTTGCCACATTCTTAGAAATCCGTCGATTTTCTCACAGTAATTTTTTACCAGTTCATTATAATACTAATACTAGAAACAATCGCCTAATAGGACTTTTCTATCTTACGTATCGGAACGCTTCAATAATAATGTAAGCCTCTAGCTAGGAGGGGTTGGTTATTTTACGTCTGAAGAGAGAAGTAGGTAAGTAAAACGTAGCTAGTGATTATATACTCTCTGGGTAAGTATTTATTATGTTTGCACTTAGTCGAAGTTAATCTTTTGAATGTAACTATGCTACCAAACGTAGTGCTTATATAAATAAATAATAACTTATAACTCGTCAACCTCCTTGTCATACTCGCAACCAGTCTCACACAACAACAAACTTTTGAACAACTTTTATGGCGGCATATTTTCTATCTCACTTTGTCTCTGTCTTATTTTGTCTATTTTTTATGTTTTATCTATGTCAGAATTTGTCAGATATTTTTCAGTGCTTCAGTTTTATTACATACTATTGGCCCGCCCCGGCTTCGCACGGTTTTTTCAGTTTTTTTTCCCGATAATTATTCAATTTTTCTCGCCTTTTAAATTTTCCCTAGACCTCCACGAACATTTCAAGACTATGATAAGATAAATCCGTTCAGCCGTTCTCAAGTTTTAATCAGACTAACAAACAACTTTACTTTACTACAAAAATGGCACAGATTAATATCATCCCAACACTTTTGTTCGTAAACATTACGTATTTTAACATACTTTTCCATAATTCAAACCGGATAAAACATTATTTTATTATCTCCAGACAATATGGTCCTTAATTTCTACTTAGGTAACAGTCTTTATTCCTACACTACACCCTACATGGTGTAGGTCACACCTATAAACGGATTAAAAATAATAATTATTATTAACTAGCGGCCCGCCCCGGCGCCGGCGTCGCACGGGTAAAAAAAGTTCCCGGCAATTATTCGATTTCTTCTCGCCTTTTAAACCTTCCCTAGACCTCCACGAACATTTCAAGATTAAGATATAAGATAAATCCGTTCAGCCGTTCTCGAGTTTTAATCAGACTGACGAACAACAATTAATTTTTATTTATATAGATAATAATAAACATTTTCTGTTACGGCTCATATTAGAAGGCTAAGAAATAATGATTTCTTTTGTCAATATGTATATTATACCGTTGATTTTATAATTATACCCAAGTGAAGATTAGAATTAACCTGTTTCATCGATAGCGATTTAATCAGAACAACCAGAGGACATCTTCTCTTATTTTGATGGCGTCCATTCGAGGTATGACATTATCTTACGGACTCCATCGAAATAGAATAAGAAAACATGATCATCCCACGACACGAAATGGACTGAGAAGTGCTCATACGAACTTAGTTTTAAAGCCATGTCCTAGGTACCCAACTGTAAGTAGGTAAGCAATTACTCCAAGTTCCGTCCACAAACTAAAAACAGTGCAAACGCGAACGCGATCGACAACAATTTAGCGAATTTTGTAACTTTTATCTCGATCGATCGTTTTACATTACACGATCAATTTCCGGCCACCGACCGATTGTCTATTGTCAATCGTGTGAAGTCGAAATTTCGTACATAGACGATTAAAAACGTAGTGATTAATAAAATTATACTCTCTGCTTACGATATGTCACCGGAAAATAACAAGGACCGCATTTTTATTTTTTTTATTCTTGATGAGCCTTCATTTGACCATAATCTCACCTGATGTAAAGTGACGATGTGGTCTAAGATTGGACATGAAGACCTAGAAGGTAGATGGCTTCTCCGGAATACATTACAACACACGAAAAAATCGCATCACGCACTGGCCCAGCCCGGAGGGTGGTGACAAGCCGCGGCCGAAGCCTACCACCAGACCAGAGACTGTTCTTAGCACCACCCGGAGGTCACGTGTAAGGGTTCATAGGGTTACCACTTCCGGAAGTGAACAGACAAAACCTCCTATTAAATTTTTTTTATTTAGGAAATTCATTAATTTTCATAGGATTCTTAACGAGAGAAAACGTTTATTATTTTGCGCCCACATTTTCGGAAGTTTATAAATTAACCTATTCACTCGGTAAAATTTATCAGTGCAATGTTGGTTGATTTAAATTGCTTGAATAATACGAACTGTACGAAAATATAGAGAATTTGACGTCACTAACTTCAAAAGACTATTAAATTTAAACGTTAAATATACATTTCAAGAGCCATTGATAATTTTCCGTTAGTTTATCTACTAACAAAAATACCAATATCGTAAGTTATTATACTTATGATTAGTGCCTATTATCTTCCTATTACATTTTTTTTATCTCCATCCACAGTTGTCTTGAAGAAATTGCTTTAAGCAATAAGAGCGCCCATTACGCATTCAAGGTTTAGTTTTTATTATCTTATTGTATGCTTTCTTTGTTTGGTGTGTAATAAAGTACTTAGCAATCTATCTTCCGATGACACAATGGCGGATTGTCCTAAAAGCAATCTGGGTTATTATTATAAACGCGCGCCCCTAGGCACGTAACACTAATATTTTAGTGTTACGTGCCTAGGGGCGCGCGGGCACGAGGCTGCCAAGCCGAAAATAAGAGAAATTAAAACACAAAGCATAAAATTGAGTCAGCAAGTGTCTTTTTACTTACTACACATACAATTATAAATTATTGTTTTACTGGGCTTAGATTTTTTTTTAACCCCCGACCAAAAAAGAGGGGTGTTATAAGTTTGACGTGTCTGTCTGTCTGTCTGTCTGTCTGTGTGTCTGTCTGTCTGTCTGTCTGTGTCACCATAGCTCCCGAACGGATGGAGCGATTTCGATTTAGTTTTTTTTGTATGAAAGGTGAGTCTTGCGCGAGTGTTGTTAGACATGTTTCATGAAAATCGGTTTGGCCGTTTAAAAGTTATGGGGGTGAGAGTGGGGAAGCAAAACCGAAAATCTGCAAATATACTAGTGTGGGGTATCAAATGAAAACGCATCGCGTCCACATTACATAATATTATGTTGTTTTACATTTAAGGAAATTAAGGCATTGGAATCGGGGGTTTTTCTTAAATTTTAAATTTAGATTTATGTTGGGTTTTATTTGTAATTCTGATTACCCACAACTTCTGACAACTACTTCTCACCGCGAGATGCCACCTATCCGCGGACTAGCGCAAAAGAAACTTTTTCTAGCAAAAACTAAATTAGCTAAAACACACTATAATCCTATTCATTTTATGCCTTATTTTGCGACTATAATGGGTGAAAAGATTTGATTGAAATGTTATTAAACAGATTTAGGTTAATGGATAGGTAATTTAGTTTTTTTATCAAACGTTTTATTAACCTTCTGTCATAACGTTAAGTCTGATATAAAAAGTGAAAAATTTGTATGAATAAAATGGTTTATATTTTATTTTTCTTGCAACCGTCAAGCAACAAAACTCAAGACGAACAAAGCTAATTTTTTCTCGAAGCGCTTCGTCGTTCATGATGGTGACATTTCATAATGTGGCCAACTAAATATGTCTGAGCATCAACTCCTGAATGTTTTATGGTTTGGTTAGGTATCCACTAAAGGTATGCGAAAAACCAAATTAAAATACTATTCAGATCGAAACACTTACCAAGCTTAGAGCTAGGTCAGTTTGTACCTACAGAAAAAACTGCGCAAAGCAAGCGAGCGCAGCAAACATTGTAAGTGGCTAAGTGGCCGCGGAAGCCAAAAGACATAAATTAGTAAGCATAAATAGACAATTCACGATGTGCGCACTTCTACAATGAAGTGACTGACTGAATAGTTATAATGCATTTGGGCATTATGGCCTTATAATTTGGACACAGAGCTGCTCAGAGAGTTATAAAAAGGGCTATGTACTTGGGGTTTTTTTTACGCTTCTCGTAAAAAAAACCCTAGGATCAGGAATAAAAAGATTCTTGCTATCCGCCTGGCGAAGCGAAATTAAATCTTTAAAGTGCAAAATGGGGCCATACAGTGCAGCGCCTAGAAGAGGTGGCTATATGGACCGAAAACTTCTACATACATATTTCGTGACCGCGAGACGTCCACCTCTTAAATAGTCCGACCACTTGGTAGGTATAACAGCGGTGTATGCAGGCTGCCTCCAACCGAAATAACTTTACTTTTTAAACAAGAACTAATTCCAGCAGTTGAAGTCCTATGACTGAAATTAAGATAATGATTAGAAAGAAAGAAAGAAAGAAAGAAAAAACATTTATTGGTTCACACACATTATACAGTAGGTAATCACAAAATAACTTGTACATTGCGTGTGTGGACCAAAAGGTTTTGCCTCAGCTTTATGTTGCTACGATGCGCGATGCGTAGCAACGCTGGTTTTCAGACAAACCCTTTGGTGAGTGTAGGCACGGAATTACACAAATTAAAACTAAAGCTATATCCTAATACACATTAACAACAAAAGGTAATAAAAGGTAGAATAATTAGAAAAAAAGATTTTCGTTTGTTCACTCAAACCTGATAAGAACCTGACCTGGGCAAGACGGATAAAAAAAAAAAAGAAATATGTAATAATATATAACAAACAAAATTGTAGAATAGCGTAAACGCGGCAAATTACATTAAAACATAATAATACAATAAAAAAATAATAATAAAAAATAAAACAAAAAAGCTATACAGGCATCTATTACAATAAAATAATTTATTGAATAATTCATAAAATATCTAAATCTAAAAACTAAAATTTCTCACAAGTACCTTGCTTTTGCAAAGCTAACAAAATTTTCCGAACATGTAATCTAAAGGTGCTAACTGTTTTAAGAACGCGAATTGGAGGAGGCAAGTTATTCCAACAACGAGATGCCGAGTACCTGAAAGATCCCCGAAATGCCATAGTTCTATGGCTTGGAGTGGAAAATATAAAACTGCACGTCCTGTTTGGATATTTTGATTGTGCTCGCGCCCAAGAAAGTTTTTCATAGAGATATCTGGGAGTTTTACTTATTATGACTCCAAACAGTAGAACTGAAAGGTGCAACTTTCTACGCCCTGCCATCTTTAACATGTTGGAAGCATTTAGATATGGTGTTAAGTGATCTCTTCGTGGAACATTAAAACAGAACCGCAGTCCGCAAGCATTCTGAACACGCTGTATTAACTTTTGGGTTCTAACTAGAAGACATGGACCATATACAGTGTCAACATAGTTCAGCCTAGAGAGTACAAGCGACTCACATAACAGGACTCTCAAACTTTCGCTAAGATACCGACAAACTTTATATATATAGTAACTTTAATCTATAGAAACTGTTACGCACACACTCTGAAACATGTTTTTCAAACCGTAAGTTACTATCCATAATGATGCCTAGATTTCTTGTCTCTGTAACACACTCAACAAATACTGAATCAACAATGATT
Source organism: Gymnoscelis rufifasciata (assembly GCA_929108375.1). Classification (NCBI taxonomy): domain Eukaryota; kingdom Metazoa; phylum Arthropoda; class Insecta; order Lepidoptera; family Geometridae; genus Gymnoscelis; species Gymnoscelis rufifasciata. The sequence goes on along the minus strand of OV815302.1, from coordinate 5,794,882 downwards.
TTAATACTTCCAGGTACGATCTTATTGACATTATTCCTAGAACCCATCAACATAAATTTAGACTTTTTGGGATTTATTACAAGGGTGTTTTGCCTAGACCAGTTGCATACTCTTTCCAAATCAGAGTTGATTTTATTTACAGATTCTACTAAGTCTCCAGGCGAAAATTAATAGTACATCTGTAGGTCATCAGCATATAAGTGATGTCTGCAATAAGTTAAAGAATTTACAATGTCTGCACTATACAATATAAAAAGGATTGGACCTAAAATTGACCTCTGGGGGACACCCCGAGATAGTGGTTCCAAGGTAGAACGTACCGAAGTCCCATCAGATTTTGTCAGCTCGACAAGTTGACTTCTATTCTCAAGATAGCTATGGAACCAACGTATAGTTTTATGTTCAAAACCATAATATGCAAGCTTTGAGAGCAACAAGGGAATGTTTATTGCATCAAAAGCCCGAGAGAAGTCTAACAGTACAAGCACACTAACTTGTCCCTCATCTTGGGCCTGAAGCAAATTATCAACCACGTCCAACAGTGCAGTAGCAGTACTGTGTCCCTTCCGGAAACCAGATTGATGCAAGGGAAGAATACGATTATTTTCTAAAAATTTGGTCATTTGTAAACATACAACTCGCTCTAGTATCTTTGAGATGCAAGGTAATATGCTTATAGGTCGTAAGTCCTGAGCAGAGACAGGGTTGTTGTTTTTTGGCAAGGGTTTGACTACAGCACTCTTCCACATTGCGGGGAACACACCCGATTCTATAGATCTATTTATAATAGATGTAATGGCATCAAGAGCTTGGGGCAACATCATCTTTAACATGACTAATGATATTCCATCTAAACCTAACGCATTAGACTTTAATTTGTTTATAATAAGCAATACGTCAGTGCAGGGAGAAGGAATTTTTGATATTATACCTATGGAACTCAAAATAAGATAACTGAAATAACGGGACGTTACTTTCTCCTGGTATTGTTAGAAAATGGGCATTAATTGCATCTGAGTTATCAAAATGCTGGGGAAGTTCAGTGAGATATTTTTTATTAGGCACTCCAAATTAAAAAAATTCCAGAGCTTTTGAGGGTTCTTTATATTTTCGTTAATATTTTGAATGAAATACGCTTTCGCGATTAGGTTCATTCACTAATACATTTAGTGGCGCTAGTGCGACTCTCGCCTGCAGCGCTCTCAATGTTTAATCTGCTTCTGCGGTGACATTATACCTACATAGTATTAAGTAGGTATACCTAAATAATTCTTAAACAGACTTCCAAGAAGAAAGGAGAAGGTTCTTAATTCGACGGGTATGTTTTCAATGTGAACAGATTTTGAAGATGCTATGCACGCTATGAACTTCTTATAAACGAATGCTTGCTTGATTTAAATTGATCCCATTTAGATTTTATAAGAATCGGTCTCGAGTTATATTCATTAAACCATATTTTGTACTCGTATACTAGAAATTGGTTGATTTCTGTTAATCCTAAGTTTAATTTGAATCTTATTTAGAATACAGCAAGGCGCATGATAACTTGACCCATCTTACCTTATACTTCTACTCCTGAAGCAAGGTAAACAGCTTTGACCTCTTGTGAAGTTTCGATTGGGGAGACGTACAACTTTTGAATCTCTTAGCCTTAAAAAGACACTCGAGTCTCCTGAGATTCCTATCTATTTGCTTGGAAAACGGCAAAGTTGTTAGGCGTTAAATCTTGAATAACAAAAATTCTGAAGTATTAACTTTACTTTGCAGATGGGCTACCATTGGGACAGTATTGATTGCTACGTTCGGACTTTTTTAAATTTATACATTGCTGAATAGATAAAATTGTGTCTATAGACTTTTATTTTTAAGATATAGGGACCACCAAAAGAAATGGGATGTATTTCCGATGATTTTCAGACTTCTATATACCATAAAAGTACACCCACAACCTTTTGGGTTATGTTCTTTGGGAATAATGAAAGATCTATTTGTTATTTTATTGGAGTTTACTCCTTAAGAAACGATTTGAGTTATAAGGCCCGGTACAGAAATGTTATGAGGAGTAAAATCAAGTGTAACACGAAAAGTTGAGGCGTTACGTAGAAAGAGACAAACATATAGGTATATCTGTAGAATTGAACGTGTAAAAGAATGAGGTGGAATACATTACACAGCGTATCTCATTCTCGGAGTCTCCTCTTTGCGCGATACTTCGTAGTCTCACTGTATTTTATTTATATTATTTTGTAACATACTTTATGTTATACGCTTTATTGAAGTAATATAAATAATCCGAATAATTACAGATACCTATATGTTTGTTTCTCTTATCATTTTAGCAGATGCGTTCATTTACCCTTTTTTTCTATTCGATATAATATCATAATTATCGTTCGTAAGGAGTTAACTCCAATCGTGCGCCGTAGCTGACACACACACACACTTTTTTTAATTTATTTATTAAGGATTACCAACCAACAAAAGATACACATCTCTCATATCATAATATAATAAATCACAACAAAAGTATTGTTATTGGACAATTATCCATTTGTTATTGCCCAGTTTTCAAAGTTATCATTGAAAATCTGTCTTTGGTGGTTTTGTTTCTTTAATTGCTATATTTTCCATATCCTATCATATTTTATAAACAAAATGGGTTGGTAATACTTACTTTTCTTTTCGTTTTCAAAGTTGTATGGTGTTATACTAGAAAACATGTAGCAATCGTATAATCAGTCGTATATAGCTATCCGTTTTGAAAAACAGGGCAGTCTTTTAATTCCTCGCGACGCGCCTGATTGAATGCAGAAGAATAAAAAACAATTTATCTTCTGTGATATTTATCACTTTGTCATTAATTTAACTTTTTATATAGGTACTTCATACATTTTTTCGCAAACTGCTAACTATTAAAGACTGCCTTACATTAAATTCGCAACATGTCGCTGGTTCCCTGCGACACAGCCACATTCCAAAATTTCTGTTTTTTCAGGAGAGCATGTCAAAGTTTTTGCAACAGGTTTTTTTAGTTTTTCGGATGGTTATGGTTTTATATTATATGATTAAAGTATAACGTTATCTGCGTCTTTTGCCCCTTATACTGTATGTATTTTTAATTTAAGAGTAGCTTTAACACAAACACGTATAAAGCAAGATAAGTCCGTTTAGAATATAAAAAATATTAAGATTTGATGATGAAATTATTGAATAAAACGACGCAACTGACGAAATCTAAATGGTTTATTTAAAAAAATAAACATTATCTACTGAAAAATTTAAATGTAATCAAAGAAAGGACTAGCATGCTACACTATGAAATACTCTTATCATTAAATTTTTACTTCTAAGTCTTTTAGACATTATTTTGTAAAAGTAACGACTTTTCAAACTTTAATTAAATTATACTTTTAAGATCATAAATTACGATTTGAGATCTTGTTTAAACACTTATCAGAAAAGAAACATTATAATCAATAAAATGAGATAGAAATTACTAAAAAACTTGGCTTAGCCAATCAACCAGTCTTAATAACAAGTCTTATTTCTTATGTATAATTATAAAATACTTCTTACTTTGAGAATGAATCAACTTTGATTTCAAATGCTTAGCAATTATACAAAAATTAAATTATCTGTGTTACAATTAATATTTTATAACTTAGGTAAATACTTAGAGACAACGATAATAACTCTAAACTGCGTACTTATTCTTGTACTCGTAATTGTAATGATAGAGCAATGTGACCATCTTTTTAGTGCCTAGTCAGTCATGTTATTATTTTAAGTTACGTAAGTTATTATTACAAACTATTTTAGGAACTAAGTCAGAATTATATTAAAATTAGCTATGTACTTATTGAATATATTTTTATATTTTCTATTTTTCGACACTGAAATGTATCATCTTGCTTTACGTTTTTCTTTTTCGTGATCTCCGGGGCACAACCTCATCAATAGTTATCGATTCCACACTAGGTAAATCAACGCTAGGGGTGCAGAATCAATAATGGCAGCCGGAGAATCGAAGCTAAGAGTATGGTTATTAATATCAGATGTCAGTATTAGGGTATGTGGGTTCTTCCTGAATAGTAATGTTGGAGCTCTTGATAGGCCCATCCAGATCCAGGATAGGATAGGATCCAGACCGGTTTTGGTAAAATAGCTACATCAGAGATTGATTCATATATTTTATTCTTTGAAATTAATTGGAAATTGGGATCTTTGACGCTATCATCTGATGAAAAATCTGTTGCACTTGAATCATTTTCGCAAACGCTTTCTTCTACAACAAAGTTAGGTATGTTGATGATGAGTGCAAAGCTTGGTTTTCTGCTACCATGTTAAGGATTCTTTGAGTTCTTCTTTCCATTCTGTAAAATATTATACAAATAAAGAAACCACCACCACCAACACCCTACTTAAACCACAAAGTCTAAGGTCGTAGTTTCTATCTATAATTTCCTATCTAGGCATTACTTTACATCTTTACATTGTGATAAAAAAGCTATGAAGAAAAGTTAAAACGTGAAAGCCTTACAACAGCCAATCCCACTGATTTAAAAAAAAATAGTAAGTATTTTGGATTTATGGGATGTTTGTCACCTATTCAAAGCAATAAACAACGAGTAGTGATCAGGCATTAACTTCGCTTATTATAGATATAGACCAGGATACTCACATTGGCTGCTTGTTGTCCAAGAACAACGTGTACAAAGCTGCCGGTAGAAGCTAGTTTTTGAAATAGCCATTTTAGCTTTAAAAGTTATTCCTCATATGACAGTAATATTTTATAAAACACAGTCGCATTTCAAAAACAGCTCTTTTGATTAGAAGAACAGAAAATACTTTGCCTTGTTATTTATATTCAAAGCGGTCACATTCAAAAATATCACTACATACTTACTAAAATTTATAATTAAAGCGGTCGCAACACAAAATAAGGCCCCTTAGTTTATAAAATATTCTGGTACTCACCTGAATTTTTAGATCAAAGCAGCCATAACTCAAAATACGGCACTTTCGATTATAATTTTCATTACAAAACCTTGAAATTGTTCGGAAGTCCTGGTTGCAACTAAAAAAATGGCCGTATCGCTCCGAACTAACCGACTAAATTAGGTAAAACCGAAAGGGCGCTTGTGTGTTTTTGTGAAAACTATGGATAAAAGCATGGGTGTCTTCGCTGCAATGCATAAACCGGTCAATTTTAGGAGCATTTATGCAATAAAAACGATTTTGGACATTTTTGGATTGCGGCTGTGTCGCAGGGAACCAACGATGTATACTATTTAATTTTTTTATCTTTAGCTATCGCATTTCTTATACTTCTGTACAGTCGAGTAAATATTTCAATTTCAACTTACATAGGTATGTAGTACTTATAACAAACTAAATGTTCATATCTTTTTTGAAATAAAAAAAATCTCATTCGCTAAAATAATATTTCATTGGCATAAATCATACAAAAGGTCTTAATAGATAATACAAGTACCTACTTAGCGTTGAGTTTATCTACTTGGGCCTAGGGCTATGAGTAACTTTAGATGAGATTAACAGGCACAGCTCATCATCTTGTCAGCTTATGTCAGGATATGAAACAATATTGAGATATTTTGATCACTTTGAGCGCATACCTACAATTTTATGACAAACTTACTCATATAAATATAGTTATATACTTATATCAACTTAGTTTTATGTTTTTCAGATTATCTATACTAATATTATAAAGCTGAAGAGTTTGTTTGTTTGTTTGAACGTGCTAATCTCCGAAACTACTGGTTCGAATTGAATAATTCTTTTTGTGTTGGATAGTCCAGTTATCGAGGAAGGCTAAAGGCTATATAAAATCACGCTACGACCAATAGGAGCAAAGATATAGTGGTAAATGTGTAAAAAACGGGAGAAATTATTTCATCTTTGAAGCCTTCCGTTGCGTGCGCCGTGAAAACGGTTCAATTAAGATACACAAAAAATATGTATTAAAGAATAATAGCTCTTTTAATGATCTAAAAACAGTCCGCGATAGTATATGTTCTATCTTTTAAGATTAACTCACAAAAACCGTTTTTATGGTACCTAATTTGGTCGAAATAATTTGTTTAAGTTGTATCAACATAATAATATTAATCTTTTTTCAAATAAATATGTTGGTTAAGAGTACATTATTACAGTTGTTTATTTTTATCTTATATATAAAAATAAATCGCAAAATGTGTTGCTAAGCGCATAACTCAACATCGCCTGGACCAATTTGGCCATTTTTTTTTAAATGTTCGTTGGTTTTCAAGGATGGTTTTTACAGCGCGAAAAATTTGAATAATTGCTTATAATAAAATATTTTTTTACCCGTGTGAAGTCGGGGCGGGCCGCTAGTTTTATATATGTAGGTATTATATCGCAAATATCGATTTAACACTGACTGTAGGACCTGCATTAAAGGAAAACTCCTTATGCTGACTCATCAAAATTCTCTATATAGAGGATCCTGCTTGTTCTAACGTACGTTGCCAATTCATGGTCTTTAACCTGAGGCGCAGAAGTCCAAACTTCACTGCCGGTTGAACCCCCGCATTACAAAACGGCCCTTTTTTAAAACCGCTAGCCGTTATAATTATACAAAAAACCGGATTATACAATCTGGCTTCCACATACATATATGTAAGTATAATGTTATGATAACATACCTACAATAATAGATACAAAATAATAGATACAAGATACAAAATAATTTATATCCACTGTTTGATTTTACTAATCTTACAATAGTAAATTTTGGTACCTAACGTATATAATATGCATAAACGATACAAACACAATTTATTAAATCAATTATGTGTCTATGCACTATTTGGCACGATAAAAGCTAACGTGTAGGCAGTGGCGGATTTACAAATTTTCAAGGTATAGGCTGAATAGTTTTTGCCGCCCTTGCCTCAACAACTGTCATATATCATACATTATTTTTACAATGCAACAATTTCGTTGAAATTGCACGTAAAATATTTTTTCGGTAGGTATATTTTTGAGCTAATCAAAGTTCAATAATCATGTATGCTATTTACACAATAATAAACATTTGATAAACGTAAAAAATCTTTTTGGTTTCTATGAGGAAAAAAAATCGTTCTCCTAATTTGCCACCCTAGGCTCGAGTGTACTCAACTCAGCCTGCTGGTAAATCCACCACTGCGTGTAGGTACACCAACATACGAGTAGCGAACACAAACATTATGCATTCGCTCAGTAAATGCGCTAATATCCGCTTACTGTAAGCGTCGCGTCGCGTCGTTCCGTTCTCATTGAGCTGTGCCAATCCAATTCAAACAATTTAATAGGAAGTTCGTAAACAGTTGCTGTGATTAAATTCTCATTGATCTATCTATTGAGTAGTTCGGAACCCTTGGTAGAACATATTCAGCGCATTATCTGCTCCAGATGTATAATTGATTGTGGATGTTAGACAGCAAAACAACAGCACATTCACATGAAAAAAATTATGAATAAATGTTAAGCATTTTAATTTGTAACTATATTGGGAAATAGGTGGAAAACTTAACAGTTACAACAATTTAGTTTCGAACTACATCAACTTTTTGCATTTTTCTTTTATTTATTTTTGTGTTATAAAGAGTTATAAAATTAATTAATTTTAGAGGAAGGCTTTTGCATCCGTGCAAGCGGATCATGCTTTCTAGTTTATTAATATTTATAATCAGGCCAGAAGTGTCCTGCAGAACGATTTCATAATAATATTATATAACCATAATAACTAGTTTTAAACACGCGGGAAAACCCGCGGGTTTAAAACTAGTTAGTAAATATTTTAAACAAAATAGGCAATAAATAGAGAAAACAAAACAAAACTTATTTACTTAGATACACTTCTTACACACGAATCAGTCAGTTTTCCCAACAAAAAGAAGAAGAAGTTGACACTTTAGTCACCCAATCGGAAACAAGCAAGAAATAAAAAAAACACGAAAGAATGAACGTATGAACGAACCCCGTCCCACTGCGCTCATGAATGGGATATGACTTGAATGACTCTATGCTTTCATGAAAATTCTGCCGATGGCGCAAAGTTCAACTCGTTCAACCAGTGGAAAAATCAGTTTACTTTGGTATTATGCATAAAACTAATATTATGCGACGGCATTCGGTGAAAAATACAAAAACAAAGAACTTGTGCAACCAAATTCAATTAATACAGTGCTACCGTGAAAGTCTCACTCGTCAACCCACTTTTTGGCGCGGCGTCGCGTCGCCTCAAAATGACTTCTGATTCTTTTACGATACTAAGCGATACGCAACTTTAATTCGCATCGCAGCAGCCTTTGTACAAAGTCAATTAATAAATCTATATGGAAATAACTTATCAGATTCTTAAAACAAATGGTATGGTTTTATGCCGAGAATATAATGTATGCATTTACAAAAAAAAAAAAGTCTATGTAGTACTCACCCACTAACACCCAGCGCTGCTTAGTATGGGGTTAAGTGATGCCGTGTGATTAGTCCTGAAATATTTATTTATTTATACTGATGACCGCAGGTCGGTCGTCCTAATCGAACCCAACGAGTTGGCATCGGCGTTCCGTTAGGGCGGCGCCCCCAAAGTTAGGATGGGGCAATACGCACAGGGGCTCCACTTAGGAACAGAACTTGGGCTTAGGCCAGTATAAGAGGACTAATGAACGACAAATTAGCACGTGTTCCCATATAATTTGTCGTAACTAGCGACGGAGCAGATGCGGAGAGGATTGCGGAGAGGGCATAGTTGGAGTGAGGGCGGAGCGGAAGGGGAACGGAATTTGAGAGAACTGTAACCGGAAACGGACCGTGAGCTAGTGACAAAATAATATGTTGTAAGCAAATGGTGTTTTGCTCAATTTTATTTGCATTATTCTGACTCTATCATATGATATTAAGAATCTTATTCAAATTAATCTGCTTAGTTTTATGCCGAATAATCGAAAGCTGAGTTGAACTGGAGGGTTTTGCTGTTCTCGTCTGTAAGTGTTAACCCTCTGAATCCTTCTTCGGCCGCGGCTTGTCACCCCCTCCGGGCTGGGCCAGAGCGTGAAGCGATTTTTTCATGTTGCGTAATGTGGTCCGGAGAAGCCATCTACCTTCTTTGTCTTCATGCCCCATCTTAGACCAAATCGTCACATTACATTAGGTGAGATTGCGGTCAAATGAAGGCTTATCAAACATAAAAAAGACTGAAAGCCACAATTATGTTACCGACTACTTAATTAAAAATAAGCATGACCATTCGCTCGTTCATTAGGAAAACATAGCCTCTAAAAATACTTACAAAGAGGAAAACGCCAATATACATATATTTGTACTTACTTTGCCTTTACTCAATGCCACATAAAACTCTAAATATAATCAAACAACGAAACCTAGTGGAAAGGCTTCCAAATAAGAAGCTTACATTAAGACAAGCCTAAATCTAATCTGGCAACAACTGGTCACATTTTATTTACCACTTTTCTGATTCATTCACTGACCCAATCCCCCAGATAGCTAAACCCACACAGTTACTCGCAAGGTTATACTGTTATACTACATATTCCAGTACGCCATCACGTTTACGAGCGTCAAGCGAGTTGGGAGCCGCAATATCGGCTCTCACCCTTCCAATGAGCTTATTGTAAATCTAAAAGGATAGGTACATTAAGCTGTGCAAAATGTATGGCGGAATGTGTCGGAAAGATGCTTCTGATTGGAATTTGTGGAGCTATGGGTTCTGAGATTGTGACTTTGAATCCCGTGCAGAACTGCCGCTAGCCGTTCTAGAGAAAATCATGTAGGTAACTACCAAAATTCTTGATTTTTTGGCCTACGGATTTGCCCGCTTTAACAAATAATTTCCAATAGGAAATTTTGATCTATCTAACTTTTTTAGGATATAACAAAGTCTGTTATCTATAAAGTATGTAAAATAAAAAAATATCTACATATGTATGTCTATTATATTAAATATATCAGATGTCTAGTACACGTAACACAAGCTTTAGAGCTTACCACGGTGCTAGATGTTGTGTGGATTGTCCGGAAAATAATATGTATCTATTTTTTATTATAAGTTCATGTTAATATTGTGTATTAAGTTTAGTACCTAGCTAAAAATTATTGCTTTGAATAACACAACGCTTGCCTGTGTGGGCTTTTGTTTTATTTTCAACAAAGTCTGATTGAACCTGTTAGGTGTTTCGGTTTAGGAGAAATAACGTTTCGCATTCATAATACTCGTTACTCTGTTGTGTTAGGATTAAACGCTTTGTTTGTTATCTGCTTCCCAACACTAACAATAAAACTATTATTTGAAAATATAAATATTTTACTCTAGATATACCAGTTTTATGTGTTCCCACACATAGCTAGCACACATGACTAGCAGTAGATAATTTTAGATTAACCTTAGGTTATGAAATTATGGACAAAACTTAGGTACCTGCTTAATATTATCTATACAGTACTCCAACTCGGCAGAGACTTGAAAATAAATGCCAATAGCCGCGAAGTATGAAGTATATGGACATGCGCTAGGGCTGCCCACCTACAGCCCATTTAAATTATATTTGCTTAGTTTGAATTTCCATGTAGTTCTTTCTGTGATTGTAATTATATTTTTTATAATACATATTAAACTATTTTGTAAATGAAATAGTAAATGTTCAATAAAATGCAAAACTATGTTTTAGTTTTTCCAGACTATTTTAAAAACAAATCGGTAAATTTGCAACCGAAATCGGAAACCTGGGATATACGAAATGCTTTATTATTAGGTAAACTAATAAAGCATTTCGTATATCCGCATTCGAATATAAAGCTTAATAAAAGCTCTTCATATTTAATAGGAATTTGTACTTATTTTTAGTAACAAAATCAGGCGGATACCTACTAGTAAACAAATACAACACGCCGACAGCTCGTAACTGCTTCACAGTCGCGACTGCCTGTATCCCTCTTGTAACCTTCGAAGTTAGAATACTGTTTAGATAGTATGACCGTGTTTCAGCCGTAGGACGTCCATTTTTATATCTAACCCTCCTATGATTTCCAGATATTTCGGTTGGAAGCCATCTGCACTGCACCCGCCGTGAACGGATTAGTTCTTTAATGGCAATGGGCAGGCCATATTTCATAATCCATGAGTTAAGATAATGCTATCATAGGTAAGGACACTTATAATTAAGAAATCCTACACTGGGGATATTTGTTTACCTATAAAAGGGGAACATTAAACAAAGTATACCGTTGGGGTGGCTTTGTAACGATGCCTCATTAATTTGAACCTTCGCAGCCTTATTTTTATTGCAGCTACACAGTACCAGCTTTTAACCGACAAAGCGTGAAATAAAAATTCGAGTCTGTTTTAATTAATAAAGGGATCTCGGATCTTTGATGCGAATCGATACTTAAATTGGTTGAGGTGAATGACAGATGATTTTAAGTTTAGTTATTGCCTATTATTACTTAGGACCTAACTTATCTAACAAGTTTCCTTAATTAATTATTTATATGGATTGAATGTAATCTGAAATAAATGAATAATAATAATAATAAATTAATTAATCGAAATCCTCCAATAGGTTGAAATTCAAGTTGTCACAGACCCGCGAGTAAGATGTATTTTTAACCCCCGCCAAAAAAGATAAGTGTTATAAGTTTGACGTGTCTGTCTATAGGTCTGTCTGCCTGTTTGTCTGTCCGGGGCATCATTTTTGTATAAAAGGTGAGTTTTGCGCGAGTGTTCATAGACATGTTTGATGAAAATCAGTTGACCCGTTTAAAAGTTGTGAGGGTAATAAAATTGGAGAAGGAATACCAAAAAATCTGCAAAAATACTCGAATGGGGTCTCAAATGATAGCGCATCACGTGCATATTACGAAATAGTATGACTTTTTAAATTGTAAACTTTTAGAGTTTATGTATATTAATAGGTTTGGGATGCCCGCGGCTTCGCACGATTTCTAGTTCTAATTCTTGTGGGAGCATTGCATTTTTTGGATGCAAAATATCCTATATTTAGACATCAATAGCTTACTAATTAATTTTTTTTTTGTTTACTCTTATTTTATTATTAAGGACTCTTACCATAAAAGTATGACAGTCCCATCATAACCTAAATCTAAATTATTAACAAATAAAACAATATTATAAACAAAATACATAGGGAGTCACTGATGCTGAATACTGATGAATACTAATTAACAGTGGCGGATTTACAAATTTTCAAGGTATAGGCTGAATAGTTGTTGCCGCCCTTGCCTCAACAATTGTCATATTTTTACAATGCAACAATTTCGTTGAAATTGCACGTAGTTGATTTTTCGGTATATTTTTGTGCTAATCGGTATAAGTTTGCTACTGTCGGAATGTGCAATGACAAGTGAGAGAGAAAAGGCATCGACAAAATTTGTTGCAGACTTCTATCTGTAAGACATCAAAAAACCGTCATAGAAAAATCTTTTTGATTACTATGAGGTAAAAAAAATCGTTCCCCAAATTTGCCGCCCACAAAATCTGCCGCTGTAGGCTCGAGCCTACTCAGCCTACTGGTAAATCCACCACTGCTAATTAAATGAATGTATTGAATTGAAATGTATTGAACTATGAAACTTTTAATTAGCCTTAAAGTACAAAAAGTTCTTATAACTTTATAACTTTAAATAGCTGTTAGTTTCCTTACGATGTAAAAATAAAAATATTTTACTTAAAACAAGGTATGAGCCAAACAAACATCTAGACTTACAAACTATCGCTGTTTAATATAAGTAGCCTATTTAGGATACACCTACAGGAGCAACCTTGGCATAGAAAATGAGCTTTATCTCCTTACGTAAGCACCCAAGTAATTTTAAAAATATCGGGAAAACCACCTTACAAATTATATTAACGTTCGCCCTGCTGGGACATAGGGACTTCTCTATTGACGTGAGAGATAAGACCTTTATTCACCACGCTCTTTAAAGATTTCACACATGCCGGTTTCCTCACAATATTTGCCTTCACCGTTCAAAGGATGGCGGGGTTTGAACCCACGAATGCATGAATTAATGTGGAGTGTGCTCCCACTTAGCCAACACGGCTTTTATCTCCTTACCCAACGCTAAATAGGATGATCCTGCCTTTTCAATATAATCTACTGCCAAACTGCCATGGATACCAGTAATCCGTTCTTTATTTCGGCTCTTTGTCCTTATTCTGCCTACTAATAAGTCTTAATAAAGCAGTGAGCCCTTCCTACGAACCTAATGAGTATAAACAGATTATCTTAAAGAACGTGGAATAATAATTCCAGTTGCCGGGCGACCACTTTTGGACGTAAGATATGTTAATTTAAATAAAGCAAGATGACAAATAGAGGAACAGCTTAAGAAATAATAATAGGTAACTAATATTTCTGGACTATTCACAATTTATCTAGGTAATCCTACTCTGCGCAAAGATTAGCAGATGGGTAGTTACAGTCCACGTAAAATTGATATAAGCGTCTAGTGTCATCATAAATAAAATCTAAATTTAAGTAAAACCCCCGATTCCATTGCCTTCATTTCCTTAAATGTAAAACAACATAATATTATGTAATGTGGACGCGATGCGCTTTCATTTGATACCCCACACTAGTATATTTGCAGATTTTCTGTTTTCCTTCCCCACTCTCACCCCCATAACTTTTAAACGGCTCAACCGATTTCCATAAAACATGTCTAAGAACACTCGCGCCAGACTCACCTTTCATACAAAAAAAACTATATTGAAATCGTTCCATCCGTTCGGGATGATGATGTCCCAGACAGACATACAGACACACAGACAGACAGACAGACAGACACGTCAAACTTATAACACCCCTCTTTTTTTGTCGGGGGTTAAAAAAACTATGAAACTATTTTATTGTAAAATGTCGTTGGCTAGAGAACTCATTAAGGTATAAGACGAAAAGCATTGGGGAGATGAACCGCAGCTTTGATGACGTGAAAATTAAATGGCGTTTTCGAACGAGAACGAGGCTAGTGGATTTCCCGTCTTAAACTTTAATGAAAATCGGAACTATTGTGTAAGTATATTGACGATGAATGTAATAAACTCAAAATGACGTTTTACAGAGGACCAATGAAGTTTAGTTTTTTTTGTTAATTAACTATCATAGGCAACTTTATTGTTTAAGTCTAGTCAATGTTAGAAAAGCCTATAAGTTACTTAAATAAGTAGTAAGGTGATAATGTTTTAAAAATATTGTTATTTGAGATAGGTAGGAGCAATAGCGCTCTGCGTAATACGCCTCTTAATTACTAACTTTAATTGATTTTTCTACGATGTTAGTGTATTTATGAGGTATTTTATTTATATTGCCCTTGTTAGTTATTCTATAGATATGTTTACTTTGGGGCATTTCTAACTAGAATAGGAGGTAATGTCCTAAAGACTGCGTTATTATGTAAAACATTTTTTAATTTTTTATTAATTATTAATTGATTGATTGCCAGCCTAATTCTCGTAACTTAGGAGATATTTTGCTATCGTTGGGCTTCACGTCGGGGTCACCACTGTGCTATCGTTGTATAGGGTGTGATATAAATAATAGATCGGTTCTCGATAGACACGTCTGCTTTATTCGTTAATTACTTAACACTGTCTTAATAAGGAAACGACAAGGGGTAGATAATTACTGTGCTTAGGTAGGCACAATATTTATGAATTTTTGAATATCTGACCATATATTAGGAAAAACCTAGGCCTGATTGTCTTACTAGTACATGCCAAATCGCCAAAATGCTAGTTACTCGGTCATTTCACTTCACCGACGATATTCTTCACTGCGGACCCCCATACTCATATAGAGATGGCATGTCACCTAAAGAACTTCGTATTTGTGGTACTATATATAGGAATATATGATATGTACCGAGTCTGTCTGTCTTTATGTTCGGCATAAACTCAAAAAGAAAACTACCGAACGGATCTTTATGCGGTTTTCAGTCTAGAGGAGCTATTGTATTTGTTATTAATAAATCATTATCAAGATGCGATGATATCAGTCGTTTGTTCCCAAAATACCAGAATTTTAACAATTAGCTTTACATTGATTAATTTAATGTTATTAATGCATTCTGATTAATAAAATTGTATTTGGATACCTACCTGGTTGCGGGTTGAATACGATATGCCGCTGTTGTACTACTTTTAAAATATGTATAAAAGTCAAAGTCAAAACGTTTATTTCCTTAGAAGCACATGGCCCACATGGACAGGTCAACTTAAAATAAATAAAAATAATTGTTTTATCAAAAAATATCAAGGAAATAACATTGTCTTGACTTTGTTCAAAATCAATATACTTTCTTATTATGAAGTGAAGTACCCGGTCGCTTCTGTCTCTCTGTTTGCTTTTATGTTCGCGATAAACTCAGAAACTACTGTACGGATCTTTATCTACGTATTCAGAAAAAGGTAGATCGATTAATTAGGAATGCTTGACATCCGTGTAAAACCAGATTGGTACAGCTAGTTTGTATATACATTTTTCGTTTGACAAAATCAAATCAAAGAAGAGTGATTTTGTCAATATAGTTACGACCTTTCGATAAGTTACTTTTTATAAAGAGCCTGTATACTCGTACTTACGTTTCACTTCACAGAGCACAATTTCATCACGTGGAAAATCCTGAGGAAAATCAAATGATCCGGCTTAAGAGCCTGCGTTAAATATAAAATAAGGTCAGTTAATACAATACTCTTAAATTCCTAGCAAGAGAGATACTTTGATTATTAAAAGTACTTAAGATGAAACGTTTGTAGCCTAAGCACTAAAATTACCCTAAAACACGATTTAACCCCATACGGCTACTTTTAACGTAGCAAGTAGGTAATGGTTATGGATATTTTCGGTAAGAAACCCTCAGAAAATAAATATCAGAGCCGTTTAGAATTAAGTGCCTATAGCGAGGCCTTATTGCTTTTCCATCCAAGCTAATAGAATTTCGTATCGGTATGTAGCTACTGTTTGTTTTGGTCGGTGAATCAATGCTTCAGTTCGCTTTTATGTTCGTATCATTTTATTATGAATTTTCTGCGTAAGGTACGAAGCACCTACATCTATCTTCGGTGCTTGGTATTTTTTATTAACAATGCCTCGATCTTAACTTTGTCTATCCATATTATATAATATACAGTTTAACTAGCACATTGACGCCATTGATAATCTTCAGCTTATCGCTTTTATTATTTATCTTACTATGAGTATTTTTTAGCTACCTACGGGATTCGTCCTTGCAAAGGGAGTGTTTCTAAATAAATAGGTGGTATTTAAATAAATACACATAAATAAAATTAAAAATTATTGATCAGGCCGCGAAATCACAGTGAATCAGAAATACGCTTCCAACCCAAATAATTGGAAATGTATGAGGGAAAAATGTGTTTCGCATTACATAGAGAAACAAGATAGAGATCATCTTATTTATTCGACCTAATGATGAAGCTTCAACATTATTTAGAACTAAGTTCAAAAAACGCGACGCGACTTTATCAAAGGGCGTGACTCTTATCAAGTACAATAATTTATGGTGACGACTTTAGGTTGAATATTCCAAAAAGAAAATTTGATATATTTATTATCAACGAAATACCTCTTAGGCTCCTAAACCCTCTAATGAGTGCCTTATAAAATATCAACAGAATTTTTATATTTAGTAAAATAAACCTCATTAATTTCGCTACCTACGTACTATTGAGTCTGGAAAATATTGAGTTTGTTTCGGTATTCTTTGATACTTGAGAAAATTGACAAAAGCAGTATATTGTTATGTAAGAAAATACAGTGAACCTTTGAAAGTCGTAAAGCGTTAAGCGTTTAACTAATGTGAATATTCGATACCACCTACAGAGTCTCAGTTTGGGCTCTCTTATATAGAACTTAGAAAGGTGGCTTTTAATAAGAAAGTTCTTCATGTGACTTTGTCTGCGTAGTTACGTATCCATGTGTTTTGCTAGTTGAGAATTATGGCCTGTAATAATACTAGTACGTAGTAAAACTATATATATAAACACTACTACTATATATAAATGTTTTTCTATTTCTATATAATCAAGTACTTATCTACATAATTAAAGATTATTTTCAAAAACAATACTATTTAATTTAGTCTTATTGATAGCCGGATTTGCTGTGACTATTCTTTAGAGCTTAAAGTTAATAATAATAATAGGCATAATAGTAATCAATTGATAATATAGATTATAAGTCACAATATGGGTTTTAACGTGGTTGCCCAATGCCAAACTTTTTCAAAATATAATAACAACTAATATCACAATAAATTTATATGTCAAAATCAGGAATACATTAATAATTCATATGAACAATTAAAATAATGTCTATTTTATAACTAAGTACACAAAATATTAATAATGTCAATTTACATAATTATCATTCATCGAGGGTTTTTTGTTAAAAATCACGTACATATCCCAGAGGTATTAGTAGGCATTTACGTTTTTCCATTTGCTATGTTTAATCAGAATATTTTTCGTTTCATTCGTTCTTGGTAAACTTTCATTCCATTTGGATTATTAAGCTATCCCTTTCTTAATTGTTTTTGAGACCGTAATTTCTTACTCATTTAAACATTATTCTGAGTAGAACAGCACGAATACCTATGTGCTACCGATAGGTATCTATTTTAAAGTTTATTCTTAGTTATACCTACTGTACGCAACAATTACAAAATATTCCATGCATGTGTCAAATGTTAATGGAGGAAACTTAGCCTGTGCGGACCAGATGGTACCAAATTAGTAATATTAATTTTAGCACATTATATTGAAGACTAGCTGTGCCTCGCGGTGCTACCCGCGTTATAATGGATGAAGTACTCTTAACCAACAACATATTTATTTGAATAAAGATTCATATTATTATGTTGATACAACCTAAACAAATTATTTCGACCAAATTAGGTACCATAAAAACGGTTTTTGTGAGTTAATCTTAAAAGATAGACAAATACTATCGCGGACTGTTTTTTAGATCATTATAAGAGCTATTATTCTTTCATACATATTTTTTGTGTATCTTGAACCGTTTTCACGGCGCACGCAACGGAAGGCTTCAAAGATGAAATAATTTCTCCCGTTTTTTACACATTTACCACTATATCTTTGCTCCTATTATTCGTAGCGTGATGTTATATAGCCTATAGCCTTCCTCGATAACTGGACTATCCAACACAAAAAGAATTATTCAATTTGAACCAGTAGTTTCGGAGATTAGCGCGTTCAAACAAACAAACAAACAAACAAACAAACAATCAAACAAACAAACTCTTCAGCTTTATAATATTAGTATAGATGTGTCCGTGTTGTTTTGTGAATGATCGATTTGAACACATCAGCTTTGCGGAAATCTTTCTCTAACCTAATCAATAAGGTTTGCTTGTTAGCGATCTTATCTCAATTAAAGCCTTATAATTATTGATAGGTTGGTAATAAGTGGTAACCTCCTCCGAAATAGTTCCAAACTGCTCCTTTTATTGGTTTTTGTCTATAACTTTAAAACATTTAATCCTGAACACCTGAATACATATTTGTCCGAGTAGGTTCAGATTTTGATATTAATTTTCAAATGGCTCAAATAATTAGGAATTAAATAAATCATATAATTTAATTCAATTTTCTATCACTACCATGTCATATTTAGGTCGGCAACTGCTAGAAATCCTTCTCTATTGATCCTAATAATTTTGAGGTCGAGCTTGCTAATATTCGGAACTTGCAGGCACTTTGACGAGCGCAGTATTTGATATTATGTTTCAAAATGACGCTGCTTATAGTTTGGCTCGATTCCTAAGACGCTCATAAGATGGAGACAACATTCTTATGTTGTGTCTGCGGCGACCAAAGCATAAAATGTTCAATGGTTGCCTATAGAATATTCAAGAGGTAAATAAGCAGGGATAGAGTAACAGACAACATGTACCGTTAAAGACCCCACTTATCGCACAATAACAAACAAGAGGAACTCCAAAGTATGTAACTGAACCAGTCCATTCTTCGCCGATTGACATAGAGTTTAATTCCGGTGCAGAGAAATGTGCTTCAAACGTTACGTTCAGCTGACAGACTATAACATGTATGCGAACTGAACTAGAGTGACTTGGCCTTTTCCCAGCAGTTCCTTTGTCAGTGTAATTCTCTCCGTATACTGACACGGATACAATTTTTAAATGAGGGGACGTTTGGGAATAGGTTCAGATGCATATATCTGTAGCAAAATGGGTGGGTAGCTTTATTAGTTCGTGACTTGTGGCACGACTAGAAAGTCTAATCTTATAGCTTGGTATGAGATAAAATGCCAAACATATCTCATAACTTATTAGGTTGAGGTAGAGGCTTGAATCTAGGCTCTAGGTCGATTATTTAAAAAAGATGCTTCATGCACTTCTTTTACTAACTGTTTCCAATTCGAAGAACCTGCGATCTCGCAATTTTCGTTTCACTAATAATTACACTGGACGAACTTACTAATATAAACCACTTTAAAAGTTATAAATGAAAGTTCGTTTCGAATCTCGGAAAAGTACTCTCCATTAATTTGGATGATTTTAATTTTGTTGTTACTTTTGTTTGCAACAGCACGAAACGCCAAAATAATAGATAGAGGGTTCCTCAGTTCACCAATTTATCATTTTGGGGCGTAATCGCATGCTGCTGGCTGGCGAGATAGCGAACTTTTACTTTAAGATCACTTACAACTTGTTTATTAAACTTTGCCTTTGACAAGTTCATTTGGATCTTTGGATTTAATTTCCTTTTTCTTCGCCTCGGCAGCCTCGGGGTGATTGGCAGGATGGCTGGACCACAAGGGATTTTGGGGCTGCTAGCATCCGCCTATCGTCGACAAGACATCTTTACAAAAGATTTAAAAGAAAGTGTTGCCTGTGCTTTTTTGTTTTAGCTAAGTCACTTTTGCAGCTTTTAAGCATTTTTATTTTCTTAATCCCATTAGCAGGGACTGTCTAGGAAAAAAGTTCTCTGTGTTTGGATTGCGACTCTATGTAAATAACCTTTTTGTTGTTGTAACTTATCTATTGTTAGATAACTGAGAATGAAAGAAAAGTTGCATTGGTCTCTAGGAAAACAAAGTCAGACATCAATAATATTAGCTGTGTGATCTATTTATTATAAATACTATAATAAACTAGCGGCCCGCCCCGGCGTCGCACGGGTATAAAATTTTCTCGGAAATTTTTCGAATTTTTCTTGCCGTAAAAACCATCTTATCTCTCAAGTTGGATCCTACTGCACATGGTGTGCGAATTTTATTATAATCGGTTAAGTGGTTTAGGAGTCCATTGAGGACAAACATTGTGACACGAGATTTATATATATTAAGATTTCAGCTACAGCTTACAGCTGACTCTATTATTAACTTAATTACTAGACTGGATTTGATTAATCTAGCTAGATATTGAAATTTCATTTGTTAGTTTGTTCTTCAACCTGCGACTGTGCCTTAAAGGAAGGTATACTTTTGTGATTATTTTCTGCTGTCTTTGCATTTAAATCTTTTAAGTGAATCAACGGATTTTAATAGAGTTTTCAGCATTACAAGATTAAGTTAGTAATTTGTAAGTAGGTACCTTTTATAATAATATATGTTACTACAAAAATAAATGTTTCCAAACATTTATTAAAAAAAAAATAATATTTGCTTTAGAGAAATACAAATTAATAATTTTCCGTGGACCAGCCATTCTGAGGAACTCGCCTTAGGCCCTAGATTGAATTAGATGGCGCATCCACTCTTCCCAATACTGTTGGTCCTGCTAATACACGAACTTTGTTATTTTCTGAACAACAAAGTTTAAACCAAAAACGGAGGTTGTTAAATAAAACTCAATTTTGCGTGAATAATGGTTTTGTGATATAATTTTACAAACAGGGTGGTTGATTGGTCTCTTGTATTTTATTTTGTTTTGCATTTGAAAACAGTCCTAGCGCGTCGGAGAATCTTAACATAAGTAGTAATAGTCATAATAGTCATTTATTGATAATATAAATTATAAGTCACAATATGGTTTTGAACGTGGTTTTCCAATGCCACAACTTATTCAAAACAAAATAACTAATGTGATAATTATTATTAAATGTCAAAATCTGAAATACATTAACAATTGTAACAACAAGAAATATAAATAATGTCAATTTATCAGAATTATTATTAAGAATGGATACGAATGTCAACAATGTATTATTATTTTAATCATATGTCAAAAAAATTGAAATAATATTAGGTCCTTACATATGAAATTGGCGTTTTGTATGGGAGGAACAAAAAGTCGAATATTTTTTAATATAATATATTTAATTAATCAAAGTATGAACCATTATTTTCTATGCACTTTTGCCATCTTATAGGTAGTTCATTGATCCCTTTACTAAAAAAACCAGTCGGACGGGAATCAATAAAATCTTTGAAGGCGATTTGGACTGCCCCATCGGAGTTGAATTTTTTCCCTTGCAAGAAGTTATCCAAATTTCGAAAAAAATGGTAATCTGTTGGAGCAAGGTCCGGGGAGTACGGAGGATGTCTTAGACTTTCCAATTGAAGCTCTTCTAATTTAGTAGCCGTCTGTTGCGCAGTGTGTGGTCTAGCGTTGTCGTGAAGCAGCAGTGGCGTGGAGCGATTGACCAGCCTAGGTTGTTTAGCCGCTAGCTTTTCCATCATGGTTTGCAATTGCTGACAATAGACATCAGCCGTAATAGTCTGGCCAGATTTGAGAAAACTGTAATGAACAATACCGGCACTAGTCCACCAAACGCTTACAAGTAACTTTTTTGGGGTTAATTTTCGCTTGGGGCAGGATTTGGCTGGCTGGCCAGGATCCAACCATTGCGCTGAGCGCTTCCGATTATCGTAAAGAACCCATTTTTCATCACAGGTAATGATTCGGTTTAAAATACCTTCATTATTGTGCCGGTTTAGTAATGTAACGCAGCAGTCGACGCGCGTTTGCCGGTTTGCTTCAGTCAATTCGTGAGGTACCCACCTTTCAAGCTTTTTAATCTTCCCAATTTGCTTCAAGTGAATTAAAACAGTTTTATCACTAACACCGCAGCCTGCAGCTAACTCGGACGTGGTTTGCGATGGATCCGCTTCCACAATAGCCTTCAACTCTTCATTATCAACTTGAGTCTCAGGCCGTCCACGGGGCTTGTTCTGCAAGTCGAAATTTCCAGAACGAAAACGTTGGAACCAAAAACGAACTGTGTTTTCTTTTGCAACACGACCGCCATACACATCATTCACCCTTCGAGTTGTTTCCGCAGCACTAGTGCCACGGCGGAACTCGTACTCGTAAATAATGCGATATTTTAAGTTTTCCATTTTGTAAAATGAGTGACGCAAACAGAAAAAAACAGAAGAAAAAAAACAAATGAATGACGATCATCGAAGCACAAATACATGAGTCTATAGCTGTACAAATTTGAATTTGGAATTCCTTACCAAAGAGGAGAAATTTGTGATTAAAGTGGCCAGTACGAAAAACGCCAATTTCATATGTAAGGACCTAATATAATCTATATAAATAAAAATGAATTGTTGTTCGTTAGTCTGATTAAAACTCGAACGGCTGGGCCGATTGAGCTGATTTTGGTTTTAAAATGTTTGTCGTAGTCCAGGGTAGGTCTAAACGGTGAGCAAATAATGAAAAATTGCCGGTAACTTTTTTACCCGTGCCACGCCGGGGCGGGCCGCTAGTAACATATAAACAAACGAATAAAAAAAATTGTAAAGTTGATATATTTGTTGTATGTGTAAAGTAATAGCCTTTTATTTTACTTTAACCTATTCAGCGCTACTTTCTTTTCTAACCAAAAATAACCTTCTCTATAAATACTTGTATCATAGAATAACCTGTATTAAAATACCCCAGGTTTCTATCGGTTTCAGTATTTTTTGTAAATAATAATAATGTAAATTGAAATTATTTTTTTAAATCATTTCCATTAATGTACTCGTTATAGATTGAATCAATTGAAATCAATCAATAACAATCAATTGAATTGATTATAGAGTATAGATTGAAGTCTCTTCGCTGACTGCTCGGTTAGGAAAATATGTCAGTGGGTATCATATAACTCTATAAAGCACTCAAGCCCACACCTTATCTCAGGTTTTGATTGACAACCAGCGCCATCTGTTCGTTCTGAGCAGAGGCATAATACTGAGTCAGAACTAATTGAACGCAATGTATATGTTTTATAGTTTTTTGTTTGCCTTGTGTGTATGTACTCCAATAATATTATAAATTTGTGTAGAAAAAATTAAGACGAAGTAACGTGGCACGTCTTCCGTTATACGCATGGATGTGCTGACCGCTACACAGACCTTGCCACTACGTCATCGCTTAAATTTTTTCTACACTTGCAACTACGAGTTACGGAGCCTCGTACTGCCACAAATTTAGAATATTAGTTTCAACCTATAAGTGGGGTTTATCATTTAATAAAAACATGAAGGCTTGTACTCCACTTTTTTTTTATGCTTGATTAGCCTTCATTTGACCACAATCTCACCTGATGTTATCTAAGTGACGATGTGGTCTAAGATGGAGCATGAAGACAAAGAAGGTAGATGGTTTCTCCGGGCCACATTACGAAACACGAAATAATCGCTGTTGCCACTGTTTGTATTTTATGCTTTCTGTGTATTTTGTGTTCAATAAATTATATGATATTCTAATTATTAACAAAGAACTAGCAGCCTGCCCCGGCTTCGCACGGGAAATTATTAAAAAAAGTTTTTCCGGCAATTATTAGATTTTTTCTCGCCGGAAAACCCATCCTTGGACTTCTACAAACATTTCAACAAATCCAGGCGTTATTGAGTTATGCATTAAAATATTCACAAAGGTAATCTACAAGGGTTGCACTTAATAAATCATAATTATTGAGTTTAAATGCAGGTACAATAAAGTCAATGATTGATATCCCTTCTTATTCTGTTATTTAAATATAATAACAGTTTAAATATTATGATACGTTTAAAAAAAATCACTATATTTGTAAAATAAATTATAAACACATTTTAAATTGTTGCCACGTAAATGATATTTTTTCTCTGAAAATGTTATTTTATCTTTGAGAAAATTTCTATTGTTTCAAATACGGAAAACAGCAATTTTATATAAAACCACGCTGTTTTTTCCTAACAATAAAGTAGGAATGGGGACGAAGGATCAAAAATGAAATTAGACAAAAAGCGACAATGTTTGTTAAGTCAAAGCATTCTTTATTAATATCTAAGCACTCCTTGATGTTTCGTTTTAATGAGACGACGAAATTTTGGTTTCGCTTTGATATTCTTCGTTACGTATCTAATTTATAGATATTTACAATACAATTAAAATCTTAAGGCATCTCATTAAGAATTAGCTTCATCAAATTGGCACAATTAAGTATATTTAAGTTTGTAGGTACACAAATAGGTAAAAATATTTGGTTAAAAAAATAACAAAAATAAATATACAATGTATGTATGCTGGCTAATAATCCAGTATTTATAGGCATTTTAAGGCCCAATCTGTGAAATCATTGCTACTGAGCAGAATTTTTGTATTTTTGTATATTACCTGTTTATATATAAAAAAAAAATAAGGTGTGTGTGCGATTCACACACGATAAAAGTGAAACTTCAGTAAATCGACAAAAGAAAAAGAAGAATAAAAAAAAAACAAAAAAAAAACTATGCAAAAAGATTTTGTTGGGGCGGTCATCCATCCAAGTACTGGCGTCGCGCAAAGTTGCTTAACCTTGTTAGCGTTTAAGATTGGCTTACCCGACAGGTAAGCCAATCTTATTTACATTTCCGTTGCACCCGGTTTCAAATCACAACGATTCTAAAGAAGTTTCACTTCAAAAATATATATTTCTGGACAATCTACACAACAACATCTAGCCCCGTGGTAAGCTCTAAGCTTGTGTTACGGGTACTAGATATCTGACATACTTAATATAATATACATACTTAAATAGATATTTTTAGTATACATATTAAACACCCAGATCAAGGAGAAAAGTGCTTGCAGAACATACAAACAGTTTAACCCAAAAAATGTAACCTCATTTATTTACAGAATTTTGTGATTAAGATGACAAACATCGACATTGATAATATCGTGTGAACTAAGGCCGAATATTCAAGTAAATCAGTTTTTTACAAATATCTCCCGACCTATCGCTCGGAGGAGCTCTCTATTAATAAAAATGTTAAATTGTTGTGCGTTTTTTATATGCCCGCTAAGATTCTTGAATTATCAAGCTACTACGATACCTAGTAGCTTGATAATTCAAGAATTTATATATTTATTTATATTTATATATTTATCTCATTCAGTTTTTAAGCGACCGACAATTAAAGGGTTAGTTAGTTTTTAATGATTTATTTAATCAACGTTCGTTGTTGATCATTAATGTTAATTGAAAATTATTTAGTAAGTATATTTATGTATCTCTTAGTTGGTAGTTAATTATAACTAAACATTACAAAAACATAAAAAAATTAGTTAACAAAATAAATATTTTTAAAATAATAACGTTTTACATTTTTAACGAAGATCTTAACAAAATAAAGTGTACTCTGATATTCTTGAGTCAGCGCTGGCACCATGTTTATGTAACAATATTATTTAGATTAGATAGGTAGGTATTCAATTTCTTATTTATTATATATATATTCAATTTCTTATTTTTAGGCAATTAACTCAAAATAATAGGATTTTCTGAAGTATTTTGAGTTCTTTGTTCGTCAATTGCCGCCGCGAGCCTGCTCCACATTTTTTGGGTTAGATAAATATTCTTTCATTAATAGAAAACACCGAGACCAAGAAACAAGTGCCTGTTGAACATACAAGTCCCTAAGTGGGAATCGAACAGTCACCCCATATACCAATAGGCTCTGCCAGTTTCATGTTTATAGGGTTCCTTACCCAAAGGGTAAAACGGGACCCCATTTCTGAGACTCCGTCGTCTGTCTGTCTGTCTGCCTGTCTGTCTATCCGTCTGTCACCATGTATTTCTAGAACCGTCATAGATACTGTTGAAATTTTGAGGAAAGATGATGTTTCTGCTGCCCCTAGGTTAAGAAATACTAAAAACACAGAATAAATAAATATTTAAGAGGGTTCCCATACGTCTAACGTGATTTTTGTAAAGTTTTGCAAGGTTGAGCCAGGCCAGACGTTGGACTAGGGACCGCAAAAGATTTTTTATTTTTTTGCAGGATGCGTATAGCACAGTTTATACGGGTGCAGTATATCATACTTATCAAATTACTTTTGTTTGACTAGACCAGTGTTTTATTACATTTACATTATAACCTTTTTATTATGTACTTAGCTAGATATTCAATGAAGATACCTCATAAAACATAAGCCGTACAAACGGGAGTGTAAATCGCGGTACATTGCAGTTGGAGCCGGAATGGGCCGCTGTGGATCTGCTCGTAATCGGGATTTGGGTAATTTATTTGCGAACCTAGCGTGTCGCTCCTCTGGGGTGGAACGCGTTATGTTTTGGAAGCTGTAAAATTTCTCATCATATAACATGCAGTTGTGTTAATTTTATAGTTATTTCGGCAGTGGTTTGACAGTGCCAGGCATGATGTCAGGCAAGGGTCAAGTTACAATGTTCGGCACTGTTTTTTAACCCCCGACAAAAAAGATGGGTGTTATAACTTTGACGTGTCTGTCTGGGAGATCATAGCGGACATGGAACGGATAAAGCGATTTCAATTTTGTTTTTTTTTGTATGATTGGTGAGTTACGCGCTAGTGTCCTTAGACCAGTTTCATGAAAATCGGTGGACCCGTTTAAAAGTTATGAGGGTAAAAGTGGGTAAGGAAAACCGAAAACCTGCAAATATACTCGAGTGGGGTCTCAAATGAAAGCAAGCGCATCACGTGCACATTACAAAATAGTTATGACTTTTTACTTTTAAGGGAACTAAGGTTCTGATATCGGGGGTTTCTTTTAATTGTAAATTTAGATTATACTAGCTGTGCCCTGCGGTGCTACCCGCGTTATAATGGATGAAGTACTCTTAACCAACAACATATTTATTTTAATAAAGATTAATATTATTATGTTGATACAACTTAAACAAATTATTTCGACCAAATTAGGTACCATAAAAACGGTTTTTGTGAGTTAATCTTAAAAGATAGACATATACTATCGCGGACTGTTTTTTAGATCATTAAAAGAGCTATTATTCTTTAATACATATTTTTTGTGTATCTTGAACCGTTTTCACGGCGCACGCAACGGAAGGCTTCAAAGATGAACAATTTCTCCCGTTTTTTACACATTTACCACTATATCTTTGCTCCTATTGGTCGTAGCGTGATGTTATATAGCCTATAGCCTTCCTCGATAACTGGACTATCCAACACAAAAAGAATTATTCAATTCGAACCAGTAGTTTCGGAGATTAGCGCGTTCAAACAAACAAACAAACAAACAAACTCTTCAGCTTTATATATTAGTATAGATTATCCTATGAAAATCCCGGGGTAAATCGTTTGGCTTATTTATTTACTCTTTAGACATTAAAAAATTAAGTATAAAATTTTATAGCTAAGTCTGCAGCGTCGGGTTTACTGAATTTATTGAATTTACTGAATAAATTTACTGAAGATGAATGGACAGTGGGATGCATGATATGTGCAACTCTGTAGCAAAAGGAGTGAGTGTTGAGATGACGACTGAATGGAAAATAATAAGGTACACGCATATAGGGTACCTATATCTTGTGCGGACTAATACACATTAAATGCGAAGTTGATTTGTTGATGGAATGGAAACGATTTTAATATTTAGTGTTTAAAATCTACACGTAGGTATATGGTGCATTCTAGACCGATACATTGTTCATTGCTTTTATGTAATATCCACATTTAGAATTTGCCAAAGAAAAACACTACTTAAAGCCGAGATAAAGTCGTAGACATATTCAGATGGCTAACGATTGGTTACAGAAACCTGTTGCTAAGAAAAGCAAAGATACAAAACATATACATATAGGTATATGTACTATTGGAAAGTACCAAATAAGTTATAATTTATTTTAAAATAAATAGCAGACTACTTTAGGAGTAGGTTACTTACCACCGTATGCGAAATAGTTAACTTAACCTATTTGAAGATAAGATTTTAAGATTCGTTTGTCCTTCTCGATCAAATTGACATTTGTATGTGTTAGAAAGAGACAAAATTCATGAAATAATAGAATAGGTTTGCTATCTATATTGCTGAGGAAGGTAATTTCACCAGCAATAACAATTTGTTCTCATAATTTTCAAGCTTTTAGCTGTTTTCCTAAGTAGGTATAATTATGTAGGTATCCTATTATCTCCCAGATTTAAATACTTGGAGAAGTGATAATTTATTAAAATGTTGGTAGTTTAATTACTATTCAACTTTAGAAACATTATTGATGACCTACTTATTAAGGTTAATTGGCTAAGAAATATGTTACATACATATATGTATGTTATAGTTATTTTGTCAACAAAAAATAACTAAATAAGTTGAAAGGCATTTTATAATTCCAAAGCCTTTTTGTCGAAAACCGTTTTTAAAAGTATTTCTTGTACACCTATTTCTAGTAGATCTAAATTTTTTATCACGATATGCCTAAATGCAAGACCTGTAAAATGAAAAACAACCCGTTTTTACAAACACAAAACAATTTATGAAATGTAAATTTTTATAAAGCTAACTAGCATTATATTGGGATTTCGTAGCCGTTTAACTTACACTTGAGAACTAATTACATTTCCTATAATGTATTAATTACTTTATTTCACACGTTACTGCTTGACGAGCTTTGAAGCAACCACACCTGAATTTCAGAACAAACGCAATTTTAACACTCTGGTTTTTCATCGTTAGAAAATTCTTATGAAGCTCTTAATTTCTTTTCAGAGATTCAATTTTATGATTGTAGTTTTTTTTAACGTTAATAGGAACATTTATTTCGCTTTGAAAAAAAACATGTTATATTAACAGGGTGGATATTTACTGCGCTTAAAAATACCACACATTTTAGACGTCAGAATTGAAAACTAGAACTGGGAAGTTTTTACCCCAACTTCACGTTTGTGAGGATGGAGAGGACTTTTTCATTTTGGTTTTCGTCCCATGACGCCCATTCTCGGTCCCATTTCGATTAGATGGAGATGCGCTGCTGTGATTTACGTTGGTAAATTGTAACTATTATTTAGTAGTAGAATTCCGGTGAGATTCTGAAGATTATTTATTATACATTTGGGGTTAGTATATTAAGGTGACTTGTGGCGATCAGATTCGGCCTACAAATGTAATGTTATTATTATAGAACTGTTTTATATGAAAAGGCGGAACAATTTTACCTGGGGCAATTAGGCATGATGACTTAGTACTTGACACCTATTTTTTGCTTTAATAATTTTATAATAAAGTATATATAATAATAAAAAATATAGAACATCAAAGTTCCGGAGTGGGGGCTTGTGATGTACACATTTAGTACATTTTGCTCGAAAGTTTTACGTCTCGCAAATCATCAATGCACTCTATCGTCTAGATTTATCTTTGCAAGAAAAAAAATACATTTACATATTTTATTTATTTTTTTAATGTTATTTAAATGACGGACTAATTAATATGTTTAAGTCATTTACGAGTACCATATTCTCTGACGATTACTCAATAGTGGTAAGAAAAAAAATGGCGTAGTTTTAAAAAGTCGGCATAACGGAAATGAATGTTTAATTTTTTGAGAAATATGTTTTTAGAAGATGGTCCGTTGAATATTGATATTGATTGAATCGAGAATACTACAGTATCTGCGATAATTTCAACTGTCAAATCGTAACTGTTCTTGAAATAAGGGCTTTAGACCGATATTGCAGATAGACAGACCGACAGTGCTTAGCAATAGAATCAAATTACCTTATGTTGATTAATTTGACTACAAGTACATTAGACAAAGGTACTGCTATATTGCATGCCTTCACAAATTTTTGTAATTCTCTCAATTTGATGGTATTGCAATAAGTAATACAATTCCATGCAACTTAGATTCTTCTTAATTAAAAATTGTTTTGTTCCATTGCATCGCGATTTAGTGGCGGGAACAAAGAGCTCTCCAAAAGGTTCGCAAACTCGAATTAACTAGTGTTCTCTGAGAATGATCGAAATGATAGATGTGGTATTCGTGTTTACGCATATAAAGTAGAGGTGCTGCAATCATTTTTTTGCAAAGTCTATGTAGTATGTTCCTTTGTCCCACCATACAGGCCGAACGCCGGGGCCGATTTCTATGATTCAAACTTCAATCGATTCCTCTTAGTACAGCGAGTGTCACTAATGACATGACGTAAGTAAAAATTTAACATGGCGTCTATAAGAAGACATTTTGTAAAAAAAAAAAAATTTGGGTTTTAGTTGAATTAGATACAAGATACAAAATCATTTATTTCCATTGTTTGGTTTTACAAAACTTAGACACGTCAATATAAAATACAAAAAAATAAAAAAAATAATAATTATAGGTGTCTAAAGACAAATAGGAAACAAATTTATAGTATCTGGTCGCTTCGCTTTTTTTACACTAGAGTAAAGAAGCGATTAGAAACTCAGTATCAGTATTTAGGATTAGTATTTAACAAAACATTATTAGTTTTTTGCCAAAAAAGTTAAGTCACAGTCGGGTTTTATTGTTTCTTAATTTTAGCTTGTTCAAGTGAAAATAAGAACCATTTGTTATTTACGGACCTATTTCACTAGCTCAGAATGATTTAAATATAGAGCTGTCTCGCTTATTCACAAGCATAAGAGTGAGAAAGCTCTATATTTTAACAATTGAATAACTTTCCTCGGAGGTAGTGAAGCAGACCTTTAGTCCGATGTGATCGGTCAAACACTTCACGTAACCGCATTAGACACATGTACGCGTCAAAGCCACAAATCAAACAGTGCAGCGTTACAAACACGAAACATAATAGTAATTTCAATCTATGTACTACTCTAGTAAAGCACTTTATAGGGTTCCCTAGCCCAATAGCAAAAAACGAAATCCTTATGGCTTTTGTGTGTCGGTCTGTCCGCCTGTATGAGTAACTATGAGAACTGAGATACTGTTGGATCTTTGTAGATGAATTCTGTTGACCGCAGTAAGATTTTCACACAAAAATAGAATAAACAATATAACTTACAATTTATTATTTCATCAATCAAGCCCATGTGTGTTTTTGTCATCAAACATCATGTGTGTATAGGTTTTAAAAATTATATTAAATTTATTTTTTTCCAATCTGTATAGTTTGAGCTAGTGAATATTTCTGATATAAGGGAAACTATATAAGGGAAGGGAAACTTAAAAAAATTATACATGATGTGCATTATGTAAAATTGGTTCAAACAAGTTTTTTTTAAACGGCAATAAACCGTTATTTATGTTATTTGTAGCAAAATTTGTATGAACTGTTAAAATAGAGGGAGTATGAGTCCAACTCATACTTATCAAATTGATCGAATCGATCGATCAATATCGACTCAATAGATAGACAGATAGAAAATTCTTTAAATTTTACAAAATTTATTAATAGTAAAATTAAACTAAGCATGCGTAATGGCCGATCTTATTGCTTAAAACAATTTCTTCCAGACAACCTTTCTATGAAAATAATTTTATTCAGGTAGGTTGTGGACTAATGTAATATTTAATAAAATAGTTTAACCTAAGTGATGTACATACATCGATTATCAAAAACTTATCATCAAAATGTTTAATGCTCTTGTTTATAATATTATGAAGCTAAATACATTGTTTGCCAAACGGATTAGTTCGTTCAGGTAGCAATGGGCAGGTCATATAGCATCTAAAACAGATGGCTATTACGGGCGAAAATATATCGAATGTCTCCATTCGATAAACTTTCTAGTGATAAGACTAGGTGGACGCATAACTTCCTAACTGCCGCAGTATCACGGTGGTTATTTAGGTATATTCAAATCGTGCAAGTAAAATTTGAGAAACTACTATAATAGTATAATTATTACTTGTTTGAAAAAAAATATCAATCATTAGACCTGCAGTATATTGTTTCGTAGATCACACTTAGCTTGCTCAATGCACTAACTTTAATTAATTGCTTACCCACTCATGCCTAAGATAGCTAATAAGACATTATCAGGTAAAAGCTATACTAAATTATAAATTGTATTTTTTTGTTAGCAATACTAATATAAATATTTAAAGGGTTGAAAGTTGAAAAGAACATAAGGAGGCACTGATGCCCAAATAATAGTAAACTGGTTACCAAATAGAGTCTAATTAGGTTTTTTTATGGAACATATTCCTTTGGCTACAATCTCGGATGAAGTTAGGTCGATGTGGATGAAGAAACGATTTGAGTTATAAGGCCCGGTACGGAAATTTTATGAGAAGTAAAATCAAGTGTAACACGAAAAGTTGAGGCGTTACGTAGAAAGAGACAAACATATATATCTGTAGGATTAAACGTGTAAAAGAATGAGATGGAATACATTACAAGGCGTATCTCATTCTCGGGGTCTCCTCTTTGCGCGATACTTCGTAGTCTCACTGTATTTTATTTATTTTATTTTGTAACATACTTTATGTAATACGCTTTAGTGAAGTAATATAAATAATCCGAATAATTACAGATATAATGTTTGTTTCTCATATCATTTTAGCAGATGCGTTCATTTACCCTTTTTTCTATTCGATATATATAATAATTATCGTTTGTAAGGAGTAAACTCCAATCGTGCGTCGTAGCTGACACACACACACTTTTTTTTTAGAATACAATGAACCATCGACCGCGTTTGACCTACCTACGCGGGAAAAGGTTATTTGATGCCGGTAATTGACCGACCAGTCAGTAAATGTGTTAATGTTTTTGAACTTTTGATGTCATTCTGTAAATTGCAGCTTATGGCCACAAACCACACTCAAAATGTTCACCATTATTTTCAAAAAAGCTTTCTCGTTTAACGCTCTAATATTTCATAAAATTAGGATACCTATTGTCTATATTATCCACATTAGATCAGCATAGTGGGTTACATATTAGTCTAAACATTTTAATATCCGACGAAAATAATGCGACGGGGGCCTTTTTCCGTTTCAGTGAATATCCTATGGCTAAAGTGATGATTCATAATGATCTAACCATGTCTGTATACACTAACTTCTAAGGTAGGATTCACTCACACCAAACAGCGCGCATCGCGCCGCGGCGCGCACACAAGTTCTTGAAGAAGCCTAAAATCTTAATTGTATCTCCACCCAATCGGCACGAGTCGGGACGTAGCAGTTATTCAGCCTACGGCGTAGCAGCCTACGATCGAAGCTCGTAGACCGCTACGCTTACATGGAACAAAAATATCTTTATGAATTTACTATTTTTATAGCAAATACTTGAGGCTAACTTAATATTTTTTAATAATGATTAATTTATAAATACTTCATAGATGTGTGCTATTGTATCCGCTCCTTTAAACATAGCAACTGTTATTGGTATATATATTTTTGAGACTTGACTTTTAGAGTTTGCATGTAACTGTGTCTGTGAAGAACAGACAAACACTCTTAGACAATCATCTATTATTTAGATTTTTATTCATTAAATATTTTAATTAACTTGTATACAACAAACGTGATTTTATAAATTTGACGTTAACGTTGCGCATCAAGTGAGCAGACTTGTACGTTCACTTTTTTATAATTGTTTTGTTTTCTTTTTAATACGTAAAGTATAATGTATAGGGAATCCTCGCTATAGTTTATGTCATACCTATAGAATTTATTTTTGTATGTGGTTTCTACACATCAAGTTAGGCTGAATTATATGGGATCAATCTAAATAAATCAAAGGTGATCAACATAGTCTCAGTATAATCCTCGATCAATATCGACCCGATTTAGACGCACATGAATAAATTAACTGTGACATTGTGATGGACACGCGATTTGCGCTCATATTTCCACCTTGTTAGACAAAGAGCATGCGAAAATAGCTTATATCAATGAAGGATAATACTGCAATGTTCTGGTACTCTGGCACTAGCGTTAGACAGTAAACGAAGTTCTTTCACAAGTTTTTTAAAACGTGATGCAATAGATATTGCACCTGTACCTAGAGATCTACGTACGAAGTTATAGCCAGTCAAGGACGGACGCCATTAAGATTACAACTCGAAGAGGACAAAGAATATCAAAACAACAACAGGTTACGTTAGTTGTTGCCGGCTGAATAGCCAGCCAAGGACTTTCCTGGCCGTACTTGGTGCCATTTACACCGAGTTTCGCATAATATCGAGGCAAAGCGATACACGGTTAATTCCCAGTTCCCGACAAGGTCTTTGAAGCAAAAAATCTGAGCTACAACTCAAATATAATTAAAAGTTTGCAAGACCTTTATTGGCGTATACATTTCATTAAATTAAAAGCATGCAAAGCAATCACTTTGCCTATAAAGAGCAAAATAGCTTTGCACTTTGTATAAATTGAAATCATTCGAAATGGCGGATATTGAGTTGTTACAGATTTAACATATCAAATGAATAATAAATACCGAAGGCTTGGTTCAGCCTTATCTCAATTAATATTATACATTTTAAGAAAGTGTTTTTCTAATGTCTCATCTATTGAAATATATAGCCAGGCTACCTTTAATCCAAAAGAAAAAAAATCCAATTGCTATTCCATAGAATACCACTCATACTAAGGGAATTTCGAAGAACGACCCAGCAAATTTTAAGTCACTTGCCCCACCGTAACATGTTTAATTCATGTTTCAGCTCAACAATCTTGTCATCAGTCCTCAGTGTGCAGACTTTGGGTTGCCAGGGCCAGGTTTCGTTTGGTGTGGTAGCCGTGAGGAACCCGGGGATTCTTAGCACTCCTTGCCTCGCTGTTTCCCTAACCGACTAGCGGGCTACTGGAATAGGAGCTATAGTGCTATCGTCGTCATCATTTGAGGGGGTTTTCCTCGCCACGCTTGGCAAGCAGGTTTGCGAACGCAGTATGAGGTGTTGGGTTTTTGGCTCAAGAAGACAATGCTGCTCAGATTTGAAACCCTATGTCGGGTCCTGAGCACCCGCGGATGGAGAGGGAGGGGGGAGGGGGGAGAAGAAACATTATTATGCCGGTGCCGGTATCGCGGCCTCGCGGCGAATCATATTATTAACGTATGAATATTAAATACTAAACTTTCGTTCTGCAAATAATAGGTTGACACATTTTAGTAATTAAGTGCGTTGACGTACTTTTTAGACGACGAAAAAAGGGAAGAGGTTATCAATTCGACTAGTAATCTATTATTTAAGTTTGACGCAAGTTTGACTTTTATGTGTAGTCAGAATTTGATAATGCTTTTTTTTTGGAAATACCATAGTTTGTGACGTTGTAATGGTAATCTCTGGATCAAATTAAACAATTTAAATTAAATTAATTTCACATTTTCTCCAGAACCTAAAATATCACATAGGTATTTTTTACCGGTAAAGTATGTCATTTCAAAGAAAAATCCATTACAACAAAGATACGCTAGCCTATACTAATATTATAAAGCTGAAGAAATGGTTTGTTTGTTTGAACGCGCTAATATAAATAAATAATATTTACGGACAATCCAAACAACAACATCCATCCCCGTGGTAAGCTCTAAGCTTGTGTTACGGGTACTAGACATCTGATATACTTCATATAATAGACGTACATTTATAGATTGTTTTTTATTATACACATTAAACATCCATTTCAGGAAATACTAGTCCGATATGAACACTGTTATATAGCCTATATATCGAGGAACGTTACAAGCATGTTTTACCGCGGCAAAAAATCCATAAAACACAATTATTGTAAATTATTGTAGGTATACTATCACTCATTATAGAATCTGACAGTGTGAAATATATTTATATACGTGATTCATAATTCTGCTAATGTGCCACTCAGTTTGCTTACGACTGATTTGCGGCTAAAAAAAAACATTACCTTTATTATTCTAGGCCAAACAAAAATACTTTTTAGAAAGAAATTTAACCGACAAAAAATAATCGATTTAGGCCTTCCTACTCAAAACCTATCATCATCAACCCATTAACGTTCCCACTGCTGGGTCACAGGGACTTCTCTCTTGGCAAGAGAGATTAGGCCTTAATTCACCACGGGCCAAGTGCGGGTTGGTGAATGCCACATGTCCCTTAAACTCATTAAAGTTCTCAGAACATGCCGGTTCCCTCACGATGTTTACCTCCACCGTTAAAGCATGTGTTTTAAAGCGCACATACCATAAACCTATGCGTATATAAAAATATACACCTCCAATTGAGAACCACCATTTTTCTATTTCTTTTCATCTATTAAAAAACAAACCAGGCAAACAATTTAATATTATTATTATTAGTTTGTTCGCTGCGTATAATGTCTAACTTTTGCTACTCACAAACGGCTTTTTATAGGCTTTATTTTATTTAAATCATTAGCTAAAATTCAGTAGCATTACTAAAGATGTATTATTATTAAATTTAGTTTATAACGCTCGTATTCAATTAAAATTGACTGAATACCTCAAAATGAAAGCGCTCATTCGGAAAAAAACAAACAAATACTGAATTTCATTATCAACGCCCATTCCCTATCCCTATTGTTTGCTAAATCAACCACTTCAGTTATTCTAGGAACACTAAAGCAAACACTAACCAAACATTATTGAGCGTAAATGGAATTCTCATTTGAAATATCTCATTTCCGGTGGTTAGATTGAGTTGCGCTCCGTCGAAAGGTATTTTCAATCCTCACATCAGCTGCATTGTAAGCATCCCTCGTGCTAATTGCTATCTGCGGGTATAGATCGGGGTCTGGATAAGCAGTGGGTATTTCACCCGTAACAGATACTGTTCCGTGTGAATCAGGTACTTGTGTAGCGCTCATGCTAATCAAAAGCCTCGGTTCAAGAGATGCGGTGCTCTTGCCTGACTGTCCAATTGTGACGTACGTTTAAGTGAGATCGTGGTTCGAATTTGCACCGATCAGAAAGTACTTTTCATAGTACTCGTATCTAGTAGTAGTAGCTTCCGCTGACTGTTCGCTTACATCTTACAATACAAAAATGAGCTAGAGATTCTGATCGCTTTTTTGCTCTAGTGTAAAAAAAGCGAAGCGATCAGATACGATAAATGTATTTCCTATTTATCTTTAAGCACCTATGTAAAACAAACTATGGAAATAAATGATTTTGTATCTTTTAAACTACTCAATGGATTTGAATGCTGTTTATATGAATGATTTGTACCAGTTCTAAATCATCTAATCCATGCCTGTCTGTCTGTCAGACAGGTAATCTTAACAAATACTGAACGGATTTTAATGCCGTTTTCAGATTCAAAAGGATGCGAAGTGGCTTTCGAGGCGCTAGTGATAAATAAATGAGAGAGAGGGTTATCTCCATGTGACTTTTAGAATCATAATATAAACTTATAAATAGTTCATGGTGTACTCTAGTAAGTATGAAAAATTGTTTACAAATAAAATAAAATAATACTAGTATGTATGTCCAGTTTAATCTAGAAGAATGCATAAGCGTAACCCTACACAAAATGTAACATATTCCAGAGAAAATATACGTTGTTAAAAATCTCACGTTTTGAACATCAACACCCTATTAACGTTCCCACTGCTGGGACTCAAGAACTTCTTTCAAAACGAGATAAATTAGGCCTTAATTCACCAAGTGCGGGTTGGTGAGTGTCACATGTCTTTCAAACTCTTTAAAGATCTCAGAACATGCCGGTTCCCTACCGTTTGCCTTCACCATTAAAGCACGTGTTTAGAGCTCACATTTATTTTTCTATGAGAAAAATCCAGAGGTGCGCGGCGATGATTGAACCCACTACATTCGGAATGAAAGTCCAGTGTGCTCCCACTTAGCCAACACGGCTGCTCTCACCTTTTCATTTTGACAAATATTTAAGTTTGTGTAAAAAGGATTTGAGGGATTTTGGATTCCCGGGCGCGGCGTTAATTACCAAAGCCGTCTAATTGTAAGTTAATTTAAATAGGTAAACCCAAGTGAGTTTTTAACTCTTAACAGAAAATTTAACAAAAAACGACCGTTAATGGTTCGGCCGCGATTTGGCTTAGAGCCCTGGCAGGAAAGGTTGCATTGACCTACAAATCAGGCCAACTGAAGCCATAAACTCAAAAACGGATTAGTACCAACTGCCAACATATTTCCTGGCAGCATTCACTAATATCCCCGCCTCATCTCAGCTTCGGCTTCTAATCGGGTTTAATTCCCGTAGATGGAGGAGATGACATCAAGTGTCACCCTACTCTACACTGTTCGTGGCATATTTCGAGCTGAAGTGTCAATGCTTAGCTTCACATATGGATTTCAACGTCATTTTCAAGAAATTTCGAGAGCAACCTACGTCATCTTATCCTTTAGGTATAATATTAGTTTTAGAATAATTAGTGGCTTGATTGTTTAATGCGTTATTGTCTGTTTTCGACGTATAACCACGTACAAAAGTTGTAAATTTGTGTATTGAAGTGAAACTTCTTTAGAATCGTTGTGATTTCAAATCGGATGCAACGGAAAAACGACAGGTAAGAGACACAAATACAATAGTCGCCTGTAATTAGTGAGCCAGAGCGAGAGAGCAGATGTTGGTGCGTATGTATATTCACACTGTTTAATACTTGCTTGTATTTGAGCATTTAACGTATGTTAGTGTAGGTATGTGAAAACTACGTGAGCTAATACTACTGTACACTGTATGCGGCTGCGTATTACAGCTTTTTAGTAAGATGTCAGCGTGGTGTGTTATTATCTAACAGTGTGTTTGTGACTATTTTTATATCTTGTTGTGCTAAATAATACATTTTATAAGATGCCGAAAACTAATGCCGAAATGTGTCGTCAATATCGACGCAAAAAAATGAAAAAAAAAAAATACCAGAAACTAAAAATATGGAACTTGAGCAATAGATTATGTAACATATGTTAAATAAAATATAAAATATCTTTTATAATTTAATCAAAATACTTTCATTATTAAACAATTAAACTTTGTAATTATCCTACCCTTGTTATATATATTCATCTCATTCTTTTGTCGATTTACTGAAGTTTCACTTCTATTGTGTGTGAATCGCACACACACCTTTTTTTTTATTTGTAGAATATTATTTAGGCAGGTAATTGATAATACTCATGGGTAATAAGTACGATTGTAACTAATACGTAGATACACTCGAAAATTAATTCGCGATGTGTTTACAGTTACATGTATACGTTGATAGATGTTATAATTTATTTTATAGTATTATTATTATTTTATAGTATTTATTTATGATCTTATTGAAACGGGTCTAAATTTTGAAATAGTTAAACATGTTAATAGTATTTATAGCATAAAAGTTATAGAGGTATAAAG
This sequence comes from Gymnoscelis rufifasciata, assembly GCA_929108375.1. Classification (NCBI taxonomy): domain Eukaryota; kingdom Metazoa; phylum Arthropoda; class Insecta; order Lepidoptera; family Geometridae; genus Gymnoscelis; species Gymnoscelis rufifasciata. The sequence continues at coordinate 5,755,333 of OV815302.1, read as the reverse complement.
GCTACCTGCCTTTATACCTCTATAACTTTTATGCTATAAAACAGCCCAAACTATTAATATAATGTTTTTTTTATCCGTTCCTTCATCAAATCAGATTTAGTACAGGAACTGAATAAAAAACGTTTCGCTTATATCAGATTTTAATTTTGCCAGTACATTTATGAATGTAAAAAAGAAATGTTTCATTGTATAATTGAACGTGGAGACGACAGTACAAACAAAATATTTAATATCGGATTTAAATTTCGTCAATGTATTCATGTAAATAAATAACATTTATAAATTCATAACAAAAGGAAGTTTAATTTCAATAATTTAAACCCTTTCGTAGCCGGTGACTTTTTATACAATTTTATTTTAAAAATCTGGCGTTCGATTAAAATAGACTCACTTTAAATGTTAATCGTTAATCAAAAATAAAATAATGAAATGAGTTTGATACAATAATTATGTAAAATAATGATGTCCTGGAAAATGACGTTCGATTTTAATCGAAGCGATAAGTTTAATATCTACTCGTACTACATTTATCTTGAAAATTAGATTTAAATAATTACTGTTTTAAACAGTTTTGATTAATGTAATTACAATGAAATTCGCTTACGAAATTATAAATTACCGACTTCGCTTGAATTACATAAATGTTTAGGGTATAAGCGTCCATGTAAAAAAATAGTTATTGTATTTTTAACTGGAGAGTTATACCATTATTTATTTATTTTTTATAATGAGTTTTGTCTTAAGATACAACTGTGTAAGGTGAGTCAATTTCAGTAAATATGAGTATTTATGACCGCTTCCTAACCAAAACTATTCCTAGAAAATACTTTATTACACACACACCAGATAAACAATACAATAAGAAATTAAAACTATACCTAGAATGCGTAATGGGCGGTCTTATTGCTAAAAGCAATTTTTTTTAGGCAACCGTGGATGGAGAGAAAAAATTACAAGTTTTATGGTGGCTTATCTTTATTTATATAATTCTTCTGTGAGTGTGTATGTCACTGAACTTCTCTCAAACGACTGGACCGATTTTGATGAAATTTTTTGTGTGTGTTCAAGGGGATCTGGGAATGGTTTAGATTCACAATACGGTCAACTGGATATTGTTTTTTGAGACGTGGGACAGGACAACGTCTGTCGGGTCGACTAGTATAATATAAATACCTAATATCTAATGCTAAAGCTAAAACTAGCCTATACTGAATTAAATTTATATTTATGCTACTATAAATGAATCACTAAATTTTTATGATTTTTTATTAAAATAAAATTGCTTTAAGCAATAAGACCGCCCATTACGCATGTTAGGTTTAATTTTAGTATTAATAATTTTGTATTTTTGTATAACATAATGGTGTGTGTAATAAAGAATTTTATTTTATTTCATTTTATTTGGAAAACAAACAGTTTTACTTACTTACTAAATCACAATACAAACATAACTACGAACCATTTTATATCTATCTATCTAAAATTGTTTTATGCTATTCCTAAAAGAGTTGATTCGAGAGATTATGTTTTTTAAAATATATAGGTATACATATATTTATATTTTGTTCATAAATTTATTTATAATAGAATAAATTAAAATAAATGTTTCGGATAATCTAAGCTTGTGTTACGGGTACTAGGTACATATTTTATATACTAAGGAGCTTTTTTAGACAATAGTTAAAATATGTATAAAGCCGTTTCGCTCAGTCACATGTAATAAAATGACATAATATAATAAAGCAGTTGACATAAATAACCATTGACACTTATTTATTGACCATTGCTTGGTTTACTCGGCTTTTATGAAATTAGCCCTCCTAAAGGTCACATACATATTTTATAGGACCCTACAGATATATTTTATTTTGTATAGAAAACCCGGACCAAGAGAAAAGTGCGTACAGTTTATGTTGGTGCTCACTATTATATAAATATGCATATAGCGGTGTACTATAAAATTATAAATTTTAGGAATATTTATACAATACAATCGTTGTAATTATTAAAAAGTATCTACGTTTTAGCGTTTACGAGGCCTTATCAATAGCATGCTCTAAATGCATAGTCATAAATTCTTTTGTCCTTCAGCACAGGTGACAGTCGAAAACTGCAAAGTCCCTGCAGAACATCAAATATTGATCCCTCGAATCTTCCAACCCGTTCTTGCAAAAGCGGACCTGGGCCTACCACGCCACTGAAGTAGATCAAAATTATCTAGCTCAAAATAACCCAAAATACATTAATATTTCATCTATTATGAACAGTTGCTAAATCCATTTTAGTACGAGTCGTCGATTTAAATTGGAACATATTTCGCAAATCACGAACTCCATGCGCCGTAAAATTACTCCTAATTAAGTGACTTGCGAAACTTTATTGATGTTTTCGCCGTGTGTAGTGAACAGCCTAATTAATTAATTAAAACGTATTAACCAAAGCTTACACGCTTCTGTAAAACTATTTATAAATACGCTGATATGTTTTATAATAGTTTAATGTCCATAAAGTTTGGATGTCTTATATCTATAATTTTTATAAATTCCTATAGATAAAAGCTTAAGAACTATAAATATTTCACATTTAAATTGAATTTAACTTCTTTAGAGCTGTTGTGCTCTTTTTAGGATGGGTAAAAATGTTATTTTACCCATACACTTATCATCATTTTTACTCGCGTCATATCGGATCTACGCTTAAAATGATGGGGAGAGACCAATACGTGTGAAATGATTACCTGACCAAATTAAAAAATGCACAACGTTAATGTTAAAGTTTTCAGTTGTTGCATTTTTTGATATTTTTGATGATAATGAACATGATTCCTTTTTGATATTTTAATCTGAGAAGCTTTTTTTATTAAACTGTTTACGATAAAGCCAAACGTGAACAGCAAAATCGTTAAACGTTCACGATTCAAATTCATTTGCCCACTTCGGTCCAGTATTATTATCGCCGTACCAAAACTCCATTATTTTATTAGTAAATTGGAACAGGTTGGTGATAGGTAAGAAGCTATTGTTCAGCTATTTCTGTTTTGCTTTTTACAAGGCTTTTGTTTGAATATTTTGGTTTCCATATTTTTAGTTGCGTGCATTTGTACAATGTATTATCGATTTGTTTGCAACAGTGAACTGGACATATGCCTTGTTACCGTTGGTCGACCTCTCTTTCACTCAAAATGTAGAATTATCAGATATGTGTAGGTACTGTGAGTTATACAGTACGCGAAATATAGCACGACCGCGTACTGAAGCCATACATATAACCTGACAAACATATATGCGCCATAGTTTAGTAGAATTTAAATAGTATTGCGTTCTCGTTAATCACGATTTACCACGATTCACGATACTACCTTATCCACCTATTCTCTAATCTACCTACCTTACCTAGCCTACCACTTTATCTACCTATTCAAAACTAACTTGCACCTACTTATTTTGTCAAGCAACGTCACAAAATATGCCTACAAGTATGTATTTGTATAGAGATTTGAGCGTGACTGTCAAGCAAGCCGGTATGGATGGTTTGGACATATTTACAATATTTAGGTAATCATATTTAGGTAATACCTACGTACCTTCCTAAATAATGTTCATATTAATTATTACCTTCTTAATTATTTTCATATCTATGTATAAGAAATACTCGATTAAAGGTATAAGATAATAATAATGGTGAAATTTAAATATAATTATAAATGGTCAGTCTCATGCTTTTACATAAGATCTGAACAGAACATTCAGTACCTACACTTCAGAGTATAACGTGCCATTTGCATTACATCGCGTCATATCAGGCTATGTTTAGGGTACTGCGTAATGACAGGTTGCCATATGACGCGGTACGAAAGGTCATGCTATATGGCATGGCACTGCAGAGTACGGTTTTGCGCATGTCTAATAATTATATCTCTAATTAGTTATTTAATTGTAGCTAGGTTGTTGTGATTAGTCTTGTACCTCTAGCAATTCTGCACTTAAATTTGCATTAAAGTGTGTTTGTTATGTTAGGCAATTCACAATGAATATTCTTTCTTACGTATTCTGACGATTTTAAAACGTACAGTATTGAGCTTGAAGAAGAGGTCATAATTGGATATCATTGATATTTTTGAAGAGCCAACTTCTTATCAACCAACTTCTAATGGGAGGGTTAGAAATAGAACACCAACAAATATTTGCTTTAAAAGTGTCCTATCCGTAAATGTAACTCTCCTAACCACATACCTAATAAATAAAACCATTAATTTGCTACAAAAACCTCTATAGCAATCCCAAGTAACAAAAACACGAGCATCGGCTAAAAAGTGTTTACAGGGACAAAAAGTGATTAGCACTTGCGCTGTACAAATGAGTGAACGTGAAATATTGGTCGGTAAAAGCTTTAAATTGAGCCGAGTGGGCCCGGGGCGGCGGCTTAGAGGCAAGACAAACGACCGAAAAAAACAGCGCCGCTGTGGACCGCGTTATTTCAACTAGAGCATCCGCCAAGATCGAGTAGCACGCACGGTTCTGTGCGTATATCCTTCATTGCGTTTTTAAAGTGAAATCTTCTTTAGCGGCGTTGGGTAAAAATGTTTAAGCCCGCCTCAGAATATTTTAAAAATTTATCCCTAATAATTTCAAAATATTCAAAAATACATAATGCTCTTTATAAAATTCATAAACCGGAGCACCAGTAAGTCTGAGGCAGCTATTAATAAACGCTGAGGGCACGTTCATTTGACGTTATAAAATGCGAACACAAGATCGACCATAGTGTTTTGTTTGGTTCATTAATACGGATCTTAATCAAACAATACCTATACATTATATAAATAAATATAATAAAGCTTGTTTAATTGATTTGTTTATTTTTCGAGTATTTCTAAATGAGTTTAGTTACAAAATATTAATTAATACCTAATAGAAACGAGGTAGTGTATCCAAAATCCAAAATCCACTAAAAACTCTTACTCACAAAATATTTCATGATTATGTAAAATACTCTGATACAGTAAGAACGACTTAATTTTAAGAACGTTATTTCAAGAACTTATATGTAACAAGTAACGTATTATTATATATAATAGGAGCGTATTATACAAGAACGGTACCCCAAAAACGTTACCAGCTAAATAAAACTGAAAGTCAGTAACAGGAACTACAGAATCGATACAAAAAATACTGAAACCGATAGAAACCAGGGGTATTTTAATACAGGTTATTCTATGATACAGGTATTTAAAGAAGGTTATTTTTGGTTAGAAAAGAAAGTAGCGCTGAATAGGTTAAAGTAAAATAAAAGACTATTACTTTACACATACAACAAATATTTATCATAGTTTATTTGTTATTTTAGGATGTTGGAATAATCTACCATAAGCCTTATAGACTTCTAGAAAAGAAGTATAAGCTTAAAATTTCGCTTGATACGATTTGTAGTTCGTATTTATTAATACAATAAGTATCTTCGTAAAATATTGTAAAATAAATAGATCATTTCTTTATTCTAACTAAAGCAATACTTGCAGACTAACTTAAACAAAACAATCAATAGCCATTATTATCAGCGGGCATATCGATAAAAGCAATCTCTTCCAGTCAACTTTTGGATGGCCTATCCATTTATTATATAATTTATATATATATAATTAATGTGTGTAGTTAAATATACAACGTTATCATTACCTATAAGTTATGCGAAAAAAACATGAATAAATAAACGAAAATACTGACTATTTTATAAATTATTTGATTGACTTTGCCTGGTATATTAAAAATAAGAAAAAAAGAAGATATTATAGTTAATATAATTATACAATAGATTCGTTGTAATTATTATAAAGTACCAAAATTTTAGCGTTTACGAGGCCGTATCTATAGCATGCAAATAGTTTGTCCTTCGGCACAGGTGACAGTTGAAAACTGTCGGCAAAGCTGAAAATTCGCCTCGATTTGCTATTAACGTACTCAATTAACATACATTAAATAATATTTCTTTCGAAAGTTCACAGAGTGAAATTGTTTACACTAGATTCGATTTGGCAATGGAAAACCTGCTTCCGGCTACTAAACAGCCTTTTCACTAATCATACCTCGCTATATAAAAGAAACTACTTTTTTTCCATTCATTGATTAATCACGAAATCTGATAATACCTAGGTGTAGACGTCTGCCTATAAGGGGTATGAGTGGGGGTGGAATTGAGTTAAATGAGTGTAAATGGCAAAAAACATTTGCCGGGTCATCTCGTGTTCTATAATTATAATAAGATATTGCAACCCTTATAACTTATTATTCCTAAAGAAGTATTTGACGACTGGCTACGTAATCTTTATTATAGATATGTATTAATTGAAAATTAAATTAAAGTTAAATATTCATTAGAACATTATAAAAGATAAGATACGGAGTGGAACTTTAAAATATTACTGGACTAAATATTACCGAACTAATCACACAGGTGAGGTTAGGTGATGCCTAACCCCAAACTACGCAGAGCTTGTACTATGGGTGTTAGGTGACTGATACTACATAGATACATTTTTTTTGTAAATACATACATATAATACATAGAAAATACCCAGACCCGAAACCAGAAATTGCAGATCGTACAAAATCTGGTCCCTTGGCGGGAATCTCTTTACTATAAATTTTAATGTTTTTTAGCGTAGGTCGTAGAGAAAATCATACGATTCAAGATCATGTTTAAATCATATCGTGTTTCAAAGGTTCACATCTATCTCGCCATCCGGTTTGTCCTAGAAAAGATCAAAGATTACAATGCCGGAAAATAACTTGTACAACATTTCGACTGATCGTTTTCCTCAAATTATTTGTACAGAAATAAAACGAGTAATTCTGCGAAATATGTGATAGTTTTTTTGTTTGATGACTTGGATACCCAAGCCCTCATACATAAGTATGACCCATTCCCGGATTCTAAATTGGACAGTCAGGAGACAGTATCGTACAAAAATATGAAATTTTATGCTCAATATAATATCTGTTAAATGGAGATAATATCATTAAAAATTCGATAACCACTCAAAGTCACGGTAAATTTCATTGAAAGGATTAAAATTTCAGTTTTATCATAGCCATTACTTTACTATGAATTATATGCGAATATTAAACAGGCTGCCATTAAAACGTGTCATTGCTATATATTATTTTAAATAATGGCTACTAACTCTTTGCAACTGTTGGTGAATTATTAACTATCCGTATATTTCGCATATATTTATAGTGTTGTGGTTTATTATAACGAATTGCCGGGCTAATATAATTTATAGTATATACATACTAGTTCGCTACGTATCGTCAACGAGATCCAGAAATAAAAAACTTTAAAGATTTTAAACAATTATTTATATGCTGACGTAAAATAATCAACTTTTTCTCTTGTTTAGAATCCTACGAAAGTTTATAAAATTTCGAGGAAATTAAAAGATTTACGGACCCTGTCTTTTTCTGGTAACATATTGGATGATAACTTATTTTATGCTTCTAAATATCTCATCTTCACACACATCTCATCTTCACATCTTGTTTTTAACCCCCGACCAAAAAATGAAAGGTGAGTTTGAGTTTGGTTGAGTCGTTTAAAAGTTATGGGGGTGAGAGTGGGGAAGGAAAACAGAAAATCTGCAAATATACTATCAAATGAAAGCGCATCGCGTCCACATTACATAATATTATGTTGTTTTACATTTAAGGAAATGAAAACATTGGAATCGGGGGTTTTACCTTAATTTTAAATTTAGATTTATTATAATGTTGTCTTCATTAGGTACCAGTTTGTTAAATTTTCTTATTTTATCGCTACATTCAATACTTATATTACATAATGGGGGATTTAATTGATTCTGCTGCTGCCCAATGCAATTGGTCAATGGCTTTATTTTTCATGCAACAGGCAGAGCATGGATAAGAAATGTCATGTCTAATATCTATGTGTTGCTTTATAAATCTGTTTAAAGGGCATTGACTGGCATACGTATTATACATAGAAGGTGCGTGCAGAACATACAAACACTTAACCCCACGGCAGGAATCGAGGATTACACGAGCCGCCTGCGACAGTTCCTTGGCTTTCCTTTTCATGCTTGCGGCAGAGCATGGATAAGAAATGTCATGTCTAATATGTGTTGCTTTATAAATCTGTTTAAAGGGCATTGACTGGCATACGTATTATACATAGAAAGTGCGTGCAGAACATACAAACACTTAACCCCACGGCAGGAATCGAGGATTACACGAGCCGCCTCCGACAGTTCCTTAATCCTTCTGCTAGAAACCTCCGAACTTCTAAGAATTAATAACAGGGCTATTTTATTATGTAAAGCTAGTCGCAAATGTATGAATAAGGTGTCAAAGATCAGGTGCCACAAGCGTTCCGTATTTCAATTACCGTCTACCTCGGCCGAAGCGCTTCGCTAAATAATTCATTGACTTTGAATAACTCACCGAAGTAACAGGTAGAGTAAGATGGGATGGTTTAAATGCAGTCTTATTTTTAGATTACTCCTTTTAGCAATTTCACAAAATGGGCGTATTTCGGAGGTTTTTAAAACGAACTTAGCATGGCCTAAGATGGACAAAGTTTAAAAGTACACATAAGACATGGCAGAGTATTGCCCTCGTTTTAAAAGAAAACTATCCTAACTGCATACACCAAGTATTAAGCATTTATTTCAAATCAAGCTGACCTGAATGATTTGATGGCTAATTGCATTTCTGTATTAGCGTAACCAAGGTTACTGTAGTTTTAGTCAAAACAGACCTGTTCAAGTAAAAAAATTAAGCATATTATATATTAGAGTACTCATTACTCTAAAAGTAATGAGCCTGACTAAAATCTTGATTAATTTTAATGTTTCGTGGAGAGTCGTGTCGATTTTTTACCTAAGTATAATTAATTAGTAATCATATTATATTATTATATACTAATATATAAAGCTGAAGAGTTTGTTTGTTTGTTTGTTTGAACGCGCTAATCTCCGAAACTACTGGTTCGAATTGAATAATTCTTTTTGTGTTGGATAGTCCAGTTATCGAGGAAGGCTATAGGCTATATAACATCACGCTATGACCAATAGGAGCAAAGATATAATGGTAAATGTGTAAAAAACGGGAGAAATTGTTTATCTTTGAAGCCTTCCGTTGCGTGCGCCGTTTGTTTTTAAGATACACAAAAAAATGTATTAAAGAATAATAGCTCTTTTAATGATCTAAAAAACAGTCCGCGATAGTATATGTCTATCTTTTAAGATTAACTCACAAAAACCGTTTTTATGGTACCTAATTTGGTCGAAATAATTTGTTTAAGTTGTATCAACATAATAATATTAATCTTTATTCAAATAAATATGTTGTTGGTTAAGAGTACTTCATCCATTATAACGCGGGTAGCACCGCAGGACACAGCTAGTCATATTATATAATCTGTGGTATAATCAAGTTAATTCTTCAAAGCCCTTTCATTTGAAACCTAGTTTATTAGAATAAAATAGTTATTGTATAGAAAAATAAAATCCCAATTGTTATATGAATGATATAAGCGTCCCATTAAAAATCTATCCGTTTTAGGTTCATATATTCAGGTATAAAACTGCTTTCTTGTTTTGATAGTATAGATAGATATATTAGATATACTAATATTATAATGCTGAAGAGTTTGTTTGATTGATCTTTTGCCTGAACGCGCTTTTAAACGCTGATTAAAACGAAATATATGTATATAGACTTATAACGGGTAACATACATTGATTTGATGTTTTTGGATTTTCGATATTTCGACACTGTTGCAAACGCCATGATCACGGCATAAAATGGTAATTTTGCGAGTAGGTACACAGTCATTGGCAAACAAAACGGTCTGCCCTCTTTCTGAGTCTTTTATTACGAGTTCGAATATAACTACTGTTGTTACCGCTTATTTCATTCTCGAACGCAACTCGATCACGACACACTACACTAACCGTGCCTTGGCGAATAACCGAGCGATACACATTTCTGAGTTTTGCATAACCGTACTACAGGATTCCACGCTGCAGACAATTGGAAGCCATCTTCACATTTAAGTTTAATAATCAGTAATTTCAATAGCCTCCTGAACCGATCTAGGTGCCGCTCTGTAGAAATTACTTGTGGGTTATGCAATTCTTGTCGTGTCCTACGAATGAGATCACAGTCGCGAATATTTCTTGAATTAAACTTTTTCATGTCCTGTCCGTGACATTTAGATGTCATTAATTAAAAAAAATGTAAAGCCACTAAATAGAAAGTCCTCATTTCTAATTCGATCCCGTAGAGAAAGCCCGAGCATAGCCCTCCCCATAGGTCCCTCAGGTCGGACCCTGTTCATGAGACTATAGTGAAGAACGTGTAGTTCTTCGTAGAAGAACGCGGGTCACCGACATAGCCAAACGGATTAGTTCTTTGAAGTGGCAGTGGGCAGGCCATATAGCACGCAGAACAGATGGTCGTTGGGGCCGAAAAGTTCTCGAATGGAGACCACGGGTCGGCAAGTGCAGCGTGGGACGTCCACCAACTAGATGGACGGACGATCTGGTGAAGGCTGCGGGCTCACGTCGGATGCAGGCCGCTGCCAGCCGAAACTACAGGATATCTTTGAGGGAGGCCTATGTCCAGACTTTCTATCCAGTGATGTGATATCATGCTATGTTAAAAAACTATGATAATATAAAAGTTTTTATAAAATCTAGTTCCGTAATCACATTGTTTGGTAATAACGAAGGAATTATCCCTAAGAACACCATTAAAAGTTTGGTTTAATCTGTAACATGGTGTGCGGAGGTCATATGAAGTCAAAGGTTGTCCAGGATATAACCCGAACACAAACAACTGTTAAACCAATGTTTGGTCAGCTTAATGTGTTTAATTACATTTGTTCATTTTAGGTTTGAGAGACTTAGATATTTAGGAATCAGAGAATATTTATCATCATCATCATTTCTGCCACCGGATGTCCTTTGGACTGGATATATGCCTCCGACTTGAAGCCATCGTGAACCGGCAGGTTTCATCAAATCATCTGTCCATCTTGTTAATGTCCGACGCTGCCTTTCCGGTCCGCAGTCTCCATTCGAGAACCATTCGGCCTAAAGAGGACTATGCCGGTTCTATTACAATACAATACAAAAACACTTTATTGTACACTAAAACAAAACAATAGTTACAAAAATCACAATCACATATAAAAATCATATATCAATATTACGTATCTCCTCATTTCTGATGAGCCTATTGCAATTTGAAATTTCGTGATTTGGTATTATGCTAATTAGGTGCCATAAACCGCTCACTGCGTATAATTAATTGTTGATCACTTTGCGCTTTATACATCATAACGTCGGTATTAATAACTCCTGGAAATGTATTTGCTAAAGTACTTCATCGTAGACTCGCATAGCTGTCTGATGATTTAAGGCGAATCTTGCGAAGTCTTATTTGCGTTTCTCTGATTGTTGACTTGGAAAAGTCATTTGATAGTGTTCTTTGGGAAGCCTTGTGGAAACTAGGACGTTCTGCTAAGTTTATAAGAGTGCTTAGATTTCACTTTCAAAACAAACGCGAGTTTCACTTTTCATTTTGAAATCTTGAATTTTACTGTTCAATTTCAATATTCAGTGAATATTAGCGATTCTACTGAAGCACACGCGACCTGATAGGATAGGAGCGCGTTTGTTTCCTTAATGTCGTGTTCCTTCTTAAATAGAACAGAAACGTCGAATACACATCACATTTGAGATAACTTCACGTAAAACCTACCTGAAACAGATTGGATGATACATATCATATTCAAACATAACGTTTTGCATTTTTGAATGGATAGAGAATAATTTTGCACGAATTGCTCGCCCGTTTTATGAATTTTCGATCAGGTCACGAGGCTTGATGCGTGTTTAACATTTTTTAGCAATCCAAAAAAGAACACAACGCTAAAGAAGTTTATAGGTAGTTTATTGGCTGTTTGTGCAAACAGGTGACTTACTTAGTAGCTAGCATTGTTACTGCTCGGCGTATCGTAAGAAAAGGATGTTTGTTTTTGTTAACTTTAATAGGTGCTACCTGGCCCAAGCGTAAGCCTTGTCTAGAGCATTCTAAAACATTTGTTTTTGTACCCTTTGTGACTCATCAACATTAAAATCAACTTCTCAATACTTTTTCCAAAAATGATTGACACAATTTTATCTAAATTTTGTATTAAATTATCATTATTAAGATTACGAAAAAGCCATGTTGGCTAAGTGGGAGGACACTCGACTTTCATTCCGAAGGTCGTGGGTTTAAACCCCGCCACGCACCTCTGGATTTTTCTTATTGAGAGATTTGTGTGTAATAATTATTTCCTTTAACAGCCCATACATAATCTTAATCATCATCATCACCCTATTAACGTTCCCACTGCTGGGACACAGGGACTTCTCTCTCGACGAGAGAGATTAGGCCTTAATTCACCACGCTGGCCAAGTGCGGGTTGGTGAATGTCACATGTCCTTCAAACTCTTTGAAGTTCTCAGAACATGCCGGTTTCCTAACGATGTTTACCTTCACCGTTAAATCACGTGTTTATAGCGCACATAAATTTCTCAAGAAGAGAAATCCAGAGGGGCGTCAATGTATATACGCGTATATACATTGATAATAGTTGTATGGTTGCTTGGTAAGTAGTAGCGAGTAGATCAGTCGGTGTACACTAGTTTACCCTTACCAAGCAACCTTAGCAACCGATAGATTAACTTAAGTTAAGTTTGATTTGAAATTTTACACATAATTCACTCACCTAGCTTTATACCACAACTTAATTGAGCAGGATATAATGAATTTCTGAAGTTCACATTTCATCCTTTCCAATACGTTTTGCGCATTTTTTTAAATTTTGGACTTTCATAAAATAAAGTGAACTAAGATAGTTAATTGCTTAGATGGGGAACACTTTCGTAGCAGTATAACACTGAAAGTACTCACCTAGCTTTATACCACAACTTAATTGAGCAGGATATAATGAATTTCTGAAGTTCACACATTTCATCCTTTCCAATACGTTTTGCGCATTTTTTATTATTTTGGACTTTCATAAAATAAAGTGAACTAAGATAGTTAATTGCTTAGATGGGGAACACTTTCGTAGCAGTATAACACTGAAAGTACTCACCTAGCTTTATACCACAACTTAATTGAGCAGGATATAATGAATTTCTGAAGTTCACATTTCATCCTTTCCAATACGTTTTGCGCATTTTTTTTTATTTTGGACTTTCATATAATAAAGTGAACTAAGATAGTTGATTGCTTAGATGGGGAACACTTTCGTAGCAGTATAACACCGAAAGTACTGACTTTTAACCTTAAAGTTTTAGACGGCATAAAAATACTGATTCATACATGAGTGTTTCGATTATATTGAAAAAACCATTTCCCATTCTTTTTTAAATATAAATGTTTAATTGTAATTTAATTTTAATAAAATAATTTTTAGTCTATATATCTTTTAAAATAAATTCTACTAGAATCACTAGTAAATTGCAGAAAACTGCATAAAGATCCGTTCAGTAGCTTTAAAGATAAATATTGTTTTTTAAGTTAAAACAACACAGATGGATCCTATAGGTCAAGCAATTTGTATAAAGTAGGAACTATGATCTAAATCAATGGATATTACAGCAATATGCTCGCGCCAGACTGCAGCACTGGCGTAGACAGTAATCAGCGATGAAAAGAGTTTCTTGTTTCGCGTATTATTATCGCACAAGATGTATGCTATTATTTAGAATATTATGCCAAGAATGGTGATATAATATCATTTTTCACTATTTTCTCTTTAGTAACAAGTAGTCCGATTAAAAAAAAACTACAGGACGGCTATGGGCGGAAAATATTCCGTTCCCGCGGGAAAATCCTTAAAACAGAGCAAGTTCCTGAGATATTGGATTGAATAGTAATAACCACAATAAACGTTCACACCTCGCTTTAAAAAAAATCCTTGAAATCGAATGCTCGTATTGAACAAATTTTTACACAGGTATCTTTATTTTTAGCTGAGTATACAGAAACCTTTCAGTAAATAATTATAAATACTAAATATTTCAAGACAATTCACACAACAACATCTAGCCCCGTGGTAAGCTCTAAGCTTGTGTTACGGGTACTAGATATCTGACTTACGTTCTTCGGACACGTCTCTCGATATTTTTTGTTTGAGCAATTTAGTTTTATTAATTTTAAGTTGACCTCTCCATGTAGGCTATGAGCTTCTAAGGAAATAAACGTTTTGACTTTGAAAATATTCAACTATACCACAAAAGGTGTTTATCCCTTACAATATATAGGAAGGCAGACAGACGCGGCGGGGGATTTTAATATGAATAATATTTACTAGCTAACCCCGCAGTCGTTGTTTTGTAACAAATGGAGGTTATGTCTGTTCACGTCCGTAAGTGGTAACCCTCTGAATCCTTACACGTGACCTCCGGGTGGTGCTAAGAACAGTCTCTGGTGGTAGGCTTCGGCCGCGGCTTGTCACCACCCTCCGGGCTGGGCCAGTGCGTGAAGCGATTTTTTCGTGTTATCATTATGTACCTACATATTTGTATTGTTTTATCTTGGTGTGTAATAAAGAGTTATATTATTATTATTATTTTCAACTAATTCTCACACATCTTTAACATATTATATAATATATACCAAAACCTCTTGAATTACTCCACCTATTGCTGAAAACTGCTTCAGCAATAGGTAAAATATCCATTTGTAGCTTTTGTCTATATTCGGAACATACAGACAGACAGAGGCGCGGCGAGGGACTTTAATTTACAATATGTAAAAGTAGAAGCTAAGTTACATTGCCTGGAACAAAGTAAACCGAAGTGAGTCATACATCGCAAGTAAACTAGGTCTGCTCCACTCGTGCCAGTAATTCCAGGCACTTATTTAGGAAGTAGATATTTGTGTGCTATCTGGATTTGGGCAATCAGGGTCGTTTGTAGCCTGTTCTCGCCGCTTTGTGTCGCAACCGCACGCTACGCTACGGGCTACCAATTCGAATTGCTGAATATACCTATTTGCTAATTATGCCTATGTTGGCTTAGCGCATATGAGTTGGGAGGGTTTAATTAACGATTGAGATTGGCCACAGAACTTACTTAAAATGATTAAAACCTTCCAGTGTTATGTAAAGTTGCCTTTACACACTCATTTCACTTACAAAGGAGTTTGTTTGGTCGTTGTAATTTTTGTAATAACGTGGTTGGCGCCTAAGACTTATTTTATTCAGTTTATCCAACAATCATACATTATTCAGTCAATTAAGTATGGTTTTCCACAATAGCCTCGCTATTTTAATGATGCTAGAGGATCACAAGTGATCATTGATAATACCTACCGAAAAGAGTTTGGTTTTATGTTTGTTGAACAATGTTTTTAAAAGTCCTCCAATTTGGAGGCTTGAGGGCTAGCGCTTCCAAATTAGAGAATCTGATAGGAGTTTTTCTCTCGTGATAACTAGCTTTCCACACCGTTGTGTTGCATTTTTTTTAATAATAAAAAAAAATAATAATGTGATTTTATGATCACACTAGTTTAATTTATGGACCTGTGTCTGAAATAAAAGATTTTTATTTTTTATTTTTATTTTATTTATTATTATTTAGCCTTGATTTGACGCCATCTCACCTGATGTTCAGTGACGATGTGGTCTAAGATGGAGCATGAAGGCCTAGAAGGTAGACTCTCTACTCTTTTATAAGTACTAGCTGACCCCAGAAAACGTTGTTTTGCAAAGTGAAAAATAGATGTTGGCCGATTCTCAGACCTACTCAATATGCTCACAAAATTTCATGAGAATCGGTCAAGCCGTTTTGGAGGAGTATGGCAACGAAAACTCTGTCCGTTGTCCGATGGCATTTCAAGCTTTAGACAACAAATTAAATGTAGTCAAATTGTGTTTAACGAAGCCCAAGACCAAGCCAAAAGACTAGTTGACTAATTTTGTGAAACCATTGTAATTGATTCCTTATGTCCTAAGATCGTGCATTTTGAGTCACGTGATCAAAGATGAAAACATTACAATAATAATAATAATTTATTTTTGTTATTAAAATCGTTTATGCATAATTTTAAATACTGTGATAGTTATTTCGACGTAAAAAAAATTGATATGATATAAATCTACTAATAAAGTAACAATTTAATAAAGACAACTACCCTATTAAACTTTTTGAATTATCATGGTTTTAACAATAATATGACTTAAAATGGGTAACATACCATGATTTGACGGTTTTTGAATTTTCCGATATTTCTACACTGTTGCAAGTGCCATGATCACGGAAACCACTGTTACGTCAAAATCATGGTATGTTATGATTTAAGTCTTAGTACCCTATTGAAGTTGATTGTTAAAAAATAACTAGTTTTAAGAAGAATGGTGTATAAAAGTTGATACACATCACACATTATACCGGCATATTCAGTTTCAGGGCGTTATATATTCATAAATTCTTAATGAACGCATTTACACTGGTCAGTATCAGTGACGACATTGCTCCCAGTGCGTCCGATACGTTCCAGTTCTGTGTCGGAGCTGAAGCTTCATTCATATGTTGATCAACCTATATTATCTCTAGTGGCCCGCTCCGGCTTCGCACGGGTTTTAATAAAATTTTGTTATACCGGCAATTATTCGATTTTTTCGCGCCTTTTAAACCTTCCCTAGACCTCCACGAACATTTCAAGACTATGATAAGATAAATCCGTTCAGCCGTTCTCGAGTTTTAATCAGACTAACGAACAACAATTAATTTTTATTTATATAGATAGATTACCATTTCAGCTGTAGGACGTCCACTGCTATACATAGGCCTCCCCAATGACCTCCCATCCACCGTGAACTTGCGGCTTTTACCGAGTCGTTTGTCTCGTACAATAATACGCTCCTTGGGATTCAAATGGGAATGCGATTCAAAGTCAAAGGTTCGCAGAGGAGCTCTTGTGCACCATAGTGTGCGTCATATATAATGCATTATAGGTACACTTAGGGTCCAAGAGACACAACTGACCGAGAATCCGTTGACAGGGTCCTATAGGGAACGTGCACATCGACGGTGCTGCTATCCGGTGCCATTTATTAGAAAGTTTTACTTTTTTTTGCTCTGAAAGGAATATAGCCATCGACGGTGCTGCCAACTGGTGCCATCAATTGAATGTTTTACCATATCGGTCACACATTTGAAATTCTCATCACATTATTTGTGCTGCCACCTATTAGTTCCTGCACGTTCCTTATTGCCAATGGTTTAAGGGTGGCAACATTCCAACATTATGTAGGTATGTTAATTTAGCATTATGCGAGACACTTTTAAAAATAAACATCGTAGGTTACCCAATGATTTTTCACAGGGATTTTTTTATTTACGTAAATTTTTATGTCAGGAGAAGTTTGTGATTAATGTTTGTGAAAATTTTAGTTTCAGTTTAAGTAATACCTACCTAAGCTGTAAACTATTATCACCATACAAATCTTTTAAACACGTAACCGACTTCAAACAAACACTAAAATCGAAAGGAATAAATCGCTGTGGGGTTCAAACAAGTACATTTTCCAAATTGTTGCATGGCAAAGCTCTATAAACAGTTTTATAACAATCGCTTTGTGAAATTGCTTCAATAAAGTGAAAATTTTACCGCATTACCAATTCTGATTACAGCGCCGACAAATACTTTGCGAGTAGCGATCTATAAAGTTACTATAGTGAGATAAATCATTACCATTATTAATCCTAACTTGAAGAAGTTAGTAAGATACATTAATTATAATTCTACAATTAAAACATTTTTTTTGTAGTTTTGTAGTTTGGGGCAAAATTCAGTTTTTAGTATGTTATGTTTGTAATGTTCAGCTCCGACAAAGCCTCACAAGGTCAAAAATGTTTTGGCCAGGTGGGTGGTTTAATTCTTTGTAATTTGTTTTTATTTTAGTTTATAAACTTTTAGCCAAATTCAATCTTCATGTATTTCATTTATTTTTTTTGTGCTCTTTATGTTTCTATAGGAATTGTTAAGTTAAAGTTATTGTTAATTTTGATATTTGAAAGTTTTCGTGTGTTATTTAGGATCAATATGCGAAAACATATAAATAGTTTATAGCTATTAATTTGTGTATTCGATAAGTAATTATATCTGCTTGTTTTCCGAATAAAATAAAATATATTTAATATTATAATAATGTTAAAACTTTCGAATCATTGCTTGATATCATTGCTTGCGTATGAAATTTAGAAAGTGTGTTAACTGTCAATATAATTTTTAAGTTCGTTGGTTTACAATGGTGTTTTAGTACCTAACAATTTTCAAAATATTAACTCATGTGTAAATATGTATTTCTTTCCGGCCAATCGCATTAAATACGCCAATTACAAAAAAAACACAGGTAAATAAACGTACGGCGTCATAGACAAGCCAATCATTACATAGAGGTTGAATGAGTTGGAATGAGTTCTATGTTTGAGGTCCATACTAGTTGTTACAACTAGTATGAATCCCCAAAGCGAAAACGCGTTAATAATGTACTTTTACAGCTTTGTTTGTGTCTGGGACAAGAGATCTTGAACAAGTAGACCGATAGGTACGTTGGAGGTTTCATTTTTGTAATTTGGTTGTCAGTTTATTGTTATTTGACATATTTTGGTAATTTTTTCGTGTTTCGTAATGTGGCCCGGAGAAGCCACCTTCTAGGTCTTCATGCTCCATCTTAGAGCTTGTGGTCAAAGGAAGGCTTCTGTAACATAAAAAATAAAAAATTAAGGCTGGTTAAAGATGTGATTCTGATAGTGTCAAAAACATTTAACCGATGCACAGTATTATAATTACGTGGCAATCCTTCTTTTTAATCGACTTTTAACAAAAAAAGGAGGTTAACAATTGGTCGATATCGATCGGTAGCGTGTTCTCGAGTTATATCGAAATATGTCCTCATTTCATACCGAAATTGTTCAATCCCGAGCTGAACCGATAATCATGAAATACAGTACGGGTTATATACCCTGGATAAGGATATCATCATAACACTCTTGACGAGAGAGAGGGGCCTTTAATTCATGAAGTTGTCCAAGTGCGGGTTGGTGAATGTCACATGGATTAGGACACTGGCTACTTTAATTCTATTTCTAAGTCCTATATTCCGGATTAACGGAAAGTCGGTTGTTTTTTGATAAAAATCTACTCGTGTATAAACTGCCTGTGCATGAGGTACTTAAATTTAAAAAATAGGTAGGTAACCTGTGTCTCGTTTTTTTGTCTGTGGTTCTGTGGTTGGCAATACAGCGCGCGGTATATTCTCCCGCGCGCACTCAAAAAAAGTTGTCTTTGAACACCCGACACGGGCACACGCCTTTTTGGAGTCTCTTCAAGTCGCGCGCGCATTTCAGAAATTTCCCATGCCGCGAGGCAACCCAGAAAACTGGTGGCTCGGTACAGAAAGGGATGAATACTTAGAGTATCTATCGATGAACATTTGTTTGTTTTGGTATGATAAATTTGATGAAAACAAGTCGTGGACGGCTTGACCTAGGGGCTTGATTGACTGACTGAGCTGTACGTTCCGTTTCTGTTTGGGTCACTATGTTTTTTTTATATGTTCGTCTCTTTCTACGTAACGCCTCAACTTTTCGACTTTACTTTTTGATTTTACTCCTCATAAAATTTCCGTACCGGGCCTTATAACTCAAATCGTTTCTTAAGGAGTAAACTCCAAAAAACTTAAAGAACTGATCTCATCTCTAGTGATACCTGTGTTTTCATATGAGCGAGCCCACGGTCAAATATTTTGAGTGCTGCGAAACCTCATATTTAAATATATCTCTATATACAGGTACGTAATGTTAACTCTGTTGTTTTGTCTGTATCCTTATGTCTAAATTTCTACACTTTTGGAACTATGGCTTTCAATGGGAAATAATAACATTTCGCTATAAACACCAAGACTGTTTTAATGTAATAAGTACCTATTTAAAATAAAGTCGGTCCATTGTCTGTTCGCTTATCTTAATAAACTACAGACTTGAGTACAAAAGTTTGTTAATTATTATGTGTAGGGTAAAACCGGGATAGATACCCCACATTTTAAAATCTCTATGAATGTGATACGGAATTTGTATCTATAATAGCTATGACTATAAGCTTGTTTGATATTTTGTATAACTTTAAAACTGACTTTGATTGTTAAAACTTACGTAGTTATTTATTATTCTATGGTTAGAACCATAAGTGTTTATGTAAAAAATAAACTTTTGTAGATTACTATTTTCAGAATAGACGCCTAATGGTTTTGGTAGAAACCCCACCTACACCTTACTCTTTAAAATAAACCCAAATCAAGTGTAAATAAATTCTTTCTGTGCACAATAAGCTCTAAAACTACATGGATTTTCATGCCGTTTTCACAAACAAATAGAGATTACTCTGGGGAAGATTATGGAAATTTATGGACGAACATTATTTGCGCACATGTTTTTAAATGAACTTATGCACATTTGCTTTTACAAAAACATAACCATAAAAACGGCGTGAGATAATTATTAATATTTTTTTACCATACTCCCAATATTAGTTAAAACAGTTTCGATTCAGTCAGACTCTCAATTCCGCTGATTTGTATAGCGTCAGCAACTTTAAGGATCTAAAAAAATCGTGTGTCGTCCCAACAAGGAGTTTGGGAGGTACTGGCACATTTTCTTTGAAAGGATTCGATTACTGTCGGAGCACCAGATTTTGTGTAATCTACAAATCTGTTTAGGACTGGGTGAGTTTCTACGTGCATTGCACCTACTCGTATGTGTAAAAGAAAATGAATTCGTATACGAAGTTGAAGTAAATAGCCGTGTCGGCTAATTGCGAGCAAACTTGACTTTTATCCTTCGGTCTTGGGTTCAAACCCTAGATAGTCTTGATTTTTCTTTTTTGATTTTTGAAAAATAATGTGCGCTTTAAAACACGTGCGGCTAAGGCAAACCTGATGATAATGATGCCTATATATTACTTGCCTACTTTATTTATTTATTGCCTATGTATGACTTTGAACACACATGATACAAGCTTTTCTCTCATAATCCTACACACACAAATCACAATGCAGTGTGACAGGATTGTGTTTGTCGAGCAATATATCTTTATTATTATTTATTAACCAAGACATGGCTACGATAAAAGTTAAAATCTAAAAGACGGATGGTTCAAAGCAACGCTCCAACCAACGGCACTAAAGGTAAACGCTCTCTGGAACAGTTCTTAAAAAATCATAAAAAATAAAAGAGAAATCGACTATTCCAAAGAGCGCCATTCTCTACACTGACTACGTTATTTTCCGTCAAAGGGTTTCTCATTACAAACGACACTTATCATACAACAGGAAAGATATCGTTAGGTCTAACTTCTAGCTTTCTCTGAAGTTGATATTGCTTCAGTTTCACGTCACGTACGCGTTTTCTTGGCATCTGGAATGTTTTTGTAACTTGTTGTAGCAGTGTCTTCTTGCAAGTTAGTTTTTAAACTTGGGGCACAGACTTGGTAGTTTTACGTGCTCTTGCCATGAGACACTCTTGTGTAAACTAGACGGAACTTGTCCTTGCGAGAGGTTCACTACAGAGGTTCAAACGTTAGCATGGCGTCTAAAAGGACGTTTTATTGAAACTAAACAAAGCAACTTGTGCGCGACAGTGTTAAAATGATATTATAAGATATAACTACGAATTCGATATATAATCTAAAGATAGTAGATTTTTTCGGATTTCTTACGAATTCGTTTTAATCATAAGCACGAGAATAGCCCCATGAAGGTCAGTTGTTGAACAATAACAGATAAAATTATTGGTTATCGAAAGAAAACAATAAAATATAATTTTACCGACTAAGTTATATGTCGAATTCGTTTGAATATCATAGGCGTGAGAATTGCCCCCTTCAGTTGGGGAAAATCACAGACAACATTATTTAACATCGAAAAAAAAACTCTATTTTCGATAAATTTCGTATTTGTTATACCTAATATCATAGGCGCGAGAAATGCCAGATAACCTCTCAAATCTCAAACAACCTAAACGTAAATAAAAATAAAACTGAAGTGTGTTATCTATATATATTTTTACTCGCAAATATTACTAAACAAAAATTAACCAACACCACCACCTTCTAACTAGGGCTAATGTAGGTAGGAATTAAACCTCGAAGAATATTTTTATTAATAAATAAAACGCCTGATTACAAGTCCGTAAGGTAATGACAAGTTTGTGTAAAGAAACTTGTACTATAACACTATTATAATAAGATAAATTATTTTTTATTAAACATGAGAAGTGAAAGTAATTATGGTTTCTTTTAAACCTTTCTTTTGCCTTACCTAAATAATGATCTATCCTTTTAAAATAAACCTTTCGAAACCACATTTGAATTTATAATCTCTTTCATAAAGTAGATTAAAACACGAGATTAAAAAAAAGAATAATGTCCATTTTATTTCTCAACAAGTATTAAACAGACGCGTTGTTCACAACAACCCCTGAATTATAAACTAAAGTTAGAATTAAAATTAAAGTTGAATCCAGTTATTTGAAGCGTAGGTGGCTCGGAACACCTATGTAGATACCTAACCAGACGAGTTACGGACAAATGTGTTAAATTTGTATGTCGAATTCGCATACCGCGTACCTTTAGTATCCGTCTGGTCGCTAACCACGCGGTCAAAGTATTTAGTCACGTAATTCACACAGGGCCGGATTCTCAGCGGACTCGCGGCCACTCTAATATTAAATTCAATTTACTTGAGTTGATTAGTTGCTGGCCATATCGCCCATATAAGCAACCGGCTCCATTGTGCCCGTAATTGCCAGTTCGCTTCTCTGTGATTAAACGTGCCCAAATTCCACCCAACTTGGCCGTTTCAACTGGAATTAGTTTACTACTTACTATTGCTGTTTATTAACTTACATTATTACATAACAAAGTTATTTCAATTTGAAACATTCGCAAATTCGTTTTGAAATATCTGCTCCGTTTGAAGTTTTGAAACCATATTTCACGATTTGCTTTGCTCAGGTTGCTTTTTTCATTTTGATGCAGTCACAAATAACAGCTCTAAATAAACTGTACAGCGGAATTCGTCGATTGCGCGAATATTCCAGTTTGCACAAATGAAACGTGTAACAGAAGTTTACTTTTTAAATTGGTACTTTAAAGGTTTTGTATCTTTAGCACCCTTGAGTTGAAATCGGTTCAAATCCACTTGCACAACCAATTTAATTGCGAGACGGTATATACCTATGTAAATTGGCTCTGCCAATAAGCCCGGAATATGACTGGGATTACTGGGCGAAAATGGGCGTCTAAAATAAAGGTGAGAAAGAGGGAACTATTACAATTACTTTCATTTGTTGAGATTCGTATTTTAGGGTTTTGGACTTTAAAAGGAACGGTGGAATTCTTGTAGGAGAACTAGACACTTAATTTCCTAATGGTCTGTCCATTTGTCGCAAATTTATAAATTCAGGGAAATTTAATAGTTGGTGAAGTTGGTGATTGCCGTTGCTGAACCCGTCAATTAAGGGATAATTAAATAATATTCATTTATTTCATAAATAAATAATATTAATTGTCGAGTTCATGTTTCATGTTGATGATTTACGTATTAATTTCTTTATTTTTTTTATATCTTCACCTGAATGTTTTATGATGTGTAGAGCTGACTCCATGACAGCCAAATGCCTTGTCCGTCTTGTTGGTGAAAAAAGGATGTATTTTTGAGACTTTTTAGGATGTACTGCCACAAAGGACAACGAATACGATTTGTTCAAAGCCACGCCAATTAAGGTGTAAGGGTGTTGGTTGGTTGGTTGGTTTTGTACGGACTGTGTTAGGATTTTGATGACTTTTGGCTATTTTTAAGCCCAGACGGGTATCCAAACCTCTCGCCAGGTACTCTCTCATTTAGGCGTCATAAATACCCAACCTGTAGTTAATGAGTTACATCAAATGTTCCAATTTGTTTTTCAAGTAAAGTATGTTTTTCTTAATTAATCTAATTAAAATTATATTTTATCGGAAAATTTAAAAATCATGGTATATTACCCGTTACTAGTAGTAATAAGGCATGCATGACCTTGAGAGTTATTGCTTTAGATTTTTACGAACCAGAATTATTTTCCAAAACATCCCAAGTTCTATCCTTCTTTAAGTTTATTCCGTTCCATTAAATAGCTATATTCTGTTTACGTGTTTTAAGTTTCGCAACCAATTTTCCCAGCATTTGCTATAAATATTTCATAGTAACTTTTCACCGTAAAAAGCCGTGTTGGCTAAAGTGGGAGGACACTCGACTTTCATTCCGAAGGTCGTGGGTTCAAACCCCGCCACGCACCTCTGGATTTTTCTTCTTGAGAAATTTATGTGCGCTTTAAACACGTGCTTTAACGGTGAAGGCAAACATCGTGAGGAAACCGGCATGTTCTGAGAACTTTAAAAGAGTTTGAAGGGCATGTGACATTCACCAACCCGCACTTGGCCAGCGTGGTGAATTAAGGCTTAATCTCTCTCGTCAAGAGAGAAGTCCCTGTGTCCCAGCAGTGGGAACGTTAATAGGGTGATGATGATGAACTTTTCACCGATTGAAATGTGCGAAATATCATTTCACTATTAAATAATTTATTTGAAACGCAAAAGCAGTTAAAATATGAACCTTTTGAGCCCCCAATCATGAAAGTTACGCAACTTTGCGACTCTTCATAAAAGTCGATTGATTTGTGGCGTAACGAACCCGGCTCCGTATTAATGAGAGAGGTCTTTCGTTCATATTTATAGCACGTTCGGTTTTATGTCATATTTTCAATACTTTATACATACATTTACAATTTAATAGTTTATATTGTACAATGCAATTAGCTGAATGTTTTTCAGTGGTGAAGGGTTTGTGAATTTTACTCGATTCAAATCTCAGTTAAACCATTAAATAAAAATCAAATAAACAAAAAAAAAACAAAATAAACTATTAAATAAAGTAAATGTTTAAAGTATTGAAATAATGACATAAAGCGATTTGTGGATTGTACTCAATTCAAATCTCAGTTTCTTATATTCTTTTTTTCTTTGCTTTTTTTCCGTACTAATCACACATCATCACCTAACCCCAAACTAAGCAGAGCTTGTACTGTGGGTGACTGATATACTACATAGTTTTTTTTTGTAAATACATACATTAAATACTTATTGAACACCCAGACCCGATACCATATCTTTGGAGTTTGCGCTTGAAGCGTCAGCTTGCCAGTGTCTACTTATATAAAATTCAATATATAATCAGTTAAAAGCCATTTTGCGTCTCCGATTGTACTCAAGCAACTATTCATACATACATATATCTTATTCTTCATCTTTTAAATTTTTGGCGAACGTGTCTGGCTATTTACCCGTCAACAGCAAATGTCAGTGTGCTAGGAAGAAAAATGATTTATTATCTATAGATATTATACATTAAAATCCCTGCCGTGTCTATCCGACCTTAACTTCGCTGTAAACTCAAAGCTACAAAACGGATCTTCGTGTAATTTTCAGCCATGGGTGGAGCAATTCAAGAGGAAGGTGTATAATTTACTTTACGTGTGTGAGAATCAGTCGAATTACATAATAATTCGACTGATTCTATAATTGTTGAAGGAGTCGGAAAAAATCAAGCATTTGAATCGTTAGTTTTGTTTATACACTACTCAACAAAGTCTAGGGAACAAGCAATAATACTTCAATTTTTGTGTGAAAACTCTGTAAAAAAGTACAGGTCACTAAAATTTATTAATTAAGGCTGGAAGAGGGATATATCATTTGTTCGAAATTCAAAAAAAAATTAAACAAAAGCGCGAAAACTTTCAAAATAAGAAGGAAAACCCGAACTTGGTCGCAGCTTACTCTGCGGTATGCGGGTCTGCTAGCATAAAGTTGTTGTGATTTTTGTCATGTATCGATTTTTTTTCTTGTGAAAATCCATAACCGCCAACTTTTTCGATATTTTTGAAACTCTAAGCGTTATGTCACGTCGTCATTTACCGCGGGAAGATATGCTTAGGGCTGTGGGTATGTTCGAAGCTAGACGTAGTCAACGCGATATCGCGGCCGCTGTTCACACACAGCCAAGTGTAATTAGCCGATTATGGGCACGCTACAGGGCTACAGGAGATTTAGCCGAACGTCACCGTGGATGATACACCCATAGACATCCATACTACCCAGAGACAAGATCGATTTCTGCAAAATGCTGCAAGAAGGCAGCCCCAGATTACAGCTCGCCAGTTGGTAGGAAGACTCCAGTCCCAGCACCAAGTGGTTATCAGTGACCAAACTGCCAGGAGAAGATTACATGAAGTCAATCTTCGCGCTCGCAGACCATTAAGAGTTCCAGCTTTGCGACACGGAAATCGAGGGCGTCGTTTATTGTGGGCTAATGCACATTTGCGATGGACCGACAATCAGTGGGCACGTGTTCTCTTTTAAGATGAGTCTCGCTTCGGATTTCATCCTGATTCAAAGAGAGTGCGTGTTTGGCGTGTTCCTGGTCACCAAAGTAGACTTCGAAATCCTCAGGAAGTTCATCCTTATCAAGGCGGAACGATCATGGTGTGGGCTGGAATTCGCCTGGGTGGGAGAACTGATCTCGTTTGCATACCAGGCAATTTGAACGCAGAGCAATACATTGAACAGGAAGTGCATCCTATGGTCATCCCCCACAACCAGCAGTTTGGCCAAGATTTTGTGTTCATGCAGGATAATGCACGTCCACGCACCGCAAGACAGGTGATTAATGTGTTCAGCGAGCACAATATCACGGTATTAGAGTGGCCTGCTCAGTCCACCGATCTTAATCCAATTGAGCATGCATGGGATTTAGTCCGAAGAAGAGCTTTCAGTGATTTTCCTCAAAATTTTAACACGGGAGAAGAACTTTTTTCGCATCTCTCCAGAATATGGAGCCTTATTCCACAGGCGACAATTGATAACTTGATACTCAGCATGCCACGCCGATGTAGAGCC
Source organism: Gymnoscelis rufifasciata (assembly GCA_929108375.1). NCBI lineage: Eukaryota > Metazoa > Arthropoda > Insecta > Lepidoptera > Geometridae > Gymnoscelis > Gymnoscelis rufifasciata. Next base: position 5,728,259 of record OV815302.1, on the reverse strand, counting down.
GTGGCTAATGCCTTGGGGGGTACATCGGATTATTAAACAGCTGCAAATAAAGTTTTTTCATTTAATTTCCACGTAAGCGTCATATGTTTTTGTAATTTTAAGATTATTTTTTTTTTGGTTTACGCACTCTTTGAGTTTTTTTAATGAAACTTTATTTTTTTACATGAACGCTTTTTATTTAATTGCATAACTGAAATCAAGAATAAATTTCGCTTCTTTTGATGTATAACATCTGGGACAAAAAAAAGTTGAATCAAAAGTATACACTAAAATAACCTTGTTCCCTAGACTTTGTTGAGTAGTGTATATAGGAACCTATCTATGACAGCTGACAGTGCGTTAGGCATATGGCAAAACAACGATTTCCGGGTCAGTTTTCATATTTTTATTTTTATTATATTCATCTGCGAAACGTAAACTGTTATTTACAAATTAACGAAGACTGTTATTGGATTAGTTCGATAAACGTACCAACCATTACTTAACGTAAAATGTTACCATGATAGTAGCGGTACACTGTACTTCTTGCCCTGCAACAATTATTTTAAACTAAATTTGGCTTTGCGAGCCACATTCAGGCACTTAATAGACAAAAGTCATAAAAATTTTTTTTTTATTTTTTTAAATGTTTTTAATACTTAAGTGATAAACCTCACTTTACAGGATAAACTATTTTTAAATTTTATGCAGAAAAAAAATTACGAATGCGTCTTAATTTTTTCTGCATAAAATTTAATAACGTTTTATCTTTATCATTTGACACGGAGGATCCAATATATCGTATTAGATCCTCTCTGGAAATATATAATGGATCCAAGTGACTCTACATGGATCCACTCGTTCTCGCCTATAATGGCATTGCTTGCTTAGTCAGCCCGACTGCCCACGCTCTGGGGATTGCGCGGCGTTATCTTCGCAGACAGGTCTTTAGGTACGACAGGAATGCCCAATCCAGTTTCGTTTAAATGGAACCGTTTTAAAACTTGGGACTAATAATTCAACTATTCAATTACTTTATTTTTCCACCGACCAAACTATTATACTATACTGTATTATTATTACACGTATTAAAATGAAGGCAGAGTTTTTTAGGTAAATTAATGTTTTCTGAAAATGTAGCCTTTTTTAAATTTCATGAAAATGGAGCCGTTTTCAAAATTTGGTTTTCCTAATTTTAATGTCAACCATGTTGATTAATATATAGGTAATGCAATATACCTGTAAAAGTACATAGCATAATCACCCCTATTTACGTTCCCACTGAGCTTTACTGAACACCATTAGGTATATAGCGATGTGCGGTGATATTTTACATGCAACTTTTGGTTGTTAATACATTCAATACTTACTAAAATAAATTGTTGCATAATAATCTTAATTAGATAATTTTGAAACAAGATATACCTACAAGGTGCAGCAAAACACATGCAAAAGCAGACTTTTTTGTCCCCCAAAAAACTGAAGATATCTATGGTAGGGTTTGTAAGTTAATGTCAAAAATGTTAACGATAAAATAACTCTAAAAATGTAAACAGTATAACAATAATGAAGAAATAATTACCTACTGTAATTTAAAACTGTACTTCTAATTAAAATGGGCGATATTTTTAATGATGTTGATGTTGAATGAGATAGGTACCATTTTCAAATAGATACGTTTCTCATTTCATTACACTTTTTCAAGTAAATTCATTTATTTAACTGTTGGGACATTAAATAACACTTAGTTACGTAAAAAAAATCAATAAATACGAGAACATTATTATTTCAAAACTAATTAAAATAATCAATTAATGGTGTAAGCAGCTGTAAAGAGATCTTGTCAAATTTGCCATACACAATGCAAGAATAATATGTACAATAATCAATAATTTTAACTAAATATAGAAATAAAAACTTTACTTTATACTATGGAAACACCATTAGGGACCAAAGTAAAATTTTCTTTCGAATAGCAGCATGAAATTTTATATAATTACGAGCTGACCTGGGGTCAGCTAGAACAAACGTTGTTTTGCAAAATTAATAATAGTTAGTAGCCGATTCTCAGACCTACTGAATACGCATATAAAATTTGGTAAAAATCGGTAAAGCCGTTTCGGAGGAGTACGGTAACTAACATTGTGACATGAAAATTTTATATATTACTAGCTGTGCCCTGCGGTGCTACCCGCGTTATAATGAATGAAGTACTCTTAACCAACAACATATTTATTTGAATAAAGATTAATATTATTATGTTGATACAACTTAAACAAATTATTTCGACCAAATTAGGTACCATAAAAACGGTTTTTGTGAGTTAATCTTTAAAGATAGACTTATACTATCGCGGACTGTTTTTTAGATCATTAAAAGAGCTTTTATTCTTTTATACATATTTTTTGTGTATCTTGAACCGTTTTCACGGCGCACGCAACGGAAGGCTTCAAAGATGAACAATTTCTCCCGTTTTTTACACATTTACCACTATATCTTTGCTCGTAGCGTGATGTTATATAGCCTATAGCCTTCCTCGATAACTGGACTATCCAACACAAAAAGAATTATTCAATTCGAACCAGTAGTTTCGGAGATTAGCGCGTTCAAACAAACAAACAAACAAACTCTTCAGCTTTATAATATTAGTATAGATATTTATTCCTGAATTTTATGCTGTTATTAAATATACATATAATCCGTCAGTTGAAAGTGTTTCCATTAAAATCCTGGGGCGCTATGTCCCTCAACGCCAATCTGGAAAGATAGAACCTTCATTAATAAACTGAATTAATTATAAGGTTACCGTACACAGGACCGGTGCCGCCATCGTCAGCTAGATGTAATTACATACTGTTCAGTATATCTATGCATATTATGTATAATGCTTAATATAATTGTATGCCTCGTGAATCGTGAGATAATGAAAGAGACCTTTGCCCTAGGGATGTGATATGAGTGACTTATGATGTACCTAATACCCATGTTAATATTGTAATTAATTATATTTACAGTGTAAGCTTATGGGTAATGCAACTGTGAAAGTCTGTGGTATTTTTGATTTGATTTAAACTGTGGCTATATGACCCGTATCGCGTATGAGCGAATCTCTTTGACCCGTCCGTCAGTGACCAAATCTCTTTTTTTTGATGTCAGCTAAGCCTTCGTTTGACCACAATCTCAACTGAAAATGATTCAATCACCTCTAGAACCCGTGAGTGTAAGAATAAAAATATTTTTACTTACTTCTTCTGCACTGACGTTAGATAACAAAATGATTCTTTTTAATTAGGTTATATATAAAAATAAAATATTTTTTCTTTTTAAATTTTGTTTAACCAATAATTTTTTTTAGGACAACGCTTTGTACCCGGTAGTATAGTATTTATTGCTAGCCCAAACGTAGGTGGCCATGAAAGCCGAATGTTGTGGTTTGGTTAAATTTACCACAGTATTGACAATATTTTGTCACAATACATTTAGGTACAAATTTAAACGGATTAGCTCTTTGAAGTGGCAGTGCCATATAGCAAGCAGAGCAGTGGTCGAAAAGTTCTAGAATGTAGACCGCGGAGCGCAGCGTAGGTCGTCCACCAACTAGATGGATGGACGACCTGGTGACGGCTGCGGGCTCACGGTGGATGCAGCCACTGCCAGCCGAAATCACTGGGGATCTTCGAGTGAGGCTTATGACCAGCAGTGGACGTCCGAAATGATGATGATGATGATATACAAATTTCCTTTCCGTTATAACCGCTAACTTATTTTCGTTTACCGTTCTTTTATTTTTTGTGTCAGATAAATATTTCTTTCCTCAAGTGCAAGTGCGGCTCTAATACGTGTGAGGTACTGGCTCGGTGGAAGAGCGCTGCTCAGCCGGCTTACTTCCACAACGAAGGGCGTAAAAAAGGTGAAGGTGGCGTGTGAAATCCCGAATTGTCGCTTTTTATGCTGGGACTGTGGTCCAATCATACGGTCCACTGAACGAGTTAATTAATGAAATCCACTAACTTCTTCATTCCGCTTCAGGAAAATGTTCAGCAAAACATTTTTTGTTGTACGGCTTGGCAACCAGAAGTTGAAACGAAAGCTTGTTAGATATTTAATGGAATCTGCGTTTGGTTACAGATTTAATAAATTACTTCGACTTTCGTCGCTGTGTTGACGCTGAGTTGAAAACAAAATAGCGTTGTTTTGTGAAATATTATTAGTGCGAGTAGGTATAATTCTAGACTTCCTTTAATTTTCTACTAGAACATCTAAAAATAATAAAAACTCGTTTATTTATAGCTTTTTTATGGCGTAGCTAGGTTTACTACGTAGATATAACGACATGTTACTTAAAGTACTTATATCGCTACACTGGACCTCATTGTAATGATTATAGATAATAATTTTCTTACATTTTTTTAACCCCAAATTTTTGAAAGTTAAATAGCAAAACAAGAATCTATCGACTGACATAAGTTGTGCTTTTATTTGTAAAATGCTATATATTTTTTTTCTGTATTAGTAAATAATAAAAAGAACCTACCCATGAAACTAAGTACATTGTCTTTTCGAAGTCAGTAAAAAACAGGAAAAAAAAACTGTGTACTTAGACTAAGACTCAGAGAGTAGGTTGAATATGACTGTGAATAATTTTATGCTAAAATTTATCTATTTTGTTTTTGAAGGTGCCTAACATAATTATAAAACACGCCGTGAATTTAAATTCTCCTTTTTTGTTAAAAAGAAGATTACGCACGCAAAATCTCGCCCGCCATAGCTACCACTGAGGGTATGTGAGGTACGCATGTCGCCTATGTCCCGGAAAATGTGCACACAGATTTATATCTGGTCGGACGTTTTCGAATAATTGCTTCTGAATTAGCTTTGTCGTTGTTAATAGGATCGAACGTACAAGTTGCATGTTTTCATGGTCGGACGGATCGTGTGATAAATTGAACCCTCGATTAAATAGACTATGTTATATACCGGTAGGAGCTTTATTACCTGCCAAATCTATATTATCATCATTTTGGTCATGAGATGTGCTCTTTATTTATTTATTTTATTTTATTTTATTCGGAAAACAAACATTGTTCTGTTGGACAGAGGCCTCCCTTGGATATATATAAGGGGGTTAGGCCACCAAGAGCTAATGCGGATTGGTCGGTGTGATAGAGCCTTATTCGTTATTCGGCTGTGGGGACCACGGGCTAGTGAGGTTGGCTTGGGTATCAATAATAACCCTACTAATATTATAAACGCGAAAGTTTGTGAGGATGTGAGTGTGTAAGTACATTTGTTACACTTTAAAACTACTAAATGGATTTTTATGACCATCACAATAATATAACTTACATATCATAATAACGTGCTAGTAATACGATACTTTTTATCACGGAAAAATGGACAATCTATTATAACGCTATTTATAATAAATATTTACACAACACTTAAGATGACACTAGAATATTTACTCACTGAAAAGATTTCATACATTTTCACAATCGAGTAGCATTTAATTAAATTTAAAATTTAAGCTCTCTCTGTACTCCCCTGCAGCAGCTCGAACAAGTTATATTTGACCGCTACGTCAGAGTATCGGTGAGTCTGTTTGTACAATTTAAGCTCTTCTACGTTGCAGCAAATATATATACACACAGATACACACTTAGCATTGTCTCTTATAGGTATATATTTTATTAAAATCATTTTAGCCGTACGGTCCACTTCTGGACATGGGTCTCACTCGAAGACGAAGACTTACATTAATAATAATAAATAATAATAATAAAATCATTTATTTACCAAAGCAGAGCATACAGAAAAATACAAATATCAGCGAAGCTCAAACTAAGCAAATCTGCTTGTATCTTGAGACTTCGGAGTGCTGTTTACAAAATGGAGGTTGTTATGCATGTTAGAGATAACGAGATACATGGAGTAGATTTCATTCTAAATAAAAAATAAATTGACATTACGAGTAACATTACGGTCAGTAGCAGCCTGTAACCACCGCGAGCTACACCAGCTCATCGGTCCATCTAGTTGGTGGACGTCATACGATCCGTTTTCTAATTCGGTTCGGCTTTTTGATTATTAAAATGGATCAAGCTCTTTGAAAGATAATTTCAAATATTTCCAAAAAAACAAGAGTAGTAAGTAAAAATCATGTGACATACAATATTATAAAACTGTAGTTACATTGTATCCATGTGATATGTAACATAACTAGAAAAACAAACTCTAAGGATCTACTATATAAATTTAAATTATTTTTACTTATCATTAAAATACTCGTAGATACCAATCAATCTTCAATCGTCACTTAGTTACTATATCTACTAAACCACAAAAACCAAACTCAGCCGTCCAAACGCCATAAAAGTCCACAAAATATCGAACAGGTGCTTAACCTTGCGTTCACTACCTCAATAATCTCTGGAGGCGAAAGCTTCATAAAATGTTTATTTAAAAATATTTCATGACTGTGTGTAGTTTCGCGACATCGCGTGACTCACGTACGGGGGATAACGTGATGATTCGCTCATTTTACTGGCAATTTGTTGTGCTTTATTCCAGTGGCACGACGCTGGCTCGGGAACATTGTGCACGTATCAGATAAATGAAATAGGTCACAGTACATGCAGAAACGCTCATTCACTTGGTTGTTGGCATTTGCCTCGGGTATTTTCTAAGTTGGCTCTCTTGAGACCTATGCCCCGCAGTGGGCTACTATGAGATGACTAGTTGCACCCTGCGGTGCTACCCGCGTTTTTATGGATTTTCGCGCAGAATCAAATATTCTCAGCCTAATGTGTTATTCTAACATGTAAATAATATCAGTAGGATATGATGATTTTCTCAGCCATTTGAATTGATATCTGATAACGTTCGTGACATTGTCTGTCTGGCATCTCTTTCTCCCACGCATTACGGCAGGCGATAGGTAGGCCCCCCCGCTCTAACTCTAACGCTAGCCGTTTTTGATGCTTTAACTAAACAGACGCACAGAGACACACTCCTTTTTACTGAAGAATAAACCTTGTTTGACGTTTTTTACAATCAATATCACCTGATGACAATTGTCGATGTAGACGAGGACACTTTAGTCTTAAAGATACTCAGATTGTCGTTATCTTAAAATAAAGTAGCAGGGGGCGAATTCCAAGCCGATTTGGAGCTAAGACTGAAAGTGGATGAGTTTAGTATATTATATACTTAATTAGATTACATATATTTTGACATAATGAAGTATTTTTCTTTTTTAACCTAACATTTAAATTCAATTTGCACGCACTGCACAAATTAAGGGAATATCCAAATATTACTCAATTGAAGACCATATTGTATACTTAAGTTCAAATATACAAGAGCATTACTTCTCCTTCATCTTTTCCGTTACGCTCTTGACAGAGCGGTCGTGGTCGTCATGCGTCGGCGGTGTGGGCAGATAATATTCGCATCACGACCGACAGCGCGCCACTTTTCTCTGTTGGAGGTCATCCTGCTGCAATCGTTTAACAATCCCCCTACGGTAGCATTACTAACCGAATCTATATAAATAAAAATGAATTGTTGTTCGTTAGTCTGATTAAAACTCGAGAACGGCTGAACGGATTTATCTTATCATAGTCTTGAAATGTTCGTGGAGGTCTAGGGAAGGTTTAAAAGGCGAGAAAAAATCGAATAATTGCCGGGAAAAAAAATTAAATAAAAACCCGTGCGAAGCCGGGGCGGGCCACTAGTTTTAAATATAAATATACATTTATGGAAAGGTTCATAAAATTATTGTGAAGCAGATTGGGAGTAAGTACATTCTGTAGATTACCTACCTTGCACACATATTTATACACGCAACAATCCTTTCAAGTTAAACATTTCTATTCTATTCTGATTTGAGGCTAGGCTGGGCTAGCAATCAACGCAGATCTGAGCGTAAAGCAAATATGTTTGTGTCTAGTTGACGAGGAACGGTTTGAGTATGGGTTAAATTTGGCATGAACTAGTTTCAACTGGATTGAAAATGAAACCAGCGATTGAAACTTTGCAATAATTTGTCTATATGTGCCATCATGATGGGTACTTAAAATTCTACAATTATGCCAAAGTACCTATTTAAGTATTGGGGGTATAAATACCTAATCAGCTATTATTAGGTAATTAGACGTTTGGGTTGTGTTTGTATTTCCTGAGGCTTTTGTTGCTTGGCCTCAAAAAGAAACGGACCATTTTGGCTACAAACCGCAAAAAATACTACGATGGCATTTATTCATTAGTAAGAGAAAACTAGACGTAGCTGTTATTGATGACAGTGTGAAGATTATTAAAACTAGCTAAACGACATTATGGCTGCAATACGAATATTACTCGAAACTTACCAAAGCACATACCGTAAACATCTTCTTCTTTTTTAAGTTTTATGGCATTCATGACTGGCTATTGCGCCGTCAATAGCAAACGTAATCTCTATGATCAAGAAAGTCTTCAACTCGGAATCTCTTGTCATATTACTTCAAGCTTAGAAGGACCCGTCATAGATAAAACTGCCAACGTTAAAAACCTCTTTTCTTCTTTGTTTACTATTGTCTACGCTAGGGCTGCACCCTGTCGCGAGAATATTGCAGTAAAAATATTTTAAATTGTATAATGTTTTAATATATGATTAGATATAATGTAATTTGTGTTCCTTATTGTTTTTGTGTGTAAATATGTTTATACATATAAATTCTTTAAGGTTTTATGACATCGTAAAAATATGTGTAACACATATTGCGCTTGCTGTGACTACCTGTAATTTAGTATATAATTCAGTGTATCGTTTACTTAAGTGTATTCGTAAGTGTATTTTCTAGTTGGTGGTCCTATTAAATAAACAAGTATTATACTCACATCTCACACTCGCAATTGTCACGTTTTCCAGTTTTCACACTTATCACACTAAGAATACAAGCTGTGCTTATTTAGCTATAGGAAGGAACTGATAACAATGAGCAGTATAAGTAACGATCGCATCTTAGGAGCATTGTTCAGTTAAGCCGCGCTGAAGAATTGATAGTTACAATACAATACCCAATGTATAAATGAGTTGTCTTTATTAAGCACTAGCTTTTCACCTGAGGGCGTCTTTTCACATCAGGCGTTTTATGGACATTTCCCTGGAAATACGAAATTCTCAAAGTAAAAGTGTTCTATGTTCTCGTCGTCCGTGCGTCCAATAATGCATTCAACACAAAGCTTTTGTTTTAACGGTTATTAGTTCCTGAAATTGCACACAAACTCACAAACCCAATACTGTAGTAATTTATTATTCAATGCCAATGCACCTAATATTAAAAAGTGGTTAACAATATTAGGGCAGGTATTTTTTTTTATAGTCTGTACATAAGTAGTACATAGTTACATTCTTTATCATACGTGATCCTGACATCGACTGGCTCAATTAAACCCATAATTACTCGCGTATAACGCGTGGGGTGCTTTAAACTCCAGTTTTAGAATTGGAAAAAATATACCAAATACATGAATCATCTTAATTTTATAAAAAAATATTGTTAAATTAAACAACAACATTAAAAAAAAGTGAGTGAGTATATGGATTATCTTTATCACCCCAAACTAGAATGAATTTTCGCCACAGTTTTGTTTTACAATTTGGTATAACATGATATCAGCATTATAGTATTACATTGATGGCAATTTTTACACAATCTTTTTGATGTTCGGTATCTTGTTGTACCTTATAAATGCCCCTGGTCATTTTCTGAGGGTTCTCAAGGGCTCTTAGTGGCTGAAACGGAACCCGGTAGCCAATTGCTCAAACACACTCTCCTACTTTAGGTGAGTTAGTTTAGTTGAGTGCGTTATAAAAACCCCTATCCTTAATGGAATTAAATAATACATTTCAGTACAGTAACAATCAGTGCAGTAAACTTAAACTACAATTACAAGAAACGTTCAAAAAGGCTCTGGGGTGCAAAACACCCCACGCGAGTAATTACGGGTTAATAGATACAAAATATTTGTGACGATTATTTTATAGGTAGCAAATTTATACCTTATATATTTGTTACTTTAGAACCAAAATTGCCACAATTCATGATTATATTGCCTTTTCACAAAATTGCTGGCTTAGCAATTCAATATAAGTTTAGTAATCTTTATCTTTTTTTCTTTAGTGTTGGCTAAGTGGGAGGATACTCGATTTTTATTCCGAAGGTCGTGGGTTCAAACCCCGCCACGAACCTCTGAATTTTTCTTCTTGAGAAATTTATGTGCTCTCTAAACACGTGCTTTAACGGTGAAGGAAACCGGCATGTTTTGAGAACTTTAAAATAGTTTGAAGGACATGTGACATTCACCAACCCGCACTTGGCCAGCGTGGTGAATAAAGGTCTAATCTCTCTCGCCAAGAGAGAAGTCCCTGTGTCCAAGCAGTGGGAACGTTAATAGGGTGATGATGAATCTATATCTCATCCACAAACCTCCATTGATTGGCCCAGAATGGTGAGTTATGGCGTAACTACATTATAATTTTCCCTTACCTATTACCATCAGTATTTGTTTCGGCCGTAGGAAGTCCACTTCATAGGCCTCCCTCTGTTCTGTAATCTTTTGTTTTCCGACTTTTGGAGGACTTTTTGGACTTGGACTTCAGGAGTCGTATGCCGAAGCTTTAGGGATGCGATTACAAAGAAAAATCCATAATAAGTTTTAAGTTATATTTCATAGTATAATGTTAAGGCTAAGGTCGTATACATATAAAATATATATACGTATACGTGGTTTGTGGGGCATTACCTTGCTGTAACAGAGTTTCTAACTAGGACAGGAAGTAAAATCATAAAGACTGCGTTAATTATGTATTTCTTTCTTTGGTTTTTAATCAATTAGTTTCAGTTGGCCGGGTTCTGCGCACCCACCGGAGGACTAAATTTAAAACGACTTTTTGTTTCGTATCGTATACACATCAAATTGGTCTATCAACTATTCTGTAAATACAGTTTAGAAGTCCACGTGCAAATCCACATGTATTAATTTCAAACTAAACCTAAATTCAAATAACTTATCGTATTCACAGTCTACTAAACCGCGATAATAATGCCCAATAATTGAAAGATTAAGATATTAGTTATAATATTATAGAGGTATAATCTGTGATTTAGACATAATGTTATTTACATTTAAGTTATATTTACCAACTAGATAGCTAACATTTATTTATATAATTTTTGAAATAAATCTTGAATTAAGCTTTACCTACTCTAAACTAAAAACAAGTTAAATTTTCGCTGACGAAGTTCAACAACAAACAGGACATACAAAGCCACTCTATTTTATGGAAAAATGTTGTATGTTAACGGCAATGTGACTAGTATGAATAACTCCACTAAAAGCCGTTGAAAGGCTAAAAATATTTCCTCGGAACCCGTGCTCAAGCCTTATATTTACCTAAGCGTCTACAAAATCGATAGCCAGTTTATCTTACTTTAACCACATTTAAGGTTACTATTTAAACAGAAATCGGCTCCAAATGAGTTTCTACTGTAACGTTATAATTACATTTATAGAGTGGAGCATCTGTCGAAAATATATATCGATAGGTAAACACACACGTGAAAAAATGTGTATACTTTTTCATTGTTAATTTTATAGGTCTTGGAATAACCTAGCATTCTTCCATTTTATGTGTATACCTCTAATAAATCTCAATAGATTTTTGAATATTTCGCACCTTAATTCAGACAAAGTATTAACTCAACATTTTAATTTTGTGGGAAAACGCATTTAATGAAGTTAATTGAATTTTTTTTATTGTTATGTTTCAACATTATCGTCGTCTGTTTATTATTATTTCAGGGCACTTTAAGTAAAATTTGAGACGTAATTTGCTCCAATCCAACCACACAAAAAACCAGATCAATTGACGACGTCTTGACTACCATGGATTAAGCGTACTAAAACCATCTAATAATGGTCCAATCGTACAACATCCCATGTTGACATTGTACGAGTACAAATCATGAAATATGGACATAAATTGCTCACAATGTGACTATTAATAAATAATAATAATCATTTATTTCAGGCATCTAAGGCCCATATAAACATATACCTTATAGACTATTAAAAGTATAGTAGTAGTACTATTAAATGTATGGCTCCGAATCAATGTCAAAGTCAAAACGTTTATTTCCTTAGACGCAAATGCATAAATGGGCAGGTCAACTTAAAGCTAATTTAAATTAAAACTATGAATAATCAAGGAAATAACTTTAGAATGAAACAGATCGGCGAGAAAGTTAATTAAATAAAAGCAGAACATGTCGCATATGTGTTACTTTATATTTTCAAGTTCATTCATCCCTTGCTCATTCGATTCGATTTCCGGTGGCTAAGAACTTTCTACATTTTGCTAAACCTCGTTTTGCTACCTACTTACATCATTATGGGATTTTCCCTAACTTTCCTGTTCCTTGATTCCATAAAAGATTTTTAGAAATAGCTGAATTTTTGCCAAAATATTTCGTAATTTGAACATCGTTAGCATTTTTTTATGAAAAAGCCAGCAAGAGTGGTTGATTCTACTGAATTATTAGAAGCAGACCAATCTGCATATTTAGTATATCGTGAAAAGAATCGCGTGTCTATAATGACGTTATTTCTTACAATAACAAGGGTATTCACAAGTTGAAGGACTTCGCTATTTGGGTTAACAACCGTTCAAATTAATTATGACTATTACCCGTTACCTATTTTCATTGGACCTATTTCACATTTAATATATTTTTTGTTTGAATAGCCAAAAAACCCGGTTATACGAAGAAACCAATTATGTTGTGTACAATATCTGTATCGGTGACCGCAAGTAGTGAAACGACCGCTGGTTGGTTACACACTCGTTTATTGTACTAAGATGGGGTGCGAGGGCGCAGCCACGCACACTAACGTAGGTCTTACTTGTACACATACATAACATTCCTTCCCCTAGTACAATAATAATAACTAAACATCTATTTAAAAGAATTTCTTAAAAGACACGTGTGTATTATTGCGTAACAATCTTTTTATAGGAGGTGGGCTTCGATCACTCTGGCTACTTTCATCGGAGGTTCTTGCCTCATAATATTCCTCATCAGTCTCGTGTTGTGTACGCAAACTTGTGTCCCGAGTATCTGTATTTGCATCTACTGCTTTTTCGTTCGTGCTCGAGGTTGACGTACTTGCTTCGTACATTTCTTCTCTCCTTCCTCTCCCTGTCCGACCTTGTTCGGGTAGTGCTTCTGCTTCGTCTGGTGAGTAATCAGGCTGCGAAGTTAATGTTGGGGAAAACACAGTCGGCGGCGGCGAGCTCGGCGGTGGCGGCGGTGACGGCGGCGGTGGCGGTGAGCGCGGCGGAGCGCTTGGCCCTGGATCAGCATCCTCGACCGAGGGAGCAGAGAGTGCTGGTAGCTCCAGCAGTGACGATGATTGTGATGCTGAGGTACGGAAGGGTATAATCTTTTTTGTAGCACAGCCACCAATATCTTCAAGATTGTTACGGTCGTCTCCTTTATATGCCATCAATTGGTTGCAGTGCCTTTTACATAACTCAGAGCTTTCCAAGTCCTTAATTAAATACACGACTTTTCCTAACCGTTTAAAAATAATACCTTTACACCAAGTAAAATTTGTTTTATTCACAAACTTTTTATATAAAACTATTTCATTTATTTGTAACTTTTTAAATTTATTTGTTACATGTTTTTTAAACTGCGAAAACTGTGGATTTTGAACGTCGTTGTGTGCAGGTGACGAGGGTGACGATGGTGGCGATGATTTAGGGTTAATAATGTCTAAACGAGACCTCAGCTTATGACCGAATACCATTTCCGCGGGAGACAACCCTGTTGTAGTGTGAACGGAGTTTCGATAATCCATTAGATACTTTAAGAGTTTTAAATTACTATCTCTTGAATTTTGAGCTGAGGTTGAAAGACAAGATTTTATTCCTCGTTTTACTATTTTCACAAAACTTTCTGCCTGGCCGTTACTGGGCGGGTGGTACACCGGCGAAGTAATGTGGCTGATTCCGTTACTCGCGCAAAACATTTTAAATTCACGTGAACAGAAAGATGAGCCGTTATCACTTACAATGGTTCCCGGTAAGCCAAATCTCGAAAAAAAATCGCACAGTTTTGAAATAACCTCAGCTGATGACGTAGCGGCATTCATACTATAAACTTCTAGCCACTTAGTGTAAGCGTCAACTACTACTAAATACATACAACCTTTATGTGGCCCTAAAAAATCTATATGTATTCTGTGAAAGGCCTTTAAAGGGAAGCTCCAACGCACGGGCGGCGCGCGCGCCGGCGCGGGCCGCAGCTGGATGCAGACGTCGCATGAGCTTATCATTGTTTCTATGGCCTGGTCAATGCCGGGAAACCAGAATCTTGAACGCGCCTCGGCCTTAGTCTTGACAATTCCTAAATGAGATTGATGTAGTTCCATTAGCACAGTTTTATACAAATTACTAGGTATAACGACCTTATGCCCCCTCATAACACACCCATTCTCTACAGATAATTGAGTTCTACACAAATAATATGCCTTCAATCTTACATCGGTTAACTTAGGCGGCCATCCCTTTAAAATACATTTTTTTACTAAACTTAGTATAGTGTCAGTATCTGTTTCAGCGCGTAATTTTTCAATTGTTAGCGGCATAGACCCGTCCATGACAAAACATAGATAGGTAGCCCGGTCGTATGACACCTCGCAGTCGCAGCACTGGCACTGTTCGGTGCACGCGCACTCGTGCACTGCGCTCTGAAGGCTAGAGCGAGACAAGAAATCTGCGGTGTTATCAGCGCTACGTACATACTCAATTGTATAATTATAGCTACTTAGGAATAGCGCGTAGCGCTGAAGCCTATTGGAGGACATTTCTGGTACTCCTTTGTTTGGGCCGAATATTGATAAAAGCGGCTTATGATCCGTCCGTAAAACAAATGGTACAGATCTGCCGTACAGATATTGATGAAAACGACGGACACCATAAATTATAGCTGTTGCTTCTTTTTGTATTTGAGAATAACGCTTTTCCGCGCTGTTAAGCGTCCGCGATACAAAAGAAACAGGTCTCTCAATGCCGTCCTGACCCACCTGAGAAAGTACACCACCTAGGCCACTAGAACTAGCATCGACCGTTAATATTATTTTAGCACTAGGGTCAAAATGGGCGAGTACTTGGTTGGACGTCATTAAAGTCTTGATTTTATTAAATGCCTGCTGATGAACGTCTGTCCAGTTCCATTTACACCCCTTTTTTAATAATTCATATAACGGACTTAAGACGATTGAAGCATTAGGTACAAAATTTCTGTAATAATTAATGAGGCCTAAAAATGACTGGAGCTGGGTCACGTCTGTCGGGGTCGGGGCTCCAATCATAGCCTTAACCTTATCTTTTGATTTTTTTAAACCCTCATTTGTAATAATATACCCCAGATAACTAACCTCTTCTTGAAAAAAACTACACTTGTCTTTTCTGAGTGTTAGACCTGCATCCTGTAATCTTTGCAGTACCGTATTTAGGCGCTCAGTATGTTCTTTATTATCCTTCCCTGTGACCAAAATATCATCCAGTAGACATAATACACTACACCCTCTATACCGGACAGTACCCCCTCAATAGCCCGCTGGAAGATAGACGGCCCGCTAGCCAAACCAAACACAAGTCGTGTAAATCTTAGTAAGCCGCGGCTAGTATTTATACAGGTAAGATTTTTCGATTCATCATCTAGCTGGAACTGATTGTAGGCCATTGATAGGTCAAGCTTAGTAAACTGCTGACCGCCGCAGATTTTAGAGAATAATTCGCTGGTAGTAGGTAGCGGATATTGTTCTATCAACAGCTGTTTATTTATGCTAACTGAATAATCTGCGCACAGTCTGACGGACCCATCTCGTTTCAGTACAGGAACTATAGGTGACGCGTATTCTGAGTACTCAATGGGCTCAAGAATACCTAACTCAATCAATCTATCAATTTCTTTATTTACCTTATCGCGTAAGGCAAATGCTACCGGTCGCGCTTTGCAAAAAACCGGTTTTATATTTTCTTTTAACCGTAACTTAACTTTGTACTTATTGAATGTACCTAACTTATCGGAAAATAACTCCTGATAACGTTCTTGGATCTGCCTGATAGGTAAATCTGAATCTATGTGGTTTATTGCTACTAGGTGCAGATTAAACAAAGAAATAAAATCCCTGCCTAAAAGAGGAGGACCTCCATCTCGGATCACATAAAACACTATTTTCTTTGTTTGTCCAGCGTAACGGACTGGTAATAACAACGTCCCTAAACAACAAATTATTTTGCCGTTGTACGTCATCAGCTGTTTATTTGTTTTTGATAAAGGCACATTTCTAAATGTTTCGTTATAAAAGTTTTCGGAAATTACGGTAACGGCGGACCCGCTATCAATCTCAAATCTAAAAGGCAAATTATTTACTAATAATTCTTCTACCATGGGTTCTCCCCTTAAAGATCGGATATTATACAACTCACCGTCATCACCGGACTCATCATCGCCCTTATCACCGCAATCCAACTTAACGTAATTCACTGATTTTGAACACATTCTACGCAAGTGGCCTTTTGCGTGACACTTTTTGCAGGCATAATTCGCGAACCGGCACTCAGATGATTTGTGATTTGTATAGCCACATCTACACCTATCTTTACCGACGTTAGCACTTTTATAACTTTTTGCCACGTTAAACAGCTGACTATTTCCCATTGTTTCGGTCGAGGGCACGCTGGCACTAGCTGCGGCGGCGGCCGCGCGAACACAGCTCATATTTTCGGCCATCTTGACGACTTCCGCCATGCTTAGTTCTGCTAGATCCTTTGTGTACAATTTTTCTTTTTCTTGTCCCGGCAACATACCCATCAGGAACCTGTCGCGAAGCGCTTCTTCTACGTTTAAGAATGCACATTTTTCAGTTAGACCACGTAGGCGCGCCGCCCACTGGGTGTGCGATTCGCCGCTTTGTTGAACTGCCGCGTAAAAGGTATGACGGTCAGCAAATCCAACACGTTTCGGAGTGAAATGCGTATCTAGGACTTGTAACAGATCTTCGTAGGGTACGTCTTCAAGGTCTTTGGGAAGCACCAAGTCTGTAGCTAGCTTGTAGGTACCCTCAGTGAGTGCGCTCAGCAGGATCGCCTTTCGTTTGCAGCCCGAAGCATCCGTCGCAGCGGTGATGTCATTCGCCAGAAAATACTGCGTTATCCGGCCTTTATACATCTTCCACGTTTGTAAATTGTGGTCGAAGATATTTAACACACCGAATTGAGACATTATTGATGCTATTTTTTTTTTCTTATTCGCGGGTAGAACGTCGCCACTGTACAATATTTGTATCGGTGACCGCAAGTAGTGAAACGACCGCTGGTTGGTTACACACTCGTTTATTGTACTAAGATGGGGTGCGAGGGCGCAGCCACGCACACTAACGTAGGTCTTACTTGTACACATACATAACATGTTGTTAGTATTTTTACTTGTCAGGTTTAATTACCAAGTACTTCCTGATATTATGTCATGAAAAATTTTTAACAAATTTTATTTTATAATTATTGCTAAACAAAATATAAAACTATGGTGAAGTAATTGAATGAAATAAAGCTTTCTGAGTGAACTTTTTAACGCGCTATTATAAAATCTAAAGGTACCTACAGTCTATACAAATATTACTTTACAAACTATTTGAACATAAACGGCAAAAAGGATGTACTTGCTTCAGCGAGTAGGTTAAAGTAAACCATTTTTCAGTGTAACAATGCATATTATAAACGTTTTGCGTCTTACATAAATATACAATATATTTTTAGTGGCGGAAATTAATTGAAACGAAATAAAATCTAAAATCGAGGGTCCTAAAGTAGTCTGAAGTATCCAAGAAAAAACAAATTTGCAGATATTCGGTTCTTCTTCCCACTTCCACCCCCATAACTTTTAAGCAATTCAACCGATTTTCATCAAACATGTTCAAGAATACTCGGGCGAACGCCACCTTTCATACAAAAAATAACTTAATTGAAATCGATTATTTATTATACATACTTGTAACACCCCTCTTATTTGGTCGGGGGTTAAATATATGATCAATTTCTTGTCACGGCAATTTATTCCTCTAGGGTGTAGATTCTGAACTGGAGTATAAACACGCACCTGCTTAGTTTCCCAAGTTCCTATGCTTAGCAATCAGATAACTTCCCACATCCAGTGCGAAAGCACAAGTCACATCAAGAACTTGGCGCACGTACCTACTTTTCCTAGTTGGCCGAGTCTTCATGCGACGTGCATTTCACTAAATTGGCATCAGGCTTTGGTAGCAGGATAGTACCCCGTATATAAAGTATAAAATGATATTATTTTGAAATGTGACGTGATGATCTTTCATTTGATATCTCACTCGAGTATATTTGCACACATTCGGTTATTCTTCCCCACTTTCACCCACATCTTTTAAACGGCTCGATCGATTTTATTAAACATGATACAAGTCCAAGAACACTCGCACGTAAGTGACCTTTAATGCAAAAGAAACTCAATAAAATTGTTTCATCCAAGAACCAAGGACAGACAGACAGTCTCGTCAAACTTATAACACCCCCTGGTAGGGTTAATAAAATAACTGACTTCAGAGATGCAGTCAGATAATTGTTAATGAAGTTTTATCTGTTTCATCATGTTCTTGCCATTTAGATGTGTAATATATGTGATGTACCTTTGAATATAAGCAGGGTCTATCAAGTAAAATAAATGCCAAAACACTCCGGATGCATCTTCAGTTGCATTTCGGTTAAATTGATAATATTTAAACAAAATAAAACCGAATAAGGAAACCAAGTAAGGATTTTGACTCTACACAATAAGGAAAGGAATTGTGTTATTATCTGTCTCGTAATAAGCACCTGGCCTACGTAATATAAAATACAGTCCATCTTTCCAGTAAAAATTGCAAAACTCAAACAACTCCACAGAAATAGACTTCGTAATATTTCGCCAGCCAGTATTGTCAGACAGCCTGTTATTAAGTTGACCCCAAACGTGCCCCAACTGATTACGGTTGCCGAAAAACAAAGAAGTGTGCCAAGATGCTAAAGCCAACCTTTTTTCATCATCATCATTTACTTTCTGGCCGTGGAAATTAAGCAACCTTTCATCTTTGTGCTCTTCAGGTGGTCCAAGGGTGCTATATTTTTTGCCCAGCTTTCAGGCTATATTGCCAGCAAAAGCTAATAAACCGTAATCTAGCCGCGCGCCGTCGGCCCCAGCGGGGCTCCCAGACAATCAAAAATTTAATTTAGTCGGCTTAATAGTTGGCTGGCTAATGCCTGTATTACGGCAAAGTAACTAAAATGAAATTAAGCGCTGAATGAGCGATTTGTACCTATGTGTTCACCTTTCATTCGCGTGACTTATATAATTTGGAATAATAGAAAATTAACCCTTTCACAACTTTATTTAAAATAGTGTAAAAAACTTTACAGTTACAACCTCGCCTTGCTTTTTCTAGGAACGTACACCAAAACTTTCGGCATGCAATAGCTGCCAATTTTTTTCTTCTGTCTACAACGTCGCTGGTAAGCACTGAAAAGTTAAATTGGATGTTGTTTTCTTCCTATCTAATCTTAAAGATGGCCATTGTCAGGTACGAATAAAAAGTTAATCTCATTAAGGTTAATGCGTTTTTCTTTGCAATATAAGACAATACAGCGCCTGGCCTTTGAGGCAGCGGTAACAAGCCTATTTACACAGATAAACAAAGGAGAGCAAACTCCGAAAGATCACGAGCGCATTACAGGACACCTTCCATTGTATAAGTATTATAAAAAGGGGACGTCGACGCCCTGAACTGCGTTTTCTTTGTTTCTGAGATTACACTTTTCATAACTCTCGTGAAAGCAGCGAACTCATCATAGGTCCGGCTTTGCGCATTTAATACGTCCCTTCATTTATGAGAGACAACTCTTATTTGTAGTAACCCGTATAATGAACCTTTCTAGTTTGTCGCCCTGCGGCTTCGTCCGTACCAAATGGTGTTCCCATAAAACCCACCTATGCTCTTGCCACGGAGTACTTACTTGATATAGTTGTGAGGATAGTCTAGCAATATTTATTTATTACTCTTGAACACTCTATTTATTGATAAATTTTATGAAACATTTATAGATGCCTAAATTTGCAAATTATAGCATTTGGTCAGTTAAAGTCAGCTTCCAAATTATTAAGCGTTAACAGTCTAAATAGCTGAATAATTAATGAAGTGTGAAAAACAGAATAAAAGGTTAATTTCCTAATGACAGATATTTAATACAAAGTCACTGGAGTTTCTACTTTCACAGTGCTTTATTATAAAACCTCTTAGATTTTATCTTCGTTCGAAACTTTCTCTCAACAGAATGGTTAAGAGCTATAATAGTATGCATAATGGTAAAACAAAAAACATAGATAAGAGTGAGAGTGAAATAGATATTTTCTCCAATCGCCTTCATAAATTTAAAAGCAGTATTAGACTGCAACTTTGTCACACTAGTTTTTAATCTGGCTGTTTTATTTTTATCTTATTTTGTATATTCAATAATTATTTTAATTTTGTATTTAGGTAATTGTTTTTTTATTTTTATTTATATCCCTTTTTATTAGATATTTTAAATCTTGATTTATTGTAATGTTTTATTTAACGGTTTTTTAAGGTATTTAAATCTATGCATGTAGGTAATTAGTTAAGGGTTTTTTTTTGCAATGATGTTTGTATCTATAATTAAGGTGACATTTGTAAAGTGGATTCAATTTGGATTTGTGTTTCATGTGTTTGTGTTCATGTCCACTTTGTTGATACAATAAATAAATAAATAAATAAACTTAAAACATAAGTTAGAAGAATACGAATATTTAATTATATATTTTGTTGATTCCTTGATATCTTTCTGAAGCCTTGAAAATTGAGTAATTGAGGTAAATTTAATAAAATACCTCAATTTCTATGTCTTACGTGGAATCAATTAACCAATATTTTTGTAATGATGTTATATCTATTTAATTAAAATGTGTGGTTTCTATCTTAAATAAATTTTATACTTTTATAATATATTTGATTTGACAAGGGTCTTAAGCCTCTAACGGGTATTAATGAGATAAATACCTACTATTGTACGCGTACGTGTGTGTAAGTGTTTTACTATTAGTTCCTTAGGTAAATAAATAATTAAATTATTGAATTCACATATATTTTGAAAAAAAAAGCTAATCTTAAACTTGGGCTTCAAAATAGCGGACTAGCACTCAATTCGGAATATTATCAATGTATACCAAATTAAATTAACGAAACCCTTTTGTTATTTAAAAGTGCGCACCTTAACTTTGGTGTGTTCGTACATAGGTGCGAGAAATGATATTCACGATATTAAATAAAACACATGTTTTCTTCAGGAAATTTATTTCAGTTCAACACAATGTAGGTAAAATACCTATGTATACATATAATATTCTATAATAATAACAGATTTGTTGATGTTTCGTTTCAGATAAACATAATAAGAGCTGCAACATCATAAACTTAATTACGCTTAAATAATAAATAATGTTTGGAATGGATCACTATTTTTAATATCAGAATAATACTGTGAATGTTACGAAGAATTTACTTTCAGATACAACTAGGTAGGTATTTATCAGAAATATTTGATTACAGCTAGGTATATTTTATTAATCTACATAAGTTATAATACCCAAGAATTTAACTTACATATTAATTAGCATCACAGAAAATTCAAGATACTTTTGCAGTTTTTTCATGTTTCTAATAATAAACTGTTTGTATATAAATAAATACAACATTAGAATCAAGTCAGGATTTTCGATATGTTTAAAGCTCGATCTTGTTCATTTATAGAGCCGAGGTAAATTATTTTAACTAAAAGACAATTTAAGCATAAGCATAGATAAATTATATACTTTATACAAAAGGACTGGCACAGAAAAACAAAATTTTGTAACTCGTATAGGTAATAAAACACTTGTTAATTGTACATTGCTATTAGGAATTAATTTCATGAAATTATACAATTTTGAAGCACCTTGTATAGGTATTAGTTTGATAAATTTACATCCAAAAATCATTATTTAATCCTTTAAACACAAAATGAAGTTCCAACATTATATTATACGGACACGAGCAGAGAAGATCACGTTAGGATTTTCCAAGTTACAAAATTTTGACAGTGACTATCTTCTTTAGCCAATATACAAGTAGGTATATAAATTCGTTTGAAATTGAATACGAGATTTTGAGCTATGTGCTAGCTATCGTTCTTATGAAGTAAGTACCTATGAAACATTTAAAAATCAATGAAAGTAGGTACAAGAAAGAAGTAGTATAATCTATTATTAGATACAGACACTGACTTAACATAAACTACCCGAGCCTTTAGTCACGTATTTCAAGACCTAAAATCAGTTTTTTTATTCTCCCCAGATACAAAGTTGTATATTTTTAATATTTATAAAATATGATATTTATTCTACAAATTTCCTAGATCTTCATTTTGTAGTAGGTTATAAATTCAGTTCAGTGGTAAGATACAGTTGTATGTTTCGAAGAAGATGTTTGATAATGCAATGATAAATAATGTGAATCTGATGTTTATTTACATTAAGAAATTTTCTTTAAATTAAAATATTAATATTTTAATAACTTGACAGCTAGATGAAAATTCTTAACATTCTTATTTCACGAACATGTTCTATAATTTTAGAGTGCGGGCAGTAGTTCAACTAGAGCAGTTGAACTGTTGTTCAACTAGTTGGGCCACGGGCCTTTTAAATGACACTCGTTTTTGAATGTGCCGTTTTGTTTATTTCCGATTTAGGTATATTATGACGTAAGAAAAGCTCCAGTCGGCTGTGAAAATATTCAGTTCAAGAGGCCGCGATACACAAAAAATGAATATTCCGAGTCATAATGAAATACGTAGTCTTGTTTCCAAAGGTTAAAACAAAAAATATATTCTTTCGTTCCTCGGTTTTGATAATAATCAACACGTTTCTATTGATTATCAATAGAATATTAATTTTACAAAACTCGTAAGAAAGTAGTGGGATTTTTGTTTGTTACACTTGACTTATTTTTTAAGTGCCCATTCGAAAGCTACCTAGGCACGGAATGTGTTCCTAAGGAAAATATATTACGTGGAGCTAAGATAGGTAGATTCATTTCTACTGGTCAATCAATTTACATTAAAAATCAAGCCAAATAAGTCAGTATTCATAAAATAAAATATTGTGGTGTATCTTTTTATTGTGACTTATATTGACTAGTACAATTTTAAATAATCATTTACAATATTTAACTTTACAGAATTTTTTCATATCTAATTTTGACCTGGAATTACGGTTGCAAAAACAAACCTTAAAAAAAACATACAGATGTATTTATATATTAATAAATTGAATTGAATTAAAAAAGAAACGTGTTCAAAAGTTCATAATAACCTACGAGACAAGATAAATTTGAATAATTTAAATGCAAAAAAATAACAAACATCTCCAAAGCTTTGTGGGTGTCGCTGGCTCGCGGCCTCAGTGTAAGGTTTCCTAATTGGGATGCGGGTTTGGACTACACGTAGCTTTCTCTTGCGTTTTCCAGAAGAGGGGTCCTTGTGGTGACAATCTCTCGTCGGCGGGACATAGTTCCACTTGTTACACTCCGCCGGTCGTCGCCCAGGGTACCGATGCTCTACAAACATAAAGAAAATATCCCTAAGTCGAATGGTCAACAAAAGCAAAAAATGTTAGCTAGCTTTCTTTTAATAAATTTATTATTTATTCTTCTTGAAAAGTGATGATATTATTTTTTATTTGAATGGCGATAATTTCATTTCAAATTTATTTGTCGCTTTTAAACACAATGTCGTATAAGGTCGTTAGTCGTATAAGGTTAAGTTGAAAAAATGTGTTATGTTTATTCATTCATTGAAAAATCAACAGCTGATACATTACAATTCAGGCTAGTAAAATAACAGAGCGCTAGTTAAAGATTTTCACGTATATAATACATAATGCCTTAAATTAAAGTGTAAACACAAACAGTGAACACTATGAAAAACCAAATGTTTCATAGAATATTCTGGTTAAAATTAATTTTATTGTTGCTGAAACATACACCCATAACCTATTAAGGTTAACTGGAAGAAATTGCTTTGAGCAATAAGACCGCCTAGTAAGGTACCTACTGCTGAAGATTACCGAGAAAATAAGGTAAGTACCTGTTCCATTATTCCGTTCAATGGAGTGTGTAAAAAAGATTTTTCTATTCTATTATATTCTTCACGTTCACTGATATTATGGCTAGTTTAAGGGAAAATTTTATTTAATGCTTAGTGAAAATACTTCCAAGATAATATAATTAATAATAATAATAATATAATACTAGGATATTTATTTTCTCAACACTTATTACCTTATTATCTCTAGGGTAAACATTGAAGGAGTGATCAGTGAATTATTGAGCAATAAGTGTGAGACTGGTGCCCGCGATTATTAAATAGAAAATGTGTACCGTGCCGGTTTTCCGGCATTAAAGTTGATTATTACCCACCGCTTATACCGCCATAAACATAGAAGATGTTAAACAACACAACTTATGAACTCCAACAGCTTAAGCGTTCCCACTCCTGGGACACAGGTCATTCTCTTGACGAGAGAGAAAAACGCCTTAATTCACCACGCTGGCCAAGAGCGGAATGGTGAATGTCACATGTTCTTCAAACTTTTCAACGTTCTCAGAACATGCCGGTTTCCTCACGATGTTTGCCTTCACCGTTATAGCAGGTGCTTAAAGCGCACATATATTATATTATCCGAGAAGAAAAATCCAGAGGTGCGCGGTGGGGGTCTGTACCCACGACCTCCGGAATGAAAGTCGAGTGTTCTCCCACTTAGCCAACACTGCTATAAACGCAATGAACGATCAAGCTCTATGCTAAATTTCATACAAATTGGTTGAAGATTAAGGAGATAAGAGACAAGAATTAAGTAATTCTTATTGCGCATTTATCTGCAGGATTTTTGATATAAAGTTTGTGTCTGTGTGTAGTGTATTTGTTTCTCCTTTACGCAGGGATGGCTCGACGGATTTGGCAGAAAATTGGATTATACGAGTACGTAGGTTCTTCAAACTGAAATACTAAATATAAATAATAATAATACTCATGCTATATTTTATCCCGAAAACAATTTTCTGTCAGAATATTTACTTCAAAATGTGACATGAGTAATTAATAATTTTACTATTATTTCTATTTCATGAGAAAGGCTCCTTAATTTCTGAATTCTATGTGCAGGCTTTTGCCTAAATATAAGTAGTAATTTCGTATATTACTCATTGATCGAACATGAATAAATATTTTTATGTTATACGGTGTGTTATGGTCGGATTTAAGATACTTTACTATCATGTTCTATTTTAAATTTAATCGACAAAAAAACCACACAAGCGGGGTTCGTTTGCAAAATGTTTTGCTAAAAATATAACCTCAAAATGATTACCGCTTATCACGAAAATAATTAAGAAACGGGGTCCAACAAATACCTACAACTTAAAATGGCCAAGATAATCCCTATTCATTTAATAGTATATATGTGAACAATAATAATAATTATACGGTAATGGCATAAAACCATAAATTATTTTAAATATAAAAAAATATTGGATATGAATTGTCTCAAGGGATTTTAGCTGTCGGCTCCCGGAATATAGCTGAAAGCTGCATTAAATCCGTTCAATAGTTTAAAGGATTTAAGCGAACAGACAGCGGAAGTGACTACATTTTATATTATTTAGGTGCGCGTTGAATTATATCGTTTAAAGTCAAAGTCAAACATTTATTTTCTTAGAAGCACAGGACATACATGGACAGGTTAGCTAAAAATTAATAAAACTTAATTGTTTATACAAAAATTATCAATTGAATTTATTAACAATTATGAACATTAATGGAACTCTTCGTAAATATGAAATACGAGGTAAAATAAATAAACCGAAAAACGGAACACTTCTTCTATTTCAAAGAATACAATTGATCTCCAAATGGAAACATAACATTCTGGATATTACAATATCTTGTTTACCGTTGGGCAATATGTGCGCATCGACGTAAAGTTGTAAGCGAGCAAATTTGCCTGAATCCTTGCGACGAGGTTTACTTAACTTGTAACTTAAATCAAGTTAGATTGAACCAAGTTTCTTTACCCCAAGTTAACCTTCGAGTTTTATTATAATCTAACTAACGTCCTACCATGTTAACAGAAAGCATTTTCAGATAACATATAACGCTTTTATTTACTGGATAAATTCATTTTCTCATAGCACTTAATAAAAAAGGCAATATAAAACGCTACAGCGCAGATAACTATGTAGCATTTTCCAATAGATGTTAAAAGACAAAAAACAGCTTCATACGATACGATTATGAGAGAAGTTGTCCGAGTGTGTTTGATAGATGTAGCGGATGGTGAGACGTACCTACGTACTACGTACGTACCACGCACAGCAATTGTGCGTAAAGTTATCTGACTCGAATAGTTTGGTACATTACATCGCTCAGTAATGTAACACGCAATTCGTGAAATGCTCCATACTAATTACATTATTATCCAATTTTGATTAGGTTTACTATGCAATCAAATTTTGAGTTATATTTTATTGAGTATTTTCATAATATTGATACATAACAATTGAATTATTAAACAAATAAGCGAGAGTATGCAAACAAGGCAGAACAAAACATACAAATCAGAAAATGCTCAGCATATACCAAAAAATAGATGGACTATTCGTTTTGACTAGAAAGTGCTTTCATTGTTGTTGTTTTAGGTTAGTTTTTAATGGAAAATAGCAATCTCACTCGCGACGAGGAAAATCTCTATCATAAATGAACATAAATCCATTCCAGCTACCCAACAAATAAAAGTGCCTAAATAAACTACTTTGATACGGTAAGATTTACTTTGTTAAGCTTTCCGACCCTTATCCACACTTTGAATACCGACATAAGGTGCGAAGTAGGTACTTATGTTCACAAATCTGATATAGGCATTTGGAGCATTTATTTTTCTGTTAAACTTGCTTAAATAGGTACAATCAAAGTTATTTTTTACAATTTCACTTATATAATTTGAATTTAAGTATACATATACATAATACTACTTATTCAAAATAGTTTTTCAGGCAGTTAATTGATTTTTTCTTGCCGTTAAAACCATCCTTGGACTTTTACGCATTTAAAAAAAGAATTGGCCAAAAAGTTCCAAGCGCTGTTGAGTTATCAACACATTTTGCGATTCATTTTTATATCTAGAAGAAAAATTCTTCACGTTTGAAAAGTAGAAAATAAGTCAAATAGAGAAATTATTATTTTGATGACGAAATTAAAAAAACAAACGAAGGAATGCAAACAAGCATTTCCATTCCTTTTCTTAGATTCAAGTAAGTATAAGAAATGCAAAATAATGCAATGCCAAAAGAGCACTTTCTGTTTCAAGTTTCTTTGAACTAAAGCACACCAAAACAGCGACGCCATACCGTTCTTCTACAATCCTTTGTCAACAAACTGAAAAGAAAAACGTATAATTGAACGCACCTGAGCATCAGAAGGTGTCACCGGTGTGTGCGCGTTAGAACGCATTTCATGCAAACTGTGTGCACTTCTCGCATCTCCCGGTAACTGAGACGACGACGTGACGCCATAGCTGGGAGGCTCGGGGTACCGTTGACACCCCTCTGTGTAATTTAGGCCTGTCAAAAAATAATTGTAACAAGGTTAATAAAAAATACAATACGATAAGCCTTTACTGCTGAGTTTACAATGTGATTCTTAATTATTTCGTATTTTACATAGATCGGTATTTTTTTTCTCCAGCTTGTCTTTCGACTTAGGCCTCCTCCAATTCAGATTAAAACAAGTTAACTCAATTGACTAAGATAATATCATTTTTTTTGGATAAGAAAGTCTATGAGGAATTGACGGAGGTTTGAATACGCTCGATTTTTTCTAAAAAGACTGGCCTGATTGACTATGTGACTAAATAGAACAGCAACAACAAAACCAACAAAATATCTAAGTTCGTGGTTACCCCATATCTATAAACTACTTGGTATAAATCAATACTTTCCCCTCTTAAATTCTAACTATTCCTAAAATAGCGTAGTATTTTAGGAATAGCTTTTAAAACTATGCCTAAAATATGAATAAAAGCGTACAAATGTGTAATAAAATGAATGATCCTAAATAGATACGTCAAGCCTAGCCATAGATAGACCGAAGCAGTCTACTATTCATGGCACCACCAGTACACACCAGGTTTCAAATCAGACTTAACCGTACCTAAAAATACGGTCGTTTGTCGATGCGACATCGTACCCATATAAAAATAACTTATAGAAATACGGAAACTGTGGAGAGAATTATGATGGAGACAGATCGCATGCCGTTCGGCACGGACGCAGTGCCGGGATAATAAACTGACGGAAACATTCATCAGACACGTAAAATCCGTCATCCAGCGAAATAAGGAAAAGATTTATCAAAGTCACAGTGCAATTCGGGTGCACGGAGGACAGTGGAGTTTGGCTAAAGGCCTTTGCCGAGATTGCAATCTCAGGTCCGAATCAACATTGTTCCTCTTTGTAACGGGTTTCTATGTAACGCTCGATTCCAATTATTTTGTAATTGATTTTTCAATTTGTTTTGTGCCCGCATCAGCTATTTTGAAATCGTAATGACTTCGATTTAAACGTACATGTGCTATAAAATCTTTTGGGGTTTGGTTGAAGGACCGTATATTTAGTTATGTGTTAAATAACTCAAATTACACATTTATTTTATCCGAACAAACGTTTATCAACGGGGCGAAACTTGAGGTTTCCTTAAAAAGGCTTCAAAAAAATTCTTGTTTTGTACTTTATAGAGCTTGTTTTAAGAAGTAAAATTTTAGTTTTTAATCTTTTTTTTATTTTATATTTTTTGAAGTTATATTTATGAATTACTCCAAAAATTATAAAATATATACAGTTGATGCATCTTTATATTATATATAATTCTTCTGTGAGTGTGTATGGCACTGAACTTCTCTCAAACGACTGGACCGATTTTGATGAAATTTTTTGTGTGTGTTCAAGGGGATCTGAAAATGGTTCAGATTAAAAACAAAAAAAAAATTAAACGGGCCACTAGTACATTTATAAATTCTTGTAATTCTTTGGTTAATAATATTTACATATTTTAAATGTGCTACCATAGCACTTTCATTTAATACACTAGCACTATACCGTCAAGAAAATGTTCTTTACTTTATGTCTCCTAGAGGGCACTGTAGGCATTTTAACATGGCGTCATAGCTTATAGCGGACAATCAAGAGTCTTCCAACGACACCTCATTTGTCTAATTATGATTACTAGTTTAGAAGTTATAAGGGAACAGATTCAAACATACAGGCCAAAATCATAGCCCTCCTTTTTGCTTTGCCGTAATCGAATAAATAAGAATACATTTTGTTGAACAAATGCTCGAAGGGTAGGTAAGCTTGATAACAACTACAACATTGACCTGCCAATAAATTATGCCCTCACAACTAATTACTTTTAGCAGCTATGTTTAATTACCCAATACCATTAAGCTAGATTGTCGATACGCTAGCTATCAGTCGGGTTGCAATCGCAGTCCGATCCTTTAATCCGTACCTCGTTAATTTGTCCTTATTCAAAGGCATTAAGCTCAGAAGAAAAGGGCGCACAAAACAGGTAGGTACAGGATCCGTTTGTGTAGCAATTGTTTTATTTGTACGTATCAAAATATATAAGAATTTGTCCTGAAATACTCGTAAAAGTACAGGGAGTATTCAACTTGACATTCATTAATACCTACTTATAATTATTATCATTTGCTGTTGCTATTCGATCATTCACACGTTTCAACAAATTTGTTATCTGGGTTTCAGCGACGTGTGCTTATGCACATAAATGTTAACAAGTTTTTTCATGATAATGATATGAGTGTATTTTCATGAAAAAACTTTAGATAAACCTAAATTAATACATTAGCAACAAACTAACAAATTTAGAAAACCAATCGAAAATTATATTTAAAAATATAACCTAATATAAATATATAACAACTATTACTTTAGAAAACTAGTTTGCGTCGTGTACGCGTGGAGTTTGTCATTATTAGTACACCGCACCAATCACACCATCTTTGGAGCGTACGGACTTTCAGACAAACTTTCAACCCCGTTTTACCCTCATAGGCGGACCCCTAAAACTTACTTCCCATAGAACAAAAAACAAGGTAAGTACTTAAAAACCTGCCCAATTCAAGTTACTAGGTTATAGGTATAGTTTCTAAGAATACGCGATAAATCAGTAAGTGGTAAAAAAAAGTATTTTCTCGTTTATTATAATGTATATAGATGAAAAGATTCGAGAAATTCTAACTTTAACTTAAGCTAGCTTACGACATGAACTATATCTGAACTATTAATTCAAGCGTAAATAATTGTATTCAGAAACGCGATATCCGCCGTGTAAAAATAACTAGTTTTTAGATTCGTACGTTATTGGGACCTATCAGATGACCGCTATCAAAATGTCAATGCAACCGTTTAGTCGAAACTACTGGCAGGTGATTTGGTCCATTGGACTGTAATTGCTTTTGATCAATAACTGGTTCGCTTAACCGCTTTCATATCAGACTGGAAATTGGCTTCGCTGGGAAACTTGTTCCGGCATTATTAACATTTTCAATCGGCAAATGAGTCTGGAGAAAATTAACTAGTTCTATCTTTATACAATACTAGAAGTACTCCAAATTCAAAATTCATTCTAATCGGTTCAGTAGATCCAGAGAGAGATAACTTACAAAGTCATATAAAATCTCACAAAGTTTACCTCTTTATAATAATATTAATATTGTTAAAAGCGAAATAGCGCTCACTGATTAATCACGAAATCTTAGAAGCACATTATATAACCTTGAAATTCGACAGGATAAGGAACCTCAATGTAAAACTAACCCCTATAATGATAAAATAATATAACGGTGTAGACATACCTGTTGAGAATTTAACGCGCGGAATTCATTCATTATAAACATATATAAGTATTGTTTATTTTATATTTCCAGTACTTTCATAGGTATTAAGATTTTTCAAATACAATAAAAAATCTCTAACTCGACGCGTCTTAAGTAAGCGGCAGTCGCCAGTTCAGTATGAAAGTCTAGACTAAAACCGATTAAGTTAACGTAATGTACCTACAATGTGCCCCGTTTTGCACGGGTGCCTACTCACCGTTACCCAAGTCCTATTTAAGTCATTATATTCTTGACAAAATCACATTCAAATACGTTATTTAAAAGATAGAATACAAACGTCGGAATAAAACTTTTGTTGCATTTAGGCACTACTTTTGAATTTTAGCTTTCTGTATTACTATGTTAAAAATTAAAAAAAACTGTCAAAAAATGTGTCTTTTTAAATGTGATGATTGTGTTGCATTGAGGCATTGTTCACTACTTTTAAATTATAGCTTTATGTATTATTCTGTTAAGAATAAAAAATAAAACTGTCGAAAAATGTTTCAATATGTCGATTTGTTTTCAAAATATTTTACATTTAATAACCATTTTTTAAACCTGTGTAATTAGATAATTTCGAGGCCACAAATATTGCCTCTTAGTGAAGCAGTAGCTGACCTGTTCTGTAAACGACATTGAATGTCTTTGAAATGTGGTTTTAAGGCGACTAACCATAATTATGAGATCCCAACTATTAAACGTAAATATGCCAATAGAAATTTCTAGAAATCTTTGATTCATTTTAAATGTAATACTACTTTAATCGGTAATAGTCATTTTAAGCCCCGATTTCACCGTTTGCTATATACGTGATCAGACCAGGCTGAAAGTTTTACCGCCTAACTGAGATCAATTAAAAATGTTGGTTCAATAAAACTTTATTAGCAGCTTAAAATGGTGAAATTGGAGCTGAATTGGAGCCCTTACAGCACAATTTTCAATAAGCATAAAATGGTAACATTTTCTATAACTACAAATGCTTTAACTATCTTGCAACATTCCCGATTCTGTATTCGAATCAGCTAGCTACAACACTTCTAAAATAAGAGGTAAAATAGAGTGAAAAATTTGCACAAACCTTTCTCGAACGGAACCACATCAGGATTCTTGTCGTCAGACTGCAGAGGTGAACGGTTTCCGTTTGAATTGTACACTTTCATGATTTGAACGGGCGCTGGAAAAAGCAAACCTTTTAACTGTAATCCTTATTTATAACCATTCAGGCGGACGTGGAAAGCACAGACCTCTAATTAATACGTTTTGTACTTTCGACGTTGATAATTAAGACTGGCTTCCAATGTGGGGCTGTATTTACAATCTGTGTCTTTAATAAACTGATAAATACGACCTCACGTGTGTGAAGCCTGTAATTTTAGTTTTATAGTCCAAGGCACGATAACTTTATGAAGCTAGAGTTAGATTGGAGCGACATTGGTTTATTCTGTTTTTAACCCCCGACTGTCTGTCTATCTATGGCATCATAGCTCCCGAACGATTTAAGCGATTTCATTTTTTTTTTGTGTGGAAAGTGACTTTTGCACATGTGTTCTTAGACATGTTTGATGAAAATCGGTTTAGCCATTTAAAAGTTATGAGGAATATTTGCAAATATACTCGAGTGGGGTCTGCCCACTGCTACTTCAAAGAGCCGTTTGGCTATGTCGGCGACCCGCGTTCTTCTACTAATCTCCTCATTTCTGATTAGACCCCGTAGAGAAACTCCGAACATAACCCTTTTCATAATGACTCTGAAACTCTTTATTAGACTAATAGTGAACCACTTTTCTAATCCGTATATCATTGTATTAAGGAATATTATTAGGACAGCATTGTTATATAAATAACACCGGTAACAAAGTCGTATTGGTGGCAATGAACCGATTTATTCGTTCTTTTGTCAGGCTTAGATTCTGACTTATCTAGGTCACAGCGACAGAGTATTATCTCTTGGGATATAACCACAATTATTGCTTGTGACAATATATAAGTCCATTATACCGATTCAGTATTTACCACATACACACCCTTCCGTTTTTATTATTCAATTCCACTTTGGACAAAGTTAGTTGAAAATAGATAGACTGTATACCTATTGCTACGTGGTAAGGTAAACTGCAAAACAGTAACAAAAATACCAAGAACTCTTCAAAAGTTACAAAGTCTGAAATTATATCCATATTTAAAAAAATACATTTTAAATTTAAGAACACCCCTGATTCCAAAGCCTTGGTGTCCTTAAAAACATAAAATAATATTATTTTTGAATGTGCATGTAATGCGCTTTGATTTGAGACCCCACTCGAGTATATTTGCAAATATTCGATTCTTCTAACCCACTTTCACCCCCCATAACTTTTAAACGGCTAAACCGATTTTCATCAAACATAATATCTCAGAACACGTGTGCAAAAGTCACTTACCACACAAAAAACAAAATGAAATCGCTTTATTCGTTCGGGAGCTATGATGATATCTTAGAATATCTATCTAAGGATGCCATAGATAGACAGACAGTCGGGGGTTAAAAACAGAATAAACAAATGTCTAATAAATGTGATACACATACTACAAATATTTGACTAACTATAACTGTATTATAATATAATATTAACTTTCAAAGTTTTATTATCAACATTATATCATTTTAATACCGGTGAAAAGTTCGATGAAAAGCGGGATCCAGCTATATGGAGCTCATAAATCAGCCTTTAGATGCAGCTCCGGTCTGAGACGCTGGATCCTATCTAGATTCCAGTCACGCAGCAAAATCAGTCTTCGCTCAATAGCACGCTTTTCTTCAAAGGCCATTCTGATTTACGTCGGCTTTATATTGTTTCAAAACCTGAGTCTTCAACCTCGAACGCTCAATAACTTTATCTGCCATAAGCCTTCCCTGCTCAATACTATCGCAAAATCTTTCAGATAAAATCTAACAATTATGAACAGGTAAGCGAACACCTAACAAAGTTGGTCTTTGCAAAATGTTATTTCCCTACCCCACTACGGATACTTCCATGATAAAATTGGCGTCTACGAGTATTCCGAGACTTTTTAAACTTTGACTTTATGATCTTAATTTCTTTTATGATCGAAAAACTTTTCAACTTTCAGTTGGTCCTCGGAGACTGATCAATGGAAAATTACGTTACGACTCATCGATGGATTAACTTTTCCAAATTAAAATAAAGCAAGAGTTTGCATCAATATTACTTTATATCCAATAATGAAGGACAAAACGGTTTGATGGTCTAAGATTTTAATGTAACTCCGATACTGATTCGTATACAAGGTAATTACCTAATATTTGTAATAATTATGTTAATTACTGTTCAAATAAATGTAAAATAGTTTATGTGCCCTAGAATGCGGAAAACATGGGCTGACCGTTATGAATTTAATTAAACCATTTTCCGTGCAACTATCCTACCTATCCCTTCATACATTCCCATGATATTACTGCTCATAAGTTTGAAACTGCAAATAGCCGGGTAAGATTAAATTACAGATAATTGACATCAAAATTATATATAGGAAGCTCCAATATCGCCAATTAAACTTCTTAGGTGTCGTAATGGTAAACCTAGTTTCGGAATTTATTCTTTGGCGATATTTATTGATGCAGCTTCGTCGGTTGCCTTAGAATAGAACCCGGCCAAGAAATTAACCAGAAATGGACAGCGGCGTTTTCTATGGTATTCTTATTCTATCATATTTTTCGCGAGTATGTCAACTCCCCATTATGATTTAACGGTCGTTAGCCTTTGGTCGGCTGCAGAGAGAGAGAGAGATAGATGTAGATTAGAATGCTTACCAGCATATTGTGTGGGTCGTTCATTGGTGTTCCGAACGAGCATAGTAAGGACGAGCTTCCACGCAGCCATCACCAGTAGAACAGCTCCTGATAGCCCAGCGAGCACCTTAGTTGTCCAGTTGAAGTCTATACTCGACGAATTCGATTCTGTGGAAATTTGTACCATCAGTATTCAGAAGGAGTATTATTCATGTAATTGATAATGATGGAAAAGGTTTAAAGGGATTTACAAATACAAGTAGGTTAGATTGAGGTTTTTTTTATATGGATAGATACCTACCTAGTGTTATTATATATGAAGTTTTTTTTTGTTGTTTAAGAGCCTCCACTTATATTAGGGTACGACATTGCATATTATAAAGGTGATCTGCTCCAAACATTGTAAGACGTGTAGACGTGTGAATTGGACACATTGCGTCGAAACATCCGATAGTCAAGAAATTTTCATAGAAACTCAAATGACATGGACACAATCGATATCGCATCGCAGAGCGAACGCAGACTTAATTGAAACCTTCATAATTAAATCACAAGCTGAAGCAAGCAGAGAAGGCGCTATCTATAAGAAAGGTTTTATTCGTTGAAAGTCAATTTATTTAAAAAAAAAGGATTGTTTAAATCAGTGCAGTTGGTGATGTACACAGCAAGTGGAGTTTTGTTGTTAACACTCGGTGTCTTATTTACGTAACAAGCACGTCAAACAATGTCTCTCAGACGATAAAGGAGCTTTGATCAAGATAATCTACCTATTAGCAAAACAGTACACAGTCCTACATTGAATTGTGTTTGTAGAATGATCGTTGTTGACACTATAATGATTGTAACGGCATTTGAACCGCAGCCAAATAGCATAATTATGGGGATGGTTGGTAGTTTGTCTTTGTTTAAAACGATAGTTAAGTACCCGTTATAATTGATACTATTGGTGGCTAAAACAGATGGTTGAAACTAGGTTCGATCATTATTTCCAATTACTATTCGCGTAGGTAATGCTCACAAATGGGGAGGGCGGTCGTAAATGCAGAGTAAGTCCTTTTGCTGTTTGTATGATTTGGGAATAACTGGATCTATGAGGTAGGCCAATGTGCGACTGGTGGGTTGCAAGTTTGGTAATTCTGTGCAGCCTAATGCAACGCAATATACCTAATAATTGCTCTTTATCATGTATTTATATTATCTTTTAAAACTAGGTTTTCCCGCAAGAATAAGGTATTATACACAATATAATTTATTTTTATAAACAATTGGCCTGCCTCAGTGGCGCGGTGGGCGAGGGTCCGCTTGCGGCGCAAGAGGTAGCGGGTTCGATTCCCGCCGAGGGTGAAAGTGTTTGTATGTTTTGCAAGCACTTTCTACTTCTGTCTGGGTCTGGTCTGGGTGTTTAATATGTATAATAAAAAAAATATTTATGTATGTATGTCTATTGTATTAAGTATATCAGATGTCTAGTACCCGTAACACAAGCTAAGAGAGCTTACCACGGGGCTAGATGTTGTTGTGTGGATTGTCCGGATATATTTAAATATTTATTTATTTATTATTTATTTAATCTGAGATAAGTGCATTGAAGCAAACTAACAAATTATTAAGCTTTATTAAATCAGAACAGGACAAATTTCTTTTAACTATAGCTATTGCCAATGTTTGATAAAGAAGTTAGTAGGGTGAAACCCCATTCATATTGTTAGCAAGTAGCTATGTTATTAATACCTTATCGATTAGGATGTAATCAGTCGCGTCAGGTATCCAACATTCTTGGCTGAAAGTCTCGTTCTCACCCAAGAGTTTGTTCAGTAATTGAAAAAAGTGAAGGCGATTGGGGTTTGTAGTACCGGCGCTAATTTTTATTCTATCTATTTTATACCTTTAGGAAGTCTAATATACATTTTTAACGACCAGAGCTTGGACATGAAGGTAGTTTAAATAACGTGATATCGGAACAGATGTATTATCACAGACTTCTTAGCGTTCAATACAATTTGATGATGATATCCAACCATTAAATTGGTATTCAATGAAACGTAGTAATTATCAACTCTTGGTCCACAATACAAAATAAAAGCTTGTAGCTTGTTCAATTTTAATGTTAATTGATTTAAAGTCTTTCCGTAAGTTTAATTAATTTATAATTCCTGTTGAATTACTTAATTGTTCAAAGAGTTCCAGCTTAAACTATTTACGTCTAAAACGTCTTAATGTAAAACATTGTTAAAATTAGTTGAAGAATTTTAGAGTGTCCTTATAAAGTTGCTTTCTCCGTGAAACTTTATTAAAGTGAGTGAAACCACCAGGAAAAGCTAGCTAGTGAATAATTAAACGGGAAACTTTTGCTTTTGTGAAATTCAAAAGCGTCTTTCATGTATTAATTAAAGAGTTCTCGGAAAGCTTATCTGCTCTTCACTTAGTCAGGAAACAGCGAGTACGCGCCTAAGTTTAGATTTCCTCAAAGAAAACAAACATGAGTTTTTGATCTCCAGTTAGGTATGCGTTTGTGTTTCAAACTTACATAATTAAACTAGGCTAGATGTTATCTGAAGGTTTGCCAGCAGTTTATAATTGCGTCCCGTATAATTGTTTAATTATTTATTTTATTATTTTGTTTCTATAATGTCATCCTTTATACTTATAAAAATAATGATTTATTGTACATCAGCTATTGCAAAATATCTTATATGACGGGTAGCATTTGTCATTAATAGTCAATAATAATTATAATTGATAAAAAAATTATAAGTCTCAATAGGCATGATGACTAAATAAAAAATAGGTATTCTTTTAAGCCGTTTGTTAGCTCATCTATAAATACTAGACACTTAGTTTTTACTTATCAATCAGCATCAAAGCTCCGGAGTGGGGGGCTTGCGACGTATACATTTAGGTATTACATTTTGCTCCAAAGCCTTACGTCACGCGAAACTGCAAATCATTGGCATCGTCTTTTTTTTTCATTTGCAAGGAAAAATAAAAACTATGGTAGTATTTGTTAAGTTATCTAAATAATCGACTAATTACTATTTTTACTCATGTATTATACCCCTATTACAGCTAGTTTGCTGGTTAAGATGGATTACGGTCGCGAAGCATCCACCCGCTTCATCAACTTATCCAACTAAACGGCTTTCCTCAAGATTTTCCCTACACCACCTTAAAGCATGTTTTAAAACGAATATTTTAAATAAATACCCCCATAGGTGACCTAGTGACTAGAAATCGACTGCCCCAATTAAGATAACACGGCTACGTAGTATAAATAGGAACCTACGTATCGTAAGTGTAGGTGTTGTGTACCTATCAGTGTAGTAATTACTGAGTACTAGGGTACTGGCTAGCAAGGAATAATGACTAGGTTTTTGAGTGGTTGAGTCATTATGAGTAGTGTAAATAAAATACTAAATCGATTGAGACTTTTATTCGATACCTGCGACACTCTCAGGTACCTTTTACTTCGTAAATCTCTGTTCCATTCAACTACATTCCTGAACTTTTATAACCCCCGACGCAAAATAGGGATGTTATAAATTTGTCGTGTGTGTTTTTTCGATGAATTTTTAATGCGTTTAGCATTGAAAAGATGTTTCACATAATTATTTCAGATCCTTTTCCAACCTAAAAGCTGTTTGACTTTAGAAAAAAATATTTTCGTACCGTAGATTCTTGCTTTCTTGCTCTCTCGCAAAAATGACATCTAATAATATCAGCTTTCAAGTTTCAGTGTTATTGGCTTGGACAGTCAGTCAAACAATCGTATGCTTCTTTATAAGTATTGGTTAACAGTGGATTTGACATTGACCACGTTAAATCAATTTTGCCGAGTGGACATGGTATTTCCCAAAGGTAAAATGTAGCCTCTAATCCTTATCCGGGACTCACGATATCTACACAAATAATAATTTCTGTCGGTTCAGCGGTTGGAACTAGAAGACGTTATATGGAAAGCGATCTCTGTCGAACTTTCACATCTAATCTATAATATGATAAAAACTTTAGTTTTTTCAGAAAAAAATCATTTGATTGATTTGTTTCTATGAAATGTTTCGAAACAAAATTGATAAAAAAAAATATTAATTTGTAGTTTAGCGCACTTTTTGAGCAAGGCTATGGTTATTAGTTTCTTTAGCATACCTTAACCGAGGTAAATAAGGGAAATTCGATATTCCCACAAAAAAAAAATCTTTAACTCAGGCAATACTATATTAGCGAGAAGAGCTACTTTAGGTGTAATGCGATAGATATTTTAGTAACAAAACAATAAGATTTATATGTACGGGCTTACCTGGCTACATTGTTACAGGTTGCTACATTATAGGCCCAGTTTCGTGAGTACCGAAGGAACATTAAGATTGACGGGCTTACTGTGGCAAAAACCTGACTTATTCATAAGACAAAACTCCTTTCCACTATAGCGGCTACTTCGCCCTGTCACATTAAGTTTCTGTTCTGCTCAGCGAAAAGGTATCCTACAGTTGCCAAGTTTACTTCGCCCGGACATTGTGTTGTGGTAGCTATTTTTGTGTTTTCTACCTTAATGCATTTTTGTAGCACGTACAAATGTCTTTTGTTTTTGAGGTGAACTCTAAAAATGGTCTGTTGGACGTATTATGTAAGTTAATAAATATTGTATGTATTTGTGTGTTTTGTGGATTCCTAATGTCCTTATAAACAGATTAGGTAATTATGTAACGAATACCTTGATAAAAAGCATTTTTTACAATATATGTAGAATTAAAAAAGAGGCCACATGCCTAAAAAATACCTACCTAATATATAAATATTGATAATATAAATAGTATCATCATGGTCTTCTCGGAGTCCGCGGACACACCAGTCTTGGAGTAGACGTTGAGACCGTTGAGGACTGGCTTACTTGGACGTTGAGGACCAGCGTCGGTTAATAACTAAATATGAATTGGAAAGGTTGCAGGTCGAAGTTACCTGTATGCAGAGCCAGTCGGGACAGCGTGTGTATCCTCAACCTGGTGATCTCAGTGCGCCCCCGCTCGTTGAACGCGTAGAAAACCAGCTTCAGGGTCTTCTCGGAGCCAAGACCGCGGAGTTTCCAAACCGGTCTCGGAGACGACACGTTGAGTACCAGCGTGCCTGCCTCCCAAGCCTCCACACAGTAGCTCGTGTGTAGGCCTCCGTCGTATCCTGCCACACAATCAAATCTTCATCACTTCAGTCGGGTATAATGTGATCATGCATAACACAGATATGTGTATAACTAGATCCAAATTATTTTATTATAAAAATTATAAATTTGATTAAGGGGGCTTTTCCACTAAAATTAAGCTATGCTACGTTGCTATTGCTTTCGATTTCCACCAACAAAGATGTCTTTGGTGATTAGCGAAAATAAAAAATACAACAGTCATCAAATGCAGATAAGTTGTACTGGAGTTGTTAATCAAATCGTCCGTCTATCTTGTTAGTGGACTTCCGGCGAGCGCACACTAATCCACTTGATAACGACGATTTTTGCAAAACTTAAAAACTGAGTTTATGCGTTTTTTTTCTTAGGTACTCTGTGTGTGGT
Organism: Gymnoscelis rufifasciata; assembly: GCA_929108375.1. Lineage (NCBI taxonomy): Eukaryota > Metazoa > Arthropoda > Insecta > Lepidoptera > Geometridae > Gymnoscelis > Gymnoscelis rufifasciata. The sequence continues at coordinate 5,687,752 of OV815302.1, read as the reverse complement.
ATTTAGCTGTCTACATTCTGACACAATTAAATCTGAAATCTCAATTAATCTTAATTAAATCTCAATTATATTATTCTATTTTGACAGTAGTGTGAATAAAAATAAAACTAATTCCTACATAACGTTTCTCAAGAAAGTTGAATAATACCTACTGTAAGTCAGGTAAGACTTACAGTAGGTATTATTCAACTTTCTTGTTTAGGAATCTTAGAACTGATTTCATATAGTCCTAAAGTGACAAAGGACAGGAAAGTTCGCCAATATATTGAGAAACTGTAAACTCATTAGCCCCGCTTTTCTAACATTATGTACCGAGAACTAGGTGTCCATTAAAAGGTGTTCAAAATTTCCTGGTATCGTCATCATAATTTTATACAATACCAGCTTTATAAACCACAGCGTTGCCCGTGTGATTTTACCGCGGGAGTAATGTATATCCCCCCGTGAAAAGTAACCTACAGCGTTTTTTGATACATTGACTATTTAACACTGAAATAATTTTAAAATAGGACTGGTAGTCCTTCCTGAGATAAGCGCGTTGAAATAAATAACCAAACTCTTCAGCTTTATAATATTAGTGTTAGCCCATTGTGTCACTGTATGGAACATGTATCTCCTATGTATGTCCTATATTGTTGTGTTGCAATAAAGAATTTTGTATTGTATTGTAGTATAGATACTTACTACTAACTAGCTTCTATTTCAGATTGGGTAAGATGATTTAGCGTTGAATTATTGTTTGTGAAAATAGAGTAAGAAAAAACCCTGACCGTTTAATCTAAAAATATTTTTGTATTGTTCCTGTTTTGCGTATACCTCTCCTCTACTAGAACCAGCAGAGTAATGCTTTCAAGATACGCTCTAACAAAATTACTAACGGAGTCGTAAAATAAGGAAGATATTACCTACGACCTCTTATCGTGTTATCTCACTTCGCAAACCCCATTTATTGTCCAAGCCATTATACAACCCTTTTAATGATAGATTGACCAATTATGATTATTAACTATCGCGTAAAAGGTGGTCGAGCAAACATCACTAATTATATTGATGATTGATGAACTACTTGATGTAATTAGACGTTTGCCTCTGTCGATGCGATGAATTCAATAGCTTATATAGATACCACATTGATATTATTACTTTGTAAGGCCGAGGCTATTCCGCGGTCTCATTCGTTGACGAGAATTGCTAAGTAATAAACGAGGAAATTCTAGGAAATTATTCTCATTAATTTCTCGAGATATCTAATACTCTTTGAATAGTATAGTGATAAAGCGCCGTCTTAGCAAATGAATAATTATTTGCAAATGGCTCTAAAGCTGTTTGGCGTGTCTTTGAAATTACCTACTGTCCCTGTTCATGCTTCTTGTCTGAGCTTTGAAGTTATTTTAGCAGGAGTATGGTCTAACCACAAATAATCAAAAGTTTAGGTTGTGGATATATTATATTAATATGCTCAAAAATTTATATAGCTATTATGTGGCTCTCTAAAGTAGAGGTACAATGATTATGATAAGATGCTCGTTGGGATAAGGCCGCCCTTTGTACACTGTTTTTAATTTTTTTAGGTTATTTTAAAATATATTTTTTTATTTGAGTAGTGTACAACGAAGTGTTTTCATCGAATCTAATGATTTAACAAAGTTAAGAAAGACCACAACTTAAAATATTACATTAACATTAGAATATAATCATCATCATCATCATCTTCCTGACCTTATCCCACATTACGTGAGATAGGCACAACATGTTTTCTCCTTCCATTTCCCTCTATCACCCGTCATCTCAACACTCACCTCTTTCTTACACATATCATCTTTCACACAGTCCATTCATCTTTTCTTAGGACATTAACATTAGAAAATAATATATAACATTATTAACTGGCCCGTTTTTGGCTTTGCCCGGATACGAGACTTTCGTCTTGAATCACTACCTTTTGCTGAAAACTAAATTTTATTGGTTTTTTAGTTTTTCGCGAACATAATGACAGACAGACGGACGCGGCGGGGACTTGAATTTATATAAAAGCCAAGTATAGATTGGCTATAAATAAGCCCGATTTAATAAGCCGAAATTTATCTGATTAGGGTTTTTCTCCATGCGTTAATGACCATCTCGTTCGTAATATTCATACGCGGGAGCAACAGTAGCTACAGGTCATTGAGCAAAATTATTTCTACTTATAATCATTGGATGACAATTACCATCTGTAATATGATATATATATGTGTGTGTTGTGTGTGTGTAGCTCTACAACGTCATGTTGATATTTGTGAAGTCATATAAAATAACAATCAGACTACTATTATGTTTCTGACCGAGGCTGCCCTAACTGTAACTACTGATTAGCTACTTGGGACTTTACACGGAGGTAGTGAAAAAGGCCTTATATGGCATAATTTGTTAATAGAACAGTAGGCACAACTTACCTGGCCTCTGGCTTCTGAAAAGTCATTACCATTTATTCAGTAGTAAGTTTAGTGTTCTCGTTCTATTTAGTGTTTTCCGCTAATGTACTAAAATCTTTAGAGCGAGTAAAGCTTTCATTCAAGATCCACTTATTGACCGATTTTTTTTCTCCTTATGATCTTTAGATCTCATTTAGCAAAGTCTGTAACTCTACAATACATATCTCACAAAATTTTCAATTTAGTTTTTATTATTGGCATCGCGCTTGCCGGTGTCATTCAGTTACTTGAAAGTTTTTTAAACTATACATAATTTGATCGGTATCCGGAATGCAGAAACGTAAAGTTCAATAACCAGATTAAGCACAGAAACTCATACCAGGGTTACACTGTAGCTCTACAATGTCATCTGTCATGTTGACGGTAGAGCAGTTGTATGGGCGATGGAGGGCGAAGCGACAGGGCTCCACTTGCTGCCCACCCGTGTTCGAAGCGCGGCAGCTGAAAGTTCCGTAATCCACCTCAGACTTCGGCGAAAACGAAATGGAACTGCCGTCTCCAATTGTGATGTTCTCCTGGACGGAATAAAACGGAAATATATTAGAGATCATAGTTAAATATAGATTGCCTTAAAATAGATTATATGATTAAATCTATAGCTACCTACTTACTAATTAAGGGGTAAAGTTTGCAAGGTCGAAGCGGGTTATCTTTGAATCTACTAAAAATAATTTACAACTTCTTTCACTGCTGTAGGTAGTGAATACTCAAGCAACATTTAAATAGAAATGGTGATAGTTTTGTTAAAAAAGTCCAAGTTCGTTTCCCAATAAACAAGTTTTTTTATTGTAGAATGCAATTTTTATATTTTGCTAAAATCGATGACAAGTTTCCTAAGAACAAATCTTCGTACTTTTTATATCTTACTAGCTGTGCCCTGCGGTGCTACCCGCGTTATAATGGATGAAGTACTCTTAACCAACAACATATTTATTTGAATAAAGATTAATATTATTATGTTGATACAACTTAAACAAATTATTTCGACCAAATTAGGTACCATAAAAACGGTTTTTGTGAGTTAATCTTAAAAGATAGACATATACTATCGCGGACTGTTTTTTAGATCATTAAAAGAGCTATTATTCTTTAATCCATATTTTCTGTGTATCTTGAACCGTTTTCACGGCGCACGCAACGGAAGGCTTCAAAGATGAACAATTTCTCCCGTTTTTTACACATTTACCACTATATCTTTGCTCCTATTGGTCGTAGCGTGATGTTATATAGCCTATAGCCTTCCTCGATAACTGGACTATCCAACACAAAAAGAATTATTCAATTCGAACCAGTAGTTTCGGAGATTAGCGCGTTCAAACAAACAAACAAACAAACTCTTCAGCTTTATATATTAGTATAGATTAGACCATACTTAGTTAGTTAGTTAGTTAGGGGGGCCCTGTTTTTCCGCACTTAGACTCAAAGGTGGTCCATTGTGCGTGGAGTGGGGCGCTAGTGTAACCAGCCCAACTCCGACCAAAAGCGCAGAAGTTTCCTGGGGTCTTCGCAGGCTTCTCGGAGTGACCTTGGGTTCTTAAGGATTTCACGTCGCTGTGCTGTTACTCCCTCGCATTCCAGGATGACGTGGGCAGCTGTTTCGTCTTTGTTGAGGCATCCTCTGCAGAGTGAACTGTCTGTGGATCCCATATTATAGAGGTGTTTGTTAAGGGTGATGTGTCCTGTGATAGTTCCTATCAGGACTCGAAGGTCCGTTCTTTTAAGGTTTAATAGGCGTTTGGATTGCCTTGAGTTAAGGTCTGGCATTGCTGTTCTTGCCTGTCGGCAGTCTGTTAGATTATGCCAGCGATCGTTGTGTAGGTCTTTTATTCTAGTTCTCATCCAGGTGCGCAGTTGCGAGAAAGGCAGCGGCAGGAACGGAGACGGACCTTCTGCTTTCCTTCCTGATCCTTGCCGTGCTAGTTCATCTGCTGCATCATTCCCGAATGATCCACTGTGACCTTTGATCCACTGAAGGGTGATCGTGTTATTTTTGGAAGCCTCCTGTAGCACTAGGTGGCATTCGTATGTTAGCTTAGAGTTGCTCTCTCTGCCCATTAGGGCAGTGAGTGTGGCGGCACTGTCTGAGAGAATTCTTATATGGTACCCGTTTATCTTCCTTCTCATGATTGCCCTGGCCGCCTCTGTTATTGCTGCACATTCACATTGGAATATAGAGCTGTGTTCGCCTAGTGTCATGGATATGTTAATATTGAGGTCTAGTGAGTGGGCACCTGCACCTGTTCCGGTCTTTGTTTTAGAGCCGTCGGTGTATATTCTCACTTCCTCAATGCCTGATTCGTCCTTAGGACCTTCAGATAGTTGTATGTGGTAAAGTTTGTCTTGGATTGGTTTCTTGAGCATGAGGTCGCACGGGGCTGCTATTAGTGGTTGGTATTCCAGCGCCCTTTCAAGTATACGTGCGTGTGGACTTGTGGTGGTTCCCCATATTCCAAGATTGTTTAGTCTAAGGGCTGACATGGTCGCCTCTAATTGTATATGTAGATCGAGTGGCGCTAATTCGAGAGCAATTTCGAGTGCAGCAGCCGGTGTTGTTCTCATGCAGCCCGTGACGGCCGCGCCTATCATTCTTTGAAAGCGCTGCAGCTTCGTTCTGGCTGTGCTGAGTTCTGTTCTGATCCACCATACTATGGCTCCATAGGTTAGTGTGGGTCTTACGACGGCAGTGTAAAGCCATCTGGTTACCTTGGGGGAGAGTCCCCATGTTTTCCCTAGCATTCTCCTGCATTGGTAAAATGTAGTACATGCTTTGTTCAGTTTGAAGTCAAGATGCTTGTTCCATAGAAGCTTGCTGTCTAGTATGACCCCTAAGTATTTGACTTCGTTAGTTAGTTTAAGTTCTGTGTTGAAGAGCTTGGGCAATTTTAGGTGCCCAAGTTTCCTTTAGTTGGTGAACATGATGAGTTCTGTTTTAGCTGGATTAACCGATAGATTGTGTTCTTTGCACCAGCTTTCAATGGTTTTGAAGGCATTCCTGATTTGGTCACATAGTATGCTTTCAAAGCATCCGGTCGCCAGGATAGCGAGGTCATCCGCATATCCTACTGTCACAAGACCTCGACCGTTGAGCTTTCTCAGTAGCTCGTCTGCTACTATGTTCCAAAGTAGCGGGGATAAAACGCCTCCTTGAGGGCATCCTCTCGCTACTATGCCTCGGGTTGTTTTATTTATCGTTACTTGAATGGCTCTATTTACGAGCATGTTGTTAATCCATTCAGCCAGTGTTGGTTCAACGCCGTAGTTGATCAGGGCTTTGTTGATACTGGTGAATTTTTTTAGACCATACTTACCGAACTTAAATTAGTTTTTGGATAGATACTTAAAATATAAGACGGGATTAAAACGACAGATTCTAATAATGTCGTATTCTAGACATGCCAGATCAAAGTCAAAGTCAAAGTCAAAACGTTTATTTCCTTAGAAGCACATAGCCTACATGGCTTGACAAACAACATTGAAGCGGCTTGACAGTTCGCTTCAATGTTTTATACTGAGTTGAGAAGCGAAAAGAACAACACAGCTTTATCAGTTATTACAATTTTGTAGTTATTATTACAATTTTGGAGTTCTTACTTATAGGTCACTATTATAAGTTCAACATTTACAATAAAAAAATGTTTGTCATATAAGGAAGCTATTATAACATGAGCATATCAGTCCTGGTCAACCAGAATTATTAGAGCTGTTACTGTGGAACTAAGCAACACCTATCCAAGCTGCATCATCCTTTATTATGATCATTTATAGAGTAATACGTTTTTTTCATTAGACTTCTCTTAATAAATGATTTAAATTTTCTAATAGGAAGCTCTGTTACATTATGAGGAAGCTTATTATAAAATCGTACAGAGTTACCCATATATAAATGATTTGCCTAGTTTTTTTAGTCTGTAAGTAGGAATTAGTAATTTTTCTTTACTTCTCGTGTTAATACTATGTACGTCACTTTTTCTTAAAAACAAATGCTTATTCTTGTGGGTGAACATCAAGTTCTCAAAAATGTACTGTGAGATTACAGTTAGAATGTTAATCTCTTTGAATTTTTCTTTGAGGGAGTCACGTGGTTTCATTTTATATATTGCACGTACAGCCCTTTTTTGCAGCACGAATATAGTTTGAATATCGGCTGCAGCACCCCAGAGTAGGATACCATATGACATATACTATGAAAGTAACTAAAATAAACCAGTCTAGCTGTACCCTCATCTGTGATATATCTCATTGTTCGCACTGCATAAGCGGCTGAACTAAGTCTACCTGCAAGGTTTGTAATCTAATAATAAGACCTAATAAGATACTAATGTTAGACCCTGTATAGTTTTAATTAAAAATGACATATTCCAATAATAGCACACATTTTTGTCATGATTCGTGGTTCAAAGAACATACCGTTTAAACAATTATAAATTACAGAAATCGAATCAGGTAACACACAGCTTAGCACACAATCAACATACCAGCAGAAGTAGGTTCATTGCTGCCGAAGATCTTCAACCTTACCTCATTCGCCTAAGAGCCTGCAACATAGAGAATTTATGGGATATCTCACCGTGTCTATCTCCATAATCCCGTTAGAATTATTGAGGTACCACCGGTAGCTGGTCGGGCGCGGGAAGGCATCCACTTGACACGTCATGTTAGCCCGCTCGTTAACGGCCGCTGCGACGAGACTCGTCGCCGACGTTATGCAAACCGGCTTGTCTGCGATGTCACAGAAACAGGGAATTAATATTGAATCCCATTCACCATTGGAATTACCTAGATATCTCTGAAACTATGTAGGATTGAATAGTGCTCCATCTTACTTCAGACTTCCCTTGAATAATTTTGCAATTTGACGACGTGTAGCATAAACGTGAACACAGATTTTTGGCATCGGAAATATCTCTTTTTGTACGCATAATTTCCAATAAAAATTATACATTTCAGATTCTTAATCCATTAATAGTTATTAATTACTTATAATGTACTTTTTTTAATCTAAAATTGGTTCCAGATTACTGTGCATTACTCAATAAAACTCTTTCAGTCATGTTTAAGTGGTTTAAGGGTTAGGAATTAAATCAACACGTTATTTGGTTCGGGTCTTCTAAGAATAATATTGAACACCATTAGGGTTTGCACTTAAGGGAGGCTCGTCGCTGTCTTTTTGACAATAGGTATTGAAAGGAATTGTCAATAAATGACTTTGATGTTTAATATGTTAGTCGCTCAATAGGCATTATAATAGCATAAAACAATAGTCATTCAGTTCAGTCTGTCTATTAGTTTGTCCAAAAAAACTGGACATCTTGCCCTTTATTAAGATCATAAGACGGTGCTAATATATCGAGCATCAAAGTGAGGGCTTGTGGCGTATAAATTAATTCCAAATTGCTCGAAGTCATGACGTCACGCTAAACTTCAATACATTGTAGCGACTTGATTTTTCATTTGCAAGAAAAAAAATAAGGGATTTTCTTTTTGTATAATCTAAATGACGGACTAATTATAATTGTTCAGTCATCAACTCTGTGTAGATAAATGAAAGCGAAACCACTTTTTACCATACACTGATAAATCATGAAATCTCAGAAACATCGGTACCTAATACCAACAAACTTGAATTTTGTCACGTAGGTTTTTTATCCGCTTAGAAAGGATTTTACGAAACTATATCCCTTAGGGGGTAAAACGGAAGTCGGGAGTTAAGATGAAAGTCCTATGTTTTTGGACTAAGAGACTTGAAATTTAACAGACTTGTATGGGATATAAAAATAAAATCGAGTATCCTGCTCTTGTTTAATGTACCAACGAACGTTGCTTCATTTATATCCTTTCCTCCATTGTAGGTTTACAAGGTTAAGCCCTCGGCACAGTTGGGTAATATTAATTATTATTTCAAACATTGCTCATCTCAAAATTATACCTAAACTCATTAAAGTACACACAGAGGCCTCCAAAGGGTCTTTATTGATAGGGTAAATAGCATTAAATGTACGAGCAGTCTTGTCTAAATACTAGAGGAACTATAACCATGCAATAATAACATTCCAAAGGTCGACACACTCCAGTAGCCAAGCTTTGCTGGGAGTGTATCGGCGCGGAAAGAAAATACGACCGACATTTCTGTGATATATTCAAATAGAAATTAAGTTCTCTTCTGATTATTTTCCTTATATGAATAAGAAGCATAACGACAAAATAAAATTATCAAATCAAATTATTTATTAAAACGAGAATGGTGACGTTACCATTGTTGAATTCTTTCGGTAAAATATTTTGAGCTATTTCAGATGCCGAAAGTTTTTATTGTTCTGAATGTCTCTATTCATTTCTGCAACGAGAAACAGTTTAATTTTTTTAACTGTCAAGGTACTGTCTACCCGTTTTAATAAAACTTTACTGTGTATAAAAAGGTTGTATAGTCAGCGTCAATGTAATAAAAGCCTCCAGAGAAGTCAAAATAATCTGAAAAACATTTAACCAAAATGATATCAGCAGTAAGAATCATCAAAATATTGTATGCGCTCAAATTGGTCAAAATATCTTACTTCTATCGTTTCACATTTATCTTAGCTGGCATAGTGTTCAAAATTATATGTGCAACCAAAGCACGCAAACTTTTTAAAACATTTCAGATAAATTTAAAAGCTTTATTTGAACAGATCATTTTGAACACCTTGTCAGCTAAGATAAATGTGAAAAAAGTGACATATTTTGACCACATGGGTGGATAAAATAATATGATGATGTAGCGTAGATCATTTTGGTTAAATGTTTTTCCAAAATTTTGTAAATATTCTGGCTGCCTATATCAATTTGGGGCGGACTGTACAATAGGAGTATAATATTTGGTTAGTAGAGACATATTTGTTGAAATGAGCTGCTTTACCGGGTGCCGGGTTCGGTCGGGCGTAAGTTCAGCAGCAATGCATTATATTTAGGGACATATTCCGACGGAAGTTTGGTCGATACAGCAGAACTTTACAACTTAACAGACTACGTTGGAACGTAAAATTAGCAATGGAACTTCTATAGGAGACCGGAATGCTGAATTCGCAGTTATGCAAGTGACATGGGGGTCTATTTAATTGATTAATTTCTTTTTTTATTTTTATTTTTATTTTTATAATTTTTAATATTATAAATTATTTTATAAAATTAACAAGTTTTGAAAAAAAAAAAATTATAAAACTTTTTAAAAAAAAAAATTAATTCACACTCCAATGATTGTGAAGGTAACAAATTCTTCGTCAAGGTTTAGGTGTTGTGAGAGAAATACTACAGCGCGTCAAACATTCATAGTGTATACGCGCTTATTATTTTAGATTATCCGATAGATATTAATCTGACGATTTACTAGTAGGGAAGGCCTACATTTCTACAACATTGTGGTTTAACTCTTTGTCATGTACAAATTGTCAGATTGTTGAAATATACTCTTTTCAGGATTACGTTAACTTACTTTGCCTGAATATGACGCGTTCCAGTATTATTTTGGGGATTTTATGGACTGCTCTTTAACGTACCCTTACTATATAAGATCATATAATAATTATGATAGTGGTACATTCAGAGTAGATGATTACTCACTCCTCTTACAGTTTTCTGACACGCTGAAGAAAATTCCCGCTGGGATATCTCTGTACTATTCGAATTATACGCGTCTAACAAAGTGGAGCGGCGGCAGTCTGCTTAAACCATACTCAGAACAATTTCTATAAAACAAAAAAGATTTTTCACAGAATAAGGTACATAATATTTGCATAATATTATAAAATGCCACATAAAAAGTTATCTACCAGAGAGTTTACAAGTTAAAATGTTGTGCCACAACGTAGTGCAACTTTAAAATCCGTCATTTTTTTAATACAATATATTTCAAATGTGTTTTACAAATTAATTTCACACAATAATAGTACGTGAATGAACAAATACGGTAGATATTTAAACTGCGTTTATAGCATTGAATAATACTTACATATTTTATTGCATGCGAAGTTTCGTGGTAAGAGCTCACGTTCAAATAAGCTAAGCTTAACAAGAAAAAGTGAGGTATGAAATATATAAAATGGGCAAAGGGTGGAACAGCTATCCACTTACATATAAACTACTTCCATATAAAAATACTTACATATGATTTTGAGCTGGAACGGTTTGGACCTGCCATCGCCCTCGACATTCGATGCCGTACATGAGTAGTTACCGGCGTGCTCCCTCGAAACGCCTTGAACTGCCAAATGCCCCGAGGCGGCCAGTACCCCAGCTCTTTGGTTATGTGTAATAACTTGACCCTAAAAGAACCAATGAATATTGCGTTAAAATTTGCATAGACGGTATCATGAAATTCACCGACGGAACACGGACTTTCATTAAACGTTTTTTATTCGAGTTATACCGAGAATATTATGCTTTTAATATTTGACTGGGACGTGAGCAAAAACTAATGGGAAAATATGTTCTCCGCATGAAGATCGGCGGCGCATTTTGTTATTTTAGCGCAATAACAAGCTAGGGAGCGAAATTTATACTAAAGAGAAACTTTGTTGAAAGAAAACTGCCTGTATGATAATAAAACGGCATGAGATACGTAAGTTTTCATCACGATTGTAAAGTCTTTCCTCGCCGAACTTTTTGGCAAATGTGGCTACTTCTAGGGAAAAGTTTAAGAAGACAGTGCAGCTTGCGAATTTATTCGAAGTTCACACTGTTTTTGATCATTTGCAGGAATAACTTATAGTTCAAGCCTCGCTTCTGTCAACATACATAAAAAGCTTTTTCAGGTTCGATTATTGACCGGAATTCTAAAATAATAGGTACCTTAGTATTTCATAGGTAACGCAAGCATTTAGTTAATAAAACTGTTGATTTCTTGATAGTAATTAAAATAAATATTTTGCATAAAATGAACGTAAAGCCCGCATAGAACAAAGATTTGAGCGATTTTGATGCACAAATATTAAACCCTATTTAAACACTTCACATTGATGTCCGATATGTTTTCAAAAACTATTAAGACCTTTTTGCCTGCGGTATTATTGAGCGGTGTTAACAGTCAAAAACGAATGAACACCAATAGTTGGACTAAAACATGTAATGTGATAAAATTGGTGCTGTAAATTTTAATTAATGACGTGCATATGACATTTAATTGGTATTGATGATATAATTTCATGTAATTGCATTTAAATATTAGATCGAAAAGCAATGAAAACTTACATTGTGTTCCCAGACAATTTTGTAAGCTGGCGGGTACGCTTGAACCTCGCAGCTGAAGTACACGTCATCTCCTTCTTCGATATCTCGAGGGTTCAGTAACTGCGATCCCAGCTTCAGCACCACTATCGGAACATCTACGAAAAATCTTTCATTATTTGTTATACAAAAAAAATTGCCTCGTCAAAATATATATACTTTACATAAAGTATTTAATGGGGATAATATCACTCTGTCTTAATAGCAACTCGTCTTAAATCGCCGGTAGTCTGAAGAACAGCTTGTCCAAAATAGCTACTAGCCCAAAATGCAGCTCGCTTTAAAAGCATCTCGTCAAAACATAATTGCGTAGAGGTGTTGATTATAACACTTCGGACACCGAGTGTTGCAAATTTTTTTCGAACAATTTAAATAAACTGAAAAAATCTTATACATTTATGGCAAAGGTTTACGCTTCAATGTCTGGAAATATTCAGTGTGTGAAGTGGCATCATCAACAGAGCTCTGCACCTCTCCACAAACTTTTTGTTGACGATTAGCTTTTTAGACGATCTCAATTTGGACGATTTGCTAATATAAACTGCAAGTTGATAAGTAGACAAACTACAATTTATACTACCAGCCTTGTGGACAAGTTGACTCCATATACAAGTTGCTTTATAGACCTTGTGATACTATTCCTTACACTTTAGTTAAGTAGTGGATAGTGCTATATCATTAAGCTCAATTTTCTGTACCACAATAATGTAAACAATAAGTGACTACACAAATGTACCTACTTCTATTAAAATATAAACATATGCCTTACAATAATAGACAGCTACACGAATATCCATATTTCTTTTGGTCACGGCATCACGCGTGGACGATTAAACAGATTAGCTAGCTATAAATTTTTCTGGACGGTGGCTCCCGATACTTCAGAAATAAAAAAACATAGAATTGTTAAACGCACCTTAAGGGCGATTACCTAATCCAAATAATCGTAACTGTAAATTTATAATTAAGAAACCGAAAATTGTAGTAACACCGCGAGTGTTCATATTTACATTTAATTTATTAAAAAATCCGTGCATAATTAAATAGGTAAATGTGATAAAGCTTATTATTATAACGTTTCTCAGATTCAACTTCCAAAATGTATTCCGACTCTTCTGAATTAAATTGTTTTGATCAGTTTCTGTAAAATAAACCTGCTCATTTTCATTATGCGTAATAATTATCTACTTTTATATGCTTACAGTTTAAAATCTTCAAAGCATATATTGATTGATTGAGTGTCCATGAATGCCTTGTGCTTCAGAGGAAATAAATATTTTAAGTTTGACTTTGATTTCTGAATCCATTCTCTAAATGTATACCTAGCAAAATAACATTGAATACGTATTGAATTTTTTATGTGACAATTCTGCATAAAAATGAAACTTTTGTTATTTACATGCGAAAAGGGAAGTAGAGCATCACGTCATGATAATAATTGTCTTGTTAAAAAAACGTGGATGTCGAATTAATTTCCTGTATTTTTGAAAAACAAACTCTATTCATCTGTGTTGCGAAATTTAAAAACATTTTCAACAATCCAATTGTATTCATTTCTGGAAAATGTCTGTAACGAAAATTGATTAATTAGAACACCTAGTAAAATTCAAAATTTATTAGTAGCACTAATAAATTTTGTTTTTTCTAGAACTTGTGTAAAAGCAATCTAATCAATTAAACTGTATCGTTTAACTGCCAAATGTAATGCCCCATATTCAGCTCTTAGCTTGTACTAAATAGGCCCTTAGTTCAATTAATTATAAACAACTAATAATAGAAACTCATGTTAAATAATTAAAAAAACCGCAAAAAGTCTAGTTTAAACCACTCAATTTAGGTATAGGCATAACATAATTAATATTGGTAAAATGATTAAATTTTCAAGTTTAGATTACTGGATTAAAATTAGCCTGTGGTCGTTCAAAATAGAGCTAGCCAATTTGCATAATAACATTTAGGCAAATATATTTCATCAAGGGTTTAATTAAACTTTGTATCTGAATTCATAGTCGATGGTTTGGTTACTCGTTGCGAGTATATCTGTAAAAACTAAAAGAATTTCCGCTCCATTCCACATCGACGCTTGTACCCCGCTTCGTTTTATCCCTGAACGAATCACATGAATAAATCAGCGCTAGCCACAAAGGAAGTAACAATAGACAGTACTCACAGTGTAGATTGAGTAATAAGCTCGTGTCTATGGTCGCGTGCTTGAGAACCGCGTGCGAGGCGCGGCACGTGAGCGTTTGCCCGTTGTTCGTCATCCGCGGCGTCCATCTGATCACTGATAACGTCTCGTTCTGACTTTCCGTGTCCTGTATTAAAATTTCAGTAAATTACACAAAACAATCAACATTATCACCATGTTAACGCTCCCACTGCTGCGACACAAGGAATTCACTCTTGACGAGAGAGATTAGTCCTTAATTCACCACGCTGGCCAAGTGCAGGTCGCTGAATGTTATAAGTCCTTCAAACTCTACAAAGTTCTCATATCATGTCGGTTTACTCTCAATGTTTACCTTCACAGTTAAAGTACGTGTTTTATAACGCACATACGTTTTTTAAGAAGCAAAATCTAGAGTTACGCGGCGTGGTTTGAACCCAGGACCTTAGGGATAAAAGGCGAGTGTGCTCCCACGTAGCCAAAACGGCTTTAGACTAAGTACGTACTAGTACATTTCAAACAATTTTATTTTCATCTATAGTAGCATAAGGATAAATTTAATTAAGTATAGGCTAGTTTTAGGTTTAGCATTAGATATTAGGTATTTATATTGTATAAGCCACCGTCCATAAAACTTGTAATTTTTTCTCTCTTTGTTTTGTTGTCTGGAAGAAATTGCTTTTAGCAATAAGACCGCCCATTACGCATTCTAGGTTTAGTTTTCATTTCTTATTGTATTGTTTTTTAAGGTAGGTATGTGTGTAATAAAGTATTTTCTATTCTATTCTATTCTATTTGAAAAATGACAATAATGGCCCCGAAAACTCGATCCAAGAAAGGTCACGTAACCGTTTGTTCCCAAAAAAATGGTATTACATGTGTCAGCTGGCGAAAGAATGTACCTATGTGAATACGTGCTCCTTTGCTGAATAAATGGATTATATGGGGATGTTATGTTATAAACAAGTGTAAGGAATCCAGTTGGGTTTGAAAAGTTGAGATAAACATTTCTCCACAGTCGATTAAACTTAGAACGTACGTAGTCGGTTTTAAACAAACCCTGGTCTAATATTAATATTGTGTTAATGTTTCTTTGGGTGTAATGTTGCTCAGCATGTAAATACATCTTTTAATATTGTTGAAGTCGTTACTAAAATTGTAGGCAACCCGTTAAGTTCCACTGATTGAACACAGGGACTTCTCACTTGACGAGAGAGAGTCTTGGGCAACCCAAGACGTCCCATTATTTTTAACACCCGACCAAAAAAGAGGGGTGTTATAAGTTTGACGTGTCTGTCTGTCTGCGTGTCTGTCTGTCTGTCTGGACATCATAGCTCCCGAACGGATGGAGCGATTTCAATTTAGTTTTTTTGTATGAAAGGTGAGTTTGGCCCGGGTGCTGTGTGCTCTGTGGAATTGAGATAACGTACGGTGCACCACATTTGTTCAGGATGGCTTTTAGTTATGTATTATAGTTACCTTCTGGACCGCGTTGACCTTTTCGTTGTCAAGCCACCACGAGATGGTTGCCGGCGGTCGGGCGCCGACAGTGCGACACGTCAACTCTGCGGTCTGCTGCACCGATAAGGGCTGCTCCCGCGTTAGTATCTCCACTGATAACGGCCTCACTGTCAAAAACCATAAAGAAAAGTCAATTGACTGCTACTAAAAAATGGCTGTTCCCATTAATCCGCAAATCACAAAAATTCTGCAGTCTTCCAAACGATTGAACGGGTGTAAATTGTGTTTTTTTTTGTGATGTTATCACTGCAAAAATACTAGAGACTAGGTATAGTAAGAGACTATATAACATTGATAGTTATTCCTGGGGCCAATGGCTCACAGTGAACTTCTTGAAACCGAAAAAACTAACAAATATTTCAGCCGTTTTAAATCCTCCACTATTTTGAGTTGTTGCAAGTGTAGAAGAAATTAAAGCGAGGACGTAGTGGCGAGGTTGGTTTAACGGTCAGAACGCCCATGCGTATAATGGAAGACGTGGATTCGAGTCTCGCATCTCGCTGGTAAGCTACGTTACTTCGTCTTAATTTTTTCTACACAAATTTAGAATATTATTGTCAACCTATAAGTTGGGTTTATCAATTTGTAAAAAAAAACATAATAGCTGTATCTTGTTAAATCATATTAAATCTATGTGCACAATATATTTTAACATTACTTTAAAAGTCGACACAAAAGCTCCATTCACAGGCTACACGTAGACGCCCGTAAACAAAATATTATATTTAATTTACTCCACTTAAATCTTGAACCTGACTACGTAAAACTATGGGTTATTAAGTGCAAGGCGCAAAGTTTCACACGGCAAAGTAACAAGCCGTTCGTCCAGATTTCAAGAGCTACCCTTCTCAGCTTTATATCCCTCTAGCTTTATCCAAAGTTTGATCAGATTTCAAACGGGCACTCATTAACGAGTCAATCACAGTCTCTCTAAACTAAAAAGGACGCAAATGCCTGTCAATTTCATGAATTAACTCTAGAACATGTTTAAAGTTAGTTCAGCATAATTTGGGAAAGTTACTGATTATGAGCATTTACTATTTTTTGTTTTCAAGTTGGATTATTAGCCTTTGTCCGGTTGGCCTTGGGGTGCCTAACTAACACCATTTGACTACATTTGAGTTTTGTCTAAAGCTTAAATATACTACTGCATAATGGGCCAAAATTTAAGTTTTTGTCCTATTATATCTCTTATTCTCTATAAATATTTCTACGAAGACACAAATTGACTAGTGCACATTTTGTCCTATATAGAATAGTGATGCTGGCTGTACACACGCGCCGAGACACCCCGAGACAGGCCGAACGCGCGTGTGTACAGGGCGCTCTCGTCTCGTCTCGCTGTCTCGTTCTCGTCTCGGTCGCTCTCGGTGACTTGTCGGTTTTTTGCGCCCGAGTCAAAGGGTCTCGTTGGCTCTCGCGAGGTAAACGAGAGCGAGCATGTACACACTCGTTCATTTACTTGCTCGCTAATAGTATTTAATAATTTTTTTAATTTAATTTTCATTTAATTTAATAAAATTAATTTTTTCTTGTTTCTTCATGGTTTACGAATTTTATTTTTATAGTAAATGTTAAAATAATTATAATAGCTCATGGTACAAACACAAATAGCAGCAGCAATTTCTACGTCCATTGTCGCGTGAGTCTTCAGTTCAAATGTTAGAACGCGTGTGTACAGGCATGCTCTCGACGAGACCCCTCTCGGCCGAGACATTCGCCGAGAGGGTCTCGGCGCGTGTGTACAGCCGGCATGAAATGAACACAAATTGTCTGGACATCCAGGTAGAAAATTAAAGTTACAATAATTCTATTATGGAACGCTTTTATTGTTCTAATGACCCATTAAAAAAAAATCGTGTTGTATATAAATTAAAACATTTCTAACGTGGCAATATTTTCTTATACAATGAAAATATTGTGGCAAAATCATGTTTATTTGCACCTGGCCGCAAAGCGAGGTCAACGGGAAAAGTGATTTTAATGTGTAACAGGTAATAAACAAATTTATTGCACATACCCACCTAATGCTCATTAACAATCATAAAAACGCCCCCATTCAGAAAAGTATTAAAAAATATGTTTTATTTTTGTACACTACACACACATTACCTACCTACACATTTTGTATAAAATTTTCGGAGGCCCTGGATGAAAATAATATCCCAGATATACCTATAAAAATTCGTCATATTATTTCCATTTTCTATATTATATTAGTAGGAATACATTTGATGAATTCACTACATTAAAGTAAAAGCTCCACAATCTATTTCCAGATTAAAGATGTTATCAACATCACTGTGTTATACTTAATTGCACGAATTCGGCCTTAAACAATAGTGGTGACAAAAGAGACTATGTTATTACGGTAATGGGAAATAATTTTCTTTTGCGGTATGTCACAATGAGTGACAAATAACTACTAATGGACGCGAGGTGTGACACAAAAGAGTAGGTGTATTTATGGAGCTATTCTCAGAAATCGTTTGGGTCACTTTGGGGTCGCTAGCGACAATACTGTGCTTGATTTATGAAACAATATTTTTGAATAACTTCCACGACGACTTCCCTCGAGTAGTAATAATATTGACAAAGTAGCCTGATTTTGGGAAAGTTATAGTTTCCTAGAGGGATTTATACGGTGTAATTTTATCGAAGCTTTCATGGATAATGTGAAAACTGTAGCCCTACACAAATAATATCTTTAATATAAAATTACGGCTGGTGTTAAAAAGCATATTTATTATAAATGAGTTAATAGATTTAAAATATTTGCAATTATTTTGTATCACCAATTAGCATGACGTGTTATTTGAAAGTTTGGTGATTTTGTGTGATTATGATTAGTCCGGAAATATTGATTTATTTAATAATATTTATTTATATTACATACAATTTACAAGCTCCTCGATTCCGAGTAGTCGAGATACTTAAGTCTTTTCAAAATATTTACCCGATTTTTTGTAAGTTCTCTATTTTTGAAATCCCAAACGATACCAAAGTTAAAGCAAAAAACGTTTATTTCCTTAGAAGCATAGGGCGGCATACGTGGACAGGTCAACTTAAAGTTAGTTTAACTAAAAATTTTAATATAAAAATAACAAGGAAATAACATTGTCTTGACAGTTCGCTTAATTTTTTTACACTGAGTTGAGAAGCGAAAAACAACACAGCTTTATCAGTTTTTACAATTATGTAGTTATAACAATTTTGGTGATCTATCATGCAATTGAAAAAAAAGCCTAACGCATACACACAACAATCTTAAACTTTCTTCAATATTATTACCAGTTTGTGAGTTATTGTTCAATTATTGTGTATACGAAACGACGAAGTTTGAGCACTACAGAATTTCTCACTATTGTTTATAGCCACGAAACGATTCAATATAAACTTTGCCGGTACATAGTTTCGAGGTTTCTTGTGTCAAATTACCAACTTATGGTACAAAATATGATATGAGATTAGGTACACAATACGGAAAATTTTCGCGTATATTCTGTGACATAAATAAACGTTTCATTTAAAATGTCAGTGATAAGTTTCATTTAACTTAGCCCTTGGGATTTCTTGCATCATTAGTGAGTATTTCTTAATTCCAACACCTTAAAGTACCACTGTGCATGTGAATGCATCACAGTGGTACTTTAAGGACATCTCAGTTTCATATGTCTAAATAAAGTGCTAAAAAAGCTTCTCGGAATCCGTGAATTTTGAACTATCGGACGCCAAATCTTTTGCTAAGTGTTAAACATCATATTTTAGGCTCACTTTTTAGGTGTGAGTTCGAATCCCGCACTTCATTTCTAAGTTGCGTGATTCGTCTGAATTTTTTCTACACAAATTTAGAATATTATAGGAAGCAATTTCTTCGATTATTTACGATTCAACTCCTCCTTGTTGGATGTCATACCCGACTTCGGGATTGAGACTTTTGCTCCAGTAGTATGGGAGCAATAATTTGATAGCACCGTAATTATGCCCAACGACTATATGATGAACGATAACGTAAAAGACCTCTTATGAATTTATGGATGATTTTTCTTGGATTTTGAAATTAAACTTTCAGAGCTACGCTTAAGTTTAGTACGCGCACTATGAATAGACATGATGAAATCATAAAATAATAGGTATTCTGTTTAGTCCGTCCAAAATACTACACACACCTATTTTTCGCTTTATCAATTTTATAATAAAGTGCCAAGATAAAGATCATTAAGTTCCGGAGTGGAGGCTTGTGAGCCATACATACATTATGTACAAACCACTCGAAAGCCTTACTTTACGTGAAACTTCAATGCACGGTAATGTCTTGATTTGCTAGAAAAAATAAAAAATACGTGTAGGTACAATTTTTTTATAATCGGAATGGATTATATTTTTTATTTGTCATTTACACTATTATTAAAATAACATTCAAGTATTTATTGATCCGTAAGTATTACTGCCATTTTATAAGGTGATACAATGTTGGGAAGCTGAGTGTCACTAACTACGACACGACAAAACTGTTTTATCATGTAATAACATTTTGAATCTCCCATTTCCGTTAAAATACAACATGTTTACAGATTATACCTTGGTACTTGTTATTAATGAAATCGCTCGCGTTGAATGGGTGATTACGGGCGATTATGGGCGCTTTAAAATAAAAATTAATGAATCAATATACTTACATAATCTTGCGAATACATTCACATTATTCACAATCTTTATATCTTTTCTGTACCAAAACGTGACTATACTGCGTTTCATAACAAAAGATCATGTAAGTATACAAAGGTTTATGAATTATCTTATATAGTAAATATACCTACATCGAAATAAAGTTATAAATTTGACACAACGCGCTCATTAGTTTATGTTCAATATAACATAAACTTGAAGTAAACAGTATTATGAAATCGCCATCACAAAAATCGCACCTCCAAAAAATCCTACTTAAAATGCTTTTAATCATATTTGGTTATTACCAGATTATGGGTACCATCAGAGAGGTAATTTATATTACTCTCAGATAACATAAAAGCATTGAGATTATTTCATTTAAATGTGATAAAAAGTCAAAGTTTGTGTGAGGCAAGAAAACACTGGCCTTGATAACGGCTTCCATGCGATCCTTCATTGATCTTATTCATAATTCATAAATTTTATTTATTTCTTTCCACAATATTTACATTGTATTAGTGATAAACTTTGATAGAAATGAAAATATCTTATTACTTTATAAATCAATTTACGACTCGACTTAGGTTCAAATTATATATCCAATGTCCATCTGACACATTCTAGAAAAATCATCGCCGCGCCGGTCCGTCAACCGTCGTCTATTCCCTAGTTCTTGGCGCCCTCTTCTTGTTTTTCTGACAGCTTCCGCCGACAGGGGCGCCTCGTGTTGCTAACATTAGTGTGATCACGCTTTCTTGAGGAACATTATCCCATTCCGCAACGACGGCAGCTTCGAGCTCTTGCAGAATGGTAGGAGCCGGTTTACGTGCTCGTACTGACCCTTTGACATAATCCCAAAGGTGTTCGATCGGGTTTAGGTCTTAGAGCTCGCCACTGCATAACGGGGTTCTCGACCTCTTGTAGGTAATCCAGTACAATGATTGCGGTGTGGCAACGGGCGTTATCATGCATTAACTTGAACCCATCTCCTACAAAACCAACATACGGGACCACATGCTCTTCTGAGATCTCCGTTGTGTACCGACTAGCCATCAGCGACTCTTGTCCGCGACCACCTCCAGCTCGGGAAACGCGCACAAGTTCTGTTTTCCCGTCGACAGAAATACCGCCCCAGAACATGCACAATCCACCCCCATAATGCGACATATTCTTCGAAGGAAGCTTGTGCGAATCGCTCCCCTTTTCTTTTCTTTTTTTTTTCTTTTCTTTTCCGTGTTTTATAAGGGTCAGAAAAAAGAAAAATAAACTAATGTAGAACATAGCTGAGGGGACAGATTTTTTCTATAGTTTTTAGACCCAAATATCTCAGATACCGTATCACTTAGGAGATTTGATCATAGAACACTTTTTGTTAGTAATCATTTATTCTGTCGATTGACATGAGTTTCATCACTGGCCGCCGAATCACATTTTTATCAAAATGGCGATCGAGTATGTTTGCCAACGATGTTCGATGTTCTTTACTTATTTTTTGAGTTGTAAGTTTTATCTTAAAAATTTATGAGACAAAGTTTTAGATCATTGAATCTTCTATCTTATATATAAAATTCTCGTGTCACAGTTTTCGTTTCCGTACTCCTCCGAAACGGCTTGACCGATTCTCATGAAATTTTGTGAGCATATTGAGTAGGTCTGAAAATCGGCCAACATCTATTTTGTATTTTGCAAAAAATCGTTTGCTGTGATCAGCTTCTAATATATATAAATGAATCTGAAAATGTGTTGGTATAACTCAAAAACACCAATTTGGCCAATATATATTTTTTAATGTTTGTAGAAGTCCAAGGATCGTTTTTAAGGCGAGTAAAGTTCGAATTATTGCCGGGAAATAATTCTGATAACACCCGTGCGAAGCCGAATATTTTTTACCGTTCAACTCATCTTTTATGAGACATTGCGCTTTAGTCCATTGAAATTCGACATTTACTTCACATTTTACAGAGGACGCAATTACATTTTTTGGGGGGTTAGAATAAGCTTAAGTTCAAGTGTGTGGGGTCCATCTTTGTCCCCCGGCCATTTTGGAATAGTGGTGCAAGGGGGCAACATTAAAACTCTCTAATATTTTATGTAGTAAATTAGAAAACAAAAAAGTTATAGGCAAAAATAATTGGAAAGAATTTAACATGTTTTCTTTTGGGATTTATAACTTTTTTTATTTGAAAACTTTTTAGTTAGTTTAGTCAGCTAGACATCAAAACAAGAAAATTGCGTCCTCTGAGAAATGCAAACTAAATATAGAATACGAGTATCTCGCGAATGGTGAGTTGTACGAAAAAAACATTAGTCTATATTTACCAACTTTGATAGAATATTGAATGAACTATAATTTTGTGCTACCCATTTTTAAGATGAAACTCGAGAAAAAAGGAGAATACTTACCTTAATTTTATATTATTTGAATTTGAATATAAAAATTGCAGAAGTCGGAGCGACGGAGACTAATGACATTTCTTTTGTAATGGTATATTTAATGTGTCTACCAATTTTTATCCCTATTATGCTAATTATTTATAAGTCAAATCTTCATTTGAACTGATTGAGCACTGACTAGAGTATTCAAACAATATAGATGTTATCTTTAGTATATTTGATGTGCGGAATCTGATTTAAGAAGGTAGATTATAGAGATATAATTTTATGGCTCTTTAAACGAAATTAACAGTAACGTAAGATTCAGTTCAGTTTCTTATTATAATATCCTTCCTACTGCGTTGTGTTAATATCAGTTTACCGGCGTAAACGTCAAAGGATCATAAATTAAGTTTAAAAAGGTGCTTTTTTAAAATGCTCCAAATGTTGAGTGGCCCGCATTTTAACGTTAATTTGATAATTTAACTTTCCTTTGTTAGTAATAATGATCTGTCACTGTAAAACGCTGTAGGTACTCATAAATATAGATATATGTGTAAAACGCTGTACTCGTAAATATAGATATATATGTTACCGCAAAAGGCATGAGGTTCAATGATTCATTATGTTTGTTTAATTACATTATCAACTAAGGGTGACAACAATAGACTGATAATTCGACTCCGTGGTATATGGTAGCTAATAATAGGCGAATATTATATCAAGCCTGAGGCGTTAGAGCGTGTTCTCGGTTCGTGTTGATGTCCGAATCAAATATGTACATATTATATCTACGAATAGCACTGGTTGCTGGGAAGTGCGACTGGGTTCTGAGAATACCTGGCCTTAAATCAATTTTAGGTTTCAATTGCAAACTCAAGACTGAAGACGACGATAACTGAAGCTCAAATTAAGATAAACTGGTAGATTGAAAGACGTAAGATAGGTATTTTATCATTTAAATAGTGTGTTAATAATCGTGTCGTTTGGTAAATATAAAAATAGGTTAATGTTACTAAAGTACTTACTTTGCTTAATGTTATCGATGGTAACTAGTATAGTGGTCGATCCAACTTGTCGGATGTAGAATCTGTATATTCATAGGAAGTTCTATGCCATAGTAATTTATATGAAGCACACACATGTCGGAAACCGATTTAATGTCAGCGCGTACAAAACATTTCGAGTGTTTGTCAGCTCCAACAATTGGAAAAAAAGCGCTCATGAGTTTCCAGATGTTATAAGTATTATTGTATTTTGATAGTTTATGCTCACTGAATATTTAGCCAGTAGATCTTTGTATTTTCTTAAGACATTCGCAAATCCTTCTAATACCTCTATAATAAACACGCAAAGGACAATGGCAAAATTTGGTCAGGATTTTATTTAAGCGTCCATAGATTTCACTTATATAAAACGAATTGAAATAATTTTCAACGATTTTTTTATTATTGACTCATTCTCGTAGCCGCAGTTATTTTCTGTTTTAAAAAAAGCATTTCAAATGATCTGCATTCGAAATGTTGCTATAAAATAGTGATTGAACCTCATCCTCAGATCATTCGCTCAGTTATTGATTTATATTTCAAAATAAATCGATAACTAAGCGAATGATTTATAAAATCGGTATCGGCAAGGGTTAGTTTTGTTTGCAATAGTTATTGAAATGCACGGTTCTTTTATTTATAAGTAACCTGATATTAAAGTCATTATTTAAAGCAATGCAACTTGCAATCCCATTCAGGTTCGTTATAATGTTGATCGATTCTAAATAAACTCGAATCGATACGTTCCGCACTACATTTTGTTTTTGACAATGACAGATTGATAGACGCCGGCTCTCTCTGGCCACAGAATAAGAATACTTCTGCGTTTTTCGTTTCGGTTGTGTTTTGTGAGCTCTTTTGGTTTTCTAGTCATGTTAAACTATATGTGCTGAAGAAAATAATCTTTCACTGTTTCCAATATTGGAATATCGCGACTTAATTCTGTTCGCCTTGGGGACGGACGTACCAAATAAGACAAGCTCGGTCATATTACGGCGAACATATACGTTACCGAGGCGAATACAAAATTGAGGTAAATATGGGTGAAGCGATTACTGAAAACCATTATAGCCTTAGAGGAGGTAGTGGTGCAAAGACTCTAATAAGAGGGAAAATAAAATCCCGTCACATATCGCGGAAGCAATAAGTACTATGTTTATATATTAATCGAAAATAATATTCCTGGCAGCACCGGCATAGTTGAATACTGTTGCAACTGTTTAGTGGGTCGGCGCACTGTAGGCTGCTGCGCTCACACTATGACCATAGTTTGGTATTTGGGATGGGCCAGACAACAAGGAAATATCGCAGCACCAGCAGCTTTTCTCGATTAAATAATTATACAGAAGAATGAATAAAAATAAATAATGCTTATAAAAAAATGTTTTTACATATTAGTTCATTATCCTCAGTTTTATACGCTTTTTTAAAGTATACATAACGTAACGTTTACTTAAAAAAAACGCTAAATGTAGTGATTAGGAACATTCTCAATAAAAACGCACCCAGCTTTCATGTAGGTAAAGACAATTGATTTAAGTATGTCGTGGTTTAGGATTTGAGTTTTTCCAAGTAGGTTTTATCCTTAAATGTTTCTAATAATATATACCAATCAGTTTCAGATTGCTTTAATTTTAATCTAATGTAAAGTAATCAATAATTGTACCTACCCACCTAATTGTTCATTTAGGTATACTTAACCTTAAAATTAAAAAGCGTATATCTTTTTTCCGGCTTTTACAAAGGAAATTAGTTTTATTTAGGTGAAAAAAATGAAAATAGTTTCTGGAAGTAATGCCGATTCTGTATATATATTTTTCATTGCGGGACGCTTAAATTTACTACCAGACATTTTTTAGTATGGAGACCTGCCATTGTCCTTTGGTTGGATGTTTTTGCTCTTTCACGCAAAAACTACGAAATAGATTTTGATGTAACTTCACCAATTGGTATATAGTTTAAATATCAGAAGATAAATATTTATTTATTTATTTTTATTTATTTATTTATTTATCTTACCCTTTGCATCTCATGCTTTTTTACCGCGTAGGTAGATACATGATTATACTTGACAACCGAGTAGTTTTTACAGGCAGTACATTCTATACGTTTGATACTTTAATTCATGGTTAAAATTGATTATTTTTGATGAGGCAATATGATATTCAAAAATAGGTCCAGGGTTTTTTTACAAAATTAATTTTTGATTTATTTTGTAACATACTAAATTTGTTATAAAATATGTTTTATTTCATTATCAGCTAGGTGAAGTTCGATGGTTGCTTCGAGCTTCTACTATAATAACATAATTTTGGGAATATTTCAGAAACAAAATCATTCCCTCTAAATTGCACCTCGTGCACCTAATATTATCTTTTCAACACCAATTTCCCAATTTCGTCAACGTCAACTCCTTGCGTAGAATGATACAAATTTACACCAGCTTTGAGCGCGCCCGACATCCGATTTATATACGGACCCGAGAAATGGGAACGAGCTCTTTCGAACGGTTCGTGTTGATGTCCGAATCAATTATAATCTACAATAGCACTGGGTGCCTAACCAGGAATAGAGACAGGATTCTGAAAATACCTGACGTTAAATCAATGTTTGGTTGCATTGGCAAATGGTAGAACCTTGCAACTGAAACTCTCTGACTAAATTAATTTAGATAAACTGATAGACTAAAGGAGGTAAAATTGGTAGACCATATTCTATTGGTCATTATCTATTTAATAGTGAGCAGGAGAAATATCAGGCTGATTGGCAAATATCTTATAGGTAAATACAATATGCAAATTTCATTAAGTAATTCTATGTGTATGTATATATAACTCATAAGAAAAATATCTCTAAAAATAATCTTACCTACAGACAATCACAACAACACACCCATTGTTGATTTCAAAGACTGAATTTATGGTTTTTATATAAAGAGATTTAAAATAATCAGCCGGGAGCGTGGGCAGCACTTTGTCATCACGCCACCATCAGATGCGAGAGTCGATAAACTATTGCATGAAAAAGACTAAAATTCAGGCCATGCCTACGTTTTTTGAATGCATATATGTTTTACAAAGTTAATGATGCGCTGTCATTATATTGTATGACAGTTGTATAATAACATATTGTTTCTTCACAAACTCACATTCAAATGTCATTAATTGCGAGACATCATTCTTGAAGGAAAGGTTGTTTAATACTCACGGTGCAATTGTTTTCGCACATTCGTCCTCAATGAAGACAATAGTGCAGTGTTATCGGCTGTGCAGGAATATACCGCCTCGTGGTGTTCCCGAGTCAGCTTCGGTATAAGCAGGCTTAGGACGCTGATTCTGGGGTCGCCTTCGTTAGCCTTGAGAGTGGCGGCACTATATCATTCTTAAAAGGGTCTTTTAATACTCACGATGCAATTGTATCTGCACATTTGTCCGCAGTGGAGACACTAGTGCAGTATTATCGGCTGTGCAGGAATACACCGCCTCGTGGTGTTCCCGAGTCAGCTTCGGTATCCGCAGGTCCAGGACGCTGATTCTGGGGTCACCTTCGTTGGCCGGGAGCGTGGATAGCACTTTATCATTACGCCACCACCGGACGCGCGGCTTTGGGTTACCTGTTGGCACAAAGACGCTGAAAATATCATTTATATGGGTACAATTTTCGTGGTAATTATATATTTTATCCTAGTCTGGGTGTTTACTATGTGTGTTTAGTAACACGCTTTTTTGTGTATGGAATAAACATTCCCTCTTGTGTTTAACCATTTCATGGTACCTACCCACCTGGATAAAAATTGTTTATCTCCACATTCAATCTCAAACATTAATAAAAATAATAAATGCGTTCGTTTTTGAGTTGAGCAAGGCTTACAAATTGTTTTTTAATTATAAAGCATCTAATTTCAAATTAAAGAGAACTTTATCTAAGTGTTGAAGGCCTTCTAGGCTACTTGTTATTACGGAATATAATATTAATTAAGGACATGCTACTCGTGAGTACACAAATAATGTTCTGTAATGAACTATGATGTATTATGATTGTATAATATACATATGTTCAGTCCCGGAATACAGATGTTTACTTACGAAGGGCTATATTTTTGCTATGTGGATAGTAGTTGAAATCTATAAGTATATTATATTGTAAATAATATGGATAAATAAAAAGAAACACCTAAATGTCTGTAAGATTAATTTCTACCAGTATCGTTACAAATCCGAGCAGATTACAGTAGAGGTTATTAAAATTACATCGAAATATCTCGACGGTTTAAAAAAACAATCTTTAGTATTAATTAGCACTGCTGAATGTTCTAAACGTCTAGACATAATCCAATTAACGCAAGAGACGAACTAGTATTTCGTTGCGCTGGACGTAATTCTAAAGTTTTGATAAAGGATAAAGTTGTCTTAATGAGTACAATAGAAAACAGAATGCTCCCACTAGTTTTACCTCCACTTACAACACAGGTAAGTTTCAGGCTGCTGTCCTCGACGTAAGGGCCGGCGAAGTCCTTGACTTCCTTGTCGAGATCGTCATATATCTTCGGTTTTTCTGGTAATTCTGAAACGAGGATGTCTTTGTAAACCTCTACTTAACAAATATATCTTATCATTTTACGGTAAGACGTCTAAAATACAAATAAATAAAAAAAAGCCTTTTTTTGTAACTTTAAAACATATTTACAAGTCAATCGTGGATTACATTCATACATTGTTGATAAAATTTGGCGGTATCAGTGGACAATTAATTCTGATCCCGGGATCGGTGGACACAAACCCTACATTATTTTTAATTTATTTTATAGAACAATGTCAGCTTAGATAAGTAATCAAATAATGTTTAATTATTGCTTTTATAGCTTATTCTTGTCTTATAGCTTGTTCAGACGTATAGATCATAAAAATACTTTAAATATAAATTAACTTATATTTGTGTATCGTTAGCATTAAGTTCTAGTGATTTCATTTTATATTTTTGCGGTTAGTCTCCTAGAAATCTGTCTAGACCTTAATTAGGCTAATAAAAATAGCTGGCTTTAGTAATAGTCCATTAATACTAACTAGACGCAGCAATTAAGGTATGTTCGAACTCTGTGCTTAAACATAGCTTTATACACTTCTTCACCAAATTAATCTTAACTGCGTCAAAGCAAATATCCATCCAATGAAGGGTTACAAAGTTATAGCTATGCATTGAAATTAAGATTAGAAGAGTTCGCAGCTTTAACCTAGCTATTAATTCATAAATTTAAAGCAATTCATATCATTACAATGTTCAGGAGTTGGAATTTCCCAAGCATTATCGCGTCTAACAAGGTAGCTACATAATCAACACCCAAGGCAATGAAGCTACTGCGGATAATTCTAAAAGCGACGATAAATGAACAATTTCCGACTTTTAAGCCATACCGTCATTAGAACCTTCAGCAAAATATTAGCGAAACCTTATTCATGCGTCAAAACACCAATTCATCATCTCTGAAAGACAAGGTGTCTGCTTAATAAACTGCTTTTAGCGGGCGTGTTTTCTTACCGAACAGGTAAATTTAATCGACGAGCTTAGAGATTCGAAAATAGGTTTGCTAGAAGCTCGGTGCTTTTGCTTTGATATCTACTAAACTAGATTTTATTTATTTGAATGTTTGTAGAAAGGATTAGGAGTAATTTCGCATTTGAACAAATTAAATAAAAACTTTTATGTTTCCACCATAAAGTAAGCTTTCTCATTCCGAATCAATATCAATTCATTTTGATTTTGTTCAGTCTACTAATTTAGTAACTGGCTTTGTCATGTTTTTATGTATCATTATGTAAGCAAGTTTATTAATAATATAACATAAATATATTGTATATTAAGTTAAGATATCCATAGTAGAATCTCTGTTTAATTAGTTAGTAACACGGTGTTAAATTAGTAGGTACATACATATATAGGGGTATACATTGATAGTAGTCTGTGTATTCAGTTTTTGTATTAAAATTCTGTAAGAAACTTGGAAAAATCTACCTGACCTCAAAATGTACTGTCCTGATTCTGTTTTTTTTTTGTTGATAACAGGAAAATATTAGAAAAGTTTGTTATATAATCTTTCATGAAATAGGAACTAATAAAAAAGGAAGATAGGGTAGCAAACCTCTATTCATTAATTTAACTGGTACGTTGCAGCTAATTAACTCCTATTATAATCCTACTAAGCGGATTATTTCTCAACTTGTCATATCTGTTGTTATACATACAAGCGACTCAGTATTATTGTGTTACAAAACAGAACCACGGGATATACAGGTGGTTTAAATAATTGACAGCAGCTGCTAAATCACACAGTAGGACAGACAGAAATAGTTCTCCCTCGTGGTCCTACTAATAGGATAAATCAGTAGGGCCATGAGCAATTTTCGTTATAAATTTTAAGTGTTAGACGACACTCGTAACACGTTTCATTCTTTAGTTTTCAGTCTTTTTGAATTTGTGCTTATTATCCATTTGGTATGGGACAAATGCGGATATATATATTTTTATAAGAGACGAAAGCGGGTTTTTTAAAATTATTTGAGTTGAAATTCCGGGATGAAAACGGCATAAGCCATTTATTGTGTATTGGAAATAATACAGAGGATTCTATGTTATTGTTATTATATAATAATTACCTAAAGGCACAATACAACAGTTTTATTAAGCAGCTTGTATAACATTTAATATTCTCCCAGTTCCAATATCATATGAGTTGGTAAACAGTCCAATAAAGATGAAAAACGCTTAGTAAAGAGTACGAAATGAAAATAATTTTCCGCCCCTGTAGAACTATATCATTTTTACTGATCAACAAAGGCAGAAATTGGCAATAAATGAGATTTCATTTTCATAGTTGGATAGTTAAGAAAAAAAAAGTAGCGACTCGTGCCTATTCCGTCCATAATGGTCAATAGATCAGTTATGGATCTACTAAGATGTTTTAAGGGTTCCGTACCCAAAGGGCAAAACGGGATCCTATTACTGAGACTTTGTCGTCAGTTTGTCTTTCCCCAGGCTGTATCTTAAGAACCGTGATAGATAGAGAGTTGAAATTTTGAGGGATGATATACATATATAATACTAAAAACACATGATAAATAAATATATAAGAGGGCTTCCATACAACAAACAAGTTTTATGAGGTTTTGCGACGTTGCGCGAGGCCAGTACTTGGATCGCTCTGACTTTTTGCACTCTATAAAATTGTCTTATGTTTTGCGTATTTTTTATTTTTTATTGGGTTCGGTTCCCGCCGAGGGGTCAAGTGTTTGTATGTTCTGCAAGCACTTTCTCCTTGGTCTAGGTGTTTAATATGTATAATAAAAATATCTATGTACGTATGTACTTGCTATGGAAAGGGCTATGCTCGGGGTTTCTCTACGTGATCGAATCAGAAATGAGGAGATACGTAGAAGAACGCGGGTCACCGACATAGCCAAGCGAATTAGCTCGTTAAAGTGGCAATGGGCAGGCCATGTAGCGCGTAGAACAGATGGCCGTTGGGGCCGGAAAGTTCTTGAATGGAGACCACGAATCGGCAAACGGAGAGTAGGACCTCCACCAACTAGATGGACGGACGACTTGGTGAGAGTAGCGGGCTCGCGGTGGTTACAAACTGCTACCGACCGAAATTACTGGAAGTCCTTGAGGGAAGCCTATGCTCAGCAGTGGACGTCCTACGGCTGAAATGATGATGATGATGATGTATGTACTTATATTATATTAAGTATATCAGATGTCTAGTACCCGTAACACAAGCTAAGAGCTTACCACTAGATGTTGTTGTGTGGATTGTCAGGAAATATTTATTTATTTATTTATTGCAAAACGCGTAGAAACTGTATACGGAACCCTAGGGAGGAGTCTATTCATACTTATCAATTTTATTTGTTAATATCCATTTTAACGATGTGGATATGTCGAGGAGTTATTGATGAATCGGAATCTATAATGAGGGTATTACGTCAGGGCGATTAGGGATTTTAATAAACGGAGCAACAACAGTGTAAGACTGCTACTTTTAGTCGCGTTGAGGAAGCTCGATTGTATCAATAAAGTCGCGATTAAGTCCGTCCATGCTAAAGACTGGTACTTTTATGTTAGCCTTCATTTGACCACAAACTCTCCATGAGAATTAAAAAAAAAATATTCACAGATGCAAACCAATTTTTGTAGAACATAAAGAGTTGTGATCTAAACTATAAGCTAAAGTTACACATGCTAATTAATATCAATTGAGCATGCTACGAATAAATATTTGTTACTTAGAGTCACGTGTATCAAAACATTGTCAATGAGGCATATTTTACGATTTAAAATTGAGCGGCTGTCGAATTCAAAGCACAGGTACTTAGCATAGATGTTATAAATTAAAGTCCCCCGCCACGTCTGTCTGTCTTTATGTTCGGAAAATAATCAAAAGCTACAAAACGGATGTTCATGCAGTGTTCACATTATAAAGAGTAATTTAATAGGAAGGTTTAAGTACAGTATTTTGAGGCTGTGTGAGAATTAGTTGAATAATGATGATAATTGTTGAAGGAGTTGGGAAAAATCAAGCATTTTCTTCGTAAGTTTTGTTTATTTATGTATCCATGGCAACTGACAGAAGCTGGTGAAATTCCGTACACATGTCAAAACAACGATTGCCAGGTCAGATAGTAGTATACTCGTATATACCTGCAGCGTGGACGGCGATGTTATTTAAGCAATGCTTGCTATGATTCCATAATGTCATTGTGTGTCAGTTTGACGAGCATGCTCGTTATTCGCATGCTTTGAACCCGTAATTTCTCGCGTGGGATGTTTTCACCCCAGAGCCTGTTTGAACGTTTCTATTTATTTTAGTTTTGAGTTTACAGTAAGTACTGATTTTCACTGCAGCTTCCTAAAACTTATGGAAGTGAATTAGTTAATTACACAAAACAGTATGTAGCGTTAGGTTGACTTATAAGAGTACGTTTGAGCAATTAAATGAAACGAAACACGGTAATAAGTTAATTTATCGATTAACCTAAAGATTATTATTAGTAAAAGTCCAACTTTTCATATTTCAAAAATTCAATATCATTATAAAATAAAACTAACTAAGTGACATTATATAATGTTTTAACTGATTCCTAAGTTCTTTGTTATGAAAGGAGCTTATTAAGATTACTAAGGAGCTATTACATTCGATTATTTCTCACACAGCATCACAGAAATACCGTTCGTAACGTTCTCCCATAGAGTGCCAATGCATGAAGATTAGTATGGCATAGCTTAACTAAAGTGCCACTGTAATACTATCTATTTAGATAACAGTGATATTGCCTTGTCTATTGCCTGGCATGTTTGTGTGGGAGTGATTGACTTTACAGGATCTTTCAATTAGTATTTATCTATTACACGGAGCTTAACAAAAATATAATACCCGCTAATTTTGAAAACATGAGTTTTTATTATATTAAGTTAGCAAGATTACAACGGACCTAATTTGGTTTTTAAAACTCTATTTCCAGACAATATTTTTGTCTATTTAATTAATTTTAGAAAGGTAAAAATATTGACTAAAGCTCTTGTTGTTCAAATTGTAGTATAAGTGAGATATTTAAAGGAAACACAAGTTGCGGATCGAAACTGACTGGTTTATTCACATACCGCGGGTAGACCAACGACAAGTTATCTGCTAATACCTACAAATACCCAACACCTCCTTAACTAAATTATGAAGTACAAACTTGCTTAATATTAACTTAGGTCCAATAACAGGTGAGCTTAATCTATTATATTTGTATATGTATATCGAATGAATATACTATAAAAATATGTATAACACACAAAACTAAACTTAAACTAAAATTTAAATACATACCTAAGTACGTAAGTAGCTACAAACAAGCCAGGTAACTGAAGGGTTCACAACTTCTAAATTACACTTGTTTATAAGAGGTGAGCTTTCTGTTATGAAGAGGGCGCAAACAGTAATCGCGAGTAACCACAGGTGACGAGCCGCTGGCCATCTCGAACTCGTCATCGCAGTCCCCTGGCGAGTCCGGGACGGCGCTGGTTTCGTCGTCGACACCCGGGCCTGCCACACATTCTTTAGGAATTGTCGCAACAGCAAGCTCTTGACATTCTTTAGATTTTTCTAGGTTTACATCATTGGTTTCATGAGTGCAAGATAGTGAAAATCTTTTCTTATTTCTTTTAGGTTTTATTATCTGATCAACATGTCTTTTGACGAAGTTCTTTGCTGACGGTACTGTTACAGAAAAAGATGAAGGCCCTACGCATTCTCTAACCTGCCCTTCCTCCCATTTACTTCTATTACTACCGTAGCCTCGAACATAGACGGTGTCGCCGACATTGACGTCTCTCGGCGTGCCGCGAGCGCGCTCCACCTGCTGGGCCTGTCGCCGCTCGACGGCCGCGGCCGCGTCCCCCGCGCCCCCCGGCCGCAGCGCGTCCAGGCGCCCGCGCAGCCTGCGCCCCAAGAGCGCCACCGCTGGAGCTACATTCGTGGTTGCTTGTTCGCAATTTCTATATTGGAAAAGCATTTTATTTATTGCTTGAGTTATGTCTGTCCCCTCAGCGTAAGCTTTCTTAATACAATTTTTAACCGTGCGAACAGCGTTTTCAGCCGCTCCATTACCTTTAGGTCGGTAAGGGCTGGCTGGGGTGTACAGTATATTATTTTTATTAAAATATTCCTTCATTTCGTACGACGAGAATGGTGGTCCATTATCGGTCACGATCTGTAATGGAAGGCCGAAACGAGCAAACATTTCTCTGAACTTCTCTATTACACGCCCGGCAGTCGTACTACATTTGAAATACTTCTATCCATTTACTGTGAGCATCGACAACTACAAAATAATGTTTTCCCTTATATTCCGCGAAATCGGCATGTAAGCGTTGCCAAGGACGCGAGGGGAAAGCCCAGGGCGTCAGCGGCGCGTGCGGCGGCGCGTCGCGCTGCTGCAGGCACGCGGCGCACGCGCGGCACTCAGCCTCTATGTCTGCGTCCAGCCCCCCCCAGTACACGTAGTTACGAGCTATGCTTTTCATTTTAACTACGCCGAGATGACCTTCATGAAGTTCCCGTAATACGTATTGTCTGTATTTAGGAGGCACTACAATACGATAGTTAAAAACAATACAACCCTGTTCGACCAGTAAGTTATCTTTCCTGTTAAAATAAGCCTTCTCTTGTTCCACATTTGTATAACTAGGCCACCCAAACATTATATTTTTATAAATACTACGCAATATAGGATCAATTTTGGTGGCAGCAGCTATGTCTTTATGACTAATGGGAAAGTTGTTCTCAATGTATAATAAATAGGACACGGCGGCGGTACTGTCGAGCGCTGACGTCTCCGCGGCCGTCTGAGCGGGCGCGCCCGGCTCCAACCCGAGCGGTAAACGGGATAAGCAATCAGCCGCTGCGTTTTGTGCCGAACTTACCCACTCCACAGAAAAGTCATAAGCCGCTAAACGTGCTGCATATCTCTGAAGCCGGCTGGCTGCCGTCTGTGGTATACCTACCTTATCCCCGAATATGTATGACAAAGGTTTGTGGTCAGTACGTATTATAAATCGACGGCCGAACAAATATTGATGATTCTTTACTACGCCAAAAAAAATTGCCAACGCTTCCTTGTCTAATTGACTGTACGACTTCTCTGCATTGTTTAACGTCCGCGACGCGTAGCAGACGGGCCGCTCGGCGCCGTCGGGGTACCGGTGGGCGAGCACCGCGCCCAGCCCGTAGGCGCTGCTGTCCACGCTGAGGACCAGTGGGAGCGTCGGATCGTAATGAACTAAACATTTTTCGTTACACATAATCTTCTTGACGCTCTTAAAGGCCTGTTCACACTCATGTTTCCATTCCCACCTAACCTTTGCTTTTAATAAGTTATATAGGGGGCTTAACATTGTACTTAACATGGGCACGAATTTTCCATAATAATTAACGAGACCTAAAAATGCCTTAAGCTGGTGTACGTCGTTGGGATACGCGGCGCATTAGCGATTGCATTGACCTTTTTATTATCAGGATGCAACCCATCTTTGTCTATTATATGACCGACATAGCAGACAGAAGGTTTAAAAAAATCACATTTTTGTAGCTTTACTCTCAAACCCACAGACTGCAGCCTTTTTAGTACTTCACGTACATTTTTTATGTTATCTTCTATCGAAGTTCCCCCTATACATGCGTCATCAAAATACACAGCCGTCATAGGAATACCTCTAAGTACCTCCTCCATTAGTTTTTGAAATTTTTCAGGTACACTACATATACCATACGGTGTCCGTACGTACTGAAAAGTACCTACGTGAGTACTGATGGTCGTACACGGCCTAGATTCTGGGGATAATAATATTTGTTCATAGGCATGGGCTAAGTCTATCTTAGTAAATACCTGGGCCCCCCGCAATAATCCATACAATTCTTCTATACGCGGTAGTGGGTAAGGCTCGCGTTTAATTTTTGGATTTATTGTTACTTTATAATCACCACAGATTCTAATACTTCCGCATTTCTTAACAACCGGAACAATAGGCGTACCATATTCAGAATGCTCAACTTTAATTACAGTTCCTTCTCTTACTAAACGTTCAAGTTCTTGCTCAACGGGTTCTCGTAATGCTAAAGGTAAATTCCGTGCTTTGTGAAATATTGGTTCATTATCTACTAATTTAAAAGAAAACATTTTCTTGCAAGTTCCTAGGCCGTCAGCAAAAACATCGGGAAAATCGCGCTGTAACTCAGAAATTATATTACTGGTTTGAGTTTTCGCTATTTCGCACTCAATGTTATTTATTTTAATTTCAATGCATTTTAGTTTTAAACTGCGTAACCAAGCACGGCCGAGAAGCGGAGGTCCCCCGTTAGGAATAACAAACAAACACAGATTATGTGCCTCGCGCCGTCGTCCGGTGCCAGTATAACAAACAGATACATTAATGAACCCTATAGGTAAAATCTGACCCCCCGTATAACCCTTGAATTTCATATTACACGACAATAGCTTACAGTTATGGAAATAATTCTTAAAGTCCTCTTCGTTAATCGCAGAAATCTTACTACCCGTGTCGACTTCAAACTCCATCGGAATTTTATTTACAAGAACAGAAACTACATACGGTTTATCGTCCTTTCCATCCACAACAATGTTGAAGAAGTCGCTGTCCCCCGTGCTCGAGTCCGACTCGACGTAGAACTGGTTCTTCCGAAACGTTTTTCCCACAGAACGCTCACTCCTACCTACACGAGGATTTTTACACATAATTTTGAGATGGCCCCTCGCCCCGCACTCATCACAATTGTAACGCCTATAGCGACACTTATCGGGAGCGTGCTGGCGATCGCACCGCCAGCATTTCTCCATGGGCCCGCTGCCCTCGCCGGCGCCGAGCGGGCCGCGCGCCTGCCGCGCCGCAGCCGCCGCACCGAGGCGGAGCACCGCAGGCTCGCGCGCGCCTGCCGCGCCCGCCGAGCCGCTCGTCTCCGCGTGCCTCTCCGCCGCCTCCAGTGCCAGGGCCAGTTCCACCGCTCGCTTGTAATCCAGCTCCTTCTCCGCGAATAGACGACTACGCATTTCATCACTCGCCAGGGCCGATACAAACTGGTCTCTTAGGTTTTCCTCCAGTTTATCGCCAAAATTGCAGGTGGACGCGAGGTGCTTTAGGCTTTGTAAGTACGCACTGAGCTCCTCGCCGGGTGCCTGACGTCGCAAACGAAAAATATGTCGCTCCGCGATGTCCGATCGCCTGGGTTCCAAATGCTGTTGGACGATGGTGACCAGTTCATCGAAGTCCTTGTTCTCGGGTGCGTCGGGAGCACATAAGTCGCACATCAAATCATACGTCGGTTCACCAACTACCGTTATCAACGTGGCCACATGCAATGCTTCTTTAATTTCATTTAACTGCATAAACTGTTTCACTCTATTCACGTATTTCGTCCATTTTCGCGAAGACAAATCAAAACAATCAGTTTTACCGTACGGCATTATGAAAATACTCGTAAAACCAATAAATCGTCGCCAGTGAGATATTTAAAGGAAACACAAGTTGCGGATCGAAACTGACTGGTTTATTCACATACCGCGGGTAGACCAACGACAAGTTATCTGCTAATACCTACAAATACCCAACAGTATAAAAAGAAAAAAACGAGATTATTATGACCGGACCCGGCGCTGACGTTCACCAGGCATTCAACATTCCTTAATTTCCTTGGTTCAACTTACCTATGACATCGAGTAGGATTTTCTGGTTCAGCGTGGGGGAGATCTTGAAATCTACCCGACATCGGTATAATGCCCTGTCCTCAGGCACTATATTTCGTATCTGAAGGGTGGAAGGTACCGACGCGTGCCAGTCAGATCTTCCGTCCAGCATCTCGTCTGCCCACTTCGCTTTGGGCCCTTTTATCCGCCCGTCGTAGCTAAACAAGGAGAATTCATGAAGTATTACTTAAATATTTATTCCTTTGAGAGGGTGGCTTGAATACAACGTAGTTACTTGGTTCGAATTTATAAAAGGAAAGGGTACAGGTAGTGTTGTTTTTAGGGATTTATATTCTTACAATGTTATGAATAGGAAAACAGCCGTATCTGTCTGACTGAAGCAATCAATCAATCTATCCCATACTGTTCAACTCTCCAAAACTCTAAATTCAAAGGTAAGGTGTAGTTCTAACTTGTTTAGCGCCCACCGCTAAGTAACTTGCATAGTTCTTGATAATATCCGACGGACGTTACCTACGCGTCAGCAACGCGGGAAGCGAGACGCAAACCGAGACATTTTTTCCTGTAAGCGTCTCGCTTTATGGTCGCGTAGGTGTTTAAAGAGTCACATAGCAGTCGCTTTAATTGCGCAGGTTTTTTATTTTTAATAGTAGTTAGTAACCTACTGAAAGAGATCGTTCATAGCGACAAGGCCGTTTTTAATTTAACTCAGGATGGACGAACTGTTAGCTTGTCAAAAATATATTCTGTAATTTTAGAAAGCCATAGAATATTATTTACCTGTTTTTCTGTCAAGCGGGAAATAAACGTATTGAAAGGTTTAATAGATATACATTTAGTATATAATCATATGAAAAGCCGTGTTGGCTAAAGTGGGAGGACACTCGACTTTCATTCCGAAGGTCGTGGGTTCAAACCCCGCCACGCACCTCTGGATTTTTCTTCTTGAGAAATGTATGTGCGCCTTAAACACGTGCTTTAACGGTGAAGGCAAACATCGTGAGGAAACCGGCATGTTCTGAGAACTTTAAAAGAGTTTGAAGGGCATGTGAAATTCACCAACCCGCACTTGGCCAGCGTGGTAAATTAAGGCCTAATCTCTCTCGTCAAGAGAGAAGTCCCTGTGTCCCAGCAGTGGGAACGTTAAATAGGGTGATGATGATGATGATAATCATATGTAAAAATAATAAAATGTTGTTAAGTTTATTTCTGCTCTATTCTATTCTACTAGAAACTTTATGTAAGCATACTCTCCATCTGAGGAACACCTCGTCTTATGTCATGGCTCCTCTTCACTGAAGCATCTTGGCACTCTTATGTGTTTTGACACCCTCCATTCCTATCCTGGGTCTATCATAAAAATAAAAACCTAGTCCGCTCTCATCTAATCCAATTTTCTACGCATTTTATTTAGTACATCAGATACCTAAACCTAAAATAGTTTGGTTTTACGTAACAACAAGCTATGCGTTAGATTGAAAATCAATTTAACCATGTCAGTTCAATTTGAGAGATCCTATATTGGTTTAGAGCGATTGAAGGCGGTTATTCTAGAATTGCCCTACGTACCTATAGGTATATAAACTCCGTCAATCACTATTATATCGATAATTATACCAAAGATTGCATAAACAAGAAGTTTAATAGCTAAAGCAACTTTTATTGCTTCAATGGTTCCACGAAAAAATGTTTAAAAAGTTCATTAGAATTAAAATAACAAAGTTATACATTTTCTATTATTTCCCAAGAGCTAAATTTTCTTAGAAAACAACGGAATTTTTATAATGATGAGAGAAATACGATCCGCTGAAATGGAAACCTCGCCGCAAGCCCAAGTTGGCAGTTTATATTTGTTTCAAACTTGCTTTTTTGTTATTACTTTGTTCTTAGAATCGAAACTATAATAAAGTTAAATAATAGAACAACAAACAAATAAAAACATTTTAGATCGACTTTATGGAGCCTCACGCGACTGGCTTTATTACGAACACAAGAATAGGAAATTACAGTAGCGTTTTTACATTAACGAGGTCATTGATAACGAACGCCATGTCCGTTGTTTTTGATGGGACAGGACATAGTGACAGATTATATTCAAATACTTTTGGATAAAGAAAGAGAAAAAAGACACAAGTAGTATTTGGTAAACATAAATCTTCATAAATTTAAATAATTTGCGAATGCGTAGAATGTCATCGCATGAAAATAGTTTAATGCCATTACATAGATACCTGTATAGATTGAGATAATTTGTCGAAAGTGGGGCATCATATTAGCGGGCACATTTTGCGCTCCCACCTTTGTCCGTTTCTACTCGTAGATACATACATTTGTTATCACAATCTGTTAAGACTCAGTATCTGAGAAGTAGAAAACCTTAAGTCATTCTGTATTGTCAAATTACATAATATTGTTCCATAAAACATGGCTTCAGCAAGCTCTTATGAGTAAATAAGATAAGCTCTGCAGTCATGCTTAGAGGTTTATATGGTATGAGTTTTAATATAGAATAATTATGAAAACTACGATGATGAAATAATGTATGTAAAATGATTTACTTGAGCGACAAGAATGTTGCCCAAGCAATTACGAGTAGATAATACAATACTCTACACAATACTTTATTGTACACCGACACAAAAGAATAGTTACATTATACAAAGAAAAATGAGAACAATGAAAGGCAGCCTAAGATTGATCTATTCTATTCAACCTTGGACGAATTAGGGATTTAGTCCAAAGATAACATTTTGATTACGTTTGAATGAAGTAATGCAGTACTCACCTATATACAGGTACGTCGTCTTTATACCACACGACAAGCAGTAGCAGATCGGAAGCCTGAGGGGAGTGGGTGTCGCAAGGCAGTGTCGCTTCGCCGCCTGTCACGGCGGACACCCTGACAGTGTCCAGGAACTCTCCGTCCGTCCCTGGGCTCGCCCATTGACCTGTGTAAACCAAACACTAATTAATCAACGAGTTTCTTATCGAATGTTATAGAACCTTCTTTGACGGCAATCCAAAGATTCAACCTTCGAAGTCCATATTAAAAAAACAAGTGCGTCTCGCTGACGCTTATTAATAAATATGAATATGAATTCGGACATAAGTGATAGTTTGTTAAAGGTTTGTGAACATAACTCATATGCGATTTTAGGCTTACAAAGTCATAACGAAATATGGCCAGCGCTATGGGTTAGTTAGAGTGAAAGAGGTGCCGGCCGGTCTACCAGCGCGCGTGAAAAAGAGGAAACTAGACAGACTGGCGCCGCAACGCGTTACATAACGAAGCGGTTGTAAGAATTTACTTCAAAAACCTTGATTAAAGATTTCTAGCATCCGTTTGAACAAAATTTGAACCGTTTTAATTGAGTGATTTCTTCTTAACTCGTTTTGCTCGCTGACGCGATTCTAAAAACTGCGGTAAATAATGTTTCCTTCTATGAAATAAAAGGTGGGAACTTGAAAAACTAAATTTCATAGCAATATCTTCTAAAAATAATATAAAGTTAAGAATTTAAAAACCAAATCAACTCGTAGACCCTTATACCACCAAGCAAGTGTTTGGTTTAGTGAAAAAAATATTGACTGAAAAATTAAGTACCCACCACACTAAAGTAATGGGCGCATGTTCAGCTGGCATGCTAGGCGTTATCAGTTTCTCATCGGGGAATAATTACACACAATATAAATTACCCAGCTCAAATATTTATGCATTTTCAAGAAATACGCTTAATGAATAAACGGTTTTCAACAGTTCGTTCATTGTTGAAGAATTGAAAGTTTATTAAAAAAACTTATACTGAAACGAGACTACATTTTTATTAGTAACATAAACCATAGACGATTCTACAGGTAGTAGAATATGTCTATTGTTTATGTCGTTTTATTTTACTTAAGACATAGAACAATGCTATACATGAGGCTATTTTTTTTCAGATATATAATCTATGGTAATATCCAGCGCTTACAGAATGTTAACAGTTTCAAATACAGGATTTTATGGTAATCCCCTGATTATTGGGTGTAAGTTTATAAAATTATTGGTTTCAAGCTGAATATACGAAGCTTATTTATCCGTGACCTTAGCTCTTTAGTATGGCGATGTCGCACTATTTTTTTTTATTACGGTCTCATTTTTTGAAGAGCACATTATGCTTTAATCATTAATCTGCAAGTAGAATCGATATGCTATTTCCACGTAAAGGTTAAATGTAATTTAAACCCATACATTTCGTTAGATTAACACTCTTATGTGAACTACCGGTTTTCAGAGGGATATACGGTCGGTCGTTCGGCAGACATCTCATTAAAGACCATAATGGTAGATAAACAGAAGCTCTACTGTTCCGGTAAATGCCTTGTTGAATACCTGCTGTGGCGTAATAGTACCTTGACCCCAATATATCATTTTAGATTTTATCGACGAATAAAATTTACTTAAAAGGTTTACTTTAATCTAATACTGAATTTGATAACCATCAGGAAATTAACATAGTAAATTAACTTTCAGCGTTTTTGAACTGAGTAAATAATAGAAGCTTTTTAAAGATCATGTTGTGACCTATTGGTATGTTAGAAAAAACTTTGCTTAAGTGTCATCATCATTTCCGCTGTACTGTGTGTGTTGTGTGCGTGTGTTGTGTGTGTGTGTGTGTGTGTGTGTTGTCTACTGCTCACGGTGGTTACAGCGGCCTGTATCCACCGTGAGCCCGCGGCCGGTCCTACGCTAAGCACTGTTTTAGTACTAATAAAGTCAAAACAAATAAATCATCAAATTCAATTACTTAATAAATATGTCAAATTACAAATACTTAGTCAATAACACATAATCAAGTTTATAAGCAGAAGAAAGATCAAGTTTAAGAAGTGCGTTCTATGCTTGCCGATCCTTGGTCTCCATTCGAGAACTTTTCGGCCCCAACGATAATCTGGTCGAAAAAATCTAGAATGGATGGTGGTCGTTCGTTCTATATGGCCAGCGCACTGCCACTTCAAAGATCAAACAATTGTGCTCATCCAAAAACATAATCCACTATCTACAGTAATCATTAAAATATACCTACAGACTGGAATGTACGTTACATACCCGCTGGTATGCATTTACATACCATAGCGTTTATCTCGCAAGATTATGACTAAATTGCCTACATTCTTGAATGTAATTCCGTACATTCAGCAGTACTTTCATTCTACAGATTCTACTATCAAAGTATAATTTCGTAGGTACATTTTCATTCTACAGCTTCTACTACCAAAGTATAATTTGGTAGGTACAGTCAACAAAATATAACGATAAAATAGGCCCCCAAAATATAATACAATCAATCAAGTCAAAAGTTACTAACTAATTGTAGTTAAATAAATAAATATATATTTACGGACACACAATAAAGAAAGCCCACGCCACGTGTTAAACTCTAAGCTTGTATTACGGGTACTCGATATCTGATATACTTAATATAATAAACAAAAAAATATATTATTTTATATTATACATATTATTTTATTAAAAGTAAAGGAACAACAAACGTATCATAAGTAAGATCACACATCTTTCGATCCTCGGTGTTGTATAAATAATTTTCTTGAATAAAAAAGGCTTCATTTGAACTTGATACATCTGACGCGTCATGCTATGATGTTATGGAACTTTGCTTTTAATCACACACTTTTGCTGTTGAGTGTACGTTTTCGTTGGCACAGTGACAGTGTGCTTATATTGTAGCCCCAGGGCAGGCCCATTGACCTGTCGATAAGATAACGCTATTGCTTCCGACCACTTCCGACTTTTAGTTTCGAGGCAGACTTATTTTTGCTTTGCGGGAAGTTCGTTCGAAGTTTTAACTTGGTGGTTCTTGACAGTTTTCGGAATGTGTCTAGCTTAAGATCTATCTATCATCATCATAAGCACCCATATTTACGTTCCACTGCTGGGATAAACGGACTTTTATCTACGACGAGAAATTAGGTATTTAATTACACGCTAGTCAAGTGCGGGTTGGTGAATATCTCACATTAAAGTCTTCCAAGTTCTCATCAAATCACACGCTAGGAAACCACATGCTGGTTTCTTCATTATGTTTTGCCTTTACCGTTGAAGCAAGTGTTTAAAGCGCACATACATTTTCCGAGACGAAAAATCCAGAGATGCGCGTTATGAACGGAAAGTGGAATATGCTATTGTATAGAATACCTCAAAACAGATTTATATGGAGAGGGATATGCTCGGGGTTTCTCTACGAGATCGAATCAGAAATGAGGAGATTCGTAGAACGCGGGTGACAAATCCAAACGGATTAGCTCTTTGAAGTGGCAGTCAGGTCATATAGCACGAAGAACAGATGTCCGTTGGTGTCGAAAAGGGATAATGATAATTTCCTAGGAATTATTTTAAATTCTTTAACAGCAATTGTACTTTTAATGCGGCACCCCGACTGGTATGATGGGGCAACA
Organism: Gymnoscelis rufifasciata; assembly: GCA_929108375.1. NCBI lineage: Eukaryota > Metazoa > Arthropoda > Insecta > Lepidoptera > Geometridae > Gymnoscelis > Gymnoscelis rufifasciata. The sequence goes on along the minus strand of OV815302.1, from coordinate 5,643,531 downwards.
AGCACAAGGCCAAAATTAAGAGATGGACTCATATTACACCTTTCCTGTACAGTTTATAAACAAATTTAAGTAAAAAAATACAACAAATTTAAGTAAAAATAATATTTTTAAGAAAGGCAAATAGATGCAGTCTGGGCGGTCATTCTTCCAAGTACTGGCTTAACCTTGTGAAAATCACGTTTATTCTATGGGAGTCCAGTTAAATATTTAGTTATTGTATGTTTTTGTTGTTATAGCGACAACAGATATTCATAAAAATTTCAACTCTCTTTTCTGGTTTTTGAGATACAGCCTGGTGGCAGTCAGACAGACAGAAGACCAAGGCTCAGCAATAAAGTCCCGTTTTACCCTTTGGGTACGGAACTCTAAAAAAATAGGTTTTTATTAAAAACCACATAGCAACGTACTGCCATAGTCTTCGAATCGCCAGAAATGTCATGAATTAACTGTAATCTAATCTTATTAGCCTACCTAAATAAAAAAGTCGAATTCGTAGTTCAACCAGGAGTTTTACTTATTTTATCGAGCGATTTTAACCCTAAAAGAGATTTTATATTGCAAGGAAACCGTGATCTATTAGTCAATATTTTGATTACTTACATAATAATAATAATAAAACTCTTTATTACACACCAGGATATCACAATACAAAAAGGGACTTAAAGCTAAATACAAAAATGCGTAATGGGCGGCCTTATTGCTTAGAGCAATTTCTTCCAGACAACCTTAGGATGGAGAGATGCAGTCTGGTAAATACATACCTATATATCAATGAAATTAAAATAAAAGGTTTGTTGCTTTAAAGTTTTACTATATTATTTTCTAAAGGTGCCACTTAACCCATGCTGAAAACCAAACTTGTGTTAGGTGACTCTTAAATTGACTTGGGATTTCTAAATTCGAGGTGTCGTTAGTAAAACCGGGTATAGCAAAACAGCAAACCAATACCAAAATACCAATTGCATAATTAAAAGACCGTATGCCGATTATGCGTACCCAAAATATAAAAGCTTAAGTGCCAGTTTAGACATGTACTCTAGCAAGAATTCAGTTGCGTTGCGGGTACCGGTTTGGGGTTCGAGTCCATAGTAACGGGTAGACTAACCGCGCCCTTGTGTGTGAACGATTAGTATTAAACATATGTTTTTATATAAGACTCGCGCGATTTCCGCCATGTCTTAACACGGGCTAAAACTTCGGCTGGTACCTGGATCACGCTCACTTTCAATCCAAAGTAGTGGTTTTCGAAATTCGTCATAAATTTGGAATGTAAAATATTAATAACTGTATAACTAACTTAATATGTATAATATGCTCAAATAAATGTAGATATTCATTTTAAAACCAGATTTATGTTGCTAGCTTATATGTAGGTATTATTGTGTCAGATTTTGCAAACTAAAGCGTACGTGATTGAATTCTACTGCCTATAAGGTAACAAATAATTATTGTAAAGTAACGATAAATTTATTTCCTATTTTTATTTTTATATTTCCTATTAATTTAGCTTTAAGTACAATTTGTTTGTTCAATTTATTTGTTTTTGTATTTGTTCTATTTGTTTGTTTTATTTTTGTATTTTATTTTTGACATATCTAAGATTTGGAAAACCAAACAATGGAAATAAATGTTTTTGTACCATGTATCAATAGTTTTAAAACTACGGGAACCAATGAGCAACGATTTTTGGTCATACCTTTGATATTATCCTATGCCATGGCTAGGCATAGGTCCCACACACTATGGGACAATAGAGAAAAAACCATTAGGTATGTATTTTCAAAGAAACATCACTTATTAGGACAAAAGGCTTTTAAAAATGAAAACATTTAGGTTGTGTGAATTGTCTATAAATATTATGGATACTTAAAAGCCTCGTTTGTCGATCTCATACAGCCTTCAATAAGTAATTAATAGTTATTGATATCTCATTAACGTCGGCTTTTAGTGTGTATTCCTAATGAACCAGTAAACTTTAATTGTTACTGACTAAAATAGTTTGATCTTTTGGATTGATTGATATGAATATTTGAATTATAATTGAACTGACTATTTTGAGTCCTAAATACATATTTACTCGTATTCCTAATATTAAGTATGGATTATAAACGAAGTTCTAAAGTTACTCGATTTGCGGTAAATTTTCCGAAACATTCTCTACAATAAAACAATAATCTAAATTTAAACTGAAAAAATCCCGATTCCTGAACTTTAGTTCCCTTTCAAGTATAAAGTCATACTATGTTGCTATGTGCACATGATGCGCTTTCATTTGAGACCCCACTCGAGTAAATTTGCAGATTTACAGTTTTCCTTCCCCACTATTACCCTCATAACTTTTAAACGGGTCAACCGATTTTCATCAAACATGTCTAAGAACAAAACTCAACTTTCATACAAATACTAAATTGAAACCGCTCCATCTGTTCCGGGAGCTATGATATCCCAGACAGACAGGCAGACACCCAGACAGACAGACACGTCAAACTTATAACACCCCTCTTTTTTGTAGGAGGCTAAAAATAGTTTAACACGATTTTTCCTATTCGATTTTTAAATAAATTTTTTGACACTACTGATGTCATCGGCACACCAATCTAAACTTAAATAAGCCTTGAATCTTATATTCTTCCATAACTGAATATTTTAAAGTTAAATATGTTTAATTTTATTTCTAGCTAGGTGACGGACTTATTATAATTTTGAATATCATTATAAAGACTACACTTAGACCAATATATTTCGAGAACTACTTATGGTAGATAACAAACATGACGCATGGGCATATAAGAGTGCAAGTCACCTTTAATATAAATTTGTCAGCCTGGAGGTCCCAGTGTCCGTCGCGACCTGAACGGAAAATCTGTCACTATGTTTGTTAAGTCGAGTGTATCGCTGTTTGAGTACTTGCATCATAAATTATCATATATTTTTAGGTATTTCGCTTTCATCTTCAAAGACGGATTCTACAGAACGTTCAGCTATTATGTTTATGATATAGAATTAGAACTAGAATGGGTTGCGAAATTGCGTAGGTTTGTTATGTAATGGCTTATTAGCCGTATAACCATTATTATGTCTCGTTCTAGGTACACAACGGTGTATCAGGGTGATGGATCGATCGGTATGTTCGAACATTAGTTAATTGATTTAATTAAAAATTTAATACATTATGTACCGAAATGCTGCCTCATATTTAATGGTGATATTCTTATAAGATAAAAATAAATATAATAAGCATTATTACATCATTATTTATCATCATTTGTTGTGTAGATTATCCGGAAATACTTATTTATTTATTTATATTTATCATCCCTCAAAATGTCATTTCTCTATCTACCACGGTTTTGAGATACAACCTGGTGACAGACGATAAAGACTTAGTAGTAGGGTTCCGTTTTACCCTTTGGCTACGGAACTATAAAAAGCACCACAAATTATCTACGTTTGTACCTTAGATTCGTAGTCAAGCTTAAAAAACGAATTATTATAATAGCATCTAAGGTACGCTTATCAAAACATATTATTATAATAAAACTAATGGGTAAATCAACATTGACTGGAGTGAGACACAATTATGAAGTCCTAATGAATACAAACTTTTTATTTGAGTGAAAAATATAATTTGTCGTCATCGTCCTAGAATCCCCTGAGGCTCGCGTAGCACTTCAATAATTAATTTATTTTGTCGTGTTCGCATTTTAATGAGGCTGGCCCCAGAATATTATGATATTAATTTGATGAGTCGGCATTGTGTTTATTCAAGATACTGGGTAAAAAGAATATTTTAATAACGTTAAAGCCGAAGATAAAATACTTAGAGACCTTTACGAACCCAAGGGCTATTTTCCAATTATTTTCAAAAAAAAACAACCTACACCTACTTATTTTCCGGATACTGATTGTTTTCGAAGGTTACTCGAGAACCACTGGTCTAATACTTATGATTGAATATGAAATATTTGGAATCTTATATTAGTATTTGACAATTTTTTTCTACAAATTAAACTATAATGAATAATCGTCGGATTAAGAACTTTTTGTTTTAGTAGTAAATAATTATTTCTAACTAGTAGCCCTCCCCGGCTTCGCACGGGTTTTAATTCAATTTTTTTTCCCGGCAATTATTTGATTTTTTCTCGCCTTTTAAACCTTCCCTAGACCTTCACGAACATTTCAAGACTATGATAAGATAAATCCGTTCAGCCGTTCTCGAGTTTTAATCAGACTAACGAACAACAATTCATTTTTATTTAAATAGATACGAGCGAGTAATTAATCAATAGCAACCCAAATTATTAAACAACAAAAGCATTGTTTTTGTAAGTAATATTTGGCACCCTGAAACAGGAAAGTATACCGATATAAATAAATAAATATTTCCGGACAATCCGCACAACAACATCTAGCCCCGTGGTTAAGCTATAAGCTTGTACTAGACATCTGATATACTTAAAATAATAGACATATATAGATATATCGTTTTTAATTATTCATATTAAGCACCCAACCCAAGGACAAAATGCTTGCAAAACATACAAACACTTGACCCCTCAGCGGGAATCTAACCCGCTACCTCTTGCACCGCAAGCGGACCTGCGCGCCCACCGCGCCACTGAAGTCAAAGTCAAACGTTTATTTCCTTAGAAGCACATAGCCTACATGGACAGGTCAACTGAGGCAGATATATACCAAAATAAAACGTTTTGCGTACAAAAGCGCGCTTGTCCCTCGAAATTGTACCAACAAAGCCGAAAACTAGAACAAAGAGTCTAGCGGAACGTGAAAAAGTTTATGAAACAGATAAACTTTCGCCTAGAATACAATATGGGACCAAAACAGCGACCAAACATCCAATCCCGTACTAATCGGGCCGTTAGCATATTGGATTATCCAGAGCAATGCCAGTGGACTGACTAGACTCCCCGAGCGGATTCCCGTGATTCTGCTAATTCACTGATCTTACTCACTTTTGTTCAACTGAAATACATGAATTCCAGTTTGATGTTTACGATGCTTTGCATAATATTCTACATGCTAGCATTATGTATCGAAATATGTTGTATATTCCTAAAAGATATTAATAAATTTGAATAGCGGTAACCCATCTATGTACAACAATACATATTTATGTTACTATGTGTAAGTGTGTTGTGTATCTATGGACAACGCGCGATGAGATGTCGTCGCGATTCTTCGCTTAATAATAATAATAATTTATTGCATAAAATATGGTTCCTACATACAAGATATTCAAATATAAATAAGGTTCACATACTTCACCAAAAACATTGGCATGTAAAAATGTTGTAGGTACATAAAAAACTACAATGAGTCAATAGATTAAATTAAATCTCAATTACGGCTACTCAATCACGGATTCAATAAAAATAAAACAATGTCAATAAACTTTATAAAAATCACGTTTGTTGTAAGAAAACCCCCTTATGTGTTTATTTATTATCTGTTTTGAGTATTTGTTGTTATAGCAGCAAGTGAAACACATCAACTCTATTATTCTACATGCTACTAATTGATAACTCGTAACAGCCAACATTGATTCTGCTGAGTATGATTATGTAACACATAATGTAGAATGTGATTCAATTATTGTAGCTGTTTGCTGATTAAAGAACATTTGGGAAATTTGTGTTCCGTGTAAATGAAACAAACTTTATTAGAAAAACATACTTTGAAGAACTTATTACTTATAAAGTAAAATTTCGTAGAAACAGATTATAAATAGGAAACAGAGAACTTTGATGGACATAAAATAAATTTCACCGTTTTTAAGTTTATGGTTAGTTGAATAATTATATGAAAACAATTTATTTTGATTCCTTATTACATATTAAACAAACCACATTCATATTTCGGTAAAAACGATACATTATATTTATATTCAGTAATGAATTTCAAAATTCCAATAATGCACGAATAACGGTTGCCTCCAAGATGGCGCGCGTGTGACGTCACGGTTCAGAAATTTTTACCGCTCAGTTTCGTCACAGTCCGGCTTACCATCGCCATTTTGAAAAGTAGCGCTTTGAGTCGAAAAAGACGAATATTACAATTTTAATAATGGTATCTTTTAAAAATAGTTTATGTTAAGGGTTAGCTAAATACTGTGTAAGTAAAAAAAAATACTTTGAATCTTGTAACAATTTATTTCATATTTTAATGATACCCTATTTGCAAAATAGATGTATCAAGTACTTTGCATTTGTCTTTGAAATTTAGCAATAAAATATTTACTTCTTTACTCCTTGAGTCTAAGATTACAATATTAGTTTACACTTAGAATGTATTTATTGTTCGAAGCAGAAAATAGTCTTAAAAAATTTGAAAATAAAATAATGGGATAGGCTGTGATCGCATTCGAAAACCCTGATTTATCATCAACGTTATTTAAATAACGTTATACCTACAATATAATGTGTATAAACACATTCTAGGTATTTGTTCTTCGTTTATCTTTATGATATCGTTTCATAAACATAATCATTAATTCATTGTTACGATTCAAACTTATATTGGTGGATAAGTTATCAATCCAAAACCTAGAACTTTTTCTGACATTTATTAGTAAGCAAATACTCTAATATTAAGCTACAGTTTATAAACTTCTCGATAAACAAGTTGCTTATTTATGTGGCTATATGTTCTTACAACCTGAAAAGGTCTAATCCCATTCCGTTTTGAATCAGCGACATGAATATGTAAATCTGGATTTATGGAACTATGTAAATAACTCTAGTTAACCACTTCCTTACGTAAGTACACAAATGGACCCACCTTTTTAATTATTCACGCCGATATCGATGACAAAAATAGAATTATTGGACTAGAAAATATAATAGAACCGATCTCATTTCGTGACAGGTTTAATCTAATAAACTAACATAATTTGAGGATTGTATTTTGGGACAGAAAAAGTAAAAGTTCATGCGTAGCCGTACTCTGCCAGAGGATGACCATTGTCAATCTCAACGTCACTCTCCATGAATAATAAAGGCACACCAAAATCCCTTTTAAAATTAACTTGCGGTCTGTTCTCTGTAGGTATGTCCCGATTGCATATAACGCGAGCGTTCCTCATTAGTAGAATATTGAAAGTCAAAACAGGTGCAGCTGGAAGCCTGTATTCTAACTCCCAGCTTACAAGCATGTTAAATATCACCGCGTCGATATAAATATTCATGATCGCGACTGGGATTCGCACCAGAGCGGCATGTTAACGTGACGGATTAAGAGCGGCATCAGACTAGCGTTTTTTCCTGGTCGTTGCTGCTCGGTAAGATATGTATGCGTTTGTAGGTGTGGTCCAACATAACTGGACTCTCAACACTAGTTTATTACAGCGCTATAGTACGGCGCCTGGCGTCTGTTTGACGTCTCTCGCGATGCACCCTTCATACGCTTCATCGCTCATAGTTTGCGTCGCTGATACAAGTAGGTAGGTATTAATTTTATATGCGCATACAAAATCGGTGTACACAAAATGTGAACGTTTAAAACGTTGGTTTGAAACTGTTCTAAATACTTGGCGGTGATGCAAGCCACGGGCACACAGCGATTCCACGGATGGAATCTTAACAAACGAGATGTTTACCTACGTGGCTGGGTTGTTTAGTGTTAAGGTGTGCGACTTGCGAATACCTGTATCAATTTTATTAGCACACTGTCTATCTAGAATACGGTTCTGACTGAACCAGCATTTTCCACTCTAGGATAAACACTCAGCGTATAACTATACTTACTAAGCGGATGTGTCGCAGTCTTAGAGTATCTATAGTACTACCATAGGTCGCATACTCTAAGGTCGCAGCCAACTAGCTGCTATTTTAAAGTTACTAAAATGTCAAAAAGCCTTTAGGTTGCAGTTTATACCTCTAAATATACATTGATTTTTTACCTAGCGTGTTTAAAGCTTTGACCAACTAAAGGGTTAGTTTAACAAAACGTATATTTTAACCAATTGTCTGCTCGATATTTGCAATCGACGAAATCCGATCCTATGGCGACAACCTGACTTTATTTTTTATGTATTTATTTTTACCCGACTACGTACTATTAGCAGATTTATTAATTTGGCCGCAATGGGATAGTATATTAATACATAATATTGAGAAATTTAAAGCATTAAAAAAATAAGTAATAAGTCTAATATTTTAACTGATTTTACAGTCCATCACAAGGCTGCCTCAAGAAAATATCACTCACAAAGATAATGCCGCTCTTTTTATGGTCATTTTAGTTTGATATGTAAATTTTATTTGACTGGTTTCTGGGCCTCTTTTTTTGTTCCATTAATGTACCACGTGGGCAATTTTTTTTCGTGGTCCGATTACAATATTTTATAGTGGAAATTGGTATTTAATTAATGGTTTTCTATTGTACAGTTTCAGTTTGTCACTGAATATAATTAAGGACTCCCTTATTTAATGGCCCTGTCCTGTCCCCGTATAAATTATGCATGCGCTTACTAACATTGAAGTTTGATGTTAAATCAACTAGGTTGTAGGAGCAGCTATATTTGCTCAAGACCTCAATATACTTCAATTATGCAATATATTATGCAAAGGAATTTTGATTTAATTGAATTTGCTAGCAATATGCGATACTTACAGAGAAAGTTAAATACGTAGGAATTCGTAAATAAAATTATGTACAGTAACATAACGGGTTTTGTGATACTGCTTTTTTAATAACTGAGTATAATTTCCTTGGTTTTTGTGATACTGCTTTTTTTAATAACTGAGTATAATTTCCTTGGTCTGGGTGTTTAATATGTTTAATTAAAAAAAATTCTATATTATGTATGACTATTATATTAAGTATATCAGATATCTAGTACCCGTAACACAAGCTTAGAGCTTACCACGGGGCTAGATGTTGTGTGCATTGTCTGGAAATATATGTATATATTTTTTTTATTTATTTTATTTAGGTAATTATGGCAAAATTCAATATCAGTTTACCTAATGGTGGTAGGTAAGGTAGGTTATTTATAAGGTAAAGTACCTACTAAAACTGCGTTAATTAAAAGATAAATATAAAGAAAATCTGAAAAAAAATGTATTAACCTAAAATTTATAATTATAATTATTCTTGATAATAAAATAAGTCTTAATCTTATGTAATACTTTTTAGTTTTTTTAATAAATGTTCGATTGAAATCATAATTTTAGCCCTAAGACGTCTACTGATGGACATAATATCCCACCTTCATTAATTATAATCTAGTTTCTCAGTACTCGGCACATTTGGCAGGGGGGTATGTAACCGCAGTATTTTGTGCAGTGTTTTAATAATATATCAATAATTTGTTTCAGGCATCTCATCTCCACATACAACATATACCTACCTTACAGACTAGCCTACATACAAATATGAATCATAAATACTTAAATATTCTAGTGTCAGTGCCATGGTCACTGTCATCAATCATCTGTCACGGCGGATCATTTTGCAGTGTAGTCCACCGATGAACCGTCGAAACTTGACTCTTTTCGGCCAAAACTGCTTATTCAGGAACGTCGACAGATGCTGAGTTGGAACCCGCACCATAAATTAACCGAAGCTCACATCACGGCGAGATTCCAATCTTTCGACGCGAATTGAAAATTCAGTCTTGGTTCGGATGTATTCCACACTCACACAGCCTCGAAGTTCACAGACACGCGAGATGTAGATTTGCGTGGTAGTTACTTCCGTTCGGAACCCAGAGATTTGTTCCGAGGGCCCAGTGACTCACTGATTGCGGCCGTTGGAATTACGGTACTTGCGAACAACCACGGTGTCGCCGTCCGCGTCACATGGCGCCTTCCTAGCAGTGGGCGCAGGCGCAGCATCACTTGGTGGTCCTCTAGGCTTCTTAGTCCCCTTCCGATAGAGTCGCAGTCGTTAAGGAGACGCGGCTGCCTAATATCGTCTGGTAAATTTCTCTTGGACGGGTCAACACTTGTGCGCCTCTGCCCGTGGCTTAAAATTGGTCTATCTGGTGAATTTCCCTTGGACAGGTACTGCGGCGGCGGCGGCAGATGAGGGCAAACCTTTTTTGCAGAACACAACGCTGCTAGTGGCGTAAGATCGATTGGTAAGATTAGCGAAAATTAACTCTTCTAATTAAAACTGCGGGCTCTGTTTACAATGCGTAATACTATTACACTGCAGTACATAGCTAGTAGCCGAGTTTAAATAGATAAGCTTGTCACTTTATCGGATAGCACACGTTTCAATCCGCCGTCGTTGTGTATAATTGCTGTAATAGGTCGATTCCCTGCCTTTCATAAAGTTATTGCCTTGTAGCGTCGAAACTTTCAACCGCTGACTCTAGCTACTTTTTACTTTTTTTATAGCTCAACTTCGCTTTACAAAAATCTAGTTAACGAAACGGTTTCAATTAAACTGAGTTTAAAAAGAAATACGTAGATAATTAGTCGGAGAGGCTTATTCTTTTAATTTAATGATTATGGTGAGTGGGTTAGAAAAGACAAAGTTAACAGAGTGAGGGAAAGGTTAAGATAAGGTTTACAGAGCCTTTTGCTATTGTTTTTCAAGTAAATACTGGGAAAATAAATAATAAATAATTGTTTTGTGTAGGTTTATTAAATCTTCTAATATATAAAATTCTCGTGTCACAGTTTTCGTTGCCATACTCCTCCGAAACGGCTTGACCGATTCTCATGAAATTTTGTGAGCATATTGAGTAGGTCTGAGAATCGGCCAACATCAATTTTTCATTTTGCAAAACAACGTTTGCTAGGGTCAGCTAGTAATACATAAAAACATCTAAGAATAAGATCTAAAATTAGTTAACGTAAATACATGATAGATGTCATACCTATTTCTTGGGTCACTAGGTTGAAATTTTAACATGTTTTAACATGCCCAACATGCTCTCGTACCTTCATTAACAAGGTTGGGTATTCTAGCCACCAAAGAGCACATTAAAGGATACTACAGCTACATCCACAGGAAATGTTATGTTATAAAAGCCAATTATTGCAGTCGCTGCGGTCGAAAACGGCCAAGACATTATTAGAAAGTTGAAATAGAGGACTATACGCGATGCGATGGAGGTTTTTTCTGTTCACGTCCGTAAGTGGTAACCCTCTGAATCCTTACACGTGACCTCCGGGTGGTGCTAAGAGTCTCTGGTGGTAGGCTTCGGCCGCGGCTTGTCACCACCCTCCGGTCCACCTGGGCCATTTCGTGAAGCGATTTTTTCGTGTTTCGTAATGTGGTCCGGAGAAGCCATCTTCTATATCTAGGTCTTCATGCTCCATCTTAGACCACATCTTCACTTTACATCAGGTGCGATTGTGGTCAAACGAAGGCTTATCCAGAATGAAAAAAATACTCAGCGTAGATGGTGCCACTAGCTCATACATTAAACATCTCCTTCCTTTTTAGGGTTTATGGCATTCGTGACTGGCTATTTCGCCGTTGAACAGCATTTAAAAGTTACCTATAAGATCAACAAACTCTTTTTTCGTAACCTCGTGTTCTTGTTTTATTTCATGATGCTTTGAAGGATTCACAATAAAACTGCTCGCCTAAAATCAAGAAATGTTTTTTGATCTGGTGCCAGCAATATGCAGTAATACCCTGTATGCAATATTACGAGTATATTTGAGTGGTATTCGCGCGTATTAAAATAGACATAAGACAGAGAATGTAAGCTATATTATAAAAATTATGAAAATTTTTACAGAAAAAGTTGAGACGCATCTAAAACCTTCAATAATTATTCCATAATATAAAATAATTTAACCAAAAAGCAGAGGTTTATCACTTATTAAAAAGCATAAAGATTTTATAACGTCGGGCTAGCATACCTTAAGTTTAGCGACACATCTGGGGAACTTTCGGTGCCTCCTTCAGTTCAATACGCTCGTAATGTTTTTCAAGTTCACATGACACACCAATTGACAAATACGACCTTACAAACTGTTAATAAAATACAATTTTCTTTAAGAGCGCCGTTTGGTGTGAATCTTGCCTTAGAGTGAGGACATTGTTACATTCTTGCGAATGCTCGGCACTCTGGTTGGTGTGTGACTTACTGATACTGATACTTATCTGAGGTTAGCGCAATATCAGTGAATAAATAAATATTTCCGGACAATGCCCGGAAATTCACAAAACATCACCAAACCCTAAACTAAGCAGGGCTTGTACTATGGATGTACAAGCCCTGCTAAATACATGCTGTAAATACATACTTATGTAATAACTACAAAATTGTAATAACTGATAAAGCTGTGTTGTTCTTTCTATTCGCTTCTCAACTCAGTATAAAACATTGAAGCGAACTGTCAAGACAATGTTATTTCCTTGATATTTGTTATTTAAGCAATTTAGTTTTATTAATTTTAAGTTGACCTGTCCATATAGGCTATGTGCTTCTAAGGAAATAAACGTTTTGACTTTGACTTTGACTTTATGAAACATCGAAAACACCTAATAAACATGTAGGTACAAACTTTTTAGGAATTTATTACGGAAATTGTTCCAACTATTCAATTACTTTTGAATCGCAGTAAGATAAACCATACGTGCCCGCAGTCAAACATACTCTAGAATTGGCTTTCAAAATTTACATCTAATCGATTACAATACTATATTATAAATGGAATCGTTTATATTCGATATCAAACTGAATTCTATACGGAGCCTAAATATTGTAACTATGCCAGAATGTCGATGAAGCTCGATTTCCCGCCACTCCACACATTGATACGAATGAAAACGATTCAATAGTAGTTATTCGCATTATCATCACCCTATTAGCGTTCCACTGTTGGTACACTGGGACTTCTCTATTAACAAAAGAGGCCTTAACTTCACCACGCTGGCCACTGGCTGGTGCGGATTAGTGATGTCACAGTCCTTCAAACTCTTTAAAGTTTTCAGAACATGCCATTCCTCACGATGTTTGCCTTCACTATCACCGTTAAAGCACTTCATCATCTCAGCCGTAAGACGTCCACAGACGGACATAGACCTCGCTCAAAGATTTCCAGTAGTTTCGGCTGGCAGCGGCCTGCATCCACCGTGAGCCCGCAGCCTTCACCAGATCGTCCGTCCATCTAGTTGGTGGACGGCCTACGCTGCGCTTGCCGATCCGTGGTCTCCATTCTAGAACTTTTCGGCCCCAACGACCATCTGTTCTGCGTGCTATATGGCCTGCCCACTACCACTTCAAAGAGCTAATCCGTTTGGCTATGTCGGTGACCCGCGTTCTCGTGCGTTAAAGCACTTGTTTTAAATTTATTTAATTATTTATAAGGAAGGCTTACAGCTAACACTGCGAAATAAGTAAATTAGTTAAATAACAGAAAGCCATTTATAAAGCCCTCGTGGACAAAAGACACAATACCCAACAAATTACGACGTTAAACAAAAATCGTTACAAAACTACACATAAACCTTAACAACATACTTTAATAACAATAACTAATATATAATTAATATACATAAACCAAAAGTTGCTCTATTAATAACAAAACAAAAATTTTAATATTAGTATAAGAAACCCCATCGCCAAAGAAATTACCTACTACTCAAAAGCCGCTGTGCTTTATTCACACTTGTGCAGAATAAATCAAATTAAACTTTCTGAAAACTGCTACTTGCACGATGAAGAAATGCATTTTGTCTGTAATTGGAATTTACTATTGAACTAGCTGACCCGGCGAACTTTGTTCCGCCTTAGACGTCATAAATGAGCTAAGAAAATCAGGTTTCTTAGATCCTTTATATTAATTATTTTAAATGTATTGTTTATCAATAAAATAAAATATTAAATATTTACAAAGGGAAAGGTAGTGATTATATTTAAAAGGAATTTTTAGGTGGAAACAAAGGAACTTAACAAATTTAATTTGTATGCGCTCATGAGATTTTTCAAGAAAAAAATTCAGAGGTGCGAGGCCAGGTTTGAACCCACGACCTTCGGAATTAAAGTCGAGTGTGCTTCCACTTAGCCAACACGGCTTTTTTAGTGGGAGTATGTGCGCTTTAAAACACGTGCTTAAGGCCGTGAATTACGCCTAACCTCTCTCGCCAAGAGAGAAGTCCCTGTGTCCCAGCAGTTAACGTTAATAGGGTGATGATGATGTTGATGTGCTCCCACTTAGCCAACACGGCTTACGCATTCGCGCATGGTACCCTAATTCGCATATTCGCGGATAATTCGTCAGTGAAAGAGACTTCCTCCTTCGTGATTTGACAATAAAGCTGTATAGCCGATGTAACTTGGAGTACTTCAAATTGAATAGAAACAGGATGGGCTAAGAATACAACCGTTTTGCATACGTCAATGAAATGAAAACCTCTCACGAAAACCGTTTTGGTGAGCCGTAAAGTGTAAGCGTTCGCTCTTTTAGCACTGCTGTGAATTCGAAACGAAAGCTAAATGAAATTCTAGGGAATACTGAAACCGGCTCGCACGATATTGACTGATAGGCCCTGAGGGCCGGCAAACGAGGCTTTTTGCAATTTTCTTCAATTATATATTTTTTTGTCCATTTAAGTCTGTACTACTTTTGATACTATAAATATAAAGTAATACATATGTCTTCGTCTGATATATCAATCTGTTTTTGTGCATGATTCGTTTGCCAAATTCAAACGTGAAATTTAGAAACTCTTTGTTCATCAAAAATTCATGTTTTTTATTACAGTATATAGTACAGAGGGTTGAATTTTGCTTAAGTTATTTTAGAAGCAAATACTCAGCTCGACAGCAAACATTTTGTGATTTATTTATAGAAATTATTTCAATATTAGGTTCTTATTTGACATGGAGTGACTTTGTGAAATGGGACCTTTTGTCTGGTACCTTAAAAAAAGTGTAAAAAGCTTGTTAAGCTGGCGATAAATTCTTAAAAAGTATATATTTTCATACAAAAAGTTTATTATAAACCTAAATAATACGGAAGCACTGATGAAGGTATCTCCAAAATAACTTTATACTAGCTGACCCGATCCGGCGGCATGGATACATAAATCTTCCTTTTCAATCACTATACTGCTGCACTATACGATTGCTGACAAACGCTTAGAGATTATCCGTTCAGTAGTTTTAAGTTTATCCCTAGCATAAAGCCAGACGTGACTTTAATATAAAATATGTCCTATGGGCACACTGCTTCTGTGCGTACAATGATCTCGTTCCATCCAAAGGTTGCCTGGAAGAGATCGCTTTTAGTGATAAAGCCGCCCATTGTCTTTTGCTACGCACAGTTCTTTGTAAAATTTTCTTTTTTGGTGTTTTAATAAAGAATATTGTATTGTATTGTAATGTATACGTATTGAATTATATGTTTTAGCACCAAACAAGCAAAAGCATATTCATAATGAATGCTGGTGATATGTATTAAATGTATATCCACCTAAATTAAATACAAAACCGACAAAGTTCTCGTATTTCAACAAAGACATTAAGTATTAATTTAAAATCATAAAAAAAAAATAGATATTATGAATGCACAAGGTCATGTTCCTAGTTGACTTTTGGCCTACATCATTCGTATACCGACGCTTTAGGGATGCATTCACGAAGAAAAATCCCAGTATTTAGTTATTTACCAAATATATGTTAGGTATTTATTTATATGCCTTTGTAACATGTTTTATATGTATACATGGTTTGCGGCGCATTACCTTTGCTGTAACACAGTTTCTAACTGACATAGGTGGTAAATTCATAAAGACTGCAGTAATTATGTATTTGATTTTTAATCCCTGCACTATTTTACGATTTCTACTTGAAGCTTATAAGGCTTACTTTCCACCCGGCTGATGAGGATCTAACTAAATAACAAATCACATATTGACTTCAGCTAGATACTCGGTCATCCCAACGGAAATAGTATCCGCTGCGTAATACTATCGGAAAATGCATAAATCAACAAATCGTGGCAAATATCCCGGCCGTTAATCCGATTAAGCCGAGTTTACACGTGTACGAGAACATTGAATTTCTGCATGCAGCTTTAAACTATTACGGTTATCAGAACTTTTTGATTTGGAAAGATTTATATGAATTTAAAGAATAAAATGAAGCGAAATGTTTATTTATTTCTCTCACAGTGAAGGTTACAACTTATGTAGTAACTGTAGAACAGTTTTATATTGTAAGAGACTGGTGCCTGATTTAGATACATAGAAATCTGTAAAGGTTAGTCCCACACCGAAAGCTAGTAGTATACAATTACACTTAGTGTAGTAATGATGTGAGAGATGAAAAATAGTAAATAAAAACCAAAATTAAAAGATATATAAGTACCTTGATATAAACAAAAGGTGTAGGTATTGGTAACAATCACCTCATTATTATATTACGTGTAATGTAAATCATACAATTGATACAAATGATTAAAGGTATTACCATAATAATACCTTTATTTGATATCGATCGTGTAACTAGCTGTCATAATTATTTATGTTTAATTCTGCCTATAATGACGGTAGTTATACTGCCAAACCGAGGAAAGGCTTTGAACGACAAAAACATAACCGAACCGTGCGCTGTTGTGAGAAGACGTTCTCTATCATCCCGCGTTGAGAAATAAGAACTTTGATACTCTGCTACTCTCAGGTGCTTTTATTTGAGTGTTGTGCATTATAAACCTATCCAGCTGGATTCAGGAACGATAGAGCAGTCGGCGTTTCGCCTGAAGGAGTTGGTACCAAGGTAGTGTTAACTATATCCCTGCATTGTATTCCCTCCACTCGTACTAAGCCATTCTCATCCACCTTTATAATTCGCACGGCAAAGGTCTGGAATTCGCTCCCTGCTGCTGTATTTCCTAATAACTACAACCTGAGTGTCTGCAAGACAAGAGATAATAGGTACCTTCTAGATCTATGTGATCCATCTTCGTCCACATCGACACTTACCGTAAGGTGAGATTGTGGACAAACAAAGATCTATTTATCATAAAAAAACAGAATCGTTACTTAAACTGAAGCATTGAAATATTCTACGGAACTAGAACTCCAGCAATATATATAAAATGGGATTGGAAATATCGGAAATGTATGAAAATATTGCCAGATCATTCCTGCAAACAATTTTAAAAATTGTTTTTTTTTTTATTATTTTAACCTAACTTAAGAAAAAGTGATATAGAAGAAGCAACCTGATTATATACATGAATGAATTGACGAAGACAAGACTTTTACAATTAAATTTTTTATATAAAACTTTACCGTTTAAATTACTATAACTGTAACTATTTTAAAACCATAATACCACCACAACTTGAAAAAAAATCAATCCGTCTTAAAATCTAAAGATAAACATTAAATAGCCCTATAACATTTCTAGGTAAAGTTATATTTTTACGGTATTGTTGTGACTTTTGTTCATTTTTATTTGTGCGTTAAAAGCCATGATAGTTGGAAAGTTTAATCGCGAAACGGGACCGTAACTCGTAAACTAAGTTACGTAAATAAATGGAAATTCTAGCGGTAAATGCTTCTATGCTAGCTTGAAATGTCTCATTTGAGTTTTAAATATAAATCAGACGTGTAGTCTATCTATACCTACCATTAACATTAATAGTCATTAATAGTTATTCATAGTCATTTATTGATAAAATATAATTAATTAAAATTACCTTGATGTAACACGGTTTTTAACTAGCACCTGAGGTAAATTGCGACAAGACTCCGTTAATTATGTAATACTTTCTTTGCTTACTATAATATTGATTGATTAATACCTCAACAATATCCTTACACGTGACCTCCGGGTGGTGCTAAGAACAGTCTCTGGTGGGAGGCTTCGGCCGCGGCTTGTCACCACCCTCCGGGCTGGGCCAGTGCGCGAAGCAATTTTTTCGTGTTTCGTAATGTGGTCCGTAGAAGCCATCTACCTTCTAGGTCTTCATGCTCAATCTTAGACCACATCGTCACTTTACATCAGATGAGATTGTGGTCAAATGAAGACCTATCAATAATGAAAAAAAAACAAGTAAAAACAATTGAAACAAGAAATTGTTATTTTAGAGTTCCGTAGCCAAGTGCCAGAAAAACCGAACCGTAATGGATTCGTCATGTCTGTCCGTCAGAATGTCACAGCAACTTTTTTCCTAAAATATATGAACTATATTGAAACTCCGAAAGTTGATGTATTCTGGAACTGCATGAATTGAAATTTTCACACAAAAATAGAAGAAAATATTAAATGTTGGGGGTTATCCATACCACAGATTAAATTATATTATTACTAATACTTAGAACTGAAACTCATGCCAAGATGTGGAGCATCAAAGTTGGTTGGTTGGATGAAAGCTGGAGTGGGGTCTTGTATGTCTTGCGTTACGTCACGCGAAACTTCAATCATCATCATCATCATTTCAGCCATTAGACGCCCACTGCTGAACATAAGCCTCCCTCATAGACGACCAATTATTCCGATCGGTCGCCACTTGCATCCACCGTGAGCCAGCAAGTTTGACCAAGTCATCTGTCCATCTTCAATGCACTGCATTATCTTGATTTTTCGTTTGCAAGAAAAATAGTTATTAATTCTTTTTAAATAATCTAAATGTTGTTTTGTTTTTATATTCTACCTTTGTTACTGCATCCTGAAAGGCTCGATCGATTTTAGCTATAGATGTGTCGTAAGATCCATATTTAGGTACCGTGAGAGTGACACAGCACAGGTCATAAAAAAACCGTTAGACATAAATACTGCAGTTACTTAAATGAATGAATGTTTTTATTGTTTTCTAAAACTTAATTCTAATTAGGTATCCAACATCTTTACATAGGTGAACTTAGTAACTAGAACATTTATATCAAATACAATTTATTAGATGGTACCTTAAGTTTGTCCCTGTTCCCTACACTAGGCCTATCAAGCCTGTACTGTAGGGTCACAAGGATTTGCTGTATTCCGATAGCTCATCGTATAATAAATATATGTAAGTTGTAACAAATGTAATTGTCCCAAATGAAATACATAAAGTTATACAATTTGGCATTCTGCTTGCTTTTTACTATTCTTGACTAAAAAACACATTCTTTAATTCTTAACGTCATTTAAATTATTTGTATGTAGAAAAACAGTCAGAAAGATTATTTGCAGTTCAAAGGTCAATATATTCTAATGAAAATGACTAATTAATTCTACTTCTAGTTCACTTACAAATGAGAATATCACTGTAATAAATTATAAATCGTTAGTGTTCGGTATACTATGTAACGTGTTTCTTTCTAAAATATTAAATGTGTGAAACTTTACCAATAGTCTCTGGCCGGAAAATCACGTTTTGTTTTTAATGTCGGACTTGTAGGGTGCACCCTTTGTGTGTCGTGTGTAGTCCAACAGTAAACGTTATACTCCTAAAATTACAAAGATTCGTAAACAAACACTTTGGACCAAACACAGGACAATGTTAATGTAACGATCTCGTTAAACTTGCAAAAAGGATCTTTGTCTGATATGTCTTCCTAACGTTTCCTAGTTACATAGTTAGGTTAATAATTAATTATAATTATTTTGCGTTCTTAATGTGTATTAACTTTTGTCTCAAAAGAACATGATCTGAAGGGGTAATAATTCTATTCATAACTAGGATAACAATTTAATAAATTACATAATGAATAAAATTAAATGACGCGTTCTAAATATGTATTATATAGTTTTGTCCCAAAAGAACATGATTAGAAAATAAAATAATTTATCCAAAGGAGAGTAGACAAAATGCAGAAATGTTTTCATATTTCTAAGTTTTATATTCAGTGACGGAAAAACAAAGCGCAATGAAATCGAGTGTACATCTGGAAATTGTAGGGTTCTTTGTGTTTTAGATCAGATGTCTGGTCTCCATTACAAAAGCTCGGTGCTTGCCTTATGGAAGAATATAAATAGAAGAATATTGCTGTGTGTAGATTGTCTTGTAAATGACGTTTGAGACTTGTTCTAGGTGTTTTTTGATGGGTAGGTGACTGATATACTACATAGTTTTTTTTTGTAAATACATAGAAAACACCCAGACCCGAAACCAAAAATTGTAGTACAAAATCGAACCCGCAACCTCTTGCTTCTCAGGTGGACCTTCGCCCACCGAACCACGAGAGGTGTTTTAAACTAGTTTTAAGTTTTTTATGTTTGCTTGAGCGCGCTAATCTGAGGAACTACTGGTTTGATTGGGATTTCATTCAGTGTTCGATTGAATAGCCCATTTATCGAGGAAAGCTATAGGCTACTTGTAGCATTTGAAATTTGAAGTTGTTAAGGTGATTTATTTCACTTACCGCTATAACAACAAATACTAAAAACACATAAAGGGAAATAACAATTTTTACTTATTTTAGTTTTCTTTCATTGCAAAATGTCTCTGATGGGAAAGTTTCTGAGTTTCTCTTTATTACACACCATGAAAAAAAACAATACAAAAGGGACATAAAGCTAAATACATAATGCGTAATGGGCGGCCTTATTGCTTAAAGCAACTTCTTCCAAACAACCTTTTAACAAACTTTTAACATTTTAACCTAATAGACTAAAAAAAAAAGAAAAAATACATTATTATATCCTATGACACGTTTCCATTAAACGTGTCATAGGATATAATACATTATTATATCCTATGACACGTTTCCATTAAACGTGTCATAGGATATATTAATGTATTTTTTTACTGCTTTTAACGTATCAACTAGTTATTACATTACCAACAATATCTATAACATGACCAAAATATAAACCATTAAGCTACAAAATGGATTTTAAAATCACTATCCTTTTCGGGCGACTTGAATGTGCCCATTTTGACGAGCGTGGCATGTGACGTCAGTAACAAAGTGGTTGGTTCACGAACTTACGAAAGTTTGATAAAATCAATTTATTACCAAGGAAACCAATAGGATTTGACGTCACATGTTATTTCGGCCAAACGTTGCGTTTGCGTTTGGGAAGTTTGCGAGGGAATATAAAAATATTTACTTAATAATGATAAATTAAAAAAAAATGTTTATGTATGGTTTTGAAAGAATAAAGATTACACGAAAAAAAGAAGCATTGTAAAGTTTCGTACATACTTGTATTACCTATTGCCCTTCCGTATTATGCTTTCGATTTATTATAAAAGCAGTATTGTTGTGTTTATCTATCAGCTTTCTTAAAGTAGGGTACTTTCGGTAGTGGACGAAAATTCAGAAATTCGATAAAATTTTAAATAAACTTACATGCTTAATAAACACAAATGGTCCCATTTTGACTTATATTTTGCCGTGATTGTTTAAATTATTTTTAACCTACGAGGCGCTATAGTGTAACGTCGTCGTGATAATAATATGTATAACGCTGTCGAGTGTTATATTGCAAAGTGTCGTGTATATTATAAGATATTTAAAGTAAATCAGCAAATTATCAATTGCTAAAATTTAAATATTTTACAATATAATTAATAAAATATAATTAATAAATCTAAATTAAATAATTTAAGAAAAACCCCCGATACCAATGCCTTAATTTCCTTAAAAGTTAAACACCATAATATTTTGTAATGTGCACGCGATGCGCTTTTATTTGATACCCCACTCGAGTATATTCGAGACTGCTTCAGTGGCGCGGTGGGCGAGGGTCCGCTTGCGGCGCAAGAGGTAGCGGGTTCGATTCCCGCCGAGGGTGAAAGTGTTTGTATGTTCTACAAACACTTTTTCCTTGTTCTGGGTGTTTAATATGTATAATAAAATATATACCTATATATATGTATGACTATTATATTAAGTATATCAGATATCTAGTACCTGTAACACAAGCTAGAGCTTACCACGTGGCTAGATGTTGTTGTGTGCATTGTCTGGAAATATTTTTTATTTTTTATTTATTTTATATTTGCAGATGTTCCTTCCACACTCTTACCCCCATAACTTTTAAATGGCGCAACCGATTTTCATTAAACATTGTCTAAGAAAACTTGCACCAAGCTCACCTTTCATACAAAAGAACTAAATTGAAATCGCTCCATCCGTTCGGGAGCTATGAAGTCCCAGGCAGACAGGCAGACAGACACACAGACAGATACGTCAAGCTAATAACACCCCTCTTTTTTGGTCGGCGGTTAAAAATAATCTTCACAAAGCTGCAAACGACTTTTAGTGGATAATTATTTTGGATCTCTGTTAACAAGTTCCAAACAAACATTTTTCATTGTTAAATGTTATTTTGTTACTATCTAAGCTCACACGGCAATATCAAGTTGTAATAAATAGTCTGTAGTCGTCATAAATACTAGGTACAAAAATACATTCTTATAACACTTAGCTATGTCAGAACAAAACCTCTTTCATTCCAAGTTAAAAACAAATAAATTTCCACAGCCCCTGATAAAATCCTCCAATACATTTACCTACATAAGTATGAAGAAGAACAAGCCGTAGTAAATCGTAGCGGCCTTACCTTCGCGGGAATTTAGGGAACATTCCCGTAGAACGTTTCTTAAATGCTGCTTTAACCGATAATACTGAGCTACTAATCCCGATATGTCTGAGGAGACGGCTGAAATTTATAGTGTAGCAAAGGTTCAGCGCCGTGCAATCGCAAGTAAATGTTCCACTCCCGATGTACGTTAGTCGGTGCCTAGATTACATTCGATATTTATACGCGGGTAAAACCTTCGCCATCGTCAATGAGAATTTATAAAATGTATTCTAGAATGTTTTTCACAATTTAATTTAAAATTTCATCTTAATCATAAAGTGAACAAAAGGTGCTTAAGGCTTCGGTTTAACCTATGCGTAAGCAAAGCGACTGCGACGCGGGATGTCTGCACCGCGGCAACTTTTTGCCGCGTAGATTTACAAAAGGCCAAAGTAAAGCAAGGTTAGAGGCGGCCACGCGGCAGACGTTTGCAGTCGCTTTGGTCGAACATTTTAGCCGAAACTTAGTTCTTATATAAAATTTAGTTTTTGAACTCATCGAGATAGAATTTTGTTAAATTGAACAAACAAATAGGTGGAAAGTTGTGAAACTTTTGATGTATTGTCCTATTTGACACTCGCCTAAAACTAAGCAATTGTGTATTTTTAGGAGTTTGCGCTTTAAAAAAAAAACACAAACGATACCCAGTCATTTTCAATTGGCTATCAATCTATCACACCAAATATTCAACAAACCGGTTAGAATGTTACAGTTATTCAAACTAGATTATGTATAAAATCAAACTATAAAATGAATATTTTTGTAATAAAAAATACATCTATGTATGTATGTCTATTATTAAGTATATCAGATGATTAGTTAGTACCCGTAATACGAGCTTAAAGGTGCTAGATGCTGTTGTGTGGATTTTCCGAAAATATTTATTTATTTGATAAGGTTTTGAAGTAATTTATGAGAGATAAAATAAACAGTCTATAGACCAGAAATGTGTTGCAAAAACCCTGAAATATGTTCAGCATTTATATTATAAAATGGAAAATTCAATTTTCAGATAGACATGAGGAGAAAGTGCAGTGCCATCCATGCGTGTTGAGAACAAAGTGTGAGTACTAAACTTAATGAGTTTATGAGCGCTTTCGTAATTATAGATGCTGCAATATTTCGGTTTCATAATGTCCTGTTTGTCCAACTGGAGCCAAAATGAGCTGTTGAGCTTTCTATGAAAATTGTAATTCAGGAATTTTGTGACCGAAATTTAAAACGTAATTAGACTGTTTGAGTGATACGGAAGTCATATAGTGGTTGATAAGTATTTAAATAAATACATTTATTTAAATACTTTTAAACAGAATACAAAAATGCCTAAATCAAGACATTTATTTCCATTAATTCAGAAAATACTTGGACACGCAAAACAAAAAATTTAGTTTATTTTATTTCCTTAAAAAAATGTTAATTTATTTATCTTTTTTCTGAGGAATGTGTAAAAATATTCTAATCAAAGACAACATCTTTTGTAAAGAGTTTGTCTACCTAACTTTTACAGAAATCTGCATAAAGATCCGTCCAGTAGTTTTACATTTATTTATCTTGAACATAAAGAAAATAATACAGACAGGCGCGGTGGGGCGTTTTAATTTATCTTTTTGTATAAAATTCTCGCGTCACAATGTTCGTTGTACTCCTCCGAAACGGCATGACCGATTCTCATGAAATTTTGTGAGCATATTGAGTAGGTCTGAGAATCGGCCAACATCTATTTTTAATTTTGCAAAACAACGTTTGCTGGGGTCAGCTAGCTAATATGTATAATTTATATGAAAATATTTATAAATCATGACCAAATGACGCCTGAAATAATAAAAATGTATATGTATGATATAGACCCCTAATACACCTGGGGTTCCTTGTACAGTTTATAAATATTCTGCAATAAAAAGAAATACAAAAATAAGTCAACAATGTTTGTAGGCAGACAGACGACGCCGACGAAGTCTTACTAATGGCATCCTTTGGTCCGTACCTAAAGGTTTAGCCTTTAGGTATGGACCAAAGGATAAATCGGTGGTAACTAAAATCCATAGAATCTATACTAATATTATAAAGCTGAAGAGTTTGTTTGTTTGATTGTTTGTTTGTTTGTTTGAACGCGCTAATCTCTGAAACTACTGGTTCGAATTGAACAATTCTTTTTGTGTTGGATAGTCCAGTTATCGAGGAAGGCTATAGGCTATATAACATCACGCTACGTATTAAAGAATAATAGCTCTTTTAATGATCTAAAAAATAGTCCGTGATAGTATATGTCTATCTTTTAAAATTAACTCACATAAACCGTTTTTATGGTACATAATTTGGTCGAAATAATTTGTTTAAGTTGTATGAACATAATAATATTAATCTTTATCCAAATAAATATGCTGTTGGTTAAGAGTACTTCATCCATTATAACGCGGGTAGCACCGCAGGGCACAGCTAGTTATAAATAAATGATCAACATCTACATACAGTATGTAGTATACACAAAAAAAAGGCATGTTAGCGATCATCGAAACAATTCCTAAGGAGCGGGGTAGCATAGGGTTATAAATTTACATTCACTTATGTATATAACTACATTAGCAGGCTTAGATTCGTGCCACGATGTGATCGCGATATTCTTGTCTACATGAGCGGACAAACATTTGTGTCGCGTTGCGCGCTACAAGATTTTAAGGAACGTAATTGTAGACATGCACACGCCAAACATCGAATTATCGAATTCCCCCGAATACTTCGCGTTGCAACGATGTACCCGCACACATCGCGTTGACACAAACGAGTACACATTTGTATATTTTTTAACAAAGCGAGATTTTTCTGTTTGAAGTGATTAAATATTGAGTCATATCAGCATGCTTTATTAGATTTTTCCGGATGTATTTTGTATTTTTTTCAACAAAATACTTGTGTTGTTAACAATCATTTGATAAACATCCATACTAGTCCATATCCATACTTATATTATGTATAAATGCGAAAGTAACTCTGTCTGTATGTCTGTTTCTCTTTCATACAAAAACTACTGAACCTATTTAAATGAAATTGGGTACACAGATTCTCTAGAAAAAAAGGATATTTTTACCGCGGAAAAATATCACTCCGCGGGAAAAATCCAATAAAGCGCGGGAACCGCCGCGGGGCACTTCTAGTAATTTATAATCCAAACATCACTGATAACATCTTATGAAAAAGCCTTGGGTTTTTAAATAGCATGAAATGATGTCACCATATTAAATGAGTCTAGTTATGTATGTATGTAGTTCACGTAGCCTTTTGCCTATCAACTAGAACTAAATTGAAACATAAAAAAGTCTCATTCGTCCGCTGTCAGCATCTCGTAGCGAGGTTAAAAAATATTCGGCTCGTAAAAATATAGGGAACAAAAAATGTTGAATATTTTAGTTCTTGGCTATTGAAAACTAGGTGTGCGTCTACAGTGAATGCGCGGTGACTGGAGCTGAAGCGGGCGCGATGAGCGGATATGGGTGGCCGCATTTGGGCTGGCGTGATAGGTTCCATCATAGAATATAGAAAGTTATTTTGTTCCATTTCAATGACAGATGTTTTTTTTTAGCCGCTCGTTTGCTTGAATGATTAATAAACAGGTAACAAGCACAAATAAGTGTAATTTTGAAATTATAGAACACACCTCTTGTTAGGGGTAGTCCACCACTAAATATTTTATTTTTATTTTTTTGACTGAATTTTTTTTTTTTTTTATGATACAACATAAAAAAATACATACAATCCTCAATTTTCACCCTTCTACGATCAACCCTTATTATTTAATAGCCATTTTAGTATGGCAAAACAACGTTTGCCGGATCAGCTAGTATTTAAATAAAATCCTCTACAACAATCTACACGGGGCCTTTTTAAATTTAGATAATCCAAATACACTACCTAACAAAAAAAAAAACGCCACAAGTAGATTTATACACATTATAAATTAAATGCTGCGTCTGTCTTTATGTTCGGAAAAAAACTCAAAAAGTATT
The DNA here is from genome assembly GCA_929108375.1 of Gymnoscelis rufifasciata. Classification (NCBI taxonomy): domain Eukaryota; kingdom Metazoa; phylum Arthropoda; class Insecta; order Lepidoptera; family Geometridae; genus Gymnoscelis; species Gymnoscelis rufifasciata. The sequence goes on along the minus strand of OV815302.1, from coordinate 5,617,074 downwards.
GACCGGATCTATATGTGGTTTGCTGCAATAAGTGAACGGATTCAAGAGAAAGGTTTTCCGGGCCGTGGACAAATCTGGAACGGGCCAGCTAGTGATTGGTATTTCGGACCGAAACCCGCGCGAGTCGCGCCCACATAAGCCGCACTCCGATCAGCCTACGAAGTGCTACGAAGTCTACGGTGTAGCAGGTGTCTACGAACGAGCTACGAATTTGCGTCTTGAATAATGTGACGTCAATGTGATACTAGACGCGTAATCGGTGAAATCTACGAAAAATATTCTTAGACATCCTAGGTCTATGTCCATTTTATATGTAGTAATAATAATATTTTTGGACTAATCATACATATGTGTTTTCGGAGTAACTCATAGCCACGCGGTCCAATATAGCACCGCGTGGGGGGGCATGTAGGTAGATGGAATTTACTCACAGCCTCACAGGCATATTGAAATATATGTATTTTATTATATTATCTATGAATGCTTTCACACTTATCTGTTTATTGTTATACCTTAACAATCAAAACTTTTATAAATATATTCCCAAAGAACGATATGAAATGATCCCTCATTAAATTTAAGGGCGTAGGAAAGTAACAATCTCTATAAAAGAGCTTGATGGAAAACATCAAATTATCTCAGAAAGTAACATACTTGGAACGGAATCTTTTCTAATCGTACAAAAAAAACAACAAATAAATACCAGAATAGAGAGCGATTTGTATTCGATTCTTTCCTCCAGTATATAAAAGTGAAGCGGTGAAGCGACCAGAAAACCACTCCCATTTTGATAGATACGTTTTTGTATCCAATCAGTATTCTTGTCACGCCGCGTTGCGATTTTGAGTAATGGCTTATAATTCGCTTCGGTTTTCTTCATCTGATATTCAGCTGGAAATATAGACTGCACTTTAGTGGATGACATCTTTTAGATCTGGTGAGGTATCCCGATACGAAACACGTCTTTAGTTCGATTGGGTTCGTTCGAATATAAATCAGCCTTTATGTCGCAATTGGTCGTAATACTTGGCTAGGAATGGGGCTATAGCTGTCGTTATCATTTAAGATGGCTTCAATACTCTCCGTGGAATTTGAAACCATGTGCTATAGTTGTAAATGTTGTCTTTGTTCATCATCATCATCATCATTTCAGCCGTAGTACGCCCAATGCAGGATACAGGAAGGTCCGTGTTCCGAAGTGATCGTACTACGGCTAAACATTCTTTAAACTTCAAACAAATGAGCGTGGGAAACTTCACTTTATAACTGAAATTATGTTTTAATTGGTTTCGTAGAAGAGGCTGATGAATAAAATGTTATTACAATTTAAAACGTTTCACATGCATTTTTTTAAATATAAACGTTTACATAAACTTACGTCATAAAAAACAAGTATTAAGAAGATCAAATATGTATAATAAGGATACGCATAAAACTTGTTTAATGTATTCCATCCAACGCTTCCATCTTCGCTCTCATTCACATTTATTCTTCTCGCCTCACCCTCAAATCTCTTAGAACACGTCATATTGACTGTATAAGCGCAGACATAAAAACCCCGACTGTATTAGCTACAAAGCAGTTTATTGTGAGCGGGTCGGGTACAAAAGGGCTCCCGACTCCCGAACTCATACGTAATTGATTCAGATTTCTTTCTGCTTATCTCCTAAATGTTCCCTCGGTTTTTCAATTTACTCAATGTTCAATTTGATTATTTCCACTTCATTGTGTATTCTAGCATTGTATCCCTTTACAGTTTTTTCTGTATTTCTCGTAAAAGGGACGCGCTTATCGAGATAAAGGCCAAACGCTTTGTCTCTTCACGAGAAAAGGATAAGTAAACTACTTTTCTTCATTCCATTTCTTTTGTATGATACAGATAACCTTTACTAAAAGAAAATTCTGCGCGTAAACATGTTTGAATTGTGTACAATAAACATTTGCTGGTATCTTATAACTCTTTAAAGTGTTTTAAATATAATGAAATTGTAACATTCTGTATCGTATTGTTACAACAGCAAAAGCAGGAAGGCAATTCCCGCGCCTGTGATTTAATAACGAATTCTATGTATAACATAAAGTCGGTAGAGAATTGTGCTTTAAAGACCAAATTGTTGAAAATATTAAAACCATCTACCGACTTAAGGTTATATATATAGAAATCGTTATAATATCAATTTTATTCTTGTGATTAAAATCAGAATTTCACCTGGCAAACGTAGTTTTGGAATATATATTATATCGGGAACATGACATGTTTTCTCACGGTAAAAATTTTAGTATGCAGGCGCTAAAAATCGGTGTACCAAATTACAGTGCGCCGTAGCGTTATGCTCGTTATAAAGAATTTTACTAATGCATGAATACACTTGCTCTCACATGCACTTGTTCCCTAGAAAATTGTTGTTTGAGGACAAAGTTAAGTTTCATAGAAAATAAAGCATAAGACAGCCAAGGAAGAATTGTTAAACTAACTGAGAGTCGGTCGAGAATTGGAGCTCTGTGTTAATCGATAGTAAAAAGTAAAAATAGCTAGCTTTCATAGGCTAGTGTTCCTATTAACCGACGGTCTTAATAGTCTTAACTTCAGTTCCATATACCTCTAATAATCCGATCGAATTTTGGTCTCGAATTAAACTTGATCCGAAAAATCAAGTTTAATTCGAGACCAAATTGGCTTACCTTGTATATCTTTGTATGAATGCACCTTTATTCTCTGAATAATGTGAGACAATGTCTTAAAGTTCGAAAAATAGCAAGATTACGAACCGTTACATACATTCATACGTTATTGTGAACAGAGACATGAGACATCCATATAAACGCACATAACCACGCAGACGTGTTCGCTGGCGCAAGTCATTGTATCTGGGATTATGTAAATAATGTAAATTCACGCCAATTCCAGTCCTGAAAGTAGACACTACAGGGGGAACCCGCGTTACCTGCGCCACGCTCGAAATTGTTGTACCAACTTAATTTTCACGACCCGTGACATTCGCCTTTTATGCTTTGTTTTGTTTCTGTGATTTAAAATTCCGTCGCTGAAAAGGCGGAGCTTTTTTAGAAACACTTAAGGGCAGGTTAAATATATATATGGTTAGTTAGACAAATGGCTCGAAGTGCTTTTGCTTGTAGTCTTTTTGCATAATAAACCACGTAAGAAATTTGACGTGTTTCTACGAATATGTTTGATTTATGATCATATATTTTATTCCGTCGTGTTCTACATTATGTCTTAATTGCCATTTAACACGTGGAATTATTAAATGTGTAGTCCTTATTGTCACTATTGTCAATATTTGTAAGTGCTTCAATGGGGTCAATTAATATTTATCAAAATTCTGAGAAGCTACAAGTTTAACCCATTGTTTTTAATACTACGAAAACATCTCCTTTACGATGGACGCGAAGGTGTCATACAAGGTACTTAGGTATTTACTTTGACGTTGGTCAGAAGGCTGCAAGCCTGCACTGCAGCGGAACTGGGCCGGACACGTGTGTGTCAAATAATATGTGGGCAAAGAGAGCCACTGATTGGACCCCGCAAACCAGACGACCTCGTGGAAGGCCCAGGACGAGATGGCGGGACGAGCAGGACTCTCACCTGAGCGCACATGGCCTGACACCGCGTTGAATCGCGAAGAGTGGAAGAAGGGAAGGGAGGCCTTTGCCCTGCAGTGAGAAAGTGCAGGCTAAATAATAATAATAATAAATAACTAGGTATTTGATGAACTTTATATAATAGACATATGTATATAGATATTTTATATGAAACATATAAAACACCCGGAGCAAGGAAAAAGCGTTGCAGAACAAAGAAACACTTGACCCTTCGGCGAGAATCGAACCGTAGCGGGTTCGCCGCATGCGGACCTTCGCCCACCGCGCCAAATAAATAAAAAATATACTTAAATGATTGTTAAGTAATTCCTGTTTAAAATCCTGAAGTATCCGCCGTTACAAATGGCCGAGCGACCGCTTGAAGATTAAAGTAATCAATAGATTATAATTTTAATTCAGCAATAAAGAATTCAGTAATTCAAGACAAACATTTATCTTTATTATATATATGTATATAAATCTTCTGTACGTACGTGTGTTAGTCATTGAATTCCTCCTAAATGGCTGGACTGATTTTGATGAATTTTTTTGTGTGTGCTTAAGTTGGTTCAAGAATGGTTTAGATTCACAATACGGTCAACTAGGAAGCGCGGGCGGACCGCTAGTAATTTATAATTTGTTCGCACACACACAAACCAGGTTTGAGAACAATTTTCTGATACTTATCATATACAATTTTCTCAAACTTACAATTACTGATAAGTTTTTTGTAAGTGTTCGAATGCTAAAAGCGCCAGATACTTGAGTATCTCTTAAAGTAAAGACGCAATGAATCGTAAGATAGAGATTAAGTTATCGCACAAGAAAAGTTTAACTTTAGTAACAAGAGAACAAAAAATCCGCCGCATAGCCTAAGTTTATTTAACTTTTTCTTAGAACAAATTCTGCTCTGGAAAAAGAAAATACGTTTATATATTCCATTTCTGAAGAAATATCTAACATAAAACCAAGTGCGTGTCAGGCAACGTGCAAACAGAAGGAGATAAGAACATAAGGGTCAGGCCAAACCAGAGTAATTTACTTTCGAAAAGTTTAATTTCTGTTGTAATACTTTGGTTCCATGAAAAATAATCTCCCGACGACGCCCAGTCCCATAGGCAGCTCAATAGACAAATTTCAAAATCCTTGCGGCACGATATTCGTATCTTTAGTACTTCTCGTAATAAAGATACGATTGAGCGAAACCAGGGCTCCAAAGTGTTTGCAAGAGAAAGATCTATTGGGCAAAGCCAGATGACGAAGCTGAAGCGGGATGATGGCAGTGTAGCGTCGACGAAAGCGGAAGTGTTAAGGGAAGTCGAAAAGTTCTATGGGCAGCTCTACGCGTCGGTCACAAAACCTGTTACCAGTGCGGCCGAAGACCCAAGAGCCAAACTGACCCGACATTACACCGAAGATATTCCGGACATCAGCCTGTACGAGATTCGAATGGCCCTGAGACAGCTGAAGAACAACAAGGCGCCGGGTGAGGATGGAATCACGTCAGAGCTTCTGAAAGCGGGTGGAACACCGGTACTTAGAGTCCTTCAGAAGCTCTTCAATTCCTCCTTGCTCGGAGGTACTACGCCTGAAGCATGGAACAAAAGCGAGGTGGTGTTGTTCTTTAAGAAAGGTGATAATGCCCTATTAAAGAACTACAGACCCATCTCGCTTTTGAGCCATGTTTATAAGCTGTTCTCTAGGGTCCTTACAAATCGTCTCGAGCGCAGGTTTGATGACTTCCAGCCCCCCGAACAAGCCGGGTTCCGAAAAGGCTATAGTACCGTAGACCACATTCATACGCTGCGGCAGGTTATACAGAAGACCGAAGAGTATAACTTGCCGCTCTGTTTAGCGTTTGTGGACTACGAGAAGGCCTACGATTCGGTGGAAACATGGGCGGTGCTTGAGTCTCTCCAACGATGTCGCATTGACTATCGATATATCGAAGTGTTGAAATGTTTGTACAGAAACGCCACTATGTCAGTCCGAGTACAGGAACAGAGTTCAAAAGCGATTCCCTTACAAAGAGGAGTTAGGCAGGGAGATGTTATATCTCCGAAACTGTTTACAGCCACTTTAGAAGACGCTTTTAAACTCCTAGAATGGAAAGGGCTAGGCATCAACATAAATGGCGAGTACTTCACTCACCTTCGATTCGCAGATGATATCGTAGTCATGGCGAAGACGATGGAAGAACTCAGCACAATGCTTGAAGACCTCAATCGAGTCTCCCAACGGGTGGGCCTCAGGATGAACATGGACAAGACGAAAGTCATGTCTAATGTCCATGTTGTGCCCGCCCCCGTTATGGTTGAGAATTCGGTTCTCGAAGTTGTTGACGCATATGTATACCTAGGACAAACAGTCCAATTAGGTAGGTCCAATTTCGAGAAAGAGGTCAGTCGCCGAATCCAACTCGGATGGGCAGCGTTCGGGAAACTAAGACACGTCTTTTCATCTAATATACCGCAGTGCCTCAAGACGAAAGTCTTCAATCAATGTGTGTTGCCAGTGATGACATACGGATCCGAAACGTGGTGCTTCACTATTGGTCTCATAAACAGGCTCAGAGTCGCTCAAAGAGCTATGGAGAGGGCTATGCTCGGGGTTTCTCTACGGGATCGAATCAGAAATGAGGAGATTCGTAGAAGAACGCGGGTCACCGACATAGCCAAACGGATTAGTTCTTTGAAGTGGCAGTGGGCAGGCCACATAGCACGAAGAACAGATGGTCGTTGGGGCCGAAAGGTTCTCGAATGGAGACCACGGATCGGCAAGCGCAGCGTAGGACGTCCACCAACTAGATGGACGGACGATCTGGTGAAGGCTGCGGGCTCACGGTGGATGCAGGCCGCTGCCAGCCGAAACCACTGGAGATCTTTGAGGGAGGCCTATGTCCAGCAGTGGACGTCTTACGGCTGAGATGATGATGAAAAATAGATTGAATTGAATTCTGTTGTTCGAAATGTCCATAATACCTTTCTTAGAACGAAATTTTTTCTGTCTGGAATCTATCTATTATATTATTAATTTTACTAGATAACGGCATGCCAAAATCATATTTCCAAATAAAAACATCCATTCTCAATGTGACATTCACCAACTCGCACTTGGCCAGCGTGGTGAATTAAGGCCTTATCTCTCTCGCCAAGAGAGAAGTCCCTGTGTCCTAGCAGTGGGAACGTAAATAGGGTGATGATGATGATGATGATTATATTATATGATTCTCAATTTATCTTTACCGCATTTCATTTCAATTCTAGAAACCCTAGTTTTTATGGTTCCGTACCCAAATAGAAAAACGGGACCCTATTGAAAAGATTGCACATGATGTAATTCTGGTATGGGTATAACAACATATACTAATTATATTATGTATATCCAAGTTATTAAGGAGTCAGCGCAAATTCGTATTATCTCTATATATAAAAATGAATTACTGTTCGTTAGTCTCACTAAAATTAGAGAACGGCTGAACGGATTTATTTTATCTAAGTCTTAAAATATTCGTGGAGGTCTAGGGAAGGTTTAAAAGGCGAGAAAAAATCGAGTTAATTGCCGGGACCGAAAACATTTTTAATAAAAACCCGGGCGAAGCCAGGGCTGGCCACTAGTTTCTAATTAATTTGACAAAGTACAAAACCCTTAAATAATCTGACTACTATATTATTTTATACAAGTATAATAGTTTTGCACCACGTGTAGGTAAATAAAACTATCTTTGCTGTAGCAGTTCAACAAAGACAAAAGCTTGACTTTTTATATCTAAACCAAAATGTAAATAAAAGATTTATCCGCTCCATATTTGTTCTCTGCAAAGCTGCAACCCGACACCGATTATAAACAATTCAGGGGCCAGTACCGAAGTGAATGAAGGCTTGCTCAGACATGCGTTGCGGGAATCGCGCGATCCTGAATAACGCGCAACTAAACTCTTCGCTTCGACTCCATAGTAAAAACATGCAAGTATGAGGTGGTCTCATACACGAAGGGTTTCGTGTATTTCAATACACGAAACACTTAATTAAAAAATCCTGTGCAAGAAGTTGCAGTCGCCTAGTGTCGCTTACGACGTTTTATTGATTTAAACCCTTGTTTATTTAGTGATTATTTATTGATACTAAATGAGATAAGTTTTACTTTAATTATTACCTCTCAAGGTATCCAATTAAAATAAAAAAATATTATTTTATGGCTATCATTCAAGAAAAATTGGATCTATTGATTCACACTTTAAAGATTTTTTTCGACAAATGGGCTTCCAAATCTAAAAGTTGTTGAACAAAATTATGTTCGCCTGGTGCGTAACATCACCACCTTTCTGCACTCTATACCATAAAGAAAACACCTTGTATATATTTTTTTGTTTTATATTTTATTTATTAAGGTAAACACCACTTTTATGTGTCACTCGAGCAAACTTAGCAAACAGCTTAGAAAAAAATATATCAGAAACCTCACCATAATTTAAAAACCTAGATAACGCACACGTATGGGTTTGATTGTTTTTTTTTCTGTTCTAAGTATGAGGAACCCCCAAAATTTATTGTTTTTTTTTTCTATTTTTATGTAAAAATCTTAATGCGGTTCTTAGGATATAATTGGGAAGTTTTAATTGTATAATACCTACATATAGCTTCGGAGAAAAGTGGCTGTCACATACGGACGGACGGACAGACAGACAGATAAACAGACATAACGAATCTATAAGTATTCCGTTTTTTTGCCATTAGATTACGGAACACACAATTAAGAAACCACACACTGTACAAGAACTCTTCTATTAATACAGAAAACTATAATTAGCACTACAGCTTGTTTGAACAACTTCCATTGTTCTACATAAACAGGATTCCTGTTTCCTTACCTCTATAAAATAAACTTTAGAGCACTAAGCCAAGGTAATAAAACCGGATAGATAGTTAAGTGTCTGAGTATGCGCAAATTTTCCCAAGTCGGTCGTTATGACTAACTATGGTCTGGATAAAACTTTTATAACTATAGTTGTTATGAACTTACACGCAACTTTTAACGGGATGGTATGCACGGGTCGTCCATTCTGTGTGCCTTTTAGGCCTATTGTTATGTATGTAAGGATAATAAGCCTCGCCTAAAATGGCCACTGGTGTTAGTAGGTCACTCGTTGAGGGTCGATTCTTCAATCCTTATTATGTTACTGACTTTTCGGAACATATGAAAAAAATACTTATACTTTCTGACAATAGAATCTGGGTAGAGTACTTAAAAAATACTGTTATTAATATCATTAAAAAATATTATACGCCTATTTTTTTAATATTTAAATTCAATTACTTGTAATTGGACTCTGCGCTTGAAACGTCAGTTTGCCAGTGTCGAGTTAAATACAATTATAAAGTGCAAAAGATATTACTGAGTTGAACGCCATTTTGCGTCTCTTTTTCATGCAAACAAAAAATCGGTGATATATATAAAATACATATATGTGGCTAGTATTTTTAGACGGGCTTACAGGTGGTGTTTTTTTTTATGTTGTCATCAAATAACTCGTATTTTAAAATAATGTCAGTCACCCGCCAACCTAAGCGTGGCGATTATGTGAATGAAAAGTAGTAGGAAAGATAATTATTTAAGACTGTGGTTAAACCTAGTTTGTAGAGATTTCAAAAATCTTTTATCCTGAGATATTCGACTCTAAATCTAGGTGAAGTGCGATAAAGTATATCTAAGGGCGCTTTCAGACGTGCGTCTGAAGCGCGGCAAGCGGAACGTATAACGTACGTTCGATTGTTTTTAGAAATTGAAAGCGCCTGAATGTAGTATACCCAAAACTATATCTCTTTTATATTTTCGTATTTTAACTCAATAAACTGAAATGCGCACGGATTTTTATGTTGAAAATGTATGGATTGATATATTAAGAAGGTATTATTCAAATTTTAAAATGCTAAATAAGCCGTAAAACGTAAATACGGATATAAATTGGGTTGAGAGTCTATTCCAATATATTTTTATTTTACCTCAAGAAAATACTTTATTCCCGGGAGAAACGCCATAAAACGCGGCAATGTGAGTTGTGAGTGAATGAGAAAGCTGGTTTTCTACAATTAAAAAAAAAAATACCTCAAATTTGAAAAATATGCATTATTGAATATAAATCGAGAAGTTCTTGACCTTATAAAATTTAATTGGGACCATCTTGCAAGCTCCAGTTTTCATATATAAGAAGTAGATTAGTTTAAGGAGTGCCCAAACATCCTTATTTCCATGTTCTGTTGTCACATATTTTATAAGAACTTAATGTTACAACATGGTTGTAAATAAACGATTTATCATTAACCAATGAGAACCGTCCAACATCAACACTCTATTAACGTTCCCACAGCTGGGACACAGGGACTTCTCTCTTGGCGAGAGAGATTAGGCCTTAATTCATCACGCTGGCCAAGCGCGGGTTTGTGAATGTCACATGTCCTTCAAACATTTCAAAGTTTACAGACATACCGGTTTCCTCACGATGTTTTGCCTTCGCCGTTAAAGCACGTGCTTAAAGCGCACATAAAATTTTCTGGAAGAAAAATCCAGAGGTGCGCAGCGAGGTTTCAACCCACGACCTTCGGAATGAAAGTCGAGTGTGAGATCCGTTTACGGCGAAAAATACTTGTCGAATACCTCGTTTTCTTTGGATGTTGGTCAATCAAATCCAATTATTGTGTATATTCGTGTTTACAGAACAACAGCCCAAACAACCTAAGCTGCAGGTAACCTGAATAATTGAATAAACAAACAGCTTAGCTAATCTATGCTGTTCATACGGAATGCACCGTCATTGTACATTTTTAATGCACACCCACAGGAGGCTAGAAAGGCATTTACTGTGGTTCTACAGTAAATTGCTATCTACTTACGAATGTCTTTTTTTATCTTTGAATAAAAAACGGGTTGCGAGAAGACTTACTTAATAATAAGCATTTATTTAAGACTCGCATAAGTACAATACAAAAAATAATAATGTGTGAAACACTTAGAAGGAACATTACAGGAAAAGAAAACAAAACATCGAATACATAGGACACTAAAAAGGTATATGTCTAGATACCTAGATACATATCTATAGTAGGTATGTAGGAGCGAAAAATGCCTGTACATAGGTAAGGAATTAGTTTCAGCTGAATGTTACTCTATACCAGGTAGAGGGTAACGCTGGTTTTCAGACTAGTTCTTCTGAGTGTTGAATAAATTATATGAATATTGTTTTTTTTCTGGAACAATGAATTTTATAATTCCTGTCCTAGTCTCACATTATGTCGGGTCGGCATAGCATGAAGCCGTGTTGGCTAAGTGGGAGGACACTCGACTTTCATTCCGAAGGTCGTGGGTTCAAACCCCGCCACGCACCTCTGGATTTTTCTTCTTGAGAAATTTATGTGCGCTTTAAACACGTGCTTTAACGGTGAAGGCAAACATCGTGAGGAAACCGGCATGTTCTGAGAACTTTAAAAGAGTTTGAAGGGCATGTGACATTCACCAACCCGCACTTGGCCAGCGTGGTGAATTAAGGCCTAATCTCTCTCGTCAAGAGAGAAGTCCCTGTGTCCCAGCAGTGGGAACGTTAGTAGGGTGATGATGATGATAGCATGACGTATTAAGCATAATTATGCTTTCATTTTCCTTTATCTAACACTCGCTCGTTTTTACACCATGTCGTATTTCACACAGTCGCGTCGGTCAATCTTTCCTTGGATGAAATAAATAATTTAAAAAAAAAGCTGTATTTTGTCCAAATATTTGTTTTAATCTGGGCACTAACACCTAATGTAGGATTTTCAATAATGGACTAGGTACTCCAAAAAAATTAAATATAGCCCACATTATGAACAATCGCGTAGCAATAATTTGCTGATCTGCTTATCATCATCGAGATGCAGCACATGACTACGTTATAAAAGGACAAAACGTCCTCAGTAAGTTGATTTCATCTGATCTCTCTAAATGAGTTTAAGGTCGGATAACTTTTTAGTAATAATTAGGTACTTAATAAGAGATTGTTAAATTTATTTTTGAAATAAGTGCTGCGTTACTACGTAATACTATGATATGGCTTTGCTCCGACCGACTCTAACCCACAGCGCTATTTCGAACGAATGCTTAAATTATCACTTTTGTCGGGGAGTCCCGAGGCACGCCCGTTTTTTTATTAAAATTAATTGAAGCTAAAACTCCTTTAGCGGCGTTGTGCACTTTTGTGATGGATATTAAATGTGAAACTCGCATCAAATCGACAGTTCGAAACCCGCTCGAAAATTCGTATGACGGAGGAAGAACAGACGGCGACCGCAGCCTTTATATTCAAGTTTTCACTTCTGCCGGCTCCCGAAGTTACTCGTTGCTTCTCAAAGCTACTCTTTGTTTTCCAAATATTAGTTCTATTAGATTTTTAAATAAATATTTCCGGACAATTCACACAACATCTTGCCCCGTGGTAAGCTTGTTTTACGGCTACTAGACATGTTACTTAATATAATAAACAAGTATTAGATATTATGACTTAAAATGGGTATCTTACCATGATGTGACGATTTTTAAGTTTTCCGTTAATTCATAATATTGTTAAAAACCATAATATAATTTAAAAATAAATAATATAATAATAAAATATAATAATAAATAATAATATAAAAAATGTACATGTTATACATATTTTTAATTAGACATATTAAATAACCAGATTAAGGAGAAAGTATTGCAGAACATGCAAAGACTTATGACTTAAAACGGGTAACATACCATGATATGACGTTCTTCTGATTTTTTAAAACCATGATAATTTAAAAAGTCGCGTCATCGGCGGGAGTCGAAACCGCATTATATTTATAATATATACTTGAATACGAACCTTCCGTAGATAAGCAGCCCAGCAGGAGAGCCCAGAGGGAGAGCACGGCCGGGCGCCGCCTACTCCGCAACATTGTACATCTTCACACACACTCTCAATGGAACACTTCACTCTCCGTCCGCGCCGCTCATAATTCTCCCGCCTTTTATGATTCTGAAACAATGAATTCCCATTGAAATCAACTCTTTTCTTCTTCATAGTTTGCAGGCATTTATTGACTTGTCATTGGAACGAGGTCATACTTGTTTAATTTGACACGGTGAGTTGGTAACTCAATTTACTGGGGATATTGTTTGGTTGTTTTGCTATAAACAACCAAACCAATATACTCTGTGGTCTGCGTTTTGATAATTTAAAACAACGTTTTGATGTCACACATGATGTTGATGTTACAAACCTATAAAACCTATCTGCTTCTTGGCCAGCATATTAATGATTAAACGGCATGTTCTGAGAACCCGTACTTGGCCAGAACGTGGTGAATCTCACTCGTCAAGAGACAATTCCCAGAGGTAAGAACGTAAAACGGTTGCTATGGTGATAATTAATTTTGAATTTTTTTTTTATTAATATGTAACTCTGATCTCATGCAATTTAGTAATGTTAATAAGGCTTTTTATTTATAATACTTTTTAAAACTATAAAATCAATGTCTATTAGCAGTGAGTACGCTCATAGCAGTCAAATAGAATAAGATTCAATTCAAAATTCTAATCTTTATTAAACTTTTGGAACATGGTAGATCACTTGAGTTACGTCTATTAATATAAAGACACGAATACAAGAATTATCTTGTATCCGTGCCTTAAACACACTGCCCACTATACACGATACACACTATAGTTTGTACACTATAGTCTTAAAATAATTATAGAAAACGTGTACAGCACTACTTCCTGAAATAATCACCCGCGCAACTTCGCCTGAAACAGCTTCTATATTTACATAATAGCCTATTCATAGACTAAACGACAAGCCGCACAGAGTGGCATATAGGCAACTCAGTCTACTGGCACACATACCTACTTACGTTAATTACCTTTGTACTTCCATTAACAAGAGTGCTAAAAGCCTCCCCAAGTAAGCTGTTAAAAATTCAAGGAAAAAACGATCTGCCACCTGTGACTTGTAAGAGTGCTTCCTTAAAGAAGTCTAAACATTTAAAGCGCATTTTATTTATGGTGTTTGGTTCTTTGTAAGCAAATACCATTTTTTATATTATATTTGGTTAATACATTTATTATGATGGTTCGATTTTTCAATATCTTGGTATTATCTAACCGACTCCTTCCTATAGTATGTAAACTTCTTTTGACGTAGCTTGAGGACCCTTAGGATTTTATGGAAATAAAAGTCTTGAATTTGAATTTTGAATTTGGTTGTCAAATGTATGAAAATAACGGCGTAAAAGAACGGCGGGTCACCGACATACCCAAGCGAATTATCTCACTAAAGTGGCAATGGACAGACTATGTAGCACTTAGAACGGATCGCCGTTAGGGAAAATTTTCGAATTAAATTATTTAATAGCTACTTTTAATCCATTTCTAATAATGTAAACTTATTCTGAATTAACAAGAGGATTGCATGCAAATAAATTTCTTTGATTAAGTTTTTTTTATTATTGAACGGCATTTTTGAACAGCCTATGTCACAGCCTTAAATAAGCTCAATCTTGACAGCATTGTTGTGTTTCAGATAATTAAAAAAATAGCACCTCGACCAAGTTAAAATTATACAATAGGATAATTTTAAATAATATTTCTAGGTTAACCCGAAACCTTAGAATGTGGCCGCCACAAAATATGGGGAAAATAGGAAAATAACATCAAAGTCTTTAATTTTGCTTTGATTAACATGAATGTACGGTCGTAATAATTTATTATTCTATGGTACTGTTAAACGATAAAATTAATGAGTTCTCGTATGTATTACCACCGTACGCCCCAAATAGATAATGAGTTTTGGGCTGTTAGAATACAAAATTTAGAACCGATTTTTCCAACGTCAGATTATCATATTAGTTAACAAATCAACGATTGATGTTGTCTGACGTCTCATTTTAATGTTTGACCGGTAAATGACAAATGTTATTACGCCATATTATAAAATAAAATATAAATAAATAATTCCGGACAATCCACACAGCATCTCAAACAAAGGTTCTTCTTCTTCTCTGTCGTTACACTCTTGACAGAGCGGTCGTGGTCACATTGAGGCATCATTTGGTGTTAGAGACGGACACAGCTTTCTTAACGATCGCCCGCCATCTTTCTCTGTTTGCAGCCTGTTTGGTACAGTCTGTCACTGGGACTCCTACTGCGGATTTTATTTGATCAGTCCAGCGCATAGGTGATCTCCCGCGGGCCCTGGTTCCTTCCACTTTTCCTTGCACGACCAGTCGCTCTATGGAGTCGTTATCGCGTCTTGAGACATGGCCAAAGTACTGCAGTATGCGCGTCTGTACTAGTGTCGATAGACGCGTTGTGATGCCGAGTTCCTGAAGTATAGACAAGTTGGTGCGGACTCTGTCCACGATATGCCAAGCATCCTTCTCCAGCACCACATCGCCAAAGCATCTATCTTTACTTTATCCAACTCACGCACAGTCCACGTCTCCGCCGCGTAGAGGAAGATTGGGAATACAAGGGTTCGCATGACCTTGATTTTAGTGATTTTAGTGATATTGCGATTTTTCCACACTTTCCTTAACTTATCTACCGTGGTTCTCGTTATGGCCATACGACGCTTTACTTCATCTACGCAACCACCACTGTTTGAGATTAAAGCCCCAAGATATACGTAGGCTTGTACCACGTCGCAGTTCGGCGTTGTTCGCAAATAAGGTGGTATCGTCTGCGTATCGTAAGTTCGAAATCCTGTACCCACCAATCACAACACCATCGGTCCAATCTTCGAGAGTTATTCGCATTATAAGCTCGGTGTAGATGTTAAAGAGCAAAGGTGAAATTATGCATCCTTGCCGTACACCCGCACTCGGGTGGAAATTATCTGAGAAGAGGTCATCTGTCCACACCGATGCTGTTCCTTCTTCGTAGAGTCGCCTGAGCAGGTGTACGAGGTGTTGTGGTGCACCCATGTCCAGTAATGCTTTCCACAGCGTTGGCCATTTCACCGAGTCGAACGCCTTGGAGAAATCAACGAAGCAGATGTATGTTGGCGTTTTGATTATTAAATAAAAACCATACCAATTATAAGCGCGTGCGCTTCTTTCAACATTTTTTATTATATTGCTGCAACAAAATATGTCAAATATTAGATTATGTTAATATATGCGACACAGTTTGTGACCTAAATGCGTATATTTACGTAGTATATGTAGTTTTAAGAATATATGTTATTATTTTCCAATAAAGGCATTTTTTATAAGCTATTTATTATAGCTAATTTTAGTAGAACGACTACCGGTACGATTTTAATAGAAATCGGTTGATTGTTTCATATATTTAAAATTAATGCACACTCGGATTATATCAAATGTGTGTTTTGTATATGTAGAGTAGGTATTAAATAAATGGGTATTATTCCTTTTGTCGGGGGATTTTTTACATTTAAAAAACTAACTGTTATTATTTCATAGTATAAATAAATAAAATAATACTTAAATAAAAAATTCCGGGCTACTCACACAGCATCACCTAACCCCAAACTAAGCAGAGCTTGTACTATGGGTGTTAGGTGACTGATATACTACATCAGATACATTTTTTTTATATGTTAGTCGTTATGGTATTTATATGCATTTGTAAGGTATTTTATAAAGACTGCGTTATTTGATTAATTAATACTATGATGCTGTTTGTTTTATTATTATTAGAATAAGAGACTTTCTTGAGGTATAATGAGGTTTCATTTTAGTAACCAAGTTTATGAAACAAATTTTGTCCTATTTTGTTATATTATATCATTTTACGCTGCCAGATATAATTAATTTTATGCTAAGACGAGGCGGCATTAAAATAACAGCGTCATTTTGACCAAGTCTAATTTGAATTAGAAAAAGAGGTTGCTCTTGGATATGGTTAATTGTTTGATTTTATATAAAAAATAAATAAAAAGAGTTGAAAGAGATCGCTCACAGTGATAAGGCCCACCGTTGTACTACGATGTATTGTCTTGTTACTGTTTACTGTTTGTGGTGTACAATAAAGAGTTATCTATCTATCTGTCTATCTACAATTTATAATTTTGTATCGATGACATACAGACAGACAGTGTGATGAACCCGCTGGGTATTTAAATATGGACCTATATGAGGTCCTGCGCCGCGTGCCTGTTATGAGCTTACACATTTAGCCAAAAATTATATCGCAAGGTGTCAAAACTTATAAATGGCTCCCGTGAATATACGCGCCCTCACTGCCAAGGCACTGGACAAGCACCTGGCGAGCAGCGGAGGAGTCGCAACGAGAGTGAAGCTTATTGTACCAATATTGTGAAAACAGCAAATCTCGTTCATATACCAATTTAATAGAAGCGTAAACTGCTAATCAGAATGCAGAACAGCGAGAAATACAAGAGTTGATTATTCCACCCATAGAAAGTGGTGCAAGTCGCGGCGAAAATCTTGCATCAGTAATTCGCGTAGACTAGCATCTCCACTTAATTAGCACTATTCAAAGCTCACTCGCGGCTCCGAGCTTATCAACGGCATGTTATTGTTTTCGTTCCATTCAATGGGGGATATTACGCGAGACTTAGCGAAGGTTTCGGCGATAAAAGGAGATATTCTCGGCACTACTCTACCGAATATTCTGCAGTAAATTAATGTAAAATAGCACCTTCAGTTAATTCACATTTTTTGTCAAAAAACGTCCACTGCTGGACATATTCGCCCTCAAAGATCTTCCTAAGCCTACAAGTCACAGATCAAGTAATTCGTCAATGTAGTAGGTGGACGTTCTACGCTGCGTTTGTCGATACGTGGCCTCCAGCCGAACACTTTTCTACCCCAACGGCTATCTGTTCCACGCGCTTCAGTTAATTAGCACTATTCAGAGCTCACTCGCGGCTCGGATTATCAACGGAATGTTATTGTTTTCCTTGCATTCAAAATATCTTCGCTTTTGCTTCGACCTCGTTTCTATTCTATGTTTATCACGATACAGCTGGATTTATGAGATTAAAGTAAACCTCGATGAATCTCTATTTTCAAACGAAGAAACAAGGGGATGTTCTGTAGCCAAAATATTGTTATTTTATAAAGTTTTTTTTTTAGTTTTTCATTTATTAAGTGGCTCCATATGATTTTTAATCGTTCAATCATTGATTGTTATGAACGATCAAGTTTTTTGAAAAGTCAGGTGACATAAAAGACTCAGTATAAACCGATTGACTAACCACTACTGCATAACAAACAAAGTGATTCTCAGACTGGAATTCATAGTAACAAATACAAATACAAATACAAATACAAAATACAAAATTATTTATTCAGCAACTTAATGTACAGCTTACAGTTACAAGGTTTGAGATCCTCTTTTAAGTAAAATAAATACCTGTGTTAGAGGAATCTCGCTCTGCCGTAAATACTAACATTACAGTAAATTAAGTATAGCTATAAAATTAATTTAATATTATAGGTATAAAGAAAAAAATCTAATTTAATTGCGCGCATGAAGAGGCTTGAGTGAAACTACTGAGTGTTTCAGAATATGTTGATGTGTGTGTGTGTGTGTGAGTGTGTGTGTGTGTGTGTGTGTGTGTGAGAGTGTGTACGTGTGTGTGTGTGAGTGTGTGTGTGTATGTGTGTGTGTGTGTTAGGGGTCTAATTTAGTTTATCAAACAATGCTTCCGTGTCATCATAGCTTAGGCTTAGTAACCATTCTGATAGTTTTCTCTTGCATTCATAATTATTTAGGATATAAATATTCAGTTGTTTATTAATTATATTATATAGGTGAGCTGATACACTTGTAAATTGGCGAGCAGCAAATTTAGATGAAACAGATTGAGTTTTTATAATTTTATCTTTCCTACGATGTGATATCTTATTGGGGTCATAATCTAAACTTTTATGTAATTTTAATACTGTTTGCAAAATAAATAATTTCCTTACAGTTAGCAATCCCGATTCTATATATAATAATTTTGTTGGAAATCTATAAGGCTTAAAATAAATAACTTTGATTAGATTTCTTTGTGCTCTTTCAACATCTAAGAATGAAGTTTTTATGGCACCACCCCAGACAGTTATGCAATAGTTTATAATAGATTCTGCTAGAGACACGTATATTTTATTCAGAATAGGTTTCGAAGCAGAATGCCTTAGGCTTTTGAAAATCCAGATCAGTTTTCTTATCCTGCTTGTAACGAGTTCCATGTGTGCTTTCCATGATAGTCGCTGATCAATCATAACACCTAGATATTTAATCGATTCAACCTTATTTATTTTAGGACATAGGCACAAGTGGTCACTACGGTCACAGTTGTGAATCTTAATGTTAAAATTAGAAGGAGGTTGCGAGTTATTGTAGATTGAAAATGTGATAAAATTAGTTTTTGAGACGTTCAGGGTTAGGGAATTAGCACAGAGCCATTTAAAAATCAACGAGAGTCCTTCATCAGCCTTAACTCTAACATCGTTCCACGAATTGCCATTGAAGACTATAGCAGTATCATCAGCATAAGAAAAGATTTTGGCATCAGTGAGGTGAAGGTTGCAGAGATCGTTAATATAGACGAGAAACAATGTCGGTCCGAGTACACTGCCTTGCGGCACTCCAAAGCTAATGTCCTCGTCTACACCAACTACGCTACTAATCTTAACCCTTTGCTTTCGTTGATGTAGGTAGTCAGTCAACAGATCCAGGGGTTTTCCGCGAATGCCATATTTCTCTAGTTTATTGATAAGGGTGGGAACAGAGACCGTATCAAATGCCTTCTTTAAATCTAGGAATACCGTCAGACATTTTTTCTTTGAGTCAACTAGTTCAACTATATGCTTGGTTAGAGCTGCGACGGCATCCTCGGTTGAACGACCATTCCTAAAACCATATTGTGAGTTTGAAAGTATGTCAAATTTGTCAAAATATTTTAGAAGTCGTGAGTTAATAAGTTTTTCCAGAATTTTAGAGACTGACGGTAAAACTGATATCGGCCTATAGTTATTGATTTCGGCTCTATTCCCATTCTTATACACCGGTGTTACAATAGCTTGTTTAAGTACTCTTGGGAACACTCCTTTGCTAAAACAAAGATTTACAAGGTGACAAATTATTGGTGATAAAATATCTTTAGAAGTCTTAAGTAATTTTGTTGGAATATTATCAACGCCAGGGGCACTTTCTAGTTTTAACTTTGCTATGACCATATTTACCTCTGTCGGGTCTGTGTCTAGCAATACAAACGAAGAACCTACTTTTGAAGTTACTAAGTTTTTAGTTAAAGGTTGATTGATATGAATTCCATTAATAGCTTGCGCTAAGTCTTTACCTATGATAACAAAAAAATTATTTATAAAATTAACAGACTCTATTGGTGACGATTTAATCTCAAGAAGTTGTACGTTAGTTGTTTTTACAGGTTTATAGTTGGTAATAGTATTAATAGTTTTCCATAGTTTTTTACTGTTTTTATAATTCTTATTTAATTGTTCTCTTTCATATTTCCTTTTGAGTTTTTTAATTAAATTATTGCAGAAGTTTCTATATCTTCTATACGTTATTCTAAGTATGTTGTCGTCAGGGTTATTTCGTAATTTTCTTTGCATGTGATTTCTATTTATTATACAACGTAAAATGCCCTGTGTAATCCAAGGTTTAATTATTTGCTTGTTTCTAGGGACACGAGTTATTTTTGTGAACTTAGCAAGACTATTTTGGATAAAAGCTATAAATTTGTCACATAACATATTTGGATCAGAATGTTCAAAAAAGCACGTGTAGCTATATTCTTTAAGATAGGTATATATTTTATTATAATCAATTACTGTTTTGAGAGAGCTAGAATTATTATTTTTTATGTTGGAGATATTCAGTAGAACAGTTAGATGGTCTGTTATAGAGGTATTAACTATAGCAATAGTCGCAGAGTTTTTACGTTTATTTAGTTTTAGAATTACATGATCCAGACAAGCGGTTTCCCTTGTAGCAAAATTATGTCCAGACCAGAGCCCATGAATTGACAAAATATTTAAATAACTCAATCTATTATTTTTCTCGTAACCTGATTCAGAGACTCTAGGAAGAGTGTTAATATTTATATCGCCTACTAATATTATGGTTTCATATTTTTGTATAGTTTCTAAGTGTATATTTAAAGATTCAATAAAACTTTCAGCGTTTTTGTTCGATGGTGAACGATATATACACAAAATTATAATGTTTTTTAGTAATACTTGGAGACAAGATGCATGAGTTAAAAATATTTCTTTAACATGGACGTTGTGATTTTTCTTAATGTAGGTAGTCACTCCATCATTTTGGTTAAGCTGAGATGTTGTTACAAAAGCGTTATAATCTATAAGATTAGGAATGGGCTTGTGTCTGGCCAATCTACATTCTGTCAGAACCAAAACATCGACATTAATTTTAAGCAAGGCAAGGTTGGATTCCAGGTCGGGAAAATTCTTATATATACTTCTGATGTTCTGTGACAAAATAGAAATATCAGAGTTTTGTTTAGGAAAACTTGTATATAAATCTTCCACAGAGACTTCAAAAGAACGGGCTATTTCAGAACAGTCTAATTCATTAATTGCAATAATTTTATCCATAAAAAGTGTATATAGAAATTACAGTGTTTACTAGAAGTGCCAGATAGGGTTTCGCATAGTGTAAAGGGACGAATGAGAATATCATGTTTATATAAATATGTAAAAGAAAAGCAAATGATGTAAATTTATCAGAAAAGCGTGTTGTGTAACTTGTTTGTGATATTTTTTGGTATCTGTAAATATTATTCTGTGTAAAGTGTATGAAAGAGTGTATGTTATTTGTGGTTTTTAATGTGTTAGCGCGTCTTGTATAAAGTTCTTTTTTATGTTTTAATTTTTCGCATAGTAGATAAGATGTAATAATTACTATTAAACATAGTCATGCGGCTTGAAGAAGGTTTTGCACTTGGATTTCCGTTTTAATTTGTATCACAGGAGTATTATCATCTTGTCTAATATAGACTCTTCCATATGATGTCCAGCAATATTTATACCCTTTTGACTTGGCCAGGTCTCGGGCGAGGAAGAAAAGACGTGAACCCTTGACTGTCAGCTGTTCGGATACAAAAATGGGAGTTTCCTCGTCCTTCTTGTATCCCAAATTTTTAGCACGCAATTTTTCTTTATTTTTAATATTATAAGTTTTTGACTTTTTTAGAACATCTGCTTTTATTGAAGTTGAAGCGAATTCTACAATAATGGGGGTCTTTGTTTGTCCTTTTCTATTTTCCCGAACTCTATATATGTCGCTAATGTCATTCTTAGTGATTTTGCAATCTATGGATGTACCCAGGTGAAGTAACATGTTAGTAAGGCCTTCCTTGTCTTCCTTGGAATGTTTAGGAACATTTTTTATTTCAATTGACGACTTACGGCTGCTCCTCTGTAGGTCCTCAAGTTTGTCCTCGAGTATTGTTATGCGTTCGCGATCTTTTAAATGCTGTTCCTCAAGCAGTCCAACCTTTCCTAGCGACTCGGAACATTTTTGGAAGCTTATTTCGTAGTTCGCTGTAAGGATGGACATATTTTTCTCCAAATCCGAATTGCATGTTTTAAGCTCCTTAATTTCACTTCTCAGGTTATTCATGTCTGTGGATAGTGCAGACAATTTTTTATCCTGATTCTCTTGGAATGTAGTGAAAAGCTTCGTAATATGTTCGGTTATATCGTGTTTGAAACTGGTTAATTTAAACGTTAACGCGGCATCCAACTCCAATTCAGGGCTACGTAGACGCTTCAACCGCCGGCGAGTTACTTTGCCAGAGTCAGATTCTTGATCCGTTTCTGACCGACTTTGTGCGGACTGCTGCTTACTCTCTTCGTTCTTTGGAGGCGGAGTACGCTGCGTGCTCATGTTGACTGAAGAAATTTCTCCAAAAGACGCGTTATAGAAACTATGGAGTAATACCCGACAGGTTTGCTAATTTTATAGTTGTAGGCACCTATGGCACGGCGAGAAGGGTGTTCGCTAATTTCGGGCAAGCTCGCAACTTCCTGCTGGTGTTGGGGTCACAATCTCCAGTCGCTGTACCGACGGCTCCGGGTTCAAATCTCCACAAGTGTAAATCTTTTTGTATGGTTTCTGACTTACTTGAGCAGCCAGAACGCGACCTAGAGGGGCTCCAGGGGTACACAGGGCAAAGCCCGGGGCGCACTTGAATTTATTTAAATTTAAAATTAAAAAATCAGAGGTTTGAACGACACGTCTACTACGTACAATAGCCGCGAGGCAAGAGGAAGGCAAGAGGAGGGAAATAATCTTGATTACATTCCATCAATGATTGCCTATAGTTAATAGTTGGCAATTACAGGTGAAGTTATTAATTTTAAGTACTCAGATATTATTTGCGACTATGAATTCCGGCCTCAGTGCACTGCATCTACCGAGTTTCAGGCAAATCCTAAATGTTCACTTGAATGAACATTGTCGTCGTTTCATCTGTTGCGTATAGTGGGCGAAGATACAGAGTTCGAAGGTTACCTATTGAATGCCTTTACAAGTACGCTCTATCGCGTGTTCTATTGCGCGTAGAGCAACAATCATACGAAATACATTAGCGACAATCGGAGGTCCGAAAAAAACCGAAACTGATTTTAATAACTTTAATTTAAAAGATAAAAATTACAAAGTAAATTCTTATATCTTACTATACTGGATACGTCTAATTCTAAGTGTGAATCAGAAGTGCGGGGTACGGAGACAATTAGTTTATATGTATTTGAGTGATTGACGTCAATGCTATGCGTCTGCACATCCGTTGTCCGATGCAGGTCGATGGCTCTGCTGCGTCGGCGATCCTCTAGTAGGTTGCATTATGTAATTTGCGTGTTAGTGCGCACGTACCAAAACAAACACGACTATTCGCGCGCGAAAGTTCGAGAATGCTCTTTGAACTTTACAAAGTAATCTTACAGACAGTTCTGCTTTTCAAGAAAGCGCGATAGAGCGTGTGTAAGAGGCTGTGAACAGGCCGTGGGACCTCAGATTTTGTCGAACACGTACAAAAGTGATCCGTCGCGGGCTCCGCAACTTTGCACATTTATATAAACACTAGCTGTGCCCCGCGGTGTTACCCGCGTTATAATGGATTTTCCCGCGGAATGACGTTTTCCCGCGGTAAAAAGTAGCCTATGTTATTTTTCAGGCTCTAGAGATTCTGTGTACCAAATTTCATTTAAATCGGTTCAGTAGTTTTTACGTGAAAGAGTAACAAACATCCATACATCCATACATCCATACATCCATACATCCATACATCCATACATCCATACATCCATACATCCATACATCCATACATCCATACTTACAAACTTTCGCCTTTATAATAGTAGTAGGATGCGTCCGCGCCCGCGTAACGCAGCGTCAGGCCAAAGGCACCCAATTTCTATGTACCTACTAAAGCGATCAAATCGAAGCGACATCCACAAAAAAACAAATATACTCTTATCTACAACTTATATTAATTCATTGGCACACCCGCTGAAGACTAGTGAAACATAAGGAAGTTGAACCTTATATAAAATAACCGAACGTTTTTAGTCGGTAGATAACAGAAAATTATCTAAAATATAGCTACTCGTTTATTTCCTCAAAACATTGGTAAAAAAAAATTTGATGGATTTTGCCAGAATGTAGGTATATTTGAACTTGCGTGGAATGCGATGAGCAATACTATTTAATGATATTTACGTATGGCGTAGTATGCAAAATCTCTTAATTAAGCCATTCATGCCTTTGTATACTGGTAAATTCTTAGAATAAAGTAGATTTTTTATCAGACTGCATAAACTGCAAGCTAAAGTTGATTTTGCCAGACAAATTCCATTAATTTTTAATAATCCCCATAAATACGAACTTTTAACCTAAATAAAGACTCGTATGCATACATGTTTACATAGAAAATTTACCTTAGTATCACTCTAGCAGTTTATTTTATTATTTTTTTAAGATTCGTGGAAACCGATTTCTATAAGCCCGCGATCCGATACGCTAAAAATAGCGAGAATACTGACGCCCTCAAATTTATGAAGCCTCTAATGAGCACGTCTAATGTTTTACAATTTGAATTATAACAAGTAACACTTATAAAGGAATTATGTTGAAAAGGTGGAATTAAAATTAAAAAACATTTCTATGATAATGCGGTTAAGCAATAACTGACATAAGTTGGATTTAAAAAAAAAAAAATATATAATACAGTACTCTGAAGGTCAAAAGTAGATAGGTAGTATCAAAATGCTAAGTAAATTATTTTTTATTTTTAACAGTTATAATTATGTAGTACACACAATAGAGAGGTAGAAATATTATATTCAAAAAATATTAACTAACATGAAGGAAAAAGAAAATAGTGGAAGATACTAAATTGAATAAAATTAGGGCGGCTACCTTTAAAATGTTAATTTTCATTTCGAAGCATCCTGAACGTTACACGTCGTGAAATTCCTGTTAGAACCATTAATTGAATTTTGGAACTATATTTGCATGAACAAAGATAGTAAAGCCCGATAATTTACACTGCTGGCACGAAATTCGATAACACAATTATTTTATTCATGCCGTTGGACTATAGGTATTGGTACTTAGATTTCGCTCGCTATGGTTAGGTACCATTGGCGAAGGAAAATTACATTGATATTTTTAGAGTTCTGAAGCCAAATGGCAAAAAAACCGAACCCTTAAATATTTGTATTAAAGAAAAAAAAATGAATGAATTTGGTGTTTTTTATAAATCTAAATTTTAAATTTAACTCCTTGACCCTCACCTCAGGTTACCGTAATCGAAGAACCCCTGATTCCCATGCCTTAATTTTCTTAAACGTAAAACAACATAATATTTTGTAATCTGGACGCGATGCGATTACATTATTTTGATACCCCACACTAGTAGGTATATTTGCAGATTTTCGGATTTCCTTAACCACTCTCACCCCCATAACTTTTAAACGGCACAACCGATTATCATGAAACACGTCTAAGAACACATGCGCCAGACTCACCTTTCATACAAAAAAAATTTAATTGATATCGCTCCATCCGTTCGGGAGCTATGGTGCCACAGACAGACAGACAGACACACAGACAGACAGACACGTCAAACTTATAACACCCCTCTTTTTTGGTTGGGGGTCAATAAATATTATTTATAATGCCAGACTATAACTAAACAGATAATCCAATAAACTGTTACTTACAATTACTTATCTTGATGTTACATGATGATGATGATGTTATTTGTGTGGAGTACAATAAAGTGTTTTTCTATTCAATTCCACGTCTTTGTCTGTCTGTCTGTCCAT
This sequence comes from Gymnoscelis rufifasciata, assembly GCA_929108375.1. Taxonomy (NCBI): domain Eukaryota; kingdom Metazoa; phylum Arthropoda; class Insecta; order Lepidoptera; family Geometridae; genus Gymnoscelis; species Gymnoscelis rufifasciata. Next base: position 5,591,116 of record OV815302.1, on the reverse strand, counting down.
TCGTATTTCACAGCCACTTTTCTCCGCAACTATAAGAACTATACGGATGTAACTTCGTAAGATGTACCTAAGTATTATGTGAACCGCATTAAGTTTGTTACACAAAAATAAAAATAAAATACATTTTTGGGGTCCCCCAACTTAGAAATGGAACTTTAAAAGATTTTTTATGATATGATATTGAGAAATACTACATTTTCGTATGCAGTCCAAGCCAGAAGTTTCAAATTTCAAGGAAACTTTGTTCTTTTCAAAATAGTCAATGATTGAAAAAGTAAAAAAAGCTTGCTTTTATTAGAATCCCGAAATGTTCGTTTAGTTTTTTAGTTATTTAAATATATATACGATGAAAACATGCTCTGACATTTCTATCGACAAAACAAGGGAGCGCCGGCAGAAGTGAAAACTAGAACACGATCATTTTTTAATATTTTGGACAGGTTGGAATAATTTCACACTAATTGGTTTCATTTTACCTGAAAAAATATTAATAATTGTAGTGTAGTGATAAAAAGAGGGGTTCAAAACAATATACAATAATTATATAATAAGAGTAGGTATATCGAGAAAATAAATCAGTCTTTATTTATTATGTATGACTTGCCCTGTATACCTAGATTTTATAAATAACACTTAAAATAAGAAATAAATAATAAATAAAAAGCGTTTAAAAAGTTCTTTCTTTAAAAAAAATATATTTAAAACCTAGACCATCATACAACTCGCGACTAGCAATAATTTTTATACACAAATATAACAAACAAAAACGAAGCAACAAACAATGATAAATTTCCATTTTACAACAAAATTATATATATTTACCAAATTGTGCGTTAATAAAATTGGTAGGAATCTGAAATCTCTCGAAAAATTAGAATGGGAGTGATTTTTATTTCCGATGAATGTTCAGAATAACAACGTTTGCCAGGTCAGCTAGTATATAAATATATTCATTATTAACCGATTTTCAACAAAAAAAGTTTTTTTTTTAAATCGTATTTATTAAGCTTTTTTATGCTTTTATGTTTTAGAACTTTGCTCTCCGTGAACCGATTTAGATGATAATTTTTTAAATTAAAGCTGTTGTGTGTAAGTTGGAACCATTTAAAATTTATAAGTAGTTCTCGAGTTATATTTAAATACATATGTCTTCATTTATATTTTCCGTATATCATTTCGTGTTTTTTTTTTATCGTTTATTTATTTTGAGATTTGTTTCTATTTATTAAGCGTTTTTACATTCGGCGTGTATTAATAGAACTATATTTAACTAATTAGAACTAAAATTCTCGTGGTATTTGTTTGGTTAGTGTTCGCGCATCTTTTTGGACATTTCTCATTTCAACCGACTTCAAAAATGTAAGGAACACTTTTCAATGTGAGTTTCTGTTTGTTTGTCCGGTTTTAAAGGAAAACGGCTAAATAGATTTCAAAATGAAAGTCGGTTGTTTTTTGATAAAAATCTACTTGTTGACTTTAAAGTTTTCTATACGCCTACATTTTTAAAATACGTTGCATATTTCGGGTAAAATCTAAACAAAAATTTCTGTTAATTATGTAACCAAGGTCTAATGATACTAACCCGTTAAAGAAGTTTTCATTCCAAAACCTTTTTGTCGAAAGCGACATGACAAAGAACACAAGTTCATAGGACAATTCGTCGCTTCTACGCAGCACGACATTTCGAATGTGGCAGGATCAACCCACAAAAGAATTGAGTTTTTGAACCCAGGTTCGTGCGCTGATCCGTTAAGACCAACCTAAAATGATGGATTGCGACAGGCCTAATTCATACTCGCTAAAATATAAAGAAATGAAGACTATTGTGCCTCCTACGCAGCTACGAACACTTCAATTGCTAAAATATTTGTAAGTATTAAGTGAACCGCCAACAAGGAATTCGTCGTTCGCAAAAATAAAACTTTTAATTTATGTGGATGGTAGATCTTCCTCACGGCTTATTAAGAATTGTACCACTTAACAATATACGATAGGATATTTCGCTCGTTTAAAAATAAAGAGAAGTAACTCAAAAAAACGGCATTGTGAGATTTTATCATAAACAGCATTATCTCAATCCAATGCACGGGATAGCTTCGACAGCTACTTCAAAACGAGCATTAGAAGGAGAAAAAACGATCACCCATCTCTTTTCCATTAAACGGGAAGTTCAAGTCAATTCTAGTAAAGGGCGACATTCAGTCTTGTGCCATCAGTCATGACGTAATAGTGTATTTTATGCGGGAGTACAACGGAATAATTCTCTGTAGTAACAAAGGTAAGCCCCCTTTTTGTACTTAATTTAATCATAAGATGATACATTTGGTTTTAATTCCTTTTTGTTTTAATAATGATGGTAATATTTGCGTCAAAATAAGTTTTATTTCCTTTTATTATTAAAAAATGTGCTAGATTACAAGTAACTTTATGATTTGTTTCCTTTTATTTTTAATAACTTGTAAGCATTTAAGAAGTAATACGATGTAGTTCTGTTTATTATTAAATCTTGTTCTAAGATCCAGGCAAAATTAAAAGTTATTTCTCTTTATGATTAATTTGATAAAAATTTCGATCGTTATATTTTAAATTACTTCTTTTTGTGATAAACTAGGCACGTAAGATGTCTTGGAGATGTAAGAAACTTGTCATGCTGGCAAATGCATCGGCCACCCAATGGACACAAGCAGTGGTTCCTGCTATGGAGGTAAGATAGGTACCATCTACCGAAAATCTAGATTAGCTTAAAATTAATTAAAATAACTCTTTTTATATGACTTATTTACATAAAAATCTGTTTTATTTAAAGGTTTCAGGGGAAGAATTTAATAATAAAAATAAAAGTGCCCCGATTGATACTATAGAGACGGCAAATATTGTCTCGTGCTACAACCAAAACTATGATAATGACCATGGTGATCATCAACATAATATAGATGCTTCACAAGTAAGTATTCATATCCATTTAGTCGACTATTTTAGTGTTTGTATTTTCATAATATTACTTACATTATAATACTAACTAACAAAAGCATGAGGCATCGCATCGATCAATATGCTATAGTTTTACCTACGTACGTTACAGTTTTTTAAACTGTTGCTTCTTCCAGAAACACGAAGAAGACACGGCTATGGATTCGTTGATTTCTTCCCATAGTGAAAATGAAGAATGCGAACAAAACAGTTATCAAGAGGTAAGACTGCTTACTTCAAAAATACCTTATAAAAATGGGTAAATACAATCATCACAATAATGGTTTAGGTTATTAGATACTTAACAGTTTTCTTTTAATTGCAGCATCTAACGGCACGTGATTCAAAAGCACCTGAAATAGATAACAAATCTCCAAATGAAACAAAAAGCAGTTTTCCACGAAGTCTAGTTCCTGAATATGACAGTGATATTTCGACTAGTGACAACGATGATGATGAACCAATAAAAACTATACCGCAACGCAGGTCATCTTCGTCCTCATCCTCAAGCAGCTCTTCGTCTTCCAGTTCTTCAAGCTCAGATTCTAATAGCTCGTCAAGATCTCCGACACCAACTTATCAACAGACTGCAGAAAAAAATGTGACGGCACAAACCAGGGAATTAATTGACATTGGCCCTTCAGACACGCAGATTATAGAATCGGAATCGGATTTTATAGAGAATACGCCCGAATCAACTCTTCAAATGAACCCTAGAGAAAAACGGGGTGATTCTATAAGCCCAGTAAATGAAACTACACCCATTTATGCCGACGAGAGTGATTTTGATGATGATGTAGCCGACCCTAGTTATGGTAGTACAGACAAATTTTCATCGAGCGCTGCTACTAGACTAAGAAACTTAATAATTCCGATTCTTCTGACTCTGACCTAGAGACAGAGCAAAGAGGACGCAAGAGACCTCGAAACATGAAAAATTGGAAGCAAAATAAAGCAAAGCGTCTTCGAAACCATGGTAGTTCCTATACAACATTGTCAAGCTCAAAAAAACAAATTGCTGCTAGATGTCTTAAGGTACCTTGCACTAAAGAATGTAGACAAAAATGGACAGAAAAAATAGATGATTATGACAGATATTAATTATTTAACGAATTTTGGAAGCTAGGCGATTTAAGTAAGCAAAGAGCTTACATAAACTCGTGCATGGTTGATGTAAAACCAAAATATAAATATACAAATGCTAATAAACCACGAAAACCTAACAAAGCGTATTATTTTACAATAAATAATACGAAGGTTAGGGTTTGCAAAGTATTTTTAGAAGCACTTTGGATGTATCAGATAAAATGATATTTACAACACAAACTAAAATAAACGAATATGGAATGGCGCTAGATGACATGCGTGGTAAACACGGAAATCAAAATAAACTAAGTGCGCAGCTAATAAATGATATTAAAAAACATATTGAATCAATTCCCAGGATTGAATCACATTACTTGAGAGCTTCCACGACCAGACAATACATAGACGGAGGAAAAAAATATTAAACAACTTTATGACGACTTCACACAAGAGCAAATAGAAAATAACAGAGAAACATCCAATTACATAGCTTATTACAAGATTTTTAACAATGAATTTAATTTGAGTTTCTTCACACCCAAGAAAGACACATACATGCTATACATGCGATACATGTACCTCCTACCTTAACGCTAATGAAGAACAAAAAAATTATTTAGAAGAAAAATATAACAAGCATTTGATAGAAAAGAGTTTGTGTAGAGAAGAAAAGAATACGGACCGCAAAAACATTAATGATGACAACATTCTTGCCATTTATGACTTAGAGTCAGTACTGCAGTGCCCTCGCGGAAATTCTTCTGCATTCTACTATAAATCAAAATTAAACAGTTATAACTTAACAGTTACTGAACTTACAATTAAAGACACCAAAAAACAAGCTTACGACAATGTTCATTGTTACTTTTGGACAGAATCAGACGCAAAAAGAGGTGCTATTGAGATTGGAACATGTATATGGAATTACCTTCAAAATATATCATCACAATGTGAGTCAAATGCTGACTGCAAGAACGTTATCTTCTACTCAGAGAATTGTTGTGGCCAGAATAAAAATAAATATATAGCCACATTATACATGTACGCTGTGCATCACTTGAATATAAAGAGTATTACTCATAAATTTCTCATACGAGGACATACTCAAAATGAGGCAGACAGCGTACACTCTTTAATAGAAAGAGAAGTGAAAAAGAACCTTAAGTCTGGGCCCATATACAGCCCAGATCAGTACATAACTTTAATTAAAAGTGCTAAAAAGAGTAAGCCAGCTGTAAATGTTCACGAACTCACCTTTGAATCAATGATGGATCTTAAAGTCTTGCAAGAAGATTGGGGGTATAACTTTAACACAGACAAACGGCCAAAATGTTAATTGGAATGACATCAAACAATTAAAAATGACAAAGGCAGCCCCATTCTCATTTTATTATAAGACATCATTATGAAGAAAATGACATGAAAGAGGTGAACGTTAGAAATAAAAGGAAGAAGATGAAAAATATATCAGAAATAGAAATAAAGAATGCTTATACTCAGAGACAAGAGCTAAGCTCGAACAAAAAGAAAGATCTGAAGGACCTTCTTACCAAGGGCTTGATTCCATCCTTCTATGAGAATTTCTATAATTCCATTATTTAAGTATTACATTGATACCTAGTACTAGTAGGTAGTTTAAGTACCTTCAGTAGTAGTTTAAGTACTTTCCTAAAGTCTGTGATTTTCTTAAGCCTAAGTTAAGTTTTTGAGAAAAAATTACTTTTTATTGTGACCTGAAAAGAAAGTTCCTATTCCTAAGTTAAAATGTATAAGTCTGAAATTAGGTCTTTAAGTAAAAGTATTCTTAGTAAAATCTCATTTTTTGAGATAACGGGTAACCAAAGTAGTGTATTGATATGGTGTAATTGTTTTTTGATAAAAGTTTAACTTTTTTATTGTGATTTAGTAATTAAGTTCTTATGAAACTACTCTTGTTAAAAAAATACAAAGTTTTCACTGCCATGTTTTTATAATAATTGTATAAATTTCCATTCGTGTTTCATTTTATTAGCAAAACATCAACCTAGTAGAGAACACAGTTCAATATAAAACAGAAATATTATGATATACAGGATTCTAAACATTTATTCCTTAATAATAAAAAGAAGCTTTTCGTTATATTGCTGGAAATTCAAATAATATTTAAAATAGAACAACATCATTAATACATACAACTGGTAAGAATTTGAATAAAATGCCAGTTTTTTATCATAAAAAGAAATAAGTCAGTAATTTTTTTTTTAAAGCCTTGTAAGTAGAAAACTACTTATTATACCTACTGATTTTCTTGCTTAATATTGAAGATAAATCTATTGACTATTCCATAGTAAGAAAAAAATATATATATCTACACGAACAAATTATTTATTCCTAATTTACTAAACATACTCCAACACACAAAACTTTAAACGCGATTTCCCAAAAATTGAGTTTTTTGAATTACTTCTTTTTATTTTTATACGTGCGATTTATATTTTATAACAAAAAGTATTACTTATTAGGATCACACTCAACAACATATATAAATAAGCTAAATTAACTAAAAATAAAAAATTAATAAACATGATAGTAAATAAAGCTGGATAAACAATTGTTATAAACCAATTATTATGTTCATTATCGTAAAGGTACAAGTGACTACTAATTCGAGAACTACTGAGCCGACCTTATTGAAACATTTTAAAACGCGCCACACTAGGATAACATCCTAAAATTTTTGAAGGTTTCTTTCGATTTCTCTGGGATGCGACTATTGAATCCTGGCTTCCGTTTTATGGAACCATGCTTGTGAGATCTTTATTCCAGAAAAATCATACTTCATACTAATATTATAAATGCGAATGTAAGTTTGTTTGTTACGCTTTCACGCAAAAACTACTTAACCGATCATCATGAAACTTTGCACATATACTCTTGAAGGTATAAGAAGTAACATAGGATACTTTTTAATAAAAAAAATTACGAAAAAAATTATTACCCGTGCAAAGCCGGGGCGTGCCGCTAGTATACATATAAATCGATTCATATTCATTATAATACGTGAAACATATAATTTTTTTCCCCGCATGAAAAAATGACCACATGGTCGGCACAACTAGTACAGAATTATGTATGCACGGTCAAATTAAGTAACATGTTTGTTTCGTTAGTTTAAAAAAAAACAACCATACAGACGCATCGAGAAATTCCTCCTTATTTGAGGCCGGTTAAAAACTAAAACGTGGCACTCACTCGGAACAAAATAAAGACGACATTGGAATCCCGTTATAAAACTCTTTGGTATGTTCTTTCTATTCCCAAACCGCTCGAACTACGCTCCCCGAATTCGATAGGTCGTGTGCGGTCATCTTTACATCACTGGCTAACTCTAGTTTAGTCATGCGTTCCTCTCGGCTCCATTTTGGCAGACTTTAGTTCGACTTCGACGTAGGATTTCAGTATAGGAACTTGACCTAGTATTTCCTAAGGTGGAATCCGGAATTCAGGACAATTTTAGCGCATACGACGCAATCTCAGATTATATTCACGCTAAGTCTCAAATAATTAGACACTGCACTTTCCAGCTTTGTTTTAAGCTGGAATGTCGTATTTAATTAGATTCTACCTTCCACCTTCCATCCATCCATAGAAGCCATCTACCTTCTAGGTCTTCATGCTCCATCTTAGACCACATCGTCACTTTACATCAGGTGAGATTGTGGTCGAAGGAAGGCTTATCTATCATAGAAAAAAAAATTCACACTGTGTTACTTTCTTAGTGCACTTGTCGTCAACGAGCAACTATTATATGGGTCGTCAGTCGTTGCGCACCGCTAATTATTCATACTAACTCTTGGTCAGAGTTATTTTAGATAGGTGTTCAATATATTGCATGAACAAAATAAAAAGGACTTTCCAACTGCCATTATAATGTTACATACGTAGGTGTGTTGGAAAATATTAAATTGGTTTATAGGTAGGTGGCAGTAACTGGAAATATCGAATAACTTTACCTCTAGAACAATAAATGTTTTGAGTCAGTTATTTTTATCAAAACCTTTAGAAAACTGTAACTGGAAACCAGTTGTAGGATTCCGTTACCAAACGCCAAATTCATTTAACTTTGTAACTAAGAGAGTTGGGTGGTTGGTTTGTTAGATAGTTGGCTAGTTATTTAGTTATGGTTGGTTAGTTATTGAAGGTTAGATAAATGTAGCGGTATTACGTTGCGACAAGAGACTTGATAGCATCTTGTAATCTGCGGTAGCGTGTCTGGTTGGTTGATAGATATCGGAAGGGGGTAGCCACAATGCTAAGTAATTATTTCACCAGCAGGTAGATAATAGCTAGAAGCGGTGCGCGAATACTGAAATTGGTATTTTAAAATACTCAGCCCCGCATTGCTCTAGCCTCAACCCTATTTTAGTTCTTTATTGACAGACAGTTTAAACGGTTAGGATTTAATTGATCTTCGGACATTGTAATTATGTAGATTAAGTACTTACCTGAAATGGAAAATGATTATTTTGTTGTAACAACCTTATTAATATCCGAATATAGACCAGGATTCAGATTTGTTATTTTTAAAGGCTAAAGGCGTCTCGTTACAGCTTCAATCTGGCAGACGGCAGAACTGATTTAAAATAAAAATCGTAACTATACAAACATTAAATCTACAGATACTCTAAACAAGAAGCCAAAGATTGCCGAAGAAATAAAATAACAGTTAGAATATATTCCCATACAATATGTTGCTGTGTCAAGTAGGTAGGTAGTATAAATTATGTAGATTGAAGGTTTTATTGATGGTCAAATATTTATCCATGCGTTAAGAAACGTTTTCAAAAAGGTACAACAAGCTTATATAGATCACAACGTTTATGACTGAATGCCAGATTTCCAGATGTTGTCTGTGATTATATTTTTGAAATTCAGGAAAAATAGTCATCAATCTTTTATTATTTGACAGATAAATAAAAAAAGTGTATCATAGACTTCCTTTTGTTTTGGGTTCATAATCATTATTAATAATTTCCTCATGGGTTTCCCACATAGGTTTCCAATTATGAGGTTCTGGTTGGATAAATCATAGCCGGTTGCAATAGGTACGGAATATGGTTTGCCAATACTTGCCTCGCTTGGCAGGCGGGATGGCAAGCCCAATATTAGGTAATGTCCAACTTCTTGGCAATAGAATTGGGCTCTCCTGGTCGTCTTATATCCCTTTCCTTGTCCAACGGCTACGGGAGGAGAGGGCAATTTCCTTACGTCCAGGTGCTTACGATATAACTATGTATATTTTTAACTTCTTACTACTTGCTCTATTTGTATTTTTAACCCCCGACCAAAAAAGAGGGGTGTTTGACGTGTCTGTCTGTCAGTCTGTGTGTCTGTCTGTCTGTCTGTCTGTTCCATCATAGCTCCCGAACGGATGGAGCGATTTCAATTTAGTTTTTTTTGTATGAAAGGTGAGTTTGGCCCGGACATGTTTCATGAAAATCGGTTGAGCCGTTTAAAAGTTATGGGGGTGAGAGTGAGGAAAGAAAATAGAAAATCTGCAAATATACTAGTGTGGGGTATCAAATGAAAGCGCATCGCGTCCACATTACATAGTATTATGTTGTTTTACAATAAAGAAAATGAAGGCATTGGAATCGGGGTTTTTTTTTAATTTTAAATTTAGATTTATCATACATATGTATTAAGGGTTAACCATCAAAATCTATCCATTCGTTTAAAATAGTATAGTAAACAAAATTCAACTTTAGTATGATTATTTTTGGAACTATACTTATCATATCAGCTGTCATTGGCCTCCGTCATTAATGAAGTAGGAAGTGGGCGTATGTTTAATTATTTACTTCCAGTTTCTTAATATACTTTGGTAGTTAAGAAATATTCATATTTATGTATAGAAGGTAATAAACTATACTCCATGCAATTTACGATGGAAACCAGATGACGGCTGCTTTAATGTCGCGCCAGAATATTAAAACCCCTAACTAGGCACCTTGCTACGGTTTCTCATAATGGAATTTATTTATGTAAAGGCTCAAAATTATGTGGATTTACTTGCCAGAATCAATTTACGGAATGAGATATTTGAGGCTTTGTTTCATACGCAGACATTGATATCCTTTGTGATGTTGCGCATGAAGATAAATTTAAATTTGAATATGATATAACAAGGTCATGGTTTCCTTTAATAGGCTGTTTGTCTTATTTCGAAAAACAATTTTATTTATTACGTTATAAACATTCATAGTTACACATAACACGTAGAACAGATGGCCGTTGGGGCCGAAAAGTTCTCGAATGGAGGCCGCGATCGGTAAGCGCAGCGTCGGACGACCACCAACAAGATGGAGAGATGACTTGGTCAAACTTGCTGGCTCACGCTGGATGCAAGTAGCGACCGATCGGAAGAATTGGTGGACTTATGTCCAGCAGTGGGCGTCTTATGGCTGAAATGATGATGATGATGATTAATATTTTGGTAAAAAAATAATGCAATATAATATCAATAATGAATTTGTAATTGCCAAAAGTGCGCGAATAACGGCTGCCTCCAAAATAGCGCCCGTGCGACGCCACATGTCAGTAAACCGCTCTAAAAGATGTTGTACATTATAGTTTTTTACTATACCAACACCATATTGAAAAATACCTTTTTTTGTTATTAAAATCTAATACTGTGTTAGTTATTTCGGTCTTACAAAATATTTGCTATAAATCTAGTAGCAACTTGTTTTATATTTATGATAGTAAACTACTCTATGCATAGAGAAATAAGGTTCTTAGAGTCAAAGTTATTTTTTTGCCTTTTTTTCGACCCGCCTTTCACATATTGGAGTGGACCGCTTTATTTTAAATGGGGTGTCCATGCTAAGCATGTGTTGCGCGGCGTTTCGCATTCTGATTAAGGTTGAATTCCAATTTCGAGGCTACACCGAAAAATATTATTGAATATTTATTGATATATACAGCCTGTTGACAGACGAACAGACATACAGACAACGAAGTTTTCAGTAATAGGGCCCCGTTTTAGCTTTTCGGAACGGTACTTTATACCTACAGATATTTTAATGGCTTTTAAAAATAATCTGTAATTCGTTTAGCAGAATATTTTCTAATCTTTCCTTTTTTTGTTAACAGTTTCTTGCTATCATCAGTACTTAATCTCATATGGCCGCTTCTTTTTTTTGATACTTTAATCGATTGAAGTATCCAGGTAATTTTAATATGTATTATGTTTTTTTCTGAAAAGTTCCTAGTTAACAAGATATTGTGCGAAAACTTACCTTACGTTCCCCCTTACACGATTTAGTAGCAGAGTGTCGAATTTAGCTCCCTGCCGCCTTTTCCAGTATTCAGGTAGGTATTATCAAAGATAAGCGTTTATTGTCGATTTTTAGATAGGTCTAGTCACAGAAACCTAAAAAACATTATTTTATTGCTTAGATTCCTATGGGTATATTCAGCTATATGGTATATTTTCGCGGACTGCCAACTTTATGTATAGCCAATAAGAAGCAGAAAATTGCATCCTCTGGTGGATGCTAAAGGTTTCAATGGACTAATATCCGTAACTAGTTCCGAATAATTTGGATTGTTGAAGCCAATTTGTGCTGCGACCATTGTGAAGAGAACGAAGTTTCCGTCTAGTTTTGGTCCCAGGATTATTGTTTCGAAAGGACTCTTGAAAGCGGAATGCACGTTGCTCTGCACTGAAGAATGTTATTACCCTATTGGACACTGCAGAGTTGTATTTTCTGTTTTAAATAAAATAAATAAATATAAAAAATAATATGAATTGATGACAAAACCCGTGCTATCCGTCTGAATGTAAAATTAAAAACATAAAAAATTTACCAAATGCTATCGGAGCATCTTAGATTTGCAAAGATGTAATTCATATTTTTATTTATTTTTATTTATTATACACAAAAGTGCAAGGTTAATTTTGATAACTGAGCAAGCAAAGGATTTTAAAATTGAATCACGAGCGCAGCAAGTGATTTAAAAAATTAGAATCCTATGAATCAAAAGAGCGTAAGGTAAAAAATCTTTGCAGTCGAGTGCGACACGGGACTATTCATCACACCTCACGGAGAAAAATCACTAAATTTCAGCTCAATGCGATATCAAGAAGTGTATCAAATTTAACTTGCAATAAGTGAAACCTCGGATCAAAAAACTTTTTACTTAATCTGTGGGTGAAAATAAATGAAACCTTATAAAAAAACAAACACAAAGAGGTACGAATTTAAAATTTTCTTAAATTAAAAATGGTTCAATGATAAATTACGAACCATAAAGGTAGACGTAAATAGGTTTAATTATGTTATGTTGTCACAAACTTCGTCCACACTGTGCTCTAAATTCAAATTTACTTTAGCCTCTAGAGGATAAAAACAGCTTTTGCGTTCAGATATCGAAGAGCAAAAACACACCTAGCAGGGGGGATGAAAAATTTATAGAAACAAAATACTAAAATAAAACTTTAAAAAAAATATACCTATGTAAATTGACTGTAACATTATTGGTGGAATCCATTAAAAAATCAAGGTGCAGGGCCTTAGTAAGGCGTAAGCTTGGATAGCTTAACCACATGAAAGGTATCGGAAGCTATTATCTGCCCTATGTGAGCAATAGCTACACTTACTTTAAGGAAAGTTTAAATTGTACTGGTTACAAACTTATACGTGCGTGTTCTAGAAATAAGCACCAATACGAATAAACATAGACAATACACTGGAGGAGCAGTGTTTATTTTAACCTCAACAATTTTATTGCGCTTCGTCGCGTAGGTTTTTAAGACTTTATTTCATAACAAAGATTTTTTACAAAAAAAAACAAGCGAATTTAACCATGAAAAATAAAAACATTACAGAGAACATACGAGTATAACTCCAGATCCAGATCCAGCGATTTGCAATTACAATATTTTTCATAAATAAGGCCAACTTGCATGTCTTTTGTAGCAGTAGCACACTTGGCTCACTAATGCTCTACCCAGTAGCGATGGTCTGATACAATCGCCCGATCACTACCGGACCAGTAGTCTCAGTTTTATTTTATTTTTTAAGTAAGGATACTTAATACAAAATAGGCAGCAATTAAGTTAGAAGGACAACGAATCCACGAATTGCATTTGCGCAGTTTAGTACAAATTTAAGGAAATTTGTTAATGTAGCTTGTGTCCTCAACTGACGACTAATACCGATATTGAACATTTTTTTATTGTCAATGAATTATGTTAAGTAAGAGCATCTTGGACAAAAAAAATTATTTACGTATGCGTAGAGGTGATAATTTCGTACTGGTTCTATAGAAATTATTGATTCATAAACAGCTCGTATCTGACACAAGACATAAAAGTGTCCGCGTTCGCACCGCCTTAACTTACTCCTGAAAAAATATTTAGGTCACAATTACTTTATTAAAAGAAAGACAGCCCCAATTCCATTCTCAGTTAGGTCGTAAAGCGAGTTAAGTCTGATCTGATCGCGTTTATAGCTAATGGTGAAATGGGGGCTAAGACTTAAACAAAACTCTACTGACAAAGATAAATGAACAGGGAATTAAATAATAGGTATTAACGATAATTTACGAGAAAGAGTGAACATAACAATTCACTTAGAACAATTTCAATTTGAACTAGCTAAGTAGGCTTCTCTCAAGTAATATTACTTAATTTAAGAAAGCTACAAAGAAGGTAATGGTTAATTTTAATTTTTGCTCATTAATATTTCCTAAGGAGGAAAAATACCCTGAAACCCGATTCATAATCATTAACATTTATCTGTTCATGTATTTTAACTGAGTGATTGCGTAGGAAGAGTAACGCTTCTTCGTTTGAACCAGGCCAAAATGTATCTCGACAACATTTATACAGTGTGTACTAGATGTCATTTAAAGATAAGATGAATTAAAAAATAGTTATTAGTCAGTCATTAAGATACTAAAAAATAAAAAATTGTTCACTATTTTTCACTAGCGTTCAGTTATTTCGGTCGAAAGCAGAATCGAACGTAGTAGCATGCACTAAGGCATCCGTCCATCTTGTTTGAGAACATTCGAAGCTGCTTTTTTTAATCCACTGACAACATCAGTCCAATTGCTTCATAAGTTGCATATCTCGACCAATTCTTACATGTAAAATAAGTTATCCAAGTGTATGCAAACAACAATAAAACAAAGATGTGGATCGGTAAAGGCATAAGAGCAACATCAACTTCTTAAAGCAACTAAATATATTCTTTTACCAGGAAACATAGAATCAGCACCTAAATAATGGGGTAATTGAGAACAAGAGGAAGTAAATTTAGTGGACACGGAAAGTTTTACACGAACCACCCAAGGATGAATTTGATTGAGGTGGTATTTACAATTTTTGAAAGACTTTGTAATCTACCTTCTATCTTCTTTGGTGACTCTTTTCCTGTGCGAGCCGCTTGTCTCTGGAACGCACTACCTCTAACAATTTCCAAAGCCAAATCTTTGAACATATTTAAAAGCATGGTTCATCAGATTTTTTTTCTCTTATAACTTTATGTAGGTATTAGGTATATAATTTATATTCGCTATATATAATATATATATATATATTTATATAAAAGTTATACAATAATATTTATTAACTTGTGTGCACCGTCCTTAATTATTCTAATATATCCTATCCATCCAAACGATGGTTGGAAGAAATCGCTTTTAGCAATAACGCCGTCGATTATATCTGTCTATCTATTGTGCTGATACAAATAAATATTATTTTGTCTAATTTTACCTTATCTGTATGTATTAAATGAATCATACATTCCTATAATGTATACCAAGAAACTCATGCAAAAGTTGATAACATAAACTTGTAGAATTATAATAAGATGTTTAAAGTTCTCTCTTGTCTATTAATTTCTAATCAAACCAAATATTACCTGCAAGAGTTCGCTTTTACAATTTTTCTGTACTCCGATTATATATGTATTAAATATGATTTTTGTATTTTAATTAGTCTCAAAACTAACGCGCGCTACATACACTATTCATTTTGAAAAAGGGTATTTCCTTCTTGAAGGGAATATAAAAGTCGTATTATCATCATATCTTTACAATTCACATGAGTAACCCCGTTTTCAAAATTAATATTTTACCTGTTATTAAATTTGAAAGAGATTTTACTTTTCATTTACAAACAGGAAAAAAACCTGCTTTATTCTATACTACATAATTGTTGGTTTTACACACATATTTTATGTTCCAGCGATAAATTCCTTACAAAGCTGCTACAAAACCCGAGCATTTAGTTAAATTTTCAGAGTTATATCTTTGTTTACGTATCAAGTGAATGTATAATGTTCATTTATTAACAAAATCTGCTCTCTTAGGCTGCTTGTTCCGTAATGTCAGGTATTTTTCAGCACGTCTGATCCGTTTATCTTGTGGGTTTAACCTTATCTGCTGGTAATCTCTTACTTACTCCAGCGTAGCATTTTCAGTACTTAATCTTATGGTTAATCCTGTACACTGCTATTTATGTTATGGCTCGGAATTCTCACATTTTCTAAAATATTTTTGAAGTAATGCATAAGCACCTCTATTTGCGTTCCCACAGCTGGAGTACAGTGACTAGACGAGAGAAAGTAGACCTTAATTCAGCACGCTAATAAAGTGCGGGTGGGTGAATGTCACATGTCGTTCAAACTCTTCAAAGTTAAATGAACATGCCGTTTTCCTCACGAAGTTTGCCTTTACTGTTAAAGCACATGTTTTTATTTATTTTTTTGCCAAAAAAGAAGTAAAGCTCACATTGGAAACTATAAAAGTGTTAAGTTATATAACTACTCAGTAAATCACAAAACGCGTTCAAAAACTATTTAACAATGATGGATTATTAATATAATATTTATAAAAATTTGATTTGATAAACTTATTGCATAAAGCCTCAAAATGCAGGCCATTGAAATACCCTTTTTCAACGCATTTAGGTTTTATGAAGTTGATGTAGATAATATAAATGATTTTGTATAGGTAAAATAACTAGCCTTGCAACTTGTCTTATACAAGCATCAGGTGAGGACTTTATAAAGCGAGGTGTTTTTTAAATTAAAGCGATCAAGGCTCTTAAGACCCCTCTTTATATAATATAACAGTAACAAAATGTGTAAATAAATATGTTCTACTTCAATATAACAAAAATTCAACAAAATTATCCCCCGGTTAAAAGTTAATCATGATTTTAGCCCAGATAAAAAAGTATCTAGGTCATTGCAGTTTTGAGATAACAGACGAAGTAATTTCCTTTTGCATTTCATTAAAAGGAAGAAGCGGATAATAATATTGAGCTTACTAAGAAGATAATCCATGCCACTATTAAGAGTGTATTGAAATTTATAAAGCGTTTATTTCTTAGTGTAAGACTTTTAAATCCTACCACCGACGGCTTAGCACAGGACTCAGAGTATTGTCTACTCTCTGTCTAACTATATTATGCAGCTGATCTTTAATTGTATCAGGCCTGGAACTGCGTTAGCAGGCGCGGGCGGTTTTATAAAAACGTAATGGAGCATTTTATTACGTTTGACGTAAAACCGCGTTTGCGCCCGCTTAACGTAGCGTCAGGCCTTGAGAGTAAATAGCATTAGAGCTTTTTGAAGTATTTTCTGATTTTATCCCATGATTAGAGAAAGACTAGTTTGTTTAACATGATTGATTGTCCTTCTAGTTTCCCGATATTTCGGCACAGTAACATGCGCCGAGTTATTGCGTTGAGTTCAACCGTGATCATGGCGCATGTAACCTAAATATCAGGAAATTCGAAAGATAATAATAATCAATCATGGTAAATATCCCGTTATATTAAATCTTAATACTATTGTTATTCATAATATCTGTATGGATGCTCTCATTTCATACTAAATTTGGTCGAACTAGGGGTTTAAGGTCTGAATTTCACGTGTTTTTGAGTTGTTTTTTTTAAGTGTTTTTTAAGTTTTTCTGTTTGACCGATTAAAAACATGGAGATGGTTTTCACATTCGGCGAGTATTTTTAGTTCTTAAGCTATTGTGATAAATTTGTTTGCTATCGTGTTTCTCATTTAAACCGACCTCAAAATCAGAAGAGTATTTGACGATTATTTTTAGTTCTCTAATTATCTTCAATCATTTTTCTCAATTTGTATCGTAAATGTTGGGAAATGGTTGCACCCACGCCAACGGGAGGAGATGGGCGGCTCACGGCTCGAGTTATACGAATATAATTATATATAATAGAGCCCGAGAGCTTTACTAATGTTATAAGATTGAAAGTGTGTTTGTTTGTCCGTCTTTTACGGCAAAACAACTAAACCGATAGCCTGGAATTTAACATGATGATAGGTTTGATAAGGCATAGTCTACTTTAATCCGCGTTAAGATAATATTATTCCACGGGAAAATATATTATAACAACAGCAGCATTTGGGCATTGCTAGTAATACAATATTTAATTGTTGTTGTAAATACTACTATGCTCTTTACACAACCCCACCTAACCCCAAACTAAGCGAAGCTTGTACTGTAGGTGATGAAAGTCTAAGTAATAATAAACACGATATAGGTACCTTATTAATTAAGTGACATTCACACTTGGCCAGCGCACCGTGGTGAATTAAGCCCTAATCTGTCCCTGCCGATAAGTCCCTGCTGTGGAAACGTATTAGGGAAATAAGGGTTCTTATAATATATATCTAAGAACCCTTATTACCCTACGTTTTGAAACTATCTTGATTTTTAACATTATTTGGATTAACAACGACATATTACTGATTCGCAATTGCATGCACTTCTCCCAGAAGTCCCTGTGTCCCAGCAGTGGGAACGTTAATAGGGTAATGATGATGAAATATCCCGTTGTTAATCGAAAAAAGGGTGCTTATGCTTCCATTCATAATAGGTACCAAATCGAAAATTTTATAGATAACAGATTTTTTTAAGGAACTCAATCAACCGAGAGACTAGTCCTAAAATTATCACATATCTACTGGAAAAAAAACGCAAAAACCCGATCGCAATAAACACGGTGAACACAAAGTCTGAAGCGAACTCTTTCACTTTGACTAGGAGGTATCATTTACATCTTTTAATTTCCTCTAAAAGCGCCTTTATTTTCTTAAAGCCATTGTGCGAATCTTTATTAAACTTTTCAAACGAAATGCTATTTCTTTTGGTTTTATTATTAAAATGAGCAAACGATTTCTTTGTTTTACCATGCTTACTAAGTCTACTGATTTCAAGGAACTTGACATTATAAGCTAAATACAAAACGACAGGTTTGGTACGATTATGTCAGTAAGATTTATTAATAGTGAAACAAACCCTGAGTTAAATAACTTTTTAACAAAAATAATATATTTATATATATTATTATATTATATAGCGTTACAGCTTATATACCAAGAGTTTACCGAGGCATAGTGAAACAGACCATAATTGTAACTCAGAAATTTCAACAAAGTAGGCAGGAAAATCAGAACGAAATACAAAACAAAAATCCGCTTTCCGCCAAAACCAATCTCTTAAATTATTAGCAATGTTCACTGATTTGGTATTTTTCATATCTTTTCAGATACCAGACCGCGCAAAGAAAATGTAATTACTGGAATGTGATTTCCTGTTATTCGTTCGATAATTTATTCAGCTGCAGTGCTGTTCATTATTTATTCTGCTAATTGATGAATTAATCTATATATTTATATGGCTATGTAGAAGAAAAGTTTATTTTGGCAGGCTACCAGCTTTGCATATTATCTCGTCAACGCACGTGGTGTCCAATTCCACACACGTTCAAATTAATGATCCCTTGTTACGTAAGTTAAACGAGTTGGCGAGCGAGAACCTAAGGATCAGTGACTACCAAATATGTTTTTATCTGCCTGTGAAGAAGACGGGTTTAACTCATAATATGATTTTAATCGACTGAACCGATTAATCCTAGCTTGTTTTGTCAAAATATGTTGCTTATATGATTTTTTAGTTAAAATTTGACAAATCGCTTTACTGTTACGTGAATCTTTATATTTATCACACGAATTCACATTGCAAAGTAAACTCATGCCCCTCTTAATAAAATGTAGGTCTATCCTAAGTCCGGACATAAAACAAGGTTGTCTTATTTATGTACAGAAGAATAAGAATAAGAATCTTTTATTTGCATAAAACATGAGTGTATACATGGTGGTAAGTTTAAAAAAAAGTGTTCTATATGTTTTGCCAATCCTGGCGTGCAAATTATAGAGGCCACAATGCATTTGGTCACAAGTGTGATTTGTCTGTGAAATATTAGGTCCTTACATATGAAATTGGCGTTTTTCGTACTGGCCACTTTAATCACAAATTTCTCCTCTTTGGTAAGGAATTCCAAATTCAAATTTGTACAGCTATAGACTCATGTATTTGTGCTTCGATGATCGTCATTCATTTGTTTTTTTTCTTCTGTTTTTTTCTGTTTGCGTCACTCATTTTACAAAATGGAAAACTTAAAATATCGCATTATTTACGAGTACGAGTTCCGCCGTGGCACTAGTGCTGCGGAAACAACTCGAAGGGTGAATGATGTGTATGGCGGTCGTGTTGCAAAAGAAAACACAGTTCGTTTTTGGTTCCAACGTTTTCGTTCTGGAAATTTCGACTTGCAGAACAAGCCCCGTGGACGGCCTGAGACTCAAGTTGATAATGAAGAGTTGAAGGCTATTGTGGAAGCGGATCCATCGCAAACCACGTCCGAGTTAGCTGCAGGCTGCGGTGTTAGTGATAAAACTGTTTTAATTCACTTGAAGCAAATTGGGAAGATTAAAAAGCTTGAAAGGTGGGTACCTCACGAATTGACTGAAGCAAACCGGCAAACGCGCGTCGACTGCTGCGTTACATTACTAAACCGGCACAATAATGAAGGTATTTTAAACCGAATCATTACCTGTGATGAAAAATGGGTTCTTTACGATAATCGGAAGCGCTCAGCGCAATGGTTGGATCCTGGCCAGCCAGCCAAATCCTGCCCCAAGCGAAAATTAACCCCAAAAAAGTTACTTGTAAGCGTTTGGTGGACTAGTGCCGGTATTGTTCATTACAGTTTTCTCAAATCTGGCCAGACTATTACGGCTGATGTCTATTGTCAGCAATTGCAAACCATGATGGAAAAGCTAGCGGCTAAACAACCTAGGCTGGTCAATCGCTCCACGCCACTGCTGCTTCACGACAACGCTAGACCACACACTGCGCAACAGACGGCTACTAAATTAGAAGAGCTTCAATTGGAAAGTCTAAGACATCCTCCGTACTCCCCGGACCTTGCTCCAACAGATTACCATTTTTTTCGAAATTTGGATAACTTCTTGCAAGGGAAAAAATTCAACTCCGATGGGGCAGTCCAAATCGCCTTCAAAGATTTTATTGATTCCCGTCCGACTGGTTTTTTTAGTAAAGGGATCAATGAACTACCTATAAGATGGCAAAAGTGCATAGAAAATAATGGTTCATACTTTGATTAATTAAATATATTATATTAAAAAATATTCGACTTTTTGTTCCTCCCATACAAAACGCCAATTTCATATGTAAGGACCTAATATTACCTGATTAGTTAAATATTATTATAGATAGATGGATAAGGAATTCATACTTAGGTTGCTATGTAGGAAACTCAAAACAACTATTAATTTATATAATTTTGATGATTGATATATAGATAGATGGACACATAAACCTTTTTTTTCACGGAGGGTGGAAGCAGAACAAAAACATTAGAAGCCGCACGTACGCATACCAGCGTAATTATAAGAATTTCCGCTCCGGCCCGCCCCTATTAAAATAACTTTATTTGCCCTTACCATAACAATAAATTAGGTACCTACTGGTTATAATTTTCTTTGGGATGAAGTCAAAACA
Organism: Gymnoscelis rufifasciata; assembly: GCA_929108375.1. Lineage (NCBI taxonomy): Eukaryota > Metazoa > Arthropoda > Insecta > Lepidoptera > Geometridae > Gymnoscelis > Gymnoscelis rufifasciata. The sequence continues at coordinate 5,570,158 of OV815302.1, read as the reverse complement.
ATGAATTCTTCTTTTAAAAAAGATGAGGTTCTCAAAACAATTCGTAGTTTAATGTTTGGCACCTCAGATCTTTTTTATCCGATATGATGATTTTTATTTGAAAAACTTGTGCTTTCAAATTAATCCTTTAAAACTGTCATAAGTTTTCAAGTTATTTTAAAAATTTATTAATTTAACATGTTAAGTCAGCCAAAAACAACAGCCATTATAAACGGTTCTCAATTAAATCCGTAAATATTAAGCTTCTAGCTCGACGTCAGTTAGAAATCCACTTGAAGGGTTTCATTACAGCCGGAGGGCAGATTGTGAAAACTTTAATGTAGGTATTTAGAAACATGTCGATGTTGAGCAGTTAAAATGTTGTGAAACGTAAATGATAACAAATAAATTCGACACAAAACCATGTAGAAGCCGAATGAATAGCCCACGTTTCAACGAACTAATTACCTTCGGCGACACAATGAATAATAATTAATTAACCATTTTAATGATATGTTTTACTAAAGACGCAGCCACATTACCATCAGCTAGATGGGATTGGTTATGGCAAACGGTGGAACGCATGTGTCGTTTTTTGTCATTTGATTATAAATTAAAGCCAAGAGTTTTTTTTAGGATTAAAAAACTGTCACTATCAATTGCGACAAAATTAATGAACTTACAATATGATATTAACAATTAACCTCATTACTAAACCTGGTAACCTAACCATTTTAAATAACTTAAAAAATATAATGTAAGCTATTACAGTTTTAAGGTACAGCGGAAATAGACGACTAAAAGGGCGTGAACCAACCGCCAGCCTCACAAAATAAATAATGTTTTTTATGACCTAAAGCTGCAGGTACTAAATTTTAAAGTATATTCAATGTTTGAATTCAACAACTTTTTTTTTTCAATTTTTTTTTGTTTGAAATTTGACTTTATAGCTTTTAAAATAAATGTCACCGTCTCAAAACTCTACATTAAAATATATAATAGTCTATGATCGTTATATTTCAGCGAACCTACACCACGCGGCAAACCAGCGTTCAACGTTAACATTTGAAAATACCGATAATTCTGACACAAAGATAAACCAATATTTAATGTTTTGAGAACTTCTAACGTCAAAAATAAACAGCCTATTTGTGTGTGCGATTGACACAAACCCTATCCTCACCCGAAGTCAAGCTCGTGTATGACATCTCGTGTTCCTTGGCGGTTAAAAAAAGCACTTAAATAATAAATAGACCTGTGTTCATCTAATTACAGGTGGCTGGCTACATTATGGAATAATTGCGATAGCTTTTATCCAAAACCCAAATTATGAGTCATAAGACAAATTGATCCATTTAAAACTATTTTTGTGAAAAACTGTAATTTGATTTACTCAATATTGAACGTAAAAGCGACTAAAAGTTCCAAACGTAAAACCCGTGTTTAAACCGCAAAGTAGCGTTAAAATTGCTGAAATGTAGACAATTAATCGAAAATAGGTAAGCTTACTTTTACGCTTTTGTTGGGTTAAAGCCTTAAACATTATCATGCTTCTGTTCCATTAGAAACTTATTTAAGTTGAATGTATTTAAGATGATTAGAATGGTATAGAAAATAAAATGTATGTAAGTACGTTTCTAAGAAAATAAAGTCATATTTGCTAAGTGGCAACACACGCGACTTTCATTCCGAAGGTTTAAATCCCACAGAGAACATTTAGATGCTTTTTCTAGAAGTTCTAGTTTGAAAGACATGTGACATTCATTGGTGAATTAAAGCCTCCCTGATCAAGGGAGAAGTCCCTGTGTCCAAGAAGTGGGAACATGAATTGCATAGGCAATTCACTACAAAACAGCAATAAAGTATATGCATAGGCAAGTATAAGCACTTTATTGCTGTGTTGAATGCCTCCACAAGCACATAAGCAGTGAGAAACCTCTGAATATGACCCGCATCAAAGTGCAAAGTATTCTACACGAGTTTTCTACTTGTGGCTTTTATACGCTGCCTAGGTTTTGTTGTGTGTAATTAAAGTGTTCCCACTAAAACTTAACCTTCTCCAAACTGTATTTTAAGTGACTTTTAAATAATAGATAAAACTTAATTTATATCGACAGGTGAAAGGAATAAACAACAAAAAAATAAAAACATTTTTGTAGGGAACAAGCTTTATAGCCAAAATGACCTGACACCTATTTTACTAAGGGGTAACTCAGTGACTTTTTACTCACGTTTGGACACGAATTGTGTAATATGATTTGTAATACTATTTTGTGACGTGAAATAATTAAAAAGATATAGTGATACAGATATCCAAAAAAGGGTCAAAGTAAAATTGTTTACGTAGGTACATTTTAATTGGGTTTATTTTCCAAAACAACATTATTGCACCACCTCTGAAATAATTAAAGCCCGCCAACACGTTTGTGTGTTGTTTGTTCGTGGTATACTCTAAAAGTGCCTATTTTGATTATTTGATTCGTTTTCAATAACACAGTAATTAATATCCGAGCTTTATATTTAAATGTTTTTGTCAATTATGCCTAATTGTCATTCTATTGAAATGAAAAGGTAATATCAAGAGAACATGAAGAATTCTAATCATTGTTTTCGCCGGAAAGTACTTTGTATACTCCAATAAAAATCCATAAACATGAACAAAAAGCAAGTGTAATTGCAGGCAAGTGAAGCTTGCGTAATCGTTGCGAAATAAATCTATATTACGTTGTATTTTAGTGTATTAAAGACATGTTGAGCCTGTGGTATCCCACTGCAGAGCAAAGGCCTTACCACCTTCCTTCCGTCCATGTCACCTGTTAAATCCAGTCTTTGAGGCAGGGATCAAATAATATTCACGTGTCCCAAAATTGATGACAGAAATGCTATAGCAAAAAGCTCTGTTAAGCCAAACCCGCATGTTGCCAGCGTAGAACGTAATAGTCGTAGCAAGGCAACGTTTAACGTGGTGAAAAGTAGCACTTAATCTAGGACAAAGCTGTGTAGTATTTGCGTGTGACGGGCCCACATCATGCCATTGTGTAACGGCCGCGACTTGCCGACTTTCCCCTTTCAAGGACACAAAGGAACAATAAATAATTGTGTCAGAAAATATTAGGAAATGAAAAACAGTGCGCCGAACCCACTATACTTACACTAATGATTAAGTGCTGGGGAGTAATGACGGACATTTTGTCATAAAATAGAATCTAATAAAGAATTTCCGTAGTATTATTGTAACAATACTGAAGGTACTGTTTCTTTCAGTGCCTATTTTATCAATAATCTTATTTATTTAGTTCTATAGGTTCCTTGGAGTGCTTCTACTGTCGTATGAGCGAATAGTGATCTCAAAAATATACGATAAATGGAATTAAATCACGTAAGTACCTATATAATTCTGTTTATGTAAGGTTACTTAGTTACTTAATATAAGCCCGTAAGTAAGAAGTTTAATGTGTGTAATAATTATGTAGTAGTATTTTGATGAATTTTTATTTTATACTTTCAAAACAAAACTTTGGATACACCTAATATCGTCACAATCCATGTGAGTAAAGCCCGTTTATAAAACGATTTCATATTTAAGTTTCACTAATTTATTTAAAAAAAATGACAATGAAGGCTATGACACAACACATGATTACACATAAAATTCATTTTTGAAATGTTAAGAATCAGGGGAAGGAAAAAGCATTTTAATAAATCAAGTCTTATAATAATATATTCATATTAACGTTTCTATAAAAACTCACCAAACTTTAAGGAACATCCATTAAATTCTTATTATGCACAAAGTATATTACATTTAAAAACAAAAACCTAGAGCAAAAAATCACAATAAAAGTCCTCAAGAACTACCAATGTCACGTTAATAGTTAACAAGTTGTTGCAGTTGCAAAGTATTCGTGGAAACGCGCGAATTTACGAGATGTCAGCATCACAGATCCGAGAGGGATCCCATGCCAAACGCGACTGAGTGTCAAACAGCGGTAGAACTCGCCCCTTAAACTCCTCACTGCGCATGCCCCAAAACTACCTCAAACTGGACGAATATTCATAAGTTACTTCGTAGTTTTGTTTATAATGTACCTCCTGAGGGCTAACAGTTTGCAAATCAAAATAAATGGAAAATAAGGGACTGGGTCGACCTACGAATATAGATATAAATTTGCTGTAGCTTTGACGGCTAATTTTCCCTTTTACAAATATTCCGTTTATAAATGTATTCAAGGATTTATCAAGAATATCGCGACAACATTTTGTGTTTACTCTAAAAACAGCGCTTAGGTTAACCCTTTTCTCACGTTACGAGTATTTCTGTGATTTTATTAAAACATAACGTTTTAGGGAACAGAGTTGTTATTCTATATGTTAAAGGAACAAATTGACAAGATTCTAATAATCAAAATAGGTGAAATGTTTAACACAAATTCAGTTAACAAAGGACTAAATTAATTTGTTGTTGTTGTCAATAAAGTTAATATCCATATTAAATATTTTGGAGGTTTTGTCTGTTCACGTCCGTAAGTGGTAACCCTCTGAATCCTTACACGTGACCTCCGGGTGGTGCTAAGAACAGTATCTGGTGGTAGGCTTCGGCCGCGGCTTGTCACCACCCTCCGGGCTGGGCCAGTGCGTGAAGCGATTTTTTCGTGTCTCGTAATGTGGTCCGGAGAAGCCTTCTAGGTTTTTCTTCATGCTCCATTTTAGACCACATCGTCACTTTACATCAGGTGAGATTGTGGTCAAATGAAGGCTTATCCAGCATAAAAATATAAATATACTTTTTATGTCTAAAGTACAATTTCATCGATATTGTAATGTGTACTTATACAAGTCTCTTGAATAGATATGTTGTCAAAACTTCGTTACACTGACCTCTCTCTATTGCAGTACAAATACATTTACCATGCGGTGTAAAGACTCGGCTTCGCGTCGCTCAGCTTGATCAGGAAAGGAAAGAACCCTATAACCGAAATAAACAAGGTGTTAAATAAATAAATAAATCTACAGAATCAGATTTATAATCCTGTTAATGTTGATTACTCCACCACTATTATTGTTAGTTAGCACGAAAATTTTTGTCCATAATTCAAATCCGCTGGCAGACATACAGGGGTACAAAATATGGTACTTAATTGCTTGCGGGGAAGGAGGCAAAATAGCGGGTTCGATTCCCGCCGGCCAAGTGATTTTATGTCTTTCTTATCACGGGGCTAGGTGCTGTTGTGTGGAGTAACCAAATATATTTATTTATTTGTATTTGACTTCTCCACTTCGCGTATCTGTCAATTTTATATTTTTTAGTTTCTTGAACCATATATGTACCTCATTTTACGAATTATACGTGTTCTACACTATAAAATTGCCGCCATTTTTGCAGATAACTACGTTAAAACCGTTTTTAATTATCTCAGCACAAAATTATTGATATTGATTGACACTAGCTGTCCATTCGCGGCTTTGCCCGTGTGATAAATCAAAATCTGAACCAATGCTATTTTTTATGAATATACTAGCGGACTATTATAAGAATACATAAGACATCACTACACCATCATAATATACGAGTACAAAATTGCTTAATTTGAAACATTGGACTTTGATTCAAATTTCGAACCTCCTTTTATCCCCTCCGTAGTGAAGTTTTGTAAATCCTTTTTTTAGGCTTATGTTATATACACCCTATAAAGAACCTCCGTGCCAAATTTCAAGTTTCCCACTTCAAAAACATATTATTTTTATACACAATATTCTCGTCACATGACTTTCATGCCATCTCATGACATGTCCATACCAAGCTAATCTATTACCTTTCAACTTATCCGTAATTGGTGCTACTATCTAACTGCCTCTTACATACTCATTCCTTATTTTATCCATTCTAGTTACCACACACTATATCAATTACAATTTAACGTGTATTGCTCTAAAAACACAGGACTTGAATGCCGTTCATAATGAATAAGTCAAAACCCTATAAAAAACGTACCTTTCAAAACCTTTTCCTTTCATACAAACTTCTAACTCCACTTTAACCCCAAAAGGGGTTGTTTTCTAAATATGCATTATTAGCTCATCATAACTTATTCAAACGAAATTGAAACTACAAAGTTTCATACTAACTTTTCACCCCCATTTCTTAGTTTCCTAACTTAAAAAATTGGAAAGTGTCGTTTTGTTCCATTCTTCAATTTTATAAGTGACAACCAGCCTCGCAAAAGCAGGAACTAATAAAAATTTGTAATCTCCAAGGAACTTATACCCAACCTGGAATGTGCACCAACATTTTTTCCTCTATAAAAAAAAACCTTATGTATATGAAGTTAAGTTCTATTTTCAAATAACATTTAGTCAGAGAGAAATCCGGTCCGAGAGAGATGGCGCTTCGAGAGCCCTCTGTCCCTTTCTTAAGTGTTGCCAGAAGGGTTGTTTTTAAAACGTAGTAGGAATGGTAAAAAAAAACAAATTTGTCATCTCTTGTTAAAAAATATATTACCATCTTTCTGATTATCCTAATGATCCATATATTTTTAAATTATCGTCTTTAATGAGATTTTCTTTATTGCAAAAATTTAGACACGATATTAAGGTGTTGTTTGAAAAAGAATAGGTTATTAGTAGGATCTATGTAAATTGAACTGGCATCCCATCAGCCATTTTGATTTGTTATTATTTATCCTACCGTAATTCGGCAATATTTCTTTATCGTACATAATAAATATGGTTAAAAAATGAGCGATTCCAGGCTGTAAAAGCGAATCCTATGCGGGATGCGGTAAATCTTTCTTCAAGTAAGTATTTTTAAATTCTTGAAGTAGTATGACCATAATGAACGGATTTTTAGGATTAATCTCCTTGACCCTCACCTCAGGTAATAAGGTCAGGTAAGTGGTAACCGGTTACCGCTTGGGGATTAACGAGTTAATTCCGTAATCATATTTTGTTCAAACATATAAATAGTAGGTAATCTAGATTAAACTTTATGTGCTAATCACTGATTTGTGTGTCACTACTACGTATTATTTTAAATTATTAATTAATTTCAGATTTCCTAGTGAAGAATCTTTGAGAAAAAAGTGGCTTGATGCCATTCCAAGTAATACAAATATCAAAAATTATTCGCATAAAACTGTTTTATTCAGTAATATGTGAATGAAAATATTTACCAAATATATGTTTATAAATCGTAACATGTGATTACTTTTATTTTACAAGTAACACCTCCCTATAACATAATTATTTAATGAAATTAAGTGATTAGTTCATATTTTTATGTCCAAAATATCTACCTACTGTTTGGACACCCTAATGAAAGGGACAGAGGGCTCTCACAAAATTATCTCGCTCGGCTCGCACATCCGCAGCCTGTGCACATTCCAGGTTGGGTATAAGTTCCTTGGTAATCTCACTTTAGTTTTTCTGTGTTTCTTTCTTACTCTGTAAGCAAACGTTTTTTATCTGTAACAAACGATGGGTGGTGTCTGGAAACCTAACTGACAGGACATAGTCAGACATGAAAGTCTTGTCTTGTCTAGCAAGATGGCCGTCACTTTTCCACTTTATAACCGACTTACAACGAAACAAGGAGGCTATCAATTCGACGCGTATATTTTTTTAAGATTTAACTTTTTTTTGTTGATTTTTATTAGTCACACCCACACCACCCATTGTTTGCTACCAGCAAAACTCATCAAAACGCTTTTTTCTTGCGGTAAACCGACGTCAGAAAACTACAATCGCTTCAAACGACACTTTATATTCTAAAATTATTTTAGATACATAACCAGTTTTAATATTTTTTTAAATTTTACCTATCTATCTGTGTGCGTATGCGAGGTGTTTCAGAACTGGTATATAAAGCAGAAAGGGTGTGAAGGGCACGCACCAGGCGAGCATATTTTGTTCTAGGAGATTTCGATATTAAAACCTTTTTTTCGAAAAAAGTCCTTTTCTTAATATCTTTTTAAATAAATCTCCTGAGATGTCACATCTCCTAAACTTATAAAAAAAAATAACCCAACAAGGAGGCACTTCTCAAAACGCAACTGCAAATTTATTATTAGAATAACTTGCAAACTACACGTATAAGAATCTTTCAAAAAATATAAAGCATATAATCTTTTTTGAGGTAAACTAATTTATTAGTTTCTGAACAATATGAAAAAGAGGAAATAATACGTTTTGTCCGCCTACTTCTCAAACAAGAGGCAGTAAACATATTTTTACCTTTTCCTTCTCTTGTATTGGGAATTACTAATACAAAACTAAACTTGTATCTGATCCTGAATTTACATAAAAGTTGACATTATATTTGTGAAATAGACGTATTTGATCGATCCTTATACATGCACAAAAGATATGAGAGTAGGAAATTTTGTTTTCTTTCATAAAATTAATCTTCGTTAGAATTCCGAGTACACGAAACGTATATTTACAAAAAATGGGCTTCTTCCTCGAATGTATATTTCATTAATATCTGCGTCTTTTAATTCAAATTACTGAGTTCTGTATTCGCTGTGGTTTCCGTAATTTAACAACAGGGCAATCTTTGTAATGTGAGTGGTATTTACAGTTGCCAAGTCATGGTCAATGATCTACATGAGACAAAAACACGATTTTTCCAAGCTCAGAATAGGTTTAACGAATCAATCAGCTATAAGACTATACAACATTATGGCAGAAAGAAGTTTTTTGACATCGCATTTCAATGAGTGACGAGTATGTGGCAATTTTATTAAGCCACCCTTTGTTTGAATTATTATTTTTCATGAAAATTGTTTGTTCGCTTAAACACGTGCTTAACGGTGAAGGCTAATATCGTGAGGAAACCGGCATGTTCTGAGAACATTACAGAATTTGAAGGATATGCGACATTCACCAACCCGCCCTTGGCCAGGGTGAATTAAGGCATTATCTCTATCTTCAAGAGAGAAATCCCTGTGTAAATAGGGGTGCTTATGTACCCTTTATTGGTGTGTGAATTACATTCAGATGTTGGAAAATGGCCCCTAAATCCGTAAAAGTGCAATGTGAGGACCTCACCTATTACGAGCCCAGCTGCCGTGCCAAAATTATAGAAGCCGTTCATTGTCTCGGCAGTAGCCTATGTTTAGGTCCACGAGAAATTTATTCAGGACGACAAGCAAAACTCACAAGATTACCGTTACCTCAAGTCAAAAATATGAATCTAAAATTGAACTGAACTGAGCAACAACAATGCATTATATTTTAATTAAAATAATTTTAAATCAAGTGACCTGCACATTACATTTCTATAAACCGAATAATGAACTATGTTTTCTTATCTCGATATGTTTGACTCCATATACATCAATAATAAGAAATTCATAATATATTTAACCTTTAACTCATAATCCTTACTATTAACATGTTGAAAGATGAAAGCCCTAGTTCTACCTATTTTCTGTGTTCTAGATTCTGTAAAACATACATAATTAAAGTTTGTTCTATTTTGAAACAGGATCAGTTTTCTGAATCAGGATAAATTTTGAACGTGTTTTTGTTTTTAATTTGAAACTGTGAAATACTCGAGAGAGGCCTCAGTTTTCGAGGGTTTTCGGCAATCTACCCCAAGTACGTTGTACTGTGTGGATGTACAGGTATCGCGACGTTTACGTATCTTACAAGTACAACACAACTTGCAACGATAAAAAGACTTCAGGTACACTAAAACCTCACCGGGGTATATTGTGTGGGAGGCTACATAACACATGTGATAAATATAAGTATAAATAAAAGTAGCTATACAAATTTATTTTATTAAATACCAACATAATACAAAAATTTAAACACGTCGGCCGTTGGTACTTCAGGCAGAACAGAAATATCATATTTAAATATTATTCATCGAGAATACTATGCAGATAAAAATAAAACCTTACAAAAATTTTACTCTACATTGCCAGGATATAACGGAGTGTTTTAGTGTTATTCAACTTCTAAAGCTACGTATATTCTAATTTTAAGTTATTTCCGTTCTGACGTTTCAACAGGAAGAAATAAATGGCTAACTTTTGCATTTAGAACCTGTGTGTTTTGTTTACGTAGCATTTATAGAGTTGTCACTCTGTTATTTTAAATTTAGTAAATATACTATTAAATTTGTATGCTTTAATCTTAGCCTGTGCAGATTTAGGTTTGTAATTATTACCGTGGGAGTATTGCTTTTTCGGCATAAGATATAGCCAATGTCTAAATCCACGGAATAACCCACCTTCATCCCATTATAAATTTAAGCCAAATCAGTTCAGCCGTTTTGCAGTGAAGGTACAACAATCATCTGGACAGGTTACAAACATTTGCATTTTAATAATATTAAAATTATATTTTTTTAGCTACAAACGCCACGTCAACATAATCTGTATCAAGGAGTAGGTATTTAAAGAATCTTTGCATGAATAATATAATATTCCAAATTCAAAATATGCTCCAAGAGCGGATTGATTTTCGTTGCCCGTAAATTTGATTCTTCACGTATTTATTTTTCGAATAAAATGTAAATTTTTCCATGCATGTTTGGAAAATAATGATATTATTTCTCAAACAAGTTTGTAAAATAATGATATTATTTCTCAGACATGCATACCGTTATTGAATTTGATCATGATCTTTGAAATTTCGGGATAAAATCAAGTCTATGTTTTAATCCATAATAAAAGTTTTGGTGGTTTGAAATAGTAAATACTATTTCAAATTTCAGGCAGATCGGTTCACCTGTTTTTTCGTAAAGTTCCTTTACATCAAAACCGCTCAAACATCTAAACATTTAATCTTATAAACTTTCGATTATAAAATATTTGTGAGATAAAATTATATATAATAATATACTATCTATTAACTCACTCAAAAAATTTATTAAAACCATTTGAAATTGACACAAATATGTTCCCATAGACACAAAACCACGAACGATTAAAAATGTTTTTTTTTTTATACCTGCATGATCTAAATAAAGAAATGAATACACGGCGCGTTTTTCCTGTGCAAACCCGCATGAAGGGACCGACCGACGGACACACCAATAGTCCTCTTATTTTTCCATTCCAGGACCGTACATCAGTATTCAGGCCTTCGAGTGTTGTGAAATAAATTATGAATGTGTACGTGTTGCGGTCACTTATCAGGCGCCAACGGAACTGCTCTCCATTCTTCAAAGTCAGCCGTACGTTTTAAATAAATTTACATAATGACCACCGCGCCGATACTTTACTAAGGATTTTCAAAGATTCATTATATTTTACGGTGGCTATTGTGAGAAAGTGAACCGGAGCGTTTTGAACGGACTTCAATCGTCGGTGGCGGAATAAATTGGGGAATATAAATCGACCTCTTTCAAGTATTCTCGAAAAGAGGATTAAATCTATGTTAACACAAATCCAAGAACGTAATCTATAATATAAAAATGAATCGCAAAATGTGTTGGTAAGCGCATAACTCAACAACGCCTGGACCAATTTGGTCAAATCTTTTTTTTTTAATGTTCGTTGAAGTTCAAGGATGGTTTTTACGGCGAGAAAAATTAGAATTATTGCTGCAAAACCTTAAAAATAGCCCTTTTCTTAACTAAAACGTAGTCAATTTGAGCTTTATTGCTATGGTATAAAGTTCATATTAAATTACAAGCACTCACTGTTGTCTAAGCAATGTAGGTGTGTTCCTAACGTCAAAGATCATATCTATCAAAAGTATATAAAATTTTCATGTCACAATGTTAGTAACCGTACTCCTCCGAAACTGCTTTACCGATTTTTACCAAATTTTATATGCGTATACAGTAGGTCTGGAGAATCAGCTACTATCAATTTTTCATTTTGCAAAACAACGTTTGCTGGGGTCAGCTAGTGTTATATAAAAATATTAATTGACTTGCCGGTATCCATAAATTTATAAAATAGCCGATTCTCAGACCTACTGAATACACATATAAAATTTGGTAAACATCGGTAAAGCCTTTTCGGAGGAATACGGTAACTAACATTGTGACATAAAAATTTATATATTAGATATGATAACTTCCATATGTGTGTACGATAAGATCACTTATTTAAATACATTCACAATAAATTGACTCTAGAATGTACAATCCTTATTGATATTTCATATTGGGGAACTGCGTTTTCAAATGCCCTCTCGTGTGGAAATATGCTAAGCATTAACCCCCTCCTTTTTTATCGAGAATGCAAATCTGATAACTAATAACACACAAGCTGCTATGTGTTTATGTGAGATTGTCGAAACGACCCACTATAAACTTGCTTGCGAACCAGACAGATAAGGTTATCATATTAAACATTTAAAGTAGGTAAAAAATAAACTCAGTTGATTTCTAGTCAAATAATTTAATAATTGGAAATAAAATTGACTTGAAAATACACTTTTTTAACACTATTTTGAGAAGCGTAAAGAACTTGATCGACAACTAGACCCTAATCATACCCTACCCACTATTTGTTTTTGTGGAGTAGGAATTTTGTCCGTTGACAAAGTCGCTTTGGCATTTTCGAAGGTGAAATAGAATGCGAATGAAACACTACCACTAGTAGAATCTGTGTTCTTCTTTTGAAATTAAATTTTTGGAGGTTTAATGACTATTTGTTGAACATAATGCCTATACAAACATGTCTTCCAAAAATTGTGTCTTGTTGAAGTTAATCGATAATGTAATAGGTAATTAAATACCGTTATAAGAAAGTCGCAATTGTATTCGCAGAAAAATAATACGTTTTCCTTTGAAACTGTGTAATATAAATTCCTAGAACACGTGCCAAGGTTTTATAGGAAAACGACTGCATAATGAAGGATATAAGTGCATTATGACAGTTATACACTACAAACAATATAATTGAAATGAAATAAAAATTATTTAAAAACATAAATATAAATGTTTTGGCAGTAGTAAATTTTCCAAATATTTTGAAACAACATAAATTCTACAATATAATATATAAGCGAATGAAGAAAAATACTAAATATAATTTGTTGCTCTTTCACTCAAAAACTACTGGATGGATTCAAAGAAACTTGACAAAAATACAGCTTACATAATATGTATTATGATATATTATATCATAATAACACTAGGCAATAACATAGGCTACTTTTTACTGTAAATAATAACGGTTATCGCGGAAAAATACAATTATTGCAAGCAAAGCCCGATTTGAGTTAAGTTTAGCATGGACATAACTGTTTCCCCAGTTAAGGACAAAAACTACTTCTTATCGCGAGATTGAGGGAACATTTACTATAACGCGGGCAACGTCGCGGGCTAAACTTTTTACTAAAACCTAAAATTTTGCCAATATTGTGAATGATCAACAAACCCAATCACTAAAATTAGACCATCAAGCCCAATAATTTAGCAATTATTTTGTTGACAAATTATACCCCGTATAATTCGGACATTCAGTCATCGTTTATTGCTGTAGGCCTTGCTGTGGTTTATTCAAACGGTTGTTTTATCCAACAACTGTGCGAAACCACTCAACCCTTTTTAGATCTCGCTCGGAGTACGTCCGGTGTCGGTCGTTAGCAGACAATAATGTAATTTGGGTCTATACCCGCTGACCTTATTTTTATTTATCTATAGCGGTAAATAGGTAACCGGGAATATGAGGGCAAGATGTCCCATTCCATATCATTAACAAAGGTCCGTTTGTATTATGGGATAATTAGTAGGTTACATATTTTGTCTGGTTATGAATTTCTGTACGATTTTAATTGGATTTATAATTTCAACTTTCTGTGTTGAGCTTCTGACGTTGATATTGCCCGTTTTGTAGAGATTTCTGAATTGAGAAATTTGCGCGGAAGTACATACGCTTGATAAGCCTTAAGTTGACCACAATCTCACCTGATGTAAAGTGACGATGTAGTCTAAGATGGGACATGAAGACCTAAAAGGCTTCTCCGGAACACATTACGAACATGAAAAATCGCTTCACGCACTGGCCCAGCTCGGAGGGTCGTGACAAGCCGTGGCCGAAGCCTACCACCAGAGACTGTTCTTAGCACCACCCGGTGGTCACGTGTTAGGATTCTTTGCCAACTGTATCAAATTAGTTTGTCCTATTTCATAACTCTAATTTTAAATATAAAGCTATCTGCTAGTCTTAAAATATAATATACTGGCTACTCGTATATGTTTAATGACCAGGAGTAATTCAGAATATTTTACTCGTTCTTTCCTTGTAATGAAATACTAGGAAATCAAGACATATTTCCAAGTTAATAAATTTAAAGATAAGATAAGATAAAAGATATTTATTTTTCTACCATACAATAATACATATAATTTCCATCTAAGAAATATTTTATTTCTATAGAAATAAATGTGGTGACTTAACTTTGAAATGAATCAGCTATTAATTAATGATATTATACGTCCTTAACATTTTTACGGTATATAGGTATGGTATATTTGTTTGTCAAAATGTACTAGACTAAGGCCGCCTATTACGCATTTTGTACTTAGCTTTAAGTCCCTTTTGTACTGTATTTAATCTTAGTGTGTAAAAAAGAGTTATATTATTATTATTACACACGGTTCCTAAAATAACGGGTCAGTCAAAAAACTAAATATTGAAAAGTTAGATCAATTAAATAAAAACATAATAGTGACGTTTTAGTTGCGCGTCTAATAACATTATATTATTTAAACTGGTTTTATAGGAGCACCACCTTAATTTGGTGTGGAGTGGAGTGTTCATACAAAGTACTAAAATGAAGAAAGTGACAAAAAACTGAAAATGTAGAATCATATATTTTTTTACAAAAACATGACCTATTTTAATTTTTTTATTTTAAAATTGTGATTATATGTTTTATTTTCACTTTTTATCTATAAAATTCTCAACTGAAAATATTTTATTTATGGCTATAAAACGTAGAATCTTTCTTGATATAAACTTACACTGTGAAATTAAAGTTAAATTTGAATAACAATTGAAATTTATTGTTATCTTTAAACGCGTGGTAAAATAATATCAAAACTACACCTTGAAAACCTTAGCGCACACGACCACCGCGCCGCCACCGCACCGCTCCACAGTACACACGCGCTGCCGCCGCGACGCCACCGCGCCGCCTTATTCAATTCAAAGCCTTATTTTACATGTCACTATACGAATATAAGTAATATATTGCTAGTTACGAAGATCTATACAATGCTAGTTAGGAATAGATGGTAGGTAAGCAGCGATGCGGAGGGAAAAGGTGGCGGCGCGGTGGTGATGCGGCGGCGGCGCGGTGCCGCCTGTTGTGTCATAATCAGTTTTATACCGAACAAAAAACATCAAATTGAAACTCTTTAACGATGTAAAACATACCAATAATTTTAAAGTGAGACGTATATATTTTATTCGTGCATTTACCCAGAAAACCTTTTCCAAGTCAGTGTATGATTATGGCCCATTTGTTTGAATTACATTGAGCTTGGTTTCGCTCCGTTGTTGAAAAACCGTCTCCATTAGTTTTCATCTCATGTAAGATATGTTGCAGAAAAGTTATCCAAGAAAAAACTTGTTAGATAAAAGAAGTTGATATCACAAACTTGAAATACTGTATCATATTCGACCTCTGTGGCTCGGTGGGCGAAGATCCGAAGGTTACGGGTTCGATTCCCGCCGGAGGACCAGATTTTGTACGATCTACAATTCTGAGATCTGGTTTCGGGTCTGGGTGGTTTCTATGTATAATCTTAATATATATAAATCTCGTGTCACAATGTTTGTCCTCAATGGACTCCTAAACCACTTAACCGATTATAATAAAATTCGCACACCATGTGCAGTTCGATCCAACTTGAGAATTAGGATGGTTTTTACGGTGAGAAAAATTCGAAAAATTTCCGGGAAAATTTTATACCCGTGCGACGCCGGGGCGGGCAGCTAGTATTATATATGTATTTACAAAATAAAAATGTAACAGTCACCTAACACTTATAGTACAAGTTTTGCTTAGTTTGGGGTTAGGTCATGCTGTGTGAGTAGTCCGGAAATATTTATTTACTTATTTATATTATGTATTATTTTATGATATTTGAAGGCAAAAAAAGGTATATTTTGTAGAGATTCACTTTATATTTTGTATTTTATTTATTCGTAAAATTGTAACAATAGTTTTTATTAAACCTGAAATTCAAATTTTAAAAAAGAAGGTTTTGTGACATATCGTATGAACAAAGCAGTTATTACAAAGGGATCCGAATATTTAAATTTCCCGTAACAATAAAATATAAGATATTTTTATATATAAAACTTTAAAGCGCTCTTAAAATTTTATATATTTTCAGATTCGAATAGATTAAAGAATCTTCGTATAAAATATTTCGAAGGCATTATTGTAGTTAACCAATAGTTCAAGTTTAAGATCCATAATTTCAAAGATTATATTTTTTAGATTCATGATTTTAGACATTATTCCAGCAAGACATTTAAAAGCCAGTTAGTATTTTAGATAGTCGGAGTTTATATAAAATCTTTATAATTTTACTGTCTGCAAATCATTTGCAAATTCCTAAAAAATATTTAGCAAACAACTTTTTTTTTGAAGACCTTTTTGTCAACATACCTTACGATGACGAAAACATCTAGAAGTTTCCGAGAATAGCGCGTTCAAACATCTTTATAATATTAGTATATATGTATAGATATAACACTATGAACGTACCGTTTGAATGTCATATCCAAGCAAAATCACAGCTTTCTACAAGTAACAGTTTCTTTGCCAAGCCGGAAACCGCACGGACGGACATGGTGAAACTAAATTATTCCTTCACCTACTGCTACAGAATTCTAAAATTTTAGGCAACTTTGGATACATAAATAGATACAGATAACTATGTCGCATGTTTTATAAATAAATGAAGAGTTATCTACAGAATTAGAATGCTTGTCGAATATCGCATGCTTGAGGCGCAAGGGATAGCAGGTTTAATAGGCCTGATGACTACATATGTACAATAATAGGTAGGGTTGGATTGGTGGATCCAAGAAGAAGGTTTATATATATAATTTGCACCAATGCAAAGCCGGAGCGGGAGGATATATGTATATAGACGAGTCAAAATACATAAATAGATACAGATAACTATGTCGCATGTTGTATAAATAAATGAGGAGTTACAGAATTAGAATGCTTGTAAAATATCGCATGCTGGCCTGATAACTACATTATGTACAATAATAGGTAGGGTTGGATTGGTGGATCCAAGAGGAAGGTTTAAATATATAATTTGCACCAATGCAAAGCCGGAGCGGGAGGATATATGTATATAGACGAGTCAAAATACATAAATAGATACAGATAACTATGTCGCATGTTGTATAAATAAATGAGGAGTTACAGAATTAGAATGCTTGTAAAATATCGCATGCTGGCCTGATAACTACATTATGTACAATAATAGGTAGGGTTGGATTGGTGGATCCAAGAAGAAGGTTTATATATATAATTTGCACCAATGCAAAGCCGGAGCGGGAGGATATATGTATATAGACGAGTCAAAATACATAAATAGATACAGATAACTATGTCGCATGTTGTATAAATAAATGAGGAGTTACAGAATTAGAATGCTTGTAAAATATCGCATGCTGGCCTGATAACTACATTATGTACAATAATAGGTAGGGTTGGATTGGTGGATCCAAGAGGAAGGTTTAAATATATAATTTGCACCAATGCAAAGCCGGAGCGGGAGGATATATGTATATAGACGAGTCAAAATACATAAATAGATACAGATAACTATGTCGCATGTTGTATAAATAAATGAGGAGTTACAGAATTAGAATGCTTGTAAAATATCGCATGCTGGCCTGATAACTACATTATGTACAATAATAGGTAGGGTTGGATTGGTGGATCCAAGAGGAAGGTTTAAATATATAATTTGCACCGATGCAAAGCCGGAGCGGGAGGATATATGTATATAGACGAGTCAAAATAAAGAAGCAAATAAAAATTGTTTTTGAGGGTAATTCTTAATAAAAGTTAACATATATCATACTCAACAACGGCCGATATTCGCATAAAGTAATCTGCGGGCAACGGTGCTGGTTATGCTTAGAGTATAAGGATGTTAGTTTATGATTACGTAACTAGTCTAGAGTAGAATTTTTTGTTGCTCCGAATAAAGAAAAATAAAATTCAAATAAAAAATAACGACGCGAATCATAATTATGAGCCCAAACTTTTTATGTTCCCCTACCAGACCCTATAAGATCAGCTCTATGCCAAAATAGTACCTATTGCATTGTCTCGCGATTGTAACAAAAATAAATAAATTAGATAAGTATGAGATGGTGTCTCACTCTACTTAGGTTTCCGTGGACAGCTTAAACACACTTTGCAATAAAAAAAATAAAAATTGGTATAATTTTTTTTAGGTGTAAAAATATTCAGTTTGAGTTGTCACCTATCCAAGTAAGAACTGACTACTTAACGTCGCTTTATAGGTGAAATGGTAAACTGTGGTTTATGATTATATTAAAAAAAGCATGTGAGTAACCTCAATATAATTTTGAAAGGCCTATCCATAGATACACCACACTTAAAGGATTTAAAAAACAGAGTTTCAGTTCTAAGTAGGGGACCCCAAAGATTGTTGTTACGAAAAATATAGTTTATGTCTACTCAACAAGTTCTTATGGTTTCGGAAAAAGTGGCTGAGACATACAGACAGACAGACATGACAGATCTATAAAGCTTTCATTTTTTTTCATTTGTCTCCGGATCCCTAAAAACGTGCGAGATCTGACAATCATCGGGACAGGTGAATCTAAATAAGAACTTTCTGACAGAGCTAACTAGTCTTGAAGCTTAAAGTGGTACGATACACGGTTGAGTTTTAGTTTTGTATATATTCATTGCTGGTTTCATAATATGGATATTGCAGGATATACCGGCTGTGTAAAGTGTCGGCCGGGTTTAGCACACCGTGTTATTTTAGGCTCCGAAACGATAATGCCAGCCAGGAGAGCCACTTGGAGTATGATATGGAAAATAGAATTTAAAAGCTTTCTTAAATGTACTTTCGTAATATTAATGTTCACGCAAACATACTTTAATTGAAGTAAAAAGTTTTTATCACGGTGGGGGTGTGTTGAATAATTTAACTCAATGTACAAAACTATGGCCGTGTTTAAGGTTAAGCGTGACGTCGAGCGAAGCATCAGACGGGGTGACAAGCGGCGCGTGATGTGATGCGAATTGATGTGAAACCTTCCATACTTCATAAAATATAACTTGATCTGCGACAGCTGTCAGTATAAATCTAAATTTAAAATTTAAGAAAAACCCCCGATTCCAATGCTTTAATTTCCTTATAAGTAAAACACCATAATATTTAGTAGTTAGGGCACGCGATGCACTTTCATTTGATACCCCACACGAGTATATTTGCAGATTTTCGGTTTTCCTTCCCCACTCTCACCCCCATAACTTTTGAACGGCTTAACCGATTTTCATGAAACATGTCTAAGAACACCCGGGCCAAACTCACCTTTCATACAATATAAACTGAATTGAACTCGCTCTATCCGATCGGGAGCTATGATGCCACAGACAGACAGACACGTCAAACTTATAACACCCCTCTTTTTTGGTCGGGGTTAAAAATCACGCCTATAAAGTCCTGAATTTCTAAATAATACAGACAAAACCTTTCATTTTGTGTTTTACTATTTTTGTACGGAACCCTGAAAATAAAATCACACAGATGTAGGAACAAAGGCCTCCATTACCCGTTTCATCACTAGGGCATCTTTAAAATACCCTCTAGATATTACATAGTGATCTAGCCACGCGCAAAATACGGTCTCCAATAACAGCGGTCAGTTTTTTCGGTAAAGCTCATATAATTCTGGCGCTTCTTTATTGCGAATAAGGCAACCCTCGCCCTTGCTGTAATTGCTACTGTCTCTGGTCGCAGTAACTGATGTTCGCAAGTGCCGACTTCTAATACGGTCTAGCGATGCGATGTGGGAAGACTGCCTATAAACTCTTTATTCGTCATGTTTCTAGGGATCTAAATTAATAAGATGAAGTATTAGGATAGTAAATTGAGACTGCAAACGTATTTTTTTCTCGTGACACATGGTTAGTTCGATGATTTCACTTGCAATTTATGTGCGCTTTAAAAAACAAGTGATTTAACCGGCATGTTCTGAGAACTTTGAAGAGTTTGAAGGTTATGTGACATTCACCGACCCGCATTAATCCTGTCCTGTGTCCCAGAGAAGCCCCTGTGCCCCAGAAGTGGGAACGTTAATAGGGGTGCTAATGAATGTGATATGTATGACTGACCCCCTCAATATGGTTACAGCAGACAACGATGTAAGGCTAAAATGATGATGAGAAAATATTTGTGACGACACACATTATGTACCTAAATAATGTAACTACCTATTTATTTATATGTAAATAAAACGTAAATACGTCCTACAGATTAACACCCGTAAAAGCAGGTCTATTTTTATACCTAGCTTAAGTTTTCTTTTATAAATTTATTTACGTAATCCTTCAGAAAATAAATACCGCTTTGGCTTACAACTATAAATGTCACCAACAAAATGAATGATACTGACACATTGTTTATGTAATATCTCACACTTTTTACTAGATTCCCCGTTTCCCGAGTTATATGGATTTATCGCGCATTTTTTACACATCTATTATCTATCTATGCATAATATAAATGAAAGTCCCCCGCAGTGTCCCTATGTTCGCGATAATCTCAAAACGGACGGATCTTTTAACGATTTTCAACAATAGGTGGAGTGATTTAAGATAAAGGTTTGGTTGTATCCGTGTAAAGCCTAGTAATATATTAAATTTTAATAACTTTTCTATATATTTATAGAAAAATGCATTAAAATTCGTTACCTAAATAAACTAAACGAACAGACAGCCGTAGCGATTTCACTTTATACCATGAATGCTGTGTTTCAAACCGAGGTCAAACCATGCCCACGGTTTGAAACACAACATTAGATGATGATGCACTTAGAAATTATTTAACATTGAGAAAGTAGGTAAAGTATTGAACAGTAACTAAGCAAGCTACGTGAAGTCATCTAACTTGGAGCGGTCTGAAAACTAGCGGTGCTGTCTCTCAACGAAGAGCAACATTAAGCTGAGACTACTCCATTTTGGTACTTTCAGCACTGGAAGCTAAGTGCTGTAGCATGTTTTTCCTATCTATTACTGAAATATTTTGTCAAATTTTGTTTCTTTTTGTACAGTATTCTTTGATATATATGTATACATTTTTCACTTTCATTAATATATTCTGTTTGGGTTTCTTTGATATAGAGATTATTTCTCAAAATCCGAGTAAACTAAGCAATGGTTAGGTATGTCAATAAGACCTACGTGTCAATGGTTACTTATGTCAAGATCTATTTCGTTTTGTCACATGTGACTTTATATTTATAGAAAAATTTGTCTAATTTTACTCGGAGATGGTGAAACAGGCCATAAATCTTACGCCACGGACATACATACGTTTGTACGCCGAAAAATATGCCTTACCTATAAGGCGTTTATAGGTGTGCCTTAACGATGAAGGTAATTTCCAGAAACTCATAGCTAGATATACAATCAAGCTCTTATATATCTACTTTATAGAATAGGAGTTAATTAATTACGAGAAGCGCCACGTCAGGATATTGAATATATTCCAAAATTTTTTGTAACTTAGTTATTGGCCGACGCCAACAACTATATTGTATAAATAAGAATTACTTACATATTTTATGTGTATACAATATGAACAAAGCCTCCATATTTTTAATTACATAGGTTTTTTTATGTGTATAAGTATATGCCATGTGACATTTCTTCTGAAGCATAGCTCAAGCGAGTTATGAAATCGTCGCTAAAACCTTCTGTACTTTGCCTTTTGATGTTACAAAATAACCTTTGGCATGTTGGATAAGCCTGCGAAAAACTAGAAAATACCTACGTATTTGTAAATTCAGAAGCTGGTGAAAGGTAACCAAGGAAAAGTCAAACTTTACTTAGGTACGTGGAATTGGCTTCCGCTCGCTGCAGTTTTTAGCTTTTTGGTGCAAGTTCATAGACTTGGAAGCCAATTAAAAATTTCAACCGCTGTTGTGAGAAGTTGGAAAACAAACCATATGAGTAAACCAACAAAATGTACCGTTGAGTTTACTCAATACACGCGAATGTTTTTATCGAACAATTGACAGCATAGTTATTGAAAGTTGCAGGTGAAATACGCGACATTGTTCTGTTACGAGTATTTTCTATTTTCTCTATTTTGAAACGTAATTCCCATAAGAATATAGAGTATTTAAGTTTATAGCGTTTGTTCTTTATAGGCTTCGAACGCTTGAGTCGTCCCACGGGAATCCCACGGAAATAGTACGTTTTTTCAAACCTGTTTACCAAATCGATCGATAAGGTGACCTCGATTGGCTCATCTATCGGTTATTTTATTGTTAATGAAATACCGTCATTTGTCAAAGTTTACATTCTAATTCTTCTATACATTGACTTTATATATCAACAGCCGGGGTCGGATTTTCGGAATAAAAGTCAAGTGTGCTTCCATTTTGCTCCCACTTAGCCAAAACGACTTCAACGGCTTTTTGGTACAATGCACAATAAAAAATAGTAACATTAAAGCATTAAGTTTAACCTTAGGGCTGTCATGTCATTGTATGACAGTCCTTACAAATAAATTAGAATAAAAAAAAAAGTTTAACCTTATGCATAATCGATTGGAAATCTATTTTAGTAAGCAAGAGTATTTTTTTACAACCACAAATTTCAATGTATGAGGACAAGCGAATGATAGAGATATTTTATCTAAAATTGTTGTTTAGTTGACTAAGGGGCTAAGCCTCTTATGCGATATTGTACGATAAAAATAATGCAAAGTAATTTGATTATTAAACTTGACTTAACTTATATTTCACTGTTCATCATCAACATCAAATCAGCTTTAAGACGCCCACTGCTAAAATCAAAATCCTTTTGCAATCAATTCATAATACATTTCAGAACACACATTTAGTTTTAGGCACCGCAGATAATTAGTATAGAAATTCAGTTTGAATTTAACATTTCGTTAATGGAAGACTCTCACGGGCGTAGTTAGTAGGCTTAGCAGTTCGGAGCCTATTTAATCCAAGCTTACAAACAATCACATCTTTCCTCTTCATGATATTACTTTATATTTTATTAGGGTTTATTAAAATAACAATTTTTAAATTAGAGTTTACTTTCTCCTTCCATGCTTAGCATCTGCATGCTCTTTTTCACATTTCATCGCATAGCCTGCGCTTACAAAGCCAACACGGTCATTACCATCAAAGAAAACTGATAGTTAAAACGAGTCTTAAAAAACCTCGTTGTTGTGTGAACACAGAAAGTAAGGCGGCACGCAAAGCAACGGTCGGTAGGTTAAACAAGCCCTCATTAAAATAATTCATTTCATTACCCCATTCGGACACGCAGGTGTGTTTTGAAAATTTAAATTCGTAGAGCTTTTAACGCCATGTGGATGTTGTTCGCGGAAAACTTTCATTTGTTTTCCTAAAAGGTTTATTTGTTTTATCTTTTCTGCTATATTATGCATACAAAAGTTTGAGGTTCTACGAAGTTGAGTTTTTATTATACATTCTCCCTTTGTTGAGCTCGTGCAGTAATGGCGTCGCAGACACTAAGGTTGATCAGTCTTCTAATAAATGTAACATTTAATGAGCGTTCTTGTATATTACGTATGAAATCTGATTATTGGGCGCTTCCGGGGGCGATCAATCGTTCTAGCTTTGTTTCAGTTATAGAAAATGACGATTAATAGAGCCAAGCCCGATCATCCACGATCTATTGTCTACTAAAACACATCAAACTTTTACGCACTAAGGCGTAAAAGGTTCCCTATAGTTATATAATGCAAAACATGTTGAAAAGAAACCCAATTGGGAACTACATAAAACACTAAATTCATTTTACTATCCTAAGCGAGGTTGTTCCACGGCGATCCTTTGACAATTCACTGCTCACAGGTATTAAGTATCTATTCAAAGTAAAAGCTATTGAGATCGGCAATTCAGTGCAGTATGTCAGTAGCTCTAAACTCGCATCACTGATTACGAACATTCGTGACATGAGAGGTATGTGGTAAAGCGCCCTAGTCCGGTAACTGAACGGTAGATCACTGCATTGAGGGCATTCTGTAGATGGTATGGATTTAGGCACGTATGTTCAGGAAACCCCGTCATACCCTACAATGGATTAGACCTTAATTGTAGTAGTATCCTATTGATAAATCAAAGAAATGTAAGAAATCTGTAATCTCTCACCATGATATTTGTAAATCGAAATATTGTTAACGATGGAAGAGCGAGGTATCCCCTACACAAGTGTCTCTTGACTACTTTTTGGGAAGCCCCGGCAACTTACATGTAAAAGATTTATAACTGAATTAAATACATTTTTATTTATTTATATTTTTAAATATAACAGAGCTAAATTCACCAAGTTACTTCATAATTTATTTATACAATGTGCACAAAAAAACAATATACCAGTCATCCTTGGCGTGCAAGAAAATAAATTAGGCACTATCAATATCAAACTTTTTTAAATATATGTATTTAACTGGTATCTTTTTCTTATATCTGTGGAAACTACACCGTCAGTTACACACTGTGCTTAATATTTAGTTATCTAGCTGTTAGTTTTCCCAAAAGATATAAAATAAAATAAACTTGTTATCTCTTACGAAATAGAAAATATTCATATTGAAAAACAAGTTAGAAAAACTAATTGAGCCCTACATAATTACTAACTATAACTGTTGACCGAGTGGTGTTTAAAAATGTAGCTTTAAATTTTATATTGAAACTATCAATAAGGGCCTTCCTTAATGATGTCCAGACATTTGGTATCGAAAGCCTACAGCTAAGTCATCTATCCATCTTATTTATGGTTGTCCGATGTTTCGCTTGCCGAACCACGGCGATCCTTTGACAATGTTTTGAATTTTAACGACCATCTGTTTTATGTGCCTTATGGCTTGGCCCACTGCCACTTCAAAAAGCTTATTATGTTCTTGGTGATTATTTATTTAGCCAAAAGCACGCATACCAAACACTTAACTATATCAACTAAATCAGACTATGTTATGTGTGGAAAACATAGGCACCGCAATTTAGTCGATTTTGCCGTTTCTGAGAACGCATAGACACAGATATTTATTTTCTCTCATGTTTGTCGCTACCAAGCAAATGAGATTGCGCTTGCGAAGTGGATCACGCTTTGATGCGAGTCTCCTTTTTTGATTCGTGCATTCGTAATTTAATGATTTGTTTAGAAGATCGTATTTCGAGGATTAATTAGACTGATCACTTACTGGTAATACCAATCTAATCGAACCAAAAGCTTTCGAGATACCGGCAATTCAGTTCAGTATGTCCGAAGCTCTAAACTCGCATCACTGAATACGAACATTCGTGAAATGAGAGGTATGGGGTAAAGCGCCCTCATCCGGTAACTGAACGGTAGATCTCTGCATTGAGGGCATTCTGCAGATGGAATGAACTCAGGCACGTGTGCCAGCCCGGGTCAGGCAACCTCGTCATACCCAATGCAATATGTTAGACCTTATCAGTAATAGCACGTAATAACCCGTGGGTCGTATCGTACACGCCGAACAACCGAAACTTTTGGATGGATAATGGATGTTTCGTATTTCGCACCAACTACGGAACATTTCGCATTGATTGAAAGTTTGATTATTGGAACTTGAATAAACAACTGGGAATGATAATTGCTTTGGTTGTAAATTTATTGATTGCTAAAAGATAGATGTACCTAATAAAAAGTTTGAGACCCATACTCTTATGTATGTTTTTCTGTTTGTATCATCTTTTTAAAAGTAATTATTCTATGCATCTGAGTCTTCTAAACCTACATCGATCTGTTACCAACTAATTTCATAAAGGTGGTGGAAAATTGTTTGTTTGTGATTTCTATATTTTCAAACTCTATGTTACCTACATAGAGTTATAGACTCAACAATCTTCTTGGGATTTTGCATACTTACATACCTTCTTATTTTATATAGGAGCACGGAGACTTGGGTTTGGGATAGCACTTGGGCAATCTATCATCGCGAAAAAACTTACTATTCCAGTGGGATTACGATAAAAGACTCTTCAAATTTTTACCCTGGATATTCTAGCGGGCGACACCGGCGGTAATAATATGTTTAAGTCCAGGAGTTAGATTTTTTGTCTGATCAAATCTCTGCCACTGTTCTGATTTTACACACTCTCTAGTATTAGGCACCCATTAATGGAGTAAGGTTTTGCCTAGGTAGGCTAGTTTGTACCGCGGTATAATATGTCAGGGTATAACACGGGTTATACTGAGGGTTAAAAGCTGATGGTTTTCATCACCATAAGAATAATTTCATATATTTAAACATACTGATTCACTTTACAAGAAAATAAAAAAAAAACTATTCCAATTACTACTTTAAAAATATACCAATTACGATTGTAGATAACTTAGGAGCCACTGGGCCGATCCATATGAGCTTAAAAAAATACCGTGAATCAATTTGGATGCATAAGTCTGCATCCAAATTGAAACACTCATAAACTATTTTTACTAAAGAATACCATCATTAGAACCTACTTTCATTGTAATGGGAACAAATGTTTGTAGGCGCAAAAATAAACTAATAGTAAGCCCGCTTTTTATAATTTGGTTAAGAATATCACCGAATTTCTAGCTATCAAATTCCGTAGTTTTAAATTACTTTTTCTAAGTAACAGACACGAGTTGCATATATATCCGTCCAACTCACCTGCGGATCGGGGATAATCTCGGTAAATCTGTGCTGAAGCCATTGAGCCGATATCCGGATACTGTAGGTCTTCGCTTGCCCTCTCATAATATGTAGTATCAACATGTGGGGAAGTATGTTTACACCAAGCACGGCACAGTTTTATAAAAACCGAAAAGGAAACGACTAAACACCGCTTTTGTGTCTAAAACATTTCCCTTTACATCGCTCTCTGTTGTAAAGCCGTTCTTTATGCCTTTTTTCATTGTTTGCCCTGAGGGCAAATATAGAAAAATAACATAGCGAAACTTCATAAAGGTTCAAGTAAGGTTTTCATTAAAATCACATTCCAAACATGTTGTATGTTTGGTTTACTTATATTCTCTCTAAAAACCTTAATTTATTCTTTAGAAAACTAGAGGAATTATTAATTTTATTATCTAAGACTAAAAATAATGTAATAATTTGCGGAGACTTTAACATTGACATTTTAAAATTGAATAGGACATCTCTTGACTTGGAAAATTTATTACTCTGTTATAACATTAAATTAAATATAAGACAACCCACACGACTCTCTAGTAATAGTTGTATTGATAATTTTGCTATCACTTTCAAAAGAAGTTGCAAAAGCCAGGTGTTAGACTTAGGGCTTTCAGATCATACGGCTCAATTATTAACATATCCAGTACGAAAAATAAATAAAATTAAGAGCTGGGCAATTTTTAGAAGGGATATAAGCAGCGAAAATTTGTTAAAGTTCAAACAAAGTATCGATAGTCTTTCTTTTTCAGATATGTATCAAATTGAAAATGCCAATGAGGCTTACAATGTATTTTATGACACATTTAAGATGTTCTATAATCTGTGCTTCCCTTTGGTAAAAATAAATATAATTAATAATAAAAAACAAAAATGGATGAGTAAAGGTATTAAACTGTGTGTTAAAAAACATAGGGAACTTCTTTTGACATATCGTAAACGACCAAATAAAATAAATCAATCAACTTTAAAGAAATATTCAAAAAGACTAAAAAAAATTATCAAATTAACTAAATTATCTCAAAATAGCTATGACATACAAAAATCTGATAATAAATCAAAAACAATTTGGAAAATTATAAAAAATGCAAAACAAACAGAACCAAGATCAAATATTTCTAAAATAATTCACAACAATACCAATTTTACTGACCCACATGACATTGCAAACACATTTAATGATTTTTTTATAGACCAAATTGACTCAAATAAAAACAATACTCCAAACTATAATATTACTTTTAACTCTATTTTAAATTCTATGTATATCTCACCAACAGTTCCGCAAGAAGTTGGAAACGTAATCAAATTGCTAAAAAATAAAAAAAGTACCGGATATGATGATATTTCGATTATAGTTATAAAATATGTACGTGACTCTATATGTGGTCATTTAAGCTATCTTTACAATCTCAGCGTGACAGATGGCATATTTCCTGACAGACTCAAACCCGTAATTATTAAGCCTCTGTACAAAAATAAGGGAGGAAAATATGAGCTACAAAACTATCGGCCTATAGCAATAACATCCGCATTCTCAAAAATTTATGAAAAATTGATATTTAACAATATGAACACTTTTTTGGACAAAAATAACATTCTTGCAAATGAACAAAATGGCTTTAGAAAAGGTAGATCCATAAATGGGGCTATTTTTGATTTACTGTCTAAAATCATTACTGGCATGAACGACAGAACTCACATTAGCGCCATATTTATGGATATGACCAAGGCGTTCGACTATGTTGATCATAATATACTATTAAGCAAATTACACTCTTATGGTATTAGAGGTAATGCATTTCTTCTTCTTAAATCATATCTCACTAATAGAGAACAAATGACAGAAATTTCTAGAATTTGCACAAAAAGTAAAACAGAAATCAAATACATATCGGGAAAAAGGACAATCAAGTATGGCGTGCCCCAAGGAAGCGTGTTAGGGCCATTACTATTTCTAATCTATATTAACGACCTTCCTTTGCACATTCCGCACCCTATGGTTCTTTTTGCAGACGATAGCACTGCGATCGTAAAGTGTAGAGACATTAAGACTTACGAGACGGACTTAAATTCTACTTTACAAAAGATATTAGAATGGCTAACAAAAAATAATTTGAACGCCAACCTTGACAAAACAAAAATAATGCATTTTTCACAAAGGACACATATACCTGACATTAAATTATTCTATCAAAATCGACATATTCAAAATACAACTAATACAAAATTTCTAGGACTTCAAATTGACAGACAGCTAAACTGGAATTTACAGGCTGAAGAAATATGTAAAGCACTGAGTAAATCAGCGTACATGCTCTACAAAATGAAAGACGTTGTTAGTCTAGAGGCACTAAAAACTATATATCATGGCTATGTCTCTTCTAAACTACGATACGCTATTATTTTTTGGGGGAATTGTTCTCAGAGGGAAGCAATATTTAAAGCTCAAAAGAGATGTATTAGGGCAATGTATGGTCTGAAACCCACAGAAAGCTGTAAGACATATTTTCAGTCATTAAACATATTAACGTTGCCGGGGCTCTACATTTTCGAGGTTTCCGTCTTCGTTAAATGCAACCTGAATTTATTTGAAAAACCGTCACACACACGCAGTAGACGGGATGAACATCGCCTGTGCTCTGCTAGAGCAAACACAGCACTAGTGAGCAAAAGTTTTTTCGGAATGGCTCCTAAAATTTATAATAAAATACCCAATAATATAAAAGACTTACAAATGACAATGTTTAAGAACGAACTCCATAAACTTTTGACCACTAAATGTTATTACCATGTAAATGAATTTTTGACTGATAAAATTATAATTGAAATTTAATTTAATTGAATCTGACATTTAAAATTATTTTACTTACAATTAATTTTTCTGTAATTTTATCTGTTTTCCTAAATATTTTTTCTTTAATTATACACATAAATATTTGCATGCTCCAGATAAGCAAAACATGTATGGAACTGGAATCACTGAACATCTTTTTGTAATTATATGTAACCCATGTTTGCAAATAAATATTATTCTTATTCTTATTCTTATTCTATTATAACCAATCTACAATTTCTGGTTTCGGGTCTGGGTGTTTTCTTTGTATCATAATTATGTATGTATTTACAAAAAAAAAAATGTAGCTATGTACCTAGTATATCAGTCACCTAACACCCATAGTACAAGCTCTGCTTAGTTTGGGGTTAGGTGATTCTGTGTGAGTAGTCCGGAAATATTTATTTATTTATTTATTTTTATATTACTAGGGTAACCTTTCATATTTGTATCGTCAACTACAAAATCTTCGTAAAAGAATAAAAATTTGTTCTTTGAATTGCAAATACATAGAACTCAACATTTGCGTAACAACGGATTCTTCAAAATAAACAGGGCGTGCTAAAATTAAATTGAATCGATGAAGTTGTCTACCTCCAGCGAAGTTGGCACTTTGAACGCCTCGGTTCAGGTGCAAACAACTTTGAACAGCCTTAGCAAAGCCTAGCAGGAAGTTAAGAGGCCCATACATTTCGGTATTGCGTACCGGTAATGTTCAATGAGCTTCCCTTAGATAAGTAATGGTGTAATTAAAATGATTAAGTTTTGTGGTACATCAAATATGAACAACTGCATAGGAACAAAGTGTTTTTTTTTAATTATTGCCGACATAATCATTCAATTAATCATTAAAGGAAAAATTAATTTGATAAGTCTGATATGGACCCATACTACCCAGGGTTCCGTGTAAACTTTAAACATATTTTGCAATAAAACTAAAAACAATATTAGTAAAACAAACGTTTTAAAAGTGCAAAGCGGTAACCCATCCAAGTAATGGGGTCGCGCAACGTCGCTTAGCTGTATAAAAATCACATTTATTGTAGATAGTATAGCCTGGTGACAGACGGACAGATAGACGACGAAATCTCAGTAATACTCGTAGGGACATTCATGTTTTACCCTTTAGGTACGGAACCTTAAAAATATTTAAATAAATAAATACCATTGTTATACAAATATACCGATGAACTTTCATAATGAGGCCGGCGTTACATGGCAATCAATACAACATTCTTAAAATGAATTTAAAATGTTAATCATTCCATAATGCTCGACTTAATTAATTAATATGATAGCTGTAACACATGTAGACTAAATTACGTCCGTATTGTTTCTGTTGGCATTTGATTTTGATACTACCTTATTTATTTTAATCGAAGAATAATGAACGATGAACTCTTGCACATAATTTTCCTCGCCTTTGAAGAAAATTACCACGAAGCAAAGTTAAACTAAAAATCTACTCTTTAGTGAGATTGGTATGTTTATGCACTCTATACCTATCGACGAATTCATAAATTGGCCCACAGCTTAGAGAGCAAAGAGTTCAGTACAATTTAGGTAGGTACTTATCAAATTAAAAAAAAAATCTTAAATCATTCATTTATTGCATTAATGTGTACAAATTGGTCATAAAATTAATATGAGCTAACAACATGAGCCCAGACAGGGCATGGCAATATTAGAATCTTATATTTAGATATCTTTATACATATTATTTGAATCTTATTCTAATTATTGTTTACATTTATTAATATCTTATTATGTAGGTACTTCAAATTCAAATGTAAAAATTTAATACAAATATTTATAAAACAATAATTTACAAAACTATAAAGGTATACTATATTATAAAATTATATATACATGACTAACTTGAACATATTGGTCGGATGCACCCCGAAAGGTGGGCACTTGCTGCAACTGCTTGGAACCCGGAAGGAAGTCGCAAGCGAGGTCGGCCCCGAAAACGTTGGCGAGACGACCTTCAAGACTTTTCGGAAAGCTGGTGGCAAACAGCTCTGGATAGGGATTGTTGGAGGGAGTTGGGGGAGGCCTTTGCCCAGCAGTGGGACAACGTAGGCTAATATAAAAAAAAAAAAAAAAACTTGAACATAATTTATATGAAAATTATTAAGTATCTAAGAACTCTTGTAAAGAGTAGAAACTATTTTGTACAAGGTAATTTTTTAATTTTATTTTAAAATGTTCAATACAATTTTCTGCTTTAATATTTTGTGGAATTTTATTATATATTTTTGTAGCCATTGAATGAGTTCCAGAGTGGAATATTTTTAATTTAGAATAAGTTGTAGCTAGTATTGTATGGGGTCGAAGATTTGATGGACGGGAGTCTTCATTAAAGAAACTAGGGATTTTTTTCACAAAGAGTTTTCACAAATATATAGATACCAGTTACGTTAGAATATTATGCAGGTTTAATACAACTTTTTAAATTATCATAGTCTTTAACTATATATAGACCTATGTATAACGGGTAACAATAAAGTTATAATATTTTTTGTTTAAATGTTATCTTAATTAATTTATTGACTTTTAACTATTTACATTTATATTTAGTTTATGACAATATTGAGGACATTAATTATTATTTTGATAGTAAGATTTGTAATCAATTAATTTTATTTTGTAATAGATATTCAGATACAATCTAAAAATAATGAATTTAATAAATTGATGAATTATATTTATTTATAAAAATATATTTATGGTTTATACCGTGATCATAGCGCTTGTCACAGAGTCGAAATCGGTATCGGAAAACTCAAAAAACGTCAAATCAGTGTATGTTACCAGTTAAAAGTCAGTTAAAGGTATTTGTTACTAGAACCGTGAGGCCCACAAATGCACCTACTCGAGAAACAGGGACAAAAGGTTGGACATAGAAGTTAAATGACCTAGGGCTACGGTGGCAGAGGGAAGCCGGGCTAGTTCGAAATAACTAATCACACTGGATTCATTTGTTAAATAAGTTATGTAGGTACTACCTATTTCATTGGATCAGATCTAAAATGGGCATGCATGTCAGTCAGACTAGTTTTTTTATACGGATTATTCATAGAGGTCGAATTATAAACTTTTACAGTTTAGACATTCCGTTTGACCGTGCTTCGGTAATTTTAACTTTGTATTTGACTAGGACTCCTAGTCTGAGAGCTGCAATTTTTTTAATATTCCTCGTTCAATATGATGTTCATAGATTTAATCAGTTTTTTTTTACTTGCGAACATTTAAGTGAGATTTTCTAAATCACTGTATCTATGGCATAAACTGCCTTTAAATTAGAATAGCCGTTAAGCATAATAAGGTGATAAAATAATCGGGCTACCGTATGGTGTTTGTAACAAGAACAAACAAATTGTATTATAACCCTATTTCATAATTATGTTATTCGTGCGTCCAAATACATACAGCCTTTAAAATTATAACTAAAATGAAATAGATCCTCGTTCTACTTATTAAAAATTCATAGCATTAAAATTTAAATCTTACTTAAATATTGTAACATGTTACCTTATATTATTCTACCAAATATTTCAATTTTTTGTATACATATTTACAAGTATTTCTGTTTCTAATTATAAATGGTAGGAAAATAAATATATTTTATCGAACTCATAGTTCGGGCAATATCTGGTTAATTATAAAGTACGTTAATTTAATAAGTTAATTTATCGTTATTTTTTATTTAATAACGATACATTTATTTGTATATTTGTAGCCCCACGGGTAAACAAACTTTTTGAATTCAATAGGCTTACCAAAAGCCACATGACTGTCTTTATTATTTTTTAACCCCCTACCAAAATAGAGGGGTGTTATAAGTTTGACGTGTCTGTCTGTCTGTATGTCTGGGACATCATAGCTCCCGGACGGATGGAGCGATTTCAATTTAGTTTTTTTTTGTGTATGAAAGGTGAGTTTGGTCCTGGTGTTTTAGGCATGTTTCATGAAAATCGGTTGAGCCGTTTAAAAGTTATGGGGGTGAGAGTGGGGAAGGAAAATCTGCAAATATACTCGAGTGGGGTATCAAATGAAAGAACATCGCGTGCCCTAACTACTTAATACTATGGTGTTTTACTTTTAAGGAAATTAGGGCATTGGAATCGGGGGTTTTTCTTAAATTTTAAATTTAGATTTTAATCATTAAAGATTAAAGAATCCTAGAGACGAATATTATATTAATACAATGTATATTATATTAATACATTTAATATTTCACAGTATGATGTCATCATACTGTGAAATATTAAATGTTACGTTTGTGAGTTGCCTTTAAATACGAGGCACGAAATAAAACAAATAAATTTTATATTAATGATTTCCAACATTTCCTTTTTAAGTTTTGTGAGTGATTAACGTTTCCAATTAGATTTGGATGTATTGTTTAAATTTGATTTAAATTGTTATAAGTTCCATTATTTTATTAGATGTTACATATATTATAACTTATATATATTATTTTAGTTTATAAAATACTTGTTTTCCATCCCGCGGCCATCCCTGCGCCGATGATCAGCGTGACACAAAAATTATCTTTAGTCCTTTGACAGGTCTTTTAATTATTTGTACCAAATGTACTGATTTATTTAACCACCTAAAAGTCTACTACCTACTACCAACTGATAGCTAAACTTATCCATAAACTTGATAGAGTAACGCACCTAAAAAAACTCCTAAAAGTAGAATCCAACTCCCTAGACCAGTTAAAACCCTTTCAAACAAAATATCTACCTAGTGCTTATCCATTCTAAAGAAACAGTCGACTAAATATTCCCCGTTGCCAAAAAAAAACTCTAAATTGTTATTCATCTATTTTCGGCGAATCTCCAAATATTTCCAAACTTCAATTATCTAAACTCTAACAATTTGCATCACTTCAGAATTCAAACATCTAAAAATATTTACAGAGCGAGTACGAGGGTCCTTTAAGTCGTTTTATTGTTATTTAGTTGAAAGTGTTGCGAGAATTCTTGTCGTTAGTACGGTCTAAGCTAAAATGTCACGTCCCAAGCATTTTGAAGTGAAGTGTGCCATAATTTCGGCGTGATGTTTTAATGAGAATCTCGCTTTGTACATAGTGTTACATATTACACCGAGAAAGGGCTAACCCACGGTTTAACTCTAGTTGCAGGAAGCTACTGGAATTCATATTTTAGTTTTGTTTATTTAATTAGAAATCCTTAGACTTCTAGGAAATTGTTTTTATTGTTAGAACGACCGCAGATCTGTAAATTCTACCAAACCCCTATTTAATTTCTCCCAGAAAAGAAAATAAGATTAGATAATAACACACCGTAGACACACCGTAGAAAGACACATCCGAATGTTGTGTCTTTTTATGCATAAAATGTTAAATAGTTTCATCTAATAATAACTTTCCCTTTACAAGGGAGGCCTGGATTCACCACGCTGGCCAATTGCGGGTTGGTGAATGTTTTACTTTTTAACGGCAATAGAAACAATCCACATAAAAAAAATTCAAAGCGAACATATAGTGAACCTCATGTTCTATTTGTCCGTATTTAATACAGAATTATAAAATTGTACAAAATACGAACCTAGCATTAAATTCAATAAATAAACAAGAGACCTAAACAAATATACAAGCAATTAATACTGAGAGCGTCTTATGCAAATAATGATTCCATTAACTGTTTATCTGACTTTGCAACATTTATATTAATTTATTAAAAGTCTCTAAAAATAGATATTTGTTTTAAAAAAAATTAAAGTATATAAAAAGAGTAAAAAATCTTTCACTTAAAATGTGAACGGGAGAAATATTCTATAGGGTAGACCGAGGCGAATAGGATCAATTTTTAGGGTTCCGTACCTATTACTAAGTCTTCGTCGTTTGTCTGTCTGTCTGTCACCAGGCTGATAGAGTTGAAATTGAGGGATGGTGTATTTCTGTTGCCGCTATAATACTAAAAACACAAAATAAATAAATATGTATGTGATACAACAAACGTGATTTTGTTAATGTTAAGCAACGTTGCGCCATGTTTCCACCACTTGCTTGGGTGACCGCTCTGACTGCATCGTTTTGCACTTTTCATTATATTTTTTTACCTATTATGTATTTTAATTGCAAATTGTTAATAAACTGTACTGGGGACCCCGAGGTGAAGAATGAGTCTATGTCATTCTTATAATTTTTAAAAGACCATGATATATACAGTATAATGAATGAGAGTATTTTCGTCAAATTTGTAATCAGAAACAATCTAGGTATTCAAAATTACACTTGTCGTACAATTTTCTAAATATTAACCAAAAACTTAAAGAGATAAATATTTATGTATTAAACATAAATCACGTAATATACTGGCTTTTCCCGGTTTTTAGGGCGGGCCCTGTCAGCACATTTCTTGCTTCACTGTTTTTCACAAGCATGACTTTGAATCCGATTGTTGAGTTCTTTTTTCTTAGGAGCTGCTTCCGACATTTATTAGCCAAAAATTAAAGACGTTAGAAATGTTTTTTTTATAAATTGCCCTGTTAATATTATTCCAAAAATCGTTTTTTTTTTTAATAGACCTCTTTTCCTTTAACGCAAGAACATAGATCTCGAAATATAAATAAAATCCAGAGAATTATCAAAAAAATGGTAAAGCCCCTTTATAAAATAATCATTAAAATTTTAAATCATGTTATTGTAATTATCATACACAAAATTTACATATTAGCGACCATTACTGACAATTAATCTATAGATGAAATATAAATTATTTATTCGGGGAAAGAAGGGGGCATACCCTATGATGCCCCTAATCTATAGATGAAATATAAATAATTTATTCGGGGAAAAAAGGGGGCATCATAGGGTTATAACCCTATGATGCCCCTCACACACTCACACCGAACACTCACTTACATTCCGCGCCAAGGCGTTTTTTTAAATATTTTCAAATATCTTATTTTGGTCCTATTCGCCGCTTGACAGTATGCGCCTCAGTCTACCCTATAATTTATTTATCAAACACAACTTCGACACGCGACCATGTTCACTCAAGTTTTCCTTCCGTCCATACGAAATACTTTTAGCTAACGAATTATTTAAATTAAATTACCTATCCTGTGTTTTTGGGTGTTTGTTCAGGACTCGTAAACAAGTTAGGTATTCACAATTTTCGACACAGGGATTATGTAATTCTCGTACAAGCATTGTTTTGATTAGGTTGCTTAACTCTTTCAAATTGGGAGAAAATCGTAAATTGCTTAATAGTACATTTAAATCATTATAATACCTCTATATTATTGTATTCTAATTATAAGTTAATATATATATGTATTTTTAAGATCTAATAAATCCAGGATAATTTGTGTAGGAGTCGGGCGTTGACACTACCACACAGTTGTAAAGCTTCGGTAGTGTCATCGTATCCTATTATTTTATTATAGACCTGAATAAATGATTTTATTTTATTAAATTATTTATTTGACGTTTTTGGATCGTAAATTAGAGTTTTAGTAGACGCGTTTTAAGATTATAAATGGGAACACGCCATTATTTTACGAATTTTGGATCAAATCGTGGTATGAGATCCGTGTCTTAAGTTTTTTAATTGTAACAACACATCTAGATTTAAAAATTTGGGTAACTTTTGACGAAGAAAATGACACTCGGTGCTTATTATTTGAGCCACGAGTCGTCATCAGTAATACATTATATAACTAGCGGTCGCACGCGACTTCGTACGTTTAAATTCGAGATTTTCTCTCTTTAAAAACATAGGACTTGCATACAAAAAACTTCCAACCCTCGTTTTATTTTCGAAAATATATTTTACACTTGCTTCGTGTTTTTCAATGAAGAATCCTCATACTGAGGTTTATTAGAATAAATAAAAGAAACCCATGTGCAAATAAGCTCTTAATACTTAGGGCATGTTTCACCATCTCCGAGTAAACTTGGACAATGGTTAAAATATAGAACCGTTTTGCTCAGTCACAGGTGACAAAGCGAGTTAGCTCTTGACATCAGTAACCATTGATTGACACTTATTATTGACATTACAAACTATTAAAATATATATCATATTTTAAAATCGGACAGTAAACCCTGACATTAGCGCGTTCAATCAAACTCTTCAGTTTTATAATTTATCATAGATTTTAAAAACGTGAATCATATATTTATTTTTTAGAAAGGTTTGCCGCTAGTAAGAAATAATAACATTTTATTTTAAATAATTTCATTTACTTAAGCTGAACCCCGAATTTAACATATCGCAAGAAAATGATAAAATAGGGATTTGGTGAAATCCCAGCTGGATTAATGTCCCCGGAATTATTAAATCTTGATTTTGTGAACATTAAAACGTGAAGATAAATTTTTCTTTCTTATTTAGTTGGCAAAGGCCAAAGGGCCTTTGCCCAGCAGTGGGACACAGGGGGCTCATAATAATAAATAATAATACAAATTTAGTTGGCACATATACTAATAGACTGAAGTAAAAAATTGCGTATAATTCGGAGAGTTATAATAAATAACCAGTATTAACCAAAAAAGAGGGGTGTTATAAGTTTGACGTGTCTGTCTGTCTGTCTGTCTGTGTCACCATAGCTCCCGACCGGATGGAGCGATTTCAATTTAGTTTTTTTGTATGTAGGGTGAGTCTTGCGCGAGTGTTCTTAGACATGTTTCATGAAAATCGGTTGGGCCGTTTAAAAGTTATGGGGGTGAGAGTGGGGAAGCAAAACCGAAAATCTGCAAATATACTAGTGTGGGGTATCAAATGAAAACGCATCGCGTCCACATTACATAATATTATGTTGTTTTACATTTAAGGAAATTAAGGCATTGGAATCGGGGGTTTTTCTTAAATTTTAAATTTAGATTTATTATAAATCACTATTTTATTTGACTTTTTTGTGAAAGTTATTTAGATTTTTTTATTCCCCGATGGAACCGAACCCTATCACTAAGACTTTGTTGTCTGTCTATGTTTCCATCCATCTGTTACCAGGCTGTATCACTAATAAATCAATAAATTAATATATTAGTGTTTTTTTGCTAAAATTGGGTATATAAGCCACCTGAAAGCCAAACACTCGTCGTGATATTTTTTTCTTTCTTGTAAGTTTAAGTTCGGTAATTATAGAGAAAAAAAAAACAAATTCATTATATATTTACTGATCAGTAAAATATTTCCGGACGATTAAAAAAATACACACATGTAACATTTTTCACGGCCCTCCTGGAGCGCCACTGCTTTTTTTTCATATTGTGGTACGTATTCTGGTTGCAAAAAGTGGTTTTTCTGACAAGCAATATTTGTAATTCTCAAATTTTCTCACTTTATTATTCCCCGTTAGCTATTCTCTATTATACGTAAGTTATTCTGAGCCCAATACAAACGTATTGTTTATTCAATAGATTTTTCTTTTCGAAGTTTTATTTTAAAAAACCGTTAAGCTCCAATATTTAAATAAATTTGACGATAGTATAAGCCCTGATTAGTTTTGGGTTAAGAGATGACGTGTGATGTTTACTCCGGAAATATTTAATTGAATATTTAATGAAAGATGGCATGTGTAGGAAAGGAGTGGGTGTTGAATTGATGGAAGATAGAGGAAAATGAAAGCAAAATACAATGAGAAACAAGGGCAGGAAAGTAGATGTGATATACGGATGGACAGTCAGACATACAGACATGACGAATCCGTTCTGTTTGTTTCATTTAGCTACGTTACAACCCTAAAAATAATCACCATACATAGTCTTAAGTTCTGAAATAACAACCATAAATAACCATATGTTTCGAAATTGATATTTATTTCATCATCACCCTATTAACGTTCCCACTGCTGGGACACAGGGACTTATCTCTTGACGAGAGAGATTAGGCCTTAATTCACCACGCTGGCCAAGTGCGGGTTGGTGAATGTCACATGTCCTTCAAACTCTTTTAAAGTTCTCAGAACATGCCGGTTTCCTCACGATGTTTGCCATCACCGTTAAAGCACGTGTTTAAAGCGCACATAAATTTCTCAAGAAGAAAAATCCAGAGGTGCGTGGCGGGGTTTGAACCCACGACCTTCGGAATGAAAGTCGAGTGTCCTCCCACTTAGCCAACACGGCTTTTTTTTTCTTTATAAAAGTATAATAATTTATTTATAAAATTGATTTATAAAAGTATAATTAAGTTATTATAAACAGGATAAGATTAACTGTTTAGAAAGTAAAAATATATTCAGAAATGAGAAAGAGATTAAGTAGTTATTTGATCAAGACAAACAGTTATAAATAAATAATTATCTCCGGACTAATTAAACAGCATCACCTTACCCCAAACTAAGCAGAGCTTGCACTTTGGATGTTAGGTGACTGATATACTACAAAGATAATTTTTTTTTGGAAATACGTACTTATGATTCATAGAAAACAACAAGAAAACACAATTTTAGATTAGTAGATTGTAGTCATTGTACTTTTAAGTGTATAATAAATCAAAGCTTTTGTAATATTAGATGAATGTCTATCCCCTAAGTTTGATCTCAAAAAGAAAGCTTGCATAACCACAAGACGTAAAACTGTCAGTCCTTGTTCATTTTTATTCAGATTCAAATCGCGTCCGGCGAAATAACGAGAAATCCTTTCGTTTTGCTGCTAGATGTAAATCCCTTTTTGTCCTCGTTTCACTCCTGACATGGGAATACCGACAGATTACTTGTTTATTATTTTGTTCTGGGACACATTTGAATCAAGCGAGCTGAAACGACTACGTGTTTTTTTGCTGGACATCCCGGATGGCAACTAAAAAATTCAACAAAAATTTAACAACTTTTAGGATTTGTTAAGATAAATAAACCGAGTTAAAAAACTGTGTTAAACTTTTGTGTATAACTCAAGAATAACTAACAATTAAAAATTTTATTGCAAGCATCTTTTATATCTTAATATATATAAATCTCCTGTCACAATGTTTGTCCTCAATGGACTCCTAAACCACTTAACCGATTATAATAAAATTCGCACACCATGTGCAGTTCGATCCAACTTGAGAGATAGGATAGTTTAAATCTCAAATTATAGTCGCAATTTTAATTTACTGCTAATTATTTTACTGTTATTATCTACAGGTTAACAAAAGTGTAAAATAAATGTCTTTTTATAGGTTGTCCATGATTTTTCTTGATAAGCTATTCATACGTGGTGGTAAAATACTCTTTGAGCTATTTATTGTCTATTTCTCGAAAGTTCAATATTCAACATAGTTTTCAATCATTTTTTTCTGACATGAGTTTGAAGTACTTCATTATTATTTTTTATTTTTTTGTTAAAAGCGTCCGTGAAATAGCGGAGATTATCTATATTCTATATAAATAAAAATGAATTGTTGTTCGTTAGTCTGATTAAAACTCGAAAAACGGCTGGTACGATTGAGCTGATTTTGGTTTTAAAATATTTGTCGTAGTCCAGGGTAGGTCTAAACGGTGAGCAAATAAGGAAAGATTGCCGGGAACTTTTTTTACCCGTGCGACGCCGGCTGGGGCGGGCCGCTAGTAAAAATATAATAATTAAAATCTGTTCACATAGAGCGGTTAAACTAAAAGGTTATTGAAACCGAGTTTTGAATTTGACACGTAGAATTGAAAACATGGTATGGGACCAACGCGTTACTAGTCAAAGTCAAAATTTATTTCCATAAATACATGCATAAGAAATGTAAAAAAAAATTTTGAGTATTTAAAATATTTTTTGTCGAAGGACGTATATCAACAAAATAAACTAAACTAAAAATTATATCACGGTAATAGGATTATCTTGCAAGTTCGCTTAATTTTTTAAACACTGATGTTGAAAAGCGAGTACAACAACACAGCTTCTATCTCTTATTACTTGACTGCGAGACGCAAAGGAGGGGCAATATGTCTGTCTATGTATGTATGTTCCTTTGTAAGCACTATACAGACCAAAAGTCTTGGTCTTGGTCTTCAATGATTAAGATTCATACGTCGACCGATACCTCTTACACGAGCAAGTGTCAATAAAATTCAATAGGGCGATTCAATTGGACGTTATTAAAAAAAAATTAAGTCAAGAAATAATTTCATGTGGAGTACTGTGGAGTATCGTTTTGATCCGACTTACTGCTAAGGATCTACATAATATGTGTTATGATCAATGAAACGTCTCGAGTCTAGACAACAACTGGCTTTATTCAAGTACCCCCACATACAAATAATAAAATAATCACAACATCTTCCCCTTTAATAAAACACTCAACCACCACCACTTAAGCTAAACTAACTTAATAACACGTTTTATTACTTAGTTAATTTTTAACAACACTTGTTGTGAACAAAGATAATATTATACGTGACTAAACCAAAACTTAATTGTTCATCTAAAGAAGTAGGTAGGTATGTAACTAGCGTTATAGGTGCATAAATAACACCTTATAATACCTGATAAGGAAAAGCTTAAAGTAATATACATAATTATATACACTCACTATCCTCCTTTCCTAGAAAAATATAGCTACACTATAATTATTAGCAGTGAGCATTTTAAGAAAATGTTATTAAATATACCTAATAGATCATTAATATTAATTACTTAACTATTTCTGCATAACTATAACATAATGCAGAGAAAAACTTTGTTTCACTCTTACATAATAACTTTGCTTTAAAATCTGTAGTGTAAAAAAATAAACATTTATTGAACAAGTATGAACGAGAAGTTAATGGATGAATACAAACGTGAAATAGGTATGTTTACATACCTAGTATTATTTATTATATTGCTGAGCTATGCGCTGCTCAGCAATTTTTTTCGCTCTGCGTGTGAGAGGCACAGACGGCAGCATATTTTGATCAGGAATAATGTTCTCACAATCAAAAGTTACATATCTTTTTGTTTTATTGTCCGTACAAACATCACTTAGCTCCTCCTCCGAGCTCCGATCCGAGCGATCAGTTTTGTCAATACTTATTTGAGAATTACATTTAATTAAGTGACGACGATTACGTCTATATCTGGCGCCGGCCTTTGTTTGTACAATATATGATCGAGGAGTATAAGAATTTGAAACAATTTTTCCTCTATTCCTATTTTTACCATCTAAGCAAATTACAGTGTCTCCTTTCTTTAAATCAGATAATTTTTTACAACTTCTATCATAGTACATTTTAGAATCATTTTGTTTTTTTATCATTGTTTGATATTCAGATGGGCTTATCGGCTTTGGTACCGTGGACAACGAAGCCTTCGCCCCATTAATAGTTGTGCCGGAGAACTCAAACCATCCCTGGGAGTGTTTCTATAATTTAACAGAGCCAAATGAAAATCGCTGCCACTTTGAATTGACTTTTTTTAATAAGTTTTTTATCGTTTGCACCGCGCGCTCACTTCTACCATTTGACTGCGGATAATTTGGTGATGAAGTCACGTGATCAAATCCCCATTCATTAACAAATTTTTTAAATTCTCGACTAGTATATTGAGTTCCGTTATCACTTATCAATACACTTGGTATTCCATGTCGCGAGAACAATTCTTTCATTTTAGATACTACTTCGTTAGAAGTCAAGTTATTTATTTTGGAGACTTCTGTAAAATTGGAGTAATAATCAACCACAATTAAGTAATATTTCTTTTTGTATTCAAAGATATCTGAGCCTAATTTTTGCCACGGTAGTTCGGGAATTTCCATGGGTATCATCGGCTCTTTAGAGGGTGCGTTTGAGTGCTCCTGGCACGTGTGACACCGCTTTACAAACATTTCTATGTCATGTGACATTCCTGGCCAAAACATT
Source organism: Gymnoscelis rufifasciata (assembly GCA_929108375.1). Taxonomy (NCBI): domain Eukaryota; kingdom Metazoa; phylum Arthropoda; class Insecta; order Lepidoptera; family Geometridae; genus Gymnoscelis; species Gymnoscelis rufifasciata. The sequence continues at coordinate 5,526,653 of OV815302.1, read as the reverse complement.
ACTTGTCTCGCGCGTCGCTTGCACCTGTCTATTCCTAAATGACCTTCATGAATAAGCTTTAACATTTGTTTCCTTAATTTATAGGGGATTAATACTAGGTTATTCCTAAATATGACATCATTGACAACAAACAAGTCTTCTTTAAATGGCCAATAATATTTAACTAATTTATCAACATTGTATTTATGATCCGGCCAACCAGAATTTATATATTTATATAACATTTGTATTTCTGCATCTAGTTTCGATTCTTTTTTTATGAGTGTAAGTTTATCGTTAGATATCGGCATAGTTTCTATCATCATCTGTAACTGATAAACAACGTTGCTATGAACCTCTTCGCTATATAAGTCAGGAAGCGGCGCACGAGACAACATGTCGGCGATGTACATGTATTTACCTGGTACGTATGTAACAGTCAAATCGTAACCTTGAATTCGAAGCAGCATTCGTTGTAGGCGGGCCGGGACAGACATCAAAGGTTTTTTAAAAATGCTCTCTAATGGTTTGTGGTCCGACTCGACCACTACCCCCTTCTGACCATACACATACTGGTGGAACCGTTCGCAAGCAAACACAATTGCTAACATCTCTTTTTCGACTTGTGCGTATCTTCTCTGTGCATCAGTGAGAGTTCGCGACGCGTATTCTACCGGGCGGCCGCACTGCAGCAGCACGGCGCCCAGCGCGTCGCGCGACGCGTCCACCGACAGCAGCACCGCCTTCGTAGGGTCATACAGCGCCAGCACCCCGGCACTTGTTACCGCATCCTTTAACCTATTAAATGCAACGCTCTCGCTTTCTTCCCATCGCCATTCGTTCTCCTTTTTTAATAAGTTTGTCAGAGGAATAGCTGTTTCCGAATAATGAGGAATGAATTTTGATAAATAGTTTACTGCACCTAAAAATCGTTCTAACTCCTTCCTATTTTTTGGAGATTCTATCTCTTTTATTGCTTTAATTTTATTATAATCTGGCCGTATACCATTCGAATCAAACACATGCCCCAAGTAAGTAACTTCTTGCACACCGAACTTGCATTTTTCTTTGTTAAACTTTAAATTTATTTGTCTCGATCTCTCTAGCAAGGCTTTCAAACGACTGTCATGAATTTCTTTGGTGTTTCCCCAAACAATAACGTCATCAATGTAATTTTCTACTCCTTCTAACCCCTCTAGCAGTTGACGTAGCTTACTATGAAATACTTCTGAAGCACAATTAATTCCAAAAGGTAACCGCAAAAATTTATACCTTCCGAAGGGTGTGCTGAAAGTACAAATATCAGAGCTTTGTTCGTCTAACTCGACCGTCCAGAAGCCCGAGTTGGCGTCCAGCACGGAGAAGTAGCGCGCGCCGTGGAGCCGCGAGGCCAGCTCGGATACCGTGGGAAGCTGAAAATGCGCTCTTTGTACAGCTTTGTTTAATTCTCTCGGATCTAAGCAAATACGAATTCCATTGTTCTTTTTGGCTACCAATACTAGAGGATGCACCCATTGCGTAGGATGAGAAACCTTCTTAATGACACCTAACTGTTCCATCTTATTTAATTCACCCTGTAATCGATCACGCAAACCATGTGGAATTTTTCTCGACGCACAAATTACAGGCGGTACAGATTTATCAATAACTATGTTATATTTACCTGGTAAACATCCCAACCCCCGAAATAGATCATTGTAATTTTGCAACTCCATTGTTCTTATGCGTTTTATTAGACCTAAATGTTCGCATGATTTCTGTCCCAGCACACTACAACATTCCATATCCGCGATAGCAAATTTTAAATTATACATGACATTTTTGTAAAACCAAGGTAAAATACATACACCTTTAACCGGTATAACATCGTGCGTATATGAGAATAGCGGCAACCTTTTATTTATAATTAACGAGTCATCAAAGCCTAGCATCTTAAATCTACGATAAGACAATACATTTAAATCGGCTCCCGTATCAAGCTTAAAATTTTCTTTTCCATTTTTACACCAAAGTTCCTGAAACCAGTTATCGGGCCTACTATTTTCGTTTCCGAGGCCGACAGTTGAAACGTAAAAAGCATCATCATCAGAGCCACTAAAATTGTCAGTTATACCTTCGGCTTCGTACACTTGATTCACTCTGTTACGATCACTATAGCGATTAATAGAATGATTTGACTTACAATAGCGTGCGAAGTGTCCACGTTTACCACAAGTGTAACAGTCGACCCGTCGCGCCGGACACCCCTCAGCCGAGTCGCAGCGCGGCCCTCCGCAGGAGTTACACGGCGGACGCGCGCCGATCGCGCGCCGGCCGGCCGCACGCTCAGCGCCGGCAGCTGCGTGACCGCGCCTCGGTTGCGCGGCGGACGGCGCCCGCCGGCCCCAGGTCCCCGGGCTCCGGCCGCGTCCTCTATAACCCACGCTGTCGATGTGCTCCGAACCGATGCTCGAACTCGCCATCTGCTGCTCACTCTCCTGAGACGCCTCAACAGCTTGACAAATTTTTATCGCCTTATCTAGATCTAGGTCGTCACAACGAAGCAGCCGGTCCCTCACGGCGCTCTGACGGATCCCGCAGACCACTCGATCTTTAATCAAATCTTCCTCTAGCGTAGAAAATTCACATTTTTTACTCAGTAGACGTAACGCCGTCATATACTGTTGAATATTTTCACCTTCCTCTTGGTTTCTGGTAAAAAACTTATATCTCAGTAGCGTTAAGTTAGGCTTCGTTCCGAAACATGAATCAAATTTTTTTATCAAAACCGTGACGTCGTCTCGCTCACTTTCTGTCTCGAAAGAAAACGTTTGATAAATATCAAATCCGTCTGTCCCTATAAGGTTCAACAATAGGCTAGCTTGGACACTCGAGGGTTCCGTATGTACTCCTGAAGCCTTCACAAACAGGAGGAATTGTTGTTTCCATTTTTTCCAAGCCTCGGCCCGCCCGACGGGCCCACTGACGCCATCCATATTTAACTCTAATGGCGGTCGTGCATGTTCCATTTTGATTCACTGATATTTCCGATTTCTACTGTTCACAAACTTATAATAATGCTAACACATATGCACAAGTAGATCTTCTTTCGTATTTATCGTTCAAAATTATAAATAATTCGCGCAATACGTATAATAAAATCCTAAAACCGCTGCCACCATGTTATGATCAATGAAACGTCTCGAGTCTAGACAACAACTGGCTTTATTCAAGTACCCCCACATACAAATAATAAAATAATCACAACAATATGTATGTATATATATATTGATTTAATGTTGCGTGACGACCATTCTCACTTAATAGGTTTATAGACGGTTAAAAATCCCAAAAAAGTGAAGTTGCAATCGAGTTATATGTAAATTTTCTTAATTTCAGCTTGTTCTTGTTTTACAATATTGGTGTTCTTAACAATAGTAGAATATTATATTGTATTCACGTGAGTAAGCCCCGATTTCACCATTGGTTATGAACACGATCAGATCAGGCTAAATTTTACTGCCTAACTGAGATCAAATTGACATTACATTGACATTTTTCAATCGTTGAACTTGGTTTCATAAAACTCGATTTGTATCATAAAATGGTGAAATTGGGGCTATAGTAAAGTATTATATTGCCTAAATGACTAATATTGAAATAATATTCTCAGACGCTATAACACTAGAACATTGAGCAGCTGCACTACAAGCCCTCTGAGCGCAGGTCAACGCTGCCTTGTTCTGGCGTAAAGCAAGTGTACTTAACTGGTTAGTTTCCTAGATTCGGCACTGGTGGAGTTTCAAAATGAAGTCTCTCGTTCGGTCCTCCGCTCCGCGCTTCGTCGGATATATAAATACAAATCTGACGAATTTAATTTCCGCTTCTATTATTTATTTAAAACCATGCTGGAAAATTTTATACTTAATTGGTATTTTGAGACTGAAATGCTCTGGTTATGCATATCATAGCGCAATAGGGTTTATGTTGATGTAGCTTGTGGTTCTGTGTTGTTGGTCACATTTAATATTTGTATTTTTTAGTTTGATTTACTGAAATAATAATAAAATAAAATTTGTATACCAAATATTTTAGTCAAGTATGTGATAAATTTTTTTAAGACTATTATCTAGTAAAATGTACCATTAAAATGGCTAATAAATTATTTCTATTCTTGAAAGAAGCCACGCGAAAGTTTGCACGGGTGAAAATTACCCATATAAACCTTCCCCGTTTTTCCTAACTAATGCTTTAACCGCATTAAGATCAGTTGAGTAGCTTAAAATATCTAGCGAACAGGTAACAGAAGATAAATATTTTATAACCGTCTTCTGAAATAGAAAGAGGTTCTCAATGCAGCATGGATAATTTTGTATATTTCCTCATTTAAGGTTCTTTTACCGCGGGCAAATGTTTAACTTAGTGGCTCGAAGAACAAGTTTTATATATAAAGCTATAAACTAGGTATTTGGTATAGTAATTGCTTTTTGTCTACATAAATTATTATTCTGTGGATTATGTTCTTGCAAGTGTTATGGATATTTCGTCGTTTCATACCACAAGCTGTTTATAACACGGTATGAATCGGTATGGTTCGCGCTCTTTTAGTATTTAAAATCTTATACCTTCATTATTATATCATTTATGTATATGAAAAATAACTTACGATCCATTAGGAGTTTATCAATTTAAAATAACTTCTACAATGAGCCTCAAACTAACATGTTACGCCTAAGTATCATAAGTAGCTTCAACTTCATATGAAGTACGGAGCAAATGTACCTACTTAAATAAAGAACGTAAGTACATAGTACTTGTCCACAGAGAATAGGCACTTGTGCTGTAGAACCGCTCCCGTCGCGTGAAAGTCTGCTGAAAATTAAATTACTGAAGCGTTTCCACTGGGCACATAATCAATGTTAGTTCCTGACTTACTCAACACAGCGGACTATCCTGTTGAATCAAATAATTTAGCTCACTGGAACATTTCAGTAATAATCGAACCGGAACATTTCTGGCCAAGAAACTAAACGCATCAGCTAACCTTTACAGTTCTTGTAATCTATTTATAACATTGAGTGCATTTCAACTGTCGCAGTCTATTAGTATAAAGTTTTTAAAGCCATTGAGAGCGACAGAGGGTCTCCGGCAGTTGACCGGTGGGTATCGGAGTTTCCATTACGTAATAGCTGATACTGACCAGTAAAAGTAATACATTTAAGTAATAGCAATTTACTCAACTGTTCACTAAACGTTTGGTTATTAGTTGGAGTGAAAATGTTGTTTTATTAGCATTACTATTAATGAGTAGGTAAACTTTTTAATGACCTCCTAATTGATAAATCATAATTAACAGTTAAAGACATTTTTGTTCTATGATCTCTTAAAAATGTTTTAAATATTACGATTTGATTAGGTAGATGTTGGTTTTTGCTTAGACAAGTGTGAAATTTTAAGACAAATCCGCAGAGCTTCTTTATTTGATTACTTAGACTCATGTTTAAGCGACTTTCAACGACAAAAAGTCGAGGAATTTGGCATGTATTTTTAGTTCTCGAGTTATCTTCAAAATTGTTCTCAATTTTTTCTGAAAATGTTGGGAAATGGTTGTACCCAGGGAAAAGTTGGGCAACATTCTTAAATTTTCCAACTAAAAGTAGATTGTTAAGTTTTAATTTAAATCAACTGGAAGGAATCCTCTATAAGCGCTATAAGCGAAAATTAGCTTTGTGTTCTTGAAAATCGTCAAGTAATAATGCCTCAAATCCTTCAATGTAGGTCAGTTCGACTGCACCTAACATGTTAACTCGGAATAAAGTTAGGTTAGGTTACCGCCTGTATCGCAACAAATAACGTTCAACTCTTATTCTCTGAAGGGGCAAATTGAAAAATTCCTGCAGAAACTGCGGCCTGTAGTAGCACTAGAAAATCTTGGACATTTCCGTGTCCATTGCCGCGGACATTTATCTCCGTTTCACACATGTCTTACATTCGTACCTACATACCTACATACATACCCCCAGCACGTTATACTGGCCCGAGTACTCTTAAGAAATGAAATATATTTACTCAAAAGCAAATGGAAACGTTATCCGACGACCATAGCTCAGCATTATAGTTGTGAAACGCGTAAGTGTAGCCATTTTTTCTTTTGTAAGCTTTGTTTATTCTTTTCTTTTCCTTTTTCCGTTATGAGTAATGGAGAGGCTGAGCGCGAGTGACACGAGCGGTCGGTCCTACACGAGAAATACGTTTACAATGTTGGGTTGTGATTGTTGCTTTGCTTTGGGTTGATTGTGAGATTTCCCGCCACTTATATGCGGGGGATGTCGCGAGGATTCCTTGTTCGTATATTTAAATTTATATGTGACATTTTTCATGCTACGCCGCGTCCTGTTGGTTTCACGGATCATAACCAAGTGAATTTGTGGATAAACAATAGTTAGAGTATTACATTGTCGGAACGAGAACAAATGTATTTTGCAATGTAAGCTTCCTTGTGCTTTCTGGGGTACGCCTAGAAGGTTTATGATTGATAGCGCTTTTGAAACAAAAGAATGGTTTTGTGGTTTATTTCGTAATATTTGTGAAGATTTCTCGCATGGAAAATTTATATTTTGTGTTGTTAGTGTAAATCAAACATGAAAGAATTGAAAATATTGGTTGTTGGTTAGCTCATATTAGCTTATAAATATTAATGGATTACGTATAATAAACGGATAATAAACGTAGTAATAAACGGATAACGGTAACAATTGATCTGCCATTAGATATTATAATCATAGATTGAAAACAATCGTAGATAGTTTGGACTATGAATTCTGCTCTGTTGTTTTTGGTTGAACGTAATAAAATTTAAAAATCCACTTATATAAGTGCATGATATCCCACTTTTCGGGAAAGGCTATTTGGTTTAATTCCGCCGAAAAACGCAATTTATACGAGAAAACCCAAGAAAATAAAAATCTATGCTTTAAATGAAATAAAAGCCGCGATCAAAAGCTAGTCTCATCTGCCGTATTACCGCTCTCTAGATGTCCCCAAGGTTTTACTAGCAATAAGACTAATAAACGTAAATTTGATGTGACTGCCAGCACTTGTTGAAATTGGCCTTATTTAATTTAATCACATTTCCTGCTACTACCTACGCCGGTAAGAAGGTTTATGATCGGATACCGTCCTTTCTCTTTGCACCCGTATTAAATTTTGTCAGGGATAGTGATCTTAACGCATTCTTACATACATTTTGGATGGTATCAAGGCCGGTTTATTTTATCAATTTGAGCTTTGAGCTTACCTTGGGGCTAGGTGTTGTTGTGTGGATTGTCCAGCAATATTTATTTATTTTGGGCGGCAATGATAAAATTATCCTGTGTATAATTAAGGTAAACGTGAATCATCAGGTCAGATTGTAGACAAGAAATATCTATATTCCAAAAAAAAACAAATTCAACTGCTAGACAGTATGGTATAATACAGCTTTGGGTATCAATAGACACAGAAAAAAAGGAATTTAGATGTTGTTTAGTTCCGCTGAATATATTCAGGGGTAAATATATCGCTGAATCCGTAAAGCAAAAGAAAATACACATTAAAACCGTAAATATAAAAATAAACAGAATTTGTTCTACCTCTACTATATTACATACAGGTTATATGTTCGGGTTACCACGAGAATTAAGATAGCAAACAATATTATTTTTGTAGAACAATAGATATACCCCTAAATCAAGCTTGGGCCGAGATATAAAGACTGAACCCTGGTATTCAATAAATGCTCAAATATTACTCCGGTTTTTGTCAGAATTTAGATCGCCAGCGGATTGCAATGTCACGAAAGACTGTATCGTAACATACAGTCTTTCGTGACATTGCATACAATTTGATTTAATGAACACCTAACAATACTGTATTAGTGTAAAACTTGGCTACCTATACTGTTTTTAGCATACGAGAGGGTATAATGAGTGGATAAAAATCAAGATAAATGTTTTTGTGTAAAATACGTATTGGGTATGGGTTCAACGTTTCCAAATATGTCGAATACTACCCATTACCGAAAACAAAGCGAGAGCAGAAAGTCGTGTTGGCTAAGTGGGCGCACTCGACTTTCGTTCCGAAGGTCGTTCGTTCAAACTCCGCCGCGTTCCCTTGGATTTTACTTCTTGAAAAATTTACGTGCGCTTTAAACACGTAGTGCTTTAATGTTGAACGCAAACATCGTGAGAAAGCAGGGACGTTCTGAGAACTTTGAAGAGTTTGAAGGCAAGTGACATCTACAACCCGCACATGACGCAGCGTGGTGAATCAAGGAGTGTTCTCTCTCGTCAAGAGATTCGTCCCTGTGTCCCAGAAGTTGTACGTAAATAGGGGCACTTAGCTAAGCGACATCGCTTAGCATCCTTTTTGTCCTGCTTGTCAAAATTCCGTTACCGTTAACATGTAATGATACGATGAGAATCGCTTGTATCCAACAGCTAATTTCTCAAAGCTGCTCTATAACAAGCACTGCACGTGTAGTGTACATCATTCGGTGAAAATTGTTCTAATACCCGCGTAATCCCGTGGAACCACCCACATCTTCCTGGCTTGGTCTTCGTTAATGAGTCATGAGGCCGATATACTTGTCTGTTTGTGTCGCACTTAGGAAATCTGCTTTTGGATTATGAGAATGCAATGATTAGATTATGATGTGATACGATGATGAATCTAAAATCTTGGTACCGAAAGGTGCTCTTAAAATGTATGATAAAAGCGAAGCGTTTTGAATTTTTCCGATACCCTTTTTACGATTTTGTGTATTATACGATAGCAAGCACAATAATTGTATGGTTACGTTTCAAGATCAGTTAGAATAATGTTACCAAATAAATAATACCACACAACACCCTTTTATGAGTACTGTAACAAACAGAAGTTCCAACTTCAAACTCTATGTTAATGATTCCGTTACCGTTACCATGTAATGAAACGATGAGAGTCCATAGTTTCCAACAGCTAAGTTTTCAGCACACAATAACGAGCACAGCACGTGTGTGTCAGGTGTCTCATTTGGTGCAAATTGCTCTAATACCCGCGTAATCCCGTGGAAGCGTTCGAGCACTCACAGCATCCCGTCCCCGCATGATTCTCGGTAATGGGTCGCGAGCTCGATGTGCTTGTCTATTTGTGTCGCACTTATTTTTTTTTATTTGTTTATTAGGACCACCAACAAAAAAATACACTAAAATAGCTTAAAATTAAGGTACAGAATATTTATGTACTAGTGCTTTCATAATTAAAGGTACAAACAGCAAGCGAGCCACAGCTTAGAATATCTGGTTGGTATAGATAATGAGACGATGTCTAGATGGTGAACAGCGTCTGTGTTCTGTGATGCTCTGTGACGATACAGTCTCTAATTCTGGTACCGTAAGGTTTTCAAGATTGCGCCGTTATAATGTTCCTATAAAACATTTTGGAATGGTTTTGTACATTATGTGGATAATCCACGAACAAATAAGAGGGGTATTATATAAAGTAATAAATTTATTATATAAGTGTGACGTTTCGGTCTCCCAATGGTATCATAGTTCCCAAATGGATGAATCAATTTTAAATTTATTATGTTTTTCTTATTAAAGGTGACTTATGCGCGAGTGTTCTTAGACATGTTTCAGGAAAATCGGTAAAGCCACTTAAAATTTTTGGGGGGTAGGAAAGAATAACCGAGTATGTGCCAATATACTCACGTGCGGTATAAAATGAAAGCGTCATCGCGTGCTCATTACAAAGTAATAAAATGATTCACTTTTTAGGGGAATTTAAGTTTTAAAAACGAGTTTTATTTAAATGTCAATTATTCTACTTAAGAGTTACTACTACTACTAGTACTGACTGACTAGTAGTTGATTGACAGACTTTTATCATCTAGCCTAAACAAATAAAAATAGAACGCTGAAATTTAATATGAGGCTTGTTTTTATCTTAAGAATATTCACACAGACAAGGATTAACGAAATTGAGTGCCTCCGAATACTTCTACGGTATTAGATCAATTGGCCAATTGTTACCTGATGTACTGCTGTGCTTGTTATTGTGCAGTTTTGAGAACTAAGCTGTTGGAAACTATGGAATTCTCATCATTTAATTACATGTTAATAATAACGGTATCTTTTACATAGAGGAATTCGCAGTTGCAACTTTTGTTTAATCTCATACTCTCGTATTCATAAAATCTAATATTTCTGGCTAATATAACTGAATAAGCTTAAACACACATGAAGCCTAACTGTTCGCTCGCGCCACTCTCATGCTACAAATCGCGAACCCAAAAACAGTTGATAGTTACTTGACAGAGTGCTGTCATGTTGACGTGTCTTTGTGACAGATCTTCAAGCGGATATTATTACTTCAAAATTACTACTAACCAACCACGTTTTGTACACTACATTTTGTTGATAATATAATGTATTTCCAAAAAGTACAAAATCTTTAATTTATTTGTGCTCTTCCTGCACGCTAACTATGCGTTATTTAGTGACTTTCATAAAGATAAACTAGAGCGAAAAGATTTTATTGAGTTGTAATTAAACAGATTTGGCACTAATATCGGTTTATGAATACATAACGCTTTTTATTAACCATTCTAGCTCCTGTAAGCATAAAAAATTAAATATTTTTATCAATTCGGGGATAGTCAAAAAAAGATTAATGGATTAGGTGTTTTTACTTTTCCCTAGAAGAATTTACTCTTCTGTTATTTAAATTTAAAACCGCTCGCGCTGTGTAAAAGTTAACGTTAATATTTAATAGATACATTGAAAAGCTTTCGGATCAAGCGTCTGGTTTCTAAATTATGTCAACCTTCTAAAAATTCCGCATATTTTAACATGAGTATTTTTGTATGGTCCCTCTTATTTCTTGTTACGTACCTATTGTGCTAAAAGAAATCGACTTAATAAAAGTTTTAAACATTAAGGAAGTTAAGAACATTTTAACTCAAAAAGCTTATAACTTAGTGGACCAATTTTTAAGTTGAGATATTTAATGATTACATATTGCTTGAGTAAAATACATTAGTGGTAAAAATACAATTGAGTTAACCATGATCAACATAAAAACATGTAAACAAAAATAGATTATACAGAATTAACTACACAAAAAAAAATGTCCACTAATATCAAAAAAATTATAAGATTAAGTTTTATTTGTTTCCAAATTCTAAATGATCTTAAGACGTCATTATTTATTGTGCTTGAGTATAAAACACAAAATCGCATTTCAAGTTTTAGACAAAATTCATAAGGACGCTTTTCTCCATTGATGTTAAAAGCTCCTGCCATTGCCAAAATTATAGATTCATAGTTGTGTCTCAGAGTATCATCATCTAATCTAGACATCGCATTCTCATTATCCATACCAAACAAACATCCTAAGTGCGACATTACCGAAAACCAAGCGGGGACGGGAAGCTGTGAGTGCCACGGAACGCTTCCACGGGATTACGCGGGTATTAGAGCAATTTGCACCAAATGAGACACCTGACATACTCTACACATGCAGCTTTGAGAACTTAGCTGTTGGAAACTATGGACTCTCATCGTTTCATTACATGGTAACGGTAACGCAATCGTTAACATAGAGTTTAGAGCTGAAAACTGACTAAAGGTGTTATGGGTAGGGTGGTATTATTTTTAATTATCCGCTATTCTGAGTGCTCTCGTGAGGAGTATACATAACACAAAAATATACGTAGTTTCATTTATGAACGGCCATCATTGCCGCAATACATCGTTTGTCTCCTATCAATAATATAGGAATAAGTAATTATGGTAGCAATTATAATGGCCCGTAAAACCACGGTAATATTACCTATCCAGTACTCCAACTCGATCGAGACTTGGAAAGAAATGCCTATAGCGGCGCAGTATCTGGACATTCGATAGGGCGGTCCATCTACAGCATTTTAATAACATTTGCCTAATTAGAATTTTTATTTTTTGACATATTTAAATAAATATATGTTTTAGTTTTATTTCAGACTTAATAACAAATCTGTTTTATTGAAGTGAAACTTCTTTAGAATCGTTGTGATTTCAGACCGGATGCAACGGAAATACGTCAGGTAAGCCAATCTTAAACGCTAACAAGGTTAAGCAACTTTCCGGAACGCCAGTACTTGGATGGGTGACCGCCCGAACAAAATCTTTTTGCACAGTTTTTTTTTTATTCATCTCATTCTTTTGTCGATTTACTGAAGTTTCACTTCTACCGTGTGTGAATCGCACACACACCTTTTTTAATTTGTTACTGAATAATATTAAAAAAAAACACGCCGACCGTTCGTCACTGCGGCACTGTCGCGACTGCCTGTATCCCTCGTGTAACCTTCAATCGAGGCGCGTAGGTATAGCTCGCGTTTCGACCGTTTGTATGAAGTTGGATTACCGTGGTAAAATACATCAAATGTCTTATATTTATAACAGTATATTTAGAAATACACAGGATTTAAAATTGAGAGTACTAAGAGCTTTCGATTTTTACTGAGGACCGGTGAGCTCCGCAAACACTTCTTAACTAATCATCTGAATGCATAGCAGCATTAAAAATAAAGTGTAAAGTTACTCGTATTAGTGTAATATATTTTGCAGGCGTATTCCGTAGCCACACCAGATTAAAATGTATGATGCTAAAATTACATTACGATGACAAGTTGCAGTACTAAGTACAGAAGCTTTGAGCTCACCGCAGGATTAATGTTGTTAGAATTTTTTAATTACTTTTCTGGAAGAGCATTGTGTTATTTTTTCTAAAACATTATACAAATTTTATTTTTATCTATACTAATATTAAGCTAAAGAGTTTGTTGGTTTGTTTGAACACGCCAATCTCAGGAAATACTGGGCCGATCAAAAAAATCTTTCAGTGTAAGATAGTCCATTTATTATAAAAGGTTTATAATAATAGCAGCACCAACGAAGAATGTTTCAAAATCAGGTTGTTTATTAAAATTGCAATAGCTTCCGCTGCGGTAAATTGATTCAACTCTTTAAAAAAAGTCCGCTACAGCATATCTATGTATTAAGGTTGGCTCACCATAACCTTTATTATGGTAACAAAATCTCTAAAATAATGCACTGGGTAGGGTACTTACGAAGCTGTTTTTTTAATATATTAATCTTTATCGAAATAAATTAATTAGGCTATTCATTACAAGTATTTTATTTAAAACTCAAATGTCTTTACACAATTTGTTTTAATTTAATATCTTAGGTGCTTCGCAGTTTTAAAATATCGTCTCAGATAAATACGTAGACGTCAAGGCGAGGGCAGGTAGGCGGTCGGTGGTCGCAGTTACTCTACGAGTTACCAGAGGTCGGCTCCTTACAGAAAAATACATTATGTTTTTGGTTATTTTCGTTTTATTAAACAATCCTCAAACATACACAAATCACCACATTATTTTCCCAAATCTTATTTTCACACAATTTGGTGTTGTTTTTAAGCCAACTCTGACTTACTCAATCTTTTATAGATTCATGTCTTATGACGTTCTTTCTATAAACAGAATCAATAAGGAGGTTTTATGCTCAAAAAGGTAGGTTATTAGTAACCAACTACTCTCTTACTAAATTTCTTGTTTCAAGCCTAAAGCATATTGCAATCAAAATACAATGCCTTCATTCCACCTAAAATACCGACGAACATGTAAGGTCTCTAATATGTATAACTAAACCTTTCTCCACCCCAACGCTTTTATTAATAAACTGATACTAAGTCCACAGACTTTAGATATAGCACAAAGGCATTAGATAGGCCTACCTCGCGATTTTGTGGGCATGCAAGGTGAAGATGTTGCTATAATACCACAGCTAAACAACCCTTACTAAAACACAAAAAGATATGAAAACTTAGTAGTTTGACAGTACCTCTGCCATTCGTAAGTTGACACTGTCTTCGTCTGTCGAGTATACCTATTCGACTAAGGTATGGTATCCCGGGCATAGAGACTTTTTTTTTTAACGAAATGAAATGAATAACATTTTTATACCTAATACTCCACACACTTAAATGATAAGAGGTTTCTGAGTTTGTGACGTTGTTGGGGGTAATCTCTGGGTATACTGAATCAATTTAAATGATATTTGGTACACAGATTCTCTAAAGCTTCACTTAATATCAAGTGAGATTGTAGTCAAATAAAGGCTTATCTAGCATAAAAAAAGACTCCAGTTCTATATTCGCGTGCTTAGCAAATACATGTGAGTCAAATGAATACTTTTTGTTTTGGAACTTTTTAACTGACTTTGCGCCTGGGCGCCTGGGCCTGAGAATTAGAAAATTATGTGATCAAGGATTTTTTTGTAATCTTTTTCTCCGAAAGCCGATTTAGTGCTCCCAAAATTATAGGTACTATAAATGTGATAAGGATCTGTCCAGCACTTGAAAGATATTCGAATAAGGAGAATTTCTTTGACTTGGAGTTAAGAGTGGTTTCAGAAAGTAATAAAAAAGTACATTGTGACAACAGGTTTATAAAATATCGTTATAAAAATCTATACTAATATTATAAAGCCGGGGAGTTTGTTTGTTTGGTTGTTTTAACGCGCTATGTGTAAAGAGTCTTCCTCGTTATGGAATTGAAATATTTCGAAGTGTTACTAGTGGTGGGTACTTTTTACCGCTAGAAAAGACATCGTTCCTTCGGGAAAATCTAAAAACAAGTACAACGCCGTGATGTGTAAAACTAGTCCTTAAATATAATAGTACCTACATAATAAAAAATACACACATCTCTAACCCAGAAGTACACATAAAAAAGTACTATAACTCGATCCCAGGATCCCATATCACAGGTCACAGATACATTTCATCTAGATGCAAGTCCCTCTAGTTTTAAGATACCTCGTCTAGGGGATTACAAACGAAGTTACCTTTGAACAGCTCGAGAACTCAAAACTGAATTCAAGTTCTTTGTAAGACGGTACCAGTACCAGTAAAGAGGCATTGAAGTTTAGTCATATTGTAGGACGACATTTCATATCCTCTCTTTATTAAGTACTATAGGTTACTAGTTAGTGCCAACATTCATATAATATATAACATAGACTCACACCTAGGGTTCCGTGTTCAGTTTATACACATTAAGCAATCAAAAAACAAAAAAAATATATACATATAATATTTTTTTGGGAGTTGGGAGGGCCTTTGTCTAACAGTGAGACAAAATAGGCTATTTTTTTTTTAATAAGCTTATATAAAAAAAAAATTATATGCATTCAGAGCGGTCACCCATCCACTGACCTGGCACATCGTTACTTAACTTTATTAAAATCACGTGTATTGTATAGGAGCCCCTTATATATTTATTTAGTATTTGTTTTTGGTATTTGTTGTTATAGCAGCAACAGAAATACATCATCGCTTAAAATTTTAACAAAAGTTCAAAAGTTCTTGAAATACAGCCTGGTGACAAACGGACAGCCAGACGACAAAGACACAGTAATGGGGTCTCGTGCTACCCTTTGAGTAAGGTACCCTTAATATCAAACAAAATAGATATAAACCCCATCGCAAACGGACTTTATTCTTTCTCAAACGATGGCATTGGTTTATTTTTAGTACTCCTCGAAGTTGTCTCTGTTGAATACAGCCCGTTGTTGTGTATTTCATGATATTTCACTTCGCAGAAAAACAACTCGCTAAACAACAGTATAAATTGTGTGTTATGTACATGAAAATCTTACATAATATCGAGTATTAACAATTTTATCCACTTCAAACATACAATAAAGTAATAATTCAACACAATAGTAAAAAAAACATAAATTACAAAAAAAACAAACAAAAATCTTACAGTACTGAAGTTTAAAAGTGAAATATTATGTCTAATTTTACTCGGAGATGGTGAAACAGGTCTATAGAAGTAGTAAATAATTTTACACTTATACCTATCACTTGCAGTTAGGCTTTAGTTTTACCTTATTGGAAAACGAATAATGAGAGCCTGTTAATGTGGAACTAAGCAGCATCTATCCAAGCTGCATCATCCATGGTCGTGGTACTAATTCAATACACTATGTCCGAAATTAATAGTCATAATTAATCTTTGGTTACTTTGAATCAATGATCTGTAATTGTCTATGGTGGATAAGCCTGCCAGTTAAGTAACAGTATCGCTCATTGTCCATGCGCCATTAGACGGCTAACCCCAAAATTAAATATATGAACTAACCGGTTTGCATTGCATTATTAAAACGTCTTATTTGTGTCACATATTGGATGTTTCATTGATTCCTTGAAGTGTTAAAGAGTGGTATATAAGAAAATATGTAAAAGGTATTTATAATACACTTTTATGCACAATTCTAATTGTTAATTTAGAATACTTACTATTAACAAGTGAGCTGTATGTTCTTATTAGAGTATTTTTGAATAAAAATCTTTAAACCAAAATGTAGCTAGTTATGTTTTTTTTAAACAAAATGTTCCTTCTAACACAAACCCGCTCTAAATTCATGTTGTTTTACCTTAGAGTAGCTATTCCTTTAACAAAGTCATGAGCATTATGCGGTTACTCTCCGAGAATAGACTTCGAGGCAGTTCCGGCCGCTCCCCCTGCCAATGTAAATAGAACCTTAAACGTTTCCGAGACTGTGCACCACCTGAAACAAATCGCAGGCTACGTCTACCACCTAATGGATATAATGGAAACGACCGACTATTGGCTGCGTATTGAAGCCCCAACTCTTGCAACCATTTCGGCACGCTCCAGAACAAAACAATGCAATATTCTACTATATTTTACAAAGAATTTCTTGATATATTTCTTTAAAAATAAAATTTGAAGCCTCGAAATCAGGACCTACATGCAGATATAAACGCGCGAACCTTATTGAACTTTGTAAGATTTCAAAATGTAGACATCTTTCGTTCGCATTCAATAGTTTCGTATCAATATTTTCAATAGAACGTAACTTACGTTATATTTTCATTCAATTCGAATTTTTAAGCAGCGAGGTAAAATAATATTCGGTTTCATGTGGAGGGAATAAGTTTTGAATATTTATTATGAATTGCATTGCAGCTGATATACTGGTGGGAACCTATATTGTATTAGCAGACTCGTTTCAGTTTTACTGGTTCGATTGAGTGAGTTTAATTGTCTCGTAATGTACAAATCATATTCACGTCATATTAAAAAAGGAACATATTATATAAACAATAAGGAACATATTATATAAGCTGTCGCAGTAATAAAAAATCTACGAAATAAAAGTTTCAAATTGCTTTCTGAAATATTGAGTCTTTTCAAGAATCCTTATGCCATTAATATTTTAAACTAGTGGCCCGCCCCGGCTTCGCAAGGGTTTTTATTAAAAAAAAAATCCGGCAATTATTCGATTTTTTCTCGCCTTTTAAACCTTCCCTAAACCTCCACGAACATTTCAAGACTATGATAAGATAAATCCGTTCAGCCGTTCTCGAGTTTTAATCAGACTAACGAACAACAATTCATTTTTATATACATATATAGATAGATAAAATCATTTTAGATAATATAAGACATGGACATAGTCAAAGCCCCCAACTTATGTCCAGTAATTTGGTTGGAATCGAATTGCATCCACGAAATAATTCCGCAGCATTTGCGTAATTATCGGACAGATCATCAACATCATAATCGCCCTATTAACGTTCTCACTGCTGGGACACAGAGACTTCTCTCTTGACGAGAGAGATTAAGCCTTAATTCACCACGCTGCTCAAATGCGGTTAATGTCTGATGTCCTTCAAACTCTTATAAAGTTCATGGAACATGCCGGTTTTCTCACGATGTTTGCCTTCACCGTTAAAGCACGTGTTTTAAAGCGCACATACATTTTTCATGAAAAAGCCAGAGGTGCCTGGCGGGGCTTGAACCAATGATCGTCTGAATGAAAGTCGAGTGAGCTCCCACTCAGATAAGATAAGATAAATATTCTTTATTGCAAACATAATAAAAAACACAAAACAATACATAAGAACTTAAGACTATGTGACAAAAGGCGGTCATATTGCTAAAGAGTGATCTCTACCAGACAACCTTGAATGGATAAGATTATTGGGAAAAAGAAGGGGACCTGTGTGCAATATACGAAAGTATTAGAAATCTACAACTACAACGTTTATAGAATATAAATACATACTAATATATAATATTCATACTAATACATAGATACACTAGAGAAAATTGTTCGCATTCAGTTACTAATGGACAAATAATGTTCCTTGACCATGTTCTTGAAAATAGGTAGTGACTTAGCATGCCGTACCGGTACCGGCAGTGCATTCCATAGCTGAACTGCACGCACAGTAAAATAATAAGCGAAGAAGGAAGTGAAGTGAAGTGGTACTTGGAGCATTAGAGTTTCAGATGAGCGTAGAGATAAGGAGTGAGACAGATGCATAAAAGTGAAACGTCCTTTAAGATAAGAGGGTGCAGATGATAAAAAAAGTATATTGAAGAGAAGAGTCAGAATGTGAGAGTTGCGGTGAAGCTTTATAGGTAACCACTTGAGCTTCCTGCGAAACTCCGAGACGTGGTCATACTTACGCAACCACGCACAATGGACCACTTCTGAGTCTAAGTGCGGAAAATCAGGGCCCCCCTAACTAACTAACTAACTAACATACTTACGCAAGCCAAATATAAACCTAATCCCAACATTCTGTTTATCTAACTGCTGCTCAGTTAGATCAAGAAAGGAAAAATCGGCATAATCAAGCACAGGAAGAAGAAGAGATACACTTACTTGAGAGGCTTAGCCAACACGGCTTTTTATATCTTAACAAATTTATAATAATAATATTCCCGATAATCCACACAACAACATCTAGCCCGTGGTAAGCTATAAGCTTAAATGTTTCGGGTACAAAAAATTTGACATACATATTATATAGTTTATTTTTATTAGACATAAAACAATTTAATATAATGTTAAGTGCTGTAAAATTATTTGTTATGATTATTGATAATACTAGTTCATTACTATAAAATAGAGGTTTATATAATCTATTCTATGATTAGATACTTGTCGAAAAACAGATATGTTACGGGTACTGGACTTCTAATATACTTCATATAATATACAAAATACAATACATACTCATTTATAAAATATGAATGGTAGGTGATGTCATATTCCTTACAAAAATGAAAAACGATAATAAGGTTTCCTTAACATTTCCTATCGCGCCATGACAGTTTTGAGCGAAAAATTTCCATTTTTCATTATCCAGCTTACCCACTGCAATCACTAGCACGCTATAAAGAGGATACTTCTAAATTCACTTGAAAAAGTAATATCAGAAGCAAAACTTCGAAAGTCTTCCTTTCTCGGTCTTCTTTCGTAGCTAAACGGCGTTTGTCACGGTCGTCTCGAAGTTTCCTCAGACTAATTCTTTATGAATCTCCGTCCCGCAGCGTCATTTTATTTTCATCGCCACTGGCGGTATATTTACATGAAAAATGTTCCCGACACGATGGCTCTGGCTCCCTAGGTGTGAGAATAAATAATGAAGGCTGCGGCAACAGTTTATTATTGCAATCGATCATCATCCACGGTAAGGAACCCGATTCCTGGATAACGGGGCGTATAACTAGCCGGTTGTATAAAATGTAGAGAAAATGTAGGTACTTACTTTTGGATTATGCTTGTATCACAAAGAATCTGCACGAAATTAGGTTTGTAATTGTATTCTTTATTATAATTTAATGATACATAGTCAACTACGTCTATTTGCAGCCTCGCCGCTTATTTAAAAAAAAGTCTAAGTCTTAAAAGTCTCAAGAACCGAATGGGCTACTAATTGATTCTCTAGTAAATTATTAACATTAATAATTCTGTAAAGAAAAAAAAAAATTATATTTAAATTTTTTCAAATTCCTTGAAAAACGGTAGCCTCCAAGATGGCAAGCGTATATGAGTTCACGTGTCAGAAAACTGCTATAGACGGTAAAGGAGACATTACAGTGTTGTACTGTACTACTCAGTTACTTCACAGTCCGGTATACCAACGCCATTTAAAAAAAGTAGCGTCTAGTCACGTGATCAAAGACAAAAATATTACAATTATAATCACAATATCTTTGAAAAATCGTCTATATTTTTCAATACTTTTAGCTATTGCGGTTTATAAAAAATATTTACTACAAATTGTTTCATATTTTAATGAAAGTCAAGTACCCTATCGTCGTAAAATCGATTTGACGGTTTGACGCAGTATGCACTGCAAAAATAATAATACAAATCGGTTGTTTACAAACATAGCTAAGCAAAAAAACTGCTCCGTTCTCTTTATTATTACGTTTTTTTATACAAACAATTTTGGCATTATGGTATTATTAATTACCATTTCATTTTAATATATATAGATTGCCTACCAAAGTAGTATCTATGGGTACTAGACATCGGATCTACATACATACGCATAATTTATTAATCATACATATATTATTGTCCCCTTCAAGGCAATGGAACTCTTTCGCCACGAGCGGATCACTTTGCCCACTGCGCTACCGAGGCAGTCCACTAATTAACGATCACATTTAATTATCAATGCATCATCATTATTTAATAACTATCAATGTGATCAGTCAGGAAAACTCCAGTTCACCTCAGTCTTCTGAATCTCGACCTACGAAAACAAATCAGAAATCCTTTAAAACAAATAGAACTAACGCCTTTGATGTAATGAGATCAAGATCAAACTCCCTTAATAACACCCCTATAAACAAGCAACAATAGCAACTAGCTCTCGGTAACCGGAAAATTCACCCACACAAAGAAACAACAATACCCACAACAAACGAACTACATCTTCCCCCAAGCCGACTGGTCATCGTGGGGGGCAACGACCATCACCCTTTAAGGAACGTGAAACAAAAAAAGGAAAACAATTACAACATCCACATAGCGTCACTTAATGTACGATCATTAAGAACCCCAGAAAAACTAATCGAACTGGAAACAGCAATCAAAGAAATAAATTGGGACATAATAGGTATTAGCGAAATGAGACGACTCGGAGAAGGAATAGAAGATCACGGCAAATATATATTACATTATAAAGGAGATACACCGGGACAATATGGCGTTGGTTTTCTTATAAAACGACATTACACCGAATATATAGAAGAAATTAAAGGAATCTCCGAAAGAATAGCTGTGCTCAATATCAAAATTCCCCTTAAACATAGCATCGAAGAATCATGGTCAATAATTCAAGCCTACTCACCAACAGAAGCAGATAGAAAGGAAGATATAGCGAAAATAGAAGACTTCTACCTAAAATTACAAGAAACGATTGATAGTGCTCACAAGAATATAATATTAATGGGGGATTTCAACGGACAAATTGGAGAATGCCGCGGAGGCGAAGAATTTACTGTAGGAAAACATGGTAACGGATTCAGGAGCAAAAACGGAGAAAGATTGGTAAACTTTAGCTTAGAAAACAAACTTACAATCTTGAATAGTTTTTACAAAAAAAAAAATGAGTAAAAAGTGGACGTGGATTTCTCCAAATGGACTCTATAAAAATGAAATCGATTATATTATGACCAATAAACCAAAAGCTTTTAAAAACCTATCAATTATACAAAATTTAAATTTCAACTCGGATCATAGGATGATTCGAGCAACGCTGGTAGGAGCATATACGAAAAAAAGTCGAAGACTTCAATCAGAATCAGTCCCTTCTGTTGCCATTAAAAACATCACAGAAGTAATAAACAATGTAAAAGAAGTTATACGAAGAAAAGCAAACACTTATGATAATAAATCTATTGAAACAACCTATCGCAATTTTGTAAATATACTAAAAAACGTAGCACAAACAACGTGTAAAAATAATAAAAACATGATATCCATACAAACAGTCGAATTACTCAAAGAAAGAAAACTTCTGCTACAAAAAGATAAAAATAAAGAGACACGTAAAGAAATCACAGAACTGAGTAAAAAAATTAACAAAAACATAAGAGAAGACAGAAAACGGAAAAGGTTTGACACCTTCCAATATCATATAAAGAAAACAGGAGCAGTAAAAAAAGCTTTCACAGAATTAGAAAAGACAAAAAATTGGATGCCTAATATGAAGAATAAACTAGGAAAATCTACAAGTAAAAGAATTGAAATACTAAAAACTGCTACGGAATATTACAAAGAGCTATATAGAAGTAAAAACAAGAAGACTTCTTACACATTAAGCGATCACATGCAGGATACTGACCCTATACCACTTATATTAAATGAAGAAACGGAAAATGCTATTACAACACAGAAATTAGGAAAAGCACCTGGACCAGACCACATAACTAATGAACTTCTTAGAATACTAACTCCAGTGATTGTTCCGAAACTAACCGATATATTCAACGAAATTGTTAGAACTGAAATGATTCCCAAAGATTGGACAAAATCAACGATTGTGTTGTTGCACAAAAAAGGAGACAGAGGAGACATTGGCAATTATAGACCGATTAGTTTAATGTCTAATATTTACAAAATATTTTCAAAAATACTACTCGCCAGACTTACTACCACCCTTGATGAAAATCAGCCAAAGGAACAAGCTGGATTTCGGAGAAATTTTTCGACCATTGACCATATCCACGTCCTGAGACAAATACTACAGAAATATGGTGAATACAATAAACAGTACTATATTTGTTTTGTAGACTTCACTAAAGCTTTTGACTCATTGGAACACTTCTATATTTGGGAATCTTTAGAACAACAAGCAGTCCATATAAAGTACATACAGCTGCTGAAAGCTGTATACGGGAAAAGTACAGCACAAATAAAATTAGAAACGACAGGTGATGAGTTCCCTGTTGAAAGAGGTGTCAGACAAGGTGACCCAATTTCACCAAAATTATTTTCAGCTGTTTTAGAGACCATCTTTAGAAAATTAGGATGGGAAGGCTTAGGACTTAACGTGAATGGGGAAATTCTAAGTCATCTGAGATTTGCAGACGATTTATTAGTGTTTTCCGAATGCCCAAGGACCTTGGAAATAATGTTACAACAGTTATCAGACGAAAGTGCTAGGGCAGGTCTCACAATGAATATAAACAAAACAAAAGTAATGAGCAATTCAATACAAAAACAGGATATAAAAATTAATAAACAAAAATTGGAATATGTAGATGAATACATTTACTTAGGACAATTAGTATCAAACACAAAAAGCATGGAAAAAGAAATTGATAGAAGAATAGCAAACACTTGGAAGAGATTTTGGTCACTAAGCGAAATAATGAAAAACAGAGAGATGCCTATGTCTGAAAAACGCAAAGTGTTCAATACTTGCATATTGCCGTGTTTAACATATGGTTGTCAGAGTTGGGCTCTAACTCAACAACAAGAAAAGAAAATAAATGTTTGTCAGAATGGAATAGAAAGAAGCGTTCTAGGAGTCAAAAGAAGTGACAAAGTACAGTTAGCAAAGATCAAAGGGAAGACTAAGTTCCAAAAGGTCCAAACCACCTACAGGAAATTGAAATGGCGTTGGACAGGTCACATGCTACGAGACACGAAGGATAAATGGACTAAAATAATAACTGAGTGGTACCCGAGAGAAAGTAAAAGAAGTAGAGGAAGACAGGCAATGAGATGGGAAGATGATCTGAAGAAAGTAGCTGGTCCATATTGGTTACGTACAGCAAAGGACAGAGACACTTGGAAAGCCTTAGAGGAGGCCTTTGTCGAAAGACAAGCTGTTAAAAGATTAAGAGAACAATTACAGACATAGGGAAATAGCTTAAGTTAATTTATATTTAATTTTAGTTATTATCTTGTAAGTTATGTTAACAGCAATAAAGGCTTATTTTATTTTATTTTTTATTTTATTTTTAATGTGATCAGTAATTGGTTACTATTAATTGCAAAAAACAACAACCACAATCAAAGTACTAGTTGTTTAAATTTTTCATACATTTCTAACGATCTCCGTTATTTAAGTTACCTCAAGTTAGTACATAAACAATTATCAAGTTCCAAGAGCGTAGCAATTTCGTAGAATTTGAGACAACTTTGCAGACTTACTAGACGCAGTTATATGAATTTCTGAAGTTGCCAAAATTACCAACGAATCATTGAAATTATTTACAAATTATTACGACAGCGACGCTTTGAAATGTAGCAATTTGTAACTGAACATTATTTTAGACTGGGACTGTTAATAAGTCATTCAGTTCTTGTATTTGCTTTCTGAATTCTTAATAAAGTAAAATGATATTCTGTAGGTCAGTTTATATTAAGATTCCTTTACATTTTTTTATTTAGCAGACTTAAAATAAAATGTATCTTCTAAAGAATTTTATATTAACTTCTCAGGAAGGGTTTACGTACTGTTTCCCGGCCACCGTTTGAATTCAGAAATCTTGGCCCTGCCACTACGGAGTCACCGAATTATTTGATCTTTCAGTAGCTACTTTTTGGAATGAAAACGAGATTTTGTTAAGTCTATTTGCCCACGTCCCGAAGCTAAATCCTCCGCGCCTGTTCAGCACTCGCTAATTTTGTAATCCGTTTTTTTTTTGCATTTATTTTCTTCTCTAATTCTCGTCGTAGTCTCGGTCGTTTTGTAACCAAATTCTACAAAATGTCCGCAAAAGAAAAGGGCATTCACAATGAATTGAGTTTTATAAAAGCGATTTCTGTGAGATTACTTTTGCCGCTACAATGCGTTGTTTTCTGGAGAGTGAAGTAACTAAAACACCGGAACAAATAACAGGGCTTCCGCTTTAGAAGAATATTTCGATAATATCCTTTTAACGTTGACGATAAAATAATGCGTTTCGCTACCTTTAACACAGAAATAGGTTGATTTTTATTACAAAAAAGAGTTTGGTCTGAATTACTAACGCTCAGGTACACCATTTAGATTTTAAAAGACGTTAGAAGAAGTTTTAGTTAAGACTTTAAGTTTATAAATTCTTAGTTATCGTTATTTTATAAAAATCTTTCGTTCCTGGATGTTTACTTTTAAATAAAGGTATTCTGATTAGTCCGTCTGTTGTCTGTCCATATGTATACTGGACACGTCACGCGGAAATTCAATGCACTGTATCATCATGAAAAAATATGATTACAACTTTTTTAGGTAATCTAAATGACAGACTTGTTATTATTACTATGATTTAAACGGGTAACATACCTTGATTTGACGGTTTTGTTATTATTGATTAGCCATCTATTCAATAAAAAAAACTATTGCAATAAAGCAAAATTATTATCTCATAAAGATAATAGGTATGCAGAGGTAGGCCGTAATAAGCTGGCATCAATCAAACTTCCCTCAGTAGTATCCCGCTGTAATCTTATTACCAAAACAGTCGCTTGAATTTAATTTCGTTATTGTATCTAAATTTCAGACAACCACTGAATACAAAATATCGACAGTATTGTTATCCTTTTTGTGGCAGCTATTGTTTCTAACTCCAACTTAATACTAAAAGGCATAAATGATAATTTTTTAGCATTTATGATGCCAATGATTGTTATTATTTAACTACAAAATTGTACAAAGTGAAAAAACTGTGTTGTTCTGTCATTGAAGCCAACCGTCAACACAATGTTATTTCCTAGATAATTTTAGAAAAATATAGTTTTATTATTTATATATTAACCTGTTCATATATGCCCTGTGCTTCTAAGGAAACAAACGTTTTGACTTATATAAATGTATGTTTATTCGAAATCAATTAAAGTAAAACCTATCTCATTTAGTATTCTATTAATAATCACTAATAAAATAGTGGTTAACGATTTTAATTAAGATTTTTTTATTTCTTCTAAAGCTTCAAAAATGTAATCTAATGATATGAAGCTAAACATGTCGTACAGATTTCATTAAGCAAGAATAAAAATTAGAGGCTTTTTCTCAAATAACAAAGGTCACCATCGTTAGACGTGGGTCAGGTATATCGTTAGACGTTTACCTTACTATGTTGTATAAATCTATTTCGTCTTAAGCATTACATAATATTTACAATTATTTGTACAATTTACTGCAAATGATGTCCGAATTAGAATCAAATACAATGTTTAGGCGAACTTAATCACACGAACAATTCCCATCTGAAGATATGATCCGTTTGCAATTGCATCTGATCGCAGCTAGGTACAGTCAGCATCAAATTGATAAAAGCGCCTCGAGTAGTTAAAATAATCTGAAAAACATAAAACCAAAAACAAAATTGATATAAGCAGTAAGCATCATTATAATACGAGGTATTTGCACCCATAATGATCAAAATATCTCTCTTATATTGTTTTATAAGTTGACAAGGTGTATAAATGTTCCGTGCAAATCAAAAAATAAACAAATCTGTCATCTGAAAGAGTTTGCATGCTTTGATAAGTTTGTTTGCACAGATCATATTGAACACTTAGCCATTTTAAGATAAATATGAAACAACAGAAGTGAGATATTTTGACCACTTTGGGCGCATACAATATTATTATTAAAGTCAAAATCAAAGTCAAAACGTTTATTTCCTTAGAAGCATTATGCATACATGGACAGGTCAACTTATAGCTAATTTAAATTAAAACTAAGAATAATCAAGGAATTTATAACATTGTCTTGACAGTTCGCTTCAATTTTTTACACTGAGTTAAGAAGCGAATAGAACAACTCAGCTTTCATCTCTTATGTTGTTGATAATTTGATATTGTAGTTATAGAACGATAATCAAGTAATTAAATGAGCTTTTGCATTGATCATTATTTATCATAGCATTACCTGAACCGAAATGAAGATTTCACGTTATTTATATCATAATACATACATATTGGCAACTTACAAGTCTTACAACCACCGTGTTTAGCATTATATACTCTTAGATTATGAAAAGTCATCTATATTCAATGCTGTTCTTAGATAGAAACTTCCCAAGCTTACCTTGTCAATAAAGCCACCTGAACAGTCCGAAACATGTCACATTACCAACAAAACAAAATAATATACGTCCAAGTTGGATTTGGGATGTAGCACGTAACAGTGTTACGAATATTATTTCTGCCAATGACACGTTTATCAGGCTAAATAGATCCCGTAGTTTCCGGCAAATCTAAATAAAATATGAGTGTACGTTTACTGTGAGTTTATTACGGGGACGATACATAACATTATTGATGTTATTTAATTGGTTACGTATCTGAACACCAAAAAATATTACAACTAATAAATAAATAAATAAATATTTCCAGACATTTCACAGAACAACATCTAGCCCCGTGGTAAGCTCTAAGCTTGTGTTACGGGTACTAGATATCTGATATACTTAATATTAGGTCCTTACATATGAAATTGGCGTTTTGTATGGGAGGAACAAAAAGTCGAATATTTTTTAATATAATATATTTAATTAATCAAAGTATGAACCATTATTTTCTATGCACTTTTGCCATCTTATAGGTAGTTCATTGATCCCTTTACTAAAAAAACCAGTCGGACGGGAATCAATAAAATCTTTGAAGGCGATTTGGACTGCCCCATCGGAGTTGAATTTTTTCCCTTGCAAGAAGTTATCCAAATTTCGAAAAAAATGGTAATCTGTTGGAGCAAGGTCCGGGGAGTACGGAGGATGTCTTAGACTTTCCAATTGAAGCTCTTCTAATTTAGTAGCCGTCTGTTGCGCAGTGTGTGGTCTAGCGTTGTCGTGAAGCAGCAGTGGCGTGGAGCGATTGACCAGCCTAGGTTGTTTAGCCGCTAGCTTTTCCATCATGGTTTGCAATTGCTGACAATAGACATCAGCCGTAATAGTCTGGCCAGATTTGAGAAAACTGTAATGAACAATACCGGCACTAGTCCACCAAACGCTTACAAGTAACTTTTTTGGGGTTAATTTTCGCTTGGGGCAGGATTTGGCTGGCTGGCCAGGATCCAACCATTGCGCTGAGCGCTTCCGATTATCGTAAAGAACCCATTTTTCATCACAGGTAATGATTCGGTTTAAAATACCTTCATTATTGTGCCGGTTTAGTAATGTAACGCAGCAGTCGACGCGCGTTTGCCGGTTTGCTTCAGTCAATTCGTGAGGTACCCACCTTTCAAGCTTTTTAATCTTCCCAATTTGCTTCAAGTGAATTAAAACAGTTTTATCACTAACACCGCAGCCTGCAGCTAACTCGGACGTGGTTTGCGATGGATCCGCTTCCACAATAGCCTTCAACTCTTCATTATCAACTTGAGTCTCAGGCCGTCCACGGGGCTTGTTCTGCAAGTCGAAATTTCCAGAACGAAAACGTTGGAACCAAAAACGAACTGTGTTTTCTTTTGCAACACGACCGCCATACACATCATTCACCCTTCGAGTTGTTTCCGCAGCACTAGTGCCACGGCGGAACTCGTACTCGTAAATAATGCGATATTTTAAGTTTTCCATTTTGTAAAATGAGTGACGCAAACAGAAAAAAACAGAAGAAAAAAAACAAATGAATGACGATCATCGAAGCACAAATACATGAGTCTATAGCTGTACAAATTTGAATTTGGAATTCCTTACCAAAGAGGAGAAATTTGTGATTAAAGTGGCCAGTACGAAAAACGCCAATTTCATATGTAAGGACCTAATATAATAGTCATACATATATAGATATTTTTATTATACATATTAAACACCCAGACCAAGGAGATCGTGCTTGCAGAACATACAAACGCTTTTACCCTCGGCGGGAATCGAACCCGCTACCTCTTGCGCCGCAAGCGGACCCTCGCCCACCGCGCCTCTGAAGCAGTCAAATTGAAACTAACATTAACTATCCTAAGTTCAAAATATTAAAAAATAATATACCTAATGTAATGTAATTATTATAATTTAAGAAAAACCAAAATTTAATTAAATAGATAGTAACAACATTCTTTATTACTCCAAACAAAGAAACAATACAATAATAAACCTAGAATGCGTTATTGGCGGTCTAATTGTTCAAAGTAATTCCTTCCAGACAACCAAGAGAAAAAAAATAGATTATGATTGTTTAATTCGTCTGGGCTTGTACCTATATTATGAGAAAATAAAATTCTTTATAGTTGAAGATGGAGCTTTTAAGCTAAATTTTCGTGGCCAGAATTTCACGCGCTAACCTTTAAAATCCAGACTTCATTGTGCTTCTCTGAAACTAATTCTTTGCATGGTTAGTAATGACAATCGTATGAGTTAAGCAGGGCTAAAATATCCAATACCAGCTTAAGCACTCACACAATATCACACATCATTTGAGCAGGTACCTTATATATATATATGTATCACTCACAATAGTTTTCCAGCGAGGTCATAATCCCCGTATCTGTGTTTCGGCTCAGACCCGCACAGCCAAGCACAGCCTGTGTAGTAGTTCCACCCAGTATGGACACTATTCGCCCTGGGGGACGAATAAAAATAATTTAGATACTCGGAGATTAACTAAATCCTATGATAAATGAGGGTAGAGTAGAAACGGGTCTCTGGTGCATTCCCAATAATTGGACTTATTTCACCTAACAATGTTTGTTGGATTTATTGAACATGTATTCGATTTTGTAACTTTTGTCGATTATGTTTATTTTATGTTCTTCGTTTACCGAATTTAATGTTTTATGGGTTTACGGCTGATTTGCGGAACACATTACTTTTCTAATATTAAAAAGCTATCGCTTAAGTACCGTGACTTTTTTATAATTATCAATAATTGTAGGAACGTTTACTCTTCACATAGTTAGTTCAGAATATTTCGTTTAATATTGTGTTTGTGCAACAAGATCAGGATAAGTTATGAAAAATATTCTTAATTTACATTTCAGCATCAGTTCAGAAGCCTACTGTATGTATATACTGACATAGTGATAATGAATAGACAATAATAATAATGAATAGACAATAATAATAATAAATAGACAATAATAATAATAAATAGACAATAATAATAATGAATAGATTAGAAACTTGACAAAAGAGTAAGCTGAGAATATTTTTGATTTAAGTATTTTTGGACTGCCTCAGTGGCGCGGTGGGCGAAGGTTCGCTTGCGGTGCAAGATGTAGCGGTTCGATTCCCACCGAGGGGTCAGTATGTGTCCTGCAGATACGTTTCCCTTGGTCTGGGTGTTCAATATGTGTATTAAAATTAAATATCTAGGTTATATTTAATTTTAATTATAACAATTATATTCTTAATTTGTGTAGAATAAATGAATACGAAGTAATTTAGTTTACGTAAAAGTAGGGTTTATCACTTAATATAACTATCTTTATTATGTTTGTATCTTATAATTAAGTTTTTTAGAAGTCTAGTACCTGTAACACAAGCTAGGAATTAGTTCGTTCGCTTAAAGCGGACCTTCGACCATCGCGCCACGTAATCCGTAAAGTAAGTCTGTCTGTTCGGTTTTTATTTATGATATATCATGGTTCGCAGTTTTTAATAATATAAATGCGAAAGTAACTCTGTCATATCGGTTTTATTTATATTTTTCGGAATATTTTCTAGGACCTCAGACAACTTTAAACAATATATGTATCTTTATAAAGCACCTATATCTGTGTACCTACATACTTCAGCTTTAGTTTAAGATGAAACTGAAAACAATGCCTTCAACAAAGTTGCAAGTTGTGAGAGACGACATAATTCCTTCTAGTACTTAAAAGGTCTTTAGATGCGAAGATAACAAGGTCACGGAGAGCTCGCACGAGGTATTAGTGTCCGGTGGAGCTTAGTCTGAAATAAGTTGGAAACATCAAGTGGGTAAAACCTGTTAAGCCGTGATTAGGGTCAGTACGTGGCTCTGCTTTCTGCCGAGTACATGCCGACTGGTAACTTCCTTGTATTGAGTAGCGTAGAATAGTTACTGGCTAGCTGCTTTCTTTCAGATTCAAGCCACTCGTTTTCATCACGCTGAGCAGCCTTTGAGGTTCAAAGCGTAAATGCTTCAATATGCTTATGGATAAGGATAACATCTAAAGATACGGTTGTATAAGAATATATGTAAAAAAGTGTAAATATATATTATTTCTAATAGCTGTTCTTTTAGAAATATTGAAAAGATTTTTCGTAGAATTGATTGGCGGAATTCATCAACAGAATGGCGGATTCCGCTCCATCTCTGTTTAATTTGGTTATTGAAAAGTTTCAACAGTTTTCAATAAGATGATGCAAAATTAAAATTAACGGAATCTCAGTTTTGGGCATCACTGGTTTCTGTTTGCCAGAATTTCCATAAGTTCATTCGGTTGGTTTTTCATTCAATTAATTTCATTTCAATTCTAGGTATGAGGTTCTTTGCACTGGTTCTTCCCAGTTCAAGGAAATGAAGACTTGGATGGTTTTAATATTGGTTACCTCAGATTTTTTTTCGCCGTGAACTGATGTTGAAGATTGTATTGTATTTAAATATAATAAAATATATATATTTCAGGTTATAATCTATTTATAATTAATATAATAGAAATATACTAAAAGTCGGTTGTTTTATGTTAAAACTTAACTTATAGACTATCTCTACTTTTAAAATGTGGTATTCCAATGAGATTCCTCTTAATACCTAAGAACTCGTTAGAAGGCGCAGGGTAATATCAAGATTTTCAAGTCTCAGGTTTTTAGGTCTCACACGCAAATTTGACTCGCACGAAATACACGAGTTGATCTATTTCGTGAGAGTAAAATTTTCGTATTCTGACATATAAATTATTATAAGATAGATGTCCCTTATGATTAAGCTTGCTGTTTGAATTAGAGAGTTATTCATGTATTTAGTATAAAGTTTATACTATAAACTTTATTTACTTACTTTTTTTTACTTTGGGTGGATTCTACAACTATTTCAGTAGATATCTACAGCTTACATAACACGAGTTTTAATTTTAAATGTTGTTGAGTCTTGTCACTAAAATTCGCTATTTATTGGAACAAAATGAACTAAGTTTTGTATTGAAACTTTCACAGGAATATTATAAAAAAAATTACGTAAAAGATTCTTATTTAAATTTACTCTAAATTAACATTCCGTCCACCTGGACGGGATAAGTGTTACCTATCCTACATTTGTTTTTTTTGAAAAAATTGCAGTAATATAAAACTATCATAGTTTTCCAAGACATATTTATTCTTTATAAATTGATAGTTACCTATAAACGTAGGTTTCAATTAAGAATTATTCTCATATTGTGTTTAGAAAAGTCTAAAAATCATAACATAAACAACACAAACAGCTTTGAATTCTAAACTGATAGTAATCTATCCAATATTACTTTGCAGTAAGATTGTATCCGAATTGAAACAGGGCAAGCGCGAGAGTTTACTGATAGCTACAACCCCACAGGAAAATACCATTAGATACATGAATGCAATGTTTTACCGAGTTTCCAACAATAAGGTCGCACGCAAACTTGGATCGAACACAACAATTCAATTACCGCTAAGCAATGTAGAACACACAACCAACAATGCAACAACAAAGTGCCAAGAAGCGGAGATAGGAAGTTGAGATGGACTTAAACAAAACAAGACATGTCAATAGGATTTGTTGGGTTATAGCCGATTTAATATCGGTACATATACAAATCTGATATGTTATAACCTGGGCTTACATTATTCTTGATTAGAATAGAGAGGAGTTCGAGAACGTGTTTCAAAACCTCAGATTTTTTTTTTAAGTACGATAGATCTTTGTTTGCCCACAATCTCACCTGATGGTAAGTGTCGATGTGGACGAGGATGGATCACAAAGATCTAGAAGGTACCTATTCACTCTTGACTTGAAGATACTCAGATTGTAGGTATCAGGAAACACAGCAGCAGGGAGCGAATTCCAAATCCTTGCAGTGCGATCTATGAGGGTGGATGAGAAGACTTGCTTAAATCATAAATCGTTTATTTGTTACCATGTTGTAACATCCTATAAAATATTTGAGAACAGAACATGGACCCTGTTTGGGCACTACAAAAATCTTAATACTAATTTTAGCATAAGTACATAAAATATTTCTCATCGTAATTTAATTGGATATCTATACCCATTAAAAAATAATTATTTATTTATGGACTTTTCGGTTTAAGATTATATTGAATACTAGCGGCCCGCCCCGGCGCCGGCGTCGCACGGGTATAAAATTTTCCCGGAAATTATTCGAATTTTTCTCGCCGTAAAAACCATCCTATCTCTCAAGTTGGATCGAACTGCACATGGTGTGCGAATTTTATTATAATCTTGTCGTGCTCTTTAGCATCTCAACATCAAACTTAAAGATAAAATAAGATTATTAATACAATAATATTAAAACAATAAGAAAGCAAACTAAGATAATAGATATAAAATCTCAAATCAAGCCACTAAAATGGAAATGGGCAGGAAACATAATAAGAAGTAAGACTGAAAAGTGGACAAACGAATTGATAGAATGGTGCCCTAGATATAAAAAGAGAAGCAGAGGCAGGCAACATCGAAGATGGGAGGATGATATCAAGGAGGTGGCAGGACCATGCTGGATGCGGATAGCAAGGGACAGATCGTTGTGGAGATTATTTGGGGAGGCCTATTATTAGATAAGTAATTGTTAAATTGTTAAATTTCTATTTTAATATGATTATTAACCGATACATTGTCATAGAAACTGTCAAAAGGTCTTGTATTTTGGCAGCGCATGTGTTGTTATGATCGGGTATAAGCCACAACTCTGGATTCCGGATACCGATCAGATTTTGTATAGCTTACTTCTTCTTCTTTTATTTCGATGGCAGCCAAAACTTTTAAGTATTTGAATTACACTGGCAAGTCGTAGCATAATGGCAAACGCGATGCCAATAATAAGAACTGAACTGAGTGTTAGCGTCATTGTTCTGAGTGATAGTTTACTATCACTCATCATCATCATCATCTTTAGATGATGGTTGTAAGAATTGGGACCTAGTAGATAGTCGGTCTCCGTAAAGCCGTGTTGGCTAAGTGGGAGGACACTAGACTTTCATTCCGAAGGTCGTAGGTTCAAACCCCGCCACGATTTTTGTTCCTGAGAAATTTATGTGCGCTTCAAACACGTGCTTTAACGGTAAAGGCAAACATAATGAGGAAACCTGCATGTTCTGAGAATTTTAAAAGTGTGTGAAGGACATGTGACATTCACCAACCCGCACTTAGCCAGCGTGGTGAATTATGGCCTAATCTCTCTCGTCAAGAGAGAAGTCCCTGTGTCTCAGCAGTGGGAACCTTAATAAGGTGATGATGATGATGAGGTCTGACAGGCCGTGTCGGTCCATTATTTGTTTTGTTTTTATACCTATACAAGGTGTTTCAGAACTGGTATATAAAACAGAAAGGGTGTAAAGGGCACTAAAGGGTTCTAGGATTTGTATAAGAATATTAAAATAAATAATATTGGATACATTTAAATATTGCTGAAAATTATCTGCATTATATTTTCCGAATAATATCTCTTTGAAATCACGCCCGCAATTATAATTAAATCAGATTATCAACTTTAATTTAATCAGATTAAAATTTGACTGAACTGCCTGAAATAATTATAATTTATATAATTACAATAATTGCTTACAATAATTCTTCTCGAAATAAATCTACATGATTGCTATGTGGGGTCAAATTAAAAGGCCACGTTTGACAGCTCATAAAAACTCA
The DNA here is from genome assembly GCA_929108375.1 of Gymnoscelis rufifasciata. Classification (NCBI taxonomy): domain Eukaryota; kingdom Metazoa; phylum Arthropoda; class Insecta; order Lepidoptera; family Geometridae; genus Gymnoscelis; species Gymnoscelis rufifasciata. Next base: position 5,492,049 of record OV815302.1, on the reverse strand, counting down.
ACGACGTGACCATGTCTGTAACGGAGAACAAAGTATAATCGATATTTTTCAAGTACTGAACTGTTTTTTTTCTATTTTACTATTTTTAATTGAAAGTCTGTACTGTTTTTTTTACTATTCATAATATATGTTTATTGCTATAGTTAAAAAAAAGGGAATTTTAATATTTGTCTTGGCTACCAAACAAATTGTAAAATTTCCTTACCTTTAAAATAATAAATTTAATTTATACACAATTTTTAATGTAAAAACTGAACGTCATTGCAAAGTATTGTCGGCGGTCTTTAATACTAAGGATGTTACCCAATAAAAAAAAAGAATAAATTAACACCTTATTTTACGGAGTAATTCTAAATAACTAATTGCTTGTTCAACGCGTGACCTTTTCCCTGAGAGCGGTTTCTTCCAGGCATCATTTCAGAATATGAGCAAATGTCAAAAATGTGGCCTGTTAAATTGATCAATAATAATACCTTACAATTCACGTATTTAAATATTCTTTACGCGAGCACTGGAATTGTATTTGAGAAAAGGAGAAATAAATTTTTAACCATTTTCTTAAATCTATATACCTTCTAAAAAGAAACAAAATTTTATGAATTCAAATTTAAATAAATAGCTAAACTAAATTACACAGGTATTTACTTTAGTTAAAAGAGGATCGCAAACCTTGTATATTATTGCATTAAGTTGATGAACAAAAGTATCTGTATTTTGTAAACCATTGTTGAAGGAGGTATACACGATGCACGTATATTAAAACATTGAACACACCTATTTATAAAACTATGTTACATTTTTTTTAATGAATTTAGTCGTTTATTGCGATAAATAGTTTTGAAAATAGTTTAAGGATGCCTTAATAAATATCTACACAAGTTTAACTATAGAGGGCTTTATGTCTAAGAAACAATATTTGTAAAAAGCTTACCATAAAATATCGGATTATCTTAACGACAATTGCTTCGGCGGAATCTGATCCAACAACAAAATAAAAAACAAGTACTTACAAATAAATATTGTAAAGTTTTTGAACAAAAATGAGCTAGAGTTTCTAATAGCTTCTTTGCTCTAGTGTAAAAAAATCGAAACGACCAGACACGATAAATTTATTTCCTATTTATCTTTAAGTATCTTTGTTAAATTTGTTTATGTTATTTTATTTTTTGACGTTTCTAAGATTTGTGGAAATAAATGATTATGTATTCTGATTCTTGTTATTTTTAAGGTAAAATATCAGATATTTCTGAACGAAATGGAAGTTAAGCGTCAATAAGCTTACCGTACCGGACCTAAATTTATTTATTTATTTATTCAACAACAATTGTTACCCTATCGTTACAGGATGTTTCCCAATGCAATAGAGTAACTCAATTTACATTATAATTCATTCAATTGAAAAGATTATTCATATACATAAGAAATTAATTAGTAAAAATATCAGGTCCGACCGAAATATCAAGGTAAAAAAAGGTACCAAAGAAAGTATTACATAAGTTTTTTAGGATTTTACCTTCTGTGCTAGGAATATTAAAGTACAGCAATATAATGCCCCGCAAACTATTCATTCATATAAAATACCCTACAAAGGCAAATAAATAAATACCTTAACCTTAACTTTTTTCTAGATGTAATTGTGACCGTATAATTATATTATCAATAAATTACTATTAATGCCTTATAGACTAACATAAAATATAATCATTAGTAGTATCGTTAGTATATGAATTAAAACTAAGGTTTTTTCTTTACTTCTAAGATATATAAATAGAGAGCTTTGCGCCAATACTGACGAGATAACAAAGAAGACACCATAATTATCCGGTATAGATATTAGGCGACTTATCTACTCGTTAGTGTGCAGCTTTATTAGACAGAAATCATAATAAATGAGCTTCCCATATGACAGAACCATTGTATCAGATAAGAAAGACACTTTGATGAGGGAGTATTTATTGATGGCCCTAAAATTACTTTGTCAATAGGTGTACTAATATTATAAAGCTCAAGATTTTGTTTCATTGTTTGAACTCGCTAATATCAGGAATTACTGGTTCGAATTGAAAAATACATTATTCCCGCGAGAAAAGATGTATAACTACTAATGTATTTTCCCGGGGAACAACATATCTTACCCTTGATGACCTTAATAAATAAAATGCCTTTTTTATCTTAGAAAAGCTTCATTTGACCACAATCTCACCTGATGTAAAGTGACGATGTGGTCTAAGATGGGGCATCAAGACCTAGATGGCGGATTCTCCGTAACGAAGCACGAAAAAATCGCTTCACGCACCGGGTCCAGCCCGGAGTGTGACAAGCCGCGCTTTGTTTGCATATCCATAAATGTATTTTATGAAGTGTTTGCATAGGTTAATAAAATCTCATATGTGCACTCCAGAGTAACTCCTGAGCTATACGTTATGCACAATAGTTCTGAAAAATATATGGTAACAAAACATATTGCGTTCTACGTATATCTGTAGCTCGGTATGATTGCTAACACTATTCCACCATTATTGCTACTATTTTTTATATTAATATCATGCAACTTTTACTATTTACTAGCTAATTTACCTCATAAATCGTTTGCTTGTTCTATGACCAGCAGTTCTGCGGATGTATGTACCTAGGTACAAATTAAATTCTAGTACACCAAAATAAGCTTTGTTTTTGTGCCATCACTGGCCAATAAATTCCAACAAACAGTTTATATCAAACAGGAAACGAACCAATTGATCAAAATACGGGGGGATGTAATCAGTACTATTTTGCACAAAACGGTTAATTCGAGCGTCCAATTGAATTAACCAAGCGCCCACACGATTAATTTAAAATTAAAGTGACAGCAATTTCGGGAACAAAGCGGCGTTTTATGTTAATCAGGCAACTATTGTGCTTCTGATTTATTCACGCACTCAACTCCGCCGGAAATAATTTAAAATAGCTGTAGTCGGACATTTTATTATCTGTTTCATTTATTTCGGTGCAACAAGTCAAAAAAAGAATAAGTTGAATAAATTTGAAACTACATTTTTAACTAAATTCCCGGCGCTTTTGTACTTCACGGTAATCGTTCCCCAACCGAATCCAACTTCGGTAAATCGTTTACGGAAAATCGTTTTAATTTTGTAAATTGTAAATAACATACGTTTATTAAAATAGTTCCACTTAATCCGTCAACAAAAGTTGTTTTAAATCAACTGATGTAACATAAAATATTTTGTAGATATTTTGTACCTCTTATTTCTTTAAACACGTAACTAAATTAAATTATTTTACATCGTTCGTTTCATAAACAGATTTTTTTTTTTTTTATGATACCATTAATTAAATCGTTAATCGTGTTTTCTATTTTGATTATAGAATCGTAATACGTACTATATCTAAGGATTTGTGATTTTCTTAGAATGAATGTGATAATCCAATATTTTACCCACTATTTTCACTAGTAGTACCTTTAGGTAGAAGTCAAATTCCCGTTCGTGTGATCTAATATCACACAAATATCATAGAAAGTCATTAATTTCAGCTTCAATGGACGTATTTCTGAGATTTTATCGAATACGATAATATGATAGTTGCGCGAATTTTGCGCCTGTAGTAGAAACAACTAAACACTTGGCTTATAAAACAGACGACAGTAAAACATTTTCTGAGCAAACAGATCACAATCTCTACACAAATCTTTCACAAAAGGTTTCGGAGCGTGTGACAGTCACTTTATTTTTTGTAACAATGTAAACCAGCTTATTTTATTTTGATAGAATCTGAAGGTTCAATATTAAAGTTTTTTGCTCGGATTATATTATGTCGAGAAGCTTGGATGCGTAATATTTCTGAAACAAAAATGATAAATGATATTCTAGCTACCAAATAATATTTACAGAGAAAGTGTTTTGGTAAAAATGAAGTTGTGTACAAGATAAGATAAACTAGGTTATATTATCGTGTTCACATTGGAGAGCATAATTGATGTCTCCTAATATCCAAATTTCGTAAAAATAGCATAACGTTTGTTCTGGGGATACAAAAACTGGTCTGGGTCTGAGTGTTTTCTATGTATCGTAAGTAATTATATAGTTATTATTATATGTAGTATATCAGTCACCTAATTAGTCCTGTGTAATATCTGCTGTGTTATATTAGTCCGGAAATATTTAATATTTTTTATAATTATTAAAACTTACAGTAAATATAAAATGAAAAAACTTTAAGCAGTTGGGCGTAATTACAGTTACGCTTACCTAAAAAACAGGATATTTTTTCATACAGGATGTCTAAATTCTTTACGAGAATAGTTTTTAACACAAAAAGTATCACTAAGAAAACTCATAAAAAATATAAAACGCAAAAAAAGTATTTATGTTCTCGTCTTTCAAACCTCCATGGTGTACAAGATTATTATAATATTAAAAATCTGCCGTGTATTAGTTGGGAAAATGCAAAGTTAATTCTTAGTTGGAGTAATATTTTTCGTTTAAAAATCCTAGGTAGGTACTAAACTAGGATAGTAAATACCAAATAATACTTGCCAAAACTAACAAAAAACAAATGTATTTACTTAAAAATAAATTTGATAAGTATGAGATGGACTTATTCTACGCCTAGAGCTCCGAATATAGTTTATACACATTTTGCAATAAATAAACAAAATAATGTTAAAAAAAAATATTGGTGCAAAAAGAAGCAGTTCGGGAGGTCGGGTCTCTATCCAAGTACTGACATCGCGCAACGTTCCATATCCTTGTAAAAATCGCGTTTGATGTATGGGAGTTAAATAATTATTTATTATTTGTTTAGAGTATTTTTGTTGCTATATCGGCCACAGTAATACAAAATCCCTCAAAATTTACAGACACACGACGAAGTCTCAGTAATAGGGGCCCGTTTTCCCTTTGGGTACGGAACCCTAAAAAATGAAAAGAAGGATTTAATGTATAGCGTCAGATAGGTTCATGCGTTTTTAAAACACTTCATGCAGTGTTTTTCAATTCCAAAAAAAGTTTTTCAAAGTTACTCGTTAGTCATATTACTAATATTACTATTATAAAAATATAATAATTACTGTGATTTTATTCTAGTCCGGAAAATAATATCGTATGGTATGTCACGTCATTATTTATTCATAAAGAAAGGAGCAATAAAAATAATATATACGGGTTGCCTATTTAATACATCTAGTAAGTTGGAAAAAGCAGATTGCAAGATTGCAGATTATATGACGCAGCACACATAGTATATTTAAAATATTTATTTAGAAGTTTTTGTTAACGTGAAAACTCACGAACAACACAAAATTTATTTATACCCATAAAATAATGTTCTCTTATTTTTGACATAACTCGTAAAGTACTTAGCGGATTGAGGTTCTCCGTATAAAAAAGCTCAAAGCTCATACTGTGCTTTGAAAGCAAAGCTGGAATTTTCATCCGTCTGTTGTCTGCGGTTTGTTCTTTATGTTTATTTCTATCATTCCCAAAATGTTAGCATTTTTATGTTCCCTGGTATGCAGGTGCTCTGGAATTTGAGCTTGGACCGGGTACTATCAACTGTGATAGTAGGGTCTTTCTCTCATGAATAATTCAGACGAGTTCTGAATGTTTTAATGTTCAATTGTTTTATTAATATTAGGTTATAATGAAAAGTCGCATAGCATAGTGGTAAACAACTTAGGCAGGTTGTAGTTGCCTACGGAATGGGAACGGGAATGAGAAATATATTTTCAAAGTAGGCACTTTAAAAACATGATCGGAAAAAGTTCCGACATTCACAAAAGTTCATAATAGAAGATTGTTTCTTGATACTTAGTTAATATGCACTGCATTTAGTTTTTAGCATCATAAAATAAAAAAAAACACTGTTATTACAAGGCGAAATGTTCGTAAAAAAGAAACCTGAGCAATAAACAAATAATACTTTAATTAAAATCTATAATCAACCTTATCAAATGACCAAAGTTTTGCACCGCATATCTTTTGCATTTTTCAAGACAAAACTTTAACTATTTTTAGTTCGTCTGAAGTATTAAATGAACGGCGATTTCCGATCTCTGGCGATTTTCTTCTACAAAGTTAATATAACTCGGATAGCGTTTGCCTTTCGAACTAAGTAATTAAAAATAAAATACCTATTAAAACGCTTCAACTTCCTGGACTACACATTCTAGGATTTTGCTATTGTTAATAGAAATACAATTATTAAAGGAAAAGAAAAGTTGCAGAATCATGTCATGTTGACTGCTTCAGTGGCGTGGTGGGCGAGGGTCCGCTTGCGCCGCAAGAGGTAGCGGGTTCGATTCCCGCCGAGGGTGAAAGTGTTTGTATGTTCTGCAAGCACTTTTTCCTTGGTCTGGGTGTTTAATATGTATAATAAAAAATATCTATATAATGTATCTCTATTATATTAAATATATCAGATATCTAGTACCCGTAAGACAAGCTTAGAGCTTACCACGGGGCTAAATGTTGTTGTGTGCATTGTCTGGAAATATTTATTTATTTATTTTTATTTTATGTGCATTTTTCGTTTTAGTGCACCAAAAACGTACCACATCCACACCATAGGACGACATAACCACGTCGCAACGACAACGCAACCACATGGGCGGGCGTAATTGTGTATAGAATCATTAAGACTATTCACACAACTTGCAACTGCGTTGACACTGACTTTGTCTGCGATGTCGGTGCGTTGTCGTTGCGATGCGGTTGCGTTGTTTTGTCCTGGGGTTGTGGTACGTGTGTTTTGGCTCTTAGATAAAGAAAATTTCTGCAGCTAAGCCTATTAGTCATAATATAGGATAATTTGATCATTAATAGTTAACATAACTTTCATTTTCCGTACTATTTATAGTACAGATCTTGTAAACTCGTAAACTAAGTAGATATGGCACAATGATATCATTTTACCGTCTAAGAGAACCACCACTCGTAACTCAACTTCTTTATTCCACTCAAATTCTCGTGTAGGTACATATTAAAACCATACAACACCCGTATTTAAGTTTATTTTGCCATTGGTATACTTAACAACTCAACTTGGCTCAATGCTTTACTTTAAACAAAGACATACACGAACAAAATGAATTGGTAGTAATGAGCGTTGTTTGACTGTTTTAATTGTTTTATTTTTTAAATTCTAATAAATATATAAATTATTCAAATTCATTACTTTAAATTGTTATTTTATGGCTTTAGTGTAATAACACCAGAGATCGGCCAAATTTACAAGATTACTCGCAATAATGTGGACATGACACCAAATAATAATCCACTAAACAACACCTAGCCCCGTGGTAAGCTTTGAATGTTAATTAATTAACTATTTTAATACAATTTGAATTTTCGGAGATACATATTGAAAATTACCAGCAAAATGTTATGTAAAGTGGTTATTGTTTTCGTCGAAATAGCTGTATTTGATAGAAATCCCTATTTTGTAATTATTGCATACAACTTAGAACACAAAATGTATCTACTCTAAATTAAACACGAATAATAATATTCCTAAAAAACTACATAAACGTGCCCCATTTATATCAGTGGATTGCGAGTGAAGCTTATGTATATTTTTTCAGTCCATTACAAATATACTGATTAGGTATTTTCTTTAATAAATTAATATATTAACAAAATTTTGTGCTCATTGACCATTATCGAAATTATATGTTAAGTATGTAAAAATTAATAATAATTTTAGAGTCATGTCCATATTATTACGAGTAGTTTCGCAAATTTTTCCGATCTCAGATTATCACACGAAATCTACCAAAGATTAAAGATCCTGTGATTACGAAAAATCGTCAAAGCTATATCATATTGCAGCCAGCCTGCACCTGCTAGCTGTCTTAAACCAAAAGCCGACCACCTCTAAAAGATGGCGCTGAGACACGAAGATCTACAAAACAAATCGCCACTTGCCACTATAACACGATATCATAGGGACATAATAAATACTTCTAGGTATTAAATATACTTTTCTGTTCACTATCAAAGACATAACAATCTGAATTGAATTAGAAGTTGATGAACCTCAGAACTCCCACACATCTGATGTTGCAGACCCGCCTGATTTTTATACAACCTTTGTGGAATAAAATAAAAATATCTGGAACAGTTGTCAACGTGCTTGACAACGGGTCGACGACCCATACTGATAGGAAAAATATTTAAGTACTGAATTTTTTCCGTGTCCATCTATCGTCCCTTGGTAACACATATACGGCAAAAGTTTGACGTCTGCTGCTAAACCGAAAACAAAGGTTTTTAATTGAAATGAACTTTGCATTCATCTGTAAAGTGACTTTCCAACCCAACTGTTATGCAGCAAAACTAGCAATACAAACAACGTCAATATCTCGTGAAACGTGCAAATAACCGGATGCATATTGTCGGTCTAGCTAACCCAACCACGCCGCAAGAGAGCCAACTTTTATACTTACTTGAAACATTTGCACGCTGCAAAGTAGGTAACTTGCAAGTTGTTGTGCAAACGGGATAAATAAAACGCTGAATCATAATTAAATTCGATGTTTGCAGACGCGGAATTTTATACACCTGGATAGTGGAACTTACAGTGTTATGCAAGATGCTCTCGGTTTAAAGATCTTTATTCAAAACTCTATAATATAAATACAGCTCACTTGATAAGAGTATTCTTAATTAACAACTAGCGCAAAATTATGAAATGGTAGTCGAACGAAATATTATACCTTTTTCGTATTTTCTTAGATAACACTAGTACACTTTAAAATTTCATTGAATCAATGCAACATCAAGTCAGTGACAAAAATAATATAGGTGATGATTATTGACATCATGATTATTTATCTTAACCTGCTTGAAAAATTTCTCAAGTATACATATAGATTAGCAAATCTATCAAAAAGATTCATATTTATGTCACTTACCCATCTCACATGACATGTTTGAGACTCCTAGCACTTGTAATTTATTTTTATTACTGAAGAAACCGCTGTAGCAAGTAAATTGGAGGGTTTTCGTTGTACCACATTTTCGGGACCCTTTCTTGTAAAAAGCCTTCAGTTTCGTCGTTGTTTTTCGACACGAAACTGTTATTAAACCTAAAATCGACATGAAATTTATGAAGGATTTAACTTTGATTGATAATTTCAGTAACAAAATAAAATTAATGAAATAGATACCAAAGAAAAAAAAATCGAGTGTACAACCACAACTTGACTAGAAATATAAAGCCAAAGATAATAATCTGCTATTTTGGCAATATTTTCCATAAATAACATAAAAAAAATAAAAATATTTATTTGAAACTTTTCACAAATTTACATAAACACAATGGAACGTTGAACTACTGCGATAGATATAAAAATTGTGTTGCAGTATCAGCGCCCTCCTCCAAACAAGGGTTCAATGCTACTTCGGTATAGATAGTTTTATTTCAAAATAAATGTTAACATAAGTTAGCTAGGTCTAGATCCCTAACTATATAAAATTTTCTAAGGCTATGCTATCTCAATAATGTGACATATGACTTTTTATGACTGAGGAATGTTGGACGAAAAAACCGTTGCGAAGCTTCCCATACTCTGCCTGCCCCATCCGAGCTGGTTTGTTGAGCTGGCTGGCTGATCAATATAACATACATTTGTTTTAAATTAAACTTCTGAGCGTGATCCGTTTCCAAAACTATTTAAAGTATTGTTTTGTAGCCACGGATACCGGGATCAGTGGATAAAAATATTTAATAGTTTTTCATTGGAAACCGATCCCGGTATCGGTGGCTAAAACTTGGCGGTATCAGTAGAAAAATAAAATAAAATAAAAAATAAATAAATATTTCCGGACAATCTACACAACAACATCTAGCCACGTGGTAAGCTCTTAGCTTGTGTTACGGGGTACTAGATATCTGATATACTATAATATGATATACATACATAATATAGATATTTTTATTATACATATAAAATACCCAGACCAAGGAGAAAAGTGCTTGCAATGTTCTGCAAGCACTTTTCTGCACAAACAATTCAGCGGGAATCGAACCCGCTACCTCTTGCTCTTGCAGTGGCCAATTCATTCTGATCCCGATCCGTGGACTCAAACCCGCCAGTCGCCATGACTCTCCCTTACAGTTTAAACTTAAACATGTAATAATTCGTGGAAAATAAATTAGAAATTAAATATGGCGTCCCGTAGAATAAATGCCCACCCAGAAACGCATTTCAACATTAACTATTATTAATAGTAGATTTCTACCATTCTAAAAAATACTTCTAACAATCCAAGAGGGGACTTCCTTATTCTTGAACCCCTCCATAATTAAATAAGACTGCCTTGTCTCGCATAAACAGTTAATACCTGAATACAAAACAAAGTTTCATTTATGAAGACTACCTCATTATGCCTTTCTCGAGTCGGGCATCGGGGGACTACAGAGGGATTATAATAAATCATGATGACCATTTTCCTCCTAGAGGCAAATGTCTGTTATTGCAAGGGTCATATAAAGGGAGGGATAATAGCACAAACACAATGACGATTATGTGGAGATAAAATGGCTGTACCTCCGCAGAAAACACTATTTCCTTATTTCGCTTCGGTCTGGCGCGAATGTACCTACAAGAAAATATCTGTTATGTAGGTAATTGAAAGTAATGTTATTGTACACGTGATGCGAACAATACAGTAACGTTTGTGCGGGCAATTTCTATCAACCCTAAATATGATGTCCTAAAGCGTATTGCTCGAATAACAAAACGAAATGTAGGTATGAAGCCGTAAGTCGCTTTGCGCCGGTGGGTTGTTTATCTTAAGTGGATACCTACAGGTACAACTACATTATGTCAAATAACTTTTATTTAACCTTGATATATAATATTTAAAATTAAAATGTATGTATGGTAAAATTAAGGGTTCTCTATGATAACAAGAAGATTGAAAAAAGCTGGTTTCATTGAAAATTCTGAGAGTTTATTGCCAATTTAATGAAACTACATTAAACCGTCTTTGCCTCATACAATATTACAAAATTACCTCATAATTTTTATTAAAATCTCAATTATAAGCGGTAAAGGAGTTCATAAAACTTAATCTGATATTAGAACAAGATTTAAAGTAACCTTATATATTTTAAGCATTTGGATAACTAAACATTTAACAAATAAGGCGCCGTTGAACTACCGCTCCGGAAACACAAGTGTTGCTAAGGTAAACCCGTAACCAGAGTTTATTGATACTTCTATTTGGTTTCAGCTGTGTAACTGTAATATATCTTGCATTTTTCAATTTCTATATATTAAGATACACTTCCCGGTTACCGATTGAGGTATATTATACACATAATGTCAATCGCTTCAAAGTATACTTTTTGTGATGATAATAGAGTTGATCACTAAAATATTAGCTGCCCACAGGAACTCCGCTATCATAAGGACCCCTACTTACGTTCCCACAGGTGGGACGCATTGACTTGAAGTTCGGATTGGTGACTGGCACGAGTCGTTTAAATTTATTTGAGTGCCTTCACCGTTAAAGGAAGCTTTTTTTTAAAGCGCACATTAATTATTTAATAAGAATGTTAGCCGTCGAAAAACTTAATCTTAATATTACAAATATGCTTTTGAAAATCGCATCGTACTCAGTTCAGCCACACGCGAGGTATTAAACATATAAACATACATACTACATATATATATATAATACCTACATACAAACAGGTCAAACTGAGAACCTCCTTTTTTGTAGTTGACTAATAACAACGTATATATTTTTAGATTTGAAAACTTTGTTTATTTAAAAAAAAAATTTAAAAGTTTTCAAATCTAAATTTGGCTTCGCCAGCCACATTCGGGCACACAATAGAAAACAGTAGAAAATATAACAGTCCAGGTTCGCCTTTGTCGGATACGACACGGAGGACATCATCATCATCATCATATATTTTTAGTGAGAAATTTGTGATTTGGAAATTTTTCCATTTGAATTTGGATCTATTTAAATTTATGTAATAGGAATCGGTCTAGTATTTCTTCGGTTATATGCAGCAACCCATATTTTGTATACTTGAAAATTTATGATCGTACCTTACAGTGAAGTTGGCACTTTCAACGATTTTGTTACGTAGGTACTTGTGAAATATATTGGATTGCAAGTTGAAAACAGTAGTTTCGACTGTGTTGATACTTTGGTTCCGAATCAGATAAATTTATATTTAGCATAAAATCAGGAATTGTTTTACGCAAATTTTCAACTTCAAAAAAAAGGGGTAGGTTCTTAATTCGACTGAATACAATTTGGTGTTGTATGTTTATTACGCCATATCTCCGTAAGTTGTTAAACGATTTTGAAAATTCTTGCATAATTAAAAAAATCTTGCTTAATTTGAAAATTCTTGCTGAGTAGTCCTATTGTCAACATGTCAAAATCTGATGATACGATCCCAGAGAAATCGAGAGCAACCCTGGAATTTTATTAGAAGTTGAAGTCGGTTTTCAAATGTAGTTTATATTTTTTTATTAAATCAATTATATATCAAAATACCTTGCGCTGTACGGTACCACTGAAAAAAAGCGCTGTAGTCAGCTCCCCTAGCTTCTACAGCATTATGCTGAGTGGAAACCGATTTACGTTTAAATATTTTTACGAAAGTATTTTTGTTAAACTGCTTTTATGTTAATTTTAATTGTAATTCTATTGTGCGTTTATGACGTCAATAAAACTTTTTCTATTCTATTCTATTCTATTCATAACAAACAAACAAAACGCAATCAATAAGTACTTGGCAACTTCCTTACAAATAACATTTAAAAAAGAACTAACAAACCGTCTCAAATAACGTATAAATTTTCAAAGGAAGTGTGTTAGTTAAAACACTTTCTAAAACTTCTATAATCAACTCTCGCCCGAATTAGACTTCGCAATTAAAGCACAGTTTTCAGCTGCCCAGATTCCGTTAACCTTTTAATATTAATATAAGCAAGAGGTGGGATTCCGAGATGGCTGAGAGGGTGTTATGACGGTAAACGGGTGTATTCGTGTGTCCGGGTGTCCGGAAAAGGTCCGGGTCGGCAAGCAGACGTTATTGAATATAAGGATGAAGGTGTCTCTTGAGACCGAAATATCAGGGCGAAGTTTCGCACACGATGCATATTCAGCGGTAACTCCTCTCGTAATGGAATCTATATAATGGACCCAGAATGTAGTGGGACATATTTTATCGGAAATTCACTTGGATTGATGTATTAGCCAGGTATAGAGGATAAATATGGCTTTCGGCAGACAGGTAGGTACATTGAGTTATGCATTATTAATAATTTCAGCTTTAGTTATTATTTATTAAGGCTAGACGGCCAGCTATACGTTGTCCTGTCCTAGAAATATTAGGTATTAAATGGTAATATAGATGTTGAGTTTACTCAATTTCTGTGAATTTTCGCGTTACTTTATTTTTTTGTTACATAGGACCCTTCAATAATAAAGGAATGTGATGTCCAAGAAACAGAGAGCATATTTTTATATGTACTTATAGACATACAATAGATAGAATATTTTTACATTATATCTCCTACTTGTCATCTCTCGTATTAGACTCTCAGCGAGCTGTTCTTGCCAACATCGGTACCTATACCTACAGGTCGCAAATGATTGATACTTACACTTACAACATCCTCCCACTTTATATGAGGTATAGAAAAGTAAAAAACGACTAAATCGTGTTTCATTAGCATTACAAAAATACAATTCAACACGAAATTAAGAACACAAAAGGGTCGTCGGGTCTGCATCAGCATACGCTGTGCCTGCATTTGGCCTGGACCAAGCGCTGGTCAGCGAGATCCGTGTCCGTTTCCGTTAAGTGTTTGGAGCTTAGAACTCCAAACACTTAATTATGATAAAATAAATCTAAATTTAAAATTTAAGAAACACCCCCGATTCCAATGCCTTAATTTCCTTAAATGTAAAACAACATAATATTATGTTATGTGGACGCGATGCGTTTTCATTTGATACCCCACACTAGTATATTTGCAGATTTTCGGTTTTGCTTCCCCACTCTCACCCCCATAACTTTTAAACGGTCCAACCGATTTTCATGAAACATGTCTAAGAACACTCGCGCAAGACTCACCTTTCATACAAAAAAAACTAAATTGAAATCGCTCCATCCGTTCGGGAGCTATGGTGACACAGACAGACTGACAGACAGACAGACAGACACGTCAAACTTATAACACCCCTCTTTTTTTGTCGGGGGTTAAAAACAGTAAATTATAAATATTATATCTATACTTCAAATTTTAGTTTTTTCATTGTTTGCTTAAACGCGCTTAACTCACGAATTACTAAATCCAATTTCCAATTTGAATTATTATTTCAGTGTTATATACCCTTTTTATCAAGAAAGGTTCCAATAACGTAAAGCTAGTAATATTATATAAATATATTAGGTCCTTACATATGAAATTGGCGTTTTGTATGGGAGGAACAAAAAGTCGAATATTTTTTAATATAATATATTTAATTAATCAAAGTATGAACCATTATTTTCTATGCACTTTTGCCATCTTATAGGTAGTTCATTGATCCCTTTACTAAAAAAACCAGTCGGACGGGAATCAATAAAATCTTTGAAGGCGATTTGGACTGCCCCATCGGAGTTGAATTTTTTCCCTTGCAAGAAGTTATCCAAATTTCGAAAAAAATGGTAATCTGTTGGAGCAAGGTCCGGGGAGTACGGAGGATGTCTTAGACTTTCCAATTGAAGCTCTTCTAATTTAGTAGCCGTCTGTTGCGCAGTGTGTGGTCTAGCGTTGTCGTGAAGCAGCAGTGGCGTGGAGCGATTGACCAGCCTAGGTTGTTTAGCCGCTAGCTTTTCCATCATGGTTTGCAATTGCTGACAATAGACATCAGCCGTAATAGTCTGGCCAGATTTGAGAAAACTGTAATGAACAATACCGGCACTAGTCCACCAAACGCTTACAAGTAACTTTTTTGGGGTTAATTTTCGCTTGGGGCAGGATTTGGCTGGCTGGCCAGGATCCAACCATTGCGCTGAGCGCTTCCGATTATCGTAAAGAACCCATTTTTCATCACAGGTAATGATTCGGTTTAAAATACCTTCATTATTGTGCCGGTTTAGTAATGTAACGCAGCAGTCGACGCGCGTTTGCCGGTTTGCTTCAGTCAATTCGTGAGGTACCCACCTTTCAAGCTTTTTAATCTTCCCAATTTGCTTCCAGTGAATTAAAACAGTTTTATCACTAACACCGCAGCCTGCAGCTAACTCGGACGTGGTTTGCGATGGATCCGCTTCCACAATAGCCTTCAACTCTTCATTATCAACTTGAGTCTCAGGCCGTCCACGGGGCTTGTTCTGCAAGTCGAAATTTCCAGAACGAAAACGTTGGAACCAAAAACGAACTGTGTTTTCTTTTGCAACACGACCGCCATACACATCATTCACCCTTCGAGTTGTTTCCGCAGCACTAGTGCCACGGCGGAACTCGTACTCGTAAATAATGCGATATTTTAAGTTTTCCATTTTGTAAAATGAGTGACGCAAACAGAAAAAAACAGAAGAAAAAAAACAAATGAATGACGATCATCGAAGCACAAATACATGAGTCTATAGCTGTACAAATTTGAATTTGGAATTCCTTACCAAAGAGGAGAAATTTGTGATTAAAGTGGCCAGTACGAAAAACGCCAATTTCATATGTAAGGACCTAATATATAAATATTGCCGGACAATCCACACAACAACACCTAGCTCCGTTGACCCGTAGGCGGGAATCGAACCCGCTACCTCTTGCACCGCAAGCGGACCTCCGCCCACCGCGCCACTGATACAAAACTATGAAATAAATGTTTTAAATTTATTTATTACATTCTTAAAATTGGCTCCAATAAAATAACGAGCACAGTATAAGTTTGTCTGTAAAGCGGGATGTACATAGCGCAGCACAGAGCGCGAATGCCTAATTAGTATAAGGTACTAAAGCTAGAAACTAATTCGTTATGCCGTTATCTCGAGACAAATAGTACTAGCGGGAATGCTGTTGCAGTCTATTAGGGCAGCTATTTATGTGCAACAAGATAATACTTGCTTTAGATAAACTTGCTGAAGTCGGTCAAATATTATCTCGAATTAACCGACTTCAAAAAAGGAGAAGGTCGATTTTTTGTGTATGTTGTATTATGTGTTCCAGTCCGTCCAAAGTTTGTCTAGAAGAGATCACGTTTAGTTATAAGGCATTGTTACACTATTATTTACATGTGTTTTAGCTCTTAAGCATTGTTCTGTTGTATTTATGTATTATGATATTGGTGTTTCAATAAAGAGTATTTTATTGTATCTACTCGTATTGTATTGTTGTGCTCTGGCCGACATCGACTCCAAATAGAGCATCAACTGTACTGCCGTCCTTATCATAAGTGCAATAACTCGAGTTTTGGGCCAAACAGAGTTATATACATATTCGTGATCAGCAAAATGAGATCTACGTTTTCTTCTTTGACAGTTTTTACGTATCTATTACCATTCCCGTTTTTTTCATAAGCATAACCGCAATATATTAGGGATTTGGTCTTGTTTTACTTATCAAGAGTGAAATAACTTGAGTTGTGGCAAGGTAACCTAAAATAATTCATTGAATTACTAACGATAACTCCAATAAGTATGGTTATGATGGAACGAAACTGTGTCTGGACGAAGCCAAGAAGACATCATTTCTGCATTCAGATCCTTTTTAACCCCCGACCAAAAAACACCCCTCTTTTTTATAAGTTTGACGTATCTGTCTGGTCTTTGTGTCTGTCTGTCTGTTTGGGACATCATAGATCCCGAACGGATGGAGCGATTTCAATTTAATATGAAAGAAGGAAATTAATTTAATAGAAGATTAAAATTTTTCTATGAAAGGTGAGTGTGGCGCGAGTTTTCTTAGACATGTTTCATGAAAATCGGTTGTGCCGTTTAAAAGCTATGGGGGTTAGAGTGGGGAAGGAAAACCGAAAGTCTGCAAATATACTCGAGTGGGGTATCAAATGAAAGCGCTTTGCGTGTACATTACAAAATATTATGGTGTTTTACTTTAATTAAATTAAGGCTCTGAAATCGGGGGTTTTTTATATTTGAAATTTAGATTTATTAGTACATAAACTTGACGCAAAACATATAGTCTTATGGGTTGATAACTGTTCGGGTCAGAATAAAAACTGGGTGTTTATGTGTTTTTTGGTAGACATAAATAGCAATCTGATTGCTGCTGATGAATCATCAGTAAAGTACTTATAGCCTGGACACACCTTTATGTTCTCTGATCATTTTCACCACCAAGTCGAATTGTCACTTAAAAAAAAAAGTTTAAGACTTTTATGACTTCATAGATTCTGTCTGTGAAAATGACAAACTAAAAAAAAACACCGTTAAAGTCATGACAGTGTCTGATTTTTATGACTATGAAGACTTTTCATCTCAGCTTAAAATAACACGCGGAAACACGGTACCAAGAGTTTATTTAAAACTAGCGGCACGCCCCGGCGACGCACGGGTAAAAAAAGTTCCCGGCAATTTTTCCTTATATGCTCACCGTTTAGACCTACCCTGGAACTACGACAAACATTTTAAAACCAAAATCAGCTCAATCGTCCCAGCCTTTCTCGAGTTTTAATCAGACTAACGAACAACAATTCATTTTTTATTTATATAGATAGATCATCATGGTGGTCAGGGTCAAAAGGGAAACTTTCATGTTAAAGGACAAAGAGAAACATGGCAATAGCGAATGGAAAGAATTGAATTTCCTTCAAATAAAAATTAACAAAAAACATTTCCTATTGTTCCAAATAAAAGTTCTGTAAGCTTAACTACTTAACAGATAAAACAATACAAAAAGGGACTTACTGCTAAAAACAAAATGCGTAATGGGAGGCCCTATTGCTTAAAGGTATTTCTTTCAGACAATCTTTGGATGGAAAGTAAAATGCACAGTAAATAACTGGACGGTGACTTAAAAATAATAATAATAATAGAAATACAACAAAAAAATTATATCCAAAAATTTTATACTATAGACTTACATATTACTCCACATATAAATAAATATATAGAAACTCATAAAAATAACATATAAATACCTATTATAATATAATACAAAATAATATATTATATTATAATATTAACAATGTATAAATATATACCATATTATGCTAAAGAATCAAATAATTTTTTTTTACTTGACGTTTGATTATGTATGTATGACATACAATAAAGATTCAATTACGTACCAAATTGTTTTATTTATACAGAATAAATGTAGGTACTGCGTACTGCGTATATATACTAAGTACCTGTAATAAATTAAATATCCAACTCCAATTTACATAACATAACAACTCTGACATCTAAGCTTGTTTTACTAATGAAAACCGAAATATGTTCGACACTTATTGCACTAATCGGTTGAACATACAAGAAAAAATAGGGATTGCCTGCTACTCAAAAGTGAAATATGTTAAATTGCTACTGATAAGGGAAATAACTATACTAAGTACTTATTTCGGTTATGACTAGTAATCATTCTATCTATTTATATTAAAGTACTAAACATAAGTAAAATTCTGTGATTTTAGGTAACTAAGCCAACACTTTTACCAATTCAAGGTACTACATAATATTCTACACATTTTAATCTATAGCCTTGTGAAAGTTTCAAGTCGATACCTTGTATAGAAATTGAGATACTTACATGAAAAAGAAAAAAAAAATTCTTTATGCGCGTTTTTCTCGAAAGTAGCTTTTACCTAGTTATTGCACTTACGATAAGGACGGCAGTGTAGATATCTACATTATAAAATAATTATAAAGATATTAATAAAGCGACTTTATTTATTATATAATATTGTTTAGTTGTTAAAGTTTTTTTAACATAGTTTATATCTTATTTAACAAGTTTATGCTTTTGCAGATGCGTTTATTAAAGTTGTATCTTTATTACATTTAAAACTGGACGGAAAAAAAGTACTTGAATTAAAATGAAACAGAATTTTAAATCTCTCCGTTTTTCTGAAACTTTTTTGTGGGCGGCCAAAACATAATTGGATTGGGTGCGTAATATGCATTCAGTTTAACTAGTATGCGATGAACTCATGCAACAAACGTTCCTTGAATTTCAACAGTTTATACACTTATTGCTTGAAAAAAATTGTTGCAGTCAGAGCGGTCACACATCCAAGTAACTTTATACCTATATGAAAGCTAAATAGCGGTTAACATTTGGTTTAAATAAATTTTCGGTGATATTTTATGTACGTGGTCATTCATATACTTTCATCATTTTTTTTAGTATTATCTTTCTCTTATTTCATTATATACAAGACCCTCCTTGTATTTTACCACTTTGAGTGTCTTACGCGCAAACTGTTCAGATAAAAAAAATATTATATTAGAAACCTCTGTCCACAGATACCCCACACGTATGGTTTGAAAAAATATATATTTTGAGTTTCAGTTCTAAGTATGGGGAAACCCCAAAATTTGTTGTCTTTATTTTCTCTTTGACACGAAAATCTTAGTTTGGTTTACAGAATACATCTACATAATACCTAGTTTAAACATAATTCTTATAGTTTCGATATGTCGCTACAGGCTGTTTTTAGATACAGATTAAAAATAGCCTGTAACGACACTGAACTGACAAACTGTGATATGACGACTCTATTAGGGTTTTTTGTATTTCTATTTGCTACGAAGCCCTAAAAAGTAGTAGCTACTATAACTCTAGCTGTTGTTGAAAACTAAAATTTAAAGCGATTTCATAAGTCCTTACATCAAAAAACACTCACTATATAGGTTATTTATTTATGCCCTGTATCCTGCATGAAAAATATATTCTGTGTTCATTTTTCTATGGATATTGTATTGGTAAAACTGTTGTTGCCATTAGGATTTGTGCTTACTTTCAGAAGAGTACGGCAGATATTTTCCATATGGCTTTATATCCGAGTCGATTTTTAGGATTCTCCATACTAAGAACTGAAACTCCATTTTTTTTAACAAACCAGTATGTTAAGATAAGTCTTTAAAATTATATTTTTAATTTCGGTTTATAATTCTTTTTTTTTCTAAACTGAATAGTTTGCGTGAGAAACACTTCCAAAGTGGTAAAATGTGTGTCGTCCCCAAAATCTAACCCCTCTAACTTCTAAATTAAGAGAATAATAAGTCTAAAAAAGAAATTATGTACATTACCTTGAAAACTACCAACGAAAATAAGTTTTTTAATATGTCTTAGCCGCATTTTATATTTTCACCTATAAAGTTAAGCTACTTAAGCGAGGTCAGGACTTGGATGACTTAGACTTGGAACCCTAGGTATGAGACCATCTCATACTTTTCAACTTTTATTTATTTTATTATTTATTCGCCATTCCGTCCCACTGCAGGGAAAAGGCCTTTTTTCTACTTTATTATTTTTTATTCGCATGATTTGCCACTCTCAAATAATAAAAATTCTTTTTGTAATTTTAACCCCCACAAAAACGAGGGGTGTTATAAGTTTGACGTGTCTGTCTGTCTGGAACTTCATATCTACGGATGCAGCGATTTCAATTTAGTATGATAGGTGAGTTTCGCGTTTCGAGTGTTCTTAGACATGTTTGATGAAAACCGGTTGACACGTTTAAAAGTTATGAGGTAAATAATCTGCAAATATACTCGAGTGGGGTCTCAAATGAAAGCGCATCCCGTGCACATTACAAAATAGTATGACTTTTTACTTACAAAAACCCCCCATTCCAGAACCTAAGTTTTCTGGAATGGGGGGTTTTTGTGATTGTATGTACCTAGCGCAAACATTTTCAATTTGGAGTTTTTGCAGTGCTGAAATTATATATGGTTCCAGGTAACCAAATAAATTATTGATGATCTGTGTAATATTGTGTTTAAAATATACCCAATCAACAAAGCATATTATGACTTTATTTTGTACGACTAAGCCCTAATTTCATAATTTTACAATATAATGTCAATTTGATTTCAGTTAGGCGGTAAAACGAGTTTAGCCTTATCTGATCGCGTTCATAGCCATTGGTGAAATCTGGACTAAGAAGAAGACCCACATGAGTTAAGCTGGCCGTCACTATTTTACCAGTAGGTGTCTTCATATTCCTAGGTACGACTGGGTTCATCCTTCATAACATAGAAGAGTTTTCTTCAACCTGCACGAAGCTATTCAAGTGAATAGTTCTTATAGTGTCGTCATTTTATGAATTCTTGCCACTCCAACTCTTTCAAGACGCTTTTTCTGGAAACTCGCTCCAACGACCTTTGACCTAGTATTTGCCTCCTATAGATAGACTGTGATCAAGAGCTATTCAAAGGATTTGTAAAAAAAAAGTAATTTATTTATCAGTCTATGTAATGTAGGCAGGTATGCTTCATTGTAACACTATACAGACGAAACGCCTGGGCCGATTATAATGATTTATACGTCGATCGATTCCTCTTGTTCCGGCGAGTGTCACTAAAGACATGACGTTAATAAAAATTCAATATGGCGAGTTCAGTAAGCCATTTTGTAAAATTTAAAATAATTAGTTAACAAACTATGTCATGTAGGGTATCGTTGAATAGGTATTTAAAAATCATGTTTAGTTTTCTATCAACATTTTTTGTCCCGACTGACCGTTTATGATCTGTATTGATTTAAAGTTGCTTGACAACCATTCTCACTCAATAAGCTTAATAAGGCTTATAGACAGTAAAAAATCCCAAAAAAGTTACATTGCAAACGGGTCATATTTTTTCTAAATATCATCTTGTTTAAAATTTATAATATTCTGAAATTTTCTACATTAGCTGATACAATATTTTCTTTTGCAACGCGCAGTTTATTTTATCTTTCTTCTCCTTACTAGGGTAAAGCAGTGTAATAGTCCAGGGCGCCTATAAAAGTAGCGTGTAAGTAGAGCTAAATAACCTGGCAATACTGTTAATATCCAAGTGAAAAGGGGTATAAATTCCCATGAAAGCTCACACCCACGTACGCTATTAAGCTCGGATTTTATGGTTCAAACCTACGTATTACGCAGTAACATGTTAATTTTCCGACCCGAAAGTTACAGAAATTATATTTCCCAAGTAGGTAACAAAATTGTTAAAAGTGGTAACTTCAACTTCACGGTAAGGTACGTTCATAAATTGCAAGTATTTCTAGGTTAAGCGGCAACCGAAATGCTAAATAAGCGGAAACTTCAGAAAAGCATTCGTTTCGTTGCCCAATTGTGGAAATAAGCGTTTTTAAGGCAAGAACAAATATATCTGTTTAAGAAAGGAGAGTAACCTCTGTAATTATTTATACAATATGCTTGGGATCGGACTTTCGATACTTTACCAGCTTGCTATATGCTTAATTTTATCGACGAAATACTATAGGTACAAGTCGCATCCCTCACCCCTCTGAATAATACAAAAAGTAATAATGATATTTGAAAATTATAGTTTTCGTAATTTTAAGATTTTATTTACTTGTTTATTTATGATTTTATCTTATCTACATTCACAAAAGTGACTTTATTTTAAAGCTGTTGAAATATGCTCGCACTTGAAATGGAATTCGTTATAATAGTTAAAGAGCCAGCTTAAATCTGACAACACATTCTTTACGGTATCTGAAATTTCGTCCAGTGAGACTTCTATACCCAGTTAACAAGCGATGGGTACTAGCTAACCCCGGTCGCGGTAGGTTTGGGGTCCCTCAGGTGAGTCAGGTATGAAAAAAAGTAAATTTTTAAAGTATTTTACGGCGTCTGCCGTTTTAATATGTTTTAATATATCTCTGGAAAAATTGAAAAAAAATTATGGCTGCTGATTTTAAAGGTTGCAACATCCTGGCAGCCACTTTTCAAAATTCGAAAAAAAATAAAAAAATAAAGTATTTTACGGCGTCTGCCGTTTTAATATGTTATCTATTGAACTATTTTAAGTTAATATTGAAAATGGCTGACATTTTTTCCGGTTGTAACTATCCGTTTTACAGCGAAACATTACCCGCAGTCCGTGCATACGTATGTCCACAGTTGTAATTTTTACATTCGTAAAATTTATGTAACATTAAAATTATATCATCATCTCAGCCGTAAGACGTCCACTGCTGGGCATAGGCCTCCCTCAAAGACCTCCAGTGGTTTCAGCTGGCAGCGGCCTGCATCCACCGTGAGCCCGCAGCCTTCATCAGATCGTCCGTCCATCTAGTTGGTGGACGTCCTACGCTGCGCTTGCCGATCCGAAAAAAAAAAACACATACGGAACACATGCGTACTTTAAATGTGCATAATAAAATAAGGAAAAAAAGTTCCATTCTAAGTGTAAGGATAACTATTAATTAAGTGCAGAATTTATAATGAATCCATTGTACTAAGTTATTTTATTCCGATAATGAATCATTTTAAATAGTTGGAAAACGATATCATTTAAAAATAAATTAGGTTGGAAAGATTTTGTTGCAATAAAATGTATATAATGTAACCATAAATATTCAGTATTTATGTTATTATTTATACAATAGTTAATTAATTTTAAATGTATCGCTTAATTTATTAAAACTAAGTGAATGGTTAGCTGTAGTACTGAGTCGTTTCCGGTTGTCAAACCTAACCTAATATAACGACTCGCGACTTCAGCACGACATTCTGTTTTCTGCGCGTCGTAGCGACTAGACCTCTAAAAGTGAAAAGTGTTGTAGTGGTGTGCTGATGGAGACTGTTTTAAGGTTAGACACTAATTTGTAATAAACTGTGTAAAAGTGATTCATATATTTTTTGAGTGGTCTTACGTAATTTTACTTAGTAACCTATAAATACCCCTCTAACATAAGGCTGTAACAAATATAAAAATATTTTAAAGATGTAAAAAAATCAAACATTAATTAGATATATATATAATTCATATCAGAATATATTTATTTTTGGAAATAATCTATAATGATAAAATATTTTATCATTAATTTTCATCTTCGGAATCACCTTTAGAAGGTGACAAGTGACTATAAAAATAAAATATATGGAAGGATCAAGCTTGCATCAAAGCTCCGGACTTTTTAATTAAAATTTTCGTTCATATCTACAAGGCTGTCCTTGTAGGAATTAATGAACAGTTGAAATCTCCCATCATCAACATCGATGGATTTTTTAGCATTGTACATACTGCAAGTGTACTTCTAACATCAAACAGTTCACGTAAGGTATTCTCAGTCAGGCCAATGTCACCGAAAGCAGCAAATGCTTTTTGAAATTCAACGTTATTTTTTAGTAACATGAAAGGTTTTTTTTTCTCAGATTATAAAAAGCTGGATTTGAATCACAACAAGTGAAAGCGTGGAAGCCAATTAAGCTTTCAGCTTTCAGCTAGAAGTGGTCCAAGTTGTGTATATATTTTGCTGACATCAATAAACCTTTCGATGTTTCCTGTCCAGGTTAGCATACAAATGTGAGAAGATTTTTCAAGTTAACCATATTGCCCAGCATGATTATTAAAATAATCTGAACCTCTAATAACAATATTAGACTGATCAATAATGCTACAAGCATGGAAAATAATTTTACTGTAAGCCGTACGGGCCAGGTGTGCCTTTGTTTTCGTAAAAGGAACTAAATCCCCACCACTCAGCCCTAACACAAAAGAAGAAAATATTTGACTAAAGAGATAGACAGAGAGAGAGCATAAACTACCACATGTTTTCTACGCATAAACTGCAAGTAATGTTTCGCTGTAAAACGGATAGTTACAACCGGAAAAAATGTCAGCCATTTTCAATATTAACTTAAAATAGTTCAATAGATAACATATTAAAATGGCAGACGCCGTAAAATACTTTAATTTTTTATATTTTTTCGAATTTTGAAAAGTGGCTGCCAGGATGTTGCAAGCTGTAAAATCAGCAGCCATAATTTTTTTTCAATTTTTCAGAGATATATTAAAACATATTAAAACGGCAGACGCCGTAAAATACTTTAAAAATTTACTTTTTTTCATACCTGACTCACCTGAGGGACCCCAAACCTACCGCGGCCGGGGTAAGCCAGTACCCATTGCTTGTTAACTGGGTATAGAAGTCTCACTGGACGAAATTTCAGATACCGTAAAGAATGTGTTGTCAGATTTAAGCTGGCTCTTTAACTATAACGTTTCTCAAAAATAACAAACACAGCACCACCTTTTGCGAACGAGGATACAGGCGACTGGGCCCATACTTAACTAGGACCGCGGTCCCAGTTACCTGATCACATTTTTGAATCGGTCGACTGGGACCATATACCTATTTTGCTTTAATGTACAGTTAACAGATAAATCAAGTTACATAACTCAGGATTTATTTTATGTAGTATTACAGTTAAGTATATTTTTACGTCAAAAAAACTATATGCGAATGATTCCTAAAGTCAAAAAAAGACTGCCCTTTTGTTTCAAAACAGGTACTCTTAACACCTGAGGGCTGTAGTAGTACCTATTTTTTGTCGCTGCAGTTTCGGCAGTGGAATAGTTGCATAAGGAAACAAATAAGAATAATAAATATCGTTAGTTTTATGGGAACCCATTCAATGTTTATTTATTGTATGTTTTTAGTATTTGTTGTTATAGCGGCGACAAAAATACATCATCCCCCAAATCTCTAGCTATAACGGTTCTTGAGATGCAGCCTGCTGACAGACAGACAGACAACGAAGTCTCAGCGATATTGTCCGTTTTTCCCTATGTGTACGGAACCCTAATAAAACAAGATATGTTAAGTCAATGCATCAATATGCCCAAATTTTCCCCGTCTGGCACCAAAATTACTCTGTTTTAGAAAGAAATCATATTTCATACTGACAAAGTTGCAATGTTGTCCCAAGTTTCATTGCTTCTCATTTCATTCTCAGCACACATTCATACAAACTTCTCTCACTCTGTGAAATTAGACGACCATTCTAAGATCAAAGGCGGAAGCCGTCTAGTGACATTGTCATTTTGTTTTGTACTCTTAAATATACATACGCAGAAAAACAGGTTAGTGCTCGACGTCATGTATGAGTATTTCGCTCGCCTTTTCACAGTGGTACAATTTCACTGAGTCACTGAAACCTAGACCCAGTCAGTAGGAAATTGTATTTATTATATCTCGAAAAGTAAACTGGTCTTTTAGACTTTAAAACGGAGAAGGCTCTTAATTAGACGTGTATAGTTTAGTTCTCGAGTTATTGTGACTGTTTTCTTTATATAGTAATCACGAAATTTTTGAGAATATTTTTAATTTTACCGAAATAATGACTTGAATAAAAATGTAGATATTCAATGGAATACTTCTTACGAGACGGTGCACGCGGCCCTGAGCTACACTCATAGAAAAACATATATTTTCCAAACTAAAAGTCAGTTTTTGTTTAAAATTTACGTATGAAAGCCATATTATATCTTTGATTTATCAATCGATCTAGTCTATCACATGGTATCCATGACGAAATCGATGTACAAGGTGTTTCAAAAGAACCGTTTATATTTATTTCTGAAGCGCTGGAAAACCCAAAATCTGGGCGAACTAGGCCATCAAGAACGGTAGAAAACGTGGAGAGGGTTAATCAGTGTTAATCAGTCTGTTCGTGGTGACCCGAACCGAGCCGTCATGAGTTATTTTACTGTTCGATTAAATGGGTGCCGCGAACGGGAGGGTCTACACTTCGACGATATTATTTTTAAGAAATACAATCACAAATTGTGTATTTTAATAATCAATAAACATTTTTTTTGATACACAACTTACTTTTTTTTATCGATCTACTAAATATAAACTTCTAGGTCTTCGTGCCCCGTCTTGGACCACATCGTCGCTTTGCATCGGGTGCGATTGTTGTTAAATAAAGGGTTCCACTAGGATGGACAAAATAGCTGAATTTTGATTCTTTTTTCTGTTATGTGCATGTTTGACTAGCATTTGTTTGATAATGTTAAATGTATATTTGTAACCATGTTGTACACCAATATTGTTATTATAACAACATAAGAGATGAAAGCTGGGTTGTTCTATTCGCTTCTCAACTCGGTGTAAAAAAGTGAAGCGAACTGTCAAGACAATGTTATTTCCTTGATTATTCTTAGTTTTTATTTAAATTAGCTATTTATTTAAATTAAGTTGACCTGTCCATGTATGCCTAGGCGTCTAAGGAAATAAACGTTTTGACTTTGACTTTGGTTATCGAGCATAAAAAAAATAAACAATAAAATATTTTATTGTCGATGTCTTGTTACTGTTAACTGTTTGTATTTGTATTTGTGGTATAAAATAAAGATTTATCTATCTCTCTAAACTTTCTTTTGAGACACTGCTACCAAACCGTCTCCCTATTAAATTAACCACAATTTTCGAGTTTCCCGATATTTCAGCGCAACTTCATGATCACGTAAATATAAATTGCATGCAGCAAGACGGGTAACATTTTTATTGACAGATTTAGTCTACTCGCCTTTCAAGGCAAAAGTCTTTAGAGCGCAGTAAATATCCTGTTGTTAATCTAAGTAATTTAAGAATGAGAATCATTTATTTGGATAAAACATGAGTGTATACATAGTGGTAAGTTTAAAAAAAAGTAATCTAGGTACTCTGAATAAATGCTTAGATATCTACTACTACAAATTGAGGCTGATTTTTATTACACGCTGATTATCGGCGCTAACCATGGCGACGCGTGTGTGAGCTCAGCGCGTAGCAAATACTGTCAGCGCTGACCGGTAAGCGTTATTCTAAAAGGTTTCTAAAGCGTCCATACAGATTGCTACGCTTTACACTCTCAGCGCCGGTCATCAGCGAGACACAAAAATCAGCCTATAGACATTTTAATTCACAGAACCTGCTGAGACACGTTATTCGTTATTTTCACTGAACTCAGCGTTCATTTAAGCGTTATAGCCATCACTTGTTACGTTATTAAGCTGCAGGTGGCTCAGGCAGCCGTTAACGCCCGTTTCTGAAAACTTGCACGTAACTTCTCTCGACGTGAATATCGTTAAATGATCGTAAGGTACCCCAACCTTGAACGACTGCATAAATTCTAAAGTTCCAGTGCCTACGTGGAAAGAATAAGCGCCGGCATGTGTTTGGTATGTTGGCTTTTAATAAAAAACTTGAAGCTATCACGAAAAAGTGGTAGAATTAAATACGATTTAGTAGGTCAGATCAGATATAGTATTATATTAATTAATTAATTATATTTCACGGCAAACAAGACCTCTATTGACTTTTGAGAAATAGATACTATATTTGTGACCTTTTGACCTTTATAAAAATTTTTGTAGTCGCGAAATCTGTGTTTATTTTTCACATACCTAAATTCAGCTCTCTAAGAAGTTTATCGCAGATAAAAAATAAAATTACTTGAAACATCGTCAGCCATGTTAACAAGATAATTACGTTATAACCATTATTTACGTTAATTTCAATGATAGCAATTAAAAATTAATTAACAAAACTGATTAATTAATACAATTACTACATTATTACAACGACCAAAAGGAGCCACCTGAACCCACGCGCTTACAGTTAACAAAGATATCAAAAACCTTTAAATAGTTTGAATTTTGGCATTTCTTCCATTTTGTAACTAATGAGAACCTTAACCTTTTCATTTTCAGCGAGAAATATTTTAGATCGTCTTGCGAAAATATTAAAAGTTTTTTTTAAATATGTATATATTGATAAAATATAATTTTGAATTACTGCCGTGGAATTAAAATTAGCCGATTTATTGAATGAGTTCATTGTTAATGAATGAACTGTTTATGTTTTAATCTCGGAAAATGTTACCTTATTCTTTTATTATCTTTGAATAAATACCATGGGAATGTGATTTTTTTAGAGTTATAGAAATTTATTATTATTTTCAGCCCATGTTGTTCCACTGCGGGGCTCATGGTAGTACCTAGCTTTAGAGAAACACAAAGCATAAGGTCGACGACTAAAGAATAATAAATAGTCCGTTCACTAGATTATTTAAAATATTGTAAAAGTAATTATGTTTCCCTACAAAAGAGAAATAAAGATGATACAGTGCATTGAAGTTATGAGCAACGTCACGAGTTGGTACGATTTATACGGACTTAATATGTAGATGCTATCATGAATGCTTATAATATTTTAATTATGAAACTATAAAACATATGTCCAATATTTTTGGGCGGTCCGGCAGACGTTACCTAGTCTTCTCGCCAATTGTAAATTCTACCAGAGAAATAATTTATTTGCAAGAATACATATTAATAATTAGTCATATAAAAATAAATAGTAAACGTCAATGTATTCAGAATATTTTTTAGCGGGACAAGTAGTTCTTAACGTTAGCGCGTTCAAACAAACAAACACTTAGTAGTTTATTATAAATAAAAACATTTTGTTGACAATAAGGTATACATTTTGGGAAATATAGAGGTATACCTTGTTTGTGTACAGATTGTTGAACTTAAACCTCCAGTGGCATCGTCAACCCACGCAGGTGACTCAAAATCATGATATCATCTGAACACTATATGTGTATCTGAACATTTATGGAAACTGACTCTTGCTTTAGTAGGACAAAAAACGGTGATCGTCATTAATAGATTCACGAGGAAATTAATATTAAAATTATGTTGAAAGAATATTTGTGACTACAGAAATTTTGATTTATTTATTTACTGGGAACACCAGCAGCTTGTAATAAAATAAAATAAAATTCATTTATTTCAGACAGTAATTATCCATAGTTTAGTTAGTATCTAAAATTAAAATTAAATTAAATTAGGGTTAGTAATTATAATATAACATAACAAAATTAAATTTAAAAATTAATTTATTAATTTTACTAGCATTTTAATACAGTTTTTAATAAATGGGTTATCCCATTTATTATTGAAAGCAGACAGAATGCTATTGGTACTTGCCCGAATTCTGCAGAGTAATGACGCGACTTTTTTCCTCATGCAGGCGTAAAAGTCGTCAGTGCGGGCTTCGGCAAACATGCCGGACGCACTGCAAAACCGCGGAAGCCCCAACAGCATTCTGAATGCATTATTATATTGCACACGAAAGGTGTTGTAGGCTTTTTGAGTATACGTTGACCATAGGCTGCTCGTGTAGAAAGTTTGACAGAAGGATTTAAATAGAGTGGTCTTTACCTCTTTTGAGCCACGAGAAAACCTCCGTAGGTTGGTCCGTACCAACATATTAACTCTAACGCACAACGCCCTTCGCTCCCTTTAATAAATAATAACTAAATGTTATGTATTATTTATATGTTGAAAGAATATTTGTGACTACAAAAATTTTGATTTATTTATTTACTGGGAACACAGCTTACATGGGAATACAGCTTGTAATAAATAATACATAATAACTAAATGTGATAACAAAATCCAATTACAGATTTTCACTAATATGTACAAGAAACTGTGCAACAGATAACAAACACGCAAAAATCACAAACCAAGATTATAAAATTCGTCTATAAAATCTAAATAAATTATAAAGAAATATCAAACCCTCTACCTCTTGTTCCGCAAGCCTTGGTTCACCGCGCCACTGAGGCAGCCAATTTTGAACAGAAATAAATGATATAATTCACATTTTCTGATTATACACAACCTTTAAACTGTCGAAATACTCGTAGTATGTTAAACTGTTTCTGTCAACTCAATATTTTTCTACCTTTAACTATGAAATGCTACAAAACGTTTATTTTGAAAGCATTTGAATACCTTCGGAATGCTACGATGTCGTTCGAACATATTTACGCTCAGAGAGACTTCTGAATGCATCTTCGAACCATATGGATTCGAACTCACTATTTTATTAGGCATGTGTCAGACATTGTTTACCTGCGATATGTTCCGTGATCCCAACGAATGGTACGCGTATAGACCGTCTTTACCAGAACCGTATTCATATTAGATTTCCGAGTTCCAATGCCAGTCGTATCGCGAATGTCACCTATTCCTTCGATACTTTATTCGAGTCTGCTACAGAGCGCCGCCACACTCGACTGTGTCGAATAAATACAGGTTGAAATATATTTCGTGTCAGGTTGTGATCCTGTATTATACGTGCCATATAAAAGATGAATCTTTGTTTATTTTTCGTGTTATTCGGGTATTTTTTCGCATGGACGACCGGGATGCTGTACAGACGGGATGATGACAATGTTTTAAAGCCTGGTAAGAGATATTATTTTAATTAATTTGCAGATTTTTTTTAATGAGTTCATTTTTAATAAATGAGCTGTTGTTGTATTTAACTCGGACAGTGTTGCGTTTCTAATTTATCTTACGCAATATTAACATTTTATTATTAGAAAATTTACTTAATGGCGTTGAACGAAATAGGTAATTATGAGCGTTATGCTATTTTACTTTTTAAACTTAATATTTTTAGCCTCATATTTAATGGCTTATGAAATGAAATGAAATGTATTTATTTGCCAAAAGTATGGTACAATAATAGATGTTTAGTTTCATAAAAGGTTTCACATACTTTGCATGCAAATGTTTTAATGCTTACACATAACAATTGAACTTAATTGAATTAATAATTATTTAAGATGTCAAGTCTATCTATAATCAAAAAAAATCATTATGTTTGTATCTAACATGATATTCTAAAGAAAACTAGAAGATTTTGAAATAGTAAACAGTATACATATATGTATTATTGTCTCTGTAATAATATTTAATATATAGCGCAAAACCTTTCGTTCAACACAAGAATTGATTCCTATCTGAGATAAGTGTGTCGTAATCACATTAAGTGGGGTCTTAGTGCTTTGGCGACAGGTTGGTTTGTATTGAACTAACCTTGATAGTAAAATAAAATTGTATAAGGCATAACGGTTAATTCAACACAGCGTAACACGTTTTATTTTATGCCTTATTGATATAGACTTAAAGTTATTTTTATTTAATGACAAATAATCAGACTTTACTTGTATACCTTCACCTGTATTCACAAAATAATGAATTTATTGCTTACTTACTTAGTTCGAAAACAGTATAAGTTTATCTTGTTATCATGATGAAGGATTTACAATCAAGTTGCCCTGCGGTCTTACTCGCGTTTCACTGAAGAATTATATATTTTCTCGCAGTAAAAAGCACCAAGCCGTCCCTGTATTCCTAACAATTTGATTTATATAGCGTAAAAAGTTACCAAACAAACTAAAATCAACTAAAATCACATATATCGCGGTATAATATCATAATCCGGTGAAAAAAAAAACTACGATCAAATCATAAATTAATAATGATGTGTATTATATTAATTTGTGAAGGCATCGCAGTTTTTTTTTAAATAATTTGAAATTGGGTAAGTTTTTTAAAAACATTAAAAAACTAATCTTCCCGGAACCCGGAAATAAGAAATTTAACAAGCGCAAGGCTTGGCTTGAATGGTAAGGTATTTCACCGGAATATGTTATTAATACCGCGATATATAGTAGTCATAAGTACATATATCTATAGGTACCAAATTTCATGATCGGTTCATAAGTGACTGTGAGACAGAGCTCTTATTTTTAATATTAGTAGTAGCACGTAGTCGGTAAATTAGGTTTATATATTAAAAAAAAAGTGGAAATACAAATTATATTTATTCTATGCCTGGTTGAGTAGGAAATAATTATAAATGTGTCGCCCACGTTTAGCATCTCAATAGTGAGTAAACCAGACGGGTATTAGCATAATTATTAGTCATAAATTACCATGATGACCAAGTGTTTGTAGATTAATTCAAGGTCAGGTCAATATATTATATAAAAAATATATATAATATGGTGAACAATATATATAACATGTTAGTTGAATCGGTATCTATCATTTTAGTACCTTTTCTCTAAAAAAACATAAATTCAATTAATTTCTTGTAGTTGGTCTCTGCGCATCAGTTTGCCAGTATCGAGTTAAATAAAATGATTAAGAGAAAAAGATGTTGTTACTCAGTTGAACGCCATTTTGCGTCCCCATAAGTTCTTTAAAAAATACTTATATAAGCAGCGGCTGTTGTGTCAAAAATAATTACAGGTTCTTTAACTAGACTACTTCAAAACTAATACTTTTTAATAATATTCTTCATCATCACCCTATTAACGTTCCCACAGCTGGGACACAGGGACTTCACTCTTGACGAGAGATAATAATATTAGAGAATAATATTCTTAGAGTATGGCAATACCAGAATAATCAGAATTATAAGTCTAAAATAAGTATATTGCGGTAAATTGGCTTATCAATGACTAAATTGCAGGTAACTAATGGATTGTATAGCACAGAACCGTTCATAAGTGGGGGAGCAAGTGGAGGCTAGTAGCTATCAGCGGGCTAAGAGGGGCAGTGCCCTGGGGCCCCCAAGCCAGGGTAGGGGGTGGAGGGGGGGCAAACCTTATAAAAGTATCCCATACGCAGTTCAATATTAATATTGAACTTCTGAATCTAAGTAAAATGTTGTTGCAACTCCACTCAAAACACAACACAGTCATGCATTAGAGAATGCGTAATTTCTGTAGACAATTAATAAAACGAGAGAACTTTGGCGGGGAGCAACATAAGCTACTTTTTCATGACAATGTAAAATTTGCGCGACAAAATCCATATTACGCAGGCGATGCCTAGTATACCTATATGAAACGAAACAGCTTAGGGGCTTGGGCTTGGGCCCCTGCTTTTTAGCCCCAGGGCCCGTGACTGATCATCATAATTGCATGCGTAGGATATCCACGTCCACATACAAAGATGCACAACGTGTTATTGTATGGAAGCCTCTTAATATTTATTACATTCTATATTTTTTATTTAACTAATCAACAAAAAAATTCAACTAGTCTGTCTGGCTTACACATGAGCTAAGTTATTTGGGATGGTCATTTGATATTATGGTGTGGGCTAGGTTTATGTTCACTTATTATAAATAAAATGTTTACTGAATGTTATCTAAATAGATATAAAATTGGCCTTGTTTGGAGATGTACAAATCGAACCTGCAGAGTGGCGACGGCGACATGTTTTCTGCATTAAAATTTAAGTTAGGCGTTTTGGTGCTCCTATAAATCTAAAATTACTGGCAAAACCAATTTTGGCTTGAAATAATTAAGCAAAGCATTTTCACTTCAATAGCATATATGTATATAGGACTGCATAAACCATGAAGAGGTTTACGTGTAGGTTTAATCTACGTACCTCTTCATCGTTTTTGCTATCCTGGTACCTGATATGATAACGATTATACCTTTCTAATAAATAGAAAAAAAACCCTGTTTTAATCATAAAAATCAGTCCAAGAGGTCGCTGAGTCGGCTTACTATATACAGAATAAGAAGTAATTTTTTTCTAATTCGATTTTGTTTTGTGGCGATTCAACAATAACCCGTCCCGTTTTGGCCTTTTGAATTCGGAAAACCCTGAAAGTCCAAGTCAAAATCGAGAGCAGAGTGTCGATACTATAAAGTTTATGCTTCCGAACTTTTCCTTAAATGCATTCAAGAAGGTAAACTACTCAATCAATAAATGTGCAAAAAAATTGGAAGAAGGTTATTGCTCAGAAATGGGGTCAAGCTTTTCAAAATACAGCCTCTTTAGAGACTAGACTCCTAACAAGATAAATGTATTATTAATGTACCTATTTATTTTTTATATTTTGTGAATTATTCTCGCAAAGTCTTGTTGCTATTGTGGTTGCGGCAGAATTTCAGCGTTTACTGATAAGGGGAGTATGGGGTCCCATCAACATCTTCGGGACCCAAGCCATCCTTACCTGCACGTGGTGCTCCCTGCTGAAAAACGAACAAGGCTCTGGCAAGTTCTTTTCCCGCCAACACGCACTGGACCAGCGCGGCGGTGTATTGGTCCAACCCCCTCATGAACTGCACACCGACAATCTGTCCCCAAGTGCCCGGCGACACTGGGGGTGAGGCTGATGACAGTAGGCTAATATCCCCCAGGGTCAGGGGCGATAATCTCCGGGCGAGGGTCTTAAACTGTCAAACGACCAACGCACGTATAAAGGACACCGGTAGATTGCCCTCACGAAAACAACTGGCCCTGGCAACGCACAATATCCGCACTCTGCGGACAGACGAAAAGATTTTGGAGCTGGAAGAAGAATTGAGCGGGTTACGTTGGGATATTCTGGGATTATCTGAAGTCCGTAGAGAGGGCCAGGACACGATAACCCTGAAATCTGGTAACCTGCTCTTCTACCGGGAGGGCGACCAACAGTCCCAAGGTGGTGTCGGATTTCTCGTCCACAAGTCTCTCGTGAACAATATCATTACCATCGACAGTGTGTCGAGCAGGGTTGCATACCTAACACTCAGAATATCTAAAAGGTATTCGCTGAAGGTCGTTCAGGTATACGCGCCGACCTCGACACACCCAGATGAAGAAGTTGAGTGTATGTATGAGGACATTAGTAGGGCCATACATACTCATAAAACTCACTTTAATGTTGTCATGGGAGACTTCAATGCGAAACTAGGCAAAAGAAGCGATGATGAGTTGAGAGTGGGGAACTTCGGTTATGGGCAACGGAACCGTAGGGGACAGAGGCTGGCCGAATTCCTGGAGAAAGAAGAACTCTTTATGATGAATTCTTTCTTCCAGAAGCCGCCTCACAGGAAGTGGACCTGGATGAGTCCCGACGGTTTCACGAGAAATGAGATCGACTTCATCATGGCCGACAAGAAACGCATTTTCAATGATGTCTCTGTGATTCACAGGGTGAAAACCGGAAGTGATCACCTTATAGTAAGAGGCACATTGAATATGGACGTTAAACTTGAACGGTCCCGATTGATGAAGTCCACGCTCCGACCTACTCGCGCCCAGATCGAAAACCCCGAGAGCTTTCAACTCGAGCTCTCCAACAGTTTTGATTGTCTAGATGATGACGCTTCAGTGGACGAGTTAAATAACAGGTTCGTAGAAACTGTCCATACGGTCGGGTCTCAGTTCTTTAAGACCCGCCGTACCGGTAGAACTCAGAGATTCTCTGAAGACACTCTTAACCTTATGGCTGAACGACGCTCGCTGAGACTGCAGTCTCCCGATGATGCTAAGTCCCATAGGCAGCTTAATAGACGAATTAAAATATCCTTGCGACACGATGTACGTAACTTTAATACTGCTCGTATTAAAGATACGATAGAGCGGAACCAGGGCTCCAAAGTGTTCGCAAGAGATATGTCTATTGGGCAAAGCCAGATGACAAAGCTGAAAAGGGATGATGGCAGTATAGCGTCGACGAAAGCAGAAGTGTTAAGAGAAGTCGAAAAGTTCTACGGACAGCTCTACGATTCGGTTACAAAGCCTGTTACCAGCGCGGCAAGCGACCCAAGAGCCAAGCTGACCCGACACTTTACCGAAGATATCCCGGATATCAGCCTGTACGAGATTAGAATGGCACTAAAGCAGCTTAAAAACAATAAGGCGCCAGGCGAGGATGGAATCACATCGGAGCTTCTGAAAGCGGGTGGATCACCGGTACTTAAAGTCCTTCAGAAGCTCTTCAATTCCGCCTTGCTCGGAGGTACCACGCCTGAAGCATGGAACAAAAGCGAAGTGGTGTTGTTCTTTAAGAAAGGTGACAACACCTTATTGAAGAACTACAGGCCCATTTCGCTTTTGAGCCATGTTTATAAGCTGTTTTCTAGAATCATCGCCAATCGTCTCGAACGCAGGTTTGATGAATTCCAGCCTTCCGAACAAGCCGGGTTTCGAAAAGGCTTTAGTACCGTAGACCACATACACACGCTGCGGCAGGTTATACAGAAGACCGAAGAGTATAACTTGCCGCTCTGTTTAGCGTTTGTGGACTACGAGAAAGCCTTCGATTCGGTGGAAACATGGGCGGTGCTTGAGTCTCTCCAGCGATGTCACATTGACTATCGATATATCGAAGTGTTGAAGTGCTTGTATAAAAACGCCACCATGTCAGTCCGAGTACAAGAACAGAGTTCGAAAGCGATCCCGTTGAAAAGAGGAGTTAGGCAGGGAGATGTGATATCTCCGAAACTGTTTACAGCCACTTTAGAGGACGCTTTCAAACTCCTAGAATGGAAAGGACTAGGCATCAACATTAACGGCGAGTACATCACTCACCTTCGATTCGCTGATGATATCGTGGTCATGGCGAAGACGATGGAAGAACTCAGCACTATGCTCGAAGGCCTCAATCGAGTCTCCCAACGGGTGGGTCTTAGGATGAACATGGACAAGACGAAGGTCATGTCAAATGTCCATGTTGTGCCCGCCCCCGTCTTGGTTGAGAACTCGGTTCTCGAAGTTGTTGACGCGTATGTGTACCTAGGACAGACGGTACAATTAGGTAGGTCCAACTTCGAGAAAGAGGTCAGTCGCCGAATCCAGCTCGGATGGGCAGCGTTCGGAAAACTACGCCACGTCTTTACGTCGAAAATACCGCAGTGCCTCAAGACGAAAGTCTTCAATATGTGTGTGTTGCCAGTGATGACTTATGGATCCGAAACGTGGTGCTTGACTGTTGGCCTTATGAATAGGCTCAGAGTCGCTCAAAGAGCTATGGAAAGGGCTATGCTCGGGGTTTCTCTACGGGATCGAATCAGAAATGAGGAGATCCGTAGAAGAACGAGGGTCACCGACATAGCCAAACGGATTAGCTCTTTGAAGTGGCAGTGGGCAGGCCACATAGCACGTAGAACAGATGGCCGTTGGGGCCGAAAAGTTCTCGAATGGAGACCACGGATCGGCAAGCGCAGCGTCGGACGCCCACAAACAAGATGGACAGATGACTTAGTCAAACTTGCTGGCTCTCGGTGGATGCAAGTGGCGACCGATCGGAATGATTGGTCGTCTTTGAGGGAGGCTTATGTCCAGCAGTGGGCGTCTAATGGCTGAAATGATGAATGATGATGACTGATAACACCAGTGGACATAGAGCAGAGCCGTTGCCCTTTTACTGCTGTAGCTCACATGTACCTGCTCACTCTGTGTTTTTATATATATATATATATGCATATAAATATGTTTTGTAATTTAAAAAAATGTATGCTGATTTTGAGTGTGTATTATTTTTGTGTATTTCTGTGGTAAATAAAATTATGTCTATGTCTACATAGTACCACCGATTATTCTGAATCTGTTATATCGTGATGAAATATTTAGCCCCTCTTTAGATCAGGGGTAAAAAGGGGTGTTGATTGACGGTTATTATTTTGAATTTACCCCTTCTCTTTACCCCCAGTGATTGTTCTACGTTTAAATTTATCCCATCATTCGAACTAATATTGCAAATTAAGTAATCAACCATTTCGGGGTACCTTAACCCTTAATTAGACAGATTTTTTTGTCATTAAAATTTGTAATTTTTTTATTAATTTAAGTTATTATTTAGTAAAGGTCTCAAAGAAACATGTTTAAAAAAATCTACCTCTTTCAGTTTCCTGAAAAATCTACGTCTAGTATACTGGACGTTACCAAGTTTGTAAGAAATTGATGCCTACCGATCACGTCCAGTATATTTCACATTGCCGAAGAGAACGAATAAATAATTGTATAAATCTAAATTTAAAAAGTAAACAAAAATCTACTATTCCAATGCATTATTTTCTTATATGTAAAACACCATAATATTTTGTAATGTGCACGCGATGCGCTTTCATTTGATACCCCACTCGAGTATATTTGCAGATTTTCGGTTTTCCTTCCCCACTCTCACCCCCATAACTTTTAAACGGCTCAACCGATTTTCATGAAACATGTATAAGAACACTAGCGTCAGATTCACCTTTCATACAAAAAAAACTAAATTGAAATCGCTTCATCCGTTAGGGAGCTATGGTGTCCCAGACAGACACACAGACAGACAGACACGTCAAACTTATAACACCCCTCTTCTTTGTCGGGGGTTAAAAAACAAGTGATTCCGTAGGAAAATGCTTATTATAATTTGGCAAATTGTTCACATAGGTATTTGGTATTTGTTTACGCTTACATTACTAATAGGGACTTATAAGTATTCAAATCTCACTTATGTTTTCAAGATAACAATTACTTATATAGGCAGTCTCCATATTTATAAACGTTTTTTCACAATCAGTCTTAAGTTTTAACAATAATTAGTTTCAACATATTTTAGTTATTTACGTATCAAAATCTTTTATTGTTATTTGCCGCCAGCTTATTTATTGTGGAAATTATAAAAACCAGTTTGAGTAACCAAGCACAACCTTTGCTTGCATTTGGAGCATTGTATGTTCGGATTATTGTTCTTGCAGAACTTACTGAGTACATCTGGAGAGAAGAATATATAAAAAAGTCCAAAAGAGAGTCAGTATCTTGTAAACTAAAAACAGTCGTCTGACGGAATATCAGCCTTATGTCTGAATTGTCCTTTTTTTCATTTGTAGTTCACAGTCAGTGTTTTCTTGGTCTTTTTTGCTTGGACAGTAGGAACAGCTTGAATACGTAAATTTCTTTTACGCCTGGTTATTCTTGGTGTTGATGAAGCAATGGACGAAACGTCGGGGACGCAACCAACATCAATGAAGCCAAACTTGGTAAAGCGTTATAATTTACTTCACCAGTCGGTGGTAGCACGTTGTAAACAATAGGAGTCAACATAGGTCGCTCATAATTGATATTGTCTTCCATTTCTAACACACAGCTGTTCTCGCTGGCACGGGCAATATTTTCGTTTCATGACACCATGAAATGTTCACCTTCAAAGTAAGTCTCATCACTGTCTATTGACATCATTATTTTGGGTTGAATTGTGTATACTTGAGTCGATGGAAGGGCATGGTGAGGAAGAAAATTCTTCAGGTCTATTGACATAAATTGCGTCTTCATTGTAAAGCTTCCGTGCCAGTATCTATATCAGAAAGAGCATTTTCAGGCGTTACCAATGCTACTATGCGTTGTCCGCTAGACTTGAAGCTCTGAAAAAGGAAAAATAGTAAGGAACAGCAGTTTTATCTGTGGATCCCTAAAAAATATTACAACAAACAACAAAAGTGAATTTTATAATAATACGACAACGGGAAGAATAATAGACATACGATTTTATAATTTGTTTTCTACTACTTTGACAAGGGGAAGAATACTGGACATAGTATTTAGCGATCATTTCATTAGCAATTCGACGACGGGATGTATACTGGACATGCAAGTTGTGGGTGTCATAAAAACTAAACAGAATTTAGTAAGACAAACAAACTATTGTAACCAGCTTTCTCCATAAGTTATCTGGTACTATTCAAGGAAATTTCAACAAAATAAGCCGTAAAAAATGAAAAAAATGCAACTTACCGATAGGCCGCGAGGCACGTCCCTTCTCCCCGCCATTTCGCCAGCGATTGCTCGCGTCTCGTCCATGTGTTTGCGTTACCGATTTTTTACAGCTTACTTCGATAGTAGAGGATGCTATTATACACCGTATCTCCAAGATATACTGTCTATTTTTTTAGGTAGAATTTTATACATTCAACGGGAAGTATAATGCACAACGTCGAATTAAGGGTTAAGATACATATTATGTCAAACTTCTTATCTCGGAATAATAGAGCTTAATAACATATAATGTAAAATTATGAAAACCAACAACCAGATTCAGATAACAAAACTCATTATAACCCATTTTTAGTTATTATTCATGAAATTATAAATAACAACGCCCTTATTTGAAACACCACAATGGCCACCACATTTTAAGTCGGGTACCTTCTTCTGATGACTTTGAGTTCTTGAATAGAAGTTAAAAAATTGATTTAGAAAAAATAATTTGATATAAACATTTAAAATGTATTTTGTTAGTACATAACCTGGATCCTAGAGTGTAGAATGTAACGGCCTTGCCAGAGCGTGCCACGGTCAAGAACCTGCTTCAACGAAATTGCCTTTTTAAAATTTAATGCTGTATATCTTCGAGATTAGATTTACGAAAGGACCCAGAAAACGTTTTTATTTATAAGATCGAGATGCGGAAAATATAAAAGAAAATTATTTATACATTTTGTCATATTATTGGTTGTTCATTTTTTAGGACGTATTGAAAATTATTTACATTTCGTAACAATCGGACTTTAAGAATAAAAAAGTATGGTAAGATCCACAGTTGAAGATTGTAATTTTTCTAAAAATGTAAATAAAACATAGAATTAAGAAACTGAATCAAAGTTTCTCTTTCAGTGTCACATAACTCTTCTCTTTTATTGTAATAGATTTAGAAAATATAAAAAAGGTATTTAATGCTACATAAATATTTTCTTAAAGAAGCTAATAACGTAGAATTACCGTAGGTCTTTGATCTCCTAACTAGGACGGCCGTCATAGGTTTAGACGATGAATAGGTAGGTATACGAATTAGTCTACGTACGTCGGTCGTTGACAAGCAGCTCTAATTATTTTAATACTTAGGTCCAATGTAGCCGTTGGGTAATTCCATTTAGCCAGCCATTCTAATAAGGTAGAGCTCGAGAGATTGTATTTACCTCGTGCCGTGAGTTTACGGATCTTGCAGTTGTTGATGCATATGTAGGCAAACCTTAGACAGAATCTAGGTAACTTGACACAACTTCTTATTATTTTTTGTACATCTTTATAAATATATATATAATAATAACATATACTAGATCAAAGTTAAAATAAATTTTAGTGGTCTAATGCCTCCTCAAAGCTTCATACGTCATAACTTACTTTGAAGATGTTTACGATCAAATTTTATATTAATGCAATGGTCATAAAAATATATATTAGTTATTACATTGCAATGAGTACATTAGTTACAATAATCCGTTCATAAATGTTACTATTTAAGCTCACTCATCAAGAATTCAGTCTTCGGCCAAATTGTAGGTATACTGTGACACAAGTAGAACAAACAGAAGCATTCTGACAACTACTCAATGTGGACCTAATATACATCCTGCAAAGGATTCCTCCATCGTTGTAATTTAAGGCTTCGGCTATACCTACGCATCAGCAACGCGGGAAGCGACTGCGACGAGGGAACGGCTGCAACGCGGAAACTTTTTCGACTGAAAACATCCCGCTCTGTGGTCGCATAATAATAATAATAATAACTCTTTATCTAACGATTGATAACATTCAGTATGCGACGGATTTCGAGGGTCATTAATCGATCTAGCTATGTGCCTCATTGGTATACGATAAATAGGAAAATGTATTTTGCGAAAACGTCGATTTACAAGGAAAATTTCTAGCCAAGTCCGGTCATCCTGGTACTTTAATTAAAATACATTATTTAGTTTCCACCGCCAACGATGCATGAGCTAAGTTGTCAGGTCATTTCTCCTGGGCATTTCAGAGTGGGCTTAGTTTACTCAAAATATATTAGAGCTTGCTTGCACCAAGGAATTGCACCAGGGAAATAGGCATTTTGATTTCCATCGCGAAATGATCGAAGAGAAAAATGAGTAATGAAAACAGCTTGCGAGCTCAGTGGAGCTTTGAACTGGTTGGCATCACATTTAAACTGAAGTGCCATTTCGATGATGAAGTTATTAAAGAGAAAGGGGTATGTTGAAATTGAACGAAGTTAGTGGTACGCATAAGATCTGGGTGTCAAAAGTGTATAATAAAAAATATCTATAAATGAATGTCTATTATATTAAGTATATCAGATGTCTTCCCGTAACACAAGCTTTGAACTTGTTGTTGTTGTGTAGATTGTCCGGAAATATATATATTTATTTGTAAGATGTACTATATTTAGGAACTTAAAAGAATAAGCTAGTTGAAGTAGGCAGGCACTGGACTTTTATACAAACAACAAAAAGAGGTACTGGTCTGTTAAATTTATACGTTTTAAAAACAGCGGTCTTTTGTGTTTATTTTTACTCATTTTACCCGCATGGTATTTTCGTTCGAGTCTTTGTTGGGCACATTACTTAAAGCGTCCGCCCATGGCTATTTTTTGTAGTGATGTTGTTGCACGTTTGGTAAATAAACGCGACGACATTGCTTACGAGCGTCAGTTGCATTTGCAGAGCATACGAGCAATTCGTAAATGAATCATATAAATAAATATTGCTGAAAGCTACACACAGCAACATCTAGTCCGCATGGTGAGCTCTGGGCTAGATTATAAACATTCTTTATAAGTACTGAACACAATTTATAGCTGATACTGCTTTTAATTAATGATCCTACACATTAATCTAAACTGTAAAACTAATAAAACATATAACTATAGTCTAGATATCTACAGTTTTACTACAGATAGATATTAGATAATTTCTTTATTTCACATCAATACTTACAGACTAACTTTAAAATAACAATCAATACAATACAATACAAAACAATACAAAACACTTTATTGCACACACAGGGAAACAAAATACAACAACACGTAGGAAACAGAATGTACAATGGGCGGCCTTATCGCTAAAAGCGTCTCTTCTCTTCCAGGCAACCTGTAGATGGATAACATCTGCTAATAACGCAAAAGACGGTAAACAAGGATCATTCATTGCAGATACATACATAATATGAAAAAAAGATATATATATATATATATATCATCAGTTCTATTATCAATTTAAACAAACTGGATTTTTGAAGTAAAACTTCTTTAACTTCACTTTTTGTGATGAGTAACTAATGTTAAACTCGCGTCAGGACACGTGACCTGATGGAAAATTCGTACCTACTACATAAAATTTTTCGAACTTTCGAACATCTTTCGAACAAGTACGTTGATAATATATTAACTTCACTTCTTCCGACAGTCCCGTATTTGTTTTTCATTAACCAATAATAGGTATATGTTTGTTTTTTTTCTGATTAATGTATTTATTTATTTCATAATTATAAATTATAGGGCTTTGAGCCGTTTTTCGGATATTTTTTCTGATATAAAATAGTTTTAGGAATAACTAAACGATACAGTCATTTCGTAGAATTAACTGCCTAGAGACCGCAAGGAATGTACGATTAATTTCTAAACTCAAGTTTCCAAAGCACTATATGTATAAAATTAAACATAAACATCGTATATAAGACAAACTAAAAAGTAAATAAAAAAAATTAAACGGGTACCATGATTACAAATGGATTACAATACCATGATTTCAGGGGTTCGACGCTATTTCAAGCGCCACAATTATTATCCATTTCAAGTTTAAATATTAATATTGTTATATTGATAATTTAAAAACTAAATTTTGCATAATAAAATATCCTCAAAATAAAATACCGGGTGACACAGCAGGGGGATGCTAGTTGATGCAGGAATGGCTTCCTAGACCAAAAATACTTTAAACACTACTTAAAATTTTTCTTCTTCTACAATTTGACCAAACTTAAATAATGGTACTGATGTACTTCATGAA
The DNA here is from genome assembly GCA_929108375.1 of Gymnoscelis rufifasciata. Taxonomy (NCBI): domain Eukaryota; kingdom Metazoa; phylum Arthropoda; class Insecta; order Lepidoptera; family Geometridae; genus Gymnoscelis; species Gymnoscelis rufifasciata. Next base: position 5,447,689 of record OV815302.1, on the reverse strand, counting down.
GGATTTGAATTTTTTATGCAGAAAAAGATGAAGTTGCATCCGTAATCTTCGCACGCAGGATACAGATGCGTCTTATTGTTGTTTGCATAAAAAAATAAAATAGTTTAACCTAAGAAGTGAGGTATTTATCACTTATTGAAAATCATTTAGACTCATGAAGGATGTTCCTATAAAGAATACTTTTTTCCTGTTTTGCTCATTGTAATTTATTTGTTTCAGATTTGCTGCCGATATCATCTACCGTGATGCCCCTACCTCCTCTCATAGTATACAAATATGAAAAGAAGATACTTCAAGAAAAAAATAGAAAACCCATAACAGGGAAAGTTGCATTAATTACCAAAGCACCCAAATAAATGTTACTAAGGTATTAATTTTTTAATTATTTACCTTTTTATCAACATTTCAAGCGTACCAGCTTACTATAATTTAAAAAAAATCAGAGAGTTTATTGTCGCTCTGGCCATACACGTATTATTAACTGACAACCAGGTCACGTAAAAGTTTACTTTATTCCTAAATTATCCCTGCCGTCCGGCGATAAACACCTACTATCAAGAAGCACAATTAGTGTACCGTACATAAATTAAAGATAAAACATTCTTTATTACACACACTATTATACAAAAATACAAAATTATTAATAGTAAAATTAAACCTAGCATGCGTAATAGGCGGTCTTATTGCTTAAAGGAATTTCTTCCAGACAACCTTTGTATGGAAAAAAAAGGTGTGTGTGCTATTCACACACGATAGAAGTGAAACTTCAGTAAATCGACAAAAGAATGAGAAGAATAAAAAAAAAACAAATAAAAAAAATACTATGCAAAAAGATTTTGTTCGGGCGGTCACCCATCCAAGTACTGGCGTCGCGCGCGCGTTGCTTAACCTTGATAGCGTTTAAGATTGGCTTACCCTGTCGGGTAAGCCAATCTTATTTCCATTTCCGTTTCATCCGGTTTCAAATCACAACGATTCTAAAGAAGTTTCACTTCAATAATTTAAATCATACTTTTGTATGGAATTAAGATATTATTATGTGTTTAAAGGGAACTTTAAAACGGCAGATACAACAATCAGACCATCTTGTCTATGGTCAGGTTGGAATCGAAAATGGTCGGATAGTATCGGACGTCCGACAGAAATTAGGTTAAGGTCACACCTCAACAGGATCCGTCCCGACTGGCTTTGTCGGTGGTCGGGCCCAACATTATTAACCAGGATTATTCACTGATTTTGTGATCTGTCAGTATATTAAGCCAAATACACAACACAGGCCAATCACCGTCTTGGATTCAAATTCTATAAACTGTAATAAATTATAGGCCGATATTTCTCCTACCTATTGCCCAACATTGTTTCATAATATAACTCCCTTCTGCAGTTTGCATCCTGCCCCTGCGGCGTATGTGTATTCAACCAAATAATTACTTAGGTATTAATTAGTAAGCAATTATTTAGTATGGGTCGAGAGATCCAATTAGAGACGAAAATTATAGGTTGCATGTAATAATAAACTAATGTAGGTACCTTATAAATAAAAAAATATTTTTTTCGTTATAACAGAATATTCTTTGTTGCCCACTAAAATTGCGTAAGAGCTATCTATTTACGGAGGTTTAAATTTATGACCTCCTTGTTATTGTTCTGAAAAATATGCTGCTATGATGAACCAACATAAAAGGGCGGGTGATTTATGCTCCTCATATATCCCCATTGGAATAGAGCTGGCTTCATAATCCGTGATCCATTAATGGAGAACAGCACATGAATATGAGTACTAGTGAAAGCTTAGTGAGAATAAAACATAGGTACCTTGAGTTTAGGTTTTGCACTGCGAGTTTGGTGTTAATTTCGCGACCTCAGAATGTTTTGTGGCTATACCTACCTAATAGCTCTTAGTTTTGCAAACAAGCTAACACAAGCTTAGAGCTTACGACGGGGCTAGATGTTGCTGTGTGGATTACCCGGAAAAATATATTTTATTTCGATTAATATTTTTTGCAATATAAGGACTCAGTCATATCCATTTCAAGTATTTTTAGTATATAGTTTATGAATGCAAAAGTTGTATTACCTAACCTAGGTTAGGTTAGTTTCTATGAAAGGTGGGTTTTCACTATTGAACGCAATCATTTTTAATCAAGTTTGGGTGTATCAAATTACCTAAAACAAAAAAAAGAAATTTAATATTTTCTTGTTTTTTTTCAAAAATAAAAGATTCGGGATTCTTTTAGTGTAATTACCTATCTAAAGGATTTAAAGTAGTTTCCCTCTAGAGCCCATCGATTTTTCTATCCTGTACCCATTATACGTATACTAGTACATTTCCCGCAGAGATGAAATGTTAATAAATTTATTTTCACGTTCGAACACATAAATAAAGGCCGTCAAAATATCGAAAGCTACAAAAATCTTTTAGTATAACAGTAATCGATCACGTCTGACTATAACATATTTTCATCAATGGAACAACGGATATAACTAAAAAAAAATATTAATATCTCCGGACTAATCACACAGCATCACCTAACCCCAAACCAAGCAGAGCTTGTACTATGGAGGTGACTGATATACTACATGACACATTTTTTTTGTTAATACATTCATAATGATACATAAAAAACACCCAGACCCGAAATCAGTAATTCTAGATCGTACAAAATCTGGTCCCCCGGCGAGAATCAAACCCGCAACCTCTTGCTTCTCAGGCTGACCTTCGCCTACCTATCCAATTGAAACTGAAACGATAACGTACCTATTTATTATGATTACATACGGATTTGAGAAGTGGTACTTTACTATAGGCCTATAACATAGGCGTACCGCTTAGTATGCGCTGCCTACTTCTGTATTTTCTTTTTACTAGGATCTGAGTATCTTCAAGTCAAGTTTGAGGTTTCACAAAGGTTAATTAATAAAAAAGTCGCATTATGATTTATGGGGAAGACTATGCACTGGGTTTCTTTGCATTGAATTAATGACCTACCATCGAATAGTGAGAATAGTCAAATAGGTCGATGTTAATAATCTGTGGCGGCCCAGATGGCCCTGTGATGCAAAATAACCATGGCAAGTTACACGGTTGAGCAGCATGTGCAAATGATAAAACTTTTTTATCAAAATGAGTGTTCTTTACTGCAAACGTTGGGCGCATTGCGCCCATTTTACGGCAGACGCGGTGGCCCTTCAAAGTCTACTCTCCAACGATTGGTGATCAAATTTGAGACGCCCGGTTTGGTAAACAACCAACCAACACCTTTACGTTAAAGGATGCCAGATCGGCCGAGAACATCGCCGCTGTTCGTGAGAGTGTTCAGGAGACTCCGAGGCAGTCGATTTCTCACCGTGCATAAGAACTCGGCCTTAAAAAGTTACTATTTGGTGCGGATTTTGGTCTGGCGGCGTCATTGGTCCGTACTTCACACAGCGAACGACACAATGGAGATTCTTCATGAACGGGTTATCTCTCGCAGAGGTGACGTGAATTGGCCCCCAAGATCGTGTGTTTTGACTCCGCTGGACTTTTTCTTGTGGGGTTTTCTGAAGTATATGCCAATAAGCCACGTTTATATTTTGCACACATCTTGTTCTATTCAATTTTAACATCGACCTGTCCTTGTTGAAAGACACTTGAACCACGACTTGACGGTTTTTGAGTTTTCCGATCTTTTGAAGTAGTTGCAAGCGCCATGATTACGGCATAAACAAGTCTTATATATCCTAGAGGTCTATCCTTTGAAGTGGCTTGTAGAAAAGATGTTCGTTCGAGTTGAAAAGTTCACGTCATCAACAAAAACCACTTCGTTGGTGATTCGCGAACTTTTCGACTCGAACTATCTTCTTGGCCGCAGGTTTCCAGTGGAAGCAACCCCTTTTTTAATCAAATAACTGGAAATGTACATTAATACGGCTGAGGATGATGAACAAAATAACATGTAACATTTTCACACTGCATACACAGAAAACAAAGCTAGCGGATAGTTAAAAATAAATGTGTTTACCGATACACTAACAAATAATACTTAAGGATAAAAGTAAAATAATAAAATTTGTATCCCAGTACATAGATCTTTTTTATCGTACCTTAAACGTTCGCGTGATCTTTGTGCGTGGGCAATAATAAGATAAAAAGTACCTGACCTTCCTATGAATTATTTGCAGCATTACATGCTCACCAAGAAAACTTGCGCATGAAATGTAACGGCATGTCAAAATCATACCTAGATTTTTTATTATAAGCTTTTGTCTCGTTTTACCAGTCTTCCTTTTAATTTTTTTATAAGCAAAAATATCATAATATTGTACCTTTGTCACGAAACGAGTACTAGCATTATTTCCGCGTCGCTTTTTCCCATTCTCAATTTTGCCTATAGCATTTTTGGACATAGCATTTTTTCCGTTATCAAGCTTAACCTTTCGCATCAATGCAATGTTGTTTGCCAGTGAAATAGGATCAATCGGGAGAAAAAACATTTTTGTTATTTTATTTTTATATTTTTTAGCTGACTGTAACGCTGTTCTAGATCGGGCGCTGGGTGAGTGTGCAAAATATGAGGACCGCAATATGTTTATAGTTTTGAACTCAAAAAACCTTGCCGATTATAATTCTGGATGATGCCAGGGAGTTCAGACATCAAATGACAAAGATATCAAATGTATTTACATTTGATATCTTATAGAACTAAGCTAAAATTCGTTTTATCTTTGACTTTGACACTTAAGACTAATTTAAGTAACCTTCGAAATTTTACTGTTGACTTTAACTTTGACCTTTGTCGTTTGACTATTATTATTTTATTGTATTGCTCCAAAAACACAGGTCACAGGTCAATTAACGTCCTTAACGATTTTTACTACATACCATATTGAACGTTACCTACGTTCAATATGGCTCGTACCTCCCAAATTTTAAGGTTTCTTCAAAAACATAGGACTTTCATACAAAGTTCTAACTCTACTTTTATCCATAAATCTAAATTTAAAATTAATGAAAAACCCCCGATTCCAATGCCTTAATATCCTTTAAAAGCAAAACACCATAATATTTTGTAATGTGGACGCGATGCGCTTTCATTGGATAACACCCTCGAGTATATTTGCAGATTTTCGGTTTTCCTTCCCTACTCTAACCCCCACAACTTTTAAACGGCGCAACCGATTTTCATGAAACATTATGTCTAAGAACACTCGCACGAGACTCACCTTTCATACAAAAAAATTGAAATCGTTCCATCCGTTCGGGAGCTATGATGCCCAGACAAGACAGACAGACAGCCAGACACGTCAAACTTATAACACCCCTCTGTTTTGGTCGGTGGTTAAAAATAAAATAAGCTCATGTCTTACTTTTTATTCTATGTAGTTAAAATTAAAATACCGCTTTCAGATTTATCTTTCACATACACACACACACACATACACACACACACACACACACACACACACACACACACACATATATATATATATATATGCACAAAGACACGCATACTAAAAGCAAAATTATAACACTAAACTACAGTTTGCGTGCACTTACCTAATAATATTTTATACACTAAAGTAATAGTAATAATAGAGGTAGTATATCTTAATCTACTTAATTGATATGTACTTGGAAGAGCGAGGTTTCCTAACACAGATATTTTTTTACTTAAAAGGGAAACTCAAACACCGTTAGTCGAATGTTAAATTAAGTAATGAACTATAGACTATTGTTTTTTTTTTTTGTTATGTGACTGATATACTATATGAACATTTTTGAAGTTAAACTTCTTTAGAATCGTTGTGATTTCAGACCGGATGCAACGGAAATACGTCAGGTAAGCCAATCTTAAGCGCTAACAAGGTTAAGCAACTTTCCGGAACGCAAGTACTTGGATGGGTGACCGCCCGAACAAAATCTATTTGCACAGTATTTTTTTTTATTCATCTCATTCTTTTGTCGATTTTTGAAGTTTCACTTCTACCGTGTGTGAATCGCACACACATGCACCTTTTTTTTTTGTTATACATACATAATTATGTAGTACATACGAGTATGTATATACAAAAAAAATAATTTAATACTATTATATCTATACGTAGGTATGCGAAGTGGCTGTAAATTGATAAAAATAGCCTATATTTCGAATGTTTCCGGTTTCGTGCAATTATAAAAACCATGAGAAAAGATGTCCTCCGATCCTTTGTAAACGTTATTTTATTAATAAACGCGTTTGGGCGGGACGATCTACATGACTTCTGGGAAGGCTGGTTGCAAACGGTTTATTTTTCTGGGAAAATTCCTGGTACAGGACAACACATACAACAACCAATTTAAATAATATTAATGATTTTTAAATTGCCAAAAGTTCGCGAAATACTGTTCGCACGTGTTGGTTATCTGCTAAAGACAGTGAATTGCACATTACAGTTTTGTTTGACTCAGTAACGTAACGCCCCTACGCCAACCTACGCCAACCTACGCCATTTTGGATAAAAAATTTTAAAATACTAACGCGCTCCAAAATGTACGAAATAAGAAAATTCATGATAGAGTTATGTCGCGGTGGTAACTTATGAACTTATGAAGGAACAGATTAACATCTATAGCCACATACATAGAAACAGGACATAATTAATTGTAACCCTCCTTTTTGCTTCGCTGTAGTCGGGTAAAAATAGCGTTTGAGTCACGCGATCAAAGACGAAAATAATACAATATTAATAATGATATCCTGAAAAATTATATATATAATTATAAAAATTTGTTTCATTATTTCAGTTTAAATAAAATTTTGCTTTAGGTAACTCTACTAGCAATTTGTAAGCGCATAACTCAACAACGCCTGGACCAATTTAACCAATTATTTTATTAAATGTTTGTAGAAGTCCAAGCATTGTTTTTACGAGAAAAAATCTTAAAATTACCGCAATTTTGAATAATTACCCATGCGAAGCCGGAACGGGTCGCTAGTTTATAATAGGAATAGGATTCGTTTATTTCAAACCACATTACAAAAAGTTAAACAAATAACACATTGACAAATAACAAAAGAGTAGGTATCTGATTTATTAATACACTAAACAAACAACAAGATAAAAAAATACACATATAACAACAAACAAAAAACTAATTTAATCGCTGTGTGAGAGCACTTTAACATAAATGATGATTCTTTTTCATAAAATTAGCTAGTAGGCTTCCAGCCTATTTACCTTAGCAGAGTTTTCACTGGATAAAATTAAATACAAAAGTATGCCGACCCTTAATTATTTTGTGAAAAGGGAGTGTTAAGTAAACAATTTTGTTTTTCTACGCCCTTTATCTTTTTATTTAACTCGTGTGTTAAGCAAAAATATGCTCAGCTGGTAGGTAGCACAACATTTTTATAATAATTTATTAATTTACATAGACCCTCTAATTTTAATAAAAACTTAGTTGAATAACTCTTACGGGCTAACCACAAAGACACAAACACGAGTTAGACACGTATTTAACAGTTGTTTAAAAATATATGCATCACTTTTATTAATCAGCTGTTGAACGCGTATCTAAGCCCTGTTTATGTATTTGTGAAAAGGCGGTCAATCTTTAAAATAAATCATTAACACACTATATTTAACAAAAATAAGACAAGAGATTAGAGTGTTAATTTTATTATAGTTTCATTTGTAATACACTAGATAGATGCTGGATAGCCTGGATAGATAGTATAGACATAGGCCTGGATAGATACTATAGCTAAAGTATCTATACAGGCTTTGCATGGTTTTGCATGGTGTAGGTATTTGTTGCCTACGTATATGATTCACCAAATAGATAACATTACCCTGTCATCGCCTTCCTTTGTGGTTCTATTATTGTTATTACTCAGCTATTCGCTAAGGGCAGACTTGTGAATATTATGTTAAGTAGATTTTACAGATGATAATAATAAGTTAAGAAACCCGAAAGAGGAGTAGAAATAGAAATATTTATTTGAGTAAAACATTACAAAAGGCACATAAAAAGAGATTTAAAATTATTAAGATAATGCATACACAAATGGGTCGTCACTCACTAAAAGTAAAAGAAAAGGTTCAGTAGGAAGAAACAATACCTAATTCTTGCAAGACTTTGTACAGTTAAATTGTCGCTTTACATAAAAAATACGTGCACCCATAATAAGCCCATTACTTCCACACCACTAGGTACTTCAAGTAAAACAGCCAATCACTTCCGCGCTAAGAAGCTCAAACAAGAGTATTTTTTCCGTTAATGAAGTAGGTACAAGTTTATCGGGTAGGGAGATTTCTTGAGAGGTAATCAATCAAATATTTGGCCAACTCATGAATAAATTTGCTCAAGAAACTTTACCTCAAGTTTGCATAATGTTGGCAACACGAACGCAAGAGGAACAAAACAATGAACAACTTTGGCCACCTAGAATGTAAATAAGCGAACCTACGAAATACCTAACTAGTTCTTTCACAGTCAGGGTCAGAATTAGCACACCTAAATATTTTAACAGTGGGGTAGGTAACTAAAGAATATAAATGGATAACTTCCTACCTAAATAATAGGTGGGAGTCATATATTTCGAACAAAACAATGGAAATGTTTTTTTTGCTAGAAAGGACGACTAGGTTCCTAGTATTTTTCAATAATCAAATATTATATTTAAAACTAGTGGCCCGCCCCGGCTTCGCACGGGTTTTTATTCTTTTTTTTTTCCCGGCAATTATTCGATTTTTTCTCGCCTTTTAAACCTTCCCTAGACCTCCACGAACATTTTAAGACTATGGTAAGATAAATCCGTTCAGCCGTTCTCGAGTTTTAATCAGACTAACGAACAACAATTCATTTTTATTTATATAGATAGATTTGTTACTGTATTTGTGTGTCTACTCTACACCTCAGGCTTAAGAAAGGATAATTTATGAACATTGCTTATCTTCCGGTTTACCACATCGGCTTTATTTTATCCGCAAACAGTAAACTACTGCTGTGGGATATCAAATGCGGATAACAACGCAAGCACGTTTACTATACATTTTCTTTTTAGTGTTTATTTTAAAGCACGCTGTATAGCAAAGTCTTTAGAAAATTCTACGACATTACGTAGAACATGAGTAGACTATTCCGACCTTTAACACCTCGACGGCGCGGGCGGCGGGTCGAAATGCGATTTGGTGCCTGGCAGGTTTTTCTTGACCCACCAGCACTAATAGATTAAAATGCTATAACGTTACGGAAAAATGATGTATGCTTTTTTTGCTCCGTTAGGATAACTTGCACCTAACTTCCTTAGGTTCGATTTGCCGCAGGATACAAGGGAAAGCGGCAGGCCGATATCGACCTGAACTGCGCTGTAATTTATTTTAGTAGTGATGGATGAGTCATACAAAAATAAGATGATATCGAAAATTAAACAGAAGTATCGTAAAGGTAGTGAAAATGTTGCATGCATGGCACGCAAAAGTTTGGATTACATAATCCTGCAATATATATATATTTACATATTTTTTTGGATTTGGTACCACTTAATCTTTATCTAAGTCTATCAATATAATATCATTACGTGCAGGCCGAATCACTCTATTTTCCATAATTTATATTTTTCTTTTATTGGCATCTTTGCCATTATATCGAACGGACTCTACTTCTGATCAGAGAGAGAGCAACACTAGCTAGCTGGCGGGGCGCACGTACTGTGCTGCATCGGGTCGCCACATGCTCGTTGGGACGACAGGCCGAAAAAGGCCCTCTACCGCACTGAGCAAATGTATATCGTGTGTGGTAGGCCTAAATGGACCTGCGGTGATTATTTCATCGACAATACCTAAAATATTAAATACAAAATGAAATAAATATTTTTCTCTGTCGAATTCTTACAACTGAGGTAATCAATCGCCCCGCTTCAGTAACAAGGACATAGTTTTCTCAGTTCGCACTAGCTGAAATGCCGCGGCGCGGCAGGCCGATATTGGCCTGGTCCGCAGTAAACGTGTAAAAAATTTCAAATTTTTAGATATTTCCGGCAATATTTCAAAGTTTCCATGATCTCCTAAAACATTTTTATTCGTGCTTGGAGTTTATTTTCAATTTGCCTGCTTTTGCTTAGCATATCAGGACACCGTATTTGCATGTCGTTGTGGTGTTGGTGTGAAGTGGGCTTTATGTTGTTGTAGTAAGGTGTGTTTTTGTTTGGAAGTGTTTGGCGAGTTAGTACGAAGTGACTTTACGACGGCGGTTACTACAACGCTCGTTTCACCTGCAGCCGTGCTTGCATTCCGGTGCTTTGGCAAAGCTCTGTTCCTTAGGTGAGCTCTAGTCGTTAAATTTAGTACCTTCTCTTTTACAGATTATATAAAGTTATACAATAACCCTGACATGCTATATACTTAGCATACGCATTTCGGCAAGAACTTAACCATACACACACACATACACACACAATAAAAATTTAAGTAAATACAAAAAATATAAATTATCTATAATTATTATGTTAAAATTAATTTAGGTATTATATTTCGTAATTATGAATTATAAAAATTAACATTATTATTAAAATGTCACTAATCTTAAAATTACGCAAACAGAAAGCAAACAAAAAAAATATGGGGATTTAAATATAAATTAATTAATTAATAGCTTATTACTACCTTTATCCACCTGTCTTGAATAGGGCAGCCTGGTCCGTGCTGCAAACATCTTCAAGATGCCGTTGCTTCTGCCTCACACACGCTAGAATAAGGAAGCGACTTTCTTGCATATTATAGCATGGAAGCCGTCCGTGCTAGCTTCGGCAAACATCCCTGATGCACTGCAAAAGCGAGGATATTAAGACTTGCAAAGGGTAGGTAGGTAAATTATGATTTGGCATGGAGTTTTCCTATTTTAAGACGCTGTAACGCTGTTACGCGTTTTGACAAACAGAATAGTAATTAGGATATTTGTCTACCTAATAATCTAATAGGGAAGTTTACTAAAATATGAAACAAATTATAATATAAAGACACAATAGACAATAGATACATATAACAATATAAGTTTGAACCGAAATAACTCACAAAGAATTAAAAAATATAGACCATTAATTTATATCATATCATTTTTAAAATTGTAATATTTTTGTCTTTGATCACGTGACTTAAAAGGCTATTTTTCAAAAAGGTAACTGAGTAGAACATACAAAACTAATGTGTCCTATCGACACGTGACGTCGCGCGGGCGACATTTAGGTGGTAACTGTTTTTCGCGCAGTTTTGGCAATTTTAAATGTGTTATGAAATTCTTAAATATTGTTTTTTTTTTAATTTGGTATGTCTATAATGTAAGAAATCATTTAAAATCAGTCAACTAGCTCATTACTCTCTTCAAAGCTTATTTGTCAAAAAACATAAAATAGTGAGTACCCCGCGGTGTAACCTGTATTATAATGGATCCTCCCGCATAAAATCATTTTACTGCGGTAACAAGTAGCCTATATCCTCTCTTGGGCTCTACAGAACCCGTGTACCATGTTTCATTTGAATCAATTCAATATACATAGTCTTTGCTTAAAAATCAGATAGAGTAACTTTCGCATTTATAATTTTAATTATGGACATTCAAAACGTACCCTACATCTAACACGTGGTGTGTTATCTATTTATCTCGTAGGTATATGCTTTAACGGTGAAGGCAAACATCGTGAGGAAACCGGCATGTTCTGAGAACTTTAAAAGAGTTTGAAGGAAATGTGACATTCACCAACCCGCACTTGGCCAGCGTGGTGAATTAAGGCCTAATCTCTCTCGTCAAGAGAGAAGTCCCTGTGTCCCAGCAGTGGGAACGTTAATGATGATGATATGCTATGTGTGAAATGTAGTTTCCCGAGTAGTGGCACTAGAATGCACGGTCTCGACACACCCTAGGTACAGTGCTATTGTCGCGCCTTTGAGAGCCTGCGTGCATCACGGCAGATGTTCCGAATAGCCAAATTAATTTTCACTGCTCCTGGTAATATTGTTATAGCTATTAGCGAGGTGAATGCACTGTAGCTATATTTAAACTGGAGTAGCGGTGTCGTAGAAATTCGACGACGAATTATTATAATAAAGCCTATATATAGTTTTTATCAACATACATTTTACCAATTCATAACAGCTAATAGAAAGAGTCCGAAAATTTCTTTGATAAATCACATGCACTGGTAACTTAATCTGATTTAGGAAATCGGATGAGAATTCTCATTCATCATTTTAGCCATAGGACGTCTACTTCTGGACATACGCTATCTTTAATAACTTCCACGTATACCGATCGGAAGCGAATGGTAATCACCGAAAACCGGCAGCTTTTACCAAATTATCTGTCCATCTACAAAATCGTAATCTTCAGTTATTATATACTTTTCATTGTTTTTATTACGAACACACATTAAACTGGTAAAAATCGATCACAGCGCATAGATACAATAATTGCAAATGCAATAATTTTTTCATGTTACCTAACTTATTTTAATTTTTATCTTCATCTAATAATGACAGAATGAGGATAAGTCATCAGTAATAGTCCTGGAAGGTCATCAGTAGATAAGGTCCCTGGTTGCCTGTAAATCATTAAGACTAGAGAAAATAGCGTAATTTATGATAAGTAATAAATATTTCCGGATTAATCAATCACACAGCATCACCTAATCCCAAACTAAGCAGAGCTTATACTATGGGTGACTGATATTACTACATCATAGATAATATTTTTCGGTAAATGCATAATACATAGAAAATAAGTAATGACTTACCGACGTGTAGCTTGTATGAAACGATCCACTGTACGACGCTGCGTTTCCCGATCCGTGGTCTCCATACGAGAACTTTTCGTCCCCAACGGCCATCCATTCTTCAAGCTACATGGCCAGCGCACTGCCACTTTAACGAACTCATCCGGGTGACTATGCCGGTGACCCTCGTTCTCTAAGGTATCTTTTCATTTCTGATACGATCCCGCAGAGAAACCCTGAGAATAGCCCTCTCCATAGCTCGCTAGGCGACTCTGAGCCTATCAATAAGGCCTGCAGTGAAGCACCACATCTCGGATCCAAACGTTATCACTATCAATTTAAACTGTTTGAAAACTATCGTCTTAAGGCACTTCGGCATTTTGGACTAATAAGAACCGATGGTACGAGTAGGTTATCCAATCATGGAACGCATGGTAAGCTGTAGTATGTATTTTACAAGCGGGCCATTATTAGTGAAATATTTAAATAGGTATAATTGTGGAGCCCAACAGTGATTAAACCCGCCATCCGCTTCAACGGTTTTCCAATGTAAACCCAAATAAAATACTAGAAACCGATCAACCACCCTGTTTGTAAAATAATATTACAAAACCATTATTCACGCTAAATTGCGTTTTATTTAACAACCTCCGTTTTTGGTAAACTTTCTTGTTGAGAAAATAACAAAGTTGTGTATTAGCAGGAGCAAAAGTATTGGGAAGAGTAGATGCGCCCACTAATTCAATCTAAGGCCTAAGGCGAGTTTGTCAGAATGGCTGGATCACCCAACATTATGGTATCCCTAGATAAGTAGTTAGTTATTTTGTATTTTTTACTCGACTTTCAACGAAAACGGTTTTTCTTCGACGCGTCTATATAAACCCCCTACCAAAAAAGAGGGGTGTTATAAGTTTGACGTGTCTGTCTGTCTGTCTGGGACATCATAGCTCCCGAACGGATGGAGCGATTTCAATTTGTTTTTTTGTTAGATTAGTTTTTTTATGTTTATTCTAATTTAATATATTGAAGTAAGCAAATTTCTAATATATATATTGAAGTAAGAGTTAAGAATTTCTCAGTTTTGAATATGCTACGCAATGAATCTGTAGTCTTTAAATGAAAAATAGATCGTATGCGTACGTTTACCGTACTCCTCCGTAAAGGCAAAACCGATTATTATTAAATTTTATATGTTTATTCAGTAGGTCTGAGAATCGGCTACAATCTATTTTTCATTTTGCAAAACAAAGTTTCCTGGGGTCAGCTAGTGATACCTAAATATTGTATTGCTGAACACATTTCGCCATTGTTATAACGACATAAAAATTTAATGCAAATGACAACAGATTCGATTGGGGAATAATTCATAGACATTTTTCGGATAATTCTAATTTGCTGTTGATGATAAATCACAGGAAAAAGTAGGTCAGAAAATCATCCGTCTACTCGGAGCAACAATAGATATCTGTTTCTGTAAAGCTTGCTACCATATAATTTATATAAATGTTTCCCTTGAATCATTTTATAACTTCGGTAAATTGTATTAAAATCCGTGAAGCACCCTCTCTAAAAGATTAAACAAAGGCAAAGGAAGCGACTTGCTAGACTTGACTAGCAGCTGCTATTTATGACAAATCAAATACAATAATTTATAGTCAGCTGTGATTTATATATCTAATGTATTTTATATAAGGTCACATAGCTAATGTTACTGGTATCTGACTTTATGTTTCAATGAACCAATAACTGCTCTTCATCCATTAATAATTTAGACAAAAACTAAAATAAAATAAAATAAGCCTTTATTACTGAGTTGAGTTTACAGTATGATTTTCCTAATTATTACTTATGTATAGATCAGTATTTCTCTCCCCAGCTTGTCCATCAACATATGCCTCCTCCAAAGATTTCCATTTCTCTCTCTCCCTCGCAATTCTCATCCATTCCGGTCAACAACAACTAAATAGGTTATAATCACACATATTATAATCACTACGTTTAGTTGTAATGTACAAAGCGGCGCAATAATAATATAAGTTGGAGTTTTTGTCTGTTTACTTCCGTAAGTAGTAACCCTCTGAATCCTGACACGTGACCTCCGGGTGGAGCTAAGAACAGTCTCTGGTGGTGGCGGCCGCGGCTTGTCACCACCCTCCGGGCAGGGCCAGTGCGTGAAGCGATTTTTTCGTGTTTTGTAATGTGGTCCGGAGAAGCCATCTACCTTATAGGTCTTCATGTCCCATCTTATCTATACCACATCGTCACTTTATATCAGGTGAGATTTTGGCCAAATGAAGGCTTATCTAGCATAAAAAAACAACAATTAAACAAAAAACCCGCTAGTGGGATTAAATATATAAATAAAAAATGCTTCATCAAAAGCAAATTAATGACTTGATTTTAAACATAAACGCACAGCCAACACTTTCTTTTGAATCTTTTGTCGAGATCTTTTTTGTGGGCCAAACGCGGATGCGGCAGCCCCAAAATCCCTTGTGGTCCAGCCATCCTGCCAATCACCCCGAGGCTGCTGAGGCGAAGAAAAAGGAAATTAAACCCAAAGATCCAAATGAACTTGTCAAAGGCAAAGTTTAATAAACAAGTTGTAAGCGATCTTAAAGTAAAAGTTCGCTATCTCGCCAGCCAGCAGACATGCGATTACGCGCCAAAATGATAAATTGGTGAACTGAGGAACCCTCTTTCTATTATTTTGGCGTTTTTTGTTGTTGGGAACAAAAGTAACAACAAAATTAAAAGCATCCAAATGAATGGATTGTATTTTACCGAGATTTGAAACGAGCTTTCATTTATAATCTTAAAGTATTTCTTAACCACACCAAAAAATAAAATAGGTACATAGATACAGGAGTGGTACAGTGTGGAGCGTCAAATTGATATAAGCGTCTATAGGATTCAAAATATTCTGAATCTCTCATTTCGAATCATCACATTGTTGTAAGCACCCAAAGCGTACCTACAACATATCGGACAGATACTTCCACTGACAAGTAGCCTTACCATAAGTTGCCATTGTATTATTATTATTATGCTGTAAATTTATATGTTGTAATCCCATACATTTGACCGATTTTCACAACTACAATTTTATCTTTATCAAAGTAAAAGTCAAAAAGTTTATTTCCTTAGGCGCACAGGGCATACATGGACAGGTCAACGTAAAGCTAATTTAAATAAAAACTAAGAATAATCAAGGTAATAACATTGTCTTGACAGTTCTGTGTTATGATTACAACATGTTGTAAATTTACTGCAGATAAAATGGCAACTCATGGTAAGACTAAAGTGAACTGGTGGGAATAAACCACCGCACCCTCCATTCCAGTTTGCATTTTAGTCTGTCAGCTGAACGTAACGTTTGAAGCGCATTTCGCTGCACTTCAATTGAAATAAACTTTATGTCAATCGGGGAAGGCGAACTAGGTGAATACTAAGTACGGGACCATATGAAAACGTGCCGACCTCATTTGTTTACGCATATGGCCAGAATTTATTCTTGCATGGAATTGCAAATATATTCGATCTATTATGTATTTATTTCCCCTTTCAGGTGTTAGTGTAGGTACACTGAACTGTCAAGACATTGTTATTCACTTGGTTATTCTTAGTTTTTTAACACCCGACCAAAAAAGAGGGGTGTTATAAGTTTGACGTGTCTGTCTGGGACATCATAGCTCCCGAACGAATGAAGCGATTTCAATTTAGTTTCTTTTGTATGAAAGGTGAGTTTGGCGCAAGTGCTTTTCGACATGTTTCATGAAAATCGGTTGTGCCGTTTAAAAGTTATGGGGGTGAGAATGGGGAAGGAAAACCGAAAATTTGCAAATATAATTGAGTGGGGTTTCAAATGAAAGCGCATCGTGTGCACATTACAAAATATTATGGTGTTTTACTTTAAAGGAAATTAAGGCACTGGAATCGGGGGGTTTAGATTTTTTTTAAGTTAGCTTTAAGTTGACCTGTCCATGTATATCCATATGCGTCTAAGTAAATAAACTTTTTGACTTTGACACAAAATCAACATAAACCAACTCAGTCAAGCTATTTCAAATATTATCCTCTTAATTACATATATTTATTTCAATTATTTGTATTCAAATATTAACAGGCAGGCGTTCACAAATGAGATTACATCAAATTCCTTTATCAATGTTCCTATAAAGCTTTCATAGTTATACCTGTTCTATCATGAGAAGGAGGGGGATTTATTTGTATAAAAGATTATTATAGATATCTTTATAAATCTTTTTCATAGACAGTATGTTATATAAACAAGTCTGACGCCGCGTTCACACGGAGGCCACTCAAGCTTTTAATCTTCTTGGATCTTAAAACCTCCTGTGAACTCTAGCATTGAAATAATGTTGCTTCTGACATGGATCCTACAAAAAAAACATATTCGACAGAGTAAGACTCCGTGTGAGAGCCACGTTAGTAAGTTTCCAGTTAAAGCAAATAGTAGGTGCCTATTAAAATATAGGACGCATTTCTACTTAGTTTGGGGTTAGGTGCTGATATGTGATTAGTCCGGAAACATTTATTTATTTATTTAATATGTAGGTCACATCTAAAGTTAACATGAAACGAAGCTGTGAGCAAAAAAAAACAAAAATAATAATAAATTATACTTAAGCATAAAGTTTCATAGTAATCAAACACTTCTCTAGGTAAACTAATCAAAAGTACACTATGCTACGTTGCCTTTTTATTTACCCTATTGAGAAAATAATGGGAATTCTATAGAAAAGTCGATAGCTCGTTGAGATACATACTTTCGAGTTCAACTTGTTTGCTCTCGTCCTGAGATAAGTGGGGTCGGCACGGGGACACGTTGTCTACTCCATCCGCTTCATATTAAATTATATCCAAAACTGTAAAAGTTCTTCGAATAAAACATAAGTGAACATTTTCACTTCAATTCCAACAAATTTAATAACTTTGCGTAACGTCTATTTATCGAAAATACCTCAGTAACTGAAGACGAAACTCTCAGTGGGTGTTGCCAGTTACCTAAGGAATACCTACTCCTATGTCTGGCCGCATATACCTCTAGATTGCGTTTCTGACAGCTGTCAGTTAAATCACGCTATTGAAGTCCTGATTTTCTTAGTATAGTCGGGTCCATATAGCAGGCCACATTTTCTCATAGGGTAACCATTCTGAATCTAGAAGTGAGAGAATTGATTGTGAAAAAGTATTTATAGATCGTAATTTTGATTTTAATTGAGTTTCACAAACATAAATAAAATAAATGTATGATAGTTATTTTCTATCGTAGGTAGGTTTTTCATGTGTGTCCAAAATTATTTTTATGGCACTTGTTGAGAGTTTTTAATATTTATTTAATGTTGGTTAATTTTAACTATCTACTTATTTTTAGTCGCTTGTTTTTAGTTTTTTCAGTTCGGTCGAGCAGCAAAATTCTATCTCCTCCAAGCCTGCCGTAAGGAACTTCGTTCCAATAAATATTATCTTTCTATAGGTTTTAGATATAAAATACCATAAAATAATAAATTGTAATTTATACACGATTCTTGATCTAAAAACTGAACGTCATTGCAAGATATTGTCGTCGGTCTTCAATACTAATGAATGAACACTTTATTGCACGGAAAATATTTTACAGAGTAGTTCTAAATAACGAATTGTTTGTTCGATACGTGACCTTATCCCTGAAAGCGATTTATTCTAGGCAACACAGCCGTAAAAATGACAATAATATTTGTCATTTTTGTGTGTGTGTGTGTGTGCGTGTGCGTGTGCGTGTGTGTGTGTGTGTGTTCATCATCATAACCCTATTAACGTTCCCACTGCTGGGACACAGGGACTTCTCTCTAGCCGAGAGAGATTAGGCCTTAAATTCAAGAGGGGTGTTATAAGTTTGACGTGTCCGTCTGTCTGTCTGTATGCCTGTCTGTTACATCATAGCTCCCGAACGGATGGAGCGATTTCAATTTTGTTTTTTTTTATGTAAGGTGAGTTTGGCCCGGGGGTTCTTAGATATGTTTCATGAAAATCGGTTGAACCGTTTAAAAGTTATGGGGGTGAGAGTGGAGAAGGAAAACAGAAAATCTGCAAATATACTAGTGCGGGGTATCAAATGAAAGCGCATCGCGTCCACATTACATAATATTATGTTGTTTTACATTTAAGGAAATGAAGGCATTAGAATCAAGGGTTTTTCTTAAATTTAAAATTTAGATTTTTATTATCTAATGGTTAAATTTTAAGAAATTTATAGTTCATATTTTGTTTCCGTTACAAGGTTACGTCGTTGAAATTTTGATAAACTGTCTCATGTGGCCTGTAAAATTGACCTGGCTATAGTACAGACAATACCCGTCATTGTAATACTTCATGGACATGCCGACCGACCCAATGCACACCTTTAATCAACGTTTATAAACCGTTTATAAGCTATCTATATGTATAAAAAAGTATTTAATTTAATAATAAATGTGGAGATAGGAAGAAGAACGGTCACCGACATACCCATACGGATTAGCTCTTTCAAGTGGCAGTTGACAGGCCTTATAGCAAGCAGGTCAGATGGTCGTTGGGGCTAAAAGTTTTAGAGTGGAGACCACGGATCAGCAAGGGCAGCATATGAGGTTTTGTCTGTTCACGTTCGTAAGTGGTAACCCTCTGAATCCTTACACGTGACCCTTGGGTGGTGCTAAGAACAGTCACCACCCTCCGGGCTGGCCAATGCGTGAAGCAATTTTTTTGTGTTTCGTAATGTGGTCCGGAGAAGCTATCTACTTTCTAGGTCGTCATGTCCCAATGTCCATGTTGTCTAAGAAGACAACCGTCACTTTACATCAGGTGAGATTGTGGTCAAAAGAAGGCTTATCGAGGATAAAAAAAAGTGTGTGTGTGTCAGCTACGACGCACGATTGGAGTTTACTACTTACGAACTATAATTATGATATATATCGAATAGAAAAAAAGGGTAAATGAACGCATCTGCTAAAATGATAAGAAAAACAAACATATATCTGTAATAATTCGGATTATTTATATTATTACACGTTAATAAATCGTATTACATAAAGTATGTTACAAAATAATATAAATAAAATACAGCAATACCTCTTTGCGACCTTTGAGACCCCGAGAATGAGATACGCTGTGTAAATTATTCCATCTCATTCTTTTACACGTTCAATCCTACAGATATAATATGTTTGTCTCTTTCTACGTAACGCCTCAACTTTTCGTGTTACACTTTTTGATTTTACTCCTCATAAAATTTCGGCCTTATAACTCAAATCGTTTCTTAAGGAGTAAACTCCAAAAAATATGACGTCTACAAACTAGATGGACGGACGACTTAGTTTAGACGGTGGTTTAACGATAGATACAGGCCGCCTATTACCGAAATAACTGGAAAGCCATGAATGAGGCCTAAATCCAGTACTGGATGTCCTGCAACCGGTAGTGCAGTTAGTACCTGAGTATTAGGTGCCCCGGTTTTCGAGGATCAATCTTATTGCCAACTTGCTAACAAAATGCATAAAAATTTACCATAAATAAATAGAGATCTTCTACCAATAAACCTTATTGATAAGGATATAGGCTGAGCTTTTGTAGTCCAATCCATCATTCACAACACACTCTCTTCAATATCCTGAGCCAAGATTAAGTGTGCTTTTCCACCACAGCTTAAATATCCTAAGTTGTGTTTTATATCCACCAATCACATTAAATTATTCATTCATTTATTTATTTGTGGCTTCATGTATATTAGTTCACCAATGAATATGATTTTAGGATAACAAACGCATCCGTGCCAACGTAGCTTAGGATAGTTCTGATGGAAAAGCACCGAAAAAATGCTTTCGTAAAGTAACGGTTCCATTTGCTTTTTTAACGGGGCCAGTTCTATCCAACCAGGTGTGACTTCTTCTAATAATCCCTATTCTTTAGTCCAGAGCACACGAATTTTTTTAGTTAAGTTCAATCCGCCGCAGTCGATAATATTTTTTTAAATAAAATAATGCTCATGGATGCCTCCTTTCTATTTATAAATAAATAAATATTTCTGGACTAATCACACAGCATCGCCTCAAACTAAGCTAAGCTTGTACTGATGATGTTGGGTAACTGATTTTTTTTTAAATACCTACGATACTTAGATTACACCCAGACCTAAATCAGAAATTGTAGATCGTACCAAATCTGGTCCCCCGGCGGGAATCGATCCCGCAACCACCTGCGCCTTAGCCGACCTTCGCCCATCGAGCCACAGTAGTGGTCGAATTTATGTACTACAAACTTAGAATAATCTCAGAAATAATTGTTAACTAGCTTTCCGCCCGCGGCTTTCTTACGTAATAATAGATTTTCCCTCGGTAAAAAGTAGTTTTGTCCTTTAGGTACTTACTGGTTTTTTAAATAGTGTTTTTTTTTATTTACATACAACAATATCTAGCCCCGTGGTAAGCTCTGAGTTTGTCTTACAGGAACTAGATATCTGATATACTAAATAATCTTTGCTTTGCTCGCGATAATTGATTTTACCCGCAAAATGTAGTATTTTACCACGGTGAAAAGTAGCAACAAACACATTTACTAACACACTTAAATACTCACAAATTTTCGCATTAATATTATTAATATGGATACAAAATGAACTCAACAAAAAAATTACAATCCCGAAAATTAAGCTAAAGACAGACAGCATAATAATCAAAATGGAATGAAAGTTTACTAAGAACGAATGAAGCGAAAAATGTTTCGATTCAACATAGCAAATGGAAAAACGTAAATGCCTACTGATACCTCTGGGAAATCCGCGTGATTTTTATCAAAAAACCCTCGATGAATACCGAAATATTCTGAACCAGGCGATATTGAACCTGAACGTCTCCCTGTTGACCACTATCCGCCCTAACTTTAAGATCTAAACGAGAATCGTCACATCAAAACCGGCGATATATGTATAATGATACAAATACCTACAAATCTAAATTCCTGAAATGTGTTTTAATTTAATATGGACATTTAATTTGTATTCCCATTTGAATTTGAATTAAATTTTGATTTGAGCCTATTTAACAGTTTTTCCGACATCGCAGTACGTAATAGACGCAATAATAACAGACTCTGTACACACCCGTCACGAACTGCGTTGGTAAGAAAAAGTGTTTTAGGTATGGCACCTAAAATTAGCAAAACATGTAGAACACTTTTTTTAAACTTGCTATTTTGACCTGAATAAATGATTTTATTATTATTATTATTTATTCTTAATTGTTTTTTAAAAGAATGAAAAGGTTTTAATACGAGTATGTACCTAGTAGAAATAGGTCGAAGTCTAACATAGGAACAAGTGATAAAAAGAAAAAGACGAAGATATGGTACGCTCTTACAGTTTCCCGTAAGATTAATTATGGAAGCAAAACGTAATTACTTGTGACTTGTTCAGTGGTTGAATGCTTCAGTGGCGCAGTGGGCGAGGGTCCGCTTACGGCGCAAGAGGTAGCGGGTTCGATTCCCGCCGAGGGTAAAAGTGTCTGTAATATGTTCTACAAGCACTTTCTCCTTGGTCTGGGTGTTTAATATATAAAATAAAAATATCTATATATGTATGTCTATTATATGTATATTAAGTATATCAGATATTTAGTACCCGTAACACAAGCTCAGAGCTTACCACGGGGCTAGATGTTGTTGTGTGAATTGTCTGGAAACATTTATTTATTTTTTTACACATTAGGATTTTTTGCACTGAAAATGGCACAGCACGGCATTTTAACGAGCTGAAGAAAATTGGATACTTGGAACTCTTAAGCGCGGGCGTGGGAGGCGGATACCTCATCTTCCTCTTACAATAAAGATTTTCTTACTTTCTTTTTCCTTCTTTTAATCAAAGTAGACAAAATACCTACTGATCCAGACGAATCAATATGCACACAAACTCCATGGCATTATGTCCTTTTATAACGGTGTATATACCTTTCGCTACTTATCTAATTAGCTCTTAGTCATAATATTCCATTGTCTATTTTGATCGACATATTGTGCGTGTACAATTTCAGAAATTACAGGGGAAATTAAATAGAGTTTCCATGAAAACAAACAATGACTTATATGAAACGTGATCTTAGAAGATACCTACTTGGTTCATAAGCTGTTTTGCTTACCATGAAACGAAAACAATAGGTAATTTAATATTAACAATCTGCAATAATTAATAATATTAACAAACTATTCATTTAATATTAACAATAGGTAATTCTGCTGACAGTTCCGCTCAAAAAGAAAAAAGGGATCTTGAACTTCACGTAAATGAAGTCACAAGTAGAAATTTCTTGTAAAACATTAAGCCACCTTTCCAAGTTCTAAATAAGTGTATTCTCTGAGTGTGTAGGTGCTCTCGAGTATTCCCATTAGTTTTTACGCGGTGTCGCACACGTAAGAGCTTTTACGACTTTCAAAAGTCCACTGTGTTTTATTGTGACACGAAACAACAAACTTACTGTTGGACAATTTTCCCAAGTCTATTACAAATTTACTTACTGAAACAATGTAAGTCAATATTTTGAGAGAGTAAAAACTAGGTCGAAGGGAAATTAATGAACTCTGTTTACGATTACGTTAGATTATTCATTCATAAGAAAGCTTAATGTTTGAAATGGTATTTGGTTGGCAAAATATCATATATGAATCTATCAGTATCACTGCGCCAGTATAGAATGGTTTTACAGGACAGAGTGTTGTTCTTAGTTATGGGCTAAAGATTGTCATCCATGCAATTTTTAAACTATAAAGTTATAAAAACAAAATGAGGAATATTTATTGATGCATTTCTAATAAATAAAACCAAGCATCAAAGATTTTGGTGCTCTGAACCATAGGCAAAAAAAACTATTCATAATAAAATGATAAGAACATGAAAGCGAACTGAAGCATTGATTCACCGACCGAAAACAAACAGTACCATACGAAATTCTATTAGCTTGGATGGAAGAGCAATAAGGCCTCGCTATAGGCACTTAACTCTAAACGGCTCTGATATTTATTTTCTGAGGGTTTCTTACCGAAAATATCCATAACCATTACCTACTTACTACGTTAAGAGTAGCCGTATGGGGTTCAATCGAGTTTTAGGGTAAGTGTAGTGCTTAGACTACTTAAACGTTAAAAGGAGTTTCATCTCAAATAGGTACATAAGTACATTTATTAATGAAAGCACCAGTCTTGCTGAGAATTAAAGAGTTTTGTATTAACTGACCTTATTTTATATTTAACGCAGGCCCTTAAGCCGGATCATTTGATTTTCCTCAAGATTTTCCATGAAATTGTGTTCTGTGAAGTGAAACGTAAGTGCCTACGTGTATACAGACTCTTTATAAAAAGTAATTTATTGTTATCGATGTCGTTACCGATATGTATGCATACCGTTAGAACATGGTTAAAATATAGAGCTATTTCGAAATGTCTTCCGCCGTGTCACATGTCATGTGACAAGGCGTGAGAGCTCTTGACGAAACTAACCATTGAGACTTTTTTTTTAACCTTACTAACCATTGCTTCTTTTACTTAGCTTGTCACCACCCCGGATTCTGGGCCAGTGCGTGAAGCAATTTTTTCGTGTTTCGTAATGTGGCCCGGAGAAGCCATAACCAGAACCTTCTAGGTCTTCATATCCCATCTTAGACCACATCGTCACTTTACATCAGGTGAGATTGTGGCCAAACTAAGGCTTATCCAGCATAAAAAAGGATGTTGTGCTTAAATTAGTTTATTATAAGTAAATTTTGCCATGCCCTATACACAGGGTTCTTAAATATTACCCATGTTTGTAATGTTTATTGCAATAAAAAAACTGAAAGCAAAACTGAATTGTGAGATCTACCGTAACATATCCTACTACTATTATAAAGGCGAAAGTTTGTATGTATGGATGTTTGTTACTCTTTCACGCGAAAACTACTGAACCGATTTAAATGAAATTTGGTACACAGAATCTCTAGAGCCTGAAAAATAACATAGGCTACTTTTTACCGCGGGAAAACGTCATTCCGCGGGAAAATCCATTATAACGCGGGTAACACCGCGGGGCGCAGCTAGTGGTAAATATAATATTGATATTCCTAGATTTTGGGTAAAAAAATTGTCACCTAAAAAATGCCGAAATAACTATACTATTTTTTAACCCCCGACCAAAAAAGAGGGGTGTTATAAGTTTGACGTGTCTGTCTGTCTGGGACATCGTAGCTCCCGAACGGATGGAGTGATTTCAATTTAGTTTATTTTGTATAAAAGGTGAATTTAGCCCGGGTGTTCTTAGACATGTTTCATGAAAATCAGTTAAGCCGTTTAAAAGTTGTGGGGGTGAGAGTGGGGAAGGAAAACAGAAAATCTGCAAATATACTCGAGTTTCAAATGAAAGCGCATCGCGTGCACATTACTAAATATTATGGTTTTTACTTTGAAGGAAATTAAGGTACTGGAATCCGGGGTTTTTCTTAAATTTTAAATTTAGATTGATTTATCACAATCCTATTTTATGCAGGTATCAAAAGAATCAATAGTATGAGTTGGTTATAGAAAAGAAAGAAATCGCCATAAACATTATCCACACATTTAAAAGCCGCAAAACAGGCCACGTATTTCACAGTTACAAGATGGATTGATCGAGAGAGCTGTAAGTTTGAATTGTTGCCTAAAATATTTTCGCAAAATCTTCACCAACGATTATATCGCCAAATCTTTTTTGAAATATATTTCCAGATTTATTATTCTCACAGTGAGTATTATAATCTGGATTATGACAATAGGTAAGCTTCAATCTACAGAATTACCTAGGTATATTTATAATTGAAGGAGGCATTATGACTAGCGATATCACCTTCGGCCGTTATTTTTTTTATGAAATGTGTTGTGTACCTGTAGGTCATAATGTAGAAAAGATATGAACTTATTTAATTCATTCAGGTTGTAATCAACCACAGGGCCTGTTGCACCAAACGCAGCGCAGTTAGCGCGTAGTCGACACCGGCGCCGGCGCGGCGTTGGTTGACGCAGTGCGCGTATTGGTCGAAGCAGCATCTCAACGACGTCACGTCAAGGCCACCACAATACAAAATTAAATTAGCGCTTATTTCACTTCGGGACAACTACTAAAAGTGGCACAACTACTGATTAACAGTGGTAAGTATCCCCTGTACCTATAACCTGTCACCGGGGAGAAAAAAAAATCGTGCATTTATTTCCATAGGTATAATTAATCTGTTTAGGTTTTTATTTAGGTATTTTTGAATCAATACCTACTAATATTATAAAGCTGAAGAGCTTGTCAAACAAGAAACAACTGGTCCGATTTGAAAAATTACACCAGTGATAGATAGCCCATTTATCGAGGAAGACTACCTACACTGCCTGCTAGGCGGGAAAGTAATTTGTTCCCGCGGTCAAATCCAAAAACAGCGGCAACGCCGTGGCGTACAAAGCTAGTTAATTTAAAATGTATTTGGTACATTAAATAATAATTCTTATGGAAAATTATAATATACTTCTATATCATTCGATGACATGTAGAACGTTTTTGGACGTTTGATATACGGGAATTATCAGTTTACTATTTGGGACTAGTGCCTCCCATGGGTAGTCTGTTCTCATAAACCTACCCCCTAAATACAATAAATATATATTCACACATTCACTTCAAATTCAGAGAAAGCACACCTGAAATCGTCTTCATAGCTATCATACGCATGAGTGGGTAGGTATTGCAATTAATTAAAGTTGGTGCACTGAGCAAGCTAACTGTGATCTACGAAACAACAGACCGGAGGTCTGTTTTTACTAGAATTCGCGACGCAAATAAGTGGTTATGTGTTTAGAAGTCTATGTATGTATGTTTGTATGTTAATTTGTAGCACTATAAATATCAAACGCCTGGACCGATTATTATGATTTATACGTCGCGTCGATTGACCTCTTATTACGGCGAGTGTCACTAAATAAATAAATAAATAAAATAAAAATCTTTTATTTCGGAAAGACAGTTAAGTTTACTAAATACATGATGTCAGTCCATATATCTGTTCTCATAAATTTATAAGACCTTATTGTTACAACATGGTTGCAAA
Source organism: Gymnoscelis rufifasciata (assembly GCA_929108375.1). Taxonomy (NCBI): domain Eukaryota; kingdom Metazoa; phylum Arthropoda; class Insecta; order Lepidoptera; family Geometridae; genus Gymnoscelis; species Gymnoscelis rufifasciata. The sequence continues at coordinate 5,420,838 of OV815302.1, read as the reverse complement.
TAAAAAAACAAGCAACTCGATACTTAATTGTTACGAAAATAATAACATCATCCACACTGTTGTATTCAATCTTAAATTTCTATGTTCTATTCAATCATATATTAAGTAATCTGTGGTATAACTCATCTCCCAAAAGATTATCCGCACGCCTCTAGCGGCGAAATTAAGAAACTGTCTAAGAACGACACTTTGTTTATTTGTTGAAGTTATATCTGTTTTGTGTTTATAATTTATGTTTTTCCCTGGCGTTAATTGTAACGAAAACTGTCAAAGTGTCGTTCTTAGAAAGCTTAACAATTTTGACACTAGAGGCGCTAGTTAGAATCTTGGCATCGCCATGAAAACCAAATCGAATCATACAATTTCGTGTCATCCATAAACACACGCACCAAAGAGAATAAAATCACTTGACTCGAACGTTAACTGTTGACGGAGAAATAGCTAGTAATATAAGTCGAAAAAGCGGAATAGCCATTAGAAGAAGTAGGACCAAAATAATAGTTTCTGAGAGCAAACAAAAAAACAAAAACACACGCACCAAAGAGAATATAATCACTTGACTCGAACGTTAACTGTTGACGGAGAAATAGCTAGTAATATAAGTCGAAATAGCGGAATAGCCATTAGAAGAAGTAGTGATTATATACTCTCTGAGAAGAAGTAGGACCAAAATAATAGTTTCTGAGAGCAAACAAAAAAACAAATACGTATTAATACAGATTTAAATAACTTTGAGTTTGTTTGAGTACGATTTGTGGTTATGACGCGTTCATGGTGACGTGTGTTGTTGCGCAATCAGTTGTTGGGCAATCGTAATAACAAGGTAAAAAAAATATATATTTTATTATCAAAAAAATCTTATATGAAAGATGGGAATTCAAAATACTTAAAATATTTATAATTCCTCTGTGTAAATCATTCAATAGGTACTTTAAACAGTAAAAAGCAGCTACTTTAGATTCTGACTCCGGAAATATCGGACCAAATAGGATAGAAAAGAATATAAATTTTTATTTGTAATTGAAGTACATATTGGTTGTTATAAAGTAGTTTAGTTCGAACATGTTACAAAGACTTTATTGCTGGAGTTTCGGCGGATAAATAGCCTTAAGTCAGGAGCGAGGTTTTGTCTATCCTGTAATGTAATGTGTAAAATAAATACCACATCCATCCGCATTCCTATTCTAAGGGAGCACTAGTTAATTCGTGTTTGCAAACCTTTCGTAGAGCTCTTTGTTCCCGCCAGCAAATAGCGATACAACTGAACCTGAACAAAACAATTTTTAATTAAGTAGAATCGAATAGAATGCAATTGCATAATGCAATACTATACCATTGAGATTTAGCAATAAAATGATTAAGCAAAGGTTATGCTATAAAAGAGACCCTTTGACATACAGACTCGTAGTAAATTATCATTATTGACTGGCTCAGTGGCGCACGGTATGCTTCCGTGTCCGCTTGTGGCACAAGAGGTAGCGGGTTCGATTTCCGCTGAGAGGTAAAGTGTTTGTATGTTCTACAAGGACTTTTCCTTGGGTTGGGTGTTTAAATATGTATAATAATAGCTTTTTAGCGATAAGAACGCCCATTGTACATTTGGTTTCCTACGTGTTGTTGTAGGATATTTCCCTGTGTGTGCAATACATGACAATCCACATATTGTCCGGTAATATTTATTCAGTTATCTTCCCTTTCATTACGGCGGAGGCACGCTAGCTAATCATACTAATAAAAGCAAACCATCTCTTCTAAATTCTGGTCACCCATTAAGTCAAAACATAACCCTATGTCACCACTGGCCACAAATGGGATTCTTTTCTCGTTTGTCGCCAGTGGGAACCAGAGGGTGGTCACAACTGAGAATAAGCCTAAAGGTTATAGAGCTAGTGCTAGAACAAGAGCATTCTCTCGTAATCTCCAAGCGTAAACGAAAGCTAGAGGTATCTATTTACATCAAACGAACACAGAGCTAGAACAAGAACAAACACTAAGAATAACGAAAGAATGCTGTACGCCTGTTTTTTATACAGTAAAAGAATTTGATATACCTAGTGGGTATAGAATTAGCATTCGCTTGTTTGATGTAAATCGACCTTTATACAAACACTGTCGGTCTCCCTGTCTATCTGCCAATCTTTTACCAAGTTGAAGTTATATAATTTAGTAAATTACTTCAGTATGTTTCCGAGTTCCTAAAACTAGAGGTAAATAATATAATAGTTACGATAAACCAACGTAAACCACTGCAGCGCATCTCCACCTAATCGAAATGGGACCGAGAATGGGCGTCATGGGACGAAAACCAAAATGAAAAAGCCCTCTCGATCCTCACAAACGTGAAGTTGGGGTAAAAAGTTCCCTGGTCTAGTTTTCTATTCTGCCATCTAACATTTGTGTTGTTTTGAATATACACAAGTACCTCTATATAATATATGCCAAGCGAATTAGCTCGTTAAAGTGGCAATGGGCAGGCCATGTAGCGCGTAGAACAGATGGCCGTTGGGGCCGGAAAGTTCTTGAATGGAGACCACGAATCGGCAAACGCAGAGTAGGACGTCCACCAACTAGATGGACGGACGACTTGGTGAAGGTAGCGGGCTCACGGTGGTTACAAGCTGCTACCGACCGAAATCACTGGAAGTCTTTGAGGGAGGCCTATGTTCAGCAGTGGACGTCCTACGGCTGAAATGATGATGATGACCTCTATATAAGTTCTTAAGAGAAGATTAAAAAACAACTTAGGTAATCGAATAACGTTGTATTTAGCATTCGGAGATGAAGGACCCTTCAACTTCTTAATAAGATAAAATGGATCTTAGAATAGGGTAGATGACAATAAAATAATTAGTCCGTCATTTAAATTATTTAATATAATCATGCCCCTATTTTTTTTTCTATAAACGATAAATCAAGACGATACAGACAAATTGAAATTTCGCGTGACGTTAAGCTTGAGACGACTATATTTTTTTAAACATGTAAATTGCTAAAAAATATCTTCAATGCTTACTTAGACTAACTTAAGAATAACAATCAATAGCCACATTTGTTGTACAATCGGCGGCCTTATCGCTAAAAGCGATATCTTTCAGGCAACCTTAGAATGGATAACCTTATATAGAATGGATAGGATCTGTAAGGAACATGAAAGACGTAATTAGAAGAGAATAGATTTGTGTTGTTTTGCCTTAGTTTGCACAACGCCATGTGATTGCTACTGTTACTTGCCATGGATACTTAAAAATAAACAAAAATTTTGAAGCAATTGCTTAATCTTTATGATTCTACTAATTCATACACATCATTATCAAATTATACCTACACCAAAACATTCCTATTGAATTATTATATTTCTTAAAACTGCTTGAAGATCCGTTTTGTAGTTTTTAACCCCCGACCAAAAATGAGGGGTGTTACAAGTTTGACGTGTCTGCCTGTTTGTGTGTCTGTCTGTCTGTCTGGGACATAGCTCCCGAACGGATGGAGCGATTTCAATTTAGTTCGTTTTTGTATGAAAGGTGAGTTTGGCGCGAGTGTTCTTAGATTTATTTCATGAAAATCGGTTGTGCCGTTTAAAAAGTTTAAATGTTATGGGGGAGAGAGTGGGGAAGGAAAACCGAAAACCTGCAAATATACCCTACTCTAGTGGGGTATCAAATGAAAGCACAGCGCGGGCACATTGCAAAATATGATGGTGTTTTATTTTTAAGGAAATTAAAGCATTGGAATCGGGGGTTTTCCTTAAATTTTTAATTTAGATATTTGAGTACATATATTCTGAACATAAAGACTGTATATTTCGTTTATGTAAAATTAGTTTAATTATTTTAATCAATGTTGTGCATTCCTTATATTAATAGGGGTAATTTATGCAATACTTTTTCTATGTTCGCATATTTGTTTACAAATTAGGTTTATCATTTAATTTTAATGTTTGTTAATTAATTGATTTGTAAACTGTTTTGTGACCTTAATAAAATAAAATGAAATTTTAATTTATAATAATGTATAGGTATTGAAAACTACAGTACCATCCTTATAGCTTACGACTTGACGGACGATTATATAGATTGACTTGACTTTCGACACGACGATGATATGAAGAGCTCAACCTGATTGATAGACTTATCATCGGTCAATCAATCAGTCAGGTTAAGCTCTTTTGTGCACCTCATAGACTACGAACATTATGACGTAATTGTGGGAATTGGCCAAAAATGTCCCACTTTGCAGACCCTCCCGCTTCTCGTCCCACTTCCCGGGCTGAGTTGTGTTTGGTCGAAGCCATACACTTGTATTGTAAACTACTAGTTAAGCTAAGTACTACTGGTACTACTCAGTGGTGTCACGTGACTAGTAGTCACCTATTTTCCCATAATAATATCGAAGTAAATTTAGGTCTAAGTAAAACCAGGCATAACGTACCGGATAAATATATTGAGTTATAATCTGGTATATAAAACAATCTTTTAAGCGAATTTAATTAATAAATAAAATTAGAAAAAAGATACATGTAAGGTTTTATTACAATGATTATGTACAATGGCGAGCTTAACATTATAAGAGTTTTATCTGAGATCAGTCCACGATGAACCTATTCATCTACCATTAGATACCCTCTATCAGCCATCATCCAACACTCACTTCGTTCTTTCAGGTCATATCAAACTTCACACATTCCAATCACCTTAGCTATGGTCTGCCTCTTCCCTCACGGTGCATATATCAATGAAGCAAAAATACAACTATGTACATGAAATATGATACAAAAGCACACAGCTTCCAAAACATAACGCGTTCCACCCCAGAGGAGCGACACGATGGGTTCGCAAATAAATTACCCAAATCCCGATTACGAGCAGATCCACAGCGGCCCATTCCGGCTCCAACTGCAATGTACCGCGATTTACACTCCCGTTTTTTACGACTTATGTTTTATGAGGTATCTTCATTGAATATCTTGCTAAGTATGTACTAAAACGGTTACGGGTAGATTACACGTGATAACACTGACCTAGTTTTGCAAAAACTAGAATCCGGTAGACTTGATTGCCGCAAGGGGGTCCGATTCCCACTGATGGACCAGTTTGTATCTTCTGCGAGCACTTGTTTCTTGATCTTGCTGTGGTTCTTTGTAGGTAAGTACTTATTAAGTCATTTTACGTACCTATAGATCTCAAAGCCCTCGAAGCTATGCAACAATTTGATTGGATCTAGTAAAAATTGTCAAACCCTCGGGGCCATGCGAAAAATTTGACAAAGTGAAACCCAAAACGTAAGTCGATTTATTGGAGCACTCGTGCGGTATGCGCTGAAAAAAGAACTTGAACGTATATTTCAGTTCCACCGCACCATTTTCGTTCTTTGAAAGTTCAAGAGTATGAAGCAATTAGCAAAATGTGTAATTTTAATGTAGTAAATACAAAGAGTCCCTAGAGAAAAATTTCATAACATATCTACACATAAACATCATCATCTTCCTGATCTTGTCCCACACTATGTGGGGTCGGCATAACATTTTTTTTGACTGCCTCAGTGACGCGATGTTCGGTAAGAGTATCCATAATTTCTGACTGACAAGGTAAACTTTCTATAAAATCTAAAAGCCTAAATAACTTGCTCGTTCTCAAACTAAAATACAGCTAAGTTGCTGCCCATTAGATAAAGCATTTTCATATAACGATACCGTTCAGATTTAATTATGTTATAAACATCCATAATGGGTATGTTCAACGAGGAATATTTCAAAGCGAAACAAATTTCGTCGTCTCATTATAAAGAAACATCAGGGAGTGCTTAGATATTAATAAAGAATGCTTTGACTTTAGAAACATTGTCGCTTTTTATTTAATTTTATTTTTTGATCTTTCGTCCCTATTCCTTCATTATTGTTAGGAGAAACAGCTACGTTTTATTTAAAATTGGCGTTTTCCGTGTTTGTAACAATAGAAATTGGCATGCTCGATGACATTATAACAAAAGAGATGTATATAAGTTGTAACAGTGTTATCTTAAAAGTACTTAGGTACGTTATGGGTTACGGGAAAGTTAAAAACCGGTGCAAGCCATATTTAATTTTAAATGTTATTCATCATAAAATAAGCCCCACTGCAGGGACACAGGGGACTTCTCTCTTGCTGAGAGGGAGGGCTCTAGGCCTTAATTCACCAGAAGAAAAACCCAGAGTAACGCGCCTCTCAGTTCGAACCCACGACCGTCGTCGGAATAAAAGTTGATGGTTCTTCCACTAAGCCAATCCGGCTTTTATAAAATATGATTACCTATACAAAACAATTTAGTTCCTAATATGATAAAGTATAGAGTTTACTCAGGTAGAGATTCTAGTAAGAAGGAACATAAGCGAATCAACTTCCTACATAGGACGCTCCACATAAAAGTAATTATAAATGACTTTGTTCGTCTGAAAGCCCATCCATAAGGGTCCTTCCCAGAATATTCTCACATCATATACTTATATATTCATTAATTAAACGAATTTCATCGCCCAAATAATAGGCGAGCGAAGCTCACTCACCCCTCTTTTGAGAATATTAATTTCGTCAACGACCATTAGAACTTTATGAGCGTTTCCATTTAATAATTCCTATTCGTACCTTCGCAGCTTAATTAATTCAGTGAGGATTTTAGATCGCATGTTTAATAACTGTTAATTTGTGTGATAGCCTATCAAATGGGATCTTGGATGAATATTTAAGCGGAATTAGGAATTACAGACATGAGTCGTCCTATTTGATGGCGGTTAGTATTGTTATATAAATAATAAAAGTAGATGCGATTAATAACTACTAGGAGAAGCTTATGAGCTAGAGCTGAGACTCTGTCAAAATTAGACATTTTTACGCGTAAATTACTATAAATCGACATAGATAATTAAGTCCAGAACAGTATGTTTCAATGGAGAAAACGTTTTATTGTATACCTACAACAATATTATCCAATTCATTAATTGATTGATTTTTATCATAATTTCAGTTCTTGGATGTCCATTTTGCTATTCTGCGTCCAACCGACCACCTTCTATGACGTCTTACTCTGCGCTTGCCGATCCGTGGCCTGCACAATGCCACTTCAAGGAGCTAATCCATTTGGATGTCGTGGAACCGCATTTTTGTACCAGTTTATATACCTATCGAGATAGGTACATAAACCTGCTTCGATCATGTTAAGAAACCTCTTAGCTCATAGCTCTTTTTATGACTAAGAGCCTTATGAATACATATAGGTCAGACATATAGGGACACACCTCGTTTCGACTCCTTATTGAAACACTGAGACTAGGGTCTTGTAGAGTTGGACTGGAGTCGATCCGAGATCCAGTGACCTCTTGCTCGAACCTGACCAGGTAGGTCAAGTTCGATTCGAGTACAATTGGACTGTTTTTCCCAGTAAACATACACACGTCCTCCCAACCTCATTTCTTTACAATAATTATGCGAATTATTTGTTGGTCTTTGTCACGAGTGAGTGGTAAAAAAGTAATTTCGCTTCTATAAACAGGAGGTAGATAAATATTATAGATATTCAGTTCCATACAAACTTTCATTCATTCCCTAGTTTTTTAGTATTTAGTACCTCAAAGAGTAATAACGTAACCATTATAGGTCCTAATGACTGTCATGGCCCTTTTTCTCGGGAACGCATGGAGGTCTCAAGCTGAAATTCATATCAAATACCTACTTAGGTCTACAGTTACTGTCGAGCAACGCAATCAAAAAATACAAACATTTATGCCGCAAAGTTATGATACTCGGAAGGGAATTAAAACCTGTAGGGTTCTAACTGTCATCCTATAATATGGAAATTTTCCAAAACAATGCTTTAAAGCAAAGAACAGATAATGGAAAAATTGCGATTACCATACATTTTTAGTTGTAATTCAGTAGATTTTTATATCAATGTACCTATCCTATGGAAGAGCCTTGTCCCCTAATAAGGGTACTTAGTACTTAAAAGGAGGAATCCAATAACGGATAATGTTCTGTGTAATTTTGTTACCACAATAACATTTTGTTTTTTTTTTGTAAAATTTAAAGTAACATTATCAAACTTTTATGCTAACGCAAGTATGTATGTAAGAAACAGCAATTTAAGCCGCAACTTCTCGCAAGGAAATCAAAACTTACCATAAGGTAAGTTTAGTAGTTTTTTTCATATTATGTGTATTTCATATTAAGAAGCAACTCCACATAACATACATAGATCATAATTCTAAGAACCACAACATTTGACTGAGTTTAATGATTTAATAGGAAGTAGGTATTTAGGTTCCTACCTTACTTAGCTTACCGTTAGCTTAGCTTACGTATATACAGTAAGTACCTAGAAACTTTGACACTGTACCTAGGAATTGTACAATTAGGCACTAGATTTCATAAATGTCTGTGAAAGTTAATTGTAAATAATACGTGATTATAATTATTCGATGAGTGCTTCAAGAAGTAAAGTCATGGTTATTTTGTAAGTCTTTAAAATTGCAAATTGTTGCGCAAACTGGGTTTACCTATACGTAACTAATTGATAAAGAGATGACCAAATTCATAACGCAAGATTATCTTAATAAATCATAATGTGAGTTAGTAAAGTGATAATGGAAGCATTGGACAGTGGAAGATATAACTATTCTAATACAAACGCAGATTAGATAAATCTTTATCTGAAAACCGTTGAACGATTACTGAACGAGTAGAACTAAACTAAAAACTGTTTTTTGAAGTGAAACTTCTTTAGAATCGTTGGGATTTCAAACCGGATGCAACGGAAAAAACGACAGGTAGGCCAATCTTAAACGCTAACAAGGTTAAGCAACGTTGCGCAACGCCAGTACTTGGATGGGTGACCGCTGACCGCCCGAACAAAATCTTTTTGCACAGTATTTTTTTTTTGTTTTTTTTTTATTCATCTTATTCTTTTTTCGATTTAAGTTTCACTTCTATCGTGTGTGAATCGTGCGATACACACACCTTTTTTTATATGGTCAGTTGTTAAAAACTATGTTTATTTACAAGATACCTAGATGAAAGTTACAAAACACCTAGATTAAGAAACAATTTAATTCAAAGACTCGAGCGAGGTCCCAGCGAGATCCCCCTACCCGCGGGAAGAGGACAATCGAACGCCCACTGTGCCAAATAACGATATAAATCTAAATTTAAAATTTAAGAAAAACCCCCGATTCCAATGCCTTAATTTCCTTAAATGTAAAACAACATAATATTATGTAATGTGGACGCGATGCGTTTTCATTTGATACCCCACACTAGTATATTTGCAGATTTTCGGTTTTGCTTCCCCACTCTCACCCCCATAACTTTTAAACGGCCCAACCGATTTTCATGAAACATGTCTAAGAACACTCGCGCAAGACTCACCTTTCGTACAAAAAAAACTAAATCGAAATCGCTCCATCCGTTCGGGAGCTATGGTGACACAGACAGACAGACAGACACACAGACAGACAGACAGACAGACAGACAGACAGACAGACACGTCAAACTTATAACACCCCTCTTTTTTGGTCGGGGGTTAAAAATAGAAAAAAAGCCGCTGTTATCTGTAAACGTTTGTACTAAACGCAGATCTACGCCGTCCATCATGTTATCGTTGATAATTCACGATGACTGGCCAACAATATTAGAATTCCCAAGCGGTGTCTCAAGCGAAATCTTAAGATGTATAAATAGGAAGTTGTCCATAATTTTGTATTAGTTTCACTGAAAGTGCGCCACGTCTATTTATATTTAATAATGAATACAAAGAGCCTTGCAAACAAAGTGGCCATAGTGACGGGGGCCAGTTCTGGCATCGGCGCGTCCACTGCAATAAAATTGACTCTCGAAGGCGCAAAAGTAGCCATCATCGGCAGAAACGAAACCAAACTCAAAAACGTTTCAGAAAAATGTGAGAAACTCGGTGCTAAACCTCTGACTATCGTCGCTGACATGTCAAAAGACGTAGACGTTCAACGAATAGTTTCAGAAACCCTGAAATTCTTTGGAAAAATAGACATCTTAGTCAACAACGCTGGTATGGGCGGCACTGCTAATATCTTGGATGATAAAGTTATGGAACTCTACGACAAAATCATGGCTACAAATTTACGAGGACCAGTGTACTTGACACATCTAGCAGCAACACATTTAGCGAAAACTAAGGGAAATATCGTCAATGTTTCGAGTGTCGTTAGTCTGACGGTGTTGGATAATAACTCGGCTTATGGCACGTCTAAGGCAGGTCTAGATCACTTCACTCGGGCGGCGGCCTTAGATCTCTCAGCCCACGGAGTTCGTGTCAACTCCGTCAACCCTGGACCAGTTAGAACAGATTTCTTAGACAATGCTGGAATTCCAAAAGAAGGACAAGACATGTTTATTGAAAACATAAAGCATATAACAGCACTGAAACGTGTTTCCGATCCTGATGAACTTGCAGATATGATTGTATTTTTGGCTTCGGACAAGGCTAGGGGTATCACAGGATCGGTAATGGTCGTTGATAACGGTTTTTATTTGAAGCCCGCAACCATGCCAGGTGGAACGACATTTGCACTGGAATAGAGGTGAACGCCAAAATATTATATCCGTCCTCATGTACCTACTCTCTTTAAGTTAATTACGATTATTAATTGAGAATGGCAAAGTTTCATGAATTATTATAAATAGATACAATATGTGTATGTTTTCTTTTCTGTACATTTCTACTACTCGTATACATAGATTGTTAGGTAATAGAAGGGAACATTACCTACTTACCCAAATTAAAAGTACTATAACTATTTATTTAAAGTGTAAGTCAGTAACAAAAAATAATAAATGTTCCTATCTACTTGTGTAAATAATTTGTATTTGTTTGATTAAATTATTATTTTATAAATAAACGTGTAGTGTAAATTTTCTTCGTCTTATACCTACCTCTATAGGTAAAATATATCTATTACTACCCGATGAACTTCGTATCATCCAGTTCGTTACTTGAAATCTTGAAATCTTTTTATGTAGAAAATAAAAAATAGGGGTTAATCGTAGAGTAGGATTTAGGGCTACATATATGTATTTTTGTATGCTGTATCTTTTATAATTGATTATAAGGACCCTTAACAATTAGGGGGATGAAAAATAGATGTTGTCCGATTATCCACCCTGGTCGCTATACATGCTTCGGATGACGAAAATCGGTAAAGCCGTTTCGGAGGAGTTAGATTTTTTATGATAATTTTTTAAACATACTAGTCGACCCGACAGACGTTGTCCTGTCCCACGTCTCAAAAAACAATATCCAGTTGACCGTATTGTGAATCTAAACCATTCCCAGATCCCCATGAACACACACAAAAAATTTCATCAAAATCGGTCCAGTCGTTTGAGAGAAGTTCAGTGACATACACACTCACAGAAGAATTATATAGGTATATAAAGATTTATAGAAGATAGAATAAAAAACGAAAAGCTGTCTGACTGACAGACCGACAGACATATCAAGGCAGCGCCCAAACTATATGGGTTAGAAACTTGAAACAGGGGTTTCTTTGTAACGATAACGGAGTGGAGCACTTAGGAAGGAATTTTTAAAACGTTGTGAATTTTCAATGATCCATCTTTACAGCTTAGGTAGTGGTAAAAGTTTAAAATTTCTTGTTTTTTTCCCAATATAACAAATGCCGTGATGTCTTAACCATATAAATAAAAAAAAAACTCTATTTAAATTTTTGCGGTCAAGTTTCTTCAATAGATTACCATTCCGCCTATTACTTCCCATTCCGTTTTCATTTCAACAAAGACGAAAAGGACCAAGTTTTAATGCGGCAAATTGTTCATAGATGGCAACACGTCGTCGAATCTGACGTTTCGTTCGAGCCTTCGAACTCAAACAAAAGTCAAATCGGCTCGATTTCCAGCTTTGGTTGTTACGATTATTTGGTTGTAAGGCAAGCCAAGCCAGGAAAGGAATGTAGCTCCGTATTAAAATGGCGGATGTCTCAAATAATGAACGCAAAGTGAAACTCAATAAAAATGGAAAAGTTGTGAAAAGGCGGACTCGAAATCCAGAAGGTAATTACACTATTTCTAGTGCTAGTGTACAGATGCAAACTATGTTAATTTACCTCTTACTTACCTGTCCTTTATGTATAGATGAGACACCGAAGTTTAATGCTTTACTTGCCTCTTACTACCTTTTATTATTCTTATTCTGTCAAGATTTCGAATTGCTTTTGTTTATTTACATACGAGTTAGAAAAACAAACTAGATTGTGTTAAAAGCCGCAAACAACAAACGTTGGGTAAAGGAATACATAGTTTATTTTATAGCTATGTATCTACATTAAAAATGCTACACACAAAACATACTCTTATAATATAATTGTTTATTTCAGAATGGCACAAACAAAAACAGAAGCGACTTCGAATAGCAGGCCTAGAATACATAAATGCAAATGGAAAAGTGGTTCCACCAAAACAGCCAGGCCCAGACTGCAATTGCAGAAGGGGATGTTTCCAAAAGGTTCCTGAAGAAGTTAGACTAAAAACTTTTCAAGGCTTCTACTCCATGAAAACTCACGATGAACAAAATGCCTACTTATTTGGCCTTATGAGACAAGTTGATGTGAAAAGAAAGAGAGTAAAATCAAGTAGTCGAAGAACATGTACTTTTGAATATTTTATTAGAGTTAAAGGAAGGGAGACACAAGTTTGCCAAACAGCATTCAAAAATATACATGCTATCACAGAAAGGAAGGTCAGAGTATTATGCAAGAAAATGGATGATGGTATCATGTTTCCCAGTGACAATCGAGGCAAAAATAGCCATCGAAGATCAGGAGAGGTACGCCTACCAGCAGGAGTTGTTGAACAAATAAAAAATCATATTTATTCAATTGTGCACACGCACCGCCTCAAGGATTTCATAAGGTTGGACAAAATAGCGGGATTAGAAATAAACATTTCAAAAATGTGGAAAGACTACATCAAAACATATGATCCTGATAATATATCAGCCACAATGCCTAAGTCCAAAAGAGCTATTGACATTGGACAGCCAAATGAAACAGAAACAATTCAAATTCAAGCACCACCACCTCCCCAAGACACATTTGCTCCAGTAAGCTATCCTGGCAGTGGTCAACTGGTAAATATTGCGGAAAATTACTTTCAAAATCAATACCAAACAACACTTTCTTCTGGTTCAACAAATTTTTATCAAACCCCCAATGGAAGTCAAAGTATGGGAATTCTACTACAAACAGCTCCAAGACCTGCCCAACCCACTACTGCCTACATTGTGTTGCAAGCAAAACCTGAATCTCAAAACACAATGATTGCAATTGACAACACCAGGTACAACTCAGAATTAATTGAAGATAGTGAAAAAGGTGATGGAAAAATTAAAAAGGAACGCAAAAGAGGACCTACAGTGAAACAGTGGCGCTATACAAATATCTTCCATGATGAGATTAATGGAGCAGCCTTAGCCGCCATCAAGACAAGACTGGGCATGTATTATGCAGAGAGTGATGCAGCACGGAAGAAGGCCAAGCAGGCTAGGCCTTCAGACTCGGTCCAGACCCAAACACAACAGGAACCTTTTACAGACCTTAGGCCTGCACATGTCACTATCTACACCTCTGGACGAAATTAAACTTAAGATAACCAGAAATGAGAAAGATCAAAAATGAAGTCTTGCAACTAAATAATGTGTAGAAAATATTTTTTTATTTATACTTTTTAAAATTTTATTTTAATAGATTATTATGGATCTCTTGTAATTATCATATTGCATTATTATGAATTTTTATTTTGTAACATGCCAGGGACTAAGCCTAGGTAACTTATTGCTACCCCTGGTGCTTACTCCTATATTATTGTACTGAATTTTTTTATTTACTTTAGAACATTTAGTTAGATATATGGCTTAATATCTAATGCTGATAGTTTATTACAATGTATTTTTGTTATAACACATAAACTGAGTACATTCAACTACAAAATTTAGATTATAAGCTTACTATAACTTTTTATTTTATATAATACCTACCCTGCTGATTTTCACCATTTGGTTTTGCGGGGAAATTCAACATAGTCCCGCGGAATGCGTTGTAATTCGAACATTCTCTGATTGACTGATCTGACACTTAAACTCTATTTTACCTACCTATTACTTATCTTACTATCCTTGAAAAATATAAGATAACCCATTGACGGACATTTTCTACGGCCCTGTTCACCACTAAACTTAAATATTACTCTATTTATGAAATCTGTGGACCGAAATTACAAATGAGTGTTGTTTGGAATGAGTGTGGTACGGACCATGGCGTCATTTGGCATGGAGTATCTATATGTATCTAATCTGTGATATGAGTGTCAAATTTTGCATGGGAGTTCCTTTTATAAAACTAACTATGGGTTGTATTCTCAGTTTTAGCAAAAACGTAGTGATTATATACTTTAGTTTTAGTTTAGGTATATTGCAGAGAGTATATTAATCACTGGTATATTGATTGATTGATAGCTAGGAAGTTTCTGAAAGATTTAGATCAAAATTAACTCTTTCTCTTTTAAGATCATTTTGTTTTGTAATGGTCTATTATTTTATTTATTTAATTTAATTTTCACGGCTTAGCCTATTACACAAATAATTAACAATTTAAAATTAGCTACATCAAAATATTCTTACTAAATAAAATAATTAAAATTAAATTAGTCTATGTGACTATGGTATGTTATATTATTAGGTAAGGGTAAATTCGCAATTTTGCGAATAAATAAATTAATAGTAATAATCGGTACAATATTGTACCTCCTTGGTTTGGATATAATTAAATCTAGTACAGTAAGTAAGGTGAAAACCTTCCTCTATTTCAAAAATCCGCGTAAAGATCTGTCCAGTCAGATAATGAAAAACTTTTCCATAGACTTCAGTTCATTGAACTCCGAGCGACAGGTCGGTCGCGAGATAATTCAGCAAAACTAATATAGCAGATCACAAACCTAAGTAACCAGTATCACATATTAATCTGTGCCAGTACCTAATTATTATTTTAATTAAGATGATGTGTTCTACTGTGGGAAGCTCAATAAATATATAGATAGACTAGCAAAAACTAGGCTTACAACAATCTCAAGACTACTGTTATTTTGCTCTTATATCACTCCTATATAATCGTATAAGCCTGGGTTTGGGCACCAATTATAAGCATAATTAGTTTATTATCCTTTTAATATCAGTCTAATTTAAGCTGTTTGAGCTTACAGAAATCTAGCCAAAATTAATATAAGCCGACTCAGACTAATATTGCTTTTCATAAGTATCTTGTAAGCCTGCATACGCTTATATTGTCCTAAGGTCAGAATCTTTTGAGGCAATACAAGCTGAAAGTTGTATGGGTGTTGGTTTCAAAGTTACACGGAAGGAAAAAAAAAAAATAAATGAAAACAAATAAAGTTGCTGTGAAGTTGTTTATACCTACTAAAGTGCCGTTATTATCAAGTGCGTGTATTTAAGTTTTACGGTAAGTACCTATTCGTATTGGAATATATTATTTACTGTAAAGTAGACCTCGTTTTAGGATTCAAAATTCATGCGCCTTATTAAATATGGCCTGTTCTCGTTTTGTTACATTATTTGTTATTTTGTATTGATAGTGTCGCCATTGTTATAGCTGCATTTTACAAGCGCACTCTAAGACTATTGTAAGATTGTTTACTCTAATTTTAGCATTCCGAATACTAAAGCTAACTCCATATTTAAACAAATTAGGGATCCGCGCAATTATAGGTACATAAAACCTTAAATCGACAGGGAGAAAAAAAGCGAACCTAACCAATGATATTATAATAATAAAGAGGTAGATGTCGCACTAGCGCGTGGAAACGGCTGCGGCCAAATTAAGGCAATTGTCGTAATTTTGATTTAGTCGAACAATAGCAGCGAGAGCGGGGCGCGGGGTCGCCCGCGCCAGTCAAGTCAATTCAGTCTAGCGGTGTCCGTGCGTCTGCATTGACGTAGCGTAGGGTTGTGCATTTTATTTTTTGCTTTTTTAACGACAGTTTCGGGTAGCTTGATGTGCTGACGCCTGTACATTTCGTTTTGCCACTGTTACGTATGTCCGACATTATTTCGTGGTTTTCGCACCCTTGATCAAATAATTACACCGCATTTATTAAGATTTTAAGGTCGTTGAAACACTTAGCTACAAATAATACTTACCTAAGTATTATTTGTAGCTAAGTGTTTCAAGTTTTTAGAATTTTACTACATTTTTACGATTTTGTTACAGATTTTATACTTTTGATTATTGAAGATTTACAACATGCCATTCAAGATTGTGCAGACCATTGAGCGAGGAAAGCATAGTCTAACAACAGTACCTGAGCAGTGGGAGCAAAATGGCGTGCTATTTTGGCCTAAAAACAACAAACAAGAGAAACTAAGAAAAAATGAAAGTTCTGTTGCGGATTATAATCAATGGTCAAAAATTAACTGCATAGTCAAAAGGAAAAATATTCCGACATATCATGACGCTGAGGCTGAAATCGACATGATGAGTAATTCAGAAACGGAGTCGGATAACGAGATACAAGCACCACTGAAAAAAAAAAGGCTACCCATTAAGTATTTTAATAGTATGGCAGAGGTTAGTAATTAAAGTCGATTTAAACCTGTTCCTTTAGCCAAAACCGTAAAAAAAAAGAATTTCGAGGGCTTGCTGACACATCCCGTCAGCTAGCCCGCAAAATTCTATGTTTTTACCCCCTTGTTATTTCTGGCCTCTACAGTATAATGGCTAAACTAGTCTAGTAATTGGTCTAGATTATATTAATCTATCTATATAAATAAAAATGAATTGTTGTTCGTTAGTCTGATTAAAACTCGAGAACGGCTGGGCCGATTGAGCTGATTTTGGTTTTAAAATGTTTGTCGTAGTCCAGGGTAGGTCTAAACTGTGAGCAAATAAGGAAAAACTGCCGGGAACTTTTTTTACCCGTGCGACGCCGGGGCGGGCCGCTAGTTTATAATAAGTTTTATTTTCAGGATATCTATCAGGCTGCCTCAACTTCCATTCAGGTAGTTTCACCACAATCCAAAACCTATACCACTAATGATACTCCAAGGATAACACGTCCCGCATACCCTAATTTACAGGTGTGTTATATTATTTAACATTATTTTATCAGCTCTCCGGAACCCGTGCTATGCTCTGCCATGTTTGCAAGTCGGATGGCCGCGCATGAGAATATTGTTTTACTCTACATGATATTGTTTTAAGGTAATTGTATTGATGATGGTTGTCTATTTTTGTAGAACATCAGTCAAGACGCTGTAGCCTCAGTAACTGTTGGTACTGAAATAACAAAAACAAGTAATCTTCCAATGATACATATAAAGGAAGAAAGTTGCATTTTTCAAACAGTTTCACGAGAGGAAGAAACAGGAATATGTGAAAATGAGAATCTTGGAACAGTACCGTTACCAGTTACAGAAATACAATCTGAAGAAAAATCCATTCTGGAGGAGATTAAAACTATTAAAAATGATATACAAACGATTACTGTAAACCAAAGTGTATTGTGTGAAAATCAAAAGACCATTATTGCGCAACTGTCTGATCTTTCGATAAAACTTGAAGAATTTATCAAGCAATTCCACACCAAAAAATACACAAATAATGGCGAAACTGGCACCCTAAAAATTTGCAATCTGAAAGAGATGGAAGAATTTGAAAGAAAACTTGACCAACCCGATTCAAGAGATGAACTGTACAGACAATTTTCTATTATTTTAAACCAAGGTGTAGGAAAGGGGACAACTAATGCGTACTCCCTTATCGATGCTATCTTTGATAGGAAATTTTTCACAAAATGTTCATGGACTGGAGTCTCAAAGGGAGATGCTACGAAAATTTGCTTTAAAGGGTTTACAAAGACAATAAACTTTTTTTTTAATATCGTTCACGAATCCGATAAAACTTTCACTAAAGCACAGTTGACAAAGTTTTTCAAGATAATTTTGCGCAATGCTCGCTACCGGTCTGAAAACGAGCAGGGGAGGATGTCTTCTCAAAGACAAAAGCAAAAAGAGAAATCAAAGACGAAAAATGGTCTCCCGAATTCATCGCAAAATAATTTGCAGAATCACCCATCAGATCAAAATGAAAAGGATTTGCCAGACCTGGAACGCGAGACAAACTAACTACCTAATGTGTCCTTACTCCCAAGATGATCACCGAAACGCAAACGCCTCGATCAAGCCTGATGGAGGTAGGTAGACGAGATCTATATATTTTGATTTTTTTATTGACTGATTGAGATTACAAAGAATAAGTTCAAATTTTATTACTAATTACTTTATTTATGTGACTAATAGTTACTTAATTAAGTATATGATTTGTATTTTTTTAAAAACTAAATACTTATGAAGCAACTACTTGCATGCTGTATAATTAAAACGATACAAAAATTATGATTTTTTATTTCAAAGTATGTAACAGCGGTACAAAATATAAGTTTTGACCATTTAAAAAATAAAAAAAATGCATGAAGTGAGAATATGCGTCTCAACAAATCTTTTAATATTATGAAACCTGTGATGAAACTCAGATAGTTCATAAAAGATCTGTATTCGGAGCCCTTCCAGTGAGCAAGAACGTCGACTGCTCTGACTGATCGATGTATTTCTTTCGGAATTTTACATTTCACCAAGAAGCTATTCATTTTCTCTATATCTTGAGCCAAATAAGAACAGAAATGCACGTACTCATAGTGCTCTTATGCAATGCCACAGAATCTAATCTGTGGCAATGCTTATATTAGTCTGACATTCTCACAATAGCATTTAGCAAGTCTATTATAAAATAAAACGAGCTTATAAAATATGCATTTAAGAGCAAGGTTTCTCAAGTGCAATTAGTCTTATTAAATCCTCTTAAAGGAGTAAGTGGCTTACAATAGCATAGTAATATCTTTATATATATAATTCTTCTGTGAGTGTGTATGTCACTGAACTTCTCTCAAACGACTGGACCGATTTTGATGAAATTTTTTGTGTTCAAGGGGATCTGGGAATGGTTAAGATTCACAATACGGTCAACTGGATATGGTTTGTCTTATATAAATATGAGACTTGGTTATGAGACTGAGCGTTCTTGAGGCCATATCGGCTGGTTGGGATATACTGCCTCAGTGGCGCAAGAGGTAGCGGGTTCGATCCCTGCCGAGAGGGGGGTCAAGTGTTTTTATGTGCTGCCAGGTCAAGGTTTCTTGATCAAAAAATTTTAAACTTTAGTTTTTTGGTGGTGAAATTGTTTTCTAAAAGTATTTATTTCTAATCTTATCATGGTTTTTCCTTTTAGAAGGTAGGTATTATTTTTCTGATCAGTTAAGACGCTTTTTAACGCCCAAACAAAAAGAGGGGTGTTATAAGTTCGACGTTTCTGTCTGTCTGTGGCATCATAGCTCCCTAACGGATGAACCGATTTCAATTTATTTATTTTTTGTATGAAATGCGAGTTATGCGCGAGTGTTTTTCGACATGTTTGAAGAAAATTGGTTAACCCGTTTAAAAGTTATGACGTTAAAAGTGGGGAGGGAACACCGAAAATTGCAAATATAATAGTGTGGTCTCCCGAATGGAAGCGCATCGCGTGCACATTACAAAGTACTTGTATAGTATTGACTTTTTGGTGGACCAAATGGAGGCTTATCGAATAGTTTGAAAAAGTGCCGAATAGCGAATATACGGTGCATCTCTAATTCATATATTTCAAATAGCTAATCCTGTATTCAGAAAACTTGGTGATGTCTAAGTTAAGTCCAGTGTTGGGTAGGTACACGGGAATTATTTATACCTACATTTTTCATACCCATGACAACAAAAAAACGATTGAAATTATAATAATTATATTATTTCTGGAATCTATAGGTATGTACGTTTTTCAAAAACTTTCATCATGCTTATTGTAAATCAAACCTATTTGGAGGGGATTAATACTAAAGATTTGACATTTAAGAAAATCGGCCCGGCGGTTAGCGCCATCTGGCCCGAAGTTTCTAGTTGGAGTGGTAGGCATCATCATCATTTAAGCAGCAATACACCACATCTCAATATAACATGGGTGGGCCTGTAGTTTTATCGTAGTTGTCAGTGTCAGCTATTAGACCTGGATGCCACAATCTCTGGCAAACAAACGCGTGAACGCCATGGATTGATTAACCTGTTGGTGATGATAATGTGAAGCAACAGCGGGTTGCTAACATCCGAAGGACGTCTACCACAGAGGTAAGGAGGTGCACAACTGCAGTTGGTAATTTTCTGTATGTAAGAACCCTAATAATGAAATTTTAATACCCTTGGAAATTGATGCAAAAGGCCCTCAATAAAAATATTTTGAGCCCAGATAAAACACCTAATCCCCACTCCCCCGCTTACCCATTTTCACTTACTGAATTTTAAAATCAATAAAAAAAACAAATTGGAATGATTTTTTACTTTATATTCTTAAATTACGCAGACAAAACACACGCACCACCAGCAGCCTTAATCTTGTCCTCAGCTGATTTTGAGAAGAATTTTGCTTTCACAATCACAGGTTGCTTGGGCAGCTTGCCTTTGCCTAATAATTTGTGGTAACCCTGAAATTAAGAAAGATTTATGTTTAGTTTACTACTAAGGGTAGGTTTTAGAAAAAGGTAGCCAGTAGAGGGGCAGTTACAGGCTTTGCAAATATTTGTATGTGTATACACCACATAAATACACTACAGATTTCACCATGTATACAAGTTATATCAACTTAAAACAGAGTACTTAAAAAATTAAGGTAGGGTTTTAAATTCCTGAAATAATAATATAAAATAGATTGAACAGTAATACTCACAGCCTTAACAATGTTGATGACTGGGACTTTGCCGTCAGTAGCATTGGCATACTTAAGCCTAGCCTGCTCAGACACAAGGGTCCACAGTTTGTCCAAGTTCAAAACTGGGCAGAACTCCTTGTTCCTCCTCTGGTGGTAGTTTCTCATGCCACGCTGAAAATTTAATCAAAATTAGCAACAATAACAATATTTTCTTAATGCATTCTTGTTAAATATAGTACTCTTGATAGTTTACAAATTTTCAGACAAAGATATCTCATACCAAAGTGGAGGTGCAGTATGGACTGAAATGAACTGAAAAAAAGTTACCTTGCCGAAGTATCCAGGATGGTACTTGTCCATGTTGATTCTGTGGTGGTGCTCACCACCGGCGTTACCGCGACCTCCAGGGTGCTTGCGGTGCTTGCCTGGAAGCCAAGAAATATTTTGAGCCTATGACCGTAATCCATGCAGAGCCTACTACAGCAATAACTTAAGATGTTAACGTAGGTATTGGGCTAGGATATAGACATTCTATGTACAGAACAGCAAGTAAAAACAAACAGGCCTGACGGTTGAGGTTATGTTATTTAGATGATGTTGTTATATCTAACAGGGAGATATTTATAAAGATATGCTTACCAATGCGACCATGTCCATGACTCACGTGTCCTCTCAACTTCCTGGTCTTTTTCTTGGATGTGGCCTGCCGGGAAACAACATCATGAGAAATGGTAGAGAATATACGGTAGTTTCCAAAAATATAACACTCAACCACTTATTTATCACTCATAGCACATTTAATAAACGGAATTGGACACATTATTTCATCGATTACATGGATAAATTCTGATTAAAACTTAAAAAAATATCACAAACCATTTTGGTTCTTCGTCAAGTTGTACTGAAAAGAACTAAAAAGACGGGCTGTCATAAAAACCATCGAAACGTCAACGTCAAAGTCACTTTAAACAACTAACCAATCAGGGAAACGTCTATAATCTATTGGTAACTATTTGCTAGTGTTTAGTAAAGCACTATGGTTGTAGTGTTGTAATGCACACCTTACTTGAGCTCGATAAGCCGATGTTTTTTTTCTTTACATGAGACTAAAACATACAAACATTATATAAAATTAATTCCTAAGTTTACATTACTCTTCGTGTATAACGTTTTGGTACATAGTTATCCCATGCAACAGAGCAATAGATTACTAGTAACCGATGCAATCATAACTAAAATCTATATTAGTTATGTAACCACCATCCCGGTCTCACAGACCCACGACTACTACCCGTTGTATTACATTTACAAATTTGCCTAAGTAACTAACCGTTGTGAACCTATTCATTAAAAAATCAAACAAATACACGCGGGGTGACATTTTTATGTATGTATTATTTGTGATTAGGTATTATATTTAAATATTTTAAAGTTAACTTATAAGTATCTACTTTAGAACCAGTAACTAGTTTCATGATTGATATTTTTTTAAAATAGTAGGTACCTACATAGTTTTCATGTATCTGTGAATACCATTTTATCCGATGTGTCCATTTAGATGTTGATTGTAATAATTAACCTTAACCAAATTAAATAAAATAAGCCAAATTTTGCCCGTTTGCAATAATTATTTTATAAACAACATATTTTATCAACATCTAGTGCTTATAACCTTTAGAATGATTTCAATCTTTCAGGTCACTTGCCGAATATTTTCAAACGCGTTGATATTTTACAATATAGATGTTGTATAGAAGGGTGTGTAAAAGATTAATAAGGTAACGTTTGTAATTGTTTGAATGTCATTAGACCTTAAAAACCTCACCCAACGCTATTATGGATAAAAACCATCTCGGTTTTTAAAAACCCCTCTTCATATCAGAGTGGCATAATACAATTTATTAACTGATTAAATCAATGGTTTTAAAAGGGGAAGATATAATGTTCATGGTCACAAAATTAGTTTTGCTAAAGAGACGTGTTTTACGGAGGGAGAGGGGGCAGGAGCTATGTGGGGGAAACCTCGCCAGCTATTAGCACCACTCGCCAAACAACGAACGAGGTTCTGACACACCCACGAACTCGCATTTGATCAGCGGGATGGTCTATGGGTCAAAACATCGTTTTCTAGATATTTTTTATTTCAGTTTATAGAACTTTATGTTCCAGTCTTATCAACATAATTATTTCTTGGTTTAAAGTTATTTTTTCATGTTTGTGTTTAAAAAGTACGTATAGGAGTTTAATTAAGGGATTTAATAAACATAATTATATATTTTATTTCAATACCGTTTTCTTATAATCATAATATTATATATTAAGTTTGAATATAAAACAATAAATTATGATAAAAGTCAACAGCAGCTACCCAACATTGATTTCATACCATTCATACCATGTAGTAGTATACCACCAGGCATGCATGCCGAGGGTTAAGTAGAAAAAATAAGGAATTACCAAATACCTATAGGACTTTCAGGAAGCTTAATAAACATTAACATACCTCATAAAATCAAGTACTACGTTATTTTATATCATATTAATATTGTTATTGAAACTTTCAACAAATGACATTTTATATAAATATTTTGATGACAGAATATTAAGTAATAAATAATTATGATATAATCTCTAAAAATAATTATTATAATATTGAAACTTTGTTAGGTACGTCTTGTATGTTTCACCTTTATGAACATTTAATTAAGTTTGTTGCACTATTTCGTAATATATATATTTTTTTTGAACTTTTTTGTTATGTATAAATATTTTGATTTAATTTAGTAAATATACACATTCAATGTAATATATTTCTCCCCAGTGGTGTGTGTAGTACATATCCACTGAGCATAATGTGGCCGCCTTTTTAGGAATATACTTAGCTTAAGTTAAATAAGCTAATATCTGGGGGCACGGCAGTGCCCCCACCAAGTCGAGCAAAAAAGCGGCACGGCCGTACCATCCTTTTCTCGAAGCAATTCAGGCCATTTTCGACCCCCTGTAACTTCGTTGTGGATAAAACTAGAAGACTGAAATTTTCAGTAACCATGCAGGATTGTAAAGACACGGTATATTTCAAATTTCATTCAATTTGAACCAGTATTTTAAGAATTATAACGGGTCAAATTTCGTAATTTTGTCACTCACTGACTGACTCACCGATCATCAAAATTCTAAGGCACTTCTAGCAGACCTAGAAGCTTCAAATTTGGAATATAAGTAGTGTTTGGTGTATGAATCAAGGAAAAACTAAAAAATCTAGAAAAAACCGATATAGAGGGCGTTGTCGTACCTTTTCTCGAAGCAATTCAGGCCATTTTCGACCCCCCCTAAAACTTCGTTGTGGATAAAACTAGAAGACTGAAATTTTCAGTAACCATGCAGGCATTGTAAAGACACGGTATATTTCAAATTTCACTCAATTTGAACCAGGATTTAAAGAATTATAACGGGTCAAATTTCTTAATTTTGTCACTCATTGACTCACCGATCATCAAAATTCTAAGGCACTTCTAGCAGACCTAGAAGCTTCAAATTTGGAATATAAGTAGTGTTTGGTGTATGAATCAAGGAAAAACTAAAAAATCTAGAAAAGACCGGTATAGAGGGCGCTGTCGCAACGCCACGTATATACGAAATATGTACTAGAGTAATAACAATGCAAAATATAAATAAACCCAATCTAGACCGGCAAAAAGAAAATTATATGGACATTATATACAATAAGTAGAAGGTACCGAAAAGGAAAAAAGTAGAACTGTCTACAAAATACAAAAAAGAAATGAGATCCCATCAAAAACAATACTTGTCAAAAAAACCAAGTCGCGCAACTCAGTTGTTCTGCGGTAAAAAGTTGTGAGATCCAAGTAAATCCAAGTCTTCAAATTTCGTCTCAAAATTCTTTAATGTTTTATATAAATATATTGAGACTTGGCCATCGCACTAAATAATTGAATTTACACGTGTTTTCAGGCGATTGAATTAACACGTGTTTTCAGGCGATGGCCAAGTCTTAATATATTTATATAAAACATTAAAGAATTTTGAGACGAAAATTGAAGACTTGGATTTACTTGGATCTCACAACTTTTTACCGCAGAACAACTGAGTTGCGCGACTTGGTTTTTTTGACAAGTATTGTTTTTGATGGGATACGACTATTAAGTATTGATGTGTATTGTCTGATTAATAAATAAATAAGCTAACACATTACTTTATTTCACTCTCAACATGTACTAATATTATTAGGTATTGGTTTCTTGGAACTTTTTATTTATTATCTGTACGAACGAATGATTTCTTTATAATCCAAGCGAGTTTCGTCGATATAATCGAAGTGAAAGTCGAACATGACGTACATCCCTAAATTTTAGTACGTTTCTAGAAAATGGTGGGATTGTGTGTCGATAGTTGTTCTGACACGTATTTTGGAATAAATCGTGATTATTTAGTGAAAATACTGACATGCTGATACGTTTCTAATATATTTTATTCTAAGTCTATCTCCTACTATCCAAAATGGAGTTTCGCGAGACTCTGTTGGCTGCTCAACGAAATCAACAAAACAAATCATCTGTGAGTCCCAATACGTGATTTCTCTATTTTGTTAATTTGCCTTTTGATTTTTCAAGACATTTAGAGCATTGTTGCACCTCCTTTTTGATGTTCTCACATTCAAATCTTCTTACTTTCTAATTTTCGAATGTTTTAGGAGAGTTTATATTACAAAGCTCGCTTTGATCCTCCTAAAAAAGAACAGAAGCAAAAGGACAGATTATCGGCGAATATTCAAAAATTTTTAGCAAAGAAAGATGAAGAGGAAAAGCAGAAAAAGTTGGAAGCTCAACGAAAGCGTGATGAACTGCTTGCTATGCGAGACCCTAAGCTCATGAACAAAATCAAAAAGTCCTTGAAGGTTTTCAAGTCTGCTAATAAGTCTGTGATTGATGATGCTATTGATCGAGATAACACCGCTGTCACCTTGAATGGACCAGAACAACCAGATCAAGATGATTATGGGTACGAGTCTCAAGAAGCTGCTGCTATTTACGCTAAGATGATGCAAAAATACAGCAAAATACCTGATGAACCTAAATTCCCCAACAGTAGTATGTATAACATGGTATTCATTCAATTATTTACCCTCTTTCTCTAATCCCTGGCATCATGTGAGACCACATGTGAGTTGTTTTGTATTGTAAAAATTTAGATAATCAATGGTTCAATCACACTCCATATAAATATATCTCAGATAGTATAATTCCAATTTGTACTGTCTTGCAAATTTTAAGTTAAACTTAAAATAAGCCTTCATGCCATTTGGTCATGAAGGTTAAGTTACTTGTTTTATAACTGATTTTAAAGATATATAAAATCATACTTGTTATTGTAATGCAAATGGCCTTTTACTATAAATAATGATAAAAACTGTATTATCTCTAGTTAAACAACAATTACTTTGTTCCAGATTCTTCTGTAAAAAAAGATTTGAATGGGACCAGAGAAAGAGTAAAACAGGCATTACAACATGAGGATGATCCAGTCCCACATAAGAGAAGAAGAAGGACAAATGGGGAAAAAAATACAGATGGTATGAAATGGGCTTACCTACTTATGCATGATGATGGATAGGCATTGACCAGGATGAAACAAGGCATATTCAATGAACTGTCTTAGCTACAACTCATTTACTCTTGCTAACCAATAATTAAGTCATTGTTTTGCATCAGAGTACCTATTTTAGCAATATGTAGGCAACAATTCCTTTTATTTTTAACCCCTGACAAAAAAAGAGGGGTGTTATAACTTTGACATGTCTGTCTGTCTGTTACATCATAGCTCCCAAACAGATGGAGTGATTTCAATTTAGTTTTTTTTGTATGAAAGGTGAGTTTAGGGACATGTTTCATGAAAATCGGTTGAGCCCTTTAAAAGTTATGGGGGTGAGAGTGTGGAAGGAAAACAGAAAATCTGCAAATATGTGTGGGGTATCAAATGAAAGCGCATCGCGTCCACATTACATAATATTATGTTGTTTTACATTTAAGGAAATGAAAGCATTGGAATCGGGGTTTTCTTAAATTTTAAATTTAGATTTATATCTATATCAGTTATTAGATTACCTGTTATGTACACAAAATGTACAAGTCTTTTCATCCATGTAAATTATTTTGCTTATGGGGTTTTAATAATCTGGAACTCCAATTGCCATACTATATTGGATCAGAGTACTGTATATTATGGTCAAACTAATCAAATAATTCTAATTTAAAATATATATAAATCTCGTGTCACAATGTTTGTCCTCAATGGACTCCTAAACCACTTAACCAATTATAATAAAATTCGCACACCATGTGCAGTTCGATCCAACTTGAGAGATAGGATGGTTTTTACGCCGATAAAAATTCGAATAATTTCCGGGAAAATTTTATACCCGTGCGACGCCGGGGCGGGCCGCTAGTATAATCTATAATATCTAAATAGTATTAATCAATACTTGTTTTAATGATGACTTGATGATAATGATGAGAATGTTGCAAGAGAATCCCTTATTCCAACTGCAATATATACAAGCTTTCTTTAGGTAGATTTATAATAGCTTCTATTCCTTGTCTTGGAATCCTAATCTAATAGGTATGCCTTTAAATCTTCAGGTAGAGATGACAGTCCACCTTCTAAATATGAGCCAGAAAAGGAAAGAAAAGAAGAAAAACAAAAGACAGATAAACCAAAATTCCGAAAGCCCATGCCTCCACCATTAGATTTCAACCAGTTGCTAAAGCTTGCAGAACAGAAAAAAAGTGAACCTTTAGAAGTAGAAAAGAAGAAATTAGAGGATAAGCCAAAAGACACGGAGCGGTTGATGACGAAGCGACAGAAACGCGAATATGAAGAAGAGATGGCTCGACGACAAAGGCGACAGGAAAGGTTAGATGCAGACAAATCTGGCGGACGAAAACGTGAGTTGCAATATATGATGCAATAGTATGAAAAAAAACTACTCTTTTTGTACAAATATCTTATTTTTTCACAAAGGATTTGGGCATCAGATATGATATTTTGTCATTATTTTAATTGAATATTATTTTGTATCTACTTAATAAATCAACTTCGAAACCACTATTTTCTTACAACTCATTAATACCTTCATACGGTTTATAAAAACTCTACATATCCTAACATAGATAAGATTATTTCATCAATGTTATGTATTGTTGTTTACTTTCACAGCTCAGAGCCAGAAAGATGATAAACCAGCTGAAAGGGAAAGAAAATCAGAACCAAGCAGCTTTGGCCGTATCCCAAAACTAAATAGTAATGCCGCTGATAGAAACAACAGTCCTAGACCCTCAGACAGGGAAAAAGCAGAAAGACTACACAAAGAAAAAGTTCGGCAAGATAGAGACAAGCTTGACAAGGAAAGAAGTAGATTTGAAAAAGAAAAATTGGACAAGGATAGAATAGAAAAGGATAAATTGGACAAATTAAAAGCAGAGAGGGAAAGAATAGAAAGAGATATTGAAAGACTTAACAGAGACAGAGAAAGATTAGAAAGTGCTAAATTAAAACTAGAAACTGGACGATCAGATAAATATTTTGACAAAAAACAAACAAGTGAGACTGCTAAGAAGAATATAGATTTAAAAAGCCAAAACACATACAGGATAGATAAGAATTCTAATGATAAGAAATTAGGTAGTAAAAATTCTGACAGGCAAACCAATAATCACAATTCCCCAGTGCCAAAACAAAATAGGGATACACAACTAAAAAATGGAGTGAGGGGGCCGCAAAGTGATGGAAAAGCGCGGTTACAAGATAGTAAAGTGCCTTCAAAGCGTTCAGATGACAGGATACCTGGAAAGTCAGCAGCTGGATCCAGTAAGCCAAGCCTATCCAGCTCATTTGATTTTGATAAGCATGTCAACTCGCTAAAGAAAGGTGGACCGAATCCAACTAAGAATGGCGGGCGTATTCCACCATCAGGTGCTAAACGAAAACCACACCCTGATGACAGAAGGAAGCCAAACCGTAAGTTACCTAATCGATTTAAACCTTGTTGGTGGCCGTTTTTTTTTATGCGAGATAAGGCTTCATTTGACCACAATCTCACCACGAGCCACGAGGAGACAAGGCCTAAGCCTACTGCATTTTTTTTTATTCATATGGGAACTTGTTACATTACAAGAAATTCGTAATCTATATTATTAGTATTATAATACATAATACAAAATTATTTACCAAAACACATGTTACAATTTCACTTAGCAGCGTTCCCCACACGAGGCAAGCCTGTATTGCGGGAGACCTGTTACAATTTGGTTTAACTGAGTATAGAAAAAGTGCAAAGCAAACAAAGGAAGTGACCAAATAGGAGAAATTATAAAATAACGTAAGATTACATTTGCAATGGTAGTATAAAGCTGAATAGAATTTTTGGTTGAATACACTAATCTTAGCAACTACTACATCCAATTTGAAAAATTATTTCAGTGTTACTTAGCCCATTTATCGAGGAAGGCTACTCAATCCCGCGAGAAAATACGAAGTCGTGATGCGTACAGCTAATTATAATATAACTGTAAACTTGAAACTTATTTTTGATGTACTTTTTTCAGGTCGTGTTGTAGATTCTGAATCCGAGTATGATTCGGAAATGGATGACTTCATTGATGACGGAGACGTTGACATGGACTATTCCAAGCATATAAAGGAAATTTTCGGTTATGATAAGTCCAAGTATGTATACCATTATAATGGATTTATTATATTATCCAGCTGTAACTACAGACGTCATTCTGTCTGAAGTATCAAATCAGGTTATATTTGAGTCTGGTTTTTGTAGAGGAAACACATGGTTACTAAACAAATACATGGAACTCGAAATTGAATCTTTGGAGCTACTCAACTTAGACCTTCAACCTTGCCTTTGTTTCAAATGAAAGGTGTTGATGAGAACTTAATTTTCGAGTCCAGCGGTCATTTTTCAAATAAGCAGTTGTTTTTTTTTTATTAAAATTTAGTCTTGCAATAAAATTTTATATATTAATATTTATGGTATGTTTCCTCCATGTGGCATAAGCGTGGTAACCATATAAATTTTTCGATAGGTATTCCTGTTGCGTGATATACAATTTAATAAACCAGTGCTTTATTTATTGTGAAACACGTGAATGTGACTATAGCACTAATTGCTATAATCACCATGTTTGAATTTAAACCTACTATTTTTACCTTTAGACCTTGAGTACAAAATAAAGTATGTTTTTATGTATGTATAATTGCTTGATACACTCTACAGCCTGAACAGTTCGATGGATTTTAGCTTGAGATGTTTCGTTAGATTCTTCTTTATCATGAGAGTGGGTGACACTGGGAATAACAAAATGAAAAAAATCGGGATGATGGATTTTTGGCCCTAAATTATACTCTCAAATAATAAATTCACATTTTTTCTTAGTTTATGCTAATAAATCATTTATTTACTAGAATGTTGGTACATTTGGTCTTACATAAAATCACAATAGGTCCTTTACATTCTGCCTCATAAAGGCGTGCAAATCATAATTTAAAATTAATCTAGTTAATGTTATCCAATATAAAATTAATTACTGTTTATTTTGAAGTTATAGAATAGACTATTATATCACAAAATGTTGTTTACATAATTTATTACGTAAGAATTTATTAAATATTTATACCCACTTGTTATAGGTATCGGGATATGGACGATGATGATGATCCAACTATGGAATCTAGTTTTGCGCGCCAACAACGTGAAGAATTTATAAGTAAAAAAATTGGTAAGTAATCAAATCATATACAAATCAAAGACCTTTATCATATGATTATGGGAAATTAATTAGGTAAGTATGTATGTATATTCTGTTTCGTATATCATTATGTCTAGTGGCTAAAAGCCAATAGCCAAGACGTTTATTTTCATAGAGGCACAGGGCAAACTTGGACAGTTTTATAATTCGTTAAAGTAAATTAACAAATTATATAATAATGACCCGATAATAATGCCTCAGTGACGTGGTGGGCGGAGGCCCGCTTGCGGCGCAAGAGATGGCGAGTTCGATTCCCGCCGGGGTGTCAAGTGTTTGTATGTTCTGCAATCACTTTCTCCTTGATCTGGGTGTTTAATATGTATAATAATCTAAAAATATCTTTAAAGGTATGTATGTCTATTATATTAGGTATATCAGATGTCTTGTACACGTAACACAAGCATTAGAGCTTACCACAGTGCTAGATGTTGTTGTGTGGATTGTCCAGCAATATTTATTAATAATTTAAACAATGTACTTTTTTGAAAGTTATCTAATTAAAATAAAATACCTACTTTCCTAAGTATAAAATCATATTATTATTTTGTAATGTGCATGCGATGAGTCTTTATATGAGACTTCACTCAGTATATTTGCAGATATATATATGCTTCAACCGATTTCCATCAAACATGTAACATAATCATGAATACTCGCGACCTAAGAGTCACCTTTCATATAAAAAAAAACTAAATTGTAATCCGTTTGGGAGCTATGATACCAAAGACAGACAAACACGTCAGACATATAACACTCCTCTTTTCCGGTCGGGGGTTAATAAGATTTCGTTTAGGGCTAGATGTTGTTGTGTGATTGATAGCTTTATTTATTAACTGAGTTAAGAAAAACATGGTCTCATTTACAGGTATTATGGAAGATTTAGAAGACATGAGAATGGAAGCAATGGAAAAGAAGAAACCAAAAAAACGTCGCATCAGTGACGACTAACGAACAATAACGGACAAAAATATAATATAGCTGGCTGTCCAACTTGGTCTCTGTAATTTTAAGATACTAGTACTAAAGTGGTTAATCACATTGGTGTTCAGCGATCAACTATTGGAGCAGTCAATGTTGATTTGTACCATGGTTTAAAATTTTACCATGAGTTGTCAATGTCAATACTGTATATTTTTCTACAAATAATGGTTTATGGATCAATTTGTATGACCTAAGTCGTAGCACACATAAATTGTTACCTATTGTAATTGTAGCTAACTCAAACAACATTTTAGCATTATAATTAAGCTTAGCCATGTTAAACTGCTATTGTATTATTTGTTGTTGGAGATCAGATTATATAATTCGCCGTTTTACGCCGCATCACAAATCGGCCCTGTTTTACAAAACAGCAAGCCGTAATGTAATAAGGCGGATTATACATCCAACTTCGACATTATACAAACCTTGAACATAAACTTTCGTAGCTTCTTAATCATTTCTCAGTTAACTTTATACCTGAAAGGTAACAAGTATATATTTTTTTTCTCTTAGTCGGAAAAATATGAATAATTTAATATTACTTAGGAGCCTTCCGATCGTCATAAAATTTTAATGGATATAATATTTATCTTACGTGATACATGTAATGCCCGTTTAAAATAGAAGTCTAATCTTCTAAAGTAGCCCCCCGGTTTGTATGTATTTTCGCGATAATCTCAAATACTACTGTACAGATTATTAAATTTGGCTCTCAGCTTATCAGAGTGACGAAGGCGAATATTTTTATGTACATAATATGTATAATTGATACCCGTGCGAAGTCAAACGCTATAAATCGATATAATGATAATGTGATTTAATTTTGTAGTGACTTGTATAATTTATTACAATTATTGTATATTTTTGACTGTTTTCATTTACGTTGTTAATTTATACTTAAAAGAATACGGAATAAAAACTAAGTACAGAATCTGTATATAAAGTTAACTAATAAGTATAATTTTGCGAAGTAATATAGGTACTTAATCTTAATTTTTACGCAACACTTGAAAAATCGTCGTACAGTTTCAGTTGCTTTCAAACAAGTGTTATAACTAAACACAATATTTAGAACCTTAAATAAATACGTACAGAAATTAAAAAGCATTGACATAGCATTTTGTGAATGATTATTAAATTTATTGTTGTTATCTGTATAATTATTTAAAATTTTAACTAAGTTGTCAGTGAAGAAAATAATAAAAATATTGTACTCTCAGTTTAGCGCTGTCTGTTTTTTATTTGTGTTATTATTAACTTAGTATTTTTGCCCCTACAAAGGTAAAAAATATAAAATACCTACTTATTTTAAGTGCTAAAAGATGCAGTGGGAGCGGTCTAATTACTGGCTTCGCGCAACGTCGCTTAACTTGTAAAATCACGTTTGTTGTATGGAAGCGCCCTTATATATTTATTTATTATGTGTCAGTATTTGAACATCATACATCATCCCTCAAATTTTCAACTCTCTATCTCGTTTCTTGAGTTACAGACAGACGACGTAATAGGGTTTCGTTTTACCCTTTAGGTACGAAACCCTAAACACGTGATTTTTCGGCCAGTGATAAAACGGATGTCAATTGAAAGATGCTTTCAAACAAAAACTGTTGTAAAATGTATTATTATTATTTTAAGCCCCCATCTCCGATCTCCGGCCGCTTCTCGCCAGCCATGAAGAAAATTGTCAAGATCGTCCCGCCATCGTCGCCGTAAAAATTATAAAATAAAAACAATATTCATATAATTGAATACTCCCTATTATTTTACCTTGTACTAAGCTGTTGTTGTAGGTACAACACTACGTAGTTGCACTGGTTACCAGTGCACCTTAAGCTCCAAAAACTACATTTTTCATCTTGAGTTGAGTTGAAGTAAACTTTCCCGGTTCAATCTTTCAATGTACTTGGAGAAACCTTTTGATAATAGCGGAAATAAGTTAGATTGTAACTTAAATAGAATATTCACTAGGTATTTATGCATGAAATAAATAATATATTTTTTTACTTACAGTTAGGTACCTATAACATTTGACTTCTACAAGATGTTAGTTATATTGGTTATAAGAATAATTTATTTGCATAAAACATGAGTGTATACATGGTAGTAAGTTTGAAAAAAAGTCGCGGCGCGACAATTTTGAGACAGAGAGTATATAATCACTACGTTTTAATTACGTTTTACGTTTTGATTTGAGAGGGCATTGTGCATTTGGTCACAAATGTGATTTGTCTGTGAAAAATTTCCTAATTAGTTAATTATTATTATATGTAGATACATCTTTAAATATATTTTTATCAGTTATATTTTATATGTTATATAAAAATTAGTTACTTTGCATTAATTTCATTCTACAGTAACTTGAGGCAATGTATTGACATCAGTGTCCCTCTGCCCAAGTCACATTTCCAACGACTTGATATCGTTGTAGGTAGGTACATTTAAAAGATCTTATAATATGCCTTCTCGGTTCTGAAGAAGATAAATAGTAACCGACTACTTGAAAATTTAAACACGTAAGCATTAATGTTATTATTAAATAGACAGAAATTTAATAACATTACGAAATCTTTAGATCTACAGAATCCATAGTCTTTAGAAACAGCTACCTTCAGGTTTAAAAAAGCTGGATGATTGGAATTTAATCCAGACGTGCGTAGTACCTACCAGTATAAATTACTAAGAAATAACGAGGCTATGAAAGCACATTTTAATTACAGCGACTATTTCCTGTCCTGCATAATTAATGTCTCGTCCTGCAGGAAACCACGTTTAATTTCTTCTTCTTTTATTTTGATATTTGATGGCGTAAGGCGTACTGGTTTTAAAAGGGCGTCAACAAAAAACAGCCAATATCCGGTATTAAGTACACATAATGTTATTATGATCAACAATGTTTTGTTGATTCGAAAAGGTGTTCAAAAATGTAAAATTTGTTTAAGTTCAGTTTCTTGTAATTGGACTTTGCGCTTGAAGCGACAATTTGCTAGTGTCGAGTTAAATAAAATTATAAAGTGAAAACTATTATGTTACACAGTTCAACGCCATTTTGCGTTTTAAATTTGTTTAAAAATGATGTTTAAAATTTCCCGCGAAGTGACGAACGTTATCTATCAGACAATGTCGTTCTTCAACTTCCAAATTTTGAGACTAGAGGCGCTAGTTTTCATATTATTTGAAATACCCTACAATAACTACACAGAGTATATATTTGTTTTAATCTTAGAACAAGGAACCTCTTTTTTGCTTTTAATATGTTATTTCTTTCTTTCTCTTTTCTCTGAGAAAAAATCGACCATCACCAAATATTTATTAAAGTTAAATAAATGAGGTTCCTTGTTTGTTCTTAGTTGCCAAACGTCAATCAAGTTGTCATACATAATGACAAATTTGACATTGAATTGAAAATAAAATATTAAAATTCGAAATATTGGGTGAATGCCAAGACAGCTGTTAACGTAACGAGGCTGTTTTGTGTTTTCATTTCGTTGTAATTCTTATTATCAATTTTTACTGATCAAAATTTCGTAATTCCACGAAATAATCACAAATTCACAAGAAACATTAAATTCTGTTCTCATAAACCGTGGCTGTATCTGTTACAAGCAAGGCAACTAACCTCTGGTGAGAATTTTATAATCTTTATCACTATTAGATAAGGTATTCACCAACCCTTACTTGACCAGCGTGGTGAATTAAGGCCTAAAATCTCTCTTTAAGAGAAAAGTCCCTATGTCCCAGCAGTGAGAACTTATGTATCTGTAAGCTCTTCAGATTGAAATTCATTAAGCCTAATTC
The DNA here is from genome assembly GCA_929108375.1 of Gymnoscelis rufifasciata. Classification (NCBI taxonomy): domain Eukaryota; kingdom Metazoa; phylum Arthropoda; class Insecta; order Lepidoptera; family Geometridae; genus Gymnoscelis; species Gymnoscelis rufifasciata. Next base: position 5,385,357 of record OV815302.1, on the reverse strand, counting down.
TTCGTTATGTTTCAAGTTAATGATTGAGTTCCCATTGATAATTATAGAAAAAACTAACTATATTAAGAAAACATGTTGAATATTCCAGATATGAAGTTATTGACATGTATTCAGGATATCCCTGAATTTAGGAGGGCTGGCGTACACACAAGAAATGAGGGAGAACTTCTAGAGAAACTTAACAAATTGATCAAAGATGGCGTAGAAAAGTTACAAGTTGTTACAGACTTTGATCATACACTCACCAGACACACATTGGACAATGGTGATTTTGTCCTCACTAGTTTTGGTATGTATATTAACTGCATTGTGCAAGCCCATTGAAATGAAAACATTTTATAATGGAAACATAGTGTGAGGGTTAAACACAAATATTTCGAAGTGATATATTACATACCTTTTTTAAAAGCAACAACAGCTGGGTTAGTATTTAGAGGGCATGGCAATAACAGTATAAATTTAGTACAAATCTCACATAAATGTTAAGTCACAGGAAACTTCAATTCACTGTATTGTCTTGATTTTATTTAAGAAAAAGATATTGTACATGTACAATGTTCTTAAATAATCTAAATGACAAACTGATATTTTTTTTTGTTTTCTACCATAATGTCCATACCAACTGCAGATTAATTTTTGACATAAATAATTACTCAACTACAATTTTGTTACTATATCAGTTCTATTTTCAGTATTAACCTATTGGCCATTGATTTGGCTCTAAAAATTTGTTTAAATTCCAGGAATGTTCAGAGAATGCCCTTCTGTGCCACAGAATTATAAAGATGAAGACAACCGCCTTGCAGCTTTATATAAACCTATTGAATGTGATCCACATCTAAGTATAGAAGTCAAAACAAAACATATGGTTGACTGGTATATTGCTTCTCATGAAATCCTTAGGTAAGATAATTAGGTTCTATCTAGAATTAATTATATTAATATTGAAAGTTTGTTCATTTCTATTGCATTTTTCATGTGATTTAATAATTTTTGCAGGGGTATAAAGTTCCCAAGAGAAGAATTAATAGAAATAGCGCACAAAATGACAGATAGTTTTAGGTAAGACAAATTAAAAGAACCATTTGTAATTTTGTACAATTACCAGATTATAGGTTTTTTCAAACCACTGATATAGTCTAACCCACACGGTCAAATGTATGAAAATAATGCCAGAGCCTTATCTGATATTTTAAAATTGGCCAGTAAGCCAGTAAAGGGAGTGTTCAAACGCAATTTTTGAAGATTTTTGACCTTTAACATTAACATTCTTTGACAATGCAATTATAAATGGAATCCAACTGAAATTAAACATTTTACTCGAAATAAAATCGTATTTTTAAATTTTGTTAAAAATCAATTATTAACGAATTTTCTATATGACTTACAATACAATCTAGGGATTCCCCATGAAATATAAACAAAAAGGTTTGCCAACTTGCGAGAACAAATCAAAAATGACGACCAGACTAATACAATCAAGGGATTCCCCGAAAAACGTAAATGAAAAGGGTTGCCAATTTTGGAGTTTTAATTCCCTAATTTTTTATTTTAAAAGAAAAACAATGTTACTTAACGTGTTATAGGAAATACCCTCTCCGCCCCTGTAACGCATCGTAACGTTTTACCTGAACGCTCCCAAAGAATAAAAAATATAAATAATATTAGATAGTATGTAATAAATAAAAATGAGTCAACATTATTTATCTTTTAGACTTGGAGTGAAGGAAATGATTTCATGGAGTGCAAAACATAAAGTACCCGTGTTAGTATTTTCTGCTGGTCTGGGCGAATGTGTAGTGGCTGCACTTGAAGCATCGAACTTTCTGTTACCTAATGTCAAGGTAAATATCTCGATTTAGTATAAATTTATATTTATAAACCACCTGGCTTTTCTCGCCATGGCGTTCCTCGTGTTTTATAAATTTACTTATTTTCCTCAGTAGAAAAAGGAAGGAGGAAGCCAAAAGCCTTCTTCTATAAATAGGCTATTGAATGCTGAAACAATTTTTCAAATCTGATTTAAATTTCCCTAATTTAACGCGTTCAAACTTACAAACTCTTCAGCTTTATGATATTAATAAACATAGTATAGATAGATTAATGTAGTTATGAATAACAATAAATAATATCTATAATACTTAAAAAATAAGAATAATATTTGTAAAACTCATAAATGTAAAACCTATATCTTATCACAGGCATATCAAAATATTATTTGACTTCCAGATTGTTTCAAACTTTTTGAAGTTTGATGAGGAAGACAAAATAAGAGGAATAAAGGGTGAGGTAATCCACACCTACAACAAGAATGAAGCAGCTATCAAAGGCACAGAATACTATGACATGGTGCAGGAACGGCACAATGTACTTCTCATGGGCGACAACATCGGAGACGCCGGCATGGCCGAGGGAATGGAACATTGCGATGTTGTTGTCAAAGTGGGCTTCTTAGACAAAAATACCGAGGGCAACCTCAACAACTATCTCAACAAATTTGACATAGTTTTAGTCAAAGATCCCTCTATGGATGTGCCTAATGCGATACTCAAACTAGTGTGATCTTATTACCTCAATTGTAATTAAGTACCTATGCTATTACATACATTTTTGTTTAATTTTATTTTTGTTGAATAATAGTTAATTGACACATTTTTATGAATAAAGTTCTATTCATTTTGAATGCTTTTTTATTAAGTGGTGTGGTTTAGATTCTATTTACATGATTTTATCGCGGCCACATCCATAACCCCAACAATCAGCTCATTATTAGGGCAAAGAAAAAATTAGAAATAATGATTATGAATAGCATAAATTGTATATGCTGTTTCGGTAGACCTTGTAGTGCCCGAAAAAGCATCAATATCAATTATTGTTATTAATTAATTGAAATTTAAATTGTTAGGATTCCGTACCAAAATTGCAAAAACGGAACACTTCCGTATGTCACTTTTTTCCGAAACGTTTATGAAATTATACTTTTGAAACTTTGGGTTGGCGAGTACAGGATAAAATAATATAATGTACATCGTTTTTATAGTAGGTATCTAGGTAATCTTGTTTTGCAAGATAGATATAGCAAAGCTGTCTAGTTTACATTGATTTTGTCTCTTTCTAACATACACAAATGTCAAAGACAAACGAATGCAAAGGCATTTTATCTAATTTAGGGTTAGTTATTGAATTTTACTTAAGGGTTGACGTTGAGTAAGTTGAGTTACGCGGGCGCGGTTTATATATCAAACACGTACGAAAGTGATCCGTCGCAGCACATTTGTACTAACAGGCGCCCGCGCCCGCGGAACGCAGCGTCTCAGGACTTAGGGTGTGTTATGTGTTTAATAAAAAATCTCGTGTAATAAAATTAAATATTTTTATTATTAAACAACACATAAATACGAATGTATTTTCTAGTCATTGCTGTGCTAGTATGCTTTCCGCATTATTGAGAAGAAAATATCACTTTAGTAAGAAGGTATCACAAATGTAAATGCAATTTAGGTAAATAGATGGTAGATACAATTAATAAGATGTGCAAATTAATGTTAACAATTGTGTGAAAAAATTGTACCTACGCGAACAAGTATCAAGGTTCGCGCTTAAGGGCCCATTTTCATCAAAGCTTTAATAAGCTTATGCTGATTAGTGATTCAACAATTTGTGTTGTTGTTTGTAATGTAGTTTGTTGTAATCACCAGCAAACTCTAGCGAAAATGCCTTCTAGCTTATTGAAAATGCTTTAGACGAAACATAGCTAAGAATTGATGGAACAGCTCCCAGCTCCAGCGAGTCTAAACGTTTTACCTCCGAGTAACAAAATAAAAGCAATACCACGTCATCAACGCTCATAACAATGTAGAACAACTCTAACATGCAATTAATACTTAGGGAAGATCCGTAGACATCACAATAGTTATTTAACAAACATTTTTAAACATTTATACATACATTTATGCCATTAATACTCGTAGTAATTAGCATAAGATGGCCCCAGACGATTGGCTATGTTAAATTCTTGTCTCATAACATGTCTCCGAGTTAGACAAATCCATCTTTAATATAGTACTATTCTACGCGAATACATTTCTTACTACAGATGAAACACAACAGGTAGGTACCTAAGCAACTAACTTGTACTAAGAGTTAAAACAAATATATAGTTTCGTTATGGCAAGACTAATACAAGAAATTCAAATATTTTATAACAGATGACTGGAAAATACACATCAGTTCTCATGTTATAACACAATTACTTTGAAACGAATTAAAAGCTCTAAAATAAACAACAGTCTTAGAATAAACAGTTATTTACACAAAGATATTTCGTTAGAAAAATAGCCTACTGTACATTAATTATAACAATATTTTTTATTTTCATATATAGAAATATATAATCGACTCTATTTACAATCTAGAAATAGTACATAGTAAAAATAGTGATATCTTTTAGGAATCATAAGGCTCACACAAAACACACTCGCCATTTTTTTTTGTACCAAATTTTATATGAATATGCATTTAAAGGAAGAAACAGTTGTACCACAAGACCCTTTAGATACTCGTCTTATACTCGATAAATTACCGAATCAACGAAAAAAAAAAAGGTTAAAGTAATAAACCTTCAACATCAACACTGTAGTAAGTATATTTCCGATAAAGATAAGTAGATTTGTGAGGTAACCTTTAGGCGGGCCATACACGGACTGCTCGAGCCTAGTGATTAAGGTATACGGACCGCTTTTGCAGTCAAGAGTCAACAGCTTGATACTTGCCATTGATAAATGTTCGAGTACATAGTTGGCAATTTGAGAGGAAAACTGATGAGGGCCGGCGGTAACTGCGCGCAAGCTGTCGACAGCTCAAACAGTCAGTGTAAGCCTGTAGTTGCAACTGCTTGAGCGGATCGCGTATGAACGGTACGTAGAAGTCTGTAGTTCACTATTCAGTCGCAGCTTCAAGCAGTCGATCCTGACTGCTTCAAACAGTCCGTGTATGGCGGGCCTTACACCAATTAGGTATTTATCATATAATAATAATAACATATTGTTATCAAAATATATTATTAATTGAACATCATGTTTAATAGACGAGTGTATTTTGTCCATTGTAAGTCACAATCAAGGCAACAATCTTTGCTACATTGTAGTATTATTATTTTTGGATCCTTAATTACTTGTTGCTAATATAATTTTCTAAATGCAAAAGTGTTACACAAGACAGCTCTCTGTTGTAACTAATTAAATAAGTACACACCATGATAAAATATTCCGTACAATAAATGTGTGTACCTGGTCTTAAAATTAAATGATGAAATTTTATTGATGAATTAAATTTAAAATGTTACTAACCGATAACTAAATACGATTTAAAGTTAAATAAAACAGAAGAAAAAACTGACTAATTAATACTTTTAGAATAATTCTCATTTTTATGTTCGAAATCAACACAACAGGTATAAGTGAACTGATAACTGGTTTACAATAATCTCTCCAATAGTAATAATATGTTTAATACATATGGTAATTAACACCATATGAGAGGACTTTTTAACTTGCTTAATGATTGAAGTCCAATATTTAGAAGGCACTTTAGTTAAACAATCGATATAATATACCACAGTGCCTGTTTTTAACGCCCTTATTTAGGAAACTTATTTAAATTAAAACAACTTAAAATTTTCAAGCATGATATGGAAAATGTCTCTTATGGTTTTGATAAGTATCCCAAAAATAATTTGATGAATATTATGATAAAATTGAGTTGTTTGCAATTTAGTACTTGAATCATATCATGATAGGCAATTGAAGGTACAAAATGTACATTTTAACTCGCAGCTTTTATTAGGTTACAATAAGGCAACACATAGAATAGTTTCGTGTGCATTTTGTGTTACTTTCATGTCCATGCATATCTTTGAACTCGAGTGTATTTAACAGAATACAAGTAAAAAAAAATAGTTATCTGGCAAATTTGAATATTCCAGCAGCTTTTTATATTGTATCTACCTATTTATTGTTCATACATTTTCGACTAATATACATTCTTTTGATTTTATACAAATTTAAGGCAAGTTTTCATTACACCTAATTATTCGAGATAACAGAATAGATTTTATTAAGATAATGATTAGGCATCAATTAGCAAGATTTGATAAACAGGTTCGAGGCACCGGTATCACAGGGTATGAATGAACATTTCAATTTCATAACACATGAGGGAATGACGAATGTATTACTTAAAATTATTAGCGTAAATATCGGCTATTGAGTCGTTATACTGACTGAGCCGAGATTAGTTCGATACGTTTCCAGGATATTTTGTTCAAAATATATCAGTTTAGTATGAAACTTGTACGCTTTATACTATGAGAGCTCTGCCCTCGTTAGCCACTCAAACGTCCAGTAAGCTCCATCTAGTGACAATTTTGGGCAACTGTAACGTATTTCAACCGAGAATGAAACGCAATAGTCTACTAGGTGGAGCTAGGCCACTCTAGTTGCCGGACATTGGAGGCATCATTTTCTCAGGCAACCTTATTGGGCTGGACGTTTCAGTGGTTTGCAAGAGTGCAGTAGTCTTAAATTTTGGTGTATTGACGTACTGTCTTCTCGCTAACGGAGGCAGCCTGTGTTCAAAGTATTTAAGCTCACCCATCAGTTCTCAGCAGCGATTGGTCCCGGTCCCGCTCTACACACGTAACAACATTATATTAAAGTTCTAACGGATCACAGCCTAAGTAAATGTAAACGGATCGAGGTATAGTTTGATGGGTTCACAAGAGCACCACAGTGGAGGCGAATCTGCTTCCCGCGTCAAGTGATCGCCGACACTTGCGACGTTACGCGTGTTTGCAACTCATCTTCATCATGCGGCCTGGGGAATAAATTGCACAGGTATGAGAATAAATTAAATAATTTTAATGTTATGTATTAAAAATAAATTAAACTAAGAAGGTATTCAATCATATAAAGCTAAATTTAAAATTAAAGAAAAACCCCCGATTCCAATGCCTTAATTTCCTTAAAAGTAAAACTCTAGAGGTATACTATTTTGTAATGTGGACGCGATGCGCTTTCATTTGATACCCCGCACGAGTATATTTGCAGATTTTCGGGTTTCCTTCCCCCCTCTCACCCCCATAACTTTTAAACGGCACAACAGATTTTCATGAATCTTGTCTAAGAACACTCGCGCCAAACATATAAAAAAAACTAAATTAAAATCGCTCCATCCGTTCGGGAGCTATGCTATGATGTCCCAGACAGACAGACAGACACCTCAAACTTATAACACCTCTCTTTTTTGGTCGGAGGTTAAAAATAGCAATTAGGATCAAATACTTATAAGGATACTAGCTGTGCCCTGCGGTGCTACCCGCGTTATAATGGATGAAGTGAAGTACTCTTATCCAACAACATATTTATTTGAATAAAGATTAATATTATTATGTTGATACAACTTAAACAAATTATTTCGACCAAATTAGGTACCATAAAAACGGTTTTTGTGAGTTAATCTTAAAAGATAGACATATACTATCGCGGACTGTTTTTTAGATCATTAAAAGAGCTATTATTCTTTAATACATATTTTTTGTGTATCTTGAACCGTTTTCACGGCGCACGCAACGGAAGGCTTCAAAGATGAACAATTTCTCCCGTTTTTTACACATTTACCACTATATCTTTGCTCCTATTGGTCGTAGCGTGATGTTATATAGCCTATAGCCTTCCTCGATAACTCGACTATCCAACACAAAAAGAATTATTCAATTCGAACCAGTAGTTTCGGAGATTAGCGCGTTCAAAAAAACAAACAAACAAACAAACTCTTCAGCTTTATATATTAGTATAGATTAAGAGTAATACTTATAAGGATATTAAGAGTAAATGAGCTAATTTAATGTTCTTAGTTGCGGTAAGTGCGGCTTATATGGACCACCATAAGGATTTTCTCAAATAAAACTCTGAATCTTAAAGTAAGTAGATAGTATTTGCCATATTGCGTTGCGGTCCATATTACAGAACCGATCGATATATACCGCACCTTTCCAAGGATTTTTTGGTTTCTTTTAATGTATTGTTCATAATTTCATAATGTATCCATTGTTTGAAGAATTAAGATATTTTATGCATTTAAAAATATTGTCTATTTAGCTACCTGTTATATGCTACTTAAGCGCGGTTTTAATAAAACTGTTGAGCGTCAGATGAATACTGTGAAACCAAGAATAATCTATCTAATTCTTTAAATTCATGATCCACTGCAGGGTAATTGCCTCTTCCTCCTCCTTATCCCGCCATTTTTATTTTAAGTTATTACTTATTATTTTGTAGTGTCATTTATTTTAACACGAGTGCGCGAAGCAAAGGAGTAAGCTTACCTGTAGACTTGGGCGGCAGCGCGGTCGGTGCGATAGTGCGCTGCGTAAGAGGCGCGTCGCCGCCGAGCCACCACCGCGCGTCGCAGCGTGCCCGGCGACACCGAGTTTCTTATCGCGTGGTACGCCAATCTTAATGGAAATATGTCACATTATCATTCAAATAATTTTAGGGTAAAATAGGGTTATTGAAGAAAACTTGAGTTGCTAGAACCAACTTTAATATTATTAAATTTCTTCTAATCCATTTACAGAGACGATTGTGATTTGACTCTTAATTTGTCAATCAGTACCCCACAAGTACAAGTGATTTGTTTAGTAACGCCGTCAGCAGCACGTGGCACGTCGACAGCAGGTTCAGGCAAGAGACTCTAGTGTCTTACCTGGGAGCTAGCGTCAGTACTGTTGTTAGCACGAGCGTCAGCCAGTAGACGCCGCTGCCGAACGCCGTCAGCAGCCAGTGGTACGTCGACGGCAGGTTCAGGCACGATACCCTAGTGTCTTACCTGGGAGCCAGCGCCAGTACTGTTGTTAGCACGAGCGTCAGCCAGTAGACGCCGCTGCCGAACGCCGTCAGCAGCACGTGGTACGTCGACGGCAGGTTCCAGCACGAAACACACACGCTCTGGTAGACAAGCGTCATCACCACGAACGCGAGCATTGACCCCGTTAGCGCCACGAGGTGGATTATGGTCTGCAAAATAAAAAAAACATGATAAGATTAAGATATTTAATGAAGTTTTGTGATGTTGGCAAAAAATAAACAAGCATTCAATTATGAATTCTTAACTAAAACGACACATCGCGTTCTGCTGTGAAAAGGTGTGAAACACAAAAAACTAATCAAACCACAGTGTTTTTTCAAATCTTAATTCCTAATCTAGATTATATTTTTATAATTATAACACAAAATTGGCCTTTCAGGGCCGATCTTTCAACTGTCTGAAAATAACGTCAGATAGAATTGAAAAATCAACCCATAAAGGCCACATTCTAAACGATTTAGACTATATAGATAGCTTCAAATGACAACGCACACTATTATATACTCAACATTATTCGCGTCCGTGATCGGCCCCAATCTTCTGGAATGCAGTCGGACGACGCAAGCGCAACATCCTGTCGCGACGAATGCTTTCCCGACGAAGAAAGCTGACATCAACCAAAATATCGATCAACCCACCGACTCCAGAACTTTTCATTTTAAAATCAACTTAACCATATACGAGATGGACAGCTGTTGGTCTGAATGGTGCATATGCCGTTTAAATTCTAAAAACCCCATGCAACCTAGTGCTTCAATTGAACACGTGAAAACGCCGAGTGAAGTCACTACAAACACTTCTAATGTCTCACACTAACTTACGAGAGTCTTAAAGAATAGCTGCATGTAAACAGTTTGTGATTAGCATTAATTATACGAGTAGGTACTTACGGTCTGGAATTAACAAATACCTACAGTTATTATTTATTAAATTAAATATGGTGATCTTGAATCGATTTTTAACATCACAATTCCCATCTTAATCAAACAAGCATATATTACACTCTTGGGAAAATTTTATTCTGACTGTTGTAGACACCAAAACCGTTATTTCGACCCAAAATAAAACTTCATGAATGCTGGCAACAAGCACCTAATTAAAACATTATATATTGCTATATGGATTGCTCGCTGCAACTTTAATTACTTAATCTGTATGGCTCTTTCTCGGCAAGAATCTTCACGTATAGATGTCTTATGCTGCGTTTGCTGATCTGCGGTCACCCTAAAAGAACTTTTCGACCTATAAGTACTGTATTGTCTGTCAACTGTCACTTTAATGACCTAATCTATTTGGTTATAAATAAATACTCTTCATTTCTGATTCCCTCTCAAGAGTAAAGAAACTCCTGACATAGTCCTCTGGGTGTCTACAACCAAGTCTATTATATAACGTAAAGAAACACCAAGCATTGCTTTTTGAGCGACTCAGACCAAGTCTTCTGCATATCATATGACTTACCCAGCTCCTAGTCTCGATAGCGACATAAAGCAGCATGACGGTGAGGCAACAGGTCATGGTAGAAGCTCCGAACTCCCAGATGTCGACGGTAGAGTCCCAATACGCGCAGGCGTTGCACCAGTACACCACGAGGCTGATGTAGATGCATTCCACGAGGACCAGCCAGTAGGAGTGCGCTCGGTACGCGAGGCCGCGTCTACTTGAGCTGTATAGTCCTGGTCGCTCCATTAGAAGTGAGCTGGGGGCTACGCGGTCGTATGCGCCTGGAATAGATGGAGTGGTTTAGAGCCATGGTACATTATTATGTCTTGTCGATTTTGTTCATTAATACAATAAAGCAATCAAAAATTACAAATTTATGACAAGTCTTATATGTAATGGAATGACTATGCATATAATAGGAAGTATATACATAACTATTAAAATAAATGCCTATGGACAATCAAATTTAATACTATACTTATAGCTGCCTTATGACGATTCGTTTAAAAGCATCGAGTCTGTTTTTATAGGACAAACCGTATGACAGTTCCATAATAGCATCAGTTTTGGTGGACGCCGCAAAATACATTTTACTATTTGAAAGACCAACAGTATATCTTAAATAAACTTATTTTAGTGAAAAAAATATTGTCCACATTACATAAAACAATTTTCAGAATTTAACCAGCTGTTTCAGATATTATGAACAGCATGATTTAAGAAATAAGTATAGAGAACATGAAACTTACCAATAATAGCGGGGGGTAGAGCAGTGAACACTAGATTGTACGCCATCAGATGGATCTGGTCGATCATCACCATGGCCGAGAAGCCGCAGTGCCACTGGTACCACGACACCAGGAACACGAAAGTCTGAAACAATAAATAGTTACAGAAACTGATTTTGCTTACGAATAGAGAAACTTCAAAGTTTTTAGACAGAGAGTGGTCAGGTGTTCGGGAATCAGTTGACACTTGTGTTGTTCTAAGCGCGAATATACGTTTTTGACGAGTGTTTTATAAATTAAATATGTATGTTTACACTGCGAAAGATCAATGACATTATCATTCAATAGAAAATTGGCCGAAATGTGTTTTCGGAATCAACAAGTGGTACAAAAAGCGTCTCTCAAAAACATCACGCAAAAGAAACTCATTTCATTCAATCACTGTTATATTTTTTTAGCGATGAGTTTACTCAAGAGAATTGAGAACTATAAGAGGTTAGACTGCATGACTTACGGCATTTTTGAAGAAGAAGTAGGTCTATACAAAAGAGGTTAGACTAAATGACTTACGGCATTTTTGAAGAAGAAGTAGGTCTAAAAAAAGAGGTTAGACTGCATGACTTACGGCATTTTTGAGGAAGAAGTAGAGTATCATGCGAGCGAGTCGGTCGTAGCACCAGTGCCCGTGAACCAGTAGCAATCGCTCGATGTACTTGAAGCGAGGTAAAGCGAAGTCCGACGCCATTACGGCCTGCGTGCCTTCTTGTCCTGACAGACCTGGATACAAAAATACTGAGTAAAAATACAAATGTAGTAAGAAGTTTGAAGGGTGTGATAGTAAGTCTAAAATGTGGATGAATTTTTTAGTAGTGGAGAGTAGTTTTGACCCAACTGCGTGACGCAAAGGAGTGTTAATGTATTTATCAGTCTATGTTTGTTTGTTCCGTTGAATCACAATACAGACCAGGGCCGATTTTTATGATTCACGTCGATCGATTAAAAGGAATCGATCGACGTGAATCATAAAAATCGGCCCTGGTCCGGCGAGTGTCACTAAAGACGTGACGTTACTGAAAATCCAATATAGCAACTACTGGACGTCTTTAAGTGGCAGTCGGGTTATATATTTCTCAATTTCAACATGTTTCTATCTATAATTTTTTTTTTATTTGTAAGTAATTATTAATTACTTCATTATAGTGTGTTTTTGACCTGTCTAAGTTTTGTGCATGCAAACTATTGATTAAAATAAATGAATATGAATATAACTTTCTAACAGGGCTATCTTCTTGTACTGTTATGCAAAACACCTACAGGTTATTACTACAACTTTAGAAAGTAACTTTGGGCGTAGAATTCTGCTCTCTTACATTGATTACTGCATGGTCGGAAAATATGGAATACTATTTTTTGGGTTCCGTACCCAAGCGGTAAAACGGGACCCTATTACTAAGACTTCGTCGTCTGTTTGACACCATATGGAACTCAATAACAGTGAAAGAAGATAGAGAGAGAGAGATATAGAGATGCATTTCTGGTGCCACTATGAAAACACGTAATAAATAAATATTTATTGGGGCTCCCACAGAACAAATTTGATCTTAAAGCAGTTGTCCGTGGTCAGTACTTGGATGGTGGTCAGTACTTGGGCTTACTGCCGAATCCTTGTTTGAAAAAAATATTTATCTGTGTTTTTAATGGCAAAAAGTGTAAAAATTGTTAAATTACATAGAACCTTCGGTGTATAAGTCCATCTCATACTTATCGAGCTTATTTTGATAACCTTCTGTCAGCTATTGATATCATAATGAAATACCTATTTTTCTATTAAGAAAAAACCTAAAAGTGAAAGTTCATCAATAGTGCTTGTTGTATACCTATATATGCACAATTGGCTTTGGCGGACCAACCAATAGTTAGAAAACAAAAATGTGGTTTTTGAATTACATAGGCGTTGCAAAATAATATATTAAATATCACTGAGTTAAAATAATAAAACGTTTGACTTGACCGCTTGTTTCTCTAAGGCCCTGAAATGCCAACGTTAGGTTTAAACTAGATATACTCAGCCGTAAGTAAACATTTTCATACCATTTTATTAAATAAACTAGCTTAACACGCCACGGCATTTTTTATGGATTATCCCGCGGGACCACATATTTTCCCTTTATAGCCTTCCTCGATAAATGGGCTATCCAACAATGAAATAATTATTCAAAACGGACTGGTAGTTCCTGAGATAAGCGCGCTAAAATAAACAAACTCCTTAGAATTATAATATTAGTGTAGATATTTCTCAAACTCATCTTAATTATAGTTCCATTTATTGAATTACAAACAAAATACTAAAGTTTGACTAAACTGAAGTTTGTGTACAATGTTCGTTTCCACCTCAAACATTAAACAGATTAGAGTCCTTAGTTATCAATCAAATGTGATTGGAAGTACCGATTGAGTGGATCGAACGGAGCTGATTGAGCGCTATATGTACCTAAATACCGGATTGCGTGACTAGCCTAGCACACGGCAAAACCTTCATGTTACTTAAATTATAACTAATATGACAACCAAATTTTTAACAGAGTTCATGAAGGAGGTGGTGATCTATTTAACGCATATTTGTTATTAAATTTTGAAGCCATGGCGTTGCCCGTTTTTAGGGGACTGTACACAAAGGGTTACACGGGACCTTATTACTGAGACTACAACGAACGTGACTCTTAGAGGAAGGGTTAAGCAACGTTGCGCGAGGCCAGTACTTGGACGGGTGACCGCTCGAACTACATCTTATATCAGTTTTAATAAAAAAATACTTACTTTTGTTTATATCTTTTGCAAAATGTGTATAATCTTTACACGGAACCCTACATGAAGTAAATATGAGTCCATCTGCGTACTTATCAAATTATTTAGATTTTCCTGAGGAAACAACGTTTTTCTTCCCTGATAAATGGGCTATCGAAATCTGAAAGATTTTTTCAAATGTGAGCAGTGGTTTCTGAGATAAGCGTGTTCGAGCAAACAAACAAAGTATGTCTCCGTTATCAAACTTACATATATATACCAAACTAAAAATAAACTATAATCTATAATATAAAAATGAATCGCAAAATGTGTTGGTAAGCGCATAACTCAACAACGCCTGGACCAATTTGGCCAAATCTTTTTTTAAAATGTTCGTTGAAGTTCAAGGATGGTTTTTACGGCGAGAAAAAATAGAATTATTGCTGGAAAAACCCTAAAAATAGCCCTTTTCTTTTTCCCATACAAATGATTTGTAATTAAAACGTAGTCAATTTGAGCTTTATTGCTATGGTATAAAGTTCATATTAAATTACAAGCACTCACTTTTGTCTAAGCAATGTAGGTGTGTTCCTAACGTCAAAGATCATTTATATCAAAAGTATATAAAATGTTCATGTCACAATGTTAGTTACCGTACTCCTCCGAAACTGCTTTACCGATTTTTACCAAATTTTATATGCGTATACAGTAGGTCTGGAGAATCAGCTACTATCAATTTTTCATTTTGCAAAACAGCGTTTGCTGGGGTCAGCTAGTAAATTATAATTATTTTACTTCAGCATCATATTACTTGTAATCCCTAGTTTCCAATGTTATTACCTATTTCTGCGGTACTAAAGAGTAATTTTGAGTGACACTCGATAATTCAATGACTTAAAGTCAATGGTATGTATAATTTAAATTTCAATTGTATCCTACACACGAGAACAAGAGGTGAATTAATATTAGTAATATAGAGAGGCCCTTGACCTTCATATAAATTAATAGTCCAAAAACATTTATTATGGCCGACCTAGATAGGGCTTCCCCACGCGCGACGTATCAATAACAATTATATGTAGTTTCCCCGTGGTCTATGGTACATCTCTTTATCCAAAGACTTATTTTTTTTACTTACTTTACTTATAGTTTTTATCTGTGCCAAATTACATAATAATTTATTTCGTCGATAGGGAATACTATTGCAATTTGCTCGTGCCAGAGACCCAGAGTGCAAGTATGCGTGTGCGCGTAGACATTAAATATAGAGAAAAGAGGATCTTGATTTAAAGGAAATATTTTTATCCATGAAGAGTCATAAGAACACGAACTTTACGAGAAAAGAGTTGAGAACCCAATATTAACATAAACTAAAAGAAAATGTTTACTGCATATGCTAGTGGTGCCATCTGAGCCGAGTTATGTGAAATATCCACGAACATTTCTTTGTTTTTTTTTATTGATATTTCTTTGGAAGCATGTTATATTTTGTTTCCTTAGCGTTGCGGTGAAAGAGAGTTTGTAGTCTTGTTAACAAAAATCAATAAATAAATAAAAAAATCCGACAATCCACACAACATCTAGTTCCGTGGTGAGCTCTAAGCTTATGTTACGATATTATATTAGACATCTGATACACTTAATATATTATTCTTAAATTCTTATATAGATAGATATATTTTTTATTTTACATTTTAAACACCCAAAAAATCTAAATTCAATCTTAATAAGTTCAATTCGATGATTTATCACGTAAAGTCACGAAATAGATTTCGTAGACTTATATGTAAAAGTAGTTATTTAATCTTCATAGAAGTCAGTATAGAGTATATGCAGTATATCAGCCTTCCTTTAAAAGAGATGAGTATAAATTAATGTTTCAAATACCACTCAATTTAATTACAGCGAGTGCTGTAAAATTTAATATAATTTTTATAAACATTGTTATAATACAAAGCCATTTAACCTCGTTAATGAAACAATATAAGTCAATATAATCGTATATTAATTAAATTGTAAGAACTTAATCAAGCAATTACATGAAAAAGATAGCGTCATTCACAAAACACGGAAAACTTTATTTAGATGATTTTGTGTGTTTAATTTTTGAACAGTTTTGTCAATTAGTTTTTTTTGACCGGACAAACAATCAAACAACTTTCATACTAGCTTTTCACGCCACGGAGAAGGCCGTGTTTAATGGATTTTCCGGCCGCAAAAAAGCCTAAAGCCTTCCAAAATAATCTGAACTATCACTGTTAAATAATTTTGAAAATCGGACCGTTCATTCTTGAGATTAGCGCGTTCAATCAAACAAAAAACAAAACAAATAAACTCTTCATCTTTATAATATTGGTATAGATAATATTATTTAATGACTCGAAGAAAACACCCAGAAGTAAGTAAGTCAAACGTCATTTCGCCCATCAATTTCACAAGAACCTGTAATACGTAAATCTAAGTAGTTAATTCCTAGCACAAGCACACGTATTGGCAAGTGTTTACGCACCCACTCCGACGTCCGCGGTCTGAATCATCGACACGTCATTAGCTCCGTCGCCCACCGCCAGCGTTATCACTCCTAGCTCTTCTTTCACCGCCTGTAATCATAATAATCCTAGTTATTTTTATGCTTCAGCTAATATAACTATGCAACACATCTCAATGATTGTAATAAAATAAACCTCATTTTTAAGCATAAGCAAAATACAACACATGACTGGATTTTCAGGTCAACCTAATTCTATCATAAGTATATTTTATCTATTTAGGAGTGGGAGTGTCCTGTATAGACTCTAGGTGTTAAGAATGGAGTGCAACTTGACGATGTAAGCCTTCTGCAGCGGTGTCGCGCGACAGTAGAGCACGGCGGACCGCCGGTCTATCAGAAGAGTGTCCTGTATAGAATCTAGGTTGGGAATGGAGTGCAACTTGCCTTAACGATGTAAGCCTTCTGCAGCGGGGTAGCGCGACAGCAGAGCACGGCAGACTGCCGGTCTAGTAGGTGAGTGTCCTGTATAGAATCTAGGCTGGGAATGGAGTTCAACTTGCCTTGACGATGTAAGCCTTCTGCAGCGGTGTCGCGCGACAGCAGAGCACGGCAGACCAACAGTCTAGTAGGTGAGTGTCCTGTTTAGAATCTAGGTTGGGAATGGAGTGCAACTTGCCTTAACGATGTAAGCCTTCTGCAGCGGGGTAGCGCGACAGCAGAGCACGGCAGACTGCCGGTCTAGTAGGTGAGTGTCCTGTATAGAATCTAGGCTGGGAATGGAGTTCAACTTGCCTTGACGATGTAAGCCTTCTGCAGCGGTGTCGCGCGACAGCAGAGCATGGCAGACCAACAGTCTAGTAGGTGAGTGTCCTGTTTAGAATCTAGGTTGGGAATGGAGTGCAACTTGCCTTGACGATGTAAGCCTTCTGCACCGGGGTAGCGCGACAGCAGAGCACGGCGTACTGCCGGTCTAGTAGGTGAGTGTCCTGTTTAGAATCTAGGCTGGGAATGGAGTTCAACTTGCCTTAACGATGTAAGCCTTCTGCAGCGGTGTCGCGCGACAGCAGAGCACGGCAGACCAACAGTCTAGTAGGTGAGTGTCCTGTTTAGAATCTAGGTTGGGAATGGAGTGCAACTTGCCTTGACGATGTAAGCCTTCTGCACCGGGGTAGCGCGACAGCAGAGCACGGCGTACTGCCGGTCTAGTAGGTGAGTGTCCTGTTTAGAATCTAGGTTGAGAATGGAGTGCAACTTGCCATAACGATGTAAGCCTTCTGCAGCGGTGTCGCGCGACAGCAGAGCACGGCGGGCCGCCGGTCTAGTAGGTGAGTGTCCTGTGTATAATCTAGGTTGAGAATGGAGTGCAACTTGCCTTGACGATGTAAGCCTTCTGCAGCGGGGTAGCGCGACAGCAGAGCACGGCAGACTGCCGGTCTAGTAGGTTAGTGTCCTGTATAGAATCTAGGCTGGGAATGGAGTTCAACTTGCCTTAACGATGTAAGCCTTCTGCAGCGGTGTCGCGCGACAGCAGAGCACGGCAGACCAACAGTCTAGTAGGTGAGTGTCCTGTTTAGAATCTAGGTTGGGAATGGAGTGCAACTTGCCTTGACGATGTAAGCCTTCTGCACCGGGGTAGCGCGACAGCAGAGCACGGCGTACTGCCGGTCTAGTAGGTGAGTGTCCTGTTTAGAATCTAGGTTGAGAATGGAGTGCAACTTGCCTTAACGATGTAAGCCTTCTGCAGCGGGGTAGCGCGACAGCAGAGCACGGCGGGCCGCCGGTCTAGTAGGTGAGTGTCCTGCATATAATCTAGGTTGGGAATGTAGTGCAACTTGCCTTGACGATGTAAGCCTTCTGCAGCGGGGTCGCACGACAGCAGAGCACGGCGGAGCAGCGCTTGGCGAGCGAGAGGAAAGGCGCGACAAGGCCGGACCGCCGGTCTAGGATGTAGGTGAGGGTTCGTCCGTCCACGACGAGAGCGCGGCTCTCTGTGTTGCCTTCCGCGAGGCCGCTTTCCAGGTATGCCTTTATGGTAGATTCTGCGTGCTCCTGTCAACAAAAATTAATAATATTAAAAAATAATTATAAGTAACAGATATTTTTTTGTATTACTAAAATATGTTATACTAGTCTATGTTTAATTTTTGTATATTTTGTGTGGTGTGCAATAAATTGTTATCTAATCTAATATTATTTTGCTACGGTAAAATTTTGCTAATATGACTCTGGGTTGTAAGCGATGCTGACACTATCCACAAAAGATTCAAATAAAATAGGTTAATAATAAGATAGGTTCAAGATTACAATTACAAAAGCGTTTGCTAGTGCTAGCAATATGTCAAGGTTAGCGATGCTCTTAATATAATTCGGGTGGGCTGTGGTCTTTCAGCAGTGTTTTTTTAGTTTTATCTGTATTCAAGGTCGGCTTGTAGCTACACATTCGAGTAAATAATGCGACCCATTACGCAAGATGTTAAATCTATAAGGAATGCTCAAATCCAGAAGTGGGCATTCTAAGGCTGAATAAAGAGTGAGAGAGTGAGAGAGAGAGAGAGAGAGCTTTAGACACTAGTCTCACCTTGTCTCGGGACATGAGATACAACAGCCGGTCGCTCTGAGAGAAGAGTGCGGCGGAGTAGGCGATGTTGACGGCAGTCTCCGGCTTGTCCCCAGTCAGGACCCACACGACTATACCGGCGTCTAACAACGCCCGGACAGCCTTGGGCACTCCGTCTTGCAGTTTGTCCTCTACGCCCGTACCGCCGATGAGAGTTAAAGCGCTCTCTAGCCTAGCTAGCGACTCACGGATGCGTTTCTCTCGACCTGGGAAAAAGATGGTAATTATTGTTTGATACATAGTCATGAATACTTACAAACTACTGATAGTAGTTACATACTTGTACAGTTAAGGGTGTTAAATGCAGACTAGGTCGAGCGCGTCATATACGGATATCGGAGAATAGCACTTATTTAATCTAGTTAAGCATTCAACAATGTTGTTCGAGGTTTTTTTTAGTGAATGTAAAATTTATAATAGGTACCAATATTAAAACAACGCCAAAATTGTAAAATCTAAAAAAAGCTGTGTTCCTCTATACGCTTCTCAACTCAGTGTTAAAAATTGAAGCGATCTAAAGCCAATTTTATATCCTTGAAACTTCCATATTATTTTTTAAATAAATATGTTTTGTTTCATTAATTTTAAGTTGGCCTGTCCATGTATGCCCTGCGCTTCTAGGGAAATAAACATTTAACTTTGACATATACTGTGGTCATCTTAAAGGTTAGGTAGTGGCCGCCAACGACTTCGTACGCGGTTTTAAGTCACTAACTTTAATAGCATAGGACTTCTAGTCCCCATTTCACCCCTTTAGGAGTAGAGTTTCGTAACATCCTTTTTTCCATAATCTGTGATGCAGTTCTAAATATCTTTAAAGAATATGGGTAGTCTCCTAAGACAGTTTCCTTGTCAATATAACGGTTAATGTACCTGCCCTTATGATCCCTTCTCAAAATTTCACTCTGAATGTTATCTTATACAAATGTTGTTTATAAGACTTCAAGTATGTCAAGTTAATCGTCATTTTACTGGCACTTTTGCATTTCAAAAGTGTCATTAAAAAGCCACGGAATGCATTTCAGATTATAACTGCAATAACCATAAATTTATGTAAATTAGACTGAAGAGTTTTTGTTCCGATAACACACTGGTATTGCTCTAAACTTTGCACAATAAACTTACTTGAATGTTCAATATATAATTTACAGCAATTAAATGTGTCCTACACGACAAAAATAGATAAAGAAATAAAAACATAGAAGCTAATGAAAAGCTAATAGAATAGAAAAGAATAAATTTGTATGACTATATATCTATACAAAAAACTAGTTTACAAAAATGTATCTAAAAGACCAAACTAAACTTGAAATAATATAAATAAAAAAATTGACAGTTCGCATATTTACCGCATTCAACCCTATGATAAGCAGTAGAATTTTGTTCTTCGTTCCCTTCACGAGCATCTTTTTACAATATATTATTATATCTGATATGTATATTATAGAGTTTATTTAGATAATATACTCTGGAGGTATAGATTGTTTCTAAAAATCCTGGATGGTAAGTTCGGGGGAAACACTACGGAAATACAACGTTTTTCTTTTATGATCTATAAGTCTTCATTTGACCACAATCTCACCTGATGTAAAGTGACGATGTGTTCTAAGATGGGACATGAAGGACCTAGAAGGAGATGCGATTGTAGTAAGATACGATAAAAATAAATGAATTCCAGGATTTCGGACCTATATTAAAATTGTTGTTTGGAAAAGTTATTTCAGATTACCATAAGTCATAAATTATCATTTAATTTTCAGGGCCGCTGTGCTTTAACAAAACCGTTAAATATTTAGCTATACCTACGTTTGCCCCCCAATATCTTTGTTTTGACGTATTATTTTAAAACTCTATTAAAAAATCGCATAAGACATTTGGTATACCCACCCATTTTGAATGATCGATTGATTCGATCGATTAATCGTTTGAAACTGTCAAAAAAGTAACACCCATCTTTTTCTAGAAATGAATATACACTCAAAAGTGGCTTACGGCACATAATAACCACATTAGACGTATGATACAGAACTTCTTTGTCATCGAGTCTTGTTTAGACTTCTACTTGACTTATTAATGCATCATCGATTGGCACACTAAGTCGAGTTCATAGAAGTTAGGGAAGTCCCTACAGCGTTTTAGCAAAGTGAGGTACACCGTCAGAGCGTCTCGGATTAACAATTGAATGTTATTTACTAGAATGAGCCAATGATTACATAGCAATACTTTTGTTCGGTCGCTGCAAATTCACAAACAATGCAAGTAGTAAATTGCTGATAAGCGTAGACGTGGTTCTTTTATGGAGAATTTTTAAAACGCAAGCATGTTTAGGTACCTACTCGAACAAATTTAACATTTTCATAACATTTATCTGGAACCTGGAATACTGTTGGGAAGTTGAAAAAATGGAGAAAGCATTACAATGGCGGTCTGAAAGAGACCGGTAACTGTTATTATTTTAAGTATTCATCTTTACGGTGCACCGTCACGCTGCATGTCTATTTCCGAGAAAAATACACATAAACCACCGCTTCGTGAAAAGCTAATAGATTAAGAATGTAATAGTAATACTACTCGGTTGGCATTGGCAAGTATGTATTTGTAATGTTGATTTCGTAAAGAAAAGAGGAGTGTTATAAGTTTGACGTGTCTGTCTGTCTGGGACATCGTAGCTCCCGAACGGATGATGCGATTTCAATTTATTAAGAAAAATATAACCCGACTGCGTCTTACCTTTTTTGGACATTTTTACTGTCTTTTAAGAGAGAATGGTTGTCACGCATCTTTAAATCGACATAGATCGTAAAATTATTTTTTAATACCTATACCGCCGTACTAAGAGGAATCGATTGACGTGTGAATCATAGAAATCGGCCCAGGTGTTTGGTCTGTATAGAGGGACAAAGGAACATACATACATAGACTGCTAAATACATTACCACTCCTTTGCGTCGCGCAGTCGGGTAAAAGCGGTAAATTAGCAAAACATTCACAGAACGTTTAACAGTTTAGCGTGACAATAATTACCCTCTGCGGATTCCATGGCACGCGCATGCGACGCCAGCCATTCCTCCCACAGCGCCGGTGACATTACCCTCTTCGCGAAGACCAGCGTACGGAGGCCTGCGCGGGAGTACTCGTTGAGCAGAGCGCGGGTTCGCTCATAAGCGGTTTGCTCAGCTGTTCCTGAGAGGAAGGGCGCTAGGGCCCCAAGAACAGTACTGTCTGCGCCCTTCACGTAAACCACCACCTGTAGGAATGATCTGTATCAGTCGCATTGCAGATTAAAACGTTCCGTGCACCTGTCCCGTGAATTATTGGAGTTGTGTGCCAAAACATGAAATAGGAAAGTTTGGACTGGTTTTGCCTGGTACTGACATGCCGGTTTTGTTGTCCTTAATATCTGTAATTCTTTTCTGTATTTATACTAAACTAAGTAAGTAATTGTAAAAATAGTACCAGAGTGAAGAAATTAATCATCGAAATATGATGTTCATCGATAATATCAACGATGGCGACTCATTTATTAACTCAGACTAATAAATTCAACATATTTCAAAATTATTAATTAATAAGTATTATAATTGAACAGCACGACATGTACGTTCCGTTCACGTACCTAGTTAAAATAGGCTTATTTTAGATTAAAACACAAGTTTTATACTAGTGTTAATTACTGTAAATGTTCCTAGAGTTTATTAACTATGCAAATCACGTTGCTGGAAAGTTAGTTATTAAAACAGCAAATACATTTTTAATCTTTCAAGTAGATCGACTTAAAATCGACATTCTTCCGACATTGCCGCTAATAAGGATAAATAACGCGGTATTAGGTCTATAGCAGATATATTATTAAAATAATACCCTAATAATAATTCTATGTTCCCATGTTCAGATTAAGCTGCCTTAGTTTAATGATAAACATAGTTCATTCTACAGGTATCAAAAACTAAAAGTGTTTTAGTTATTGTAGGAGCAATAAATGGCAACATACACACATTGCTATTGTAAAAGTTGCTTTTGTTAATGTTGTAAGTTTCACGGTGACTACATCGGATATCTATCTCTGTTTTAGCTAATGCTGTGTAGTTCTACAGTTATCTGTAAATACTGAAGAGAAAGTAAGAATATCAAGTCAACATTCAGAGATAGATTCCTATAAATACTGAAAAGTAAGTAGATACTTTTAAAAAAATATTAATAGAAAAAAATCTACGTTAAAATTCTCTATCTCCCTCGAGATTACTCTCGTAGTAGACAGTAAGCCTAAGGCAAAGGCGGACTAGTTTTATCACGAAGTGTCATTAGCTGATAGATAGTAAATGTATCAGTGTACGAATTAACGGAACCTTGACTTCGACACAGGAAACAACAACGCGTGAAATGACTCGAGGAAATGCCTGAAGGTTAATTACAGACGATTATTAGTTCTGCGGGCGCGGGCGGTTGTAGTGTAAATATTTAAACTATAGACGAAATAAAAAGATATGTATAATACATATATATCGAGTTGCGAACGGGATGTGCTGAACTGTCAAAGGTTAAATCTGTCGTGGAGCACTTAAATCTTTATTAAGACATTGTGAAAGATATAAAGCACTTACGGGTGGGTTTTCAGGGATTCTGGACACTGGGAGAACACCTTTTTATAATTAATTTGATTTTTTATTGCAAGAGCAGTGATGTCGTTTGATGTAGAAAGGAAGAGAGAAGGGGTGAGGGGGCGGAAATAGGTTAGGGATTGAACAAGGATGGGAATAGTGTTGTGCTAATATCCTCATTTCATTCACACCGGTTTCTTACTTTTAGTGATTTTGACTTTGACATTTCATCCTATTTCTATTAGTGAATACGAAACACATTGCAAGTCCAATTTATGGGCCCTTCCAGTATTTCGTATTTCTAACTACTTTAATATGTACCTATATTATCTTTCTAACAGCCACCTTTAGTATAACAGGGCTTTAAATGATATCTCAGACTACAGATCTCTAAAATGAATGAATGAGAGTAAAAGAGCACACCATACCATATTTTAAGAGTAAGTACGGGTTCGCATAACGGTACGCATTTTAAGATTCTAGATAGGCAAGAACTACCCTATGGTTACTTGTAATTTATTTATTTATTTCCGGCATGGAAAACTTGCGGATTACATGACGTAAATGGCTCTATCTTTTGATTGCTTTGACTTAGAAGTTTGATTTTTTACAGCTACAAAGGACAGTAGACTTAAGTATTTGAGGTAAATAGGGTAACGTTCTTATACTTTTGAGGTACAAAACCCTAAAAACGACAATTGTTAAATGAAATGGAGGGAAAATAAAATTAACGTGGTTTTATAGTTCCATTTATTTATGTTTTCCAATTGAGATATAACCAGCCGAGTTCTATTAATTTATTTGTTTATCAATAAATCTTAGCCGGATCGTGGTGCAGATAGCAATAACACAGGAGACAGACCGATTACAACTCACGTAAAGCGCATAAAAGTGCTTCTAACTACATACTTCATTGATGTGCATTGTCAATTTCACAAACAAGTATTCTAGTTTCTAATAATTTTATGTTGGTTTATAATTCTTTAAAATATGCTGATGCTGAGAGTTAAAAACCTCGAAGATGTCATCAGAACCACTACAAAAAGACATCGTGTGAGAGGATATATACCAAGCAGATCCTATTTATGATTGGTTCTTTTGTATCACCCCTCTTACAGAATACTTTTATAAAAATACTTCTCTGCTACGGAAAGACTTAAAAAGAAATAACGGGTAACATGATTTGACGGTAGACCGTGAAAACCACCAGTTTATATGCCTAGATCATGGCGCTTGCAACAGCTTCGAAATATCGGAAACTAAAAATCCGTCAAATCAAGGTATGTTACCCGTTACAAGTCTTAGTATTGTTAAGAACCATAATCATTTAAACAGTTATTCCTCCGCAATGGTTTTCTTGAAAATCTTTTAGTCCAATAACGTTACAAAAACACCAGATTGTATTAATATAACATGATTGCAGTTAGTTCTTCCGCATGCTTGCCGCTTCAGTTACAACAACAGATGGTTATCTAAGCTCTTCAAGACCGCCATTTCCCTCAGATAATCTCCTCTTTACTAATATCTTGTTTTGGCCGACTATCTCACGTAACTCATTCTAATTTCTGGGACCAGTAAATTATGTTTCTTGTACGCAATAGACTCAGACATGTGTATTATTACTAATTCTCGTTGTCTGCTCTAAACCGACTTAAGTATAATGTTTTGTCTGAACTGTGCGATCTCATTAAGATTACGGTTTCAGCCGGTTTCAATAAACCAAAACTAATTGTTTTATCTACAGACCGCTATCGCTATTAAGACGATTTGTTATTGGTATGACGAAAACTAGACGTAACAGTTATAAATGACGGTCCGCTAAATATAGAGAGTTTTAGGCAGTTGATGTCAGTCCCTCAGTATTCCTACTTCAAATCCCGTTTTGCCAGGTATAATGCCAACAAATATCAATAATAACCCATTTCATTAATAAAAACTATACCATCTAACAAGCCCTCTTTGCAGCCGAAGAATGACCACTACTGGTCTAAGTCTCCAAAGCGCCACGATTTTCTTTCCAAAAAGAAACAGCCACCCATCTTCTGATGAGTTTCTTTTGGCCGAGTTCTGCTGCCTATAGGAGAAGATTTTATCAACAGTATAATCTAAAGTCTAAGCCAAAGCAAGACACTTACCTGTCCCGAAGCTGTCCTCATGGCCACAGACATGCATTTCCGGACACTGTCGAACTGTTGGACTCGCAGCACCTTCATCTTAGTGAGCTGGCCTTGCAAGCCCAGTTCCACCTCGTCTGGAGCCCGAGAACGCAGCTCGTAGCCGTACGCCAAAGCTGCTTCGGCTAGCGCGAGCTCGTCGGGACTCTCCGCTTCGTATCGTATCTGTGGGGAAACAGTTGTTTTTTAGCTAGGTGCAGTGCAGACTAACGGTGAGACTTGAAATGTATTAACACTCACGGGTGAAGGAGAAAGAGCTCCGAGGATCATAATGACGTATATAATAGAAGGGATAAAGGATTCAAATTCAAATAAAACACCACCCAGTATGTTGTATCCTCAGCCGAAAAACTAACGCCTCTGGCACAACCAGTCTAGCGTGGTGGGTTATGGTCTAACCCCCTGTATTTTTTTGAGGAAGGCCTAAGTATGTACAGCTGTTGAAGTTCCGTGTCCGAAATGAACATGATGATATAGAGTCATCATCATCACCCTATTAACGTTCCCACTCTTGGGACACAGGGACTTCTCTCTTGGCGAGAGAGATTAGGCCTTAATTCACCACGCCGGCCAAGTGCGGGTTAGTGAATGTCACATGTCCTTCAAACTCTTTAAAGTTCTCATAACATGCCGGTTTTCCCACGATTATAGCCTTCGCCGTTAAAGCACGTGTATAAAGCGCACATACATTTCTCAAGAAGTAAAATCAGAGAGGTGCGTGGCGGGGTTTGAACCCACGAATGAAAGTCGAGTGTCCTTCCACTGTGATATTGTTATTTGAGTACTTCTTTATTATGGAGCGTTTCGGATTGCTAAACTTTGTCTTGATAATTTATGTTTAAGATAATAAGAGTACGGACGGATAATGTCTGTAGTGTGTCTTAAATTTTAAATAAAAATAATAATAAAGAATTTCAAGCTTGTCCTCAATACACTGTAGAGGATCTGATGAGCTTAATGAGTAGCCGTTTTATTGCTTACCAGTGGGGCCACTGATGAGTGAGATCGTCAGGCACATTTCAAGCAAACTTTTTTAACCATAGAATGTTTCTAAGCGAGTTTATTAATTAAATTGACTTTTCGAACCTCAAGTTACACTGGAGCCCCCGGTTGTGAATTCACTGGCGATAGCCGCCATTGTCAGAATACCTTTAGAAAAAATAATGGCACATACTTGATTGGAATCGCCGTTGGTTTCCGCAACGGGTTCGCTGTTGCCCTTCTTGAGTAGCCCCAGCTTCGGTAGTTTGAGCCTCAAAGGAGACGTTGTACTGGCTGGCGGTGGCGACGGCGTCGTCGATCTAGACTCGGCTAGGCGTGAATACCTATTAAAAATAAAATGTATGTTAGATAAATAAAAGCAACGTTCTTTGCATAGTATAAAATGAAATCGCCTCCGACGTATTTTCCCTTTGTTCTTTTCAAATAATAATTGCACACAAGGGATTTTAAAGTAGTTTTCAGCAATATTTATATATAACGCATCATTAATTTGTAACCATGCGGGGGCGTGATACCAGTCCAAAATACAATTTGAATGTATGCGATCCTCACCGATCCAGTTATTATGCAAAATAGAGGAATAATTAGGCCACCTAATGTTAAGTTATTTAGTCTCCACAGACAGACGTGGCCTAAATATTCCACCATTTTGCATATCAATTATACATGAACTGAATCGTACAACAAATTAAATTTTGATACTGCTAAGCACTCTTCAGGGGAAACGCCTGAAAATTGCGACTAGTAGAATAGATAAACTGTTCTGTGTTCTAATAACAAGAACATAGATAAACTGATTTTGGTATAAAAGAAACGTTTTAACGGAATGTCATATTGCACCATTTATCATGACTCTGAATGACTCTTGCAGTTGGATTGTGTCATAACAGTTTTCACAATCATTATATTTTTACCTGCCTAATGGAAACCGGACATGGCGACAGGCTAACGACATAATACAAAAAGCAAGGTGTGAATGGGTCAGAGTACTGATGCTCGTTAGGATAACAGGTTACCATAAATAAATTAATAAAAAAAGGATTGCTGTACAACTTTTACAACAGCATCGCACCCTGGGTTACGCTATATGCTTGCGTTACGGTAACTAGACAACTTATAAACTTTAGAGCAGAAAATATATTTTTATTATATGTTTTCTCTAAGTATAATACACCCCGATTCTGCTTCCCATTCCTTACAAGTGCTTGTGCAAAGTACGCATCAATCAATCCCGTCACCACTTTCGCCTCAAGCCATCCTTCGCCCACTGCGTCATTGAGGTAGACAATTACCACAGAAACTGTGGAAAAGCCTTGTATTCTATAGTAGATAGTGTGATAATGTACAAGTGATTAATGTCATGTGAGCTAGAATTAGGCCCCCGGGCGGTAACAAGGAATAATAGTGAAATAAACAAAACTTTCGCTGCGGGTGATGATGGTATTGATAATCCCAATTATACAGAGTTCTTTGACTTAACGATAAAACATAAAAATCTAACAAGAATCTTATCTCTTATGGAGCACGTACTATTCATGAATCAGCTATATGTTTCAAGAAATCTACTCTGTAGTCTGTTTTATAACATTTTAGATAACAACGATATCGCAATAGCTAGGATTTATCGAGATGTAACAAAATATAAAAATAAAATATTAAGACAGTTATCAAGTGGAATTTTAGCACAAATATTTTCCATAATGGCAATGCCCCAAAATGATGTTTAGTGTATATTATAGACTTATAGATACTTATAGACTCTAAAAGGATGCTAAGTCAAGAAGTGGCCATTCTACGGCTAAAAAGAAAGAGAGAGAGAGCCTCGCTCTTAAACGAACTTTTGGACTGATTCTAATTTAGATTTCTAGACACACTTTTACATTCCACATAACATACCCTATTCATATTCACTAAAGAATAAGCCAAGTTATAATAGGTTTTGCGTGCGTTGTACTACAAACCATAAGTATCGTTATATTTTGTTCGCAAACTCATAAAACAAGGCTGTTGTATCAGGTTGTTCCCACGAGGTAACTTGTAACTGGCACACTATTATCGCGCTAAATCCTTGAATGTTTCTCGACCCTTTAAATTCCGCTTTCACATAAAAGCATAAAAGTCGCCAAACAAATTTTAAATAGAGTCATTCTGTTGGCTTAACGATATCAAGGAAACGACATTTTTGTGCCCAAGATATATCAAGTTGCTTTAAAAGTTATAAGATATATCATCATGGGCATAAATATGGATAATTGTTGGTTAGATAGTAACTGTAATATTGATGTGATGGATTCATATAACTACGACCTACATTTTGGTTGTTAATTGGAGAAAAGGTTAATAAAACTTTTCCTTTTTTTTAACATTATTAAAAAAGTACGAGTAAGTATATGAACAAAAGAAAAAGTTTTATTGTTAAATAAACATAATAAAGTGTTATTTCCTCGTAAGTAACTACTGTTCATAATTTTTGAGTTTTCTGATATTTCATGATATCATGGGAAATATCCAATTTTTTTTCTACATATGATATTATTATTAAATGTTTCTTCTTTCCTTCCTTATGTTACTTCCAATCCAACCATAATAAAAATTACAAGATCCATGGCCTATATCTATTTCCGCTATACAAAAACCAGTCTGTCTATTCCTTTGAAGCAATCTGAATTCAAAATAGAACAAATTGTTAGTGATAAAGGCTTACTTATCGTTAGATCGTAATGTTCCATTGGAGCGTGAAGGTTTTTCGTTTGAAAAAGGCTCCGTGGTCGAACTTGAAGCGCTGAGCTGCATTTTGTCGACGTGGGGCTGACTCACCACGACCGTGTTGCAAATTGCAAGCATCAGGATAAATTCTCGGACCTAAAAACGAGAAAGTATAATTTAGCACTTATGTGGAGTATATCTGCTTTGTCATTGCATGCATTTAGTCTATAGCATTTTTGTTGACCAATCAAGGACCCAGCTAATTATTTAAATATTTTAGGACACTATTTCGCACACAATTATTAGTTGAATGCCTATTATTGGAAACGAAGCTGTATAATTTGGTACGATTACTAAACTAGTAGGGAAACTCTATCACAAAGCCTATAAAAAATATTAAGGTTTTTCAAACGAAACATTTAGGTATTAACGCTTTTCCAGCCCAGTGAACTATAAGATATCGGGGGCGAGCGTTGACACTAACATGAGTGGACGCATAATTGCATACAAATTGTACTGTCTCACATGACTAGCACGGCAGCAAAATGTCATTGCCACTCAACGAACGGTGCCAGGCCATGGCTGTGCCGCGGTGCGGCGACGCTCAATGAGGAAGCACCTTACCAAATTGATAATCAATCATAAACAATTACCATAAGTGTATGTTGCTGTTGATTGTCGGTTTGCTGCATTTGACTGTCAGAGTGGCGTAAGAGCGGATCCACAATATTTTCTTTTTGTTCTGACTGCTGCCGCCTAAGAATGGCTTCACCAGACAGATCGTGAAGGAGCCTGTTGTTTGGTGACACACTGGTGATAGGAGTAACGATCGGAGGCAGCTCGGGGAATGGCTCTGCGGGCGGTCCAGGAGGATGGTCGTAGTCAACCCCATTGACCGTGCATCTTCTAAACAGCATTTTGTTCTCCGTCAACGTCCCGGTCTTGTCGCTGAATAGATAACTAATCTGCCCCAACTCCTCCGTTATATTCAAAGCGCGGCACACTGTTCGTTTATTCGTTTCAGAATCATACATTTCCACGTCTTCGTGTATGTGATAGACCTGTACCAGCTTCGTCATTTCGATTGTGACGTATAGCGATACGGGTATCATAACTTGCATAGCGATTATGTAAGTCCAGAATATGAGGAGGCCTTCCACTGCGGGCCGATTGGCAGTCGGTAAGAATGGTGGTTTGATTATGGTGGGGCCGACCACGTAGTTGTCGAGCCAGATCTTGCAGCCGACCGCTCCGGCGCAGCACAGAAACAATAGGACTAAGACGCACCAGATGACGTCCGTGTTCATCTTCTTTTCTAAATTGGAGCACTTATATCTGGGTCCGCCGTTGTTGAGCATCGCCTTCGTCTCGTGGCCGGCGTACACGACGATGCCTTCGACGTAGTCGGTGTTCTTGATCGTGCACTCCCGAAGCAGGAGGTTCTCCGACGTTAGCGGGACTCGTTCTCCGTCCGGATGGGAGATCGTTCCCGTAAATCGGTATATTTTTGTCGACGGCCGTTCCACTTCCACTGAGCTTTTAAATTTGATTGGTTCTAATGGCTGCAAAAGAGAAAATGCATTATTTCTTATCAAATAGAGAAAGTTTCCCACGCTTTGTGCAATATAAACGTCTATCTAAATGACCATCATGCCCAGCGAGTTATTAAAATGACTGTAAGTACTTTGCTGTATTCACGGTCTTAATACCATGGCATTGTTTTATATGACATTCAACCAGTTTCGAGCCAACCACAGATTACTGATTACTTTGTGTGTCTCACACAATGTAATTTGTACTTGAAATTAAAACAATAACTTTAATTTATTTGCCGGCGTAAAAAGAATTAAAACAGCTGACCAAATAAAATGTGTGGATTCGAGCGATAATATGTTGAGTAAGTTAAAATTAAGTGCGAAAAATCAGAAAATTTTAGGTCTTATGAATAGGGAAACTTCTGTAGATGAATCAAATCTCTTAATGGATTCTAGATGATCTGAGATACTACTCTCAATCTAAACCAGTAGGAGTTTATCTACGTAAAAATAAGTACCTTATCTCTAAATCCTGGGGCAACCATCCTCTGTTTGAGGTTGGTCTCTCCGTCCAGATTACAGGTGTCTAAGTAACAGATCCCCAGGGGGTTCGAAGTATGGAGCAGCACCATGTCTGCGGGCACCGCTTCATTGTTCGAGAGGTGAACCAGATCCCCGACGCACACGTCTTTCCACTTCACTCGCACGTACCGTTCCGCTGACCTGCAAGAAAGAGACGCATGTACTCGCATCAAAACAAACGAAACGATTTATTTTGAACATAACTATTTAGCTATTTTAAAACTGGATTCGATGTTATGGCAGGGTAATGCACGGATTACAATAATGATTTATAGATAAGTCTAACGATTGGATGGGTTCCATTATTCATTAAGAAGAGTCATTAAGACAAAGTATTATTGCGTCATCGTTAATATTTATGGTTTTTATTAATGGTATTGAAATATATTTTAATTGTATGTATCATTTTAAAATATCGACGATCATAATATTTACTATTAGGCTTCTTGTGGGTAGTGAACTTTTAATTTGAAAGTCATAGTACTTTTTGATCGTGAGACACCGTATGATCTGCAATTGCATGTTATTGAACACCTTCACATTGTTTGCTAAAACCATCAGTTATTATTTGTTGCAATACTATCGGTACTAAATGATCTGTTAGCAACCTGTTAGTGCGCATATCCTATTGCAAAACTATCAGCTAAAAATGATAATGCGCAAATAATTTTAATTGCGTAACGTATTGCGACTTCTATTGAACATGCAAATATTTTCAAAACGAATTAAAATTATATTAAACATTCATTCGAATATTATAATTGGAAAAGTGTGTGTGTGTGTGTATATTTATTTGTCTGTCAGTCTTTCTCGCAAAAACAACTCAATCGAGTTAAATGAAACTTGGTAAACGGATACTCTATAGCCCAAAAAAGAAATAGGCTACAATTTACCACGGGAAATGTTATTTTGCGGCAAAATCTATTATAAGGCGTTTTATTGCGCAGCGGGGCACAGCTTATGCCTAATAAAACTTTAAGTTAATCGTAAACAATAATAAGAAAATCCTTTCGCAGCAAAAATAAAAAAAGCCTTTTTAAGAAACAGTAACAAGAATAAGAGATTAAGATAGCACTTCTTTTTTAGACAGTTCCAAAAAAATAAAATGACTTAAAATAATAAACTTTTTATATAACGAGTTTAAGTATGACCCAAAACAGACCAAAAATCCATCGACTGATCAATATTACCAGCTCTTAATCTCGGAACTACATACTTAATTATTTGTGAGACTGTAAATAATAATAATAATAAATCATTCATTTCAGGCATCTAAGGCCCATCCATATAAACATATACCTTATGGACTAAAATACATAAAAAATATAAATCTTATAAACTAAAGTGTCAGCATCGTGGATCATCTGAATATGTTAAATGAAATGGCCTAAGCGATACGCCCTACACACTGTATGTAGCAAAAGCACACGACACCCATAGGTGTAATACCTATATGTTAGTCGTCACTAATAACAACGTACCTACTGTTTATGAGGCAATTCTCAAATCGACCTATTTCTAGCAGCGCTTACTTCACCACGTCTCATATTAATAATCATAAGTCAAGAATAATAATTATTACTCTACGTATAAGTACAGTACATACAGGTACATTTTAGCCATTGACAAGAACTAGGGATATTAATTTACTAACGCTATAAACGCGAAAGTAAGACGCCAAGAATGTATGTTCAATACATACATTTTTGGCGTCTTACAACGCGTGTTTGTTACTCTTGAAAACTCGAAGGACAGAACAAATTTAAAAAAAAAAATCTGGATTAACACACAGGTAGGGCACTTTAACTGGGGAATATTTTCGCGGGCAAATCCGTTATAACGCGGGGAACATACCGGGGCTCTGCTAGTATAATTCATGACCGCTATGTGTCTCTCAACGGGACCGTTGCTTATGAATGGGTGAATCGATTGTCTTAAATTTATGATTCTTAGATAAAAATGTTTTATTCATAGCTAGCTGACCCGGCAATCGTTGTTTTGCTATATACGCAACGCAATGTGACTTCTACTGTGTATTGCCATGGATAACTGACCTATAAATAAACAAAACTTTAGTAATAATTGCTTTATTTTTTCCGACGCCTTTAACATTTTATCATCATAATTAAACAAATTTTCACACATTGTACATGTAACCTTCCTCTATTTATTCCTGAAAACTGCATGAAGATCCGTATTGTAGCTTCTATGTCATGACACAGTCCATTTCCATAAACGTTTTGACTTTGACAGACTAGGCACAAATACGAATTCGCAAAAACAAAATACCATCCGTAATTCCATTAGAGCTGATAGAATGCTGAACTAATTAGAGAAAACCTAAGGAACACAATACCTAATAATTCAGTCACGTTTATGAATTCCGAAAACTGAAATACTGGTGGTAAATTAGGTTTTCGGAAGTCACGCCATTAAAGAAGAATACAGAAATCATTAGGAACTTAAAGTTTCTTCTCGAAACACACTTACTTAATAAATTAAAGAACGCTAAAGTTATAGAGCAACATTTCAACCAAGGTTTCGCCGGCAAAAAAAAATCAAGCGGCATAATTTATACTTGGCATCGACATAGAAAGAAAAGTGCGGTCAAGTTCTGCGTTAGAACCGGCAAGGGGTCACTTTCACCGCGACATGACACGGCCAGCGGCATTTTTGAGCGCAGTTGATTCCACCATGAAGTGTGTCAGTTCGTTACATCAGCAACCGTACGCATACGCACGGCCAATGTGAAGGCCAGCTTAGCGGATATCGGCTTATTGCGAATGCCCGGAATCAATCGATATGTATGGAAGTGTCTTACTGGGGTATATGTAGCTCTCAGAGAATAAATGGCTGTTTATAGCGATTCTTCAGTATAGTAATGAAAACAAAGGCGATGCGCGATGGACGCGTTGTTCATGTTTGTTACCTAGTACCTTATTTTCTTTAAATTTGTTTTTCATTTATTTGTCACAAACAAAAACAAACAATGAAAATGCAACAACTTAAAATTAAAAAAGATAAATGTGATAAAAGGGATACCATTCAGCATTTTGCTGTAGCAGAGTCTATGGTCTCGTAAGCTAAACACTTGTTTGTCTTAAAATAAACCATTAAATTTAATAAAAAAAATGCTATAATTTCACATTGCATAGCAGTTATCTCTGTTAACGAATCTGACAGTTGTAGTAAAATTTATCACAATAACAAATATCATAAGTCAATAACCAACTATGTAAGACTCTTAAATTTGGCATTTTACACTGTATTAGTAAGCATTCCAGTTTTGTGGCAATAGGAAAACTCATTTAAAGGTCACAATGAGGGCACATAACAACATTATCGCTATAGGTAATAATACGTATAATACATACTCGTATTTCAAGCGACATCACATAGAAACAAGGAAATGTGTGCTTGCTGAATCATTATAATAATGTTTAAGTTTTACTGGCATGTGAAGGAACCAACAATTATGCCAAGTCTTACAAATACCGTTAGATATTCGCTTTCTTTTAACCGCACGAAGACACGAGAAACTCGATCTCGACGCTACACGGATGAAAATTTTTACTACTCGTACTTATTAACAGTGACTTACGATTACGAGTGACATCAATTTTATTGAAGGAGCACTAAATTTAAGCAATGAAAAAAATTAAAAAGAAATAAAAGCTCGTAAGCATGCTATTAACCGACACTATAAATCATGTCCATGTCACACAAATTTAAATCCCAAGACAGAATAATACTTCTTCACTAAAATAACTATCGCATCAAAAAGTTTTTTTTATGCTCGATAAGCCTTCATCTGATCACAATCTCACCTGATGTAAAGTGACGATGTGGTCTAAGATGGGACATGAAGACCTAGAAGGTAGATGGCTTCTCCGGACCACAGTACGAAACACGAAAAAATCGTTTCACGCACTGGCCCAGCCCGGAGGGTGGTGACAAGCCGCGGCCGAAGCCTACCACCAGAGACTGTTCTTAGCACCACCCGGAGGCCACGTGTATGATTCAGAGGGTTACCACTTACGGACGTGAACAGACAAAACATCCAAACGTTAAATTCTATCCTACCAATATTATAAACACGAACGTTTGTGAGGCTGTAAGTAAGTAAGTGTGTTTGTTGCTCTTTCATGCAAAAAATACTGAATGGATTTTGATGAAACTTCACATAGGCTACTTTTTGCAGCGTTAACATCTAAAATACTAGTATTCGCCGGAAAATCAATTATTGCGAGTAAAGCCCGATTTGGATAAAATTTGGCAACAATATAGTTGGTATCCCAAGTAAATGACAAAAGCTACTTTTTACCGTGGTAACATCTACTATGACACGGGCAAAGCCACGGGTGGACAGCGACTATACATATAAAAATAACTCCACCAGTCTATTTATAAAAATTGGATTCAGTGTATTTTATACAAGTAGGTAGATAAAAGTGATATTATTAAGTAGTGGTTTCTGTTGCTATTAAGTATAATTTTAATACAGATTTTGTAAAATTTCAACATCAATTTCCTTTTCTATTTGATTCGCTACAGGTTTGGTTTGATGTATTTCAATATTGCTACAACATTTTTTTGCCACGCAAATTTGAAATGTTTGCACTATACAAATAAATAAGACCAATGCATGACTTAGACAAATTTCGTACCGCCTTTGATTTCCTAGCGCCCGCCTCGTATGAATACGAAACGAAAACCACTCATTGAAGCTAAAGCTACTGAATTACTAACCAAAGCTCGAATCAATAACAATCTAGCACCACTCACCGCACAGACGCTTCATTATAATAATCGAATGTCAAGCAGTCAAAATGTGTGACGGTTCTAATGAAAATGTGTGCTCATTTGGAAAAAATAATTACTCATTAATGTAAAAATTCGACGACCTTGTGTCTGCGAAACCGAATCTGTGTAATCTTGAGCATCTCTTAATTGCTGTTAGCTCTGAATTAGTCACAGTTTTTTCCCATTCATATTACAGTTGTAAAGATATTAGCTAAGTACTAAACTGGAAACGAATTAAAACTCGATTAACTAGAAATATTTTACAAGCGGTTTTGCCAAAGTTTTCATTAGATGTGATTAAATTACCAACATGTTGTCCCGTTTAAGTATGAAGGTAAAGAGGTTATCATAAAAAATATATACCCAAAATAATATTTTTTCGTGTTTCGTAATGTAGTCCGGAGAAGCCATCTATCTACCTTCTAGGTCTCCATGCCCCATCTTAGACCACATCGTCTTTTTACATCAGGTGAGATTGTGGTCAAATGAAGGCTTATCTATCATAAAAAAAAAAACAACTTTTCTATAATTTAAAAAAGTATTTTTGACATTTCTAAAGAGTCCCATGTAAATCACACCGTCATCCCATTAGGGGAAGAACTTCTAAATATTCCGAATAGTCTTGCAAAAAACGAAGTACCTATCCGATATTTAGTTTTCTAGCTTCATCCATTAGTTATTTATTTATTTATCCATTAGTTTTAGCTGGGCGATGATTAGTTAGATCAGTCAGGTAAAGCTCTTTCATGGACGATGCATCATAGCTTTGTAAGGGGTATTTGTGTCTCCTTCAGAGTTGGACACCAATGAGACATAACTCTGCATAAACACCCTTATTTACGTTCCCACTACTAGGACATAGGGTTTCTCTATTGATGAGAGAGATAACTCTTATATAAAAATAAAACAGAGGGTAGGAATTATACTGAGTTGAAGGATTAATAAATGTTATATTACGTTAATCAATACACATTGCCAGTGGCGGTGACTGACAATTTAAAAATAAATAAACATGTATTTAATCAATATCAAAATCGCTTATTGCTCCACAATAAGTCACGAACTAAGCATAACATAATATGCTTATGCGTTATATTTAATTAATATCAATTATTTAAACAAGCTATGTTCAGTTTATCTTCCTTATATATATAAATCTCGTGTCACAATGTTTGTCCTCAATGGACTCCTAAACCACTTAACCGATTATAATAAAATTCGCACACCATGTGCAAATCGATCCAACTTGAGAGATAGGATGGTTTTTACGGCGAGAAAAAATCGAATAATTTCCGGGAAAATTTTATACCCGTGCGACGCCGGGGCGCGGCGCTAGTGTATATTATAAAAACTTAAGCCACATAAAGTTTTTGAAAGGGCTTGTAAGGAAATGTAAACGGCTGTGTGAGAATGTTGCCTTGGGAATTCCTGAACAATTACACATCATAACCTGTTCTTTTACACAGACCAGTTAATTTTCCTCGTAGTTAGAATTCACTGGGATAGTTTTTAGGGTTCCGTAGCCATATAGCAAAAAACGGAACCTTATATGGATTCGTCATGTCTATATCTCACAGCCACTTTTTTTGATAATATAAGAAATAAACTTTTGAAACTTGGTAAGTAGATGTGGTATTTGAACCACATTAAGATTTTCACACAAAAACATTATTGTATTGTTTTAAATAAAAAATAACAAAAGAAAAAAAAAACATTTTTTTTTCTCGTGGAACCCTGTCGGATGTCTATGGATAGTTCTTTATAAATTATATTGAGGTTAGTATAGTACCATTTTCGCTAAACTGAACAGTTTGCACGAGAGACACTTCTAAATTGTTTAAATGTGTAAAAAAAACACTAAAATAAATTAATAAATATTTCCGGACTACTCACACAGCATCACCTAACCCCAAACTAAGCAGAGCTTGTACTATGGGTTACTGATATACTACATAGATACATTTTTTTTTGTAAATACATACATATGATACATAGAAAACACCCAGACCCGAAGCCAGAAATTGTAGATTGTACAAAATCTGGTCCCCCGGCGGGAATCGAACCCGCAACCTCCTGCGCCTCAAGCGGACGTTCGCCCACCGAGCCACAGAGGTCGTCAAAAACATAACATTTCTTTTACCAATTACTAATGAAACTTACATAAAAAAAATACATGTCTCGCGAAACGAAATCACTTTATGTCTTGTCAATTTAAACGCCGTAGTGTTACTGACGCAAAACTCCCCCAGCAATAAGCCGGTATTTTTAGGCATTATGTAAAGTTGTGTTTATGTATGTATGTATGTGCCCCGCGTACGAAGGGTGGCGACTTTTCCCTACTTGGATGGGTGACCGATATGACCGCATATTTTGCACTTGAAAAAAAAACTTATTTATGTGTGTTTTTTATTATTTTTATTATTTAACGGGCAAACTAAATAGAAACAACTAAGTAAGCAAATTATTTATTTTACAGCTTCACCCATTCTGAATCAATCGCGATGTTTAAACAAATCGCATTAGAATGTAAAATTTACTCAACCTTCACAATAGGTAAAAGGCAAAAGAGCAATAGAGCAAACGCATAATTCTAACATCTCAGTTCAGTTTCTTGTAATTGTACATTGCGCTTAAAGCGACAATTTGCCAGTGTCGAGTAAAATAAAATTATAAAGTGAAATACTAGATGTTATTCAGTTGAACGCCATTTTGCGTCCATCTAACATCTCGCTAAGCGCTTAAAATAGAAAGTAAGATATTGTAGCAAACGTTGACATGAAATGAAAGCACGAGTTCACGTTTGATGACATATCAATGGCGCTGGCACACCCATTGTTTATAGAAAACATTGTTTAACAAAATAATATCGTTGATCAATCATACACAAGATCTATAACATGCAAAGAAATGACCTGACTGGAAGACAAAGATGTTAACACAGAAAATATAGAAAAAAATTTACTTATTGGTGCCAGTTGGAGGAGTGCCGTTTGCTAATACGGAGTGACCTAGAATCATCGTTCAATGCTAAGCTTAGAGCGCGACTTATGACGTTCATTTCAAGATAAGTTTCCATTTTAGATGAGGCAGTGATTTAAAAAACACATGCACAGGTGACGTGGCATGCAATATACTCGTAGAATTTTATGTTAAGCATCAGAAATATTCTTATAAATGATTTCAACCTTAAAAGAAAACTTGAAACTCAGGTTATTGATCTGATACCAATCTATACTATAATATTATAAAAATGAAGAGTTTGTTTGTTTTTTAATAAGTAAATTTTTTTATACGTTAATTTTAGGAACTGCTGGTCCGATTTGAAAAAATATTTTAGTGTTAGATAGCCCATTTATCAAGCTACCATAGGCATCGCGGGAAATACATTAATCTCGCGGGAATAGCCATAAAACACGGCAAGCCTGTGGCGTGAAGCTACTCCAAAATAATAATGCCAACTTATTAAAGCACTACACAGTAGTTTTGTTTTTTTATTGTCATTGATATATTTTACGCACCTATTTAGCAAAATTGGACGGAAGGTTGTAATAGAGAATACTGGAGTGTAAAATAGTTGGGCGTGCTGAGAACAACACCAATCCTCCAGCACGAGATACCTTCAACGTTCCTTCCGACAGGTAGCACAATAGATAGTCAGGAAGTGATAGGACCGATAAATAAACCAAGATAACGAGTGACCTTGTTCTCGTCCGAAACCGTAAAAACTGCAACACCCTGCGTCTAGAGACTTATTGTATTATACTTTACTGCTCTCCGAACCGGATGCAGGACGACCTTCAGCTGCCCCAGGGACGTGGAACAGGTCCGACATACAATAGACCAGACAAGGCTAACGATGGCCGAGAAGGCTACGTTTAACGTTTGTACTAGCACATTACCGAGAAATGAGCTTTACGGGTTTTAGAAGTGTATGGCATGTGGAAATCAGTTTGTCATATTTCAGTGACAAGAATATTTTGATAGAAATGTAAGTAAGTAAGTAAGTAAGTAAAAACATTTATTTTGTGCCACAATAGAAAAACTTAAAACTAGAAATGGGTAAAATTAACACAATTAGGCAACAAAAAAGGTAGACGCTCAGCATTTGATCCAGCAGCTCAGAGCTGTCGATCACTGATATTCTGCGTCCCCTTACAATGATGGTGTACGCGACAGTGAACTCTTACAAATTAAATTAAATTAAAACAAGGTTATTAATTTATCAGAAGCTATGAGATCAATAATAAAAAACATGTCAAACAAGAAAATACTAAACTTATTATTTAAAAAAAAAAAAAAAAAAAAAAAATATATTTAATAAAAATTACAGTAAAGTAATTAATGTCTGCCGGCTTTGGTCTTATTTGATACCTATACCAGGAACTGGCATAATGAACATTATTTAGATATCGTGGAACGAGAAGGCCTATTTAAACTGATATTTATCGGACGGGATATGAGTAGATCCTTCAGTCAAATATTGTAAATATTTCCATTTAATGACCTGAATAGTATTTCTACTCTAATATTATAAAGAGGAAAGATTTGTACCTATTTTTGTATGTTTGTAATGAATAGGCTCAAAAAGTACTAGGCCGATTTAAAAAATTCTTTCACCAATAGAATGCTACATTCTTCCAATTTGACATAGGCTACATTTCATTTTGGGGTCCTTGGTAAAATTTGAACAATGTAACC
Source organism: Gymnoscelis rufifasciata (assembly GCA_929108375.1). NCBI lineage: Eukaryota > Metazoa > Arthropoda > Insecta > Lepidoptera > Geometridae > Gymnoscelis > Gymnoscelis rufifasciata. The sequence goes on along the minus strand of OV815302.1, from coordinate 5,344,271 downwards.
GAAGGTGTAGAAAAATGAGTCTTAAAATGTCTTTCGTCGAATGCGCTGCCGAAACTATTAGCGATAGAACAAAATAATGTACAACAATATTGAAGAACATCGTCTTATATATAAAAATAAATCGCAAAATGTGTTGCTAAGCGCATAACTCAACATCGCCTGGACCAATTTGGCCGGGATTATTTTTTACCCGTGTGAAGCCGGGGCGGGCCGCTAGTAGCTAATAAAATGAATGTCTTAAATGAGCACGTAGATGACAATAAACAAATGTCAACTAAATTTTAATGATTCTCAGAGAACATTCAACAAATCGTTAAACTGCACGATGTTACATGACATATATTTTCAATAGCAAATACATCGATTCATAAAATGCAAGGTGGACGTCCTACAATGCGCTTGCCGATCCGTGGTCTCCATTAGATAACTTTTCGGCAACAACGACCATCTGAACATTCTGATCATCTACGAACAATATGGCCAGCCCACTGCCAAGGAGGTAATTCGTTTGGCTATGTCAGTTACCCGCATTCTTTTACGTATCTCCTCATTCCTGATTCGATCAGGTAAAGAAACCCAGAGCATAGCTCTTTCTATGCTCTCCATAGCAAAAAAATAGCCATTAACATAGAAAATCTAGTACCATATTATTATTCTCTAGATAAATGCAAAGCTATGTTTGGAGGTCGGCGGCGCCTTGCACAAGCGTATCACAGAAAACAAGACAATCGAAGTTAGTAGTTCTATTGTAAGTTATTATTTTGCATACACATGGAGTAGCAGCTTCTTTAGAGAAATTGGAGTGCAGCCAACGTAGATTTTTGTCAATGCGAATATTAGCAATAACAACTATTTGTAAATATCGCCTACCCAGCTGTTGGGTTTGGCATGTCGTGTCAGTAAGCACACGTAAGAACTTAATCTTTTATCATAGTCGATAAATAGGGTAGTTAAAACAACACTCGTATTATTAAAGCAGGGTGCTCGTGCTCGTGTTAATTAATTAAAAGGTTAAGTATTGATGATCAATTTAATGTGTAACAGCCCCCCCTGTTTATACATGGGGCACTAAAAGAAGGGTTAAAGGGATATGTCAACATTTCAACCAGTAAAATATATTTACGATAGCTAGTAAATAAACCAAGGCTTCTTCTTATTATACCCTTCGAACGAAAGCATTAAGGATGAATATTTGATAGCGTATTTCGAAGTAAATTGTAGGTAAAAAATAAATACATGCCGGAAATTCTGAATTTGCATTAAGACAGTGCTTATAAAACATTTTCATATAATTTGAGAGCAGTTAATTGTATTTTTTTAATCAGTTGCTCTTAAATCGTGAAGGCAATTGTTTATAGGGTGCATTGGGTAAACACAAGGATTCCGTGAGTTTTGCACGGCATCAAGATTTCGATCGACACGCCATCGACGGCGGGCGACGGTCGATTCGACATTGACCGTGCATCGTGACACCACTCACTCGCCTAGCTTGATTGAATATTTTACGTTGTTGACGATGAAGTCACTCATGTATTCATTAGGATTGTTTTTTCAGGTCTACAAGGACAGAGAAGTAGAGCATCGGTTAAGGTCACTCGGTTCCAGGAAACAGGGGTACAATCATTATCGCTTTTGTTCGTGAAATGTCTGTTGTGGTTTGAGGCCGTGGTATAGTTGATACTATTAACAAAACATTACTAACTACCCCTTTTACCTTTTCAATTTATAAGCTTCCGTTTAATTGAAAATCCGTGGTTATGGTGAATGTTTTATGAAACATTTGTATTTTATTTATAGCGGATAGCTTTAAAGTATACCTATTATTTTATCTGTGACAATACCGACTGCCTTTGCTATCAAGGGTTTTAAGTGCAGTCCTTGAGCAATCGATCATGGTGACGTATTATTTCAACTATGCCATTTATTTTGCAATGTATTTCCTCATCTTTAAACAGCTGAATAGATGTTTGTAGTAACGCTAATTGTGTACTGACCGAAGCGTTAATTGTTTCCACCCACCGTTCTCTGCTAATTACTTCGTATTACCATAATAGGAGAAGTTATAAGTTTACCTTGGTTAAAATAAGATCCTATATACCAACTAAGTGTCTATTGGGTTGACATCATACCTTACGCCCAGCTTCTTTTGAACAAACAAATCAAACTTAAGTAACGAAGGATTGCTTATCTTAGAACTTAGCGATTTGTACTATTATGTATTCTGTAGCGATATCGAGACAGTACAAGAATAATACAATATAAATAATGAAAGGCTGTTTCGTTTTAGTCGAATAGTTGTGAAGTACTTGGTAACACAAATAAGCTGTTGAATGGAATACATTCCCTCCAATGCCACGCTATTTTTATTGGCTTCAATTTAATTTGTTTGATTTAGTGACCACCAGGTATCATTGATTAAATTTGATATAAGTATGTTACTGTAATATATGCTGCAGAATATCCGTTGGTTGGTATTAACAGTGATTAATTATAAGTTAATTGAATGTGTCATATGTACTATGAATGATTTCATCGTCATTATCAACAACAGGACGTCCACAAATGACAGAAAAAAAATAAGTACTTAATAAATAGATCTCCTCAAATAATTCCAGTTATATCGAATGGAAGAGGTTTAATTTAACACCGTGTGTTCCAATCCGTTTGAATCAGTTTGTTATACTTCAATGATCGACTTACTCGATGATCAAATCGGAAAAATACGGAACACTTAACGGAGCGTTTTGACTGATAAAGCGATTTTATCAATGCGTGACTAACACAGCACAGTTTTACTCCAGTTCTCAACAGACCACATTATACATAAACACTTTTAATAAACATTGAACAGAGATGGCATTGATATTATTTTTGCAAACGATTCTTTTCTATTGATATCAATTGGTTTCAATTGAGAATATTACTCCTTATTGTTTTATTGGACGTAGGTATTAAGAACAATATTCGCGCTGATTTGTGGTTTCATTGAATCAAATCGAGTGGTTAAGTAATTCACGCAATAGAAGTAGTTGGGCTAGAGTTTACTAACAATAAAAATGTTCATTTCATAAAATTCATAAATCAAGAGCAATGGTGCGCTTTTAATGGTCGAAAAACACGCAGTTTTTACATATAAGACGCAGAATAACGTACAGTTAATTTGCCTTGAGCACATGGCGTTTACCCAATTTAGATGTACACTAATTTCAATTAATTCATGCAGATTTACTGGCTAGGTCAAAAAGGACGTCTTGTCTATCAATTACACTAATTGTCGACAGCATCAGAATCAAGAGCAACTACTTTTAAATAACCTTGCAATTGGGTGAAAACAAGGTTCTATCTGTCGAAAGTTGAAATCGGTAAATTGGCGTGTATTGGATGCTTCCATGGTACTTTATTACTTAAGTTGGTAAATAATCCATCAATGTTTGCACGCTTGGGGTACAAATTACAGATATAGGATTTGTTTGTTTAATTAATTTTATCAGTGCGTAATTTTGTTAACATGATGGCAATGTCCTTAGGTAGTGGCAACATAAGGTCGCACTGCCAAGGCCGATGCGAGGCACGCAATTAGTGGGTAGGTCTTTAGTGAGGCTTCTTTTTAAGTGTCATCATTTTAGTATTTATTATTCACGAGCTTTCGTCTACGCGGCCTTGAAGGTGTTTAAATAGTTACCTAGGGAAACAATTATTTTTCCAAAATACAAATCGGATCTTATAATACTTACCTATTCTAGATCAGAAATATAGGGATTAAAAAATCTCAATACCATATCGGTTCTTTCGGCTGCTGGATCGTGGAGAAATCAGATAGACAGAAGGATCGATCTAGTTGGTTTCGCATTTATGATATTACCTAGCGGGTCAGATAAAATAGCTAACTACATACCTATAAGAGATGTTATTTTTAACCCCCGACCAAAAAAGAGGGGTGTTATAAGTTTGAAGTGACTGTCTGTCTGTCTGTCTGTGTGTCTGTCTGTCTGTCTGTCTGTGGCATCATAGCTCCCGAACGGATGGAGCGATTTCAATTTAGTTTTTTTTGTATGAAGGTGAGTTTGGCCCGGGTGTTCTTAGACATGTTTCATGAAAATCGGTTGAGCTGTTTAAAAGTTATGGGGGTGAGAGTGGGGAAGGAAAATAGAAAATCTGCAAATATACTAGTGTGGGGTATCAAATAAAAGCGCATCCCGTCCCCATTACATAATATTATGTTGTTTTACATTTAAGGAAATGAAGGCATTGGCATCGGGGGTTTTTCTTAAATTTTAAATTTAGATTTTATTGAATACGTGATATTATAACGATCCCGCAAGCGGCACATGTTCGTACAAAATATTGTTGGTAGTTGTGATAAGTAATCAATTCTACAAAATATTAACATTCTACAGTAGCAACAAGTGCTATTGCTTAATTCGGGGAATATCAAAAATTGCCGTTTCAGGTACTTCCGGGTCGTAGTTATCGCTAGAAACGGTAACAAATTAGCAACTTTATCAGTTTGGGCTTTGCAGAGTTAGAAGTAGATAACTACATATAATATCCACTGACAAAATTACTTATAATATTTTAATATCTATAAGACTTACGTATCTCATTTCTGATTAGATCCTGCATAGAGTCGCCGAACATAGCCCTCTCAATAGCTCGCTCAGCGTCTATTAATAAGGCCTGCAGTAAGTACACTAATCCCTCTTTAAAATAATAGATTAAATAAGTATGTTCTCCGCGTCTAACGATAAAATCATAAATTTGTTATACATCAAGACTTCAACGTGGCTTCAGCCCTGTGATTTAGCCCGCGTTAAACAGATTTTCCCGCAAAATAGCATTCGATGCAGTATAATGTAGCTTATGTCCTATCCTAACCAGAGCTACTTCAGTAACTACTTTTACAAACAAATCTATATTGATTCAGCGGTAGCAGCGTGACAAGATAACAGACAGATACTTTATTTTCTTTAGACTATAGACCACTGCGCAGGTCGAATACAGGTTGGTAAGGGCCCTCGCACACTGAGCCACTAGTCGCCGCCACCAAACGCGACCACCAGTGGTTCACTCAGACCACTTTATGGCCACTAGTCCCAGCCACTAGTGGCTGTGGCAGTTGCCGCAAGAGAGCAGTGGCCGCAATCCCAAATAGCGGGTCGCTCTTCGATATCGGAAATAAAAACATCAATGCATCATGCATTCAGAACGCTGCTAGAACAAAAGTGACTTGGGATTGGGACGGGGCGCGCGGGGGTGGAAAGAAGCCGGCGACTGTGGCCGTGTGTGCGCGCGAGTCGAGCCACAAAACGCGGCCACTAGAAACGAGCGTGGTCAACTCCCGCAGCTTGTGGCTCGGACGCGGCCACTCAAACGCTCGGTGTGCGCCGATGCTGTATAAAATGTATGGCGAAGCGCGTCCGCAGCTTGTGGCGGCCACTAGTGGCTACAGTGTGGCCGCCACTAGTGGCTCAGTTTGCGAGGTCTCTTAGTGTGCCGCAGAGCCTCGTTCGCTCTTTGGCAAGGAATTTTTAACCCATTGGGCCCAACCCAGCTATACTTTTAATGTGACATACTGAGCGAATGTCCCTACCGTTATAGTGAAGTACATTAAAGGCGATGACGCGTGAATCTGACCAATTAATGTTTTAGCAATACATCAACAGAAATAGCGCCCTTAGTTAAATAGTTCCGCAAAATTACGTTTGTCGTAAAATGGAGCAATTCCGAGTGGCTGACGCACGCTGCGAGATAGTAATACCTAGGGATTTGCCTACACCGACCGCACAAAGAGATTTTCTATGGCTTAGTACAAATGTCTATAGAGAGCATAATATAATACAATATGGCTAGGTAATTATAATATTTCAATATAATTAAATTAATTATTGCGCTGATAATGTTAAAATGTTATTTATTAATTAAATATTATTATTCGTATTTTATTATACATAATTAGAGTTTATTTTTCCTCCTCGATAAAATTATTTTAACTCCATTAGAAGCTTAGATTATAACAAGTTATGTAAGAAGCGGTTTAATTAAAAGTCTACCTCTAAGAGAGGGGAAAATCCAAAACGTAGGTAATAAAAGGAGAAAATAGTAGCAATTCACAACAGGCTTAAACTTAACGAAGATGACTTCATATTACTAAAATGAGCGAAGATGTATGGTTCTAATGTAATTTTAGTCTAAGCTTAAGTTTAAGCATGTTGTGAATGTCCTCCATTGCAGTCATAAGCTGCCTTTGCCATTTATTGTGTCTTGATTTTTACTAATTTTGCATAATTAAATGGAGCTATATTACGAGGTAAGGTACTTGCAGAGTTGCGAGTTCTGCTTACGAAACTGATAATAGTGAGATGAGTCTCTTTTTAGGTAAAGAGCAATCTGTTCCAAATTACCAAGGTTAATTATCTACTGAGCGTTGTTATGCAATGACATGACACTTTCATTATTTAACCTAGATAAGTCTTAGTCCAGCTGCATTAGGCTCTTTAAGTTTAGAGCTAAAATAATTACTGCTTTAAGTATGATACTAGGTACTTACTAGTACTTAGGTTGTTAAAAACAATAATAATAATAAATAATAATAAAAAAGATATTTATTTAGAAAAACCCCGGTTATATTACATATTTATATTACGGTACTAGCAACCCACCCCGGCTTCGCACGGGTGCAATGCTGATACACTACACTACACTACAGCAAAACTGTGAACGTTGTATATAAAAACACTAGTACTGCCCCGCGGTGTTACCCGCGTTTAAATGTATTGTCCCGCGGAATTACATATTTTCCCGGGATAAAAAGTATCCTATGTTACTTCTAATACCTCCAAGAATATGTGTACAAAGTTTTATGATGATCGGTTGAGTAGTTTTCGCGTGAAAGCGTCACAAACAAACTAACATTCACATTTATAATAGTCTAGCTGACCCCAGCAAACGTTGTTTTGCAAAATGAAAAATTGATAGTAAGTAGCTGATTCTCCAGACCTACTGTATACGCATATAAAATTCGGTAAAAATCGGTAAAGCAGTTTCGGAGGAGTACGGTTTACTAACATTGTGACATGAAAATTTTATATACTTTTGATAGATATGATCTTTGACGTTAGGAACACACCTACATTGCTTAGACAACAGTGAGTGCTTGTAATTTAATATGAACTTTATACCAACTCAAATTGACTACGTTTTAGTTACAAATCATTTGTATGGGAAAAAGAAAAGGGCTATTTTTAGGGTTTTTCCAGCAATAATTCTAATTTTTCTCGCCGTAAAAACCATCCTTGAACTTCAATGAACATTTTAAAAAAAGATTTGGCCAAATTGGTCCAGGCGTTGTTGAGTTATGCGCTTACCAACACATTTTGCGATTCATTTTTATATTATAGATTACGTTTTATTACGGTATGTTTCACAATCTTTTAACAATAGGTATATACAAGCAGGTATTTTATTTTTATTTCTATCAAAGAAAATGATTCTATAAAAATATTTTTGTCCTATCCACAGCTCTATGAACTATGACTCTAAGGGCTTGTTTCACAAAATCCGATTAAAATAACCAATGGTTAGTTATGTCAAGAGCTATCTCGCTTTGTAATGTGAAGTAGCGCTATAGCTATACATTTTTATGTATTTATTTTATTTTTACAATTTTAAGAAAACTTACAGCTAGGCAAACAATCTAAACAGACAAATAAAAAGGACATGGTATTCCACATGCCTTAACACAGAAGGCCAATTAATAGTTTCCGTTTTTAGCATTACATAATATAACAAACACAGACGACAAATATAACCATTGATTAATTTTACTCGCAGATTGTGAAACAGGTTCTTACTATTTTATCTATTTTTATTAACAGGTTAATGTGACTGTACCATAGAAATGATAACTAATGGCTAATAATTAAGTAACCTAATAAATAGGTGGCAGATATTGGGTATTTTTAGAAACTTTTGTCATTATTGCCAACTGTTACTCGATACCATTACCAAAACCAAAGTAGTCGGGTAACTAACATAACAGTTATTAATACAAAACACTTTATTGCACACACAGGGAAACAAAATACAACAACACGTAGGAAACAAAATGTACAATGGGCGGCCTTATCGCTAAAAAGCGATCTCTTCCAGGCAACCTTTGGATGGAAAATAACTTTAATAAAATAATTAGTAGGCAGGTATTAATACAATACTAGGTACGCGGGAGTGGACGGCATAGGCATACAAACACTTAACTCTCGGCGGAATCAAACCCGCTACCTCTTATGCCTCAAGCGAACATTCGCCTACCGCGCCACTGAGGCAGATTTAGTTGGATGGATTATTGTATTATTATTCCACCGGTAGTTTGCAATAACGTTAGTTAATTTTTAATAACCGGTATATAAGTTGTTTATGGAGTGCCATCATGTAGGTACTGTACACTTATGTGAATGAAATTAATTATGTAATAATGACTCCACTTAGACCTTAACGACTAGAACATTAACAGCGACGATAATCTAAACAATTGATAGTGCTTTTTAATGTATTTTTTATTATTATTTAACTATTTTAATTAGTCTCAGATTATAATTATGGAAGGCGATTTCGCATGAGTGAAAATTATAACAATTATAAGACAATTACTTAAAATCATTGATTAAAAACCAAAGAAAGTTATTAAATAATTCGCGTTATTAGCACTTTAACTCCTGTGCTATGCTAGTTAAACAGATTACATTTCTAATGAACATCATAGTTTCTCTGACTCGGTTACATTTGGGTTATAGAAGAACTAGGAGATTTTGATCACTTACTTTTGCTGTTGACTGTACCTGGAATCCTTACCAGTCTCACCTGCCCACCCATTTTAAGGCTGACGTATACTGGATGACGTAAAGTAAATACGTTGGTATAAGATAAGGGGCTATAGCAAAAGGCAAGATTTTATAATATTTATCATAGATATCTCTTGGGTGTAAGATGATTATCAAGATAATTTTAATTACCACAACCTCACAACATCACGCTAGTTGCGAGTTTCTGGAGTAAGTTATTAAGCGCTGGACTTATTTTCTGTATTTATTATGTTTAGGAATTTTCAGTGTTAATTTTCTATGGTTATGGAACGCGGGTCACCGACATAGCCAAACGGATTAGCTCTTTGAAGTGGCAGTGGGCAGGCCATATAGCACGCAGAACAGATGGTCGTTGGGGCCGAAAAGTTCTCGAATGGAGACCACGGATCGGCAAGCGCAGCGTAGGACGTCCACCAACTAGATGGACGGACGATCTGGTGAAGGCTGCGGGCTCACGGTGGATGCATGCCGCTGCCAGCCGAAACTACTGGAGATCTTTGAGGGAGGCCTATGTCCAGCAGTGGACGTCTTACGGCTGAGATGATGATGATGATGATGAATCTATGGTTGTAGCGCATGGCCTGCCGCAACGAACCGCGAAGAGAGAGGGAAGGGAGGCTTTTGCCCTGCAGTGGGACAGTAGAGGCTAAATAATAATAATCTATGGAGAGTTACAAACTGCAGGACTTACGGATAGACCTATCTCAGAGTCACTTATATATCACGGTAAAAGTATCCAAACAATATTCCAACCTCAAACAAATTTATTTCCAAGACTTGGCCAAGCTGGAGTATGTACTTACTGTATAGACTTTATTACCGTGCTTATATGGAGATTGTTATGTAGAGAACTACAATTGAGTATCGGTCTGGGTTACCAGAATAATCTATAAAAGATAACCAATTTTACATTAAAAAAATATTAAATGTATATATGAACGCACAGGGAGATACGATGAAATGTGACAAAGATAGGTATATAGAAGAGAAAAACTAGTAACAATTGTAAAAATATATAGTTTATTAAAAACTTGTTCGTGTTTAATAAACAGATTTTACAGATTCGTCCAACACGTTATACCTAGTAAGTTTTTTGATTTATTAAATTACGCATTAAAGTTATTTTAATGCAATATCACAATAATTCGTAGGCATTTATGCAGTTTATAAAAATGAATGCTTGCAATGTAATTAACTTGCTTCTCAACCTCAAAGCACAAGGCTTCCTTATTTATTAAACTGTCGAACGAAATCACTGTCTTTATTTAGTCCGTAAGTGGTACCAACTCTTGATAAGTTCGAGGACGCCCCCCCAGTTAGTAACTTAGACGCCCCCCCAGTTAGTAAATATTTCAAAAGCATCGATTAATGACTATTTGATATACCCTCCGCCGATTCCTATGACCAACAAACCAGTTAATTATTTATCTTCGGGCTTATTTCACGAAATCCGAGAAAACTAACTAACTGGTTAGTTATATCGGTGGTTAGTTATGTCAAGAGCTATCGCTTTGTCACACGTGACTGAGCGATATCTTATATATAAAATTCTCGTGTCACAGTTTTCGTTGCCATTCCTCCGAAACGGCTTGACCGATTTGTGAGCATTTTCAGTAGGTCCGAGAATCGGCTAACATCTATTTTTCATTTTGCAAAAACAATGTTTGCTAGGGTCAGCTAGTAGCTCTATATATTACCCATTGTCTAATTTTACTCGGACATGGTGAAACAGGCCCTAATTGTTTATTTAATTCTCTTACTGATAGGTAAGTAGGTACCTTGTTTAAAGGTGAATGTTTGTTTTTTAATGATGACTTATATATACCTTCGATAAGGATACGAGCACAGGCTAGGTTTTTTTATGCCGTATAATTAAATGGTGTAACGGGTCTTGCAATCCGAACTCCAGGCGGGCAATGCCGCGGGCTACAGCTAGTTTATATCGTGGGTAATGTGTCGTGTGTGCTGAATTTTATTTATTGTTTATTTCACTGTTATGAAATGTGACATTAAGGTCAGTGCGAAAAATAGCCTGTGATAAAATTATTCTCTGATAAAGACACGTTTTAGTTAAATGCATGACTTAAAATTATTATCTTATAACTGGATTACTTTTGAATAAGTTAAAACTGCTTAAAAATGTATAAGAAGATTGTGTGACGGTAATCAAAATGTATAAACGGTAAATATTTCGCAAATAATAATCCAAAACAGACCTTACATATTTTTAACATTGATTGGGTAAGTATAGATAGGCATCTATTTAATTAAATCTTGGAAAACCAACAGCTTTTAAGAAGTTTTAATCTTGACTAACGCAATAACATAATGTTTATTAATTAAGATTTTGTTTTGAATTGTGAACATGGAAATTAGACCCTACTGAACCAATAAAATTCAAAATACAGTAAGTATCAATAAAAAAAAACCATTTTATTAATATACCTACTTGGTATTAACCCATATGATGAGGAAGGATATATATAGATAGATACTTTTAACAACAGGAAAATATATATTTTAGAGGAAATTATGTAAAACAAGGGCAACATCATCGTAACATACCATTATGAGGCATGTACCCAAAAAATATAGTGAGTGAAAAGGTAAATTGTTGACAGTTCAGTTGGTTGCCAAACAGTTTTAATAAACCTAAGATTATAAAATACATAAGTCCCGTTATAACCCCCAAATTAAAAAGAAACCCCCAGTGGAAATGTTAATAACCCTATTAACATTTCTACTGCGGGGACACAAGGACTTTGAGAATTTTAAGTTGATTTACTAGGAAATTCATCAATTTAAGATTTTGTATTATGTTCCACTGACAGATATATTTTGTATACAAAACAACATGCAAGTATTTTGTTCGAAGATAGCTTTAAGCAAATTTATGACAGTTTTTGTAACAATTAAAATCAGATTTTATCAGACTACTAAAAAGCAAAAAGGAATTCTTCTTAGTCAATAAATTGATTGATATTCTTTTTAATTTCTTAAAAGAAGTCAATTCAATGTATAGCTTCCAAATTAAGGTTATGGGATATGATAGGTATTGCATCTCTATTGAATGTTTTATAATAAACACTAATAAACCTTATTTTTTTCTTTGCACCTTATTGGGTAGGTGCAAGTTGAAAACAAGTAGTAATTATGGAATATGTATAATCTTGTTTTTTTCTTTTTCTGAGTTATGCATTAAGTCATGTGGTATTTACTTAATGGTTGCACATAGATAAAATACATTCTTGGAAATACTCACTTTTTATACACCCGACATGATGAGTTGTTTATCCTTTGGTCAGAGAGATGTCTTCTTCTATCTTCAAACAAATCTTTGATAGCAGTCACTCCAAGCACAAATAACACTGGTAGCATCGATATTTCCCTGCCAAATGCACTAATAGCAGGCACCCAGTTTAACAGCACAATGAAAATAAAATACACATTTGCAATACGATGAAATTGTTCAAACAAGTTTTTAGGAAGAAATGAGAGGAGTGTGTATTTTGTAGTCCTGATTTTATTGTTACATCTTTGTCCATTAGGATGATCTTTTGGAGGTGTCTTGTCTGGCACTAGAATGTTCGGTATTACTATCAGATGACGATTGTCAACAGAAGGTTGAGGGCGACGCATGAGCCAGAAAGCAGCTCGCCTCCAAGGCCCAACTACGGAAGAGCGTCGGATTGTGTAGATGGAGTCAGAACGGGAGGCCTGCCTGGAGTGTCCGCGTACCGAGCTGTGACGAGGCAGCTGCGCGGCAGGCCTGGCGGGCGTGAGGTCGCGGTGGCCAGGCGGTAAGATGAAGTCCGTGCGACTGCCAGTCCGGCTGTGCCCGGAGCCAGGCCCGGATGGCCGTGAGCCTCCTTCGCCGATCTGTCCATGCGACAGCGCCCGCTGATGCCCGCGTAGGGCTGACTTGAGCGGAGGCCGCCCCGTCGCCGTATTCGGTGCCACCGTAGGTACCGTAGGTGTGCCTCCATGGCTTACAGACCTGGAGTGACCTTTCCCTTTCGGTAACAGGTAAGGGTGCTCCGGTGCTCCTGGTAAACATGGAATGGCCTGTGGATTCTCTCCGCTTCCTTCTGTTGACATTTTTATACATCTGAACAGTGAGGTACACGCCGTTGCCTTTCATTTATGACTGTGTAAACTGTGAGAACACACAGTTCTATTCGCCGCTAGAGGTGATGCAAGGAGTATGTTCCATAGTGAACGAGACATATGGTTACAAGTCAGGTCGTATCTACCTAAGATTTAGCTATATTTATCACTCTTCAATACATATTACGGTAAAGTTAAAGTCACTTAGAGCACGTTATTGTCGTTTGTTTATTGTCTTTCATCGGAGCAACAGATGCAAATAACTTCGAAATTATGAGAGAAACGCGTACACTGAAACGTTTACAACTAAACACCCCAGCATTGTATTGCTGACTGACTTGACTGACGTGACTGACTGACGGATTAATATTAATACAAAACATTTTTGACAGCAAAACATGTCTTGCTGGCGGGCATCAAACGTTGACATTTTTGACAAAGAATTTGAAGCAAATATTGTCCTACTGGTCTTACGAATGCCATCTAAATAGAAGAAGAAGAAGAAGTCGTACAAGTGATCAAACATATATTTTAATTTAATATTCTTGTGTGCCTTTACTTTGCCTAATCGATTATTATGTGTTTCTTTTCTTGACTTATGAATAAGTTTCAATTATTTTTTTAATAAATGACACACACATTTGACTTTTGTTCGTTGTAAAGGGGTAACATTCTAACAATCCATTAAAAATGTTTAGCTAAAAATCTTTTTACTTTTCCATTTCATTTTTGTTTAAGAATATTTTTTATACTAGCAATATTTCTACAGATCTATAAAAAGAAATAAAAGTTGCCAACGATAGTATTGGTATTTTCGCTGCAACTAATAAATATATTTATTATTTCTGTAATTTAGTCATGGTCCTTTAACAACAATTATCACTTTTTTAGTACAACGCTAACTTTCAAAGGTTGCAAAGTCTTTACTACATAATGTACATTTGTGTAGCGAGAAATTATGTTTTACCTGCCGGGAAATCAATCGAACAGGACAGTGTTATAGAGATTATTAATATTATATTTTTATTTGGACTTCTTCTTCATTACTTAATATCGTGTTTTCCCGCGGTGACATAAATTAGGTGCTTCATTAAACAATGATTAATTTAAAACTGAAATATTTTTTATCGTACTAGTCTATCGCAAAATAACGAAGAAAACTGAAACGAAGAAGAAACGAACTGAGCTATTATGGTACAGGTACCGCGTAGGCGGGGTTCGGTATGTATGTAAAATTGGCTGTATAATCATACCTTTCCACTTGGTATTTTTGAATGAAATATAATGACTTCTTCAGTGGCACGGTGGGCGAGGGTCCGCTTGCGGCGCAAGAGGTAGCGGGTTCGATTCCCACCGAGGGTGAAAGTGTTTGTATGTTCTGCAAGCACTTTTTCCTTGGTCTGGGTGTTTAATATGTACATACCTCTATAATAAAAAAATATCTTTAGATGTATGACTATTATATTATGTAGGTATATCAGATATCTGGTACCCGTAACGCAAGCTTAGAGCTTACCGTGAGGCTAGATGTTGTTGTGTGAATTGTCTGGAAATATTTATTCATTATTTATTCATTGATGAAGTCAAAGTCAAAGTCAAAACGTTTATTTCATTTGACGCATAAGCATACATGGACAGGTCAACTTAAAGCTAATTTAAATAAAAACTAAGAATAATCAAGGAAATAACATAGTCTTGACAGTTCGCTTCAATTTTTTACACTGAGTTGAGAAGCGAATAGAACAACCCAGCTTTCATCTCTTATGTTGATATAATAACAATATTGGTGTACAACATGGTTACAATTAATTATACATTTAACATTAACAAAATGCTAGTCAAACATGCACATAACAGAAAAAAAAAACAAAATTCAGCTATTTTGTCCATCCTAGTGGAACGGAGCTACATCCGTCCAAGCATTATCATCTTTGATATAGTCTTCTATAGAATAAAAGGCTTTTTTCAGAAGACATTTTTTAATTAAAAGCTTAAATTTCTGAATGGGTAGGTCAGTTATAAACTGCGGAAGCTTATTATAAAAACGGACACAATTTCCCATAAAAGATTTCCCAACCTTACGTAGGTAATCTAAATGTAGGGATTTGTAGTTTATTCTTATTTCTAGTATTAATATTGTGGAAATCACTCTTTTTTAGAAAATCTTGCTTGGTTTTGTGTGTGTACAACAAGTTCTCATAAATATATTGTGAAGCAACAGTCATAATATTTATTTCCTTAAATTTATCACGTAAGGAATCGCGTGGTTTCATTTTATAGATTGAACGCACAGCTCTTTTCTGAAGAATAAAAATAGTTTGAATATCAGCTGCCGTTCCCCAAAGCAAGATACCGTATGACATGACACTATGGAAGTAACTAAAATAAACAAGTCTCGCGGTGGTCTCGTGATGAGACTGTATACAAAAAGCCTTGCTGTAACAAAGTGGAATTTCGAGTGGGATTTCATACAAAATAACATTTGTCAATAATAATATTACAAGAGATGATTTTAAACGATGAGAGATATAATTCTTATTAAATAACTTCTTTTTGAATTTGGATTTTAAACCACAAAAATCATAAAACGCCAAACTTTTACTTTACTATTAATATTATTGTTGGCCACAACCATCTAAATAATGGGTATCCTTGGATTAAGGAGACACGCGCAAATGTAACATCAACTACGCCGTATCTATTAGCGGATTGATATTGATGTTTTGTATTTTTGTTCATAAATAATTCATAAATTCTTAATTGTACACAAAAAGGATATTAAGGTTTAGTAACAATGGTCATGTACAAAGGCAAGCTTAACCCTATAAGAGTTTTCTTACAGCAAACCTACGGTGATGAAGAAATTTGAAACAAATAAGAGAAGGTAGAGATGCAGTGTACATACAAGTTTTGTCCATGTCCAGATTTTGTAAGCTAGATTAATAAGGAAAAAGCAATCAAGACCGTTTTTAGATTGAGTGGCTAAAAAAAAAGTAATACCGGTTTTTGTTATAAAAACGTCATTACCTCTCATGTCGCAAAGGTGCATTTCATGCTATATCCTTGTACAATTAATTTAACACTAAGATATTGTCAAATAATGTGTGCAAATGTTGTTCTTTAATATTTTAACAATACGTTCCAAAAATAAAAGCTTAATTTTTTTTACTAGAAGTTATTAAAAAACGGCATCAAACAATGTTCAAAAAAATACCGTCATTTATGCCAACCGTGCTATTTTGTAACACTATAAAAAAACGGAATGCGTTAAGAAGCATTGCATGGCAATTCTGGACACTCCCCCCGTCTTTCTGTTTGCCGATGCACTTTAAAGTGGTTCAACGTGCACATAGTACTCACATTTTAAGTTTTAATTTGATATTCCTAACTTTGTCACGGCAGTCGTCATTACCCTTTTCAACTATATCTTGATAAATAATGCTTGTTGAGTTGTTTTTAAACACCCATAAGAAAGGGTCTGTGAACGCTAAACAGCTCTCCGCTTTTTTCCGTTGCAACTTAACAAACAAGTTTGTAAAATTGAAATTTGTGGAATTACACGTGTTGCCAAAATGACGTTAAATGAAAAAGAGGAATAACGAAATATACGTAGAAGAACGAGTTTCACCGACATAGCCAAACGGATTAGCTCTTTAAAGTGGCAGTGGGCTGGCCATATTGCCCGTGGCCGTGGAGCACATGGTACGGCCGAAAAGTTCTCAATTGGAGACCCCGTATCGGCAAGCGCAGCGTAGGACGTCCACCAACTAGATGGACGGAAAATTACTACCGAATTTTCTACCAAAGTACAAAAATTATTATTAAGATTTTAAATTTGTTATTGCATATTTATTAGGTACATCATTGTTTGTTGGGAAATCTTGTTTTGTAACATTATATTTATAGTGATAAAAATAGACTACCTACCTAGAATGTATTGTAATTATAACGCCAGTTCCTTAAAAAATATGGATTCATATATCTAAAAGTAGGTAATTTGATTTAGTTTTCAGTATGTTTTAATCATACTTCTCTTGAAATCACTATTTTAGATTTAATATTAAGCTAAATCTTGAGAAGCTGTCACTATCGGCAACACTTCGTCACTAATAAAGTCATTATTGTCTACAGATCGTCATTATCGCCAACACGAAAAATTTTAAATATTCAATATTTTGAAAAACAATGCTTTATTTGATTGCGACAAACTTGTATTATAAGCTTCAATTAGAAGCTGTAGCACCAGTTTCGTTGATGAAAAAAAAATGTATGCAGGAGAAAATTGCTAGGAGATCCACCGAGGTGCGGTAGGGTAGGGAGCAGATTTTTTTTAGACAACATAATTATTTGAAACTCTAGTCAAACACTGATTCTTAGTTGGAAATATTTCTGTTTTCGCCATCATCATCTCGTCGGTTGTCTTGTCTGACGTGACGTCAAAACTATCTCCCATCCCACCCGACATTTTGACACAATTTATTCCGGTGATTTGTAATTTCGTAGATAGACTGCTAACATTTCTTCTTAAAAGGTTTTCACCATGGATGAAGAATACGACGCTATTGTTCTTGGAACAGGACTGAAAGAATGTATCCTCAGTGGTATGCTTTCAGTGTCTGGGAAAAAAGTGCTACACATTGATCGTAACAAGTACTATGGTGGTGAATCTGCATCAATTACCCCGTTAGAAGAACTATTTGGAAAGTTCAATGCTCCAGCTCCTGATGAGACGTACGGCCGAGGTCGCGACTGGAATGTGGACTTGATTCCTAAGTTTTTGATGGCCAATGGCCTCCTTGTGAAGCTGCTTATCCATACGGGCGTTACCCGATACCTGGAATTCAAGTCAATTGAAGGAAGCTATGTGTACAAAGGCGGTAAAATATCGAAGGTACCCGTGGATCAGAAGGAAGCCTTGGCGTCAGACCTCATGGGGATGTTTGAAAAGAGGCGTTTCCGTAATTTCTTGATCTATGTTCAAGACTTCCAAGAGGAAGATTCCAAAACATGGAAGGATTTGAATGCCAATACTGCTAATATGCAGTCCTTGTATGATAAGTTTGGTCTTGATAAAAATACCCAAGATTTTACTGGTCATGCATTGGCCCTCTATCTTGATGATAACTACCTGCAACAGCCAGCTATTCAAACTATTCGTCGCATCAAACTGTACTCGGACTCATTGGCTCGGTACGGAAAGTCTCCCTATCTCTATCCCATGTATGGTTTGGGTGAACTACCCCAAGGCTTTGCTCGCCTCTCAGCTATTTATGGAGGTACTTACATGTTAGACAAGCCTATTGATGAAATTGTATTGGGAGAAGATGGTAAAGTTGTTGGAGTACGCTCTGGTAATGAAGTTGCTAAGTGCAAGCAGGTATATTGTGACCCCAGCTATGTTCCAGACCGTGTCCGTAAGAAGGCTAGAGTCATCCGTTGTATTTGCCTTCTGGACCATCCTATCGCTAATACGAAAGATGCTCTTTCTACCCAGATTATTATACCTCAAAAGCAGGTTGGTAGAAACTCTGATATCTATGTGTCCCTGGTTTCCTACACCCACCAGGTTTCTGCTAAAGGCTGGTTCATTGCAATGGTGTCTACTACAGTGGAGACCAATGACCCAGAAACTGAGATCAAGCCTGGTTTGGAGCTTTTGGGATCAATCAAGCAGAAGTTTGTTCATGTATCAGATTATTTTGAACCTATTGATGATGGCAGCCAGAGTCAGATCTTTATCTCTGAGTCATATGATGCTACTTCCCACTTTGAGACAACCTGCCTTGATGTTCTGAAAATCTACAAAAGGGGAACTGATGAAGACTTTGACTTCTCTAAGGTGAAGGTGGAACTTGGTGAGGAAGATCAATAAGATGGTGGTGATGTGCAATATTATCTGCTGCTTGTTAATTTCAATGTATTATAAGACTTATCTTGAAGTAAAATGAAATCATTAGGATTTACAATCAATATTGAAAGCCTAGAGTAGTCAAGACAATGCCCTTAAATTATTTAGGCATATTTATACATTACTCTATACAAATTTTATTTAAAATTGTTATTTAAAAGATTTCATTCATTATAAGGTTGCTTTTATTATTTTATAAGTATAAAAGGATTTTAAATGATCTGCACAAGAGGTACATTTACAATTTTGTATGAAGAAATGATTTTGTAATGCATTCCATTCCTTTGTCAGATTGGCCCTAAATTTAGAACATATCTTTTTATGTCCAAATTATGAATGCTCATAAACCTTATCTGTGTAAGATCATAAAAATAAAGTTACAGTTTATGTATGTATACAAATTGTTGTTTTTTTTAATCCTGAACTTTTTCCTGCCATAAGAGATATTTATTTCACACCACATACAAATTAGATCAATTAAATAAAGTAAATGAATTTAATTTACAAATTTTCTTGTTTCTTCTTCACTTCAAGAAAACGATAAAGAAATAAAACTGACTATAAAACCCATACTTATATTATAAATGCGAAAGTAACTCTGTCTGTCTGTTCATCTTTCACGCAAAAACTACTGAACCGATTTAAATTAAATTTGGTACACAGATAGACATACGACTTTTTACCATGGGAAAATCCATTATAACTTATAACACAGGCTTAGTAATTTATTGTATTAACCAGTATACAATAAATGACATGAAAAAGGCAGTCGCACTGCATAATTCTATAAATCTAATATATAAAATTCTCGTGTCACAGTTTTCGTTGCCATACTCCTCCGAAACGGCTTGACCGATTCTCATGAAATTTTGTGAGCATATTGAGTAGGTCTGAGAATCGGCCAACATCTATTTTTCATTTTGCAAAACAACGTTTGCAGGGTTTTTCAGCTAGTCATCTATAATATTTTTATGAAAATAAATTGTTTTTTGGAGATAGTTACGAATTGGTAGAACAACCAATGTTTCATTAAATACCATCTATTTAAAAGTTGTCAATAAATGATTTAATATATACATGTATATCTAAGACTCATCTCCAATGATTGCGTTTAATTCTTAATTAATGAATAAAGAAATTATCATATGAAAAGTTCTTGATCGAGTTAGTTATACAACTACGTAAAATATTGTTTTCTGCAGATAGTCAAGAATTGGTAGAACAACCAATCTATCATTAAATAGATGTCAAAAATTGACAACGGCAGTTTCACAGCACGCTTGCGGCGCAATGGGCAAGTAGAGGGTTCGATTCTCGCTGGGAGACGGTTGAATTCAAAGAGAACTCCGTTCTGGTACTAATCTCAAAAACAACCAACTGATGAGGTATGAGGAGGTTGCTTCCCGCGCTTGTTTATTTACATTATGTAGCGCAATATAAGTTTTTTTAGATTCAGATAAATAAAATATTTAATTTGTTTATGAGTTAAAATTTATTTCTTAACTTGGAATGCAGGTACATATAAGGTGTAACTTTAAATAATAAATAACAATTTCTACTAACTTACACCCACAAAATTTACGAATTTAGAATTAGCGCGCCTTTTAACATCAAAACAAGCTTCAAGAGAATAAATATGATCATCTCTGCAACCTATAAAAATATAATTAGAATAGGCGGCTGGCGATGAGAAGGTTTCGTTGGGTAAAGAGTGTTCTGCTAATATTGCACCCGTTTCCGATTCCAATACTTTAATTTTCCCATCATTGGACGCCGCTAAGATGCAATTATTATTTATGGCGCATGGAGTTGCATAAACAGGCGACGACATTGCAGTCTTCCAGTGAGAAATTGCCTGGACTTGGTTCTTTATAATGATGCTATACACTTTACTGTCGTGGCATCCGAAGACAATCTGCCATTTTGATTTTTCACCTTTGATGTACAGTGAAGAATATATGTTACCCTTTGTCCCTTGGTATTTCCATATCTGTAAGAAAAAAATAGATTCAAGTAAGTATCAATTATTGATTCCAAATGTTTGTTCCCGATATCTCTCGGACTCGGAACTCGGAGAACAGGAGCTAGAAATATTTCCATAGAGTAGCGTGTGTGCTCTATGGAATAAAATGCAAATTTGTCTCTATTTCGTCAAATGATTTAGGACGATTTTCATTTATTACGACATTTAAAAACGCAGAAAGGAAATTCAAGCCACTTTCAATTCGTTACTATATCGTAAATAGCGAGTGAATTTGCTGCTAGTGGCTTTGGTGTAAGTAGAGTAAGGTCCGAAATGTCAAAACAACATCAAACAAACAGAGTATCAGCGACAAATTTCTTAATTAAAATTTAATATTTTGTGATTAAAGCTTTGCCTGAGGACCTCACCCTACGCCCACAGGTGATCAAAAAAACGGTGGCCTTCGTTAGACAACGATAGATAATAGATGGAGACTCGTGATAATCTTAGCCATCTAATTCATGCAAACAAATGAAGCTATTACCGAAATTCCTTTCTCCACAGTTCTGCAATGTATCACGCCGTTAACCTCCGCGAAGACCACGTACTTGTCCGAATCGTACAGAACAGGGTTAGCGAACACCGGGCTACCCAGTGTTGTTCGCCAAGCTACGGTGTTGGTGGTGGTCTGCACGCTCGCGCACACGCCCGATAGCGCTCCAACGAGTACAAACTGCTTCTTAGCGACCACCAGATCAGCAGATATCGCTTGTTCGTCTATATAGATTGTTTGTTTTATAACGCCGGTCTGCAAACGAAGAAACATATCTTTAAAACTCCACTTTAAAAATAATAACTTTTTGTTATGCACGTTTAAGAGCTTAGGGGATTGGAGGGGGATTTCTAATCTTAGTCGCTTTCGCTGTCTGTTAGCGAGGTACCTTGACGATTTCAATGTAGTCAGCTATCAGCGTGCGGGTTAAGTGACGGGATCATTTTTTTCCGGGGGAATTTCGCGTTTTACATTAAGAAAAGCAAAATAAGTGCGTCTAAGTGGTTTTGAGACAGCGCGATAATAGTGTTTCTGATTATTTTGTGATGTGATTCATGTGTTATTGTAATATAAAGTATATCCCTGTTTACTTTAGTTGAGTTCTTTTGTTTGTAGAGGTTGCAAAACCCCATCATTATATAAATTAATCTAATCTTCTAATATATAAAATTCTCGTGTCACAATGTTCGTTCCCGTACTCCTCCGAAACGGCTTGACCGATTCTCATAAAATTTTGTGAGCATATTGAGTAGGTCGTAGAATCGACCAACATCTATTAGTAGTATAATATAATATAACTTACTAAAATATTTATGCACCGTATTAAACCGTCATACGAAGCAATGTAGACATAATCATTACACAGTGCCGCCTTGCTTTTGATCATACACCCTACATTTATGCGCCAGATTTCTCTGCAGTCTTCTAGTGTAAAGCAAACAATAGTGCCGTCGTAAGAACCGACAACACCTCGTGCCGAGGTCCGTGATTCTCTGTAGCACAGCACAGAGGCTTCGACGCGAGATTGTGTGTCTATGCTGCCTTTAACATATCCGGCTATTGCGTCGAAAACTACCACCTTTCCGGAATGACTGCCTACTGTCATGAAAAGATTACTGAAAAAGATTGTTTAGTGTCAGTATTAAATGAGCCCACAAAAACAGATCGCCAGGAAATTATTTATTTATTTAATGGGACCACCAACTAGTAAATACACTTAAGAATACGATACACTAAATTATATACTAGTGCTTCCTAAATTACAGGTAGTCACAGCAAGCGCAATATATATTTACACAACTAAACTGTATTTGGGTGTTACACATATTTTAATGACATAAAACCCAAAACTAAGAACAAAAAAATAAAACAATTTGAAATTTATATATAAACATATTTAACACACAAAAACAATAACACAAATTACATTAAATCTAATCTAGGTTAATTTTTTTTTAGTAAATTATTCAATAACTTTCAAGAATGTTTGAAAATTTGAAAAGGAACTTACAATCCGGATTGGAACAGCATGGGAGAAGCATCAACACACTTCCCAGTATCATATGACCATACCACTATAAAATCAACAGGATTCACAGTTACATCATTAGTATTATAATTTTTCTTGGTATTCGAACTATTGTCTGTATAATTAGCACTGTTCAGTCTTTTTCTTCTACTTCTCACAGATTTAGGGCTTCCTGAATTAAGCTCTTTCTCCGCCATTTGTAAAATTTGTCCAATTGTATACCTTCGACTCACTATGAGCGGTAAGATGAACTTTCCGAATCGAGGACAGATTAAAGATAGCCTGTTGCAGAGAGACACAGCAAGGAAGGAGGTGCCCCCAACAGCAAAAAAGTCCACATCTTTTAACTGTTCATTTGTTAAGTTTCTGCATAATGCTGTTTTAAGTTCATATAGGAAACTAGAGCATAGCACCTCTGTAGTTGGTGTTTCTTGTTCATTATTCTCAAATAGCTTAGATAATAGAAATTTAGACTTCTTTCCATGACTATTGACAGGTAAGTTGTCTACTCTTATAACCCTGTCAGGCCAATGTGTGTGATCCAACTGACTCTTGATGAAATCTGTTAGCTCTTGAGAATTTATACTCTCTGATGAGTAATACACCACCAAAAGCATAGGTTTTGGTAACCAAATGCATGAACACGATTTCATATTAGCCAAAGTCATGACAGTTGCTTCTATTAGTTGCAAAAATACTTTATTTCCAAATCTCTTTATCACATCATCTTTACGACCTCTATAATAAATAGTACCTTTATTATTTATGCCATAATCTCCAGTGTCTACATATTTCATGGCACTTGGTTCATCACAAGTTTTGGTTTGATTCAAAACATAACACTGCCTTGTTTTGCTCACTGAAATAGAAGAGAAACAAATACATTACATTTTAGGGCATAAAATATATATATTAAAACTCAACTTTAATTCTCTTACCTAATAAAATTTTTCCAGGCGAAGCTTCTTCCTCCACTGATTTAATAATCACTTCTGTTTCAGACAAGCAGTTACCCAGTGGAATTTCTTTATCACAGGTGGTTTTATTCAAATCCAGTTCTGCAGCACAAGCCCAACATGACATTTCAGTGACTCCATACAAAGTAAATAAATTGGTTTTGTTTTCAGTATGTTTCAACTCTTTAAGTCTGCTAACACCAGTTAAAGGTTCACCACCGAGTGCTAGCACTCTGAGTGTCGAATTAGCCCCAAGAATAGTATTCTGGATATCTGCGTTTGAAAACTGGAAGAACTTAGAAGGTGTAGTCTGCCATACTGTTATTGAATGTTGTTTTGTTTCTGAGAATAAAATACTAGTAATCTCTGGAGCAATGAACAAAGAAGCTCCGTTTACACATGCTAAAAGTATTTCTACCATAGAGGGGTCGAACGTGAGTGGCGTTGAGAAGTATATCACATCTGCAGCAGTTATGTTAAATAATATGGTAAGATCATTAATATTTGGTTGGATACACTGTACTGGGACTTCTATGTGCTTTGGTTCTCCTGTGCTCCCAGATGTCATGGCTATGAAGGAGTGCTGGTCTATTCTCTTGTGGATTCCACTCATTCTATTACCATCAAGGCAGAAAAAATTGATATTCAAACTGAACAGCGACATGGTTTTGTCCGGTTCTTTCCCAAAAAACTCTTCACTAGAATTATTCTCCTCAGGTTTTATTGTAACTATGACTGTGAATGGTACAGCTTTGCATATTATATCTAATTTTTGTGAAGGATCTATAAACATGAATGTAGTGGAACATTTATGTGCCCTGAAATTAAACACAGGAAATGAGCCTTTGATTTTAAGGTATTTAGTTAATAAACTTAGTGACCTGATGGGTGAAGTTCAATTTGGCGCAGTTCAACTTGGCGCGCCGGAGGCTGCGGATTTGATTCTTGCTGGGAAACCAGATGTTGTATGATTTACAATTTTTGGTACCTCCCAGGTCTAGGTGTTTTTTATTTCATATGTAATAATGAAAATAAAAGCAATGTTAATTATCAATCACTTGGAGCCAGCACCCAATCAATAAACTAAGTTTAATATGGGGTTATATTTATTTATGGCTCTACTTACGCAGCTATAATGCATGGTATTAGATGATTCCTTTCAGAAACGAGTGCTATAGCTCCTCTGTTACATTTTAATTGTTGAAGATTTTGAGCTAAATATTCACAGACACCATACAGTTCAGAATATGTGTGGCTTAAATAACAACCGTTGGAGTTGTAGTATGTCACAGCTGTGTTAGAAGGGTATTTAGCACAAGCGTTAACAAATACATCATAATAGCCTCGCTTCATTGACATTTCCTCAAATACGTTAATTCGTTAATTTTTGCACTTATCCAGCATTAATACAGGAAGGAAATCCTGAAATAATAAAAAAATAATGAACAGATCGTAAATAATTATATAATTTGTAACTTTGGCTGGTATGCAACATATATAATACCTGCGTTTCATGATATAAATTAGCACCTTACTTTCTTTATATTACTAAGCCCGGAATAAGTATAATAATCACAGGGATGTTAGAAAATCTATAAAATTATGAACCAGAAAATATTATATTGTCAACAAGAAACATAAACAAAACAAAAACTTGACAATGAAACCTACAAATTTTGAAAAATGTTTGACTTTGACATTATAATTTTCTGTGCACTTTTGGGCTTTCTGCAAAACTTATTATATTAGCTACATCATAGAATAATAAATTATAAGCTACATTTTACGTTATAAATTTTAAAATTCAAACGACTTCACAAGAAAGAAGAATTAAGCTTTATTGGTACTGGTAAAAGGGGTTATGGATTTAATGTCATATCATTATATTAGATTCAGAAGTATAAACAGTTAAAATTGTCTATTCGGATTCTGACTTATATAATAAGGAATCGGAGGCATAATTTGGAGCCTTTATAACATCTTATGGATATTTAGAGGCGTTTTTCGGAGACAAACAGCTGTTATAAAAATCTAAACGTAGATGTAGAACGTACCCGTAACTAGTGGTTATACAACATGACTTTATGATTTATGTTTAAATCCTGCTTGACTGTGGGAAGTATACCTATATTAATAAAATAAACTACACTAAATACTATTGGGCACTAGTAGATTTAGTAAGATTAAGGGTGAACTTTCTGCCTCGTTCGAAAGGAAGGCCGATAAAAGCCGAGACCATATACAGAGGAATCCCAATAACCTATTTAAGTTAGCATTAGTATTTTGTGAGGGCTGGGGCTAGGCCAAATATAGTATAGTATGTTCTATTTCTTTCCTGTCCATCCAAAGGTTGCCTAGAAGAGATCGCTCACAGCGATAAGGCCGCCCTTTGTACTCCAATGTATTGTCTTGTTATTGTTTGCAGTTTGTATTTTATTTGTGGTGTACAATAAAGAGTTACCTATCTATTTATCTATCTAGGTTATAATAAGCTTATGATGAGTAATTAATCCATACATACATGACAGAGTTATTGTAGTGTAATATTGTGCCTAAATGGAAGGAGTTGTCCAAATTGTATACAACAGACGTGGTTTTCATGAAGTTAAGCGACGTTGCGCGAGGACAGCACTACGATGGCGTGCCCCAGCTGCATTTTTTGCACTTATATTTTTTTTGTCATTATAAAATGTCTAATGTGTAATTATGTATCATAATCATAATTCAGCGTATTTTTGAAGTGAAACTTCTATAGAATCGTAGTGATTTCAAACCGGATGCAAAAAGATGAAACGGAAATGGTAAGAGACAAATACAATGTTTTATTTAAATTTCTTTGCGCGATACTTCGTAGTTGAGACTACGAAGTATCGCGCAAAGAGGTACCTATTGCTGTATTTTATTTATATTATTTTGTAACATACTTTATGTAATACGCTTTATTGAAGTAATAAATAATCCGAATAATTATATTACAGATATGTGTTTGTTTCTCTTATCATTTTAGCAGATGCGTTCATTTACCCTTTTTTTTCTATTCGATATATATCATAATTATAGTTCGTAAGTAGTAGACTCCAATCGTGCGTCGTAGCTGACACACACACACTTTTTTTTTATTCATCTTATTCTTTCGTCGATTTACTAAAGTTTCACTTCTATCGTGTGTGAATCGCACACACACCTTTTTTTTTTTTTTTATTTGTAACCGTTGACATAAGTAAATTACGTGTGTGTGTGTGACTGCCGTATTTTTAGTGAAAATGTTAAATAAATAAATACAAATATTAAATGTATAAATTCTATCGCAAAACTAGTTTTAATTTGTATTGTTACTTATGTTTTTTTTTTATATTTAATAATGTCCCTTTGCAATGCGAATTCTTCTTACTAAAGCTACCCATCACCTTATCAAGAGAATTTCAGCATTCAGAATTCAGTGATCAGTTGATTATAATTTACTTGAAAAACTGCTCTACTCTACTTAGATTAACATAATAGTTAAACTAGTTGTCTCACCTGTAAATGGCGTATCTTATCAGTTATCAATCAAACTTATGTAAATAAATATATAAAAGGAACATTCATGTAGAAACGGGTTACTTCCTATTACTATTTCCAGACTATCACATCATCACATTTATACACTAAGGGCGTAGTATTCTATGCTCGTTCTATGATTCGGATTATTTCTCAAAATCTTTTAGACAAATATTTTACAACTTTGAAGTGTCTCTCGCGTAAACTACTTATTCAGTTTTGAAAATAACGATTTTATAAACCTCAATTTTTGATGAAATACAATTTTGTGTTTCAGTTATAACTATGGTTAAACCCCCAAAATGTATGCTGTTTACAGAATTACATCTACTTGCCAAGTTCAAAGAGTTCTTATAGTTTCGGAAATAAGTGGCTATGACATAAAGACGGACACACAGATATGACGAATCCAGAGTTCCGTTTTTTGCCATTTGGCTACGAAACCCTAAAAATTACGAAGAGATAATACCAACATGTTTGGTTTGGAACAACTCTAATCCATTCGGACTGTTAACACCAATTAAATTAAAATTATGAAATGAATATAAAAAAATGAACATTTTGAAAAAATTTTTTTTTGGATTTTATGTCTGTTCACGTCCGTAAGTGGTAACCCTTTGAATCCTTACACGTGACCTCCGGGTGGTGCTAAGAACAGTCTCTGGTGGTAGGCTGCGGCCGCGGCTTGTCACCACCCTCCGGGCTGGGCCAGTGCGTGAAGCGATTTTTTCGTGTTTCGTAATGTAGCCCAGAGAAGCCATCTACCTTCTTTAAAGTCAAAGTCAAAGTCAAAACGTTTATTTCCTTAGAAGCATATGCTTACATGGACAGGTCAACTTAAATCTAATTTAAATAAAAACTAAGAATAATCAAGGAAATAAACATAGTCTTGACAGTTCGCTTCAATTTTTTACACTGAGTTGAGAAGCGAATAGAACAACTCAGCTTCCATCTCTTATGTTGTTATTATAACAATATTGGTGTACAACATGGTTACTTATACATTTAACATTTACAAACAAATGCTAGTCAAACATGCACATAACAGAAAAAAAACTAAATTCAGCTATTTTGTCCATCCTAGTGGAACCGAGCTACATCTGTCCAAGCATTATCGTCTTTGATATAGTCCTCTGTAGAATAATAGGCTTTTTTCAACAGACATTTTTTAATTAAAAACTTAAACTTTCGAATGGGTAGGTCAGTTATAAACTGCGGAAGTTTATTATAAAAACGGACACAATTGCCCATAAAAGATTTCCCCACCTTACGTAATCTAAATGTAGGGATATGTAGTTTATTCTTATTTCTAGTATTAAGATTATGGAAATCACTCTTTTTTAGAAAATCTTGCTTAGTTTTGTGTGTGTACAGCAAATTCTCGTAAATATATTGTGAAGCAACAGTCATAATATTTATTTCCTTAAATTTATCTCGTAAGGAGTCGCGTGGTTTCATTTTATAGATTGAACGCACCGCTCTTTTCTGAAGAACAAAAATAGTTTGAATATCAGCTGCCGTTCCCCATAGCAAGATACCGTATGACATGACACTATGGAAGTAACTAAAATAAACAAGTCTCGCGGTGGCCTCATCAGTAATATGCCGCATAGTCCGAACTGCATAAGCTGCTGAACTAAGTCGACTCGCAAGAGTCGCAAGAGCATTAATTTGAGGTTTCCATTGAAGTTTTGAATCAATATGTAGCCCTAGAAACACTGTTGAGTCAACAAGATCAAGCTTTTCATTATCTAATATTATTTTTATAGGACGTTCTCTGACAGTTGGTAATTTAAAATTAATACATTTAGTTTTTTTCGCGTTTAGTAACAGATTATTAACAGTAAACCAATTCAGTACGCGAGACAAAGAATTATTTACGTCGTCATAGTTATCTTTATTTCTATCTACCTTAAAAATTAGAGAGGTGTCATCCGCAAATAAAACTTTGTCGCAAAGGTCCTTGGCATAAAAAGGAAGATCATTTACATATACTAAAAATAAGAACGGTCCTAGAATCGATCCTTGCGGCACACCTAATTCTATTTTTGAGCCCGTGGATCTTTCAGTTCCAACTTGTACTATTTGAATTCTATTTGTCAGATATGACTGGAGAAGGTCTAATGCTTTACTGCAAATACCGTAATGTTTTAATTTATTTAATAACGTAACGTGACTTACACAGTCAAAAGCCTTGGAGAGATCACAAAATACACCGATAGCGTTTTGTGATTTATCCCAGGCCCCTAAGACGTGTTTTAGTAGTAATGCACCTGCATCATTAGTGGATCTACCTTTGGTGAAGCCAAACTGGTTATTATGTAATAATTTGTTAAAATTAAAATGTTCAGTAAGTTGATTTAAGATAATTTTTTCAAATATTTTACTCATGACAGGAAGCACTGATATAGGCCTATAATTGGCAGGGTCATTATGACTGCCAGATTTAAAAAGAGGGACAAGCTTACCATGTTTCATGAGATCAGGAAATAAACCCACCTCAATACACTTATTGAAAATATGAGCTAGATAAGGTGCAATTTCGTTAATGATGTTACCCAGCATTTTTGTTGATATGTTCCAAAGGTCCTCAGTATTTTTTATGTTAAGGGACTTGTATGTTTTTAGAATATCGCCAGTGTCAACGTAACTGAAATCGAAACCATCTACACATTTATCAACAGATGATTCTAATAAATCTACAGCCTTTTCGGCGGAGGAGTTTAATGAATGGGTTACAGTTTTAGAAATGTTACAAAAAAACTTATCGAAGGCATTCGCTACCTCTTTATTTTTAGTTAAAACGGTGTCATTGATTTTTAATATAAATAATTTAATATTCTAGGTCTTCATGCCCCATCTTAGACCACATCATCACTTTACATCAGGTAGATTGTGGTCAAATGAAGGCTTATCCAGCAATAATAAAAAAAAAGTGTGTGTGTGTCAGCTACGACGCACGATTGGAGTTTACTCCTTACGAACTATAATTATGAAATATATCGAATAGAAAAAAAGGGTAAATGAACGCATCTGCTAAAATGATAAGAGAAACAATCATATAGCTGTAATTATTCGGATTATTTATATTACTTCAATAAAGCGTATTACATATAAAGTATCTATGTTACAAAATAATATAAATAAAATACAGCAATACCTCTTTGCGCGATACTTCGTAGTCTCAACGAAGTATCGCGTAAAGAGGAGACCCCGAGAATGAGATACGCTGTGTAATGTATTCCATCTCATTCTTTTACACGTTCAATCCTACAGATGTATATCTTTGTCTCTTTCTACGTAACGCCTCAACTTTTCGTGTTACACTTTTAGATTTTACTCCTCATAAAATTTCCGTACCGGGCCTTATAACTCAAATCGTTTCTTAAGGATTAAACTCCAAAAAGACAGGATTTAAAGGAAAATATTCTTTCTATTAGCCGAGCCGATAAAAGTTTCTTTAGTCTTAGTAAGGTGAGTTATGATATTATCATATCATGGGAGAGACTAAATTATGACATTCAACCAATCAATCATCTCTAAAAAGTATTACAAAATTAACGCGATTTTTAAGACTTTACCGTAATACTAAGAAACTGTGTTACCGCAAGTTAGTTACACCAATAGTGTTATAATAACAACATAATAGAAGAAAGCTGGGTTGTCCTATTCGCTTCTCAACTCAGTGTAAAAAATTGATACGAACTGTCAAGACAATGTTATTTCCTTGATTATTCTTAGTTTAAATTTTGTTTAAGTTGACCTGTCCATGCATGCCATGTGCGTCTAAGGTTATAAACGTTTTGACTTTGAATTTGTAAAGCCCGGAAAACCACGCAGACATAATAGAATATTAACACATCTACTAATATTATAAAGAGGAGAAGTTTGTGAGAATGTTTGTGACGTTGCGTTGTAGAGGGTAATCTTTGGATCTACTGACCGATTTGAATGAAGTTTGGTGCAATTATTCTTTAGTCTTATATATAAAATTCTCGTGTCACAATGTTCGTTCCCGTACTCCTCCGAAACGGCTTGACCGATTCTCATGAAATTTTGTGAGCAAATTGAGTAGGTCTGAGAATCAGCCAACATCTATTTTTTATTTTCCAAGACAACGTTTGCTGGGGTCAGCTAGTATTATATATAAGTCCCTATATGTTCATTCACAAACATTAAGTCATACAGCGTAAACGTAACGTACCTTAAAAGTACTTGTGTGTGAGTTAGTCAAGTAAAATTAATAGCATCGGCTAGACAGATATTTAGGCAGCCTAAAACATAGGCTTGTGTTTGCGGCGAAGCTGACCTAAAACGTAGTCTGAACGAACGGGCACTCGCAATCAATTAGGGGCGGTCAGCGATCGTGGGCATAAGAAAAGAGGGCAGCGCGCGCGCTCGCCGCGGAAACTCGGGAAACAGTGGCGGGGGTGGGAGTTGCGGCGGCGGCCGGGTTCGGAAGGGTGCGTGTGCCGAGAGGCGCGAGCCGCATCGATCGAGCCAGGCGGCAGTCCGCCGGGGCGGCCGGCGAGAGCGCGCGTGTCATGCGCAGCCCGTAGACATGGCCGGCGCTCGGGCGCTCGTCGCCGCATGCTGGACGTGGTGGTGGCTGACCATCGCAGCCGGTGAGTACCAACCACATCCCCGTGCTATTATCACCTAAATCAACAGAAAATCAAAACAGCTGATCACCCGCTGCACCAATTTTTCACATTTTCAAAGTATCAGCTCTGTTCTTCACCCTCGACCCCTCGCCTAGGTGCTGGTAATATCGTCGAGGGTTGTGTTTGTTTTAATTGTATTATTCTAATCGATCTTTACCTCGTGGTGGCTTTACTTGTAATGTGTATGATTTAATAGTTTTCTAATCGTTTGCTGTTCACGCTTATCTTAACTACGGGTTTTATTATTTTCAACGTGTAGTGTTTGTTAATTATTGAGTAGGTGTACGAGAAGGTTGTGACAGTTATTGTCGTAAATGCCTGTAGTAACGTAAATACTTAATGCTGGGTACCGGCATGGGATTGGAGTTACTTACCCACCGGATTTTGTAGGTTCGTACACACTCCCGAGAATTAGGCTCTATTTGAAGAAAGGTAAGGATTACGTAATGATATAGCACTATGGGAATCTTTAATAACACAGACTTACGTTACGTTAACCCTAAAGTACAATAACTGGAAAATATGTATTTAAAATAAAGTGCAAGCACTAGCATAGTTTCTGTTCCGCTTTATATTAATTTGCTCTCATATATTTATGAGCAGCGCCAATTATTGAACATGTATGGTAAATTTTGATTTATTCTAAGTTTGAACCAAATTCTGGGTTTGTCAGACTTTTCTCAAATTGGTATTCAAAAGATTTCAACGCGTTGCTATTCAAATTACAAAATTAAATTTAGTGAACTATTTGATGTCGATTAAGTATGTGTGTGTAATGTTTTTTTACCAGTAAGCTTCCAAAAATGGGATAGGAGGTAATATTTAATTCCCCAATTAATTTCCCGGATCTGTAAATTATTATAATTTTCTTTTAATAGGTCTTTTAACGCCCAATTTATTATTACCAATCGTAGCGCACTTACATTGAACAACCTGTTTCTTTCGGAATATTGAGTTTGCAAATATTGACAATATTTATCAACAGCACTATGATAATGAAAAGTTATGCCTAATACTAATAATGTCTGTTTTCAATTAAGTACCTACATACATCCTAATTGATCTCTACCTAAAGTTAACTGCGTTGATGTCATTATAACGACAAGGAATATTTCAGTACGTACATATTTTATTAGTATGCTTTGTTTTATAATAACTATACGGTACAACGTTCACATATCCTCATATAATTGGTATATATATAAAACTACTCCATGTCATCAACTGGAGGCTATATAAAACAAAATAGTGCTTGTGTAAATTTCTTGAAAGCTTATATTTTACATTTCCGCCCGCCTTACGTAAGTTACGCAATTCGCAGAGACTATAAAAAGCTATTGAATTTTCATGATGTTTCACGAAAAGGCCGTTTTACCATTTTGGTTTCGAAAATATGAATTTTCCATTTATTTAGTTTTATGAACTAGTAATTTGAATAAGTTATTTCAAATGGCATTAAGTCTTTCGCCGCGTTTGTTTGAAAGAACCTGATGTTGAACCAAATATGCATAGATACTACGTACGATGAGTCGTTAGCGACTCATCGTAAGTCGAGAATTGAATGTCATTAAATTACTACTTTATTTCTTTGCGCCTACTGTACTATTGTACCTACCGCAAAGCGAAATACTTCTGATGAAATTTTATTGCTAGTTTACTTATATTATAATTGCCTAAATAATCAAAAATATATATAACCTAGGTTTCTTTTATTGCAAATTCATATCTAGCAGGAATTTAGAAAAGTAGTTGTAATTCCGTAAGCCTTCAGGTAGTAAATAAAATTATCTAGCAGAAATGCTAATTAATATTCTTCTTATCGTGTAATCTAAGCATGGTGGTATTTGTAATGATATCTTATCTAGCAAATCTGTTTGAAGAGAATAATCCCAAGATAAAGTTGTTGCACCTACTGGACTGAACATGGCTCAAATAAATGATTTACATCGCTCCTCAATGAGAAAATCTTAATTTTTTTTATTATTACGTGAACCTACCTACCAATATTAATTTTAACGAGCTTGCAAAATCACTAAATAAACTGATAATGAAAATATAATGTAGGAGATTGAAGCTAAAAAAAGTTAAGCCATCGCTTTTATCACAACAGTCTTAGTTATTCTGTTTCCTAAAAATATTTCCATTCTTACATTTTCCTGGAAAGAATGTCGTGGGAACTTTTTGGACGAAAATAAATATCCTACATTGATCTATTGACTCGCTCTCTATTTATTCCTTCGCCTTGGTTTTATTACTCTTTGTCCTACTAATATCGTAAACTTTTAATATGGGTACTGTATATTATACTTGTTTGTATGTGAATAAGTGCTTATTGAAGAACTGCTGAATGACCAAGTTGTATATTTATGGCTTGGTAAATTATAATCTAAGCTAGCTCAAGGCATACCGCTAATTATTCTGAAACTTTTAAAGGGTTATCAGTAGATGTTATGAACAAACGGGTAACTATTTTACCCGTTTGTTCATAATTTCTAAAACCCCTAGTCGTTTTCAGGAGACGACTTTGGTTATACGTGCTCCGAGAATCAGGCGAACACTAGATTAAATTTGATACCTAGTAAAGATATTAGTAAAACGTTAAACGCATGTTTTTTTTTATTTTTTTTGCTGTGGTATATAAACAGCAACCCGTTTGTAATAATTCGTTTAATATTTCATAATAATCCAGAATTTTATTTTCTATGGGTGAGTATAATATAATATATATGTATATTATCACATCGAGAGAGCATTTTTCTGTAATGTTTTTATAAATGTACCTATTATTGTTTTCAAAAACATGACTGTCCATTTTGTGACAGAAAGTTAAGCAAGTATGTAAGTACCTGTCGTATATTAGAGAAATACTTCACGAAATTTGAATTATAATATACTTATACATGTAAATATCACTGTATCAATAATATCTTGTTCTTTGAACTATAATTCAACCATAAATTTTATAATTTGTGGTATTCAATTTTATTGGTACCCAAAATAAAAACCCAAACCCTTCACCACCTTCAAGTTCAATAGATTGCAATTTTATAAAGTTGTGTAACCTGTCTGTTATAAACTAGGTGTCAACTATAGTATTAAATTATAAAGTCATGCTTATGCATGCAAGCAAGCCGTAGCAAAAACGAAAATCTTAGGAGTTCATCGTTCTCGGTGAAAATAATACTAAATGTGTAGAAATTGTCGCGTGCTGGAAACCCTCGCTTAGGTAGGTACCTACTTTCCATGCCCTTCGTCCCTGAGAGGGAAATCTTTTGAAAGTTCTGTAATTTTATTACGTTCTTGGTAATTCAATTTGTTTACTTTTATTTGACGAGTAATGCGCTTGACTTTTCCTAGATTAAGTTGAATAGGATTACAAGCCTCAAATGCGTGAATGGATATTTGTACGGTTTTGTAAGTATAGAAGAATATTTTATAAGAAAATCTGTATCCAAAACTAAATGTATTAATATATAAAATTTATATTTTAGAATCAGAACAAAGAACTTAAAATAATGAAACTAAATAAATTAAAACTAAACTAAAACTAAATTTGCCTGAATAAAACTAATTAGTTTCATTTATTATTTAATTTTATTATTAACTCTATTTATTATTAACTCGCTTTTTACTTAATTTGAACTCATAATAAACACTTCGTCAATAACTTGTGTTGTGCATTTTATTCTCAAAGGATGCAATTTAAAAACGATGATGATTTTAAACTTGACGATTATATTTCGATTGAAACTTCCAAGGAAAAAATTTACAATACTATATATATCCAAAAATATGTTACAACCTTTTTATTCTTACCTAAGTATATACAGGCAACTTCGCAAACGTCGTTATTCAATAACTTTATCACGTTAGGGGTAGTAAAATATTCAAATACAGTAGGCGAGTATTAAACGGCACAGGGCAATAAAAACTTGGTTATTTTCCAGAAAATTGAGCTCACTGGAACAGTTTCTTATTATTATTTTAGTAGTTGGGTCTTAGCAGTCTGCCTTTACGGGTTATTAATGGGCTAGCAGCCCCGCGGGGCTATTCTTTACCTTAATTCTAAGTTGTAACGTATGACTGACACGCTTGTTAACTTTATCGTGACGCACACGCAAAAGAAAATATTCGAGGAATGTGTAATGAAAGGTTATTAAAAATCCATGGACATTTTTCAGAAAAAGTTCATTATTTTTACTTGGCTCTAGTGAAAAAATATTTAATTCTGTTTATTGGGTATTGATATACCATCCATGAGCCTATGCTTGCTGCTTTGGGGATGACACATACGTGCACATTAATAAGAATCACATGAAAATGATTTAAATGAGCAAAGGATATTTTTGATCAATGGGAAGTTTGGGAAATTCTTTCTAATGTCAACGTCACTTATGGGTATTAGAGTAAGTTTTTATCAGCTGTTGAATGAATAGAGCGGAGTACGATTGCTTTCTAAAATTTTATGGACGTTATTTATTGAACTTACGGTAATTTTAGATGTTTGTTACCTCATCATCATCAACTTCCCTCCACGATCACTTCACTTTGGAATCATTCGCATCAATTCATTTTGGATGATTCCATACTTAGATCATTTAAACTTATTTATGATAAAATATCCGTATTTTCTAGAATTAAGTTTTTCAACGAATACGGATATAACCTCTAGCTTGTTTATTCATTTGACAACTGACATGACATATTCAACGGTGATTTAGCTTGATAGCTGTACACTTCTCAACGCTATCAGCTAAACCTCCGATGAATTTTTTAATATATTTTGAATATATTCATCATAAAGTTTTGATACCTAGTAATTTTAGCTTTCTGTTACTACTAGGTTAGTTATAGTGATAATCTTGGCTGTTGATTTTCCTTACAAATAAATAAATAAATAAATACCATTGTTTCTATGAGATGAGTGCAGAGAAATTGCTAGTGTCGCAGCGGGCGCATTGCGGCGCGGCTGCTAAATCTCGCGATGACCTCGATACAGACAAACCGACTGAAAAACTTAGAGCTCAAAAATCGATTCAGCCTTCTGACTTCTTTCAGACTTTCTTGTTATCACGCGGATAACGTCTCATATCTTTCTAAGTTTTATAACACTGCAAGTTCATTTTGCTATTCTTATATTGAAGTTCTATCTACATAGTAGGTAGTACTTGCCGTACTGTAATAGCTAGTAGCGTGCTGTCTTAAGGAAAGGGTCGTAGGCAGGCTAGGTAGGTACTAAATATGTTATTTCTTACATTTTATAGACTTTTTTCAAAATATTGAAGAAGTGTCATTATGACGTAGTTTTCAATATTGACTTTTTTCCAGAATTAGGTATGTACTTAATTTTTTGTCACGCGGCCAGACTTTGTTGCTTGGCGACCATACACGTGATACCGAAAGTACAATATCGACCTGCCTCGGCCCCTTATGAGCCAGTAATTATTTAAAACATTCGGTCTTATTCATACGAAATAAGGGCGGAATTGTGTGGGATATCGCACGCAATGGCCCGTGCAGGATATAGGGAATAAAATATTCACGAGCCTCAATTAGGTTCTCGTTCGAGTTTTTACTTAAGTTCTCCGGCTAAAGTTTCTTCAATTTTGGGGTTTACAAGAAATTAATAGTTAGTTCCTTATCTGCAGCATTTCATTTAAGCTATGCCTTGTATAAAATATTAATTGAATCCCTTACTTTTTTAAGTGCCTATTTTGCGATATTAAATCAAACCAGTTGTCTAATAACAATCTACCTAAACAGGTGTGCAAATTTGTATAACAATCACAAATAAAATATTTATGTAAAATAACTAAAATTGGAATCAGATCTCCAGAGCAAATTGGATCTCGAACGCCTTGAAATTTTAAACCAAATAATTTCCATTTTGAGTTAAAAACAATTAAAAATATTATTTAACAATTGTCATAGTTAGATTTTAATGGCCCTCGATCTCAGAAGGGTTGACGATCGCGCCGTAGCGCGCAGGGTCTGAAATTGGCTAGCAGGTTGGTTACCCTTAAACAAGACCGGTGTATCGCATGTTTGTTCAATACGTACTATCATTTATTTGACGGCCGATAAATTGTGCAGAGTAATAACGCCGTCTCATGATTTAATGTGCGATTGGGGTTCCTTGGATTTATTTAAATGCAGTCGTTTAGGCTGGGACGACCTTCCGGCGCCTGTTGTTATCAGCAGCTGAAAAGAAATAACACATTTATATGTGATTTATCTTTTTTATTGTGAATATTATGCTTAGTTGCAAATCATTGTAAATTATTGCCCTTGTGAACAGGTGGTACAAACAATCCGTAGTGTCCTTTGTTTAAAACAATGTTTGTGGAACATTTTTCGTTCATGTTTGCCGTTATGAATAATTTTACTTCTTCAGTGTTAAAATATTATGTTACAAATAGTACAGTAAATTACGTACCCGCGTTGTTTTTAAGATGGGTTGGTAGGTAGGTACATATATCATTAGGGTAGATGACTGAATAAAATTATTTGTCCGTTATAATTTCCAAAAATTATACACCTGTATTTGTTTTTTTTTTGCAAACGAGAAACCAAGACAATACAGTTCATTAAAATGGTGCGTGACGTTACGCTTTCTTGCGATTTGTAATTTTTTTTTACGTTAAAGCCAACTTCGGAACTTTGATGCTCTATATCTTGGCTCTTTCTTATTGATTTGATAAAGAGAAAATAGATGTACAGTATTATTGGACACTATCAGACGGACCAACCAGAATACCTATTTTTGTATGTAGTCATGCCATAATATACATGACGTTACTAAATGATAGATATTTTCCTTTTAAAATTGCATCTAGATAAACACCTTCGATCAAATTGCACCCTTAAATAAAAGATTTGTGAACAGCCTACATACAGAACCTATACAGAACGTCAGCAGCCAAATATATTTCTATAGATTTCTTGAGTGCTTGCAAAGAAGCCATCAATGGGGCATGTTTTAGTTTGAGGAAACATGATAGGCGTGTACAATAGCGGACGCACACACGTGCGTATGGTACGATACGTGTTATCTCTCGTGCTGTTTGCTCAGATTAGACTTAGCCGTGTGGCCCACTGTCAAGTTCAAAATGTCAAAGACATGGCCAGACGCGCTTTTGAAGGTCGAGTCGAAGGGTCAATGCTCCGCGAAATGCGGTAGATTAAACTGCAGTTTAAGTTTAGAAATTTAAACTGCATTGCGATGAAAAATGAGAAAGCCGAGTTTAAGAGGTTGCCGAATTTGCACTTTTGGCTCACATAATATAAGAATCTATATATATAAAAATTAATCCCTATTTCCCTTGG
Organism: Gymnoscelis rufifasciata; assembly: GCA_929108375.1. Taxonomy (NCBI): domain Eukaryota; kingdom Metazoa; phylum Arthropoda; class Insecta; order Lepidoptera; family Geometridae; genus Gymnoscelis; species Gymnoscelis rufifasciata. The sequence continues at coordinate 5,304,868 of OV815302.1, read as the reverse complement.
TCACGGCATCTCGCCTGAACGGCTGGACCGTTTTCGCTAATTATTTTTTTGTACTGTTTGTTATTATCAGGAGAAGGTTCTTAAGAAAGAAATAATTAAGGGAATTGCGCGGAAAATTAGAATAATTAAAATTAAACTTTTTTAATGGCCTAATATTAAAAGTTCATTTTAATATTATGAATTATACCAATTCGAATTCAATATTCATAGTCATAACTATCGGGTTAGCTAGACCAACCTGACAACTTTATATAATAAAGCAATTGACTTAATAAAATCAAAAATCTGCTCATTTATGGCGTCTAAGGCGGAACAAAGTTCGCCGGGTCAACTAGTCAGTAATAGTTGCAAGGATAGATTGCTATCAATGATCAAAGTAGTTTGGTACGTTTGAATGTGAGTTTTTTTTAATTGTTGTTTAATCAAAGTCAAAACGTTTATTTCCTTAGACGCGCAGGGCGTACATGGACAGGTCAATTTAAAGGTAATTTTAATAAAAACTAAGAATAATCAAGGAAATAACATTGTCTTGACGGTTCGCTTAAATATTTACACTCTGAATAAATAGGACCTAGTCTAAATAGAACCTCCTGAGACGCACTAGGTCACAAAGCTAGGTAAAAAATATATTAAAAATCTGTTTTAATGTGCATATAAAATAAAGGAAAGCCATTTCTAAAAGTTCTAGTAAATTTTTTAAATTATGATCCTATGTTGATAAATAAGAAAATTTTACTTAATGATGTCAAACTAAGATAACTAGGAATATGCGTATAGGGTTACCATGTCCTGAATATATCTAGTTACAAAAAGCTTTATGTAAACACAGCCAATGCGTTTCATATTTATGACATGGGTTTATCCACCGGATATTTATTTGCAAATCTAAGGTAAAGGATGTTTGAAGGACAACGCGATATCGGAATCACAAATAGGATGTTAGAACGGGCTAAGTTGTGGATTAGGCATAATGGGAGCATTGTGTTTGTACCTATTTATAACCCTGGATTTTTTCAAATGTTTCTTGTAGCTTCAATTATTTAGGTAAAGTAAATAGTATGCACTATGATATATAACAATATAATATGTAATATAAATAGGGTGTTAGAACGGGCTTATTTGTGGATTAGGCATAATGGAAGCATTGTTTGTTTGTACCTTTTATAACCCTGGATTTTCAGATGTTTCTTGTAGCTTCAACTATTTATGTAAAGTACAAGTGGACTACATATTAGGTTGTAATATTTAATAAAATTTCACAATATAATATATTATCCTAATAATAGTTAGAATAGTATTTTTTTGATCGAAGAATTATAAAATTTGGTTCATCATGTAAGTTTTGGTAAGTTCGTCATGCAAAAGAAAAAAATATTAAATTGTTGTAACAACTGCGTCAGTATGGCCATAAAATATGTTTTGAGAATTATTTTATAAAAGTTATTACTAACTAACAAAGGACACTCATTTACATAGAATGCGAATTATTTTGTCACACATCTGAATATTATGCCAAGTTACAATGCCTCAAATAGCAAATATCAAAATAAAATTTCAACGTAGATAAATCAATTTTAAAAATATATACTATAATTTCAACTATTCCGATTACTAATTCTGACTTATGATTTTATGGACCCGTCAGGTGTAAATCGGTGGTGGCCGCGGCCTATTTGTGTCAGGTCATACTAAAAATACAAAATCTGTGAATTAGAATGGTAGAGAAAGTTGAAACGGCTAATTCTCCGGGAATAAAAGCTGGTACGATATGGCAGCGGGGGCGGCATGGCTACTGGCGCGTGTCACCACCTGTCAGGTAGCACCGGCCACCGCCACCCCGCCAGCCGGTGCCTCGTCTATGCCACTACCAAACAATCAAATTTGTATTTGGAGCTCTATGGTAGTACTGTTTTTTTAAACTTGGCCTGGACTATGCCACTGTCCAATCATATTTTGTATTTGTAAATTCTTTATGACCTATTTTTAAACTTGTGGTATTGTTTATTTCTGTCGCCCACCCTATGATACTACTAAACCATCAAATTTGTATTTGGAACTCTATCGTAGAGCTTTTTTTTAACAGTGAAAGGTATTATTAATCGACTTCAACTCAAATTTCAAAGGCTCATACAATATTTTTACATAATATAACGAATACTTCGTTTTAATTTATCAGTATTGTTTAAAAAAAAAATTGAACTAGAGTGAAACTTAAAATATTCTATCTTTTCTTTTTCTTTCTTTACCCTTTTAATTTATTTTCTTTTATCTCTCCTTTTTATTCAGCCGAAATGTCTTAGATGCCGAATAATGCATATAGAGTAGAGTTTTGCCTCATATAAGTGAAAATTGTTCGTTAGTTAAGGGTTTATTTGTAACGTAGTATTCTGTGGCTAACCCCACTGATAGTGGCTTATTAACCGTCCTCATATTCCAAAATCTTGCATGCATATTTTATACCTTTAAATATTTAATATTCAAATTTTTAAGCTTAAAGTGTTTTTCTTTGCATGCTTTGCAATTTAAATTTCTATAAAACGTTTCTGGCCTGAAAACCAAAATAAAATGGACTGCATATTTTCATAATGTTTTAGAAAGGTTATAAAGGGTTTAAAAGAGTCGTATCTTTAATTCATTAAATTATCAATTATTTAAGCGTCAACTGCAGATGCACACACACAAAATAAACAATAAAGTGTCGAAATATTGGTTTGCGTTAGGAAATCGCCAAGATCGGACGATCGGTCAAAATATGAGTCAGAGGCATCATACGATGTGTATTTTGCTGACGGGAAACTTAAACATGTTTTGTAACATCGATTGTGAACTGAGCAATTTTAGGTACCTCCTGACTATCGATAATACAACAAACCAACTAGGATAAGATACTTAATTATTATATTTATATAAAATTAATACAGCATTTCAGCTTTAAAAATATTTTCTAAGCTTAAAGACTAATTTCTCCCGAAATGTTATAAGGAATATACCTTATTAGTATATGAATCCATAATTGTTTATTTTATTAACTGGTGACTCGCACCGGCTTCGCACGGGTAAAAAAAATCCCGGCAATTATTCGAATTTTTTTCGCCGTAAAAACCATCCTTGAACTCCAACAAACATTTTAAAATTTATTGACCAAATTGGTCAAGGCGTTGTTGAGTTATGCGCCTAGCAACAAAATTTGTGATTTATTTTTATCTATTAGTAAGATTGTCTCGCACCGCATTCGCACGATATAAAATTTGGCATTTACTTATGCATGAAAAACTCTATCTATCGCTGTTTGCATTAAAATCCCTTTGAGTGGCTTAAAACATTTAACATGCGAACAGTAACGCATACTATCAAGTTAAGGTCAAAATAAATTATTGTGAACTTCAAATTGAAATAAAACTAGGCCTAGAAATAGATATCTTTATTTGAGTTGAACACGTCACCGGTGACATTAGGGTATCGTGCGTTGCCTATGACAGCTGTAAAAAGTTTGTCACGCAGCAGTTGGTATTCGTACATCTTCCTATTTGTACCCAACTTTACTTTACTTTCTTGTACAGAACTTTCTTGTAATAACAAAAAATAGCATCCTAAAAATAACATACTATAAAAATCATTTAGAAAAGAAGAAACTGACAACTTGTCAATTTTTAGCATTTATTAAAACTAATCGCATTCTGTAAATAAATCATACAAATATAAACGTTTGTTATTTAAGGCTCGATATTTAAATCCTACATATATCTTAGCTGATAGTTTAATTTATGGTTAAGGTAAATACGGTTTTTCATAAATTTGGTCGTAAGTTGAATATAATTATGAGTTTACTTAAAGTTTACTTAATCTAAATAGCAATGTTATACATAGTTTTACCAACAAAGAATAAAAAGTTTCATTAAAAAAATTTGAATAAAAAATTTATTGACACACAAAAAAACAGAAATTTTTTGCGTTACAAAATTAAAATATAACTTATATACTAAAACCTATAACAATTATGATAACATCAATAAAATCCTGTAGTAATATAACTTTATCAAAGTTTTAATCTTCCGGTGCGATATAAGGTACGATTGTGTCAGGATATAACGATAACCCTCTTCGCGGTACCGAAATGACCATAATTACGGACCAGATGGTTCCTACACAGGCGACTAAGCAGGCACGCGCCGCCCGTCTCCGGTTGCAATGAGGGACTTCAATTAATTGTAACACCCTGTACATTCTTCCGATCCAATAGGCATCGTGATCAATTTCACAGGGAATCAGGTTTCTAATAGGTAGGCAAGTGCATCGTTTTGGGGTGCGAATTGATACTTACTGTGCAGTGCTTAAACCATTATACAAAACAGTATGTAAATAATTATACAGTAATACTGGTGGGCCACCATTGTAAGATAGCTAGCCAACAAATTGTTGAATGATTTCTAAAAAATGATATTCAATTCAGATAATTTAATTTTCGGGACATTAAATAATACTTAGTTACGCCAGTAAATGAATATTCACGTAAACGAGTTCAAATAATATATTATAAAATACATTTTTGGGTTCCGTAATTTTTCAATTGACTGAGGTCGGAAGCAAATTTAAACTATTTCGACGTTCAAAAATAGGCTGCAAAATCTGGAATACTTTATTTGCTTAAGAAATTGTGTTTGCACAATGACGTAGAGGTATTCCAATTCGAGCACCAATTTTGAAGAATACCAAGCCAATTTTTGATTCTGCGCGTGAAGCGTCTTTTTCCGAGTGTCGAGTCAAATAACATTCAAAGTCAAAAGTCAAAGTCAAAACGTTTATTTCCTTAGACGCTTATGCATACATGGACAGGTCAACTTAAAAAGTGATAAATATGTTACTCAGTTCAATAGCTTGTTCAAATGCTTTAATATTGAATTATGCTATAGACATTGAAAGACAATAATTAAACAGCATTGAAAAAACTTAACTCCGAAGGCTAGATCATATCAAAACTTAGAAATAGAAAGCAACAAATCAAAGCCGACCTCTTTCGATCGACCTTCAATAATCGTTGGTTCTCAGAAATGTTATAATCATACATTTCCCCGATATTAAACAAAACAGAAGGTTCGTGTTTCATAACAATGAAATGCCTAACACAATAAATGAATTAATAATTGGCTTAGTCTGCATACCGCGTCGTTTCCACGAAGGTTAAGGAGGAGTTACGTAATTAATTAATTTGGGGTGAAATTCAAAGGATCTGCTTTGCTTTTCATCAGGTTTTAATTTAATTAAAATGATTCCTGTATAGTTGTAAGAGTAATTCCCGTGGGAGTATGTATAGTATTTATCCGATAATTTATGATTTATTTTTTTAAATGGCGTCCGTGGTTTATCGTTATCTCTTCCACCAAAGTTAATACAAACGTTATTATTTCTCAAGGAAAGGCAACCTTGTGAAAATATATTACAATGACGGCCTAATAAAATCAAATTATAGAGCAGAGAAGTAACAAACAGGCAGATTACGAGCTACATACGTACTGGGAGTTACGTTTTCGCATTTATAATACTTAGTAGTTTAGTAGGGATAGGATAAATCTTATTTTCGACTGCCTCAGTAGCGCGGTTGGCGAAGGTCCGCTTGCGGTGCAAGAGGTAGCAGGTTCGGTTCCCAAGGTTTTTGAATGTTCTGCAAGCACTTTCTCCTTGTTTCAAGTGTTTAATATGTATAACTAGCGGCCGGCCCCGGCTTCGCACGGGTAATTATTTTAAGTTTTTAATTGTTGTCAAATATCGATTTTTTCTCGACCTAAAAACTTTCCTTGAACTCCAACGAACATTAAAAAAAAATGGTTAAATTGGTCCAGGCGTTGTTGAGTTATGCGCTTAGCAACACATTTTGCGATTCATTTTTATATATAAGATACATATAAACATGTATATCTATTAAATCAAGTATTTCAGATGACTCGTACCCGTAATATAAGTTTAGAGCTTGTGTGGATTGTAAGGAAATATTGTGTGTTACTATTTTCAACACTTTCTTAGCGTAGATATTGAATATTATGAAGACTATCTAAATTTGTGGAAACCAAACATGTTAGTGGTTAATAGTGTTTGTTCAATCACCGTAGGATCTAGAAGGAAAGCACATTAAGCCGTATAGTGTGGATATGTTTACGATCGCGTGGCAAAACGCTTTATGACCAGCTGTAAATAACACAATTAAAATTAACTATTATACCTAGGTAGCTCGAATTGACATTACTTAGGTAAGAAATATTTCAGATTGATCACAAATACGCTATTTTAAAGTAGCTTACAGATCTTTAATCGTAATTATACCGAACAAAAAAATTAATGTCTATTTTTACATAACAAATGATTGGCTGCAGTAAATATATAAGCACTACTACAGCTATTAGATTGCCAACGCTCCCATATGAAAAGATTTTTAACAAAAATGTATTAATCATAAATATCAAAAGTCATTATTTAAAACGTTTATGAAAAGCAGGTGCAACTTACGATATTCTTAGATGTAAGTGAAATATCTCCAATAACAAAACGAAAAAGGATACATACGTTGGTAACATTTTCCGTTCTTCTCTTATTTTCCGTGAATCAAAGCAAAATGCAGGGCAGCCGACCGACTAGGCAATCTGGAGCATTTTATTTACTGTGGTTGACGGGAGATGCGAGACGTAGTGTCGCCTGTCGCGGCGCCGGGCCTTACTCATTCCCTCTCTAGGGTTGACACACTGACATCACCATTTTCTTTTCTGTGGTTGATACATGGTTCTATGTTTCTTTTTCTTTATATGTATAACAAAATTTAATTTGTTTCTGGTTGCTATGTATGTATTGTTTTCTCCGTGTACGATTCATGTTTTCTTTTGACAGTTCCAATCGCTGCTAGTTGTTGACACAGAAATGCAGAAATGCGGTGACACCTTGATATTTCGTACTCCGGCGCCGCCGGCTCTAACCGATATTCTTTTATTTTATTTTTTGGCGGAGAAACAGAAAGTTTTAAAATATTTGTTGCCAATTGATGACACGAACTAAGATTTAAAAAGATCTTATATAAAGTTTTAAAATGTAAATTATTTTCAGAGCTATAACTGTCTGTCCGTCTGTTAGAGATATCTGAGAGTGTTGGTTGTGGTTAATTTTATGTAGAGTTTTTTTACGTGCAATGTTGGAGATTTTTTTACTACCAACGAATGTTTTTAATAAGAAGTGCTAGTAATTTGGCATTGTAACAAGTTAGACACTTTTACCGTGACATATTATAACAGCAAAACTATTATTTTAACCACTCACTGAATAATCAAGAAATATTAGAAACAATTACACCTACGAAGTAGACATTTGGTAGATAAGTTTTTACAGGTCAGGCTAAGAACGGATTTTACTAAAATCCACAAACGGTGAAACGGGGGTTGAAAGTTCGTATAAAATTACTATGTATTTGAAGTAAAGATACTTGAAATTTGGCAGGTATGTGTAGTATTGTGTTTCAGTTTTTATAATAGCACTAGTTTTAAACCTTAGTGGTTTTCTGTTGCTATATTAGTGTTTAAGTAAACATATTTTATGCGTAAATGATAAATAAACAAAATTTAATAAGATGTAGACATCAGTTTAAACGGATTTCATAAAACTTCACCAGTAAGGGGGTAAAATGGGTGAAAAATTTTACATGTTGTAATTCCATGTTGTAAAATATTTTCACGCAACATTTTTTTTTCGTTATCGTAAAATGTATTGAAAACTGTAATCGTTCTTAGGCAGGTTCACACTTGTGTCACTAGTAGCGCTTGCTAGAATCGTTGCATCGCCAATAGAATGGAGGTGTAGGTACTAATAATGTATTTTTAGAAATCAATACCATTTTGGGAATTATCCTTCCATTGGGTAAACCTTCCTCGTTATTCAGGTTGCTCAAATAACTAGCCAGTTAATCAAAAAAGTTTTGAACTAGAACATTTTAGTTAGGTTTTCTTGTTAAACTCCGAGACAGCCCTAAAAACTTCTCTGTTATAAGCTCGTAAGCTTAGGCGCCGTAAATTGGAACTTGGGCTTGGTCTCAAGTCTCAAGTGTAGCTAGTCGTGACACAATGTGCCGGTTTTTAATTAAAACTGAGATTTAGTGGAGGCTTATGGAACAAGACTATTAGCTTAAAATGCGTCTTTGTATTTTTCCTTCGCAAAACTGAGAGGAAAGTTTTTTCATGCTTTCATGTTCTATCGAATAAAAAGTCGGAGAACACTCGTTTTTTATTCCGAAGGTCGTAGGTACAAACTCCGCCACGCAGAGATTTTTCTTCAAAAATGTATGTGCGCTTTAAGTAAACCACGTGTCGGTAAACATCGTATGGAAAACGGCACATGGAAACGGACATGTGACATTCGCCAACCCGCACTTGGCGTGCTCAATTAACCTGGCCTAATCTCTCTGTGTCTCTCTCAAGAGTGAAGTTCCTGTGACCCAGCAGTGGGAACATAAACAGGTGTAGTAAATAAATAGCATAAATAGTATTGTGCTTATGCATGTTCCATCGAAGAGGATCTATGCTACAATAATAAAACCGCTTTTATTAAAAACGTAAGCATGAAACCTCTTTGATTCATTCAAAACTCACATACAATCATATTATGATCCTCAAAAAATTAAATTTGGATCGCGTTTTATTTATAGAAAAACAAAAACAGAGAGTTTATAATCACAAAGTTCTAGTCAAGGTGTAATGTAATCGAAATAGAAAATTAAAATTACTGATGGAAAATTGATTAAGCTCAGAGTTTATTATATAAATACTTAGCTAATACATGTCAGATGTAGCTAGCTACCCGTAAGTAGCAGAATACAATGTACCTATTTATTATTAAGGTTTTTAATTAAGATAAAGGAAAGCTCAATAAATAAAATAATAAACTTCATTTTTATAATCTAACTAGGCTCAGTCCGAAGGTATAAGTATACCATTCGAATAATTTACTCGTCTGTGTCGGAACGTCTCCACAAATAACTGAAACGTAAGTAAGCATTCATTTTACAATTCAAATTCAGCTTACATAAGCCGGGTTTGGCTGTACCAGCGTAGCCTAGTTGTCTGAGTGTGGGTATCGAGCCGCCCGACTGCTACGTAGTCTGTGCTCTCCGCTACTGTATAATCTGTGGCCAGGTTCATGACCGGGTTACAGCTGATGGATGTTTCTGTCGGATGTAGTTGGAACTGCTCAGAAAGTCTATTATATAAATAACCTCAGGTCTCAGCCTGAATTTGTACTGAATTTTATATGATGCCAAAACTTTCTGGTAAATATTAGATCGATTTTTAAAAATACTGTTAGTACTGAGTGTTTAGATAGACAGGGTGGCGTTATTTTCGCGTTGTAGACTGTTTACGGTATAAAAATGCGAAGTTTTATTTGAAGAACATTATACCCCGCGCTTAGTATTTAATACATACATACATATGTACCTAGGATATTCATGAGGGTTTTTAATTGCCATTGTTTAATTTTACATTAAAAAGTGTTGCAGGTTCTTTTAACGTTGAACATTTATATCATCCGTAAACATAATATACCTACTTAAGTTTAATTGATATTCCATCAAAACATCTCTAGCATAGTATGTATAGTATTATAAGATAGTTACGAACCACGATATTTCTTCCCCGAGGCAACTTTTGGAGGCCTTAATATCGTATTGATTGATGAAATGTAGGCAATTTCCATTTTATTGGTCAGTAAATATTTATAGGATCTAAATACAAAAACGTGGTGCCATTTCATAAGAACAATATAGCTTTTATTTCAGTCTTAGACGGACGAAAGATGTTTGTACGGAAATTTTGCTGCTTTTTCAGCTTTTTTTTTCGCAGATTTCTGGATCGGTGTGAATAACTACAAAATTAGTTTGAATTATAGAGGTAATCTAATCTTCTTATACTTGAGTTGTCTCGTCTAAATTTTCAATATTTGGTCATTAAGTTTAACTTATACAGATATGATATTGTTATGTTTGCGAAGTATTTATTCATTTTTATTGATGAAGGCACCACCGCACAACACACTACCACATACAACAAAGGCACATACAACAAACATTTTTGAATGTAGACATTTTAAATACTAATCTATAGTTATATGTGCCTGTAATAGGTGAGCACAACACTTATTGTGGCACAAACAACAGGACAATAAAACAGAAATTAAAATAGGTACACAAAAATATATTATTTATCACCTAGTGTCATCTATTTGTTAGTGAACTGGATAGAAGAAAGTTAGAAGCTTTTTTCTGAGAAAATTAATCAGTCTACAAACGGATCGGGCGGATCGGAACGGGCTGGGCCAGTGCGTGAAGCGATTTTTTCGTGTTTCGTAATGTGGCCCGGAGAAGCCTTCTATGTCTTCATGTCCCATCTTAGACCACATCGTCACTTTACATCAGGTAAGATTGTGGTCAAATGAAGGCTTATCCAGCATAAAAAAAAGGATCAAGTTCTGTTAGTTTTTGAGTTAGGTACAAAACTTAACTCGTTACCTGCCTTACAATAGGAGAATTTACCAAAGTTGGTTCTTGAAAAGGGTGTATAAATTTTGTTTTTAATAGGTTACATAGGATATAGTTGCATAACATTGTAATGTAATGCAGGCAGTAAATATTTAATACTCGTCTGTTAAGTTTCATACAAAGCTTTTACAAAGTAGGTAGGGAAAACAATTGTGACGGTATGGACTGAAATACATTTATACACACCAGCAAAGCTTTCATACGGAATATTGTATGAGCTCAGGTAACAGAAGTGTTACGGGTACAGATGCTCCTATTGAAATTGGAAATGAATCAATATATTCATTCGGTTCTGACGATATTTTATATAATATTGTACAATATCGTGTAGAGCATATAGAGTACAAGCGTAGAGTTTTGATATTACAATGCTCTTATATACGATATAATGAAGAACAATAGTTAATTTTATAGGCTTAGGGCCTTTTGCATTTATTTAATTCTCGCTGTAGAATTAATCGCAGTTTATCTAATCAGATAACCTACAATTAATAAGGACTAACTTGAGATTTAAATTAATGCCGTGACCTTTGTTTTAAACTGTGCCGGTCTCTCTTTAGTACCTACCTACCTAAAAGTTTAATTTGCGATACCTTTACTGCGGCTTTTTATACCTATTCTCATGGGAAATATTACTTATTAAATATTACATAGGCCTAGGCGTGGGCGGAAAACATGTGCCATAAATATACATATGTATATGACATATGAAAATAACTATATCCGTTATAAGGCAATTTATAAACTTTCGTAGGATTCCAAACGTGAGAAAAAGTGTATTATTTAACGTCTTCGTTTTCGGAAATTTATCGATTTGAGATGTGTCGTGGTAAATTTATAAGATTCAAAACGGCTCAACCAATCACAGAAGAGCTATTAATTTTACTCTGCTTTAAAACGCGGAAAATAACACAGTGCTCCAATGTCGGTAGCATTTATTTTTTTCACTTTATTTGATTTATAATTAAAATAAACTTTAAACAGGCTTTCTAGCATTGCATTCGCCGCTACTGTGGCAAATGACTAGCGAGCGCTGTGGATTTTAATATTCAAACATAACCTAACCTATATGTTTGTTCTTTAATTCAACCAACCGGCGAGCTCTGGTTATTTTGCCGTAAATTATTAATTAACGAATAGCGTAAAATAGAACAGTAAATCTCTCGTTTAGAATCTTACCAAAATTATCATATATATAAAATTCTCGTGCCACAATGTTCGTTCTCGTACTCCTCCGAAACGGCATGACCGATTCTCATAAAATTTAGTGAGCATATTGAGTAGGTCTGAGAATCAGCCAACATCTATTTTTCATTATGCAAAACAACGTTTGCTGGGGTCAGCTAGTAAAATCATAAATTTGCGGTTCTTGTTATTTTCCAGTGACATATACACATTGTATTCTAGCCCAATTTATGTCAAAATAATTAAATATATGTTTATTTTGTTACAGCCACCGAGCTAGACCTGCTGGGCGCGTTGTCCTTGCACAACACGTCTCGGACAGGAGTTTCCCTTTCGCCTGGAATGCAACCTCAGCGAATAGCTTACACATTATCAGGTATGGTTATAATTTACGTTTTCGGCTTAAAAATCTTTATTCAAAAATACTATGTCATATAAGCAATGCAACATCAAATCAAGTGACACAAATAAGATGCTTAAATAATGAGATGTTAACCTGTTGTTCATTTATTTAAATTTGAGGGTTACTAGTACCCGTCGTCTAGTGGCGGATGGAAAATGTTTTGAGGTTGATTAAGTAATAATATATACCTAACATGCATTAAAGAAGAATCATAAGCATTGATATTTTCACAGTTTATGCGCGTGAACCACTCTCTCTCGCTTCAACCGTAGCGTCCTGGACTTTAGCATAATAATGGATAGAGCGTTGCTACACTTTCCATCGAACCCTTGAATTACAAATATACTCGTATAGATTTTAAACAGATAATAAAATCTACATGTAAAACATTACATTCCTAAGTAACAATGTAATTAGGTGTTCAGGAATATTAACAGTTTGAAAATTATCGAATTGTTAGGTATATTTTTTCTAGAAACCTAAATATTTTTCATTCTTGTTAGATAGTTTCTTCGGAAGTATAATGAAATTGTTTTTAATCTACTTCAGTTGTAAAAAACATTCCACATATAATTTTATACCATTGCTTTGAGTAAACATCCTTAATCTTTGTCAATCTGCTGAAAAAGACACGTTTCATTCTCATTAACTATTTCAAGCAATTTATTATTTTACCAACATGCAATCAAATGTATGTTGTAAGCACTTATTTTTAGGTATACCATTTTTCAAGAGTAGACGTTATTACAGAAGTTAACGTAACCGTAAAGCATAATATGAAATCGATAAAGTTTCTCGCTGCGAAAAGGTATTCATTTCCACTAATGGGTATAAGTTACAAAAGTGCATTTCATATTCGAATTCTACCAACAACCATTAGGCTTTAGCTCTCCAATTTATAAGATGAAGCGTTCCGCGAAAGCACCAATAATGAATTTCGTGCAAATGTACAGAAAATGTAAAGTTCATCTATGTTTAACATTATTTTAATATTTCGCCCTTGATTGAGATTGATGGCCTATTGTGTAGTACCTCACAAAACAGTATGTTTTCCCTCAGGATTCACTCATTCATCTATTGTAGAATGATGTACCTAATTCTCATTATTTGGGTTCATGTTGAGTAAAATTTTTTTTTGTCATGCCTATTACTAAGAATATTTTCCTCACTTAACTCACTAAGGGGGAATAAAAATCAGCAAATAACATTATTTTATGAATAAAAAAAATAGTACCAATTCAAATACCAATTCGAACAAAATATCGGAAAGATATAGATGTAAGTAAGAAATAACACGATAATACTCTATACAAAATATTTTCATTCGATCTTATCCGCTCGTCAAGCTCACATGCGAAGTCGTAACCTTAGGGAGGCGCGCCTTTCTACATTTTAATGCACTCCGTTATAAGTCACTCGCCTTACGTGTCACTTTATAACACCAGGGTGGCTTTCAAAGGCGTTTACTGTGTTCCGAGCGAGCAATATCTTGGCCTGTTATTGGGGCTTTTCGAGTAAGAAAACCTAACCTACCTTAAAATTGTAGGAGTTAATTACTTCTGGTCAATTAAGGGTTATTTGCTATCATTGTTTACATAATGGATCGGTTTATTACACAAATATTGCAACTATTTATGTTTTTTTTTAATTGGACATTTCAAAAACCTGGATCAGGTAATAAATTGATACTACCAGGGTATAACGTTTGTATGTAAATATATGTAAGTATTTTAATGTGTACCTAGTGCATTTTATTTGCTGTTCGACTCAATGTTTTCCAGATAAAGCAACTGAAATCACAATTCATATTTCATATCTGAAGGGCATACAAAAACATTTTCTTCAATTATCTTCAAAAACAGATTGATCGTACTTCCGAGGGCCCGTCAGCGGCACGTGTCCATTGTGCGCCCCCTCTTGACATTTGCGATGGTAAAAAAGTAAAAAAGACGCGCAAGATGAACTCGCGGTGATTTAAAGAAACCCGCGGATTCAATAGACAAGGGAGCAAAGAGAAAACCAAATAGCGGGGGATCCTTTTGTTGTTCAACCGACTCTAAACTGCCTATAAGTCACGGAAAATGAAATGAAAAAGCGATGGCTTTTGGAATAGGGTACGTCAGAACATAAACGCGGAAGGTAAGGAAATAAAACGTCATTTAGGGTGAAACAACACGCATTCGACTGTTATTGGTCCATAAAAAACATGACGTTCATATTTCCTGCAAACGTGCATACGGTGCTCCATCTTAGAAATGTTATTTAAAAGGGCAGTTTTACAAAAGTCGTATAAATATTTAAAAGGCACGCTTTGGAATAGCTGTATCATCATCATCGTCCCTTTTAACGTTTCCACCGCTAGGGACTTCTCTCTTGGCGAGAGATAGCCTTAACTCACCACGCTGAATAGCTGAATCGTCTTTATAAATACATAATAACATAATAGGCAGATGAGAGATGTAAAATGTACTTATCTGAGGCTTATTAACTCAGCCTGTACACTACCTAATGTAATTAGGTTAATTGAATTCCCAGAGGCTTGTAATCCAACTGAATGGCCAAACCGGGCCGATCGCTAAAATTGATTGTAGTCCCCTAGTGCTAGTGCGAGAGGAATTTACAACACTCCTATTTATTACCTAACCATTGGGGATCGGATGGTATATTGAGATTAACCATTTGTTAGGTTAGTGTTTTGTCTAAGAATACGTTTTTTAATATGACATGCTTAGTTTTACCAAGCGTATATAGGTAAGGTGATGAGAAAAGCCTAATTATACTCCATATAATACTTTATGAGATGTGTGAAAATAATAAATGAAAGTTTGTTTGATAATCTATATAATAATATAAATAAAAATGAATTATTGTTAGTTAGTCTGATTAAAACTGGAGAACGGCTGAACGGATTTATCTTATCATAGTCTTGAAATATGTTCGTGGAGGTCTAGGAAAGTTTAAAAGTCGAGAAAAAATCGAATAATTGTTGGGAAAAAAAATTGAATAAAAACCCGTGCGAAGTCGGGGCGGGCCACTAGTTTAAAATAAGATGTTGATTAGGCAGTCATGTTAAGATAAATTATGTATAAACTGAGGTTTTTTTTAATTTTTTCGTAATACATGATTTCCTACTTGTTTATTTATTTTTATTCACTCGTCCAACATTAAATTTAAATATTCAGCTCTTGTAACATTAACATTAAGATACTTACCTAAAGTTTCTTGTCATTTTCAATTGTTACTTATTAATATCTAAAATATGTGAAATGCACATTTCATCATCATCATTTATCACATCATAACATTTTAGATTCTAACATAAATGTAACGTATTTTGGTATCTTTATTATTATACTTAAATTATTACGAAAAGTTATATATTCTTTATTAAAGGGTGCAAAATAAACGTATAATTTTCTGCCATCGTCTTAAAAGGGTATAATAATGAAAAATTGGTATTGATCTGGTTAGTTTTTGAATTTATCGCGAACATACACAGGCCTCAGTGAGACCTTTAATTTAAATAATGTAGTGATTTAATATTACAACTAACACGTTTATTTAATTATAAATTATTTTCAATCCCGCTTTCCCTAGTCGCCGCCTCTCATTGCTGTCGGCGTGAAAAGTTAATCCACCGGCAAATGTCCACAGTCCCCACTGATTAGCTCGCCTTGACGTTTCCCTGGCCACAGATATTAGGGCTGGCTCATTGTTTTTATTTTACAATAAATTAATAAATATTTCCAGACAAACCATACAACAACATCCATCCCCGTCATAAACGGCTTGGTATAGAAATCCCCTTAGAGCATCCCCTGCGAAGGGGATTTCTATACTTTTTGTATATAAATCCCCTTACAATCGAAAAAAGCTGAAGCAGGGGATTATTAGACAAAAAGTATAGAAATCCCCTTAATGATTAATGTTATTTTTAAATAACGTAAAAAAACATCAATTATTTCAAGTCACACAAAAAACCTATCACGGGTAAACCAGTTAACTAGTTAGTTCTACAATGACCTATTTTTTACCTACATAGATTTTAATTCATAATTTTGCTCAATAATTACAGATTCTTGGTAAAATAATATTGAATAGGTACTTACTATAGTAATACATCAGAATAAGTACCTCATTTGTAGCAACTGTGAATATTATAACAATTTATAAATTCGTGTAGGCCGGGTGACTTAGCCTTAACGAGCCCACAATTTAGTGTCATCCAACCGACGGTAGCGCTCTGGTGTGAAATGCACCCCCCAGTCACCCATCCAAAGGCTGGCTGGGCTGAACTTTGCTTAACCTTGCTGATCGCTCAAAAACTCCTAAGCCAGCTATGCTATGAATGCTTCAAATAAAACACAAACAACTAATGAAAAAATCACAAAAATCTTTATTTATTTTACATACCTGGATAATCAATAACCAAATCTTCGAAGAAATTTCACTTACGAATACATAAAACCTCTCATGAATTCTAAGAATTATTTTGAATAACAAGTGTCATACGAAATATACTTTTTATGGTCAGAGTAAAATCTAGATTTTGATTAATTATACCTGAACAATCAAAATATTAGAAATAAGTTATATAATCTTAAATCATGGGTATGTAAATAATTGTAATTAATGGTAAATAATTATATCTACATGATTTATGATAGTGCTATTACAGAAATATTACATATTTATAATATTATTTTGCCATTTTCTTGTTCTCTAAACGTAACTTCCGAAATTCAATAAAATAAATTTTGGGAAATTGATTTGGGATTTTAATAAGGTTCACAAATTTTTCCTACAAATAAATCAACGAAGTTTTTTTAAAAAGTGTCCAATCATTATGTCGCCGTTAATGAGTTAAAAGTTAGCTAACCCAACACACAAAGCCCTGCTTATCTTGGGGTAAGATAAATAAATAAAAAATCGTTTATTGCCTTATTATGTTACCTTAAACTAAAATTATACACAATATAAAACTACATAAAGACAAAGGGAGTATATTCAGCATTGTGCCGCATGCCAAGACATGCGGCGATAATTTTCTATATACTCTCGCCAGGTAGGTGGATAACGATGTGTGAATTGTCCTGTATTATTTATTCATCATCATCAACCTATAATAGTCCACTGCTAGACATAGGCTTCCCCTAATGAGCGCCATAGCGTCCTGTCTTGTATTATTTATTTATCTTTTTTTTTCTAATTTTCATGATCACGGGCCATATACAATACATGGGACAGGAGTCTTATATGTATTCGTTTTGGCACAATATTGATGTCCACCGTTTAGGAGTACTTTTGATTTTTTTTTAAAGATGAACTTCAATTCTGCGCTACTTGAACCACTAGCCATGATTTTTTTAAAACAAAATACTTTTAACGCACTTAATGAAACCCTTCTTGCTAGATTATAAGATTTAGCTTCGGTAAGTTATCGAATTTGACAAACACGTCATAATAAGCGGACGTCATAGATAGATAGATAGATAGATAACACTTTATTGCACACCACACAAAACACACAAAAAAAAACAAACATAGACTTAATCATAATGTTGGAGAACAATGGGCGGCCTTATCGCTATGAGCGATCTCTTCCAGGCAACCTTTGGATGGACAGGATCAATAGTAACAAAAAAGACAGTGGTGTAAAAGGAAGGAAACATATAACTATATAACACAAATAAATATATACATATAGTAATACTGTTTATAAATATACAATACTTACTTGAGAAAGGGACAAATGGTATTGAAAGTAATATAAAGAGATTTTTAACGAATAAACTTAATAAAAAGATTAAATATACATACATAGTGAAACTGCAACTAAGAAGATATAGCATAGTAATCGGAAAGTTTTTTCTTGAAAATAGGAAGAGATTTAGCATTTCGAATATCAAGTGGGAGAGCATTCCAGAGGCGGATAGCTTGTCATACAAAGCGTTTTGTGAAATAAAAATCCTTTTTATTGTAAATATGTATTATATCCGACTTATTTATAAAGAGTTTTATATGTAAACCTAACTTCGTGGCGTAATTACGTCATTATAATCGGTTGGTTAATATATGGCGGAGTCATAATAAACGGATTCTACTTTAATATAAAAATGTAAGTATGTAAGTATTCAATATTATTGTACCAAGAATCTGTAATTATTGATCCATTGAACCGTCGGTTGGATGACACTAAAGTCACCTGGCCTACACGAATTTATAAATATAATAATTTAATATTAACAATTGCTACAAATGAGTTACTTATTCTTATGTATTACTAGTAAGTATTCAATATTATTTTACAAAGAATCTGTAATTATTGAGCAAAATTATGAAATAAAAACTATGTAGGTAAAAAAATAGGTCATTGTAGAACTAACTAGTTAACTGGTTTTCCGTGATAGGATTTTTGTGTGACTTGAAATAATTGATGTGTTTTTACGTTATTAAAAAATAAAAATAATCATTAAGGGGATTTCTATACTTTTTGTCTAATAATCCCCTGCTTCAGCTTTTTTCGATTGTAAGGGGATTTATATACAAAAAGTATAGAAATCCCCTTCGCAGGGGATGCTCTAAGGGGATTTCTATACCAAGCCGTCATAAACAATCACAATCAGCCTTAACAAGTGAAATTCTATTTATAACTTTGCCATGTTCAGATAAATTTACCCTGCTCAACAAATATTGTACCTTCAAAATATCAGATCTCATTTAGACTCGCAAAGCAACCCCTTGTTTAAATATTAATTTAAAATTCTCAGGACAATTTGTCCGCGAGCGATGACCCTATTTACGTGAACATTTGTCACATTTCACTAAGTCGTAACGTAATCCTGGCCATTAGTCAAATTGCGTTCGCATTCGCGTTCATTCTTTGTCGGAGGGTGTCAGCCCTAATTGTGGGGATGTCGGCTTGTCGGCCCAGGGGACATATTGTTCCGTTCACTTCCCTGCAAGTGTCAAACGTCAACAGCAATGTGTTCGCTTGAAAATCTGAAGGGATGATCGCGTCGCTGACAGATTTTTTTATCTAAATTCAAATGTATTTAATTGCAAACACTTGGCATATCATGTGGCTTTAATATTTCTTGTTAATTACACGGAATCTTTTGATTGAATATCAATTTCTGTATATAATAATAAGATATTTTGAAGAACAAAATAAATTTTATACTTTGGACTATTCATAGAACAACATGGAATCCCAAGCTATCCAGAGCTTATTAGGTACTTTCATAGATAGTCACAAGTCACTTTTTTGTACAAATTATACAAACTTTAATAACAATTAAATTCAGTATAGGTAATTAACTATACTTAATAATTAATCGTAATCTATTAGATGGTAATTGATGTGCTATAATACATAGGTATATATTTTTAATGTAAATAGATTCATCGTTATGCAGAAAAACAAGTATTACTTACTATTGAATAATATGAATCATTATGTGGCTTCGATTAATTTTTAAGCAAATAGTCTTAAGAGTTGCAACTATTAGTCTTGCTAGACAGACGTTATTTAAGCACAAATATACACTTTTATCACCTAAATGGTTAATAAGATCGCTGTTTGCTAGCAACAGCCACATGCAGTATTAACACGCTGGTGTTTGTAAAGCCTTGTCAAACTAGTCACTGCCAAGGACATAAGTGGCGCATCAATAACGCCTCTGTAGCTGACATGTCATGCATGTTGTATTCATGTTTGATCAGTAAATATGCTACGGACAGGCGAGTAGATAATAATAGAGCTTTTTAACTAATCACATAAGTTGTGAACAATCATACTTCAACTGTCTCTTTCAAAGCTTTTTTATTGTATACGTAGAAAAAGCATTATTTTCGAGCGCAGCGGCCGCAATCAGTTTGCAAGACTGAATCATCTTCTTTAATTGTCTGTATATTTGTTTGTCTGTTTGAACTCAAAAAATTTAAGACATAGCTATATAGTAGTGAATTATGGGGACCCTGTTAGGCGTTACAGCAAGTGGGAGGCAGACTTGTAGATTGGTTATTTCTTGAAAGTATGATAAACATGACCGTTCATCAATCTCTATCTATGTCTCTTTTACTTCTTTATTAACTTTGTGAACATATACGATTTGAATTGGCAACATTATAATTATTAATCTAAGAAATCAGAATGCATTGTTACATGGGAATACGAGTACGGGGATGTGGTTTAACATGAGGCGCTGAATGTATAAACATGCTAAATCTAGCACACTGACATTCCGTTTAAAAATTTGTCAGTACCTGTCTATATTCTCGCCCAGATTTATTTTCTCGCCCGCTTGTTATTCACTGACTCGCTCATCCATGCGAACTGACCAACGGGTGACTTAAGCTAAGTCAGCTGAAAACGGCAAAGAAGAGGAGCAAATGTGAAATAGGCTAAATAACTACATAAGTTATTAATAAAATAAATAAATATTTCTCGAGAAGCCACGCAATGACATGTAGCCATGTGTTAATCGTACAATCCTAATAATATTATAAACGCTTTGTGAGGATGTGTGTTAGTGTGTTTGTTGCTATTTCACGCCAAAATGACTGAAGGGATTTTGATGAATCTTCGCAATAACGCATCTCGACATTCAGATTAATACGAAGGTTACTATTATTCATGGAAAAACAAATTATTGCGAGTAAAGCCCGATTTAGATCAAATTTGGCACGAACATAGCTGTTTTTCCAGTAAATTACAAAAGCTACTTTTTACCGCGGGATAATCTATATTTACGCTGCTGGACAGCTAGTGTCTTATTATTATAGGTACAAAATATAAAATGCCCAGCGTGGACCTTCCAACTAAACCAATTTACTTGTTTTGCCTATTAATCGTCTTAGAAATCTAAATTACAGTGCAATTCAGGCCATAGCTTTTTACAACCTATGTTCAATATGCTTATTACACAGTCTTGGCAACATACTGTCAATATTATGTATTTGTACATTATATATATTATTGCTCTTAACACTATGTTCCCATGTGCGTCAAACACGATGACGTATGGGTGCGTGCGGCAACGCTGCGCTTCTCCGGGTCGAATCCTCAAGGCCTGGCAGTGAACGTATTAAGCTAAGATTACTTTATGACAGATGTGAATAGAATAAAATAGTAATTTATTGAACACAGATATAAAAACAAGGTATCCAAAAATTTGCATATAAGCATGATATTCGCATGGCATTTCCGGAGTAAGCCAAATACAAACAGTGGAGTACATACAAACATGATGGTATAAACTCAAACTAAATAACACACTTTGCGTTATAAGGGTTCTGACTCAGCTCTAAATGATCAGAGGTCGCTAAGCTACAAAACTATATCACTTAGAAACTTTTAATAAATCTCAACAATTAAAATCAAACAGGTCATTTGTGTACACTAACGATAAACGAGGGCCAATAAAATAAATCCGTAACGGGCAGTCATACAATAAAGTGTTTGTACAAAGCCAGCAAATATTGGTCTGTCACTGCATTGATATTCGCGAGGGTGATTTAATTAAACCTAAACAACGGAGGGGTTCACATCATACATTTAAATGCAATATAAACACCTGCAAATATCTCATGATTCATACAATTTTAAATTTTTATTAAAAGTACGAAACAAAATGAGTACTTAAGTTAAATTCAATAACGTAATACGCGAGGAGCTTTGCAGATAATAAATGATGAATAATATTTTCAAAAGGATTTCATTTTAGCTTGTGTTGGTTTATGAAGATAAGAGATAGAAAAAGAGAAGAAACTAAAATTTATTTTAAAAAATATTAAATCTTTGTAGTCAAGGGAAGAAAGCTGGAAATCAGTGAAAACGTAAAAATAATACATATTTCAAATAATGTAAGAACATATGCATATTATAGGTAGGTATATAATTTATGATTAATAGTGTTTAAAATGAATGTAGTAGGTATACTTAACTCGCTCCAACTGAAATAAAACTGTACACACTGTGTTTAAAGAAATCCACCCCTTAATGCATTTCTTCAATCTTATGGAAAAATAAAGAAAGCTGGATAAACAGCGAGCATTTTTCCTCCCACGCGGTATAAGTAGATAGTTAACTGATTTGGCGATGAGGTCACTGAACTCTCAAACACAGTTTTCTCTGTTGAATTTGCGTTGTCCAATTAACTTTTTATGAAGTACATAGAAACCAATGGACATTTTAGAATGAGTAGTATTTCAATGTAGAAAAACAGAAAATATTCAACAATATTTTTACCAAACCGTAAAAACCCGTAACTTGCAAACCTGTCGCAGCTTCGCAAAAGGTAGTTAATAATGTCAAACAAATTAAAAACGTTTCTTAATACAATAATGTACTTCATCATGGAAATAAAAATATTCTATTATCTGCTTGTTGTCAATCGATCCATCATCCATACTGTTTGAACATCGTTGTTTATTGCTCAACGATAATTTATCAAAACGTAGTTTATTTTTTCCGACGTTTTAAATGTGTTTCGACTATGGCAAATCACTTGGGGACGTTCTTTTGAAACAATTACAAACAAATATTTATTTCCGTGAATGTACTGCAACCAGCATTTCTGTTCACCTCAATTAATATTTATTAACGTAGTGTTATTATTTAAGTCATATAACAAGGCAATCATATAAACACTCTCATATAATTGTGCAAAACTTAGTTAGTATTATTATATCAGTTTGTTCTTTATGAATATAATATCCAATGAATAAATGATAATATACAAGTAATAGGTATTCACAATCAACAATAGGTAGTCTATATACAAGTTATCGCTCTGTAGCTTCGTCTGTGTTGAAGTGATTTCTGAGCAGAAAGAGGATTAAACTGGAAATAAAAAATTTTTTAGATTAGCGAGTTTGTAGAGTAAGTTTATTCTATCTAGATAGGTATGTGACAACTTGTGTCCTAGTTTTTTAAATAGCACTAGTTTAAACCTTTTTGTTACTATATTAGTTATTTAAATACACATGATTTTTGTTAAGTATAATTATTAAAAAATATTCGGTAAATCTACAACTTTTATATTGATGGTATTTTCATACTATTAAAATGAAATAGCATAATATGAAAGTTAAGGTTATTGTATGGGAAAAAGAAATACAATGACAATATATTACTACTTTAACTACGAAGCCACTGCTTCTATGTGTACAATAGTTTGAATTAATACTTATGGAAAAATAACTAACTTGTGTGCACCGTCATTCATTCTCCTAGTAGATCCTATCCATCCAAAGGTTGCCTGGAAAAAAAAGCTTTTAGCGATAAGGCCACCCATTGTTTCACTCATTACTATGCACATAATCACTGTAATATTTTCTTTGTTGCTGGTGTTTGAATAAAGAATATGGTATTGTATTGTTTACTCATCTGGAGAATCAATAACATAATCTAAATTTAATATTAAAAATACCCCCGATTCCAGAACCTTAGTTACCTTTAAAGTAAAAGTCATACTATTTTATAATGTGCACGTGATGCGCTTTCATTTGAGACCCCACTCGAGTATATTTGCAGATTTTCTGTTTCCCTTCCCCACTTTTACAACATCACAACCGATTTTCATCAAACATATCTAAGAACACTTGCGCGAAACCTTTAATACAAAAACTAAATTGAAATCGCTTCATCCGTTTGGGAGCTATGATGTCCCAGACAGACAGACAGACAGACAGACAGACAGACAGACAGACAGACAGACAGACACACAGACAGATAGACACGTCAAACTTATAACACCCCACTTTTTTGTGGTGGGTTAATAACTAAAGACCAACTCACGGCACAACTTCACGTACTCGTACATTCCCATTAGCTCAGAATGCTAAGTTAACTACTTGTACAAGAATTCTGGGTGCACTGTACGAAGACCCTCATATATTTTTCCTTCCGCAATTTACCCTCACCACAGGGGATAAGGTGGCATTCATGTGAGATATTATTTCGTCATCCCTTCAACCCTCAGTGATTTAAATTGGACTATTGCGTACTTTATTACACACTCGTTTCATTTGTTCCTCTTGCATCATTCATCTGCAATAATATTTATTTTTATTGTTATGGGAGAGAATGATATGGGTGGTACCAATGCTGTTTCCAAATAATTGTGTTAGGTTTACGGAATTAAGTCTTTTTTTTATGAAGCAAAAACTATTTAATCTTAGTACTCATTAGATGTTTTCATAAATTATTAGTAGTTAACAAAATGTAGAATGTCCGCATGACGCCCTTCTTTTCAGCAATATAATTATTTAATATTATTTCATTTTCAAAGGAGAACCTTTACTAAGAAACAATTTAATGAATTGATTTGGTTGAGTGATGATACGATCAATATTATTCCTCAAAAACTAAAAATAAATTTGATAAGTATGAGATGGATATGTACTACACCTAGGGTTCCGTCAACAGTTTATCCATGTTTTACAATAAAAAAAAGAAAAATCAGACTTTGCATGAAAGCCCCCTTTTTTTTATTGTGTTTTAAATATTTGTTGTTATAGTGGCAAGAGAAATACATCGCCCTCAAAGTTTTAACTCTATCTATTACGATTCTTGTGATACAGCCCGGTGACATACACAGTGACTTAAACAGACGACGAAATCTCAGTAATAGGATCCCGATTTACGGAACCCTAAAAATATATTAATTTTTCAGCACTGTACCATAATAATGATTATACCTAATAAAATGAAACAGGGGATAATTGGAAATTAGCCATATTAATGACACGCTAGAACTATATAATGTAAAGGTTAAATCAATTATGTAGAGAACTGTACAATTTGAATAAAAGAGATTTTATTCGTACAGCAAAATAACACCAAATTCAGCACCTAAATTTAAAACCTAGGCTGGCTGAAGGACGTACTAGGTGTTAGTACGTAATTTAGCCTTAGTGTATTTAGTTCAGAAGGTTAGATCTTTTCGATGCACTAGTTATCCGCATTGCAGTTAACCATTCTGTTAGTGCGAATCGAAAACAAGATTATCTGTCTGATGTGTGCCAACTTCCAAAAGGCAATGTTTCATTATTTTAGTTTATAACGTTATTTTAAACCAATGTCAAAAGCTATAAATAAGACCTGACTTAAAGGGTCAGCCAACACGATTGCTAGAAAGCTTCTATTTTCACCAATTAATTTCATCGCGCTATAAGACGGGATTTTTGTAAGCACTGATGTTTCTATGAACTTTTGGTTGCGTAGATATAATTTAATTATAATTTTATTTTTCATAGACATAATCATTTTATTCGTGTTCATTATGATATGATATATGTATTTAATTCCTTGATTTAATCATGTAGATTTCTTATCCTAAGTATCTGTATTGTGTTGAATTTTGATTATTTTCCTGAAATGCCACCCTCAATTTGCATACCGCCTATGGCAAAACATGTTGATTCCTTACATAATTATGTACCTACAACTCTGTACACATGATTTGAGCAAATGATTTTTATCTTTAGAATAATTATTGCCCTAAACTTGTACAAAACATTATAAATGCAAAATAAGATTTTAGAGAACTTTCAAAACAATCAGTAAAGGGTCAGCGTTATTTAGCAGGTTTTTGTTGCATTATAATAGAGTTGAAAATTGATAAACCATGATAGCAAAATAAACTTATCCTAAAAGATTTAAATGCTTTTATTTCAAACAAATAATGAATGTTTATCATTGCTAGGAAATGTGATTCCCATAAATCACAAATATTGTGATCATATTTCGGAAACTTTGTTTTCTATATGGAGTATTGGAATCTTCTCAAATTTCAATAAAAAAAAATATATTTATCGATGCACATTCTACAATGTTAATTTAAACTAGTTTTATGTTTTAACAATTATAATTCAGTACCCTAGTTGTCCACATGGCAGCATATCGGCTTAGTGGAAATTCAGCTGGCATTAAGCCAGTGCTGCGGCACAGGCCAAGGTCTCCTCGCTATCGGAACCATTCTTCTCATATTTGATTATTATCAACCCGAATCAAACATTTTTCATATTTACTTACCCTATTCACTATCTCAGTAACGGTAGCTTTGCGTGAGCATAGCTTTATTTATTATTAAATAAAAGCAAGGTTTTGTGAAGAGTTCGTTAATTATTAATTATTCTTGGGCTTTTAAGGCTATAGACGTAAATCTGAGCTTTTACTTTAAATATTATAAACAAAAAAGAAGTCCAATTCGACGACTGTGATTTTTCGTTAAATATTATGGAGGATGCTAACTAAAAAAGCAAATACTATCTGAAAGTAATTACTGGAGAAAGCTAAATGGCCCCTGTACCAGCAACAATTGAATCATAATTTTCGTCAGTTCAGGTAAGCAAAGGGGTAACCGTCAAATTTGTGGTTTCAGGTGATTCCCGTTCTCTACAAGTAGAGGGCGCTGCGTTCGAGCGCGCGGCAGAACTGCTGCGGCGCTCGCCCGAGTTCACTGTCCTGGCCACCCTGCGCCAGGAGCCAGCCAACTCGGGCACTATTATCTCATTTTCCCATGGGTACAACAGGTCCGTATTCCGCACCCGCACAAAACGGTTACGAACACGATTCGGCATTCTAGCTTCTAGCAGAACGGACAAACTTAGTCCGGTAACTTCTATTCCTGCGCTTCATTACTGTACTATAATCATACTCTTTCCTCAATGTAAATCTCAGTTCTCTACGCCGTAGCTAACGAGGCAAACTCTACGAAAGTGCGCCGTAGCTCTTGAAACTTTCGTAGCACTTGCTCTACGAGTTGTAGCATTTGTGTTTAAATAGTAGCTTGTAAACGCGCATTGTTAAAGTTATGTTTGCTTCTTAAATTTTAATGATTTATGTACTTTGAGTAGAACGGATTTGAATCGATGAGACGAGCTTCGGGGGCTGTCGGCTTATCAGAGAGAGGGCATCGAGCTACGTTCGAGCGGCGCGGGAGCATGCTCCACGGTGAGTTCTAGATCTCAACATCGCAGCGCGCGCTCGCATCGAGCACCGACCGATGCGATCGCGCGCATGGGGAGTATCATGTATCTTGGAATGTCCCGTGCCTCGGAATGTCCTCCTCGATATTCGTTGAACTTTCGGGCTCACTGTCTTTGCATGGATGTATGTGTGCGCGGGCGGGACGGCCTGCATGCGCCCGCGCTCCTCCTCCGCAGTGCGTCTTGTGTTCTGTGTTTGATATGTATCGTCCGAGCATCACCCCCGTCTCTCGATGTCCTCTCACTCGATGTCGTACCGCGTAGCGCTCGGGGGACGCCGCCGGGCCGGTCCGCACTTGCATTCCAAGCGACATGGGATCCCGGCTCGCCGCGCTATCCGGGGCCGACCGCCCGCTCGTCCCCGGGTACCACGCGCGAACGCCCGGCGCCGCACGACGCTCTCGTAAACTCTCGCCCGCGCGCGCGGTCCGTTCCGAGGTACATGGTCCCCCAAGATGGCCGAGCGATATTGAGATGTAGAGCCAGCCGAGGCGCCGAGGCGGTCGAATGTTGTTTGTTGCTTGCTTTGTTTGTGTACCTCGGAAGGGTTCGCGGGTCGGCTCGGAGAGCTAGTCCGGTGGCCGGAGGTGGGTTAGAACTGTGGTGCGGTGCAGGTACCTGGAGGTGCAGTCGAGCGGGCGGCGAGACGAGGTGCGGCTGCACTACGTGGCGGCCGGGGGCAGCGCGGCGCGCGTGGAGACGTTTCCGTTCCGGCTGGCAGACGGCGCGTGGCACCGCCTGGCGCTGGCCGTGTCGGGCGCGCAGGCCACGCTGCTGGTGGACTGCCACCCGCTCTACCGCCGCCTGCTGCCGCCGCCCGACCGCAACGCCACCACGCCGCAGCTCGCGCTCTGGCTTGGACAGAGGAATAGCAAACACTCGCTATTCAAAGTAAATACCACCTTATTTTATGATAACAAATTTTTATTGCTTATATTTCAAATCTGATAAGATAATTTATTTAGACGCGCATTTTCACACAACTGCCTCTTTCAGGGGACGATACAAGACGTGAGACTGGTGAGCGGGCCGCACGGCTACCTGGCCCAATGTCCCGGGCTGGATTCGGAATGCCCGACTTGTGGACAGTTCGCGCTGCTGCAGGCGACAGTCCAAGAACTTACCTCACATATCCATGATCTATCATTAAAGGTTATACAATTATCAATTCCCATAAAAATATTAACTTTTTATAATCCTATTTTGAACTGCAGAACTAAGATGGTTCTATGTACAAGACAACTTTAATAATAGTTCAACCATAAATGAGGTGTATCACTTTGTTAAAACTTAAAAGTATTACAGACCTTACATAAATAGAGATATATTTAATTAATTCTTAAAAACACACCCAGAGCAAGGTAATAGTGCTTGCACAACAAACACATACTTCTTTTTAGATTATTATGGTTTTTAACAATATTATGACTTAAAACGGGTAACATACCATGCTCATGGCGCTTGCAACAGCGTCGAAATATCGGAAAACTCATAAACCGTCAAATCATGATTTGTTACCCGTTTTAAGCCATAAAACACATACACATAATTCGTCTAGCTTACCTCAAGCCATCTATAATGTATAAAATTCACTTGGGCCTATTACAATAGTATAATCGTTACGTTCAAAGCTAATGGGTGCGGAAACAAGACTGGCACGACTGGAGCAGTGTGACTGTCAGAAGTCATGCTTCTCCAACGGTACCGTCCACGCGGACGGCGCCACTTGGCAACGAGACTGCAATCGGTGCTCCTGCGTGGTGAGTAACACCTATTCTAATTGGGGCAACTGAGATCTGCACTGATCTAAAAAAGCCGTGTTGGCTAAGTGGGAGGACACTCGACTTTCATTCCGAAGGTCGTGGGTTCAAACCCCGCCCCGCACCTCTGGATTTTCCTTCTTGAGAAATCTATGTGCGCTTTAAACACGTGCTTTAACGGTGAAGGCAAACATCGTGAGGTAACCGGCATGTTCTGAGAACTTTAAAGAGTTTGAAGCTAACAAATATTTATTCAGTTTAGTCCGTCTGTTAACCCGTCCAAAAATACAGGACACTTATTTTTTGTTATATCAGTTTAATAAGAAAGTGCATTAATAAATTTGCCGCGTTTTTGCAGCGTGGTGAATTAAGGCCTAATCTTTCTCGTCAAGAGAAAAGTCTCAGCAGCGGGAACGCTAATAGCGTAATGATGATTAATTAATTTAATATGTAGACACATAGTACCGGAGTGGGGGTTTCTGAAGTATACACACAGTAAATTTTGCATCGAAAGCATTAAATGCACTGTATCATCTTGATTTTTCTTATATGGAGAAGCAAAATGGCGTCCAACTTAGTAACATCTTTTACACTTTATAATTTTATTTAACTTGACACTGGCAAACTGACGCTTCAAGGGCAGACTCCAATTAATTTAGTTGAATTGATTTTTCTTATGCTAGAAATAATATCGGTACAATTTTTTTAAGTAATGCAAATGACGGACTTATTAATATTTTTTTGTCATTTACCCTATTTGACTACTTTATTTTAAAGTTTTGAACAATCAAATAAGTTTTCTAGTTAAAGACTTACAGAACCAGCTCTAAATAATGTTCTTATTATATTATACCTACTTACTATTATAGGTATAATATACATATAATATGAAAATGTATGTTTTTCCAGCACGGCGAGATAACGTGCAGGCCGGTTGAGTGCGATAGGGCTGAGTGCAAGAATCCAGTATTACATCCAGGAGACTGCTGTCCTAAATGTTTGAGTGAGTTTTAGATAATTCCATTTCAAAATTAACACCTTAATAATAATTCATAATCAAATAATACTTAGGGGTTAAGCTCACTTTTTGTACATTTTGGCTTAGTTACAAACATTTATATGTGTATTTATATTTTTGTGTGAAATAAAAATTTCTGAATTTATGAATACTAGTAGTAAATCAACACCTGAATCTATTAATTAAATTGTCGTATCGGGATTATTCTTGTTTATCGTAGTCCCAGAACTTTGGATTTTCCCATTGGTATACGAGTACTCTATTGTTCTGCATGAAATGAAGTTGAATAATTTCATATGCTATACGTCAAATTCCTATTTTCATTAAGTTATGAAAGGAAGAGATAGACATCGCTAAGATCCAAATTATTTCAGAACAATGTCTACTACAAGGAAACCTGTTTGAGCACGGCGAGCGATCTGTGCCCAAAGAATGCTCAGAGTGCGTGTGTCACGACGGGAACATGGTGTGCGTCCGCTCCGACCCGAAGGTCGTGTGTCCTCCGCTACCCTGCGACCCTTCGGACCAGTTCACGGTTCCTGGAGAGTGCTGCAAGTTCTGTCCAGGTAAGATGCCTTCTTAAATAAATAATTATATCCGGACAATCAACACAACATCATCTAGCCCCGTGGTGAGCTCTAACTCTAAGCTTGTGTACCGGGTATGAGACATCTGATATCTATATATATAAAAATGAATTGTTGTTCGTTAGTCTGATTAAAACTCGAGAACGGCTAAACGGATTAATCTTATCATAGTCTTGAAATATTCGTGGAGGTCTAGGGAAGGTTTAAAAGGCGAGAAAAAATCGAATAATTGCCGGGAAAAAAATGAATAAAAACCCGTGCGAAGCCGGGGCGGGCCACTAGTACTTAATATAATAGACATACCTCGAGAATAAAACTCAACTTTCTTTACTAACCTCCGCCTCCGTTTCGAGAAGTCGATTAAAGTCGTATTTTGGGTCTAGGAGCCGCTGGAACTAATAACAGTTTGGTCAAAACGAGGTTTAGGTACATACAATAGGCCTTTCTTAGAAAGTTACGGTTTTAGCGTGATACTTGCGAACGTTAAAGGTTATTTTGGGCACACTACACACACTACCAGTTTAATGTCTGAGTCGATGAGCTTTGTAATAACAATAATAAAACTTTGTAAACTTTGTCTTTATGTTTTTAAAAAGTTATAAACTCCATTGTTAGGTTAACACGAATATTTGAAATTCGTGTAGGTAAACTGTTTCCATAGAATCTTTAAATAATTCAGAATATGCAATAAAATTTTCTGAGCGTTGTAAGACATCAGCCAAAATTAGTGACTTAGGTACTAAATCGAAACCTACGTTCTTGTTTTCTCCGAAACTTATACCATACTCTTGTTTCAGGTGTAGATTACTGCAGCATGGGTCATTCGTGCGACGAGAACGCGACCTGCATGAACCTTAACACCAAATACACCTGCAAGTGCAACCAGGGCTTCCACGGCGACGGCCTTACCTGCAGAGGTAAGTCGTACCAAACAACCTACGAATCCATAAAGTATATATATACTACATAGATACGTGCGTCATAGATAAATCATATATAATTGAATTGTATGCCCTAGAACTAGGAGATTTTAACTAAGACAACCGACATTTTTGGTTTGGAAAATATGTTAGATGATTAATTTAATGCTGTGTGTAGATGTGGACGAGTGCCAAGAAGCGGGCGACGTAAACGGCCACCACTGCCACTCCAACACGCGCTGCATCAACGTCGTGGGCGGCTACGTGTGCCAGTGCCTGCCCGGGTACACAAGAAAGGATAAATTCAACTGTATTGAGGTATGTCTATCTGAATGACCGACTGTTAAAGCGTCCGCGAACGCCTAAGTCATTAAACGCCGGTGCGAGTTTATTTTGTCGAGTCTGCTTTGTAGTATTTCGCCAAGAAGCTCTACCGACTTTACAAGCTTCAATAATACGCCTTATTAACCCTCGACCAAAAAAGAGGGGTGTTATAAGTTTGACGTGTCTGTCTGTCTGTCTGTCTGGGACATCATAGCTCCCGAACGAATGTAGCGATTTTAATTTAGTTTTTTTTTATGAACGTGAGTCTGGCGCGAGTGTTCTTAGACATGTTTCATGAAAATCGGTTGTGCCGTTTAATAGTTATGGGGGTTAGAGTGGGGAAGGAAAACCGAAAATCTGCAAATATACTCCAGTGGGGTATCAAATGAAAGCGCATCACGTGCACATTAAAACATATTAAAATATACATATTATAGTGTTTTACTATTAAGGAAATTAAGGCATAGGAATCGGGGGTTTTTCTAAAATTTTAAATTTAGATTTATTATGAAAATGTTACTGAAGCAGATGAAGTGCCCATAAAGCATGGTAAGATGAGAGTTTCCAAGGACATCTTCTACTAGCTATGGCTATGGCCTAAATGTTTCTGTGTGGCTCTATATTTATAAACATGCGGTCTACAGGTGGACGAGTGTGAAGCGGAGAGCCACGGCTGCCACGCGCACGCGCAGTGCAGCAACACGCCCGGCTCCTACACGTGCCGCTGCCGGGACGGCTACGAGGGCGACGGATACATCTGCACACGTGAGTGCTCTGCTCTCACTCTGCTGTTACCAAAATAACACGTTTTAAGTGTTAACAAGATTTGTAGAACAAATTGGACTAGACCCTTTCCTTCCTGTGAATGTTATAGCCATAGTGTATCATGTCGCGCTGGTTGACATCGCGTTTTATAGAGGACGAACGTCAGCGCACGTTGCGGCTACGCAACATGGTATCCCATTTAGGAACGCGCGCCATTGTAATCGTTGCAGCTCTTTACGCTTTATGATAATGCTTGGACGGATGTAGCGCCGTTCCACTAGAATGGAAAAAATAGCCGAATTTTGATTTTTTTTCTGTTATGTGCATGTTTGACTAGCATTTGTTTAATAATGTTAAATGTATAAATGTAACCATGTTGTACACCAATATTGTTATTATACCAACATAAGAGATGAAAGCTGGGTTGTTCTATTCGCTTCTCAACTCAGCGTAAAAAATTGAAGCGAACGTCAAGACAATGTTACTTAGTAGTATGTTATTCTTAGTTTTTATTTAAATTTGCTTTAAGTTGACTTGTCCATGTATGCATAAGCGTCTAAGGAAATAAACGTTTTGACTTGACTTTGATGATTCCTGTGATCTAGGATTTTATTAAAATAATTTATTGTTGATCAGTATAACATATTCAATAATATACATTTGTTTTTAACTTCTAAACACTACACGCGGGATCCGTTTCCAAAAGTATTTGAAGTAATTTTTTGTAGCCACGGATACCGGGATCAGTGGATAAAAATCTTAAATAGTTTTTCATTGGAAACCGATCCCGGTAACGGTGGATAAAACTTGGCGGTATCAGTGGCCAATTAATTCTGATCCCGGGATCCGTGGACACAAACCGGTTTTCACACCTTTATGTGTGGTGTGGGTTTCGACTACGCGCTCCTGGCGCGCGAATATTCTGTCGCCGTCATATATGGAAGCGCGTAGTCGATACCCAACTTTAGTTTATAGGTTTCAATATTCTACGGACCGTCATCGATAACGACTTCGTATTCTCTTACAACAGACTTTATTGAAACGAATGTATATTCCACAGCGGTATGCACGGGGGGCTGCTTGAACGGCGGACTATGCGCGGGCCCGGAGCGGTGCCACTGCGCGCGCGGCTTCGGCGGCGCGCGGTGCGAGCGCGACGTGGACGAGTGCGCCGCCACCGCCGCGCACCCCGCCACCGCCCGCGCCTGCGCGCCGCCCGCGCTCTGTGTCAACACGCCCGGCTCCTACTACTGCGTGTGCGCGCAGGGGTACCGCCGCCCCTCTGACTCTACCACCACCGACCATTGCGAAGGTACCTACTCTTTCTAGCAGTAGAATGTTCCGGGCTAGAGCCTACCTTGCGAGCACGAGTGAATCGCCATTCACTACCTTTTCGCTTTATATACCATATCCAAAACACCTTGTACGTTTGTCTAGTACCTGTATTACAAGCTAAGAGCTTATGACGGGACTAGATGTTGTTGTGTGGATTGTCCGGAAATATTTATTTTAATATTTATTTATTCTGAGTAATCCCCGATATACACCTCGACTTTTAATTAAACACCCTACATAGCAATTAAAAACATGAGGTTGTTCATGCGAAATTAAAACCGTAATAATTATAATTAGACACGGTTAATAACAAAACTCTACCTAGTTTTGTTATCCATATCATGGCTTTATAAACAAAGGCATATTACGAGGAAAATCCCATTAAATAATAATAAACTTCTCTATCAGTTTTACAAATACTATGATTTGTATGCTTTATGCTTAGATAAAGCGAACTCCTTAGCACTTAGGTATAAGTACCTACTTTAACGATATCCCTACTCTTTTGAACTTTTAAAGTTCAGACTTCCCATTAGAACTTTATTCTCATTTTTGTAAGAATTACCTCAATATTTATTTGTTTAATTACTGTTTACATTTCAATTTTATAAATAAATTACTTCTACTACACCTAAATTAAACTAACATTTTTAGTAGAATACTTATGATTCACAAACATGACGTATGCAGATACGTGTACATTATATTCCGTTGCACTCATAGAATCGAAGTTATAGACAGCCAGACAGCAATTGTAATCTAGTCTATTTCGAATACAGAGTTAGTTTATTTTATCAGAATTAAAATTAATACCTGTTATAATTATCTAATTCTAATAATCAAAATTCTTGCAGATATAGATGAGTGCAGTGGAGGGTTCCACACTTGCCACCCCAGCGCGCGCTGCGTTAACACGGAAGGCAGCTTCACGTGCCAGTGCGAATCTGAAAACTGTGAACTAAGTAAGTTTCATATATCTAAATAATCGCCGTTCTAAATTTCCATTTTGCAATTCTATTCTTATAATAACTATGGGTTTACTTAATTTGATGTCCAACGGTAACTGAATTTAATTCCTTAATTTTGCATGACTTTACTGCAAAAATTTAACACAGTTGTTAACAATTTGCTTTCCGCCATATTTCACGGAAAATATTTTTTCTCCAAATCAGTTCATCAATGGTTCTAATAATTTAACTCTCTTTTAGGATGGGATATAAAACTAAAGGAAACCAAAAAAATATCTTTGTATAAAGGAAATCTTGCTTAGGAATTGTTTAGTAACCGTTGGGTAAAACGAGTTTAGGTATATTAATATAATGCTGTGTTGGCAGGTTGTCAGTGGCAAGGGACGATGATGTCGGACGGTGCGAGGTGGGCGGAGTCTGGCGGGTGCCGAGCGTGCGCGTGCGTCGCCGGCGTCGCGTCCTGCGACCGCGCGCCTTGCGCGTGCGACTACCAAGACAACCATACAGCTATTGTAAGTTATTATTGTGCTCGTTCTTACTTTCTTCACAAAGAAGATGTAAAATCATCATTGAATGACACTCTTCTCAGCAATGGAGCTACAAACGGTAGTTTACGCCCTGGGCTAGTTTGCAAAAAGCTAGACAGTGGCACATTATTGTAGTGATTCACAGCACAGCCACAGAAGAGGCCCAGAAAAGTCACGTGGTTGAGCTGTCGGCTGCACGAAAATTTCAATGTTTAAAAACCAGTACCATACTTATTTCCTTCTGTTTAAGATTATAACCCTAGTGTAACACTACTGTTTGCAGGTGACTAGTGCAGTCAACGCCGCGCCGGCGTCATGCTGCCCGCACTGCGAGCCGCGCTACCACTGCCGTCACCAGGAGATGCACCACGTGACTTTCCGTAGCGGTGAGCGCTGGCTCTACCAGTGCCAGATCTGCGAGTGCCTCGTGAGTAAATTCCTCCTATGTCATGTTGTCCTAGTACTTACGATGCTATAAACAATATGCCTCTCCCTGCTAGTGTCTTGTATCACACGTAGGTGGTATAGGTAGGTAGGTTCCTCCAATAATGTTATGTAAGTGTGTGTCACCCTAGAATATAGCTCTAACTCGTATAATTATGTTATCCTAGTACCTAAAGTGCCAGGACTGCGAATGCTTCGTGAGTTCGTGATTATAACTCCTAAGTTATATTACAAATACAAAAACACTTTATTGCACACACCGGGAAACAAAATACAACAACACGTGAAATAAAGAAATAAATTTCTTTCCATCTGCCCCCTGTAAAGCTGCAGTAGATGGCAATAGGTAGTTAACCACCACGATTGGTCGATGAGACCACAGCCGCACACCAGTCTTTTTGTTCTTTATATTTAAGACTAAGCCTCGCCCCATTGGGACGGCATGGCGACGTCTCTGTATGGGCAGAAGCTAAACCGTCGCCGCGTTTGCACTTTGGCGTCCATCTATTTCAATATTAACTGACTAGATAAGTCGCCGGTGACATCGGGCTCTAATATAGAGGTACATTGTTGAGTAAGCCAAGATGCTAAAAAGGACTTTGTTTTGTAGTTGGGCGAGGTAGACTGCTGGGAACCAGAGTGCGAGGAGGCGGAAGGGTGCTGCGGCGGCGCGGGCGCGGCGGGCGCGGGCGGCGCGGGGCACCGCCTCCAGCTGGCCGGCTGCGCGCCGCCGCACTGCCCCGCCTGCACGGTACGTACACCCCCACATGACATTTGCCATCGATCATCGCATACCGTCTTCGGCTCCACTTTACTGCTATGAATACATAGATAGATAGATAACTCTTTATTGTACATCATCTCAGCCGTAAGACGTCCACTGCTGGACATAGGCCTCCCTCAAAGATCTCCAGTGGTTTCGGCTGGCAGCGGCCTGCATCCACCGTGAGCCCGCAGCCTTCACCAGATCGTTTATTGTGTACACCACAAATAAAATACAAACTGCAAACAATAACAAGACAATACATTGGAGTACAAAGAGCGGACTTATAGCTGTGATCTCTTCCAGGCAATAATAATGAATAGCCTAGATGACAAAAAATAATAATTAAACCCGTCATTTAGATTATAAAAAAATGTACATGTATTTCTTTCTTGCAAACGAAACATCTAGACGATAAGGTGCATTAAAGTTTCGTGTGACGAAACGATTTCGCACGATTTGTACAAAATTTATACGTCACTGGCCTCCACTCCAACTGTGTCGCTCTATTTCATGGAAATGTCTTATTGCATTAATTAAGCGAAAAGTACGTGTCTACAAATTTTGTCTAACAGACGCACCTTTTTTTATGTTATCTTACCTATTCATATCACAAGTTGTTCCTTACGTTACGGAATGCTCACTATCGTCCGTTAAACCCTCCGCGAATTGAATGTAGAAGCTGCTTCTGCAATAACTTTGTTTGCTCAGCAACGTATTGCTGGCCAATAAAATAAAAAAGAAAACAAAATACTCTCTACTTAGTGCCAAAAAATCCGAAAAACGCTCACTCCTGTTTCCAGATCAGCGTCGGCATTTTGTCCTTTAATATCGCGGCAAGTTTTACAAGCGATTGTGATTATCCCGTGATTTGATCACGACCTTTGACGTGAATTCACAGCACTAATGTGGAGCCAACATTAATACCTCTCTTCTTTTAAGTCTTCCGCACACCAAAAGCGTGACAGGAGTGAACAGGAGCACCGCAGTTTGGACTTGGACCATCCAAATTGCTACAAATTGTAATGCGCTCTCTATAATTTAATATTCAAAGCGCAAAGCCAGTGTTCTAGTTAGCTCATAAAAATAATATAAGCTTTTATTGCAGTGAAACTTTATTAATATACATATAGTTATATATAGTTTGCTCCTAAGGAACACTAAATGAGCTAATAAAATGCGACCAATCAAATCAAAAGTGCTGGTGCAAAACAGTTTAATACGCTCCGGATTTAACTACGTATCTTCAAGTTTCTTGTTTTACCCGGTAAAACAAAAAACATGAAGATACGTACGGATTACAATTTACCCGGTCCTCCATTCTAACAGCGCTGCTTCTGTTCTGCTACTGTCCAGCGTTTGGTGTGAAGAAGCCTTTAGCTTATTGGCATCCGTGGCTTTTTACTATAGCAAGGGAACATTTTGATTAACATTATATAAAGTAAATTATGAATTTCGCTTAATAATACCTAAAGTTTTGTATACCACAGACAAGTTGTATAGTCTGAAAGACTTTATACATCTTTAATAACAGTCAAGCAATTAAAGCAAACTCAACCCCCACATTACCATTTCTTATTTTTTTTCCCTCGAAAAATAAGGACTATTTATATAATGGGAAAATGCATCTCGTTTGCGGCGGTGGTTTTGAAATACACTGAGTACTTAATCAGTTGGAGATCTAATTTTATAATAAGAGTATTACAAAGTATAACCATGTATACTAAGCCATTAACAAAAAGCCAATTAACGAACATTCCAGCTTAACTTGCCATAAGCTTGCCGTTATAACAGATCGCTTCCCCGGTCCATGTGTGAACGCGCCTTTTCCGCTTGTTGCAGGGCGGCCAGTGTGCTACTTTGGTGAGCAATCTCGCGTGTTGTGTGCATCGGTAACCATCCCCACTCTTCTTATTCATTCATACATTGCTATATTAACACTGTTTATTTAACGCTTATGTTTTTAATTCAATCATCTGCAAGAGATCTCATCTAGACATCATATTGGATGTTTTTTCTAAACAAGAAAACCAGGAATTTCGTTTTAAGAATTTTCAGATTTTAGGGTCTTGTCAGACAGAGAGCTATTAGGCGTTCAAGCGTTCTGCGTTCCTTAGATATATTAGGGCGAAAAACTAGCCGCTTGAACGCTTGTCCGCGTGCTGACAGCTATTTGTCTAACAGAATCCTCGGGGTCAAAAGAGGTGTAAGCCAAGTCTTATTAATATGTTTTGAGGTCAAATTCGGATTGAATTAAATGCAGATCATTTCCAGGTACCATTTTGTTGCATGTCTTATACTTTTATCATTAATTAATTGGCATGGTGGATCGATTTTTTCGAGCGCTCATGAAATCCATGAAGCTTGACGAAGCATGTTCCCTATCTGCTGTAATTTAGAATACATTTTTTTATTTATTTTCTACGATAATTTTAATTAGCTATGTATTATTCGAAACTACTAGAAGATACCAATATATTATCTTGTTATCACTTATCTGAAAAAACTATAATAATCTTTGTAGATATATTATTAGAAATTTTAAATTTTAAAGTATGTAGTTGACTCTGCTTTAGAAAGTCGTAAACAAATTGGCGCCTAACATGTGGTTGTTTTTAGACATCCGCTCCAAGCTAGATCGTAACACTTTATTATGCCCATCACGATACCACCTTGGCTTATCTAGATAAGGCACATTTGAGATTATTTTCATAATTGAACGTTCTGAGTCTTATCATGTTAGTAAAAAAATCAAAGGGCTAAGAAAGAATGGTGTTAAAGGTATTAATAGTGTGAATGAAGCTGAGCTTGTGTGCGGTAGCGCCCGTCTCCATGTCAGTTCGTATCCTGCTTCTAAACGGGATTTTGAATACTGGTGGTATTCGTGTGCTCGCGTGCGCGGTGCAGAGAGTGAGCGTGTGCGTTCCACAGGGTCGCGCGGCGCGACATGACGGCGGCGTTGGCGCTGGTGGCGCTGTGGTGGGGGCGGGGCCGCGCGGCGCACCGCAAGCACCGCGGCGCGCGGCGCTAGAGCCACCCTGAGCCGCCGCCGCGCCGACACGCGCCGAACCTTTATTTATTCTAGATAGTTCTAATGTTAACCAATTGACGGCGGACGCGCCCCGCGCTCGGCGGCCTTAACTTAGCGAGCGCGACGCGTCCGCCCGCGCGCCTAGTGCTCTGAATTCATGCGACGTTCGTAGTTCGATAGCGCTAGGCGTTCCGCATCATCCCCTCCTCGTCCATCATCGGCAGTAGACGCACACCGGTGTCCCGTGAACTCGGAGCACCCGCTTCCGGCTCGACGCGAGGCCGCGGCCGTAGACTGATGTCGAGTGACTGTATTACTATGTATAAGCTGGGCGCGCGAGACCCGGCGGCCTCGCGGGCGCCGGAAGCGCGCGCCGCGGTAGCCCCGTGCGCCGCCCCGCCGCATTGATACTCTTTGAATTCTAAATTTTAACGATCCGCCGAACGCTTCAATTGTAATTTTTAGATTGGTAACGGTACTAAAGCTAGTTAGCTATATTGTTGTGAATGTATATAAGTTAGGCAGGCGGCGCGGCGCACGGCGGCGGGCGCGCGGGGCCGCGGCAGTCGGCGCTTCTTCGATTATACTATTACATAATATTTTAATTATAGTTACTAGAGCTGTACATGAGTTGAGTGGAGTCGGCGCCGCGGCCGGTCCGCGCGATGCT
This sequence comes from Gymnoscelis rufifasciata, assembly GCA_929108375.1. Taxonomy (NCBI): domain Eukaryota; kingdom Metazoa; phylum Arthropoda; class Insecta; order Lepidoptera; family Geometridae; genus Gymnoscelis; species Gymnoscelis rufifasciata. The sequence continues at coordinate 5,264,610 of OV815302.1, read as the reverse complement.
GCCCTGTTGTACTAAATTTTTCATAATAATAATTATAAGTAGTTTATGTTTGTCTAATAGATCGTTTTCTGTATAATTTAAAAGTAACCAAAAATAGGTACCAAATATAGAAAAACTATGATTGTTTCTTAATTTCATAAAGCATTCTAATGCTTGCATGTTGTATGTATTGTGTTCAAAAAATTATAATTAAAAAAAGATTTAACTTCAAACAGGTCTTTTAATGCCTACCCCACCTCTTTTATCTCCCACCACTTGAATGTATGCAAGTTAAGCTAACTTAATTTCAATAAAAACACCATCTTCGAATAACATACAGTTTTATTTAAAAATGCAAATGATTTGAATTTTCATGAATATAATCGAATAATAATTTAACAAAAGCATTATTAAGCACAATAAAAAAATGAACCCACTACATCAACTTCAGTATAAACTATGAAAGGCAGTGAATAGATTAAAACACTAAACAAATCATTTCAATTACAGCACCTAACTGCAAAACACATATTATAAAAAAACAAGGCAACTACAATTTGACCCTTCTGGCGTAAGATTAATAATTTTCATACATTACCTTCGCCTTTACACTCCACGTCTATTTACATTTTTTTTCTCGTTATATTTAACAAAAATTGTTAAAATAAATAATAAATACTGGTATTGCAACTTTTAAACAATATGAAAGCAAGGTATTGATTTCTTGTCAACAAAATACAATTGAAAAAGAAATCTCAGCTCTTGCTAAGCCGCGTGTAAAAGCCTCTGTGGCCGAAACTGCAGAGATCAGAAAATTGATACCTAAATACTGAAACATGATTCATGAAACGTATTGTCATAAATCTACCCACCTAATATTATCTATGTTAGAAAGGGCTCAATTTCCCTGTAACATTCTTTATCCACAAGAATTTTCCCTCGATTTTTTTTTCCATAGTTCCAGTACTTATGCATCTAGAACATTCAGTGATTTAGGTACACTCGAAACACGTTTAAAAATTTTGAATCTACTATCACTGTTCTAAAATAAAAATCGAAAGCATTTTATGTCACTGTAAAATATTTAGGGTCCTGTCAATCAGAGGACGGTCAATAACAAAAATAAATATTCTAAACGCGATACGCTTGAATGCCTGACCGCTCTCTGTCTGACAATACCCAATAAGGGGCATTATGGTGACGTCTTTTTTGGAACGAGTCGAGGGTACCTGATCTCTTGTGACAGTTACTGGTTCGCGGTGACGATAGAGCTGAGCAGTGGATTGACGCTCTGAGGCAGGCACGCGATGCGGAGTGATTGAAGCTTTTGGCGTTCTTCCAGTTTAGGCAGCAGCCCGCTCACCATGGTGTACGCAGTCATAAATAACGCCAGAGCCTGAGGAAACCAACATGGTACGATGGAAATTGAGTTTGAAATTCAAATTCATTTATTCGATACAAAAGTACACTGGGAAAGGTCGAATGTCAAAGTCAAGTGACTATCGCTGGATGCGGGACGCTTTTATCTGTAATAACTGTAAATCTAGGAATGTGTCCAGCAGTGGATGACGTACGACTGAAATGAACAGCGGACAACGATTGACAATCTGTCGATCAAAAACAAAACATAATACCTAAGAATTATTAATACCTCAAAATGTAATCTTACAAAAATATACCAACTTAATTATAATTCAAACATTTTAAAGAAAGAATAAAACATTTGTTACTTTGTACATTATCTAATTCATTTGTAAATCCTGGAAGAGACTGCTTGTTAGCGACAAGTTACTAAGGGTCAGCTCACACCGAGACGTGACGAGACGCGGCGTACATTGATACACAATACATCTTATTTACTACAAAATAATATAAGTGTCATTGCAAGAATTCGAAATAGCTGCCCAATACTTAAAGATGCTAAATCTGGAGCTCTGTCCAATACAAATATAGTTGTTGCGTTGGGTCTCAGTTTTAACTAACCCTTAGGTAATAGGCACTCACCAAAACCAGGATAAGAGCACACGCTAAGATCGAGAGGGAGTTAGCAAAATTGCTGAGTTCCGTCAGAGCAGGACCGAGACAGCCAACAGTGTACAGGGGGTCGTGGCATTGATCGGTCCGCTGTAAAAAATCATATTCTGAGAGTTATAAGTAAAGTTAAATGGATAAGGCCATCGTAGAATTTTAACATGTTTCTATGTTAAAATTCTATGATATATTAATTAAAGTCTTCGACGACAAAGTGCTCTCAGCTACCGGCATTAGATTGTTGCCGTTATCGCCTCGAGTGGGCGCTGCATAACCCGGCCAAGATAAAGGGACCTTTTGGCATAACTACTAGTCCGCTATTTTAAAAAAAACTTGTGATTTTGCGGCAAGAATTGAAACGCATGTCAATCGACATAGTAAAAAATTACAAACAAAAGGTGTTAAAAATCAAACCTCTAAGATATATTTGAATAAAACTCTATATACGGTTTCTGAGCTACTACATGGTTTAAAGTTTGTACAAAAAAATAGACCAATTCACATATTTTTCAAAATGGCGGACTAGGAACTACTAGGTATGTCAGGCTCCGTAGAAAGAAGTCGAAACCCCTTGAAGAGTATTCAAGGGGTTACTGAGCCTGACATACACAAGAAAGCCTGACATGACAAGAAAACGCTGCTTTTCTTCTAGTACATACGTAGTAGAAGAAAAGCAGAGTTTTGTTGGTACACTACCCGTCTGACAGTTGTGGGTAATATGGCAACGATCCATTAGGATTTAAATGTATAAGAGAGGCACAAGTAAAGTAGTGGCTGAATCAACCCCCTCGTTAAAGTGTCTCTCCTTGTCCTCCTATAGTACAACAAATCGGCCCACTATCTCCCAATAATCTAATAATATTCCGTACCTTTCCATTCCAAGAGCGTCCACAGCAGGCAGGAGGTAGAGTTCGGCGATATTGGAACCAATCAGCGTAGGAGAGGATGCCGCAACATTTCAACTGAATGCAATTAATTTCCCTAGTTAAAAATACACAGCCAGGCAAAATAAACAGGCTAAGGTTCTAACGATTGCAAGTAATCAGGAAATAAAGCCTGAAGAATTTGTAGTAGTTCGTAGTGGTTGTGGCTAAAGAGTGTTCCGCAAATCAGTATAATCACCCTCAATTCCGTGTATCGATAAGTCGCAGTTTCTTAGATGCAAGCCGCTTCGGACTGATGCATCTGGGACCTGGTAAAGCCGCTGAATGAAATTTAAGCCCTACTTCATACGTAAACAGAGATCAAAATCGGATATATTTTTGTTGTGGTTTCTAGGTAAGACCATTCGACCATGAATTATTTGTAATATGTCATTTGAATTATTTGTCATTTGTGTGATGTACAGAGTTTTCAATCAATTCTAATATATTATATTCCAAGATGAATTAAATAAATATCAAGCATGACTTAGTCATCTATGTATCTAAGTAATATAAGTAAAAGCAATTACATCGATTTGCATGGCGCCGAAGGAGCTCCTTATGGCTGGGTCGAAGCCAATCAGCGTCATGGCGCGCTGCATACTGGTGTTGAGCGCATGAGGTTCCCGCACAGACCGCTGCAGCCCCGCCATTGACGTCACGCCCACCGTCAGCGTCACCATAGCCGCCGACGCCAGGATCATCAGCTGAAATTATGAGCCGATGTGCGTCATGGCGCGCTGCATGCAGGTGCAGAGCGCGTGAGCTTCTCAGAAACACCGCTGCAGCTCCGACATCGACTTCAATAAGAGAGAATAACATACGTTTAAGTTCACAACAGCGGCAACAGAGCGGCGTACGACTAGTATTCCTGACGACGTGCATTCGTGGTTCCGAATATAATAAGAATTGCCTTTATAAGAAAAAATCGACCGTCTGTACGCTAAACGCACCGTTTTTGAATCGCAGCGTTCTCCAAACGCTTAAATTAAAAACACCATAATTCATCTCACCGTGCCAGTCAAAGCGACCGACTTAGGATGGTATGGCACGATGGTGGCCAGCCAGCACGTAGGCAGGCACAGCAGCGCGCCCGCGACCAGGACCACGCTGGAGCCCAGCTCGATGCCCAGGTCCGTGGTCCAGAAGTAGTACGACATGCGCACGAGGCTCCATGCTGCGGAACCGCCGAGGATCGCTCCACCGCTCTGTAACAGTTTAACTATGTATACTTCGTACACAAAATGTAAAAGGACAATGCCTGACTCACAGTATTCGATTTAAAATTTCTATCGACACCAACTTTGACATTTCATTTCTTCAAATTATTCGTATTAATTACAAAAAAATAAATAAAAACATAACTTTACTTTAGCACCTACGCTACGCAGGTAAGTACCTACTACAAATTCTTGTAGATAGTAAGGTTTAATAGGGTGATGACTAGTAGGTTTAATAAAACCTAAATCACGAATTGGTTATAAACATTTTCCGTTTGCAGATAATCTTAATGAGCCAAGTCAAAAAAGGGACCGTGTTTTAAGAAATTATGAACGCTAGCTAGCACTTGTAGATAATTTATTTAAATTGATGATGAGTTAAAGGATGTTCTCTTGATTAGTAAAGAGTATGTTATGTATCGGTAGTAGTAGTAGTAGTATACAATTATTATTATTTTGTGTCACAAAATAGAAAACTTCTTTATACTAAATCTTATAACTATAATGACGACAAAAATGGTCGCTACTAGGTGTAATTCTACTGTGGGGTGTTATACCCACCACAGTATTACCAGGAACACTCTGTTTTCAGTATCTAACATCTATGCAAAAGTAATTTATTATGTATCCTTGTTGGAAGTCCTATAATAAATGATTAATTAACCAAGACTCAATTTTAATACATACTTACCAGCATCAGCCCAGCACAAACAAATAATACGAACCCGCTACTTCTCATCACGAATAATAAATTTAAAGTTTTTTAGTTTAATAGTTCTATACAGAGAGCAGAGAGTATATAATCACTACGTTTTAGTTCAATATTTTAACGAAAGCCATAGATTGTTTTTGAGTTGACGTTATTGTCATCAGACATCAAGTGTCAGTTACTATTCAGTCAGTAATATTCTCTGATATTGTAGAAGCAAAGAGTATTTTTTAATTAAAATGAGTGCTTTTGCAATATCAAGAATTATTTACACAGCTATCAATAGGGCCATATCCTTAGAGTATCTATAGTACCTAACTATAGAGTGAGTACACAATGAAGAAGGATCAGTAGCTACAAGTGAGAACAACATGACGTTCACGCAACGACCGTTCTCGTGTATGTTTAAAAACCAACAAAATGACAAAAGACCTATTGTAAAATAAAAACCATGAATGCAAGAATAAATAATAATAAAAAAAAGTTTATTGCTATAACAAAATTCACAAATAAAATCAAAATATGACACCTCCTTTTAAGTTATGTACTTTTATTATGAGGATTCGCTCTTCCTAAATGCATTAACACTTAAAATTAACTTTAATTCAGTAAAATAAACATTGAAATAGTTTAAATTTAATCTTAAATTAAGTATACAATTTTAAAACTAAGTTCATTAAAAAAAAATGTTATTAAATATTTTTGTAGATTGACATTGTTTGTTGACAAACCGAAATGTATGGACTATGGTACAATTTATAAAATGAGAGCGTTTTAAAGCTGTTTAGTGACTTGTAGTGCGTGTCAGTGTAATGTATGAAGTGGGATGTAGAAGTGTGTAATGTATGTAAGTGTAATGTGAAGTGTTAAATTCATAAATCGAAATGAGAACTAATAATAATTAGTAAAACTATGTATAATAAGCTAGATTGAGAATGTATAATAAAATAATCGATTCATAGATAACATATGGTGATCAGGATGTTCTTATAAAAAGTGTAGTGTAGTGTCTCAAAATATTTATACCAGTATTTTATTAAAAGAACCGGGGAACAAGTAAATAACATAAAAATTGTATTACTAAATACCATGCAGAGATCTTAATTAACATAATTTATCGATAGCTGTTCCCAATAAAGAATTCTTGAATTTTGAATAGCTTTTTCGCTATCGGCACGCTCCATCCCTGCCTGTCATTCATTATATACGATTGTCTATGGTCCTAGCTGTCTACGTTCTCAATGTAGTATGCTTAGAGTAGTAACAGAGCGCGCGTATCACTAAAACTTCATTGTGCAAAACGTAGACAGCTAGCATAGACAAACGTAAAAAAGCGAATGACAGGTAGGGATGGGGCGTGCCGATGGGGAAAAAGCTATCGATAAATTACATTAATTAGGTTCTCTGTTAGGTAATTAGTTACACACTCTTTATGTTATTTACTTGTTCTCAGGTTCATTATATAAAACATCTAGTAATTTACCAAATTATAATGATAGTTCTACCATTTACATAATCATTTTCTGGTTGTTTCAAGTGGTTACATTTATTATTATTATTAATACTTTATTGCACAAGAATATAAATAATTGTACGAAAGGTGTGCTTAATTTAGGTTTTACATAGTTATAAGATTCTAACATTACCCTTTTGGGGCATTGCAACCTTATGATTAGATACTTAAATACATAAAATATATTAATAATGAATCTTTCTCCTTGGTCTGGGTGTTTAATATGTATAATAAAAAATATCTATGTATGTATGTATATTATATTAAGTATATTAGATGTCTAGTACCCGTAACACAAGCTAAGAGCTTACCACGGGGCTAGATGTTGTTGTGTGGATTGTCCGGAAATATTTATTATTTATTATTTATTTAATGGGTAAAATCATTAAAAAATATCGGTATTTAAAATTATGGACCCGAAGAGGCTATGTTTGTCCAAAGTGAATGTGAATTGTGATATTGTTTAATAAATTAAAAAATAACAATCAAATACGTCTGCGTATTTAATTGTTATTTGCTCACAATATGTCGGCGTCATGGTTTTAGTCGTCTTGAGTACTTCCGACAACTTTTCAATTTTTTTTTCATACGCTGACGAGTAGCGTAAAACATCCACTACAATCGATCTTATCGCATCACTATACTTTTGACGGTCGGCGCGGTGCGCGGGCGGGTGTTTGCGTGCCCACCTCTTGCGTCTCCTTCACCCCCGCAAATGGACGCGATGCTTGATTTATTTTTATCAAAATAAGTGTATAAATCGACATACCCATGAAATGTAATGTTAGATTTCATCTTGGAGTCCTTTCTTGTGTCATTTTTGCAGGATTTGATTGCACATTTTACCATTTTTGTTGCCCAATTTAGCAAAATGAATTGAGATCCTCACGCCGCTACCGCGCATCCACGACTGCGAAGGCTCGCTGCGCGAACGTCATGTTGTTCTTAGCCGTGTCTGATGTTCGCAATTCAATAGGCTCACTCTATTCTTACCATAGATAGATACTCTAAGGTAGTATGGATGATACGCGCGCTCTATGCTTACTATATACTCTAAGGCCATATCTCTATTGATAGCTGTGTAAATGCGAACAAACATTTTCGCGTCTCTGCTCATTCAATTTTCGTGGGCAATATAATAATGTTTAGCTACTCCATCTAAGTATGTTACTGGTTTTTTAAATATTATTATGATGATGATGATAATACGTAACACAAACTTAGAGCTTACTACGGGACTAGAAGTCGCTATGTGGTTTGTTATTTTTTATGATAACTAGGGTTTAACTTATGCCACTGCGCAAACACTACTTGTTCGCTTAGAATTTTAAAGGAAAAAAAAATATTGTTGGTTCAAAGAGATATCCAGCACAAAACGACGGTAATCGAGAACGTCTTATTATAATAACTTATTGATTTCTGATGGCATTTCATTGCTTTAAAATTAAATTTAATTCATATTTGTACCTACATCCTATTGTACCTAGCTCATTTGTGACCCTGTTTAATAACAGGGTCACAAATGAGCTCACAATCATTATTAATATAATGAATCCGTTAATACTGTTACGAATTGAAACACTGCAACTTATTTCACGTTATATGTTGTATTTACGAGTAATTAAGATTTGTGAGAGATTCAATTTGATTTTATAGCACTTAAGATATTAATTCTTGTTACTTGATTATCTACAGAACTCTGTTGCAAATCACATCTAATAACGCATACGTATGTTTTAAAATTTTTGATTTTAAAACGTCATTAGTTTAATGTTATTAACAAAAATAAGCCATGGAAACATAAAACTTCTTTATAAAAATATACCTAAGAAGCACTAAACTATAACTGCCAACAAAAAAAACGATATATAGTATAATACTACACAGAAAATTACTAGCACATGGCCGTTGTTGTTTGTCTATCAATTATAAACCGATAAATTAAGCTGTTACCGTGACAATTGACAAAACTACCTCTAAACTTATAAATAGGTAACTCACTTGAGTTAAAACCATATAGAGAGTCTTACCCATAAAATTTTCTGAAAACATTTGGTCTGTTATTTCATCTAGTCATAATGGGCTATTATATTTTATTATTATTTTTGTTGAATATACTTTTGAGTAAGGCAAAAATTTGGGAATTCGGAATGGACATCCCTGGCAGTAAGCAGACATTCTATCAACAAGGCATAATACATTTTTACGAAAAAATTAAAACAATACCAATACCGGTGAGTATTTATTTCAATATCCTGAATAAATATCAACCAGCTACGATTAAATTTATATACCACGTTTGGCTTTGACAGTATTCTTGTATTAGGCATTTGGAAAATAAATGAAATATTTTAAAATGGTTGTATGTACTAAGAATAAGCCATTTATTTGCTCTGGTCTAAATATGACGCGTGTTATCTTATGTTTATTATCTTTGTTCAGAAAACACCTGCGTTAATCGATAATTATTATTTTTTTTATATGAAAGGAACATATTTTAGTGCAAGAATTATTAATTAAATAAAATTTATATTACAAATATTATAATTATAAAGTTCTAATTACATTGTACATTGTACAAATAATATTTTTTTTTTTTTTTATATAAACGGCAAACTAAAGAAATCACTGATATCATAGAGTATCATTTCAGTGAGCCACTTTCTCAGCTTGTTTTTAAAAATAGGCGTGGAAGCTGCGTCACGAATACAACCTGGCAATCTATTATAAATAGAAGGACCGATTATATAAATAGACATCTTAGACTTCTGTAACCTGTGCGAGGGTGTAACCAAGCGGTAGTAATGTTTATTACTTCGAAGGGCTCGGTCGGCGTTGATACCGCGGCGCTGGAACAGGTGCACATTGTTGTGGGTGAATAGAGCGGTTTGGAATATAAATTCACCTGCAATTGTGAGTATGTTGTATTCCCTGAACAGCTCTCTGCAAGAGACATCACTCGGGACGCCTGCCATCGCCCGGAGAGCTCGCTTTTGCATCCTGAATGCTCGCTCGACGTCCGCTGCGCGCGCCCAAAGCTCCACTCCGTAGGAGAGAGAGCTGTGGACTGTCGCGTAGTAACATGAGCGGACTACGTCAGGTGTCGCCGTGCTCGCCAGCCTTCGTAGAGCAAAGCAAGACCCTCCTAGCTTACCACAGAGTGCGTCGATGTGCTTATCCCACGCGAGGGAACTGTCCAGGTGAAATCCCAGCAACTTTATAGTATCCACCTGCTCCAGCGCCGCGTCACCGGCCATCACGCTAAGAGGATGTGGCCTTCCGTTGAGACTAAAGCACATGAGGCAGGTTTTTTCCCTATTAAGCGCTAGGCCGTTAGATTTGAACCACGATTCCAGTTTTTGGATTACCATATTCAGCCTGCGCTCCAACTCGTCTACTGTTGAACCGGTTACTACCGCGGCAACATCGTCCGCATACATATATATTTCGGCGTTGTCAATGACAGCAGGTAGGTCGTTGAGGAGCAGGCTAAACAGTGTGTTCGACAGACAGGATCCTTGAGGAACACCCATGTCGTTTTCCAGCTTGGATGAAATAATCCTACCCCCGTCCCCTACCACTACTTGGGTTCTTTTCGACATAAAAGAAGTTAAGAGAGATAGGGCGGGGCCACGAATACCGTGAAACTGAAGTTTTTTTGCTATAAGGCTATGGTTGGCGGTATCGAACGCGCGCGAGAGGTCACAGCTCAACAGCGCTACGTGCTGGCCCGCCTCGCGCGCGCTCAGCACGCGCCAGACTACTTCCCGAACCATGTCTGTCGCAGCGCGACCCGCTCTGTACGCATACTGCCGATCCGATATCATGTTTTTACCCAACATAAACTTTAAAAGCCTATTATTAAAGCCTACCTCAAGTACTTTGCTTATTGCGGGTACCAGTGAGATAGGGCGGTACGACTTTGGGTCTGATTTTTTACCTTTCCCTTTATAAAGTGGACTAATCTTAACATTTTTAAGACTAGTCGGATATGTCCCTTGATGCGCACAGCTATTACACAAAACGCTAATAGGGTCCGCTAACGAGTTAACAGCTAATTTTAAAATTTTTGCCGAAATGCCATATACGTCACAGCTGGTTTTAGGTGCTATCTGAGTGAGGATGATTTTATTTACTTCAGAGGCGGTAAATGGACTGATCCGCAGCGATACATCGCTAGCGCTGGAGTCCGCAGCTAGCGCGGCCACCGCGCGCGGTACGTCGGCCGCGGGGGCGCCGCATCTACTCGCCGCTGTCACGAATTCCCTATTAAGGGCATCTACAAGCTCCATTTTGCTTTTAAAAGGATGACCGTTAGCGTTTCTAAGGTGGTCCGTAAAGTCGGATCTTTCCCGTCCACGGCGACCGAGTTCACTATTTATAATATTCCACATTCGTTTTGATTTATTTGGGTCGCAGCGGATCTGATTGGAGAAAAAACGCGTTCTTTTAATTTGTAACATAGTGTGGAATTTTTTAGTTTGTTCGTGGAAAAAAATGTTTAACTGCTCATTTTCCGGAAAAATGTTCTTAAGACGCGATGTGTCTTGAAGCAAATGCTTCAGGTTTAAGACATCTGAGTCAACCCAGTTCTTGGTGATTGGGCGATTCGGTACACGTTTTAACGGAAAGCATATCTCTATTCTACTTACTATGGCTGATATAATTCGTTCCGACAAGACGTTACAGTCTACTGATTCTAACATCGCCGCGGGCCAGTCCATCATATCCAACGCATCTACGAAATTAATATAATTCATTGTGTTAAAACACCTTTTCATGACTAAGGGCGGGGGGTGCGAGGCTGGGCGCGAGACGGTGAGGAGCTGCGCGCGGTGGTCGCTCAGCAGCGGGTCGCGGCCGGCGACGCTCACGATGCGCTCGTGCGGGAGGTTTGTGTACGCGTGGTCGATCAGCGTGCTGCTCTCAGAGGTGATGCGAGTCGGGAAATCGATTAGCTGAGTGAAGTTATGCAGGCTCAAAAGATCTGTCAGCTTCTTAGTAACAGATGAACTGACGAGGGTATTGATATTAATGTCACCCATCACTATTGCTTCTATGTTTTCTTCATTAATTTTAGTTAATAAGTTGTCAAATAATTTTAAATAATCTAAGTGATTCGTTAAGTTTGAATGGTATATACCTATAATCAATATATTATCGTCTAACAAATGTACCGCACAAACATCGAAAACCTGTGTTTCTCTAACGAATCGGTTTTTTTCAGGATTCGGTTTAGTGGCATAAGTATTTCAATGATGGAGTTCACACATGCATTCGGTTTCAAGACACGACAAAAAAACCGAATCTTGCTGAAGTCGACATCCGATTTTGCGACTACAAACCGATCCGGCGATACTGCAAAATGCAGATCCGATGCAGTGGTATAGGGCATTCAATTCATGCGTTCATACGATACACGCAGGGGTAGATTCGGTTTTTTGTCGGATCTTGAAACCGAATGCGTCGCACAAGCTGGGAAGGAGGGGTGGAACTGAGGAACTGTGCGCGCTCTTGCTAATAAAAGCCGGATGTTGAGTTCACACGAGATCCCGATACGAGGCCGTCGGATACGGCCAAGCAAGATGTGCTGTGTGAATACAACATTCGGTTTTTCCAGATCCGATGAAAATAAGATTCGGCAAATCGTGTCTCCGTGTGAACGTACCGTAACTCATCCGTATCGTATCGGCACATCCGATTTTCATGAAACATGTCTAAGAACACTCGCGCCAGACTTACCTTTTAAACCAAAAAAAAATTAATTAAAATCGCTCCATCCGTTCGGTAGCTATGATGTCCCAGAAAGACAGATAGACACTTTAAACTTATAACACCCCTCTTTTTTGGTCGGGGGTTAAAAAGGTCACAAAGAGGAGTAATAAATACCTTGCGCAGATTGAATTATTTAATAATGATTAAGTTAGAAAAGTTTATTGACTAAATTAATGTAATAAGAGAATAAATAGTAAATATAAGTAGCAAAAAAAAATGTAAGAAAAATATATAGTAAATATAACACAATGCTACAACAGTATGTGATTTTCTCAGAATCAGCGCCGCACAAGTTAAACAGCTTTTCGTCATAAGGCCGAAACAGCAACTTTTATGAAATTCAGTTCAGCCATTTAACCGTCAATAGCATAAACTACAAATATTTAACAAAAACACCTCTTTTGTTACCCATAGTGAAGAAAATTCTCTTCTTTCTATTCTGTAACTGATCCAAACGTAGTGATTATATACTCTCTGATCCATCTCTCTGAATTTTCTTTAGACGGCATTCCGATCCAAAACTATATTTCCACGTTTCCATTGATTATTTTTACTCATTACAAATTTTAAGTTAATTTACATGAAGTTTTGTAAGTTAATATATTCGTTACCTATGTATATCACGCAAAATAATTGAATAAGTCCTTGATTCAGTAAGTTTATAATATAAATTGTTAGTGTAATGCATCCATTGAGAGAACGCGAGTGCAATGAGTTATTGGAGCACCCGCTGCTGCGTACGCCGCCACCGGAGCCCGAGAAACCGAAGCCCCCTCGGGTCCGGCGCCCTAGGCAGTTCAAACTGGTAAGTCTAAATATTTGTTTGCCATATACCTAAGCTGTTTTTGTATATTATTACAAACATTTCATCGCAATGTGTCTTATTTATATTTTCACAAAGAATCTTCTATACTGTTACTACAAATAGGTATTACTTGTTTTCATGTTTTTGTTCTATACTATAGAGTTAGTAAAGTTAATTGTATTGTTTCTTTTAGCCAGTACGATTTCCTTTGCTAGATGAAGAATTCTACTCGCGTTGGTGTAATCATCGCAAAGAGGTATGTACACTTTCTACCACTGATATAAGAGTAATGTTATAATTTAGACCGCTACGTGTATCTGGGTCATTTTATGGCACCATAGTCCTAAGGATACTATAAATTTCAATTTACGAGTATTAGTGAATTTTGCTTTGCCGGATTCTACGGCGCTTACGGGAAGAATTAGGGAACACATTCTTGTACCGGTAACCACGGTATAACATTAAAGTTTTCATATTGCCGTTATTGATATGTATGCTTTCAGCTATACATGTCAAGACACCAAGTCGACGACCATCCACCGGGACTGTACCCCGAACTGTATTTGAAGCCGCGGCGTCTCAATCACTACGCCAAACTGCTAGAGGAAAATATGAACGTTAACAAGGAACTATTGAAGAAGATTAATCTTATCCAACGATTAGGGGTAAGGTATTTGTTTAACTTCTGAAGTAAAGGGGTTAAGAGTTTGACAGTTAGGTATGTGAGTGTGTTAAGGTGCTAAGGTGCGTCACCTTAGGTGTTTGAACTGTTATGAAACTTCAGAAGTGATGAAGATTACACGTTTGCCGTGGTTTACGTCGAAGAAATTTATTATTCTAGGCCGTGGTTGTACCTTCAAAAGGTTGCGAATATTCCAGGGCTATGTAGACTGCTGGATTCACCCCGAGCCATCGAACACTCTGAACAAGCTACTCTGCAAGCGAAGACAGCGCCTGCTCAACGAGCTACGAGACAAGAATATATTCTTCTACTCGAGGCTTTTAGTAGCTGTGAGTATCTGCTTGGTTTCTTCTGTTGTTAAGTACATTCAATCATACTACATGTAATCATAGTACATTCAGATTCAACCATATACATATTTTTTGAGGAAGGCTATTTATATCGAGAAAATAACTTTATTCCCGATGAAAAACTTCTATGAAATCAATGCCTTAGCGTTAGAAGTTAGTAAGTATTCTATAAATGCATTATGTATACGACTTGCTGACCGAAGTAAGGATTCTACTTTAAATAATATTTGTTAGATGAAGTATGATTTATTTTAGTAAATACGTTATTAAACTAGGACGTCGATCCGTATAATCAAAGATCTAGTTTCTAATCCTATTGTGGGATGCGCCTTACTTTTTATCTATGCTACTTACAGAGATCTGAGCAGCCTTTAACGAGTGAAATGAACAAAATGTGGTTAGACACCAAACGCAAGTTGATTTTAGGCGCTTTGTAAGTGAAATTCATAATCTTATTATTGACACTATGATATATTTGCGAATAGCCCAGTAATATTATGAATACTGACCACTGCGCTATCCACAACTTACATAAATACCTAATTATCAATATTATGTTTACAGGCACCCTTTTATTCTATTTGAGACTGAAAAAATTGACCGAAACATACACGATCCCGCTTTCGATAAGCCTCCTAATGTTAACCGCCAAAAGTAAGTGTTACAATACATCTTTGATGGGATAATTCTTATATCCTAAGGTTTGTGAAATCACACTTTGAAAATAAATGATTTTGAATCTTGTAAACAACCGCCAGATTTACGCGATTGAACCGTTTCGCGACAATTTATTTTTATTTATTTATTTTATTTATTTAAAGATCTTAGGACTTACAGCTAATACATTAAGGTAGTAAAAACAAATATCTGCACATAGGTGCACACTTAAGGCCAATTAAAAGTTTTCACATATATAAAATAATTCAGCTTAAAAAAAGTCTATGCCACTGTTTAAAAAAGGTGCACTACATGTTATTTAAAGAATAAAGTACATAAATATATCCTAACTTTAAAAACCTATTTATTTTACGAATACTTTGTAAAATTTTAATGATTTTTAATAAGTGATAAACCTTACTTTGCAGGTTAAAATATTTTAAAATTTTATACAGAAAAATTTAAGACATATCCGTAACTTTCGCGCACAGGATTCGAAACTGCATCTCCGGGATAGCGCCCCGACGCGCTACCCCGGAACTTACTAAAATCTCACCTTTCAGGATATCAATGATGATTTGGGTGAGAGGTGGGTCTAAGATCGGCAACGTGATCATAGAGCTGTTCAATGACTTGATGCCGAAGACCTGCAGCCTTTTCCTGGGCCTCGTCCGGGGGGAGCCGAGCGGACACGCCTATACCCACACTAGGATATTTAGGTACAGGATAAACCTACTTACCGCGGTAAAATACAATGATTGCTAGCAAAGCTCGATTTGAGTCAAACTTGGCATGGACATAGCTGTTTTACCAGTAAAGGACAAAAACTTCTCAATGGATTATGATGAAACTTTACAATAATATAGCTCAATCGTGAGACTAACGCATAGGCTGCAAATCATAAAGATGAATATACGATCCGCTGTTTAAAGTTTCGGTGAAAAAGCGGGGCGCAGCTAGTAGCTAGATAATTGCACGTAATAGCAAGCTTTACAAGCTTTTATTGCTTTAGGTTATAAGTTATTCTAAGTAATTTCAGCCATTTAACACATCTAAAATAACTTGTCCACCACCCAGCAACCTGCGTATTCACCAACCTGCACTTGGCCAGGGTGGTCAATTAAGTCCTAATCTCTATCGTCAAGAAAGAAGTCCCTGTGTCCCAGCAATAGAAAAGTAAATAGGGGTGCTTATGCCTTTGGTTATTTCAGCCATATTGAATTTCAAATGACTTAGCATGTTCAGTTCAGATCAATTTGCATAAAAATTGAGTTACTAGATGCTAATGCCAATTTTTGCTTTTTAACTTACGAAAATATGGTATTTTTTACAACAGTAAGAGTGCTCCGTAATTAAGTATCTGTAGGTATATTTTACAATCAAGAAAATTATACAAAACCTGGGTAACCTATCTGCTAAACTCATTTCTATCCTGAAATACTTATTTATTTACTTTATAATTACCTATTTATAACACTTTTCTCATTGAAATTTCCCTGAAAAAAATGGACTTTTATAGGTATTACTTTCTTGTAGAATAGTTCCGAATTTGTACTGTCGGATAGGCGACGTGGTCAAAGACAATGGATTCGGCTGCTACATCCCCGAAGGAGAGGAGAAACCCATAGCTCCTGAAGGCTTCATGCTGAAACATACTGTACCCGGTAATTCACTTTTATTATTTAAATAGAACTTTATATCTGTGCTTAAAAAACATGACATGTTAACATGCTTAGAACACCGTTATGCAGTTGTATATTATACCACTGTAATATAATGAGGGTTTTTAAAGTAAAGAGACCATCTCCGTACGCCAAAAGCTCGCTCATATAATGCTTCATATGCTTTCGGTATTTGAACATTTCATTTCACTTGTAGATGCAAATAAAAATGTGTCTCTTTCTAACAAACAAATATAATTTTTATTCTAATAAACGTAAATAGTAGAATCTTGTATACTCTTGATACTTGCTATAACAAATCTTTCAGGAGTATTATCGATGGCGGTGACCAAAGATAACGAAATAACGGGACAGTTCAACATAGTATTCAAACCACTTCCACAGTTTGACGGGAAACACGTCGTTTTTGGACGGGTGAGGGTCGTCCACATTATATTTTTGACTAGCTATACCTGCCACGGCGTTGCCCCTATTTTTCTATTTTCCCGCGGTAAAAGTAGCCTATAGCCTTCCTCAATAAAAATACCTCTCTAAAACTGAAAGAAATGCGTTCAAACAAACAAATAAACAAAGTCTTCAGCTGTATAATATTATTATAGATGTTTATTAAAAATAGGAGAGCGCGTTTAATTCTTTTGTTGGGGAAGCATTGCATAATAAGTAAAAAGTAAACAGACTTTAAAGTTTTATATTTTACCCACTGTCTACGAATAAAATATAGCAATAAGCAAGTCCTAATTAAATCAAATATTTTTCAAAATGTTCTTTTAATATTTTAATGGATACATGAGTAAAAAAATATGACTCCAACGGAAACCGGGAAGTGGTCAAATTGAACTTGCAAGATTTGATTAACATGCGTCGACACAGGCGGAACTTAATAATTAACTTAAACTTTAAACTAATAAGTTTTTTTTTTTAAATAAAGTAAATGGGAGTAAATATGTATGGAAACTCAACGCAGGTGGCGCATCTTGCACACTTACTGGAAACCTTCCTTTTTAGGCTATATGAAATTCGTAACTGTCTGATAACCATAATAAGAAAATATTTTCTTGATTCTTAGGACAAGTCATAGATAAAACTACTTACCTTAAATCTAGAAACTCTATTTTTCTCATTTTCCTGTCTCCGGTATTGCTGCACTTTAGCGCGAGCTCATTGAATTTATACCTTCTATTAACAGACCAATCAAGTATCTCGTTATTTTTTAGATTGTGGCCGGACCAGCTCAGACCCTGGAGCGGATCAGTGCATTGGGGCTGCCACTAGGCACCACCACCACCGACGTGGAGATCAGATCCTGCAGGTGGTTCACGCGCGGAGGCGTGTACCGTCCAGGCAGTGCCAACACCATACAATTCCCACCTCGGCGTGGCATGTCCTGATTTCAGATGATTATCAAAGCTATTAGACTTTTTAATATGTTCAAAGTCATACCTCACCTAGGTTAAATTAAATATATGTAATACAAAATTATAGGACGTATCGTAGCCCCACCTAGATTACCGCCTATTCGTGTACCTAGATGTTAGACGTGCAGATAGCCCACCCCTGTCTAATTTGTATTTCCAACTAGCGGCACGCCCCGGCTTCGCATGGGTAATTATTGATCCCGGCAATAATTTGTTTTTTTCTTGCCATAAAAACCATCCTAGGACTTCTACAAACATAAAGAGAAAAGAATTGGCAAATTAGTCCAGTCGTTGTTGAGTTATGCGCTTACCAACACAGTTTGCTATTCATTTTTATATATAAGATTCTCTCATTTCCATCCTAAGGTTACCTTAGGAAATCACATATGAGGAAGAAGTACAAAAGGCGGCCTTATCGCTTAAGAGCGAATTAAAAATTGCTTATAATACATATGATTTCATAAGATTATAGTTTTTTAGTTTATTAATGTATCTAATTCCTAAAACACAAATATCAACACCACTATAAAATCAAACGAGGTGTTTTAGTATCATTTTTGTATTTATTGTTTTTATTTTGTATCCAACAAGCATTTTATATAACCAAAAACAAATTTGTGTTTCAAATGCCTTTGCTTTATACAAAAACTGTCGAAAGTTCAATCTTGCAACATCTAAAAACGAATACAGGATATCGCGCATGGTATATCTTAAGCGACGGATACTCGCGATGTCTGTATGCGGATTTAGAAAATAAATAAAATCAACGTTCGCAAACAAATAAGAATCAATCAATCACAAAATAATTGTCACACTTAATCAAAGTTTTTGGTCACTCAATTTTCACAAACAGCCCGCATGAGAGAATTAGCGCCAACATCTGCAAAAAAAAATACAATAATATATTATAAATAATAAAAAAATATATAAATAAATATTTCCGGAAAATTCTCACTACAACATCTAGCCCCGTGGTTAGTTCAAAGCTTGTCCATTTTGAAAACGGGTTTGGTTACACGCCAACGCATAGACATATTATATTATAATTATATAATTTATTTATATGTACCTGTGTATATTTATTATGTCCGCTAACTTTTGAGAGTTGGTATTTGACTAACGTATAGAAGTTATGGCAGACTGTGTGGCAGACATTCAAATATCAAGCCTAGTAGATGCAAAAGTCTCATATCCATATGAGCGCCACTGATTGGCGAGAGAGTTGCGCTTTGATTGGACGAGAGGCTACTTCAAAAAGAAGAATCGACAGTTGAGGTATCTTTGTCTTCAATTATTAAATCGCTAATACGCATATCCTCGCAGTCTGGCTATAAATAAATAATGCAAAATCTTGAACTATTTATTACCTACCTAAACAGTTTTAATGGAATATAGGGATCCCTATTTAGGGGATAGTTTTGTGAAAAGTGGAACATAAGTTGGATGCAAAGTCTGGAGCTGATATCAGGTACGTGGGTTTTGATTGTTTTCGCCAGGACGTCTATAGTTAGTTTCAATACCAGCTACATATTTCTTCGAAATCTAAGTATCTATCCTAACATCTATACTAATATAATAAAGTTGAAGAGTTGGATTGTTTCGGCGATGTGTTGGCGGGTTCGATTCCGGCCGGGGGACCACTACTATCTACAATTTCTGGTTTAGGGTCTGGGTGTTTTCTATGTATCATATGTATGTATTTACAAAAAATATATATCTTTGTAGTATATTAGTCACCTAACATCCATAATACAAGCTCTGCTTAGTTTGGGGTTAGGTGATGCTGTGTGAGTAGTCCGGAAATATTTATTTATTTTTATTTATTTGTTTGTTTGAACGCGCTAATCCCAGGAACCGATCCGATTGGAATAATTATTTTACTGTTAGATAGCTTATTTATGTATGTAGGAAGGCTATAGGCAACTTTTACCGCAGAAAAATAAGTTGAAAATCCAAAAACACGGGCAACGGGCAGATTGCAGCAGTGCCGATGTCGCCAGTTACTCACACAACTACAATTCAATTCAGTTCAGTTTCTTGTAGTTGGACTCTGCGCTTGAAGCCACAATTTGCCAGTGTCAAGTTAAATAAAATTATAAAGTGTAAAAGATGTTACTCAGTTGAACGCCATTTTGCGTCCACCCAATTCAATTCAATTCCTTATAATTGGACTCTGTGCTTGAAGCGTCTGTTTGCTAGTGTCAAGTTAAATAAAATTATAAAGTGTAAAAGATGTTACTCAGTTGAACGCCATTTTGCGTCCAACTACAATTCATATCATCCACAATGTAATCTTAATCAAAGTAAGTCTTTGATAAAAAGTCAAAGTCAAAACGTTTATTTCCTCAGACGCACAGGGCATACATGGACAGGTCAACTTAAAGTTAATTTAAACAAAAAACTAAGAATAATCAAGGATTAGTTACAATCACTACCAACAAAAACGTATTCAATTAAATTTCATAAAATTGGACTCGCCGCTTGAAGCAGAGTCCAATAATAAGAAATTGAATTGAATTGAACTGAACTCCCTTCTCCTCCTTTGTTTTGATGGCGTCCGTGACCTGAACTCCCCTAAGACACGAAAACACATTGACACTGAATGATTTGCGTCAAAACTGTCAATTTCCTGTACAAATGTACAGGATTTGGCGATCACGGACGCCAACTAATAAAAGAAGAAGAAGAAGGATTTGGCGACACATGCCACGCCCCCTTATCATTCTCTTACTTCAAGTATCTGTGGTTATAAGTGAACGTGACTGACCATGACTATCGCAACGACGATTGCGACTATGCCGACGTACAGCGCGTCGTCCCGCAGCAGGTCCACCACCTTGCTGAGGCAGCCGTCCATGTGCATGGTCGTCGGATTGGGAGACGCTTTGCAGTCCAGCCGCTGAAAAGATAATTATGATATATATCGAATAGAAAAAAAGGGTAAATGAACGCATCTGCTTAAATGATAAGAGAAACAAACATTATATCTGTAATTATTCAGATTATTTATATTACTTCAATAAAGCGTATTACATAAAGTATGTTACAAAATAATATAAATAAAATACAGCAATACTTCGTAGTTGAGACTACGAAGTATCGCGCAAAGAGGAGACCCCGAGAATGAGATACGCTGTGTAATGTATTCCATCTCATTCTTTTACACGTTCAATCCTACAGATATATATGTTTGTCTCTTTCTACGTAACGCCTCAACTTTTCGTGTTACACTTTTTGATTTCACTCCTCATAAAATTTCCGTACCGGGCCTTATAACTCAAATCGTTTCTTAAGGAGTAAACTCCAAAAAAACTTAGTTATTATATTACTAACCTTTCCAGGGTACACCTCCTTGCAGCAGCTAGTTGGTACGTTGTCATTCCAGTCCTTATAGCTCCTGACGCCGCAGCATTCCAGGTAAGTCTGCGTTTTGTCCCAGGACGAGGTGTACTCGTGCTTCACGCCGTAATACGGCACGGCGGCGTACAGCTCCCGGTCCAGGGACGTCACCACCTTCTCGCGGAACACGAACAGCAGGATCCCACCCACCAGCACGGCCACGAAGATTATGAACACGAGGATATAGTACTAAAAAAAACCAATTGAATGGTAATATAATTGAATGGTAATAATATAATTATTGAATTTATTGATTACCCCAATTTATATAATGCACCGTTCTCAAAACGTACCAGTCTAATAATGCACCATTTTCATAATGTATGAGTATAGGTTTGTTAACATTTTAAAAAAATACAGGGTCGTTTGTAATGTTCAATCTCAGTAGATCCATTTTAGATAGATCCATATCATTTTCTTTGTCGATACAATTTTTGAACTACTTAAAAGAGATAATTTAGACCTGTTAACCAGATCTACTGTAAAATATGCAATGATAATCATTTTTGTTCACTAGTTCTGTTACATTTGACCTAAAGTAAACTTACAGTTGCAGTTCAGATTACAGTTTGCAAAATAATTAGGATAGTTTTAGTGTGGCACAGACTGGTCTGTATTAAGCTGACTGGTCCGTACGGACGACGCATGACGCGTCCGTGCCGCGGAGCTATCTAAAGTAAGCGTTTAGTACACAATATCGACACTAGTCGAGTGATTGATGAATTGTACGACCACTCTGTCATGAACTGTGACCATCTAAGGAGAAGTAGAGATATAAACAGCTCACCGTTAGCAGCATACACTTGACCTCCTTCGCCGCGCCGCAGCAGCCCAGCACGGACAGCAGGATGATGGCTGCGCCCATGGCAACCACCACAGCAACGGACGCAATGTACATGTTGTTGCTCATCAGCGTGCTGGGGAACGAGCGGTTCAGAGCCACCCACAGGCCCACGGCTAGCGCGCACGCGCCCGCCACCTGTTATAATAATAACCATAATATAACCTGACTATCATTTTTAAATATATTCTCCAGCAAAAAATAAAAATAATATTAGAAGGTTTATAACGGGATATTTACCATGATTGATTGTCTTCCGAGTTTAACCGTGATCATGGCGCATGTAACTGTGCCGAAATATCGGGAAACTCGAAAGACAATCAATCATGGTAAATATCCCGTTATAAATCTAAATAATATTAAAAGGATTTTTATCCAAAACTACTTGACTGATCTTATTCAATTTCAATGGGATCAACTTGCAAGCAACAGCGTTTAATAAACTAATCATAAAACAGATTTATAGAGACAAAATTTCTGAGGTAGCAAACTTAACGGCACTAAAAACCTCTCGGGAACTTACCAGTGTCAAAACGTTCATGCATATTAGCGAGAACTTCATACATCTACCGCAACTGTCCATTGCTCCGCCGCCCATATTCAAGGGCTTTCTGAAATACAAATAATTATTATCTAGTTCTCCACCCGAAGCTTTACTCGCCCAATTTACGGGGACTACAGCTAAGCTATGGCCGTACTTTTAATCCAAATCGGGATTACGTATAGAATATAAAACATTTTTATAGCACACGAACAAACACTAAAACAATACACTGGTACAAAAAGCTTAAAACTACAATCAACGTGCACTTAGCAACAGAAACAAAGAAAAAAAATGGTTTTGAGAGCTAAAAAGATCACACCTTAGCATAAGCGGAGGTAACCCTCCGTATGACTCGAAGGGAACCGCTGATTTTCAGGTGTAACCTTTGGTGGATTTGATCGCAATAATGGCCTACGTGTTATTCTGATAATAATCTAAGCTATATTATTGTCAATATTCATCAAAATCTGTTCAGTACTTGTATCTTATCTATTCTCTTTGCATCCATACATTCTAACAAACTTTCGCGTTTATAATACAGTGTGACACATAAAGTGCACACAAGTATTATTTTATTACAGCGTCGAACAAAGAGTCTGCAAATTGATAGATGTCCTGCATAGGTCCGCCAGAAACTTACGATCATTTAGAAATGAAAATTATATAAATTGACGAATCGGTTAACAAAGACCTGTGAAGTCTGCGCGGTCACCTGATATGACGACTACTTTTTATGGGGGACCACGAAACGTGTCTACAGGCAACTTCATCAACAGTGAGCATGATTTGCAGAAGCGCATATTTTACTGTGCGTATGAAATAAAAACAACCTCCAGATGTTAAGGAGAGCAACGCAACAAATTGTGCATTGCGCTATTTTGTGCTTACAAACAAGAGAGGGACATTTAGAAACCCTAATTTACTAGGTCTAATGTTAATTAATAAATAATTTTAAACACTTTTTTCTACTTATTTTTCTTAATTATTCCTTCAATTACTCGCAAAACGGACTTATAAAATATCAATTGAGTTTTTTGGTACAAAGCTGAAAATGGCTTTTATGGTTTTCATTATTTTTTCAGTTTAAAATGTTTATTTTGTATATTAGTTTTAAAATAAGCTGCTAAAAAATATTTTATCCCTATCAATTGAAGATCAGAAAAATAAAATGAAATTTGTAGTTGTTCCGGTTATTTTTATTTTGTTTGAAAGGTGGGTTAGTCAAGTGTTCCTAGCTATGTTTTATAAAAAACGGTTAAGCCATGTGAAAGTTAGGAGGAGTGAAAACATTAGATTCTAGATTTATTATCTAACGGTAATGAAAATTCTAAAGTTTTACCGTAATAAAACACAATCGGAATCAGTTCATTCGTTCTTGAGAAAAAAATGTCTAAAACAACTGTCGCCGGAAACATGTTTTTCTATTTTCTCTGGTGTTACTTAGACACACCAGAGAACCAATATGAAGCCATAGGCAGGGAAACACGAAATATGAGCATATAGTATATAAAAACAAATTAACTAAGCATCATAATATGATAAGCATCGTAATTTGTTCACTGATAAATGTTAGGTTTGTAGGTAATAGTTATCCTTTGTTTGGTAACCTAGGATATTATGGGGAACATAATAGAATGAGTCCAATCATTATAAGTAAGCGTCCCCTTCTAAATCGAACTGTTTGTAAACAATGTACCCAAAAATAGAATAGTAGGTACTTACAGGGTGTAGCAGGTAACGATAAGGTTACATTTTACTTATTTTTCCATTCATGTAAGAAAAAACGGTAAAATAAGCTGCAGGTTACGCATATAACGAAAGGCATCGATTTATTAAAATCTAGATAGTCGTGAATGACCATAGATAAATTCAAAGCAAAATTATTATTTTATATTTTCTCAACATTATGCCTTTATTCATGTTAGAGGGGGAGCATATCAGTTATCTAGGTAGGTACAAAACTACATTTAGATAATTAAAATAGGTAGGTATCACCTTACACACCCTAACACTTTTTACCTGCAGGATAAATAATTATAGTTAAACACGAACACAAGTTGCTTTTGTTTTTGCCCCATGTTATTATTTTAGGGTTCCGTACCCGAAGGGTAAACAGGACCCTATTAATAAGACTTCGTCGTCTTTCTCTCAAAAACTGAAATAGACAGAATTGGAATTTGAGATTAGATCATTTCGCGAATTTCGCGTGAACTTAAAAATATCCATTCGCACTTCTTATGTAAGTCTATAGATCCAAATTACCGACAACTAAATAATTTTAAAATGTTTTCACTCTCGATTGAATAGTAGATAGTAGATAGTAACTATTCTGTCTCTAATATAATAGATCCAAGCAAACTTTCACTCGAATATTTGTAGGATACTTAATGGGGCCAATTTTGGTACGTTAACTAGATTTAATCGAAACTAAGAAATATTTTAACATTTAAAACCAAAAAAATAGTTAGTGTTTAATGTTCAAAGATCGGCCTTTTAACCCAAAAACTTCACGGTTGCACTTAATGACATAGTTTTGAAGGCAAAGTACAAATCACAAACCTAATAGGTAGGCAGCGGTAATGTAGGTAGGTAATGTGTAGGTATGTGTATACTCTCTCGCAATCCAAGGCAATCCAACTGCAAGATATATGGCAAGGTCCATCTAAGACATTCTCCTTCCTATGACAGTACTTCGTAACACAGTACGCCCAAGTACCAATATCGTGCAAAATAAACTATTAAAAATGCTGAACGAACGGTATCGCCTGGCGAGTACAACTGGTTTGGTTGCATTAATGCTTTGAAGTTAAAACATAAACGGTGTCATTTAACAAATGTCTTTGCAAACAGTTTCACTTATAACTCTCACTTGTGTTGCTATCGGGTTCACAGCGGTATCGTCGGTTCATTGATAGCGTTGGTGCCGGCGACGGAGGCACGGGCGTCTCTCTCGGAGGGTCGGAGGCTACTAGCTTTGTTTGTTGTCGCGCCAGCCAGGTAGCCCCCCTCGACGGCGTGACCACACGCTAGCCTCACGCCTCCTAAAGCAGTTTGCGTTTAAAACCCGGTCATATGCAACGACAACTTTAATGTTTTCATGGAACGTTTATAATGAGGCAGATTTAATTCTATATTGCTGTGTTACCTATAAGGTTCGTGCATATATTAATGATTACGTTATGTTATTAAAAAGGCATTTTTATAACATTTATAATTTAACTGCAATATAAAAGAATCACAAGATGTTTCTGGAGACAGAAAAAAAAGAATAACTTACAGAGGTTAAAGATGTTTATTTCCTTCCATTAGATTTTGTTAAAAACTATTAGGTTCCTTTCTTAAAACTCAACAAAACAGAACAGTATCTATAAAATTCATAATTATTATCATTAAACACAGAGCTTTTCCATGTCATTGATTTTATTGTAAAATGTTATTTTTAGGTTGAGCTTTGGTTTGTAGAGGTAACCTAAGAGCCTCTAGGTAAACCAAAGGCCCTTTACAAAATAAAAAAGAGGAACTGTTCTTAGAAACTCAATCATAAGCTGAGATTTACCCAACAAATCTAAATGACACCAATATATAATTTCATTAGAACATAACACGCGTTGAAATCTTAATAATGACGTGCGATTCTTATTAGCCAGTTAAAGTAATGCACCTGTTTATTGTCAAGTCTTCAGAATTATAATGTAGGTATCTAAATCACGTTACCCAATTCATACCGGGACGTATTAATAACTTATAGTTGCTGGTGTCTTTTTTATTAAATTTTATTGTCAATTTAGATTTGTGGAATTTCAGCCAACCCGTAAGCAAAGGTACCTTGTGTGCGGTGACACATACAAACAATTGTCAATAACAAAGTGCGTGTGTTACATGTTGAGTTTCATATTATATAACAAAGCAATTTTGAATTTAATAATACATCTCTAAAAATGTTAAAGCGCAATAAACTTAACCATCTAAGAAAATGTTAAAACAATGTGATTTTACAATCTGAAAGATAAATAAACCAAACAATTTTATTACATAGATACAATTGTACACACCTACTACAAGCTACTTCAATGATTACATGATACAGACAGACAATAAATTATGTTTTACTTAGACGCTATAATTTTTTTAAAAGATTACATCCTTATATACAATGTAACTTTTCATCAGATCTCAGCTATCTGGAGCAAGCCAAAACTAATAAATATATAATATGAACTTAGGAACATGCAGAAGCAAAGAACACAAATTTTATAAAAGAAAATCAATGATAATAATTACGTGGAATAAAATTGAGCTGTTTACAAAGGGTATAGATTAGGGAGGTTAGCAATAACATAATGCCAAATCCCTTATATGTACACAATATATTATGCATTGTCGACGAACGACCAACGTAATATGAATTATTCCGTTATGTGATTAAGTTAAAATAAGGACTGTTTTCTTTTTCATAATTGCTATTTATAATATAAATAAATCAGAAGCTTTAGGCAATCCTTACAAACCTAACCTACAACTACTACACCTTTTTTTTTTTCTCGCAGTACATAAGTATACAGTAAGGTTTGTAACTTTATTTTATATTAAACCATTTACCAATTAATTGATCAATCGTGACGGAGCTTTATGTCCCTGCACAAGTTAAAATACTTTGAATTCATAATACTTATTATGTCTTAATGTACTTCAAACATAACATTTTACGAAATCTTCCTTAGTTAAGCCGTACCATATTTCATCACGGCAATACCTCGCACAACAACGTTCTAAGCCTTTAAACATGATGAGCATAACTTTATAAGAATCTAAATAGATATCCAAGTTCTCCATCCGGAATCCGATCAAATTTAGTAGATATTTATTTGCTCTTGAAGAACAAGCAAAAAATGCTTCACACCAATATTTATTTCATACTCGTTATAATTTATTTAAACCCACCAAGCACACGAGGCAAATGATTATCCATGGACGTATTTCCACCAAAAACACGAATTAAATACGTCATACCCATTTGTTCTATAGGACAGTATTACATATTTACTTCTACAAAACCAGGATATCTGGCGCTTCGCGGCACGCACGCTACGCTCGCTACCTCGCGCGTGATTTTTATGAATAAAATTAACCTAACCCCAAATATTTTAGAACGATGTGGCTTCAGTTTCATTCATTTTCGATTCAGTTTTATTTCAATAGCGTGTCATAGAACGAATGGGAATCACTGTACGAATAACACTTTTTGAATTTATTCAATTATTACCAGTTGTCAAGTTGGCTCTAATCGGAAGTTTTTACGCTATACATTGCAGTGGACTGTTGTCCGGAAATAGGCATAAGGTCAACTAAAACTAACAATCTTTTTTGACCATCAACATCAAAAACGGGGACAAATTTTATTTACTGAATCTAGAATGAAGGATGACTTTGGTTAAGAGCGTTTATGTGTGAGCATTTTCTTTACATATTTCTATAAGTGATTGTGGTGGTTCCATAGGTTTACTAAGGATAGAATAATTCATAAGTAATTATTATACAAAACATAATTGTTCTAAATAGTTTCTCACTTGATATTGTTAACATTCAATTCAAACAATTTTACAAAGAAGGTATAATAGCAGAGTACCTATTATTTGCTATTAATCGTTACATTATTTATTTACATTTAAGCATAAAATTAAGCATTTATGTTGGGCTTACAAGCAAATAACAAAATACATAATAGTTTGACTTAAAACAGATCGCACATGACAGTGAGTGTACATGTACCACAAATGGCGCTTCAAAATTAATAGTTGTTATAACATAAAATAGTTACATTTATTGCGCATTTGGTCGGTTCGTAATGAACAAGAGCTATTAACGCTTTTTAAATTTAACTTGTAAAAGATAATTAAACTTACACATATTGTTCACAAGCTTAAACAGCCCAACATTATCCACTGTAAGAACTTGTGCATAAATAAAAACAAACAAAACTATGTAAATATAACACTTTTGACACGCAATACAATAAGCGCGATAGCTGCTATTAGAAATATTTCTACGGACAATCTATTACATTTATGTGTTATGAACTTATGATGCTGTCTGTACAAACGTGTAAGGTTTTTCCACACCTGTAACGCCTCACGCTCGGTACAGATCGCGCGGCGAGAGTTTGGCTTTGACCTGCAGGTGGAGGGGATTACTGCGCATGGGTACATGTGTACTGTCACGCACACAATACTTTCAGCCAATCAGAGCACCGCGTGCGCCTACACACCTGTCACACACACAATACTTTCAGCCATGATTGGCTCTGTTTGCACCGCGTATCTACACACCCGCCCCGCACCCCGCTAATTGCCCGTTGATACTCAATTTCTGATTTCTGCGCAATAACGGTCAAAGCCAAACTCTTATCGCGCTAGCTGTTTATGGAATGTGCACATCGACGGTGCTGCCAACTGGTGCCATCAATTTGAATGTTTTACCATATAGGCCTAACATTTGACATTCCGACTGTCGCATTTGTGTTGCCTATATTTCCTGCACGTTCCCTTGCTATACACATACCATTCGGTCACCAGGTCCTTCATTGACTGACGGACCGTTGTATAACGCACGCACGCACAGGGGAGCCGAGGTCCAGTAATTATTATTTTTAAAGTGTTTACTTCTTATGGGAACAGAAGAGCTTTGTCGCGAGCCCGGAACGTCGCATCGGTACGGTCTTGTTATGAGGGGGTAAATATATCGCACTTCTAGAACAACACGGAATTATCTCGAAAAATCTCAAAATCGATTTTATTGCTTAGTTGAATCCGCAAAGTTTTTCCGCACATACCACTAAGACGGGCTTATTTATATTTGCACAGACGCGCAAGAGATGCCTCTGTAAGTCACTCTTAGTGAATTAATGAGTGACAAGTCATACCACGAAGACGAATTTATGTCTAGTTGCAACATGGAGGCCGTCGTAACAAACCGTGTTGCGCTTACACAAAAGCAAATTATTTAGGAATAATCTGGTGTTGGAGAATTTTCTTGGTTGGCGTTTTAATAGTATTCCGAAATACGACGGTATTATTGACAAAGGTACGTTAGTATTTTTTTATTATTCCAAAATAGTTCCGTATTGTTTGAAATAGGTGAACATTTCTTAAATAATGCTCTATTGATGGCACATTAAAATTTAGACACAGTTTATTCAAAAAACATTTTAAATGAATGTTGAATAGTTTGAATTCTTACTATAGTTGTATATTATAAGAAAAGTATTTTTAAGCAGTATTTTTTTCATCATAATAGGACAAAATAAAAAGTTTTTCAGATAATGCTCTGTTCTTGAATTAATTCAGTTTTTTCTCTATTAATGGCAAATGATGAAGGGTCGCGGCCTGCTCATGCTCAAAAAAGCGATTGGAGCAACCGTGGAGGACCAGCCAACTGTCCAAGAAAAAGATGCTGAACTTTCCACTATGGCGGCATCATTGCATCACCAGCGGTTGAAGCATTGGTCGTTGCAGAATCCGAAAGTGTTTCGTTAGAAAATAGGGAGGCAGCAGAAATACCGGTTCTTACTTTACCTGGTCCGAGCGATGAAAGTGACTTTATAGAGGATTCAGAGACAGATCCCACTTTTTCTCTCACTGCTAAACTAAAAACTCGGCCACTTGTAGTTACTATAAGAATATCTACTACTTCCTGCTCGAGCTCCTCTTCAGAGTCGAGTTCATCATCATCAAGCTCCAGTAACAGCAGCAGCTCACACAGACACAATCTTCTGTTGCCAGTGCCACTGAGACAACCAGTGATCTGCAGCTTAAAAGAAACGAAATCCTAGGGGCTGGAAATCTAACATTGCTAAGCGATTGCGGAATACAGGTAAGGCGTATGTATCTCTATCAAAATCCTCAAACAGATCGCTGAACTCTATAAAAAAAATGGTTCCATTGAACCTGAAGCCCGAGGGAAACACCAGCGAAAAATAGATCAAGGTTTTTCTCCAGGTATAGGTCCAGGTTGCCTGAAGCATATACAGAAAAACAAACTCTGGCTGTAAACAAAAAGAGAGACATAATGTAGTTAATTGAAAAAAATATAATTCATGCTAATTGCTTAAACTCTTATTATAAGAGAGCATTAAATTTAGACTAGCAGCACTGACTTTAAAATGAAACTAATAATACTTATCTAGGGATTAGTATTTTTGTTAAGTCTGTTTTACTATTCTTTATTGTACCTATGTTGTTTTATATTGTAATAATAAATTATGTTAAAACCACACTACGGTTTTTGGGTGAGGATGTTGATTATGTTAAACAAATTTTAATTAAAATGCTGATTTATATTTTTTGTCTTTTAGTTTATTAACAACAGGAAAATTCCCGAAAACAATTTAAATATTTCCTTCTTGTATATTTACACTTAACCAATAGATGGTAAAATAAGAGCATTATTTCAGAATCATTCAACAAAAAGGACGTACCTCGAAATAGTTAATTTTTATTTCATGAGATAATTAGACAACAGAGAATTAAAACGAAAAATGCATATTATCGCTTACTCGACGTTTATTGAGGGGAATAAACGATATTATAATGTTGCACGTTGGATACGTTACCTGAAACGTTTAAGATTTGGCCAATAACTTCGATACAAAAGTAGATAACGGTTTTTCGTCGTTTGTGAAAAAAGTAGTTTTTCGACTTAGCGCTGTCTTGTTCTAGGGGTGCGATATCTGCTTACGTAATACATGAACGGCCCCTTACTGAAGCGTGAGAGCAGGTACCTCTTAGAGGGCCTATTTCTTGCATTTCGTACTCTTTTGAGAATCATACAAGACGATTGGGAAAGAACGATTCCGTGCTGATATGGCTAAGCCTCAACGCTACCTGTCATCTACGCGGAACGAAAATAATGACTTTATACAATTTTGAATGAAGGCTACTGTTCAAGCTAGCTTCCAAACGCTTCGATCCGCATTGATAAGTGGCCTAATTCTGCGCCGCAACGAGATAATAATATGTGAATTAGCATTACTCAAAAGAAAAGACAATCTCAATCAGGGATATTACGAAACTCAGCGAAGATGGCGCCTCTAGCACGGACAGTAAACATTTGATTTAGGCTCTATGGCATTGGTGACCTTGACCTCTATATCCGACCGGATCTTTTTTCTCACTTCGAAAGGCTTTTCTAAAATCTGCTGCCCTAGAATCAAGAAACTCTTTTCATTTCTGTTCACTGTCTACGTTAGTGCTGTACTCTGGCGCGATCACATTGCAGTCGGTTGGAGTCAATCGGGCCAAAGGCACCGTCAAAGTCTGAGCGTAGAGTAGTAAAAGTTGAAATTTTGCAGATTTCCATGGTGGTTAGTAATTCTTGTTTTAACGCGTATTCAGCAGGAGGCAAATGCCGGTGCTCAACTCTACGTCAAGCGCCTCAGAAATCCGATATCTGATACTAATAACAAAAAAGCTAAGCTGCCGCTATAAGTTCACCTGATTGCGCGCTTCTATGAAACTTATTCAACTACGCTTCGACTGCTAAATGTTTGCTAAATTCGCAACCAACTCGACATTTCCGGTAGAAATAGCTAAGAATTTTATCAGACAGAGAGCGGTTAGGCGTTCAAGCGCTCACAACAATTTTGATTATCTTTATTCTGAATATGGAACGCAACTTCGCTAAGTGCGAAACACTTGTCTACACTCTGTCTGACAAGACCCCATTAGTTATCCTATTACAATGAGAACGAGAACATAAAACGTTTCACATAAAATGTCGTTGCACAGAATCAGTAATAGTTGCAATCAACTCACCGCTGATTTGGACATTCGCAGCTAACTCGCACATTTCTGGTGGTAATAGCTGAAGACATACTTAAATCAGATTATCGCATTTAGACATAATGGGTAGGTAGATGGCTCACATAGAACAGAGAACGTTTCACGTAAATGTCGTTGCACTTGCAGTCAGTAATAGTTGCAGTAAGCACAGTATCGGTCCGGGAGACACGCGGGATGACGTCACGCGGCGGCGGCGGGGCGCTGCGCCGCGGCGCGGCACTACGGCCGGCGCGCGAACGACGCGCCGCGCCGCCCGTACGTGCTGCCCATCGACGCCGCTATAAACACAATCAATCTTTATATATATATAATTCTTCTGTGAGTGTGTATGTCACTGAACTTCTCTCAAACGACTGGACCGATTTTGATGAAATTTTTTGCGTGTGTTCAAGGGGATCTGGGAATGGTTTAGATTCACAATAACATTGTGAACAATAACACAACTGGATATTGTTTTTTGAGACGTGGGACAGGACAACGTCTGTCGGGTCGACTAGTAAATAAATATTTCCTGACAATCCACACAACAACAATTAGCCCCGTGGTAAGCTCTAAGCTTGTGTTACGGCAAACATATATAGATATTTTTATTATACATATGAAACCCCTAGACCAAGGAGAAAGTACTTGCAGAACACACAAGCACTTTCACCCTCGGCGGGAATCGACCCGCTACCTCTAGCGCCGCAAGCAGACCCTCGAGGCAGTCAAGAATAATTCTTTATTGTTCACCCAACTTCTCTATTTCTATTTAAGATAGTTTTATAAAATTCTAGCAGCACCCCGCAGTGCTACCCGCTTTATAATGGATTTTCTCGCAGGATGACATATTTTCCCGCCTTAAAAATGATGCGCAAACAGCTTAAGTTACGTGAGATGATGATGATGAAATATTTCAAATATGCACCTCCGTGTATTATACGCATCGTCGTGCTCCCAATTAAACAAGCGCGTCTGTCACATGACAAGTTGAAATCTTTCTACACTTGGAATATTGGGTTGAAACCTCTTACTAACGACATCTCGTAAAAAGCCATAGGACTATTCTAACTTCCATAGCTGATATCTCATACATCATCATCTCATACAACTTTTTAAGGTTTTAACAATATGAATATTTGAAACGGGTAACATACCATAATTGATGAATATATTACCATAATGTCTCAGAAGATTACCTACACATTATTTGTAAAGGACTATTTATTTTCAAATGTATGACAATTCACTATGTACAAATTGTATCTTACCTTGATTAGGGAAGGGTACACAATTCGACTTGAGGACTTCTTCGTGGTTTCCATATGCACAGAATTTCACTACAACCGTATTCGCGGACACTCCAGTCACTTCTGCATCATAGTACTGAAACAAAGTATAATAAATTAACTATATTGCCGCCCATTGTACTCCAACATTATGATTATGCTGTTTTTGAAGTGAAACTTCTTTAGAATCGTTGTGATTTCAGACCGGATGCAACGGAAATACGTCAGGTAAGCCAATCTTAAACGCTAACAAGGTTAAGCAACTTTCCGGAACGCCAGTACTTGGATGGGTTCATCTCATTCTTTTGTCGATTTACTGAAGTTTCACTTCTACCGTATGTGAATCGCACACACACCTTTTTTTTTGTGTGGTGTGCAATAAAGTGTTATCTATCTATCTATATTATAATAGGTTAAGGATTTAATTAGCAACTGTTTAAAATTAAAGTTTTGATTACGACACGTGACGACGTCGTTACGACGCGGCGACGTCATTAAATGTGATGTCTAAGAGCTTTGGATAATACTGTTGATTTTCCATTTGATACAGCCAATGTGAGTTAAATATATATCTACACGTGCATCTTAGGTATATATTGTTAGGTCGGTGAGTGATACTATTCCGTAGTAATTTATTATTATGTGCTATAGCACATTAGGGCACTATTATAAAAGAAGGGGTCTATAACATCGAAACAGTTTCTGCTTGTTCACACCAGTGAGTTGGAAGCCCTAGTTGGGAGCCTGCAAACAACGTCGCGTCGCCGTTGTAGGACAAGACGGAGTGAGTGAGATACCAACATTGTTGTCCTCCCAGTAGAGAGCGAGACAGCGGTCCCCGATGTTCCAGGTGATCTCGGCGACGCCCAGCATGGCGCGCGCCTGCTCGTTCACGCCGGCGTGTTGGAATCCCAGAAGGGAGCCTGCGAACAACGTCGCGCCGCCGTTGCTGCCGTATTCCTGATAGTACCAAAAATTATTGATGAGTTTTAAGATGTATGAAAGGGTTTCAACAATTTTTACATGGAGCCTAGCATGTCAATATAACAAGTCGCAATCTTTCAACACATCCTGTACAAAGCTACAGGACTATTCTAACATCCATAGCTGAAATTGCAATACAGATTCTACGGAATATAATATAAAGCTCTTGCTTTTTCTGCATTTAAAAAAATAGTTAAACGTAAAAGTGAGGTTTCATCATCATTATCATCATCACCCTATGCACGTTCCCACTGCAGGGACACAAAGACTTCTCTCTTAACGAGAGAGATTCACCACGCTGGCCAAGTTCGGGTTGGTGAATGTCCCATGTCCTTCAAACTCTTTAAAGTTCTCAGAACATGCTGGTTTTGTCACCGGTATTTGCCTTCACCGTTAAGACGCACATACATTTTTCTAGAAGAAAAAATCAGAGGTGCGCGGCGAGGATTGAATCCACGACCTACGGAATAAAAGTCGAGTGTGCTCCCATTTAGCCAACACGGCTTTTTTTAAGGAGAGGTTTGACTTATTAAACATCATTAAGATTTAATAGATTACCTGTCTGGGATATGGTGCATACTGGCGGTTTGCGAAGCCGGCCGGTGGCGCGTACCCTAGGCCCTGGTACAAGGCCGCTTGTTGTGCTTGCGCCGCCTGCTGTGCCTGCGCTTCCAAGTATCCGTTCTGACGCCGCTGGAACTGCTCTTGGTACTTTGCCACGTCACCGCGTCTGAATAAATTTAAATACCAAATCAGGACACTCAAACACTGCCCCGTCTTGCTTGGGTTAAGAGTCTAGATATCTGATATTTACCTGTATGATTGTGTATCTTGCATGGGGTGTATATTCACATAGGGATCTGGTGGTGAATGGTACCGCTGAGCATCTTGCATGTCATGTGGTGGACTAGAGAGTGTCAGATTAGAAGCAGCCTCCGCTAAGCCGTCCATACTGTTACGGTAACTCTGCTGAGGTTGCTGTACCTCACTAATATTCATTTCACTCATAACATCATGGTAGCTAGCCTGGTAGGAGTTCATAGGCTGGTACATGTTATGATTGCTGTTGTTGCTTTGCATTTGTTGCCTTTGTTGCTGCTGCAACTGAGCCTGTTTATTTCTTTCCTCAATTTTTCGTTGGAATCGAGGAGGTTTCTCCGTTTGTGCCTGATACTTTCTGTCTTCTCTGTTAGAATGATGAGCGTCATTGTAGTTGCCTCGGTCTGACCTATGACGATCATATCGTCCATTATGTCGAGGGTTTTTATTGGCACTGTGTTTTTCTCTTCCATGATGGTTCTTTTCACTTCTATCTTCAGAATGATTGTTATGTTGTCTCTTATCTTTTTCAGGCATATTAGGAAGTTTGTCTTCAAGGAAGTCAAAGAGAGATACTTTGGCAGTGGGTTTAACTGGGAGCTCATCATCATTAGGATCCTTGTCCCTTGTTCTTCCCTTACGCCCTTTGTTAGGTTGATCTCTCTCAGAGTCTTTCTGAGGTTTATCTTTTGATCTAGCCTCAGAATTATCGCGTTCTCTTTTTGTCAATATCTTCAAAGCTCTATCTACATTATTTTTTGTATATCTGAGAACATTTTCGGCCTGTTCTTCAGAGAATCCAGCATCCACAATCTTTTGCACATTGGCATCCAGCAAAGGTTTAGTGCCACCTCCAAAAACCTGAAATATTATAAACTTGTTTCAAATGTGTTATTATACCTCATATGGTTTATATAATTGTGTTTTGTGGGTTCTTATTTATTAATTACTAGTAGTGCCCCGCAGCTTTACCCATCTAGCTAAAATGGATTTTCCCGCAGGAAAAAGTAGGCCTTGGGTTTCTAATCTTTGCTCTAGTGTAAAAAAAGCGAAGCAACCATATACAATAAATTAATTTCTTATTTATCGTTGACCACCTATGTTTATTCTTTGTATTTTATTTTTGTCATTAAAATTTCTAAGATTTGTAAAACCAAACAATGTTAATAAATGATTTTGTATCTTGTATCAAAGTCAAAGTCAAAACGTTTATTTCCTAAGAAGCACATAGCCTACATGGACAAGTCAACTTAAAATTAATAAAAGTAATCTCAAAAGAATCTGTGTACCAAATTTATAGTGCGGCGTTGCCCACATTGTAATGGATTTACCAGGCGCATGACATTTTCCCGAGGTAAAAGTGGCTTGGTATAGAAATCCCCTTAGAGCATCCCCTGCGAAGGGGATTTCTATACTTTTTGTATATAAATCCCCTTACAATCGAAAAAAGCTGAAGCAGGGGATTATTAGACAAAAAGTATAGAAATCCCCTTAATGATTAATTTTATTTTTAAATAACGTAAAAAAACATCAATTATTTCAAGTCACACAAAAAACCTATCACGGAAAACCAGTTAACTAGTTAGTTCTACAATGACCTATTTTTTTACCTACATAGTTTTTATTTCATAATTTTGCTTTATAATTACAGATTCTTGGTAAAATAATATTGAATACTTACTATAGTAATACATCAGAATAAGTAACTCATTTGTAGCAATTGTGAATATTATAACAATTTATAAATACGTGTAGGCCGGGTGACTTAGCCTTCAAACTCAAAATAATATTTCTACCAAATTTCAGAGCCCAGACGTATTACCTGCTTTAAATGGATTTTGCTGCGGAATCATATATTTTCCTGCGGTATAAGAATGTTCAGTATATATAGAGATTACCCCTGACAATGTCACAAACTCACTAACTATACCTCTTTATAATATTAGCATAGATGTGACACAGTTTTTTATACTTTGGATCATTTATAAGATTATACAAAATCTTTACAATTTATATGCAAACTTAAACTAAGTCTTACAGAAAAGAAACATATAAAGGATAGTCAACAGTACAAACCTTTTTGACTCCAGAGCCCATTCTCTGGGCCTCAGCAATAGCTCCCTTCCTCTGGGCTTCAAATTCAGCATTATCTTGTCTAGTCTGATCTTGTATGCTTTTGAACTGCTTCTCAATAAGTGCTTCTAATGGTCTACCAAATGGAATCCATGGAGGGGGACCTCCATCCATACCACCCACTCCACCTTAAACACAAGTATTGTAATGACAGGGCTATACAACTAAGATTCTACCAAACATTTGTTTTAGCCAAAAATATTAATATCTAGTAGTTATTTCACAATATATTTGTCTTACCTCTGGTATGCTTCGCAAGACTTCGATTTAACTCCCATTTTTCAATCATATGTGATACTCTTCCTCCCAGAATAGTAACCACACTAGGAGTTAACCATAATATACCATGAAAGGCCTCCAATCCCTCATTGTTCAACAGTAGTTTAGTACCAGGAGGTGTGTTGATACTAATATATGTTATAGGGCTCGTTTCTAAAGCAGTACATGTTGATTTCCCATCATGTATTGTCAGTTTTAGCATGCGTGGAGCATGAGATGAGTCTTCATTAGCTTTTGGTGCAGATACATTTCTTATCTTCTGAATTTGGACAACAATTGGTCGTTCTAGAAGTGACGGATCCTTATTAAAGTCCTCTGGGAAGGCGCCGTCTCCAATGTCTCGTAAATCATACTGAAACAGCAGTAACATCGTACATAAAAAATATGAAACAATAGACGTTTTATCGAAGTAGATAGTCGCAATCTTACTTACATCTAAGGCCTTCCTTCCAAGAATATTAACGTCCTGTATTTGACCACTTTCGGACACTGAATCCAGTCCTTCCTGGCTTAGATGCCTGTAAAAATCGAATTCTTATTGGATCCACTGTAAATTAGATATACTTTATTTAAATGTAATACGCTTATTAAATACTTACCAGCCAATTTCTTTGAGGCTATCTAGAATAGACATGGTTTATTGTATTATAATATCAACATGTCTCTCACGAAAATAAAATATCAGGCAAAAACTAAAAAACACAGCACGGCTCCTACACAAGCACGATTTTGATTGATTTCATTTTGATTGATACCATCTTCATTTCTAGTTGACATTGACATTTTTAATTTTATGACATCTATAGAAACAACTTTTGAGTCCAGGCATACTCTGTGATATGATAGCACAGATTGTAGTGTGATGGCCAACGACTCATGGTATGGCCAACAAATCAATTCCTCCCATCTCCTACCGAATCGCGGCAAGACGAATGAAAACCTGTAAAAAGTACCAGTCAATCAGCGTTTTGGATTCGTCAGCTGAGTGCGGTTAATTTCAGGTTTTTCGCAGTTTGTTGCCTTGAAATCATCTTAGAACATCAGTGATTTCCAGAATGCCTTCTGTAAGAATGTCTTATTTACGAAATATTGAAACTTGCTTTGTTCTATGAAACCATATTTGTTATCTTTGTTTTAGGTTCACATATTCGAAGTCGAAATGACGTGTGAAGGATGCTCCGGCGCAGTAGAGAGAGTCCTGAACAGATTGAAAGGACAAGGCGTTGATTGCGTTGATATTAGCCTCCCAGAACAAAAGGTTTTTGTAACCTCTACATTGAAAGCTAACCAGTTATTAGATATTATAAGCAAGACTGGTAAAAAAACTACATATCTAGGCACACAGTAGCTTGATCATCAAAGTGATGTGATACTGCCCATTCCTGTAAAATAAGTAGGTAATCATAATCATCCT
Organism: Gymnoscelis rufifasciata; assembly: GCA_929108375.1. Classification (NCBI taxonomy): domain Eukaryota; kingdom Metazoa; phylum Arthropoda; class Insecta; order Lepidoptera; family Geometridae; genus Gymnoscelis; species Gymnoscelis rufifasciata. Next base: position 5,225,352 of record OV815302.1, on the reverse strand, counting down.
ATTTATCAGTATTGGCTAAATGACAAGAGTAGACCATACTATGGCTACAAATAAAATGTTGCAACTATTTCAATTAAGTTTTAAGTAAATATTGTATTTTATTTTATTACAGTTTTTAATTTTATTATTAACTTGTTTTTCTATCAACTAAAAATCCTATAATTTGTATATCATTTTTGATAAACATCTTCCAAGTTATTGAGCCTTAGATCCAGCAGATCTACAGCTTCATGTAAAGCATTCAAATGGTCCACCATAGCATTTACTGTTGGTAAAACATCGGCACAATCACAAGCATTTATTTTACTATTATTAAATGTGTAAGTATTATTTAATCTCCTTACTTTTTTCAATGATGGCTCATGTGGTCTAAAGCTATCATTGATAATTTTAAATCCATAATTGAGTGGGTAGCTTCTCTTTCTGCCAACCCATTCTATGGAACCATTTGTGTAGCACACATCTGTATCTTTCAATTTTATCATTCCATAATAGTCTTCATTGTTTGGTTCAATTGAATTTTCATTTAATTTATTCATGGATGGGACAGTATAGGTGGTTGGAGTGGGTGGTTTGCGGGGTATATGGCTTATGTGCCCAACATCATAAGATGGTTCTTCAGACCAGTCCTTGTGCTCTGATTCATTATTACCAGATTGAGTTAATGTGCTTAGGGAACTAGCAGGTCTACCATGAGTATATGTGTGGGATTCCCTAGGGTTTAAAAGAGTACTGTTTGCATTTGGCTCTTCAAAGCCTTCCCTCAAAGATGGAACATCATCCACATGTTGAAATTCCACAACAGGATACTTGACACTGTGATAACACAAATACCACATTTTCTTGCCCTGATTTGTACAATTCCAAAACATTAAATTATTAGGTGTGTCTCAGGTTACAAACTTGTCTGAACTCAAGTTTTTGAAATACTACTGTATACTCAGTTGTAATTGATTGCATGGAACTAACCTGAATGGGAAGAATTATATTTGTAAACTATAATGTTAAAATTTTCTATATTAGCTTTTAGAATATTAAACCTACCTAATATAATATAATACAGTTACAATTAAATACAAATAATCTACATGAAGATCATCTTTTTTTGACCTGTTTTTTTTCTGTAGATAATTTTTGGACTCTTTGTCTTGGTGTTTGATTTTCATAATTATTTTCCTTTTGATCAGTGGACAGCTCAGTGAAGTTTGTTTTCCATACAAAAACCTGAAAATGGTACATGTTATCAGTGTAATTATAATTTAAAATAATGTCATAAGGTATAATTTAATAATACATACCAATTTGTCATCCCCAGCTGAAGCAAAAAGTTCACCACTAGGGGAGAAAGTAACAGAGTTCACAGCTCCATTGTGACCACTCAGAGTAAATATTGGATGCCCCTCTAGCAAGTCCAGCATCTTAAAGGAAATTTTAAATATGTTATCATCATCAATAAATACAAAAATTATCTTTTTTTTCAATTTCTAAGAACATACTTTCATTTTTCCATCCTTGCTAGCAGTAATTATGTAGCTCCCACTAGGGTGAAATGCTAGTTGTGTGACTGCATCATTGTGAATACTGTAATACATAATATTTCATCAATCAGCTGTACAAACTCATTTATAACTGATTGAACCTATTAATTTCAAATCTATACCTGTAATATTGAACTAGACTGTGTGTCCTAATGTCATAGAGCTTCACATTTCCATGAGATGTTCCCACAGCAATGTAACAACTAGAAGGATGCCAAGCTAAGCAAAGACTGTTGCCTTTTTGGTCTTTAAATGTGTGAATGCATTCACTGGTCTCAGGGTTCCATAGCTTCGTAGTTTTATCATCAGAACAGGAGGCAATCACTGAGCCATCACCAGATATACGGGCACAGCGAACCCAGTTTGTATGGCCAACAAAAGATGATATAAATTTGAGCTTATCAGTAGACCACTGCTTGATTATTTTATCATCTGATGCAGTGATTATCTGAAACAGAATAACACTTATCAAATAGAAGTAATTTAAAATAAACATTTTGATGTTATTTACCAACCTTTGATCCATCATGGTTAAATTGGACTGACCTAACTGTCTGGGAATGTGCTTTGAACATCCCAGTGCTGCCAGTAACTGTTGGTACCCACAGCCTGACAGTTTTGTCTCTTGAAGCAGAAGCCATGTATTTACCAGAAGGCGAAAATGCTATGTCTAATACTGCCTCATCATGCCCTTGAAACCTGTAACTCCTCATGGTCCCACGGATATCCCAGAGCTGTTTGGATAAGTACAGATTACACATGATTATTTAAGGGCCGCAATTGTTATAATTTAAACTTGTGCTTTGTACCCACCAAAACACTATGATCTAATGAGCTGCTTGCTATTTGGTGTTCATTTGGACTAAAGAACAGGGAAGTTATCCCATTACGATGTCCCTTTAGTTGCTTTTCCAAAGTAGGTTCCAAATATGTTGTTTTTTCATCCATGATTCCTAAATAACTTGGTTTTTTATTAGAAATGTAATCAAACAATATCTTACAAATAGCTTAATTATTTTCGTATGCAGTAAAATATTCAAAATTGCTGATTGTTTTGTTTTTCAAATTCGAATTCTGTAACCATAACATTTGACTGATAAGTGACAAGGTGACATTAATGAAATCAAAACAAAGGAAGGAAGTCCGGAACGAAACGAACCGATTGTAACGACCATAGATGATATTTTCTTCTTCTTGAGGCTACAGCATTAAATATTTTTCTAAGGTTTTAATCTCTTTAGGTTCACACGCTACGTCATTGATAGATGTCGACTTGATCGCTATCAGTGATAAGGCCGCCCATTTGGATTTTTTTTGATTTTTTTTTTTAATACATTTTTTGTACATATTTAAAATTTTTAACATTTATTTTTATGTGTCATATTGTGGTTTGTCATTTCTGTGGTTTTTGGTCCTTTCTATTTTTTTTGCCTGTGAACAATCATCTGAATGTCACAGAGTGTTGATGCAGCACTCATCACTCACACTCACAGATAAAATTCAGTTTTAAAAATGATCCAAAGTTAGCACGAGGTATTTTGCAATGTTTTTGTAAAATTTTGTGTTTTTACTCGTGTAATTGCCAAGATTTCGAGCCGAGACTGTAAATTAGAGGCCTATTTATTTCTAACATTGTTTGGCTATAACGTGCTGCCAGAAAGGCTAGTACATGCCGAAATCATATTTATTAATGCACGCCCTGCACCGGGCATTATTCTTCTAGTAAATTTTGACATATTTTCGGAAAAATACATGTTTCTAATCCGAGTTTTCTTCTACAGAATAAGTCATAAAATATGAATTGACTGGATTTAACAAATTGAAGAAATTTCAAAACAAAGTAGAGGTAAACAATGATGTTCCAATTGTGTTGCATCATTTATGTGCACTATTGTTGCAGTTTATAATATTTCGATGAAAACTTTTAGCTTTATTCGAGGCCATCATGAACGTAGGTGTTGCTGCCGGTGAGATTCCGAGTGAGGTGGCATTGTTGGCTGAAGAACTGAGCCGAGCTGTTGAACTGACTCACTTGCCTAGTGTCTCTCATGAGCAACGAATACAGGCTTACAATGTCTGTGAAAGGTAATAAACTATTATATTCTTCCCAAAATTTAATAAATAAATATCACTGGACAATTCTTGTAGCCATATCTCGGCAGTTGATAATGTGTTCGGAGTTCTAGAAAGTATAATTTAATACAGATATGAAATTGACATAAAAAATACCATACATAGAAGGCACATGCATCAAAAGGCAAGAACTCATTATAAAATTATACATTAATTGTTTTCGTTTTTCAATTTACAATGAACACAAAATGTCATATCTCTAAACTAAACTTACATTCCTAGGACCATCATGATTTGTATTGAGGAGTAACATATTTTTTCAGCTTCAAGGATCATTCTCCGTGGTGTGCCCAAGCTGGCCTGCTTCTGGCTAGTGGTAACCAGTACTCACCTGTTGTCAAGCACTTTGGGCTCAAGTTAATGGAGCATACAGTACAAATCCGCTGGCCTCACATAACTCAAGGAGAAAAAATATTCATTAAGGTATATTAAAATACATTATTATTTATATAAACATGATTAAATAATATGAAATAAGTATTTTATTTACAAACTTTACAAGTTCAATAAAATATGAATATTTTTCCAGGAAAATTCTATGAAACTCCTATACATGGGAGGTTGGGATACTGGGCACTTGAATAATGCACTAGCTCGAGTTATCGTAGAGATGATAAAGAGAGAATGGCCCCAGCATTGGCCAACTTTGCTAGCGGAGCTCAATGATGCTTGTTCTCGGGGTCACATGCAGACTGAAATAGTCTTGCATATCTTCTTGAGATTGACTGAGGATGTTGCCACATTACAGGTTAGTGATAATTTATATAAATTAATTCTCTTGAGTAGTAACAATATTATTACCTATTTGGCCATGCCCCCAATGCAGTACTGCATATTACTATTATTGCAAATTGCATTTTGGCACAACTCTTACATACAATTTTACATACATATTGTGATTGCATTGTTATAGACCATAGGTCTGTCAATTTGTGTATTTAAGTGAATGTGATTTTGATAACCTAACAGTGAGATTCCTATTGACTGACAACCATTGTTCTACCATATGATTAGTACCTTGTTACTATTAAAGCCTTAGGAACTTATTTTTAAGTGTGTCACAAAGCTAGCCTACCTATCACACACAATTCAAATTTCATTATTTTAAACCATCACTCTAATGTAAAAAATATTACTAATTATATTGTATTGTTATTTATTTGGTACTTTTAAAATAAAATTATATATAACAAAAAAACATTCTAGTCAGGGACCATGGCCTAAGAAGTTTTACTATAAATAAAAAGATGTGGTGTCATGGGACACCAGGTAGGAACGAAGTTCCTTTAGCTAATGTAGAATCGACACAATTTGTAAAAGAAAAATGTGCTCATTTTATGTAGGTTTTCTTGAATTTTCTCTTAAATATAAGGATTTATTATAAAGTACTTAGGAAATTCAGTATTTTTAAAAGAAATATTCACACACACACACATAATCTCTATGAAGTTTCGTAGTTATGTATATATTTAAGTTTATTAGGTTAGATAAAGTATGTATAGTCTTTATACATACATGTAGGTTACATATATGTAGGTTTATTTTAGTCACATTTGTTATATATAATCCTGTAAGTATCTATAATTAATTCATATTTGCACACAAATCCCCTTTAATGTCTCAATAATCCTATCCATTCAAGGTTGTCTGGTAGAGATCGCTCTTGAGCGATAAGACCGCCAATTGTCGCATAGTATTAAGTATATTTTTGTAATGTTTGTATTATAATTGTGTGCGCAATAAAAAAATATTATTATTATTTAACGACAAGTTGACCCGGCGAACTTTGTTCCGCCTTAGACGCCATAAATGAGCAGATTTTTGATTTTATTAAGTTAATTGTTTTATTCTATAAATTTGTCAGGTTGATGTAGCTGACCCGATAGTTATGACTATGAATATTGAATTCGAATTGGTACCTACTGTCAATTCTATGTCAAATGTCTTAAGGTTACATTAAAAAAGTTTAATAATTTTATATGGTGGTTAACTAATTTAAAATTTTCTAATTTTCCGCGCAATTTCTTTAATTTTTTCTTTCATAAGAACCTCCTCCTGATAATAACGAACAGAACAAAAAAAGAATTAGCGAAATCGGTCCAGCCGTTCAGGCGTGATGCCGTGACCAAGGGAAATAGGGATTCATTTTTATATAATTATATAGATTTTATTCCACGGACTTTTTCTTACGGTTTTACTATCAAATTTTTTTTACTACGTTCGCGCAGCAAAATCCCTAACTCCTCCAAGCCTGCCGCAAGGAACTTCGTTCCAATAATTGTAAACATAATTATTTAACTTCAGACTCTGGAGCAGCAGCAGCGGCGCAAGGACATCTACCAGGCGCTGACGGGTAACATGTCCGAGATATTCGCGTTCTTCATGGGTCTGATTGAGATGCACGTGCGGGAGTTCCGGGAGAAGACCGCGGCGGGGGACTACGCGGGCGCAGCTTCCAACGGCCGTGTTGTCCAGGTAAATAAATGAAATCAATGAATTTGAGATGAGATGAAAGGCAAAATATATAGGCACTAGTCGACCCGACAGACGTTGTCCTGTCCCACGTCTCAAAAAACAATATCCAGTTGACCGTATTGTGAATCTAAACCATTCCCAGATCCCCTTTAACACGCACAAAAAATTTCATCAAAATCGGTCCAGTCGTTTGAGAGAAGTTCAGTGACATACACACTCACAGAAGAATTATATATATAAAGATCTGATTATGTGTAGTGGTCGCTCAGTGGCGTAGCTAAATGACTAAGGGCCCTAAGGCAAAAAAAAAAAACTGGGCCTCCTAAACTGTTTAGGGGTCTAAATCTTATTACTTAGAGTTCACAAGAATCTCAAGAACCGTTATGGATAGAATTTTGAGGGATAAAAACTCGTAAAATATGTAATAAATATTTAATCCTCAAAATGTAGAAAACTTTCCTTTTCCTCACTGTAATTTTTTTTTCTAATATAAAGTTGATGTCCGCATCCATTGGTACTTGGGCAGTACAGCTGGTACAGTAAACGCGGTTTATGATGTTGGTATTTAAAATCCTGAATTTGGACCAATTTTACTTTAATTGAATAATTTGTGATAAGAGATTGGGGCCCTGGGGCACTGCTCTAGCCCGCCGCGCCGGTAGTTGCGCAACTGTGGTCGCTTCTTAATTCTAATTCTAAAAAATATCAAATTTTGACGAAGGATTGTCTCACATTATTTTGATATTTTTGGCTTAGGTGAAGTGACAAGCTAGTTTACTAAAATCATAATTCAATCTTTATTCTATTATTGCAGGCAGTGCTGCGAACTTTGACAGAATTTGTTGAATGGGTGTCAACAAACCATATTGTGATGAATAATGGCTACCTTCTTCAAATTCTGTGTGTGCTGTTGCAAGACGACGTGTTCCAGTTGCCCGCAGCTGAGTGCTTGCTGCAAGTCGTCAACAGAAAAGGCTCTGTAAGTATTGTCACCATTTGTTGACATAGACTAGACAAGCAAAAGAATTATGTACGCCATTACGATCAAGACGATACAGTGCATTGAAGTTTCGCGTCAAATAACGCTTTTATCGTTACGCTTGTGACGTATATAAATTTATTCAGTACTAGTGGCCTGCCCCGGCTTCGCACGAACAACAATTCATTTTTATTTATAAAGATATACATCAAAAATATCTGTGCAGTATTTTTGGACGGGTTAACAGATATACTAAACAGAATGCGACTTATTCTTTATGAAGTCGTCTCGCCTATTAGAGTTTGTATGATTTGTAAAAGAAAACAATGGAAATAAATGTTTTTGTATCTTGTATATGTTTCATATTATGTTATACATACATTTTCCTAAAATGTACTTATTTGTATTTTTTTTTCAAATTAACAAGTTTTACTTATAATGTAAATCAATCAGTTTCTAGTAGTACTTACATGTAATATTAATTAACAAAATGCGATTTTAATTGTTTAATGTGTAAAGCAGAGGTTGATTTATTTTGAAGTCATGATATTCATGACGTGAAATCAACACCATCCGTTGGTGGTATTTTATAAATATTACTCATTATTTATGATGCACTATATTAAGTTGCTGTAATTTTTATGGCGTTAAAAGTTCATGCCATAAACATATTAATTTCAGTCTAAAGAGAAGAAACCGCTCATGATGTTGTTTAGCGAGGCGGCGATTACCTGCGTTCGCGACGCCACACGGACTTGCATCAACGCTGTCGACGAGGCTCACTATTTGTTCCTAAAGAAACTGTCACAGGTAAATGCAACATTTGCCATAACGGTCGAACTTTAGGTTTAGAATGTGTGGTTTTTTTTAAAATTGATGTCATAATCTTATAAGTCTTTGAATTTTTCCAATAAGTACATGATAGCATTTACTTGCAGCCACACACATTAATTTCTTAGTTGTCATTTTATTTTGATTGAGAAGGAGAAGGGATTTTACTTTTTAGGCGTTGAAACTTTCGTATTGTAAGATTGTAACGAACTTGAAGTTTTCTCATTGCTATCCATGCAGTCACCACATCACTCTCATGTCATCTTGGTCCATTGTCTCTAGTGATATTCAATATCCATCGAAAGTAACCATTTCATGCATAGTTAAATCCCTATTAAACCCTCTCATTATTTATTAATGTAAGTTGTAGCTACCAAAATAATTGAAATTGCTCTACAGGTTCTAGCAGGGTTAGCTCAACTGCTAACGTCGATGTGGAGCCACGCAACAGCCGTGGATTCCTGGTTCGGGCTGCTACTAGAGACGATGCTATTGCTAAGCTCGCACCCATCGCTGACGCTGGCTCACGCGGCCAACTCGGTGTGGCTCGCGTTCCTCAAGCACGAGCAAGCGAGCAAACTGCCGCACGTGCTCGCAGTTCTACCGCAGTGGCTGCAAGCTTCGGCGCCGAAAGTGCTCAAGGTAAACCTATGCGGGGGAATTCGCCGAGTGTCGCTAGGGTAACGTGGGGTCTGAAATGTCAAATTAATAAATAAACTCGCATAACCTCCCCCTCTCCAGTGGTGCCTATTGAGCACAAGTATATTATGTTATTAGACCAGTTGCATGCAATGCTCTCTCTCATATGCTCTTTAATTCGTTTTCATATTTTTTCTAACAACAAGCATTCAATGGATAATTAAAGTTTTATCTTAGAATAAAGCTGAAGAACTAAAAGCCCAGGAATTAGCTGAAACACAGAAAGCAACTGCTGAAGTAACCAAAAAAAAAAATTTTTTTCATCCAAAAACTATTGAATGAATAAATAAATTAATGTATTTATTGTTTTCTAAAACTTAAGTCCAGTTCGCTGTTAGCTACGGTACTGAACGGTCGAGCGCGCTTATCAGTTTACGCTAATTATTATTACCTTCTCCGGTGCGCACGATTGTGCACCTTATGCACCATGGAGGAAGGTCTAATGGATAATGTTGTGAATACAATAAACGAGGAATGCAGTGTGGAGCTAGCGGAGCTGGAGGGCTTGTCGCAGGAGATGGACGCGGACGTGCCGCTGGATGATGTAGCTGAGGTGGTGGTGTCTAGACCAGGGAAACGAGGCCGTGGAACAGAAGAAGAAGTTTGGATTCCTGTCACTCGTAAAAGCGCGAAGTTGACAGAAAAAGTAGACATTTACTTAAGTTGCCAAGATAAATTACCTAAGCAATTTGCGCTAGCCAAGATACTTAAGTCGCATAATATTGAAAAGGTTGTAAAAGTTAAATACTTAAGTCCTTTCAAAGTCTTTATTCAAATTGATGGTACCGATAACTCGGAGAAACTGATTAACTGCAAAGATTTAATAAATTTAGGATGGCGGATCCATAAACCATATGAGGTCATAAACTCGTATGGAGTAATCAAAAATATAGATATGGACATAGAAGAAAAGGAAATGTTAGACCTAATTTCCAGTGACATTGCGATAGTAGCCGCGAGGAGGTTGAGGAGACGTACTCAGGACGGGCTCAGCTGGGAAGACAGCGAATCCGTAAGACTGGCATTCCTAGGACCTATTCTGCCTTCAGCCGTCTACATTTATGGAATGTGCATTAACGTAGAACCATACGTGTTTCCCGTAACCCAGTGCTCGAGGTGTTGGAGGTTTGGGCACACATTGCGTATGTGTCCATCAAAAAAGATTACATGCCCCAAATGCAGCAAAAGTCACGCTAACTGTGAGTCGATAACATACAAATGTATAAATTGTGCTGGCAATCACATGTCGCTGGATAGAGCGTGTCCCACATTTAGAAAAGAAAAAAGATTAAGGGTCATTATGGCAGAGAAAAACTGTTCATATCGAAATTCATTACAGTTCTATAAACCTCCAGAAATAATTAACTCAGATTTCCCCATAATGCCTGGAAGTTCAAGAATTTTGCCTGAGTCCGGCCCTGTCTCAACGCAGGCGTCGCTGATAACAACACAAAGCACTCCAAACCAGTCCTACGCAAGCGCCGTGAAGTTGCTTCGTGCGCCCGCGCCAGCTGAGCGCGCTAGGGATGTGCCTATGCCTACACATTCGACTCCGGTCAATAATGACTCGCAACCTACTCAATCCAAAAACGAAAAAAAGAAAAAGAAGAAGAATAGAAATAGGAGGTTAAATAGTCGACAAGTATACGATTGGGATGTTTCATCTGAGTCGGAGCAAGAGATTTATTTACCTTCAGATAAATCGGACAACGAAGCTAAGCCAACGAGACAGAGAAGTACACCTACTATGACTTTTATCCAGCTTATCGCTAAGATACGAGGAATAGTTATTTCCGAGTGTGAGGAGGGCATCAAAGGTAAAATTAGTAAAGTTGTATCGATTTGTTTTGAGTGGCTAGTATCAGTGGCGGGTCAGTACTTGTGGGATCTGCCTTTTAAAAACATTTTTAGTTTTTAATGGATTTTAAGTTCAAAATAAACATTTTACAGTGGAATTCACAGAGTGTCCGGCCAAAACGTGCAGAATTTGAACAATTACTTTGTAGTGAAAAAATTCATGTCGCCGCCCTATGCGAGACGTGGTTAGATAGTGAGATGGATTTTAAAATAAGCGGCTACAACATTTATCGTTGTGATCGAGCTGATTCGTATGGCGGGGTGGCAATTTTAGTTCATAAATCGGTAAAAGTCCAACCTATTCCTTTTAATTTGAGTAATCGGGGTATAGAAATCATTTGTGTTAAATTATTTAATTGTCCCTATATCGAATATATAATGAGTGTGTATTGTCCGCCGTCGATTAGAACGTCTTTAACAGACTGGAATGAGGTTTTCTCTTTCAAAAATAGTAAAACTTTAGTTCTCGGTGATTTTAATGGGCATCACCCTAGTTGGTCGTGTAAATCTGACCTAACGGGAAATAACATTTTTGACTCCCTTATGGAAAATGACTATGTTTCATTAAATGATGGTCGAGCTACTCGTGTCAAGTATGTGAATGGAATTCTACAGGAGACATCCCCAGATATTTCAATAGCATCTTCAGACATTGCGTTGTATTTTGATTGGAATGTTACAAATGAAACTTTGGGAAGCGATCATTTAATTGTTACAGTTAAATCGTCATACAGTAAACAGAACTCACAACAAACTATTAAAAGAAATTTTAAAAAAGCTAACTGGTTAGATTATAGAGATCTCGTAGAAATTGGCATATTAAATAACTACCCGGTCGGTGACAACTTGCAAGAAAGCTACGATCATTTCCTGAAAATTATTAATGAGGCTGCTGATGTGCATATCCCCTCCAATAAAATTAGTCTCGGCCCTTCTCAAAGTTTCAAACCTAAGCACTACTGGGATTCCGAAATATCAAAAGCTGTCGCAGAAAGACGTCTGGCCCTCACATTATTTAGGAAAAATTCTACCCCCGATAATTTGGATGTACTTAATGAGAAGATTAGAAACTCGCAATTTCTTATCAGAAAAGCCAAACGTACAGGCTTCACCAACTTCTGTACCTCTATCGATGAATCCACAACAGTTTCTGAAATGTGGCGAAAAATGAAGTGGCTAAAAGGTTACAAATCGCCAAATTCTTATGTAGATGAATCGATGGCTTCTGAACTGTTACATAACCTGACACCAGACTTTGTTTGCCCAAGATATCCCATATTTACATCCCGTAATAGTCAATTAGAATCCCCGTTTTTATTGTGTGAATTGAAAAAATGCCTTAAATCAAAAGACACATCTCCTGGTGCCGACTGTATTTCATATTCAATGATCAAGAACCTTCCTGAAAATGCTTTTATTTACCTACTAACGCTGTTTAATAAGTTCTACTCTTGTTCTTTTGTTCCACATCAATGGCGCGAAATTACAATTTTACCTATCCCTAAGCCAGGACGCGACACAATGGCTGCATCATCACTGCGACCCATTGCTCTTATGTCTTGTCTTTGTAAAATGTTTCATCTTATGATTACAAAAAGATTAGAGTGGTTTATGGAGCACGAAAACCTCTTCAACGAAGAGACAACGGGATTTAGAAAAACAAGATCATGTTTGGATAATTTGACAAATTTAATAAGTAGGATACAGTTGGGTTTTTCAAAAAATCTAATAACTTTAGGCTGTTTTGTTGATATACAGGACGCATATAATAATGTTGATACTACGGTCATGCTTTCAATTTTGGATTCGTTGGGTGTGGGAAATAAAATATGTTCTTATTTGTGGTCGTTTTTGAAAGAAAGATATTTAACTGTTCGAGTGGGAAATAAAGTTATTTCAAGATGTACGGGAAGAGGATTAGCCCAAGGAGATCCTTTATCTCCTTTATTGTTTAATATCGCGACCTACCGGATATGTAAAGAAATTAATAACGTTGAGATATCGCAATATGCAGACGACTACGCCTTGTATATCACAGGTAAAACAGTAAACGATGCTTCAAAAGAACTACAAATTGCTTTGAATAACTTAAGTAACTTGCTTTCTCATTTAGGTTTACAGATATCTCCTTCTAAAACTAAAATATGTATATTTAAGAAAGGTATTAATAGATGTCCTATTCAGCTTAACATTCGGGAAACTCCTGTCGAAGTAGTTCCCTACGTGAAATATCTGGGGATGTGGTTGGATCGCTCTTTAAAATGGAACAAACACATTACTGAGTTAATAGAAAAAGTTACAAAAATTTTAAATATTTTCAAAATTCTGTCAGGTTCTGGTTGGGGAGTTCATCCCAAACATCTCAGAAAATTGTATATAGCTATTATTAGAAGTAGAATAGATTATGGAAGTTTTTTGTATAGCACTTGCAGTAAAAATTTTGTTTATAAAATTGACAAGTTACAAAATCAATCATTACGAGTTATCGGTGGCTTCATAAAAACTACTCCAATTCACGCAATGGAAAGTGAACTCTGTTTACCTCCATTGCATGTACGAAGGTTATACTTAGCAGGCAAATTTATGTTGAAAGCCAAATCTAGAGAAAATTATATAACAAATACTCTCGTTCATCAGTTATCAATATGCGAGGACAGTAGGTATTGGCGAAACAAAAGAAAGCCATTAATCTTATCGTCGTACGCGCATCTTGCTGACACGCGCGTTTACGCGAGCCGGCAGCTCGAGTTGTATTCCATGAGTACATGGGTGACGAGTTTAGATCTTGATAAAATAGTTTGTTGTAATATACCCAACATATCTGAACCTAAACGCAGTTACAATAGTTATAATCTAAAATTAGTTTGCCAGAATTTTATTAATAAACAGTATGCATTTTATTATAAACTATTTACAGATGGATCTAAGGATGCTACCGGAATAGGCGCAGCATTTTTAGATCCTCAAGTCAACCTTCATCAACAATTTAGTATAAGTTCGTTAAACATGTGTATAATGGAAGCCGAGCTGATCGCTATTAGTGAGGCTCTGTCATACGCAAAGTCATTAGAAGAAAGTAGTATAGTAATATTCACGGACTCGCGCAGCGCGCTCCAGCACGTGGCGCGCTGCACCGCCGGGCTCCGCGGCTCGCCGGTCGCCTACACCGTGCTCAATGCTATAGTCGATTTAATATCTCAATCAAAAACTATTATACTACAATGGATTCCTTCGCATTGTGGAATAGACAATAATGAGAGAGTGGACCTATTAGCGAGACAAGCTACAAGCGAAGGCATACACTACGAAATTCTTCCATACTATACTGATTGTATTTATTTAATTAAAAGTCAATGCGAAGATTTATGGAGGGAATATTTTGATTTACGTTCAAAAGAAGTAGGAATCTGGTACAAAACGGTCCAGCCGCAACCCCTTAGAATTCCATGGATTAATAATAATGACTTGCCGAGGCAAGATATAGTCATCATCGCTAGGCTTCGAACCGGGCACATTCCGGGCAACAAGTTCGCGTTCCTCATGGGGAAAGTTCCCTCCCCGAACTGCGACGCGTGCGGCGCGCCCGAGGACGTGCTGCACGTGCTGGCGGAGTGCGCGTGGGCCGAACCCTTCCGAACGCAACATTGTAAATATTTCTTAAAGCAATTTAGTGATGTAAATGTAAGTTTGTCTGGACTCGAAAGCGACCAGATGAAGTGCCTAATCAAACTATATAAAATCAGATTTGACTCAAATCAGTCCAGTCAGTAGTCACCTGAGTAACTGGAACCTCCTCGTTCGCTATCCGAGTCAAACTTCATTATTTAAGGTAATCTTGTATTTAAATTTATTTTCTATGTTAAGTGTTGTATTGAATAAGTTTAGTTTGTTTTGTTATAATAATTATTTTAAGTTTATTTTGTTACCTTACTAGAGCGACATTATCACTTTGTGACAAAGCTCTTTAAATAAAGAAAAAAAAAAAAAAAAAAAAAAAAAAACTTAAGTCTAATTAGGTATCCAACATCTTTACAAAGATGAACTTAGTAATTAGAGCATTTATATTAAATACAATTTGGTAGATGGTACCTTCGGTTTGTCGCTGTTCCCTACACTAGGTCTGACAAACCTGTACAGTAGGCTCACAAGGATTTGCTGTCGGTATCATATCAATTATTATATCTAAATACTAACTGCGCCACATATATGAGATTTCTCATAATAAAATGCAATGCGGCAGAAGATTGCGTGCAACTATATTGTAGAGTGACTCCAAATATAAAAAAAAATTGACACTCACTTATAGTGTAGTGACAGTTAATTAAATTTATGTGTTTTTTTTATTGCTACAGGTGACATACCCGTCGTCGAGAGTGAGCGGCGTGCATAGCGCTCTCGCTTACGCTTGCATGGACTATGACAGTGAGCAAGAATTTGCCATATTCTTCAACCGCTGCCGGACTGAAATATTAGATAGTTTTAGGTGAGTTACTTTAAATTTGTCAGCTTTTTACGTTTTGTATCATTTTTTATTAGAAAAATTAGAGGATACTCCAAACAGTTTACTCAAACTCGTTTTTTGAAACTTCTCTATATCGTGCCAACTAACAAAATTGCAAGATAATAATATTTCGTCTATTTTGACCGCTACAAATTCTTTAGACAAATTATGTGTATAATTATGTGTATGTGTTATATGTACCCAACCAGATTTCTTCAAGGGTGTCTTGGTTACAATTCCCTACAGACCAGAAGAGCGTACGATCAGATAGCAACAATGTGCAAGGTGCTTCGTAGTATGATCGACGTTCCTGATCTGCACAACCTTCTGCTCCGGCTCTACCTTCCCGATAATTACGTTCGCAGTAGAAGTCATAGGCTGTTCTCTGTGCCCTACTGTAAAACTGTCTCTCGTGCAAACTCTCCACTGCCTCGCACTCTCGCCGGGCTTAACAGACTGATCGACCAGAACCCAGACTGCGATATCTTCGCAGATGAATGGAAGAGCGTAATGTTGGTATGTCTGAAGTTTTGCGAGAGTGATGAATGAATGGAAGGATGTCTGCTTAATTTGTTTTTAGTTTGTAATCATTTAATTCATAATGTCCCAAATCTTTGTAATAATAATAATTAATTCTATTTCATTTTATTTATAACTTGTTACCTAATTATTTTTGTGTGTACCATTATATTGTTATTTTGTGTACTAATGTAATTGGTTTCGTAATCGTGTTAGTATACTTAAATAAATAAATAAATATGTGCTAAAAAGGAAACTTTTCTTCGTATTTGAATCGAAACAAACCTGCATTCAAAGAATTTATATTTTGCTAATACATAATAAAGATTTCCTTATTAGTTTAACATCCCCTGTTGTATATGCATGTAATTTTAAACATTTCCAACCATGTAAATAGTTTTTAACCCATAGGAATTGCATGACCGCCGCGCCACTGGTCACGTGGTCGTTTGTGGAACAGTGGACGAATGCCGCGCTTGACAAGATGTCTGCCTGTCCACCGCAGGTTGAGATACACGATCCGCTGTATATCGAATGGGAGGCTCTTTCTCAGGTACTGTATTATATTTATATATTACTAGTTATATTATTTTTATTCCTATCCGACGGAGACAGAGAGAGAGAGGCAAAAGCGTTCCGCGCAAAGAATATTTGTTTTTTTTTTATTTTTAGTTTCTGTTCTACCTGCATCTCTTTTTTACAGAATATAAGTCTAGTAGTCATGCCTTTGTTTACAAGATAAAAATTCTCACCATCACTTTCATCGAATTTAATAAAGTAGCTACGTATTGTAAGCAAGTTCAAATAAAATATCCGAAGTTGGAAAACTCAAACTAAGCTGAACTTGTACCAAATGGAGATGGAACCTACTTTAAATGTACTTTAAAGTAGGTACATTTATAATTATTTAAATATATTTTTTTAATATTTCACAGGTCCTCGACGTAGTTCTATCGCGATTAGTCCAAGCGGAGCCACGTCCTAGCGTAATAGAAGGATTGCAGCTACTGAGACGCTGCGTGTCCAGCAATCCCCCGGCACCGCTCGTGCTGTCGCTACTCCTGTCCTTCATATCCGCGCTGTTTGTGTTCCTCAGCTGCGCCAACAGCCAACTAGCTGGTCAGTACTTACATTACAGATACATAGTATAGATAAACAGTGTTCCAGCGTAATAGAAGGATTGCAGCTACTGAGACGCTGCGTGTCCAGCAATCCCCCGGCACCGCTCGTGCTGTCGCTACTCCTGTCCTTCATATCCGCGCTGTTTGTGTTCCTCAGCTGCGCCAACAGCCAACTAGCTGGTCAGTACATACATTACAGATACATAGTATAGATAAACAGTGTTCCAGCGTAATAGAAGGATTGCAGCTACTGAGACGCTGCGTGTCCAGCAATCCCCCGGCACCGCTCGTGCTGTCGCTGCTCCTGTCCTTCATATCCGCGCTGTTTGTGTTCCTCAGCTGCGCCAACAGCCAACTAGCTGGTCAGTACTTACATTACAGATACATAGTATAGATAAACAGTGTTCCAGCGTAATAGAAGGATTGCAGCTACTGAGACGCTGCGTGTCCAGCAATCCCCCGGCACCGCTCGTGCTGTCGCTACTCCTGTCCTTCATATCCGCGCTGTTTGTGTTCCTCAGCTGCGCCAACAGCCAACTAGCTGGTCAGTACATACATTACAGATACATAGTATAGATAAACAGTGTTCCAGCGTAATAGAAGGATTGCAGCTACTGAGACGCTGCGTGTCCAGCAATCCCCCGGCACCGCTCGTGCTGTCGCTGCTCCTGTCCTTCATATCCGCGCTGTTTGTGTTCCTCAGCTGCGCCAACAGCCAACTAGCTGGTCAGTACATACATTACAGATACATAGTATAGATAAACAGTGTTCCAGCGTAATAGAAGGATTGCAGCTACTGAGACGCTGCGTGTCCAGCAATCCCCCGGCACCGCTCGTGCTGTCGCTGCTCCTGTCCTTCATATCCGCGCTGTTTGTGTTCCTCAGCTGCGCCAACAGCCAACTAGCTGGTCAGTACATACATTACAGATACATAGTATAGATAAACAGTGTTCCAGCGTAATAGAAGGATTGCAGCTACTGAGACGCTGCGTGTCCAGCAATCCCCCGGCACCGCTCGTGCTGTCGCTGCTCCTGTCCTTCATATCCGCGCTGTTTGTGTTCCTCAGCTGCGCCAACAGCCAACTAGCTGGTCAGTACATACATTACAGATACATAGTATAGATAAACAGTGTTCCAGCGTAATAGAAGGATTGCAGCTACTGAGACGCTGCGTGTCCAGCAATCCCCCGGCACCGCTCGTGCTGTCGCTACTCCTGTCCTTCATATCCGCGCTGTTTGTGTTCCTCAGCTGCGCCAACAGCCAACTAGCTGGTCAGTACTTACATTACAGATACATAGTATAGATAAACAGTGTTCCAGCGTAATAGAAGGATTGCAGCTACTGAGACGCTGCGTGTCCAGCAATCCCCCGGCACCGCTCGTGCTGTCGCTGCTCCTGTCCTTCATATCCGCGCTGTTTGTGTTCCTCAGCTGCGCCAACAGCCAACTAGCTGGTCAGTACATACATTACAGATACATAGTATAGATAAACAGTGTTCCAGCGTAATAGAAGGATTGCAGCTACTGAGACGCTGCGTGTCCAGCAATCCCCCGGCACCGCTCGTGCTGTCGCTACTCCTGTCCTTCATATCCGCGCTGTTTGTGTTCCTCAGCTGCGCCAACAGCCAACTAGCTGGTCAGTACTTACATTACAGGTACATAGTATAGATAAACAGTGTTTCAGCGTAATAGAAGTATAACAGCTGCTAAATCGATCATGCTATCGATGCTCCTGTCCTTCTGCTCACGCTCACGCGCACGCAGCTTAGTCAGAATGATAATCTACGATATAAAACAAAGTCGCGTGCGTTACAGCAATTTTAAACTTTAATAGCTAATGATTGGTTTTATTTGTCTCCGTCAGGAATAGCAGACAAACCATTAAAACCATGGAAAAAATTGGCTTAAAAATAAACATATTTCAGCATACAATATGTTCCTGTTGTTTGTTCCTGTCAAATATATGATGTAGGGTCAATTACAGGTAAAATAATTATACGTCACAATTGGTTTTTATGGTGGTTATCAGTGTCAAATAATACGGAGTGTCAAGGTTGGTGTTGTGCCTTGTTCATATTATTTTACATCGCATTTTTTATATACTTATACTAACAAACAGTAATATTTCAGGACCGGGAGTAGGGGCCGCCGGCGCGGAGCTACTACCACGAGTTCTGGATAAGATATTCGCGGCCCTGATATACGACGGCGACCGGAGCTCGCGCGCCGTGAAGAACGTGCGGCGGCACGCGGCCGGCTTGTTAGTCAAATTAGCTTCTAAGGTATGTGTCATACATAACTCAAACACATTTGACTGCCTCAGTGGCACGGTGGGCGGAGGTCCGCTTGCGGTGCAAGAGGTAGCGGGTTCTATTCCCGCCGTGGGGTCAAGTGTTTGTATGTTCTGCAAGCATTTTCTCCTTGGTCTGGGTATTTAGTATGTATAATAAAAAAAAATATCTATGTATGTATGTCTATTATATTAAGTATATCAGATGTCTAGTACCCGTAACACAAGCTTATAGCTTACCACGGGGCTAGATGTTGTTGTGTGGATTGTTTGGCAATATTTATTCATTTTTATAGTTTTATTCATATATCCAATGAATGCGGAAACTAGATTATGTATAAGGTTTATGACCTTACAAAGTTATTGTGTATTTAAAGATATAAAATAAATATTTCCGGACAATCCACACAATGTCCCGTGCCATCTAGCACCGTGGTAAGCTCTAAGCTTGTGTAATGGGTACTATACATCTGATATACTGATTAGACATACATAGTATGTAGATTTTTTTTATTCTACATATGAAACACCTAGACCAAGGAGAAAAGTGCTTCCAGAACATACAAACACTCGACCCCTCGGCGGAAACACAGCGCCACTGCCGCTGTCAAAAATTAACTTGACGACCTCTGTGGCTCGGTGGGCGAACGTCCGCCTGAGGTTGTGGGTTCGATTCCCGCCGGGGGACCAGATTTTGTACGATCTACAATTTCTGGTTTCGTGTCTGGGCGTTTTCTATGTATCATAATAATGTATGTATTTACAAAAAAAAATGTATCTATGTAGTATGTCAGTCACCTAACACCCATAGTACAAGATCTGCTTAGTTTGGGGTTAGGTGATGCTGTGTGAGTAGTCCGGAAATATTTATTTATTTAACTTCAATCTTCTTTTACAGTACCCCCTACTCCTGTTGCCGGTGTTCGGGCGCATCCACGAGCTGAGCCGCGCTGTGGTGGCCCGGCCGGACACGAGCGCGGTGGAGAGCGTCACTCTGCAGGAGGCCCTGCTGCTCATATCCAACCACTTCTGCTGCTACCAGCGGCAAACTGCGCTGGTGCAAGAGGTTTGTTATGTGGAAAATTAATTGTTAGATGTTGCAGCAGGATGGTCTTCTTTGAGTTTAACCGTCAAATGCTTCCACACAGAATAATGTTTCGATAGGTGAATTTAAATATATTTCTTGGAAACATAAATATTACCTCATGATTAAATAATCTTGTCTGTAGAAATGATGCGTAATGAGTGCGTAGTGTGTTTCCTACAATCTTATACGTAAGACAGTAGTTTGCTATTCAAAAGGGCGATTGTAATGCACGTCATAGCGTAAACAGCTGAGTTTCGGATACATGTACTTAACTCTGTATGGTTTGCAAACCGTACACTCTCTCCATAATATCGATACTACAACAAATATTCCAGGATCCTCTTAGAATCACTGTCTGTGCCACCTTATTGTTTTTCTATAGTGTCCCACTGGCAAAGGCCTCCCCCCCATATCGCTCGGGGGAGGCCTTCACAGAATGCCACCAATCTGGGTCATACGGATCGAGGTCGTCTCGCTGTCTGGCTGCCATGGCGTACAAATCTTTGTCCATTTTTCAGTGCCCATGCGACTGACTTGAATCCAACATCAGCAATGCCATTGCACGAGCGTAGTGTTGTACCTTATTCTAATTCTAAGTGAGGGAACTGAGATCTGCACTGACATCTCGCCTAGAAGTGTTTTGTGCATCATCCTCCTGCCTAACCAGGCCCCAACCAGCCCAACTCCCTGATGTAGCGTAGTAGGACTTTCGGTGTTGTAACTCATTGTTTGAGCAAGTCTGCAGATGTAGATGGGGTCTTCGCGTCAATCAGACGTTATCTCTTCTGTGGCTTAGCAGTGGATCACTACATGTTCCACCGTCTCCTCTTCCTCAAAGCTGCCGCGGCACAGACTGCTGTCTGTAGCTCCGGTCTTGTGAATCTTGTACCTTTTTGTTGAAACACGTGTTTATTACCTTATTTTTCCAAGGTGCTGGGTTCATGCGGCGACGTGTGGGCGCGCCTCCGGCCGATGCTGGGGCGCGGCGCGACGCTGGCGCGCCTCATCGGCCTCGACGTCCCGCCCACGGACGCGGACGACGAACCGCAGCGCGAGCGGCGCGCGCTCATGCACGCGCTCACTCTGACCCTCGGCGTTGTCAAGAGGACGCGCGTGCCTATTGACCCCGACAAGTTAGTAGAAAATGCATAGGCATTAAGCCCACCTTTTTTTAACCCCCGACCGTAGTAATTTATTATTCTATGCCCCGACCAAAAGTGTTCTTAGACATGTTTCATGAAAATCGGTTTAGCTGTTTAAAAGTTATGGGGGTGAGAGTGGGGAAGGAAAGCCGAAAATCTGCAAATATACTCGTGTGGGGTATCAAATGAAAGCGCATTGCGTCCACATTATAAAATATTATGGTGTTTTACTTTTAAAGAAATTAAGGCAAAGGAATCGGGGTTTTTTCTTAAATTTTAAATTTAGATTTATGTACAAAGTTTTTATTCAAATAAAGTAGTTAAAATAAGATAAATAAATACAACATTGGAGTGCTAGCGGTCCATCCGCGGCTTTTTGCAGCGTAATGATAGATGTTCTCGCGGGAAAAATAAACTTTGGTTATTTGCTGGAAAAACAGCTATGTTGATGCCAAATTTTATACAAATCGGGCTTTACTCGCAATAATCGATTAGCCCGCAACTGGTATTTTACTTCGGTAAATAGTAGCCTAAGCATGTTCTGATATGTAAGCTACATTATTGTAAAGTTTTATCAAATTCCCTTTAGTAGTTCTTGCGTGAAAGAGCAATAAACATACTTACATCCTCACAAACTTTCGCTTTTATAATATTAGAAGTATTAAAAGTACAGAAGATAGACAGCAGCAGCGCTCTCTAGTACGTCTGCCAAGCGTGACGATTATTTAAAATGATATTCTAGTTGCATAAAATACAAATTTGTTACAGAGCATCCCGCGGCGGTTTTGGCGGCGGCGTCACACCATCCGGGAATCCAATATGGCGGAACCCGTGCAGCGCGCACGTCCTACCACTCCTGCCATGCGTGTTAGAGCTCGGCCGCGCGTTGCACGAGCTGCACGATACGCCCAGCGCGCGGCATCCGGGCCACGCGCGCCTGCTTACGCCTTCTGCCTCGGAAAGACGCAACCTGCTCGGTCTGAGGGAACACGACGCGCTCGCTAATGGACCGAGACCCGATGAGAGGATGCAGACTTATGTACACACTTTACATGAAAACGTAAGTTTGTTGTCCTATTATCTAAATAAGTAAGTAATTGTGCTCACGCCTTCGGCCGCGGAGAGACGCAACCTGCTCAGCCTGAAGGAACGACGCGCTCGCTAATGGGACAAGACCCGATGAGAGGATGCAGACTTATGTACACACTTTACATGAAAACGTAAGTTTGTTGTCCTATTATCTACATAAGTAAGTGATTGTGCTCACGCCTTCGGCCGCATAGAGTCGCAACCTGCTCGGTCGGAAGGAACGACGCGCTCGCTAATGGGACAAGACCCGATGGGAGGATGCAGACTTATGTACACACTTTACATGAAAACGTAAGTTTGTTATCCTATTATCTGCATAATGTAAGTGATTGTGCTCACGCCTTCGGCCGCGGAGAGACGCAACCTGCTCGGTTGGAAGGAACGACGCGCTCGCTAATGGGACAAGACCCGATGAAAGGATGCAGACTTATGTGCACACTTTGCATTTATTTTTAATTTATTTGGGAAACAAAAAGCTTTTGACAAAAAGACTAAATAAAGATGAAGTGGCTTATGTAAAGCTAGAAAAAGTTTCCAAATAAGTATATAAGTTGATATACTGTGATATATTGATGATTAAACAAATGTAAATTATACTAAACTCAAAACTGAAAGCAACACAAAAATTTACCGCAATAAGCCAAAAAAATAAATTGTTTGGTTGCCTGTGTACGATTATATTTGGGTTTGCAAGATAAGAGAAGGTAGAAAAAATAAGAATATACAGTCGTGGTCAACTAATTAGGGACATGCAAGATAGTGAAGAACAATAACCGGTTATGTACATACAAATATAAAACCCTATTGATTTCTCAGTAACTATTATTTGCATAATTTGGTCCGATTATTATGCTTTAAATGGCTGTAAATAAAAGAATAAATAAATAGAAAAAAGTATTTAATATCAAAGGTTTACCATGTATTCAATTTTAAGGTATAATTCTGTAGCTGGACATTTAATTAAGGACAGTAAACTATAATGAAAAATAGAGTTAAACAAAACTAATAATCTGCAGTATTATAATATCTTTAACAGCTCCATTTTATTACGTGTAAAATCAGTACCCAGTAGCAAAACCTTTGTTAGTAATTACCGCTTGACACCGATGTGGCATAGACATTATCAGTTTCTAGCATGTTTCGACAGAAATGTTTGCCCATGCCTCACAAAAAGCTTCATTAAGTTCATCTAAAGTTGTGGTACGATAAGTGGCTACTTTTTTCTTGATTTCGTACCAAAGGTGCTCGATTGGGTTAAGGTCCGGGCTATTTGCTGGCCAATCTAGCACCGATACTGACTGACTGGTAAGAAACGATTTGACTGAACGGGCGGTATGTTTTGGGTCGTTATCATGCTGAAACGTCCATATAATAGGGAGATGCTCCTCAGCATAGGGAAGCATCGTTTCCTCTAATATTGCCTTGTATTGATGTTGGTCTGAGTAACCCTGAACTTTCCTCACAGGTCCCACTCCACGTCCAGAAAATGAACCCCACATTTTAATGTTTCCACCGCCATGTTTCACCTGCTTTTTTGTGAATCTTGGATTCATTTCCGCTTTTACTGGACGCCGTACGTTTATTATTTATACGTATATTATTTTTACATGTTGCCATTGGGCGTAGGTCCAATGTCCATATTTACGTGCAAACGCCAAACGAGCATTTCTATGTTCTTTCTTCAACAACGGTACTTTGCGAGCCACTCTTCCGAACAACCCTGCTTCTACCAGACGTCGTCGAACGGTTCTCGCTGAGACACCAGCTCTTTCGTCTGTCCCAAACACTTCGTATTTAATTAAAATAGAGCCTAGAAACGGATCTTTCTTAGCTAACCTGGTTATCATTCTATCTTCTTGCGGAGTTGTTTTACTCGATCTTTTTGTTCTGGGCACATTTAAATCTGTGTTATTGCGTCTGACATGTTGCACTGCATTGTATACCATAGTTTTTGAACAATTTAAATGTTCTGCTATCCTTCGGTATGGCCAACCATGCTCGACAACAAACTTCATGATAATTTTTCGTAGTGTTGGATCGCAACTTTTATTTTTACCCATTTTTCTTCAAAATATTTTTCAAAACTTAAAATAAATATCGGGATTGCCGCCAAAACTACCACGAAACAATAAGAGAAGAAGTAAAATAGTATTGAGATTCAAATTTTGGAAATAGAACGCAATATCTCAGTGTCCCTAATTAAATGGCCAGCCAACATTATTTGAACAAATAGCACTACGATAATCTATCAGCTATACTGTAAAGAGGTTTAATGTTTAAGAAGTTGTTATTGTTTGTATAATCGGGCACATAAATTACTAATTATACTTACATGTAAGAGATATGGAATATGCTTTAGACTCGTTGGAAAATAAAAAATAAATTCACAATTCGGTTTAACCAAAGAGAGTCCCTAATTAGTTGACCACGACTGTATATTTGTGTAGCTAAAATTAAGTAACCTGTGTTACCTGAGTATCTTCAAGTCAAGATTGAATAGGTACCTTCTAGATCTTTGTGATCCATCCTCGTCCACATCGACACTAACCATCAGGTGGAACTGTGGACAAACAAAGATCTATAGTTCATAAAAAAAATAATATACATTATAATATGTATAAATATAAATGTAAACCTAAAAGTTTTTATTAAATTCAGAATTTATAGTTTTTGTATTAAAAAAATGTGATTGGATCTGTTTTTGAAAATGTTGCAATGTTTGTTAAATATGTGCATAGTTCGAGGGAGGAATGTTTTTTTTGCGGTACTTTGTGACACTGGTCGGGACATGCAACTTTAGGTGGTTGTGTCGCGAGACTCGGTTCGGTGGTACAGAGATGGCGAGTCTATGTGGTTCTGTAAGATGTTAAATAAAAGTGAAAGGTCAGCCGCTTCTCTATAAATTATACTATAAGAGTTATATTCTACAGATTTCTTAACTGTGTTGTGAACATTGAATTGTATCATATTTATGTAAGGACCTAGATTGTCTTTAGCTTTAACCTTAAGTAAGTTTATGTTAAGTTTGAGTGTTCCTGTTTAATAGTGTAGTGTATAATAAGTAAATGTGTATGAATGTATATGTGTTGAAGTCGCAAATAAATGATTTTTACTTTACTTTGCTATATTTCCCCTATGTCTACGTACCTTAGACGACCTACGACTGAAATGAGTGTTGTCCACAGGTATGCCTCGTCGTCGGAGCGGCCGCCGTATCTCTCGGACGGGAGCTGTTTGCAGTACCCGGTCTGGCGAGCTACGTAGCAGGCTCGCTGCTCGCGGCGCCCTCGCTGCCCGACCACTGGCTGCGGCCGCTAGTGCGGAACACGCTGCGGCCGCTGATGCTGCACTGTCCTCCCGCGCACTATGCGGACGTCGCCTTGCCTTTGCTGGCTCACGTCGCGCCCTTCAGTGAGTGCAGGATAGCTATACTATACATATTAGTGTAGCATAGTATAGTATGCGACACTATCTGGTAACCCATTCTGCATACAGACCACCACTGCAAGGGGGTTACCCGTTAGCGACGCATACTATACATAACAAAATCGTGATATTCTGTCATTATAATACTAGCTTCTTACTTATTATGCCCTTGTTATACTTTATACGACTTTTCAATTAACACTTTTTCTAAAATAAGTCAGTTTTCAATATTCAACAGACCGATCGGATCTTCGCCGTATTTAACAAGTCATCGTCAAACAATGTAATGGTCCGAAGGCAGAAAGATCAGTCCACAGCTTGTTCTATGTTTATCACAACTGAGGAAAAAATAAGATTAAATAAAAATTTGTTTTTCAGTGGTGACACATTTATCTCAACGCTGGGAATACATCAGCTCACTGTTCGAGTCTGGCAAGTTGGAAGAGGAGGTCGGCAGCGAATCACAAGAAGTGTTAGAAGATATACTAGTCCGTAATCTCACGAGAGAATATCTCGAAGTACTAAAGGTATGACAGTCCAGAAATATTTATTTACTTTTTATTGTTAGTGAGATTGGTTCAAAAAGATAGCTTGTTCAATTTTTCTTGCATATTTCAAAGACATGAAAAAATAAAGTACAGTTGACACCTCTTATTAACATTTATGCTGTGTGATTAGCGCGTTAACTCAACAGACTCACATTTCAGCACTCAATATAATTTTAATAAATATATGCACAGAGTCCGCAAACAGCCATAGCTTGTTTGCGCCTCCAAAACGGACTCGGAGTTTTAAGACCAACCATTATATGCCAGTTGTATACTATACCATTGTTCCCAATCCACTGTACAGGTGTCGCTAGTGGAGGCCGGTCCGAGCCCGGAGTCGAACACGGGCGACATGGAAGAGGACACTCCGCCGCCGGTCGCGAACCCGGCGCGCCAGCCCGACCACGTCTCAGAACTAGGCGCGCTGGTGAGCTATTACTCATTTATATTTGTTGCTACAAGCTGACCCGGCGAACTTTGTTTTTAACCCCCGACCAAAAAGGAGGGGTGTTATAAGTTTGACGTGTCTGTCTGTCTGACTGTGGCACCATAGCTCCCGAACGGATGGAGCGATTTCAATTTAGTTTTTTTTGTATGAAAGGTGAGTCTGGCGCGAGTGTTCTTAGACATGTTTATGAAAATCGGTTGTGCCGTTTAAAAGTTATGGGGGTGAGAGTGAGTAAGGAAAACCGAAAATCTGCAAATATGTGGGGTATCAAATGAAATCGCATCGCGTCCACATTACATAATATTATGTTGTTTTACGTTTAAGGAAATTATGGCATTGGAATCAAGGGTTTTTCTTAAATTTTAAATCTAGATTTATACCATATAGGGTACGTGCGTGCACATCGACTGTGCTGCTAATTGGTGCCATTCATTTGAACAGGTTTTACCCTTTGAGTGCTCGTTAAGTCGTTACCAATAGGTACATTTGTTTTTGTACAGCTTTGCAACACATAGCAACGTGACCGGGAAGGCAACAGCCATGGATTTTTTCCACCTATAGGAATTATAACATTCCAACCAATTCACAATATTTATAATATTTTTGATTTAACAACCGTAGAATAGATTTTTAATTAAGTATAGATTTTTTCGTGAGACTCGAAGGTGAACTTTGTTGGTGGGGCGGTGGGTGATAATGGGCCCGTCACTCGATTATATTCCCAAAAATGTTGAAGATTGGAATAGTTCATTGAAATTCGTATTGGAGTGCTCACTGTAACCCACAGATCTACCTATTTGTAATGATGTGTGTAATATGTTGTAACAGATAATGAGTGATCCTCGAGCTGGGCCGGCGACTTTACACGGCGTTCTACTAGCGTTGACTTGGGCAGACTCCACCTCATCGCTTAAAGCTTGCACCTTAGTGTTACCTGCGGTAAAGGCAGCGCTTCAAGCGGGTCAACTCACCGCTACTGAAGCCAGCGCTGCGCTTGCTGCAGCGCTGCATGCGCTGAGAACTCACGGACAACACGACGCCAATCAGGCCGCGCTACTGGCTTTGGGAGTACAGGTATACTGTGTATTCTATTCACCGTTCTATATCGTTTATGCTCGCGGTGCAGGCAGCGCTTTAGAAGGCCACCTCATCTCTACTGAAGCTAGCGCCGCGGTTGCTGCATGCGCTGAGAACTCACGGACAACACGACGCCAATCAGGCCGCGCTACTGGCTTTGGGAGTACAGGTATACTGTGTATTCTATTCACCGTTCTATATCGTTTATGCTCGCGGTGCAGGCAGCGCTTTAGAAGGCCACCTCATCTCTACTGAAGCTAGCGCCGCGGTTGCTGCATGCGCTGAGAACTCACGGACAACACGACGCCAATCAGGCCGCGCTACTGGCTTTGGGAGTACAGGTATACTGTGTATTCTATTTACCGTTCTATATCGTTTATGCTCGCGGTGCAGGCAGCGCTTTAGAAGGCCACCTCATCTCTACTGAAGCTAGCGCCGCGGTTGCTGCATGCGCTGAGAACTCACGGACAACACGACGCCAATCAGGCCGCGCTACTGGCTTTGGGAGTACAGGTATACTGTGTATTCTATTTACCGTTCTATATCGTTTATGCTCGCGGTGCAGGCAGCGCTTTAGAAGGCCACCTCATCTCTACTGAAGCTAGCGCCGCGGTTGCTGCATGCGCTGAGAACTCACGGACAACACAAACGCCAATCAAGCGGTGCTAAGAGTACAGAAATAATGTGTGTTCTATGTAACGTTCGACATCTATTTTAACAGGTATACTGTCTGTACAATTCTAGTCTAATGCTAATCTGGAAGCCTTTTTGGGACACTTTATGGGACTTTACTAAATAATTCTACTTTTATTTATATGTATTACGTCTCATATAAAATTTATTTCATTTCATTTTCATTTAGTCTGTGAATGCACGGATATCACTTAATCGTCACTGAAACCGACTGGTGTGAATGCGTTTAATTTATGAAACTATATTTTGCCCGTGTGGCAGAATTGTGTCGGAAATGAGACGGAATGAGAAATATATCTAAATCAAAGCAACCTGCCTTGGATAAATTTGATTTGAAAAAACTATCCAACATCGATATATTATTAAAACATTACATTCTTAGTAAAACATGCATTTCATAGTATTCGGCATGTTCTGAGAACTTTAAAAGAGTTTGAAGGACATGTGACATTCACCAACCCGCACTTGGCCAGCGTGGTGAATTAAGGCCTAATCTCTCTCGTCAAGAGAGAAGTCCCTGTGTCCCAATAGTGGGAACGTTAATAGGGTGATGATGATGATTATGATGATTCTTAGTGAAAATCAATGTTTAGATGTACGAGCTACTT
This sequence comes from Gymnoscelis rufifasciata, assembly GCA_929108375.1. Lineage (NCBI taxonomy): Eukaryota > Metazoa > Arthropoda > Insecta > Lepidoptera > Geometridae > Gymnoscelis > Gymnoscelis rufifasciata. The sequence continues at coordinate 5,196,291 of OV815302.1, read as the reverse complement.
CGACCGACGTTCCCGAGCATCGCGGGCGTGCTGCGCAGCATTCCCGAGGCGGATCCGAACGACCTGCAGCGGCTGGACGACAAGCTGAGCGCCGCGGCCACCAAGCCGAGCAAGATCGACAAGGTCAAGCGGGACCTCTTCAAGAAAGTCACTTCTTGTGTGAGTATAAACGTAATATTGCAACATTTTGGAGGTTTTGTCTGTTCACGTCCGTGAGTGGTAACCCTCAGAATCCTTACACGTGACCTCCGGGTGGTGCTAGAACAGTCTCTGGGAGGCTTCTCCGGGCTGGGCCAGTGCGTGAAGCGATTTTTCGTGTTTCGTAATGTGGTCCGGAGAAGCCATCTTCTAGGCCAACGGTCAGCAACAGGCGGACCGCGGTCCGTTTGCGGACCGCGAAAGGTTGAACCTTGGACCGCCAAATATTGTAATGTAGGTATAAATACTTAGTTTTTTCATAAATAAATTATTAGAAAAAAAAGGTGTGTGTGCGATTCACACACGATAGAAGTGAAACTTCAGTAAATCGACGAAAGAATAAGAAGAATAAAAAAAAGTGTGTGTGTGTCAGCTACGACGCACGATTGGAGTCTACTACTTACGAACTATTATTATGATATATATCGAATAGAAAAAAAGGGTAAATGAACGCATCTGCTAAAATGATAAGAGAAACAAACATATATCTGTAATTATTCGGATTATTTATATTACTTCAATAAAGCTTATTACATAAAGTATGTTACAAAATAATATAAATAATATACAGCAACACCTCTTTGCGCGATACTTCGTAGTCTCTACTACGAAGTATCGCTCAAAGAAATTTAAATAAAGCATTGTATTTGTGTCTCTTACCATTTCTGTTTCATCTTTTTGCTTCCGGTTTGAAATCACTACGATTCTATAGAAGTTTCACTTCAAAAACAAATATCGTTCCAGAATAACAGACGCTCACTTAAAGACGTTCTTCACGAGAACCAAACTATAAACACCTGGCTCAAGACCGCCGTTGCAATTTTTCTCACAAATTTTAGGTAATAAAAAGCTGTACTTAATTATTATCAGTTGTTTTTTTTTTCTGGACCTTTTAAAAATTTTCGAGCAATATCCGGACCCTACCTAAAACTACTTGCCGACCTCTGTTCTAGGCCTTCATGCTCCATCTTAGACCACATCGTCACTTTACATCAGGTGAGATTGTGGTCAAATGAAAGCTTATCAATAATAATAAAAAAAAAAATTGGAGATACGGACATTCCAAAGACAGACAAGGTCAAGTGCGATCTCTCCAAAAAAAGTCTTATCTAGTGTCGTAACAAGGTCATATTTCAAGATGTGGTGTTAAATAAAACGAGGGTTTATGGCATAGTAAGATCGCCAAGACCAAACGGAACTTCGTCAATACTTTATTTGTCATAAAACACGATTTACAACTTAGGTTTAAATGGTACCTAACGTAAAACATAAACTAAAGTACAATAAATAAATAAACAAAGGTATTGTGACAAAAAGGTCAACTCAGCATGTTGTTAAGTAGTGTTTGGTTACTTACAATAGTGAACTATTGTGAAACAGTTCATATTATAAATAACTTTTATTTTCAGTTAATTGGACGCGATGTGGGGCAGCTATTCAAGAAGGATGTGTTCATTCTCGACTTGCCATCAATGCACGTGCCTAAAGCGAAACCACCCAGCGCCGTCGACTCGCCAGAGGGCGCTGGCATAGACAAATTATTCGCAACTACAACCTCATAGCAGTATCCACAGATTAGCATAACAAACTCAAAAATAATTCTTACTAAATACACGACAAAAGTTTCACGTTCGAGACTCGAATTCGCATCCTTTATAACCCAGGGTTTTATAAATATAACTAGATTTAACTTATGTCATGAAATGAAACTTTTCTTGTGCATGTGTTGTCAGTTCCAAAAAATTTTTTTGTATTGGATAGATTTTTACCACACCTATAAACGTAAATGTGATGTGAAATTAGATAGCTTTTTATACAGTAAAGCATTTAGCTAGCAAAGGTTTTAGCGATCGCTCGCTGGAATCTTTTCCTCTAATTATGATTCTAGTGCATGTAGCAATTTATGTCGTGTTATTGGAATATACGTTTGACATATCTTACTCATTTACTGGCGATAGCTTATACTAGAGTTAATTAGATAGAAATGGGATAATCTTGCTAGCTGAGCTAAGCTATTATATTTATATATGTGTATATCATGAGAAATGCTTCAAATTATAAATAAACTGTAAACGTGGTGATATCACTCATCAGTATTTAGACTTCGTCCTTGTGGCTTTGGTTAACTTGTTTGTGAATTTAAAACATTAAGTAACACCTCCCTTAAGGTCTGTCGGTTTGTATATACGCAAGATAATCTTAACCTTTCATTTGATTTTACACTGATGCCTGTTTGTACCAACGGTTCCTAAACAGTTCTTAGGTAATAATTCCTTAAAATTATCTTTTGTTCTATTCCCGTCTTAGGGAGACATAAAACCACTGCGGTAAACCTGGTTAAAAAAAAGTTTTAACCCTAATCCACATGGCCACAGACTAAATTTATTTTAATTACCATGTAAAGTTCATGAAGTAATTTATGAATTATATGTGAGCCTGCATGAGTAATGTATATTATTTTAAAATGCATTTTGATTAAGGCGTTATCATTATCAAGGATGGATTTTGTTTATGGTTTTAATTATTATATTGAAAATAATCACATTACTGATGTTTTGTTTATATGTATAAATAGATTGGTTATGCTCGCTCATGTATACTATGGGTACCTTATTCCTATTCATATATTCATGGTATTTTAAATTTACCTAAAACTATAATCATATGTACTTACGGTGCGTCCATACAGTGTGATAACAAAATATGTCGTTATAAAAGTTTATTTTCTAAAGTAGATATGTATTAAAAGTCAATAATCTGAAATAATGGGCGCACCATTACTGAGTTAAATTAATAATACTTGTACATACCTAAATATTTTTATTTTAATTACCTAATAACTTATTCCTTGGTGTTTTTAAAGCTCAGTTTGGTCGAAACGCACATTGTTTGTTAAAACCCTAAAATCTTTTTATTTCTAGTTATACCAAGCTCTTTTCGAAATATACATTTGTTACGGTAAAAATCTGTCAAATTGAAAATATCCGGCCTAGCTGTATCTATTTATAGATTGTTAACGATATTATTATTATCTATATTTATAACAAAATAAATAAATTAAATGCAAAAGAAGTTTTTGTTTTTCCTGCGGTCCGCTCCGCTGTTGCTTGGATGAAAATTACACCTCGCCACATTATGTATGACCAATATCAATAGATCCGCACAGTCCACGTGTTATTCACATTTTAGGTCACTTCCGGAGATAATTTAATATCTGCGTTTAATTATGCCATCAATGATGTCATGAGTAAAATTCGATTTGCCAGTGTCGAGTTAAATAAAATAATAAAGTGAAAAAGATGTTACTTAGTTGAACGCCATTTTGCGTCTCCTGCTATGTCTAACTGTAGCTTAATATTTGTCATTTTTATGGCAACGTTATGGTAACTCAGCGGAGCTGACGGCTTTATCTGTTGGTTGCAGTTTACATGACTTTGCATCATTATCCATCCAGCCTTTTTTTGCCCACAGCTGGGCATAAGTCCAGACTTTGTGCCATCTACAACGGCCCTGTGCTAAATGATTCCAACGACTTAACAACTGTGATTAAATACTTTTTTACTGCCTTTGTAAGTGCCCCCACAGTCTAAAGGCTACAAAAGCAAATAAAATTACGTGATTAGTAAAATTAAGTTTAAGACGGACAGGAAAATAAAATGCCTCGTAAAATGCAATAAATATTTATTCGAAGTTTCACTTCTCATATGTATAAACGATTTGCGTGCCCAGCTCAATGTTCTTGCCGTTGTTTACAAGGGCCACATTGCTGTTGGACACATCTACTCTCAACACCGACGCGTTGTCGAGCACCACGCACTTGGTCTCGTAGTCTCCGGGCACGGGGATCTTGCGCGGGCCTAGCACAGGGTCTGTGTACCGCCAGAGCTTCAGGGCGCTAATGTCTGTAAGAAACATAAATTTGAAAAGTATTGACTAAAACACACAACAAAAACACAAAAAAACACAACACACCTAACACAAACAAAAACAACCTAACAAAAAACTTTAACACCTAGGGTTCCTTGTACAGTTTTTACACTTTTTGCAAAAAAGTTTTTTTTTATGGCAGAAAGATGCAGTTAGATCTGTTTTCCATCCAAGTACTGGTTGCGTTAATCTATACTAATATTATAAAGAGGAAAGGTTTGATTTTTTGTTTGTTTGTTTGTTTGTTTGTTTGTTTGTTTGTCTCGAATAGGCTCTGAAACTACTGCACCGATTTAAAAAATTCTTTCACCATTCGAAAGCTACACTATCCCTGAGTGACATAGGCTATATTTAGTTTTCATAAATAATAATGATTCCTTACCAAACTCCGATAATGTAACCCATGGTGAAAAAAAAGAACCCAAAATTTTTCTTTAATCGCGTATGCTGCGAAAACTATTGAATATATAACAAATTGATGTATTACAACTTTGTAGAACTTATCATTATCTACAAAAAACGTTGTTACATCATATCTCTAACTATTATAGTTTTGTGTCAATAACCGATTTTTATGAAAAAATAAACCTAAAATCTTTCTTTAATCGCGAATGCTGCGAAAACTATTGAATATATAACAAAGTGATGTATTACAACTTTGTAGAACTTATCATTATCTACAAAAAACGTCCGAACATTATATCTCTAAGTATTATAGTTTTGTGACAATAAGCGGGGTTAAGATCACGAAATAATCTGCCGCGTCGCGTCGTCGGCTCCCTACTGAATGGTCGTGTGCGGAAATAAAAAAATTGTCGCTTGATAATATTTCGTCGCTTAGTTAGTAGTTAATAATTCGTTAACAGGTAACTAATCCCAATCAAAAAGTTATTTTCAGAACTAAACCCTAGCATATAGCATAGATATTGTACATATCGTCGGTTGCAGGTTCAATTGGGTTAACCACCAAAACACGTAAAATAAGTTGAGTTTACTGTTTTTTTTAGTTTTTTTCTGCTCTTTCGAATAGCATAGTAATAGAATTCTAGCTTTAAAAAAATACAGTTACGCTACACATTTTAACTGTGGATTTTCCAGACTTTCGTCGAAATTATGTTGTAACTGAGTAGGTATGTGATCCATTTACATAAGTCGAATTGTTGTATTCCTATGACCGAAGAAGGTTGAGTTAGTGTATGTATCTTGGCAAACCAGCATTGCTCTTACACTAATTCTTAGCTTGAACGAAAAATTATAACCACACATACACCAATATAAAACCAACTTTCTTCAAAAAACTAACGTTACACCAATTGACCCGAACCAAGTTTATGTTTGTTGTAGGTTACACCAATTTGAGCATTGCAATCAATAGAATGTTTTCTCTTACCTTAATCTTCTTATAAATAATAAATCTAAATTTAAAATATAAGAAAAACCCCCGATTCGAATCCTTCAATTTGCCTAAAAGTAAAACACCATAATAATGTGTAATGTTCATGCAATGCGCTTTTATTTGATACCCCACTCGAGAGATCCCAATCGAGATTTTTACAGATTTTCGGTTTTCCTTCCCCACTCTAACCCCCACAATTTTTAAACGGCACAACCGATTTTCATGAATGAATGTCTAAGAGCACTTGCGCCAGACTCACCTTTTAAACAAAAAAAACTAAGTTGAAATCGCTTCATCCGTTCGGGAGCTATGATGTCCCAGACTGATAGACACGTAAAACAATGACACCCCTCTTTTTTTGTCGGGGGTTAAAAATGAATCGCAAAATGTGTTGCTAAGCGCATAACTCAACAACGCCTATACCAATTTAGCCAATTTATTTTTTTAAATATTCGTTGGAGTTAAAGGATGGTTTTTACGGCGAGAAAAATTCGAATAATTTTGAAACAATTTTGAATAATTACCCGTGCAAAGCCGGGGCGTGCCGCTAGTCTTGTATAAATCAGGTTTGTTGTAAATATTATTTATAATCCCGTTACATATTTATTTATTGTATGTTAATTATTATTTTACTGTTAGATAAGCCACTTTTTAAACGCAACGCCGCCGTTGCGTGAAAAGCTAGATTCTATAAGAACAAACCTTTCACAGCCTTGACTTCCTTAGCAATCTTCGCCTTCACCTTGTCCACAGTATCACCGTCAGCCAGCGTGAGAGTGAGCGAGAACAGGCCGCTCAGCGCAGTGGGGTTGATGACGCTGACGTCCACGCCCGGCTCTGCACTGAAGGTCACGTGGGGCTGGCCCGGCGCGCAGTCCTCGCGGGTCTTCTCAGGGGCTTCAGGGTCGTCGGTAAACTTTATCTCAAGTGTATCCAGCTGCAATATTATAATTGGACTGTACGGAGGAAATATAAGTGGCTTCTTTTCAACAGTTAATGTTTGCAGAGACATAATATACATCATTTAATGGGAATAATAGGTATTTTATGAACATGGAAAGCGTGCCGCATTTTGCAGCGTGCCGGACCATTAAAGACAGCAGGAATACCCCAATTTGTGTGAGAATTTATATTCAAACCAACTAAGAAAAGACAAGAATATTATTTTGAGGTAATTTCAGTATTTATGGGTCGACAAGAATATCTAAAGAGAGAGAAAACGAGTGTTTATTGGTCCACTCACATCAAGCGTGTTCAGCAGATACTGCTTATTATCATTAAGTACGGCCGCCTCGTCAAACAGCAGGCCGACGCTCAGCGCCTCGACACCAATCCTGTCCATGTTCTCCCTGGTCGCTTGCACGAACGGCATCACTCGCTTCATGTACTTCTTAAGAACGTCCAACTGGGAGAGCTTCGTGGAAATCACTTTGTTGTCGGGGAGACCGGATGGCTGAAAATTTATGTAAACGTTTTAGTAACATTTTGAGGCTTGTTGAACGAAACAAAAGCCAGTCAGTTCCTGAGATAAGCGCGTTCAAACAAACAAACTCTTCAGTATTATAATATTTGCATAGATATTGCTGATCGAATGAAGGAGAACGACGAAGCCATCGAAACTTTGTTATAAAATAACCCTATCGATTTTGATCACGTCTCGATGACGTAATAAAAGCTTGTTTCGCAAAACATTTTTGTATTTAGACATGTTGGATTAAGTTTTGCAACCATCACAACGTTTATTGCTTCAGTGGCGCAGTGGGCGAGGGTCCGCTTGCGGCGCAAGAGGTAGCGGGTTCGATTCCCGCTGAGGGTGAAAGTGTTTGTATGTTCTGCAAGCACTTTCTCCTTGGTCTGGGTGTTTAATATTTAAAATAAAAAATATCTATGTATATATTATGTATGACTATTATATTAAGTATATCAGATATCTAGTACCCGTAACACAAGCTTAGAGCTTACCACGGGGCTAGATGTTGTTGTGTGAATTGTCTGGAAATATTTATTATTTATTTATTTATTATTTTTATTATTAAAGACAATTTTTTAATTACTAGTTAGAAAAGTACCTTACCCCATTGAGTTCCTTCATAGTCGTCAGTATAGTGTGCTGCCACTTAGGATACTCCTTCGCCACCCAGATGACAGCCTTATTGGGTTTCTTCTCCGGCTTAGGAGCTTCACCCTTCTTCGGTTTCTTGACCGCGCAGTGGTTCTTCAGGTAGATGCGGAACGAATGCGCCGCGTCCATGAGGTAGTCGCTTGCTCTCATCGCTACATCGTCGATTTCGCCGGGCACTGGCCAAGTTGCGTGTAGAATACTGGTTTTCTGCAGATTACTTAAATAACTGTAGATCACTTTGGTTTGTTCGTGGATGTCAATTTTATTAGGTACAAAATTATTAGGGACATATAATTTTAGATTTATAATATTGATAGGGAGTCGACACCAGTTAATAATACAGGGTGGAAAATGGGCACTGGACTACGTTAATTAATTCGCTTATTTTACAGATAGAAAGCATTCTTTATATTTAAAACTAGCTTTAATCCCGCGAAATTGTCCTTGTAATAATAATTTTCCTGCCTTTAAAGGTAGCTTTTGTCATTTACTGGGGTTAGTTATGTCCATGCAAAATTGCACTCAACTAGGGCTTTGTTTGCAAAATTTTATTCTCCCGCATAAAGGTGTTTTAACCGCGGTAAAAAGAAGACTGTGTTTTTCTAATATATAAGTTATTATTGTGAAGTTTCATCAAAATTAATTTTAAAGTTTTTGCGTGTAAGACAACAAACCTCCTCACTCACAAACTTTCAAGTTGATAATATTGGTAGAAAAGATCTAAACAGAATAAAAACATTATTAAAAAAAACTGTAAAAACAATCGAAACGGCATTTAAAGGTTTTTCGAAAGTTAAGTAGTCTACTTACGTTTCCTAGTAACTCCCATACATGTTCCGCGACGTGCGGACAGACCGGCGACAACAGTCTGGCCTGCGTGTCCACGAAACGGACCACTATATCCCCGTGCATACCGCCGTCGGAACACAGCTCTCTGCAAAACAAGTACTTGCTTACTCTAGGCTAACTCTCAAAACACAATATTTACCTATCTTCTCAAGTATTAGATAAAAAATGTTAGGCGTGGAATTTTGTTAAAAGGGTTCCGATATTTTAGTATGGTGCCTGGGCATTCCTACTAGTCGATCAGTGATTATGCCAAAATGTTGGAACCCTTGCTTACTCTAGGCTAATTAAAGGCAAAACTAAATTAATGTTCATCATCATCATCATCTCAGCCGTAAGACGTACATAGGCCTCCCTCAAAGATCTCCAGTAGTTTCGGCTGGCAGCGGCATGCATCCACCGTGAGCCCGCAGCCTTCACCAGATCGTCCGTCCATCTAGTTGGTGGACGTCCTACGCTGCGCTTGCCGATCCGTGGTCTCCATTCGAGAACTTTTCGGCCCCAGCGACCATCTGTTCTGCGTGCTATATGGCCTGCCCACTACCACTTCAAAGAGCTAATCCGTTTGGCTATGTCGGTGACCCGCGTTCTTCTACGAATCTCCTCATTTCTAATTCGATCCCGTAGAGAAACCCCGAGCATAGCCCTCTCCATAGCTCTTTGAGCGACTCTGAGCCTGTTCATGAGACCAATAGTGAATTAATGTTATGTGCGTTTATTTACTAACCTGTACTTATCCCTAGCTGCTTGCAGCTCAAAGAAGCCTGTCTTCAGGGCCTCCTTGAACAACATCTTGTTGTAGTTGTCGTCAGTCTGTTTTATTTTAGTGGCCATTTCGCTTATGAACACTTTATCGTGGAAATCATACTTCCCTGAAAACAAACAATTTCACAACATATCTCAACATTTTATGTAATCCATTGAAAACTAGATTATCTCTATCTGGTCGCATGTCTTAGTAATTGGAAGTTACTTTGACTGCAAAAAAACGATACTTATTCAATTTATATCGATAAATATTCCCGCGAGATTAACATAAAATATGAGACAAGCTGTGGCGAGAAAACTAGTTGAAAATAATTAAACTTTTGGGCAACAAATATCGCATCTAACACGCATTTAAGAAAACCGATAACAAATAACTAGTTTTACAATTCAGATCTTATTATATGACAGTTACAATATATAAATTTATTTTGGAGGTTTTGTCTGTTCACGTCCGTAAGTGGTAACCCTCTGAATCCTTACACGTGACCTCCGGGTGGTGCTAAGAACAGTCTCTGGCGGCTTGTCACCACCCTCCGGGCTGGGCTAATGCATCAAGCTATTTTTTCATATTTCGTAATGTGGACCCAAGAAGCCATCTATACCTTCTAGGTCTTCATATCCCATCTTAGACCACAACGTCACTTTACATCAGGTGAGATTGCGGTGAAATGAAGGCTACCCAGAATAAATAAAAAAAAAAAAAACATTTATGCTTACCACTTCTTAAAGTAGACTTCGAAGCCAAAACCTCCTTAACCCATTCAATAAACGTATACAGCCTGAGAATAGCCGCATCAGCCGTGCTCTCCACGAAGTTAGCATCTTCGACGGAATCACCAGAATCGGCCAGAGTCAAACGCATACCGTCCGCTGAGAATTTGTCTATAGACTCTGATAGTGTTAAGAAATTTCCATCGGATTTGGACATTTTGGCGGAGTTTAACATTAGGTGGCCGTTGGCGCGAATGCCAGTGGGCCATTTGTCCTCCTCCTTATCCCAAATTGCGACGTGGTTATAGATGTAATACGTGAGGTGGTTTTGGATAAGATCCTTTCCGGATACTCGGAGGTCTACGGGGTACCTACAAAAATATTTTAGTTAAGAATATGTTGATGTTGTGTGGGCTTAAAAGCAGAAGAGTTTATTTGTTTGTTTGAACGCGCTAATAACAGGAACTAAGGGTCCGATTTGGAAAAAATTTGCAGTGTATAAGATATTTACCATTTATTGAGGAAAATACGTTGTTCTACCGGGAAAATCTAAAAACACGGACAACGCCATGGCGTGTTAAGCTAGTCGTATGTAAATGGTCATCGCAACTGATTTTGCCGCCAGGAGCGTAAGTGTTGCCTCACGCAAAGTCGCCGGAAATGTTAAATTAATAAACTCACTATGGACAACTATGCCTGAGAACTTCACTCCACAATGGGACTGCTGGTGCCACATCATAAAATGGAGGACATACGTTAGAGGACTCCGCACACGTTCGTAACTTTTCAGTAATTTTGCCAAAATGGACATACACTTTTATTTCTAAATCATAGAAATAATAACACTCACCAGAAATTGAAAGCTTTTTTCATTAAGTTCAGTTTATCCTTCGCAATTTTGGTGTTCTTTGGGAAAGGAGCATCTTTGAAGAAAATATAATCCCAGACTTCATCATTCATCTCCTCCGGCTTGATTTTTAGAGCATTCTCCTTATTGCCTCTAAACGTGCCTCCTTGCAGGAAATGTGATATTGTGTAATACGCGTTATAAATGGAAGAATCTGAGAGAGATTCGATGACCCACTGGGTGTCCCAAGGCAGCTTCGTTCCCAAGCCATATGTCCTGGAGCATGCATATTCATGTAGCCAGTTTAGAGTAGCATGGAAGTTCTTTCTGACTTCATCGTGATAAGTATTAATAGCCGCAAGGGCCTTCTCTGCTTGCCCCTTCCATACTTCCTCGCCGTAATTCAGGTACCACTGGTTGCAGAGCGCCACTACGCACTCATCTCCAGACCGCGACATAATAGTTTTCTCCGGTTCGTAATAAACAACTGCACTGTTTTCCTTCACCAGTTTTGTTTGGAGGCTCTTCTTTACATCCTGAATCTTGCTGCCCTTGAATTCTCCGACGAGCAGTACCCCATCATAGAAGCCTTTCAGATAAACCATATCTTTGGCTTGCGTTAACTTTTCGCGGTCATTCTGGCTTTGGATTTTTAGTTTGTCATACAAATATACTGCAGATAAATTGCCGTATTCGGGTATCTCAAGGATAGGCACAGGTTTAAATGGTAGTACCATTCCATCTGTGATGCCGTGTTTTTCCCTGAATGCGGGTTTTTTCTCCAAATCGACGAAAGCGGCGTAATCGTCCGGGGAATCTGAAGGTACACTGGTGACGATACCTGTACCTTTGTCTTCTTTTATGGTTAACATTGGCAGAGAGAAGATTTTCTCATAGCACGTTAGTGGTGCCTTTAAGGCTATACCAAGTAGATCTTGACCCACTATTTCTTTCAAGATTTTAAACTCCCCATCTTTTTCTGTGAACCCTTGATAGGACATGTTTCTAGCGGCACGGCGAGTGCAAACGAAGATGCCGTCTTTGGCTGTCTCAATAGCAACGTATTTAATGTCGGGATGCACCCAACAATTGGTTTGGCCATACATGGTTTCAGGCCTTAGGGTTGCAGCTACAAAGCTCACCTTTTTACCTTTGAAAGACCTGCAAATAATTAATGGAGAATATGTGTGATTACTGTTTCTTCTCAACTGAACTTTTAATTTTAATTAACAATAATTGAATAATTATTTAGTATGAATTAAAATGGGTAACATACCATGATTTGACGTGCGGGTAACATACCGTTTGAAGTCATAATATTGTTAATAACCATGATAATTTAAAAAGCTGAATAACACTTTGTTTTGTTTTTCCCCTTTTCAGCTTTAAAAGCAGTGATTCCATGCCACACACAAATCCTAAAGATAAAATATATTCTTACTTAAATACTTCTGGTAACGGCTCCAACACTTCCATCTTGATCAGAGTATACTCTTGGGGTCCAGCCCCCTCCCCAGAGCTTCTGTCGTGGTCCATACAGGGCTGCTTGTCGAGCGGCGAATATATAGTGTACCGTTTCCCGTACATTATCTTATTACGGTTTCTCAAATGATGAAACTGCCATCTCACAAAAGAATCGAAGAAGGGATTCGCGTCTGTCGTTATAAATTTTCGCCGCCAATCTACCTGTTGAATTAATGGAACAAATTAATGTATTGGTTTGATTATACTTAAACGTGCAAGATATTGATAAGGTTTTTACTTGTCCATATGTAATTTCACATTGATAATTAAGTTGTGGGTTGCGTTTTACCGAATGTTATTAACAGCGTACAGAAATTGAAGTATCATTGAAACGTTTGTCACATACGCCTCTTTGCCCCGTCGCATTAATATTGGTCATAGAAAGATACTCTAAGATATTGGTGGACACGTGTGAGTATGCAATTGTTTTCAAGAGTCGTACATCAGTCAGTTGCCCTTCCCTACTATTCGTCAAAGATGTTTAGACTTATTTATTTATTTAAAGGAAAATCAACAGCCAAGATTATCACTATAAACTAACAAACGACTAACTGACTTAAACGAAGCAAGATAATGAAGTTCAGAATCCGACAGTGATAACGAGGTTTAAAATAGATTTATTTAAAAAAAATATCAACCGAAAAAATAATAGCGACTCTTCGATTCGTTTCCAAATAGAATCATTTATTTTTAATAAGGGTGTTTTACGCCGTTTAAAGATTTTTTAGTTCGAACAGCTTTATTTTCCTCCACTATGCAAACACTCTCGCCATTGCCACTCGTTAACAATGGCTCGGTCACCTAGCCGACACAGCGTACATGCACATGTACGGTCCTGCGTCGGTCGACGCGTGAGAGCAAATGCGGAGTTCGGTACTGCGCGATAGGTTTTCTTTTCAAACACTGACACTCGCACGCGGCTCGTGACGGCCAATGCGACTGTGGGCATGTGCGGCGGGGCTTTCTGTGTGGACATGTGTTTTGCCTGTCGCACTTCCGTGGTGAACACAAAAGTGTTTTGTGCATGCATACACAACATATACACATTATGTCTTATCGTGAAGATATGTTGTGGATCATCGCGAACTATACTATTCTTCATTACTCTGACATCGCGTCTGTAACCACTGATTTTGCTCAGCAGTTGGCGCCACTGTATTGTGAGGAACTCATTGGCATTGTTGTCAATGACAAAATTTTTGATATTCATTACATAAACATATTACATACATATAATTATAGTTTAGAAGGAATAAAAATACTTACATGGATACCCATTCTTTTCAAATCTTCAACAGCTCTTGGTGGAAAATATTCGAGCCAGTACATTTCATCAGCAAATAGTTTTATCTCTTCATCAGGTATACCGAGACTTTGCATTATTTGCCATTGGTACTTAGCAGAGCCAGTTTTTGCGACAGCTTTACTTTTTTTGCCTTTACTTTTGTCTTTGGGTATTTTTTCACCTAAAAACAATCACCATATTAACCCCCGACCAAAAATAAGGGGTGTTATAAATTTGGCGTGTCTGTCTGGGACATCACAGCTCCTGAACGGATGATTAGATTTTTTTTATGAATGGTGAGTTTGGCGCGTTTTTTCTAAGACAAGATTCATAAAATCGGTTGCGCCATTTGAAAGTAATGGAGGTGAGAGTGGGGAAAGAAAACCGAAAATTTGCAAATATATCAAATGAAAGTGCATTGCATGCACATTACAAAATATTATGGTGTTTTACTATTAAGGAAATTAAGACATTCCAATCGGGGTTCTTCTTAAATATTAAATTTAGATTTATAACAATTAACAGTTTTATATAAATCTAAATTTAAAATTTAAGAAAAACCCCCGATTCCAATGCTTTAATTTCCTTAAATGTAACACAACATAATATTATGTAATGTGGACGCGATGCGTTTTCATTTGATACCCCACACTAGTATATTTGCAGATTTTCGGTTTTGCTTCCCCACTCTCACCCCCATAACTTTTAAACGGCCCAACCGATTTTCATGAAACATGTCTAAGAACACTCGCGCAAGACTCACCTTTCATACAAAAAAAACTAAATTGAAATCGCTCCATCCGTTCGGGAGCTATGGTGACACAGACAGACAGACAGACAGACAGACAGACAGACAGACAGACAGACAGACAGACAGACAGACAGACACGTCAAACTTATAACACCCCTCTTTTTTTGTCGGGGGTTAAAAAACCAGAATTTAATGCTCTTGATGATGATGATTAATATCTCAATTTAAGCATTTCTTTATTAATGAAAGCTTCCTTACCTTCATCTTTAACCACTTCTTCTTCTTCTTCAGGGAAAACTGGGGGGTAGCCATACACCTCCATTTCTCTTTTTAGTTTGTCAGCACATGCTTTGATAGGCATGCCCGTGCAATGGAAGCCAAATGGGAAGAGCACCATTTTGCCCTTCAGTCTGTGGTATCTTACAGCAAACTGAAATGTTTTAATATAATATTTATTACTCTATAGATTCAGCCTAAAATTAAAATAATTAAATCAGGTGGACATGTCACAAAGTAGAAATTCTCCAATGCTGTTAAGATAATAATTTAGCTCTTAACTCCTTGACCCTCACCTTAGGTAATAAGGTCAGGTAAGCGGTAACCGGCTACCGCTTGGGGATTAACGAGTTAATGAATTAATTGTTGAATAAGATACACAACAAGAATTGCAGTATAACAGATACAGACTGAAAGTGATAAGGAGTGAATATGTCACCCTGGCACACCATGTATTAATCATACTGATAATAGATCTTCTCTCGGGCACAGACAGGAGTCCAGGTTACAGGTAAATAATATTTATAATGACAGATTTATACATGCACGCATTTAATAAATGTAATATATATAAATCATTCTCTTTTCATTTTTAAATAAAATTACTAAAACTAAATTTACCTCACACTTTGACAGTGAGAATGTGTGGCCTAAGTGCAAGCGTCCATTCATGTAAGGAAATGGAAAAGTTGTCATAAACTTTTCATGGGGTTTTCCATCAATTGGAGCTTCCATTTCGAATATTTTCTCTTTCTCCCATTTTTCTTGAACCTTCTTTTCAATTTCTTGAAGATATTCAACTTTGAACGTGCCCTTACGATCTAGAGTAGCCTGGAAGAAAAGGAACGAGAAAGTCGGATATATCAAAGCTTTGTAAAATGCAGTTTATAAATAATTGTTATTTTTAGCACTGTAAATGCAGAGTAGCCAAAAAAGACACGGGTACGCTACGTAAAATACGAGTACATAAAAATGCACACAGCTGCCGAAATTAAGTTAGTGATTTCTGAACAAAAATTGGTATCTCGGGTGTTTTTAATAATAAATTAAAAACCGTACATACCATTTTTTTGAGTTATACTTAAATAATTTATAAATACTTATTGGAGGAATAAAATAAACGTTATATTTGCCGTGCCGACTGTCTGAATCAAGACGGACGGGCGAGCGACGTCATGAAACGAACGAAAGCATGCACCATGCAACAATATTTGACATGCCACAGAAATGACATTATCTTAGATAAGACTTTGGTTTTGACATAATACTTAACCCATCTCTTCTTCTTTTATAACTTACAGATTACTTAAAATCTAAAACGTTAGAAAAATGGCACATGATTGCTTAAAAATGTAACTAGATATTATCTAATACAAAATGTATTGAACAACTACTATACAACCGAGATAAAAATAATTTCCCACATTTTATAACTAGGGTTTAGTGGTGTGCGTGATTCACAATAAAATGTTATATAATAGCAGCTATTGACACAATAGCAGCTTTAAAAAAATATTATTTGCGTTAAAAAATAATATTTATTTATTATAATATCGACTGCTAAAACGATAGCAGCTATTGTTGAACTAATATTTTTTTATATTGATATTTTGATTGTATGTGTGAATGTACTCGTCTACAACAAGATTCCCACAGAATTGCAACAGTACAGTAAGCAATTGGAAATATAATCATAGATTTAAAGTTATTCAGTGAATGATGCTAAAGATTAAACTATTATTTGACTGCCTCAGTGGCGTGGTGGGCAAAGATCTGCTTGCAGCACAAGAGAAGTAGGTAACGGGTTCGATTCTTGCCGAAAGGTAGTGTTTGTATGTTCTGGTAGCTTTATCCTTGGTCACGAAAAGTTCAGGCGTTACGTAGAAAGAGACAAACATATATATATCTGTAGGATTGAACGTGTAAAAGAATGAGATGGATTACATTACACAGCGTATCTCATTCTCGGGGTCCTCTTTGCGCGATACTTCGTTGACAGTGACATCTGACATTGACAGTAGCAACTTGGCATCATAGATATTAAATAAATCCGAAACCAAAAGAGCTAAACCTCGTGTGGCCTTCGTACCATGGACGTAAGTCGGGGTAAAATTTTGTGGCACTAAAGTGCCAGAGGACGTTCAAGTGGATATTATATCATAATTATTTATCGTTCGTAAGGAATAAACTCCAATCGTGCGTCGAAGCTGACACACACACACTTTTTTTTAAAATGTATTTATAGGCAGAGTAATATATCGCATAACATTATAACAGATTATTGACCATAATAATATAAACATTTCTATTCAGGCCAGAGGCAAGTGGACTACTGCAGCGTTTAAGTCCATAATCTGGCACGAGGCTTTGCTCAGGCTATGAGTATTAATGTTCTGTGGCTGTGCTAAGGTCAGTGTCATTACGTCAAAAATAATTTGGCGGCCATTCTACATTCATTCCTTTTCACATATGTTTAAGTTCAGTTCACTTCATTCACTCATTTCGTTTTGCCGGAAATTCGGAATCGAAATCGTAAAGCCCGCACGTCAGCCCGCCTGTTTTGACGAATTATTTGCATTATATTACTTAGTGTTTTGCAGATACTCCTCCATTTTTACCAGTGAATTATCAATACTTACCAGCTATCATGGCCCCAAGAACAGCAAAAGCCAAGGTATTGAACATTTTATTTTTTGTTGTCTTTGAAAGTGCCCGGTTCTTCCAAATGCTTTGTTTTTGACGGCCACTGTTAATTAAATTTTTAGATAAAGTACGCCAACAATCTCCATTTTACTTTTATGTGTATTATGTGTGTTTTTACTTATTTCTATTTTTTCATCTACTATTGAAATTATATGGAATATACACCGCAAAAATGTCCCACATTGAGGGGAAATAACGACCGTAGCATCCCATTGTCTAATAAATTTATCTTGAATTTCTATCCAAAAATAACAACTAACAACTAAAATAAATGTGTGTGCTGAGCTTGCATACATAGAGGAAATATTTTCGTCACTTGTTTAGTATTCCCTTGTGCATCTAATCGTAATAATCAACATCGCATGAACAATTTGCTCTTGAATCAGGCATTTTAATGAATATCTGGTTATTTGAGGTTATTATTTAGGAATTTTAGTATTTCTAAATAAATCAATAATGATCTTTACAGAAAACTCCTGAAACCAGTGAAGCAACTAAGAAGGGGCGAAGCAAAGTTAAGGATATAGCTATAGTGCTAGAATTGGAAGAACAAGATCTCGATAAAAAGTTAATAGTAGAAAAGAAAAAGCGAGGTAAGAAAGCTGCACCTGACTCCACCAATGGTACGGAAAGTAATGGTAAAGATGAAACAGCACCACCAGCTAAGAGAGGAAAAAGGAAGGTTGAAGAATCCCCAATGGAAGAGGACATTGAATCAATTGACAACAATTCAGCAGAGGATGGATCTAATAATGCTGATAATGAGAGTGTTGACACAAATGGTGATATGCCAGTAAAAGCTCCCTCTAGTCAAGGACGTAAGAAACAGCCCAAAAAAGCAGAACCTAAAGGTAAAGGTAAGAAGGCAAAACCAGAAGTGGAAGTCAGCGAGGCAGTTGAAGAAAAACCTGCAGGTCGTGGAAGGGGTAAGAAAGTAGCAGCTAAGTCAGAGGACATAATTGGCAATATAGAAGAGCCTGTTAAAGTTAAAGCAGGCAAAGGCAGGAAGAAGCCTGCCGCAAAAGCGATAGAGAAGGTAGTTGATAGTGATGAAGCAGAAGACCAAAATGAAGAGGAGAAAGACTATGATGATGTTAAAAAAGATGTAGAGGAAATTAAAAAGAAAGAAACAAAAGCCAAAAAGGGAAAGAAAGAAGTTAAAGCTGACAGTGAGGAAAAGGATGATGAAGCTGATGAAGTACCAGCAAAAAAGAAAAAGGTCACCAAGAAAGATGTTAAGGGCAAAGGTATGTCTAAAACATTATTTTCATATCTTTCTCTTGATTTATTTTCCATGCAAGTTCAGTTTTAAAGGTGTTGTTGATTTCATTCTAGGTTTAGGATCTATGTAAATTTGTATGTAGGTAGGTAGTTACAGTATTTTTTCCTTGGGTTAAAAGGTGTAGAATGGAATGTAGAAGGCTTTTCACGCCACGCCGTTGCACGTGTTTTATGGATTTTTCGACTTATAGCTTATTAGGCTACTTGTTCCCACGGTTAAAGAGCCTATATAGTCTTCCTTGATAAATTGGTCTCCAGAACACTGAATATTTGAAAACGGATTAGTAGTTTCTGAGATTAGCGTGTTCACGCAAAAAAAACTCTCATAAACTTTATAATATTAGTATTGATTCTTTGCAAATTCCATGAAAATACAGTTCAATGAATTACTAGAAGAAGTTAGTAATGGATCCACTTTTCGGTTTTTTATCTTATTATTACAAATATTTAAATTTATTCTTAGCCGTTATTTATATGGCGCGAACTTTTAGCGGGAAGTTACGAGTATAAATAATAATATCAATATATGGACCCCAAGACGATAAGTTAGCGCCAGGTGTGAAACTTTAAGATGAGCGGGAAAGAATAGATGTTTGAAGCTATTGTGTTACATCTTCAATTGAAGATTGTTTACGCGCAGATGCGAATTTTTAGTTAAACCACGGTTATAGGTACTATCTAAACAGTATTCCAACTTCATACAAACGGTCGAAAAGCGAGCTATACCTATACCTACGCGCCTCGTTCGAGGGATATTCAGGCAGTCGCGACTGTGTTGCATTGGTGCAAAGGTCGGCGTTATTTTTTAAACTGCCGCCCGTAATGCTTTATAATAATGAATACTTGAAAAAATAAGTACAAGTTCCTATTTAATATGTCGAGTAGAATAGATTTTTATGCTTTAAATTTTATCTATTAATAAATCTAAATTTAAAATTTAAGAAAAACCCCCGATTCCCATGCCTTAATTTCCTTAAACGTAAAACAACATAATATATTGTAATGTAGACGCGATGCGATTTCATTTGATACCCCACACTAGTATATTTGCAGATTTTCGGTTTTCCTTACCCACTCTCACCCCCATAACTTTTAAACGGCACAACCGATTTTCATGAAACATGTCTAAGAACACTCGCGCCAGACTCATATTTCATACAAAAAAAACTAAATTGAAATCGCTCCATCCGTTCGGGAGCTATGGTGACACAGACAGACAGACAGACACACAGACAGACAGACAGACACGTCAAACTTATAACACCCCTCTTTTTTGGTCGGGGGTTAATAAAGCATTCGTATATCCCAGCCGAGGCGAAATATTGTTCGGTCAATTGATCAGACCGATTTTAAACAGACAGGCAGTTAAAAAGTCTGAAATAAAAATAAAACATAGTTTTTAAATAAAATCAAAAAAGTGTAAACAACATACCTACGTCTTAATTACACCTTCTATTCCATTTACAAAGTATTTAATTACAATCACAAAATGCAGTTGAAGCTAGATTACTTGGTATATATCTGCATATAAATTAGAATGCTCTAGGTCGAAAGCCCCTATTGCTATGGGCATATAATTCCCAGACTCCGCAGCCGAGTTGGAGTACTGCATAGATAATAATTACAGTGGTTAAACATAACACCTAAAGTATTACTATCATTTTGCTCATAAAAGGCTTCTTCCCACAAAATGGATTTCGTGTATTTCTATGGGAACAAATAAAATGACTTAGTTTTGGGCATGTTTAGCGTTCTAAAATTGTATTTGAATAATAGCTCGTCCAGCGAAAACGATCGCTGTAGATCGTAAAATGTAGTTAACATTGCGTTGTAATGAAGGCATAAACCATCTCGTCGTAGAAACATTATATATTTTAGCTGTTAACACCAGCTTACTGGAACCGATAGTGCTTAAGTTAAATGATAATAACATGCAGAATTTCACATTTTTTATATTTTTTATCCTCATTTCAGGTGACACCAAAGAGGAAGACGATGAGGTGGAGATCCCCGAGGCGAAGCCCAAAGCCCGAGGTCGAGGGAAAAAAGCAGATGATAAGGGTAATTAGCATGTATACTGTTAGGTATTTATTGACGTTGTTTAATTTTAACTGATTATTATGTGTGTTTTATAATTTTCAATAAAGATTACTTGGTATAATATGGAATGCTTTTTACTTACCTAACAGCTTATACTCTTCCCTATGCCTGTTTTATTTTATACGGGTCAAATAAGAAGTAGATTAGACCATAACATTATTTTACGGGCTTACTAATCGGACGAGAACTCTGAAACTCTTGCTTTTATTATTATTACTTCATACAAATCCATCCAGGTTCTTTATTTGCATGAAACGAGAAAATAAACATTAAATCCATTATACCGCTTATTAGTAAATTCGGAAGTTAAAATGTACCTTCAACATGTAGTAAATTAATTATTAAACGCACTTTTTCTTAACGATATATTTTCCTAATTAACAATTACGTAACAATATTAATTATATTAACTTAACATTATGATTTTCGAGTTTCCCGATATTTAGGCGCAATTTGAAAGATATGCTACAATCACAGTAGATCAAAAATCATTATGTCCTTATAATCTTAAAATAGCCCGTTGTTAATCTAGATAATGTTGATGGACACAATATTTTCTGAGGTTATAATAATACACTTGAATAATCAAAGCTTTGGCACATATGGGTTCTTTAATAAATATGGTTAAATTAGTGCTGGTCCTATTGGGACATTCAAATACAGAGCCAATACAATTTTACAGCACCGGAACCCAAGAGGAAAGCTCCTGCTAAAAACAAGGCGGCCACTGATTATCAAGCTTTAGACTTCTCTAATGAATCTAAGAACACCCAAAATAAAGATTGGAACTTTAAAATATCTAGCTGGAATGTAGCTGGTATCAGGTCATGGATGGAAAAAGGCGGTCTAGATTATGTGACTCATGAAAAGCCTGACATTCTCTGCTTGCAAGAGATCAAATGTGCTGAAGATAAGTTGCCAGAAGAACTCGCGAACCTCGCTGGCTACCACGGCTACTGGAGCAGCGGAGGGAGGGACGGTCATTCCGGAGTTAATGTATACACAACACAACTAGCTATAAACGTACAGAAAGGATTAAACAATGAGGATTTAGACGAAGAAGGCCGCATTATTACAGCGGAATATGAGCAGTTCTATCTCATATGCGTTTATGTTCCGAATTCGGGACGGAAACTAGTCACATTACCGAAAAGACTTGAATGGAATAAAGAGTTCCGTAAGCATGTGAAAGAATTAGATAAGAAAAAACCTGTGATAATTTGCGGTGATATGAACGTTTCTCACAAAGAAATAGGTATGTACCAAACTTACCATTTTTCATCAGGAACCTACGTTTCAGATTCGTTAAAAAAGATGTTCTATTCTATTTGAAATCTAACCATTCTATTTTGAGTAAATAAGTACAACCAATCCAGAAAAAAGATAAATTTATTGGTTTATGCTATAAATAATAATAAGTATTTTATGATTTTTGAACATTCGCAGATTTAGCCAATCCCAAGACCAACAGGAAAAACGCAGGGTTTACAGATGAGGAGAGGGCCGGTATGACTGAACTGTTGGGTGATGGATTCGTAGACACATTCCGACACCTCTATCCTGACAAGACCGCGGCCTACACCTTCTGGACGTACATGATGAACTGCCGAGCGAAGAACGTTGGATGGTAAGTCAATGACATTTTAAGGTTGCGCTTAACTGCTAAATTAATTGTTTGGTCCGCTCTACGGCTAGGTGGATTTTAGTTCGTTATATTAGAATAATAATCATCTCAAAAAAATTAAAAGAGTCGGGTTATAAATTTTTACAAAATAATGTTTTTGTTTTTTCAGGCGACTGGATTACTTCATTATATCTGAAAGGCTGTTACCTGCACTATGCGACAACGTCATCCGAGACCAAGTATTTGGTAGTGACCACTGTCCCATTGCTCTATTTTTACATCTCCCTGGAGCAGATAAACCTAAAGAATCACTTTAGTTATTTAATCTTAAATTATGTACCCAACTTATACCCTTCATAACATTCGTAACCATTATTGTTCGACAAGCAACCGAGATTGATTTTGAAAATGGGTGATTTTCGTCTACAAATTAATTTATAAGTGACTTTTAGTTGGCTCGACAGATGGTTCTTCTCTCCAATAGGTAACTAGCCGAATATATCAAGTCGTACTAGAATAAGACAAGAATTTATTGAACACAACACAGAACTCATAAAAATAAGGTAAAAATACACACAAATAATATGGCAATTTCATTTATTTGATACAGATTCAGCACCTATGATAATATTTTCAAAATTCTAAAGTAAGTATTCTGTCATTAAAGCGTTCCATTATGTATTAGTCGTGCATAACATCGATTTTTATGTTATTTTCTAAATTGTTATTTAAATGGACGACTGGCATTTGAAACAGAGTCGCATAAATTCATTATGTTAAAATATTTAACAAAAAAAATTGTAATCATTTTGTTTTTAAGAGCTCTATTGTAATGAGTTTTAATTTTTTATTTAATAAGCTACTATGAGAGGTTGTTATCTACTACAATAACTTAAGCTTTTGGTTCCTGAAATAGGAACACCACTAAGTTTCCAACAAAAATGGAGTCCGAAATCCGTAGTACACCCACGCCTTTTGTTTTTTTTTATACTTATATACAAATCACACTTACTTGGTATAAATTTCTCTAAATAAGACTGTTTTTTTTTTATATTTTGCATCTCACACCGAGATACTTGTATTGTTTTGTATTGTTATTTTTCTGAGAAAGATTCATGGGTTTAAGAATAATAAATGATGAGTAAATTTAATTCTTTCACATAATTTTATTTAAGAACATTACCTATAATAGTTATAACAAAATTAATTAGTTTAACGATTTCATAAACAATTTCAGTGAAATATTTGATTATTTACTTTCATACATTATTGGTCTTTGCCCATCAACGGGTTGGTAGCATGCTAATTGTTGTACTGAAATACATCTTAAGAAAAACCGTGCTTATTTCTCAAGTGAACTGCAGATGGACATGTTGGGTCCATGTCGGCGATTCTTCAAATGCGCCTGTAAATAAAATCAAACACTTTATACTGTAAGTAGACAAACAAAATAATCTTATTAATAAGTAATAAGTACAGAGGAACTAAAGAGGAATAAAGCTCATGTCACATAGTATGAAAGTTTGGGAAAAAGTGATAGAAAGACGGATGAGAGATGTGAGTGAGGTGTCACAGAACCAGTTTGGATTTATGACTGGTCGCGGGACAACTGACACCAATTGTGCGAAAAATACAGACGTGCTCACATAAATTTGCATATGGTGTTTGTTGACCTAGAGAAGGCATACGATAGTACCACGTGAGGTTCTGTGGTGGGCTATGAAAGAGAAAGGTGTGCCTGCGAAGTACCTGCAGCTTATTCAGGCCATGTACAGTCGAGCCAGTACACGTGTTCGGTCCGAAGCTGGCGTCACCGACGAGTTCAATGTGGCTGTGGGCTTACACCAAGGATCGGCTTTGAGCCCTTATTTGTTCCTCCTGGTGATGGATGCACTTACATCGGGCATCCAGGAGGAGGCCCCCTGGTGTATGCTTTTCGCCGACGACATTGTTCTTGTTGGAGAAGACGCAATCGAGGTCCAGAGCAGATTGGGAAGGTGGCAGTTGAATTTGGAGAGTGTCGGACTGAAAATCAGCAGAACCAAAACGGAGCATCTGTTTTGTGATTTCGGTGGTCCATCCAATTTCACGCCTTAGATGGCGTATCCCTTCCAGTCTGCTCCGAATTCCGGTACCTCGGTTCAGTCGTACAGAATGATGGTGAGATTGACAGGGATGAAAGAAATCAAGTAAATGTGGGATGAATGAAATGGCGACAGGTCTCAGGCAGTGTGTGTTCCGAAGATGCCTCTTAAACTTAAAGGCAAGATCTACAAAAGTGTAATTAGACCTGTCGTAATGTATGGATCGGAGTGTTGGGCAGTGAAAGGGACGGATGAAAGACGACTTCATGCGAATGAAATGAGAATGCTAAGATGGATGTGTGGAGTGACCCGAATGGATAAAATAAGGAACGAGTATATAAGAGGAAGTTTGAAAGTGGCACCAGTTACGGATAAGTTGAGAGGTTAGCGTGGTTTGAGCATGTTATGAGAAGGAACGAAAGTCATGTTACGAGAAGAGCGTTAGATATGAAAGTGGATGGATATGTGGGAAGAGGGAGGCCAAAGAAAAGATGGATGGACTGTGTGAAAGAAGATTTGTGTAAGAAAGGAGTAAGTACTGAGATGACGGGTGATAGAGGGAAATGGAAGAAAAGCACATGTTGTGCCGACCCCATAGTGTGGGACAAGGGCAGGATGATGATGAATAAGTAATAAGTATGAGATGGACTCATACATGGTTCCCTGTATTTTCGAGTTCCGACCACGCTCAACGTCGCTGAACTTTATAAAATAAAGGTAAATGATGGTTTTTGACGTTTTAAATAAAAAAAAGTATAATAATGCAGTTTCAGCATTTTAAAGCCCAACCCGCGGAATCCTACCGTGCTGAATTTTTGTGTTTGACTGCCTCAGTGGTGTGGTAAGCAAAGATCCGCTTGCGGCGAAAGAGGTAGCGGGTTCGATTCCCACCGAGGGGTGAAGTTTTGTATGTTCTGCAAGCACTATCTCTTTGGTCTGGGCGTATAATAAATATATACATCAGTCTACAGTGGTTACATTTACAATGGTGGCAGTGTACAGACATACAGACATGACGATTACATAAGAATTACGTTTTATGCCATTTAGCAACGGACCCTAAAACAAACCAACACTTAGGTTAATCTTATGAAATTGAATAGACAAAATTTAAATATATTATTATATATTCTTTTTAATGATATTTAATTTTTGATACTAATGCGAGGCGCATTGTATTTAAACAGGTGTTAATTAAGTTTATTTTATGATTATATTGGTTTAAGTTGTTCAGTCTTTAACTATATCTTGTAATTTGTACTGCTCTTAAAAAATATTTACCAGTAGTAGTAGGTTTGCTTAATTGGTACAACCTTTCTATTTCTTTTTCCTATTAGGTACCTTAGTTTTGTTATTTTATTCCATGTAACCAATTCATGGTCATATGAAATAACACTGGCAACTAAATAATAGTACAAATAAGCTTTTTTAGAAATATTAAAATGATTACCTGTATTATTTTACTAAATGCTTCTCTGTTCAATAGAGAATATGCAGCAGTGAGACTACTTAATGCAGGTGGCTCTAATTCCTTCAAACCAGAGCAGAACAGATCTATACCAACTTCAATGCCTGTACCAAAATCACATTCATCTACCGCAATGCTAGCATACGTTATTATAGGTTGTAGTTCTGACAAAATGCTATCCTTTTCCTTGTCACTTTTTGCTGCTTTCAGCTTGGCAAACAATTTCTTGATGTTGGCTAAAACAAATAAGAAATAAATTAAGTTATTTTAAAATGATTCTTTATGTATATAGCAATTATTGAACCATGGTATTACAACAATTTTGTATAAATATTACAAAAAATTGTCTGAGGAAACTCAGACATGAGGGACCACTACAGAGAAATACCTACACTAAATAACATGGGATAACTAGCAATTGCAACAAACTGAAATAAACATAAAAAAATATATTGCCTTACCATCAGACTCAACCAGCCTTCTATAACCTAATTGGGTTTTTTTATTATAAGGTACCACAATGCCAGCACCATGGAATGTTTTTGCCACAACCTTTGGGGATCTCTTTTTGCAATTGAACTTATCAAGAGAGATATTATTTTCAATTGCATAGGCCTTCACTTTGTCCATCAGCTTCTGACAACTCATTGCAGTAAATGGAGACAATTTTTTCTGACTTTCCAAATGAGAGCTGAAACAATTATTGTGTTATTTAGAGTTGCCAAAGGGGTTTAAACATTTTGGCTTTCCTACACATCCATCATTTTGAAATAAAAATAACTTTTTAACAGTTTGAGACCCAATTATCCCAGGAACTCTCTACGGTAGAGATTTAGTTCCTTAATACTTTTTGGATGTAAGCATTTACTCTGTTGATTGCACAGAACTTAACTAAATCGAGATTGATTGATGAGATTGAGCGAGTCGGGAACACTAAATGGCGTTCAATTGAGTAACATTTTTATTACTTTATAATTTTATTTAACTTGACACTGGCACATTTTCGCTTCAAGCGCAGAGTCCAATTACGAGAAACTGAACTGACATGCATTTCATCACTAGCCACAAAATCACGTTTTTTTCCCAGGCTACAAAATTACAGTCGAAGTTCAGTTTGAAATTCAGTTTATGAACTGCAATAAAAAACTAAATATACATAATTCATCTACTACTTACTAAAACGCCCCAAAAATATTTTCTGCTATTGGAGTAATTTGACAATCTCTGGCACTATCATTGCTAGCCAAAAAAACCGGTTTTTCATTGGGCTCATCTCTGAAATAACCAATATGGTATTCACTATTACCCTTTTTCTTCAAAATTGCCTAAAATATACAAAAATGTTATGTTTATAGGTACATCATTTAACATTACATTTCATAGACAAACATGAATTATTCTATAAAATACATAGCATCAAAGCTATTCTTAAGACAAGTCAGATAGTAACTAAGCATGATACATACCTGAAACTCGGGAGGATCATAGAAGAATCGCCAATGTTGTAAATATAGTTCTTTATTATTCAATTTCGGCAGCTTTCCTAATAGCAAATCATAAGGACCTATTGCTTCTAAATTTACACTTGATAGACAATTTTCAAATCCTTCTTTACCACCGAGACATTCATAAAACTGCATGTAGTCAGGTGGCATATCAAGTAAAAATAATTCTTTGTACACAGTTGGATCTGAAGTAGGATTGTAATAGCTTGTTATATTTTCTTGACTGTTACCCAAGCTTGCCTCAGGATTTTTTTTTTCACATTGTTCATCACGCAGTTCTTCACTTGTATTTACTGGTGTTTTAAGCGAATGTGTTGGTTCATCTTCTGGAGAAGCCACTTTATCAGTTTCGACTTGTTTCTGATTGGGAACATCGTCCTCGATAGTGTCTTTTTGCTCGGCATTATTCTTACTTTGTTTATGTTTACTCGAGTAAGGGCTAAAACGATTCTGAGCTCGTTTCCCTCGTACGTTTTTCAAATTTCCTGGTGGATGTTTGTATGTTGTGTGATGTTCCGGATTTTTCTGATAGCATTTACTGCCATATTTACAAACAGTTCTAAGATCATTTACGTATTCCTTCCACTCGTCGGTCATGGTGATGAAATGAAAGAAAAATCAAACGAATTCGAATAAAAATAGGAAATTTTAGTCTAAGTCGAAATGTAAACAAAAAAGTGAATGAATGAATTGAATATGAATGATCTTTAGGCAGACACGACTGATAGACCAGACCAGTGATGAGACTGTTTTTTTTTTATCTTCTTCTTCTGGCAATCAGAAAAAGAGACCATATGGTCTCTTTTCTCTCTATAATAAATTAATAACCAACTATGATACCGATTGGTAACGTATTCTAAAAATAAACAGTAACGTTATTTATTTTTATTTGGTTATGTGGTAAAAAATCTGCTTTCAAATGAAATGGAGAACTAAAAGGGTTCGAACATTTTTGTATGGAGCCTGGCACACCTACTAGTCCGCCATTTTGAAAAAAACGTGATTCGGCAGCCAGTGATGAAACTCATGACAATCGACATAGTAAATGATTACAAACAAAAAGTGTTCTATGATCAAGTCTCATAAGTTTCTGAGATATTAGGGTCAGAAAAAAGAAAAATAAAGTAAAAAACATAGCTCAGGGGACAGATTATTTTTATAGTTTTTAGACCCAAATATGTCAGAAACCGTATCACTTAAGAGACTTGATCATAGAACACTTTTAATCATTTACTTTGTCGATTGACATGAGTTTAATCACTGGCCGCCGAATCACATTTTTTTCAAAATGGCGGTCCAGTAGGTACGTCATCTTTTATTGATATATATTTTACAAAGTCTCAATTGCAACATTTATTAAAATGTTACCGTTCAAAATTAATATTTATCTCGGTGGTATATATGGTTGGATCCATGGCAGCCTGAACGTACTTAGTAATTTAAGTAATTACATAGTATTTCTAAGTATTACTTAGTAATTACGTAATCTAAGGCGGAAATCGAGGTAGTAATAATAGAGCGAAAAATTGTATCGGTACCCTAGCACGGTTCTAACAGCAATAGGTCGCTGCTGTCTATTGAACATAGCTCTGAAACGACCGTGCTCCGCAGAGTGCTCCATAGACCTTACAACCCCTTCGTAATGGTAGCAAACACTCTCTTTGGGTCCTTCAATTGATATTTGTATTGTTTAATACCTATTTAATTAATAAATAAATGAGGCATAGTTCGAAGCCCAACCTCAAGCCTCAAGCCAAATAGCTAGCAGAGAGAAGCCCGATCTGAAAATGTATAATCTTTTTAATTTTGTGATTAAACATCTCCTCTTTGCACATCTATTAGCTATATGATATAGCTCAGTATTTTACAATTTAAATCCAGTTTAACTAAATACTAGTCTGGAGGTGAGTTTATAAACCCAGAACGATGCTTATAAACTGTCCAGGACAGCCTATGATACTCCTAAACCGGTTGGCAACTCTTGTGTAGATACCATCTTTGTTTAGCGAGTCCAGGAGTTCATTTTGCGACCAGCACCCATAGAAATGATGACAAAACTCCCACTTGTGGACATCCACATTCGATTTCATTACCCGGATTTGCGGAGTGCACTATCTTTGTGAATTTTTTTGAAAGCATTTCAGTTAATTACCTTATTAAAACGTGCTAGACGAAAACACACTATTATACATAACAATAGTGTGTTTTCGTAGTGCTTATATTCTCTTTGGGTAGGTACAGCTTCATTTAATTAATGTACCTTCACCGGGCGCTGTAACGCCTATGGTGCCAAATCCTGTTTCCCCTTTATGAATCATCCAAATTCAACGACGCCGACGTAGTCGCCGCCGCCTTGTAACGGAGAATAAAACGACAACTAATGACAAATGCTGTTTTCCCATTACAATAAATCTAAATTTAAAATTTAAGAAAAACCCCCGATTCCCATACCTTAATTTCCTTAAACGTAAAACAACATAATATTTTGTAATGTGGACGCGATGCGATTGCATTTGATACCCCACACTAGTATATTTGCTGATTTTCGGTTTTCCTTACCCACTCTCACCCCCATAACTTTTAAACGGCACAACCGATTTTCATGAAACATGTCTAAGAACACTCGCGCCAGACTCACCTTTCATACAAAAAAAAAACTAAATTGAAATCGCTCCATCCGTTCGGGAGCTATGGTGCCACAGACAGACAGACACGTCAAACTTATAACACCCCTCTTTTTGGGTCGGGGGTTAAAAACTATAAAAAGCTAGTTTTGTCACCGAAAACGAAGAGATATTATTCTGGTACTAACCATAAATACGTATTACTGGTATTACCTATATAGTGATTATATTACTCTGTGATGTCCAAAATACCTAATATAATTTAATGATGCAAAATTTCAGAGACTGCTTTATGGCCAGCCACTTAAAAAGTAGGTGGACACGAGATATACATACGGATCAAACAATATCAACCGAAAAAGACGTTTACTACTGGAACTGAATGCTGGAAATCAACGCTCAGGACGCATATTTTTTTATAACATCCGCCAGCCAAGCGTTTGTTTATTGGGATGAACGTTGATAAATAAGTACCTAACTGATTACAAAACACTCTCCTAGTGCCCCCTAGCAATTAATTGACTCATTGAGGAAATTTATAATCATAGGGGCTGCGCCCGGGTATAAAACCGACATTAAATACACGTACCTACTTATTTCATGTAGTAATTCTAAGTTGACTTAGATACATAAATCTAGAATAGGTAACAAGAAACATACTAAAATGTACGTAGTTTTTTACTTTGGCATATCTCCATAACTATGTCATTTTTCATGAAAAAGGGCATGCTGTTTCAGAGAAATTATGAGAATGAAAAAACTGATCAAAAGCTTTTGATTTTAATATTGCAGTAAGGTTTGGAGTTATATATAGAATCATTTTATAGACAAAATACAATTTTTTCAGTGCAGCAGTGAAGGAAGATAGTAGGCTGTGGATGATGATGATGTTGTGACTGTGTTACAAACAAAGCATCCAAAAAAGCATATGGGTCAACAGGGCTTAGCAGGTATGACAAGTTTTTTAACTGTGCATTGTGAACATCCACACACCGGATGCAACAAACGTTTTTCCGGTTCCGGCTTTGCGGGCAATACGCCGAAACCGCGGTATTGAATAAATAATAAAAACAGTCCGTTTCTCCTGATTACCGGTTTCATAGGTAGGTTTTCTTGTGAGACTGGCAACAAATTAAATATAGGACAAAGGTAAAAGGAGTCCTCAACGTTTAGCAAAAATAAAACTACAAATGAATCGAGTTTCTGTATTTACAATTTTTACACCATTTCAACATTTTACAAGCTACACTGAGCTCTTTTTAATTCGAGCAACGAACATTACAATAAACTAACACATTAATCTAAATCGTAATAAAAACGCCTTAACAAAGGTTATCAATCTACTGGATGAGGCAGCTAGATCAGTACCTACCTCGAATCAATAAAATCCGTCCGCTTAATGATTTAAAGACGTGATTTTATTGATAAGGATATTGATGTGGTACAAGCAACAGTTAGGCCGCCCCCAACATCTATTTCAAATATTTTATTGTTTACAGGACGAATTGGTCTTTGTGCCCTTTCGCAAACTCACCGCATTTTACTCGTTTCAGCGATTCTCTTTATGTCGGTATTCAAAACATTTAATATTATAAAGGTGTACAAAGTTGTATGAAATTTTGTGACGGTACAAATGTTTTGGAAGATCAAAATGATAAAATAAGTAGTAGAATCGAAATGCAAATCCGTCTAGCAGATTACTTTTTAATTAAGTATGTATGGAGGTACTAAAAGATTTCGACGACTTTTTATATTCTAAGTGACTAGACATTATCAAGGTGGACACAAAAATGATAACATACAAGTTTTTTCTACCCTTTCAGAATTCAACACTTTAAGTCATATAAATATATTTTGAATGATCTCAAGAGTGTTAAAAGTTTTCAAAAACTATGTTATATAGTTTATCTTAAACAAACAATGTAGTTAGGCGCCTATATAATACTAATTCGGCAAATATAATGTTTATTATACAACTAGACTACAAAAGTACATAGAACACTATGGTGTAATTATCTACATCAGCACAGAAAAAAGCTTAGAAAATAATCGTTTGTTGAATTTGCAACATTATAACACAATAAGCACTCAATTTGATGTAGATTATATGAAATAATGTGTTCCCTAACTACATTTTAGCAACATTTTTGGTTCGTAAACATTAACAATAAAACATCAATAAGATAACAAAAACAGACTATTTACATACAATTCTATTCTAGTTCTAATTGACTAGTACAATATCGACTTTTCTCGACATAAAACATAAATGACAATATAAATATTAAGCCTTTGTATAGCAAAAAATAATGTTATTAAATTAATGTCTTGTCAGTTTTAAGAATAATTTTTATTTGTTATTAATAAATTAAAAAGTCGATATTCTAGCTTTGAATCAACTAACATTCAACATTTGACGCGACAGGACTATTAGAAATCAGTCAACGCCAGTACGACTAGAATAACGTTTCTCGCGAGTGCGAGGTATGATCGATACGCAACGGGAGCGGCACGGGACGACTGGACATTTCAGTGCATTCTCCGGCCGCAGCCGCTTCACCGCCCCCGCTATCTGTCGAAAACTGTTCAATTTCATCGTCCGTAGACTCCGGGTTGTCCTCCACGAAAACAGAGTCCGCGCCTATTGACGCTAAATCACATTCAAGAACATACGACGGTCCTACACTGCTCACTGACGCGAGAGGCGCAAGTCTCTCGTTCGGGCAAGGCGACAGCCTTCGCTCTTGTAATGCACACACCACTGATGACCCGCGGCGTTCTAAATAGGAACTCCCGGAGCTAGAACACGTAGCAGAGCTCAGTCTACGATCGCGTGGATTCGCTGAAGCTCTGCGATCTGCAAACCGTAACGCAGAGCCGGGGAGACTATCGCCTCGGAGATTCGAGAGACGGCGAGGTGGTGTTAACAAACTTCCATATCCTCCGCCGTAGGAAGCGAAGCGAGCAGTGCGAGGCCATGGAGGTTCTTCGCCTATAGAAGGACGAGAGCGCAATCTCTCTGAAAGTGCTTCTTCCATAGCCGCAGTTAATTGCCGCTCTTCTTCAACTGCTTGCTCTTCAGCCACGACAGCTTCCGCCAACTCGACGAGCTTTGGGTCGTTAAGAGCTTTTAGCGTTTTACTTCTGCTTTTATACACAATCAGAAAAACCATTAGGGCGAAGAAGCCGCCGAGCGTGGCAGCTATTCGAACACCCGTCATGACATCATATGTAGCGTAGAATTCAATGCGAACTCTATCGCGTTCGGCATTTTTAGCAATTTCGGTGGAGTTCTCCAGGGAGCCAAACTCTCCGCCATTCCATCCATCTTTGTGCTCCATCTTGTGGTCAAGTATTCATTGCCTGTGGGCAAACAGAAATATCCTTAAAATAACTGAATTTCACTGTAACCCAATGAAAGTTTGGAAAATTGGTATCTGCATATTTTGAACGTAAATAATATGTCGGTTATCAACCTATAATGCAATGTTTGCGCAGCTTTTATGATAAACAGATCCACATTTAGATTGTAGCCAAATGTAGTTTGTTTACAGCCTAGATGAGTCATATTTATGTGCATTCCAGTTATGAAAGGAAACAAAATAACCATTTGAAATAAAAAGAGACGAGCTGTGTGAGCTCTTATTATGATTACCAAGACGCCGCCGTAAGCAGTCGATATTCGCGTGGCATTCCCAGTGAAACAAGGAAACCAACAACAATGTTGTCGGGAAGTGATTTCCGTTTGCAAGCTGCACGGCTGGTAACTGGGACACGGCATACCTATCGCATGAAACCGCTCGACAGATTTGTGTTTTCTCTTTGATTTTTCTACAAGTCACAGT
Organism: Gymnoscelis rufifasciata; assembly: GCA_929108375.1. Classification (NCBI taxonomy): domain Eukaryota; kingdom Metazoa; phylum Arthropoda; class Insecta; order Lepidoptera; family Geometridae; genus Gymnoscelis; species Gymnoscelis rufifasciata. The sequence goes on along the minus strand of OV815302.1, from coordinate 5,162,406 downwards.
AAAGCCTTTTATATTAAAAGTATCCCTTACTTTTATTAAAGGAGGGACATGGTGTACTTCTAACGGTGCTAACGTTTTGAAATAAAAATATTATCATCGACATTAATATTACAACGAATAAATGATTATTATGATTGATGAAACCTTAAGATTTGTTACACATAATAATGACTTGGTTTCCGAATAAGAACCTATAAAGGAAAATAAATTCGACAACAGAATATAATTTTTGATCAGATTTCATAATCCAGCGCGAGCGTAACACCATATAAAAAAAGTTATTAATTTTGAGGCCTATTTTAACTGTAACAACATTATTTGTATTTAGGGCAAGTGTACTCAGTCAGAAGTCAACGGATTCAATGGTCGACAAAATACATAACCGTTTCCAGCGCCCTAATCTAAATATTGGACATTCGCTCTTATACCCCTCTTACCTACTTAATTAACGATCCGCAGACAATACAAGTAGCGGAATAAATTTAGGGCAAAATAAATAAGCCATTGTCCATTATTCGGGCGTTGTTATATTATTTATTACAGTATAGGTAGTTTTAGGCGGTCTGATCGATATATTGCGCCGAGCCGACACACAATGAACCTAATTATAGCACAGCAGGTGGAACATCGACGTCGGTGGCTATTGTAAGGCGTAAGACGAGTCATTAGCTGCAATAATTAGGATATGTTTTTGTTAACAATCTGCTCTTTTCTAGACTCTAGGGAATCGAGAACAAAAACTTCGCAGAAGTCTTACTGGTTCGACTGGTAAGAACAATCGGTAAAACTAGTAAGAGTAGACCGATATTTGGGTTGGACGTTTCATTAATTCATTAATCATCCAGCAGTTTAGCTCTGTATAGTGGCAGCGGGCAGACCACATACCGTGTAGAAAATATTGTTGTTGGGGCCGAAAAGTTCTGAAGATGGAGGCCGCCGATGGGCAAGTGCTACGTCAGACGGTTACCAAGATGGATAGATGACTTGGTGAAGAATGCGGGCTTACGGAAAATGCAATTAGCTTCAAACACGACAGGGTGGCCTATGTCTGGCTGTGGACATTCTACAGCAGAAATGATAATGATGATCTAGCAGAATGGATTCGTGCATAGGATGAAAGTAATCCTTTTTACAAAACAAACAAACTTTATCACACTCTTCAGATCGCGATTCTTTGCATAGCATAAATGGTGTATTAATTACAATAATCTAAAGAGATTTGAATAAATTTGAATAAACGTGGCAAGTACATATTGGGAAACACCCTCTTGTGATTAAGGGCGGCCTATTATCCTGCAGTGGACTTCTCACGAGCGAAATGCCGTCGATTTTAATCGTTAACCATCTAAAATAGTGCATCTTTAAAAAAGTATTGTAATGTATTTAAAAAAATGTACTTAACATTTTTTTAAATACATAACTTAACGAAGAACTTAAACTTAAAAGAACTTAAGTTTTATTTAAAAAAATGTACTTAACATTTTTTTAAATACATAAAGCAAAAAAAAGTTGGCTATTGTTTTTGGACGGGCTAGCAGTCGGTCTAAACAGAATATTTTATTTTATGTAGTCATCATGCCTATTGTAAAATCAAACATCAGCTAACTCTCTAGCTTAAATTTTTAGAAATCATGTTTCGAAACTATTTAACACCAAAATTTATAAAGCAAAGGAGCTTTGAAGAGTGTATTTTTAACCCTTAATTTGCCCGAACCACTTTTTTTTAAATTTAGTAGTTCTCTATCGATTTTGGGGGTGCTAAGGAATAGCTAAAGACGGAAATAGTACTAAAAAAAATCTCTTATCAGTAGTTTTTAAGATAAGGGGTGGGTACTATGCTGGACATTTCTAAATCCCCTAAGTTGTAATTGTTTGTTAAATGTGCAGTATACAACACAGTTTCTAAAAGTGTTAAAAATGGTTTCAATCGATGTGTTTAAATAAAAAACTAATTTTTTACTAAAAATATCAAGTATACTAAAAAAAAACATGAAATGCCACATTAAGTAATACTTTAATTATCTTACTCAGTCTGAAATAGGAACACAAATCTATATCTATGTTGAGTTTCACCCAATATTTTAATGCAAGCTCTTAAAAAATAGCATGCATATTATATTATAGAGATTATGTTCACATTTGCGACTATTTCCCTTTGGGCTCTTGTAATCGGCTTTGTCAATTCCTTTCCTTGAGGGTGCATGTGGTTCATTAAAAGACACGACGGGAGAAGCAGTTGCAATGGCAGAAATGGAAGGTAATTCACTAGTGGGAGACGCCAATGATGGTAAAGAGGACAAGCTTCTGATATTTTCATATTCGATCCGATACTGGAGTTGGGAAAACTTTTCTAATAGCGGAGCTTCATAGTCACTATTTTCAATGAAATCTGGACTGTTTGGAGAGTTTTCATTGAGCAAATCCAGCCGTTCAAAGGATGAATCTAGAGAAAGAGCTTCTGAAGAAGATCTATACTTCTCTATTTCTTCCTCGTCCGATTCGGTAACATCGCCTTCCGATGACGCATTAATGATGGGCACAAGTCCAACAAGTTTTCTGCCTCTTGAGAACTTGTAGATGTTCTGAAAGTAATAAAAAAATAATTACAATCTAAATTTATATATTTGAAAATAATAAAAAACAGAAAAAAATATAATTATAGCCAAAACATATTTCAGTACTTACTTATACTTACTGTACATATAATATTATGTTGTTTTTAGTGATATTATCTAAAAATTTTAGTAAAATTGAAAAAATAATTAGTAAAATCTAGTATTTTTATAAATTTATCTTGTTAACGGTAAACCGAGCAAATGTCCAGTATAATACACATCGATAACAATATCATTTCACTACTTATTTAGAAATGGGAAGAATACTGGACATCAATATTTAGATAACATTAACACAAAAAATAATCATTTTATGGACCTTATTATTATATGTACCATCGCTAGTATTCAATGAAAAGAGTATACCTTATTATCAGACATTGTCATCTAACAAAAACCTTAAGAAAAAAATCACTTACCGAGAGCCCGCGCGACGAGTCCTCCCCCGATTTATGTTGACGGCCACTGACGAGAATCCCGCTTCCGCATGATCTTGGTGATTTTTGACAGGAATATCAAATATGTGCCAAAAGCACTCAAACTAATATTTGAGGCGATAAGTGTCCGGTTTTTGGTAAATATTATTTGAAAGTTGATGTACGGTATACTTCACAAATCTAAATTAAGGGTTAAGGTAACATAAATGTAACTCATACAACGTTGCCCAAAAAGTGTTTTGCATCAATATTTTAAGATTATAAGCAGTACATCTACATAACGAAATCGAGTAATGCCGTATTTTGTGACAAAGGTGTACACTGTTCTGAGCTTATTTAGTTGGTACCTAACACTAGTCTTGTCTAGTCTTTAGGGTTCCATAGCCAAAAAACGGAACCCTTCTTTATAAAATAAATTAATATCTCCAGACTACTCAAGTGAGTAGTCCGGAAGTGCATAAGTATGCATATTGTTTGTATCAAACACATATGTGTGGGGAATCTATGGATAGGTCTTCAAAAATGATATGACATTTTATTACTAAACTGAATAGTTTGCGCGAGAGACACTTCTAAAGTGCCAAAATGTATGTCCCTCTAACTTCTAAAAATAAATTTAAAATTTAAGAAAAACTCTCGATTCCAATGCCTTAATTTCCTTAAAAGTAAAAGACCATAATATTTTGTAATGTGCACGAGATGCACTTTCATTTGATACCCCACTCCAGTATATTTGCAGTTTTCCTTCCCCACTCTCACCCCCATAACTTTTAAATGGCACAAACAAATTTCATGAAACATTCTAAGAACACTCACGCTAAACTCACCTTTCATACAAAGAACTTAAGTTTTATTACAAATTTCAAATATCAGGCAGTCAATTTACAGCCTGGGTATATTTCCAAGTAAATTCTATTCAACATCAATTGTAAGTAATCATTCAGAGACATTTTATAGTGTCTTCATATTTATGGATGGAAAGCTACAATCTATTCTGGAAGAACACATATTATATCCCCAAGGCAGCAAACATTGTTTACATAATTACCTCATGAAATATACATTTTCTTGGCACAGTTTAATCTATAAAATAATATCAAAGATTCAAAGACTAAATTTACTATATAATCTTTGAATCTTTGATATTAGCTTGGGTTAGATTATTTAAAAAAAATATCTAGACACTACAAGCAGTTACAGTAATATTAGTGTCAGGTTTTTACTGACGACGAATTCTTTACTTACCAGTTGCACAGCACGGTCCAAATCTCGGAGAAATTGACGAATGGCGTGAGTAACGATGATTTATTATGTACATGTCCTTGGCAAAGCTTTATTGTGATTCCAGGACTTGACACATGGTTTATTAGGCTGTTAACAATATTTTATAACGATTTCCTGTATTTTACCCGAACTAGCAGCCACAAAAATAATTATAATTTCGGACTGACTACATTTTGGGAAACTTGTTTTTTTTTTAATAATAGGTACTTAATTTAAACAGTTACATGCGCGTTTGAGCATTTTATTACAATCAGTAAATACATCAGTTGATATTTACACCATGTTTTGACACTTCACTACGCGAATATAAGTTCTTTTTGGTAAAAATTTAAAATTCGTCTTGTGCCCGTCTGCCACAGGCAAAAAGTCAAAAAGGCTAGGCAAGGCAAGGCAAGGCATTTTTGAACATGACAGATTAATGTTTTGTCAAATTCGAAATGATTCTGACATTAGGAATTGTTTGACTGATATACTATTACTAACATTTTAATAATGCTAAAAACTATTTTGAATTTTCTTAAAAAACGCGGACAAGCGCATTGCTGAATTGCAGATGAATCTGTTCTGTTGGTTTATGGACGACACAAATGTGTCTTGTAAAAATCTATTGTACAACAGTTCTCAATAAAAATTTCAACGTGAGAATCACGAGAAAGCTGAAAAAGTTGCGTACACATTCGAATGCCCATTAAAAAAACATAAAGCAGAAGTTATTGTAAAATGTAATGGCAATGTAAAAGTGTTACATAAATAAATAAATAAATTAGGTTCTAGTTTAAATCATTTTATGTTGGGGTGCGGATATTAAGGTACTTGTCAGTGTCACTTTAAAGAAGAAGATAAAACTGAAGTGACAACTGAAAATAATGACAGCAGCTTTGTGAAAAGAAAGAAGTGTTCGTATAGGTTCTGTGTACTGTGGCAGTGCTGTAAAATAGATAATTTAAATATTTACACGACTATTTCATTACGCTTAAGAATAGAAACGAAGGAAAAATGGACGACGATTTACCAACTGACTTTCAGGTCATTGTGGTTGGAACGGGTATGTTAAAATTTCCTTTGTAAAAAGACACCGGCCTAATGGCGATAGCAGATTTATCGATCCTTTTTTTGCTCATCCGTGGCCTAGTCACCAAAGACTATTGTGTTTTAAATTACAAAAAAATCTATTATATTAAAACAGATCTATGAATTCTTGGTCTACATCATGTAAATCTTAAATAGGCTCTAAATTGAATGTCTCGTCGCCAGAGAAAAATGCGAGTGCAACGGTGCTTTGTTGGCTTCTTTCTTGAAGACAACTTACTTGATTGCAGTATTACCTACATAAGGATGATAGATGGAGGAGGGAATATACTTACTATTTTAACCATAGTATGAAATACATGAATGTATGATACAGGCTACTTATTAACTTAGTTTAGATAATTTGTAGCTGTTATGAAGTATCTGTACTTAGTTAAACCAAGACTCATAAAATACTTGATGTTATAGAATAAGTTTAAAGAAAATAATAAATAAAGATGGTTCTAAAATATTATTATATTGATTAACATGTTCTTTAAAAATTGTGCACTTCACTATGGCTGCTTGAATTAATAAATTTTATTAGATAAATTAACATATGTAATAAAAAAAAATACCTACCTATATCATATTTCTTTACATGTCATTTTTTTAGTCTGCTAAGTCCATTAATTAAATATATTCCTGATTTCAATGTACAATAGAGTGACAAAAATAAATTCTGCAAAGAACATAATATATTATACATTAATTTAATTAATACATATAATAGTATGATACATTAATATAATTATTCTGATTTTGCTAGGCATGGTGGAATCCATTGTTGCTGCAGCGTGTAGTAGAATTGGCAAGAATGTTCTTCATCTTGATCTGAGTGACCATTATGGTGGACTTTGGGCTTCCTACAACTTTGATGGCCTTCAGAAGTTCATCAAGGAAGTAAAAGCTGATCCTAGACGCCAACTGCATGTCTACAACATTGAGGAGAAGTGGTATATTGAAAAGTAAGTACTAATCTACTAATGAATTTGACCACCAACAAGATGGACGGATGACTTAGTCAAACTTGCTGGCTCACGGTGGATGCAAGTGGCGACCGATCGGAATGATTGGTCGTCTTTGAGGGAGGCTTATGTCCAGCAGTGGACGTCTAATAGCTGAAATGATGATGATGAATAACTTTGTACAGTTTATGATACAACCTGTAAAATATTATTGTTATTATATTTTGTTGTGTAATGGTTATAGAGACTTATTGTCATTGATATAATTTCCTTAAAACATTCATCTATTATATACAGATCCAACTTTGAATTTGTTGCATCAGAGACTTAACATTTGGACACAACAGCATGTAACAGTTATACAATTTGGTTTTGTTAATTGTCCCTCTCAATTTTCAGGAAAATATTAATTACTCCTTATATTTGAATTTGTTAAGTAATAAATGTTGAGAAATATATCCAACAACCAATACTTCAACCAACCAACACAATCTCATAGAACCAATTAGAAAAAATATAGTTAAAATAAAAAATCTCTTATCAGTACTATGTTTGGTATAGGGAATCCTCTGAACAAAAGGAAGAGGAGAACAAGACTGATGATAGCAAAGCCGAGTCCACAAAGAAGATATGGAGTCAGGCAAACTTTGCAGCCGAGTACAGAAAGTTCAACATTGATATGACTCCCAAGGTAAGAATTTTAAATTTAACCACCTAAATTACACATATATTATTATTATCTATTTCTTAATTTCTAATATCATTAATGTTCCCACTGCTGGTACTAAGGGATTCCTTTCTAGACGAGAGAGATTTGGCCTTAATTCACCACACTATGGGTTGGTAAATGTCCCATACCTTCAATCAATTAATGAATTTTTTTATCTGCAATTTATAATCTTGCTGATACGCTTTCATTTAGAGACCCCACTCGAGTATATTTCTAGATTTTCGATTTTCATTCCTCTCTAAAAAAGTACCCTCCATAACTTTTAAACGGGTTAACCGATTTACATCAAACATGTGTAAGCACAAAAGCGCGAAACTCGCCTTTAATAAAAAAAAAAACTAAATAGTAATTACTCCATTCCTATCGGAGCAATGATGTCCCCACCAAGACAGACAGACAGACACATCAAACTTATAACAGTCTTGACTGCCTCAGTGGCGCAGTGGGCGAGGGTCCGCTTGCGGCGCAAGAGGTAGCGGGTTCGATTCCCGCCGAGGGTGAAAGTGTTTGTATGTTCTGCAAGCACTTTCTCCTTGGTCTGGGTGTTTAATATTTATAATAAAAAATATCTATATATGTATGATTATTATATTAAGTATATCAGATATCTAGTACCCGTAACACAAGCTTAGAGCTTACCACGGGGCTAGAAGTTGTTGTGTGAATTGTCTGGAAATATTCATATTCATAACACCCCTTTTTTGTTGGGGGTTAAAAAATAAGATTTCCTTACATAATAATTAAACTCTATAAATAATAAATTTAGAACACTAACTAAACAAAGGTATAAAAGGCAGCAACTAAAATTATATATTTTGTTTATGAATTTATTTACTTCCATGTTTGTGCCACCAAAACATAATACTAAAAGGTTAAAAATCTCAATTTTTTTTTTACATCGAAGCTGTATAAGAAGAATATGCCGATTTTGCCTTTATGTGTCTGCTGTTTTTTTTATCTGTTTATTGGCTATCTTTGTTTTAAGTTCAATAATCTAATCGGAACTGGTTATCATTGAGGGAGGCATATATCCAGCAGTGGACGTCCTACAGCTGAAGTGATAAACATATCATGGACTGAAATAATATTAGCTGAAGAGAACTTGTCCCTTTACCCATTTGTCTGGGGTTTTCTACCTGTGCCTAATAAATTTTTTTTTTCTTTTTTGTGGTTGTTTGCAATAAGTCGTAATAGACTATAAACAGATGAGTTATGTGCTGCTTGTCTTTTAAGCACTGCTTCCATTGAGGCAGGCCCTTTACTATTGGTCAAAAATATCTCGTCTTTTTTTAAGTCGACGAATAGATTCTGGTACGGTTAGTTGTCCCGCAAGCTGGTTTGGATGATTATCAAGCCTTTTCTTGTACTTGTCTCTGTAGGTAGCAATTTCTTCAACTATCATTGGCATGTTAAGAATCTGGTGTATCTCTGCTGTTTTGATAAACCACGGTGAGTTTGAGATTTGTTTTATAATGTAGTTCTGTGCTCTCTGTATGATCATAGCATTTGGCGTGCTGGCAGCGCCCCAAATTGGGGCCTACGGTATACAGCTTTGGGGCCCCCAAAGCTGTATACCGTAGGTCCAGATCGGTTTGAGAATAGTTTTGTAAATCAGGAGCTTATTGTCAACCGATAGTTTAGAGTTGCGTCCCAGGAGCCAGTACAAGCCCTTGTATTTCAGGTTAATTTCGTCTCGTTTGCATTGGACATGTCTCCTCCAAGTAAGTCTACGATCTAGATGCATTCCTAGGTACCTTACTGTTGTTTGTTGTGGTATTTGCGTTCCGTTTAATGTGACTGGAGGGCAGTCTTCTTTACGAAGGGTGAAAGTTATGTGTACTGATTTGGCTTCACTTGTAACTATTCTCCACATAGCCAGCCACTTTTCCAGGTCGTAGAGGCTCTTTTGAAGAGCACAAGATGCTTCAATAGCACATTTATTGGATGTAAGAAGGGCGGTGTCATCCGCAAAGGTTGCAACTGTGACGCCTGGTGTTTGTGGTAGGTCATATGTGAATAGGGTGTATAGTACTGGGCCCAATACAGAACCCTGTGGGACCCCTGCGGATATCTCATAGAGTTTAGAGTTATACTCATTTTCGCTCACTTGAAAGAGCCTGTTAGAGAGATAAGATTTCAGTATACCATAGAACGTGTGAGGTAGAGTGGATTTAATTTTATATAGGAGTCCTTTGTGCCAAACCTTGTCAAAGGCTTGTTTTACATCAAGAAAAACGGCTGAGCAGTATTCTTTTTTCTTGAATGTTGATCTTATTTCTCTACAGATTCTGTGGACTTGCTCTACTGTCGCATGTTCCTGTCTAAAGCCAAATTGATGGTCCGGGATGATAGATCGTTCTTTCATCACCGCTAGCATACGTTGTAGTAACACTTTCTCACATAGTTTTGACATGATTGGAAGAAGACTAATTGGCCTGTACGAATTTATCTCGTGCATTGGTTTTCCTGGTTTGTGGATCATTATTATTTTAGATACTTTCCATAAGTCTGGAAAGTATCCAACTCTCATGATTGCGTTAAATAGCATTGTAAGGTAAACGATGACTTTTCGCGGTGATTCCGTAAGGACTTTTTTGTCTACGAGGTCGTACCCTGGAGCTTTTTTGTTCTTCATGGTTTGTATGTTCCTATATATTTCCTTAGGTGTCACAAGCTTAAGGGGCATGTCCAATTGGTAGTCTTGATTTAAGATCACCTCGATATGCGATTCGTTTACATTTAGACTTGGGGTATTTGGTGTAAAAACCTGACTTAAGTGTTTTGCGAACGCTTCGGATTTTTCTTGATCTGATCTTATCCATTGTGCTTCAGGAGATTTCAATGGGGGTTTTTGATATGACGGTCGATCAAGATTTTTGCAAGCTTTCCATAGCGAATAATTTGTGGTATTGGTCGCAGTCAATCCCTGTAAGTAAGTATCTAGGGCTCTATCATTAGCTTCTTTTATAAGGGTTTTTAGATCTTGAATAGCTTTGTTAAGGTTTTTCTTGTCAGTTGAGTGTCTGCTGATATGCCACACTCTTCTCAATCTTCTCTTCTCTAGTATTTTTTGTCTAATGCAGTCCGAATATGTTTTACTATGAGATGGGCGATTAGTCACCTCTGGCGATGACATCCAGCAACATTCTTGTAAAACGAACGTCAGGGAGCGTACAGCTTCATCAATGTCAACATCCGTTTTAAGAGGGACTTTCAGATTAAGTCTTTCGTGTACCTTATCACGGAATGAGTTCCAGTCAGTGCGCTTATTATAAAGTGTTAGCTTATGTTTTATGTTCAATACTGTCTCACCAATAGTGAGGATCACTGGAACATGATTAGTATGCGAGTCTAGGCACGTTTTAATTTCATGAGATAGTGAGAGACCTTTGGTGATGAAAAAATAAAATAAATAAATTATACATACATAAGCACCCGGATATCGACAGACACAGGGACATCTCACTGGACGAGAGAGATTAGGCTTTATAATTTGCTACGCTCTGGCCAAGTGCGGGTTAGCGATTGTCACATGTCCTTAGAGCACTTCAAAGTGCTCAGTACATTCCGGTTTTTCGCGAGGTTTGCCTTCACCGTTAAAACACGCACACGAATTTATCGAGAAATAAATTCTGAGGTGCTCGGAGGGGTTTGAACGCACAATCTTGAGAATGAAAGTTAAAACTGCGCTAACCAAGTTTCTTAAAAAAATATGTATGTTGCATTCAAAATGACAGATATCTAGTACCCATACCGGAAACCTATCACTTACTAGTTAGTGGGGTTGATGGTGCTTTGTGGATTCAGCAGCAGTATTTTGTAATATAGTATTTTAAATTTGTATTGTTGGTCTTCCCCAGCTTCATACGATCTGCTCCAACTTACCTCTATATGTATTTTCTTCTCGTAGCTACTATTCTCAAGAGGACCTTTAGTGGAGCTCCTAATATCATCCAACATCGCTCGCTACGCCGAGTTTCGTTGCGTGACGCGCGTGCTCACGTGGCTCGATGAACACCTGACTCCAGTTCCTTGCTCCCGCGCCGATGTGTTCGCCACTGAGGCTGTGGGCATCCTGCAGAAACGGCAGCTGATGAAGATGCTGACGGCAATCGTTGCTTATAATGAGGAAGAGATGGCCAATGAATTTAAGGGTGAGTTTTAAAGCGGATTATTAAATATTACTACGAGTCGTATGTTGCAATAGGCATCATAACTACATATAATTATTATTATTTTTTTCTTTAGCCTATATTGTCCCGCTGCTGGGCTTGTTGGAGGGAGTTGGGGGAGGCCTTTCTCCCCCAACTCCCTCCAACAATCCCTGTCCAGAGCTGGACAGGTCTATTTAGTTTTATCAAGAAAAAATAAAAAAAAATACTTTAAGTTTATTTAGTTTTTTTTTATTATATGGGTTACCATAATTGGACACAAAAGGGGAGCATATTCGGGATATAAGGGTCGAAGACAAACCTTACCATTCTAAAACCATGGAAATCCTTCCAGCCTTTACAAATTTTTGTTAACTTTTTTTTACAAGATCTCCTACCTTATACATTTTAATAAGACGTGTTGTAGCACTAATTAATTGATTAACCGTCTATCGAATTAACTGTTTATGACTTGGAAACTGCAATTTGTTCTCCTCTAGACTGGAACGACAAGACTTTCAAAGAATACCTGACCCACAAAGGACTGACCGCGAACCTAGTTCACTATGTGCTGTTCGCTATCGCTGGAGGCAACAATGCGATGCCGTGCTTGGAAGGCGTGAAGGAATGCAAGAAGTTCCTCATGAGTCTAGGGCGTTATGGCAACACGCCGTTCCTGTGGCCTATGTATGGGAGTGGTGAACTGCCCCAATGCTTCTGCAGGTAAGATATACACCGATCCTTTAGGTATCACACCAACCAACGAGTAAAATAAGCAACAGACAAAACAATTTAATATTACAAGATACTTGATACAGCATCGTCTAGCTCATAACTAATGCAGGGCTTGTAAGGTTACGAAGATGTTAGAAGAATATTTGGGAATATCAAAGTTAATTATCGAAACCAGAACAAAGTCTGTTTTGTTCACGTTTAAGTTATATCCAAATCCTTTCATATTTTTAACCGACTTCAAAAAAAGGCGGAGGTTCACAATTCGACAGAAAGTCTTTTTTATTTTTACGTTTGTTACGCAATATCTTCGTAAGATGTGCACCGATTTTGAAAATTCTTGTTTTATTCGAAATGCTTGCTGAGCTGAGTGTCTCCCTTGGATTTTATTAGATATTGTAGTTTATCAGTGTTCTATGCGTGAATGGAGACAGTCTAGTTGTAGATCGTAAAATGACCGACTGATTTAGCTGCTAGATATATATCTTTAACATCGCAGATATTCGCGTTAGTAGAATTAAGTGTATCCTCAAAAACGTACCAATTTGCAAAAAATAAATGCAGTTTTACAGTTTACTTTTAACAGTAGGCGTGACCTAAATGTGCATCAACTTGGCGCAAACAAAAATGAATACACTTTCTAATATTGCATGGCATGATGTGCGGTTTTCAATATCGGTTTTAATTTTCTGCAGTAATCACTAGCAAACGATAGATCTCTTTAAGGTTAGTAGCAACATAATGACTCGTAGACTTTTCATGGATGATAAATCTTTTATTGATCATTTTAAACGCTTATATATTCTTGCGAAGTTATTCTAATCAGTCTCTCTGCTGTGTATTTCAGCCTAGTATCAGAATACACAGAAATTGTTTCGGCCGGTAAAAAAGGAAGTAATTGGCTGTTGCCGGTACGGAGTGATGAATCACTCTCTAAAAAATTAATAGGTCGCACCTTTGCTTGGCACTTGGGTTCGTTGACTCGTCTAGAACTAGTCTTCGTCACGTACTAGGTACCTGCTGAATATGTTGGCGTTTATATTCAAAGTAATTTTATATTGGGTATACCTATTTATTTGTGCCCTTAATTTTATATTAGGTTCATGGGAGTTGATCGTCTTTATGTATATACTAGCTGTAACGTAACGTAATTTACTACAGTAAAAAGTAAAAAAAAAAAAATTGATATCGGGCCAGTGCCTGAGATTAGCGCTTTCAAGCAAACAATCACTCAAACAAACAAACTCTTCAGCTTTGTAAAACTAGTATTTAGTATTAATTGTATCTGAAGATAATTAGCAATTCAAATAAAACAACTTAACACTAATCTCAGTTCAGTTTAGATTATGTTTGCATAAGCAATAGTTTGGGTTCAGAAAGGTCTCATACACGACAGACAAAAGGTAACGGTTGGTTGCACATGAAAACATTGCCCTTTGAACGCCAAAAAAATAAAGTCCTGGAATATAACATAATCACTAGTAATGGGATTATCTTTTCTTTTACTGCAATTAATACTTACGTAATTTTTTTTAAGTTAACGTTTTAATTCGTCTCGCTCCTTTGAAGTGATTTGGATGAATTAGTAAGAAGTACGTGGAAATGTAATGTTTCCGAGGATAAATCTTATTAACGCGTCTGGACTCGCGGTGAAGTTAGGTACTTGTTAAGCGAGATTCTTTATACGCTCGACAACAAAAAAAAAAAATTAATGTGTGCGTTGTAAAAGTTCGTGGAAAACCGATTCAACCTCCCCATGACCCTTCCCATAAGAAGTTATCACTTCAAAAATAATTAATGTTTACTTTATTTCAAACATTTTCATAATAATCATTATAATTTCTTTATTTTTAAGGCTGTTTGCTTAATTTAGGGTTACTTGATGTTAGAATACATCCGTAATTTTATTTTTACCCTTTAGTGGCATTAATATTTACAGATTGTGCGCCGTATTCGGTGGCCTCTACTGCTTGAATCGGCCCATCGATAAAGTTGAGACGAAGGTGGTCGACGAAGGCAAGACCGTGGTAACAATCGCCAGCAAGGCTAAGAACCTGAACTGTGACCATCTGGTCATCGGCATTAATGAATGCCCTCAAGAACTGCTGTCTTCTGAACCGGTGGAGGGAAATGACATTTCCAAGGTAAGTTGGACCTAATATGGATGATGACTACATAAAATGCAGTTTTGGCCGCAAGGGGTCAAGTTTCGACGGTCGCCTACACTGCAAGGCGACACCACCGTAACAGATGATCCACGATGTTGACGCTTTAGTTTAAAAGATTTATATTTATATGTATGTTAGTATATTATGTTTATATGGGCCTTAGATGCCTGAAATAAATGATTAATTATTATTATATAAAATTGGTATTCTGTTTAGTCCGTCTGATAGCCCGTCCCAAAATAATGAAACACCTATTTTTCGCTTATTCAAATGAAAAAGGAAAGTGCCAAGATTTAGAGTATCAAAGTTCCGGAGTGGGGGTTTGTGACGTAAACGGTCAGTACTTGAATGCTTTGTTTGAAACTTCAATTCACTGTAACGTCTTGATATTTCGTTTGCAAAAAAAAATGGATGGACTAAGACAGCGATGGACGCTAATCTATTTTATATCATCTCCGCCGAATAAAACCTAACACGCCGATTCATATTCTGTTGGTGCATTCAACGAAGCATACTTTATTAGTCCACACACACAGTTTAATTTGAGTATGTTTGTAGGCAAATATATGGTTTTTCTTTTTATTATTGATATTATTTCATTACAGGCCGTATTCATAACGAACGGGTCGATCCTGGCCAATGACAAGGAGCCGTTAACCCTTCTCCGCTTCCCGCCGCTGACTGAGGACGACAACGCGGTGACAGTGCTAGAGGTGGGCCCCGCCACTGGCTCCTGTCCTAAAGGATTGTGTAAGTACATTATACACACGCAACTTTTGTTAAGATTTGCTTAGAAAACAATTTTTTGCACACCACACTCATAATAACCATTCCAAACATAGATAGATTTATTACATTACAATAACACACAGCACATTGATTTTAAAAGAAAGCACAATGTTGCGTACCATACACAAAACATACAACAATAACAAACATACCCCCCTTTGCGAAATAATAAATGAATCCTCCTATATTAGATAAAATGTCATTTGCATTCGTTTGTCTCTCACTTTGACATTTGTATATGTTAGAAAGAGACAAAATTCATGCTTACAGCTTTGCAATCAATTTTTAACCCCATACAAAAAAGAGGGGTGTTATAAGGTTGACGTATCTGTCTGTCTGTCGCCTCATAGCTCCCGAACGTATAAAGCGGTTCAATTTAGTTTTGCATGAAAGTTGAGTAGTACCATGTTTAATGAAAATCGGTTGACCCGTTGAAAGTTATCAGGGTAAAAGTGGGGAAGGAAATGAATAAAAGTGCATCGTGCATGTGCATGCACATTACAAAATAGTATGACTTTTTACTTTTAATGCAACTAAAGTACTGGAATCATGGTTTTTTTTATTTAAAATTTAGATAGATTATGGTATTAATTTTTGGTTTGCAACTTTAGGCAATTTCTGAAAATCAGTGCTTGCACCCTGTGCAACATTGATAACTGAGCGATTAATTTTCACCGCAACACACATTTAAGGCCCAGACCAGACTTGCAGACTATTTCGCATATGGGGATAAATGTCCTCAGTTGATGCGATCATTGACACAAAAATAGAGTCAGATAATAATATAAACGCATGAATTGATTGCTAACTCAAAAAGCTATGTAGTAGGAGAACTATATTGTAACTAAATATAAAATAGTCATTAAATCAAGGCAGTATATGTATGTACCTAGTTAGTGCCATTAACACACGTTTAGAACTTACCACTGGGCTAGATGTTAGTGTGTACACTGTCCAGTCTTAAACTTTTTTTAACTTCTTCATTATCTCATTATTTATATTTCTGGTTCGAGTTTGAGCTATCATTGTTGCGTGTAAATTCTATTCCTGCCTGAGGCACCAGTGTTTGTGTCTTTTATATGTAAGTACATAATGAAGAATATGTATTTAAATGTAAAATGTACAAATTGTTACTGGAAATAAATGCCTACCACGGGGTTAGCAGATGTTGCTGTGTGAATTATCCAGCAATAGTTGTTTATTAATGCTGTATGTTGTATATTAAAGTCACAAACAGTCAACAAAATGATTCAGGTGCGGTCACGACTGTGGGATCATTAAACTTGCGAGTTTTTGTCCGTCCGAGGGTGATTCATGTTCTGTTATTTCGATTCAGTAGGTAAATGGCACGTTGGTTATATTACCAGGCACCAACCAGGCTATTACGTTTTTATTGGACGACTGGTTTATGTTATCAAGTTGTATTAGTATTTAGCATAAGTTGTTGTAATCTTTTTTTTTATTAGGCTCTACTAATATAAATAAAATAAGGAAAGTGATTAAAATAACAGAATATTTATGGCTCTGATATAATTTTGATCGTATAATCACATTTTCAATCGACGTAAAATAAGGAGGAGCTTGTCTATTCGACACGTAAATATTTTTGTATATGCACATATTACCATGCATAATTTTTCACCTAAAAGTGAAAAAATACGGGTAATTCATTAATAAGAACCATACGGGTGGGAAACAGGTTATAAGGAGTGTCCATTCACTGGTTTTATTACAGTTTAAAGGCGGTTTAATTAAAAAAAAATTGTGAATGTTGTGAATTTAGTGATGTAAAATTTAATTATGATTTGAAAGGATACGTAATAAACCTTAAGATTTAAAAGTTATGTTGCTGGATAGAAGTAATGGCTTATGTTACATCTGATTAACATAATTACATTTTGATTTATCTCAAATTTAAATTTTATTATTGAGTTTTTCTTTACGCATTCTTGTTATTATGTAATGTACCTATGTTAACCTTTGTTAAACTACACAATACGACGCGAATTAATATTTATGATAATTGAATACTCATGGAATCTTTATTTATTTTAATTGCAGTTGTGGTATACTTTATCACGAAAAAATCCAACGACGCTGAATCCGATCTGATGCCGTACGCTGAGAAGATCTTCGATATGTCCGGCGGTGACCAAACGCAGGCTTCTGATAAACCTAAGGTAAAAAGTTAAAAGCTAAAGGAATATTTAGCGAAAGAATACATAGTTGATTTAAAGGATTGAAAGAAAGAAAGAAAGACAGAAATCATTTATTGATTAACACACACACACAATACACGGTAAATTGGTTAATAGATAATGAATTGTTATTGTAAGAAACGATAGAAAATAGTTTAATGTGAACAAATGTAAGTACAGTGTTATAGATGCAAAAATATTTTTGTGTAACGTCACGATGTGCGGCCCTATTAGGGTTTAGTGCCCAAAGGGTCCGGATATTTACCCTTTGGACACGAGTCCCTAAATGCCCTATTAATGGACGGAAGAAGTTAAACTACGCTGTGTTTGTCCTTTTGTCTGATATATTTTCTCATGAAATGTGGTACACTAGAATAATTGTCATTTTTACGGAATGATCTAACGCTTTTGTTGTCGCTAACAACAAATAATCAAAATACTTATTTTAACTCCCGACCAAAAAGAAAAAGAGGGGTTTGACATGTCTGTCTGTCTGTAGCAAACAAAGCTCCCGAACGGATGAAGGGATTTAATTTTAGTATTAATGGTGACTTTTGTGCGAGTGTTTTTAAACACGTTTGATTATAATAGGTTGAGCCATACGATTTTTTACTTATTTATTTAATTAATTAGTATTTATAATGACATGTCAATAATTGATAATGAAATTTTCTTGCAGTGCCTGTGGTCTCTATTCTACAATGTGAAAGACACGAGCTCCCCCACGCAGAGCCAGTCCTCGAGCGTGCATGTCTGCTCCGGACCCGACGCCGGGCTCGACTTCGACCGCGCAGTGGAACAGGTAACATGCTTTGTATAATGTGGGGTTTAAGGACGATTCACGCATATCAGTGAGCCCACAGTTCCGGCACAGTACCGTTACAGTTCCGTATCCGTGCTACAGTGGTGCGTCAGTGCTTCAATTCACACATATCAGGCACAGTACAGTTCAGTTTCCCTTCAGACTAGCATTGACGTCGATTGCTTTGATGGCACTCTTCAATACATGTCAGTGATCCGTGATAAAATATCGTCGTCGCCGATCACGTCCGTGATGGCCGGTGCCGGCACTGACACTGACGTTACTGAGACGACACTGACACGGACAAGTGTGAATACATCCATAGAAAATGTTTGAAAGAATAATTATCTCTGATGCGGTACTGTGCCGGAACTGTGGGCTCACTGATATGTGTGAATCTTCCTTTAGGCAGATAAAAAAACTTGAGAGGTGTCAAGGGACACCCGGATGGAACGTAGTTCTGGCTTGCTTTCTATAAGAGAGAGAGAGACAGACAGAGAAACATGCGACGCCGCGACGACAGCTTACATTAGCTTACTATAGCAAAAAGTGTCGTGACAACTTTTCGTAAGATTTTTTTCCGTCTAGCCCCCTTTCACAACGCGCGATAAGGAACTTCGTTCCAAAAGTCCAGATAAAGTCCAGAATAAGGGGCAGTCACGTGAAGATCCGTAGTAATATTACAAACCCTTTGATACTCGTAAAATGTATTATAAAGAATGGACGTGATGTACAGTCGCGTTTCAACAAGCGTTTCTAAATTGTTTGGCACCGGATCTAGGTTTCTTGGGTATACTTTCATTAGTGTGTTAGAACTTTCGTAGTCGGTATTAGATAGTTGTGATGGTTAATATGGTTTAAAGAAAACTTCATTGTTTACTCGGAGATGGTGAAACAGGCCGTTACCTATTTCAGCACAATGACATGCGCCATGATCACTGTTGACTAAATAATGTATCCAATAGTGTCGATAACCATGATAGTTTTTAAAGCTATTTCTTTAACAGAATGTCTATAACCAAAACGGTAACAGTTTTTCGATATAAAATAATACAAATGTGTAACTAACGTTTGAAACGGCCTACAATAACACCGCGCGGCCGTGCTTGTACAGTCAACAGGTAAAGTAAGTAATCAAAATAAACGCTTCAAAATATGTAGTTCAAACATCTTCTAGGGCGACGTGCCGGATATAAAAAGTTATCCCAAAGTGTCAATTTCAAATGAGGTTTTAATCGGTCTAAAGAAAATTATCATAATAACACCGAGAATCGAACTAAACGTAATCACTTATGACACGTTATTTGTACCTTTACTTCTAACAAACTACAATAGTCCTTAACTTTTGACTTACTTTATCGTAAATATTATTTTGGGACCCTTTTTCATCAGTTTATTCTGCTGTTGACGGGTGTGGTGGTAACACCCGCTAAGTCCCTGCATTTTAAATCTTTAATATCTTCCAAAATATTAATTTAGATTACATGCTGTAAAGGGCCATATTCACAGAACTAGATCGAGAGCCATATTGGTATATAGTAAATTTACAACTAATTTATGGTTTTAGATTGTTAAGGATTAATGCTGTATTGCTTAAAATCGTAAATGAGTCAGTATTTATCATAAAAAGTAAACGATATTAATAGATCTTGCAGGTTATCCCTAAGAGTTAGATATATACCACCGCCGATTTTTTTGATGATCTTTTTTGAAATTGCACGCGATGCGCTTTCATTTGATACCCCACTCGAGTATATTTTCGGATTTCCTTACCCACTCTCACACCTATAACTTTTAAACATGTCTAAGAAAACTCGCGCCAACTAACCTTTCATACAAAAAAAACTAAATTGAAATCGCTCCATCCGTTCGGGAGCTATAATGGCCCAGACAGACAGATATACAGAAACGTCAAACTTATAACTCAACATCTGTCGACGTTCCTGAATGAGCAGTTTTGGCCGCAAGGGGTCAAGTTTCGACGGTTCATTGGTCGCGTACACTGCAAGGCGACACCGCCGTAGCAGATGATCCACGATGCTGACACTTTAGTTTAGTTTATAAGATTTATAGTTTTATGTATGTTAGTCTATTAGGTATATGTTTATATGGGCCTTAGATGCCTGAAATAAATGATTTATTATTATAACACCCCTCTTTTTAGGTCAGGGGTTAAAAACTATCAGTGTGCCTGCACTATATTTTGCATGTATTATACTTATAAACCTTCGATTTGAATTACTCCATCTATGATAAACCGCATCGAAACCCGTTTCGAGTTTTTTAGTTTTAAAGTTTTATGCCCTACATAGACGCGGAAAGCGCTTAAATACAAGAAAAATAACTTGTAAAAAAAAAGTATCAACCTATCAGTTATAAAAGTAGATAAAATGGGTCAGTGTTAAAACTACACTGACCCGACACTATCTCAAACACAACAGGAGTTGATCTTTCCATCTTATCAAACGTATGTTTGTAGCATGACAGCTTTGGCCTTATTCGAGGTCAATTTTAAAATCTTCTAATATATCAAATTTCCATGTCAAAATGTTAGTTACCTTACCGTACTCCTCCGAAACGCCTTTACTGATTTTTATCACTGTTGTATGCGTATTCAGTAGAGAATCTGAGTTCAGTCTGAGAATCGGCTACTAACTATTTTTCATTTTGCAAAACAACGTTTGCTGGGGTCAGCTAGTATACAGGGTGTGGCGTAATGAGTGGATAATCCTTTACCCACGGTTTTCAAGTTAAGAGGCATTTTTAAATTTTTTTAAAAAGTTTGACCTAACTTATACTTTTATGTACCAGATTTACAATACAAAGATTTTTCTCAGTCTGTTTCTGAATAGCATTCCTAGATAGTGGTGCTATCAAATGTAAACTACCAATTTTGTTCGATAGCCATAGTTTTTTTATATTTAATGTTGAACGCACAATTTGTGTTTTCATTTGATTTTTTTCTAACTCTGGTATCTCGTGGTGTAAAAAAAGTACGGTGACATGAGTGCCCAATTAATTAATAATTAGCCTATTTCATTAGGATTCCAAAATGGTATGACATACGATATCTCGAGCTCTGAATTAAAAAAACTAATGGTTTTTAAATGAGTTTAGAAGCATTTTTTGAATTTACAAGATAATTTAATATATATTTAATTTTATTTAATCTCGCGCAAAATAGCTCTATTAAAATATAGACAATGTTTAAAAAAACATTGATAAATTGTGTGAGAAATAATAAATAAAATGAACATATCCTCCATACAAAATGTTTCAGGGTTGGTTGTTCCTTTCAAATTTAGAATATTATGTAGTATCTAATGAAATTTTTGGTAGAAGTTGATAATAATGCGCAAAAGGGTATACCATTCATTATCAGTAATCTTAGAAGTAGGTACGAAATGAAAAATAAACCTAATTATTTTCTTATTGTATTTCCTACTAGCAGCCCGCCCCGGCGTCGCACGGGTAAAAAAAAATCCCGGTAATTTTTAAAGGTTTTTGTTGAAATTAAGTTATGTCAAAGACAATTTTATTCACAATGAAGTACTCTTAACCAACAGCATATTTATTTGACTAAAGATTAATATTATTATGTTGATTCAACTTAAACAAATTATTTCGACCAAATTAGGTACCATAAAAACGGTTTTTGTGAGTTAATCTTAAAAGATAGACATTTACCATCGCGGACTGTTTTTTAGATCATTAAATGAGCTGTTATTCTTTAATACATATTTTTTGTGTATCTTGAACCGTTTTCACGGCGCACGCAACGGAAGGCTTCAAAGATGAAATAATTTCTTCCGTTTCTTACACATTTACCACTATATCTTTGCTCCTATTGGTCGTAGCGTGATGTTATATAGCCTATAGCCTTCCTCGATAACTGGACTATCCAACACAAAAAGAATTATTCAGTTCGAACCAGTAGTTTCGGAGATTAGCGCGTTCAAACAAACAAACAATCAAACAAACAAACTCTTCAGCTTTATAATATTAGTATAGATTGTTACGGTATAATATATTTTATTAACCCGCGACCAAAAAAGAGGGGTGTTATAAGTTTGACGTGTTTGTCTGTCTGTCTGGGACATCATAGCTCCCGATCGGATACAGCGATTTTAATTTGATTTTTGTATGAAAGGTGAGTATGGCGTGAGTGTTCTTAGACATGTTTCATGAAAATCGGTTGTGCCGTTTAAAAGTTATAGGAGTTAGAGTGGGAAAGGAAAACCGAAAATCTGCAAATATACTCGAGTGGGGTATCAAATGAAAGCGCATCGCGTGCACATTACAAAATATTATGGGGTTTTACTTTTATGGAAATTAGGCCATTGGACTCGGGGGTTTTCCTTAAATTTTAAATTTAGATTTATTTTTTGAATCAATAGTGATACTACAAGTTATTTTGATTATTCTTGACTTCTAGTTACTAACCTACCTCGTATCATTTGAATTCGTCACTTATTTAAAGTTTATGTAATCCTTTTTTATATTATGAAATGGGCGATAAGTTCGACCTTTAGCTTTAGATAGGCATGACCTAGCCCGATAATTTAATCACGATGCTTAGAAATTAACCGAGTTCGGGTGCAATATTTATGTACTGAGACATATCGATCAATGCTAAATCAATTACATACAATGTTATAATCAGAAGCCTATTTAATTATCATCTTTAATCAAATCAAATATACTTAATAATACTAGTTTAGTTGAACGACCTTCAACACGAGTTCTCTCAATAATACACAAGAGATAATAAATATATAGATGATTCTTAGTTTAATTATCTTAAAATGATACTTCTTATATTATTTCACAAAATACGAGTAAACTAAGCTAATTTTACCGATGTAAAAAGAACATAGGCCTATATGTCCTTTCTCGGGCTTTATAGAATCTGTGTACTTAGTTTCATTTAAATAGTTTCATTTAAATAGTTTCATTAGTTTTTGCGTGAAAGCCGGACACACAGACAGAGTTATTTTGCATTTGTGAATTTCATAAATGTTTTATTTGGTACGAACAATTATATTGTTAGAATAAATACATACTGTAATAGTGTTATAATACCAAAAGCTATATTTTATCGCTCTATCTATTGCGGAAAGTCTCTTTGTAGTTTTTGAGTGTGAATGTGACTTTCTTTTGTTTCGAGGCAAAGTAACAATAACCCTAACAAATTAATATACAGACGATACAGACAGTTGAGATGGGTAACATTAATTTGTTGGGTTATTGTTAGTTTGCCTCGAAACAAAAGAAAGTCACATACTTGTTGTGTAGTTTAGCAATATCTCATACACTTTATTTTGCCCTGCAGGCTGAACAAATATTCAAGAAGATCTGCCCCGGCGAAGAGTTCCTACCCCGCGCTCCGGACCCAGAAGAAATCGTGTTCGAGGATGACGTCACTCACGGGCCCGAGTTCTCCCGAGAAGCTGACGAGGAAGGCGACGCTAAGGAGTAACCAGCCCAATGCTTTTATATACCTTAGCTCTAAGGATTACATTATTTTACATCGCATGCATTCACTACTTTATTTATGATAAGTAGCTAATCGAAGCACGGTGTTTATTCATAAACCGTCGTATGGTAGTCAATTCTTTTGATCAAATTATTCTCGTAGAATGGCGCGAATGTCTAACATTATAATCATATACCCCAATAATATAAATATGTTGGAGTGTTATACTGTGCTTCCGTAATGTTATACGATTCTCGTTACTGTTCTTGTTTGTCGCCACCAATGTATATCTGAAACCATTTCACGAACACGATCTCATATGAATGCTTGCGGTTTCCGCTTCAGAACAGAATAGCGATGTAACCCGGTTGTAACGCTGGATAGCTTAAGTTTCTTTATTTATTCGAGTACGCTTTAGACGCTTGAGTTTGCATTCCGACTGGTGCGGGTATGGCGTATTTTCGTGCAAGGCTGAATCTCGATGACACTCGATTTAATCTAAGGCCTTCTCTTCGCTATCTGGTCAATTTGCGCAACTTGATCTGTACTAAATTAAGTCTTGACTTACTGTTTTATATCATTATAGATAAAAAGGTTACATAAATGGCGATACGATGTGTTCCAAAGAAGGAAGTTAGATTTACAGTTGACCGGATATCGAATTCTAGGCCCAATTTCTTTAAAAAAGGCTTAAAATATTATCGTATTGTTGATGTATTTATAATACACACATCAGATCGAGTATTTATCAGGAGTCAGGGAGGGTTAAGTTACCTTGCTTACTTGGCAAGATTGATTTTAGCATCGTGTCAGCGATTTTGAATCGATATAAATAGCTTTATTTATTTCTGCAATAACTAAATCTACAGTTAGTCTATCTATCGAATTTGAAAGCAGCGATGTCGGCATTGCTTAATTTTTCTATAAGCTCTCTAAAGAGTCGGCTCTTGGTAATTTATGTAGCTTTTATAATCTATATTATGTTTAGCCAAAGTATTCTTTATGATGAAAAATTGTGCAATTAGACAACATACAATATAATTGTGTTACTATTTTGTGATTTTAAAAGGTCAGGTTTGGGCGCACCAGTCCAAAGATTGTAATTTTTATTATTTATACATTAATTAGCACTCAGTATTTATTATCACTGATAATCATATTTCTTCGCAGCTTGTGCGTTTATAATTCCAATAAATTGTGATTATTAGATTAAAATTGTTATTTATTTGACCCTGTTCTTAGAATACTTACCTATCTTATATAGCGCAAACAAATAAAATAGGAAATAAGAATTCCGAAAGAAAGATCATATAATTAAGCTTGCAATGAAAATTAGGCATGAAAATTTACATCAGTTCGGTGTAAGTGCACCAGGGACTTATTTCTTACCTTAACTTCTTCTATTATCTAATGAATATGTCGGAGCTAATCGCAATAATATTTATTAAAAAAAATATCTACAATATCCTGCAACAGTACATAGAGATAAAGCCCCCCTTCCCTTCATTGGGTAATCATGGTAATATATTTACCCTTTTCAAGTAATTAGGAACTCTATTCACGCTAGGGGAAAGAAATTGTCAGAAGCCGCTTTTTTTTATCGTAAGCATCATCACCCTATTAACGTTCCCACTGCTGGGACACAGGGACTTCTCTCTTGGTGAGAGAAATTAGGCCTTAATTCACCACACTGGCCAAGTGCAGGTTGGTGAGTGACACATGTCCTACAAACTCATTAAAGTTCTCTCAGATCATAAAAGTTTCACGATGTTTTCCTTCACCGTTAAAGCACGTGTTTTAAAGCGCACATTCCTTTTTTCCAGAAAATTCCTAATGTGCGTGGCGGTTTGAATTGAACCCACGACCTTCGGAATGAAAGTCGAGTGTGCTTCCCACTTTAGCCAACACGACTTTTTACAGTCGAGTAGTTTTTGCGTGACAGGGGAACAGACTAACAGTTACTATCGCATTTATAATAATTATAATATGGATTCACTTAATAAGATATTACAAAATCTCTTAAAATGACAAAATTTTAGTATCAGCAATAAAAAACATGTTATTTTACATACACACTTTATTTTAAATGTATTGCAAAATAACAACACTTACAAACTAAACAGATAATAAATTGAATACACCTCAAAATTGAATACTTAACTTATGTAAAAATAATTACATTACAATGGTAAATTTCTAGGTACTTAGGTATATTTGGGTGGTATGCTGGTATAATGGTACTGGGTGGTTCACATATTTCTAACATGTCTAACATTTACTTATGCTGTCAATAAAAATTTTAAAAGATTTAACAAAAATAAATTTTGCTGATCTGGTTTTACAAAAATATTTTTTTATATGAGATCAAAAATGGTTTGTAAAGAGTGTTTCTGAAGTATTCATTATTAAATTTATATGAATTAAATCCATTAATAATAATTAAAATAACCTCTTTTCATATGAAAACAGACCATGTACATTGCCTTCCAACTGAGCGGAATGTGTTCTCTTCATGAATCTAAGCTCCCCAGAGTAACTCATGGCTTGAAGTTTATTGATAGATCTAGCTCCAATATCTTGACAACTATGTTGCACTCCTGTTTGTAAGTAGGGTAAGAATCTCAGCACTGAGCCTTTGTCCACGATGCTTCCACTCACCCCCTGGGCCACCCTGTGCTTATCAGTCTCCTTATGGAAGTAGCGGCTCATGGCAGATCCCTTTCCATCTTTATTCTCCATGGCTTCCAAGCTTCCCATACCACGGTACTTTTTCAACCTCACTCCATCTGAGAAGAAATATTCACCTGGAGCCTCCGATGTTCCAGCTAGCATTGAACCCATCATGACTGATGATGCTCCCAGGGCCAGTGATTTCACAATGTGGCCCACAGACTGGATACCTCCATCAGCAATAACAGGGACATTAAACTTCCTGGCATATGATGCAACTTGGTAAACAGCAGTAGCTTGTGGGCAGCCACATGCCATCACTTCTTGGGTAATGCAAATAGAACCACTGCCCATGCCTACTCTCAGGGCATCTGCACCAGCACTTATGAGATTTTTAGCTTGCATCCTGGTGACAACATTACCTCCAATAACTTGGATCTCAGGATAGGTTTGTTTGATGTATTTAATCATTTCTATTTGATACATAGAGTTTCCCTGGGATGAGTCTAGCACAATAACATCCACACCATTTTGTACAAGGAGCTTTAGTCTGTCTCGGTCAGCGTCCCTTGTTCCAATAGCCGCTCCAACTAACAATTGTTTGTTAGAATCCTTGGAAGCATTGGGGTAGCTTCGAGCTTTTTTCAAATCTGTTCTTGCAATCAGTGCTACTAATTCTCCTGCACCGTTTATAATTGGCAGTTTTCCTTTCTTGCTCTTCTCTAGGATGTAGTTGGCATCTATTAGAGTAACTCCAGACTGTGCAGTAATCATGTCTTCAATTGGAGTCATAACTTCTTTCAAACTAAGATGTGGGTCACCCTCTCTAAAGTCAACATCTCTAGAGGTAACAATTCCAATAAGCCTTCCTCCAAGCTTTCCATTTTCAGTGATGGGATAACCAGTGAAACCATTTAACTTCTTTGCTTCAATAACATCAGCTACAGTATTCTCAGGTCCCATGCAAACAGGATCTCTTATGAATCCATGTTTGTACTTTTTGACTTTGTGTACTTCATTGGCTTGATAATCTGGTGTGCAATTGTGGTGGATTATGCCAATACCACCGCAAAGTGCCATAGCTATGGCCATATCTGCTTCAGTGACAGTGTCCATAGGAGTAGACACTAATGGAGACTTGAGGGTTATTTTCTTTGTGAGTGGAGATGACAAGTCAACTTCTTCAGCAGTGAAGTCAATGAATCCAGGAAGCAGAAGGAAGTCATTGTAGGTGAGGCCCTCACTATTGGCGAAAATCTCACCAGCGGAAAGTCCGTCTCTAAGTTCATTATCACCGGACATGTTTACCTCAGCCACACGTGGATATTATTCAGGGTAATACAAATACAACGCTTGGCGAAGGAGTTCCAATGTTCTGAAGAAATACGACTGCAGAATGTGACTTATTTAACAAGATTTTCCGTCTAAAACTGTGTAAATGTTGTCCACAAGCACACGTGGTAATGTCTTGACGTCTTCAACACGTCTGTTGCATGAGAATATCTCCGGCAAACTGTTCTCTCTGCTCAGGTTATGTGATATTGTATTGATAATTTAATAAACGTGATGCTGGCTGTACACACGCGTCGAGACACCCCGAGACAGGCCGAACGCGCGTGTGTACAGGGCGCTCTCGTCTCGTCTCGCTGTCTCGTTCTCGTCTCGGTCGGTCTCGGTGGCTTGTCGGTTTTTTGCGCCCGAGTCAAAGGGTCTCGTTGGCTCTCGCGAGGTAAACGAGAGCGAGCATGTACACACTCGTTCATTTACTTGCTCGCTGATAGTATTTAATTGTTTTTTAATTTAATTTTAATTTAATTTAATTATATTATTTTTTTTCTTATTTCTTCATGGTTTACGAATTTTATTTTTATAGTAAATGTTAAAAAAATTATAATAGCTCATGGCACAAACACAAATAGCAGCAGCAATTTCTACGTCCATTGTCGCGTGAGTCTTCAGTTCAAATGTTAGAACGCGTGTGTACAGGCATGCTCTCGACGAGACCCCTCTCGGCCGAGACATTCGCCGAGAGGCTCTCGTCGCGTGTGTACAGCCGGCATGAACAACGTTCGGACTTAAAATACTATTGATAATTCATACGGTTAGAATTCAATGAAAACTAAATAAAAACCCGGCTCGCTCGGTTTCACGGTTGAAATCCGTCAGTCAGACTGAAGTTGATCGAATATAATTTTGACAGATGAAATTGATAATGACAGATAATATTGAATGCTACCTTCCTATCCTTTCACTGTCCGTCTACGGAAGAAAAGCTGATTGTGAACGGCTAAGGCATTTACCGGGTTTATTTAATTCACTACTTATTTTATTTTGTATTTATTTGTAATTAAGCTCTAGCTTGTCTGTCCTGTTCGATATAAAATAGTATATCTTGGTATTACTATTTTACTTGTGTAAACCAAAGTTCTCTTCAGAAATTTACATTAGTAATTTTGTTTACACATTATTATTTAAACCCGCACTGTCTCTAATCTTTTGGGACACACTTGCCATTAATTTTGATTTGCCCTGTAGGACATTGGTCACCGTTAAACGATGAGCGGTCTTCTAAAGTAATTTTTGTACCATTCTTGTCGACAGGCTGCAAATACGTCTGGTTGGTTGGTGGTTCGGCTGTGGTTATATTCATGGTGGGAGGTAGGATTTTACGAGTTTTATCCAAACTTGTCTGCGGCACTGGTGATGTTTGCATATAAAACACTGGTTTTTTATCCATATTAATATTATTCTTGTCGTTAGTTTTTGCACTGGTGTGAGCGTCCGTTTTTAGCGTTGGTTCGGCCACTCTCACTGGTCCATTATGCGCAGAATATTTCTGATTTTTTGTTTGAATCTGCACTGATTGTTTTGATGGTGGCATGTAGTAACGTGCTGACTCGACAACGTAATCTTCTCTAAGCCCTGGACTTCTTCTTGGCTCAGAACTTGTGCCTACAAGTTGTGGCTTTGCAATCGGAGCAAAGAAGATTGGAGGTTGTTCACCATAGAATGTTGCAGGGGTCACAAAGTGCACATTTATACCGCGAGGTATAATCACTTCCTGTCCTTGTGTTTTTTCCATAATAAATGTTATTAAGATGAGTAATGGAATCATTGTGGAATTTTCCGGTATGCAAAAGCTATGACAATTATTTATATACGGTTACAAACTAGGTGTGTATTTTAAAACAGCTGGACTCGTAATAACCACGGTGGCTTAGCTTCTTGACCATTGACGTCATAATTTGCACTTAAGGCCAAGCAAAGCTACGCTTAATCTAGTAACGCACTAATCTTTCTTGTAGTTATTAATAAACTATAAAATGTCAAGGTTCCATTACCCTACCATTGATAAGTATGTTTTAAATAATTCTTGAATACTTATATTACAATTACAAGTAAGCTAAGTATAATTTCGATAAGTGTAGTGGGGCTTAATAAAGAAAAATTTACGTATAAAAATACAAAACATAAATTTAAAACAAAACTTTCATACACTTCTCGATTTCTTTGAGTAGGTACTAATTTAAGTACATATTAGTCGCTGGTCGTCAGTGGAGGCACGGTAGTATTATGTATACAGTATTCCGGTATATACAGGACTGTACCTACATACGATAGGGCAGCTCACCTACATCATTTAATTACATCTGCCCAGTTTGACTTTCCATCTAGTTCTGTGATTGTAAATATTATTTCTTTATATAATAAAAAAAATACGTTGTAACTGGAATAAAAAGTGTTCAGTTAAAATGGATGTTGCTATGTTTTATGATTTAATTAAAATGCGCATTTCAGCTTTCACAATTTTGGAGTTCTTATCTAGTACCTATTATAAATTTTACATTTTATCAAAAATGCTTGTATATCAAGGAGCTATTAAAAAATGAGCATATCAGTCCTGGTCAACCAGAAATATAAGAGTATGTCATCCACTTTGACTTTGACTAAGCTATATCTATCGAAGTAGCATCATCATAATATATAGAGTAACTAGCGACCCGCCCGGCTTCGCACGGGTGCAATGTATTCGATGTCTTTCCCTATTGGCCGCCGGCCGGCACCGCCGCAAACGTTACGTCCCGCAATTTTTAAATCTGTAATATCTTCAAAAATATTCACTTAAATCATACGGTGTAATGGGCCATATAGATCTATATTAAATAAACAATGTATTCAAGGTATTTAATTGGTTAAGGAATAATGCTGTATTGGTTAAAATCGCTTCGAAAATTAGCCATTATTTGCCGTAAAAAGTAAATGACAAAAAAAAGTTATTGTGGGTTATCCATAAGAGATAGACATATACCATCATGGACTTTTCTGTAGACCTTTTCAATGTGTACAATATTTAGTACATTATTTTGATAAAACTCGTAGGTTTCAGCCTGCGTTTGCAATGTAAGCGGAAAAAATGTAATTATTTACGACATCACATTAGAAACCTCAAAAATAACAGTACTTCTCCACTATTTAATGGATGTAATTATACATACAAACCTTCCTCTTGAATCACTCTATCTTAAAAAAAAACCGCATCAAAATCCGTTGCGTAGTTTAAAGATTTAAGCATACAAAGGGACATAGGAACAGATAAAGCGACTTTGTTTTATACTATGTAGTGATACGATTTTTTCAGTGGACTTCTCTTAATAAATAATACAAAAATTCTAACAGGAAGCTCTGTTACACCACGAGGAATTATTATAAAAACGTACAGAGTTAGATAAATTATTTTCCTAGTTTTTGTAGCCGACCTTTCGTCACTACGGCACAGTCGCGACTGCGTGTATCCCTCGTGTAACCTTCAATCGAGGCGCTAGGTATAGGTATCCGAACCAAGACTGCATTTTTGGTTCGCGTCGAAAGGTTGGACTCTCGCAGTAATGTGTGATTCGGTTCATTTATGGTGCGGGTTCCAACTCAACATCTGTCGACGTTCCTAAATGAGCAGTTTTGGCCGCAAGGAGTCAAGTTTCGGCGGTTCATCGGTCGCCTACACGAACCATCCACGATCCACGATGCGGAAACTTTAGTTTATAAGATTTATATTTTTATATATGTTAGTTTGTAAGGTATATGTTTATATGGACCTTAGATGCCTGAATTCAATGGTTTATTATTATTATTATAGAATATCTCGCGTCTCGACCGTTTGTATGAAGTTGGAATACTGTATAGATAGTATTAGTAATAGCTGGTCCAGCACTGGACCGTGGTGGATTGCATGACTAAAACTTCTACTGGGCTAAAACAGACTGTGGATGATATTGATAAAGTAATTATCTATAGATTAATCTACCTCTACCTACAAACAAATCAAACACCCCCTTAAGTATAGTAAAGTTTAGCGATACTACAGTTCAACCAGGATAAACAAATTGTATGAGAACAATGGTAATTTTGAAGGTAAACAACATACCTACTTAGGTACAGTAGGTACTAAAAAACGTTGTCTTGATGATATTTAATGAAGTCAAAGATTTTTTGCCTACATTCTGACTGTTATATATATTTTACATGCTCCCATTATTGGCACAAAAACCTCAGTGGAAATTACCAGATCATCTAAAAACAACTTTTTGCGAAGTTTAAAATGTTGCTAAACTACTTTCTCAGCGCTGATTTATTAATACTTATCTAAGTAATAGAATAAAACTAAATTTAAAATTTAAGAAAAACCCCCGATTCCAATGCCATAATTTCCTTAAACGTAAAACCACATAATATTATGTATGTGGACGCGATGCGATTTCATTTTGATACCCCACGCTAGTATATTTGCAGATTTTCGGTTTTCCTTACCCACTCTCACCCCCATAACTTTTAAACGGCACAACCGATTTTCATGAAACATGTCTAAGAACACTCGCGCCAGACTCACCTTTCATACAAAATAAACTAAATTGAAATCGCTTCATCCGTTCGGGAGCTATGGTGCCACAGACAGACAGACAGACAGACACGTCAAACTTATAACACCCCTCTTTTTTGGTCGGGGGTTAAAAATTCAAATGTACAACGGCAAAGAACGAAGGCATTATTTATAATTACCTATGTAGGGATAATAATGTGACTCTTTAAGAATTTTATGTTAAGAATTAAATACATAATTAACTTCCATTGACGTTCTTGAATAGTAGGTATTTTTGTAATAAAATAAATTGTTTTATCAAATAAATTTAGTGGATGTTATTATATATAAAGTTTTTTTATCAACAATTTTTGCATAACTTGGCTCACCAAGTCTGGATTCGTATGTATTACTAGCTGTGCCCCGCGGTGTTACCCGCGTTATAATGTATTTTCCCGCTGAATGACGTTTTCCCGCGCAAAAAGTAGCCTATGTTATTTTTCAGGCTCTAGAGATTCTGTGCACCAAATTTCATTTAAATCGGTTCAGTAGTTTTCGCGTGAAAGAGTAACAAACATCCATACTTACAAACTTTCGCCTTTATAATAGTAAGTAGGATAATGTAAATTATGGTACCTGTGACGTTTTAATTTTTTCAAATTGAATGTAACTTTTTCTTATTGTCGCCTTTAGCTGTCGTTAATTATATAGTTATATTAAAAAATACTGCTTCGAATTTAACATTTTAATGAATAGTAAATAGTACAACTACCTATCTACTATCAAACATAATTTTTGGGTTTCGTACCTACTCAAAGGATAAAACGGGACCCTATTACTAAGACTTCGTTGTCAGTCTGTCCGTGCGTCTGTCACCAGGTTGTAGGTATCTAGAACAGTCATAGATAGAGAGCTGAAATTTTGAGAAACCATGTATTTCTATTTATTTTGAAAACGGGTTTTACTCACGTAAACTGTGCCGATATTATCGACGTATATCCTTCGACGTTACTGTATAGAAACTCCTTTTTGAAAAATATTAAGAGAAGCGGGAGTGCCTTTCATTAGCTAACACAATATTAAATTTAATTACAATTGCTCCAGCCGACTAAAGGCAAAGAAGTTACAAACACAAAAACTTGCGCATTTATAATAATATTAGTGTGATAAACTGGTAAACAACTAGTGCAGGGAGCCCTGGGTGTATGAGTCCTGGTCTCATACTTGATATACCTAGATTGATTTTATTTTAATTTCCTTAAAAATATACTGTTTTGGATATTATTAAACTGAGTAAGTTTTGGTTTGGTTGAACGCACTAATGACAGGAACATTGGATTAACAATACTTAGAAAAGAATCGGACGGATTTTTAAAATAAAGTAGGATTTCTATCATTAGAACATTAGCTCATAAAAAAAATTACTAAAACAACGTTATTGCTTCAAATTGTATTATTACCTGATTCTGGATCTGAATCTATTAATTCTCTATAAAAAATGCTACACACACACACACACACACACAAACACACACACACACACACACACACACACAGAGACACTGACGTCAAACATAAAAAACCTTTCTCTTAATTCTCTTAGGCTGAGCTCACTCACTTGGACCGCCAGGTTAATTATTTTATTAGGTTTACTACAAGGATTACAATGTTACCTTGATAATTTGTGTTTAAAGTGACTCACGGAAAGGTCATTCAATAATCAATATGTAATTGTTATTTTTGGAATATACTTATTTAATCAAAATTTATAAATTCGCGATAAGTCAACATATCACAAGTATTTGTCCTTGAGTCTATTTAAATATTTTATTAGAAACACTTTTAATTTAATTGTCTAACTATCTTTGATTCTTATGTCAATTTCAACATCTTCATCAACATCAACTGGCTTTGCGGAATTTGTTTCTCTCTTCGGGTCATTCACTTGTCCACTGATAAGGCCGTCCTGTAAATCGTTTAGCGGTACAAATAGAGGAGAATCACCATCCGGTTTCTTAGTTGTTTTGTCAACGCTTCCTACTTGGCTATTCTGACTCCCGTAATTTTGGTTATTGATCGGCCTTTGTTCTTTCTCTTTGTTGGGGTCGGAACCTAAGTCTGGTTGGCTACCTTCATTGTTATAGTTGGGTTGTCCACCACCGTAGTTGGGACCGCCTCCATAACTTGGTCTGTTGCCATCGTAGCTTGGTTTGTCATCTCCGAAATTTTGATTCCCGTAATTTTGGTTATGGCTCGATTGTTCATTATTTTGAGTTGGTTGGTTTGGTATATTCTCTTTGTTGGGGTCGGAACCTAAGTCTGGTTGGCTACCTTCATGGTTGTGGTTGGGTTGTCCACCACCGTAGTTGGGACCGCCCCCATAACTTGGTCTGTTGCCACCGTAGCTTGGTCTGTTACCTCCATAGCCAGGTTGCATTCCAGGATTTTCATTATTAGGGTTGTAGTTGTTGTTTGCATCAGGACGGCCGTCATATCCCGGACGGTTATCATAATTTGGTTTATTACCTTCAAAATCTGGCTTTGTTGGTCGATCGTTGCCGTAATTGGTCTGACCTTCGCCATTATTGTGTGTATTTTCATTATGTTGGTGGTGATTGTTGTATCCATTTCCATAATCCGGTTGATTGTTTCCATGTTCTGGTCTGTAGCCGTAGCCTGGACGATTTGGTCTGTGACCGTAATTTGGTCTACCGTAGTCTTCATCCGGTCGAGGATGGTAATGCGGGTCTTGACCAGGTCTCTCGTGTGGATGAAAATGGCCATGATTGTGTTCATAGCCTGGCTTTTCCTTTTCGATAACCACAATTATTGTTTTGTCAGGATTTGGGGGAGGCACTGGTGGCTTTGGTTGATTTACGCCAAAATGAGCACCGAAGTTAAGCCCAAATCCTTGAGTGATTCCCCCTAAGAGAGATCCTGCTGCTTTGTGAAGATGCGAATGAGCTTCGTGGGTCGTTTTTAGTATACCGTGCACTAAATCTCCATGACCGTTGCACTTAGAACTGAGGAGTAGTAGAAATATAAATTTATAAAACATTTTGGAAATACAAATCGTGTGGCGCGGGTGAATCAGCCGCAGGTCAACTGATGCGTGGAGCATCTCGATGCTCTACTCGAAACCTGTTTGCATTGAGTGGCCGGGTTATTTACCGACACCTGTCTAATGTTGATATAAATACCTAGAATTGTGATAAGTAATATAAATTACTTAATTAACAAAACTAGCCAGAAATCATTAGTTAGCATATTAATTAGATTATATAGTTAGTTAAGTACCTATCCACTTAAAGAATGTCATTCACTATTTTGATGTAAGTCTAACGGGACTGAATTTTTTGGACTCACCATTATGGTGTATTTTTTAGTTTTCCCTTATTTCAGCGCAGTTCCCATATACCTTACACGGTATAGTACAAAATGACTTACCCTTGATAGGCATGTAGGTACCATATCGGGTGTCTGTTTGGGGGAAGGAACCACATTACATGCCCGAAAATTAGTGTTGTCATTTTGAATTTTATCCCGTATATTCTTATATTTTGATATTCTATCTACCTCTATGACACTGAAATATTTCTTCTAATCGGACCAGTAGGTACTTCTTGATATTAGCACTTTCAAACAAACAATCTATAAAGCTTTATAATATTAGTCTAGATATTATCGAAAGTCACCAAACCCCAACTCCATATTTGCTGATCGTTCCTATCCAAATTATCAGCTTTTTAAATAGGTATCACGAAGGATTGGCCGTCCTGGCTTCATTGTCTCAGTTAATTATTTTTTTTATTGTTTATCATTCCATAATAAACAATTATAATTTTAAAGCATTCATTTAGATAGGTACCTACCTATCTACTATGTTTCTATATGAAGACACCGTCAATATAAATAAGTATGATGTTTACAACAAGGATTTTCCTCATCCTATTGTTGTTTTGCTGGTTTATCTGACCATAGAGTCATTGCCTTGTAATTTATCAAGCGACCGAAGCGAACAAGGCCCTAACATAATCTTGGGCAAAGATGTAGTAAAATGCCCGTTAACTTTATGTATCTATACTACTAACTATCTACCCAAATATATTGCCTCTATCTCTAGAAGTCATATTTCTTTCATAATCTTCTGTACGGCACTTGGCCGGCTTGTACGGTACCCGCCATGTGATGGTAGTTGAAGACAGGGTTAAAACTTTCTGTATTCTGTGACAGGGACTTAAACTACCCCCCTCTCATGTCTTTCACCCCAGTAGATAGGAATTAAATATCTGCTTCTTTTTAACCGACGACGCGACGTCAAGAAGGAGAAGGTCTTAAATTAATCGGATTAATAATTTTAATTCAAACTTTATTAGGTAATCTGTTTAATTCCAGGAATAATTATTAAAACTTATTGATTTTCTTATATTTTATTTTTAACTTTATATATGTAGGTATATTATATTTATTGCCCTAAGTCACTTCGGCCCTCTATTCCGCTATAGGTTTATTAAAATCCTTTAAAATTAAAGTATTGATAAGTACTAGAAAATTATGAGACATACCTTGAAAAAATCTATTAGTAATCTATAGTAACGAGTCTAGACTTCATAATAAATAAAAAAAAACCCTCGTAAGTAATTAATAGTGGGATAGGTAAGTAATTAATAGTGGGTAGGAACGTCAATTTAGTTATTTGTCGAATCATCTCTATAATAAAATAAACAAAACATTAAGTATACATGCGATGCCTTTCTTGGAATGTAAATTTAAGACTACAAAGTGGTTATTATCTCTAGATTATGAGGAAACAGAGGATTTATTGTTGTTTATTAGGTAGAGCATCAATCAACTACGAATTACCGTAAAAAAAGTAGTTCTTCTGCTGCCCGGACTCATCCGAGAACGGTGACTTCAGGAGCATAAATTCACCCAATATCATACACACACACACACACACACACCCACACACACACACCCTCACACACACTCGCTTCACACAAACTCACACACACCCAAACACGTAATGCAGACATACACTTTACATAATTATATTAAAATATCGCAATGTTTGATGTGTACTGCTCGATTTAATTATTATTATATTTTAAATTTCATGTTTTGTAAACTAATAATTGTAAATTTATGTAACATATGGAAGGAGGTTCCCATAGTACAGGCTTTGCCTAGTTTGGGAACCATTGTGGTATTGTAACCTATGTATTAAGTTTATTTGGAAATAAATTATTATAAATTATTATTAGGTAAATCCTAACGGAACGGATTTACCTATCATCTTGAGGCAATTCTAAAGACAACAGCTATGTGAAGGTATTGTTCTGATAAAAGTACATTTTCGAACGTGACTGACTATGACATCTTTAACTTGGTATTCCGCTAAGATATCGCATTTGCATACTGTCCAGACCGGTTATCGTACATTTATTTGCTGTTTTTCGTGACAGACATGTCAGACATGTTAAATAAAATAATAATGTTCCCCTACCGATACTTATTAAAAATAGACTGAGTAAACAATATCTTAATGAATAGGCACGTTTTCATAGATTTCCGTAAAAACTGCCATCCTTTTTGGTTCATAATCCGAAGCAACTGAAAATTCTTTATCAATAACTAAATAGGATTTTTTGTCTGCTGTAAATTTTGGCCATTGCATTCCTTGTTCTCCAATGATTGGTTCGCTGAAACAAAAAAGGAAACATTTGAATTATTACTTGAATCAACTACGTAAGCCAAAGCAATAGATTGTCAGTGCACCAAACCTAAAGTTTTAAACTTATAATAAAGGCTAATGGTTTAAATAACACTGGAGTTATATTGTTACTGGACAAAATCGGGACAAAAGAGAAATAAAAGGTAATTAAATTTACCTGGTCTTAGCATAGTTCGTCCAAATTTTTGTCAATTTGCTTCGCATCATAATATCTGAAGCATCAGGCTTCATCTTCACCATTTCAGGTCCACCGGCAAATATGTAGTACATATCATCACCGTGTGCGGCCCCTTTCTTAACAATCCCAAACAATTGACGCATCAAACTCAGATTTCCATCGTAAGCAAACTGATAGAAATGTATGGGAACACCGTGACCAGCCTGTATTTGGGTCGCGGTCCAGACACCGGCAGAGAAATGTAAGTCACCAAAGAAATCTACAGCAAACGCATTCTCGTCTTCATTCTCCGACCTTTTTCCATATGCTGCTGAGAATTTAGCATTGTACTTCAACTTTTCTTCTTCAAGAATCGACCAATATTCAGCAAACTGCTTTTTTTCTGCACACTCATTCAGAGAACCAGCTTTCATGACAGCAATAAGGCCTTCTTTACTACAAAAACCTCTCAATACAGGAACTTTGTTATAGCGCCCTTCTTTCAACAAATCGTATGGTTTGCTTGTCAAAAGAGCATCACCGAAGTCTTTTTCAATGATCGGCACAAATCCAAAGAATAAAGATTTTGCAGGATACTCTTCCGTTGTTTCGAAAGAACGTTTAGTTATAGTTTCAGCTGGAATATCTAGAAGAAACTTATAAACAGCAGAGCTGTCTTCATGATCGCCGGTAAATCCTAGTTTCTTGATAAGATTTTTATTTAATTCCTTATATTTTATGTTTATGGCCCAATCGTTGAGAGTAGAACCTGATTGAAGAATAGCTTTGTGGAATAGTCCTTTGGTAGATTGGGACAGCAACAAGTATTCTACAGAGGCTGATCCGGCGCTTATACCGAAAACTGTTACATTGTCTTTGTCCCCATTAAA
The DNA here is from genome assembly GCA_929108375.1 of Gymnoscelis rufifasciata. Lineage (NCBI taxonomy): Eukaryota > Metazoa > Arthropoda > Insecta > Lepidoptera > Geometridae > Gymnoscelis > Gymnoscelis rufifasciata. The sequence continues at coordinate 5,123,683 of OV815302.1, read as the reverse complement.
ATTGTGAATGTTTCTTTGCACCCATTTCAGAGCTTGAACCTGGTCTTTAAGTCCCATGTTACCAGCAACCTCTGGTATATCGAGGGATAGAAAACCTAACACTCCAAGCCTGTAGTTTATCATTACAACTACTACATCATTTTGTACAAGATAATCGGGACCTACTTCCGATTTTAAAATTCCATTTCCATAGACGAAGCCTCCTCCATGTATGAAGACCATTACGGGGAGAGGTTTTGCAGAGGCTGAGGGGAGGCTTGGGGTGTATACGTTGAGGTAGAGACAGTCTTCACTGCCCATGAACCCACCGTCAAGAAAGCTTTGTTGCAAGGAGATATTCCTGCGGTGACTTTGAGTAGCGTCTCTTTCGTTCTCCCATGATTCAGGTTCTTGTGGACTCTAAAATTGTGACACTTATTATTTTATTTCAAAGTGAATGTTATTAAAGACTTCATTATTACATTCATAAAATGACAAAATTCTTAATAAAGTAAACTTTACCTTAAAACGTAGTTCTCCTACGGTTTAGCGTAGGGTACGCTGAGAAATTCATAATATTTAAAACCACTCTCGGTCTCAGCTTCGCCGCCATTTAATTTTCCTTCGTTCACACTAACGACAACCATATTTATAATTTGCTAACACTAGTCTACTAAGATCAAATTCAAATTATGTACAAAAATATGAATCTGGGCAGATAGTCAATATAATTGTGAACGTGACACCCGTTATCTAATCATTGGAGATATCAATATGCATTATCAAAAGTATACATAAGTAGGTACTTGAGATTAGAAATATAATTCAAATTATATTTATTAACTTATTCAAATTTATAAATAAATACCTATCTCAGGATTTCAGACTAATGAAACAGTATCACCTAACCCCAAACTAAGCAGATCTTGTACTATGGCTGACTGATAATGATAAACTACATAGATTAATTTTATTTTTGTAAAAACATACATAGAAAACGCCCAAACCGAGGTCGTTATCATAATTATATACTTTTTTTTATGAGTTTTATGACTAGCGTGATATGTATGACCCTAAAGTACTAAAGTGTCAAAACTTAAACAATGTGCAACTGACAAACATTTTACAAAAATTTTAAAACTAGTGATGTTAATATATTGGTGTTCTTAATAATAGGTCACTCTTGACAGAGTGGTCGTGGTTCCCATAACCATCCCATAACGTTCCTTATGACAAGTAGCTGCTCTTGCAATGCGCCACCATGGTTCCCTGTTAGTTGCGTTGCGGTCATGGTGAACTGAGTCAGACTTGAGACGAGGTCCGACCACCTTGTTGGAGAGCGACCACGAGAGATATATAGGTCATCATCATCATGCTCGGGGCTCAGGGACTTATCTCTAGACGAGAGAGATTAGGCCTTAATTCACTACGCTGGGTAAGTGCGGGTTGGTGAATGTGAAAATGAAAAATAATATTTATTTACTAATACAATTTTGTGCTTAATATTTGTCGTTAGTCTCCACGTAAGGCACACTGCCTGTGTCGTGGAGACCTGAACTATAACCAGTTACAATATGAATAAGCCTTACATTATACATTGGCCTATATTCAAGAGAAAATAAAATAAAAAAAAACATTAAAATATTAAAACGGTATTCAAAGATACTTAAGTGTACTACTAAATCACTAAAATAACTAAATTAATTGAGTGAGTATTATTTGTATTAAGGAAAATAAACATAATAAAAAGAAATGAAATGAAAATCTGTCATATTTTGTAAAAATAGAAATAATGTTTGTAGTGTTTACATGCAAAGTACCTATATCTAGTAAATATAATGTCACATGTCCTTCAAACTCTTTTAAAGTTCTAACTTTTCATGCAGGTTTCCTCCCGATGTTTGCTTCACCGTTAAAGCACGTGTTTATATAGGAACTAATATTTTATTTAGTAAATTACTTTATGTGATAGAAAAATAAATACTGTAGAAAATACAAGTAAATTTTGTCGAATTAGCAACTCTTATGCACTTTGGAACACAACGGTTTTAACAACTCTGTAGGTACAAAGCGCACACAGACTTAAAATAATCTTACGAAGGTTTATGAAATATAAAACAGTCAATATCATACCTAAGCACGAATATTTAAAAAGTAATTCTAGATTAACTGGACTGGGTAAGTGTAAAAAACATTTAGTTTTAACTCACGTATATATTTTTATCATATTATAGTCACATAGTTTAACCATCGATAAATATAAAGAAATTAAATAATTAAGTTAGTACACTCTTAAATTATGTTATGAAACATATCACAAAGATGACTATTAGGGATTGGTTTAAATAATTATTTATTTAACGACATATTATTTTTACAAATGATATAGATGAAGTCTCAAATAATTACAATAAAACTAAATTCATTAAGGGCGTATTTCACATAATCCGAGTAGAATAAGCAATGGATATGTCAAAAATACGTGAAAATCATTTGTAATGTCAAGAGCTAACTCGCTTTGTCACATGAGACTGGGCGAAACAGCTCTACATACGAGTTTATCCATTGTCTAATTTTACACGAACATGGAAGACACAGGCCCTTAATACTACTTTTTTTAAAATATTTATTTAGAATATTAAATGTTAATACATTTAATTACTGTTATTAACATTACAGATCTGGTATTGTTCATTAAATGTATTCTAGTCTTAGCTTAATAAGGCACATTTTCAGTAATTTATATTTAATAACTAATAACAATTCATTAGTCACGACTATATCCCTATGCTACCGTTAATTTGGTTATTTTGGTATGTTTCCACGAAATAATTATACTCTAATGCTAATGAAATAGTTACAGACATTCAATATTACTATATTTTCATAGTAAATAATGTAATTCGTGATTCTGGTGACTACGCGTTCAAAAGAACTGTTGACGATAATTACTTATAAATAAATCATTGCAATTCCTTGTGGCTGGTCGTCATAGAGTATTTCCACATTCTAAGTACGTCGATTATATTAAAATAATCCCCGTGACATGCTCATTTTAAATGAAAAAAGTATGAATCAGAAGGTATGTCTTACCTATAACTTTTGTGGATGAAAATGTCATTACATTATGGTTTTACAATGTTAGTAAGATAATTGAATTAAAGCTTGTAGGTATGTAGTAAGCAAAAATACTAAAGCATATAACATAGAATTATATTATTATCATTGTTGATCATCGACATGGCTGACATAAATAAATAAATATTTCCCGACTAATCACACAGTATCACCTAACCCCAAACTAAGCACAGCTTGTACTATGGGTGTTATACTACATAGATACTTTATTTTTGTGAATACATTCATAATTATAATACATAGAAAACACCAAGACCCGAAACCAGAAATGCTAGATCGTGCAAAATCTGGTCCCGCGGCTGGAATCGAACCCGCGACCTTTTTTAATAAGTCACAATGATGCTGATGATGCTGCGACACAAGTTTAACGTACATTTTACGGTAAAATAAAAGTGCAAAGCAATAAAAAGTGGGACTGTTTCAGAGTTCCAAACAAAGGAAAATATTTGGAAAGTGGATAGTAAGATGAAAAAAAATTCAATTGTAGCAAAGTGAATAAAATGATTGAATTCTTTTACAATTTAAATTCGTTATTATAATCTCTAAAAATGAAAGTTTGAATTTACCGATACATTTTAACGTTTTGAACACATTGAAGTAACTATCAACACCATAACCATTGAATACCTAACAGTTTATATTCAATTCGATATTAAAAATTAATATAAGAACTTTATGCTCGGCTTTTATGCCACACAGATTCTTGATATTTTAACAGCAATAAAAAATAACTATTTCGAAATAAAATGAAGTCTAGGCTATTTTGATTAATATGGGTATAGAGGTATAGGTACATTCAGGCCACCCATTTTAATTTTAATAAAACTACTATAATCCTGTTATTTTTGTGATTTCAGCGTATGTGTAAAACAGATCTAACAAACTTTCGCATTTATTTATTACACAAATCGATGCCAATATTTTACATTAATATTTAGTTTGACATTCCGCCCAGTTATCACTTCTGTCGGCGGAGACATGTTCTTTTCACTTGAATGTTCAATGTGTATTGTACATTATATCAGTTGGACGTATAGCCTATATGCTAACGTTGTCGCTGACGGTCGGGATAGGCTTGTCGTTGTGCAGCGGGCACGGCTGGCGGGGCTTCGCCCTCGCGCTGTGAGCGCGCGCCCGGACCACCCTCGTCGGAAGGCGGGACAGGTCGCTCGATGACGCGGCTTTGTCGAACACCTGCAACAAATTATTCAGATCAGCTTCGGCCAAACAGTTTCGGCGTAATCTGTTTCTTTGTCACCATTCTCAAAGTATAACTTGAATTAATATCAAAGAAAAAAAATACTGCATTAATAAAATAAATATATAATTATAATTGCATAAGTTGATAAAAATGCTATGTAATAGCTTTACCGCGGCAGTCTCCGAGTGCCACTCATCTTTTTTTTATTCCATTGATATCGTATAACAGTCTGCAAAATGTAGGAACATAACGTCAGATATTTTTGTTATGAATATTTGTAATTCGATTGAAATAATATCATAGACTGACCTGTTAATTTATTGTCAGATAAGTTTCATATTTCATAACGCATTATTGCAGTATCTATGTACGTATTTGTATTATATAAAACATATTTACTGAAATAGACAACTGTGCCTTGCACCCGTAACACATTCTTAGAGCTAACCATGGGGCTTATTGTTGTTGGGTGGATTGTCCGGAAATATTTTTTAAAATTTTTCTCTGTGCACATACCTTCCGTTTAGTAGACGAGGGCTTAGGCCGAGGTCAGTCAATCACATGCTTGATCTTGACGTAGAGAACACACGAGAACAAGAAGCCGAAGATCGGTATGACTGACATACCGACGCCCACCGCGGCGAGAATTATCAGGTGGTCTCGTATGTGGTTCGTGAAATGCCGGATGCAACCCTGAAATGGAATTATTTAAATTGTTTAATAGGTATCATATTACTATACTGTATGAAATTACTGCAATGTTCGCGCGCCTGAGTGCAGCGTAGCATATTCAGAAAACAAAAATGGAAAGAGTTTCTTCATTTGAAATAAGCAGTTTTATCTTAGCGAGAAAAAGTAATTTGATCACGAATGCCAAATAGCTTATTTTAAGGCATACACTCTTAAAATTAGAATTAAAAAGAAATAATAAAAAATAAATTTAAATAAGATTTTCGGATGTACAAGATATCATCAACTTGAGACAAATTTAGAATATTAGATTCAACCTATAAGTGGGGTCGCTCCATCCGTTCAAGAGCTATGATGTCCCAGACAGACGTCAAACCTATAACACCCCTCTTTTTTGTCGAGGGTTAAAAACATAAAATACTTGAGACAATCTTGGCGTATTTTGAGGGGATCGAGACTCATCATCATTTCAGCCGTAGGACGTCCACTGCTGGACATAGGCCTCCCTCAATGACTTCCAGTGACTTCGTTCGGTAGCAGCTTGCAACCACCGCGAGCCTGCTACCCTTACCAGATCGTCCGTCCATCTAGTTGGTGGACGTCCTACTCTACGTTTGCCGATCCGTGGTCTCCACTCGAGAACTTTCCGGCCCCAACGGCCATCTGTCCTGCGTGCCACATGGCCCGCCCATTGCCACTTTAGCGAGCTAATTCGCTTGGCTATGTCGGTGACCCGCGTTCTTCTACGTATCTCCTCATTCCTGATTCGATCACGTAGAGAAACCCCGAGCATAGCCCTTTCCATAGCTCGCTGTGCAACTCTGAGCCTATTCATGAGGCCTATGGTGAAGCACCACGTTTCGGAGCCATATGTCATCACTGGCAACACACACTGGTTAAACACCTTCGTCTTTAGGCACTGAGGTATATTGGATGAAAAGACGTTACGAAGTTTCCCGAACGCTGCCCATCCGAGCTGGATTCGGCGATTGACCTCTTTCTCGAAGTTGGACCTACCTAATTGGACTGTTTGTCCTAGGTAAACATATGCGTCAACAACTTCGAGCATCGAATTCTCAACCATAACAGGGGTGGGCACTACATGGACATTCGACATGACCTTCGTCTTGTCCATGTTCATCCTGAGGCCCACCCGTTGGGAGACTCGATTGAGGCCTTCTAGCATTGTACTAAGTTCCTCCGTCGATTTTGCCATGACTACGATATCGTCAGCAAATCGAAGGTGAGTGATGCATTCGCCATTGATGTTGATGCCTAGTCCTTTCCATTCTAGGAGTTTGAAAGCGTCCTCTAAAGTGGCTGTAAACAGTTTCGGAGATATAACATCTCCCTGCCTAACTCCTCTTTTCAACGGAATCGCTTTCGAACTCTGTTCCTGTACTCGGACTGACATGGTGGCGTTTTTATACAAGCACTTCAACACTTCGATATATCGATAGTCAATTCGGCACCGTTGGAGGGACTCTAGTACCGCCCAAGTTTCTACCGAATCGAAGGCTTTCTCGTAGTCCACAAACGCTAAACAGAGCGGCAAGTTATACTCTTCGGTCTTCTGTATAACCTGCCGCAGCGTATGTATGTGGTCTACGGTACTATAGCCTTTTCGGAACCCGGCTTGTTCGGGAGGCTGGAAGTCATCAAGCCTGCGTTCGAGACGATTTGCGAGGACCCTAGAGAACAGCTTATAAACATGGCTCAAAAGCGAGATGGGTCTGTAGTTCTTTAATAAGGTATTATCACCTTTCTTAAAGAACAACACCACCCCGCTTTTGTTCCATGCTTCAGGCGTAGTACCTCCGAGCAAGGTGGAATTGAAGAGCTTCTGAAGGACTTTAAGTACCGGTGATCCACCCGCTTTCAGAAGCTCTGACGTGATTCCGTCCTCACCCGGCGCCTTGTTGTTCTTCAGCTGTCTCAGGGCCATTCGAATCTCGTACAGGCTGATGTCCGGGATGTCTTCGGTGTAATGTCGGGTCAGTTTGGCTCTTGGGTCTTCTGCCTCACTGATTACAGGTTTTGTGACCGACGCGTAGAGCTGCCCGTAGAACTTTTCGACTTCCCTTAACACTTCCGCCTTCGTCGACGCTACACTGCCATCATCCCGCTTCAGCTTCGTCATCTGGCTTTGCCCAATAGACATATCTCTCGCGAACACTTTCGAGCCCTGGTTCCGCTCTATCGTATCTTTAATACGAACAGTACTAAAGGTACGGATATCGTGCCGCAAGGATTTTGAAATTCGTCTATTGAGCCGCCTATGGGACTCGGCATCGTCGGAAGATTGCAGTTGAAGTGAGCGTCGTTCAGCCATAAGGTTAAGGGTGTCTTCAGAGAGTCTCTGAGTTCTACCGGTACGGTGGGTCTTAAAGAATTTTGACCCTACCGTATGAACAGTCTCTACGAACCTGTTATTTATCTCGTCCACTGATGCGTCATCTTCTAGACAATTAAAGCGATTTGAGAGCTCGAGTTGAAAGCTCTCGGGGTTTTCGATCTGAGCACGAGTTGGTCGGAGCGTGGACTTCATCAAACAGGACCGTTCAAGTTTAACGTCTATATTCAATGTGCCTCTTACGATTAAGTGATCACTGCCGGTTTTCACCCTGTGAATCACAGAGACATCATTGAATATCCGTTTCTTGTCGGTCATGATGAAGTCGATCTCATTTCTCGTGAAACCATCGGGACTAATCCAGGTCCACTTCCTGTGAGGCGGCTTCTGGAAGAAAGAATTCATCATGAAGAGTCCTTCTTTCTCCAGGAAATCGGCCAGCCTCTGTCCCCTACGGTTTCGTTGCCCATAACCGAAGTTCCCCACTCTCAACTCATCATCGCTTCTCATGCCCAGCTTCGCATTGAAGTCCCCCATAATAACATTGAAGTGAGTTTTATGACTATGTATGGCTCTACTGATGTCCTCATACATAGACTCAACTTCCTCATCTGGGTGTGCCGAGGTCGGTGCATAGACCTGAACGACCTTAAGCGAGTACCTCTTGGATACTCTGAGTGTAAGGTATGCGACCCTGCTCGACACACTGTCGATGGCAATGATGTTATTCACGAGGGACTTGTGAACGAGAAAACCGACACCACCTTGGGACTGTTGGTCGCCCTCCCGGTAGAAGAGCAAGTTACCAGATTTCAGGGTTATCGTGTCCTGTCCCTCTCTACGGACTTCAGATAGCCCTAAAATATCCCACCGTAACCTGCTCAATTCTTCTTCCAGCTCAACAATCTTTTCATCAGACCTCAAAGTTCGGACATTGTGTGTTGCCAGGGCCAAGTGTCGTTTGGTAGATAGGTAGCCATACGTCTCCCGGGGATTCTTAGCACCCCTGGCCCTGCCGATACCATGACCGCTACCGTAGCCAGGCCTGGCGGGGCCGCCGGGAACTCGGGGCCGTGTGTTATCGGTGTACCTTTTCATTGAGGGGGTTTGCCAATACTCGCCACGCTTGGCAGGCGGGTTGGCGAGCGCAGTTATTGGGTGTTGATGACCAGAAAGACGCTGCTGCCCATCTTCTGGAAAACACAATTCCCTAGGCCGGGTCCTACGGCGCCCACGGGAGGAGATGGGGGGCAACATTCTTATGCCGGTGCCCGCGGCGCATGGCGCGGATCGAGACTACTGTAAGAGTTCTTCCAGTGATAGAGTCTATAGAGTATGTTTTAGCTTAACAGATACATAGGCTCCCGTAAGCTACCGTAAGTGATAACCCTCTGAATCCTTACACGTGACCTCCGGCCACCTAAGAACAGTCTCTGGTGGTAGGCTTCGGCCGCGGCTTGTCATCACCCTCCGGGCTGAGCTAGTGCGATTGTTTCGTGCATCGTAATGTGGTCCGGTGAAAACCTTCTAGGTCTTTATGCCCCATCTTAGACCACATCGTCACTTTACATCAGGTGAGATTGTGGTCAAATGAAATGTGGAAAAAGACTTACGGTATAATGTATGTTAGAAGGGTGGTCCCGCGCGCCACATCGCGTAGTGACAGTCTTACAGCACGAGTCCGGAACTAGTAGACGGGGGTCGTGCTCATGCCACACGCTGTACCTCCAGTCGGAGTAACGCACTGCACCGCAGCATTTGAACTGAAAACGTGAAATAAACATACTTTTTGAACATTTTAACATCTTACGAAGTAGATGATGGTAAAGTTATGCAACTGTATTTCATTATGTGTACAGACTGAGGCTTCCCTATGACACGCTGTTCCCTATTACAGACTGAGGCTGGAATTATATGGGAATAATATACTTCCCAGAGGTAAATTAAAATTTATTCGGAATATATATTATCAAGAACGTTTAAAAGGTCTTTTCCCCAGTTCTAGTGAGCGAACAAACACAATACCAGCATTCATGAGATAGATGACATATTGACCTCTCTCGAAGACAATAGAACTTCACAGAAAAACAACCAGCCTCGTTATGTATTTGATAAATGGTTTTACTATTTGTCAGCAGACAGTTCGATTTAAATGTTATGTTCATATAGGAGTTTCTCTTCTATGACCAAAAAATTAGTATAAATTAAAACATGTTTGGCTTTAATAGCCAGAGTCGCTTTGTAGCTAAAAGGATATTAATAATAGGAACAAATAACCTAGCCTTAGTATAAATAATGGGTGTTTTATTTAAGTATCAAAGAGCATCATATTATTGGCTAGCTATGACACAATTTTCGATAAATCGAGTGATAAGTCGCGAATAAGATTTAAAAATCATTGACGACAGAGACTTAATAGAGCGAAAATCCTCTCTCCAATCAGGGCTAATGCCCTGTTACAGAGCAGGCCTACCTCAATGAATACCAGTTATTTTTATCACTTCAACCCGTAGATTTTACTTATTCATCCGTCCATCTTGTTGGTGGGAACCTTTCAGCAAAAACGCCATCAGTTCTACGTGCTACATGACCTCCTCAATACCACTTCCAAAGGTATTTTAATAAATATTTCTAGACAATGCTTAATATAATAGACATACTTGTATAAATATTTTTACTTTACATATTAAACACCCAGACCAAGGAGAAAGTGTGCGCAGAACATACAAACACCTCACCCCTCGGCGGGAATCGATTCCGCTACCTCTTGCACCGCAAGCGGACTTTCGCCCACCGCGCAAGGTAGTCAATTTTAACCGAGTTAGAACCCGATCAGATAATTCCACCCACCTCACTCTGCATGTGATCAACAGCATCACTGATCACAGTGTCCAGTGCGTAGTTCGATAGGAACGTGTTGTTCATCTCCAACTTGAGTTCTTCCTCTATCGCCACCTCGTAATAGTACGCTAGGCCGCCCGCCCCCGCTTCCAACAGGAACGTGATCAGCAGGAAATATGTATACTGGAAACGAAATTATGTGTTTAATATTAGTGAAATTTTAACAAAATACAACTTTCTTGAGTAAGAAGAAGGTTTATTGAAGATAACACGATAACTACTGGTCAGATTCTTAAAGTTATTCTTATAGGGATTTTAAACGGATCAACTTGTAAGCAATAGCTTATAAAAATACATTTGATCAGAATGAAATGGAACCATAGAGTTATGTTTATTCAGATATTGCAATAGTAAAAAGTTTTATTATAGTACAAAAAGATGCAGTTCTAAAGGTCACCCTTCTATGTTCTGGCCGCGCTTAACGTTATAAATATCACGATTATTGTATGGGATTATTTGTTGTTAAAATGCCAACAAAAATACATAATCCCTCAAATTTTCAATTCTCTATCTTTCACGGTTCTTCAGATACAGCCTGGTGACATACGGATAGACAGTCCAAGTCTCAGGTCCCCTTTTACCATTTAAATAATAATCAATCAATCAAGAATCTTGAGAAAAAAAGGTAAGTAGTATAGAATTTATTGAAGTCTGTTAGAAATCTGGAAACTAAAGTTTTTTTCAGATTGAGGTTAAAAATTGAATATAATATTAATTTAATATTTAGTTTATGGTAACTGTTTCGAATGAAACTTGACACACGTCGAATTAATCTAGTAGTTTTATCAGATTAATATTTTTCATTAAAACATCTGGTTAATTGTTATGACGTTGTTATAAGGATTCATGAATAACGCGTTAAAAAAACGCTTTTTAAAGCGTACTGTCAAAATTTGTACACGGGAAGTCTGTGGATTCGGCACACCAAAAGATCGATGGACGCCCTTCGCGTTCAATACAATAATATTTTTAGAATGTTGCTGCGACTGCCTCGGTTCTGTAGTGCGTCGGGAATGCTTGCGCAGTACTACACGGATGGATTTTATGCCATTATGCGCAAAAAAACCGCGTCCCTGATGCGTAGAATGCGGGACAGTCGTAACAGCATCTTGATTAGCGTCGGAGAAAATATATATTCTCCACTATGGAGGTGTCTTGTGCAGAGGGTGATTAGTGAGGGTACTTATTTCCTTAACTAATCGGTCTCTGCACATTTCACTCTCATTTAAAATAAACTGTGTGTATATATTTTTTTAATTTCTTTAAATATGGACATGTACCTATGTCTGAAATAAACGATTTTTATTTTTATTTTATTTTTTATTTATAGCAAAACTACATCACCTACTAATTTGTTTTTTTTTGTATAGAAATAAATAAAAAGGTAAGGTTGTCTGGAAGAAATTGCTCTAAGCAATAAGGCCGCCCATTGCGCATTTTTGTATAAAGCTTTAAGTTCCTTTTTGTATTGTGATATCATGGTGTGTAATAAAGAGTTTTATTATTATTATTATTATAAAAATATGTTATTTATTTATATGTATGAATAAATAACATACTTTTCCACAGTAAAAGATAAACTACACATCAACATTCCTCTTGAATGACTCTATCTATTCAAAAAATCTTAACAATATCTGTTGCGTAATTTCATAGATTTATGCATAATATAGACAGATATACAGTGAAAACGACTTTGTTTTGTACTATGTTTAGATAAATATAACTTCCTAGAAACATAAATAGTGATTCATTACTTTGTCATGCCAGTACTCGCTACCGGTAACAATACGCATATACATATATTAAATACTACGAAACGTGATTATGTGGAGCTTCTGAGTCACGTAGGTGTTTCCCTTATTGTTATTGGAAGATGAAGGTTCTAACTTGAATATTAGTCTTTCGAAATAATACATTTTGCTTCATACAAACTAGGATTTCTCAGAAACCGAAACTTTCTTTAATTGTTGTGTAGTGTTTGTGGATTACAAAAAGTAATATAATAAATGGTAGATATTAGAATGTAGGTACTAAATGTTATTTTTTCTGTACAGTTGCTAGATTAGGATATAGACTATGAAAAACCTCTAACATTTTTCAAGATGGCGGCCGGGAACAAGAGTGGCGTCCCCAAAAACTTGTTGATGTGTGATGATGGGGTGTTTAAGGAATACTGAATTTTTTTTTTATTTCCTCTGTGAAATGTAAACTAAATGTGTATATATTCAATGTATTATAAGTTTATCAAATGAACAATCTGCCGGACTTGTATAGAGAATAACAGAATATGTTTTTATCAGACTATATTTAATTCCGACTGCCACAATAGTGTATATACTGCTCGTTCCTTTCGGGAGAATAGAATACCGTAGTCTACAAATACTTTTTTTTTTTTTACGATCGATAAGTCTTCATTTGACCACAATCTCACCTGATGTAAAGTGATGATGTGGTTCAAGATGGGACATGAAGACCTAGAAGGTAGATGGCTTCTCCGGGCCACATTACGAAACACGAAAAAATCGCTTCACGCACTGGCCCAGCCCGGAGGGTGGTGACAAGTCGCGGCCGAAGCCTACCACCAGAGACTGTTCTTAGCACCACCCGGAGGTCACGTACTTACACATAATAAGCTCGTCCGGTTCTCAGTCTTAAGACCGCAGCACCCCAGTGCGGCGAGCGGAAGCCCCAGGCCCCCAGCTAGGACCAGCAGATACGCTATCGCCTGGTACGTGAATGTAGGGAGAAGGGACACGTATCTATGGTGATAGGCGACTGTCCACACGCCAATAGCGAGCACACCAGCTCCTGCAAACTGAAAGAATATCATAAGTATTATAATTCAACCAGTATTTGCTATCTCTATTTATTTATACTTTCTTTTGTTTTTAATAAATGATTAATTTTGCTGGACTATCATCAATTTGCTGCGTACCCGTGATGAGATCTAATAGAGGAAGAGCCGAGCATGGATTAACCTTCGTTATTTAATACTAGCAGTGTCCCGCGGTGCGTTACGCGGTGGGTAACAAATTTCATTTAAATCAAATCTGTAGATTCAGTGATTACCCCCTACAAGATCACAATCTCACAAACTTTTTTCTGTATAATATTAGCATAGAAAAGCTGAAAAAAACTCAGTTAGACATTATACGTGTATAATATATTTTCATTATACATAGAGAACTAAGAAAATAGTGCTTGGAGAACATACGAATAATAATTCCTCGGCGGGAATCGAACCCGTTAACGTTGAACATCCCCGACTTCGCCCCTGAGCCACTAACCACTAAGGCAGTCGGCCAATCATGATACTCGGCAGACGTCACTTGGCAAAGTGCTAGACAAAAGCCTCTGTCATAGGCATAGTAAGTAATTTTCGTTAAATTTCTTACCCCCATAAGGCGAAAAAGCCTTTATTAGGTAAAATGTCGTTAGCATTCGTTTGTCCTTGTCACTCACTTTGAAATTTGTTTACTTTAGATAGAGACTAGACAAACCATGTCAACTTACTAACATTAATTTATAGGACAATGTTAATAACAAAATTAAAGTTTTTTTATATGTTATCTTTACTACTACTCTACTGTGGACGCACTAACTTTATTAATGATAATTATTAATTGGTTTAATAACTGCTGCTTGTTTTCCCGGTATAACCAACGTTTTACCTGGGCAAACATATAGCTTATTTTACTTCCCTGGACTTAAAATAGACATCAAATTGCACCTACTATTTACAAAGCAGTTTAAGTACTCAACAGTTAATGCAGGAAGACCAGAGTTACTTTCACACTTATTTTAAACCTTTACTCACTTCGCTTAGATGTTTGAAAACTTAGACATTAATACGGGGACCAATAAATTTTTAATGAAAAATGAGCAATAAAGATTAAGCCGTCTATAACGAGTTTTAGGTCAACCATAAACGTAAGTATCAGTAACAATTCATCATCATCACCCTATAACGTTCCCACTGCTGGGACACAGGGACTTCTCCCTTGACGAGAGAGTAAGGGCCTTAATTCACCACGCTGGCAAAGTGCGGGTTGGTGAATGTCCCATGTCCTTCAAACTCATTAAAGTTGAAATCAGACATACCGGTTAAAACACGATGTTTGCCTTACCGTTAAATCACGTGTTTTTAAGGGCACATACATTTTTCAAGAAGAAAACCCCAGAGGTGTTTGGCGGGGTTCGAACCCACGACCTTCGATTAAAGTCGAGTGTGTTGCCACTTACCCAACACGGCTTCTTAGCCAACACGGCACGTATCAAGTTACTCATACTCTAAATCGTTTGACCTTGAGGTGTCGTACTTATGTGAACAACAAGAGAAACCGAGCCAAACGCGTTCCATGACCTAACGACATTGCCTTAATTAATAGACCCGAGTCGATACTCCTACGTGTGGCAATGGCAAATAATGATATTAAGATGATTTAGGTCTAATGGTTGTCAGAGACAAATATCTACAGATTTATAGCCTATTTTTTATCAAAGCAAAGGAATTAGAGGACAATATAACATAAAGGGTGTTAGTTCTTTGCTCCTACTATGTTTTAGTTAATAATATTTTTTATACGGGTATCAATACAGTCAAAATTGTATCTGTATAGTTTATTTATTTTTAATTCCTTGGCAAGTAAGAAATCATTATTATTAACTCTACCTTATTAAGTTGGTTTATATATTTCAATAGGTAGGGTTCCGTAGTTAATCTATATTCACTTAGCTTCGCACGACAAATTAATTACATAATTATAATCACTCTGTTTACAGCTGAAAGCAGTTTGAAAGATCCAAGAGAGGAAACGGTTGCGAAATGAAACTTTACTGTAAAAGTAAAAATAAAATATATATTTTTCATTAGCCTTCAGTGCAGGACAAAGGCCGCCCCCATATCTCCATACCAAGTGTCCCAGTCCTGTGCGGAATTCCACCATTAGCGGTTATACAAATCGAGTTCATCTGCTTTTTCTCTTTCGTGGCCGACCTCTAGTCGTGCATCGAGTAACGATTGTACAACCGTACACACGGTACCGTATGCGTACGTGTGTGTAACTTAACCATAAATATTTATTTCGTTCTTACCAGATACACGACATTGAAGATATGCAGAACACATTTGAGGAAGTTGACACTGCAGCAATCAGCATCTCTTGATTTCCGAGGTTTGATTTTCTTTTTCTTCGTCAGCAGTGTTCCCGTGTCCTTCTTCTTTTCAGACATTTTCACAAGCCTAAGAGCCACTCAGCCATGCTTTTAGCTTCCTCCCAAATGCTCCTGAAAAACGAAAACCGGTCTTACTCACAACATTAACAATGACAACATTTAGATAACAATTTGAATACTTACATTATGTCACACTTGAATAAATAATGCTCAAGATAAATTGAAACACTGGATAACGAATTACTATATTTATTACATTAGCATGCCCTATTTGTAAAGTGGAATATAATACAACACTTATACTAATTATAATGAAAAATACATAAAAAGAAATTTAATCATAGCTTAAAAAATGTGTAAAGTAAAAGATAAATTATAGGTATTATACCATGATGGATGATTAGTAGGATAAAAAATTATATACATAATTCATGAAAGAACAGGTCAAGTGTTAAAACTATAAGTTTATAATTCAGTCCATTGGTCATCACAAGTAGATATTTATATATGTGCCAAAGCTAAAATGGCTTTGGCTGTTGTAAATCTTTATAAAAAGTAGAAAAGAGCACAAGTTGATATTATTATATAAATATTTAAATCCTTAAATAATTTCCTAGCAGTTGGTATTTATTGTAATATAAAAACAATTTATTTGATTGGTCATGGAACTAGAGTTGACATAAACTCATAATATTTAATTTTAACTCTGTAACCGGGTTGGTGGGATAAATTATTCAGGAAAATCAAAGATGTATTAAGCCATTTTTACTTTAAATGCACATTTATGAATTTTGAACCTTGAAACATTTTATGCTTTTTTTAATGATTTTATAAATGAAATATTTATGAATCATACAGGCCTATAACACATTTAGGAAAATCGGCTGACTAATTATAATATATAATTAGAATAATAACTAATTCAATTTACATCTATACGCTTGTATGTGTTTTACACATTGACATGTAAAAAATGACTTATTAAAATGTTATTCATCATATTGCTGCAATGTAGATTCCAACTTATCAACAATTTTCTTGTAGAAATGTATTTGCTGCCTCAAAAAGTTCTGCATTGTTGATTTTAAGTCAACGGTTCTTTCAGCTTTGAAATGATTTATTTCGGCAAGAAGAGCATAGGATATGACATCAGTTCTTCTCAAGACTTCATTAAGTTGAGCTACTTCCATTTTGTGCTCGGCTGTCAGCCTTTCACACTCCCGTTTTTTTTGTACAGCCCCTTTGTGATTAGCTAATGCATCTGGGAAGCTCCCTATGATACCTTTGTACAAATGGAATTTGTCACCAAGGGGATCAAAGTCATATTTAGGCTGATCATCATACATTTTACCAATCTCAATGTATGCACCTCCAGTCTTTTTTATAGCAGATGTTAGTTTCGATGTAGATACAATTGATCCCTCGTCCAAGCTAAGAGAATTTCCTAAGCCATAGAAAGCTTCTCCCATCTTTTGACAGTCAACTTTATAAGGTCCTTGAAATCTCTTTGTTTGCAGTTGGCACATTGCAACTAAGGACTTGACAGATGTGTCCATGCTGCCAACAAATGTATAGGCCTGCTCGGTTATGTGGTCTACCTGTGACTGTAGTAAAGCCTTCTCTGGTACTACTAAAGAAACACAATAATTTAAGCCTAGTAAATTATCTCTCTCAGCTTGTCTTTTTCCTGCTTTCCATCTTTTTTCATCAGTGCAAGTTAGGAAATGTTGCCAGACTTCACACTTTGATAATACTGGGTGTTTGCACATCCAATCCACAAACTCTTGCAGTTGTACCCGTCTTCTTTCAATGTGGCCTTCATCATATCTGCCCGAGATCTGTTTGTCAGGCAGTGGTGGAATTGGAATAAGAGTGAATTTTTCCTGTAATCTCTCATGCAGCCAATCAAAGTGCTTGTATCTTCTTGAAACTTGAATGTTATTGAATGATGGTGTCAGTTGATAAGCTATAAAACTTTTGATGCCCTTAAATTTTGACTCTTTCTTTGGGGAAGCTACTGTGACATGGTATGGTTGATTCACAGGGGACCAAACATACCTGTCTTCCTCTTGTACGATGTAAACCTTTTCGGAATCAGGTACTTCAACATTCAATGTAGCAAGAAGGTAGCTTTCCCCACTGATTTTTGAAGAGGGTGCAAATTTATTTTTTCTTACTGTTCCAACAGTTGATCCAAAACTGGATGCAGTATCGTCATAGTTCTGTTGTTGGTCATTAATGGGCATACCAGGCAAGGGAGTCAAGGCTTGATTATATGCAGGGGGTTTTTGTTGAGGCACTGGGCCAATTTCAGAGTAAGTGTCATCATCCCAATCATCTTCCCAGCCCTCTTCTTGTGAGTTCCCACGTTGGTAGTTGTTGTCGCCTGCGCTATAGTTTTGTTCACCCCACTCATCAGCTGCTTGGTCATATCTGGGAGCTGGAGGTGCGGCCTTCCCAAGTGTTATTTCATCAGGTGTGAGTTTCTTAACATAAGCGGCAGGAAATAGGCCAGTTTGACCTTTCGCGTTCTTGCCCTCCCACCACCCTTCACCTATTTCTGTGTTCAATAAGGTAAGTATTTCACCAGCCATTATTGACATTTCTGTGGTGTTGGGCTCACCATTAAAGTCATACAAGGCTTGCACCTGCGCTGTCATTTTGAATGCAATACCTATAACAAATTGAAAAAGTTATTGCAGTTTAGAATATAAAATTTTTGATAATTGTGAGTAGAAAAGTCCTAGGAGTATGTACTAAAGTGAATCATTTTAATCATGCAGATATCTTATCTTATCAAAGTTCTGTACCTAGGTTTGATATGTTTTTCCAGTGCAAACAATGTGATACGGCTAAGCTGCTGTAACTATAACTGGAGCATTTGCTTAGTTGGTACATCCTTTTGAAAGTAAAAGATGTGTGGCGCACTATAACGCTGACACATATTCCTAATAGTCCCTAATTAAAGCAATTATTGAGGCTATTGTCGAAATTAAAAAGACCACGAAGTAAAAGGTTCGAAGTAGTAAAGCTTCGCATTATTCTCTACAATTCATGACATTTATCATAATAATAATTGTTATTTTATTTTAGTAACAATGAAGTAGTTTCATGTTTTCTTGGAAGTTTGAACAATGTGGTAGCAAGGTGATGTCATTTCTTCCTTTTCCATACAATTCTAAGAGGATAACAAATTTAAAATGAATTGTTTTATGAAAATTTTGATCATAGAAACAAAGCAATAAATAAAATCGTTGGTGAAACAGTAGGAATGATTACATTGACGTCATTTAAAATATGCGTTTTGATGAGCTAAATTATGGGATAATAACAATTACTTACGTATTATCAGTTCTTACTTAATCCAATCTCACAATAACTATAGAAACTCATGGAACATACACAGAAAAACATAAAATACTTTTATAGGCGGATACAACACCGATTGCACAGTCATCTGTCTTTTTGACAACAAATTGTCATTACGAGTACGAGGCGAGGCGACTCAAATTAACAAAAGTAGATGGCGATCAACGGTCACTGGTTAGGGTGCGGTTAATGCCCGACCACGGAATGCCCACCCCAGAATTTCATGTACAAACAAAGCGTTGTTTATTTGTACATGAAGTTCTGGGGCGGGCATTCTGTGTCGGACTTTACTGGCTGAACTTTCTCAGCACGGACTGGGAAAGCTCGACCAAGAACTGCTCAGCCAAGAATGCCCACCCTTGGAATTTGAGACCAAACAAACGAATCTTTGTTTGGTCACAAATTCCAGGGCTGGTCTTTCTCTGCCCGGTGCAGAAATGTCCGACTTGGAAAGCCCACCCAAGAACTTTCTGACCAAACTCGATACGCGTTCAGACTGAGTTAGTGACCATAGACAAGATAGTTACCTCATTCATTGTTATTTTACCACAGATAAGAAATATAACGTATTTATTGATCTGTGATATTATGACAAATAAATGTACCAGTCCACCCGGGTAAACTAGGGAATGTTTTATATTTTCCTCGTTTAGCTTCTTACATAATAACGTGCCTAGATTACCATGGGTGACGGTAATTTGGTAGAAAGGTACTGGCTGTGATAATACTTTCGTGCAGCCACTTCACATCGACGGACGTCTGGAGATGAAACAGAAAATGTCTTTCGTCTGTCGACGCTGACAAGTATGATGCATCCGGCCCTCAACGGCTCATCCTCTTTCTGTCGGTTATTAACCGGCTTTTAACGGAGAAAGTTCAAGTTCAGTTCAAAAGAAGGTTCACTCATTCGTAGTGTATTTTTAGATCACGAGGTATTTGTGATAGTTTTGCTTAGTGTTCGCTTTTTTTGGGCATTCCTCATTTTAACTGACTTCAAAAAAGGAGGAGGTTTCTTCTGTTTACGTCACTCTGCACACGTGACCTCCAGGTGGTGCTAAGAACAGTCTCTGTTGGCAGGCTTTGGCCACGGCTTGGCTTGTTCGGGCCTGAGTTATATTCAATCCATAGTCATATAATAAATGGGACACTTTCCTATGTGTGTGTCTGTTGTTTTGTAGGTACGTATTTTACGGCAAAATGTCTGAACCGATTAGCCTAAAATAGAAATACATGGGATTTGGACATAGGCTACTTTATTTCTTTTTCTAATTCATATATTTTAAGGCTGGGATATCGCAACATCCATCCATTTAGCTCTGTCATGCGCCTGACACTAGAACGTAGCGACATAGTATAAAACTAATCAATAGTATAATTTATTTTACTTAAGAAATGGATTGATTTTGATCAGACAAATAATTACCTATGCAATGTTAATTTTATATAATAAATATTTTTTATTGATGTCTTGGTCTTTATTTGTTTAATTATTTCAAATCTGTTTGGCATAAAAGTTAATTGAAATACTACATTCAGCTTGCACTTCTTAGAGAACACGATTTTCTTTTCGTGATGTGATCTAAAGTTTTAATATTTTTTTCTGTTTAAAACGTTTTTTATTTGTTACGTAGTTTAACGATAAAAGTAATAAAATAAATATCGGTTCTTTATTGCGACAGCGTCTGCAGCAGCATAGTGCGCGAACTACAATAAAAACAATTCTGATCGACTCGCTCGGAACGCGTATCAGTGAGTAATCAGTGATAATCTCAAGAATATCGCCAAACGCAACTAGCAAGTCATCGTCACCGGCCCACCGTACCACGAAACCCGTCGCGGCCAAAACGATACAACGACCAGTCCGCAATGCGCGCGCGCATACAGCCCTCGCTATCGCTGAACTTGTATACCCAGAAAAGAAACACAGCAATGTAACCGCAACTGTTGCGACAGTGCCGTAATCTAATGACAGACTAGATACCAGCGGTATCTTCTTTAACGAATGCAAATATTTCGGAGATAAACGTGACCTCGCGATGTTGTATGTTTGAGGTACGTGTGGGCTGGCCTTCATTGGAATATGATTTTGAACTGAAAACAATCCATGCATCTCTGAATATAAATTATATTTTATTTTTTAATGCTCTAATGTATTTTACTTACAATCTCTGTGTGATCAATACATACTGAAATTATTTATACTATGGTATTATGACTATTATCACTTGATTGTGGCTCTTTCTTTTCATATAACTTTAATTTAAATTATGATAATTTTATATGTTTAATATGTATAATAAAAAATATCTATGTATCTATATATCTATTATATTAAGCATATCAGATGTCTAGTACCCGTAATACAAGCTAATAGCCTACCACGGGGCTACATGTTGATGTGTGGATTATCCTGAAATATTTATATATTTTATTTTATTTATTTAGTTATGATTTGAACTTGAAACCTCTTAGATAGTAAAGATTGTTGAAAAAACAATTCAGTGTCATCTTTAACACATTTTTTTACCGAGAAATTTTATATTATTTTGCATTTTATCTGTTACAAAAAATAGCTTAATGTTGAATTTTAATAAAATAAAAAAAACGTTCAAAATTTTAATTCAAATATTTTTATTCGATGAATTTCGGGTAATACAATTGGACCGTGTTATGCCAAAATGTTCCAGTCCACATAAAAGCCAAACTGAGATATTAAGCGTTAAAGGTAAAGACGTGATTTGCTCCACAATCCACTTCTTCTATGATATTAGTCCATACATCGATTTAAAGAACATTAGATTGAGGTCACTAGTAGTAATTCTTTTTTATCAATTTGATTCTAATTTTATAGATATTGACGAAAATAGTCGTCTAGATCATTTCTGCAAAAAAATACTTTGTATTGAAGTAGTTTTTTAAGTCATTCTGCAGAAATGATTCAAACAATATGTATTTTGTTTATGCTTATAATAGTGGTTTCTTTCGCAAGTTTTATTGAAATAAAAAGTATTGAAGTAGCTTTTCTAGTTCACGAACTGTATCTATGCAGAGTAAAGTCCAAATCTGTCCACCCGTTAGGACGTAATTAAGCTACAAAAAATAAACAACTTTATCAGGTAAACTACATTATATCAGATTTTTGTCACATTATAGATTCTTTGATAATAACAAAGCTTCTAGCACACATTAGTATAATGTAGAATGATCGATATTTCTGTGATATACAAGTACCTACGTAGTTTAACCGAACTTATCCAGAGTTTCACAAAGAAGTTTTCGCAATATCCAGAATTTTTAAAGTAAAAAGTAAAATAGTGTAGAGACTCGACACACTGAAATAAACATACCAGCACCAATGGTGCTCGTCTATAATTAAATAATAATAATACCAATAATGTAAATCAATTTTATCACAGAAATATTTATCATTCTATAATGTTAATGTGTTGTAGAACCTTTCTACTTAACGTGCCAAGCACTGGTGGCGTGGCACATATAGTTATGTAAACTCTCCCAAGTAAAAATCAAAAGTTGTTTTAAGATATTCATTTATTACCAGCTAAAGAGATTATACTTAAATATCTAAATACTCTTCGTCGAGATACTCTTCGATTTCAAAATCTGGTGTGCCAAAACCTTCCAATGTGTGGATGATTTCCACAACTCTTTGGCTTCCTTTTAAAGATTCATAAAATCCCTTTGCATCATTTGGAATGAGATGCATTATTGCCTGTAAGTCTTTTAATTTAGGCTCAGCTATCTCTTTTCCATTTGGCCATAGTGCAACTAAATCTGATCTATCAATCGATAGGCATTGTATTGCTCCTCTGCAGGCGGTTCTTTTTTTTATGTTGAGTTCTTCATATTCCATCTCAAAATCCGATCTCATGAAAATGGATTCTAAAGACTCTTTTCTTAAAAGAATTTCTCTCGTCCCTAGCCAATTTACTTTGTTTTTACTGACATAAACTTTTCTGTTGACAATTTTTTCTCTATTAAGCTAGAGCTCTGGAAATCGAGCGACTCCATGCGCACTACTTGCAGAGGATTTCTTTTTTTACATTCTCTCATTACAGACATATAATCTTCTATGGTGTATAGTCTTTGGTTTTGGTACTCTGTAAGATTTTCAGGTTAGGGTAGCCCCAGTGCCCCAGACTGACACCCTGGGCATGAATAATTTGGCGCCCACTTAGGGAAATCAAAATCGAGTGTTAACCTTTTTCTGAACCTATGTGAACGTGTAATAAGAATTCTATATTTCCTTTAGCGTGACCCAGAGCTAGCGACGTGGACGTAGAAAGTTATGTAGCTCCGATTATTTATTTATTTTTATTATATAGAGACCAAGGACCGAGTACATAAATCAGCAACCTCGGGCCACGCTCTTACGCTTAGCTATCCCAACCATCCACCACGCGTCCCAGTTTGGTGGGGGAAGTATCCCATCTCCATCAATATATCTACTCGAGTAAGGAATCCAATGAAAGCGCATCGCATGCACATTTCTGGATATTATGGTGTTTACTTTTAAGGAAATTAAGGCATTGGAATTGGGGGTTTTTCTTGAATTTTAAATTTAAATAAAGAAACATCTATTTCTTGCAAAGTATGTATAAAACGTATACGGAACGGTGTAGTATGAGCATATGTCATACATATATAATGTTTTATGTATATGGTTCTTGTGTTGTTTTTTTAGTGATCGTGCATCATATTAGATTTTTTTTATTTTAACCTTCTTCAATAAAACCTCCACGGGACGAGAGGGAGCAAAATTCTTAAGGACCTCTGCCCCCGGCTAGAGTTAACTCACTATTTCATATTTTCTAAAACAAAAATAGGTTGCTTTTTTATTAAAAATCTATTTGTGGTAATTGTCAAGTCGAAGCATGTTTCATGAATTCATAATCCAAAGAAACGTATGTAATGATATATTTAGTTTGATTTGAAAATAATTTATATGGTCATGCAGATATTTTTATAAGTACAGTTGACAAAAAAATACTTTAACAGCGTGCCGGAACATTAGGCCCCAAATATTTGATACATCTAAAAACTGATTAAAGTAAAAAGTCTTTTGTTACTTGAAATTAAATGTCAAAACATAAAATATATTAACTTAAACCTCATAAGTATTTTTTTAATAAAAACAAGCAAAGATTTTAAATGGTATTGACTGTTTATTTTAGTATTATTATAACAATCATAAATAAATCTAAATATAAAATTTTAGTAAAACCCCCGATTTCCCTAGAAATGAAACACCATAATATTTAGTAATGTGCACGCGATGCGCTTTCATTTGATACCCCACTCGAGCATATTTGCACCCCCCTCTTTTTTCCCACTCTAACCCCCATAACTTTTAAACGGCTTAACCGATCGTATGATTAAAGTAGCGTGAATCACATTTGCATATAAAAGAAATCTGTGAAATGTTTTCACAGAAACGTTCCAAATACGTTTGAATCATTATGGCAAATTATTTTTCTTATAACGTTATAATCCCAAGTATTTTGGATCATTATGGCTTTCATATTTTCTCCTATTTTATATTGCACCAATGATTCACACATACTGGAACAAATTGGCTTAAAAATTTTGAATGACTTTTACCTAAATGTAATGATTCAAGTAGCGTGAATCACATTTGCATAAAAATTACCAACATACCCCCTACATGTGGGTTGGTATAGTATGGTTTAATATTGTCTGTGGTACAGATAATTGAGTGTGTGTCTTTGCTACATGAAAATAGGATTTATTTTGGATCGTTTTGTATACTCAACTCAATTTTGGCCAGAGTGTGGTTTGGATCGTTTTGGCATAACACGGTCCAATTGGTCTTATTATAAAATAATGCTCCAACGAAATCTGCCTTTACAGGCAAATATTAATATTTATGGAGATAAAGATAAA
The DNA here is from genome assembly GCA_929108375.1 of Gymnoscelis rufifasciata. NCBI lineage: Eukaryota > Metazoa > Arthropoda > Insecta > Lepidoptera > Geometridae > Gymnoscelis > Gymnoscelis rufifasciata. The sequence goes on along the minus strand of OV815302.1, from coordinate 5,098,952 downwards.
AGTTGTTTGAAAAATTTATAATTCGAGCCGGATCGCTAAGCTGGTTGTTTTTGTTAAAAATCTACTCTATCTGTAACACTTTTATAATTTGTTACTTCTTCTTCTTCTTCTTTTAATAGATGGCGTTCGTGAAATTTGTTACTTCAAACCATTGAGATATTTAATCTGTGTCCTAACAAGTGACGTTGACATCACAAATTGGCCGGACAGGTGACGCAAGGATTGACAAGTCACGCACGCCATCAAGAAGAAGAAGACGCAAGGATTGTCTTATTAAAAAATGGCGTTCAGTTCAACTTTTCACCATAAAGTTTTATTTTACAATACAAATTAAACAATAGGAATGTGACAAAAGGCGCATTAACGTTGTACTGGCCAGGTATCCATGGCCACTCAGGGATCTTAAGGGGTAGTGAGATGGCTGATGTTTCTGCAAAAGAAGCGATTCAGATCTCATGAGCGTTTTCAAACTTATTGTCATGATTTATGCCTTCTTCCTAATTTTTGGGCAACCATAAGAGCCCTGGACGTTTGAGTGGCTAAAGCGTATTTTAATGTTTGCCTTCACCGTTAAAGCACGTGTTTAAAGCGCACATAAATTTATCAAGAAGAAAAATCCAGAGGTGCGTGGCGGGGTTTGAACCCACGACCTTCGGAATGAAAGTCGAGTGTCCTCCCACTTAGCCAACACGGCTTTTTTTAACCTACTTCAGTTTAAGTATAGTTATTTTATTTTATTTGGGATAACAATAATCACGTTAATCATTATTATCACTTTATACGGTGCACATAGAACCTAAGTGATCGCGACTGGATTTGTAAAATTCAGAAACCTTACTGACTCATATCTCCAGAAGTAACCACCGCCCAAACTCCACCAAGATTATATTCATACCAACTATTATCACTGCAACAGATGAACAATGATTTCATAATTTTCATACACATTCAATGTCTGCTGCGACCTTTATATTTTCATATGGTTTTCACGTAGTTAAATTAATGAAAAAGGAAGGTTTACGTCTATCATTTCTACGCCGTGGAGTTTGAATAGCATCTAGATAAAATTTGGCAAAAGTAATGACATGAAACGCCTATCTAGTATCTACCTTTAGGTTGTCTGAATATGTAGTTTATTATTTTATAGGATAAATTGCATTTTTAGCTGTTTTTTGTAAAATCAAATCTCTAAACCATAATCTTTCTGTTTGTTTACTTCCATTCATAGATTTAATAGAGCACATCAAATGTTGCGTCTCTTTTATTCTTCATCAAAATGTATTTCTTTCTCTTTTACTCATATTTTAGTATTCACTGTCTTGTGCAAATGCGCAAAAAAAAAAAAGTGGTTATAAAGTTCTGGGGTGGGCAGTTTACGGTCGGGCAGTTCATGGCCGGGCTTTATTGACACGGTCTGGGAAAGCCCAACCAAGAAAAGCTCATCCTTGGAAAGTCCGGCCGGGGAATCGGTATCCACTTTGTATGGTCACAAAGTTCTGCCCCGAGCAATTATTGCTCACCCTAGAATTGACCGACCAAGGAATGCCCGGCCAAAACTTTATGACCATTGGTCATGAAGTTTTGGCCGGGCATTTCTGGGTCGGGCTTTCTTGGTTGGTCAATTTTCGGCCGGGCATTACGGCCTCCCACTGGTTAAAATAAAACTAGCTAGTTTTGTCGATTTGACGTTCAGTGGCTACTATTGCGTCATTGCGAGCATCTCATTGGCTGAATCAAACCCGTGTTTTCGCAAACCAATTCTTAGGCTTGTAAGAACAGAGTAGTTGTCAACGTCATTTTATGACACACTGACAGCTGACAAAGACATCAGTTGCTACATGGTACGAAATGGTAGATAATGTAGGATTATTGTCTTGTGGGAAGTTGGCGCTAGAATGGAGACAAGAATATATACAAAAAATGGCGTTCAACTGAGTAGGTAACATTTTATCCACTTTATAATTTTATTTAACTCGACACTGGCAAATTGTCGCTTCAAGCGCAAAGTCCAATTACAAGAAACTGAACTGAATGCAGATAGGAAGGACATTCATTGGACGCGCTTTCTTTAAAATAAATATGATCAGATCAAGACAATCGAATGCTTACGATATAAGTAATTAGTCCTTAGACTCTTAATTTAAACAATACAGCATCTCAGTCCTACTCTGTGTTTACATTTTTCTTTTTTATTTTGTACTTAGGACCTAGATTCATCATCATCATTATTTCAGCCATTAAACGTGTCCGTCAGGATGGCGTGTCTCATGTCTGAATAGTCACAGGTTATGCACCAAATAACTGTACCTAAACTGTACTAAACTGTACCTATATTAAAAAAAACTGTACCTCAAGCAATTAGATATAAAATACATTGTGATATGGACACGCCATTCTGACGTCAGGTTGGCGCGCATAATCGTGTATCTCCCCAACGTGTGGGAACTATGCTCTGGAACATATATCAATAAACTGTACCTAAACTGTACCTAATAAAACTGCCAACAAAAAAATTGTATTCACACGCGATATCTGTCAAATCAAGAAAGAATTTTTACTACTCATTTATTTGATTTAATGGCATGACGCAATCATGTTTGCCGATCAATTTGCAGCAGGCGCTTGTTGTCTCGTAATAATTACATATAATATTATTAGAATATAACATTAAATTCACATATACCTACATAAGAAGGAAAACTATAACTTATTTTTAATTAATAGAAGGATATACTTATACTTAATTTTTCATTAATTTCAAATCAAACTTATTTCTAAGGTTCCGTACCTCATTTGGAAAAAATGGAACCCTTATAAGATCACTCAGTTGTCTGTCCGTCTGTCGGTCTGTCTGTCTGTATTGGGAAATTTGGTGATAAGCAAGGTTTTATAGTACAAGAATTTTATAGTAAAGTAGTAGTAGTAGTTTTTTTTTTGTTTAGCCTCATAACAGTTGATTTACCTTTTTTTGACACATGGAAGAAGTTGTAAAAATTAAATGAAATTTTTAACCCCTGTTTATTTTGTGATTATTTGTTGATACTTTAGTTATTACCTCTCAAGGTATCCAATTAAAATATTTGTTGATGGCTGTCGTTCACGAAAAAATTGGATCAACAGATTTACACTTTAAAGATTTTTTTTGACAAATTCCAAATCAAAAAGTTGTAGAACAAAATATGTTCACCTGGTGCGTGCCCTTCACCCCCTTTTCGGAATATATACCTTATTTGAAACACCTTGTATGTGTATACTTTTTAGCACTCCACATTTTTAGTATTGGCAATTATTAGTAATAATTATATTAGTTGGAGTAAGTTTTTGTTTTTATTTTAGTAAATTTTGTGTTTCATTTTGCTTACCACCGCCGTCCACAACCTTCCTGAATTAAATTATTTCCATACAACGGTTGTCTGGAAGAAACTTTAAACAATAAGACAGCCCATTACGCATGCTAGGTTCAATTTTACTATTTATAATTTTGTAGTTTTGTTTATTGGTGTTTGTAATAAAGAATTTTCTATGTACATATCTATTTTAAACAGCTTTTGCAGCAAGTGAGGCGAAGTTATTGCATTTTAGATATGTTAATATTTTAATTTCTTTATAAAATAAGAGACTTTAAAATATCCATAACTGCTATAATGTATTTGATTTTCTAATACGAATAGATATGTAAAAATGGAAAAAGGGGATTTCATTTTATTAGGTAACTAATTCTTGATTCATATGAAAAAAAATGGCAGAACTATTTTTCTGGCAGATACTTTCATCGATGGATTAAAAATCTGCCCTTAATTAAAAATACCTACTTATGGCTGAAAATGGAATCAAACAAGTATGAAAAAATTAAAACTGAAAAGCAAATGGAGATATTAATTCTATACAATGCCTAACTGTTATTTGGTTTAAGTACAATAAAATTCTACAATTGATTCATTAACTTCAGCGTCGATTTCTTAGGTACGCATGAGGAAAATAAAGTACCGCCTTGTAATTCATTACGATTTCTTATGTCGAAACCAGTTTCGTGAAAGGAAAAAAACCTATTGCTTCGTAACTAGTATCGTAAAAAGAAGATTTTTTCTTCTACCGTACCTGGTTACGAGACGCCAGTTTCGAACGCGGCCGAAGGCCATCAGCTAACCCCAAACTAAGCAAAGCTAATACTATGTTGATTATATTGAGTGTTTCATTTTAATCAGGATTATGCATTTGAAAAAAGCTATTTCCTAGACATCCTACCGATGAAAGGTTAGAGGTTTTATATGTAAAATCATATAAGTGTTTTCTGACAGGACACAGTTAGTGTAGTGTGTCGTGATCGACGAACACAATGTGATTGATTATGTTTGCTGGAAAAGAACAATGAACATTGCCAACAAGTATTTTTTGCTGTTGGGGCAAGCGCCCCAAGCTTATCAAGCGAAAAAGTAAGCACATTATAACATATAGTTAACCTTAACATAATTATTATAAATTAAAATCCCCCGTTGCTTGTTGCTAATTAAAGTGATTCAATAGATAAGTTTTCGCATTCGAGCAAAACCGGAACATTTTATCCTTAAAATAGTTTCCAAATGACGACGACGTTAGATAAATGTTTTAATGTTTTCGGTAAATTTTCTAGAAGAAATATCCAGAGGTGCGCGGCGAGGGTTGAAACCACGACCTTCGTAATGAAAGTCGAGTGTGCTCCCACTTAACCAACACGGCTTTTAATCGATAATCAATATAAGCATGAATAAATTAAGGATGGCGGACAGGGTAGCCATACAGACTATTATTTAGATTTCTGTGCGCATAACTGAGTAATACCACAGATTAGATACAATCTGTGGTAATACGAAATGCTTTAGAACAACCGTGTACATGGAAGGCGGACTAATATAGGCAATAACTATGCCCAAGCTAGACTCACAGGATTTACGGCTCAACACCCGTATAAACACAGAACATCGCAAGCGAGAAACTAGAATAAAGCTTAGACACAATCACTGTATCAGAGAGCTCTGCGGTTGTGGCGAAGATAACTGAGTGTGGAGAGCTGTTGTGGTGTAGACATGGTACGTTTAAATTGAAGGTATATAATTTTTAAATAAACTTTTGAGGGTTCTTCAATAGCTATATAGGTTAAAAACCTTAATATGTTGTAAAACAAACAATTTTATTCTTAAGAACACCACAAATTAAAAATAATCTTATACGTATTTTCAGTCTTATCATTTACACTTTAAAATATACTGGTGTATGTCACTGACATCTTCTCTGACAGTTGGAGTACTCTAATAAGAGCTTGTTTATGTTTCTGTAAAAAACTTAAAATTATGATTAATTTTTATTTAAGTTTTACTTGACTTATTAAATGTATCTAGTATTATATAATTATTCTCTTTTATAATAATTATTTGATTGTGATATTTATGAATTGATGTACTAAGCTATTATTTAAATTAATTAATGTTATTGGTATACCAAAAAAATTAATTAATGTTGGTGGTAACCGTGTTAATTAATATTAATAAATAAATAAATAATAAATGTCACTATAACCGTTGAACATAATGAAACTTTATTATGTCTTGTTATTTGGGTATGTCAGTAAAATCAGATTTTTATTTCACTTTTAAAACTAACGCGAGTTATACTATTCATTTAAAAAAACGGTTTTACTCACGTAAACTCAATATTATTTTTTGAAAATTACTTTTTGAGCGGAAAAGAAACATCGGAGTATCTATACATATAATATCGTCACAGTTTACGTAAGTATAACCCGTTTTCAAAATGTAAAAATATTTTATGTGTATAATGTATAAAACTTTTTGTTCTTTTCAATATAGTCGCGAATGAAAGCGCGGCTTCATAAAGTTGTCAATATATATAGACTCAAGAATATTGTATGGGAACTTTTTGTTGTATCCAGTATAATTCCCCCAAAAGTATAAGAACTTTTTATCGTAACCTATGTATATTATTACAAAATGCGTTATAAAGTTGCCAGTACGTAAAGACTCAAGAAGAACATGGAGGCATAGCTGTCTTCCTGTCCTGTGTGGTAGGTATACAATACATATAGCCCGGAAACGTCGGGCGACAAGATGTTGTATGCCCCGGGCTGCGGCATAATGACGTGCGGCGTAAAGATGAATCAGACATGTTGATGTAGCTCTCAATACACGAAAGCCGAAGCTGAATAGTCAGTTTTCGTGATTTATTTTGTGAATAAACTTTGTCATAAACTCCGGATGAGGTATCTTTATATGAGTATTGACAGAATGATATTTTAGCATCGAAAATATTTTGATTGTGTATAAAATTTTCTAGTAAAAGTCATTTTTGGGTAAAGCCGACAAAATTAACCTACATTATTGATTAAAATTAAGTTGGTTGTAAAATTTAAGCTGCACTTGTTTGTCAGAATTGATATTAATTTACCAGTTATTACTCGCGTGGGGTATTTTACACCCCAGAGCCTATTTGAACGTTTCCAGTGATTTTAGTTTTAATTATACAGCAATGAGTTTCATTTCAGCTCCCAAAAAAAATATAACTTTTTTATTTAATTACAAAAAACGCTGTGCAGCCTGAGGTTTAATTGTAGAGTACGTTTAGGTAATTAATTGAAACGGAACCTGATAACTAAAACCTTTAAGATACCTCAGAGAGAGACCAGGGGCATTTTATAAGGATGCAACATCTGCCCAAAAACAAAAAAATACAAAATTTAAAAGATTATGATTGTGATATGACAGATATCATTTTCTTCTAATATGTAAAATCAAATAAGTAGTATGTAAAAAAAGCAGTAAAGAAAAATATTTTTAGAAGTGAATTAATGTTTTAACTATACTTATTTTAAATTAATGTGTTCAGTAGAACGGATCTTTATGCAATTTTCAGCAGTTGAATCACTCTACAATCAGTATGTAGAGTGATTCAAGAGAAAGATTTTTGCATCCACGCAGAGCTGGAACGGGTCAGCTAATAACCTATAAATCACTTTCTATTTTTAAGTTGATTAAATAGTAAATTAATCTGTATTTAGTAAATTATTCCAATTCTAAAGCTGGGGTGTATAGCACCCCACGTGAGCTATGTATGTAATTATTATTTACTCGCGAGTAATTACAGGTAAAAATATTATAATAATATTAATAGTTTACGTACTCGACTTTATTTTAAATAGGTACCTAATTTACAAAGAATATTATATCTTCGGCACTTCGAACCAAACCAATTAAGCGATCGCAGACGCCCGCTTCCAAGGACACAATTAAAAGTCGTTATAAAACAAAGATTTAACCCCGGAAATTCTTCCAAAGGGATTTCAATAGAATCAAATGCCGTATTGAGTTACAAAGAAACTGAGCAAGCCTACGTATAAGTAGGTTGACTATGACAAGCTGTAGAACAAACACTAATGAATTAAGATTTTTTATAATTTCAGATTTATGGCAAGCGCTGACATGATTTTTCAGTGTCCTTCATATACTCGTATGTATATTGTCATAATATGATAATGTACTTTTGTCCACAAATCAAAGAACAATTTATTTTTTTATTAGTTTAATATAATAATAATAAAAACATTTATTTCCGACTACAGACACACAAAGACGGCCACACCAAACTTTGACCAATCAATGTAATAGTAGCATAATAATAATACTTTTGTCTTGGCTGTTTTCGGCCTCAGCGACTGCGATAATTGGCTTAGTAGCATAGTAGATAGGTATTCCTATTATTGTCTTCAGGAAACTATATTCTGGTATCTATTCGTTAGATAAGTACGCAGGTACCTACATGTTGCAATTGATCTAACATTATTCAGGAACCCGATTGGCTTTCTATAATTTGCATACCACTTTGAACAGCCTGAGTTTCAACGGATTTGGCAAACCAAGGGGAAGCTAATACGAAATTGCCTTCTCTGTTCGGGAATCGTAGAGCGCAAAATTATTCATTGGTTATTACGGGATTATTTTACACTGAGCTATCAGGCGGGCTGAAATTAGCATGAAAGTTGATTGTCGTTGGGTTTAACGTAGCCTACCTATGTGTTTTGATCATCGAATTTTGGGTATTAATAAAGAAATGGTTAAAAACAAAGGAAGTAAAATAAAAATAGAAAATCATCAATCAATTAACAAGGATATGGTCCCATAAGCTCCCGAACTAGTTTAAAACTGTATTTCAGATGCCACAATGGTGGCCTATTACAATATCAAAAAAATTACAAAATACTTACAAACACTTACAAGCTCTGATTTATTTTGTCGTTTTTCCCGGACCATTTTGTTGGAAATATGCTCATAGTATCCAAGTCAATTTTACCGTGAGAATTTTGACAATTGATACTGTAATTAGTATTCAGATTACACAGAATACTAGCGAAACAGGCATTACAGCAGGCCCTGCACCTACTGACTAGATTTTTTACAAAACTCTTTAAATTTAAACATTTTCTTGAAAGACAGATTTCGATGGTCCCATTAGGAATCGAATCATTACCCATTAGGTAAGTTCGAGAGCTCAGAACATTCAGCTATAATGGTCCATTAGCGCAGCGTGAGGCCCAAAGCGTATGCCGACTGCACTCTGCTCCTGGCATCCTTAATGTGTCACAGGTACGACACACTTTGTGCCTAAGAGCTATGCGAATGTCCTATGAAGTGCAAAGACGAAAGAGTTACATTGAATTAAGTACTAGGGACTGCCGTCGACTTTGCACGGACGCAAAATATTGGTTCCATGTGTGAAATTCAAGAAGCTGTATTGATTGCGGAAAACTGCTTGTAATTTCCATATAAACCCTATGGCTTATAACTGAAGGTTTAAATTTTTTGCATTCCACCTATGAATACTTTTATGTTGTATGCTTTTTAGCGATAAGGCCGCCCATTGTACCACTTGTTTTGGTTATTGTTTACATGTGTTCTTTATGTAAAATAAAGCGTTTTGTATTTGTATATGAAGTGCAAATACATAGCTTATTATAAATAGCTAGCGACCGACTCCGACTTCGCACGGATGCAAAATAGTTGTAGGAACCATAATGTTAACTATTTAACCGTAACTCACTCATTTAATTGTTAAAATCTGAAATAAATCTTACTTGAGCATCCACACAGTAACATCTAGTCCCGTGGTAAACTCTAAGCTTGAGTGACGGATATTATACATCTGATATGCTTAAGGCTTGTTTCACAATCTCCAAGTTAACTTGGGCAGTTAAATATAGAACTATCTCGCTCAGTCAACTTTCAGTGCACTACTTGAGAGCTATATATTTGATCTTGAAAGACAGATTGAGCTTAAAAGCCATGTGAATGTCTTATGAAGTACAAAGTCGAAAGCATTAAATTTGATTATGAACTTGTGGCCCTCTCAATTTTGTTAAGATTTTGCATGACAAATGAATGTGGTTGAGCATAATGCATCATTTTAAGATCTCTTTTTATTACTGCAAAATGTTCGTGCAAATAAAGATTAGAATCAGAATTTGAAAAACGACTTGGGACTTATCCTTTACAATTGCTCCATTGATTGGTAAAAACTGCATTCCATTTAGTATTATTTTTTTAATTCATGCAAACATTCTGACAGATATAAAGAGATTCTCATTTTTCAATTGCCACATCCTATAACAATTCATAATCATAATATTAATAATAATTTATTAAAACCAAAGTAAGTATTATTAATTAACGCAGTTTTGTCACTTTAAACTGCTATTTCTTTAACTAAAACTAACTAACTTAACTATGCCTAAAATAACTATGTCCAAATGTTTCATCTTGAAATCACTTAGACCCTGGTGTTTTAAAGACTCACTCAATTTTGAATTCAGAAACTTTTATAAAAATTTTGAACTTAACGACAGCAGGGTTTAAAAGTCGTTTAGAAGTCTATTTAAAAGAGTATGTAGGTCGTTATGGGAATACATTTCTTAAAATACCGGCTATAATGGCCCATTAGCGCAGTACGGAGCCTAAAGCGTATGCCGAATGCACTCTGCTCCTGGAACCCTGTGTGTGTGTATCAGGTACACCACTTTGTGTGTAGAAGCCATGTCTATACTAACATTATAAAGCTGAAGAGTTTGTTTGTTTGTCAGAACGCGCTAATCTCAGAAACAGCTGGTCCGATTTTAATAATTTACTATTAGATAGCCTATTTATCGAGATTAGGTATAGGATAGGTATTTCCGCGGGAAAATCCATTAAACACGGGCAACATGGTGTCAAAAGTGAATTAGGAAGGGCAGGGTAGAGCCGCGACTTCGCACGCGTGCTCAATATAGGTGCCTCATAGGTTTTACTCGTGAATTGCTCTATTTATTTTGAAAATTGCTTGAAAATCCGTTTAGTAGATTAAATTCCAGTTTTTACAACGTCAGAATAATTATAACAAATCATTAAACTACGTATAATATGGCAGATTAAATATGTCTGATGTCTCACTTCAATGTTTAATGGGTAAATGACAATTCTATTCAGCCATCTTACCCTTCATTAATTATTCTGATTTTAGAAAGTTTGCCCCTAACGCATTCGGACAGATATTAAGATATTCTCAGTATACACTTGTCATAAGCTAAAACTGTTCTAGATATTTCTTAATTTTAAACGCGAATAAAATACATGCCTACATTTTAAATTTACTAGCAAAGTAAATAAAACCTTTAAATTAGCTGACTCAGTAAGGCCGCAAAAGTCAATATGTCGAGGAAACTTGCAAGTCAAACGTTTTAAAGCTACTTTCGGGCATGCCTCCCTCACATTTTCCACAACTTTAACTTTTCAAGATTTTCCGAGCAAAGTTGTTTTAACAATGCAGGTACTATTATTTATTCATTCGTAACATTCCTGCTTACAAGAAGCAAAGCAAAGAGAAAACAAAGATTTTAACCCGTTAGCAATGCATGATTTCATTTTATTTATTTTTGCCTCAGTGAAGCTGTAGGCGAAGGCTGAGCATAGCTTGCGGTGCAAGAGGGTATATATATATATATATATATATATATATATATCTTTAAATGTATGTATATTATATTAAGTTTATCAAATTTCTAGTACCCGTAACACATGCTTAGTGCTTACCACGGGTTGTTCGGCAATATTTATTTATGAAGTATGTAGTTTAACTTCAACAACTTAGTAGAGTAGTGTAAAATTGTTATATTCCTGCTAACAAAAAGAAAAGCAAAGAGAAAACAAGGATTTAAAACAATTCAATTTCAGTTTATTTATAAGCAATGTTTTAGAGTAGAGTAAATTTCCTGCACTCTAAAAACATTGTTACTTTTTTTCACTTCCCACATTGAAGGTTCTAATCAGAAAAGTCCGGAAATCTGTTACGGGCTGGATAGACGCGAGGGAAGTTGGTAATCTCCCGGCATTTGCAAGTCCAATCTGGGGTTTCCACCTGCGATGAGATCGTCAAAATTATCCCGGATTATCCACAGGTCTCATGTCCTCTGTTAGCAAAAGTCACTCGTTGAAAGGCACAACCTGGGGGATACTGGACCCGAAAGTTGATAAATGGAATATTTAAATACTTAAACTTTTTGCTTAAGCTTTTACAGATACGGGGCCAGGAGTTTAGCCTCTGTTTTTCTCCGTGCAACATCATTAATACTATATTCCACTCCTGTCAACGCAATGCAAACCGCGAAGCTCCGTGTCCGAAAAAATACAGAAACCTAATAGATAATAATCACATATTACAAACTTAAACATATTTCTATGTCATTGAGCATTTTATTTCCTACTAGCAGCGCCCCGCCCCGTTACACACGTTACAATGGTGTTTTAAAAAGTGGCTTTGTTCTATTTGAAGTTAAAATCTATGACCATCTCATATTTATAATATATATTATTATTTATTTTATATATGAATTGCTTCTAATTATGATTGAGTCACATCAGAGAAATTTTGCCTTAATTGTAACATCATGCAAACCCAACTCAGTATTTAAGAAACATTTGTATCGGCACAACCGAAAATGCTTTATAAACACTCTAGAGATGGATTCCAAAAATGTGCAAATTTGTCTCAATTCCCATGTCTGCGGTACAGACACATTCAGAAGTGCGAGTACCTCCAACCCCTCATTTCCATCGGGCGTGAAAGAGCTGATACGGCTCCCAGAGCGTCGCGCACTCTCAAATGACTCACATTACCCCAAAATGGCTTCGTTAATCGCCTGCCTTGTATTTGCTGTTCATTCCGAGGCCAACGACTTGCAAGAAAACAATTTCAAATAAGCCACTTGAAATTTTCGGCAGTATAGCTTGGTAGCCCGAGGCTGAAACTGTGTTGTGCTAGATTGTTCTGCTTAACTGTATTAAAGAAGCAGAATATAAATGCTTAACCAATTAGAACATCTAGCTCCAAATTAGAATAAGCACAACCGTAATAAGACCGCTGTTTGTTACATTGTCTTATGTGATTTGTTTTGTGTTTTAATTATGTGCGCAATAAAGAATATATTTTCTTAGTTATCTTATCTACAAAAAAATACCATCTTATGCAAAATAGATGGCTTTTTCTAAAAAGACAAATGTTAATGTGATCGACAAGGACAAGCGAATGTTAACGGCAATATACCGTTAGCATTCGTTTGTCCCTGTCGATCTGAAATACATAGGTTTCGTTGATAATTTCGCATAAAGCGGTTAATTTTTAACCCATTTTCATTCAAACATTATTTGCTATTTTCATTGATTACTTTCCCTTTTTTTTTTATTAAACACTAGTGACCCGGCTTGTTATCGCGCAGATGTGAATTATGCTTTAAACCCTCGTCATGAATAACTTAACTTTTGCTGCTGAGAACTGCTGTATAATCAAATAGATAGTACAAACGATAGAAACAAAACTTTGAAATACTAAGGTGGCTTTACTCGCAACTTCAAAATAAATTTGATAAGTCAAGACAAAGGGCTCCGTGTACAGTTTTTTTACAAAAAAAAACACCAAATTAAGTAACAATTTTTTTGTAAATTGCAAAATGATGCAGTCTGTGCGGTCACCCATCCAACCTAACGCAGCGTTGGTTAACTTTATAAAAATCACGAGTACGGCACCCTCATAATTTTTTTATTATGTCTTTCAGTTAATAATAATAATAAATTCTTTATTGTACACAAAGACACAGTAATACAAAAGGGTCATACAATAAACAAAATGTACAAAAGGCGAGCTTAACCCTAAAAGAGTCTCAGTTAGTTGTTATATCGCCAACAGAAATACATAATCCCTCAAAATTACAACTCTCTATCTACCAAGGTTCTTGAGATACTTGAGATAAATAAATAAATAAATATACAGCCTGGTGACAGACAGACAGACGACGAACCCTCAATAATAGGAACCCGTTTTTCCCTTTGGACACATAAAAAAGAGTTGCTTTATGATGTTTGTGTGGCTGATATTTTAGAAGAGGTTGAATAACGGAATACTCGTATTTTGATAAATAGATTTTGCTAACATAAAAACAGAGAACTATGAATCTCGTTTGTACTGTGAGTTTGTCGTTTGTGTTACTTAAGTTCTCATTGACAATATGTAAATATATAATTTCGCCCCAGCATAAATTGGTTTTGTGTTGAAAATGAATCGTTATTTATGAGGTTATATCGTTTAATTTATAGCATTGAAGCAAGTTTTAACCCATGCTGAGTTGCTGACCCTTTTAATGTAAGTACACTTTAGCTCTGGGACATGATTAGATGGGGTTGGCCATCCTATTATGCAAAAGCTCTTGAAGGAAACAATCTGAAGTAATGTACTACAAAAGCTTATTTCAGGATTGTTGGCTTCCTAATTTGTTTGTGCCAGTCAAGTGTCTTGATACAATAAGTGAATTTCCCCGAAAATAGGGAAAAACGAAGACAAATTACCCTAATTTTGACCTTGTTTGTCAGACGGTAGTTCTGGTATTGAATTTTAACAGGGGATATTTCTAAGAACTTTACTAAAAGAAATACGTTTTTACTTTCTAAATCATCACCCTATGAACGATCTCTCGAGAGAGAAATTATCATAAGTTACACTATTCATTTACAAATGGGATTTACTCACGTTTGTAAAAAAGAATAGATATACGTTTGTTCATTTAAATCCTTTCTGGTTCAGCCTGTGGTTTGCTGTGACCCAGATTGTTCCATAAAAAGGTCTGTCTTTTATTGTTGCATTTTATTGCGGACATTTTTTCCTGTAGGAGATCTATTTTATGTTCTAGTTAGATAAAAAGCAACTCGAAAAACGATAAGTATGAGATGGACTCATCACCAAGTGTTCCGAGTATTTCAACAGACAACGAAGTCGAACGTCGAGTCGTCAACGAAGTCAGTAAGGTTCCCTATGTGTTTCCAAATTATAAGCGCGCACATATTTTAATTGTAACATTTTTTTTTTAAATACTGTTGATGATTTTGTTTTTTCAATACAATATTTTTAAATATTACAAAGAAGGGATGAGTTGTGAGAGAAAGTATATGAGTATGTGTGGTCATAGCAAGCAAAAGACACAATTGCCGCAAGAAACATCAAATATAAAATTTAAAATGCAAATGTAGTAAATATTGTACAAAATCGGCTTAGGTAGCCGTAATATATAATATATAAAGTAGTAGTAATATATAAAAGAGACCTACACATTCCCATAAACAAGCCAAAATTAAGAATAAATATAGCCTGACTGCAACTTTCCTTTTTTTTGATATTTTTAATGTCTTTAAGGCCTATTACGATAACCATACCACGTGGCATCGTTTATAGGCCTTTTTTAATTTTTACAAAATAGCATCTTTTAGTCGCCATATTGACTGACTTCATTTATTTAATGACACTCGCCGGACTAAGAAGAATCGATCGACATATCTATATAAATAAAAATGAATTGTTGTTCGTTAGTCTGATTAAAACTCGAGAAAGGCTGGGCCGATTGAGCTGATTTTGGTTTTAAAATGTTTGTCGTACTCCAGGGTAGGTCTAAACGGTGAGCAATTAAGGAAAATTTGCTGGGAACTTTTTTTACCCGTGCGACGCCGGGGCGGGCAGCTAGTGAATCATATAAATCAGCCCAGGCGTTTGGTATGTATAGTGTTAAAAAGGAACATACAAACATACATCCAAAAACATAGACTGATGAACCCATTACCACATTTTTGCGACGTGCAGTCTGATAAAATAGAAATAAACCAATAATACCAAAGCCATATAGAGGTAGAATTGCAAAAAGTTAGCTTCCTACCCAGAAAAGCCAAGTTCACATCGGAGCAGCATGTTTAAAATAATTTCCCCTGGCAATCTTGCGCAATTTGTCACTGTCGAGTCGGGGATACGATCCATATGCAGTACCTACCACTTCGCACCAATAACTAAGGAAAAATAAGTCTCGGAGGATATTATTTTTGGAATTTCACAAAGCGTGTACACATTGTCTTTGTTTTTCAGAGAGCCAGTTTTTAGCGAACATTTTATACAGAGTGTTCGAAAGTTACAGACAGTGCGCATAAAGTATATAAAAATCATATTTCTGGCTAATATAACTAAATTAGATAAAATACACATTATTTGCGCCTTATTTTACGAGTAGGTATTAGAGAGATAAAAAAGGAAAGCTTTTATAAAAATGTTAAAACAGATTGACACTAATTTAGGACCATGAATAACATTTACTATCAAACATTCTATAAACCAGCTATTGTGTCTGATATAAAAAGCAAAATATATTTATATATACGGGAGTTAATAATTGAGAAAATGTTGTATTATCATATTCGCTACTGCTTCGAAATTTTCAAAAACAACCAATATCCCCAATGTCCTTATTAAACCTCAGGAAGCGGAAATTTATAACTTAGGTACAATTTATATAATTTACCCATTCTACCAAAACAAATCGATAATCTTAGCTTGACAATTTCTCAGATAGCTACTCTCAGCTACCTACACAAATGCCCATAATAACCTGTAAGGCAATTCTCATTTTGCCACGCACCACGCAGCGTAGCGCGTGAATGCGTGTTCTAACGCTTGCAAGTATCTATCTCCGTTTGTAAAAAAACACGCAATGCAGCGTGATGCATGGCATAGTGATAATCGCCTAAGGGTGAAGTCGATGTAATAGAAACCTACGAATACAATACAAATTGAAAAAAATAAATAAATAAATAAGTGTACATAAAAACACCGATGTATATGATAGGAACTACACAATTAATATTTTGTCCAGTTAAAATCATAACTTTGCAGCCTGGAGCTAAGTTAAGATTTACTTTTAAATCCGTAGCTTGCAGGTATTCGAGTAGAATATTAATAAAGCGCACGGCTTAATGTTTGCTTGTGTACCTAAAGAAAATACCTTAGTTCTGAACTGTCTTCATACTCATACAACTTACCTACTGTTTAAAATGTATAGGAAGGTATATAGTTCTTCTAAAATAACCGTGTAAAGAAACCCCGAGCATAAAATGCAAGCATTCTAATCCCCGTTTTGAGAAGTCGGTTGAAGTTTTATTTTGAGTCTAGGAGTCACCAGAACTAATAATAGTTTCATATTTAAAACGAGGTTTTGGTAAATATCTGGGCCTTAATTAGAAAGCTATGGTTTATTGTGGTATTTGCAAACATCAATGGTTATTTTTTTATGAACCCCTCGTTCTAAAGAAACAAATTTTTTTTATTTATTACAGCGTGTTTTTTTTTTAATTAAAAAAAAAATTAAGTATTTTTTTAAGCTTAAAGTTATAAATTTATTTTAGTGATAATACCGGCCACTATTTAGCTATGTTTGTGCCAAATATCATGACATACTATGTATAAATATTTACTCAAAATATCCGGTCCTAAGAACCAAGTCGGCGATACAAAAAAAAACTAAAAAAGTTTGTATACTGTATACTGAGAGAATAATATTCTAACTGGGCTCTAGCAAAATAACATGTCAAAATGTATCGATACCACGCGCCAGAGACAATTCTATTTAAACCCCAAGAGAGAAAAAAATGCTTAAAGCCGGCTAAAACCGTAATTACTCTTTTGTTCGGTACCATTCACACAACTTTTGGGCTCATTTTCTTTCACAGCACGTCTTCTTTATCATAATTTCGTGTCAGAGTATTAGACAGCAGCTCAGGCCTTCGGGGCTAATTAAAAGCCAGCCTCTCGCATTTCAATTATGACTTTCATTTATACCCCTCACTTTGTGCAGAGCGTTACACAAAGCTACAAAAAATACGCCTAAACCAAGTGTGATTCAAGCTCCGCCGCTTCTCCGTTGGTTAGCTGTAACATTTCCTGAATCTCTTTTTATTTTTCCTGTAAATATTTACGAATTCTTTATAAAGGTATACTTATTTCAAAGCACCTGTAGGTGGATTCCATCACGGATTACAGGCAGGATTTACACAATTTACTTTAGCCGAGGATTATTGTTTATGGAGTTGTCAGTGACATTTACCAAGTTTCTGTAACCGTTTAAAATCTTATATATAAAATTCTCGTGTCACAGTTCTCGTTCCCGTACTCCTCCGAAACGGCTTGACCGATTCTCATGAAATTTTGTGAGCATATTGAGTAGGTCTGAGAATAGGCCAACATCTATTTTTCATTTTGCAAAACAACGTTTGCTGGGGTCAGCTAGTTTATTATAAATAAACAATGATACCGTTTAAGCCACATAACTATTGAGTTCTACTCTATAAAATCACTTTACGGAACTTAAATCAGCACCCACTAATTTCATAAATTTTAAACCACTTTCATGCATATGAAATTTACGAACTTCATCAGACTAAAAACTATTCCAAACTAACACCCTAATTTTATAGTAGTTTGCAAAGTTTACAGATTCGGCCTGACACAGTTTGCCAATCTGCACCTAAAAACATTTTCCAAGCTCGTTTCTTTTTCATACGAGCGTTGATTTTAACTTCATTATGCCGCCAACGTAAGCATACTTTAATCCCTGCCTCGACAATTTTCACCACAACGCTTGCACGGAGCTTTCAGTAAATGTTCAACATAATAATCAAAGCCTTTTTCTGTTTAACAGTAAAAATCGTGTTATAAACAGGTGTAATGGAATGTAACTGGTACATTTTGTTAGAAAACACCGAGGTTTCAGCTCACTGAATATTCAGTGGACTTTTTATCTGATTGTGAAATTTGTATATTTGCTTTTTCGTTATTGTCGTTTCACCAAGGATGTTTTGCCTAAATAGAAGAACTTTAAGCATGATAAAGTAGGAACTACAATTTAATAGGTATATGTAGACAGATGAATATTATAAACAAACCTACATTTAATAGATCTAGACTATGTTAATTACCTTATAACAAGGATGTTACTAATTTATATTGCGATCCGTCCAAAAGGACTTTAAGGCTGTGGTATTTCGTAGAAACTTCCAAAGTCAAATATCGAGAAATGAATTCGTACGTTCACGTTTTGCCTCCTCGTGTATCAATGTGCGATTAGCATACAGTGTCACACCGTGTGACATTCGCACAGTCACGCATAACTGTCATCTGTCATGTCGTGAGCCAAGGGGCGCTGTGGGCATTGAAATAGTTTCTAATATTAAAATAAGGACATTGGCGTTTTAGTGTCTCTAGGCCCAACTAGGGTTTTATACTGGCTGAGTTTATTTAAATATCCCTGAGTTTCCCCAAACAAGGAATTTTAAAAACCATCAAACATGATTGATGATTACTTTTATTTTAATATTTATTTTTTAAAAAAGGCTGGGATAAAAATGGGGTATAAAAAATAATTGGAAAAGGAAAGCCATACTCAAAAGAAACACAACATTATCCGGTACATCTAAATTATCGTTTAGATTCAAATATTATAAAATTGTGTAGGCAAAATTAAGAAGAACGAATAATTAAGTAACGTAACTTACTAGCGAAATGCGGGACTCGAACCCATAAAAAACATTTAGATATTGTGCTATTAAAATTATATAAATACGCATAGGTTAAATAGAAATACATTCAGTTATTGGATGACCTCATAGGTATAATTTTAATTAGAAGCCAATATAATTTAAATTAATTGCCTTTAAAAAAAAAGTAATTAAAAGAATACGAATAACTTACTAGACCGAGTAAATAAAACGGGCGAAGGGATTAGTGGTAGATCAGTTCTGTATTTATTTTGTGAACCCGCAAGCCACAGCCGGCGTATTATTGAACTCTGGCAGCGTGAGTGTTATCGAGAACAGAAGTTTTTAGCACCTACCCACTATTATTAATTTAATTTTGAAACTTTGTACGTTTCAACTGTTTAACTTGGTTTTTAACGAGTTTACTTTAAATAAACTGAACTTACCTTTTTTTACTCGTTGTATGGAAAATATAGAATAGTGAATTTATTTTATTTATTTAAATACTTTATTTGAACAAAAAACTTTGTACAAAAAGGTGGGCTTAATGCCTAGGCATTAAGCGTGAATATGATTCGATAACTTCTAGATAAAACAATAATAATAATTCCCGTTGAATGGTTAAGTGAAGCTATTGTTGAGGTGAATGACAATCTTGAAGCCATAAATAGTTGGAGCAAATCATTTGGGCTGAAAGTAAATCCCAATAAAACCCAGGTAGTTATTATAGGAAGCTCTAGGATGATTGCCCGAATAAATTTTTTAGATTTACCTAAAGTTACTTTTAATGGCATTGTCATAGAAATTAGTCAATCGGTAAAAAACCTGGGTATTATCATTGATAGGCAGCTCACATGGGGTCCTCAGTTAGCAGCAGTAAGTAGGAAGGTGTTTGGAACAGGTGCTTCCTTAAAAAGACTGCGGAATTTCCTCCCTACCTCAACTAAGATTGCTCTAGCTCAAGCGCTCCTACTCCCTATACTAGATTACGCAGATGTATGTTACCTTGATATTACCGAAGACCAACTTAACAAGCTGGAACGGCTTCAAAATTTCGCTATCAGGTTCATATTTGGTCTTCGTAAATATGACCATGTTTCCGATTTTCGGAAAAAACTCAACTGGCTCCCTATACGTCTGCGACGTAGTGCTCATATTCTCAATCTTCTTTATTCTGTCCTTTTTCTATCCTTTTCGCCTCCTTATCTAAAAAGCCGATTTCAGTTCCTTCACCAGTCTCACCCACTATCTCTCCGTTCCACTGATACGCTTCTGCTCAAAATTCCCAACCACTCCACACAATTCTATGGTGACTCTTTCTCTGTGAGGGCAGCTTGTCTATGGAACGCTCTTCCTGTCTCCATTAGAAAAGCAAAATCCTTAAATATCTTTAAAGGCATGGTTCATCAACACTATCTACTTATGTAGTGATATATTAATAATACATTTATCGTTTATCATACTTATGTATTTTCTCCTGTTTTTTCTTATTTAATGTATGTATTTATTATTTATTTTTATTTCTTTTTCATATTATTTATGTATATGCTATGATCTTTGTGCACCGTCTTTCGTGTTCCTAACATATCCTATCCATCCAAAGGTTGCCTGGAAGAGATCGCTTTAAGCGATAAGGCCGCCGACTGTACAACGTATGTGACTATTGATTGTTATTATTAAGTTAGTCTGTAAGCATTTGGTGTACAATAAAGATATAATCTATCTATCTATCTATTGATCTATCTATCTAATAATAAATCATTTATTTCAGCGGTGTCTCAGGAGCATATAAACATATACCTTAAAGACTAGCATACATATATAAATCTTATATACTAAAAACGTATAAGGGACTAACTTTCATGTAGAAAAAGAATCATCGCAATCGGTTTTCGGAGTTAAATTTATAGTTTTGAGTTTAGAAGCTTTTGTGATTAGATTTTAAGTTTTTCATGACGTTGAGTCCCGAAGACTAGGTACATTTTTCGATGTAAAGTACACTGTTCCCAATAAAAATGATAAACTAAAACTCTCCCGTTTAAAAAGAGCTACATAACATCGCTGTCGATGGGAAGAATCGCCGCGCTCACAAAATGAGTTCGCTAGCGAAACGACGCAAAATACGAACATGCATAACCCATTGAGATATACACTTTGTATATTTTCAAAATTGGTATATAAAGCGATTATTTATTGTTGTATGCCTAAGCCTATTTGTCAAAAATAAATCTTTAAATCACCATTTTTGACCAACCGATATGAGGCAAAGCATGACCTAAAGAATAAATTACGCCTCTATATCGAAATATTGTGGAATGAATCGAATCGAAATTTGTAAGTGCCATTCACACCCTTTAAACCCAATGAGGTCGCCATCATTTCAGAATAACTACTACTGGACATAAGCCTCCCTCTCCTGTCACTTCAGCTCGAATATAGACGTTACCAAAACAAACTTCCATCGTAGAGGAAGTCTTACACTGCGTTTTCCGATCACATCGGTCCTAACGGCCATCCTTCTCTGCTACTTAGTGAACTAATCCGTCCGGTCCGGCTACATCTGTGACCTGCTTTTTCTACGTATCTGAATCTATATCTATACTAATAATTCTCCTTGGTGTTTAATATGTATAATATAAATAATAAATCTAAATTTAAAATTTAAGAATAACCCCCGATTCCAATGCCTTAATTTCCTTAAACGTAAAACAACATCATCATCAACATCTCAGCCGTAAGACGTCCACTGCTGGACATAGGCCTCCCTCAAAGATTTCCAGTAGTTTCGGCTGGCAGCGGCCTGCATCCACCGTGAGCCCGCAGCCTTCACCAGATCGTCCGTCCATCATCTAGTTGGTAGACGTCCTACGCTGCGCTTGCCGATCCGTGGTCTCCATTCTAGAACTTTTCGGCCCCAACGACCATCTGTTCTAAAAAACAACATAATATTATAAATTAAACAAATTATTATTTATTGTGTTAAAACAACATAATATTATGTAATGTGGACGCGATGCGATTTCATTTGATACCCCACACTAGTATATTTGCAGATTTTCGGTTATCCTTACCCACTCTCACCCCCATAACTTTTAAACAGCACAACCGATTCTCATGAAACATGTCTAAGAACACTCGCGCCAGACTCACCTTTCATACAAAAACTAAATTGAAATCGCTCCATCCGATCGGGAGCTATGGTGCCACAGAGAGACAGACACGTCAAACTTATAACACCCCTCATTTTTAGTCGGGGGTTAAATATATCTGTCTATTATATTAAGTATTTTATTTTATTTTTGTTAATTGTTGTAAGTGTTCACTTCCTCTTTGCTTGTGTATTTGTGTGCTTGTTGTGTTTGTCCGTAACGCCAACAATTGGTTCTGTCGGAAGACCAGCGCTGGGTTACTAGCATGCTAGTAACCTGGCACATGCTAAGACATAGCCAGTTTTTCTGCTAA
Source organism: Gymnoscelis rufifasciata (assembly GCA_929108375.1). Lineage (NCBI taxonomy): Eukaryota > Metazoa > Arthropoda > Insecta > Lepidoptera > Geometridae > Gymnoscelis > Gymnoscelis rufifasciata. The sequence continues at coordinate 5,076,585 of OV815302.1, read as the reverse complement.
ATAATATTTAAATTTCTGTGTATTTATTGGTATTACTGATTGTATTATTGTTCAGTAGATAAATAAATATCTTTTATCTTTTTATCTAAGTATAGCACCCGTAACACAAGCTTAGAGCTCATCTCAGGAATACTGGTCCTAGTTGAATAATTCTTTCATAATATGGGAAAATTCGTTGTTCCCCCGAGATGATCCATAAAACACAGGCAACACCGTTGCGTGAAAAGCCAGTGATATAATAAAATATCTTCTTTAAAATAATTATGTTGTAATGAAGATGTGGGGGTACTTGACAGTGAGTTAGTACTTGACACTTTAAACTTTAGATAGGTCTATAAAAGCCAGTAGCATTACTTAAGTTAAGTAACTTTCATTTTAAAATTATCAACATTTCAACTACATTTAAACAGAACTTTAGTTCATTTAATATGCACGCATTGCGAACGCGTGAGGTGTTGTAATATGAGGTATCTGCTTGAATTAAATATGTATGAAGTTCCGCGGTTAAGTAATGTTTAATAATAAACTTCGACTTAACTTAAATAAACTTCAACTTTTTATTTTTAAGTACCATTTGTCTTATAAGTAAATCAAAGTGTGTCATAATTGTAAGCTCAATAATGATAAGTTAATGAAATAGGCATGGACATTAAGACGAAAAATCTGCTGTCGATGTCGGCCATTTGTAATGCTAAAAGTTGCCTGTTTTCAATTTAGCATTTATGCAATATGGATTATGCATGACTTTTTTTCTAAGCACAGAAGCTAGCATGTCGAGAGTTTTTACTAAATCATAACTAAAAGCGTGATGTCAGTTTGTGGTGGACATTAAATAATAAAAAAATGTACTTCAATTGATACTTTAAACTGTAAACTTTAGTTCTCATGTGTACATTACGAACGCATGAGGTGTAATGCGATATAGCGCAGACTGTTTGTAGCACGCGATGCGTGAAATCACTTGCGGCAAGCTAATCGAGATCAGTGGGTTTAATCATCAGGTGCCTATCTACCCACATTATAACAGTATACTGAAAGATCTTGCTGATAGATTTGGTGGGATATGGGTCAGTAATAGGTACCTACCAAACTTATAATTCATAAAATTTATTCAAATCACAATTTTTACATTGTATCTAAATATCTATTCATCATCATCCCTATTAACGTTCCCACTGCTGGGACACAGGGACTTCTCTCTAGGCGAGAGAGATTAGGATAAGGAATATCTATTATTTATTATTATTTAGCCTGCACTGTCCCACTGCAGGGCAAAGGCGAATGCAGGCAAAATGACGAGTCAACACGGTATCAGGCCATGTGCTCAAGTGAGAGCTCGTCCCACCATCTAGTCCTGGACCTTCCACACGGTCATCTGGTTTGCGGGGTCATAACAAAAAAAAATCAGTAATAACAATTCTTAATTAGAAAATTAATTTATCATTAGTGTCCTCAAAATTGTCTTTAATTAAAATTTAATAATAAGTAATAGTTATTAGCCACTAATTCACTAAGGTTAAATCTAAACAAAAATAATTATTTCAAATCATGAATTATAATGTTTATAAAGCAATATTGTAAACAATGTAACTACATAATAACACCAAAATTGTAAGAACTGATAAAGGGTGATACTATTCGCTTCTGTAGAAAATTTAACCGAACTGTCAAGACAATATTATTACCTTGAACATTTTTATTTTTAACTTTAAGTTGACCTGTCCATATATGCCCTGTGCTTCTAAAAGAATAAAAGTTTTGAGTTTTAATTTGAGTACCCACATCCCACAAAACAGACAGAAATATATTTTCAGCTTAATCACCTACTGAATTCAATATAATTTACTGTCTATATTATGAAGATAACCTTCAGACTCAGTAAAGTTGCTCAATAGTCATTTACTGATAAAAAATAATAAGTTTTAAATAATAGCCATGATGACTAAATAAAACAATACATTATATTTAGTCCGTCTGTCAGCCCGTCCAAAAATACAGGTCAACTATTTTTCGCTTTATCAATTGAATAAAACGTGCAAGAGTATCAAAGTTTCGGAGTTCCGAGGGCCTTACGTGACGCGAAACTGCAATGCAATGTATCGTTTTCATTTATCGTTTGCAAGAAAAAGAAAAAAGAAATCTAAACTTCTTTTAATAACCTCATTCCTCCTCCTCCTAGCTTCGTGGTCCTCAATGCTGAGGGTCGTGACCACCCTTAAGAATCACTTTCTCTCGCACGATATTTTTCCACCTGTCTCTGTCTCTAGCGGTGTGAAGGGCGTTGTGAACTGACGAGTTAAGAGTGGTGCCGATCTGGTCGGACCAACGAACGGTAATAATCTCATTGATGCACTTATTATTAATTTTTAGTATTCTACATATGGTACATGATAAGGTTTTCAATGATGAATGAAATTTCAAGAAGGTAAGCATATTTTGGTGTATTTTTACGGACAAAATAAATTTTCTTCAACTTCCACACAACTTTACCAGCCATATAACAAAAAAAACACTACATTTCTGCAAAACCAAGATACCTACTTACATATTCAAATCAAGCAATATTACAACAATAAACCATAAATTCGCTCCCTAATTGCTTTGCATTCCGAAGAAAGTTTAACCAAAACAAATTCTTACCAGAATTACAAATTAGAACAATTACGAAAGAAAACACCGCAAACAACAAAACTGCTAATAACGAAATAAGCGTAAACACTTTCCGCAGCAAACAAGAGATTTCCTCCCGGAAAATTAATAATCCATTCCGCGAACGAAAAACCAAAGCTCATTATTAATTTCCTAAAATACCGCCGACTCATCGAATCCATTCGAAGATATCGATATATAGGTCGTACAGTCAGCTTTATATTGATATGAGCTTTATATCTGTGTAATGATGATAATATTTTAGATAATAATTAAGTTAATAACTTTGTTGTTCTTGGTATGTGCATCTTACCGTTAAGACCATGTAATTATAAAACTTAAATAAAAAGATGATTCGACATGCGTAGGTTAGATTCCATCTGAATAACATAAAATAAAATTGCTTTTATGTTGTTCAGATTATCGTGACTCTTGTATTCCCTTATATCAATTTAACGCTGACTGTACTTATATCTAGTATCAGGATGCCTCTTGAATCATGCAAAGACTCTGAGAATGTTCGAGAGAATTTTTCGATTAAGCTCGCTCGCGGCATCGCACAACAACGATTTCATGCACCTACATCTTCTATTTTCAAAATAGACTATTCCTTTATCGAAATTGCCAATCGAAAGAGGTCGATTATTCCAATCTCTTCATTGGGCGGGAAAAATAAAAATATTGAATATTAATACTATGCTGCAGTGCGAGTTATGTTTGCAGAGCATTTCCGCATCTCTCTCTCTCTACCCCTTTATTTCTAAAAAAAAATATACAAAATGAGCATCGCAATTTCTGGTTTCGGGTCTGGGTATTTTATATGTATAGTATGTATGTATTTACAAAAAAAAATGTATCTATGTGGTATATCAGTCACCTAACACCCATAGTACAAGCTCTGCTAAGTTTGGGTTTGGGTGATGCTGTGTGAGTAGTCCGGAAATATTTATTTATTTATTTATTTATTGTTACATATTTTGGAAAGGGGTTAAGGTATTTGAATTGATAAGGTATTTTCGTTACCAAAATCTTGTGATAAGCTTCGTTCAAAATTAGGTTGGCTATCCTTGGTTGTCAAAAATCATGTTGAACATCTAATGGCGTAAAATTAATAGGTATAAAATATTGATCGGACAAATTTAATTGCGAAATTTGTTTTACAAATTTTACAAACCTAACCTCTATAAAAATATTCTGTATTTACAACATTTTCAATTTTCAACACAAATTTTCTTAATGGTTATCCACATTGCTCTACTTCAAGACAGATGTTGCAGCAAAATGAGCAACCAATCTAAAAAAATGGTAGGGACAATGAAACATTTCTCTTGTAAGAAATTTGTTGGAAGCACAAAGACAAATGAGTCTGCTCTGCTCACAGCTCAGACACATAAATTACAAAATGTAATATGTTCTAATTTCGAACGACGGCAGTCGTTAGAAATTATCCTTGTAATTTCGATTAGAACCTACTTGAAAAACGGAACAAATTGTCGATTAAAAAAGTATTTCAACAAAAGACCAAATGACAGGACTTTCTTGACTTTTTTCTATTCACGTCCGTAAGTGTTAACCTTCTGAATCCTTACACGACATAATAAAAAGACTGCCAGTACTTGACACCAAAAAAGTCCTACAGTTACTCGAATCCGCAGAAAAAAATGTAAGAGGTTACATAAAGGAAGTACGTGGAAATTATGGTTAGAGCAACATTTTAGGGCCCGCATACCGACCACGGTACACAATTCGTACCTTTGGACAATCTAAATTTAGCATATAATTCACTTTTACCCGACGAAGGTAAAGTTTCGCCGACTAAATTATGTTAGTTTGTTAACTTGCGGTTAATGTGAACCCTAGCTAAGCCTTTACTGCGATTTAATTAAAATATGCTTCAGAGTTTATACACATTCCTGCTTCACATTTTCGATGTGCATTTTACTTTGCTTATTTGGTTGAATACTCGAAATCTTTTCGCTTTCCAGAATTACTTAGAACTTACTTCCAGAACAAACCAGTATAGATGGAGAATTTTTTTACATTTAATTTAGCGTGTATTGTCTATTGCAGCAACTTACAACGACAACTTATATTTATTAATTACACATGGTTGGTACGATATAACATTAAATTATCATGGTTTTTAACAATATTAAAACGACCTATGATTTGACGGTTTTAGAATTAACGGCAATAGACGGTACAATTTATTACTAGATAAGTAAAGGAGGCTATTATGTTTGCCAAATACAGGAATTTTAATTGAGAATATGGTTTTCAATTTTCCGGATCGTGGATTTATGTAGGCAGGTTATACAAAAATAAAATAGAAAATAAAAATAAATATATAAAATTTAAAAATCATTAGTGATAGTTGAACTGGTAATAAAATAATCACAAAAAGTGTAAACCGTCTCATTTGCCAATGACTGTGTACCTAACTCGCGAAACCATCAGTTTATGCCGTGACCATGGCGCTTAAAACAGCACATCAAAATAACGAAAAGCTCAAAAACCGTTTAATCATGGTATTTCCCGTTTTAAGTTTGAATACACATACGATGTTCTTATAAATCGAACAAAATTGTTGAAAGGTAGTATTGTAAGTTTTGCTTTTGAATAGTTATGCATAATCATAACTATCAAAGTTTCATGATAAAGGTACGAGATATTCTTAAAAACAATAGAAAAGGTGCAGACAGATAAATAAATAAATAATAATTAATATTGGGTATGTTTATTTCGTACCCGTGAAAACTCGGGACGGACCGCCAGTAGGTATTTGATAAAACATATATAAAAATAAGAAAAATAAAGTCACGTCACGCTACAAAGTCCTCAAAGACATTTTCCCTGTTATATATTTTATCGGTTCAACTGAGTAACATCTTTTACACTTTATAATTTTATTTAACTTGACAATTGCAATTTGACGCTTCAAGCGCAGAGTCCAATTATAAGGAATTGAATTTAATGTATTTTATCGTAGAAGCCGTCTCAATATTCGAAGGTAGTTTGTATTTAATATTTCAATAACAAAGTTCGTGTCTTCTTACCTCACCACCAACCTCTGGTTATCTGTTCTTAAAATATGATAAGCGTTTACAGCACGTTCCTTAACGCTTAGGGATCGTGAAGAAGAATAAGAATAAGAAGAATAAAAAACATTTATTGCATAAAGTTATTACAAAGAAAAGAACTTAAAACTAAAACGTAACATAGCTAATAAGGTACAATTAAATTTTTAATCGATTATTAATTCTCTTATATAACTTTAGGCAAAAGGGATAATCTCAGCTTGATGCCGACAAGCTGTTTAACTTGTACGGCGCTGATTTTCAGAGAATCCCATACGACTGTTTGATGTTGCATTATTTTATGTTTAAGAAAGACTATCCAGACATATTGATGAGTTCTTTACACTCGCGGTGGTTTGTTTCTGGTTGAATGGATCTATGGTGCTATTTTTTCCTTATTTACGTGATAAATAAAAGTATTTTTTTTTTTACATTGTTTTGTTGATAATTATTGCATATACATATATTAAAAAGCGCGATCTCATCTCAAAAGTATGTATATTTAATTATTAGTGCAGGTACTGGTGACATCTTGGGCTCTTTAGTAGACTGGGCCCGTTCCAACCGGGCCTTCGGGCCCGATTGACGCAATACAAGTTTTGAATAGGTCAACTGACTGGCGCGAATAAAACTGGGAATTTGCTGGTCTTTTACTATGGTTTGAATTTCTTAGAGCTTTAGTCAATGATTGGGTGGAAGTACGTTGACATTGGCCTTAGCCGGTAATAATTTAAATATAGACTAGAAGAAGGAGCAATCGAAGTGAAATAATCTTTAAAACTGAATCCTTGGCATCGAAAGATAATCTGCTTTCACAGTTGGACCCTAGCCAAATGAGACCGCTAATTAAATACCCCAATAGAGGATAAATTATACTCCAATGGCGACAAGTACGTGTCAGTCAAGCGTTTTCAGGATTAGGATTGTAGATAGATAGATAGTCTAAACTTTAGTGTACTATAAACTTACGAAGACATATAAATAAACTGTGAAATTGTAGTATGTATTACGATATTTATAATATAAAAAGAACATAAATGAAATTATAAAATTCTGTGCGAAATTTGTGTTGAAAGAACATGTTTTGGGATGATGGAGGATTGGGATGTTTTTAGGAGGCCAATTAAAAGTTTACATTTCAAGCGCTAAATAATAAAAGAAACACAGACAACAAAAATAATTGTGTAAACTGGTACAAAAAAAGCAAAACTAATATTAAAGCCCAATCAAAAAATATTGAACATAAATAATAGTTGTGATCTATTAAGAATAAAATGTTTAGTAGACCAGGGTAGAAAGAGCGATTCTTCCTCTCCAACATTATTTCCAGACTGCGTTGGTTCTTCTTCCACAATTTCTTCTGAATCATTAACTTCCTCGTAGGTTTCTTCTTCAATATTGGAGCAATTCAATATTGGTATATTTAATTTATCTTTAAATAGTTATAAATAGGCATTTACGCATATAATTTTTAAAGAAGATTCGTCAATTTTCTTCAAATATTGTAGATGTCTTATTAAATATTAATTTTATTAACTTATTTGTTTGTTAATTATAGTAGTATATTTTTATTTGCAATTTTTTTGTTATCAATGTCACATGTAATCTAACGTTTTTCGAGTAATTAAAGTGTAAATTTTAATAAATAGCTCAAAATTATTTATAATAACAAAAAAAATTTTTTCGAATTCAAGTTTTTTTTTGATTTTTTGCATTTTCTTAGAAGATTTACTGTAGTAACATATATTTTTTTTTTCACCATCGGAAAGTAGAGATTTCAACGAACAGAAAACATACCAACTTTTTGAAAAAAGCTGATATTTTGACGGGTGAATTTTCGATTGAAAATTAGGGTGTTTTTTTGATATTAATTCAAAATAAGGTGAAAAAAATAAATATTTTTAATCAAATAAATTACAGCGTATTTGGGACATAAAAAAGTAAGTTTTCACCAAATTTCGTTAAAAAAAAATGTACAAGATAAAAATAAAAAACAAAAACTTGGTTTTTTGCATTTTTCACATAAATTTTGAGGTTATGTGAAAAAAGTTTGAATACAAAAGGTTTAGATCTTTTTATTACCTACAACTTTGCCATTTGACTTTTTTCGATACGACTTTTAGTTTTGCCGGAAATCGAGAAAAAACATTTTTTACCCTTAAAAACTCAACCCCATCCCCTTCCCGACCTCAGATCGCCCGTAAATTATTTTTCCTTTCATTTTTATAATATTCCCCTCCTTTTCTAATGGGTTTCATCCTACTATTATTTTTTTGGCTTTAAAAAGAATCGACCCTGGTCCAATATGTATAATTTGTATAGACAAACACCGGGTCAGGTAAAATACATAAAAGCTTATAAAAACATTAAAATGAATAAGTTATATTAATGTATCATTATTTCCATGTATGTATGTCGTTAATTTTGTTGTCCAAAACTACTACCCTTTTATTTAACTCTTTTAGTTCAGCAATAAGCTATGCCTTGAAATAAATAAAATTATTGGTAATATGAATACACCAATATTGTTGTACACTAATATTGTTATAATAACAACATATGAGATGGAAGCTGAGTTTTTCTATTCGCTTCTCAACTCAGTGTAAAAATTGAAGCGTCAAGACAATGTTATTTTCTTGGTTATCTTAGTTTTTATTTGAATTAGCTTTAAGTTGACCTGTCCATGTAAGTAAAGGCTACTAAGGAAATAAACAATTTATAAAAAAAACTCTATTTTCACCTGACATAAACTTTTTTATACAACCACTTTTTTATAAATCCACCTGAAATTTCTTTTGGAGTGTGATTACATACCTTCTCTCTTGTGAGCCACAACGAGGACTTAAAATGTATTAATTTATCTTGAAGTAAAAATCCAGAGTTTGTTTTAACAATATTCCACAAAACCACGTTCAGCAATATTAGCCACGAGAAAAATTGCAATATGCACTTGCCAGGCAATTTATTGCTGTTTTTCATTCACACGCGATATATCTTTGCCAGACAGTAGTGTGGAGCATTATGCAAAATATTTTTACCGACCATGTATCACTCGCTAATGTCGCTTTTGGAAATTCGTTTGAACTGCAATGCAGTTTACTTCTACACTTAACATTGCAATTAATTTAATGTGAAATTTGGTTGATTGTCGAAAAACTAGGTAACGGAAACCGTAGGAACCAGCAAGACTATAGTCTTGATAATGTCAAAGTCAAAGTCAAAACGTTAATTTCCTTAGAAGCACATAGCCTACATGGACAGGTCAACTTAAAATTAATAAAAATAAAATGTTTAAACAAAAAATATCAAGGAAATAACATTGTCTTGACAGTTCGCTTCAATGTTTTATACTAAGTTGAGAAGCGAATAGAACAACACAGCTTTATCAGTTATTACAATTTTGGAGTTCTTATTTATAGGTAACTATTTTAAGTTTAACATTTACAATAAAAAAAATGCTTGTCATATAAGGTAGCTATTATAACGTGAGCATATCAGTCCTGGTCAACCAGAATTATTAGAGCCTGTCAATGTGGAACTAAGCAACATCTATCCAAGCAGCATCATACTTTATATAAGCGCGAAAGTTTGTGAGGGTATAAGTTAGTGTGTAAGTGTGTGTGTAAAGACTACTAGACTAGGATTTTTATGAAACTTCACAACAATATACATATATGTAGCTTACATTTCAGAATAAAACATTTCTCGGGAATATACAATTATAACAAGAAAAGAGCGATTTGAGTCAAATTTGGCATGGATAAAGCTGTTTTCCCAGTAATGCACAAAAGCTACGTTTAACCGCCGGATTTTTTTTATTACGCGGGAAAAGTCGCGGGCGGCCAGCTATTAATAATATTTTTTTTGTAACTGTCTTGTTGAACGCTGCTGAAAAGGCATTCGTCGCCTATGGGAGGCATACATTTTCATCTGTGTTTATAACAGTTATCTTTCGATCCTGTAAAACTATACAATACTAGCGGTCCGCCCCCGCTTCGCACCTAGTTGACCGTATTGTGAATCAAAACCATTCTCGAAACCACTTAAACACACACAAAAAAAAATCATCAAAATCAGTCCAGCCGTTTAGGAGGAGTTCAATGACTAACACACGTACAGGAGATTTATATATATAAAGATAGACGGTACCATTTATTATGTTGGTACATTAGCACCTACGGCGAATATTCGTGTCAACTTGATGTGGGTGGGTGGCTTGGGTACGTCGTTGCCACGTGAAGTATTTTACTTCAGAATCTTCTAATATAGACAAGAATTTCGCGTTGTTACACGCGACACGTACCTAACTATCTTCGCCCGCCGATGTAGCTGCACCAATATACAACTCGCAATACAAAGCAGATTCCCACAATGTGTTCGTGTGAATCTGATTTTTCTGTCAATCTCTTTATCTCTTAATTAGGTTGGCTAGCTTTGGCGCCCTAAAGTCATGCTCAACAGGGATAAGAATAATTTATTTGCATAAAACATGAGTGTAAACATGGTAGTCAATTATAAAAGTGTCCTACATGCTATTACAAAACCTAACCTCCAAAAATGAATCTGTATTTACAACATTTTTTGTCTTTATAGTTGTGAAACTTCCACATTGCTCTACTTCAAGACAGATGTTGCAGCAACATGAGCATCCAATCTAAAAAAGATGGTAGGGACAATGAAACATTACTCTTTTAAGAAATTTGTTGGAAGCATAGACAAATGAGTCTGCTCTAACAGCTTAGTTGTTCGGACGCATAAATTACAAAATGTAATATGTTCTAATTTCAAACGACCGATGGCCTCCTTGTACTAACGAATAGAACCTATTTTTTTAAAACCAAACAAATTTTCGGATCAAAACAGAATGACAATTTAGCAAATGTGTTATTTCGAACAAACCCCCTTAGGAAGTTGTGATTGCAAAATAATATGATTAATAATTATCATCATTTCAGCCGTAGGACGTCCACTGCTGGACATAGTCTTCCTCAAAGATCTCCAGGTATTTCGGCTGGCAGCGGCCTGCATCCACAGTGAGCCCGCAGCCTTTACCAAGTCGTCCGTCGCACCTAGTTGGTGGACGTCCAAAGCTGCGCCTGCCGATCCGTGCTCTCCATTCAAGAACTTTCGTTACTAAAATCTGCAAAAAGTACAAGGCTTTGTACTCGTAACAGGTCACAGTGAGCGTGTAATTATGGTTAAGGCAAAATTTTACGGCCCGCATACCGACCACAGTACACAATTCGTACCTTTGGGCGATCTAAATTCAGTAGATAATTCAGTTTTTGTTTACCCGACGAAGCTAAAGTTTCGCCGAATAAATTATGTTAGTTTGTTAACTTGCGGTGTATGTGAACCCTAGCTTAGCCTTTACTGCGATTTAATTAAGAAATGCTTCAGGGTTTATACACATTTCTACGATACGTTCACGTGAATTTAACTCTGCTTATTTGGCAGAAAGCAGCAAGCTGCTGAGCTCCCAACAGTAAATTACCCAAAAAGATGAAACATCATATTTTGGAACTCCATAAATTAGAAAAAAAGGATGAAGACGCTAATGGGCTTCTTACCCTGAAAATCCTGCAGTACTACCAAAACACCAGCTCGTAGTTCTATGGACTGATTGCAGATAAAAATGGAAGTAGAAAAAAATTGCTGAAATTGCGAGATGCTCGAATTTTCGCTGTCCGCAATTACTAAGAATTTTCATAGAGAAAAAAACAACATGGAAATGAGGAAATTATTTTACTGTTACATTAGCGTGAATAGTACCTAAGTATACACCCTTTATTTGGCTCTGGAAATCGCTGTTTATTGCACATTTTTCAATTTATTAAATAAATATACTTACAAAGATCTTGTAATTCAAAATTAAAATGTATATGTAGGTAAATTTCACCCAAGAGAAGTTAATGGTTATATGATAAAAGAAATAGTAATTTTCCGCCAAAACGGAATCAAAATAAGCATTTATTTTATCAAACTGTCTATGTAGGTAGTCGATTTTCATTACGAAAATCATGGGTTCTAACCACACTCAACACCTGTATTCTTAAACATTGTCTTATTCGTTCTATAGAAGTAAACCTTTAAGTGCGGTTAAGAAAAATATCAAAGAAACTCGCGCTTATTCTACTCCAGAAGTAATTGATGAGTGCTTTTAACTTTGTTTATTTTCGCGTGAAGATCTAATCTTGGGATTGCCTTCAATTAAATCCCAGACAATACCTCTCCAGTTATATAAAACGCTTTAAAGTAGGCTTGTGTAGTTCCTGAACGAAGTACTAATTAAAATAAAAGGCCTGTTAAACAATCCATTCCAACCGCCAACTGACAGCTCAAAATGACGTCATAGCGTTCACGATTGGTTCCGACAGCCTAGAATGCTATCGGAAGTGACCCCCGACAAAGCCTAGGAAGAGCTGATCTTACGGGTTCCGGGTTCCAAGCGATCAGTTTTCAATTCCCACAGTAATAATATGGTCAGGTGACCATAGACAATCGGTGGGTCGGAGCCGATCGTGCAATTGCCGTTTTACGTTCGTGCAATACCCACAGGTTCTGTGTTTTTTTATTATTTTATTTTTAATATTAGCGGAAACTAGTAATGGCCTTCTGTCTACTCGTTCTGTTTTGGTGCATATTATCAATAATTAATTATATTATTGATAATACGTAATTTATAACCTAGCTGTAAGTTTTCCTGTGTTGGCTAAGTGGGAGGACACTCGACTTTCATTCCGAAGGTCGTGGGTTCAAACCCCGCCACGCACCTCTGGATTTTTCTTCTTGAGAAATTTATGTGCGCTTTAAACACGTGCTTTAACGGTGAAGGCAAACATCGTGAGGAAACCGGCATGTTCTGAGAACTTTAAAAAAAAAGAGTTTGAAGGAAATGTGACATTCACCAACCCGCACTTGGCCAGCGTGGTGAATTAAGGCCTAATCTCTCTCGTCAAGAGAGAAGTCCCTGTGTCCCAGCAGTGGGAACGTTAATAGGGTGATGATGATGATGATGATGAAGTTTTCCTAAAATTGTGTAAACAAATAAATAAATATTTAATAATTATCGCTGTCAATTGCGACAACATTAATTACATATTATATTATAACTTAACTAAATGCCAAAAAAAAACAAACAACAATAAATTACAATTACATATTCATATTTCTACTACACGCATAAATAATGCTAAACAATATACATAAAGATTCTTACCACAACACAACACAGTGGTACACCCATTTACATTCTATTCTTTCGTTCGAGTGAACTAAGATGTCCGAACGAAAGAATAGATTATAAAATATCTTAGAAATTTAACTCCAGCTGTTCCTATATAAATTGGTAATATGTATACAGCAAATAAGTTGGCGGCACTTGACGGCAAAATCTAGTTGTCTTCAGCGTGGCTGGAGCGTGAATATTTGAATCTGATTTTGTTCAACCTTGCTGTTGGTGAACTAAATTATTCATTTGAATAGCTAACTTCTATTCTCTAGTAATTGCTTACTGTAGTAACGAGAGTGTAGTTAACTTAAACTAATTTTAAATGTTACGGAAGGTAATCTGTCTTAATCTTTTTGTGCGTAAAAATAAAAAAAAAATAATGAGATTTTTTAGATTTATAAATACATACCTAACTACCAAACCAATTTTAAGACAACTTCTTTTACATCATATTTATTTTAAAGCCCTTAATCCACCTTAAAATTCATTTGGAATGCGCTGATTTACTTCTACGAGCAACATAGAGAGGCGACCTGGGGCTTAAAATTGATTAATTTATCTTGAAGTAAAACTTCAGCGTTGATTTAAAATACTCCACAAAGCCACATTCAGCAATATTGCCACCAGAATAATTGCAAAATGCTTTTGGTAAGCAATTTATTGCTGTTTTTTGTTCACACATGATATCTTTCTCGCCAGCATGTGTGGAGCATTATGCAAAATATGTTTACCAACCCATGTATCATTTGCTAATGTCGCGTTTGGAAATTTGTTTCAACAGCTCTGCAGTTTATTCTCCACTTAACATTGTTATTAATTGAATTTTTAATTTTGACAATTGCCGAAACACAAGGCTACGGAAATGTACTAAGGTAAGAGACTATTTAGCATTAAAGGAACATTTTGCAGTATTTATAATACTGTCATGTTGAATGCTGATAGAAACGAATTCGTAGCCTATGACACTACCGAAATATAGCATCAATAATTATAAGCAACTATTTTATTATACGGTATTTTTTGGACAAGAAATATACATATTTGTGTTATGGATCTGCATAAGACAAATCCCAAGAAAGAGAACAGAGGAGGTTATTTGCTTTAGTTTTTTCGTCTTCGACTAAAGCCTTAGGAAAACAGTGCTTAGTTCTTTAACTTATCTACGCTATCCTAGATTTCCTGTTTAACATTTACCAGCTTTCTATAAGTTTTGTTCGCGTTTTATTTTAAAAATGTCAACAACGCTGTATAAGCGTCGTTTAATATGTTTAAGTAAAAAAATCTATGTATGTATGTATGTCTCTTATATTTAGTATATCAGATGTCTGGTACCCATAACACAAGCTTAGAGCTTACCACGGGGCAAGATTTTGTCCTGTGGATTGTCCGGCAATATTTATTTATTTATATTTATAAGCAGCCCGGCATCAAGTTATTCTATAATTCCCTATATTGATTTTAAGATTTTATAGAAAGACAAACAGAAACAGTTACTATAAATAAGTAGGTACACAAAAGTATTATACCTATTACCGTAGATGGTTATGAGGTGAGCGCACTTTGATCCACACCGGCTGCGCCATTCACAAAACACTGTGGTCTACGTGTATTGAACAATCCTATGCGCTCGTGTATTCGTCGCTAGGCTTTGCTACCCACATAGATTCAAATAAATCCAATGCTGATTAATATCCATTCACTACGGCACAACTACGTGGTCGTATTAACCGTGTCAAATTAACCACAGAATTGGTTCGTGTGATGCCACGGTACGTTTCAATAGTTTATTATCTAGCTAATCTATGCAGCTCGTATGGAATTCTGCAAACAAACAGAAGCCAATTTATTGAAGACTAACTGTCCTCTGCGGTTTTACCCACGTTACAATGGATTTGGCCGCGAAATTAGCTTCTCAACTCAGTATATAAATTGAAGCGAACTGTCAATACAATGTTATTTTCTCAGTAATTTTATTACTAAAAATAAGTTTAATAAATTTTAAGTTGACCTGTCCATGTCGCTGTGCTGTCTAAGGAAATAAACGTTTTGACTTTGAATTACTTTTTTCCCCGCACTTTAGTTTTACTCGCGGAGAGGTGAAACAGTCCCCACAAAAATTTATTTTAACGCTTTGGTAACACTGTTTCATAAATACGAGTACCTATACACATAGATCTTCCTAAGTAAATATAAATTCTATTGATTTCTATTGATTGATAGATTGTCTGTTCAGGATAAACTCAAAAATGTCAATTTTACGGATTGCCATATGGTTTCACCAGCCTCAGCTCTGAACTGTTTAAAAATACATTTAATTATTCCCAAAATGTCTGTCATAAATCATTGCCTATTTGCGGGATTATGCGTGGTTATCCAAAACTGTATTTCATTTACTGAGAATTAATGGCAGCGCTTATTAGCGACGGAGCTAGTGTTAATTGCTGTTAACTGAATCCCCAAACGAATATAAATATAATTTCCAATTCAACTCGTGTTCAACTTTGTATAACACAGCAGTCGATCATTATTAGATCGATGGAAATATTCATAGGCAGAAATCCGTCCGACGGATCTGTGCGCTCATAACGTAAAACTCCAACCCACATTTTTGGCATGCTTATGATTAGGTGATCAGACATCTACCAGGTTGCCAATTCAAATGTGGCCATAATTATTAAAATCATTGTTTATGGAGTTTCGGACAAAAAATGCATTGTGGTACTTTGCGCCCTCAATTTTTTACCCTCGTTTGCGGCCAGATTAATGGCAAGAGCGCAAAGGGAGACGTGATTTTTCAGTATTCTTGTACTTTGTCATTAATTGGATGATATTTTATCAAAAAAACTTTTATGTGATGTTAAATGCGCTTAAAAATTTCATCGTGTAAATGTAGTTGTTCCCACAATAATACCTGAACAAACATTAAATTGAATTTTAGCTAATATAATTTGTAAAAACAGTCGATCTAGGATTTTTAAAATTGATTTTGTTTTGAAAAAAAAACACAAAATATAATTGTCATATTGTTTTGATAGGCGCATTTTACTAATTTGAAAAAACAGGTACCTACTAAAATTATAAGCCGATCCTAGTTTATTCCGTGCGTTTCATGAAAGTTTACACATAAATACATCTTATATATTTAGATATTTGCGTATTATAAATTAATATCTCCTGCTGGACTACTTCGCGTCTGTCTGTCCCTATATTCACTTATAACATCAAAACTACTTAACGTATCTATATGCCGCTTTCTGCAAAAGGAAGGAAGATTCAAGAGGAATGTTTGCATTAGAGCAAAAACGGGTCAGCTAGTAACATATAAATAATACAATTTTGCATAAGTGAAACCATCAAAAGATACTCTTATCAAAAGATCCCAAGCTCTGAAAGTTACAGTTTCAAGCTTCTCGGCTATCTCCTGTAATTGCAAAAAATTTTGAGAATGCTCAGAATCCGCCGTATCTCGAAGAGGGATTCTGTAATGAGGTCCCAGGGGACAAGATTCGCCTCCGATGCCTCTCTGCTGTCTTCGGAGTGGATAAATAAATTAGTTTCCTCAGATTGGACTTTATTGCCTTGTTTTGATTGTAATGTTTTGGTAGCGTTGATTATTTATTTTCTAGTTTATAGCTAATGGAAGTGTTGCGTAACGGGAAGTAAAGCGTAGATCTTTCCCAAATGGGATGATTGAATTAATAGGTAAAACGGTAGTCGATACTAGAAATTTATGAGATCGGCCTATATTGCGGCGCAAGAGGTAGAGGATTCGTTTTCCGCCGATGGGTCAAGTGTTTGTATGTTCTGCAAGCACTTTCTGCTTGGTCTGTATGATAAAGTAAATCAGATGTCTAGTACTCGTTACACAATCTAAGAGCTTACCACGGGGTTAGATTATATTGTTGAGTATTGTCCGGTATTATTTATTTATTTATATACAACAGAAGATCCTTTATTGAAATGGCAGAAATTATAATGCTGAGTAGGTGTGTGTACTTACTAACGACCCGCGCGACTTCGCACGGACGCAAGATACTTATACAAAAAACCTTCCTGTTGAACTTTTATAACGTTGGGTAGGTAGCTACTTTAATTGGCTAAATTGAGAATATGTACCTACAAGTTTTGTCTATGATGTTGATAATGATTGAAATAGCACCTAGATACGATTGACCTAGTAACTAATCCACGTAAAGCCAAAACACCAATCAACCGGTCAAATTGTCTGGTCAACCGTATCTTATATAAATATCTATCACTGGAGAGGGCGCCCGGGCGGAACTCTAAGCAGAGCACAACTATCTGGACTCAGAATAATTCGATTACATAATTTACTCAGAATCCCATGGGTTCTGAGTTCAAATTGTCATCCGTTGGAATTGACTTAAGTTATTATAATTTTACTGATGTAAACTATGGAATATTCTCATACTATGCTTAAAGCGAGTGATGAATGACATGCAGTATTTAATTAGACTTTTAAACAACCTTACCTTCAACGAGACGTACTCTTATCTTATCTATATTAAACAATGTTAAACTGAAAAAGCTTTCCAGTCATATTCATAAAAAATTGCAAATTCTGCCAAAACTGCTAATATAACTGAATTGGCTAAAACACACAATAAACCTATTTAGGCCTTATTTTGCGACTGGTAAAGAGATAAACAAGGGTGATAAGCTTTTATTGAACTGTTATTAAACAGATATAGCATTAATTAAGGTTTATGAATATCGTTTATAAAATTTTGTTGCATATAGTATATTATGTACATATATCAGACACTCGAGACCAGTGTCTGAAATTACCGATTTTAAAGACATCAACATATGTATATAAAGTGAACAAAACTCGTAGCTATTTAAACGATGCTGTCAATTAAATAATTTTACTTTAAAATTGTATTTAAAGCCTATTTCGGCATCATCAGAAACCATTTTCGTTTCATCATAAAGTTACCTAGAGGTATTGTGGATCTTTTATATTGAAGTTTACTTTCCATTTAGAATCCAATTATTTTTCTTTGTTTCTAAACTTATTCCAGTAACTGTCTGTAGAAGGTCTGAGGCATGTAGGTAGGTACATAATATACCATGTACAATATGTACATCTGTTCTATTTGGCTGAATTAAATTATGATAATTCAATGGCTGTTTTCAAACGTTCCATAATGCCGCCAAATTCTTAAATTATTTATTGCACACAAAAACAAATACAAATATTAGGTATACCATAGGTTATGTACAAAGGCGAGCTTAACGGCATTCTTTTAAATTTATATACAACCAGTTGAGCTAAACATATTAAAAGCTCATATAAGCACCCCTGTTTACGTTGCCACAGCTGGGACACAGGGTTAGCGTCTGTCTGACGAGAGAGAGATAGAGATTAGGCCTCCTCCACGCTAGCTAAGTATGGATTGGTGAAAGTCACATGTCGTTCAATCTCTTCAAAGTTCTCAGAACATACCAAGTATTCTTAGGAATTATTAATTCTTGTACAATAATTTAAACATATTCGTCATCATTACAAATTACTTAGAAAAATATCGTGTACCTAAGTACACAGGTCGTGTGTTCTAAGTAAACAAGTAAATCTCTATATGGTAGGGATTTTCCTGCCATGTATCAGTGTAATTAGCACCATAACTCCTAATGTTAACCGGTGATTACGTAAGGTTAGTTCGGGGCAAACGCCTGATTCGGATTACGTTAAATCTCGCCATTACTGCACTGTCCAATTATTTTGGTAGCCTAAATCAGGATTATAGAATTAGATGGAATTCCGGTGCGGGCATTTGTATATTTCTTCGCCAACGTGTTGTACTGAAAGTGTTATGATGGTATAATAATGTAGACATATTTTCAATTTATTTAAAAACGAAATTTACTTATAGCACTAGAGTTGATATACTCTCTTCTCTCAATGAAGAATTTCTTTTGGCTCTAGGATCCGAAACTATGAAAGTTTATCAAAACTTACGAGAAAAGTATCTGAAATTTGAATAGACTAGGGATCATGTCGTTTCGAGAAAAAAATTACTACGAACTTATAGGAATGGGGTCAAAAAGTAATGAGTAAATATCAGAATGATGAAAATAAAAAATGGGGAATAAACGGAACGGGAATTAAAATGCTAGAGAAAATATATTTTGGGATGTAAACGGCTACAGTCAGTTTTACAAAAGCACACACAACCTTTAATACATACTTAACACAAGACATTTATGTTCACCATACGTATATTTTATTAACCCTTATTTTATAATTTATTTCTTAATTCCAATTGCTAGAATAGTACCTAAAGGCTAATTTATTCGTCTAGTTAAACCTTCCCTTCTCACTAAATCCTTCAATATATTTCCCATTCCAAAGAGAAAAATGATTCGCTGTTTTCTCCAAGTATTTCCGAGTCCGCGCTATTATTTCATTTAATGAATTTCATAAATTTGTTCTGGGAAGTTCTGTAGTACTTTCCTCT
This sequence comes from Gymnoscelis rufifasciata, assembly GCA_929108375.1. NCBI lineage: Eukaryota > Metazoa > Arthropoda > Insecta > Lepidoptera > Geometridae > Gymnoscelis > Gymnoscelis rufifasciata. The sequence goes on along the minus strand of OV815302.1, from coordinate 5,057,146 downwards.
CCGTTTTCCTGGAAGCATTCGACCATTTGCGCGACCACCCGTAAAAGGAGCATTATCTTATAATTTCCTCGACCTTTTATGAAGATTACGAAGCAAATCACTAATGTGAAAAAAATGGCCGTAAACAAAACTCCTGCGGCATTATATCACTCCACCCCATTTTTCCACAATGGAAAATAATTTCCTTATTTTATTTGTGTGAAGTGCCTAAGCTCCATTTTGAAATCCGAGTTAAGAGGAAAATAGATGAGACGTATTGCGACAAATCAGACTGGTATTTTATGAACTCGAGTATTGTAATTGTTTGCAATATATGTAGGTATATTATGTTGTTTTGATTAATACAATCTATACCTACTTATATTATAGAGAGGTATATATAGTTCAGTTTCTTTTAATTGGACTTTACTTTTTTACTTTACAATGTGCCAGTGTAGAGTTAAATAATATTATAAAGTGTAAAAGATGTTTCTCAGTTGAACGCCATTTTGCGTATATATAGTTTTTGACGTTGTGAGAATGTTTGTGATGTGTAGGAATTGGAATGACACTTGGTACACAGATTCTGCGAAGCTTGAAAAGTGGCATAGTCTGCTTTATACCGCGGGAAAAACCATTAAACGCGGGTAACACCGCGGAGTACCTACAGATAGTTATCAATATTATGGATCTGTAATCCAAAAAGTTTTGCAGCTTTTAAATATTTACCATGACTGACTTTCTAAGACGGCTTTGAAAAAAGCCGTTCGAACAAGCCACGCCAAGCCAAGTGAATTAATAAGCGATAACCGACTTTTACTCGGTTATCGCTTATTAATTCACTAGTATATGAATAATTAATTAATAAACAAAACATGGAAATTAATAAACAAACATGAAAGCGCAGTTAAGAATTTTATCTTCATAGAATCCTTTGTTAACTCAAAGTCAAAACGTTTTTTCCTTAGACGCATACGCATATGCAAACATGGACAGGTCATAAAGCTAATTTAAATAAAAACTATGAATAATCATGGAAATAGTATTGTGTTGTAACTTTTTACACTGAGTTGAAAGCGAATAGAAAAACCCAGCTTTAATGTCTTATGTTGTTATTTTAACAATATTGGTGTACAAAATGGTTACCACATAATACATAAACAAACACAACCGAATTCGAATAAATTTATAAAAAATATAAGGTTGTCTGGAAGAGATCACTTTTAGTGATAAGGCCGCCCATTGTTACATTATTATTTAATGTATTTTAGTTCTTAAGCATTGTTCTGTTGTATTATATTTTTGTGTTTCAATAAAGAGTGTTGTATTGTATTGTATAAACCCCGCCACGCACCTCTGGATTTTTCTTGTTGAGACATTTATATACTGTTTAAAACACGTGCTTTAACGGTGAAGGCTAACATCGTGATGAAAACCGGCATGTTCTGAGAACTTTAAAGAGTTTGAAGGATATGTGACATTCACCAACCCGCACTTAGCCAGCGCCAACTCAGCCAGATAAATTCACCATTAAGGCCTAATCTCTCTCGCCAAGAGAGAAGTCCCTGTGCCCCAGCAATGGGAACGTTAATAGGGTTATGATGATATTATTTACTTACAAAATATTGAAATCGTGTTTGTAAAGCGTATAAATCATCAATTTACCTGTAATAACTGATTTCCTACTTCCTACTCAACCACTTTTTGTTAAAAAACCTAAGTTAAAAATTGTCTTTAACCTTCGTCAAGAAAAATATTTTAGTATATTCAATTCCATTTCCGTATTTCTTTAAAGCAGCAGCTATCATTATAAATTCTCGTCAAGGACAAGTTTAGTTCTACAAGAAATTTAGCTTTGAAAACATATATAATCACTTGAACGAGACATTCGTACTCGTCGGTTAACTTTCCAAGTACCCAAGTAATGCATTGCAAATTGCAAGTCGGGGCCAACCGCATCTTCGGGAATTTCAGATGGAAAGTTCTGGAGGCTGTGGTTATCGAATTTATGTGGAGTGGACCTCTCATGCAAATTGTGTAAATTAGTACTGTTACATTAACCCTCAGACTCGCATAGTAGGTACCGTTCGGCACACCTAAGTAGGTGACATATAGAAATTTCCATAGTGCAGTAGAGTTTTTTGTCCAACTTATTTAAATTTCAAAACTTCTGTATCCAGTTTTTTAGTAATCAACCAAAATAGACATAGATTACTTACATAACTATATTAGATACATAATAGATTCATATTTGACATACATTTTGATCTTGGGAAACGTATTGATTATATACTCTCTGATCTAGGAGGCTATAACAAATAATAGGCACCCGTAAATTAATTATGACCTAGGCAAAACAATTGCTTTAATTAAACAAAGGGTTTTGTACATAATCCTTTTAGCAAAGCTAAATAGAAAACTTACGTAATGGTACCCAAATCAAATTATTAAAAAAATAAATATTGAGGGCAAACTGTGAGAATTTCAGCTGGAAAGTTATCCCATTTATGTGCAGTGGACTCTTATGCAAATTAGGTATCTACATAGATTACGAGTAGTACTGTTGCACGGCAAGTTAAAATTATGTTCGTACCTAGATAAGCACTGTTGTGCTAGCCACTGCCTTAATTTGAAATTTCCTTAGCGCAGAGAAACTTCGTGTTCTAGTAGATACTTTAGTTGAGTATTCGAATCGTTTCATGTTTCCATTTATTTTGCCTTAATCATGAACACATGGTTAATGTCATACGAAATCTTTTTTATCGGAGACGCACAAAATGACGTTCAATTGAGTAAAATCTTGAGTTACTGACGATTCGGACACAGGTTATTCGGACACAGTGTCCCAATTAACACTTTTGATTTTAATATATTTTTTACTGTCGATTCGGACACCATCAAATTATTAAAGCTGTTGAGTACAGTCAGCTAAACATTTTTTAAGCTAATCGTAATATAATGTGACGAAGCTAATTAAATTAGTTAATTAATTAATCGTCAGTAACTCAAAATCTTTATCACTTTATAATTTTATTTAACTTGTCACTGGCAAACAGACGCTTCAAGCGCTTCAATTATATTATAGGGAATATAAATATATTATTTAAAATTGGGTTTAAAAAATAAATTAAAATGTAATCCATTAAACCAGGGGTACCAACCACTTATAGGAATCAATTATAAAAGATCAAATGAGCAAAAACACGAAGTCGAGGGCAAACCACATATTCGAGAATGTGTTTTTTGACAGGCAATGAAGTCGCTGCTGCCTTAATTCTGGTGAATCTTCATTATCCGGGTTCCACGGTGCCTTTGGAAGGGATGGCGGGCAACAATTTTACGCTAGTACCGGCGAACTTAATAATATCTACTGGAAAGTTGTGAAATAAATTATGAAATTATCACAATAAATTTATTCCCATCCATCCAATTTATGGAAAATGGTCGCAACCATGGTTTTCTTTTGGTCCTTCATTTCCTTTAGGTCAAGGTCAAAGCCGGTACCTGTACAAGTTTTAATAATATTTATGATAATGTTTTTGTTATTGTTTCAGATTTGCCGCTAAAGGAGCAAGTCTGTAAGTAAATACCATTAACTTAATCCTTAACAATACTTTTTATGCTAGATAAGCCTTAATTTGACCGCAATCTCACCCGATACAAAGCAACGATGTGGTCCAAGATGGGGCATGAAGACCTAGAAGGTGTTACATTTAGCATATGTAACGAGCTTACGATTAGATTGGATTTCGACGAAGTTTTTATGGCAATAGAAACGTGTCCTATTCGATGGTTTTGTTTATAGTCCTTATTTTATATAATTTCAATGATTTCTTTTTATGATGAACGTGAATTTTGCACCCACAATCGTCATAAAAGTGTTATCAGACAGCTGTCTGTCAATATTTTAATTAAGCCTAAAAAAATAGTGATAAACAAAATGTAAATACAAAATATATATATATATATATATATAAACTCGCTTTGCCCACCACTGTAAGGTTAAGGCATAAGGTTCTTCCTTCTAGGCCTTCATACCCCATCTTGGACCATATCGTGACGTCACATCAGGTGTGATTGTGGTCAAATTATGAAGACTTATCTAACATAAAAAAAAATTACGACAAAACTGCTCGTGACAGAATCTGCTCCAACAACAAAATCGTCATCATAACAAAAATGAGCTAGAGTTCCTAACCGCTTCATTGCTCTAGTGTAAGAATAAGAATAATTTATTTTCCAAAAATATGTGTATACAGGAGAATATTAGTAACTTAATGGCGTTTCACAATTTGAAAGTATGTATTCCATGTACTAGTCGGTATGCAAAGTTTTAATTACAAAACAGTAAGTAATTTTATTATTTAACATTAGGCATGAACAAAATACATTCTTAAACTTTATCATAAATAAATATAGTATAAATAAATAAAATATGTCCAGACAATCCACACAACAAAATCTAGCCCCGTGTTAAGCTCTAAGCTTGTGTTACGGGTACTACATAGATATCTGATATACTTCATAATAATAGTCATACCTACATATATAGATATTTTTTATTATACATATTAAACACCCAGACCAAGGAGAAAGTGCTTACAGAACATACAAACACTTTAACCATCGAATTTGAAAAAAGCGAAGCATATTTTATTTTTGACGATTCTAAGATGTATGTAAAATAAAATAATGATCTTATATGTCTTATATGCAGACATACGCGGAAAGGTTCTGTATTTTAAAGTTATTAAGTAATAGTCCTGTTTTCGAACTTGTCGTTGAGAAAAAAAACAATGAAAGTTTACTGTTTCTTTTCTACATAAATTTACAACAAATCAATCTCTTTCCACCGTTCTTGTATCTTCCCATCCTGTCCGATTAAATAATGTTTGATTGTGAAATAAACAGAGTCCCGCTATTAGGAGATCGGCCCATTTGCCCCCATCAATCTTGTTCAACAAAACGTAATTACCGATTAAAGTCTTCCATTTTTCCTTTTCAAACAATTTTTCTGTCAACAAAAATCCCTATATAGATCCTTCAGTGATTGATTCTTGGCGTGCCATTCAATTTACCTCGAACGTTCAAATAATAGACAAATTGCTTCGTAATATTCTGAAAATAAATTCACTTCTCCCTACTTCAGTCAAGTTGAACCTCAATAAATAAAATGAAAGGAGAAAGACAAAATTATAAAATATCTAATGAAATAGACAACCATGATAATTCATATACTTTAAATTTTAATATTATTTATTACTAGCAACTTGACTTGGACTGGTGCAAAATAGTGTAATAAAGCTTACTCTTAAATAGTTGTTACTGTACTGAACACTGCATTAAAATCCATTGAGTAGTATTATTTCAAAATAACTATAAATAATAAATAAACAAATATTTCCGGACAAGCCACACAACAACATCTTATCCTTAATAATAAAATGTATAATAAAATATCTAAATATGTATGTCTATTATATTAAGTATATCAGATGTCTAGTACCCGTAACACAAGCTTAGAGCGTATCACGGGCCTAGATGTTGTTGTGTGGATTGTCCGAAAATATTAATTTATTTATTTTAACATTAAGCCCCTTGGTAATATCTAAGCTTGTGTTACGCGTACTAGACATTTGATATTCCTTAATAATTATGATTTAGTTTCCCTAAATTCATATGATAATTAAAGTACTGGCATCGAAAAGTTTTATTATAAGCTCCATCACTAGAAGCTGCCACACCTTAGGTGCTCAAAGGGGAATAAGAACAAATATTATTTTTTCTTCTCATTTGAGCACCACAAATGGGAATACCTTTGGTGCTCATATATAGGTGCCCAAAATGTAGGTGACTCCAACGTGAATACTTCGTTTAAGTCTCGGAAGCAACTTCACTTTAAAAAAAAATATATATAAAAAAATATAATTAAAGAATTATAATAATAGTCAATTACTAGCTGACCCCAGCAAACGTTGTTTTGCAAAATGAAAAATAGATGTTGGCCGATTCTCAGACCTACTCAATATGCTCACAAAATTTCATGAGAATCGGTCAAGCCGTTTCGGTGGAGTACGGGAACGAACATTGCGACACGAGAATTTTATATATAAGATTAATAAACAAATCGAATTGTAATACAATACAAAAATTTAAAGTTTAATGCTTAGACATTTAAAAAAAAAACTTTAACTTTCCTTTATCAGTGTCACAATAACAATAAAATACGTATACCTTACCACCCATTTTCCCCCAAATAAAATGAAATAGGCCTCAGAGAACAAGAAGTCTCGCTTCACGCCCAGAAACAATCTTTTTATCGTAATAACAAGAGGTACTCTTAAACAGGCAGTAAAACTCGGGTCGGGGATCATTTTACACTTGACGGGTTCAAATATCCGCAAAGGCGCCATGGAAAGCTTTGTTTATTTCGCTGCTTAGAACTCTGGTGAGACTATAGCTGTGCTGTTAAAACTGGTTCAAATTAGGGCGTAGAACTCTCTTGTAAGACTTTGGAACAAACGGGTTCAAATATCCGCAAAGGCGCCTTGGAACTGAAAAGCTTTCTCGTTTTGCTGCTTCGTACACTGTTGGGCTATAGTGGTGCTGTTTCTCAACTAGATCAAATTAGGACGTAGAGCTCTCTTATTATGATTAGAGTAAACGAAAACGGGTTCAAATATCCGCAAAGGCGCCATGGAAAGCTATGTTTATTTTGTTGCTTAGTACTCTGGTGGGGCTATAGCTGTGCTGTTGAAACTGGATCAAATTAGACTGTAGTAGGCGAAAGCGGGTTTAAATATCCGCAAAGGCGCCATGGAACTTGAAAGCCTTGTTTATTTCGCTGCTTAGTACTCTGTTAGGACTAAAGCGGTGCTGTTTCTCAACTAGATCAAATCAGGACGTTGAACAGTTCTCTTGTTTGGATTGATTAGTCTGTGTACGAAAATCCCAATACCCGTAAAGACAGCATGAAATTTCAGGGATCATTGTATTTTTTAGGCATACGCTGTAACTTCTATGGGTCCAATCTATTCCATAACTCTCTGGTTATGTCTCTAGCTGGACAAAAAGGTCGTATTGAGCCTTGTAACTAAGTTTAAAGTGCACTTTGTAGCAAATGTTGCGCCGCCCCGAAACTCAACCGCGAGTGCCGCGAGCTTGTTCCGAAGTTTATAGCAATCGTTCTGTCATTTGATAAAAACAAGACTTTATTTTTGAATATTTCACCCTTAAAAGATTTTGCTTTGCGGTTGCCTTGATGTACAGGATGTGCTCATGCTTGATCTTATTTTGTCCGAGTTGTGGTTATATTAAAAATTTAAAATAAACGGCTTGGACAAATAGTTGAGATTTTACTGTTGAGTGAGTTGTCGCTTTTCTGGATACATCATGGTACATCATGTACCGTAATAGTAACACACTCAGAAAATTAACTTTTGATTCTGGATAATCTTCATTGATATACCATATTCTAAGGCTGTACGTATAAAGAACTTAATTCCAATCAAACGGTGGCAAATAAATTAGTGTCCAGCCTTCGTCAGGTTATGATGATTGATTGATAGTATGTCTATTACTTGAATAAGTCCTCTAAAGGGCGATTCGTACCGTGATATGGACAGCTCGCGGTCCGAAACGACTAAAGACCCTTGATTTTAACCTAGGCAAAAGTAAAGTAAACGAGAAGAGGGTATATATAGGCGGCTCATATTTCTTCTTAAATTATAATTTACAACTTGAACTGTTCGAAGTCGATAACCGCGACTTACGCGTGCCCTTCGATAGGGTCAGCACCCTATACAACACATTTTCGCTTTTTGCAATGTGGTCCAGAACATACCTACAATACAATATTCTTTATTGATACACCAATTTATTAATACAACAAAACAATGCTTAAAAACTAAAATGTATGCATACCTTCTAGGTCTTCATGTCCATCTTAGACCACATCGTCACTTTACATCAGGTGAGATTGTGTTCAAATGAAGGCTTATCCTGCATAAAAAAAAAGAAATACGGCTTCGTCCTGTGAAGATGAACAACAATATATATAGTAATCAACGTGATTTTCGTAATAATTTTGTTACTACCTTTGTACCTAGAGAGCATAGTACCTATTCGTACAAAATGTCTGTTCTCAAATTGACTAATTAAAAATAAAATTATGAAATTTCTAAACGCCATAGTCCTTAAATATTTCTCTTTCGTATAAGTCTGTAACATACAATTTTGTAACGTAGCATCAGCTGTTTAGAGGTAAGTAACTTGCTCAATTATAACTTGAAATATCCATCATGCAAGAGCTTAACTTGAACGTGACTGTAAACAGTGTACACATCTCACATCTGCGTCGTTTGTCTTTGTATAGCCCAATGTCAAAATGTGTAGGCAATCACTTCTTAGTAAATTAATTGAAAAGAATACAGACATTGATTTGAACACTACCTAAAAGGTTAAAAGAAAATAAGAAATAAATAAATTATTGCAAAATGGTCTTTGACTCAGCAATTTTTAGTTTTTTTGCATTTTCTTGTCGTTAAAGTTTTTTTATGAATGAATGTAAAACTACTTACACTATTCTCATTTAAAATTTGCGCTGGACTGAACGGAATTTCGTGCATTTTCCAGCATTCGATAGATTGATTTAAATCTTTAGAAATAAAAATGAATTGTTGTTCGTTAGTCTGATTAAAACTCGAGAATGGCTGGGCTGATTGAGCTGATTTTGGTTTTAAAATGTTTGTCGTAGTCCAGGGTAGGTCTAAACGGTGAGCAAATAAGGAAAAATTGCCGGGAACATTTTTTACCCGTGCGACGCCGGGGCGGGCCGCTAGTAATAAATAAAAATCGTTTATTTCAGACACAAGTCCATATTTAAAGAACTTAAAAATTATACACACACTCTATTTTAAATGAGAGTATAATGTGCAGAGACCGATTAGTTAAGGAAATAAGTACCCTCACTCTATTTAAGAGGAAGATGTAAGTACTCGTAGATGTAATATATATTTCACACCAATCCGTTAAGTAACTTCAGCTCCATATGAAATAACTGCGTTAAAATATTAGTTTGCAATAAAAGTAAATAATAATACAATTTATAAAATTAAAATTAAATAAATTATATTTTACATATTTTCTAGTGTTTGCATTACCAGCCTTATTGGAGGCTATTTCACCACGAGGACAATAATAATTGTGTAGCGACAATGTATTACATAATAAAATATTTTCTAAAGACGCACTGACAAACACTTGCAAACATGAACGACATTTTGTTACAATTGTATGTATGACAATTATTTGTGAAACAAGTATTATTACTTAGTCGAGAAATTTGTAGAATTGTCGGTGCATCTTGAATGCGTTCGAAGCTATGTCCTATTATCGTGACAATTGTAGTGTTTCATGATGCACATAAGCTCAGTAACGCTAGTGATAGAAGCTGTCATCTTAGTAGAAGAAATTTTGTGGTAATTGTCGCACCTGTCGCCGTGGTGAAATACGCCTTTGAAATTGGCCTGAACGCAAAGCGACATTTTCGGTTTTTGCCATGCAACATTGAAGGTAGAAACACCATAACATAACTGTACAACTTTTAGCACGCCAACTATTTTATATTAACTACCTAATGTAATTAATTTAGCTGGTAAATAATGCATTTAAAATCACCTTTTTATACCATTTATATACCAACAAATAATGTGGTAGGTAAATAATATTAATTAAAAAATCAATGTGTTAAATAATATTAATTAAAGAATCCATTTATTAATCCACACATAAGAATAAATAACCTGTAAACACAAATGATTACATTGTATATAAATACATTTTACGGTTGTTTTTTTGAAAGACGCCAACATCTATTAAGCAACGACAGTTAATTAAGCACTATGGCCTCTTAGCTCAGCAGTTTTTGCGGGATTCCCTAACGTCTGATTGGGTTGATGTATATCGTCATTACGAAGGATGGACGAGTCTTATTCTATTCTAGCATTGATTTATTCATTGTTTGTTAGAATTTCTAATGCCTACTTACGAACGTTATTACAATGAAGATAACATTAAATATATAAATAAATATTTACCTTATTTTCCTTCCCTAGGTGGTTGAATTATGGTGTTCCTCTGATTGCAGTTTATTAATATATATTTTATCAAAATACAAAAATGTATTATTAAATTTTTTATGTATCATAACTGTACGGACATATTTAATACATCTTTAACAATGCCTCTTTACAGCCGTTTTATGTTATGTAAGTTGACATTGACAAAGCCCATGTAACTAACTTAATAAATTAGTTTTTACCAGCATATGTATTTCTTACTTGTGTATAAATTAAATTGACGTGACTAAGTGTTATACAATGAACAAAAAAAAAATTGGACAAAATACAAACATCTAAAAGATAAATCCCGTTTTGGTGCACTTCAGCGGCAACGCATACCATATTCCCAGATTATTATTAAATATTATTTTATTATCATAATTATGGCTAATCAAAATCAGTTTATACATGCAGTCGTTAGATCATATAGCCACATCCTAGATTTATGACGTAAAAGACCATACAACCTTGAAATACATTATTGGAAAGTTGACTAAAATCTTAACACAACACTTACAAAATAAATATATTTTCTTTCTTTCTTTCTAATGTATTGTTCTGTGTTAGAGGTTACCAAGTCTTTGTCTGCACTTGAAACTGCGGTCAAGAGCTTTAGTTTATTAAGTTTATAGGTTGCATGTTGGAAGCCCTAGAACTCTTGGCTGTTGTTGTTGTTGTCATAAATTCGGCTCTAAGAATGCCAGTGCTTTTACGTAAAAATTGCCTGCGATTCAGACATTTTTACTCTTAGATCGTGATAAGTATTAAAAACAAAATACAATAATATCAAAATGCAATTTAAAGTAACATTTTGTTTTTTTTTTTGTTTGCGTTTGTATTTGTAATTTTTTAATAACTTTAGTCTTGCGTTAGGCTCAAAATACATAGAGGTAGATTATGCATTTTCTTTACTCTGAAGTCTGAGTTCGGGCGATTTTTTTTTGTTATTGACCTTACCTCGAAATAAGTTCTGTCATATTTATGTGCATCTACATAAGTACTAATTATAATTCTTGTCGTGGTTATTTTAATTGTGTAGTTGTTGGAATTTGCGGTATAAAGTTTAATTAATCAATTGTTCAATAACATCATTGCGTGTACTTTAATGGATATACATACATATTTATTAATTAAAATTGCCGCATAACGTGGTTTATCGTATACCGTTCTTAATTAACAATTTGCACATTATGGTGGTTTACCTACCTATTTATCCAACGAAAAAATTTTCAAGGTTCTGAAGTGTAGGCGTGTGGATATTCTTACCGCACATCAAAAAAATCGATCACAATATCGATGAAATTGTCGAGGAATTATTCGATTAGGTATAAAAATTGCTATATTTTTTTATTAACCTTAACCCTAACGCAAACGATGGGGCGAGACGATCTAGATTCTAGATGCGTACGACATGAATGGTGAATGGTGGAATTCCGCACAGGACCGGGAAACTTAGAAAGATAGGGGGAGGCATTTATTGCAGTGGGACGTAACCGGCTAAATAATAAACAAAGAAAAACTCCAACGCATAATAAAATTCTTGAACGTTCACCATCTCAACAAATTCAAGTCCCCACATCATAAAACGCGATCACATTATGAAATTGTAGATAGGTTCTACCTACTTTCTAACGTTAAAAATAATAGCTATGTCGTATGATTAAAGTATAAATACTTACTCCGCATACCTACTACTGATACTACATACCTTCAGAACGTATTAGGTACTTATTTGCGTCGCAGCCAATGCTATGTCGGAGAATATTAACTTTCACAGATGATAAATATAATAGGTGAGCCTAGACAATCAAGAACCTGATGAAAACTATCTATCAAGGCTACGTTTCTACGATTAATTAGGTATCTCTTCATATTATTTCCTACAAAGCAAGACTTGAACGTAAAGTAATGAAAAGTTCTGAAATGCTAGGAAAAATATCAACCCTCTTGCTAGACACATAAAGAATGGCGCTGAGCTACGCGTAGCTATGTCTCTTCAATCAGTATACAAATAAGAGGACCTATTTCAATCCAGCGATAGCTTCATTTGCAGTTTCAATCGCATTTGCTTGCATATCCGACGATCAAAGTGAAAGGGTTTATTGAATCGCTATAAAGCTGGTAGAGCTTCGTAATTCTATTCAGGGTTCCACTATCGAGCCATTCATCCCTAGTCCTTCATTATGGATGAAAAGAATACCGAACCCCAACTTTTATACTAGATGCCATGCCTTAACGCTATTTTGTCACAGAGTGCTTCGTAAATCAGAAACATAATGCGAAAAGTTGGTTTATTTTTTTGGAAAATTGACACTTTATACTCTTGGAACGAATGTTTTCAATTTCAAGTTTTCACAATTTCCAACGCAACTTTTTGAACAAAACTCAAGAACTCTCGCAAATTTTCAATTCAGGATTGAAAGCACTTCCATAACCCAACGAATAACATACGGAAAGGAAAATGAAAAGTAATAATTTTAGCTTTTGTCCATTGTTGGAGGTTTTGTCTGTTCACGTCCGTAGGTAAGTGGTAACCCTCTGAATCCTTACACGTGACCTCCGGGTGGTGCTAAGAACAGTCTCTGGTGGTAGGCTTCGGCCGCGCCGGCTTGTCACCACCCTCCGGGCTGGGCCAGTGCGTGAAGCGATTTTTTCGTGTTTCGTAATGTGGTCCGGAGAAGACATCTTCTAGGCCTTCATGCTCCATCTTAGACCACATCGTCACTTTGCATCAGGTGAGATTGTGGTCAAATGAAGGCTTATCAATAATAAAAAAAAAAAAAAAATTACTGAGAAAACAGCGGAGTCCATGCAAAATAAAATAAATAAATATTTCTTGGCAATCCAAACAACATCATTAAAACATAAAACAAATATAAAAAAAATAGGGGTTAGTGATAGAAGGTTGAAAATTTAGGTTGTATTTAGTAGTGTAGGTACGTATTTTTAAGGCCACATTACAAATAAAAAAATGTATTTTCCAAAATTTAAAAATAACAATTAGAGGTGGATAAACTTTTCACTTAGCGGTACCTATGAAAAATAGAAAGTAGCCGATTCTCAGTCCTGCTGAAACGCATATAAAATTTGGTAAAAAGGGAGGAGTACAGTAACTATCATTGTGACATGGAAATTTTATATATTAGAAGATATAAATTAAATAAAATTCCAATTGTTTTGTCTAAGCATTATAACATTTGCATGCCTTTTACTGGTAAAGTATGTGAAACCTTTTATCAAACTAAATATCAGTTATTGTACCATAATATTGGCAAATAAATACATTTCATATTTTATTTTTAAAACCTACTATGACATGTATCATTCACTACCCTACGATACACTTGGGTGATTTTATTGGCATTAACTCATACTAAATGGCTTTATAATCTTGATGTATGGAACGTGTGTGTATAATGCCTTATACTGACTTATTGACTTTCTTATCGTCCCGAAACCAAAAACTGCTGAAGTAAAATAAACTTTTAATAATTATATTGCAAGGGAGGTAGACATTTTTAGAGATTCATTCCCACGAAACTGTTTTCTAGGTGAACATTTTGGCAGTATAAATAATAACTAATTTACTAATAATAATGATTATTAATAATAACTAATTTACTACCTACTGCTTACGGTACCCTTAATAAAAAGGGGTTCCAATATTTAAGCATACCGACTAGTCCGCCATATAAAAAAAACACTTTTACTGCGGCCAGTGGAGAGGCCAGGTTATTTTGGGTTATTATTTTTTTCTAAGTATTTATTTGTTATAAACCCTAATATCTCAGAAACGGTATTATTTAAAGATATAACACTTTTTTCACTCGCTGCAACGTTACTTTTTTTTTTAAATCGGGTTAGTTGGTTATTCTCCGGATCCAATCAAAAATGTCGGAACCCCTTTTATCTATATGTGACTATAGGATGAAGGTACTTCACGATGGTTGAATTTAGATACAATGTACAGTAAAAAAATTCATTTACTATGTAAATTTAAAATGTTTAACTTTCGAGACAACGAGCGGCCTTATTACAGCACACCCACAAAGAATTTCCCAGCTACGAAACGCAAAAGTAATTTAACAGTTTAAAAGACGGCTAATTTCCCTCCAAAACTGAATATTAACGACACAGTTTACGTGAGTATAACTCGTTTTCAAAATTGACAGATAATTTTCAAAAAATGTGTTAGGTTTACAACAAGAGTTACAATTTTACAACTCAATTTGATATCCTAGTTTAGTATTCCTGTAGGTTCTGATCACTATTTTGAACTGTTCTGCTGGAACAAAACGAAATTTAGGGAACGGAAAGATGGAGTAGGTACCTATTTAAAAACTACAGGTACTGAAAATATATTTTAATTGTGTTAACACAATAACAGTCACGGCGAAAAACAGGTGGATTATTTTATGACTAATTTAATATATTACTATGAATAGGTTTAAATTAAAAATATGGGTCTCGAATGAGAACTTACCGAGTATAATTTGACTGCCTCAGTGGCGCGGTGGGCGACAGGCCGCTTGCGGCGCAAGATGTAGCGGGTTCGTTTCCCGCCGGGTCAAGTGTTGGTATGTTCGGCATGCATTTTCTCCTGGGTCTGGGTGTTTAATATGTATAGTTAAAAATATCTATATAAGTATGACAAGTATTATATGTATTAAGTATTTGAGATGGCTAGTCCCCGTAACACAAGCGTAGAGCTTACCATGGGGCTAGATGTTGTTGTGTGGATTATCCGGAAATATTTATTTATTATTTCTTAAAGTAAACAGGCGGTTTTGTTTAGGGTGTATTTAACGCGGTATTTATGTAAAAAAATATATTATATGGACTATATTACTACCCTGTAAAATATACAACTAGGTACCTACTACCAGTTTGGGAGCCAAATGTTCTCTAAAATTAAATTCTACAAAATAAATAGAGTTTTGTAAACAACACCAGCTGCAACCAAAAAACTAGCACAGAACGAAATGCTAAGGCCTTACGTTAATAATCCATTAGCTGCATCTTTGTAGCTTTTGCTTTCATCTCGATTGTAAGAACTCGAGGCCAAAGCTCAAAGCGAGGCTGGAACTAGTTTGTTAATGTGTGTTTGTGGTAAAACTTAATTAATCCTCCAAACTAAATGAAAACTCAGTTAAATGTACTTTGGTTGTTAAGTGGAAGTTAAATGTACAGCGAATTGGCTAAACATTAGTGTAGAATCTATTAGATTAAATACATAATTAACTAGAACTAGCTTTTCGCCGGCGGCTTTGCCCGCTTAATAAAAGAAAGGAAAAGGAAGTAGCTTTCGTACAAAACTGGGAAAACAGTTTAAAAAACAAAATGTCCGTGCCAAATTTTATTCAAATCGGGCTTTACTCGCAATAGATTATGTGTTATTCCGATAGTACCTTTATTTATGACCTTTATTTGTGAAGTTTTATCATAATCTAAACAGTAGTTTTTGAGTGAAAGTGCAATAACAAGATACAAGATACAGAAACATTTATTTTCATTGTTTGGTTTTACAAAACTTAGACACGTCAAAATAAAATACAAAAAACAAAAAAAAATCATAGGTGCTTAAAGATAAGTAGGAAATAAATTTATGGTATCTGGTCGCTTCGCTTTTTTACACTAGAGCAAAGAAGCGATTAGAAACTCTAGCTCATTTTTGTATTGAAACTTTACAATCATTATTTGTTAGTCTTGTTTTTGATTTTGTGTTGGAGCAGATTCCGTCCCAAGCAGTTTTGTCCTCAAGGTAATCCGATATTATATAATAAGCTTTTTTACAAAGATTGTTTTTTACAATATTTTTAAATTTAGTTAGTTAACCACACTTATAATAATCCTCACAAGCTTTCGCGTTTATAATATTGTTAGGATTCTAATTATTTTAGTAGGTACTTATGATCAAAACCTATTTCAAACTCTGCTTAGCTTAGATTTAGAGGATGCAGTACCTATGTGTAAAAAAGATATGCTCGGATTATGATGTATGTAACCCACAGATCTTAGGACCAGAAATCCATAGTAAGGTGCAGAAATTAATTTTCCATTTCTCAGTCTCGGCGTATGTCCAAACTAATAGAAAAAGGACTACCTATTAATCATAGAATTATAGACAGCTGGGAAAATTGATGAAGGCCTTTATTTCCAATGGGTCACATCGATCAACTTGGGAATGATCGGAAATCACAAGGTTTGTGTTTTGGTAGGAAGAACGAAATTGGAAATTAACGAATTAGATTTTAGCTACTTAAGTACCTACTGCCCTATGGGTCGGTTGGCTATTGGCGCTTATAAATAGATAAGTAGGTACCTATTATTATGTTCACGGTAAAGCTCAACAAGCTTAGCTGGTCTATTTTTATTTTTGTATTATTAGGTACGTAGTAATTTATTATTCTATGGCATGGGTATGTTTCACTAATTTTTGCAGGTACAGTTAAAGCCTATAACTTACAACTACACAAAATAGTTGTGGCCAAAGAAATAGAGATTTTGTAAAGAAAAATTCAACCTTTTATTATAATAGAATAGAACTTTTTATTTGCCATAACACTTGTGTACATATTGGTTGTTAAAAAGTCATTTCGTTCTAACATGTTTCACCATTTGGTATGCATATTTATTAAATACATTTTCACTTAAAAATAAAATAAAATAATTTCAAAGATATTACAATTAATACAATCATACAATTACATTCATATTTTGATTTTGTCATCAGATAAATAATAATTAGGATACAAAAATAATGGAAATTAATATATATATAATGTTTAAATTTTATCATTTAAATAAGCATCTAAGTCTAAGGTATAATACCTAACATTTATTTGTCAGAAATATTTTGAGTTTGCTCTTGAGTGATAATATTTAAGTCGCGATAGGTTTTAGGCAGTTTGTTATATACTATTACGAAGTAGAGCTGTTTTCGCAGGATGTGTACGTATTCTATCAGTATCCCTTTTGCTTTGTCCGTCTTTTGAGAGGCGACAAAACAGGTCAGGATTAATACTACTACAAAATTGTTTTACCAGCAATTATTCGAATTTTTCACCCCGTAAAAACCATCCTTGGACTTCAACGAACATTAAAAAAAAATTGGCTATATTGGTCGAGGCGTTCTTGAGTTATGATCCTACCAACACATTTTTAGATTAATTATTATATTAAGTATAGAAGATTATAACAAATGTACTTAGATAAAACATAGTATATACATATACAACCTACTTTCAAAATTATCCTTTGCGAAAGGATCCGAACAATCTAATTAATCTAATTATGAATATCTCACGTTACTTCAAGAATAAGATGATTAAGAAATGTTCTTTGTTGCGCACTTTGCGCAGCCGGGACGAATAATGTTTCCAAGCTCCAAGACTTTGTTGACTGTGCTAAGAGCTGAATGGTATTTTATTTAAAATAAAACGAAATAATTGGCTTATTGAAAAATGATTTTATAGTGTAAATTAATATTTGAATTTCAATTAATATTAATTTTGTTATGATAAATTAATCCAATTTTTATGTTTAGGTATTTTTAATTTACATGTATGATTTTAATTTTATTATTACATATTTCATTTTTTTGCATTTTATAAATATGTTTGACATTTAGTTATATTTGCACACCTGGTTGAGGGTTAAATACAATTGACATCACTAGTTTATAAGATCTTGACACCAGTGGAAATAGATCTGAGCCGTTGCCCTTTTACTGCTGTAGCACACACGTACCTGCTCACTCTGTGTTTTTATATACCTATACTTAAAAAAGTTTCGTAATTTAAAAATGTATGTAGTTTCTGAGTCTGTATTATTATTGTGTGTGTTTCTGTAGTAAATAAAATGCCTTCGGCCGCGTTCGAAACTGGCGTCTCGTAACCAGGTACGGTAGAAGAAAAAATCTTCTTTTTACGATACTAGTTACGAAGCAATAGGTTTTTTTCCTTTCACGAAACTGGTTTCGACATAAGAAATCGTAATGAATTACAAGGCGGTACTTTATTTTCCTCATGCGTACCTAAGAAATCGACGCTGAAGTTAATGAATCAATTGTAGAATTTTATTGTACTTAAACCAAATAACAGTTAGGCATTGTATAGAATTAATATCTCCATTTGCTTTTCAGTTTTAATTTTTTCATACTTGTTTGATTCCATTTTCAGCCATAAGTAGGTATTTTTAATTAAGGGCAGATTTTTAATCCATCGATGAAAGTATCTGCCAGAAAAATAGTTCTGCCATTTTTTTTCATATGAATCAAGAATTAGTTACCTAATAAAATGAAATCCCCTTTTTCCATTTTTACATATCTATTCGTATTAGAAAATCAAATACATTATAGCAGTTATGGATATTTTAAAGTCTCTTATTTTATAAAGAAATTAAAATATTAACATATCTAAAATGCAATAACTTCGCCTCACTTGCTGCAAAAGCTGTTTAAAATAGATATGTACATAGAAAATTCTTTATTACAAACACCAATAAACAAAACTACAAAATTATAAATAGTAAAATTGAACCTAGCATGCGTAATGGGCTGTCTTATTGTTTAAAGTTTCTTCCAGACAACCGTTGTATGGAAATAATTTAATTCAGGAAGGTTGTGGACGGCGGTGGTAAGCAAAATGAAACACAAAATTTACTAAAATAAAAACAAAAACTTACTCCAACTAATATAATTATTACTAATAATTGCCAATACTAAAAATGTGGAGTGCTAAAAAGTATACACATACAAGGTGTTTCAAATAAGGTATATATTCCGAAAAGGGGGTGAAGGGCACGCACCAGGTGAACATATTTTGTTCTACAACTTTTTGATTTGGAATTTGTCAAAAAAAATCTTTAAAGTGTAAATCTGTTGATCCAATTTTTTCGTGAACGACAGCCATCAACAAATATTTTAATTGGATACCTTGAGAGGTAATAACTAAAGTATCAACAAATAATCACAAAATAAACAGGGGTTAAAAATTTCATTTAATTTTTACAACTTCTTCCATGTGTCAAAAAAAGGTAAATCAACTGTTATGAGGCTAAACACGACCTAGAGATTAGATTAGTTTTTTTTTTTTTTTTTTTTTTTTTTTATGTTAGATAAGCCTTCATTTGACTACAATCTCACCTGATGTAAAGTGACGATGTGGTCTAAGATGTGACATGAAGACCTAGAAGATGGCTTCTAAGGGCCATATTACGAAACACGAAAAAAACTCTTCACGTACTGGCCCAGGCCGGAGGGTGGTGACAAGCCGCGGCCGAAGCCTCCCACCAGAGACTGTTCTTAGCACCACCCAGAGGTCACGTGTAAGGATTCAGAGGGTTACCACTTACGGACATGAACAGAAATACCTCCAATATATAAGGAATATCGCTATCGCTTTATACAATAGTTTGAAATTAGTATCGTACAATGTATACAAATTCTCTTCTCATCACCAGTTACGAAAACTTAACCGCGGTTTCGTAAGAGTACAAAAAAGTATTTAATCGCAACTGGTTTCGTACAAGTACAAAAAAGTTTTTAATCGCAACTGGTTACGAAGCTCCAGTTTCGTACGCGGCCGAAGGGAGCTGATGCTGTGTGAGTAGTCCGGAAATATTTATTAATTTTTATTTTAATCTTTAAGGGCTTATTTCAGCATCTCCGAGAAAAGTTGGACAATAGTTATAATAAAGAGCTATTTCGCACAGTCAAATGTGACAAAGCGAGATTTCACGTGACATGACTTACCATTTATCTATATAATATAAAAATGAATCCCTATTTACTTTGGTCACGGCATCACGCCTGAACGGCTGGACCGATTTCGATAATTCTTTTTTTGTTTTGTTCGTTATTATCAGGAGAAGGTTCTTATGAAAGAAAAAATTAAGGAAATTGCGCGGAAAATTAGAAAAATTAAAATTACCTAACCACCATATAAAAAGCTAGCGAATGCAACCTTTTTTAATGTAACCTTAAGACATTTGACATAAAATTGACTGAATGCGTGCTTCAAATATAGTCAAAGAGGATGAAAATAAAAATGACGTTTAAAACGGATTCTTCTGTCAATCTTATTTTATTGATAAACAATACAAAAATCTGCTCATTTATGGCGTCTAAGGCGGAACAAAGTTCGCCGGGTCAGCTAATTAACATTGCTTAGTTTACTTGGGTTTTGTGAAATAAGTCATAGTATTAACAGATTTAGTCTTAGAGATTCCTAAAATAATTTAGAAATATGGTTCAGTTCTGTTTGATGTCTTCATATTGTTATAAAATATGTTAGATAGATATAAAGCGGCATATGATTTATGACGCATTAAAAAAAACTTACCTACTTGATCTCGTTCAAAAACAATTTTCGGTAGAAGTTTGAATCTAAATTAATGTACATCACATATTTTGGAAGTGTTTCTCACGTACTCTAAGTTTTCAGTTAAGAATAAAATGACATTAGAAACTCAATATCATTTATTAACCATATAAAGCCATATTTATAGATAGTATTGGTTTGATCACGACCACTGAGTATGGGTTTAATGAGAAAATAAATAATATGGGGAACCCATAAATATCTTGTTTTTAATATTTATTTTTGTGTGAAAATCTTAATGCTGTTCACAGAATATACCTACTTACCAAGTTTTGATAGTGCCTCTATAGTTCTTATAGTTTCTAATATATGTGGCTGTCATATCCAGACGGAAAGTCAGAAAGACATGACGAATACTTCCGGTTAATAAAGGTTCCGTTGTATGCCTACGAAACGACTAGAGACAATGCAAGAATATGCTTCCCTTGACACATTATTTTTTTAATTTTTTTTTTATACTTGATATGCCTTCATTTGACCACAATCTCACCTGATGTAAAGTGACGATGTGGTCTAACAGCATGAAGGCCTAGAAGGGAGATGGCTTCTCCGGACCACATTACGAAACACGAAAAAATCGCTTCACGCAGTGGCCCAGCCCGCGGAGGGTGGTGACAAGCAGCGGCCGAAGCCTACCACCAGAGACTCACCACCACCACCACCACCACCCAGAGGTCACGTGTAAGGATTCAGAGGGTTACCACTTATGGACGTGAACAGACAAAACCTCTAAACCCATAATTAAAAAATTCTAAATTATACTGATTAAAAGCAGATTGCTCATATCTCTTAATAATAAAGATACTTATGCTTTCCACGAAAGTATAACCGGAAAGGCTTTTCCTTTTAAATTCTCGTTGCTTTGAGCTTTCTTAAATTGTGCTTACTTTGTGGTGTTTCACTTCACTGTAGGTCGGCTTCCGCAAACCGTGACTCTTTGAAGAGCTTACAAAGTTATCTGTCCATCGCGGTTGACTTTAATTTGTTTAACGAATTTAATTCGAAGTTATGAAGTTAAGCATTGAATTTCTAGACCCTGGGGTTCAATTACCGAAGTTCAGTAATTGTTCGAGCGGGAGAATACTTACAAAGGATTTTTGTTTTTATTGAATTAAATAAAAATAATTGTTTTTCGACATTCGCTCAAATTCTCGACATTTCTTTGTGGGCCTCTCCCTCTTGTAGATAGCAGTGGATATCTAGAATTTTTAATATGAGTTACTCAAAAAAAAAAGGTGGTAAACTGAACATTAAATTCTTTAAAAAATCATTAGTTTTATTTACTATCTATAATTGAATAACAATAACAGCATATACAATTTGCAAAAAACAAGATTCTTGCTAGTTCCAACTAACTAGAAATTTAATCAAATAACGATTCGAATTATTAACTGGTTCTTTCATGGCTATAAGGAGAGTACCTTAAATCAATAATATTGTCAATGATCAACCAACCCTCTCAAATTTTATAGTTATATGAAATATTAAATAAATTTAGTAATTATTAGTTATTTATTTTTATGTTTTTAAGGTATTTTGTATGTATACGTGCGAAGAGGCGATGAGAGTCTGGAGAAATTGATTATCGTTGGTAACACCGAAGGGAAACGATCCCGAGGACGTTCACCAACTCGATGGACAGATCAAATGAAGGTTCCATCGTCGTCCAAATTCTACGACACTGTCAGAGATGCGATGGACAGAACCCGATGGAGACAAATTATCCGCTCCCGATGTAACTCCGATGCTGACCACGATCCTCAGACATGAGGGACCGACTACAGAGAGTATGTATACGTAGTTTGCGGGGCATTACCTTGCTGTAACACAGTTTCTTACTAGCAGAGGAGGTAAAGTCCCAAAGACTGCTGCATTAATTATGTAATACTTTGTTTGATTTCTAAAAAATATTAATTGATTGATAAGATGAATTTATACCAAGGGTTCCTTAGGTAAGGTACTTACCCATTACTCGTATGATTTCAACAAAAATAACCTCGTATATATGTTGGTGAAAGGTTATGACATAGTGATTTAAACAGATTATATCACAATGAAGAACTAAGACGTCCATGTAGGCTATGTGCTTCTAAGGAAATAAACGTTTTGACTTTGACTTTGAGCCATAATGATACAAACCTTTCCACTTAATAGGTACTTAGTGCAGTTGTAACATGTCTGTTACAGGAAACATACAGTCCATTTGTGTAAATTAGCTGTGGAACATAAGCCTGCTCCCAAGGTTGGCTTTTATAACGATGACTAATTGGGATCGCCTAGAACCAACATTGCGGGCGAGCCTCCATTACTCTAAAGGGTGAGGTCTGTCCTTGGGCACTAATATTATGTTAAACAGTCATATTTTAATTAATATCATACGATAAAAGACGTTAAAGTCTCATCATAACATTCGCAATATCATATTTTCACATTTTCGGAACAGGCAAGCAATTAAAACTATCCCTTTATTATATCATCATCATGTTGCCCTATTTTACGTTTCCACTGTTGAAACACAGGGAATTATCTCTTGACGAGGGAGATATGGCTTTAATTTACAACAGGCCGGTTTCCTCACGGTGCTTGCATTCACCGTTAAAGCACGTTTGAAAGAGCACATATAATTTTCAAGAAGAGGTGTGCGGCGAGGTTTGAACCCACGATCTTCGGAATGAAAGTAGAATGTTTTCCCACTCAGCAAAGCTTCCGCTACAGGGTCGGTGGATGTGATTACAAAAAGTGGATCTACTTACTATATTGAAGCCGTTATAATTTATTATTAATAAATAATAAATCAATGAAAATAATTTATAATAAAATATAAAAAATAAACTAAAATTTTTAAACATGGACCTAAGGCCGCCGCTCTGGTTGAAAACAAACAAAATAAATAGAACTTCCGGGGTTGTTAAATCAGAAAATACGAGGAAAATACTTGTAAATCGCGTATCGTATCGTTAGTTGAAATTGTTCGCAGCATGAAGTCATTTAATAGTGTCATGTTGCTCGACCATCGCTCACGACAAACAATTTCGTTGAAACTGTAATGCGGAGTATAAAATTTCACGTGAAACACGGCATGATTTTGGCTGGATAGTTTCAAGGTGCCGAGTGAAATTTCATCATTTGTGAGTGTAATGAATTAGTAAGATATTCAGAACATACATCAACCTTCACTTTAAAAATGTATATGTACTTATTTAAGCACATACAATTTTTTGTTTTCCAATTTTACTGATATCCATTATAAAGTGTCTTTGTATAGTGCATTTGAGTGTCTTATAAAAATTGGAACAAAAAATTAATAAATAAAATAAAATTGGACATAGAAACTAAAAACTCTAAGGGTGTGTACCCATGTCTAGGGCGCGGCACCGGCATCTTAAGGCCTCATCCGTACTGGGTATTTTATTTATTTGCATTTTACCTTTTATGTCCTTACCAGTGCAACGTTTGATGTTATAAATCTAAACTTAAAATTTAAGAAAACCCCCGATTCCATTGCCTTAATTTCCTTTAAAGTACCACCATAATGTTTTGTAATGTGCACGATGCGCTTTCATTTGATATCCCACTGGAGTATATTTGCAGATTTCGGTTTGCTTCCCCACTCTCACCCCCATAACTTTTAAACGGCACAACCGATTTTCAAACTCACCTTTAATACAAAAAATAACTAAATTGAAATCGCTCCATCCGTTCGGGAGCTATGATGTCCCAGACAGACAGACACGTTAAACTTATATCACCCCTCTTTTTTGGTTGGGGTTACAAAATAAACTTCAACCGCCTCAAGCCGAACAGGATACTTCAAGCCGGACAAGAACAGATAGATTTATTTTCACCATTACAATATTAACCAAAGTAGGAATACATAGTGCCAGTAAGAATAAGTACATCTATTTGGCAGAAGACTACGGAAATTCTCACATTGGCTATAAAGTTCCGAAGTAGGTTTAACACGCTCTAGTTATTTCGATAAATTTATTGTGTTCTGATGCGTTGTACTACGGTTTATGCTATTACTGTGTGGTATTCCTGTTTCACTGAGGCGAGTGGATTTCGGGCCATTAATTTCTAGTTAGGGGCCTAATTCTCTCCATGCTGGCATTGTCTTGATCCCATTCGAAGTATAAATATAGAACTGTCAATTACAGTCCACTGGGTGCCTTCAGTGTGAATCGTAATAATGCTAAATGATAACATAAGTTATTTCAAACTGGCTTTGATTTTTGTAACGATACGGGCTCTATTCATAATCTCCACATTTGGAACAATAACATACATATCCATTAAATATATAAGCCTATAAGCTTTATACAGTAACAATAAAAATAAAGATTACAAAATTTCTATAGAAGGTTAGGAACAACCTACCACATTGGTCCCCCATGCGGTAAATGTTTTTTAATGTAGGTATTGTTTACTTTACTGACGGTTTATTTGATTATCCAACGCGATAATAATAGCATCAGCGCAAGAATTTCTTCTCCAGAAGAAATTAGTTAAGCGAGCTGTGAGTCACACAATTACTTTGAGTAACTTAATCCAAAACACCATTAGAGATAAATTTCCTCTGCCTGAGAATTGGTCTGATTAAATTGACTTTAATTCAAAAGTTTGCTAATTACTAATATACTATGTGATTCTGTAATTTTATTACATTATCTAAAAATTTAATAACACAAAAACCAACTTTGCTTAAAAAGTTATAATGAGCTATCGCAAACTAAGGTTATCTAAGTTTGTCACATATAATATTTTAATAAATTAGGATTTTCTGTCTTTTTTTAACCTTTAGACTCTTATAGCGACGACCATCACTCAATGGTTGCACATTGTATTAAATGAAGTGCTATAAAACCTTACGAAAATAAAAACGTCCCAATTTCATACAGCTTTAACAATTCAACCTCCACGAAATCTTATGTATAAGGCTCAAGGGAATGACACAATAAATTAAAACAAACAGACATACCTAAACATTAATTACGAAAGCCCGTTGTTTCTGATTTCTACGACGATATAAATTAACTAGGTGTGGGACAGGTGCGGTTGCGAGTAATTACGCGTCTTCGGGAAAACGGGATGATTAATTCGTGTGGAACTATTGCAGCGGCTATCCGGAAAATATTCCGGTCCGGTGTCTGGCGCGCAGCAGAAAGGAGAGTTAAAATAAATATAAATACTTAAATAAATAAATATTTCCAGACAATTCACACAACAACATCTAGCCCCGTGGTAAGTTCTAAGCTTTTGTTACGGGTACTAGATATCTGATATACTTAATATAATAGTCATACATATAAAGATATTTTTTATTATACATATTAAACACCCAGGCCAAAGAAGAAGAAGTTAAAAGATATATTCATGTTTAAGTGCATGCAATTTTATGAGTGTATTTTGTCAACGATAACAAATTCGACGGAGATTCGTGTTTGATTTACAATTTATCGTTTTGTTTATGTTTATTTAGATATATGGCGCGTTTCACAGGACACAGGACAAACGTAGTTGAGGGTTGAAATAGGTGATGAGCTAGAATGTAGGGTTATTTTGAACTACACATAATTAATATCGCACACATTCAATTAAATCTGTAAGACTAGACAACGATATTTTTTTTTGTAAACACTTTTACTACTATAAAAGCTTATTAACGGCGATGTCAAATGTGATCTTAGAGACCTAAAATACTTTTGAGTCTACTACTAAACAAAAAAAAACTGAGATTTTGTCTCGTATTTTGTATTACAATATCCTAAATGTATGAAGAAATGTACCCACATAAAACTTAAAAAAATAAAGAATCTTAAGGTGTTTTTGTAGCCCTTACCACAATTCAAAATTAGTATTTCAGTTTAAAAAATTACGTTCAATTTTTCTTATGTTAAGCAAATTCATTATACGAACATAAATTACGATATTCGATGCCTTTGGTTATACGCGGACCCTAGCCAAGAGATACAACGCTCATTTTGAATGTATAAAAGATTTACGAAAAGAGCGAGATGAGAATGAGAGAAATGGGATGAATATACGGGATGCTGAGATGGTACTAGCTATAGGTACTCAAACTTGATTAAATTTTGTATTTCTTAGTACCTCCATAAAAATTAAGATGTGATTATAAGTAAAGGAACAATGTCAAGACTGGAAAAGTGGTTAATGCGGATATATTAGCACAAATTTTGAACGTTCTAATAGATATGTTTTTGGAGAAGTCGGAAACCCTCGTGCTTACGTGTGTACTTTTGATTCCGAAGGTAAGAACCAATCTCGAACGGGAAGTGCCTTTGACGCGCGCACTTCGCACTATTACCATCATATATCCTGAGAACTTGTTCTATTTTATTGTACCTAACCTGAACGAATTAACTAGGATAACAATGTATACATTATGCGATAATAGAAATAAATAGATAATTTTAGATAAGCACACTATTGCATTGTGTGCAATAGTGTGCTAATGGTAAAAAAGCCTGTAATAATAGTAGTAAACAAAGAAAAAAAAAATTTTGAGTCATAAGTACCTATATAAGTGATCACAATTCGCTCCTCGGTGTTATAATGATCATTTATGTTTGACCAATAAAAACTTCATTGGAAATTGAGTCTTTGGTATAATTTGTTGCATCTGGCATGTCATACTAGAACATGTTTTGAAACGTTGATATTTATCACTTACTTTTGCTGTTGCCTGTACAAGCAATAGTTTTTAAATGGTATTAAGTACCCATTTGCAGGACGGCGCCGCGAAGGCGGCATTATAATGGAAAAAAACTCGAACAATGTCTGTGGTTCTAGCAAGGAAAAAAATGATGATAAAGTAGATCTACTTTTAGAACAAAGTTACCATGATCCTCTTAATCACATTAAATAAAATAATAAATATTTCCGGACAATCGACACAACAACATTTAGCATCGTGGTAAACTTTAAAGCTTGTGTTACGGGTACTAGACATCTGATATACTAATATAATAGACATACCTACATTTTTTATAATACAAATTGAACACCTAGACCAAGGAGAAAGTGATTGCAGAACATACAAACACTTGAGATCTGAATAATCATATTAATTATTGTTGTGAGCAAGTTTAACTGGTGCTTAGTTTTTAAAACAATAATAATTCTTTATCGATGATAATACTCAGCAACTGTCTGATAGTTTGAATATAATGTTTACACATGGGTGAACAAAATTGAGCATCGTGGAAGTTGTACGTCAAACTAGTTTTCAATATGGTAGTTTGAAGCATGCACTCAAATTTATCTGCATATTACGGTGAGCTGAAAGTTCTGCAGAACTGAGATTTCGCTCAATGTATATAAGATTACTAGCGGTCCGCCCCTGCTTCGCACCTAGTTGACCATATTGTGAATCTGAGCCATTCTCGAACCCACGAAAAAGTTCATCAAAATCGGTCCAGCCGTTTAGGAGGAGTTCAATGACTAACACACGTACAGATTTATAAAGATTGAGCGAAATCTCTTTTGCTGCGTTATTGTATTTTGCAAAATATGCAGCTAAGTAGGTAAAGGAAGTCATGAAGTGTTTCCCAAAAATAAATCATTTGTATTATGTTATCTCATTTCATTATCATAGCTATCACCTATGATTTCGCCTTTAAAATATATGGGATGTAGTAAAATGATTGTAAAGTTTTAGGTTCAGTAATTTGCCTATGATTCAATTACTTTTTCCATAAAAATCTGGTGAAACAGATCATCGACAACCGGTCCAATAAGAATTATAGGAATTAAGTAAAAACTCAGAACCTGTTGGCGTTTGTTCACATAAGTCCATCTTTCTCAGTATTCCAACTTTAAAGCATACATACAAGACTTCGCATTATTCCAACTTTCTTTTTTACGATATTCGCACAACTCCAACTTTCTCAGGATTCCCACTTTTAAAGCATCCCTAAAAGACTTATATTTTCAAGTACTTTAATTAGCACTATTAAAACTCCAAGGTTTAGATGTAATCTCATAATTTTAAGTAATTAAAATTAATTTTGAAGCGAGGAAGTGTTACGATAATAATTTTAAGTATTTTTATTATTTTACCTTTATTACATTTGTAATTTTTACCAACTCAAGAGGAGTAAGGCTTGTTGCAACAAATAAACCCAAAACAATGTCAAAAAAAGTATAAGAGTATTATTTTATTATAAGTTATTTTCTTTCCTCAGCCATTTTGAATAAAATTGAAGGATTTTATGTTTACATAACTGTGCCATACGTTTAAAATATGGCATTTAATTCATGCGAACATTACTTCAAAAGAAACCTTTTAGAATAACGCCAACCGATCAGAGCTGATACAAAAATCAGCCTTAACGATGTGGGCTAGCAGCATAGTTAGATAAAAACATTACTACTAAGCTACCTCGCGAACGAGCGTTTTCCGATATATGTTTATTAAATTACAATACTAAAAAAAACTACGAAATGTCACACTACATCCCAATTTCGTACGTTTATTTGCTAGGAAATTGACGGCGATCAAAACTATTATCTGTTTAGAATCTGCGAGCACGGATTTATAATTTTTTTTTTTTTTTCAATTATGTTATGATAGACATGCTATTCATTTGCCAAGAAAAAATATTTTGTTACATCAAAAGCAGACAATTGACAACGTGAAATTGTAGACAGCATTTGAAAATTTTTTACTGATCATGAAAATAATTCTAAATCTAAAATTTAAGAAAAACCCCCGATTCCAATGCCTTCATTTCCTTAAATGTAAAACAACATAATATTATGTAATGTGGACGCGATGCGCTTTCATTTGATAACCCACACTATTATATTTGCAGATTTTCTATTTTCCTTCCCCACTCTCACCCCCATAATTTTTAAACGGCTCAACGATTTTCATGAAACATGTCTAAGAACACCCGGGCCAAACTCACCTTTCATACAAAAAAAAACTAAATTGAAATCGCTCCATCCGTTCGGGAGCTATGATGGAACAGACAGACAGATAGATAGACACACAGACAGACAGACAGACACGTGAAACTTATAACACCCCTCTTTCTTGGTCGGGGGTTAAAAACAATTGCAGCAGTCCGCTTCTTAATTTAATTTTCTACTCTCGAACTAGTGATATTCGAAGATATACTGACTCGTCATATTCAGTATTTTAAGGGCATTATAATTAGTTATTCGCAGTCACGGCGTGGTGAACCCTAAAAATCAATTCCCTTCTTCAGTTTTCACAGAAACCCTTATCAAATAAAAACCCTCTTGACCTCGCAGTGCGATAATATTCATTAAGGTGCCCCTTATTAGCTAAAACAAAGATACCGTTACTGAAATGGGGTAATTTGCACAGATTATAGGACTTTCGAAGGCTCTTCGGTTTCAGCAAATATTGTACTAGAGCATGATATTTTGCCGTAATTAAATTAAGGGCTTATATAATTATATGAGGTTCTCTTAGTCAATCTCCATGATTTCCAGAGATTTTTAAAGGTCCGTATAAGGTCAGGCTATCAATATTGGGTTTAAGACGGAACGTACGGAACTAATTGGTAAATTAGTTTCTATATTTTGAGTAGAAACGTACTACATTGCTCATAACAATTATTCATGAACAAATAATTTTGTTTTTATCTTACTTCTTTAAGAATTGTAGATTAACAATTCTTCTGGCAAATAGATGACCGACGAACACGATTCCTATAATATGTTTTCACAAAAATGTTCGATTAATCGTATATCATATCATAATCAAATCATAATATATCATAATCCAGATTTGTTTTTAAATTTGAGTTTGAAGGATTTACACGGAAAATGTTAAAATACTCATGGAAACCACCTGTCCCTTGGACCGTTTCAATAGCATCCCCGACTTCTAATGGTTAAAAGTTTCTAATGAAAGCATGTAGAACAGTAATTTTGGCACATGGTCCCATCGTTTAATAGTGTCATTAAAGACTTCTGTTCTGTATAATAACACCATAGACAACGTTGAGAGCAAATATGTTACAAACATTTTGTCCCGCGGCGTTGTGTAAGTTAAAATGGATTTTCTCGAATATATTTTTACGGAAACGGCAATAAAGTGGCTATTTCCACGGTGGTTAACACTATATTTGTTAGAACATTTTGCTATGTGTGTGTTTCTTCCGCATTTAGGTTTATTCCTTCGTTAAATACTATTTGTAAATGGTTATTTAGATTACTGAATAATAAACAAGTCATAATGTAACTCATGTACCTTTTGTACTACAGTTATCAATAAAAAAATCAGAATTTTAGATGTGTTTAAAAGGTTTGAGTTAAGAGATAAAAACTTCTTAAATTAAGATTCAAGAAAAAAGAAGAAGAATTAGAAATGAGGAGATTCGTAGAAGAACGCGGGTCACTGACATAGCCAAACGGATTAGTTCTTTGAAGTGGCAGTGGGCAGGCCATATAGCACGAAGAACAGATGGTCGTTGGGGTCGAAAGGTTCTCGAATGGAGACCACGGATCGGCAAGCGCAGCGTAGGACGTCCACCAACTAGATGGACGGACGATCTGGTGAAGGCTGCGGGCTCACGGTGGATGCAGGCCGCTGCCAGCCGAAACCACTGGAGATCTTTGAGGGAGGCCTATGTCCAGCAGTGGACGTCTTACGGCTGAGATGATGACGAATTTAAGATTCCTAATAGAATTTTAATGTCTTTAATTTCATTGGCTAATTAATTTCTTTAGCTTTGGAGCCAAGTTTCTCGGCATATAAAATTAAAGGCTAAAACAAAATCTAAACATAAAAGCTTAATTAAGACACAGAATCAGAAACATGTTTAAAAAAGGTCACGATCGCTATCGTAATCACATCAGTAGCCGGGAGAAACGAAGATTTTATCACGAGTTGAAAAGGTACTATGAAAAAGTATACCATTGTTAACTTTTCTAATAAATATTTTTAACTTTGCGACAGCGCAAAACTCGCTAATTTTTCAGGTTCGGAGCTTTGAAAGCTGGAACTTGTTAACTTTGCAAGTTATCGGGTTTATTTTATTCAATAAAGAAGATCGTGGGATCTGTATTGCTAAGTTTCGTCGTTGCAAAGATTTCTGGTTAAGCTAATTCTATTAATGCAAAAATAGATTTTTAACACAAAACTAATTATTTTCGTTAGGTATCGGTTTTTCAAAGCTTGGTTTACGAACCTGAATACAATGATACTTGAAATTAACCAATATTCGGTCAAATCCACTCAAACTCCCTTATAAATATACATATTATCATCATCATCTTAATGTAATTGTTAATTTGTAATGTTGTCCGAAATAAATGAATTTAATTTTTTTTATATTTAACACTTCAAATTCAATTAAATTTATTTTAATACAGGCTTATTCATATTTACCTATAAAAGTATTTGCTAGTATAACCATGCCTAGAACAGAATATTATGAACCCACAAAAACAGATATGTATGTGGTATGTGTTTAAAATATGTGATCTCAAAGTAACGTTGAACTCGTAACCTTCAGATCACAAACTAACCTCAATAAATAACTGACTTTCTAACTCAACTGCACCTATTGGAGATCTACTTTGACATTATTGGAGACTTAGTTTGACTTTATACATCTTTGCAAGTTCTTCAATTAGTCTGAAGAAGCTCTTCGTTGTATCGAGTCCAAGACTTTCTTTAGTCTATTGGAATCGATTGAACTATTACTGCATAGAGAAACTTGGCGATCTTTGGCAAAGCCGATATCTGCTTCGGGATGAGAAAGTGTCGCTGATTTTCTTATTAAATGTACGGGGGAGTTTTTCGCTAGTGGGTAATTTGAATAATTTAACTCAATTAACTTTGTAAAAGCTGTGTAATTATTATTAAACATTTGTAATTGTTGTTTTATTTAATGTGGGCAATAGAGACAGCTACATCTAGCCCCAACATTAAAAATAGAAAACAATAGAAAACATGGTTTCCGGAAATACTGTCGAAGGGCAGTAGTAATCTCTGTATAATTTGGTCCTCCCAATATAAAAGACGTTTGTATCTTAATGAATACTGAATTGATTCCATCTTGCTACTGAAGTATTAAGTGAGGTATATATAAATGTATTATGTATATGTATTAAAGTGAGTAATAGGAAGTTTGTTCTATAATGGATAATTGCTATTACACGCAGAAACTACTAAACGGATTTTGATTAAACTTCACAATGATATAGCTTACATATCAGAATGACACATAGGGCACTTTCACCTCGGTAAATTAGCACTTTTCGCAAGAAAATCAATAATTGCGGCTTAACCCCGATTTGGATGTAGTCTCAGTAAAGAGGAAAAGCTTCGTACTTCCAACCGCGGGAAATTCTATTATTACGCGGACTGCTAGCTAAAAACAAGTTAAAACAAAACGTGTAATTCGCTGTGTTAGCTGTGGGCCTTACTTATAAATTAATAAATAATTGTTAAAGTGATTAATTTAGCTTCATAATTGGTACACCACGCGGAAAATACTTTGTTCACAATAAATTAACTTCCCATTACTAAAGTACTGCGTGGCACTTTACTCGTTCATTAATTAACTTTAATAGTTAATTGGCAGGATTTAGTTTGCATAACAATTTATTGACATGTAAATAATAATGTTGTTCAAAATTTTACACAATATTTTATACTCTGTAGGGCTTTAAATAAAAATCCCATTTATTAAAACTGGTTAACGTGACACTGCTCTTGAGAAAATGTACTACTCGTATATTTTTAGGTTATGTTTTTCAAAAAAAATTTTAAAAATTAATTTTAATTTACATTATTATTATTTAATCTATTATTTCAATTTATTTGACATAGATTAAAATAATACATTGTTGATATTCGTATCCATTGTTAATAGTAATTTTAAATTGACATTATTTATATTTCTTGTTGCTACAATTAAATAAATAATAATAATAATAAATAAATATTTCCGGACAATCCACACAACAACATCTAGCCCCGTGGTAAGCTCTTAGCTTGTGTTACGGGTACTAGACATCTGATATACTTAATATAATAGACATACATACATAGATATTTTTTTTTATTATACATATTAAATACCCAGACCAAGGAGAAAGTGTTTGCAGAACATACAAACACTTGACCCTCGGCGGGAATCGAACCCGCTACCTCTTGCGCCGCAAGCGGACCCTCGCCCACCGCGCCACTGAGGCAGTCAACAATTGTTAATGTATTTCAGATTTTGACATTTAATAATAATTATGACATTAGTTATTTTGTTTTGAATAAGTTGTGGCATTGGGAAACCACGTTAAAAACCATATTGTGACTTATAATTTATATTATCAATAAATGACTATTATGACTATTTAAAACTTGATTATTTTTTTATTCAAAAGAGTCTAGTTTACATTGTTAACCTTAGTTACTTTGTCTTAAAACTTATTTTAAATTTTCAACAGCGTTTTTAAAGGTCGTAATGTTCTTTGGAATTCGTACAGAAAATTAAACTTTGTTTTACGGAGTTTACAAAAACTTTACATCAGATTTAGTTTTTAATAGAAAACACACAACATTGTCCTTTTTTAACACCGCTCTGCGGGTCTTTCTATTTCCAGTTCCAAGAACTTTTAATATTTTTTTTTGCTTTCAGAATAAAACCCAGTACATTTTTTGTTCTCCTTTAACAATTCCTCTATCTCTGTAGTGGCAGTGGGCAGGCAATATAGCACACAGAACAGATGGTTGTTGGGACCGAAAATTTCCAGAATGGAGACCAGGGATCGGCATGCGCGTTTGTAAAAGAAACAATTTACAGCTTGTAATTAAATTATCACTGGCCGTGGCCTGTTTAAATATCAATTTAGTACAATTTTATACGTCTCCGTTTTCTCCCGGGAGACAAGTTCTTGGTATAACTTCGCTACTTTATCACGGAGTAATAATTTCAAGTTTTGCATAATTAGTTTTTGTCGGCGGCTTTTCCTATTGTTTATATTTCTCAAGGGGCGATATTGTGCCTTTTTTGATAAGAAGTCGTGTGCCGTTATGCCTGTGGGGAAAAATATTTTTATAATGGAGTTAACAATACACGCTCGTGCAAAATATTTACATGTATTATTTCGCGAAAGTTTTTTTCAAGTTCTGTGTAAATTATTCGTGCGAACATCACAAGCTAATGTCTAAAAAATCTTTTCCTGGTCATGTTAAAATATTTTTTACACACCATGTACATACCTATTATTCTGTTGTTCCGAATGAATCCATTCGTTTTATGGGTTCCGTACCCAAAAGGTAAAATTGGACCCTATTACTCAGACTTCTTCTGTCTGTCCGTCTGTCACCAGGCTTTATTTCCAGAACCGTGATAGATATAGAGTACACATTTTGTGGTATGAGTATTTCTGTTGCCGTTTTAGCCTCAAATACTAAGCAAACATAATAAATAAACATATATCCATATATATATGGGGCTCCCATACAATAAACGTGATTTTATAAAATTAAGCAACGTTGCGAGAAGACAGTACTTGGATGGGTGACCGGTCTGACTACAACTTTTTCCTCTATATTTTTGTTTTTTTTTAATATGTTGAAAATAAATAATAATTTACTATCGATTAAATGAATAACCACTTTCATTGAATAAGAGAAAAAAACATCAACCATTCCATTCACATTTAAACAAAATAGAAAAATCAATCTTTTTTTCAGGTTCTTAATTTTGGTATGAAAGATCTCCTCCCTTCATCTCCAGCCTTTATAACTTCAACTTCCAATAATAGTCTCACATTTATATGTATACCTCTATATAACATAACATAGGTACAACTTTTTTGACGAGAATTAAAAAATATATGTACAGAAATTTTTACGTCATAAAAATGTGATTAATGCCAAAAAAGTCCCGTGAAAGTTCGGCCTACATACAAAATCGGCTTTCGTCTCAGTTTCTAGCTTTCAATGTTTCACTAATTTTCTTAAAAGAGAAAGTCAACTTAGTCAAGAAAGTAAAGGGCCTTAGAGTCTTAATATTTAAATTAGTCATGAAACAGAGTGAAGTTATTGGGCTTATCTGCAGGAAGCCTGGTAAAATTTGTTTATATTATGGCCGTTTATATAAGATCAGTTTATCTTGAATAAAATTATCGGGATTTAATGTACTATTTAATAAAATACTCGTTACATATCTTCTCATAAACACTCAAAGTCGAGCAATCCACTCCATCTTTTCATCGCGAAGGAGTAGACAATACTTTTGCATTAATATATGTACCTACATAAAAAAGGCTTGAAATTGAATTGTAATTTAAAAAAATAAGGTAAAATAATACAGATAAGTAAAATACGCACGAAATAACCTTAATATTGAATTAGGTTGTAGTTACTTCATATCAACTAACCTTTCGCGTCGATAAGTTAATGCCTTCCCAGTAATAAATTTTACAGCTAACGAAATTTGAGGAAAACTTTCTAGTCTTGGACGTGTATGTTCAATAATTCAACGCGAAGTTTCAGTCGGGGTTTGTAAGTTTCAAACCATGTTTCAAACTCAACAGAGATGCGTTTGAACAGTCACCGTCCTTGGATGCTGGTTCTGACAATATGCCTAGTTGCAACGAGAAGGCTAGCATCTTGCGAGCCAAGCATAGTCATCATTTTAACGACCGAAAAAGCGAAAACGAACGTCAAAAAAAAACAACATATAAATAAATACTAGTGGCCCGCCCCGGCGTCGCACGGGTATAAAATTTTCCCGGATATTATTCGAATTTTTCTCGCCGTAAAAACCATCCTGTCTCTCAAGTTGGATCGAACTGCACATGGTGTGCGAATTTTATTATAATCGGTTAAGTGGTTTAGGAGTCCATTGAGGACAAACATTGTGACACGAGATTTATATAAGTATATTAAGATAAATTGTATAGGTAATACTAAAGTTGGATATAACAATTATCACATTTCTGCCCATGCCTAATCTCCCTCGCCAAGAGAGAAGTCCCTGAGTCTCAGAAGTGGGAAAGTAAATATAGGTGTTTGTGCTTACGCTTAAAAATGTATCGATTTATGCTTAATAAGTAGGTACAGTCATTTAGTAATTTTTCATTACTGCCGAGCGCTCGCACCGTTATGGAGTTATTAACTTCGCAATAAGTTTATTTCTTAAATAAGGCCGCTGACAGCCAATATAGTTTATATATACAATGTGTCGACACTATACTTTGCGGAGCTCGTACGCCGAAAATATTGACTTTATGAAAACAGAGTTAAACTGTATGGGTGTTTGTAGTTCCATTTTGTAAGAACTAATTTTATCGTAAATTGGGTCGGAAATGAGATTTTACCAAAAAACTGCGTTTATGCAACATTTTTCCAATCAAAAAATCCGAAATGGCAAAGTTGAAATTCGAAAAGAGCACCTCAAAAGCTATATACATAATTGCCAATTCGCAAAACTCCACACAACTATTATTTTCTGTGTGTGATTGAACTAAGTGCTGTTTTATTTATTGTGAAAAAAATATCTATCTAACTATCATAATATTGAACATTTACCTATTCAGTTAAACAATAACATGTAAAAAAGTGATTTCTTTAATTAAAACTTACGCCTGGTCAAAACTTCTTATACCTATATGATGTTATTGTACCTGGAAAAGAAATTGGTGTTATTAGATGTGGGATTGTACATAAGTGTGGGGTGACTTGTGACCCCACGTGACGTTGAAGAGGGTGAGCCCAACTGTTATAAGCTGAACACTTAGCTGATAAGATCTATAAGAGGTGAGAAGATGGATGCTGTGATACTAAAGTCTGTGATAATTACTCTCAAACACATCATATGTTACAATATGTGTTAGATGAGGTTTATTATGCAATTACATGTAAGGAGGTAGATAGTGTGTGCTCCTACATAAAATGATAATGTTATTAAGTTTCATAATCAAATCAAAACAAATCAAAAAGTTTTTTGTAACTAATAATTAGCAATATACTAACAGACAAATAAAAAAAATACATTTCAAAATAATCCCAACGAATTAGAGTATATTCCAACTACCCCTAAGCAGGGGATACTCGCAGGACATTTCTGGAGAAAGCCTTTCCAACGTATCATTTTATCTTTCTTCTTTAACACATATTTACATTTTTATGTTTGACAAAAAATAGTGTACGTGTTAAATTTTAATAAAATACAAAAAAAACGTGCAAATTATTCATATTTATGGAGATAAAATTCGAATTATCCAGAAGATGTCTGCAATATTTTTTATTTGGTATTCTCGTATGCAAATTCCATACAAATTTGGCCAAGCAATATCTTGTAGTGAAAATTCAAACAGTTTTTATCCCATAAACTTCAAACTACAATTATACTTTGTTTGTTTTTAACCGCGGTAAAATACTTCGTTCCCATGCCATGTAAACATATTTTCCATTTACTGCAAACATTACGATCCTATCTAACTTCCGTTCACACAGAAACTGCCTATTTCTCTCGTATTTACTGAAATAATAAACTACTTTCAACCCCATTACTAGACCAATGGACCATTCTTTGCTCGTTTAGATGTTATATGTCCCAAAATAACACTTTAAGTATTATATCCTCCTCTACATTTTATCTCGATTGTTATGCTTATATTGTTATGGTTTTCAATTGTCATTTATATTTGTCGTATGATATAAAAGATGCGTATTCAGATTATTGGTAGATGTTTTCGATTGGGGTTGGAAATAATTTATGATTTTCATTTGACTGAAAAGGAATTATAAGTTATTCGAATGCAAATCAATCGATAATGATGATCTCTGGTAGAAACTCTCCCTCAATAACAGACATGATGACTACATAATAAATAGTATATTGTGTAGTACGTCTGTTAGCTCGTTCAAAAATAATGGACACGAATTTTTTGCAAAGATTCGGTTTTAGATCAAAGCATCTTTTGGCCGCGGCTTTAGCTGTCTTACTTCTAAGCAAAAGCCTCAGCAAACTTTCTATCCATATAAGATCTCTGTGGAAGTAAAAGTTCAAATAATTTTAAGCCTTGCCTCGTCCCTGTTGTCAAAACAAACTGAAGTACCATCTAATATTCTCAAAGAACCGAGAGGAATGTCCCCCTAACTTCCGATTAGGAAAACAACATAAATATTTTTACGACAAACGACATTTCACTTTCGTATTTATTACTAAATCTTCGCAAATTTTGGTGGGTATACTGGGAATAATAACTCAAAAATTGTATAACTATATTTTCCAAAATAATGTTTTAATTTGATAATTATCATGGAATTAAATGGATATCTAAGGTAGACTATAATAGAAATATTTATGAAAATGGGAGTTTAACAAAATAATATTGTCATGTTAATAAAATAGCGGAATGGTTCTCCGTATAATCATAATTTATACCTTTAGATACTCCAATACAAAGTCTAAATATCAATAAAGTGTTTTTTCTAATGTTTATGTGCGTCTGTATTAAATTACTTGAGTATGAAGTAAAAATGCAGGTTAAAATCTGGCTTCAAGCAATGAAACCAATTCTAAAATTGATTATTATTTCACAGCACTCTAGAGAAATCAGAACCTGAAAGTAAATGCTGCTGTACAGTCTACACTTTGCAGTCATTTCGAGATTTCTTCTTCCACTTCGTTAAAACAAGAACTTTCAAGTAAATACTAATGCCTCTTGACCCGTTTTAAAAAGTCGTTCTCGAATAGCGAATGGACAAATTGTGGAAAAAGGATTATGGTGTTATTAATGTTCAGAGCCTGGGACGTTAAACTACATCGCAAGACACCTCATATTTTTTCTGGAGAACAATACGATTAGATTTACATATGAATAAGCATTTATAATTAGTTTCTGTCTTTCGTTTTATTCCTTTGTATATTTTTTACAGTTATAATTATTTATTATTACACTGGTAGGTACATTCAGCCCCGTGGTATTAAATTATTTAATAATTTGAACAGCTAGGCCTATTATACAAATTATAATAAAAATCATACATAACTAATAAAGATAAATAACAATAAGCATTTCATTGAGTAAAATTAATTTAAAACATAAATAATAATTGATTGAAATTAGATTGGTATGCTCTTGCATGAGCTTGAGTTATGGTTACGGTTATCTACTTACGATTATCTAGAAAGGGCAATACCAACTGCCACTTCAAGCTACTTCTTCAAGTTATTAAGTATGTATGTCTTTCGAGCTCCTCTTTCATCTTTGAAAGGCTTATCTTTGAAGATCTACAAACGCTGTTTGTTTGGTTGGATTTGTTGAGTTTCAAATCACCATTAACCCTAAAATTACCGCAAAATTTACAAGACTTGGTAAAATAACCAAAAAAAAGGCAGAATATAATGTTTTTCCTACCTTTACCTACAAATACAAAAATCACCCTATGTAATTAATTAAATTTTTATTTATGTTCTATTAGACATCCGGTTAGCCAGCTTGAAACTTGTAGCATTTCAGCCACCCAGTGGCTTATGTCGTCGCTTACTTAACTGGAACCGCTGCCAGAACAGACAACGATTTGCAAACTTTGAGAATAGTTATTGCTACTATGTTTTAAGTTCTTTGCTCTTTGAACTAACTTAATGCAATGAAGATTACCGTTGAAGTTTTAATGTTGCTAACTAAAACTAACTAGGTGTGTACACTTTCAGACTGTTGAAACGTGTAGTACGATAAATAAAAGTACATTTCGTTTTATAAAACTTTTGAATTTAATTTTATCCATGAAACATGATAATATTGAGTTACAATGGTGGTTACGAGAAATTTGAATATTAAATGTTGTATTCAATCCTGTCATGTATATTTTAGGTCTCTGAACACCTTTCATTAAAACCTTAAAATAGATACGATAAAAGTGTTTTGTGGTCCCGTAGTAATTATAATATTTAGGGTTTTCATAATTTAAATGTCAAAAAAGTAGCAGCTAATATTTTTATCTCTAATTTTATTTTCGAATATCTTCATTCGCCTCGGTGATCAAAGGAAAGATCAGAATAATTAAAATTTTACTTGAAAATATAAAACTGTGAGAGAAAAACATTCTGATGGGTTCTTAGGTGATTTTATCTTGTGCTTTATTAGATCTTCAAGAAGCTTTTATAAAATTATCTGTTTTTTTCAAGTGATTAGTCCAGATAATTTCGTACAAAGTATGGTTTTGATAATTGAAACGGAATAATACATTATATATATGTGGCTTCATAGACATAATTAGAATACAAAATATATGGTATCAATTGACTGGTCTACCCAGTTAATGCGTTTTCAGCGTTTTGGGGATATATGATCATTATCTGCGTTTACCGACCCGCCTGCTTAGCGTGGCGAGTAATTCAACTGAAGAGATAGACATTCATTTATGTCTAAAAATTTGAAAGTCAAATAATTTCGGTAGTATTTAGTGATAATCAAATTTAGTACTACATCAGCGAAGATTCATTACGATAAAGTCATCGTGAATGGATAAGCGCGATGTTTTTGTCTGTATTAGCGGACAAAATTTGTGTCGCGTTGCGCGTTACAAGATTCTTAAGTGACATTATTGTACCACTCCTTCGCTAAACATTGTCTTCCCGAATACTTCAATTTACAACAATGTACCCGGCCACACACATCGCGTTGATACGAATATTCGCCGCTAATTTAGCCGCCCCATAATAACAACTTCAATTATAAAAATATCGGATAAAATAACGGTGAAGTGTTTTTCTACCGTCTGATTAAAATTTGTTAGTGTGGCTGGAAATAACCTACATAAATGAAGTTAACTTAATTATGAAACTACCGCATTTGGAAAAATATTCTAGAGATAATGATGCAAATAGAAGAATAATAAAGTAGAAAAATACAGAAATGGCGCTCCTCGAACTTCTTTCTTATCTCTTCTAGAAGTATTTATGTACGCTTTAAGCTTGTGCTTTAACGGTGAAGGCAAACATCGTGAGGAAACTGTCTTGTTCTGAGACCTTTGAAGAGTTTAAAAAACATGTGACATTCACCAACCCGCACTTGGCCAGCGTGGTGAATTAAGGCCTAATCTCTCTCGTCAAGAGAGAAGTCCCTGAGGCCCAGCAGTGGGAACGTGAATAGGGGTGCTAATGTATGAATGATGTAGTGATGAGTGCAGTGCACAAAGTACACAAATAATTATTTAAAAATAAATTATAATTTATTTTTCAACCCTGATTTTGCGTTCCATACTTGTTCCTGATTAGATGCAGACACCATACAAATATTCTTACCACAAGGTGAGATCGTGATCAAATAAATAAACCAAATTATTCATTTCAACTGTAAAGTCCATGTAAAGCTCCGATTTCGATGAAATGGAATCACAATATTAATAATGTAATATTTCATTAACAAAGTACGTCATCACGTAACGCCGAGTTGAAGTCTCCCACAATATGAATTATATACGTAATCCGATATCCGGCAGATCTGTATCCAGAACTCGGAAACTAGAAACTCGTCTTAAACCATTGTAGAAAATAGTTTAATTCTAAAGGTCAACACCCACTGCTGACGTCTGTAGTGAATTAATAATAATGTCTAAAAACATTTACAATGGAACTGATACCACAGGGTTGTCTGATTTTGTGTTAAATTTTTTAAACTTTACATGGATGGTTAGAGTTATACTCAGAATTGAATAGAAATTAAAATCTGTTACGTACTAATTATTATTATAGGTCTTCACGAAATAAAACAAAAATTATAATTCATTTACGTGAAGAGCAATCCTGTCGCAGACCAATTTTATTTAATAAATAATAACGTATAAACTTGCACTACTTTTGGGAAAAACTTTATACAATTCTTCTATTACAGCGTTCCCGTTCAGCAAAGTAGGTCATGGCCTTAAGTCAAATGAAACTGTAGACTAAGTTGGAAGTATCTTTAGTTATGCTACGGTGCTACGCCGTAGACCGTCTACGAGTTACGTAGCTGCTAATAGTAATGAACAACTTCTATTGGATTACAATCTAATCTTTCAAACAACTATTTGCTCTTTATCTTTATATATACTAATAGTATAAAGTTTGTTTGTTTGAACGCTAATCTCAGGAAGTACTGGTCTGATTTGAATAATAATTTTACTGTTAGATAGTATATTTATCTAGGAAGGATTAGAGCTACTTTTATTTCCTCCATAAAACACAAGCAACGCTGTGTCGTGAAAAACTAGTAATAGAATAAAATATATCTATCGGTTTTATGACTGCTTCTCGCTCTCGCATATTTGAAAGTATTGTTCTGTCTCTGGTGTGTGGATAAAAATAAAAACAACTCATAAATAAAGAATTCGGAACAACTTACTGGTGATATTCAGAAGCACGAATAAGCAAGTAAATGAAATACACCAACTGATCATCTTGGGTGAGCTCACTTTTTCAATAATCACCAATGTAAATTCCACTTTAAACCGTTAAAGAAATATCAAAACACTTCTAAATAGAGATAGCACTACTGAATCTCACAGTTTACGCTAAAAATCGGTCAAAACCACAGACAGAAGAAGAATATACTCCAGCTGACGTTTTGTTTACACAATTTCTAAAGGATTGAATACGGCACAAATGGGTCAATGACCTATTTACTGACAAATCATCGTGACATTGACAGTCCTACTCGAAAAAGCCGCGATCAAACTAATCGTGCAAAATACTGCCATCTATTGACGAATAATGGAAGTCAACTAAAACTCAGTGATTGACTGATCACTAATTTCATACTAAAAAGTAACTTAACCGGTAGTCGAGTGCGTTACACTCTTACCTGCTGTGCTTGAGGCACGA
Organism: Gymnoscelis rufifasciata; assembly: GCA_929108375.1. Taxonomy (NCBI): domain Eukaryota; kingdom Metazoa; phylum Arthropoda; class Insecta; order Lepidoptera; family Geometridae; genus Gymnoscelis; species Gymnoscelis rufifasciata. The sequence continues at coordinate 5,013,838 of OV815302.1, read as the reverse complement.
GTTCGAATCTCCGATTAGAGCCTTGAAAAATCACAGGAAGCTCTTTTTGCACTAAATTCAGAGTGTAAATGTATTAAAATGACCACTAACGCCAACGTAACATTAAGAAGACAGAGACGCAGATCATTTTTGGATTTATCAGAAATAAATGCTGAAATTTCACAATTTAATTCGACGATTGCTGACGGAAGTTTATTAGAAACTTCAGTAAAAAGTGTACCTGAAGAATCTACGCTGAACATCGACCTAAAACAACAGATTCTTGAATTGCAAAATGAGTTAACAATCGCACATGAGGAAATTGCGAATCTTAGCTCCCAGTGCACAGTATTAAATAGAGAACTTGAAGAGAAATGTAGACAAAATGAATTACTAAAAAAAATTACAACGCAGCAAGTTTCACTCTCGCCGCGTATGTCACCCCGGCCAGGTTCAAGTGGTTCATTAATGAAAAAAATTAATACGATAAGAACAAAAACTCCACGTCTTTCTCCAATTCATCTGAACCACGAAACTGAAATAAGGGAAACGCCTGCAATAAAAAAACATTCGGTTCAGCGATCAAATCTAATGCAACTACAATTATCATCCAGCCCGAGACTAAAAACTCAAACTGCTAGCACTTCACATCTGTATAGTTTCGTCGCAGGAAAAGCAGAGGGCAGCAGCGCCATTTCAAAGGCGAAGATCCATATCATCGGCGATCAGCAGGCTCGGAACTTGACAACTAAGCTAAGCATGGATCGGAAAAATAAGTGGAATGATATGTACGACATATTTGGTACGGTTAAACCTTCGGCGACAAGTAGTGAATTACTATCTAACTTTAACATTAGTAAAATAAATAAAAATGATATTTTGGTTTTGTTTTTAGGAGCAAATGAAAAAAATCCATTTTCTCTGTTTGCTAACTTATGTAATTTTTTATACTCGCTTAAGGGGCAACTTGTTTTCATTGTTAATGTACAGTTTAATCGCTACTTAAATAAAAACAAATTAAATAACGAGTTGAGGTTACTTGTACGTAATTATAGTAACTGCAGGTTTATTCAGATGGATGATGGCTATGATAGTGAGGTACCTTACATTAGAAAATCAAAATTATTTTTACAAAATTTAAGTTTAAAAATAAACATTGAAATTGACAGTATAAATTACAACAAGCAATTTCTTGACAAAGGCAGATCACTGTGTACATTACGGTCGCATAAAAAGGGTAAACTTGGGAAAAATGACCCTAAAGTAGGTACTATACCCTACTATTTTCGTACGGCGGCTAAAAACCAAGGTATAAATCCTCCGGGAAATATGGTTAAGGGTCAATCAAATAGTGATACTTTACCTTTTTTTCAAAATGTACCGAGGGCAGCTACTCTTCGATGACAATTTTGCACCAAAATATTGCCGGTGCAATATCTAAAGCAGAGAACTTACAAGTGTCACTATCCGAACTGCGACAAAACGGTACTTCTGTTAATATATTATGTTTAACGGAGACTTTTATATTAAAAGACCACGAGCAATTACTTAAGATAGCTGGATTCAGAATGGCTGCCTCATTCTCGCGTTCCGACTCGAAGCGCGGGGGTGCGTGTATTATGTTAGAGAACGGGTTGCAGTTTAGGGTTCTTCAATCTGTAAACGATGTAGCTTGTAAATTTTGCTTTGAAAGTACTGGAGTTGAGTTACTAAGTTATAACATAGCTTTGATATGCATCTATCGTACCCCAAATAGTAGCATTTCAATATTTTTTGACAAACTCAATAGCTTACTACATGTATTATCCCGAAAATACAAAAAAGTAATTCTTTGTGGTGACTGGAACATTGATGTACTAAAACATAATAAACATACTAGTGAATTAAGAAGTATTTTTGACAATTTCAACTTAGAATTGCACATCAAATCTCCAACCCGAAATTTAGCTTGCTTGGACCTTTTTGTGAGTAACATTAAAAATGTTACTGGTAAGGTACACTGTTTAGCTCTATCAGATCATGAAATGGGGCAAACAATAGAGATTCCAATGAAGGTCAACATCACAAAATCAGAGTGGACAGAATGTAGAAGGGATTGCAGCCCCGAAAACGAGCAAAAATTCTGTAACTACTTAGCGTCCCTATCATTTTCAGATGTATATGAAAGTAATACTACAAATACGGCTTTTAATAATTTTCATGAACTGTTGACTCTATTCTTTGACTTGTGTTTTCCAATTTACTTAAACAAGAAAAGATTTAGAGGTAAAGGCTGCAGTTGGCTTACAAAAGGTTTAAAGAGATCTAGCATTAAAAAAAGATGTCTCTATATTAGGTTAAAATTGACGAAATCTGACAAAAGAATGGCTAAATATTATAAGCAATATAGTAAAATACTTAAAAATTGTACACATAAATCGCAGCAAATACAAAATTTGAAATATATTAAAAAGAACAGTAACAAGTGTAGAGCAGTATGGAAAATTATAAATGAAAATATTAATGACGTGAATGAAACTAATGACATAAAAGAAATAATTGACATTAAAAATATAATTTATAAGGAACCTCAGGACATATGTGAAAAATTTAATCAACATTTTATTGAAATGACAAAAATTCCAAATCCCAAATTTCAGCTGCAAAATTCTAATAACAACATTAATTCAAACTGTTCCTCAATATTCTTACATCCTACTAATCCGGATGAAGTATTAAAGGTCATTAAGAAATTAAAAAATACAAATTCAGTGGGAATAGATGGTTTAAGTACGAGAGTAATTAAACTATGTGCCAGCTCTATTTCTAGACCACTGAGCCATATAGTAAATATGTCCTTTGAGGAAGGCGTGTTTCCGTCTAATCTAAAAATATCAATTGTGAAACCACTCTTCAAAAAAGGCGAAAAAAATGACATAAATAATTATAGACCAGTGACATTAATACCTATCCTATCAAAAATATTTGAAAAATTAATTTTATCAAGACTTCAGTCATTTACTACAGCTAATGAAATACTAAAGCCTGAACAATTTGGTTTTAGAAAGAACAGCACCACAACACTTGCCTGCTTCAATTTAATCAAGCTTGTTACGGAGGCTTTGAATGACAAAGTCCCTGTAGTGGCGCTGCTCTTAGACATGTCAAAGGCGTTTGATTTTGTTGACCATAGAACGCTTCTTTTTAAATTAGGTAAATATGGTATAAGGGGCAAAGCAAATGAGTGGCTAGAAAGTTACCTAGAGAATAGACAGCAGTGCGTTGAAATATCAAAAATCGTAAATAATAAGAAAACAGTTTTTAGATCTGAACTAAATACAAACAACTTTGGGGTTCCACAAGGGAGCGTACTTGGCCCGTTTCTCTTCCTTATCTACATAAATGACCTTCCTGACATTATAAAGCATAAAACAATATTATTTGCAGATGACACAACGATTATTATTAGAGGACATAATAAATTGACGTTCGAAAGAGAAATAACTGACGCTCTTACTAAGACAATTGAATGGCTGAATCAAAATAATCTTAACATTAACCTGAGTAAAACTAATATAATTCAATTTGGGACATACAAAAATTTAAATGCAAATATTAACATTAATTATGACAAAGCACTTATAGCGGAAGAACAGAATGTAAAATTCTTAGGTATTTTAATTGACAAACACTTAAACTGGAAAGCACATATTGATCAAATTTGCATTAAAATAGATAAATTCGTGTATGCAATTAGGAATCTTAGACTGCGCGTATCTATGGAGGCTGCTCTCACAGCGTACCATGGCTACGTCTCATCGATATTGGCCTACGGTCTCATAATGTGGGGAAACTCTGTAGACTTCAACAGAGCTTTTAGAGCTCAAAAAAAGTCCATCCGCGCTATATGTGGATACTGGAGCACAGACAGCTGTAAGCCATTGTTTAGGAGTTTTAGGATCCTACCACTACCGTGCATGTATATCAGAGATGTATGTGTCTTTGTCAAGCAATATCCTCAGTATTTTAAGCGGCATGCAGATGTTCTGACCAGACATACTCGGCACAAAAATAGGTTATACGTCCCACCATGTCGGCTTAAGCTAGTTAAACGTAATTCTTTCTATCATGCCATTACTATCTACAATAAACTACCTGACGCTTTAAAAGATAATTTAAATTTAAATCAATTTAAGATTAAATTAAGAGACTGGCTTTTAGAAAATTGTTTTTATGACATGCATGAATATATGAATTTCAAAACCTGACATATAACCTAATTACCAATTATGATTAAATTTTCAATTAATTAATGTGTATTCGTTATTCTTATTATTAAATTAGTTTTTTTAATGTATATTTTAGTGTTATATTATAGATAATAACTTGTAATTATTAGAGATTTGCACACCTGTTTAGGTAGAGTGTTAATGGACATTTAATTTAGATTTAAGACCTATTGTACAAACATTCTCGCAAATAAATGAATTATGAATTATGAATTATGAAATTCTATGTTCTTAAGTTTATTGGAAGTGTAAAATACCGTCCGTTATTGGATTCTTTCTTGGCTAAGTCTAGCTTGCTTAATAGATATAAATAAATAGTTAAACTAAAAATGAGACTAAAGAGATTAAAATAAATTACCACGTGCACCTAATTACCAATAAGTATGAGTTGGAATCTCTGCTAGGTAGGCTAGCACCAATAAATTCATCGAAGAATGCGGAAGCAACTCATTGGCTCTGCAAAGGCTGCTGTGATGACATTTATAGTAGTGGGTTTAGCCACTACGAGTTTGTCAGAATAATAATTGTCTTTATCTTACTCAAAGACATGCCGAAGGTCAGAATCCATGAGGATTCCACAATTGTAAAAGGTCTTTGATGTATTTATTTATCTTAATCTATTATGACACAGATATAACATATGACTGACATAAACCAAAAAGAAGTAGAAGAAAATACATGATAGATGATGTGTTACACAATTTTGTCGGTTTCAACCATAAAACTTAAATTAAAATCCAGGTTAATTACAGATTGCACTAATTTATAGGCCAGCCATAAATTTCAAAGTATTCGGATAGCTTCACTATCTTATTATCAATTTCTGCAGAAAAGTGTAATTTTATTTTTCATGTTTGAAATAACTACCAAACTGATGATGAACTGATGATGTATGTATTTATTATACTAGCTGGCCCGTTCCGTCTTTACCGAATATAAAAACATTTAACTAGAATATTTTATTGATATAAAAAACTCATAAAGTTCAGTAGTTTTTGAGTTTATTACTTATAATATATTAAAAAATATACATAAGTATCATATATTTTTTTTTTATAAATTTGAACAAGAAGACTCATAACAACCTAATGTCTAACAAAATTTAGTAAACTCTATATTACTTATAATAATAATTTAAATTCTTTTAAGTAAAATTCTTTATTATTTTATTTTTAAATTCAGTAAAGGTAAATATTTATCGGATAAAAGAATAGTAAATTAGGTTTAAAAACAATTTTAGTCGATGTCTTTATGATTTTTAACAAGTGATAAACCTCACTTTTCGGGTTAAACTATTTTTAAATTTTATGCAGAAAATATTAAGACACATCCGTAACCTTCGCGCACAGGATGTCTGTTTTTTTTTATTTTTATTAAAATCTATGAGTGGTTGTGTGGAGAATATTTTCTTTAACTGACGATAAATGTATGATGATTACTGAGGTTAAATGTAACTGAGTAGGTTGTCTATTAACTATTAAAAAAATATAGTTTAATCTCAAAATCTTCTGCATGACACTGTGTGTTTTACCGAATCAACACGCCTGCGAAATAATCCCGTAAATAAATAAATGATGAACAAAAATTGAAGGGCAATTCTCACAACAAAATCTAGTCCCATACCAAACTTTTTTACCGCTATACCTCTTTCGTGTAAAACCAATTCATCTGGTCTGGTCTGAAAAGAAACAAAACTAAAATGTGAAACAAAAATCAAATTTAAGTCATGCCCCTGCAGCTACCTCTGAAAATTGTAAATGTTTCATAAATAAACTAGGTTGCATCCACTACGTGCTAGCAGTTTATGATTTTTGAAGTTTTTTTGCAATACGTTTGCATGTCATGGTTATGTACATATAAAGTGCAGAAACATTATATTGTTCTTAAACGTTATAAGTATTTTCGTACCTTGATCAACGAAATGGATACACGACATAAATTTATCGATAAATATCAGATAAAAAATTTCGATATTGGCTCTTTAAAAAAAAAGCCAATCTAATATTTTTTTAATGAAAACTACTTCATCTGGTTTTTTCTTCATTTATGTATTCAAAGTAGTCTCATTTGAAAGCTAGATAGTTTACCTAGTTAAGAAAATTAAAATAAAATACAATTTCGGTACAAAAGCCTATTAAAAATATTGTTTTTTTTGTAGAAATTTAACAAAAAAATCGATTTTTATTTTATTTTTGTCTGTAACTTTTAAACGCACATTTTCTTTGATCAAGGTTCAAAAATACATACTGTATAAAATATCTATGTCATAATGTTAATTACCGTACTCCTCCGAAACGGCTTAACTGATTATTATGAAATTTTATATGCATATTCAGTAGGTCTGAGAATCGGCTACTATCTATTTTTCATTTTGCAAAACAACGTTTGCTCAGCTAGTAATATATATAAAATGCGGGCAAAGCCTTATTCCGTGTCGTCAGTGCATGGGATCGATTTACAATCACAGTTTTTCTTACACACATAAGTAACATATCCTACTACTATTATAAAGGCGAAAGTTTGTAAGTATGGATGTTTGTTACTCTTTCACGCGAAAACTACTGAACCGATTTAAATGAAATTTATTTTGGTACACAGAATCTCTAGAGCCTGAAAAATAACATAGGCTACTTTTTACCGCGGGAAAACGTCATTCCGCGGGAAAATACATTATAACGCGGGTAACACCGCGGGGCACAGCTAGTCTTCAATAATTACACAATAGTCGTATCAAAGAAGGCTATTTTTGTGACTATTTTAACTACATTGGATCCATAGTTCCTCAGATTCGCGCGATGAAAGAAACAAATAAACTTTTAGCTTTAAGATATTAAAAACTATGAAAAATAAAATAAAATCTTGGATTTGTCTTCCACGATAGATTCCTCAGCTTACGGAAACAGTCCATAACATGATTAAAGTCTTTCCAGTCATTTTTTTAACTGTGACAAAGAACTGCGCTATATTAAAAAGTAAAAGTTTCAAGGCTTTGTCTCGGCGCGAGATGCAAATCAAAAGTGGTCTGTTTGTAAAGGAACTAAAATGTGAATACCATGACTTTTACTTTAATATGATGTTTATTTAGGGGACCGAGTAACATTCTCTATCCGTTTCTGAGTAATTAAAGACGTGAAGTGATAAATGTTATAAGAAATATTTCTTTGTTCACGATATATCGATATACGAGGTATCCATTACATTAAATATTATTAATGCAATGAATTCTACGCAATGTACATATAATTTATCAGTATAGCAAAATTAAACGATATCACCGATTAAATAAGATAACGACTTAATTTTTTTGTAAATTTTTAATGTCTATATTCCTCTAGCCATTCTCAATTAGAAGGCTAGACTGGTTGTTACGCAACTTAAAATCGCCATAGATCATAATTGGTCAGTTGGATAGAAACATTAAAAAAAACTATAAATGTTTTTTTATACCTCTCTCTACTCTACGATACCTACTCAACGATACCCCACATAACATAGTTGCTTGACTTCATTTTTTTTATTTTTACAAAATGGCGTCCAGTAGTCACCATGTTGAATGTTCTCTAACTTCATGTCACACTCGCCGTACTAAGAGGAATCATTGAAATAGGCCCAGACGTTTGGTCTGTATAGTGGAAAAAGAACATACATACAAACTCACATAAGTGGTTACTTACCATGTACCTAATAGACTGTTAAACAAATTACCACACCTTTGCGTTGCGCAGTCGGGTAAAATTAAGTCTGTTTTATTTTCATTAGTGGTAGGTACCCGAGATTGCTTCCATAACTCGAAGGTACATTGGACGTCGGTTGATTTAAATATTTATAGATATAAAATAGAAAAAGATAAGACGATTCTTTGTTCAATCGCTAGAGTGAAACGGTCGCGTGATCTGTTATTCGGATAGGTGAAATACGGATCCAAGCTAGGTCAGCTTTATTCGTTTTCAATTTGGTAGCTCGATTCGTTTGGTTTGCATTCACGGATGCCATCGGATTCTACTGTGGATTTTAAAATGTCAGTTGTATTTGCAGTCGTTAATTTTATGTGCAAGCTCCTGGGAATAGCAAATTTGTTTAAATTGTAAGTTGAGATTGTTTTTTTTTTGTCTTTGACTTGGTTTGCTTTTTTATTTCATTTCCAAAAGTTTGTTATTACTTGCGTTTACAGTTAGTCTGTAATCAAATCTTGCCATTGCGTTTAAAAAAAACTGCGTGTATTATCAGTGAATGCACATCGTGAGGAAACCGACATGTTTTGAGAACTTTAAGGAGTTTAAAGGACTGCCAGCGTGAGGCTTAATCCCTCTAGTCAAGAGAAAAGTCCCTGTGTCCCAGCAGTGGGACCTTATATAGGGTTACTTATATTATGCTTATGATTATATATGATATATTTCCAACTTTCCGATAGAAAAAAAATATTGCGCACATAATATGTATGTGTGTGAAATATGCAGAGGGAGGTGGAAGGTAGGATAAGAAAATCGTTTTAAAAATAATACTTAATTCCGACATAATCGAGTTTGAGCTCATATGATTTGATTCAATAAACGACAGTATAATGTCGTGACAAAACCTTCATGTACTTGATGTAGTAAAAGCTTTTTATCAATTTGGGTAATTAACCTATAATTATTTGTATGCATGCAAAATGCTCTTAGTTGAAACATGCACAGTCTGTTTAATCGTGTCTTTTATTTTCAGCAAGGTTATAAGTTGCCTGTACAAAATTATGAAGAGACGGATATCTGAAATTATTAACGCTTTGGTAACTGCAAATTTATCATCCCGAGACCCCTACTAATATTTTGGCTGTCAGTTGACCGGTTCGGAGTGTAAATAGATATCTCGTTAATTTGGCATAACCCTTAAGGCCAATGCTATTAGCAAATTAATTACATTCTCTTCGACATTTCCTGTTTCCGGCTCGGTCTGAAGACAGCTTTTCAGAATACAAGTTGGGGAGAGATATTTGATTTGATACACTTTGGAACATAGTACACGCTTTGCTAGTAGAAAATATTTAGTGATTTTTTTCCATTCATAATCGCCTTATCTTAGAAACGATTCACTGGACTTTAATGAAACTTTTCGTAGAACCTCTGCAAGTTTTTTTTTTTTTTTTTTTTTTTTTTTTTTTTTTTTTTTTTTATACCACAAAGGTGGCAGACAAGCATGCGGCCCACCTGATGGGAAGTGGTTACCGCAGCCTATGGACGCCTGCAACATCAGAGATATTACCTGCGCGCTGCCGACCCCGTAAATGCTTCAAGATACCCTTTTTGAAATAACTCATACTATAGTCCAAGGGGAAAACCTCGGGAGGGAGATCATTCCACAACCCGAGAGTTCGCGGAAGAAAGTTCCTCTTAAACCTGACAGTCCGCGAACTAAACGGCTCCAAGGTGTGTGGATGAAATCTCTTCCGATGGCGAGCGGTGCGATTGTAGAAGGTAGCTGGTGGCACTAAATCAAACAGTTCATCGGAACACAAGCCATTGTACAGGCGATAGAACACACACAGAGAGGAAAAATCCCTTCTAAGACTCAGTGGCTCAATATCACCTGTGAGCGAGGGATCATCAACGATTCTCATAGCTCGTCTTTGAATCGCGTCAAGGGGCTCAAGCTGATATGCCGGCGCTCCAGCCCAAAGATGACAACAGTATTCCATGTGCGGCCGAACTTGCGACTTATAAAGCAGAAGTCTTTGCCCCGCACTGAAATACTGTCGGGACCTGTTGAGCACACCGAGCTTTTTGGATGCCATCTTGGCCTTATCCTCTAAGTGACTACGAAACTGGACGTTGCTAGAGATGTCAATTCCTAAGATCCCTATGCTCTTAGAGATTGGCAATGGTGTATGACGGAACTGTGGCCCTATAGTAAAGGAGTTCTTTTTGGCGGTAAAAGCGCAAACTTGTGTCTTGGAGGGGTTAAATTTAACCAAGTTTTGATCACCCCAGACAGAAACTTTGGATAAAATATTTTCAATTTCAGACACAAGTCTTTCTCTGCTCTTCTCCACGAGCGTCTGTGGGATGTTAGCTCGGCCTGTATAAGATGTGTCACCTGTACTATCATCCGCATAAGAAATAGCGTTGGTGACAGAACAGAGCCTTGCGGAACACCTGCATTAATGTCCATGCAATTGGAGCTACTGCCATCCACGACGGCTCTTATGCTTCTGCCGGACAAAAAGCTGGCAATCCATTTACACAAGCCCTCTGGTAACCCGTAACTAGGCAGCTTAGCTAATAGACCTCGATGCCAGACCCGGTCAAAAGCCTTAGCTATATCCAGGCTAACTGCCAAAGCCTCACCTTGACTCTCAATGGCCTGCGCCCATTTGTGTGAGAGGTACACTAGAAGATCACCGGTCGCACGTCCGTGGCGGAAACCGTATTGTCGGTCGCTAAGTAGATCGTTTACTTCTAGGTACCTAAGAAGTTGGGCGTTTATTACACGTTCCAAGACCTTAGATAGGAGAGAGGTAACCGCGATTGGCCTGTAGTTGGAAGGGTCAGATCTATCACCCTTTTTGGGCACCGGGTGAACTAAAGCTGTTTTCCAGGGAGTTGGGACTTGTCGGGCGGAGTAAGAGAGCTGAAAAAGGCGCGTTAAGACGGGACACAGCTCAGGAGCACATCGCTTGAGAACCACAGCTGGTATACCATCAGGCCCACTCGACTTATGGATATCCAGAGAAAGTAATTGGCGCCGGACCTCACGTTGGGATATGCTAATTTCCGGCATTGATTTACCACACCATGGGATGGACGGTGGCACAGATCCTCCGTCATCCAAAGTCGAGTTTGAGGAAAAATGATAGCCTAAAAGATCGGCTTTTTGTTTTGCAATATGGGCTAGGTTTCCATCAGGCTTCCGGAGTGGAGGAAGTGACGACCGACAAAAGTTACCCTCCGCAGCCTTGGCTAGCGACCAAAAGGCACGACTTCCAGAAGGATGTCTTGATAACTTCCGGCCGAACTCGCAAACAAAATCAAACTTCGCCCTGGCAGCACATTTCTTAGCAGATCTAGATGCAGCGTTGAGAGTACGTTTTGCATCTGATGTATTAGGATCACGGTTCGCATAGGCCGTACTCCAGACTTTGAACGCAGTTTGCTTCGTTGTTGCAGCTTCTCTGCAGGATTTATTGAACCAAGGCCTCTTTTTCACTCCCGCTGCCACCATGCGGTTTGGTATAAAACACTCCATTCCCGCTATGATGGTTTCGGTAACAGCTGCAGTGCAAGTATCAGGGTCATTGGATTTGAAACAAACAGGCTTCCATGGGTACGACGCAAAAAAATCCCGAATACCTTCCCAATCAGCAGACTTATAATGCCACATACGACGCCACTGGATAGGCCGCGGTGTCTCAGGTTCAGATTCACATTTTGTCTGTACCAGACAGTGGTCCGATGAGCCCAAAGGAGGACCCACAGAGACAGTGTATCCTTCTGGGTGGGTGGTCAATAGGAGGTCCAGTAGCGAACTAGCTTGGCCCTCAATATCAGGAATTCTGGTTGAGGACTTAACTAGTTGTGAGAAGCCATATGCCAGAGCAAACTCATAAGTTGACCTACCCGCAAAGTCAGTGGACCGAGACAGCAGCCATTCCTCATGGTGAGCGTTAAAGTCTCCCAAAATCACAAACTCTGCAGCGGGGCACTGCGCACTTAATCTGTCGGTCGTCAATTGCAGATGCTCTAAAAGGCGAGTTGTTTCGGCGTTACCGCTATGGGACCTGTAAAGGGGTGAAGTTACCTAATCAGCTTAAAATGTGAAAAATCATTTCAATTTTAGTAAGGTGTTACGATGCCACACACAATCATAAGCATATAGTGTTATGTTATACACATATTATTAGTTATTGAGGGTTTTATTATGCAATTTCCCTCCAAAAAATGTATGTGCTCTTTAAAACACGTGCTTTAACGGCGAATGCAAACATCTGGTATAGGTTATTCCAAAACCAAAAGATAGGTAACCTACGAGATTGAGTCAGCACAATGTAGGTACTATAGCGAATTAACCTAGATACATGGCATATTAGCCGCCGTGTCATGATGAGTGGGAGAACGGTGAACCCGATCTATGCTACGAAGCAGCTGAATTAAATGACGTTTTGCATAATTTTCAAATCAATGTGAAGAACTACATAATAAGACTTACAAAATTATCAGCATTAAATTAATAGAGTCAGCGTAATGGTCAAAGACGGGGGAAGAATAAATTATAATACTAATTCCAAAACTGTTGAAAATAAAATATAAAATGCGATTGTTTGTCGTAGGTATATTTATAAGGATTTATTTTAATACGTTTGAGAGTCCGTAAGATGATATCTGAAAAAAAACGAATTAATAATCGTAAACAAGCACTCTAAAATATAAAAACAAAAATTAACATAAAATCATAAAGTTTCACACCATTTTTACACTGTTTCTTAAAATACAATAAAATGTAGGTTTTTATTGGAGCCAGATATCTTAAAACAGGGCTAAACTGTGTATATTGGACCTGAATAAATGTTTTTTATTATTTATTTTTTTTTTTAAACGGATTATCCATGATTAACGACAAACCCTGTATAATTTTGTGCAGAATTCAATTTCTTCTGAGGTAGAAGGCGTTCTTTCATATTTAGTTATTAACATACACCATACACACATAATTTTATTATTATCCTAAAAATACTTCAAATAAAAATTTCGACGAAAAACTGAAAAGTTAAAAATAATGAAGTTGTTTTTTAAAACCATATTAACCAAGATCTTTCATTGATTAAGGTATACCCAGACAATATACCACATTCTTAGTCCTGTACTTTTATAATTTTATACAAAATCGAACTCCTTCAATATAATACCAGTAAGTTTTTTTTTTGCAATGGCACTTGATGAAAAAATATATAAAATGAGGATGTGTGGCAATGCAACTTTGAATGTATGGAGTTTCATAAATGTTTCATCTTTTGTTTTGTGGCAAAGGAACCTCAACCCTCTTAAACAATCTTCATACCAAATTTCATCCAAAACAATTTACCGGATGAAGCGTGACAGATAATCAGTTAAAAGATAATCTTGGTTACTTTTCCATAAACATATTTCAAAGGCATTAGATTAATCGAAAATTAAATAGCACTGGACCTCGCTCAACATTACTAACTTCTATATTGTTTTTTCTTGGAAAATTATTTATCAGTTTAGTAAACCACTCATCAATCTAGATTGACTAAAGATTTCAATATGCTATTTTCAAGAAAATATTGACCAGCACAAAAACGCACTACCGTAGAATCTATAAACATTTTTTATTTTTTATTTTTACACAACAACCTCTAGCCCTGTGGTAAGCTCTTAGCTTGTGTTACGGGTAGGTACTAGACATCTGATATACTTAATATAATATACAATACATACATACATAGATATTTTTTATTATACATATTAAACACCCAGACCAAGGAGAAAGTGCTTGCAGAACATACAAACACTTGACCCCTTGGCGGGAATCGAACCCGCTACCTCTTGCGCCGGAAGCGGACTCTCGCCCACCGCGCCACTGAGGCAGTCAACATTAACTAGAAAACGTTTCTAATGCCACAGCCGAAGCTTGCAGCGTGTGATTGGAACTCACGTCATCGCTAACAAGACCCCGATTGCTGGGTAATTGGTTATCGACTTTGTAACAATGCTTCGCTCGTATGTAAATGGGATTCAGTTCGCTGTCTGCTCTTTTAGATATTGAAAAATACTCGAAGGCTTTTAATGAAGTTTTATGGCGAAAGATAGGATGATGCAAAAGGATTTTGCGGAAATTGAAGAGGAAATATATTCACCGGTTGAAGCTTGATGACGTATATACGATAGTAGGCAGAGTGATTAATATTAAATCTATTAGATTGAGATTTTATTTTAGTATTTTTAAGAAAAAATATTGAACATCACATAAACGCACTAGCGTAGACGGCATGAACAGTTACTAGAAAACGTTTCTAATTCCACAGCCGAAGCCTGCAGCATGTTATCGGAACTCACGTCATCGCTAACAAGACCCGGATTACAGGGTAATTGGTTATCGACTTTGTAACAATGCTTGAGTTAAATGTAGATGGGATTCATTTTTGCACTTTGTGGGATTTGCATCTAAATTACAGGTTCAATATTCAGCCTGTAGAGGGAATAATAAATTTTTCAGGCGTTTTTATATTTGTCTTAGTTAATTTATTTATATTTAAATTAAGAAACATGAATAGACAAAGAGCAATGAATAACTGACGGTATATGTCAATAAAGTTAGTTCTGCTGATCCGTTTAGATCTATTCAATTATTCAGCGGATTTTAATGCAGTTTTCAACAATTTATAGAGTGAGGCAAGAGTATGTAGCTGTAGTAGAAAAGCTAGATCTATTCGGTAATAATAATTTCTACATTGAAATTTCATCAGACTATTTACATTGAAATACATATTGAACTGCACAAAAACACATTACTGTAAAAGCCAATATTCATGGCTTTTACAGTAGTGTGTTTTTGGTGCTTGGAAACGTTTCCAAATTCCATAACCGAGGCCTGCACGCTGTGATCGGCACTCACGTCATCGCTAACAAGACCCGGATTGCTGGGTTATTGGTTATCGAATTTGTAACAATGCTTGGGTTATACGTAAATGGGGTTCAGTTTTGCACTTTGTGGGATTTGCATTTAAGTTACAGGTCAATATTCACCTGAAGCTGTTGAAGGATTAATACATAAATTTAAGCGGTTATAAACGTGAATTAAAATACCTTTACCTTTACCTAGAACAATAAATTACTATCGCTGTAGGTAAATAAAGTCTCTTCCGCTAGTTCGCTCACTTATTATAAACAGACACGGAATTACCACAAAAAATAAACACGTGTTTAACAGTTGTTTAAAAAAATACCTATAGATCACTTTTCATAATTTATGTTTTTGTGGTAAGGCGGTCCGATTTCAATGCAGTTTTTATTAATTTTGCAGAGGACGGTATACTAATATGTAATTTGTACACGTTCAAAGCTATATAGAGTTGTGTAGCTCTGATAACTAATGGATCAGGTACCCAGACGTCTTTTCAGTATGAGTAAAAACGGATTTTGTGGTGAATCGGATGTAGGTCGGTGTGGGTCGTGTCGACTCAAACGTGCTAATTCCGATAAAAATAATATACAATCTCGGAAAACAAGCTAGCATTCCGAGAACACTACAAATGCCATAATGTCTATTATAGTTTCAGACTATTCAAGCAATAAAATATAAGCAGCACAACAGCACATAATTAACAGTAAGCTAATAGGTATGAAAATGACTCGAGAAAATCAGCATAGCTTATAAAGCATGTGTTGTAAAAGTTGAAAAAAAAAACATATAAATACTCAAAATACATACATACAAATCTAAAGCAAGACCGAAACCACATCACCAAAAACGTCCATAAACGAAGTCCTTCATCAGAAATTCCATCCTCATAAATAGTATCAATTAAAATATTAAATTACTTAAAATGAGTTCAATTCATTACGAGTATCTCTAAGCCGGGGGCAAACCCATTTCTTTGATGGCCGGAATTTTTCAGCGTTCACGTAATGAAGACAGAATTATTCATGGTTTAACACTTTGCAGAGGAAAAACCGTCTAGCTTTAAGCAGTATGTAGGATCCCAACTGCTCGAAATCATCACGACCCATTATTATTCATTAGAAAGGACGGTGCTCTGACTTTTGCAATTGAAATTATGACTTGAGTTATTGCTTGTCTTAAAATGCCAGTTGTTAACCCTCAAGGGAGAGTCTCTTCAGAAAATTAATGGTGTCGTTGTTATATCATTAAATCGAGTTGAAATCGAAACTCAGTCTAGTTAACTTCTACCGAACCGATCGTCATATTCGGATACAGGGGCTACATTGTATAAGTGCATTAATTATGACAGTCGATGGTTAGTTATGAGTCTATTATCAATACAGATATTGCCTTCGGACACATTGGTACAAATTCCATATTTGTACAATTTCTCATTAGTACAATGCGGTGTACATTATTGATAGTAGTTATTCGGCTATGAAATTCGACTATCAGTAATGATTTGTAAGTTTTCGAATTGAATTCAATTTTCAAATCCGAACGCAAATCGACTACGGCGTGTGACATCCACCGGTGTTCGGGAGCCACAATTTTTTATAATCCGCTAAGCGGGGCGGGTGTAACAGTAGTAGCGCGACAGTTGCGAGTATTGTTGACTGTGTGCCTCATAGCGACACTACTGTAGCGACTGTAGCGATAGGCCACCACACACATGTCATCATTCTCCTGCCCTTATCCCACATTACGTGGCCACCACACACATGTACGCCGAACAAAATGTATGAAAAATCGTGTGAACTTCTAGTGGCTGGCAATCAATGGCTTTGAACGATGAAATTTGATGCACAGATACCTTGAGATATGACAAATTACATTAAACACTGAAGGTAAATCCGTTGTATCTAAATATAAAGTTCAAAAGGCACATTTGGTCAAATCAAAGCCAAATTATCATATCAAATGCGAATGTTGAATGAAGCTCGTGTTTTTTATATTTGTTTTCCAATTGATGTTTTAGAGACACATTATTTGCTATTCACCGTGTTTATTCTCACAAAGGATCCGGGCAAGCTTCAAAAGGTAATTTCGTCTGACAGGAAAACCATCGGGAATATTACAAACCTCTAGCAATCCAGCAGTTTAGCTCTGTTATTATTGGCTTTCTTGGTGTGTGTTCGGAATATAGATGGAAAGTTTCCAAATAGGGGTTCATTACACACAACTAGTTTGCTTCTATTTAAGTTGTTCAAATTAGTTTCTGTTAAGATCGACAAATCTACCTCTTGACTTTTTGTTTGGAAAGTTTGTGAAGGGCCGGCTGAGTTTGATACACGAGGGTGTGTAGTTTTGTTGCGAGGGGTGTAACCAGAAACTTAAGACAAATAGAGTTTTTGGTTTCTCTAAGGGTACCCCTTTGTGGTTAGAATTCAAAGAAATTCTATGTAAAGAGAGTTGCGAATATGTTTTCTTTATCTTTTACTAGCCTCTCGAATTCATTGTTAACTAAATCATTCCTTATCAAATAGCATTTACAATTCTAAGCAAATTCTTAGATTTTTGCATATATTCATTATAAAGTAATTAATACCTCTATATATATTAATTTTTGTAATTAAACCTTTCGAACAATCAATCCAACTATTGACTTTATAATATCAGTATGGATTAGTTTGCTTAATTTAAATCAAAGGATCTGCTGATTATTATTTATGAATTGATTGATGAAAAAGTAATCTATTCTACAGTTCTTGTGGGTCTTAATTAATGTTTGTAGAAAATCTTTTACTAACTTTTATAAATGATTTATTTGCTAAGCTTAGGGAATATCTTTTACAAGATATTATGTAATTCTATTGTCCTTTCTTAACCATACACATTACAAAGTGGGATTTAAACACAAGCCTTTAGGGTATACAGTTGCTGTGAGTTTCTCTACCCGACTATCTTATCTTTTCGTGTTTAAAATTGGGTTATTAAGGCATTTCCTAAATAATATCTTATTTAGTTGTCACATATTGCGACTGCATCAAAATAACCAATGACTGTAAGTAGATGTTCGATTTTGATATTAAAAGCCAATTTTTTTAAATTTCTGAAATAGATTTCACTCTTTTTCCAAGGGTCCAAACATCGTGAAGAAACCGTCATATTTGATGAACATGAGATATTTATAAACTCGCACTTGGCCAGCGTGGTGAATTAAGGCTTAATCTCTCTCGTCAAGGGAGAAGTTCCTGTGTCCCCGAGTGGGAACGTTAATAGGGTGATGATAATGATGACAAATAGTGACTGCATCAAAACAATCATTGACTGTGCGTAGCTGTTAGATTTTGATATTTTAATCTACAATTACCAAAAGTTCTTCAAAGTTCTGCTTCAATTTAATAACCTTCTAATTTCTTCGGTTTATTCAAGAGTAAAACCAAGGATGGAAACCTTTAAGAGCTAAGTTATTGACAATATCATCATCACCTTATTAACGTTACCACTGCTGGGACACGGGGACTTCTCTCTTCACGAGAGAGATTAGGCCTTAATTCACCACGCTAGCCAAGTACGGGTTGGTGAATTTCACAATGTCCTTCAAATTCTTTTTTTTTAAGTTGTCAGAACATGCCTCACGATGTTTGCCTTCGCCGTTAAAACACGTGTTTAAATCGCACATAAATTTCTCAAGAAGAAAAATCATATAGCAGGTCCTGAAATATCCTTGAAGTGTACTCAACAGATTTATGAGCACAGGACAAATTGGCCTTATTTATGTGGATAGGTACATGCAATTTGTTGCTAGCTTAACTTAAATAATGGACAGCCACCCCGACTATAGCGTGTAGAAGACAACAGACGTACGAGACTACCCGTTTACGTATTTGGATTGTGTGCTGGGAGTAAACATGTGCTCTGGTTTTGCTGAAATAGAACAGCAAATATTACTAGAACCATTTAAACATATTGCCATATGTTTGTCAATGTCAATCTGCGAATCTGTAGGGCCATAAGGCGTGTGAGGCGTTAACCCCCTGGTATTTTTCCAATAAATAGAATAGCCATGACTTATAAAATGTATCTTGTATTATATAATTTTTCTCTTCTATAATATCTAATTAATTTGATAATGATATTTATGAATTTATGTACCAATCTATTATTTAGTTAATTAATGTAATTGGTATCTAACTGTGTTCATTAATATGAATGAATAAATAATAATTTATGTGTTGTTTCATGTGGTTGCACAAAGAAGTTACATTGAATGTATTCCCATTATTATTATAACATTAATAATTTGTTATATCAATTCAATAAACTATTACAAAGCATATTATTTATCCTCTACTACGTACATACATTCCCCTTATTTGATCTTCAGCGGCAAATAGTTAAGGTATTACCACTAGCAGGATTGTTTGTTTGAATAATCACTTCCGGTTGGAAATATACGTTACGATTGGTTTCTATTTCAAATCAAATAAATACATACATTATATTATACTAAGCAGAATACCGATATAGCTTTAGTCTTCTAGGGCAGTTATATTGCTTAAATATTTTGTAATTTTTTTCATCCAAGCTATTTATTTGGAACTATCTAAATTGGTGTAACTGTCGTAGTCAGATTGTATAATCTGTCGTTAAATCAATACGGCCAGCAGTGAAAAAAAAACAGGACCGTTTTGTAATGCTGTGGTTCTTAATTAGCCTAGTTAAAAAAACTTTTGAATAAAAATAGTCATAAATCTACTGCTTCCACTGATTGTAGTTCCAATCTTTAGGTCAAATTACGTTTGGTATTTTATTGATACTATAACGTAGGCAGAAATTGTTTAGTTGTATTTGGCAAGTCTCCATCGGACCTTTGACCGGTTAATAGCAATGGCAATACTCTGATATATCAGTCTCAGATCCTTGCAAGAAATGACTTTCACAAATCTGTTTTATAAAGGAAAAAAATGACATTCTTATATAAGTTAGTTGATTATTTCACCGCTGCTGGAAATAAGCCTCTAGTATTTCCAAGGGAAATTATGGCTATCTGTTTGTGTGGTATATGGCTTGTTGATGGCGTTTTAAAACTAGTGTATTTTAGCGATAAGGTAGGGAAGGCATAATAATTATAGAAATACAAAACAAGCCGCAAGTATTGGTACCTTAATTATATGAGATATTTTTATTATTTGAGTCCCGAGAATATTACCGTGCCTGAGATAGGCAGAAAATTGTATCTGGAGTTGTCAAGTTGTCAAATACACATTGAATAACATCGCCCGCTCTCTACTACGGTTTGCGTTATATAAGAAGACATTATTTGCCTTACAACTACATACTCGTATTTATCTCACAAAAAACTGACAAACAGTCCTCAATAAGTATAAAAATATCTTAATAAGTTCGGAACGACTAAAATTTTTGAGGTTTTTGTCTGTAAGTGGTAACCCTCTGAATCCTTACACGTGCGACCTCCGGGTGGTGCTAAGAACAGTCTCTGGTGGGAGGCTTCGGCCGCGGCTTGTTACCACCCTCCGGGCTGTGCCAGTGCGTGAAGCGATTTTTTCGTGTTTCGTAATGTGGTTCGGAGAAGCCATCTTCTAGGCCTTCATGCTCCATCTTAGACCACATCGTCACTTTACATCAGGTGAGATTGTGGTCAAATGAAGGCTTATAAACAATAAAAGATAATTCACTATTTTAAGGCATCTCAGGCCCATATAAACATTACCTAACAGACTAACATTATGTATCTGGCGCATCAAGTTTTTCACAGAATCTGAATGCAATATCCGACTTTGTACAGAAATTCTCAATATGAGAGTCCATAGATGACGTCATTCTGGCAGAACCCGACGAACTGAATGCGCAGCAGGATTTACATGAAACAAGACTATTATTCGTAGGCTTAGTTCGGTGTTGTACCTAGGTTGAATAGAACTCCCACCAGTTGTTAGGTTAGATTAGATATTTTTTTAATGTTTTTAATAAGTGATAAACCTTACTTTGCAGGTTACTCGGGGCTTCACTCCATAATACAAAGTGCAGAAGAATTTCGAACTATTACGTGATGACGCGTTGGTGTAATTGGTGTATCACGTCGGGGCGCTATCCCGGAGATGCCGGTTTGAATCCTGTGCGTGAAGGTTACGGATGTGCCTTAATTTTTGCTAAATAAAATTTAAAAATAGATTGGATATATTTAGGTACAATGCAATAAGACACTGTATCTACAGGTTGGGAAAACCACTGAGCATGTCCAATAACAAGACTGGGGCCTGTGATAGCACTGGTTTTCCGTGGTGACCAATGCTGAATTGCGAGAAGATACTGCAGTTATATTAACATAGTTAATAAAATAGCCCAGATGGCGCCATAAACACATCCAGTTATACATACCTAATATAGAGGTACATAAAAGTACATAATTATGATATCTGTAAGTTATATGGATAAAGTTTATGGCATTCGTGATTGGCTAGTAACCTCTATGATCAAGACACTCTTTTTTCGTTACCTCGTGATCTTAGGACGTTATACTTAGATAAAACTGCTTACCTACCTAAAACAACAAATCTTTTGTTCTCTGTTTAGAAATATTCCTTTCTTTTACATCACAGTAATTTTAAAATATTAATGTACAACTCTTAGTACAGGTATTTGGTAGTTTTACCAGAAGAGTTTTCCAGGAGTTTATCACAAACAGACCCGCTGGGCGCCACATGTTTCCACTTTAAATAAATTCGACCCCGGGGCGTTGGATCGTTTCCTATACAAACAGCACATTGACTGAACTGGCGATAGTTTTGTTGTACGTGTTTTTGTGCTAAGCATTAACCTACAAAACATTCTCGAAAAACACTAACACAATAAATATTTACCATATTATTTATTTTTGCATGATGATTTTTTGAGATTTCCGACATTTCAACGCTGTTGAAATTAACACCTACACCTACGATCAACACCTCCGATCAACGCCTACGATCCTTCTTCAAGTCCTATTAAGCCTACCACGGAACTTTAAATGTCCCAATTTAAATTTTTATGCAGAAAAAGATTAAGACACACCCGTAACCGTAATCTTTTTCTGCATAAAAAAATAAAATAGTTTAACCTAAAAAGTGAATTGATCACTTAAAAAAAGTTTACCACTTGCTAGTGGCACTAGTTTGTGTCAGTTACAATACAAAACCAAATTAACTAAATGTTCGGAAAGACATTACGGTGATTAATAGAATTATTCTTAGTTCTTTGTTTTTATTTAAATTAGCTTTAAGTTGACCTGTCCATGTAAGCATAGGCTTCTAAGGAAATAAACGTTTTGACTTTGACTTTATCGCTATTAGTAAATCAGTGCAGCAAATCCACAGGACGCGACATGTGTCCACTTCGAATAAATTCGTCCCCAGTGTTGGCGGATAGCTTTGTTTTATATGTTTTTGTGCAAAACAAAACATTACAAAATGCTAAAACTTGAAACGGGTAACCTTCAATGAGAGGTTTTTGAGTTTTCCGATTTCGGCGTTGTTACAAACTTCAAACCAAAACAATACCGTCAAATTCCATTATGTGACCCGCAAAAAAAAAAAAAAAGTAATTTAAAAAAGAAATCACCTCCAAAATGTTTTTACACATCAGAAAGAAGGTAAAGTCATTTTAAAAAACAGTACGTCTGAAATTTTCTTTGGTAAAGATATATCCGAATATAATTAGAGCAATTTACAATGTTTTTTTGAATGTACGTACGTAGCACGCCTTTGAGTCAGAAACAGATCAAAACTGATCAGAACAGGTCGGAAAGGCACACGGTAATTAACAGAACGCTCGCTACGAATCAGCGCGAGCAGAGCCACGGGACGCGACATGTCTCCACTTCGGAAACATTCATCCCCAGAGTGATAGTATCGTTTTCGATACAAACTGGGTATTTACTGAGTGGACATTGACGATAGCTTTGTTTTATGTGTTTTTGTGAAGACTCATAGAAGAGATAACTTCAAATACTGCTACTAGCGTTGTAGTGAATAACATTAAATATTACCGGACAATCAACACAACAACATCTAACTTGTGTTACGGGTACTAGACATCTGATATACTAAATATAATAGACATACATATACAGATAGTTTTTTATTATACATATTAAAAAGCCAGACCGAAGAGACAAGTATGTAATTGCAGAACATATATAGGTACAAACACTTGACCCCTCGCGGGAATCGAACCCACTACCTCTTGCACCTCAAGCGGACCCTCGCCCACTGAGGCAGTCAACAGAGAGTATAATATAATTACTAGCAGTTAATATGGTGTTATATGGCATATAGCAGTGACTTTGATAGGATTAGGGGCCGACATAGGACTTGACATATTTATTAATACGTGTTGACTTATGCTGAGTTGTAATGAAGCAAGTTACAAAATATTCTCAGTCAATAAACTCATGAAATCAAACTCAGATTGTGAGTTATAATTTAAAAATATATTAAACTAGTGGCCCGCCCCGGCGTCGCACGGGTAAAAAAGTTCCCGACAATTTTTCCTTATTTGCTCACCGTTTAGACCTACCCTGGACTACGACAAACATTTTAAAATCGAAATCAGCTCAATCGGCCCAGCGGTTCTCGAGTTTTAATCAGACTAACGAACAACAATTCATTTTTATTTATATATATAAGATATTTCCGGACTACTCACATACACACTACACAGCACCACCTAACCCCAAACTAAGCAGAGCTAGTACTATGGGTGTAAGGTGACTGATATACTAAATGGATACATTTTTTTTTTGTAAATACGTACATACATTATGTTACATAAAAACACCCAACTACAGACCCGAAACTAGAAATATACATCTTGATCTACAAGATGTATATTATAAATAAATAACTATTATGACAAATACAGTGATTACGAAAATGATCACTACAAGTAGGCATATTACGAGCCGACCCGCGGGACGCGACATGTTTCCACTTCGAATACATTCGTCCTCAGGTTATTGTATCATTTCCTATACAAACAGGACATTAACTGAACGTTGACGATAGCTTTGTTTTTTGCATTTCATATGTTTCTTTCATTATACATTTTAATGTGATTAATTATACTTTAATTATAAATGAAAAAATTAACAAATCTGTGTTGGCTAAGTGGGAGGACACCAGACTTTCATTCCGATGGTCGTGGGTTCAAACCCCGCCACGCACCTCTGGATTTTTCTTCTTGAGAAATTTATGTGCGCTTTAAACACGTGCTTTAACGGTGAAGGCAAACATCGTGAGGAAACCGGCATGTTCTGAGAACTTTAAAAAAGAGTTTGAAGGGCATGTGACATTCACCAACCCGCAATTGGCCAGCGTGGTGAATTAAGGCCTAATCTCTCTCGCCAAGAGAGAAGTCCCTGTGTCCCAGCAGTGGGAACGTTAATAGGGTGATGATGATGATGATGATGATGAAATTAACAAATTTCCCCATTCTAATATAACACTAACACAGAAAACATGAATAAAATGTAATTTAAAATAACAGGCATTTTAAAATACTTTCCAAGTAAACAGCCGGATCTGTCTTTGCATACCAAAAGCACAATAATTAATATAATATTTTCTTAAATGTATACCTGTATATACTTACCTTCTTCGACTCTTCCACGCAACTTAATTTTCCTTTATACCTTAGGCAATAATTAAATGAACTCATTATGTTATAGTTGTAGTTACAATACAAAACAAAATGTGTGGAAAGACATAACGGAGCAGAATTAGCAGAATTCATTCAGAATTAATCGTTACATGTAAATCGGCACGAGCAGACCCGCGGGACGAGACATGTATCCACTTCCAATACATTCGTCCCCGGAGTGTTGGATTATTTCGTATACAAACAGTACAATCACTGTGTGAACATTGACGATACCTTCATATATGTATTTGTACGTATCAAACAACAACTAAAAATATATATTCACTAACTTGAAAGTACAGAACTGCAGGGGGATCGGCCTTTGGAAATCAAAAGCAAAATATTCACAAATTTCTTGAATCTATATAAATAAAAATGAATTGTTGTTTGTTAGTCTGATTAAAACTCGACAACGGCTGAACGGATTTATCTTATCATAGTCTTGAAATGTTCGTGGAGGTCTAGGGAAGGTTTAAAAGGCGAGAAAAATCGAATAATTGCTGGGAAAAAACATTGAATAAAAACCCGTGCGAAGCCGGGGCGGGCCACTAGTAATAAATACATATTTCCGGACTAATCACACCTAACCCCAAACTAAGCAGAGCTTGTATTATCGGTAGTGACTGATATTCTTCATAGATATATTTTTAAACTTGTTTTCATTAGAAGGCGATTTCTTTAGTTAAAACTTGTTCTCACCCAGGAAAACGCTTTATTACTTAAACTTAAACGGTTTAACTGTGACATAATACCTAAATCGAGTCTACCACGAATCTAAAAAAAACACTTTTATTTTCCTAAATAATTAATCTACAGCACTTCTTTGTGTCAGTGACAGAACAAAACGAAATCGACCAAATGGTAAGACCCGCATTAATGTGATTAGTAGAATGATCGCAGCAAGAAAATCAGCGCGAGAAAACCCGCGGGATGCAACATGTTTCCACTACCGATACATTCGTCCCCGGAGTGTTGGATCATTTCGTATACAAACAAGACATTTTACTGAGCCAGCTCACAGACCATAGATTTGTTGCAATGTTTTTGGGACTTGTATTTTTTAAATAAATGTCAAAATTAGTAGGACCTGTTTTTAGGTCCCATTTGACCCTTTCGGTACTACTGAGACTTCGTCGTTCGTCTGTTTGTCTGTCCGTCTTGTACCAAGCTTTATCTCAAGAAATTTTGAGGGTTGATGTATTTCAACAAACAAAAAACCTAAAAGCTCATAATGAAAAAATATATAAGGGGGCTTCCATACAACAAACGTGATTTTTAAAAAGTAAGGCGACTTTGCGTGAAGTACTTGGATGATTGACCGCTTTAGTTTATAATTACTCAGATCTAGGTCATTTACACACACACATCCTTAATTAAATCAAACATTTGCATTGTTTAAAATCAATTCACTTAAAAAGTATATGCAAAACCAGCTGTGACGTATAATTATTTTATCGATAAATGACTATTCAGAAAAATGAAAAGAGGGGACGAATTATAATAAAATAAATATATGTTAGACAACGTGGATCATGATAATATTTTTATTATGTATAGAGGTATTATCGGACTTTAGGTTTTTTAGGTACTTGTAATTCAAGCTAAGTGCTTAATTATTATGTATAGACCTATTAGGGTGATATAAGTTTTTCTTAAAATTGACATTCAATATTTTTGTTTAAGATACATAGATATGTATATTATTTGTTAGTATTTGTCTGGAAACCGATACTCCACGGCTTAGCTTACGTAGAGAAACTGAAGTCCAAATTACATAGCTTCTCTATATTGAAGGTACTCTCTTCGGATTTGGTTCGCTTGTTCCTTTGTTGAGGTAACATTTCGAATTTATTTTACCCAATATGTTCAAGATGACTGATTTACCGAAATGTTGATGAATATTGGAAATTTAATCTATAGATTATACCAAATAAAAGTAAGCTTAATAGCTCCAAGGTATAGTGACCGTACTCTCATAGATGATCATTGACCCAAGATATAAGCTTTAAATATTTTCGAATAATCAGACTAATATTATAAAGAGACGAAAGTTTGAGAGTGTGTGTGTAAGTTTGTTAATTCTTCACGTCTATATACGCACGGCTGCTGGAGCGATGTTAGTAAAATTTGGTATGGTCTGTGGAGTTAGCTGACTCCCTGCAAAAAAAAAATAATTATTTATTTAATTGGTCTTCGTTGTCATTTTTAGTCATTATTCAGTCATTATTTTTCAGAGAAATAAAATACTTTATTAAACATATGCACCTCTATTTACGTTCCCATTACTGGGACAAAGGGACTTCTCTCTTGAAGAGACAGAATACGCCATAATTAACTACGCTAGCCAAGTGCGGGTTGGGGAATGTCACAGGTCCTTCAAACTCTTCAAAGTTCTCATAACATTCTGGTTTCCTCAAAAGTTTTAGAGCGCACATACATTTCAAGAAGAAAAATCCAGTGATACGTGGTGGGGTTTGAACCCTTCGGAATAAAAACCAAGTGTGTTTCCACTTAGCCAACACAGCTCTTTTATACAGGTAAGTGCAACTAAAAAATCCAGAATTAATGACTACTGATAAACTTTATCACCGAATACACGTTCAAAATAAATAAAATGAATCAATATTTCCGGACTACTCGCACAGCATCACCTAACCCCAAACTAGGCAGAGCTAGTACTATGGGTGTTAGGTGACTGATATACTACATAGTTTTTTTTTTTTTGTAAATACATACATAATGATACATAGAAAACACCCAGACCCGAAACCAGAAATTTTAAATCGTACAGAATCTGGTGCCCCGGCGGGAATCGAACCCGCAACCTCCTACGCCTCAGGCGGCCGTTCGCCCACCGAGCCACAGAGGTCGTCAAAATGGTCCACAAACCTAAGAGTTAAAAAAAAAAAATGCGAAAAACTTTTTCAATTAGAAATGGCATAGCTTTCAAACTAACCCCTGAAACGATACCTGCGTATTTCCCTACCGTTCATTATATCAGTTAACGTGCAGATACCGCCCAGTTTCAATCGACTAATCGGATTAATTTGGTCCGTCCGTTCTGTTATTCAACTGATTGAACAGTGATATTGTTATATGGATGTCAAACGCGTAATAGGATATATGAAAATCGATTGCATACAAACTAGAGCAATATAAGACTTGAACATATTAAAGGGTATTAGTAAAACAGCGCTTTTCCTGAATAAGGCCTGACGCATTTAGTGTCAAACATGTACAAAATGTGATCCAAGGGCGGACCACTAGCAGTAGCACTTGCCACTTGCCGCCCACGCCCTCGTAACGCAGCGTTAGGTCTTAAGGTCATGATATTATATCTTTTAATCAAGAACTCTCAATATTATTCAAGAGCGCAATCTTTCCGTTTTGCTAAATATGCACAAATCTCGATTATTTTCAAAGGACCTTTAGCACCAAACGAAGCGCAATTATCTAATGTTTAGCCTACGTTGACGCCAAGCGCGTATTTGTCAGTTTAGCAGCTCAATTTCAAGCAAGACGCTACTTCAAGTGGCCACCGCAATACGAAATTTCATTATATGCGCACATATTCGAAAAATCCACTTCACTTATTTCGCTACTTTGCTTTCGCTCTCAAACGAATGCTAAATTAAACAGCCTATTTAAAACATAAAAAAATGCTTTCTCTCTCTCTCTAACTGAACGGTTTGCGTTTGCATTCAAATATACCTTTTAGAATCACACTGATCTACAATTCTTATCCGGATTCGCCCCTGAAATTCCTTAAGGACGAATAAAAGCCAAGGGAATTACAAAGATCAAGTGAGACATTTGATCTTGGTGCTTGATTCGCCGAAGCGGGTGCGTCTCAGCATGAATATCGATGACTGGCGAAAAGCTCGGGTTATTGAATTATTCATGGCACTCATTTACATTGTGATCGCAAATGTTGCCTCTAAGCAACAACTAGTAAGTACGTTGTTAACTTTTTATGGAACTGTAGGGAAGTTTTACTGCGCGGCTTTGGTTAGGCAAGGTCGGTACCATACTTATGTATGTGGGAAATTCGATATTATTTTACGAAGGGAAAATTAAAAAAAATCTCTCTGTTTTTAACAGTAAGTGTCATTGATTTAATTATTAAAGAGAGACAGGACACCCTCCGGGCTGGGCCAGTGCGTGAAGCGATTGTTTTGTGTTTCGTAATGTAGTCCGGAGAAGCCATCTAGCTTCTAGGTCTTCATGCTCCATCTTAGATCACAACATCGTCTCTTTACATCAGGTGAGATTGTGGTCAAATGAATGCTTATCTATCATAAAAAAAAGCCAGAAAATACTTATTGGATTTAATTACAGGTTAAAATATTCAATTTTATAAAGATAAGGAGTTGTTGGAAGGAAGGTAGGGAGGCCTTTGCCCTACAGTGGGACACCACATGCCCATAAAAAAAGGAGTTGTTGTTTTGTTAGTTTGCTTGATAGCGCTAAACTCAAGAAGTTCTTAAACGATTTACAACACTATTTCAGTGTTGCATAGCTCATTTATCGAGGACGGCTATAGGCTTGTGTGTACTCTTCCCGGAAAAGATTGTCTGTCCCGGGAAAAACCATAGAACACCGACAACGCCGTGTCGTGAAAAGCTATCTTAATTAACCCCCGACCAAAAAAGAGGGGTGTTATAAGTTTGACGTGTCTGTCTGTCTGTCTGTCTGTCTGTCTGTCTGTCTGTCTGTCTGTCTGTCTGTCTGTCTGTCTGTGTCACCATAGCTCCCGAACGGATAGAGCGATTTCTATTTAGTTTTCTTTGTATGAAAGGTGAGTCTTGCGCGAGTGTTCTTAGACATGTTTCATGAAAATCGGTTGGGCCGTTTAAAAGTTATGGCGGTGAGAGTGGGGAAGCAAAACCGAAAATCTGCAAATATACTAGTGTGGGGTATCAAATGAAAACGCATCGCGTCCACATTACATAATATTATGTTGTTTTACATTTAAGGAAATTAAGGCATTGGAATCGGGGGTTTTTCTTAAATTTTAAATTTAGATTTATTTTCTATATGTTTTTAGTGTTGTTGCAGAAACAGTACCTAATAAATCATGGTGATAGGTAAAAAGCATTTACCTTTACATGGTTAATGTCAATGTCACTTGGCTTCTCTCAGCCAATACTCGTGCTCTTTCGCGCCAAGGCCTACGCTTCTGTGTTTCGGTAAGCTTAATGATAAAACATTAAAGGTTGAATTTGTCGAAGGGTTTCCAGAGTGGCTTGCCAGCGTGGCGCCATTTTATTAATGGCAGGATGGTCCTTATTGAGCCACTTAACATCAGGTGGGCGACCGTTTGTTCCATCAATCAATTTGTTCTAAGTAATTTATTTAGAACAATTTGTTTTTATTGTGTTTGGGCCCGATAAGGGGTGGATTGCCTTTAAATATTTCCCTTTAGGCGTTAAGCCGTAGCACAAGTGTTTAGCTTTCAAGAATGTTTTTTTAAAACAAATCTGCTTGTGCTTATAGTTTAATCATCATCACCCTATTAACGTTCCCACTGCTGGGACACAGGGACTTCTCTCTTGACGAGAGAGATTGGTCATTATATTCTATCTATCACTTTAGACTTGTAGAATTAATTAATTAGCAGACTTTTAAATAAATGAAGTTATATTTGGTTACTTTTTGTTAATGGATAAAACAATTACCAAAAAGTTCAGAAAGCGCGGAAAAGTACGGACCGTAAAGTAACATTTTCGGTCTTGTTCCAAAAACTTGCCGCTACTTATGTTTACTGTTTAAACGTAACTTTGGTCAACGTTTTGTAGGACTTTATTGGCCAGTCTTCAAACGAAACTTTCAAATTGTAATAAAAGTTGCGATACCCCCCCCCCCCCCTACTTGATTTTATTACGAGATCAAATTGCTCGTCAGCAAAAAAGTCTTGCAAAAGTTACAAAAGTAACCCCCTTTTATAGTCGTTGTTTACTTGGAAAGGATACCCTTCTATCCCTGGAATAATAAGATTTATTTCGGATGGGACTTCATTTAATTTTCAGTGTGCGTTTTACGATGTAAGTTTAATGCATGGAGGTTTAGGGACCTTACGGTCGTTTGATTGTCGTATTGGTCCTGATAATCCTTCTAGACAATCATGCAAAAGATTTAAGACTTTATATTGGAACAAAAAGACTCAAATTCAAACTATAAGCTTACCGTGCCCGCTTTTCTCACAGATTTTACTTTAGTTTCAACTTTTATGTACTCGTACTGAAGTTATTACCTGAAACATAATAAAAGCATAGGTATAAATTTTACATATTCATTGAGTAGAAAATCAAAGTATATTGTCAAAAGTCAAAGTCAAAACATTTATTCCTCTAGAAGCACAGGGGTCATACATGGACAGGTCAACTTAAAATTAAAAGAAAATATTTTTTAAACAAAAAATATCAAGGATACCTATGTCATTATCTTGACAGATCGCTTCAATGTTTCATACTGAGTTGAGTAGCGAATGCAACAACACCGCACTAGAAAAAAGTCTAGGGTAATTTATGTGTAAGACAAAGGTAAATTTTAATTGAATTTTTTGAAGAGTATTATGTGTACAGTTTCATTTAACGAGAAAACTATTTAAAACATCAAAAAATATTTAAACTTGAAATGGGTTAAGTTGTGTTATAGGAGTACCTATACAATTCAATTCAATTTCTTGTAATTGGTATCTGCGCTTGAAGCGGCGGTTTTCCAGTGTTGATTTAAATAAAGTTATAAAACGAAAAAGATGTTACTCAACTGAACGCCATTTCGTGTCTCTCATAGGATAATAATAGAACACAAAGTTTATGACAGTGAAATAGTCTATTAAATTGTGTGATTTTGTTCTTCTTATTTTATTTGATGGCGTCCGTGACTGGCTGTATGGCCGTCAAAAATTGTATGATAATTCTAAAAAATTACGGCATAATAGCCAGTCGCGAATGACATACACCTTAAAGAAGAAGAAGCTTTTCAATTTATAAACATAACTGGCTTTCCGCCTGCGGCTTTCCCGCGGAAAAAGGAGCCTTTGTCTTTTACTGGGATCGATGTCCGTCGAAATTTCTTTCAAAGCGGGCTTATTATTTTTTCATGAAATGTGGTATTTTGAAGTAGTAAATGTGTTATTTTGACATGTAAGCTATATCATTGTCAAGTTTCATTAAAATCCATTCACTAGTTTTTGCGTGAAAAAGCAAAATACACACTTATATCCTCATAAACTATACTTAAATAGGATAAAATATGTTTTTTTACAAATTTCTACTTAAATTTTCTTCAAATAGTCTATATTATATATTTATGCTATTGGATAGTCATTAAAATCACTGTTCTATTTAAGTAGTTTCGTACGAGTATAAAGAGCTGCAGATAATTAATCTTTTTGGTGGATGACAGGGCATGACCAAGTTGGCGTCGTTCATAATAAGTTAATTAATTACCCACATACTACGTCTTAAGAGATAGATTAATTATATTTTTGGCGTATTAATAATAGTAGCCGGGTTTCCAATGAAATGATACTAGTGCCATATTTACTATCTAGAGCCATATTTGTTATCTGTTCTGTTGCTAAGAACAGTCTCTGGTGGTAGGCTTCGGCCGCGGCTTGTCACCACCCTCCGGGCTGGGCCAGTGCGTGAAGCGATTTTTTCGTGTTTCGTAATGTGGTCCGGAGAAGCCATCTTCTAGGCCTTCATGCTCCATCTTAGACCACATCTTCACTTTACATCAGGTGAGATTGTGGTCAAATGAAAGCTTACCAATAATAAAAAAAAAAAAAAAATTGTTATCATCTAACTAATTGGCTCTGAGCTGAGCTTAAAGTATTCCATTACCTACTTGAAATTAAATACATTTATTTGCTTGAATATTGGTTTTACAGTCAGTTGGAATTGATTGATGAGAATATGTGTCACTATATTCGACCTCTTGGGTCGTGCAAATATTACTATAGTTAATAAAATAACAATAAATTGAAAAAAAAAGCGTAAGCAAAAACACCTGTTTTATAAATCATAAGTATTTAAAAAAATAAAAAAGATTTAAAAAATCATGCACAAATTAAGAAATAATAATAATAAAACGGATGAATTTAAATTGTTAAAGAATTATAATACCTAATCAATAGTGAAAATTTAAAAATTAATTTATATTGGTAAAAGTTTAATTAAATTTAATATTGTCAATAATCATATAAAGAAAAAAAATACATGTCACTGAGCCAAATTGTATCTACATCATCATCATCCTGCCCTTGACCCCACACTATGTGGGGTCGGCACAACATGTATTGTTGTTTTTCTTCTTTTTATGTAATGTTATTTAATTTGATTTGTAAAATATTATTTTATTCCGTAATTTTAGTAAATTATTGTACCTAATGTCATTTGTATGTATGTAACACTTCGCTTAAAATAAATAATGAAACCATATAAAACGGTCCCATTGGCCCCAGCAGAATACCAGCGCCGGTTGCAAAACCTGCAAAAGCTGAGCTGGGACCCTTTTGTATCTAAATCATTATATATTTCATATTTATTAAGTTATTATTTTTCCATTTACCTATTGAACATGTATATAGTATATAGTTTTTAGATACAAATAAACTTTTTCATTTGATTTGTCTCCCATTTCCCTCTATCGCCCGTCATCTCAACACTCACTCGTTTTGTATAAAATTGTATGTACTTATAGCATCTTAAAGTATTACTTACTATTAAGTCATCAAGGTAAATGGTAGGAATCAACATCAAGAATAGGCATGATGACTACAGTAAAAAATGCTTTTCTGTTTAGCCTGTCTCAAAAATACTGGACACCTATTTTTGCTTTATCAATTTAATAAGGAAGCGCAAAGATATTATATAAAGTTTAGGAGTGGGCTTTTGACGGTGAAATTTAGTAGGTACAAATCGCACGAAAGCGTTACGTCACGCCAAATTTCAATGCGCTTTTTTTTCAATATGGCGGACTATTATGCCAGTCTCAATAGGTACTAAAGCGCCGGAACCCCAATAATGTATTATGAAATTTCCTAAATTCTTTATAATAAAAACATTTTCCTTTTGTGAATAAAGAATATTATCTGAAGCTAAAGCGACCATACCCAAAACCCTTGAAAGTTTTTCCATGTCTTACCAAAGCTCTTTCGACCAGAAACGGCTCGTATAATTTATTTAAATTACCAAGTACTTTTCTTTTTTATTTCACTCTGGGAGTTATAAAGAAAAAAATGATCGACAGAAAACTCGGGTGTTAATTGAACTTTGTAAGTTAATTAATATTTCGTAGCGAGCGTTTCGAAAATTGTTGTCCGAGTTTACAAAGCTGAAACTTTGTACAAGCTCTACGTAATTTTATTATTTTGAACAATTTTCAATAACTATGCAAAGCTGTTAATTTGGAACTGGGATTTAGTTCCGTATTTTTTTTTTTTTTTAACAACGATATATTTTTGTTTGTCCACAATCTCACCTGATGGTAAGTGTCGATGTGGACGAGGATGGATCATAAAGATCTAGAAGGTACCTATTCACTCTTGACTTGAAGGCACCTATTCTCTCTTAACTCTTTGTAATTATAAGATAAATGAGCCGGATAAACATGACATATAT
This sequence comes from Gymnoscelis rufifasciata, assembly GCA_929108375.1. Classification (NCBI taxonomy): domain Eukaryota; kingdom Metazoa; phylum Arthropoda; class Insecta; order Lepidoptera; family Geometridae; genus Gymnoscelis; species Gymnoscelis rufifasciata. Next base: position 4,979,664 of record OV815302.1, on the reverse strand, counting down.
TTGTAATTTTATAAATGCCTTTTTTTTTTTTAACAACGATATATTTTTGTTTGTCCACAATCTCACCTGATGGTAAGTGTCGATGTGGACGAGGATGGATCATAAAGATCTAGAAGGTACCTATTCACTCTTGACTTGAAGGCACCTATTCTCTCTTAACTCTTTGTAATTATAAGATAAATGAGCCGGATAAACATGACATATATTTGTAATTTTATAAATGCCTATAGGGCTTATATATTTTTCGACTGTCATGATTATCAACACTGTTTAGGTTTATAACGGGATATTTACCATGATTGATTGTCTTTTGAGTACGATCAATCATGATAAATATCCCGTTATAAATCTAAATAGGGGTTTTTAATATTGTTAAATGCAGTACTTATTGTGATATTTCTGATTCGCAATAATTAAAGCAACTAAACATTTCATTTCATATGTGAAAGTCAAAACCGCTGTATCACATAAATTTAAATGACAAATTATAATTAAATAATCTATAATATCTTATTTTATTAACCGAGCTAACAAAAAAAGCTAAAAGTAAGGTAACAGCGAAGTATTGAAGAAAACATAGTTCATGAAATATCTTTCAAACCATTTCTATAAGAACATTCAAAAACTAAATATTCAAATGCGTACAAAATAACAAGTTACGTAGTTATAAATTTCACGTAGCTGTTATTATAGTTGTAACTAGTAAGCTGCTTATATGCCACAACAACATGTTGCATAATTCTGCAAGCGATACAGAAACTTCGCGAGAAAATAGTGAACGTTCTTAGTTGTTTGTGGATCTTATCCATTAGCGTAAATATTTACATGCTAAACAATTGAAGTTGTTTTGGTAGAATCCCTGCGGAGCTCAAAATTTACGCATCAACAAACCTACTCGTATGTTAAAAACATGAGTCAGTGGGAAGCTATTTCCAAGTGGCTGGTTTTAATCATCAGACACCTCGTTTAAGCTTGATGACGCCTAGCTATAAAAAATGTTTCTAAGCTAACAGGTTCAAACTGCAAAAATTTTTGGAAATTCTACCTGTGTGTGTGTGTGTGTGTGTGAAATGGGGAGAGAATAGTTTATTTTTTTAATGCGTTGCGTCAAGTGCATTTGGAGTTTGATTGAAAATGACAAAAAATGACTGACATTTTAAAGTAAAATGTAGCTTGTTTTTAAGTATATATAAAGTTCTTCAAACCGAAACAGTATACGATGATAAAAAATTTCTTTATTAATGCAATTTTAAAACAGAGACTTTTCGGTGAAAAAACTTTATCCACGCTTTAAAAGCTCAGGGCAGGAGTTTCCCTTTAGAACGCAAAGTAGAGATCTTCTGAGCTAGTAACTATAGGTAGGTAGATAAACAAGGCTCAAAACAAAATGTGGTGAAATAAAACTATATAGAAGACAACTTAATGCGCCTTTGATGTTTGTGTTTAGAGAGTAACAGGACATTGCTCGTAAAACTAATCTTTGACCCTTCAACAACAAGTCTCTAAATGTCATTCCCTTGTTCTGTATTTTATGTGAATTTAAGTCGGTTATGAAACATATCCACAGTTTGTAATTTAATAAAACAAATATAAAAAATTTCCTTTTACAGTCAAAAAAGGAAAAGGCACAATTCGTAATTAACGTTGTTTCCTGAAAAAAAAGTTATAAGGTGTTATACTTTTTTAGTGAACGCAGTGATGATGTATTCTATTTTATTTCTCTTTATTAAATACTTCATAGACATATTTATACTTAATTGAAGATGATCAGAAAATGACTTCAATTTGTCAGGGCTAAACACTGGAAACTTTTTCACTGATAGAAGCTTCCTTCCCAAAAATGAAAATTGTCTGTGGTAATCATATTCTCTCTCTTTCTTACAACAATAAATTAATCTTCTACAAAAGCAAGACGAATTTTCGTCATGTATTTCCAGCGCTTTATCGTTGCACAAGTTGTTTGTGTTCTCATAGCGTGGTAGTAGCCACGTATGCGGTCGTCAATTCTCGCTCCACTCAAAGGGCGAATGGGATGATAAATTGGCCTCGCGCCTCCATCGCACGCCTTGTAACAAAAATAATGTTTTTGCGATTATTTCGAGCGGATGTTATGGAAAACGAGGGTAAACAATACCATTGTTAGACTTACGAGCGCTTGACCGGGTAGGAATAAACCTTTTTGTTTCAACCCCGACCTCCAGGTATCAATGAGCTTCCATTTTTGTCGAATACTTTTTTGCCGCACACGACCGATTCCTTCTGAAAGGATGGGCCGGAACTTATTCGAGTGTGTTTCTAAAAGCTTTTCCAAATCATTGATAGAAGTTCCGTTTTATTCAACCTTTAAGGGCTTTGGTCTTAATGAGAAATACCAACAAAAGGTGTGGGTGAAGAACTTTTTGTTGAAAACCCCAGCCTTTGGAGCTACAATAAGAGGGTCTATCTAAATTATTGTGCTGCGTGTATAAAATTTAAGTCTACCCTAGCTTCCGGACCCGGATTTCTGTAAAGTTTTTGTGCCCTACGTGCCCACCAGATACGGCACATAAGCCAGGAGAATGGAGGCTTAGGATAAGTAGAGGTTATGCAAGTGGTCAAGATTCGGCCAAAAGAGGCGTATTTTCGTCGCGTTCGTTTTTGATGAGGGTCTTGACTGCGACATCTCAGTGTTCCGAACTACCAAGTAAACTTGGCTTTTGAGAGGCAAAACATCTTGTAGCTTTGGAAATTTGTCAAGGTTTAGTTATAGTGTCCTAGATATACTGTGACGAATTCACTCTACTGGGTATTATTTTATTTTCCTAACTGCCGCACTTGGACGCTATTTTATCTCTGTATAGCGCTGCTCTTTTTATTTATAGTATTAGATTTAAATATGAAAGATAGGGATAGCTGTCACTTTCATAATTCAGTATATTATAGTACTAAAGTATGGAATATTTTATCCGTAAATAGATAGCATAGATGATACAACGTAATTAAATAAATTTTAATTAACTCTTAGATATATAACTCTTTATTATATTCTGCTTCAATGCAAAAGTGATGTCATCTGCATTGTTTTTTTTTAATTTTACGCAAATATATACGGAGGTGGAAATCATAGATTGACTCTGATACACACTGTTCCTTATAAAAAACGTGCTTCAACAAATAAAGAATACATTCCGCAGACAACTACTAGAGTTCACTGCACCTAACCGTTAAAAGAAATGACAGATGCATTGTTCTACATTTCCACACAAAGTTTACATTCAGACAACGGTACTTGCGTGCACGTAATTGTAGGTGACGGCTTCCTTACGAAGCACCCTCACGCGCACTCGCTTTACGGCCTGTCTCGACCTAACAAGGTTGTTACTCCAATTTATTGCACCCTCACTACGGATTTATACTTTTTCAGATAGTTCCAGCAGTCGGCTGTCACAGGTGGAATGTATTACGGCTATAAACGCTTCGAGATGGCATGATGCTGCTCAATTATTTGGTTGTAAGCTTTGCGGTAGATTTTGGGTACATTAAGCATTGGTGTTGCAGAACAAAAGTTATTTATTTTGGGCTTATTTTTATCAATGGTAATTTATGATAATTGGGCTCACCTAAAACAAAAACACCAGAAGGTGTAGTACTAGAACTAGTACCTATTTCACTTTTAAAACTAACGCGATTCATTTTGAAAACGGGTTTAACTCGTGAGTTAAACCCGTTTTCAAAATGAATCGCGTGTCCTCTCACTCGTGGGTGAGAGGATATTTATACAATCGTCACAGGTTACAAAATTTAAAGATAATACATTTATTTCCTTAGAAGCACATACAATACATGGACAGGTCAACTTAAAATCAATAAAACTAAAATGTTTAAACAAAACATTATAAGGAAACTAGTGGCCCGCCCCGGCTTCGCACGGGTTTTTATTCAATTTTTTTCCCGGCAATTATTCGAATATTATTTAAAATTTGACACTGCGATGGTAGCGCCGTCTGTCGGATCCAATGTAAAACATTCCAAAATCAACAACTACTAATAAATTAAAAATTAATTAAAAAAACATTGTCATAACTATTGACAAAATTTTGAATCTAAACCATTCCCAGATCCCCTTTTTTTTTTTTTTTTTTTTCTTTATTTAAAGAGCTTTGTCACAAAGTGATAATGTCGCTCTAGTAAGGTAACAAAATAAACTTAAAATAATTATTATAACAAAACAAACTAAACTTATTCAATACAACACTTAACATAGAAAATAAATTTAAATACAAGATTACCTTAAATAATGAAGTTTGACTCGGATAGCGAACGAGGAGGTTCCAGTTACACAGGTGACTACTGACTGGACTGATTTGAGTCAAATCTGATTTTATATAGTTTGATTAGGCACTTCATCTGGTCGCTTTCGAGTCCAGACAAACTTACATTTACATCACTAAATTGCTTTAAGAAATATTTACAATGTTGCGTTCGGAAGGGTTCGCCCCGCGCGCACTCCGCCAGCACGTGCAGCACGTCCTCGGGCGCGCCGCACGCGTCGCAGTTTGGGGAGGGAACTTTCCCCATGAGGAACGCGAACTTGTTGCCCGGAATGTGCCCGGTTCGAAGCCTAGCGATGATGACTATATCTTGCCTCGGCAAGTCATTATTATTAATCCATGGAATTCTAAGGGGTTGCGGCTGGACCGTTTTGTACCAGATTCCTACTTCTTTTGAACGTAAATCAAAATATTCCCTCCATAAATCTTCGCATTGACTTTTAATTAAATAAATACAATCAGTATAGTATGGAAGAATTTCGTAGTGTATGCCTTCGCTTGTAGCTTGTCTCGCTAATAGGTCCACTCTCTCATTATTATCTATTCCACAATGCGAAGGAATCCATTGCAGCACAATAGTTTTTGTTTGAGATATTAAATCGACTATAGCATTGAGCACGGTGTAGGCGACCGGCGAGCCGCGGAGCCCGGCGGTGCAGCGCGCCACGTGCTGGAGCGCGCTGCGCGAGTCCGTGAATATTACTATACTACTTTCTTCTAATGACTTTGCGTATGACAGAGCCTCACTAATAGCGATCAGCTCGGCTTCCATTATACACATGTTTAACGAACTTATATTAAATTGTTGATGAAGGTTGACTTGAGGATCTAAAAATGCTGCGCCTATTCCGGTAGCATCCTTAGATCCATCTGTAAATAGTTTATAATAAAATGCATACTGTTTATTAATAAAATTCTGGCAAACTAATTTTAGATTATAACTATTGTAACTGCGTTTAGGTTCAGATATGTTGGGTATATTACAACAAACTATTTTATCAAGATCTAAACTCGTCACCCATGTACTCATGGAATACAACTCGAGCTGCCGGCTCGCGTAAACGCGCGTGTCAGCAAGATGCGCGTACGACGATAAGATTAATGGCTTTCTTTTGTTTCGCCAATACCTACTGTCCTCGCATAGTGATAACTGATGAACGAGAGTATTTGTTATATTATTTTCTCTAGATTTGGCTTTCAACATAAATTTGCCTGCTAAGTATAACCTTCGTACATGCAATGGAGGTAAACCGAGTTCACTTTCCATTGCGTGAATTGGAGTAGTTTTTATGAAGCCACCGATAACTCGTAATGATTGATTTTGTAACTTGTCAATTTTATAAACAAAATTTTTACTGCAAGTGCTATACAAAAAACTTCCATAATCTATTCTACTTCTAATAATAGCTATATACAATTTTCTGAGATGTTTGGGATGAACTCCCCAACCAGAACCTGACAGAATTTTGAAAATATTTAAAAATTTTGTAACTTTTTCTATTAACTCAGTAATGTGTTTGTTCCATTTTAAAGAGCGATCCAACCACATCCCCAGATATTTCACGTAGGGAACTACTTCGACAGGAGTTTCCCGAATGTTAAGCTGAATAGGACATCTATTGATACCTTTCTTAAATATACATATTTTAGTTTTAGAAGGAGATATCTGTAAACCTAAATGAGAAAGCAAGTTACTTAAGTTATTCAAAGCAATTTGTAGTTCTTTTGAAGCATCGTTTACTGTTTTACCTGTGATATACAAGGCGTAGTCGTCTGCATATTGCGATATCTCAACGTTATTAATTTCTTTACATATCCGGTAGGTCGCGATATTAAACAATAAAGGAGATAAAGGATCTCCTTGGGCTAATCCTCTTCCCGTACATCTTGAAATAACTTTATTTCCCACTTGAACAGTTAAATATCTTTCTTTCAAAAACGACCACAAATAAGAACATATTTTATTTCCCACACCTAACGAATCCAAAATTGAAAGCATGACCGTAGTATCAACATTATTATATGCGTCCTGTATATCAACAAAACAGCCTAAAGTTATTAGATTTTTTGAAAAACCCAACTGTATCCTACTTATTAAATTTGTCAAATTATCCAAACATGATCTTGTTTTTCTAAATCCCGTTGTCTCTTCGTTGAAGAGGTTTTCGTGCTCCATAAACCACTCTAATCTTTTTGTAATCATAAGATGAAACATTTTACAAAGACAAGACATAAGAGCAATGGGTCGCAGTGATGATGCAGCCATTGTGTCGCGTCCTGGCTTAGGGATAGGTAAAATTGTAATTTCGCGCCATTGATGTGGAACAAAAGAACAAGAGTAGAACTTATTAAACAGCGTTAGTAGGTAAATAAAAGCATTTTCAGGAAGGTTCTTGATCATTGAATATGAAATACAGTCGGCACCAGGAGATGTGTCTTTTGATTTAAGGCATTTTTTCAATTCACACAATAAAAACGGGGATTCTAATTGACTATTACGGGATGTAAATATGGGATATCTTGGGCAAACAAAGTCTGGTGTCAGGTTATGTAACAGTTCAGAAGCCATCGATTCATCTACATAAGAATTTGGCGATTTGTAACCTTTTAGCCACTTCATTTTTCGCCACATTTCAGAAACTGTTGTGGATTCATCGATAGAGGTACAGAAGTTGGTGAAGCCTGTACGTTTGGCTTTTCTGATAAGAAATTGCGAGTTTCTAATCTTCTCATTAAGTACATCCAAATTATCGGGGGTAGAATTTTTCCTAAATAATGTGAGGGCCAGACGTCTTTCTGCGACAGCTTTTGATATTTCGGAATCCCAGTAGTGCTTAGGTTTGAAACTTTGAGAAGGGCCGAGACTAATTTTATTGGAGGGGATATGCACATCAGCAGCCTCATTAATAATTTTCAGGAAATGATCGTAGCTTTCTTGCAAGTTGTCACCGACCGGGTAGTTATTTAATATGCCAATTTCTACGAGATCTCTATAATCTAACCAGTTAGCTTTTTTAAAATTTCTTTTAATAGTTTGTTGTGAGTTCTGTTTACTGTATGACGATTTAACTGTAACAATTAAATGATCGCTTCCCAAAGTTTCATTTGTAACATTCCAATCAAAATACAACGCAATGTCTGAAGATGCTATTGAAATATCTGGGGATGTCTCCTGTAGAATTCCATTCACATACTTGACACGAGTAGCTCGACCATCATTTAATGAAACATAGTCATTTTCCATAAGGGAGTCAAAAATGTTATTTCCCGTTAGGTCAGATTTACACGACCAACTAGGGTGATGCCCATTAAAATCACCGAGAACTAAAGTTTTACTATTTTTGAAAGAGAAAACCTCATTCCAGTCTGTTAAAGACGTTCTAATCGACGGCGGACAATACACACTCATTATATATTCGATATAGGAACAATTAAATAATTTAACACAAATGATTTCTATACCCCGATTACTCAAATTAAAAGGAATAGGTTGGACTTTTACCGATTTATGAACTAAAATTGCCACCCCGCCATACGAACCAGCTCGATCACAACGATAAATGTTGTAGCCGCTTATTTTAAAATCCATCTCACTATTTAACCACGTCTCGCATAGGGCGGCGACATGAATTTTTTCACTACAAAGTAATTGTTCAAATTCTGCACGTTTTGGCCGGACACTCTGTGAATTCCACTGTAAAATGTTTATTTTGAACTTAAAATCCATTAAAAACTAAAAATGTTTTTAAAAGGCAGATCCCACAAGTACTGACCCGCCACTGATACTAGCCACTCAAAACAAATCGATACAACTTTACTAATTTTACCTTTGATGCCCTCCTCACACTCGGAAATAACTATTCCTCGTATCTTAGCGATAAGCTGGATAAAAGTCATAGTAGGTGTACTTCTCTGTCTCGTTGTCTTAGCTTCGTTGTCCGATTTATCTGAAGGTAAATAAATCTCTTGCTCCGACTCAGATGAAACATCCCAATCGTATACTTGTCGACTATTTAACCTCCTATTTCTATTCTTCTTCTTTTTCTTTTTTTCGTTTTTGGATTGAGTAGGTTGCGAGTCATTATTGACCGGAGGCACATCCCTAGCGCGCTCAGCTGGCGCGGGCTCACGAAGCAACTTCACGGCGCTTGCGTAGGACTGGTTTGGAGTGCTTTGTGTTGTTATCAGCGACGCCTGCGTTGAGACAGGGCCGGACTCAGGCAAAATTCTTGAACTTCCAGGCATTATGGGGAAATCTGAGTTAATTATTTCTGGAGGTTTATAGAACTGTAATGAATTTCGATATGAACAGTTTTTCTCTGCCATAATAACCCTTAATCTTTTTTCTTTTCTAAATGTGGGACACGCTCTATCCAGCGACATGTGATTGCCAGCACAATTTATACATTTGTATGTTATCGACTCACAGTTAGCGTGACTTTTGCTGCATTTGGGGCATGTAATCTTTTTTGATGGACACATACGCAATGTGTGCCCAAACCTCCAACACCTCGAGCACTGGGTTACGGGAAACACGTATGGTTCTACGTTAATGCACATTCCATAAATGTAGACGGCTGAAGGCAGAATAGGTCCTAGGAATGCCAGTCTTACGGATTCGCTGTCTTCCCAGCTGAGCCCGTCCTGAGTACGTCTCCTCAACCTCCTCGCGGCTACTATCGCAATGTCACTGGAAATTAGGTCTAACATTTCCTTTTCTTCTATGTCCATATCTATATTTTTGATTACTCCATACGAGTTTATGACCTCATATGGTTTATGGATCCGCCATCCTAAATTTATTAAATCTTTGCAGTTAATCAGTTTCTCCGAGTTATCGGTACCATCAATTTGAATAAAGACTTTGAAAGGACTTAAGTATTTAACTTTTACAACCTTTTCAATATTATGCGACTTAAGTATCTTGGCTAGCGCAAATTGCTTAGGTAATTTATCTTGGCAACTTAAGTAAATGTCTACTTTTTCTGTCAACTTCGCGCTTTTACGAGTGACAGGAATCCAAACTTCTTCTTCTGTTCCACGGCCTCGTTTCCCTGGTCTAGACACCACCACCTCAGCTACATCATCCAGCGGCACGTCCGCGTCCATCTCCTGCGACAAGCCCTCCAGCTCCGCTAGCTCCACACTGCATTCCTCGTTTATTGTATTCACAACATTATCCATTAGACCTTCCTCCATGGTGCATAAGGTGCACAATCGTGCGCACCGGAGAAGGTAATAATAATTAGCGTAAACTGATAAGCGCGCTCGACCGTTCAGTACCGTAGCTAACAGCGAACTCCAGATCCCCTTGAACACACACAAAAAAATTCATCAAAATCGGTCCAGTCGTTTGAGAGAAGTTCAGTGACATACACACTCACAGAAGAATTATATATATAAAGAAGATAACATTGTCTTGACAGTTCGCTTCAATGTTTTATACTGAGTTGAGAAGCGAATTGAACAACACAGCTTTATCAGTTCTTTACGTGAGTAAAACCCGGTTCAAAATAAACGAGTTATATTTTCTAAGTCTTCGTAAGAAAGTATTTGACAACACCTGACTGGCAAAGTTTAAATCCATAGAAGGAAAATAGGGAGGTTTTTCTTTGGTCAGTTGTAGGGCAGCATTAATCTATACTAATATTATAAAGCTGAAGAGTTTGTTTGTTTGATTGTTTGTTTGTTTGTTTGTTTGTTTGTTTGAACGCGCTAATCTCCGAAACTACTGGTTCGAATTGAATAATTCTTTTTGTGTTGGATAGTCCAGTTATCGAGGAAGGCTATAGGCTATATAACATCACGCTACGACCAATAGGAGCAAAGATATAGTGGTAAATGTGTAAAAAACGGGAGAAATTGTTCATCTTTGAAGCCTTCCGTTGCGTGCGCCGTGAAAACGGTTCAAGATACACAACGAATATGTATTAAAGAATAATAGCTCTTTTAATGATCTAAAAAACAGTCCGCGATAGTATATGTCTATCTTTTAAGATTAACTCACAAAAACCGTTTTTATGGTACCTAATTTGGTCGAAATAATTTGTTTAAGTTGTATCAACATAATAATATTAATCTTTATTCAAATAAATATGTTGTTGGTTAAGAGTACTTCATCCATTATAACGCGGGTAGCACCGCAGGACACAGCTAGTAATAAATATTAGAAGGCAGTACTTCGGACACGGAGATACGCTCCGTGTTCGAAGTACTGCCTTCTCTGAAAAGCTCTCTGCAGCCCTAGTCCCCGGTCTCCATTTTTATATGTTTTCTCCATTTTAAACTAAGCTTTTATATCATTAAATATGTGTTTAAAATTAAATAAAGAGAATAAACTACACTCATCACAAAATAAAATTCGAATAAAGCCTACTGTACTGTAATACCAGGAATATTTTATATCAGTTTACAGTAAAATACATTTCGCATCATGTAAATTACTCATTAAATGAGTTATTAAGTTAGGTACTAAATTAGTCAAGTACATGATATCAATTAGATTAAAAAATATATATAAAACAAATCGCAATATGTAAGCATCTATTAAAATTTAATTCCCAATGGAATTTTACAGAAATTAATTTCCCGTCTTCTTACAAAGGAGTTCGGAATTATAGAAATCAACTTGTGATAGCTTTCCATTTTCTCAGATCATAAAACTGGATAACAAGTATGTATATATGTACATGTATACCTACGTGTACGTGTTCTATATGTATAAGTGGTTTTGGACATTACCTTGCTGTAACACAGCTTCTAACTAGCACAGGAGATAAAGTCAACAAGACTACGTTAATTATGAAATACTTTCTTGATTTAACTTTTTAAATTATCATGATTTTTAACAATATTATGATTTAAAACGGGTAACATACCATGATTTGACGGTTTTTGAGTTTTCCGATATTTCGACGCTGTTCGATCGGAAAACTCAAAAACCGTCAAATCATGGTATGTTACCCGTTTTAAATCATAATACTTTCTTGATTGATTGAAAGTATTCGGAATGGACATATTATCATCAAATTGTACAAGTTTTTTCGCTTTCGCTATCCAGATGTTAAAGCCCCTATCAGCTGTACCATTCAATTGTTCTGCTGCAATAAAAACGCGAGAAATTAAACTTGGTAAAAGCGAACCTCATTTTAGCAGTTTTTTTATGTAAGGAAACTGGCTCTATGCCACCGCGCGTTGTTCCCTCTATCTCGCAACTAGGGTTGTCACTTCCGCAAAAATACAGAATAAGTTTCATCGTAAATATATGAATGAAAGAATACAAACAAAAGACGGTTTAAACGGAAGCAGGGACTTAATCTTGTTGTTGTGAAAAATTGTGACGGAATGCCTCATATCCGTAAACCGAGTTTTATGTTGGTTATCAACAAGGTACATGCGAGATTCTTCGTTTGTTTCGGCTCTGACAGCAGAGCATCGCATTTTCTTAGAAATTTCTGTGAATTTTATGAAATATATTATTAAGTAAATTGTGCAGAAATTGTACATTTTTTAGTAGGTATGTAGTTGATTTAATGTTAATGATTTTTTCTTCTTTGTAATAGTTGCTGAAACGTCATTGTTTGTAAAGTTATACAAAAAAAAATATGTGTGTGCGATTCACACACGATAGAAGTGAAACTTCAGTAAATCGACCAAATAATAAGAAGAATAAAAAAAAACAAAAAAAAAAACTATGCAAAGAGATTTTGTTCGGGTGGTCACCCATCCAAGTACTGGCGTCGCGCAAAGTTGCTTAAGCTTGTTAGCGTTTAAGATTGGCTTACCCGACAGGTAAGCCAATCTTATTTCCATTTCCGTTGCATCCGGTTTCAAATCATAACGATTATAAAGAAGTTTCACTTCAAAAATACTACCCTAACTAACCCGTTAGAATCAAAGATACTTTTTAAGTTAACATAAATATTATTGCAATACTATAACTTTACGATCAAGTTATTTTTATACCTACATTATACTTCGATGAGTTTGGCAGTAATATATCTTGGCTTTAAGCCAAGTACAATAAAATACTTAATAATAAATAAGTTTATTGCATTTACGATGAAAAATTAAAGATAACCTACTCACGTACATTTTGAGAAAACAGCAGAATTATAACAAGGATATATTCTAATAAATTTTATAAGTACGAGATGGACTCATGCTACACCTAGTGTTCTGTGTGCAGTTTATACAATCATAAAAAAATATAACTTAAAAGTGCCAAAAGATTCGGGATGTTAGAGCAGTATTCCTATCCAAGTAGGTAGGTGTTGGCCCAACATTACTTAACTTTATAATAATAATAATTTATTTATTTTTCTTCACAAATGCAGGTTCTCTTATAATAAATAAATATGGATCACAATAATTTTGTCTAAGCCTATTGAACCACTTTGTGAAGACTGGTGCCTGAAAAAGGTTTTGCAAAAACCTAATAAAAATCACGTTAGTTGTATGGAAGCCTCTTTAAATAAATAAATGTGTTTTAAGTATTTTTTTTAAAGCGGCAAAATAAATACATCATCCCTCAAAATTTAAACTCTCTATCTATCATGCTTTTTAAGATTAAGCCTGATTACAAACGACGAAGTCTCAGTATCAAGGTCCCGTTTCACCCTTCGTGTCCGGAACCCTAACAAAAATCGTAGCATTCTTGCCATCGTTATTTCTAGTAAAGTTTCTTTTAAAGTACTGAAGTCGTTGAGTATGCAGGGCTTGTTCCCGGTATAGTCGACATCTGCCTCGGGAAATAACAGATTGGATAATTAGCATAATCTGCCCAACATTGCCTCAAGATCGCAAAAATTGCTTGCTTATATATTTCATTCTTGTTTGGCGGAATTTTAATAGAATGTCGCAACCATTTTTATTAAAAGACCATGTGGTAATTTAATTTGTCTCCAACTCACATGAGTTAAATGTATAGACTGAATTTAATTATATAGTAATTATGTAGGAGTTATTCGGAGTGAGTTTACTATGAATTTATAAGAATGGGGCCAAAAAGTAAGGGGTAAATATCAGAATGGTAAAAATAAAAAATGGAGGATAAATAGAATGGGAATAAAAATACTAGAGATTAGAAACTTTGGGGAGTAAAGCTTGGGGGCTACAGTCATTAGTAGTAGTTTTTGCAATAGGTATAGCGATTCTAGAGAAAGGTTTTCGCATCCGAGCAAAGCCGGAACTATTCCAAACCATACTATGGAACTGTTCCAATTATTTAAATTACGAGAAGAACTACTCGTTAGTGAGTAATTAATACGTAACCAGTCATCACTCTGCTCAGCATAATTGTAGATTCTACATTCAACTAACCATTTGTCAGCCCATTACCGTCAGAAAAGTCTGTTGTAATTAGTGTCAACCCTACGACAGTGACGCGTGACGTTTACAGCGCGGCTTATTCGCAATTTCGTATTGTATATCAAATTATTTCACTTGTAATAAGGATCTTCTGACGCAAATACCAAAGTGCACTTACAACTTTAGTATTTGCGTCAGAGGATTCTAATTTTAATTGTCTTAATACTTACTATAAAAATCATTATATTTCAAAATCGTAATGAGAGAATTAATTAACATTTTCCCCGAAACAAGTTTGGTAGCATACCTAACCCAAAGTCTCTGTTATCATATATAAAAAAATCTCGTGTCACAATGTTCGTTCCCGTACTCCTCCAAAACGGCTTGACCGATTCTCATGAAATTTTGCATATTGAGTAAGTCTGACAATCGACTATTTTTTTTTTATGATAGATAAGCCTTTATTTGACCACAATATCACCGGATGTAAAGTGACGATGTGGTCTAACATGGACCACATCGGCACTTTCATTTCTCATAACAACGTTTGTATATCATGACATATAGCTGACCCCAGCAGCTAGTATGATATACATATAAATAAACGGAAGCTGTTGATGGTATTTATTTATAATACCAATTTCAACGTTATTGTTTGAGGTAAAACTTTGCAGGCGCGTAAAGTTTTTAATGGTTGTTAAAATGTTTGAACAACTGAACTTTTCATTTAGTACTTTCATTAACTAATAGCTCTCAGCTATGATGAAAATTAGGAAGGTACATCATTTTTAGAATTTACGGTAAATTACAGTATTTTAACGTTTTTTACGCAATTATTTTGTGCATGATATAATATACTAGGCATCTGATTTGTGCAAACTTCATCATCATCATCATTTCAATTATTCCGGTAGGTCGCTACTTGCATCCGCCGTGAGCCAGCAAACTTTGCGTTTAGATTTTTATAAAACTATAACTAAAGCTGAAAATAGATGAGTTAATTAAAAGTACCTACTAAATGAAGCTTAAGCGACATTATTTTATATTACGTACTGATAAAAGTCCTAAAAACTTAAGTTTATTTTAAGTTATCCGTTCAACACAATATATTAAACTCATTCGTTTAATCTTAAGTACACAAAAATTAAATTATATATATTTTTTTTATGGTGCGCACTCACCAAATTTTGTTTAGCAAGATAAACACAAGATATTATGTAACAAAAATTGCAAGAAAGGCTTTAAAGAAAAGCATTGCTAAATGTTAAGAAAAAGCATATATCTTCTTATTTTATATGAAAATACTTCATTTTTCATACTAACTATTACGTACGCACAGAAAAATGGACACTCAACGTAATAGTTCCTGTAGTAACATACCCTTCTTAGCTCTGAAAGAGTACGAGATAGTACATCTTTGGTGTGTAGGTGGTGTAACGTGAGTTGTTGTTGGAGAATAAATAAAGATGGCTTACGTTTACAGGTTTATTGTTCGTCCAAATACAATGTTTCACCAATCACAATAGTGTTTATATTCCTACACTCCTAAGCACAAAGTTCAGAAGAGAATAGGCACAATAGTAATAAGATACAAGCGGAAGAATGCGTTCGCGAGAGAAAGCTAAGCGAGCAAAGGACATGCGTCTTGCGTCAGTGAGAGGTTCCGACTGGCGAGCCGAGATGGCGGAAGGCTTGAGTGCTCGGGCGCATTCCTTTCTATTGTTTTGGTGGATTGCGTTTGTTTCCGTTGGGATGTACGAGATTGTTGTCGGACGACCAGAAAGTATTTTAATAAATATTACTTATGTATATATGTAATTAGTGTAGATAGTTTATGTGTTTATTTTATTTGTGTAAATGTGAAAATAGCAAATAATTTTACGTGTAAATATATATAATGATGATTATGTATAAATGCTAAAATATGTGTAATGTTTAAATAAATAATTAATAGTGTAACTTTTAATTATTTATTTATGTACGTAATTTAAATAGTGTAAATAATTATGAAGTAATTATAATGAATAGTGTAAGCCTAAAGTTAAAAATATGTTTGCGAGTAGTAGCTATGTGGGGCGAGCCCACATCACTCCCCCCCAGAGACCCGGTTAGGGGCGATAGTAGTCCGGGAATCGAACCTGTCTACCTGAACGTGTAGTTTTATGAGTAGCTGACGATGGTTGAATAACCTGTTTCTGCATGGGCACGATTGGAGGTAGCACCGTATCGTCGTCAGTTTTCTCAGTTAGAATAAACGCAGGTTTTAGGCGATCTACTGAGACCGTCATAGGTTTACCTTTGACTAACAATTTAAAAACTTTATCGCTCCGTTCTAAGACCTTATGGGGACCTGTGTAGGCTGGTTGCATTGGAGGTCGCACAGCATCCTCACGTAAGAAAACGTTTTCTGCTGTTGCAAGCTCTTTGAACACAAATATGTTGTGTTTGTTATGCCGGGAAGTAGGTACTGGCTTGAGTTTTTCCGCGAACGAGTGGAGACGTGCTGTAAAGTCTGAAATATCAGTTGTAGCGCCTGGACTCGGATCGAAAAACTCGCCTGGGAGCCTCAGTGGTTCACCGTACAAAAGTTCGGCGGATGAGCACTGTAGGTCTTCCTTAAATGCACTACGGATACCAAGGAGTACCAATGGTAGGACTTCGGACCAATTTTGATCAGCATGACAGACTATGGAGGCTTTAAGCTGTCTGTGAAAACGCTCTATGAGTCCGTTACATGCCGGGTGGTAGGCCGTTGTGCGCTTGTGCTGGAACCCTGCGGTTTTGGACAAAAATTGAAACAGTGTAGACTCGAATTGGCGTCCACGATCTGTAACAATTTCTGTTGGCACGCCAAATCTTGAAAACCAGCCGGATATTAGTGCTTTACCTACAGTCTCAGCTGTCATGTCCTCAATCGGCACAACCTCTGGCCAGCGGGTAAACCGATCTATGGCTGTCAAACAGTACCTAAATCCGTGAGAAACTGGTAAAGGACCGATAAGATCAATGTGTACCTGTTTGAAGCGAGCGCGAGGTAATTTATATGTGCCGAGAGGAGCAGATACGTGTCGGCTGACTTTGGATCTCTGACAAGCTAAGCAAGATTGCGCCCAGGTTCTGCAATCCTTTCGGATTCCCGGCCAGACAAACCTTTCAGCTACCAATTTAGCGGTTGCTGATGGGCCAGGGTGACTCAGCGAATGAAGGCTAAGGAACACATGCTTTCTCAACCCTTTCGTGATAAATGGCCGTGGGGTTTGCGTGCTGACATCGCAGTACAGAAAATTACTGCTGCCAGGGGGGTATACCATCTTCTGTAGACGGAGAGAGGAGCTCTCGGAGATGTACTGAGTTAACTCAGGATCATCCTCGTGAGCTTTGCAGAGGTCTTCGAAATTAACAGGAGCAACAAGTTCATCGACGCGGGATAAGGTGTCGGCCACGACGTTACTTTTCCCGGAGATGTGCCTTATATCGGTTGTGAATTGAGCTATGAAGTCTAGATGACGGAACTGCCTTGGCGAACAGTTATTCTTTCGTTCGTGAAAGGCATAACTGATCGGTTTGTGATCGGTATAGACCGTGAAATGTCTAGCTTCAACCATATGCTTGAAATACTTGATCGCTTCGTATATTGCAAGTAATTCGCGATCATACGGCGAGTATTTCGTCTGGGCCGGTTTCAATCTCCTGGAAAAGAACGCAAGTGGTTGCCAAGTGTCGTCCTGATATTGCTGAAGGACAGCGCCCATTGCTGTGTCCGATGCATCTGTAACTAACGCTAGTTTGGCTTGACAATTTGGATGAGCCAACAGTGCTGCGGTAGAAAGGCTTTCTTTGGTCTCTGTGAAAGCTTTTAGAGCATCGCCGCTAAGGTTAATGGGCATGGAACCTTTGACAGCCCCAGTAAGGAGTGAATTGAGAGGTGCTTGGTTTTGGGCAGCGTTAGGCAGGAAGCGCCGGTAAAAATTTGTCATGCCCAGGAACCTTCTAAGCGATCTCACGTCCTTAGGTGGAGGGAAGTCACGTATGGCCTGTACTTTGGTGTCCAGTGGCTTGGTTCCGCTCTCTGAGATGTGATAACCTAAAAAAGTTACCGCCGGAGCCCCAAAAACACACTTGGACACGTTGATCACCATACCGTAGTTCTGTAACCTGGAAAACACTTGTTTTAGATGGGATTCGTGTTCTGTTTCGTCTCTGCTATAAACCAAAAAATCATCTAAGTAGCAGTAGACGAAATCGAGCCCCCTCGTCATTTCGTCTACGAAGCGCTGGAAAGTTTGTCCCGCATTGCGCAAGCCAAACGTCATAAACGGGAACTCGAACATTCCAAAGGGTGTAGTTATTGACGTCTTTGGAATGTCATCTGCAAATACCGGTATCTGGTTATACGCCTTAACAAGATCGATGGTGCTGAATACTCGGCATCCAGCGATGTTGTGTGTGAAGTCATGTATGTGACGTATCGGATACATATCGGGGATTGTGCGGGCATTAAGTTTCCTATAATCGCCGCATGGACGCCACCCATTTTCCTTTTTCGGTGCAAGGTGCAATGGAGACGACCAAGGGCTTTCGGAAGGCCTAGCGGTACCGTTAGCTAGCATAGCCTCAAATTCAGCTCTAGCTATTTTAAGCTTATCGGGTGCTAAGCGCCTAGGTGTACAAGAAACAGGTGGACCGGGTGTTGTACGAATATGATGTTGTGTGTTATGTGGGATAGTGCGTTGTGTACCTGCTGGTCGTGTGATATCTGAAAAATCCCGAGATAACAAAACATGAAAACGCGAATCACCAGTCTGAACCTTTACAGAATATATGTTATCTAACTTAACTGCAAGTGAAGCTGGAGTAGATATGCTAGTTATATTATCAATTAGCTTTTTATTTTTGCAATCTACGATTAAATTATAAAAGCATAAGAAATCTACCCCGATGATAGGCTTGGTCACGTCTGCCACCACGAAGCGCCATGGGTAGGAACGACGAAGTCCCAAGTCTAGGTTCAGATGTGCGTAGCCGTAGGTGTCGATGGTCGTTCCGTTGGCTGCGGTGAGTTTGTATCCCGTTGAAATCCTGCGCTCTTGTATGCGCGATCGTGGAAAAACGCATAGGTCACTTCCTGTGTCGACTAGGAACTGGTTCTTGGTTGTGCGATCTGTTATAAAGAGGCGACCTGGTGAGACGGGGCAATCTTCTGTCGCCATTACTGCTGATTGCCCGTGGCGTTTCCCGTCTTCTTGTAGTCGCATGGTGTCTGGCATTTCAGCGCCTTCTCTTTGTGAACGGTGTGATACCAGCACACGGGATATTGACGGTACGCTGAAGCTGAACGGGTCCTGCTACGAGAAATGGAGCGACGGCGGCGCTGGTTGAAGTTCCCCTGATGCTGCGGACGAGAGGTACGTGTGCATTCGTCCAGTTTGACGGCCAGGCGTTCAACCATCTTCCTGAGCTCCGCGATTTCACCTGAAGTGCTGCTGGAGGCTGCGCTGCTAGAGGCCGCTGCTACGTGAGCTCCTGGAGCAGAGATTTCCTGGATGCGGTCAGCTAGGTCTGCCAGTTGTTCTAGGTTTTGAGACGGCTGGGACGCCAGCACCGTCTGAATGCTGCTTGGCAAACGGTTGCTCCAGATCGTCCTCAGGAAGTCCTCGGGGATGCTTGGTCCTGCCAGGTCACGGAGATGGCGTAGAAACTGGGACGCCTTCCTGTCACCGATCTCTTCGTGCGTCAAAAGCTGACGGACTTTGTTCTCATGAGAAGCCGTAAGACGTCTTATCAGTTCGCCCTTAATCTTCTCATAACGGTTGCGAGCGGGAGGGTCGATTATAATGTCTTTTACGGCTTTGGCGTGACACATATCAAGTTTTGTAATGACGTTGTTAAACTTGACTCCGTCATCTGTAATGCCGTAATTTGCGAACTGGCCCTCTAGTACAGCAAACCAGATTTCGGGATCGTCAGGAGAAAATGGTGGTACCTTTACGTTGTACTTCGGCACGTCGGACGTCATTTTCTCGTGCGTGCCGTCAGTGGACCTGCGCATCTTTTTCGGTGGCCGGGTGGTAATATTGTCCTGGTGTCGTACTTGGCTATCACCACTGGCCTCACTTCCACTATCTTCCGCATTTGTCCTCATCTTCGTGTTCGTCGGGGTCACCAATTTGGTGTGTAGGTGGTGTAACGTGAGTTGTTGTTGGAGAATAAATAAAGATGGCTTACGTTTACAGGTTTATTGTTCGTCCAAATACAATGTTTCACCAATCACAATAGTGTTTATATTCCTACACTCCTAAGCACAAAGTTCAGAAGAGAATAGGCACAATAGTAATAAGATACAAGCGGAAGAATGCGTTCGCGAGAGAAAGCTAAGCGAGCAAAGGACATGCGTCTTGCGTCAGTGAGAGGTTCCGACTGGCGAGCCGAGATGGCGGAAGGCTTGAGTGCTCGGGCGCATTCCTTTCTATTGTTTTGGTGGATTGCGTTTGTTTCCGTTGGGATGTACGAGATTGTTGTCGGACGACCAGAAAGTATTTTAATAAATATTACTTATGTATATATGTAATTAGTGTAGATAGTTTATGTGTTTATTTTATTTGTGTAAATGTGAAAATAGCAAATAATTTTACGTGTAAATATATATAATGATGATTATGTATAAATGCTAAAATATGTGTAATGTTTAAATAAATAATTAATAGTGTAACTTTTAATTATTTATTTATGTACGTAATTTAAATAGTGTAAATAATTATGAAGTAATTATAATGAATAGTGTAAGCCTAAAGTTAAAAATATGTTTGCGAGTAGTAGCTATGTGGGGCGAGCCCACACATCGTTCGCCTACAGTGGAGTACTTTTACCGGATATTAGGGTCGCAGCAGATTGCTCGGTGCGATAAAACATACTGCGGAACTGAGAGTAGCTATTTACCTATTGAGGAAAGTTTGGATCTTTAGGTAGGATTCACACGAACCCGCTATAACTATTTATTTATTTTACGAGCTTGTAACTGCGCCGGCGCCGATGCGTGTTTTTATGATAGATAAGCTTTAATTTGACCACAATCTCGCCTGATAAAAAGTGACGATGTGGTCTAAGATGGAGCATGAAGACCTAGAAGATGGCTTCTCAGGACCACATTACTTAAATATTTCCGGACAATCCACACAACAACTTCTAGC
Organism: Gymnoscelis rufifasciata; assembly: GCA_929108375.1. Taxonomy (NCBI): domain Eukaryota; kingdom Metazoa; phylum Arthropoda; class Insecta; order Lepidoptera; family Geometridae; genus Gymnoscelis; species Gymnoscelis rufifasciata. The sequence goes on along the minus strand of OV815302.1, from coordinate 4,958,858 downwards.
CCCGTGGTAAGCTCTAGATATACTTAATATAATAGTGAGACATACAAAGATTTTTTATACATGTAAAACAACAAGATCAAGAAAAAATTGCTTACAGAACATATAAACACTTGACCCCTCGGTGGGTGGGAGAAACACAACATAGAAAAATTTAAAATAAATAAAAAGTACAATGTCTCATGTCCTATCTGTCTTGGTTTTAGGTGGCCTCTTGATCACACATTTGGTGGCCACATGGTTTTTTTTATTAAAAAAAGTATTTTATTGACAGAGCTTGTATTTATATCACAAAAGAATTGAGCGCTCCCGCGTTTATGAGCTGTCAATAAATTTCAACCGTCCTTACACTTTTGTAAATGCGCGTCGCCGGCGTTTGGTGGGAATCGTACCTTAGACAACAAAGCGCGTGCGTGGCTTTAGAAATAGATGGATCTAATAAAGGGGATTTAATAGCAAAAGATCATTGTTTTTACATCTCGAGATACAACATTGCATTTAACTATAATATTCTTAACTATAACAACTATAAAAAGTGAACTAAAAGGGTACTTTTGCACATTTTTTTAAAGATGTATAATAGTTGTTTTAATTGCAGGGGCGCGTAATAATCTTTATAGTTTGCAAGGCACTGTATTGAAACCGATCAAAGAAAGTCATCAGAATGTTAATAAAATAAATACTCGTACAATAGATAGGTTTTTACGTTACTAAGTGGATAAAATAACTACAATGCAATACTCCATCTATTTCTTTCTCTTCCTACAATGTGGTTGTTTAAAAATTATAAACTTCTAAATAACCACGGAAGAACTTTACCAGAGACAATTTATCTGTGGATTTAGTCGTGACGCCATGTTGTTTAGGAGAGAACTCTAATTTATTATAAACATTATAATATTCTATGGAGGGAAAGTTTCCGTAGAGATATATTTCAGCTCTTTACATTGTATTTTGTAGCCGTTATGGCTTTGGGAAATCTTTTCCCTTGTGGGGTTATGTTTTGGTAAGGGCTGAGAAGGTTTAATTCTGTTCCACCTGTCCAATAGTTTTTTAGTAATCACAACTTGCTAGTTATAAGGCTAAGACATAGACAACATTTTATTTACCACATAAACACACACAAAAATAATACAGACTCAAAATAAACATACATATTTTAAATTACGAAACATATTTATATGTATATATAAAAACACAGAGTGAACACCTGTTCACGTTACCTACGTGTGTGCTACAGAAGTAAATGGCCAACGGCTCAGCTCTTTGTCCACTGGTGTTATCAGTGAACGCTGATATTCTGCCGCAACCACAATAGTCACAAGACTTTGCAGGAATAAATCACAAAATATAGTAAATAAATAGGTACAATAATAATAAATTTGTCTTCTGAGGACACTAGTCTCTAAAGCGTCCACATGTCGGTAGTTCGATACCGCTTAGCTTTATAACTAGCAACTGATGTCTACAAAATATAAAAATATTTATTTATCAAAACAGAGTTACATTTTCACTAAGCTGCAGTCCCCATACGAGGCAAGCCTGTGTTGAGATCTGTCACAATGTTTTTAACCAGATACAGAAAACCTTGCATGAAAACAAAAGAGGTGATATAATAGGACAAACAATAAAGTTATATAGGTTATATTTGCAACAACATCAGCAACAATTTTTATTAAAAACACAGAATAAGTAGTAATATTTTCCAATTCTTCCTCTTTTTCTATCGAACAAGCTACAACTACAAATTATTGTTCATTCCGTTCCTCCATTTTCACGAAGTCTAACAGAGTGCGCTCACTACGAAAATCCGAATGAGCTGGCATCGTCAATCCGTTTTCTGGTACTCACTGTCGGAAATTCGTACGTAGCCGATACCGAGTGGACGCACTTTTAAAAAGTGACATAAACCTAGTTTAAGCGCTATATTTAAGAAAAATTTGATGTGTTTAACAATTTTGTTTTGGAATGGTTCGTTGTACAGTTTATACACTTTATGCATTATGAAACAGAAAAAAAATATGCAGTCAAACCGGTCGCCCATCCAACGTTGCTTAACTTTATAAAAACGTTTGACGTATGGGAGCTCCGTTATATATACAATTAAATTATGTGATATTAGTATTTGGTGTTACAGCGGAAACAGAAATAAATAATTACTTAAAAATGACAACTCTTTATCAATCGGTTTTACGGTTCATGAGATACAGCCAGATGTAATTCACATTCAGACAGACAGATGACCTAGTCTCAATGACTTTTCTGGTTGAAAAATATTGTCCAGTTTTACCCATTGGGTACGGAACCCTAAAAAAGTAAGCACGAGGTGCTCATTATAATAATTTATCCTGCAGTTTTTTGTGTATTTCTATTAAATATGTTTTCTAAAATTATTACCTTATTGATATAGAAAAAATAAATAAGAATAAAATGTCGGAGCTATTCATAACTTCATTCAATCATTTCCCATCTCAAAAAGGCGAGTACCGCACAAACACCAATCTTAGCTTATTCTGAGTGTAGCTGAGAATTCTCGCTAGCTATACGAGTAACCCACTAGCAATATTATAAATCGTTTCTGTGAAACCAATATTTGAGATATTTATAGCACTTACGGACCTTAGAAATCTTTACTTGTCAAGTACACTCATCATAAAATTCTAAATTGCTTTAAAGGGCCATACTGTGAAATAGAATTAGGCGTAACTTAAGCTTAGCGCAGTAAATTCTCACCGTGACGTAGTTAATTTATGTTGCGTGTTAAATCTCGACGACATTAAATTTGGTATTTGATTTCCATTGTGGGACCGCCTTCATTTTCCTTTAAGAAAACTTCAGAGGCAGAGAGGTAAGGCGAGCTTTTTGGCTCGGATTTACTCGGTAACTTGATACCGTAGGTTTGTGAATTGTATTGTAAAGGTGTAATTGGTTTGTAAAGGCCTCAGGTTCAAGTTGGATGTAGGTCGCTAAGAACCGAAACAACTGGATATCTCTGAAGGAGGCCTATGCTAGCAATGGTAGTCTAAGGCCATGCGCAAACGTGCCACCGGCCACAGCCAATTTGTTGAGCACGGCGCGCGCGTGTGATTTTTAGTGTCCGCGACTCGCTACTTGTGGTCGTTACGGCTAGCACAGTCGCCAATACGCGCTACTGTTGCGCTACTGTTGCGCTTCTATACCCGCCCTGCTTAGCGGAATATAAAAAAAGTATTGGCTTTCAAACTCCAAGGGACACCCCTTGGAGTTTGAAAGCCAATACTTTTTTTATATTCAGCGACACCGCTGGCTTCTGACACTTTCAAAATCATACAGATGTAGAGGTTGCTGCCACCGGTGGCTGTAGTCGGTAGCTTGTTTGCGGCGAGCCTAAGACGGAAATGATGATGAAAGGTATTATTATATTATTAAAATAAAGATTGTAAAATATGGTGTACTAGGTGGGAACTAAATACACGTGCTGACCTACTCTCACCCGGCCAATGATCAAACGAACAACATTTTTTCGATGACAGCGACCTTTTACTTAATGTTATTGTCTTTTATGTGATAAGCCAGACCTAATTTAGTTATAAAAGCTTTTTGGCACGTGTGACAATACAGCTGACCCGCGGCGTTGTAAGTAAGGGAATAGATCAATGACGATAGGTATAGACAATCAAGGGATAGGTACAGTACCATATAGCTATCTACACTGAATCAAATATAAATAAAAAAATATATATATATTTCTGGACAATCCACACAACAACATTTAGCCACGTGGTAGGTTCTTAGCTTGTGTTACGGGTACTAGACATCTGATTTACTTAATATAAAAGATATACTCTATCTATACATATATATTTTTTTACATTTACACTGCTGATTTTTGAAGCGGCCCACCGGACTAAAAATCACCGAAAAAAGTCAACGAATAATATGAATTGTATTTGCTATGCTACAGTGTTACAACTCAATATCAATATTGAAACGAACGCAAAATAAATCATAACATAAGAAATACAAATAAAATAGAAAGAGCCCATTAATCTTTTATCTGTTTATTCATAAGATCAAAAAGCAACACTCTAATGGCACCCAGAATGTCTTCGTGAAGCGTATCATTTCCCCCTTCGCTACCCTATCGCGAAACGTATGGAATCTGCTCAGTTTGTTCGAGCATTCTCTAATGACGCTATATAATACGAGTAATACTTATAGGACCAAAACCCTTGAATCCTTTTAAATAATTTGTTTGCGGGGTTTGTAACGATCTGATTTTTAAAAGGAAATCAAGGAAACGGGTTTAACTAATCGCTTTAGTCTGAGATTCATTATGTGGGTTTGACAGTGATGCTACAGACAGTATACCGTTGTTCAATTTACATCATCTTCTCGGTTGTAATTCCTTAACTGGACAGACATTCCGACAAGCATACAAATGTATTATTTAATATTAATGTGTATGAGAAAACCAAACTTGTATTAGCTAAAAAAAATTTAAAAACTGATATAAATGTTGTTTTATTCGCTTCTCAACTCAGTGTTTTATAATTGAACCACGGCTTTCAAGTCATCCGTCCAACTCGTTGGTTGGGGGATGAACTCTATATTACAGTGCCCACATTTTTATCAACCATATTTTAATTTTTTTACATCGACTGTAAAATTTCATAGAAAATGTGCGGTTTTCACATCACATGTTTCAGTTTAAAGATCTCTATTAAAACTACTCTAAAAAGAATATACAGGGAACTTGATAAGAGTATGTATTCCTTTATGGATACAAACTAGGTACACGGTATTACGTATATATTATGAGTAAACTGAAACACTAACCAATGAGTAATACAAATTAGCAAATCTACATTAAATCAGTAAATAAACGACGCAACCGCAAAGCAGTGTTTATTTTGAGGCAATTTAATTAATTAAAACAGTTGCTTTGCAAATTAGCATTTATACCCGGTAAATGTTTCGGCAAGGGTAGCTCTAGTTAAATATTCTTGTACGCTCTGTAGGGACGATACTTCGGGCTAATCATTTCAATTCTATGACACCGCTGTAGTTGATCCTTTTTTAATATACTAATTAAATATTATTAATAAACTTATATTTATTATATAACTTTTGACTTTGAAACTATCATCACTACATTCAATGGTTATCAGTAAATGGTTATCAATAACTATTTATATTTATTATATGATATTTGCGCGATCCTAGGATAACCGCAAAATGTGAAAATGAACATACATATAGTATAGACCGTCTATACTTCCTATAACCTATATCCTTCCTATATATATATATCATACTAATATTATAAATGCGAATGTAAGTTTATTTGTTACGCTTTCACGCAAAAACTACTTAACCGATCATCATGAAACTTTGCACATATACTCTTGAAGGTATTAGAAGTAACATAGGATACTTTTTATCGCGGGAAAATATGTAATTCCGCGGGAAAATCTATTTAAACGCGGGTAACACCGCAGGTCGCAGCTGGTATATTATAAAGCTTGGTTGTTTGCTTGATCGTTTGTTCTAACGAGCTAATCTCAGGAAATTTCTAGCAAAATTTATTGAGCGTCCTCAATATAGGTTAAATACGTTGTACCCGCAGAAAAATCCAAAATCACGGACAACGAATATCAATCGTTTTTTTTACTCCTGGAATATGTTAAACAATTTATATAAATACTTAACCACTGTTTCATAAGTGAATTTTATGATAATGCTAGATGAGATAGATTTTAATTTAATTTATAACAATTAAAAAAAATAAAAAAAAGTAGAACAAAAAATACTTCTCATGCCCACCTTTCGAACCCTCTCTACTTTATATACCAATTTTGAAACACCTTGTATAAAGCATTTAAAAAAAACGATTATTTCAGCCACAGGTTCATATTTACAGAAATTAAAAATTACACACACAATTTATTTTATGAGAGATTTGATGAGAGTAAAAATTTGCAGAGACTGATTAGTTAAGGAAATAAGTACCCTAACTATTCACCCTCTGCACTCCTTAGTACACTTATCTTCACACTCTGTAGAAACTCACGACTTTTAACAGCAAATGTGAAATAAGGAGAACTAGGAATTTTAATTAGTATCGATCAAGGCACTAAAAAAACAAAACCAACTTAAAACAAGCAAACCAGCGCTTCTGCAAAAAGCTGTCTGGCATATAGAGGATGGCTTTATATTATTTTCTTGTGTTTTTTATAAAGTTTCTGACATGCATAACAAATCCTTTATATCGTGTTTCCGTCGTAAGGAAATAAATAAATGTAGAAAATACGTTTCGTCGTCGTTAGTACATCGTAGTTTCTTAGTTCGAACTTAAAGTATAGTAGTTCTTTTTTATTTACCTATGTACCTACTGTGTTGTGATGGCAAATAAATGATTTATCTATCTAGAGGTATCTATCTATTTATTAAGCATTGTTCTGTTGTATTATAACATTATTGTTTGTATTGTATTATATCTACATACATATCTAAGTAGGTACTTAATGGTTCCACAATGGAAATCGAACCCGCTACTCCATACGCCACAAAAAGACTTTCGCCCACTATGTCAATGACATAATAAAATAGAACGAATGTTTATCTAGCATATGTATGCCGTCACAGTACCCGTTTTGGGATTGATTATGGAACTAAACATATTTTTTTTTTATTTTGTGTTGATTATGGAACACCAATGTTCCAATTCCAAATTAAGTTGAAGATGGAAAAAATAACTGATTGTTAAGCCGTAATGGATAAAATAAGGAATAGCCCGTCACAGCCGGACACGCAAAAATGTGTTAAAACGTTTACATAAAAAGGATATACTTTATTTAATCTCCAAGCTTTGTAGAAATTCAAACTTTTAACGGCAATTGCGTAAATAAGGCTGGAGAAATAGGAATTTCAATTATTATAGATTATTAGACTTAAAACAACAGAACTTACTTAATGAAGCAAATCAGCGCTTAAGCACAAAGCTAGGTCATACTTTTAAGTATTTTCATATCAAATATCTGACACGTATTCAGCAAATGTTTTTTATACTGTTATAATTTCATAGTTTGGAAATAAATAAACATCCTACTAATATTATCAACGCGAAAGATTGTGAGGATGTTATTAAGTAAGTGTGTGTGTACGTTGCTATTTCACACAAAAACTACAAAATAGATTTTGATGAAACTTTGAAAAAATAAACCTACTATCAAGGGAAAATCTATTATTGCGACATCTTATAGTCTAAAAATACGTGGTATATTTTTTCTTTAAAGGGACAAGCTAAATGATGAATATAGTTATATTCAAAGGGGAGTCCACAATACTAAATGGGAATTTACTCAAGCGTCATAGAGACTTTTTTTGTTGCAAATAATTTTCTTAGTGTATGTCTTTTTTCTGGGATCAAATATCTCTGATTCTACTATAAAAATTTAACCCGCTACAAGCAGTCTTTCGGCCACTGCGCCAATGACATAGTAAAGTCACATAGACCTAACGTAAATAAACGATGTCTATGTTTACGTAACGATTATCTAGATTTTTTAAATTTGGTATTTGATTTTGGTACAGAACGGGAATATATTATTGCATCAGCCGCGTTTTTCGACATTGACAAGATCGCAAAAATGTACGAAAACGATGTCATTTGTATTATTTGATGTAAAAATGTGTACAATCTATCATTTCATACCGTCGTACCAAACTATATAGATCGGAACTGCTGAAGCATTGATTTTCGGTGTCGCAAAACGCTAGCATTCGTCACATAGAATTCGCACTACCCCGTAATGCGATAAGGTCGCAACTCGACAAAGTGTTTGGAAGGTTGCCAATCGCGGGTCAATTTAGAACACCCAAAGGCGTTTTGTTTCCGATTAGGGGATTTTATTCGACGGACACCATTCGTTTCGAAGCCAAAAAGCTACTTGGTAATCGATAGGGCTGGAATATAAAAGTTATTTTACGGATTTAAATTTCTACACTAAACATACCAACTAAAAATAAAAAATGAAATATTAATGTCTTGAGAAAACAAGTTACATAGTGGAATTTAGACTTTTATTCTACTCTAAAGAGTTGTTTTTTTTTGTTTGCCGACTTTTATCCCAGAAAAGGAAAAATAAAAAACGGGATGATCGATGAGGACGTGTAAGAGAAAATCTTAATCAATCAATCACTGAGCAAATTATCTCTTTATTGTATGCTAACTAATATTTATCTATAAAATAAAAATGAATTGTTGTTCGTTAGTCTGATTAAAACTCGGGAACGGCTGAACGGATTTCTATTATCATAGTCTTGAAATATTCGTGGAGGTCTAGGGAAGGTTTAAAAGACGAGAAAAAATCAAATAATTGCCGGGAAAAAAATTTGAATTAAAACCCGTGCGAAGCCGGGGCGGGGCGGCGTTATAAATAAAAAGTTATTTTTGGTACCTCTACACGCTTTATCTATTCAAGATATATTTTTGAAATGTTATGTAAGTCAGGAGTACCTCCTACGGTGATTGACAAATATACATTTCAACACAAAAAAAAATCCTGAACGATTTACGCAAAACGATACTGCTAGGCACCATTGGAGTGGGGTAGGTAGCAACAGTAAAAGAGCCATCTAAAAGCTATTTATATTTTGGATCAAAAATGTATATAGCCAATGAAGAACATATCAAAACGACAGAGTAAGCCGTAAAGATTTGTCGGTTCGGCAAACCACTAATCCCTCATACCCTAGGCTGCACCCCAGAAGAAACTGTCGCTTGCACGTCGTAAATTATATACTAACCCACCTATGTGTAGAGCTGGGTGTAGAGCTGTCTAAGTCAAGCTGTTTGAGCTTCTATAAATTATTTATATTTACTCAAAAATAACTGTAGCTTGTAATACGTGATGTGACATTATGAAAACATGACATTTATGGTTTGCCTTCTGAAGAATTCTAAAATTCGTCTTTTAAGCGATGCGTGTGGACGGGTTCATCGTTGCAACGCGTAGTATTCGGACAAAGTCAATGCAAAACGGGGGTTTGTCGCAAAAATATATGACGACCAAATATTTCGATCGGTCGCTACTTGCATCCGCAAGCAAGTTTGACTAAGTCATCTGTCCATCCTGTTGGTAGTCGTCCGACGCTGCGCTTACCGATCCGCGTCCTCCATTTGACCCAACGTCCATCTGTTCTACGTGCTATGTGGCCTGCCCACTGCCACTTCAAAGACCAGAATGTAAATCTGCCACAACTTAAACAAGAACATCGGGTATGCACGTTCACGATGTCCCAACGCAAATTTTAAAACATAGCACATATCCACCTCGCGTAAACATAACATGAGGGATTGTAGGCACAGCCTTTAAAGCCCGGAATTTTGAAAGCAGCTTAAGCTTAAGCTAGCTCGTAACTAATTCGGCTGCTATTTAAATCAGAAATTGTGCCTTCCGTTGTGAATCCATCGCGTAAAATAACAAGTAAAACTTTCCAATCCGGGATGAGCCAGGCAGTCCAAAATAAAACGTAAACAAACTGTAGACCTAACAAAAGTATGCTTAAAAAGAACAGTACTTCATACACGTACGTGTTGCTTTCATAGCAGGCTTTTTAGGCAGAATATGGTAAAAGCGATAGCCTTCTGTGTTGGCCATGTTTTCCGGCACGCCGCACGATTTATGCATAAAAACAATTTTCAACGGATTTTTATTTACGATGAAAGTTGGCTGTGGGCGATTTTCTTATCAAGTGTTTTTAAGACTATTTATGGTTGTGGCGATTGTTATTTTGCATTTATTTAAAAGTGAAGGTGACCATTCACAATCTATAAAGTTGCTTTTGACATCACAAGAAAACAAGTGATAAATAAAATTGTAACTCTGATGAGGAAGCTCAAAAGGCGTTGACTACCAAGAAAACGGATATTGTAAGGCGAGGTCAACCAAAGTATTGTAAAATCAAATAGCTTATCCATATATAAAATGTGCATGTCACAATATTATTTACCGTACTTTTACCAAATTTTATATTCGTATTCAGTAGGTCTGAGAATCGGCAACTATCTATTTTTCATTTTGCAAAACAACGTTTGGTTGGGTCAGCTAGTAATAATCTATAATGAAATATTTTAGGTAGCCAGATTAATTTGACTGCAAAATACCAATTCATCCTTCACGACGGGTAACATACTTATTTAACGGTTTTCGAATTTTCCGATATTTTGACACTGCTGCAAGCGCCATGGTCACGGCATAAACTGATACAAGTCAGTAGGTAGTATTATAAGCCTGTCTACTTTCACGAAATCCGTGAAAACTAAGCAATGGTATGTTAATAATAGGTATATTATTAATAGGTTCGTATCAATGGATAGCTATGTCAAGAACTATCTCGTTTTGTCACATGTTACTGAGCGGAATAGCTCTATATTTAATCCATCATATAGCTTTATCCAGAGTTGATAAAACAGTTCCTTAATATTGTTCAAAACCATTATGATTTAAAAAGTTATAATCTTGTAGGATTTCTAACAAGCCATAAGGAAAACAAAGTATTTAGAATTTTACTTTACGGGTCTATACAATAATAAGGTACCTATTGAATACGGTTGAGGTTGTGTGTGTATTGTGACTTGGGCAAATTTAATAATGAAATTGTCTCAGTATAATGTTCATAATATCTTTGTTATAGAATAATTTGACTGCTTCAGTGGCGCGGTGGGCGAGGGTCCGCTTGCGGCGCATGAGGTAGCGGGTTCGATTCCCGCCGAGGGTGAAAGTGTTTGTATGTTCTGCAAGCACTTTCTCCTTGGTCTGGGTATTTAATATGTATAATAAAAAATATCTATGTATGTATGTCTATTATATTAAGTATTATCAGATATCTAGTACCCGTAACACAAGCTTATAGCTTACCACGGGGCTAGATGTTGTTGTGTAAAAAAAAAAAAAAAAAAAAAAAAAAAAAAAAAAAAAAAAAAAAAAAAAAAAAAATTAATATCTGTATAGAGAATAAGGCGGGTCAAATAAAATGAAAGAAGATCTAGATATGTCTCTCTAATACGACTCTCCAGGGAATTAAACTCGACCCTGTGATACCCACCACTGAGCTTTTCTACAATTCCAGACATTTTATTAAAATGTTAGAGCCTTTTACGATTTATTCACTTAAATAGATTTTTATGGATACCCTTCCATTTCAAGGGTCTTCTTTATGTTACGAATTCTAAGAAAACCCAGTTTTTTTAGTATGCATGGGTACGTTAAACAATGTAGACTTGTTAATTGCTTAAATTATGTGATATTTTGTCCTAAACATTTTTACCTAATAAATTATTACTTTTTGTTTACCTTGACAAGAAAGATAAGGCTTTATTAATAATTGAATGTCACATGTACTTCAGAATTTGAAAGTTTGTCAAACAGTTGTAAAAGTTAACGTAAAACGTTATTTCGTGTTTCGTAATGTGGTCCGGAGAAGCCATCTACCTTCTAGGTCTTCATGTCATCGTCACTTTACATCAGATGAGATTGTGGTTAAAATGAAGGCTTATCGAGCATAAAAAAAACATTTGTCTTCACTGTTAAAGCACGTGTTCAAAGCACATTATAAATTATTAAAAAAAAACAATATTATTATTTTGAATTTTTTATCTAATAAGGCTTTGGAAAAAAACGTCGGCCGCTGGCAGCGGGCAAGCCATATAACACATCACAGATAACATATAGTTGTTGGGGATGAAAAATTACCCAACGAAGGCCACGGATCGGTAAACGCAGGCATGAATATACGGTGAAGGTTGAAACCCATTTCTAAAAAATATATTTTAAAAGAGTTATTTCTAAAAATTGTCGAACAAAATCATGCCCTAAAGTTAATTTCTTTACAGATAACAAAATACTCTTCTTACTATTACAACTAAGAAGGGCGGAAAAGGTATTTATCTTTTAGGAGACGTGAAAGACAGGTTATCCTTTGTCAGGCGCAGGTCAGGGAATGTTCCTTGACTGGGCCTTCGAGCTTTGATGTTCGAAACAGACCCGTTTTTGTCCGCAATTGTAATTACTTGGAATATTCAAGTCCGTTTTCGGATAGTCACAAATCAACGGCAAATACCAAAGGGATTTAGACAAAAATTGCAGATAAAATGCTTATGAATGTAGGGAGTAGATTTTGGTTTTCCACCACCATTTCAGTTCACCATTTTTTTGTAATAACTCAGCGATTTGTAATTTTTTTTTGTTGTTCTTTATTAATGCGAACCTTAATTTAAACGTTAAATATTTTGGAGTTGGGAAGTAATTTTCTAATTGCCATATTTTTTTACAAAGGATGACCTCAAGTGTTTTCTTGTGAATACTTTTTTCTCATTAAAATAGTTTTAAGAATCTTAGAACATTTGTGGGACAAAAAAATGATATTATGGTTGGTTTATAAGCCTGTTAATATGATGATGTTTAAAAATGCACAAATTTGCGTCGAACACAAAAACAAAATATAACATATAAACGCTTTTCGCTGAAAGCTAAAAAAGCGTTACCATATTCTCTACCATATTTCGTTTACAAAATCCTTATGATAATTTATACAATATAAAGCGTGTAATAAACTCCATTTAATGATTGGCACAGATTGACATAACTACTACCTAACCTAATAGTCATCATCATCACCCTATTAACGTTCCCACTGCTGGGACACAGGAACTTCTCTCTTGACGAGAGAGATTAGGCCTTAATTCACCACGCTGGCCAAGTGCAACCCGCACTTGGCCAGCGTGGTGAATTAAGGCTATTAAGTGAATGTCGCATGTCCTTCAAACTCTTTTAAAGTTCTCAGAACATGCCGGTTTCCTCACGATGTTTGCCTTCACCGTTAAAGCACGTGTTTAAAGCAAAATTATAGTATAAATTTCTCAAGAAGAAAAATCCAGAGGTGCGTGGCGGGGTTTGAACCCACGACCTTCGGAATGAAAGTCGAGTGTCCTCCCACTTAGCCAACACGGCTGACCTAACCTAATAGTATTATTTTTAATTTACATATAGTTTTACGTATGTAAGCCTTTAAAAAAAGTATCTTTGATTCTTAGATATATACCGACTACGAATTACGTGGGTTCGAATTCGGTGTGCCTAGTACTTTAGGACAAGACGAGTCCAGGCGGCTCGTACAGTCAACCACACGGTACTCTACCCAGAGAACTGGACATTCGAAGATGTAGAATCATCAAACAGGGATTGAACTGATGACATTGTTTTGAAGCACTTACCTAGATTCCTTGGTCTACCAATATCGGTTGGAACAAAGATGAAGAATAAACAAAGATTATGAACGAAGATTATACAATATAATACTACCCTTTGAATACCGTCAGAATCTACTCAGTGCATGCAGTGGCGTACCTAGGTGTGGCCTCAAGAGCCCTGGGGCAAATCAAACCTAGGCCCCAGTACTGTTAACAAATTAATGAGGGGTTAGTGGATTCGATCCACTCCATTTTTCAAATCGCGAATATTATTTCTCTGCCATGTTTTGTATAATGCCGGAACTTGCAACTTTTCTGCACATTCAGATCATTTTAATCAGTAAAATATGATTGAATCACGCTCGCGCGCTTTGGACCGTTGAGTGGCAATCACATCAATATTAGCTGCAACAGCAATGAAATAAACTGTAACTCTGTTAAATGTTAAATGGTTGTGTTTTTAAACAATTTTACTAATTATTTGATATAACTTCCGATTGTGGTTGAATTTTTCGTAAAAAGTAAACAGTCACATCATGGTATAACATACCATGTTTTAAGTCATGATATCATACTATGGGGCCCTGAGTGCATGTGATCTCTTCAATCAGCGAAAATATAGGATAAGGGTATGTTACCCGTTTTAAGTCATAAAATTGTTAAAAACCATGAAAATTTAAAAAGTTATGTTTAAGATAAGAGGGTTGGAGCACAATCTTAGAGAGCAAAGCCACCCACCCTACCCGGCCGTGGTAGCCCCTGCCTAACAACTAACGAGTTTCGCGGTCGGTTATGGTCTGTCCCGTAATATTTTAATGGAGGACTAAAAGGATGAGCGGAGGACAAATCAGCAAAATCGTTTATTTTTATTCTAAATTTGTGTAAAATAGTCACCCAAATAGAGTTATTTTTCATTAAACACCTAAGACCCAGACTAAGGAGAAAGTGCTTGTAGAACATACAAACACTTGACCCCTCGTAGGGACTCAAACCTTGTATCTGACACCACGCCCACCTCCAACCGCGCCACTGAGGCAGTAAAAGTATACCATCCTCGCCGTTACATCGTTCGACTTTCCTCTACACTTGTAACTACGAGTTAAAGCCTTGTACTAGTAAGTTAAATGTTTTTTTTAATTTCTTCTGCATCAATTAAGAATATTAGTTTCAAACTGAAAGGGAGTTTTATCACTGTGTAAACATATAAGCGTTTATTATTTCGTTTGACATCGACATAAATCTACATTGGATTAATTAAAGCTGTTTATTGCCAAACGTTTAACAGTCCAATACCTCGTCTAAAGGAACGGTTAGCTTTAACAGCCAACGTAAAAATTTGATGTTAAAGTTTTGGTCACAGGTGTTGTTGTAATTAGATCTCAGTAGATAAGACAAATATAGCTTTTAAAGAATGAGGTCCAAGAACGATCTTTGGACCCCATTCTTTATGTCAAAGCAAAGAGCCAAGTAACTAACCAGTACTTGTAGAGAATACGATCTCAAACAGACTATTATGTAAAAGAGCATTAGCTCTTTAGGTAACCACATAATTGTTATTAATTTTATTAATTATTTAATATTCTTTACTAATTTATAATTTAAATTACTCTATTACTCTGCCAGTACTTGGGACTTTGCTCGGTAATGCTGTTTAAAATTTAATACATACATAGTACAGTACAGTTTAGATAAATGAAATTTTGAACTTAATATGTGTTTATATAATAGTTATTATTGAATAACTATTGTCTAGAAAAAATTGAATAAAGAAGCGAATAAAGGGCTAATTTATATGTAAAACAAAGGAGCCGTGAGCATTTTCATCACGGATTTTCCATCTCGAAATTGAAAATGAAGCGGTCTCTCAAGTTTTCATTGAAGTTAGTTTGATTTGGTCTGAAAGCCAGGCGGGCACAAAGCCACCCGAGCACAAAGCTGAACATCTCGCTGTCAATTCTAGTCGCCTACATACGTTTTCACTTAGCCGTCTTCCAAACAGCGCCGCTCGGATTATATGTGAGATCCTAGGCTTTCTGTTTGTGTTTTTGTTATTTTATTATTATTAACCAAAGTGAAATCAGCACACGATGATGAAATTTAAGGAATATAGTTATTGATAAATAAATAAATAAATAAATATTTCCGGACTACTCACACAGCACCACCTAACCCCAAACTAAGCAGAGCTTGTACTACGGCTGTTAGGTGACTGATATTTACTACATAGATACATATTTTTTTTTGTAAATACATACATATGATACATAGAAAACACCCAGACCCGAAACTGATAATCAATAGCATTGATAATCATTTATTGCTATTAAAATTATACGTCACAATTACAACTGGTTTTTAGTACTTTTGAATGCATATCAAAACAAATAATCACAAATAAATCATCAAAAATAATAATGTCATTGCAAGATACCTATAATCAAATTTTGTAAATAATATGTCAAATTTCAAATACTTACTCATACCACATATCTTTATTTCATGTTTTAAATAATAAATCAATTACAATTAAATACAATACAAACGGCATGTCAACGAATGCCAATTAATTTGGTATTATCATAATAAGTAGATGACTATGATTTGTTCGATGATATATTCGTAAAGAATTTAAGTAACAAGAGGTTGTATAATTTACAAACTATCCTCTCCATTTTACGCGGCTCACCTTCGGTCGTTCTGTCACCATGCTATATGTTTGTCACATGCCGTCTTTTTTACTTCCTAAAGCCGCTATGTCACCTTTTAAAAAGGAGTGTTTCGTAATACATGTGACATTACAGATGGGCCGTGGCTTAGGAGACCAAATGAACAAGTTTTACCTTTTTTCCATTCGTGCCCTTGATTGAATACAGTAATCACGTTTTTAGGTTAATAAAAACCGAATAGACCCCCATTTTTTACGAAAATAGCCCGAGACCATGTCGTGAACAGAATATTTTCTGCGTAACGTCGTAAACGTCCAATCCCTGGTATAGATATATTTTCCCTATCCTTTTATTTTATCGAAGAATGAGGCGGATGGAGAAAACCTTGCGATACGTCACTCAGATTTTATCGCAAGCGTGGATCATTGTTTTCTCGTCGTAAATTCTCTACGACATAAAATAGATAGCTTCTATTGCCAGTTCTTACGTCAGGGGGCACGTTATGAAATATTGAGTAACTTAGCGCAACCGGGCACTCGCTGTGATTGGAAGTGATTTCAGGATAACTGTCACCTCTCCATTCCTATTTTTTTTGGATAGATTTGATGGATATCCTTTGTTCGATGTATAGATAGTTTATAATCGGAGATATGGACTCACGTATAGTTAATGCCTTGTATAAGACTTTTTCATCTACACCACACACGCTACAAACAGTCGCCATAGCCATAGATAACAATACACTTTTTCATTTCAAATAAAGATTTGAAATGAAAAAGTGTATTGTTATCTTGCTGAAATAAATTCAAAATTCGGTACCATAGACTGTATTTTTTTTCGTTTAGTTGGTTTTTCTGTATCTCTAAAGTTTACTGAGGAATAAAAATATCATTCTAAACAAACCTTTAATGGTTTTCAGAATATGTATTTAATTTAAAATATAATTGTGTGAAATTTTAATAATACCTCTACTTAAACCTCTATATAAAGAAGTTTACCTAAGTAAAGACCCACAAATACATTAAATAGGGACTCGTATCAGGTGATAAGTGTAAAAAGAGGTTACCTACTTAGTGATTCTCTGTGCGTGAGTGTAGAATGGAACACTAACGAAGGAGAATGGTGGAACGTACTGTTACTTCAATATTCAATCACTTTGCTTCAAGAAAGTTAAGGTACCTAAGTTACGACGGAGGAAAAGTTTCAAATGCTTAGTTATGAGCGTTGAAAGTATTTGTTAATCTGTGTCGTGAATGCTAATGTTTTTTCAGCTGCTTCTTGGCGTAAAATATTTTATAAGAAAGATGTGTTTGGTGAAAAAGTCTAATTCAATCTTGTGCCCTTTTTGTTTAAATGCTTTGTCATTGTGACTGTTCAAAAACGACAAATTCAATTCGATTCAGTTTATAGTCTGTGTGTATTCACAAATATTAAAACAATATTTTATGAAATCGAGGTTTCTCATTAGATTTTTCTACTCGGTATTTTATTTTAGTTTTTCTCAGGACTTTATTTGAATATTTTGCTTTTAAGGTAACGGAGAAATCTACTGCATAGTTATCTCAATCTTTACTTTACGGTAAAAAAAAAACCGGCAAATATTATACAACAAACAATTAAAAAAAAATTGGCTAAATTGGTCCAGGCGTTGTTGAGTTATGCGCTTAGCAACACATTTTGCGATTCATTTTTATGTATAAGATTATAGTTCCCTACCGCGAATGTCTATCTCTCTGTTCCTAAAAAAATACAAAAACTTACACATTTTTATACATTTGAACAGCAATTTTTAAATCAAATTTGACTTGTATTGTTCTAAGCCGGGCTGCAGCGCCAATTTCTAAAAAAAACATGTTTTAAAAATCTTTTCCTTCATGAATATATTTATCAAGAAAGGGATTTCGTTTAATTTTGCGAAAAAATCTACCTTATCTGTGGGTTAAAACGTCGCTGGAAAGCCTAGTATTCAATAAAATGGTTTATTGGTTGCCTTTGCGATTGTGTTGACTCCAATATGGTTGTTATTTATTCCCCAACACGTACCACATGCCAAAGGTCGTAAATGTAGGAACGTGGTTATTTGATGGCTACTTTAGCGGAATTTAGGTTATATTTTTGGAAACATTTCTGTGGAAGAGTAGAGGAGGGTTCTAGAATGATATATTTCCACTGATTGATAAACTTGTACGTATGAATATGATGTGTCCTAGCCGATTTTGGCTATGGCGACTGTTTGTAGCGTGTGTGGTGTAGAGAAACTATTAATATGGACAACAAGCATCATTTAAAGGAATAAAATTTTGTTATGAATAAACATACTGTCCTTTATATCTTTATCATCATCATCATCATCCTGCCCTTGTCCCACACTATGTGGGGTCGGCACAACATGTGTTTTTTGTTCCATTTCCCTCTATCACCCGTCATCTCAACACTCACTTCTTTCGTACATAATTATATCTTCTTTCACACAGAGAATCCATCTTTTCTTTGGCCTCCCTCTTCCCACATATTCTTTATATCTTTATACATGTACAAATTATACAAGTTAACTTTCCTTCATAATGATTCTATTTATTGCTTAAAACACTATTAAAAGGCCGATCAGTGGCTTGAAAAATCAGAATCAGACAGCCAGTAGGTATATTAAAACTACATTACTAGTACCACGATGCAGTCTCTTCCGCTGTCTGTTTACGT
This sequence comes from Gymnoscelis rufifasciata, assembly GCA_929108375.1. Taxonomy (NCBI): domain Eukaryota; kingdom Metazoa; phylum Arthropoda; class Insecta; order Lepidoptera; family Geometridae; genus Gymnoscelis; species Gymnoscelis rufifasciata. The sequence continues at coordinate 4,940,261 of OV815302.1, read as the reverse complement.
ATGTTTTTCAAGTTTTTACCTAGATATACTAACCAATCTGTTTGGATAATAAACGTAGGCCGCCTTCTCCTAAAAATCTCATACTACCTCGTAACCCCGTATCTAGGAACCCCGTTTTTAAATTGGTTCCATCTAAACTTACTACTTTTATAAAAATCGTCGTTTTATCGGTGCTATTCAGTCTCATGCCGTCTTTATGGAATACTTTAATTTTCATATGTTATAGCCATTAGATAGGTCTGCCACGTTCTGCGGTTTCTGCAGACTTAGTTTCAAATAACTAAGATCCGGTTTCCACAGCATAGGTGCAGTACAGCACCTAGTTCGGAAACTACTTAGAGAAGTTTACGAGTGTGCCCAAAATATGGAGAAATTGTCATTTTGAGTCAATATACGGCGACTACTTGAGTACATCTTCGGGTAAAGACCTCTATTAATGTTCTTACTTCTGGGAAACAGGGACATTTTGTCGAGATAGATTAGGCCTTAGTTTGTTCACCACGCGCTGGCCAAATACGGGTTGGTGAATGTCACATGCCCTACTAACTCTTCAAAGTTCTCAGAACATGCCGGTTTCCTCTCGATTATTTTAGTTGATCATTTGACGTACGCTGGTACTACAGGTTTGTATTCAATCATCCATTCGCCTCTTAATTCATTTGCTCAGTGATGCATCTTAAACTAACCTATCATTAAATTCAAACCAAACAATCAATGGATAAAAATGATGTATGCAAAATGCAGTGGACATTTTTAAATTCTATCTTTATTGCAGTAAACAACATGCAATGTCATTTGTGAACATTATCGTACATGATTACATTATGGAGCTCTCGTCTGGGGAGTTGTGGCAACATGCCAACCGCTTGACAGCTCCGATACCGGATCTCTACGTGAAGTTTGACTTTTGAACCACACTATATTACTCAACTTATTAAGGCAAAAGCATGGAGAATTTCCGCACGAGATTTGTGTTTCCTTATAAAAATTGAACACATTTTAACGCATTCTACAATTGTTGACGATAACAAGTATTTTTTTAACAAAAACAGCGACTTTTAGCTTAAAAATTGTTGTAAATTTTTGAAAATGGGAACGATTTTTGCAAGCAGCAGCTTTCGTATAAATAAAGAATCATTCACAGGATGAAAAGTTCTGCGTATAAAATATTCGAATCTATAATATTCGAAGACAATGCTGAAAACAAAAAGTTTATCGGATATGGAACTTTCGAGGTAGCAAACATTAAATAAGCTTAAATAAAACTCGACTTTAAAACCCCTTTTCTCGTTGAAAGTCGTTTAAAAACAAATAACTAAAAACAACAAATTATTTATTTATAACAAATCGACCGAAATTCTGAGAACTTGAAAGTGATAAAGTTTTTTATTCTAACCTTAAATGTTTAAGTGTACCCAACAACTTAGATTGTTGGGTACACTTGAACATTTAATGTTTAATTAATTTACAGTTAATTTAATTTACAAAAAACAAAAATTACTTACCTAGATTGCCTCAGTGGCGTGTTGGGTGACGACGGTCCGCTTGCGGAGCAAGAGGTAGGGGGTTCGATTCCCGCGAGGGGACAAGTGTTTGTATGTTCTGCAATCACTTTCTTTTGGCCTGGGTGTTTAATATGCATAATAAAAATATCTATATAGAGGTATTATGTCTGTTATATTAAGTATATCCGATATCTAGTACCCGTAACACAAGCTTAGAGCTTACCACGGGGCTAGATGTTGTTGTGTGGATTGTCCGGAAATATTTATTTATTTAGATAATCAACAATAATTGAATCTTATCTTATTAAGTAGCATCATCATCACCCTATTAACGTTACCCACGACCTTCGGAATGAACGTCGAGTGACCTCCCACTTAGCCAACACGGCTTTTCATTTATTTTTTAATAAGTAACGCCAACAACAAAATATTCATAATTATGTCACTTACTAGGTATGCCGATCAGTTCCTGCGACTTAGTTTTCTAATTGTAAAAAGTCGTACCTGAAAAAAATAATCGAATTGAGAACTTCCTTCGTTTTTTGTCATTTAAACAATAAACCCTATTCTATATAGAAATGTTGTAACTGTACAAGTGCTGTGCACAGCAACAAACTATTGTTTGGTTATTTCGATTGTTGTCAGGTTGTTCGAGCTTTAAATTAATTACGTCAGCAAACTTCTCCTATATATTTCAGATGTTTCTAGTCGACAAAGCACAAAGCTTTTGTGCATTCAAACTGTTTGTGGCTTGTGCAATATCGAGCGATCTCTGCGGTTTGGCTACTAAAATTCAATTGAAAAATATCACCGTGCATTTTTAGCACTGTCCAATTTATGAACATATATTACCAAATTAAACGTACCATCTGTAAGTCTAATTTAAGTATATTTAAGTTTTTAACTTACGGTCTCCCCTTTTATATAGTGTTGTAAAGTTTTTAACTTATAAATACAAACAAATGTCTAATTTTAACAACATCATTCAACAACAACATTATTAGGTATTTAGTTACATTTTTGTACTTTTTTCTACAAAAGAAAATAACGAAACACCGAATCAAATAAGGCATTCTTTTACAAAAGAGTTCCCAGTAGGTACTCAACAATAAAAAGGTCCTTTAAACCATATCACCCACTTGATGTGCAATACCGTATTCGCCTTATCGTAACCCATAAATTTCGACCGTGGAGTAGGTAAAAATAAAACAATTCAGGTCATTGTACTTATCCGGGAGTGTATAATTCTTTAAGAACTCATTCCCGCAAGAGTTAACCCATAACATCGTAAACCCTTTGAAGACCGACCAGGATTAGGTGGTCTACCATTCCCCGCTGGTTGTTTTGATTTTGGCATAAGAACGGGAGTTGCTTAAGTAATTGTAGAGGTCTTATTATTTTGGTAGAAGATAGTTCAGTTGGTGTTATCGGAGTGATTGAGCAAGCGAAGGGCGCATGAACGAACGTGTGCTCTGAATACAATACAGTAATGTAGTAAGTACTCGAGCCGTGCAACTTAATATTATAAACATTCTGTACAATTCTGTAAATATACGGCTTATACGATAACAAACCTTGAAGGCTACCTGTTGAATTCTTGAAGCGTAATTCGAGGTAAAGATTTTCTGAATAGCCCTGCCCGCTCGAGGGCTATCTATTTTGATATTCAACAGAGCATGTACCATACATAATATTGTATTGAATTTCAGAATGTATTAATATATGTAGATACGATCAAAATTGATTCATCATAAACATGAGTATTCGGACTTCAGTGCATTTAAACTTTTTAGTTGTGTTTTATGCTGATATGCTATAGGTACCTACACGGAAATATTATTAGGCAGTAGTGATCCATTTGATACATAATCTTCAGTTCTTAATGTAATGTTTCTTCTCAGAAGATTTATTTAACAGATCCATCATGCATGGTGATGGTTTGGTGAAATAATACATCTTTATATGTAATGTGTATATTATGTATGTCTGTTAAAGTATATCAGATGTCTTGTACCCGTAACACAAGCTTAGAGCATACTATGGCGCTAGATGTTGCTGAATCGATTGCTCGGAAATATTTAGTTAATTATTAGCTACAAACACATTTAAATACGATATCAGCGAGTATTTTGAGATAATTTTCCACTTAGGCTACTTCGGCACTTAATTCATAATTTCCCCAAAACAAAACCTTCAGAATGAATGATGGCCATCCTGTAAAAAGGGTTTGGGCGGAGATAGACGAAATTAAGTCATTAATCATACGTAAGCCCGATGTTTAAGTACTTCTGAAATTCTAAACAAGAACTTGGAACTTCCCCTGAGAAAATCAAAGTACCAAGAAGGAAATACGACAAATCCATCTTCAGCTATCAACATAAGCTATCATTATATTATATTAGCTATATATAATGATAGCTGATATATATATATATATTATTTGATGATATATATATTGTATTAGCTGTCATTATGCTTGGTATAGAGTAAGATATTATAGGAGTTTGATTTATGTTTAGACTAACAAATAATGATTGTAAAGTTTCAATACAAAAATGAGCTAGAGTTTCTAATAGCTTCTTTGCTCTAGTATAAAAAAAGAGGAGCGACCAGATACGATAAATTTATTTCTTAATTAATTAAACGTTAAGCACCTATGATTATATTTGTATTTTATTTTTGACGTGTCTAAGTTTTGTAAAACCAAACAATGGAAATAGATGATTTTGTATCTTGTAGAGCAGTGATTCGATGACGGATCCGAAACGTGATGCATGGGTATAAATCAGAGTCGCTCAAAGAGCTATGGGAAGGCTATGCTCGGGGTTTCTCTAATCAGTTTATTGATAAGGACCACCAACTAGAAAATACACAATAATAAGATACAATGGATTATATACTAGTGTTTTATAATTTACAGGTAATCACAACAAGCGCAATATATATTTATACAACTCAACTGTATTGGATATTGCACATATTTTTACAATCAATGATGACATTGATGACTATAGTATGAGGACGCACATAACCAAGAACGGATGAACCAATTGTAATAAATTTATCTGTATATATAGGTAATGAGATATATTCCTAGAAATATTCCCACAATGTAATATATTCCCAGCTCTGTTTTGAATACATTCAAAGCAAAGCCGGGATGGGTAAAAAATATTAGAATTGAACAATAACAACAACATAACAGTTATAGCTAAAATTAGTTTATCATCAGAGTTTTTCAGAAACTGGTGATTAATGGTAGCGGTGCGCTCTACTTGTACTATGTGAAATTTACAGAAGCGATTTATCCAAAGGAAATGCATACAGAATAATAATTTAGAACTGGCTGAATTTAGACAGACTTTGACTTTGTCCTGCCTGACTTTTGCCACTCAACTTTCGTAATTAATTATTTCATAAGCACCTTCTTACAATCTATACTATAATATTATAAAGAGGAAAGGTTTGATTTTTTGTTTGTTTGTTTGTCTCGAATAGGCTCTGAAACTACTGCACCGATTTAAAAAATTCTTTCACCATTCGAAAGCTACACTATCCCTGAGTGACATAGGCTATATTTAGTTTTCAAAAATAGTGAAAAAAAATAACCTAAAATCTTTCTTTAATCGCGAATGCTGCGAAAACTATTATAATAATAATATTTAATAATAATATTTTTATTTCCAAAAACATAATAAAACATATATAATAATCAATGGTTCCCAAACTAGGCTGAGCCTGTACTATGGGAACCTCCTTCCATTTGACACAAATCATAGCAAATTGATACACAGAAAGAAAAAAAAAAGAGATAAAATTATTATAAACTAAAATTTAGTACAAAGCATGATAATTAAAAACATATTAAAATAAAGTATTGAATATTTAACAAAGTGATGTATTACAACTTTGTAGAACTTATCATTATCTACAAAAAACGTCTGTACATCATACCTCTAACTATTATAGTTTTGTGACAATAAACGATTTTTTATGTTTGAAAAGGCTCTTTATTTGTGTCTTGGTATTAATCCTTAACAAAATAAATTATTAATTATGTAAGATTGCTTTAAAACCTTTATATAAATTTTTGAATTATTAGATTCTGACATTCCATTTTTTTTATATAATCGCTCGGCGTCTAACTATGCGTTGTGGAGTGGCAGGCGTCACTCGGGCACGGAGGTACGGGAGGGGTTAAGATCACGAAATAATCTGTCGGCTCCCTACTGAATGGTCGTGTGCGGAAATAAAAAAATTGTCGCTTGATAATATTTTGTCGCTTAGTTAGTAGTTAATAATTCGTTAACAGGTAACTAATCCCATTCAAAAAGTTATTTTCAGAACTAAACCCTAGCATATAGCATAGATATTGTACATATCGTGTGTTGCAGGTTCAATTGGGGTAGCCACCAAAACACGTAAAATAAGTTGAGTCTACAGTTTTTTTTAGTTTTTTCTGTTCTTTCGAATGGCATAATAATAGATTTCTAGCTTTAAAAAATACAGTTACGCTACACATTTTAACTGTGAATTTTGCAGACTTCCGGCGAAATTATGTTGTAACTGAGTAGGTATGTGATCAATTTACATAAGTCGAATTGTTGTATTCCTATGACCGAAGGAGGTTATATTTTGGTTTACCCGTGCAAAGCCGGGGCGTGCCGCTAGTATTAAATATAACAGAAAAAATAATCAGTTCCATCCGTTCACGCGTTGCAAGTCAAGAGAAATAAGAATTCATTTTTATAAAAATAGTTTTGTTGTAGTCCTGTTATCATGATGTTAGAAGAATAACAACAACATATTATTTTTATACCCTTCAATTTGAGCAGAGTTTCTGGGAGCCACTCGTGGTTTTGTTATATGCATAAAGCAATGTGTAATGTAAGTTGCAATGGATACCTATAAATAAACAAAACTTTCAACAATTATCATCATAGATTAATTAACTAATTAACGTTTAATTTAATTTAAATTATACACTTTAACCGTCCTCTTGAATTTCTCTACCTTTAGATGAAAACTGCATGAAGTTTCATTATGTAGCTTTTGAGGAGGCATACACAGAACATAAAAACAGACATTCGCAAACCTTAATTAAATTTATTTAAGGGTATTTTTTATTAAGTTTTCTATCGCTGCGCTACACGTCATCTCTTCTCATAATATCCCTCTTCAGAATACAAGTGGCATGAAAGCGATACTTGAAAGTATCCAAGGGTTTTTGCTCGTTTGATGAAAACTGAAGTACACCGTACAAGTACTTAAGAGACATTTTGAACCAGTAAAGGAGATCTAGTGTAGCTGATAAGGCTTTTTAATAGAAATAGTTATGTTTATAAAATTGATAATATGGAATATGTGATATTATTTGTTCTAGTTTGGAGCTTTCGTATCAGAATTTTACTTCTTTGTGTCTGGACAATAAATATTTTGTATGTTCCATTAATATATTTCAAAACATTTAGAAACTATAAAATTACTAGCGGTCCGCCCCGGCGTCGCACGGGTATAAAATTTTCCCGGAAATTAATCGAATTTTTCTCGCCGTAAAAACCATCCTATCTCTCAAGTTGGATCGAACTGCACATGGTGTGCGAATTTTATTATAATCAGTTAAGTGGTTTAGGAGTCCATCGAGGACAAACATTGTGACACGAGATTTATATACACTGGTCTTTTAAAAATAACCCTGTATATTAAGATGATGTTACTTTAATTTGTTTTCTGGTAGTTCCTGAGATTAGCGCATAAGGTAACCCTATAGCCTCCCTCGATATATGTATCAAGGAACGCTCCAATCAGGAACTAGAGCTGGTCCGATCATGTATTAGGTTACCACGGTAAAGTATATTGTTTCCGCGGGAAAATACAAAATCAATACTACAGTAGTAGAATATTTTGAGTGTCACAATAGACAGTCTGACTTGAAGTACAACTTTTTAGTATTTACGTTAATATATAGTTTTTGTTTAACTTTAATATACAAATCGTCTGAATCATGTGTACCTACTTGAATGTATATTATTTGCTATTGAGAGATAGCTCATCTTTGCTAAAACTACCGTCTACAACCTCCTAATTATAAAGGTTAGTAACCTATTGTTGCTCAATTTCGGCTATTCGAAACTCAATGAAGAGAAAATATCATTTTCAGTAGTGTCAATTCCAACATAAATTAAAATGCAAAATTATATTTCTCTTCTGTCCGTATTTACGGAGATAGTATATGTTTCTGAAAATTTAATAAAATTTTCCTTGTCCCGGCGAGTAAGTAATTTTTTTTCGTAGGTAAATCCTAGGAACTTTTTAAATACTTAAGTAACAAAATAAACAAGGTGAACTGTCATAAATTGTTCAACTAACGTTATTTTCAGAGAGAAACGAGTATGTATTTACCTTCGTGTTATTCGATTATGAGTAAATCTATACATGTTTTCATATATCCACCTAATTTCTATATATTAAAATATGGTAAATTATGAAATATGAATATATTTAATATATTTATTATGAAATAGGTACGACTACATCTCACTACAACTGTTACCATAAAATGTCCTAAACATTAAACCTTCAAACTAACCAGAAATATTGTTCTGTTAATGTTGTTTCGTACACACAGATAAAAATAATGTTGTTATATATACCTACTGCGTTGGAAGGTAAGTGAAAATCCCACTGCAATGTTGTTTATAGAATCCATTTTGTTAGTTTAACTGCAGTTACAGATTTAGATCGAAACAAGAGTATACCCGGAAGCGAGCGGGTTCATTTACAAAATATATCGTGTTCACAGAAAACACTATAAAATGTTTATAGTCCATTGAATACCGCAATGATATGAATTGATATTTTTGTCTTTTATATTCAAATATTCAATTGAATACGTGAAATTTTAATAAAGTGTTTTATAGCATTTTTAGTTAATGTTAAATTTATAATATGATAATGTTAAAACTGATAACTGACTGGTGTTGTTCCATTCGCTTTTCAATTCAGTTTTAAAAAATTAAGCAAACTGTCAAAACAACATAATGTAATTGCTTTGATATTTTATGTTAAATTTATAATTTAACTTGCTTTAAGTTGACCTGTCCGTGTACTTCTATGGAAATAAATAGTTATAACTTTGACTTATAGTTGCACATTTTAAAACTAGGTAGTTTTTTTAGGTTTATTGTTTCCCGTTTAGATAAATATTTTAACTATCGTGATACAGTAAAAATAACAATCATCGTTCAAATAAATAAAATAACCTTAATTTTTTATTAAAACTTATTTTGTAATGTGCGCGCCGGACACGGAAACTAACCAGAAGATGGATAACAATGTCAAGGCATGCCAACAGCTGTGTTTGTTGCACTGATGTCGCAGACGATGCCATAGTATACTTCATTCTTGGGCTGTTCTAGAAAAGCTTCAGAACAGGGTATTTCGGAGTACAACCACCACCACACCAAATATATGGCAGTGAAAGATCACAACCAGGAAGTGATTGGAAAAAACACTCAGCAAATGTTTTGCATTTCATTCAATAAAATCTGAATTTATTAATAAATAGTGTTTAATAAGAAGATTACAATGTTACATAGTATAGAAATAATTATTTCTTCTAACGATTGTCTTCTACATAAATCATAAGTATGTAATAAATAATTGTAAGCTCAATAATGTTAAGTGAATTCATAGAATAGACATGGACATTAAGACTGTGGTCAACGTTAATAAATAAAAAAAACAATGTCATCTCAATATCAATAGCCCATTTATCGAAGAAGGCTATATATAGGCTTATTTTTTTTTATTTAAAAAAACATGTCATCGCAACGTTGTTGTCTATAGAGCTAGTTATTTAAATAACTTAACGTTGCTTAATTTATTTATTTAAAATACTTTATTTAAGCCAAAACTTTGTTCAAAAAGGTGGGCGTAATGTCTAGGCATTTCATTTTTACCTAGGCAGAGGGACCATTTGGAACGGTAAAAGGAGTTATTGAATTTTAAGATTTCTTCTTTCCCTGATTCGGATTTTGTCAAAAAAGCTTTTCTATTATACTCAAGACCCATAGTAGATATTATACAATGTACTAATGAGAGAGCGACATAATTTGGAACAAACAGAATTTAAGTCCCAATCATAAATTGTCGAGAAATGTCTCAAATTTAATTATCAAAATACCTTAATCTACGTGCATAGTTTTAACAGAAGTAAAACGCATTAATAATACAAACGTACCGAAAGCTCTGCTTGTTAATTTTGTACGGAGTCTACAATGAGATTGTGGCTGATCCTACTTCAGGCTACGGCAGCTCGGCTAAATGAGGATTTTCATGCAAAGCAAAGTGGTTTTAGATGGAAACATACGGTTGTGGATGAGGGCGATAATCCTATGGAACACTTATTAAGCAATTGTTGATTTTGCATAGTGTTTGGGCAGGTCTAATTGTTAAAAGCAAAAGTTTATCATAAACTAGCGGCCCGCCCCGGCGTCGCACGGGTATAAAAAGTTCCCGGCAATTTTTCCTTATTGCTCACCGTTTAGATCTACCCTGGACTACGACAAACATTTCAAAACCAAAATCAGCTTAATCGTCCCGAGTTTTAATCAGAATAACGAACAACAATTCATTTTTATTTATATAGAATATAGATAATCTCCGCTATTTCACGGACGCTTTTAACAAAAAAATAAAATACATAAAAAAAAAATAATTAAGTACTTCAAACTCATGTCAGAAAAAAAAGCGGAGAAGCCATCTCTAGGCCTTCATGCTCCATCTTAGACCACATCTTCACTTTACATCAGGTGAGATTGTGGTCAAATGAAGGCTTATCAATAATAAAAAAAAAAATGATTGAAAACTATGTTGAATATTGAACTTTCGAGACATAGACAAAAGCTCAAAGAGTATATAACCACCACATATGAATAGCTTATCAAGAGAAATCATAGACAACCTATAAAATGAATATTGAACTTTCGAGACATAGACAATAGCTCAAAGAGTATATTACCACCACGTATGAATAACTTATCAAGAAAAATCATAGACAACCTTTAGAAAGGCATTTATTTTATTTTACACTTTTGTTAACCTGTAGATAATAACAGACAAATAATTAACAATAAATTAAAATTGCGACTATAATTTGAGATTTAAACTAATCCTATCTCTCAAGTTGGATCGAACTGCACACGGTGTGCGAATTTTATTATAATCGGTTAAGTGGTTTAGGAGTCCATTGAGGACAAACATTGTGACACGAGATTTATATATATTAAGATATTCATGTCAAGTCACACGGGAACGCTGTCGAACGTCTGCCGAAAAGTATCTTATGTCCGTCTCCTGGCTCTAAGCTATCTCCATACCAATTTTCACCCAAATCTGTTCTACCGTTCTTGAGTTATAAGTGGTGTAACTAACACGACTTTCTTTTATATATATAGATAAGCGACGAAAAACACAACAAGTTGCAATGGATAATCTGAAAATCAGCGCCGCACAAGCTCAACAGTTGGTCGGTATCACCCCCTGATTATCTCTTGTGCATATTAGCTTTAAGTTTTTTTTTTTGTAAAAACTTTTATTGCTTAAAAAAGTTTAAGCAATGAATATTTTTTTACCCTTTTTTTAAATTATGAATGATGGTATACGTGATGTAAACCCATAGGGTTCCGTGTATATAGTTTGTACACATTTTGCATTAAAGAGAAAACAAGAATAAGTAAAAAAATATATTTAAAAGCGCTAAAGTAAGAGCAAAGAGAAATGCAGTAAGAGCTGTTACCCAACCAAGTACTTTCCTCGCACAAACTAACGTTTGTTTATCAGATGTCTAGTAACCGTAAAACAATCTTAGTGCTTACCACGGGGCGAGATATTGCTGTGTTGATTGTTTAAAAATTATTCTTAATTTAGACCTTATTATAGCTAGCTAATGTATTAATGCTGCAATTTTCTAGCGAAAATGTAGCCGTGAGTTTCAATAGGCAGTTGACCGCGGCACACGTAAAGCCCGGCTTCTGTTAACAATTCAATATTCACAACTATCCCGCCCTCGGAAAACGCTTCCTAACGTCGGAAAAACGTATTAGTTTACATCAACAACTTTGCGCTTTTGAAGGTATTTATAGACATTTTTTTTACGCTAATCCCTGAGAGCGCAAGGACTTGTTAATCCTCTTTACTGAGTGAATTAAATATGAGGGATGTTTGCGCCGTTTCGTTCAGTAGCGTATGATTTTAGAATATAGGCACTTGTGCTAATATTGTGATTTTTTAAGGATTTATATTTAATTTGATGCTGAATAAATAAATTCGATGATTGTGAGTTTATAACTAATACACCGAAGGTTCCGCAAAGTATAAACACACGAATTAAAAAAAAAAGAACATGAAAACATGACTAATGCGAAACTGTTTTAAAAAATCACGTTTATTGTATGAGACCGCTCTCTTTTATTTACTTATAATGTGTTTTAATCATCCCACAAAATGTCTACTCTCTATCAATAAATAAATAAATAAATAAATATTTCCGGACAATCCACACAACAACATCTAGCCCCGTGGTAAGCTCTTAGCTTGTGTTACGGGTACTAGACATCTGATATACTTAATATAATAGACATACATACATAACATAGATATTTTTTATTATACATATAAAATACCCAGACCAAGGAGATAGTATTTGCAGAACATACAAACACTTGACCATCGGCGGGAATCGAACCCACTACCTCTTGCGCCGCAAACGAACCCTCGCCCACCGCGCCACTGAGGCAGTCGCGCAATGTTTTATAGATACAGCCTGGTGACAAGCGGATAGACAGACACCGAAGGCTCAGTAAAGGAGTACGCGTACGGTACCCTAAAAAGTAAAAGAACAAACCCCCTCATTTTTTAAAGTGCTCATAAGAAGAACAGCCATCTTTGTCCATTTATTTTCTCATTTTAATAAAAATAAATATCTATGAATATGATAAAAATATCGCAGTAATTGATTTTTGCGTGATAAGATACCACGGTAATTAAAATATTTTTGTTAAATTTTGTAGCCAATGTGTTATTACACAAACTAGAAACCTCATCAATCAATTCATAAAAAAAAATCAAATTCTATTTAGTTTTAGCTTGAAAGAGCAACAAACACACACTTACACACATATATCTACACAAACTATCACGTTTAAAACATAGTAGGAAGGTTATAAGATATTTAGTACCCTTGATTTCGATGTTGCTGAGTGGATTGTCCGGCAATATTTGATTATTTGCATAATATTCAACCTATTTGTAATGGGATAGCTGTTGCGTCGGCTTAGAGGGCAATAAATATAAATATCTATGTTCAGAGGATTCCATGTAAAACATATTGTAATAATTTTAAATCCGAATTCCCTGGCGTAAGGCTAATTTCCATACAGATTGCTACGAGCTGAGCTGTCCGCGCCGATAATCAGTCATCATCATCATCATCATCATCCTGCCCTTGTCCCACACTATGTGGGGTCGGCACAACATGTGTTTTTCTTCCATTTCCCTCTATCACCCACCATTTCAGCACTCACTCCTTTCTTACACATATCTTCTTCCCACATATCCATCCACTTATTTATCCAGCGCCGATAATCAGTGTGAAATTAAAAAACAGCCTGGTGCAAGTTATCATGATTTTTATACAGGGAAATATTTTTAACGATAGAAAGTACCTACATGACGTATTAATTCAGATTTTAAGACAGGTATACTTATTTCGAGTTTTCGTTTATAAACCACAATACTTATTTTGAATAGTTATAAGAATGCTGGCAACATTGACTCGTTATTTAGGGCAAAAAATATTTTATTAAAAAAAAGATACTTATACGTTTTAAAACCGACTATTTGAAATAAGTAAAATAAAAGGTTATTTTAAAAAAAATTAAAACTAAATCGATTTCTCCTATCAAAAGAATGAAAGTTTTAAATAAAGTTTCTTCTGAAAGTTACAAATGTTGGGTACTTATTTAACATAAGCCTTTCGTAGCTTTCTTTCTGTTGACTGCAAAATGCATTAATATTTTGCATGAAGCAATTGAGAAAAATATGTTTAAAAAAATTTTAAGTAGTTAAAAAAATAGAGATTATTCTCTATTCTTCGCGTTTACTAATGTTTTTATTTTAACAGCTTTCAATTTTTAAAAAGCTGTTGCTTGCATGTTTAAAGACTCAATTTTTATTAGATAAGAATAAGTCCAGTGATTCTTGAGTCTTTATAAAAAACATTATAATTAATTCACATTTATTTATGAAGCCTGGCATAAAAACTAATCAGCCATTTAAAAAAAAAGTGATTTAACCCATGACAATCGATAAAGTAAATGATAACAAACAAAAAGTGTTGAGGATCCAAACCTCTATCATGTACGGTTTCAGAAATTTTTGAGTTTAAAACCTAAAAAAACTTTTGCCCATTACTGGCCGTAGAATTTTTTTCAACCGGTTTTTTTATTTAAGTTGGACCACAACTCGCTCATACTAGCTGAAATGATGATCATTATGAAACAAACCTCTTCCAACACTAAGATAAGATAATAGAAATAATTATTTTTCATTGCACACAAACATAATTAAAACGAAAAACAATACATAAGCACTTAATACTATGAGACAAATGACGGTCTTATCGCTCCCTACCAGACAACCTCGAATGGACATTACCTACTTAAAACAACTTGTCGCTAGTTTTACACTCGTTAACAGAAGTGACAGCGCTTCATTTCGCAGTTACAAACAATAGGGTCTTGCACAACAAGAAGTTACGAGGTTAATTACAACTGACAGCTATTTTCATAAACAAAGTGATTATGCTCTATAGCTTTGGTGTTCGGTGCTACGACATATTGAATTATCTTCAAAGTAAATTGAATGCTTTGCTTGTTTACGTCAACTACGAATGCATTAGACTAACAAATCTATACTATAACTTTATTGAAACGTTATTTCAAGCGGATAACCGTTGTACTGAAACTAGCTAAAGTTTTTATTACATATCTGCCTTGAACGCAAATACCTTCCCGAAAAGAGAATACTTTAAGGAATAAAAATATATTTAAATGTTAACGTATCCCGTAAATAAACGGTGCTTTAATATTGAGCGTTTCGAGACGTATGTTCGAGTCGCGGCAAGCGGAGCCATAGACATACGCTGCACGTAATTTTATTGTTGTCGTAGGCTGATTTCGAGAGCCAAATAAGCTTACACGTTATAAACAAGCTTTAACATAGATATAAGATAAAATGGTATAGAATATCGCAGGAAAATGAATTTATAGAAGATAATATTGGCAATATCGTCGGTCTTTAGAAAACTAGCGCAATTGTAGATTTATTTGCATACACGTACCACAACCATACGTCAAAACAAAGTGACCATATCGCACAAAGTCAGTGTTAATTCAGTTCTCAATTGCCACGGCAAAATGTACCAGTGGATAATGTTTTCGATTTTCTTAAAAAAACATTCGCTCGACCACGTGGTGGTTGCGATGTGGTTGCGTCGTTTTGTCGTGTGGTTGTGGCCCTTACTCGCCAACAGTTTTCACCTTAATAACGACAGCGAAATGATACCTGCGAATATTAGACTTCGTTTCGTTATCTTATCTAATAAAAATTTATTGCGGTCCCAAATTGAATTGAACATTCCGCTAATAGGTAGGTAAGATATTAGTTAATGTGGGTATTCGACATTTTATGCTTAGGTACGTATTGGTAATAAATTGAAATTTCCACGCGATTGGCGACAAAATGTGACATTGGTATATATGTAATCTAGACCTTATTGAACTTATTGACCTTATTGTGGGAAGATAGCTGTAGAACGACCAATGCTAGACATGGGGTTACCTTAACGATTTCTAGTTAGTTCAGCCAGGAGCATCTTTGAACCAGCAACTTTCATTAATCATCTATTCATCTATTCATCTTTTTGATAGATGTTCGCTACTGTGTTTCCCAATCAGCAATCTCCAATTGATAACATTCTGACTCAAAGTTTAACTGCAACATGCGACTGCGTCGTACCTAATATCGGTAAACTAAAAAACCGTCATAATAAGCTTAGTTACCCGTTAATATGTTTATTCATCGTATTCATTAAATATTTAACACATTATTTTAGGTTAGAGGAGGTTAATAGCAAAATTGAAAAAAAACTACTTTCGTAAACCTAAATTAGTGCTTAATCTGTTTAATAACAGTTCAATAAAAACTTTTACTTAATCATAGACCAATAATTAAATTATATTAGGTAGATATAGGAGTTTTAAATATCTTAGGGCGGAAGATCTCCAGCAAAATTGTTCGACCAACAAACAATAAAAACCGTAAACGTCAATAAAGTTGAACAAACGTCGGGATAATGCGCCGAAGTTCAATATGTAACAGATGAGCGCCATTGATTGAAGTCGTCTCGTAAATCGTACGTGTCGATGTCGTTGCGACGTCGTCCGGAGATTGCTTGGAGATACGTGCAAGATGGATGCTTCTGGAAAGATTGCCGAACGAACTGTCGTATTACCTTGACTTACTACTTTCGGTATGCGCGCTTTTAGCGAGAGCTAATGCTTTTGGCAATTTTCCGCATTGAAGATAGAGATTGTGGTGTCGGTATGATTTTTATCGCCGTTTCAGAATAGGGAAGAGGAGTTTCCAGAACATTTGAAGCACTCAAAATAAACAAACGTAAATAAATATTTCCGGACAATCCTCTAAGATGGTGTTACGGGTGCTAAACATCTGATATACTTAATTATATAAACATACATGCATAGCCTTTTTTATTATACATATTATACACCTGGACCAAGAAGAAAATGCTTACAGAACATACAAATACTTGACCCCTGCGCTACTGAAGCAGTCACTTAAATGTGGACCCTTCATTAGCATTGGTGTTCTTTTAGGAATAACTTTGGTGCTCTTCGGCTGGAAGCGCGTCGTATTTTCCGAGACTTCTGGCTTTACTTTCGCGCATAAACTAAAAGTTATTATGAAATTGCAAATACACTATTAGAGTTTAGTTTCCATCATAAAATAAAATAAATAAATAAATAAGTCATTTTAGCATTAGAACGTCCCGTGCAAAACCTAGCACCCCATAGATTGTAATAATAAGGAGCTTAGTTTGAGCGTTTCACGCATCATTTTCTTCGGCTGAAATAGTAGCCCGGACGTTTGAGTGGTTAGTGTCGACTTTCCTTTTGTATAATAATTTTCACAAGACATTATTATTTCGGTAATATACTCGATGTCATCTTAATCTTGCATAAACAAAGTTATATTTTCAGGGCGGTGACAAGCAGCAGATTAAATAAGTTTACTTAAGTTAGAAGCGACACGTTCAAATTGCTTACGCGTAAAGTAACTGGTGGTAATGTGGGAATAACTTCAAATTGCGTTCCGAACTTTGCACGCGTAATTGTAACGTCTTCAAGTAGGCATGTAAATGTAAACCAGGAAGTGCTGGTTACCTAGGTACATATTATGAATAAACGAAATTACGATAATCTAAAGCTTAAACTTAAACTCAGTTACAAATCAAATTATATTTTATACTTGCTCGGGACGCCTGACAGAAGTGATAACTTGGTGGAATGTCAAACGAAATAGGTTATTTTGCAACATTATCTACTTCACTAGCCATTTACCTACCTTTTTCGAATGTCTCTTCATAGATGGCGCTAGTAAAAAATCGCACAGACGAAATCGCAAGGGTGCAAGTTAAGCACCACGTGATGTACGCGTTTCGTAACGAAGCAATTTACCCTCCAGTAAGCAGTTATCTCTTCAAAACACTAGTTTTTGATAGATATCTCGTAGTCAAATTTGGAAATTTTGGCATAGGTTGATTAAAAAAGACGTTAACTCTTCACAAGTGTGTCACAGATACATCTGATGCAAAACGTACAAACCGCTTTCTCATTGAAATCAGTGTGATAGTAACTCTTCGGTAATTGTCGAGTGCACATTAACCTTGAGCTATTACAGAAAACCTTTTCCAATGCAGTCTTAATAAATTAACTAATCACGAACAAACCTTGAACTGGTAATATGACCCACGCGCTTTTAAATAGCAAAAGAAGCACCTCCTCTCAGTTCGACAACATTTATTTATTATTTATTACTTATGTTATTGTAATTAGTTGTAGATTAAGTTAAAATATAATATGTTATTAATGTTGTCGAAATTAATAGCGACAGTTAACAAATATATTCATAAAAATAAAATCACAAAAAAATGGAAATACAGAATTGTATTTCTATTGTACTGCCTCAGTGGCGCGGTAGGCGGGTGTCCTCTTGTGGCTAAAGAAATAGCGTGTTCGATTCCCACCGAGGGTTCAAGTGTTCTGCAAGCACTTACTCCTTGGTCTGGGTGTTTAATATGTTTAATAAAAAAATCTATATATTTATGACCATTACCTCTATAATAAGTATATCAGATGTCTAGTACCCGTAACACAATCTTAGAGCTTACCACGGGGCTAAATGTTGTTCCGGAAATATTTAATTATATACAATTTTTCATGCTAGTTGAATATTCCCTGTAGAGAGCAAGTGAGAGCAGTGCATTAATTAACTTCGAGTACTGAGGGATGCAGTAATTGCTTTTGCAATTATCTTCTGCCAATAACAAAGCTGTCTGTGAATATATGCACCGGAAAACTGAGAATAATAATAGTGTAAAATTAATTTTGACTTGAGTTGACTTAATTTTAATAAAGTTTGCACCGCATAGGTGAGATTAAAGCCTTCTCTTAAATAAATTAATTAATGTAAAAAACGGGTATTACTCACATAAACTATTATATTTTATGATATTTTAAATATCACAGTTAACGTGAGTAAAATCCGTTTTCAAAATGAATAGTGTATCTCGCGTTTGTTTTGAAATTGAAATAAATAAACACAGCATCACCTTACCCAAAACTAACCAGAGCTTGTACCATGTACTTGTACGGTGACTGATATACTCCATAAGTATTTTTTATGTTAAAACAAATGACACATATGAAGCACCCTGACCCGAAACCAGAAATTGTAGTTCGTACAAAATCTGGTCGCCCTGTGGCAGTCGAACCCGCAAATTTCTGTGCCTCAGACGGACCTTCGGTCTATTATGGTTTTTTCAGTGTGTTCTCGCTTGGTATTTAAAAGGCTTCTTACACGTATTTTATTAGTAAAAAGTAGAACTTTTACAGATTTTCAATAAATTAATACATAGGTTTAAACTAAAGACAAGTAAGTTATACACAATTGGATTCAGTTCAGATAATATTTTAATAATATTTTTTCTTATAATTTATGACCAATATTTTCATTACTTTATAATAATTTGATATGAAATTAAATATATTTGAAATATTATTATACTTGAAACTAAATGAAGAAAATAAGTATGATAGATTTTATACATATATTGATTTAAAAATTCTTTGATGTTTATCGGATAGAATGTTTATTTTAGACAAAATGTATTCTATGGTAGAATAGACTTAGAATATATCTAGGAAGACCCAGTGGTTACTTAAAGCTTCTACCTTCGTAATAAAAGATAACTCGATATGTTCCAGTGGGATTGCGAAGCCGCTTCTGTGAAAAATCTCGATGATTGAAGGATTACAAGAAGGATCATACCCAGATTATGGTGAAGTGCCAAGCAATGTTTACAGAGGATTGTTTTCTACTTATAAAGCCCATGAATTTTTAAATTTTGTTAAATTAATTTTCTACCTAAATTCTGTTAGCATGAAAAAACATTTTCTTTCGTGTTAATGTCAATATCATGAAAATGGTAACATGAAAGTACAGCGAAATTTTAATGTTTTTTAGAAAAATATTTATGTCTGCCAATTTTGGTTATTTTACTGAGTCTTTGTCGATTATCGACGATCATCATCATCTTCCTGACCTTATCCCACATTACGTGGGGTCGGCACAACATGTTTTCTCCTTAGAGAAAATTAAATATGTTTTACTTTATGAAGCTGGACGTAATATAGAGGTATATGAAATCATATACGTGAACTTGTATTTCTTTTGAGAATAAAGTTTCTTTAAACATATGTGTTTAAAAATACTACTTGGAAATCCAAAAAATAACTTCTTTCCCTATGAAAAGCTCTTAGCTTGTAAACTTACTTACAAATATCAAAGTACCTACATAACGATATAGATTTAACAATTTAACACAGACATTCCAAACACTTACACATTTCCACCCAATCCAGTCCAGTATCAACTAAATCTAAACATTTAAAAATGTATGAAATTTGGCCTAAAACTTTACATAAATAATGTTTCCAGTCCAGTCGTCCAAGGAGCCAATAAGCCGTAGCCTCGGGCGCGAGTTGACAGGCAATTTCGCGGAGTCCCTGAAGCCCCGGCACAGCTGCTATCGACTCCTGAGATATGATGCTAGCTACTGACCGTGACTTCGGACTCCCCAGTGGTGCTAAGTATTAGGGTTGTTGGTAACATGTTAAAAATTATTCGGTTTTTGCAAACATGGCTGTAAATATTTTTTGAAGTGAAACTTATTTAGAATCGTTGTGATTTCAAACCGGATGCAACGGAAAAAACGACAGGTAAGCCAATCTTAAACGCTAACAAGGTTAAGCAACGTTGCGCGACGCCAGTACTTGGATGGGTGACCGCCCGAACAAAATCTTTTTGAACAGTATTTTTTTTATTCATCTCATTCTTTTGTCGATTTACTGAAGTTTCACTTCTATCGTGTGTGAATCGCACACACTTTTTTTTTAGTACTAAGCGCAGGGAGGACTACGTTTTAAACCGGAAAACTAATTGTGAGTTTATTAATGTAAGAAGGTTAAAATCTTATACTTTAATATTAATCAATTGTTTTATAATCCAAAAATGTTTTTATTTGGAATGCATGTTTTAATATTAATGTTTCTCCTTATCGAAAGGAGCGTTTCGTACGTGTTTCAAAAAAATATAAGAAATTTAATTAATTTTGTAAGTAAGCAATAAAGGGGACTCCCTTGGCTATAGAGTTAATATATACATATATATATACTTGGGAGATATATATATACATATATGATACAATATTCGAAACATTTCGCGGATATGGATTGACCGATTTACGAAAGGACACGAGAGGCGGATGTTTTCGAAAATCAGGAAGACATCAGTAGATTACAAAATTCCGGATGAGTTATTAACGATTTTATTTTTCTACAAACAATTAATTAAGTTTCACTTTAAACTATTTGCTGTTCTCAAACATTATTTTTAACAATTCTTAAAAAACTAATGCCATAACATGAGTGTATTCATTTCCGTAATATTCACATACTCGTTTCGAATGAACTTTCGAAAACAAAACTTACCTACTACGGGACGTTTCATGAGTACATAATCTCGAGACTTGCTTCCTTAGCTGTTTCGTCATGAATGAGTAATAAGCAAACAGACAGACAGGGCGTCCCAGTTTTAGTATTAACGCGGTTTAGGTTACAAATTGGAATAATATTTCATAGCAGATGTCGATCCTGTTTATGTAGCCTCTTTTCTCAAAAACAATACCTTTCCACTAACACAAAACGTGAATTGAATCTAAATCTTTATGATGGGAATGATTGGAATAGGCAAATATAGGTGGGAAATAAACTTTTAGTTTTTTCATCTGATATATTTTTAGGTTTTCAGGCTTTCGTGAGAGAGGCTTAAACATTTAATTATTATTTTTTTTTTCATTTTTACCTTAGAGTATCTATCTATGGTAAGAATAGAGTGAACCTATTGAATTGCGAACATTAGACACGTCTAAGAACAACATGACGTTTGCGCAGTGAGCATTCGCAGTCGTGGATCGAGCGCACCGCGCCGACTGTCAAAAGTATAGTGATGGAATGCGATCGATTGAAGTCGATGTTTTAAAAAATATATTATGTTAGTTGGGAGTAAGGTTTTATTTAGATAATTTATATAAGATACCGGATAAAAAATACCGGCACATTTTTATCTTCTTATTATTATCGGTAATGTCAGAATCTTACTACTATGTAATACCTAAATTAAGCACACCTTTCGGACCTTCGTACCGTACAGTACAATTATTTATATTCTTGTGGTTACTTTTATAATAATAATAAATGTAACCACTTGAAACAACCAGAAAATGATTATGTAAATGGTAGAGCTATCATTATAATTGGGTAAATTACTAGATGTTTTATATAATGAACCATAGAACAAGTAAATAACATAATGAGTGTGTAACTAATTACCTAACAGAGAACCTAATTAATGTAATTTATCGATAGCTTTTTCCCCATCGGCACGCCCCATCTCTACTTGTCATTCAATTTTTTTCGTTTGTCTATGATAGCTGTCCACGTTCTGCACAATGAAGTTTTAGTGATATGCGCGCTCTGTTTACTATAGATACTCTAAGAATATTACTGACCTGGCAATCGCTGTTTTGCCGTAAACGCCACGTGATTGCTTCTGTCAGTTGCCATTGATACTTTCTAATAATTATACTTTTTATGTAAATGCTTGATTTTTCTCGACTCGTCCAACAATTATCATCATATTTCAAAGAATTCTCAAACATTCCTTACAAATTATACATAAAATACTCAAAAATCTTGAATTACTCTACTTATCGATGAAAACTGCTTAACGAACAGATCAGTAGTTTTTGATGGACATACGCAGGGGGGACTTTCATTTAGGTATATTAAGTATATATTTTTGAAATAATAGATTTTAAAAATGGACTATTAAATGTAATATTTCCTTAAGGAGCCGACCACGCGGATAAGTCTTGGTCGGCTCCTTATGCCGGTATGGTAACTTGTAGAGCAACTCTTGACACCGACCGCCCGTGTACCACTGCCCGCGCTTTGACATCACGAATGCGCGCGGTTTTTTTTTTATTTATTCTCGATAAGCCTTCATTTGACCACAATCTCACCTGATGTAAAGTGACGATGTGGTCTAAGATGGAGCATGAAGACCAAGAAGGTAGATTCTCCGGGCCACATTACGAAACACGAAAAAATCGCTTCACGCACTGGCCCAGCCCGGAGGGTGGTGACAAGCCGCGGCCGAAGCCTCCCACCAGAGACTGTTCTTAGCACCACCCAGAGGTCACGTGTAAGTATTCAGAGGTTTACCACTTACGGACGTAAACAGACAAAACCTCCACTACACACACACTGTGCATTGTACACATTATGCTGCGAGACGTTATAAACTGCAATATCTCCTCAAATATTCATTGATTTCAAATGATGTTACGGACAATTGTGTTTTGGTGAAATACTTGTCATGAATATCGTATTTATTTCGATAATAAGTAAATTCATGTTTAATAAAACACCTTTGCAAGTACCAAGCGCATTATTTTTAAGATTTGTTACTATAAAAAAGGTAATAGGTAATGGTGAGCTATAGATAGATATATGCTGTCGCGGACTTATTTTAAAATCTTTGTAGAAGAAACTATTCTGTCATACATATTTTTTTTGCGAGACTTTAACCGATTTCGCAGCGAAAGCTTTTGCGAAGTCAAATGCAACCCGATTTTAAAACATAATTCATATATACTCCGCTCCTATTATTATAAGCGAAATGATATTATAGCATATAACCTTCCTCAATAAATGGGCTGTCTAACACTAAAAGGTTTTTTTTTATTTAGAAAAGTTGTTCCTTTTCTTTATGATTAACGCGTTCAAGCAAACAAACTTTTTAACTTTATAATATAAGTAAAGATACATTTTTATAGAGCGCGGCAGTATACCTACTAAGGATGAGATATGTTGTAATTACGAAATCATAAAATAAATATCAATAATAAGTTTTAGGAGGGCTATTCTCAGAACCTTGATATAACAACGAATTCGATATTTAACCTAAATCACTGGATTTTTCAGGTTTTCTTACGAATCGTTTTAATCTTTTTTTATGTCCGAGAATTGCCATCTGAGTGCCAATTGTTGAATAATCACAGACAAAATTATAGAATATCTAAAAAAAAAGCAAATAAATTCTACCGTCTTTAGGTAATATATCGAACTAGCTAGTAAAATATCGAACTCACGCCACGGCGTTGCTCGCATTTTTCCGCGGTAAAACGTAATATATAGATTATCCTGGATAAAAATCTAAATTTAAATGTAAGAAAAACCCCTGATTCCAATATATTTATTTTCCTTAAAAGTAAAACACCATAATATTTAGTAAATGTGCACGCGATTTCATTTTGATACCCCACTCGAGTATATTTGCAGATTTTCAGTTTTCCTTTCCCACTCTTACCCCTATAACTTTTAAACGGCAAAACCGATTTTCATGAAACATGTCTAAGAACACTCGCACCAAACTCACTTTTCATACAAAAAAAAACTAGATTAAAATCGCTCCATCCGGAGCTATGAGGTCACAGACAAACAGACACGTCAAACTTATAAAACCCCTCTTTTTTGGTCGGGGGTGAAAAATGCTATCTAACAGTGAAGGAAGAGATTATTGGGTTCAAACAAACTCTTTGGTTATAACTTAGTATAATATCATAGGCGTGAAATTTCCCTTGCCACAAAATTTTCCACAATTTTGATCATTACAACAGTTCCAACATCAAGGAAAATAAAAGATGAAGCTTAAGAAACAAATAAAAATATCTTCCTTATCTTAGCGACAAGTTATGAAAAATCAGTAAGGCACGTCTAAAGGTATAGAAGTGGTTCTAAGAAGCTAAGGGCTATTCCTCAATTACCCACAAGAGAAATACCATCGAGTGCTTGTCACTGCTCTAAGTGTCTTCTGACAGGGCAATTTCCTGCTTTGTTTGACACCATTCGGTAAATCTGAAGGAATTTTATTGTTATTGTTCTACTGCTGGGTGGCCCATTTATATTTCTTGAAGTGATAATTTTAAGGGGATTTTATTATTGAAGTGATAACTTTTATCACCGGATTTGTTAACGCGTAACGGCAACCTGATACCTCAAGTGTCGCATTAACTACTTTAACTACACTCGTGCGTTTTAACTAACGCCATCTATGAAGAAAATTGTGCAAGGTTTGACATTCCGCCAAGTTATTTCGAAGACAAAAACGAAAACGTTTTTTTTATTATAATGCCTTTTACCCCAACAAGGGCCATTATTTTAAACGACTTTATTCTTCCACTAGTGATGTGACGATTATTATCTAACAAAATTACGAGGATGTTTTGGGAATTCCTATGGATCTTTCCATTAAAAATAATTAGTATCCATACGAGAATTCATTATTTTTCAAATAATATTGCTCTAGCTTCGTCCTCATTCGAATCAGTTATAGGTAAGGTCGATAACATTTTTTTTAGAACGTATAGTTAAATACGATTATGTTACCGCTCGACATACCTACGTGTTTTAAGTAAGGACTAACGGACAAAATATATAGCAATTTCATAAATATAATAGCTAGTTACGTATAGTTCATAAATGGCTTAGCCCACAAATATTCAAAAATTATTATAACCTTAGCATCAAATCTATACAAATTATTATAAAGCCGAAGAGTTTGTTTGTTTGATCGCGCCAATCTTCGGACCTATCCGTCCAGTTGGAAAAAACCTTTCAGTTTCGATAGCCTATTAATCGCAGAAGGCTATTTATTATAGGTGGAAAAATCTAGTTGTAAAGTTGGTGTATAAAAACATTAAACCTACTAATAATAATCTATACTAATATTATAAAGTTGAAGAGTTTGTTTGTTTGTTTGTTTGAACGCGCTAATCTCCGAAACTACTGGTTCGAATTGAATAATTTTTTTTGTGTTGGATAGTCCAGTTATCGAGGAAGGCTATAGGCTATATAACATCACGCTACGACCAATAGGAGCAAAGATATAGTGGTAAATGTGTAAAAAACGGGAGAAATTGTTCATCTTTGAAGCCTTCCGTTGCGTGCGCCGTGAAAACGGTTCAAGATACACAAAAAATATGTATTAAAGAATAATAGCTCTTTTAATGATCTAAAAAACAGTCCGCGATAGTATATGTCTATCTTTCAAGATTAACTCACAAAAACCGTTTTTATGGTACCTAATTTGGTCGAAATAATTTGTTTAAGTTGTATCAACATAATAATATTAATCTTTATTCAAATAAATATGTTGTTGATTAAGAGTACTTCATCCATTATAACGCGGGTAGCACCGCAGGGCACAGCTAGTATACTATAAAAACTAAACCTGTTTATTTCTACAAAGTAATAAACCTCACTATTTAGTTGACATATTATTCAAATTTGAGAAGAAATATTTGTTGAATCACGTTGTTTAGTAGAATGTGTATATATAAACTCGCTTTGCCCACCACTAGGCTGCATAAGGTTAATGTATCATTCAAAGGGCAATGTATACGCTTCTACAACAAGATTCCCAAAGAATTGCAACAGTTGTCAATTACTAAATTTAAGAAAATTGTAAAAAACAATCTTTGTAAAAAAGCTTATTATAATATATCGGATTACCTTGAGGACAAAACTGCTTGGGACGGAATCTGCTCCAACACAATATCAAAAACAAGACTAACAAACAAATAATGATTGTAAAGTTTCAATACAAAAATGAGCTAGAGTTTCTAATCGCTTCTTTGCTCTAGTGTAAAAAAAGCGAAGCGACCAGATACCATAAATTTATTTCCTACTTATCTATAAGCACCTATGACCTATATGTTTTTTTTGTAATCTATTTGACGTGTCTAAGTTTTGTAAAATCAAACTATGGAAATAAATAATTTTGTATCTTGTATCTTGTATCTTGTGGGATTCGAACCCACACCTCATAAGCGTCAACGTGCTACGCAACAAAACCAATTTACACTTGCAACTCTCGATCAAGCCTCAATCTTATAACCTATTTCGAAACCCGCATTCGCTACGTTTTTCATAAGTTATGTGATTTGTCTTAGTTCAACCTAATAGTTAGGTTTGTCAACCTGTATAAACATTTTTTTAATGGACTATAGATCTTTAATTGTCCACAATATCCTCTGATGGTAAGACATAAACATGGTGAACACAACTACTAATATCCGAATGCAATGCAATAAAATAACAGCAGTCGCAGCGCTATTTGTTTTCTCCAAATGGTTGTCAAACAAAGACGTGGCTCGTTACGTGAGCTACCTTCAAATACGGAGCTTTGAATTGCAGCTTTTCTATACTAGAGAAATGTAAAAGTCAACCACAGACTTGTGTGCATAGAGGTATATTGCTCTTATATCACAGTATTTGACGTTTGCGGTGAGGATTAACGATAGGACGAGATTATGTGATCGGCCTAAATAAAAAGCGGCTTGGACTTTATCCTCCTCCTTGCTTCGTGGTCCTCAAATGCTGAAGGTCGTGGCCACCCTTAAGAATCACTTTCTCTCTCACGATCTTTTACCATCTGATCTTTTTTCATTTTGGACTTTATACGGTTCGACATTTAGAAAATATTACTTGAAAGTGACTTTAATAAAGTTTTTTTTTGTGAATTATTTGTGGTGATAAGGTAAATAAACCTTGATATTTTATAGAACTTTCTTATAAGTTTGTAGGAAATCATAAAAACAGTACAATATTTTATTATTCTTGCATATTTTACTTAAAAGTATCAGCTCATGCGGAAATAAAAACTTTTCGTGAGCTACCTTCAAATACGGTGCTTGTAATTTAAGTTTTTCCATGCAAGAAAATTTTAAAGTAAACCACAAACGTTTTTGACGTTTCCGATGAGGAATAAACCAATGGACGACAATTTAGTTGTTATCAAACACAGCGTTGAGTTTGCTGGGATTTACTTTAATAAAAGTTTTTGGGAAGCAACTTTTAACAATGAGGTACTTGTATTTTATATATTTACATTATAGCAATTACAATACAATTTGGAACAAGACGAAATTACAAAATTAAAACTGAATAATCTCGTATCCTAGTTTTTCTAATTTTAATTAGATGTTTTCTTACATAGATTCAGGAAGAAACGCAATTCGCTGTGAATGTCTGAAAACACCTCCTCCTCTCTTAGGCTTTGCGCTCATTGAAGTCAAGTTGGTTTCAAAACATTGTAATCTCAACACATACATGTCGTTGTGCGCGGCTTCATCTTCATTCTGTAATACTGTTTTGCAACTGACTGCAAAGCAGTTTTGTCTTGGGTCAGCGCGAAGCCTTACATTTTTCATTCTTAGATAATACAGGAAGAAAAGCAATTCGCTTTGGATGTCTTACAAACCACTCTTATCTGCTCGTAGTTTCCTGTTTATTTTTCACAAACCCTTTGCACGAGAGCTATATTCTTTTAAAGAGTAATGGAGATAGACGAGTTCTAAACTCAAAGCTATCTGTGCAGTATTGGAGCTTATTTGCCGTAAAATGGCCAGCGATCCAACTTTCTAGCCGAAAAGCTTCGTAAAAATATTATAAAGTCGGTCGACGGTATATTCTAGTCCATATTTCGACAATTCTTATTTCAACAAACATTTTTTCACACAGAACATTATTATTTTTACGTTTAGAATTTGGTACATAGGTACCTAACTACTACAACTTGTAAAATTGCTCTTATATCTATAGCGATAAATAAATAATAATAAATAGTAGGTATAAGTTGACATGAGTTTCATCACTGGCCGCCGAATCACGTTTTTTTCAAAATGGCGGACTAGTAGGTATGCCTGGCACCATACAAAAATGTTAGAACCCTTTTATAATCGTATATATCCCATAGATTGGAAATTTCGCTATTCCCTGAATTTCCCCATAAAGGGGTACAACATTTTATATATATAGCTATTAGAATACATATAAGTAAAGATAAAAAAAGTACTATATAGTAGTATATCTATTCTAATATACCATTTATATTAGAATAGATATAGAGTACAAATAGCCACATTATTTCATTACAAGTCAGTGACTTTCTGACTGAAACGGTTTGCGCTTTCCACGTCGACCCGACCCAACCCCTTCAATGATAATTCTCGGAGCCATTTCTCATAATCAAGTGGAAGCTGACTCTCCAGTTTTGGCAGAGACCCGAAACTGGTTGTCTGAAAATTGGCATCGCCTTAGTGGCCTTAGCTTGGAAAATCACTTGTATTTACATAAAATGAAAACGCTTCCTCTGTCTGTCTGCTTAGTTATCTTGAAGTGATGTGTAGAATTTATACTGTTTTCATAAATAGATTGAAATTACAGAAAACTAGCAGCGCAAAGCGGTGTTACCCTTGAAAATTAATTCATTTGTTATTACAATTTCAATTGTTTTAGATATTTATTCTGCTATTCGGAATGAAGACAAATTCAACAAATTAAACACCATAAAGGTACACCTAGCCGTTTGTTTGTTTGTTATAGTTCTGCGGTCTCTTTGTAATCTGTTGTCAAATAAATATATACTATTCTATTCTAGAGTTGTAAGTTTTAGAATAAAGTCGACTTTGGTTTACAATTAAATGGTTCCGGCGAAATTAATGGATGCAGCAGGGGAAGGCCACTAGTTATCATACAAATATTATAAAGGCGAAACGCGTGTACGTATGTAAGGGTGTGTGTTTGTTGCTCCCTCACTCATATACCTGAATGGATTTTGATAAAACTTTACAATTATATACCTAGCTTATATATCAGAATAGATCATTGGTCACAGTTAACCGCGGTAAAATACCACTTTTGGCCGGAAAATCGATTATTACACGATATGATACTCGGCGTACGCCAATAATGTAGCCAAGTGATGTACATTGCAGTGATTCTTGTTCAAGTTAATCATCTTCAAAATGCATATACGTATTCAATAGTTCATATTGATATTCCTGACGCGCAGATCAGGCCAGCGTCTGCCTCTGTTCAATTCCTTAAAACTACCAAGAACAAATATAGTTAGCTTTCCATGTTGGTTGTTAATCAATGGATTCCGTCAACAAATCCGTCCATTTAGTTAAATTCACTTCTCTTTAAAATTTAATCAACTAAAAGGAAAAGAAGGTTCCACTTTCGCATTGCCTCTATTAAGCCGGACCGCCGCATTCATGTGAATTTGATCCCTTTATTTGAATTCATAAGCAATACCCCAAAGGTAGGAATTCCAACGAATATTTTTCCGGGGGATAGGTAATCATAATTTCGTATAATTTTCCACTGCTCAGTCGTTTTTTCATCGATTTCCGGAAATTATTAAGAAAAGGAAATTGGATCTCTTTTTGATGCAAAGGGGCGAATGTAATCTCGTAAAATAAAAATAAACGCTATATGAGACCATTTATGGAGCTGGCAAATTGGACGATGGGTTTATAACCACCACGTGATACGATTAATGCCATAAAATTACTGGAAATAAATTGAACGTTTATACGACAAAGTCTTTTGAATTAAAAACTTTTAAGGAAAGATCTATTTTATGCTGTTGTAATTTTCCATTCAAATTATGTTTTTGCTTTTTAATATTTTATTAGATATTGAAAAAGTTTTAGATGCTAATGTCAATTATATGCCTAAATAAATCTAAATTTAAAAATGTTGAATAACATTTTGTTCAATTTCCTTAAAAGTAAAACACCCTTTATATTTTGTAATATGCACGCGATGCGCTTTTATTTGGTACCCCACTCGAGTATATTTGCAGATTTTCGGTTTTCCTTCCCCACTCTCGCCCCCATAACTTTTAACAGACACGTCAAACTTATAACGCCTCTTTTTTGGTCGGGGGTTAAAAATATTTTAACCTGAACATGACTTGCGCGTCCGGCAATAAATTCACTTATGTGACACAACAATTATAATAAGTACATTGCAAATTTTTTGTTTGTATATGTACTGAATTGACTATAGACAAAAACAATTGTTCAATTGATTCAAAGAAATCAAATATTATTTGTTACTTTGAATTCCGGTCTAGATTCGGTCTGTGTGAAATTGTTCAAATATATTATTCCCTTGTTTGCTCAAAATTATATATACCTACATATATAGGTAATAATATGTAAAACACACCCTTTGTACCAAAACCCTTGAAAGCAGGGTCCACACTTGTATCATTTCGGCGTATCGTATCCCCGTCGCGTATCCTCGGCGCGTATCATGATCGCTAGTTTGGACGCAAACTGATACACGTTAATGATACATGCCGTATCCGATACGGCCCGATCCGCACCCGATCTCCAGTGATCGCGTATCAAGATACACCGCGTATCCGATACGCGTATCACGGTAGTATGGACGTATTTTGATACTGTATCATGATACTGTATCATGATACTGTATCGTGATACACCCCGAACCATCCTGTGTCGGTTTTTCCGCGATCATCAAAGGGGATACGCGTTGCATTGAACAAGTTTGGACGTGAATGCTTGATGCAGTGCTGCCAAACGACGACCTCTGTGGCTCGGTGGGCGAACGTCCGCCTGCGGCGCAGGAGGTTGCGGGTTCGATTCCCGCCGGGGGACCAGATTTTGTACGATCTATAATTTCTGGTTTCGGGTCTGGGTGTTTTCTATGTATCATATATGTATGTATTTACAAAAAAAAATGTATCTATGTAGTATATCCGTCACCTAACACCCATAGTACAAGCTCTGCTTAGTTTGGGGTTAGGTGATGATGTGTGAGTAGTCCGGAAATATTTATTTTATTTATATTTAATGCTGCGGCAATTACCGTGTTCTACGGCTTTCAGGCCAAAATATTACACAATGCACTGCCTACGGCTGCAACCCTGTAGCCGTAGCAGTTTCTACGGCTATTCGCAAATTCTACGGTAATTGATTAAATCCGATGCGCGAAATTACTCACTTCTCACTGACCCAAATATGATTTGACAGGAGATCGAGAGGAACAGCACTTTGGGATTGTCGATTTTAAACATCGGAGTAGCTAACTGTATTCGATTAATAATCCAAATATACCGAAAGCCAACATTGCAAAGTTGTCTATGGTTGTATGGATTTTGTTACTCTTGAAGTTACTTGTTACATTTTCTTTTTGAAGCGTCCATATTTGTAAAGTTAAATTTGATACGCTGAAATGATACAGTATCACATAAAAGTATAAAATGAGCGTCCATACTTATGATACGGATACTCGATACGCCACGCCTGATCGTGATACACCGAAATGATACAAGTGTGGACCCAGCCGAAGAAGCTCTGATACGACCGAATAGAATACAGTTCGTTAGCATCTACAAACGAACTTACTATGCAATCAGGAAAGCGAAATTAGCCTTCAACTTCATCACTAATATTATTACAACGAAATTTAAACGAATTGTGATAAACAACACAAGGCAAAGACATTACCTAATGAACTTGAAGGTAAAAACTGTATTTAGTTATTGAGTTTACCAGTGATACTTTAAATTATAAATAAATAAATATTTCCGGACTAACACAACATCAACTAACCCAATCAGTAATTTATTATTCTATGCCAATACTAAGCAAAGCTTGTACGGTGGGTGTTGGGTGACTAATACACTACATAGATATATTTTTTTGTAAATACATACTTATGATACATAGAAAACACCCAGAACTGAAACCAGAAATTGTTAGTCGTACAAAATCTGGTCCCCCGGCAGGAATCGAACCCGCAACCTCTTGCGCCTCAAGCGGACCTTCGCCCACCGAGCCACAGAGGTCGTCAATTATGTAAAGTATATTAAGTAAAATATGATGAAAGTAGAAGCAACATATATAAAAAAAAAATTCCTAACAATCTACTAGTTATATCAGTTGGTAACGAATTACAACTACCGTAACCAGCTGCTGTTTTAACTAATCTTTTAAATCGCTTCGGATCCGCGGACTCCATTCGAGAGCTTGACCCCAACAGCCATTAGTAATAATTACGTTCATAAGCTAATTTTAAAATTAGTTTATGAACGTAATTATTAGTAGTTACTGTGCCATAATATATTAATATTAATATCTGAAATACTGAAATTTTTATTTTAAACTGTTGTACAAAAGGTTTTATAACTAAAGGGTACAACTTTCTACAGCAGTACAGTACAGGTACAGTTTTTTATCTTGGAAAGTTCTTGTTTATAAAAGTAATTTAGAAAAGCCACCTACTATACGATGAATGAAAAGCTTTTTACTACATTATATGAATTTCACTCATGTAACATTTATTTTTAAGAAGAAAGCATAGACAAAAGAATAGCCACAGATTTTTTTTGACATATGAAATGTAATGCATACGTAATATAGATATTATGATATAAGTAAATTAGTGAACTTAACTAATTACATAATTAATAATTAATTAATATAATTAATTATTGAGTAAGTATTGTCAAAATGGCGTTCAACTGAATAACATCTTTTTCACTTTATAATTTTATTTAAATCGACACTGGCAAATTTTCGCCTCAAGCGCAAAGTCCAATTACAAGAAACTGAACTATAGATACTATATTGAACTAAAATTACATTCCAACCATAATAACAAGACCCTAGTTTATTTATTAATTAGAACGGTTAACAATAACAACTTACACTAATCAAGAGGGAGGGAGGCTTATGTCCAGCAGTGGACGTTGTACAGCTGAAATCATGATTTTTGATATGAAGCCATGTTGATCGATTTTTATTAAAATGTTTGTTTGTTTGAGTAGCATTATTTAACTAAGAAATCTACTTTTTTTATTAATGTGACACTTGGTAAACTGTCGTTTTAAGCGCAAAGTCCAATTATAAAGTTTTCTACCGGCGGCTTTGCTTTAAAATAGATTGCTTTTATAGATTTAGGTTTTGCTTATATATAACAGATTCCCCCGCGGTAAAAAGAAGCCTTTACAGGGGTTACAGCTATGTCCATGCAAAATTTTATCCCAACCCGGCTTTGCTCGCAATACATTATTTTCCGCAAAAAACATACCTATTATATACCGCGGTTAAGAGTAGCCTATGTGTTATTCTGATAAACAGGCTCCGGTTATGAATATATTAGGTGGGTCAAGTGTATAATTGACATT
The DNA here is from genome assembly GCA_929108375.1 of Gymnoscelis rufifasciata. NCBI lineage: Eukaryota > Metazoa > Arthropoda > Insecta > Lepidoptera > Geometridae > Gymnoscelis > Gymnoscelis rufifasciata. Next base: position 4,906,698 of record OV815302.1, on the reverse strand, counting down.
TTAATGATCATTTCGAAAAGGAGAAATAAACAATGAAACGTAAATTATTCATGAATTCTTTGAAGGTTATTATGATTTCACTCACAATTTTAGATATTCCAAGCATTTCAGAATTAACTTTGTCCTTAAAAAGCCTCCGCTGCAAAACAATATTAATAGAAATATACAATAACGGTAGGACTGTTTAAACATTATAATGAAATGAAATTAAGTATACCTAATTAACAACAATAAAAAAATACTTATAATAAAATGTATCTATGTAGAATATCAGTTAGTTAGAGTCAGATTAGTTGGGGTTAGGGGAAGCTGTGTGATTAGTCCTTAAATATTTATTTTTCCAAGACCCCCATGTCTCGTGTCCGTCTGTCTGTAACTAGACAATGATTAATGGCATTAGAAAACTAGAGTTTTATTGTATACAGCCGTATACATTCGTTATTTTTTGATTGAGTGACAGAATATTGCTTCGAATAAATAATAAACTATCGGCCCGGCCCCTGCTTCGCACCTAGTTGACCGTATTGTGAATCTTAACCATTCTCTAACCCACTTAAACACACTAAAAAAAAATAATCAAATCGGTCTAGCCGTTTAGTAGGAGTTCAATGACTAATACACGTACAGAAGATTTATATAGGTATACTAGTGGCCCGCCCCGGCTTCGCACGGGTTTTTATTCAATTTTTTTTTAATTTTTATTCAAAATTGTGAATCTAAACTATTCCCAGATCCCCTTGAACACACACAAAAAATTTCATCAAAATCGGTCCAGTCGTTTGAGAGAAGTTCAGTGACATACACACTCACAGAAGAATTATATATTATATAAAGATAATTTATCCTGCATAGCTAGGGAATCCTCGTTATTAAAACCCAGCTTGCTTTTTCATTAAAAAAAAATTGTAAATTTAATTAAACAATCATGGATGTATTTATTTTCTTTAACATTGTATGTAAAATTTTATAAAATTTGTTTGTGTTTTTTGTTTATTATTTTGACGTTTCTAACATTTGTAAATTCAAACAATGGAAATAAACTATTTTATATCTTCTATTTATCATTGAAGTTGCAAATGGAGACGGAAAATGGCGTTTAATTGAGTAAGTAACATCTTTTTCACTTTATTCTTTTATTTAACACGACACTGGCAAACTGACGCTTCAAGCGCAGAATCCAATTATAAGAAATTGAATTGAATTGAAGTTGCAAATCAATAATAATTTTAATCAATAATTTTATTCTTTTTATCACTCATTTATGTTTATAAACTATTAGCGTACGGAATCCTAAAACGCAACTTTTAAACATAATTAAAATAGCATTTTATTGCTTTGTTCAATCCGTTCGTTCAAGTACTAGGGTACTTACTATACAACAATAAGCCATAAACTATTTATGATTAACGGCATATCCGGTCCAAGTATGCCGTGCCGTGCCGTTCAAGAGCAGGCATTGGCATTTTTCAAGGCGTCCTATTTTTACAATGCACGTGCTTGCCAGGCCGCCAGATGTGACCATTCATCGGTATCGATGTTATTTGATGTTTCACAAACTGATTTATTTACAGGAATTATATATATTATAGGTAAACTACACTGAATTGCACGAATGTGCAATTCAGTGTAGTGTGAATGAATAAAAAATAAATAAATTTGATGAGTTGAGATGGACTCATATCTAGGGGTTACGACATTTTATAAACATTTTGCAATAAATAAAATGAGATTTTGTTTTAAAGTTAATAGAGATGCTGTTGGGGCGTTCCCCCATACAAGAACTGACCTCGCATACGTCGGTTAATTTACGAAAATTACGTTTGTTGTATCCCATACAACATTTATATGTTTATTATTGTGTGTTTTTAGTATTTATATCTGCAAGAGAAATACGTTATACTACAAAATTTCAATTCTTCTATCTATCATGTTTAATAAGGTATACAGCCTGGTGCAGCTAGACAGACGACGTAGTCTCAATAATAGGGTCCATTTTTACCCTGGGGTACGGAACTCTAAAAACAACTTAGTTACAACTATGTGACAAATAGCGGTAATCGCTAAAGAGCAATCTTATCAAAATTACTATTAATTGTCATGAGATGTATTATGTCGAATATATATATATAGATACTAGCTGACCCCAGCAAACTTTGTTTTGCTAAATTAAAAATAGATGTTGGCCGATTCTCGGACCTACTCAATATGCTCACAAAATTTCATGAGAATCAGTCAAGCCGTTTCGGAGGAGTACGGGAACGAAAACTGTGACACGAGAATTTTATATATAAGACTAGCTGACCCCAGCAAACGTTGTTTTGCAAAATGAAAAATAGATGTTGGCCGATTCTCAGACCTACTCAATATGCTCACAAAATTTCATGAGAATCAGTCAAGCCGTTTCGGAGGAGTACGGGAACGAAAACTGTGACACGAGAATTTTATATATAAGATATATATAGCTGTATAACAACATAAGCACACCAACTCGTATATCTTTAAACAACGATGTGGCCAAAATTGGCTTTGTGGGTTAACAACCTACCCCTAGTGATTGCTCGCTGCCCGTCCAAACTAGATTACAGGTTCGTCAGCTTTAGCCCACGCACAGCTTCCGGCTGACAGCGGAATTCCACAGGTGCTGGGTGTTTAGTTGTTCTTCTCTATTGGTATATCGGGCCACTATGAATATGAAGGATATATAGACACATGAAGGACCGCGGTGGAATAGCGAGTGAAACCGCGTGCGCCCGCGTAGATGTTATACGTGTGTTTTCTACGAGGCGGTTCTCAACGGACTGTTTGTCACCTTATCGTATCAAGAATGATCTCAAATCAAGTAGGCGTTGTACCCACAATTAAAAAAAAATAGTTATCAAATTATCAGGATCTACCCTCAAATTGTGTATTCTTGATATTGGCAGGTTGTTTAGTTACACACATGAAGGAAATAAAATGTAAATAATTCATATTACAAATAGTACCTAAGTATTCCGCTACGGAACGAACAAGTTTCATTAAAATCCTAAAACTTATATAATTGCTCCCATTGCTCCACTGTGTGGTTTTTTGTCGATAAAAGTTAACATACAGCACGTTGGTAAAGTATCAAAAATCCGATCTCTAACACAGTGTATAAATATTGTAACATTAATTTATTTTAGACCAAACCTTCACGACTAAAAAAAATGGTAAAATGTTTTTAAATAATCTATATAACAGAGTTCAGTCAGCCTGTTCTTTTTTTAATCGGACTTTAGTCTATGCTAAGAAAGTTATAAATGCTAAAAGGGTGTTAAAAGGCTCTTAACTATGGGCTGTTGTTATAGATTCAGTAGTATAGACCCATCGCTTCTGTGGTAAGGGCCCTGAATCTAATGAATTTATCATCTAACCGGAAGATAAGGAGCGCTCTATCGATTAATTCATTTAGAACCCGCTAGAGGTAGCGGGTTCGATTCCCGCCGCGGATGAAAGTGTTTGTATGGTCTGCAAGCACTTTCTCCTTGGTCTGGGTGTTTAATATGTATAATAAAAATATCTATATATGTATGCCTATTATATTAAGTATATCAGATATCTACCCGTAACACAAGCTTAGAGCTTACCACGGGGCTAGATGCTGTTGTGTGAATTGTCTGGAAATATTTATTTATTTATTTAATAAGATGCCTACCTACTAGACTGATTATAAATAATATGTTAATAACTTTGCAGGTAAAAAAAATCGCCACTTGCTCAATCATTTAAAAAAAAACAAAAGTTTTTTCTTATTCAGTACTTCAGTCTTTTTATTGAATTAGTTTATCGCTATTCTTAATAATTGAAATCCGTTAGATCTAAGCGTTCGGACTATACTATGGTAAGATATTTGTTAAACCGGTCTATAAGCTTTGAAATTTTCTCCTACAACCTTACAATATATATTATTAAAAATATCTGTACGTGGATATAGGTAGGTACAGTCAGCTATAAATTAATATAAGCGTCTATAGTACGCAAAATAATCTGAAAAACATTACACTAAAATGATATTAGGCACACTACCGTTGACGGATTTGTTTGCCTAGATATTTTTTAACACCTTGTCAGCTTATAAAACTACTAGCTGACCCCGGCAAACCTTTTTTTTGCAAAATGAAAAATAGATAGTAGCCGATTCTCAGACCTACTGAATACGTATATAAAATTTTGTAAAAATCGGTAAAGCCGTTTCGGAGGAGTATGGCAACGAAAACTGTGACACGAGAATTTTATATATTAGATGAAACAATAGAAGCGAGATACATATTTCGAACAATTGGGCGCATACAATATTTTGATAATTCGAACACCTTTTCAAGTCTAGTGCTAGTCAATTTGGTTATACGTTTTTTTAATTATTTTGAATTTTCTAGAAATAAAAGCCGTGTTGGCTAAGTAGGAGCACACTCGACTTTCATTCCGGAGGTCGTGGGTTCCAACCCCGCCATGCACCTCTGGATTTTACTTCTTGAAAAATGTATGTATGTGAAGGCAGACATCGTGAGGAAACCGGATGTTCTGACAACTTTGATGTGTTTGAAGGACATGTGATTCACCAACCCGCACTTGGCCAGCGTGGTGAATTAAGGCCTAATTTCCTCGCCAAGAGAGAAATCCTGCTGTCCTAGTGGTGGGAACGCTAATAGGGTGATAATGATAATGATATCAATTTGACGCTGACAGTGCATAAGTTTCGCATAAATTAAATTCTAAGACGATATAGATACCTATTGTTATGAAAAACTGAACATTTACAATACAATACAATACATAAAAACACTTTATTGCACACAAAGGAAAACAAAATACAACAACACGTAGGAAACCAAATGTACAATGGGCAACATTTGTCATGAATTGAGATATTAATCAGATGTAGGGACGTAAGCTGCAAGTTTAGTCGTTTTAAACTGTATGCTTATAAGGAACCTCATCCCTTATACAAATGAACCAGCACACAGAGTACTTTTTGGATTTAAATTGAAGCGACTTAATTATGAATGTCACCTGACTTAAATTATAATTACTTATGCAGTGGCTTTTAATTTATACAGGTATATCTTAAACAGCGGATGGTCAGGAAATTACACACTTTTGATGTAAAATTCTGAGTTTAATGGATTTTAACAGCGGTTCTTTTGTGCGATAATAGCACTACCTATACAAACGGACCGTAAAATGGAACGTAATAAAAGCATACAATTTCTAGCCAAGTGAAGGTACTTTTGTTATGTTCCCTACCTTACTATAGATAGGGTTTTTTTATAAACAGGCCAAGATAAAAAGCACTTTAAGCATGTTATTTCGATAGCAGAACTTTATAACGCAACGTTAAATGAATTATCACTTTAACTTTATATTAAAAGTGATAATTAATTTGACGTTGCGATTTATGGCTCAAACAAGCTGTTCTCCCAAAGGACTACAGAAATACGCTTTGGTATAAAAGTACTATTATTCTCATTTCATTAGCCCTACCAAGAGTCGCCCTTTACGACTGTTGGATACATTTGACAGATAAAGATAAAATTATAGTTGTGAAAAATCTGTCAAATGCATGGGCTTGCAACATGTTGTAATTACGTCGTCGTAAGTGGTGGACATATCATATTTATTGAACGTAATTTCATCTTGAAATAGAACAAAAAATATAATTTAGTAAGTAACTCTGTTGGGTTTTATAAAGATACTTGAGCCACACATTTGTGTAGAACGGAATGTAGCGTAGGAACTCACAAACTCGGAAGATTACGCTCCGTTTGACCTGACCCTAATCCGTATTTTACGATTAACTCTTGTCCTTAAGAACAGTTGCTCTTCTCAAGAATGTGTAAGTAAAAATACGATACATTAACTTTGTTAAAAAAATCAACAACTATGTTTAAATAACTCTAAGAGAATAAGAGAAACTTCAAGTCGCATTGGACGTAAGAAGGAAAAGTTTTAAATAGATTTAGCAACATGAAATTACAGATAGTTTCATCTGTCGGTCCTGGAACGTGAGGATACAAGGAGTTTGCTTTCAAGAAGTTTCGTATCAGAAACTGGATAGTGTTTGTGCAGTGCTTTTTAATTATGTCAGGTATTGTATAACTACTTATTTTTTTCTCTGTGTATATAAGTGTACTTCTGTTGTCTCTTCCTTCATTGGTCTATTTATTTAAATAGTGCCTTGGTTAGGATATAATGTGAAACATAAATTCTCATAAATTTATGTCAACGTAGATTTAATTCATTATTATACATACTATCTAAAGATTATTGAGCTTTTTCTCTTTGACAGTAAAAGGCACTACAGTTTAATAATTTCCTGAACTTTATTTCATTTTGTTAAAAAAAACACTGTTTCACATTATATCCCAACCAAGGCACTATTTAAATAAATTATATTAAAGAAATAGACCAATGAAGGAAGAGACAGCTTAGGTACACTTATATACACAGAGTAAAAAATAACTAGTTATACAATGCCAGACATATTTAAAAAAGAACTGCACAATTTTCATTGTTGAAGTGAAACTTCTTTAGAATCGTTGTGATTTCAGACCGGACGCAACGGAAATACGTCAGGTAAGCCAATCTTAAATGCTAACAAGGTTAAGCAACTTTCCGGATCGCCAGTACTTGGATGGGTGACCGCCCGAACAAAATCTTTTTGCACAGTATATTTTTATTCATCTCATTCTTTTGTCGATTTACTGAAGTTTCACTTCTACCGTGTGTGAATCGCACACATAATCTTTCTTTTATTTTTTTTAATATTGGTTTCGTTTAGGTATTTATTTTACGTTTCTCAAAACACTTCCAGGTTTTCTAAAAATATATACTAAATCGATTTAAATTAAATGTTTCGAAATAGGTATCTTAATTTTTAATATTGTAATAAGATTGTCGGAACCAAAATTTAGACGTAAAAAATATAGTACAGTAGTAGTTGTTATTTCAATGTTAACACTAATCAGAATAAACTCTGTTGCAAATGCTATTCTCATTCCGAAGGCCACACAAGTCGCGACAATCTATCTGACTAATAGAAACTATCACGTATTCTACCGTACCTACACTTCAAAGTATTAGACGTAATCTTACTAACTAATACAAACTATCACGTATTCTACGTATCTTCAAGGTATCCGACGAACGCTACGATTAATATTAATTCAGTAATTATCGATGCATAACGATTCGATGGATGGGTAGAACAGGCACTTCAAGCGTACATGTGAAGCTTAAACTATGTTGGAGGTACAGAAAACCTTATCATACGTCTCAGAGACGATCATATGCAAAATACCTAATAAGTGTTTGAGCACAAAAATATCCCTATTTCAGGAATATTGTTTATACGAAAATTTAATTTGGTGTTTGAATTAATAATATATTAACAATTGTTATCGGTTTAAAACTACAATTATTTATTTATTTATTGCAACAAAATATCAACATGGCTAAAATAGCAAAATGAAATCCACTTTACAGTAAATTTAAACGTTTCTCGTTTTAGAAATTCATATTTTTAGTGTTTTTGGTGAAAGAAAAAAAATATTTAGATTGATTCTTTGCCTCGCACGCGTATATATTAGGCTTTAAGGGTTATTAAAGATATCGTTGTTTAAAGCATGATAAAAGGTTTAAAGAAGGACTTTGCTTGCGGCGCAAGGGTAAGATTTATTATATTCTGTCACCACTTCTTCCTTAGTCAATGTCTAACATAGCCATTCAGTATTCTAGAAACATCGACGTCGATAGTTCAAGACGTTTATAGAAAAAAATGTACTTGTGATTGCAATAATTACTGGGAATTTGACCAAATATTTATTAAGGTGTATAATGAATAAATATAACATAAGATTTTTTTTGCAAGCAACAGTTTCGTAATTATATTAAATAATACTAGTAAACTGTGCGTAAAGTTTAAATTCTCTTATGAGAATTAATAATTGAAGAACCGAGTTCACATAATATTGAAGGTATTCTGTAGGTATATGATTCAGTTTAAGTCATTAATCATTAATTGTATAGAGAAAAGATATAACAGAAATAAGAAATATACTAACAGCCCGCCCCGGCTTCGCCCGGGTAATTATTCAAAATTATTTTCCCAGCAATTAGTCGGAGTTTTCACGCCGTAAAAGCCATCCATGGACTTCTACATTCGAACATTAAAAAAAAAAACAAATTGGACCAGGCGTTGTTGAGTTTAGCGCTTACCAACACATTTTGCGATTCATATTTAGATTATAGATATATAACAATGTCAAGCATAAATACGTTCCTTTTGCAATTTGGCAACATTTAAGAAGTATAAATCTATAGGGCATAGCAATTACAAGCTAACGACAGGTACCAGTACAGATCAAAAAGCCACATAAGGGCATAGTCTTATATGTATGTATGACGTAATCGCTAGGTGTGCTAGTATGTAGGAGGTTTAAGCACATAACCGAATATATGTCTTTGAGTTTTAAAAAGGTATTTAAAACACTTGAATGCGTATTCTTAACTAAAAAACAAAAAGTAATTGGTTTCGACTGCCTCAGTGGCGCGGTGGGCGAGGGTCCGCTTGCGGCGCAAGAGGTAGCGGGTTCGATTCCCGCCGTGGGGTCAAGTGTTTGTATGTTCTGCAAGCACTTTCTCCTTGGTCTGGGTGTTTAATATGTTTAGTAAAAATATGTATGTATGTCTGTTATATTAAGTATATCATAAGCTAAGAGGTTACCACGGGGCTAGTTGTTGTTGTGTGGATTGTTCGGAAATATTTATTTATTTATTCGGATCTGGGTGTTTTCAATGTATCATATGTATGTATTTACAAAAAAATGTATCTATGTAGTACACCTAACACCCATAGTACAAGCTCTACTTAGTTTGGGGTTAGATGATGCTGAGTGAGTAGTCCGGAAACATTTATTTAATTATTTATTTAAAGCTTTACGTCACGCGAAACTTCAATGTAAATACGGATACGGAAATTTTCTTTAATATTATAAATAACAGACTAATTTATTTTTTAGCTATTTGCCCTATTTGTCTTTCATAAATTAAACATAAATAATTAGTTTAAACATCAACATCATGCTGCTTCTCAGAAAATTTAACATAATAACTTTATTGTTTGTAAAAATACTTGAAACCTAATTAAGCAATAAAATGCTAATTATTCATCTTCGTGTTCTTAAACAGAGGATGATTTTATTTAATTATGTACTTATTATCATTCATTTATGTAATAAAATATTATTACTACAAGTAAATAATAATTAATAAGATACTTTGAGGAAATCCATTCATAATACTACAAAAACTATTGTAAAACAAATAAAACTACGTAGGTAATAAATAACAAACACAAAATAATTATTATAATATGCTTTGTTCTCATGAGTATTTACAAGCCACTATGTTAAAATAATACCTTAGCAACATGGGTCCCGGAAATCAATATGACTAATCATAATAATACCTATTTTGCGGTTACTCTAATATCTCTAGAACTTGTGAAATGTTTTCTAGGATTGTACTTTAAGCTATCCGGAAGTAATATGAGTCATCAACTATTTCCTCAACGGAAGTAGTGTCCAGTGACGTAATCTAAAATCATAAGTTAGGACTTTGCGCATGAGCTAAGCGACAATTATTTTTAGAACTGAGTAAACCATAAAAATGAGTTTATATACTAAAGTCAACATAATCACCACCCTCGGTGATAGAATGAGGTGAATGTTGAGTTGAGACGGATGATAATGGAAAATGGAAGCAGAAAACATGTTGTGCCGACACTACGTAATGTGGGATAAGGTCAGGAAGATGATGATGATGAATCACCACCCTAATAATGTTCCCAGTGCTGGGACACAGGGACTTCTTTCTTGGCGAAAGAGATTAGGCCGTAATTCACCATGTGGGCCAAATGCGGGTTGGTGAATGACACATGTCCTTCAAACTCTTTAAAACTCTCAGAAAATGCCGGTTTCCTCACGATGTTTGTATTACCTTTAGAGCACGTGTTTTAAAGCGCACATACATTTTTCAAGAAGATAAATCCAGAGGCGTGTGTTTTTGAACTCAGGACCTTCGGAATGAAATTCGAGTTTGCTCCCACTTAGCCAACACGGCTTATAAAGTGTGTTCCGCAAAATAACCAGCTGACAATGATCACGTGTCCGAGTAATATTTGCAATATAATGGTACCTGTATTGCGGTGATTCTCAAATCACTTGAACCCCTAAAAGATTCTGTGATTTAACTTTGAGGCGTTCGGAAGCGATATAAATCATTATTAGCTTTAAAGCGGAAATAGTGCCCAGTGACGTAATCGAAAATTATAAATTACCTGTGACGCAATGGGAGCTGCAGCGATCTAAGCGACAATAATTTTTCATTGCCGAGCATTATCTAAGTTACGAGCGTTAAAATAAAATAGTAGCTTATAGTCATTATTTTTAAAGAGACAGTAATATTTATTACACTGTTTAATGCATCGTATTTTCTTTAATCATAAAAAATCATGAGCACTTATTTGCTTAAATTCAAGGGATGCTCCGAATACAGGTGAAAATGATGACGTGCCCAATAAATATTTGTGATAACCTCTACTTGCAATGTACTGTAACATGCTGTTTGATTCGCCTTGTGCCAAACGACACTTAAAAAGAAATCGTGAACATAAAAAATACATTACTATGTATGTATATTACTCTGGAGTAAGCTAGAGGAGGCCTATACCCAGAGCGGTGTTCCAATGATAGATTATAATTAGTATATAAGGAGAAATCGTGTTTTTTAAGGTTATTGGAAATAAAGGGGCTTATTATTATTATTATATCACCTACTCTACAATCTCTACATTCTAGTGTGACAGTCGTCACAATACGAGTCTACGATAATGGACAGAATCTGACTGATTTGTTAACAACAAATAATTGCAATTAAAAATGACCAATAGTTAGTTCATTTATTCCGTATTTTATTTAGTCCGTATTGAACGCAAACTGTGACTTTTATTCCGATATTTAAAAAAAATGTTTTGAATGGTATTGCATTAAGTACATTCTTTGTTTGTGTTTTTGAGGTAAATTTATATTTAATAAATAAATATATTTATTAAATTCATCAAATAAAGTGTTGAACGACCACATTATTACATTATTGTTGATATAACAATAATGTATCTAATCGTTAGTTTGTTTATGAAGAGTCGATACAACATCTTCCGCAAAGTAGATATTGAGTGATTCGTCTTGGTTCTGAATCTGAAACCGCACTTGCCGATTGGTCAAGAAGGTCTTCTTCCAAGAATTTTACGCCACAACGGCTATCTTTAATCCGTGTTTTATGGCCAATTCATTCCAAATTCAACGAGCTAATCATTTAGATATGTAGGTAATTTCCGTATCCGTATTTCCTCATGTTTATCCTGAAGAATTTATAGAATCCCCGAGACATTTTAGAATATTATAAGCGACTCGTCCCGACTTTGACATAGATGTTAATTATTTATATGTACGCAGTTTCCTATTGTATTATGGAATAATTTTAAATACTTGCAATTCGTCGATTTTTGTGAGTTTTGCAAATAAACAGGTTAAACGGACGAAATTTTTAATTTATAATTATGAAGAGAATCGTAAAATCGGCTCTCGATTATTTGCACAGATTTTTGGCTACAATCTTTTGATCTCTAATCCAAGGCCATTGCTCATTAGTGCCTACTTATCTGCGTGAGATCATTGATTTAACAGCTGTTTTTATGCACCTACTATCTAGTCGAGTCTGCACAAGGCCTTACGCGTCATCCAGTGAAGTCACACACACGTAATAGTGCTAAAAAGCAGGTGGGTTTATAGTTCCGCGGAGCTATTATTATTGATGTTTGTATATTTCATTGATTACAAAATTGATTCTTTATCAGATATCACTCTAAGAGCTTACCATGGGGCTGGATATTTCTGTAAGAATTGAAATGAAATGAAATACATTTATGAAATGTATTTCATTTCACATTTCAAGAATTCTCTAGAAATATTTATTTAATTACTTTTATTTTTGGCATTTATATTGGTCACCGTAAATTTCCCGTTTCTCGATAAAACCGAACTGTCATTAATAGTATTTTATTGTTAACTAGCTGTGCCCTGCGGTGCTACCCGCGTTATAATGGATGAAGTACTCTTAACCAACAACATATTTATTTGAATAAAGATTAATATTATTATGTTGATACAACTTAAACAAATTATTTCGACCAAATTAGGTACCATAAAAACGGTTTTTGTGAGTTAATCTTAAAAGATAGACATATAGTATCGCGGACTGTTTTTTAGATCATTGAAAGAGCTATTATTCTTTAATACATATTTTTTGTGTATCTTGAACCGTTTTTACGGCGCACGCAACGGAAGGCTTCAAAGATGAACAATTTCTCCCGTTTTTTACACATTTACCACTATATCTTTGCTCCTATTGGTCGTAGCGTGATGTTATATAGCCTATAGCCTTCCTCGATAACTGGACTATCCAACACAAAAAGAATTATTCAATTCGAACCAGTAGTTTCGGAGATTAGCGCGTTCAAACAAACAAACAAACAAACAAACAAACAAACTCTTCAGCTTTATAATATTAGTATAGATATAATTATACGTCACAAATTATAGCTGGTTTTAAGTACTAACACCACAACTAACACAATCATGTCAATACAAATAAAAAAATGTATATATACATTATGTCAGGGCAAGATAGATATTTTATAATAAAATATACTGTGAGATATGATCACAAGATTTAAGTATTACTAAGTAAATTACAATGCTATGTTATTAGTTCGAGAAGCCGGTCTTTTTCTACGTATTCTAACATGGAGTAGTCTCAGGAACAGAACTATGAAACTGATTTCAAAATTAATTTAGTGTTGGACAGCCAACGTATTGAAAAAAGATAATAGAATCTAGATGTGTTTGTTCTGTTCTTAACAGTGTAATAATATTAAATAGCAATATGTATTGTTCGTCAGTCTGGTCTCAATGAAATCAACATAAAATTAATAAAAACACAGTTTTTGCTTTTAATGTACAAATAAACAATTTTTGAATTTTTGAAACGATTTTGTTAAAATTAGTATTGTTAAAACAGCATCCCAAACTACTACTTCCTATAATAACATAATAAGTTATATTGTTTATAACCTATAAATTAACGTATTTTTTTTTACTTGTCTCATTTTGCGGCAAAGGTTTTACACATTAGCCGTTGTTACTACAAATAATGGTCTTATAAGACTATCCATAATTTATAAAGATATTCTTTGGAAAAAAGTTATAGTCAGCGAGAAAAATACTAAAATCGAAATCAAAAAACAATCATGTAGGGATCAAAAGATTATATGGGGACACCAATGGTACAAGTACTAGAAATGAGGTGTGAGTAGCATTTTTCTAGCTGCCTGTAACATTTTTCTTTATTTCTGTCCATGCAGTTCAGAAAATATGGATAGTTTCTGAAGATCGTTTCCTTGTCGATCGTCCTATAACGGTTCATATACCTGTTCTTATGGTCCCATCTCAAAAATACACCCTGTATATCATTTAAATCATAATATATTAAAAAAAACGCCTAAACCCGGAACTAAAATTTACTATACAAGTAATTGGTCCTTCACTGGGAATCATTACCAGAGGTAAAGAATATTAAAACCGTTGTGTGGGTAATTCCCGTTCTGCAAATTCTTAACTTTTATTTTTATGTAGGTATATTCTTATCTGCATGCGTTTTATTCGATAAAATATAACTAACTTAATGTGTGTTGGACTCATATAGATAATCTACGGGTCATAGAGTCAAGGCGCGTTCCGTTTTAATTATAAACCTATGTATACTTATTTTGCCACTTAAGAATCCAACACAGAAGTTTGTTGGTCTTTAATGAGGGTTTCTGAGCAAACATAGCGGTTTTATGAACTTGTGTTGGCTAGTAAATTTTACGTAATAGGACAACATAAAGAATAGATGTAAAACTACATTTTTATTTAATAAGTAACTTAATGATATTTAATAAGCGTTCACTAGTATTATATTTTTAAGATCGTTAGTACACCTTAGACACAAAGTTTAAATATTTAAAAATACTCTTATATTTATTCATACTAAGGTTATCAAATTCAAATAAAAATAGCATAATAATAATGGTATATTAAGGGTTCATTGTTTTGATTATTCACTTACCTTTATCGGCAAGCAATAACAAAACAACAGGACAAAAACTTTTCCAAACTATATCCACAAATGATGCTGTCTATAATCGAATCAGATCCAACACTTACAGCACTATTTCAACTGAAACACATCAATTGATAGTTCGATTCACTCGATTCGGCGCGAAAACATTAATTTGGGAGATCGAATAATCGATTACGCGCTCTCTCTCCAAGCGTTGCCGCCACACTGACTGTGTCTTACGTGGTTTACTAATACCGCTACCATGAAAGGAAAATTAAATGATGAAAACTGTAACCACGAACGCTTCGAAGCACATTGCTGTCTTAAGTTCAGTTTCACATATTACTTGGAGTTTTAACTGCGCAATGTAACGTGTTATGTAGAGTATCTTGTTTTCGGTAAAGGTTATTTTGTCAACAATCGGGAAATGCGTAGCGGTGACCGGTGGAACATTGGACTCGCTAATGACATCTTGTTGAATGCGATTGTCTTACATTGAACTCAAATAATAGTTTCACGGGAATTCGAAAAAAGGATTCAAATTAAATAAATGTACTCGCTACTTTTTGCCTATTAGAAGTGTGTAGCAATAATAAAATATTTTCTACTTAGGATTTGGTTAAACCAGTATCAACTGAATGTGTTTTGTTATTACAAAACTTTAATAAACTACAACAAATTGAAACTTAACCAATTGTAAGCAATAAAGAGTTTTATGTTGTACGATTCGCCAACAGGAAAAAACATGCTAAGCTATATTCGAATAAAACGTATCTCTTCAATATTGCAAAAGTGAAATTAATACTGAAATCTGTAAACCAGTATCGTTTCGTTTCAGTGTAAATATGTGTCCTATATTGATGCCTGAATAAATATTTGAAAGGGATACGAACAAAAGCGTATAATGTGGGCAGAAAATTTTAATAAGTTCTGCCCATTTTCGTTATCCAGCTAAAACAATTCCGACAACCCTTATAAGGTAAGTATACTTACCTGCTTCGTGTACGACTTCGGGTAGGAATTTAAACAATTTTCTGTTATTTAGCGACTCTATAATTAATTTTAGATTGTTAAACAAATTAAAGCAGTAGATATGTACTCAAGTTTGAGAAAATTTGGTATTAAAGTTCTGCACAATTTTTTGTTATTGATACTAAATGTCTGAAAGTGTACTTATAAGGTCACGGTAGGAGCAAAAGGACATTGTTGGTCCATGTGCTCCTACCATTAAGAGAAACGCGTAGGAATAAAAAAATATTTATTTTCCTACCATACAATAATACAAACAGAAATACTAGTAAATATAAAAAAAAAATGTTTTATTTTTTTAGGAATAAGAGGAAGCGACTGAATTGATTTCGATTTTTTTTTGTCCTAATACTAGTGTACCGATTTGTACTACACGCGTAATGAGCAAATCTATACATTATGCCCTCCTTTGAGTCTCTGGTTAAAATATATTTAAATTTCTCGTAAAATGTCCGTTTTATCATAATATTCTCATCAAAAATACGAAGTCGCAGAGAATTTAATACTAAAATATCCGAGGCCATATGCTGTAAAACGGAAAATGTGGTTTTCGCCACTCGCTTCAAAAACAATTTTACGTACGGTCTAATTACCTATAAATACTCAGAGGAAAGCCGAACTCCCACAATTATTTAACATTTCTAAAATAGGGGTATATTCAACAAAATATTTTTGGAAATCAAGCCTTTGGTTTGATCCCCGCCGGGGGTGTTTGTATGTTCTGCAAGCACTTTCTCCATTGTCTGGGTGTGTAATATGTAAAATAAAAAAATCTATATGTACATCTATATGTATCTACATGTAAATATTGATTATACCTACCTACTAATTATATCGGATGTTACCCATAAGTCAAGCTAAGAGCTTACCACGGGTCGAAATTTTGTGTGGATTGGCTGGCAATGTACTTGTACTTGTAACTCAAAGTTATCTTAAGACGAATAGAGAAAAAAAAACACACAGGCCAAATACGATGGTATTATGTCAATTATGTCATCAAGAAGCATCCAGACAGATGAAATGAAAGCTTTTTAGTTGTAAAGTAACATACTTAATAGTCTTTAAAAGCATTAAAATAGCTCTCGTTTGTAACACAGAGATGCTGGGTCATGCATTATTAATTACACAAAGTGCCAGGCCGTATGACCTACCTTCCCATAACCTTCTAGGAATAGTCTGGCTCCTTCAGGGTTAAAGGTTAAATTAAGTTGAAATCTTGCTTCAGTTGGATTTCTGAATAGTCTATCAACTCTTCAATTATTTATGTGCTCTATTACAGACTTATTCTATTAGAGGGACCAGTCTGTCCCAGTCTGGCTATTCTAATAATGAAAATTGAATATAATCGGGCTAGACTATTTCGCAAGACCATTCATTCAGTTACATTTAGCCCCGTGGTACGATTAAGTTTGCGTTACGGGTACTAAAGATGTGATATACTGTGTATTCTATTATGTACATAAAAATATATAGAAGCACACTGCTGGGACCCAGTGGCTTCTATCTTGACGAAAGAGATAAGGCTTTCATTCACACTTACGGGCCAATTGTGAATAGAATAGAATAGAAAATTTATTCATTATACAAAACACAAACATTAGTTTGTATTTTACTATACTGGCTTACCATTAGGTAAGCCAGTGAATTAATATATCATTGTCAAGTTGTGGGTTGGTGAAATGTCACATTCCTTCAAAATCGTCAAAGTTCTACTACATTATCAGAACATACCGTTTATCTCACGATATTTGCCTTCATCGTTTAGGCACGTGCTTTAAAGCATACATACACATTTCTAGAAAAAATTTAAGGGCGCGATGGGTGGTAATTGAACCCACGGCCTTCCAAATCTATGTCGAGTGTGCTCCCATTCTCCTACACGGGTTTTTTAAATATACAAATCGATAATTTTAATTGTGCACAAAACCCCTCAAATAAAATAAACAAGTCCTTTCAGAATAAACAACCACTAGTCCCTCAACTAAAATCCAACATGCTACCCTGCACCCTGATTTTCGTCCACATTGTTTTTGAGGCAGTGCTAAGAACCGAAAAAAATGTATAGGTACAATCACGCAGTGACTCAGGGCTTCCAGGGGGCAAATCTCATATTGATTTCATATTTATTGAAATCTCAATAAAATTATGTTGCAACCCAACTCAAATCACAACATATGGCATTTCATAAATGCATAGGACAATGTCTAATTTGCGCGAAAAGTTTATAAAAGTTTTATAAACTTTTCGCGCACCACTTCAGATTTTCACATGAAAATGCCGCGGGAAAGTCAATAAAACGTAATCGAAGAATATGAAACTTTAACAGCTTAGGGGTTTTTTTTTGACCCAGGGCCCTTGATCACCTAGCTATTGCTACTAATGATCTAGAGTTAAAACGACGCAAATTATAAGCGTTTTCTGGAGTTTACTCCTTAAGAAATGATTTGAGTTATAAGGCCCGGTACGGAAATTTTATGAGGAGTAAAATCAAGTGTAACACGAAAAGTTGAGGCGTTACGTAGAAAGAGACAAACATTTATATCTGTAGGATTGGACGTGTAAAAGAATGATATGGAATACATTACACAGCGTATCTATAAATTTCCAAAGTGAAAGAAATCAATCATCCTAAAATTGGATTTGTATAAATTGAACACAATTATTATTATTATTTATATTATTTTGTAACATACTTTATGTAATACGCTTGATTGAAGTAATATAAATAATCCGAAGAATCCTAATATCCTTCCTAATATATAGATATACTAGCGGTACGCCCCGGCGTCGCACGGGTAAAAAAAGTTCCCGGCAATTTTTCCTTATTTGCTCACCGGTTAGACCTACCCTGGACTACGACAAACATTTTAAAACCAAAATCAGCTTAATCGGCCCAGCCGTTCTCGAGTTTTAATCAGACTAACGAACAACAATTAATTTTTATTTATATAGATAGATGACGCCAAGTTGCTAGAAGTAGACAGTATTGAAACCAATGAAAGCCATTAATTACATGACTGGGAAAATGATGAGAATTATGGAAATTATGAAGATGACGATGACAGCGATAAAGATAAAGATGATTAAATATATTATAATATTAAGCATGAATAATTAATATTTTTTTGTGTATTAAATTCAATAAACTAAACAGTTTTGTAATGGTTTCTCATGTGTAGTTCTCTCTTGCCTTTATTCGCTCTAAGGGGGTGTTCCACTCTTCAAATATGTCTGCTTATTAAAAAATTATTGAATGATAATTGTCCAGTAATATTCGTATATACTTTTTATTAACTAAAAAAAAAATTTAAGACAGTAAATGCATTTATGTACCTGAGCAATGCTCTGGCATTTGACTTTCTTTGGTGTCTGGGGGAGCGTTAGACCCTTCGGATAGGTCTGGCTTTTAGAATAATGACTTAAAATGGTCATTAGAATATTGTGTATTAATCTCAGCTTTTATAATATGATGTGAGAGAGCTCAGGTACTGCACGCCTTGATTGCCTGATACCTACTGAAGACACCGTTACTCCAGGTTCGTAACCCCCAAGCATTGTTCCCGACACCAGTGAGAACACGTGAAAAAATTTCAGCCTTTATACTTTAACGTAGGTCTGGCAGGCCCTGGCTCTCCCTTTAGATCATTACATTATAATTGTTATTCATTTATTTAATAGAAATAGTTTGAATATTGATTTCTTACAAATATCAAATTGTCATCTATACGTCATTACATTACATAGCTGTCATTATACGTCAATTACATAGCTATCATTTGCGTTTTGTTATTCCAAGTCTGATTCTTTTTTGTTATAACACGTTTTATAGTGACTGTCGTTTCATGTCAAGTCACACGGGAACGCTGTCGAACGGGATGAAAATGATATCTTATGTCCGTCTCCTGGCTCTAAGCTACCTCCATACCAATTTTCACCTAAATCTGTTCTACCGTTCTTGAGTTATAAGTGGTGTAACTAACACGACTTTCCTTAAATATATATAGATATATATGGATTTAATATTATAAATGCGAATGTAAGTTTGTTTGTTACGCTTTCACGCGAAAACTAGTGAACCGATTTGAATGAAATTCGGTACACACAATCTCTAGAGCCTGAAAAATAACATAGGCTACTTTTTACCGCGGGAAAACGTCATTCCGCGGGAAAATCCATTATAACGCGGGTAACACCGCGGGGCACAGCTAGTTACAGATATATGTTTGTTTCTCTTATCATTTTAGCAGATGCGTTCATTTACCTTTTTATTTCCGATATATATCATAATTATCGTTCGTAAGGAGTAAACTCCAATCGTGCGTCGTAGCTGACACACACACACTTATTTTATTCACTCCAGAAGTCCCTGACAACCAGTCCATGAGATCTTTTCACTCACTGCGTTCTACCGTCGCGCGACGCAATTAATTTATTACTACCTACTCATCCATTGAAATGCTATAGAGGTGTTATCCTTATATCAGTGGATATGTCCTTGTTAGTACTAATTAGTGAGTAGCACTATTGTTCTATGAGTATGCCGTAACAAGCGTTCGTTGTACGTGGATGTCATAGGAAATGAGATCCAAGTAGTTTTTAACTGATCTAACCTAGCTTGATATGCTTTTTATTTTTTAAGTACGGTAAAATGGTTTATTAATGTATAGCCCGCTCTAATTTTTGTAAATTTTAGTGATATAAATCACGAAATTAATTTAATAAAAAAACGGAATACTCAATCTTTGATGCTTAAAATATAGAGCGATCTCGGTCAGTCAGTCACTGACAGTAAGTAGTCAGTCAACTTGATAAATAAATAAATAAATATATTATAAATATTTTTTAAATAAATATATATATATATATTTATTTAACTACCTTCTACGTCTTCATGTCCCATCTAAGACCACATCGTCACTTTACATCAGGTGAGGTTGTGGTCAAATGAAGGTCAAACATAAAAATAAAAATAAAACAAGTCAAAAACAATGATTACTATCAGTGACTGACGATTCTAATGTTATTAGTATTGGACTAATTCATTTCGTAAAACAGAATTCACTCAAGCTCCAAGAATCAGCTTAGTAAGTTACGAGATGAGTTTGTAAAAACTGATAAAGCTTTCTTGTTCTATTCGCTTCTTAACTCAGTATAAAACATTGAAGCGAACTGTCAGAACAATGTTATTTCTTGATCATTATTGTTTAAAAAATTAGGTTTTATTAATTTTAAGCTGCCCTGTGCATCTAAGAAAATAAACGTTTTGACTTTGAATGAGTTAATAGAGGTAGAATGCATAAACAGATATCAAATAACAAGGCAGCTACTGTTAACTATTGAGAAGTGCCCTTAACTGCTCGTTGGCTTTATCATTAAACCACTAATGACAGCCACAATCCGTCTTGGGCTAAAGATCAGTATATCTAAGACAATGGTAGCCATCAATAGATTTTATTCGTGTTAAAGGTGTGTAAAATATTTATTCAAAATAGGTACATTAAATTATTAAGTTTTTGTGATGATACCTAGTACTAATATTAGTACCAACTTTGCACGCCCGTGTTATGGATTTTTTTGCGGAGACAATGTATTTACTCGTAGTAAAAATCCGTTAATAAGTAACCAACAGCCTTTCTCAATAAATTATATGCTATACTGAATACTGAATATTTTTTTTACATCAGACCATTCGTTCCTTTGATTAGCGCGTTCTAAAAAATAAACAAACTATTCGGATTTATAATATTATAAAATACTAGCGGTCCGTCCCCGCTTCGCACCTGGTTGACCGTATTTTTAATCTAAATCATTCTCGATCCCACTTAAACACACAAAAATTCATCAAAATCGGTCCAGCAGTTTAATAGGAGTTCAATGACTAACACACGTACAGAAGATTTATATATAGAACTAGCTGACCCCCGAAAACGTTGTTTTTCAAAATGAAAAATAGATGTTGGCCGATTCTCAGACCTACTCAATATGCTCACAAAATTTCTTGAGAATCAGTCGAGCCGTTTCGGAGGAGTTCGATTACGCACCCCGTGATGAATTTGTTATATTTTTTTCGCTATTTATTAACAATCTTCAAAAGGAAATTGCATAATAATTTCCATTATTTTCCATATTGTATTTCTTCTTTAGGGTTCTGTAAATCTTCCAGTCTACTTAATAATCACAATTTCAAATTAAAAATACTTTAAAAAATATTTTTCTTTTAAACACTCTTATAGCGGAACTTAAGCTTTCTCTAATATTTCCAATGCTCATCAACCGCATCAAACAAGTTTAAAAGCAATCTTTGGGAAACTTTGCAAAGTAATTTCCAGCGGTCATCAAGTTCCAATATTTTGAGGGCCGCAGAGCAGACTGCACGATGAAAAGTCGAGGCCCGTAATTTCTTCCGGCGAGTGCGCGCAGGCTCGCAGAGACCTTATTCTCTAAGTCACTCGATATAATAAAATATAAATTATATCCCAGTGTTATCATAATCTTAAGTGAAGTCTGACGTGAAATCTAGAGAACGATTAATGTTTGTTGGGACTGAAGATAAAATTTAGTTTTATTTTCTTGACCTTTAAAATACTTTGAATATTTTGAAGACAAAAGAGCGTTCATGGATTAAAGTTCTGAGATAATGAACGTTATTAAAATATGCTTATCCTACTTTCAAATTTCAAAACAATATATATTTTTAACTCGGTTAGCAAGCAAAATAATCAAAGTTATGGTACATGGTACAACGCCGAATTAGTAGGTACCTACATGCTAATTTCTTTCTCAGCGCTCTACTCCGAAAACTGTTTATTTTACAGAAAAATGCATTTTCATTGTTGTAGATAATATAAATGCAGACAACTTCTATTATTACCTCTATGACCCTTACGCGACAAGTCGCGAGATATTTGAGAAAAACTTATTTCGTGACCTTATGACCATTGTAATTTAATTTGCCGGGACGTCATCAATGTCCATATTTGATATCTTTAAAGCGATTTGGCATACTGTACACGAAATTTTAGAGACGGTGCAGCGGAACTCCTTGTCATTCCTCCACCAACCTCCTTTACAACCAGTTTATAAATAATATGTTGTTAGAAGCGCAACTAAAAAGTAGTTATTCTGTTTTTATTTCATTGACCTAACTTCGACACTTCTTCTTAATTTAGTTTTTTTGACTAACCGATATTTTTGGAACAGAGTGTAGTTCTAGATCCCACTGGTATAATTTCAAGTGATAGCATTGTCTATGCAAAGCGTGTTTTTCATTTAAAATACAAAAAAATACATTTTAATGAGTGATGATATGACGAACATAGTCATCTTTCTATCATTGTTCCACATTACGTGAGTTTTTATGGGCGCATAAAAACTTGTCTTATGATGAATAAATGGTAAAAGTGTTTCCTGTTCTATGAAAATAATTATTTATGGTAAAATTTCGCATGCTGTAAAATTGATATCTACTGTCGATGCTAGAATATGTCGCCAACTAAGCTGCTGAGTCGACACGGGCTCATTTGCTGAATATACCGCGCCTCTGGAATAAACCACCGCACTCATGAAATGTACTCTTTACTGACATAATATTCCTGGTTTATCTCTTTTTTATAATGTTGTTTTACTTGGATATGTTTTAGCACTGAAACACAACAAAAATGGGTTAATTTTAGTGAATTTTGGTTTTATAATACCTATTAAACTACTACATCTTTCAAAATTTTGACATTTAGTCATAATAAGTCGGGATAACTTTGAATCAAGATAAAAGGATGGCATATCCATATCTACAATTTTTTTTTATTTGTTGTTTATTTAAAGCCCAAAAAAACCATTTATCCCTGAATATTTACCGTTGTCAAAAACTATCGTTCCTATTTAATGTTCTACTTGAATAGCTCCCAGTTTCACATTTATTCCGTTCTCCACAGCACCATAAATGTTAACTAAAATACATTTTCTTGCAAATCTCGCAAAGTGCCGTAGCGAGGGAATGCCACTCTGAAGGCAACTTCCTTTCACTTCAAGAAGTTTTCCAGGAATGCATGCAATACCTGCCGCGATCCGCTTTTTGTGAGAGGTTCTATACCACTGACTATATATTATATCTTATAGTTGCGTCCGAATAGTTGACTGCATTGTTTTGGCGAATTCTCATGCAGATACGTTTGTTAATATTTCAGTATGAAATATACTATAATGTTACAATTGTAGTTTTAGAGCTTAGTATCCCTACTTTTATACTTTTTATAATATAAATGTGAATGTAAGTTTGTTTGTTACGCTTTCACGCGAAAACTACAGATCCGATTTAAATTAAATTTGGCACACAGAATCTCTAGAGTTTGAGAAAGAACATAGGCTGCTTTAAACCGCGGGAAAGTGTCAATGTTATTATAACGCTGGTAACACCGCGGTGCACTACTAGTGTAAAATAATTATGTTGGGTGTTATGAAAAGGACACTTTTGCAGACAGACTAAATAACATGGACACAAAAATAGGGCAAGTGTCTAAATAGATCTATTTATTTATTACTATTGAGTACTTCATTCCCTGTATTTATAAACATTTAAGATTAAAATAAAGTATGCGCCAGATAATACGGTTTATGTAATCTAATACCCAAAACAAAATTCTCCATTAGTTTAATGTGTCTAAAAATAAGTCAATTACATTCTTGGTCTTCCTCGGCCCGGCAAGTAATGAGTGGTGGGGAAAGTTCCGCATCTATATTTAGTTAGCGCTCGATGTGATCGTTTGTCAAACATTTCCTTGAAGGCACGTCTGTTTGTAGCATACAGAATATAGCTTTATTTGGTAGCTATATATAATAGTAAGGATAGTCTACATAGCAGTAGAAATGCACTGCGACTAGCTGTTTAATAAAACAGCGCCGTTTTGTAATGCGGCGGTTCGACGGTTAGCCGGATTGAATATATATATATATTATACAACACGGCCATATTGTAATACAGCGAGACACCTTAGCTAACGATGAGTTACTAGCTAAAATATATAAGTTTGTCTGTATAATAGAATACTGTCTATTAAGCACTACATTTCAATAAAACAGAAAATAGAGCATACAAAATTTGTGAATCAATGAGCATAAGGCTGGTCATTGATCTACAAATTTTGTATATTTTTTTGATGATCAATGATAATAGCGATATTTTCCAACCTTGACTCTTGAACTTTGTCGAAGTTGTATTTTGTGTCTGCTTCGTGAGATACATAGCCTTTTTTTTCTTTTATGTCACACAACTGCTTTTTCCAATTCTGTAAAGCAACAGGCAACATCAAACGACTAATTAAGCAATATGTACATGCTTTTCATATAAGAGAGCTATTGTAAAATGAGCATTTCACTCCTGGTTAACCAGAATAATTAGAGACTGTCAAAGTGGAACGAAGCAACATCTGTCCAAACAGCATCATCATTTATACAGGGTGTGGCGTAATGAGTGAATAATCCTCTACCCACGGTTGGGGGGCATCGCGACTGTTCGGAAAATGATAATTTGTATTCTGTAAAAGTGTCACGGTTTTCGAGTTATCGGGCATTTTGAATTTTTTTTTAAAAGTTAGACCTGACCCATTGGAATGCTATTCAGAAAACAAACTGTGAAAATTCTTTGTATTGTAAATTTGGTACTTAAAAGAGTGGGTCAGATATAACTTTAAAAAAAAATTAAAAATGCCTGATAACTCGAAAACCGTGACACTTTTACTGAATACAAATTATCATTTTCCGAACAGTCGCGATGCCCCCAAACCGTGGGTAAAGGATTATCCACTCATTACGCCACACCCTGTATAATAATTTATAAAATAATACGCTTTTTTCATTAGGCTTCACGTAATAAATAATCAAAATTTTCTAACAGCTTTACATTATGAGGAAACTTATTACAAAAAACAGAGTTGCCTATTAAAGATTTGCATTTTAGTCTGAGAAGAAGATGAGTAATTTTTCCTTATTTCTCGTGTTAATTCACTGGTACATATTGCTTAATTAGTCGTTTGATGTTGCCTGTTGCTTTACAGAATCGGAAAAGGCAGTTGTGTGACATAAAAGATATTTAGTTTTATTAATTTTGAGTTGACCTGTCCATCTATGCTTATAAGGAAATAATCGTTTTGACTTCGACTTTGAAAACATTTATTCGATAAAACATTTTCATACCCATTCTAAAGTTTTCAAAAGTTTGACAAGCGAGTGACAAGCTTGGTTAAAAGACTAGCCAAATCGCGTAAAAGTTGAATCAGAGTTTCAAAGGGCCATTGAAAATAAACGTCCTTTTCATTTTAATTCTGGCATGAGAGCCTACAGTTATAAAAAAGGTACCTAACTAATGAGTTGGCGACAACCCAGTGTTCATGTGCCAAAAGAAGCAACTTTAAAAAAAAGGATTTATATTACTCTAAAAGGCTGTTGTGGGGTAGTAAATGTTTAATTGATGATTTTTTTACGTTTTTAGGTTTCCTTACCCAAAGGGTAGAAGAGTTTATTACTGAGACTTCTACGTCTGTCATTATCACCAGGCTGTATATCAAGAACTGTGATAGATAGAGAGTTTTATTATTGAGTGATGATAATATCTCTTGAGACACAACCTTGTAATAAACACACTCACCTAACGTCTACATGATTATTCATAACATAATCTAATTATCTATAGCCCAATATTTATGAAATAGCCAAAAGCATGTGCTCTGTCTGCTTGTATCCAAATACAATTGTATCGCTTTTTACATTCTCGAGAGGTAGAGTAGTGCAGGGCAAAAAAAGAACTAAAAATAAACAAGAAGTTTTATTGAATCTTTTCTCAGTTCACTTCTTTACTTTAGAATTTTACAATATAACTTCTGTAGACTGTCGGGACTGCTGGATTCAATTTAAAGATATATTAACACAGTCAGACGCCTTTTGCCGTTCGTTCAAAGAAGTTTATGAGAAATCCTCCATGAAGATTGCTTATTGAAAAGTGTTGGAGGACATTTTTAATATTTTATAGTTATATCTCTAATACTACATTGATGAACAAAAAGTTATATTATAATAAAAACTATGGCAATGACAAATATTTTACAAAATTCACCTCACAAAAACTTCCTATCATCTATCTGTCATCATCAACTATCACTTTCATGAGAGGGTAACAACTTTTAATTACATATACCTAAAGTTTAATAAACCTACGTCGTTTCTATTTACTTTACTCTTGCAATTTACTGATATATCTGAATTGTGCAAATAATTAAAAACGAAACACATCCACAATTTTAAGTTACCTCACAACATTCATACTTTTAAGTAATTTCAGTATTTTTAAATAAGAGAAAAATTTATATGAAACTCTTATAGTAAGAAAAAATACTGACAAAATTCAATACGTTAGATTTTAATCATTCTTTTTGAATCAAATAATTGTATTTTAACAAACAGTGTTGAAAAACTAATAATCCCAAAAACCGCAATATATCTTCTTGAATCATAATCGCAAGTTTCAACACAAGTTTCGATCACCCATAAGTCCGAATCAAATTCAAGTTTGACTTAATCCGAGATTTAAGTTCACGCTCCACGAAGTTGATTAGATTAAGATAAGTTCAGGTTACAGCCTGCTCGACCCTAGGCTTAATGTGGAAACTTCAGAAGTACGTTGTGTGATACCAAGCGGGGAAGTCTCACCATTATTCAGTCTTAAGACTCAGAACGCTTTGGCTGAACTTTTGCAACATTTTATGCAAAAGTTTTTAACTCAAATTCAAATTTTTGTGGTCCATGTTATGAAACTATTATGGTAATCTTGTTAGCGCTGCCTTTACGAAGAGAGGCGAGGAAAGAACCATACTGAGTTTTATTTTGTGAATGCGTAAATTTCGTTTGCAGGACTTTACAACGCAAAAAAGCTGACGAACTAAAATTTGTTATACAGAGATATGATTTCATATGCTTTCAATTAAGTACAAGATTTTTTTTTAGCAATCCTTAATTTATTTTTAAAGTTCTAAATTTGTTATCAAATATGTTTCATTCTATCAACAGCTCGGTGCAGGTCGATGTAGGTTCGGAACTCTACTACGATTAATTAGTTTCTGGAAAATTATAATTGTATCCACGTGTTCTATTTTGATGACAACACAGACAATTATATAGGCCAAAATTCCTCCACGAAAATTCCGAGTCAGAGGTTTTATTAAATAAAAAAGGTTGTGTTTTGAATTCGGTACCATGGAGGTAGAATCGATAGGTATAGTATATAGGTTTAATGGTGTTCTGAATTTACAAACGTACCTAGTACAGCATACTTCATGGTTCTATATTTAAATTTAGTTTATTCTATCTGACCGAGGCGGGGGATAAAATTATTTGATTATTTTTGAGAACTACATTTTTTACACAGAAACGATTCCTAAAATATATTTGTTTACTGTTGTATTAATGTTACAGTGGTGATTTTCAAAGATCCGTATTTGGTAGACTAGTTGGCTTAAAGGCAGTCAACATTTCAATTGTTTTGTGTCCATTGTACCCAAGTCAAGGACAGTCCGGGATTCATATTATATTTCAATGAACAGCCAGCCAGTTTATAGTCAGTTGTTTCAGACAGGAGTCATAACCACACTTATATCAAAAATATATTTACATTTAATAATAATCACAACTAACAATTATTCAAGAAAGCAAAAACGCGGTGGATCGTGTATCCTGGTCGATTATAGCATTCCTTCTACAAAAATAGACTTATCAAAGTATCATAAACTAAAAAGTTTTGAGTGTTGTGGGGTTAAGATATTGTGTAATAGTAAACACTTAATAATAGTTTGTATATACAGAACACCAAATTCGGACATACACATTTTTTTTAGACAATTAGAAGAATTATTATTGTTTTTGACTAAAAAACGAAACATTAAAATAATTCTCACAGGCGACTTTAATATTGACATTTTGAAACCAAATAGTAAAGCGACATTTTTTAGAGATCTTTTAAATAATTTTCAATTGCATTTACATATTAACGAACCTACCCGGGGAAATTCATGCTTAGATCTATTTGTAAGCAATATTCTAAGGGCAAAGGGGTCTGTACATAAGTTATGTCTATCTGACCATGACACAGCACAGTGCCTACAATTTAAACATAACTACAAGAAGAAACAAGATTATTATTTTGAAAAAGTAAGGGATCTCAGCGATGAAAATATGACTAAATTTACAGACTGCATTTCAGCTTTATCTTTTTCTGACATACTCCTTGAACATAGAGACCCCAATAAAGCATTCTCAGAGTTTCACAATACTCTTATTTTATTTTTTAACCTTTGCTTTCCGATTATTAAAATAAAAAAACAAATCAGGCCGGTGAAGTCCAAATGGATCACCAAGGGTATTCGAAAATGCTGCAAAGTAAAGCGGAACCTGTATCTAAGGTACAGAAGTAAGCTAGTATCAAGAGAAACTTATGTAAAATACTCTACAATGTTAAAAAAGTCAATTCTCGTGTCACAAAGAATTAATAGTATGAAGTTCATTGACAAATCTAAAAATAAGTGTAGAGCTACTTGGAAAATTATACAAGACCAAACAACATTAGACACTGTTGAAAATTGTATTTCATGTATAACTTATAACGGAGACGAATTAAATAATCCCATTGACATTGCCAATAGCTTTAATAATTATTTTATAGATCTGACAAACTCGTGCAGTGATTCTGTAGTGAAGGAAAATTATTCAAACATTTCAAACTTAGGATCCAGTATGTTTTTAAGTCCCACTAGCCCTGAAGAAATTCTTAAAATTATAAGATCGTTGAAAAATTCATCCGCTGTTGGATACGACGAGCTTCCCACTAAATTAATTAAATTGAATGCAAAGCATATAACTGCGGTCCTTAGTCACATAATTAATTTATCATTTACTCATGGAGTGTTTCCATCAAATCTAAAATATTCACTTGTGAGGCCTCTTTATAAAAAAGGTGACAGATGTGACATTAATAATTATCGTCCAATAACGCTTATACCAATTATCTCTAAGATTTTCGAAAAGGCCATGTTAAGTAGGATGGAAAATTTTATTGACAAATATGATATATTATGCAAAGAACAAAATGGTTTCAGAAAAAATAAATCTACTACTCTAGCAAACTTTAAATTAGTAAAATATGTACTTGATAACCTAGACAAAGGCATTCGTGTCGTTGCCTTATTTTTCGACATGAGCAAAGCCTTTGATTTTGTTCATCACAGGCAATTGTTATTTAAACTATATAATTATGGTTTCAGAGGCACTACGCACACTTGGTTTAAAGATTACTTAAGTAACAGATCACAATGCACGCAAATTTTCAATATTGACAATTCTAACAAACTTAAGACATTATTTAATTCAGAATCAAAGAGGAATTCTTACGGAGTTCCCCAAGGAAGCATTTTAGGGCCCATTCTATTTTTACTGTACATAAATGATTTACCCGACATTACAATTCATGAATCTATCTTATTTGCTGACGACACGACTATTTTAATTAAAAGTAATACTAATGACATAACACTATTTGAATCAGAAATAAATAAAACAATTGACAAAGTGGTAACATGGCTCAACTATAATAATCTTAAAGTTAATATCAACAAAACGAAAGCTATGTGTTTTAGAACGCTTGCAGGCAAACCTATGAAATTGAATTTAAAACATAATGACACTGACATTGAAGTTGTGGACACTATCAAGTTTCTTGGTATACAAGTAGACTGTAATTTACGTTGGTCAGACCATATCGATAATGTTGCTATTAGACTTAACAAATTTGTGTTTGCCCTGCGACGTATACGTGACATTTCTTCTCTCGACGCAGCTCTTAAGGCATATCATGGCTATGTAGGTGCAATTCTGCAATACGGCTTATTATTATGGGGAAATTCATCAGAAATCTATAGGGCTTTCATTGTTCAGAAAAGATGTGTACGATCCATATACAGGGCCTATAAACTGGACTCTTGTAGACCGATCTTTCAAAAGTTGCGAATTTTGCCCCTGACTTGCTTGTACATTAAGCAAGCAATACTCTTTGTTAAGTCTCAACCTGAGTTCTTTAAAACAAACCAAGAGGTTAAAATAATTCAAAGAAGCAAAGAAGGCCGCGAAAGAGAATTAAGAAATAAAACCTGTAACGAGCTTTATTATCCTGGATTCAACTTGTCGATAAGTCGAAAGAATGCCTTTTGCATGTGCATTAAAATTTTTAACGCTCTACCCAAAACATTTAAAGATCTACCATTGAGTAAGCTCAAATCAAAGTTGCATCATTGGTTACTTGACTGCTGTTTTTACACAATGAATGAATACTTTGACCATTGTAAGAAACATAATGTTTAAGGATAGATTAAGAATAAAATGACATTATTAATTAATTCACTAAAATTTTTATTGACATGTTTTGTATAACTTATAACCAAATTACATTTCTAATTTATCCATTTTAAATTTGTAAATTATTGTTAAGATTTTGCATGCCAAATGAATGTGGTAGAACATAATGTATCTATAACTATTTTAAGACCTTACTTTTTTTACTTATGTTCGTGCAAATAAAGGAATTTGAATTTGAATTTGAATTTGAATTTAACGGTCGTAGATAGATAGGTATCTATAAAATAGTATTATGGTATTATATTTTATCATATCTATGTCTAAGGTTGAAATGTCTGAGAAAACTCAGCTAAAAAATACTGATACAAGTATTGTCTCCATAAACTGCGAAAGTAGATATTTATGTGCGAAACACATTTCTTTTTTATTGAGCAATATCTGGCGGATTTGTTTGCCACGCGATCTAACATTATGTTCTGCCTGGAATATAAACCGATTGTAAAAATAAAGGTTAGTTTAACTGCAATCATAAATTTGGCAATATATTGTTTACAAAATATGTACATAGTTTAAATTCTTTGTTTACTTTTGCATTCAATGGAAAAGATAGGCCTGGATAGAAGTTTTCTACACTAATATTATAAAGAGTACCTATTTTTGTATGTTTGTAATGAATAGGTTCAAAAAGTACTGGGCCGATTTAAAAAAATCTTTCACCTATAGAATGCTACATTCTTCCAATTTGACATAGGCTACATTTCATTTTGAATAAAATTAGGGATCCTTGGTATAATTTGAACAATGTAACCGAAGGTGTAGAAAAATGAGTCTTAAAATGTCTTTCGTCGAATGCGCTGGCGAAACTATTAGCGATAGAACAAAATAATGTACAACAATATTGAAGAACATCATAATGTTCGTTGGAGTTCAAGGATGATTTTTACGGCGAGAAAAATTCGAATAATTTCCGGGAAAATTTTATGCGACGCCGGGGCGGGCCGCTAGTAATTTCTATGTTTGTTAAACTTTCAAACTATGAGGGATTTTTAAAACTCTTAGCAGTCAGTGTTATTTGACTATAAAATTACTATATTTTAGATTAAGGCCTGTATTACTGGAACTTGGAGATATTTTAGGTCCTACCAGAGGACTACTAAATGTTAGAAAATAATAAAAAAAAGTTATTGCTACCAACCACTAATTAAAGAGCTCCTATTAATTAGTTTCATAAAATAGTTCTGAGTTAATCCTACTACTATTATAAAGGCGAAAGTTTGTAAGTATGGATGTTTGTTACTCTTTCACCCGAAAACTACTGAACCGATTTAAATGAAATTTGGTACACAGAATCTCTAGAGCCTGAAAAATAACATAGGCTACTTTTTACCGCGGGAAAACGTCATTCCGCGGGAAAATCCATTATAACGCGGGTAACACCGCGGGGCACAGCTAGTACTTTCAATATTTTTTGGAGTGGAATACTTACAGGTACCAAAGTTTTATTAGTAAATCCATCTTCAAACTTTATTACAAAGATTTAGTTAATTCCAAGATGTTTTAGGTTACTTTAGAATGTGAATGATAAAATAAGATTCTGCAATAAATATGCCACTCAATATCGTCCTGCTAGCAAAAAATCTAATATACATTATATAGAACTTGCCATCTTAAAGCAATGCAAAGCGACGCGTGTCCCTTGGCGTTTCAAAAAGAATGAGGCATTTTGAGGTATAATTTATGAGCAAGATAAGTAATTTAAAAGCATTTTTACACAAGTCAGCTTCATCAGCTTAATACTGATTTAAATAAATTAGTTAATCATGATTCGATAAAAAAATTTGGTAGCTTGTAGTATAAGACAGTTGAATAATAGGAGATCGCTATCAGCGATAAGGCCGCCCATTGATTCACAATTTTTGTGCATTTTTATCTTTTTTTTTTGTTTTATTTTTTGTGTCCAATAAAGAGTAGGTATTCTATTGTACCTACATTACATTAATTTTCCAAATATTTTTAGTATTTTTTATTTGTAGAATGTTACATTTAACATCAAATAAAATGAAATTTGAAAATAACAGCAAATTTTTGGCAAAACATAAATAACTGACCACGGTTAAAATTAAAAAAAAACTTAACAACACCTATGTACATAACCTAACTGGGCCACAACCTATTTAAATCAAATTTAACTATTTTATAATACTGTAATAATGACTTTTTACTACCACTTATTTAGGATACACTTTCATACACACACACACACACACACAACGGCATGTTGAATTTGGATCCCGGAATGAGGGTCGGGTCAAATATGGCACCAGTGCCCCTCATTCGTCACATTTAGGGTAGTCATTAAATATAATAGTTCTATCCCCTAGAATACCCCCTATCAGTATCTGCATGGAAATGATATCATTATTAGCTAGGTTAAGAAATACGAAGTTATTTCCACTTTCAAATATGTACTTTTAATATGTGTAATAAATATTATTTAAAATATTTATTTCACTGTTATCTTTTATGATGTTAATAGAACGTTTGATAATAAATCGTTATTCCTAAATTATTGATAAATTTGTTTAATAGCAGTTCAAAAAAAACTTTATATGTTTTTTTTTTTTTTTTTTTTAGCTTCAAACAATGCTCCAAGAACTGAGCGAAGCAAGTCTAGAGGTTGGACTTCAAATGAACCGGTCCAAAACGCAGATAATGTCTAACAGCACGAAACGTAGGGTCGTGGTAGATGGGCAGGATATACAATATGTCGACGAGTACACTTATTTGGGCCAGCTAGCTAGTTTCGAAAACAGGCAAGACAAGGAAATCGGTCGAAGGATCGAAAATGCCTGGAAAAGCTTCTGGTCCATGAAAGCGCACATGAAGGGTAACCTTCCACTAGCACTTAAGCGCAAACTCGTAGACATGTGCATTCTGCCTGTCCTAACCTACGGTGCACAGACATGGTCGCTTACCGAGCTTCAGAAGTCCAAGCTCAAGATCTGTCAGAGGGCAATGGAGCGTAGTATCCTTGGTATCAAACTAACCGATCGCATTCGGAACACGGATATACGCTCGCTTACAGGCATTGCAGATGTTGGAGTTTCTGGAGGCTGGGCATATTCGTCGGATGCACCCCGAAAGGTGGGCACTTGCTGCAACTGCTTGGAACCCGGAAGGAAGTCGCAAGTGTAAGGATAACTATTAATTAAGTGCAGAATTTATAATGAATCCATTGTACTAAGTTATTTTATTCCGATAATGAATCATTTTAAATAGTTGGAAAACGATATCATTTAAAAATAAATTAGGTTGGAAAGATTTTGTTGCAATAAAATGTATATAATGTAACCATAAATATTCAGT
This sequence comes from Gymnoscelis rufifasciata, assembly GCA_929108375.1. NCBI lineage: Eukaryota > Metazoa > Arthropoda > Insecta > Lepidoptera > Geometridae > Gymnoscelis > Gymnoscelis rufifasciata. Next base: position 4,872,675 of record OV815302.1, on the reverse strand, counting down.
ATTTATGTTATTATTTATACAATAGTTAATTAATTTTAAATGTATCGCTTAATTTATTAAAACTAAGTGAATGGTTAGCTGTAGTACTGAGTCGTTTCCGGTTGTCAAACCTAACCTAATATAACGACTCGCGACTTCAGCACAACATTCTGTTTTCTGCGCGTCGTAGCGACTAGACCTCTAAAAGTGAAAAGTGTTGTAGTGGTGTGCTGATGGAGACTGTTTTAAGGTTAGACACTAATTTGTAATAAACTGTGTAAAAGTGATTCATATATTTTTTGAGTGGTCTTACGTAATTTTACTTAGTAACCTATAAATACCCCTCTAATACAAGCGAGGTCGGCCCCGAAAACGTTGGCGAGACGACCTTCAAGACTTTTCGGAAAGCTGGTGGCAAACAGCTCTGGATAGGGATTGTTGGAGGGAGTTGGGGGAGGCCTTTGCCCAGCAGTGGGACAACGTAGGCTAATATAAAAAAAAAAAAAAAAAAAAAAATGTGTAGACTAGCGGCCCGCCCCGGCTTCGCACGGTTAAAAATAATTCCCGGCACTTATTCGATTTTTTATGGCCTATTAACCCTTCCCTAGACCAACACGAACATTTCAGGACTAAGATAAGATATCTATCTTATCTTCACTGGAATGAATGGAATGAATGAATGAAGGACTGAATGGCTGAACGGATCTCCGTTCAGCCGTTTTAAGTCAAAGTCAAAGTCAAAACGTTTATTTCCTTATACGCCTAGGCATACATTGACAGGTCAACTTAAAGCTAATTTAAATAAAAACTTATAATAATCAAGGAAATAACATTGCCTTGACAGTTCGCTTCAATTTTTTACACTCGTTCTCGAGTCTTAGTGAGACTAACGAACAGCAATTTATTTTTATATATATAGATATAGTCGAAAATAAGTCATAAATAGGCTTATTGTATGCACGTTCTGAATTAAGGCCTAATCTCTCTCGTCAAGAGAGAAGTTCTTGTGTCCCAGCAGTGGGAACATTAATAGGGCTAATTAGCCAACTCCCCGGCGGTATATGAGTGTGACTTAATGTGCAAATATTGTCGTTCTATGGCTGAAGAGAGGGTACAGAAAACAACATTATTAGCATTTTCTTTATTTGTAATTTCGCTGGTATAAAATTAATAATACAATACATCTATGAAGTTGCAAATGAGATATAAAAATATCCTTAATTAACATTAAGAACGTGAGATGATAAAAGGTAACTTTGGTTCTGTAAGTGGCTATGTCTTCGAGCACTTCTTTTTGTTTAGGCGGAAGCTGAAAAAAAAAAGATTTTATTATACAGGGTCCGTCCTTAATCACTTTGTTGATAAATAAAAAAAAACATGCGCGTCGAATTTAGAACCTCCAAATTTCGTTGAGGGTCGGTTAAAAATAAATTATTAAACAATGCGGAAGATGAGTATGAGTACATGAGTAATTAGTTATGAGTACGTAAAAAAACGCGGTGACCTTTTAGAAATTTTACTCGGTAATGGTACTCTGTAAAAATAATGCCTTTTTTTTTAAATATTAGATTTAGAAATTACTACATTTTTAGCTTGGTGGCTTTCAAGTAGACAATATGACTTTGACAAACTATATAAGTGCTTTCTACCTAGGAGTAGGACAAATTAATAGATATTAATTCGTTCATTCATGAGAATCATAAAACTCCTTCGTTATAAAAGTCTCATCATCGAAATCACACAAGAAACACAACTAAAGCGAGAGGTGAGTTCAGATAAGGATCTGTTATAATAAAATATACTGGATTTTGTTTATTTATAAGAATGGCTATTAGTATTTTTATTTACCTTCGACAGGGGCCGGAGCTGGTGGTGGTGCTTCAACAGGCGCAGGCGCTGAAAAAAAAACAATTGTACTTATCCAAAAAAGTATTGATTTTCTTAAGTTTTTTTTTATGTTTAAAATTTTATGCCTAATCATTTTCAAACTTCAACCTAATTAGGTAGATCTCTCCATAAGACATTTTAATTCTCTTATCAATTCATAAGAGTATTTAATTCTTTTTATGCATAGGAAAATGTTTTCGTAAGTATCTAGAACGGCACCAAAATGTTCAATTATGCCTAAACACTACGTTAAAATTTATACGGCAATTAAAAAATACTTGTGAGGTAATAAAAATTTCATCGGACTTTCCGCACAAGCAAAACGACCAAAAATTCCTTTTATCCTGGCGTATTTCAATAGTGAAAATCCGGTTCAGTTTTTCAGTTTCCAATACGAAAATACCAACAAAAACGCGTGAATTGCTGAGCTTTAGAGCTTGTCAATGCATGAAAAAACCGGAACAGGTAACAAATATCTAATTCCAGAATATGAATTAAAAATTTCCGATGAGGTGATGATTAAAATGTATGCACAGCTTTGATGAACGTCAATTATTAATAACTAGCTGACCCCAGCAAACGTTGTTTTGCAAAATGAAAAATAGATGTTGACCGATTCTAAGACCTACTCAATATGCTCACAAAATTTCATGAGAATCTGTCAAGCCGTTTCGGAGGAGTACGTGAACGAACACTGTGACACGAGAATTTTATATATAAGATATATATGATGATTTCAACTTCGTTCTTTGTTACAAGACTTGCTTTATATTATACATATTTTAAATGTTATAGTTTCTCTGGGATAAATATGTTATATTAATAGTTATTTTTTAATTATAAATACTAAACACCCAGACCAAGGAGAAAGTGCTCGCAGAACATACAAACACTTGACCCCTCGGCGGGAATCGAACCCGCTACCTCTTGCGCCGCAAGCGGACCCTCGCCCACCGCGCCACTGAGGTAGTCAAATTAATTAATAATTAGTTTTAAGGAACTATTGTCATAATTATAATATATGTAGCTTATGAAGGAGGGCGTTTATACCCGCGAAACAGTTTTTATAAATTCTTCGTGTATTACCGTTCATAGCTTTTATTTCTGTGTACCGTGATCCCTGGATAAACATTTTTTATTTTCCATTGTCAGACAAGTTTTTTTCGTATTAACAGATGTTTAAATTTGAACTTACTTACATTTTGTATACCTTGACAATTTTTATGTATGAAAATCGGCATTTTTATTCCTCGTTATTTTAAATGATGATCGAACTAATGATTTTTTTTATGCACGTTTTCTAATTCGTTATTAATAGGTTTTCTAATTGTGTGACTTATAACTTAAATTTCATTTATCGGACATAAACATTTTTGAGAAAATTATATCTTATACATAATATAAAATTTCCATGTCACAATGTTAGTTAACCGTTAACCGTACTCCTCCGAAACGGCTTAACCGATCAATAAGAAATTTTATATGCGTATTCAGTAGGTCTGAGAATCGGCTACTATTTTTTTTCATTTTGCAAAATAACGCTTGCTGGGGTCAGCTAGATATATCTATAAAGTTTTTTTAACGCATTGAAGTGATCACTTAGGCCGGAATTTCTAGGTTAACATAATGATTTATAACGATTAAGTGCATTTAATTGCTAAGCATTGATTTATACTATGGATGCCGGGCATAGGTGTATAATTGTGTACACTTTAGCTTTAAACAGGAATAAAAAACAGCATATATTATAATTTATCGATGTTTTTATTTTTAATTTAGTATTTTAAACATAGTTTTGTAATGCAGATGTTTCATGAATTTAAGTTTTTTTATCTTTATATAGTTTTTTGTAAATAGCCAGGAAAAAATCCGTAACACAAGAAATTGAAGGTGACGTAAGATAAGCGTTGGTACCTTATCAGCCCGCTGGTAATCAACTGAATGCTGAGTCAGCGACATACCTTCGATTATGCCCCGATTCCACCTTTAGCTGTAAACGCGATCAAATCGGACTTATTCGTTTTACCGCCTAACTGTGATCAAATTGTAATTTCCAATGGTAGAACTTGGTTCAATAAAACTGAATTTGTCGCAAAGAATGGTGAAATTGAAAACGGGCTTGACTCACGTATACTGTGACGATATTATGGATATATAATTTCATCATGTTTGGTTTAAATGCGTAATATATTCTGTTTACACTAATAGTGCGAGTAATTCTCGTGACATTTTTTTTAGTTACATTAGACTGCTCTATATTCCAAATAATAAGACTCACAAATTAGGAATCACGTACATCGCATCACTTAATGTATTTTTTAGATTCAAACCTGGTGGTGCTTCGGCCGGTGGTGCTGCTGGTGCTTCCGCGGGGGCGGCAGGAGCGGGGGCAGCTTCTGCAGGGGGCGCGGCGGGGGCCCCCTCGGCGGGAGGCGCTGGGGCCCCTTCAGCCGCTGGGGCACCTAGCATATAGAAAATATAATGTGAAACCGAAATCAACTTAATACGGTTATTAAGTCTGCCAAAGCATGTATAAAAAATAAAATATTTTTGAGTCTTAGGGATTGGACAACTTTGGACAAATTTTATAAGAACCTACCTTCTGCAGGAGCGGGCGCGCCTTCCGCTGGGGCAGCGGGTGCTCCTTCTGCTGGCGGGGCCCCTTCTGCAGGAGGGGCCCCTTCCGCCGGTGGCGCGCCTTCTGCAGCCACAGGCACCTCTCCACCCCCCTCCTACAACACAAACTTGTAAACATCCCCTCGTAAACAGCAAATTGCGAAAGCAATAAGCCATCGGTTTATTTCACAAGGTGGTTTGGTTATAAAGCTTTTATTGTTTTAGTTATTTTAACTTAAGACTTTTGCCGCTTTATGGCTTCTCGTAAGCGTTTGCTTCAAACTAAAAGTTTACGTTAGACGCGCTAGGAGAATGTGGTGAACAAGTTAGATAATGTCACTGCTATTTATATCGAATGTAGTTTTTATATGACGTTTTATAGACATTATAAATAATGGTTAATAAAATGTCTTTAGTACACCTAAAATACACAATATTTTATTTCTCTTACTGTCAAAATTTTGGCATTATTCATATATTATTATTTTGTCCATGGTCCTATTATTATCATGATGACTCTCATCTAGAAACCGGAGTCGAAATTTTATAATTTTGCTTAAATATAAAAACCAGAATTTATATAACTCAGTATATACAGTTGAATTGGCTGCTTATTATCTTTAAAGAGCTATTAAATAATAATTATTACAATTTCCCTTACTAATTTGCTCTTGCTATTAATATTGCTTAGTTACTTAATTAATGATTCAGAAGGCGGTGTGAGAATTAGGAGCTATTTATTATATTACGAGCCATGTTTATGATTCCTTATTGAATAGAGTAAGCAATATAGTAATTAAAAGCGAAATTGGTATCTGATATGTTGAGTTATTAAGAAAATATCTGTGAAAGCGATAAGTAATGAGGTATTTGTAATTTAACCAACGTCTATTCAGAAATTATTATGTTAGTTTTGTTATTAATAAATCTAACACGTGTTGTAGTGAAGCCAACCCACAATGCCAATTGCCATCATCACTATAATATGTTGTGTAATGGTGCGGATACATTAGCACCCTACGGCGAATATTCGTTTCAACGTGATGTGTGGCCGGGTACACCGTTGGAACGAAGTATTCGGGCATAAACGATGTTTGGCGTTGAGCGTGGCTACAATGTCACGAATCATTTTAGCGGGCAATGCGACAGAAATCTTTGTCCGCTTATGCAGACAAGAATAATGCGTATACCCGTTCACAGTGACTTTAACGTGCCCACACGAATGTAGCCGAATGTAGCCGAATGTTGCCCGCTAACATAGCTGTACCATAAGCGTGGAGCTTTGTATCTTTTTAATAATTCCTTGACGCTACGTGTCTAATCAAATTTATATTTTTTTATTTTTTGTAGACTGCAATACAATTTTTTACTTCCATCTTAGCTACAAACTGCCTGTATTTTTTTAGCAAAGATTTATTACAAAGTATTTTGAATATTATCGATGTCGATATTATATCATTGACTATTTACACAATTGTACATTGTACAATATAATTAGTTAGCATTATTATAGATGAAAAATATGTTAGCTTAGGCCAACGAGTGTATTTGTTAAGGATTATTATGAGTTTTATAAGATTAGAAACTCTTGTAAAACTTACCATAGTGTCTTGCAGAGATATTGTGGCTATCGTAGTATTTGTTTATTTTCAATTTAAAAATCATTCAAATTTTTTAATGACATTATGTTGTGTAGTTTGATATTTGCTGGAAATACAATTTCATCGACTGCGATGATATATTTTTCCCTAAACCCTAATTTAGCATCGATAAAAAGGTCTGTAATCATGTATGTGTTCAGTAACTCTACTTTGAGATGTGTTTGGGTTTATAATTGACATAAACACCACCGAAGAGTGCGTACTACATACAACTACCTATGTATTACCTACCGTTGATACTAAAGGAATTATTCGAGTTCTTAATATTAAAAACAATCTTTGTATAAAATGCATGTTGGTTTAAGCACCTTTCAACCGAATATAAAATCTAAATATTGTTTAACTTTATTAATTTAATTAAAATGTATTCATTTATGGAGCCTGAAGGATAGCGATGAGAATACACCACAGGTATAAACTTTTGTAACCTCATCGTCCTACCAATAGTTATAATATTACTGTGTATTTTGATAAATACATTCATTTTTTTAAAAACCTTACCTTATAGGTTGCATGTTATCTTCGCCTCTAAATATTGGGAATTATTCGAGTGTAAAATTGAGTCGCTAAATGGATTTCGTTTCGTTCAAAACGTAGCAAGTACACATTCGATATCCTCCATTACCATAAAGGGATTATGGTATTAGAATGTGCTTACACACCTGAATGCGATATCACAGACTGGTATTTTACGCCTCTGGGCAGAAGTATTTGAAGGATTATGTGTATATTTATTAACTGGGGATGATTGTTTTGTACAAAACGTTGGATTTTTATGATGGCTACAATTCACGAATTAAATTGAATGTTTCGGTGAATTTCAATCAATCAAATGTGGATTTAAATAGAATAAACATTCAAAATCTGATACGATGTTTTAAATATTGTTTACTAGCTTTCAATCCGCGGCTTTGATGCGTAATAACTGATTTTCTCTTGTTCTTTACTGGGACAACAGCTATCAATATCCTTTTTATTAAAATTCTACCCAAATGGGGCTTCACTTGCAATAATGGATTTTCCGCGAAATGTAGTACAAAAGGGGCTTATACAAATGTTACCGCAGCCCTATTTTGTTTCTCTATATGTTTTTTTGTTTCTATTGCTTTTTAACTGTAGGTGTAATCTAATGACTATTAAACTATAGGTTTTTAACATGTCATCAAAGTCAGGGCTTACTGGCAAGGTCTATTGATATTTACATACGCTATAGTTAAATGATTTACTTTTTTTGAATGTAGTTGTCCTTCAAACAAAGTAATTTGTTTATGCAAACTAGTTAGTGAAAAAGATTTTTTTTTTCAGGTATCATATTTCTTTTTTAATAAGGCTGCGTTACGCGGGCGTTTTCATACAAATGCGCGATAAATGCGCTCCCGGGGCCCGCGTCGGATCACTTTTGTATGAATGCGGGCGCGGGCGTCGTTTTATGTCAAAAATGCGCTGGCTTTACGCTGCATCAGGCTTCATACCTATCTATTTTCTTAGAAGAAATAAATTTCTCACTCCTACCACGTAGGTGGCACTTTCGCTGAATGAAAGATGTAAATAGAAATTCCGTATTTTCAATGTAAAACGGGTATAAATCTTCTACTTGACTGCGAATTTCGTATTTGGCTAGCTATTAGATTTAAGATGTTTGAAATTTGAGATTTGGCAAGATAACGTAGTAAATTTCGAAGAATACTCCTTTGAACATTGTAAATTAAAGTCTTCTTGTTAAGCCTAAATTATACAAAAATAACATCTTTGTATACCAAAACACAACAATAGTTACAAAATTCACATAAGAAGAAGATGTACAAAGAGCGGCCTTATCGCTTAAGAACGATCCCTTCCAGGCTTCTCCAATAATAATTAACCTTAATAAATTTTACCTGTTTTGCAGTGTTGAAATATTACAACAACACCCAAACCGGGCCTGACCTATTATTACCTGAAGATTTATAACATAAAAATATTCTTTGCTATATTTTAACGTGCATCACCAAACACTCCTTAAAAGGGGAAATAAAGTTTTTAAAACATCACTTAAGACTAAATTTAGGGTTTTACTCGAAAACTAAGGATGCAAGGACCCAATGCAAGGATGTTCAAACACGATTCAGGTAATGCCAAATAAATCTAAAGCTTGTGACGTAAATCTTAAAATAAAATGCTGAAATCACTGAAGCTTTTAGAAAAATACTTTGGCTACACCCCAAGGTAATTTCTATATTAAGGTATCAAATAGGAAGGACATTCTGTCAGGTCAACACAATAATTATTAGCAACAAAGGCAGACCTAAGACGGCAGGCTTGGCGTATCATAGCTTAATTATGCTACCAAAACTTAAATCAAACTCTCGGAGACACAAAGGAAAGGGAAACAAATGACGTATGCTACACACAAATAGTACAGAACATTAATTTATTATCTTAAAAAAATTTAAATAAATAATTTATAAAAAATTACTTTGACTTCATCGGTTGGTCAATTGAATACATAAATGATGGAAGTATTGGCTAATGGAACGGGTCAAAGGACCCTCTTGCCGGGAGAAGATGTATCACATTGCTTGAAGTTAATAACAGCTGTCAGGTGGAAATAACATTAGATCTTATCAATAAGGATTAGGACTTCATGCCTCAACTTCTTCTTCCTTTACCTTCTGATCTCCGGGTTTGCCCTTGGACCAGTCTGGCTTTTTCTGTGGACATAAAAAAGCACATTAGAATATTGAAAGTTCAGGTCGATTGCGTATCTATACTGCTATAACATGAACGATACGCACGACGGTACAGAAAAGCGAGTTGAAAGGATATTACAGCAGAAAATGGTGGTAGTTCTATGCACCATTTTCCAGCAGAGTTTTCACCAAGTTAGCGACTTATGATTGACATTGTAACAAAATAATCACGAATATGGGACAGCGGTGGTATTAAACTGAAAAAAGCAGTTCATATGTTTTCAAACACGAATCTGCAAACTAGATGATCTAAAAGGCGTTTTAGCATTTAGGTACAAATTAATAGTTCCAGAATATGTTTTTATTTATGGTAAAGAAGCAAACTTGTATCTTTACTACTTAATGTATTGGAATAAGTACTTATTATAGAATAAGTATATAGGTATATAAGTAAATATAAATAGGGTATTATGTTGTTTAATATGCAGTAAAACGATCACATATTCTGGAAAAATTGAACATATAAATTTATCGTATAACACAAGTGTTTGTATCAACACGCTTGGCGACGCATGTGATTGGAAAACCCACTCATAAGCAATCTTATGTACAGAAACAGTTTTCTAAGGTACAATGTACTATTCACCACGCAGTTATTTACAATCGCTAATAAATAGCACTTTTGGATCGGGATACTCAAATCGTGTTGTGTGTGTTGCAGCAAAACCTAGTGCCAATTATCTAGTGCTTGGCATACCCTAAAACAACTAGAAGTAATAATGCCAGTTGCGTGGCATAAAGCCATTTCATGCTGCGAATAAAGTCTAAAAAATGTGTGGTTCTATCATTTACCTTGCCACCGGCGCCGCCCTGTGAATCATTTAATTTTTATAAAACGTTTTTCTAATAAACGTCTTTAATCGGAAATTTTATAATAATAATTTAATTTTATAGAATGAATAATTCATATAAGAGTAAAGTGTTGTGTGTTTTTAACTTTACCAGTATTGGAATAGAACCGCTAAAGAAAAGTGTTGTGAACTTGTGTGTGTATGTGTGTGTTTCGACGTTATTTTAAATTTGCATAAGACTTAGATAAATAGTCCAATTGATTATGACATAATACCAAACCAATAATAAGCATTATGTTAATCACAGAATTCGTGAAATACATAAATGTTGCAATTCCGTTACTCAGATTTTCTGTAGACTTGGTAATAGCAAAGCATTTTGAATTATTCCCGGCGAAAGCTTTTAAAAATGCACAAATTTAAAGCAATTTACGCTGTCCAAACTCCTCTCACCTTTTACTTGATTGGTTTGGTTTTTTATATTATAAAATTAAATTTATTTCGTAATAGATAATTTATTTAAATAATTTTAGTATAAAAGTTGGATAGTTAATAGGTTGTTTGTTATTCTACTTCTTTCCAATGGCCCAGTCTGCTTTCTCCGCTTTTTTGGCCTAAAAATGTGAGTAATAGGTGTAGGTATTACTTGGTTATGTTAGTGCAGGCGTTGGTGAAACAGTACATTTTATATTTTATAAAGTTTGTCCAACAGCTGGGCAAAGTCGTGCCCTTTTTTTTAATTATATTCCATATTTAATTTATACTTTGCATATGATTTTAAATTACGAGTATAATCTATGGATATACTTTGCATATTATTTTTATATTACGAGTATAATCTATTGATTAAGTAAAATAAAGTTGTATTCTACTTCTTTTGTAAATCGTCGTTAAAATAAACTGAATGTTTATTAAAAGAGATATAATACAAATTTATATTTATTACTGTCCAAAGATAAATTAAACAAATTCTTATTACAAATATTTCACCAACCCCTTCACGTGAAAGGAAGTTGAAAATGTATAAAGAAAAAAATGATAGAAGGTAAACAAGTTCATGTTTAGGGAATCGAACCCACACAAAAATGAGATTATCATTTGAAAAAACTCAAAACACAGTTAAGTCATGAATGAAATTAATATATAAATAGTTGCCAAGGATAACGAAACCTGTAGAAAATAATTTATTTTGCAAACATTCTTAAGTATTTCGTTAGATTAGTACCAAATGTAAGTATTATGTAGGTATTTATTGAGCTTGTGAGTAAACTTTTGGCTAGTTTTAGTTTAAGTTAAGTTACCTCTTTGTCCTCCTCTTCAAGGGTGAATTCCTTCTTTTTGACAACCTTCAATTGGTTACGGAAGTTGAATTCGGCAGCCTTCTTTTGGAGCTTGGCGAATTTGTTTTCGTATTTGGACACCTTCTTGAGTGTAGGTTTGACGCTAGAAGTAAAAGTAACAATGGTATTTGCAGGAAGTAAAACTAACAAAGGTATATAGGTCCACCACCACCTAGTGGTGTAAAACATGGATAATTCAGGCAGGTCGGTTGCGAACTTGTTTGCATCCAACAAATGCTGAGTCAGAGACCATTTTGCAACGATGTATTTATTCATTTATTTTCTTTAACATATTATGTAATATTTTTCAGTGTTGCTTTATGAATATTATATGTATCTAGATAAATATGTAGTTGGTCATGGTATCGACGGATATAGGTCGATCACGTCCTAATTATTTCCCAAGGATATATTATTCTGTTTAGCAGACGATTACTGTTTCTCATCAACTTATTGTAAGTCAAGACATGGTAAGAAGTCACATGGGTAAATAACCTTTGCGCCAAAAATCTCGTTTGACCCAGTTCGCGATAATATAATATAATGTAGTTTAACAGTAACAATTATTGATGGTTACCTTAAAAGACTCTCATTGTAAAAAAATGTTTTTCGTAATTTCTAAAGGCTTCAATATTATCTTATCAAATACGAGAACAATGTTGTTTTACAAAGGGCAGGGTTCAGCGTCCTACCCTCAGCTCGGAATATCATTACCAGAGTAATTGTATTCAGAGACACATCCTACTCAGTCCTAGCCTTAGACAAAGTGCACTAAACCTACGCAGTTCACAAAAGAAAACATTGTCTCCAATTCTATCCACGGAAAATTCTTTACAAAAACTCCGATGGCAAAGCAAATTGGATTGCATAAACAAAAATGTATATAAAAGGTACTTACAATTTGCCTCTGAGGTCATTGACTTGGGTGTTCAGGTCGGAGATCTGTTAAATCATTGAATAATATTATAGATTTCCTCTTAAATTAAAATAAATTAGTGAAGTTAATATGTAGAAATGAAATTGCTTTTAGGTATAAGAGAATACGAGATTTTATTATTTTATAGAGTATAAAGGAAATTGAAAGAGTTTAAGGGATATTATAATAGGACAAACATAAAAATTAATTTCAAAGGAGAAAGTTTCACAAGTTTGCATATAGATAACCAGTCTATGAGTAGTACTATACAAATCAAACTTGTATAATGTGAAAAAGTAGACAGCATGCAGTGTGAATTGAAGTAAACCGACATAAAAAGCTAACACCCAAAATAGAAAAAGCATTTACACTGCAATACAGAAATTTAAAGTAGTTAGTGATCCCGAAAAGCACAGAGTAAGATATAGAGCTGAGCGTAGATTAGGCGTGTTATTTGCGAGCTGAAATCTGTAATTTGTAGAAGAATAGAAAGATCTGTCCCGTACCCTATGATACTGTGGCCTCCTGCTATCGTTAACCTGTGCTCTTTGCCTACGCATTCATCTGTACCGGAATCTCTAACATTGAACATTCTAGGGTCGTGCACAATACCTAATATTGCCGCCGATTGGAAGCTGGTCGCCTGCAGCCCCTGTGATCTCGACATAAACTACATACTCAACAGATATACAGAATTACATAGTGCAATATAATACATGTGCGTTAAAATAGCGCCAGCGGTTCCCCCATTAGCGCGGTCCACATGCGCTACCAAATCAAATGCATCTTTGCAGTCATTCAGCGATCGAAGTTGTTGCATTTTGGACGCTATTTATAGTCAGCAATGTACTCTTTTGGCTATACATCAAATGTACATCGACATCTCCGAGTACCACGTTGAATTTTAAAATGTATCATGGAGTGACGGTGCAAAATCGATCCAGAATCTTGCAGTAGTGTGGGTAGATGCAGATAGAGGTTATGTGTGTCTGGACTCGCAAGTGAGTAGTATACACCAGTGTCTCGAGGGGTGGTGCTGTCGGGCCGAGCCCCGGGACGCCGCGGGCTCGGCCGGGGAAGGAAGGGCAACATCGACCAGAGCATGGCACTTTCATTTTACCACTCGGTGTCCATACAGGTTCAACTTCAAAAGGGTAAACTTAGCAACCGAAAACGCAAACGTTTCGCGGAGTGTAACGGCATGTACAAAAGTTGGAGATTTGGAACAAGAAGTTTCACTTACACTATGCACTTGCGTGTGCCAATAGGAACATGTCCAGCGTTCCAGTTACATCTAAACTCTAAATAGTGAAAAGAGAAATTCAGTAAGGCCATTTAGCTCGCCACCACACATGAAGCGTCACACTGGCGGATGCAGCGATTATTCTTGATTGTAAATATTTCAACACACTTTTTAAGTATTAAAGTGCCATACTATATCGGGTTTCATTATTGGGACTTGGGCTTCGAAAGTTACGGTTTGTAAGTTTTGGGAACAAAATCATGCAGCAAGCAAAGCAGTCGGCGGCAGTGAGGCGAGCGGCTGGGGCGCTGGGCCGCCGCCTCAGGCCGAGGTGATGTGAGCGAAGGACTGCCGAGATGAGTCGATGAGAGTTACTGTGCATGCTCGTGAGTGTGTGTTACGTCGTGCCGCTGCGTAGTTACTGCAGTTAGTGTAGTTAATGATGTAAGCTCCATGTCAGATGACGCGCCCTCGATCGATTTTGCACCGCACGCCGCGTGCGCCTCTGGTAGTTCTCTACGCACACACGCGCTCTACTCTAGAATAACTAACGTAACGAACCTCTGCCGTTATTTACACTTCAAAACAAACATCCGAAAACTTTCAAAGCATTATAAAATATAACACGTATTGTCACACGCGCACGGCTGTTACATATATCGATGACTGTGGTATTCACAATGGTTATGATGTTGGTCAATACCTCAAAATCTCTTTTCCTGACTTCATGTTCCAAATCCCACTTCTGGCCCTCACACACATACATGCGGTCATAATACTCCTGTATTATTCTCTTGAGCATTGCTATAGAAAAAGGAAAGACGGATTATTGAGCCATCGAAATGAGCATGGGCACCCGGGGCCGGCCCTGCGACAGTCGACGGAGCGTGTGCATGTGTGCGGTGAGCCTTAACTATCTCACGTTGTAGTAACAACTAAATCATAGACAATCAGAATGCATTCCCAATCCTATTCCAGTATACGGTTTACCTCAAATTTCTTTAATTGTATCGCTCGTTCTAGTTCATATTTATCCCCTTCGAGGTTGTATATTCTGTGCCAGTACATTTGACATACGGTCTGCAGTTCCGCTAAAGAAAAAGAAGCAAATTTTTAGGAGGAGGTCTAAATTGAGTCGTGGCGACGCGCCCAGTGTGTGTGCTGTGTCGCGGTCCGTCGAAGCATAAGCCAAGCTACAGTAATGGGTACCAAATGGAACATTATTTTACAGTCTATGTTATGTTCGACTTCAACGGTGAATGTATTATCTACAATAACAAACTCCGATATCTCTACGCGACGGGTCGGTTATTTTAGCGCTCTCAACAATTTACTTGTTAACACACTGTTATTGAAAATTTTAATTTTTAGCTCCGTAATCGACATGAATTGCTGCGAAAACAAAACAGTCGTGTGTAGTCACATATCGGCATGAATCACTACGCAAACGAGCGAGGAGCTTGAAGTGGGAAGCCGGTGGGTGCAGACCTCGAGGACTTTGTAGGCCACCTCCAGCTCGCGATCGTACTTCTCCTCTTCCAGCTTCGTGATTCGCTGGTGGTAACCCGTAATGATGCTCGTCAGAGCCGCTACAACATCAACCAATGGTTATTGGAGTCCGAGGCCGTGCGTGCTCCTCCTATCTAGTACTGCGCCCGCGAGAGCGCCCCAAACACGGAAAGAAGCCAAGGGTGAGGCATAGAAATATTAGATATAGAAGAGAAAGTTTGCAATAACGACTTCACATGGAGCTTAGAAGAAAAAACGCGTTAGACAGAGAGGGAGGCTGAAGGCACCTCCAACGCTCAGCGATTAATCAGTTAAACCAGTAGAAGTAGACGAACAGTCACAACAAGTTAAATTTTATTATGAAGATGAAGATTGTAAGTGTTGTGAGTGTTTGTAGATCCAGCAGATCGTCTACCTCCATATCTTTCCGTTTAACGATGTATTCCAGATCGAACTTTTGGTCTTCGAGGCTCACGATGAGTTCGTGGTAAGTTTTGCAAATTCTCCTAATTTCATCTATAATGCGACACAATATAATTGGAGATGTAACATTATGATATGACAATAATCGTATGTGGAGTGTTGAGATAAAAGGGTAAACAAATTATACACTGAATTATATTGATATATTGATTGGAAGTGTAAGATGCAGGGTATTTTACCTTCGTTGGCGTCATCAATGTTCTTGGCTTTACCACACCTCTCCTCGATGATCCTCCTCCTCTCGGCGGCCTTGCGTTCCTGCTCCTTCTTCAGTTCCTCGGCGGCCTTCTTACGCAGCAGCAACTGTAAGGCGATGACTTATTGATGACTGACCTTGTCGAAACAACATCTATTTTGCTTCCATTTTCCTCTAGCACCCGTCATCTTAACACATACTTTTTTATCCTTTCAATTACACAACTCTATGTTGTATTCAACTTACAAGGCTAGCAAACATTCACATTCACACTTACAAACTTTGGCCCTTGTTTGAAATATTTTAGTTATAGTTGAAATTTAAACATGACAGCACAAAGCCTATAGACGGCTAGTATTCTACAAAAATAAAATCTGAAATATCTGAATAAAAAAGTACTTACCCTGAGCTTCTTCTTCCTCTCAGGGGTCATGAAACCTTTCTTGGCCTTCTTAGCCTTGGAGGCCTCCTCCATGCGCTTGCGCACCTCAGCGCGCTTGCGGTCGATCTCGGCCTGTTTGGCCTTCTTCGCCTGAAGACAATTTATTAGTAATAGTGTGCCTAAACAGTTTTTATGTCATAGTGGTAACAGTGTGCGTAACAAAGTGTTTTGTGTCAAAGTACGTGAAAAAAATCGTAATAAACGACCGTTTTCTATTTTATAATGTTGGTAAAAGTGTACCTACCTTAATCTATTTTCTATGCCAGGGTACTATATAATATTGGTAGTAGTGTCCCTAATTAAACGTTGCGTGTCAAATTATTTTATATTGGTAACAGTGTACCTAGACTAATGTTATTTGTATAAGTACTTAATACTTTTGATAATAGTATGTCTACTAAAGTGCAATATAACAAAGCACTATAGAATATTGGTATATCAGTGTGCCTAAATAAATATTGTACGAAAAATATAGTATTTTAATGTGTGTGTACAAATTAAGATTGGACTTTAAGTGTTACATAAATCGTTCGTATGTTCTATATCATTAAGGTATTTGAATTTAATTCAATTTTAACTACAACGTTCGATAAATTATTATTTGTTTAAGGATATTTTATATGCATGTAAGTGTGTGTGTGTGTGTGTGTGTGTGTGTGTATGTGTATGTATGTGCCGTGTGTGTATAACTTTATGTATCAAAGTTTTCCTTCGCCGCTGCTTTACCTCCTCGAGACGCTTCCTCTGTAAATAAAAAAACAATAATTAGTATGAAAGAAACTACAAACAATGTGTTGCGTGTGTTAAAGCAAAGTTACCAACTACCCGCATGTTGTAATAAAGCCAGGTTGTAAATAAAACAAAATGTTTATTTAGTCCCCTTCATATTTTCCCTTAATACCTTCATAAAATAAAAAGACTCATAAACGAGTCCTCTGACATTTGTTTATTTCAAAGCCTCCCTTGAAAGAGTTTATGACCCAGAAAACGATTTGTGCAACTTCAACCTTGCTAGATACTTGGCAACTTTTCAGTAAGAGCCTACGTCCACTATGCAATACTTGTTTCCGCTACATGTATCTATAGCAATTTCAGTATAAATCGCGTTTCATATATTTATTTAGAAAAATTTTGACACGCATTATGTAGTGTTTATAATGGAATGTATTAATGTTTTGATATAAAACATCTATTCTCTTACAACATCATTATATACTTATTATTATGATATAAAGTGATTACACAACGGCTGTCACGCTGTGTGGAAACCGAAGAGTAATTTTTAGTCCCAATGAAATCGAAACATTGAAATTTGAAACATTGAAATTGAAATTTCAGCAAAATTGAAGTTAATATTCTTGCAATCTTTGTAGCGGGGTATAAATATATTACAAAAACATAATATTGCAGCTGACGCTTTGCTACAAATGTAGAGACTATTGCATAGTGGGCGACTGCAACACCGAGCAAAATAAACAGAATACAGTACAGACTACTACTCGGAAAAATTGCATTGTACACAATAATGAAAAGCCTGAATTTTACACGGGAAATATTCATATTCACAGTAAAATATTTTCATTTTGAAATACATTTTAAATTTCACTTGAATAAAAACTTAAAATGATAATTATTCATTTTAATTTCAATTATGTTTTGGTGCTTTCAAAATGTAATGGTGTTTATTGTTAAATTATTTACATTTAAGTATTTAAAATTTTATATAAAGCTCATGAATTAGTGAATCATTTTCTGTTTACTTTGCTCGTCAATCGCTCGGAGTTTTCTGTGTAAAATAAAATTTATAGTGCTGCATATAGCGCGTGTTCTGTGCATAATGTTCCTATATTATCTTAAGCTCATATTATCTTTGGCTGGTTGCTGGTTTGCGGCTCAATTCTCGTCTTCAAGATATTACAATTTCATAGCAAACTGTCGAAATGCAAGACTTCTGACAGTTTGACACCCCTCGAATAAGAAATATTGTCATAGTGACGAGAATCGGCCCCCAGATTAGCTTCTAGTAAAATAAAAGCTATCCTCAAAACAGGATTAAATTATTCATCTGAGTGTTGATGAGTGGTAATATTGTTATGTGCGTAATTTTGCCGCTAATAGAAGGCTGCATAAATGCTAGGTGAATGTGTGCAAATAAATCTTAGCGTGTATTATTATTTCGATTTGCTTTATATTGAGAGAGCCTTTGCGTTAAACATTGATTATAATTTTAATACATGATGAATGTTATATATTTTCTTTTTAATGGATTCTCTACTCTATATACATATATTATAAGCGACTTAAACAAGTTTAATATTTAAGCTTTAGATTAGACAAACTTTGTCCTTCAGTCGAGTGACGACCTTTCATTTTACAACATAAAAGCTGTAACAAAAATATCAGTAAAAAGTTTTTTATGACGACACATTTTTCGCAAAAACAAATTTCAATCACGGTCTACCTTTGTCTGTGAAGTTTTAACATTAAAACTTCAGATGCGAAAAATTTAGATAAAAAATATGACATCGACTATTGATATTGTATTTATAGTCTGTGGTAGGTACTCAATAATAATCTAAATTTGAAAAGAGGTGTGCGTGTATGTAGGTTTGTGTGTATTATACAAAAATGTATCAAATGTTCTAATACATGTATAATAACAGTGTAACAGTGTGTGTTTTGTACAAGTGTGTGAGTGTTAACAAGCATAAAGCATTTACCTGTGTCTCGAGAAGACATAGTTCTCAATACTATGAGTGGAATCCAGGAATGACGAAGTCAGCAGCAGATCCAGGCAAAATATTTCACGTATTTTGCAGGCATCATTGGCAATGACGATGAAACAGAAAAATGGCAAATATATAAATTAATTCGTTGGTACTGAATCATTGAAAAATTTCTCTAGAAGTAGAGTCAAAGTTACCATTTAACAACTTCAAATGTACTCAAACTTTATTTGAAAATTCCTTCTAAAGTAAAGTAAAAATTATTTATTAGCCATTCATTGAGATACAATATCAAACTAAGGTCCCATAGGCTCCCGGGCTTATTAAAAAATGTATTTCAGGAGTCAGTGGCTTTTCCTATATAGAGACTTTATTTACGAATTGCAAATCTGATTTTTCACATTTAAACAAAATAAGGGACAAGAAGGAAACTATGAACATAGTTTTATATAATATTTATAATAATAGTGTTATTTTCTAGTGTAACCAGTTCTGCTAAAATATGACATGTGCCCCATGATATTTATCTTCGTTTGCATAAAAAAATTCATCGACACAATTTTGTTTTACTGACCTTACATCATCATCCGTCATTTTGTATGTGTTGGATTAGGTGTCCTGAAAGCAAAAAAAAACATATAAATAAATATATATTGGTATACGTTTATCGTTTAAACTTTAATCGAATAAATTTAAACGGTATGTTTGGACATACGAGCTTTTTAAAAGCCTTATTTATGACATTGGGTCCACAATCAGGTTTGTAAATACTATTTGTAAAATTTAAATTTCATATTATCGATGATTTTTCTCACGGATTACACCATTCAACATTATTTCTATTTTAAATGATTCCCTAATACATTATAAACATACTACACTAATATTTCAGTCAATGTCAAAGTCAAAACGTTTATTTCTATAAACGCATGTGCATGCATGCACAAATACAATGCATTTTCCATTCGTAAAAAGACAATGCATTTTCCATTGATAAATTCAACTAATTCACGATGAGAAGTACAATTTGACAAAGGGATAATTTACGTGTTTTTTTTTGGTCACAGCAGACTTACTCTGAGCAGACTATGTGATTCTTGTGTAATTTATATAAATTCCATATTACATTTCATATTCTCAAAAGTGCAAAGCCGATGGTCTCCAAAATGACATCACGTGACATCACTTGCCGGAAGGTAACTTTTCGATACTCAGTGACGTCACTCATAAAGGCATATTTACATAATTTAACATGAATATATTACTGATATATATTTTAATGATGATATTTTAATGTCAATGTTCTATTTCTTTCCTGTCCATCCAAAGGTTGCCTGGAAAAGACCGCCCTTTGTACTTCGATGTTTTGTCTTGTTACTGTTTGTATTATATTTGTGGTGTACAATAAAGAGTTATCTATTTAATAAAAATATATTGTAAAATACTGTGTTGGTTATGACGGTTTAAATAGTACCTCTATATATTAGTAATCTAGTAACAATTTGTTTCATATTTTAATGATAGTCAAATACCCTATTCTGATGCATACCGATCGTATAAAAAATGTCTGATTGTCATGTTAATTTACTAACATACATTTCAGTCTTTATACCTATTTAAAAGTACATAAAGAATATTTGACATGTCATGTAAAAAGTTATTATTAACGAAATACCTGCCATGGCATTTGTTAAAGACATTTCACCAAAATAAACCAATGCGTGGGCCCAAATAGCTATCTTCAATACAAAAATATATCCGAAGCCCGGCGTGAAAGCGGAACAATTTCGTATTAACCTGAAACCTGGTAGATACAGGTATAATTAGCAGAATCCCGTGTTTGATATAACGAAGACCATTAAACATAATGTTTAATTACGCAGTGAAGCTACATAGCCTGCAAACCAACATCAATTTATGCTCTGCATTATAGGTAATTAACGTTTGCATGATGAGAATATATTGAACATGATCTAAGTGTTTATAGGTATAATATATTGGGCTTTACTTAGCTATGTTTTAGGTACATTACATACCTAAAATATGATGAAAGCAAACAGGAATAAAAGCCGAATTATGTTAAGGGAGTTTCGAGTACAAATATACCGATAAAATTACCTATCTAAGAATATTGAAGACTCATAGAAAGGAGAAAAGGTACGATGACCGAACGACGATTAATTATTTCTAAGCTTTAAGATTTCTTTTTGAAGGTTTTCTTATTTCATGAATGCTTATTCTTGTTTTATTCTTGTATAAGTCTTGTTTTTTTTATTTCTATTCAATTGAGTTATTCATCAATGTTTTAATAAATATAATAAATAGTATAAGTAGAAAATAATTAATGCAATAAAAAAAATCTATATTTTTTGGATATTTCTAATCACATGGTCTAGTCTAGATCTATTTATTTTCCTGCAAATAAATGTTTACAAATAGATATATATTAATTGTAACCAGCAACAAAATCTAATCTATTATCGGATGAATAAACAATGCGTATTTGGCTGTAATAAGAAACATCGACATTTAACTCCACTGGAGGATTGCCAACCAATGTGCTAAATGTTACTTGATACTGAACAGAAAGAAGCAATAATTCACATTTCCGATACGCCTCTAATATTGAGCTGAAAGTAAATTAAAAAGTTAATAAAGGAATTCTGATAACTGAAAATGTATGGGATAATTTTACTGAAAGAACGAAGTTTACGTGATTATGTTCGGGTATTTCCGTGGGTGATCGGGTGCGGTGTGCACGCGCTTGAAATAGGTTGGCTCGCATTCCCTCGCATCCTAATTTGGTCGCGCGATTTGAGTACTCGGGTTTCAGACGGGATCGGGCGCTCGCTTGGGACGGACGTGTATGAGAATTTTATATGAATTTAATAGATGTCTTATTTTGTTCAAATAAAAAACAGAAGGGTTTTAGGATTAGTTACAAAAATCTCTTATATTAACCTTTTCATGAGATCAGAACGAAATAAATATTATACAGAAAAGTAATATCAAAGGAATTATTGATTGAAAATTATTATAATGAATACAGATAAAAATATTCTTCACGATAATGACATTTAGTTAATTATTGCTCGACTAGTTACGCTAGTTTCTAATTATCAATTAACTAAATCGATTTGAGTATGATTTCTATATTAAGAAAGTATGATACAATAAAAACAGTAAAGATAAAATATAATTAGAAGGATTATGAACAACATCATTGAAATTATTGGCTGAAAGTTTAAAACTGTCAATGACATAATGATATTGGCCTCCCATTTCCGTAACAGTGACATTTAAAAACGGGCCATTCATATCACTAGTTTCAGATTACAGCTCTACCACGAAACCGAGAACTTAAACACGGAACACTTAGCAAACCGATGCATCACGATCCTTGACGTATCACTGCACAGTAGCACTTATATTTGTTAGTAGAACACAGCACTCACCTAAAAAGAAAAAGTAGATGGCCCTACGGTGGTTCAGCCAACACGAGTCACAGTTGCTGACTGGCGGGCGGAACACGGTGCGTGAGCGCAAAGCCCGCCCCCGCCCCGCGCGTCCGCCCAAAGACGATTCACCCCCCCTCGACGGCCCAGACATTTTTAGACTAGTGTCGTTTTGACACCAACACCGAAATAACATCAAATCCAAGCTCTAGATACCGTTCCTACAATGCCGTCATTCGCGTACAATCGGTTAACAAGATTATAAAATACTAGCAGTGTAACGCCATGTTACCTGCGTTATAAATCCCGTGACATACTTTCTCGGTAAAAAGTAGCCTATGTCATTTCTCAGACTTAAGAAAATCTGAGTTTCGAATATATTTTTAATCGTTTCTGTAGATTCAGAGTTTAACCCCTACTACATCACAATCTCAAAAAACTTTGCCTCTAATATTAGTATAATTTCTGTATAATGTAGCTTTACTGCTGAGCTCGTGGTTATGAAGGAAATGCACGTAAATTGGGTCTTGTTCTCATTATACCGAGACAGATAGCAGAAATATTTAATGTGAAACATTTTGCTATTTCTACGTGGAATTTAACGTTACAAGATACCAGTAAGTACAGGTTATCATCTAGATCTTTTGTGAAAGGCGGTTGAGGAGTTGCGGAATGCCTTGGAGAAATTGCTAGGATGTTTTGTAGAGATACCGTTATTTACTAAACCTCTTAGTTAAAGTACATTTTTGTAATGAAGTTATATCTTGCCAAATGATTAAAATACTGGTATTCGCTGCATTACTTATATGCAGGGCTTCGTACCATTTAAGCGCTTGATGGCATTTATAAATTTGTGATTTGTATTAGAGATTGATCTCAAACGAAAAAATAACTTAGAGAGACTGTATATACCAGTCGAAACAAGAACATCCATTTTTTGAAGTCGGTTAAAAAGGGTGAGATCTCGCGAGTTTATCCAATGGATCTAGTGAGTAGGTACTGTTTTTTAATTCAAAATTGAATAGTCTAATATTCCGCTTTTTTATCTTCTCGGTGTTTTGTTGATATAGAAATTAACGTCAAAGTTTACGTACACTTAGAAGTTTATTAAAACATTATAGGCACTTCAAACAATTAATATCTGACGCATAAAATCCATTGAAAAAAATCGTGAAAATAAATGTTTATATCAAAATACGTCTTATTTTTTCCTTATTTATAAATAATTGTGATTGAAAAAAAAACACCAAAACTGCCAATCTCGCGAGATCCTGCTTAAGCCCAAATGTCGCGAGATTTGCATTCCCTAATTGCATTGTTCAAACTAAATTAAATTCTTTAGTATTTAATCGGCCCTGTGTTTTGCACAAAGCGTTGCTCTGATGGAAAACAACCCGAGAGCTATTGAATTCCATTCTATACAAACCAATCTATGTGTTCAGTACTTTATCACATAGCGAAATTCAGTAGTTACCTATGTACCAACATTCGGTACAGTTCTTTTAAAAATATCATTGTAGTTAAAAAGGGCTAAGTAATGAATAGAAGCAGTTGTAATTAAAAATCCTTTGTTTCAGTTTTTTAATGAGTTTGTTGACCACATTCGCGATGTGGTCCAAACTCATAAATAGAAAAAGCGTATTATTATATAGTTTGCTTCTGTATTTTCTTTTTTGTTATGTACTGTTGTGTCCAAAATACATGTTTTTCTATTTCTCTTTCTATATAATTGATGATGCTGCTTGGACAGAATGTTGATTAGTTTCACTTTGGCAGGTTGTTAAGGACTGATAGGCTTATGTATCTCTCTCCTATAGCTAGCTCCCTGACATGATGAGCAATTTCTAGTAAAAGTAAAATTTATTACAGGTACCATATGCATAAAAACAACAAAATTCAAAAAACTGATAAAGCTGTTTACTTCTATTCGCTTCTCAACTCAGTGTAAAAAATTTAGCAAACTGTCAAGACAATGTTATTTCCTTGAAATTTTTAGTTTATTTAATTTTGAGGTGACCTGTCCATGTATGCCCTGTGCTTCTAGGAAAATAAACGCTATGACTTTGATTTTGAAATAATGTGGATGGATGGAAAAGGTTATACCTAAATAGGAACGTAACGTACCCTTGCTTGTCTAACTAGTGGAAGATTATGGGCCCATGGAAGTTCATGTGATCATTCACTGAAATGTGTATTCTTTAAAAGATCGAAGGTTAGGCTACCTTGCTGTGGTGCTCGGTTTGTTTTCAACGATACTACACACAAAGGGGTGCCACAGAAAATAAATTACCTTACTAGGAGTAGGTATGAAAGGTTGTCTTTTACTAGGATATTTCATTTGATATTTTTTTGCGGCGTATTAAATGTATGTATTATATAATTGGAGCGTTCGTTTGGATGAGAGCGCTTATCTCAGGATAGGATTGGAAGAAGGCTATAGGTACTTTTACCGTGGAAATATTTTCAGGAGAAAAAACACAACTTAAACGGTCAAGGCTGGCGTGCATCCTAGTAAGTACCAAAAACCAATACGGAACTTAATATTTAGTACTAATTTCGCACCCAATTCTCCTGGCAAGTTACAAAATTATCATGCAACTGTAGTGGGAGGGAGGTACCACTACACAGACACATACACACACAAGCTTACCGGAAGATGAAAGATGAAGATGAAAAAGTACGACTACCAGAAATGTAGAATTCTGCATTCTGGTCTTTTAAGCAGTGGGTGCGGAACGTGGAATATACATGTATTACTGCTATAAACTTTTTTACTAGTTGTTATATTACTGTAAATATATATGAATAAAATATCCGGACCACCCACACAACAACTTCTAGCCCCAATGTAAGTTCTAAGCTTGTGTTGAGGGTACTAGACATCTTATATACATTTAATAGACAAACACAGATAGACACATTTTTATTACTGAAGCAGTCGTACATATATTTATATCGTACAAAATATAAATCACTAAGCTAAAATATTATAATAAAATCACTATCCTTTTCAATGACATTGCAATGAATTGCAATGACAGTGATTCTAATAGTACCAAAATTTGTTTTAATTATATAAGAACAAGAGAAAATTTTAGGTAGTTTAATGTTTAACTACCCCTTACTAATGATTGATACATAATAGTAAATAATGCTGATGAACTATCCTTTTAAATAGTATGCTCAAAAATTTGGCTTTCTTTACCTTTACCTAATGGCTCTTAAGAAGAATATGTATCTTTTATTATTGTAAGCATTTGACTATTATACTTTATTTTACATTGCAAATACCAAATCCGCCAGAGTTTACGAGTATCATTTCCAACTTTCTACTCCGTCATAAGTTTTAAATTCGCAAAGTAGCAAAGCTTGAATACTTAGTTAAAGTCACGATCAAACCACTGGCCTGGAACAGATAAAGAAGCAAGCATTACTTCTAAGCTGCGGAAGAGTGAGATAGTAAGATATTACTTAGTTAATAATGGTGAGGCTAATACATGAGCGGCCTACGGCGATTATTCGTGTCATCGCGATGTGTGTGGCTACAACGTTGCAACGTTAAGTATTCCGACGAAGACGTTGTTTGGCGTTGATGGCGTGGGCGTGGCTACAATTACTTCTGGTTCTTGTAGCATAACAAATCATTGTCCACGAATGTAGACAACAACATAGCGTAGGTGTATTCGTTCACGATGACTTTTGCGCGCCGACGCTACACGAATCTTCACCCGCTGATGTATTTGCACCATAAGATATTAATATTCGTATTAAACGCGATGTGTGTGGCCTGGTAACGCGAAGTTTTCGGGCAAAGATTATGTTTGGCATAGGATTTGTAGAGACAATATTATTTTAGGTGGCTACGCTTCGTCACTTCGGCTTCGCACGGGTTTTAATTCATTTTTTTCCCCGGCAATTATTCGATTTTTTCTCGTTAAAAGCGAGAAAAAACCGCCAACCTTCCCTAGACCTCCACGAACATTTCAATACTATGATAAGATAAATCCGTTCAGCCGTTCTCGAGTTTTAATCAGACAATATATTTATGAAGCCATTATGTATACGCATAAAAATATTAATTTGTTTACAAAAAATAGTGATAAACACAATGTAAATACAAGAAATAAATATAAACTCGCTTTGCCCACCACTAGGCTGCATAAGGTTAATGTATCATTCAAAGGGCAATGTATACGCTTCTACAACAAGATTCCCAAAGAATTGCAACAGTTGTCAATTACTAAATTTAAGAAAATTGTAAAAAACAATCTTTGTAAAAAAGCTTATTATAATATATCGGATTACCTTGAGGACAAAACTGCTTGGGACGGAATCTGCTCCAACACAATATCAAAAACAAGACTAACAAACAAATAATGATTGTAAAGTTTCAATACAAAAATGAGCTAGAGTTTCTAATCGCTTCTTTGCTCTAGTGTAAAAAAAGCGAAGCGACCAGATACCATAAATTTATTTCCTACTTATCTTTAAGCACCTATGACCTATATGTTTTTTTGTAATCTATTTTGACGTGTCTAAGTTTTGTAAAACCAAACTATGGAAATAAATAATTTTGTATCTTGTATCTTGACTAACGAACAACAATTCATTTTTATATATATAGATATAGACAATATACAGTACTTACCTATGCCCGTCTTGTGAAAAGAATATTTTCCCGCTAAAGTAGACAAGAGCATGGCGTATGCCCGTACATGATGATTAAATTAAATAATTTAAATATAATCAAATGGTGCCAAGCTTAATATAGCATTATACCTCTACAACATGCATGTGTGTACCAACCTGAAAACGAATTCTCGGTATATTCCACGGACAGTTATTGATAACAGCTACGCCTCGTCATATATTTTTTAGTAGACTGCACTATTCATTGCTACAACCTAAATCCGGCCAGACACGTATCTCAAAAATTGGCAACAGATCTAACAAAAGGTGTCCATTCTTCTAATTAGTGTACAGCATCATTGTTCAGGTTGTATGTACTACAGGTATTGTACTACTTTGTCAACTGCCCAGCCAGGCTTGTAAACGTAAGCCTGATATTTGCATTTGTAAGAAAGTAATTAATAACATATTTTAACTAAAATGATAATGCCTAAGACGCGTCCGAAGCGAGGCGAGATTATAATAAAAGGAAAACAGTATTATAAGTTAATGTATAAAAATAATGGGTAGATTAAAGTTTACCCAATTAAAATTATTTTTATACATTAACATATAATACTAAAATATTTGGAATTTATTAGATAAACTATGTAATACCAATTTTATTTGGACTATATATGGCTGTAATGTCTGAAATAAATGAATAATACGACCAACTTCAACTACAAATAAAACAGATATTAATAACTCAAACTATACGAAATTTACTGGTTTGTTCCAAATCAAGCTTAAATGAAGACACCACTTTGAAAACGTTATATTGCGGCGCAAGAGGTTGCGGGTTCGATTCTTACCGAGGTGTCAAGTGTTTGTATGATCTGCAATCACTTTCTCCTTGGTCGGTATGTATAATAAAAATATATATGTATGTACATATGTCTATTATACATATAACGTATATCGGATGTTTAGGACGCGTAACACAAGCTTAGAGCTAACCAAGGTGCTGGATATTGTTGTATGGATTGTCTGGTAATATTTATTTATTTAAATAGTAAAATATTTATTTATTTATTTAAATAATCTCTAAATAAATAAGGTAACTTTGATGATGATGTGGATTTTACCCGTCAGGTTGGCACCTTCTCAATTTCCTTTCTGTTTTCCTTTTGTTATTGTTTGTTGGCAAGGAAACCTTAAAATGGCATAAGATATAATATAACTGTTGCTAGTAATTTCCGAGAGGAAGCTAACGCAATTAACATTATCCTGAAATTGAAACATTCTACGGCTCGCTACATGTTTCGTCTTAAAGGGAACTTCCTTTGCTAGATATTTTGAAGAAACCTTATTTTTAACCCCCGACCAAAAAAGAGGGGTGTTATAAGCTTGACGT
The DNA here is from genome assembly GCA_929108375.1 of Gymnoscelis rufifasciata. NCBI lineage: Eukaryota > Metazoa > Arthropoda > Insecta > Lepidoptera > Geometridae > Gymnoscelis > Gymnoscelis rufifasciata. Next base: position 4,844,677 of record OV815302.1, on the reverse strand, counting down.
GTCTGTCTGTCTGTCTGTGTGTCTGACTGTCTGTCTGTCTGAGACATCATAGCTCCCGATCGGATGGAACGATTTTAATTTAATTTTTTTTTGTATAAAAGGTGAGGTTGGTGCGAGTGTTCTTAGACATATTTCATGAAAATCGGTTGTGCCGTTTAAAAGTTATGGGGGCGAGAGTGATTAAGGAAAACCGAAAATCTGCAAATATACTCGAGTGGGGTATCAATTGAAAGCGCATTGCGTGCACATTTCAAATTATTATGGTGTTATACTTTTAAGAAAATGAAGGCACTGGAATCGGGGGATTTTCTTAAATTTTAGATTTATATTATATCTTGCATCATTGTTATCATAATGACCTGGGACGACCACTGAAAGATATAGGATATCGTCACAAAATTTATAGAATTTCCGACGACACACCATGACTAAATATCGTTGCGTAATTATGTTAAGCCGAACTTCCGTCGGACGTAAGTTCAGCGTCCACTTTTTCTGTAGGTGCTGTAATATGAATTAATTCACCCGGAAACACCTGGGTGAATAAAGTCTACAAACTCCTTGGTGAATAAACCCAGGTGAATTAAGTATACAGTCCCGAAATTATACGCGATCGAAGTTCGTTTCGATCGGATCTAATTCAATTGATGCCGGCTGCAAGTTAATACGCAACGTTTTGGGCATAGTGTGTCGTCAGTATTTCAAATGGCATTTCAGGCGAAATCCTGGACAAACTTCGGTCGCGTTATATGTTAACATACTAAGTGTGCTTATCTACTGACTAAGAGAATGAAGAGAAATGAGAAATATTTAATCATTAAAATCTGACACATGTTTCGGCTAAAGAAAATAAAATGAATGTGTGTGTGAATTTCATGGAATGACCGGCAAAAAAGCAAGAGTTGGTCACTTTGTTCCCTTCTGCTGAAAGTAACATTAATACCGTAGCAAAAGGTGTAAATTATTGTTTATTAATCAGTTATTTTAGCTTATGGTAAGCTCTTTCTGACAAGCCACAAAAAACATTATGGCCGTTGGGATTAAAATAATAAAATAGTATAACATTTATTTGGACACACAATAAACAGACAACAGTTTACAAAGACACAATACAACAAACGGACAACAACCAAAAACAACTAAAACACAAATAAAACAAAAATAAAACAAAAAAATATCCTAGAACGGTTAAAAGTTCTGTCACACATTTTAACAGTTGTTCAGTTTCTTGGAATTAAACTTTGCGCTTGAAGAGACAATTTGCCAGTGTCGAGTTAAATAAAATTATAAAGTGAAAAAGATGTAATTAATTGTTACTCAGTTGAACGCCATTTTGCGTCTAAGTATATACATTTACAACAACAGCAACAGAGAATACAGATAAAAAAAGAACGAAATTTACAGTTTTTGAAAGCTACACAACAGGTGAGTAGATACTACTACGTACGTGCTTATATACTCTTTGGGTACTACGAGTAAAAAGGGAGCTTCTGTAATGTGGACCGAAAAGGTCTAACTTCAGCTATTTGCTGCCCTGCAACAGAGAACACTGATTTTCGGGTTAAGCCCTTTGTGGTAGACGATATAAAATACTTATAAAACCTTAAATATAATAACTAATAGGTAGGTAAGATATTTATAGCTGATGGAGAAGAAAACAGTTGCAAATGCTTGTTCATGAAGCAATTTAAATAATGAAAGTCATCTTAACGTGGCAAGCATGTGAAGAAATTATAGCCTTCCGCAATTTTCGCATTTCATTTCACACGAAATAATTGTAGTTCTAGGAAAGTTTTCTTTATACACAGTTTCAGTTTTACAATCATTTAAGTTCCAGAACATATGGTGATTTATATTTTTCTTAATCTTGATAGTCAAACGCATTAGGGTAGAGCGAAAATAGACTGAGCTACGCGTAACGCCGTTACAAAAGAAAAATGTTTTTTGGGACAATAACGTAATTTTAGCGACGATATCAAATGATGTTCTACTGCTCCCTAGGGCTATGGATCATCAAGACTTGCGATTCAATGCTTGCCTTTCAATGTTTACGGATAGGAAGTCGACCTCCATTTTATTAACCGATTTCAAAAAAGGGGGAGGTTTCTCAATTCAACCGTATATTTTTTTTTTAAAAGGAGTCTTTGTATGTGTATGAATAGGTAAAAGCCGTGTTGGCTAAGTGGGAGGACACTCGACTTTCATTCCGAAGGTCGTGTGTTCAAACCCCGCCACGCACCTCTGGATTTTTCTTCTTGAGAAATTTATGTGCGCTTTTAACACGGTGAAGGCAAACATCATCAGGAAACCGGCATGTTCTGAGAACTTTAAAAGAGTTTGAATGACATGTGACATTCCCGAACCCGGCTTGGCCAGCGTGGCCTAATTTTAATTAGGCCTTAATTTTTTAGAAGTCCCTGTGTCCCAGCAGTGGGAACGTTAATAGGGTGATGATGATGTTGGCTAGAAGCTCCTATTTTTGAAAAAGCACCAAATCTTTGTTTTACAGTGACTTTATGGCTTCTGGCCTCGAACGTTCAATTCCCCTCAATTTCCAATTCGTCGAATGTCCAGTGCCAGTCAATAGATCTTAATCAGACATGGCAAAATCTTAAAAGAAAATTAAGATGATGTATTTTACTGAATTAAGATTTCTGTTAAATGAGTATTTTCTGTTTGTATTTATATTTATATTGCCACATGTCGTACCATTAAATTTTATATTAATAATGCCGCCTTATTCTATTCTGATAAGCCAAAGCCAACAAATCAATTGTTGGCAAGTGAAACCTCAATGTTTATCTGCATATGACTCTGGAAGATTTTTGTATATATTACATATTAACTACAAGAAACAGAATGCTTTTTAAGATTCATGATATCTGTGGGAGTTCCCGTAACGATATTTAGGTGTAACAAGGTAGCGGTCGTAATAAGTAGATTCTTCCTCGATAATAAGTTAAGGTGGACCATCGCCTACCGCGAAGCTGGGTATGAGAAGCGATAATGAGTTGAGAGTGGGGAATTTCGGTTATGGGCAACGGAACCGTAGGGGACAGAGGCTGGCCGATTTCCTGGAGAAAGAAGGACTCTTCATGATGAATTCTTTCTTCCAGAAGCCGCCTCACAGGAAGTGGACCTGGATTAGTCCCAACGGCTTCACGAGAAATGAGATCGACTTCATCATGACCGACAAGAAACGGATATTCAATGATGTCTCTGTGATTCACAGGGTGAAAACCGGTAGTGATCACTTAATCGTAAGAGGCACATTGAATGTGAACGTTAAACTTGAACGGTCCCGTTTGATGAAGTCCACGCTCCGTCCTACTCGCGCCCAGGTCGAAAACCCCGAGAGCTTTCAACTCGCGCTCTCAAATCGCTTTGATTGCCTAGAAGATAACGCATCGGTGGACGAGATCAACAACAGGTTCGTAGAGACTGTCCATACGGTCGGGTCTCAGTTCTTCAAGACTCGCCGTACCAATAGAACTCAGAGACTCTCTGAGGACACCCTTGACCTTATGGCTGAACGACGCTCGCTTAAACTGCAATCTCCCGACGACGCCCAGTCCCATAGGCAGCTCAATAGACGAATTTCAAAATCCTTGCGGCACGATATTCGTATCTTTAGTACGTCTCGTATTAAAGATACGATTGAGCGAAACCAGGGCTCCAAAGTGTTTGCAAGAGATAGATCTATTGGGCAAAGCCAGATGACGAAGCTGAAGCGGGATGATGGCAGTGTAGCGTCGACGAAAGCGGAAGTGTTAAGGGAAGTCGAAAAGTTCTATGGGCAGCTTTACGCTTCGGTCACAAAACCTGTTATCAGTGCGGCCGAAGACCCAAGAGCCAAACTGACCCGACATTACACCGAAGATATTCCGGACATCAGCCTGTACGAGATTCGAATGGCCCTGAGACAGCTGAAGAACAACAAGGCGCCGGGTGAGGACGGAATCACGTCAGAGCTTCTGAAAGCGGGTGGAACACCGGTACTTAAAGTCCTTCAGAAGCTCTTCAATTCCTCCTTGCTCGGAGGTACTACGCCTGAAGCATGGAACAAAAGCGAGGTGGTGTTGTTCTTTAAGAAAGGTGATAATGCCCTATTAAAGAACTACAGACCCATCTCGCTTTTGAGCCATGTTTATAAGCTGTTCTCAAGGGTCCTTACAAATCGTCTCGAGCGCAGGTTTGATGACTTCCAGCCCCCCGAACAAGCCGGGTTCCGAAAAGGCTATAGTACCGTAGACCACATTCATACGCTGCGGCAGGTTATACAGAAGACCGAAGAGTATAACTTGCCGCTCTGTTTAGCGTTTGTGGACTACGAGAAGGCCTTCGATTCGGTGGAAACATGGGCGGTGCTTGAGTCTCTCCAACGATGTCGCATTGACTATCGATATATCGAAGTGTTGAAGTGTTTGTACAGAAACGCCACTATGTCAGTCCGAGTACAGGAACAGAGTTCAAAAGCGATTCCCTTACAAAGAGGAGTTAGGCAGGGAGATGTTATATCTCCGAAACTGTTTACAGCCACTTTAGAAGACGCTTTTAAACTCCTAGAATGGAAAGGGCTAGGCATCAACATAAATGGCGAGTACTTCACTCACCTTCGATTCGCAGATGATATCGTAGTCATGGCGAAGACGATGGAAGAACTCAGCACAATGCTTGAAGACCTCAATCGAGTCTCCCAACGGGTGGGCCTCAGGATGAACATGGACAAGACGAAAGTCATGTCTAATGTCCATGTTGTGCCCGCCCCCGTTATGGTTGAGAATTCGGTTCTCGAAGTTGTTGACGCATACGTATACCTAGGACAAACAGTCCAATTAGGTAGGTCCAATTTCGAGAAAGAGGTCAGTCGCCGAATCCAACTCGGATGGGCAGCGTTCGGAAAACTAAGACACGTCTTTTCATCGAATATACCGCAGTGCCTCAAGACGAAAGTCTTCAATCAATGTGTGTTGCCAGTGATGACATACGGATCCGAAACGTGGTGCTTCACTATTGGTCTCATAAACAGGCTCAGAGTCGCTCAAAGAGCTATGGAGAGGGCTATGCTCGGGGTTTCTCTACGGGATCGAATCAGAAATGAGGAGATTCGTAGAAGAACGCGGGTCACCGACATAGCCAAACGGATTAGTTCTTTGAAGTGGCAGTGGGCAGGCCATATAGCACGAAGAACAGATGGTCGTTGGGGCCGAAAGGTTCTCGAATGGAGACCACGGATCGGCAAGCGCAGCGTAGGACGTCCACCAACTAGATGGACGGACGATCTGGTGAAGGCTGCTGGCTCACGGTGGATGCAGGCCGCTGCCAGCCGAAACCACTGGAGATCTTTGAGGGAGGCCTATGTCCAGCAGTGGACGTCTTATGGCTGAGATGATGATGATGATGATCGCCTACCGAGCCACAGAGGTCGTCAATAAGATTTAAAATAGCTCATCCGTAACTATTTCATTGAGTAAGACATTATTTCAAAGTTCTTGTTTTATCACTAGCGACCGACATAGTTCATAAACGATACAGAAATAGCTAACTATTAAATGGTACTCCCACACACATGTTACAAAGCGAACATTAGAAGCTCAGTTCGCTCCCTGAGATAATTTAATACCGATAATAACTTGCTAATGAGATACCCAAATACCCATCTACATCTAGGGTATTGGCATCTAGGTTATTGCAGATATCGCTGTATTTTAAAACCTCCTGTGTAAACCCTTATTTAATTTATTTTAAGAAATTTTAATACAATTTTAAGAAAACTTACGTCAAGGCCTATAATATTAACAAATAAAGAAAAGACATGTCTTCAATATGCCTTACCAAAGAAGGCCAATTAAAAGTTTCCGTTTTAGTTCTTCGTCCTTTTGGCCTTTTAGTGTTTGACAAATGAGTTTGTCTGTATTTGTGCGAAATCTAAGACTACCCTTACATCAGGCAAAACGAATAATTAAGTAAAATACGCCGAAAGTCGGCCAATACCAATAAATTTACTCAAACTACCAAAGCTTAGAAGATTCTCCATAAAACTTTCCTTTAACGGAGTCAAATAATATATCAAAAATAAAATGTTTGCTAATATTATCTATCTGTATTCGTCCCCACAATACAAAATACGTTCGTTAAGCCAACTTAGCAAAGCATTATGGTGATTACAAAATGAAAGCACGTCTGCTCTTCCAAAGTTTGGAAGGCGAGGTCATAATGTTAAACTGCAGTCAGAAATTACGCTGGCCATTAACAAACGGAGGCTAAAGTTATTACGTAGGAGATTGCACATTAATATTAGGTCCTTACATATGAAATTGGCGTTTTGTATGGGAGGAACAAAAAGTCGAATATTTTTTAATATAATACATTTAATTAATCAAAGTATGAACCATTATTTTCTATGCACTTTTGCCATCTTATAGGTAGTTCATTGATCCCTTTACTAAAAAAACCAGTCGGACGGGAATCAATAAAATCTTTGAAGGCGATTTGGACTGCCCCATCGGAGTTGAATTTTTTCCCTTGCAAGAAGTTATCCAAATTTCGAAAAAAATGGTAATCTGTTGGAGCAAGGTCCGGGGAGTACGGAGGATGTCTTAGACTTTCCAATTGAAGCTCTTCTAATTTAGTAGCCGTCTGTTGCGCAGTGTGTGGTCTAGCGTTGTCGTGAAGCAGCAGTGGCGTGGAGCGATTGACCAGCCTAGGTTGTTTAGCCGCTAGCTTTTCCATCATGGTTTGCAATTGCTGACAATAGACATCAGCCGTAATAGTCTGGCCAGATTTGAGAAAACTGTAATGAACAATACCGGCACTAGTCCACCAAACGCTTACAAGTAAATTTTTTGGGGTTAATTTTCGCTTGGGGCAGGATTTGGCTGGCTGGCCAGGATCCAACCATTGCGCTGAGCGCTTCCGATTATCGTAAAGAACCCATTTTTCATCACAGGTAATGATTCGGTTTAAAATACCTTCATTATTGTGCCGGTTTAGTAATGTAACGCAGCAGTCGACGCGCGTTTGCCGGTTTGCTTCAGTCAATTCGTGAGGTACCCACCTTTCAAGCTTTTTAATCTTCCCAATTTGCTTCAAGTGAATTAAAACAGTTTTATCACTAACACCGCAGCCTGCAGCTAACTCGGACGTGGTTTGCGATGGATCCGCTTCCACAATAGCCTTCAACTCTTCATTATCAACTTGAGTCTCAGGCCGTCCACGGGGCTTGTTCTGCAAGTCGAAATTTCCAGAACGAAAACGTTGGAACCAAAAACGAACTGTGTTTTCTTTTGCAACACGACCGCCATACACATCATTCACCCTTCGAGTTGTTTCCGCAGCACTAGTGCCACGGCGGAACTCGTACTCGTAAATAATGCGATATTTTAAGTTTTCCATTTTGTAAAATGAGTGACGCAAACAGAAAAAAACAGAAGAAAAAAAACAAATGAATGACGATCATCGAAGCACAAATACATGAGTCTATAGCTGTACAAATTTGAATTTGGAATTCCTTACCAAAGAGGAGAAATTTGTGATTAAAGTGGCCAGTACGAAAAACGCCAATTTCATATGTAAGGACCTAATATAAAACCAAGCACAGACCAAGACAGACCAAAACCAAGACCCGTATTCTTATGGGTCATATTTTTTAAATTGTCTTAAACCGACTGCATTGAATAAATAAAGAAACACATATTTATAAGGATTTTCCCGCGAAATTTAATTTTCGAATGGTATAAATTAGGTACCTACCCAATGTCTCTTCGCAGGCTGTGTACCAAGTTTCATTTAAATCAGTTCAGTACCTATTTTATGCGTGAAAGAGGAAAAGACAGAAACTTATATTATAAACTAGCGGCACGCCCCGGCTTTGCACGGGTAATTATTCAAAATTGTTTCAAAATTATTCGAATTTTTCTCGCCGTAAAAACCATCCACTCCAACGAATATTTAAAAAAATAAATTGGCTAAATTGGTATAGGCGTTGTTGAGTTATGCGCTTAGCAACACATTTTGCGATTCATTTTTAACCCCCGACAAAAAAGAGGGGTGTCATATGTTTGACGTGTCTGTCTGTCTGGGACATCATAGCTCCCGAACGGATGAAGCGATTTCAACTTAGTTTTTTTTTTGTTTAAAAGGTGAGTCTGGCGCGAGTGCTCTTAGACGCTAGTGCTCTTGTTTCATGAAAATCGGTTGTGCCGTTTAAAAATTGTGGGGGTTAGAGTGGGGAAGGAAAACCGAAAATCTGCAAAAACTCGAGTATCAAATGAAAGCACATTGCGTGCACATTACACATTATTATGGTGTTTTACTTTTAAGGAAATTGAAGGATTCGAATCGGGGGTTTTTCTTATATTTTAAATTTAGATTTATTATTTATAAGAAGATTAAGGTAAGGGAAAACATACTATTGATTGTAATCTTCAATTTGGTGTAACCGACAACAAACATAAACTTGGTTCGGGTCAATTTGTGTAACGTTAGTTTTTTGAAGAAAGTTGGTTAGTATATTGGTGTATAATTTTTCGTTCAAGCTAAGAATTAGTGTAAGAGCAATGCTGGTTTGCCAAGATACATACTATTATTATATTATTATGCTATTCGAAAGAGCAGAAAAAAACTAAAAAAACTGTATACTCAACTTATTTTACGTGTTTTGGTGGTTAGCCCAATTGAACTGCCAACCGACGATATGTACAATATCTATGCTATAATGGTAGGGTTTAGTTCTGAAAATAACTTTTTGAATGGGATTAGTTACCTGTTAACGAATTATTAACTACTTACTAAGCGACAAAATATTATCAAGCGACAATTTTTTTATTTCCGCACACGACCATTCAGTAGGGAGCCGATCGCGCGGCAGATTATTTCGTGATCTTAACCCCCCTCCCGTACCTTCGTGCCCGAGTGACGCCTGCCACTCCACAACGCATAGTGTCACAAAACTATAATAGTTAGAGATATGATGTAACGACGTTTTTTGTAGATGATGATAAGTTCTACAAAGTTGTAATACATCACTTAGTTATATATTCAATAGTTTTCGCAGCATTCGCGATTAAAGAAAGATCTTAGGTTTATTTTTTCATAAAAATCGGTTATTGTCACAAAACTATAATAGTTAGAGATATGATGTAGCGACGTTTATTGTAGATAATGATAAGGTCTACAAAGTTGTAATACATCATTTTGTTATATATTCAATAGTTTTCGCAGCATTCGCGATTAAAGAAAGATTTTAGGTTTATTTTTTCATAAAAATCGGTTATTGTCACAAAACTATAATAGTTAGAGATAAGATGTAGCGACGTTTTTTGTAGATAATGATAAGTTCTACAAAGTTGTAATACATCACTTTGTTATATATTCAATAGTTTTCGCAGCATTCGCGATTAAAGAAAGATTTTGGGTTCTTTTTTTTTCACCATGGGTTACATTATCAGAGTTTGGTAAGGAATCATATTATTTTTGAAAACTAAATATAGCCTATGTCACTCAGGGATAGTGTAGCTTTCGAATGGTGAAAGAATTTTTTAAATCGGTGCAGTAGTTTCAGAGCCTATTCGAGACAAACAAACAAACAAAAAATCAAACCTTTCCTCTTTATAATATTAGTATAGATGAAAGTAACTCTACTTTCATGTATAATAAGTTTGGATTACAAGAAAATCAAATGACATAACCAGTGTTGGCCAATAGGAGCACACTCGACTTTAAATTCCGAAGTTCATGCGTCAACAGGATTTTTCTTGAAAAAAATATGTGTGCTTTAATTACGTGCTACGGTGAAGGCAAATATAGTGAGAAAACCAGCAAGCTCTGAGAACTTGGAAGAGTTTGAAGGACATGTGACATTCACCAACCCGCCCTTGGCTATCGTGGTGAATTGAAAATGAAATTGAAAAATATTTATTTACTAATATAGTTTTGTGCTTAATATTTATTAATTAAGGCCCAATCTTTCTAGTCAAGAGAGAAGTCTTTAGGTCCCAACCATGGGAACGTAAATAGGGATGCTTATGCTACAAAAAACTTACAGTTCTTATTATAGTTAGAATCAACTGAGCAGAAAACATGATGCAAAAAAAAAATCATCTCCGCTATAGAATATGTTTATTTACAAAACATATTACTGGATGGGTTTACAAAAAGTATTCGCATATGGCAGCGTGAAATATCTCTGTAATTAATTTAATGTGGAAGCTTATCGAACAGATCTTTAATTGCAATGAATTCGAATATTTACCAACTTACGTGAGTGCTTTTAATTAATTAGAGAAATAATGATTGAAATATGGTTAATTCTGTGTTGGAATACCTAATTAGTCGGTAAAACTGCTCTGCAATAAATTTAATTAACATGTGTAACTATTGGAAATGGATATTATCCAATTTATTGAAAATTAAATGTTACTGGATTGATACAATCTATACTTAATATTATAAAGCTGAAGAGTTTGTTTGTTTGTTTGAATGCGCTAATCTCCGAAACTACTGGTTCGAATAATTCTTTTTGTATTGGATAGTCCAGTTATCGAGGAAGGCTATAGGCTATATAACATCACGCTACGACCAATAGGAGCAAAGATATAGTGGTAAATGTGTAAAAAACGGGAGAAATTGTTCATCTTTGAAGCCTTCCGTTGCGTGCGCCGTGAAAACAGTTCAAGATACACAAAAAATATGTATTAAAGAATAATAGCTCTTTTAATGATCTAAAAAACAGTCCGCGGTAGTATATGTCTATCTTTTAAGATTAACTCACAAAAACCGTTTTTATGGTACCTAATTTGGTCGAAATAATTTGTTTAAGTTGTATCAACATAAGAATATTAATCTTTATTCAAATAAATATGTTGTTGGTTAAGAGTACTTCCCGCGTTATACAGGATAACGCGGGTAGCACCGCGGGGCACAGCTAGTATAATATACATGGGAAGGTACAAATATCACAGAGTACTTATTTATGGGAAATGCAATAAATACTTAGACAAAATAACATAAGTAAAAGTAATTTAGAATATGACCAATAAAAATTTAACCGCCGATAAACTTACAATATAAACTTTTTAATAATATAATTATTTATTGCTTATTACTTGCTCGGCATTTGTGCTGAAAAAAATATAGACTACGAAGGTCAAGTTTAAGGCTAGGTAAAGGTTATAGGAACATACATACCTATGTTTGTTCCTATATTGTGGTGTTGCATTAAAGAATTTTGGTATTGTAGATTTTTCATAAAATATAAGCAATTAAAAAATTAGATGTTTTGCCTGTAAATAATCAAATATGAGGAGATTCCTCTAGCATTTTTCCCATTGTTTTCCCAAGAAAAACAACTAAAGAGAAAATTGAGAAAGATTTCAGAAGCTCTACAACCCCTTGTCACAGATTGAAATCAGGATCAATTTCATGTCAGCTGATCTATCCGATCTCAAAATATATCAATAGCACTGCTTCCTTGTATTCTTAAAATTATCTCCTGCGAATACCAAAGGATCAAGAATTGTTTCGGTTGGGTAGACGTCTATCGTGCCAAACTAGCAGTACAAATTATCATCATCATCATCATCATCACCCTATTAACGTTCCCACAGCTGGGACATAGGGACTTCTCTCTGGGCGAAAGAGATTGGGCCTTTATTCACCACGCTGGCCAAGTGCGGGTTGGTGAATGTCACATGTCCTTCAAACTATTTAAAGTTCTCAGAACATGCCGGTTTCCCCACGATGTTTGCCTTCACCGTTAAAGCATACATAAATGTCTCAAGAAAAAAATTTAGTAGTGCGTGGCGGGGTTTGAACACACGACCTTAGGAATGAAAAAAAAATATTTTTATTTATATATTAATATTTGTATAAATTATACAAAGGTTGTATTTCTTTACAAATTTTACCTATTGTATTATTTTGGTCACTTTTAAATAAGACTGGCTCAGTGGCGCGGTGGGCGATGGTCCCCTGGCGGTGCAACCTGTAGCGAGGTCGATTTCCGCCGAGGGGTTAGGCTGGTATGTTCTACAAGCATTTTCTCCTTAGTCTATGTTCAATATGTATAGTAAAATTATATCTATGTTTGTATGTATATTCTATTAAGTTTATCAGATGTCTTGAACCCGTAACACAAGCTTAGAGCTAACCACGGGGCTAGATGTTCTTGTGTGGATTGTCTATAAATATTAATTTACTCATTTTATTTTATCAATTAATAAATTATGCGAGTAAATACAATTGAAACATGGCAAAATGCACAAAAGACTGCTCGAAAAAATCAAGCAAAAGTATTTATTTCGCTGTGATTTCAAGGGGAACATTGCTGTAAACGTGTTTTTTAGGGTCCCGTACGCAAATAGTAAAACAGGACCCTATTACTGAAACTTCGTCGTCTGTTTGTCACCAGGCTTTGTTTTAAGAACTGTGACAGATAGGGATTTCAAATTTAAATTTGAAGGGATTATGTATTTCACTTGTCGCTATAACTAAAAACACATTATGGTTCGCTTCGCATTCGCTTCTCCCCTCAGTATAAAACATTGAAGCGACTGTCAAGAAAATGTTATCTCTTTAATATTTTTTGTTAAAACAATTTCATTTATTAAATTTAATGGATATAAGTAAGTGTTTTGACTTTGACTTTAATTAATCAAATATATCAGGGGTTCCGATACAATTATACGTGATTTTTATAACGACTTCTACGTTGCATACCTATGGAAATATACATTATCAAAAGTACATATTTTGTAACGTATTCATGCCTAATTTTAAATTGGTCGAATAAACGCGATAATCAATGAAAGACTGTTAGGTTTTAGATCATTTACAGGAGTGTATGCGCCCGAATTTTTCCTATGGAGAAGGAAAATTAAGAGGCATAATCTAACAGAGGATTACAGAGGATTTGGAAGTCAAAGACTAGTTACAGTTTGATAAAAATTGGCATCGCTTTCTTCAATCTGAAATCAAAGCTCTTCTAGAAACGCGGATTTATTAAATGCATTCAAGAACATTGTAATAAATAAAAGTTCACTTCAAAGACAGGTAGGTATTATAATCAAAGCTTTCGATGTTGTATCTCTCGTCAATATCAGTTACAGATCAAATGATTGTTGGAAAAGATGAACTCAAGTTGTTGGTTACCCCAGGGTAGAAAGGGATTCTGACTAAGACTTCATTGTGAGTTTGGCGTATATTTTTCCAAAAGTAATTATTCTTTGTAGCTTTCTTTTCTGTTTTCTTGCCTTCCGACCTTTTCGAATCCATATTTTCAAAATATTCAACAAGTAAAACGTGGGCCATAAATATATATTTTGTAAGCTCAATCAAATAAATATTCCATTTGTATCTGCCGCTTTTCAACAGTCAATAACAGCGAACCGGATCGCAGTTTACTATTTCAGATTAAAATAATAAAAGCGCAAGAATCTAATCTAGTAGAAGTCTGAGAAAACTGTTCGCTGAGAATACTGAATAGTTACTTCTGAAAATAGCCTTGCGGGGGCTATTTTATTTATTATTACGTAACGCTTATTACGTAAAAATAGCGGTCAGAAAAAAGTCTTGCAATGCTCGCGCGATAGACGCGCGTTTGATTGCTGAACGTCAAAATAAATCTTATTTCATAAAGATCACAACGATCGCTCGCTGTTGTTTGAATCGCGTTAAGAAGCAAAATTTCTTTATTTTTGCTAAGTCCAAAAGCTATTTAGTAGCGATCCAGGGCAATAATTTTGTTACTAAACTTGTATTTAACTTTGTTTACATAACTAACGCAGCCATAAATACACCGCGATTGAGACTTGAAAACATGGCCGAGGCTTGTTTATTTAATATGTCATAGTGAGTATCAGTGGGACTGATTGCTATCACTTTGCTGTCAATTTTTTATTATGGAACTCGGACTCTGCGCTTGAAGCGTCAGTTTGCCAGGGTCGAGTTAAATAAAATTATAAAGTAAAAATTATGTTATTCATTTGAACGTCATTTTGACAATCCCACTTTGCTGTCAAAAGACATACGTTATACAAAAAACCGACAGCAGTGATCAGATTGAACGATTGGAATGCAACATATTACTGTTAGTAGTTACTGTAGTTCGTTAGAGGCAAAACTGTAATTTTTATTTTCTGCAGTTTGCTAACGCTATGCTTTTGCAAGATACGTAATAAGCCTGTCTGGTGGTTTCACTTCACAGATTGAAATAGCGAGGATGTAACCTACTACCGATGCGAATACATAGATGGCGCTAGGCTCTCTAATGTTTTCCATATTTTGAATGAATTAAAGATAACTATACCATAGAATAATAAATTACTACTATACTGTACAAATTCAATTTATAAATAATATATTTTCCCGCGGTAAAAACTAGATTTTGTCATTTAACAGATATAACAGCTATCGATAAAGAATCGCGTACAAAAGGACCCTATTTGTTAATCTGATATGTAGGCTACACTATAGTATAGTTTCCTCAAAATCTTTTAAATACTTTATGTGTGAGCAACAAATACACTTGCAATCTCAATCAATATTTTTTATAGTTATTTATTAAGAAAGGACACCCAATACAAGGTAACACTAAATACAATCATAAAATAAACTTAACTAAAATGACTAAATGCGATGTGCTCACGTAATAGGACAAAACCTTTAAAACCTTTGATGGCACCTTTGATGTTAACACCGTCGATGTACAATTTTCCTATAGAACGTCATCTATATTTTAGACGAAAATATTAGTTCACTGGTGGTTCGCCGGTGTACCTACTACTGGTTGTTTGAATACTGAAAGCTCTGAAAATGACACGCACATGAGACTGTACAACCTGGTACATCGAAAAATATATAGATGGCGCTTGGCAACGCAATGTAGTGAGTGGTGTACAATATTTATATACCTACCTACCTACTATTAGGTCTGAAAATAAGACATACGAAAATTTGTTCTTTGTCATCGATTTTAGCAAAATGAAAATTTGTTTCACACATTTTTTTTTAAACTAGTACCTTGCTTTGATTCGAGCTCGGATTTTTTGATAAATAAATATTACCGCCGCGGGCACCGGCATAAGAATGTTGCCCCCCATCTCCTCCCGTGGGCGCCGTAGGACCCGGCCAAGGGAATTGTACCTGAAGATGGGCAGCAGCGTCTTTCTGGTTACTAAGACCATATAACTGCGCTCGCCAACCCGCCTGCCAAGCGTGGCGAGTATTGGCAAATCCCTTCAATGATGAGTAACACCAACAACACACGGCCCCGAGTTCCCGGCGGCCCCGCCAGGCCTGGCTACGGTAGCGGTCATGGTATCGGCGGGGCCAGGGGTGCTAAGAATCCCCGGGAGAAGTATATCTACCTATCTACCAAACGGCACTTGGCCCTGGCAACACACAATGTCCGAACTCTGAGGTCTGATGAAAAGATTGTTGAGCTGGAAGAAGAACTGAGCAGGTTACGGTGGGATATTTTAGGGCTGTCTGAAGTCCGTAGAGAGGGACAGGACACGATAACCCTGAAATCTGGTAACTTGCTCTTCTACCGGGAGGGCGACCAACAGTCCCAAGGTGGTGTCGGTTTTCTCGTTCACAAGTCCCTCGTGAATAACATCATTGCCATCGACAGCGTGTCGAGCAGGGTCGCATACCTAACACTCAGAGTATCCAAGAGGTACTCGCTTAAGGTCGTTCAGGTCTATGCACCGACCTCGGCACACCCAGATGAGGAAGTTGAGTCTATGTATGAGGACATCAGTAGAGCCATACATACTCATAAAACTCACTTCAATGTTGTTATGGGGGACTTCAATGCGAAGCTGGGCATGAGAGGCGATGCTGAGTTGAGAGTGGGGAACTTCGGTTACGGGCAACGAACCCGTAGGGGACAGAGGTTGGCCGATTTCCTGGAGAAAGAAGGACTCTTCATGATGAATTCTTTCTTCCAGAAGCCGCCTCACAGGAAGTGGACCTGGATTAGTCCCGATGGTTTCACGAGAAATGAGATCGACTTCATCATGACCGACAAGAAACGCGTATTCAATGATGTCTCTGTGATTCACAGGGTGAAAACCGGCAGCGATCAGTTAATCGTAAGAGGCACATTGAATATAGACGTTAAACTTGAACGGTCCTGTTTGATGAAGTCCACGCTCCGACCAACTCGTGCTCAGATCGAAAACCCCGAGAGCTTTCAACTCGAGCTGTCAAATCGCTTTAATTGTCTAGAAGATGACGCATCAGTGGACGAGATAAATAACAGGTTCGTAGAGACTGTTCATACGGTAGGGTCAAAATTCTTTAAGACCCACCGTACCGGTAGAACTCAGAGACTCTCTGAAGACACCCTTAACCTTATGGCTAAACGACGCTCACTTCAACTGCAATCCTCCGACGATGCCGAGTCCCATAGGCGGCTCAATAGACGAATTTCAAAATCCTTGCGGCACGATATCCGTACCTTTAGTACCGTTCGTAATAAAGATACGATAGAGCGGAACCAGGGCTCGAAAGTGTTCGCGAGAGATATGTCTATTGGGCAAAGCCAGATGACGAAGCTGAAGCGGGATGATGGCAGTGTAGCGTCGACGAAAGCGGAAGTGTTAAGGGAAGTCGAAAAGTTCTACGGGCAGCTCTACGCGTCGGTCACAAAACCTGTAATCAGTGAGGCAGAAGACCCAAGAGCCAAACTGACCCGACATTACACCGAAGACATCCCGGACATCAGCCTGTACGAGATTCGAATGGCCCTGAGACAGCTTAAGAACAACAAGGCGCCGGGTGAGGACGGAATCACGTCAGAGCTTCTAAAAGCGGGTGGATCACCGGTACTTAAAGTCCTTCAGAAGCTCTTCAATTCCACCTTGCTCGGAGGTACTACGCCTGAAGCATGGAACAAAAGCGGGGTGGTGTTGTTCTTTAAGAAAGGTGATAATACCTTATTAAAGAACTACAGACCCATCTCACTTTTGAGCCATGTTTATAAGCTGTTCTCTAGGGTCCTCGCAAATCGTCTCGAACGCAGGCTTGATGACTTCCAGCCTCCCGAACAAGCCGGGTTCCGAAAAGGCTATATTACCGTAGACCACATACATACGCTGCGGCAGGTTATACAGAAGACCGAAGAGTATAACTTGCCGCTCTGTTTAGCGTTTGTGGACTACGAGAAAGCCTTCGATTCGGTAGAAACTTGGGCGGTACTAGAGTCCCTCCAACGGTGCCGAATTGACTATCGATATATCGAAGTGTTGAAGTGCTTGTATAAAAACGCCACCATGTCAGTCCGAGTACAGGAACAGAGTTCGAAAGCGATTCCGTTGAAAAGAGGAGTTAGGCAGGGAGATGTTATATCTCCGAAACTATTTACAGCCACTTTAGAGGACGCTTTCAAACTCCTAGAATGGAAAGGACTAGGCATCAACATCAATGGCGAATGCATCACTCACCTTCGATTCGCTGACGATATCGTAGTCATGGAACTTAGTACAATGCTAGAAGGCCTCAATCGAGTCTCCCAACGGGTGGGCCTCAGGATGAACATGGACAAGACGAAGGTCATGTCGAATGTCCATGTAGTGCCCACCCCTGTTATGGTTGAGGATTCGATGCTCGAAGTTGTTGACGCATATGTTTACCTAGGACAAACAGTCCAATTAGGTAGGTCCAACTTCGAGAAAGAGGTCAATCGCCGAATCCAGCTCGGATGGGCAGCGTTCGGGAAACTTCGAAACGTCTTTTCATCCAATATACCTCAGTGCCTGAAGACGAAGGTGTTTAACCAGTGTGTGTTGCCAGTGATGACATATGGCTCCGAGACTTGGTGCATCACCATAGGCCTCATGAATAGGCTCAGAGTTGCGCAACGAGCTATGGAAAGGGCTATGCTCGGGGTTTCTCTGCGTGATCGAATCAGAAATGAGGAGATACGTAGAAGAACGCGGGTCACCGACATAGCCAAGCGAATTAGCTCGTTAAAGTGGCAATGGGCAGGCCATGTAGCGCGTAGAACAGATGGCCGTTGGGGCCGGAAAGTTCTTGAATGGAGACCACGAATCGGCAAACGGAGAGTAGGACGTCCACCAACTAGATGGACGGACGACTTGGTGAAAGTAGCGGGCTCGCGGTGGTTACAAACTGCTACCGACCGAAATTACTGGAAGTCCTTGAGGGAGGCCTATGTTCAGCAGTGGACGTCCTACGGCTGAAATGATGATGATGATGAAATATTACCTATCTTATTAAGATATCGATTGTTGTAGGATAAAAACACACAATATTATTACGAAACATGATGTCTCAAATAAACAAAAGCTTTGTTTTCATATAACAAATATTTTTACGAAGTGTTTTATAATTCTAGAGAAAAATAATATGTAGGTGTCTCCATAATGCATAAATTATATATATGCATCTGAGAAATAAGTAGGTGACCTCAATAGATATGCCTAGAGTGGTGACGTCATACAATAGACGTCATTCTCTTTCGTCAAGTAGAGGTGAGTATAGCTTGCACTTTGCAATTGGCTATGTGGACAAAGAGATGATATACCACAACACTTCGTTACACAAAATTCTTAAAAAATATCAACCTTCTTGTATCCACAAACCTATTTTCATCAAACAATACCGAACATAATTTTGGGCTGGTAGAGGGGACAATCGTATAGGGGACAACTGGGACATACTTGGACCCTCATACTTAGACACCTTTCTTGATATTGTTGGTATCCAAAACTGTAAAATCATATATTAAATTCACTCCGATAAAATGCCTATAGAAGAAAGATTTTGTTCGGGCGGTCACCCATCCAAGAACTGGCTTCGCGCAAAGTTGCTTAACGTTGTTAGCGTTTAAGATTGGCTTACCCGACAGGTAAGCCAATCTTATTTCCATTTCTGTTGCATCCGATTTCAAATCACAACGATTCAAAAGAAGATTCACTTCAAAAATAAAAAATAAACATTTACGCTACGCAAAAGGCCACAAAACAAAAGCCTTTTGCGCTAATCATGTTAACAAATATCTAAGTTAATAATGTACCCCTTTGTTTTTGCTCGATTATTGTATGTGTGTGATTGGAGTTACAAATAAACCAAGGAGTATCAATACTTTATTTTTCAGGCTTCCGTTTGTAAAAGTCTCGGCCTGAGTGCGGGCGGGCGCTGACGCTAATGCGAAAGCGGGCTGTGAAACATGAAAACGTCTCATATGGCTAATGATGAATGAACTCTTAATGCCTAGTCAGCTATTTAAGGAGTCAAAGACATGCTCTGGGGTAACAAACTAAGTATTTACTTACAGGCAAATTATACTTTATTAAAAATCGGAAATTGTTTGTGTGTTTATGTTTCTTTGTCGGATAGGCGACATAGGCTTCTTACAAGCAAATAAAAACAAAACCGATAAAAATTAGGACTATAACAGCTATAATTCCTTGTTATTCAACGGCCTATACAGTTTACAAAAACACCAATTAATTAAAAGCTCAAACAGTTGTAGACAGTAAGACACAAAAAAAACATAATTAAAAAAAATAACATAATATTTATATATTTTTTTATTAGAAATAGATATAAACATTTCTAATACTGTAGAATTCTATTTAAGAAAATAATGTAGATAAATATTTCGTAAATTATTCTCAAGCTATATCAGGGTAAATTCACCACCACCTTCAAGTACCTAGGTGGTGCTTATATACAAATAAAAATTCTGTATTTCTGAATCGACACAATTTGTATAAATAAATCACACAATATTAACCAATGTATAATATTTTATATTTATAATTAAACTAATACTTACGTTTTCAAAAAAAAGGAGAAACAGAAAGGTATTATACACTACTCGCTTGTGTATACGACTGTCGCGCCTGCGCACGTCTCATTAACCCCCGACCAAAAAAGAGGGGTGTTATAAGTTTGACGTGTCTGTCTGTCTATCTGTCTGTCTGTCTGTGTGTCTGTCTGTCTGTCTGTCTGTGGCACCATAGCTCCCAAACGGATGGATCAATTTCAATTTAGTTTTTTATGTATGAAAGGTGAGTCTGGCGCGTGTGTTCTTAGACATGTTTCATGAAAATCGGTTGTGCCGTTTAAAAGTTATGGGGGTGGGAATGGGTAAGGAAAACCGAAAATCTGCAAATATACTAGTGTGGGGTATCAAATGAAATCGCATCGCGTCCACATTACATAATATTATGTTGTTTTACGTTTAAGGAAATTATGGCATTGGAATCGGGGATTTTCTTAAATTTTAAATTTAGATTTATTTAAAGGTTTTATTCCACGGACTTTTTCTTACAGTTTTACTAACTCATTTTTTCAGTTAGGTCGCGCAGCAAAATCCCTATCTCCTCCAAGCCTGCCGTAAGGAACTTCGTAGGTACCAATAATCGCTAAAACGTTCACTATGGCACCCGACGTCAACCGCGCCGTACCATACCTACCACGCCGCTCACACACACAGAAGCTGCCGAAGTACCTATTGCTTATTTAACTTTTTATTTGAGTTAAAGAATATCTTGGTGGTAATAAAATTATTAAATATGTAAAGCTTATTTATTTTTCAATATTTATCTTTTTATTATTTTATGAATTTGCAACATCCGTCGTTTTTATCCAGTCCATCCAAAGGTTGCCTGGAAGAGATCACTTTTATTGATAAGGCCGCCCATTGTTTCACTATTATTTCACGTATTTTAGTTCTCAAGCATTGTTCTGTTGTATTATATATTTTTTTGTGTTTCAGTAAAAAGTATTGTATTGTAATAAAAAAAACGCTAAAACGCTGTCTCTATGCCCGTCGTCACTCGCGCCGCACAAACAAAGACTGTCGAAGCACCAATTGCACCGAAACTAAATATACTTTAATTAACAATAAGATTAGTGGTAGGTAGATGACCAAGCCGTGGTAGATATAATATTTAACTATCTCTTCTATGTTTTATGGTGTTTTCCCGCGGGATCGACCTATTTTCCCGCATTAAAACGTAGCATATTGCTTTTCTGAATGATAAAAGGCTATCAAGCAATTAAATATTTACATATTAAAATCAGACCAGTAGTGCCTGAAATTGGCGCGTTCAATCAAACAAACTCTTATCTTTATAATCTAAGATTATAACATTTCCATTTCTTATTCTTATTCTTATTCTCATGTCACAATGTTAGTTACCGTACTCCTGCGAACGGCTTTACCGATTTTTACTAAATTTTATATGAGTATTCAGTAGGTCTGAGATCTATCTATGATACTATCTAATTTTCATTTTGTTAAAACTACGTTTGCTGGGGTCAGCTAGTATTAGTATTAATGAAACTTGCTAGATTAATTAATCACCCCGAAACCTACATAATCTTTGATGAAAGTTGTTGGAACCGTTTTTAATATTCAAATTATACAAAGGTACTTATTGGGTTTAAGACCTTATTTCACAAAATTCTAAGAGATTAAGCAATGGTAGGTAAGTTAAGTATATCAAGAGTTATCTCGCTTTGATATAATTATGTGACTGATCGAAATACCTCTATATTTTAACATTTACTTCATTACAATTATTTTACAAATTGTGTTGAAAATGTTTTAATCTAAAAATAAAAATAATCATTATAAGCATGTGAAAATAAAAACAATAAGCAAATATAGGTGCATATTTATAGCAAGTTTTCAGCCTCATTCATCTATTGTATCGTAGCACCCTCGTAATCAAATATTTACACTAATTTTACACGAAGATATTAAAACAGGCCTTTCGTATTTAAGCCTGTTTGTCCTTTTGCATATAATTCAGCGTTAGGCTCATGTGCTACCTAATATTCAACTTAGTCCTGCCATTTCATCTCACAGTGAGGTCCAATCAGTAATTTTAACCATCCTTTTTTAACTTACGTCTACTCCTTTGACAAACCTATATTACCTATAATCTGTTTTTTTTTATGGAGTTCTAAGTCTCCCAGTCATATCGGTTGAAAGAAGCCTGCATCCACCGTGAACCCGCGGCCTTCACCAAGTCATCCGTCCATCTAATTTACAATAGTCCGAAGAAAATATGACAAGGCCATTTTACCATACCTTTCCTAAGTTTTATTAAAATATCCACCTACTTATCAGAGAATAGATCTACGGTTGAGTGGACACCGATTAATAAAATCTAATCTTGTAATGAGTGGTCCTGGTGAATACTGAATTATCGGGCTGCGATCGACCCGACCCACCCCCCTCCCATAACCTGTTTCAGAATGAAACTGACCCGATTTCTCAACTGCAAGCCCCCTCCACTTTTACCGACGTCATAGATCTATGGGAAAACCATATGGGCTTAACCTACTTTTGCAGTGCATTGATAACTACCCTCTATATTTACACAGTAGAGATAAAAGTTGCGTGAGTTTGACAGTGTCGGTTGAGACTGTTTGGGATTGGGTGGTCGAAGGTGCCGAGCCCAAAACTGGGTCATACCAGGCTGCAAGCCTCTATTCATGAATCGAAACCTCGTGACGCGTTTCATTCTTACCCGATTTTGTTAATAGAAGCGCCAACATGCGCACGCAATTTTATGAACTATGGGATTACTTATTCAGCTGTAAAAATGTCATGATATTTATACAACATGCATTGTTATTAGTTGAAGGCCTTGTCTCACCATTTCCGAGTTAATGAACAAAATATAAAGTACCTAATCTCTTTCAGTCATTCACTGGCAGTGTTCAGTTGCCTTGATAGCTCTATATTTTAACCATTGGCTATTTGAACCGGAGATTGTGTGAATCAGGCAAAAGCCTGTCTCAAGTCTCTAAAGAGTGGATGTTTCACCATCTCGAAAGTTCCGAGCTAGCTAATAGCATTAGCTAATCATATTGCTGAGCTGTCTCACTCAGACGAAATTGTAAAAACTGATATAGCTGTGTTGTATATTCGCTTCTCAACTCAGTGTAAAAAATTTAAACGAACTGTCAAGACAAATGATATTTCTTTGATATTTTTATTTTTTAGTTTAAATAACGTTTTATTGACCTGTCCATGTATGCCCCCAATATACTGCTTAGTGTAACAAGTTCATTATGTATAACATTTTGATGGCATTGAACATTTGTTAAGTAGGTAAATATTTAGTAAAATGAATGTAGTACAGTATTACAGATGTTGTGCCTAGTGATTATTAAGAACTCAGATAACTTGAGACCTGTGGTTGCGATTACAACTAAAGTTATTTTGATAGATTACAAGAAAGTTTTTAGAAATTTGCCCAAGTCACCCATCCATGAACTATCTATTCAATAGACAGTTCACATATTCAATAGACTTTTTTTTTCACGGACACGCCATCTATTAAAAGAAGAGGAAGAAGTAGACTTTATTGAATAATTTTTTATTGTATGATTTTAGTATGTGTAGAGTTATAGCTGCAAAAGAAATACATCATCCCTTATTATCGGTAGCTTTTACAAATATTTTAATAATTTACCTAATATTTGAAACATCGAGTAAGTAGGTACAAGCGCCCGGTACTAGAATAATTTCCATTGATAAAACTTATCAACTTTTATCAATAGATGAATAACCTTGGTTTACTTTCCACGTTATTACTTCCCTCATTTAACGAATACCTTGATGACAAAATATAATAATATTAAAAAGCTGAAGAGTTCGTTTGTTTGAACGCGCTAATCTCTTTAAAAAAAAAAGGTTTTTTTTTTCTATGGACGAAAAATCTCTGTTTGTCCACAATCTCACCTGATGGTAAGTGTCGATGTGGACGAGGAGGGATCACAAAGATCTAGAAGGTACCTATTCACTCTTGACTTGAAGATACTCAGATTGTAGGTATAGCGAATTCCAAATACTTGCAGTGCGAACTATGAAGGTGGATGAGAATCGCTTGGTATGAGTAGATGGAATATCCACTAAGGATGGTAATTCGCTAGAGATATCTTTATCTTTCAAAAATATACTTCCATTAGATCAAAACTTACTTGATATGCCATGTTCGCAATAAATTAACACAAAACTTGTGTAAGTGTAATTATTCAGACTAAACAGATCAATCCAAAAACAAACGCTCGCATACACTGTTCCATTTTCAAATTTAAGAACAACATTTTAAAATATTAGTCTTTTTTTTAAATATTTTAAAAAGTATGCATTCAAACAAACGCTTTCATAAGCTACTCCATTTTCAAATTCTTTCGATTGGCATCATAGAAGGTCGCCGGACCATTTGTACCATGAGGCAGTACCATCAATGGTACAATTGGTACTAATTTGTCCCAATTGTACCATTGATGGTACAACTGGCACCAAACTGTACCGACTTGTCCCACTTGTACTATCATCTCTTGATGGTACAACTGGCACCAAACTGTACCGACTTGTACCATCATCTCAAGTAGGAACTTTAGATAAGAACAAACCTCTTTTGTAATGTCTGATGCTGTCCACTTTACGATAAAAAACTATTATGCGTCTTTGAAAATGTCAGATTTAATTTAGTCTGATGCATGACTGAAAGTAAATACATTTTGGAAAAAATGAGTGGTGAAATTTCTATAATAACTCGTGGTAGAGGTGAAGTTTTATTACTTAACGGATTTGAATATTATCATCATGTCACGTACCGCGACAACAGTAGTTTATGGAGATGTGCTAATTACAAAAAAACTAAATGTGGTGGCACAGTCAAAATTGATCAGGTAAGTTTCCCTATATTTTTGGTCTATATTTTCTGTCAGTACCTAAATCGACCGGACTTTTAGCAGTTATACCTACCTAGTTAGATCGTTTGAAATTTCTATTGCGTATGTTACTAGATTATTTGCTATATCGATTTCGAGGTTGCCTGGAAGAGATCGCTGCCAAGCGATAAGACCGACAAGATCCCAATATTATATACATTTTCGATGACAGCAGCAACTGTCAAAACTAACCTGATTAACTAACTGATTTTATATTTTTACATACTTATTACGTTTTCTACCGCGGGAAAACAATTCCCGAATTTGACTATTTGACTATTTTCGGAAGATTTAATATTTTTTTCACGTTTGTTCTAGGCTAAAAACAGTATGTTAAGATCTAAAGAGCATTCGGAAACCTGCATCCCGGATATCATTAGAGCGGAAGTAAACAAAATAATTACTGATACTTTCAAGAATGCTCCTGTGGAAGAGACCATACCTACTGTGTATAAAAATACAGTGCTCACTTTAAAAGATAAGGGCTTACACTTAGTTAGCAACATACCGCCTTACTTAAATGTGAAATCTGTAATGTACAGAAGACGACGTAAAAAGGCAAGAACTGACAAAATGGCTTTCAATAACGCAGAAGAAGTGCTGATACCTCCTGATTATGAAGATTTTTTACTCGCAGACTTCATAGACGACCAACATCGCATACTAATTTTTTGTTCAGAAAATGGAAGGAATATTATGAAAACAGGAAAAGTTTTCTTGTGCGATGGCACATTTAAAAAATGTCCAAAACCATTTTTACAACTTTACGTAATTTTTTGTGACATAGGGAGCAGTTCTACTTGCAATAAAGTTGTACCAGTTGTATATGTACTACTGACTAATAAAAAGAAAAATACCTATAGTATCATGTTCGAAATTATAAAAAAACAAATCCCGGAATGGACGCCCAATAAATTTATAACAGACTTTGAACAAGCGGCTATAGCTGCCATCAACGGTGTCTTTCCAAAGATTAACCATCACGGTTGCTATTATCACTTTCGAGAAAAGTTGCGGAGAAGAGCAAAGCAATTAGGGTTGACAGATTGGTACTCGAAAAAGATTGTGAGGCTTTGCAATATCCTGCCACTACTACCACCGTCAAATATTGATGAAGGGTGGAAGTATATACAAGATGAAGAGGCAAGTGGAATAGGGGTTAACCAAAATTTAAAAAAGTTTATGAGTTATGTGAAGTCGTACTGGATGCCAAAAAAAAATATTTGGTGTAACTTTGGTCAAAGACATCGCACCACAAATACTTGCGAGGGCTGGAACGGTCAGTACAATAGAAGCTTCAAAATACGACCTACAACAATGTCTGGATTTTTAAAAGTAATTAAAGACGACTCTGACTTTCGTGCAATAACCGAGCCCTTAGAAAAACGAAAATCATGCGTGAAACAAAAAAATGAATATATTCAGCTAGTTCAAATGCAATTAGTCCTTGGAGAAATAAATGTTCCACTTTTCCTAGAAAAAATGTGTAACTGTTAGAATTTGAAAGTAAAAGTGAGTAAAAACATTAAATTATCTTTTTAATGAAGTGTTTTTTTATGTTTGACGAAAGAAATGTTTGTTTTTATTTAAGTATGTAATTAAAATATGTTTTACTATGAATTCTTATTTTTATTAATCCGGTCTAGTCAACTGATATACGGCAGTTTTAATTTTGACAGCTGTCATTGAAAATGCAGGTATTGTTCCTACCTTTCATTTGAGCCTACAACCAGAAATCTAGCAATAGTAGTAGTCAATGTGATGATGTGACATTAAATGTCAGCTCCGCAATGTACCGTAAATGTCAGATTCACAGTAAATGTTGACAGTTACTGTCAATGTTACAAAATTCTGAAAAAACCAATGATTATAATCCGGTTTTTTATTGTACCGATACTGTATAGATTAAGTTTAACATTAAGACTTACGACGATACTGTATACATTAAGTTTAACATTTGAGACTCTTAGATTTCACAAATTCAACATTAAGAGAATTAAAAATTAAATAAAACAAGAGAAAAAACATCCAAAATACGAGTGAACCCGGGCGCCATACTAGTTTCATTTATCATGGTACACTTGGGACAAATCGGTGCCAATTGTACCATTAATGGTACTGCCTCATGGTACAAATGGTCCGGCGGCCATAGAAGTAGGATGACTTATTTTTGACATTCAAGTCGGTTCGGTTCCCAGACGAAGCATGTATTTTTTAGTAAATCTATGAATGCAGAATTACTAACTTTTAAAAGTAACATAAAAGTCTTATTTCAGCAAAATACCCTATCTACGATATTTAAGGTACTTCCCCTTATATATATTTTACTATACATATTAAACACCCAGACCAAAGAGAAACTGCTTGCAGAACATACAAACACTTTCACCCTCGGCGGGAATGGAGTTCATTGTGTCCTGGAAGTATCTTCTATCAAGCTTAATAAGTTGACTTGAAAATACTCTGACCGGTACTGTTGACTGATACTGTGACCTAAGAGTAAGTAAGCCACTATACCACCAGTGTTCGCCTGGTGCGTGCCACCACCTTTCGATTTTGTTTAAAACACCTTGTCTTAAATTATTTTTCGATTCATTTAAAAAAAAATACTACCGGATAATCCACACAACAACCCCTTACACTAGCCCCGTGATAAACTCTAAGCTTACGAGTACTAGACATTTATAATTAACATAATAGGCATAAATAC
Source organism: Gymnoscelis rufifasciata (assembly GCA_929108375.1). Classification (NCBI taxonomy): domain Eukaryota; kingdom Metazoa; phylum Arthropoda; class Insecta; order Lepidoptera; family Geometridae; genus Gymnoscelis; species Gymnoscelis rufifasciata. The sequence goes on along the minus strand of OV815302.1, from coordinate 4,817,232 downwards.
ATTTTTTTTTATTATTGATAAGCCTTCATTTGACCACAATCTCACCTGATGTAAAGTGACGATGTGGTCTAAGATGGAGCATGAAGGCCTAGAAGATGGCTTCTCCGGACCACATTACGAAACACGAAAAAAATCGCTTCACGCACTGGCCCAGTCCGGAGGGTGGTGACAAGCCGCGGCCGAAGCCTACCACCAGAGACTGTTCTTAGCACCACCCGGAGGTCACGTATAAGGATTCAGAGGGTTACCACTTACGGACGTGAACAGAAAAAAACCTCCCAAAACAAAAACATAGATATTGTTTTAAATAAACATATTAAACACCCAGACCATTCAGACAGTGCTTGCAAAAGATGCAAACATTAGGTCCCTCGGCAGGAATCGAACCTGCTACCTTTTGCGCCGTAAGCGAGGTTTTTATGTTAAAAGTTTATCTTGAATGCCTCAAAGTTAGTTTTAAAAGTGTGATTGTTATAAGATTAGTTCGCGGGCCAGTGTACATAATATTCACACTAGTGAAATCTAGTGGATTAAACCTTAAAAAACTAAAAATTTTAATTAAACAAGTTCTTTCAACAAGGAATGTATACCCAACAGTTTTTTTTTAATAAAATAAACTATTACTCCAATAGAGATACATTTTCGAGTATTATTTTCCGGTGACCCGTTAACTCTTTTATGGAAACCGATTTATACGATTTACCCAGGTACTGTAAGGGTACTTAGTATGCCTACTGATGGCATTTGGTTTAGTTCATCCATGACTGAATAGGAAGCTTGGAAGGTCCTGGCCTTGTGACGCGCACTGCTACCTTGGATCTAGCGAAAAGCTAATAACCTAGTTTTGTAATGCTATGAAAGATAGTGCACCGTTTACAGCTTTCAAGTTACACTAGAAAGATAAGTTTTTGCTTATTCTATTTAAGATTCATACACCGAAGGTTTTGTGTTTTTACACAATTTCTACACTTTTTGTAACATAAGCACCCCTATTTACGTTCCCACAGCTGGGATACAGGGACTTCTCTCTTGACGCAAGAGACTAGGTCTTCATTCACCACGCTGGCCAAGTGCGAGTTGGCGAATGACACATGTTCTTCTAATTCTTCAAAGTTCTCAGAACATGTGGTTTGCCCCACTATGTATGCGTTTACCGTTAATGCAAATGTTTAAAGCGCAAATACATTTTTCGAGATGAAAAATCCAGAGGTGCGCGGTAGGGTTTGAACCCACTTACGGAATTAAAGTGTGCCCCCACTTTGTGTAGGTACCTACAAAAAAAAACACAAAATTTAGAAATAGGAAAAATATGCGAAAGTTGCGTTCATCCATCCAAGTTAAGACCGAACCGAAGATTGTTCAACCTTATAAAATCACGTATGTTATGTACACGGTGTTCCTTAGTTCAGTTCAGTTTCTTATAATTGGATTATGCGCTTGAAGCGACAATTTGCCAGTGTCGAGTTAAATGAAACTATAAAGTGTAAAAGATGTTACTCAGTTGAACGCCGTTTTGCGTTTCACGGTGTTCCTTATTTATGTATTAATATTTGACGAGTCGTATGAAGTTCCAAATTACCAAATCGAAAGCAGGTTTCGTTTGTAAACGAAACCTTCAGCTATTGTGTTAGCTTAAACTTAACCTAAACCTAGCAATTCAGCTTGCCAACTTAATTAGCATGTCTCATTTGACAGCACTGCGTACGATAGCGTTCATTAAACTGCAATCCAATTTATTAGGTTGTGTGCTATAGGCACCAATAGCAATTGAATTATCTCTGTTAACCTAAGCTGCAGAAAGCTGCAGACCTCATCAGATTATGTGTGACCGTTGACTGCATAGGTTTAGCCTTTATTCAAAGGAAAGGAACAGCGGAACTCAATAAGCGTTTGCGAGAAGTGCTTTTCGACCATGTAAATGGATTCGATTCTTTAAGCAGTCATGAGAAATAAATACAGAAAATTGTAAAATAGCTCTCACTAAGAAACGGATCTCATCACTCGATGGCCAGTATTTTTGTTTTCCTTTAAATAACGTTAAATTAACTTAAGCAGTAAACATCTATGTCACAGAAACAATAAATAAATAAAAAAATCTCCGGATTAATCACACAGCATCACCTAACCCCAAACTAAAAGGACTTGTACTATGGGTGCTAGGTGTAAATACATACATATGATAAATAGAAAACATCCAGACCCGAAACCAGATATTGTTCATCGCACAATAACTGGTTTTGCCAATACTAGCCACGCTAGGCAGGCTGGTTGGCCAATAATATAGGTTCGTTATACATATGTATATAATTTTATGAATTTCATAAGTTCATTACCAAAGTGGTGCGTTTTGTGGGTCATAGCTTTTGGGGCGTTGTCTTATCGGCGTTGTGCACTTTTTGAGATGTGCAAAAAAAAATATTAAGATTTTGTCAAACAACTTATTGATCGACACGTAACCTGAACGAAAATTCGTAAGACGGAGGGAGAGAGCAATTTTTGCGAAATTATTCTTTAACCATTTCAAAATATTCAAAAAGGCACAACGTCTATGTTCAAGTTATCAGTTCTGCCAGCACTCAAAAATTGCAACCCGTTGTTTTTGCTTCCAACTATGGCTAATGGTCCAACTGTTGGCCTTCCCTTTCTTGCACCATGCGTCGCGCTCCTTTATGGCCTCGAATTCATCCAGCGCTGTAGTTTCCTAGGCATCTTTTTTATATACAGCGTAGAGACCTAGGTTCCAAAAATAGCTGCTAAATGCCATAGGTCATGTCCGCAGTAGATCAGCCCAAGGTATACCGTAAATGTCAAATTCACAGTCGATATCACTTGTTGCACCGTGACCCGGTCACAGGGGAAAGAGGGGAACGAGGGCTACCGAGGAACTTCACAGCTTTATGACGTAGGCAAGAACTAGCTTTTCTTAAAAGCTGTGGCTGTGTTTTTTGGATTTAACCGCGGGAATAACGTATTTTACAGCGGCAAAAATGCCTTAAATAGCCTTAAGCCTTCCTTGATTTCAGTCCAGTAGTATGATAGAATAACATCATCATCATCATTACAACGCAGAATTTAGGTAAGTAATTACTATGTTGTTTTGAGTATCCTTACATATTGCTTTTGTAATATGAGCTAGGATAAAAATATCTGCACCAAAATCAGAACGAAGCAGATTTCGCACTTTGGTGATTAAATTTCAAGGCTATGATTTTTCCATTATGAAATAAAAAATATTACATGAAAAAAAATCATCTCTATGACTCAACAGTTTTCAGCCCTTGCATATTTTACTGTCCAAACAAAAAATATTGATGTCTACGAGTTCATAAATAGACAGAAGGACCATAAAGTTTAATAAGATAATTTTAAACGTACATTTTCTCTGAGAAATGTGCAGATATGGTAACTAAACATATAAAGGTAATCCAATTTATTAAATTAATGAAGGACCATAAATTAATGAACTCTATTCAACACACAAATAGAAAAAAATAACGTTGCCTACATCACAGCATCCCAGTTTCTGAGTAGCGCCCCCCCGGTCACCGACCTCGGGCGCGGCCAGTTGCACCCAGGTTATATATAGCCTTCAGGTAACTGCTCCAATAACCTGACCCCGGAATAATTACATCTCCTAGCCATTTGCAAAGCGATCCCAGTTTATCATCATGCATTTTCAGTGGGGATTTTCAGCACAGTACAGAAACGGATTAATTGGAAAGAGCTGGTAACGAAACGGATTTTTTAAAACGTGTCATTTCAGGAATGTTCCAGAACTTTCCGAAATGTATCTATAGCATACGAGTTGTATACAGCAATAGATGTCCATAGCGGATATTTAATGCTGTAAATGCTATGTTTATTTTATATGGCAGGCTCCTCATAAACTTAGCATACTGCCTCAGTGGCGCGGTGGGCTGAGATCTGCTTGCGTTGCAAGGGTTCGATTCCCACCGAGTAGTCAAGTGTTTGTATGTTCTGCAAACAATTTCTTCCTGGTCTGGGTGTTTAATATGTATTATAAAAAGATATCTATACATATACCTATGTATGTCTATTATATTAAGTACATATTCCAGATGAAAAGGGCCATAGCAAAGCTTAGGTAGCGTCCGCCGCGCGGCAGACTCTGACGCTTCTCAGTCGTTTTGGTCTCGCAGGTATGAATTTTTAAATTCAAGGGATTAACTAAAAATCTGTTGATTGACCAAGTTATTTTTATGAGTCTGTTACAAGGAAAAGCTCCAGTTTGACACAGTGTATCCTTAAACGCACAGGGCACATGGGGTTCGGAGTATAGATCTAGTCGCAGACAAGTCCTAATTCCAAGCCACCATCCCATACAGCATGTAATAACTGATCTTACAAAGATGATGGAAAAAACTTAAATCATATTGAACCTGTTACAGAACAACCAACCGCCAGTTTGTGATAGCCTAATTAAACAAGCCAGCGAGCATTTAGGTGTAACGTTTCATAAAGTCTGCACGAGCAAGTAAGATGTACGTAGGCCCATCATTTCCACAAAGAGTGAACGTTCAACGAATGGTACATCGATATGTGTGAAAATGTTATCATTATTAAACAGAAATGTCCAATGAATTGTCTTAGTGTATCAACCATATCCAGAGAAGTTTATATTTATCTAAATAGGTATTAATACACGTCACGCCAGAGTATACCTGAAAGGGAAGCATTTTTATAAGAACGAATTAAAAACACTACCCTACCAGATGTATGACTTGTTTCACGATCTCAGAATACGATTAGTCAATGGTTAAAATATAGATCTATCAAGGCAATTGTCAACTATCATTGACTGACTGGCGGAGATTGCTCTAATTAAACTGAGGTACTATATATATAATTTTGGATTTTTTAAGGTAAATGCATTTGTAAAATAAGAATAGCGTTAGCTATGTACTAACAAAATTACCTACATACAGAAATTGTGTAGAAAACTATTAATTAGGTAGGTACATTGACTTTATGCTAAGCTTTAACTAAGTAAAACAAGGATATCTGTAACTCAGAAAAAAAACATTATTTTAAAACTTTTAAGATAAACATTGATATTCAAGTTTTACTATCCCGACGAAGCCTTGGTATTTATTTTAATTGCCTTCGAACAACCTAAGGCTTCCAAAGGTTAAAATGAATTCATTAAAACACCTACATACCAATCAAATGAAAATAAAATCTAAAAACAAGTTTGACGTACATGTTATTTTGGATATCCATAGGACATTTAACTTTTTCTATTCAAGGCTTTCCAAGTTAATAATAAAGTGTTATTTTGAAGGCATTGCATAAGGCTGTGACGTCAGCTGGGCGCGGCGCGGGCGCGGCGACGAGCCTCCATTCACAAATACACGCACACATCCAAATCGTCCCCGTATAATCATGATTTTCGTTCTGACGTCACTGCCCCCGACCAATCACAGAGCGGCTCCATTCAAGCCCAACTCCTGAAGGAAATCTTGTGAACTGAAAGCAGCAGTCGACGGTTGCCTTTCCCGGAGGCAGTTGGGACTATACTCCCAGCGCGGCACGAAATTTGAATGAAATTTTAAATTCCGTTACGAATTTGGATATCATTGGCATGAATAGGTTTTATTCTGATGTCGTACGGAGTACAATCGAAGCTCAAAGGAACTTTTTAAAGTAAGTTCGTTATTAGTTTAGTTTTGGTTTTAAAAGTTAGCACGTGTGGAGCTACGGGAATTCGCTACGGAGCTACGAAACGCCTACGCGATGTCTGCCACGTAGCGCCGTAGACTCGCCCACGCAAAGGCTTCCTATTCCTACAGACCTATATTTGAGCTTTGTTACATTTGCACTGTTTAGTATTCTGTGCTTTTGTTCCTTTCGCTTCGCATTTGGTTTAGATAGAATCTTTTGTTTATTTCAAACCTTTTTTGCTTTTTAGAAACGCATAGATGCATTCACTTAGGTAGAAGTAGAATAAATGTAAATTTGTGCCTAATCAACAAAATAGAGAACTCTAGCACATCTTTTATCATGTTTTTGGTTTTTATACAAAACTTGCGGTTTATATTTTATTTCAAAAATTTTATAAATTAGTTTTAGTTTTATCTCTTAACACAAAGACTTTTTTGGGTCATAAAGGAAGAAGGAAAAGTAAGGAAAGGAAGTTTTTTGGGGGAGGAAGGAAAAGTATATTTTATTTGAAAGATATATTATTTAATACAAACCATTACAACTATATTAATTAAAAAATTAAAGACAAAATTAAATACATTATTTTTCTTGAAGTAGGTATATAAAATTAAATTTGATCAAGAATAAACAGGTCATAAAATTGGGTTACTAATTAGAAATTGTTTTATTTTACGTATACTAAGAATACACTGACTAGTTTTATTAATTACTTTTAAAATAATACTTTAAGAAATAAATTAAACGGGACAATTTTATTGTTTTAACAAGTTTCGATACCGAAAACTCCCATTCTTTGATTGCCGCACTTAGTTGCGATCAGTCACTAATATTAGCTAATCTCATGCACGCTTTTGTCAGACACACGGTCTTAAAAATATTATAATCCCATTTTATAATTATAATAGAAAACAATTTGTTGTAAACACTTTATTGTACATCATACAGATAAAGAATAAACTTAACAAAACCCTTATTATTATTGAGACATCAAAAAATCTATTGTCTTTAAAGTATCTATGCCCTCAAAGGGCATAAGGGAACAGATGATTATGTCGTTGTCAAATTTTCAAAATCAAGGATTTCTTTGTGCACCAGTCCAGCATAATTTTAAGCAAATTAATGAAAATACAAATAAGATCAAAATACCACAAAAAAACGTTCAAACAAAGATCTTATTGTTCTAGAATATATAAAAAATATAACCAATGCATTTAAAAAATTGTAAAATTATTGTAAATTTAGGATATTTTTTTACGATTAAAATTTGTCGTTGTCATCTGCCATACTTAGTACTTGTATAACGAAGGTCATAACTTGATAACGATTAAAACATAAAAAAATAGATACGTCGAAAATCCTATTTCAAAGGCATACAAGCATGTATCAATAAAATCCAAGGCAAGCCCTATTTTCGGCACAGCGACCAGAAACCACAAAGAAACAATAGCAGTTAAAGCTATATGCAGCTATAGTATATATCTAGCTATGCTGTAGGGGCTCGACCGGGAGCAGGGGCCTGTTTGACGTCATACCTCGCCCGTGACGTCAAACCAATGCCACACCCCCCTTCTGACGTCACAGTAACAGCCAGAACTGTGAACCTAGATTAGCACAATGCCCCGACCGACCTATCTACGGAAACTCAAACCTCTGTATAAAAACTATATGAATTAATACTAGAAACCACCTTTTTCATTGAAATCAATTCAAAATTTCCATAACTATCGTACTTAGGCTTTCAAAACAAGACAATCGTAAGTTGCACAAAATCGTTTCAATTTTCATTAAATTTTCTCAAATATGTTGTTATCAAAAGAACCAAGTTTATCTTTAGTTTAAGGCCATTCACGAACGTTTATGAGCAAAGCTACTTTTGAACTATTGAAATGACAATATAGCTTAGGCTCGATTTAATTTGTAATTTGCACATAGCTTCCAAAAGAACAAGAGCGTGTTAACACAAAAAAAAGGCTTAGACATAAAAAAGCTAAGCCTAAAAAAGTTCAAAATGTTGCATCAAATTCCGAATTCAATGAACGAGCCTTCGTCTACGTCACGGATTGCAGGCGCCATCGTCCCATTCACACCCGGAGGCTAACGCAGGTGCGAGAGGGACGGGCGACCTGACCCAATTTCCCGACCTCGCTTGGTGTTCCGAAGCTTGCTGTCTATTTTCAGCTGAAGGTCGTTTATTTATAGACGGTTGCTTGGAGCGAGTGGCCGATCGTTCCTAGAGATGCGACATCGATTTTAAAATTAGATTGAGCAACTAATTTTTTTGTCGATTACAATTCTGATTTATTTGTTAACTATAAAGATAAGGTAAATAATGGAAAGTGTTAACATTCTCGAGCGATCTCAAGGCTACATTGAGTTTGACGAGTTTCTGATTTTCTTTAAATCTATCATTATTATCACTTTCTACGGTAACCCCCAAACAACTCTGAGTTGAGTGGATATCATAATCATACAGACAATATTTTTTGACAACTTTTAAATTTCTGGGGGCAATTCTCGCCTATTATATTATAACGTTTTCGATATGTAACCTAAAGTCGGTTGATTTTTTCAGTTTTCTTTATAATTCGTTATAAGCACGAGAATTTGCCTCTGTAGGCCCATTGTTAAACAGTTCGTTAAAATTAATTAATCTTTAATCTAAAAATTAATGGTAAAATATGTTGGTCGCACAACTCAACAATTCCGGGGACAATTTAGCCAATTATTTGTTTTAATGTTCAAAGTAGAAGAAGTTCAAGGTGGAATTTTACGGCGAGAAAATCGAAGAATTAGTGGGGAAACAATATTGAATAAAACCCGTACAAAGCCGGGGCGGGCCGCTAGTATCGATTAAAAACTAAAACTTGCCTTCCTGAAAGGTAATTCTCGCGACTATGATATTATAACGAACGAATTCGATAATTATAAACTAAAGTCGGTACCGGCAGTTGACAGATGAATTACGTGTTATAACAGGTAGCGCCATCTAGTGCAGTTTAATGTTACGAGTTCGTAAGTTCGGTTTTTAGGTTACATTATTCACGAAATAAGTCTCTCTCATCGAGACTTTTGTCCCAGCAGTGGGAACGTTAATAGGGTGATGATGATGAGAAACGAAATTAAATTGATCATACAGATCATAAGGGAGCTTGATAGAGCTTTTCAGCTTTTTCGCTTTTCTGCCATTTCATAACTTTTATGAGCTAATAGTTAATTTAAAATTTATAAAAATAATAAAATAGCTCTTCTAAAATAGCTGTATGTTCTTTTAAGAGTAGTTTTGAATAAAAATCTTTAAACTGATATTTCACAAAATCTATATTGCAATAAAATATATTTTCGATTACTACCCTTTTGCTCATATACGTATATATTGGTAATAAATTAAAGTTAACAGATACAACTATCCCTTAGAGGTGTAAAATATGATAAAAACATAACTGCCTAAAACCTTAAAAGTTTAAAATAAAGAAGTTGTTTTTTATAACGATATTAACCAAGTTCGTACACTAATTAGGTATACCATAATTATGATATACCCAAGAAATATATTTTTATAACAGGTAGCGCCATCTAGTGCAATTTCATGTGAAGAGGTCGTACATTCGGTTTTTAGGTTACAGAATTAAGTGCTTCTAGACAAGGTGTTCAAAATTAGCAAACAAGTGCGATATTTTTTTGATACATCTTAAAATATTTTGTTGCGTTGTTGCAATAAAATATATATTTTGGTTAACTACCATCTCATGCACATGTAGTGGTACTAAATTAAAGTTCATAGCAAATTCTACCGTAGGTACCTTATAGGTGTAAAAAATTATTTGGAAAAAAAATACCCCGAAGAAAACTGAAAAGTTTTAGAATGTATTTATTTTTCTCGTCCAAGTGGCTAAAATCTACGTTTCTCAATTATAATATTAGTAAGAATTGCGTATAACTCGGGCCGCGGGCACCGGTTAACCGTTTACCAACGTTTTCTATACAAATTGAGAACAATATTGAAGATAACTCGAGAACTTAAAATTCATACCAAAGTCAGAACCTTCTCCTTTTTTGATGTTTGTTCAACTTAAATGGTCAAATACCTAATCACAAAAAGTAAAAAATAAACATCTTAAAAAGAGATTCGAACCGGGGGAAGGAATTGACCAAATTCGTTATGAAATGAGTATATACAATATAACTCGAGAACTACTTTATTGATTGTTATATAATTTAACCAACTTGAGAGTCACAGGTTTTATTTAAAAATCTGACTGCTCAGTAAAGAAGCGCGTATGTATTTGTAATATATTTATTTTTATACACGCAGCAAAAAGAAGACGAGAAAAAAAAAGAAAAAGAATGTGTCGCTTTTATTTTATTGAAATCATTATCAAGTGAATTAAAACTTAATGGTAGGTACTTCTAGTCGACCCAGAATCTTACGAAACAACATCTTATAAGACACATAAGAAAAATACTGGAAACGTTTAATATAAATAAATAAATATTTCTGGACTAATCACACAGCATCACCTAACCACAAACTAAGCAGAGCTTGTACTATGGGTGTTAGGTGACTGATATGATATACTACAAAGATATTTTTTTTCTGTAAATACTACAAAGATATTTTTTTTTGTAAATACATACATATTATAAAATACCCAGACCCGAAACCAGAAATTGCAGATCAAACAAAATCTGGTCCCGCGGCGGAAATCGAACCCGCAACCTCCTGCGCCTCAGGCGGGCTTTCGCCCACCGAGCCACAGAGGTAGTTAAATCATAAAAAAAAACACATTTGTTTATTTATTTTACTTCATTATTCCTACAGTACTCTAATATATGTATGTACCTCCGAACTTTGAATGGAACCCGTGTGCGCGAGAACGACTCGTACTTGGCCGCTTTTATTCTAATTCTCATCATTTTTTTTTTTTGTAAAAACTAATTTGACTATAACATTGACGGTCTCAAACATGATGATGATGATGGTGATTATAACACCTGCTATAACAAAGTAAAGCACGTGTGGTTTCTATTCTGTGTCCGCAGTATATATATATATTTTAATCACTTGCCTCGCTACATTGGACTTTACTTCCCGGATCTGTAACCGTATACTTGAAAAAAAAAAGACAAGGGTGAGATCAGTCGCAACAATGTGTTGGGTTCCGAACTTATATATTACTCATAATATCATACCTATGATAATAAAATAATAATAATGTTAAATGGCAAATTTAACACTTTTTAACAATTTCAATTTACATACACATGTAAATTAATAAACAAGAAATTTATTCGAATAAACTAATATGATAAATATCACAGAAATAAGGTTATCTTTACACTTCGCTTAATTTTTTTTATACGCTGATGTTTAGAAGCAAAAGCTGAACAAAGCTTATACCTTTTTAACCCCCGACAGAAAAAGAGGGGAGTTATAGGTTTGACGTCTCTGTCTGTCTGTCTGGGACATCATAGCTCCGCGAACGTATGGAGCGATTTTAATTTAGTTTTCTTTGTATGAAAGGTGAGTCTGGCGCGAGTGTCACCATGCAGCCATGTTTTATGAAAAATATTGAGTAAGAAATATTTAAAAAAATTACAATCCCTGTTTTTATAACAGGTAGGTACTCTAAAACTGTAGTACTTACAAAAAAAACAAACTTTGAAACTCTATTAGAACCCTAAGAGCGAATAAGCTAACTCGCATGTCATGCTAGATAGCATAACGCCTGGCCGGACGGTGTCAGGTGACAGGACATAGCTTCCGCGGGGCTTCATACTAATCTGTAGGCCTCCCTTTCGTTAGTATATACTTATACTTTGAAATTAAATTAACAGCGAAGCTATTTTGATGGCAAGTTTTACGTGCCCACCTGCTGGGATACAGGGAATTCTCTCTTGACGACAGAGATTAGGCCTTAAGTCCCACCCTAGGTCGTTTCAAACTCTTGAAAGTTCTCAAACATGCCAGTTTTCTCACGATTTTTGTCTTCTGTAAAATCACGTGTTTAAAGTGCACATTAATTAATCAAGAAGAAAAATCCAGAGGTGCGCGGCGGGGTTTGAAACCACGATCTTCATAATTAAAGTCAGAAGTAAATAATACAGTAATTCATAGTTATTGATAGTAATAGTCACGAATATTTCGTTTCCGTCCGTTCTCGTAAAGAAACCCCGATCATAGCTCTTTCCATACCTCTTTGAGGTACTGTTTGAGAGTCTTATAACTCTAAGCACCACATTTCGACAACACACAATGTGTCACACAATAAAAGTCTTTTGGCTTGAGGCACTGAGATATTTTGTACGAAACGGTGGTTGCTGTAGCAGAAATTCACATAAAAACTATTTTGTTACAAGAATGTTTAGTGCCACCAAAGTTTAAGCTATAAATTCAGACGGAGGCATCCTCTAGGCTAAGCTCTTATGCAACAGACAGAATAGTTATAGGGATTTAAATCATAGTGTCAGTTCCATAATCCTATAACGATAGGCGCCGACCTCTTTCGTAGGGCTTCCGACCGCCCTCGACAACCTAGGCAGGTAATTCCTAGCCTATCAGTAGGCGTCATCATCATTTCAAGACCTAGGACGTTACAATGATCAGCTTTTGTTCAGTTGAGGAATATTACGCGAAACTCAACGCAGATGGCGCCACTTCGCTAAATCAGTAAACATCTTTTTTTTAAGGCTTTGTCATTTGTGACCTTAATGATCAAGAAAGTCTTTTCTTGTTTCACCAAGCTTTGAAGGACTCGTTATTGATAAAACAGCTTACTTAGAATCAAGAAACTATTTTCTTAATACTTATAAATGTATTAGCTAAGATTTTTTTTTAAAATATATCACGGTACAAATATTTTTATTTAACTGAATGTGATATTAAAATATAATGCCGAGTTCTCGTATCCAGGTCATTGCGTCTTCGTAAGATTTAATTTAATAGCGTAAAATATGAAAATAATACTAAGTAGTATAATAGTTTGGAGGTTTTGTCTGTTCAGCTGTTCACGTCCGTAAGTGGTAACCCTCTGAATCCTTACACGTGACCTCCGGGTGGTGTTAAGAACAGTCTCTGGTGGTAGGATTCGGCCGCGGCTTGTCACCACCCTCCGGGCTGGGCCAGTGCGTGAAGCGATTTTTTCGTGTTTCGTAATGTGGTCCGGAGAAGCCATCTTCTAGGCCTTCATGCTCCATCTTAGACCACATCGTCACTTTACATCAGGTGAGATTGTAGTCAAATAAAGGCTTATCCAGCATAAAAAAAAAAATATTGACATATTTTTTGTTTGCACTATTTTCCAATATTCTTCGACGTGTGGATTGCACAGTAATATTGAATTTGTTAGGGTTCCGTATCCTAATAGCAAAAACGAAACCCTTATAGATTGGTCATGCCTGTCTGTCTGTCTATCCGCCGTATGTCACAGTCACAGTTTTCCGAAACTAAAAGAACTATATTGTTGAAACTTGGTTAGTAGATATATTCTGTGAACGACATAAATATTGGTTCCAAAAAATAAGAAATAATTCAATAATTTTTGAAAATCAGGATTAATTTCTTGAGACGGGCTATCAGACGGACTATGTAGAATACTATTTTTTAATGTAGTCATCCTGCATATTATATCAACAACAACATTTTGTTTATTTACGCACAAAAAGTCATAAATGGGTCGCTTGAGCTTCCAATAAAAAAAACTAGATAAAAAAGGAAACAAGATCAGTCGTCGCCTGCCTGACTAAGTGACGTAACCAACATTTTGGCGTATTTGACTTTTTAATGTAGTTTTTTTCTACTTTTGAAGACGCACCGTTCTGTCTAATCGGTGTATCCGTATCTTCTTCCTGGGTCTAGATGTACGTTGACGTATCTATCTATTCTTAAAAATTAAAATCATTCTAAACGTCGTAAGTGCACTTACGACGTTTAGTATGACTTTCATCCATGCAAAATTTTGTTCAAACAAGTCGTAAGTGCAATTACGACTGGTAAAAAATTAGTAATAATGATGAAAAATGCTTAGATTAGTTTATTTGTTTGTGGATGGATGCAGTGGACAGAATCGTAATTCGATTGTAGCTTCAACTTTGATGTATATTTTCAACAACTGCAGAAGTGTTGAAGAAATTACTTTACGGTTCTCTGTGCCAAACCACGGTCAAAGCGAAGTGGATTCTGCACACAGTGCAATCAGTTACGCTCTTAAGAAAACTGAAGATGTTTTTGGGCCTGCGCAGCTTCTACGAATATTTAAATTGGCTAGAATAAGCAAACCATACCATGTCATCGTATACAGACAACTCACAGATTTTCTCAATTTTGAAAAGCTGTCAGCTGATTTACGCCTATTCTCAGTGCGAAAAGATGATGTTAGATCTCGGGTAAACTGGACCGAAATGACAGAATTTTCTGTTCGTAAAACAGATCCCACCACTTTGTTCTTCAAAACAAGCCATAAAGAGGCATGTTACAGATCTTTGACGTTGAAAAGAAATATGTCCAATTTTCAGCACGCTGTTGTAAGTACTCTCAATGAGACGCAACCAAAAATCTCAAAAGAAAAGTACGAAGATTTGATCTCGTTATACGCCAGTCATCAGATTTTCCGAGCACGTGAATTTTTATAAATCTATTACACATCTTGAATGATGATTTTCAAACCGATGTTCATTGATTGGATGATAGACATGTCAATGATTCTTGCATAGGATAATTAACGCAATAATACTCTATTTTTTGTCACTAGATAATAAATCTAAATTTAAATTTAAGAAAAACTCCCGTTTAACATGCCTTTATTTCCTTTAAAGTCACCATAATATTTGTATTAATTTGCACGCTTTCATTTGATACCCCACTCGAGTATATTGGCAGATTTTCGGTTTTCCTTCCCCACTCTCACCCCCATAACTTCTAAACGGCGAAACCGATTTTCATGAAACATGTCTAAGAACACTCACACCAAACTTACCTTTCATACAAAAAAACTAAATTGAAATCGCTCTATCCGTTCGGGAGCTATGATGCCACAGACAGACACGTCAAACTTATAACACCCCTCATTTTTGGTCGGGGGTTAATAAATAACAATGATCCAGTTGATATATTTAATTTAAATTAATATATTAAATTAAGACTGATTGCACAATTATTAAACAAACACCTAGTCCACGAACGTGTTACCTAATTATCATTATTATTTTTTAAAGCCTTTGTTGTCTTAGACATAACTGTTTGTATGGATATTTTGTAGATAAAGAGTTCATCTTAATATTCTATTTATCCTAAGATATATAAATAGAAACTCATTAAGCAAGTGCCTACTGAAAGTTTATCTTTGATAGATGTCATTTCGATTTATAATAAAAAAAATTCTTTTAGGAATATTACTAAGTAAGTTATAACGTACCAAGTGATTGTGATTTATTGTAACCTACCTTTAATTGTTTGATTTAATTGATTTAAGTAAAATTAACGAATTTCATTTCAAAAATACCCAGACCTATCTGAAATTTGAAGCCGAAAATTTCAATATGAAGTTCTGACGAAGTGACGTATCTACTTTAAATTAACGTATTGAAGAAACCTTTTATTAATATAATAGCCAAACCACGTTATCAGGAAGGCCTTATTTTGAAGTATATTAGTGTGCATTTTCATTTGAATCGAATCAAAGATATGCGTTTTACAATCACAATTGCATGCAACTCTTAACAAAAAAGCTTATACTGTAAAATTACCATTATGTCAGTTACGTCAGTTAGTCAGAACAGCGACGAGTTGACACACCTATACAGTTTGTGGTTCAAGTTAAAAGCGAAAGTCCGTATGGATTTATAACAGACGCAGCGAAGAATTCAAGCACGATAAACTTAAATATACCGAATGTTTCAATTTATCGTGCTTTTTGCTTGTCACCCTAAATTTAGACCCCAGAGGTTGGATTGTATATCTCTTTCAACCTAAGATTTGATAACGAATAATTTCTTTGGAACTGTTAGTTAGCAAGTGCTCTGGTTTGTATGTGTCAAGAGTTGAACGGCGTTGGTACCTGTAAGTTTATTATTACAATAAACAATTTCTAACCCCCGACCAAAAAAGAGGGGTGTTATAAGTTTGACGTGTCTATTTGTCTGTATGTCTGGGACATCATACCTCCCGAACGGATGGAGCGATTTCAATTTAGATTTTTTTGTATGAAATGTGAGTTTGGCCCGGGTGTTCTTAGACATTGTTTCATAAAAATCGGGTGAGCCGTTTAAAAGTTATGAGGCTGAGAGAGGGGAAGGAAAACTTGCAAATATACATACTCGAGTGGGGTATCAAATGAAAAAGCATCGCGTGCACATTACTAAATATTATGGAGTTTTTACTATTAAGGGAATAAAGGCATTGGAATCGGGTTTTTTTCTGAAATTTTAAATTTAGATTTATATATGTGTTATTGGTACCAAAGTATCAATATAATATTTGCAACTATTACAACTGGGTACCAAATAATATAACATAGCGGGCAAAACAAATAATACCCGTCCATGGCTTCCATGTAATGTGCATCGCGAGTAAAAATCTGAAGCAATTAATACAGAAACAATATCACTCTCGTCAAGAGAGAAGTCCATGTGTCCCAGTAGTGGGAACGTAAATCCCCTATTTACGTTCCCACTGCTGCTTAAGCTTTTTTGTAATAGTTAAAATGACTTGCAGAACTTTGATCGCAGGTTGTAAATTAATACATTAACTACAAAAGCCATATCAAGTACGCAAGGCAAAAAGTTAAAGTAGTATGCAGGGCTTTATTTCATAAGTGGATTCCTACCCCGCTTATAAATTAAGCCACCGTCCGAACAAGGGGTGAGTTAGCGGCACCTATAGAGCCTTCGGGGTTCACTTGACAGAAAGTACCGCTCGCGGTAACACGTATCTTCATTTATTTAGTTTTTTTCTATTTCCAGTTTTATTTAATTTACCTTTTACATTTTTTTTTCACATGGGACACGTTCAAGTAATTTTTTGTGGTTTTTCTTATTCAAAATTTGTGAGTGACTTCAAAAAGTTTGTATTTTGTATCAACTAAAAATTTGTGAATTTTATATTGGATTTTATAAAAAAACAACCGGGTTTTCAGATATATCCCTGTCATTTTTATTGGTAAGTATTTTGCAAAATGCAGGAGTAAAATTACCAGCAAGGTTGAAACATAAATATTTTTTGTTTGAGAGTGGTTGATAGCACGAAAACGATATCAATAACCCCTTATTGATAACTTATACCCTTGTTAGTGCACACAAATAGATTTAATTTCTTTTGGGTTGTGTTTTTTAATTTCGTAAAAAAAGGTCTTTGAAACAATGCATTAAAGAAAATATTTTGAAAAATAATAAAACCTTCAAACATTAAAAAAAAACAAAACAATTTAAACCAATACCGATAAAGTGCTCTAAAATGGAAGGCTGAAAACATTATATTATGTTAGTTTACGTCATAAATACATAAATAATATCTACATATTTTATGTATTGTTAATGAATAAATGACTATTTACTATAACTATGATTAAGAATTTTATAAGATTGACTGTATGAATGTAGTATGAATGTATGTTAGTATAGGCAGTTCGTAGTAATTTACTATTAAGTGGTATAGGTATTATAATGAAATGTCAAGCCCCTGAAATATACTCTGAGCTTTCCACGTAATTTATTAATATTAGGTATCCTTGGTCAGTTTGCGATCATTCTAACAATCACTCAACCCCGTCTTTATGCTTCAATCCCCATTTTGGAAAAAAAAAACTATATTTATCCTAATTTAAGAACCCACTTTTCGGTTTAGGAAATAATATCTTAATTTCGCGCAGTAGTTAAAAAAACCTGTCAAAGTCGCAGTTAAAGATCCTTTGTTTATTAATATTGAGAATATCGACTTTATACTGATAAAGTCAATATTCTTAACATTATATTATTCATTGAAGGCTTTAAAAAGGAGGTAGATACTCAGTGTCGGGTCGAGTAGCGAATTAAAGCCGTTAGTATGGTTTCGTTCTTGTAGGGCTTCGTCACCTGACACCGGCTACTTTTTGCCCCATCCTACCCGCGCGTGTAACATACACTTTATTCTATACATTCGTTAACGCTCGATGCACTTTTTGACTGTTCCTTCAAAGTAAAAAAATATCTTGCAATTGGGGAACTGGAAGAATCTTAAAAAGGAAACGTTATCGGTTTGGATTACGGATACTGTACGTAGATTACGTAAATATAATATTTTATTTTTTGTGAGACAGTGTTTCGTATATTATAATAATAATAAATCATTTATTTCAGGCATCTAAGGCCTTATATAAACATATACCTTATAGACTAACATACATCTTAATATATAAAAATCTCGTGTCACAATGTTTGTCCTCGATGGACTCCTAAACCACTTAACCGATTATAATAAAATTCGCACACCATGTGCAGTTCGATCCAACTGGAGAGATAGGAGAGTTTAAATCTCAAATTATAGTCGCAATTTTAATTTATTGCTAATTATTTGTCTGTTATTATCTACAGGTTAACAAAAGTGTAAAATAAATGTCTTTTTATAGGTTGTCAATGATTTTTCTTGATAAGCTATTCATACGTGGTGGTAATATACTCTTTGAGCTATTGTCTATGTCTCGAAAGTTCAATATTCATTTTATAGGTTGTCTATGATTTTTCTTGATAAGCTATTCATACGTGGTGGTTATATACTCTTTAAGCTATTGTCTATGTCTCAAAAGTTCAATATTGAACATAGTTTTCAATCATTTTTTGTCTGACATGAGTTTGAAGTACCTACTTATTATTAATTTTTTTTTTTTTGTTAAAAGTGTCCGTGAAATAGCGGAGATTATCTATATTCTTATATCTTCTTTCTTTAGAAATAAAAATGAATTGTTGTTCGTTAGTCTGATTAAAACTCGAGAACGGCTGGGACGATTGAGCTGATTTTGGTTTTAAAATGTTTGTCGTAGTCCAGGGTAGGTCTAAACGGTGAGCAAATAAGGAAAAATTGCCGGGAATTTTTTTTACCCGTGCGATGCCGGGGCGGGCCGCTAGCTAAATATAAATCTTATAAACTAAAGTAAAGTGTCAGCATCGTGGATCATCCGTTATAATGGATTAAGTACTCTTAACCAACAACATATTTATTTGAATAAAGATTAATATTATTATGTTGATACAACTTAAACAAATTATTTCAAAATTTGGTACCATAAAAACGGTTTTTGTGAGTTAATCTTAAAAGATAGACATATACTATCGCGGATTGTTTTTTAGATAATTAAAAGAGCTATTATTCTTTAATACATATTTTTTGTGTATCTTGAACCGTTTTCACGGCGCACGCAACGGAAGGCTTCAAAGATGAACAATTTCTCCCGTTTTTTACACATTTACCACTATATCTTTGCTCCTATTGGTCGTAGCGTGATGTTATATAGCCTATAGCCTTCCTCGATAACTGGACTATCCAACACAAAAAGAATTATTCAATTCGAACCAGTAGTTTCGGAGATTAGCGCGTTCAAACAAACAAACAAACAAACAATCAAACAAACAAACTCTTCAGCTTTATAATATTAGTATAGATAAATCAAAATTTAAAATTTTAGAAAACCCCCGATTCTAATTCCTTTGTTTCGGATATAAATGTGTGAACATCTTGCCTTAAGATAGGTATTTTTTTATTCTAGCTTTTAATTTAATTTTTCTCTATCACAATTATTTAAAGAGTAGTTATACAAACATACGAGATTTTTTTATCAATAACGGTAGTTTGTGAACCTATTGCAACAAACCCATTCCCGCGAAACAGTAGCACGATTAAATAACCATTAATATCTAAAGTAAAATTTACAACTTAAGCCAAACTATCTATAAACATCCATTGCATCTCAGATTATATTTCACATATATTTTTCTCATATTCTATTGTATTTTGCATAAAAATGTTACCTTCCGTAGTAAAATTTATAAATATGTGGTGTCGACCGCTTCAACGCTTTGTGTAAGTGTAAAAACGCTTTTGTGTAAGTGTAAGAACGCTTTCGTGTAAGTGTAAAAACGCCTTGCTTCGTGTTCCTGGTCAAGTCCAATGATGTCCAAAACAGCTGCTGGGCACTGCTCAAGATTAGTGTTATATACTCTTGTGCGTGTGACAGCGGCTATTGCGGACCAATCATAGCCGTCGGTCTACTGAAGAATCCAGCCCCGTTGTCTAAGCAGTTTAGTCTCATACCAAACCGTAAGTATTAACCGTTTAATCGTAAGTAATGTAAGTGTTTTAGTTATGCAGATTTATTTATTTATTCAACAACAATTTGTTACTCTATCTTTACAGGATGTTTCCCAATGCAATAGAGTAAACTCAATTAAATAATATTATAATATTATTAATTACATTCAATTGAAAAATTATTCACAACAATTAAATCAATGTATGGAGTAATGCCGTATAGATGTCGTAATCATATTTTTTTGCTTAAACTCCTTAAAAATATTGAGAACAGAGTTGTTTTCTGCGCTATGCTATGCGTTGATAGCAACGCATGTTGTTTGCATTTTGTTTACACTATTTGTGTATGATTAACCTACTAACTAGTCAATAGAGACCTTCTTCTTACATACGTTTTCTTAATTTTGATTAAGCTCCAAAGTTGGTATCTTCTAGGAAAAACGCAGAAAGCGCGGCGTGTTTTCAATAGTATATTTTAGTATTTAAAATAAATATACAGTATACTGTAGTCGCAGTAATTTATTATTCTATGCTATAAGTATTAAGAAATAATTTAGATCATCTTCTAATTTGTATGTTTTTAATATCAACGGCATGTTTAATTAACTATATTCTCTGCAAGACCTCTGTAATTTTTTTACTGTGTTTGCTATCTTTATCTTATCACTAAACGATTTTTTTACAATCATTTATACCACATATTTTGATTACTATTAATGAATCAATTATTTTGTCGTTGCTCAATATATTTTGTGTATACTATTTGAGGGCTTATTTCACAAAATCCGAGTAAACTAAGCAATGAGTAGTTAAGTTAGCATCTTGCTTAGTCACATGTGACTGAACGAAATAGGTCTATATTTTAACCATTGTCTAATTTCACTCGGAGATGGCCAACAGACGGCGAACAGGCCTAAATGTCTGACTATGTGACTTTATTTTGATTATAAAAATATGTTTAAGTGAGGAGAGTTTGCATCACTATATGGTGCTGACCGCTTAAGTATCCATATTAGCAGGGTACCGCTAATATGGCTACTATAAATATACATAGAGTAGGGATCTGCTTAACGGGTACTATCCCTTGCTGTAAATTTGTCATGCAGTTTCTATTGTGACCCAAGCTCTTCATAAATAAATAACCTTAGTACTTAACTCTTTTAAAATAAATTTAATTAAAGCAGCATTGTAATATTCATTTTGAAAACGGGTTTTAACACCAACAAAAAAGAGGGGTGTTATAAGTTTGACGTGTCTGCCTATCTGGGAAATCATAGCTCCCAAACGGATGAAGCGATTCCAATTTAGTTTTTTTTATATGAAAGGTGAGTTTCGCGCTTGTTCTGAGACATGTTTGGTAAAAATGGGTTGACCCGTTAAAAAGTTATGAGGGTAAAAGTGTAGGTAAGCAAAAGTGTAATAATAAACAAATAATCTGCCTATCACATGCACATTACAAAATAGTATGACTTTTAACTTTTATGGGAACTAAGGTTCCGAAATCGGGGTTGATTTAAAATTGTAAATTTAGTTTATACTCCCGTGACGTGAGTAAAACCCATTTTCAAAATGAATAGTGTAACGTTCGTTTGTTTTGAAATTGAAATATTATATGTCTTATTATTATTATATGCCTGTATTTAAGTGTGTATTTTTTGTTTACATTTGAATAAATAATTATTTTATAATTTTCATTTTATATTTTGCGTTTTCCTTTTCGTTCTTGAACCTCTCTTGTTTACTATGTACCACACAGCAGCGATTTAAATTACGTGGTATGGATTGGTGTGTTGTCCCATCACTAGTATCATAGCAAGCTCTGGTATAAAAGGGAAAATAAATCCCAGGCGATTTTAATTCTTCCATCAATCAATGTTTGTTTCGAGATATTTTTTTACCAACAAGTCGTTTTGAACTAACACAATCCCATGCATAATGGACCACCTCGAGTCTAAATTCGGAAAATCAGGGCCCCCTTACTAAATTAACATAATACTATTTTCTTTATTTTTTGCATCAGATTTTTATTTAATTTCAGTTGTTTTGAAAAATTTTACATTACTATTCGGTTATTTTTTTTAAAGTCTCTTAATGTTTTAAACTAAAAAAAACCTAATAACAAAATGTAATTAACTTATACAATTGTAAACTACTACACCATTTCCTGAAAAAAAATGCAGAAAATTATTTGTTGAAAAAAAAAACAACCTTGTCAAGAATTGGTGTGACGGTGTATATTCAATCGGTGCATATTAAAATCTTTGCACACGAAATTAATCTATACATAATGAAATTTGAGAAGTCGCTTTTTATTTTCGTGTGCAAAGGTATAAATAAGCGAAGTATTCCAAATTTATTTTCTCAAGAAAAAAAAAACAATTATAATGTGACCGCAAATATGCTACTGTTTATTTAAGCTGTATAGATATTGGAACAATAATTAACATCTATAGAGCAATATCAGAACATAAACTTCTAAGTTTGATTGATTATTATTTTTAATAATTTAAAAGAATTGATTATTTAAATCATTTCATATTGTGATACACACGCTCACTATTTATGAGCCTTATTCACTTTATCCCGCGATAAGCCTGAAAATTCGAATTATAATATTAAATATAGGGCAGAAAGCAAAAAAATACAAAACTAGACTGCAAAAGGTTCAACTTGCCGTCAGTTTATTTAACATTCGTTCTTACCAAAATCTTTAACTAGTTCCTGGCGTCAACTAATCATCCGAATCTTAATTCTTTCAAAGTAAAACCGGATATAAAAAAATAAAAAGTGAAGATTATGATTTTAAAACATCAGAAAGGAGTAACAGTTATTAAATAAATAGCAGTATATATAGGTCACGGTACAATTGTTAAGTTTGGAACTAAAATAAAAATTTCAGAATGAAGGCTTCTTCTCTGCGAAATTCGAAGCCCAAAACAACTATTGGTCACTGCACAGGACTAGTTATGTTATATACTCTTGTGCGTGTTCCAATAGTTATTGTGGATGCTTCACATTCATCGGTGGCTACGACAACGCATCCCGACAACTTAATGTTTCTAAATTGCGTGCGTTGGTAAGTTACGAAACAATTGTTCTTCCCGACGTTATTTGTTTCTAAATTTTGTGCGTTGGAGCCAAGGAGTTTTAGGCGTGACGCTGCGTTAAGCGAACAACGTAACAGTACAGCGTAACACGTACAAAAGTGATACGTCGCGGGCCCGGCGACGTACCACTTTTGTATGAACACACGCCCGCGCTCGCGTAACGCAGCGTCAGGCCTTATAGCGGTGCTTTTAAATTAGGCGTTTCGAAATGTACTTGCGAAATGCGGCGCGGCAAGCGATGCGTTTGGCGTACAGTAGGTATGTCATGCAAACTGGTAAACCTGGTATGCAGATACAAAAAACTTCCGTCAAATCCACCGCTTGCGGAGCCGCAGAAACGCCTCGAAACGCTCAACGCTCAGCTCTGGTATAAAAGGGAAAATAAATCCCAGGCGATTTTAATTCTTCCATCAATCAATGTTTGTTTCGAGATATTTTTTTACCAACAAGTCGTTTTGAACTAACACAATCCCATGCACGCAGCGTCAGGCCTTATAGCGGTGCTTTTAAATTAGGCGTTTCGAAATGTACTTGCGAAATGCGGCGCGGCAAGCGATGCGTTTGGCGTACAGTAGGTATGTCATGCAAACTGGTAAACCTGGTATGCAGATACAAAAAACTTCCGTCAAATCCACCGCTTGCGGAGCCGCAGAAACGCCTCGAAACGCGTCCTAAGTCGTTGTCGTTAGAGCGTTGGTAAGTATTGTTTTGAATGCGATATTTTTTTAATTCTTATCGTAGTTGCACCAGCCTTATATAATTGTTACCAACTACAGGTTTTTTTTCTTTATTGCATGTGAATGAGTCATGGTAATTAGTGCGTTAAATGTATCAACTCATTTTCGTAATTTTTGGTTGTTTAGGTATCTTAAATTGAGAATTTGTAATTTGGTATGTTACTTGTAATACCTAACGGACGTAACATAATTATAAACCTAAAATAAAATACTGCGCACACATTTATACGGAAAAGATTTTAATATAAGAATAAAAAAGTGTTTTTTTTACTGACTTCAGAATGCTGCCTTCTTTACCTACCAGAGGGCGCCGTCGAACCCGGTCAAGGTATCCAGAAGATGGGCAGGAATCTCTTTTTGGAACAATACATCAAACAGGGCACTAGCCAACCCGCCTGCCAAGCATGGCGAGTATAGGGAGATGATATTCCCTATTATCAAGTAAAGTCTATGGAAGCCTTATAGTCTAGTAATTTTAGGTTTCATCTGCGGAAAAAATCCTACTGGCTGAATCTTTGTAAACATCTTTATAACGGCGTTTGAATGACAATGTGAATAAATCAAATTTAAAAATTAAGAACCCCCGATTCCAATGCCTTTATTTCCTTAAAAGTTAAACACCATAATATTTTGTAATGTGTACGCGAGGCGCTTTCATTTGATACCCCACTCGAGTATAATTGCAGATTCTCGGTTTTCCTTCCCCACTCTAACCCCCATAACTTTTCAACGGCACAACCGATTTTAATGAAACAAGTCTAAGAACACTCGAGCAAGACCTCACCTTTCATAAAAAAAAAACTAAATTGAAATCGAGCCATCCGTTCGGGAGCTCATGTCCCAGACAGACAGACAGACACGTCAAACTTATAACACCCCTCTTTTTTGGTCGGGGGTTTAATAAATAAGGTACCTACTAAAAACATAACACTAGTTTGACAGCTTCGGTGGCGCAGTGGTCGAGGGACCACTTGCGGCGCAAGAGGTAGCGGGTTCGATTCCCGCCGTGGGTGAAAGTGTTTGTATGTTCTGCAAGCACTTTCTCCTTGGTCTAGGTGTTTAAATATTTATAATTAAAAATATATATATACATGTATGACTATTATATTAAGTATATCAGATATCTAGTACCCGTAACACAAGCTTAGAGCTTACCACGGGGCTAGATGTAGTTGTGTGAATTGTCTAGAAATATATATTTTTTATTTTTTTTATATATTAATTTTTTAGTTTATAAAATTGTAAAATTACTAAATCCGTTACTTACCCCTGTATTAATATCCTTTTTTTTCTAGATACTGCCGGGGCTTCAGCTGTAAGAGGCTTCACTCCACGGAACTAAATCCGATTGTGACTCACCACATCGAAATACACATTCTACCGTTGTTTTTTCCCCGCTGTAAACTAAAATACAAATTAAAGTTTTAACCAACTTATTTTGTTTATACTTAACTTATTTGTTAATTAGCCAAGTCGCTAATTCTTTTCTGTAATATCTTTATAGAAATATATATAATTAGGCAATTAAATTTTCACTAAAATATAATTTAAGTTTATTTAAGTTTCGACTATAAGCTGGTTGTCAGGCGGCCTGCTCTATTCTCACTGGATCTGGGCATAGGTGCGTCTTCAAATTTGAGGACTCACAAGCTGTGTTCGAAGGCGCTCGCTTCCCAAAGGTTTCTCGACGCCAAATCATCTTTACCAACATAATGTCTTTGAAGACGATATTCTACAAAGGCTTGACAAAAACCGCCAACTTCGCACAAATACACCTTAGCCCTCTACTGGAACATAATAGCTTCTTTCCATCCAAAGGTTGCAATAGCTTTTTAGCGATAAGGCCGCCCATTGTACTTTAGTCTTTAAACGTGTTGTTGTATTTCTATTTTCCTGTGTGTTGTGTGAGTGTGTGTGTTATAGAGTGTTTTTAAATTGTATAATAATATCACATAGGTTTATTTTAATTTAGGCATTAAAACAATATTTTGAGCGATAAAAACAGTTTTAATTCTTAAAACCGATGGGATACAATCAGTCTTGGATAATGAAGCAACAAACTTAAGTTTTCATATTCATAAACAGTTTTTAAATGGACAATTTTAACCAAATATTTTGGCTTATTCATCATTTCTCAATTAGATACATTTAGAAAGATATACAACAAATAATAATTAAATAAGCCATGAAGGTAACTAAATCCGCGAGCCCGAACTTTATAGCAGTTTTTATGTATTTTTAAGTTAAATGTACTATTATTTGACTAGCAAGTAAGTGTTTTAGGTCGCTTGACAGTCGAATCAAAATATTTATACTTTTCCTTTTAATGAGTAGAAAGGCCCAAGCCTCATTTAGAAACACAAAATAACAATTAACAACAAATAAGGCAAATAGCAAACTATAAATTGCTCAACATAGGCGGAACAAAATTGCTGTTGGTTTTGGGTTTATATTATACTAATCTACGTCTTAATGTGAGAATGCTTTAAGTACTATTTATTAATTGTTGAAATTGATTAAAAACTGTTTTCTTACAACTATTTTTTTTTGCATTTTTTTTATATTAACACCAATTTTATGAGTATTGTGTGTTTATGGATAGGTCAAAGTCAGATGATTAATATTATAGTCAAATACGTGTTGAGATTATTTATACAGAATAATAGTACATATTACGGTAATATTCAAAGTCTTAGTATATCAGTGTCTACTTCTCTTATAATAACGAATAGATATTTTTTGGCAATTATTTTGTGAAAATCACCGTTGGATTGCTCAGATTACAAAACTATATACAGAACGAGCGAACGGGAAATAGTAATTGCAGTCTTCTTTTGCTTAACTTCTTATGGGACCGGTTTGGAACCGGTTTGGCACGTAACGCGAGCACCAGCGCCATTCAATCTGGCTTTCCTTTCTCACTCTCTCCTTCTTTCTCACTCTACCACAGCCCTAGTCGTATTTGATGTTATCACTTCTGTTAAGCGTGACGAGACGCGCAGAAAAGGGACTTTGTATTTAATTCTTATGCGCGCGCTCATTTTGCCTTTAGTTCTGTAATCTGAGATAAGATTTAATTCACTTTGTTCTCAAAAATTAGATAATAATTATGTAATATTACTGAATAAAATCATTTGTAATGAGATTCAATTCAAAAACTAAAAAAAAACTAAAATGTAACTAATATTTCTGTGCAAATGGGTAAGTTACTAATTGTTATTTCATTATAAGTTTATATAATGATAGGCAGAAACAGTAACCTTAATCATTGGCACTAGGTACTAATAAACTTCTAAAATTTAGTAAACGTTGGCTTATAACAGAACTTTTTTTCCATATATTATTCGTTCAAGAGCCAACAATTTAAACTTACAAACCACTTGCACAGTAATGCTGGATACATTTTACCAACATAACTCTTCTGTCATACAATACAATGTACGTCAAACAAACCAGTATTTTGTTCGAAAATGTGTTCTACGGAGTAAGAAATAAAGGTTACTTTACGCTAGCTTCTCGTTTTTCTTCTTCATGGCATCGGCGTAGAGGATGAAACACATTGAGATGTGCAGGCAAGCTTTAGCCGGCAAGTATTGGCTGTCGAATGACAGTGTGTAGCGGTACATCCATACAGCTTTCTCGTATTCCGCCTACAACATAAAGGACAGTAATTATAAATCTAAATTTAAAATTTAAGAAAAACCCCCGATTCCAATGCCTTAATTTCCTTAAATATATAACAACATAATATTATGTAATGTGGACGCGATGCGTTTTCATTTGATACCCCACACTAGTATATTTGCAGATTTTCGGTTTTGCTTCCCCACTCTCACCCCCATAACTTTTAAACGGCCCAACCGATTTTCATGAAACATGTCTAAGAACACTCGCGCAAAACTCACCTTTCATACAAAAAAAACTAAATTGAAATCGCTCCATCCAGTCGGGAGCTATGGTGACACAGACAGACAGACAGACACACAGACAGACAGACAGACAGACAGACAGACAGACAGACAGACAGACAGACACGTCAAACTTATAACACCCCTCTTTTTTGGTCGGGGGTTAATAAACTAGTATTAGCAGACCCCAAACGTTGTTTTCCAAAATAAAAAACAGATAGTAGCCGATTCTCAGACCTACTGAATTGGTATGAATTTGGTAAGAATCGGTAAAGCCGTTTCGGGGGAATACGGTAACTAACATTGTGACATGGAAGTTTTATATATTAGAGATATCTATACTTATTATATCTAAACTGGCTTTACACAACACGGAACAACGTATTTTCCCGGTATAATAGCCTATAGACTTCGTCGGTAAATATTTATTTTTTTCATTCTTCAAAACTTTCCTGAGAATAGCTCGTTCGAACAAACAAACTAATTTGCTTTATAATATTAGGTAAAGATTTACCATCTTATGAAAAATTATTAATATTAAAAATTTTGTCTCTTTCTAACACAAACAAATGCCAAAGTGAATGAAATTGAAAAGATTTTGAAACTCACCAGCTAGGTATGTCTGTCTTTATGTTTGCGATAAATTCTATAACTACTGGACGAATCTTTATTCGGTTTGCAGCAAAGTATAAAGTTTACTATTGTAGAAAGATGTTCGCATCCATCGAAGCCACAGGCGAGCCAACTAGTATCTATACTAATATTATAAAGCTGTAGAGTTTGTTTGTTTGAACGCGCTGTTTGTTTGTTTGAATCTCAGTAACTACAAGTCCGATTTGAACAAAATCTTTCTGTGTTAGATAAACCATTTATCGAGGAAGGCTATAGGCATTTTTGCCCAAAAAATACATTGTTCCAACGGTCAAATCCAAAACACGAGCGTTAAAGGTAGTATATTAAAGGAAATATGGAGCATCCTAGACACCCAAGCTAACCCAAGTGGGCCGTTATAATCGATCAACGAATAAATAAATAAATAAATTTGCCACTTTGCCGCATTGGACCACCATGCTGAGTTATGGTCGATATAAACATAGCATACATAAAAATATAAGGGATATTTTGAGTGAGGCATTCCA
Source organism: Gymnoscelis rufifasciata (assembly GCA_929108375.1). Classification (NCBI taxonomy): domain Eukaryota; kingdom Metazoa; phylum Arthropoda; class Insecta; order Lepidoptera; family Geometridae; genus Gymnoscelis; species Gymnoscelis rufifasciata. The sequence goes on along the minus strand of OV815302.1, from coordinate 4,788,387 downwards.
GTGACATAGACGTCCCATGGCCGAAATCATAATCATCATCATCCTGCCCTTGTCCCACACTATGTGGGGTCGGCACAACATGTGTTTTTCTTCCATGTCCCATGGCCGAAATGATGATACGAAATAGTTTTAAATAAAAATTTATGTGATTAACTAAAGTACTTAGTGTTTTTTACTTGTTTAAGAAACTGCAAGCATCCTTTTATGGTGCACCCAGCAGCCTAAACGGTTCGATGGATTTTAGCTTGAGAAGCGTCTTTAGAATCTTATTAACCGTGATAAAAATATAAAAAAAAAACGAAATGGGAATTAAATTCCCAAACAAGAAGTGGGAGTCAGGTTATGTTTAACCATATTTATGTATGACAGTTATTTTGTATGTGGCCAAAAAAAAACTTATTATTTCAGTCTTACCCTGTATGTGTGCGATAGAGCCACCAAAAATGACTCCACTTTGCTCTTCGGTGCCGAGTAGAATGACAGGTAAGCCATGTTCTTAGAATCAGCTTTCTTTGATTGCCTGCAAAGAAAATTATTCTTTATTATTTAATTAGCCTTTAACTACAAATAGTCATTAATAGTCATTGAATTATAAAATTATACGTCACGATTCCATTTTGGTTACACTGTTTTTTAGTACTAATAATGTCAAAACAAATAAATCATAAAATTCAATTACTTAATAAATATGTCAAATTGCAAACAGTATTTTTAACTGCAAAATTATGCTATTGGATCGGAACTGTCCGGTCCAAGTACTGGCCTCGTGCAACGTAGCTAAACTTTACAAAACTCACGTTTGTTGTATTAGTAGTCCCCTTATATACTTATTTCTGATGTGTTTTAGTCAATTTGTTGTTAAAGCGACAACAATCTATCACGGTTTTTGAGATACAGCCTGGTGATAGATAGACAACGAAGTCTCAGCTATAGAGTCGAGTGTTGTATATAATAATAATAATAACTATTTATATTATGTCCTTACATATGAAATTGGCGTTTTTCGTACTGGCCACTTTAATCACAAATTTCTCCTCTTTGGTAAGGAATTCCAAATTCAAATTTGTACAGCTATAGACTCATGTATTTGTGCTTCGATGATCGTCATTCATTTGTTTTTTTTCTTCTGTTTTTTTCTGTTTGCGTCACTCATTTTACAAAATGGAAAACTTAAAATATCGCATTATTTACGAGTACGAGTTCCGCCGTGGCACTAGTGCTGCGGAAACAACTCGAAGGGTGAATGATGTGTATGGCGGTCGTGTTGCAAAAGAAAACACAGTTCGTTTTTGGTTCCAACGTTTTCGTTCTGGAAATTTCGACTTGCAGAACAAGCCCCGTGGACGGCCTGAGACTCAAGTTGATAATGAAGAGTTGAAGGCTATTGTGGAAGCGGATCCATCGCAAACCACGTCCGAGTTAGCTGCAGGCTGCGGTGTTAGTGATAAAACTGTTTTAATTCACTTGAAGCAAATTGGGAAGATTAAAAAGCTTGAAAGGTGGGTACCTCACGAATTGACTGAAGCAAACCGGCAAACGCGCGTCGACTGCTGCGTTACATTACTAAACCGGCACAATAATGAAGGTATTTTAAACCGAATCATTACCTGTGATGAAAAATGGGTTCTTTACGATAATCGGAAGCGCTCAGCGCAATGGTTGGATCCTGGCCAGCCAGCCAAATCCTGCCCCAAGCGAAAATTAACCCCAAAAAAGTTACTTGTAAGCGTTTGGTGGACTAGTGCCGGTATTGTTCATTACAGTTTTCTCAAATCTGGCCAGACTATTACGGCTGATGTCTATTGTCAGCAATTGCAAACCATGATGGAAAAGCTAGCGGCTAAACAACCTAGGCTGGTCAATCGCTCCACGCCACTGCTGCTTCACGACAACGCTAGACCACACACTGCGCAACAGACGGCTACTAAATTAGAAGAGCTTCAATTGGAAAGTCTAAGACATCCTCCGTACTCCCCGGACCTTGCTCCAACAGATTACCATTTTTTTCGAAATTTGGATAACTTCTTGCAAGGGAAAAAATTCAACTCCGATGGGGCAGTCCAAATCGCCTTCAAAGATTTTATTGATTCCCGTCCGACTGGTTTTTTTAGTAAAGGGATCAATGAACTACCTATAAGATGGCAAAAGTGCATAGAAAATAATGGTTCATACTTTGATTAATTAAATATATTATATTAAAAAATATTCGACTTTTTGTTCCTCCCATACAAAACGCCAATTTCATATGTAAGGACCTAATATATAACCAAGATAAAAGAAAACAAAAATGGACTTATAGCAAAATACAAAATGCGTAATGGGCGGCCTTATTGCTTAAAGCAATTTCTTCCAGACAACCTTTGGATAGAGAGGAAAATGCTCAACAAATAACTGGGCGGTGCGGTGACATAATAATAATAATAATAATAGTAATACAAGAACAACAAAGTTAGAGGTATATCCAAATATTTTATTATATAGACTTACATATAAATAAATATATAGATACTAATAAAAATAACATATAAATACCTATTACAATATATATATCAAACAATGTATAAATATAATATACATATTATGCTAAAGAATCAAGAAAAAATGTTTTTACTTGACGTTTGAAAGTGTACAGACTAGGAGCGCGTCTTGTTTCAGCGGGCAGTAAGTTCCACAATCGAATAGCCTGCACTGTAAACGATTTCGATTTTGTATATCTTAGTGTGCTAGGCGTAAATTCATTTGCTTGTTTGTTTTTTTTAAATAACCGACTTTGAAATAATAGGAGAATGATTTGATTTTGAAAAGACTAGCATTTACTTATTTTTTTTTGGTTTATTACCTCTGATCATTTTGCTACATGAACGGATTTCGATATTTTTTTTGTTTGAAAGCTGTTGCTTGCAATTTGGTCCCATATCAATTTTATAATAATTGATTCGCAGTTCTCGAGTAAGATTAAATAAATCCACATTTTCATACTAATATTCTGTAAATGTTTGTTATTTTTGTAGTATCTTAATACCTTTTACGTAATACTTGGTCATTAAGTATTCCCTTCCTGATTTAAATTATTTCCATACAAAGGTTGTCTGGAAGAAATTGCTTTAGCGCCCATTGCGCATGCTAGGTTTAATTTTAGTTTTAATAATTTTGTATTTTTGTATTAACATATTATGGTGTGTGTAATAAAGAATTTTCTATTCTATTCTATTCTATACGTAAAAAAAATACCAGCTTGTACCAACAGTATACCATCTTACGTGAGTGTGCTTCAAAAAGGTGTACTCACACGTGCAGCAGCGCGATCAGCTGGCGCATCGCGAACGCGCGGCGCGGGCGGGCGCGGCGCGTGCGCGGCGGCGAGGCAGCGCACCGCGCACGCGCCGCGCCCGCCCGCGCCGCACCACCACCCCGCCGTCAGCAGCCCGTCCCACGACTGCGGTTTCTGCGCACAAGTCTCATTTTAAAAAGGTTCAACTGACTTCAGCCCTTACACTCGCAGCTAAATCATCAAGACATAAATTATAAAATTTTACAGAAAAAAAATCATGTTAACTTTATGCTATCAATGTAAATCGAATAAATAAATTTTATTCAATATGACAAGGCCACTATCAGCATCTTGATTAGATGTTTGTGTTTTATAGTTATTGAATTACTGTAATTTTCGACGAAACTAAGTGTATTGTAATGTACCTAGTACCTACCTATGGTTTTGAATAAATGAATTGAATTGACAGAAACATGACGAAAAAGTAATGTGAAAATAAAATATACCACCTACGGTGTGCCAATCGGCACTGAGTATAAAACGTACTCCTATAGTAATGCGTTAGCGAATAACATGTACAACATAACATACATGTCTTTGTCAAGGCTTCCCTATGTACATACTATATTTCATTTGTGTTTTTTTGTAACTATTATTTTGTTTTGGTGTTCAATAAAGCGTTATGTATGGAATTGTAACTTTATTACAAGTCTAATGTATTGATATATTATATAGAATTTACACAAGGCGCGGATAACAATAATGAGTAGGCAGGGGTGTACAATATACTAACTACGACGGAGGGGTCAAGTACCCTCCGGGCTGGGCCAGTGAGTAAAACGATTTTTTCGTGTTTCGTAATGTGGCCCGGAGAAGCCATCTACCTTCTAGGTCTTCATGCCCCATCTTAGACCACATCGTCACTTTACATCAGGTGGTCAAATAAAGGCTTATCTAGCGTAAAAAAAAAACATAAAAAAATTCAGTCACCAGTAGGAACTGGTTGGTGACCAGCCGTAGTCGTTCAGCCGGCAGATCCACGATAATTTTAAAAGGAGGTTTTGTCTGATCACGTCCGTAAGTGGTAACCCTCTGAATCCTTACACGTGGCCTCCGGGTGGTGCTAAGAACAGTCTCTGGTGGGAGGCTTCGGCCGCGGCTTGTCACCACCCTCCGGGCTGGGCCAGTGCGCGAATCGATTTTTTCGTGTTTCGTAATGTGGCCCAGAGAAGCCATCGTTGCAAGCCAATGAAGACAAAAAAAGAGTGAAATACATACACCTAATTGATACAACGAAAACTCACAAGTTCCACATGTTTCGCAAGACGGGCGCCCATCTCGTTGAACTCGAAGAGGCTGAATATTTCGGAGAACTGGTGCATGAGCCGGAGGATGGGCTCCCAGCCGCCCGTGTCCACCTTCATCATCTGCTCTAGGAAGAAGTCGTCCGCCCAGCCTACGGGCAGCTTGCATTCTGGTACCATCTTCTTGGAAGGCGTTAGTTCCGCTAGCTCGACTGCCAACCTATAATATTTAAAATTAATAAAAAATAAAATTTTGAATATTAGTTTCAAGTCTCTGGTGGTAGGCTTCGGCCGCGGCTTGTCACCACCCCCCGGGCTGGGCCAGTGCGTAAAGCTTTTTTTTCGTGTTTCGTAATGTGGTACGGAGAAGCCATCCACCTTCTAGGTCTTCATGCCCCATCTTAGACCACATCGTCACTTTACATCAGGTGAGATTGTTGACTGCCTCGGTGGCGCGGTGGGCGAATGTCCGATTGCAGAGCAAGAGGTAGCGGGTTCGATTCCCGCCGAGGGTAAAATTGTTTGTATGTTCTGCAAGTAATTTTCTCCTTGGTCTGGGTGCTTAATATGTATAATAAAAAATATCTAAATATGTATGTATATTATATTAAGTATATCAGATATCTAATACCCGTAACACAAGCTTAGAGCTTACCACGGGGCTAGATGTTGTTGTGTAAATTGTCCGGAAATATTTATTATTTATTATTATTTATTTAATCAAATTAAGGATTATCTAACATAAAAAGTGGGGTTTAACACTTTGTAAAAAACATAAAAAGTCCTATTAAGAATTGGCTAAGAAATACATTTATAGAATTGACTAGATGATTATATAAAAATTGGTGTTCTGTTTAGTCCGTCTTAAAGCCCGTTCAAGAATACAGAGCACTCTTTTTATCATTTCGTCAAACATTCAGTACAAATCGTACAAATGGTTACGTCACGCGAAACTTCAATGCACTGTCGTGAATGAAAAAAATATCACGACGATTGCGTGATTTTTTTTTCTTGCAAGAAAAAGGAACAAAATCCGTGTTTTATTTTATTAGTTATCTAAATGACGGACAATTATTTTGTTTGTCGTCATCTACCCTATTATGTGTCTTAATTTAAATACAGTATCCTCACGTACACAAGTCTTAAAGTTACGACGGGACTAGACGTTGATGTCCAGCAATATTTATTTATTACAAGTTTTAGCTAAGGTTTAGATAATATATATACCTCATCCCACTTTCCGTCAAATGTTGTCTGAAGCTAATCACGTGAAGCCAATAGTCCAACTGCAAATGTTGGTGTGAGCAATCTTCCATCTTAATATCAAGACCCTCAGCGTCCATCACTGAAAATACAATATCCTTTATTCCGACACAAATTCAAAACTAAATGACCCAAAATTCGTTGGCACGGATACCTATAAATAAGCAAAACTATCGAAATGAATGCTTGATTTTTGTAGACTCCTTCAACAATTATCATCATCACTATACTAATTCGCACATATCCTTAACCTTCTGAAATTAGCAGACCCGTTTTGTAGATTTTGAGTATATCCCGAACCTATAGACAGACAGATGCGACAGGGGGCATTAATTTATAATAATATGTGTACCTAAACTCCGATTCAGAATCCAAGATATTTTATGTCAACAAAGACATGCATCAATGAAAACTTAGAAAAATCTCATAACAATAACAGAAACCAACAAGGTAATAGCAAGGTTATCACTAAAAACTAAAACGCTAACTTCAACAACGCATAATCTCATATATGAAAGAGAGGGCAATTAATGATGAATGAAAACTTTCAAATCCACAAATTGTTTCGAGCTGCTGTGCTTAGCTTCGATGATACCAATGTCGTTAAATATTTTCCATCAATATTCCTTAGGTTTTGTAACTTCTTTGTATACAAAAATGATCCAGGTTTTCGAATTGGAGTATAGATAATAATATTAAGTAAGCGATGCTGCTAAGTCGATGACATCGCCAAATTCTTTCATCCCTCAACACAGACATAAGGAAATTCTGTCCATCAAATATCAAGTTAAGGTCAGATTGTAACTAACAGAAAAATCAACCTTAATCTTCGAAGTTTGATGATAAATATATCTAAATATTCCTATATCCATTATTATATATAAGTTTGATGCCAAATATGTCTAAATATTCCTATATCCATTATTATATATAACTGGGTAGCCCGTTCCGGCATTGTACGGATGCAAAAACCTTTCTCTGTACCACACTAGCTATTGCTAAAACCTCATATGGAACCATCAGTAGTTTTTGAGTATATCGCGATCATAAAAGCAGACAGAGCTATAGACGCGTCTGTGAACTCTATATTTATAAAAAGTATAGATGGAATCTCTCTCGTTAACGAGTCGAGAAGTCCCTATGGCCCACCAATGGAAACGTATATAGGGGTGCATATTATCCTAATAATATCCTAATTCCTAATCTAATATATAAAATTCTCGTGTCACGGGGTGCGTAATTGAACTCCTCCGAAACGGCTTGACCGATTTTGATGAAATTTTTTTGTGCTTATCCGGTATCTATGAGAATCGGCCAACATCTATTTTTCATCCCCCTAAATGTTAGGGATAGTCCACCCCAAAAATTTTTTTTCTAATTTTTTGACAGAGTTTTAAATTTTTTTTTATGATGTAACATACAAAAATACATACAATCCTCAATTTTCACCCTTCTACGATCAACCATTATTTTTTAATAGCCATTTTAGTATGGCAAAACAACGTTTGCCGGATCAGCTAGTAATATTATAAATGTGAATGTAAGTTTGTTTGTTACGCTTTCACGCAAAAACTACTGAACCGATTTAAATGAAATTTGGTACACAGAATCTCTAGAGCCTGAGAAAGGACATAGGCTACTTTAAACCACGGGAAAGTGTCATTCCGCGGAAAAATTAATTAAAACCTGGGTAACACCGCGAGGCACTACTAGTTAATATATATATATGACGGCGTGACGTCCTGGTTCTTCATTGTAGTGCGTTTGTAGTAGCATAGAATCAACTTAAAATGTCCGATGGCGTGAGCGGGGCGCTCACGCCACTCGATCGCGCGATGTTTACCTGCGGCCGGTACCGGTCGGTGTCAGCCGACCGGTCTAACAGCCAATGGGGTGGCCGCAGGCGGAGGGGTTGTTTACGAGTTGCACTGCTATTTAAAGTACAGTTCCAATAGTCCGGGAGTCATTCTTTCTTTGGCTTCTGCTCTGTGCAAACGCTCTCAGAATTACTAGTTGACTTTATCTATATCTTTGTTAAACTGAGCCTCAGATTATTTGTGTGATTGATATTGTTCGATTAATCCCGTAATTAATTATTATTCAATGATATAATCTGTTTAAATCACTATGTCAAAACCTTTCACCTACATATACTTACAGCCACATCGTCGTTTCTCACAGCTGCTCATAACTTTGCTCATAGACTTCACTAGTTCATCGTAGTTCTTCTGATGCGCCACTTTGTTCGTACGATCCTTGGGGTAATTCTCCACGAACCTATCGAATATCTTGGGATTCACTTCATCGTCAACGAACGCCCGTCCGTGGATGGTGTCGTCTTTGAGCTCAAGCATTCTTACAATTTGACTGGTTTCTGGAGACAATTATGTTTATTGAAATCAGGCGCCACGGAAGATCAGTTATAATAATAATAATAATATATCCGGACAACTCACACAGCATCACCTAACCCCAAACTAAGCAGAGCTTGTACTATGGGCGTTAGGTGACTGATAATACATAGATACATTTTGTTTTGTAAATACATACATACGATACATAGAAAACACCCAGACCCGAAACCAGAAATTGAAAATGGCAATTGGCAGGCTATTTCCTTGTCAGTCTGCTGGTGGGCTTTTGCTCTTTAGAGGTTAAATATTAATTTTACGGACAGGATAAGCAATATAATAGGATAGTAACTTATTAACATTCTATTTGTCACTTGCTATTCACGGAGTTGCCAGTTTTTAATGGATTTTCTCATTTTTCAAATCGGTCCAGTAGTGCCTGAGATTAGCGCGTTGAAAAAAAACAAACAAACAACAAAATTCTTTATCTTTAGTATAGATAGGTGATCATGGAAGAAAAATGCTGCAATTCGATTTCCTTAACCACAGCAAAGGCATTTTAAAGCGTTTTATGTTCTGTTCATATAAATATTTATTTCGTTATTCAAGTCATCTCTATAGCGAATTTCGTTATAGAGATAAATAAGATGATTTATTTGGTCCAGGTTTACATGAGATATAAATAAATACTTTAACTAGGTAAATTGTCTAAGCCACTACAGATTATTTTATTAATAGAGTGACAGATTCATAAATAAATATTCTGTTTTGTTACTTCGTCGCTAAGGTCAAAACTTTCCATTAATATCGTTTCACGGCGACGGATTCATAAAGTCAAAGTCAAAACGATTATTTCCTTAGAAGCACATAGCCTACATGGACATGTCAACTTAAAATTAAAATTAATAAATATATTTAGTTTTTTCAGTTCCTCGCTAAGGTCAAATCTTCCTTCTGACATTAGCCAAGTTTTACATAAAACTTACCGCGTTTCTGCACGCTTTTGCAGTCCCTATTGCTAATGTGACAGTTAGTGCCGTCCCGCTCGCACACCATAGACACGCCGGGTTCCACCTCAGCACATATCTCTTTACCATCCATTTCAGGGAACAAACCTTAAAAGGAACATCCATTTCAGGGAACAAACCTTAAACATTAATCGGAAAATTTTAGTTAAACTCTGACATAACTGCTTGATGTGATTATAATGCTTAAGCATTTCTCTTCATGTTATAACAATTTTCTTGAATTTATGTTGAATATTATGTAAGTGTAACGAAGAAGCGACTATCTTCGGTCGTAGGATTTTCGAAGTATCGTTTGATTACAATATGGGTCTCTACTAGATCAGAGAAAATTTGCACTTTTATTGCTCCATCAAAGCTGCCAGTATTTCAACTCAAAAATGGACTATTTTAACTAGAAAACTAGCGCGTTTTAGACTACCTATCCATTTTTTTTATTGCATAACGGCGTCACATTTTGACGTGAGTTCGAAACTCATCCCTAAAAAAAGTTTACTCCTTACGAACGATAATTATGATATGTATCGAATAGAAAAAAAGGGTAAATGAACGCATCTGCTAAAATGATAAGAGAAACAAACATATATCTGTAATTATTCGGATTATTTATATTACTTCAATAAAGCGTATTACATAAAGTATGTTACAAAATAATATAAATAAAATACAGTGAGACTACGAAGTATCGCGCAAAGAGGAGACCCCGAGAATGAGATACGCTGTGTAATGTATTCCATCTCATTCTTTTACACGTTCAATCCTACAGATATATATGTTTGTCTCTTTCTACGTAACGCCTCAACTTTTCGTGTTACACTTGATTTTACTCCTCATAAAATGTCCGTACCGGGCCTTATGACTCAAATCGTTTCTTAAGGAGTAAACTCCAAAAATACCTAGAATCATAAATCTTACCTCCCAGGTCGCTGAGCGCATCCACCTGTTTCAGTATACAAGCCCACCCGTACAGCACGTGACGCGCCGCGTCGTTCATGTACCGCGGCTCCACGCGTGTCGCCTGCTTCAGGTGGAACATGTGCGCCGCGTGGTTCTTCTTCAACATGAACAGTTGGGATAGAAGGAAGTTTGTTGACGGCTGAAAAAATACATTAAAATAATGGTATCATCATACCGGTCATAGGAAATCTCTAATGCTGAAAACAGGCATCCATCGTTGAGTATTTTTTAATGGTAAGCTTTTATTTGACTACAATCTCACTTGATGTAGAGTGACGATGCGGTCTAAGATTCATATCATATTTAGGGGGGCGTTTGAGTGATTACCGATAGTTGAACCCGTTGGCAGACATGTAAGCGAATGCAGAATTAATTACCTTACTTTGCTGCCGGATTCATTACCTTAGCCGAATCCTACTTCGCCATCGGGACTAATTTAATAAGCCTCTTTAGCATAGTTCAAGCATTTTATTAGCAAACCATCCCCAGAAATACATAGTTTATAGATGTCACCCTAACTCATACCCATCAGCCGTAGAACTATTTGGTCTTAAGCCTGTATCATTTATTCGTCGCCATACTCCTCACGCCTGGCAGAAGAGTTGGCGAGCGCAATATTCGTAGTTTGAGCTCCAAGAAATACCATTACTAACCTCATACGGACTCATCTTATACGCCTCCTCGGCAAACTTGGAGCTCTCATCCATCAAGCCCATCTCGAGCAACACAGACGCCAGAGAGACCAGCACCACGTCGCGGTACCGCGTGTCTGCGGTGCGACTGGCCGTTAGGAGGCAGTTTAGAGCAGCTGGTATGTTTCCACGAATTCTCCAGTATAATGATGCGACTGTGTAGAGCACCCATTTCGATGCTAGTTTCTGAAAGAACAAAATTATTACAACCCATTATCTGATTTTCATATAGATTCTATGACAGTTCTCGCATTTTAAATATGGGTTTAAATACTTTAAAGGCCGATGTCTCAATCGTTTAATATCGTCTAAACAGTCTATGACAATAGAAAAATCGGCACGAAACATTAACTATTACCGACATTATGGCAAAAAAAGAAAACAATAACAAATAAGCAAACAACTAAAATATACAAACTAGATCATAAATAAAATAATACCTATTACAAGGTATATTCCTAATCTGCTATAATAAACGTACGATATATTAGAAAGAACAAACAAAGCTAGACTAACAAAACTAACAAAGCTACATTGCAGACCGTTTCAAGCCAGGGAAGGCTAACAAAATTCGTTTAAAATTAGTTTAACACAACACTATTTTAGAAATGGCACTAATTAGCTAAAGAGTAGAACAAAATAGAAACCCCCGGATGCCTCAATAAAAAAAGTATGCTTGCCCGAAACTCAGAATGTTGTATAAGAACATATACCTCTATATATACCCACCCTCGAGGAACAAAAAAATTGTGAACATACAAGTGGCAATATGCACTGTAAAAACATGCAGCACTTTATAATATGTACAAAGAATAGTTCTCACTTTCTGTATAGCAGTTTGTATTCTCTGTCCTATTTCAGCCTCTTGCATGTGCTTGATAAATTCCAAATGTGTATCGCTCAAGTATTTATAGAGATGCCGTCGCAAAACTTCTAAGCCAATGTGTTGCGGTATCATTTGAATTCTGCAAGTTTATTAATATCCATCAGAATATATTCTGTAGAAGAATGCTTAGGCTACATGCAAAGACTATTCTGGTATGCAGACTCGATGTTAAGTTTATTATGTTTATCAATAACATAATTTGTTCATGGAGACATGATCCTTCTGATTATGAGTTTGTGTACAATTTTGACATCGTACAATGTTCACATAGGCAAATAAAATAATTCTCACTACTTAGTTCTACATATCATCAAGAATGGCTCATTTTATTTTCAAATACTATAGACTACTTACTTCTTATCTTATGAGTATTCTAAGCGGTCTGTCTGATTTAAGGCTTTTTCGCCATCGCCCAGTAAAATAGTCAATGCATAATATTGAGCAATCACTGTCAGTTAGTCACTGACAGTTGTCAATTGACTTAAAAGTTCTATATTTAACCTATTGGCTATTTGCCCGGAGATTGTGAAGCAGGCCCTCAGAATGTTTTATCTATAGTCTCACTCAAAAATGTAGATAAAATACTAACTTCAAGCCCTTTCTTTGTGTGTACATTGAGAAATCTTTGTCGTTAGGACACGTTGGAGGATGCCACGGTAACTCATGTTCGGCTATGGCTGGCACACCTATTTTAACAGTCAGAAAGTTGTCTAACCTGAAAAAAGTTAAAGAAAATTAGCAAGTAATAGAAAAACAATAAATTTACATTAATCTCGCGGGAAAGTTACACAGCAGTTGGTATAAAGCTGTAATTTAGATTTTCAAAAAGTCGCGATTAAATCGGTAAATTGTTCCATAAATTGCATAGCATCATTGCATTTATATTAACACAAACTTTTACACAAATTTAGAAAATTAGCAGACTAGGCTTGTCCGAAAACAAATTTAAATGTGATTGTTAGTAAGTAATACAAAAATTGTATTATGTATTAATTGTACCATGATTTGATATTTTTTGAGTTTTCCGATATAACGACGCCATAGAATAATAAATTACTAACGACGCTGTTGCAAGCGCCATGTTTATGCTATCGTCAAGGCGATTGTTTTAATATTGTTAAAGAAATGCAAAAACGAGCGCATATTTGCACAAATAAATATTTTACATTATTTTTTTTTAAACTTACTTGATGCCTTTATTTTCAAAGGGCATGAACACCGGGTATATCAATTCTAAGTCCTCCAGGTACTTCCCAGAGTTCTCTTTGCAGAACTTGTTCGACGGGAAATTAGGATCCGTATCAAATATTTCTCTGTTACGATTTACTTTGAAGTTTGACGGATACCTGTAAGAAAATGTCTACTAAAAACCATCATTTGACTTAGTTTCGCATTGCCAAATTTCATACATAAACGCTTTCAACAAATATTTAGTAAAATTTTCTGTAGAAATTAATGTTTTCTCGCCGTTCTAAGGTAAGTTAAACAGAGGGAATTTCCTTAGAGCAAAGATACCTCTCATAAATCATTCTGGGTTTAGATTAGGAATTTTTTGTAGTAACTGTTTATTTTTTGGTTTTAAAATTTTTAGATTCATTATTATTTAAACAAAATAGAAGCTTTCCATAAAGATGTGCGTTATATTTCAACCTAGGTTTATTTATAACTTAAAAAGTCATTGAAATTTTGACTATGGTATGGTATTTTTTAATTAAGGCCTGCACGTTCTACGATTTACACTATTGCACATTTTGCGACTTGCACATTTGGCTTTGGATCCGAATAGTCATATAATCAATTTGAATGAAACGGTTTTTATATTTCTCTCTCAAAACTAACGTGACTTAACAAAAACGGGTTTTACTCACGTGTTACAAAATTATGATGTTTTTATCTTGTTTTAGTTTTTTCTACCTCGGAGTGAGAAATAAATTATAATAATGGCGAGATCTATTATCTAAATTCTGCGTTTGCATATGAATTTTGCTTTAAATTAAAAAGCCATAAATATTCAAAGTAAACTTACAACAATTTTCCTGAGTCATGTTTATTTGTACCAAAATCTTTAGCCCCCAATTTGTTTTCCACAAAAGGACCGTGTAATTCCAAGTTTGTTTTTAAAGGAGGTTTTTCTGAAAAGGAATATATATTATCATAAATCGTTTTAAGCTTTAAATTATCGTGGCATTTAACAATTAGGTTTTCTTATAAAGTAAATGGCTACTTCCACAGACATACATGTATGTACCTAGATAAAGCAAGTATCACGATTTGTATTGAAACCAAGCATCCTGACTTTTGCTTGTATTATCAAGTCGAAGTAACGCGTAACAGTATAGCTTGTTCCGATGTTTAGCGCCTCCTAACACATGAATATCATATCAAACGACCAAAGAAAATGCGACAACGTAATGTGAATATTATTATTAATTTTTGGGGTCGTAACGGACGCAGGCGGTTTGAAGTTAGCGGCGACCAGCCTCGACGCTTGGTCGGGCTTTGTAAACGCCAAGTACAATCATTAGCGTTATCTTATCTATCTATCTAGATAAGATATATTTAGATATATGTCTATTGGAATTTCCTTAGTATGATGATAATGATGTCATGTATTACATGTTTATTTGCTTTATGATTATGGTTCGCTGGTGTCAGTGAAGCCAAATTTAGTGTGTTGTTTTAAACTTCGATACTATGCAAAAGTTTTTCTACTGACGCTCAAACCATTCAAACTATTTGGATAAATTTCTTGAAAGATAAGAAAGATATAATAGTACCTGTTGCCGCAGAAAATTATCATACTCCCTCGGAATAATACAAATAATAGAAAAATGTTTTAAGTAGAATAAAAGCCGTGGCTATAATAGTCACTGCGAGGAGAGGGTAAACATGATTTATGTTATAAAGCATGTTTAAAGTTATTTATTAAACAACATTACAAGCTGAGCCGGCATATACGTATTATTACGATAACCCAAGAACTTATGCGGACAATTTCGCATGGGTTCATTATGGGTGCATTAGCTTCAATTTAAAAGACACTCTTAGAAAAAGAGCAAATAATTTGAGAATCTCATGCTTTTCTAATATTCTTAGTAACGTTGAAAATTCAAATACCTCGTTTAGGATCGGGGAACAGATCAGGAAACGACGGCATAGGACCGATTTCCTTCAAAATCTCAGTGACATTCCTGCTGTCATCTGTAGCTAGATACTCCTTAGTCGGCAAGCCAGCATGTTTGCCGAGATGCTTCACAATTCTCTCCAAACCTAAAGCGGTTTCTAAGCCAGCAATGCCCTTCTGTTTAACCCAATCGTCGGTGTATGTGGGGCTTTCCAAGAAATACAATGCTAGAGAATTGCGATCGCCGTCTTTCTTCAAAGATTGTACTTTCAGGCCTGTGATTTCGCCGATCTTTGCGCAGTTTGCGTCGAAATTCTTGTAATCTGAAAAGGTTTAATAGGAAATAAATTGAAATCCGTTAATTATTATTGTGATCAGCATATAAAATAAATCAATATTTTTGGATTAATCACACAGCACCCGAAACTAAGCAGAGCTTGTACTATGGGTGTTATATGATTTATTTATGTTAGATAAGCTAATTTTTTTATGTAAGATATTTTATATGTATTTATTAATACTTCATCATTTTATATGTATACTAGCTGTGCCCTGCGGTGCTACCCGCGTTACAATGGATGAAGTACTCTTAACCAACAACATATTTATTTGAATAAAGATTATCTAATATTATTATGTTGATACAACTTAAATTATTTCGACCAAATTAGGTACCATAAAAACGGTTTTTGTGAGTTAATCTTAAAAGATAGACATATACTATCGCGGACTGTTTTTTAGATCATTAAAAGAGCTATTATTCTTTAATACATATTCTTTGTGTGTCTTGAACCGTTTTCACGGCGCACGCAACGGAAGGCTTCAAAGATGAAAAATTTCTCCCGTTTTTTACACATTGACCACTACATCTTTGCTCCTATTGGTCGTAGCGTGATGTTATATAGCCTTCCTCGATAACTGGACTATCCAACACAAAAATAATTATTCAATTCGAACCAGTAGTTTCGGAGATTAGCGCGTTCAAACAAACAAACAAACAAACATAATATTAGTATAGATATATATTCATATTTAAATAAGTTTTATATTTATAGTGCCTGATTTGTTTTCTTGCATGCCCAGGATGACTGGTAGAGAATTCTTCTAGCATTAAGTCCTCCTCTGTACATTGATTTTTGTGCACAAAGTATAAATAAATAAATAAGCCTTCATTTGACCACAATCTCACCTGATGTAAAGTGACGATGTGGTCTAAGATGGGGCAGGAAGACCTAGAAGGTAGATGGCTTCTCCGGGCCACATTACGAAACACGAAAAAATCGCTTCACGCACTGGCCCAGCCCGGAGGGTGGGTGACAAGCCGCGGCCGAAGCCTACCACCAGAGACTGGTCTTAGCACCACCCGGAGGTCACGTGTAAGGATTCAGAGGGTTACCACTTACGGACGTGAACAGACAAAACCTCAAAATAATCTTTTACAAACACAAAACAGTCATTGTCATCATTAATGACTGTTTTACTTTTGAAACTCGTGTCTAAATAATTAAGCTACGATCTATGTATATAAGTGGTTTTGGGTTATCCTACATTTAAGCGGATTTTATTCTAAATCAAATAGCTCATGATTATAATACCGACTTTATCGATTGAAGACTGTTCTATTTCTTTTCATAAAACACTGTGCTTGTACCACAAATTCATATAATTTTACAAAGTTACAATATTCTCCTGTTGATGTAGATGTTAAAATCTACAGTTATACACCATTTTCACTTTGAGTTTCGGTGAGTGTAAATAAATTTGTATTTACCATAATTTTCCTCAAGCTTCATAGTTTTGAGAAACGCAATCTGAAGCTTCAGCCATTGGTTTTCTAGATCTGTATATTCTCTCAAAGCATCTATCAGAACCTTTTTTGTCCTGAAAAATGAATAAAAAGTAAGGTTAGAGTCAATTATCATTATTACAAAAACAAATTTATGAATACATAGAGAACAAAAGCAAATAGGCAATTAAAAATGTTGTTTGGCCTCTAGTTGATTGTTGGGTTGTTAGTAATGCCTTTATTAAACCAATCTGTACATATGGCATAGAACTTTGGGGAATCACCAGCAAGCCTAATGTAGAAATTCTTCAAAGGTGTCAAAATATGCCCTAAAGAACCGTGTCCAGCGCACATTGAGGTGTCAAAAACGCAAAAATCCAGGAACACCTTAAAATGCCTACCATAAAAGAAGAAGTTAATAACTAATGTTTAAATATAAAGACAGACTAAGCAGACATAGTGATTTACTAGCTTGGCCCAACTCTTCTTCAAGCCAAAGAAACTAATAATTTGACAACTAAAATTAATTTGTTCACTGGAGTAACCCATCTAAGCCCAAAATTCCAACCCACAATTTACGAAATGTAGGTACTTTTTTTATTTTGCCTGCCTTTCAGTATGTTAAAAGTAATGTTTAAATAGATATACTTATCAATTTATTCCAACAATATAAAATTTAAACTCACCTTCTGGCAATTTGCATCTTCTTTAACATATCAATATGACACAAAACGCCATTCATGTACTTCTCCGCAGCTTCGAATGTTAGATGTAATTTCATACTGTACTCGAGATGGTTCAATGAGTTGTTGAAATCTCCAGTCACAGCCAAAGCTGCTCCAAGTGCAAAATGGTTGATAGGAAAGCTTGCATCATGATCTACTGCTGCACCTAACACAATGGCTGCGTCTTCACTCTGACGACTTCGGTGTAGAGTTGAACCTAAGCATAGCAAAGGAATATCCTTGTGCTGCCTGAAACATTAATAAAACCAATTGAATACTATTTTTTTTAGAGACAAAAAGCCTGGAACTTTATTGTGAAGAGTATTTCATTTTCAATTGCAATACTGGTTTAAACATTTTTGTAGTTGATATGCAACTATATTGAAAAGTTTTTATAAGATTAGCAACATAAGTTTTTAAAATAATTATAGGCAATTACACTATATAACTACTTTTTATGACAGGAACCATTATGAAGTCTTTCAAACTGAATACTCAATTCAAATTTTGATAAAATTTCTCTGTTTACTCATATGCAAGTTTCTTTTAAGGTACAGAAACAAAGAATATAGGTTCATAAACAACAAACCAAGGTAGTAACCAAGTATTTATGCATGTTACCTTGGTGCATAGTGTATGGATCTGCGACTGCATTCTATGGCCTTGGGAGCAACACCCTTAACTCTCCAGTAAATAGCAGCTAGATTATAATGCAGCCAAGAAGTGCTATTCTTTCTTAGCACATCGGAGACCCAGTGTCCAAACTGATCTACCGACATTATAGGAGTGAACATTTCAGGCAGAATCCATTCCGGAGTAGTACTCAGATTTTCTCTATTAATCATGCTCTAAAAAATAATAAACAAATACATAAGTTATATATTAATAATCAAATAAAATATACTTACAATACAATGTACATTTGCCTCATAAATTAAGTCAAGATTAATGATAATTAAATTATATTTACATCCAAATGTTCAAAAGCAAACATGCTAAAAGTTAATGAGGATATTTTCTTGCAGTCTGGTACTTCATTGTCACCATACTCCGATCTTTGTAATGCAAAATCTTTCTCTGGTATCCCCTTAAACCTTCCATCTTCAAGGTAACTTGTGTACCAATCCATTGTATTTAGATTCTCAATTTTGGCACATGCTTCGTTTTCTGCCATAAACTGTTCAAATTTAGAATCAGCTTCAATTTTCAACCATAATTTATTGATGTTTTTTTGTCTACGGATGAGATTATGGTATATGTTGAAAATATTTTCCCAACGAGTGTCTTGATTCAAAAATGAAAGTAGGTCAAAGGGATTCTCCATTACGAAGGGAGAGTTATCCTGAAAATGTATAGTAAACTTAACAATTTTTGTAATTAAATTATTAATTATTGCGGTCCTGAAGCTTGCGGCACTGAATTTTACCGATATAATGGAATAAACACTCATAGGAATCTGCCATAATTTTTTAATTGAAAACCTATGGGTATCTAATAACTATTCATTGATAATTAACTAGTTTTCTAGAGAAACACACTTACCCTAGGCTGAATGAGCCCAGTTTCAGTGACCATCCAGTGGCTATCCCCTTGAGCTAGCGCGATTCGCACGCTTAGCAAGCATAAAAGCCAAACGAACATCATATTTGCACTTTCATGACCACACCACAATACATAAAAACATAATTTTCTCTTATAAATCCCACACACAACGTAATTTTCCTGAAATTTCTCTAAAAATGCCGATGTTTTTCGTTCGATCCAAACCAAATTTTATTTGAGTTTTGACGTTGTTTGACACCTGACTTGCTAATAGGTGACAATAACTTTGACAGCTAACGTAATGAAGAGTCGAAAGATGTCAGAGACGTCTTATTTTCTTCTTTTAATAGATGTTCAAAGACGTCTGATTTCTTGAAAAATAAGTGACACTTGCGTGAGCCTGTCCGACCGTATGGTCTGATAAAACGTAGTGATTATATATTTCTCTCTGCGGTCGGACGCCATCCAGCGACGTAGGAAAAGTCTGTACTAGGAGTTTTTAACCCTAGCCATAGAATAATATATTGGCGGCGCGGTGCAGCACCGCAAAATAATGATTGTTATAGATAAATTACAAAGTTGGTGGCTACTGGCTTATTTAAACTTTCTTGCTACTGGCTACTACTGTTCAAATCCTTAAAAACGTAGTGATTATTATCTAATATATACAATTCTCGTGTCACAGTTTGCGTTGCCATACTCCTCCGAAAGGGCTTGACCGATTCTCATGAAATTTTGTGAGCATATTCAGTAGGTCTGAGAATCGGCCAACATCTATTTTTCATTTTGCAAAACAACGTTTGCTGGGGTCTGCTGGTATTATATATTACAATCTCTCGTTTCGGGTCTGGATGTTTTCTATGTATCATATGTATGTATGTATTTACAAAAAAAATGTATCTATGTAGTATATCAGTCACCTAACACCCATAGTACAAGCTCTGCTTAGTTTGGGGTTAGGTGATGCTGTGTGAGTAGTCCGAAAATATTTATTTATTTATAAAAAAAATGGTAAGAAAATAATATAATAGAGTGCCTATGTGTCTAAAGAAGTGGAGAACCTACTTTGTTAAAAAATAAACATTATGGACCACGTTCTGTGCTTAGTTTTGGACTTAGAAAAGCTTGCAGATTATTTTGCATATTGCATCGAAGAATGGCCGGAAAGGGGTAAGGGTCAGAACAGCCGCCGGCAACATGGTTTTTTATTTTGTCTGTTGTCTCATTTTTCAGAATTTGAACATATTGGCCGGTCCTCATATTTTGAAATAGTCCAATACCTTTAGCGCCTACTTAACAAGAAGATTCTAGAGGTATATATACGTATTCGCTCAACGCGCCGGATTGAAATAATATTCTTTTTTAAATCGGGTAAGAAACAAAAGTCCTTCCTAAGTACATGATTTGAACTACCTAACGTACGCGAGTAAGCATGCACAAAAGTGAACCTTCGGGGGCCACGCGCGCGTCAGGCCTAAGGCTATATCTATTTTTTAGCCTTAGCACATGAACGGTGGATGCCGCTTCCAGCTGAAATAACTGGTAATCTTTGAGGGAGGCCTATGTCCAGCAGTAGATGTCTTACGGCTGAAATTTTGATGATATGCGCATTGCCTAAAACCCATCTCTGCGGACCAACGCAACGGTTCAATTGAAGTGTGAAATGATCGCCTACGATAGAGAACCATAGATTTATCAGTGATTTCGGTTACAAGTAGGTAATCCATCCATACAGATATAAAAATCGTATGTACTGCTAGTGGCTGGCTATCGGTCACTGTGGTCGGCGGCCTGTTTGCGTCCAGCCTTAGTTTAAAATTCTTCACTTCCCGTCCCTGCAGTCCAACGCAGGGATCCTTTCGTATCGGCAAACATGTTATTGTGTTTTGGCTAACAAAACTGTTCGACCACGCTATTATCTTAGAAAACAAAGTTATTTGTATTGTTTTCTGTATACTAAAATTATGATTGCCTCATCACATCAACCAACGTTTATTCTATAATTATTATCTATAGATTTTCCTAATTTTTAAAGTGCCGTATTTTTTTAAGAATTCACAATGCTACGCAAAACAAGAGCGTAGCGTGAGCTACGCTTTTGTCGTAGCGCTAGGCCTAGGCCTAACCTAAAGAGTAGTATGTGCTACGCTAGGAGTGCAGCAAACACTACGAAGGTGTAGCGGATGCTACGAGGTTGTAGAGGATACTACGAATAGTGTAGAGTAGAGAGTGTTACAATGTTACGTAGCATAGCGTAGCAAGTGCTACGAGAACGCAGCTGGTGCTATGCCTACACATTCTACACACGTTTGGATTACACCTAGAGAGTTAGGGGTTGTTGTACATTTGCCACAAAGTTAATTGGTCACATTTTTGAAAACTTCATACATTGAAAGTTAATTCGTCACATGCATAAAAAATATGTGTTAATTCGTCACAGGTATGTAAAGTGCATCATAAAGTAGGGTTAGCAAGTAAAGTGAATAGTGTTTAGCGCTCGCAATGAATCAAAGGCAAATATTGACTATTTTGTGGGCCAGTGGTTAAAAAACACTAGTTTAAAACTTATGTGGAACGTACACGGGGTTCGTCATAGAACAATAAATCTGGCAGAAGCATGGCATAAGCGCATTAAGCGTTAGCTAGAATGCTTCCGTTTCTTGATTCACTAAAAAAAGAGGCTGAATATAACGAACGGCTGAAGAATTTCAGATGTTATATACCCCTAAATTTGAGAACACGTCTATCGATTGCATATGACAAAGAATTAAAAACAATTTCGGACAATTATAATAACATGTCTCTGTCAATAACTGACTGGAAGTTGTTAAAAAGCTTTTTGTAATGCAGCATTTTAAAACATGTAAATTAGGTACCTAACGTGAACGATCAATCCATCAATCCATATACTTGTAGGCAAACTAGCCACTGTGATTTTTACATAAATCTAAGGTTAAATTAAAAAAAGAATGTGATAATTACCGTGATTCAAGTATGTTGATATTTTTTATATTTGTAATGTTATGGCAAATCAGCCGATTGCGAACAAAAATAATGTGCTATTTTTCAAGTGAAACTTCTTTAGAATCGTTGTGATTTGAAACCGGATGCAACGGAAATGGAAATAAGATTGGCTTACCTGTCGGGTAAGCCAATCTTAAACGCTAACAAGGTTAAGCAACTTTGCGCGACGCCAGTACTTGGATGGGTGACCGCCCGAACAAAATCTTTATGCATAGTATTTTTTTTTTTTTTTATTCTTCATAATCTTTTGTCGATTTACTGAAGTTTCACTTCTATCGTGTGTGAATGGCACACACACCTTTTTTTTTCATTTTTCTTTTATAATTGTAAGTGTTAAGAGCAAATCAGCTATTTGTGGACTGTGATTTTTTTGTAGAAGTAAGGTATAATCCTTTAAATACTTAAATTATTACGTTTTTAATTCGTATTTTATTTAGATATAAGTTTAAATACAAAAATGTGTTTATTAATGTGATTTAATTATAGATTTATTTTATTTCTCCTGATCATTAAAAAATATTATCGTATTATATGGAATTTTATTAAACCCTATCTATGAGAGTGAAAACATTTATTTTGTTCTATTCTACTTATTGTTTGATTTTTCTGCTGTCTCTACGGAAAAATCTATGTGACGAACTTACAACAACCAAAAATAAGAAAAACAGAAGTGTGGCGAACTTACTCATACTTTTTTTGGTGACGAATTTACTTTGTGGCAAATGTACAACAACCCAGAGTTAGTTACTGCCAGAGTCTTAGCGAAGTAGAACGTGTTAATAAGAAGGTCAAGTAAAATAACAAGTGAATTACAGCCAGAGTAAACGATGATGCATATAACCACGTAGGTGTTGCAAGAAGGCAGCAACCTAGGGCATTTTCTATTTATTTATCTATTTTTAGACTCCCAATAAAGTATACTTACACCTTACATTATTTAAACTCAAATCAAATATAAAACGAGTGCTTCTTTAAAAATTATAGAAGGCTGCATCATGCGCAATAAAAAAAAAAACTTAAGCAACAATATGAAAAGAAATTAAAGAAAACAAAAATCTATTGATTAGAGATAACAATATTAAGTAAGAATATTGGTAACAGAGTTTAATGATACTATCAAGTATGTTACGGTAGTAAGTCTTCAATTATAGGAATTAAAAATAACTAACTGGTTTACAATGACCTAAAACAGTCTTTGCAATTTTAAACTATCGTAAGTAGTCTCTTAGACATGCTATTTGTCTTATAGATATGTACTCCTCATGTATGTCGAACACGACTCGGATCTCAGATCAGATCAAAGAAAGCAAGTATTCTATGTATTAGTACTACTGCTACTAAACTATACAAGTGTATTAGTATTCTAACTCTTTGAACTTTCAATTAGAAGTAGAACTTCCTATAAAAGCTTAAAGTTAGTTTTGAATTCCCTTACTCCGTAGGTACCAACTTAAAATACTGTCTGGCCAAGATGCTGTTAAACGTAAAATAAAGGGTAAAGAAGTTCGTAAACCTAGGTATTTATATATATTCCACGCTTAGTACTTAGGTAGGTACCAGTCAAAGGGCCACGAAACGTGTCGGAGGATGCAGACTCTTGCCCTGCAGTGGAACGATCATGGCCGAATTTAAAGTCTAAAGGTGCCTAACTAAAAATAAATAAAAATAGTAATTTTTAAATACATATTTTAGATAGAAACTTCTCCGTTCTAATGTTTAACTTTTTTTCGTAATAAAAATAAGCTTTCTTCTAGAATTGTCTTCAGAAGGCACAGCTTTTAGTGATCTAGGGAAAATTCATGCTAAATAATTATGTATGTAGGTACAAGTTCACTACAAAACTATAAGCCTTCTAAAAGTACCTAGGGCCCGTCAGAACTAAGTTAGATTAGATCAATTAAAAATACATGCCCACTGAATTTTTGAGATTTCGTGGGGTGCATTCCCCTAAATTCCCAAGAGTTCTCCACGCATGCGCGCAAAATAACCTCATTCTATCCACGCCTCAGGTCACCTACTACACTTGTTCCGTTTGTACTTATCGACGACGATAAGCACAAAGACCTGCATCAAAAAATCCTGAAATGAGCTAAATGGATTCCTATCATATTGTTGTCAATTTTACTCGGTGTCTTCTGCCAACCTCGGGCAGAAACAGAATGTACCGCGACTTGTGAAATTATGTGAGTGTTAGTAGTGTACAGTGAGGAAGAAAATGGTAAATGAGGCACAAGTGAAGTCGCCGCCAAATTTGGATGAGCGTGACAACGTAGACCAGAATTGCACAAACGGAAGTAAAAATAATATAAGTAGGAGTGTAAGAATAGAACATAAGGTAAATATCTTGCAAGGTGCATCTAATTCAATTATATTCTTAGGCGTTTGCGTAAGATATTGCATTGTGAGTGATTTGACCTTTGTTTTAGGGTATATTGTGGACATGTGGTCTGAAGGAGACATGTATTGCTGCCTTGTGGCTTCCTTTAGGTGCTCTTGTATTTTGTTACGTGTCGGCTTCCCTGTTCCAGTCAGATGATATTCATGAAACGCACTGTAGAGTAAGTTTTAATTGATAAAAATAGATGATTAGTTGCATCAGCGTCTCACGACTGGCCAGTCTAGCCAAGCTAGGATTCATTGTCGTACGAAAATAAATGAGTGATTAATAATAACCGAAAATAACTATAGCCACTCACAGTCACATCTCCTGTGCATAAAAATATCAAAAAATATATACAAGAAAGAGACCTACTTACCTTCTCTAATGGAATTCATTCATTGTTAATAAGGACAGGTAGATAGGTAAGTATATATAAAAAAGAATCATCGAAATCGGTCCATGTAGATCAAAATTCTGAGGTAACAAACATACAAGAAGGGAAAGAAAAACATACGTCTCATTGAGAACCTCCTTTTTCGCTTAAAGTCGGTTAAAAAGGACGAGAATTGTTTAATATTACATTTTCGGACATAGCGAGTAGTCCGTAGACATAAAAGTTGCATAGAGATGCAGTAGGTATGAATCCTTTTTTTTTAATGTAATGTGTTAATCTCATTATAATGTCCTTTCTTTTCTTAATAGGTCTACAATGTTGTGCCCTCAATAAGTGCCATAACCGGGATTAGTCCCCAACGATATATATGGAGGATATGCGTCGCTTTTCATTTAGGACCAAGGTTGTTGATAGGATCATTGTATTACAATTATCATCAGCAACGCACTGCGCATATCATTGAGGAGGAGGTAAGTTCAATAGAATTTAATTATATGTACCTTCCTACAAATTGGCAGGCGCAGCGTAAGACGTCCATCTTCTAGATGGACGGATAACTTGGTAAAGTCTGCGGGTTCACGGTGGACGCAGGCCGCTTCCAATCGAAAATAACTGGAGTTCTTTGAACAAGGTCCATGTGAGGTCCAGCAGTGAACGTCCTATGTACTTACAAAGAGGTGTCTTTTTATATGTCAAGAATATTTTATTGTATTCATTATGATCTGCTTCTGATCTATTTTTAATCTAACATTCATATGATATGTACCTTTATAAGTTTTTAAATATTTATACAATCATTGTTTTCCTTGAGGCATCATTATGAAATAATATATGAAAATACAAAAATCAACAAAGGCCTATATTATGCCAAAAGACTTGAAAAAAAAACTTTAAATTCGTGTATTGTCATTTATGTTTTCAACCAATTAATCGTTCTCGATCCGAATTACGTCCGTATTTTTTGTATCCATTTATGTGCCGAATGTTTAGTTTGGTTAAAATATTCAGTGAAGGTATAATTTACATAAATTCCTTGGTATTTCAAATTATTTATTGCATTAATCACTACACTGGATGCTTAAAGCCTTTAGTGTATTTAGAATATAAGTCTTAATGTTTTTTTGCTGAAATAAATATTTTTAATTTAATTAATTTTAATAATAACTTCTGTCTTTTTTAGGCGCAACTCCAAGCTAAGAAATTAGGATTAGCCTGTTATTGGTTGAATTTTATAGAGCTACTAGCGCTTACAGGAGTTACTTATGTTTCCAACAGAGAAAATTACTGTGAGTATTCTCATCTTATCATAATAGATCGTATTACTTAATACCTATAACAAATGTATCACGCATAGACAGCGTGTAAATTATACTACTAATTATATTTAATAAAAATAAGCCATTGAACATTAAGAAAACCGAAATCGATAATTATTTAATACTTTTTTTTTAAATATGCGTATTTTGTGTTCTTGATTGTTGAAAAATTACCAACTAAAATTGTTATTTCAAATCTAATCTCTGCTAAGAAGATCTAATAAGATCCCTCTGAAAACTGCCAGGCTATTGAATTTTTTTGTAGAAAAATAATATAATGCACCCTGCAATTAAGGCACAGGATTTGAACCCGGCTCTTTAATTGCCTATACACATAGACCTACGAATTACACAAAATTAAATACAACATTACATAAACGGACGTCGCCCTTCCGACATCAATTCTATGGTTAACCCTAAAATTGGGGTTACTCCCAATGACAGTTTAAGAGACTGTCCACACGAGTGCGTCGAGTCAGCATTGCGTTAACGCAGCGCACCGAAGTGTTATAAACTCACCACTCAGAGACAACTATGGTTGACACAATAATAATAATAATAAATAATAAATCATTTATTTCAGGCATCTAAGGCCCATATAAACATATAATACAATGCTGAAGCAAGACGCCTGTGTGGACAGGCTCTATCTCGTTATTAACATTTCAATCCAAATAATGTGTTTTGCAGTTATACACGAGAAGATCTTTATAATCTTCATGGCGGCTAGCCTGGTTCACATGTACTGCCGTGCCAAGGTGGGCTGTGCTGGGTCTCCTCAGTTAGAACCCCTGAAATCTAACAAACTCATCTGGACGCTGTTCTTCATCGCAGTCGCAGCTACTGTTGGTCTGATCATCTTCTTCTTGCGACACCGCCTGCTCTGTAGAGATCTTGGTAAGTAAAAGTTTTTGTAGCCAAGAGAGGGTCTAGGTTCTAGCCAAGTCGAACCAAAAGTTCTAAAAATCTTTTTTCCGAAAACGAAACAATTTTGTGAAATTAACCGTTTATTCATCAAATGTCTTAGCGTGAAAACTTTTCCATGAAATATTAACCATAGATTACTTAGAAAATAAAGAATTTTTAGATTATAGAATGTAGTTTAATTAGGCCATAAAAACGTGCTTTTGATGTAATTTTCATTTCTACTGAAAGGTTTATAAAGTGGGCAAACCACTATCAAAAGGCTATAATGAAAAAAGTATTTTAGTATTATAACCGATCGCTTTCGATGTCTTGAAGCTTCATGGCATGTGGATTCGGTCGATAGAGAGGGCTCTGTCTACTCACACAATCGGTTTGAAGTTTGACCGAGTTCATGCATTCTTAACTAAACAAACAACAAGTATGGCACAATGTTAAGGAATAATGATGATTATTTGCTATTGAAGTCAATAATTGAAAAAACATTTAAGTTTGTGGATTTTATTTCAAATTCTAATTTTGTAGTCTTATAAAACCTTTTATTTTATTTCTTTTTGACAATATTGGGTAAATGAGGTTGAATTTATGTTTTAATTATTTGATAAATTAAAACAAAAATGCAACCTCATTTACCTAATATTGTCA
The DNA here is from genome assembly GCA_929108375.1 of Gymnoscelis rufifasciata. NCBI lineage: Eukaryota > Metazoa > Arthropoda > Insecta > Lepidoptera > Geometridae > Gymnoscelis > Gymnoscelis rufifasciata. The sequence goes on along the minus strand of OV815302.1, from coordinate 4,760,778 downwards.
AAACGAAATAAAATATAAGATATTTATATTACTAGATTTCATTGTAGATTTAATTGTACCTCGGCCTAAGAGTTTGGCCTAATATTTTTGTCTATACTAATGGTACAAGACCTTTTAATAAAGCTCCGTTGTCAGAAACAAAAGAGGATCCCGTAATGCCCTTTGCCGCACTGCTCGCCAGAAACAAAATGAGATCAGCTATCTCCTCAGGCTCCCCGATTCGTTGCAGAGGAACATATTTCTTAATTTTATCCATTATAGAGTCTTCAAGTTCTTTGGGAATACCCGCGTTCTCATTTATATCTGTTTTCACTGCGCCAGGATTCACCGAGTTCACTCGCACTCCAAAATTAGAAAGTTCCAATGCCACAGATCTTGTAAAGTGGTCCATACCTGCTTTGGATGTGTGATATGCAAAACCTTTATCCATTGCCACTCCTATAGCCGCCACGCTTGATACATTGACGATGTTTCCTTGAGTTTTGATGAGATGCGGTGCAGCGAAATGTGTTAGACGGACAGTTGATCGCAGATTAGTGTCCATGACCGAATCATAGCCTTCCAAGGCGTCGGGAGACAAGATGCTGGTTACTCTGAATATCCCTGCATTGTTTACGAGCACGTCAAGTCCCCCGAAGTGTTTCACTGTATCTGTGATGACATTTTCAGCGTCTTTAGTCACATCAGCAGCAATAACTAATGGTTTATTACCCTTTTGAGAGCAAAGTTCGGCAACTTTAGCAAGTTTTGTTTTGTTTCTGGCCACTATAGCTACTTTGGCACCTGCCGCGGAGAATGCAATGGCTGTAGCAGCGCCGATACCGGAACTGGCGCCTGTTACGAGCACAACTTTGCCTTGAAAACTCATTTCTACCGGCTACACTGTTTGACGGTTGTGTTCGGACTGGCTTGAATGCTAACTTTCTTTTGGTTCTGACTTTCACTGTTGAGATGAACGGTTGGCATCCACGACCCGCGTCTTATTTTGTTGCGCACAATTATTTTGTAAATATTTTATCGCTAAAAAAGGCCGATAAATTAGCGTAGCTTATTTTAGAGTCTCCGTAAAACATGAATGGCAAAATTGTTCATAATGTAATTGTTTTGATAGTTTTAAATAATATAAAAAAAAATACATCCTACCTATGCCTGCCTAATGTAACCAATGAATACTGTCGAAGAACAATACCGCTACAAAACTGGCGTTCTTATTAGTTCTGTACCGACCGATAGGATATATATCTACTAGATACAGAATAGACTGTAAAGTATTTTGAGATCTACTTCGTAAAAATATATAATATTATATTCGGTAAAAATATTGTTTATAATTGTTAGTATTTTTTCCAGCACTAAAAAGCAATAAGATCACAGGTATTAATTATTTCAGTTATGTTTATTTGGTGAATTGATTTAAATATAACTAAAATTATATTGTTTAAGAGTCTTCCAAGTAACGTTAGGATAGAAATCGGAGAATTGGAAACACACATTACAAGTACTATTATTTATTAATTTTATCAGAGATTTGAGATTTTAATTGTAATGATAAAACTAATTAAGTTAGGCATTATTATGAAATATGCATAATTAAGTTTCCCGATATTTTGACACAGTTTAACGCCAAATTCATAAGAAACTCAAAAATTCGACTTATTTTAAATTATTAAAAACGTCGAAGCACAATTAAATGTCACCAAACATTCGATATCTTAGTATTTGGTGTATGGTTTTCTGGATGCGTGACTGCCCCGGTGGCGCGCTGGCCGAATGTCCGATTCCCGCCGAGTAAAAAATGTTTGTATGTTCAAGCACTTTTCTCCTTGGTCTGGGTGTTTAATTATGTTGTATAATCTTAATATATATAAATCTCGTGTCACAATGTTTGTTCTCAATGGACTCCTTAACCACTTAACCGATTATAATAAAATTCGCACACCATGTGCAGTTCGATCCAACTTGAAAGATAGGATGGTTTTTACGGCGAGAAAAATTCGAATAATATCCGGGAAAATTTTAACCCGTGCGACGCCAGGGCGGGCCGCTAGTAAAATATATAATATATATATATATATATTAATGTATATTATATTAAGTATGTTAGATAATGTTGTTGTGTAGATTGTTCCGAAATATTTATTTATTTATTTTCAAACAACACTAGTTAAACGCTACTGCTAACCAAGTATATCCCGCTAAATTTTTAATGATTAAAGAATAATGCATCTTATGGAAAAAATAATTATAAAGATAGATAGATAAAACATTTATTTGTCATCACAACACAGAACCTATGTAAATAAAAAAGAGGAGCAACACAGTGCATACATAGGTAATTAAAGGAATAAAATACAGATTAGAAAATTTAATAGACAACATAGATTAAAATGGCACAACAAAGTAAAAATAAAAATATAATAGTTCCTACTTAAAAATTAATAGACCTATAATATGTAAATCAGGATTATTTTTTTAAGATGGGATACCTTTTAGTAAGATACCGTTATCAGAAACAAACGTTGACCCAGTAATGCTTCTTCCTGCATGGCTTGCCACGAACAAAATAAGATCAGCAATCTCCTCTGATTCGCCGATTCTTCGGAGAGGAACCGTTTTGACCATGTTCTCCAACAATGCCTCTTCGTTTTGTTTGGGAAATCCAGAATTTTCAAGAATGTCTGTCTTTACTGGACCAGGATTTACTGAGTTAACTCTGACGCCATATTGCGATAGTTCCAGAGCAACAGCTCTCATGAAGTGATCCATTCCTGCTTTCGACGCATGATAAGCGAAAGCATTTTCAGCTGCGACTCCAATACCCGCCACACTGGATACATTTACAACGTTCCCTTTAGTTTTGATGAGATGCGGTGCAGCGAAATGTGTAAGGCGGACCGTTGATCGCAGGTTTGTGTCCATGACTGAATCATAACCATCCAGGGAGTCAGGGTCCAAAATACTTGTTACTCGAAATATTCCTGCGTTGTTCACAAGCACGTCGAGACTGCCGAAGTGTTTCACTGTATCTGTGATGATTTTTTCAGCGTCTTTAGTCACATCAGCAGCAAGAACTAATGGTTTATTACCTTTTTGTGAACAAATCTCGGCAACTTTAGCAAGTTTTGTTTGGTTTCTGGCGACTATAGCTACTTTGGCACCTGCCGCGGAGAATGCGATGACCGTAGCTGCACCGATGCCGGAGCTCGCGCCTGTTACGAGCACAACTTTGTCTTGAAAACTCATATCGTTATCCGCTCTATTCAAATGTTTTGAAAATAATAAATTAATTATTTCAATGAATGGTCTTTTATATAAACTGTTATCAGGCACTGTACTATCCTGTGATTCATAAAAACAGATACGAATTCAGCACGCATTTGACAGTCCAATTTATACAATGTTAGCCAGACGGGACTAAGTAAATAAATTAAATTAAAATTTGTATATTTATAGCAAGGAACCACCTAGGTTCCTGATTGTCCAACACTAAGACTCAAAATTGGTCCATTGTACCAAAGCACAAAATTTTCCTAAGGTCTTCGCTACTCGGAATGATCGCGGTTTTTTGAGGATTTTTCGTCGCTGTGATGTCACTCACTCCAAGAAAGTAGGGAGCTCGACCTATAGTAGGTAGTTGGAGTAGAGAGCATATTACGAGCACAAATTTGCCTTAAAAACTAATGAGTTTTGAACGAACTTTCGTTATCCGCTATATTAAAATAATTTTAAGTTCATGAAATCCATGGTATTTCATGTAAATTGTTCTCAAGACTAACTTTTATTTCGTTAGTTTAAACAGACACGGATGCTTTTGACAGTCAAATTTATTCAATGCGCCTTTCATTTCACGGAATCGAGTAAATAAATAAAAATTAGAACAATGAAGAATTAATTAAGTGATGTGGCCTGATTGATTTTACTTATTTTGAAATTCATATATCCAAATAAGTAAAATCATAGTTATCTTTGGCAAAAACCTACGTTTTTATCGAATCTGATTTTATCAGTAGGTATATTTTAATAATATTCATGCTCATGCTGAGTAACTAATTACTTATAATCTATACTAATATTAATAAGCTGAAGAGTTCGTTCGCTTGTTTCTTTGAGGGCGATAATCTCAGGAACTACTCGTCCGATTTAAATAATTAATTCACTGTTACATAGCCTATTTAACGAGAAAGGGTGTAGAAAATACCCTCACATACCGTCGTAATATTTTTACCGTGGTAAAATATGGCTCCCGCGGGAAATCCATAAAACACGGGCAACGCCATGGCGAGAAAAACCAGTTATGTATAAGATAAGATTCTTAGAAAGCCTTCAACTGTAACATACGTAACATACATGGTAAAGTACAATGCACGGTAAAGGTTTTTAAAATAACATTTTATGAACCATTACTGTTCATTTCCACTTATTCCCAGTCGTTACCACCCTTTTTCTCGTTTGTTGCCAGTGGGAAATAGTGATCGTTCCCACTGGCAACAAAGGAGAAAAAAAAACCTAAATCTTTGTTTACTCTCTGCTCATCGTGTAATTGCTGACAATTGACTGATGCCTACATTCAATTGTCAGCAATTACAGATGTACCATTGATTTAAACATAAGTAATCGGAGATTATTTGCGACTATGAATTCCGGCCTAAGATAGTCGATTGAAGAATGTACCAACATACACTATATCTTTGTTCCTATTGGTCGTAGCGTGATTTTATATAGCCTATAGCCTTCCTCGATAACTGGACTATCCAACACAAAAAGAATTATTCAATTCGAACCAGTAGTTTTGGAGATTAGCGCGTTCAAACAAACAAACAAACTCTTCAGCTTTATAATATTAGTATAGATAAGGCAAAAAATAGGTGTCCAGTATTTTGGATGAAAAAGCCGAGTGGGCTAAGTGGGAGGACACTCGATTTTCATTCCGAAGGTCGTGGGCTCAAACCCCGCCACGTACCTCTGGATTTTTCTTCATGAGACATTTATGTGCGCTTTAAACACGTGCTTTAACGGTGAAGGCAAACATAGTGAGGTAAATGGCATGTTGTGAGAACTTTAAAGAGTTTGAAAGACATGATATGTGACATTCACTAACCCTGCCAGCGTGGTGAATTAAGGCCTAATCTCTCTCGCCTAGAGAGAAGTCCCTGAGTCCCAGCAGTGGGAACGTTAATAGGGTGATGATGATGATTTTTTTTGGATGGGCTAACAGACTTAACAGTACGCCTATATTTGTTGTAGTCATCAAGCATATTTACGTGAGCAATTATTCACGATTGAAACTTTCAAGAGTTAACAACAAAATTCTTTTGTTTCAGCTTTCACCTGGTTCTCCATTTGCGAATACATCCTTGCCACTGCTAACATGGCGTTCCATGCTGTCGTCGTTAAGGATCTTCCGTTCCACCAAATTCAAGTAGCCTTACCGGAAAAGACGAACTGAAATGTATGAAGATGGGTAACAAAAGTAGCACATATTAATAGTGTCAAAATCCTCTGATTATTGTATCTATCTGTACCTATGACTATAACGTATCTACTTCAGAGCAGAAATGTTGATGATGTTGATTGTTAAAAACTGTTTCGTTTTTCCAATTAACAAACGAACTTAAGTTACGTTCAAATTATTTATTTGCTGCAAGGTCTGTTCCGGCTTTTCTCGGATGCGAAATGTTGAATTACTACCTGCAGTAGAAAACCGCATAAAGATCTGTTCAGTAGTTTTTGAACATAACTTTTATTTATAATAAGTTTAGATAAATATTAAATAGATATTCAGCCAGATTATTAGAAAAGAATACATTTATATAAAAAATAAATAAAACTTAATAAGGAATACTCACTTCTCATTAGATTCAGAGCATAAGTAAATTTTCATACCTATCACAACCTAACGCTTAAATCGTTGAGTCTACGTAGTATGCATTTTAAAGTACTACATGATAACTTTTGAATATTATCTGATAGGCATTTGTCTTTTATTTTTGAATTTTATCAGTCTCTGGTGGTAGGCTTCGGCCGCGGCTTGTCACCACCCTCCGGGCTGGGCTAGTGCGTGAAGCGATTTTTTCTTGTTTCGTAATGTGGTCCGGAGAAGCCATCTACCTTCTAGGTCTTCATGCCCCATCTTAGACCACATCGTCACTTTACATAAGGTGCGATTGTGGTCAAATAAAAGCATAAAAAACATTATATATACAGCTTAAAAAAATAAAAATAAAATATGCATTGAGATTTTTAGTTTAACGTATCGTATTGAAATAAGCTTGGAAACTTGCTCTTTGTAAAAACCCTTATTACTACGCTTCCCAGTAGTCTGCCTGTCGTCGGTCGGTGTCGGTCTGCAGTGCCGTGTAAGGTTTTTTTTCCTTTTTTGTTATTGGTACTAACTTTTGGCAAGGTATTTGAGGCAGCCTGTAAACTTGTCCAATATTTCTCCTACTATACCACAACTCCAGCTCTCAACTATGAAGAGCACTTACGTTATCATTATCTTGTTTATAATAAGATAATTATAGACTCTTATCAAGCCTGTGCTTCGTAAACTAATGATACACCAACATCAACAGCATGTCTGCTATTTTTTATGCCGATAAATGTTTTTATAAAAATCTGTAAGCTAATGATGAGCTGTTAAATTAGGAATATGTATGATTAGGTTCTTTTCTTTTGACGTCTATTAAACTTTTTAATAATTGAGTATAATTTATTTCAAATTATACCCGATTTCTTGAGAATATGCTTTGAATGATTTTGACATGTAAATTATAAAACAGTACTTTATCAAGTTTATAGGCAATGTTTATTTCCCGAGACGATGCGGACAAATTAATGTTTTGCAATTCGTGCAGGTGCGATAAGGCTGGGTGCTGTAGGTACTGGACTACTTCATTTATTTTAATGAAAAGGTTCACTTTACTTACTTTTCTATACTTTAAGGATTTTTGAAGAAATTGTAACTATTCTATCGGTAGGGGTAAGGGGGCACAATCGATCAAGAGGCATAGTAGATAGATATACCCATATCTCATCTACTGACGACCTCTGTGGCTCGGTGGGCGAAGGTTCGCCGTAGACGCAGGAGGTAGCGGGTTCGATTCTCGCCGGAGGCCCAGATTTTGTACGATCTACAATTTCTGGTTTCTGGTCTGGGTGTTTTCTATGTATCATTATGTAGGTACATATTTACAAAAAAATGTATGTATGTATTTTTTTTAAATGTATTAATGTGTTTCTGGTCTGGGTGTATTATTTGTATCATATGTTTATATTTACAAAAAATATATATCATTATATCAGTCACCTAATAATACCCATAGTGATGATGCTGTGTGAGTTAGTCCGGAATTATTTATTTATTTACTATGACTTTTATACATACGAAAACACAAGCCTAGGGACTGCTTACACAATGCCATTGTCTCGCGCCTATGACCGTTGGATTTTGAATGCGAGAACTGGCGCTGAGACCAATACGTGAAAAAAAAAAAAAGAAAAAAGTATATTTAACAGAAAAATTACAAATAGTAATTAAACAGCGATCTTCTTCTCTAGGCAAAGCCTGTATCGTGGACATCAATTTTGAAATTAGCAGATCAGATGATGCGGGCTAACAAAACTTAACTCATAACATTTTATACAATTCATTTAAAGACATACGGGTACATGTACAGCCCTTTTTTTTACCGTGACCTGACAGTGACCCTGTCTTGTTTTTTGAACAATTTGTAGAACGTTTTTATCAAACAACCCCGTAAAAGATAATGCTCCGGCCTTTATTTACCTAATTGAATTATATGTATAACTAGCTGTGTCCTGCGGTGCTACCCGCGTTATAATGGATGAAGTACTCTTAACCAACAACATATTTATTTGAATAAAGATTAATATTATTATGTTGATACAACTTAAACAAATTATTTCGACCAAATTAGGTACCATAAAAACGGTTTTTGTGAGTTAATCTTAAAAGATAGACATATACTATCGCGGACTGTTTTTTAGATCATTAAAAGAGCTATTATTCTTTAATACATATTTTTTGTGTATCTTGAACCGTTTTCACGGCGCACGCAACGGAAGGATTCAAAGATAAACAATTTCTCCCGTTTTTTACACATTTACCACTATATCTTTGCTCCTAATGGTCATAGCGTGATGTTATATAGCCTATAGCCTTCCTCGATAACTGGACTATCCAACACAAAAAGAATTATTCAATTCGAACCAGTAGTTTCGGAGATTAGCGCGTTCAAACAAACAAACAAACAAACTCTTCAGCTTTATATATTAGTATAGATTAAGCACCTATCATTTGGAAGTTTTTCGTATTATGTAACTTAGTCTAAATGAGGGCAAAAATGAAGTTTTAGTATTATTTCACGTACAAGGTTGTGTAATCATAAATCGACTTGCTTTTTCCTAGATAAGTACAAAATAATGGTTATTGTTATGTAGTTCATAAGTTTAAAAGCTTAAAATATTAAATAACTTCTGTATGTGACCGAGTAGTTTAAGATCTTCCATTTGTAGTAGGTTTTTTTCTTCCAAGCAAATGAAGGTAGCTACATTTAAATTATGATTATGAATTATAACTTTTGAAACTATCATGGTGTACTATTACTGTCGTGATATTTGTCGCTTTTTCATAAACATCGACCCATAAAATATTGTTCTATGTTTATAGAATTACTTATAAAAAATATAGAAATAATGATGACATCAGTTTTCGTACATACATTAATATAATGTAGGTACAGTGAGCATCACGATCTGGTATCCCCTATATATTGATAGTTTGTTAGCATTTAAAGGGCTACCTATTTGTGACGCGTACTGTACAGAGTAGTTCTCATTTTTAAAATAAACATTTTAACCGTTTAACAAAACTCTAGCCTGATGTAGGTACAAAAATGTAGCTACCTAACTAGTCTAACTGCCCTTTATCTTCTTCAGCTTACACTAGGTACCTAAGTATAAATAGGTAGGGAACATTATATTATAATCAACCTATGATTTATTATTAAATTAGTTGTGTGTAGACTGTAGATACAAACAATGTACAATTTATTAATTGTATTTAAAAAAACCTATATTGGTGACTGACATTGAAAAAAATTAAAGCAAGATAACCTTGGTTCGTTTTGTAAAGGGGTGTGAAATAATTGCTTAGACACATATTTTTTGTTAACAATTATAAATCTATAGGGGAGTCCTTGTTTATAAGTATCGGTGGGTCGAAAGTAGAAAAGTGGGTTGTAACATTCAGTAAAAGCAATATGGACCGATAAAAATTGTATGATAATAAATTGAAATATAATAACTATCTTTATTTGACAATTGTTTTGTAAAAAACTTTAGGCATGCTGCATGCTGCTGCTAAATAAATTTGCTTTTCAAAAATTAAATATATTTTTTCTTAAATTTTACCATTAATGGATTACCAATAAATTATTGTCAATTCTAGAATAAAATATATAAGAAATTTGCATATTATGTTTTATAGGTACAATTCGTACTTAGTGTGTAGGTATGTTCACAAAAGTTGGCTAGTTATTTTATTTATTTTACAAAAAATCTTATTTATAATAGGTTTGAATTTCTCTAGATATTGGCGCGCAAAATTTAATATATTATAATTATAAACTTAATTATTATTATGGCTTGTTTTAATCTCCGAATAACTCAGTCAATGGCTAAAATAAAATACAATATCGGGCAGTCAATCACTGGCAAATCTCAGTTGGCTTGATAGCTCTATGTATTAACCATTGACTACTTTTACTCGGCGATCGTGAAACATACCCGTAGAGAATTAGGTTTTTTAATCGTAGTTAGATCAATCCATGAGTAGGTATTAGAAACCTAGACATTATTGTTCTTAGTTTTGAATTATTAAGTTTGGCACTCGGTGACTTTTCGAACATGTACGGGGGAAGTGTTATCGCTACTTCTAAGTTAATCTATTACAATATAAAAAATAGGTAATTATTACTAGGTAGGTTTAGCTTATACGAATAATGCACCAGAGATTTTATAAAAACTAATTTACAACATAAGTACATTTGAAAGTGTTGATTGTTATTTTATTAAGGCTTGTTGGTTTGTTAATGTAAAAAGATTATAAGAAGTTGAATTTTTGATCCTCTTTTGGCTTAGGTTGTTACTACTTATTCACATTAGTTTACTTTATCTGTAATTAGTGCTTAAATGAGTCATTACAATTTACAACAATAATTGTGTTTTATTTTAACCTCTGTAGTAGGTAAATAGGTAGGTAATAAGTTTTTTTCAATTTAAATCTATTATTAGGTTTGATCCCTATATCCAAACCTCACTTGCACTTTTTTATGTTTGTTTGTATTACACAAAAACATTTTTGCCAAAAAAAACAACTTCAAAACAGTAACTAAAAAGTAAAAAATAAATTAACTTCTACAAATAATATCGTCTTTATAAGTGATTAGTAATTAAAAGGAACATAAACAGTATTAAATAATTTTGAAGTCGGTGCCAAGCAAAACAATAAGTACATATAATATAGGTACCTAACAGCAATCTTTTTCACAACTCAAGCTAATAGATATTGAGGAAACACGCATTTTTATTTGTGACTTAAATGCTGTTATTAGTATGTTATTTAGACACATATCTATTGATATTGTGTAGATAAAAATTTATTTGTTAATGCATTAAGTTTTTTGTAGTATTTACTTGGCACCGACCTCAAAATTATTAAATACTTAATTATTTAATTGTTTATATGTTTCCTTTAATTAATCACTTAGAAAGACGAAATTATTTGTAGAAGTTAATTTATTTTTTACATTTTAGTTACTGTTTTGAAGTTGTTTTTTCTGGCAATAATGTTTTTCCACGATTTTTAGTGATGTGTAGGCCTAGAAAGGATGCTCTACCACTACCTTACTCTACTAAAATATTTAACTTCCTAACTAATAGAGTTCCTTTGACTGTCCTTCATTTTCATCATCAGACCCCTAATATCAGTCAAAGCCCATTTAGATGAATATCAGTTAATTAAGCCTAAACACAAAGTACTTACTGTAAATCGTTGAGGAGTTCCCTCGACTGCCTTTTCCTACATCATCATATCAAGACCAGACCCTCAAATTAATAAAGGCTTTAAAATTCATTATATTGAATAATATTAAGGAACACACAAGTCGGAAAGACAATTTTTTCAAGAGTTTCCCTCAATTTCTTCAGGATTCCACCATCAGATCCTGGTTTCCTTACCATTAAATAATCAAAATCGGTTCATAAACGACAAAGTTATCCGCGGACATACAAAAAAATATATATATATACGGTCAAATTGAAACCTCTTCCTTGTTTGAAGTCGGTTAAAAATGTACGACTGTACAATTCATAGAATAATAAATTACTACGTTCAATTCCACTGAACTCTCGGTTTTTTTTTATTTTATTATTGATAAGCCTTCATTTGACCACAATCTCACCTGATGTAAAGTGACGATGTGGTCTAAGATGGAGCATGAAGGCCTAGAAGATGGCTTCTCCGGGCCACATTACGGAACACGAAAAAATCGCTTCACGCATTGGCCCAGCCCGGAGGGTGGTGACAAGCCGCGGCCGAAGCCGGAGACTGTTCTTAGCACCACCCGGAGGTCACGTGTAAGGATTCAGAGGGTTACCACTTACGGACGTGAACAGACGAAACCTCCTCCTCCGGTTTCAATCAACCTCATAGTTACTGATTTTATTGAATACTAGCCCACCCGGGGAACTTCGTATCACCTTGTTGTTCGTAACTTGAAATGTAGAAATATTTATAAGTAGCAAATAAAAAATAGGGGTGAAAATTTAGGGTTGTAAGTATTTTTGTAAGCTATATCATAAAAAAATCGTATAAATAACAATGCGACATTCAAGTAGCGTCATCTAGACTTCTTTCTTAGAATTTACTATAAAACAAAGCCAAGCATTGTACAACGAACCAGTAACCAGACTTGAGTACTTTGATTCAATTCATTCTAGCAGTAAGCACTCCATCTAGTAGTAGGATGAGTAATCTGAGAAATTACTTGTTAAAGCAAGCACAGATGGCGTTAGTTGAGCGTATGGATAGAAAAAAGATGGAACAGAAAATACGTTTGTCTCTTTCGTTTACAAAGATGGCGGCAAACAGGAGCTAGGGCAGGTATAAAAGTTATGCATGTGTTGGTGTATACGAACACAAAATTTCACGTTTGACCACTCTGCCTCATGCACACATTGACAAAAAGCGGGTGCGGGGCAGGGGGTGTAACGTCCGTGAAGTTGTGTCAGCATATGCGCAAACGAGGTGCGCATTCGTCGCGTGCGTTGTCGGGATTCTTTGTGCCATTCTTTGCATACCAATAAGAGTATATTCTTTTAAAATACTCAGAAATTGATATTCCATCAAAATTCGGCCCTTTACTTCAACTTCAAACACCATTTTAGGTAAGTGCTATATTTTTTTATAGTGTTTTTCATACATTTATGTGGAGTTTTCGGTGATTTTTATTCGGGAATGTCAACAATGCGATCGCGATCCTGCAATATTTTACATAGTTGTCGTGTTTGCTTCGCCGCTACTTCCGGCCGTTCGGGTGTCGGCATTTCGCGATGTAAACATTATCTAGTTTAGGACTCGGCTGCATTTAGGCAAGCTGTCGGGAATGCAGAGTGCCTGAGGAGGTTGTTGTTGACTTCGCCTGAGTTTGCCTGCTGTGATGGCGCAATTTTCGAAAGACGCGGCACGGTATCGGTCGCTCGCGATACACTTCAGTCGCGTTGGTGGCTGCATGCGATTTGACGTATTCTGCGCGTGTGATGTCACTTGTCAGCCAATTTTGTGAAATGTCAAACGTTTTACATGTATCGCGCGAGTGAATTGTAAACAAATTACAGTGATTTGTTAAATTATCTAAGTGATTTTTTTTATTTAATAATGGACTGTTTTTACTCCAAGTTTTATCCAAGACGTGAGTACTATTTATTGATAAAACATAGAAGTAAATAAACATTCTCATCGCATTCCTCGCATAGTTTAGCGAATAACTCGGATAGTTCATGGCCGTTATGGATTATTTTCTCGGGATAAATTATTATGATATTTTTTTTACTTTACCATTACACAGGCAAATAGAAAATATATTTTTACTTACTCACTTAAATTTAATTTTAAAATATTAATTTATAATAATCTATATTATAAATTAGACTTATTAATTTACATTTATTATTTATGTAACTTTTGCGAATATTAAATAGGTACCTTAATTGATATTATTAACGCAAAAAAGAATTAAGAAAGTTATTGTTCGTAGGTATTTATCGTTAACATTTATTTAATATTATATTTTATACAGTACCTTTCATGTGTTACGCATTTACTACAAAAAATCGACAAGTAAGTAGGTACCTATTTAGCCCTTCAACTTGGAAATTTATTGGAATTGGAAATTAATGTTTTTTTCCAGATAAATCATATTTTAATTTGTATTTTATTTTATGAACCTTTATGTTACTATTCTAATGATATTGATATTTAATACCGATATAAAAATCCTTATAACAAGCCCGTACCACAATTTATATATTCAACCAATTAATAGATACTTTATACTGAAAATCATAATAATAATAGTAAAAACTATCATAAATTAATTAAACTTAAATTTGTAAATTTCCTCAACAATTGCATTAAAAAGGCTCTTAAAATAATATTCTGATAGTAACCGAGATTAAAATGATAAAACGACCATAGTTTTCTAAAACACTAACTACCTATTAAAACGATCAATATCCTAATAATAATATTAACGCGTATGTTTGGTGAGGTTGTAGGTAAGCAAGTGTATGTATTTATTGCTTTTTCACGCAAAAACTACTTGATGGATTTTGATGAAACGTCACAATAATATAGCTTACATATCAAAATAACACGTAGGCTATTTTTTACCGTGGTAAAATACCGCTGTAGACGGGAAAATACTATTATTACGAGCAAAGCCCGATTTGAGTCAAATTTAGGCATCGACATACCTAGCTGTTTTCCCCGTAATGGACAAAAGTAAATTTTAACCCCGGAAAAATATTGTTTTGCTTGCAAATCCGCGGACTGGCAGCTAGTCATACATAATATTGTATGGCAAAACTGGTTGAATTCATAAATTGAGAATGATAAAACGAAATGTGAAATAGGTAGTTGAATTCGATGACACAATTTATTACTAGTAAACATTTATAAGTGAATCACTTTTGTGAAGATTGTGATGCTGGACACTTACAGCCTCACAAGCCCGCACGGGTGCCAAGAGTTATTTTGGTCAATATAGTTGATGTTTTTATTGCGCGTCGCTTGCGAGTCGGAGACAACTTGGGATACAGGACGAGAAATAAGAAACTAGCGTCGCTGGGAAGTACATTCAAAATCATAACTAAAACATGAAGTGAAATTTTCATGGCCCAGATAAAATATGATTTAAAATCAAACTAATTCATAAACCATTCGCTGTATGAAACGATTTTTTATCTATTGGAATGGAATGCATATGATATAAATCTAACTAAAATTAATGTTATAGTTGCTCTGTATTGTGTTTGTATTTTTCTGACGTAAATAAACATTTTTCTATTTCTATATAATGAAGTGTATGAAAGGTGTGAGCGTCGAGACGATAGGTAGAAAAATGGAAGAAAAAAATGTGGTGCCGAGCCCACGTAATGTTATACGGCCTGGAAAATAAATAATTAACCCCTAAGACATAACAAATGTTAGTAAGTTATATACAAAAGTGTAATAAAATGGAAGTACGACGGCAAATAATAGCTTAAAACGATGAACATTGCACATATTGTTGCCAGAAACAGCAACAGACAAAACATGAAAACCACAACAACAGACTAATATTAAGCGGAGACGTGCAAAATGCAAAGTCAAACTGCTGACTCGCTTTTTCGCCCCGGGCCCTCACGCGTCGACTCGTCACATGTAATAGTCGATTCAGAACGATTTATCACGTATTCTGTCTTAGGGAAATTGAAATTGGAACACTTTATTCTCGAGGACACATTACGTTTCTTGATTAAACCCTTTTTATGTTACGCGTAATGTTGTTCTAAATTTTCGCAGCGTATGTAATGAAGGCTAAGCCTTTTATTATTTGCAATAATGTAGGTAACACAAATGAACTGAACAAAATATATAGGGTTTCCAATTTCGTGACTAGCAATAAAAAGGGAGACTATTTAATATTTTCGAGTGAGTGTACCCCAATTTAATTATAATGGAATTATAGAAGATTTTAATCTAAATAACTACGCAATAATGTAAAAATAGAGTGGTCGCATTTTTTGTTTGAAATACCTAACTTATAATTGAATAAATTAAGTCAATAAATTCAAGTTATGCTCAAAATTTTACTAAGTATTTGAAATTGTGCTTAATATTTATAATCTCATTAATTATACAGGAATGTAATATCGTATATCTCCTTAATTTCCGCAATTTTTCCCATATAAATATTTATAAAGAAATAACGGGTCCTTTTTGATATGACATCTTATTGTTCCGAAAGTATGCTAACATAATAATTCATAGACAAATCTTCTTTTAAAATTATGTTGTGTTGTACACTCTTCTAAAAGTATATTTTACCACATAAAAAAATATGGGGAAGCAAAGTGTACGTTTGTTAACCAAGGTTGAATGAAAGCAGCCGACCACACTATGTAGCTACCTGCTCCTTTATTGACCTGCAAAGGGTCGCGTAATCCGAAAACCTTCTTCCCATACACGATTCTAACTCTTTCAATATCTGTTCCATTTGATGTTTCTTTAATAACAAATTATGTTCCCTTTTGTTTCGAATTTCCAATATTTTGTTTGATACATTTGTTAAACTAAGACTTTTCAGCACCTAGTGGTATATATAAATTCAAATGCATGCCATTTGGACGCACAAACGCAGTATTTTCAACTAATAATAATTAAACAATTGAATTAGAATTCATGTTAAAATGCGACGCATGTACGCAAAGTTTTTATTAGCGTATACTTATTACAATGTAAAGAATATAATACGAACAGAAAAGTTGTGTGGTACGGCAACACGAAATGTGGTTGATTATTTATCGGAATATAGTGCGCCATTAATGCGGAAAGTGCTAGAACTGTATTATAAACCATAACAGTTATAAAACGTTCTTAAACGAACACTACCTGACTCATTAAAATAGTAAAAACTGATTTGGAGTACCTATGAGATATTGCGACGACTGTCCAGTCCAGTAGCCGGTAGCCTCGCTCTATTCTCGGACTCCTATTTGTGGATTACTCGTGTGTGAAACCTCAAATAACTATTTACAAAGTAAACCGTAACATTTACGCTTTAGAGTCGAAATTCATTCTACTGCGCGAGGTTCATGCGCCTTTTTAATTCGAAGCATAGATGTTAGCGAAAGGACCGACTCCTTGCCTCTTATTTATCTTAATTTCACTTGGTGAGTGGCAAAATGAGGATTACATGTTTGAAGTGCCTTCAGTGCAAGTTTTTGACACTTTCTTTTTACAAACACCACATTGAGCAAATTGAAACTGTTTGAGACTTCAAAAAGCTCCCTTTGTAAAACATTTTGTTTTATCTGTGTGCAGTACATCAATGAAAATGATACAACACAGTTCATAATAATCTTTGTCTTAACAATCTATGTAATAATAATAATTAATTCTATTAGATTTTATTTTATAACTTGGTATCTACTTATTTTTGTGTTTCATTATATTGTTATTTTGTGTACTAATGTAATTGGTTTCGTAATCGTGTTAGTATACTTAAATAAATAAATAAATAATGCAATTTAATGGGTTAACTATGATTTTTAGCATTATTTTTCTTTTCACGTCACGGCGTTGACCGTGTTTTATAGTATTCCCAGTAGGAAAATGTTTTTCCGCGGTTAAATAAGATTATAGCCTTCCTGAATGATTTACTTTCAATTATTTAATTTACTTTAATTAATTGCTTATTTTTATTTTTGTCCTCTAATATTTTTTCTAATCAGACCAGTAGATCCCGAGACTAGCGCGTTTAAACAAACAACCACACAACTCTCCAGCTCTATAATATTAGAAAGGCTAACAAAACTACGTATTATATTACTATACCATTTAATAGCTAACGCTTTTGACCAGTAAACAAACACAAATTATACTAAGTTAACTAAAATTTGTGTAAATGCAATAACAAATTATTATTGGGCTGTTATTTAACTTACGTCAGAAATTATAAATTACGTCTGAATTAATGTCTAGATTTTATTTTTGTGGTCTGTAGTTGCCACATAGGTAATTGCAGAAGGTAGGTATGATTAAAAACAGACTAAGTACATGATTTTTCAAAGATTGAAATAAGCAAATCACACAAACCAGTTCCGAGTGAATTCTGGTTCTGAGTCACACTATTTCGAAATATTGTATGTCTAGTCTAATGAACGCTTTGGGTGGTAAATTTATTATTGTTGACAAGTAATGAAAATTAAGCTTTTTAAATTAAAAATAGGTACCTACTTACTGTTTAAACTATTACGAGTTTTTTATTTCTGTTACAAGTGCTTGATCATGGCGAAAACGGGTAATACCTATGTACTATAATTTAATTTTTGAGCACAAATTAAATTATAGTACATATTACCCGTTTGAGCTTTTAACATTGTTTGAATTTAAAGTTAAGTATAAATCATAGTATATAGTAATCAAAACGGAGAATAAGAAACCGAAATGACATAACAAAGACTGAAAAATAACAAAACAGTCTTATTGCTACGCCTAGCAGGATTCAAATTTAAAGTACAAGTTATCTCGTCGAACTTTCATATATATACACTCTATATACTACGGGTACATAAACTGTGCTATAGTTGAAATTGTTCCAGAGAACCCGATACAGGTCTTGGCAATTTAATTAAACTTGTTATTTGTACGTTTTATTCGAAATTGGTTCGAATGTTCTCTTTGACTGGCCGTTGAGTTCTAATAAACCTTCCTTGCAGCCGGCCAGCTTGTGAAGACCTCTACGTGAACTATTAACAGTCGGCTTAGATCGGAAACTACGAACTGTATAAAGTTTGCATCGAACCTAGAACCCATAACCCATTTGCTTGAGCAAAAGTTCACAAAATTGTTTCACAAATTTGTCATGCAGTGTATAATTATAATTAAATAGGTACCTGAATCTTTATTCGCAACATATCGTAAAAAAACATATCGTAAACCTCAATGCTTCTCTTTATTCCATCTTCCATTCTCAAAGCTTTTAATACGCAGTTACATTACTCTAATCTTTCACAGTAAAAACTCATTAGTTTGCACTATCTGTTTCCTGTCAGTTCCAAGAATTGGTAGCCAGTATTTGAACAGTTGAGCCAGTGGCAACACTCAGGTGCACTGACTCAACTCATGTTACAATAATTATTGTCAAATATTGCTCAAATTATCACTCTCGTGTGAACAAAATAAACTTCTCGTGTTGCACCATCATATCGATATCATATCCAAATTTTATCATCTTTGGCACCAGCGCGATACTTATAATACCTTTATGACTCCCCTTGAATTACAAGAGTTGATGGCAGGATTAAATTAGATCAGAGAAGCTGTCATTTTGACAGTTATCGTGTGTAAATAGTTTTTCTTTTAGGTTATTCAAGTCTAATAAAATAGTGGACTTGGGTGAATAAAGACTACCAAAAGTATAATTGATGCACCTAGGTGAATAAATCGAGGTGAATTAAATAAACTGCCCCTTACCTTATCGTTATTGCGACTAATGGCTTACTCCAGAAATGCTCTGCGACTCCCCTGCGATGTGGTAGGAATATTTTTCCAAAAAAGCCCTGCGCGTCCCCTTCGAGAGACGGCAGATGTAGGTACACAACAAAAAGAGTTTTTAATGAGGAACCATAATTACATCATTGAAAGTTTCCTGGGTCCTATAAAATCTGTTCTCACTTCGTGAAAGTTTAGAGATAAATGTTCAACTGCAGATAGCTTGGTCATTGTAATGGAAACATCAGGACAGACAGCAATTAGAACTTTTTGTGTCCTATCATTAGCGGGAAATGGCGCTTGTATTTTGCATTGGTTTGTTTGCATTAACAAGCTTGTTTTGTAATGAAATCTGAATACTTTATTCTTTTACTGAGTTGAGTCTTTACGTATCTAGTTGTCTGTAAGAGTAAGTCGAGCGAAAGATGATTTTTGCTGCTATATCTGTAGAATATTTTTGCTGTATCTTTGATGTATCGGCCTATTTGGTTTAATTTTCTCTATTTTGTCAAATATAATTATATTTTACCAGCTACAATTAGGATTTAAATTAATAAGCATAATTCTAGGAAGCTCCTTTAAACCAGCCTCCAAAATTGCGGTTTTCCTCAGAAGGATGAAACATGAATTTCGCAAGGCAGTCGGATGGGCGATGCTTTGAATTTTAAGTGTCTAGCGATCGGTTGGACATTCTTGATGTACCTGTATAAGCTGTAGTAAAGTATAGATCATTAAGGATGTCAATAAAATTATTTCTATTTCCCAAGATCTATAAAAGCTATCTACTTATTATTTTTCACACACTGTTAAAAGCAGCGTCTGTAACTCAAGATGACACCAAAGAGCTTTAATTTGCACAGAGAGAACTAACCATAGGTGTAGGAACGTTTCCATAAGCATTCACCGTTTACAAAGACGGAATTTTATTAGCCATTCTAAAATTCGCTTTCTATGAAGCACAGTAGTGTTCATGCTGTAAAGTCACAAGATTGATGTAGCTCCAGAACCCAAGAGCGGCTGTCACACAATAAATTAAAACCAACTCGCATTAGAAGCGGCATTATAAAACAGGCTGTCATCCTGCTTACTCCAGGCACTTCTCCCGGGCGAGAAAAGGACGCAATATGGCCACACTACAGGACCGCTTTTTTTGTTATTCCACGATGCCGAGACCGTTAACTGCATCTCATAATGGAGCTACACTAATGATTGTCAAGTATGAAGTAATAGGTAAAACGTCAACAAATCAAAGTAAAAAAAAAATCTTGTACTGAATGATGCTAGTATCTAGATGATTATTACGTTCTGGTATAATACGAGGTACGTTTTATAACATCTTGTCTAGACTAGAAAGTTTACCAAACACTTTTTTAAATCTTAATAAATGATCACTGTGTGATCGGCAAAGACTATCGCTTGCGTACCAGTAGCTAGATAGTTTGTATTATTTTTATAAACGTGAAATATTTGTGACAATTAATTTTTAGGTACAAAACTCTAATTGTGAATAAGACAACTACTAAGTTTTATATTCTCTATAGAGAATATAAAACTTAGTAGTTGTCTGGAAGCGATAACTTTTAGCGATTCATATTCTAAGTACTAGACTTCAAAAAACTAGGAAAAAGAGCAAAAACTAAACCTCATTCTAAAACTAACCTCAATCGTCAATAATTACAGCTCATTAAGCAACCATGAAAACGAGAATTTCTTACTTATTTAGGTTAAAAATTATTCTACCAGCAACTATGCAGTGAAGCGATCTGACCAGATTTCTTTGCCTGGCCATCGCGTATCTGCTATCGGTAAATGGTTACTTTTAAGTATCGATATGCTGAGTATTTCCCGTGGAATGTCACCGTCCCATGAACATATATGTGCTCGACGGACTGAATTTTTTCTTATCGCTCTTGCATTTTCTGCAAGTTTTCAATGCGAATACGCCGGACTAGTCGGACCAGGCGTAACACATTTTTGTTGTGTGCAATAAATTTTGAGCCATTTAATTTATAAATTATTGACGACTATTGCATTATAATTAGTTTGGAAGACATCTGCTGAACCTGTCACACTTTTGCCATTAAACCTCCCACATTTGAAAAAAGCCTCAACACGTCAACTTTTTATTGGATAGACCTACTAATGAGGCGTTTTCCAAAAAAAAGTCTTAGCACTTGTTCGATTTTTAAATGTAGGTGACCAAAACCGATATTTTTCCTCACTGAAAAAAAAAACACTTTATTTGAACTAAATAAAATTGTGTACAAAAAGGTGGGCTTAATGCCTAGGCATTTTCTACCTGATTATTGTGCTTGCCTTTTAATTTTGACAATTATGAAGAACTAGCTGTTAGCGTTACGTGTGTTTCATATCATTTCCAGCAGTAAAAAGTATCATATAGCTTTCTTGACGAATGGGCTATATAACGCTGAATATTTTTTTGAAATCTTAGCAGTAGTTCGTAAAATCAAACAAACAAACGCTATGGATCTATCGGTAATATTAATATGGCGTACTTTTAGAAATCATCTCGAATAAAAACTTAACATTTTTCTTAAAGTTACAAGTAAAAATAGAACAAATCACAGTTCGGGATTGCAGACGACTCAGCCCTCAATCAAGCGTGCATGTCTAGCCGTCAGGATCATTAGCAACCCGAGCATCCTGGAATATACGACGATTGCATCGGGTGATTGATGACGTTATTATCACTGCAAGCACAAAATAAAGGGATTCTGTTGACCAATGGACAAGTAAAATTGAACCATAAAGTAGATACTGCGTCTCGGATGAAGAAATGAGGTGCTGAACTTCCAAGGAGGTTTTCTAGATATTCAAGCTAAGGTTTTGTGAAGTTTGTAGGTTTAAAATTAAACTATGGAAATAAATGATCTTGTATTATGTTATTCGATATTTCAAGTTCTCAGCTCCTTTTTTTCTTTTTTTTTCTAGTTTGATTACAGACAAACACCGGGAAAGGTGAAACTTAAAAAAAATCTGATACAAAACTGGTATCTAAAATGGAATGATACTTATAGACGATTAACAAACATTTGAATATTAAATACACACATGCGCTATCTGAAATATGTGGATCTCAATAAAATTGTAAATAAAAAGGAAAGCTTAAGTTTTATGGGTCTTTAAAAGGAATACTGAAATACGGATACCTTATAAAATTGTTCACGTGTGTGTATGTCCAACCCCCATACACAATTTTTCTGAACTACAAACCTACGTGTATCGTAATATATCATGATATTAAAGAAGATTATTAAATATCATTGACCGTTATTGTGAGTTTTTTTTTATTTGAACATCTTATATGTAAAATTCTCGTGTCACAGTTTTCGTTGCCATACTCCTCCGACTTGACCGATTTTGATGAAATTTTTTGTGCTTATTTGGTATCTATGAGAACCGGCCAACATCTATTTTTCATTTTGCCAAACAACGTTTGCTGGGGTCAGCTAGTAATCTGTAAAATTTATAAACATAAAACAATCTGTAAAATTTATAAACATAAAACAACTGTAGAATAGTCGAACATAGAACGTCCTAGTTTTTTAAACACTGTTTAAAAGATTAAAGTTACACGTAGTTTTTAATAACTTACTGATTTCATATAATTAAAAAAATATTAGACTTGTTTATCTTTTCACTTTTTAATTCGAAATAACTGGACCTTAAATAAAAAAACAAAGAGTTTTATTCCCGTATATTAATGAAAATGGAAAAATATTGTAAAAAGTCTCTGGTATTCTTTCTTCTACTCTGTATCTGTTCTGGTATCTGGAAGTTTATTAAATTATTAAAACAGTATTAACTTATTTTATTAAACTAATAACATTTTAGTTTTTTTACAATATTTTTCCATTTTCTTTAATATAATATAATCATGTTTGATCATAAAGTACATTCGGTGGGATCTGATATGCCATACTCCACTTCCGTAAAACTCTTAATAAAACACGCAGAATGCCTGATTTGAAAACGTTAAAACAGAAAAAGCACTTCAGCTACCGGCGGCGTATTTTTCCCGTACAAATAGTTTCAGTTAAACAAAGCGTGCGGACGCTGGTCCGGCGACTGAGGAGTTTATAATTTATTTGTGTCGCAGTTTTCTGGCGACGATTTTCCCACAGGGCGAAGCGAGCGGCAGCTCAAACGAGCCGCACCCGCCCTTTATGCGGTTTTTTGTAGCGGCACAAAATGCCCCCGTGGAAAACATTCAGTGATAACTGGTAACAATCGCTGCCGGCGGATGGTCCGGCTCATTCCGCGCATACCTCCGCTTGTGATGCTTTTTCGCTCGAACATCGGGGACTAACACTCGACTCCAGTCACATTTTTCAAATCGCCGGTTAATAAGGAAACTGGAATCGAGTCTTTATAGCGGCGTAGGAAATCGGACGTGGGACGCAGACTTCAGTTCTTATAGTTCTAAAGCACTTATACATGCCGCTAATTACGAAACAGTCATTTTGCAAGGTATTTATATTTAATGTCGGAATATTGCATCTATTTTGCTTTAAGGGCTGAATCGCGGCATATAAATACCGTCAGTATACCTTGAAAGATTCTTTGAATGCTTCTTTTAAAAGACTATCGGAGTAACCTTAAAGAATACTTTGCCTTCAGTAGTGATGTTTATCACAAATACCGATCTCTACCTGGCATTTCTCGGTAACATACCTAGCTTTGAAACACGATTTATAAAAAATCTAAATTGGTTACTAATGCGTACCATAAATTCTTCTAGTTGCGTTCAAAAAACAATTAATTAAAGCAACGCAATGTTTTAAAGCTGATTAATTTGGCTGCCTTTATAGTTGCTACCCAGTAATAGAATGTTCCCTCGGTGCCTTGCCCAATTTATTTTTGTTTTAACCTTTTTTTCAAGAAATTGATTTCTCTTAGCTTTGTTACCATGGAAGTTCAAAAATATTATACGAAACTCTTGAAACTAGAAATGTACAACCAATGATAGTTGTGTACTGGTTATGATACTGGAGTGTATGCTTACGAATACTTTTAGTTAGCACTTGATTAAATGGCGAGTGTTTAGTAATTATGGCTTGAGTATTCAGGTCCACTCCCCTAGCTTCACTTGACTGACGCCCACTTAACTTTTTCATATAAAGTACAAAAAACCACTTAAACATTACTCGCGTTCCGAGCGTGTCAATGCCGACCAAATTCATAGAAACGGAACGGTTTATGCTCTGCTACAATTTTAATAATGTCCTATTGTTTTAATGGCTCCATATCTGATTGTGATAAGTCACAGTTACATGTGGTAGGTTAGACAAACAGTGGTCCGACCGGCATTAACATGCCCAATCGGTAGGGAGAGAATCACTGCGTCTACAGATCAACTAGTCTAAAGTTGCTTAACTAATATAGGGCAAACTTTGAGCATGTATTTTAAATAAAAATCTGGTTCTAGAATATCTGGTAATAAGTATAATTATTATTTCGTTGTTTCAAGTGGCATCATTAACATAGCTGATATTCTCTGCAAAGTTTTATAAGACGAATTTATCTTCCGACATTCGCTACGTATCAAAAAAGCTGCTGTTTAGACGAGAAGGCGAGGCTCGTCTTGTAGAACCAGTAAATCTCTTCTTCTGAAAACTGCTGATCATAAAACTCGTCGCTATCGCGAATCCTTCACCATGGCCGCTCCCCGACTTTGGAATGCCCTGCCCCATTCAATATTAGCCAGCCCTTCACTTAACGTTTTCAAAGCAAAAGTAAAAGATCATTATCTCTCTGAAAACACTTAGTATTATTTTAAGTTAGGTATTTCTCTATATGGAAAATATTCTAGGTTATGTATAATGATATATGTATGTGTATGTGTTATTTATAATATGTATATTTTAACATAAATATTTATAGGTACATTTATAGGTATTTTATATTTTAGGTATATGTATTTTAGTGTTTAAATATAAATATATATTTATATATAGTATATATAGTATTTGTACTTAAAAATTGTTTTTGTAATTTAAGCCTTTTTTTCTATTTACTTCTCTCTTTCTAACTTGTATGTACACTGCATCTCTACCTACTCTTATTTGTTTCAAATTTCTTCATCACCACAGGTTTGCTGTAAGAAAACTCTTATAGGGTTAAGCTCGCCTTTGTACATGACCATTGTTAATAAACCTTAATGTATCCTTTTTGTGTACAATAAAGAATTTATGAATTTATGAGAAGGCGAGCCGCGAGTAGACGTCTAGCGTTTTAGACGAGTTGACCCTGTACACGAGTTACTCTTTAGGCGAAGTGATACTATCCCGTCGGTTTGGGTAATGTCGCTTGGAACATCGCTGAGATCGGAGTCTTGATTGGGTATCGCGGTGCCGATCATTGATTGGCTGAGTTCCATTGACGGTGTTTCTTTGATGAGAGCGACTGGGAATAACTGAAGAGATTTATTTGTCTAGTTAGATATCTAAATTTGAACTGCTTTACGATGGCTTTCAATGTGGTAAAGGTATATTCAATTCCAATTTAATTAAACTTGCAAAACAAGAAAGTATGAAGACGAAGTGTACCTAAGTTTCACAAAGTAATATAATACTTAGAAATTTAAAACTATAATTGAGTGTTGTATAAAAAAATATCCACTAAACCGTCATAAAAACGAACGGATGTCAAGATTTTCTTTATTACTTAAGTACTTACGTTTTACATCGTGTTATTTGAACCCTTCAAATACTTGTGATATATTGATAGTTTCCAAGCTATATTACCAAGAGTGAACTACGTTCGGCGATTCATTGCTTCTGGTCTAGTTCAGTCAGCGGAATGACAAATTAGTTTCTGTGTGTTTTGTAATTTTCAGATCCAAGATCATTAGGTCCGTGTCAGTTTTCAGTGTTTCGGATCCATCCATCGTTCCTGCTCAGATGTCACGCTAGATGTATTGTTGTTCCAGTTAACTGACAATAAATTGTATGTTTAGCGACGCGCAGACTTGTATAATTAACAATAGCGGCATTATATGCGATTTCCAAACCGTACGTCTCAGGCGTTTGTCACGACGCAAATTGCTATTTATGAGGATTAGTGTTATAATGACTCTTGACTTTGAAGAATAATTAGTTGAAATACTGGTGTAATCCTGCCATAATGCTTTAAATAATTATCTGCTAACCAAGTGGTTGGTTGGTTAAGAAGCGAGTCTATGAGGTTTTGAATTTTACAAATGGTAACATGTTTTCGTTTTTAACTTATTTGGAAAGCGTACGGTCCTAATTAATGGAAGAACTAGGTACATAATGCGAAACGGAATCTAAAAACTACAAATTTCTGATAATAAGCTTGCACCATCTCCTACGCGATTATGTTGCTTCTCAAAATAGCAATTTCAAGGTAACCAGAAAAAGGCATTAAAAATACAATCTGTACACACCAACCACCGCCACGACCAAGATTATCTCGACCATTCTTATCAGATTTATCGGCTAATTCCTCACCTGAATCCGAGAGGAACATAAATAAGCCATTGTATTTGGTTACGAGCTAGCCTGCCTGGGCATTTGGTCAGATTCCTAGGCACAAGCTGCCACGTGTGCCTGCATACTCGCTGAGGCATGCGCTCTGAATGTTGGCCCCTATGCCGAATATTCGATGCACATTGGATGCAAATAGTCGGATAAGATACGTTATATCAGATGGTTCGGATGCCTAGCTTAGCCTGTTCATTGGTTGGATAAAATTGAGATTTAATTCTTGGGGATGATTTTTCAATTTTAATGCAGGGAAGGATTTAGTATTCGTTATTTTTCAACAATCGACAGGATTTAAATAACGGCCCTAATTAAAAATAGTCTATGAATAAAATGATTTATGTAGCAGCAGTGTAGTTACCTTGCCTTACATGGAATAGGCTTAGAAAAATAAGATAGCATTGATTGTTAATCTGTTTATGTTATGTACTATTTCAGTTCATATGCTTTCTTGAAATATGTAAAGGAACAAAAACATGAGTAGATGATTTGTAAGAAAAAATAATGCTCCTTTGCTTCATATTCGCTATTTCTGAAGAACGTCTACTGTTGGGCATACATTTGGTTGAACATAACTTTCAACCACCGAGAACGAAATTCAATCAATTAATAATTTATTTAAAACCATAGAAAGTATTACATAGACAACTAAATTATATAATTAATTAATTTATGAGTTTTGTTGTTAGATGAATCTGATTTCTTGCACCTATTCACCTTAATAAACACCTAATGAAGTATACCCATGAAAATTTAATTCAATGTTTTAGTTCAACTGTTTCATTTTCGGTTAAGTTATATTTTATTTTGTATAGTTTATTATTAATGAAAAAATATTTTAATACCCGCATCAATTCGTCACGATCACGTAACAAGATTCTCGCGCAAAGAAAGTGTAATATGAAACCTGTTATTTTTGTTATTATTTTTATTTTACATTATTTTTGTTCATTTTAGGTAAGTGACAAATGGAACTGTTGCGGTGATCTGACATGATGCATCCGGCGGGTTACTACGCCAATTTGGGTAAGACTTATCAGAAAATTAAAAGCCGCAGACACATTGATAAAAACTTAAACCGAAAGAGAAAACAAAAACGAAAATATATAATATTTTCGAAGTTTAAGTGATTATTTAAATCTTTGGGCGATAGTAAATATTTTACACGTTCAATATTTCAAATAAATTGAAATACTGCAATATATTCTTAAGCTTAAATGGTAAGATGTTTAAAATTTTTGCATATTATTACTTAAAATTTAGGGGCACGGCGTTCGGCAAAGACCAAAAATTAATCAATTTATACTCAAATCATTTTTTACTTAAAATAACCTCAAAACGCTTGTTGAGTCTTGTAAATGTTAATAATTATAATTGAATTATTAAAAAGCAACGTATTTTTTAAGTCATCTTAGTAATTAAAATTATCACCATAAGTACTTCCGTGGAAACTTCAATAGCCAAGAAGTTTTTGCCTATTTATTATATTCTATTCGCCAACACGTAAACATAATATCAACATAGTCGATACTTTTTATCTTAAAATGCTTGAAAAAATTTTTACCTCGTAAAGTGAGTGCTACCTAGGCCTATCCTATAAAATAGGTACACGAATCTTAAAATATAATCAAATGTTACTCATCTGATAAGATTACATAATATTATGTTGTTTTACATTTAAGGAAATAAATGAAATTTTAAATTTAGATTTATAGAAATAGTGTTGATAACCTTGATAGTTTCAAAAGTTATATGCGTTGAAATGGAGTCCTTAATTTTTGGAATGAGTAAAAAATATAATGAACTCAAACACATACACGTATCAAATCCGTTGTATAAATAGAACCCAACAGCTCTTTCTATACAATATCGGCTCACTATGATGCATCAGTACCTACTTCTTCTATAGGAACAACATCTTGTTGCGACCATCCTTTCTGGTAAAAACATTATCTGGTTCAATCCGCTTCCATTCATCATCACCCTACTCACGTTCCCATTGCTGGGTCACAGTGACCTCTCTCTTGGCGAGAGAGATAAGGGCTTAATTCACTAAGTTGGCCAAGTGCGGGTTGGTGAATGTCACATGTCCTTTAAACTCTTTAAAGTTCTCAGTAAATGGCGCTTTCCTCACGATGCTTGTCCATTAATGTATCCGCTTCCATTAATGCTAAACTATGTTCACACATTAATATGATTGGTGGATATCTTACGCATCCATAGCAACGAGGCATATTTAGAGAATAGCTCATCTTTGGAGTTAAACATCCTTCTACACGTCTCAATTTAAATAGAACGAATGAAAAGTGTTGATGATACACAAATTAAATTAACGATATTAGGTCAATGTCATGTCCTCACAGTAATAAACACTACATCTTTAACCTTCGCTCTATGGGCTATAGGGAAGGCAGCCAAATCTTCAAGCATTTAAAATTTGTTAACGTTTTTAAGATAAAAAGTTTCTACCCACTCGAATAAATCCTCGTTCTAGCAGTATCTGTCTTGTTCGACGCAGGTAAATTATAGCGTCTAAATGCCAATGTATTAGTTTGAAATAATTGCCAGAATTTAGAAGGTATAATGTATTATTATAAATAGTCAGAATTAGGTATACGTGTGTGCCTAGAAACGAGATTGTCTTGCTAGTACTATACTCCCACACAGGAGGTAACAATAACCAATGACACTACAGTGCCAAAAAAAAACAATAATTCTGATTGTAGCCTATGAGCCTTAGAAAAAAATCTGAAATTAATTATACAGATTTTATGTGATAGTTCGTATATTATACCTTGGTTTGTATAATGTAGTCTACGAGAGAGAGGAACATATAATAATGATATGTCGTATTGATAAACTTATGGCTTCGGCCAAACGCGGGAAGCGATTCTACGCGGGAGCGTCTTCAACGTGGTAACTCGTTTACCTGAAAACGTAGCGTAGGTGTGCAGTGCAGGGGCCATAGTAAAGCATGCTTCCACTTCGCAGACGCTTTGGTCATGCAGATTTGGGCGAAACTTAAATACTCACCATAATCCATGTTACCTTTAATAAACATCTCGTCAACAATACTTAAGTAACTCACTGACAACTCATATTTGTATTAAATTCGTTGTAGGGATAGATAACTTCTGTCTGGCCCGGTCGGCCACCGAGGGTTTTTTTAGTGGGTCGCCATTTCTTGTCAACCACCCATAACCACATAACTTGTACCTTTCATGCAGTTTGGTATCTGGAAGCAGATTTATCAAAAAAAAAGATAAATTCTGATTAAGGACTAGGGTAAACACCGTGTCTGTATTGTCTTATTTGTATAAAATTTGGTGTATGGATAGATAATTTCTGAGACAGGACTTAAGCTTACCTCCGAGGGAAAATATGTTTTAACCTTCTTTTTAACCCGAGCAAAGCCGCAAGGCGGAAAGTTTGTATTATTATACTCTGAGCTCATTAGTAACGCGGGCACCTTCGCACGGGTATCAGTTGCCTGCTAACTAATCGTTTTGTGTATTACGATGCGCTTTTGTTTGCTACTAATGGTTTAACTAGGTATACATCTTCATAGTTTTTCTATGTATTAGTACCAGTAGTAACTGAAAGCTATTATTTTTCCTAGCAAGGAATTTGCTCGTACGGATGTGATATTTCGCTGAAATTAAATATTGCTAGTTTTGATACACTTCCTGATTTCCGGTTGAGGTGAAATTTGTCATGCTTTTGGTATTTCAATAAGGTACTCGTAGATAAGTTATAAAATAATAAGTTCGTTATTTAGTTTATTAAAAAAAATATTACTTGTAGTTTTCTTGCTAATGAAAAATAAAGAAAAATCAGCTTTCCTGCGATTTATATTTAATTCGCAGTTTCAAGCCCACTCCGGAACTTTGGTGCTCTGGAAAATCTTGATAATCTTTGTAATTTATTATAAAAAAAAATTTAAAGCAAAAATGGGTGCCCAGTATTTTGGGACGGGCTAACAGACGGACTAAACAGAATATCATTTATTTATGTATTCATCATGCCTATTGAGTGATAATACAATATTTTGATGGAAGGCTGATCTGTTGATGGAGCCAGAAGTTAGTATACTAATTCCGTTATAAAATAACATTACCCAATTTAGTTTAGGCCCGTATTCGTGTATGGGTTTGATTGCTTTTAATGTACTCAATGCTCTATGTAGTATATTATTATTATTATTATATTATTCATGAATATTCTCAAGATACATTTATTATAAAAAAAATACTAATCTAATGCAACCTTGAAGAAAAAGGCAGGTTTAAAACCATTTCTAACCATAGTTCCTAAACATTTCTATAAAATGGTCCACACCAAACCAACCTTTACGCTGATTCGATGTCGTATCCCCTTGTTTCTAAATACTATAAAACCAATATTGTAATAGTTTAACTTGAATATTCTTATGTAAAAATAACATACTAAATAGATTTCTTTACTAAACTAGCATTGCGCGTAGTTGCTTCGTGGGATCTCTGTGTATTTTTACATAAAAGGGCTAATATATAAATGGGCTATAAAATTACAATTTT
Organism: Gymnoscelis rufifasciata; assembly: GCA_929108375.1. Lineage (NCBI taxonomy): Eukaryota > Metazoa > Arthropoda > Insecta > Lepidoptera > Geometridae > Gymnoscelis > Gymnoscelis rufifasciata. Next base: position 4,729,858 of record OV815302.1, on the reverse strand, counting down.
TATATATAAATATTCGAAGTGAGATAGTAGTAAAACAAAGGTTTATCCTCTCAATAAACAATAGATATATTAGATTTTGGTATTATCTGGTAAACCTATGGCATAATACCATGGTCTGACTTAATTGCCTCGAAACCAAACCACCAAGCAATGCAATTACAAGAATATTATTGTACCTGATGTTACTGTAATAAATGATAAAAAAAACATTTGTAGGATACCTTTTACTGTGAATAGATCTTTCTGTAATTATTTAGTTAGGTAGATACAACCTTAAATAAATTTATATATTTTTATCCTGTTAAAACAATAGCTCTACCTTATTACTTTAGATTTACCTAAATAACTTTTTATATGGGTTATTTTTGTCAAAACTCATCAAAATGCCAATAAGCAGGCCAGGGATCTAAAGATGGCCTGAAGTAATTAGTTAAGGCTATATAGTAGCTTCAATAGTTATTGAATCATTACTTTGTATTTATCTAAACATAGGTATTAGACATCAAAGTCCCCCGCGCCTCGTCTAACTGTCTGCCTGCCGTTATGTTCAGGAAAAACTCAATTCACTCACTCAAACTACTGAATTGATCTTTATGCGGTTTTCTGCAATAGGTAGAATGATTTAAGAGGAAGGTTTTTGCATCCGCGCAAAGACGAAACGGGCCTACTATTTTTCTTATAAAATAAAATTGGAAACTTCATGCTGGCAACTACAAAAAAACCTTTTAAAGTTCTGCTGAATAAACCAAAGTACTAAAACACTAGAAGTGTTTAGAGGTGACTCTAAGAAGGGGAGAAGGCTCGATCGATGGGCCAATTAAGTGCCACACAACAGCCTCTCGATTCTGAGAATGATCTTCAATAGATCCGCTAAACATACCAATATCTTCCCGCAGTTTGGATATTAACATTTATTTTTATTATAATCTATTTTTTTTTATTTGACTGCTCCAGAAGGGCTTTTATGTTATTCGAGAGTGTGTAAGTACAATTGTTTGGCACGCTCTGAAGACTGAATGGCTCTATGGTTATATTATTGAGAGGTGTCGTTAGATGCGTGTTAACCCTGAGAATGTGTATCAAAATAAAAGATATAATCTCAAAAATAAAATCGTAGTCGGGAATTTTTTTTTCTTAAATGATGCTTGTTACGTTATTTCGATTTAGGTCCTATTTTCATTGCACCAGAACCTAACTCAAATGATGCAATCCATGGGTTCGTAGATATTTATGATGAAGTTCAACTTAACAAGACAATTGTAAATAAATAAATATAAATAATAGTATATCTTACGTAGTTCTAAATAGCTAGTTAAGCCTTTGTCAGAGCTTCGCGTGTTGTGGTCTGATTTTCTCGAAGAATGCGCAAGAGTGCTATGTCAGAAAATCTAGCAATGTTAGTGTTATCGCTAAGAATAGCCATAAATGTATGATTTATAAGCATCGCGTCGTCTTTCCTTTGCTGCCATTGGCTTACGTAATAAAACTCTACGCGGTTGCTATTGTTGCTGGAAATGGCATATTTTTAGAAGCAGCGCCGGAAAATTAAGTTTAAATGCCACCATTAAACTTTTATATGGCCATTGGTACAAATAAAAAATCTTTGGGTGGACTAGAACAGGTTCTGCTTGTTTTATTTATACTGTAAATTTCGCTATTACATTTGCAAGATATTAAGGTATTTTTACTGATACTATCTTTGGTAAGTATATTGGATTTAATGAAAAAGATACAAAACGTATTTTTTTGCGATATTTTTCTACCTAATTATTTAATCTTTACTTTTCATTAAAGATTACAAGCAATTGGCCGTAAGTTGAGCGCTTAAAAGTGAAATTCCCGGGTCGAGTCAAACCGGGGTAATCGCGGGCGCACGCTCAGTGCCTGATTTAATATTTATCTGCCGCTGACCTCTTAACAAGCGGTAAATGACGAACACTCCGTAAGTGTATCGCCTGCACTGCATGCAGCGTGCCTGCCTTAGCCGCCTCCGACCTGATGTGACATAACAGCCGTCGCCCCGCCCACGCGCTCTCGCTCACTCAACACTAGAGTGACAGGGACGCCACACCTCCCGTCGAAGCCTCCGCGCGCAGTTTTCTCAGAAAAGCCGAGTGCTATTACCGCTGTTCTGCTCGCAGTGCCCTTCGCTCCTCTCATGAATGAATCCCGCAGGTGGATGCTTTCCTGAGCGATTATCCAGTTCCGAAAGATGCGCGCCAATTTTCAGCACGCCACTCGGTAATTTACAGTGGCCGATGGGCTGTTACGCTTTCGGATAATTTGGAAGGCTTCACAGGAAGTCGATAGTTGGGAGCACTTTCGCCGGAGATTATAGTCTGGCTGATGTTCATGTTTCTGTCGATCTTTGTTCGTCGATGCCCGAAGGCGGTTGCCAGTGTTGGCTCGCGTGATCGGGCTATCGTAGAAGATTTAGTAGCTGCTGCCAATGATTGTACAAATTGATTCCAATAGTATTAATAAACCATTTAATTTTATCTGTTTAAGTGGGTGGAAGTACCGATGCGTATGGCGGCGTTTAGAATCGAATTCAACACGACTAGAATTGTTATTGATATTCGTCCAACTATAAAAGCTTATGCAACTATGCACTAATCCCAATCATAAATACATAGTTAGTACTTACATTTTTAAATGAAGTTACCGTCAATTTTCTTTAGTCTGAAGTTACGTACTAAGGCCTAGTACCCGCTCTGTTAACTTTAATTTTCGCAATTTAAAAACATAGTCATTGTTATTACAAAGTCACGCTTTTATGTTCACGATTTTAAGTTCTCAGATAACGCTGTTTTACGTAGATTTTTGATACCAACATGCATGGCTCAACAAACTGCTCATTAAAGTTTATTGGCCTAATAACCATCTAAAAAGATGAAAATTCTGATGACGTTTCATTCTGAAGTTAGTCTACTTTCTTGACCAAGAATATCCTTTCTAAGAGTCAAACAGACTGCATTACAATTAAACCCTAAAAGGATAAGGCTTTTGTTCAAACCAATGTTTATTTATTTAATTTACTATGTTAGGACATCCAACCCTAACCAATAAAACGACCACATAATGTTATGAAAGGGAACTCTAAACATGAACGAATATTATAAAAAATGTTTTCTCGTGATATAGAAAATTCATTAGAGTTTAATCCCTAATGAATTTCCTGTATGGAAATAAATGTAGTCGAACAGCTCAAGCTGTATTTATGTGTAACAAACATGTTGCCATAAATTTTCCCCGTATATGGAAAAACCCAAACCACAAATTTAGTAAACCCGCAAGATACATGAATAGTTATAAAACATGTTGCCATTTTAGGCATAGTAAACTTTACATTCGAAGAAACAATTTATTTAATTTTATTTGTTGAATTAATGTGATAATTAAATTACAAATGAATAATGGTAATGTATTTATTTATCTCTTTTTTTTTTAATGTAAGATAAGCCTTCATTTGACCACAATCTCACCTGATGTAAAGTGACGTTGTGGTCTAAGATGGGGCATGAAGACCGAGACACTTCAATTTTACTTTGTTATATAGCGCCGCCTTTATTTATTTTCCAATTTAACTTGTGACTGTGCTGCGTGCTAATACTTATTTGTCATATGGGTCAGTCTATTTTCCTAGCCGGTTAAAACATTATTGCTTGCGGCGAAAGAGGTAGCTAGTTCGATTCTCGCCGAGGGGTCAAGTATTCTGCAAGCACTTTCTCCTTGATCTTTTATGTATATTAAAAAAATATCTATGCATGTGTGTCTATTATATTAAGTATTTCAGATGTCTAGTACCCGTAACACAAGCTTAGAGCTTACCACGGCGGATATATATATTTATTTCATTTATATAATATAACATTACATAATAAAAAAATTAGTTATTTATCGGTTCGAATCACCGATGACGTCATCTAAAAATCGCATTTCATTTACTGAACCCATATATTTATCTATTTTTATAATAAGTATTAAATATTGATCAAATAAATCCGATACCTTCACTATACAGTGATCGGTAGAATGTATCTTATCAACATTTAACCAAGTGTGAGTCACCTTAATCTCCACCCAGTGATAACAACAAGATAAGGAAGACGTACAGTCAGCGTCAAATTGAATGTATCTATCTAAATTAAAAATTTTATACAACCCCCGTTTCCAGAACTTAAGTTCCCTTAAAAGTAAAAAGTCATACTATGTATTTTATAATGTGCACGTGATGCGCTTTCATTTGAGACCCCACTCGAATATATTTCCACATTTTCGGTTTTACGTCCCCACTTTTTACCCTCATAACTTTTAAACGGGTCAACCAATATTCAACAAACATGTCTAAGAACACTCGCGCAAAACTCAACTTTCATGCAAAAAAACTAAATAGAAAATCGCTCCATCCGTTCGGGAGCTATGATGTCCAAGACAGACAGACAGACAGACACGTCTAACTTAAAACACCCATTTTCAGCCATTTTTGTCGGGGGTTAAAAATAATACTGTAAAACGTAAAACTAAATTAAATCATGCAGTTTAAATTAAAATAATATTGTATGCGCCCAAAGTGATCAAAATATCTCACGTCTATTGTTTCATATTTATATAAGCTGACAGGATGTTCAAAATGATCTGTGCAAACAAAGCTATCAAAGGTAACATGCAAACTCAGTGAGACTATATATTAGACTATAAAAGCTATGTTTGCATAAATATGAAGCAAGAGGAGTGAGATATTTTGACCAATTTTGTCGCACCTTGGGCACCATATTAAGATGATTCGAACTGCTCATAACAATTTGATTTTATGTTATTCATATTATTTTGACTAATCGAGACCCTTATATCAATATGTTGCTGATTGTACCTTCTAATCGTCTTTTCAAATGGGTTCACCACGATGAAACACAGCCTACCCTGGTCTGATGAGAGATCTTTTTCATACAAAAGATCTCTCATGAAGATAATGTTATGATTTCTTCGTCAATGAACATAATCGGTTAAAATTAATAAATAAAAAGATTGTTTTTACTTCAAACTTTTATGTATGAAGCAATTTTTACCAAAAAAAATATATTTTAAGAAAATCCTAGTTTTACACGCAACGGCGATGTCTGTGTTTTTTAGTTTTGAGATTTAATTACAAACAATCATTGAAACAGGTGATACTAAATAAAATTAAAAAAAATTGAATGCAACGTCAGGTTGAAATTATTTCCTCGTATCTTTCAAACGTCTAAACTGATTTCCATAAAACTTGCTGTTTCAACAAAGGTTTGCTTGTAAACATTTGATTTTTCATTGACACTTTGACTCCTCATATACGGTTAAAACTATTTTAATAATTATTATTTTCCCGGCAATAATTTGTTTTTTTCTCGGCAAACATAATTGGCTAATTGGTCCAGGCGTTATTGAGTTATGCGCTTAGCAACACATTTTGCGATTCATTTTTATACATAAGAATAGCTAAAACACTCTTCGGTAACCCATCTTTCAAACAAAAGAATCAGAATCAAAATCGGTTTATCCGTTTGGGAGCTAAGATACCACCCACAATTTGGACACAAGTGAAACTTATAACCCTCCGTCACTACCCCTTACGTCGGAGGCTAAAAATGTATTCATTCATTTCATTAACTTCACCTTCTCAAAATTTTAAATAATCCCTCACACACACACAAAGTATTCGATACACGTTTTGATTTAATCCATAAAGACTTGCTTTGTTCTGCTTTTATGTACTCATACTTTGTAACAAAACAGTTTCCAGCTAATAAAAGATAATTCAATAATCACGTAAATCAGTGTAAGTCTGTTGATGCATTATGTATAAGGTAATGAGGCTAGTACAGCCCCGTGGTAGCGTCGGGCCTGCGCCGCGTTTCGGCGAGGCAGCTAAACCGGTTGCCAGTAACAGTAGCTTTACGATTGTTCCACGAGATAGCTGCCTACTTACATGTAGACAGTAAGTACCATTGCTGTATACTTACTTGTTGAAATTAATAGAACTACAAGGAGGCTTTTTTAAATGGGTAGAACGGGGCCCTAGTAATGAGACTTCGTCATCTGGCTGTCTGCTTGTTTGTCTTTCTACTAAACAACAACAAATACAAAAATACATAATAAATATATATATATTATATAGTATTTGGAGGTTTTGGCTGTTCACGTCCGTAAGTGGTAACCCTCTGAATCCTTACACGTGACCTCCGGGCTGGGCCAGTGCGTGAAGCGATTTTTTCGTGTTTCGTAATGTGGTCCGGAGAAGCCATCTTCTAGGCCTTCATGCTCCATCTTAGACCACATCTTCACTTTACATCAGGTGAGATTGTGGTCAAATGAAGGCTTATCAATAATAAAAAAAAAAAAAAAAAAAAAAAAAAGTATATATTACTTATTAAGTGGGCCAGTCTTGTCACAGACAGGCAGACGAAACAGTCTGGGTTGTAGTTTTACCTTTTGAATATAGAACTATAAAAATACGTTTGTAATAAAGTGTGCATCTAAAACCGAGGAAGTTAAGACATACAGAAACCTTAAATTTAAATTGAACGATAGCAATACTGATAAAAGCTATGTTATCTTATGACATCAATCCAGCTGTATTGATATTTCAAGGTTTTCTCGCAAAATAACGAGGTGAGAAAGGAAACATTAATTGTATTGACAATTACAAGGTCGGTAACTCAAGCTTTATTTGGTCGAGGCATATAATTGTATAGGTCCAATTATAACTTTACATCCCTGCTTACATGTAGACAGTAAATTTAAAGACTGGGTTATTATAAACTCTAATGAACTCTATAGTAAAACAGCAAAACCATCTATCCATCCATCTATCTTTCTGACTTTTGACTTCTGACTGCCTTCAATTCATGTCTTTTACTACATCACCATTTTAGCCATACGACGTCCACACTAGGTACTGGACATAGGCCAAAACCTATGTGTAATTTAAATCTCGGAAACGGCTCCAAAGAGTTTCATAAAGAGGTTCCAACATTTTTGCCTTAAAAATTCATATTAATTTCAGCGGCCACTTATTGTTTGTAAACAAATGCTTACGAGATTGAATACTCTGTCGATTGACATGCATTTTATTACTGGCCGAATAAAATAAATTTTGAGATTCCTCCGAAGTTTAAAAGATATGCCAAAATGTTTAAACCCGTAAAGGCGACCTTAGAGGGCGATTAATTGGTCCAGCTATGTAGATTTCGTTAATAAAAACACCACTAAGGTCGTCGGTAGAAAATTAATTAAGAAAATCTATAGCCAAGACGCTGAAACTATACCGTGCATAAATAAATAGATAATAATTAAGATGAGTTTTCTCCGCTGCGCGTGCGCACAAAAAACGAGCTACGAGTATGATTCACCGATCGTTACCACCGGGTCGGGAAATTCCTGTGATCAGACTTTCATCTCTCATCTTTCCTCGGCTCATCTATCTTTCTTAATAATACTTAAAGCTATTATTTAGGGTTTGCACAATTTTCAAGTAAAATTAGTCAAAAGTTAAAATATAGTCAAATATTTATATTTACTACTTGCGGCCCGCCCTGGCTTCGCACGGGCAATTATTCAAATATCGTATTCGAACCATCCTTGGACCCCTACGTCCATTTAAAAAAAGGAATTGGTTAAATTAGTTCGAGCGTTGTTAAATAATGCAGCATTTTGAGATTCATTTTTAAATTATAGAAGATTATATTTATACAGGTACCACCATCTCCGAGTTATTTAACATTTAGAGAATTAGACAATGGTTAAAGTATAGAGCTGTTTCGCTCAGTCACATGTGATAAAGCGATAGATAGATGACATAACTGACCATTGACACGTATTATGGACATAACTAACCACTGCTTAGTTTACTCGATTTTTGTGGAATAAGCCCTTAGAACAGTGGCACTAGAGAAATTTATATTAAAACAGATTTATGATTATTGGTTAAGTCTATTGTTTTTATTTTTCCCCGACTATGCTAATAATAATATCGTGAGGAAACTGACATGTTCTGAGAACCTTTAAGACTTTGAAAGACATGTGACATTCACCAACCCGCACTTGGCCAAGTGGTGAATTAAGGCCTAATCTCTCTCGTCAAGAGAGAAGTCCCTGTGTCCCAGCAGTGGGACGTTAATAGGGTGATGATGATTGATAATGCTAATAATTAAGATATAAGGCAAAGACCTCGCGAATTAACCTCTTCTTTTCCGATCTTCGTGGCGTTCAGGTATATATTAGCTAGATAGCTAGATACAGAATACAGATCATTTATTTGCACACATGGGTTACATACAGGGTCTTGTTTATCAATATAATAAGCACCATACATGTATTGCCTTAGTCTAGGGCATGCAAATTACATAAATGCAAGGTTTTACTGAATTAAAAAAACATTTATATTATATATCTATTAAATCAATCTTTGTTATCTAAGTCAGATATCTTAAATAAAAAGTAATTTAATTGCTTTTGCTTGATTATTCTAATAAAAACAGCCGACTTTTTAATTAACTTTTATTGAGTAATTTACTCTTAGTGTTATTTATATTAAACCTACTTACTAATATTACAAACGCGAAAGTTTGTGAGGATAAGAGTGTTTGTTGCTTTTACTAATAAAGGGATGTCGAAGAAAGTTCACAGCAATAATAGTTCTGTTCATTCACATCAGAATAGCACATAGGCCTCTTTTTCACCGCGGTAAAATACACCACATTCTCGGGAAAATCCGAAGCCCGATTAGGATACAATTTTACACGTATATACGAGTATATACAGATTATATAGATAGCTGGTGTCCCAGTAAATGAAAAAAGCTACTTTTTACCGTGGGGATAAAATATATAACACATATCGCGGCAAAAAAAAAGTATATTAAATAAAAAAAAATAAAAATGGTTTTTATTGTAAAAAAAAATTACAAAAGGTACATCTTATCGTTAGTACGATGTCTTACAGACGACCTATGCTACATTAAAACTAAACTAGACTAGGTTTAATTGCACCAGGTATACGAGTAATATTTTGCATATAGTCAATGCTACGGATCCTTCTGAACTAATCAGTGACTGTATCTCAGAGGATCCGTATCTCGACAGCAGCTCAACTCCCCGATACTGCTGCATTTATGGGCGCTTCTCCCCGTTACTATGCTTCTGTTATACTTAATTTAAATTTATCGATACATATACATTAGTCTGCAAGTATTACATATCATAAAGGTGTACATGGTTATATACACACATATATAGATAGCTGGTGTCCCAGTAAATGAAAAAAAAAACATTAAAGCGGCAAAGCCACGGGTGGAGATATTAAATATTATAAACCTGAAAACTTTGGATTACGACTACTATTTTCGACGACGTGACATTGTGACGTCAGGGACGAAGTGTTTGGTTCACAAACATACTGAAAGTTTATTGCCATGGAAACCAATAGTCTTCGTCTTCTAATATTTCGGCTAAGCGATGCGTTTTGGAATTTTGCGCATGCATATCAAAATAGTAACATTTTGATGATTTTGACAATGAAATAATGATCAATTTTAAAAGTAATTGTTAAGGTATGTTTTTATACATTTATTGTTTCAATCTTAATGATTTTGAATAAGTGATAAACCTCACTTTTGAGGTGAACTATTTTTGATCCTACGTGCGAAGGTTTCACGGAAATCTTGTTCTTTTTCTGCATAAAAATAAAAAATAGCATAAGTAATATTTATATAAAAATGTATTTGAAAAAAAAATAGAATTCATTTTAAATTCTCGTGCATATTTCCTAGTCTTGTATTATTAGCTTCAACTCTTATCAGATTGGAGATTATTTTATGTTTCTGGAAATTGTAGCTACTGTTTTGTAATTTTAGTACTTATATCTTTGAGATAAGGTTTGTTATGAACAAGCTCGGTTTATGTAGGCACCTATTTGTTTATTTTTATGAATAACAAATTAATGTGTCATTTAGATAACGACTTACACGTGTGTATTTGGCTGCTGTGAAATTGAAGCAAATTTAAGTTATTTAAGGCAAATGTTGAAAAAGGTTTTTTTTTAAACCTAGCTTTTATTACATGCTTTCCATATGATTTATTTTATTTTACTGTATTTTAGTGCCAGTCACATCACAAGGACAATCAAAATGATATCTGTTTAACCAGAATTATGAAAGTTGTTTTTGTTTTGTTATAAACTACCAAAATCTAGCAGTTTATTATATAATTTGCAATTATTGTAATTGTCCGATAGCCTTGGGTTCAAAACCCGCAACGTGCACCTCTAAAATTATCTTCTTAAAAAAATGATGTGCGCTGTAAATAAGACAAAACATTTTAAGGAAACCGGCATGTTCTGAGAACTAGGAAGAGTTTGAATAACATCTGACATTCACTAACCCGCACTTGGCCAGCGTGGTGATTTAAGTCATAATCTCTACCGCCTAGATCTAGTCCCAGTGTCCCATCAGTAGAAACGTAAATAGGGGTGCTTATAAGGATTATTATTATGTATGAGGATTATTATTCTTGTTTTTGTCCGATTATAGAATTCATAATATATTAAATTCTTAGTTTAATAAAATTGTGATAAGGTTTATCATTTCATATCTTTTAATTAGTTACACAAGTGGCATGCTTTTAAAAATATTAGGTACATAAGTAAATTGCATGCTTTATTGTCTGTTAATTCTTAATAGATATTTATACTTACTGTTAAATACGTCATTTTGTATATACCCATATATAAAACCATAAAAATGACACAGTTCTAACAGTCATAAAACAATTGAAGGACAAGTAATTCTAAAGAGTACTATGATCTAAGAATGATAAGAGCTGCAGGCAGGATTCCTAGTACATTATTACATTAGCTAACAAACGTGGAACATTCTTAACTAACATTCGACGTCGAGATAAGAACCGAAGGAGTGGTGACATCACTCGGAACAGACTATGTCTCGATAAAGAAAGTGTTGTGTAACCTTTACTTGATAAGATAAACTCAAAAGTACATAATTAGCAAATGGGAACCACGCGAATCAATTCCATCAATGAGTCAGTTATGTAACCGTCAAAACAAATATAGGAGAACAATGTGTTATAGATTGAAAGCGAGCTAGTCAGGCGCAAGCGACTTGGCACACACAGGAGAGCATTGGATCCAAACTCGAAATCTCAAACCTGTTTTCTGACATTTCGTGTCCTTATCTCGTAACCGGGTCTGCATATGTTCGATCTCTGTCTGTGAGTCACCGTTTCTTCGTATCGCCGCTCTACACACTTCATGGCCACTCGTCCAACTTCGTCACGCTTTGGCTGCAATGACTGCTCGCTTAATGCGACAATAAATTTATTGAAATTACAATTTCCAAATCGATTTTTTAAGATTTCTATATCCGGTCATCAAATATCGAATTATTTGATAGTGTACTAAGCAGGTAGACAAAATGTGGGTTAGTGGCGTGTGGATAGATGCATCAGCGCATAATATCTTTCAAGATCACGTAACGATGTGTTTATGGATCGTTATGATTATGCTCTACTATTTAAAGCTTCAAAATTGTCCGTGGTAGAGTAATAACAAATTAGCATTTATGTATGCATTTCAATGTTTGTTAAACAATACAATAGAGCGATTAAATATTTTGATTTCTATGAAATAATTTGCAGTTACGCAAGGCAAGAGCTGCAAGCGATCGCGACCCACATTTAATTTCAAAGATCGTTGAATGAAGGTGAAGGGACTTTTAATTGAAATGACACGGAGATAAAGCCAGAAATTTACACAGCTTTTAAAACTCAAACATATGTATGTTGTTTTGGCGAAGCGCTTATAAACATCGTGAATTCCGCGTAAAATCCTAATTTGCAAAGTTCGACTATTGACTCGGCTTTTTATGAATTGACAAGGCAGATTCATGTTTGTTTAAACTAACTAAATAAGTAGGTATATCCTACCTACTGTATAATTTTCATAAAAATAATTAAAATCACAGATGTGTTAACTATATTTCATGCTACTACGAGTATAATTTTAGATTGTTATTCTACAATATAGTCGTCAAGAGTTTGGATGTACATTACGTAGATTTTTTTAATAACTACTTTTTAAAAACAGTTTCTTAAAACATAACCATATAAGTATCAACCATAATTTGCATTATAGTATTAATTATCGTTCAATTATATTATGCGAATTTACTATTATCAACCTGTTACGGAAAACATCAAAAACCGGTAACTTCTAATTATTACGAAATTCGTTATGGCTCGGAGTTGCATGACATTGACAGCTACCATGGTCAAAGTCATAATCATAACCCGTGTTTGTTTTAACATGGCGCCTGCGCCTATACACGCTCTCAAGTGTAGAAAGAGAAAGGAAATTGAAAAGTAGGTAATGTTTTTGCTGTTCTCATTGTACGGTGCAACGCGCGGCCGAATGATTCATCAACGCGTGGGCCGCTATTGTACACTCAGCTTTAGAAATGTGAGAGTTTGAGTAGTCTACATAATCTGAAAATCAAAATGCTATTTATTTTTTGCGTTTAAGCCGTTGTTTGACAACGATCTCGATCACAACAAGTGACGATTTGGAGGGATAGATCACAAGATCAAACATTTTTTGGTATTTATTCACTTCTTTGAATACACTCGTAGTAGTTTGATATTACGCAGTGCAAATTATTTTGTTGTGGTACAGTCCTGTTTCTATACAACTATCCACTAAACATCAAGTTGTCATGTTTGGCACATATATTCCCTCAATATGAGAATCCGTACTTACAATTCAAACTCTTTTAATCCGTAATTTTGACACCAGACGCTCATAACATTTTGACACTAACTGTACCTTAGAACTATTATGTATATATCTTCTGTTGAACATGAGATTACACTCTTGCCATTGCATATAAAACTAGTCATAAATTAAGATTAATATAGTGACTATTTGCCCGCCAATTACATCTGAATTCCAAACAGTCTAGATAGCAATTCCTGTTTTTGAACAATGCAATTGCGTAAAGTCTAGTTGGTAGAATTCGAAATAGGCGGTTCATTAAGCCTTCATTGTTATATCTCATAGTGTCATGCCGTTGTTTACCTTTCACCACAACGGCGCGGTGACGCCAGAATTCACTCCACCACCGCCACTATTATAAAGATCTATACCTGCTTTATTTAGAGAGGTGTTTCCTTTCATAACAATGTTTTATCTTTCCTCTATCTCGTTAAAAGATTGTAGCTGTATTGTCACGGTACAATATCTTGCCGGCATTTATCAAGTTTCGGATACAAATAGGCGTGATTCATGGTTGCAAAACGTTCGCGATGGTAGAGCGGTGCATTGCATAGAGTTGTCTCTAGTGACCTTTTATTAGAGCGATTCAGTCGAACGGCGTTTGTGCTGTGCCGTAAGAGTATGTACCGAAATATAACCTTTGGAGTATGGCAAAGTTACAATGTAATTTTAAGAACGTGAATACTGTGTATCACCTAACAAATAAATAATATGCTTCAATTGTTTAATTAAAAAATTCAGCAGGTAAATTGCATCTTTATTAATCTGTGTACATTTAAAAATGTTTTGTTGTTTATTCATAGTTGTAGATACAGATAAAATTTGAAAATCTTTTGCTGCTTCATGTGCGTACTGATATATATATGTATGTAATATTTACATGGAAACTTATCACAAAAGAAGAAAAAAAAACAGCAATATGTAATTATTTTATAATTACAGTAATTGCTGCCTTTGTAGATTAATTAAAAATATTATACAATTAATGTTATGTTTATGTGGTAAATATTCTTTTGCTTTACACCTACCTACCATAATAATTAGCATAACCAAAGTAGGTAATTTTTCCACCTTTAGTACCTACCTTCGTTGCATGATGATGAAGAGAATAAAACATATTTTTAACGTTCATTTAATAGGAAGCGTTACAAAGTTTTTACGCGACTTTTTAATGTTCATAAAAAACTTTATCATTGCTCTTACAATTAAAAATAGTTGCGAAGAGTTTGTCAAGCTAATTGCGACATAAAATTAATCTTTTAGGACCGTTAAATGACAGTGTATTCAGTATTGAGCAAAGGGTTCATTTGTGAGTGAGACATCATAAACTTCTGTGAAAATTGTGTAGCATATTCATTCCGATTAGTAAAACTAGTAGGTACCTACTCAACTAAATATCACTTTATCATAAGTAAATTCAGGCGAAAATCGAATCAATTCTTCCTTTAATTTTAGCTTAGAGAAAAATAGTTGTTACGATTGTATCTTTTGAATGGCATCATAAGTGCCATTTTTCTTACAATTTGACGGTTTCCATTGCCGTGGGACACCCTTTATAAGATATTAACTAAAATAATATGACAATATTTAAAAAAAGTCTAGACTAAGTTCTATCGATTGCTAATACTGCATCTAAAATAAAAACTGCTAGAAAGATTACTTTAAAATATACTATTAAAATTAACATACGCCTACATTATAATAGTTTCATTGAAATAGAGATAGTAAGTTAGATTATATCAATGAATTGTAGGGCACAGGAAGTGAAACTCGCGTTTGGTATCGGCTCACTGCGTAGGATAGATTTCACAAGCTCAGGCGCTAAAGCTTAAAGAGCTTTTAGCTTATAATTCGTTATGAAGCATTTATCTAAGAATAAGGAGAAGAAAGACACTTTGAAGAGTTTTAAGGACATGTGACATACCTTGCTGTAATACAGTTTCTAACTAGCACAGGAGTAAAGTCTTATAAACCTCGTTGATTTTGGAGTCCTTTTTTTGGCTTTTAATAAATGATTAATGATTTATTCAACAACCTGCCCTTAGCCAGCGTTGTGAATTAAGGTCTTAGCTCTCTAGCCTATCTTTTCAAGAGGGAAGTTCCTGTGTCCCAGCAGTTTGAATGTAAATAAGCACCCCTGCTTATGCTTATGTATCCATACCAAAAAGCACTTCTACAACCAAATAGTTCTGAAATTTATTGCCAGATATAACGTTATTCAGAAACAAAGCGTCGGTCATTTATTAAGCGCTAGTATATTTTATTGCCAGTTCAGTATCGCACGATGCAGATTTAGGAACAGTCAGTACGGCCTATATGAGTTTTAGGATGGTGGGGGGCGACATGCATAATTCAAGCCTCATTTCTATTCAACGCCGACAGGCCCCCGATAAAAACTTCTCGTTTGACAACTTGGGCGCCTGCACCCTTTGTGCTGTACTTACTTACGTCATGTCAGCTAAACTAAAACATACGATCGGAGCTTTTTTTGTCACTTTGTAGTTTACGAGGCGAAAAATTGAAAGCGAAAACAAAAATTCAGTGTTTTGAGCAGTAGCTACTTCATCATATTGTTATTACGTTGAGATGTCGTTTAGTGCCCAGTTTCGATAAAGCATTGCTAATTGTTGATAAAGTTATTAACGGACCGTTGATATTGCTTCGACGGTGATATTAATCTAATATATAAAATTCTCGTGACACGGGGTGCGTAATCGAACTCCTCCGAAACGGTTTGACCGATTTTGATGAAATTTTTTGTGCTTAACCGGTATCTATGAGAATCGGCCAACATCTATTTTTCATCCCCCTAAATGTTAGGGGTAGTCCACCCCCAAATATTTTTTTTTTGACGGTATTTTTAATTTTTTTTTATGATACAACATACAAAAATACTTACAATCCTCAATTTTCACCCTTCTACGATCAACCCTTATTTTTAATAGCCATTTTAGTATGGCAAAACAACGTTTGCCGGATCAGCTAGTAGGAAGATAAAACGAGTCTTCACCCAATTAATATTAGCGTATTAACGTTAAGGGTATTAACCTTGAAGATGAATAAAAACTTATCTCAGGAAAGAAATAAATATCTTTGATACATAGAAGTGCATAATTCAAGAATCATTTCTATTCAACGCCGACTGGCCGCTGATAAAAACTACTCGTTTGACAACTTGGGCGCCTGCACCCTTTGTGCTGTACTTACTTACGTCATGTCAGCTAAATTAAAACATACTATATGATATTGTCACTTTGTACTTTACGAGGCGAAAAAGTGGTTGGAGTTCACGGTATCGAACTGAGCTTCGTGAATCATATTGTGATTATGTCAGTTTATGCCGTTTTAATAAAGCAAAATGAATTGTTGATATATATTTGTTAACGGACCGTTGATATTGCTACGACAATCATATTAATATACAGTCATCCATACCACATACACAGAGACTTAAAGAGTTCGTTGAATATTGAAACCGGTCAAATTTTAGTCCTTCGAGATTATTTACATATAACTTCATACAAGGAAGTATTTAACTTGTTTAAATATCATAGTTTTTAGGGTACCGTATTTAACAACATTAAGACTTAAAACGGGTACTTAACACAATATCTCGAAATATCGGGGATCTTAAGAACTTGACAGTCTTTGAGTTTTATATATGATACAAATAAGTTCCGCAGTATTTGTATATAAGAAGTGTCATTTTAAACATGACAGATACTTAATTACTTATAATAGCGGAGCTTCGTTCATTAAATCAACAAACGCAATGCATCATCCATTAGTTCAATAGATCTTCGGCGTTGCGTTAGTGAAAGGTCAGAGATCAAATGAGAAGTCGTAACCTCAGAATAACCAACTAATGGTACACGAAGCGAGCATAAGACTTGTAGTAGTAGTAGCTGAGATTCACTAAACTAATAGAATCTAGTAAGATATATCGTTCACTATATATTTATTTATTAGACACACAAAACACGTTACAACATTTACGACTACAATATTTATATCTAAACCTAAGATCTATATATATTTTTATAGTACTTAAAACAATACTTAAAAATTATTTATTTTCTCCTTGGTCTGTGTGTTTAATATGTATAATAAAAAATATCTATGTATGTATGTCTATTATATTAAGTATATCAGATGTCAGTACCCGTAACACAAGCTAAAGAGAGGGCTAGATCTTGATGAGTGGATTGTCTAAAAAAAAATCCTTGAATTGTGTTGGTCCAGTAGTATTGTAAAAGATAAGTTAGAAAGGGATTTTATGTTACTAAATGATTTTAAATCTTAATATCTCTATATCCTTCATCTTTTTTAAACGTATAATTAACCTCACAACGCAAACGCCATAAAGATTTTTGCTAAAATTTTTGTGAAAAAATAATCACGTACATACTCAGCAATCCTTGCGTCATCAATAAAACTCCAATGTCGTATAATACATTAGGACACAGGAGACGACATACGAACGTTAAAAATAATCTATCAAATGCTACGTTCGATTGCACGGAAGGTGCGTAAGAAAATTTACAAGTCCATAGAGTTGAATATCGAAGCGGTCACGGGCAGTGTGCCAAGACAAGAGCGTTCAATCATGTTGCTTCCGCGCAGGCCCTGACGCCATACGATACCAGTCTAAGAGCCATGCCACACGACGCGGCCGCACCGCATCATGATCATCCAGATTATCTATGACTAGTAGTGCCCCGCGGTGTTACCCGCGTTTTAATTAATTTGCCCGCGGAATGTACACTTTCCCGCGGTTTAAATTAGCCTATGTCCTTTCTGAGGCTTTAGAGATTCTGTGTACCAAATTTCATTTAAATCGGCTCAGTAGTTTTTGCGTGAAAGCGTAAAAAACAAACTTACATTCACATTTATAATATTATTAGGAAGTATAAGTATATAATATAATAATTATCAACTACCCAGTGATTGCGGCGCCGTAGCGCTTTGCGGCACTGTAGCGGCGACGAATGAGATAGTTGATACTAATACGACGACAATTTATAATAAAAATAATTGAGTTTCCGTTCTTACTTCTTAATCTATAAGAGTTATTTGCCATTTCGCTACAGAACCCTTTTTTTTAAGCTGTATAAGCCTTTTTGACCACAATCTCACCTGATGTAAAGTGACGATGTGGTCTAAGATGGGACATGAAGACCTAGAAGGTAGATGGCTTCTCCGGGCCACATTACGAAATACGAAAAAATCGCTTCACGCACTGGCCCAGCCCGGAGGGTGGTGATAAGCCGCGGCCGAAGCCTACCACCAGAGACTGTTCTTAGCACCACCCGGAGGTCACGTGTAAGGATTCAGAGGGTTACCACTTACGGACGTGAACAGACAAAACCTCCAAAAAAACCCTAAATGTTTTCAACCCTCCCCGCGTAGTCTTAATTCTAATGTGGGTGCGGTTTGTCCACAACCTCACCTGATGATAAGTGTCGATGTGGACGAGTTTGGATCACAAAGATCTAGAAGGTCTATTCACAGCTGAGCACAATTTTATTGAATGAAGGAAACCTGAGCGGCATAACGGCACCTGTGCCGTATCGCATCGTGTGGCATGGCTCTTACCCTTCCATACCTGTAAATGTAATTATACTTGATGTTTATGAATTTTGAACGCAAATCGCTCCGAATGAGCTTCGGATCTTTATAGCCTTAACAATCGTTTACTAGGTATTGAAAGTATTTTCAATTAGCAACAAATAATTTATGACGCCGTGGAGCGTGTAATTTGCTTAGCCGAAGACAATTGCATCGCCGTAAATCCGGTAAATAAAAGTACTAGTAATTATCCTTAACTTTTTCGATTTCTCTATAGGGACTAAAGGTAAATTCAAGGACGGTTTTTTTTTATATGGGTATTGGATATTCAACGAGAAATTTACAAATGACTTAGACACAAAAATATATTATAATTAAACATTTTACTATTGCATACTGTTAAGTTCTTAGTAATTTGGAGGTATTTTAAGACACTAAAAACCTTGGATCTTAAAATCTTAAGAATACACATATTTATTATTTCTTTGTCATTATGGTCTGCGGCAGGCAAAAAGTAATAAGTTTCTGACACGAAGTCACAGCTTGCACTGTAGCTGCTGCTACATGTAACCACAATAAACCAGCGACGCCAAGAGCTTTTTATTACGATAATCGTAAGCCTACCGTTCTTTTAGTTTTTTTTTTTGTTATGTTCACAAATAAATAGTTGAACGTTAGCCTGAGATTGATAAAAACCTGAGGTTTAGTCAACAGATTTAGATTATTTAGATTTAGATTTAGTCTGCTTTTATATCTTTTAAAACTTATCATCAATATGAAACTTTGTAGGAGGAAGGAATATGATCAGAGAAACTATTTATATTTTTCCCAGATCCCAACACATTAATTACATACCTTCTACTGAAACCGCGAATGTAAGAACAGTTAACAATAATAATAAAGCAATATTTTAAGAAAATTTCAAATAATTAGCCTATCACTAACAAAAAACAAATAAATAAATGAAAATGTAAAGGCAAAAGGTATTTAAATGGTGACGCAGTAATAGGTTTACAAATGCAACTGCAATAACAGCCCGCATTGTGAACGCGCCAGTGATTGCCGATTTCGAAACACCATGGTGCAAAATGCAGGCTGTTGGTGTAGTACTCATCTAATTGAGCAGGAAAGACCCGAGGCTGTAATACAATCTTATGTTGACGTTATCCATTTAATATAAGTATTATAGTATATCGGTATGTTGTATAAATATGGTATATGATAGGGCCTAGCGTACACCCTTGAGCGACAACTCAAATTAATTACATACACATCGTAATATTGTATTAAGAAAGCGGTATGTATTGTATACGTTACACAACTAAAGCTGCAATAAGCCTTAATTGATATTATCTATGTATATAGATAAGTACCTACTCAAGTACCTACTAGTTCTTAAAACTCTTAGAATTCGATCGCTTGAGTTACCGATTTAATTCGTGAAATTCGGTAATCTCTTATTTCACGAATTACATTTTAGTGTTTCTCAATTAATATATTTGTTACTTAAAATGAAATATGTAGTCATTGCTGGAATATAATGAAAGAGTTAGATTTGTAGATTTAATTAACTCATCCCACCTATTAAAAGCAGACACGGCTTACAGCTGTTTTTGTTTCTTTCTGTTTGTCCTTTTCGTATATTAAAGTATTTTCATTTAGGTTTATATTTTTATATATGTATAACCCAGTTAGTATGTCGCAAGGGTCCATTTATACATTTATAAGTGTGTTCTATTGCGGCTAAGGAATTCTGCTAATCGTCGCCACCAACATTTTGCACATGCTTGGTACGTTGTTACTGCAGTAAATGAGTGTAATTTAACCACAAGCAGCCACCGCTTGCGAAGCTGAGCTTGTCGGCTGCTTAGCTTTTTTTGGGTAATTTCCAGTTCAAATAACATTTAATTTACCCACGTGATTCGAGTGATTATTTCGGAGCGCTTAGAACTTAAAACTTACTTTTTTCATTCCATCATTGGAAGTGAATTTACTGAATGGATTCGTAGTATCATTTAGAGGAACTTTTTAACACTAAGTTAACTTAAACAGCCCACACGATTTGAGATTATCGCAGCAATAAAGTCGCCGTGGTAAATCACCGAACGCTAGCTCTACCGCGCTACAATCAATGCAAATCGCGGCTCGAACTTATTGCTCTCGCCTCGACTCCTTTCCAAATGCATACTAAATAGCTTGAGCCTTTGTTTCGTTTTTAAGCTCAATTGACTTGATGATTTTCCGTCTGAGTACTGTGATTTGTTTGGAAGATTACTTCATGATGTCTTGAAGTATTTTTTTATGAGTGCTTCAAAGTATTACTTTCTAATATAATTCAGCCTTAAAGTTACATTACAAATCGAATTATAAAATACCTAAACGTATGTGCGTAGATCATGCCATACATTTAACTATAATAATGCAATGCAGTGCAGGTATTGAGTTGATGGTATAAAAAAACCGGATTAATCACACAGCGTCTCTTAACCCAAAACTAAGTAAAGCTTGTACAATGGGTATTAGGTGACTGTTATACTCACTTATAAATAAATAGGATACATCTAATAATAATATCTTCGGACAATTCACACAGCATCAACTTACCCCAAACTATGGAGACATTAAAGGTATCATATTATGTACCTACCTATAGAGTTATTTACAAAACAACAACAATGCTTCGCCTCAGAACGGTAGCGGCAAAAGCATAAAGTTAATTATTTAATACGTGAACGTATCAAAGAAAACGCTCCTGGATTTACCCGATGTTTATCTATAAACGTTTTTAAATGGATCCAACCTACCACAATGGAAGTAGGTTGTTAGAATAGAATCATTCCCATGGTGTTCTCGGAATAAGACACAGAATGTAACAGGAGATGCGACTGCCAGCCTTCCGCATAGACTGCTCGCATTGCGATCCAATTATACCTGATACCAGCGAGAAATATTATTCCGCAGATTTATTTTATCACTAGTAACAACTCGCGGATGATCTTGACTAAACAACAAATTGTCAAAAATAATAGGTGTAATATGAAAATATCGCGAGACGACGTAATTGACAAAAAACTCAAATCAGAATAGATAAAACGGTTTACAGTTAACGATACGTAGTGCAAAAAAATTCTATATATTTAATTAACCCATACATACAAACCAACAATCTATAGCATAAACATAATTAAAGAATAGGCATTTGTAATGTCGGCATAATTACTGTGAGAATTGTAAACTAACCACAATGCCAAGTATGGTTGAATTGCATAGGAATTTGCACTTAGATTTCCTTGTTTAGCGAAGGTTAGGTATTTTTTCTGCTACTAATTAGGTATATCCACATTACTAGAATTGATCAAAACAGTTAAATGGGATACAAAGCTTTGTCATTTATATTCTTAATTCATGTTATGCAATATGTAACCTTTTTTTAATGTAGGTATCCAAGCGCCAGGATTGATTTGAGCTTTTGTGAATGGATAATCCACGCTTCCATAAGCGAACATAATCAATTTTGCTTGACTAACAAGTGACAACGGAGTTGGGGGAAGCCTTTGCCCAGCTCTGGTTCCCAAAAGGCTAAAGAAAAAAACAAGATTAATGATTCTCGTTTTGCATGATGCACTACTAATAGGTTATGTTAATTTATCACTGCTTATTTGAAAACGTACCTAACCCTCTTTAAATAAATATAATGTTTCATTAAATAACTGTTGCACTGTAAACACAGCTGTACATGTACAGGCTACATGGAAGTTCCTACAATAGACCATAAAAGTACATAGAATCTTACTTCTAGGATTAGTCTCAGGTCGATGCACTGCAAATCGTCAGAGGCAATTGAGTGTCGCGCACAGTGCAGCTGCGTCTACACCTCGGCCGCTAATTGCATCGAAGACCATTATTTTATAGCCCTTTGTACAATTCTTGGATGCAGTACGCTGTACACTCCATGTACAGATTTTATTCTGTCTAGCTTTGAAACTTGAAAATACCTATATAATATACATTCACGGTAGTCTGTCTTGAGTCACTCGAAAAGCGGTGGAGCTATGCTCGGAGTTTCATTACGATATGGAATCAAAAATAAGGAGATACGTAGACTCGGGTTACCGGTTACCGACATAGCCACAGTTAAGGCTAAGCTAAGGATAAGCTACTTGAAGTGGCAGTGGGGAAGCCATTATGGCAAGCCGCTCGTAGAACAGATGGTCGTTGGAGTCCGAAAGGAAAGGAAAGGAGGCCACGTATCGGCAAACGTTCACCAACTAGATGAACAGACGAGATGGTAAAGGTCCTAGAGTTGAAATGATTATGTCTGTAAGGAATATCATCAGTCTTAACCCTATTCTAATATTTGCTCGGATAATGTAAATTTCCTTTCTGAATTCACGTATAACAACATTCTAAGTTCACCTAAGCTCTAAACAATTTAGCACGTGAATAGATTATGAGGCTTAACAGATTTGAAAGCACTCAAGACGTTCTCGAACTTGTTGCTGAGAGCATAGTCGTAAACTAGTTTACTGGCAACATTGCCGTCGGAGATGCAGTCGAAATTAATTCGATTATCAGCGCACCTATATCAAGACGAGATACACTCCGCTATTCACTTCAACCACTCGGGAACAATATCCCTTACCACCAAGTTGTCTAATATTAGGTTACCTATTAGAGCCTGTCGGTTTGTTCGCAAATTTTGAGCTATGTATTAAATACCAACTGAAACGTATAGCCTCATCTTAATCAGACACAATAATCTCAGCAAAATATCGTGGCATCATCGTTTACAATCTCTTATCGCATTATCTAGTACCTACCTAACTGTAACTTCTACTCGTCAGATATTCTTATATTTAATTTAGGTACTTTAAGCACTTTATTTACTTGATAACCTTTTAATGACGACTCACCGACGAAAACATCAAATAAATTGTAAAATGCCAATAGTTTATCTGGGGCTAGAACATCGAGAAACTGTCCCAACTGTCATCGGAAAAGACCAAATCAAACAAGACTGTTTTTAACCGACTTCAAAAAAAAGGAGGTTTCTCAATTCGACCGTATATTTTTTTTTTTTTTTTGTTTTTATGTATGTCCGCGGATAACTTTGTCGGTTATGAACCGATTTTGATTATTCTTTTTTTGTTGGAAAGGGAGTATCCCAAAGGTGGTCCCATTGTAAGGAAACCTGGATCTGGTGGTGGAATCCTGAAGAAATTGAGGGAAACTCATGAAAATATTGTCTTTCCGACTTGTGTGTTCCTTAATATTATTCAATATAATGAATTTTAAAGCCGTTTTATTAATGAGGGTCTGGTGTTGATCTGATGATGGAGGAAAAGGCGGTCGAGGGAACTCCTCAACGATTTACAGCAAGTACTTTGTGTTTGGGCTTGATTAACTTATATTACTGAGACCGTTCATCTAAATGGGTTTTGACTGATATTAGGGGTCTGATGATGAAAATGAAGGACAGTCAAAGGAACTCTATAAGGTATATTTTAGTAGAGTAATCACTAAAAATCGTGAAATAAAACTTTTTTGCCAAAAATTAAACCAACTTCAAAAGAGAAACTGAAAAGTACAAAATAAATTAACTTTACAAATCATTTCGACATTAAAAGTGATAATTAAAAGAAACATAAACAATTAAATAATTAAGTATTTAATAATTTTGAGGTCGGTGCCAAGTAAATATGTACTACAAAAAAAAAATACATTTTTACCTACACTATACACAATATCAATAGATGTCAAAATAACATACTAATTAACAGCATTTAGGACCCAAATTGAAATGCGTGCGCGGTTATACCGCGAATGGACTGATATTTAGAGTTAATTTCCTACTTATACCTTATGGCTTGAGTTGTGAAAAAGATTGATGTTAGGTACCTATATTATATCTAGTTATTGTTTTACTTGGCACCGACTTCAAAATGATTAAATACTTAATTATTTAATTGTTTATGTTTCTTTTAATTATCACTTTTAATGTCGAAATGATTTGTAAAGTTAATTTATTTTGTAATTTTCAGTTTCTCTTTTGAAGTTGGTTTAATTTTTGGCAAAAAAGTTTTATATGAATAAAAATACCTTAGGAATTATCAACACAAAATAAGAAGTTGAGCCTAACTTACTATGTGTAAGTTAGGCTCAACTTCTTATATTTTTCTGATGCAATTTTGTTTCGTGGCAAACTAACAATAACCAATGTCCAACAAGCCACTGCTAATTTTACAATTGTAAAATTAGCAACACTACAACGTGTTGCAAATTAAGTTGCAAACCTAAATGCACACCCAGACTCATTACCTCAAGTCAAGCTCAGAGCGAATCCAGAACAGAAATCCACTTTCGTTTATTGACTCAAATTATCGCCTTCTCGCGCGCATTTAGCACAAGTCGCTTTTAGTGCTATTAGTGGCACTGGGCTTGTTACGGGTGTTATTCAATATTAATATGTATAATCTATTTTTAATATTTTTAATTTGTGTAAAAAAAAATACTAAGTAACGTAGCTTACCCAGCGAGATGCGGTACTTTAAGTGGGGTTTATCACTTTGTAAAAAAACATAAATGGCTAATCTATTTTTTTTTTAACATTAGCTACAAACGTTGAAGCTTAACTAAAGCTCGCGTACACTACACAAACATAACAAAACCCAAGTTTTGTTATTTTATTTGTGTTCTGCTAAAAATTATACTACGAAATGTCTTTAAAATTTAGTTAGTAGTTTAGTACAATAGTTGTAAAACTAGGTTAATTAATTACACTAGTTATACAATTTAAGTTAGACAAAGTCAATACATATATTTGCTTTAAAGGCCAGCTTAAAATGAATAAAGCTAAATTGTTGATATAAAAATTATCAAGGAAATAACATTGTCTTGACAGTTCGTTTTAATGTTTTATACTGAGTTGAGAAGCGAATAGAGCAACACAGCTTTATCAGTTTTGACAATTTTGGAGTTATAATTAATAATGCTTGCTATGTTACAATAAAGATATAAAGAATAATAATATTAATAATGATAATAAGCATTTATTTTATATTCTGGCGGCAGACACGTCCCGGGCTCACGCACTGGAAGTACTAGTAGCTTATGAATTGTTTTGAGCGCTCAACGCTCGTGTGATATTGAACCACAATAGGAAAGAGTTCAGGTCACGTTCGAGCTACAAGTATTGAATAAAGATTTGACAACGAAGTAAGCTTGCGGTGAGTTGAAAAGTTGTTTTTCTGTGTCGATAATTTTAATGGTTCGGATTTAGAACATTCAAATAAGTTGATTGATAAAAATAACAATTATAATTGAAAGCGTCAACTTCAACCTTTGATTATTATTTTTTTGTGTTTTTTTTTAGAATTTTTTTTTACGTGTCTAAATTTTGTAAAACCAAGCAATGGAAATAAATGATTTTGTATCTTGTATCTCGCAGAAATTCTCCGAGGTTTCGTCTTCGAGTTGTCTAAATTCATAGTCTAAATTAGATTTGTACCGACTTTCTTTCGCTCTTCTTCTATCGAATTGAATAGAAATAAGTTTACATTATAGTCTGCTTACAACTATCATCATCAAAACTCTATGAACGTTCCCACTGCTGGGACACGCTCTCTTGACGAGAGAGATTAGCCTCAATTCACCTCGCCGCGCTGGCCAAGTAACAACTATACTCATGCTTAAATAAAATGCGAATGTTTTTAGCTCTAAAACTGATAAGAGTAATCTTACGGTAGGGTGATTTCAAAACAAAACTAACCTGTCTCAACAACACAAAGCCTCATCAACTTTATTAACTTTTTCTCAGCATAGCTACGAAGACTCATCAATACACTGAAGTAGATACATTACCGGACCTACATAATCACTGTAGTGTTACGAGCGCTGCTGTTGAGGAAGCTGTGACTTTTAATGTATAACCGCATTGCCTTTTTGCCAAAGAATTAATTTATATTTTTGGAACCTAATATAATTCTGAAACGAATGAATTCTTTTGAGCAAGCTTACCCATAAAATTTGTTATTTTTTATTTCGTTATTGTGCACATCAGTTTTATTTATTCTTTTTATCTTTGTAATAAAAAATCTCAATTGAACAGTCTTCGTTAATTTAAGATAGCATACGTAGTTCGGGACATATTTGCGTATATGGGACTGACCTTTTTTTTTGGAACCGAGTGTATATGTCAAAATCTTAGATTACCTATTCGGTAGCTTAAAATATATACACATTTAAATAATTACTCATATAAATTCTTTAAATAACATAATTTATATATCATAGGGTTAGAAGCATTCAATTAATATACAATGGGGTTTGATTTGGCTGCAATAACAATGATTAGCCCTAGGCATTCCACAATCCAAATGCAATAATCTGTTCGTGACATGTGCGTAATTAGCACATTTTCATCTAGCTAATCTATTTGAAAATTAATTTCATAAAATAGGCTCAGGTGACCAAAACACTTGATAACTTTCTGGTTTATTAGAAAAATATTATAAATGAGATAATATTATTCAATTAAAATAAGTAGGTATGACACGAACTCATACGCCAAGGGTTCATTTCAAATCATAGTTTATTCTATATTGGAATAAAAATAAACACAAAAATAAATAAGAAATGCGCAAAAAGCGGTCACCCATTCAAGATGGCTGAACCTTATAATATCTCGTTTGCTGTATCCCCCTTAAATATTTATATGTGTACTCTCCATTATGTACAACGTACCTCTCTACCGATATTGCATTGTTAGTTAATGCTTCTGTGGTCAGCAAAGTTCTTATCTTACGTTGCGCTTGCGCCGCCAGCCGCGTCACGCACTGCTGCCCCTCTTTGCGCCATAGCTAACACATCAAGCGCTTATTATTTTATCATACAATCTTACCTACTATGTTTCAAATCGCTAGGCCTATTTCAATCGCTTTGCATAACTTCCATTATTTAGTAACGTTTTGTCATGATTAGCTAAATAAGCCTCTTTTGATAGCCGGCTTTCGATTTCTCACCCTTTACTGTTTTGGACAAAGCTCATCCAAATGTAACTTTCTCTACTCTGAAATTATCAACGCAATCTCACTTGAATGGAATAGATCTTTCAGATAGATCTAGTGCATATAATAACATTCATTTTCCAACAGATGACGTGAACACAGAGATAAAGCGGTAAAGCGAAATTGTAATATGTAAACAGTGTTCTCGCCCCATCAAATAAGATACCACGCAAAAAGCACATTCCTCTTCTATATTGCAGTTCGGTTCTCCGTCACAAGGACTATTAGCACTCGATCACGCCTCGTGTAATGTCCTATGACATATTACTTTATATTCCGCCGGCCGTGTCGCGCTACGGCGATATTTACATATAAGTCGTTGTTCCTCTTGCTACCTCATTCATAGCCCACCCCGACCACGCTGATTTATCGCCTTAATTTCATAAGTATCTCTTTGTTGCCGTGCCATCTATGTTATATTTGAGTAATATCGTCGCTTTATTGGAGAATCTGAAAGGGTCAATTCGGCCACATTCGGGCACGCTACCGATTAGCGTATGCCGACCGTACATATTACATGCTAAACATGTGTGTATATATACATATATGTATATGTGTGGATGTCGGGGAGTGTGGTTAGTGATATTGAAATTAGTAATATGCTCTAGTTATGGGTAGTTCTGAGACTGGTTAATGAAAATAAATCTAAATTTAAAATTTAAGAAAAACCCCCGATTCCAATGATTTAATTTCCTTAAATGTAAAACAACATAATATTATGTAATGTGGACGCGATGCGTTTTCATTTGATACCCCACACTAGTATATTTGCAGATTTTCAGTTTTGCTTCCCCACTCTCACCCTCATAACTTTTAAACGGCCCAACCGATTTTCATGAAACATGTCTAAGAACACTCGCGCAAGGCTCACCTTTTATACAAAAAAAACTAAATTGAAATCGCTCCATCTGTTCGGGAGCTATGGTGACACAGACAGACAGACAGACAGACAGACAGACAGACAGACAGACAGACAGACAGACAGACAGACAGACACGTCAAACTTATAACACCCCTCTTTTTTTGTCGGGGGTTAATTAAACTGCAATATGAAGTTTATTGATATTACTTTAATATGCAGTTAATGATTAGTCACGATTTTAATTATATTAAAGCTTGGGTCAGTGTGATCAAATAAAATGACAGCATTATGATATAAGTAGTTACATTCTAGAACTATGGAAAAGTATTATTATGATCCAACTAGTAGGTACATATGTGATTAAATTTGTATTTCCATTAATATGGTATATCTATTATATTAAGTATATCAGATGACTAAACCCGAAACAAAAGCTTAGGGCTTACCACAGGGCTAAATGTTATAGTGTGGATTGGAAAAATAATGAAATCTAACTAGTTCCGGAATAAAAGTCCATAAAAAAGCCAACCTCTTAAACCATAGGGACTATAAAAATCTTAAAAACTAGAAATTTGTTCACTTTGGTAAAAGCAAAGTGATTTTAGTATTTGGCAACTATATCAATGAGTCAGGCGTGCTTCCTAAGATCATATATTTTAACATGTTCTTTGATTTGATAAGAAAAAAATTTGGCATCTGTAGCAGCTTTCTTAGAAGTTTAGAAATAGGTCGCAGAGTGTTTGCATATCATAAGATGAGTAAGCTTTCTGAATGGAAGATAACAGGCGCAGATACTAAGTCCAGCCATACATATTTTATTAAATTTTTCGTAAGAATGAACGATTAGTGTATTACAATCTGAAAAATTATGGAATATCAGTGCTACTACAATGGGTTAGTGAGGTTAGCTTGCGTAATATTGATACGTATGTCTTTGTGTGTGGTGATATTGACCATGGACAAAAGATGACTAACACAGAAAAAAATGCGACGAGGGACGGCGGTACTAGTGGTACCATCAAGCGCCATGCGAGAACCTTTATTTTAAATTATGCTTATAGACTTGGTTATCATTTTAGATTTTACAAACAGAGAATTGTAATTCATCATCAGCACCCTATTAACGTTCCCACGCTGGGACACAGGGACTTCTCTCTTCACGAGAGAGATTAGGCCTTAATTCACCACGCTGGCCAAGTGCGGGTTGGTGAATGTCACACGTCCTTCATACTCTTTAAAGTTCTCAGAACATGCCGGTTTCCTCACGATGTTTGCCTTCACTGTTAAAGCACGTCTTTAACGGTGAAGGCAAACAAATTGGCAAGCAAAAAAATTGTAATTAGGGAAGTAAATTTATAAGATCTTTCAATAGTGTTTTAGTATCTGCTACATAGTATTGTTTCATCAGTGCTTGTGCAATGGATTATTTGAGATTAACAAAACGTTGACGGACTACTGTAAAGATATAACTACGACATAGTCACAACTGCATGGTGGCGTAGTGAACTTTCAACCGAAATAACTGGAAAACTACTAAAAAGGTCCTGCTCAATAGACATCCAAGTGATAAAATTATGAAACATTATCATATTCTATTAGTGTATTTTATTGTTTGAGCAATAATAATACATATATAGTTGTACAATGACATTCGATGATTTATACGGCAGTAATTGTTGACCTGTGTTATGGAACACAGCTGTGCCAAAAATATTATTTGATGGATCAGATTTGTCAAGGGCCAGATCCATCCATATAACTATAAAATACCAGATGTTCTTCATTTACATTTAAGCGGACTACGTACCTTTAGTTTTATCACAACAGTCGCACTATTCAGTTAAAACTGGCATGTCTAGTGCCTACACACGTTGTCAGTTCAACTATACAGTTTTAACCCAACAAATCGACTGTTCACTTAAAAATTAATTGGAGCCGTCAATTTTTTCTAGAGTAGGTAGGCATTCTTCATAATAAACGTCTGAGGTTACTAAGTCTAATGGTGCTCTTAATTTGAGAGTTTCGAGATATATATATAGAGAGAGAGAGAGATATGTACATGTAGGTACATGTGCGTTTAACGAACGTTGCACGTAAGTACGTCTCGAAACGCCATATTTTAAAGCACCATAAGCCTCGCGTATCCTGGAACATGGAATAAAAATACATTCTAAGCGTATTGAAAAAAATAAAAGAACATAAGTAATTATGAATAAAAAATGAAAATTAGTTGGTATTCATAGCTCTTGAGTTTTAATCTGAGTTGGAAAAATGTCCGTTATCGAAAACAAAACGAAAACCACATGTTAGGTAAGCGATTATAGAACGCCACGGTCAGAGCAGCCCGAAAATTAATTAACATACTTTAGCAACCCCCGCACAGGTGGCCGGACCCACCCCGACCCACCCTCTCCACTCAATGATATTACTGGTCTATTTTTGAGAACGGCATATTGATTGTGCATTCGAGTTTTACGTCCCGCGCTACAAGTTGCTAGTTATGATTCACTTTGCGACAAACCGTTATAGCTTTTGTTGACATATCTAGAGAAAAGGTTTTTTTTATTTTTTTTTATTAAACTTTCACCATAGAATGTCCATGTCCATGCCTTTTTAACTGAACATTACACTTACTTAACATTACAGAGCTTACAATTATTACACACTTATTATTTATGACAATTGTTTATAATAAAGGGTTTGTCGCTGTTAGGTTCTGAATGATTGATAAACAACATTCTTTTATCAGACAAGTACAGGAAAGTCTTATGATTATTATTTTTTGCAGTTTATATTGTATAGCCCTTATCGAGTGTGCTAAAAAGTAACATTAGAAATTAAAAAGTTCACATGTCGGTAATAACATGCGAGTTGCTTTTAGATTTTACAAGGAACACGCGATCCATGGGCCACACAGCATTAAATTACCGGAATTTTCCGTCGCTGATGTTAAATGCATTCCTGTTTCTGGAATCGCGTGCGAGCCCAGTGCAACTTCTAAACCTAAATATCGTTTTTCGTATTCGAACCGGGGCATAATATTGAATTATTGAGCGATAGAATGCTGGTACCCGTTATTATTGTTTTTTGCCGCTTTATAACGAATATAATTAGTTAGTGCTTTGAACTCGTTTCTGTTAAGAGCTGAGCAGATTGATTCTGCTTTTCGTAACATCTATACTAACTATCGTCACATCAACAAGCTACTACAAATTGTTATACGCACTACCCTGTGGGCAACCAACCGCTGATACCGAAAGTATCTACAAAATAATGGAACATGAACAAAGCGAGAGTTGATAAAATAAACCGCTGAAATATTCCATTATTGGATCGGAATACCCGCCGCCGTGGATGCGACGCGACCCTATCGAGGGCCCTCCCTTATTGCGGGCACTTGTCATATCAACACAATGAGCGGCCGCATAAAGCTATGCTTTATTATTTTAATTATTGCACGACCACGTTCGCCCTTTGTCAGTCAGCGCATGAATGTCAGAATGAACTGCCCTAATTGAAAGATGCAACTCGGTAAGAATGGACTTTATGCTGTATTGTTTGGAGTGGTTTTGCGACAGTTTTCTAAATCTATTTATATACAGCTTTCTAAAGGTCATTGGGTTTTATGGGATCGTTTAATGTGTCCGCTATCAGAAGTTTCTACAAGATGTCTCGCTTTATGCACAGATAAATTTAACTGTTTTTTATTTATTTATTTATTTCAAAACAAAACCCACAGCCCTTAATTAAATTGTTAATACATATTCTGTTATAGCTTAAGGCCAAATAACGGGTTTACATTATACAATTTTCTTTGTTTTTCACACAGTCTCAATTTACTATAAACTTAGGTATACAATTTAGTTATAACACTTCAACGCTTAAAATAAAGTTAAGATATTTATACATTTCAAGTACACAGTTCCAATATAAAGAAAGAAAAACAATAATATAATAATAATAATAATATTTTTAAACAATCATGACGTACGTACATAAGATTATGAAGCACTGACATAGACAACTAGCTTGTTAATGTGAAAATGGGCCCATATAATTAAGGAGGTCTTTTTTCTACTAGTAGGTAACCTAGAATAAATGGTATAGTATCAAGTCTAAAGAGCAACTAGTTAATGGATGAGTGACTTCGGGAGACGAAATTTCTTGTTTTATAACAACTGAGATGAACGTATAGCAAAATCTAAGGCTAGGAGTATGAATAATGCAGGTCACATTAAATGTCAACAACGACATATATTTAAATTAAAGTTTAAAGAATCAGTCAATTTTAATAATGTATATGTTATCATATCAGCCTGCTTGACAATTACCAAATCCATCAAAAGACCCTTCCTTATGCATCTTGTAACCAAAAGACAAGTTTATGAGTAAATAACGATTCTCCGAAAACAATATACAGGGTGGAAAATAAAACCTAAGCATACAAAAGCACATTATACACCTCGCAAGGACATCTCGCAAAGGCGGCGGGCGGGCGCATATTTTACTCTCTTGACTCTTGATCCGATTTTCATAAAGAAATTCTCCTTTTTGTTATTATATTTATAAATGTTCCGTACCTGCATATTTGTAACGGTAAATATGAAAATTTCTGGAATGCCTGCGAGTTTGCTACGCGGATCTTAAGATTATTGGAATAACGAAATCTCAATTTTGTTGGTTAACTTCATTCCCTTTGGTTGTTTTATTTTGCGGGCTTTCTTTAGTTAATTTTCCTTGGTGATATGGCTACGGTTTTATATCGCATTCAAAGGTTTTCAAAAGGAATCTTCATTTTGTTAATAAGGGATACCCTTAGCTTGAGATTATTTGGTAAAATATTAATAGATGTATTCTCAATGCTAGTAAATACACTGGTCGAAAGTACCTCTATACCGATGAATAATTCGTAGGTAAAAATGCACTGCACGCAAAAGGTGCTAAATGTGTAATTTACATAGATTGCGCAATATCATTCTGGTACCATACTAGGTAGGTGTAGTACTGAAACTGATGAATATGTAATTGGATTTATAAGGGCTTAAATATGCACCGTACAATAAATGCAGGTAAGAGTTTAAACACGTTTCGAGTCCTATTACATAGTTTTGTAAGATACTAAGTGCGTCGTGTGAGATGGAAGTTTACAATGGTCGGACAAACAAACACTCCGGCTGACGTCAAACCATTATTAGAGCGTTTTGAACTTGTGATATGGGCGTGGGTAACTTCCAGCGAGTATTAATAGCAAGTTTACACTACTCAGGTAAACAGAACTGTGGTTTTGTATCATGGAATAAAAATGACTGTTTTTTTAATTTTTTTCTAGATTTAAGCCATGCTGACTCTCAGAAGGAGGCACTGGTTTTGTTTTTATTAAGGAATCCTAAATTGTTTGATATCTATGTTGGTATATAACTGGCTGTTAATAAATATTCGATGCATTTTTGGTTATGGCTAGTCGACGATAGAATCTCGCCGGACTTGCATAAAGGGACCAATTTTTTACAATTACATAATTTAATTATTAAAATTTAACGGGATATACTTTCAAATTTTAAAGACGAAGAACCAATAGAGCTGGAATGTTTTAATATGCCAAGAAAAGCAGTAGATAGGTACATCATATTTACGTCAGGGATCATGCGTCTTGGTCGCATTCTTCTTATTACCCCTTCGATGTTCAAAGCATGTCCTTGAATTTAATAGGCGTTCGTAGAAGACCAGTGCTATGCTTAGGCCACCTTAGCGTCTACAGCGAAACCGCGAGCATCCCTGTTTATAACGACTAGTGTGAATTGTTCCCGATTTTACAGATTATAAACTCAAATTTGTTTCTAAAACGATGTTATTTTTGTTACAGCGAGCGGCGCGCTCGCGGCTGGCACCATTGCGTCCCCGTGGAGCACGCCGGCCGGCGCGCCCGATACCAACGGCTCGGGCGCCGACGCCAAACACCTAGACGTTGGCGATGCAAGTGATGACGAGAAGGTAAGACTCTTATAATATATGTAGAGGGTAACAAACTAATGGTGGCCTGACGATATCTGCAAGGTCCACGTGGGTGCCAAATGCCGTAGGGCGCAAGAGAATATACCTAGCAGTGGGTGAAATCAGGATTAGGATGTTGAACAAAAGACGAACCTGTTGTGTATGTGATGTATGTGAATAGTGGCCTCATCTCTTCCCATGGGCGCCGTTGCCACAGTGGATTATTAACAAATAACTAGACACAGATAACTATTTTTAACTAAAGAATGGATGAATTTAAGAACTGGGAATACACATCCGTAATGGATAGATTTAAAAACTGTAGGTAGGTAGTATGTGATATCTCTTATAACGATGAGTGTATATTTGCTTTAATTGGCGACTTATTTCATCAAACAATACATTATTTATAAGAAAAAAATAAATTGTAGTAACAACGATACATCCAGAAAACCCATTTGTCACATATCTTATAGAATAAACTATTGATTACAGTATTTCATCGCGTGAACTAATAAATATAAGCGTTCAAGCCTGAAGATAAAACTTTCACTGTAATTTGAAATTAGTTCATTAAAAGTTGCGTCTTGAAACAACGCTCGATACCAAAGAACTCTTTAACAATAAACGTGATATTTTAAACATACTCCACCATTGATCTAACAGTTTTCTTTGTTATGGGAATAGTGAACGCATTTTCCATAATTGCCATAATACTTAACGTTATAATAATAATATCGTTACGTGTCTGTGTATTTATGAGCAGTGAAAGTACATAATGTTCTACAAAATGAACAGTAAAACACAGTTTTCATGGAACCATGACTCATGTTATGATCGTATTGTAGAAGCAACTAAAACAAGTAGGCGATTTGTTATATCTTCAAGAGAGCTTCGCTATAATAATAATAATGACTCATTCTCATAGTAGAACGGACTTATTTATCACCCAAACTATTTTATTTTCAAGCGGATCCAGCTAATCAGTTGACTTTCTTAATTTATTTATCAAAAGGATTATCATGTTATTAAGGAGGCTTGATCGCATAATTGCGTGACATAGCCCCCTTTAATCGTTGTTGCTAAAGTTTCCGCAATAGGCTCTACAAAGCCAACCAAAGACTTTCACAATTTTGTAGTATTTTGTGTAGTTGCCATATTTCCATAATGCTGTTACCCTTCCAGGATTTATCGGCGGCCGATGCGGAAGGAGTATGGAGCCCCGACATCGAGCAAAGTTTCCAAGAGGCGCTGGCCATATACCCTCCTTGTGGAAGACGCAAGATTATTCTTTCGGACGAGGGCAAGATGTACGGTGAGTCCGCAAACACAACCTGCTACACTCACAATGTTTGCTACACTATAAGCCAAAGGTATTGGAAGAAAGGTTTCTTATTGTATCGAAAGTATTTATACAGGTTCCTTGTAAATAATACGACATCTCGCACTGGATCCTTAAAATTCATCTGGTAATAATTTTCCAATGTAATTTTTGATTGATTGATTACTAACTTTTCATAAAAACAAACAGAATTATTTATCTTGTGATAAATCAAGCCACAAATTATGAGAAAATCAAGTATTAATTTCCCACCCATAGCAACAGCTCATCAAAATATTGCCATATATGCAAACGTATTGTGTAAAATTAAAATGAGCGAGATGTCAGCAATTCTTCAATAAACGATATCAGGGTCATATCGCCAAAACCGAACAATGACTGTGGCACGAGACAAAAGCCGATGTACCTACCGACATATAGAAGGCTGCCGACAAAGGCGATTTGCGCAATAGAATTCCTGGGAAAGACGTGAACCGACAATCATTATCTCTCGATCACCATGCTTCATTTCGGGGAATAAAACTGTACCGGTTGTCTGTCTTCATCCAGTAGCTTCTGGACAAACACGTTATAGATGTTACTAGGTTAAAAGTACAACGTACCGCATTAAAAATACTTCACACAGCAGCTAGAGAAATTATCAGACAACACCGATTCTAAAACTGCTCCAAGGGAAGACTGGAGCCGAAAGCAAATTTTTTCACGTTACATTGTTAACTTGGGAAGCTCGTTAGGGCGTACGTGACGATTGCTACTTAAAGCAGCGTTTTTGCGAATTAAATACCAACAGAACAGATTCTGCAAAAACACTCCAACAATAGACACTTTCTTTTCAGTCGCGCATGGTTTTGTTTATCACATAATTTAGAGGAATAGATGTAGAGCAATTATTAGAGGGTAGGCTATTACTGTGCCGGACGCACATTAAGTTTACGTCAAGCTCTAACATTATACGTCCCGGTTTTAATTAAAGGACTGTCCGGAGTCCCGTTCTCTGGTGCCAAATGGAATTGCTAAACAAATTTACCACAGAGGCGATATGTCCACCTTAAGTGATTTAATAGGCGCAAAGAAATGCGATCCTTTAATTGCTTCTATTCAAAATGGTCTTTTTAAGACCGGTGCAAATTAAATTGAAATTCCCAAAGCTGAGGTTGTTTACTATGTTGACGCTGTGTCCATTAAACATTTATATTGTTTGTGACTACAATAAAGCACATACTGAAGGAACCAACGACATTAATTTTCATATAATTCAGTATTCATACACAAGTTAATTGAGCGCAAGATGCTGACACTCTCCAAGAACATCCATATCTTTATGTGCATAGTTTTCCAACACCTGTTGCATTCTCATAATGTTCAAATTAAATGGAACGTCTGTAGGACGGAGATCCTATAATAATTGCAGTCGGACAATATACGAGCACATTAGACGGGGACGTGTCTCCGCACTTAATATAGAAGAGTTCGGTGCGTCGCCCTTGCGTCCGCACTTTTTCACCCTCCCTTCGTAATCCCGGCACGATTATCCAATAGTGAACAACACATCTTCTGTGTCATGTGTTTATATTGGTTTAACTTGAACTATCATCGTTGCTCTATTTTGGGAGTATTTGTAACGATAAAATAAGCGACTATATTTTTAAAGAAGCAAGTTTGGGACTATTATATTTTGCATTCTTTTTACAATGCTTGAATATCTTATCTGTCTGGGATATATCCAACTATGTACGTAACTACTCTGAAAGGATTGTATACGTACTCGTATTATATGACTTGAAAATTGACCCAGCCTCCGACCGTGACCAAAGCTAAAACTAGGTAACGTGAACGCACTTATCGCATAACTTTGCCAATAACAAGTCTTAAAATCGAGTGGCAGCGTAACATTACACGGCGCCGATTCCCAGCGTAGCTCGTATAGGAAAGCAAAGCTCACACATTGCTGTGTGTAGTTGCTAGTTGAGGAGTTACCAACAACCAACAAAGCTAGTGCATCGCCACCGGCACGTTCGTGAGTTAAGACATTCAAAACCGCTCAACATCCTAGGAGTAAGTATGAAAGTTTCGTCTGCGCACGGCTTCACGTGGTCCCGGGGAGGCGGGCGAGGGGTTAGCCGGGAGGGCTAAACTATGCGAAGAATGCGCAATTAGTGAGCGAGCGAGCGTGTAAGGGGCCCGGCCGCTAGGCGGCGAACGCAGTAAGAAAATATAAAGAAGGGGCGGTCCGCCCGCGCCGTTGTTTAGCACCCGCCCCGCCCGCCCCGGCATAACTCCCGATTGTCTCCCGAGAAATCCTCCTTAGACCTGTCGCAACTCAACCCTTTCGCGGAGGATTTGCCTCGCATACCTAGTGTTTGGGTCAGCGTGAAATCTTGCGATCCGAATTACAATTTAATATCTTTTATAGCATCCCACTGAAACTTCACTGGATTCGATATAAATAGCTTGAAATATATTTGTCATAAAACTCTTGGTGAAATTTTAGTGCTTCTGCTCGTTATAATCAAAATTTACACTTCAAATGTTTACAAATTCACATGAAGTAAACTCATGCTTTATTTTTACTGGTCGCTATCCATCAGATACTTACGCGGATCATAAACGGCGAAGTAATGGCTTTAACCGTTAATGTGATTCTGATCGATCTCTAATATTATTTTCAGTCAGAAAATGGAATAAATTTTCCTAAATGAAAATAACACAGGATGATGGAAAGTACAGATAGGAATTTACAGAAAAATGCAAAAGTACTCGTATGGACTTTTGTCATACCAAACTACTTATTTTTTTACAAAGAAATAACCGTACCTATTTAGGTAGTTGTCAGTTGCTTGAAATTTATAAGCATTTAGCTACTGTGATTTTTCATTAATTTGTTTATATTACTTCCCTTTAATTGCCCTAGAATGGGACACCAGAGACTCGTAACAAAAACTTACTATTTATAGAAACTCTACATTACAACAACTAACTTCGTCAGTCAACTTGAATTCCTTAATTTCCTTATAATGTAGAAAAAGATGATGTTGATTAACTCATTGATTAAAAGAAAGATGGTAAGTATAGTAATGAATAGTCAGGAAAGAACAGAATTAAAATTTATAATGCCGGCTGCGCGCACGCACAATTTCATCTCGCGGAGTGCGCGAGAGCGTGGCGCTGGCAATGGACCAAATTAGCCAACTAACGAACTAATAAATAATGATCTTCTTGTTTTTCTATCCACTGTGGAATAGAAACGTTTCGTCGATCCTCGCGCTATTTATAGAGGGATGCAAGCGACGATTCGGGTGAAAGCACTCTCGATGCTCGATTCGCGGGCGCCTGTCGCAGGGAACTTATACTGCGTTTATACGGGTACCTCTCTTCATTTATTCGTGCTAACAGCAATTTGTTAGAGTGGTCGGACTCACTAATTTTAGCTTTACACCCGACGTGAAAACTTTACGACACTGCCATAATTTCAGAGACATTTCAAGAATGTTTTACTTTCGAGAGTTTGTTTCACAACTTCTCGGCTTTTCATCTTTAAGACACAATATAAGCGTTTATAGAACTTGATGGTTTGATAAGCTAGGGTTGAGTTGTACCTACTAAAACAGAAACTAGCAAACTGGTTTTAATGCCATAGTTCAAATATATGCGACTACGATTAGTATTAAAATGTTAAACCAACTTACACATAATATTACATCAATGTGTTTTGATGCATTAAATGAAACATACTATCAATAAATGTGTTATTAATGCGTCTAAAACACAGCTATTCGTTTTTAAGGGAGCAATTGATGTTTGGTTGAAATATTACGAAATATGACGTAGTTTTTACCATGTGCACTGTTCGGTTGAATAGACAGTTTGGCCGCTGCCGCAACACGTGTACGAACAAGGGTTAATTAAATTTGCACCCGGTCA
This sequence comes from Gymnoscelis rufifasciata, assembly GCA_929108375.1. Lineage (NCBI taxonomy): Eukaryota > Metazoa > Arthropoda > Insecta > Lepidoptera > Geometridae > Gymnoscelis > Gymnoscelis rufifasciata. Next base: position 4,690,290 of record OV815302.1, on the reverse strand, counting down.
AAGTGACGACGCCACTCATTTCACGTTCTGCGTATTCGACGAGAACTCAATTCGAGGTGAGTACTCTTCTAAAATCACGTCTGTTTAACAACTGTTGCGGTTCATTACGATTTAGCTTTACCATACATTGATATTTTTAGGTTTGACATTGGGTACTCTTAGATAAAGTATATTAGCGAATCTAAAAGATAAATATGCTTGCTGGGAACGGAAATTTTATTGCAAACATCATCTTTCATAACTAACCAAATAAATCATTTGCAGAGCGACGGCGAGATGATTTTTTAAAATCATTTACTTCCTAATCTTGTATTTACATAAATATAACATATTTATGAAAAAGACAGGCTGAGTTGTTAAAAAAATAAGTAATATTGTTTTCCATTATTTATGTTTGTATTAGAAATATGTATAAGTACTTATGTTTTTGTAAATAGTTGTAGTTTATGATTTTTGGCGTTTAAGTGATTAAGTTACCTGTCTGTCATATTGGCTGTGGCTATAACCAATTTAAAAATGTGCATTTTCGTTCGTAATATGTGCTCATACATTTTACCTTTTCGTACAAAAAAGTTAAATCAAATTCACTGTTCGTTTTGTGTTCGCCGAAAAGGATAGAGCCGAATTTCAAAGAACAAACGCGAAATCAATAACGAATAGTGAACCTTTTACCCGATTGGCTTACGAGTAGTTGCACATGAAACAAAAATATTCAATAAATGCATTTACATAACTATAATACCGGAAATAAATGGAAACTTAACATTAGAGGAATAATTTTAATTATCATTCTACAAAACATAGCTCAGCTACATTTATAATTAAGTATCTTGTTGCAAAAGAATATGAAAACTTAAAATTATAATTTAAACACTACTTTTAACTTATTAATCATATTTCTTCCACATAGTCTAACATACCTAAATCCAAGTATCGCAAAAAAATATAAACAAGGTAAACCTTTAAATCTAGCCATGTCATCATCATCATCACCCTATTAACGTTCCCACTGCTGGGACACAGGGACTTCTCTCTTGACGAGAGAGATTAGGCCTTAATTCACCACGCTGGCCAAGTGCGGGTTGGTGAATGTCACATGTCTCTTCAAACTCTTTTAAAGTTCTCAGAACATGCCGGTTTCCTCACGATGTTTGCCTTCACCGTTAAAGCACGTGTTTTAAAGCGCACATAAATTTCTAGCCATGTACTTACAACAAATTGCCGTTTGAAATAATTCAATTTCTGTTCCAAAGATTCAAACATAAATATTATTTTTTTTCAATCCCATCCTTTTTATATCGTTGCTGAACACATGAGTTATTCATATCCCAGTTCTAAGCCAAATGCTTTTTGTGTCCAAATATAAGTATGTAGTATTCTATAGATAACTAAATGTAAGTATAAATGTTGTAGGTTGACCTGCTTGTTATGAAATATAACGATAAGGTAAATAAATAAATTGAAAATTGATAAATTCCTTATAAATTTATCAAAATAATTTCAGCAGCAATTCCACAATGAAACAACAGCTGACTGTATTATTTCGGCGATCCACCCGCATACCATCCCGGCTGCAGTTTCAATCATTGAAAATAGCTATTCAAAATATTTTGAAAATTGTTTCATAACAGGGGCTGAGCTGCATTGAATGCGCGGGTTGTGAAACAACTATGCGAAATATTCGCGGATTACGATAGCCATATATTCTGTGGTGCATTTCAGTTTTTTTGAACGGATTTACTCTCTAATTTACCGACTAGCTTTTCGCATTTTTATTTTCCAAATAATTATGGTTTTAGCAATTCGCGTCTACATTACAAGTCTCGAACTTAGTTAGAGCGAGGGGTTGAAACTAAGAATAAGAAACTAGGTCTAAACTAAACAATGTACTGTACTGTTACTGTTAAGGCCTTTTGAAATAAACGATATATTATTATAATTTTAAACTTTAACGATTCCATGACTGATTCTTAGTGTCCCGTTATTTTAGGTTGTTACAATTTTGATAGGTACTATTGTTATTGAAAACTTAAATAAAGATGCGTTATAATATTTGTTTCGAGTTTTAACTGTCAGTGACTGACCGAGTCTACTCTGTATTGACCATTGGCTATTTTGCTCATAGGTGGCGAAAGACGCCCTTCATCTATACTAATATTAATTTTTTTTAAATATTTTTAATAAGTGATAAACCTCACTTTGTAGGTGATACTATTTGTAAATTTTATGCAGAAAAAGAATAAGACACATCCGTAACTGGGGCGCTATCCCAGAGATGCAGGTTCGAATCCTGTGCGTGCGAAAGTTACGGATGTGTCTTATTCTTTTTCTGCATAAAATTTACAAATAATATTAAAAAGCCGAAGAGTTTTAACGCGCTAATCTAACGAACTATTGGTCCGATTTATATTTATCAAGAAAGGCTTTAGGCGTTGTTCCCGCTGGAAAATCCATACTACACGGGCAATACACCCAATATATGAAACTACCACTAACTTTTCTTTTCTTAAAACAGAGAAAATCATGTTCTAGTGAACAAAGTAGCAATGTCCATTAATACACAGTCGTGTGCTATTATTATCACGTTAGTTTAATTGTAGTTCTCAATTAAGATTTCACTGGTGATAGTTATCTCAACGCAGCGCTAACTTCTGCTCGGTTAAAGTTATGAAGCTTACAACTATATCTACATTGCCTTGGGTGCAATCAACATGCATTGATTCAGAAGATATTTAGGGCGGCTTGCAGGAATAATTAAAGTCTGGATTAAGACGCACCTAATGCGAGTGACTGTATGTCGGGAGCCGAGAGCAATAAACCACTCCTGATAAATAAATAGAACATTTTTATATCACTGTCCACGAAAGCTTCTTATCGTACCATAGATGTTTAAATCTATTCTTCGATGAGGTTTTCTTGGATGACATTTTTAACCATTCTTTTCGCATTTGCGTGTAAAGTGGCAAGTAAAGCCGCGGCCGACCAAGAGTAGTTGAATCTACTAAAAGTGAGGTACCGCTCCAAAGAAGGCATGTTCTACTTTTTATTAGGTAGGGTTTTTTGCCGTCGCCTCCCGGTCTAGTAGGCTTCAATCGAAATTTAAATAATTCAGATATTTAATTACAAGTGGACCTTATAGACAAACGGGGAAACAAAACAATATTTGACGGTATTCTAGTTTTATGATATTTTAATGGTGTTGCAGAAGATATTTTTTTGGTAATAAATAATAATATTATTTTTACCACATGCTCAAAGCTAAATTTGGTTTTAAAAGTTATAGTTAAGCCTATGTTCACATTATACTGAGTTGGAACCTTTTTAGTGTAATGTTTAGTTCAATAATTTGTAGTTATACTGCCCTCGTTAGCAAAAAGGCTGTAAGTCATGAATGTTGGTGAATTGACTTACTACCCTCTTGCTAATGAGGGCAGTATATAGTTCTGAATAAATGACTATTTATTAATAATAATCATACAATTTCAGGAAGGAACGAGCTGATCGCGAGGTATATTAAACTCAGAACTGGGAAGACGAGAACGAGGAAACAGGTTTCGTCACACATACAGGTGCTAGCGAGAAGAAAACTACGGGAAATCCAGGCCAAGCTTAAAGTGGTAAGTAGAGAATACAGGGTGTACATGATCATGACTTAATACCTAGCTACTACGTTTGTCTAGCTAGCTACAATTTTAAAGCCCGACCAAAAATAGGGGATAATAAGGTGGTAATTTAAGTTTGACGGTTTTTTAAACGTTATTATCACATGTGTTAAAAAGAATAAGACATTTAAATTAATTAAATTATTTAAAATACTTTATTTGAACAGAAAACTTAGTACAAAAAGGTGGGCTTAATGCCTGGGCATTTACCACCTGTCAACCTATGGGTTGCTACCATTGTTGGCGGTTTATACAGTAGATATATTATCTATTTATATTTAAAAAAAATGATATTGAGACATAAATAAAAAAAAATGTTGTAACTTTATAGGCTTTAATCAAAGTGAGTTCATTATGACTCTTACGAAGCCTCAACATACCAAGAACCATATAAGAACGTGTCTGTCTGATATGAAAAAAATCCAAATGAAAAGATTTTTCAATAATCATTACATAGTTCAAACGAGAAATCATCATTAATCATTATTGTTTTATAAAATAGACTTTAAACTTTTTTTTAGTTTCACCAGTGTATTTTGATATTGTCCATACAAAGTTTGCCTGACAGAGAACCGTCAGCGATAAGACTGCACAGTTAATCCAATACTATACATTTTCTTTCCTGATCTTGACCATAATACAAAAACAAGATGGCATTATGGTGATGGTATTAAAAAGTAGGTATTGTATTGTAAAATGAATTCAATTAACATTTAGATCAAAGTAAAATATCACGAAATGTTAGCATAGAGCATTTGTGTCAATCCTATAAATGTATGATTGACATTTAGAACCGTGGGGTGACGAAAGAAAAGACAATCCAGTCGATGACAACTTTAAATAGAAAAATGACCATCATACACGTAATATGTGCCTCTGTCTACATGCTATTTTCTGTTCTGTTGTTGCTTGTCTGTTATTTTTATTGACCAAACTTCAGATACGATAGCGCCTATGTGACAGATTTAGAATTGTCACGCCCCATCAAAGCACTCTTTGGCTTTCAAATTGGGTATTCAATTTCGTATCGAGACGTACCTATGGTGCGGCTATAGGAACGTTTGACTTACGTTCGATTGTTTCCATAAGCAAGCTGAAGTTAAGAAAAAATATAAAGCCTCTAAGTATTTAAATATTTTATTTTGACAACATGGCGTCCATCTCCGAGTAGCGCCATGTTGAATTTTCACTAACGTCATGTCTATAGTGACACTCGCCGCCGTACTAAGAGGAATCGATTGACGTGTGCGTCGTATAAATCGCCCGGGCGTTTGGTATACACTATAAAGAAAGTGCTTTAACGGTGAAAGCAAACATCGTGAGGAAACCGGCATGTTCTGAGAACTTTAAAGAGTATGAATGACATGTGACATTCACCAACCCGCACTTGGCCAGCGTGGTGAATTAAGGCCTAATCTCTCTCGTCAAGAGAGAAGTCCCTGTGTCCCAGCAGTGGGAACGTTAATAGGGTGATGATGATAAAGAAAGTGGGAGAAAGGAACATGCATACATACTTACATACATATATTGTTAAACTCATTACCACTTCTTTGCGCAGTCGGGTAAAAAGCAACGGTACAGCGAACGCACGACACTTGTTGATAAAGTAGCTTGTTGGCGCCTCAGACGTACGTCTCGAAGTTTTCAAGCACCACAAGCCTCTAGTACAGTTTAAGATTGTTAGATTCTTTAATGTGTTTATTGAATAAGTACATGGTAGATTCGCCGTTCGCCGATTAGTACGGACATATACATAGATATATTTTTTATGCTCGATAAGCTTTCATTTGACCACAATCTCAACTAATCTAAAGTGACGATGTGGTCTAAGGTAGATGGCTTCTCCGGACCACATTACGAAACACGAAAAAATCGCTTCACGCACTGGGCCAGCCCGGAGGGTGGTGACAAGCCGCGGCCGAAGCCTACCACCAGAGACTGTTATCTGTCTGTGATAAAACTATTGTGTCAATCCAATAAATGAATGATTGATAGGACGGCGGGGTGATGAAGGAAAAGGCAATGCAGTCGATGAGCACGCTCTCGAGCGCTCAGATCGTGGCGGGCTTACCGCACCCGGCGTACCACCACACGGTACTTGCAGGGCATGTTTCTACGTCACTAGAAAACAGATTATCGCCGCTAAAGGTTAAGCATAAGTTTTACGATAAAGGCTAAGTTTTTTTTTTCATAGATGTCACGGATAAGTTTATATTTTATACCTTCGAGCTTATCGTATATTTTTTTATTAAATAGTATCTAATAGTCATTTATCTTATATTAATTTTTAATAGAATATAAAATTTCTTATAAAATTAGAAAATTTTATATATTTAAAATTTCTAGAAATTTTAAAATTTCCAGGTCACAATGTTAGTTACCGTACGCCTCCGTAACGGCTTTACAGATTTTTACGTAGGTCTGTGAATCGGCTACTATCTATTTATCATTTTACAAAATAGCGTTTGCTGGGGTCAGCTAGTTGATAATAAAATTGTACCTCACAATTACATCTGGTTTTTTAGTACTAATAATGACAAAAATATATAAATATAAACAAGAAATTAAATTGTCATTTGTCATATTATAATATTTCGTAGATATTTTCTGTCTGTTAATTGAGTTGACAAAATGTCAAATACCGCCAAGGTCGATTTGCGGAAATTACGAGAACAATTCTCCGAAAATACAATTCGTCAAAAACACAATTTAACTTTACTCAATTAATCAATTCAATGCTCAAATATAGATTCTTAAACTGTGTATCAATCAAATCGGCAACTATTATGACCAATATTTTAAAATCATAAATAATTATAGGTAGGTATAATGACATTATAGATATTCTCAAAACTTAGAGAGACCTAGAGCTTGTTTCACAATCTCCGAGTCAACTTTAAGGATAAAATATAGATAAATCTCGGACAATCAGTGACCGTGGTCAGTTGCCTAGATGACTCTATATTTAACCATTGACTAATTTTAATTCTGAGATGATGAAACAGGCTCTTAAAATTTCTTTGAAAAAAATATCTGAACATTTTTAGTTCAATAATAGGTCATTTTAATAAGCCCTATGATATAATAGTTCAATAAAAATTTCATTGAAAATCACATACGAATACAAAATTAAAAAAAAAATTAAAATGTACAAAGATCAAAAAGCCATGTAAATTATAGCTATATGTTTACTGGTCATCATAAATTTGTAAAAAAAGAAGCAACGGTAATCTGTTATTTATGTGAACGTATTTTTGTGACAACATTATCAAAAAGCCTCTTAATCATGCTTTCTTAGGCATGTTGCCAAATAACAAAGACAGGATTAATCGCGATAACTTTTCGCTTTACTCACATTTTAATGTTCTCGAGAGTTTTTTATGTTGTTATGTTTGTATTTTGCTGATGTGGCGGCTTAAAAACAACCCTGAGGATTGAACCTTGAACCACCCAGCATCGACACATCAACTTCCCTAAGATCGAAATAATATATAATCAATTCATTGAATAAAGCTTCACTTTAACAATATGTGTGAGCTTTAGTATAACATTATTTAGTAGCTTTAGTATAACAAAACTTTGCAGTAGCGACAGAAACATCAAAGCGATAGCGACCGCTACGCGATTGGTTGCAAATTATTTCTGATCTGTAGGCGCATTCTGTAAACTCACTTCGATCCTTACTAAGCTGAATCCGCGGTGATTTAACAGTTTTGTATTCTGTAAAACTCGATTCACCGCGGATTCAGCTTAGTGAGGATCGAAGTGAGTTTACAGAATGCGCCTACTGTTTCAACCAATCGCGTAGCGGTCACTGTGGCTTTGCTGTTGCTGTCGATACTGCTAAGTTTTACGTTATAGACCTGCGGGTCATCTTATATCGGTTTCGTTATTAACGGTGTTTTTTTTTTACTTTTCAGCAATTTTGGCAACCAGGTCTACAAGCTGGTACGTCACAAGAGTAAGTTTATATCAATTTCGTATATATTTTTTTTAACTATATATATAATTTAAAGTAAATATATACCTTCTTGCATTATAAAGCTCTTATCACAGGTACTATCACAGGTGCATATTAGAAAAACCGGTATTGAACTTTCGGTTACCTACTTCCCGTTTTCGAATTGATTATTTATTTATTAATTTATATATTTTAGGAAAGCTCACAGCTTATAAGATTATATCTGCACATAGGTGCACACTGAAGGACATTTAAAAGTTTTCACATAACACATAAGTTATCACTTATCAAGTTATCACACTTCTTTGCCGTTCATCAATAAATGTAGTAAACCCCAATACTACATACAGCGCACATATCCTTAATCTTACCCATACAACATTACTAAAGCAACGTCAATCTCTTTTTAACAAAAAACTGCCGCAACCTTTGGGATAAAGTTAGGTCAGAAGAAGGGTCATGCATTGTACAACAAAGCAGAAGTGTTTTTATTTGGAATAAACAATGCTTAGCTTAGAGGAAGTCGAAATCTTTTCGGAGGCTTTATTATGTAAATCCAACAATCTCATAAAACTGAGATACACTGTTCGCTATTTTGACGAACTTTAAAATCGAATGGTTGCTTTCTCTACATTGCAAAACTGCACCCCGGTGCGGGCTTCAAAAGAGTACTCTTATTAAACTGACGTACACATTTGCTATTTTGGCGATAGTTAATATCTAAATGAGGCTTTCTCCACAGTCAAAACCGCATAATGAGAACTTTTATCAAACTGACACACACATTTGCTATTTTGAGGAACTTAATATCTAAATGAGGCTTTCTTCAGAGTGAAAAACTGCTAACCGCTGCGGGCTTCAAAAGAGTACTCTTATTAAACTGACATACACATTTGCTATTTTGACGACAGTTAATATCTAAATGATCTAAATGAGGCTTTCTCCACAGTCAAAACCGCATCCCGACGCGGGCTATAATGAGAACTTTTATCAAACTGACACACACATTTGCTATTTTGACGAACGTAAATATCTAAAGTGTAAAATAATCAGTCAATCATTCTCTCCACAGTGTAAAACCGTTCCCGGGTGCGGGCTACAAAGGAGTACCTGGCGTCGGTGTTCCGACGGGCACAGATGTGGCGCCACCGCCGCCGTGGGAAGGCAGGGCTATAGCCACGCACAAACTCAGGCTCGTCGAGTTCTCCGCCTTTGTGGAACACCCCAGAGACCCAGACACGGTAACACATTTTATTAATATCAGTCCTGATGTGGTAGACTTTTTGAATCACCTTACACCAGGCAATTAATTTTAATTAGATAAGAAAAAAACAATAGAAACAAACCACAAGCCCAAAGAAGTCACTATAAAATAAATTCGAAATTAATTGCATGAAATCATACTACACTTAGGGTTCCGTGTACGATTTAAACGCATTTTCCAATGAGAAAAATATAAAACAAAAAAATATTGCCATTTAAAAAAATAAATAAATATTGCCGGACAACATCTGTCCCCGCGGTAAGCTCTAAGCTTGTGTTACGGGTACTAGACATCTGAAATACTTAACATATCTAATAGACATACATAGATAGATTTTTTTAACCCCCGACCCGAGCGACGAGCCTGCTTATATGTTTGTGTATCCACATCAGACATACATCATTCTTCAAATTTTCACCTCTATCTATTACAGTTCATAAGATACCTACAGCCTGGTGACAGAAGGACAGAAAGATGACCAAGTCTCAGTCTCATAAGGTCCCGTTTCACCCTTTGGGTACGGAACCCTAACTAGAAGCGAAAATAGAATAGAATAGAAAATACTTTTTTACACACCAGACAAAGAAACAATACAATAAGAAATTAAAGCTAAACCTAGAATGCGTAATGGGCGGTCTCATTGCTAAAAGCAATTTCCTCCAGACAACCGTGGAAGGAGAGAAAAAATTACAAGTGTTATGGACGGTGGCTTATACAATATAAATACCTAATGCTCAACCTAAAACTAGCCTATAATTAATTAAATGTATCCTTAAATATCAATTCTGAATTTCATTAACCCACAACAATGAACATAACAATAACTTATAAATTGACTTATGCACAGAATTTAAAGTTATGCTACACAAAGTGATAGAAATATGTCAAGGTTACAAGTAAATGCATAGCTCAAGCGTTTTGATTATGCGCAGTTGGATAAGGTAGCATAAATCCTTTTTATGTACGTTAAATAAATTGAAAGTAACATGCCTTGAACTTTAATTCGACTTGTTCGACAATAAAGCCGTGTAACTGTAGGTATGATAGAAGTCTAGGAACATTTAAGATTCATTCGGTTAGGATCTTTGATGTTTTTCAAGATGAGCATGATAAGTTTCAATGGTCAATACTGAATAACCGGCCATTCGCGAGTTATTTCGCCAAGGGTGCTTTTTAATAAATTCGCGTGACCAAAAGGTCCGTCGTTACGCGATTTTTCTGAATTTTAATTCATTCATTTTGCTGTTAACCTCTAAGCCTGAAACTTCAGTGACTAGTAGCATCTAGTAGGTATATATATATATATAGTGACGCCTGCTGTTAACAAAAACTGTGGCCCTTGGATTGGACATAATTCAAAATTTAGATATTTGTCACATAATGTATATTAACACTCAGATGAATAAGGGCTTGTTTCACAATCTCCTTGTCAGGTGCCGTGCCACAATCTCAAAATAGTCATTTATTGATTATAACTTTATACGTCACCATTATAGCTGGTTTTTAGTACCAACACAACCATGTCAAAACAAATAAATCAGCAAAAATAGAAATGTTAGATCATTATAGGCATTATATAGGGATTAGAGGTTTATCCATTTATTCAAATTACATTAATAAATATGTCAAATTGCAATTAGTTAGCTAATACCAAATATAATACAAATACAAATACATTATACAGTTACTCACAGTTGTAGACCATAGCTCTATATTTTAACGGTTCACTTATCTAACAAAATCGGGGCTGTCTCCAACAGCAAGGGAATCTCTATACACTCTGTTAGCATGTGTCTCCACAACAAGATGATAAGCGGCGATGCGACTAGTGGTTGAAAGCGTTCGAAATGTCATATCATCACAGCGGCGAGCCTGTGGCTGCTAGCGGCGCGCACGCCTTGAACGGTGTTTCGTTTTTTTTTAAGTTCCTTATATAATTTTATTTATTTCTTTTTCAGTATCCCCCGAGTGCAGCACAGCACCTGTTCGTTCACATAGGCGGCACAGTCACATACGCTGATCCATTATTAGAGGTAAGAAAATAAATATTTTTAGGCAGTAAACATGCCGTTTATATCTGTGTTTAATTGCTGTTATTTGTATTTGTCTCTTTCACAGTTAGCTTACAGTTTATAAATATAACTCTTTATTACACACCAAGTTTTAAAACAATGCGAAAGGGACTCGAAGCTATATACAAAATGCGTAATGAATATTATCGTGATATAAAATTCGATGTAATTCTATTATATCCCAATGGGGAATAAAATGAAAGGAAGATATGTTTATACACTATGTAGAGATTAAAAAACGCTGGATTTATTCGGTTCCTTAGCCCTTAGCTCTTTAAGAATAAACATAAGTTAATATAGAATAGAAAAGGAAAACTTTGTGATCAAAAACGTGCATCTTGGAGGTTTTGTCTGTTTACGTCCGTAAGTGGTAACCCTCTGAATCCTTACACGTGACCTCCGGGTGGTGCTAAGAACAGTCTCTGGTGGTAGGCTTCGGCCGCGGCTTGTCACCACCCTCCGGGCTGGGCCAGTGCGTGAAGCGATTTTTTCGTGTTTCGTAATGTGGCCCGGAGAAGCCATCTTCTAGGCCTTCATGCTCCATCTTAGACCACATCGTCACTTTACATCAGGTGAGATTGTGGTCAAATGAAGGCTTATCAATAATAAAAAAATAAATCTCCACTATAGTTGATGATCAAATGTTGGTATACTATATCATTAAAATCATCATTTTTTTGTTTCCAGTCAGTAGATGTACAGCAAATAAATGACAAATTCCCCGAGAAGAAAGGCGGCCTGAAGGAGCTATACGAGAAGGGGCCTAGGAACGCGTTCTTCCTCGTCAAGTTTTGGGCGGACCTCAACACGAACAACCTGGACGATCCCAATGCCTTCTACGGGGTTACCAGTGTGTAAGTATTATTTTGAGTTCCCACAAAGTACAAACATCATATCTAAACCTCTGTTCAATATGCAGGGCAGCATAAAGCTAATGGTTAGACCTTTTTGGTACACACTATAGACGCTCCCCTTTTACCCGTACTTTCCTATTAAGACACCAAAGATAATTATAATGAGAGAGTATATAACACTACGTTTTAAATATAATCACTACGCTAAGCAACGTCCAAAAACCGTAATTTTAGTTTTTTGTTTCTTCTCTATGCTTTGTTACTGTTTGTGATAGTTTTTTTTTTTTACATTTTTAGATATTGTTTTATCTTTTTAACCCTCGCCCAAAAAATATATAACTGGAAACGGGGGTTTTTCTTTAATTTTAAATTTAGATTTTTTATATGTGAGCTACTTGTATTTTGTGTTGCCAAATAAATATTATTCTATTCCATAGTTTTCTATATAAACAATAATACACGCTACGATTGAATTTTCCCGTAGGTTCTCTCATCAAGTAACACAAATAATTATACATTCGCCATACAGAATACTTACTTGACACTATTTAGATTTTTAACAAAATATTTACCATGATTGATTTTGTTTAGAGTATACCGATATTTCCCGACACAGTTACATGCGCGTTAAACTGAAGCTGCTGCGAATCGGGTAACAGTTTTTATTGGCAGTCAATAGTAGATAATGTCATTCGGATGTGAAACAGGTCCCAACTCTAGTGATGTCTCGACTCGTAATAAAAGACTCAGAAAGAGGGTAGACCGCTTTATCTGCCGATAAAACTGTTACCCTAATCGCTGCAGCTTCAGTTCAACCGTGATCATAGCGCATGGAATAAATCATGGTAAAAATATCCCGTTACAAGTCTAAATATTGTTGGTAACTGTGATAGTTTCAAAAGCTATACGACCGCTTACTCGAGTAACAATACCATAATGTCTCGGCCGATAAATGACAATCTGTTCTGACCTGAAAGTTGAACCTAAGCCGAAGTTGGGCTTAGTGCACACTAGCCAAATAAACTGTCGGGTTTATTGGGGGTCGTAGGTGCGTGTATTTACTTCACTTTTGAAGACAGTTGTGAACTCATTAGTCAATTGATAACATATTTGTAAAAGAATCGGTGTAGTTATCGAGTGCCTTAATCCATATTTATCCCCCGTCCCGTAGATTTCGGCGCCCACGGGTGGAGATAGACGCAACATTGTAATGTACCCTAGGTGCTAGATGTTGTTGTGTGGATTGATCGGAAATATCTATTGGCATTTATTAGGTACTACTATTAAATGGATTTTCCCGCTGAATTATCTGCCTATGTCTCTTCTCAGGCTCTAGAGAATCTGTGCGTGAAAGACTAACAAGCAGACCGGATTACTTTCATCATCATCATCATCATCACCCTATAAACGTTCCCACTGCTGGGACACAGGGACTTCTCTCTAAGCGAGAGAGATTAGGCCTTAATTCACCACGCTGGCCAAGTGCGGTTTGGTGAATGTCACATGTCCTTCAAACTCTTTAAAGTTCTCAGAAAATGCCGGTTTCCTCACGATGTTTGCCTTCACCGTTTAATGCACGTGTTTAAAGCGCACATAAATGTCTCAAGCAGAAAAATCGAGAGGTGCATGGCGGGGTTTGAACCCACGACCTTCAGAATGAAAGTCGAGTGTCCTCCCACTTAGCCAACACGGCTTTTTTACTTCTTTTAAGTTACTTCCGCATTAATAATATTAGTATAAATGTACGTACCCGCAGCTAAGATAATTTATTGTTTTTTTTTTTTTTTTTATTATTGATAAGCCTTCATTTGACCACAATCTCACCTGATGTAAAGTGACGATGTGGTCTAAGATGGAGCATGAAGGCCTAGAAGATGGCTTCTCCGGACCACATTACGAAACACGAAAAAATCGATTGTATATTAACGCGTGTTTTTTACCTACTTCCAGATATGAAAGCAACGAGAACATGACGATAACCTGCAGTACGAAGGTCTGCTCGTTCGGCAAGCAGGTCGTCGAGAAGGTGGAGACGGAGTACGCGCACTTTGAGGGCGGCCGCTTCGTGTACCGCATCCACCGGTCGCCGATGTGCGAGTACATGGTCAACTTCATCCACAAGCTGAAACACCTTCCCGAGAAGTATATGATGAACAGCGTGTTAGAAAACTTCACTATACTTCAGGTTAGTACGCTATCCAACAACTTTATAACCTTTTTTTTATTTTTTTTTTTTATTTTTATTATTGACTAGCTGTGCCCCGCGGTGTTACCCGCGTTATAATGGATTTTCCCGCGGAATGACGTTTTCCCGCGGTAAAAAGTAGCCTATGTTATTTTTCAGGCTCTAGAGATTCTGTGTACCAAATTTCATTTAAATCGGTTCAGTAGTTTTTACGTGAAAGAGTAACAAACATCCATACATCCATACTTACAAACTTTCGCCTTTATAATAGTAGTAGGATAAGCCTTCATTTGACCACAATCTCACCTGATGTAAAGTGACGATGTGGTCTAAGATGGAGCATGAAGGCCTAGAAGATGGCTTCTCCGGGCCACATTACGAAACACGAAAAAATCGCTTCACGCACTGGCCCAGCCCGGAGGGTGGTGACAAGCCGCGGCCGAAGCCTACCACCTGAGACTGTTCTTAGCACCACCCGGAGGTCACGTGTAAGGATTCAGAGGGTTACCACTTACGGACGTGAACAGACAAAACCTCCTTCTTTCACCATCTCCGAGTATCCCATGTAGATAGCTATTATATGACGACCTCTGTGGCTCGGTGGGCGAACGTCCGCCTGAGGCGCAGGAGGTTGCGGGTTCGATTCCCGCCGGGGGACCAGATTTTGTACGATCTACAAAGGTCTGGTTTCGGGTCTGGGTGTTTTCTATGTATCATATGTATGTACTTATAAAAAAAAATGTATCTATGTAGTATATCAGTCACCTAACACCCATAGTACAAGCTCTGCTTAGTTTGGAGTTAGGTGATGTTGTGTGAAAAAATATATATATATATATATATATATAGCGCTGTCTTGCTCATTTATAAATTAGTCTGAGTCAGACTAACAACTAACCGTACCAGAATCTAATAGTCGACTTAAAAAAAGACGAGATATTTTTGATTAATAGTGAAGGGCCTGCCTCAATGGAAGCAGTGCTTAAAAGACAAGCAGCACACAACTCATCTGTTTATAGTCTATTACGACTGATTGCAAGATACAAATACAAAAAAGAAAAAGAAAAAAAGTCTGAGTAAGACAGCATGCTTATTTAGTACTTTTACGTGGCGAAAGAGGCTTTATTGTATTACGTTATTGTAATACAAAAGACGTATAACCACGGCGTCTAACCTTAACAACCGGAGACATACTGCTTGTAAACAAACAACATACATTAGAGAACTTATGACACTTTAACTAATTTAACCGGCCCTTGAATTGGCTTTTATCCACTGCCAAACAACTAACGAGGCTCTGGGACACGTATTGGGTCTACAAAACTTCAATATACATACTTTAAGAAAGTATACTGGTGCTAAAATAGGCTCATTTCTTACTTTTATTTTTTGTAGTTAAAATTATATTACCGCTTTCAGATTTATCTAATTTATCTTTCATACACACACACACACACACACACACATATTAAAAGCAAAATTATAACACTAAACTACAATTTGTGTGCACTTACCTAATAAATAAATGTTTCTTTATGTTTATTTATACACTAAAGTAATAGTAATAATAGTATAACTTAATCTACTTAATTGTTATGTACTTGGAAGAGTGAGGTTCCCTAACACAGGTATTTTTTACTTAAAAGGGAACTTCAAACACTGTTTGTAATTTGATAAATTAAGTTATGAATAAAGATTTTTGTATTTTGATGCTGCCTAACTACTATTAGAACATATACATTGGCAAGTAAGTCGGGGCCTTACACCTTATAGGTGTTTCAAACATCCTAGAGACTCAAGCTAACCTCACGAACCCGTAGTATCTCCGACCAACGAACCAAACCTACATGACTACATGGCTTTGGCACACCCACCACTCACAGTGGGTGTGGAAGTTCCGGTCCCGTTTATCTTTATGAGGGTGGCTTTTACCCAGCATTGGGTGTATTATGGCCTGATTTAGGTATATATACAAATTTTAGTTGGAGTATAGTTCTATGAGGTTACTATAGTGTCATATCATGAAAGTAAGCAAAGCGAATCCAGCCTCTATCGAAAAAAATACATGGAATACACATTATTACGAGCATAAGGTGATCAAAAAATCTTTATCGCTATCGTAAATGAGAAAATTTATTGATATGACCACAACAGATAAGATATGTATATCCAATTATCACATTAATCTGCTAAGCTCACCCAATATTTTTGTCCCCAGGTGGTGTCAAACAGAGATACTCAAGAGACATTGCTGTGCGCCGCATTCGTGTTCGAAGTGTCAAACAGCGAGCACGGCGCGCAGCATCACATCTATAGGCTAGTAAAAGACTGAACGAGCGAAGCGACTGTCGCTTTCGTCTACCATTCCTAGGAACCAAAATCCCTTGGCAGCAAATTCTACCACCTAATATGCCACCACCATAACGTGCAATAACACGCGCACAATTACTTCTTTCATAAAGCTGGGGAAGTTATACTAATTCGTATTAAAGTTTTATTAAATTTGCGGATTTATTCTAGGAGTTAATATTTGTAATGTTAAGCATCGCATATACTTTTCAAGAGAGCTAAGGAATGCTGTTTTTATGGGATATTTTGTAGCATTCATAAATTGAATACGCCCTGACTTCTAAACATTTAGTGCATTTGCCTCCAGTGTACTAGTATCTATATTTTATTCTTTAGTCATCCATTCATCTGGATGTTACCTGTTGGATAGCAGACATTACTTGGTTATGTTGGTAAAGTACCCAAAACCTTCAAAAGAGAACTAAAAAATATACGAATTAGTATAATCGCATCCTCAGTTCTTTAATCTTCTTTCTAAGCTTTTTCTTACCTTATTGTTTTGCCAACAAACCCTTCCTTTTCCTAGGTTACTTAGGCAATTATATTAGACTAATCCAAAATTATTTATGGTGGTAAGCATTATTGTGATCTGAAAATTGCTCTGTTGGTATTTTTGTAATCGAGTCTTTTCAACGCTCAATGTTTTACTCGAACAATCGTTAGTGTCTGAAAGAAATTATATTCGCTTAGAAACATTGAATGTTATAGTTATCATTTTGTTCGATGTCGTGAAACAGGATACATTTCAACTATACCGACATTAGTGTTCCAGAGTTAAGTAAACATTTGACAAATTCGGAATTCGGTGTTAATATTATTAGGATAGTTGCGTGTAAAATAAATAAATAGGTAACAAATAAGAGAATATAAATTTGAATACACACAGTGCCTCTAATTATGTTACATTAACATAAATTAATTGAGCATATTTGGTCTTTTTACTGTAGGACAATAACAGTAAAAAGACCAAAGTTTAGAGTAGTGTACCGTGAAGTATAAGATTATTTTATAAATAAGAAAATTAATAATAAGGAGATTCTAATACTTTACGAATTGTTAAGAGCTCGTGGTACAATTTATCCGTCGTTTTGTTTTGTTTTTATAAACTGGTTCTATCATTTTAATTTTCAGACAAAGTGGCTACTGAGTTTTTTTACGTTTGTTTTAATGTTTTGTACTATAGGTCTTTTTGAGACATAGCATTTCAATAAATTTAGAATAGTCTTGTGTATCTTTTTGCCAATTAATTTTATACGGTCTTTGCCACTTTAAAAACTACTATGGGTAATTACTGTGCAAAAAAATGTACATAATTATATAAAAATATCTACTTAAATGGTTCATATATAAGTAAACAATTACATCATATCATGTGTTCACATGGTCCAGGTTAAGGATTTGTTAGTAGTAAATATTGTATTATAATGAAAGATAAATCATCTAAGCATCTCTTGTACCTAAATAATGTACATATCTGTTAGCGATATCACAGTCAACAAAATGCATAAACATGTATCCGATATATCATATTTTACTTCTAAATTTTAGGATTTCAAAAAAGTTTTATCTGCCTTATTTTCTCTACGTTTATCTTTCTTTTATGTTCTTGAAGCTTTCCTTCGAAGTACAAATAAGTATCTACATTCAAACGCTAACGTTTACAATAGGTAAGTGGTTTTATGTGGCAATGATTTGATCTCTCTTTTAGTCAAATATGTTTAGGGCCCTACCGTCATTGCGTATTTCATACGCTCAGTTTAGTTCACACAGTTATTGTTTTTGTGCATTAAATAAATGCTTAGTTTCATTTTAAGACATGAGATAGGAAAATATTATCTTAGATAATAAATTTAAGAGATTTTTGTATTTATTTGATAGAGTTATATTAGATGATTGTAAAGTGATTAGATTTAAGGTTTTCTTTTCAATATGGCGATGGTCGTCTGTTAACGTGAATTTGTAGTAGTACTTAAGTAAACCTTTTGGTATTGTTAGGTGCCTAATGGTTTCTGCTGATTTTTTTTAGGATTTGGTTTAAATTGATTATTGGAGATTCAGCTTATAACATTGTGAAGCAAAAGAGATCTGTTTTAATGTGATTTTTTTGTATTTTAATTTAACGCTTAATGTATCTACTCAAAACGAGATTAACTGAATTGCGACTCTTTTGCTAGTAAGTTTATTAAAATGAACATTGGAAGCGTTTGGATGGTCTCTTGTAAATAATTGTAACTTTATAGGGACTTTGTTTGTTTAGTTTTTTTTTCATTTGAGATATTATGCTTATATATCTTGTTCTTCATATCGACAATCTGCCATATCAATATGAAAATCAAAATCAGTCGTCGGCAGAGTTTGTGAATCATAGGCTAGTTGCAATAATCAAGCAATAAATTACTTTTTCAAAATTTATGACATAATGATTCACTTAATCGTATGCCGACATTTGTACAGTATTTTAAAGGTAAATAATAGGTACGTTAAAGATTTGTATGAAAATTTAATTATATTGTCTTCATAATACATTCCGAGTTGTTATTTCACAAAATTCCCTTTATTACTATTCTTAATTTATTCTTTCGCATCGTGTATAATCTAGGCCCCAAACTAGGTTTCAAACATCATCTATCTAAGATAAAACTAAAAAAAAGATTAGTTAATGCATGAATTAAGTAATTAAACATGTGACGAGTGTTTTGGCTAAACAAGTAAATAATATGTAGTATCAATCGATTTGTAAAGATAAAGATAACGATCGTATATAAATAGTATGTATGCATCTACGTTGAATAAGAATAAGAGATATGAGATCTTACGCTATGCAATACTTGTTAAATGTGTCAATAATAATTGGTATAAATTATAATGAGCTATCAAGGGCTTAAATTATTCTCACAAGGTCTATTAATATACATATTAAGCTTCTATTATACATATTAAACACCCAGACCAATGAGAAAGTGCTTGCAGAACATACAAACACTTGACCCCTCGGCGGGAATCGAACCCGCTACCTCTTGCGTCGCATGCAAGCACTGGCCCACCACCCCACTAAGGCAAATGATAATGATGCTAACTGTATAAATTTACAAAAAATACCTACACATAACTTCATGGCTTTAAGTAGATAAATTATCATGTTTTTAAGCAAGGATTTATATCAAAATCAACATCTTATCATTAAGTAATTAAGACGATAATTTTCTAGATAATTATTGAATAATTCAAAGCGATTTGTTAAGCTGTATTGTAGAGTGCTCGGCCGGAGCCAGGTGTTAATTAAATATGTTGCTTCGGTTGTCAGCGCTTTTTGTGCTAGTGATAATAGTAACTTTTGGACAAGCTGGTAAGTAAATACTATCGGTAAATATCTAATATATAAAATTCTCGTGTCACGGGGTGCGTAATCGAACTCCTCCGAAACGGCTTGACCGATTTTGATGAAATTTTTGTGCTTATCCGGTATCTATGAGAATCGGCCAACATCTATTTTTCATCCCCCTAAATGTTAGGGGTAGTCCAGCCCTAAATTTTTTTTTTTAATTTTTTTGACAGAATTTTAATTTTTTTTTTATGATACAACATACAAAAATACATACAATCCTCAATTTTCACCCTTCTACGGTCAACCCTTATTTTTTAATAGCCATTTTAGTATCGCAAAACAACGTTTGCCGGATCAGCTAGTTATTGTATAAAATATAATATACCTCACCTACCCAAAATATTATTAAGGTGTTTTTCATAATTGGTATAATAATATAAATCGGAAGGGGTGTGAATGGCAGGCACCGGGCGAACATATTTTGTTCTAAGTTTTTTGATGTGAAAGCTCATTTGTAATATACATAATATCTAAAAGAGTTCGAACATTTTTGTATGGAGCCTAGCATACCTACTAGTCCGCCATTTTGAAAAAAACGTGATTCGGCCAGTGATGTAACTCTTTGTCAACTGACAGAGAAAATGATTACAAACAAAAAGTTTTCTATGATCAAGTCTCCTAAGTGATACGGTTTATGAGATATTTGGGTCTATAGGTATGCCAAAGATGTTCGATGCTCTATAAAATTTAAGAATTCAATTCCCGATTCCAATGCCTTCATGTGCACGCGATGCGCTTTCATTTGATACCCCTCTCGAGTATATTTGCAGATTTTCGGTTTTCCTTCCCCACTCGAACCCCCATAACTTTTAAACGGCACAACCGATTTTCATCATGTCTAAGAAAACTCGTGCCAGACTCACCTTTCATACAAAAAATTATAAATTAAAATCGCTCCATCGGGAGCTATGATGCCCCGGACAGACAGACACACACGCAGACAGACACGCCAAACTTATAACACGCCTATTTTTGGGTCGGGAATTAAAAATAAAATAAAGTGTAAATCTGTATGGTACAAAAACAATTAACTACAAATAGTACCTACATATACACGCAAAACCTAATCGCTATATTTTTATCTTCCAAAAATCTATAATTCCTGCTTAAACCTATGATTTATGGATACTGGTAGCATTCCTGAAGACTTAAGTAATATTATTACCACTCATATAATTTCGTTGCAAATTGTTCAAAATAATTTCATAATAATGTAATTTTTCCATTTACATAGATTAAATTACTATGGAACCTTATGACCGCTAGGTAGTGAATCAATGTTTTTTATTGAACCAAAGTATCAATGTTATTGACCGTTACTAACAAGCTACGGACAATTGATGGGAAGTACGTAAAGATCTATTGGCGATGCAAAGATGCACTAGCGACTCTAGTGTCAAAATTGAGAATCTGTCTAAGAACGACATTTTCGTTACAATTAACGTCAGGGAAAAACATAAATAATAAATTCAAATCAGATATAAAATAAAAAAAATAAAAAAAATAAAAATGTTTATTGCTTTTACAAAATTCACAAAATATACAACAAAATATGAAACCTCCTTTTAAGTTGAGTACTTGTATTAGGAGGATTCGCTCTTCAAAATGCATTCACGCTTAAAATTAACTTTATTTCAGCAAAATAAACATTGTAATTTGTTAAATTAAATTAAGTATACAATTTAAATTTAAAACTAAGTTTACTAAAATAAAAATAAAAACGTTAAAAAATTATTTTTGAAGGTAGGATCGAAATTTTTTTGTTGACAAACAGAAATGAATGGAGTATGGTACAATTTATAAAATGAGAGCGTTTTAAAGATGTTAAGTGACGTGTAGTGAATGTAAGTGTAATGTATGAAGTGTGATGTAGAGGTGTGTAATGTATGTAAGTGTAATGTAAAGTGCAAAATACATAAATATAAAATATATGAGAACTAATAATAATTTGTAAAACTATGTATAATAAAATAAATTGATATTTGTATAATAAAATAATCGATTCATAGATAAAATATATGGTGATCAGGATATTCTCGTAAAAAGTTTTTCTACTTGATCGTAGTTTAAGCTCATCAACCAGTTGAATAATTGCCGCTTACAATCAAATAAATTCATAGGGTATATATAAATAGTTCTATTAATTTTATTGTATAAATATGCAGACCGTTTTTGGTATTGTCGCGATGCAAAGACTGATTTGACGCTAATATCTTTAATTATAATATCTTTTCTTCTATTATATTTAACTTCCGGATTGTATTTTAAACTTTTATGTAATTTAAGCACTGTATTATGTATATATAATTTACGAACGGATAGTAGGCCAGAGTCTGAGTATAACGTTTCGGTTGGATATCTGTAGGGTTTTAAATACAAATAAAAAAGATATAACTTCAACAAATAAACAAAGTGTCGTTCTTAGACAGTTTCTAAATTTTTTTCTTTGCTTCGCCAATGAAATATACATATGTACATACATTAAGTTAAATATTTGTCGAGAAAAATAAAGGAGCAAATACCAACAGGAAAAATATACCTATTATTAATCTGTAAAGTAGTTTTAAGATATAACGCGCACGCCAACATTGCTACCAACCATTACAGGTTGGCAGGTAGAAAAATCCTAGGCATTAAGCCCACCTTTTTGTACAATATTTTACTTTGTGCAAATAAAGTGTTAAAAAAAATAAAAAAAAATTGCAGAAGAGGATGTACCATGCAGTCCTCGAGATATAAACATCGAAGGCAGATCGGTGGTTTGTGTCTGCAACGCAACCTACTGCGATACTCTCACAAGGGAAGACCCGGCACCAGGGACGTTTGTTATTTATACAACTAGTAGCGTAAGTATAACCTTTTAAATTATTGTGGGATATTGGCAAAGGAAAGAAACTCAGTTCACTTTAATCTAGTTTATTATGTATCCAAATGTTACAGAGCACACCGCACCGTTCGTCAGTTACCGCCATTTTATCCCCGTCCCTTTCCCCTGCTCCTCTCTCTCATCATATGCGTTTCGTTACACATTAATCCCACATTATCATGGGTATTAACAATATTAAGACTTATAAAACCACTAGTGATAGTCGAACTCGTAATAAAAGACTCAAGAGGAGGGTAGACCGTTTTGTTTCGTTTGCAAAAGACTGTCTACCAACTCGCAAAATCAGCAGTTTAAACGGTGTCATCGCTTAGTCGCGCTAATAACGGAAAACTAAAAAACCGTCAAATCTGGAATGTTAACCGTTATAAGTCTTAATAGTAGCGTACCTAGTAGGTACCCTGGGTATTTAATAAAAATATATGAGCAATGCTCGGTATTTTTTCATTTAATTCTCATTCACATCATTGTATCGTTGTGCCGTTGTCCGGCTATAGTACGATAGTGGCGTTTGTCTTGCTCTCTCAATGGCCTGTTTCCTAACTCCGAGTAAAGTGAGTCTGTTTCGTGTTTCTTCAGTCGTAATATGGCCATAACTGCAATGCTCAAGGGACTCTTTAAAGGCATCATCATCTTCATCAGTCTATATTATTCCACTGCTGGACATAGGCCTCTCTAACGAACGCCATAGCGCCCTGTCCTCGGTTTGACGCATCCAGCATCTGCCTGCAGTCTTTTGCAGGTTGCAGGCAGGCAACCTGGCTGGAGGGCGTCAAACACTAAAAGGGATACAAAATACAAAATTATTTATTTTTAATTTGATGTCACAATTCTAAGAAAAGGAAGGTACGCTTTATAAACATGGGTACATTATTATAGCGTCAACCTTTTAAACATAAATATACAAAATGTTATTTTAACCGAAGGAAGGGCAACGTTTCGAAAAGAGTTACGGAGTAATCCAGACTCAACAAGATCCTGAACCAGAGGAGGAGGAAGAAGAAGAGGAAGATCCCGATACGGAGGAAGAGGAACTCCCTGACAGTGCTTACGAGGACTCTGACACCGAGAACGAAAGTAAGTTCACATGACCAGTAGGTAAATAAATATACGGCATGAAACGGATTTCTATTTATAAGAATACTGTGTGCAGCCCAGATCTTAAACGTAGCAGGTTTACATCAGCCCTTGACCAGCTGAACTAAAGGACTACAACACCCTAAAGAAAATCCTTAAGTCATCCCCTAGCTTAGCTGCTGCCAAGATCAGCGATGAACTATATCGCAGTGACTACCAGGGTGAACCTATTCAATATTAAAATTCGTAAAAGCACCAAAAATAATTGCTCATTTTGCCTAATAGATTAGAAAAATAAGTAAAATAAATATTGCCGGACAATCCACACAACAACATCTAGCCCCGTGGTAAGCTTGTTTTACGGGTACTAGACATCTGATATACTTAGTATAATAGACGTACATAGATAGATATTGTCTATTATAAATATTAAACACCCAAACCAAGCCACGCACAATGGACCACCTTTGAGTCTAAGTGCGGAAAATCAGGCCCCCCCCCTAACTAACTAACACCCAAACCAAGGAGAAAATGCTTGCAGAACATACAAACACTTGACCCCTCGGCGGGAATCGAACCCGCTACCTCTTGCACCGCAAGCGGACCCCGCCGACCGCGCCACTGAGACAGGCAATAGGCATGATGACTACATAGCCATTATTAGCCATCTACCCTATTCCATAGAGGTGGAGCCATCAGTTGACTCGAACCTTTAATGATTATGTTACAGTATTTTAGCGAGGATTCTTAGGTATGACTTAAAAAAATATAAGACAACAATTGTACAGCACAGCAATGAAAATATTTTTTTCTGATTTCAGATTCAATTTGGAATAGAGTAGTGCTAAGAATATTCAGTAACGTACGATACCAAATAATAGAGGGTTTTGGAGGATCTGTCACTGATGCAGCGTCAATTAACTGGCGCAAATTATCAGATGGTGCACAAACTCAAATGATCAAGTAAGTAGCTAGGTATTGACAACTGTCACTGTCACTTGGGTATGGTCAAGGTGGTGGGGGCTAGAGAGGTTAGCTGAAACCTACAATGGTGGTTGCAGAGTTCACTTTTGGAGCGACCGTCGAGCAGAGCACTAGTCTTCTCTGACCTGTGTCTTGAACTTGTCGCGTTTCATAATTCGTCATAAAATTCATACCGAAGTGATTCTGATTATTCAATAAACATCTGGGCAATACATTGCATTTCTTTATTGGTGCTTCGAAGCATGCCTGGCGCTACAGACGGCCATCATCGGGACCCCTGCTCCGTCATATATATAATTTACTTTGAAAGATATTTATTTTATTTCTGCATTTGCAAGGAAAGTGTTTGCAGAACATAAAAACATTTGACCCCTCGGCGGGAATTGAACCCGCTACTTCTTGCGCCGCAACCAAACCTTAGCCCACCGCGTCACTGAGGCAGACAAAAACGAAAATTCATAAATTATATTAGTATTTTAGTAATTTAATCTATGCAATTTAATGTGGCTTATTTCATAAGATTTTATTTATTATTCATTTGTTGAACCATAAATTATTTAATATTATTACTAATAGTTGAACTAAATCCTTTTCCAGCTCATATTTTGGACCAAAGGGTATAGAATACAATATGATCAGAGTCCCGATCGGAGGTTGCGACTTCTCTGAGCATCCGTACACTTACAACGAGTACCCCTGGCATGATGCTCAATTGACCAACTACTCCCTCACTGAAGAAGATCTGTTCTTCAAGGTACCTACGTACATAATTCGAACCAGATTATAACACTAAACTAATAATGAAATAATATCAGCAGATACAGGGACGTATGCCTTTTTATATTTAGGTATATTTAATAATTGGCTAATGTGCGTGCATATCTATGGGTACTGAAAATACTGAAATACATATAAAAACGAGAATAATAAATAACAACGTACTTACTTAAAGGATTTTCGTGCTATCAAATACCTAACATAACTAAACTTTTCAGTTACCAATGATAAAGAGAAGTCAAATGGTATCACCAAATGAAATCAAGATCACAGCCAGTACTTGGTCGCCACCGGTCTGGATGAAGACCAACGAGGCCATCACTGGATTTGGACAGTTGAGACCGGAGTACTATCAAACTTATGCGAACTATCACCTCAAGTAAGAACAGACTGAGATATCCGCAACATTCAACAATATATATTTTTTTTATAGATAAGCCTTCATTTGATTACAATTTCACCTGATGTAACGTGACGATGTGGTCTAGGATGGAGCAATGGCTTCTCCGGACCACATTACGAAACACGAAAAAATCGCTTCACGCACTGGCCCAGCCCAGTGGTTGGTGACAAGCCGCGGCCGAAGCCTACCGCCAGAGACTGTTCTTAGCACCACCCGGAGGTCACGTGTAAGGATTCAGAGGGTTACCACTTACGGACGTGAACAGACAAAACCTGCAAATAAAAAGAATATGGAACTAATACACCACATAATTATCTATACATCATTTACACGCCACGCGCGGCGTTGTCCGTGTTTAATTAATTTTCCCACGGTATATAGCCAAGCCAATAGCCAATAATAATACCTACACCTTCAATAAATACTAAAAAAAATGTGAAACTAACAGATTTCTTAAAATCGGAAAAGTATTTCCTGAAATAAGCGCGTTCAAGCATACAAAATCAAACACACTTTAGCCATATAATATTAGTGTATAGATAGTCTTTTCCGTCATTCCTGGTTTCGATATTTATTTGTATGTACTAATCAAATCGTGCTAGTTACACACTTCCGGGTATCCGTGAGCTGATACTTTGAACGCATTATGTCAATCGCGTAACGGAAAAAAGAGAGAAAACTATAGTGAAAACTTGAACATGAACGTCGTGCATTTTTTAACCCCCGATCAAAAAAGAGGGGTGTTATAAGTTTGACGTGTCTGTCTGTCTGGGCATCATTGCTCCCGAACGGATGAAGCGATTTCGTTTTTTTTGTATGAAAGGTGAGTTTGGCGCGAGTATTCCTAGACATGCTTCATGAAAATTGGTTGAGCCGTTTAAAAGTTATGGGGATGAGAGTGGGGAAGGAAAACCGAAAATCTGCAAATATAAGTGGGGTACCAAATGATAGCGCATCGCGTGCACATTACTAAATATAGTGGTGTTTTACTTTTAAGGAAATCAGGGCATTAGAATCGGGGGTTTTTCTTAAATTTTATATTAAGATGTTAAGATTTATTATTAACTAGCGGCCCGCCCCGGCGTCGCACGGGTAAAAAAAGTTCCCGGCCATTCGATTTTTTCTCGCCTTTTAAACCTTCCCTAAACCTCCACGAACATTTCAAGACTAAGATAAGATAAATCCGTTCAGCCGTTCTCGAGTTTTAATCAGACTAACGAACAAAAATTCATTTTTATTTATATAGATTTGGAATGGTTAGGGAATAGTTGAGAAAGAATTGCTCTCTCACTCCATCTTATTTCTTGATCTGGTCAAGTGTCGATCTGACAATCTGACCCGAGTGTAATATTTAACCACTGAAGAAGATTTCACTTAAAAAAGTATTTTGGACTTGTTAACATGACTAACTATGACATGCATGACATTACAGATTCATTGAAGAATACGATAAGGCTGAAGTCAAAATCTGGGCTATCACGACCACAAACGAACCTTTAAACGGGATTATACCAGTGGTTAACTTTAATTCACTGGGTTGGTCCCCAGCACAGCTGGTAAGGAATTAACTCATACATTATTATTATCCTTAAAAGCTTCCAAACCTAAACGACGATACTCGTATCGACAAACCTATATCTATAAACATGTTTCATTTAAATAAGATTAGCTTGAAGATAAAAAATGGAATCTGCTTCAACATTGAACATTTTAAAATACTAAAAAACATTTTTTGGCAAAATAACAGATCTGTCAACAAAGAGTGAACACTTCTTGGGTCTGTATAACATAAAAAAAATATTTCAAATCTGTTAAATAAAGTGTAGTTGTCATTGTGGTGTGCTGACTTGTCCAAAGTGTATGTATCAAGTCTCTCGTAATAAATTGTTGTACTTACTTATTTTGTATTTTATTCCAGGGTCGTTGGGTAGCGAACAACCTGGGCCCCACCATAAGAAACTCGCGGTACAATCAGACACTGATCCTGGCCGTCGATGACCAACGATACATTCTTCCGATTTGGCTTGCAGGGGTAAGTGTGCAATTAATATATGTAATTTCAAAAGAAAGTTTTTGAAGCTAATTTGGTTAAGTACCTTATAATGGAACCTAATAGAAGATGTGTTCTTTTCAACAAAAAAGGAATCATAAAATCGTTTTTTTAAAACATAATCCACGAACGCACCTAAAAAATAATTTGATAAGTATAGATGGACGATAGTCTCACTAATATGGCCCCGATATACCCTTTTGTGTATGAATAAAACCCCTTAAAATATGCAATCTAATTGAGACAATTTTTTTTGGGTGTGATTAAATGTGGTCCCTTTGTTTCACTAATTTATTATTTCCCATTTCTGGGAAACCCTGTATATGTTAAACTTATACTGATACTCTGATTTCAGATGGAAAGAGAAGAGCCCAAATCTATAGACTACATAGACGGAGTAGCAATCCACTACTATGGAAACTTCTTTCCAGCGCAAATTCTAACAAGTATTCACAATAACTATCCAAACAAAATTCTTCTCTCAACAGAAGCTTGTGAAGGTAATGCCTAATTATAATTAACCAGAAGTGAGACATAAACACAACACAACTGACTTTTTATTGGAACTACAATTTTCTGATTCGAGATCAACTCGGTCCTGAACTCCAAATTATCTAACATAAAAAATTAAACGCGCCCCACGATTCTCCTCCCCCTACGATTTGCGAAGGTACCTCTTTTTAAGGAAGGATTTCTTGATGCCATCATCAGACCCTGGTTTTCTTAACTTAGAACACCTTTAAGATACATGCTTCTAACAAAATAATATTCATTAAAATCTACTCAAAAGCGACAAAGGTTTGACAAGTTTACAAAACAAAAGGTGGTAATGGAATGATTATAGCTCTTGTATATATAAAACAGTAGCAAAAGAAAAATTGCGATAGTGGCCCGGGGAAATGGTAGACGAAAATACAAACGAATATGCCTAAAATTACTAATTCATAATGTGATTTTACGACATCTGTATAGTGATAATAATTTGTATGTGATTTTACGTTAATGTGATTCTTATTGTAATGGTGTATACATTTTAAATCAGATTTATTACTTCTAACAAAACAATATTCATCAAAATCTGCTCAAAATCTGCTTAAAAACAAAGGTACCTAGTGGAATTTAAACTTTTCATCAAAATTTTCTACAAAACCATCCTGAGACCTAATACTGTAATAATAATAATAATAATGGAATAATTGTCTCTTTTTTGCGTAACAATTCGTCTGTGGTGTTGGCGCAGCGCTATAGGCTATATAATAGGCCTACCGGGGAAACCACGTTCAAAAAAACGCGCCGAGTACACTACCTCACAGGTGGTGTGGAAATGTGTGCATATTATGTAGAACGTGATTCTTACAAGCGCAATATCTGGCAAAATGGTCTTAGAGAAAAAATTATAGGAACTATTTTTATAGAGAATTTTGAGATCTACTTTTCCCTGAGGTACTTTTTCGATAAAACTTACCGTTTTAGAGAAAAATCCAAAATACCCAAAATTTTGACATTTGGGCCGGAATAACTCCATTAGCTCACATGGGACCGATTGGGACTTTGACACTTTATTTTTATGGCAAACCTAAGGTCTCTACGGAGATTTGGCTCTGTCGGAATTTTCTTTATTTCAATTGTCTATATTGACCGGACTACCATTACAGGTCTTACTATTGTCAAAATAATTTCATTGTTCAGGTCCTATGCCTTGGCATTCGGCTCGAGTTGTGATCGGATCCTGGGCAAGAGCGCGGAGGTACACAACAAGCATTCTGCAGGTGAGAATCACTAATTAACCTTCTACAAATAATAATAATAGCCTTCGTCAGTCAAATAATAGTGAAATACCTAAGTAGGTATAAGTAGTTGATAGAAGACAGTAGTTATATGTCTTCTATTGCCACTATTGCCAAAAATCTCGTGACGGATAAAATATACTGGCTAGTCGCCCATAGTGGCCTACTGTGTCCAAAATTTATGAATAATGTTTGAATTTAGTAGGTGCATAGGGATTATTATTTTTCATAGACCCCCACATGCGAAATAATAATTAATACCACAGACAATCCACACAACAACATCTAGCCCCGTGCATCTGGGGCTAGATGTGCTAAGCTTGCCTAAGCTTGT
The DNA here is from genome assembly GCA_929108375.1 of Gymnoscelis rufifasciata. Classification (NCBI taxonomy): domain Eukaryota; kingdom Metazoa; phylum Arthropoda; class Insecta; order Lepidoptera; family Geometridae; genus Gymnoscelis; species Gymnoscelis rufifasciata. The sequence continues at coordinate 4,660,262 of OV815302.1, read as the reverse complement.
GTTACGGGTACAAGACATCTGATATACTTAATATAATAGACATACATAAGTAGATATTTTTTATGATACTTACATAAAAAACAACCAGACAAAGGAGAAAGTGCTTGCAGAACATACAAACACTTGACCTCTCGGCAGGAATCGAACCCGCTAACTCTTGCGTTGCAAGCGGGCCTTGGCCCACCGCGCCACTGAGGCAGTCAACTAAACCTATTTTAAGATAACATGCCGCTAGCATTTGTTTGTCCTAGTTGATCTCATTGACATTTGGGGTAAGAATATGTTTGCTATCTATTTAAAAAAAGAGGGGTGTTATAAGTTTGACGTGTCTGTCTGTGTGTCTGTCTGTCTGTCTGTCTGGGACATCAGAGCTCCCGAACGGATGGAGCGATTTCAATTTAGTTTTTTTGTATGTAAGGTGAGTTTGGCGCCAGTGTTCTTAGACATGTTTCATGAAAATCGGTTGTGCCGTTTCAAAGTTATGGTGGTGAAAGTGGGAAGAACGAAAATCTGCAAATCGTTCGCGACCCACCTTCACACTGAGCCTTCACACCAGTGTTAAGGTAGGGAAATTAAATTCCCCGCCTTAACACTGGTGTGAAAGAAATCCCGGCCTTCATACTAGTGTTAAGGAGGGGAACTCAGTGTGAATGACGGGAAAAGGCTAAGTGTGAAGGTGGGTCGCGAAGGAAATTATCGTTACCTATTCTAATCCTCCACAAAGGCTGGCTGCCTCCACTTCTGATAATTTCTATTACAAACCTCTTTAGATATTGTACTGTCCACTTGAGAAACTTAAGATGTTGATTCTTATTATGACAGGAGTATGTCAGAAATTCTTTATTCTTATATTGTTTGTCTTTTCGGATTCAACAATTGGGTTTTATTAAAATTCAAAAGGCCTGTTTTGTAATGGAGTCTGGTGTGGCTCAGTGTGATGGTGGGTTGGACGAGAAGTTTTCTATCATTCATAGAAATGGGGGAAAGGTCCTTTTATTCGAAGGACGTCAATATCTTAAACAAAAACGTTATGTGAACGGTAATATCATATGGTTTTGTTGTAATCGGCGGAAAAACATGAAGTGTTCTGGATCTTTAACTACAAAAGTGAGTAAAAGCACATTTTTATTGATTATCTCTTCAACAAGGTAATTACAATTAGTCTGCGACCATAACATTTTCATTTTCAGAATGATATTATAGTAAAGAAGGTTGAACATAACATGACCTGCTTGCCCAGTTATGCCAACAATGAAGTTTCAATAGCATTGGAAAAGGCCAAAAACGAAGCTCAGTCCTCTGATGATCGTATCACTATGATTTTAAAAAAATCGATGACACCTTTGAAAAACAAAGGTTTAGATTTCGTAACAAATATTCCAACGTTTGACAGTGTCAAACATGCCCTATACAACAGCAGAAATACTGCTTTTCAAGTTAAAAAAACTATATATAAGAATTTCACCGAAGTAGAAGTACCCGCTCAATTCCATAAATATTTATTTTCAGATTATGAAGAAAAGGATACCAGATTACTAATTTTTTCAACGGCCGAAGCAAAGGAATTATTGGTAAACAAAACAAAACCATATGATATTACCGTTCACATAAAGTTTTTGTTTAAGATATTGACGTCCTTCGAATAAAAGGACCTTCCCCCATTTCTATGAATGATAGAAAACTTCTCGTCCAAGTCCAACCCACCATCACACTGAGCCACACCAGACTCCATTACAAAACAGGCCTTTTGAATTTTAATAAAACCCAATTGTTGAATCCGAAAAGACAAACAATATAAGAATAAAGAATTTCTGACATACTCCTGTCATAATAAGAATCAACATCTTAAGTTTCTCAAGTGGACAGTACAATATCTAAAGAGGTTTGTAATAGAAATTATCAGAAGTGGAGGCAGCCAGCCTTTGTGGAGGATTAGAATAGGTAACGATAATTTCCTTCGCGACCCACCTTCACACTTAGCCTTTTCCCGTCATTCACACTGAGTTCCCCTCCTTAACACTAGTATGAAGGCCGGGATTTCTTTCACACCAGTGTTAAGGCGGGGAATTTAATTTCCCTACCTTAACACTGGTGTGAAGGTTCAGTGTGAAGGTGGGTCGCGAACGCTGCAAATATACGCGAGTGGGGCATCTGGGGCATCAACTGAAAGCGCATTGCGTGCACATTACAAAATTGTTTGGTTGTTACAAAGGTGTTTCACTTATAAGGAAATTAAGGTATTGGAATCGGGGGTTATGTTATAAGCAGGTCAAGTTCTGAACCTTGTTTCATCATAATTTTTGAGAAAGCTGGAAGCATAGTTACTTTCTACAAAGTGGAATCCGATTTGATGCATCTGAATTTACAAAAACCACTAACAACGCACTAAATAATACTAGCTGCGCGCGCGGCTTTCTGTATTTTTTTTAAGTTTTTCGTCTTTTACTGGGGAAATAGCTACTGTCCATAACAAAACTGACTCAAATCGTGTTTTGCTCGCAATAATTGTATTTGTCCGCCAAAAGAGATATTTTACCGAGGTAAAAAGAAGCCTGTGTTATTATGATATGTAAGCTATAATTATTGTTAAGTTTCAACGAAATCCTTCCAGTAGTTTATGCCTGAAAGGGCAACAAACACACTTACTCAGGTAGGTACATTACATACATCCTAACTTACTTTCGCGTTTATAATATTAGTAAAATTAGTGGGATATAACATATAGTTAATAGTCATATTTTTCTCGCAGGACTTAAACAACTATGTTGTTGGTTGGATTGATTGGAATCTCTGCCTGAGCCCTACTGGGGGTCCCAACTGGGCGAACAACTTTGTGGACTCCCCTATTCTTGTTTATGCTGACAATGATGAGTTTATCAAGCAACCAATGTTCTATGCAATGGGGCACTTTTCCAAGTTTATTCCAAGAGGATCTCGAAAGATCAGAGTCCGTAGAAGAAGTTTAATCAGTGTGGAGAACTTAGCTGTTATAAAAGAGGATAATAATATTGTCATTGTCTTACAAAATAGGTATGTATTACATTTGTTAAGGAAATTGAAGAAGGATCTTCCCTCTATGTAAGGATTTTTAAACAATAAAATGTTATTTTTTGTGAAAAAAAGCACACTCGACTTCCCGAAGGTCGTGGGTTCAAACCCCGCCATGCACCTCAGGATTTTTCTTATAGGAAAATGTATGTGCGCTTAAAACAGTTGCTTTAACGGTGAAACAAACATTGTTAGGAAACCGGCAAGTTCTGAGAACTTTAAAAGAGTTTGACGGAGATGTGACATTCAGCAACATGCACTTGCCCAGCGTGGTGAATTAAAGCCTAATCTCTCTCGTCAAGAGAGAAGACCCTGTATCCCAGCAGTGGGAACGTTAATAGGGTAATGATGATGATGAATGTTTATGCACATTTAATCATATATAGGTTAGTTTCATATTAATTTGTTTTTTTTTTCAGACGAACCCGAGAGCTCAATGTAAGAATACGCTTGACAAGACTTACATTCATTGAATTTAAGATGGAACCATTGTCAATAAAAACTATTGAAGTGCATCCAAATTGATGTGTAATATGTAACTACATAAATTTATTTATTTATGGTTTTTAAAACCTAATAAATGCAATTGACTTGTAATTCTTATTAAATTTATGCTATTTCTTAGGTAAAAAGTTTAAAAACTTTGTTAATTAATGTAGGTTATAAAATAGATATAGTTCATTTTAAAAATATTTTTATTGATTTTACAACATAAATATCTTAGAAATATTTAACACTAGCAACTACTTAAACAAATAACATCTCCATAATACATTGGGTATGAACAACCCACAGCAAAGTTAAAAAAAATGAATCTTTGACTCCAATAACTGCACTAAAATATTTATTAAAATTAACAAATAAATATGTTAAATTCAAGAAATATTTTATATTCAGATAAATAGGTATATATAATAAAATATTTTTTTACTTTCAGTCAAGATACATACAACTTGGTTAGTCTGTAGACATTGGAGAATCTATTATACTATTCATTAGAATATACTGTCAGGGAACCTATTTTATCTAGTGGCCAAACTCTACAAACAACTCTACTTCGTATCAACCCCTCGGGGACTGGACCATAGAGTCGGGAATCAGCCGAGTTACTAGAGTTATCACCCTCCAACCATACATGCCCCCTGGGCACTACATGGGTTCTCAGAGAAAAATTACCTCTAACTTTATCGCCTGACAATCCTGTTATCCTTTTGCATATATTCTGATTAGGGTTTGTAGGATTTTTAGCTATAATGATATCTCCTTTGCGAAGCCTACGAAATCTGGGCGACACGTGTTCTGTCATTAGTATGTTGTTGGACTGAAGTGTTGGTTCCATTGATGGTCCGGAGCACTACGGGAAAGACAAATCAAAGGTTAAAAATTAAAATCACCATAAAAAGCTAAAGAACATCACGAAACTCAGTTACCTACCATAACAAAATCTCCAATATATTCAAATGTACAATGAGTAAGGCATGCATATTGTAAACAGTATCCCAAAAATCCACAGGACTTTGCTATAAATTTGAAGGTCATTTTCCAAAATAGGAACAGGTTCAGATTAATTTCGTGTTTGATCTATGGAACAAATCATTTTCTATTTATGTTGAATACGTGGCAGGAATCAATACTCTTCGAACATAAAAATCATAAATAATATTTGTTTCATAGATTCCGTCCTCACAAACACAACGATAAAATTTGTTTTTGTTGAATCGAATAAAATAGAAAATCAACAATTGTCATGGATGGCAACTTTGACAGTGACAAAAAGACTGACAATACTGACTGACATCTGCCATTTCGGAGATTTCAATCTTAGTTGCCAGGTAGAATTTTAGAAATGCTAGTTTTACGCATTAATAAAGTTGGACCGGACCTCGTAGTGTGATGTATATTATTTTATGCTCTATCCGAATTCGGCAACGACCACAGGTTATGAAACACCGGTTATTGTATTATCACCAGTTGTTATTGTGAATAAGAACTGATTTAGAATCCATTAATAATCCAAAACTGATTTAAATCTGATGGGAATAGGTAGTGCAATTTGACGGGACTTCATAATGAAGAATACGACATGCCACATAATCCCGCGAATTTTATGAGAAAACGTTATTGTATACGTTATTATAAAATAATATTTGAAAATTCAACCTTGGCTTGTTTTATGGACTATTATGGATGGATGCATGTATGAATGATTGGATTTACGTATGGATGCATGTACGGGTGGATGTATAGATAAGTGGATGTGTGGATGGATGCGTTGATGTATGGATGAACGCTTGTATGGATGCGTTTGCTGCGTTGTGGTTTAATGGATATGATGCATGGATGGATGAAGTACTCATAGTAAGGTGTGAAACAATATGGATTTTTCAATAATTACACTTGCAATAGCAGTTATCAAAAGTAATGGCTAATTAAATGGACCCTATAAAGGCACAGAAACGTTGATAAAGTTGGTAATTGTAAAAAGCAGCTTTGAAAGCATTTATTGGTGTTCAATAGCTGCTACTGTATGGTATTGGCAAAATATGCTATTGTACGTAAAAACGCTTAAATACCCATTTTATACATTTTCAACAGTCGTTCCACGCTGGTTTACCCGACTGTTGAAATGTATTAAATGGGTATTTTTTAAAGTTAAGTGCAAGTCCGTTTAACATAAACCAATTAGCTAGCTATGTCGCCGCAGCATTTAAGCGTTTTTCGAGTGCGGCCAAAGTCGGTGCAATTACCACTGCGACCACGTCATCTGCATACATGAGGAAGGTAGATGTGAGTATTTGACATCGTCTTAGGACTAAACATTTGAAAATTGAGACTTAATAAGCTATTTTAATAAATAAAATTCACGTAAATGGACTCGTTTCATAGGTAATATATCCGTTAACACAATTTTTATTAATTGATTGATTGGTTTGGTGAAATCGAACGAGTTTTGTGCGAGTGTGGTGATAAAAATGTTATTATTTTTTTGAAGTGAAACTTCTATAGAATCGTAGTGATTTCAAACCGGATGCAAAAAGATGAAACGGAAATGGTAAGAGACACAAATACAATGCTTTATTTAAATTTCTTTGCGCTATACTTCGTAGTTGAGATGAGACTACGAAGTATCGCGCAAAGAGGTATTGCTGTATTTTATTTATATTATTTTGTAACATACTTACTTTATGTAATACGCTTTATTGAAGTAATATAAATAATCCAAATAATTACAGATCTATGTTTGTTTCTCTTATCATTTTAGCAGATGCGTTCATTTACCCTTTTTTTCTATTCGATATATATCATAATTATAGTTCGTAAGTAGTAGACTCCAATCGTGCGTCGTAGCTGACACACACACAAACTTTTTTTTATTCTTCTTATTCTTTCGTCGATTTACTGAAGTTTTACTTCTATCGTGTGTGAATCGCACACACACCTTTTGTTTGTAAGAGTGAGTTATTTTTTTATTTATTGTCATTTCATTGTAACTCTTGGCTTAGAATTGTAAACGTTGTTGAATAACCTGAACCTGTTACAATAATATTACAAAAGTAGCTACAATTTTGTTGAGTGTGCTTAAAGCCAACTTTTGAACAATCGATTGTAATTTGATGACATTAATGTATGTAGAAACTGTAAATAGAAGTTTAAACGGGAATTAAATACTAGAGAAAATAAATTTTGGGAAGTAAACGGCTACAGTCGTTGGTGAACACAATCAGTTAAGTCTTAGTGAATTTTGAAGTGAAACTTCTTTAGAATCGTTGAGATTTCAAACCGGATGCAACGGAAATGCGAAAGGGTAGGCCAATCTTAAGCAATAACAAGGTTAAGAAACTTTGCGCGACGCCAGTAATTAGTTGGGTGACCGCCTGAACAAATCTTTTTGCACAGTATTTTTATTTTGTTGTTTTTTATTCATCTCATTCTTTTGTCGAAATACTGAAGTTTCACTTGTGAATCGCACACACACGTTTTTTTAATTTGCCTATCATTACCAGAGGTAAAAATTAAACAAATAAATATATTCATAGGTTTTACGGTTGAGGCCAAAGATTTTATAAGCACTACGTAATTTTTTTTTATTTCGATTAACTAGAAATTATAATATAACCAAGGTATTTTACTGCTGGCAACAGTGTTGTTCAAAACTGTTCAGGTTATGCTGTTTGAACCGGACTGATCGAAAAAAAAGTCAAACGTCGTGTTGACGTTGACTAACGTAAACTTAAATCTGTCTATTTTTTCTTTCATTTCATTATCTTCATTCATTCAATAGTGTCGAGATTGGAATCATTAAATTTTGTTTAGAAATTTGTACGAAACGAAATCGTAAATTTAATTCCAAAACGTTGCGGATTATAATTACAAATATTCTTTAGCAAATAGTTTTATAGACGCGGTGTAAACTATCACCGTGGCAAGAATTTCTACAAACCTATTGGATCTACTTTACATCACACTTTACTTGGAATAATTCTGTGGAATTGTTTTCGTTATACGTGCGAGTGCTTATTGTTTACCTTATCAACTAATCGTGAATTTCTGTGTTTGTGCATTGTAAGATCTAAACCGATATTGTCATATAGCAATAACCTGTAGTTGTGAAATGAGTGTGCACAAATTATAATTTTGCTGACACTGGAGCCCTAATGGATAACTGTTGCTGACGAAAACGTGCTATCTTGTTCTAAAATATTGAAAATGTAAGTTCCTCCAATTTCCATTACACAGTTTTGAATTGGACTGTCTGGCTAAAATATTAATATAAATAATAATACTGCTTAAACTACTGTTTTACAGCTGTATTTGTTAGATAATTGTAGCATGGCTGTAACTAGGCCTAGAAAATGCATGAGGGCCTCATTCTAGATACAGTTGGTGTTACTTAATTTCTCCCATTCAATTCAACACATGCTTTTGAAGTAGTTGCAATGTGATGTCATTGGATTTAAGCTATACATACTAAATTTGTATCAAAACTCTGTATGTATTCTTTGGAAACAAAGACAATAATCCATTCAGGCCTTTCCACATTGACAACAACATTGTATTGGGAACAAAGCCTTTTATGTAAACAAAGTACCTTTGAAATATTATATGTACCTGGAATTGGTATTCTGAATGTATTATCTAAATTAAAACCTCATACATTTAATAACTAGAAAAGTAAAATAAAGTACCAAGTAGGTACTTTATTTTACTTTTCTAGTTATTAGGCATTGCCTCATTGAACAATAAGAATCACTAACTGATTTTGTACTACTTATACAAAAACATTCAATTGTTGTGCTCGTTTTTAAAAGAATTTTTAAATCACAGATACATTTGGTGTAAGATAAGTGAGGAACATAATGTATCAATTAATTATATGCCAAACTGATAGTATAGCTTAAAAAATTTACTCAATATATATTGTTCTTTTATATAAAATTGTATTGACAAAGGAACATAGTATGCAATTAAACTTCAATTTTGATGAAATAAATTAGATTTTTCGTTACATCAAATACAGGTCACATTAAAATTGTATATTCATTTGAATAAATTAAATGCAGATACAATGGGGCGCTACACAGGGAAAAAATGCCGTCTACTCTCAATGCTGTGGCTCACAGGGAGTTTCTTCTTCGTGGAACTCATCGTAGGCTACATCACCAACTCAATGGCCCTGGTTGCAGACTCATTTCACATGCTCAGCGATGTAGCGGCACTGGTCATTGCATTTTTATCAGTTAAAGTGAGTATTTCTCTGGTGTTTACATATATAATGTCCGATACTTAGTTTACACTCTTTAGACTGCCAGGGTGATATAGGAAATTGAGGAAAACCCTGGTTTAACTTAAACATGGCATAGTTTAAACCACTGCAATACTGATCTTTTTATAAACAATCATGTTAATGAGTCATCCTTATGGATGATACTTATTGCTTTTACTAGACATGCATCTATTTATCATAATTTCATGATCTACCTCTTTAGATACATAAAATTATTTATGCAGTCTCTTAATACATTTGTCATTATCAGATAAACTAGGATACTCTGGTTCTGTAGAAAGTATGTTGTACAAATCTCTACTACTAGTACTGGTGTTGACTTTCCACCAAATACACATTTAGTAAAACAATAAGCTAATAATAAAAAAAATACCTACTGCACTACAATAAAGTAAGGCTGGTTAGGATCATGTTAGGTAGGGGACAATTCACATTAAACTTACTAGGGAAATATCAGTGTAAATCGCTACCTACCCTAGAATTAAAATTTCTAAGAACTTTTTATCATAAAGGCAAAGATGAACCTACTTTCAATCATTACCTTATCATGTCAGACAGTGCAGTTGGTGCATAGATAATGTACCTATATGATTATAGTTGATATCAAGCACATTGCAACATAGCATAGCTCTTTGGTGGAAAAGCCTACCTTTGTACATCATTCAATGATCGTCGTCGATTATTTTTTTATGCTAGGTAATTAATCATTGGTCTACAATCTCACCTGATGTTATTGACGATCCGGTCTAAGATGGGACATGAACACCTAGAAGGTACCTCTATGCTCTTTATATAAAGATACTGAGGTTGTAATCTAAAGGTTAGACTGATGCAGGATGATCTAATTATATTTGAAATGTGTATTTAGTTCGCTTTCGAATGCCAGACGCTTCGTTTACCCTCGACACGGATCAGTTCAAACTTTACGCATTAATTGAATCATTGTCATGCTATCGTGAATCGCTTATTGGTTCAAAGCAAGTCCTATGTTGGTGCCTACTATAAATGTTTTTCTCATATATATCACGCGGAAATGTCTTCTTTTCGTGCATTACACTCGTACAAAAATAATGTTTACCTATACTGTAAAATGCTATTACTGAATCTTAAAATTGTCAGATTCTTAGACACACAAATCATAATAACATAAAGGCATACTCGCTTTTCCATACAACGGCACGATAATACTTATTTAAAATAATTTTGTTCTCATTATTTACTATTTGTGCGTCATTCACCTCCTCATAGCTAAAAAAAAACATTGTAACAACAAAGACTGTTCAGCGAAAACGCAAAAAAAAAAACAAAGGGATTTCGATAAATTCGTACCATGTCATTAAGATTGTTACCAAGTGACCAAAATGCAGGTGGCATTTTGGTCAACAATGTTGTATTACCCAAACTCGGTATAATTTCCAAGAATTTCTTAGTTGAGTGAAATTTAGTATCCAATACAAAGCGATGAATCCATGTTAATTTTACCGAGAAATCGCAATGAGTTGTGATTCATTATATAAATGAATATTTTCGATAAATTATATTGTAAGGTAACGAGGTACCTACTAAGAATTAATTGAATGTAATGAATCCCGTAATTTCTAATTGTTAAGCTTATTCTGATTATCTTTTAACAGCTTCGTACCCTATAACTTAAAACGGATTAAGCATCCGCTGTCCGTTTGTCATTTAGCCCTAATTTCACCACTTAATGCTATAAATCGAGTTTAATTGAACCTAGGACAACCATTGAAAAATTACAAATTGATCTCAGTTATGCTTTTAAACGAGTTTGGCCTGATCTGAACGCGTTTAATGATGAAATGTGGGCACTCTCATGAACCGTAAAAGATGAGGATGTTTTTTTGAGAATTCGTACCTATATCTGTTTTTACAGATATAACATTTTTGTTATAAGACCTTTTTCCACCAGAAAGTGCAGCAGTTTTGTCTGTCCAACACTGCGGTAGGTATCCTCCTAAATTCTAGATTAAAATTATGATGGTTCCTATTCCTATATTTTTCTTAGAATGCTAGGGTCGCTATTGTTCCCACATGACAAAAGTATGAGCTTCGACTAGAAGACGATAGTTTTTTTACTACGTGTGAATCGTTCAACTCGTTTAAAGCCAGTGAGATCAGTGCAATACTTGTCATACTTGGTCACAAATAACGCCATTATTCCGATAAAACTCATTGATTGCGCAATAAGTGCGTTTAGTGCATTCCCCCCAGATAGAGTGACTCATACAAACGAACGGATCTTCGAAAACACATTCGCCTGGGGGTTTTGAAACTATACAAAATACTTATCGGAATAAATGACTCATCGTTGTTCACGATGATGGCCTTTCCGGTTGAATATATTTATTTTAATTAGTTCTGAGTTCGGTTAGTTATGCTAAACCTTGGAGATATTACCTACGTGATCGTGTTTTGTTTCCTGTCATCTTGTTTGACAGCGATATAATATAGGTTAATTTATTTAATGTGTTTACTAAGAAGTCCCCAAAGTAGAACGTCCACCAACTAGATGGACCGAAGACCTGGTGAAGGCTGCTCACGGTGGATGCAGCAAAAATGAACGAATGACTCGGAAGTCTCAAGTTCCTATTATAAATGTTTTGTATCTCAATAGGTTCTGTTTATTCTCCGTGTGCTTCTTTTCTGCGCGAGTTTCTTAAGTTCTAGGTTCTGCCCGTGTATTCTAGTACATTCCCTTTTAATACGCTATGCAATATGCGCACAAGTTAATGTACCTACAGTTATGTAGATTGTGATGACAATAGGTCGCAGGTTTTTAAAAAATAAAATTGAACTCGAAAAGTCTATGATTATGACCGAAAGCTCTCAGTACGTTTTCTTTTCGTTGGTCTCTCAGTACGTTTTCTCTTACGAATGTTGGGTGTCTTAGTATTCTAAGCCCAAATTGCTTATTACCATTTTCTCTAACAGATGTCACCAAAGAAATGGTCAAAGAATACATTCGGATGGGCGAGAGCGGAGGTGCTAGGGGCGCTAGTCAACGCTGTCTTCCTAGTAGCCCTCTGCTTCAGCATATCCGTGGAGGCTGTGAAGAGATTCATAGAGGTGGAGAAGATACACGACGCACAGCTGCTTGTCGCTGTTGGGTCACTTGGACTGCTGCTCAATATCGTCGGCCTGTTCCTATTTCATGGTGAGTTGTAGCTTTAGAGAGAGATAGAGAGTAGTTATGAGTGTTTTAGAGGTGTGGATTAAAAGATCTTGCTTCAACTTTATGTTGCTAAGATGTTTATACTGCCTCAATGGCGCGGAGGGTCCGTTTGCGGCGCAAGAGATAGCGGGTTCGATTCCAGCTAAAGGGTCAAGTGTTTGTATGTTCTGCAAGCACTTTCTCCCTATTCTAGGTGTTTAAATATGTATAGTAAAAAAAATATCTAAGTTATGTCTATTATATTTAGTATATCAGATGTCTAGTACCCGTAATACAAGCTTATAGCTTACCACGGGGCTAGATGTTGTTGTGTGGATTGTCCGTAAATATTTATATTTATTTAAATATGTTTCACGCCTCGGTTTTCTGGCCACACCTTTGGGTATTCACGATATACAAGACATCTAGTCTTAAGATTTCGAACAGACCTTAGTGAGTTGTTAAACGAATGTTCTAGACCGACCACATATTGCACGGTTAGCTGACTATGCAGTTAGGTACTTATCAATAAAATCAAAGTCAACAGTTTATGGCTTAGTCATGATCACGACAAGTAACCACTGTGAAATCCACAGCGTTCTAACAATCAAACCTAGCCCTACTCAAGCGCCGCCAAACCGCTTATCTGTGTCTACGCTGCTTTGTGTAAACTTTACAGGAGGATAACGCTGTAAATAATGTGGATTCAATTGTAAAAATTCTAAAAAATTAATACGGATTGATTTTACATAATCGAAAGTAGATTCCTAGTATTCACAAATGCGCAAAACTGGATGTAGGTACATACTTAAGAATATAAGATTTCAGTAATACCGTTAAAAAAAGATTTAAATAGTTGCTACTCAAAAATATTATTTATTTGTGCGAAATATACTTAAATATATTTATTTTTGCAAAACAACGTTTGCTGGGGTCAGCTAGTTTTATATATAAAAATATGTCACTTTTTGTGTCATACTTGTATATAGTTTATCGAACATGTGATAAAAGACGTATTATTATAACGTTAGTTCAAGAAACGTTATTATAATAAACCTTTTTTAGTGATAAATCTGTTAAGTAATCGTTTAATTCAAGCTTTTCACCCTGGTTCTCTATAATAGTCTCAAAGTAAGGCCTAAATAATATTGTGTGGAGCTGATTCAGTTATATTAGCCAGAAATAAGAGTTTTTATGAATACGAGGGTAAAAGTTTTACCCCTAAAACTCTTACAGGCAAAGGCTAAAGGCACTTATTATTATATTATAAGTGTTGTTTTATAACCACTTAAAAATACTTAGAATGAAAAAATAGATTACAGATTATGAAATGGAGACGGCCATTTTATATTCACAATAATTAACTAATATCTACTACATTCAGTTGAATCCGTTTTCAGTATACAGATAAGGAAATAACATATTATATCTACTTATTTCCTTATAGCTGGCCATCTACACAGCATCTATAAATAAATCTATCAAACGAATAAAACAACTCTCTCGTTAAGCTCTATTATTCTTTGTAACCCCCAACCAAAAAAGAGGGGTGTTATAAGTTTGACGTGTCTGTCTGTCTGGGACATCATAGCTCCCAAACGTCTAATTCCTGCACCTTTATCTTGTTGTGTATATTTAAATAATAATTTTATGTCTAGTGTCAGTAAGAATTCAATTTACTGGTCAGAGCTTGCGCAGGATAGAGACCGGTGGAAGTCTCTCGTTTCGGACTTAGGCCAAGACCTGCTTTGGGTCGCTGAGCCACAATAGTTAGTTAGTCAGTAAGAATATCAGATATCTAGTACTAATAAAACAAGCATAGACCTTAATATGAGGTTGGATGTTGGTGTGTGGATTTTCCAGTTATAAATATTTAAATACACTCTCAAAAACTCAGTTGATGATGTACTTTTGACAATCAAAGGGTTAATAGAATATAAACATAAGTAAATTAAGTCGTGTTGGCTAAGTGGGAGGACAAAGTCGTGTTGGCTAAGCGGGAGGACACTTGACTTTCATTCCGAAGGTCATGGGTTCAAACCCCGCCACGCACCTCTGGACTTTTCTTCTTGAGAAATTTATGTGCGCTTTAAACACGTGCTTTAACGGTGATGGCAAACATCGTGAGGAAACCGGCATGTTCTAAGAACATCAAAAGAGTTTGAAGGACATGTGACATTCACCAACCCGCACTTGGCCAGCGTGGTGAATTAAGGTCTAATCTCTCTCGTCAAGAGTGAAGTCCCTGTGTCCCAGCAGTGGGAACGTTAATAGGGTGATGATAATGAAATTTAATACTCCCGGGCTAATCACTCGGCATCAGTTCGCTTCAAACTAAGCAGAGCCTGTACCATTGTTAGGTTACCGATAATTTCCTTGAAATCATCCATAGAAACGCAAAATTAGACCGCAACGTGGTCTAATAAAGAGAACGGCCTTACTGGTCTATTTTGTTTAAAACTCGAGTTAACTCAGCTAGCGGTAACTTTGCATTTAATACGCAAGGGTGAGCTCCCGTATTCAATTCGTGCCTGCTACGAAGCGCACTATGTGCTGGATAGCCGTTGAACCGTGTGCTCTTGGGGCGAGTGTCGCGTTTCTCATGTAAATATGCCGAGCTGTGATTATGTATGTGAGCTGTAAGGGCTTTTACTATGTGTGAGGATTGGTAGGCCTTACTTTATTGAGTTCGACATTGAATCATTTATTAAAAACAAAATATTTATAATGGACGCAGTTTTTAGGACTCTACCTACTGTGCTAGTAAGAAACAGTGTTACAGTAAGGTAGTGCACGCAAACCACGCAGTCATAATACTTTACAAAGGCATATAAATCAACACTTTATACACTAACATAAAATATGAAAAAACTACGATTAAAAAAACCTCTAAAGTGAAAAGTATTGATTAATAAATACAGTCTATGTATTAATAATTATTTTATAATGTAGCTACAAATATTGTTCTTTTTGTAGTCGGTGTCAAAAGTGGGTTTGTAACAACCGTACCTACTTAATTAGATACTTAAATGTGCTTACTTGAATCGTTGTCGTTTCTAACGTCTAACGGTGTCGTTTCAATATCGCGATATAGTCGGTTTAAAGGTAATTTGTATAAAATAATAATATTCTCTTTAAATTAATGATATGTATGGCTGACACCGACTCCAAAAAAACAATAATTGTTAAAAAAAAAAATATAAAATATTATTTAATACTTCTTTCTTGATATGTTAAGGGGCATTCATTGGCAGTGTTTTGTTTTACGCTTCATCGGTAGTTTGTTTTGTCTAAAAAAAATCTCCTATATTTTTTTATATACACGTGGTAGGTAGTGTTATTTTCCACCGTAAAAAGCCTTTAACATTTTCAGATTAATGGGATAATTAAGTCCGTAGTGAAAGTAGTTTATTCCTCGATAAATATGATATCCTAGACTAAATAAATATATTATTTTAATCTTAAGTACTTTTATCGCGACGGAAAGAACGCTGCAACGCAAAGAGAAACGCAACGCTTTGAATGTAACAGATATATTCTAAGAGTATACCATCAAAATTCAAAAGGGCTTTTCATGTAAAATTCTGATATTTGCTGTTATTCTCGCTACCTCATGGAGTTCAGGAAAAACTCAAAATGTAAAAATTCATATATTCTTTATTGCACACAGAAACAAATACAAATCTTAGTACCTAGTAACAAGATACAAAGGCGAGCTTAACCCTATTAGAGTTTTCTTAATTGAGTACCTACTGTAATACAAAAAATATGGACGCGCTGGCCATATTTTCATCCATCCATATTCAGTACATACAAATCGGAGAGATTATCAAATAAATTTAATACCTCTTATATACTAAAAAAAACATGTTCCTTTAATAATAAAGTACCTATCCTAATAATAATATATTCTTCAAAGAACTAGATCTTTAGATGTGTCATATCACATCTACAAATCTAGTTCTTTGTTATATCTAGGTTTATTGTACTTGAAGTCTATTTATGGATCGGAGAAACAATACGATAGTCCTGCGATAAGACAAAGTAAACCTACGCTTGAAACTGATGGAAAGATAGTTCAGGATGTGTTAGTTATAAATCCTAGAAGCCTCTAAGCGTTAGAATCCTACTTCCTAAGACCTGTCCATGTAAGCATAGGCTTCTAAGGAAATAAACGTTTTGACTTTGACTTTGAATAATATTATAAACGCGAGAGTTTGTTAGTATATAAGTAAGTGTGTGTATTGCTCTTTCCCGCAAAATCTACTACATGGATTTCGATGAAACTTCTCGCTCTTCGCGGCAAAATACAATTATTACTCGGCAGAGCCCGATTTGAGTCTAATTTGTGCATGGGCATAGCTTTTTTCCCCAGTTATGCAAGTTAGTTATGCAGTTGAACAAAGCTTTTTATTGATATGGGATAATTCATTATTACGCGGGAGGGGAGCTAGTATTCAAATATTTCTTTTAATGTCCCTCGTGTCTAAATACAAGTATTATACTTAGTTAGAACGAGGTATCACTATTTCTGCCCTGTAAGGTTTATCTCAAGTAGGTATTAATTATGCAGTAAACTACAAGCTACTTTATTCAGTTAAGATAGATAAGAAGTACCTACCTTGTAAACCTCTTTTGTGTTTTTTTTTTTATAAATCAGACTGTTTATGCAAAAACTTATCATATCGTGACTGAGTAGCAACAGATAATCTGTTTCAATTAGATCTTCACATCGTTTTAAGTTTAAGGTTTAAAAACAGCCCTTCTCGAGTTTTCTTCAAAAATAATTAACAATAATATAAGTATTTAATACATTGTAAAATAAATGTTTATTTCACACAAAAATGCCTGCCTGGTCTGGTTGCCTGGGGCTATCGATAAGGCATTATATATTATTTTTAACCCCCGACCAAAAAAGAGGGGTGTTATAAGTTTGACGTGTCTGTCTGTCTGTCTGTGTCACCATAGCTCCCGAACGGATGGATCGATTTCAATTTAGTTTTTTTTGTATGAAAGGTGAGTCTGGCGCGAGTGTTCTTAGACATGTTTCATAAAAATCGGTTGTTCCGTTTAAAAGTTATGGGGGTGAGAGTGGGTAAGGAAAACCGAAAATCTGCAAATATACTAGTGTGGGGTATCAAATGAAAGCGCATCGCGTCCACATTACATAATATTATGTTGTTTTACGTTTAAGGAAATTATGGCATTAGAATCGGGGGTTTTTCTTAAATTTTGATTTAGATTTATCTTCTATGTCGTGTAAAATAAGGTGTTAATTGATTTATTGATAAAAAAATCCAATTAAAAATAATGTCTCGAAGTTA
Source organism: Gymnoscelis rufifasciata (assembly GCA_929108375.1). Lineage (NCBI taxonomy): Eukaryota > Metazoa > Arthropoda > Insecta > Lepidoptera > Geometridae > Gymnoscelis > Gymnoscelis rufifasciata. Next base: position 4,642,933 of record OV815302.1, on the reverse strand, counting down.
AATTAAAGATACTTTTGGCGTCAGGAATTTTTAACCCCCGACCAAATAAGGGGTGTTATAAGTTTGACGTGTCTGTCTGTCTATTTGGGCATCTTAGCTCCCAAACGGATGAAGCAATTTTAATATTTTTTTTTATATAAGAAAGGTGTGTTTTGCTCGAGTGTTCTTAGACATGTTTTATGAAAATCGGTTGTGCCGTTTAAATGTTATTAGGGTGAGAGTGGGGAAGTAAAACCGAAAATCTGCAAATATACTCGAGTGGGGTATCAAATGAAAGCGCATCGCGTGTACATTACAAAATATTATGGTGTTTTACTTTTAAGGAAATTAAGGCATTGGAATCGGGGGTTTTACTTAAATTTGTAATTTAGATTATTCAATAAGCATTAAGTCCATTTTTGCATTGTTTTGTCTTGGTGTGTAATAAAGAGTTATATTATTATTATATCTATATATGTATGACTATTATATTAAGTATATCAGATATCTAGGACCCGTAACACAGGCTTAGAGCTTACCACGGGGCTAGATATTGCTGTGTGAATTGTCTGGAAATATTTATTAATTTTTTATTTATTTATTTTATTTATTAAGAATCTCATCTTTACACAGATCACGGGCACGGCCATTCGCACGGCGGTGTTCCGCCGCCATCCAACGTGAGGCATCTGACAGAGATCGTGAACAGCAACGCCGACATGGCTCTTGGGCACAACGCCACAGACACGGAGGAAACGGACGAGATGGTGCCGCCGAAGGTCGCCAAGATACCCGTCAAACAAGCCAACCGCAGCAACGATCCCGGTCATATGAACATGAAGGGCGTATTCTTGCATGTGCTGTCTGATGCTTTGGGTAAGTGTTGATTAAGATTAACTAGTTTTCCAACCCCGTGGTTTACCGCGTTCTATGGATTTTCAGTTTCAGTGAGTGATATTTCTCAGTGTACCCGTTTCAGAAAAAGAAAAACGATGTGGTGTCAGGTAGGAACGAAGCTCCTTCGGCTAAGGTAGAATTGATATAATTTGTAAAAAAAAACAAATTATCAAAAATAACAAAATAAGTATCTTTATTTTTGTTTGATAACATTGAATTACATAGAAATATAAATAATTACAAAAAAAAAGGTATTATACACTACTCGCTTGTGTATACGACTGTCAAGCCTGCGCACGTCTCGCTAAACGGTTTAATTCCACGGACTTTTTCTTACGGCTTTACTATCACATTTTTTTCATTTCGGGCGCGCAGCAAAATACCTATCTCCTCCAAGCCTGCCGTAAGGAACTTCATTCCAAAAAGTGTTTGGTATACATTAAAATAACCGCTTTTTACTTAATGCTTAGGAATGGTGCACATGTACCATGTTTATAATGATTCCTAAAGCATTAAGTAAAAAGCGGTTATTTTAATATCACAAACAGACACTCCAATATTCGAGTAGAACTACCAACATTTTCTGTTTTGTTTTGTGTTACATTATTATTCTATTCTACCTGGTTCATTGATGCAAATATGTAAATTTGACATTAATCCTTAGAAAAAATATAATTGTGATAAAAATTGCCGGTAAAGTTAGAAGACAGTATTTCCATATTTACTTTAATTACTATCAGTGGCGTAAAAAGTTTTAAATGAAACATTTTACACTGGAAACAGTAACTGTCGTCACACATTGTTTTCAGTCATATCCAGCCGTGATGTGACAGATTTTTTACTATACAGCGTGCGTAACAAAGCTTTTTTTAACATAAGAAAAATACGTGTAACAATACACATAACATAACTTTACGCATCTGAAATCAATCTGCATATCATCCTTACAGTTAAACAATAATGAATTGTTACATTTACGGATGTTTCTTAATCTTTTTCTGCATAAAATTGATAAATAATGAATTGTATTTATATTGTAGCAAAACCTAAACAGAATGCGAGATTTCTATACGTATAAATTTATATAAATTGGTTTTTATTAAATACGGTATATTAATATGGGTTCTCTAACTCCTTTGCCTTACGCTGCTCTTGTCGATCTGCCTGACCTTCTTTTCGAAACTTTAGGTCTAACAACCATCATTCTACAATCTATATGTACTGCCCATAGCTACTTATCCATTTGGCTGTGTTGGTAAACCGCAAAATTTAAAAAACTACCCGTTACTAGCTTTTCACGCCCCAGCGTTGCCGGCGTTTTCTAGATATTCCAAAATTTGTTTTTGGAATATCTCTTTCCTCAATAGATACTCAATAGATGCTTTCCTCAATAGATACTCTATATGAAACTAAAACAATTTTCATATCGGACCAAGGAAGTTCTTGAAGTAAGCGCGAATCAATCAAACTCTTCGTTACAGTACAACCTAGTATAGATAAATCTCAACAATGTAACACTATTTACTTATAATACTTACACGAGTAAATATTGCAGAACAATCTAATCAGCAACATGGTTAGCTTGTGCTACGGGGACTGGAATAGATATTTTGATGCCAAGGCTAGGCGCAAAAGTAAATCTTTTTGGATGAACACAGAAACTGATGCCTCAGCGGGAATCGAACCCGCCACGTTCTGAGCTGTGATTGGACCCCACTGCGCAAAAGTCAGTAATATAAAACAAGAAAAAAAATTTAACCACAACAGTGGTATTTGCCATTCATTTATTTTTCATGGTACGTGTTTGGCAAGGTTTGATCCGCTGCGAATTCTTTCCTCTTATTGTCTAAAAAGGACAAAGAAACATTGTTTTTTTTTTTTTCAAATTGCCTAATCGCCGGAAAAAGGTTCTAACACAGCTAGCATTGACTTGGGCAAGTCGTTTTCTGATGGCTTATATTATAACTCATTCCAAGTTTTAACTCCCGACCAAAAAAGAGGGGTGTTATAAGTTTGACGTGTATGTCGGTCTGGGACATCATAGCTCCCGAGATTTTTATCTCCTTCTTTGAGGAGCTCTATAGATGGTGTGTTATGTGTCCCTATTACTGAATATCCCTTTAGGCCTAAAACAGGGGTTATAAGTTTACATAAAAAAAAATATATATATTAATGTTTTTAGCTAAGAGATTTTTGAAAACAAGTAAATATGGCTGCAAAGTATGTGCAAATAACTAACTCTACGCGTAAGAAGTCACGGGCGTCCGCTAGTAACATATAAATGGATTACAATTGCGTGTTTGATGACAAATGTCGTAAAAGTATTATTGTTACGAATTACCTATATTGTTCTATTGTAGTTTTGACCTGAGTGTGATTTGAATTGAATAATGACTACTTACTATGTTTACCTATTTTACACTGTTACTTTTTGTACGATATTGAGTGAATCATTAGACCTAATTCACATTAAAACTATCAGGAAGGCAGGTTATTTATTAATATTAATTATATATTCCAGAGGTGCGTGGCGGGGTTTGAACCCACGACCTTCGGAATGAAAGTCGAGTGTCCTCCCACTTAGCCAACACGGCTTTCGCACCACCTCAACAACAACAACGCACCTCTGGATTTTTCTCCTTGAGAAATTTATGTGAAGGCTTTAACGGTGAAGGCAAACATCGTGAGGAAACCGGCATGTTCTGAGAACTTTAAAGAGTTTGAAGAACATGTGACATACACCCGCACTTGGCCAGCGTGGTGAATCAAGGCCTGATCTCTCTCGCGAAGAGAGAAGTCCCTGTGTCCCAGCAGTGGGGGACGTTAATAGGGTGATGATGACGAATTATATATTTATTCGCGGATTGGCAAGCGTAGGACATCCACCAACTAGATGGGCGGACAGCTTCGTAATGGTACGCGTGTTGTATGCAGACTCTTCCAATCGAAATAACTGGATGTTTTGGGGTGCCTTATATCCTATAGAGGTCGTTGTGTAGCTGAAATTATGATGATGATATGTTTTTCCGTTTACGCTTCAACTACTGTAACTACCGAAAACTTACCCTATATAGGGTTCCGTACCCGATGGGTAAAACGGGACAATATTACTGAGGCTTAGTCGTCTGTCTGAATGTCTGTCTGTCTGTCCGTCTACCACCAGGCCTTATCTCAAGAACCAGATAGATGAGAGCTGAAATTTCGTAACCCTGGGTGTAGTATGACTCCATCTCAATATTTTCAATTAATGTAATTCTACCTTATCCTTTTCTCTGGTTCTATTTCTCCCTCCGGGCTGGGCCATTGATTGAAGCGATTTTTTCCCTTCTGTGTCTTCATGCTCCATCTTAGACCACATCGTCACTTTGCATCAGGTGAGATTGTGGTCAAATGAAGGCTTATCTAGCATAAAAAAAAGTCCTCTATGTAAAATTCGAAGCTGATGCTTAAGTTTATCTACCTATGTAACATAAACACGCATCTGATCTGACACCCGTTGGAAACTAGTCAACGCGACCTCAGTTTTTGTGCCCAGACCTTCGCGTTGTGAATCGCCTTGACATTGACACGTTGCATTCGACTAGGAAATTACCTAATCAATGCCGGCGATTGATGTTGTAGAAAAAACCCGGCAAGAGTTATTCTGACTTTTTTGTTATATAGGTAGGTATTAACTTTTACCGCCACGACACGGTATTATATGTTATAAATGTATGTAATTACCATCGGAAAAAATTAAGCATTATAAATATAAGCATTCCGGTGATAATAAGCATTTACATTTTTTTAAAACATTACACACGGCAAACAATAACTTCGGTACTTCTTTTTGCCTAATACAAAATTTTTTAAATACTTTTATTTTGACTGCCTCAGTGGCGTGGTGGGCATAGTTCCGCTAGCCTCGCAAAGTTCCTTGCCTTGGGTTCGATTCCTGCCGAAGGGCCAATTGTTTGTATGGTCTGTCTGTAAGCACTTTCTTCTTGGTGCTGACTTTCAGCTGGATGTTTAATATGTATAATAAAAAATATCTATATATGTACCTATGTCTATTATATTATGTTTATCAGATATCTAGTACCATTAACACAAGCTTAGAGCTTACCACGGGGCTAGATGTTGTTGTGTCGATTGTCCGGTTTTTTTTTCAAATTTTAGTTTTTCATTTTGAAATAGTGAGATCCCATTGTGCTAATTCCACAATAGAGTCACAGAATTTTCTTGTACAACCTCCTTTATATTTACTATATATAACGCAAATTATTTTGTTAAACGGACAATCGTATATCAGAACGAGCTAACGCATCAATGACCGATGAATGAGAACGGTCTTGCAAATTGCATTACAATTACTCATCTGAAGTTATGACTCGTAATATAGTTACCTGTTTACATAATAGTTACATGTTTTTGCGACAACCGCGTTATATTGGATTGCCTCTCGGAAAGATAACGGGGATTCTCCCCTGCGGTAATAGGCCAGATTATAACCTAGTACCTCGATGACCGGACGTTTTTTAGACGCTCTCACACATTGCTAGTAAATCTCGTACAACTTACATAAATCCCGATCATCGTACATTTAATTGGTAAACTGTGTGTCAGTCTGTCTTTGGCATCATTACTCCCAAACTGATGAAGCGATTTCAGTTTTTTTTTTTTTTGAAAGGTTAGTTTCGCGCAAGTGTTCTTTGACATATTTTATGAAAATCGTTTTAAAGGTTTGAGGGTGTAAGTGGGGAAGGAAAACCGAAAATCTGCAAATATACTCGAGTGGTGTATCAAATGAAAGCGCATCGCGTGCACATTACAAAATATTATGGTGTTTAACTTTTAAGGAAGAAATAAGGGCATTGGAATCGGTGGTTTTTATTAAATTTTAAAGAGCATCGAACATCGTTGGCATACCTACTCGAACACCATTTTGAAAAAAAAAGGGATTCGGCGGCCAGTGATGAAACTCATGTCAATCGACAGAGTAAATGATTACAAACAAAAAGTGTTCTATGATCAAATCTCCTAAGTGATACGGTTTCTGAGATATTTGGGTCTAAAAACTATAGAAAAAATCTTTCCCCTGGGCTATGTTCTACTTTACTTTATTTCCTTTTTTCTGACCCTAATATCTCAGAAACCGTATCATTTAGGAGACTTGACATATAACACTTTTTGTTTGTAATCATTTACTCTGTCGGTTGACATGAGGTTCATCACTGGCCGACGAATCACGTTTTTTTCAAAATGGCGGACTAGTAGGTATGCCAGGCTCCATACAAAAATGTTCGAACCCTTTTAGATTTATCTTTAATGTAGTCGCATAATAAGGCATAAATACCTAGGCTTATTTTATACAAGCGTAAGTTATTAACGTAATCCTACAATATAGGTCTAAGCTAACTTATATTTTATTTTACACAATCTGCGTCTTATCTCATACATAACGCATTGAAAAGGAATGCAGTTAAATTACCCTTGTAACTAATACAGATCTATCAAGCAAATCGACGTGCGTTCCGTTTCAATTGTCCAACTCTGACCTAATTCGTAGAATGAGTACAGTGAAAATATTACCTGTCCACTGTAAGCTAGCTATAAATAAATTGTCTACGCGTACGAAACGATAACCTGATTTACATCGCAGACACTCCAAATTATCGGTGTTCAAGTAGGTTGTTTGCCTCAATATTGTTCGTTTGTCTTTGTTTTGTGGCCTCATAGACATAGGAAATAGTTTTAACGAACTAAGGAGGGCAAACTTATGTGTCTTATTTCAACTACCAATGCAACACCAATTAGTCATAGGATGTGAAAATTATTGAACCAGTAAATATCATCCACTCCCTGTGCCGTATGTCAAACATATACATATATGTTGAGTAGCTCCCGCCCGACATAACACCTACCTACTCATTGACTGCAACTGAGTAACTGTAAACTGCAACAATAACAAATAACAACAACAAAAACAATTTCCTTGAAAAATACTGAGCTACGCAAACGGACGATTCGCATTTGGTGTTCGTTTGCTAACAGCAACTAAAATTACAAGTATCCAGTGGCATGATAATAGCATGAGGCTTATTTATACATGGTGTCCAATCACCGTTATAAACAACATCAAATACCGTCATTTTTCTGCCTTGTCAGCGACAAATACGTCTACGCTACTATAGAGGTATAGTGTCTACGTTTGCGCAGCGCTTAAACGAACTGCGCCAAATCTGAACTGATGGTATGTATCATGTCATTTGAAAGCAATTCGCAGTACTATATGCCCTGTTGAATTCCAGTGTGTTGTTGAACTTAACCGAACAATCAACACCAATTAGGTATGTTGTTTAAAAGAGTTAATACTTGCAAATGGTCAGTAGTTTGCATGTGCCGTGGCTTTACTCGCGCGCCGCTTGTATAAATAAATAATACCCATAGCACAAATTGTTGTAAAAAGTAGTTTGAGTTTAGATAAGGTATGGTAGCACATCCAGCCATCTTTCCTCATCATCTTTTTAGAGTTCCGTACCCAAAGAGTAAAACGGGACCCTTATGAGAGAGAGAGAGAGAGAGAGAGACATTTATTGACACATCAAAACACAAAATACAACAAATAAAAAAACTTTTTCTGAGACTCGGTTGTCTGTCTGTCAGAATTTGAAATTTTGGAGTATGATGTATTTCTCTTGCCGCTATAACAACAAATACTAAAAACACATAATAAATATTTATAAGGGGACTATTAACTAGATTTTTTTAAGTAAGCGACGTTAGACGACAGTTAATGGATGGGTGAGGGTGACCGCGCCGACTGCATCTTTTTGCACATTTAAGTTGTTATTTTATTACAATTTTTAGTTTTTTTTTATTATTGCATAATGTTTATTTACTGTACACGGAACCAAAGGTGTTAGTTTGAGTCCATCTAATACTTATCAAATTTATTTTCTATTGAGCTACTTATTAACAAAAAGTCTGTAATTATTTATCATAATTGATATTATCATTTAAGGCGGGTTTTTCCATATTCGTAACGCTTGACATACGGTTTAGGAAGCGCAGTATTTCGTATACCTAGAAAGCGCTGCTGCCCATTTCTGTATCGCATGCTGGATTCTACAGAGCTTACGGGATAGAAGGGTATCTTTATTCCATTGTGTTTAATATATCCGGCCGTAATTTAATCACACAACCCATTACAGACTAAATCAATCAAACATTGATTAGCAAGTTATGTATCTAACGATTTGATTTGACCGGCGCTTAAAAAAATAAGTGTCACGCATGTAATCCCTAACATTATCATTAACCTTGGACGGAACATTTGATATCTAAGCCGTTGCAACATTCGCAACTGATCACAGATAAGATCCCGGGAAAACTAGCGCAAGGTTTGTAATGTTTTGAACACGTTAAATAATGTCAATGGCATTATTGATTAGTCAGGCGTTGTACAGGGTGACATCGGAGTCGTGATCAAAAGTGATTACTATTTCAGTGTGGTTCAGTGACGCGTTTGCCAACGCGGGGCCACGAGCTTCGCGTCTCTTGGATCGTTATATTGTTAAACGCTTCCGCTGCTATTATTTTACGGTCTGCACTTACTAACGCGTCTCTGTTAAAACAGCCTTAGTGACCATCATCATCATCACCCTTTTAACGTTCCCACTGCTGGGACACAGGGACTTCTCTCTTGGCGAGAGAGATATTCTAATAATATAGATATTATGTAGGTTTCATACTACACTCTTCAAAATAACAATACAGATTGATATTGACTGACTTGAATTCCTATTGCATGTATACTAAAGTGTCCTTTAAAGTATAAATAATACGATAGGGTTACAAAGTGTACATGTTTCGGACATGATGCCTGTTTAATCCTGAATAACCCTGTTTCTTTTTGCTACTATTACTTGGTAATAACAAAAAATTACCGAGTCTGTAATTTTTGTATAAAAATATAAAAATGTATGTCTGATCACGTCTTCGATGTCACCCTGTAGTTGTTACCATTGATCATGAATTAACTACGGTTTGTGTATGGAAATGGAAATAATGTAGTAATACAATACTTCGAATGAATATATTATGTTTTCTTTAGTGCCGATATCCTTTTGTCTTTGGAGTTTTAGTCCTTGGCTTTTTGTAGCAACGTAACTATTTTTTTTAGACATGTGAGATTACATATATGTATATCTTTTTGTGTGAAGGTACTATTGTGAAATCTTCGTCTATGGAAGTTGTTTTAAGTTAAAACTAATATGTTTGTGTGGTTCTAATTGCATGAACTGTTTCAAAAATTATATCACTCTTGTATAATCCAATTATCGAGAAGGCTATTTTCACAGCAGGAAAATACGTCAATCTCGCGGGAAATATATGCAAATCCAAATACATAAAACACTGGAAAGGCCGTGGCATAAAAAGCTAGTTAGCTAGCTAAGACCTAATACTTTATTATTTTGAATTTTTTACTAAAAGGGCAATCATATCCTCGCAATATCGTATTTAGACCTACGAGCGTTCGTATCTGTTAATATAATTTAGGTTTCGAAGTCTGCCTACACGTGGCATAGATTATGATCTGGAACATACTTGTCATATATACAATTGTTGATCAACAAACAGTACTATCATTGCGCGTGGAGCGTTGCCGCTTACATAAAGTTCGATTTCGATTTGGAACTATTAAAAGTAGGTATGATGAAGAATGACTATCTTTTTTAAGTACTAGAAATTGATTTGATGATTTTTGAGTTTTCCGATATGTCAGCACTGTTGCAAGCGCTATGATAAAAAGCGACAATTCGCGCGAAATAAATGAATAGAATTAAAGTTGCTGTCTGTTTTGCCTACGGTGGTTTTTAGTTTTAGTTTATCAAGCTGTTTTATTTCAATATGTCAGTGCTGTACATGCCTATTATTTGCACACAAACATGTCATAATATAGTCTATGTGTGCTGTTGGCTTGCCTACTCGTATGGTTAGATGGATACATGGATGGGGTGAATGCATGCATGTATGTATGTATGTATGGATGGATGTTAGTTTGGATCTATAGACGGTGACGGGTGTATGTGTATGGATCTATGGTTTATGACGGGTGTGTGTATGTATGTGTAGGTTATGGATACAAGTTTAGATGGATGCAAGGATGTATAGACGGATGGATGTATATAAGAATTATTTGATGGATGCATGTAGGGGTGGATGTATGGATGTACGGGCGGTAGATGTATGGATGTGTGGATGGATGGTTGGGTTGATGTTTGGACTCTTGTATGGATGGTTTATTGGATTCGATGCATGGGTGGATGACATATTGATGGACAATTTTTTTCACCTAAACTCAAATGTAAGTTGTGATTCAATATGGATTTTTCAATGATTATACTTGCAATAGCAAAAGTAATTACTATTAAAAATTAACAAAAAAGCATTAAAAATATTTTTAAATAGCTATTGAAAATAGCTGCTTTGAAAAGCAGTTATTGTTGTTAAATAGTTGCAACTGTTATGGTATTTTCAAAACATGTTTTGGCCCATCGCTAACCATATTTTGTCACATAGTTTTAAGCATTTGTTAGTGTAATAGTTTTTTTTTGTGTGCTTATCAGTTTAATCATTGTTGCAGGTTCCATCATCGTGGTCGGCTCAGCCTTGGTGGTATGGCTCACGGACTGGGAGTACAAACACTACATAGATCCGGCTCTCAGTATCGTGCTTGTGATCCTAATACTGGCTTCCGTGTGGCCTCTGCTCAGGGACTCTTCGCTGATCCTACTGCAAACAGTTCCTACGCATATTCAGGTTGGACTATACGAATATTTCCTAAAATAAAAAAAACTAAAGCCACAGGTATGACCGTGCTTTCACTGTTAATAAACTATTCATTATTCTAAACCTTTTAATGTTTTTTTTACAAAGTGATAAACCCCACTTATAGGTTGAGTCCCGCATCTCGCTCTGGCAAGCTACGTTACTTCGTCTTAATTTTTTCGGCACAACTTTAGAATATTATTCATTATTTATTTTAAATACGGGATTTGCTCACGTTTTTAACTAGAAGTTGATAGAAGCCGTGTTGGCTTAGTGGGAGCACACTCGACTTTCAATCCGAAGGTTGTGGTAATGTTTTCTGTTTTACTTCAGTTCTTTTTTTTTTAATCAGTTACTTATATGTTATTTTATTTTTTTGTACGTCTGTGTTGTACCGAAATAAATGCATATGAATATAAATAAAACCTACAAAAGCTGAGACTAGAGAGAGCTGGACTAATTTGTAACTAAATAATTTGTTAGACATTTAAAATTTTTAGTTACAAATAAACTTTTTAATTATTATTTGAATAATATGTTGTATTGTTTTTATATGTGTATGACGCATGTTATTATCTGCATTAATCTAGTTATAATATTTGTTATTTATCTTTAATGTGTATATGTATGATTTTTTGTATTAATTTGTATAATATGCCTAGCCGTTCAAATTATTAAATAAATCATTAATAAATAAATAATGTTATTCAGGTGGATGCGATACAGCGAAGGCTGCTAGAGAAGGTCGAGGGAGTGACCGCCGTCCATGAGTTCCACGTGTGGCAATTAGCCGGCGACAGAATTATCGCTAGTGCGCATATTAGGTAAGACTAATTATTATTGCCCTAGCTGTTCACGTCACGGCGTTTTTATGTATTTTCCCGCGGTTAAAAGTAGTCTACAGCCTTCTAGAAATTAGCTCTAACAGTGAAATAAGTATTAAATATAACCAGTAGTTCCAAGGAAATATATTGTATGTTCGAGATAACTCAAAAACTACGCAACGGATGTTCATGCTGTTTTCTGCAATACGTAGAGTAATTCAGAAGGTTTTCGCATCCGAGCCACAGCCGGAACGGGACAGCTAGTCCATTCTAAATTCAAATTATCGTAAATAATAACACCGGGTCAGCTACATAACTCAATTTCACCTCGACATTGAAAAAGCCCCGTGGTTGACATGACATTCGTTCTGACCTCGCGCCGGCACTAGGTTAATCGTTAATTAATAAAACATGGAAAACTATTAAATTACGGAAACCGGCGGTTAAAGGCTGCTTGCCTTGGGACTTGTATTAATTGAAAATAACTTAAATAACACCATCATAATTTTTAAATGTAATAAGAACTATAATCAGGAAGATCTTTGTATTTATTGGTTTCTACAGTACATGGTCTTGGGTCAATACATTTTTAGGTTTATTGGTGTTGTTCTGAACGCTCATCGCTTGAAGGGCTGACCACTCTGTCTATAAAATAACTCAGTCGTTAGGTATATAAAGAACTCATACTGAATAACTTTAATAAACACATTTTATAGCAAAACAGCGTACTGACTCTCTTGTCTGAATTATTGAAAAAATATATAATATAGGAAAGAACACAGTTTAATCATTAAAATTTAAGACGAAAGATATCCACTGTTAAACTCGGCCAATGTTCCCTGTATGTCATTTAAGTATTTCATTATTATTGACTACCTCAGTTGTAATACACACACATACATAAACACCCCTATTTACGTTCCCACTGCTGGGACACAGGGACTTCTCTCTTTACGAGAGAGATTAGGCCTTAAGTCACCACGCTGGCTAATTGCTGGTTTGTGAAAGACACATGTTCCTCAAACTCTTTAAATTTCTTCGAACATGCCGGTTTCCTCACGATGTTTGCCTTTCATTTGCAAGGTTCACAGCATGTAAAATCTTAAAGCAAAGACTAAAATGACATTAGAGCCATACATCTACTGTCATTTTAGTCATATGACATCGTCATAGTTAAGTTTAAGCATGTTCCAAGCTCTATATTTTTAACCATTGAACTACTGTCATTTTAGCCATATGACGTCGTCATAGTTAAGTTTAAGCATGTTCCAAGCTCAATATTTTTAACCATTGACTATTTTTTCTCGGAGATTGTGGAAAAGGCCTTTGGCATAATAAAGTAGCGTTGCCGTACCCACCACGCTTGGCAGGCGAATAAGCGTGCGCATTATTTGATATCGTGTTCTTAGAAAAGGCTGCTGCCTATTTTCTGGTTACTTTTAAATAAGTTCTGAGGTAACAAACATAAAAAAATTAAATACGCGTCGAATCTTTAGCGCTGTCGGTAAAGCCGATAAAATTAGTACGACTTTGTAGTACCTAACGACTGATTGTCGTTTGGCCGTCGTTTGGCTGCCGTTAGGCGATAAAGCCCATAATCTAGTCGGCGATTAGATCAATTGGTAGGTATACCTACTATGTATTTATAAATTAATATCAATAAAAAAGAAATGAACCGACATCCATATTAAAAAAGAATAATTATGGATATATCTATTTTACCTTAAATCTAAAAAAAAACATAAAAACACATTAAAACCTCAATATCATTTTTGAAGACCAATGCATAGATACCAAGGTAGGTTTTATTATATTTTTTGTTTGTTCTAAGTCTATATTTAAGTACCTACATATTATAATATGGAAGCCCCCCCAAAATTTTGCGTTTTTTTTCTCAATTTTTGTGTGAAATCTTCATGCGATTCACATAATACTACTTACGAAATTTCAACAGTATAGTTCTTATAGTTTCGGAGGAACGTAACCTGTCACATACGGACGGACAGATCAGCATCTATAAGGGTTCTGTTTTTGCCATTTGGCTACGAAATCCTAAAAACGCTCGTCACAAATATACATTTCTTACAATGTATCTCGCTTTTATTGTTATGTGGTATTTGATCGTATCGTAAAATCTCAGAAAATGTAATTATATTGATAAGATTCGATTGATAATGTCCACATTTCAAAATCAATAATTAAGATAACAATAAAACTAAGGCACACCGGTCAGGCAAATATAATGTGAATTAATGTGATATTACTTGAACATGCTTAAACTTAACTATGATGACTACGTACTTTTACTTTCTTAAGTAATTTTAAGACATTGTCTCTTTGTTCTGATGCTGCTGGAGTCACGCCACGAAAAGCGCCACCAAAGCGTTAATAAATTTAGTACATTCAACAGCAAAAGTAGGTGATCACAATCAACGTCTCAAAACATCAGTTCTAAATGAAGTTAAAAGTCAAAATTAAAAGATCTTAATTACACAGATACAATAAATTTAATCACTCACTTATGATGACACGTTATTTGTTCCTTTATATATATATTGTATACATTATTTAGTGACCTTTTTTCATCAGTTTGTTTTGCTGCTGACGGTACAATGACATTCGAGATATCGAACATTGAGCAAATGTTTTTTGCTATTTTGGCAGTTTGTCTGACTGTCACTTTTTAACCCCACACCAAAAAAGAGGAATGTTATAAGTTTTACATGTCTGTCTGTCAGTCTGGGACATCATAGCTCCTGAACGGATGGAGCGATTTCAATTTAGTTTGCTTTTTTATGAAAGGTGTGTTTGGCGCGACTGTTCTTAGACATGTTTCATGAAAATCGATTGTGCCGTTTAAAAGAAAATCTGCAAATATACTCGAGTGGGAAAGAAAGCGCATCGCGTGCACATTACAAAATATTATGGTGTTTAACTTTTAAGGAAATTGAGGCATTGGAATCGGGGTTTTTCTTAATTTTTAAATTTTGGTTATTTTTTAATTAGTTTAATTTTATGGGCAATTTTAGTTAAAAACTATTTTTTATGAATGACGCTACTTTAAAATAAATATGCTACAACACTACAACAGTTTAAACATTATAAAGGCTAATCAGTAATTTTTCATATAACTTAAAATGCTACGTAGAGTTAAATAAAGAACGTATCCATGAATACTTTTCTTAACTGCTGCTTAAGTGCCCATAAAATGAAGCAAATGTTTATTATTTAGTAGGTACTTACAATGCCGAAAATAAGACATTTATGACATTAAGATATTGCAATCTGGGCTCTACTTCGCTTAAATAGGAAAATATAATGATTGCATGGACTGATACGAATTAACCATTACATATTAATTTTATCCTACTTTAAAATAAGTGGCGGTTGTCAAAAGTTTCTCTTGTCTTCGTTTTTTTTTATATTTGAATAGTCCCTTAAATTTTCTTCTGAGTTTTGTTGTGGGCTCCTTTATGTATAGTATGACTTGTAAGTCAAAAATAAAAGCGAAAATTAAATGGGACAATTTAATTTAATCCGATCCGATAGTTCTTGAGTTATGTTCCATAATCCATAATTTTATTTGAATCCCGATAAACATGTATTCTTAATTCCTCTAATTAAAAAAATATCATTATTAGGTATATAAATGAAAAATTAAATAAACTTCATTATTCGACAAGCAGTTGTTATTTATTAAAAATCAATTGCTACGGAAGCGTTTACTGCGCATACCCCGAAGATTCTGTTAAATATTCACAAATTACATGTAAACAGATGTATCTTCCATAAATATGTTTCGGTTTTGACTGAAAATTTATGTTGTTTTTGTAACGAATCTCTTCTGGCAATATCCCAATGTTCTTTATCTAATGTCATTGAACCACCTTTATTCACGTTTTAGTGACGTGACTCCAGCGGCTTCGGAACAAAGAGACAATGTCTAATCTGGGTAGGGTTCTTCAAACACTCTATATTTAACGCACTTATGATATTTGTCATATCTGGAAAAGCGTGAGCAATGTAAGGAAATACGTTTTTGTAATGATTTTTGCTTCTTTTAATACACACTACAGAGTATGCGCCGCTAATTGGTATTTGCATTGGTGGTTTGTTGATGAATACAGTATACCCTAACTGTATACCCTAGTTAGCGACTGGTAAACTGTAAATTATCATTATAGTTACTAAAAAATATTCTTTGGGGACCATTCTTAACTTTTGAACATATTTTAAAGCATTAACAAATTATGGAAAAGTGGCAGTCAGACTGCCGAAATAGAAAAAAACATTTGCCCAATATTCGATATCTCGAATGTCATTGTACAGTCAGCATCCAAAGAAACTGACGAAAGAGAGTCCCTTAATAATGTATACAATAAATTTAGTTTAAATTTACTGACGATTGTAGTTATTAGAAGTAAAGGAACAAATAACGTATCATAAGTGAGTGATTAAATTTTGTTATTATGATCATTTAATTTTGAATAATTAAACTTCATTTAGAACTGATGTTTTAAGACGTTGCGTTGATTGTGATTACCTACTTTTGCTGTTGAATGTACCACCTTTTTTCACGTTTTGGTGGCGCTTTTCGTGGCGTGACTACAGCAGCATCAGAACAAAGACAATGTCTTAAAATTACTTAAGAAAGTAAAATTACTCAGTAAGGTAGAGCCTGTAAGGTATTTCTAAGTTATCTGTCATCAATTTAATAAATAAATATTTCCGGACAATCCACTCAACAACATCTAGCCCCCCTTATAATTAATTATCAGTCATTTTAATTACCTTATTATCATATTGATCTTAGTAAGGTAGAGCCTGTTAGGTATTTCTAAGTTATCTGTCATCCATTTAATAAATAAATATTTCCGGACAATCCACTCAACAACATCTAGCCCCCCTTATAATTAATTATCAGTCATTTTAATTACCTTATTATCATATTGATCTTAGTAAGGTAGAGCCTGTTAGGTAATTCTAAGTTATCTGTCATCCATTTAATAAATAAATATTTCCGGACAATCCACTCAACAACATCTAGCCCCCCTTATAATTAATTATCAGTCATTTTAATTACCTTATTATCATATTGATCTTAGTAAGGTAGAGCCTGTTAGGTATTTCTAAGTTATCTGTCATCCATTTAATAAATAAATATTTCCGGACAATTCACTCAACAACATCTAGCCCCCCTTATAATTAATTATCAGTCATTTTAATTACCTTATTATCTTATTGATCTTAGTAAGGTAGAGCCTGTTAGGTATTTCTAAGTTATCTGTCATCCATTTAATAAATAAATATTTCCGGACAATCCACTCAACAACATCTAGCCCCCCTTATAATTAATTATCAGTCATTTTAATTACCTTATTATCATATTGATCTTAGTAAGGTAGAGCCTGTTAGGTATTTCTAAGTTATCTGTCATCCATTTAATAAATAAATATTTCCGGACAATCCACTCAACAACATCTAGCCCCCCTTATAATTAATTATCAGTCATTTTAATTACCTTATTATCATATTGATCTTAGTAAGGTAGAGCCTGTTAGGTATTTCTAAGTTATCTGTCATCCATTTAATAAATAAATATTTCCGGACAATCCACTCAACAACATCTAGCCCCCCTTATAATTAATTATCAGTCATTTTAATTACCTTATTATCTTATTGATCTAAGTAGCATAACGATGTAGTCAGTTTTATTTATTTAAAAGTTTATTTTTATAAAAGAAGTGTTTAAACTAATGAAATACACTGGAACCTTGGTTTCAAATTTATTAATCTTTGCTAATTCTTATATTCGAAGTATAAGATTATAATATTTTTCTGTAGTTACCGTAGGAAAATACTTTTATCTTTTCTCGAGAATTCCTCTGTAACGCGCGTTTAAGCAATATGCTGTAATAAATAAACTAAGAGATTTTTTTTTTGTATCGATTCTTAAACTTCAACCATGTATTATATAGATGAAAGATGAAGCATCAACTTACGACTGCCTTAAAGAATAATAAACCCAACATCTCATAGGTCATCAAGATCGCTATGCTTATAACAATACGGCAGTTATAACAACAAACCAAGATAATCGAACCTTTGTTTAACATGGCCATGAGAGTAATATCCATTTATTATCATAATAATAATTCACTTCAGATAATAACCATATGTACTCCATGTTATTGAGAATGTTGAGTGAAAACAGTAACAGATTAACAACAACCTCGTGCAAGTGTTATTATGAGAAGGAATCGACGTACTACGAAACTGATGTTGAGTAAATAATAGACATAGCAGCATAGAACCGTAGTCAACTTAACTATACTAAGACAAGAGTGAATAGGTACCTTCTAGATCTATGTGTTCCATCTTCGTTCACATCGACACTTATTGACTGCCTCAGTGGCTCGGTGGGCGAGGGTCCGCTCGCGACGCAAGAGGTAGCGGGTTCGATTCCCGCCGAGGGGTCAAGTGTTTGTATGTTCTGCAAGCACTTTCTCATTGGTCTGGGTGCTTTATATGTATAATAAAAAATATCTATGTACGTATATCAGTATATCAGATGTCTAGTACCCGTAACACAAGCTAAGAGCTTAACACGGGGCTAATTGTTGTTGTGTGGATTGTCCGGAATTTTTTTTTTTTTTAATATGTATATCTGGTAGTCATAAACGACTAAACTAGATACATATATATACACGTGTGTGTCTGTTTAGTATTAGTTCCAGTGCACCAACTGAAACTATTCGAAAGCGTTATTCTATGCGAAAGCTGAATGTCTAAAACCGTGCTGTACAAAGCTTATTTTTATCCACAATAGTATGTTTAATATAATTTAATAAAATAATTCAAAATAAGTATGATTCTTACTAAACTAATTTAAGCGGGCGAGTTTTCAATGTTTAAAAACAGATGGCGCTCTCGAATTAGAACTCACAAGTGAATGCACGAGTAATGATCTGATATTTGAAAATACTCGAATAGATTTTTAAAATAATCTTAGTTCTTATATTAATGCTGAAACAACTGAATATCGAAAGTTTGTTACTCGTATTTGATTGTGTTTGGCTATAAAACTGTATGAGACACGCTATAGTTACTCTGGAAATCTATGAGATCTAGTTTGAGCGCCCTCTGCTGAACAAATAATAATAATGATGTCCTCCGTGTCGTATCCGACAAAGGCGAACCTGGACTGTTATATTTTCTACTGTTTTCTATTGTGTGCCCGAATGTGGCTGGCGAAGCCAAATTTAGATTTGAAAACTTTGTTGCAGGGCGCACAGTGCAGTTGGCCACTGCTGTCATAGGTGTAATTGTAGGAAGGCTTCGGACAGACCTTTTTATTAAAGCGTTTTGCGTCAAGGTCTTCTAAACGACGCTCTTCAAAGTTCGATACGGCCTTATATACAGAGCTACGCCATTCAGGTCTCTGTTTCGCGAGCTCTTCCCAATTGCCACATGATATGTTACATGCCATGAGGTGGCGTTTCAGGACGTCCTTGTAGCGCAGGAACTGGCCGCCAGGTGTACGTTTACCGTTTCTGAGTTGCGAATAAAACACGGCTTTGGGCAATCTGTTGTCGTTCATACGCGCTACGTGTCCACACCAACGTAATTGACCTTTCATCAGCAAAGACTCCATGCCAATAAGGTTGGTACGCCTGAGAACTTCAGTGTTTGGAACCCGATCCTGCCATTTGATTCGAAGTATAGATCTTAAGCACTTCATATGAAAGGTATCCAGGCGTTTAACATCACCTTTGTAAAGACACCAAGTCTCAGTGGCGTAAAGCAAAATGGGCAGGACGATTGCCTTATACACAGAAAGCTTTGTTTGTAAGCGGAGGTCATGTGAGTCCCAGACCCTTTTGCGTAGTAGGCCAAAAGTTGTTGCTGCTCTTGCAATTCGAGAGGATATTTCGGTTTCAAGTCGATTATCGTTGCGAAGGAACGTACCTAAATACCTAAAAGATGTTACTTCCTCAAGAACCTTTCCATCTAAAGATATTGGTGTTGAGTCTGGTGGTGTTCCGCGTGGAGGTTGTTTAAGAATTTGTGTTTTGGAAGAGCTTATGACCAGACCAAACCTCAAACACGATTCTTCAAGACGGTTTAGAAAGCGTTGCAAGCAGTCTGCATCATCGGCCATCAGGCAGACATCGTCAGCGTACAGCGCGTCAATAATGGAGAGCTCTTGAATAGATTTCCTAGCTCTGAAACGACCTATGTCAAAAACGCTCTTATCTGTTCTTACGCTGAGGGATATCTTTCCGGGGCTATCGCGATAGGAATCCTGAAGTACAGCAGCAAAGTATATGGCAAATAGCGTTGGAGCCATCACGCATCCCTGTTTAACGCCACTGGTCACTGAGATTTGGTCTGAAAAGTCGTTTTCGTGCTGAATTCTGACCTTCATACCGTCATGAAATTGACGCACCATATTAACGAATTTTCCAGGACAGCCAGCTTTGGAGAGTACAATCCATAACGCAGGTCTAGGTACACGATCGAATGCTTTCTCCAAGTCAACGAAACACATGTTCAGTGGTCTATGTTGTTCAATCGACTTTTCCTGTAGTTTTTGACAATGAAGATAGCATCGACCGTACCCCTGCTGGGACGGAACCCATACTGGCTCTCAGGTAAAATGCGCTCAGCAAGCGTTCCAAGGCGCTGGTTTATAATGTGAGCCAAAACCTTGCCAGCCGTGCTAAGCAGAGAAATACCTCTGTATGATCCACAGTCAGAGGCGTCACCCTTGCCCTTATAAAGTTTGCAGATAGTAGCATCTTTCCATGCCTGAGGAACTTTGCCACTATCCCAGACTCGTAGAACTAGTTCGAAAAGTTCGTTTTGTATTTTAAGACCTCCATATTTGTAGATTTCAGCTGGCAGCCTGTCCAAGCCTGTTGCCTTGCCATTTTTTAAACGTTGTATCGCCGCAAAAAACTCCTCAAAAGATGGAGGATCATCAAGCTCTGGAGAAGGTGTTAGAGATGGTAGCGCGTTGATGTACGTTAGATCTGCACTATCGCCGGAGGGATTAAGTACATCATGAAAATGTTCAGCCCAACGGTTCAGTACTTCATCGCGATCAGTCAGTCGCTTTGATTTGTCGCGAGTGAAAATCGGGGCAAGTTTTTTATGGCGTGGACCAAAAATAGTTCTTAAAGACTGATAAAAAAGACCGATTTGCTTAATGTTCGCGAGGTGTTCCAACTCTAATGCCTTCTCTGCCCACCATCGATCTTTTAGATCACGAATCTTGGACTTGAGCTGATTTATTATTTTACGTTGACGATCATTTGAGGATTCTTTCATTTGACGCCGAGACTCCTTGATTAGCGCCATGATCTCAGTTTCGGATTCGTCAAACCAATCCTGGTTTTTCTTTTCCGCTTTTCCGACCACTTGCTGGGCTACTTCGTGAACTGACTGTTCTAGGGATTGCCAATGTTCATCAATTGTGCCAGTTTTGATCAAAGAAGTCACGCTGAAATTATCATTAAGAACCTCTTGAAGTTGTTGCGAGTTCGTTAATTTTGTAAAGGCCAGTCTAGTAGGGATTTTATGCTTCGCTCGGCGAGGAGGTTTATAACTAAGGCGGACGTTAGACCTTACCATCCGGTGATCAGTCCAGCCTTCAGCGCCCCGCATAGCTCTGGTAATAAGCACGTCTTTCAGATCAGCCCTTCGAACGATGACATAGTCTATGAGATGCCAGTGTTTAGAGCGTGGGTGCATCCAAGTTGTTTTATATTTGTCAGCCATTCGAAAGAAGGTGTTTGTAATACAGAGGTTAAATTCTGCACATAAAGACACTAGCAGTTCTCCATTTGTATTACATTTTCCAACACCGTGACGACCAAGAACGTTCTTCCAGATATTGTGCTCAGAGCCAACTCGAGCGTTAAAATCTCCTAGCAGGATGATTTTATCACTGGTAGGAATACCTTTCAAAACAATTTTAAGTTCATCATAAAACGATTGCTTGTCTTCGTCACTGTACGACATAGTAGGGGCATAAGCACTAATAAGGTGAAGGTATTTGTTGTTGCTTACATGTAGGCGCAAGGTCATGAGTCTGTCATTAATGCCTTTTGGGGTTTCGACCAATGTCTGAACAATTTCATTCTTGATAGCAAAACCAACACCACTACCTGCTCGTTCATGCGACGGTTTGCCTATCCAGTAGTAAGTGTACCCACCGCGGTCTTCACAAAGTTCACCACTATCTGACAAATGGGTCTCACTTAAGGCAGCAACATCAATGTTGTATTTATGTAGTTCCCTGGCAATAAGAGCGGTTTTGCGCTCGGGACACAAATTAGTTGGATTATCCAAGAGTGTGCGGACGTTCCAGGTGGCAAATTTGAATGATCTAGAAAATGGTTTTCTTATTTTTCTTATTGTATTTCGACCGCGTTTAAGTTGGTGCCACATGACCGCGGTTTGCCATGCAGTAAAAAGGAGAGTGGACTATTTTTAGGCCACCTTTTCTAGGCCTCTCCCCTGTGCAGGGGTAAGCAGAGCGATCCTTAATAGGGCTGCTTAGTCATCAGATGTGCTGCCGAACTCAAACTCCCACTCCATTCGAGTCCAAGAGCGACCACTCTCATCTGACCGCCTATGTGCAGGGAGACAACTAAGAACCAGACACACCAGAGTCCGAATTCCCACCACCATCGCCCCATCGCCATAGGACTTTACGGTTTCAGAGTCCATAAAACAAAAACCAGGTTCATCTGCGCGGGAGTCTTTTATAGTGAGTAAGCAGTTGCGCTGGTGCAAACTCACTCTCTCGTCGCTTTCTACCAGGGCCCAATGGACCAGGATCCTGGTACGATTGGTGGTAGAAAGGATGCAGTGGACACTTTCAAGGCGCACCACATCACCTTTTTGCATCACCATGATTACCAGATGCTTAATTTCCCTAAGCCGGGTTTTACGGCACCCACAGGAGGAGATGGGGGGCAACATTCTAACGCCGGTGCCCGCGGCTAACAACGTAGTGCGTAAACGTACAATTACTAACTACTGCGTAAATGTTCGTAAATCGGGATGTTTATGTTGTGTGTGTGTTTGTAGAATAACTTTAGCTTTTATAATACTTACTTGAAATATCCAAAACTAAAATTAATTATATAATTATGTCAATCGCGTGAAAATGCAATATTATGATGACATAGATCTTATTTATTTTTAACCCCCGACCAAAAAAGAGGGGTGTTATAAGTTTGACGTGTCTGTCTGTCTGTTCCATCATAGCTCCCGAACGGATGGAGCGATTTCAATTTATCAAATGAAAGAGCATCGCGTCCACATTACATAATATGATGTTGTTTTACATTAAAGAAAATGAAGGCATTCGAATCGGGGGTTTTTCTTAAATTTTAAATTTAGATTTATATTTAAACTTGTTATAACCAAATGAAAGCTTCAAATTTTTAAATTATAAAACTGGTTTAACCTGGTATTTTATGGTTTGTTCCAGGTGTAGAAATTTATCAGAGTACATGAAGATCGCAGAAGAGGTAAAAGGTTTCTTCCACAATGAGGGAATCCATTCCACGACGATACAGCCTGAGTTTGATGAGTCGCCGCTTAGTGGGAGTGTAAGTGCCATCGTTCATTCATTCATTCATTCATTCTTTCTATTATTTTATTTTTCTTCCTTTTTAACTCCGTCCAAAAAAGAGGGGTGTTATAAGTTTGACGTGTCTGTATGACTGCCTGTCTGTGTGTCTGTCTGAGTGTCTGTCTGTCTGTCTGGGACATCATAGAACCCGAACGGATAAAGCGATTTTAATTTAGTTTTTTTTGTATGAAAGGTAAGTTTGGCTCGCTAGATCACCTCATTTTAATATTTTTTATGATCCTACATATCCTACATAAATAAAAGTGTTTCATTGTATAATAATTGCACGCTAACTATTTTCTATTACTTTATGAGCTCAGGTTAGCTGGTAGATAGGGCTAAAGTATTAAGTTTACCTTTTTGTACCATAACTCTACAAATAGAGTGTTTAATAAATAAAAAACGCTTGGGGGGCAAATTCACTCCTAATACTTGTCCGATGTTGTTAACTTAAGCAATGTAAAGAAATTTAAGTATTCAGTATCAGTTTAGCTTAGGACAAACATACACGGCTTTGTTTTATATATGCAGATTATTATAATTATGCACATACTGAAATATCGATATATTATTACAAACATTGTAATGGTGATACTAAGTGTAAGCAATTTTGATAACTTTCATTTTTATTATCAACGTCAATCCGTACCGTTGATAAAACTTCTGATAAAATTAACATATTGTTCTGAAGGCCATCTAATATGGTTGCTAAGGCATTTTATCTCGTGCTGCTTAGAAATTATTCTTCTTTTTAGCCCCGTAGCCCTAACTTTCTTAAACATTGAATATAATGAATAAATAAATATTTCAGGCTTATTCACACAGCATCAACGAACCCCAAACTAAGCAGAGCTTGTCCTATGGGTGTTGGCAATCCACCCATCCATATAAATATTATAAATGCGAAAGTAACTCTGTCTGTTTCTCCGGCTTTGAACAAAAACGACCGAACTGATTTAAAGTAAACATGGTAGACAGATTCTCTTGAGGCTGAGCAAGGACATAGACTTTTTTTTGCCGCGTGAATATGTGTATATTATTTTACCCTCAGGCACTGCTTCTACATAATATGTCTTATTCCCCGGGAAATAAGGGTTTCGAACACAATCGTAAGCACTAGTTTGATTTTGGCTTATAAAGACATAGGGACCCAAGCCACCGGAGCGTGGTACCATCTGCCGAAGCTCTTACACTCACACCAACTCGCATTAGGCCTGATCGCGTTTGGCTATGGTCTGTCATAATTTAGATATCCGAAATAATAATTACTATAGTTGTTCAGAACCATCATCATTTCAGCTTACGGCAGTAATTGGTCACATATTTCTAGTTTGTTTCGGTTAGAGGTGCCCTACATTCACCGTGAACCCACGCCACGGCTTTAACAAGTGATCCGACTGTAACAATTCGTTCTAGAACGGATTCTGCGCTTTATCTATCACGGTCCAAGTATATCTATACTAACTGGCCCGACGGCCGGCATTGCTCCACGTCACAAACCTTCTTCCAGAATCAATCTTACTATTGCAGAAAACGACATAAAAATCCTTTCAATAGTATTTGATTTTATCTTAAACATAAGGTCATGAAGACAGACAGACGCGGCGGAAGACTTTTAAATATAGACAGTATTCATTTAGCTGGTAATTCAATCTATCAATCAATAATTTATTAAAAACCGAAAAAAAGTATTACATAATTACCGTAGTCTAGGACTATACCTCCTGTACTAGTTAGAAACTGTGTTACACCATGGTAATGCCCCTCAAGCCACGTAAACATATAAATACCTTTACAAACCTACCTACCCGTTACCGTTTACCTTTGAAATACCTTACAAAGGCTTATAAATAAATACCCATACAGACTAACATATATTATTATGATAATGCCCCTCAAACCACGTAAACATATAAATACCTTTACAAACCTACCTACCCGTTACCGTTTACCTTTGAAATACAATACAAAGGCATATAAATAAATACCCATACAGACTAACATATATTATTATGATAATCTCTAAGTTTTGTATTACTATCATCATCATCATCATCACCCTATTAACGTTCCCACTGCTGGGACACAGGGACTTCTCTCTTGACGAGAGAGATTAGGCCTTAATTCACCACGCTAGCCAAGTGCGGGTTGGTGAATGTCACATGTCCTTCAAACTCTTTTAAAGTTCTCAGAACATGCCGGTTTCCTCACGATGTTTGCCTTCACCGTTAAAGCACGTGTTTAAAGCGCACATAAATTTCTCAAGAAGAAAAATCCAGAGGTGCCTGGTGGGGTTTGAACCCACGACCTTCGGAATGAAAGTCGAGTGTCCTCCCACTTAACCAACACGGCTTTTTATTACTATATGTTTTGTTATATGTGAAAACTTTATAATTGGCCTTCAGTATGCATGTAATTTTCCATGTATTTATTTTGTATTGTATTATAATTGTATATAGCTGTAAGTTTTCCTAAAACCTTAAAATAAATAAATAAATAATGTAATTTTTTTTTTAATTACAATATTTTTTTTTATTTTTTTTGTTGTGAAATTGCTTTAATTATTCCTATTATTAAATTATTTAATTTAGTAAATTATTTTATTTGAATAACAAACCTACCTACCCGTTACCGTTTACCTTTGAAATACAATACAAAGGCATATAAATAAATACCCATACAGACTAACATATATTATTATGATATTAATAAATGTTATTTTACAGGTTCTCAGCGGCGCCTCGGCGGAGGCACCTTGCGCGCTACACTGTCCGCCGAACGATCTCTGCCACAACGCCACATGCTGCGGGCCTAATCAGCAGGTTAGCGATATACCAATCGTATGACACTCACTTATAATGCGATTTATTGCTCATATAATGAGGTAGATAAAAGTTATACTAATCGTTTGAAGCCTAACAGTCACGAAAATCATACCAAATAGCAATTCTGACACTTTTTAGGTTTTAGTTATACCTAATGCGATTGAGAGTACAGAGAAGAAGAACTGCGAGTGAATTCGCCGCCAGAGGCGCTAGTAGGTATAGCGTAAGGCAGCAATACAGCATAATAGCATTTGTATGAAATGAACCCATACAGTCACAAAGTAGCCACCATTATTTAAAGTACATAGTAAAACTGGTGCAGCGTGACATAGATTAGTAATTTACCAATCGTATGAAATTAACCAATACAATCACAAAAACCTATACAACTAAATATCAACACAAGATGGCTTCCAGACACTCATCACTGTTATACTTAATGTGATTCAAACTTCATAGTGAATTCGCCGCCAGAGGCGCTGTTGTGGCTTATGAAATCCAATCGTATGAGCCAACCAATACAGCAAGGAAACCTATACAACGAGATATCCACACAATTAACGACACGGACACTTACCACAGTTATTTCGATTTAAAGTTTATGGTGAATTAGTCACTAGAGGCGCTGATTTAGCATGAGGTAGGTTAGCGTTACACTGACATATATACTAACATATAACTATACAGATTTTATTCATAATACCATAATAACATGTCAAAAAAAATTACAAAAAATTAAAAAAAAAAAAATCTTAAAAATACAATTTTTATATATGCTGTAAACTAAATAAATCACTGATATCATAAAATACCATTTCAGAGCCAACCTCTCAGTTTATTTTTACATATTGGGCTTGCTGTGGCTACCTTTCAAATAAATAAAATAGGCGTGGAAGCTGCGTCACGAATAAAATTTGGTAGTCTGTTGTAAATTGAAGGACCGATTATACCGACCGATTTTCAGCAGTTGATTAACAACTGTGACAAACTTATGTTCAATTGGAGAGTTGAATTAAATTAAAAGCTGCTCGAGGCAAGCTGTTGTTGTTTTAGACATTTTAAGCGTACAAAATGAGGCGCTCGAATAAAAGCGACTGACCGTAATGAGTGCGCGCACGGTTCTACATACAAAATACCCATCGGGACATTTATCACAGTTTAACCTGCAGAAACTATAGGTGGCAGCACTAATGCGACAGTCAATAATTTAAAATGTTAGGCCGATATGGATAAAAACATTGAAAACTTTCTTTGGACTGATATTGCAAATCCTGAATTGCAAAACGTTTTAGTTCAAATTGATGGCACAAGTTAGCAGCACCGTCGATGTGTTGTTCCCTATACTTACCTAATGAGAGTTAAAAGCGACTGTTCAGCTATGAATGAATTAAATTTTATAATTCGTTTTTAAATAATAATGTACTTATGAATTCATTAATTTTTTGACGTAACTAAGTTAAATAAATGAATTGAAATAATGCGCTTTAAAGTTCACAGCCATAGGCGTTGGTGTAGGATATGGCAGGTTCACGTTAACATTTCTATGCAACCAAATGAATTCAGTTTCGAAAACCCATACTGAAAGAGCCATCTAGATAAATTACTTCATGTTATCCGTAATCATGAAAGTCAAGAAAAAATCAATCTATTTAGAATTGAAATGTTAAAAAATGATCAATGAGATTGTTTTATTACTTAGAAATTCCAAGTTTATTTTGGTCAAATGTGACTTCGACATCTTGGGTCTACATATTGGTTGATAAAATTTTTTAGGTACTCGAGTGAATACTATACAATTCAAAGTTCTCATCATAGACTAGATTCACTATGTACAAATTTAATTTACAGTCAGTTTATCAAATCATCCTGGAAGTTCATAGACGTTTCCTTTTTCTTTTTCTTTAATTACAGTATTACAGTTTAAAGACGATAAGAGTCCGATAAATCTTTTCAAGGCGGGATGGGTGCGCATTGAAGAAAATTTAGGAAAGAAGACAACTTCTAAAATGAAGTTCAGGGTACTAAAGATAAACGATTGACAGAGAGTGACTAGGTTCGAGTTTTATATAGTTTTCGGTATAAAAGTCTCAGTTTATTAATAAACTGATTTATTGAATAATGTGTGCCAAATACATATTAGAATTTGAGGCTGTGTTAACATTATGTACAGTTACATAAATAGCAAATATATTTTTTTACTGATGGATTATTGGTTTTATTTATTTTCCTGTAAGGCTTGGGTTAGGAAGGGTAATTTATTAAATATGTGTTTGTAAGAAATTTACTATTTAGGGAGGTTTCCTATTTATTTATAGTGTGTAAATATCCTACTTATGGGCGGGCGGGCGGTGTACTGGCATGATAATTTTGTAGAATCTTGCCAAAGAGAAGTGGGTGCGGAATAAGAACTAAATTTTTGGTTCCATTAAGGTATTTAGAATGGATATCCGCAAAGTAACTCATGAATCTATCAATTATTACTAAAGAAAGTTTAGAGAATTCAATACATGCTCTCTCAGCCTGAAAAGTATCACAAATGTATTAACAAAACAAATAAAGTAAGCTAAAGCCCAAATTTTTTACTGTGGGTGCAGATAGCATTCTACAGAAACAAATAAATGAGTGGTGCCTATATCGTACAGCGGGCGTGTATGTCTAACATATTAATCTATATAAATAAAAATGAATTGTTGTTCGTTAGTCTGATTAAAACTCGAGAACGGCTGAACGGATTTATCTTATCATAGTCTTGAAATGTTCGTGGAGGTCTAGGGAAGGTTTAAAAGGCGAGAAAAAATCTAATAATTGCAGGGAATTTTTTTTACCCAAGCGACGCCGGGGCGGGCCGCTAGTAATAAATAAATATTTCCGGACAATCCACACAACAATATGTAGTCCCGTGGTAAGCTCTAAGCTTGTGTTGCGGGTACTAGACATTTGATATACTTAATATAAAAGACTTACATAATTAGATATACATATTAAACACCCAGACCAAGGAGAAAGTGCTTGCAAAACATAAAAACACTTGTTCTCTCGTCGGGAATCGAACCAGCTACCTCTTGCACCGCAAGTGGACCTCCGCCCGCCGCGCTACTGAGGCAGTCAGTAAGATGATATATAAACATATTCATAAACTGCAATACTTTGAAGTAATCACAAATTGTCATCAGAATGGTTTCATCTGCATTGTTAAACTCCTACTAAACTAACCCTACTTATTATAACTATGAAGAAATCAACTGATATATTAGAAATATTATCTCCCACAAGAATAACTATAACAAGATTGATTTATTACTTTATAAATTATCATGGTTTTCACTATAATATAACTTGAAACGACTACTGAGTACCCACTCGTAAAACCACGAGTTTATGCCGTGATCATGGCGCTTGCAATAGCGTCGAAATATCGGAAAACTCGAAAACCATGGTTACCCGTTTTAAGTTTTAATAAGATTACTTTAATCAAATATTGCGCCATGAATAATTGGTACAATTCTCACCACTATTAAATGAGTAGCTATCCTCTATTAACAAACAAAAATGAAACTATTAATGCGTAAACATTTACCAAGTACTCCTATTATTGTAGGCAAATATGTAACTAATTTGACATTCGAAGATCAATAGCTTGAAACTATAGAAAATAGCTAACCTTTGAAACATAACAAAGGCTCGACTACAATTACTTGCAAATGTCAACACTCACAGTAAACATGGGTTTATTGTGTACCAAATTGAGTCCACAAACAAGGAGGCTTACAATTTATTCATAGGATTGTAGTTGGAAGTAATTTTAAGTGATTATGATAAGGAATTGAGGATCCTTTACAAATTTATTTATAACTTGATTAGTAATAATTAGAAACGGAGTTTTAGCCCATAATCATTATTGGCGATGCAAAGATTCTAACTAGCGCCTCTAGTGTCAAAATTGTGAAGCTGTCTAAGAACGACACTTTGACAGTTTTCGTTACAATTATCGTCAGGGAAAACATAAATAATAAATACAAATCACATATAATATCAATAAATAAACAAAGTGTCGTTCTTAGACAGTTTCTAAATTTTGCCGCTAGAGGCGTGCGGATAATCTTTGCATCGCCAATAAACCTCAGAAATAAAATATATTATATCTATCTTGTCGATTAAGTTATTTTAACTGTGTTATGTTAAGTTTATACCAAAAATCCTAGAAAATAATCTAAGAATCGGTGCACCAAATTTCATTTAAATCGGTTCTGTAGTTTCGCGTAAAAGAGGAACGCATAGACAGACAGTTACATTCGCATTTATAACATTAGTATGGATATCAGAGATCTAGTAGTGCTAGTACGTATTAGTGTTGCCCGTAACTTTGAGCTTACCACAGGGCTGGATGTTGTTGTGTGGATTGCCCAGCAACTTTTACTGAATTCAACTCGTACAGACTATGAAATAAGTTGTCTAGCTAAAAGCTAAAATTGAATTACTCTTGAGTACTTTGTCGAAAATTTGAACTTAAGACAAACTTCTCTAAAAATCTTTAAATAAGTGATGAACGTCACTTTCTATTTTAAACAATATATACGCAGAAAAAGAATATATCCCGGAGATGCATGTTCAAATCCTGTGTGCGAAGGTGTTTCTGCATAAAAATACTATACTATACTAATAGTCTATTATTTTACACTTTACGACAGAATAAGTATTCAGTTTATTTGTGATGTGGAAAAGTCTTACGCTCGCATGAAATTGTGCCATTTACGAGTAATGCCACTTAAAAGATCCGGAAGTTGACAAGGTTAAGTTTAATATTTTATCTCTACGAATCATCATAGCTTTGTTAGATACCGTTTTACCCCTATATTCATAGACACTTCTATTTCTGGCTTATGTGACTGAATTAAGTAAAACGCACAATAGTCTTATTATTCGACTATTATAGAGATAAACAAGCTTTAAATTTTGAACTGTTTTTAAACAGATTTAGCACTAATTTAGGTTAATTTTTGATTATGAGTAACGTTGTTTATCAAACGTTCTATTAATCTCCTATAAGTCTGATATAATAAGTGAAATATTTTTATGAATACGGGGGTTAGAGTATTAAAATATTAATGAGTAATTACAATTTCAAGCTCATAGATACAGTTGTATTTTGTACTCATACTCATATTTGTCATAAGACACCTACATACAAGTTAGGTTCCTGCCACTGAGTATAGTCTATTATAAAATTTATACGTTACGGTTTTTCGTTGTTTACCTTAAAGTAGAATCAAGTATACTTCCTTTACATGTTTTCTACCATAATGTTCGATGTATTGTTCATAATAGACAGCGAATGGAAGAAATGTAGGTTGGGGCTGTTCAGTTTTTCTTGTACCTAATAAAAACTCAAAAAAGTAGTGTTAATTTTAAATCTTCATCAAAAATAGAGGGTTCTAAATTCCACTTGAAAACATTTTATGTTGAATCCATTATTTTTATACTAGAATTCGGTTTGTTAAAATTTAACTTGTGTCACAAATAATCCGATCTTTGTCAATATGAGTCAAAGACGAAATCATAACGTTTAGACGCACCGGGCATACATGGTCAGATCAACTGAAATTTATTTATATAAAAATAAAGAATAATCAAGGAAATAACATAATTTTGACAGTTCGTTTATTTTTTTTTACACTTAGTTGAGAATCGAACAGAACAACTCAGCGTTCATCTCTTATGTTGTTATTATAGCAATAATGGCATGGCTATAAGGCTGAAAGTATCAACCTTAATTTCTTCCATCCATCGTTTATATACCAGATCTATGAGTTCTATCTACAGATATTTTTGCAGGAGAAGAGCACGCCATCACCAGCTCCGACCCCGTACTGCAGGCAGAGGAACGGCCTCTCCAGATCCGAGTCCGTGAGCTCGCAACAGGGACAGCCCAACCAGCAGAGAATTGGCTGGAACCTCGAGGCGCTCGAATGCGGGTTAGTGGAGTGAACGTAGAGATAAGACTATTTATTTTTTTACAGGGTGTTAAATTTATATAAAATGGAACGGTTGTAAATGGCAAGCAACAGGCGCGAACATATTTTGATCTAAAATTTTTGGGTTTGGAAGCATAGTTCTCGAAAAAAATGTTTAAAGTGTAAATCGATTCTAATTTTATTATTATTATTAAGAATACTTAATTGCACAAGAAAATACAGAATTTTACAAAATGTGGGCTTAATTCAAAGGCATTTTCTACCAGCCAACCTTAAAAAAAAGTTAAACATCAAATTTTATCGTGAGTGCCTTTATTTATAATGTTTTATTTTCATGGGATATCTTTCCTTCTTGATACCCCATCAATTAAAGTATCATTTAGTATCAATATAACAATCATTAATAAAACAGTAATTAAAGATTTTATTTAACTTTTTTAACTTCTTCCAGGGGTTAAAAAATAATCAATATGAGATGAGGCTAAACGCGAAATAGAAATAAGATTAGGCTAAAAAAAATAGGACGCCTTTTCCGAAAAAAGGGCTCCAAATCTAAATGTTGTAGAACAAAATATGTATAAATAAATAAATAAATGTTCATCTGGTGCGTGCCATTCACACCTTTTCCTCTTTATATACCAATTTTGAAACACGATTGTTATCAAAGCGAAATCACGTTCTTATATGAGTGAAAGAATATCGCATACAATTTGTAGCGGTTTTTCGAGAATCTTGGAATAACTGATGTTTTGTAAACATTCATCATATGGCTTGAATTAAATGTATGTATGATTAAGATGCATTTATAGATATTTTTAGTTAAAAAAATATTAGCATGAATTTTGAATACAAAATTTCACCTAATAATGAGAACGTGATTTTGTGCAGAACTTATAATGGGACTTTCTTTCGAATTTCATGTATTAATTTATTTTGTATGTACATTGCACGTAAATAAATCAAAACAAAAACCTATAATTTTTCGTAATGAAGTCCTGTTGTAACGGTAGTTGTAGTATAGAGTATGCACTTTGAAACACTATGTAAGTCCCACAGATGTGCTGTCTTAAATAAAATTATTTATTTTATTAGATAAAGTTGTATCTAAAATTATTGTAGATATAAACTTAAATAATTCAGAATTTTGGACATTGCTTGACAAAACTGCTTGTAGCACCTCTCGTTTATGAATTTATATATTTTTTTGACTGTGTTTTATTAATTTCTAGCTATGACTATTTATATTAGAGCTAAGCTATGCTGTTCAACTATGAGTTTTTGTTATGTTCACGATATAATTAGAAATAAAAATCCTAACCTAGCTCTGATCTATAAGCACTCAGCGAGAGAAGGAATTCTCGTCCCGATGTAAATTTTGACATTTAATTGATTGTTTGTTTTTTTTATGTCAATTTGTTATTTTAATAATAGTATTTATATCAAGGCGAGAATTGCAGACTCGATGGCTACATATTGCACAAAAGCTTATAGAACGATTGTATACCAATCATTCGATCCGATACGGTAATCGAATGTTAATCGAATCTAATATTCGATTAGGTCAAATGAACCTGACATTATTTAATGTTCAAAGAAGCCTAAAAGTTTACAACAATTATTGCTTTGAAACAACTTGTTAGAATTTGTTTATTGAACTTACTTGCACACGCAAAATGTTTATGAAGTTTTAGTTATGGCCTTGATGTGTTCTCGTGAATTTTTATTCGCTATGCTATACAATTAATAGCTTTTTTTTATGACTTTAATAATAATCAAGCTCTGTGGCAAATATTGCATTTTTATTATTGTCTTATCTTTGAAAGCACTTGCACGTTTCCGTTATTTCAAAAACATATATAAAAAAACAATAGATTTAAAGCTATCTTGTTTTAGCTCGCTCCATCCATCGCCAATGCAAGATGGACGACTGGCGGTCTGACACGATTTGTGGGTCGTGCCTGTAGAAATGGACTTAAATAAGTGTTCTAGCTATTTCGAAAGCTGTGTATCATAAAATTTCATCAAAATAAAAGTGTATGTAGTTGTACACCTAATCTGTGCAACAGTTCGAAAGCAAATCAGAAAATAAGTTCGATATGAAGTCATGGGGAGTACGCTGGGGTAAATAGGCGTAGATAATATATTAAGAAGGTGGAAAAGAAAAAAGATGCTAATAAATCGATGATAATCATTATCTTATAATGTTAAATTATTCCTGAATCCCCGAACTCAAATGCATTTTGCTTTAGATATTAAACTTTTTTAAACAATACAGGCGGTTTCGGAACGTTTTCTGTTTAACGTAACATTGTTCCTTAGTTTCTCTCATTTTTTTAAGTATTTCAATAACATGCTGAAACTTTTCGATAGATTTATTTTGTATAAAAGTCACTTCCCTATTATGCTATGTATATAATAATAAAGGTAATTCAATTTACTACATACTACGTATGTTTAATATTCTAGTAGTAACTACAAATAAGAACATTAGGTAATAATAGATATACGGTTGCTGTCTGATTGTAACCTTTTTCGATTTAATATCTAAATAGTTTTAACTCGGAAAAATTTAATTCTGCACTTTAGAAATCAGTAGAATAAACTGCACATTTAATTCAATATTCGTAGAGGGCTACCTGAGAAAGTCCGCTCGAGGCGCAGAAGGTAGAGGGTTTGATTCCCACCGACGAAAAGGTCCAATACTTGTTACATACTAAATATTAGTATTGAACCTTATTTTCTTTTATAAAAATGTATTTCTTGATATAGGGTTTGTCGTAGTTTGGGTCTTAATAATGCTCAAAATCAAATCAATTCTTTCAATTAACCAATGAAACGAATTTCAATAAAATTTGTTTCTTTTTTATCATATTTTTTTTCATTTAGATGTAACATTATTAATCAAGAGGCCAAATGAACTTAAAACTAACAACAATACAAAAGAAATATTGTTTTTCATCGATAGATAGCTTATAAATCTATCTCCTATATATAATGTGGGGTCAATAAACTGATACCAATAATCACGATTATTAGGCGTTTGTTTATAGATTACTTATTGTATAATCTCTTGATAAACTTACTTGTCAATGTAACGTTATATTATAAATATGTGAATTATCGTAAGAGACATTTCCACTTCTTAAAATTAGCGGCCCGACATTGTTGTAGACTTTTAGAACTATATTTAACAAGCAATGTTCCACTAATTCATTGAAAATAAATATCTTTATTCAATCAGATTTATAACATGTTCAATTGAAAAAAATCTATATTTGTTGTATCAACTCTCAATTGGTGCATTGCATAGATAATTACTATAATGGATATACCATATTAGATTTATCTCCATTCTACTAAAATCAAATAGAATCTATTATTATACGCATAATGGACTCAAAGTGTGAAATCTAGGTGATTATTGATATTCAATACAAGATATAGCACAGATGTGCACTTAGCGAATATGATATTCCGCTAAGATTTTTTCCTTTGGAATATCCTACAGCTAAATACAGCTTTAAATATCAGTAATCACAGTTATGTATATTATTAGATTAGATTTACTTAATGAATGTGATCATATAATAATTTTAAGTAGTAAAAGGCAATAGCATTTTATCGCAATGATGCGATGCGAAGGGACGGAGCGCGGGTAAATTTTCGCAATAACCTCATAGGTATCTAATAATTATAATCTAAATATATGTATTTATCCCTGATTTAAGTTTTATATTTCAACCAATGATGTTTTGACACTTTGAACTTGACAGCACAACGCGATTTCTAGATAAATTCGAAATGCCTAACGTTTTGTGATATGGTGATATTAGTTGAACTATAATCTTAGAAAACGTTTATTTTGCGTTTTATGCTTCTCAGCGCTTTATCCAAAAGATGAGTATGAGAACAACTAATTAGAACGAAAGAATACCCTTCGTCTATTTTGTCCCCACTCTACTGTTTTAATGCTAAATGAGTAAAATTAATGCACCTTTACACAATGCTTTTGGCCTTTCGAATTCGGTGATCTTTTATAAAAACGATGACCATTTTCTGTGTGCTAATTAGGGCTTATAAAAGCTTTTATGGTAATGTTCAGAAAAATTCACAATAGATTTTTAAATGTCTCAACGGCGAATCCATGAAGACAAAAATCATTTTGGCTGTTGTAGAAATATTGTCGTCCGAAACTTTTATCAGATGATGTTCATCATGTTTTGAATGTAGGTACTAGATTAAGCTTTTTATTACATAGGCTAGGATAATTATGTTAAATATTTCGATAAAATTAGAATATTACTATTTTAAATAGCTTACGATCTTCGTATATTAGTTGAAGTAACTACATATTACCGCGGAAAGTACAAAAAAAATAAACTTTTGTCTCCATTTTTTATGTTTGAATTAAAAATGTATTACTTTGGCAATGTTCTCTTAACTGTGGATATGTAAAGATAGTTTGTTCTAAATTCGTGTACATATTCGACCGGGTCTTATTATGACTGTGCCTTAATAATTTTAACTCAAAAGCGATATTTGGACTTGAACATAATTATGAAAGAGATAACATTGCCAAGTGATAATACAATTTTTTTTTATTATAAAAGCTATAAGTTAATTGGGACTTCGAGATATTCTAATAAAGACCTGTTCTAAAAATTGACAAATTTAAGCCTCGAAAAGAAATAGCTAATAATCAAATTATGTTATGATGAAAATATGACTGATTAAACGCTTTAGTCTGCTACTTGGCTCAATACGAGATTATATTTATCGCATGTTATAAACTACCAAAATATAACGATTGTTCTCTTAAAATATTTACCGAGAATCCAGTTTCAAACCCTCAACATGTTATTGTATTGTATTTTAATATTCACTGTATATAAACTTAGTTATATGTAACACGGTTCCTTTGCGAACGGCTCTAAATATTAGCTGAATATCTTTAACGATGTGAGAGTGTTTGAGAACCCAAAGCTTCAAGGAAGGGTCAACCAAAACTATTAGTTATTTGTTGAGTTATGATTTATAGATGAATGTGAAAATAGTTTTTTTCACGGTAAATAAAAATATCTATTCAGACTACTTGTTTTTATTTAATATCTCCTATCACTAAAGTTAACAAAATGTGCTTTAAGGAAAGTAAATATCTAATAACAATTGGGTATCACAATCTAAGCCCCAATTTCACCATTTTATGCCAGAAATCGATTTTTATTGAACAAAGATCAACCCCATAAAAATATGTTTTCTTTTCTCAATTTGATCTAAGTTAGGCGGTAGAACGAACTTAGCCGGACCAAATCGCGTTATTAGTGAAGTCGGGGCTTGATATCTAATGTCTAAAACAAGTTATAAATATCAAAAATGTTGGTTACGATTCTCGGTTGTTTTTCAACTATTTACTGTCTTAATAAAATCTGTCACATTATAACATTATTTCTAGAAATAAGAATCAATAGTAAGTACTTATTACTGCGGCGCAACGACCAGGAGTGGATCTTGGCCTCTGATACTGAAGACCGTCAGGCTTCTCTATATAAGAGATGTTTCAGCCCAATCGTAAGCTTTAAGCTCCTGCAGATCCTTCTGAACCTCGTCAACCTAGTGTTGACGAGGTTCAGACCACCAAGAACCAACCCACAAGTTGCCAACAATAGTAAGTAGTATAATAAATATTAGATCTTAAGTAGGTTTTGATGTTTAACGATATAGCAACGCAGAAGGCGTACCGACAGGAATAAGCCTAGTATCACCGTTGCTAGCAGTGTAGATATAATATTCTCTGCCGTTTATAATTTTACTCTTCGTTTTGTTGATTTTCAGTTTAGAGTTGCCGAACAGAGATTCGTAGGGAGGTGGTTTACCATCTTCCAGACGTCTCGCCTTTCTCCAGCGTTTTTCGCGAGCTTTCTTGTCTTTTGCGTCATCTGGATCGACTGTTTTCTTGTTGTAGTATCTCTTGAAGATAATCTATAAATAAGAATGTAATTAATCTGTAGGCACTTGCGAATTTTGTTACGATATTAACAAATATTTCGAACGCTCAGGTAGGCTGATTGATAAGGAGCTGGGAAAAGTAATAAACTTGCTGATATTGGTCTGCTACGGGCTTATTTTCATTCTTGACATAATTAAACCAACCTAAAAATATTGCGGTTCTCAATTAAAGTATTTTTAAACATTGTATTGTTGCCTAGTTTAGTTATCACTGTCAAAACATTAAGCTACATTTTTTGATGGTCAAACGTGATCAGCTTCCGGTGAGCCTGTGCATGTGTGTGTAGTGTAATTTTGTTGAATCTTGCCAGCAAGAGGGTGTGGAATTAGTACTGAAGTGGGTGCGAAATATTTGGTTCTATTTAGGTATTTAGAATGTATTTTCGCAAAGTATCAACCTGAAGTGAAGTTTAGCCTGAATCTATCAATTATTAAGCTAACGTTTAAAACTCACCTCTCCTATAAAAACAGCTACGGCTGCGGATAATCCAACGATGATAATTAGGTAGGTCATTAACAGATCTGTGTTTCTGAGCTGCCGGTCCTTAGACTGGAGATCGAGAGGGCATATCTTCGTACTGGGTAGATCTTGTCGTTGGAGAAAGTCCACGATGCCAGCACTCAAGATGTATAATAATCTGGAATCAGATGACTTCTAACTTAGAATTACGGGGGTGGCATAGCCATTGTTTGGCAAAACTACCATGAAATAAATAAACAGAATTAAAAAAAAAATGACTTCTAACTTTCGCCATATTTTTTAGACTTCCGTACCCAAAGGGTAAAACGAGACTCTGTGACATCGTCTTGTCTGTCTGTCTGTCTGTCACTAGGCTGTATCTCAAGAACCGTGATAGACAGAGAGATGACATTTTGAGGGATGATGTATCTCTCTTGCCGGCATAACAACAAATGCTCAAAATACATAATAAATAAATATACAAGAGGGGTCCAATACCACAAACATTATTTTTATCAAGTCAAGCAACATTGCGCAAAGCCAGTACTTAGATGAGTCCACTCAAACCGCAGCTTTTTTTTTCACATTAAAAAAAGCATATTTTTTTATTGCAAAATATTTATGTATGTATATACCACGGAAACCTAGGTCTGGTATGAGTCCATCTCATTCTAATCTAGTTTATTTAATTGTTAAATGTTAGCCCTACTATTGCACTGCTGAGCAAAGGCCTAGTTTTTTCTTTCCACTCCTCTCAGTCCTTATACTTCGTCATAGATTGAAAATTAATAAAATGTAGGTAAAAGATACAGTTAGGTATGTTTATTTCAGCACCATCTCAAATAATAGTTTCGGAGAAAATGGATACAGGATGCTCCTTTCGATTTTGCATAACTATTTACCAGAACTACGTATTATAATACGAATAATTATATATCTACTTGGTTCGAAATAAAATCCATACTGACGTGCCCAGTTTAGCACATTAAAATATACTTACACGGTATCGAAGAGATCTTTTAATTTACTTCCTACAGGGTAAGCAAACGCTCTCTGTTTCTTCATAAACGGCTTAGGCGCTATTACATAGGTACACCTGTCCGTTTCCAGCACGCCCTCTCTGGTCTTCTTCTCGTAATCATAGAACATAATGTGGTCTATTGACACAGATTCTTTAACTAGAACTCCTCCGCCGTCGACAAATGTTAGATATTCATGGTCCGACTCGTAGATTTTGAATTCGGCGCGTCCTTTGGTAACCATTTTGTTTAGATAGTAGAGGTCTTCGTATGGCTGGGAAACATTAATTTACTAGCAAGGTTTTAGGGTGACGACTAACTTCTCATCGGAAGATAACGGACCAAGTTCATCTATTGAAAAATGACAATTTGATTTCAGTCAGGCGATAAAACGCGTTTAGCCTGATCTGATCGCGTTCACAGCCAATGGTGACATCGGGGCTTAGGCTTGGTTTTTCACCTCTCAGAAAAGGTTGTATCCATCGTTTTTTTTTTTCAAAAAAAAATTATAGTAAGACAATACATGACAACAAAAAACTGTAAAATCGATCATTAGCTATCTAACACGTTTTTCACATCAACTCCCTATAGTGATTAATGATATGTCAAGTAAAATATAATGTATTTGTGTTATAATTATATGTGATTGTGTTCAGCTAATTATACCCACATTCTTGACCACCCATTGCACAGACCCTCCTTCAGGCGCCGTCCACCGATAGTTCTTCTTCAGCAAATCCTCTGGGTACTCGATGTCTAACGTGAACTTTGATAGCGTCAGAAATGCTGTCAAGTTCGCTGTGTAAAACGCCGATAGCAAGATTATAAAGATCCACCACGTTGCGAAGAGTATTCTCGTCGCATCTAGAAGAAATCACTTATAGAGTAATAGACGATAACTTTGAGAACTCTACACTGAGTCGAAAACTGGAGAAACCAACAAGGTTTAACATGCTATGAAATGATCTAGACTACAGTCCTAACAAAGAGGTCCATTTATTGGCGTATAAGGTACCCCACAACTTCCACAGATTGGGGAAAGTATTATTCAAAATGGGCTTCACCAACCTCTAACGCTGTGAGTTTGAGTAAGTATTCGTTTATTATATAGTAATAGCTCCTTTCTAGAATATATAATAATACATAGTATATGTCTCAAAACAACCAAACAAATAATCTAAGTTATAAATAGTC
Source organism: Gymnoscelis rufifasciata (assembly GCA_929108375.1). Classification (NCBI taxonomy): domain Eukaryota; kingdom Metazoa; phylum Arthropoda; class Insecta; order Lepidoptera; family Geometridae; genus Gymnoscelis; species Gymnoscelis rufifasciata. The sequence goes on along the minus strand of OV815302.1, from coordinate 4,602,294 downwards.
GAAATCTATCGATCATATATATTTTTTTTATGAGCCTGTGGTGTCCCACTGCAGGGCAAAGGCCTAAGATAATAATCATAATAAGATATCGATCATATATCTAATAAAAAATATTTCCGAACAATCTACACAACAACATCTAACACCGTGGTAAGCTCTAAGCTTGTGTTACGAGTACTAGACATCTTATATACTTAATATAATATAAAAATATCTATATAATGTATGTAGTATATGAAATTAAATATACATTTATTTTGGTACTTTAACAAACAACAGCACAGTAGACAGCATAAACAAACAGACACAAGAAAATTAACATAAAAACCGCAAACAGATTATTAGCGGCCAGGCTGTTCTGCCATGTCCCAAAAAAAGGTATATAATACATTATATATTTTTATTATACATATTAAACACCCAGACCGAGAAAAAAAGTGCTTGCAGAACATACGAAAAATTTTACTCTCGGCGGGAATCGAACCCGCAAACTCTTGCTCTGCAAGCGGACATTCGCCCACCGCGCCACCGAGGCAGTCAAATAGATCATGCTCTATTGCCATAATAATAACCTTCCAAAGTAGAAATGGATGGTTAGTTGTAATTTAAAAGAGTTTACATATAGATTTAATAATACCCTGCGATGTTAATTTATCAAAATCGGATTTGTGAAGATTAATGGATCTGTCGACATAAAATTGGTAGTTTTCAGCTTATAATTACTGTTTAGAGGTTACATTTATGCGGCACCAACCTAAACAAAAAAATGTTTCACTCTCAGAGACACAAGAAAACTTCTACGTACGTATTATACGTTTAAGTAAATATAGTACAGTTCACAAAATCAACAAGTTTCATTACATATTATGCTAACTACGTCATACTCTCAAGAAGTTACAGTTTATTTTACTACGCATTCGTAGCAAAGTCTATGAAATTTAGTAGCTGTGCTTCATAATTCGCGTAGAAGAACGTTTGACCCATGCTTACTTCAGAAATATATGTAATTTTATGCAACAGCTATGTAGCGGTCATGCTACGTTCACGTAGCCGTCAGTACTACGAATATTCGTAGCGTATTCAAATAAGCAGGCGGCAAGCACAGCGTAGCTGTAGCAATTAAATAAAGGCATAGTTACCGATGGATGCAGGCTACTTCCAACCAATAGTTGGAAATATTTGAGGGCCGAAAGCATCCTACGGTTTAAATTATAAAACATACCATATACCAAACATTATTTTTACAGTGTGAAGTAACCCTGTAACATATTGCAGTGACACGTGATAAATGACTTAACCCACCCCATTAGCGGTGATAGCATCGATTGACCGCTGTGATTATGTGACATTTTCGGTAACAAACACATTTTCATAATCAATTTTCAAGGTACTCTCTTTGATGGAATATTGATATTGGCGTAGGTAAATATATGGGCTTGAGTCATCGTAATGGACGGAAGATTGATGGTGTCTTCTTTTTTAGTTCAATCTGTTTTAGCTGGTACCCATAGGGTGAAAAGTAAAATGGGACCCGAGGATTATTAGATTTTCCTGTCCGCTGTCTATCCACATAAATCTAAATTTAAAATTTAAGCAAACCCCCGATTCCAATGCCTTAATTTCCTTAAAAGTAAAACACCATCATATTAAGTAATGTACACGCGATGCTCTTTCATAATTATGATACCCCACTCGAGTATATTTGCAGATTTTCGGTTTTGTTTCCCCACTCTTACCCCCATAACTTTTAAAGGGCTCAACCGATTTTCATGAAACATGTCTAAGAACACCCGGGCCAAACTCACCTTTCATACAAAAAACTAAATTGAAATCGCTCCATTCGTTCGGGAGCTATGATGTCCCAGACAGACAAACAGACACGTCGAACTTATAACACCCCTCTTTTTTGGTCGGGGGTTAAAAACATAAACCGTTAGGTACTGAGAGACAGTTGAGATTTCAAAGATTTAAATATACATGTAATATGTATATTCGTTGCCATGATAAATATTTTAAGATTTCCCTTCCTCAAAAATATTTTATTGGGGTTGCAAAACCTGATTAGGTTCAAAAATAATAACGATAATGAGGCGTTGTCATTCAGAGTAATATTGTAAAATAAATGAAAAAGGTAATGTTTAAGAACTACCTACGGTGCCACAGATAGTCATAAAAATACATACTTAAACGTAATGTCAAAATAGCCCAGTTAAGAGAGAAAGAGAAACATTTATTGACACATCACAACACAAAATACAATAAAACAAAGAAACACAACAAATAACAGCAACATTTTGTGAGATTGGCCAAAAGGCCCCGCCCCAGCATAATGCAACCCCACACTTAGAGCACGGAGGTGCGCTGATTTTCAGACGAGACCTTTCTCAGACAGTTCTACTTACTAGCTTGTGGTTCCAAACTAGTTCCCTGCTTGATGAAAGCGCTGTAGACGAACCAAAAGCTCGGATACATTGGCAAGTGCTTCTCGTTGTCACGGACTAACTTGGATCTTAGCCGCGTTAAGAAGGTGATGCATGGTCCGTATGCCAAAACTGCCATTAGAGTCATATACCTAGACATGAAACATGGTTAGTAAATAAAATATATGTAAAAAAATACGTAAGGTATTAATTATAACCACACCCGTGACTACTCATAATACTCGTAAAAGCCGACGCGACGCGTCATGTTAATTATTTTTCTTCACAAATTTGAATACATACTATTTCTTCTGTTTATTTTTATTTATCGGAATCCATAAATCCATATAATCAATAACACATCCTATGATGACAAGCTGTGTAACAATTTTGAAAACCTCTAATGAGAGCCGTAAGTTGTCTTACGCAATGCTAACCTATCTCTTATGGATTGTCGCGTGAGCTCTATACACAGCTTAAGATATCTAAGATTACATACCAGACTAAATAGGTGAACGGCGCCATAAGTCCAGAACCAGCAGCAGATGCTTTGGGCCGCTTCAGCATCATCATCCACACGCCTTCGTCCAGGTCGTACGAGAATGTGGACATCTTCTGGAACTTCGAGATCCGGGGTATGAAGGCTGCTGCCATATCCGCTTGCTGTCGGAATTATGTGCATGGTTTATTTCAATCAAATGCTTCCAGATATAGCTGAAAGATTATTTTCTCGCTCTCGCTGGTCGAACTATTCGATGTTGTTGAGATGTAGGTATAATATGTTTAGATATAAATTCTGTATTTAAAAACCGTAAAAGATGAAAAATAAACGTGACTAAAAATGTTTTCAAAGATGTTTTTATTGATAGGTTGGTACCTACGGTTGATGCCTGGATGAAATTTCTTTCAGCAATAAGGCCGCCCATTGTACTTATTATTATGTATGTATTATTATATTATGTATTTTCTTATCTTATCTATGTTGTGTACAAAAAAGGTTTAACTGATTGATTAATTCAAAATAGATCTGTATTTTATCTATCTACATAAAATTCTATAATAAGTTAATGTGAATGTGAAATGAGTATGTTGAAGTCGTAAATAAATTATTTTACTTACTTACATGTCCAGGTACTCCGAAACTTGGTTGATACCATCGTTTGGGGCTGTAAATCTTTGTACATATTTATCAATAATAATAACTTACGCTAGAATTGACCAGCCCGATCAAAGATTCTGCAGGCAAGTTTCCTCCACCTAAGAAGTTCTTCTCCGGCAGCACCACATCATAAGTGAAGTTGAACCTCTTTTGGAGAATGGCGATGAGGGTAAAGGCTACTCCATGGCCGATGAATGTCCCGTTTGCGTCTTCCACGTAGCTTAGAGGGTAATCCTGTTGAGAAAAAAGTTTCTAATGCGCTTTTTAACGAACGAATTCTCGAATTTTGATTTCGACGTGATCTTTTACTTTTTCCGGTAATGGATCTAGATTAGAAAAAATATAGGTAAGTATATATTTTTTAAACTGAATATAAATTTCTAATAGATCTGCATAGAATTAAAAACCTCAAATTTGAAAGTTTGTATCAAAATATAAAATTTGTTACTTAGAATTTAAAATAAAACTGAGGTATCTTTAGTAATTTACATCCATATTTTACGAAACGAATAAGGCTTTTTATATATTATCCTTATAAAAAAAAAAACTTTTATTTCAGACACAGGTCCATAAATTAAATTAATGTGATCAGAAAAATTACAAAATTAAAGGAAAATAAACATAAATAATATAAAACTTAGACAGTTACTGTCCCATGCAGAGAGCGATAAACCAAGGAAAAAGGTTCCTTCAGTGATCACTCACTGCACAAGAGACCTCCATAGTGGAGTAAATGTCATCTCCGACGGTTTTTAAGATATTGTTTCGACTGCTCCGGACTCTGCGCATCAGGGACGCGGTTTTTATTCGCTTAATGGCATGAAAACCATTCGTGCGGTGTAGCGCAAACATCCCCGATGCACTACAAAACCGTGGCAGTCGCAACAACATCCTAAAAATATTATTATATTGCACCCGTAGGGCGTCTATAGATTTTTTGCCTTATCAATATCAGACTTACGTTATATGTGGCTATTTTGAGGTGTTTCCCGTTAAGTTCCCGTGTCAGATTTAGGAGTTCAAACGCTTTCTGCGAGAGATTACTACTGTCTGTAGAAAATTCGTATATATTTTAATTTAAGTAAAAAAACTTTGTTAAAAAAATTAATAAAACATTTACGCAGAAGATTTCTTAGGGTTGATTTATCAATGTTAGATAACTTTATCTCACAATATTTAAAGTAGGTATAATTATTATCCGAAGATACAATTCTGAAGATGATGTGCAAGAGCTAAATACAAACAATGTATTTTCCTCGTATTTTGCGCTTACAGTCGAATATTTCGCTCTTTCAAATTCTTTAAAGAAAATTAGTACCCAATACTGATGTACAGTACATCATACATCGGCCAAAGTAGTAGGTAGATATCTATTTTGGCTACTATTTTTTAAGTATAAAAAAAAACATCCCGACATATGCACACTAATAAAGTTACAGGGAAGTGATGTTTACTAACCAACAACCGGGTTATCATAACCAAGATCACAACCCGATTGATTGCAAAACGATAAAATATGATCCATGGTCAGTTCGTCATGCTATCGCGACGGCCTGTGATGGACTACCGCACACAGTTCTAACTGTTCTGACTGACTGGTAGTAGGTACAGTCAACAGCAAATGTAAGTGATCAAAATCAACATTTCAAAACATCTTCCAGGGGCTCGTTGCCAGATATACAAGTACAAGTAATACCAAAGTGACAATTTCAAATGAAGTTTTAATCGGGCAAAAGAAAATTATATAACATAATAACACCGAGGATCGAACTAAATGTGATCATTTACCTAAGACACGTTATTTTTTGCATTATTGTAAACTACAAAATATACCATAACGTTAGACTTACTTTATATTTTTGTATTTATATATTATATTATAGTGGGACCCTATCTCATCTGTTTATTCTACTGTTGACTGTACATACCTACCTAATATAGTGTCACCCATTTGATATAGGTATCTAAAACGTGCCCTTTTTACTCGCGCATCGGACATCACGCTATTGCTAATGCACGTTGGAATAATATGGAGCTTACCATTTTTAACCCCTGACAAAAAAAAGGGGTGTTATAAGTTTGACATCGTGTCTGTCTGTCTGTCCGTGTGTCTGTCTGTCTGGGACATCATAGCTTCCGAACGGATGGAGCGATTTCAATTTAGTTTGTTTTTGTATGAAAGGTGAGTCTGGCGTAAGGTGTTCTTGACATAAAAAGTTATGGGGGTTAGAGTGGGGAAGAAAACCGAAAATCTGCAAAAAATACTCGAGTGGGGTATCAAATGAAAGTGCATTCCGTGCACATTAAGTACCTACACATTATTATGGTCTTTTACTTTTAAGGAAATTAAAGCACTGGAATCGGGGGTTTTTCTTAAATTTTAAATTTAGATTTATTATCATAATAGTCGTGTTTTATTTTTTGTCCAAATTCATTAGCTGGTTTAATTTCCACTAGTTCCGTCAAGTTGGCAGGTAGCTGGTTTGAAGCGTGCCACTTGAAAGAAAGGTGTTCGTTTCCGACCCCTCAAATACTCTTTGTAAATATCAAAACTTCGATGCAAGCCTCAAAACTCCACTTATTCCTGACGGGCAATTACGATAAGAAGATAAGAGAGAGGGATATAATTATGTCGCCCGTTATGAGGAAATATTATTAGAGGCTATCCACAAGTTTTAAATGCTTTGTTGACATTTTAATATTGCTTGCCTTAAACCTACTAGTAATATACTTGGCTACCTAACTATATTCTAGCCTAGTATGTATGTAATATAATCAATCAGAGTTATAAGAATTAATTATATTTAGGTATCGATTGTGTATAAAAAGTATTGTTGCCCATATTTTGGTAGAATAGGCCGGGTACTACGCTCCACTGTGGGCGACTATTGCCAACAACAAAGCAATTTACCCCCTTAGGCGAAATAGTTAACTTAATAGTAATGATAACATGCGATGCGCTAGCATTCGTTTGTACTCGTCGATCACATTGTGTTTGTAAGAAAGAGACAAAATTCTTTCGTAGATAGAATAGGTTTGTTAGTAAGTACGTACCTCAGCCTCAGCACCTCAGCTTTGGCGTTTTTGGGCCAAGCTGGACTTCGCGAAGTATAATATACCTAAGCTTGGCATTATCATAATCTACTTTCTCTGAATAGTATAGTTTACGTAGTAATATATTATTGTACGGTTGGTATAGTTATAAGCAAAAGGATTCTAACAGTTTGGGAAACGTACTAATCCGTCTTTTGTAAAATGCCACTAATGAAATATAAAGAGCTTACAAAAAAAAGGTGTTGAGGAATCAAACTTCTCTAAAAGACGATTTTTGAGATATTACGGTCTAAAACTATAAATAAATAAATTTGATAGGCCTACGAAGAATCGGGTTCCGTTTATTTCAAAAGTTTATTGGCGATGCAAAGATTATCCGCACGCCTCTTGCGGCGAAATTTAGAAACTGTCTGAGAACGACACTGTTTATTTGTTGAAGTTTTATCTGATTTGTATTTATTATTTTTGTTTTTCCCTGTTAATTGTAACGAAAACTGTCAAAATGTCGTTCTTAGACAGCTTCACAATTTTGACACTAGAGGCGCTAGTTAGAATCTTTGCATCGCCAATACACATATTAATATTATAAAAAAAAATCAAATAAAAACATAGTGCAAAAAGTTACAGTGCGATCGCCCATCCAATAAGGTGGGCGGCGCTCAATAATTATTAAATGAAATGTAAATTTCGGACAACGATTTAGGACGTAAGTATTAAAAAAAACTAGTAACCAGATCCCGCACATCAAATTTTTTTTTTGAACGAGATTTATTTTTAAACGTCATTATTCGTAAACTGCGGTTTACCCAAAGACAATATAAGCACGTGGGCTCAACGTTCACTCATAAATTTTTGCTTTTTACTTTAGGGCTTAGAGTTTCTCTATTGGATACTCTAAGCTGGCTTATTTCACAAAATCCGATTAAAGTAAGCATGATAGTTGTGCCAATAATATGAGTCAATGGTCAGTTATGTCAAGAGCTAGCTCTATATTTTAACCACTAGCGGCACGCCCCGGCTTTGCACGGGTAAACCAAAATATAACCTCCTTCGGTCATAGGAATACAACAATTCGACTTATGTAAATGGATCACATACCTACTCAGTTACAACATAATTTCGCCGGAAGTCTGCAAAATTCACAGTTAAAATGTGTAGCGTAACTGTATTTTTTTAAAGCTAGAAATCTATTATTATGCCATTCGAAAGAACAGAAAAGACTCAACTTATTTTACGTGTTTTGGTGGCTACCCCAATTGAACCTGCAACCGACGATATGTACAATATCTATGCTATATGCTAGGGTTTAGTTCTGAAAATAACTTTTTGAATGGGATTAGTTACCTGTTAACGAATTATTAACTACTAACTAAGCGACAAAATATTATCAAGCGACAATTTTTTTATTTCCGCACACGACCATTCAGTAGGGAGCCGACAGATTATTTTGTGATCTTAACCCCTCCCGTACCTCCGTGCCCGAGTGACGCCTGCCACTCCACAACGCATAGTTAGCCGCCGAGCGATTATATAAAAAAAAATTAACTCGTGATATCTTTTGAATGGAATGTCAGAATCTAATAATTCAAAAAGTTATATAAAGTTTTTAAAGCAATCTTACATAATGAATAATTTATTTTGTTAAGTATTAATACCAAGACACAAATAAAGAGCCTTTTCAAACAGTGGTATTTTATATTTTAATATAAAAAATCGCTTATTGTCACAAAACTATAATAGTTAGAGATATAATGTACAGACGTTTTTTGTAGATAATGATAAGTTCTACAAAGTTGTAATACATCACTTTGTTATATATTCAATAGTTTTCGCAGCATTCGCGATTAAAGAAAGATTTTAGGTTATTTTTTTTCACCATGGGTTACATTATCGGAGTTTGGTAAGGAACCATATTATTTTTGAAAACTAAATATAGCCTATGTCACTCAGGGATAGTGTAGCTTTCGAATGGTGAAAGAATTTTTTAAATCGGTGCAGTAGTTTCAGAGCCTATTCGAGACAAACAAACAAACAAACAAAAAATCAAACCTTTCCTCTTTATAATACAAGTATAGATTACCTAAGTTAACTCAGAGACTGAAGCCGGACGGACACGGTCTATGAGTCCATGTCGAGCGCTGGGCGAGTGACATATTAACACGTAATATTAACTAAAAAATTCAATATAAAATATGTCATACGTCAATGGCACGTGGCTTAGTGGCAACACTTAACAGAAAGTGAGTGGTTATAACATTAAGTTGTAATATGTAAATATAACTAAAATTTTATCTAACTATAATTTGTACTAATATTTGTAGGTAATATTATTACTGTATCTGTGTATTAATGTACCTAATGTTTTTTGTGTTGTTTCAGATTACTAACACCGATCTATCTATGTATACAAATTGCATTGTGTATGTCATGTATTTTGCAGTCTATTCAAACAACTCGTTTTTTTTTAAGTAAACCTTATACCATGTCCTGTTACTAGTATAAGAAACACAAACATAGACACTGGCAGAGTTGTGACAACACAAACACAACGAGCCATTCTTCAACCAAAAACAAGAACAAAGCTGTCAGTGTCAGTGGCAAGGCAAACCCTCAATCAAACAAATCAACAATAAACATAACCTCAAACTTGAATTGATCCAAAAATCCAGTATTTTATTTTACGTTTTTTTTAGAAATGAGGGATACTTTGATATCATTATGCGAAAGAAACTTTCTTCAACAACTTGTTGCTGAAGGGCATGTAAGTAGCTAAAACTATTTTTTGTAGTTATGTTCTCTTTGCATTGAACATGAAAAATTATAAACAAATGCTTTCAGCGCTTGGATGGAAGAAGTTATCACGAAAGCAGAAAAGTACACATATCCTTTGGATCTAGCTATGGCAGCTGCATTGTATCAATTGGAGAAACCAAGTATGTACTTCACTTTAACATTAATTAAGAGCAAAATAATTTATTGGTTACATCAAATTTAAATCCCCTCTTGTCAAGAGAGTTGTCCCTTTGTCCCAGCAGGTTTAACGAAAAAAGTGGAGCTTATGTCCTTTTTATATTAACTAAATGTACCTTTCTAAATAGAAAACATATAAGAATTTATAAATATGTTTCTTTTAATATTAAGATGTTCTTGAATTTAGTGCCTTATAGTAAATAATATATCATTCTTGGCACAATAATTCCTTCATTTAATTTACTTACTACAAGTAACTTGTTTATCAAGTATTTAAATATATCTTTTAATTTTGTTCTTATGCAATTTTCAATTTATTTGTATGTAGCTTTCTAGTTAAACCATTTTTTTTTTATATTTCAGAGTACTAGCTCAAGTTACCTGTGAGGTGACACAGCCTAAACAAATAAGACCTAATGAAGGTATTCTGTACATCAATGTAGATGTGGGACCTATGGCATCACCACAATTTGAAGCAAACCGAGCGACAGACTTGTCAGTCTACCTCAACAGGTTACTGGAAAAATGCTATAAGGATTCCAAATGTATTGACCTTGAAGCACTTTGTATTGTTGTTGAAGAGAAGGTATGGTTTAAGTACTATTCTTTAACTTCTTGAATGTAACATAAACCCAATTCTCGGTGAAACTTATACCCTATTATCCTACTACTATTATAAAGGCGAAAGTTTGTAAGTATGGATGTATGGATGTTTGTTACTCTTTCACGCAAAAACTACTGAACCGATTTAAATGAAATTTGGTACACAGAATCTCTAGAGCCTGAAAAATAACATAGGCTACTTTTTACCGCGGGAAAACGTCATTCCGCGGGAAAATACATTATAACGCGGGTAACGCCGCGGGGCACAGCTAGTGATTCTATAAAACAGCAGAAGCCCTACTCAATTACATCATTGGGTTGGCCTTTTTAGGGTCAGGCTTGTAAGGCAGAGTGTTATGCACTGCTATGCATGAATGTGAGTGCAGATTACTGATCCCCAACCTGGAATCAGGAGGGTGCATATATTTGCCTTATGCAATATACCATCAAAATAACCCATTAAAAAGTAAAATGTCCTATGACATTATAAAGTGCATTGTATCAATAACAAGAAAATACAAGCCGTGTTGGCTAAGTGGGAGGACCCTCGACTTTCATTCCGAAGGTCGTGGGTTCAAACCCCGCCACGCACCTCTGGATTTTTCTTCTTGAGAAATTTATGTGCGCTTAAAACACGTGCTTTAACGGTGAAGGCAAACATCGTGAGGAAACCGGCATGTTCTGAGAACTTTAAAAGAGTTTGAAGGACATGTGACATTCACCAATCCGCACTTGGCCAGCGTGGTGAATTAAGGCCTAATCTCTCTCGTCAAGAGAGAAGTCCCTGTGTCCCAGCAGTGGGAACGTTAATAGGGTGATGATGATGATGATATTTCAATTTGTTCAAAGGCAGCATTGCAATTTAACTCCAAAAATCTCTATTTCAGGTGTGGTCAATAAGAGTAGATATAAAAGTACTCAATCACGATGGTAATATCATAGAATGTGCTAGTATAGCAACACTCACCTCCTTAGCCCACTTCAAAAGGCCAGACATTACCAGAAGGGGAGATGAGATTATTATTCACACCTTAGCGGAGAAAGATCCTATTCCTACAGTACTTTACCACTACCCAGTATGCTGTACTTATGCTATATTTGGCAATGAGTAAGTTTAGAAAGCTTGTTTTTTACCTGTCACTATAATTATATGAGCTTGTATGTTCATTAAACTATGCATACAAATTAAATAAAAAATAGATGATTGATTCTAAAGAAAAGTGGAGAGGCCAGTAAAGAAACTCCTCAAATGTGACGCTAATCAATGAAAGGCTTTCTAACAAAATATGGAGTAGCGGGTTTTTTATAACAAAAATTATAAAAAGAAACAAATATCTCAGTAACCACACAACTTAGAGATTTGATTATATGAAGCTGATTTTTGTGATCATCGGCGCGCAGCAATCGGTATGGAAGCTATAGAAACCTTTTTGACACAAGAATCAGCCTAACAGCTATTGTTGGTAAACATAATATGTTAATTCAACACTGGTCGCAAAATCACGTTTTTTTTAAACTCAAATTTAGGTATTCTTCGGTCAACAGCAGCCTGTAAGTCGTTTTTAAATCGAAATATTAATTTCGACACGAAAAAGTACAAATGTAAAGTATTAAAGAAAGACAAGACCCATTACTATCAAATTTGTATAGGACCAACTCGCAACCTCTGCTCCGTTTGTAAAAAAAATCTGACGGAAATAACCATTAAAAAAATTATATTACTTTCGAAATTCATATCCTCCTATTTTTTTAAGTCGGCAAACACATGCAAAAGGGTTAAAAGATACAATGCCGTTATTAGTACATTTTAATATCTTTCTCAGCGCTCTTATCCGAAAACGGTAAATTTAACATAAAATATGCTTATTTTCTAGCTAATATCACGACAAACAATTTTTAAACAGACCTCTATGACCTCTCGATAGGTTGCGAGAAAAACTTATTTTCGTGACCGTATTAAAAGGTCCCTATAACCTTTATAACTTTTTAGGCAGCACGATATCATTTATCGATTTTTGACATCTTAAGGGTCCAGTACACAGTGGCCTATGATGGGCCACACTTTGCAATGCACAATTGTAGGCCACGATCACTTGGTGTTCACACAATGGCGCATGGCTCATTGCTGCCTGGCAAACCACTTGCGATAACGTTTACCTTCTTCTTAGTTATGAAAAAAGAAATGGTAAAAAAGGCGATAGTGGATGCTGACCAAAACAATGACCTGAACTAGACAATGGCCGATTGTGTAAACACCACAGGCCACGCTACGCCACGATTCCTTTGAAGTGTGCCCAAAAAACCGACAACTCCCCGATTGCGCGCCACGATTGACAATTGTCCGCCATCATTTACCATTACCCCCTGTACACAATGGCCTTGGCCTGTAGTGGGCCAGCATGGGCCATTGTATACTGGAGCCTTTAATCACAACGTCGTTGTAACGGTATATTCAAAAATTCAGCTCAGAAGGAATTATTCCGCAATTGGGCTTTATAATGCCTAAAATTACTGGACTTTATTATATTAGTGTTTTTAACATATTTTTTCATTTTATAGCATAATAGTTGCAGATCCTAGCTATTTAGAAGAGTCAGTATGCATGAGTAACACAGAAGACGGTATACATTCTGGTGGAGGTCTGTTGGTCATTGGCCTAAATCAGTACAAGGAGCTGTGTTTATTAGACTTGACTGGTGCTGCAATAGACAACTCCAATGTGGTCCACAAAGCTATGAACAGTGCCGCAGAAAAATGCAAAGAAATAGTGGATTTAGTGAAGAGTTCCATTGTCAGCGATGATACATTGAGGTAATACAACTATTAAGCTTTATAACTGTGTTGGAGTAAATATATTTAGTTGCATGTTTATCTTTAAAATTGAATTGCATACTACGTCGCGTCTCTATGGTTAGAGTCTCTAAATACGAATAGTATAAAGCTAGAGTTTATATGTTAAAGTGAAACTTCTTTAGAATTGTTGTAATTTGAAACCGGATGCAATGGAAGTGGAAATAAGATTGGCTTACCTGTCGGGTAAGCCAATCTTAAACGCTAACAAGGTTAAGCAACTTTGCGCGACGCCAGTACTTGGATGGGTGACCGCCCGAATGAAATCTTTTTGCATAGTATTTTTTTTTTGTTTTTTTTTATTTCTTTTTTCGATTTACTGAAGTTTCACTTCTATCGTGTGTGAATCGCACACACACACCTTTTTTTTTTATTTGGACGCGCTGATCTCAGGAGCTACTAGTTTGATCCTGAAAATTCTTTCAGTGTTAGATAGCCCATTTATCGAGAAAGGATACTTTCACCGCGGGAAAATCTAAAAACACGGCAGCGACGTGTCGTGGAAAGCTACTACTTCTGTGCTTTTGGTCGGAGTTAGGCTGGTTACACTAGCGCCACACTACACTCACAAACATCCACCTCTGAGTCTAAGTGCAGAAAATCAGGGCCCACCTAACTAACTTTTTATTTCTCAGACAAAAAAGGGTGAAAGTAAACTTCGCCGACATAATAACTCAAGACCACTTGCTATCGCTCAGTCGAAAGGACCTGTGTATTCGTCTGAAGAAATACTACCAAGAAGATCTGACTAAAGATGATTCCATGTCTGAGGATGAAGAGGTTACAATTAAAGATGATGAGCCGAGTAAATATGATGGTAAGGCACTAATTAATAAAATACCCTGTCTCATTAGGACGCCGTCACCGACTACGTACCCGAGCAGTTAATCTATACTTAATATTATAATCCTAAATTTAAAATTTAAGAAAAGCCCCTGATTCCAAATTCCTTAATTTCCTTAGAAGTAAAACCCCATAATATTTAGTAATGTGCACGCGATGCGCTTTCATTTGATACCCCACTCGACTATATTTGCAGATTTTCGGTTTTCCTTCCCCACTCTAACCCCCATAACTTTTAAACGGCACAACTGATTTTCATGAAACATGTCTAAGAACACTCGCGCCAGACTCACCATTCATACAAAAAAAAACTAAATTAAAATCGCTCCATCTGTTCGGGAGCTATGATGTCCCAGAAAGACAGATAGACAGACGGACGGACACGTCAAACTTATAACACCCCTCTTTTTGGTCGGGGATTAATAAAGCTAAAGAGTGTACACGTTTGAACGCGTTAATCTCGGGTACTAATGGTCCAATTTGAATTATTATTTAACTTTTCGATAGCCTATTGATTGAAGAAGGCTATATATAGGCTTTTTACCGCGGGGAAAATACATAACACGGGCAACGCCGTGGCGTGAAAAGCTAGTATTAAATAAACATGGCGATGGTTTATATATAGCATCCATCAATTTAATATTTGTATAGAATATGTAGCCGGCCATGTCACCACCAATGGCGTCCCAATGAGGCAGGGTACCAAGAATATATTAATTATTGTTAGAACTGTGTTAAAACAGACAAACACTTTTAACAAAATTGTGTGATAGCTCCCTTACAAGCCAAAATACCTGTTGTCATATCCTACGAATGTTGTAAACGTGAAAGATTGTGAGGATGCACGCATGTATGTGTTTGTTGCTCTTTAACGAAAAAACAAAAAACAAAAACTACGAATGGATTTTGCTAAAACTTCACAATAATTATTATAGCAGTATAGCACAAAGGCTACTTTTTACTGTGGGAAAATCTATAAATACGCGAGCGAAGCCGCGGGCAGAAACCTATATAGATTTAAGTAATATGTGTTTTTACTGCATTGTTAATGTAATATTATGCAGATAATATTTTTGATCCCATATATATTACCCCGTAATTAAGTTGTGAGTAATATTCACCACCATTATCATTTTAGTGGTAGAACGTCCACTAATTGAACAAAGGTCTATACAGAGTTCCTTAAATCTTTATCCATAAATACGTTCTTTCACTGAAATACAATTTAAATAGAATATACCTATATCACTCAATTCCTTATGGATGGACACAGATTATTTTTTTTTCTGAATGTTTAAATTATTTTTGAAGCGCAGTTATTAATTATTCGTTGACTGAGCGAGATTATAATTATGCAGTGTTTTCCCGCTTTTTTGATTACCTACTACTTTATTTTTTAAATAAATTTAGCTCTGGGCTAACGTAAGGTTTGAAATATCTCGTGACGCTTGAACACACCATATTTTTTCTTTTATGTATTTATTTAGCGTACCCTTAGAGTATGGTACCCATTCAAAAATAGTACCTACTATCCCAGATTAAATAAGAATCTGGGCTACTATATACATAGTACGCTATTTTATTCAGATTTTAGATTTCATATTTTATTTTTGTACACCCGTTCTTTTGACCCGGGTACGTTTGCGGTTACAACTTTTATCGCACCACAAGTTCAAAGGAAATCGGACACTATTACATGTACCTTCATGCTCATAACAATATACTATCAAAACTGTCTGTTCTGAAGTTAAAGAACGTTTCTAATACAGTCTGGGGTTTTCCAAGTAGGGGAAACTGCGCCCTGCACTCACTTGTGTCTCACTATGTATTGTGCATTGACAGCAAAATTATTAAATTGTCTGATGTTAAATATATAAGGAAATATATAATAAGAACAAGCCACCTACCCCGACTTCGTACAGCTGCAAATTAAGATAACCATTTCTCTTGAACGAGAGATGAAGTATTAGAAAGAGACAAACAAGGAGCGACAGTGCAGGAGTGTACTTCCCCTGACAAATGAATATAAATAAAAACTACAAAGAATCTGTTCATATTTAAAATAGATATGTAAAATAACTGATCGTAGATGCAAAATAAAAAATAAAAAAAATCTCTTGAACCACTCTATACCTGTTGCTGTAAGCCGCATGAAAATCCGCTCAGTAGTTTTTATCCGTGTGCTGACTGAGGTGTTCAATCAGTCAGTAAGTGGCTTTTGAGATTATTGAGAACATAAAGAGATGCAGTTGGGGGCTTTTATAGAATGTACTGTACTGATGCTATTAAGACGTACCTATGATGCATATTATATACCATGAACATTATATGAACACAATACTTAAAAAAATTGATGAAATAGACGCATACTACATCTATGGCTCCATGTACAATATAAACACCTTTTGCAATAAAAAACACTGACCAGTTGGGTAACTGAATGGGTATTCAAGTATTGAGCCCCCTGCATATATTTATTTATTATGATTTTTTAGATACATACATCATCCCTCTAAATTTCAACTCGATCTATCACTGTTCTTAAGATACAGCCTGGTGACAGACAGACAGAAGTTTAAGTCTCAGCAGGTCCAGTTTGTACCCTTTATGTACAGAATCCCAAAAAGGGATACTTTTAACACATACAATTCCTTTGTTGCAGTTGTTTCATCAGCACCACAGACAACAGAAGTTGTATCAAAGAAGGGGACATCAAAATGGATAGAAATATCTTCAGATTCTGACGATTAAATGTTATGTTGTTTATTCAAAATGTAAATACATTTTTTTCATTATGACATGGTCAATTCATATTATAATCTCCACTACATTGTTTTTATCCTTTTACTTTCATCAAAGTTTAAGTTTGAAGGAACAGTCTAATAAATCATTATGTCAATGATTAAACTTAATAAATAGTTTTTTGATCCAGACTTCATATTCTTACTGTAATGAGAATGAAGTTTCATACTAACATACACTTTGTAACATACAATTTGGCTTGAAGTAATGTACTTCTGTCAAAATACCAATAATTACAACTAAGTCATAAATAGAATCAAGACTTTTCTTTTGACAAGTGGCATCATAATTAAGAATATTCAGAGAAATATGAGATAAAATACTAATTCAATTACATGATAAAGTATCCTGTTAAAATGTGGCTTTAAATTATTTATAGATACAAAGTAATTTGCATTGCCACTTATCAAAAAAACTATAACTACAAACAAACACTACTTATCAAATAATTAATAATTACAATCACTGCACTTTATACAGAATCAGAGTTCATTCCATTTTTATGGTCAAGCTTGTTTCCATTGGTCTTCACCATGTAAATGAAGTATGCCATTATTTCTTTTTCATTGACTGGTAGCGCCTTGAAGTGCTTCTGTATAGCCTGCAAAGATGATATGATAAAATAAAACACAAATGAAGCAAGCATATTACTAGTTAGGTATATTACAAGGTAAAGTTTTCAAGGCTAGATCTTGATGAATCATTTAATATAATACTTACATCTGCTAATTGAGCTTTGTTTAATCCAGGCCTGGTCTGCACCTTGTAGTGTCTCTTGTATCTCCTAAGTGTGTTCAGTTGCAACTGAAACCAATCAACTTCTGGGACGTCCATGTCGGCTTCGTTGCTATCGTTATCAGAGTCCTTAGGCCTTCTTTGTTTCGTCCTAGCACATTGAATCATGGCCTTGTGGAAATCACAAATGTAGGTATGCCGCGCCTGAAATAGAGTAATAAAATAGTTGTAAAAATATTTATATAAAAAAAATATTTTGAATAGTTTTTATAGTTGTGTATGTGTAATTAGTTGTAAATGGGATTTCTTTGTCAGTTTAGTACAAATTGCCATTTATTAAGCGGATTGTATTACTTATACGGCAAATTTGATTCCCTTTGTCACACATATGGATAGAATTTACAAAGGTTTATGTCTGGTACTGTTGAATGGTAGACCGATTGTTACCTGAGCATCAATGTTGAGCTTGAGCCTTCTTTGAGCGACGGTTTTCTGGATGCGTTTGCTGTACGAGGCATTGCCCGCGGGACGTCGACAGCGGTCGCCGTCATCCACAAGGCAACATATTTGATCCGAATTACCTCGAGAATCTTCTTCCCCTGTGCTAAACCCGTTGTTCATTTGATTCTCCCGTTGAATCATATATGACTAATGAACTGAACCTTTCTGCAGTGTTCGCACCGGGCGAAAACGATATTACGCGACGTATTCACTATGTAGCACTAAATAGGTTAGGATACGAAAAAAACAGGGATATTTTTTATGCCATAAATCAAAGACATGTCAATGAGAGTTCGGAGGCCTAGTTCATACACAATATAACAGGGTTTTAGTCCTCTAATCACGGCACCTAATCCCGAAATGGTCCATTGCTATAATTTCATAGCGTCGAATCTGCAGAGGTATTCTATGTACTGAACTTCTGCGCAACAGGACTCAATATTACAAAATGATAGTTCTTAATTATTTTCACAAAGATAGAGAATAAGAGCTCCTATATTATCGACATAAACTGCACAAAATTCACAACTTTTACATTCGCACCGACGACAACTACTAGACGATCGCGATCGACCGAAATCAACGCCATCACAACAACACAAAAAACAGAACTGTCTTGATTGTTTCGCTCGTCAGGCTGTTTTTAATCATTCATTCATTCACTCAATGAAAATGCATTTATGAAATGAACTCAATTCCGATAACATTATAGCCCACTTTTCAACTAAACAAATATAGACTATAAAACTTCATGTGAAAACGAAAACAATCACAAGAATGCATGTGTGCAAGTTATGAATGTGTGGGTAATGTATACAAAATTATTTCTGTGCTATAGTTCTGATTGGTTAAAAAGAGCGCGTAAATTGAAATTGAACCAATCACAGTCACTTTGTACTGCTAATCAACCGCTCATTGCATTCAGTGGAACGAGCGCGAAGTTCCCTACGTAATAAGCGCTGAAATCGTGTGCTCTTTTATTATTGTTGATAATCTTTGGTGAGTTAAATAACCGAGTTATATTTTATATTCCAGAAAGCTTGAAAGGAGAACATAAGTTCATAAAACAAAACAATAGTCAGCATAGGGAATATAAGTGAATTTTCGTGTTTTGTTTTGCAATTGCATTCTAATTTATTTGGCAAATGGCTGCCGAGCGGGCAAGTGTCATACTTACATACATAGTAAGGTGACACTTACGTATTTATAGATTAGGTATACCTACAGTAGACGAGTAGGTATTTATATGTAGTGGATTTTCGTTGGTGTGTGAAAGATTATAGTAATAACAGGCATGCGTGTGTGAGCGACTAAGCCGTATGTTTACGTTGCTATGATTTGCTGGGTATCTAATAGGAATTATGAAATTATGAGATTTGTGTTTGTGTCAGATTTTAAAATTCGATACAGTGTTACTACTACCGTGATACCTACACGATTTGCTAATAGAAAAAATATTTCTCTAAAGTTCTCAACTGAGGTAAATAATTTTAAAATTACGTTTATTAGTATGATAAAGTTTTGAAGTGAGTTATTTTCATATTTTTTTTATAAAAAACTGTAATTTCACGTATGTATGTAAATAAGAATAAAAAATGTAGCGTCCTAAATTACTTCTGGATTTTTTAGGTAAGTAAGCATGTAAAAAATATTGTGTACTTAATTAGCCCAATTTTGTCGGAGGGTTTTGAATTATCGTTTTTATCCTTCTTTAAAGAATCGTAGTAGCTTCTTTAAAGAGTCGTAGTCTCTCTGATTCGCATATAACCTTTAATGTATGTTTGCTATTCATTTTTAGTTTGCACATACGGTTTCCTACCACAGTGAGTGTGAGTAGGAAGAGGGGCGAGGATAAATGCCATTTAAAATTTAAGGTTTTTCGTTTCGTAGCCTTATGTGGACATTTTTTTTAACAACCGTTCTTGCGGTAACTCAAACAAAGGCCAATCCACATATCTTGGAAATTTATTTATTTTTTATTTATTAAGAAAGGACACCCAACACAAGTTAACACAAAATACAGACATAAAATAAACATGACTAAAAGGATTAAATGCGATGTGTTCTCGTAATAACAGGGCATCACATCGAGTACAATATAAAACATTGTAAAGTTTGTGATTGTAAAGTATCTAAGATGCTTGTAGAGTTAAAGAGCGTGTAGGTAGAGTTAAAATAAGCTTGGCTCTTTATTATATCTGATAACTTTTTGACAGTGTACGCCATTGGTCTCGCTCTCGTCTTGGCTACATTTTACATGAAAATGTGGGGATTTTACTTGACTTTGTAGGTTGCTTGTTCATTGCAATGTTATATTTTTATATTATCTTCCCCTTTTTGCAATTATTTCCTAGATAACGGGGGTCCCTTTTTACAAAGACCACTTATTTTATATTTATAGCGGAAAGTAACATTTCGGACCTCTAGAAACTCAAATACACTTTGTATGGTGCGCGTTTAATTTCCTACGGTCTCGAAAATAACTAATAAAACTACCCAGTTTTAATACACCTTATATGTACAGTTTGCAAAAGTGACACATACATAAATATCCTGTGAATTTTGTACATCTGGTGTAGGTTTTTCAAACCCAAATTATGAGGGTTTCATAAACCGACTAAATGTTTTAAGAAAATGTAGCTCGTCTTGGTGGGGGCACTTATTTCAAACGTACAGACGAAGGCTTATTAATAGTTCCAGTTTTTTGGAGTTTACTCCTTAAGAAACGATTTGAGTTATAAGGCCCGGTACGGAAATTTTATGAGGAGTAAAATCAAAAAGTGTAACACGAAAAGTTGAGGCGTTACGTAGAAAGAGACAAACATATATATCTGTAGGATTGAACGTGTAAAAGAATGAGATGGAATACATTACACAGCGTATCTCATTCTCGGGGTCTCCTCTTTGCGCGATACTTCGTAGTTGAGACTACGAAGTATCGCGCAAAGAGGTATTGCTGTATTTTATTTATATTATTTTGTAACATACTTTATGTAATACGCTTTATTGAAGTAATATAAATAATCCGAATAATTACAGATATATTATATGTTTGTTTCTCTTATCATTTTAGCAGATGCGTTCATTTACCCTTTTTTTCTATTCGATATAATATATCATAAATAATAATATAGGAGTAAACTCCAATCGTGCGTCGTAGCTGACACACACACACTTTTTTTTATTCCATTATTATGGAACTCTAAAATAAGCATAATTAATTTTACTATCTTCGAAGATAGCTTTGCACTTAATGTTTTCAAGTTAAAAAAAAAGCATTGTATTATACCTATTGTAATATAATTTTAATTGTGTTTTGATCGATGAAAACAAAGGAGTAGGTTCATACATAATACAACGCGGATTTATTTTTGTGTATGACCAGGTATAAAATTTTATTAAATACTCTGGCAGATTGAGATTTATTTAATGTAAAAAGAATTGGGTGTTAATACCGCGAAGTTAGTTGCATTGCATGTAAATTTAGAAAATAATCCAACTGTAACGGTAGGAAAGCCATGATGCATGTGTATGCTTGCTATTATTTATAATTACTAATTAATTTTTAATACAGAAATATAAATGTTCACTGCTTGTTTAGCACAGTGTTACTTTACAATGTAAAGTTAATATGTAAAGTTAACATAAATAATATATCTAGGTGTTTTTTTTTATTTTTCCTTGTGTACGATTCATTTTAGAATTCATTCAATTTATTATATATCGGATAAAGTGTATACAAATAATATAAGATACTATAGTATTAAACATTTATTATGCTTCACAAATTGATTTTAGTGAAAACGGGAGTGCCTCTATTACATTAGAAGTAATTGCACCGAGTTGATATATTATTTTATACCTATGTATTGCATAATATGCCTATCCATATTTTTTTAAAGTACCTACTTAGTTAAAAACAAAGCTCTTGAATCATAAAGTCCACGAGAAAACTATCATCCTCATTTTTCGAAGCATAATTTAAATTATTTTTACAAAATATCTTAGCAACACATCTCACAGTTTACTCTTAAATGTACTCATAGAAAAAAAAACTATTTGACACTGTAAGATAATGTAAATAGGTACTTACTTACGTAGGTACCTAGGGTATCATAATAATTATGATCTAAATTACCAAAAAACAATACAAGTTTATAGTGAATATTACGCATTTGGAATAGGTACGTACATAGGTATATTAAATAGGGAGTTGTTGTCATTTTCAAATATTAGTTTATTTTTTAAGGCAAGAATATCAAATGTCAGAAGCTCTCGTGATACCTCTGATTTGTAATAAAAAACTATAGTACACAAATTTGCTATTTATTCAGTTTCATCAATATGTCCATCCACATGGAAATGCTATTCAAAATAGTTTTTTAAAAACATAAAAATGATCGTACTCATAAAAAAAGGATGACTTGAAGACAAGGTATTACCTACTATAGCTGCGCCAATGAACTTATTGACCGGTTGGTGGACGAAGTAGTTGCCAGCTCGTGCATTTTCGGGTTTACTCGTATATGATCGGCTTACAAAGAGATAGCTGCTGCGCGTTGAGGGCGCTAGTGTTCATATGTTTGGCGTCTCGTTATGCGGCGTTGCCAATTATATTGACCTAAAGTATAAACCAAACTAAGACAAAACGTACGCGTGTAGAGTAGAACTTATTGCCGGTAGCAATATGACAAAATAACCCTATTCGTTAGGTATTTATCATATGGATAAGGGTTAAAATAGTGCAAAAATGATGTGAATAAAATAAAAACATGGAGTCTTTGTCATGAAATAAGATTTTGTAAAACAGTTTATTGTTTATGCGGTGAATGTGTTAAACCAATAATTCGGCATTTCTCAAGAGATTATAAAAGAAAATGGTCAATATATCTCCTGTGAATACATACATCATTTTATAGAACATTTTCGTGTGATTAAAAACTGGTTATCCGTAAGAACAGTAAAAGATGGGAGAGCGGGGCGCGACAGGGGGCGCTTGGGGTGCGCGCGACGATGCCTCATGGTGGTCTGGTGGCGCAGGTGATATGCAAAACCAACAACAATTGAATGAGGAAATAGCAAGGAGCACTGCTGCTCCATCTCACCAGTTGTATTCGTACAAGATGACTGGGGGTTTTTCGAACAACACCAGTGAAACTACAAATGCAGGTGGATTTGACTACCGGCTGATGACAAATTCCAATAATTCAAGAGATGATTCTCCTCAACAGCCATGGTGGTTTGGTTCAGGATCAGTGGAGTCGCAACAGCAATCTCCTACGGTACTAAAATAATTGAGACTTTTAGGTTTCATATATAATCTTAGTCAGAACATTGGTATAGGTATTGGTATTTGGAAACCGTCATAAACATTTCAAACTTAGAAAATAAACTCTGAGAATTAAACCACTTTATAAAAAAAAAAAAAATTATGTTAGGACTTATTTAATACATGAATTATAAACAAGTTAAAAAAAACTTTACCTCCTAAGACATAAATCACATAGATTAAGAATTCACGTACAGGCAGCGTACGTATGTTACAATGTGTGAAAAATATTAATTGACAACCAATGAGAACAGCCCACAGATATCTAGCAAGGCTAAATAGTTCATTCATTCCCTTTAATTAGCGTGTCGCATCGCATCCCAAATGGGAAAGCAATAATTT
Organism: Gymnoscelis rufifasciata; assembly: GCA_929108375.1. Taxonomy (NCBI): domain Eukaryota; kingdom Metazoa; phylum Arthropoda; class Insecta; order Lepidoptera; family Geometridae; genus Gymnoscelis; species Gymnoscelis rufifasciata. The sequence continues at coordinate 4,578,686 of OV815302.1, read as the reverse complement.
GATTTGTTCAAATTTCAACTCTCAATCCCAACCCTATATTAAAAAACTACCGGTATTATTTTTTCAACGCCCCATCAAACAAATTGCTTGCTTCAGAATTGTTTTGCTTGCATGTTATTTTTTCAAGTTCCATTTTTTAAATGAAAATTTAAATTGAAAACAAAAACAACAAAGTAAATTCTTCCATTTAATGCTGTGAGACATGAGAAGTAGTTTGTCTTCAGCGTTGATTCAAAAACTTTTATTTCAATATCAAAAATACCATAACTCCAAAATTCGTAAAAATTTCTTAGTACATAAATACTTGTATTACAGTCTCAAAACCAGGCGAGCCCCGATTCCGAGCAGAACAGTCAACATTCCAACAGCAACCAGAATCAGCTGCAACAGAACAATCAAGAGATTTTGCAGCAGAATTTGCAACAGAACCAGCAGCAGACGTTGCAGCAGATGCTACAGCAACACCAGCAGCAGCAGCAACAACAAGCGTTGCAGCAAAGTCTACAGCAGACACTCCAAGTGAGCCAGGCACAAGCACAGGCTATTGTTCAGGTTAGTACTGTAACCTATATAGTATCTACTAGTGGCCCGCCCCGGCTTCGCACGGGTTTTTATTCAATTTTTTTTCCAAAATTGTGAATCTAAACCATTCCCAGATCCCCTTGAACACACACAAAAAATTTCATCAAAATCGGTCCAGTCGTTTGAGAGAAGTTCAGTGACATACACACTCACACAAGAATTATACATATATAAGATATAAGGTAACTATGGCTGTAACTATTATCCACCTATTTTAATATCTAGGTAAAGCCTCCTTGATTGATCCTCCATCGTTACATCAAGGAGGCTGGTTAGTGGTGAGTCAGACATACAAATAGACTACTGGAATCTGGAATATTGTTGTTGTTGAAAAATCAAAAAAATCTCCAGGATATAATGTAAGATTACATGGCTCAGAAAATTTTTTGAATTATATAAAGAACTTAACCATGAAGAAAATTAAGTTAGTTTGGTAGGTATATTCAATAAAAACTTATAAATATTGGATTGGCAGAACATGTATCTTAGTTGTGTCATCTGTCATCTTAACACTCCTTAGTTTGAGATATTATCATGGAGATGCAAAATGGCGTTAACCGAGTAACATCTTTTACACTTTATAATTTTATTTAACTTGACATTGGCAAACTGACGCTTCAAGCCCACAGTCCAATTATAAGGAATTGAATTGAATTGATATTATCATCCTTTACACAGTCTATCTCTATCTATCATTCTCTGATATCAAGAACAACCTAATTTTCCATTCGGCTACTCAGAGGTAATATTACACTGCTTTTTTGTTAAAGCTTTAGCCTCATGCCATTATATATTAAATAACTCAATTGAGTTTTTAATTAAAAAGACAATAATAAAATTTTATGCAATTCCTTATAAAATAAAAAATAAAATTCGTTTATTTTAGGTATAACCCATATCACAAAGAGAATAAATAGCCAATGTACAAATTACACAGTTATTTAGAATAAACTTAAAATTAAATACACCATGTGTATAGTAATGTCGTGATAACAAGTCACCAGCACAAGTTGCTGGTCCGTTACTTATAATTTGCTTCTGCACTATAAGCGTCAGTTCTATTAATTCTATTCTTCTATTCACCAAGATAATGTTCTGAGCTATCAAACAAATCTTGACTTGTCCAATTGAGTAACTTAGAATTTGTTTTTAATAGTCTGAAGTCGGTCAAAATAGCCCATGCTCACTCAAAGATATTTCTAAATAAACAACAGCTAACTCCACAGGCGCAAGCTGTATTACAACAGCAAGTAGCTCAAACACTGCAACAGCAGCAGCAGTCACTGCAAGCCAGCTTGCAAGCGGTGCAGCAGCAGCAGATACACGCAGCTTTACAACGGCAATCTGCAACGCTACATGTGAGTCTCACCCTTATATCCCACAGGCACAAGCTGTATTACAGCAGCTCAAACACTGCAATAGGAGCAGCAATGGCTACAGCAGCAGATTCACGCTGCTCTTCAAGGGCAATCTACAATGATACATGTATGTTTTATTGACAAACACTTGTCATTACTATTGCTGCATCATTGTTTATAATAACCGTTTCAGACCTAGGATGTCCTGAACATATACCATCATCAAAGATTTCCTGTTACTCCGGCTGAATGTCCACTGCTGGAAATTTACCTCTTATAATGAATTCCAGTTCTTGATTGGAGGATACTTGCAACCAACTTGCTACTATAGTAGCGTCCATCTAGTTGTGGGGCATCATACGCTGGGCTTGGCTATTCACTATCTCCGTTCGCGAACTGTTCTACATTCTTACCTGATATATGGTCTGCGTTCAACGCGTATCTCTCCATTCCTGATTTAATCTTGTAAGGAAACCTGGAGGATAGTCTTTCGATAGGTCGCTCATAACAATCGATCACCTATGATCTAATGTTAAGTTAGTCTTTCTTTTTAACCCCCGACCAAAAAAGAGGGGTGTTATAAGTTTGACGTGTCTGTCAGTCTGTCTGTTGCATCATAGCTCCTGAACAGATGGAGCGATTTCAATTATTTTTTTTTGTATGAAAGGTGAGTTTGGCCCGGGTGTTCTTAGACATGTTTCATGAAAATCGGTTGTGCCGTTTAAAAGTTATGGGGGTGAGAGTGGGTAAGGAAAACCGAAAATCTGCAAATATACTAGTGTGGGGTATCAAATGAAATCGCATCGCGTCCACATAACATAATATTATGTTGTTTTACGTTTAAGGAAATTAAGGCATTTTCTTAAATTTTAAATTTAGATTTATTATTCTAAAAGTGTGTTCAACATTATCCATCATTCAATTACGTGCTATTTTCCAGGAGCTACAGCAGCAGCAGAGTCAATCACTCCTAGGACAGACTAAGGGCAGGATGCCTCGCGCCAAAGCCTGCAACAAGCCGCGCGGCCGTATCACCGCGTACGCCTTCTTCGTGCAGACCTGCCGCGAGGAACACAAGAAGAAGCATCCAGAGGAGAATGTCGTCTTCGGTATATTCTCCAAGAAGTGCGCAGCTCGGTGGAATGTGAGTCATTCTTATTCTATGGGGGAACCGAGATCTACACTGAGATCTTTGTCAAATAGGATTAGTAGTTACCGAGAAAAACGCGTTCAAACAAACAAACTTTGTAGGTTTAAAATATTAGTATAGACACAATACATAAAAATTCTAGGGGATTGCGGTTCCAAAGTACATTTTATAGACCCAAGTACCTCCTGCAGAACACAGAATGAGGCTTTGGTACACCCACCAACTTGCTTTTACTAACGTAGTCATTTTATTCTATGGTAACGTGTCGGGTTACGGTGTAAACTTTTTATATTTTTGAGAGAGACCTGTTTCCTGTAGTGTATGTCTCTTGTCTCGTATAATGATCAATAAATATAAATAAATATATCCGTACTCATTACACAGCATCATCTAACCCCAAACTAAGCAGAGCTTGTACTATGGTTCATAAGTGACTGATATACTACAAAGATATTTTATTTTGTAAATACATACTTATGATGCATAGAAAACACCCAGCCCAGAAACCAGAAATTGTAGATCGTACAAAATCTGGTCCCCCAGCGGGAATCGAACCCGAAAACTCTTGCGCCTCAGGCGGACTTTTGTCCGCCGCGCCACAGAGGTCGTCAAAATAATCAAGTAATAAGTACATAATAATTGTCGTCTAATACTTTATTGTACACCAAAACAAAACTATAGGTACGCAATACACATATTATAACAGAAGAAATAAATTAAGTGTCTTTATCGCTTTGCAGCGATCTCTTCCAAGCAACCCATACCGCAACTTTTATACTCAACCAAATGAAATCAATGTTGTGCCAACACTACATAATGTGGGACCAGCAGACGCATTTTGTAAAAAATCGAATCCGAACTCGAAATCACTCAAGTGACCGAGCTCACTTCGAACGCTCGTCACTGAGGCGCTACAGGCGCTATCGAGTTTTACAGAATACAAAACTTTAAACTCACCGCGGATTCAGCGTAGTAAGGATCGAAATGAGTTTACAGAATGCGTCTACTGGACAGGAAAATGACAATCGTAATTCAATAAACTAACCAACTTAACTGTGCTAAATTTGAAAAAATTCGACTTCGTCCTCTGGGCTAGAAGTAGCTAGGCAAATAGAAAGTTACTTTATTAAAAAAAAGATATTGTAAAAATATAACTTTTTCTTGTTACAGACAATGTCCGAAGAAGAAAAGCAGCGTTTCCACGACTTGGCAGACCAGGATAAAAAACGGTTCGACCTCGAGATGAAGAGCTACGTGCCGCCCAAGGACGTGAAGGTGCGCGGCCGCAAGCGGAACTCCAACAAGGACCCCAATGCGCCCAAGCGCTCCCTGTGAGTTATGGTTATGCATCATTCTTATATCACCATCATAACTATCGCCATTTACACTTTAGACCGTGCATATGTCTCCGGAATAATACGACAGGCAACAACGGCTGTTGGAATGTATATTTAACGTGTAAATTTCAGAAAATTTTCATCAAATTACGACGTCTCTCCGTATCATTGTCGTAAAAGTTATTTTTTTTTTATTATTGATAAACCTTCATTTGACCACAATCTCACCTGATGCAAAGTGACGATGTGGTCTAAGATGGAGCATGAAGGCCTAGAAGATGGCTTCTCCGGACCACATTACGAAACAGAAAAAATTGCTTCACGCACTGGCCCAGCCCGGAGGGTGGTTAGGTTATGTTTAAGACAAAAGCGAGAATTTAGTTCTCTGAGTAGTTGCCGCATACAACACAGACATATTCTGTGAATTACGTACGTAGTCTAACGTTGAGAAAGAGATAATTACCAATTCAATGAAGAAAGGCAGCATTCGGAAAACATCGCATCGTCTTTCTCCCAAAAAAGATAAGTTTATTTCACCTACATACCTAATAATGAAATTATACATCCAACAGATCGGCGTTTTTCCTATTCTGCAACGATGAGCGCTCGAAGGTGAAAGGCGAGAACCCCGAGTACACCATGGGCGATATCGCGAAGGAGCTCGGCCGCCGCTGGGCCGCCGCCGACCCCGGCACCAAGTCCAAGTACGACGCCAAATCCGAGCAGGACAAGGCGAGATATGACAGGGTAAGTGATTGTTTTTAGCACTCCTATAATCCTTATACCTATATCTTATATCTTTATTATTCCTATATCTATATTTATATCCTATAGGATATATCCTTGTTTTTTTTAGCCCACGGTGTTATATTATAGCTAGTAGTGCACCCTGCGTTGTTACCCGCGTTACATTAAAAGTAGCGCAGTAAAAAGTAGCCTATGTCTTTTCTGAGGCTCTACAAAATGTGTGTACCAAATTTCAGGTAATTTGGTTTACGTGAAAGAGGATTAGACAGACATGGATGCTGTAGTCCGTTTTGTTTCAAAATAATAAAGTTTAAAACAAATTAGACGCTAAATAAGAACAGGACAAGACGAGATATGACAGAATAAGTGATGGTTCTTTGCCATTCGTTTAGTCAGTGTTATGAAGCAATGCTGTCGACATTTTTTAACCCCCTACAAAAAAGAGGGGTGGTATAAGTTTGTCTGTGTATACACATCTGATAGACATCTGCCTTTCTGTCTGTCTGGGGCATCATAGCTCTCAAACGGATGAAGCGATTTCAATTGAGTTTTTTTTGTATGTATGATGAAAGGTGAGTTTCCCGCGAGTGTTCTTAGACATGTTTGATGAAAATCGGTTGACCCGTTTAAAAGTTATGAGGGTAAAAGTGGGGAAGAAAAACCGAAAATCTGCAAATATACTCGAGTGGGGCCTTTGTCAAAGCGCATTTTAAGGGAACTAAGGTTTTGGCATTGGCGGTTTTTTTAATTTAGATTATGTTTATAATAGTTAACCATGTTCAGCGCAAAATCTGAGTAGGACAAAGCGTTAGTGCTTGTCCTTTTGTAATTCTTATAGTTTAGTCGCTTATTTCGTTTAAAAACAGTATTATTTGAATGCCTATAACTCCTTGCCAGAATCTGTGTTAGTATCGCCTTACGGGAGTAACTGCAGCTCAAAACTTATTGACAAATGCGTCTGCACATTTTCGTTAAAAAAAACCTTTAATTTCATCAAATCTTTACTTCTAATCTTTTTAAATATTTTTTTACAGGAAATGACAGCGTACAAGAAAGGCGAGAGCGCAATCGCACTCACGAAACCACTAACACTGGCCGATGTAAGCGAAGACGTCGTGGAATATGACGCCGAGGATGACTACAAGTGAACAACCTACCTTCTAACAACTCGTGGGCCACCGGCCAATTTAGGACATAAACTGTTGTAAAGTGAAACTATTTTTTTTAAACGTTACCATGTCTGATACATGCTAGATGTTTTGATACAGTTTTAAAAATGTTTTCTCGGCTGTCGGCCATTTTGATAGACTCAGGGAATAAGCAGTTTTAAATTTAGATATTAAGTTCTGTTAAGTTATGGTTGTGTTTTGAGTCACCAAGTTTACAGCGATGCTAGTGAAATAATGTTTTTTTTTTGTTTGAGGAAATGTTTCCACATCAAATAGTATGAGGTAGTTTCAGATTCCCACAAGTGTTATGATTTTGATGTTTACTGGTTGAACATTTAATTATTGATATCAATTTAAAACATTTTGTTATTTCGGTAGTAGTCTAGCTAGTGTTCTTTGTTATTTTTTTACAAAAGGATTATAACCATTGAATTATGGTAAAGATGATCAATTGAGTAAAAAATATTTGTAATGAAATACATTCTAGTATTTTTCTATAATAAATTCAGTAGTCAAGCATTATGATTGAACAGTCTAAGCTTAAAAGTTCTGATAGCAAATATAAAATGAAAATTTTATATTACATTTTATTTGAACTCTTGACAGTTTTGCAAAATTAGTAACAAGATATTTTTACTATACTCATTTTAACTGGACGAAAATCCGCAAAATTAGCTGCATAAGGATAAACTGAGATATTTGTTTCATATTTGGTGCCATAACAAATCCAAAAAGGTTCATACTGAATATATGTATATCCATTAGTTCAACTTTTCTCGGTTGTATACTTGTGGTCCAGATTGTAAACAATATGAAATAAAAGCAATAGATTTGTCTGAATAATGGTACTTGCCATGTACCCTTTAGTACCTAATCGAAAGATATATAAAAATCTTTTAGTAATAAATGAAAGCTAGCAAAGTAAGTTTAGGAGTGAATGTAAGAAGTGAGTGATATTTTGTTATTTTCAAATGAAAAATGTATAGTTGAATTATATTCTTTTATTTTAATTAGTTTATTTTCTTTTAAAGTGTTTCTCAATGCATATTGCATGGGCACGAGCGTAGGTACTTATTTTATGAAAGTTAAGTTTAATTTCCGATGGTTGAAGTTCAAACTGTTTAACATTTCTTTTGTTATTCAGTATATTCCAAATAAATTGTGAACTTAAACTAGAATCTATAATTTTTATAATTAGATACACAGTGTATCTGATTATAAAAATTATAGATTTTGGATCGATTTACTATCGCCTGACGTGTCATCAGTTAATTATAAGACATATACTTAGGAAAAATCAGTCCTTTCAATTAGAGACTCTAGAATGAGCTTCTAAGTACTTTTTTCTAAGTCTACGTCAAAATCAAAACGTTTATGTCCTTAGAAGCACAGGGCATACATGGACAGGACATTCTATTTTACTTTTGTGTGTTACCTACACAGTTTGTGAGTTAAGTTACGATTAAAAAAAAGTTTAAGATAATAAAATAAAAAATAAAAATAGAACTCTTAAATATTGATTTATAGCTTGTTTTCGTTGTCTATAATTATACGGGGTGATTGTTCAGTCCTTATGGTATTGTGATCCTTTTCTAATACCAGTTCGTTGTTGTTATTTAGTTAATAACGTTATCAATAGCCTTTACTAACATTGTAACGTTATTTACATATAAACATGAGACTTTGATGTACAATTTAGTAATAAAGATCTGTTAAACATAGTTTGGGCGATGTACCTATTTTGACCTATTTTTTTTAGCGAAACTTACTAATTACTGTAAATAAAACGACTGGTAATCGTGATAGTACTTAAGTAAGTTGATGCAATAACTAAAATTACAGACTGCATAGAATGTGTTAGATGTTAATTTTATGTAGGCAAACGAGTCGCGAATGCTTTTGAATATTCTTTTCAAATTCGAATAAATAAATGTTACCGTTTTGTGCTCGCACCAGATAGCGCCACTTTAGAATGAGGTCCTCAGGTTATCAATTATATGGCAACTATATTATTGTTGGCAACATCTTCATCACCTATAAACGTTCCCACAGCTGGCACACAGGGACTCCTCTCTTGGCGAGAGAGATTTTTGGCATAAGCACCCTTATTTACAATCTATTAGGGATATTCCCCCTATTTTACGAGAGTATACATAGATTTGACATTTCCGACCTCACTAACCGCCCCGGCGGCAAATTCACTCGCGCGGTAGCCCTCACTGTTCTTTGAGGATGAATTGGGTAATATTGCCATAGATATCAAAGTCAGATATTATTTTGATCAACGTTATTTTGTATCTTCAAGTCTAATAATCGATATAAATGTGCGGCCTTCTCAAATTCAACGAAAGCAGAGTTTTGACACGAAGTTTTATTTCAACATTCAAATACTGCTGGACAATCCAAACATGAATATCTAGTTGTGTGAGCACTAGGATAGTGTTACATTTTGATATCTGTTATATTTATATAAATGCCTTTTTAACCCCGACTAAAAAAGAGGGGCGTTATAAGTTTGACGTGTCTGTTTGTGTGTCTGTCTGTCTGGGACATAGCTCCCGAACGATTGGAGCGATTTCAATTTAGTGTTTTATGTATGAAAGGTGAGTTCATGTCATGTTTCATGAAAATCGGCTGTGCCGAAAATCTGCAAATATACTCGAGTGGGGTATCAAATGAAATCGCATCGCGTGCACATTACAAAATATTTTGGTGTTTTACTTTTAACGAAATTAAGGCATCAGAATCGGGGGTTTTACTTAAATTTTAAATTTAGATTTATTATCTAGATATTTTTACAATACAAAAACTGCAGTATAGCAGTTTCGTTAAGTAAATAAATTACAATGTTAGTTACCGTACTCCTCCGAAACGGCTTAACCGATTATGATGAAATTTTATATGCATAATAATCAGTAGGTCTGAGAATAGGCTACATTCATTTTGCAAAACAACGTTTGCTGGTAGCTAGTAATATTATAAACGCTACATAATGTTCTTTGCTCTTTCACGCAAAAACAACTAAATGGATTTTGATGAAACTTCACAATAATCTAGCTTACATACAAGAACAGCACATAGGCTACAAACATAGAGATACCGCGGGTGACACCGCGGGGCGCAGCTAATTGTTTTTTAACTAGTATGTTTACTATTTTTACAATGGAAAATTGTGAAATCAATTAAGTAAATTGATTTATTGTTGGAAAGAAGATTTAGTTAGAAAAATTGCCGATATTCATTTGTTGGATTAATTGTAGCTTTGTAAGTTGTCTATGTTAAGTAAGGAAGTTTATCTTTTAATTGTTACTCACTTCTCTTGCGTTCACTTGACCGTTTGTCTACATTTTCTATTTTTTGGTTTAACGAACAATAAAATGCAACTTGGGATGTATTACAGTAGTCTCTTTTATAAGTAATAGAGTTTAAAAGTATATTGACTAGTTTCAAAATAACTAAACTTTAACATATTTTTATTTTACGGATTTCCATAACTAAGCTGATAACTGTTTGGCCTAGTACAGACCGCTCAAAGTACCACTCTTATATAACGTATTAATTTTGAAAATGGGTGTTATTCACGTAATCAGTGACAATAGTATAGACTGCGACACGCGCGCCATCTAATCATAGAGGTTCTCCGGCTTCCCTGTTAACGTTTCGTTCTTGAATGGGAACAGCAACGTCGGATATATATAATATCGTAACAATTTAAGTAACTAATACCCGTTTTCAATATTAATATTGTATGAATAGTCGTATCGTAGTAGTTTCTATTTCCTCCCAGGCTATATTTTAAGATGTTCGTTTTGGTATGTATTCATGTTTTGTTTAATGAACTGTATGAAAAGGTACCGTGTTTTTAAGGTATTTCTTGCGAAGACGAAAGCGTTTCTCGAATAGGCCTGTGTAAACGTGGCAATATTGTTTTGAGAGAAGGGATTTGTTTTTACAAAACAATATAGTGAATCTTTACACAGTCAAATGGTTTAATTTTTATTCCTATAGTGTAATGGTGTGGCTAAGTTCGGGGGTGAAGATTCGGGGCCCGTTGGCGCGCTAAAAACATCGTTTGAGCGGTATACGCGATGTTCTTGTCTACATCAGAGGGCAAAAAATCGTGTCGCGTTGCGCTCTGTAATATTGGTTGGCCCACACCAATCATGGCCTTCGTCCGAATAGGTACTTCGCGTTGCAACGATGTATGTGTGGATTTTTTTTCTTTTCATGTCCTTAAGTGGTAACCCTCTGAATCCTTACACGTGACCTCCGGGTGGTGCTAAGAACAGTTACTGGTGGTAGGCTTCGGCCGCGGCTAGTCACCATCTTCCGGGCTGGGCCAGTGCGTGAAACGATTGTTTCGTGTTTCGTAATGTGGTCCGGAGAAGCCATCTACCTTCTAGGTCTTCATGCTCCATCTTAGACCATATCGTTACTTTACATCAGATGAGATTGTGGTAAAAATAAATAAATTAATATAAATAAATAATGCCGTAGCCCGTGTAGCCACACCATAACGAATAACTTTTCAGCCCTAAGATGAAATTTAGGTGGTCTCTATTCAAAGTATAAAGGCAATGTGTTTGGAATTCCTTAAATATCTTACTGATCCAGCCTTCGACCACAGTTTCTATTTGCATGTTCACTTTTATCTTGTTTGCGCTTTTACGATTCTTATCAACAGCCGGATAACAATCCGGTATCTTCGTCCGGCAGCTTCGAAACCATCGCTTTTATGCCACTTCTTCCTGTCAATGTCATGGTGGAACCTTTCATAACAAAAGACGATCTCAAGATCAGATCCTAACTAGAAGAGGCTTTATTAGCGCCCCTCATCCTCTTAGGCTTAAGAATATCCCTCTCAAGTCTTTCAATAACTTAGGCTTGCCAAATAGGATTCATCAGGATTTGTTATAGTACCGACCAGACCAGTATCGTGAGCGTGTGCTTGATAAAGACCCGTATTTTATGGATTCTTCCGCGGTGAAATGTAATAGCGTGCCTCGATAAATGGCCTACCTAACACTGAAACTGATAGAATACAAATCGGAGCAGAAGTTCCTGAGATAGCGCGTTCAAGCAAACTTCAACTACCTAATATTAGTTATAGATTAATGGCTCAAGTTTTACTCGTTGTTAGCAGAGAGTATGTAATCACTACGGTTGTTAGTAGCGATATTCCTTTTTCGATCTTTGTAAATTAAAAAAAAAAAAGTGTTGTAATCAATATTGGTAAGTATTTATAAAGATTTTCTAAAAGTGACGATGTGGTCTAAGATGGGACATGAAGACCTAGAAGGTAGATGGCTTCTCCGGACCACATTATGAATCACGAAAAAATCGCTTCACTCACTGGCCTAGCCCGGAGGGTGGTGACAAGCCGCGGCAGAAGCCTACCACCAGAGACTGTTCTTAGCACCACCCGGAGGTCACGTGTAAGGATTCAGAGGGTTACCACTTACGGACGTAAACAGACAAACCTCCAAAAAATATATAAATAAATATAATAAAAGTTAGATAGATAGATAGAAAATTCTTCACTACGCACAGCAAATAAAGAATAAAAATACAATAAGGAACTTTAATCTAATGGGCGGTCTTATTGCTTAGCAACCACTAATTATTGGTTTTACCAATTACCTAGTTCAGTTACTTGTAATTGGACTTTGCGCTTGAAGCGACAATTTGCCAGTGTCGAGTTTTAAAATTATAAAGTAGAAAATATGTTATTTAGTAGAACGCCATTTTGCTATACAAACAGTATCACAGATACTACCAATTACCTAAATGTGTCCCATCACTATTTTTAATGTCTGACGTCTCTTGACTTGACGCAAGACCCGACTTGCGTACGCTGAGGTGCGCGGACTTACTATGTCTAAATAGTTTGAAAGAAAAAGTATTAGGCTCTGTAGTCAAAGGTCAAAGGATTGTATAAATCTGGTCATCATCATTTCAGTCGATAACATGGAGACATGGGGGTAAAACTTTAGAATCCAGCCGCACGATTTTGGGGGGGGGAAAGTGGAGGGGGGAGGGGGAGGAGGGGGAGGTACCCCCTGTACCACTCCCCCCCCCCCCGCGGAAATATGTAGTTTAGGAGATATAGCAATTTGAAATTCAATAAAATCTAACCTCAAAAGTAGGGTTTTAAATAATTTCAGTTACAAATATTAAATGAAAAACAATATTTAAGTAACCCTTATTGGTTTACGGTGCACTCTACACACTTTTGTTGATAAAATCAACCCATGCTCTTCAGCAAATACGATTCGAGTTGGCGAGTGCCAAGTTGTCGTATCAGCCGTTGTCGAATTAAACATCGCCACAATTTCCGAAGTACATAAATGGCGCTTTACAGGCACACCATCATCTCAAGGCTCTAATAAAAAAAAATAGTATTAATAAACTGCTCTGGCGCTGCGGGAAGTGCAGCTCCTTTGCCCTTGCGTAACAAAGCGCAGTGACCCATGCTCACCTCCGCAGCTTCGGCTTATTGGTCGCCTTCGGCGACCAGCCTCAGCCGCTCCGGCTCGGACGGGTGCCTGCGCTTTGTTACGGCGGGCGGGGGCTGCTCTCCCTCCGCGCCTCCGGCTTTTTATATACACTCTAGTTGTGTGACAGACAAGACCACGTGGAATTAGGGGTGCACTGATTCGGATTTGCAACTTAAAGTGACCTAAATCAACCCAAAGTAGGGTGCACTGATTCGGATTTGTAAATTGAAGTGAGCTTATAAAGGTACAATCTAACCTAATTGTAATTCTTACCTTCTTGACTTCCCGATGGAATTGGTTCACCTTCCCCGCGACTCGTCGACGCTATTTATATGATTACATTGTAATTTTAAGGTAAAAACATTACATATAATAAAATTTTATACAAAAATAACGTTCCATTTCACGAAACCAAAAATATTTTTTTAAAAAAAAGTACGCATCTCCGCGGTGAGGGGGTGGTATTTTTGGAAAGGGGAAACCAATGCCATCTGAAATCGAGCATTAGCACCCCCAAAATCCTGCGGCTGGATTCTAAAGCCAAGCCGGCGATTTAACAATTATTTCCTACTTTATCCCATTTATTTATTTATATTCCAGCCTATCAAAGCTAAAGTATGATGATGACCAGATTTTTACAATTTGTTTTACTGTATTTATCGTTAGATTTCTGCTTCAGGGTCTTAGGGCTTATTTCTCTAAATCCGAGTAAGGGTTAGTTATGTCAAAATCAATCGCGTTTTGTCATATGTTACTGAGCGAAATAGCGGTATATTTTAACCATTGTCTTTTTTACTCGGAGATGGCAAAACAATACTTCAAAATATCGCAAATAATACAAGAGATTCTTTTGAAACATCATTTTTATTTTATAAAAATAAACGTTTTCACGACAAATAGTTATAAACGGGGTCCTTCCGAATCATCGACATGACTGAGTGACTGAATGTTTCAAGATTCAAGTTGTAAAAATTCCCTTTTTACAAAAATTACTTTTTTATCTTAAAACATTAACAACATTACATTTTCCACATCTAAATCTATTAACGGTCAATCATTTACATAGCATAAGAAAATAATTTAGTACAAACATACTTGTAGCTCATAGTGGGAGTAGGTTTTATAAAACAAACAAGAGATATAAAGAGAAAACCCAAAAATCTGTAGAACATACTCTAAGAAAGAAAAAAAACGATTATTATATAATTTCTAATGTTGGTTTAAGTTATATAATTTTGACGAACTAAACGAATTATCACAACATCCATCAGACTAGATTTAGATTGTATGGGGCATAAGCTGTTAACTTTCTAAATACACATCTTGATATAAAACTTAACTAAGATATCGAAATAATTAATATTACATGAATAAAATAACGTTGCAGTATGCGTTAGTTACTAATATTAGTCGTATAGACCCGAACATGTATTTATAAGTATTGTGTAGACTTAATTCTATGTATAGGGGGACAGGACATTTTATGCATATGTATCCACATATTTGAAAGCTTGGGGTTCTTTATATACTCAACTAATGCAACGTTATTTATGACTAAATCACTTAAATTAATATTCCGTACAACTGAATGTCGCTCGTAACTAGATAAATGTATTCTAGTCGCTATTTCCGTACACATATTACAAAGAATTCCGTACATTCCGTATACCAGGCTAAGACGAAAGCTCGTTCAAACATATACTACACTATAATATGGCATACACGTATAAAAACGAAATTATCACGAGTAAATGCATAGAGATCGCTGTCAACCCAGGTCGACTTGCACAAAAATGTAATGGCATCGAAACTTACCCTGATGTTAAAATAACAGGCCAATTGATACATATTTACAAACAGGCCCCCAAATTATAAGTCACGCGAACCGTACGGAAATCGTCATTTTCGAAATGCCAAGTCATATGTTGCTCGTATTCCGTACGGTTGCTAAGGTTTCTGATTCGCCATTTTCATAGGTGGAAATGCAATTTGCCCTCCTAGTATTTACCTACAGTACCTAACATCACGTTACGTATAAACCTAGGCAAAGAGCATTTCCACTTTTCCTACGCCGAGTACAAATCAATATTAAGACACATCATTTTCGTTAGGATCGGGGGGCTGTTGGGGGATGTAGTTCCATCTCGCTCTCACTTCAGTCGGTTCGGAGTCTGATATAGGAGGCGGGGTGGTGCTGGTGGCAGCTAGCTGTCTCGTTCGCACTACAGAAAGATGCCTTTGTATGTAATGCTCTGTGGGGGCTAAGATGGCGGCCCGTTCGAGGCATTTCTCCGCAATGGTCAGTTCTCCCCTTTCTACGGCGACCACGCAGAGATTGTGGAGCGCTTGGACGTTGTCAGGTTCCAGTTCCAATATGCGAAGGTAACACTGTGAAAGAAGTAAATCATGAGCAGATTGTTTACAAAAAAGTAAAGAAAAAAAATCAGTCGTAGCTATTTTTTTTAGCCGAAGCACACGCTAAATGGCGCAATTGATAAGGTAAAGGTTAGATACATTTTCTGACTCATCAAAAGATAGATAGAAAATTATTGGTGTGGTGTAGTAAATAATGTTCTATCTATCTTTTGATGAGTCAAAATACAAAATTAATAATAGTAAAATTAAACCTAGCTTGCGTAATGGGCGGTCTTATTGCTTAAAGCAATTTCTTTCAGGCAACCTTTGTATGGAAATAATTTAATTCAGAAAGGTTGTCAAAAGATGTTATCATATTAAACGTATATTGTTGTGTAGTCGTCGATTTTATTTAATTTATGATATTGATGAGCAGTTCCTAGTTGCGCAGAATTTAAAAGGAATTGTTTAATTATAACGGAATATTTTTTTTAAAGACGAGGCATCATTATTTGTGTTTTGTCAGGTTCGGGATACTAGTCATCTAAAATGTATATCATACAGAAAAAATGAAAAATGTATAAAACTTACACTCTCAGCCGCATCAAGATCCTTGACGGAATTAATGTAGATATCCCCCAAGAGCACGAGAGCCTTCACATGGTCGGGGTGGTGTCTGACTAGTTGCTTCAAGAACGGTGCAGCCTCTAGGGGACGACGGCGGTCGGCCAGCAGTAGTGCTAGGTTGAACAGCGCTGACCTGAACAAATGAATGAATTGAATGAATGAATGAATGTATTAACTGTTTTCTAAAACTTAATTCTATTTGGGTATACAACATCTTTACAAAGGTGAACTTAGTAACTGCAGTTTGTCGATGTTCCCTACACTAGGTCTGTCAAGCCTGTACAGTAGGGTCACAAGGATTTGCTGTCGGAATCTCATCGTTAAATGTATATGATGACACAACTGTAATTGTAACAAATTAAATATATAAAGCTATACAAAGTTGGCGTTACATACCTAGCATATTTAGTAATGAATTACATAAACAGGATAGGTACTGGTTTTTACAGTAAAAATAGCAGTATGTAGCAAAATCAAGCTGACGCGTATGTATTAGTGTGTCAATTTAAGTGATATATTTTATGGTAACTGCATAGATAATTTACATTGAAAATTTATTGTTTTTTATATGAATCTTATAATCTATATTTTATCTTTTTAGCATCTATATTGCATTTATAACTACAAAATTGTAATAACTGATAAAGCTGTGTTGTTCTATTCGCTTCTCAACTCAGTATAAAACATTGAGGCTAACATTACACGCTCTATGGCCCTTCTTATGTAGCAGCATCCCTAAAGGTGAAATGAGGAACCCACCTGAAGTCAGGCTTGAGATGGATGGCGGCTCGGAACCAGCGCTCGGCACACTCCGCGTCTCCCTCGTCCATGCACACCATGCCCAGGTTGAAGTGGACGCGCTCGTTGGTAGCTGAAATGTAAAAGAGATTATAGATAAGATTAGTTTTAAAAAAAATAATCTAAAAAATCAAATTATCGAAGAATCCTAGGTTTGGTATGAGTCTATCTCATACTAATCAAATTTTTTTTCTCGGCCGCTTTGGTAACTATGCTTTGAAGAAAGTGTCATCAATTATCGTTACCAGTCAGCCAGACAGAAATCAAAGAGATGGGAAAAATTACAATATCTATGCTTTTGGACTGATGAGATGATAGATAGTTCCATTATTTCAAGCAAAGTAACAATTTATTAGTAACTATTAAAGGAGATCTTTTGACCATTAAAATAAGAACATTATTTTGATATCAGTTAACAAACAGGATAGCAGAAACGATAAAAAGTTACATAGATTTATTGACTCTATGAGATTACTCAAAATTAAATATCTTTTTGATAACAATATAAACAGAAACAGAAAGGCGTTGATGTCTACTATAAAAATATTTAAATTCTCTAAATATTTTTACTAGTTTGTAACTAGTGACAAGCAAGGCAAAAAAACCTTTCTTGCCTTGCTTGTCACTAAATAAAACTACAGGATACAGGAGGATTTCTAAAAAGGCTGATATCAAATGGTTATTACAAGGATTGTTAGAAGAATTGTAATGGATGCAAAACTTACAATCTTTCTCCAGTAGCTTCAGTAAGCGTTGTTTGGCCAAATGCCTCAAATCCGCGGCCCCCAACTCTTGCAGCAGTATGGCGGAGTTCAGCAACGCTTGTTCGTGCTCCGGCTCCAGTTCCAGAGCCTTGTCCAAGTAGGCTAGCGCTTGAGAGGCCTTGCCTTGCTCTAGGAGAACCACTCCCAGCTGAAAAGGGTATTTATTTATTTAATTATTATAGGGTATTTATTGACTGCTTCAGTGGCGCGGTGGGCGAGGGTCCGGTTGCGGCGCAAGAGGTAGCGGGTTCGATTCCCGCCGAGGGTGAGTGTTTGTATGTTCTGCAAGCACTTTCTCCTTGGTCTGGGTGTTTAATATGTATAATAAAAAATATCTATATATGACTTATTAAGTATATCAGATATCTAGTACCCAAGTAACACAAGTTTGGAGCTTACCACGGGGCTAGATGTTGTTGTGTGACCTGTCTGGAAATATTTATTATTTTATTTTTATTATTATATCTAGAAAATAGATAAACGCAGGTTCATTCATTCGTGTCATTGGCCAGTACCTTTTAAGAGTGTAAGCTAACAATTTATTATTTAATGTACATTTAATTAGAAATTCAAGACAGCATTTTTAAGGACTTACGTATAACACAAAAGACAACGTTTTTATTAAATATTGGTGTTATCTACTAATTTTTGGCACAGTTTGTCTCTCCATACTGACTTTGACCAAAATTTGAAACACAAATATTTTCTATTGGTTGTTCAGAAGAGTTGCAAATGCCAACGCCACGAAATTAAAATTGGTATACATGTCAACTTAAAATTAATAAAACAAATTTTCAACGTTTTATTTCTATAAAAAATCTACTTACATTGTAATAGATATCCGGATTCCCGCTATCATACAAAAGCGCACGTTCGTAAACCTCCTGCGCTTCCTTCGTCCGATTCAACTTGATCAATATATCCCCTCTATTGATATATGCTTGCGTATAATCAGCTCTCATGCTTATCGCTTGCCTATACAACATATCCGCTTCCTCCAATCTCGTAGCGTTCTTCGATATAAGGTTCGCTAGGTTCAAAAACACGTTGAGATGGTTTGGTGCGATCCTAGCTTGGTAGGATTCGCCAGGTTTTGCTTTGGGTAGGAGGGACTTTGCTCTGACGTAAGCGTCTTCAGCTTCTTGCAGCTGTCCGAGGTGGTTGTACGTGCGACCGACGTTGATGTGCGCGCCGACGTCGTCTGGTTGGACGCTGACGGCTGTGTTAAAGAATTCCAGCGCTTCGTCGTATTTTCCTTCGGCTTCTAAAGCGTGGCCAACGTTGTTGTAGAGTTTCGCGTTGTTTCTGTTTACCTGAAAAGTTAATGATTTAAAAATTTTGTGCCTTAAGTTGAGCCGAAGAGGTTTTGCATGTAGTGGTGGCAAAATTTGTACATCGGAGACCGAAGTGAAGTATGTCCACCAACAAGACGGACAGACGAGTTGACGATGGCTGCTGGCTGCTGCTAACCGAAATATCTGGATATATTTGAGGGAGTCCTATAAAGCAAAGGACATACTACAGCTGAAATAATTATGATAAAGTGCCTAAAGTTTGTTGATGTTTCAAATTGCTAGGTTGCTTTGTGGGCTGTCTAGCAATATTTAGATAGATAAATCTCAAAGCAACATGTTGTTATGAACGAAGCTTGTGTACCTGTGGCAACCTCATTGTTTGTGTTGCGGTTACCGCTGGACATAACATAAGTAATGCTTACAAGAAAGCATGTACTTTTTCTACTTGCAACTACGTCTTAGTGCAAATCCCTACTAGCTCACATCGCAAAAAAGGTACCTACTGAGTAACTTATACAGTGAATATTCCTAGAGTAGATAACAAAAATAGATAAGCTAAGGTTGCTTTTGATTAATGTGGAACACAGGTATTTAGAACCGCTAAACCACATCATTTGTAAACTGTCCGTCTGCGGTTTACCTAATTATCTCGACATCCTATCTCTATTTCCGTTACGGTCCGCTTTATATACAAAGCCACAAATTTATCGTATCTTTATATCAAATCTATTAGTAAACTCTTTTGAGGATGACTTAAATGTTACGTTAACGAAAGAACAAATTCGCCTGTTGTAGGTTCGAAATACAAAATGTAGGTAAGCAAGTAAACACAAACTCCTTGTCCTCAGTAGACAAGAATAATCCCTAACTTTGTAAAATTTATAGGTGATTAAACTCCAGTTTGGTTCTACTGTTTAATTTTATTTGTAGCTTTTACCCGTGGCTTTGCTTGCTTGGATTGAAAGAGTCGTTTCTTGTGAACCCCGCGGGATGGTAGATACGTTTTATAGCATATGTTCTTTCGCGCGGGAATAGTAGGTACGTTTTTTGGATGGATGAAACTCCGTCATCCATACTCCCAACTAAACCATGCAAATGATGTTAATTAAATAAATAAATAAATATTTCCGGACAATCTACATAACAACATCTAGCCCCGTGGTAAGCTCTAAGCTTGTGTTACGGATACTAGATATCTGATATACTTAATATAATATACATACATATATAGATATTTTTTTTTATACATATTAAACACCCAGACCAAGGAGAAAAGTGCTTGCAGAACATACAAACAATTTTACCCTCGGCGGGAATCGAACCCGCTACCTCTTGCTCTGCAAGTGGACATTCGCCCACCGCGCCACCGAGGCAGTCAAATTAAAGTAACTTCTAGCTTTTAAATGTTAAGAGTGGCCGGACTAATTTACGAACGGATTCCTCATTATTTTGAAATGGACAGATGACTTGATAACAACTGTGAATGCAATTCTGTAGCTTTCAATCGAAATAATCGAAAGAAATCAGAAATGAGGAGATTCGTAGAAGAACGCGGGTCACCGACATAGCCAAACGGATTAGCTCTTTGAAGTGGCAGTGGGCAGGCCATATAGCACGCAGAACAGATGGTCGTTGGGGCCGAAAAGATCTCGAATTGAGCCCACGGATCGGCAAGCGCAGCGTAGGACGTCCACCAACTAGATGGACGGACGATCTGGTGAAGGCTGCGGGCTCACGGTGGATGCAGGCCGCTGCTAGCCTAAACTACTGGACATCTTTGAGGGAGGCCTATGTCCAGCAGTGGACGTCTTACTGCTGAGATGATGATGATGAATCGAAAGAATAGATGACCATCTATGTATTAAGTATATGTTCAGCAGTAGACGCCCTACAGCTGAAATGAAACAAAATATTAAATATTCCTTACCTTCAACCCCGAAGCGAAAATGGAATATTCCGTCTTCCAATCCCAGTTCCTCATATAAGTCTTCGCACTGAACCCCAGTATGAGAAAGGTGACTAAGGCCGCTGCCAGCTTAGCCCGCCGTTTAGCCAGCAGTCGCCAGCCGTGGGCCACAAGCAGGCACCAGCCCATCGAAGGAATGTATAGCACCCGCTCGGCTACCACGAAGCCCACGGGGAAGAACAGGTTGGAAGCTGGTAAGAACGGTAGCACGAGTAGTGCTAGGCCCTGGGAAAGAAATAGGTTTATTGAACAAACGAGCGAAGAGAGTTAGTTCTCAAGTTGGGGCAAATTACATTTTTTGTGCGTATGTTTGCTATTACTTACAAAACATTGATTAAAATTTGAATAAAAATTTCAAAAAGTATGTTGTAACTGTCAATAGAGTTTTTAAGTTCGTTGGTCTACAAAATTAGTTTATTAGTTTTTGAAACCCCCACTTTTTTTTTTAAACTTGTCTTTATCTCCATATAATTCCATTAAATACTATTTATTGATAACAAAAATTAGGCGTTTATTTTAATAAAAAATTAGGTTAGGCCCGTATTAATATACCAAACGGTTGAGTTCGATCTTGAATTCACATTTGAAACGTCAAATACCAGACAATAGTGTTACGTTTGATTAAAAAAAAAAAAAAAAAAAACGAGGGTATCCTTGATAGCACTTTTAATACAGGCCGATATGTTAGTCCAAAATCACGTCGTTACGCAATATTTGGCTTTAGGTTTTTATAAATTGAGAACATTTGAATATATGAGGCGCAGGAGGTTGCGGGTTCGATTCCCGCCGGGGGACCAGATTTTGTACAATCTACAATTCCTGGTTTTGGGTCTGGGTGTTTTCTATATATCATATGTATGTATTTAAAAAAAATGTATCTATGTACCTAGTATATCAGTCACCTAACACCCATAGTACAAGCTCTGCTGAAAATATATTTATTTATATTTATTCAGAACAGAAAACAGAATTCAAATACAAATTCCACACTTTAAAAGCTGAAAGTTTAGTAACTTAGTAACAATAGCGTAGCACTGAATTTCCTGTAGAGTACGCCTACCAGTTGCTACGGCGTAGCATTGTCTACGAGTTTTGTAGCACGTTTTAGTTTAAAGTAGTGCTCAGGTAATTTCGTAACTGTCCAATTTGTACGTCTAATGTACCAAACATATTTGTTAAATAAAAGATAATTGTGTTGATACCGTTTGTTTTTTTATTTCTCATCAATCATTTCCATACAATTTAAATTACTGGATTATTTATTTTATTTATTTATTTCAATATTTCAGTTATGGGGCTTTGAGCCGTTTGCCGGCTTAGACAGCCCTGTTACAACCATTCAATAAAAGTAATTATTATATTTAATACTAGCTAAGAAATAATATTATACATAAAAAACCTGGATCAATTTTAAATAAAACATTATGAAATAACCTCCGATGGATAAAAACAGGCTTTTCAATGACTATACATGGACAATATATATACCGCTCTCTAATTGATTTATCCGTGCCTCGTGTATGAAAGAGACACATTTTCAAATAGCAGTCATAGTTATAAAACCTTTTTTTTAACGTGTTATAAAAATATTTATAATGACACCTTACCCTTTTTTTTGCATACCCGAATGTGAACACGCATTAAACGTCAATAGTAAATCGCAGAGTATTGTACATCATTCAACTTTAAATTAATATAAGAGTAGTCAAAATAATCTGAAAAACACAAACCTATAAGAGATATAACTTTTTAAATTATCATGGTTTTTAACAATATTATGATTTAAAACGGGTAACATACCATGATTTGACGGTTTTTGAGTTTTCCGATATTTCGACGCTGTTGCAAGCGCCATGATCACGCAAACAACTGAATTGTCATTGTCTTTGCGATTTGGGCAGAAACCAACAAAAAACAAAACCGTCAAATCATGGTATGTTACCCGTTTTAAATCATAATACCTATAAGAGATATTTTGACTACATGCATGTAGCATAACTTACCATTATGAGAGCTGATGATCGTGTCCTGAGCGCGTGTATCCCCGCCACCAGGAACGTAGTAGCAAGTGCGAAGGTAGCCAAGTTCCGCGGATCCTTCCAGGTCTTCAAGAGAGTCACCGTACCCATGGTCCAGTCGCAGCAGAGTGCTTCGGGTAACGTTAGCAGCCAGGCGTTTAAGGCTGGCAGGTACGCGAAGGTCAAGTGCCTGGAATATTGAGGTATGCTTTAATAATAATAATAATAAATCATTTATTTCAGGCATCTAAGGCCCATATAAACATATACCTTATAGACTAACATACATAACATACATAAAAAATATAAATCTTCTAAAGTGTCAGCATCGTGGATCATCTGTTACGGCGGTGTCGCCTTGCAGTGTAGGCGACCGATGAACCGTCGAAACTTGACCCCTTGCGGCCAAAACTGCTCATTCAGGAACGTCGACAGATGTTTAGTTGGAACCCGTACCATAAATGAACCTTAAATCTACGTGCTTTTTAACCCCCGACTAAAAAAGAGGGGTGTTATAAGTTTGACGTGTCTGTCTGTCTGTCTGTGTGTCTGTCTGTCTCTCTGGGACATCATAGTTCCCGAAAGGATGGAGCGATTTCAATTTAGTTTTTTTTTGTATGAAAGGTGAGTCTGGCGCGAGTGTTCTTAGACATGTTTAATGAAAATCTGTTGTGCCGTTTAAAAGTTATGCGGGTGAGAGTGGGGAAGGAAAACTGAAAATCTGCAAATATATTAGTGTGGGGTATAAAATGAAAGCGCATCGCGTGCACATTACAAAATATTATGTTGTTTTACATTTAAGAAAATTAAGGCATTGGAATCGGAGTTTTTTCTTAAATTTAAAATTTAGATTTATTGTTACTGTAGTGTATTGTAGTGGAAAGATATTGGCGGAGGCTCACAGTAGCAGTTAGCGAGATTATGATCCTATGATTTATTAGATAAGACCGCCATTTGTCACATAATTTAAGCATTTGTCTATGTGTTATGTGCTATGTGTTTCATGGCTGTAAATTATCGGTTTCACATAGGTAATATCTAAGCTTGTAGATATGTAAGTAATTAGGTATATGATAAGTAATTCATTAGTTTTCTTGTACTCGTACTAGATCATAAATAATTTGAACCATTGGAAAATGCTTCGAAAAGCCGAAGGTTGGCTTTTTACCAACATATTATATCTATATAGGTACCTATAATGCCTAGGTACTTTCTGTATTTTCTATATAAATTAAGTTATACTAATAAGAACCGTTCAGAAACTTATTAGAGTTTCCTCAACATTGGATGCCAGCTTATTTCGTTTATAATTACCATACTCCCAACTCGATCGCAAACTATCGGCTCTGGGGTCTGGAAACTGGAGTCTGGGGCTGACAAAACAGAGTGTTCCTTGGTACACGTACCTACCTAATCGCTATGCTAAACTTGCATTTCAGTGAATATCCATGCCAGAACTCCGTCTTGTGTATTCGTGTGGGATGCAAATTTCTCCGTCAAAACAATTTACATATAGCTCGGACGCTGGGGGGCTAAACTACGCTATATATGTGACTAATTAAAATACTGCATAAGTACTTACGTAAGTTGTGTAGGTGTGGACTTGACAGAATTTATAGAGGTACCAGCACGAATACCTACATGTATCTATGTATATGGACATTGTTTTGGCGACAGAACACGACAGTATTAATTTATTTGCTTTGGTATACACGTGAATAATTTCTAGGCTAAGGTATTTTATTCAGACGCGTTGGGCTAGGCCCATGAATTATTTTTATCGGTCATGGCAACATGCGTGAACGGCTACATTTAGCTAATTTATTATTTGTTGTAACTGTTTTTTTCAGAAGCTTATGTAAGGATTCGGGTCTAGAAATAATAATAAAAATAATCTACTGCTGCGCAATATTCCCAACTTCCACATATTGGTACTCGTATATTAAATCTCACTTCGCATTTTATTCTCCACAATTTTTCAGAACAGACATTCACCGAAATGCATGTTTCACGCTCCATTGAAATTTCCAAACGTAATTTTCGAGAGCGACAGGTTCAAAGAATTCCTCGCTCAATCTTGCCTTTCGCTTTACAGTTGACTGCCTAATATCAATATCGCAGGCGGTGTATCAATACATCAAATAGGAATTCTAAGTTCCCGAGTTCCTGTTCGAAACTAGAGAGTATGCCAGTAGTACTCGAATGTATAAGTTGATAGGTTCCTGTTTCATTTCGAAGGGTATTTGTCGGTTAGATGCACAGGATAATATGTCGTTGTTCGAAGAAGAGAAGGTTGCCTCCTGTGTTTACGTGTTGCTAAAATAGGGGTAGGCGATGAATAAATCATTGTCTATCGGTGGATATATTATTTTAATAAAAATTGCGGGAACGGACATACTTGAATTTAACGCAGTCCAATAAATTGCGTTGGAATTCTGACCACTGAGCGACTACTAAGCCTTTTCAATGTTTTCAAAGTTCATTAAACAAAATTTTTTAGATAACTAGCTGACCCCAGCAAACGTTGTTTTGTTAACGTCAAAATGTAACATAGATGTTTTCCGATTCTCAGACCTACTTAATATGCTCACAAAATTTCATGAGAATCGGTCAAGCCGTTTCGGAGGAGTACGGGGACGAACATTGTGACACGAGAATTTTATATATATGATATAACATTTTATTTTTAGTAGGGTACTTACCTACACACAAATACATAAAGGTAACGCAAAGTATGTGCAACACCCAACTGTATACTAGATAGTATTAAGAGAAACTACCAACTATGCAACAGTCTTGGCCAACAACTAGCTGTCCAAATATACGATATCCGCAGTTTGTAACTAACTTGGGGATATATTCTATATTGCGAGATATCCAAAGATAAATTCTACAATTCTACTTTTTAACGTTTCGTATCTATCCCGAAACGTGGTTATTCTTTCTATATGACCAGCTATGTACCAACGATTATATGGAAAGATGGCATCCATATCTATCTCTCTGGTGGCATTTACCTCGGTGTAGGTCTTATACCTTACGTCGGTCGGTATAGGTAACAGTGAACTGACCTAAAATTGCAGTGTTAATCTTAGCTGCTGTTTTCGTTCAAATAAAAAAAAGGTGTGTGTGCGATTCACACACGATAGAAGTGAAACTTCAGTAAATCGACAAAAGAATGAGAAGATTAAAAAAAAAAAAAAAAAACTGTGCAAAAAGATTTGTTCGGGCGGTCACCCATCCAAGTACTGGCGTCGCGCAAAGTTGCTTAACCTTGTTAGCGTTTAAGATTGGCTTACCCGACAGGTAAGCCAATCTTATTTACATTTCCGTTGCATCCGGTTTCAAATCACAACGATTCTAAAGAAGTTTCACTTCAATAAACGAATAACATACCTAGCAGGTGGAGCAGCCGCGCCAGCAGGGTTGTCGAATCTCGTGAATACAGGCAATTGTGCGCCCATGACGTGCAGTCTAGCAGCTAGGAGCGCCAGTGTCGCGCAGCACACTGTGGCAACCCTACGAATAACATACCTAGCAGGTGGAGCAGCCGCGCCAGCAGGGTTGTCGAATCTCGTGAATACAGGCAATTGTGCGCCCATGACGTGCAGTCTAGCAGCTAGGAGCGCCAGTGTCGCGCAGCACACTGTGGCAACCCTACGAGCTGCCTCGCCGCATGCGGAGC
The DNA here is from genome assembly GCA_929108375.1 of Gymnoscelis rufifasciata. Lineage (NCBI taxonomy): Eukaryota > Metazoa > Arthropoda > Insecta > Lepidoptera > Geometridae > Gymnoscelis > Gymnoscelis rufifasciata. The sequence goes on along the minus strand of OV815302.1, from coordinate 4,552,338 downwards.
CCCAGCCAGACCCTTTGCCCCACGCCTCGACCCAGGACCAGCGGCTTAGGCCGGCGGAGCTACGGCGCTGCAACAAAATGATAGAATGTTAACAAAGTTGAAAATAAATATTATAAATAAATAAATATTTCCGGACAACTCACACAGCATCACCTAACCCCAAACTAAGCAGAGCTTGTACTTTGGGTGTTAGGTGACTGATATACTACATAGATACATTTTTTTTTGTAAATACATACATATGTTACATAGAAAACACCCAGACGCGAAACCAGAAATTGTAGATCGTACAAAATCTGGTCCCCCGGCGGGAAACGAACCCGCAACCTCTTGCGCCTCAAGCGGACGTTCGCCTACCGAGCCACAGAGGTCGTCAAAAAAGAAGTCCCTAATACGCATCTTTTGGTAATTTTGCCTTAGCCACAAATATGAGCTGGAGCATCTAGAGTAGTTAAAAATACCGACTGAGAAACATAGCAAAACATTGTTGTAATCGCTAAAAGTATTTGAAATAATTCGCCGTTGTTTATATAAGATGCGTAGACCACAATAAAGGTCACAACAGATAAATGCGCAGTGGAGTGTAACCTACCTAATTAAACATATTTTTACAAAAACTACAATAAATCCTCATATTTTTCATAATAAATATTAACTTTGCATACCGACATGGTCATTTTAACTTTTACGTTTTATCTACGGATCGCATCTTAATAATGATATCAATGGTCATATGAAGCTAAAAAAAAAATGGTACTTCTCCTTTTTAAAAATATTGGATTGAATTACAATAATAGTAGTTATAGAGTTGGTAGTTATTCGAAAGACAGTTTTTCAATTTATTCACTTTTATTCATGTTACACATAACGGTGGCGTTCCAAAGCCAAGCCAAGCGTCGCTAGTACATACTTGTAACTGCCTAAACGCTCGGGCGCGGGAAATCAATCAATCAATGATCGATAAAGTATCGATCAGTAGGCTGGCCCCTGCGTCCGTTCACAGTATTCGATTAATCGATACATTGATTGTATACAGATAATAAACAAATGGGGAACTTTACAAATCTACTATGTAGGCACATAGTAGATTTGTAAAGTTCTTATAAAAGGAAAGTAAATTAGACGTAGAGTAATTTCTCAGTATAATAAAAAAATTATGTTATCTCTGTTTGACATCATAATTCGTCGCATGAAATCAAATTACCCACTGTTATTCGACAACAGAAAATAACGAGAAACAAAGTAATTTTTACAGAGAAAATGCGCATGAACGGCATAAAGAATTCGGGAGAAAATAACAATTCGTAGACTCTTTGAGGAAAATATTCTCAGGGTGTCGCGTTTTCTTTAAGTTCAGGAGATGGAAACATGAAACTCACATTATGGTTTACATCTTATAGACAGTTTATAGCACTTTTATGACATCGATAGCACCGAGTTCATCGTTATTTGATACGTGTTATACCAAGACATTTCCTCACTAGGTACTTTACTTTTCGATTGATAGATTACGATTTTTATTTACCATTTAAGATGTTGGAGAGCTAAAAATCTTTATTACGTAGTAGGCAATTTTTCTTAATAAAACTGACTTATTTGTTACGTGTACCAAGACATTTCCTCAGTAGGTACTTCATTTTCGATTACGATTTGTTATTTACCATGTAAGATGTTTCTAAAGCTAAAAATCTTTATTACGTATGGAGACAGTTTTTTTTAATAAAACTGACTAAGCTGAGTATTAGGTAGTATGTATCAGGTCCAAATTTGGCAACAATTTTGATTTTCAGACTTAAAATAAATTTGATTTTTATAGGGGAAATTATCATTAACCATTACTAAGACTTCGTCGTCTCTCTGTTTGTCCGTCTAAAGGCACAAAATAAATAAATACATAAGGAGAATGCAACGCAACGGATATCTTTTTGCACTTTTAAAATATTATTTTTAATTCTCTTTTTTTATTGTTTTATTATTTTTTTATTTCTATCTCATCATCAAATTAATTTATCAATTCAGCAAGGTCCTTTTGTCAAGCAGAAGAGTTTTTTTTCTCAGTTTGACTAAAATAATTGCTGGATTTTTATTGACCATTGCTATTTACTACGCTTCGGAACAACAGTGCGCCAACTCGAATTTACATTCACTTCGTTTACAAACGTTGGAGCATTTTTCCAAATTGTCCGTATAGTTGAAGCTTTTTTGTCACTGCGTGTGAAAAGTTGCATAGAAATACATTAACTACATGCATTTAAATGTGTCTCTATTTTGTATCGACCCAAATAAGAGATTCTCAGCCCATCGCGATTTTTTATTTATGATCTAAAAAACACACAACTAGTGGTGAAACAAACACCAATCAAATTGACTTTACTTGAACCTTAGTGGCTTACACTCCTAATAAAATACTACTTAGGAATAAATACTTAGAAAGAGTGTAGGCCGATACTTTCTCACTAAATGTCGGCCTGCCTACTTGCAAATAACATCTGTTTAACATTCGTTTAATTTCTTGATGATTATATAACACTTTCTTAGGTTTTATGATTGAAATGATTGATTGAGTTTAACTGTCAGTAAAAACCTAAAACCGTCAAATAATTAAATGAAAAGTTGACATAGTAACGAAGGTCGGCATTGAGCACCATAACCCATATTATGGTCGGTATAATTATTAGAATTGATATCAGTTAATTCCAGAAACACGATATCATACCACGATATTATCAACAATCAACAACTGCTGGGACACAGGGACTTCTCTCTTGACGAGAGGTCTATCTATTAGGTCTTATTTTAAGAATGTCACACATGTCTTGCAAACTTTTCAAAGTTCTCCGAACATGCCGGTTTCCTCACGATGTTTGCCTTCACCGTTATAGCACGTGTTTATTTTATTGAAGAAAAATATAGAGTTTGAACTCACGACCTTCGGAATGAAAGTCGAGTGTGCTTTCCACTTCGCCAACACGGCTTTTATTGGGTAGGTAAAATTTGTACGTATCTCCTAGACTACCCCGGGGTTGCGGAGGCATCGACCGAGTTACATAATTAGGGCGTCGCCGCTGTATCACGGCCTTACCTTGCGCACTCCCGTTATTAATTAGACATGTTTTCAACGGTGACGAGGTTTATACATTCTTTGAATCGGGCAAGCTTGATTGTACGACTGTGTTGTGTTGTGTGTTGTTGTTTTTTGCCGGTAAGCTTGACTGTAATTTGTTGTTTTTTTTTACTGACTTCATATTAAGATTGTGTGTTTGGGGTGGTATGGGATTGTTTGTTTTGTTGTTGTTTAGAATACTATTTGACTCTTTATTTTAAACATTGACTATTTTACCGAAGAATGTGATACTCAAAAATATTTTTATAAAATATTTTTTTATTTATTTATGGGAAATATTTATTTATATTTATTTACCTTTTGAGCGACGAAGAGTTCATAAACCACGCAGACTGCAGTCACGGTGATCCCTTGTTCCTTGCACAGCATTGCAATGCCCACGCAGGCCGTGGAAGCCGCCACATATCTCCAGTCTATAAAATTATTATAAGGTTAGTAAAGAGTTACTTTTGTAACTTGTAACCATAAAATCTACGACCTCAGGTGGCTGAACTTTGAATTTTACTATTATTTTTTCTACTTCTTTCATGTCCACCCAAAGGTTGCCTGGAAGAGATCGCTCACAGCGATGAGGCCACCCTTTGTACTCCAATGTATTGCCTTGTTATTGTTTGCTGTTTGTATGTTATTTGTGGTGTACATGTACAATAAAGAGTTATCTATCTATTTATCTATTTTAAGACAGTGAGAGGGCTGTCGGACAAAGAGCGGTAAGGCATTTAAGCGGTTCAAGATCAGAAAGTACATCGCAAATACAAAACAAGAATAATAGTTCGTTCAATAGTAGTTAACAATAGTTATAAAACAGTATAATATATATATATATTTATGTGTGTTATATAGTTATATGTTTCCTTCCTATTACGCCACTGTCTTTTTTGTTACTCTTGATCCTGTCCATCCAAAGGTTGCCTGGAAGAGATCGCTCATAGCGATAAGGCCGCCCATTGTACTCCAACATTATGATTATGCTAAGTCTGTTTGTTTTTTTTTTGTGCGTTTTGTGTGGTGTGCAATAAAGTGTTATCTATATATCTATCTATTTAGTTCGCAATGCGGAACGCTTGAACACCCGGCCTCTGCCTGACAAGAACATTATACATTTTGAAAACGGTTTTACTCACGTAAACTGTTATCGTGTCGAGATCACAGGAGAGGCACTCCTGTTTTTCTGATGAATATTCCTTCTTAAGGGGAATAGAAACATCGGAGGATATATAATAACATCGCAGTTTAAGCGACCGTTTTCAAAATGAATCGCGTTACTTTTGAGAAACCTCTATAATGTGACGAAGTCCATAAAGCCATTTTTCATAAATAGTTATAACCATTATATCAGACGGAGGACTACTGAACACAAGTGTCCAGCATAGATATCCAGTTGTTTTGTTTGGTAGCGAGAACAAACGTGACCACGTCAAACTTCCATCTAGTTAGTAGACATCCTTCGCTGCCTTTGATTAAATATTAGGGGAGAATTTCGACCACGGACTACTAATATAACTCGTAGTCGTAGTCACGTTGTTACCTGTTTGGCGACGTCGGCTCGATGCTCTAGCATAGCACAGCAGTGCTCCGAGGAAGAAAAGAGACGAAAGCATTTCAGCACGTCCCACCACTCCTGTCACCTGTTGACAAACAAACAAATATTTCTTAATTAAGACTTGATTAAAGGTGCACATGAGTATTTTCTCTAGCATTTCTTTGTTATGTAAAATTATTGCGAAAACCTTGCGTTTAATCTTTGTTTAGGCTTGGTTTACAAATTCCATATGAGATAAGGAGATCGGTAGTTATGTTTTGACTATTTTTGTTCACGCAAATATTTCTGAGGTAGGGGAAAATATAATAAAATATTATAACTGTAACAAAAAATCAACAACAATTTTAGTACCGACAAACGAAATTTACTCATTAAAACGGTTTAAAAGTTTAAGGGGTAATTAAAACTTAATCAATCTACATTATTTTTTTACAACTTTCTTAGTAACGCAGTTGTGGTTCAAAGACCCTACTGTACAATGTACATATTTCATTATGATTGAGGGAATCTCATTATTCCAGCACTGGACTTCCTACTGCTGAAATGACGGAGTTTAAAATCCTACGAGGAGTTTAAAATTAATAGATAGATCGCAGATCCCCAACCAATAATACGCGCTATAATCTATTCATAAAACAAATATTAGGTTCGAAATTAGCTGTATTAAAACAGAACTAATTCTTATTCTAAGTGGAGGAACTGAGATCTGCACTGACAACTCGCCAAGGAGTGTTTTATCCCCCTGCCTAACCAGGCCCCAACCAGCCCAACTCCCTGAAGTAGCGGAGTAGGACTTTCGGTGTTGTAACTAATTGTTTGAGCAAGTCTGCGGATGTAGATGGGGTCTTCGCGTCCATGAGATCACTACATGTTCCACCGTCTCCTCTTCCTCAAAGCAGCCGCGGCACAGACTGCTGTCTGTAGCTCCGGTCTTGTGAAGATGATGATTGAACTCGCAGTGACCAGTAATGACTTCAACCATCGTGCGGAGGTCTTCACGTCGCATGTTGAGTGTCGCATTTCGAATAAACCTGATGTCATTATTGCTAAGTCATCGGCGTAAGCTATTGTGTAGATACCTTCTCTGTTCAGTGAGAAGTGGTGACAGAACAAAACTAACTAGAGTAAATAAACACGGTCATTGAATGTTGTATGTAAAAGTAAACAGAACCGTAACCCGGGCGGGTAACAAGCTGCAAGCTGCAATATAAATCGAGAATACATTGTACTTTGTTAGCTTTGTTTAGCTGTGAGATGCTGGTAGCAAATAAACGACAGAAAAAAGGCAAAAGGCAAAAGAAAATGGCCGCAGAAATAGTCTTCCACTTCCATATTAATCAAGATTTTCCCGTTTTTTACTTCAGTAAGGTTAAAAGTAAAGCTAAGAGTTCATTGCTGAGTTCAAATGGTATTTAATAGTTCAGTAGCTTCAATATTTAGATAAATTTCTGGATTCAGATAAGGAACACGTCCTTGTGCCGTATATCCTTAAGGCACTAAAATGTTATATTGTATGATATGTAGGTATACATACATAGTCTTTGTTTCAGGAGACGCACTTGAGGAACGAAATGAAATTATGCCGTTGTAAGTCCCAGAGGGCTGGATATTTTCCTATGTGTAGTTTTTTCTTTGGCATGTTTAGTATTGTTTTTTATGGCCGGAAAGGGCAATAATGGAACAGATTAGGGTTACTCTTACCTGTGCCTGATTGTCTGTCTTGAAGTCTTTCAATAAAAGCATTTAGTACCTATGTGAATAGCTGGCTTAACGTAGACGATCATTTTTACCTTTATACACCTTAAAAATCTGATATTAACAGTGAAAGCCCAGCTACCATATGATCGGTCTTCGACGTCAAATTACGGACGACTTTTACGGTTTATAACAAAAGATAATCCTTCCTACTCCTACCTAAATCTTTATGGCATATTCTCGGACCAATATCGATAAATCTAAATTTAAAATTTCAGTAAAACCCCGAATCCAATGCCTTAATTTCCTTAAAAGTAAAACACCATAATTTTGTGTAATGTGCACGCGATGCGATTTCATTTGATACCCCACACTAGTATATTTTCAGATTTTCGGTCTTCTTTCCCCACTCTAACCCCCATAACTTTTAAACGACATTACCGATTTTCATGAAACACTCGCGCCAGACTCACCTTTCATACAAAAAAACTAAATCAAAATCGCTCCATCCGTTCGGGAGCTATGATGTCCCAGAAAGACAGACTGACAGACACACAGACAGACAAACATACAGACAGACAGACCGACAGACAGACAGACACGTCAAGCTTATAACACCCCTCTTTTTTTGTCGGGTGTTAAAAAGAAATACCAATACTCATAATTCACTAGCAACAGTTAATATATCAAAACATTTATGCAAAAGACTTCCAGTTTAATAAAATTGTCACGTTCGACGCTGGCCCAATAGAAGTATTCCACAATATTGCCGGCAAAACAAAACTCCTGATAAAATAAAGATTCGGAAATTGCGACACAAGGAGCACGTATGGCGACGTATCCAGGTCAGTGAAATCTCTGGGACATGAAGTAATGAAGTCACAAAGATACGTACCTCTGTCGTCGTCCGATGGTCGAATAGTAAATGACTTTGTTTGTGCTACGTTCGTTTGCGGTTTACTCCTTATCTTAATATATATAAATCTTGTGTCACAATGTTTGTCCTCAATGGACTCCTAAACCACTTAACCGATTATAATAAAATTCGCACACCATGTGCAGTCCGATCCAACTAGAGAGATAGGATGGTTTTTACGGCGAGAAAAATTCGAATAATTTCCGGGAAAATTATATACCCGTGCGACGCCGGGGCAAGCCGCTAGTTGTATATAAAGACGTAAGACCTGGGGGATGTATCCATTGGCACCATGGTCCTTTGTTTTTTTTTTTAACTTTATTTAATAATACTAAAAAACATTGGTTTAGTGATAGTTGGCATCACGCTTCTAAACCATGTTTTTTGTGTACTCTGTGTACTATGAATTCATGAAAATAATGTATTTTTAACCGACTTCAAAAAGGACCTCTTCCTTTTCTCAATTCGATCGTATATATAATTATTTTTTTATGTATGTCCGCGGATAACTTCGTCGTTTATAAACCGATTTTGAATTTTTTATTTGTTGGAAAGGGAGTATCCCATGGGTGGTCCCATGGTAAGGAAACCAGGATCTGATGGTGGAATCCTGAAGTAATTGAGGGTAACTCTCGAAAAAATTGTCTTTCCGACTTGTGTGTTCCTTAATATTATTCAATATAAAGAATTTTAAAGCCCTATTATTAATGAGGGTCTGGTGTTGATCTGATGATGAAGGAAGTGGCAGTCGAGGGAACTCCTCAACGATTTACAGCAAGTACTTTATGTTTGGGTTTGATTTACTTATATTACTGAGACCGTTTATTTAAATGGGTTTTAAGTGATATTGATCTGATGATGAAAATGAGTCAAAGAAACTATATAAGGTATATTTAAGTAGAGCAAGGTAGGTAGGAGGTAGAGCATGCTTTCTAGGCCTACCGATCACTAAAAATCGTGAAATATTTTTTTATGCCTAACTTTTTAAGGCCACCTTGTTTCGAAGATTTAGGCATTTTACTCGCCCAGTCAACTTGCATGCGCGCTACGCGGGAGCCGACTTGATATGAACTCCGGCGAACTTTGTCGGCAGCAAGAACGCCACAATACAGCATAATGCAGTAGCTACGGTGATTTTAATTTTATTTTTCTGTATTTTATTAGTATATTGATTATTTTATTGACTATATTTTTTTTATTTGATTGAAATGAAAGTTTATTGTAGTAGGTATGTAGGTATTGAATGTATACATAATTTTTCTTACTAAACTTTTTGAATTAGTGAGGTGATAATTATGATTGAAGCATTTGTGGTAAAGAATACAAACAACAAAATGAAAACAAACATAATTGTTATGTACAATATTTATTCTCATTTATAAAAAAAAATACATTTTATATGAGGAATAAAATGCTTTTTTATTTCATTGTAATTTAGAGTTCTAGTGCTAGCTGATTGCAAATTAATAATGTTTTGCGATAAAAAAATCTCTTTTTCTTTATTTTGATTTTGTGTGTGAAGTGTCAGATTCCGTATGGAGGCATACCACGAGTGTGTCTGGGGTTGACGATTTCTGGCAGCAGACATTGGACAGGTGGTAAAAGTGTGATAATTTTGATTCCATCTTTGATTTCCAAAATTCATCATCTTTTTCGATTCTTTCGATGTGTACTGTTATTATACAGTTGCCGAATATTTAAATGACAAAACCATTGGTAAATAAATGTAATGTGTAATTATTTTTAATCATTAACTAATATTTTATTTAATTTAATCTGATTTATAAAATTATTGACATGTTTATTTTTTAATTATATACAATTATTATTTAAAATTTCTTATTATTAAATTGTTGTTAATCAAAATGTTGCACGCTCCAATGGGCAAATTACATTGATACAAAACCTTATTATAATACCTACCATTTAAACTACATGTAATAATGCAATAAAGATACTTTGACTTTGACTGGTTCTTTTTCCCGGCCCAAATACCAAATAGACATTGCCGTCGCGACGGCAATGTCGCGCAGTTGTCCTTGTACTTGTAAAACCAATTACGGTTTTTATTAATTGTTGTAGTTTCACTTCTGTCGTGTGCGAATCGCACACACACCTTTTTTTTTCACGTCGCACGTCGCTCGTCGGGCGGGAAGAGCACTGGCACAGGTCCGTCGTCGGTAAGCGCCACCGCGCGACTGACGAAGCCCGCGGGCGTCGCGCCGCTCGCGGGTTTGTAGGTATTTAGGCATAATTAATAGGAAAATAACACTACAACACGCACCTCAGCGATTTGCACTAGAAAAATGATTTATCTAAAGATTGGTGTAAAAATAAGGTAAATAAATTTATTTTTTTAGGCACAGTATTGAAAATGTTTTTTAAAAAGAGGCAACTTTGGTATTTTTTTCTATCGAGCGAAGTTCATCTTATTGTGTAAATGTAAGCGAATTGCACTCTGTAAGATCCTCAACTGAAACATATATTTTTTTCAAAATTTTACGTCAATTTTTGACTGATTCATATTGATTTTAAAAACAGCATTTGCGGTATAAGGGGCCCTTAAATTGTAAAGTTAGATTATTCTCACTGTTGTGATCAGCTGATGTTACTACGAGTAATTTACATGTAACTTTTTTCTGAGCCTTTTCTTGTACTAAAACAAATATTATACGGTGAGCATGCTAAATAGATACCTACAGGTAAGCATTTTAAGGAGTCAGAGAAGCTTAATGTTACAATTTCCAACAAATATACCGACATGTTTGAATACGTGACGTATTTCTACTTACCCACCCGTACCTTTATGAGTAATGATTTATGTGCAAATAATGGCGCGTTGGTACGTGTTCAAGGAAAAGATCTAAATGAACTGGCAATAAGAAACGAGATACTTTCTTATCGAATTCACAAAATAGAACTCTAGGTCCTTCTAGGTCTTCATGCCCCATCTTAGACCACATCGTCACTTTACATCAGGTGAAATTGTGGTCAAATGAAACCTTCATTTGACCACAATTTCTCTAACATAAGTGTTTTCAAATGGAAATTTAACAGGGCTATATTTTGGATGTAATCAATAGGTTTTATATTATTATATGTGCATGCAAAACTGCCTAAAAGATTATGCCAAAAACGCTTCGTATAAGATCATATTGAATCTATGTCTAAACATGGGTCCAATTGAAGTAAAAAATAAACACGACAAGAATAAGAATAGAATAGAAAATTCTTTATTACACACACACAAGTTATAACATACGATAAGAAATAATAAGCACCGAAAACTAAATATAATTATATAAATTAGATTCGACCTAAAACAGGGTCACAGGTACCCTTGTTTTCCCAATAAATCCATCCAAGGTTGTCTGGTAGAGATAGCTCTTTATCGATAAGACCGCCAATTGTCACATAGTCTTAAGTGGTCACGTATTGTTTTGTATTTTAATTATGTGTGCAATAAAGAATGTTTTTCTTATGGTGGAATGATCAAATATGATTTGAATTATGACTTAATGATAAAACTTATGGCTTACTGGATCGAATAGTAGTGTTTAAAACATAAAACCATAATTATAAAATTCTCTAGTATTTCATTATTTAAGTCGTGAAGATTTGAATGTAAATTTAAGGGTTTACTGGAGAATTCATATGTAGAAAAAAAGACGAACTTATAAAGACGAGCCTCATCGACTGAAGACAAAGATTGGGCCACAAAATAATCTTATAAGATCTTAAGGTTTCAAATTGTTATATAAGCTATCTACATATATATATATATTTATATATATAAACTTATTTAATACTCTTAAATAAGTTTTTTAATAAAATGATGAATGCGGACCTAAGTTATATATGTATAGCTTTCATATCAAAAATGTTATTATTTGCGGCCGTAATATGCGGTTTATTGGTTTTTAAAATCCCTTTACGCTGGCGCTGCTAACCTATTAATGGAATAATTTTCCATGTGAGGCGATGGAATAATTTTATTACACAGGCCTGAAGAGTTAATAAAATGCTAACGCTTTTCATTGGATTTATTAATTTCTGTTTGAAATCAAATGCATTGGAAAAAATCTAAAATATCTAAAACTCTACTCGATTTATCCGTCGGTGTAGAAAATATTGAAAGAGAACATAGTTTATACATTTAATTGTGTGGGTAGAAAAACACCATGTGAGTTCATTTATTTATAGCGTATGTTCAATGGCAATAACTCAGATTTTTATAACTAGATGTCGCTACGCTAAAAAGGGCTAGCTCTAGATCGCGCTGACGAAAACTCGAGATTTTCGGTTGTATAGTTTTACATTTTCATTTTACCATATATACCAATATAAAACTACGTAAGCTGATCCAAACTGGCTGGGATCTTCCCCGACGTTCCAGCTGAAGGTGCTGATAATCTATGGGCGACCAGCTCACCAGCTGTGCAGGCAGTTCAACAGCGTATTCAATCTCGGATAACAATTCTATATCTAATATGAAGAAAATACACATGTAAATGTAGGGTAATAGTATGCTTTCCATTAGTTTCCATTTACGTTGCTTTGTTCCATTTATGTTGCTTTGCAGTAGGTAAAGGCCAGACTAGTAATTTTCATTTCTGGCCAGTTTCTAACTAAAAAAGTTTTAAATGGCTATGAATTCTAAATACAAATTAATTTTGCATTAGTGGACGCGATTTTCTCTTTTAACTTTTTCAACACATTCAAAATACATAAATAAACAGCAGAATGCAGCACTGCAGTAAACAGAGAGGAAAATAGTTTCTCAGTTTTATCTATGACTAGAATAGAGTTATTTGATCATAGAGGTGCTTTAGATCCACAAATGCTTTAGATTCCTAAAAAAAATATGTTTACTGTCTGTGCTTGTGCCCTATTGTATGAATTTAGGGATTTTCCCTACTTTTCCAATTCAAGTCTTACGATCTTTCACAGAATATTATAATAACACCTATTTACTAATATTTCATGTGTAGGTCTACGTACTACGAAAGTCTTTGGTGACGTCATCAGAAGTATCGAGATCGTTGTTTCATATTAATGTTTGAATGCGAAGTGGGCTATAAAAAGTAGACGTTTTATTATTAAATTTATATATTTTCGTATATTCAGAATATGTAATAAAATAACAATAAATTTATAATAGACAAGGTGTGTTAAAGTTTGCATACACGGTGTAATACGGTCGATGGATCAATAAAAGCTGAGAGATAGGTGACCTAAATACCCATCGATTTAACCCATGTATCTTAAGTTAGATTTTTAGTTTTATAAGTTTTTTTTGCATCACCACCGACTTGGTCCACAAAAACTGAGTTTTTGAGAAAAATATTAATATCAGAGTCGTGATTTTTGGCACAAGCTTAGCTAAATAGTGGTTGGTGCTTACACGAAAATCAATTTATAAGTTTGTGCTTTTATATTTACTACTCTAGTATTAACATTTTTCACAAAATATCATTTTTTGAGGACCAAGCCGGTGATACAAAAAAAGGTGAATATCTCCAAAACTGTACAAAATCGGGGAACATACATGAGGGGATTAAATCGATAGGTCTTTAGGTCACCTATCTTCCAGCTTTTTTTGATCCGTCGACCGTGTTACACCCTGATAAAATGGAAAGGATGTGAATGGCACTCACCAGGCTTACATATTCACATACTTTCCGCCTTTTATACCAATTTTTAAACACCTTGTATAAATCACATAATATATGGGTATTTTTCCCTCCCTGTGTCATCATATTTCTTGAGGCACTGATTTTCACACGTATGACATATTCTAATGGTTTTTTGATCATATTATCTGAGCGATTGCCTCAGATGTTCATTATTCAACATCTTCTTTTACACATTCAGATGGATATAATAATTTTTCCACGTTTTTTTAAGGTTATGCGAATTAAAATTCGTTTTTACGAACCAAATTGCGAAACTAGTAGTCATAGATATTTTACAAGTATTAAAACCCCATTAGTAACAGCTTATTTATATATCGTATAAAAAAAGAGATCCGATTAGCCCCATAAAATAAAAAAAAAATATATATATATATATATTTTATTTTATTTTCATAGTCTCTTTAATGTAAGAAATTAAGATAAGATAACTAGTATACGATATTCTGAGAATAACTCAAATATTTAGAATTATCTAAAAACTGGGAAATATTTTTTTAAGACGCGCTCGAAAATTATAACTAACACAAAAACTAAAAGATTGCGGTCATCATTGACAATAACATATGGGTCGAATAAATACAATCCATAAGACGAAAGGATCGGGGTTGCGGAGGATTATAAATTCGCATATTTGCAATTTGGCACTCCTTGCCAATGCGGTATTAAAAATATTACCAAATAACTTATTTTTATATTATTCGCCCCTTGATCCTATTCGCCTCGCTCTACCCTAATTGAACTGTACCTACAGTAATTCTAAAATAAATTATTTTGATTTATGAATAATATTTTTTATCAAACGTATAGAACGTACTCTTTATGTAAAAAATAACATGTTTCATATTTTTATGAATACGGGGGCAAATCAGTATCTACATAAATTATGTACTTAATTATATTTATAAACTAGTCGCATATGTTAAAATTTATTATAAAAATTATTGTATTAAAAAAAAAAAGATAATAAATATAATAGATGTATATATTTCATTATTTAAATTATGATAATAATTCATCATAATTTCAAGTGTAGGCCGTCCACGGCTATACATAAATCCAGTTATTGTGCGACCCCGAGGCCTTTACGCATGCTAGGTTTAAATATTACCATACTATTCATTATTTTTGATGTATGTTCACTGGTGTGTGTTATAAAGGATTTAATAATCTATTTCTTTGCCAAGTCGTCCGTTCACCTAGTCGGTAGACGATGATCTCCAACAACCATCTTCTCTACTTGCTACCCGCCTACGTTAAAATAGTAGCACATTTCAAATATTCAGGTTAATTGACTTACTTCCCGAAGAATGCAGTCGAAACTTGTAAGATTATATATAACAAGAGACTTACAGCTTCGGTATGTATAGGGTGAACAGCAAACAATATGGCGGCCACAAAACTTGCAAACTCCGGCAGAAACATCGCGCATACTCTGAAACAAGAAGGAGATACTTTACTGTCACGTTAATAATCTTAATATATATATAAATCTCGTGTCACAATATTTGTCCTCAATGGACTCCTAAACCACTTAACCGATTACAATAAAATTCGCACACCATGTGCAGTTCGATCCAACGTTTTTACGGCGAGAAAAATTCGAATAATTTCCGGGAAAATTTTATACCCGTGCGACGCCGGGGCGGGCCGCTAGTTCTTATCTAAGTATTTATTAATAAGCCGTGTTGGCTAAGTGGGAGGACACTCGACTTTCATTCCGAAGGTCGTCAGCTCAAACCCCGCCTCGTACCTCTGGATTTTTATTCTTGAGTGCGAGAGTTATGTGCGCTTTAAACACGTGGTTTAACGGTGAAGGCATACATCGTGAGGAAACCGGCATGTTCTGAGAACTTTAAACAGTGTAGGTGTTGGACCAATAAAACATAGGTTTTGTACCAAAAAGCAATAGCGAGCGAGAAAACGAAACGATTATTATGAAATTTAATATGCTTATTCAGTAGGTCTGAGAATCGGCTACTATCAATTTTGCAAAACAACGTTTGCTGGGGTCAGCTAGTATAATTATAAAAACAAATATATATCTATACTATTATAATGGCCTGATATCTTGATTTTCAAAGCTTTTCTAAGCTAACATCGTACAAAACACCAATATGTAAATGTAACATAGGTACTTAAGATAAGATAAATAAGAAATTATATACCTAACGTTTATAAGCGATTAGAAACTCTAGCCCTGTTTTTGTTCGGTTTTGCAAAAGTTCTTATCAGTCTTATTATTAGTTTTCTTATATGCTTTCAAGAGAATTTTTGAGTGCTTACCCGTTCGACCCAAGATTTTTCTACCCAATAGGTATTTTGCTCCGTTCATCCCAAAACAATAGATTCAAGTTACCCGTTCTACCCACACCTACTTATTCCTAATTTCTATTGTTTGAATTCAAATAAATGTCATAGTGAAATACTAAAGAAGCAGGGTCATTCATTACATTAGTCAAAAAATGCAGAATTTCATTAAAAATATTTCATTATTAATATTTTATTATTGTTTAGATAAAATAGTCAGTTAAATATTTGTCTACTAGTATAATCATAAAAATAATCAACCTTTAAAGAAACAAATAAAATAATAATAGTATAAAAAATAGTTCATCACTCTTCAGATTCAGGTTTGGTAGGTAAATATAAAGTTACTTTTCTAAGTTATCTTGGTACATAATATCAGTCATGCAAAATCTAATTTTTTTCGTGATGACATATTTTAAACACTCGGATACGGACAGGTACACATTTTTAATTCAATAAAATATATAATATTTATACGTAACAATAGGTACAATTAAACTATATGAAACCTATCGATGGTATAATAGATTTAAAAATATTTTCTTGATTAACATAAATAAAAATCATCTAAATTATTCAACACACATAGATAAAACAAACACATTTAAGATACAAAAGTCGACATGTTTTCTAAACAATGTCCCACTGAAATTTTTCGTGTAGCCAAATCCATACACTACCTCAATAGATAAGAAAAACAATGGTAATCCTTACCGTTGTTGATTGGATTATCTATTGTACATACAACAAGTTCTCCTTCCTTAATTTTTCTAGGTGTTGCACGTGCACTCGATTAAAGAGATCATAAACTATTATTACCTCCTTATTTTAGTTAGAAAATTTGAAGTTACTGTGAGTAATAATACCATCAAGGTTTTTTATAAATACTAGCGGTCCGCCCTCGCTTCGCACCTAGTCTCGTCGAAATCAAAACCATTCTCAAACCCAGTTAAACACACACAAAAATTTAATCAAAATCGGTCCAGCCGTTTATGAGGTTTTCAATGACTAGCACACGTACAAGATTTATATATAATAACTAGCTATACACGCCACGGCGTTGCCCGTGTTTTTGGATTATCTCGCGGGATCATAATATCCAAAATCAACAACTACTAATAAATTCAAAATTAATTAAAAAAACATTGTCCAGCGGACAAAATTGTGAATCTAAACCATTCCTAGATCCCCTTGAACACACACAAAAAATTTCATCAAAATCGGTCCAGTCGTTTGAGAGAAGTTCAGTGACATACACACTCACAGAAGAATTATATATATAAAGATATACAAATTACGGTGTCTGAACTATTTAGAATACACTGTGACTCAGATTTTTGCTTTGGGTAGAACGGGGCATATGTTTTGGGTTGAAGGGGTAAAAATATTATTGGGTAGAAAAATCATGGGTTGAACGGGTAAGCACTCGAATTTTTCTGCTAAAAATACTCCACAGCTCCCTCTATTATTAAAGCTGTAAAGAACAGCGCAATATCTCAGGTCGCAAAGTTCTTCGCAGTGGCATCGAATGACAATAATTGAGCAAGTTTCCACAGACGTGGGAACTGCCAAGTGGCCAGGCTTGGCGTAAGGACAGGAATAACCTATTTAGGTCAGGTCACACCGATTCTTGTGCTGTGCTATTTTGTATTATGTCCTATCACGTAATGACGCGTCGGTGTAATTGGCTATCACGTCGGTCGTGGCGCTATGGAGATGCACGTTCGAATCCTGTGCGCGAAGTTACGGATGTGTCTTTGTTGAGGGTAATTGCATTGTATCACATCTACTAAAGACCAAGAATATATATCGCCATTTCATTCGTCCAGGGACAAAACATAGTATTATTTGTAGATTCATCTTTAGAATTTTTAAGCAGCATCTCCTAGTTCATCCCTGGATAGCTGAAAGTACATCTAATTGAGACTAACGCGGGTAAGGTGCGCCCACTACCCCAGACGGAATTAAGCTACTCGTTAACGACTTTTGCAAAAACGAAGCTATCTCTTAAGGCACGTTTCAAGAAGCAAGCTAGGTCATGGATTTATGTTACTTAACTGGTAACTAACTAACTATTACGTGGTTAAAAATATTCTGTGATAACGGCTTTCTTTTCTTTGAATTTTATATGCCACAAAAATGGCACGTAGAAACCATCTTGCTTGAGTTTTAGCGCATTACTCCAGCTCACAGACAGACAGACAACTTAGTCTTAGTCATAGGGGCCCGAGTAATAAAGGTTTTCTTTTCTTTATATACCTATAATAACTAGGTTATGTGTCACAAAATGGAACGTAAAAAACCTTCTTGCTTGCGTTTTGGCGTACCACACCACTCGTATCATTTTTATACACTTGGTGGTATTATTTTGTGTTGACTCTACGTCATCTAACGGCCAAAGCTTTTTAGTTTTATTTGTAAAGCTAAGAGATTTATATAGATACGAGTTCATAGAATTCGCGTGGATAAAGCATTGTGGAGAAAAGGTTCAATTAATCTATTAACACTTTATTACAAACGAATCTATGGTTTTAACTTTTGTTAATTCTTTCTCTATGTCCTAGGAAAGAAAAAGAGCCCAGACAATAGGAATTCTTAGTAAACATACGGTATGAATGTAGTATACATATTATCTGTGCTCCTCTAAAGATAAAATTAAAACAACTTTAATAATTACACCTACAAAGTTAATCCTTCAGTAATAAATTGTGGATTCAGCTCAGGTGCAAACTTATTATAAGATTTTGTCGGTTAATTGAGACGAAAGCAAAGAGACGTGACCTATCAAAGTCAGCAAGTTTTATCACAGTCTAGTTTGCGAAAATGTTCGCCGAATTATAAGAAACTTACTTGACTATTATTTAAGAAGTTACGGACTTAATGTCACTTTTACCGGATTTGATGAATCGTTATTATAAGATTTATCTTTATCTTTTAGTTTATGTATTGAAGTAGTAGGTAGTATCTATCTGTGTTATCTATACCTTAGATTCGGGTTTAAATATATTACGACCACTTTCAAGCGAAATAAATGGATATATCATAGGGACATTTGTATGTTTAAATGTCACCGAAATTAAGAAAAAGAAAACTGACTTCAATACGAGTACGTATAGATTTCCTCTTCATAAAAGACGTTCAAACCAATAGTTAAAGAAAAACAGTTCTTAAGATACAAGATGCCGTTTGCAAAACATTTCCAGAAACATTATTTAAATCGAGTTTCTTAATTAAAAAGGGGTGTTAGGTTTATGAAAACGCTACTTGAATCAAAGGAAGTGCGAGAACCTTTTTAATTAAAACTCAGTACCTAGCCAGTTGTCAGGTGCTTCTATATGAATTATCTCATATTTCACAAGAATATACGGATTATCATATAATTAAATTTAATGACTATGGGTTCTTAATAATCCCTCGAGATTTCTACTAACATTCTTCTGAGACTATAGATTTTAGTGCTGTAATTGCTAAAAGCCCTGTGGACCATAAAATTGTCTTGTATCACTATACTAGTACATATTTATATTTTAGTAGAAAAATATTATTTAAGGGCTATTGTCTGGGCTCTCAGTCTCTGGTGGTAGGCTTTAGCCGCGGCTTGTCACCACCCTCCGGTCTGGGCCAGTGCGTGAAGCGATTTTTTCGTGATTCGTAATGTGGCCCGGAGAAGCCATCTACCTTCTAGGACTTCGTGCCCCATCTTAGACCACATCCTCACTTTACATCAGGTGAGATTGAGGTGAAATGAAGGCTTATCTAACATAACCATACAATAACATCCAAGCAAACACTATGTTTATTGATGGCAACGATGAAGTAGATTTAGATTTATTTAATACCTCAACCAAGCGTCTTAAACACTGGTTGAGTAGTTTTTTCTTTGAGTAAATATTTATTGTAATTTAGTTTGTATTTTAAGTCAAATGTGCTGTCTTTTTCCTATTCGACTGTTTTATATAACTATTAACTTTTTCTTATATCTGTGGAAACTTATAATTAGCCGTTAGTTACACACTGTGTTTAGTATTTAGTTACCTAGCTGTTAGTTTTCCTAAAATTATAAAATAAAATAAATAAAATAATAAATATAAAAAAATGCCTTAAACTGCGTTACGCGGGCGCGGGCGCGTCAGGTCTAATGCCCGCTTTCCACTGCGAGCGGAACGGCCCATTACGGACTCCGCTATACTCGTAACGATGGTTTTCATACATGTGCTTCCACCAAAGTGGAGCGGAGTGAGCGAGTTGAAAGAGTCACATAAGAGGTTAGCGAGTTGAGCGAGTTCAGTTTTCGTTTTCAGTGGATGCTGAAATAAATGATTTTTAACTCTTTCTTAGTGGAGGGCAAAACAATTTATCATTTCAAACTACGTTCCGGTTGACAATTTCTCGCTCATTTCACTTACGCAGTGGAAAGCGGGCATAAGACGCACTCTGTGTTTGAAGCCCTTATGCTAGCTTCAACGGATTGGTTACACGCATCGTCTCGCTACTTATACAAATTGCACTTCACGTAAATTTTAAGTCCTTTACTTCTAACACAGGACTTCCATACAAACTCCCAGCCACAGATTATAGCCCCAGAATATGATTAAAAAAAAATACCAAATTCAAATCGCATAAAAACCTTCAATGTATTTTCTAGTATCTTCAAAAACAAAGGACTTTCAAACAAACTATCACCCCCGTTTTACCCCCTTAGGATAAAGTTTTTTTAAAATCCGTCCAACGGACGTCTACCTATAAAAAACCTAACTGCCAAATTTCAAGTTTCTAGGTACATACATATAGTTTCTAAGATTTCGTGGTGTAATTAATCATTGAGTGGTAAAACGCCTTCTTGTAATTAATTAAAAAGATCAGACAATTCCTTTGACGTGGCTGTACGCAGGAGAATTTATAAGGAAGTTCATTTATATACCGTAGTTCTGTAACCAGCCGTTCCTGCATAGATTCCTGCCGGTAATCATCCGAATTAAATATAATTTAAGCTCGAACCCCTTGCACTCTATTTTACAAGATGGCGACCGGGGGACACGGGTGGCGACCCACAAACGTGAACTTAAGCTCACAATTTGATTTTTGACTCATCAACCTACTTATACCTACTACCTAACCTACTTGTTTCGACGGTTCATCGGTCGCCTACACTGCAAGGCGACACCGCCGTAACGGATGATCCACGATGCTGATACTTTAGTTTAGTTTATAAGATTTATAGTTTTATTTATGTAAGTCTATAAGGTATATGTTTATATGGGCCTTAGAGGGCTGAAATAAATTATTTATTATTATTATAACCTCCAATCAAAATTACTGCCTCTGTGGCGCGTTGAGCGAAGGTCCGATTACGGCGCAAGAGGTAGCGGGTTCATTAAATTTAACATTATTAGGAAATATTAATTATAAATAGCTCCTTTAAATAGCTGACACCAAGGACCGGTGAAGTTTGGCTTGGTTATCTAACATAGTATTGTAAACCCCCATATCTTAACCTATATCTAAAAAGTCACAAATACCACTAATGATTGCAAGATAATAATCTTCGAAACTAGGTCACCACTTATGGAAGCGACAGAGTCGAGGTATCATATCATGTGAAGCATTTTGGGCAATCTATTTGAATTGTTAGACACCAAAAGCGAGCAAATACCCTAAACTGAAACAGGGCATAAAATTATAGCATGAATTTAGGTAATTGCTGCTTCCCTCTGCCGCCTCGAAATATGTTTTGTCCATTCATAAAGTAATGAGGGTAGACTATGACATTGTGACACAATTATAAGTCCTGTGCTTTACCTACTTTGTGAGAGTACTTAGTGAAAGAGGAATGCTTTTGGGAAAGTTTATGGTTTTAACGGTCCGAGTGGGGTAAGGTTAAAAAGAGTAGGTCAACCTTTTATTTGGAGTAGATGACTGTTCTCGAGACCTCAGAAGGGTATATAAGTAAAATTATTTTTTCCGTTATTCAGAATCATAATTAAATGTATTTTTTTAGTTTTTCTTGCAAACGAATAATCAAGACGTTGCAGTGCATAGAAGTTTCGCGTGACGTAACACTTTTGTGCGATTTGTACCAAATTTTGCAGTCTCAAGCCCTCACTTTTTTTTTAAATTGATAATCCAAAATAATGGGTAACCAGTGTTTTTGGACGGACTAAACAGAATACCATTTTTTTTATGTAGTAATCATGCCCAGTTCGCAAGAGAAAAACATCAAGTCAACTATTTAAAAAGACGGATGCATTGGTTTTGGGCGGGTTCAAGATGGATTCAAACCGCTTCCAACCAAAATATAATAGGAAGCAAAATCTCTAGTACCTAGAATGCCTCTAGTACCTATATCCTATTGCTATCATCATATTTATCATCATACTTTAACAATAAACTATATGAAGATGAAATTAACCCTATAAATGTAAGTTCTTCGAGTATAAACTCCCGATTCCTTAAAAAAGCACATACTCGTAAATAACTGTGAAACACAATGTAAATCTAGAACATGTTACCGCTAATATGTTATCATGAACAATGCGATAGCTCCAACTACTTTGAATTATGTAAACGGAACCAAACTACCAAAACTATGAGTACCTACTTTAATATACTCAAAACGTTTCACAAATTAGAACATCCGATGCAAAGAGCAAACATGAATTACTTAGTAACTCCATTATAAGTTTTCCACTGTGAAATTATACGAGTCGAATATAATGCTGGGCCTAAAACTTCGCCCTGATACACAAACTTGATTGGCCACTAGAATTCTCAACTTTTGAGTGGAAAACAAGTTGTCCCGGTTGATGGGAAATTGGTTTATGATTGCAGTTAAAATATATTTTGTACTATGATTTTAGAATTTCGGAATCGTGATCGGAGTTTGTTAACTATTTGGTATAGGCCATCTGTTACGGTCCAACACGCTCGGCGAAACTTGAAAGTCGATTAATTTATTTAGGCACTAATTTAGGGTTATGAATGACGTTTTTCACCAATCGCTCTATTAGCCCTCTAGTGGACCGATTTTAAAAGTGTTTTTTTTGTATGAATACGGCTGAAAGTCAAAACGTTTATTTCCTAAGAAGCACAGGGTAAACATAGACAGAAATAAGTAGGCATATTAGGTACCATACATAGCGAAGACATCAAACAGGAAATACGTTATTGCGTTTCCTGACACACTAATTAATATTCAATACTTAATCTTTAGGTCAACATCTGTATTACATTTAGTAGGTGGGCCATCTAATATTGAATTCAAAACAGTGAAATGATACAATTAATACGCCATTCCAGTTTCACAAGGGCGAACCTAAGGAAATTTTCACGTCATTAAATGGATTATAGTGGCCGTACGGAAACGGGCAAGAAGTCGGCCGGTAATATACGTTTTATCACCCATTTGTGGAAATGAGAGCGAGAGGTTATAAGAGTAGTTTGTTTCTACACAGTATGTTAAACAATAAGAGGGTAATTTATCACTGATCATTCAATGTATGATAATGGTTGCTCGAGATGTAGCACCCGAGTTTACGTTGTTACAGTAAGAACGTAAACTCGGGTGCTACATGATAGATATCGTCTTTCGTTTTTCTATCTTTATATCCTAAAATATTCTCTAAGAAGACTCTAAGCTATACAAAATCTGTGACGAAGAAATCTCGAGCAACCATTATCATACATTGAATGATCAGTGATAAATTACCCTCTTATTGTTTAACATACTGTGTAGAAACAAACTACTCTTATAAAAGGCTGAAAACCTGAAAAGGCTTTAAAAAGCTGACCATGGATTGGCGCATATATTTAAATAATAAAAATCACTTTACTTAAAAGGCTGTGCATCGAAGCAACTTGGAAGTGTAGATGTACTAATGAATTTACGTCCGCTTCTGCGCCTATGCATACGCAGCGTCATTCTGAATGCCAGAGGCAACTAGATACACTTGTTCTACCTTTATCCGACCCGCGCCCGTCGCCAGCCCTATCTGAAAGAGCACTAACAGCGCATCGTATGTGGTACAGGCGCAGGGCTAAGCCTTTGGCCTCTTAAAACCAAGCCGCGCCTCGATTCGGTTCGAACTGACCCTAACATCAAAATTGCAAACAGAAATGTTCACCAAATACAAAATAATTGTATTTGGTGTAAACCGACTGCATTAATATTCTCAGCGTCATTCACTGACAAAATCGAAACCAATTTCGAACATTGTTTCACACGACTACAACCGAATCAACACTCAACTGTGCTTTTTATTGTTAACATTGGCTATACAGTTTATTTTCATTTCGGAAAAACTATTCAAATAAATAACTATATAGTTGAATTTTTGGGGAAACCTTTGCGGCGTGGGTTTCCTCAATTCATAAGGAAACCGTTGCGGCGTGGGCCTTTTCCGGCTTCATAGCTACCCAGATAGAAGCTATTGAGTTCATCACACTTGACTTTCATTCCGAAGGTCGTGGGTTCAAACCCCGCAGTGCACATCTGAATTTAAAACATGCTTTAATGGTGGTGGCAAACTTCAAAACAATAAATGATTATAACTGATTAAAAACTGCACTTGGCCAGCAGTTAAGGTCTAATCTTTCTCGTCACTAGCAACGTAAATAAGGCTGCTTATTTTACTTTCCATTTTTTGAAAATTAATAAATAAAACATTCAATTTAACTTTATTCGAAAAAACCCCAGAGTTTACACGAAATAATTTCCAAACAAAATTTGTAGATCCATTTCGTAAGTAAATATCCTTTGAAAAGTTCTCAGTCAACCTGAAAGTTGTAAAAAAAACTTTTATGTAGCAGTTTTCAACAATATCAAGCCATCCAACTTGGGTTGGAGCTCATGGTGACAATAAGAAGTACATCAAAGCATTTATGATAACTGCAAAGTTTTCAGACGATCTCAATGGCATCAGGTATACATAGCTCGACTGTAGTTTCATCATACTTCATCAATTTATTATGTCTGTCGACCAAAGTTTTACAAAGTTGTACCATCAAGTCCGTAGTCTGCAATGCAAATTTATGTTGTGTTGCCAGATATTTATCTGAAATGAGGTTTTACTACAGAGATTTTTGATTTGAAGGCTTAGGGTTTTTTCGAGATAGAATGTGCAAGTTGGAGATAAGTATGAAGGATTAGCTTTTTAGAGTCAAATGAAACGAATTAAAAATACAATGTAGTGACTCAAACCAGCTAAAAGCCGAAATCAATCGGCCAAAGTTGAAATGATATCTTAATATTTTGGGCGATCAACCAAAAGGATTATTAAATTATGTTTTTAACTTAAAAATGATGCAGCTCTATTATTCAGCATCATCATAAGAATAACTCAAGAGATTCAATGAAAAAAATGGAACTATTCTCATATCCTTTGTTTATGTAGTGTGGATTTTAATTATTTAGGAAAAAAATCTGATAATCCCGTACCAGACTCTCAAACTAATGAAAACAAACGAAACTGGGTGAAATTAACGTTTAAAATGTTTACCAAGCTATTAAGGTTGAAGGCAAATCCAAAGCCATAGTTTATGCCATATTTTAATTATTATAAGAGTTTAAATCTTTACCAGTTCTAAATACTTTGGTTCCACAATAAGCATGATGACATCAAAACAAATAAAACAAAATAAATAAAATAAAAAACGGTACTTATTCTAACTTTTGCAACTATCATCGTTATTAATATTATTTAGATATCGGGAAACTCGAAAGACAATCAATCATAGTAAATATCCCGTTATAAATCTAAATGGTACTTATTCTGTTTTGTCCGTCTGTTAACCCATTCTTTCATCTGGAAAAATAGGTATGGAATTCAAGGGTATTCCCTTGAATTCCATACCCATTTCTATTTTTCCCTTAATCAATTTAATATGAAAGTGCCAAGAAATAGAGCAACAAAGTTGCAAAATAGGGGATTGTGACGTTCAAATTAATAATAAATAATAATAATCAAATCATTTATTTACCAAAGCAGAGCATACAAGAACATACAAATATCAGCGAAGCTCAAACTAAGCAAATCTGCTTGTATCTTGAGACTTCAGAGTGCTGTTTACAAAATGGCGGTTGGTATGCATGTTAGAGATAACGAGATACATGGAGTAGTTTGATTCTACATAAAAAAGAAAAATAACATTATTTAATTGTGCAATCTTAAAAGAACAAAAATAAAGGTGTGTTTTATTATAACAGGTTATTCATTTAATAACCAATTAAAACACATTTAATTGTTTATCACAAAGAAACATGTTAGTAATTTTAAATTATAATTATTACTTAAATTAATAAAAATAAATAACTATTTTTTTCTAAATAAGATTTATCATTCAGTTTGATAGAAAGTATGTGTATGCGTGTGTGTGTGTGTACGTGTGAATGGATGTGTGTGAATGTAGGTGTGCTTGTTTGCGTTTGCACATGCGTGTGAATATGTGTAATTAAGTACAAATTGGACGGACTTATTATTATTTTAAGTAATTTACCCGCAAACTGGGACAAAAAAATAAATGCTGACCTATTTAAGGACAAATTAATAAGCAAATAAATTAATTTGTTTGGGCTACTTTTTGTGCATCTGTTTTAATTTTTCTTTTTCTGGTCATCATCACAATCACTTACACTTGAACATCCACTGCTGGCCAAAGGACCTTATATTTTTAAGTGAGGACTCAAAAATATAAGGTCCAATGCGGGTTGGTGGGTTCCTCGTTCGTTGTAAGGCAGGTAAGGTAGCTTTCTAACAACAATAATGTCTATAAAGTATTAAAACAGTCCATCAAATCTCGCGTAATGCTCTGATGAAGGGAAAATAGGCATTTGTACCTCATAGTACTAGCTTTCTAAGCCACAGAGTTCCACATGTCTTTGGTTTTTACCGCGAGAACAATGTATTTTCCCACGGTAAAAATAAGCCTATAGCCTTCCCCGATAAATGGGCTATCAACCTTTGAAATATTTTTTAAAATCAGATCAATATTTTCTGAGATCAGCGTGTTCAAACAAACAAACTCTTTAGCTTTATTAAATTAGTATAGATAGGTTTCTTATATAACCTTCATCACACAATCATCGTGGTGCGAAATGACACATTCTAAAAGAGCCATTGGGCAATTCATACATTGGTATGAACAGCTCGCGGTATGGAAACTACTCAGGGCCCCAAGTGAGTGATTAATTAAGTCATGGTTTCTATTTTTGATTGAATGAATGACTGATATATTTTGGGAATCTAATCAAAATGGAAGGGTCCTGCGTGAATATGGAAGGACATTAATTGGATAAGAAACGTGGGCTGCTTATCTCAGTGATCTTTTAGTAGATCAATGATATCCAGGACCGCTTGATTCGGTGGTTTGTGTTTGTCGTGTACAATATTGTACATTTTATAAAGAACACAACTTTTTTCAACGCTATATCTCCGTAATGGTGATTCTTAGCGAAAAAAGTAAATGTATATGTTTTATGGATAATTGTAAGATAAGGCTTACCGTTAGCTTTAAAATGCAATACATCAATTTTTGCAACATTTCACCTTGAATACATTTTTTTGCACATCATCAAATAATCAATTCATTGGTAAAAATTTAGTTTTGCAAGTCATGACCGGGCTAAAGGTACCATAATATTACTCTTTTAATTCCATCCCAATAACCTTTTACTATTTATATTTAAATAACGGTGGTACAACGAACTAGTCCTAATAGAATTGATTAGATACTCTTAACTCTATAAGTCAGTTATCTAATTTCATTAGAACCAACCGTACGAGAATCAGTGGATACTGAGGTTGGGTTTCAGGAATGGATTTCGAGAAATGCCATAAATATTCTAGTAGGAAGGTCTCCTTTCTGCTGAATGCTATTTTTGATTGAAGCATGGACTTGCCTACTATACTAATTGAGTACTTTTGTTTTAACCCGACCAAAAAAGAGGGTTGTTATAAGTTTGACGTGTCTGTTTGTCTGGGACATTATAGCTCCCGAACGGATGGAGCGATTTCAATTTAGTTTCTTTTTTGTATGAAGGTGAGTTTGGCCCGGGTGTTCTTAGACATGTTTCATAAAAATCGGTTGAGCCGTTTATAAGTTATGGGGGTGAGAGTGAGGAAAGAAAACCGAAAATCTGCAAATATACTAGTGTGGGGTCAATTCAATTCAATTTATTTATTCCATTAAGATACAACAAGTACACTTGGAAAGGTCAATAATATCCCATCAAAAACAATACTTGTCAAAAAAACCAAGTCGCGCAACTGAGTTGTTCTGCGGTAAAAAGTTGTGAGATCCATGTAATACCAAGTCGGTTATTAATTTATTCAGCCTCTACTTAAGCGAATGTTTTATATAAATATATAGACTTGGCCATCGCACTAAATAATTGAATTTACACGTGCTTTCAGGCTATTTCAAATTTGAAGCTTCTAGGTCTGCTAGAAGTGCCTTATTAAGATACAACAAGTACACTTGGAAAGGTCAATAATATAACAGTATATCATCATTTAAATATTTGAACTTATTTATAGGGTATATTTATAGGGGTTTTATAGGGTATTAAATTAAAGCGCATCGCGTCCACATTACATAATATTATGTTGTTTTACATTTAAGGAAATTATTGGCATTGAAATCGGGGGTTTATCTTAATTTTTAATTAGATGTATTGTATTGTATTATATGGTAGATTTATGTAATAATAAATGAAATAGTCCTTGAAATTTAAAATTTAAAATTATAATAATGATAAAATTAAGTAAGAAAGCTGTGGTCACATTTGTTTAATGTATTTTCTTGACTCAGTGGCGCGGTGGGTGAAGGTCCGTTTGCGGCGCAAGAGGTAGCGGATTCGATTCCCGCCTACATCCCAAGGGGGTTAAGGGGGTTTGGGGGGGGGGGGGGGGGGGGGGGGGGTAGGGGGTTGGTCGATTGTTTTTATGATCTGCAGGTACTTTGTCCTTGGTCTGGGTGTTTAATTTGTATAATAAAAATGTGTAATGTATGTATTATTACATTTTACAAGGATTAGTACATTAAACAACGTTTATTACGTACATTCAAATTCGAATATTTTAATAAACATTCACTTGTTAGACTGAAATTAATCCACGATACAGATTAATTTCTCAACGACTCTAATTTATTATTTACTTTTAGTTTGTTTAAACTGAAACCAAACAAAATGAATTCGCCGAAATGCGGCAACAATAGCTTTCCCAAGATTAATTATTTGAAACAACTGAAGCAATCAATGCTTGATTACAGTTGCGTCTGTAAAGAAGCATTAAAAGCGTACTCGAAACTGGAAAGTATTACTGAGTTTTACTTAATTAATTGGACTTTTGCGGTGATTTTTTGACGAAACCAGTTTTTTTTTGCATTGACTTTTCTTTTAACATTATGAACTTAAGGGCTTATTTTATAAAAAACAGAGTAAACTAAGCAATGGTTGGTTATGTCAAGAGCTATCTCGGTTTGGCACATGACGTGACTGAGCTAAATATGGTGAAACAGGTCCTTAGTATTATACCCATTTGAAATTATAAAGTTTTGGTATTTTTAGTATACTCGAGTGGAGTATCAAATATAAGCACATCGCGTGCACAAAATAATATGATTTTTTACTTTTAAAGAAACTAAAGCTTTGGAATCGGGGGTTATTCTTAATTTTTAATTTATTGTTATTCTGCAAATTTTACTCTCATTTAAAATAAATTGTGTGTCCAAATATGAACTTGTATGTCTGAAATAAACGATTTTTATTTTATTTATTTTATTTTATTAGATATTATATTGTAGATATACTGTATTAATTACTTTTTACTCATAAAATATTTTATCATAAGCAATTCATAAACAATCTATAAGCTTCTTAACGTACTTGAAGCACAATAAAAAAATGAAATTTTCTAGTAAATTGTAACCGAAATTCATAGAGTTAATTCCATCGATATGTACACAGTACAAAGTAAATACTCTGAGTTAATAGATCGAAGAAAACTATTAACCGTCTAATTTGAGGGGCTGATCGATTCAGAATTAAACGAACCCGCCCGTTCGTTAAAACAAAACGTAATTATACCTTCTAAATTGCTTCGGCTAGGAGTGCAATAACCGGGGATGTTCTCTAGCGGAATAGTGAGGAGACACAGTGAAATTCTAATTAGGAATCTTCACAAGCGATTACATAGGATTGTGACTAAAATTTTGACGTTGACGTTTAATCAGACTCCATGTTGTGTTTTAAGCAAATTGACTACTTAAATCATTTGATGCTGTTTATTATTACGTATCCGAAGGGATTGAATATAAAAATTGATATTCTATAAGAGTTTACTAACTTAGGGGGTGGTAAACCCTTATAGAATTTAAAAATCGTACGGTTCGTTGACCGTGATTTTCGATCCGAAATCTGAGATAATTTCGGAAAAATAAGAGGAATACTATAGGCTCCTTTTTATAAAACGTATAAAATGTTTTTTTTTTTTAATATGTGGAAGGAGAGAAAGCTAGAGCCGTTGAACTAGATGTCATAGGGTGACTCCCTATGACCTTATAAAACTACTTTCGTTGGATAAATTCCGTTTTTGAAACGTAACAGTTGTATCCTAAACAAAATACATATGAAATTGAGCTTATGTTGCAATTTTGCTGGTACATAGGTAAAACGCGAAGTTTGTTTATACGAATATGTAAAACACCTCACCAAACGGAAGTGGCAACTATTCTTTACGTACATTCTGTTTTTAACCCCGACCAAAAAAGAGGGGTGTTATAAGTTTGACGTGTCTGTCTGTCTGTGTGATTGTCTGTCTGTCTGTTACATCATAGCTCCCGAACGGATGGAGCGATTTCAATTTAGTTTTATTGTATGAAAAGTGAGTTTTGCCCGGGTGTTCTTAGACATGTTTCATGAAAATCGGTTGAGCCGTTTAAAAGTTATGGGGGTAAGAGTGGGGTACAGAAAATCTGCAAATATACTAGTGTGGGGTATCAAATGAAAGCGCATCGCGTCCACATTACATAATATTATGTTGTTTTACATTTAAGGAAATGCAGGCATTGGAATCGGGGGTTTTTCTTAAATTTTAAATTTAGATTTTATTAAAATAGATATACTAACTTTTGACAAGGATATACATTATAATGATAAGAATTAGTGCCGGTCGGTGGATCCCAACTCTAGTTTATAAGTTTGGATTTGGGTCGCCCGGGCACAAGCAGCTTGCAACCGTACATTTCAGTTAAGCCTGTTTTAATCAGCTGCCCGATCCTCAGTTACTGCTAATTACAGTGTCCACCTTACTCCTGCTTATGTTCAATAACAAATTTCGTCTGTTATCCCATTACGATATTCCCCGGCATTATCGTTTTAATTTCCAAGCTGAAATAGTTTGAAATTAAAATGTTTATTGGGTTAAGTGTTATTGGTTATGGCTATGGGGGCGATTTGTTTAAGCTATATCTATAAACTAGACGTTTTAACAGCAGTTTTTAGTATGCTTATAAATGGGTACTAAAGGTAAAATGTTATGACTTGAATGTTATTGCTCGTTTGCTCTAATATTGGGAAACTATTGAAATATTATTGCGGCTTAATTACTTTGTTATGCAAAGCCATTTAAATTATAGTAATAAGTTACTATTTGTCAATTATATTGTTTACTGTTACTTAGATGTGGTTTTCAGCCTCTCATTTATCATTTGAAATGTATAAATGTTGTTTATAATTTCCTATATCTCGTTTCAGTATGATTAATTGAAATTTCACGGATATGAATTGAATCTATTTGGAAATTATTGTTTTATTTGATATTTAAAAAAACGTATGTATGTTTTTGAATGCTTTTTGAAAAATTGTTTTTATAAAACTGAAAATAATAATATGTAATCAAAGCGAACTATTTTAATCAACGGAATTCTGCAAAATGTAAAACTCAACTGAACTGTAGGCTCGTATTTTTCCGTGAAATGTTTCCATTTTTTATAAAATAATGAAATATTCAGCTGTTATTTAACAAGACAGACGCTAAAAGGATTTTTTTTATAATTATAAAAAAATAATTAAAGTTGAGATTATTTATCGATCCCTTAATCTATACTAATAAAAAAACTAATTTAGTACTTGTATGGATCCGTACCCAAAGGGTAAAACTGGACCCTAATACTGTGACTTCGTCGTCTGTCTGTCTGTCAATACATTTATGTCTCATTTTTACAAACAATAACCATTTTTTAGATATATGCCACTTCTTTATCAGTTAATAATTTCATAATTCGTAAATTATTAATTGCACCCAAAAATACACATATAAAAGTTGATATCCGAGCCAAAATGTACAAAAGGTAAGCTTAACTCTTAAAGAGTTTTCTACCAGCGGACCTCGACATACAAGAGACGTGTTAAAAAGAGTGGGTTGGCAATGTGCACATAGAAAAGTTCACAGAGACACATAGTTCACAGAGAAAAAACAACAATAATTTCCTGTTAGACTAACCTGTAGTACAGTAGGGAAACCAGAGCATGCAGCAGCAGGTTGACTAGGTGGTACCCTGCCGGTTGCAGGCCATGAATCGCGTAGTTCCATCGAAACGTCAGTACAGTCAGCGGACGGTACGACTTGTGAGATTGTTCCTGAGGACAAAAAGAAAATATTTATTGATAACGGAAATAAAACACAAACTAAGTAATCAATCTTCTAATAGCTGATTTTTATCATTCCATAGCCTGTAGGATGCCGTAACGAAACCTTTGATGATTCGTCATGCATATCACAGCTATACACACTGTTGAAACTTGGAAAGTAGATGTATTCTGTGAACCGCATTTAAATTTTTCTTTTTACAGCAATAAGTGTTTAAACTGTTTTTATATACTATGTTTTTTTTACATTTTGAACACACGGAATCCTTGGTGAGTCCATCTTATACTTATCCAATAATTATTGTTATTAATATTATGGGACATTGGTTTTTTTAAATTTTGGAATCTGTTAGACGATGTCAGAGGATTAAAGCCTGAAATATAAATAAATCCAATCCTAATTGTGGGTTGGGGGAACTGTGAACTGCACTGATATCTCACGTAGGAATGTATTGGCCCACTGTCTAATCTGGGTCTAACCAGCCAGTCATTGGTGTTCCACCAACGTACTAGAACGTTATCATTTTCCTGTAGAGCCTCTTGCAAAACTTTACAGCAAGCAAAGAAGTTTTGATTAGTCACTCAAAAAGACAACTCGCTATGATTACATTTCATACAAAACGTAGATCCTATTTTGCAGAACTGTAGCACAAGAAAAACTATCGACAATCGCATGTACCTAATATTTTTGTCGTTGCCAAAAATAACGTAAATCCAGATTGTACAGCATATTTTCTTTTGTGATTTAACAACAAATATAGATCTATACGATATATATCTGAAAAAGGTTTTTTTCAGGGAGCACGTTTCATTGAGAACATCAAACCATCCAATCAAACAGAGAGGAAAAACGTCATATTTCCTTTTCGAGGAGTTACCGTATTTTCCTGATAGATCAATCACAAAATGGACTTTCTAACTTATGGATAAGCTCCGGTAGTGTAAATAATGTATTTGTGTTTGTTTTCTAACCTTTATTTATGAACTTAGGAACTGGGTACGTTGTATCGATAAATCGTGCCTAGACGTGGCTGGACTCTACATTCATTAATTAGGGATAAGAATAGTTTTCGTTCGTTCAAGCTTGTGCTTTTCAGAATTTTTGGAGCCTGAAGAGTATAAATAATTTTGATGTGATCAAATCTGTAGGTATACATAAACTAACATTCGTTTATTTTCGTGTTTTACTTTAATCTAAGTTTAATTTAATAATGTTTCTGTTATATATCTGTTATATTTTCCTGCCATGGTGCATGTTGGATTAAAATGATCTAGAGATACTCACTGTTCGTTTTACCACCTAACTGAGATCAAAAGTGACGTATTTCAATGGTTAAACTTGGTTTAAATTTACACTAAACTATTATCTTTTATCTAAACTCTATTCGTTTCATTTAAAATTTTTGTATTCAAATTGGGCCTTAGTATAAGAGACTAAGTCCCAATTTCAATGCTGTAATTAATTGAAACAGTTATTTTCGGTGTGTTAATAATGACGTTCAGTTTTAAAACTCATAGCTTAAGTTGGTTTTAATAAATTCTAAGAGAACAGTCTCGACACAAAAGAGGACTAGAAACTTCTATCTTTGCTGGAGCGACAAGAAAATGCTTTGAACAACAAGAAACTTTGTAGACAGTAAATTAACAAGCACGTGACTACTATATAATAATAAATCTGAGTAATTTTGTGAAAGTCCGCGTAACTCACGCACAAAAATGTTGTCACATTAACGTGATTCATATTTCAACAAAATTAGCAAATGCTACGCTTTGGAATTAAGCGGTGCCTCTTTAGGTTTATAAATAAACTCCTTAAAGTGGCATAAAAACTTAAGTAATACTTAGATTTAATAACTGCATGAATACATGGAGGTTGCGGGTGCGATTCCCGCCAGGGGACGAGATATTGTACGATCTACTATTTCTGGTTTCGGGTCTGGGTGTTTTCTATGTATCATATGTATGTATTTACAAAAAAAATGTATCTATGTACCTAGTATATCAGTCACCTAACAACACCCATAGTACAAGCTCTGCTTAGTTTGGGGTTAGGTGATGCTGTGTGAGTAGTCCGGAAATATATTTATTTATATTAATTTGTGACTTATACACAAACTACCTACCCACACTATATTTTAGTATTTTTACCAGGTATAATTTATGAAAAAATATATAATGTTATTTTTATTGTAAAGTTTATGTATTAATAATATAATTAAATCTAATTCGTCTATCCTGCATCTTTACACAAACTATAATTTTCAGTAAGTAGGTACTTATGTTTCGGATTACTAGTAAGACTAGGTACACTAGTCCTTAGATGTAGGCGTCCATTTTGTATAAAATCTAACAGTTCCTGGAAAATAAAGATAGTTTTGCTGGAAATACTCACAGATGACCTTTCAACTAAATTTCAGTTCCCGAGGTTACAATTTAATAAGTAATTGAATTGATTATTTTACTGAAAGCAACGAGCTATGTTTTAAAAGTGTTATTTCAATATTTTTAAAAGTTTCTTAAGTCAACGCGTATTTTTTATGATACTTAAACCCTATTTTCTCCTTAAACAGACTTTATATTTTTTTAAATATAAAATTTGTTGTTGTTTTTATATTGCATGCATGCCCCATTTAGATTTGATTTGTGTCGATGCAAATATTTAAAAATTATCTTTATTGGTCTAAAAATATTACACAATTTCTGTAGATTCTTTGATCTCCAAACTGGGGCTGTATCTAGGAGGCCTCCTTAAAAATAAAGTTAAAAATACAAAAGTTAACAGTTGAAAACATTTATGACTCCATAGCAGAATGCAGGATATTACAATTTTGCTTGAAAGGAAAGCAATTCCAAGAGAATTATGTGCGTTATAGATTAAAACATATGTTTAAAACTACCTGAAAGTCCATCCTTAGTTTGTGCCACGAACAAGTTTAGTACCTTCCATTCGCCTTTATGAAATTCCGTGTCAGGTGGGTAGTGTCATTATGGGACGGGCACGCGGGCATATTCAAACAAAGTTTGGGAAATTGCACCGTAGTTTGAACCGAGATGTATTTATGTGGGAGATTATTGAGCCGGAGCGTGCAGTAAAATAAACCGTTCTTGGTTTGAATATTGTTGGAAACATCTATGAGTTTGACAGTTCGATGGTAGCTTTGGTAGTTATAGGTTTGAGTTGAGTGCTCGTTAGCACGCTTGGAGCCTCACAGTTATATGTGAATAATACATATAACACTGAGCTAATTGTCTTATTTTGAAATAGACTAAACGTATCGTATATATAAATATTTAATCGGTCAATTATTTCAATTGACATAATAAAAATGACAATCCCTTCAATTAAAATGACAATTTACTAAAACACTTTTTAAATGTCTATTATTATCGTAAGTCTCTGTCACTAAACGATTGATATTACCTATAGGTACATAAATCTGCTGAGGGCCTCAAGCGTTTTCCACCCCAATTTTTTAAGCAATTCTGGGGAGATTCACGTGGGGTATCAGTAATATCGGCCGCCAATATAAATATATTCTTAAAAGTACATTATTACACATATTTGTTCTTATTTCCTTCACCCACGGCGTTTGGTTCTAGAAGTATTGAGGATTTTTTTTTTTTGAAGTTGGCAAAGATGGGTGGATGTATCTGGTCATCGGCAAACCACATTTATCAACGTTTTTGGCAATACAGCAGCACAAGGGATAAAAAAACAGATGCTGGTGGTACCTGAAATAATTTAATATAAACGGGCTAATATAAGCAAAAATACAACATAAGGTGCACTTGTCTTGCGAGCAACAAACGAACGCAACAAGATTGAGCCAATGCAAAGATTGCGAAGCAAGTAAAGCCGATCAAAGAAGCTTATAGTCTCATTCCAATTACGGTACCACGCAATTCACATAATAGTATTAAAAAAGCAATATAAGAGTTCTAAAATACTACCGCGAAGTCTTGACTCGAAACTCATTCGTTTCTGTTCGTTAACGTTACGGAATTACCTTTGCGGTTACGACTCGGCTACCGGTTGCGAAAACCCGCATTGGAAATGGCAGAGCATACATCACCAACAACAATATGGCGGCCGCTAATAAATATCACTTGTCACAACTTCGCAAATCCTATTAAAGGTCACCGACCGAAGTGATTTCTCAAACGCTTAGAACTGACGTTCCGCCTCTGGTAATTATTAGGGTCCGTATTCGTAAAGGTTCGGCCCATTACCCTTTAGTAGCAAAAAGCATTTGCAGTATAATATTTCTTACTTGTTTTTGCTGGCTGCTCTAGATACGAAGTATGTTTTGTGACGTTAAAATGGGGATTAGTTTAGTCATCATTATCACTATATGGGTCTTTAGGGCTGGGTCAAAATATCAAGCTTCCCATGAGCATTTTAGAAGAAGGAAGTTTTTAGGGGTTTGGGACATCGACCAACCTAGAATATCTGTGGTTTCGGTAAGAAGCGGCCTGCATCCATCTTATGTCCAAAGTTGCACTTTTCGATCCACCATTTGATAACTTTTTGACAGATTTAGACAAACATCTTCTGTTTGAATAAAGACCTAGTATGCTTTCTATACCTTTTGGTAGATACCTTGTGATATTTTTATATACCGAAACCATCGCCCTCACAACATGTTATCTGATTCTCTGTGCATAATTTTATAGCAGTGATAAACGACACCAATGTGGAAACAGGCGCACCCTCTCATTTCCCTTCATTCATCAGTAACCCTTTACAAATGGATGGATTTTATATGATAAACAATAGAGCTCCGAAGCTTCTGTCAATTTCCTTTCATTCCGCGTCAACATTATGAAATATCCGCAAACAGGTTATTTGAATTTGTTGTTTATTCTCAACGGGGTAAGGTTCTGTTACGGAAGCCAGGGCTAGGTACAAATACTGCGTGTTTTTTATTCTTTTTAAATGGAAGCCGTTGTGTAAGTTAAAGCGGGCATGCTAACCGCTGAGCACCTAGGAGGTTCTATTGGTTGGCCTGGCTTACCGAAGCCCCGTTTTATAAAGCAGCTCATTTCGTTTGCTCGAAGTAAAAGCTTAATTAAAATCGAGCGATGGCCCCGTAAGATTTAATAAGTCTACGTAATAAGTTTCGTGCAGCAAATAGGGCCTAGGATATTTAATTTTGGAGATTAGGTCACGTCGTCTATCGTGATAATTTGGTTTGGAACAATCATAACGAGTTTCAATCAAGATTGTTATCACTTTCATTAATTTGATTGTGACCTTTTCGCGTACCTGTTCTAATAATTGTATAGGTGCTCCCTCGTCGTCATTACTGTAAATAATTTATTCGACTTTGACACAGAAAGCTTGGTGACATTTTGTAGAGCTCCATTAATTAGTTCGTTCCCATAGCAAGGGGGTATAGTGTGGGCGGAAACCGTATCGGAAAATTGCTCAAAAACACTACCTTCCTTCCTCCAATAAGGATGATATAAGGTAACATTTAAGTCTTTATTTATTTATTTTACAAACTGAATTATGCTATGAATAAAATCTAACGTTGCTTTTTAATTCAGGAAACAAATTCTGTATTTTTATCTGGTCACAAACGACATGATCAGACATGTTTAATTAATTATTACGGTACGTTCCTGAATCATATTTGATCATGATCTTAAAGAATGAAAAATCTGGGATGTGTTATTTATTATTGTAAAAGTTAGCACAATCCAAAAATAACTCAATTAAGTAACACAAAGCAGTAATTGAATAACCTTGGATCGCGGTAATTGAATTTTGTTACGACTTTATTCTAATCTTTCTTTCAAGATTTAGCTTATTATTGCACAGTATTTTGCGCGAATTGCTTTTTCTTCCAACTGTTTTGATCCAGGCTTAGACCACGCAAAGGCGACCTTTAGCCCTAGGCAATACTCAGCTCTTTAGTGCTCCGGCGTTTTTCTTCGTTTCTGTGAAAAGTGAGGGCTTTGTTTGTGTACGCGCACTTAGGGCAACATAGGGCTCTTTGTGAAACAGTAAAAGGGACTGCATGTTTACAAACCTTTGAGTCATAAATACTATTATAAAATGCCCTACATATGCCCGCTATAATCGTAACAATGTTTCGGGCTGTGTCTGGTGGCTTCGACTTTCAGAAGATAATAATTTAGTTGTTTTTTTTAGTAACTTCGCGTACGAACCGTTAATACAGCTGTAAGATGTATTACAGGAAAACCTAGTTGTATTCTGAGAATTACGATAAGCGTCTACTGTTCTCATAGGAACCTCATAAGAACACTCCGTCTCTGTGTGTGTGTGGGAGAGACTATTAACATTATACAAAGATGTTAATATGTATGCATGCATAGGTTACACAATAAATAAAAATAAAGGGGGCTTCCATACAACTTTTATACGATTTTTATAATATTATTCAACTTAAAACAAAGAAAAATGCTACTTTTTCTTAGGAAAATATCCTACTCCCGCGGTGAAACCCAATAACCCAGGCAAGTACCACACCATGAAAGTCCATAAATAACCATTTTAATAACTTTACTGTATTCTATGTTCTAAAACCTGTACACTTTAACCGAAAGTCGTTCGCAGCAAATTTTCAAGTCACCTCACGGAATGAAAGGTATATCGTTTAAAATATGAGCTGCTTGGCGTGTTAGTGTAACGACTGACATTAAGGGCATTAATCTTCCCTGTACCTACCCATCTGCAAAATTAAGAAGACAAATTGGGTAGAATAAGGCATGCTGCATTTGGTGGGCGGTTTTATTCTGTCGGGCTAGTCTTTTTACGGGGATTAGGGTAGGTTGATAAAAGATATGAAAAACAAAAGATATGAAGATTTTAATGGTATATTCTAGAATTTTTTTGTCGATTATCGTCAATATCGATTCCTTTTTTTAAAAGCATTCGGTGTCCATCGCAGGGAAAAGTTTATGCCAAACGCCCCTGTCTCTTGTTAAAGTTTTCGAATCTTTCAGGTATGAAGGTCTTCAGCACCACTTCTTGACCACTTGACTTCGTGGTCTTTAGACCACTATTGTGAGATAATTGAAAAATTAAAGAAGAACCATAAAAAGTCAGGATTAGCTAATTTGACTTAAATACTAGATTAAATAAACGTCTACTACCAGAGCAGTTAATTGTAATACGGGGCAAAAAGATGCCAGTGTTACTACTGGTAGTACGATGGGTAGTAACGAGGGTAACGAAGGACATAAACAATTATTTCGTTTGAACCCTGTTATTTGTCAATGATTTATTTTTCCTCGGTGACGCAGTGTAACAACCTATGTGAAGTCAGCTTAAAATATCTAGAGGTAATATACCATAGAATTATTATTCCTGGCACTAGCAACCCTATTGGGGTTTATTTAGTAGATTTCGTAGGCGAATGTACAAAGACATTATTCCTCGGAAACTGTCGTTAAGGCGATCCCGCAGTACGGAATTGGTCTCACAGAGCAATTCTATTTAATCGATAAGAATAGCATTTTGAATCGACTTTCAATCACTCGGAATAGGCATTTAAGTAGTAAAGGTTTTCGTATAGAGAGTTTTTATCTGGAAATAATAGACATAAAGGAATCCGAAAGGATAAAATTGGAAACATAAATTATAATGTATACATTTTTAAATGGATAACTGAGTCTTTAATAAATCTAAATTTAAAATTTAAGAAAAACCCCCGATTCCAATGCCTTAATTTCCTTAAATGTAAAACAACATAATATTATGTAATGTGGATGCGATGCGTTTTCATTTGATACCCCACACTAGTATATTTGCAGATTTTCTGTTTTCCTTCCCCACTCTCACCCCCATAACTTTTAAACGGCCCAACCGATTTTCATGAAACATCGTCTAAGAACCCTCGCGCAAGACTCACCTTTCATACAAAAAGGATATATGTTATTTCGTAGCGGATGCTACAAGTTAAGAAGCTACTATGCTACGGCGTAGGCGTCTACGAATCAAACTTGCAATATTTGAAGAGTACTTGCAGCTTTAATTTCGAATCATCTTTTTTTTACAACGTCATTATTTTATATTAACTTACAGCTATTTCGGACATAGAAAAGGGATTTGGACGAAAAACAAAGATAATATTTATGTGTTGTAGACTATAAATATGCTTACTTTAATTTAAAATCTTAAAAATGTTATTCTAATATTCAATGGTTATTTTGTATATAAGAGTAAGTTACAAAAGAGTACGTAATTTGAGTTTTTTTTTTTAAATGTATATAATAATAGAAAAAAATATTTCTTTTTTTTTTTTTTCAAAGTCAAAACGTTTATTTCCTTAGAAGCCTATGCTTACATGGACAGGTCAACTTAAACCTAATTTAAATAAAGACTAAGAATAATCAAGGAAATAACATTTATATAGAATTGTATATTAAAGGTGCGAATTTTATGTACGGTATATAACACCGTCAAGATGTCTTTCATCACAGCGACTGCACTCTTCAAAGTGGATAAGTGAATTTGCCGTGACGCGCCGGAAAACGTCAAAAGATAGGGCTCTGACTTCTGTCTTTATTTTGTTAATTTTGGGGCTATTTAATAATACCCTCTGATGTTTTTTATTGGGGTTTTGATCAAGTATGACCCCGATTTTTCCGATTTCAAGATTAACGTTACCTTCGAGGTGGAACTGGTATTCATCGCTAAATTTAACATCGCCCATCCCGTTTTCCTCTGAAAAGTATTCTAACACTTTCTGTCATTTTTACCTTATAATAATTGTAGTTGTAATTGTAGACTTATTTTTTAATCATTACTCTTGAACGTTCGTTGGAGATTTAAAGAGGCAGTTTTTTTTCTGTTACTCCGCGACCGCGGCGGCATCGCTTAAATGGTGGATTTCAAAATAATTACCAAACATATCCCGTTTACCTCTGAAAAGTATTCTAACACTTTCTGTAATTTTTACCTTATTTTAATTGTAGTTGTAATTGTAGTCTTATTTTTTTAATCATTGCTCTTGAACGTTGGAGATTTAAAGAGGCAGTTTTTTTTGTGTTCTTCCGCGGCCGCGGCGGCATCGCTTAAATAGTGGATTTCAAAATAATTACAAAATATATGCCGTGCTTTGACTCAGCAAAATAGCAAAAGTATGCTTCAACTAGATATAAAAATATTTCTTCTTTTCCCGCAAGCCCCGGAAGTTGTCAAGAAATTCGTGTTATAAGTTTTAAAATCATCGCTTTGATGCCCTTTATTTTATAAATAAAACATCTTCTCGGTTATCTGATGCATAAATCATTATTATCATTACTTAAGCCATCACGTCAACTTCTAAATACGTCTGTCTCATTGATTTCAATTTAGGGGGAAATGTGCCTTTGTCATTCACCGGATATATTAAGCGAAATTACATTTGAATATTATAACAGCAAGTCAAATCATATGAAACAAAACCACTAATGGATTATAATTTGAATGATAATGATTATATTATAAAATGCTACTCTTTAGGAACAGAAGTTTCGTAATAACTTTTTAGAAACATTAAGAACAAACTTCTCGTGGATCAAATACAAGGCATAATGAGATATAATGACGGGGGAATAAGGCTGATTCTACAATGAAAGACTATAATTTCTGTTTCAAGTGGATATAACGCCTAAAATTATTGGTATAAGAAAGCTGAAGAGAATCCATTATCAAGTTTTGGAAAACGGAAATTGCTTCACTTCTGAGTTAAATTCTATTATGGAGAA
Organism: Gymnoscelis rufifasciata; assembly: GCA_929108375.1. Classification (NCBI taxonomy): domain Eukaryota; kingdom Metazoa; phylum Arthropoda; class Insecta; order Lepidoptera; family Geometridae; genus Gymnoscelis; species Gymnoscelis rufifasciata. The sequence goes on along the minus strand of OV815302.1, from coordinate 4,510,692 downwards.
TAAATCAATCAAATAATTTTATCGGAGTGGGAAAGATAAATTATGTGCTCCGTCATTAAATTCAGAAAATGTCTCCCAATCACACTTTTGAAATTACCAATTACGTATATGAAACTCAATATTTGCCAAGCACATTATTAGGTTTAAAGGAAACAAACATTTTAAACTTAACGTATACTAACTGAGTTTTCAATATATTTAATAAAACAAAGGGTTAGTTATACTTACGGACCGTTATAAAGGTTACGATAGTGTACTATAGTAGACTTCAGTTAATTTAGTAATAAGTTAAGTATACATAAATTAACTGACTTGTTTCACTCTATCTATTGCTGAAAACCGGCTGCAAAAGCTTTAACTTAGCCTATAAACTTCTCGATGAAAAGGCTATCTAACCGTTAAAGAATTATTCAAATCGAGCCACTAGTTTCTGATATTAGAGAGTTGAAACAAGCAAACTATTAATAAAAATAAACAAATTCAGATTTATTATATTAGCATTGATTATAATTTAGAAAAAAGAAAGAAAGAAAAATATTTGTTTATGTACAAAAATATAACAGTGATCATTATTAAATAAATGTTAATTAAATAAATCATGATCAAACTTAAATTATAGTACAAAAATGAGTTGTATCTATTATAATGGCCATTATGCATGCATACACAATATTAAAGACATAAAGATAAGATTATTAACTTAAGGTCTAGTTATTTAATTAAACTTAAATTTACGAATGAAACGTTTTGTTTTCATTCGCTATCGATATCAATGGGCCACTACGCACACATTCGTTAAAAGTTCGATTAGTTTCATGTCACTGTACAAGCTACACATTGCGACTTCAATGATTGATGGAAAATAAATGGTTCTCGATTAAAACGACTCCATACAGTGCACAGAAAATGTAGCCAGATTTGAAATGGGGAAACTGTGATTTGTATGGGCACGTACCGTAGATTTGAATCTGCGTTTTTCGTTTTGTTTGTATGATTTTATAATGTGAATGCTAGAAACTCGTCGGAATATTTGGATGGTATAATGTCAAAGTTTATCATTTTAACTGGGCCTAAAAAAATAGAAATACGGGAATTTAACTATCAATTGGAAATACTAACCAGACAGTGGGTTATTAGTTCTTTCTTTGATGATCAGTCAAGTAAGTTAGTTTTGCAATATTTATTTAGGATTATATTTAGCTAGCTGTCCGCCCGCGGCGTTTCCTGCGTAATAAATAAAAAACAGCTATGTCCGTGCCAAATGTAAATAAAATCGGACTTTGTACGCAATCATTTGTTTTCCCGCGAAATGTGGTATGTTACCGTGATAAAATTATCCTAAGTGTTATAGATAGATAGAATAAAACTCTTTATTACACACCAATAAACAAAAATACAAAATTATTAATAGTAAAATTAAACCTAGCATGCGTAATAGGCGGTCTTATTGACTTGGAACAGAAATTATAGTCTTTCATTGTAGAATCAGTTTTATGCCCTTGTCATTATACCTTGTATTTGATCAGTTATTACGAAACTTCTGATCCTGAAAAGAGGCATTTTATAATTATAATATGATGATTATCATTCAAATTTTAATCAATTAGTGGTATATTCTGATATGCAACCTTTCATAAAAATCCATTAAGTGGTTTTTGCGTAAAAGAGCAACATACACAATTACCTACTTATATACATTCTCAGAAACTTTCAAGTTTATAATATTTAATAAGTAGTACACATTATCAAAGCAACAGTACCTATTACCCTACTATAATACTAAATACCAGTATGTCCTACTTATTAGTTTATTATTTATGAAGATTAAAAAATATATAAGCCACCATCAAACGATGTTATTATTGAATAATTTACATGAAAGATATCCTTGTCCTAGCAGTAGGTACGTAACTAGGGGTGCTTATTCTTTTGCTATCTGGAAATCCTCTAGACTTTGTCAAAGCGTTTAACGTTAAAAAAACTTATTACTTTATCAGAGTTCGTGTAAATAGTAGCAGAAAATACTATATTACGACATGAAAACAAATCCGTCTGATCCTTGCTCATACAAATAAAATATTGTTGTTCCAAGAGGAGGGAAAAAGACTAATGTGTTTTGAAAACAAACTCCTGATCTCTCACTACGCTTTTCTATGTGCGTGAAATATTCGGCTTTGTACAGGGTTTACAAGGATTGCTTTTCTTTGCATATGTTTATTCTATTTAAGCGAAACAGGATACTTGCTTCAGGCAGTAGACAGCACGATTTAATGATAAATGCAGTAAATATATCCGCATTACGATTCACCCTCACTTAGTAAGCTGAACGTTTAAGTTAAGACAATTTAAAGTAACCTCTGTATCCTTAATACATATAATTTATTATTTGTCAGAGTTATAATTGTGCTACAAATTATAGCACAAGAAAAAAAAATTATAGACATTGTACTACAATTAACGTTAAAGTTAAGGAAATTAACCGTAATTTGTAACTATAATAATATAGAACATTACCATAGTTGAATTAGAGTTTGTCATTTTGTATTTAATATTTTATACAGATATAAGCGAGTCTAGGTAAAGTCTGCAACAAAAAAAAACGATTATACCGCTAAATTGAGTGATTTTTTCAAAGACACGAAAATGTCTTATGATTTTATGAATAGGTCTAACAGTAATGGGTTTGTTTTAGATCGATTATTGTATTAAACTTTATTTTGGGCTTGGTAGTTTGAATCATTTCGGCATAAAGCGGTCCAATTGAGAGATATTTTAGTATAATTTCCATAACCCTGTTGTCCAAGGGTTTAAACAGCCGATGTCAATTCGTTTCGCCTAAATTGCTACTTAACAATAACATGTTCGTAATTTAATAGGACAAACAAACAAACTAGGACAAACAGTCCAATTAGGTAGGTCCAATTTCGAGAAAGAGGTCAGTCGCCGAATCCAACTCGGATGGGCAGCGTTCGGAAAACTAAGACACGTCTTTTCATCGAATATACCGCAGTGCCTCAAGACGAAAGTCTTCAATCAATGTGTGTTGCCAGTGATGACATACGGATCCGAAACGTGGTGCTTCACTATTGGTCTCATAAACAGGCTCAGAGTCGCTCAAAGAGCTATGGAGAGGGCTATGCTCGGGGTTTCTCTACGGGATCGAATCAGAAATGAGGAGATTCGTAGAAGAACGCGGGTCACCGACATAGCCAAACGGATTAGTTCTTTGAAGTGGCAGTGGGCAGGCCATATAGCACGAAGAACAGATGGTCGTTGGGGCCGAAAGGTTCTCGAATGGAGACCACGGATCGGCAAGCGCAGCGTAGGACGTCCACCAACTAGATGGACGGACGATCTGGTGAAGGCTGCGGGCTCACGGTGGATGCAGGCCGCTGCCAGCCGAAACCACTGGAGATCTTTGAGGGAGGCCTATGTCCAGCAGTGGACGTCTTATGGCTGAGATGATGATGATGATGATGATGAATTTAATAGAAAAAGGTCTGTGTTTTGGTAAGCGACAGGCTTGTTTTCATTACTTCGGTGGAGTCCGAAAGGGACATGGCTTTTTAATGTGTGTTTTTATTATCATACGATTCAACGTGATTATGACGTGTTTGCGTTTCAGGCGGTAACAACGTTGTTGTAGAATTCTGATGAGCTGCAATTGGTGTAAGAAGATATTTTTGGTAACGTTCAATTAAGAATTCCACCAGTATTTGTTACAAGTATACTGTACCCATTAATTCAATAGCTGCCGTCATTCTACGCCGATGAAAAATTCGTTTACACGGCGTTCGTTTTACGGCTTCATCTTACTTATTATTTATCAGTGGTGTCAATCTCATTGCTTGAATATTGTAGATAGAGTATTAAAAATGCGAAAGTAACTGTACGTATTTTCCTTTTTCACGAAAAAACCACTAAACCGATTTAAATGAAATTTGGAACACAGATTCTATAAGGTCTGAAAAAGGTCATAGGGTACTTTAAACTGCAGGAAAATATAATTCCGCGAGAAATTATCCCTGCATTTTTATTTCCGTATTAAAAATAATTCTGCTATAAAATTATTTAGCATCTTTATTGTACAATCCTGTTTATGCGTCGCGAGCTGAATTAACCCGTTCTCACAACGATTAGTTCTTATAAAAGTTTAAATAGCGAAGGAAATTATGCTTTGTTGTGCTTAAAACAAGGTTGTTATTTGTTTGCAGCCACCAGCGCTAAAGAGTTTAATATCATGATTTCTGGACCAAGAAAGCTGGATAAAGCTTTTAAAAGTTTTGCTTTTAATGTTTTGTCCGGTTTAGTGGTTGGAAGATGTCAAATACAAAGTGAGCTGGTAGAAGCTAGGCGTGCAAAAAGAGCTATACCAATATCATCATCATTTCAGCTATAGCACATCCGTATCCGTATCCGGCTGGACATAGGCCTCCCTCAAAGATTTCCAGAAATTTCACCAGGTCGTACATCTATCTCGTTCGTTGAATCCCAATATACAGTTGAGTATTTTAAGTTATTTTAAGCTTAATCGTATTTTAGCTTAGATGTAGTTATTTTAATATCTTTGAAATATTGGTATCGAACAACATCCGTATTTTACGGAGATCTCGAGAACCGAGATAGCTAGACAGTTGAAATTATAACAGATGTGGATGTATTTCCGTTGCGAAAGCAACAAATACCTATTGGACAGAATACAATAAATATTATAACAACAAACGCCATTTTTTAGGTTCAGTTCGGTTATAAACTGGTCATATACCTCTATTGTGCATATTTATATATTAAAAGAATATGGTAGATGACTAAAAATAATAATAATTAGTCCGACATTTAGTAATTAAAAAAAAATAACCAATATTTATCAACCCCCGACCAAAAAAGAGGGGTGTTATAAGTTTGACGTGTCTGTCTGTCTGTGTGTCTGTCTGTCTGACTGGGACATCAAAGCGGAACGGATGTAGCGAATACTTTGTTTTTTTTTTGTATGAAAGGTGAGTCTAGCGCGAATATTCTTAGATATGTTTCATGAAAATCGGTTGTGCCGTTTAAAAGTTATGGGGGTAATCCCCCCAGAGAGGGGAAGGATAACCTAAAATCTGCAAATATACTCGAATGGGGTATCAAATGAAAGCGCATCGCGTGTATATTACAAAATATTATAGTGTTTTACTTGAAGGAACTTAAAGCAAAGGAATCGGGGTTCTTTCTTAAATTTAAAATTTAGATTTATTATGTTTTCTTTCAAACGAAAAATCATGACGATACAGTGCCTTGAAGTTTTGCGTGACGTCACAGCTCTCCTCTCCGACACTTTGATGCTCTTGGCCCTTTCTTCCTAAAGTAATAAAGCAAAAATAGGTGTCATATGAAATAAAATGAAAAATGATTTATTTATCTCAAAAATACGAATAGACATTGAGGTTATAATATAGGAACTGAAAATCAAACTAAGCTATAAAAACAATTTAACGAAAAACTAACATAATGAACAAAATTACTAAGACAAAAATGACTTTATATATATTTTTTTACATAGCATTTTTTACATATATATATCATCACCCTATTAACGTTCCCACTGCTGGGACACAGGGTAATATCTCCTCTGACGAGAGAGACTAGGCCTTAATTCAACACGGTGGCCAAGTGCGGGTTGGTGAATGTCACATGTCCTCCAAACTTTTAAAAGTTCTCAGAACATACCGGTTGTTGAACTACGTGTTTAAAAGCGCATACACATTTTACAATAAGAAAAATCCACGACCTTCGGAATGAAAGTTGAGTGTGCTCTCACTTAGCCAACACGGCTTTTTACATAGTTATACATAATTGTGTTTTCAAGTTTCCATGATCAAATTCAATGTAGGTAGACACTAAGAATGAAGCCATGAAAATTAACGACAAGAACTCAACGAGCGTAAAGTCGTTAAAACGAATGCACCGCGAACTTGATAAGATTATGTACTTGTAAGATACATAATATGAGTATAAGATGTCATATAGTTTGTAAACTCAATCGATTTCATAAAGTATAAAACGAACTGGAAGGAAAACTATGATATTCACTATGTTTTTTTTTCAATTTTAAATTATATCTGTGATTGTTAAACAGTTGGCCTTCTGTGTGCAAATCTCTCTTATGATTAAAACAATTCATGAGAAACCGTTACAAAACTATTTATTTCAATTTATTTATTCAATTTAGTTATTCAATTAATTAGCACGACTTACAAATCAATTACACTAATTAATATATTTATACATATGAAATAAATTAATAAAGATAAAATTTAATTCTTAAATATAAAATTAAATAACAAAATAGGAATTTTCAATCACAAGTTAAACATAATAAAGTCCATTCATTCATTAAAACAATTCACATTCACTCTTAATTCTCACAAAATCTCAAACAAACAGCAATAATGTTTTCCCATTTATCGGCAAATAAATCGGTTTTTTTTGGGTTATATATCAATTTCTATGTTAATAATATCATACCATTGCCTTACTCGCCCACGTGGGTTTAGTAAAAGCCGTATTGGATGGTGTGTTCCCGTGAATCTCTCTTGACTGGGTTTTACGGTTCCCAAGGTAAGAGATGGAAGCTACATTTAAAATCCAATAATGTTGATGATTTCTTTATTTTTGTGCATCAATAAAATATATATATTCTTTGGACTCATCATCTATATCAAACTCCTCCCGTTTATTTATCACTTAAATCGCAGTATATACGTACGTCAAGTTCGTAGTATGAGATCCATACAAATATATTATGGAACGGTTTCCTATGCTCAAAACCTAGAGCACATAAAATATACCATACCCCCTCGTATTTGGCTGTCACTTCCAAGTCTCGACTTCGGGTAAATTACTAACAAGAAAATTTACTGTAAACAATTTTATCGCTACAGCTTTTACAACTAATTCAGTGGACTTTACTGTCGCCAATTTATTTTCAAGCGAAACAAGTCAATGCAGAACCCAAATAAATTAAATAAATTCTTTAGACTTTTACACAACGATCTTGCATTGGGATGGGGCTACACGAGCGTAATTCCAGTCTCTCGCACTTTCGCAATTGCGACATTGAAGCTTTACAGCGATTGCGAATATCATAAATAGTTCAATTTGAACGCTTATGTCAAACTGTCACTATAGATTAAATTAGACAAGCAAGTGTCACTAAAAATAACTTTAATTTTTGATACATATTTTAATTAGGTGTAAATTCCATTTTAAAAATATGACATATTGATTTGGTATCAATTTTATTTTATTGTTATAGAACTCATTGAGTACTGAAAGTGTCTCAGATTGGAGTCAGTAATAATGGAGTAGACATGTCATAATTGACATTTATTTCCATTACAAGTTTTCGCCAAAAATAAACTTGAATTACTTTTCAATTTATTGTAGATCGTTATGGTTATAACTTTAATTTAGTCTTTAATTTCCACTTCAGTGATAATTTTGAAAATGCGTCAATCATTTCACTAATCGCAAGTCACTTTTTAACCGACTTTCAACGAAAAAGGAGTACTAAATTCGTCGCGTATGTTTTTAATAAAACTGAGGCCATGACTCATTTTGTACTCGCGTCTGACAAGTAACTGAATTAAGAACTGTACTCGTTTGGCCCGACCTAAGTGCTATCGTAAATCTACGAATTGATCGGCTGCGGTTTCATTGCTCGGGGCGAACTAAAACTCTGACGTTTTATGACTGAACTTTCAAGTTATTTCAAGCAGGATGCAAATTGCAAAATCTGCTTAGCCTATTTACGTTCCTGGACACAGGGACTTCTCCTTTGACGAGAGAGGAGGCCTTAATTCACCACACGGGAAAAGTGCGGGTTGGTCAAATCTGCTTGAATGATGGTAACTATTTGGTAATTTCTACTGTTACTGATGACGGAAAGTTCCAATATACCTCATGAAAATTTTTGTATTCAACGGGAAATTCCATTTCAACTCGTGGCGCGGTTCGTTCTAAAATAAATATACCTCAACAAGTTTTTTTAGGACTGGTAATCTTGCAGTTTGGCCCAAAAATTTATAAGTTTTATTTGTGTTCTCATGTGTAACATTTAGTACTTCGCACTGCCCGATTTTTCTCTCTGCTTCTGACAAACTGCATGTTATGCTTATTAAATAGATTGGATTTCCTTGCTCAGGAGCCATTATAAATCTCTTTAATGGTGCGGCTACAACAGCGGGCAAAGATTCGTGGTGCGCTGTCATCGTAAACGATGTTCTTGTTGCAAGAATACTTCGCGTTGCCACGATGTACCCGGTCACACACGCGTTGACACGAATATTCTCTGTAGGCCGCTGATAAAGCCGTACCTTAACGAAGGACGTGAAATAATCTAATCTACTCACGATTCTTCTCCTTAACAGCTCAACTTTTCAGGCCCTGTTCTCACATTTAAGTTGTATACATATGCATATTGGGTCCACAATTAAAATGTTTGTACAGAAAAAGCTTTGCTCAAAGTGGTTTTCTAACGTTGTAATAGATTTAATTGAGTATTAGCTTAGCAGTACAAAAAGTTATGTAGCCTTTGCTGACTCAAGATTACTAAATAATCTTTAAGTAATTTTGGCTAAGCTATCCATATAGTACTAATAGTAATAATGTAGTTGTTACCTCACTAATCTTGGAGAGGAGATATGAGAAATAAGTGAGTAAAATGTGAAGTATTTTCGATAAAGTCGTATTTTATCTATGGCTAGAAAAAAGTTTGTTCGTTCCACAATGGTCGTGTGCTAGCACCAATCGACGCCCTATGACTCGTACGATATTGTCGAATCTTCCCGCTACCCGGCGCTCCACTTTTCCGTTTCCTGTTCTTTGCCACCACTGTAATAATATTGCTCCACCTGTCATACAAGCTAAAAACTTGTGCGAACTACATGTCTTGCCAAACTCCTTTTGAGTTCCATAACACGAGTTTCCAAGTCTAGGACTCGACTTTCAACATAAAACGTTTGATCTACAGGGATGAGCCCGGAGTATCAGTAGAATATACTACGTTCCAAGGCTAAACATACTCATCAGATAAGATTACTAGGAAACTCATGTCGAAAGTCAGAATACCTGAGAAGTCACATTTATCTAGAAGTTCTTATCATTCCTGGAAAGCGTTGCGGGATTTCGTCACCGTCGTAACGATGTGTGCGGTCCCGGGTAACGCTCTCCTCGCAATTGCGCCAAGACAATTTCGCAAATGGTGTAGTGAAATCCTGCAGATGTGGCAGGAAAATATTCCAATGGAGATTGTTTCCCTAGGCGGTGCAAATTTAGTATTTGTAATATGACAGTAAGGTAATAAATACCTACTTCTGTTTTGTAATAAACGCGTAAGTTATTCCTTGTTTCTCTGTTATTCTATACACAAATTCACATTTTTACAAAAAACATTTTATAGCGAAAAATCAGCGGCGCAGGAAGCTTAATTAAAAGTAAAGTGTTATTACCGATTGTGGTTGGTATTAATTAAAAGATATAACCAGCAGAGAGATAAATCTTGCTGTGGACGATTGATGTGAAATGTTCAAATGAATTATTGAATTTCATTGTAAAATGCTTATTGTTTACTTTTCCTCAATTTAAAAAAGATTCGATCTCAACCCGAGCTTTACACAGCCAACTTGTAAATTTACTTCTCCGACAAAAAACATAAAACAGTAGACTTTAGCAAGTTACTTCATCGGTTAAAATAGCCTATCCACTTCAACAAATCACTTCAGTTTGTTAAAGACGACCCGAGTTTCAAATATAGTGCCGTTAACTTGTCAAGAACCTAGGCTTCAAAAGACAAGGCAATTTTTCCGATGGAGAGATTGGTTGTTTTGCGATAAGTTAGTCCGACACAATGAGATTCAATACTGTCCGATACGCTGTTCGTTAAACTGAGTTAAACCAATTCGAAGGGAACAACGCAGATTTTCAGGAAATGCAGCCATTTGTTTCCGGCCTCTTTATCTTAATCATATAATACGACATAATTAATTAATCAAATCCAATTTTAGTAGGCAAAGGTGACAAAGCGACAACTTGGAGAATTTTTGGGAGAACTCGCAGATAATAAATGAAATTTATCGACAACCGAAAGTACTTGTATAGTATACATAATATAGAAGAGATGGCTTATACCAAAAATGTATTAATCAGTTGCTGATCATCAAATAGATAAAATCATTTATTATTTTCGTGGAAGCTGATTACTACAACATAGACGGCATTTATTGGAGTTTATCGGCTCCAACGACTAGCTGTTCAAGCTATAGCTTTACCAAGATATGCATGCAGATAGTTTAGTTAAAGCTGGTACACAATTGAGAGCTTGAAAGAAATTTCCAAATGTCCTGAAATGGTCTAACTGCGGCAAAAATAAATTGCCAAGTTTAACTAACATTCTGCCTCTACATTGGTTTCTTGCAAATAGATGGACTGTTCCATAGATAAGCTATTTGTGTAACATGACAGTATGGAGAGGACATTTTAAATACAGCTAGGGTTGGTAGTTACGTTTATTATTACTATGAATCCTTTTCTTAATTTATTCCGTTATTCTAATATTGTACAATTTTAATAAGAAACATACTCGTATTATTTTTGTTAATATAAAATAATATTTCTACATTATTCTTCGTGCTGAATGTTCTTTAAAATTCTAACAGTACGATTTATTTTGTAAGTTTCATGAGAGACATCGTAATAAAATGAATAAAGAAAAAGAATTGGGATTGTTATTTTTATGGTTATATTTTCTATAGAATATTATTAGGATACGCCGTCCTTTCCCCCTTCTACTCCACAAATAGAAGTGCGGTTCTAGGCCATGATATCACATAATACATGTATAAATAATAATAGCTTATGTTTTTACATAACAAATGACATGCGGATACTATTTTGCATCAAACGCCAACCAGCCGTCATTTGCCGAAGCCATTGCCCACAGCAATAAGGTTTCATTTACATCCTATGTTCATTTGAATAATCCCAATCGTTGCCCATGGCGAAATTAAAACGAACATTTCGCAGAGGCGTGATTTCATTGAATTAAAATTACAGCTATTTCGTTGTATTACAAACTTCTGACAGGATTTGAAATCTGGAATGTTGCAGTGTTGTTTTATTATTAGGTCCTTACATATGAAATTGGCGTTTTGTATGGGAGGAACAAAAAGTCGAATATTTTTTAATATAATATATTTAATTAATCAAAGTATGAACCATTATTTTCTATGCACTTTTGCCATCTTATAGGTAGTTCATTGATCCCTTTACTAAAAAAACCAGTCGGACGGGAATCAATAAAATCTTTGAAGGCGATTTGGACTGCCCCATCGGAGTTGAATTTTTTCCCTTGCAAGAAGTTATCCAAATTTCGAAAAAAATGGTAATCTGTTGGAGCAAGGTCCGGGGAGTACGGAGGATGTCTTAGACTTTCCAATTGAAGCTCTTCTAATTTAGTAGCCGTCTGTTGCGCAGTGTGTGGTCTAGCGTTGTCGTGAAGCAGCAGTGGCGTGGAGCGATTGACCAGCCTAGGTTGTTTAGCCGCTAGCTTTTCCATCATGGTTTGCAATTGCTGACAATAGACATCAGCCGTAATAGTCTGGCCAGATTTGAGAAAACTGTAATGAACAATACCGGCACTAGTCCACCAAACGCTTACAAGTAACTTTTTTGGGGTTAATTTTCGCTTGGGGCAGGATTTGGCTGGCTGGCCAGGATCCAACCATTGCGCTGAGCGCTTCCGATTATCGTAAAGAACCCATTTTTCATCACAGGTAATGATTCGGTTTAAAATACCTTCATTATTGTGCCGGTTTAGTAATGTAACGCAGCAGTCGACGCGCGTTTGCCGGTTTGCTTCAGTCAATTCGTGAGGTACCCACCTTTCAAGCTTTTTAATCTTCCCAATTTGCTTCAAGTGAATTAAAACAGTTTTATCACTAACACCGCAGCCTGCAGCTAACTCGGACGTGGTTTGCGATGGATCCGCTTCCACAATAGCCTTCAACTCTTCATTATCAACTTGAGTCTCAGGCCGTCCACGGGGCTTGTTCTGCAAGTCGAAATTTCCAGAACGAAAACGTTGGAACCAAAAACGAACTGTGTTTTCTTTTGCAACACGACCGCCATACACATCATTCACCCTTCGAGTTGTTTCCGCAGCACTAGTGCCTACTCGGCGGAACTCGTACTCGTAAATAATGCGATATTTTAAGTTTTCCATTTTGTAAAATGAGTGACGCAAACAGAAAAAAACAGAAGAAAAAAAACAAATGAATGACGATCATCGAAGCACAAATACATGAGTCTATAGCTGTACAAATTTGAATTTGGAATTCCTTACCAAAGAGGAGAAATTTGTGATTAAAGTGGCCAGTACGAAAAACGCCAATTTCATATGTAAGGACCTAATATTTGGAACGTACAACTTGGAATCATATTTCTTCCGGCATCAAATCTCAGGATGTGAACTAGGCACGTTTGGAGGATGTATCCCGAAATAGGAGTACATGCTACAGTTTGAGTTTTGAAGTTGCCGAGATGATCTCCAGGTCTACTGAGAAAGACAGGGGCAAATTGCCATTGAAAGAGGAAATCTTTTCGTAGCAGTGTGACAGAAACAGCTAATATAATAATTCAAGAACAATAACCAATCGAATCGCTCAAGGGCTCTTTTGGAATGATTGTTGAGGTACGAAGCGCCAATTGTACAGAACCACGAGCAATAGTACTCGATACAAATGTTGTACAGACAACGAAAACATTGGTAATGACAAATAAAACAAGAAAAGGGTAACGAATTTCCCTTTACGTCAACATTAGAATGACAATCCTTATTTCCCCGCTCATATCAAAATTAAAACGCGGTTTTTCAATCCTCATTCTGAATCTGCGTTCGGGGAGTGGAGTTTATCATAAAGTTGTCATTTGGACGCGACAGCCCTATAAGTATTAAAGTGGGGTAATGTCTCCCCGGGCGACGCGAGTTCCGGCACAACTTCATCGAGCACGCATTTGGAAGCACGATGTTTTGAACTTGTTTGAGCTGCGGGTAACTTGAGCTGTAATTACGAACTGAACTAGCCACTGAAATGACATGGTTGATTTTATTTGCTTGTAAACTGTTTTAGAACGGAATTCTAAATTTATTTCAGTTATTTTTGTTGAGTTGAGTTTTTGCGGTGTTTTTGTAGGTGCCTAGATTCCACAACAGTTTTTTGCACATTTTGTTTTAATGTTTTTAAGCTAATTCGTAAAACTTGCACATTTACGCTTTGGAGCAATAACGGCATAACACGGGCGCAATGCGTTGGTTCTTATCTAAGGGTTTAAACCGCGATTAAAATAAAAAGGAGATTATTTATTTATTTGATAGTACATTTAATATTTTGCGATACACTTTAGTCAATATTTTTACTTTTCAGTTGTCGAAGTATATTAAAACGTATTTTTTATAACGTTAAAGTCGATCTGTTTATGGAATAAAAAATATAAATGATGAATGTCTAGCCAGATGTCAGACTTTATTTCTATTGCAAGCAAAAACGAAGCCAAAACTAGTATAGTCGAGTAGAAAATCTGTTATGCATTTCCTTAAAAATTAAGGGTTGTTTTGGTATTATCTGTTCAGGTACGTTTACAATTTCCTTGAATTACTTATCATAATTGATTCTGCCTTAAAGATATGATTTCACAGATCCGCTTACTCGGTACCTACTTTAGCGGCTTATCGTTCTCTTGAGAGGTACTCCCACAAGTCTTACTGAACGATAATGGTTTCAAATAGTTTATAATAATAAACAGCTAAGTATCTTATAAAAGAGTTCAGTCGTTTAATTCTTGTAATATAGACGTACGTAGTGTTTTCGTATCTGTTTTCAGTTCGAGAGATTGTTATTTTGTATCATATGACTTTAAAACCGAAAATTAAAAAATATTATGAGTTGTAAAAAAAGTACTTTGTTCTGTATATTTTTTTTAATTTCTTTTTTTTATTTAGCCTGTATCATCTCACTGATGGGTAAACGTATCCCGCACTACCTCCCAACAATTCCTAGACAGACAGACAGACACACAGACAAACAGACACGTCAAACTTATAACACCCCTCTTTTTTGGTCAGGGGTTAAAAATAGAGCAGATTGGAAATATTTTGTTGCAATAAAATAAATATAGTTTTAGTTTTATGTTACCATAAATATTCAGAATTTTTGTTGTTATTTATCCAATAGTTAATAAATTTTAAAATATATTGCTAAATTCATTAAAACTACGTAAATTGTTAGCTGTAGTACTGAGTCGTTTCCGGTTGTCAAACCTAACCTAACTTTAACGACTCGCGACTCCAGCACGCCATTCTGTTCCTGCGCTTAGTAGCGACTAGACCTCTAAAAAGTGAATAGTGTTGTAGTGGTGTGCTGGTGGGGACTGTTGTGAGGTTAGTCACTAATTTGTAATAAACTGTGTAAAAGTAATTAATATATTTTCTTGAGCTGTCTTTCGTAATATTACTTTTAAGGTTACCTCTAATACTATGAAGAGCCGTATTCTAAATAAATAATAAAACAATAAATATTCCCGTACATTCCACACAACAATATCTAAGTAGCCCCGTGGTAAGCAGAGCTTAGAAAACTTTTATTACAGGTACTAGACATCTGATATATGTACTTGATATACTTATAGATATTTTTATTATACATATTAATCACCAGCTTATTTAACAAAACCCTTTATAAAATTATAGATCAGATTAGGTCATGTAAATTTTTAACACTTATATTAATAAAAGTTACATTATAAAATTTTTAGAGTAAAACTAGAGCAAGCACAAAATGGTACCAGCGTGAATGAGCTTCGTGTTGCCTCCTCACAATAACTTCCAAAGCATTTCACTAAGAAATTGTTGTGAAAATGGTAGAGAGCCAGCTAAAAGCGTTCAACGAACAGATATGCAACTCCGCGATCTTATATCCTTAGGACATGCAACTTTTCTAGTATTTGGCACGAATTCGCATCTAACAAGTTTGGAGAGTAGTCGCACGTGATATGTCGCAGCTCTCCAAGTTTCCAGTTTCTACACTTTGAATGTAATCTCACTTGCACTATCTTTTTATTTCTATGATAGATCTTGTTTTAGGATTTTGCGATTCTGCCTATTTTTGTCCGTATTCTATCGTTGAGTACGAATTTGGGCAATCTCTTCTTCAATAGATTTTGCCCAATAACGAGGAGAGGAAGTTCGTTTAACAATAATTAAATTAAAACTGAAACAGGGTTCAGCGTAGAAGGGATATAATTGTAAGTTACAATATTGCCATTATTTTCTGCCACATAGTAATAGCTTCATTAAGTGAATATACATACAATACATTCAAAAGGGTTATTGAATATCCTAAAAATATAAAATACTAGTTACTAGATTTATTGCAAGTGTTTTTGAACCGATATAACTAACAAATTTAAAAACATAGACGAAATTTATAAGATTTATTATTGAAATCTTAATATTTTCGTCTTGGATCACGTGACTCAAAATGCTTCTTTTCATAATGGCGTTGGTATGCCGGAGTGTTACATGTGAGTAGTACTAAACTGTGATGTCTATAGCAGATTTCCGACACGTACTGTCACACCACCCATCGTAGAGGCAACCGTTTAGGGTGCACTTTTGGAAATTAGAAATTTATTATGTATTTAATTTTTAATACCATGTATGGTTTTTTACCATAGGCCTAGCCTAGGTGTGGTGTTTATAATGTAATATTGAAACAATCAGATTAGTTTTCCAATATAAGTCAACTAGCATCTTCACTTAATTATTTAGCACCAAATGAAGCCGAAAAACAAGCTGAAGTTAATTAAATGCAGAAAAAGTTGCTTCACCAAACAAAAGTTTTCATTCCTTATCGTCGCTTGGGGAGTATTCCAATTCCCTTCAACATAACTTTTAGAATCTAGCAAAAACAAAGGCGATGTAAAAGTAAGTAGGAACATTAAAAACTCATAATATCCCTGCAAGTTTGCGAAACGTAATTTTGTTCCTGCCTTCGGCTAGGTTGGTGTGGCAGTTGTTCGGCCTTGCCTTCGGGACATAGTGCCCCAAATCAATGCAAGGTACATTAAATATTTAATATGGGAAGTTTGGACAAGTTTTTGTTGTTTTGGGAGCTCACTGATATATTTTATTTTATTTACCTATAATATAATTTGTGATGAATACTTAATTTTTGACCTATGACATATTATCCATTGATTTAATTTTATTTTTTGTATTCATTATGATTTAAGGACATATTAAAACAATGATTATGTTAAATTAATTAATGAAATTCTATGTAATAACTGACATGCCAATGTTATTGTGTAACTTTATGGTGCAATAAATGAATTTACTAAATTTACCTACATTTATCCTCTTAAATATTTCTACATATTTATGTCGTGGTTCTATCGAATGGCCAATTTTATGCAACTAAAGTCTTTAGTTCACCCGCTTTTGGCTATGCTCCTGTTTTCGCCAAACTTTTTGCCAAAGTCTGGTACCAAAGACTGGTACCAAAGTTGTCAAGCATAATCGTTAGATTTACTGCATTTCGGGCTTTTACAATAATATGTTTGTTGTATAAGAATCAGGCAAAGACAAATACAGTACAAACCTTGCTTAATTTTGTTCGATAATGCTGGTAGATGAATAGTATCAAATTAGGTACATACATTAAATAAGCACATAAGCGTGGTATCGTATTCGTAGGAATAATAATCGATATTCAACTACGTCACAATCCAATCGGAGATAATATTCAGGTCTGTTAGTTCCAATTACGGCTTTGATCGCAGCTTCAATGACTTCGAATAGCTTCTAATCCCATATAGGCAGATTAAGGTACCCACATATTGCTATTTAGCTATACAACGTTACACGTTGCAGTGCGACGCCGAACACGATACGTGCATTAGTCAAATGGATCACTGGGGCCACAGAAATCAATCTGTGGTGCGGCTATTGTTCACAAACTTTGGCCGAATGGAACTATCCCTGTCTGAGGTTTGTCGACGGATCTGAACGGAAGGATCAAAGGTAGGCAGCGTCCACTTGATATGCGTCTAGATTAGTCAAATCATCTACAAAACTAAGATATGCAAAGCGACTCATCATTATGGCTGTACGAGCCTAAATGTGCCTATAGTTTCATAGCTATATGAGCGGTCAGGGTATTCAGAATTATCTTAGCAAACAAACCCTTTAAAGTAAAAAGTCTAAACACTTTCGGATTACCGCTACAACATACCTATAAAATAAGTTTTAGGTACTAGGTACTGTTTTAAGTTATCGAAAGTGGTATACGAATGGTGTAAAATGTAAACGTGTATCTTTAATATCGCAAAGGATATGGATAATGATTTAAAAAAGTGAATACGCAACAAATACCTTGAAAGACTAGCAGAGCTTAACCCAAATGAAAAACGCCGGACAACAGAAAATGAATGAATATTTCTACAGGATTTTCAACGTAATTCCTAAGGATTTGTTTCTGCAAAATCACTTAATAATACGCCGGTACGGTAGCGGGCCGAAATAAGTAAATTCGGTGGGTTGGTCCCTTACGGCTTAATTCTGAAAAACCGTGAGATTGAACTTTTATAAGAGGACACGACACGACTCCGATTTCATTTACTTTTGAGTACTACTGCCGGAATTATCCATGAAAAATAATGTTTTTTTTTCATTAGATAAATCATGAGCAACTAAGTACAATATATTTACTTTTGTCGACATGAGTTATTAATAAACACCTTATAACTTATTAACTGGACACAAGGAAATAATACAACAGTGGGATTACAGCTGTTCAGCAAAGGAAAATAGATTTGACAGGTTTTTTTATTTATTTTCAAAAAATTTCATTGAAATATTAATACAAAATATAAATACTTTTTCACATTAAATGCATTCAGTCCAGCACGTTATGACGAGTAAGATAGCCCTAAGTTTGTAAGTTTGATAAGTTGTCTAAAATAATACGGTCTATGCTATCATTCTTGATGATTTTTAATAAGTATACTATTTCTATTTCATTGAGTTTTTGTAGTTTTGATTTTTTACAAATAATTGTTTCCTTTTACTTGTCACCAAATCGTGTCGCATGTTAAAGAAGATCACATTGCTAGATCTTTATGTTCTGTTTGTGAATGCCGCCGCCAATGTTTCAACCCTTCAAAGCACCTCGCCATAATCTGAAAAAGTTATTTTTGAGGTGGGACGCCACTTTTTTATGTTTACGACACTAAAATGCCTTGGGATAGCTTTTATTATTTCCTGAAAAGACATGACGAGAAGTTCTGACGGGTTCTTTGAATTCGTACATTTTTTGGCAAAAGCTTCTTTGCCTGCGGCAATTTATTAAACAAAGCATGGGTGTAACTAACTTTAGAAAAATATTTGTATTACAATTATGTAATACATCGTTCATTAATTGTTGGGTAACTAAATAATGAACGATGTTTTTAGACAGACATTTTTAGAATTTAATGACGTAATTTTTTACACAACTTTTTTGTGACAAACATGTGAAGTAAACCCTGGTTAACGTTTAAAAATATGGTGAAATTTAAATTATTAATTAAAAAAAAAAATATAATTAAATAATTCCGGTCTAATCACACAGCATCACCTAACTCCAAATCTAAGCAGAGCTTGTACTATATACTTGACTGATATACTACATAGGTACATTTTTTTGTTAATACATACTAATGATGTATAGAAAACACCCAGACCCGAAACCAGAAATTGTAAATCGTCCAAAATCTGGTACCGAACCCGCAACCTCTTGCGCCTCAGGCGCTTTTTTCATTATATTATAATGAAAAAAAAAATCCAGACTCGTAGTTCTACAATTTAAGTGAATTATACTACGTGCCGTACTAAGCCGTGTTGGCTAAGTGGGAGGACACTCGACTTTCATTCCGAAGGTCGTGGGTTCAAACCCCGCCACGCACCTCTGGATTTTTCTTCTTGAGAAATTTATGTGCGCTTTAAACACGTGCTTTAACGGTGAAGGCAAACATTGTGAGGAAACCGGCATGTTCTGAGAACTTTAAAAGAGTTTGAAGGACATGTGACATTCACCAACCCGCACTTGGCCAGCGTGGTGAATTAAGGCCTAATCTCTCTCGTCAAGAGAGAAGTCCCTGTGTCCCAGCAGTGGGAACGTTAATAGGGTGATGATGATGATACTACGTGCAATCATGAATATATAAAAATATAATGGAGACAATAATGAAAACTAAAATTATTCTACCAATATAAGACTTTTACCTGCAGTATAAAAAAACTGCTTGAAAACTCTAGCTGTTTTTCTTTCCCTGATATTACACAAGCCAGGACATTTCAAGTGACCTAAATCGTAAACTCTAAAATTTTATTTCCGGGAACTGGGAAGAATACTAAGTGATAGCTTCTTTTGTCCACTCTCTACTTCAGGCTTTCGCTTAGAGGGTTAAAATAGGAAGATATTTTCATTCTAAATAAAAAAAGTCTGAGAATCTAAACTCGATTTTAAAATAAAACGAGGTAACGAGTTTTCAGTCAAATAAAGAGAACTTTATCACCTAGTTTATTTTACTCAGCTATTTCTTTTGTTCACAGTAGGAAAAGCCGTGGTTTGATGTTAGAATTATTACAAAATATTACCTGTAAAATGAGTAATAATCTAAATTTAAAATAGCCCTAATTGATTCCAAAACCTAAGTTTCCGTAAAAGTAAAAAAACATATTATTATGTTATGTGCAAGTGATGAGCTTGCATTTGATACCCCACTCGAGGATATTTGCAGATATTCGGAACTTCCTCCCCTATTTTACCCCCCATAACTTTTTGGCTCAACCGATTTTCATAAAACATGTTTAAAAACAATCGGGAAAAAGTCACCTTTTATATAAAAAAAACTATATTATATCGCTTCATCCTTTCGGGAGCTATGATTTCACAGTGAGACACGTCACACTTTTAACACCCCTCTTTTTCGGTCGGTTAAAAATATATCAGAAGTAAACTGAGCAATATTTGCAGCAGTTTTTAATTGTCTTCTGAGTTTTGCATCTTGCTTCTGTTGCATTTTTGTCTTCAGTGGAAAACTTCGCAAACCTCAAGCATGTTAAATAAACGTATTATATACCAGACCGTATAGAGAGTTACGACCAGAGTCTGTATTGTATTTATGATATATTAGTGCCCCGTAGCTTTGCTCGATTAGTATAAAGTTTTACCGCGGTCAAAAAAAGCTTTTGTCCTTTTCTGGGATAACAGGGATATTACTTTATGGGATGTTCGTTCCAATATTTTTCCAAATCAAGCTTTGCTCGCAATAATTGAGTTTCCAAAATGTGGTATTTTACAGCGGTGAAAAGTAGCCTGTGTGTTAACCTCATATGTAATATGGGATGTTGCTGTGTGATTAGTATAATAATAGTTTTAATAAGTATACATTAGCAGTGCCACACGTTGCCACCCACGACTGTTGGAGATTACAACATGTTGTAACATACCATGCATTTGAAAAGCCGTGTTGGCTAAAAGCCGTGTTGGCTAAGCGGGAGGACACTCCACTTTCATTCCGAAGGTCGTGGGTTCAAACCCCACCACGCACCTCTGGATTTTTCTTCTTGAGACATTTATGTGCGCTTTAAACACGTGCTTTAACGGTGAAGGTAAACATCGTGAGGAAACCGGCATGTTCTGAGAACTTTAAATAGTTTAAAGGACATGTGACATTTACCAACCCGCACTTGGCCAGCGTGGTGAATTGATGCCTAATCTCTCTCGCCTCGAGAGAAGTCCCTGTGTCCCAGCAGTGGGAACGTTAATAGGGTGATGATGATGATGATGCATTTGACAAATTTCACAACTAAAATTTGATCTGTCAAATGTATGTATGAGATTACAACATGTTGTAATCTCCGGTCGTAAGCGGCAGTTCGTGGTGGGGCTACTTAACGCAAAATGTAAAGAGGTGGTTGAGTGAATCTAACGAATTCGCATCCCGGGCTTATTCTTCTGCCAATAGGACACAATCAATAATAATATTCAAATAGAAAGCTTTGTTCAAACGCCCACATTAAAACTTCGACTCGCTATGAACCAGAGCAAGTTGCAAACTTTCCAGATTGTTCAAATTAAGGCAGCAGAAAAAATCCATTTGCAGTTGCTAAGTCTCGAATTCGCTGACACGGGAGACGCTTGGATGGGCGCAGTCTGACAGTCTGATTACAAAGTTTCAACAGTATGGACTTCGAGAGATTTTTTTAATGAATATTAATTTGTTCGCAGCGAAAGTTTGTTCGGCAGGAATCGGTAATTGCTTCATTTTGAGAAGCTTAATCCCCTCAAAGATTTCTGAATGCTAATACAGCTGAGACGCGAGGGTCGGCTATTGTTGAGTGAAATCAATACCCATACCTAGACGGCATCTTTGCTGGCTGACAATGGGTTAAATGGACGCTGACCTCGGATTCTAGAAATCTCGACAGTTTTCTCGAAGTTACAGGGAAAATTCAATCTATTTTGGTTGTCGTCTATGCCATATGTCTTGAAATAACTCTGCACATTGGAGTTTATGTTTTATTAAAAAACAGGCTTACACAGGATGTAGCAAAAGTTTTGGTCAGTACGACAAGGTCTGAAATTAACAGACGTAAGAAGATTCGTTCTTAGGAACCATTTCATCAATAAAATATTTCATTCACACACTTAAAAAAACAGGAACTTTGCTTGGAGTTGATTGATTTTTGAAAAATAAATATGCACTAATTTTTTTTTTAAATAGTTCAAAGGTAGTTTATTTACTACCTTTGAATTTTTGAGTTCCTGGTATGTTAAAGAAAATAGTGAATACCTATACAAAAAAAACTGATAAAATATAAAGACACACTTAATTATACGTGTATATGTATTTCTGTTTAATAACAATCAAAAAAAGTTTTTCACACTTGTTAATCTTTATAATAGTCCCAAAATAAGGTATTATATTTATTTATTTATGCACTTATTGTGTGTTTAAGCCAAT
Organism: Gymnoscelis rufifasciata; assembly: GCA_929108375.1. NCBI lineage: Eukaryota > Metazoa > Arthropoda > Insecta > Lepidoptera > Geometridae > Gymnoscelis > Gymnoscelis rufifasciata. The sequence continues at coordinate 4,488,585 of OV815302.1, read as the reverse complement.
TCAATTCTATAAGCCAGGAAATATAAATAAACTTAATATGACGGTTTTAAAGTTTAAAATATTAGAATCGATGAGAACAACACAGTTTTGCCCTAACGCTAGATTCTCAATCTGCTTCTGGAGGTGAGTCTTTTAAGTTGTTTGTAGAAAATTAAGAGTTATTTGTACTTAGATGAGGGATCTATTTTAATCTTAAAGGGGCAACGTAGCGTTAAAGTAATAGCCGTGCTGTTTCCAACAAAAGCAGTGGAGGAACGGAAAGTGTGAGCCACATCCGGAACAAAGTCGATCTGCTCAATAATCCGATTAAAACTTGCACAGCCGTGGGTTGGGCCAATGAACTTGCTGGTGTAAAGTTGGTTAGGGGTGTTTTGCTGTGAGTGGTTTTAGATTACCTAGGTAGGTATACTCCTACATGGAAGCTATGTGCACCATATGAATATATAGTCCGGTTAGGTAACGCTTTTTTATCTGCAACATCGCGTAACAGAGCTCTGAGGTTGTGAACATTAAACAAAATCTTAGTAAAAGGCATGTTTTCAATTAAAAAAAAACTGACAAAACTATGTATTATATAGTATTTCCTTGATAATTTTTTGTTTTTATTTGATTAATCTGTTAGTTGACCTGTCATTAGTCCATCCAAAAATACTAGACACCTTTTTTTCGCTTTATCAGTTTAATAAGTAAGTGCCAAGATGTAGGAGGATCAATGCTCCGGAGTAAGGTCGGTTAAAATTAGTACAAATCGCACGAAAACGTCAAGCGAAACTTCAATGCATAGTAGTCTTGATTTTTTGTTTGCAAAAAAAAGGAGGAAAACACTTGTAAACTTTTCTTAAATAATCTTCTTAATAAATAACAGACTAATTTGTTTTTAGCTATCTACCCACCCACTTGCATTTGAGTTATTCTCAATGCATATTGGGTGACTACAGGTCTATAAAGATAATATTTTCGATTTTGATAACTGAGCAATTAATCAAATTATGATAGAATGATGATGATATGTGTTTAACCTTATGTTAGTTACTTGTAAGTTAATGTTAAGTTTGAGTGTTCCTGTATAATAGTGTAGTGTATAATAAGTAATTGTGTATGAATGTATGTATGTTGAAGTCGCAAATAAATGATTTTTACTTTACTTACTTTAAATAAGATAAGCTACGGCGCGGCGTATCGCTGCCCTGTGTGGACAGCCACACTCCATTATGGTGTAAGTTCATTCACGGACACAGGTGCTACGTACAGCGATCGATGCTAAAACGATATCATTACGGGATATTGCATGACATGCGATTTTCTAGTAATAGAGATTGTCGCTTTTATATAGGATAGGCCATTTTAAATTTAAAACGAACTTTTAGGATATAAAAAACGACAAATTGTTTTTTCACGTGTCTGGTGCTTTAATAAATTAAAGAATTTTAATTCCAGAACATGCCGGTTTCCTCACGATGTTTGCCTTCACCGATAAAGCACGTGTTTAAAGCGCATATAAATTTCTCAAGAAAAAATCCAGAGGTGTGTGGGTTTGAACCCACAACCTTCGGAATGAAAGTGGAGTATCCTCCCACTTAGCCATCACGGCTTTTTCACGAGTTAACTAAGCATTGACACGTATTATTGACATAGCTTATAATTGCTTAGTTAACTCGGGTTTTGAGAAACAGGCCCTAAGGCAGAAACCATCGAAAAGTACATGGGTACATGGGATGGGTTATATATATATTGTGTTTGGTACAGCCGAACCAGTTAGTGTAGGTAGGTAAGGTATATTTAAGATTATTTGCGAATGACAAAGTTCAATCTTTTTAACAAAACATTGTAACTAATTCAAATAAAATTAATGAAATGCAAAAAGATTTTGTTCGGGCGGACACCCATCCAAGTACTGGCTTCGCGCAAAGTTGCTTTACCTTGTTAGTTTCCTGATAAGGCGATGTGGTCGCTCAGCGACAAAGCCTTTTTATTGGTTTATAAATACAAAAAATAAAAAAAACCTTGTTAGCTTTTAAGATGTAAGCCAATCTTATTTCCATTTCCGTTGCATCCGATTTCAAATCACAACGATTCTAAAGAAGTTTCACTTCAAAAAGAATAATTGTAAAACAAATAAAACCTAAAGTATTTACGAGTGCTTTTTATTTAAATAAAAAGCACTCGTCTCTTTAACTTTGTAATTTTATATTAAAACGACACTGGACAACTATTCCACGCGCAGTCCAATAATAAGGAACTGGACTGAAACACAATCAGCATAAAATTGGTCCTGAGTTTAAATACGCTCTAAATTCTCTACAAACAATGCACCCAGGGAAAGGACTAGGTTGAGTTTTGTACACCTGATTTCCTATTTGTTAATTAAACGAATATCCCGTTGCACACGGGAAATTTTAGATAGCGGATTAACCTTTGTAGTGCAAAGCAAATGAGATGGCCGGTCTGGGCACTGTGTTAACGTGAAGCCGTTATTTATCATTAAATGGTAACGATTTGTTTACTTTTGAAAAATATAGTGTATTAAGATTTTTATTTGTTATATTCCAGAAACTTTTTATTTATTGAACTATTAAGGACAGTGGCTTTTATTATACTATTAAAGTATGATTCTCATATCGAATGAAACATTTTTTTATGATTTGGAATGCATAATAAACTTGAAACGACAAACGAGGTCAAGATTATAGACCATCTCTTGAACGAAGTTATTTGATTTAAGTTTCTTAAAAAAATCCTAACATTTTACAACTTGCTCAATTAATTCCACGAAAATCGATTGACTTCCGTCAACCATACAATACAACATTTTGCTGTGACGAAGACACATCGTATCGAACGGAAAGTTGACAGAAATATTCAACTTCTGAGCGCAAAATTGCACCGTATGCAGCATTCCACTGAATCGAAAGTAAAACAAAGCGGAACTTTTCAAAACAACGTTATGAAAGCTTCCATTACCATCTGTTCCAATTTAGCGGACAATAAAAGTGTTGCCCCATTGTTTTCTGGAATAGAGGCATTGCAGCGCTCGACCATTGTGACGGTCTATCACAATGGAAATCTTATCTGTGGACGGTTTATTCAAGTGTTTTGAGATAACATGGCAACACTTTTCTATCGCGTCAATTTTGGCATCGCAATATATATTGCATTGCAGTAAGAATGGTTCTGTATTTTTTCATAATCTTTGAGTAATCTTATCTTTTTTTTTAATATTTATTTGCTCTTCTAAAGCTTGGGTTTTCCCTGGATATTCCCCTTTAGTACGAAATTCACATAATATTAGGCTGACTGTGAAAATATTCATTTGCTACTACAATTTCACGGGATTTTAATAAGGGACAGTGCCAATTTCAAATGTTAAGATTGGGAGTCTAAACTAAGTTTTAAGTCAAGGATAGGCCCGTCAAAATCACTCGACAGAAAATTCTTAAATTAAGAAAATTCTCTAGACAGCAGAGCCAAATAAAAGAGATCACTTACCTACTTACAAGCTTTGATATTTATAATTCAGGTTTGTTTTCATTAATCCTTAAGAAATACAACGACTGTAATTCTACACACAAAACATGTTTATTTTTTTAGCCTTAGTGTTTTTAAGTAAATTCCATTACACATTGAAGGGTTTTCGTATAAAATAATAAGCCCTCTCAACTTCAGTGGAATTGGCTAGAGTATGAAAATAAACTTATTTCTATAAAAATCTTAAGTATTTATTGTTTGGAGTTTAGTTAAACATATTCGAAATCTTGTTTTAATGCTTAATCTCATTGGTCATGTCGAAGTGCTCAATATGAATTTATGGAAAAAAGATTTTATGGTTAAGACTGGAGGCAGGAAGCAATGGACAGGGGCGAGTGAAAGGATTTGAAAGAGGCCTTAGCCCAGCAGCATTACGCTAGGCTAAACAAAAAAAAAATAGATATAATTTTTTTTTCACAAGTTAGCTAGGTATAATAATATTCCATATTTACAAAGAAATACAGAAAATGATTTAACAGTAACGAAATCTGGAACAAAGATAAGTATTTTCAAAATACACGTGGCTTTATGGAAGTTTACTAACTGTATGTGCCTACTTTAAACTCAACCCGCAGCCTACCCACTGTCAGTGAGGTTCTGTTTTAGATGTTTATAGGACTATGTAGAGGATTTGTATCCGAAACACTTTTGTTCAGTTTGATGGGTCGGCACGTGTGTGGGCCTGCCTAATTATTTTAGGTTGTTTTACGAAAATATATTTTGCGTGTATTTTGGATACCACTGATTACTTTGCCTACACTCGGTTCCAAAAATAACGAATCATTAAAAAAATGATTGATGAAATAAACACAGAATGAAGACAGACTTTTTAGTTGCGCTTCTAATTAAACTTTTAATTTCGTTTTATTAGGATAGGATACGTAGTTCGAGAGATCTACCATCCGGGCTGGGCCAGTGCGTGAACCGATTTTTTCGTGTTTCGTAATGTGGTCCGGAGAAGCATCTACTACCTTCTAGGTCTTCATGCCCCATCTTTGACCACATCGACACTTTACGGTGAGATTGTGGTCAAATAGAGGCTTATCTAGCATAAAAAAATATTCGAGTATACATTATAATATACGACTGACCCGTTATTTTTGGAACCAAGTGTAATTAAGTAAGAAGTTTTTTGTCTCACTGTAAATATTTGTGTTTTACATGTTTTAGAGTTTGTATAGTATTGATTGAATATTTTGATGAAAAGCACGAGTAAATGTTAAAATAAGGATTTCCAAATATTTCAACTTGGATGTTTGAGCTTAGGGTGACCGCCTACCTCAAACATCAAGGAGGTCTTACATTATGGAAATCAGGTCTTAATTACTTTTGAGTTACCCGTTAGTTGGCTTTGTTTCATATGTCGCGATCGCAGAAGTCCTTGAAGTTTCTGCATGATGACATTTTACTCTCAGTCAAAGCTATTTAGAACAAGTTTGGGAAAGCTTTTGATACATACGATACACGACACGGTATCTTTGATGGCCTTGATGTATCTCATCTTATCACAGAGTATTAAATCATATCCCATCTGATAATTTGGAATTAGACTTTCCGATCTTTTATTCTTGGAAAACTTAAAATATTCTCTGTATCAAACATACCTGCTAAGCGGAATAGTTTTTGGTATTAGGAGTTTTATGCCAAAATTAAGTCCTAATGGATGGATTAACTAATAAACTTATTTTTAGACCGCGTATGTAACCGAGTTTTGTAACTAGTTACAAACTAAGACTCTTGTCTCGTAACCACAAGTTACAAACTAAGATATTCTCGGCCGCTATGCTAACTCTGTTTTGCAACTGCTGTGAGGTTATAAAATAAGAATGTTTTTATAAAGTATTCTCTCTCTACTAGTGAAAACGACGTTGACTAGCACGCATTCCCCCCACATTCTAAGATCAAAGCACTTTGTATAGAAACTTCCTACTTATGTTTAAGTTGGCTGTATAGAATTCTTATCTTCACGGATATGGTAAATGTATATCAACACTCCCTTTGAAAGAGAGGGTTGCTAAAATGAGGGGCGAGACGATTACGGAATGCATAACAAGCTTAGTAAGTAGGTACTACATAATATCGTGCGCTTTACACGTTCATAAAAGATTACTGCTGTAATTACTTCGTACTTTAAGGTCCTTATAACAATGGCAGTAAGGTTTGATATGTAACATTGATTTCGAGTTATTTTAAAGAAGACGTACCAATCTGAGGGGCTGAGAAAAGCGTCCTAACTGTCAGATCCTACGTTTTCAGAAACGAAGGAAAGCGTTTTTATAGAAACACCTTTGTTTGCACTCGATAACGGTTTCTTAAGATGCTTGTAATCGGTTGTCATAATAATCGAAATAAATTATTAATAAAAATTTAAACAAAACCTTAATTTTCTTAAAAGTTTAAATCATATTAATTTGTAATGTGCTCATGATGCGCTCAGATATTCGGTTCTTCTTCTCAACTTTCACCCTCACAGTTCAATCAATTAACAGTTCAACCGATTTTCATCAACCATGTCAACAAGTTACCTGTAATACATAAAACTAAATTAAAATCTCGTCATCCGTTTAGGAGCTATGATGTAACAGACAGACACGTCAAACTTATAACTCCCCTCTTTTTCGGTCGTTGGTTAATAATAGTTCCTACATCTGAGGTTAAAAGGATGTAACCATAGACACCTACGTGAGGGACGCAAAATGGCGTTCAACTGAGTAACATCTTTTTCACTTTATAATTTTATTTAACTCGACACTGGCGAATTGTCGCTTCAAGCGCAAAGTCCAATTACAAGAAACTGAACTGACACCTACGTACTGCTTTTGGATTTGATAGTTATATGGCGGCTTAAGAGGTTTCAAACTTATTTTTGTTATATTTTTTAATGCTTTGTGTATTTTTACCGATTGTGTCACTGAGGAGGTTGTAAAAGTCACTTGAAATCAAATCTGTCATATCCAACCAAAAAAAAAGTACTGCTTACTCTCTTACAATCAAAGGAATGTGTTAATATTCCCTAACAGAAGCATTATGTTAATGATCTGGTACAGCCGGGGTTATTTCATTCATAAAGTTAAGTGGGTGAATAAGTATGCGACTAAGTTTGTACGTGAGTTTGTTTAAGAGAAACTTACGTGCTTTTAGAGTGCACAGCAAAGCCATATTTATGCTGTCTTGAGGAAAACATTCAATGTATTCCAAATGCTTTCGTATTTTCTTTATGTTAATTATGCAGAAAATAAGAGCATTTGAAATATATGGCTATTCTCGGGGTTTCGATAATGTGAACGAAACAGGAATGGAGGATACAGGAAAGGATGTGGGTTACTGACATAACCAAGCGGATTACTTCGTTAAAGTGGCCAAATACCACTTTGAACGGAAGGCTGTTGGGACGGAAAGCTCTCAGATACTATGAATACACACAAACATTTTAAATTCTATATGATCATTTTTTGTTAATGCATACGCATTGCCAATGAAAATTACGGGAAAATCAAGTATAATAAATAGGTACAGGCTGTGCTGTTAGATAACTTTATTCCTTTCCAATTTCTAACAATGTTCTTCTTTGTCTGGAATTAGAAGATGTGTAAATAATACCTAAACAGATTTTTTTTTAATATTTCTATTCAGTATCGTATCTGATTGAACTTGTTAATCTCATAGACAACGTTTTAATTTTGTTTTTGTTCGATATTTCATTTATAAAACAATTGATATAAAACAAACTAGTCCATGTGGGTAGGGCCTTATTTTAAGAATTAATCCATTAAAATATAAGCCGTATTACGTTCCCACTGCTGGGACACAGGAACTCTTGACTTTGTCTTTTGACTTTTGACATGTCTATGAAAACTCTCCACAAATTATTCAAACAATCAAGATTCGCCCATAAATTATTTAAGACGAACAATCCAGAGGTGTTTGGCGTAGATGAACCCACGACCTTCGGAATTAAAGTCGTGTGTGCTCCCAAATAGCCAACACGGCCTTCCATTATAGGTAACGTCATATATTTTTTATTCTAATATATTTGTAAGGCCTGTTATCATACAATGACATGTCAGTCTTATAACATCATAATTATAAGCAAATTCAAGTAGGCCGACCCGATATCCTGTAATTAGACCTAAGTCAGGACAAATTGGTCTATAAATAGAGCCTATTTATGGTATTCTATTATTTATGGAATAATAATTTAGTTGAAAATAGTATTCTTTTGTTTGTAACATGTATGATATCTGATGCTCTACGGAAGGTACTGATGGAAAAGTTTTATAGTCAACAATTGGTGATAAGGCTAATATATGATTATAATCGACTTTTTAAACGCTATTTGTACGTGTGTGTGTCTTAAGGTATAAATGTGTCATAAACACACTTACAATATGTAACTAAACTATTTCTAGTCATTTCAGTTTGAAATTCTTTACACCACTATGGTGCTCTAAGATAGGTTATTCATGATTGTTGTTCTGATATACACCGGAAGTTAAGACTTGTCTCGCAAAGTCTAGGCTCGTCGAGTATTAGTTTTCGAGTTTGTAGAAAGGACAGATAAAAGAAAAACGTGATTATGATCTGCTTGACTCAGCACTCAGACTCAAAAAGTAAAATTAATCCTACTCTACAAATCTTCAAGTCAAATCACGCTTATATGCATCTTAAGACTTATATTTTGTTAGTAGCGCGTTTGGGCGAAGGTACTCTGGCGGTGCCAGACGGATTCGATTCCCGCCTAGGGGTCAAGTATTTGCATGGTCTGTAAGCAATTATTGTATTGGTCTGGCAGTTTAATATGTATAGCTAATAAAAGCTTAGAGCTTACCACGGGGCTATTATGTTGTTGTGTGGATTGTCATGAAATATTTTATTTTTTATTTTATTACAACGACATTTGTTTTACCAAAGAAGTAATTATTGGTAAAAAGTCTTGAAAATGTAAGAGATGAAAAAACATAACGCTTTTCGGTAATCTTTAAAATATAGTGAACAAAAAATAGAGTTGGGGTCGAATATGTTGTTTTTTTGGAACGTGCGCGTGGAGCGTTGTTAAATGCGGGGACCGAATGTTCCGATTCGTCGGATATTTCCGAAAACGTGCATGAAGCTCTGCGAATTTCGGCGGGAAAACATTCACGTTTTACACAGTTCATTTGGCCTTTTACATTCTGATGCGGGAATATTGCCTAAAAAGTATTATATGCTACTGTTCGACTCGGTTGTTATTTGTGGCTTTGAAATTGAAGTATTTGTATTGTTACAATTTGACGCTAAAAATAACAAAACTATTTTGAGTTCTTTCGTTGGTTTTGCCTGTTGATTTTGCAAAATTGCATAGTGTTACATAGTGTTTGTACAGTAGTAAAATTCGTAATGATTTGACGTACCTTTGAATAAAATAAATCTAAATTTAAAATTTATGAAAAACCCCAATCCCTTAATCTCCTTAAAAGTTAAACACCATCATATTTTGTAATGTGCACGCGATGCGCTTTCATTTGATACCCCACTCGAGTATATTTGCAGATTTTCGGTTTTCCTTTTCCACTCTCACCCTCATAACTTTTAAACTGCACAACCGATTGTCATGAAACATGTCTAAGAACACTCGCGCAAAACTCACCTTTCATACAAATACAACTTTATTGAAATCGCTCCATCCGTTCGGGAGTTATGATGTCCCAGACAGACAGACAGACACGTCAAACTTATAACACCCCTCTTTTTTGATCGGGGGTTAATTAAACAATAAAACACAGATGCGAGTAATTATTTAAGATTGTGAAATTGACTGAACCGATTCGAAAGGAAATCAGCGATGTTATTGCTATCAGCGACATGTTCAAATCCATAGATTAACATGACACTGTGCACAAAAGTAGCGGGGCGGTGATCGGCGTTTGAGCGACACGTAAAGCCTCTCTCTATTGACTTTAAAACTGTCATTATACATTAATTAACAAGTTGGACGGACGGTAGATAAAAGCTGAAATAAATGAGAGAGGCTGCATTGATCCACTAGTACCGACAGCAGAATTCACCGTAATTTATTCAGTTCAATCTATCGCCCACATAGAACTATATATTGGAACTGCACAATTCAGAATAGAATTCTTTCTATTCGCTCACGTCCACCCAGTTGTTATACCCAACGGGTACAGTACATTTTCAGAACCGCGGAACACTATTACTTCGAGGCTGTGAACATTTCGGTGGGAACAGCCCGGTTGCTGCCGAAATAGCGGGAATGCCAAAGAATTCCCGGTCACATTCTAACTCCAATTCGGTTGAATGGACCTAGCGGGGACAGGACGATTTGTCGTATTTTACGATACTTGCACGTAGATCGAAGATAGAATTATTGGAACGATAAGATCCGAGCCAAAAATCATATATTTCGATGCTAGATCTTTTGGCGAGATGAAAATTCGAATGGCGAGAATGACTTTATTTGGTTAAGTATTTTAAATTCAGGGATAGCTACGGATCCAATCCAATAAAAGAAATATTGAGTTTGGTTTTAGTTTTTTTACGCTAGTATGATGAATAACGATAAGGAAGTCAGTTTTGTAAAATATCGCCTTGAAAGGATCCGATCACAAAGTTTAGACTAAATAGTGAGTGCAGTTCACATAATGTATTTAATGTGATGATCATTACAAGCTTTTAATATTACTTGTTTTTAACTGCTTACTTTCAGCTCTCTTCAATAAGAATCTGTGTTTTAAAGGGATTAACTTGTTATCGGAAGTCGAACCGTTTCTTAACGTTACGTTCGTGACATATGTCATCCCTTTCTCTCACGCATACGGCAGGTGGTAGGCGGTAGTCTCAAGTCGTAGTCCTCTCTCCCACAGCGCTCTTAGCCGAATTAAGTAATGACTTCTGTCAGATACTTAAATTTTTTTATATGTAGCAGTTAAAAAAAAGTATATAGCTTAAAGACGCTATAATTTGTAACAAACCAAAGGAGCACACAATTACGACCCCAAATCTATTTCGACTTGATAAAGCGACGGGAGTTCCGGCATCCATCGCCAACGGCTCTAAGAGTCGATTTATATTGCTCAGGATCATTACACCAGTAATTATGTTTATGAGAGTTTTTGCCGTGTTTCTGGCAATTAAACCGATTCGGGGGAACGTCAACAACATGCCTTATTGACTGAAAATTTCAAGGAACAAAGAAATGGCCTTTTCCACCTTTGGTGAGATAAGGGGGGAGATTTTTAGGTTACAATTTAGTATTATTTAAAAAAAAAACAATTAGTACCAAATACTCATCACCATTAAGTTTTGGTTGACTTTCTCCAAATGAAGTCTTAGTAGTAGTTACCTGTAACAAAAAAACAACAATGCTTTAGTTTTTAATATTTTTCACAAAAGTATTTGTAAGTTAAAATGGACGCTTAGTCGTCCAATCTCAGTACCTATCCACTATAACCAACAGTAGACACAGTCTTTATAAACCCAATTCGCCCTTGTTTGCTAAATATTGAAACAAACTGTCGAACCGTCCTAAAAAGCTACACTATCCCAATCCGCATTGCACCTAAACAAACACATAAATATTACCAAGCACGGCCAATTCTTTCCGCTAAACGTCCTCCAAATCGGGTTTGTATCAAGTGGAGTTACTGGTACCCTATTTGTTTCTTGTGCCTACGACCTCTCTTAGATTTATGCGGCACGAACCTGCCCAAAAATAATTGGACGAGCGAAAAATAAATTGCCGCTAGAGTCCGTGGTCTGACCAATAGGGCGAGGCCTGATAAGACGAGCTCGATAGCTAGATATTCGTAGGAGGATCAGTTAAAAGTGACAGGAGGTATCGTAAAACAAAAACGAATCGCGATCGAACACGCTATGCCTAGAACGAGATTTGATTTTAGAAGTTAAAGATGTGTGTACATACTAAGAGTTTCCACTTACGACTGTTGGAGGTAACAACATGTTGTTATTCCATACATCTGACAGATTTTTCATAAAATTTTATCTGTACCTGTCAAATTAAGCTACTAACACAATGTAGTACACATTGTGTGATGGGCTAAATTTTTGTCTATGTGCCGTACAGATCAAACGTGATTGAGGCATGTTGGCACCATAACAATATCGGTTTAAAGAACCTTAATTTCTCAAGGAACGTACATACGTCCACTTATCGAGGATACACATTTTAGTACCTACTTATCTACATACGGAAAAAGTATGTACTTATTGAAACACTGTTTGCCCACCCCGTTATCTGGATGTCTTTAACGAATTCAAGAGTGAGAGAGGAAAACAATATCAATAGTTTACCGATTAACCTTTATTATTATTTACTGAATTCTTAAAAGGACTTACTAAACCACTAGAAAACGACATAAAAATATTATTGCTTTTACCAAAAATTCTCGAGTGATTTTAATGCACAACGAATATATTTGTAATAAACTAAGGTATTTTTAACTTGAAAACAGGATTCAGTTTTCAAAATGTCTTTTCAATCTGGTTGGTTAGTTCTTTTCTGGTTAACGGATGGTGTTTGTGTATCGTGATTTGGTCGAAACGGCTCGAGCGTTCCCTCCTGCATAAGCCCTCATGCAGGGACGAGGATTAATCCTATTCGTATTATAGGATTTGTTGCTAGTGGTAACAAAAAGTACGAAATACTCGATATATGAAAGATTTGACATACCACGCAACCAATTGAGCAAAATAATATCACGTTTTGCGCACAATTAAATATTTCCATTAATTTGACAAATTTTTTGATAGCATGTGGACAAGCTATCAAACAATTTGTCAAACTTTTACTACAAAACCAATAGGTGTAATACTAAATAATGATAATATTTAATTGTGCGCAAAACGTGATTTTATTTTGTTAAATTGGTTGCGTGGTATGTCAAATCTTTAATATATCGAGTATTTCGTACTTTTTGTTACTATACTAGGTAGACGTAGTACTTAATAAAGGTCGCGGGTTCACGGTGGATTCAGAACCACTCAAACTGAAATATCTGGAAGTATGAAGTAGTTTATGTCAGTAGATGTGTAGGACGCTTATAAAGATGACTATCATGAACATTAAATCTATATAGTAATTTATCAAAGAAATTGATATATAAAGCTTAGTAGAGAGGCACTAATCACATTGGTCACGGGATAGTTAATGTTTCATTCGGATATAGACCTTCTGACACATATCTTAATGCAGTATAAAAATAAAGTAATTTCCACTGTTTGTGCCTAAATATTTGATATTTTGATTTGTATGTCGGATTTTAATGCAGTTTTATTTTAACACTAGCTGTGCCCTGCGGTGCTACCCGCGTTATAATGGATGAAGTACTCTTAACCAACAACATATTTATTTTAATAAAGATTAATATTATTATGTTGATACAACTTAAACAAATTATTTCGACCAAATTAGGTACCATAAAAACGGTTTTTGTGAGTTAATCTTAAAAGATAGACATATACTATCGCAGACTGTTTTTTAGATCATTAAAAGAGCTATTATTCTTTAATACATATTTTTTGTGTATCTTGAACCGTTTTCACGGCGCACGCAACAGAAGGCTTCAAAGATGAACATTTTTTCCCGTTTTTTACACGTTTACCACTATATCTTTGCTCCTATTGGTCGTCGTGATTTTATATAGCCTATAGCCTTCCTCGATAACTGGACTATCCAACACAAAAAGAATTATTCAATTCGAACCAGTAGTTTCTGAGATTAGCGCGTTCAAACAAACAAACAAACAAACAATCAAACAAACAAACAAACAAACTCTTCAGCTTTATAATATTAGTATAGAAGAGTGATCGAAGAATCATGTTGCTTTTACGCGGCTTTTAAATAAAACGAATGAAGAAAATGTTACTAGCAGTACCTAAATACCAGTTTGAAATTGTACTCGAGTGCAGGAAGTTTATGTAATGTTTTAATTTTTTTCATTAGGTATCTACTGACAGCGATACATATTATTTCATTGAGATTTCATGAACCTCATTTAGAAAAGGTTACATGACTTAGAAAAATGTTTAATCCGATATTAGACATAGACATAGACAAACATTTATAATTACTACTCACACAATACAAAAACATTTAGGTATAAATTATTCACAGGTTAAACAAAAACATAAATTCTTACATATAAACAAAAAATAAAAAAAAAACTAATATAAAACAAAAAAAAAACGTTAACATACTTATTAATTTGACAACATAAATTTAAAATACGAGCATTATATTTAGATTATTTAAATAAAATTGTACCCGTTTTTTTCTTGTTTATTGTAATTTCGCGTGACGTAACGCTATCATGCGGTTTGTACTAAATTTCGCAGTTACAAGCCCCCCCCACTCCTAAACATTGATAAATTGATAAAAGCCAAAAAAGGTGTCCAGTATTTTTTTTATTTTTTTATGTCGTCTAACAGACGGACAAAACAGAATTAATTGAATTTTTTTATGCATTCATCATGTCAAATAAATACTTTTTATTGGCCTCTTTTTAAACTCAGACTTGAAAAGTATTCGACGGTAGTTTTCTTTCTCAAAATAAAATGTTCAAATAAATCGAACTCAAAGCTATTGGCTTTCCTTTACGTTTGAAAGGAATCAGCAAAGGCTTCGGTTTAATCTAAATATACTAGTTTTTCGTAATTACGCAAAAAAGATGTTTTGCCTTTGAAGGTATTAGGTTTAATAAAATAATATAATTAAAGTAAATTGTTCTCAGTAACTATACTTAGAATAATTTTGTTTATTTGAGTGTATTATTTTTACTTTTAAATATGCTAAATACGAGTACATGTAGGACTAAAAATTATGAGCAGATCTCTTAAATTAAAGCTATCTTATTTTAAATGCTTTTATACATATAATTTTTATCAGATACGTTTTGATAATTAAAAGAATGCATTCGTTTCATATATGTAGTAGCTTTTCTTAAAGATCACGTTTTACGTAACTAATGTAATATAACCTAATGTAAGACAAAGCTTACATTAGGTAACATTCATTTTTCCTTTTTTTGTAACAGTTTGTTTTTTTTGTAACGCACAAAAAAAATGAAATGAAATGATTTACTTGCAAGAATACAAAATTATTAATACATGTCGGATCTTTAAAAGTAAAAAGTCAATGTATTCAGCCTACAAGTAGGCGTGCAAATATATTTTATGTTTGTCGTCTGTGATTCTTTAATTATGTAATGCTAAAAACGGAAACTTTTAATTGACCTTCTGTGTTAAGGTATGTTAAAGACATGTTCTTTTATATTTATCTGCTAATATTGTATGCCGAGCTGTAAGTTGTATTATTTTTTAAATCTAAATACAAAATGTGAAATAAGTGCTCTTCTATATACTGATATACGAAATGATACTTGTTATGATTTTATATTTTTTTATTATATTCCATTAAAGAGTTAATGTATTAAGGTCAAAGTAATAGACAAGCCGTGCAAATTTTAGGTTACATTATTTAATCAGTTAGAATGTATTATCAAAACCTTTTATTGCTTTCCGCCCTTACAAGTGCTCAGATAAACCATTTTTTTTTTGTGATGAAGACATAAAAAAATTATGTCTACATTTAAATATTGGAAGTCTGCCTGGGACGTCGTAAACCAAAATAGAATAATTATATAGAAATCCCTACTTTATATATTTGAAAAAAATTATCTCTTTTCTTTTTCCTGATCATGGCAAATACTGAATTGATTACGATGAAGTTTGGTGTATAAGTGAGTTCCTAGTCAGGGCGTTATGCTACGGATTTTGAAGGAAAATATCATATATTTGGTTAAAAATCAATTGTAAAAATCTTTTAAATACTCCTACGACAACGTTACGTTATTGTATAAATAATAAATGAATATATAATATTGTAAGCGGACCATCGCTCATTGCGCCACTGGGGCAGTAATAAATTAGTGCCAACAGATTTCCTCAACAGGCCTAAATGACTAAAACTTTTGCACAGCACTCGCTTGCTTAAAACAGCCAGTTGAAATGCAAAACGGCGTATAGGAATGGGGGCAATGTAGCGGACAGTAAATATATCAGTCTGACAAGGGCATTCGTCTTGAGGAACGCCCAACCTTTAAACGATTTACGAGGGGTAGTGGACTGAGCACCACTCTTATTTTAAAACTTTGGCTATATTTGGCGGGAAATAAAATGGCTGCCAACCTGTACCTTTTTAGAAATTACTTGCGGTAATTCGATTATTGATTTTATGCTTGATTATTATGCTAAAAATGATCTTTGAAATGTTGGTGCTAAAATAAGGTTATGAGTATTTGTGAAAACTAACAAATATTGAAGTTCACAAGCACCATTAACGCTTCCACTGCTGAGTCCCTGTAGACTTCTGCATCAAGGAGATATTAGGCTTTCATTCACTCTGGTCAAGTGCGGATTGGTGAAAAAAACATTCACCACAAACTCTTCAAGCTTTCAAAACATGCCGCTTTCCCCACGATGGTTGACTTGACCGTTACTTTTTTAAAGTGCACATTTTGAAATGAATTATCCAGAGGTTTTAAACCACGACCTTATGAATGAAAGTCGAGTGTGCTCCACGGTTTTAAAATATAGAAATTGTTCTAGAGATAATAACTGTATAGAACACAAACACATTGTAATCCATAAAAAATACTGGGATTCTCAGATTTAGCAGCCACGTTTTAGTTTAAATTCACTGTTTCTAATCTCTTCAAGCCAAACTATTATATTCAATTGAAACCAGTTTAGCTAAGTGCCTACTTCAAGTTTCAATGTTAATCTTTGTCCACCGTCTGCAACCACTGTGTTTGTTATAGCCACTTATTATACAGTTTGTACTCGTAGTTATAGCAGTTACCATAAATACAGAGCCAAGTGTCCGTTGCGAGAGGCCCGTAGTGACATTGTATGGTGCATAATTCATAGACAGGCTAACAGGGATCTTCCATTCTATGTGTACGACACGTTGCAAAGCCTCGAACTAGCACTATTCAAGATAACTATATTTACAAGGAGGTTTTAACTTTAAAGATCAAGATGATGGAGATTATGAAAAAGAATTCGCATAAATGACAAAGGGATATTATTACTACCATATGGACGAAGTAATTCATTATTATCGCTTGCCGAATATTACACAAAACCTTTCTATGAAGCTTTAACTAGGCTAACAGGGATGTACTATTCTATGTATTGTTATAATACTCGCAAGATACGTTGCTAGGCCTTAAACAAGTACTATTCAGAAGGTCAGGGGGTTTTCATTTGAAAGATGTGGGAGATTATAAAATAGTATTCGCTTTAATGACTAAAAGGATATAGTCTACCATTTAATGCAAAACAAACCTTTGTTTGAACACAATCTCGCCAGATGTCAAGCGACTATATCGCCTATGATGGAGCACAAAGGTTTGTATTGTATACTTAGTATTGTTCATTTTGTTAGTCATCCGATTCACATAGGGAATGAGAAGTGCAGGAGCAATATTAGATTAAACTATAGACGTGAGCTAAGATGGAAAAATACAGGCGCATTGATTATTAACCGATGTGGGTCTAGAATTAAATTCCGTGAAATACCGTCAGGCGTCGCGCTAAATCGCTTGTCGGTCCCACTATGATCACAGGTCTCATTATATTACTCATATCACAGCAAGTTTTCATACAAACTGGATGTTTTATATGGTTTTAGAATAAGCAAAAAATTTTGTAAGCGTTTTGACGAAAGGTTAAAATAACTCATTAAAAAGTTGCAGTACGTAGTTTCAATTAGTACTGATATTGCTTCAGTTTGTATTTTCACTATCGTTATCTCCCTGGGGATACCAATGATTAACTTTTTTCCTATTATAACTATTGCACTTTTTTAATAAAACAAACAAAATTTTTAATTGGCAACAAAATATAATGAATGCAACAACCACTGCAGTAAAGCGAAGCGAACAACTCTAACAAAATGTAAATTTTAAGGGTCACTTGGACGTTCATGAATAAGGATCTAAATTTTCACATTTAAGGACAGGCCGATGTCCTAATTAAATTTGCAATCTGATGGGTCTTTGTTACCCAGAGCTGAGCGGATAATGATGTAGGCTGTACCCACTTCCCAAATGTGGCCCATGAGCTTTTTGTCTACACCCCAAAGAGGTTATTAATGAGATACATAGAAAGGTTTCTTGTGTCACGTCTGACAAACGATAAATATACGGCAAGCGAATGAATAATGAATTACTTCGTGAATATGGTAGGCGAAATACATTTTTATTGGCGGCATAAATACGAATATCCGATTGATATTTTTGTGTCAGATATTCGATAGGAAGCGGTCATTGTTCGAATGAAATATGAGCAGATAGTATTGTTGGATAAAATGACGGCAGCGGACGAACTTCTCCGGGGATACAAAATTTAATTTCTATGAGTTCGACGTTTCTTTCACGAAGGAGCTTTTGTCGTCTTCCATTATGTGCTCGGAGTTGGATTCCAGTCAATGGAGACGGGATATTACGGAGCATTTGTACGAAATGACTAGCACATCTGCAGTGTTTTCGAACATGCCTTAGATATAAAGCGAATTTGTGGATCTCGGCGCAATATCGTGAAAGTTTTATTTTTCTGCTCGCCTCCCTAAGTTATAGGCTGAGTAAATCATGTTTTGTGTTATTTTGTTGCTGCTTTCGATATTAATATTATGCTTCTTTTTCTTTTGTGGTTTATTGTATGTTTGACTTTTGTTTTATTGAAATTATTATGCCATTGTAGTGCGTATATTTGCGTAAATTTTCACATTATTAGCTTATTTAATTCCATTATGGTAATGGATTTATGACAACACAGTCGGCATATTGAGTAATTATTTGCATTTGTAATTTAATTTCATGTGTAAGTCTAAATTTAGAGAGTTACTCTATTGCATTGGGAAACATCCTGTAACAATAGAGTAACAATTGTTATTGAATAAATAAAAAAAAATTTACTAAATTACAACGTGCATAGTAAATCTAGTAATATAATATATTCATCGTATGTTTAGATTGTGCTCATAAGTAAATAATCTTTTGTATCAGTCTGACCTGCAATAACAGTTTTAATCTCGATAACATTTATATGTAGGTAATATTTCTATAGCTACAGATGATTTAATCTTTATTGTAACCAAAATTTGTTTTTATATTATAGTTGGTACAACTTAATAAGATTCAGATTTAATATTGAAACTGAAACGCAATCTACCACTACCTATGCTGGTTTGAGCTCCAGAGCAATCTCAGTAAAACGTAATCACCTCGGATTGCTTCCATACCCCATCTTTGGAAGCCGAACAGGTGAAACTGTGAAAACGGATGGTGGAAGCAAAATTACGTCCACTTTTCAAAATCGCTCACAAAAATTTCCTTGAGAGGTAATGTTTTCAATGGATTTCAGAACAATAGCATGTAGGACAATGGAACGTTTAGGTATGTATCCTATTTTTGGAGCGATGTCATAAATTTTTGCATAAGGATGCTGGGATTGAGATTGACTTTTTAAGATTTTCTTTTGTTTTGTGTCTTTGTAATTCCATACATTTGACAGAACATACATTTTTAAACATAACATTTTAGTTGTTAAAAATCTAGCAAATGTCGAATACAGCATGTTGTTATTTTACAGCAGATAAAATGGCAACTCATGTTAGAAAATATTAATTATACTCGTACTATTTATGATCGTATCTCTTCGCGTATCGAGATTATGTAACACTGCACAATATCGATGATTGCTTGGGTACTTTTTTTTAAAGATTGAATTATTGCCATGCAGGTGTATCTGCTGCTTATGACTATCGTCTAAAAACATAAAATGTAACGCATACGCTGGTTTTTGATATATTTTAGTTTGAATTATTCTGTCTCACTCATATGTATGGTTGCACTCCATTGCCAACCCATTCAGTAATCTGAAATAACTACAAATCTAATCGAAAACAAATTGACAAAAACAACAAACAACATTAGGATGAAAGCTCCATAGATCTGCATGCTAAACGTACCTATAGAGCATTGTCCAAATTGTCGCTTCTGTATCTATACAACTTGCAAAGAAAAGTCAAATAAATTCCTCAACAATACTGTCGAATACACACAAATTGAAATAAATTGGCAAACACATTTCGAGAACAGGTAAAGTTGTTTAGAAAAGTGCTATTTCCTATGTAGCAATCTCTACAGTATTGTATTTACACTTTGGTGTTTTCCTTTGAGTTTCCAGACTCTGGCGCCTGAAGGACGTAGGAAATTTATTGCTGCAGAATGTTTCTAAAGAAACTTATAGAGTATCGTACATTTATCGATCAGTAGTATTTCAGAGAATGTATTTTTGTGTATATTTTGTGGGAAGGATTTCAGCTGACAAGATTTTAAAAAGCATGGCCTGGCTGTTTAATATGTATAATACAAAATATCTATTTATGTATGTCTTTTACATTACAGTGCCCGTAACACAAGCTTTAGAGCTTACCACGGGGCTTAATGTTGTTGTGTGCATTGTCCGGAAAGAATAATTTCAATTAGTTTTTTAAGTTTAAATTTGCATTTTTGTTATTTTTTTGACCAATCAAAGCTTTGAACTAGATTTTGTCTTAGAGGTATGCGCAAATAATTTCGGGTACATTTCTATCAAAAGGCGCTTTGTAATATCTACTATCATTTATTTCGCGGTTAAGGGGTTGCGATCTCAAAACCTAAAGCAACCTTGGCGATCAATTGATCAATATTAATATTTAGTTTGAAAACAGTTTACGTTGGTAAACCGCTTCGGCTCATCTTACATATCTTGTCAGTCCCAAAACTACCGACCAAATAATATTATCTCCCTTTACAATTTTTTTGCTCTCTTTGTTCGGAACTGAAACCCTCTTCAAGTTATCCTTTATGTCTTTATAAATAAGAAATGATGTGAGAAAGGGTTGAAATACAAACTAAGCGAGATGAGTCAGTACTTGAAACCACAGTTTATGTAACAACTACACTAATGATGCTTTTTGTTTCAACTTTACGCATTAACGGAAGTTAAAGCTATTAACATGTACTTAATTGCTGTAAACTAATGTTTATGCTCGCTTCACTAGTAACTTGTTCAAGGAAGCTCTATTAAGCTTAATTGTAGAGGTTACATAACTTCCTAATACATAAAACTGGGGCTCATTTGCTTACTCATTAACTATTAAGTAATGCGTCAAGTATATGTTTCAAACACGACATGCGTTAAACACAAGCTTTTATGAAATAAGTCACATAAAACATAAACTATTGTCAAAAATGTTGATACGTAAAGTATTGGTAGTAGTTTGCCACTAAAATTATACAATATACAGTTATACATATGTTTCAGGGCCAAGTGACCAGTGATGGCTGAATATTAATTCGAAGTGATCGATAAAAAAATCAGAGGTACTGTTTTTTTTTATGACGCTGGTTAAAGTTGGCGGAAGGCCACGTTACAACATGCCATGATAGCAAAATTTTTGTTTTTGAATAAATATATAAATAAATAAAAATATATGAATAATTTAAATCATATTTTTATTTATAACTAAAGTACCACCAACCAGCAGACTCACACAAATTTTCATGTAAAATGATGTAACGTTATTTGAGAACAAACGACTCAACATACAAAATACACCTACAGAAATTCCCGAGGCCTCCTCATATTTTAATAAAAACTTCTACAAGCCCTCCCAGATATATCTTTGCAAAAACAGAATTTAATTTGGGACGACTTATTCCGGGGAATGCGTTTTAATTTGCAGAAAGGCGGGGCACCGTGTTTCTAAATGTTTTCCACATCCCAGCCTATTTACAAGGCCCTATTTACCAAGGGTTAGCGAGCCCTGTTACGGGTCATACTGGCTTATTGTCTTACTTTCACTTGTAATGAAAACGTCTTCATTTTATACAATAACAAACATTCAGATTGTTATGTGAGTGTAATGTTAGCAAGCATACTCCGCAGCTAATTCGATCATCAAAACTTATTTATATTCAAGTTTTGTCATTTACAACGTGCGGTCTGATAAAGTCTTATAAATTTTCAATTTTGTTTAAACAAACAACAAAGAAAAGTAAGTTTATTCATTATTTAACGAACGTGAGTCTGCAAATTTCTCAATCATTAAATACAGAATGGAGCTGTTTTCCTTTTATTCTTATTTCGCATTGATCATCATTACACAAAATATCATTATGTTGGTATACAATTTATATAATTACCAAATTGAAGTGTCATTTTGGAATAAAAATTACGTACAAATCATCTTGAGACGGAATCTGCTCCAACAACAAAGAGTATTTTTACAATAAATTGTAAAGTTTTAAAACAAAAATGAGCTAGAGTGTCTAATTGCTTTTTTGCTTTAGTGTAAAAAGCGAAGCGACCAGATACATTACACACGATTAATTTATTTCCTATTTATCTTTAGGTTTAATTGTGTTCTATTTGTTTGTGTTTTTATGATGTTTCTAAGATTTTTAAAATCAAGCAACGGAATTTAATTATCTATTATATATTATTATTGTATCTTGTATCATAGCGCCGATTAGACAAAATATTTTGTTTTTTTTTCACATTATCAACATATGAAGGCAATTTGTGAAAAGCTAAATCAAGCCAACGACTATTGCTTTCGGCAAAATTGGCAAAATTGCCTTGCAGACTCAGGAACCAACCAATTCCACGCTCGGAAGAAAAAAAAACGACTTCACCCTGTCAGCTTCGATTACGATTACCATTGGACAGTAACCCAGAGAATTCCAATTCAATTTACCTCCAGAATGGACGTAAGGGATCATTTGTAGTTCCATATCGGAGTATAGTTGTTGGAGCCACATGTTTATGCAATGAGGTAGACAATTGGCATGTAGAACGGACGTATGCTATCTAGCTAGGGACACTTGGCCGACCTATGTTTGGGACAGTAGGCTATTAGATTTATGGGAAGAGTGGGTCACATAAATCATGATATCATTCTGAAATTTGAGTTGAAAAGGTTGTTGATTGATCGTGCACAATTTTATAGACACCACATTTTGAATTATATTTAATGGATGATGTCCATTAAATAACATGCGCTGTTTCACTAACAGTTCTCAAAATTTGAGTCTCTCCTAAGACGTGACAAGATAAAAATGTGTAAAATTTCATTAGATATGGTCTTCTTAGTTAGTAACTATTTTATGAAATTTAGGTTTAAATGGGTATTAGGGGCTAAAGCCCAACGAATAAACACTTATTGCCTACATTTGTAAGTAATTGTTTTTTTGATTCCATTTCTTACGTAATTCTAGAACAAAACTAAGTTTGTAGTATGTTTTCTTAGATAATAGCGGACTAAGCTTATGTTGTACCAATGCACGTTAAGACAATTATACAAAATGAGTTTGGTACAAACATAGCAATCATCAAAACCAAGAGCCAACCAAGACCCTATTAAATTATAAAAATTATACAAAGACAGATGGCAAGAGAAAGGACATTAGGTGCAAACTGAGCGGATAATTGTACTAGTAGGTCAGTTTGTGTTGGCGACGCTGGCACCTTGTTTGTGGACCGAAGTCTGCTTTGAGTATCTACATTATAGATACTCTATGGAAGTCTGATTGCCGCAGCTTGTAAGCCCGCAAATTGTTTCTTACTACTATGGAAAGTATAATAAATGGGTGCAAGGGTTTATTTCGCGCCAAATGAGGTGAGAGGCCGTACAACTGTTATGTTACCGTTACGTTTGTTTTTATTAAGTTTAGATGTTTTAAAAACTGTACGATGTCAATTACTATTGTATTGAAAATCGGCTGTAATTCAGTTATGATATGCAACGAGTTGATGATATGATGTTTCATGATTTTAGTTATATAGCACATTCCCACACTGCCCACATTAAAAAAAGGAACGCGTTGGTTTCTTTTTCTGCGTTTTTCATGATTTGCGGCTAATTTTCGTAGTTTAATCAATTTAACAGTAAACGTAAAGATACAAATGACTTTGCTACCCAAAACATCGCAATCAAACTCCAAGACCCCATTAAAAACTTATACGGAGACAGATGGCGAGAGAAAGGACATTAGGTGCAAACTGGGCGTATAATTGAACTAGTAGGTCAGTTTGTGTTGGCGCGACGCCGGCACCTTGTTTGTGGACCGAAGCCTGATTGCCGCAGCTTGTAAGCCGGCAAATTGTTTCTTACTACTGTGGAAAGGATAACAGATGGATGCAAGGGTTTACTTCGCGCCAAATGAGGTGAGAGTTGGGCTGTACAGATGTTAGGTTGTGTTGCGTTTGTTTTTATTAAGTTTAGACCGTATTCGCTGGAGAATTGCTTCATATAGGCAAAGTGGATCAAAACTCTGTTGTAATTAAATTATGAGTTGTATTTTATCATCATCATTTCAGCTGTATAATATCCAACGCATGACGTAACTACTTTCCGTCTTCCAGCTGTCTACTCTCGCAATAAAAACACAGTGTTTCATTTCCTTTATTATTCAGTGAAATGTAATTTCAACAAGGTCCCTAAATTATAGAAATGACTAAGCGTCAGTGGATGTTATAAATTTATTACAATAAAAAATACTGATATGAGAATCAACTTGGTATTTTTATGGCCTTTTTTAAATCATCAACGGTTTTTGGTACCGCTTCACTAGTGAGCGTGAAAACCCTAAAACAGATTGCATCACCTGCTTATTGGCAAAAATCTTGTTTACATTATCTGCTCCGATCCGTATAAATGTACAGTACAGTCTTAGTAGATTCGTAATAATAGATTTAAGTTTTGATAACGATTGAATTGTAATAGAACATTTCTATTTCTATTCAATCGTTTGCTCAGAGGATCAGTTAGGATATTGTAAAAAAAACTTTCGCACAAACTTCTGCGAACAAAACAACTTAAGAATAACTAAACAAGAAACGTTATCGCCGAAGCGTGCGCGTTGAAAAAAAACCCGAAAAAGTTCACCGGCTTTGCCATTAAAATTTCGAGTTGAAACCCGATAAAACATTTTGTATGGCTTTTCAGGAATACTCAGTAATTTATCGCAAATTACTGTGTTCCATTCAAAGAGGTTTTGCTTGTACATGTGCCGCATTTATTAAAATTAATGCCACCCTGGAGTGCCGAGCCGCGGAGCGTAACCATAGTCTGCAGAGTGTCGAAATGTGCCTCTCAATTTCGACAGGTGAAAGCGAAACTCCCGCAAACACATTATAGCAAGTAACACCCCCTCCAGGCTGTAGATAAAACATTAATATGTATGAATCGTGCTGCTTGTTTGTGGGGATTTAAGATTTCGAGCAGCACTCTTGCTCGATGAATAAAAGCCATCATTAATGCCGGTTTTGCTAAATCGCTGACTGGAACTGTAAACTCGACAAATGTTATGTTGTGTTTGCAGGTTTGTTGTATTATATAAATATTGTTCTTAGTGCGGTGATTCACGAATATTGGCTTGCTGTGTAAGCAGTAAAGTTTCTCATTTCTACTAAGGGGCCAGTGATAATATCAGGGTGTTTTCTATGTATGTGTATGAAAAATATTTTAATATTTTTTATAAGAGCTTAGGTATATTATTAGTTAGGAGTATAACGGCTGAATAATATCCTCTATCATAGAATAGACAAAAAATATTTTTATACTAACATATAAAATAAATAGAACACCTACGTAAACTAAACCCAGAAGGCGTAATGGGCGGATTCTGGTCTACATTCCAGAAATTTTCGATCTCAAAGCCTACAAGTAATAATGGTAAAAATATTATAATAAAGTAAATCCAGTTACCGTATTATCGAAATGCTCATTCCTGATTATATACATATATGCACAAAAAGCCTTGTAAGCGAATCCCTAAGCAATATAGTGCAATGCTGTTTCTTCCCTCCGGAGACTAGAACGCTTACCGATGTTTAACAAAAGCAGTCTTACTTAAATAGTCTTGTAAGCTTTCTGTCTCTACTTCATTCAGACTTCGTCCTGTGAAGCAGGAATTAATACTGCACTGCACATTCATCCACGTTCTACAACATAACATAACAAATACGAACTACTACTATAAAAAATATTATAATCAAGAACGTAAAGACGAATTATAATTTCATGTGTATTTACGGATATTTATTTACTAGCATTATCCTACTACTATTATAAAGGCGAAAGTTTGTATGTATGGATGTTTGTTACTCTTTCACGCGAAAACTACTGAACCGATTTAAATGAAATTTGGTACACAGAATCTCTAGAGCCTGAAAAATAACATAGGCTACTTTTTACCGCGGGAAAACGTCATTCCGCGGGAAAATCCATTATAACGCGGGTAACACCGCGGGGCACAGCTAGTAAAAAATAAAGTTTTAGGGAAGTTTATAATATTGTTTTTTAATTACGACTTATATTTTGTCTACAGTGGTGCTATCTATTCTCGAATAAATACTACTTTAAGTAACTATGGGAGGGCTTGACCGCATCCGCCCAAACCAGCAACTGCACTTGGTGTACGTTTGTAATAAAACAAGTTGGCAATGTTTTTACAGCTTCAAGCAATCAAAGGGGTCACTAAAAACCACATTGACTTCATTCGAAGAAACGTTTTAGTTTATTATAGTCCTTTAAAGTAGTTCCAGCAGAAAAAACGATGGAACTTCACAAGCGCATTCTCTTTCATCATCTCTAAACCAAATGGCGAGCAAATAATTCCCTAGAGATCTATTAAAAGCTGTCGTAATGTCCAATACCTTGCGCATGGCATGTACGTTTCACCGAAATAGCGCTATTCCAATGCACTGACAGAACTGAAGACTTGTCTTCAGGTTCACATGTCATTTGTGAAGTCATGGCGCGTTCGGAAGGCCATAAACCGGTTTGTTCAAACTGTCAGATGCATTTGTGTATCATCATCATTTCGACTGCTAGACGTCCAGTACTCGACATAGGCTTCCTTTATATTTTTTCTTGTTTGGTTTCATTTCATTCATTTATTTATTTAACCACACTTTAACAATGGTTGTTATATTAAACAAGTCAATTTACAATTTATAGGTCCTTAAAATAATAACAACTAAATAATATAAAACAGGCGAATGCTGACTACATATACCGTGAATCTATAGGTCATAACTCTTCCATCTATTTCGTAGATGTCTTTAGTTGCGCTTGCTGTCAAAATTTTTACTCTACTTTCATTTCTACAATCTACAATTTCTGGTTTCGGGTCTGGGTGTTTTCTATGTATCATATGTATGTATTTACAAAAAAAATATATGATATCAGTCACCTAACACCCATAGTAAAAGCTCTGCTTAGTTTGGGGTTAGGTGATGCTGTGTGAGTAGTCCGGAAATATTTATTTATTTAAAATATGTAGTATCAATGAAAAAAAGAGATGGAAGTTCTACAGCGCATGGAAATGTAACACGCAAATATCTCCTTTATATCAGTTCAGTTTCTTGTAATTGGACTTGGCGCTTGAAGCGACAATTTGCCAGTGTCGAGTTAAATAAAATTATAAAGTGAAAAAGATGTTACTCAGTTGAACGTCATTTTGCATCTCCTCATTTATATCTATTAAAAGCTGTCGTATTGTCAATACCATGCGCATGGCACGTCCGTTTCCTATCGGGATTTCACCGAAATAGAGCTATTCAAATACACTGACAGAAGCTAAAGACAAGTGACGTGCCTTAAATGGCGTGCTCGGACGTCCATAAAGCGGTTTGGTTCAAACCTGTCAGATGCAATACAAAGACGTCGATGAGAGAATCGTTTTTAAAACTCAACACTGGCTACTGAAAATGTATGAGCGATGTTTTTGTAAACGTTACGAGTTTATTATAAATAATGGGTTATTTACAAAAGAATAAAAAGCCGTGTTGGCTAAGTGGGAGCACACTCGAGTTTCATTCCGAAGGTCGTGGGTTCAAACACCGCCAAGCACCTCTGAATTTTTCCTGAAAAGTGATGTGCGATTTAAACATGTGCTTTAACGGTGAAGGTGAATCATAAGAAAACCGGCATATAAAAAAATTAAGAGTTTAAAGGACATGTGACATTTACCAACCCGTACATGGCCAGCGTGGTGAAATATGGCATAATCTCTTTCGCCAAGAAAGAAGTCTGTATCCCAGCAGTGGGAACGTAAAAAAAGGGGTGCTTATGTTCCAATGATTAAGTCATGCAGGTTGTTTTTGGGTTTGGGCTTAAAAATTGCTTCGAACACTACTGAGGACATTGTCATATCGAAGCAACTTGTAAAAGACGTTTCGAATATTTTGCAAAATTCTACCAAAGTCACGGAACGTGTGGCTTGTGCCACAGGCGTTGCAAAAAATACTGTGACGAAATTACCAACAGAGCATGAGTCAACCTGGTTTAAATATCAATATCCCATAACCCTAGCTTATGTAGTTTTTATTAATTTTTGTTGCTATTTGTACTTTTTTGCGACGGATGACGTCACGCAGCTGTTATGGTGACAAGGTTCCATCGCAATATCCTTGCTTATATAATATTTACATATACATATACATTGGTAAACAAATTATTTAAAAGAGTTTAATTTAAATAACTTGTCATTGTCCAGTCAAGAGTGCTGAAATCTTTTCTTAATTTTAAATTAATTCACTCAGGCCGTATTATTTGAAATTTTACCCTTTAAGATGTGTATGGGGTTTTTAATACGAAACTTTTTAATTATACGTTGTGAAAATTTCGGTCAATGTTTGAAATATTTAGGATTTTCCAAACAAACCTTAGAGAGTTAAATATAAGTATCAAAGTTTGCTGGAAATCTGTTATAGCGCAGGCATAAGTTTTAGATGATAAATATATCTAAATTTATAATTTAATAAAAAACCCCGATTCCAATGCCTGTATTTCCTTACTCTCACCCCCATAACTTTTAAACAGACAGACACGTCAAACTTATAACACCCCTCTTTTTTAGTCGGGGGTTAAAATGGTGTCTAATATATACAATAATAATAGACACTATTCCTCATTGGACAACTGTGATGGTTAATGTCTAACAAACCTTAAGGGAAGCCAATGTCTTCCAAGTAATGGCCCCGAAAAAATTATAACAAAGTTAAACTTCATGCTATCACACGCTCGGCCACAGGAAGACTCGCAAAGATTTGGAAGGATCGACAGATAACAAAAGCGACCAAAACTCGACTGATGAGGAGTCTTGTCTTTCCAATTCTTCTTTATGGAGCTGAGACTTAATGAGCGGAGGAAAATAGACGCGTTGGAGATGTGGTGCTGGAGACGTCTTCTAAGTATTCCGTGGACTGCACGTCGAACTAACGTCTCCATTCTCGAAGAGCTTCATATTAAGGAGTGACTATCGTCGACTGTGCAAATACGAATACTGAAGTTCTTTGGACACGTGGCGCGAAACGAGAACTCCATGGAGCGCCTAGTTGTATGAGGCAGAATGGAGGGAAAGAGGTCTCGTGGTCGCTCTCCAACAAGGTGGTCGGACCTCATCTCGAAATTGACTCAGTCCACCATTACCGACTGCTCCCGCACCGCAACTAACAGGGAACAATGGCGGCGCATTGCAAAAGCAGCAACCCAATATAAGGACCCCCCATAACCACGAACACTCTGTCAAGAGTGACCGACTAAGAAGAAGAAACTTCATGACCTAAGACTTCATTTAATTTTATTCTATAAGTATACATATAAAAGCATATTTGTTAAAACTTGATTGCTGTTCCATATATTAAAGTTAAAATTTGATTTAACTACCTTTCAACGATACCTACAAAGTGTCCAAATCCACGACACGACAGTCCAGAGGCTCTAACCATCGCGTGACCCGATATGATGCCACCGCCGTTAACCCCAGGAAATATACCATTTAGCCGTGTGTGATTGCGTTAACTTGCAAGCTCTAGATCGCGCTGACGAAAACGCACGAGAGCAGTGCAAGTTGAAATTGCGCCACTTGATGTATTGACTGATTGTAACGGAATGTCGTTATGTGCTACATGTAGCACTTTTTTTTTTGTTTTCGCGTAAAAAATCTGCTAACAGATACCATACTGTATGAGGGTACAAGTATGATTATGGACCCACTAAAATAACCCCCGGTGGCCGGCTTCTTTGCGTTTGTACTGTTGGAGATTTGTTGTAATCCCATGCATTTGACAGATTTTTTAAACTAAAATTTTGTCTTTAACCGTCAAATGTATGTGTGATAACAACATATCGTAAGAGGCAACCTCTTGGTAGGGCTAATGCACGTGTTACGTGAGAAATCTGTTTACCATCCTATAAGAAGCTATCATAGCAATAATACTCGGCCCAGTCAGAAAAAGACGGTTTACATGTTTAAAAAATGGTTAAATTGATCTATTAAAGCGAACATACGCTTTTACAACCGTTTTCCGATTGCACCCACAAAGTGTCCAAAGGCCACGACAGCCAGTCTAGCGGCTCGAACCATAGCGTGACCCGATATGATCCCACCCCCGCTATCGCGCAGGAAATAAACCATTCAGCCGTCTGTGATTACGGAATGTTAAAAACCCCTGGCCGACTTAAGGAATTAGAAATGAACGCAACACTGGTTAGTGCGATAATCTAGCGAGATTACTGTAGTGAATTAAGTTTGCCTTTAAGCTTTGAGTGAAATAAGGTTTTATAAGTTTAAGGCGTGTTTTTATTTATAAAGTAAACGGATGATAACCGAAAGAAAGAAACGCAAATAAATATTCATACATGACAAATTATTACTTCATATGAAGGGGAAAACTGCTACTATTCAGCCAGACTTAAGAATTGGAAACACTTTCCTTATTGGCTATTCCAATAACCAAGTCAGTATGCCGGCAGTTGACCGGTTCAAAACTTGTATTACGTCAACCAGGCTCGAAAGGCCCTGTTCGAGCGGGCTCAGTCTACTAAAGAGCCGATTGTTAATGTAAACAAGTAGATCTTTAACTAAAACAAATTCAAATTCAAAATTCAATTAAATTAATTACTGAGTATAACTCGGACTGCGGGCATGGGTTTATACCCATGTTCTTATGAACATTGTCCCGCTCTCGCATAACTCGAGAACTAAAATTGATCTGAAAAATGCTCAGAAACACGTAAAAAGAATAAAATAAATATCCCCAAAAATACAAGTGAAATTTGAACTCGGACCCGCGTTCGAAAATCCAAAATCCGGGTTCAAAATTCGTTATAAAATTAGGTAAATTTTAAATAAAACTCGAGAACAACTTTTCTTATTGCTATAAACCGTGACTTCTTTCTTAATTAAATTATATTAAATATCTCACCTAATTACGATTACGCGATACATACTGTAATATGTGGTTATGAAGAAAATAAAGCATAAAAACTACAACATTTGCGCAACAAAACAAAGACGTACGTAATAAAACAGGCTACTAGGCTACACGCCAACATTCTTTTTGTTCCCCTTTGATCTTTGCTGGCCCTATTATAGGTAATTGAATGGAGAGCGATCGATAGACCCGCGATAAAGCTTCAATGCAAGGCTTGAATTTTTAACCCCCGACGCAAAGAGAAGGTGTTATAAGTTTGACGTGTGTGTCTGTCTGTTTGTGGCATCATAGCTTCCGAACGAATGAAGCGATTTCAATATATATTTTTTTATGAAAGGTGTTCATGGAAATCGGTTGACCCGTTTAAAAGTTATGAGGGTAGGAGTGGGGGAGGAAAACCGAAAATCAGCAAATATATTCGAGTGGGGTCTCGAATGAAAGCGCATCACATGCACATTACAAAATACATAGTATGACTCTTAATTTTATAAGAACTAACATTTTGTAACCAAGGGTTTTTTTTAATTTTAAATTGAGATTCTCTGAAGTCACTTGTTTTTGCCGCGACAAAAGGCGTTCGAGATAATCTTTATCTTCCAAACATTGAGAAGAGAACTGCATTGCGGTTTCTCCGGATAATCTGCCCGCAGTAATTTTTCAGCGGTGTTCTGGTTTTGGAAATATATGAGCTAGGAATACCCACGTAAGCTTACATTGTCTTTTTGCCAATAGCTTGGGCCGTACGTAGGAAACGATTCTATTTTCCGAAGGTAGTGAAGCGGGATATTCAATTTAAGGTGTCATTGGAAACTAAAGTGAGGATTTTTGTGAAACATGTAAGAGTTCCGAGAAGTAGTCTAGCTCTCATCTAGCGCCCGGCTAAACTGTTTCAAGTTTATTAACACAGATGTACATACGAGTATATCTTAATATATATAAATCTCGTGTCACAATGTTTGTCCTCAATGGACTCATAGACCACTTAACCGATTATAATAAAATTCGCACACCATTTGCAGTTCGATCCAACTTGAGAGATAGGATAATTATTTGTCTGTTATTATCTACAGGTTAACAAAAGTGTAAAATAAATGTATTTTTATAGGTTGCCTATGATTTTTCTTGATAAGCTATTCATACGTGGTGGTAATATACTCTTTGAGCTATTGTCTATGTCTCGAAAGTTCCATATTCATTTTATAGGTTGTCTTTGATTTTTCTTGATAAGCTATTCATACGTGGTGGTTTGGTTATATACTCTTTGAGCTATTGTCTATGTTTCGAAAGTTCAATATTTAACATAGTTTTCAATCATTTTTTTCTGACATGAGTTTGAAGTACTTAATTTTTTTTTTTTTTTTTTTTTTGTTAATAGCGTCCGTGAAATAGCGGAGATTATCTATATTCTATATATATAAATAAAAAATAATTGTTGTTCGTTAATCTGACCAAAACTCGAGAACGGCTGGGACGATTGAGCTGATTTTGGTTTTAAAATGTGTGTCGTAGTCCAGGGTAGGTCTAAACAATGAGCAAATAAGGAAAAATTGCCGGGAACTTTTTTTACCCGTGCGACGCCGGGTCGGGCCGCTAGCAGTATAAAAGAATTAAAAGTTCCTCGTTGAGAAACTCGATGCGATAATTTTCTTCTAACTTTTAATAACCCCCGATCAAAAAAGAGGGGTGTTATAAGTTTGACGTGTATGTCTGTCTGTCTGTCTGGTACATCATATAGCTCCCGAACGGATGGAGCGATTTCAATTTAGTTTTTTTTGTATGAAAGTTGAGTTTGGCTGGGTGTTCTTAGACATGTTTCATAAAAATTTTGGTTGAGCCGTTTAAAAGTTATGGAGGTGAGAGTGGGGAAGGAAAACAGAAAATCTTCAAATATACTAGTGTGGGGTATCAAATGAAAGCGCATCGCGTCCACATAACATAATATTATGTTGTTTTACATTAAAGGAAATGAAAGCATTGGAATCGGGGGTTTTTCTTAAATTTTAAATTTAGATTTATCCATGCTGTTGTTTTACAAGCCTTGGCCTTCTATGATAGCTAAGAGAAAGCACACACGACTTTCATTCCGAAGGTCTTGGGTTCAAAAACGCAAAAGCTATGATGTATATATTGTGTTATGTAAAATATTAGTGTGATTGAATTAATGTGAATTTTTAATTTTTTAATGTATTTTAGATTTTTTATTTTAGTCTTATATACTTAGTTTACTTTTATTTAATTTAATTTCATGAATTAATTTCTTATGTATATGAATAATGTTTTCAATTGAATGAAATTAGTAAATATTATATTATAATGTAAATTGAGTTAATCTATTGCATTGGGAAACAACCAGTAATGATAGAATAAGAATTGTTGTTGAATAAATAAATAAATAAAACCCGCGCACCTTTAGATTTTTCATCTTCTGAAATGTGCGCTTTAAACACGTGCTTTGACAAGAGGCAAACATCGTTAGGAAACCGGCATGTTCTGAAAACTTTGAAGAGTTCGAAGGACACGTGACATTTATCCAGCAGTGGGAACGTAAATAGGGGTGATTATGATAGTTTTCCATAGTTTATGTATTCGATATTATAATTGCTTAAACGCGTGTGTTTAAGTACATGTTCTTTAAGTGGTAAGTGAGCCAATAGTTCTGCTAAAACATTTAAAAAGTATTTAAAAGTAATATTTATTTCACAATTGCTTCTTGTTATTGTGAAGTAAAGTACCAAGTCGGTTTAAAAGTTTGTTTTTTTTGATCCGCCCAACTTATATAGAATTTCCTGCGGTTTTACGGTAAAAAGAAGCCTTCCTTATAAAGTAGGCTATCTATTACGGAAAGAAGAAGAGTTCTGTAATTCCCGATTAAGCTTAGAACGATTGTTGTATCAATATAACAGAAAACGCACTTTTTTAATGTTATTATAAGCTTTCATTTGACATCAATCTTACCTGATGTAAAGTGACGATGTGGTCTAAGATGGAGCATGACTACCTAGAAGGTAGATGGCTTTTCCGGGCCACATTACGAAACACGGAAAAATCGCTTCACGCACTGGCCGAGCCAGGAGGGTGGTGACAAGCCGCGGCCGAAGCCTACCACCTGAGATTGTTCTTAACACCACCAGGAGATCACGTGTAAGGATTCAGAGGGTTAACACTTACGGACGTGAGCAGAGAAAACCTTCTAAACAACTATCAATTCGACATATATAGACATGTCGAATTGATAGTTGTTTAAAAGGTTTAGAAGGTCATTGTCTATACTACCTACAAAACAATCAACCATACGGTACACCGAACAAAATGTTTCAACATTTACCTCAAAGTATCCACGTCGCTCGAGAGTCTAATAATTACATCCCATTTCGTCCCCACAAAACTAAACAAAAGACCACTACCCCAATTAGAACAATGAAAATAACAATGAAAGAAGCATAGAACCTTCTATTTATACGAAAACTAATAGCCTACTTAAATGCTGAGTATTTTCTACAACAATAGCAGATAGCTGCTTAGGCGTAATGAATAAAGGGCATATTGGTGATAATACGGGGGTATGAGTGCTCGGCCGACGTAACGACTCTATGGGAGTAAAATCTAATAGGCAACTGGAGAAGCTTCGGAAATACTCATTTATCTACGCGGTATCAGAATTTAGGTCGCGACCTTCCGGGTGTTGGTAGGTATACCTCGATGTTTGATACATTCCTAGTCCGCCCCCTGTATATCACAGGCAATATGGGTCACTCGGTAACGAAAATTGTACGGGCAGATGAACAAGGATGGAAAATTAGATGTTATAACATTTTCGGAGATTGAAAAGAGGCTATATAGGTAGAGTTAGATATAAACGGGTATTATAATGCTAGATTGATTGCCATTAGTTCATTATGTGAGCACAAGGCTTCCTGTATACGCGCCGCCCCGCCGCACCGCTCCACTGTACTCACGCGACGCCACCGCGCCGCCAATCGCCACTGCGCCGCCGCCGGAGCGATAAGAGTGTGTTGGATTGTGAAGAGTGGAAGACTCTATGTAGGAGTTGCCCTACAGTGGGACTGTATCATAATTAAAATTTTTATCCTAATATTTTACCTGTTTATTATTATGTGGAGTTTATTCCTTAATAATGATAGTAGTAAAATCACAACCGAGGACAGGACACAACCGAAATGATTATAGAAAATTTGTTGAAAACTAAGTAAACAACAAGAACTCTAGAATTTTAGAACAGCGACGGCTTGGACTAGAGTTTACCATAAACTAAATAGGATTTTAATAATCAAGTCCTATGGCGTAATAAATAAGGAAGTTGCAACAATAAATCAGAGGAGCTGTACAGTTATAGTTTTATAACATAGTTTATCTATCCGCACAAACTAATTTAAACAAACTCGGTCCTCGACAGAATATTTGATTTATATTAGTTTGAAATTATTTGTGTGCCGTTAAATTGAAGACAATGCATTCATACAAATGATCAGCATCATTTTGGGTATGGAAATTCCATTGCTTGAAATATATCTCTCGCATTATGAGTGCAAGTGTCTCTTTTACCCCCATCCTTCATTCTTATAGGCCCCGCTTCAGGAGCATAAGGAAATGGCAAGAGAGTAATATTAGACTATCCAAGCATCGTATCAAAAACCGAGGATATAAAATAAAAAAACATAACAAAAGGCGGACTTTGACCTCAGCAAAAATAAAATTGTTGTTCGCCGGCGGTTGGCAAAGTTTAATGAAAGCGGAGATCTTTTTGTCGTGAGCATACTGTGAGTTCTAATCTAATTACGTACAGCTGTCGCAGTTTTCTATTGTTAGCACTTATGGACTGGAATATATTCTAGCTAATAGCTAAAAATATCTGGATAATGTAGTCAACTAGCCCCCTAACTATATTATATTAAAAGTCTTTAGCATTATTTTGTCCTTGTTACTCATAGTGAGTAACTTTTGTGTTTGTTATAAAGACACTAACAACTAACTAAGACAGCTTTGCTATCGTGTGTAGATAATTTGCTCATTCCATGCATGTGAGCAAATTACTAGAGTCAACACTATTGTAATTTTAGACGTCGAACGAACATTGCCGAGCCTAAACCTCTCTCACAGATTTCCAGTTAATTCCACTGAAATCAGCTGCGGATGCAGCTATCAACTTGCGGCTTTCCAATATCCATCCATACATCCATCTCGTTAAGAATATACAAAACTGTTTTGCAGTATTAGTGCCAGTAAAATTTACCTCTGGAGTTGTAAAATTACATGTACATTAGGGCATAAGTATATCTTATTTGGCAAGCTAAAGGCTTAAAAAGCCAAAATTGGGTAAGCTAAACATAATTATACTTAAGGGCAAATAAGGGACGACGAAACTAAAGGTATCCATTATCGAGATTGATATGGAAACCTAAAATAGGATGGAAGATTATTATATTTATCAGAAAATGTGTGAATACAAAAATCTCGCACTCAGAAGCTATAGCTTCGACGTTATACATAAGAAATTCGAGTGAGGACGTAGAAAGATAGACTTTTCTAGGTTATATTATTATAATTTCTCCTATTTTGTCTCTGTTTTACATGCACTTTTTCTATACCCGGTTAATTCCAATTTGTAACAGGTCTCCCGCAATACAAGCTTGCCTCGTGCGGGGACCGCTGCTAAGTGAAATTGTAACGTGTGAGTTGATAAATAAATATTTTTGTATTTTTGTATTTGTATTCTCTGCAGTACGGTACCGCAGTAAAACATTGGGGTATAATTACCTGAAAGATATGAGCGAAATGGCTGAAATAACTTACTGCTTTTTATTCGAGATATTCGGGAGCAACACGTATGGCCGTTGGGAAGGCTAGTAAATTATAGTTGCACGATATATCAGCTTGGATGTGTCGAATCCCAAAGCTTAAATAATGTAGCATGTGGGTTAGGTACGCCTACACTACACTCGATTGACCGGTAAGAAAAATCCTTTCTGAAATAATAAGTTAAGAAACAATATAGCACGACTGCGAATTAACTTTTTTAGGAATTTTACTGTCTACAAGCCTGTAAAGAGATAATGGTTGTTACGCAAATTTCATTCGATAAAGAGAAGAAAGAGAATTAAGATAGAGAAATAAATCTCAGTTTAAAATTTAAGAAAAACCCCTATTCCAAAACCTGAATTTCTTTAAAAGTTAAACACCATAATATTTTGCAATTTGAACGCGATGCGCTTTCATTTAATAATACCCCACTCGAGTATATTTGCAGATTTTCGGTTTTCCTTCCCCACTCTCATGTTAACAGTCAAAGTTATGCGGTAACTTAAAAACGGCACAAGCGGCACTATGAAACATTTCTAAGAACGTCTCGCGACAAATTCACATTGAATACAAAAAAAAACTAAATTTAATTCTCTCCATCCGTTCGGGAGCTATGATGTCCCAGACAGACAGTGAAACTTACCCTCTATTTTGGTCGACGGTTAATGAGAATAAAGTTTATTAAATCAGATAGAGCCGAAAAGGACAGTCGGATCTAAAAAAAAATTAAATACCGATTCAACGATACATCCCACAAGACATAGTTTGTTGACTTTAATTTATTTATTATACCAAAATGGCTTCCAGTAGTCGCCATATTGAATTTTCACTAACGCCATGTCTTTAGCGACACTCGCCGGAGTAAAAGGCTTTGGTTTATTGTCTATAATGTATAAAACATTAAACCTGTCATTTGAATTGTCAAGTTCAAAAATAAATAAATAAAATTAATGTTCCATTTGATTTGTCGGCACAAAATTCCTCCTCCAGAAAAATCTAATAATCACAGGCGAATATTGTGTTTTTATTACGAAATAAGATACCAAAAATACCTTCGCACTTAGTTTTGACCTTTATTCTCCGCGTAGGTGGGTATTAAGAGTTCAGATAGTACACGATATGATCTTTTTGAGATGAGTCTGCTTAGAGAACCATTTTTTAAGTTTTTATGTCGCTTGGCTTCTAAACACAAGATGAAAAGCTGATTAAGAATAAAATTATTTATTTGCAACAATGACCTCAATATCAAATAGGCAAGGAAATATAAAATTTAATAGATAAAACTCTTATAAAAACTAAAATATAATAATATATTATAAATATAATAAATAATTCCGGACGAATCACACAGTACTACCTAACCCAAACTAAACAGAGCTTTTACTATGGGTGTAAGGTGACTGATATACTACATACCTCTAGATACATTCTTTTTTAAATACATACTTATGATACATAGAAAACACCAAGACCCGAAACAACGGCACACGGCGGGAATCGAACCCGCAACCTCTTGCGCCTCAGGCGGATATTCGCCCACCGAGCCAAAGGACAACGAGGTCGTCATT
Source organism: Gymnoscelis rufifasciata (assembly GCA_929108375.1). Taxonomy (NCBI): domain Eukaryota; kingdom Metazoa; phylum Arthropoda; class Insecta; order Lepidoptera; family Geometridae; genus Gymnoscelis; species Gymnoscelis rufifasciata. The sequence continues at coordinate 4,450,324 of OV815302.1, read as the reverse complement.
AATTCGTCCACCTTAATGATGCCTAGTTTGGGTTCCGAGCTGGGCTTTCGACGGAGAGCGCGATCTTATGTCTTAAGCAGGCTGTCAGGTACTACACGGAGAGGAAAACGCCGGTATACGCCTGCTTCCTTGACCTGTCCAAAGCATTTGATACAGTTGTATACGATAAACTCTGGAGCAGGCTAAAGGTGGCAGGTGTGCCGCTTGATTTGATAGCCATCCTGAGAAATTGGTATGGCTGCCAACTAAACCAAGTTAGGTGGGCGGGTGCGTTATCCGACGCATATTACATGAGATGCGGGGTGCGACAAGGCGGGGTGACCTCTCCTCTGCTGTTCAACCTGTACGTAAATGATCTGGTCGGTGAGCTTAGCAGTACTCATACAGGTTGCTTTATCGATGGTGTTGCTGTAAATAACCTAAGTTACGCAGACGACATGGTACTGTTGGGACCATCGGCGGGTTCTTTGCGTCAATTACTAAAAATCTGTGAGGCATATGCGGCGAAACATGGACTGAAGTATAATACCAAAAAGAGTGAAGTCCTCGTTTTTAAAAGTGGGAGATCTCAGCCGACCCATGTTCCGCCAATTATGTTGAATGGTGCGGCTCTACAAGTGGTAAGAAGTTTTAAATACTTAGGTCATATTGTTACAGAAGACCTTAAAGATGACGCCGACATTGAAAGGGAGCGCAGAGCGCTGGCAGTCCGTGGTAACATGCTCGCACGCAGGTTCGCTCGCTGCTCGAGAGAAGTAAAAATCACATTACTTAAGGCTTACTGCCAGTCGTTCTACTCGAGCAGCCTCTGGACAAACCACACCCGGCGGACTGCCAACACTTTGCGAGTCCAATATAACAACATCTTTAGGATGCTGATGAGGCTGCCTCGCTTTTGCAGTGCATCAGGGATGTTTGCCGAAGCTCGCACGGACGGTTTCCATGCTATAATACGCAAGAAAGTCGCTTCCATATTCCAGCGTGTGCGAGGCAGCAGCAACGGCATCTTGAAGATGTTTGCAGCACGGACAGACTGCCCTATTCAAGACAGGTGGATAAAGATACTAATAGGCTCTGTATGATTAATATTTTATTTTCTAATCCCTATTTATATACATATTTTATTTTTATTTTTTTTTATGTTTTAAGTTTAAGACTAATAATGACATTTTAATTTCGATTTCAATAGCAATAATTGTAATTTTATAATATTAATGATTCCGAGCTATTAATATCTTTCAATAAACTAATTTAGTAATAGATAAATAATGTTTTAAGTTAATTATTGTTGACATTCTATTTCTTTATTGATTTTTGAATTGTATGTGTTGTATGGATTTTTATCTGAAATAAATAAATTGATTTGAATTAATACCTAATTTTCAAAATCAATCATATTTAGTTTACAAAATCTTCAAAATTCCAAAATCTTTCGGCATTATAACATCTTAGAATTTTTAACACAGCTTAGAAAGACGTCATCCCGCCCTTTCAAGGGAGAAGGCGCCCCTGTCCCTAAAAAGGGCCGCGTACAATTATGGCCGACTCCGAACTTAATTAGTTCGCAGCCAGTTTTCCCATGCAAAAAAAATCCACGCAGTGTTGGTCAACTGTCAGATTGTTTGTACAAGCACTATCCGGAGCGAAAGTTTTTCCATCAGTGGCTCTGAATTTACTGGGACAATAACTGGCTAAGCGTGACGTCAACGCCAACACGAAAGCAATTTTGTCCATGCAAATCGTCCATATTGTTTGTTTTGAATTTTAACATTCGCGCTTGCGGTGCGGTCAGTTGGGTCAGCGGCGCTACGTATCAAAATTATCCGTGTGTCGGAATCCAATGCAAATTGATTCGATTTTGGTGTTCGCGACTGTTTAATTGTTGAATTAAAAGGTATTTATAATACTTTGCTCGACTACCAATTCATAATTGTATGCTAATTGTTAATTTAGAATACTCAAACAAGTGAGCTGTATGCTCTTTTTAGAGTTTTTTGAATAAATTGCTTTTACCTTTCTGAATAATAGATGCTTTTACACATTGTTAATCATCCTAATTCTGGCGATTTTTCAGGTTAAGTATATCTGATAAAATTTGCGTGTTTATTTTAAGACGGGATTAGTTATACCTTACCGCATAATAACACCCTTACCCCTTGGGGAAATCACAACCAAGGGCTGAAAAGCTATGCTTCAAATATCATAGCGATTAAGGAAAAATCCGTATAAATAGATTATTTACTATTTTCCTCATTGGAAATATATTTTTATACCATATTAAAATGCTATTTGAGTGATTTAAGGAGTTCGCCATAAAATAAACGGTTTCGTGTGTGTCAGATATTTGGGGATTATCGCCGAATAACTTTCGACGTGCTCATATCGTATGAAATTGTTATGAGTATGCAAACTCTGTTTTTGTTTCGCATTATATCCATCCAGGATTTAATGGAAACAATATTCGCATGTTTGAAAGCTATATATATTACTATTGTTCCTATGTTAGGTAAGACTTACTTGTCACATGCACTACATAAAAACTCAAAACTGTTTAATGTATTGTTTTGTCTTTTATTTATGTGCAATAAAGAATATTTATCGTATCTTATCTTACCTTATTAAGATGATGTGATGGTTCACAATGAAAGCAATTCTCTGTCAGGGAAAATCGAAAACACGTAGTGTATTATAGATTTATGGGTTCCCATGAAAACTTTCAGGGTTTCTCAGAATAAATGATAGGAATCGACTGGAGTGTGGGACGACTTTGTGCCATCTTTGTTTAAAAGAGTTAGTTTTTTGGGCAATGTCAACAAGTTGGTATACAAAAATAGATTCTATAACTCAAAAAGCTACCTAAAATTTACATTCATACACAGCATGAAATAGCATTTATTTAATATTTTATTCTAAACTACCTCAATGTTGACATATACCAGTGTTGTAATACTCAATAAGAATAAGAATGTATATAAAAATTAATATGAATACATAATGTTGATACATTTTTTTAATAAACTACTTTTTATTTACAAAATATTTCACTTTATTATGAGCAACATTACATTCTTCATGTTCTAAATTATCAGACTCAATTGAGTCGCGAAACGAGAAATGATCAGCTTTTCCAAGACTCGATTATATGTCGATCCAAAACAACCTTTAGTAACTGAATATACTACGGTGCTCGAAACACAATTCAGCAAAGTACATTGGACGAACATTTCCGAAACAACAAAAAGTCCATACTATTTATCACTTTAATCTCAACTCTAGCCAGCAGAATAAACGCAAAGAAAGAGGTTGTCGCTCTTCTTATACCCGCATCAATGCATTGTTCCCGTTGTTTTATCTGCACTATATCTGCTGCATCCATGTTCCATGTCTCAATATTGCGACCAATACGTGATAGGACGAGATCCTGATAATATACGACTTTAAAAAGAGCACTGAAATGCGCCAAATCTGTCTTATGGTATGGCTGAATATTCCTGGAGGACATCAATATTGATTACCGCTTCATTTCCATTACTTAATAATGCAAAAAATGTGCATTTTTCTCTCCATCCAAAGGTTGTTTGGAAATTGCTAAGCAATAAGGCCATCCCTTACGCATTTTGTATTGAGCATTATGTCCCTTTTAGTATTGTTCTATCTTGTTGTGTAATAAGGAGTTATATTATTAAGTAAGGACTTTATTGTTACTAAAGACAAAAATAATTATTTTAAAATGAGTTGAAGCTGTCCTGTGGTATAATAATATACGTAACAGTTCTCCACACACCGCTGCTACATTTCAACATCACTTCCTGTTATGTGAAGATCTAGGCCAAAAATGGATTTAAAAGCATTTCGCCGTGAGCGGCAGTAGAACTGACCCGCGGATTTGTAGATTTACTTATATCATGACTATACTTTGAACTCACATTAAAAAATTGTCAAGGCAGCACTTTAAAAGTTATCGTCGATTTAATGGAACACTAGTTACCAATTATCTCACGTTTATGACGATTTAAAGCTCTTGAGGTAGAGGTACAGAATAATTATAAAATAAATAAATATTTCTGGACTACTCACACAGCATCACCTAACCCCAAAACTAAGCAGAACTTGTACTATGGGTGTTAGGTGACTGATATACTACATAGATACATTTTTTTTTGTAAATACATACATATGTTACATAGAAAACACCCAGACCCGAAACCAGAAATTGTAGATCGTACAAAATCTGGTCCCCTGGAGGACCAGAATTTTTAAAAACACTGTTTTAAAAAAAATCTTATTTCCTGTGAGTAAATTAATTATAAATATTGCGACTGAGTTTTCAAAGGTTTGGACTTGATCTCCTTAACCCGACCTCGTAGTCATCATATGAAATCCTTACAAATTTTTGTGAAGATCTAATGTAGGAACACTCATACAAGGCAGGCACATATATTCTGAGCTTGAATAATTGCGGGCGAGCTTAATTACAGATACTTAACGAGCAGCAAGTTTATAACTTAAATTATTTAAAAACAGTGTGAAAAACCTCATAAAAAGTAATGAAAGAAACTTCAATAGTTCTTACAAAGACGGCATACTAAGCCACATATGGTGCATTTCCAAAGTGAAGCCAACCATTGTCAGGATCTCTTACTGCGAGCATCCACGAGCATTGAGAACACGACTCATAATGTTTAAGTCCTTTTTATGTTGACGGTTCATGTTCACTCGTTTTATGCCCGATGGTTTTTGATTGGGTGTCTTTGACCTTTGAGTTTGAATGTTTTATGAGATTTGTCGTAGAAGAATCGTCGTCTCATGTTTTTATGTGTGAGATATATTTAGATCAAAGGGCGCTTTGCCCGACGGAGCCCAAATAGTATTTCCTCATAATAATTGCGATAGTGACCTTAATAGAGTGCCTAGAGCACTGTTTGCGAGGAGAAACATTTTATCTTATTTGCGACGTCGGTTGGGGCGATCGGTCTTCTCTCGTGTGCAAATTATACATTTAGTAGTCTTTCTCTTGAGTATTGCTGACCAAGAAGTTCCGTTTCATAGTTTTTGAGATTATCGTGAGCATTATGTATATCTGACGACCTCTGTGGCTCGGTGGGCCAAGGTCTGACTGAGTCGCAAGAGAGGGTTCGATTCCCGCTAAGGGACCAGATTTTGTACGATCTACAAATTCTGGTTTCGGGTCTGGGTGTTTTCTATGTATCATAAGTATGTATTAAAAAAATATCTTTGTAGTATATCAGTCAGATAACATCCAAGGTACAAGCTATATGGGTTAGGTGATGCTGTGTGATTAGTCAACAAAAAAATATATTCGACATCTAGTCATTGAATTACAATTGACCAGTAATTGTAAGACTGTAAGATACTAAAAATGTACTTACAGATGACCAGTAGTTGACATAGTAATAGGGTAGATGACCAAAAAAAGATTATTAGTCCGTTATTTCGATTATTTTCATACCATTGCTTCATCATCATCAAGTATTAGAGTAGCCTTTGAACAGCTCCCGTCGGGCTGTCAAACGCTGCATGTAATGTATTCCACACAATAAATTTTGAGAATGCAGATGCAGTTACCTGTTGTTTTTATTTATTTTCTACTTTAATAAGAACTAGTATAGAAGGGTGACAGTTCACAAAACCCTGTATAAATATATAAATGATTTGAAAAAGTTACCTGACTTTTGCAGCATAATAAAAATAAATAATAATAAAAAAAACTGCTGCTATTTATTAGCGGAAACGCGCACGAATGGTTTTCAAACGTCATTCGAATGCTAGGAGGAAAATGATGCGTGTTTGAAGTAAGTTCTGTGTTGCATAACAGAAATATTTAAGATTTTTATTCCATTATTAAACATTGATCTTGAAATCGGTTTAATTTCCCAAAAAAAAAAAATATAATTAGCGTTTAATGCTCAGTCCCTTGCAACATATTATTTACGAGTTGTTTTTTTTTTAAATAATTAGTTGTAATCAATTACAGGAAATACTTCAACCACAAAAATTATATTATTGTAATTTTATAATATGGATCTTACAATACAATGCTTACACTACTATTTATAAGAATTCAACTTAAAAAAAAGCATTGTTTAACATAATATATGAAAGTTTATATTAAGCAGAAATCCCCATGTTTTAATAAGTAAGTTAAACCGGGAAGCTTTCGCTGTGATCTTTTCTAATTTTGCAGCACAGGAGTCGAGTATGCTGCGAATTAATAATTTACACGTCTGCCTATCGAGCTAATTGAGGAAGGAATATCAAATATTTGACTTCAATTTCGGTTTGTCTTGCGAAAAGCGCTAAGCGGTTATCACGAAAATGTTTCGTGCAAATATCAAATTGAGAACTGGCGGCAACAAAGACAGTCATTTTACCACATTTTACCTCATTTTACCATGACGTTAGATGAGAATCGCGTGCTTCCTACCAATCAATCTCGTTCGACGGCGGAAGTCGATATGTGAGTCACTTTATCTCGCAATGACTTTACGTGGACTTTATTTTGGGCGCTGATACTTTGCCTTTTGAACCTGCCAAGTTTTCATTTCATAACCATTGTGTGTTGGCAAGCGTTTGCTTTGCAGGCCGCATTACGGATTCTCTAACAAAACGTGTATTGTCAGGGATTTTACGTTCAGTAAATTCATATAGATTTAATATAAAGTTTAATGCTTTAAAAATATGCGATAGGCTCTTTTTTGTGGCACCAATTTTTTTCTAAATAAACACTTGTATAAATTTTAATTATGTAGGTAAATTAAGGACATGTCTAGTCAAAGTTATTATGTAGAATTGTAAATAAAATAAATCTTCCATTTGTTTAATTTAACCTTTACAATATTCTTTTTTTTGTGTAGGTATCAAGATTCATTAAAGTAGGATCAGTAGCTTTTGCGTGATAGCCGGAAAGACAAACATAGTTACTATTTGCATTTATATTAGTAAGTATAGATTAACAGGGAAGTAGGTAACTGTATTCATCTACCTCGCTGCCGACAGAAAATATATTGAAGCGCCCTCACCGATTCCCCAGAGGTCGAACGCATAATCAAGCTTACAGATTATTTCATACGACCCCTGCCTATAGATAAAGCAGTGTTGAGCTGTATACGAGCCTATCGAACAAAACAACCCCTGTTTTTGTCTTAAGATTGATTATCTGTTCTCGGTGCTCGAATATCTTTGACGTGTGCCGTCGTGACCTCGATGATCTATAAAAGATAGGCGTGGTTAGAAATATCTTAAGTTATTTTTCGCATGAAAGAAGTGTCTAAGCTATTCAAAGTAGGTATCGAAAATTTGAATAAAGCTTGCGGGATTGTTGGTTTTATTGGAATAATTAGCTGTCATAAATGTTCCGTACTAAATAAATTAAAAGCGTTAGTTATTCAAAGTATGAAGTAAAAATCTGTTAAAAGCTTCTTGCGGAATATTTGGTTTTATTGGAATAATGAACTCTGAGAACTAGAGGAACTATAAATTACCTTATATACCTTTATTATGTACCTATCTCATAATGTATCTATAGAAAAAACCTTAAAAAAAAGTAAGGATATTTTTATTCCAACTAAGGACAAAAATGGAAAAAACTCAAATTTATTCTAAGCCAACAATCTTGATTAGTGCCTCTTGAGTTTGTTTGCATCACTCTTACGATAATACATTAACGATCGTTCTTCTAAAAAGTTTACTTTTACGCCGTTATTTTTCACGATATAGTGTGCTATCGCAGCCTTCATTCCAAAACTGATAAAATTGCTTACATTCTGCACATACGTCACGGCATTGGAGGCAAGGAAGATATTCGATCATATCGGCCCAACGGCGGGGCATCCAGGAATTCCACTTTTCTAAGCCAACTAGAGTTGTGAAAATACAAAGAACAATCGAGAATAGTCGGACGTGATGGATGATATCAAACGGCTATAATGTTAAACTTTCGTCATTTGTACCGCTAAGGCCTGGAAAAGGTATCTTTTTAACCCCCGACCAAAAATAGGGGTGTTATAAGTTTTACGTGTCTGTCTGTCTGGGACATCATAGCTGTCGAACGGATAGAGCGATTTCATTTTTTTTTGTATGAAAGGTGTGTTTTTAATACTTTAAAAAGTTTGCTACTGTCCATTTTATCAAAATTGGCAGTAATATGCCTAAAAACAAAAATTGTTAAGGAACCAAACGTTTATGTTGTACGATTTTTATAACAAAAATTGGTGATTGATGTTTTCAGTATTTCCGTCTACCTGGATTGGTAGCACATCCCTTTTCAGCCAATGCTCCTTTATTTAGTTTACCGGTTTGTCATAGACGAAGTTCTTATAGTATTTGTGAGAAAGGAACGTCTGAGAATTCCGTGGAAATATGAAGTTTATTTAGGTCATCGGAATCGCTGGTTTGGATGGTGCTAGCGAATTTTAACGATTACTACCAATTTCTCGACGATATTAAATTATGTAATTCTATATCTACTTTAGTTTACTTAGTTACAACGAGGTGTCAACATTTCTACCCTGAAAGGTTTATCGCAAGTAATCTCTAGTAAAATATTTCATAAATACCTACTTTCTAAACCTCTTTTCTGAATAAACGTTTTGGTATTTGTATCTGAGATCATTTCTCGTAGTTACCTGAAACAAGAATAAAGATAATTAGTACATATTATAAAGAAGTAAAATTACTCACTGAGAAATTGTACAATCGAAACCAGATTTTATTGAGAATTGAGGTTATTTCGTGTTTCGTAATGTGGTCCGGAAAAGCCATCTACCTTCTAGGTCTTCATGCTCCATCTTAGACCACATCGTCACTTTACATCAGGTGAGATTGTGAACAAATGAAGAATCTATTATAAATATATATATATATATATATATATTGTGTGAACGTGAAGTCTCAAGTTATAACAATACATATATTAAAAACAAATTGCTTTCAAACACAAAATTTCGTCTCTTTTGTTCAAAACTAAAAAAATAACGATTTTCACATGGATGTGGCAGGTTCTAATTGCTGGGCCGATTAATTTGATATTTGGTATCATTCACTTGTTACCAATTGACCCAATTGAAAAAACGCCTGTGTATTTTAAATAACAGTATTTTGGGAGTGAGCGCCACGTACGAGGTTACCGAAATTAGGTGAGTGATTGTATGTGACAGGTAATTATGACAGAGTTTTACGTTAATTGAACTACATAATGAATTTGTTTCGAATAATCGATAAGATTGCATTTCACGACTTATTAAATAAACTAATTAAAATGAACTGCCTCAAAAGTGTTTCTTTTCCTATAAAACAAAACTACTTCCCCATTAAAGATTTAAGTTATTTTTTTTAGACGAATATATGGTCGTCATTGCCACGCTGTTAACTAAATAAAGTCAGTATGCGAAAGTCGTCGATAAGCATAGAAATTTCAAAAATGTAGGCACTTCGCTTATACCTGTAGAAGTTGGCAGAGACCGAAAGTCGGCACACCGCTACTTAATCAAACAATATGGAACACAACCTGCCTACCTAAGACCCTCTAAACTATAACTGCAGAGTTGAACTCAGCAAGTTTAAGTACTAGTTTCGCTTCTACACAGTATCAACAGGAACACTCCCTGCATAAAAAGGAACGTAACGTAATACGTAACGCATTTTACGTATTCAGAATGAATTTCCATTTTATTCTTGTGTTCTGTGATTTCCACAAACTAACTCTCGAATTTATCGCATAAATTGCTTTTAATGTAATAATAAAATGATAATCAATAGTATCATTATTCCCGACAAATTGTGCATTTATTTTGCATAAAAGTGCAGCAAAATCATAATTATAATAAATATAAATACCCTGCATGAATCTATTGTACATTTACGCTAATATCAAAACTACCGAATTTCCAGCTTTTATTAGATTTAAGGCCGCCAAAGGTATACGTTACTATTTAACATTCTAATTTCAGATGTTGGACGTCCAACGTTCTTGTACCTATTATTTGAAATTAGAACACAACTCTGTATGCGAAATACAAACTACAATTGAAAAAACAAGTTAATTTCAAGTGAATAGGAACAGAAGCCGCGACTAGGTAAATATTTGTGTAGAAGCGAGGATTAGACAATGCGATGTTGTTTTGAGAAACAAAAGATACAAGCCGCAAGATTGTGAGTGATTCCGCTTTTCGTACGCTTTCAACGCCGTCCTCATTTCTATTTTCATTTCTGCTTGTTTGGATTTTGCAACTGCTTTTAATATACATTAATGTGTAGACGTTAGAATAACAAGACGGTATAAGATTTACAACCGTTTTCATAAAAATATTTCACTTTTTATGAGAATTATAAATTAATTAATGTTAATATTAATGAAAAGTTTGGTAAATAAACTAAATTTAAAAAACCCCGATTCCAAAACTTAAAGTTTCCCCAATCATAACTGACTGCTGTAAAGTATGTATGAAGCTATTTTTTTTCTTGAAGATCACTCGTCATCACGAAACCTCAGAAATTAGAAGTGTTAGAAGTCTAAAATTCATATATTTATCAAATAATAACCACACAGTGTACTAATCCATCGTTTTATTTTAATTGAGTGTCTTCTGAATAAACATGATAGTTACCCATTACCAAGAACTAACAAGTGAATATTTAAATCACTGAAGAAACCGCTGTTTATATGTAAAATGTAGTCTTTTGCATTAAAATCACATTTTCGGGAGCCTTTTTGCAAAAAATCTTCAGTTTTATCGTTGATAAACGATGTGAAACTATAAAACACTTAAAACTTAAAAATAGACTTGAAAAAAATTGTAGGGTTTGTTTGTTTACATATTAACTCTGATAGATAGTCACAGTGACAAAATGAAATGAATGTCATTAAAACCACAGCTAAACTAAAAAATCGAGTAAATTGTATTTAAAGGTAGCAAGCTCAAAGTCCAGTTACAAGAAACTGAACTGAACTTTGCATAGGTCTAGATAATTAAATTGCTTGAAAATAAAGAGTAAGGACACTGGTCTTGCAGGTTAAATTCGACACACCAACCGGTTTCCGATTGAGTAAAAATTTGTTACACAGTATGTCAATAACGCCGAAATAGCTGTGTTGGCTAAAAAGACGTGTTGTCTAAGCACACTCGACTTTCATTACTTCGATCGTAGGTTTAAAACCCCGCCCCTTACCTCTTGATTTTTCTGAAAATTTTGAAGAGTATGATTACGTCTGACATTCACAAACCTGCACTTCACCAGCGTCGTGAATTAAAACCTGATCTCTCTCGTCAAGAGGGAAGTCCCTGTGTTCCAGCAGTGGGAATGTAGTAGGGTTGCTTATTTATGTTAATCGCGTGGTAATGCAATAATTATGATGACACAGAGATATCTGATGAAGAAGATGAAAGGTGCCCATAGGAACTCTGAACAAGGATATGCCCCATCGAGTTTGGCACGTCTAAATCTTACCACTGAGTATCTTGTCTTTAGATTACTTTTGAGTTATAAATTAAGACTTCTTCTAAATCTTTTTCTTTTAGTTCCTTCAATAAAGTAAGAGCTTTTTCCGTGAGCACAAAATTGGAAAACGAGAATGAATGTTATCACTAACTTGCCTCCCTAGGCGTAGTTTCTTGGAAAATTGCAAGAGATTTAAACGTAATTAAATAGGAAGAAAAAAATAGCAAAGGCACATAAGGAAATGTTAGCATAACTTTTAACCAAAAGTATTTATATAAATTTTTTTTTTTTATTAATAATCCCGTTTTAAATTTTAAAACGGGATTTACTACCGTATTGAACTAGAAGTTGATTTAATTTCTTAATACGAGTAAATTACATGAGTTCATCCCGTTTTTAAAATGAGTAGTGTAACTTACAATAACTTTGAAAGTTAAATTTGTATTCCTCTTGTGTGTATTGTCAGAACGCATAAGCCACTATATGTATATATACATGTACAATTGTACATACATATATATATATATATACACCTTAAATCTTTTTCTTCTGCTCGAACATGTTTTGTTGGCAGGCACATTGTGTATGTTTTTGCAGTTGCATATAAAGGTTTCGTGCAGGTCTGCACGACAGAATAAATTAACATTAAATTCCAGTTTATTTCATGCAGTCCTTTTTTATTAATCACTGACTGTAGGTTGTCGTGGCGAATTTTGTTTCTTTTTCTCGGCAAGTTAATTCTTGGATTTTGTTTTAATCCGTTTGATAAAGTGGATTGTCGAGGTTGTTGGTTTAAATAATTTGATTTTTTCATATTGAAAGATTAAGATAGTTTTTAATTAATAAAAAGCATTCTGTACCCTCCGGACCTCAGGTTTACATTTGGTCCTTTTCGGCTCCTAAGGGCATTTTTTGGTCTAAAGTCTGCCCACTGCCACTAATCTAATACACTTAACTATAGCTGGTATATTTAATATATCAATAAAAATATGAAAATAAACATATTAATATATCAATATAATATATATATGGCTGTTTAATATATATCGTATTCTCCAAAATTCAAAACACTAAAAAATAATACGGAACTTTATCCAAAATCAAGAAAGGGTTTAAGATAGAAATAATTGATTTTAATCCATTAAAAATATTTTTTTATACGGTTGGTCGGATAATTCCCCCTATAAACATTAGAAAAGTCAGCCTTGTTTGAAGAAACTGGAAGACGAATGGCTCATAAATATTCATTTGAATTGTAGCCTCGAAAATTTCCAATAAAGTGGAGATGAGACGGAAAGACTTTGAGATTCACCTGCCATGACTTTTTCCAGCTTAAAATAACTTATTTTCCTTAAATTCAGGAAGGCGGTACCTAGATCTTTCTTCATAGCTTGTTTTTATGTTTGCGGTGTGCTCAGGCAGGGGTCTTATAGCCTCATTTATTTTTATGGTACAGTACTATTTTATATGTATATCTGTTAGATACATAGTATAATATATTATAATATTACTTTGACTGCCTCCGTGGTGCGGGTTCGATTCCCGCCGTGAGGTCAAGTTTTTGTATGTTCTGCAAGCACTTTCACCTTGGTCTGGGTGTTTAAAATATATAATAAAACATCTATACATGTATGTCTATTATATAAAGTATATCAGACGTCTCATACCTACTTGTAACACAAGTTTAGAGCTTACCAAAGGGCTAGGTATTACTAAAAACATAGACAAATAACAAATTAAAAAAAGAACAACATTTGACTGCCTCTGTGGCGCGGTGGGCGACGACGGTCCGCTTGCAGCGCAAGAGGTAGCGGGTTCGACTCCCGCCGAGGGTTCAAGTGTTTGTATGTTCTGCAATGACTTGCTCCTTGGCCTGGGTGTTAAATATGTATAATAAAAATGTCTATATATGTAGGTATGTCTATTATATTAAGTATATCAGATGTCTAGTACCTGTAATACTAGCTTAGAGCTTACCACGGGGCTAGATGTTGTTGTGTGGATTGTCCGGAAATATTTATTTGTTTAATCTTTTAACAGTTTTAATGTTAATTATGGCAGTAAGAAGATATAGTGGGATACATAGTGAATACCTATCTATGCAGAAAACTTTCAATATACCTGGAAATCTTTGTTATGCTATATGCCCAACGCAATGTGCATCATTATTTTAAATATTCTCACATATCCTCAACTAATTATACACCAAAACTTTCCTCTTGTATTATTCTACATTATGCTGAAAACTGCATTAAGATCCATTTTGAAGTTTTAAGCGGTTTGATTGTTCAATGCAGTACCTACTGTCATGAAAACAATTGAAGATCCTATAGTATTTAAAATAAATTAAATTTTAAAGGAAATTTTGTTGAAAGGGTGTTACTACTCAGTTGATGACTTTTTTCTGATGACATTATCTTTGTAATTTTTTGATTTATAGATTGTTGACATTTTAAATTTTGATTAAATTTGATTTGTTATTGTTATATAATTCAACTTAATTTATTTTAAAATTTTATTTTTTATTTTAATTTTATACTGTTTTGTTTTAATGTTACCTACGTAATTTAATTTTTCTTTTATAAGTGGACTCATTTATTGATTTATTATTAATATTTTTGTCATTTTTGGTATTATTGTAATTTTCAAATACAATGTAAATATTATGGAATGAAATAAATTTATGAAGCTCTTGAGTATGTTCCAAATATAAAGACAGACAGACGCGGCGGGCTATAATTTCTAATATGTATAGATTCAGGCCACTTCCTTGCTAAATAACTTATTTAATTATGACCAGCAGCGGATGCGCGACTGCTGAAATGATGATGATTTGTTTTAAGAATAAAGAATAAGAATAAAAAACATTTATTGCATAAAGTTATTAAAAAAAAGAACTTAAAACTAAAAACGTAACATAGCTAATAAGGTACAATTACATTTTTAAAATCAATTATTAATTCTCTTATATAACTTTAGGCAAAAGGGATAATCTCAGCTTGATGCCGACAAGATGTTTATCTTGTGCGGCGCTGATTTTCAGTGAATCCCATACGACTGTTTGATGTTGCATTATGTTATGTTTAATATCATCTTTCTTTTTTTGCTAGCTAATATTTACTTTTATTCACTTATTTACAACATTGGTCAAATAACTTTTTCAAACCTAATTAGTATTTGGTAGAACATAGTATTTGATTAAATAAATCTCTGTTAAAATATAACTCTGTTATAAATGTTTTATGCATGATATCTAAAAAAATCTTATAATATGTACAAAAACACGTGGAAAATTTTTCATATAATACAATGGTTTATTAGGTAAGGCATTAAACAAAGGATTCTTTGTATATGAGGCGGTTTCAAGCCTGAGCTATATTGTTATCCATCGATAACAAAAGATTGATTGATATGCTTCGACCGCCTCCTACGCTTTGTGACTCAACTGTATTATACTGAGCTTCTAGCGAAAAGGAATACATCTTAAATTTAGTAACTACGAGTATTGATTATGTAATGAATTTACAGAATATCTTTTCGTTGTTGAGTAGAGAGTAGGAATGGGAATGATTTTTATTTTTCAATTCCTTATTGTACTCTGCGCTTGAAGCGTCAGTTTGCCAGTGTCAAGTTAAATAAAATTATAAAGTGTAAAAGATGTTACTCAGTTGTGTAATTATGTAAAAACCATCACTCATTTTTATTTTTACATTATATCTATAAGTATTTTAATTTATTTGACAAGTGATTAAAATATTGAAACATTTTTGACATTCGTAACCGTTGTTATTGATAATTATTGTACTAACATTGACATCCTTTATATTTTCGTGAAGTTATAAAGTAGACATTTTAATTGTACATATGAATTTATATTTCTTCAGATTTTGACATTTAACGATAGATATGACATTAGTTATTGTATTTTGTATAAGTTGTAGCATTGAACCACGTTAAAAACCATATTATGACTTATAATTTATATTATCAATAAATTATTATTATTACATCCCTGTGTCCCAGCAGTGGGCACGTGATGAAAGCTTTAAAACACATAGATTTTTTTAGTTTGGTGAATTCAAATCTGCTCATCCCAAGTGAGGAGGAGGAGTGAGGAGCCGCAAACATACCGTTATTTGCCTGCTCCGTTTTATTTATATTTTCGTCTTTTAATTTAATGCTGTAATGTAATTATAAGAATAAGTGTTATAAAATACTTTAAATTCTTTAAAATTCGTACTCTGTAGATATACGAGTAGATACAGGGATCCTATTATATATCGTTAGAACCATCTTGCTAGATCACTCTAGCTACTGCAGATTAAATTGAAAACCATTGACTACTTTTAGAGAACTGGAAGCAGAAGCAACTTCAAAATAGTACACATAAATAGTACACAAATTAGTACACATAAATAGTACACAAAATAGTACACATAAATAGTACACAAAATAGTACACATAAATAGAACATACATAAGCACCACTTTTTACGTTCCTACTGCTGGAACACAGGGACTTCTCTTTTGACTAGTCAAATCTCTAGAGATTAGGCCTTATTTCGAAGGAGTCCAGTTACAACAGCCAGCCTTATTTCACCACGCGGTGCACGTTGGTGAATGTCACATGTCCTTCAAACTCGTCAAAGCTCTCAGAACATGCCAGTTTCCTCACGATGTTTGACATAATCGTGTAAGCACGTGATTAAAGAGCATTTCACTTTTTAAGAAGAAAAATCCAGAGATGCGTGGCTGGCTTTAAACCCGACGACCTTCGGAATGTACGTTGAGTGTGTTCCCACTAAGCCAACGGCTTATTATAAAACTCGGCTTTTTTTATATTAAGGGTCTGTTCCATCAAGTCCGAGTAAAATTAAACAATAGTTAAATATAGAGCTATTTCACTCAGTCACATGTGACAAAGCGAGATAGCTTTTGAAATAACTAGTCAATGCCTACTTTATTCGGATTTCCTAAAAAAAGCCTTACGTCTTAAATAAATATCTCAGGGTTAATATTTGTTCACTGTAATCCGAGTAGTGCTATCACCGCCAGTCGCCCTTTTTCTAATCTAGGTTACGAAAGGTACATATTAATCCTCGGATCCGGATTAATCCGGATCGCGCGGTCCCTCCCTAGCTTGTCGTTGCCAGTAGTGGGAACGCAATCAATAAGCCAGCCTGCATTGAGATGAGACGGTAATGAGGAACATTTTCAGGGGTTAGGTATGCAATAGCTACGTGATCAACGGAAACTAGAAAAGGGTTTAAATAATTTGGTATGCCTACTGGTCTGCCATTTTAAAAAAAAGATTTAACGTATGTCAATCGACAGATTAAATGCAAACGAACAGAAAGTGAGTTACTGAGATTTGTTGGATGAAAATAACCTAAAAAACATTTTAGATCCAAGTATCGCAGAAACCGTATATTAAAGATTTGGTTCGTTTACACTTTTTGTTTGTTAACGTTTACTCTGTCGAATGAAAAACGTTTTAACACTGGCCATGAATAAAAGTTTTTTTTCGAAATGGCGGACTTCTCGGTATTTTAGGATCCATACAAAACTAAAAATATTAATAAAGTGACCGAAATTTAAATCTCTGATATCAAAAAACATTGAATATATGTTTTTTATTAACCCCGGCCCTTCACTGGCGCAATTTATAAAATAATCATCGAACTGCATAGAAAGCAATCGAGCTTAAAATAAATAGAGGGAAAAGGCGCTTTGGTATAGATAAGCCTTCATTTGACCATAATCTCATCTGATGAAAAGTGACGATACGATATGTGGTCTACGATAGAGCATGAAGACCTAGAAGATGGCTTCTCCGAACCACATAACGAAACACGAAAGATTTTGCCGAAGATAAAGATAAAAGATTATTATTTGTCTATCAAAGACACAAAGCTTTAAATGTTATTTGCTAGAGAAAACTGTCTCTGTCTCAGCATGTGCCAGATTACTAGCATGCTAGTAACCAGCGCTAGTCGAAGCTAAATTCTATGAATAATATGATTATAAATTCCCGTGTACCAAACCTTCGTGTAAAATTAGCTTAGTAATCCCCATAGCATAGAACATCTTACATGGATTGCATAAATTGATAAGCTTAAGATAAATATAGCAACCAACGCACACGTCTGAGTAGGTAAACCTTGGATTCACTTCCACAAATGTTTACCCGTGTCTCTAAGATGGTTTGCAGTCAGACCGGAGGTCGGTTAAACAGGTAACCTAGCCCCGCTAAACCGCAAACCTGTTTGATATTTTAGCATTGAAATATGATACGAGAATTATGATGAAATCAAATCCAAAGATTAAATATGAGGGTTTTGCAATGTGATTACAGTTTGGAAGCTATTGCATTATAGTTTTTAGGTTGATTTTACGTGTCTGACTGTCTGTGGGTCGGTCTGTCTGTCTTGAACATCATAGCTCCCAAACGGATGAAGCGATTTCAAATAAGTTTTTTTTTGTATGAAAGGTGCGTGAGTGTTCTTAGACATATTTGATTAAAATAGGTTGACCCGTTAAAAAGTTATGAGGGAAAACCGAAAATCTGCAAATATATTCGAGTGGGGTCTCAAATGAAAGCGCATCACATGCACATTACAAAATACTATGACTTTTTTCTTTTAAATGTTAACTAAGGTTATGTAATCCAATTTATGACTATTAGCATATCTTTACTTGTAAACAACTTTTGTTACGTTCAAATTCGCTCATATTGTTCTAAGCCTAAAAGCAGTGTTTAGATGTTGATAGCATGTTTTTTTTGAAGACATAAAAGACCTAAAATGATAACAAAACCATTCATACGCGGCACTAATTTCCGCCTTTCTTTATAATTGCAACGGAATCAACTGAGTGGCCTTCATATATTATAGGACGTCTTACGACAATGACAATTTCAATCCCGTATTTAAAATAGGTATTCCTCAGGTATGCTCCTAGTTTCCTACACAAACACAGTCCGGTACAAATGCGTTTGACACCGCGAGTTCACTGAGACCACAACAAACATCGTTGTGCGACTCGGCACAAACTTTGTTGACAATGACTGATGCAGTCCAAGTCCCCTTTGCAATTCCTATGTGCCAGTGAAAGGAACTTTGCCCCATCTAACTCGATTCCCCACAATGGCACCCACTCAAGTTTAGTAAAGTTCAGCAATGTATTTTGATATCAAATTTGTACTCGAAGTTTCTGTTTGCTTACTATTAGGTTCTTGTCTTGAATTCGGTTTGGAAATTACGTGAAGCCTTACTCATAACCCTTACCCTAATATCTTTAGATTAAGTAATAATAGTCCACAACCTTCCTGAATTGAATTATTTCCAAACAAAGGTTTTGCGGAAGAAATTGTTTAAAGCAAAAAGACCGCCCATTGTGCATGCTAGCTTTAATTTTAACTATTAATAATTATGTATTTATGTTTATTGGTGTGTGTAATAAAGAATTTTCTATCTACATATCTATCTATCTAACAGAAGGTACAAACTTCAGCGCGAGATACAAAATCAAATTATATAAATTATTTTTTTATGTCGTTTTGTAGGAAGGTACATAAATTAGGTCGTAAGTTTATAATAATACTAGCGTTAATATTGTATTTAATAGGCTTGTTCCCGTATTATTACAGTATTGTACAGTCAGCGTCAAATTAATATAGGCGTCGGGGGAGTCAAAATAATCTGAGAAACATTTAACCAAAATGTTATAACCAGTAAGAATCTAAGTATGCGCCCAAAGTGGTAAAATATCACAATTCAATTGTTTCATATTTATCTACATTGACACGAGTTCAAAATGATTTATCCATGCTTCCTTTGATAGCATTGTTAGCACAGAATCACCCTGTAATATGTCTTCGATTTTTGATAACAATATTAAAGAATGAGTTTTCTGCCCTTTTCCAGGGCACTTCGTATAAGAAGTAAATAAAATACCTACATAGCATCGTTTTGGTAGTAAACCGTCTTAGTAATGAGTCATTAGCTAAGGATGCGTGACTAGAGCATTTGAGTTTGTGATTAGGGTTGCTACTTATCTTCATTGTTTCGTCCTTTAATAGTGGATAGTTTACCTGAAACAAAAGTTTAGTTCAAGGTTAGAATATTATTTACTTCCATTTACCACTGTTTAATAATTCGTGAAAGAATTATGGTCGTTCCTTTTCGACAGTATTATCAAGTACACAAAGCACAAAGTATCACAAAGAAGCGATCATTTATGACGTCATGTAGTTTATAGAAACCCTCGTTTCCAACTTATATTTCTTGCTTATATAATTATGCCTTAATTTGCGATTATTATAGAGATAAACAACGGTAAAAAGCTTTTATTTAACTACAATTAAATAGATTAGCCACTTTGATTTAAGATAGGTTTATGAATAACGTTTTTATCAAACATAAAAGTAATTGTTTTTTATAAATACGGGGTAAGTATTTTGTTTGTACTACATACTGGTAAAAGTCATGGTGCGATTAAAAAACTACAATACTTTGACTCATCGATAATAGGGTAGATAACTAAAAAAACATTATTCTGTCATTCAGATTATGTTAAAAAAATTAACACATCTATTTTTTTTTATTCTTCCAAATGATAAATCTAAATGTAAAATTAAATAAAAACCCTCGATTTTCCTTTAAAGTAAAACAACATATATTTTGTAATGTGCACGCGATGCGCTTTCATTTGATACCTTACTTAAGTATATTTGCAGATTTTCGGTTTTCCTTCCCCACTTAAAAAATGGGGTGAGCCCCATAACATTTAAACGGCCCAACCGATTTTCATGAAAATAAGAACCTTCCGTACAAAAACTAAATAAAAATCGCTCCATCCGTTCGGGAGCTATGAGTCTAACTTATAACCCACCTTACACCCCTCTTTTTTGGTCGTGGGTTAAAAAATCAACATGAAACATTGCAATTGAAGTTTCGTGTCACCTACCGCTTTCGTTGTATGTACATCACAAACTACTGATACCATCTATCAATTCACCCTTTTTAACAGTTTTTATATCATATATACCAACGCCCGTCAACTACGTCATTATGCACTGAAAGCTCCATTATTTCCCAGATACGTAAAAACACTTGGCATTAGTATAATTTTATCTGCATAATTCCTGCACTAAACTGGATACTTATTCCAATGCGTTTCATTCTACGCTCGTTAAAAGCGGTCACGCAAACTTCAAGGAAGAGATAAAGGGATCGAAACGGATTGTTTGGAAGCTTCAAGTCGCGTTATTGCAGTCTTATCTCCGTTAATAATGATCTACTTATTGCCAGGTAGCTTTGAGAAAGGCTTTGCGAATGAAGCAAGTTTCGTTGAGCAGTAGCTGCAAAGAAGGAGGAGGTTTTGTATGTTCACCTCCGTAAGTGTTAACCCTCTGAATCTTTGCACGTGACCTCCGGGTGGTGCTAAGAACAGTCCCTGTCTGGGCCAGTGCGTGAAGCGATTTTTTCGTGTTTTAATGTGGTCCGGAAGCCATATACCTTCTAGGTCTTCATGCCCCATCTTAGACCACATCGTCACTTTGCATCAGGTGAGATTGTGGTCAAATAAAGGCTTATCCAGCATTAAAAACAAAAAATAATAATAATTTAGCACTATATTTAGCACAAAAACCTTTCCCCTTTTTGGAATTTATTTGAGAACAAACGCTTTAAACATGAACATTATCACCGAGAATATTATGGTTTGTGTGATCCACATATCAACAGATTGGAACTTGAGAAAACGCGTAGGCTAGGTTGGGTGTTTTCGTCAGGTACTATTTAGCTAAATAACAAACTCCGCGCATACGAAGTCATGGGCGTTCACTAGTATTGAATATCATGATACTAACTTCAAATGTATTGACTAGTACTCGTAAATTGAGAGGATGGATCTCAGCCTATCGAGCCTAATCTGTAGAAGTTGTAGAAAAATTTAGGAATAAATAATACCTAGGTAGGTACTTAACATATTAAAAGGCGCCTGGATAAATATCAGAAATATATAAAATATTAAACGAGAAAATGTTTTTAAATCGTTTCTCTATTATAATAATGTTGATGGTTGATAAATCTAAATTTAAATTTAAGAAAAACCCCCGAATCTAATGTCTTCATTTCCTTAAAAGTAAAACACCATAATTATTGTAATGTGGACGCGATGCGCTTTCATTATGACACCCCAAGCAAGTATATTTGCAGATTTTCGGTTTTACTTTCCCTCTCTCACCCCTATAACTTTTAAACGGCACCCCTTTCATACAAAAAAAATATTGAAATCGCTCCATCCGTTCGGGAGTTATGATGTCCCAGACAGACAGACAGACACGTCAAACTTATAACACCCCTCTTTTTTGGTGGGGGTTAAAAATTACCAGCATATCCAAGAACACTCGCGCCAAACTCTCCTTTCAAACAAAACAAAAAAAAACAATATAAACGTACATAATATCCTCGTCTGCAATACTTTCGACTAACTTTCTCTTAAACTCGAGAAAAAATTAAGAAATTGAGGTGGAGCATAATTCCATCAATCTCAAAAGCTTAATGCCCTATCTCATTACCTTTTTCTCCAGCATCATCAGACTGTAATCAAAAGCCGTCAAACAGATCAACCAGTGAACTTTTTATGAGCACAAAAAACCGGTATTTTAATTTAACCAAATGGTTCAAATAGGATCAATGTAAATTGACTCAGGAGGGTGTGAGCGGCGGTGCACTAATGCGTCCGTCCTTGTTGTACCTTGCCGGTGTTGCGTGGGTGTGACTGAGACGGTGTTAAATTGTTTGGCGGAGCGCCTTGGCTCGAGTTTGTTTTATGGGATATCGTGGCGCCAACGGAGGCTTGCTCCTTGATTCTACTAGTAGACGTTCAAACTCAAAGGCTAGTTTAAATCAAAATTGATGACTGCAGTAGTTCTGTTGTTGAAAGCTTGTTGTGGCTTGCCAACGAAGCGAAATCTCTCAAAATGCTGTAGATTCCTGTGAGCAATAAGGTCAAGGCATTTAATTGCATAAACTCAGAATATTGCATAGATACGTCCGCATATTTTAACATACAATACAATAAAAAAAATATAAAAATGTACAAAATTAGTGAGTCAATGGGCGGCCTTATCGCTGATAGCGATCTCTTTCAGGCAACCTTGGGATGGACACAAATCATAAAGCACGAAGAGGACGGGATTAGCAAATTATAAAGGAGATATGAGTATTAATACCTACATGAAAATTATAAATAAATTTGATATACTATTAATTACTTACATATCATATAATAAACCACATACTAACATCATATTTTTATGCGTATATATATTTATATACGGCAAAAGTTAGCATGGAGATGGTATGAAACTTTAAGATAATATTTAAAAACAAGACTCTTAAATATTGGTAGAGATTTTATTATAATGATTACTAGAAGACATAATATAAAATTATTTTTTTAATATTATCTATACTATTATTATACACACACACATAATCACGCAAGCCAGTAATAAAACATAAATAAATAATAATATGAATATTTAATTGTATCTAATCTCATTTTAGATAGATAGATAGATAATATAATTATTGCACACCAATGCTTACAGAGTAATAACTTAAAAATAACAACCAATAGCCACATTTGTTGTACAATCGGCGGTATCTCGTAATTATAAGTTAAGTCAAATTTTATTTTTAAGTTCTAATAAAACCAGGATAATTTGTCCGGTAGTCGGGCGTTGACACCACCACACAGTTGTAAAGCTTCGGTAGTGTCATCGTATCATATTATTTAAGTTCACTGTTTATATTGACCTGAATAAATGATTTTTGAAGTGAAACTTCTTTAGAATCGTGATTTCAGACCGGATGCTACGTAAATACGTCAGGTAAGCCAATCTTAAACGCTAACAAGGTTAAGCAACTTTCCGGAACGCCAGTACTTGGATGGGTGACCGCCCGAACAAAATCTTTTTGCACAGTATTTTTTTTTTATTCATCTCATTCTTTTGTTGATTTACTGAAGTTTCACTTCTACCGTGTGTGAATCGCACACACACCTTTTTATTTATTTATTATAAAGATGAGGAGTTTGATTGCGCTAAGCTCAGGAACTATGTGACGTAATAAGCTAAAATAGTTATATCTGTATAGAGTAGGCACTTATTATATAATGTAGAACATAGCTTGTGTCTACTCTAGATATTTAATGATGCACTCAGAACTAGAAGCTCCCGTTTATCTACGAGTTCGGGAAGGAGTTAAGAACAAAACGTGGAACATTCAGATGAACTATTGATAATTATTATAACTCTGGGGAAACCTAAAGTGCCTACACTGTAGCAGAACTATCACGCGCGAATCACGCTCATATGACAAATTATTCTCTACTTACAGAGCTTTAACTGAACAAAATTAGTGGATTGACGATAAAGCGACGCGCGAGTGTTAAATTTTTTATAAACTTGGTATATCCTTATATATACTAAAATATAATAATAATAATATTATAAATGCTATTATATAATAATAATATTATAAATTATAGTTTTTTTGTTACGCTTTCACGCAAAAACTACTTAACCGATCATCATGAAACTTTGCACATATACTCTTGAAGGTATTAGAAGTAACATAGGATACTTTTTATCCCGGGAAAATATGTAATTCCGCGGGACAATACATTTAAACGCGGGTAACACCGCAGGTCTCAGCTAGTCTTTTATAGTTTTGCTTCACCGTTTTTTTTATCAGGCGATTAGGTTTTATAAAATTTTAGGGCTCTGTTCCCAAAGGGTTAAACGGGACATTTGAGAGTCTAAATGTCATTCGTCGTCTAAATGTCTGTCTGTCACCAGGCTGTAGCTCAAGAACCGTGATATATAGAGTTGATATTTTGAGGGATAATATCTTTCTCGTGCCGCTATAACAACAAATAATAAATAAATAGATAAGCGGGCTCCATAAAAACAAAACAATTGAAGCCAGTACTGATGGGTGTCAGCTCAAACTGCATCATTTGGTCCATTAAAAAAAATTTTTAGACAGTTTTTTTTTTATTAAGCTATTGCATAGCTTCTATCGCGGGCCTTGAGCGTGGAGACCGAATCCAGAAATTCTAAGAACGAAAAAAACCTAACACCCCCCACTCCGACCGGCGCAGCGGTAATACTTTTTTTATTTTATAACTAGATGTCGCTACGCTAAAAAAGGGCTAGCTCTAGATCGCGCTGACGAAAACTCGAGGTTTGGGGTTTTATAGTTTTACATTTTACTTATATCGTTGATTAGCGGCTTAGAGTTAAAAGCTGATTACTATTCATCGATATCATCAACTTTGTGATGCAAAAATTACTGCATAAATAAAATAAATATATAATTAAAATTGCATAAGTTGATAAAAAGGAAAATAATAAGTTGATAAGAAGGAGAAAATATGTTGTGCCGTCCCCACATAATGGATAAGGGCAAGAGAATGATGATGAATTGCAAAAGTTGATAAAAATGCTATGCAATAGTTTTACCGCGGCAGTCTCCGAGTGCCACACGTCTTTTTTTATAGGAAAACGTGCGTAGCCTTAGGTGTCGTATGAATATATCTCATAGTTATCATATTTATTTACTAATTCCTCAAAAATGGTAAGTGAAGATCGGAGTCACGAATACTCACTGGTAAGTATGCTGAGCAAGTACTCCTAATCGACACTTACGATCAGATGAAATTGTTAATAAGTTGATAATTTTTACCGAAAAATATCAAATGGAAAACTCAATATAAAACGTTTTAAATAATACCAGCAGCATCTGTTTTCTAAAAGCGCAATTTTAACTCTGCCTCCCGGGGCCATTATCAGTGGAAAAAGCAAATGACTGTTTATTTGCTTGATAACTTTAGATTTCCATGAACGATAGGTAAAAACGAAATTAACCCCCGCTATCCGCCCCACATGTATATAAATACACACATTTTAGAATATTATATAAATACATATTTTATCATTATTTTAATTTAATTAATCACTATTAACTTATATATAATATTATATTTAGATCTATGTTTCTGTAAGCATGTGGTGGCTACTTGTAAAAGAAGGAGCACTTATTATGTCTATTGTATTCTAGATTTTATGAAATATATGGTATTATTACCTTTGTTAGTAGTCCTTAAATAAATAAATAAACTAAAAATTTGTGTAATTTATACTTGTGAACCGGATGAAGGGATAGATATGCCATAATACAGGATTTTCCTGGTTTGGGTATCTATACTTTCTTTTTCTGTCTGATTACATTTTTGTGTGAAATAAACATTTATTATTATTATACAAGATGGTTTCTAAAATCAGTAATTTATTGAGAATATTTCTTTAAAATAAATCCTAACCAGAATTGAGAATTGCATAGTTACATTAGAATATTGACAATAGATATTATCCATTCTGAAATTTTAAACCTGCAGTTTAAAACAAAAAAGTATCACCGCTGTGCCGGTCGGAGTTAAGTTTTTTTTGCGTTACAGAATTTCTGGATTCTGTCTCCACGCTCAAGGCCAGCTATAGAAGCAATGCAATGGCTTAAAAATAAATATCTCATCACAATATGCTAAGTGGGTATTTTTTATTAGACTCAAGTATGTATCTACTTATGATATTTCCTATCGTTTCAAGATTTATTAATAGTACGTATGAAACATCCTCCTCCTTTTATTGTGTTTTTTTTTAATGCTAAATAAGCCTTCATTTGACCACAATCTCAGCTGATGTAAAGTGACGATGTGGTCTAAGATGGGGCATGTAGACCTTGAAGGTAGACTTCTCCGGGCCACATTACGAAACACGAAAAAAATCGCTTTACGCAATGGCCCAGCCCGGAGGGTGGTGACAATCGCGGCCGAAGCCTACCACCAGAGACTGTTCTTAGCACCACCCGGAGGTCACGTGTAAGGATTCATATATTGCTTTATATAAAAATACGAGTACCCATATTATTTATGCATAGATTTTGTTGCTCAGATTCTCAAGAACCTGATGTCATCAATTATCTACGCGTGATGTGCGTCAAACACTTACCAATAATACTATTGAACATAATAGAACCAAATCTTATTTTATTTTTAGCTAATTTTATTTAATCCAATTTATTACAATTATTAATTAAATAAATAATCCTTGTATAAAATTGCATGTTAGTTTAAGCACCTATCAATAGAATCAATAGAATATAAACTTGAAATATTGTTAAACTTTTTATTTAGATTTAAACTAGATTAATATGTATTTATTTATAGAGCCTGGAGGAGGGCGATGAGGATACTCCACAGTTATTAACTTTTGTAGCCTCATCGTACTACCAATAACTATGTATTATTGTACTTTTGTTAAATAAATTACTTTTTACTTTTACTTTTTACTTTACTTATGTACTTACATTTGATTAAATGCGACTATATCAGATATAAGCTTCCCATGAAATAGGCTTATAGTTGACCACGGGGCTAGACGTTGTTGTTTGAATAATCATGAAATTTGAACACTCATAAAATCTTTTAGATTTCATAAAATATTGTGTGAATAATCATGAAATTCTTATTATCGGTTAGAAGATCTAAACATTATCTAAGAGCCTATTTATGTATGGTATGTACTTAGTACTTTAGTACGTTAAAATCATACATAATATTGTGTCAAATACGGTAAGCAGTATGGTACGAGATAAATATTGGCAACGAATTGATACGATTTTTTTATAGGTACGATAGGTAAGTTTAGTTTTTATCAGAATCGGGTCAAATCGAAGCTTTCTAACCGCTGAAAAGCATTTTGGTGACTGTAAATAGAATGTTCCCAGACTAAATAAGCTTTGTTACTCAGTTGTCACGCGTTTCAATACTTGCAACTTTTTATTTTCGCGACTAGCAGTTTGTTATTCAACGCATTTTATTTTCATTATATATTCACTTATAATATATCTCATTTTATATGCAAGATTAAAGCATCTCTCCTCTTCAATGATCGTTCCATTACACACGCTCCCCCTCAATAATATATTAAATCTTCTTGTTTCATTAGTATTCATTAAGTATGTTTTTAACCATTGTTCATATACATACATTTTTGTAGTGCACACATATAAACAAAGATCTATGTTGCGACATAACTATACGTTGTATAGTTATGTTGCATCATAGATAATATAGCATATAGCATAGGTTTAGATATATGTAAATAGTGTAGTCGTAAATGTTGTTATGTGTTTTGTGTGTCTTATAAATAAGTAATTATAATTTAACCCATTTATTGAGTATGCGAGTCTACAATACAATCCGGAATCATATATTCAGGATTAAATACATAAAAGCACATGCAGTGAAATAGCCGGCAATTAATTATTATTACAGAATATTTAAATGTATCTAGTTCCAAAAAGGTATCATCATCATGCGGGCTGTGAATTTACCACAACTCTTACACTACAAGTCCAACTACAAACGAGAGAGATTTCCCGACAGTAAGAGACCATAATTAAAAGAAGAAAAAAAGGTTTAATGCAAAATACACTAATAAGCGAGAGTTTATTGCAGATCGATCAGATCAGATTGCAGATACAACAAGAAAAATTGGGGAACTAATTATGATTTATCAGAGTGATAAATGTAACGTTACAAGTTGAAATTTAAAATTTTGTGTAGAAATAGATAATGAGAATTATAAAAACATCGCATTAGTATGTAATAAATACTACGTGATGTTATTACATCGCGTCGTATTCTCATTTTCTATTAATTTATATTTATTGACTAAAAATAATAATAAGTCTGTCATTAAAGTTACTTCAAAATTATGTGTTATTTAAATTGACAAGAAAAATTGGGGAACTAATTATGATTTATCAGAGTGATAAATGTAACCTTACTTAGGTTGAAATTTAAAATTTTGTGTAGAAATAGATAATGAGAATTATAATAACATCGCATTAGTAGGTAATAAATAGTACTACGTGATGTTATTACATCGCGTCGTATTCTCATTTTCTATTAATTTATATTTTTTGACTAAAAATAATTTCGACTGCCTCGGTGGCGCGGTGGGCGAATGTCCGCTTGCAGAGCAAGAGGTAGCGGGTTCGATTCCCGCCGAGGGTGAAATTGTTTGTATGTTCTGCAAGCACTTTTCTCCTTGGTCTGGGTATTTAATATGTATAATAAAATATCTATATATGTCTAAGTATATTATATTAAGTAAATCAGATATCTAGTCAGTACCCGTAACACAAGCTTAGAGCTTACCGCGGGGCTAGATGTTGTTGTGTAGATTGTCCGGAAATATATAAATAATAATAAGTCCGTCATTAAAGGTACTTCAAAATTAACATATATTTTAAATTTTTTCCAGTATTGAAAATAATAATAATAATTAAACATTTTGGAGGTTTTGTCTGTTCACGTCCGTAAGTGGTATCCTATTGAAACCGAACCTTTAACCTGATAATTGATTATATGTACTGATGTGCTGTCAATTACACCAATGGGACATTACGTAATCCATCCCAATGATAATTTTATCATACAGCATAAAATTATTCTTAATAACATTATTGTTTCTATAAAAGTTCTAAAGCAGCTTATTGACATAGTTTGAGACCTTCAGAGATGATATGAAAGACAGGATATAGAATAGTTACAGTCAACAGCAAAAGTAAGAGATACAAATCAATGTTTTTTTTTATGCCTTCATTTGACCACAATCTCACCTGGTGTAAAGTGACGATGTGGTCTAAGATGGGGCATGAAGACCTAGATGGCTTCTCCAGGCCACATTACAAAACACGAAAAAATCGCTTCACTCGCTGGCCCAGCCCAATGTTTCTTATTTTGAGACACGATTTCATCAGTATCTATTTATTACTGTACATTACACTGGAGAAAATCCTTTATAAACCAGATAAAAGCAAAGCGGAAAGTTATATCCAATAAAGCATGACAAACGCAGTCCAACCGTATAACGTTACTGTACCAACTTATCTGTTACTGACAAACATATACGTACCTCAAAGAAAGTAAGCCGTGTAGCCGTACCTTCTGAGAAACATGCTTTGACAGCAAACACAGAAATCAGGAGCATCCCTCATCATCGAAGTCTTTGATTACAATATTAAAATTTCAATCATACCCGATATCAATTTAGTAGAGTCGAGGTTAAATTTACATGATTCCAATTTACCCACCTGCCTCATCAAATTCCAAATCAGTATTCCGTTCTTGATAGCTTCAATAAAGCTATGCGGGCAGAATCACACCACTAGGAGTGAGGCTCTGGGGGCCTATTCACAGAAAATTCGATGTACAAACCGACTTAAGGGGAACGACTTCTACATAAATAATTAAATTAACCGGCAGGCCGACAGTTTGAAAATCTTGAAGAATAATAATTAGTCATTATTAGAACTTATGATCTATAGTATACCTATATAAAAGTTATGTATAAAAGAAATATGTGTATTAAACCACTCACACATTAATAAAGGAATTTTAGAAACTTGAATACATAGAAACTTGATTTTTGGCAGGTACGTTTTCAATTTGTTTCCAATGTTTTACCTATGTGCTTTTATCAGGTACAGCTTAAGTCAATAAAAAAAATCACGTGTTGGTAAAAAAAAATTGAAGTTATGTTAATTCGTGTAATAAATTGTATGCAGGTATAATAAATAGTGAGGCTAATTTCGTTCTGTTTTCTTTATAAATATTAATATGGAACCATATCCTACTTACAAAAGATGCATAACAGATTGATATAATATAGAGGTACATTCTTAAATTAATAATAATAAAATATTTTAATATTTAATTGGTTGGTAATATTTAAGTTGGATGTAAATAAAATAAAATGAATGTGTAAGTACTTATTTGGTATAAAATTGCAAAATAAACTTGAATTATTTTTATAATAATAACAAGATTTGTTAGTTACCTTTTCACATTCACTCCACGGAATGGATTTTGGTTTATATAAGCATAGAAATATCTTGTATCAAGAAAAGGATATGTTTTTATTTACCTGAGATATGGTAAATAAAAACATAGGTAAAAGTCTCATCTTAGAATACATTATAAATTGGATAACCTAACCTAGCGGAAATTTTAGAATATTTATAAGCTAAGTAAAACGCTTTCTATTGGTAGTCAAATATTCTTGCCGTGTCGTTCTCATAACAGGGCCCGCCTATATCAGTCAGAACTCTGTTGGGAAGTTACGATTATTTTATGAGGCGATTTGCGAAGTAGAAGGGAGGTCCATAACTGAAGGTAGTGAGTTTGGCATCGTTTGTCCCAAAGGGCCGAGGCCTAAGGAAGAGGATTTCTTAAGCTGATAGCGGGAAGCGAAGCGATAAACTGTTTCATATAAATTACTTTCCTGAATTATATCTTTTAACGGACTTTAAAATGTTTTTCCATTCATGGATCTGTCTATATCTTAAAGAAAAAAAATGTCTCTTAGTATACATAAGTAACGATTGCGGTGCTTTAAATTTGAGAATTTTCGAAGAAGCCGAGGCAATACGTTTTAAACGACGTCGATAGTTGATTGTTTCCTACAAAAAAAATACGCGTCGAATTGAAAACCTTCTACTTTTGACCGCTCTTGTCGAAATCGAAAGTTTTGTGAGATCGAAAGTACTTGGGTTGCACTGTAACTGATACTAACACAAGAGCGGACGAGATCGAAATACGCACCCAGAATACTCTCCGGTGCAGTGCAGCCCTACATAACATCCTTGTCTCCAAGCTTCTTTCCCGAGGTACCAAGATCCGTGTCTATAAGACAATTATACGACCGATCTTAATGTATGGATGTGAAACTTGGACTCTCACGAAAAAGGAGGAGAGTAAACTCCTGGTGACTGAGAGAAAGGTATTAAGAAAAATCCTAGGCCCAATCCAGCGCGAAGATGGCACCTGGCGGAGGAGGAAAAACCGGGAGATTGCGGAACTTGTGGACGAGCCAAACATCATAGGCGAAACGAAATCCCACAGACTTCGCTGGCTTGGCCACGTTTTGCGAATGGATGAGGATCGAGCTGCTAAGAGAGCTTTTGAGGGTGTGCCGCACGGTCGACGTCCTGTCGGTCGCCCCAGATACAGATGGAAGGATGAAGTGGAGAAAGGTCTTCTGTCACTTCAAGTTTCGGACTTGAGGGAGGCGGCGCATGACAGGGGCCGATGGCGTTCTATTGTGTTGGAGGCCAAGACTCATTTCGGGGTCGATGCGCCAGGATAGTAAGTAAGTAAGTAGTACTTTTGACCTCTTTGGTCGGTTGATACCTATAAAATCGCCAACTACATATTTAACCAAATGATATTTGGCATAGTAACTACTTTAGAAAAGTTTTCTTCATAATGAATAATGAGAAGAAGCAGCAGAGAAGAGTATTATTATATGTATTAATATATAGTATAAGTAGAGTAGAGTTGTAACGGCCCGCGCCGACCGGGAAGGAGGGGAACGGTCGGTATAGGAAGCGGAAAGAGTTTCGTTATTATTGATTTATTTTTTTATTTTTCGTTTATCTGTTTTGACTTGTTCATAGAAACAAGTCAAAACAGATGGCGCGGCGCGCGACGCGAATTAACTTGTTCGCAGAAAATGTGTATAGAAAATGCGTAGATTATTGCAATTTTCAGGGTTTTCGCGTATAAAAATATACATACGGTGTCGGGTCATTTGTTTATTATAATAAGACCAATAAATTTCAAATATAAATCTTAAGCCATCAAACAGGAAATCCTACATTTCTACCGCAAAGTTCTAAGAGCGCCCTTAGCGTGTATTATACACAAGTTACCAACACCTCTAGTTCGTGCATTATTGTGTTGTAAATTCTGATTTACGAGGTGAGGGTCGCGTTGCTTCTAATATGCCACAGCATACAAGCGAGATGATATTACATATGGGATTTTCTACGCCATTACGATATGACAAATATTAAACGACGGTGTATTTGTAACTCCTTTGAGGATTGGTTTATCTGTGTGTTTGCGGTGTTATTGAACATGAATGTTGTATGTTTTTGTTTAACTTGTTATGCCTTAAGTAAGAAATAGTGCGCCGGTATTGGGTTAAAAAGGCATGATGATGAATAAAACATTTAAAAAGTTATGCGGTTTAGTCTGTAGCCAATTAAAAATACCTATTTTTCGCTTAATCAGTTGAATAAGAAAGTGTCAAGTTATACAACATCAAAGTTCCGAAGTGGGGGCTCTTGGAAGATAAATTCGTGCTTTTTTATTTGTGTCCATCCCAAGGTTGCCTGGAAGAGATCACTATCAGCGATATGGCCGCCATTGGTTCACAATTTTTGTACATTTTTATCTTTTTTGTGTGTGTTATTATTTTGTGTTCAATAAAGAGTATTGTATTGTATTGTAAAGTATTATGTCACACGAAACTTCAATGCACTGCATCATAACAATATGCGTTATTAAGAAAAAACTTAAATTATAAATTAGTATTTATTTATTATTATGTATGATTGTATACATTTTTAAATTATCTAATTAACGGACTATTTTTTGTATCAACTACCCTATTCCAGCTGAAAGATAAGGTTTTGTATATTGTGTAGGCGTTTGTCCGTTGGTCTTAGTGTTTTCTATCAGCATCAGTTCAGCCGTAGGACATCCACTGCTGGACATAGGCCTTCCTCGAAGATGACTAAAGAATTGATATTTTCTCTAACAAAACATATCTGTATAGATGTAATATATTGTACGAATTATCGTGCTCAATGTCGACTTACGTTACTATGCCAATTATCAGATGTCATAAACCAGTGACACAAATTTAATGCTCGAAGATAAATGTTGCTTGTTGTATGGGATGTCAAGCAATATTGAATTATTTAATCATGATGTCATATTATTTGTTCAAGCTCTGAAGTAGTAAATTTCAGGCCGATTATTCTGATTCTTATATTGAACCGTGTTGGCTAAGTGGGATCACACACATGAAGGCAAACCTCTTGAGATGCTGCATGCTGGTAGACACGTGACATTTATCAACCCGCACTTGGCCAGCGTATTGAATTACGGCCTAATCTCTCTCGTCAAGAAGTTCCTGTGTCCCAGTAGTGGGATAGTAAATAGGCGTGCTATGAAATAATTATAATAAGACCTGCAAGTTTTTGTTGCGTATAAAAATAAAAGAAATGATGAAAAAAAAACAAAAATTCCCGTAAGAATAATTTAGATTTTCGGGATTTTCCCCCATCCAGGAGTGAATAATTAAATTGTAAGACCTTATTAGAGCTTTGCTCGTCGGCTTTCGCAATATCTATTACGCAAACTTTACGGACTAATTATGCTAAGTTTTGCTAAAATATTGTTACTAAGATGAAAGGTTATGTTCGGTCTCGTAGACTGCGGTAGACTTCGAGAAAATTCCAAGAGCTGTTTTTTATTAATCTTGAACTTGTCACACATAACTCGTCCGCTATTTTGAAAAAAAAAATATTGCGCGGCCGGTCCAGTCAATAGAAAATGCTTACAAACAGAAAGTGTAAGAACGTAATCACTTCCGTATATACGGTTTCTGAGATATTTCGGTTTAAAAAGTGTTTCCTTGTCACCTTTCATACATCTCGTTTTTTTGTAAATGCCGGACTATTAGGTATACCAGGCTGGATACAGAAATGTCAGAACCCCTTCACATGAATGTGTGGATGAATGTTTGTTACCTTTAAACGCCCAAATGGCAAAACGTATTTGATAAAATAATCATAAAATACATATTTAAAAAAATCTTATAAAATAATTTAAAAAAAACACGTGTTACGTTGAGCAAATGAGCAATTTAGGTAAATCAAGTATAAAAATTACGTCCTAGCCCTAGTTCTAGGTCTTCATGCCCCATCCTTGACCACATCGTCACTTTACATCAGATGAGATTGTGGTCATATGAAAGCTTAACTAACATAAAAAAATCGGAAAATAGATTAAACCTGTACAAACTTACGCATCTGATTCCCAATTAAATACATATTCTTATCAATACACACATAGATATATAACTTTTGAAACTATCATGGTAATCAATATTCGAAAGACAATCAATCATGGTAAATATCTCGTTATAAATCTAAATATTACATAGATATGTTTTATTACGTTAAAACCATCCATCATTTATTTTAAGTAGGTAGTAGACAAACATGAGTATAGAAGTAGGTGGTATTATTGCTAATGATAATTATGATGAATTGTCATTATTTATAATTCGTGTATTGTAGTCATTATTTTAATTGTGTATTTCTGATTTTGAGATTTAAGAATTATTATGATACTAGCTGAGACCTGCGGTGTTACCCGCGTTTAAATAGATTTAACCGCGGAATTACATATTTTCCCGCGATAAAAAGTATCCTATGTACCTATCCTAAGTATCCTATTATTTCTAATACCTTTAAGAGTATGTGCAAAAATAGTTTCATGATGATCGGTTAAGTAGTATTTGCGTGACCCCAGCAAACGTTGTTTTGCAAAATGAAAAATAGATGTTGGCCGATACTCGGACCTACTCAATATGCTCACAAAACAAAACTGGATCTTGTTTTTTTTTTATACTTGTATTTGTTGTTGCCCCTATTACCTTTTGCTGTGATTACCTTTAATTGAGGGAACACTTGTCCAATAACAATACTTTTGTTGTAATTTATGATTTTCTAAGTGATGTGTATCGTTAGTCGGTAATCCTAAATAAATAACTAAATAAAACAAAACAACTGCCCCCTACGCCAATGACGAAGAACATATTAAATGTACAGTATGCATCGCTAACTGGTAACCTCCTAGCAGTAGTAGTTTGTATGCAGGAGGGGTTACTGTACTTTACAACCAAACCTCTCTGAAATAATTACCATCCAAGCATCTGAAAAATTTAATTCTAAGTGTCCTTTAGGTAAAGGCAAATACTGCACGTCGTCAGCTTCCCTACAGACCTCTCGAAACCATTTCAACTCAAAGATTTAATTAGGAGGAAACATCTGAAACAGCCACGATCCAAAAGAGACCTTAAGGGATCGTATACTAGAGACGAATTTCCAAAATGTGCAGATATATTAAACTAGATTTCACCCGCTGCCCGTACCATGAATAAATTGTCACCCGAAGGACGACGCTGTTGGAGCTTAAAGACAATATTCAAACTTTTGTTTTAAAAATTTAACAGTTTTCAAGTTGCGAACTCTTTCTAGTAGATTATGCAGAGCGCCTCAAAAGATTACTCGCTACGACATTTAAACGCAAAAATAGTTTACGATTTTCAATATGTTAATATTTTTGTGTTTTATGGACGCCGGAACGATGTATTCTCGTAAAAAGCAACTTATAGCCTCTCTCCATAAACTTTCTCCATGAACTGCCTATCTAACAGTGAAATAATTATCCAAATCGGACTAGTAGTTCATGAGATTGGCGCGTTGTGCTATAAATGTCATGTTTTTAATTAGTGTTGTCATCATCATCATCATCACCCTATTAACGTTCCCACTGCTGGGACACAGGGACTTCTCTCTTGACGAGAGAGATTAGGCCTTAATTCACCACGCTGGCCAAGTGCGGGTTGGTGAATGTCACATGTCCTTCAAACTCTTTTTTTTTTATGAAGTTCTCAGAACATGCCGGTTTCCTCACGATGTTTTGCCTTCACCGTTAAAGCACGTGTTAAAAGCGCACATAAATTTCTCAAGAAGAAAAATCCAGAGGTGCGTGGCGGGGTTTGAACCCACGACCTTCGGAATGAAAGTCGAGTGTCCTCCCACTTAGCCAACACGGCTTTTTAGTTGATTAGTGTTGTGCCTATGTTTAATTATTATTATTTTTAATCTTTATTATAATTGTGTGTGCGTTTGTTTCTGTATTAAAAAGATTCTGTAATGTGCTGTTGTGTCCAAAATAAATGTTTTTCTATTTCTTTCTATTCTTTCGCTATAAAAATAGCCTATGTATGTACCTATAAATCAATGAAAATCAAATTCATTCAGAACTTTTCCAATAAACATACTTCCATACATAATTTCACGTTTATGATACATATTTGTAAGATATTATAGTATTCTCCTTGGTCTGATGTTTAATATGTTTAATAAAAACATATACCTATGTATGTTTATTATATTTAAATATATGAGAACAGATTTGTCTAGTACCCGTAACACAAGCTTAGAGTTTACCACGGGGCTAATTGTTGGTGGGTACATTGTCTGGAAATATTTATTTTATTTATTTATTCTTAGTTACCTCTGCTAGCTATGGCGCGAGTATCACCTGATAAATATCGAAACAACATCAGCTAAACAAAAAATCATACCTTTATTTGCATAAATTTGACAACGTTACGTTGCAACACGCGATTTAAGACGCAAATTGGACCGATGGTCTTAAATCTTTGATAATAAAATCTAAATCTTCAATCTTTGTGTAGGATAATATTTGACGACCGCAGTGGCTTGGTGGGCGAGAGGTCGCAGATTACCGCCGGGGACCAGATTTTGTGCGATTTACAATTTCTTGTTTGGGGATGGGTGCTTTTTATGTATCATATATAATGTATAATTAATTTACAATAAAAACTTGTATCCATATAAAATATTATTCAACAAGCTCTGCTTAGTTTGGGTTTAGGTGATGCTGTATGATTAGTCCGGAAATATTTATTAATTATATATTTAAAGTTGATAGTGAAAATTTACTTATGTTTTGAATATAATCATTTATATAAGATACGGTAAACTTCTGGTGTGTAACTAGCCAACCATAAACAAATAGAAAATAAGATTTTATTAGATAGGTACTTTTAGGTTTTACTGTAAAAATCAGTACCTATCCTGTTTATGTAATTCATTTCTATATTATGCTAGGTATATATGTATGTAACGCCAACTTTGTATAGCTTTATATATTTATTTTTTTAAAATTACATTTGTATCAACTCATATACATTTAACGATGAGATTCCGACAGCAAATCCTTGTGACCCTACTGTACAGGCTTGATAGACCTAGTGTAGGGAACATCGACAAACTGAAGGTACCATCTATCTTGTATTTAATTTAAATGTTCTAGTTACTAAGTTCACCTTTGTAAAGATTAATAGAAAATAGAAAATAGATACCCAAATAGAATTAAGTTTTAAGAAACAATAAATACATTCATTCATTCATTTATTGTATGTCAATGGATAAGTATATTTATAAAAATAAGTACTTACCATTTTTAAGTCTGAATCTAGCGGTTAGGGAGTGTCCACCAATAATTACTTCTTTTGTTTTTAGTAATGATACACGTATCACTTCATCTCTGACGGGATTTCAACAAATTTTAATCCTTGTTATTTAAAATCTTCTACAATCAAAGTTTGAATCTTTTCTGTAGAATCTGTGGAACAAACACATTAGGGATCTTCCGTTGCCGCCGGGCGTCTGAGACTCGAGTCGCGATAAACTTGTGCTGACGTTGATTTATGTGTCCGTTTGTTTGTCACAGCCGGTTCTCAGTTGGTTCATCCGGAATTCTGGTTGAGATAAGAGCGTCTCTAATGTATTGTACAAATTACTGGGCGAAATTGCTGTTTGCGCACGCTAATCCCAATGGATTAAAACTGCTGTGAAGATAGTCTTTCAATCTTGGCACCGAACACAACAATCGAACAAGACTTAAAATGAATAGCACGGTATGTTGTGCATTTTTATTTGACGGACGAGCGCTCCGGTTTGAAGGTTATTGAGTTTTCCGATTTTTAGAAGCTGTTCAAAGTGACAAGTCTATATTGATT
This sequence comes from Gymnoscelis rufifasciata, assembly GCA_929108375.1. Taxonomy (NCBI): domain Eukaryota; kingdom Metazoa; phylum Arthropoda; class Insecta; order Lepidoptera; family Geometridae; genus Gymnoscelis; species Gymnoscelis rufifasciata. The sequence continues at coordinate 4,412,029 of OV815302.1, read as the reverse complement.
CTACAAAATTCAGAACCCTGTATTGTATGTAATAATATAAATCAATTTCTTAGTAAATTTATCAACTTACGGAATATCATCAACGACTTGGAATCCATTATTTTGCGTTTTTTAATTGAATGATTCTAATAATAATTTGATTTAACTTTTAGTTAATTGATCAACTGACAGTGCCAGGACATACATTGATTTTTGCCTTACGTTAATTCATACACAAAATGACCAATCGCTGTGCAAAGTGTCATCCGTAAAATAATACTCTGTTGTATGGTTAGTGGATGGCAAGTATTTATTAATTTAATCTTTACTGTTTTTTTATTATTACGTTATAATAGAAATAAAACTTTGACCAGGCATTCTGGCATTTCATTAACACTTACCTTCAACTTCGTTCAATAATTCAAGTATTCAACCAATCAGCGTCCACTTATCATTTTACATAGACGTCTTAAATTGATAAATTATCTGAACTTTAAACGTAATACCTTCCAACAGCCGTTCATGATTTTCCGTAAGTTGATCAATTTACTAGGAAAAATTATAAATGTTACTTTTATATAACTTTTTTTTAATTTATGACTTTTTTGTTACTTACTGATTAATCACGAAACCTCAGAATCAGGTATGTTTTTTATAAGGTGTAGAAGTCAGAAAAAAAACAGATTTTACGAAACTCAACCGCTATATGAGTTTAACGGGGATTGGAAGTTGTATAATAGTCCTGTAGGTATATGTATATGAAGTAAGAGACATGAAATTTGGCGGCTAGGTTCCTTTTATTGACTTCCTTCACGAATAGATTTTGCTAAACCATAAGGGACCTACCTATCCCAAAGTAGGAAGTAGAAGATTGTATGTAAGTCCAATGTTTTAAAAAAACATACTTACTTGAAATTTAAATTTTGCTTCTCAGATGATGTAAAGGTTTACTAATAACATATCTTTATAAGTTATTTTTCTATATTATTTACCTATGTGTTTTCATCAAGTACTATTTAGCTTAATAACATACTCCACGCGTACAAAGTCGTGAGACCCAATAGTACTTAGTAAAGACCTGTTTCTTTTTCCAGTGTATTAGGACAGAAATACAAAGAAAGTCCTTTGTTTGAACGAATTACCTCAGTGAATCAGTGAATAAATTAAAAACGTTTCTACGTTACAAGTATACCTATACTTAATACATCTAGCGATATGTAATGGAGGGTGTAAGCCACGCGATATCATAAATAAGCTGCTTTTAGTTACTCTAGCATAGGGATGTGCCATACAAAATAAAGTTAACATTAGACGGATAGTTGAAATCATATTTATTTTGGGCATAGCCATATTGGGCGTGATAAGCTGTGGCTTGTGGGAAAAGCCGTGTTGGCTAAGTGGGAGGACACTCGACTTTCATTCCGAAGGTGGTGGGTTCAAACCCCGCCACGCACCTCTGGATTTTTCTTCTTGAGAAATTTATGTGCGCTATAAACACGTGCTTTAACGGTGAAGGCAACATCGTGAGGAAACCGGCATGTTCTGAGAACTCTAAAAGAGTTTGAAGGACATGTGACATTCACCAACCCGCACTTGGCCAGCGTGGTGAATTAAGGCCTAATCTCTCTCGTCAAGAGAGAAGTCCCTGTGTCCCAGCAGTGGGAACGTTAATAGGGTGATGATGAAGCTGTGGCTTGGCGCTCTTCGGATAGGGTCAGGGCTTGTATAAGACTCGACCAACAATAATCTTAATTAAAAATACCTACGATTCTAAAGCCTCAGCTCCCTTAAAAGCAATATCATATTTGTAATGTTTTCGGTTATTTGCCCCATTTTGACCCCTCATAACTTTTAAACGGCTCAACCGATTTTCAACGAAAAACCTATGATGAACATACAGACACGTCATGGGGGGGTTATAACATAGTAACAACACACATCACATTCATCCCTCCTCATGTCGAAGTTGTTTTTAATTCTGACTTTTTAAAAGTATACATAAGTCCATTTTAAGTACCTACAAGAATTTGAATATCATAAACACCGTCATAATTATTGTAATAATAAATATCAGATATAGTAGATATCCCTAAAATAAATTATCCCAGGAACAAGAACGTGTGCCACTTCCATTTATTTATTACCTATTTGTTTAACATTGGTGGCAACTCTTTACAAAAGGCCGGTTTCTTTACCAAAACGTCAAGTGAGGCAACACTGCTCTAAATGAATTTCATGAAAAGGTCGTAGAAATTAGAAGTTCACGTGAATGTCCGGTCACGCGAGCCGAAAATGGCCGACAACCTTTGTGTATAGGTATTTACCTAATCTATTATTTAGACTAGCTGCCACAAACAGCGTAAGACAGGCAATTTAAAATACACGACACTAACATTCAAAATCTACCAAGTTTTCTCATTTAGGTTGTTAAAATTGTATTTCATATTATAAAAGCATCGAGGTCTAGCTATTTTGACATTATTATGAATAAAACATTATTTATAAAATATTATAATTACATGAGTAATATGAACGTTGTAGTAATAAATTATTTAAGACTAGCTTTTACCTGCGGCTTCAGGCGCGTGAATTTGTATAGTAAAATCCCAAGGGAATACAAGTTAATTTTTTCGAGATGAAAGGTATCGGGCTGATTTCCGTTTTTCAATAAGATAAAGCGTGAAGAAATAAAAATGAAATAAACAACCGAAAAATAAGTTTTATTACTTGCCCGATTAAAACTTCTCCTTTCTTCATTGTCTGTCAAAATTTTGAAGTTAAATATGCATTGGTTTTTATATCATGTAAATAAATGATCATGTAAATAAGATATAGTGCAGACAGCCTCAATCAAACTACATCATTCTCATGAACGCTGTAATTGAAGTTTGGACAGATTTCAATTATGAATGTGCAAAAATGCTTTAAAATGGAATGCCTCAATTGCCTTTTAAACAGCAGTTTGAGTGATGGGACATGCATGTTAATGCCCCTGCAATTAATGTAAAGTCCACGTGTGCAAACGTCATGCTCGACGTTCACAAATTACACTTCTGTCGCGGAAATGAGAGGTCGTCGAAAAACAAGCGACGAGCGACGCGGCCTGTCATAAATCGTCATCTGGATAATCGAGTGAACGTATTCGAAGTGGCACAATCCACGATCCCCGATATTTCATGAATAACCAATATAAAAAATGTAGCTTGCGCCGGTGAATAATTTATACCCCAATTGTCACCCTTGTTCCATACAAAGTTTGCACGCCAGGTGTTCTATCAAACAATTACCTGGGTTCCATTTTGCCTGGATGAGATTGGATTTCGTGTAACAAGGAACTATGAATTATTTTGTTTTTGCACTTCTATTGATTTTGGTTTATTATTAGGTAGAATGGTGGTAACGTTTTATGAACTTTTGTGCCTACCTATTTATGGGCTGTTTTGATTACTCGGTATAACCGTGGTACCTATAGCTTTGTCTCCGTATATACATTTTTCAATCCGGCTGACTGTTAAGGATCTATAACGAATAAAATCTGCGTAAGAATCATTCTCGATTAATAGGCTTAAAATATAAAAAAAGTTGCAGTAGGGTAATATTTTTTCTTAACTTCAGCTTGATTTATTTATCGGATTTTCAATAAATAAATACAAAAAAGGTTGACATTCTATTTCATGGACACATATACTAGTTTATATCTGAAGATACAATTTGAAACTACTAAGAATAAGCTTCAATTAAATAACATTCGTTTTTCAACAGTAGTAATCTTCACAGTGATTATCTTGCTAAGAAAAATGCGGCATCAGAATCTTAGTTATTCGAACGGGGTGAGTAACTGCGAAGTATTCGCCTTGGTATTAATCAGAACTCCGAAGCTAATACTTTAAGAGACACTGGCTGAAAGTTTGTAAACAAAAACAGAGGGCGAAGGAACCAGAACCTATACCAGACCCAGCGAAAAACTTGTTCGTTTGACATTGATGGATGTGGACCGCAAACGCGCTAACGCGAAACGTTTTGCTAAAAGGTAAGCCCAAAAATTGGTAGGCACGTTCGCCTATTTGTTATTCTGTAACTGTGCTGCTTTCTGTGTTGTTGTAATTGAAACAAAAGCTTTGTTTTATCACTTGGAACCCGAGTTTATTGACGTTGAAGTTTTTAAGACGACATCGACTTCTTGTTTCGTTTTCGGTACAAATGTAGGTACATTACATACTTACTGTTTTGAAGAGATAACTTATCATGGGCTCCGGATCTTTACGTAATGCTGAGTCAGAACACATTGAACGGAAAGTATGTTATTTAGTTTATAGACCGCCATGTTTTTATGTACTCCATTGTTTGTTTGTTGTACACCTTGTTTTTATGTTCAATAAATTACTATTCTATTCTAACGCGTAATGGCGCGGGCGCCAGTCTGTCTATGAATACGTCAGTAAGCAGGCTCCGCCTCTCATTCGAATCTGCTAAAGAGCGCTAGCCGTATTTGAAATTGGTTCTTCTCTGTCAGGCGTCTCCAGTTGCAAACTTTTTATTTAATTAAATAAAAAAAATAAAAAGGTGTGTTACTATATTCAGAAATATGCTTTATTTAAGCATGATAAAACTTCTTACCATACAAATATTATGTGTACCTAACACATAATCCACAAAAATATTCAGAGTTGTGATCGCTACCAAAACCCAGGTGAGAGTAAATAATAAAAAACTGCACAACATTTGTTCATATTCACGTAATACTGTATAATCAGTATATCGTTCGTGGAACATTTGTCAGGATTTCTGTAAAGCCGACATGTGAAATGACGGTAATCTAAAATCGACCCCATTGTCCACAAACAGCGCTTGTGAATCCTGATCCTTGTATATATACATAAGCTATTATTTTAACTCATTATATAGAGGTACATATGTACTTTTAACCGAGTTTAATTAGGAGTATAATATATATGTAGTTTAATGAAAATCGGTTTAACAGTTTGATATCATTCTCCAGTACCTAAGTTCTGGCAGATTTTTGTGTCTCGCTGATCGTCGATGCTGATAGCTCTGCGAGTAGCAATTGTTGTAGTAATTATACATATAGGCTGATAAATTACTAACGTGTATATATATAAACATACTAGCGGCCCGCCCCAGCGTCGCACGGGTATAAAATTTTCCCAGAAATTATTAGAATTTTTCTCGCCGTAAAAACCATCCTATCTCTCAAGTTGGATCGAACTGCACATGGTGTGCGAATTTTGTTATAATCGGTTAAGTGGTTTAGGAGTCCATTGTGACACGAGATTTATATATTATATTAAGATATTAGCTGATAAATGACTATATTAAGTCACCGGAAAATAGTACAAAGCGTAAAAAGATCATTTTACGGAAAATCATCAACGGCAGTTGGAATTTATTATTTTACGTTTAAATTTTAGTAAATTAATCAATTTACGAAGCTAGGTCATAATTGATCAACTAACAGTTTTTCCTTACGTATAATTATACACAAATTGTTGCTGAGTGTATTATTTTACGTAAATATGGCACCCGTTTAATGATACAATGTTGTCTGATTGGTGGTTGGTTGGAGTGTTTTGTCATATCATCTTTATTGAAATTTAACTACTTCGATATATGCGTCTACTGATGATTTTACGGAAAAAAAATTAATCTTGATTTAAATACGTAAAATAATATATTTCAACAGCCGTTGAAAATGATTTCCGTAAAACAACGATTTTTCGTATTTTACTAGGAAATTATTTTACGGTTTCTATTACTTTCAGGTGACATATTATATATTTAAGTTATTTATTAATCAGCTTCTAAACATGAGTGCCAAACAGTGTATGTACTCCGCTGACTGTATTAAAAGTTAAAAACTATAGACTCTATTGCTTCATCGTCAGTCTACTAATTTGACTACTTAAAATATATTAAGCTCAAAAAAGATAACAACTAGTACCTATAATTACTAAACTATACGTAATTGAAGGGACTGTAACAAACAGGCTTTGTCAAATTGTGTATAAATGGCTGTAAGGAGGTATATTACAGTTCTAACACATTATTTATTAATATCAATACATAAATAGTTCATTTATAATAATTACATAACGAAATAAAACAGTGAAATAAAATTTTACAATTTGTACACATTATTATCAAGTTCATGAAAAATTTATATATTCATAAATAGACATTTATCTATATAAATAAAAATGAATTGTTGTTCGTTAGTCTGATTAAAACTCGAGAACGGCTGAACGGATTTATCTTATCATAGTCTTGAAATGTTCGTGGAGGTCTAGGGAAGGTTTAAAAGGCGAGAAAATTTCAAATAATTGCCGGGAATAAAAATTGAATAAAAACCCGTGCGAGGCCGGGGCGGGCCACTAGTTGATAATAAAATCAAACGTCACAATTACAGCTGGTCTTTAATAACAACACAATCATGTCAAAACAAATAAATCAACAAATATAAAAAAGACAGTGCAAGATACTATACTTAATCAAATTCAATGAATAAATATTAGGTCCTTACATATGAAATTGGCGTTTTGTATGGGAGGAACAAAAAGTCGAATATTTTTTAATATAATATATTTAATTAATCAAAGTATGAACCATTATTTTCTATGCACTTTTGCCATCTTATAGGTAGTTCATTGATCCCTTTACTAAAAAAACCAGTCGGACGGGAATCAATAAAATCTTTGAAGGCGATTTGGACTGCCCCATCGGAGTTGAATTTTTTCCCTTGCAAGAAGTTATCCAAATTTCGAAAAAAATGGTAATCTGTTGGAGCAAGGTCCGGGGAGTACGGAGGATGTCTTAGACTTTCCAATTGAAGCTCTTCTAATTTAGTAGCCGTCTGTTGCGCAGTGTGTGGTCTAGCGTTGTCGTGAAGCAGCAGTGGCGTGGAGCGATTGACCAGCCTAGGTTGTTTAGCCGCTAGCTTTTCCATCATGGTTTGCAATTGCTGACAATAGACATCAGCCGTAATAGTCTGGCCAGATTTGAGAAAACTGTAATGAACAATACCGGCACTAGTCCACCAAACGCTTACAAGTAACTTTTTTGGGGTTAATTTTCGCTTGGGGCAGGATTTGGCTGGCTGGCCAGGATCCAACCATTGCGCTGAGCGCTTCCGATTATCGTAAAGAACCCATTTTTCATCACAGGTAATGATTCGGTTTAAAATACCTTCATTATTGTGCCGGTTTAGTAATGTAACGCAGCAGTCGACGCGCGTTTGCCGGTTTGCTTCAGTCAATTCGTGAGGTACCCACCTTTCAAGCTTTTTAATCTTCTCAATTTGCTTCAAGTGAATTAAAACAGTTTTATCACTAACACCGCAGCCTGCAGCTAACTCGGACGTGGTTTGCGATGGATCCGCTTCCACAATAGCCTTCAACTCTTCATTATCAACTTGAGTCTCAGGCCGTCCACGGGGCTTGTTCTGCAAGTCGAAATTTCCAGAACGAAAACGTTGGAACCAAAAACGAACTGTGTTTTCTTTTGCAACACGACCGCCATACACATCATTCACCCTTCGAGTTGTTTCCGCAGCACTAGTGCCACGGCGGAACTCGTACTCGTAAATAATGCGATATTTTAAGTTTTCCATTTTGTAAAATGAGTGACGCAAACAGAAAAAAACAGAAGAAAAAAAACAAATGAATGACGATCATCGAAGCACAAATACATGAGTCTATAGCTGTACAAATTTGAATTTGGAATTCCTTACCAAAGAGGAGAAATTTGTGATTAAAGTGGCCAGTACGAAAAACGCCAATTTCATATGTAAGGACCTAATATTATATGTCAAAATGCAATTCATTACTTAGTCAATACCAAATACTTTATGTCAAGTTTTAAGTAATAAACCAATAATAATTAAATACAATTCAAACGGAAAGTCAATGAAAGCAAATTAATTTATGTATGTCAGTTACTTATTATGATTTGTAAATTATAAGAATAAATAAAAGTTGAAAACAACAGTACTACAATGCCGGAAATTTCTGCAAATTCTGCAAATTCCACATAGCATAAATATTTGTCAGCATAATTACAGCATTTCCTGACAAAGCTGCAAACGTGCAATGCACAACAGCTTAGCAAAACGAACAAAACAGACCCTGGATAATGCTACAAGAAAATACTACAAAATAGTACAAAATCCTGAACACAAACACAATACAAAGTAGACGTTTCTCAAGTCTAGAAGTATTATACCGTGGCTCATTACTGAAGTATTCTGTTGCCTTGCATTTCAGAACACTTCCTTTGCTAGTTTAACTTAGTTTTCTACAGAGTTTGCTGTAAATTTACCAGTAGAAATAAGGTTTTGATTGTTTATTGCCTATATTTTTAAAGTCCTTATAGTCATTGCTGGGTTTGAGGTATTCCAATTGGAGTACCAAACCAAAGAGTACCAAATTAACTAAGAAACTTCATGTGTTGGTTGTACAATATTTACTCCTAGATCGCAAACTGTGTTTGTAAATATGGTTTATGCCGTATTGGTCCCGGAGTTGCGGCCAAAATGATTAAAATCCATCCCAAATGATAATATTTGTTCGCACACCTCCTAATAAATAGCATAGACTCGTAATTCTGATTACATTTGACGAGTGTCAGACAAACCTAAAATTAATAAATTTCGAGATATCTCGCAGTCGAAATATATTATCTGGCCATGTCAGTTCAATTAGGGAGCTCAATGACGGTAATTTGCTTCAAAATTGATATAAACGCCTTCCAGAAAAATACATTTCCAAACCTACATTTAAATAGAGTAGATCATACCCAAATATATTTCCTATCTTTATACCTCTATAATATAAATCTTCTGTACGTGTGTTACTCATTGAACTCCTCCTAAACGGCTGGACCGATTTAGATGAAATTTTTTGAGTGTGATTAAGTAGGTTCGAGAATGGTTTAGATTCACAATACGGTCAATTAGATGCGAAGTGGGGGCAGACCGCTAGTTTTTGTATAAATTAATATATTAGCTACGTGACTTGAAACGGCGGTATTCTTCTTGGAAGCATTTATTGAGATCTGTGCAAGAACCTCGTTACAACGATACACGCTAGCGCGATCTAATTTGCCATCAAAATCTATTAATTGCCTCAAAAAAACAAAATTTACTATGCACCTAACATTTACTATTAATTAAAATATATTAACACATATCAGAAATAAATAAAACATACAAAAATAAGAGTCAAATAAGAACGATCTCCGTTTCTCATACAGACGTCACGAGTCAACCCTATTCATTTGCTAATGACGCAGATGCGAGGGTCCTTTGTGCCGGTTGTATTGACACTCCTGAATATTGTTTTTGTCATTCCATTGGGCACAAGGCGAGGGTTGTTCGAAAAAACTCTTTTTAAAGCAACCGGGCTTTAATAATAGTGTGTATTGAAGCATAAGTTAAATCTCTTTTTCAAGTTATTGCAGATGTTATTGAAATAACCAATTACGAACGAATTACGTAAATGGTGAACTGAAAATATCCCTAGATTTAACCAAATGTTAATAATCTCATCGTCATATTCGATTTATTGGTTTGGATATTATACATTGTATTTCAATTGTTTTCCGTTTCATGGATATAATGTTTAGCATCCTTTAATTATAAGTTTTATAGACGAACAAATTGTCCCAAAGTGAAATACAATACACTTTATTGAACACCAGTTAACAAAACAAAAATTTAACAAAAAATTAAATATACATATAATCCCATCAAAATAAACACTTGTCAAAAAAACCAAGTCGCGCAACTCAGTTGTTCTGCGGTAAAAAGTTGTGAGATCCAAGTAAATCCAAGTCTTCAAATTTTGTCTCAAAATTATTTAATGTTTTATATAAATATATTAAGACTTGGCCATCGCTTGAAAACACGTGTTAATTCAATCGCCTGAAAACACGTGTAAATTCAATTATTGATGGCCAAGTCTCAATATATTTATATAAAACATTAAATAATTTTGAGACAAAATTTGAAGACTTGGATTTACTTGGATCTCACAACTTTTTACCGCAGAACAACTGAGTTGCGCGACTTGGTTTTTTTGACAAGTGTTGTTTTTGATGGGATCTCATTTCTTTTTGTATTTTGTAGACAGTTCTACTTTTTTCCTTTTCGGTACCTTCTACTTATTGTATATATATGTCCATATAATTTTCTTTTTGCCGGTCTAGATTGGATTTATTTATATTTCGCATTGTTATTACTTTAGTACATATTTCGTATATACGTGGCTTTGCGACAGCGCCCTCTATACCGGTATTTTCTAGATTTTTTAGTTTTTCCTTGATTCATACACCAAACACTACTTATATTCCAAATTTGAAGCTTCTAGGTCTGCTAGAAGTGCCTTAGAATTTTGATGATCGGTGAGTCAATGAGTGACAAAATTAAGAAATTTGACCCGTTATAATTCTTAAAATACTGGTTCAAATTGAATGAATTTTGAAATATACCGTGTTTTTACAATGCCTGCATGGTTACTGAAAATTTCAGTCTTCTAGTTTTATCCACAACGAAGTTACAGGGGGTCGAAAATGGCCTGAATTGCTTCGAGAAAAGGTACGACAGCGCCCTCTATACCGGTTTTTTTTCTAGATTTTTTAGTTTTTCCTTGATTCATACACCAAACACTACTTATATTCCAAATTTGAAGCTTCTAGGTCTGCTAGAAGTGCCTTAGAATTTTGATGATCGGTGAGTCAGTCAGTGAGTGACAAAATTACGAAATTTGACCCGTTATAATTCTTAAAATACTGGTTCAAATTGAATGAAATTTGAAATATACCGTGTCTTTACAATCCTGCATGGTTACTGAAAATTTCAGTCTTCTAGTTTTATCCACAACGAAGTTACAGGGGGTCGAAAATGGCCTGAATTGCTTCGAGAAAAGGATGGTACGGCCGTGCCGCTTTTTTGCTCGACTTGGTGGGGGCACTGCCGTGCCCCCAGATAGTGTCACAATGGGCGGCCTTATCACTAAAAGTGATCTCTACCAGACAAATCGATTAAATATTAAGTAGATGGACAGTCAAGTTCTTCATCTAAATAAATCCCCTTTTTGTAAAACAAATAGTGTAAGTAATTCACTATAATTTAGAAAGTGAAACAAATTGCCACTTGTGTTTTTGACGTTTGTTAATTACTGGTGATAACTTATCAACACTATACTGAAGAAATACTCACTATACTATAATTAACAGCCACAATTCTACAAACAATGGTTCAATAGTCTTAAAGTATATATAAAAGTAAAATTTGATTCCCCACCGCAATTGATAAATTATTGTATGGGAATGGAAAAGACAATTGCTCTGTTCAGTTGACGTTATGGATTAATTTTCAGTTTTATACTCAATGGAAGATTTATTAACAGCTCACGATAATTGATGAATGAAAGCGAATCGAACTCGCAGCGATTAAGCCCATAAATCTGCAAGCGAGCAATATGTTGATTTATGTTGCATGATCTGCAGTCGCTGCTGTAATTGATGCAGCTACCGAAAACTGCTACATAATTGCCTTTTTCAGGGTTCCGTACTCAAAGGGTAAAACGGGACACTATTACAGAGACTTCGTCGTCTGACACCATCTGACTGGCAGAAGAACTGAAAACTGAACTCTAAAGAACCGTGATAGCTTGAAATTTTGAGGGTTGATGTTTTTCTGTTACCAAAATCACATTATAAATATTATATTTACTTAAGGGGCTCTATATACCACAATCGTGATTTTAACCAGGTTTGTGCGAGGCCAGTACTTGTATGGGTGAATAAACAAACTGAGTGTTTTCTCAATTTAAAAAAAATTTATTAAAATAAAAAAATAGCAATGTGTGTATAAACTGTACACATATTGCTATAAAAATTGCTATGTGTTTTCATGTATAACTTATTCCATGTGAAACGTAAAACTACTTACTTAAAGGTACTTTACTTACCCAAAGGGTAAAAACTGGTACCTTTATTATTAAGACGCTGCTGACTGGCTTTTAAAACCGACACCAGTTACAATATTTATTAAAAAAAAGGGCAAAACTCATTCCCGCCAAGGCGAAGTATTTGTATGCTCTGCAAGCACTTTCTCCTTGATTTAAGTGTTTTAAAAAAATAAGTATCTACTTATGTATGTCTATTATATTAAGTATATCAGATGTCTAGTACCCGTAACACTAGCTTAGAGCTTACCACGGTGCTAGATGTTGTGTGGATTGTCCGGAAATATTTGTTTATTATATTAATCTAGATCGGAGCAGAAACGGTGGATATATTTAATATTGTGACGAACTCAGTGGCGCAAAACACGAGGCAAGTGGTTGCGGGTAATAATCAATGTTAATAATAAATAATAATAATAATTAATATTACCGCCGGGGAACATGGCCAGATGTTGTGTGATCTACTATTTCTGGTTTGGGTCTCGTTGTTTTCAATATATGGGTCATTAGTTTAAATTTTCAAAATAGAATCAGTCACTTAACACCCAGAGTACAAGCACTGCTTGGTTTGGAGTCAGGTGATGTATATAATGCAATAAATTACTTTGCTGTTGAACTGTCCATCAGTCTGTTTGTCTGTCACCAGGTTGTAATTTCATGAACCATGTGATACAAGCAAATATATATTTCAAATATGTTTATGCGGAACCTCGGTGGGTTAGTCGAGCTGACACTTGACCGGTTTTTATTTTTGTTTTATCACGTTGGCGTTATGTTCAAGATAAACTTGACCTACGAGTCATTGAATAATTTGACAAACGACTCGAAAGGTAGAGACCCTAGTTTCTGTCCTAATATGAATTTTGGAATATTCGATATTAAACATTGATTATTGTTTAAAGGAAAAGTTATGGGGGTTTAATTGCCATTAACCGGGAAGATTTTGATTATATTGAAGCAGTCTTGTTAGTACATATTTTACACCACAAAAAAGTTCGTGATGTGAAATATTGCTTAAGAGTACCTATACCTATTTTGAAAGGAAGTTCCACAGATCTGAAAATTTTGATTAAAATAGTTAATCAATTAATCAAGTGTCCCATTTAATAAATTTAGTGCTGTATTTTGTAATGTAAAATTGGTAATCAGTGTTCTTACGAATTATTGGGTAATTTTTACCAGTAATTGTCCACAAAATTACTGGGTGCGGAGCGGAGCATGAAATACCTATTAGGTACCTACTTATTAGGAGCCTATGTAGTATTCTGCCAACTCGCCGGTACAAGCCGGTATCTTTTAAATTTGGGCGATATTTAATGGAAATTTTGTTGAAATAATTATTCTTTAAAGATACAAGATACAAAAGATACAAAATCATTTATTTACATTGTTTGGTTTTACAAAACTTAGGTCATCGACGGTGTAAGATCTATTTTCTTTTATTTTGTAAAACTTCTATGCAAACATATTTTGTACGTCTGGCTAATGCCAAGGAATTATCGACCTTCCGCTCCAGTATCGAAATTATTAGTTTGCACTATAAATGGTTCAAACTTCTACATAAAATCTATTAAGCACCTACCTTATGAATAGGAGTTCCCCAAAAATCGTTGAGAAAGATGTTCGTAATTGGGGTCTGAGGTCTTAGATCTCTGTTTTCTTTAATGGCACTTATGTCGTCGAAGACAAACCCACAGTACATGCAGTTGTGGTAAACAATGACACAAGCTAACACCAGGATAGCCCCAAGGCCTCTCTTTGGTGCTTCTGGCACATCTTCAGGTACAGCGTTTTGGCTGTGCAATCGCTTCCTGCTGCGGCCAGCTCGAGTCCTCACAGCAGACACCATCCCACCAAATCTGCACGCACCACTAACACGGTCCATCGTTTTCTACAAACGAAAATAATATACACGTATCACTCTAGCAAAAGTCATTTATGTCATTCATCCATACAGAGCCACTGAGTTCCAAATCGCTAAGAACACCGTGGCGAAAACACAATCACCGAGAGAACCGGAGCTAGGAATAAATATTCGCTACTTTCGAGGCTATAACGACATTATCCTTGAATTGTATTACAAACTTAATAATTGAGGGCGAACAAAGCTAACTTTTTTGTTTATGTCACATTATTTTGTTTCGAAATGATCGCATTTAGCATTTGAGAAGGGTTTTAGAGAGACGCGCGTGGTCACACCCGATCGCCGCGCCGGCTCGCCAAGCACTGCCGATGTTTGCCGAACGAGTGCCGTGTCGGGTCACGTGACCAGTCGTTTTACTGCGGGTCGTTTTGAGTCGACGCATGCGTGAGGAGTGAGGACCGGGGCCGTCGAAGTTTGTGATGGAAGGAGTAAAGTGGACTATTTTTTCAATTTGCATACATTTGACCGGATGAGCTCATAATCATTGATATGATAATACAATGTTAAACAATTTGGAATCTGATTTTTTATATTTTATTAGTATTGTTAATAATAATAATATTGTGTTCCAATTATTCAATTGAATTTACTTTTTTTAAGGTTAACTCATTTTCGTAGTATTTCGTCAGAAAAGATACTCTTAACATTTATAAATAAAAGATGGTTGATAAATTAATATTGTTTTAATTTATGAATATAAAATGAATGCGATATTTCATAATATTTTATATTGCAAAACAAATAATAATAGGTTATTTCCAAATTTAAAATTTTATTGAAATTTTATGTATTTCCTAATTAAACTTAGGAAGTTTATCAAAAAAAAAAAACTCCATCCCACCATCTGGATATCTGGAATCAACGAGTTGGAAACATTTCACTAGTATATTCGCGAGTTTAACGATCCGGGCATTTGATTCGAAATACGGTTACTAGCTAAAAGGGCACTTTGCCTAACTTATTTGATTGCAAAAATGACCCAGCCCGCAAACTTCCCAAGTGGTCGTCGGGCGCATGCGGTGTCCAATTTACCAAATCGGTCCTGATTACGTAAACACAGTAATTTACCTTCCAAACATTAGAGAGGGGATTTTAGGCTTCCTGTTTGAATTTGTTTCTTTAAGGGTATCGTTTAATTTGGAGTTTAGCTGGAATTGTTGTGTGAGAGCGATTGGATGTTATTAGGAAAATTTCGTAATAAGTGTTGTATATTGTTGTTATTATATTCGATATTTCTTTAAACTTTTGGATAAACTTTACTTTTGGATATTGAAATATTTTCTAGTGATATTTAGTTTTATAGAAGTATCTTGTTAAATAGAAATAATTTTATTTGGGTCACAGTGATTACGCCCAATTGGAACGATAAAGCAGAATATGTTACAACCTCATAATTGACGTTATTTACATTGGCAACTTAATATCAGGTATAGGGGATATTTCATGGTCTACCTTAAAGTTTTGTACAAACATTTATTCATATTAAGTTCTTCAATTATAAGAACCTGTTCTAGAATTGGGTGACCTTGAAAGGAGATGCTATGGAGTAAGGCGTAACAAGGGTACACATTTACTGCCAATGTTTCTTAAGAAAATAAATTATGTACTGACAAAATTTTAAGAAAATATATAAAAATATACCGTTGGTTTATCAAAATTTGTTTATGATACTATACCGGCCCACCGGCGTGTTAGCACTACCTATACAAGAAACATTTTAGAATCAGCTCTTAAAAAAAAAGTAATATTGATCTAATCATTGATCCAATGAATGATGATGATCCGATGATGCCTGACCTGAATATTCAATATTGTTATTGATTTGAAGTATTTGTTTTACGAAAGAATAAAGTTTGTTTGTTTTTTAACGGAAAAAAGATGGAAATAGAAGCAGAAAACATATTGTGCCGACCCCACGTAATGTGGGATAAGGTATGGAAGATGATGATATTTTTTAACCGACTTTCAACGAAAAAAGAAGTAAAACCTCGAACGTTGGAATGGAACGTTAGAAAAACAAAGTACAATTTAATAGTCTTACATTCGTAACGTATTTGAATACACTGGTATGTTATATTTATAACTGTGGGGAGATGTAACGGATTCATTTGAACATGGCTGTGTATTGTGGATATAAAACAAAAAATCAGAGTCCACCTGGGGGCCGTTTGGGGACGTGTGGGCACTTTGGGTCTGTTTATACGGACCCCTTTCTCCATCAATCACGCCAAGCTTGTTTTTCAGGGCTGCCGCGCTGTAAAAAGGTCTAAGCGCCCATGTTTTTTTTTATATAGCAACAAATAACCACAAAGGTTTAAACTAGTGCTATTTAAAAACTGATTTTAATGACATTTCTAATTAAAATGTGTTACTATAGTATAAATGATTTCATGACTGACAAAAATATTTCTAAGATGACTTTTTAAATTGTATGATAATTAGTTTAATGACTTTGAATTTTTGCTTACTATGATGATTACTAATGTTATAAAATTACTTTAAAGTATTGTAAAAAAAAAAAATTATTATTTACAGTATTTTTGTTAGATTTTTATTATAATTATTTTAGTTTATTCAATTATGTAATGCTATAATTGCATGCCTGGACAGGTAAAATACATTGATCCATGTAAGATTTAAGCCAAAACATCGCTGTAACACATGTATTTACGCAATAAATTAACTTCGAACTTTGAACTGAATAGTCGAATCACGTATTACATAAGAAGAATTATTTAAATTTTTAAAGTCATGTTACGAGAAGAGTGTTAGATATGAAAGTGGATGGATATGTGGGAAGAGGGAGGCCAAAGAAAAGATGGATGGACTGTGTGAAAGAAGATATGTGTAAGAAAGGAGTGAGTGCTGCGATGACGGGTGATAGAGGGAAATGGAAGAAAAACACATGTTGTGTCGACCCCACATAGTGTGGGACAAGGGAAGGATGATTATGATGATGAATTCTTTAAATTTTTATTTAATATTTTGTCGCGATTATTTTTCTCAGAAATCGGAGGGCATGTTGTTGATCAGTCGCGGAACAATAAATGCAGTAGTGCGCTCTTAATCGACACAACGACATCTAGCCCCGTGGTAAGTTAATTTTGGAGGTTTTTTTCTGTGCACGTCCGTAAGTCTCTGGTGGTAAGCTTCGGCCGCCGCTTATCACTACTCTCCGGGCTGGGCCAGGGCATGAAACAATTTTTACGTGTTTCGTAAAGTGGTCCAGAGAAGCCATCCTTCTTGGTTTTCATGCACAATCTTGGACCACATCGTCACTTTACATCAGGTGAGATTGTGGTCAAATAAAGGTATATCTATCATAAAAAAAAAGTTCGAAGCTTGTGTTACAGCTTGTTTATTAAATATATTTAAAATAATAGACATACATACATTGAGATATTTTATATTAAATATTAAACGCCCAGACCAAGGAGAATGTGCTAGCAGAACATACAAATACTTGACCCCTCGGCAGGAATCGAACCCATTACCTCTTGCACCGCAAGCGGACCTCCGCCCATCGCGCCACTGAGGTAGTAGATCTTGAAAAAAAATTATCAAAGCGACAACCCTGGTAGATTTAGTCTGTATCTGTATCTGTCTGACAAAAAATCTTAATACCTAATAAAGAAAGAGTCATCATTTAACATATACCATCATTTTGTATAAGCCATTGTCTACCGAAGTACAGTTGTAGCTAGTTCGGGAGCTTAAGGGACCATTATCTTTGTTAAATGTTTTTTTTTAATGTTAATAGAGGCGTATATAGACAAAGTAGGTAATTATATATCTATAGTGTATTATTTATGTTTACTATCTTCTTGAACGCAGAATTCGAACCTGCACTTCCAGAAGTGTCTTCGTCTCTTTTTCAGCACCAAACAAAATTAATAAACAATATTCTTGATATCGATAGCGAATTTGATAACAGTATTGCTATATAAAAGTTAAAACTCAGTTATTCTGTTTCAAAACGTTTTATAAAAATGATTATTTTCTCAATTAGGGCGTATTATAATCAGTTTATTTATTTTGACTTATCAGTTATATTAAAATGTTAAGACTAGGCCATACTAGTTTATCATAAAGTGTGAGTATTCATATCTGGACCAACTAGTTTGGCCTAGGCTCAACTGGTTTATCCTACCGCGCATGGGAAGCCCAATCGGGTTGGCCGGTGATATTGATGCCTCGTCCCTTCTATTAAAAAAAACTAGTTTTTAATATATATTGACCCTATTATATTATTAACCCCCGACCAAAAAAGAGGGGTGTTATAAGTTTGACGTGTCTGTCTGGGACATCATAGCTCCCGAAATGATGGAGCGATTTCAATTTTTTTATTTTTTTTGTAAGAATGGTGAGTTTGGCCCGGTTGTTTTTAGGCATGTTTCATGAAAATCGGCTGTGCCGTTTAAAAGTTATGGGGGTGAGAGTGGGGAAGGAAAACCGAAAATATACTAGTGTGGGGTATCAAATGAAAGCGCATCGCGTCCACATTACATAATATTATGTTGTTTTACATTTAAGGAAATTAAGGCATTGGAATCGGAGGTTTTTCTTAAATATTAAATTTAGATTTATTGTACTGTAGTTATTTACCTAGTTGAGTCGTACCTTAACTAATTCGGTAAAAAAAAAGAAAAATAGTAATTGAATTGAATGTTGCTATATCAACAAAAATTCTACACGGGTTGAATACACAACACAAATTTATATTTCAGACTCCGGCATAATTAGTTCTCTTTTGAATCCCTGTTTGAAGCAAGCTGAAATGCTAAATCAGGGATTTGTAGGGTCCCCCGTCGAGCGAGAAAACAATGAAATATTTCACTCGTGTAATGGATTGAATTGAGCTTCAAAGTTTCCACATTCACCAAGTTTTCGAACAAATTTATCTCAGAGGAGTCGGTGCAAATACATCAAACTTAAAGCAATTCCGAACACTTGATTCTAAACCTTTACATGTGAGGGTTATAGAGAGAGCCTATTCTCTCGTCTTGGGGTAACTTAGCAACTATTTATTTAACCGTTTTCTAAAAGAGGTTCTAAATTCGACGCGATTTTTTTACGTTTGTTGCTTTCCAACTTTCTTTCCAGTGAATCGTTGGATTGAGAACCACCTTTCTCGTTTTTCGGTTAAAAAGTTGAAACACTTTCCTCATGTCTATTCTAATAACAAAATAATAAAGCGGGCCAGTTGACCGATTCAAAACTTAATAACGTCAGCTGGGCCCGACCGACCGCTTCGAGCGGGCCCAGTCTACCAAAGCGCCGATTGTCTTCTAAGAAATCTTGCTAAAGCTTCAAACAAGTTTGATTCCATTTCATTTTGATGAAAATAGATACAGTAGTTGAGTAATATTTACTAATCCATAGGGTTTAGTAGTATATTATGCATGAATTGGGTAGACTTTAGTTTAAATTTTACCTAATAAATAACCTATAACCCTAATAGAAGATTGGCACAAGTTTAACCGTTAGAACATTGTTGGATTTTGAGTTTCAGATTCGATCGGGGGTTTTTCTTAAATTTTTAATTTAGATTTATATATTTAAAATTTTAATTTAATCAAAATTAACTATTAACTACTCATCCTATTTATGTTATTGTGTAGTGCTATATTTTATAATGAAGAAGTCCAGTTACATCACCCAGCCTAAAAAGGAGACCTTCTCATGAGTTGCCACTTACGACTATTGGAGATTACAATATGTAAGTAATCCAATACATATTACAATATACAGTTATTAATTTGACACATTTTTCACAACAAAAATTTGTCTATATCTGACAAATGTATGGGATTACAACATGTTGTAATCTCCAACTGTCGTAAGTGGCAACTCGGTCCATTTACAGCACCTGTCAATATTTGACACAACAACCCAGTGCCAACAATCAGTCGACTGAACCTAGCAAGTACTCAATAGGGAATATGCACGAGACTTTAAAAGGGACTGTTTGTTTTTGTTATGTACATATGTTTCAAAAATATACTCACAACCATTTTTTTAATTTATCATAATTTCATAGTGAAACTGAATCACCAAACTGTGAGTAATTGTATATTCCCTCCCAAATTTCCAAACGCATCGCTTGTGACAACATCATTAGATTGATGACCGAGCTGCTGATGTCGTCACGAAGTCTATTTTATGGTCGAATTTCGTCCACTGGGCTTTTCGCCTTTTAAGTATTTCAGTAACTACGAACTCCTTCACGAATAATACGGCACGGTAACCGTGCCGATCGTAGACATGGTCGAGGAATTCACTGTAGAATACATCATAGGGGATTTAGGAAGTTGAGCCGAATGTGTTGTGACCCGAGTTCGGTAATGGCGTAGTTTTGATTTATCGCCCAGTCCCCACGACTTGTGGTCACAGTTCTGAGCAAAGCTTTTAATCGTGTCGGGTGAAAGCTCAAAAGTTTTGTTCTAAATAATTTGCGAGTATAACTTTAGAGATTGGGTGTTATATGTGTCAATTCATTTATGATATAGAGATAAGTAGGTACGTGTCATTGAAACATAGTACAAACAAACAGTATAATTATAGTTTTTATTTTGGTTTAATAATGAAAAAAATAAAGATTATTTTGTTACAAAATTACACATTACACATATAATATTCATTGTTCAGTACACAGATTGTAACATAAAAGGCCTCCACTCAGCATTATACTACTCTTAGTGGTATTCCGTGGTCTAAGTATTTCATATTTGAAAAATGATCTGCAAAATATCCGAAAGGGACAGCAATAACTACAAATACGGATGGCGCCGTTATACGTTACGTAACGATTGGTTTCACCATCAATAAGAAGTATTCATACATTTTACGTCTCATAGTCAAAAAAAACAGTCATAGTTTTACTACACTCACATAAGAACTTAGGCGCTACCGATAGAAAATAAGTTACATAATGGTCAAACACGGTTTCAGGCATACAATCTATATTAATATTATGAAGTTGTAGAGTTTGTTTGTTTATACCTATCTCAGGAATTGCAGGTCCTATTTCGAATATGATTTGATTTTAGATAGCCTATTCAACGAGAAAGGCTATAGGGTAATTTTTAAAATACAATGTTCCCGCGAGATCATCCAAAAACACGGACAACAAACAACGTCAATAGCTAGTTTAATACATAATTATATGTATGTAAAGTGTTTACGGCGGTTTAGGTAAATCAATTTATTCCTTTGTGTAAGGCTTTAAAACAAAGCCGAACCAGAATTTTCGTCATTGTAATTTAAAAAAAAATAGGTAAAAGGTAATTTTAGTACTAACTAGCGTTGGTGTGTTTCAAATCAACACGGGGGCGTCTACGGCGGAAAATACCAGCAAATACGTTAATACTTTATTTATTCCTTGGAGAACTGAAATACCAAAGATAAATATGTAGTAAGTAAGTATTCAAATATAATCAGTTTAGACTTTTGACCGGGAATGTTGAACAACAGAGGACTGTTGGACATAACCAGCTCTTTTTCCAACATGACCAATTCATTCAATTGGAAGCTAATTGCATCATTTTATAAACCTAAATTTATTCACTTATACGTTGATTTACTCACGAAATCCGTGAGTAAATACCGTAATATGTAATAAATGTAAATCCCTATTTTCAAATGCATAGTAAAACTCACGATAACTGTAGTAATTACATCAACCTAGAGTATATACAACTTGTGCATCTTGTTGGTGGTAGTCCGAATCTGCGCTTGACGATCCGTGAGAGAACAAATTTGAGAGCTTTGAGAACTGTTCTGCGCGGTTTATGGTCTACCTACTTTTTATAGAGTAGTAATATCTAAAATTACGAGGGTCGTCGACATAGCCAGTATTAATAAAATATAACTAAAGATAAATAAAATGTACGTAGAAGATATTTATTCTGGACCTAAGTGGTTTATTTTAATGTTTATTCAGAATGTAAGAAACATAGTTCTGATTTGTCAGCAAACGCAAAGGTAGACGGAATTTATAAAGTAAATCTCTGGCAGCGGCGACTTGAAGGCGACGCCGGGTCAGGGCTTTTGCCAAACCCAATTTATATCCAATGAATATTACTGGAATAGTTGGCTATTGAACTATAGCGCAGAATACCTATATCTAGAGAGAGAAACTCATTATAATAGTACCTACGCCACAAAATAATGCAGACTGTATGTATACCAGCATGTGGATATTTTTAATGATAGATATAATTTTATTAGACAATACGCAATTTTTAAGTTAGATTTTTTTTTGTATATATTATATTTCCTTTATTCTTTGCTTTATGAGTCTTTGCTCTATTTTTTTTAAATATAAATGAATAAGTCTAGTTTGTAAGATAGTCTAAGATAGTTATAATTGGTGTACAACTGTAATATAACTTTTCAAATTATATTTCCTTTATTCTTTGCTTTATGAGTCTTTGCTCTATTTTTTTAAAATATAAATAAATAGGTCTAGTTTGTAAGATAGTCTAAGATAGTTATAATTGGTGTACAACTGTAATATAACTTTTCAAATTAAACATATAATTATTATTATTGTCCTAGCCAATTTTGGCTATGGCGACAGCGTCATTGGATAGGCATTTTTAACTAAAAGTCTTCAATACAGACAAAAAATAATAAATAAAGGGGATATGCCTGGCAGTACGGCCTTTACGCTGTGAGTGATCTCCTCTAGGCTACATTGCGTTGGACAGGAAACAATAAGAACGATATAAACTGTGGCGTAACGTAACAATATACATCTTATACAAAATAAAACGTAAAAATTTAACAAACAAAGAGGTAGACAAAGGCACTAATGCTTTAGTAAAAATCAAAGAATATAATGTTAATGCCAAAGTACCTGGTTAATTAAACCTAGCTAGATCGATTCACCACAGAGTTAGTAATTATTTTTTTTATTTAATTAGAACGACATAAATTATCAATTACAGTAATATCAAACACCTACTTAAAGTATCAAATAACTATCAAACACCTACTTAAAGTCACTTACTTCCGAAGGTCGTGGGTTCAAACCCCGCCACG
This sequence comes from Gymnoscelis rufifasciata, assembly GCA_929108375.1. NCBI lineage: Eukaryota > Metazoa > Arthropoda > Insecta > Lepidoptera > Geometridae > Gymnoscelis > Gymnoscelis rufifasciata. Next base: position 4,389,100 of record OV815302.1, on the reverse strand, counting down.
CACCTCTGGATTTTTCTTCTTGAGAAATTTATGTGCGCTTCAAACACGTGCTTTAACGGTGAGGCAAACATCGTGAGGAAACCGGCATGTTCTGATAACTTTAAAAGAGTTTGAAGGACATGTGATATTCACCAACCCGCACTTGGCGTTAGTCCTTGTGTCCCAGCAGTGGAAACGTTAATAGGGTGATGACGACGACGATTATTGCATGCATATTATTATACATATACATTATTTATACTACATTTTTACAATGGTAAATGATGTATAAATACATATTTAATAGATAGATATAGTATTATAAGCTAATCCTAAGTTAATATTGTAATGTCCCAATGGGGCTTATGTCTGGGAATAAAATGACAGTAACACCTTTATGTATCCACATAAACCAGCAAATAAATAATTTTTATTGTAAGTCACTGCATACTTAATTTCATGAAAATTATTAGAACCGGATCCGAGATCCAGCATTAACAATAATGTTATGTCAATAATCAAACTACGTATCTCTATGAGGCAGCAAAACATTTTATTGTTGAAAAATTTGAGGTTCGCAAATTTTTGTTTAGTTTACAGAATCCCATTCACAATGAGTGTGTTATTATTTTATGGAACAAATGATGTAAGCATAGTGCTAAGATACTAAAGTACACAAAAATCAATTAAATTTAATTAACTCTAAAACAAATGAATCTTTGTTGCCAAAACTATTAAGACCTCAGTGCCGAGGTGCTCACGGAAATGGTTTTGTGACGATTTGGATACCTTCCAATGCAGGGTTAGAGGTGGATTTGGGTCAAGATTTGTAAGACTTGCGGATTTCAGTTGTATAACTATTATACAACTAAATATTTTTAATTCAATCAGTTTATTTTTTTGGCGAAAGTCAGCGGATTCATTGCTACAAAAAGATTCTTTGTCACGTCAATATAAGCATTCCATGGTTGTTTTTCAGCGTAGGTATAAAAAGGCGCTGTCACACCGCGGCGCACTGGTACTATGCACGTGTATTGAGCTTCGCATTGTAAGAAGAGAGAGTAACATTTATTGACACATCACAACACAAAATACAATAAAACAAAGAAAAACAACAAATTCTTAACAACATAATTTTGTGATGTGTCAAAAGGAATGCAACCCCGCCTCAGCATAATGCAACCCCACACTTAGAGCGCGGAGGTGCGCTGATTTTCTGACGAGACCTTGGAACACAAAACATCAGGAAAATATAATGTGGTTGTATCCACTACAACCCACGGAGAGGCTACGCATGGATTGACGTCATTGATACAGACGTGGCTGGCTCGAATAGGCGGTTACATAGCTCAACGCTTTCGACGTGGGTCTAATGTTTCCGCTGGAGATTACGAATATAACCCACGACTATATACGAGTCCAACAATGTTCCAAAAAAGTTTAAAATCATGTTGAGTAGTTGAGTAACTACTCAACACTAATAATTTTTTAATAATAATTGTATTTTTTTTCTATATAATTCGATGTTTTTTAAGTTTTAGGATTTCATTATATCATAATATGTAATTCATTTGTTTGTCACAGATACATTTCTTAAAAATAAGAGGTCTAAGTTTGGAGACAGGTAATATTTCATATTGATTTTTAAATAAAGATCCTTTCCTAGGTAATGTAACTCGCGATTTGGACTTTTCATTTACAGTGATATGCAAATTGCTTTTAGTTATGATTTGGTAAAAAAATCGAAATTCTAGGTCTGTACTTGGAAAAGATATGCGATCTCAATTATATTGCATACTAGCGGCACGCCCCGGCTTCGCACGGGTAATTATTTTCCCGGCAATAATTTGTTTTTTTCTCGCTCGTACAAACCATCATTGAACACCACATTAAAAAAAATGGCCTAATTGGTCCAGGCATTGTTGAGTTATGCGCTTAGCAACACATTTTGCGATTTATCTATACTAATATTATAAAGCTGAAGAGTTTGTTTGTTTGTTTGTTTGAACGCGCTAATCTCCGGAACTACTGGTTCGAATTGAAAAATACTTTTTGTGTTGGATAGTCCAGTTATCGAGGAAGGCTATATAGGCTATATTACATCACGCTACGACCAATAGGATCAAAGATATAGTGGTTAATGTGTAAAAAACGGGACAAATTGTTCATCTTTGAAGCCTTCCGTTGCGTGCGCCGTGAAAACGGTTCAAGATACACAAAAAATATGTATTAAAGAATAATAGCTCTTTAAATGATCTAAAAAACAGTCCGCAATAGTATTTTTTAATTTTTAGTGTTTTTTAAGTTTTAGGATATCATTATATTATCATAATAATTCATTTGTTTGACACAGATACATTTCTTAAAAATAAGAGGTCTAAGTTTGGAGACAGGTAATATTTCATATTGATTTTTAAATAAAGATCCTTTCCTAGGTAATGTTAACTCTATTATAATAATATGTCTAATATTATGTCTATCTTTTAAGATTAACTCACAAAAACCGTTTATGGTACCTAATTTGGTCGAAATAATTTGTTTAAGTTGTATCATCATAATAATATTAATCTTTATTCAAATAAATATGTTGTTGGTTAAGAGTACTTCATCCATTATAACGCGGGTAGCACCGCAGGGCACAGCTAGTATTTATATATAAGATTACTGTTAGAAGCTTGTACATTATCACACACACATCTGTCAAACATCCAACGCCCATATTATGGTCGGGGATTCAAAATAACGCATAAAGTTATGAGTATTTATGTTCTTTTATAAACACATCGATCAATCTTATAATAGAAGGCGATATATTTGAAACGTAATATTGAGGGTGGTTTATTTAATATGCCACCCATCAATCACAACGAGACGCTATCTGACAGATAGCTGAGCAACATGTGATGTGCTTCTTCTGAAAACGTGATTCGAGAAAAATTGGATGTAGGTAGGTTTTATTCCGATGAAATAAAGTTGTATTTGAATTAGGAATAGTAGATTTGCTTTTGCTAGACCATTCATAAACATCGTAATGGATTTGTCAATCCTCAGATATTGACTAACTGACTCTCATGTCAGTGAGAGCTTAACTGACAATTTAATTAAAAAATCGGCCCTATGGCAAATTGAAACACAAAACATTTGTTTTCATAAATCTTACTAAGTAATCCAAAATACACATTATTTGTCAGAGAATATAACTACCTGTACTGCATTTCAGCTAAAATAGATCGCCAATTATGCTTACCTGGGATAATGTTTAGTTCGACTATTAGAATAGAAGTTAATTAATATATTCATAGTAAACTAAAACAACCTAGAAATTGATATAATTATTGTCACTAAATACTAAACTTCATTTTTTTAACACGAATTATAAATAATTATTAAAATACCTGATAAAATCCTCCCAATAGGAACCGACAAAAAAGGGTACAAAAGAGTACAATTTATATTCTTGTATGAATAAATCTCATATAGTCCTCAATTTGCGCTTTATGAGAGCCATAAAACGTTTTAATGAATGTAATTACTGTTTATTACGTCTGCCATTAAAGTGTCAATCAGTATCAGTTCATACGAATTATTGCTTCCACATTTTTCTTTCATCGGCAGTTTATATTACAGCAAATTATATCCATTGAACAATACGGTCGTAAATACTGGTTTAAAGCTGTATTTGGAATATGTTTATCTTTATAGGTATAATTTGCTTATAGGTCAGATCATGAAATGTCAATATGGCCAAATATTGAGATTTGGCCATATTGACTGTCTCCAGTGGCGCGGTCCGCTTGCGGCGCAAGAGGTAGCGGGCTCGATACCCGCCGAGGGGTCATGTGTTTGCATGTTCTGTGAGCACTTTCTCCTTGGTCTGGGTACTTAATATGTATTTAAAAAAATATCTATCGATGTATTTTGTATTATATTATATTAAGAATATCAGATGTTTAGTACCCGTAACACAAGCTTATAGATTACCACGGGGCGAGCTGTTGTTGTGTGGATTGCCAAGCAATATTTATTTATCGTAAATTAGTTATACTATTTTTTTAAAGTTATATTATTAAGAGGCATTCAGAAAGCTTTCTATATGTGATTGTAACTAACTGTATTTGAATAAATCTTACTCACTCATTTATATTTGAATGAGTGAGTAAGATTTATCCCATCAAAAACAATACTTGTCAAAAAAAACCAAGTCGCGCAACTCAGTTGTTCTGCGGTAAAAAGTTGTGAGATCCATGTAATACCAAGTCGTTTATTAATTTATTCAGTCTCTACTTAAGCGACTCAATATTAAAATTCTTTAATGTTTTATATAAATATATTGAGACTTGGCCTTAGAATTTTTGGGACAAAATTAAGAAATTTGACCCGTTATAATTCTTAAAATACTGGTTCAAATTGAATGAAATTTGAAATATACCGTGTATATACAATGCCTGCATGGTTACTGAAAATTTCAGTATTCTAGTCTTATCCACAACGAAGTTACAGGGGGTCGAAAATGGCCTGAATTGCTTCGAGAAAAGGATGGTACGGCCGTGACGCTTTTTGCTCGACTTGGTGGGGGCACTGCCGTGCCCCCAGACTCAAATATTTGGCAATGCGCATTGGCTTGACATTTCAACAAAGAGCCAAAACTGGGGTTTTAGTTGTTTCATACCGCGATTAATACTGAATTCAGTTTTTCATTAAAATTCATGAAAGTAAGAGTCAAATATTTTTTTCGAAAATCATCTCCTAAGGGATTATAAGTTCTTATGCAAAATACTTTTTTAAAAGAGGATTTTAAAAGGGGCGGGGCGCTAGTTGTATACAATATATTATAATATATTTATCTATGAATCAATTAACGAGCGTTCCTCTAACAAAATTTTAAAAATCCATTCAAAGGTTGCCTGGAAGAGATCGCTCACAGCGATAAGGCCGCCCTTTGTACTCCAATGTAATTGTCTTGTTATTGTTTACAGTTTGTATTTTATTTGTGGTGTACAATAAAGAGTTATCTATCTATCTAAAGTACAGATTAAAAGTCTTTAAGTCATTAATATAAATAAATAAATAACAAATACATATCGCTGGACAATCCACAAAACAATATCTTATTCAATCATCAATCTACACAACATAACTTAAACAGCAAACTTAAATTAAAATTATACTAATTAAACAAGCATTATTGGATTCAGGTTTCTTAATGCTCAAATACTAATTGACGTGTTGGCTAAGTGGGAGCACACTCGACTTTCATGCCGAAGGTCGTGGGCTCAAACCCCGACGCGCACCTCGGGAATTTTATTATAGGATTATAGGATTTTGCAGGTTTTGTCTGTTCACGTCCGTAAGTGGTAACCTCTGAATCCTTACACGTGGCCTCCGGGTGGTGCTAAGAACAGTCTCTGGTGGTAGGCTTCGGCCGCGGCTTGTCACCACCCTCCGGGCAGGGCCAGTGCGTGAAGCGATTTTTTCGTGTTTCGTAATGTGGCCCGGAGAAGCCATCTACCTTAATAGGTCTTCATGTCCCATCTTAGACCACATCGTCACTTTACATCAGGTGAGATTGTGGTCAAATGAAGGCTTATCCAGCATAAAAAAAAATAGGAATTTATGTGCTTTAACGGTGAAGGCACGATTGACGATAACATTCAAGAACCCGCACTTGGCCAACAGCGTGGTGAATTAAGACCTAATCTCCCTCCGAGATTAGGTGCACACGATATTAGGTAGGGATTAGGTTAGGAGATTAGGTATTAGGAAGCACTCCTGTTTAGGTTTTAACCTCCGAGGTACAGTAGCCCTAGATTTATGGTCTTGATGCGTTTAATGCATAAAATTTAGTGTCTATTTTCAATGTAAGTTAATATATTATGATGTAAACCTCATGACATGCCCGTTCATAAATCAACTCATATTAGTACTTTCACGGTTGTAGAAGTGGGTTTATTAATATATTAATATTATTCATTAATATGGTATTATTAATGCCTGATTACCCCCAGCATCATTTAGCCCCGCGGTAAGCACTTAGCTTGTGTTACGGGAACTAGACATCTGATAAACTTAATAAAATATGTACATATACAGATATTCAATTTGATGAAAATGCAACACGGAATCTGTCCCGCGATAAACTAAAACAGCTCAGGCATAGCTTCAGATGGGAAACCTTTGCAGATAATTATTACAGATAGCACCTTTGTGTATTACTCGAAGTGGTCAGAAATTTGTCTTTTTGAATCCTAAAAACATAGCATAAAATTTTATGTCATCAATTTTATATCAGTAAAATTGTTAGCATAATTTTACGAACAAACAGGGAAAAATGTCACCGAGATTCCGAGGATTTTCTCTACCTATATTATTTAAAGGATATTTTCTTTCTCCTGAGAAACATGGAATTGATGTTTAAGAAAATAATGATGGGAAATTTCACTTCGGTGTAGGTAACAAGAAAATTAGACTTGAAATAATATGGCGGTGGTTGATGATAATTTTTCACTGTTAAATGTATAAAAATAATATCTGATCTGAAATTCAAAGGTTTTACTAGATGAGTAAGTACGTCGTTCTTATGCTTTTTAATTCATTATTATTTATTGATCGTCTTATAATTTGTACAATAAACATTTACATGACTGCTTTTCCTTTAAAAGTTAACAAATTACTGCTTTTTAACCCGTCGGGGGTTAAAAAGCAGTAATTTGTTAACTTTTATAAGTTTGACGTGTCAATACAATTGTAATTTAAAGTTTAACGTATGTCATAATATATTCACTGACCAACATTTTTTTAACCGTTCTGGTCACATAACAACCTCTAGTCCCGTGGTAAGCTTGTGTTGCGGAGACTAGACAACTAATATACTGAAATTAATAAACATACAAGTATGTATAAATATTTTAACTTTACATATTAAACACCCAGACCAAGGAGATATAAGATATAAATGTATTAAATAACTATTCTATCCGTCCAAAGGTTGCCTGAAAGAAATTCGCTTGTAGCGATAAGGCCCCCGATTATACTACTTATATCGTTTTTTTTTATTTATTCCGCCGCAAGAAATGGTGTAATAAAAATGTAATCTATCTATTCTATCGTAAGAATCCTATGAAACAGCTATTATGATGAAAACTAAAATCAAATTCAACCAAACAACGATATAATCCTACTACTATTATAAAGGCGAAAGTTTGTAAGTATGGATGTATGGATGTTTGTTACTCTTTCACGCGAAAACTACTGAACCGATTTAAATGAAATTTGGTACACAGAATCTCTAGAGCCTGAAAAATAACATAGGCTACTTTTTACCGCGGGAAAACGTCATACCGCGGGAAAATCCATTATAACGCGGGTAACACCGCGGGGCACAGCTAGTTATAAATACCGATTGTAAAACCCATTTACAGTTTGCAAGCACGATAACGGAGCATAGATCCTATTATCTCAAATGAAGTATAATTTTGTTATTGCAGTTTCACTTTAGGTACTATTTCTATGGAGATGAACTATTTTTACCAAACCCAACCTATACGTTTTAAGGCGTTTTTCCCTTACACAGTTTTTACACGTACCATTCCGAGTCCAAGACAATATTATCTTTTTGGTGGGTATAAAAAATTAAACGATACTACATCTTAAGATATGTCTGTAATTTCAATTTGGCCGTATTTTAAATTAATCACTACAAAGACTGTGTTCGTTAGACTAAAATTCCCAGCTATCCAATTTTTAGGGTTGCCTAATAGCCTCATGGCCTTAAATGAAATAATTATGAATTCTTCATGTCTGTCTATCTGCCCGTCCGTATGTTACAGACTCTTATTTCGAAACCATAATAAATACATGTGTTGACACTTGGTAAGGTTGGAAAATTGTACTCCGCATTAGATTATTATAGAATAGAAAACAAACAAGCGCGCACACGAAGGTTACGAATATGTATTAATCTTTTTCTGCATAAAGTTTAAAAAATAGTTTACCCTGCAAAGTGAGATTTTTCACTTATAAAAAATCATTAAATTGAACAAGTTATTCTATTCAACACAATAAGTGTATAAACTGTTGAAAAACACGGAACCCCTTGGTATATGAGTCCATCTCATACGAACAAAAGTTATTTAAATAACCCCCAGAAAGCCGGCTTCGATGCCAAATTTATATAAACACTAGCGGTGCGCCCCCGCTTCGCACCTAGTATAGATCATTCTCGAATCCACCTAAACACACACAAAAAAAATCATCAAATCGGTCTAGCCGTTTAGTAGGAGTTCAATGACTAGCACACATTTATTATTTACTAGCGGGCCGCCCCGGCTTCGCACGGGTAAAAAAAAATCCCCGGCAATTATTCCATTTTATACACCTCCACGAACATTTTAAGACTAAGATAAGATAAATCCGTTCAGCCGTTCTTGAGTTTTAGTCAGACTAACGAACAGCAATTCATTTTTATTTATATAGATTTACTAGTCGACCCGACAGAACGTTGTCCTGTCCCACGTCTCAAAAAACAATATCCAGTTGACCGTATTGTGAATATAAACCATTCCCAGATACCCTTGAACACACACAAAAAATTTCATCAAAGTCAGTCCAGTCGTTTGAGAGAAGTTCAGTGACATACACACTCACAGAAGAATTATATATATAAAGATTAGCCATTCCGTCCCACTGCTGGGGCAAAGGCCTCCCGTTTTTCTTTCCATTCGCCTCTATTGCTTGCTACTTCAGGCCACGATGTTAGGCTTTAGCGCACATACAGAAGATTTATATATATATAAATAGTAAGTAGGTTTTGTCGCCGCTGTTCCAATTGATGCCAAACACACACTTTTACACTCCATCACTCTTTTAATACAAAACCAGATCGTATGATCTCAGATGTCGTAAAAAGACGATTTTTTTTTATAAGTTGGAAATGGACTTTATGTATGAATTTTTGTATAATTTTTACAAAATTTGGCATATTTTATAAATTTTGAATAGAAACTTACCGTAGATTTAGTTTTTCTGCTTGCAACACCTCTGGTACCTCCCCGCACGTCCCGAAAAAACATGTTTTTTTTTCTCAATTTGCCTGGTGGCGGATATTTATATAATAAACTAACTATTTAAAATGTTTAATTTCAAGAAGGTCTAAACAATACTGTAATAAAACAATAAATCCACACATAAAAAAAAGTTTTTTTTTTAGTTTTTGTAGTGTCCCACTGCAGGGTTGAGGCCTCTCTACCCTCTTTCCAGACTTATCTATCTGATGTTAAATCAAACCAGTCCTTGAGGTGGTATAATTCTTTTTTAAATATTAAAAATTAATTATGAAGTTATGTAGGATAAAAAGGATATCCGAAAAAGAACGCCTGAATCTATTAATTACATTATAAATTTCTTTTTAAGACTGGAATCAAAGAGAAGAGGGTTGTTTTTGCTAGTTCACCCCTTGAATAGTCGAGAGCCAAACCGGTGGAGTTTTGATTTAGTGCTTATAGCTGTCCCAGCCGTGACCTCTTTAAAGTTTTAGTCGAGTAATAGAATAAAACTGTTCGAACAATGCTTGCTCGGCCGTTTGTAGCAGTGTTCGGAAAATATCTGGCACAAAATACACAAATTCTATGAAAAACATACAAATAAACCATTAAATGTTTTTATTTTTAAAGGATTTTAAGCTTAACTACAATAACTGTATTCATAGATATATTTCAATATTTATTTTAGGCTTAAAGGAGGTCACTAGTACATTTCATATAAAATTATCAAATTACATAGTTTCACAACGTTTTTTTAATTGCTAGATATGCCTTTATTTGGCCTCAATCTCACCTGATGTAAAGTGACGATGTGGTCTATGATGAGGCATGAAGACCTAGAAATTAGATGGCTTCTCCGGACCGCATTGAGGAACACGAAAACAATTGTTTCGCGCACTGGCCCAGCCCGAAGGGTGGTGACAAGCCGCGGCCGAAGCCTACCAGCAGAGACTGTTCTTAGCACGACCTGGAGGTCACGTGTATGGATTAAGAGCTTTAACCATTACGGACGAGAACGGAAAAGACCTCTTATAACAGTTTAATAAAAGCTTTGCACCCTTTCTTTATCTCTATATTAGTCGCAAAGTAAGGAATAATTAGGTTTTAGCTAATTCAGTTATATAATAAGGGGTCTATAAACTAGGTAAATAATTTAGGTCATTTTTTGGATTTAAAAGTTGATTTTTATTTCTCTGTGCATACATAATATAAAACAAACTTAACTTAAAAAATGGAAGCGTTAACAGGTGTTAACGCTAGCGTAAACATGTTTTTTTTATAACACACTATCGACGTTAATAATACTTTAACTTTTGAGGAAAAATAATTACCTATGACAGTTTTTAAATTTTACCAACAAGCTAACCACTTTACTCGTTATTGTATACGCACGTGGATAGACATGGTTTTGAAGTTTGTTTTTATTTCTCCATTGATTTTTGTATGATTGGCTATCTTAATAGTGTTTTTTATTATGTCTCGAAGTTCAATTAATACTATCCTATCATCTATACTAATATTATAAAGCTGAAGAGTTTGTTTGTTTGATTGTTTGTTTGTTTGTTTGTTTGTTTGTTTGAACGCGCTAATCTCCGAATCTACTGGTTCGAATCGAATATTTCTTTTTGTGTTGGATAGTCCAGTTATCGAGGAAGGCTATAGGCTATATAACATCACGCTACGACCAATAGGAGCAAAGATATAGCGGTAAATGTGTAAAAAACGGGAGAAATTGTTCATCTTTGAAGCCTACCGTTGCGTGCGCCGTGAAAACGGTTCAAGATACACATAAAATATGTATTAAAGAATAATAGCTCTTTTAATGATCTAAAAAACAGTCCGCAATATTATATGTCTATCTTTTAAGATTAACTCACAAAAACCGTTTTTATGGTACCTAATTTGGTCGAATTAATTTGTTTAAGTTGTATCAACATAATAATATTAATCTTTATTCAAATAAATATGTTGTTGGTTAAGAGTACTTCATCCATTATAACGCGGGTAGCACCGCAGGGCACAGCTAGTGAAAATATATAGATAATGCTTTGATTTTATCGTAAAATGTAAAAATATCATCATCATCATCATCATTTCAGCTTTTTGACGTCCACTGCTGGACATAAGCCTCCCTCAAAGACGACCAATCATTCCGATCAGTCGCCACTTGCATCCACCGTGAGCCAGCAAGTTTAACTAAGTCATCCGTCCATCTTGTTGGTGGTCGTCCGACGCTGTAAAAATATGTTAGATTTTTATTTACCCGCAATTGGGGTCAAAAGAAGCGTCATATGGGGCGAATCGAAAAAATCGTCAGGGCTGTCACTTTCCAAAAATAAGTTGTTGAACGCCTGAACGAATATTCATAAATTATAACTAATATATAAAATATCGTCAGCTTTTGAACACAAAAAACCGCACCAATAGGTGTCCATTCGTTTAGGAGGCCACAGACAACGTTGAATTCTATGAAAAATGATGTACCTACCTAATAATATTTTGGTGGCAGCCCTAGCACATAATTTTCTATACACCCCCTTCTTATTTCTATAAAAACCTATCCCGTTTCTATTAGCCCCGTACTTCATAATCTATTGACCCCATACTACGTATCTGTTCGCCTCTTTGGCATTTCTATTAACCCCAAAGTTTGAATAAAATTGACTTGGTTTACAATTTTAGCCCTTAATTTAATTATACAACATAATTTTACTTACCTTTACATTAAAATGAACCACGATGAACTGCCAACTACACCACAACTTTGAATTTTACAAGAATTCGTTTTACTAAAGAGATATTGATAAAGTTTTGAGGACCACAAATTAACGTCTCACGACGACTCACTTTCAACGTGTTTTTATTTTTAAACTTCTAACCTTAACAGCAAATCAGTCTCGCCATGTCAAGAAAAAAATATTGTAGTTTACAAAAAAGTAGAATTTGGCGTTTCTATTAGAAAATGTTTGTTAATAATTGCAGGAAAAAAACTTTTTTGGTTTCATTTCCATTCACCTCTTGAATTCTATCCACCCCGTTTTACCCGGTATTCGCAAAAGTTATTATACTTCAAGGAAACACTATCAATATATTGTTACAAAAATAGTTACCCGTCTTACTCGTAGGTACTGTAGATATGAATATTTATTTATTTAAAGGGAAATCAACAGCTAAGATTAACACTATAAACTAACCTAGTAGCTACAGAAAGCCAATTAAAGATCCGAGAAGAAGAGAGAAAGAAAAAATCAATGCATCTTCAAACTAACATCATCATTATCAAATGCCATGGAAACATCGTTTTTCATTCCTTCCACAAGTAAATAACATAGGTACATAACAGTGATACCCCTTAGGTATGCCCACATTTCTGGCACCCTTCTCGCAACGTAAAATCTAATGTTGCTTTATCGAATGAATATTCTAAACTTGTTTGAGCTGAACCGACGATTTGGATCGCTCAGATGTCCCTGGAGGCAGAGTTTTTGAATTTCTGCGAAATAATGTGATGCGGGCAATTTCTTAGTTTCCCCCTTCTGATGTTATCTGTTGTGGTTATATCGAAAGCTATTTCAATATAAAGCTAAACGAGGGAGTTTTTTTTCTGTTCACGTCCGCAAGTGATAACCCTCTGAATCCTTACACGTGACCTCCGGGTGGTGCTAAGAACAGTCTCTGGTGGTAGGCTTCGGCCGCGGCTTGTCACCACCCTCCGGGCTGGGCCAGTGCGTGAAACGATTTTTTCGGTTTCGTAATGTGGTCCGGAGAAGCCTTCTAGGTCTTCATGCTCCATCTTAGACCACATCGTCACTTTACATCAGGTGAGATTATGGTCAAATGAAGGCTTAACTATCATAAAAGAAAACGATTTAACAACCATAATATAAAAAAAGGTATGTGCGATTCACACACGATAGAAGTAAAACTTCAGTAAATCGACAAAAGAATGAGATGAATGTATATAACAAAGGTAGGATAATTACAAAGATTAATTGTTTAAAAATGAAAGTATTTTGATTAATTTTAAAAGATATTTTATATTTATTTAACATTATGTTACATAATCTTTTGCTCAAGTTCCATATTTTCAGTTTCTGGATTTTTTGTCTTTAAAATTTTATTTTCATTTTTTTGCGTCGTTATTGACGACACATTTCGGCATCTTATACAATTTATTATTTAGCACAACAAAATATAAAAATAGTCACAAACACACTGTTAGATAATAACACACCACGCTGACATCTTACTAAAAAGCTTTAATATGCAGCCGCATACAGTGTACAATAGTTTTAGCTTACGTAGTTTTCACATACACTAACACACGTTAAATGCTCAAATACAAGCAAGTATTAAATAGTGTGAATATACATACACACCGACATCTGCTCTCTCGCTCTGGCTCACTAATTACATGCGACTATTGTATTTGTGTCTCTTACGTGTCGTTTTTTTCGTTGCATCCGTTTTGAAATCACAAGGATTCTAAAGAAGTTTCACTTCAATCTATACTAATATTATAAAGCTGAAGAGTTTGTTTGTTTGATTGTTTGTTTGTTTGTTTGTTTGTTTGTTTGTTTGAACGCGCTAATCTCCGAAACTACTGGTTCGAATTGAATAATTATTTTTGTGTTGGATAGTCCAGTTATCGAGGAAGGCTATAGGCTATATAACATCACGCTACGACCCATAGGAGCAAATATATAGTGGTAAATGTGTAAAAAACGGGAGAAATTATTTCATCTTTGAAGCCTTCCGTTGCGTGCGCCGTGAAAACGGTTCAAGATACACAAAAAATATGTATTAAAGAATAATAACTCTTTTAATTATCTAAAAAACAGTCCGCGATAGTATATGTCTATCTTTTAAGATTAACTCACAAAAACCGTTTTTATGGTATCTAATTTGGTCGAAATAATTTGTTTAAGTCGTATCAACATAATAAAATTAATCTTTAGTCAAATAAATATGCTGTTGGTTAAGAGTACTTCATTGTGAATAAAACTGTCTTTGACATAACTTAATTTCAACAAAAAACTTAAAAAATTACCGGGATTTTTTTTTTACCCGTGCGACGCCGGGGCGGGCTGCTAGTAAATAAATAAATAAATATGTCCGGATTACTCACACATCATCACCTAACCCCAAACTAAGCAGAGCTTGTACTATGGGTGTCAGGTGACTGATATACTACATAGATACATTTTTTTTTGTAAATACATACTTATGATACATAGAAAACAGCCGTAATATAATATATAATTTACTAAAAAAAACAATCACCATGAATAAGTCATTTACTATATAATAAGTCATTTACTAAAAAAAGCAATCACCATGAATAAGTTTATTTGCAACCATGTTGTAATGATAAGATCTTGTAAATATGTGAAAACAGAAACATGGACAAACAAACCCTGTTTAACCACTATAACACCATAAAACTAATCTTATTACAAGTACATACTTAAAATATCTTCAGTAGGAACAATGACTAATCTGACTAATTCAAAATAAACTTAGTTTTAATTTTTTAGAATTATAAGTTTTCAAAATTATCAAACATGATTTATCTGTAAGATAACAAAACGAAATTTATGATTTCGAACCGATCTCATGAATATTTAACACCTCTTTTATCACATTTGACATTTGAAGCGTATAACATAATGTTGTTTGGACACACACAGTTTTATGGATTTCCCCGCGTAATTCTCGCTGAAAAATTATCTTAAAACCTCTATCTAGTCTCTAATACTGAAATAAAACTTTAAAATCGGACCAATTAAATAGTTCCATACATTCAAACAAACAGCTCAACTCTTCAGTTGTACCTCCATAATATTATGTACAGGATATTTATAATTTTCCTGCAACAAAGACGTCTATACCAGTGAAGTTAACAGAGGTAGGTTCGAATTTAACGATATCTAAATGCAAACAATGACAGCGACCCAAACTTCTGGTTTTGACGTGAAGACGTCGAGCCCAAACTCAGGAGCCTCAAGTTTATGTTAGTACGAGTAGTGAGTTGCAAGTCTCGTCGATAACGAAGCGATATCGGCTTCGATAAACTAAAAGCGGTTATTGAAACAACTATTTTATAAGCGGGATTTTAAGGTTCGTTTATCTTATTTTAAATATTGCGAGCGTATTCTCATAAAAGCAACTCGTAAGGAGAGTTCGAGATATCCCAAATGGCGCTCATAAGACAAAGTTTATCCTTTTTTTAATCCTCAGACGCAACTACTGTGCTAATAGTAGTTGCGTCTGAGGATTAAACAGGTAACTACACTAGTGGTAGTCAAATTCGTAATAAAAGAGGAGGTGATAATTTTATATTATAAGTGTTTTCTTTCTCACAAAATCAACAGTAATTGTGCTTTTGAAGCTTGCAATAGAGTCATGTTGATGTAAACTAAAAAAAAATTGCATTTTTCATTTTTTCAGTAAATTATTGCTATTGAGTAGCAATATTTAAAGTTTTAGTTTTGGTATACCTCAGCTGCGATAAACTAGTTGTTTTTTAACTATCTTCGTTCTATTACGTCAAACACTAGTACACCCGTACTCCAAAGTTAATTCGATCAATAACTTACAACTACTACGCCCATATATTTGAATAGCTCTTAGGATCTGGTCGTATAACCCGATATGTACCGTGATGTAACGCGTGTTAGGTAACCCTTGTGTTACGTTTAGGTTAACTCCAATCCTATCTATTATTCAAGCAATAAATAAAGATATGTTAATACATTTGATTTAAGTAATCCTAGATTACTGTTTCATTCAATGCTTACAGTAGCATACTATCATATTTTTCTTATCACCAGAGTTTAGTTCAAAATTAAGTATTATGCATTAATAATATTTTTTTGTGTTGACTAATATTTTTGGTGAAATACTACCGATCAGACAGAATGCATTTTTCATTCGTGCAAGTAACTTATTTAATTCCTTGGTTGGTGCAGATGTTGACATTGATATTTTCAATATATCAGTAACAGGTCTTAAAAAAAGTTCTTAGTGATAAGTTTTTCCGTGAGTAACATACAAAGTTATCCAATATTTTTGTTTTTTTTTGTATAATATATATTTAATGTTATGTAATGTAGGTATGTTGTTCATATTCTTTTTATTGTATACTACTTATTTATTTTCTATATGTGAAAACTTTTAATTGGCCCTATGTGTGCACCTATGTGCAGATATATGTTTTTACTACCTTAATGTATTAGCTATAAGTTTTCCTAAGATCTTTTTATAAATAAATCTGAGTTATGTGACGCACCATTGGTTAAAATTATGCTCAAAAAAATTTAATTGTAGACTTTGGCTCTGTATCATATCGCTATTAGCATTATCACTCTTTTAAAATTAGAATTTAAAAAATCCACTACTAAAGTGACTTGGCTACGGACTCCTTGCTGTCATTGGCTCTAGTAGCATGTACACGAGCATTCGGTTTTGTCGGGTCTTACGGTGTTATAAAATTATTCTTTCGAGACGTATGACTGCGGCGCAGCAAGTGGAGCGTACTTACGTATGTTCGATTGTTTTTATACAAACAGCAGAGTGCGGCACCAGTGCAGCGTACGTTCAGCAACGATTCCAGGTATCGCGCGTTCGCGGTACCATCGCTTTTGTAAGAAAACAATCGAACATACTCAGACGCCGCAGACGTTCGTCTCGAAAAGCCTAAATTAACAGCGCCCTTAAAACCGAATGCTCGTTTGAACTCTAGTATTTAAATACTGTGGCCCGAATTCTACAAAAAATCACATTCGACTCAGTAATACACGACTCCCAGTGGATGCAGCTTAAGCCGTGGCAGACCAAGAAATAGAAAGCTTAAAACTACAGAAAATAGAAAAGAAAACAACGCACAGACTGTTGGCTTCAGATTATGTGACACATCATATATATTTCACAAGAATATAAAATGTTTCTCACAAAGTCGCGTAATAGTTTTCTGTTGCTCTTAGTCTATTACAAAGTTTCTTACTAGCAAAGCTAGCGAAGAACAAGAACTAATGGGATCAGCTTGAATAATGTGTAACGATAACAGAATGGGGGAACTTCAAAGTGACATTGGACTATTAGGCAGGCACCTCACTGACAGCACTAAATGATGAGAGGGATCAACTTTTAGATTCCAAAATCACGCTATGTACTCATAATGGTGCACGCTATAAACGTCATATTGGTAATCAAGAACAATAAAACATAAAGTTTGGTATCAGTTAAATTACGTTCCTATGCTAATAATTAAAAAATATTATTTACGTTTAGTCTGTCAAATGGTGATACAAATATCTAGGTAAACATAGTTATTAATACATTTTTTTTTGATGAAAGCAATTTTGAGTATGAGGCCTGAACCCAAAATAATAGTTACCTACGCTCTAAATATATGAATAAGAAAACAAATTATTATTTTATAACATTACTGTTATTAAAATTATGTTAGATTGAAGCGGAGTTCAATCTTGAGTCCAGACATTTATTTCCCGATGAATGAGTATTCGTGAAAACTACACGAAAACGAATGAATCAAAGTGTCACAGGGACTGAAATAGAAATAGGCCTCAGAAGTTTGAAACACCTGAAAATGGATTTTAGACAGGCGTTGAATTACTGTTTATATGTACTTTTCTATAGTTTGTTCTTGTTTCTGAGTCTCCTGAGATGTCATCGCTCGTGTAGTCCATTTTAGCATAAAATTGTGGCAAAAACAGGGCATTTGTAAATTAAATAAAGCGTTTCAACTAATGTTTTTACGTGACTCACAACTCTAAATTACGCTCGTTAGGTCTGGCCCTGATGTGTGTTCTAATATAGCTTAGAAATATTCTTAAATGTACTTTTAATAAAAAGCTTCATAATTTAATAAACTAGAAATGAAATGTGTATATCTATCTTTATATATATAATTCTTCTATGAGTGTGTATGTCACTGAACTTCTCTCAAACGACTGGACCGATTTTGATAAAAAAAATTGTGTTTGTTCAAGGGGATCTGGGAATGGTTTAGATTCACATACGGTCAACTGGATATTGTTTTTTGAGACGTGGGACAGGACAACGTCTGTCGGGTCGACTAGTAATGATATAATAAAATAAATAGAAGCTGTCGTCGTGATCGACATCGGTCTTACACACACACATAATGAATGTCAAAATAATGTCACAACCGAGAAAGCCTTATAATATAGAGGTATGTTATTTATTTGAAACTATAGATATAGGATACGCAAAAATAAAAATTACCAAGCTACATTATGGGCAATATAGAGTTTTAAACTTTAGTGCAAATCAGAAAAAATCTGCGTCGACTGCTCGTTCTCTCATGCCGTTAGGACGAAGTTTTTTGCCGCTTGGTAATTATAAAAAACTCTCATATAGATTATAATCGCATAGACGCATAGTTTTATAATTTAGTCATTATTACAATATCAATAACTACATAACGATATGTAGGTTTACAATAATATAATTTGCATCCAAGCAACGGTCGCTAGGTAACAAAAAAAAGTTGGGGACCGCGTAACTATAAAAAACAAACCAATTTACAAATACATTAAACAACTTTAATTTTTAACTTATTATAATGATCATGAACTATGACATTAAAAAGGCCTATTTCGCAAAATTCAAGCAATATAAAGTTATGTCAAGAGCCTTCTCGCTTTGTCTTATGTAACTGAGCGAAATAGCTCTATTTTATAACCATTGTCTAATTGTACCTTTAAACGTTCCCACTGCTGGGACACAGGGACTTCTCTCTTGGCGAGAGAGATTAGGCCTTAATTCACCACGCTGGCCAAGTGCGGGTTGGTGAATGTCACATGTCCTTCAAACTTTTATTTTTACCGTTTTACGTGTTTAAAGCGCACATAAATTTCTTAAGAAGAAAAATCCAGAGGTGCGTGGCGGGGTTTGAACCCACGACCTTCGGAATGAAAGTCGAGTGTCCTCCCACTTAGCCAACACGGCTTTTTTACTCAGAGAGGCTAATTGTACTCAGAGATGGTAAAACAATAGTGAAGTCAAATGCACCGTCATCGTAAGGAAGTTAAAAAGCCGTTAACCGTTGCAGTTCTTGACTATAAAAAGTTATCACTCTGAAACTTTTGTCTAGTGCCTAGAATGTCTTCTGTTACTTTTTCAAACAGGTGCAATATTCTAAAAGTTTTCAACAACTTCCTACTTACAAGCAACAATTTGAATGGAGTGTAGCTAAAATTTTATTTCTTTAGTTCCTTACAAAAGTACCTACTAGTGGCTATTTGTTTTACAAGATGTTTTTCTTGACTTTCTGTTATCTCTAAGTTAATATTGCCGATGAAAGTACTTTGGAATTTCGTCTTTCAAACGATGCTATAATAAAATATTTTTTTTTTATAAATTTATGAAAACCAGAAAGTTCCCTTAAAAAAAAATTAATACTAGTTTGTAGTGTGCAAGTGATGCGCTTTCATTTGAAACCCCACTCGAGTAGGTATATTTGCAGATTTTTGGTTTCCTTCCCCACTTTTACCCTCATAACGTTTAAACGAGTTTCATCAAACTAGTCTAAGAACACTTACGCACAACTCACCTTTCATACAAAAAACAAACTTAATTGAAATCGCTTCATCCGTTCAGGAGCTATGCCACAGACAGACACGACAAACTTATAGCACCCCTCTTTTTAGTCAAAGGTTAAAAATCGGTAAAAAACAATTACAATTTGCCCAAAAAAAATTCAAACTTTCCTAAGACAGCAAATATAACATTAAACTAGCAGACCCCAGCAAACATTGTTTTGCAAAATAAAAAATAGATGTTGGCCGATTCTCAGACCTACTCAATATGCTCACAAAATCGGTCAAGCCGTTTCGGAGGAGTACGGGAACGAAAACTGTGACACGAGAATTTTATATATAAGATAGAAATACTTCCAAAACACATTTTACACATTCTTAAATAGAAACACTTCCAAAACATATTTCGTGAGAGGTACTCGTTTTACATCCTTCCAAATAATAGGTGACTTAAACCCTTTGAACCGTTCAGGTTACATAAGTTTTAGGCACACTTCAGACGGACAACTTATAACAAGTTAACGAGATCATGTAGCCTTAGAGTCATTATAAACTTGTAAAGCTTTTTAAACAGCCAAAGTTTTGTCTATGAAGATGTTCATAGGATATGTTAGAGAATTTAAGTTTAGTTTTTGTTTGGAAATATTAGGTTGTACTTAATTAAGTAATTAGATACGCTCTCTTGTAAAATCATTACTCTTCGTCTTCGTCGTGGCCATGGGAGGTACACTATGCTGTATAATTGGCCTCCCTTAAAAATAAAAGGGCTATTAAACCAAGCATACTAAGCTAGCATAGGCCACATCAAATTTTTGTAAGGGCTGAAGGTATGAGCCCTCGCATCTTAGTACAAGTTATTTCACTTAGAGCTAGGAGTCGTCGAATCTGACCTTGGAAGATATACTGGTTAATAGTTAAGAAGCAAGGTTATATACTTTTTTAAACCACTGATGACTTCCTTTTAAATAAATATATTTTATAATTATAATATTTAGTATTATATTGTTACTCGTTTTAACCTACGCGATAATTGCCTGCAGCGCGATGATGTCTGAAACATCATGTGAATTATGGCTGGGTTTATTTTATATTTCATTATAACAATACAGGATTTAAACCAAATAAAAATAAAGTATTTGTATTTTTCTTAATTTCTAATGGAAGATCTTATATAAATAATGAATCTGTAGGCTCTAAATGAAAAATAGATCGTATTGTGGTTTGGTGGCGTGCTAGATCCTGTTGTACTTGTTGTTAGGCAGAGGAGACTACAAGACTTTGAGGTTAGCTTGGGTATCTTTGATAGTGGTTCAACCCCCTTATTCCCTATGAAATATATTCGTTATGACTTAAAAGTGGTAACATACCATATGTTGACGCTGTTTTTTTTTTTTTTTTTATTGATATATTTGTTAACTGTCGCTGTTAAATGCGACAACATTAATTACTTATTTTATTTTAACTTGATCAACTAACGCCAAAAAATCATAAACTAATTACAATAACATAAGTAGGTATACATATTTCTAAAACAATCATAAATAATTTTATACAATATTAAATAAAATTGTTTAAACATTTAGCCTGTCTTTTACATAAATAAAAGAAACAAATGATTTTTTTTTTAACGTGAAACAATTATAAATTAACAATAATACAATATACCAGCATAATAATAAAATAGAAGTCCATCCCATTTTGCATAACAAAATAGGAGGACAAGAAATAACCAGTAAAATAGACAAATCAAATAATATTAATTCAAATATATAATAATAATAAAAAATAAAATAAAAATTAAAACATTACAAAATTAATAACTTATATCCATAACCTAATAAGATGACTAAATGACAAACCACTGACAATTCCTATAACACAACCGAAAAGAAATGAAGGTTCAACTCAAACCAAATAACACAATCAACAGAGCTCTAAAACTAACTCTGCTCCAAAATAGAGCCATTCTCCATTCCTATCCTGCGAAGAACATTCCTCGCGAAGCGGAGGAATACTGGCCTAGCATTGTCATTCTCAATTATTTGCCCCACAGTAACCTGACTAATATACCAATTAATCTCGCACTCACAATTGTACCTCAGCAACCCAAATCTAACACACTCAAAAAGTACATGCTGTACTGTCTGAGTAGACCCATCATTACAAGTACAGAGCGGGCTCTGAAACAGACCAAACCTATGTAAGTAGTACCTAAATCCCCCATGGCCAGTCAGTATCTGACTTACATAGTTACTAAGTTGAAACTTCCTAAGTATCCTGAACGCTGACCTTACATCCTGAAAAAACAATTTTGTTACACCACCACTTTGCGACCCAAGGTAGACGCTCTGCCATTCCTCAATAGTTTCCGCCCTTACAACGGACCTGGCGAATGAAAGCGGAAACTTATCATAAAATGGCGACCTCCTGCAATTCAGGGCAGCATACTTCGCCAACTCATCCGCACGCTCATTTCCCAGGATACCGCAGTGGGCCCTAACCCAAAAGAACTCAACATTTATACCAGACTCAAACAACTCCTCCAATCGCTTCTTGATGGCCATAACAATAGGATCCAGTGAGTTCGGGTTACTAAGAGCCTCCAACCCAGAACGACTATCACTCGCTATCACCACATTAACTTCACCATTCCTTACCATTTCCAGAGCCCTGCATATTGCCAACAACTCCGCCTGGAAAACAGTACAGAAGCTCTCTAAATGTATGCACGCATGCCTCACTTCCCTGCCTCCCCGCCAGCACGAGACAGCAGCGCCCACACGCCCCTCCAGCTTACTACCGTCTGTGAAGAGCATAGGCCCCTCAACCCCCCTACTGTCAACATCTGCCTGAGACTCGAGGAGACCAAACTGAAGACGTTTACGCAGAGCTGGGTGAGGCAAAGTGAAAGGGCAACACTGGCGCTCAACAAGACGTCCCGGCACACAAGGTAAAGGCTCCCCTCTTTTAATTCTGTATATCCGGGTATTCTCCCTGAGTCTAAAGGTTAAAGGTAGATTCCTGGACAGCAATACCGATGCAACAAATGACACTGTCCTATGTGACCTACTGATTTTAATGGCATATGATCTGGTCAAGCTGTCCAAGGCTCTTCGAACGTAAACCTTGCAAGAAACATCTGCCCAACAACTCGCCGAATACAAGACCGTGGGTTCCACAACAGCAATGTATATTAACCTCAAGATGTCAGAGTTGAGACCCCACTGCGCCCGCGCCGCTCTAGAAACAACCCTATAAAAAGTAATAGCCTTTTTGACAACATTACTTAAGTGTTTCCTAAAGTTTAATAAGGGATCAAAAGTCAACCCTAACACCCTAAGGCTGTCCTGGTACTCAAGGTGCACACCCAACATGGTTAAAATCGGCCTATGATAAGTGCGCTTCCGCGTAAACAAAATAGCCTGAGTCTTTTCAGGGGCAAATCTAAGTTTCAACCGTTGTCCCCACTCAGCAATTACGGTAAGCGCCCGATTCATCATCATCTCAACCTCTAAGCCGTTGGACCCAACCGCGACCATTAGAATGTCATCAGCAAAAGCTTGGACCCTAACCCCACCATAATGCGCCTGATTCAGTACCGGTTCCAACAGTAAATTCCAAAGAATAGGGCCGCATGTGGATCCCTGAACACATCCCTTATCAGTACATCTGACCACAGTCTCCCCAGCGTACCTAAGATGTACCTTCCGCTCCGAGAGATAATCAGTAATCAGACGCGCTACTGTCAAATCCACATTCATTGCCTTCAATTGGTTGATAACGGCCGGCCACCACGCATTGTCAAAAGCACCAGCAATATCAAGAGACACCATAACTGCAATCTTTTTACATTCTAGGCTCTCCCTGACAACGGACAAAGCGTCATTCAAAGCATCCTCCGAGCTGCGCTGTGGCGTAAACCCATACTGATAAGGGCTCAGACGGCCCTCGCTGCCAAGCTGCCACTGAAGTCTATTGACAAATAGCTTCTCCAGAATCTTGCCCAGGACCGGAAGCAACCCGATAGGCCTATAGGACCTAGGTATACTATAGGATTCTCTATTCGGTTTTGGTATTACCTTTATAATAGCCACCTTCCAAATAATGGGAAAACATCCCAATCTTAAGCATAGATAGAGAATACAATTCCAACAAAAGAACCCTATCGACCCCACAAGCCTGAAGGCAGATGTCAAACGTCAACCCATCACCTCCCGGTGCTTTCCTTGGGCACATCGTTTTCAGAACCGTGTCCAGCTCCTCCTCAGTGAAGGCAACCACCTCCCGCTGAGCACCACCATCGCGCAGTTCCCGAGCCCAGGCATCAGCACTCGCACGCTGCACCACCTGCTCCTGCGTATCGTGGTCTGCTGCATCCTGCGGGAAGAAGGACTCCGCCAGGAGCACAGCGGACTCCGCCGCGTCCAGCGCACGCCCATCCTCCGCAGTCAGCAGCCGGTCCTCAGCGGTGCCCCTGCAGACCTTCATTATTCTGTAAGAACGCTGCCAAATAGTTTCCGCCTTCTCCCCGGTGCAGAACGCCTTCCAACTGGCAGTTATTGTGGACTCAATTGCCCTCCTGTACTCAGCTCTCGCCTCAAGATACGAATCCACAACAAACCGCCTTCGTTGTGGGTTAGCCTTAGCTATCCTACGCCTACGACGCACCATTTCCGCTTTTAACGCAACCAGCTCCGGCGTCCACCACCTAATTTTCTTCCCTACATGCCTAGAAAGGATATGAGGAATAGATCTCTCACAAGCAGCAATTACACTCTCCACATAACGCTCCGCGATCTCATTCACCGACTCAGAATTCACAGCAGATCTTATGAGCTCTGCAACAGCCAAGTAATCTAGACGATCCCTTAACTCCGCTTGAAATGCCGACCAGTCTGCCTTCATGGTATTGTACACCCTAGTTCCACTATACCTATCAGACATCCTACCCCCATTCGACCTCAATTGCAAAGAAAATGATATAGCCCTGTGATCGGACAAAGTGCACAAGGTCTCGTCTACTTTCCAGTCCCCGACAACA
This sequence comes from Gymnoscelis rufifasciata, assembly GCA_929108375.1. Taxonomy (NCBI): domain Eukaryota; kingdom Metazoa; phylum Arthropoda; class Insecta; order Lepidoptera; family Geometridae; genus Gymnoscelis; species Gymnoscelis rufifasciata. The sequence goes on along the minus strand of OV815302.1, from coordinate 4,364,456 downwards.
GGCAGCATCGCAGAGGAGCAAGCCGTCACATCAATAATTGATGTTGCTGGCTGACCCTGGTGGTAGGCAAGATAAGTCGGCGCAGTGCCCTCATTGAGTAGCTCAAGTCCCAGCTCCGCGCAACAATCCACCACTGCGGTGCCGCGAGCATCCTCCGCCTCGCAGCCCCACCACGGACTACGCGCGTTCACATCGCCACCGACCAGCACCCTATCACAGTTCATAAGCTGCACGATACCTCTCAGAGAGTTTAGGCCAATATTAACATCCTGTTCCCGATGCAGATATACACTCAAAATCCCTAACTTTTGATTATTTAAAGAAATAACAACGCCTGCTATGTCCCTACTAACGAATCTATTGTCAATATTGAATTTAATATTAGTGTCTAAAAACACAATAGCAGCGCGCACCGGCATCTCAGACGAGCCTCCATCACTTTGAACCACCCTAAAGCCCGCCGGCACCGACACACGCCCTACAGCACCCACATAAGGCTCCTGAAGCAACAGAAAAGCATAACTCTCCAAGCTAGCTTCCCTAAAACTCTCCATCGTGGCAGCCCTACCCCTACCTGCATTAATCTGACCTACTTTCAAATTCCAGATGTAATCCTGTGCAGTCGTGGAGGAGCCCTTAGCAATAGCGAACAGCGCGACGCGCTATGCGGTCCCAGCGGCGCCATTCGGGACATTCTGCACTGTACGCGGGGTGCGCGAGGTTCGGCGCAGCCGCTCCGTGCGCGGCACAGTTAACGCAGTGCGGCGCAGAGCCGCGCGAGGGACAACCACGCGTGTCGTGCGCTAAGCCACAGAAGCCACAGCTCGGCGCCGGGGCGCGGCACTCCGCTACGCGATGCCCGAAGCCCAGGCAGCGGTAACACTGCACCAGCGGAGACTGATCAAGCACCGCCACGACCTGGTATCCGAGCCTCACACGTCTATCCAACAGAACCGACCACATGCTCGGACTAACTTGCATAATAACATTATTCAAGCCAGGATGTCTACCTTTAGTTCGCCTTAAAATCCTGACAGAACGTTCATTTTCAGGCACGGCCTGCAGCAGCCCCTCATTCTGTCGCAGCAGAGCCTCAACTAGACGGATATCAGCAACGCTTGACGCTGTTACAAGCGCCATGATCACAGCAATAACTGAAGTGACTTTTACTTTGCGACTTCGGCAGACGGTTATTCACCAACGAACCGGTCTAACCTCTTTCAGAGTCTTTTATTGCTAGATTGAGAAACACCAGTGTTCCTACCACTTGTTACTTTCTCAAAAATATTGTTAGGAACTATAATATTTAAAAAGTTATATTGAACGTATTTAGTACTCATTCAAAAAAAACATTATTCAGTAACATCTACGACATGTGTGTGTTCTCTTACTAATAATAATTCACCTTTGTAGCACTTAACGGTTAAGTTAGTTCAAACAATATTTTTTGTTTTATGGAAACCGGGCCTAAATTAACATGTATAATAACACACACACACAAACACATGAAACAAGAGAATCTGTGTCAAGCAGCTTACTATCTAATATGACATATATATAATATATATTGTAAATATAAATAAAGATAATAATAGAAAAACGCCGTAATTATTTAAAATAAAATACCTGACAATAACTAATCATATTGGGACTTGGAAAAAAACTTGTTTTTATAGGTACACGACAATTTTATTAGTAGTGAGGATAAAAGCTTTGTTTTCCTTGATATGATCTTCATCTGCACTTCATTGCGCTTCAGGAGAAACGGATAAATACATTTTCTAAGTATTTCTTGTCATTCTTGATTAAAACCTTTATAAAGGAAATTGAAAGACAATAAGCAGAAAGGAGGTTATTTTTATAACTGGAATAATACGTTCTTCGTACCGGCACTGATTTTAATTCTCTTTTTATTCCTAATGCTTTCAGCGAATTTTTCATTGTTCATGTAGGTATTCATTTCAAATATTGTAGGCGCATGATAAAGGTATGTAGAATTATAGAATTAAAAAGAAGATTATTAATGTTTGTTTTGTTGCGCCTAATATCAAACTTTGACTTTAACTTTGACTTAAAAATTTGAGCACCTTCAAAACGTGTTTTATGTCATCAACGTGACTCATAATAAAATGATGTACCTACTTAACTGTTTATGTTTTAAGAGTTTTTTAATGTTTCGTTGACGTGGCCTATTTAAATGAATAAATAATTTGAATTCGAACGCCAAAACTTCTTTCGTATATAAAAATATCTTGTGACAAACTTAAAGATTCCTCGTCATATCTATGTATCTATCTCTTTTTAAAAAATCGTTGATTAACTTTTTGTGATAGAGCGATTCTTAAATGATTTAATTTTCATATGTTTAAAAAAAATTGGTTTGCTAACGAGGTTTTGTTTGGCTCTTGTTACTTATTACGAGTATAAACTAAAACTAAAGATAAATAAATAAATATTTCCAGACTAATCACACACCGCCTTACCCAAAACTAAGCAGAGCTTGTACTATGGGTACAAGTACAGCCGAGCTGAGCCTAGCTCGGCTGTAATTGTACCTCTTTAAGTTTGTCACAAGATATTTTTAAAATGTACTTAAATACGAAAGAAGTTTTGGCTCGAGTCTTTGCGCGTAGTTTAATTGCACTTTTAAAAACCCACTAAAGATCATCATGCCAATATTTAATTCTCACGAGATGGCCGTCAAGTGAAAGGTAATAGTTCAAGCTAAATCGTAAACCGAGTAAATATGAAAACATACTAAATTTTGGGTAAATATAAATAATCAATCTGGTCACAAAAATAATTCGTCACTTTGTAGTAAAGAAATCATTACCAAAAAAAATCGTAGATTACCTCCAAACATCTTACACAACTAATCAAATTAATTCCTTAAACAAAACACTAAGCCACAGGCAATATTTAAGATAATAAACCGACTTCTCCAGTAATAAATCCCTTATTTTGGCAAAAGGCATTTCACTCCCTCGGCCACGTAGTCAAAAGTATTACCTTAGATTTAAAGATGTAGATAGATACGGAGGGTCGAAATTGGATGGAAAAGTAACGGACTAGATAGGTCAGCAATATTGTTTATAGTTGACACAAGCGTAAATTTGTAATGAAACTTCAATATTAAGGCTTTGCGCTGACCCAAGACAAAACTGTTTTGCGACTGACTACCGCCTTACTGCAGCCTTAACAGATTTTTCACTACTAAAAAATTATTATCTTTACTTGTCAAATGTAATCTCCAACAGTCGTAATTGGCAACTCGTGGTACGGAAGGGCTAAATAGATGAAGCCGCGCACACTGCTAACGACAAGTCTGTATTGAAACTAAAATGTTTTGAAACAGACTTAATTTCAATGAGCGCTGACCCTAAATTTTCGCTTTTGATGAAGTTTGTTAGAAATTTAGATTAGTTAGGTGGCTGATATACTACATATATAAGTTTTCTTTTGTAAATACTATCTATTTAATACATAGAAAACACCCAGACCCATACAACCCATACAGATATGGTGTTATATTCCAAAAATTCGCTGCTTTTGAGCTCCTGGTGAGTTTTCCTTGACTGTGGTCTACGGCACCCAGTATCATCTCCAAACATCTTGCATAAATAATTCCAATTAATTCCTTAAACAATACAATATGCCTCAGGCAATATTTTAGCTAATAAACGGACTTCTCAAGTTATACGCCCCATATTTCGGCAAGTGGTTTTTCTGGCCCGACCCTCCACGTGATCAAAAGTATTATGGATACCTTTGATTTAAAGATGTAGATAGATACGGAGGGTCGAAATTGGACGGAAAAGTAAGGGACTCGATAGGTCAGCAATATTGTTTATTGTCAGTCCTAGCTGACACAAGCGTGAATTTGAAATAAGTTCGATATTAAACTGCGATTTGCTTTTGAGAAAGTTTATTAGAAGTAGAACGTTTTCCGTAAGTACTGTAATTTATTAATCTCTAAGTAATTGTAACACAAATGTATCTTGTGGTTTGAAACATTTTCTAAGTGCAAGCATGTTCAGTTACAATCTGCCGACTTTCATATTATTTTAATACTTTCAAACCTACACAACCACACCACAACCTACCTGACTTATTTTCTTTACATATAAAGGTTTTCTAGAAGAAATTACTTTAATCAATAAGACCGCCATTAAGCATTCTTGGTTTAAATGTTATCTTACTATTTTTATGTTTTTATTTATGTTCATTCAAAGAATTTTCAATTTATCTATCTATCTAAATCTATTGTGGCACGGATAACCTTATCTAATATATAAAATTTTCATGTCACAATGTTAGTTACCGTAATCCTCCGAAACGGCTTTACCGATTTTTACCAAATGTTATATGCATATTCAGTAGGTCTGAGAATCGGCTACTATCTATTTTTCAAAACAAAGTTTTCTAAACAACGTTTGCTGTGGTCATCTAGCAATATATTATTATCAATAAGCTTTATTAAAACCTTAGTTTATATAAATATCTTTAACTAAATCTGGTATCTTTCAATCCGCTTTCACGAAGAAAACGCAGGTACGGCTCAAAGTTATCATAGCGACTTCACATTGTAATATAAACTCGGAATTTATTGAGGCTTCGCTGAATATAGCACTACACTGTTCTATTTTACGTAATGTTATTACGTTGCCGGCTTTCCTGCACTTTATTACTATTCATTCAGACACTTCCTTAGCTCGTAAAATGTGAAACAGGTGTGGAGTTGATGCTGGTCGACATTCCTGGTAGTTTGGTGCGGTTTCTCTTAGGTGAGGTTCTGAATGCTTTGGGAAAATGCCTAGACTTGAATGTGTAGGCTCGGTGACGAAAGGAATAAACTCTTCGTTGCGTTGACTTTATGCAAATAAATGTTCAATTCCATAGATATATATTTTTTAGTTGTATTTCAATATAGTTAGAAAATGTGGTGGCTTAAAAGTGAATAGTCTGTGTAGTTTTAACCACAACCTTTTTGTTATTAGATGTTATTACTATTCATTCAGACACTTCCTTAGCTCGTAAAATGTGAAACAGATGTGGAGTTGATGCTGGTCGACATTCCATGTAGTTTGGTGCGGTTTGTCTTAGGTGAGGTTCTGAATGCTTTGGGAAAATGCCTAAACTTGAATGTGTAGGCTCGGTGACGAAAGGAATAAACTCTTTGTTGCGTTGACTTTATGCAAATAAATGTTCAATTCCATAGATATATATTTTTCAGTTGTATTTCAATATGGTTAGAAAATGTGGTGGCTTAAAATTGAATAGTCTGTGTAGTTTTAACCACAACCTTTTTGTTATTAGATTTCAAAAGTAAACAAAAAAAAATGCTATATAGAAAACATTCAATGACATAACTCATTTTTATGTATTTATTTTTGGTCAACATTTTTGTTCAAATAAATGTATTTTATTCTGAAATGTTAAATTCACCGATGCTAAATATATCAGCAATAAAACATGGCGGATTTTCCAACTGAGAAAGGCAGGATTTTGAAATTGCTATTGCATTTGAAAAAAAATTGGAATGGAATTGCATCACGACAACATAAAGGCAAACTATTCTGGAATGGTATGATGTTGATAGATAAAATTATTAAAAAAACACAGCTACAGTCTGCCCTCGTTTTGGGAATAACCAATGTAATGTGTATTCCTATTATATTCGTAGAGGATATTGCAGGTTATCACGACGCCAACGGTACTAGAAAATAATTCATATCGTAGTTGAATTGCAAGTTTGCACGACGAGACTATTATTTATAACCCTGTTCTTTGAAAACAGTATTTATAAAATCCGTGTTGGCTAAGGGGGAGGAAAAGGTCGTGGGTTTAAGCCTCGCCACGCACCTCTGGATTTTCTTTTTGAGAATTTGATGTGCGCTGTTTGAAGTGTTTTAAATGTGAGCGCAAAACATCGTGAGGAAACCGTCATGTTCTGAGAACTTTGAAGAGTTTGATGGACATGTGACATTCACTAACCCACACTTGGCCAGCGTGGTGACAAAAACCGTAAAGTAACGTAAATAGCTTTGTTTATGTGTGTATTAAGAAAATATATATCTATTAAAAATTATTAAAGTAAGTGCTTAATTTAAGACTCAAAAGAGAATAGCAGTTTTTTTATGCTAGATAAGCCTTTATTTGACCACAATCTCACCTGATATAAAGTGACTATGTGGTCTAAGATGGGGTATGAAGACCTAGAAGGTAGATGGCTTCTCCGGACCAAATTACGAAACACGTAAAAATCGTTTCACGCATTGGCCCAGCCCAGAGGGTGGTGACAAGCCGCGGCTAAAGCCTCCCACCAGATACTGTTCTTAGCACCATACGGAGGTCACGTATAAGGATTCAGAGAGTTAACATTTACGGACATGAACAGAACAACCCTCCAATAATATAAGTAAAGCAATAGCCGAGCGTTATCCGTCTCCAGAAATTAGTATTGCAATAATTCCTTTTGCCACAATCCCTGTAGAGGCATTCATTTTATTTATCTTCGCGGACTTGCAGCTCCCTCTGGTATCAAATTACAGAGCAAACTTTATTTAGAATCGCTATTTTTAGGCGTGGCGTTTTATCTTATATTTTTTTGTTTGTTTACAAATTTATGATTATGGCGTTAAATTAAATTATACAAAACAATAAAAATAACGCTTTATTTGTACACACCACAGGAACTTAAAACGTAAACAATAAACAAAGCAATTGCTACAATGGGGTGCCTTCTCGGTAAAAAGCGATCTCTTCCAGCCAACCTTAAATAAAATTTAAGTTATTACACTTATCGGTTTTTTTCTAGATGAACATAATTTACAAGATTTACCAGGAATCAAAACTGACGCGGGTATTTAATCTAATATTTTAATGGATATTTCACTCTAAAAGAAAAAGGCTTTTTAATGATTGTAGGTAAAACTATCGTTTGACCACTATCTGGCCTGATGGTAAAATCAGATGAAGCCGAGGATGGATTACAAATGTCCATACATATTCACTCTTGTCTCAAGATACTCAAATATTGTTCATAGAAATAAATATTCTAAGTCCAAATTTCACCATTGGAAGATCAGGTTAACTCGTTTTACCGCTTAACTGACACAAAACTGTCATATTTCTATGCTTGATCTTGGTCTCAGTCTTGTTTCAACAAAACTAAATTTGTAGCATAAAATGGTGAAATTGGGGCAAAGTAAGCACTAAGTTGTTACTAAATTTGAAAAAGCTTAATATCTTTCATCAATATAATATTGCAAAGTCTTTGAGTTGGCAAACAAAATAAGCGAGAGGATATAGTGTAGACAAAATAAATTTAACTTTACCCTTCATGTTGAGACGCCGCGCCGTACTATGCGCGCTCAATCTCAATTTTATCTCATTTAATTACCGTCGCTTAGTCCTTAGTCCTTAACGGGCTCTACACACGGTCTCTACAAATTGTATCCGTGGTCAATCTCTTTTTTTTTTCTTTTTTTTTTATAATTGATAAGCCTTCATTTGACCACAATCTCACCTGGCCCCTATTTCACCACGCCGACAATTGTCAATGACATATGTCGGGTGACAATTGTCAAGCGACAGGTGACATATAACAATTTTATAAAATATTTTCTATAGAAATACTGACAATTACATACAAACACGACTGGTATTCTGTTACAATTGTGTTGATGACAATTATGTTGTAAATAAAAATTATTATTTCAAGTCGACATTATTTGTAGAATTGTCGGTGAATCTTGACATGAGATTGAAGCTGTGTCGGATTTTCGTGACAAATTGTTGTGTTTTATGATATGCGTAGTTCAAAATGGCTCGCCGTGCGAGTAGTAGTGACGTAGTAAATTCATAAGGTACTAATATTGTAGGCTACATAAACTCAATTTTTTTATGTTGCAACTACTATGATCTTTTTTTTCCTTTATGAACGGGAATTTTAAATAACATAATGTCAAATACGCTAACAGTGGTTGTAGACCGCATTTGACCGACATAACTGGACATTTGAGAGGTATAGAATCAAACCTAGCAAAGTGCATCAAGGTAATTTTTTGGGGAACCGAATAAAACATCCTGTAAGCTTCAGGGCAAATAGATTAGGTATGTTTTGGATTTAACTTGCAGAATGAAACATTTTTTTTGTTTTGGTATTATAAAAAAGCCAATATTGTGTAGTATTCGGCCTGAAAAATTGTAAAAAAGAAATCACTTTGCTGCTTTTGATACTGACATCTGCACTTTGCTGTTTTTGATTCTATTTTTTGATATTTTTTTCGTTCGTCGGTGTGTTCGGTATGTAAATAAATAAATTAATGGTTTGGTCAATTACTCAAAAAGTCCACCATTTTTAGTTATATACCATACCAATTATTAATTTATCTCGTTAGCACTTATAATTGAGTTTTGATGATTAATTTAATTTTTATTTATCCTCAAGACCAAAACTTAGGATTCAATAATTTTCCGCACAAATGTAAAAAGTTTTAGGCGATATGTCATCACTTAAAAAATTTGATGGCCCCATAGTCTTTTGATGACTACATGAAATAGGATCGATTGGGATAGAAGTAATATTTTTGCTACTTGAGCACTTGAGCATTTATCCGGCTGACTGTAACTTTTTTTCAAAATGTGTAAATACAGTGCAGAATTGTTTAAAATAGGGATATCTCCTTACCCTTATAGTCCGGTCTCAAAAATCCAACCTGTATACCATAATTTACCCAGTAACTTTATTATTTGTTACATTTTTGCCTTTGCTAAGCCGTGACAATTATTTTGTGACAATTGTCGCGCCTGTCAGCGTGGTGAAATCTACAACTCTACATATGTCAAATTTTATGACAATTGTCGCACCTGTCGCCGTGGTGAAATAGGGGCCTGATGTAAGGTGAAGATGTGGTCTAAGATGGAGCATGAAGGCCTAGAAGATGGCTTCTCCGGACCACATTACGAAACACGAAAAAATCGCTTCACGCACTGGCCCAGCCCGGAGGGTGGTGACAAGCCGCGGCCGAAGCCTACCACCAGAGACTGTTCTTAGCACCACCCGGAGGTCACGTGTAAGGATACAGAGGGTTACCACTTACGTACGTGAACAGACAAAACCTCCAACCTCCTAATATAAAAATTCACTTTTTCGTTTTCATAAAACTATATTTTTTTATATAAGACTTATATGATGTTAATAGAACGTTTGATAAAAAAGTCCGGTAAATCTGTTTAATAATAGTTAAATAAAAGCTTTTCACCATTGTATTTTCTGTATTTTCGAGGCTTACATTTTTGACTTTGCCTGGTATGTACATTTTTGAAATGTGCGAAATTCGTCAAAGAACATCCGGAGTTTTTAAAAAAAGCGAGCGATATTTATCTGAGAACCGTAAGAAACATAGAAATAATTGTCTTATCCAGAACACCAAAGACGGCCCTATATCAAAAAAGCTGTCTGGCAATGTGTGGACGTATTTTTAATAAGATCCCTACTGAAATTAAGGAATTGCCAATTAACAAATTTGTTCCAAAAATTAAGAAACGGCTTATCGACAAATCCTATTACAATTTAAACAATCATTTAAATACTAGACATTAGACATAATTTTAAATTGTAATTGGAATTAACTAAATATTGGTATTGTATTAATTCTATATTTTTTTTCTCTATTCATAATTGACACAGCATGTCAAATCTAAATTGACAAAGTATGTAGAACTGTATCAATAACCTGACACCTATGTATACCATATTTTCAAGCAATAAACAAATTTCATTTCAAGGATTGGAACAAGTTTCCTGCATCTGACTTTTATTTAGATTACAGCCTTCAAAGAAAGAGTAAATAGATAGATAATATCTTTATTGCACACCAATGCTTACAGACTAACTTAAAAATATCAATCAATAGCCACATTTGTAGTACAATCGGCGGCCTTATCGCTTAAAGCGATATCTTCCAGGCAACCTTTGGATGGATAGGATCTAGCAACACGAAAGACGGTGCACAAAGATCATAAAACTAAAGACAGACCATAAGACCTAAAACTTACCAAATAGGTAAGTTTTAGGTCTTTACGACCTATCTTAGACCGCATCAACTTTTACATCAGGTGAGATTGTGGTACATGGGTATGTTTATATAAGTTTAATTACTGATTAGGTTTAATAATACTCGTAGCTTATAAGGCTGCAACTATGTAAGAATAGATAGTTAAGTTAAACTTAAAAAAAAATGTGCTTTCTATACAGCGTTTAAAAATACAAGGTGTTTAAAGAATAGTGTATAAAGCGGAAATGACAATGACTTGCATCAGGTGAACATTTTGTCCTACGATTTTTCGATTTGGAGTCCTTTTTTTCGGAAATACTTTTTTCCAAAGGTTCGAGGCCACGAGACAGCGCTGTCTTCACCTCATTCTCTCAGCCCTAACTCGGGTAGACGTGCAATTTACCCTTTTCATCACAGATAAATCAGTTACTCTTACAACAAGCGATGCTATTATCGATGTTTTACTTTTTTACTGTGGATTCACAGAGGATCGCGGACTCGCTGAGATACACTCGGGCGCGTGATCCGAATTCCCTAGATTTTAGTAAATTTCAACGATTAGTTAGTGATAGAACTGAAATATGGCCAATAAACTATTAAATATCGATATTAAATTTGACAAATTAAAAATAATATATATATTGATGGTCATTAACGTACCTAATAAAAATCTTCAGGATATAAAAAGAATACGTTTTATTCATTTTAGACATCATCTTAAATCGATTACATGATTCTTATTTACCAAAACTCATGTATTGAACTTAGATAGTGTTAGTACGTATTTTATGTTAAAATAAATATCAGACAACTGTGAAAAAATTGTATTTTGATTGAGTTATTATCAATTTTATTGAATTATTCAACATTATATTTTAATCATTGAATCAGTCCATTCCCACATAAAGAATAATAAATATAGGGTTTATAATAATAATGGCCTATAGGGGAATATACTTTAAATAGCTAGCTAGCTTACGAGCTCAATTTATTGACAGGAAACTGAATTATGTTTTGAAAAGAAGCCTCATTTTTCAAAAAAACTGTCTCATCCTGCTTTGTAACTGCATTGACTGCTTCAGTGGCGCGGTGGGCGAGGGTCTGCTTGCGGCGCAAGAGGTAGCGGGTTCGATTCCCGCCGAGGGTGAAAGTGTTTGTATGTTCTGCAAGCACTTTTTCCTTGGTCTGGGTGTTTAATATGTATAATAAAAAATATCTATATATGTATGACTATTATATTAAGTATATCAGATATCTAGTACCCGTAACACAAGCTTAGAGCTTACCACGGGGCTAGATGTTGTTGTGTGCATTGTCTGGAAATATTTATTTATTTATTTATTTATCCGGGAATCAAAAACTTACGAATGATCTAAAAGTTAACCCTTACTTTAACTTACGAATCGGTAGAATTACTGTTTAGGTTAAATTTCTAAATTAAATTATATTTTCGATAAAGCAGAGAGAAAATTAGAATTGCGAACAATGATTGTTTCATTCAAGTAAATTAAGCTCGCTAAAACATTTAAAGTTATTTTCTTGCAGAGTCCATTAAAATTTTCCAACCTGTACAATTTAAATCATAAAAATCGTTATATTGAACAAGCTTGCACACAATTGATTGAGAACTGTAATATTTTGCGGGTAACGGTAAGTCTTTAGCGGTGGAATGGGTTGTAAAAACGGCACGGCATACCGTTATTGTCGACAGTAAATATAAGCGTTCGCATATATTTTAGTTAAATAACGTTTTTTAACTGCTATGGCAATGCTGAGTTTTGAAATGTCGTCAAAATATTAAAAATACAACTGATTATCATATTGATTAGTTGGGTTTTAAACTATTTTTGTGTAATATTTGTGTCATCCGCTTTTTTGTCTTGCAAACAAAATATAAATTGTTGAATAGGACATTTAAAATATTAAATATTAAAAAAAAATGAATATAACCAGAACATTTTATAAGTAACGACTTTAAAAAATAATAGAACTGGTGCTCTGAGCTAATAAACGATTAAAATAACAACAAACAATCAGAACCGGAAAATTTTATTTTATATTTCAAATACAAATACAAAAATTTTATTCTCAAAAGAGGGAATTATCATAATTTCATATGGTTATTGCTATTTTTTTAATGTTTCTGTCTGTAGGTATTTTATTCATATTTTTCTGAATATTGAATTTATTATTAATTTGATTTTGATTTTGAAACCTTTTCACATCTAAGTTTCACATCTAAGTTCTAGCTTTTCGTTAATAGCACAGCTTGCGATAACGCCTGTCGAATGAGATTTGAATATGAATAGAATATTAATGAAAAACTTGTTTTCGTCTTGGTGCTAAAGTAGATATCAAAACAGAAACTTGCTAGTATGGAAAATATGGGAGTGTAGGATTATGTTAATTTAGTGTAGCGAACCATTTTAGAAGGATTATAATGGATGCTTCCCGTCTCGCGGCTTAGTTTATGTTATGATAATTATCTTTTCTTTGTTGTTCAAAATATCTTCGCACTGCTGTTCATTTAGGGTAACAATATTGAAGCGTCAAGGAATAACCAGTAGATAAAATAACACCCAGACCAAGGTGAAAGTGCTTGCACCTCGGCGGAATTCGAATCGAATCTGCTACCTCAAACGGACATACTCTCACCTCACAACTGAGGCAGATTCGTTTGTGATCCTTTGTATTTTAAACATACTGGTTTCAAATAATATGTTGAGAGCAAACTTAAGTCCAAACATAAAAATTGTCAAAGAGCATGAAACAGTTAGCCCTGGGCTACTCCTCAACCACAGAAGTAAAACGATTTTCTCTCCAAAAAAGTGTATTCAGCGCAATTAACTACAACGCTGGAAAAAGTAAATCTTCAAAAGTCGACCGGTCGACATTGAGCAATTGCCATACTTTATGCTAAGCTTCGTTTTTAATTACTACTGAGCACTTTGAAGTGGAACTTAGAAAGCGTACAAGATTTTTCATACAAATTTCATGTTTTATTTTTCGCGGGAACTAATGTCGAAGCGTTTGAAGGAGTGTTTAAGAAAGTACGGTGTTTTAAGCGTTTCTCGGATTGGTTGGTACGTGACTTAGTTGCTAGTCGGTTTGCAGCTTTGCTACGGTCGTAGTGCTACATCTACGAAGTGCTACGAATGTTGATGGATTTCTACTGAGTGTTAATTTATTTATTTCTTTTATTTATTTATTAAAGTAAATTAACTCGATTTAAAGAGACAAGTATATCAGACACTATAGATTAATACACATAATCAGCAAATAATTTGAAAAATAATAAAATAAAATCAAATAGAGATTTATACATTACAAGCTGACCCCAGCATACGTTGTTTAGCAAAATGAAAAATAGATAGTAGCCGATTCTCAGACCAACTGAATACGCATATAAAATTTGGTAAAAATCAGTAAAGCAGTCTTGGATTAGTAAGGTAACTAACACTGACATGTAAATTTTATATATTAGATTCTTATAAATTAAATAGTTTTGGTGCATTAGATACATTCATTGGAAGAGGAACTATAAAATAATACTATCATGACATAAATTAATAAAAACTATAATAACTAATTAAGCAAACACAATTTAATTTATTCAAGCTGATTTTATGATTAACAACGGGATATTAACCATAATTTAACGATTTTAGCGTTTCCCGATACTTCGACGTAACGAAAAAATACATTCAGCGCGGTCACACATCCAAAAACTGACCTTGCGCAACGTAGTTCAGGTCTCTACGACACAGGCAGTGTGCCTAGTGTGGAGACTAATGACAAATATTAAGCACAAAATTGTATTAGTAAATAAATATATTTTTCATTTTCATTTTTCGTTGTAGTATCGAAGCAAGCCCCCCGAAATATTTATTCATGATGTGTTTTAGTATGTGTTGTTATAACGGCAAAATAAATACATCATACCTCAAAATGACAAATCTCTAGATATCACAGTTCCTGAGATACACCCTGATGACAGACAGTCAGACGACGAAGTCTCAGTAATAGGGTACCGTTTTTACCCTTTGGGTACGGAACCCTAAAAATCGTAAAGTAAAATTGAGGAATCAGTCATCAAAACTTAGATTAATTATTTATTTAAAAAACCCTATGCTTTTTAAATCTCAAGCGGCACCTTATCTTCAAATGATTGGAATTTCTGAGTTTAGATTAAATGCAAGGATTAGTGTAGATTGGATTACCGAGGTAGACATAGAACGAGATAATTCTAACATTAATGAAGCCTATTGAAGGTTTCTTGATAGGTAGGTAATTTGATTAAAAAAAAACAATTATTAAATTGATATTATTAAGTACTCTACTAAAAAACCGCGTTGACTAAGGTCTAAGAAGGTATAAGAACAAAAAAAAATGTAATAACTACAAAATTGTAATAACTGTTAAAGCTGTTTTATTCTATTCGCTTTTCAACTCAGACTAAAAATTGAAGTGAACTGTCAAGACCATGTTATTTCCTTGATATTTAAACACATGCTTTAACGGTGAAGGCAAACATCGTGAGGAAACTGGCATGTTCTGGATCTTTAAAGAGTTTGAATGACTTGTGTTATTCACCAACCCGCACTTGGCCAGCGTGGCTAATTAAGGCCTAACTTCTCTCGCCAAGAGAGAAGTCCCTGTGTCCGAGCTGTGGGAACGTTAATAGGGTGATGATGATGATTAACTACTCTAAAATTAACTGAAGCTAAAAAACACCGCATCTTAGTAATTATCTTGTAAATAAAAACATAGTTTTCGTTTTCACTACTATCTATCAGTTCTAATCAGTTCTAAGTGAATAACTGAATCCTTTACTAAATATTCGTTTTAAAACATTACTGATTGGTTCATAATTTACGTATTATTGGAATATTCTATGTATACGTAAATTATGGACCAATAAAATTAATAATATCAAAGATAAAAGTTTTTAAATGTTAAAACACTGGTAATTTATATCCTTTAAAAGTTTTATGTTTCCCTAAAATATTTATCAAATATCATTTTATAATTACCTACTTCAGTTCTTTGAAATTGAATAATAAAATTTAAGTTGTATTTTAAGCCCTAATGAGCGCGTGAGATCGATTTTAGTGTGTGAATAATATATCAGTTTGTTCATAAAACATCGATACTATTGTTCGAAACAACAACCTTTGTATGAGGTTTGCTTATGTTTTATGTATGGAGTTCGATTCTCGAACCCGATTAGAGTAATGTCGATTAGGTTTCTAATATAATTATGTAGAGGTATAGAAAGAAACTCTTCAGATAATCTTTTACTGAGATAAATATAATAATAATAAAAATGTAAAAATGAGTTTTTTTTATTTTTCATTTTAGTTTTATTTTTCATAAAGTAAAGAAAGAATAACCCTTCGTTTAATCTTAGAGGTATATTGGGATAAACATAATATAAGGTAATCTTGTAATTGTTAAACTGCCTTAGGTGATTCAATCTAATAATTTAGTTGTACGAGATATTTATGTATTATTTTAAGGTTCATTTAATTATTTAGATCGTCTTATCCAGATTATACTCTAAATGGGCCTTTTGTTTACGAAACTAAGTCTATTATCACAGATTACATAAAATACTTACTTTATGCAAAGTCTTAGAAAATAATCCTCAAAATGTATGTATTACTTGTAAATTCTCTATATTTTCAATGTGTCGAAAATGTATTCGATAAGTTGATTATTTGCATATGACATGGTTAATTGTATTTAAAGTTATTTATTTAGAAAATAAATAAGTTAAATGTTTTTTTTACTTTTAGTATTTTTTTAAACTTAAGTTTTGACTTTTTAACCGACACACAACAACATACAACATTTTGCAAATACATAGCATATTTTTTACCACCCTCCGGGCTGAGCCACTGCTTGAAACGATTTTTCGTGTTTCGTAATGTGGCCCGGAGCAGCCATCTACCTTCTAGGTCTTCATGCTCCATCTTAGACCTGACCGTCACTGATCATCAGGTGGTGTGGTCAAATGACAACTTATCTAGCATAAAAAAAACAGAGACCCGAAACGTAACTATACATCAAGCGGTCTACAATCGGTGGTATGGCTAACTGATCGTGCGCGATTCTTGACACATACCAATTTCCACAACATCGAAATAATTCATCCTGTACCAGAATAACGCCAAGATATTTTATTTATTTCATCATAATTAAAATATAATATTGGAACTCTTTTATTTCATTTTCAGCATTTAAAGTTTGATCGTGGAGAAAATAGGTCTTAGGTCCAGTGTTTGATTCCCGCCGTGATTGAACAAGGGGACCAATTTACAGATCTCTCAACATCGTCTATGGCGAATATTTCTTTTTGCAATATAAAAAATTATATTCATTTCTGGTTTTCAGCAATACAACGAATATAATTGAGATAAAAGTCGAATTTCGCGATAAAAGTGTTATCGCGTAATTGATGACAATGACAGTATAATATAACAGTATATTATTTATTATATTGATATAAAATTGAACGGCACGTCAGCGGCGCATGCGACGTTTCTTTTCAAACAACCATTTACAAAGCTATTTCTCCTTGATCGCCTTGAATATTGCCATATGTTTGTGTTTCAGGCAACCAGGTTCGTGGATCGCGAAGCTTGAAACTACGCGTGTCCAATATAACTAAATTAAAAATAAAAAAAAAACCCCGATTTCAATGCCTTCATTTCCTTAAAAGAAAAACACTATAGATCATATTTTGTAATGTGGACGCGCTGCGCTTTCATTTGATACCCAGTACGAGTATAGAGGTATTTGCAGATTTTCGGTTTTCCTTTCCCACTCTCACCCCCAAAACTTTTAAACGGATTTTAATTTAACATGCCTAAGAACACTCGCGCCAAACTCACCTTTCATACAAATAAACTAAATTGAAATTGCTCCATCATACGGATGGAGCAATTTCAATTTAGTTACGCCGAGCTACGATGTCCCGGACATACGGACAGACAGACATGTCAAACTACTATGACACCCCTCTTTTTTTGTCGGGGTACAAAATGTGAATAAGTATTAAAAACTCGGTAAGTATTCTAAAAAATAAATGTATATCGAGTATTAAATACGCTTAGAAGGCAAACTAAATAATTTGAAACCATATTTAATTAAGCGTCTGCTAGCGTCTATTTTCAAGCTTAGAATTTCAAGGAACATTGTTATTTAAATCCATGTTGTAAGCCTCACACAATAACACAACGCTTCAGATCCCAACAATGGCAAGAGCAATGTAAATAGAACAACAAAACACCTAAGAAAATTTACACAACAGCGTGCAACGCTTGTTACATTTTCCGACGCTGAGACTTATTTAAAGAAATAAAGAGACATACTGACATTCTCATTTTCATATTTCTAGTATAATTTAGACCGGATACTGGTCATATACCGACGACCTCTGTGGCTCGGTGGGCGAAAGTCCGCCTGAGACGCAAAAGGTTGCGAGTGAGATTTCCGGCGGGGTAGCAGATTTTGTACCATCTTAATTTCTGCTTGCGGGTCTGGGTGTTATTTTTATATAAAATGTATTTACAAAGAACAAAATCAATATAGTAATATTAGTCACCAAAGCAAAAAACCCATACCAACCCATAGTAAAAGATCTGCTTAGATTGAGATTATTTGATGCAGGCTGTCTGAACAAAGGTATAGTCTGGGTTTTCTTTATTAAGAGCCAAGTCAATGTCAATGTCAAATATAATACGTTAGTCAGTCACTGACAGTTATCAGTTGACTTCATATATTTCTCTATTGACTAATTTTCCACGAAGATCGTGAAAAAGGTCCTCGGAATAATAAAAATAAAAAGGGTTAAATGGCGTTATGTCGACTATCGCATTTAACCTAATTATTTTCACAAATAGTATATACCACGATTGAAATTACCATTTAATGTAATTGCAATGTGCAATGTGCAAAGTAATCGTATTTGACCAACAAATTATTCCATACAAACCACAGGCTTTGTCCACCAGCTTGTTTTGTCGGTTAAGAATAATAAAAAAAATCTTAGTGTCTATCCTAATGAAAAAATCAGTAATAGTAATTAATAGTCATTTATTGATAATATTATTATACGTCACAATTACATTTTGTTTACACTGGTTTTTCAGTACTAATATTGTCAAACGAAACAAATCATCAAATTCAATTACTTAATAAATATGTCAAATTGCAAATAATATAGTCAATAACACAAATGTCAAGTTTTAAATAATAAATAAATTACAATACAAACGGAATGTCAATGCAAGCAAATTAATTCCCGTAATTGATATGTCAGCTACTTATGATTTGTCAGAGAGCACTCTATGAACTCATCATAAGTATAAAATGACTGTTGTATGAGCCATCGTTTTAATCGTGCCTTGAATGCGAAGTCGCCCGTGGCTTCAACCACCGAATCTGGAAGTTTATTATATACTGTCGCACCTATAACATGAGTTAATCTGGCAGATTTCTCGAGTGTGCGCGACACTGTTTCGAGTTTGTGCCGGTTACGCGTTAAGTATGAGTGATGATGATGATGTAAGCGGGCCAATTAGTGTCAAATTAATTTCCCTCGTGTTTAAAACTAGTTATTATGTTATCATTTTAGTCCATTTTGTTTGTTTTTGTTTAATTTTGTTACTTTTGTATCTTTTTTTTAATGTTTATTATTTAGTCGTCGCTCGTGATGTTTGTGTTCCAAGGTCTCGTCTGAAAATCAGCGCACCTCCGCGCTCTGTATTATCTGGGGTTGTATTATGCTGAGGCGGGGCCTATTGACACATCACAAAATTATGCTGTTATTTGTTGTTTTTCTTTGTTTTATTGTATTTTGTGTTGTGATGTGTCAATAAATGTTTCTCTCTCTCTCAATTGACCTATTCAAAAATTGCATTACGACAACCGGACCCGAGGGGCCAGTTCGAGCGCGCTCAGTCTACTAAAGAGCCTATCGTTTGCGTTTAGACAACAAAATTAAATTTAATATCTCAGTTGAAAACATCATTGAATACCGAGACAGAAAACTAGAACTAGTACAATCTGATGAATGTTATCTTGTAGTGTAATTACAGTATACTTGAAAATAATTTGCGAAAAACCACTCGGCTGACTATTTACAAACGTGCTCGGAGCGAATTTCCTCCTGGCTCTTCATTCTATGCGAACATTCAAGGGTTGCCACTTCACTGTAATTCACTATAATACAGCAAAAGTTACGGCTTTCTTTATAACTATCTGTTTTTACCCACGACTTCGTCCGTGGAAAAGTTTTTTAGTGAAATGCTGCTGTATTTTGTGTAATGAGAGAACAGGACATTAAATACGGCTAGATTTAAAAAGTTGTGATGATTTTAAGATGGCATCTGTAAGAAAGGAGTTAGGGTCGAGATGATGGGTGATAAGTGAGAACCTCTGCCAACAAATCCACATATTTTTAACCCCAGACCAAAAAAGAGGGGTGTTATAAGTTTAAGTTTGACGCGTCTGTCTGTCTGTCTGTCTGTGTGTCTGTATGTTTCATGAAAATCGGTTGAGCCGTTCAAAAGTTATGGGGGTTAGAGTGGGGAAGAAAAACCGAAAATCTGCAAATATACTCGAGTGGGGTATCAAATGAAAGAGCATCGCGTGCCCTAACTACTCAATATTATGGTGTTTTACTTATAAGGAAATTAAGGCATTGAAATAAGGGGTTTTTCTTAAATTTTAAATTTAGATTTATTCTTTACGCATAACATCTCACTTAGCTTTTTACACTCACGCCAAATAAGCAAAAACTAGCTAGCAAAGAGTTATTGAAAACTCATATTTCCGGACAAGCGACACAACACTATCTAGCGCTTACATAACATACAAACACCTAATCTTCAGGGAATCGAAGCAGCTACCCAGCGCCGTAAGCGAACTTTCGCCCACCGCGCCACTTAACATAGTTGTATAACTACTAGCTAGTTTTCAATTAGCCCCGTTTAATGCTAAATGGTAAAACTAGTTTATGTTAGTTTAAAAAGGGTATAATAACCTAACGTTTTAATAATTGAGTTGGCATTCGAATGTTTTTATTGTTCGATGGTATCGTACGTAATTTGGTGTGATGACAGTGTGATAGAGATAAAGCTAACGATCCCGACCATTCTAATAGATGTTTATAATGGCTATGGAACACGATATCTTTAGTCAGTTCTTACTTTTTAAAGTTAGTATATTAACACACTAGTCTAAAGATACGCGAGCGAAGTCGACATGATTACGTTTGCAATATTTGACGATACATATTTGACGAGACTATGCCAAAATCACGTTGCGTTATATTTCTGCGGCAAGTAATTCTGTAGAGCACGCCTTAAATGCGAGCGAAGTTAGATTCTATCGAATTCAAATCAGCATCAAAACAAGCAGTGCTCAAGGCACTGAATACACACACAAGTTTTTATGGTTTGTTATACATAACAACTGAATTCGTCGGAACCGAAAATCAGTCGCGTACTTTTGGTATAGTGTGTTTAGACACTTATGGTAATGTTGACTGATAGTGGACAACTGTCCATAAGTAATGAGCAAAACAACCAACTTCAATTAGGTCAAAGTATCCATTTGGACAAGTTAACATTGTAAGCTGTATCTCGCGTGAAATATTAGGTCCTTACATATGAAATTGGCGTTTTTCGTACTGGCCACTTTAATCACAAATTTCTCCTCTTTGGTAAGGAATTCCAAATTCAAATTTGTACAGCTATAGACTCATGTATTTGTGCTTCGATGATCGTCATTCATTTGTTTTTTTTCTTCTGTTTTTTTCTGTTTGCGTCACTCATTTTACAAAATGGAAAACTTAAAATATCGCATTATTTACGAGTACGAGTTCCGCCGTGGCACTAGTGCTGCGGAAACAACTCGAAGGGTGAATGATGTGTATGGCGGTCGTGTTGCAAAAGAAAACACAGTTCGTTTTTGGTTCCAACGTTTTCGTTCTGGAAATTTCGACTTGCAGAACAAGCCCCGTGGACGGCCTGAGACTCAAGTTGATAATGAAGAGTTGAAGGCTATTGTGGAAGCGGATCCATCGCAAACCACGTCCGAGTTAGCTGCAGGCTGCGGTGTTAGTGATAAAACTGTTTTAATTCACTTGAAGCAAATTGGGAAGATTAAAAAGCTTGAAAGGTGGGTACCTCACGAATTGACTGAAGCAAACCGGCAAACGCGCGTCGACTGCTGCGTTACATTACTAAACCGGCACAATAATGAAGGTATTTTAAATCGAATCATTACCTGTGATGAAAAATGGGTTCTTTACGATAATCGGAAGCGCTCAGCGCAATGGTTGGATCCTGGCCAGCCAGCCAAATCCTGCCCCAAGCGAAAATTAACCCCAAAAAAGTTACTTGTAAGCGTTTGGTGGACTAGTGCCGGTATTGTTCATTACAGTTTTCTCAAATCTGGCCAGACTATTACGGCTGATGTCTATTGTCAGCAATTGCAAACCATGATGGAAAAGCTAGCGGCTAAACAACCTAGGCTGGTCAATCGCTCCACGCCACTGCTGCTTCACGACAACGCTAGACCACACACTGCGCAACAGACGGCTACTAAATTAGAAGAGCTTCAATTGGAAAGTCTAAGACATCCTCCGTACTCCCCGGACCTTGCTCCAACAGATTACCATTTTTTTCGAAATTTGGATAACTTCTTGCAAGGGAAAAAATTCAACTCCGATGGGGCAGTCCAAATCGCCTTCAAAGATTTTATTGATTCCCGTCCGACTGGTTTTTTTAGTAAAGGGATCAATGAACTACCTATAAGATGGCAAAAGTGCATAGAAAATAATGGTTCATACTTTGATTAATTAAATATATTATATTAAAAAATATTCGACTTTTTGTTCCTCCCATACAAAACGCCAATTTCATATGTAAGGACCTAATATTATATTTCAATTAAACGCCCTACGTATTTCATTAACAAGAACTCAATGTTTCGATTATCTAAATGTTAAGACGTGTTTGCTAAGTGGAAGGCTCGACTTTCATTCCGAAGGTCGTGGGTTCAAACCTCACCACACACCACTGTATTTTTCTTTTATTTTTGTCCAAATTCTTCCTATTTTATTGAAAACAACTGAATATGTTTATTGCAGGTTGGCGCGATATTCTTTTTTTGTTACATTTTATTATCTACAGTAAATAGTGCTTCAATTAATGTGATACTTATAACACGGTTTCTGTTGAGATAAAGACGTGTTTAAAACCTCTCAAAAAATGTTTAAGTTTTTCAAACAATGATGTTCCAATTCAATTCAATTTCTTATAATTGGACTCTGCGCTTCAGTTTGCCAGTGTCTAGTTAAATCTATAATTATAAAATTTCCATGTCTTAATGTTAGTGACCAAAATCCAACAGCACGGCTTTACCGATTTAAAATATATATATATATATATGCGTATTCAGTAGGTATGTGAATCGGCTACTTCTATTTTTCATTTAGCAAAATAACGTATGCTAGGGGTCAGCTAGTTAAATTAAATAAATAAATATTGCCGGACAATCCACCCAACAACATCTAGCCCCGTGGTAAGCTATAAGCTTGTGTTACGGGTACTAGACATCTGATATACTTAATATAATAGAAATACATAGATAGATATTTTTTATAATACATATTAAACACCCAGACCAAGGAGAAAATGCAACCCTCCTGCACCGCAAGCGGACCTCCGCCCACTGAGGCAGTCAATTATAATAGAAAAGATGTTACTCAGTTGAACGTCATTTTGCGACATCGAATGATGTTCTAAATCAAATGCTCAGAAGTGACAGCCCTGAAGCTCAGACGTAGACATGAGTAAATAATTTCCCTGATTACCGTGCCCGTCTTCAGGCTACGCAAACGTCTCCGACTCTCGACAAAATATTAAAAACTCGCCCCGACCCTACAATGCGCACGTCTGGGCCCCATACGATGAATGCTGTTTTGATTTCCGATATAAATAATAGTGTCATAGTACTTTATTCATCATAGGCAACACTGTACACTTGATTTGGTTAAAAAGTTCTAATAATTATTATAAACACACACAGAAAATACAGCAAAAGACACAGACAAGACGTTCAATTTGAGATGTAACTTAATAATTGAGCTGCCGAGAAGTGGCAAAGTAATAACCATCATCATAATTTCAGACGTATTACGTCCACTGCTGGACAAAGGAAAGATCAAAGATATACAGTAATTTCGTCTGGCAGCGGCCTGCATCCACAGTGAGCCGGTAGTTTTGACCAGGTCGTCCGTCCATCTAGTTGGTGGTTGCTGATCCATGGTATCGGTGGTCTTTATTCAGGAACTTTTCGGCCTTTTTATATGGCCTGCCCACTGAATCTTCAAAGAACTAATCCGTTTCAGTTTGTAAATGTGTTATTTAATGGGTGGATATTATTAGAAAGATAAGTAAAAAAGGAAGAATGAAAATAAACAGTTAAGAATCATTACATTAAAACTTAAATGAATAGAAAACTGTTTGTAAAAGGCTCAAATTTTGCAAATTTTTAACCCCCGACCAAAAAAGAGGGGTGTTATAAGTTTGACGTGTCTGTCTGTCTGTCTGTGGCACCATAGCTCCCGAACGGATGGAGTAATTTCAATTTAGTTTTTTTTTGTATGAAAGGTGAGTCTGGCGCGAGTGTTCTTAGACATGTTTCATGAAAATCGGTTGTGCCGTTTAAAAGTTAAGGAGATGAGAGTGGGTAAGGAAAACCAAAAATCTGCAAATATACTAGTTTGGGGTATCAAATGAAATCGCATCGCGTCCACATTACATAATATTATGTTGTTTTACGTTTAAGGAAATTAAAGCATTGGAATCGGGGGTTTTTATTAAATTTTATAATTAGATTTATATAAAAATTACATAAAATTATTGTTTGATTACCACTAAATAAGTCAGCATAAATATTCTGTTCGTAACTTGATGTATCTTTTAAACTATGACATTATTACAACGCTTAATCCGGTAGTTTTGATTTGTACGGAATTCAATTTGTATCAAAATAAACACGTTCCTCGAATAGGAGCTTCAACGTCGGTAAGTTTGACTTCTCATCGAATCGAGGCGAATTGATTTCCCGTTACGTATTGAGAAATGCAATCTGTCGGAACAGGTAGCTAAGTTAGCTCTGCAAAATTTAATTTAGATTCTACTGCGAAACAGACACTCTATATTTCCTGAAATTAAACTTCCGGAGAAATAGCTAGCTGCAGTTTTCTTTTACGAAGCATCTAATAAAAGCAAATTAGAAGGTTGGAGCAAAGAGTTTTATTACGTAGTGAGACTTAGAATACAAATGTAAGTGAAAATAATAACAACTGGTAATGCTTGTGAGTTTTTGAATGACATTCCCATTGTTTTCCTATTTTAAAATTTATAACATGGTATCCGAAAAGCAGTCATCCACAAAAGGGTTGGGTTGAACTCCAGACCTTCTGGAAAAGTTGGTGGCAAATTATTCTTAATAAAGATTTCTGTAATTTCGAAAAACTTGTTTCTTTAAGCAGCTTTGATTATATTTTTTTGTTTTTTTTTGTAATTTATTTTGACGTGTCTAAGTTTTGTAAAACCAAACTATGGAAATAAATGATTTTGTATCTTGTATCTTGTAAAAATTGGGTTGGTCTATGTCCAGCATTAAACAGCAAAAACGTATTAAGATTTGAATTACCTACCTTACCTTAAATAAAAACGCCCATTAAATTAAGTTATGATTGAACCAACAGTAAGCTTTCAGTAGAAATAAAGATATTATTTCAAAAGCAGACAAATACAAAAATCCTGAGGCTGAGAGGCTCTCTAGAGGCTGTATTTCGAAGCGATGAACAACACAAAACACAGCTGTTACATAACATTATCAAAGTATTCTAGATGAACTCACAATTGCCTACACTGTTATTGGAGAATCTCAAATTATATCAAGAGAACACTTCGTTAAATAATAAGGGTTTTCAGTAAATGCCGAAAGAAAATATTTGAGTCTGCCTTAGACTCAGCCTGAACGTAAGGCTTAAATTATAGCCTTAGGTATTTCAGAGCGAACAAAGCAGTGTACAATTACGCGCTCAGAAAAAAACAAGGATTTTTACCAGGGAACTCCGTCTTCTCTACGAAAGTTTAAAATACATTTTAACCTTGTTTTCTTTTGCTAGCAATTCATAGTCTACCAACCACTGTATTAAGGGAGCCCACAATTATCTTAGACGATAAAAAACTTAGATTACAAGACAGTAATTATTTCAAAATACCTTTTTACCAGTGGAGAAGCCGATATCATCATCATCATCGTCATCAACACCCTATTAATGTTCCCAGCGCTGGGCCACATGATTTCTCTCTTGAGGAGAGAGATTAGGCCTTACCACGCTGGCTATGTGCGGGTTAGTGAATGTCACTGTTGCAATAATATGCGCAATTAATTGTATCATGCTTTACATAATATTTCTGACTATGCCCTTCACAGAGGGTAACTTACAAATAGAGTTTATCTATACTGTAGGAATACAAATTGTTTAATTTTAATCTGAAACTAAATATTGTTATGTAATACCTGATAGTGTTTTTGTACATTATTAAAATAATTTTATCAATGAAAATTAATTCTGTTTTAATAATTTCGTTTTTTTCCTGTAATAATTTCGGCCACGCGACATCCACTTCTGAACATTATCTTTCTCAAAAATTAAGAATTGTACCATAATAGACCATAACCCTTCACGCTATTCCGCCAAAATAGTACGGGACGGTGAGGTTGACCTCGGTTTTTAGGATTTTGTTAGAACTTAATTTGAAATTTGATAGATAGATTACAAATATAATACAAACAGTAAACAGTTATAAGACAATACATTAAGTTACAAAGGGCGGTCTTATCGCTGTGAGCGATCTCTTCCAGGCAACCTTTGAATAGACAGATTTGATGATTTGTAGGTTTGATTATATTAAATAAACAAAGTTCTGTCTTCGTCATTCCTTGTGTGGTTTAATAACTCACTAGCTTTTCACCTGCGGCTTTGCTCGCGTAATACATTTTCCCGCGGTGAAAAGTTTTGTTGGATATTAATGGATTTTCCCGCGAATGGGTTTAAATGGGAAAAATATTTTCATGGAAATGGGTTAGAACAATGTTTTATTATAAAGGCTATGTGTTCTGATATGTAAGCTGTAGAGTTTCATAAAATTCCCTTTAGTAGTTTTTTAGTTAAAAAGCAACAAACACACTTACCCACTTCCCCACAAGCTTTCGCGTTTATGACGATTACTCATCATCATCATCATTTCAGCCGTAGGACGTCCACTGCTGGACATAGGCCTCCCTCAAAGACTTCCAGTGACTTAGGTCGGTAGCAGCTTGTAACCACCGCGAGCCCGCTACCTTCACCAGGTCGTCCGTCCATTCTAGTTGGTGGACGTCCTACTCTGCGTTTCCTGATATAATCATTTGTATAATATTTGAGGGATTCAATATGAGTAGGTAGGTAGTTCTCCTGTCTTATATGTGTATATGTGTCTAACGATTAGCCCACAAAGAAACCCACATCCCGAAGTGGGGATAAAACTTGTTTACATAAATATCCAATTTCATTCACAGCGTTTTCTCCGACATTCAAGAGGAGTAAGGCATCGAAAATTCTCAAATTTATAATATTGCTAGCTCGAGATTTATCGGCCACGCCTGGTGCGTGGGCCTTCCTAAAACACCATACATCTTCTTTATTTATGTTTACAGCTTATAGCGGCCGCATCCTCTAGTTTGAATTCGTTTATCGGATTTCGAACACGTTTCGGACTCAGTACGATTTCGGGCGAGGAATTTGAAACTATTTTTATAACTTATAATTTTGGAATTCTGAGTAAACTTAGGTTTAGCTAGGTTTATGTTTAGCTTTAACTAGATACGTACAACCCCATCAACTTACCACAACATAACTTTGGGGCTCTTCGGCTTGGAAGTCTTTAGTTTCGAACTCCAAATAGAATACCTCATTTTTAGGGTTCCGTACTCATAGGGTAAAATGGGACCATATTAATAAGACTTCGTCGTTTGTCTGTCTGACAGTCATAACATCATTCTATGAAAATAAAAGTCTTGAATTTTGTTTCAAGGGATATGAGTACTTTGAAATACTCTGATCATTTTTTTATTATTTCTTTAGTATAAAACGTTTTCTCTGAGCTTAAAATGCCTGAGCTGAAATATGCTAATTAAGTTTGTAGCCAAAACTTATGCTTTGGCTAAAACGCTTTAGCGCTTAGCTGTAACGCTTTAACGCAACAACGCTTTAGCTGTGCTTTATCGCTGTGGGTGATCAACGGGCGAGTAACGGTATTATGGCTCGTGAGTGTTCCATTGAATAACAATTGAGCCCTCTCGGTGGGAACTCATGGCAGAAAATCGGTCTGAGTGAAAACGTTTAGCGCAGCAAAACGCTTATACCTTTAAAGAAGAACGCAGGTGCTATCTAGTAAAAACACGTATTGATCTTAAAAAAAAACCGCCCGCAAATGAGCACCTAAGGTATTTATTGTGCACGGTCAATTAACGACAAAATTGGGTTTCCTTGACATCATAGACCGCACCAATTCTTATTTTTTTATTTTTATGTTAGTTAAGCCTTTATTTGTCCACAATCTCACCTGATGTAAAGTAATGATGTGGTCTAAGATGGGGCATGAAGACCTAGAAGGGAGATAGCTTCTCCGGACCACATTACGAAACACGAAAAAATCATTTCACGCACTGGCCCAGCCCGGAGGGTGGTGACAAGCCGCGGCCTAAGCCTACCACCAGAGACTGTTCTTAGCACCACCCGGAGGTCACGTGTAAGGATTCAGAGGGTCACTTACGGACGTGAACAGATAAAACCTCCAACAAACAAAATTATTTAAATGCAGTAAACATGTCGCTTTAGCCGAAAACGCCAAGGTAGACAACATTATCATCATTGAATTGGCTGAGTCTTAACTTGATCAATTTGTTATTCAATAAAGAAATAATTCTTAAAATCGGTCAAGTAATACCCTACAACCTCACACATAAACGTTACATACCGTAATCTTTGTATAATATTAGTATTCACAAATATCGGATAAAATACTCATAAAATAAACAACATGTAATTTAGATTCATAGCTTTTATAAAAAAATAATATCAAATACTTTAATAGAAGTGATTTTATAAGAGTTTAATCTAAAAATATATTCTAAAAGTGTATCAAAAGATGTTTTTTTAATATAGAGCAATGTATGCGATAGACGAGTGCCCTTCAGAGACCTATAGAATTATTCACAAAGCTTACAAAGTGACAATTTTGCCGTAGCTTGTTGAAGATTTTCATTTTAAACGTATATCCTGAGCAGTAATATCGTTGGATTATGTTTTGAACAGATATTTGTTAGCCGAAAAGAATATTATTGTCGGATGAACAAAAATATGTCACAAATGGTATTGTTAAGGCCGAACCTTTTGTTGCTCTTGAAAAAGGCTCTCTTATTATTTTTGGGGCGTGATAAAGAAATATCTCTTTGTTACTTCTCTCAAACTGGGTCGTTTCTAGTTATGCGCTTTTAAGTCCTTGCTCAAAATGAGCACGCTATATGAAAATTCGTGCATACATATTATATATTTGTTTTGGTTAACATTTAGCTTCCTCATGTATTCTCCTAATTTTTATAAGCTTAAAAAAAAAGATAAATAAATTGTAATTTTAGTAGTTTCAGGTTTAGTATTAACATTTTGCTAAATAATAAAAAGAATTCTAATAAAAAAAAACGCATTCATATTCTTAAAAAACAATTTTACACTGTTTTGCACTAACAGTTAAGAGGACTACAAATATTTTAAATCTATCAAATATATTACGGCAAATGTAACCAAAAGTATTACAGTACAGTAAAGTAGTAGTATTTACAGGTATTTAATGGCTCAAAATCATTTTAGTCATATTAGTAATTGATTTATAATATAAATGACTACCACGAAAAACTCTGCAACCAGACTTGGAAGCAAAATATTTGTTGCGACACTTATGGCACGGCATAACACTGAAAGTTATCTCCTAGCATCGCTGTAACTTCACGTCAAGCATCTCGTAAGTCTGCACCAGCATAATTACTCATTACGAGTATCTCAACCTCATCTAAGAAGTGACGTCATCTAACAAAACTGTAACAAGGTTCACAAACAATTCAGGTGTGGCAATGGCTGGTTCATAACTTATCTCTATCTTATCTCGACAAATACAGATAACTGGGTATGTGTAACGCGTTATCTGATGATAAGTTAGTTACTTTTGCAGCGGGATCGCGTACACCTGTTTCAGTGGTTTTTTTATTAGTTTTCTGTGAAGTGAAGTGCCATGGTTGGAGTGGGGAGAGTGGATACCCGGAGCCCGGTGGGGAAACTGGAGTCCCAGATATATTGTATAAAGTACACCCTGTTTTGCTTCAATGTTGTTTTATGGGTGAGTCATTTTCAATAGACACAAAGAAATTATACATTGAACATGATGAATTTTATATAAGGTTTCTGATTGGTCGCTTTTTGTTTTTGAATTTTTCGGATAGCTATGGTTATGGTAGATAGATATGGTTTTAACTACTAGCTGCTTTAAAGATACCGATTACCAATTGATTGTGTATAAAAGATGTTACTTTATAAACGGATATACTAACATAATAAAATACGTGAATATCCAATTATTTAGCTTTAATTGTTTTTTCGTAAAGACATGGACGGATATAGCGAAAGTATAATACGTTTTCTTTGTCCACCTACAAGATTATTAAGGAAGTTGAGATCTACACACTGATAGCATATATCAGCATGATACCTTCCCAACCCCCTTTTATATAAAACGTACCTATATCCTTTTCGGTATTCCATAAATAAAGCAATCACTTAAGCGGTATCAATCTGAAGTTCTAAACATTTACCGGTTGCTTTAACGGCACTCATGCAAAGCGAAGGCTTCGATTGGCTTCGTACATTCCTTTAAGGGCTTGTTTTATTTGGATTTTAATGTCTGTCTGTCATATTTTCCTCTCACGCAAATGGCAGCGGTAAGCAGACACTTTAAGCCACAATGCTCTTTGTGAAGTTATGAAGTTATCACTTCTGTCTTTTGTGACAGTTTTTTTGTGCCGTAATCTAAACTACAGGCACACAACACGAGAAATACAATTGAATATGAAAGACAGAACAAGCAGTAACACAAGAGAGGTTGATATCTGTAGAATAAAAACAGACAGTTGATAGCACGTGATTGATCTACCAGCTACATTCCAAAAATCTACATCCACGAGGGTATATATTTTTTCGGTATTCCATAAATAAGGCAATCACTTTAGCCGAATCAATCTCAAGTTCTAAACATTTATCGGTATTGTTTACGGCACTTATGCACAGCGTAGGGTTCGATTGGTTTCTTTCATTCCTGTAAGGGCTTTCAAATTGTTGTTTATTGGAGCGCGGATTTTTTGGTTCAAAGGATATGAGATTTCCGTATGGAATTGTTGTCTTTCTTCCTAATTACCTAAAGATAAAATATTGCTCTTCTTGGCATGGATTGCTTTTCTTTTCAAAGTACTTTTTAATATATTTACTGTCTGTTAGATAAGGTATTTTGAACTAAAAATATTCTTATACACCTTTAATTAGGATTTGGAATTAATTTATTATTCTATGGTATCGTCAAGTTTAAAGTGAATAGGTACCTTTTTACGTTTGTGTTTCATTCTTGTCCGCATGGCAACTTACCATTAGGTGACATTGAGGACAAACAAAGACCTATCGTCCATTAAAAAAATGTATTTAACGGATTATGCGTAGGGTAGCAACAAATGAAGGGATTCAAGAGATCATGTTATAGCTTTGCACAGGCAATGTCGGGACAGAAGGCTTGTAATAAGTAAACTAGATTTTAATACCACGGCTTTTTGACTCATGCAAAAACATTTTTAACATGATTCACAAGTTGTTGACAATTGAAATAGGATTGTACAATACACGTTTAACCGCCGAACTTATGCATCAGCAACGCGGGAAACCGGAGCGTTTGCAACGCGGGACATTTGTGAATGAAAACCGCCCTTCCCAGCAACATATGGGTCGCCCTCGACGCGGCAAAGCTTTAAAATGCTTACAAAGAGATTCAAATATAGTAATAGATTGATTACAAAGTAATTAAAATTCCGTATTTTTTTGTTCTGTATAACTTCATTAAAAAATTATAACGAATGAATATTTTATGATTTATGAATTTATGATTCAATTTACGAACAATAAACTATCTATCTATATATTCAGTTTTTGTTTTCAATAGCATTCAAAGACAAAATAGCTACTTGATCCCTTTAGTTTGCTTTATATTAAGTATGTTATGTCCACAAACAGTTGCAGTTTTTGATAAAAACACGTTTACCGTCTTATCTCTAAGCTGAAATAAAGGGTGATACCGTTATCTGAGTGATAAGCGTTGTCCTTATTTCCTACTACAATGTGATTCACACTTAATTCTAGCTAAAACGGACGTAGAATGAATGTTCTTGGAATGAGATATTATTGATTCGTCTAAAGCACAACTCGTCAACAAAAACTTTGCGGCCACTTCAAATACCGAATCGTAAGTATGATTATTTCCAGACATTCTAGAACCTATATTCGTCTTTTTAAGGGAAAATTGAAGAAAACATGTTCGAAGTTTGTCCTGTTTCAGTAAGGTAGGTAAAAAGACGAGTTGGTTTTTAGACGGGTCACTACCATAGACGAGTGTATAAGTAGACGATGTAGACTAATCGACCACTATCCCCTTGGAATTAAAAACTAACAAAAAGTAATTTAAGTAGTAATTTTTTTCTTACATTTAGTGTGTTATAGAAATACCTACTAACGCCATTATTCATATCTGTTCAACCTCGTTAACAAATAAAAATAAAGCATAAAACCTTATAGTGGAAATATTAATAAAAACGCATAATAACTTCTTCCTTATTTCTTCATACTCAAAAATTTTACACTGCTTAGGTACATTATATTTCGCTAAACACTTCATTTTTACAGGATTTGTATATAATAAGCATCATTCATTCTTAGACCTAAACCGGCAACTCAGCTTAATTTTAGGTTACTTAGGTTATGTGATGGGTACAACAGTTTACAATCAATTACCGGATTCGGTTACTGAGGCACCGACTGACTCCATATACAAGGCCAGATTGAGTGCTGGCCATAGAAAAGTCATTTTATAACTATGACGAGTTCATGAATGGGAATGATTTTTAATTTATAAAAAAAATTAATTTACATTATTATTTATTCTATTTTTTATTAGATTTTTTATTTTATTTGACATGTAATTAAAATAATAATTTATTCAAGACATTCGTAATCATTGTTAATGATAATTATGATAAATTGACATTATTTAATACGTGTACTTAGTTATAAATTAGACATTATTTTAATTGTTTATATGAATTGTTAACGTATTCCAGATTTTGACTTTAGTTATTATTATATTTTGAAAAAGTTGTGGCTTTGGGCAAACACGTTAAAACCCATATTGTGACTTATAATGTATATTATCAATAAATGATTATTAAGACTATTACTTTTAGTCATGATAATCAAATAGACCATTAACTAAAGCTCTAAAAAAATAATGATGCCGCTACACCACAATGCGCTGATATTAGTTTTAGTTCGAAAGCATTGTTCTGTTGTATTGTAATATTAGAGTTTCAATTATGAGTATTGTATTGTATATATTTTAACCTTCGTGACTTTCATCAAGAAAAAACGCGAATTTATCTTCAGACCAAAAGAAAATTAGTTGAATTTCTTTATTCCGATTAGACTTATCTACCTAAAATCCGTCACTCCACCCGCCTATTGTGCGCCCTCCGAGACACCTGCAAAGCAGAAATAATAGGTCTTTGCGCTTCAAAATGGGACTTTTTCTCGAACCGCAGCGTGCACTTAAGGGATTTGAATATCTTACGGCTGGTTTATGTCGACGAAGGGATACGTCCACGAAAAGGTACATTAACTTGATGGCACGCTGAAGCGCTGAATGTTACTTTTTAACCAATGGTACAGATCTATTCAGATTTATTTAATCTAAGTCTCGTGGCAGGTATTTTTATTATATACCTATTTAGGAAAAACAACACTGAATATATATTTTTAAACGACGCGATGGTATAGATACCGTACCATATGATAAATAAATTAATACATATTTCCGGACTAATCACACAGCATCACCTAACCCCAAACTAAGCAGAGCTTGTATTATCTATCTAGGTCACTGATACATATACTACATATATACATTTTTGTTTTCATTTTCATTTCGTTGTTTTATGTTGCTTTACACTTCTTGTTATAATATTAAAACGACTCCGTCAAATATACTATCCAACGTATGTTTAGGTTCCTGAAAATCTCGAATAAGCAAAACATACTGAATTGAGAACCTACTGTTTTTGGAAGTACTCAAAATTACGCCATGTCCGCCTCACTTACCCACTAGCTCTCTGTTTTTATTTTGATAATAATGTGCTTAAAATAACAAGCTCATTAATTATTCATTAACTGCGAGAACGTAAATGTGCAAGACGTTCGACCACAGTGCCAAATGGACGCCTCCTACAGTGCGAATACTTTCAGACAAGATGTCTGATTAAGACAATACCTAACACATCGACTGAGGTTTTTGTTTTTAGTACCGACCAGTATTGAGTGCTATAAACATTTCGTATGTGCTATATAAAGAACATCAAATCAGGGCTCAAGATGCACTAGTTGTTAGTAGTGATTCCTTTTTCGATCTTTGAATAGTAACAAAAAGTATTGTACAAAACAATTTTGGTAACAAGTAACATTTCTAATAAGTATCCAAAATATGTCCAAGAAAATTACATAGTTTCTACAACACATATGTCAGAGGTACATACAGATATCAGGAAACATGTTTTAATACGTTGCTAAACTAAAATAAGTTGTGGTTTTAATACGTTGCTCAACTTGTCAATTAAGTTTGTGGTATTTTGATTGCGATACCGAAGAGTGGTTTACATTAACATGCAAAAGCTTTTTAAGATATTGTACATTATAGGGAAAGAGCCGAAAACAACTAGACCTTCGTAAGTATTTATAAAATTTATAAAGACTGAAAATATGTCTGTGTAATCCGTGCATATAGGTATTTCATATACATACAGGTAAGAACGACCCGCAAACATGAAATATAGAGTTTCCGAAGTGGTTACAAATGCGTCGTAGTGAACACTTTTTGGTTTAGATCCATCGACTGACCTTTGAAAATGACGATGCCACGTTGGTATACATTTTTCGATGTACATACAACGTTTCCCGTATGGACGTATCATCATTATGCTGCGTTGGCAAATGTTCTTTTTTGCTTAATATGTTTATTTAATTGTTTGGTGCTTCGAAGCGCCACAATTGTGGCTGAACTTACCTCAGCAATTCCCTTAACGTTTACATGTGGAGATAGGGAGATTGCGCAATTGCTAAATAATGTGTAATGTTATAAAACAACGGATGTATTGCGGGAAATGCCAGCCTCTTAAATAAGGCTTGGAATTTTGAGGGATTTACAAAAGTTTTCTTACACAATGAACT
Source organism: Gymnoscelis rufifasciata (assembly GCA_929108375.1). Taxonomy (NCBI): domain Eukaryota; kingdom Metazoa; phylum Arthropoda; class Insecta; order Lepidoptera; family Geometridae; genus Gymnoscelis; species Gymnoscelis rufifasciata. Next base: position 4,329,677 of record OV815302.1, on the reverse strand, counting down.
TACATGTTTAGTTATTTTTATATTTAAAGTAAACATTTATTTTGATGAATTGATACATAGAAATGGAATGATGTTTCCGCTTATAAATAAACTATCATTTTATCAACAATTTCCTGTGGATGTTTTTGAAGAAATTACTTCTTATAGAATCAGTAATCTGCCGGAGAATGTGACGTCAAAATTGACAAAAATAAAATAAAATTTATAAGTAAGAATAAATAAACCAAAGGTTCAGTGTTTTTAAATTATTTTTTTTTGTCTTAAAATCATAATGTGATTCTTACAGTGTAGTTCTTATGGTTTCGGGAAAAAGTGGCCGACAGACAGACAGACAGACAGACGACAAAAGGAATCCATATGGGTTCCTTTTTTAACATTTGGCTACGGAACTCTTAAAAGCATAGAAATATAATGCTTTTCTTTGGTAACAATTTCAAATCAACCCATCACTCCCGGTTCACAATTACTCCAAAATACATTCACAAAGCCAACGCAAGCAGAACCCCTGACGGGGTAAGTCTCGCATTAAATGCATTCGTCTTTGCACAATCTGTTGGCTTGGATCCAATGTCAATTATCGACTGGCAACTTCGACAATTATTTCTCATTTGCGCAAGTTTGAGCGGAAACACCTAGGCCTAACGAGTACAGGTGCGGTCTGAATGACACTTGAGGGGGCGAGTTTTGGCGCGGCTCGCCCCTTCAATTTATAACGACTTTGCCGAGTTTTCTGGGGTGAATGTTCATAAATCTGTGTCTTTGTTGTTTTATTACGAAAAACTAATGGGTTAAGGAAATTCTAAATAGTGAAGACATAAAAAAATGATTTTAAAGTTCTAACTATTGAAACAGTATTAGTTAAATTGTACCTACTGGTATTTTGAATTTTTAGTATGTTAGAGTCTGGTGAGGTCGGATTGACCCTTTACGGGCGAGTTTTGGTGCAGCTTGCCCCTTCTATTTGAAATAATATTTCCAAGTTTTCTGGGACGATTATTCATAATTAGTTTTTTGTTATTTTTAAACTAATGGCTATGCTTAAAAAATCTAAATAATAAAGAGATTTAAAAAAGCACATAATAAGTAAATAGTAAGAATTTTTTATGTGTTTGACAGAACAGGGGCGTTATAATTAAATGACATTGCAATGGGATGAGTTTTGGCGTAGCTTGCCAATTAGTTCACTTCAATTTAACTCGAATTTATCGAGTTTTATGGGAAAAACTAACGGGAGTTTAAAAACAAATTATTTTTAACGTTGTTCGAACTGAAAAAGACCGCGAATCGGCAAACACAGAGTAAGGTACAATTCTCACTGACCAGGCACGGCGACGACGGCGCGTCCTTAAAATAATACAATAAATAAAAAACGTCCCCCATAACTTGTAAACGGCACAACCGATTTTCATGAAACATATCTAAGAACACTCGCGCCAAGCTCACCTTTCATACCAAAAAAAACTAAATTGAAATCGCTCCATCCGTTTGGGAGCTATGATGTCCCAGACAGACAGACAGACACGTCAAACTTATAACACCCCTTTTTTTTTGGTCGGTGGTTAATAAAATACAACCATCTTTACAAGAATGTGAGTGTGCATGCATGCCGATGCATCTAACCTTACGTAGCCAGACGGCAATTGGTGGACAGACCTTGCTAAATACTTCCAAAACAAATGGAATGGTACAGGTATCTAGTACTTTAATTTAATGTACATACATATGTATATCAAGTTACGCAACCTAACAAGCTTTGAAATATAGGTGTATATTTTTGGAAAAAGCGCAAAAATGTACACCTACTCGTATATATTTATTATAATTACCTTCATTACTCATTCAACAATTATAACCGTTTCCTTTCCACGAAATTGTTATCAGGCGGAATAATGAGTCAGAAACATGAGAGAATTTGTCGAGGTAGACAATTTATGATTGATAAATTCAAGCATACAATAATAGTAGACATAATAGAGCACAGATTAATCAGAAGACGGTGATAATGAAAACCTCCTTGACGTTCCCGTAAAAAATAAAAACAGTGCAATTTAATAAATACTAGCGGCCCGCCCGAATAATATTCTGTCAAAATAATGTCTATCTAAATCTTTATATATATAATTCTTCTGTGAGTGTGTATGTCACTGAACTTCTCTCAAACGACTGGACCGATTTTGATGAAATTTTTTGGGTGTGTTCAAGGGGATCTGAGAATGGTTTAGATTCACAATACGGTCAACTGGATATTGATTTTTGAGACGTGGGACAAGACAACGTCTGTCGGGTCGACTAGTAATAATATATAATAATAGACTAGTGCTATAAAATTCATCCGTAGAAAAAAGGTAGTCAAACCAAATATTGTTACCGGTTATATAAAAAAAAACATAGTTCAACCATTAAAACAAACAAAACTAATGATTACCAATTATTATTCGTAAAACGAAACATTATAGCATCATACAAACTTTTATGCTAAGCAAACAAACATTGTTCGGAGTAATTACTTAACCGAGCTCAATAACCTACCATTTTGCGGCGCTGTGTTGCCAGCTAAAGATTTGGGTTGCAACATTTTGTATTTTTACTTTTGCTGGACAGCGACAATTAATATTCATGTAACAAAATACATTTTTCTGGATAGCAACATCAATCTGAGAGCAACTATTAGGATTTTGTGGGAGTTTGGGCATCTGCAGTTGGGCTAAAGCTTGTATATGGTGGTATTTGACATCAGATGTAGGCAATTGAAATATAGGTAATTAATGTTGGTGAGTATGTCTACTAAAATAAATTAATATGTATAAAAATATATATTTCAAACAAATTACTCAAAAATCTTTATATATCTTCTGTATGTGTGTTAGACATTCAACTCCTCCTAAACGGCTGGACCGATTTTAATGAATTTTTTTGTCGATAATGGTTTAGACATACAATACGGTCAACTAGGTGTGAAGCGGGTGCGGACCGCGAGTGAAAAATAAAATCTTAAGATCTAAAACGCTAGGAAGGAGCGCTCACAACAATGCCTAGTGTAGGGGCAGACCATCCTCCCAGCTACTATTACTGGAACGGTTAATAATATATATTTTTTTATTATACAAAGAAAACACCCAGATCAAAGATAAAAGCTTCCAGGATTTTGATAAAATAAAATATAGTTATGAATAATATCAATTGCTGGAACTAAATCGTTAGACTGGGTTTCTAACGATTTAGTTTTTCGAAAATTCAAATTAGTCTGAAGATATTATTGTTGATTCTGCTTGCTATTTGAAATAGAAAGAAAAAGAACATATTTTAAAAAAGTGTTTCGGTACTAAAATAGAAATTAAATCACTCCTTTTAACACAAAATTGGACATTTATTTTATTGATCAAAATATAAAACAGTAATTAGGATAGAACGCCTACTAAACTAATTCTGATAACATAAAATTAAACTATAGTTTTAACTATGACAATTATGGCCACATGAATTGTGGTTTAGTTGGGAACACTGACTTTGTGGGGGGAAAGTTCCGAGTGCGATTTACTGCAGACGCCGCGTGTCGCTAATGTCTGTTACTTGCTTACTTACTTCACTCCTTATTTATGTGCCTCACAACATGGTGTTGCCATGTTGAGCCACCTTGAAGAACGATCTCGCGAACTTTCAAGTTTATGGGTTACCATGAAACCGCCAATTGCAATAGTACAAGAAGTTATTTGAAATTATTAATATAATACATTGTTGGTTGAAAAAGTACATATGGTACATATTATTATCACTTATTTACAAAAAAATAAGTGATAATAATAAGTCCAGGTACGTGAACTCACTTCCATAAGATATTATTATGACTTCAAATTTTTTTTTAATAATTATTATTCATATAAACTGAAAATTTACAGGTCTTAAATGAATGGCCGATGGGTGAGTGGATTAATTTCTAATTAATAGAATAAAAGGCAAAATGCACTGACACAGAATAGATATTAAAATACCAATTACGATTCCGCCTAATATACTAATGAATAAATTATAATACGACCATCTAACTAATGACCAATTAGATATAACTACAGAAATACGGATTATGAATTCGGAAACAAAAGCCAGAAAAATATAATCCCATCATTAAAAACGGCAACACAAAAACCTTTGATCACTACATTATTACATAATCCTGTTGTGCCTAAACCTTCCAAGAATAATCAACAAACATAAAGGTTTCTCCAAAGATCAAAGCAGCAGAAAGACTCCTCGATAGCGACGCGAGTGACGTCATTACTCGAGTACATTACGGGAACATTCCTCATTGTAACATCATATTCGTACGTTCGTGGCAAACGAGCTGGATGTGAATTTTTACGACCCTATAAATTTTTAACGTCTCAAGAAGTATCTTTTGCGCTGGCGAAAGAAAAACGCGCGACGGATAGGAATGAGTGAGTAGAGTGAGTACTGCTTCAGTGGAACGGTGGACGAATTGCTGCGCTGTAGCTAGCGGGTTCGATTCCCGAGAGGTCAACAACTTTTAACATACTTTGTATGTTTACATATAACATATTAAGGCCAAATGGCCTGTTTCAAAATCTTTGAGAAAATTTTTCAATGGTTAAAATATAGAGCAATCTTCGTCAGTTAGTCACTGACAGTTGTCAGTTGACTAAAAAGTTCTATATTATGACCATTGATTTATTTTACTCGCAGATTGTAAAATAGTCCCTAAAGTTAGCTAAGTCAATACTTGTTAATAGTTACATTAAGCTATCTCGCTTGTTCACCATTTGACTAAGCGAAATAGCTCTATATTTAGCTATTGTCTCTATATGTATTTTTTTAAAGATTGTGAAACAGTCCCTAAGCATAAAATAAAATAAGCAAAGAGTAGTTAGTCAACATCGTCCGCAGCCGTAATTAATCACGACAAGGGCGTGTAACAGAAGCATGTGCTTATCAAAGCGTTCATGGACATTATTTATGTTTCGATATATCGAATCGATATCGACGTAACCGCAAAAGTAACGTCATTTGTAAAAGGTGCGACATTCAACATTCTTGTACTTTTATAATTATCTGTAATGTCAGTATTTTAATTCTAAACTAGCATCCTGCTGTTTACAGGTATCACTAATTTTACATTTCTATGTACAGGTATCGTTAATAGATAGATTGATAGATAATATCTTTATTGCACACCAATGCTTACAGACTATCTTAAAAATAACAATCAATTGTTGTACAATCAGCGGCCCTACGCTTAAAGCGATCTCTTCCAGGCAACCCTTGGATGGATAGGATCTGCTAGGAACCCGAAAGACGGTGCACAAAGAGCATTGCATATACATAAATATTATGAAAAAGTAATAAAATAAAATACATACATTATATAAGAACAGGAGAAAATACATTTAAAAATTATATTATTATAATAAACGATAAATGTATTATTACCTAATATACATGAGTAGAAAATGCTGATGAACCATGCCTTTAAAGATGTTTAAAGATTTCGCTTTTCTAATGGAGACAGGAAGAGCGTTCCATAGACATGCTGCCCTCACTGAGAACGAGTCACCATATATTGTGTGGAGTGATTGGGAATTCAATTTTGAGCAGAAGAGTATCAGTGGAACGGAGATATAGAGAGAGATTAATTTTACATTTCTAAACATAAAAATGTATAAAATTAATTTAAAATCAGTACCTAATTCATTCATTTATTTACCATAGGAACTAATAGTGCGCTTGGTTTTGTTATAATTAGCGTACCTACATTGTGTATTTAAATGTAATGTATTTCGTAATTCTTTATTGTTTTTTTGGAGGTTTTTCTGTTCACCCTCTGAATCCTTACACGTGACCTCCGGGTGGTGCTAAGAACAGTCTCTGGTGGTAGGCTTCGGCCGCGTGAAACGATTACTTCGTGTTTCGTAATGTGTTCCGGCGAAGCCATCTTCTAGGTCTTCATGCTCCATCTTAGACCACGTTGTCCCTTTACATCAGGTGAGATTGAAAAGGCTTATCAAACATAAAAAAAAATTGCACACAAAAATTTATACAATTCTTAATAATAACCTAGGTCATGTACAAAGGCGAGCTTAAACCTAGGGTTTTCTTACAGCAAACCTTAAGGTATGGAGTACTATAATACAGAAATTATGGATAGCACGTACATACAAGTCAGAGATATATAAACATATATGTATATTGTTTAGTATTTAAAACTTTGGATTCATCGTAAGTAACGATATTTATATCTGAGGAATGATGGAAATATTAAAATAAAAAACTTAAGAATACAGGGGGTTGATAACAGTTAACTCTTCTACTCCAAATTAAGAGACATCTTCATCGGGAATAATGATTGGTACAACAAGCTCTCCCTCTCAAAGTCAGGGGCACGGAAAACCTTTTACAAACACCATAAACAAATTGAAAAAGGCCATAAACAACGAAACACCAATGGCTTCGAAACAAAGCGTTCTGAACCGCAATTCCACTGTTTTCTTCAATTCAATTTAAATAAAATATCCTATCTTTAGAACGGATAAATATCTTGTGAAAGAGACAATTTCTACGGACCTAATCGTGTTTGAAATCGAATTTTCCACACAAAAACAACTGATAGGAAGGTGGAAAGAGTTCAGCGTTCAACACTTGCAGAGTCACATTAAATTAACTTTGTTTACTGTGCGGTACGTTAGCTTTATTTTGCCGCTAGTAAAAGCTTTTCCGTTTCCCATTTATATACAATATAACTCTCACCAACTTTTAAAACGTTTTTTTTAACCTTTTAGACCCAATTTTAGCTTTATGCTTTAAATCGAGTTATTGAACCAAGTTCAACTATTGAAAAGTGTATATTCATTGTCAATTTGATCTCAATTTGGCAGTTAAACTAGTTTAGACTGATCTGATCGCGTTTATAGCCAATGGTGAAATAGGGGCTTAATTTTTTTCGTTTATTTTTTAATTGGGAATCGATTCAAAATAGCCAGGGTCATGTGTTATTTTCCTTGATTATTTTATTGTTGTTTAAACATTTATAAGTTAAAAAAAAAAAAAAACCTTTAAAGCTTTTTTTTTTACCTTTTTTTTTTTAACCTTTTACCTTTTTTAAACCTTTCGGAATGAGTTTGGACACTGAACTTTATGTAGTAGTTGGTAATTGTGTGCAATATGCCTTTATTGGTTTATATAATAATTATTATATAAACCAATAAAGACATATTCCATTCCTAAGAAGGTAATTATAATTATATAATCGTAAATGGGTAGGACCATTGTTATTTTCAAAAACCTGCAACACAGCCTTGACGCGAAAAGTACAAGTCACACAGTACTGTTAAAATATCATTTATTCGAAATCTAAAGCTCGCTATATTGATAAATCCCAAGAGTTATTTATTTGACCACAACAGATAAATCGCTGTAACATTATTAAACAAACTTTTTCACAGCAATAAAGTTAAAGTATATATGACTCTTAGAAAAATTTAGATATTTTAGGTTTAGACTGAGTCTAGGCTCATTTTGTCTGATCTATGTTTCAAAGTTACGTTTTATCCACGCCATCCTTCACAGACAGAGGCTACACGAAACTCATATATTAAGAGCTCAGAATAGCAATTTTAAAGCTTTACCATCGGTCAAAAGTCGGAACAAAAATAACAAAGAAGGTATTTTCTGTTGTGTTCATATGAAAATAGTAGTGCCCTGCGGTGTTACCCGCGTTGTCATCATCATCATCATCAGCTCCCTATTAACGTTCCCACTGCTGGGACACAGGGACTTCTCTCTTGACGAGAGAGATTAGGCCTTAATTCACCACGCTGGCCAAGTGCGGGTTGGTGAATGTCACATGCCCTTCAAAGTCTTTTAAAGTTTTCAGAACATGCCAGTTTCCTCACGATGTTTGCCTTCACCGTTAAAGCACGTGCTTAAAGCGCACATACATTTCTTAAGAAGAAAAATCCAGAGGTGCGTGGCGGGGTTTGAACCCACGACCTTAAAAATGAAAGTCGAGTGTCCTCCCACTTAGCCAACACGGCTTTTCTCCCGCGTTGTAATGAACCTTAATTACATTTTCCCGCGGTAAATCTCAGGCTCTAGAAAATCTGTGTACCAAATTTCATTAAAATCGGTTCAACAGCTTTTGCGTGAAAGAGTAATAGACAGACAAGAGTTACTTTCGCATTTATAATATTATTAAGTATATTAAGTATGGATATTGAACAAGTAGAGCGCGACTATCGCGTTTTTTATACATTAGGATCGGCTCAGTGGTTCCCATCAGGTTATTTACGTAACGAGGAGTTATGGTGCGCAATGCCGACTTTCGTTACAATACATTTTTTTTAAAACATTAATCATACATTTTAGATAGGTTTAATTTCAGTAATAAAAGGTTGTGAAATGATTTAAAGTATTTAGTCTCCAAGGCAAATTTTTTCCACCCTGTCAATATAACAGGAGATAGCATAAAGACCATCTTTACAATGACCGACCTTGTAATGTCTAGTCTAATGCCTAGCCGGCCCCCCTCGCCGTTTGGATTCGCCCCCACGCCCCGCGCCCCATACACTAATATTTTATTGTTATGTAAAAAAAAAAACACAATAAATGTTTATCTTATGATGAGGCTCCAGAGGCGTGGGCGGGCGGGCGGTGGGGCGCGTGATGACATTTTTGATAAACTTATTGCATGAAGTACACGTTCATGCCGAAGTAACTTGAACGTATTAAGGATGAATGCGGTAGATGTTGCAAAATGGAACTGGCCTTCGATTAGTCACGTGTTTTAAAACCACTCATTATATAACAGTGCCATAAAATACTTTTACACCATAGGATAAATGATTTATTATTAATTATAATTTCCCCTTACACCAATAATTTAAATTAAAAACAACACGCTTCAATTAATATTACAAAACCTATATTTCATGGACTGTACATTTTGTCGGCATACCGCGACTTAATTTATTTATACTTATGTATATATATATATATATATATATATTATAATAATATGATACAAAGAAAATTACATTTTTTGGCAATTCGGAATGGATGTTTGATGTTTCAAAAAATATTACATAGTAACGAAGGTCGGAATTGAACACCATAATTCAACGTTATTAAGACATTTGAGTCAGTTATTTTGTACAAAAAATATCTTTTTTAATTCATACCAATGTAATTGAAGTGCTTACTTCTTAAAATTGGGTCAACCGCTTTGTCTGTGTGAACTGTAAATAAAATTTTATTAAATTACGCGTCGTTTTGTGTGAATCCTACCTAACGCGTTACGGCATCAAACTGTATGTCATCCCTTTCTCTCACGCACAGGCAGCTATAGGGTGTCTCCTCCTATCTCACTCTAACAAACAGTGCCGTTGTATTTGCAGTTATCACTCGTACTGAAACTGAATTGAAAACTCGAGTCCTGAAACGCACCGGTTTATTAAATATTATATATAATAGGATGTGAATAACCATTTACTACGTAATACTCATGTACCTATAGTTATCTTATGAGTACGGTTCAATCACATGGAATAAGCAGTTAATTAAGATAACATTATTAATCTGCTTGACATGATATACATACTAAGCCAAATATAAGCATTACACTGGCTCAGAATAACCAATGTTATGTTAGGTTAATAACTTTATCTAATTACACATTCGTGTAAACACGACTCCTGTTCAGTTTCACCCTGTTATTATTTAGTAAATAAACAATAATTACATAAATTCAGATAGTTCAATTATGTTTAAACTTATCAAAATATGTTGTTGGGAATAATAATTATGTTTATAAAGTTATTAAATACGTTTAGAAATGTGCTTATCTAAATTATACATGATGCGATTTTTTCGTGTTTCGTAATGTGGTCCGTAGAAGCCATCTTCTAGGCCTTCATGCTCCATCTTAGACCACATCTTCACTTTACATCAGGTGAGATTGTGGTCAAATGAAGACTTATCAATAATAAAAAAAAAAAAAAACTTCTTAAATAAATAATAAAAATAGCCTCTAATACTGATAATTACATACAATTTATATAATGTATAAAAATATTTTTATTATTAATTTCATGCACTTTTAGTTTAATTAAATTTTTGAAAAATCATATATTTAAATATTTAATTTAATTAAATCTTCTTCTTAGTCGGTCGCTATTGACAGAGTGGTCGTGGTTATGGGGGTCCTTATGATGAGTTGCTGCGCCTGCAATGCGCCGCCATTGTTCCCTGTTAGTTGCGTTGCGGGAGCAGTCGGTAATGGTGGTAACATGTTAAACATTTAATATCAAATTATCGATTCCATAGTTAATTTAAAATCTCTTAACGTAACAATACCGTTTTTTTGTCGAAAAATTTAATAGAATTAAATTTTACTAACTGACCCGTTCTGGCATGGTCGGATCCGGTCAGGAGTTTTAAAGTTTTTCCCAAACATAATGACAGACAGACAGACAGACGCAACGGGGGACTTTCATTTTTAATAATTATACCTCTATGTATTTAGATAGTATGGCTTTCGCAACTCAAAATTTAAGACACACGCACACAAAATCTAATTGATCCCTCCTTCAGATCATTAGCCGTATTTGTTACCAAACGGTTTCAAAATGAAATTCAGTACCTTTGTTAGCGTTGTATAATTTCACTGAAGCTATAACGTAAAACATTTCAAATAATAATTAAAACCAATTATACTAATTATTAAGAATATATAATATTATTAGCAATTAAGATAGTTTGAATATAGTGAAAACTATAATCAAACTATCTAAATTGCTATAGGTAAGCGCTTTCAGTATCGTGTTTAATTATAATTTAATGAGGCTAGTAACAGTTTCGTTATAAATCTGTGGGAGTTAGTACGTCATTTGGCGAAACTTAATTGATAAATAATAATAATCATAACTGGCCAACTGTTTTGTAATATTTCTAGTAGAAATCTTTCTTCTAGAAAGCACCAGCGACTTAAAACCTGTTTCTTTCGTCCGTTCGAAATCGTTTTCAGCCGATGTCTACACACTATAAGAAACCTACCTGCCAAATTAAATTGTTTCTAAGGATTTTATGATTAATCAGAGAATTGTAAAATAGTGGTTTCCATTTTATGCAGAGATTGGTAACACAAACTTATTGTAAAAAATCATGAAGGCCGACAATGGACTATTAAAGCAGCAGGGTTTAATTCTCGCATGTACATAATGTGTTTTATAAAAACTATCATGATCAAAACATCTGAACAGCTATAGATTTGCACTTTCAGTATCGTGTTTAATTTTCAGCAAATGAGGCTAGTAAACAACTCCGTTATAAAGCTGTTGGAGTCAGTACGTCATTTGGCGAACCTTAATGGATTGCAGCGAGCCTGTCTCTACAGTGCTTTTTGCATAGTATAATGATGCCGCGGTTTGAGTTCTGCTTATTTTAGAATGGATTTATTGTTTGTAGTTGTGACCTAAATATTTATTCATTTATTTTCTTACACGCCCAGGATGACTCGTCGAGAATGCTTCTAGTATTAATTCCTGTGAATTCTTATATTGTGAATAGAGTATTAATAAATTATTTGATATGAATTTCTTACAATATATACAAAGGATTTAAAAATTAATCTTTCAAATAACAATTTTCATTTTGTATTACCACGAACTATGGGTCTAATATCTAACACAATAGACATCCAATTGCTAGCTAGGCACATATAAACAAAAAATATTTATTCATTGCTAACACAATGACAATTTTGGTTAAGGTTAATTAAAGAAACATAATATGGACAAATACTATGTTCTATTTCTAGTAGACATTTTTTTTTAGAAAGATTAAGAGATTTCGTGTGTGCTTTTAGGTGCCTTATTTCAAAAACAAAGGAATAAAATATTTACCATTTTTTACCCCCGACACAAAAAGAGGGGTGATATATAAGTTTGACGTGTCTGTCTGTCTATGGCTTATAGCTCCCGTTTTTTTTTTATGAACGGTATTTTTCACGCGAGTGTTCTTAGATATGTTTGACGAAAATCGGTTGACACCTTTAAAAGCTATGAGGGTAAAAATGGGTTAGAAAAATAAAAAACCTTCTAACTAATATACTCGAGTGGGGTCTCACATGAAGGCGCATCACATTCACATTACAAAGTAGTGAGCCTTTTTACTTTTAAAGGATCTAAAGTTTTGGAATCAGGGTTTTTTTACTTAGATTATATTTTATCAATTTATGTAGGTATTCACTTCATCTTTGATATTGTTTTTTTTTATTCGAATATGTGCTTGTTATTTTTTGTCTGTAACGCGAACAATTTGTTCTGTCGGAAGACCAGAGCTGGTTAATAGCGTGCTAGTAATCTGGCACATGCTAAGTGCCTGTTTTTCTAGCAAATTATGTTGTAAGCTTTATGTACTTAATTGTATCTATTTTTACGTTCAGCATTGTTTGGTAGAAACATAAATATATTTTATTTTTATATTCAAAAGAATCGTTTTAATTCTCATTTAATGATTTTTTCAACAACGTTATGAAACTGTAAGAGTTTCAACGTCATTTGGCGAACCTTAGGTAATGGATTGGAGCGAGCTGCCTCTGCAGTGTTTTTTGCAGACACAGTATAATGATCGCGGTTTTTGTATTTTGCTTATTTTAAAATAGATCTGGTGTAGCTGTGACCTAAATAATCATTGCTGTATGAAAATTTAAGCTAATGTTAGGGTATCTTTATATTACATAGATTTTCCCTTAATAAATATGTAAAATCATTTATTACTAGTTTTTGAAGTTTAGTTTTAACCGGTTTATTTATCAACAGACAAAAAAGGAGGTTCTCAATTCAACGCGCATCTCTGTTTCAAAAACTGTAGCGTTAGTTTTGCTTTTAACCATATTAACTAAGTTCTAACACTGATAAAATTATACCCAAGAACTTCTTTATTTACATTTTATTTGTTGCAAAATAAACTACAAAATGTTGCCTGGTGACCCGCAACACAGGTTTTATTAAACCCATCGCGGGCACCAGTCTCACACTTATTGCTCAATAATTCACTGATCACTTCTTCAATGTTTAGAGAGAGATAATTATGTAATAAGTGTTGAGAAAATAAATATATTATTATTATACATTGTGTTTCATAATTGTTATATAAAGCAGAAAGGGTGTTAGTGGCACGCACCAGAAGAACATATTTTGTTCTACAACATTTCGATTCGCCTTTTATTCGAAAAAAAACCTTCAATTTTTTAGCCTTATCTAATCTCTAGGTCATGTTGTACCTTGTATATTCACTTGTATTGTCTGTTGATAAATTTTGCCAACTACAGTCAACAGACAATAATCATAAAATATAGAGACGAACTTTACTAACCTCAGGAGCAAAACAAGCATTAGATATCTATGTCGACTATCGGTAAATTATATCGGCTTTATCTCGTATATAACCGGGATAACCGTTCCGTTCTTATCTCCGCGTCTGTGAGACAAAAACAAGACTATTATAAGAGATACTTTGATCGCTTTTCAAAGGAGTAATGGTAGCTTCAGAGAGTTCTTTTTAAAGTTATAATATTTGAGGTAAATTATAGATCAAATTTATTATAATACTGGCTGGTCCGATCCAGCTCTGCTCGGATGAGAAAACCTTATTTTTTATGTTAGATAAGCCTTCATTTGTCCACAATTTCACCTGATGTAAGTGACGATGTGGTCTAAGATGGGGCATGGAGACCTAGAAGGTACATGGCTTCTCCGGGCCACATTACGAAACACGAAAAAATCGCTTCACGCACTGGCCCAGCCCGGAGGGTGGTGACAAGCCGCGGCCGAAGCCTACCACCAGAGACTGTTCTTAGCACCACCCGGAGGCCACGTGTAAGGATTCAGAGGGTTACCACTTACGGACGTGAACAGACAAAACTTCCTTCCTGTTGAATCACTCTAACTATTGCAAAACACCGCATTAAGATCCGTTGAATAGTTTTTGATTTTACTACGAGTACCCATAATTTTGATTGGACAGACAGCGTAGGACTTACATTGAAAAATAAACATTCATTTTCTTGTATTAAACGCGTACGTTTTATTCTGTTAAAATTTGTATTTACAAGTTGTTTGCATAAAAGCAAATTAAATTGAAACAACAGAATAATTTAAGGATTAATTAATTAATCAACATCATCATCATCCACAGCCTGACTTCACCCACTGCTGGGTATAGGCCTCCTCTTGCTCATTACGGTCCTGTGCTAATTGCATCCAGGTGCGTCCTGCGACTTTAGCGATGTCGTCAGCCCATCTCGCTGCTGGACGACCGACGTTCCTAAAGGCGTTCCTTGGACGCCACTCAGTGATTGCCTTACTCCACCTATTATCATTTCGGCGAGACGAAATTAATTAATACTATTATTTTATTAATCCCTATAATTTATAAATCAAATTTTATCAAATTGAAATAGGTAATTTATTTGTATGAATGTATGTAAAAGTTGTCGAATGGAGACTGCGAATCGATAAAAGCAGCGTCGGTCCACCAACAAGATAGTTAAAAGGTAGATCAGCGAAATTCGAAAAAATCTATATTCAGCAGTGGGCATTCAACGGCTTAATATTATGAGTACTCTAACCTTCTCACTATTTGAATGATATTTTTTTCTTTCGTGTATGAACTTATTAAAATATAAATATAAAAGCTCTATCACACAGGTATTGTTTTACTTCTCTTTGAACTGTGACGTACCTATACACCCAAACAAAACAGACAGATCCCTACTACGGCATTAATGAGGTTATAAATTTGTCTATAACTGTGGATAGTCTGTCGCCCTATTACTTTGCGGCTTCTGTATGCCAAAACTCGATCTAAAATATTATATTACTAGCTGACCCCAGCAAACGTGGTTTTGCAAAATAAAAAATGGATGTTGGCCGATTCTCAGACCTACTCAATATGCTCACAAAATTTCATGAGAATTGGTCAAGCCGTTTCGGAGGAGTACGGGAACGAAAACTGTGACACGAGAATTTTACATATTAGAAGATAGAAGATAAGACCAGTTAAGAAAATTTACTTTTAAGTCCATAAATACTAGGTACTAATTTATTCTTAAAAGATCGTTCAAAAGTTCTTATAAGCAGGACAACATGAAACTTCTATTGGCATCTATACATAATATTATAAATTAGACTCCCCAGACAGTGTCTTTCTGTTTTTTTGTTTAATCGAATTATAATAATAATAGCAGTTGAAGGAGACGGGAAAAAATCAAGGATTTACTTTGAAGGTTCTTCTTCTTCTTGGTTTTATGGCTTGCACCGTTCGCTGGTTGCTACAATTCTGCCAGTGTCGTCAGTTACTTGATAGTATCGTGAACATAATGCAGCAAAAGATGGAATATTATTTACAACACCAAACTGATTAAGTTTAAGACCTTTCTGGGAATAAAACTTTTTTAGTAATTTTTATATAACGGTGACATTTTTGTTTTCAGTTGTTCGGCGTGTCCATATTCGCGTTATGTCTATGGATCTGCATCGAGCCGGGTTTCAATGAATGGATGACGATTCTGGAGCTGAAGAAATACTTCATTGGCATCTATATCATTCTCATAGCATCTCTGGGCATCATGGTGGTCGCGTTCCTCGGATGTGGTTCGGCGTTGATGGAGAATGTGTTGCTTCTATACGGCGTAAGTGTAGAAATAGCGAGGTGACTCACTTTAGAAAATAGAAAAAAAATCTCTCTTTCTTTCTTCAAAGAAAATAGAATAAATAAATGAAATGAATGAATGAATGAAATGAATGAATGAAATGTAGATAGATATCTTCTAGGTCTTCATGTGCCATCTTAGACCACATCGCCACTTAACATCAGGTGAGATGGTCGTAAAATGAAAACTGTTATACAAAAAAAAACAGTCCGTCTACAATCCCGTCTAAAAATACTGGACACGTATTAATCGCTGTATTCATTTAAGAAAAAAGTACACAGCGCAGAGAAATATCGACTAATTATTTTTTTTAGTTATCTAGCCTGTCTATTGGTACTAATTATACAAAGGTGAATAACTTGTTTGTTTATTACTGCCCATTTATTACATATTTTACCGCAAAGACATACGTAGTTCCCGCGGAAACATCCAACGCCGTGGCATGTAAAGATACCCACTTAGCAAGTGCTAATAATACTCAGAGAGCAGCCACAGCGCTAATTCAATGTCACCTTAATATGAGTTTCAACTGATTTTGTTTTGGGTTGACTGTCTCAATTGTCGTTCCATCTGACATAGTTATGTGGTGCGGAAAGGTTGGACAAGTGTTTAAATACATATTGTATTATGGTCAGAGCATTTAATGAGAATAATAATCATAGCCTTCATAAGTGTGTGCTGTATTATCTGGAATCATTCGCTTATTAGGGCGCTTTGAACTAATCTGCTGTCAGTATTTGATATTTGGTAAACATGAAACTGAGTTTCAATAAAGCGTTTGATACAAATGATTTCGTTGAATTTCGTCGGAAATCGTTCCCGCAAAATTCAACGAATATCTGATAATTAACGAATGCAAATACAATATCATATTTTGTTTCCGTGAATTGATCATTGAGCATAATACTCCAGATTATAAGTAATGTCATTGCACGGGATCTACGCTCTAATAGACGATAGCGTTTCTGTATAAATTGTGCATAATAACAGTTTAATAATATTGATAATTCAAGATATAAGGGGTTGAATAAAAACACCTACTATGTGACTACTAGTCACATAGTAATGTCCCAGTATGATGTTACTAAGTCCAACATACATTTCCGGCTTACGGAGTGTATAAAAATTATAAACAAAAAGGAAGGATTAAGTTCAATGTATATTTTATTGAAAAGAGAGAGTGGGAGAGAGTGACTGGAATAATTCACAAAATCAAGACACACCTACATTAATTGTGTTTGTATTCCACAGTACATAGCCTCACAAATCGCTGTATTTGTGTTCGGTCTGATTGGCGCCTGTGTAGTCCTCGACTTCTCAACGTATGACTCGAGCATCCAACCGCTCATCCGTGAAATTATAGTGCGGCTCATGAACAACCCACAACACGAGGGCAGTCGGGAGATCTTGAGGATGGTGCAAGAGGGGGTAAGCAAACTACCCTTAATAGGTTTCAGTACAGACATACATCTACCTAAAACGCAAATGAACCCCGACAGAACGTCGAGGTCCGTCGCCGCTAACTTCAGACCACCGCGTCTGTTGTTGCAGCGGACGGCCGTAAAAAATATTAAATATTTTCTCTGGTGGTAGGCTTCGGCCGCGGGCTTGTCACCACCCTCCGGGCTGGGCCAGTGCGTGAAGCGATTTTTTCGTGTTTCGTAATGTGGTCCGGAGAAGCCATCTTCTAGGCCTTCATGCTCCATCTTAGACCACATCGTCACTTTACATCAGGTGAGATTGTGGTCAAATAAAGGCTTATCAATAATAAAAAATACATATATATATATATATATTCACGTTACGTTGCCGCGTCTGTATTGGACGTTTGATCTGACTTTGTGTGTTAGGAGACGACATATATCGGAACAAGCGATACTGCCGCGCATCACTTGGATTTCATATTGCTATTCAGGTTGTTATTCAGGCAAAAGTTGGCACGCTTGGTTTTAATACAAATCGTGATATGTATGTGTATGGGTTTAAGTATAACACAACATCTGCGGAACTTTAAAGTATTAAACTAGTAGAAAAATATTCTGAGCTAAAACATCCGCAGATGTGGCCTACACCTAAACGTATCTCCTAGATCGTTAAATAGTTTTTTTTTTCAACTCAAAACTTTTTTTTTTTCAACGAAACGTTTTTAAATGGAAACCAGCATTGCTCATCTACCAACAGTAGATTTCAGATGACTGTAATCCAAATTATGAAAACCAAATTGAAAAAAAAAAGTTTGGTATTGGATATCATGTTGCAGATTTGCCAACAGAAGAGGAGTATGTATGTCATACGGTTATAAAATCAATTTAAAAAAATATAAAAATTAAACACTTTTACACCCATTTGTAATATTTTTTGCAAACGTAAAATCAAGACGTTACGTAACGTAACGCATTCGCGCGATTTGGACTAAATTTGTACGTCGAAAGCAAAGAAGAAAATCATAGTTCCAAAGAAATTTTGGAACTATGATTTTCTTGATGTTTCACATTCCTATGAAATTTATATAGCAAAAAAAGGTCTTGTATTTTGGACGAGCAATCAGTCTTATATAAGAATCTCTAAAAGAAGAAGGGTCTAAATAGAATCCTAATGTTTTATTAAGTGACAAAACCTCACTTTTAAATTATTATTTTTTTATGCAGAAGAATATTAAGACACCACAACACACAGGATTCGAATCCTGTTTGCGAGGGTTACGAATGTGTCTGATCCTATTTTTTAAGTAGTCATCATGTTTATTCTTTTAAATAAACTTTTGTGGTCTATGAATATAAATTTGTAACGTCATCGTGCCGTGACTGAATAATTACAAACCAGCGTGACCAAGCCCCGGGCACTCCTAGTCAGTTAATGATTTTTACTTTTTAATTAGAACTACTGAATACATTTAAATAAAATTTTTAAGCTACTCAAGATAATTTATTTATGATCTAAGTAACTATTTGTTAGGATTATGATACGTATAAGATATCAATCAATCAATGCCTAAAAAAAATAATCTTCGAACAAAAGTCAAAGCCACTAATTCTAAAACCCAAAAATATTTTCATCTGTTTGCGCATGAATACATTTAATTACCTATAGGAAATCTCGCGAACTTCAACCGCTTTTTGATTTTCTACAACGAACACGATTTTTAATCCAAAAAATGCAATCGTCCTGTACACAATCGAGACTGAAAGAGGAATATATTTTCGCTGTCGAACCGAGTTTTAAAAGCGAAAAATTGTAACACCTAACGAAGCAAACATCACAAGCATTTTGGGGAATATTGGTTCGAGTGACGAGCAGCCGTTTGTGTCACACGAGCGAGGAAAATAGAAACTTGAAAAACTCTTACTGGAATACAATTTTTGAACGTCCTTTGAAAGTTCACTCTGGGTTTATCAAAATAGTAACAAAACAGAACATAAATGAAATGATATTTACTTAAAATTATTTTCGCTACAGTGTTAGGTAGACTGGTTTCAACAACAAGTAGCCTGAAGCTACTGTACATAATACATAACAAATTGCATCATTTATCTGATTAAAGAGTTTTTTTTTAAATAAATTTATTTAATAAGTTATGAGTTAAACTCGTACACAGAAGGTTTTGGCTGTTTCTCATTATTGGGTCAAAATAATGCGACCACGAGAAAACAGGCAAAGCTTCATTATTATAAATTATTATCTGGAAACAACACGCTCAAGGTACCTATTCACAGCACAGATTTTTACACAAAATCCTTTACTGTTCAGGCAATTCGGTTGTGGAACCAATTGCCTAAGGACATTAGAAATGCTCCATCACTCAACTCTTTTCGGAATAGCATTAAACAATTTTATTTTAATAAAAAAACATAAAAATTTTGGTCATAATTTTGTTTATGTTAGCATAAGGATAAATTTAATTTAGTATAGGCTAGTTTTAGGTTTAGCATTAGATATAGGTATTTATATTGTTTAAGCCACCGTCCATAAAATATGTAATCTTTTTTCTCTCCATCCACGGTTGTCTGGAAGAAATTGCTTTTAGCAATAAGACCGCCCATTACGCATTCTAGGTTTAGTTTTAATTTCATATTGTATTGTACATTTGGTGTGTAATAAAGTATATTCTATTCTATTCTATAATTTTATTATAAGACGAAATAAATAATGTACTCTTTTATATAAAACTTCTATGTATTTTTTTTGTAACATAATAATAATATCGTGGTGATATTGAAGAATGAAGTAGGTACAAATTTTATGTA
The DNA here is from genome assembly GCA_929108375.1 of Gymnoscelis rufifasciata. Taxonomy (NCBI): domain Eukaryota; kingdom Metazoa; phylum Arthropoda; class Insecta; order Lepidoptera; family Geometridae; genus Gymnoscelis; species Gymnoscelis rufifasciata. Next base: position 4,309,715 of record OV815302.1, on the reverse strand, counting down.
ATGGACAACTGAATTCGGGATAAATACTCATTATGTAGCCAAATAATTGAATACCCATTAATCAACTTAACATTTACAAATACAAATTCCAGATTGGTTGTTGCGGGGCTGAAGGACCAATGGACTACCTGAACATGAACAAACCTCTACCTTCCGAATGCCGAGACTCCGTCACTGGTAATGCCTATTTCCACGGATGCATCGACGAGCTGACTTGGTACCTCGAAGGGAAGACTAGCTGGCTAGCTGGGATTGTACTGGCATCTTGTATGATTGCTGTAAGTCTAGATAAAGCGATTATACCAACATCAGTTTCAAAAACAAAAAAAAAACAAAAACATTTATTCAACAACTTAATATACAGTAACAAAGTTTGAGATCCTCTTATAAGTAAAATCAGTTTTAAATTAACCAATAAAGTGTAAAATGGCTGAATAAAATTGTTAATTATTCGTAAAATATTCTAGTGAGACGTCAGACAACTTCAATCTGTCATTATAGTTTGTCTATTATTAGTTATTAACCTTATCCTGAATATTTTCTCGTCGTTAGGGATCACGATGATTCAAACTAAATTGCAATTATGTTATTGTTTAGTTGATGGTGATCATTAAGTTGTTTACTCGTAGTATGCATTTTTACAGCATTATAAATTCAAGAAATTAGAAAGAACTGATCAATGGTTCGAACATTTAAAGAACATGAATTAATAACGCAACAAGATGAAACAACTTTAATTTCATTGAGTTACGTTAATCTCGATAATTAGAATACATTTAATGAATCTGTCCAAGGGAATCTGTTCGTCGTTTTGAAGGTACCACGTCATCCAGATTTTAAGTTGACCTGCTTTTAGCCAATCTTCCATTTTTCTTGTCGCTGGATGTCATAAACACGGCGAAACTATTATTTCAAGAACAGTTGCGACCTAAGTATGTCAGCAGTGCCTAGCGGTGTAGCCCGCGTTATAATGGATTTACCCACATAATTATTATTTTCTTCCCTTGTTAAAATTAGTCTATACAATACAATAAGTACTCTTTATTGAATCACCAAAATTACAAAAACCAAAATATCCTTTGTTTCTTTAAGGCTGTAGGCTAGATAGCCTTAGCGATTTAAATTGATTAAGTAGTTCTGCCGTAAAAGCGAGACTGACAGGCAAACCGACAATTATCTTCTGTATATTAATTTTCATGTTTTAGAGTTGATATACTTTCTTTTTTGCAGGTTATCAATGCAGTTATGTCAGTGGTGCTCATCCAAGCAGTGAAAAAAGAAGAAGATGAAGTATCGATGTATAAAAACTAAAGTTACGTTCTAAATAATTAAGGTTTTTTTTATGTTAGGTATATTTCGAAGTCGAAACTATAATCACTTTGTGTCAACGCTTTGTGTTTATTTTGATAACCACCGTAAAATAATGTAATCATAGTTGAATTTTGAATAAAGTATTTTTAAATATTTATGTATTCCATTAAATTCCTACAAAAAAAAAGATTTATAATAACATAACTCTTTACTCGTTTCACTCGCGTAAGTATGCAGAGTCAATTATCTTAATAAAGGGTTAAATACGTGTTCCCGAGATGAAATGTAGGCTACGTCCTTTTCCGTACTCACAACTATTTTTATAAACAATACTAGTTGAGTAGATAATAATTCAAAAGGTAACAAACAAACACACACACAAACAAACTGCATATTCGTAAATGTATCCGTTAAGATACACGCATCCATGTAAAATTGAAACATATTTAAGCTCGCAAATAAATGTGTCTGACAGCAAACATGCTATGAAAAAGTGGGGGCACCTCCGTCAAAAACACATTAACAGTGTTTTTCCGCAGTTGATTTGTTTTTTGTGTACTAGGGGAGCAAAGTTAATGTACTGTCTGTTTGCACAATGTCATAGCAGTATTTACGTTAGCAGAACAATCAATCGCAAATGTGTTTATACCAGGGAAACACGAAACGTGTACCGGTATTGTTTATGGTACACGGACAATATGTCTGTATCAATTAACGGAAATTCGGGATTAATATTATTGCCATGCTGTTTTGTGGACTTTATTTAAATATTGTACTGTGAGAACAGTGGCCCATACTTTTGGTTAGCATAATACAATTTATAGGGTGGATTTTTTAAAAGGGACTATAAGGCAGGTTTACCGTTGAAGTTACGAAGAAACTTTCCAAGGAGACCATAAATTATAAAATATTCTGAACTGCATTCACAAATTTTGAAAATAAGTTTCAGAAAGCTATAAAATACAAAAATTTAAAATCGATTTTTTATCTCATACGAAGGAAACCTTTTTTGCAGACCATCCATCAATTATGAAGATATTTTGAACTGCATTCACAGATTTTGAAAAATGTGACATTCAGCTAGAAACAATGTTAAAAACATACTAGCCATTAACCTCTAGAATCTCTGGATTTCACTGAAAGTCTAAATTAAATAAGTCCCATGGCAAAAGTACGTTTTAGAATTAAATGTATAAAATGTCCTTCTACATTATCCTTACCATTTGTTTGCAAAATTCCAATACGATTGCTTTAGCAAAAATCTAATAAAGTTACAAAAAACAAATTAATATTAATATTTTCCCAATATACATTGAATTAATATAGTAGTCAAGAATTTTTATATTTCGAGGGATAACTATGTACTAGTAAAGGCTTTTTTCACTATCTCCGAGGTATATAATTTAATAGTCAAAATAGCCTCATCATCACCTTAATAACGTTCCCACTCCTGGGACACAGGGACTTCTCTCTTGGCGAGAGAGATTAGGCCTTAATTCACCCCACTTGCAGGCCAAATACGGATTGGAGATAATCATAGCTATGTTTGAAAAAAAATCGAACGACATTGATAATTTTGATATGCTGCCGCGTAAGTTTTTTTGATAATTTTGTGATTGTTCCACAAGTAGCGCTATACTGTTTATTTTTATAATTAAGTTTTTAAGAAATGGTATGCAATAATGTTATCATCTATCTCTTTATCGTTTCTCTTTTGCGTCATTATTGTAACGGAGTTCCTATAGTCACCTTATAGCCCCGTACGAATATTCACCTCTGCATCATCATGGTGGCAAACATCGTGAGGAAACCGGCATGTTCTGAGAAATTAAAAGAGTTTGAAGGACATGTGACATTCACCAACCCGCACATGGTCAGCATGGTGAATTAATCTCTCTCGCCAAGAGAAAGTCCCTGTGTCCGAGTAGTGGGAACGTTAATAGGGTGATGATGTGATAATAATCATCATGGTATCGTTCTTATAAATAGAGTAGATTGACACGTATTCATACGATTGACACGTGCGTGCGATATTTCAGCCCAATCAGAAAGCGAGAAGCGTATCAAATTTATTACAATCCGGTTACAGACAAACATCTGGACAGTTATAACTAAGGTTTAAATATATTTATTTCTTAGAAGAACAATACAGTTCACATAACAGAGAAAACATTTTTCTAATTTATAGCGAACGCTCACTTCCTTGAATTATACAAAGCGAAACTTAAACTAAGTAATTATTTAGCTTATCTAAAGAAACAAACAAGACTACTTATTTACGCTCTTGATTAAAAGCACACTTACAACTAAATAAAAGCTTGTAATATATGAAAATTATACTCGTTATATGTACTTTATTCCATGTTCCATCTTCTTTGTGAAACTTCCTCGTACACTCCTACAAATTGCGAACAACTTAACTAAAGGACGTCTTACACTAGTTTTTCCGAGGAGCACACTTGAAAAACCGTTTACTCAACTGCTTATCGGTTTTCCTACAGACGTTTCTTAAGCGAAGAATGGGATAGCAATTACTACTATGAATGAAGAAATAAATTGTATAATTAATACATTTCTCTCGTGAATAGGGTGTAAAACGAATTCTTTGTACAGCAAAGGTGGATTTCGGCGTAAAAGTTATCACAAGTGAAATTCCCGATAAAATCGCTTATGAGATTACCAGACCGTCACACAAAAATAAAAAATATTATAGTTTGAGTTTTGTTGCACGAGTAGGTATATATTCATTTACAAACTATAAAGAACACAAAACAAAAAAAGGTTACAAAATAACAGTTATCAAGTTAATGTCCATAAAAGTGTAAAAGCCCTTATACCTCAAGAGAGTCTATAAAGTGTGTATTACAACAAATATTACGATATTTATTTCATAACAATGTTTTTTAACATGCAGTTCAAGAAAACGTTCTATCTACCACACAGATAAATTTATTAAAAGCAAATGCCGTGATGAACTCGAGCGAAGTAAGTCAGCAGCCAACCGACAGCGACAAAGCGTTTATAGTAGCTTCCTGCATCTAAATTATTTCCTCCACCTAGACTTGTCGTGGAATACAACATCTTATATGAAATTTACTTCACAAGACCAATCCACGAAGATCCATTCTTCCCTAAGATCTAACCAATCTCCGCATCTCAGAAAGCTCTTGATAAACTGGGCGTCGAACTATCTGCTCGCTTCATTTGTTGCAAGTGATAAGTCCTGATACCGCGATGTTTGAAATGTTACTTATTAGAGGAAATGAAATATAACAGAGGAATAAATAAGGACTTTGTTATAAGTTCGCAGACGCTGGGGTTGCGGCGGGGTTGGAGAGTGTTTCTGTTATGGTTTTACAAGTTTTGTAATTGTGTTAAGCTTTGTTTATACCACTCGAGAAAGAGAGTACTTGACTTGCTTGAATACTTTCAATTATTTTTATACCACTCAATGTTCTGTTTATTTTGTGTGAGTAGTTTTATTATATCTTCAATTGACCTGTCATTTATAAAATAAAACACGTTCTTACAGAAAGCTAGGTATATTGAAAATGAAAAATGGAACTCACATACACATATTGAGTTCATGTCGGTTTACTTATTTAAAATCCTTTTTTGTTACACGTAAACCATGTATCAATCATAAAAAAAATATTTCTTAAGAAAACATGGTTAATGAACTTTCAGGGTTTAATTATTCAGTCAAGGAAAGTTCTTGAAGCGATGAGTGCGCCGTGCTTCGCTTTCTTCCAGCCAGGATAGATTATCACTTACGACAATTTGGGCAGTGATATCCAACCAGTTATGTTTATAAGTAGAAATTCTGATTCTCAGAACAAAAATAAATGGACTAAAGCAAATGGTGGGTACAAAACACTCTTCCAATGGCAAGTGAAAGGGACTAGAGTTGACTACTTATCACCCAGGCGAACGTTCGTTCACATATCCGGACAGGGTCTAATATCCGGTGCAATGTTAGTCGGCAAACATCCACTAGTTGGAACAAACACAGCTTAACTCCTAATTGTTTGCTGGCTGACCTTGTTACAAATGAATTCCGAATCCTGGGATCTTGTAGGTAAGAGTTTACGATGGAAGCGAGTTTCTGTTACGTTTGAATGGGAATTAAGCCTGAAATACTCTAACTTGTTTAACGATGTTCCAAGAATTGCGTTACTAAACTTGTAGTGGTTGTTAATGTTGTGAAATGATGTATTAATTGTTTATGTATAAGACCTGTTCCTTAAACGAAATGAAATATCTCAGAATTATGAAAATGTTGTTTATTGGGCCCATTTTTTGATGGAAGGTTAATATTAGAGCAAACTATGAATATTTCAAATACTCTTTATGTCAAGTTTACTCGAGGGTTATTTAAAACTTGAAACGGTTATTATAACTTCTATGATTTGATGATTTTTGTCAAATGTCGTTACCCGTTTTAAGTATATTTAAGTTAAAAACCATATTAATTTCTAAATTTATATCGATGGTAACATAATATTATAGGTATAAAAAAATGTTTTTGTTACTTTAAAATTTTGTGTTGTCCAATGAAAGGTTACCTATGATCGCTTTATCAATTTAATTAGAAAGTGCCCAGTTATAGAGCATCAAAGTGAATGTTCATGATTTTTCGTTTGCAAAAAAAAAAAAATATGGGATGATAACTTTAATGACATGGATGCTATTGGCATAGGACTAAGATTTTGTCACGGGTTTTTTATCCGTGAGAATCGTCCAGCCATATTTTTTATCATAAGTCAAGAGCTCACCGGAATCAAAACATCGCTAATGAAGCAAGAAGGGTGCAAACTTTATGAATTCATTAGGAATTCAAGAGCCGGGTTTCTTTTAAGTAATCGGATTCGTGTTACGAACAATTTCGCAATTTCGCAAATGCAAATTCAATCTGGTCATCAGGTCAACTTTTAACGAAATTAAAACTGAATTATTTTTATCTGCATTATAAATGTGAAATAGGTATATTAATTGGTAGTAATTGAGACGTAAAATAACTAGTGATTGGATATTCTAGTTTTTTATTATATTAGCCTACGTTGTCCCACTGCTGGGCAAAGGCCTCCCCCAACTCCCTCCAACAATCCCTGTCCAGAGCTGTTTGCCACCAGCTTTCCGAAAAGTCTTGAAGGTCGTCTCGCCAACGTTTTCGGGGCCGACCTCGCTTCCGACTTTTATTTATTTTATTCTAGTTATAAAATAATTAAAAAAAAAGACGAGTGGCACTCGGAGACTGCTGCGGTAAAGCTGTTGCATGGCAATTTTAATCAACTTATGCAAATATAATATATTTATTTTAGTTTTTTTTTTCTTTGATATTAATTCAAGTTACACTTTGAGCGTGGTGACCGATAAGAAAACAAATTTGTAATCGCATGCGCAGTAACGCTGATACAACCAATGCCACTTAAAAAGGCGGGTTCTGAACTAAAGAGGAGGTTTTTGGAGGTTTTGGCTGTTCACGTCCGTAAGTGGTAACCCTCTGAATCCTTACACGTGACCTCCGGGTGGTGCTAAGAACAGTCTCTGGTGATAGGCTTCGGCCGCGGCTTGTCACCACCCTCCGGGCTGGGCCAGTGCGTGAAGCGATTTTTTCGTGTTTCGTAATGTGGTCCGGAGAAGCCATCTTCTAGGCCTTCATGCTCCATCTTAGACCACATCTTCACTTTACATCAGGTGCGATTGTGGTCAAATGAAGGCTTTTCAATAATAAAAAAAAAAAAAAAAAAGAGAGACGCGTGAAATTTCAAAAAGTCATTAAAAGTTCTGCTATTTATCGATAGATGGAAAAACTAAAAATAGTATCAACGCTGTGCCGGTCGCAGTGGGAGGTGTTAGGTTATTTTTCGTTACGGAATTTCTGGATTCGGTCTCAACGCTCAAGGCCCGCGATAGAAGCTATGTAATAGCTTAAAAATAATAATATATTTACCTAACTAACTTACTTAAAAAAAGACCATTTCTTTATTTTTTGACTAGTTGGACTACGAGTCGTGTTCCTGAGATCAAAGGAACAAATTATGCTGTTTTCAATTTTGTATAGATTTTGAAATCAATTTCTGGAAACAGAGTATGTCAGTGCAGCAGGTTAGCAATAAAAAGCAGTGTTCGGCTTGGTGCAGTTATAACTGTTTTGTAAGTTGTAAGACTATTTTTAAATTAAAGTGAGGTATCAGCAAATTATACAATTTCATAGTTATCCTTTACATGATCGGTCAATAATATATATTTTCAAAAAAGGTAAAGTCCTCATATGGATTCCTGAGGTACACCCATTCAAAATGGGTTTTTTTTTGGTTTTATAACAATGCATACACTTTGTTTTGTTTATGGTTCAATGCTGAAAATTTCCACAGATCTTACAAAGAAAACTCCAGGAAAACCTGCAAGTATTGACTGTTACGACGAAATTGTTGTTTATGGTTTCTATTAGAACCTGAGAAGTGTACGGATGCCAATAGAACTTCGTTAGTCTAAAGGCGGGCGATAAATCTCAATGTAAGGCCACCGCTTCTATACAGCATTAGGATCGACATTTCTTTGTTCTGCTATGCTAGAGCGATTGCACATTGTACGCGATATCGCTCAACTAAGAACATAGAACCTACCTGTACCTTATGAAGAATTTTGGTGCCCTGACTCTTCTTCTTATTTTTTGTCAAGACTTCATAAATGTGCATTCTTCATTTTAAGATCTGGGTCCACAAATCATTACTGTAACATACTTGCTTATTACGTTTGTCAATAGTCAATTAATGTAAACTTAAAATAAAACTGTTTTTTTTTTTATAGTTACTTAATTGATTGTGCATGTCAAATCTGAACTGACGAATTATGTAGAGCTGTATCAATAACCTAATATCTAAATATAAACAATTTCTATTTTAATGAAATTTTCTACAAAAACAACTCTTCTAACGAACGTCTTTAAGTTTTTTTCTTACAAAAAAACTACAATACTATGCAATACTGAAAATTTCTCAAAAAGTAACTAATAACAAAACTCCCCACATACTTCAATCAGGATTATTTTGGAAGTACTAAATCTAACATTAAAAAAAAACAACAAAAACCGACTGGTTTCTAAAAACAGTTTAAAGTAACAAACAAAACTAAAATCGATTTCTTAAGAACATTTTATAATAATTCATAAATAACTTTAATCTTCCCACTATGAATCCTTGATAAAACTTCCTTCGCAACAATCACAATTGCAGCAGTTAAAGCAATTACCCAGGTGCTGGAACTAAGGAAATTGTTCAATATCCGCTGTAATTCCATTTATGTGTATGGAACCGCAGACTGCAAGTACAAACAGGCAGATTGGAATCGTAATGATTGTATTTAAATCTAATGTTATTGTATTAGTATCCAACAATAAGCCTTTATTTATCTTCCATTATAACGACTAATAATTATTAGTCGTTAGTATATATTTCTATTTTATTTTACGGCTGTGACTTGTCTTGTAACAAATTTCAAATTAATCTGCCTAACTGTTTGCTATGGTTTGATTTTCAAATTAATCTGCCTAACTGTTTGGTATGGTTTGATTTATGACAAACATTGGGACAAGGTGTTTTCTTTAATGGTATATACATCGGAAAAAAACTTGTCATTTTCATCCGGCATTTTGAAAAAAAAAACCGTTATTCTCTGGCCAGTGATGATAAGCCATGTCAATCGATAGAGTAAATGCTTACATACAAAAAGTTTTAAGGGACCATAATGGCTCGGTTTCCGAGATATTTCGGTTTAGAATGTATAAAAAATTAAACGCGTAGGTTTTTCAGTATATAACAAATACAATAAATAGGCTACTACTTAGTAGTAGTTATACCCTCAAAAAGTTTCTAGTATTATTTTTTATACTTTGGTATTTATTATAGCATATATTTAAGTAGTAAATACCGCGGGTATTTACTACGACGCAGGCAAAGTCGCGAGGCACAGCTAGTAAACTCATATGTAGTGATGTCATAATAATGTAGATCCAATCATCATCAACATTTCGGTCACAGGGAAACATGAGACAAAGCTATTATTTTAAGGTTGACGAGACCATAACCCACAACGCTGGTCCATTCCTGGTTGACATAATTATCATCATCATATCAGCTGTGGGACGTCCTCTGTTGAACAAAAGCCTTATAGACTTCCAGTTATTTCGATTGAAGGCAGGCTGCACCCACCATGTACCTGCAGCCTTTACCAAATCATCCATCCATCTAGTTGGACGTCTTACGCTGCGCTTGCCGATCCGTTTTCTGCATTCTATTTTCCATGCGGCTTACAAGCCGGCTACAGCCCTAACTAAGATTTTTAATACCGGACGACTTGGTGAAGTTAGCGGGCTTGTGGTAGTTGCAGGCTGCTACCGACCGAAGCTACTGGAAGTCTTTGTGACAGACAAGTGCACGTCCTATGGCTGAAATGATGATGATGATGTAGCCTTTCGTAATTATGCAGGGGATACCACGTGCCACCAGGGGTTGTTACGATTACCTATGATTGTGTTTGTAACCCATTCATTAGGTATATCTATGATCTATTAGTTACAGTAAAATCACAAAAGCTAGGCGTTTGTGATTTTGCTGTTACTATGGACTTCGTTAAAAATGAAAATTGAAACTAAACATTGGAGAATATAAAGCATGGCACCGACACACCAGAAAGTTCTGTTGTTTTCATCGTTTCTGTGAGTTGGTAAAAAAAGCAACAGTTTTTATTACAGAGGAACTGTTATATCGTTGTTTCAACCCAAAGTTTTCATTTCACGGCCTTGAAGTAATTATAATGGTTTCGTTTCTTCGAGACTGGTTTTAAGATGTTTTCTCTACCCTATTTATAGAAGAGCCTTTAGTCATCTTAAAGTATGAAAAGGTGTTCAGTGTAAAAGGAGTAGGTTGAAAATGAAATTAATTATGTGAATAATTTTCGCGTTATTTATAAAACCTTGTTTTTTAAGGACTTTGAGATCATTGAAGTATAAAGACATTTCCATCCAGATAAATAAAAACTGGCGTCTTATAAAAACACTTTTTTTTTTATTTTTTATGCTCGATAAGCCTTCATTTGACCACAATCTCACCTGATGTAAAGTGACGATGTGGTCTAAGATGGGACATGAAGACCTAGAAGGTAGATAGATGGCTTCTCCGGACCACATTACGAAACACGAAAAAATCTTCACGCACTGGCCCAGCCCGGAGGGTGGTGACAAGCCGCGGCCGAAGCCTACCACCAGAGACTGTTCTTAGCACCACCCGGAGGTCACGTGTAAGGATTCAGAGGGTTATCACTTACGGACGTGAACAGACAAAACCACCCACATACACACATATCCGATCAAGATATCTACATATTAATTGAAGCAGATGCATTACCTGAGCCTGTGCGAGACAGATACCAGTTTACCTAACATTAATTAGGATAGCCGCCGAGGATTCAATACACAGTGATTACAATACGTAGTGTGAATGCGTTCTCGTTACACACACATAGTCATTAGCACATATAGATAATAAGATGACCCAGTTATCAGATAGGCTGATAATGTTTTGCTTTATGCCAGCTCAGTGAACCGTAAAAAGATGATAAATTAATAATTAGAACCGTTAAATCGCTCCATAATATTATCGTTAAGCTATAATTTTAGATCATTGATGTTGAATGTATTTGTTGGTATTTTTTTAGCGGAATCAAGAGTTCTGTGTTTTAGTTCGATTTAAGTAAGTTATAAATTCATTATCTTATTATATAACCTTATTAGCTTAACGGCTAAATCGAAACAGGTCCTTGAGTATACCACAAAAAATTGTTACCGTTTGTGGTCCTATTAATGGGACAAAATATTGGGACTACGAGCAAACAGCCATGATAATAGAAAATAAATGTCTAAAAATCGATTTTTTCTTCCAGATCGAATAAAAAAACCAATAGGTACTTACTAAAAATACGATTGTAAAACAGTTTTCATCCTTCAGTTTTCATAAAATGTCTCAGGAAAATCACGTGGGTGAACCCGTGGGCTAAACCTACTCAAATAAAATTAAGATAGATAATCCCATTTTCAATCTTCAAACTACCTGAGAAATTCCCAATTTAGCACGCCCGTACCGTCTTACATTTCAACTTGAAAATTAACATCGCATTCAATTCTAATTCACGTGAAAGCGGAGGCTTGACAAATCAATTATATAATTAGAGTTATTTACATACTCGGAGATAATACTACCTCCGGAATTTGCTTTGTAGTAACATCCGCTCCTATGTATCTTATTACAAAGCGCCTTGTACCTTGACGTAATCATTTGGCTGTTGAAATTTGAAACATATGCGAGTAATGGGGTGTTGTTTCATATGAATAGACTCTGAGTCGTCAATGACTTAAGAGGGATATGCTATACCTACGTAAGATATACGTAAAAGAACGACAATCTCTCAGCCAAACGGATTAGTTCTTTAAAGTGGAAGTGAGCAGGCACGTAGATGGCCGATTGCACTGAAACGTTTTCGAATAGATCGTGGGTGAGCAATAAAATGTACATTAGGCGCCACAAGCTTGAAAATTGGCGTTTTGTTTTTAAATATATAACTCTGAAGTCACTGTTATTGTTTTATTTATTTATTAAGCATGCCGCAGAAGAACACATCAATCATAATTAAAAACTGATATAATTCTAAGGTACATTGTGATCTGCTTATGGAAATAGATTTTTAAAATTTATATCCTTTCCCCTGGAAATCGATTATTTCTTCCGACAAATACATTTTGTAATTAGAACCGTTAAATCGCTCCATAATTACATTTTGTAAATATATTTTTAATATTTAATTCTATATATTTTTTTTCCGGACTACTCACACAGCATCACCTAACCCTAAACTAAGCAGAGCTTGTACTATGGGTGTTAGGTGACTGATATACTACATAGATACATTTTTTTTTGTAAATACATACATAAGGTACATAGAGAACACTCAGACCCGGAACCAGAAATTGTAGATCGTACAAAATCTGGTCCCCTGGCGGGAATCGAACCCGCAACGTCCTGCGCCTCAGGCGGACGTTCGCCCACCGAGCCACAGAGGTCGTCGAAAATGTATTTGTCGGTCTTTTTAAAATCTTACCTGAATTTAAATCCGATAAACCGAAAAATATTTTTATTACAATAAGTGTAATTTTTGTAACTGTTGAAATACACGGAACCCTTGTTGTATGGGTCCATCTCATACCAATCAAGTTTATTTTTTAATTTTAAATGTTTATTTATTTCCTTACATGCTTTGCATCTAATAATTAATATTAACCTCCATTTTTTTATATATGATTTGAATTCTTAGTTAAATGAGCCAATACTCATGAATGTGTTGCCTTTGTAACAAAACCTTCATGCATCTATTTTGTGTACAATAAAGAATTTATAAATTGTTAACATTCAATGATTTTACAAACTAAAAAATAATATACTTTTTAATTATGATTATGGTTTAGATTTCTTAGGTTAATTTCACATAACAATAAACACAACCGCCAAGCCAATTAATAATTTAATTAACACGAATTATTTATCAAAGCTGTAGTTCTTTAGGTATAAGCACCAAATTTTCCTTTCCCTTTCCATTTACATAAGGTAAATACACTTTATCAATACCTTGTAAATTGGGTTGTTAGCTTTATCTATAAGCAGGATTGTTCTTGGTAGAACTAACAAGGTAACTATTACCTTAGTAAATTGAGGTGAATTGTTTAATATTAAATTCTGACTGAGGTCTTCAATCTTCTGCAACACAGATCCAATATTTAAAAGAAAAAAGAAAGAAAACACATTTTATTTAGGAAACATTAATCATAGTTTCCTCCATGTTTGCTGAAGCCCAGGTTGATGGCTTTCACGCCATCATCCGCAAGAAAACAGCTTCGCTGCTGCGCAGAACATGGAGCAGTACCAACTCCATCCTGCAGGTTGTGGGCAGCAAGTTTGCCTCGCCCATCATGCAGACATTCAACAGGGTCCTCACTCACTAGACTCCATGGGTTGGGTGGTCTGTTGAATGACTGGTGCAAATTTAATTTTAATGTTTTTATTTTTGTAATTTGTATGTGTGTGGACAACCTGTCTGAATAAAGAAACTTTTTTATTTTTATTTAATTTATAGTAAAAATAACATACAAACACACAGCATGTGTCCCAAAAAGGCCCTCAACTCATGTTATTTTGCACGTGACAAAAGTTACAGCCACATACAATTTAAACAAAGAACAATAAAACACGTGAAAACTAGCCATCATTTTCTTTCAAAACTTTTCTACTGAAGCTGAAAGGCTCTCAGCCGTATTACCTATCTTAAATATGTCCCGTCTTACTTCCAGAGAGGTTAGTTAAAAAATATACTTGTGTACTACTGGTAGTAAGATGGGTAGTAACACGGGTAACGAACGTTGAAACCGACACATTTTCAATTCTAGTCTATGACCTGAATTCATCAACTATGCCTGCGTCAATGCGTCAAAACGTTACTGTGGAACATCCCCACAAAGGGAGAAATGGAAATATACAAGATACAAAATCATTTATTTCCATTGTTTGGTTTTACAAATCTTAGAAACGTCATTTTTGTATTAAAACATTACAAAAATAATTATTTGTTAGTTTTTTTTTAATTTCTGTTGGAGCTGATTCCGTTTCAAGCAGTTTTGACGTCAAGGTAAACTGATATTTTATAATAAGCATTTTTACAAAAAATTTTTTTACAATATTTTTATGGCTGCTAGTTAAAAACTGCTAAGCTAAAGTAGCTGCAATTCAAGTAAAAATAATAAGTAGAAGAGTATAAATTTTAAATTGTTTCTAGAAAACTAATCGAACCATAAAAAGTTCACGAAACCTCAAATAAAATAATTTAAATTTTAGCGGACAATTAACACAGCATCACCCAACCCAAACTGAGCTTGTAATAGGAGTGTTAGGGGACTTATAAAATACTAGCGGCCCGCCCCGGCGTCGCACGGGTATAAAATTTTCCCGGAAATTATTTGAATTTTTCTCGCCGTAAAAACCATCCTATCTCTCAAGTTGGATCGAACTGCATAATGGTGTGCGAATTTTATCATAATCGGTTAAGTGGTTTAGGAGTCCATTGAGGACAAACATTGTGACACGAGATTTATATATATATTAAGATAACGTGGATACATTTTTGTTTCTAAATACCTGCGAATGATACATGGAAAACTTACAGATCCGAAACCAGATATATTATAAAATATAGAATCGACCGCAACCCCATGCGCCTCATGCAGGCCTTCGCCTTAAAATAAGACTATGAAGTGAGAAATTAAATAATTAGCGATCAAAATAACATAGAAATCAAAAATGCCTTAATTACGGAATGGTTGCGTAGACTACGCAAGGTTGTGGGTCGAGATCCAACCTTAATCGGGAGATTAATGAAAGGAGATTCTCGCTATCCGTTGACCCTTTCATGAGTACGGACTATTGAAGAATGAATATGAGAATATTCACCTGCCATAGGTAACTTGTCTTTCAATACAAATTCATTGGCCCTTAAGGGACATTGAAACTGTCTGGGTTTGTATAAGATTTTAAAGGTAATATACAATACAATAAAACTAAATTTAAAATTTAAGACAAACCCCCGATTTTAGTGCCTTAAAGCACCATAATATTTTGTAATGTTCACGCGATGCTCTTTCATTTGATACCCCACTCGAGTATATTTCCAGATTTTCGGTTTTCCTTCCCCACTCTAACCCCCATAACTTTTAAATGGCATAACCGATTTTCATGAAACATGTCTGACTCACCTTTCATACAAAAAAAAAACTAAATTAAAATCGCTCCATCCGTTCGGGAGCGATGATGTCCCAGACAAACAGACACATAGACAGACAGACATACACGTTAAACTTATAACACCCCTGTTTTTTTGTCGGGGGTTAAAAACGCAATTATTCACAACACAGGAACCTAAACAAGTGTAACTAAATAAAAAACAAGTGGTGGCCTTAACGATAAAACGTGCCATCTCTACCAGGCAACCTTAGGATGGAAAATACTTAACTTAAATAGAAATGGTAAACAAAAGACATATTAATATACACTTTATATATAAATAAATAAATTTATATTTCCTTACAATCTACGCAACATTTGGCCCCGCAGTAAGCTCTAAGCTTGTGTTACAGGTACTAGACATCTGATATACTTAACATAATAGACATACATTACATAGATATATTTAATATACATATTAAACACCAGATACCCCTCGGCGGGAATCGAACCCTACCTCTTTCGCCGCAAACGGGCGCTGCACCGCGCCACTGAGTCAGTCAAAATCAACTTTTATAACACGAACGTCGTCGAACCATAGCGTTCTCTTTGGCAATGTGCTTCAAGAAGACGAACCACCCTTGGGTTAGTTTCCCTTAGCCGGGTTATACGGCGTCCACGGGAGATGAGGGGTAACTTTCGGTACGAGACATCAGACGGGTATGTTTATTTTTCAAGGGAATCGCCTTCTAATTCTGTTTTAAAGCTTCGACTTACGGCGACATAGTTTAGAAGAATGGAAGTATTATTGTATTTTTACCTTTAAAGGTTAGAAAAGCTTACAGTAAATATATTGTTAGGAATATCAATTGTTTACATTCATTAAAACTTTGTAAGCAAACAATGTATTTAGGGTATTCTGTCGAAATTTATTAGACCTAAAATAATGTTTTTGGGTTTGATGTTTAGCCTAAAAGTATCTGTATTATAAACTGACCAATTTAAATGATACAGACGATAAAGTTTACTATGTATGTAGTTGGTGTTGGTGTTGGGAAAGTTTGAATAGTGCTCAATATCGAAGGCAGCTTTTAACGCGTGTTCTAACGTTTCTCAGCATTTCAGCGCGGAAATAATCGAACTCACTTAAAATTTAATAATTTCACAAAATTTTATAAAGATGAGATTTATAAATCCATCTACTAATCAGAGAGCCGTTAATTGTGCCGTTTAAAAGTTAGGGGGTTGATAGTGAAAAAGGAATACCGAAAATCTGCAAATATACTCAAATGAAAGCGCATTGAGTGCTCATTACAAAATATTATGGTGTTTGACTTTTAGGGAAAATAAGGATTGGAATCGAGGGTTTTGATTTAAAATTTTGATTTAGATATATATTACTAGCTGACCCCAGCAAACGTTGTTTTGTAAAATGAAAAATAGATGTTGGCCGATTCTCAGACCTCCTTACCTTATAAAATATCACAAAATTTCATGA
Source organism: Gymnoscelis rufifasciata (assembly GCA_929108375.1). Lineage (NCBI taxonomy): Eukaryota > Metazoa > Arthropoda > Insecta > Lepidoptera > Geometridae > Gymnoscelis > Gymnoscelis rufifasciata. The sequence continues at coordinate 4,293,086 of OV815302.1, read as the reverse complement.
GAATCGGTCAAGCCGTTTCGGAGGAGTACGGGAACGAACATTGTGACACGAGAATTTTATATATAAGAAGATAGATAAATATCAGATGTCTAGTACCACACAATACAAGTTTAGAGCTTACCACGAGCCTAGGTATTATTGCATGGATATTACAATAGACATCTGTTATACTTAATATTATAAGAAACCAATTATTTTCGTTGGGATCTTAATTACCTTCAAATTACAAAACCTCTTGATTATCGTCATGATAAACACAGAAGCGACAGCTGACATAAAAGCTTTACTTCTCAAATGAAGTTTACGATATCGGCAAAGTTGTGAGTGCTTAATCTCGTCGCCTAACGAGCCAGAGAACCCAGTTATCCGGGGCTCGGACAAGTGTTATCTATGACGTCATCCATAGCTATAGTATAGCTACATCACTGTATAATATATTATGCTTAGTGATACAACCAATAGTAATTTATTATAAGTATTTTTTTTTCATTTACATTATTCCGTCGGTCAATAACATCATACGTGAACGAGATGGGGGTTTCGGTCTCTGTCTGGCGTAGGTACTCCTCAACTCTACCTTAGAAAATACAATAAAATAATAAAACCGTCTTGCACAATACGCTCTATCGTGAAAGGCATATTTGGTGCGTCGAACAAGCCAGCTATTGCTTCACTGAAGAGTAATCAAATTTGAACTTTCTCAGAAGACACCCTGTACAAGATAACGCAGATATAAATGCACCTATTCACTCAAGTCTTGGTTTAAATTATATTTACTTACATAACACCCAGACCAAGGGACGACTGCTCGCAGAACAACATACATTACAACCCCTATTTAAGTTTCCAATTCTGGAACACAGGGACTTCTCACATAGAGGATTAGACATTAATATTACCAAGCTGGCTAAGTCCGGGTTAGTGAATGTCACATGTTCTTCAAACTTTTTAAAGTTCTCAGAACATGCCGGTTTCCTCAAGATGTTTGCCTTCACCGTTAACGTTTTTGAGATGAGAAATCTAGAGGAGCGCGTCTGGGGCTTAAACCCACGACCTTTGGAATGAAAGTCGAGTGTGTGTGAATGTGTGAAAACACATACGCGCAGAACAAACAAACACTAAATTATATCAGTTAATGTAATAAAAGTTAATAGTGTTATTTCAAAACAAATTTCCGACTAGTGCTAAAATTCCGTTTTATCTTTTACACCGCGCCCGCCCACACATTGTGAAAAGGGTGAAGGGTTAATTAAAACACGCTATTCAGAGATACAGCTCATTTTAATGTTATTAAATTGTTCGACGGCCACTACAGCGGATAAATGAGGTTATTTGAGTGTGAGGTAATGGTTTTGCACAACAGTGTCATTATCTGTAGTGCTAAAATTCGAATACGGATTAAAAACTTACTTTTATACCTGACTGCACCAGAAAGAGGGTTCAGTTTTGTAGGTGACTCGTTGGATTTTAGCTTGAGAGGTGTGGTTGGATTGTATTTACCACGACAAGTTGAGTATTTCAAATAAAAAAAAACTAATAAAGGATTTTTGATGACACATAATATTTATAATAAAATCAAGTCCAGTCCAGCCAGTCCAGTCTATAAGACTTTTTACATCCATACATAGAAGGAATTAGAAGTTATCATTCTGCCTTACCTACTCTTTGGGGCGCTAACGAGAACTAAAGTTATTATAATCTTTATAAAACGTCTAATTGCTCTATAATCCAAAGGCACAGACTCAGCCTCGTTTTAACATATTAGCGCTAATAATTTAAGGATAATGCCCGTGTAATTCGCCAAGCCCGCAAAATCTATGGCCTTTAATAAACGCAAACGAAGTCTACCTACATACTATTATTTATTCCACATCAGTAACAATTATTTAACCTAATTGCCGCATTAACATGTTACCCTTAATTAAAATACGAACAATGTATTGGGTTCACACGGATTCAATTATTGAGTGTTTTAATTAAGCTGTCCCAAGCGTTATGGTGTATTTTAAATTGAATTTAGCGTGAGGCTCGTTTAGTCGATGGCTGGGGCAGTGGATGTCAATCTGGGAAATCAATTTGGGAAATTGTTTGTCTATATTGGATGTACTAGGTCTGCAAGGAAACTAGCTAGTATCAAAACGCCTCTAATGTCATGCAGTCGATTAGCTGTTCTATGAGCTGGGTGTAGCACCATTCCTATTGAAGTCGAGTTACAGCACCTGTCAATGTTTTCGGCAGGTGCTATTCATGTCCAGTCCGGCCCAGCGATGACGGCCGGTTGCGTGCTGAAAAGGCTTTTCCTGGATCGAGCTGACAAGTATGTGACAAGTATGTTTTGTATTGCATTCCACCCATTCGGTGTCGATATTTTCTGTTATCTGTTTGTTATCTTGTTATTTGAAAAATAATTCTTTCCGGTTGGTACAGTATTTTTACGAATGAGCCTTATGATAGCTGTTGGGGGGTGGTTTCGATTCCTAGTTCAGACAGGCATATTGAATGCACATTTTAGAAAACTTTGAATGCAGTTTCAACTAGTTTTAAAATTGGAATAAAGACTTCTTGTGTTGTGTGTCGTATACTGTTTTGGGGCCTGTAAGGTTTGGTGTAAGGTTGCACAAAAGTACAGGTTTCAAAATAGTTAATGTTGATAAACGCTCCCGATTACCTGCACAGGCAAACATGTCAGGTATCTGTACCTCTGAGGCTACCCTTATCTTGCTTGGTTTTGATAATAATGTGCCTATTACACCCTCTTGGCTAAGCTTAAAGGCACATCTTAGATTGAAAATGACATCTATACTTATTATCTTAGATATAAAATTTCCATGTCACAATGTTAGTTACCGTACTCCTCCTGGAAATGGCTTAACCAAATATTATTAAATTTTATATGCATATTCAGTAGGTCTGAGAATCGGCTACTATCTATTTTACATTTTGCAAAATAACGTTTGCTGGGGTCAGCTAATAAATTTATAAATTAAAGTCATAATAAAACTCAAATAATACTGAACAAATCTTTATGTGGTTTCCAGCAATAGGTAGGGTGATTTAAGAGCAAAGTTTTCATATCTGTGCGTGAAACAAATCAGTTAATTATTATTACAGTCAAGGGTTAAAGTATAACAATATAGTGTCGAATCATGAAAAACTTATAAAAATGAAACTACATACACGTATGTGGATATGAAATAAAAGGTTAAATAAAATACTTATAAGCACTCCGGGGTGAGGACAACTCACTTCAAGCCAAAAACTAGACCCCTTAGAAACCCTTCAAAATGAAATCTGGAGCAGGGAACATATTGCCCGGCAGCGTGCGTCACGAAAATCCTCTTATTTCATTTGTCAGAAGATGGGACCCTGACAATGCACCCTGTCACCGAGCAAGACTGATGTCTACATCCCTGTGTTTTTATTAGAGAGATTTATATGGGACGCGGTGGCTTTTATTGTAAGCTTCAAGTGCAAGTATTGTGCTACTAGAATGTTCTTAAAACCACTCTAATCACTAAGATAAGAAAGATGTACTCGAGCTTTTGGTAACTTGCAGAAAATTACATTAGATTTGCATAATCCGCAATGACACAACATAATCATATGTATTTCCTATAAATAAATAATTATCATCATAATAGTTTATTCATAGGAATTCAGGTTGGTACAAAGTCCTTTAAAATACATTTGTCACTCTGAAATCTGGTTGTAAGGTGCATAAATATTACAAAAATAATTTATTAATTCAATTCCTTATAATTGAACTCTGAAGCGTCAGTTTGCCAGTGTCAAGTAAAATAAAATTAAAAAGTGTAAAAGATTTTACTCATTTTAACGCCATTTTGCGTCTAATTTATTATTAATTATTTTATTATTAGATTAAATAAGACACAAATATATTCTTAATTGCCAAACACGTATTTAGTAAATTATGTAATTAATGTCCATAGTATAAACTATTTGCACTTATGTATTAAAGTCTGGTTTTGATAAATTATGAATATATAATTAAGCCCATAGAATCTCGATCTAGATAAGGCCAGAAAAATAGAAAAATACCAAGGAGCTTTCATTGAGGAGGTTTCCAATTATCTCGAATGCAATAGTACAAAGTAGAATCGAATTATATGCAATGTTGTTTACAGTGGTGTTGCAATTATGTTAAAGTCCTAACAGAACTCGGTTAGCATAGCGTGTGACTATTGGATTAAGTTTTATAATAAAGGTGGTATTAACGAGTATTCATGGTTTTAATTTTACCGGTATGTTAATAATAGGAGTTATCAGCAGTTCAAGTAGTCTGATAATGCTTTTGTTACTGACTATACAGAATATGAAATTGAGACATATACTTTTCTCATTCTTGGGCATTTGAACCTGCTCTGATATTATTTTGTTTCATAGTGAATCAACAATAACCCGTAGCCTAATAACATTTTGTTTTTCTATCCCAATTTTTTTTTTATGTTTTTGAACTGACGTTTAGACATTGACAATGCGCGGCGTGGCATGTACTTTTTTAAGAAAGCAATACAGAATTTAGTTTAATTTACTATACACTAAAATACACTTTGCATTGCAAGCATATTAAAACGCCAGGCGGCGCCGGCACCTGTTCTATGTTCATAGAGCTAATTGTATCATAATATGTTGGGCAGAAATATGTTAACACTCTCTCAGACTCTTTCAAAAGTTTGTTTACAAATTATTGCTTATAAATTATGGCATAAAATGCTTGCGTTACCACAAGGGGCAAACGTTACCTGTATAATATAGCATTAATGTCAAAAAAGACAAACAAAAAAATAAACAGTTTCACCAGTAGGTGATCTAAACAAAATAATCCATCTGTTCTATAATTTAAATTGCAAATCTTTTTGATTTAGGGTGAATACAATAAAAGCTCAAAAAGGAATCCTTACGAATCCAAAGTTTCACAACGATCACGATCGCCTATAAACTTGATACACCTTATAGTTATACCATATATTTTTCAAAAGAAACGTAATTTTATTGATAACATCAGCTAACTTTTGAAAAACTGATCGATCAAGTCGAAGTCCCCACATCCTTTACACAAGTTTTCAGGAAAAGTTCCATCAAAATTACACGTCGATATTTTGACGAAATCGAGATGCCGAGATAGCCATAAGGAGCAATCTGCTCGAAGGACCAATTTTCCGTGACACTAGGTATTGGTAATTTTCCAATAGAGTAACTTGTAACCGGCCTCTACAGAATATCCTCAATATAATCCATCGCTTGAGGGTAGAAAGTGCTAATAACTTTAGAACTATTGTCATCTTAAAATATACGATAGAAAATACTACATACGTACTTGTTTAACGGCGAAAGAAGTTTTTTAAAACTTAACTTAACTTACTTTTGCTTTAAGGTTCAATAATACGATACGCATATTGCTTGAATTCCTGAAATAAAGCCAGTGAAACAGGGAACTTGTTTTGTTCAGACGTAAGTGATAAAGAATTATGATACATAAAAACATGTCATAATATAGGAATAAATATGAAATACAATAATAAGAAATTAAATAAAAACAAGAGAAAAAGAAAACACCTTTAGTCTACATACATAATTATACAATGAGCACTGTAAATATAAATAAAGGTATGCCGGTACCCATGGTATAACGATATTTATAGCCGTTAAATCCAATAGCTAAGCATAACGCATGATGATAACGATGAAATCCAATATCCGGAAACTAATAAACCAACTGCAGTTACGCCTACGATCTAGTGCGTCATAAATTCCGATAGAGGGCAGCAGTGGGATTTGTTTAATTTCACGACTGAATAAATACAAATGCTATACCGAGTGCTACGTTTTCATGTGACCTACCCATAAAATTCAACTACCTCCTGAAATTGCTGGGTCAACTACTCTAGTCTTACCGTGTTTTAATTTCATTTAAATCCCTCAACTTTGCCTCTAAATTTCATTTCTACCTGGGTTTTGGTCACCTCTGTGTTTTATTTTGTTGTTTATTTATCTTTCTAGCAATGTTTTGGGAATGTAACTTGGATACATTTTGAGAGACCTGCCTTCTTTACTATTGAAGTCAAGAAAACGAACAATGTACAAAACTTTAAGGATAGAAATACTATTCCTCATAATATTTTACACTTCGTTTGAATGTTATTGCTAGAAATTCGGAATACACAATCTATTTTATCGTGAACTATACTTTAAAAAAACTAAAAACTATAAAACTCTCTTATTGACAAACTGGAAAGAGTCGCACGCCGAAGCTCATACCTCTAGTAGATAAATGACTTCTCTTGACTTCCGAAGTCCGAAACGTTGACGAAGTTTAAGGACAACACTAAAATTAAATCAAATTATAATTAATGAAATGAAATAAATTCTATTTGAGACACAATACATATAAATAGAAGTAGAATTAATTAGTAAAGTCTCAAAAATGCACTAGTTATATACATGTTTTTTTTTTATTTATATGTATACAATTCATGTCTATACACCTAAAGCATAATTATAAGGTAAAATTATATTTTATTTGTAATAATCAGTGTTATTCACACTCAAATGGCCAATTTGACTAAAATTTGTAGTATGTATAAACCTTATACTTTATTTTAATATGTAGTATTACTTACAGCTGCAATGATGACGATAACTCAACTATGGTATTTAAATATTCCGCATTTAATAAGACCCGTAAAGAAAATGTGCTTTCAATAAAGATTAATATGGCCCTGTACAGAATTTAATTTATAATTTTTTTTCGAAGATTTTACAGATTTAAAATACAGGGACTTGCGGTTGCGGTACCGGTGTAAGCCGGCTCATACAATTTGTATTAATTAATGTCGAAAAAACTGTTTAAGTTGTGTTTATAGACATTATGTTGAAGGTATGTTTAGTTTGAGCATTATACCCGTGTAAAGCCGGGGAGGGTTGCTAGTACATAAAAGCTATTTACTAGAACGGGTAGAAAGTTGAGACGAGATTTTCAGAATAAAATAAATAGGTACAAGGTGTTCCAAATAACCAACTTTCGAAATTGATAAGTAGAAAACATTGATCCCAAATGAATGTTGTTAATTTAATACAATGGCTCCGTATTCTCCCCTTTTATTTTCACCCAGTTTTGCTATGTAAGAAAATAACAGCTTGTATCCTACTAGTATAATATTTGCATAATTTCTGTGAGTAAAAGCGCGCTAACAAAGATTTTCATAATTAGCAAACATTTCAAGGCATGTGTTACACTTTAGGAGTTTTTCACAAGAATACGAATTACTTTTAAGTAACTGGTCTTGTTCTAATGTTTCGAAATATTTGTGTCGCGTTGGCACGCTAAAATCATCCTGAACGGGTATACGCGAAGTTCTTGTCTACATTAGCGGACAAAGTACATAATATCTAGCGTTGCGCGCACCAAGATTTAGCAGTGATGTAATTGTAGCCACGATATTTCGACGATGTACTGACACACATCGCATTGACACGAATATTCGCCGTAGGCCGCTAATGTAGCCGCGCCATAAGAGACCGGTATTGTTACTTTTCCACAAAATCCAAACAATTGTTGACAATTTAGTATAAGACAAAGTTCCATTTAAATACAAGGAAAGAGCAAGAAGTGGTCCACTTTGGAAATGGACAGAGTCGTACGAAGCGTGTTTTTAATCAAAGAGATTGAAGATTTGTATGAAACTTATTATTTACCAAAGTTATATTTTCATATCAGGTCTAAATCCGAAATGGCGTCCATAGGCTGCGATAGTCTTTTTATAATGGCCCGCTTACTTGTAGCAGACAACTCAGTGTAAAAGAGTAAAAATGTAAAAATATTTATTATTCAAAGAAATTGTATTACTTACGACAGGCTTAACTTTTATTAGAATACTATTTAGATTTATAACGGGATATTCACCATGGTTGATTGTCTTTCTAGTTTCCCGATATTATAGTTAGCTATAATCACGGTTGAACTGAAGCGATTGGGGTAACAGTTTTAATGGCAGACAAAGCGGTCTACCCTTTTCTCAGTCTTTTATGACGAGCCGATTCATCACTAGAGTTAAAAATCTAAATATCATTGATATCCATGATAGTTCCAAAAGTTATTTTATCAGAATGTTTATTGGTTATCTGCAACATACACACAAAATATGTTAAAAACATCATCTAAATCCTGTCCACTTTCAGCACCCTCTATAAAACTTTAAAATGCAATACAGAGCACAGTGGTTTCCAGCAGAGTAAATATTCAATAAGAGAATACGCGTATTGTATCAGCCAGTCAGTTTGTGCTCCATCCAATATACATGACATTGTTTCCGTAGGAAGAAATAATACTATTGGGTACGGAGATTCATTCAACTTCTACTTGTATAAAACATAGTTGTACGATCTGATTTTTAACCCCCGACGCAAAAAGAGATTTGTATTTGTTTGACGTGTCTGGGTGTCTGTCTGTGGCATTATAGCTGCCGAAAGGATGAAGCTATTTAAATTTTTTGTGATTTTATTTTAGTCCATGGCTCAAAATATTATATGTGGGTAAAATCTACGTCTAGTTTTTGTTATTTAAACGTAGTTAATGGTTAGGGAGGCGAATAGGGGAATTTTCTGCAATACTCGAGCGTGGCAGTTTAAGATATGAGAGATACCTTAGACCTAATAGAACAACCTTGTAAAGTATTTAGCTCTATATGTAGTGACGCGCGCCTAGAATAGACGATCAGATTAGTAAAAAAAAATTGATAGTCTGAAATACTCAAGCGCGTCAGATTAAGATATTGGGGGTTGATTTTAGTGTTTAAAGACTAAATTTAACTAATCTGACGATAAGTCCTTGACGCCGCCGAGTTATAGGGTCGCGAACTTGTAAAAAAAAAACGTTAATCCGGCATTCTCGAGCGCGATTTTTTTATATTTATTTTGAAGAATATAATCTAAAACTTACTAAAAATACAAAATCTGCCGGTTTCCGCATGACCGGAAGTGTGGAGGAGCCATTTCGTCTTCCTAAGAACGCGTTACGGCATATAAGTCGCGAACGATACATTTTACAAAAAAAAGTTTAAATAAACAAAAAAGCTAATTTTATTTTACACAAAAAAGGTCTCTAAAAACAAAAAACCAAAAAAACTCAAAAAAAAAGAAACCAAAAAACCTTGTTCGGTCAGATTAAGAGAACTCACCAACAAAATTGTCAGATTAAAAAAATATGCTTTCAGGATACCGAGATAAACCTCCCCTATGAAAATCTGACACGCTCGAGTATTTCAAAAATACTTTTATTTTTTGCATTTTCAAAAATTCATCGTAACTTATTGTCACGCCAAAATCGTCAGTTTTTTTTAAAGGGAGCTTCCATGGGGCCTACTTAACACCCCTTCCAAAAATCTGACGCGCTGGAATATTTTTTTTTTTTGCATTTTTGACTACTTTTTATGCCTACCCCCACCACGCAAACCGGCAGATTAGTATACCGTTGTGATCAGAGGCACTCGGGGCATACGTAGTATGAATATCTGACGCGCTCGAGAATGCCCAAGTAACTGTTTTTTTTAACATTTTTGAAAAACCGTACACGCCAAACCCACCGCTAAAATGGTTTTTGCCATACGAGCTTTTCTTTTCGAAATTATTTTATCTTTCGATTTTGATAGGTCTCGACGGCGCCGTTGAATTACGCCATTTAGCTACCTCGCCTCCCTAACTATAATAAAATGGAGTTTTTGAAACAAAACGATTTAATGAAAATAAAAAGCTTTAATGGTATTAAAAAATGTGTTTATAAACATAATGTGTGTGTGTTGTTTTTTAAATTAGAAAACATGTAGTAATGAAGTATCAAGATTTTACTAAAATAATATGTAGATTGTCGATAAGTCAGATAAATAACAATATTGAAAAAAATATATTGATAATATAGCTTATATTCACTCCAAATTACTAACATTAATAGTACATTATTTCTTTATTTTAACCTAAATAGTAAAATCACGTAATACTTATGAAGAATTCTTTCAATTCATATTTACCAATTTGTCGCGATAATTTTCCACGGAATTCACAGAGCATGTTGTTAATCAGTTCAGTAAAATGAATTTTCCCCACTAGATTTTACTGATTGATTTTACATAATGGTGTAATATAACAACGAATATAGATTTTCGGTTTCATGTATTGGATAAATTTTACAACCTTTTAAAAAGCCCTTTTACTTTTTTAGGTTTCGCAAAAGATTTCAGTTACCGAGTTTTGTTTTAACCTATTGCCTCAATGCACTCTCCTATGAGTTAGAGTTTCCATAGTCATTTTCGTAATTAATTAATAACAATTCTTAAGTCATGATGCTACAGAGAAAATTAATAAACATATGTAGTTGTAAACTTAAAATTACTAGGAAAGATCATACAGGCTCTGGGGTGTAAATCATCCCAAGCGAGTAATAACGTTTTAAAGTTATATTAAAATATTTCTTCATATGTCGGGTACAACTCGAGTACAAGCCTTTTGATAAACTTTTGTATTGTTTGTGGTGGATTCACTTTATTATTTAAACACCATACGTTTGTTTTTGTTTAACACTGGATGTATGCGCCTGTTTATTGTCATTTGGTCCCACTTCAAAAAGCAAGCTCGTTTCCGAAAAACATACAGCAAAAACATTTTTGCGATTTCAATCGAAAAGCTTTTAAATCTAAATTATTTTATAGAGACGGATTTTCATATTAGATCAAGTCAGATTCGGCTGCCGATTCTAATTTAATAGCACATAAAAACCTTAGATCAAACATCATTTCAAATAGCAAAAATAAGAAAAGAAAACAATTTTTTCAATCGGCCAACTTTTACGACACAAAGAGTAAGTAGGGATTTGCTGCATAACCCAGCCTCCAAGTTAAGAAATTTCACTTAAGAAACAAAAGTACTCTAATAAAAGAAGAACAATCATAAAATCGCAGACGTAGAAGGCATTTTCTTAAAAATTGGCGATGGAGCTATCTCGTATTGGAACAGAGTGCCTGTCTCCATTTCAAGATTAAATTTAAACTCATATTTTAAGATTACTTTAGCCGAGACGCGGGTTATGTTGATACCGTTCTCGCAATAAAAATATTTTCATGCGTTGTGAGAGCCCCTGAATAAATTGAAGCGAATTTTTATTTTATTTTGCTGTTCATAGGGCAAAATTAAAATTGCTGGAATTTTTGAAGGGTAAACACCTAGCTTATCACGAAGGGTTGTTGTACCCTTAAAATCCACTGCAATAATAAATAGTAACTATTAGACGGTGTAGTTTAGTAGTTTAAAATAGTGTTATATTCTGAAACGTGTTTTTATTTTCGTCATAGATAATATATTTCTTGGTAAAACTTCTTAAAAGCATTAAAGGTATACGTTATAAGGTGCAATATTCAAATCTTAAATATAGCAATATGGATCAAATACATTAAATTTCCAAAATAATCATAATATTTTTAAGGTATAATTTATTTTGGGCCCCGATTTTCCATTTCACCCCACAAACATACTTTAGTTTACCTCAAAAGAAGAAAGAGAAAGTAATATAAAATACGCACACAGATATATTATTTCGCAAAAATTAAAAAACAACCATTAATATGATGAAATTAAATTCACTTTATGCTTAATCCACCAGAAACCTCGTGGCATCCACTGTAATATCGCTCTAATTAATCTAGCTTTATGCTACATTATTGCTTGCTTCCGGCCGCTAATCGGCAAAACCGCAAAGTCTTTTCGTATTAAATTTCACTGCAAAGGCTTACTGAAAATTAATACGAAAATGCGTTGTAGGGTATCAGATAAAGCTGGTTTAACAAAAATGAATTATTTTTAACCCCCGAAAAAGTCCTTTTCCACCCAGGAAAAGTTTTCCGTGTTTGTCACCAGACAGACAGATAGACAACAAATTCTCAAGGGTCATTATACTCTTTGAGTGAGGAACTCAAAAATCTATAAATCCTGGTAAATATTCCGCTTTTCTCAATAAACCTCATTAAATATTAACAGTCTAAACAAATGCTAAGGGTTACCCTCTAATACGAAATAGTCAACTTAACGTACATTGGATACATCTTATCTAATGTCGTTAGCATTCGATTGTTCTCACTTTGTCATTTTTGTGTAGTTAGAAAGAGACAAAATTCATGCTAATGTACATATTTTGCATAAGAGGGTAAGCTTACAGTAGCATACATGCTTAGCATAAACATTAAGCTAGTGTACCTATCTCAAACCGATTATATTAAATTAAAATACTTATATTTTATAAAGGCTTAAAGCAGCTAGCTTATCGACTAGGTCGCTAAGCTGAACATGACATCTTGTTAGATTATCAGACACAATTGATACACCAAGTTATCAGGCTTCCATTGATAGAAAATTAATCCTCTAGTCTTAATTATTGAATAGCTGTGTGGCTTATCTTGATTGTAGTGGTTATGTGAATAAGCAGATCATTATATTATTTACTTAACTGTGTGTTTAAAATAATATATATACCTAGGTTACAGTTTTTGTATTTCTCAGTAAGGACTATAGTAGCTACTTTTACCAATTCATACGCGGGCAAAGACGCGGTCGGGTAGCTAGTATTAGTTAATAAGGCAGGAGATAATGTACAAAACACTCCTACGCGACTCGCGTATAATTGTATTGTAATTGGTAAGACAATTATAAATTAGATTAAAACCAGTCATTTTGAAATCAAACATTTTGTACAACAATAAAAATTAATTAATCATCCGATTACACTGGACGAAGCTTTTACGGATGATATAATTTAATTTGATTTATCATTCCTAGTTTATAATATGGTTATTTTGTAAAACTGGCATTACTTATTATTAATGATTTAATAATAATAATAAAATATTTATTTTGTGCCACAAAGTAAAACTTAAAACTATGAACAGTACAATAAAATTAAGGCATCAAAAAAGGTAAACGCTCAGCATAATATTAGAGCAGTTTTGAGCTGCCGAAGACTGGTATTCTCCGTCACCATAATATATGAGTGTGCACGCGACTGTGAACACATACAAATTTTAGATATTAAAAAGTTTTTAAGCTATTACAGCAGACAAATCAAGAAAAGAGATAATATCAAAGTAAGAATTAATTCAACAATTAAATCTATATAAGTACCTACAATAACTGAGATCAAAATATAAACAAAACATATTTACTACTGTGTAATAAGAATTGACATTTCCAAGTGTACATTTACTGTATCTGTATGGAATAAATAAAATAAAATAACCTAATTATATGTATCGCGAAAACCAGAACGCAACCATTATTCCACAGAACCAGCAACTTGCAACTGCAACAAACTTTCCACATTTACCTACAATTTAATGAACTGCAGCGAGCAATAAAAACGCAACATTGTGTGCTCTTATTTACACGACAAACTACAAAACTGTGACGTTCATGGACGATTGTGTATTTATGGCCTTTTAATGTCGCAGCGCATTACAACTACATTAGGAAGACTGTGAATGTATGGAGATGGACTGTGCGATATGGGACCCTTCTGCTTTCTTGCTTACTAACGTGACGAGATAAAAGTATTGCAGAGGACTTTTTATTTGTATTGTGTTTTTAATACACTATATTACTGCATTTTACAGTATATTGGCCATCAATATTTATCTCATTTAAAGAAGTTTAATAAATATATATTTCCGTACTAATCACACAGTATCACCTAACCCTAAACTAAGCAGAGCTTGTACTAGGTGTTAGCTGACTAATATAGAGGTACTACATAAACACATAAAAAAAATAATATATATATCAGTTTAATTTTAAATCTCATAAAATGTTTTATAATTGTTAATAAATTGTAATCCGCTGAGTATCTTTAAAGATCTAAGCAAACTTATAGCGGCAAGATTTCATTTTATACGATAATATACGAAAAAGAAATGAATACAGTTATTAATTGGATTATCATGCCTTTGGAGTTCCTGCTTCCTGTTTCACCATTGAAGTGGAAATTATTCGCATAGAAACGCCGTATTGCCACAGCAACTATCATCTATCTATATATATAAATAAAAATGAATTGTTGTTCGTTAGTCTGATTAAAACTCGAGAAAGGCAAAACGGATTGATCTTATCTTAGTCTTGAAATGTTCGTGGAGGTCTAGGGAAGGTTTAAAAGGCGAGAAAAATCGAATAATTGCCGGGAACTTTTTTACCCGTGCGACGCCGGGGACGGGCCGCTAGTCAATAATAGAAATGTACAAATGACTTATCATAGTCAAACGCTTACTTAAGAACATTTCCAATCAAATAACTAAATTATGATAATAATTATCATTATACATGTCCAAAGTCTAAAATTGGTATGTCATTACATACTAAAGATAAATCACACTAAGATAAATTAATAAATATTTTCTAACAATCCACAGAACAACATCTATCCCCGTGGTCTATTATAGACATACTTAATATAGATTATTTTTTATTTTGCATGTTAAGCAAGAAAGATGTTAAATTTCATAAAGATGGATCTGTTCATATATACAACATGCAAAATCATTTATTTCTATTGTTTGGTTTAACAGATCTTAGAAACGAAGAAAATAAAAGGTTTAGTTGACACTACGACGCGTCTATTCGTTGTCTTAATTTCAGAATTTTATCCCATTCATTATTTGGGTTGCTTCTTTGCGCTATGGACTATGACTTGTCCATATGACAGTTCATATGGGACAATAGTTAAACGCTGCTAAATGAAATGTAAACTGTGTATTGGTAAATAAATATATTAGCATTTGTATTTGATTGATACAATATATATATATATATTTTAAATATATATTACACATTTATTTACAGATTCATGTGTGACAATCACTATCCCCAGTCTGACATTTTAAGGCACCAATGGTGATGATTCAAAATTTCCACGAAAACATAGTGATTTCTTGGTAAATCTTAGAAATAGTGCGTAAACGCTGTTAACACGAAAACATTGACAGCAAATAACACCTATATTACCGTTTATGTGAACTATATACGTGAACGTTTGGACCAAGTCCAATAACATAGTTGAGCATAAACTTTACGTCATAGCCCATGAAACAAATCTCGTAGCGCAGACGTCTACGATAAATCGTAGAGCTTCTACGCCGTAGCAGTTATGTTTACGAGATTTCTCGTGACTTGCATAAATAAGTGTTGCTAGATTGTATCGAAATTGGTTATAAGAATTCGTGGTTGGATTATTCTTATTACATCGAATCTTCCTACATATTTGCCCGAGACTACGCTTTGATGTAATACAACTGAAATTTGAGGCCAGTTACATTTACATCTGTCTTTAAATTTTAATACACTAAATTCTACGCTCGTCTACCCATTTGCTAAGCAGGGTGAGCATGGCAAACGCCTCTATATTTATTATATGAATAAGAGAGATTACATCCGTTAGGGAACATCATAAGATCATGATTATTTCACGAAGGTAAATCAAGTTAGTTGATAGTATTAATGGTATTCTTAAGATTAAGATTCTATTATAATACTTGGTGAATAATCTTATAATTTCTTTTATAGACATTATTTAAAACAAAATAATGCGTATTTACATAAAGCTGGAACGCGTCATAATTGATAGAAGCTAGAAAGGGCATGTTGTTCGCAGCTAACAGATACATAAAATCATAATGCTGGTAGCCATTACGTAATTAATACACCCACCTGTTATTGACATGAACAATGCCTTTTATTAAATCAGTCCGAGAGCTGTATGTTCAGTAAATGAGATGAGATACAGTAATTAAGAATTAAAGGATCACTGGAACACTGATTCGTTTGGTAGTTTATATTCTGAAAAAATAGTTTACAAGGTCAGTGAAATTCTTATCATATTTGAAATATTGAAAGATTTTATTTTAACGTGAAATATGGATTTATGTCAGACTTGTAAGAGGTTAGTGAAACGTTGATGAAAAACGTTATTCAAAAACCTAATTTACTGATAAATCTGTTTAAAATCAGTTTTATATAAGCTTTTACCTTGTCGCTTGTTTATCTGAATAATAGTCGCAATATAAGGCATAAATAGGCCTATTGAGCTTAGCTAATTCAGTTCTATTAGACGAAAACAAAAGTTTATATCAATACTGGGATCATCAAATATTATACTACACTATTAACCGATGCCCACATAATTCACGATTATGCTGAGAATACAACGAGTAGGAAATCGATGATCCTGTAAATTGGAATGGAGTTGTTAATAACTACGAAACGCTAAAAATAATCACCATACTTCCACTACAATGTCAAAAACGGCTAATCATTAACTTTTTTCTTACAAACTATTCAGTCAAAATTATATGATCCTCAGTAAATTAATATATATAAATTGACACAACAACATTTAACACCTCGGAAAGCTCTAAGTTTGTGTAACGGCTATTAACATATGATACACTTAATATAATAGACATGTTAATGTAGATATTTTTATATTTATATATAAAAATAAAACGTGTTTTTCGTAAGATCCATTAAGCGTTACCTTATAAGAATATTAGATAAATCTCTTATGTCTGTTTAGTATCTGTAGCGAAAAGTGAATTCGTGGGCCGGTTCTTTAGTAGACCGGACCAGCAAAAAACCGGCACCGCGGGGCCGGTTGACTTATTAATACATATTAATAAATAGCCTTTAATTTATTACTTTTCTTTTGTTCATTGGATATATTACAAATTTGAACATAAATATATAAATCGAGGGTTTAGTGTTAAAACCCGATAAATGCAAATAAATCGTAAATACGTTTTAATAGGCGACTAGAATCAGAATTGTTTGCTCTTTCTAGTAATGTTTACAGATAACGTTAATAAATTTTGCACACTTATCGGATATTATCGGAGCACCCTCGATATTTTTATTTCAATTAATGTTTGTTTTTTTTTGGATATACAATATTAAATGCTCCACGGAACACTATTAATAAACATTTTATTTCTCTTATACATTTAAAAAATGAGATTGAAGTATTGTTACTTTAACTCCAAATAATTAGTTTTTATGAAACATACACACCCTTTCAGGCATACCTATCGTTCAAAGAACGGAAATATAATCCAAATCGGTCGATCTGTTATGGAGCTACGACAGATGAACTGACACAGCTATACTATACACATGTTTAACTTTATAACACTTCACTTCTAGTTGATATTTGATAGGCATTTTCATCTCAATTTTTCAAAATAATTAAACACATCTCCTAGGCCTTCATGCTCCATCTTAGACCACATCGTCACTTTACATCAGGTGAGATTGTGGTCAAATGAAAGCTTAACAATAATAAAAAAAAAAACCACATTAATAAATCAGTAATAATGCAATATTTCTCACTGTCTCTTCAGCCGTAGAATATCAACTACGAGACTGGACCCTCCTTTAAACACTAAACATCATAATGGAGTTATGCCTTTTTGGCCACGCTTAGCAGGTACCACGACAATTGTTTGGCGGTTGGCAAGCGAAACATTTGGTGTTGATTTCCAAGAAACGCTGCTGCATATCTTCCGGCTTTAACGGCACACACGGGAGGATATAGGGAGGAGGGAGGCAACAGTCTAACGCCTTAGCCCGCGGCAACTTAAACTATAAACATAAACCATATTAATTACAGGCATAATCCATTATCAAGTTAAATTATAAGCTGGCTGCTTTTGATAGTGAAAATTACAAACAGATGTCAATTCAAATTTTCCTTAAGCTTACAATTATCTCAAACTTAGTGACCCCTTTTAAAGGGCCTCAGGCGTGAGATAAGACAAGCGTCCCGACATGATCCTGAGGCTTTCTCGTAATGCTTTTCTATCTTGGACTAATTTCGGTTTATTCAGACTAACATTCATACTGTCAGTGGTATTTAGAGATGAGAAGCGAAATTTGCTTAATCTTTCGGGTAAAATAATGTACGTTATTATTGTAGGAGGGCGCAAATGGCAAGTAATTTCAAGGTAGTCGAATATTATTTGATATTTCTGGCGACATTATTGTTAATGAAAACCGAGTAAGGTCTGGTATAGTAATAGTTTAGTTTGTAACTGATTTTAAGTTGTACGTTTGTTCTTTTTATTTTTGAATGTAATAACTATTATGGATAGCTTGTCTGAAAATGTCTGTTGAATAAAATAATGACACAAAAAGGCCGACATTCGCGTGATTCGTTATCATGATGAAATAGTACTAAAATCCTTCTAATTAAAACTTGCTACAAAACGAAATGTAGTGTAATTTATTATAGAACATAACAAACACGACCTATTTGTATTTCGTTGACAGCGATAACAGTGTTGTATTGGCACGCAACCTAGAAGTGAAACTTATAACACTAATGAAACGTAAATATTGCTCAGGTACTTAAGAAATATTCAAATCATAACCTTCAAACATCTTTTAAAAGAGCTTGACGTTAATCGATGAAAAACATGCCTTATATATCAAAAGTAGGAATATGAGAAATGTGAAAACAACTAAGAATTAAATACACTAGTTAAATTAATTAAATACTTATATATTAATACTTATAATAAGGAAATATTTATATATTTCATTAATCTCAGACACTCAGTTGAGTAAATTTTGGTTAAGTTATCATAAAGTCGTTATAGACGTACATTTAAGTAAACAAAAAATCAGCACAGTTAGAGTTATTCGGCTTTAAAATGACTAAATTTACTGACCTAACTAGTCGCGTTATAAAAAATATAAACATTTTTTTAAGTTATTTTTATGAAAAAGGTTTTTTTTTTTACATGAAGCTGGCATTAGATTCCATATTTTGTCATGATTATTTTGGTATTAATTGTCAGGATACATTTTTCCTAGTTATTAATTGTATGACAGTCTTTTTTCTTGCCAGACCACATGTCTCTACGAGTATTATGGCGGTATCTTTCCAATCAATCTTGGACTAAAATAGGGCATTAGCTGTAAGTAAATTGAATTAGAAATTGGACTAGGATATAATAGATTGCGTGACCATTTAATAGCATTGGTCATGCTTGATTGACGCACCCTGGTCTACAAGCAATTGCATGCTGGGCTAAAAAAAAGTTAATGGCCCATATTTTAAACAATGCTACAAATGGAGAAGCTTACCTTCTAGGTCTCCATGCTCCATCTTAGACCACATCGTCACTTTACATCAGGTGAGATTGTAGTCAAATGAAGGCTTATTAACAATAATTAAAAAAAAATGCTAATAGGATTCCAGGATCCATAACTGTACGCGAGTTTTGGATGTATTCATTTCATATAAATCTAAGATAAGGAGTATTTGAGTCCGGGCTAGTGACGTCACCGAAAGTAATAAATCATACCTTTTCCACTGCTTAGTCTTTACTCATCGGTTAAAAGGAAAAAAGTACATGCAATTTATTTTAATAATCGAAATAACGGACAATTTTTTATCGTCTCATTCGTTTTAGTAACTATTGTATTTTACAGCAGTTACGAATGACACTCACTGTCTCTTTCTCTTTGACCATACATATTTATCAATGCAACAAATTAACAACACTTGTATTAAAATATTATCATTAACATAAGGATACTCGTATTCTACTTGATTGACATTGTTAATGACATCGTATTCATTGTTAATGATAATTATGATAAATTTGACATTATTTATATTTTATGTAGTTATAAATAAGACATTATTTTAATTGTTTAGATGAATTATTAATGTATTTCAGATTTTGACATTTAATTTAATTGTGATATTTGTTGTTATTATATTTAGAAAAAGTTGTTGCATTGAGCAATCACGTTAAACCCCTTATTGTGACTTATAATCTATATTATCAATAAATTACTATTATTATTACTATTATGAATATTATTAAAGTTACAGACGCTTATGTTTTTAATTAAAATTGGGTCATTAAGAGAGGAACAGATTTTTATGCAGTATAATCTTATACTTGATTAGGGAAGACAAATTTCCCATCTGTTCAATGAGTCTACTGAAAACGAACACAAAAACCCAAGATAGATCTACTGAGAAAAAATACTCGTACCCAATAAGTCCACGATGGATCTGGTTTATGGATCTACTGGGAATTTTATTTTTTTAAATATAATTAGTTTAATGTTTCCACTTTAAGGTTGGAAATTTTAGATAACTTGTACAACGTTAAAAATTCAACGAAGAAGATAACCTTTAATGTCTGAAATGTCAATTAAGAAAATAAAATCTGTACCTATAAAGTTTTCGAAATTACTGTGAATAAAATGCCGCCTTGGCTTGAAGGTCAACATTTATAAATTTGTTATTCTTCAAATGATATGTAGGTATAGGTATATGTAGGTATCATTTGAAGAATATCAGAGTTTTAAAAGTACACAAGTTACATGAATTCCAGTAATTGTTAGCGTAAACTAACTTATATTAAAATTAACAGGAAAATGAACTCGTAGGGCCTATTAAAAGTTTTCTCAAATAACCATTAGATTAAATTATCCTTCAAGTATTTTATTTGAAAAAGCAACCGACTTTTGGTATAAAAAATATGATTGATTAAAGCTCAGAAGTGACTGGATCGATTTTGATTACATTTAAATGCGAATGCAAGCTACAATTTTAACAGGTACAATACAATTTTAGCAGTACAAAAATAGTCATTATCGCTTCACAGAAAAAAATTATATGGCATAAATAAAAATCCAAAAACATTTTCTTTTTTTAAATTCGTTGAAACAAGAAATACATCGTAACATTGAACTGTGTTTTCTTTCAACGTAAGTATTTTTCTGCCATTACATTTGGATTTCCGAAATCTCTTGCGTAGTACATTAAGAATGGAATGGCCCATTGAGAGAAACCCTTATCGTATTATTCTTTCCCTTTAGTGAAAGCACAAGTTTAGGATCGTTTACTGTTGACAGAATAATAGCCTTTTGTTTCTATTATGAAGATAATATGAGTATACCCCGGCTTGAGGTTGTCCTAATATGAAAGTCGATCTGGAAGTCAAATTTTTTATGTCTTTGTATTTCTTGTCAGTGTACAATTATTACAATTATTTCGTTATAATTTTATGAAGTATGTTAGATAGGATTCCTTTGTTATTTTCTGTCGGTGGACTGGTATGGTATATTTGTAGCAGTAAAACTGGGTTACCAAACTGGATACCAATTATTTAAACTGTTCGACGCGAATCTGGAGTGAATCCTGGATGTAACTAAATAAATCAATTTTTCCGGACAATACACAGCAACATCTAGCTCCGTTGTAAGCTCTAAGCTTGTGTTACGGGTACTAGATTTCTCATATACTTAATATAATAGATATACATCATATAATAATAGATGTAGATATAAATCTCCAGTTGTGTCAATTTGTAGCGTCCTGCAAATTTTGAAAACCGAACGAGAAGTGAAAGCAAAAGAAAATGGTTTACTGTGGTATTTGGTATTACGCAACTGAACTGACAACTGTTCTACATACGTAGCGGCTTGAACGATTCCCATTTTTTTAAATATACTAAATAGCCAGCTTCACGTCTGAAATAAGTATCCATTTACTCAAAATATTTCCGTTCTGTCAGAGTCCCTGAGAATATTTTTACCATGATAAAAAGCCTAATCGTGTTAGCAAGGAAAATTCTTCGGGCAAGCGAAATTAATACTTGGAATCACTCTCCCTACCCGCTCATAAATAACATTGATGGGACCAGCAGTGAGAACCCATAAAGCAGCTTTATTAGAATCAAACAACAGGTGAAATTTATAAGCCAGGAACTAAGGATAATTTTGATGTTTTCCTTCTACCAAAAAGAAAGGAACTGATAACTAAAAATCTGCAAACAGGAAAATTATATTCTCTTTACTAGATAACGATAACAAAGGAGTCTAGCAGATTTCTATGATATTAAAAATAATTTAGAAAACCTAAACATGTTTTTATTACTTAAAAAGTCATAAATAAGACGTGATATTAATTTATTATCGTTTTCATAAAATCTAGTACAAAATCAATGACGCTTCAAATATTGCTTTCAAACATTAAATTGAACGAGATAAATATCAATGAACGTCGGAAATAAAGCGTTATCTTCATTTCCATCCAATTTCATTGTCTTGTGTTTTTATTGTGAACGTAAAATGGTAAAAGCTATAGAAGTATTCAAGATGCGGTTCTATTGTTTGCAACAGGAGCCTCTTAAAACAATGTGACAAGCCTGTATCTATGAATTGTTGTGTTTTAGCGGTTATCATTTCCATGCGGCATTTTCTGTTTGTTTATTTAGTGTATTTTTGATAACTTTTATTCCATAATTTTGTAGGTATAATCGATGTTATTTTGAGGAGATCATGTAACCGATTTCTTATGAACGTAATTGACTTCGTTCGTTAGGACTTAAATTCTAATGATGCGCAGTTCTGCATAGCGTAAATAAAACTTGTATGTCTATGTCTATTACATCAGATTATATATTATTTATAACTTATATTACTCTAGGTATCTTTTTGTATAGAATTTATCGCTATGTGAAAAATGCTACCGTGTCGGTGTGAACATAGAATTAAAAAAAAAAACATTCATACTAGTAGACCGCTCGATATCTCCTCAAAACATGTTGATAAAACTCTTGACTAATTCAACTCTAAGTGCCTACTTATTCAAGCATTTTCTAAATAATTTTCCTAATAAATTCCGAAGGGTTTCGTTGTTGTATTTTTCAGCCTAACAAAGAAAAAGATAAGACTTGTTAAATTAATTAAGGTTATTTTTTAAAACACAAGCTAGGCGTGCTCATTTTTTAACCCAAAATCGTGACCAACTGTAATTTGATAATAAATTAAGGTGGGGTGGCTAAGCATTAATGTGTTAGCCAATTATGACTCTAAATAATGTTTAGCTTCATAAATTCGTAATGATTACAAACAACGTAATGTATTTATGGAATATTATCAATTAGCTTATTATAATCGCCTTATCATACTGGCAATTAGCAAGTACGCATAGATTAAGAGAGGATATCAACTAACATTGTAACTAATAACTACATGTAGTAAGTACCTTAATATAAATTTAAATCTCCTGTTTCTGTTTACCTCATAATCCTCTTTAAGAAAGCTCTGATTTTTTTGTACGGGTTTTGTTTATAGCTACTGAAGTTTCGTAGATTGTCTGAAATCTTATGAATTAATTAAATCAGTTATGAGTGTATTTGTTGAAAAGAGACTGTTCTGACAAATTATTTTCTATATATATAATATAACTTATGCAAGTATTGTTCAGTTCAGATTCTTGTAATAGGACTTTGCGCTTGAAGCGACAATTTGCCAGTGACAAGTTAAATAAAATTATAAAGTGAAAAAAATTTTACTCAATAGAACGCCATTTTGCGTCTATATTACTAAAAATATACATATAATATTTTATGGATAAATATTTTAATTATTATTTACATAATTGTATACTTAGGTACGTATATATATTACATGTTATATAATTGTATGGTGCAATTTTTTTATTATGTTATATATGCGCATTAGTTGTTGACCTGCTTGACGTCCGAACGACACACAACACCAAAGGTTTTTGGCTGAAAAACAGCGCCGAGCGGCAACCGTTCGGCACATGCTGAGCCAACGCCTATTTCGGCTCACAATGTTTATGTGTCAACCAAATGAGTAGTACTGTTTTTTATGTTGTATTTTTTATTATTGTAGTTTGGTTTTAAATATACTGTATTTTTCTGTATTTGTGTTGTCGAAATAAATGTATTTCTTTCTTTCTTTCTTTCTATGCAAGTAGTGTGCATGAAGTGAACTTTGTGAAGGATTATTTTATAAATATTGTGTTGATGACGGATAATAAAAGAAAATAAAAGAAAGTGATTTGACAAAAGAACAGATTGGAGCATAGGAAATCTGTTATATCCGTAGGGTCTTATGTTGAATGTAGAAGAGGTGGATTTGCTTTAATTTTTTTGGCTGAGTATTCTAGAATTATTATTATATAGCCGTATATATCCGTAACATTTACAAAACTTTGCAAAAATAATAACAGTCATCACTATCGACTTACCACAGACTTATTTCCTAACTAAAATTTCTACTAACACGCTTAAAAAGCCGCAAGCCATTTCGGGTATGACGTAATTTTCCTTATCTTCATTACTGAATTAGCTTTCCGCACGAACGCGATAGAAACGTTATACTTAAGTATATGTTAATTTTGAATATTAAACTCGGCGACGTGATATGGGTATGAATAAAAGTCGGCCACTGAAACTGGATGACACAGTAAATGGTGTACATAGAAGGCTATGTTTGAGGATTTCATATTACCTTTCACATAGCCGTAGCGATAATTACTGAATCGATATCTTTGGTGAGAATTTTACATGGAGAATGTAAGGTTGGAATGTTGGGAGGTGGGACATGGTAACATTATAAGGCTTCATCATAATAGGGTAGGTGACTAAAAAATAATAATTAGCCCGTCATTAAGATACTTAAAAATTATAACCATATTTTTTTTCTTCAAAATCAAGTCAGTTGAAGGTTTGCGTGACGTTGTGCTTTTGAGGAAATTGTACGAAATGTATAAGTGACGTAATTGTAACCCACGCCAAACATCGTCTTGACACGAATATTCGCCTTCGGCCGCTAATGTAGCCATGACAGTGATCTCTTTTTTGTCTTAATTTACTAATAAAATGCCGTTTCCACAAAGATAAACATTTATGTTTAAAATAAAAAGAGAATATAACTAATTTTAAATATAGAATTTAGGAAAAATCCCCGATTCCAACGCTTGAATTTTCTTAAAATAAAATACCATAATATTTAGTAATGTGCACGCGATGCGCTTTCATTTGATACCCTATTCGAGTATATCTGCAGATTATCGGTTTTGCTTCCCGACTCTTACCCCCATAACTTTTAAACAGCACAACCGATTTCATGAAATATGTCTAAGAAAATTCGCGCCAAATTCACCTTTCTTAAAAAATCACTAAATTGAAATCACTTTATCCGTTCGGGAGCTATGATGTCCCAGACAGACAGACAGACAGATACGTCAGGCTTATAACACCCTTCTTTTTGGACTGGGGGTTAAAAATAGACGCAGTTCACTGAAACACCGTATTTCATAAAATTCTTATCAAAATATTCTACTAAATTAAAGAATAGTGTTCCTTATTTGTGCATCTACTGTATCGCGTGTATTGTTCGCGGCTAGGTCGCATGCAATGCTAGGCAGTTGACAAATGAGACTGGGCTCCACTCTGTTATTCGTATTTTTCGTGGTTTTAATGAGGACACGCTGAGAAACTTATCTGCATAGATTCGTGAATGTTTTTCATTTTATGTATATGTTATATTAAAGCTCGAAGTTTCCAGTAAATTATAGGATTTTTAGGAAAACACTAATACTATTGTGTTTATTTGTATGCTGGATAAGCCTTCACGACACCACAGATGACATCTGATGTAAAGTGACGATGTGGTCTAAAATTGAGCATGAAGACCTAGAAGGTAGGTTTAGCTAGAACAAAAAATTATCTTGAATACGAAAAAAAATATCATTAATTAACGGAGTTTAGTGTTACCAGCATCAGATAGTCAAATAACGTGAGATAGCGAATTTTTATTTACAAAAGTAGCAATGTCAAGAGTCAAGTAACATTAACATATTAAGCTGGGTCCACACTTGTATCATTTCGGTGTATCGTATCTCCGTCGCGTATCCTCGGCGCGTATCATGATCGCTAGTTTGGACACTAGCAGATACACGTTAATGATACATGCCGTATCCGATACGGCCCGATCCGCAATGATCGCGTACTTGATACACCCCGTATCCGATACGCGTATCACAATCGGTGGTATGGACGTATTTTGATATTGTATCGTGATACGATACGTGATACACCCCGAACCATCCTGTCGGTTTTTCCGCGATCATCAAAGGGGATACGCGTTGCATCGAACAAGTTTGAACGTGAGTGCATGCATCGAACAAGTTTGAACGTGAGTGCATTTGATAATATAATAATATTAATAATATTTGATACAAGGATCGGAGGAAAAAGTACTAGTCTACTACTAATACTACCTTAAATAGTACTAGTCCGCCATTTTGCGGTTAGTTATGAAACGCATGTTAAATAATGAACTCAAAAATTACTGAACGGATCCTTTTAATAAAATTTGATAACACAACAATAGAATTAATAAAGTTTTGGTTTTATCCTGTCCCAACCGTTTCAAGCATCTAGATACCTTCCAAACTATCTACTCCCTTTTCTTTGACTCACTTTTCGGGCCGGCCAGTTGCGTTGCCTCTGTGTAGCGAATTGGAGGGCGGGTATTCGCTCATCACGCGCCCATCCGTCTATTTATTTTTATGTTTATAATGTATAATTATGTTTTCTTCTACACAATTTTTATGTTTCATATAAAGTTTCTAATAATTTTGTAAATATTGGTAGGTAATTAATATTTTATTTATTTCATTTAGAAATAAATCATATTCAAAATGGACGATTGTGGCGCTGAATTGAACGAAATTGGAGATAACATAGCGTCAAGATGAATATAACTGATATTAGTGGTTTTTACGCGACATTCAAGGACGATTCACACATATCAGTGAGCCCACAGTTCCGGCACAGTACCGTATCAGTGATAATTATTCTTTCAAACATTTTCTATGGACTGACACTGACGGTACTGAGACAACACTGACACGGACAAGTGTGAATACATCCATAGAAAATGTTTGAAAGAATAATTATCACTGATACGGTACTGCGCCGGAACTGTGGGCTCACTGATATGTGTGAATCGTCCTTTACTGAGTAAACGTCGGATGCGCATGTTATTCGTAAGAAAATATGGTCAAAAAGCGCATAAAATGAGTTTAATATTTTTGGAGTAGCGTATTAGAGCAGATCTTATGAACTTTATATTTTTTGGGATCTTTTAAGAAGTTGTTGAGAGTCCTACGAAAACTGGAAAAATATATATGTATATCCAAATAAGTTTCGTTATTATTCAAATATTTAAATTATAATATAAGCCAAAAGATACGGAATATCATCAATTATTAGTTCTGAGGTAAAGCATAAACGTACATAAGCACCCCTATTTAAGTCCCACTGCTGAGACACAGGGTGTTCTCTCTTGACGAGAGAAATAAGATCTAAATACGTAAAACTGAGGTAAAAAACCCATCGAATTGGAAGGTTTATAAAAACAAATATTTCGGTAGTATCATTAAACTTCTAAGCTCTTTGATCTCACTATCAGTAATATTATTTTAATGGAATCCTTACGATATTGAGTCATATGATAACGAAGAAGGCCAATCTCCCAATCCATTTCGTATTCGGCGTTTGTGGAGCTTCATAACGTTATTTTGTCCAAAATATATTTAATTGAATTACACAAGATATAAGTCGAAGCCCTAAGCCAATATGGATGGCTCAGTATTTTCCTTATATTAATTTAATTAACCTATATTAACTTTACCTACAGATATCACCGTAACTCTCAAGAACTCTCAATAACCCCAAAGAAACCATTATCACACCAATAAAAGTCAACCACATAACACTACCCAGAACACCCGAAACGCAGTTTGTCGATCATAAAAATGTTAATATCAAACATTGTTATATCAACATCGGACAAACTACACCTAGGGACCGTCGTAAACGGACCGGCGCGTCAGAGCCGCGTTCAATACCCTCTCAAGAAGTATTACCCGGATAATGAAGGGGTCACAAAGTGGGGCCGGCGATATTGGCAGCCTGAGTAACGTGGTAAGGTGAGGAGACTTCTCATAAAACCTAAGGAGGCAGGTGCATACCATTTCTAGGGTACCGAAATGTGAGTGTATTTCACGCTCGAGCGTTACGACTACGACGCTCCACCTTAGAAAGGGTAAGTAGGTATAATAATAAAAATCCTGCGCCGGCTGATGTGAATAAAGTAAAAACTCGTGTTTTTTCTCGGGCTACTGAGAAAGTTTTTGAAACTAGCCCTTAAATTAAATGGATGGCTCGTAACTTTACAAGGTTTCCCTGGAATGGCGTGCGGTGAGTTTGGAAGAATTTTTCCTTGGCTTTTTTTTCGTAATTTACTTTCTTATGAGTTTAACCCTATATTTTTATATGACCAAGGACTTGAAAATGTTGATCATCCATCTTCAGCGAAAGAACGCTGCTAGCGAAGACCTAGACACAGTCATTCGTTTCGAAGCGGTCATTACAATATATACATAGCTAAGTTTCCTAGTGCGTTTGACTCTACTATCTTATGTTCGCATCCAACTCAAAAACTATTTTTGCGCTGCAGAGTAATTCAAGTTGGACTGGAGGTAAGTTTATGTAAAAATATTTTATGGATAAAATACTAAATTTAAATATTTTCTAAGAACTCCACACAAACATTTCTACAAAATCTCATATAGAGGTATATATCCAATCACGTAACATTTTCTTTTGTCCGAAGTGTCCGATGTTGACACCTCTTCCATGACTTTCTCGAACAAAAACTACTATTCGTACTATCTCCAATTATATGCAATAAAACGAAATTTTACTCTGATAAATCTATTTTGTACCTGAAAAAACTTTTAGCAAAATACTAAGTGTGAAAATTTGGAATATGTCAAAAACTTTAGAGATAGGTATTTATTATAGTCAGAGTTTAAATAAAATAAATATTAATTTTAAAGTTTGTTCGTTAATCTATCACATTTTTATTTTCTTAACAAGGTAAGCTTTTGAAGACGAAGCACAAGTTGATTCTTCCGCACTATACTCTCAAATTGCGAAACACGAGTAGCAAAACTTTCATGAAGAACGAAGCAGAAAGCAAACTTCTAAACCACTATAAAAGCAAGAGTTACCTATTGCGCAATTTACGGCCATCAAATAGCCATTCGCCGTTTCATTGCAAAGCCAACTCGCAACTAAAGTGCCAATAAAATGATTAGACAGGCCATTACGTTGAAGACTGGACGGCAGTCCATCATTACACGGTATAATTGCTGGCACGTACTAAAAGAATTGGTATTTTCGGCCTTCCCGTAAATTGTGATTATCTTTGAGTGTACGATTACATGGAGTATGAATTGCAGAAATGGTATTCCACTGAGTTTTACGGTAAGGTAAATCCTACTTATTATAAACGCGAAAGTGTATAGCGATGTAAGTGTGTTCGTGACTTTTTCACAAAAAAAATACTGAATGGATTTTGATGAAACTTTACAGTAATGCAAGGCACAGTATAACTTGCATATTAAAATAATACATTGGCCACATTTTACCGCGGCAAAATCCACATTTTGCGGGAAAGGCTATTATTGCGATCTGACACGGACACTGCTGTTGCCCCAGTAAAGGACAAAAGCTACGTTTTAGACATCTGATTTTTTTTATTAGTACATAAAATCCATTTACAACATTAAGTAACAAAAAAGTAGCCTGTAATTAATACGTGTAGTTTTTACACAAAGACAAAATTTAGTATGGTCTTAAAATATTTTATCTCATATTTCTGACCCGTCCAGTTTTCGATTTTTTTTTAATTTTCTAAACCGAAACTCCGGCCGCGCGATATTCAATCGGTTAATATTAATGTAATATACAGCATTTAAAAATAATGCCTATTGTATAAATTATTTACTGCTCAAAAACAATAAAGAACCTTCCGGCCAGTCTATACGAAATGAGTTTTGACCAACAATTTGTTTTGTTTCAACCCCATCCCCTAATCCTTATATTTCAACAATAGCACTCAAAATAACTTTACCAAGTATTTTCATAAACCCGTTTCAAAACCAATATTATTTCCAGGCTGCATGGTGTGACAACAGAACCTTTCGCGGTATTTTACGAGAGAAGCCATCTGGGTCTCTCCCGTCCACAATAAATTCAAGGCAGTGTTATGTCTTTTTCATGGACATGGATGTTATAAAGATAGAATTTTATTTCCTAAAAATATGTATTTTGGGGACATAAAATTAGGTTTGTCCTTTGCAAAGACACTGTGTACATTGTCTGCCGTTTTATGTTTGGGAGTGTTATAGAATAACTGTATTTCCATGTTTAAGGCCGGAATTCATAGTGGCACATTTTCATTTACGACTTTCAATATATTATTACATATATAATAGGCATGATGACTTCAGAACAATAGGTATTAATTATGTTTAGTTCGTCTGTAAACCCGTCGAAAATACTGGACACCTATTCTTCGCTTTTTCAATCTAATAAGAACGTTCCAAGACTATTAAAGTTTCGAGTGGGGGCTTGCGCCGTATAAATCTCGTACAAATAGCACAAAAGCGTTAAAGAAAAAATAAAAAGAAAGGTGTTTTCTTTTAATGGCGGTTTTTTTTAAATAAATTTTTTAATCATCTTCTCTATCTTCTTAAGTCAATTGTTAGCAATGCATGATGTTAATTTGAAACTACGGCGCAGCCATAAGGTACATTTTTAAAACCTGCATAACAACAACTGGCTCAAATTGTATGAAAATATCGTCAGATAGAGCCAACTAGGCAATTGAAAATCATCCCAAAATTTCGTAGTTGGATTAACATAATTCTAAAACGAGTACCGCTAAATTTTCAAATTAAACCTAGCATAATCTAATCTGGCTCAAATAAGTACTTAATCACAACTCAAAATTGTGTTTTGCAAAACTAAATAAGCTTGATTTTAACTCCAAATCTTGTTTGCGCAACATTTGATCTGAATGTTGAGCTAAATGGACCGGTAGAAAAATCCGTTTGGGTGTGGACTCATGTCTACGGTGCGGCTCAGTAGTTTTTATATAAAATTTAACCCTCGACCAAAAAAGAGGGGCGTTATAAGTTTGACATGTCTGTCTGTATTTATTTATATTTATTTATTTAATGATTATTAGAGATTTTTTTGGGGGATGAGAGTGGGAAGGAAAACCGAAAATCTACAAATATACTCGAGTGGGATATCAAATGAAAGAGCATCGCGTGCACATTACTAAATATTATGGTGTTTTACTTTTAAGGAAATAAAGCCATAGGAAACAAGGGTTTTTCTTAAATTTTAAATTCAGATTTATTCTTCATTTATCCGTTCCATACCAAACCGGAAACGATTGCCAGCAGGCAGGCAATGTTGCGGGTTCTTTCCCGCCGTGGATCAGAAAAAAGACAATATAAACCTACTACTATTATAAAGGCGAAAGTTTGTAAGTATGGATGTATGGATGTTTGTTACTCTTTCACGTAAAAACTACTGAATGGATTTGAATGAAACTTTACCACAATATAGCTTATACATCAGAATAACAAATAGGCTACTTTTTACCGCGGTAAAATATCAGTTTTCGCGGGAAAATCAATTATTGCGAGTAAAGCCCGATTTAGATTAAATTTGGCAAGAACATAGCTGCTTTCCCAGTAAATTACAAAGCTGCTTTTTACCGCGACAAAATCCCTTATTACGCGGTTAAAGCAAGTAATAATATAAACTTAAGATGAATCCTATACTATTATAAATGTGAATGTTAGTTTGTTTGTAACGCTTTCACGCGAAAACTACTCAACCGATCATCATAAAACTTTGTACACATATTCTTGGAGGTATTAGAAGTAACATAGGATACTTTTTATCCCGGGAAAATATGTAATTCCGCGGGACAATACATTTAAACGCGGGTAACACCGCGGGGCACTACTAGTTTATATATATATTTTTAATAGAAAGGTGTCAGACAAGCATTCGGCCCACGGAAAGCGGCTACCGCAGCTTATGGACGCCTGCAACATAAAAGACTATTGGGAATACATGCGCCGTGTACAGTACGCATATTTTCCCAATAGCTAGAATATCTCCGCCTATAATGTAGTAATTTACTATTCAGTGGTTGAGCTAAGGTTGAGCGTTGGCGTGTAACTAATTATATGAGTATACAAATAGTATCTATAGTTATACAGAGTATCTATACCTAATACTGGTGATTGATATTCTCTTGCCTATACCTTTGAGAGGCATTTGTTATTTTACAAGCACACATCAGACACACACCTTTTTGCTGCAAGCTAGACAGAATCAAATGTTTTTTGCGCAGTTGAGACACCGTAGAGGCCATTTATCATACGCGTAGCGTCGCCGAAAATAAAATGTGGTTCCTTTTTGTAGCCAGAGCAGACATATTTGACAATCGTGTGAATGATGACTGGGAAGATGTTTTCTGAGTGATATTCGGCAGATTCTGATATTACTTAGATGTTTTCTTATCCAAGCTTCAATCTGATTTTATTTTTTGTTTTTACGGGACTTTAATTGCTGAGACTTCGTTGTCTTTCTTTCTATCAGAGTCAGAGTCAGAGCAGTAATTTTGAGGGATGATGTACTAAAACCCCCTTTTACGAAATAGTTAATTAAACCTGTTTTATTCATCATGCCGCTAGCATTCGTTTGTCCTTGTCGATCACAGGATGTTAGGATGACACAAAATTCATGCTAATATAGAAAAGGTTTGCATTTGAAGGATAATGAGTAAATATTCTGGGTGTTTGGTGGAGGATTAAACAAACCCGTTGGATATGTAGGGGACCTATTTACAAAATAAATTACGGAGGATAAATGTTTATTTTTTTATAAATCCTGTTTATGGTATTGTTTACCTCGCTTCCCCTACATTCTATTTTTTAACGTGTTTTCAATATAACTTTTTGTTTGGTTTTGATCCCACACTTACTTTCGTCTATTGAAGGTGTTATTCATTTAAAAAACCATCATATAATTAGTAAATAAAAAAAAAAAATAGGTATGTGTGCGATTCACACACGATAGAAGTGAAACTTCAGTCAATCGACGAAAGAATAAGAAGAATAAAAAAAGTGTGTGTGTGTCAGCTACGACGCACGATTGGAGTCTACTACTTACGAACTATAATTATGATATATATCGAATAGAAAAAAAGGGTAAATGAACGCATCTGCTGAAATGATAAGAGAAACAAACATATATCTGTAATTATTCGGATTATTTATATTACTTCAATAAAGCGTATTACATAAAGTATGTTACAAAATAATATAAATAAAATACAGCAATACCTCTTTGCGCGATACTTCGTAGTCTCAACTACGAAGTATCGCGCAAAGAAATTTAAATAAAGCATTGTATTTGTGTCTCTTACCATTTCCGTTTCATCTTTTTGCATCCGGTTTGAAATCACTACGATTATATAGAAGTTTCACTTCAAAAAATATGTCAAACAGGTCAACTTTGTATCGTTACAAAAGAGACTAATACTTAAGTTCTTTTAACTTTTTTTTATCTTTGCTTATTAAAACGGTATATCACATGTAGCCGAAAAGTCCATAAATTTATCAAAAATAACATTTAAACCCACTACGAGTACTATATAGATCACCAGATAACTGGGTCATATGGAAAGCAACCATTCCACTACACTACTGTATAAAAAAATTAATTTTATCTTAATGTACCTAAGTATTATAAAAAAATGTAGCTCATCTCATTAATTTCTCAGCTTGTCTCAATTTTATGGACGGATGAGTCGAACAACACTAAATCCTCAGAATGCCGGCAAAAATCTTCTTTTAAAATCTTCCAATTCGCCTCTAGGAAATTCATCGATTACAAGAATTATACGCGTTAGTTCCGTTAAAAATTTTTTGTGTAAAAACGCTAAGTCTTTTTTGATAACGTGCTTCATTCGTTTCTCGGCAAGTTTTCACCACTGTCAAACGCGTCAGTTAATGAAGACGACTTGTGAATCAACGTGTGATTTTGACATTATAGATTTTTGACATTATAGACTTATCGGATAGATTTCATGATATTTTCAATCAAAAAACTCGGGCCATTTTTTGACACTAGTTACTAGATTATAGGTAATTTACGGTTTTATAGCTTCATCCTTAGCTTCATCCAAAATATATCTCATTGCATTTGATTTGTAAACTTTCATCATACTTTATTCTATCCAACAAGTCTATAATGTCAAAATGGCCTTAAACATCGCTTACATTCAATAATACGTCATCTTTATACAAAAAAAAATATGTTTTATGGACAGTAGGATTTTTAATAGTTTATGATTGTAAGTAAGTGATATAATGCAAATGACACAAAGCAATGACATCAAATAACAACAATGACTAGAAATCCAAACGCACGAAAATATTACGAAGCGTTCCTTAGTAACTATTATGTAAGCTTAGCAGTCGATTCGAATTTTAAACTGTGCTTGAGCGCGAAAAGCTCATAATGCCTGCTATCTGCGCAGAGAGTTTTACAGAACTACCCTATGGTATGAATTATGTAAAATTTAAAACGATCAATGAATTTACGTAATAAATAATGTTTTTAGGATTGATTTTTATAAGATTATTATAAGAATAAGAAAAAAGGAATGTGTTTAATTTTTTTTTCATCACCTACACTGCGAATAAAAGGAAAGACGTTGTTCGATTTTTTAATTTAGAAAAATAGATTGCATTGATTATAGAGGTAGGCGATGTGTTTTTGGTGTCCGATTGATAAATTGTACACCGATTTTAAAATTTTTATTTCATATTTGTTCCCATCCATAATAAGCGAAAATGTTGTAAAATTATAACGTCATAAACGTGTACCGATAAAGTGAATGAACTAAAATAATAGAGAGTGGGATGTTTGAATTTAAAACAATAGCGTTATGGAAACAAAACAGTTTGAAATGTCAAAATAAACATAAACAATCACTTTCGAACCATTGCCATTGATTTAAATTTCATTGAGTGGAAAAAAATTCAAGGTTCCGTGGAAATCATCGTTGATGTTATTTCTTCGCTAAAAGATGAAAAATTCTTTACTTTATTCATTCTAAAGCCTCAGACAAAATACAACTAAAAAGTGCTGTTAATAGCACCGTGTGCGTTTGACGTTCCATAATTTCTATTAAAAAGTTCTTTGGTCCCATAAATAA
The DNA here is from genome assembly GCA_929108375.1 of Gymnoscelis rufifasciata. Lineage (NCBI taxonomy): Eukaryota > Metazoa > Arthropoda > Insecta > Lepidoptera > Geometridae > Gymnoscelis > Gymnoscelis rufifasciata. The sequence continues at coordinate 4,258,037 of OV815302.1, read as the reverse complement.
CATTTAACTTGTCAATTGCCTGCAAAGTTAATCTGATATTTTCTTAGTTATAAACATTGTGGGAGACAGTTTGCGGTTGGAAATGTTGTGCGATAAAATAATTTTTGAAGCAATTATTTTTTAATTAACAAATAGGATTTGTATTCGAATTGTAATTTAACAGTGTTAAGAATTATGGGCGTGTTGTGAATAATCCATTAAGTGGTGTTGGCCTAGATTTACAAAATAACATTATTGTTATGAATATATTTTTATTTCTGCTTTTTGACAATAAAATGATTTTAGTGTACCACAATTTAACGGATTATCCATTATTAACGACAAGCCCTGTATATAAATCTTTTCAATAAAATACTATAAGCATATAATAAAAGTAGAAGTTCAATATCAGTTCTTTTTAACCCCCGACCAAAAAAGAGGGGTGTTATAAGTTTGACGTGTCTGTCTGTCTGTCTGTCTGTGTGTCTGTCTGTCTGTCTGTCTGTGGCACCATAGCTCCCGAACGGATGGAGCGATTTCAATTTAATTTTTTTTGTATGAAAGGTGAGTCTGGCGCGAGTGTTCTTAGACATGTTTCATGAAAATCGGTTGTGCCGTTTAAAAGTTATGGGTGTGAGAGTGGGTAAGGAAAACCGAAAATCTGCAAATATACTAGTGTGGGGTATCAAATGAAATCGCATCGCGTCCACATTACATAATATTATGTTGTTTTACGTTTAAGGAAATTTTGGCATTGGAATCGGGGGTTTTTCTTAAATTTAAAATTTAGATTTATTGAATGGAACAGATACGTATCAATATTTATGTAATTAATACTGTTTTCAAAATTAATATTATATTTAGTATCAGCTTACATAGATAATAATAGTTTTGGTTATAAACCTCTCTTTTTGTTTCGACGAAATATTCCTATGCGAAGATTAGAAGGTCAATGACATTACTTGAATATGACTTTTTAATATCACCGTCGCCATTTCTGTTAATAGCTTCACTAAATTTAAGTATAAAGGTTTGTTCGTAAAATATTTCTCTAGTATTTCTATGTTCTAAGAGAAAATACGAGTTCATTGCTCTTAACGCAGACGTCGACTGGGAAAACAGTATTACTCGAAGCTACGGGTATTTTTAACCTAAATAGGAAGTACTTCTTTATACTCATAACTACAATGCTTTCGCCCACAGATTTGCTCGAATATCGAATAATTTCGTAATCAATCAAGGATCAAGTTCACGTCCGTAGGTGGTAACCCTCTGAATCCTTACACGTGGCCTCCGGGTGGTGCTAAGAACAGTCTCTGGTGGTAGGCTTCGGCCGCGGCGTGTCACCACCCTCCGGGCTGGGCCAGTGCGTGAAACGATTTTTTCGTGTTTCGTAATGTGGCCCGGAGAAGCCATCTTCAAGGTCTTCATGTCCCATCTTAGACCACATCGTCACTTTACATCAGGTGAGATTGTGATCTAACAAAGGCTTACCCAGCATAAAAAAAAAAATCTCGATGTAAACAGATCCAAGTTTGTGAAATAGTTCTAACATCCTACGTTAATAGTCAGGGCTTGGTCTGCCTTGCTCGTTTCCGTAATGTTCGTTTACGTCCCGCCTCCCATTACTTATGCATGTCGGTTATTAAAGGCAATCCATTCACCCGATCCGCGGCTAATGTCTCTATTACAAAACAGATGTTGCTTTGGCCTGCTGGCTGTAATGTTCGGTTGTTTATTTGAAGGTGATAACGGTTAAGGAAAACATAGTGCGAAAGCGAGAGCTAGTAGCAAAATGGTAAGAAACTCAATAAAACATTTAACGCATTAACACAAAATATTAACACGGCTAAGACTCGCGTTCAATAGTCGTTTAGCAAAAGTGACATATAGATATGTTTTAATCAATTGTAAACAAATTAGGGTTTATTTAACACTAGCGGCCCGCCCCGGCGTCGCACGGGTAAAAAAAGTTCCCGGCAATTTTTTCTTAATTGCTCACCGTTTAGACCTACCCTAGACTACGACAAACCGGCTTAATCGGCCCAGCCGTTCTCGAGTTTTAATCAGACTAACGAACAACAATTCATTTTTATTTATATATATAATCCGAGTAAGCTAAACAATGCGAGATAGTTCTTCACATAACAATGGCTAGTTATGTGAAGAACTATCTCGCTTTAGCACATGAGACTGAGCATGTGACGAAACAGCTCTATATTTAACCATAGATTAATTTTACTCGGAGATGGTTAAACAGATCCTTATTCTGCAAGTTAAAATTTCGCCTCTGACCAGCTTTAGCTCAACTGCTTCGATCCAAAATCTCTAACAGTCCTGGTTTTACTTTGCTTCTAAAACTCTCCCCGTTCGCTTCCACTCATGAAATACTCAATAAAATATAATTAATGGGGGTTTTTATGAGAAAGGATTTTATTTAATTTTTACTAGTGGAAAGTGAGAAGGCTATTTATTTTATTTAGTTATTTTCATCAGAAATGTCCTGCGAGTATCCCTTGCGATGGGGATGATTGGATTTTTTTCCATTAATCCCCAGCGCATCCACTTCAAGCAGTAAAAAAAAAAAAATTAAACAATCCAGTTTCATGTCATAAGGTACACACTCAACATTTAATCATATATTTAAAACTAGCTGTGCCCTGCGGTGCTACCCGCGTTATAATGGATGAAGTACTCTTAACCAACAACATATTTATTTGAATAAAGATTAATATTATTATGTTGATACAACTTAAACAAATTATTTCGACCAAATTAGGTACCATAAAAACGGTTTTTGTGAGTTTATCTTAAAAGATAGACATATACTATCGCGGACTGTTTTTTAGATCATTAAAAGAGCTATTATTCTTTAATACATATTTTTTGTGTATCTTGAACCGTTTTCACGGCGCACGCAACGGAAGGCTTCAAAGATGAACAATTTCTCCCGTTTTTTACACATTTAGCACTATATCTTTGCTCCTATTGGTCGTAGCGTGATGTTATATAGCCTATAGCCTTCCTCGATAACTGGACTATCCAACACAAAAAGAATTATTCAATTCGAACCAGTAGTTTCGGAGATTAGCGCGTTCAAACAAACAATCAAACAAACAAACTCTTCAGCTTTATAATATTAGTATAGATAAAGCTGATCTATCACCAAGCACTATTAATTTACTACAATAAAAATTACAAAAAAAAAACGGCCTCAGTGGCACGGTGGGCGCAGGTCCGCTTACGGCGCAAGAGGTAGCGGGTTCGATGCCCGCCGAGGGGTCAATTTGTATTTTATGCAAGCACTTTCTCTTTTGTCTGGGTGTTCAATATTATGTAGGTATACAATAAAAAAATATCTCTATGTGTATGTCTATTATATTAAGAATATCAAATGTCTAGTTCCCGTAACACAAGCTTAGAGCTTACCACGGATGTTGTTGTGTGGATTGTCCGGAAAAAATATTTATTTTATTTCTTTGAAGCTATTAGTATATACATTATGATTTAAATTTCACAAAAATATCACTTTGATTGGACCCAATTATATCCAGGTATTCAATTATAGGTATCTCTTTGACCTACAGCCAAACGTGACTAAGTGATGTAATATGGACCTGTATAATTTAATTATGTCTGCTCAAAATGGATTTTATTGAAATTAAGTGATTGATACAATTTTAATTGAGTTATATTTCATGTTCGTTTCGGGAACTTCTAATTTACTAGACATTGATTGATCACTTTATTTGTTTTTAATCGGTGCATTGAATATAAAACGAAGGCGTCATACTGTGTCAATTTTAATTATAGGTCAAATTTATGACGTCACAAACCTTCTACTTGCAGCTATTTTTAGGGTTCTGTATGCCATGGAATCTGTATCCCCTTTTAAAAAAAACAGTAACAAGATAATACATCTATATATGCTGACTCGTTCCAGCTGTGCTTGGATGCGAAAACCTTCCCCATATTACAGTAAACCGCATGAAGATCTTTTCAGTAGTTTTTGAGATTATCCCGAACATAGAGACAGACAGACTATCATTTATAATATATGTATATAGATTCGCTTCTCAACTCAGTATACAAAATTGAAGCGAACTGTCAAGACAATTTTATTTCCTTGATTATTCTTAGTTTTTATTTAAATTAGCTTTAAGTTGACCTGTCCATGTATGCATAAGCGACTAAGTAAATAAACATTTTGACTTTTACTTTGATTACGGAATAAAATAACATGTTTGTAATTAAAATGCTTGTTGACTCAGACTCTAAAATATTATTTGTAAACAATGATTTCATTCGTTTATCTCGTTGGCAAATCTTCGACGCTGTGTTTGTTGTTGTTCAGGTAAATACGGCCGGTAGATTCAAGAAAGGTATCAAAATTTCAGTTTAATATAAGTAAAAAAAATTTTTGCTGGACATAACCCTTCCTATCGATCTCAAGTCGTTTATAAAATTGAATAAAGAGCCAAATTGTATAAAAATAAAAATACTTTGAAGAAACGGTGAGTATCATTTTTTGACCCCCTTTGATATCCTTACGGTATCAGGGTCCATATCATCATCATCATGATCATTTCAGCCGTAGGACGTCCACTGCTCGACATAGGCCTCCCTCAAAGACTTCCAGTGACTTCAGTCGGTAGCAGCTTGTAACCACCTCGAGCCCGCTACCTTCACCAGGTCGTCCGTCCATCTAGTTGGTGGACGTCCTACTCTGTGTTTGCCGATTCGTGGTCTCCATTCGAGAACTTCAGGGTCCATATGTGACCATAAAAAATGACTTCATACTAAGTCATTTTTTATGTCAGCAATTTTCTAATACTAAATCAGCAAACAATTGTATTCCCAACTCTATGTCATACCAAGTAAGTAGACTTTTGTTAAGAATCCCTTATCCCGGTAAGCCCCGCGTTCGAGCCCCGTACGTACAGTCAACACCAAAATCAACGTTTCAAAAGTGCCAGATGTAATAAATGATACCAGAGTGTCAATGTTAAATAAAATTTCAATTAATTAAAATAAAATTATCATAATAACATTTAGAAAGGAAATAAATTAGATCACTTAATTAGGACACGTTTATATTTGAAGTCATTAACCTTAATAAATATACTGTATTTATTATTTTGGGACCCCATTTTCCTTTTGCTGTTGACAGTACAACTACAAGACGCTTGTATTTTATACTTGCAAGTATTTTTCGCCCTGAAAAGAACCCTGGTTTTGAAACCCAGTACGATAGATACCTCTCATTTCTAGCTGGAAGCCTGGTAGCTTACCATATCATATGTCTAGTTTGTTGGAAGATGCCCTATATGCTTGCTGATTCTAATAAATAAGACAGTATGAATATCTCAAGCAAAATTTTCCTGGAAAGCGATTCCAACTCAGCACACTATCTGGATTATGTTTCCAACTTTTAACCATCTATTTCATACCAGCCGTGAATATAAAACTGAACAACTCTATAAATTTGATAACTTGCTTTCAATAACTTAAATATTGTTGATATATTTTTGTTATTCACACACACTATAAGATGAAATGCCACTGTATTGCAGTAGATAGGTATAAAACGAATTTTTATGCGATTCAAGTTTGATTAGAATTCGAGTTTCATTTAGGTTTCCATTCTATATTGAAGTGCTTTATATGGTCGCGTTCAAACAAACTGTTCAGCTTATAATAAAATATTACTAGCAGCGCCCTGCGGTGTTGCCCCCATTACATATCTACGCAATAAAAGATCTCTTCAAAATGTGTATCGCCGTTCCAGTGATTAACTGAACTGAAGAAGTTTAGCTTATAAATTTTTCGAAAGAAAATATTACGTATTCGTATATGTATTATACGCATTAGTGAAAAGAGATTACATAAATATATTACAAACATATAGTCTCATTTTATTTATTTGTATTGATAAGCATTAGTTTTTTTAACCCTAGTTTGCACCTAGTTGAATATCCTTCCCACCCCAGTCTGTTGGCAATGGCTTTAATATTACGTAGGCTTTCAAGTGTCCAATAACCAAGGGATTTGGGAGTCGTTCATCAACTATCCGGTGCAGCGGTTGAAAGAAAATCTCCATATAAAGTATAGAGCTTTAACGTTGACGGACTTATTATGAAGGAAGATTTTGTCTGAGAATAAGATACCTATTTGAACTTATAACTATAATTCGATGGTTTTTGAGTCTCCTAATATTACGACGATGTTGCAATAGGCATGATTACAACATAAAAATAGTTATTCTGTTTGGTCTGTAAGCCTGTCCAAAAATACTGTATAGGCACGTATTTTTTGCTTTTTTAATTAAATAAGAAAGTGCAAAGATTTAAAACACTCCAATGCCGGCGTGAGGGCTTGTCACTGTTAAATTTGGCACAAAGAAAAAATTAAAAATATCAATAGATTTTTTTTGCTTATTGAAAAAATGTTACCGATATTTTCTTTTTACTTTAATAGCGGACTTATTATTTTTTTAGTTATCTTGAACGTGGATACCTGTAGTGCGGTTATGCAAAAATCATAAAAAGAAAAAGTAAGTGTAGTGTGTCGTAATCGAGTTGCGTTAGACAATGAAAAAAGTAGGATAAACACTAGTAAAAGTCGAAACTATACTCTAATGAGGGTAGACCGCTTCGTTTGCCAGTAACTGGCTACCTACTCGCAAAATCACCGTTTATTGTTTATGCCATGAAGTAAGTGGCTGTGACATATGGACGGACAGACAAACTGACAAGACGATTCTTTTATTTTTATTTTAGGTAAGCCTTCATATGACCACAATCTCAGTTGATGTAAAGTGACGATGTGGTCTAAGATGGGGCATTAAGACCTAGTAGGTGTCTTCTCCGGGCCACATTACGAAACACGAAAAAATCACTATTAGGCTATTTTATTATTAGGGTTCAATTTTTGCCATTTGGCTACTAAAAATATTATAGTTTATATGGAGAAAGATGAACTATTAGGAATAAAACCTTCTAAATATTGTTTATAGCTTACCATTTTAAAAATCTCGAATTAGATAGTAAAAAATAGTTGTTAATATTTTAATATACATTTTCCATAATGCAGGCTGGAGTGTTATTTCAAACCTTGTTTCATCAATTGCAGTGAGTTTTTATAGTATTTTTTTGAAAGCACATGTATTTAAAAACATAATGTGAAATTAATTTGATCAGTGATACGTTTTTTTTTATAAATTGTTAATCACACAAAAATAATAATTTTATGATTGATATATCTTAATTAGCATTTTCATGTGTCTAGCAGATCTTTATCAATATTGTGGTGTCTGTTTATTATATTAAAATAAGAAATAATGATTATAATATGATGAAGAACCCAATTCTAAATAATATTTTGTAATTGAATATTTTCTAATGAGCACGGGATGCGCTTTCATTTGATACCCCACTAAATATACTCGATATTTGCAGATTTTCGGTTTCCCTTCCCCACTCTCACCCCCATAACTTCTAAACGGCAAAAGCAATTTTCATGAAACATGTCTAAGAACAATCGCGCCAAACTCACCTTTCATACAAAAAAACCTTAATTTAAATCGCTCCATCCGTTCGGGAGCTATGATGTCCCAGACAGACAGACAGACACACAGACAGACATACATACACGTCAAATTCATAACACCCCTCTTTTTTGGTCGGGGTTAAAAACCAAGTCCGGGTTAAACTCCAAGGTGGACCGAGATTACAAAGGATGAAAGAATAACGCTAACTACGCTACATTCACTAGCAGATTAGTTGATGTTATTATGAGACTTTTACAGTAGTATAATATAAGATTTCCTTTGATAAATCTGAAAAACACGACGTAGGCGTAGCTAGTATTAAATATCTCCGGACTAATAAATATCTCCGGACTAATCACACAGCATCTCCTAACAGAGCTTAAGCAGAGCTTGTACTATGGGTGTTAGGTGATTGATATACTACGCAGATACATTTTTTTTTGTATATACATTCACATGATACATAGTAAATACCCAGAACCGAAACCAGATTTTGTAGATAGATACAAAATTTGGTCCCCTAGCGAGAATCGAACCCGCAACCTCTTGCGTCTCCGGCGGATCCTCGCCCACCTAGCCACAGTGGTCGTCAAAACGTGTATTGTATAATCTTCACATCTTGACAATAGCAGATGTAGACAGTATTTGGAATAATGTAAATCATAGCCGAATAAAATATAAGGTGTGGAAGTATATTCCACATATCATCTTTTTATTATTGTATGACTTTCGTAAAGTATGGGATATTTATACATGTATTCATGGAGTGTTTTTATTCCGCCGTGAATGTTTGGACAACTTTTTCGGATCGTATTTTAAACCAAAGGTAATATATAATATATCGTAACTTTTATTTACTTCTAATAAGTAAAAATCTCTTTGTGAGTGGTATTTGTGGCTGATTATCCATAAATCTTCAAAATAGTTGCGTAATTGAACTTCAACTGAGTGAATTTGTTGGTAATTACAAACATAGGTTTAAAAACAAACTTACAACATTTCGTCGTTATGGGATTATATTATTAAAATTTTGTGTTTCTCAGATTTTTTTTATTTGGATGTGTCCAAGTTAACATCAATCATTGTATTTTTGATGATACATTCGCCTATGAATTGGGTTTAGTCCTACAGTAGGTACCGCGAAGTGTAGGTCTTTCCACAAAAAAAAGACCTAAATTATGCCTTATGAAAGCACTGAAACTGACTGTAAACTTATCGCGTCAGGATGACCCCACTTGGACCATACTTGCTCTAATATTAGGCGCCAATAGTGTTAAGAAGTTCAACGCCGTGTATTACAAAATAAGAGATATTTCAAGAGACCGGTACAGGATGCTGGCTGGTACTGTTCGCTGCTGGCACTAGCGTTAGGATATTATCCTTTCTCCTTCTCCGTGGAACTTGGCAATGGAATATTATTTTCAAAAATAAGCCAGAAATAGAGGAGTAGTGTCTTTTTGATATGGCATACCCCATTATGATATTAACGACGATGAAGAGAGACATTCTTTAAACATTTGATTTGCTACAATGAAAGTACATAAATGTTCTTCAGTGAAGAACGTAAATATTCTTCAGTCAAGAACATAAAATGTTCTACAGTCAATAACATGAAATGTTCTACAGTCAAGAACATATATGTTCTTCATTCAAGAACATAAATATTCATTAGCCAAAACATAAAATGTTCTTCAGACCATATTAACATAAACATTCTTCAGTCAAGAACATAAACTGTTCTACAATCGAGAACATAAATGTCCTTCATTCAAGAACATGTTGAGTAAAAAATAAAAGAACCATAAAATCCTTCCTATTTGCCAATGTCATTGAATCTAAGTGTATCGTGTTCGGCAAATACAATGTTTTTTCATCAGCACCGTTTACCAAATGAATTCCACGTACCTATAGGTATTGGACCTTATAGTTCAGGAACTGGTTGTGCAACTCCTTCCGTATTTCAGCCTTAGGTCATCTATTCTAGTGGACAAAACCCTTCCTGATTGTAATTAAGCGTGGTGACGTAGAAATTAAAATGTAAAAATTCAGCAACGGTCATCTCAAGAAGTTATGGCCGCGCAGAACATTGCTTTACTAGACAAAATCACGTTTTCGTATAACAAAATACTGATTTTATACAATAAAATAATAATTCTAAGCATATTTAAACCTTTTTTTTTAAATTGTCAGTTTGGAATTATAGCTTTTCCTAAGTTATTTGTAGCTGCTATTTCATGGTCAAATACCCACCCATATCTATTTAACCGACTGCGCGACGAATGGAGTGGTAATGTATTTATGTATGTTTTTATGATCCTTTGTAGCACTATACATACCGAGCCAGGCGGCTGATATATTTATGATTCATACGTCTCATGATACTCTAAGTCTGGCGAGTGTCACTTAAGACATGACGTTAGTGAAAATTCAATATGGCGTCCATTTAGTGGACCTACTGGACGCCATTTTGTAAAAAAACAAAAAATGAAAGTCAACAAACTATGACGTCATACATATAACTAATGACATATATATAATTTCTCCTATATTGTCACTTCCTTTGTTTTTCATGCACTTTTTCTAAACCCGTTTAATCAAAATTGTAACAGGTCTCCCGCAATTTGCCCGCAATACAGACTTGCCTCGTGCGGGGACCGGTGCCGGTGCTTTTGGAGGTTGAGTCTGTTCACGTCCGTAAGTGGTAACCCCCTGAATCCTTACACGTGATCTCCGGGTGGTGCTAAGAACAGTCTCTGGTGGTAGGCTTCGGCCGCGGCTTGTCACCACCCTCCGGGCTGGGCCAGTGAGTGAAGCGATTTTTTCGTATTTCGTAATGTGGCCCGGAGAAGCCATCTTCTAGGTCTTCATGTCCCATCTTAGACCACATCGTCACTTTACATCAAGTGAGATTGTGGTCAAATGAAGACTGATCGAGCATAAAAAAAAAGTGAAATTTTAACGTGTGTTGATAAATAAATATTTTTTAATTTGTATTGTATTGTATATGTTAAGAGTCGTTGAATAAGTATTTAAAAAATTTTTTAGGTATTCTTTCAACATTTTTTGGTCCAAAAAAAATTCCCAATAAAGTTAAGTCGCAGTGGGGATATATATTTTCTCTTAATTTTAGCACAAGTATTTCGTAACATTTTTGTATTAATAATAGTACTCGTATTGTGGCTCATCCGTTGCAGAACTGCAATAAAAATATAAAAACGTATTGAAAATCGAGCACGATATTGAACCTTTATTGAAGCTACGTTGAATAGGGAGAAAATATCTTGCATCTTATTTTACATTGCTCCGTTCGACACTGATTGCAAGTTTTGTATGAGTAGGTACGCCTCTCTGGGATTATATCTTGTCTTGATAATCATACTGATGGAAGGATCAATTGAAAATAAGGATGGAAAGCTGTATATGAAATCATAATAATGTTTCCGGACAATCCCCACAATAACATCTACTCTTATTTGTTTCAAATTTCTTCATCACCACAGGTTTGCTGTAAGAAAACTCTTATAGGGTTAAGCTCGCCTTTGTACATGACCATTGGTATCCTTTTTGTGTACAATAAAGAATTTATGAATTTATGAACATCCATCACCGTGGTAAGCTCTAAAGCTTGAGTCGTGTTATATTATAAAGATAGATAGAAAATACCAAGAAAGCATCGCTATTAACATTAGGTGAGATTGTGTTCAAATGAAGGCTTACATTATCTAGCATTAAAAACACTTTTTTGTACATCACAGCAATAAGAAAAACTTACAAAAACCTAACCTAATTATTAGGTTCAAAGGGCGGTTTGTCGCTATGAGCGATCTCTTCCAGGCAACCTTGAGTTGGCCAGGAAATAAGAAATAAAAGGAACGGAAATACATTTCCGGAAGAAACATTAAAATAAAATCTAAGTGATCAAAAAGCTTGCCTGTTTATTGAGGAAGGCTATTTATCGCGGGAAAATACGTAAAACACGGACGACGCCGTGACGTGAAAAGAATTGTTCCATAATAGTTTAGTGTCCTTTACTTTAAAACACTTGTTCGTAGAATCAGTGCGTTTATTTGTATTTCACAATGAACTTACTAATTAAGCACACAAATATAAAATGATACATAATTATAGTAATTCCGTAATATTATGCCTACGGCTATCATGTGACAAATTTGGAGCCAAGCCTTGTTACTAGACATCTTAATAAATAAATATTTCCGGACTAATCACACAGCATCACCTAACCCCAAACTATGTAGGGTTTGTACAATAATGGGTGTTAGGTGACTGATACACAACATAGATATATATTTTTTTTGTTAAGACATACTTATAATCACCCAGACCCGAAACCAGAAATTGTAGATCGTAATCTGGTCCCGCGGCGGGAATCGAACCCGTAACTGCGCCTCAGTAAACTTTCATCCACCGAGCCACAGAGTTCGTCGTACAGCTCATGTGTGTGTGAGTCCGACCGATTTCGATCACGACGACAGCTTATATTCCTTGATCCTTGACAGACGCATGTGGCTTATATAGCCTATTTTACACCCCCGACCAAAAAAGAGGGGTGTTGTAAGTTTGACATGTCTGTCTGTGTGTCTGTCTGTCTGGGCCATCATAGCTCCCAATGGGGGGTGAGAATGGAAAAAAAAACTCGAGTACAAAAATATACTCAAGTGGAGTATGAAATGAAAACGAATTACATGCACATTACAAAATATTATGGTGTTTTACTTTTAAGGAAATTAAAGCATTGGAATCGGGGGTATCTCTTAAATTTAGATACATCTAAATATAAAATAACTCATACTGATAACATGAGATAGTAAAATAACGGTGGGCTGCAAGTCTATCTATTATGTCTAGGCGGTACTTACCGGTAACGATTATGGGAACCATTGAGCCAAGAAAGCGAAAGTCGGTGAAGTTAATTGGATTGCTACCATTGATTTTGTTTGTTATTGTTACTTTTGCTCTTAGAATAACAGTTTTATTATATTATAGTTCTGTTGTAGATTTCCGGAGCTCCACTCTACGCCCAATATTTTGATTTTTACACGAGTATTTTCACATTATTTTTTTCCGAGGTAAGTAATAAGTAAAATAACCTTAATGATAATTAAAAGCTTTATAAGCATTAGAAACCGAGATTATAAACGTGAAATTTTGTTGTTTTATCGTTGCCTATAAATATTGGTAGCAATCACTCTTAAAGAAAGCTTCTAACTTACACACTCATTACCTAAAAATATTCACGTAAGCGTTTTCCGTAAGTACCGAGTTTTCTCATTTTTATACAACTCCATAAGAAAACTCGAGATTATGATAAAATTACTCCATAAACCAGAATTTCCAAACAAATGCTTTTGATCTTGTCCGGGTAAATCTTTCGATTTATATGTTAATTTTAACAATTTGAATTTTCGGTGTTGCGTTTTGTGTCAGTGGGTAATCTGAGTTTTAATCCACGAATGTATGATTCAATGTTTTCGTTTGTTTCTGGATCTGTAGCACTTAAAAAATTGCAAATAAAGTCAATATTATTCTATACGCGTTTTTACAAAATAATGATATGGTATACCGAAATTTTTCACCTTTAGTGTGGTATATCAGGTTAAAAATAAACAATCTTTAAAAAAAAGGCCCATTTAATTTTATCTTAGAGACTTACTTTATGTTAGACAAGAAATTCGCTTGATTGTCTGTTGTGATAAAAAATCATAGTGGTGTCTTTGAATTACTAGTAATATCTTTAGTAAAAATCAGTGAAGATATTTTGCTTTTGTTTTGGTTGGCAGTAGTACTTCTAATACAAAGGTATCTACAAAAGTTTACAAACATACCCACTGTTCACCACACATTTATATCAAAAATGTAAAAGCCTTGAATAAGCTATCTAAGCTTGGCACTTATTCCCAGATCAAACGTTTTAAATAAAGTGGTTCGCTGGTAAAGAACCCTGGAACCGTTATTAGGACGGTGTAGGTGTCTGCAAGCAAGACGATCGTTCCAAATATCTGCGTGGCGCAAATTTTATCGGAACGCCTTTGATCCCTCATCTATATTCAATGATCTGAAGTCCCGATTCGCAGGCTTTCGTTACGTCACGCACACACGCAGAAGTGTTGGAGAATTCAACGTTTGCTGAGTTGTGGACCTCAGAGCTAGTATTACTAGATGGATGGATCAGTTGGTTGGCTGGTTTGCGTTGAATGCTGGCCGCTTTTAACAGAAAGTTTTTGACGGAGGACAATGTTCGTACGGCTGAAATGATGATGATGCGATTGAAAAGATTTCAGTTCAGATTAACATGATGCATGAGGGTGCATTAACGACCCTCTATAATGTCTAATGCAAGGAACTCTGGGATCTGCAGACATCTGAGAGAAGATCGGGGTGACACATTAACAATCTGTGATTCAAACCTAGTTTTAAATGGTATTGTATAATTCTCGCACTGCATGATCGCTACTTTATTGGATGGCTCAAAATCTACGTTTGCTATTGTTATACATATACAACATGTTATTTGTATATACATATATTTCTGTTGAGCTTTCCTTAACTAAGCCCTTCGCCCACTCAAGAGTGGAACGTACTAACGTGAAAATCATTTCAAATAATAAAATTCAAATTAATACTCGTAAAACGAAAGGAGTCCCCATAACTTTATACCTACTTATGTACATGAGTTACGCGTGGTTTCAATATTATTCACGTTCTATCGCATTACGTACAAAAAGTTCACAAAAGACGGTTTTCTAAAATAACAAAGATGCTTTGATAGCAAATCCCCTTTTAGTTAGAATAGACACGATTTTCGCCATAGGCCTCGAATTATACGGAGAGGCAACCCTTGTAAGCCTCACATAAGTTTCACGAAACCGGTACCAAAATTATTAGGTACGATTATATGAAATCGCTTTCATTGCTTTCAGAATGGGCTAAAAATTGCTGGAATCTGATAATAAGTTAGTTGTAATATTTAAAGAGGCTGTGTTTCACACTTGTTGTTGGACGGGGATCTCTTTTATACAAACCATTTTTTAATGGTACAATAATTATAGGCGAAACGACTATCAGTAGGTATTTTTTATAGTCTGTCTGCCCGTTCAAAAATACTTAACACATATTTTTTTCATTTTATCAATTTTATTAAAAAACAAGTGTTACGATTAGTTCCGAAGTTAAAGTTGCTTGTGACGTATAAAATCGAATTAAAGCGGGTCGCCTTAATTTCTTCATAAACATAAACACATAAAGTTTCCCATTTATAATATTATAAAAGAGACATCGCTAGAAGAAGAGATCGCTTTTTAGTGATAAGGCCGCCCATTGTACATTTTGTTTCCTACGTATTGTTGTATTTTGTTTCCCTGTGTGTGCAATAAAGTGTTTTGTATTGTATTGTATTGTAAAAGATTATCTCAATGGTCACGAGCAAAAATCTTTTAAAAAGATAAGTAACTGCTATTTTTTAAGCTAAAATTATATTATCCATGAAATTTAACTTTCATTGCTAAAAAATTTCAGTCACGAAAAATGCATTCACTTATAAGAGTTATTAAACAAGGAACCCTAAAAGCTGAATTGTAGGGTCGTCATAACGATGTTTGTGTTTCCATCTTGTTAGTTAAGGATGCCGCGAATCCGAGTGATGATCAAAGAAATGCGCTGAAGCATAACATTTCGTCATTAAATACAATTTTTCGACGAAATGTTTATTATTTTCAAAAAACGCTGCCTTTGATATACCGAACATATATTTGAGGACATTATTACAAAAATTAAATTTAGAAATACTTCTGGAAATGAAATTTGGTGTGCGTTACGAATCGTTAGGCTACTAACAATTTGAACATCTACAAACCTACCTTTTAAGCCTTTATTTGACCACAATCTCACCTGATGTAAAGTGACGATGCTAATAATGTAAAGGTCTAAGATGGGACATGAAGACCTAGAAGGTATACCTAATACAAAAACATAAGCACGTTTAACAGTTGCTTAAAAAATAAATCTACCCATGTACATACGTTTTTGTTGAACTGTTGAACGCGTGTCTAATCCGTGTTATTTTTCTGTGGTAAGGCGGCTAGACTCATGATGGATTTGCTTATTTCTGATAGAAAGCAAATACGTGTATCTTCTTAAAAATCATATCTTTGAAGGCTTCCAATTACCTAGTCATCATTCGAAACTTACCTGTACTTGGAACACACACATGCGCTACTAATATTATGACTGGTTCTTAAGTTTAACTGAATTATTTTGTGTGTTTTTTTTTTATTATTGCATATTATGTGTGATTTGAACTATAAAAAATTAATGAATCTACTTCATATTATATAAAAATCTTAGATAGATTTTATTATATATGATGTAGATTTTTTAAGAATTAAGACTCAAAATCTATTCTTTTATTTTAATTTATTAATTTATGTTTCATGTTAATTATTGTATTTTTGTTTGGTTTATAATAATAATTATTCCATTTATTGAACATATATAATAATGTATAAAATGTTTTACATACGAATAAACTTTTTGATTTGATTTTTTTATTTTGATTTGAAATCGGTAGCATACAACGAAGGATTTCGAGTTTTCTGATATTTCGTCGCTATTGCAGGCGTTTATCGACAATCCCCTTTCTTTTTTACGAGCTTGTTTAACAATATGAATTAATAAGTAAACTTTGTTGTTCAAATAGCAGAATAATGCACCATTACATTACAATACAATACAAAAAATATTTATTGCAACACTACAATATAGGAACATACATACGAGATACATATTACATACGGTGACTCAATGGGCGACCTTATCATTAATAGCGATTTCTTCCAGGCAACCTTCGGATGGATCTGAAATTTGGTTATAAGTGAGAGCAGTGGCGTTTACAGAGATTTATAAATAAAAATAAAATGAGTAGGTATATGTAGTACCTTCTGAAAACAAACACAATAGGAGTGTGTAGTAATGAACACAAATTAAACATACTATAGATTAATATTAAGTGTGGTTGAAAGAAAATTACTATAAACCTTAATTTTGAAAATTGTTTAAGATTGACCTTTTTATGTTTATTGGCAGAGAATTCCATAACTTTATTGCACGCACTGTAAAGGAAGAGTGAAAATAATGATGGTCTTTAGTTGGAGATTTAGTTGGTCATTACCTTTTTTTATCTAATACTAAAACAATTCTCGCGCCTAAAAATATACAAGAAAGGTTATTTCTATATCTTACCATGAATATAAGCCCTAAAGCAACTAATCAAACATACGTAATGTAATGTTTGCAAAAAACTCCCTATATTCTCTAAATGGCGTTTGTGAAAAACATCGCGAGCTATAAAGGGTCTTATTGTTATCCCTTGAATTTATACTCTGATATTATCGCTCTCATAAATCGCAACTACCAAGTTCTATTTTCAATCCCCTTTGAAAAAGTGACCGGCTAACTACTGAGAAATAATTCCTTTCAAAATTACAACGATTTTGTAAGGAATTTTTAATATTTAGTTTGGAGAATATTAATTTATTATAAAATATATACGAAAACTCGGGCTGTGGAATTTCGCCCTCATCTCCTCCCGTGGCGTGGGCGCAACTGAGATAAATATTTATTATTACACATAATTGAAAAAAAAAACTACCAGACAACCATTTTTACAAACGTTTTTGATATACATTTTTTAACTAAAAATACACGCCAAATTCGGAACCTCCTTTTTTAAAGTCGGTTATATTAAAATATAAACAAATGACATAATCTCGAAAATAGCAAAAAATACGCGTCGATTTGAAAACCTCTTATTTTCTGCGATTGGCAAAAAGGCTACAAAGCAAGTGATTTTCTGAAAATATAAACCGTAATCCATTGCCTAATAAAAATTACATAGACAAAATGAAGAATGGCATATTTTGCAAATGCAAAGAAATAAACGTTTATATAAAACTTTTCGTAAAACTACCGTTGCTGTCAAAATGATCATTTTAATAGAGGGTGGGGTAAAAGTAATCGCCCTGTTGGAAAACGCTGTAACTTTCGAAAATGGCGCCACATGACAATGTAGTTTTGACATATGTAAAATAACGTAAAACGTAAACGTAGAATACAAATCGACGAGCCGTGAATCGGCGCCGCCCGTAATAATTGCTTCCATTTTTGCGCAATAATTTGTCGGCTGTGTTGGCGCAGCGTGAATTTCGTCGCAGATATCCTTGCCGCCACACCAATTGGACAAACACTGAGGCGATTGGCCACTCGCCTGGGCCAACACGAGATGTTCTAAGGCTGGCTGGCCACGGAGCAGCCGTTCTGGTGATAAAATTGCTGCGGTTGCCGATATCAGCGGGCCAAACAACAACTATGGTCGACGCACGCTACAGCGCCATGATTACCGAATATTTTCTTCCTCAGTTGGAAACATTGGAGATAATGTGGTTCCAACAGGATGGTGCAAGCTCTGGCAAGAGTGATGCAAAATGCCATAAAATGGGCGTACGGTCATCAACTATGGCGGCAGCCACTTGACGGATATCATTTTCTTAACTTAATGAAATAAATTCCATCGAATTAAGTAAACATTTTTAATTAAAAAAAGTACTCCCCCATTTCTATGACAAAAGCTATTACACAGTTTTACAATAAATAAATAAATATTTCCGGACTACTCACACAGCATCACCTAACCCCAAACTAAGCAGAGCTTGTACTATGGGTGTTAGGTTAGGTTAGGACATATCAGTCACTACATAGACAATTTTTTTTTCGTAAATACATACATTATGATACATAGAAAACATCGAGACCCGAAACCAGAAATTGTAGATCGTACAAAATCTGGTCCCCCGGCGAGAATCTAACCCGTAACCTCCTGCGCCTCAGGTGAACATTCGCCCACCGAGCCACAGAGGTCGTCAATCGTCGTCACAATATTAATATGAATAACGTTAATGTAGCCACAGCATCAAACTGACAGTATTTTTTCTTTCATACAACTGAATCCTGTTCCGGTTTTCGAATATTGCTACTCCCCTTTTCAAATATTTCAAGAGCAATTAGTGACGGGAATAAAAACGCATCAATTTTCATTTAGGGGAAACATCTGCTTACGGAAATTTGGCAATTTTTCTTTTTTTTTTCCAGCTGCTATGCTCAATCCATGTTATGGAACAAGCTTGGTAATAACTATGGGTTTTACTAATTATTGGTGTCGTAACTTTGATGGCTTCTGCTAGATATAATATATCTCTTACATAGGGTTAACAATTTGTGACCAAAACATTTGTGACAAAACCAAAATTTTATGTGCACAATCTCATCAAATTAAAATATATTTATGTTAGTATTTATAAGAAATCTAAAATAAACCTACGTAGAAAACTGTCCCAGATGTTTATAATCAATTATTTATAAAATTTACTCCTTGAGTAAATTATGTAAGTTCTTTTAAGAAAATGAACGTTTTTAAACATGGATTTACGAAATATCTTGTAACCATGTGGACCAGTAGTTGCACTCTAGTATAATAAAAATTATTATGTTAAGTTGAAACTGTGAAAAAGTAGTCATAACTACATAACATTATTTTATTATTTCTCACTGTCAAAAAAATCTCAATATTAAATAAGTAGGTATATCCCCTTTAGAGTCCGGTCAATTTAGACATAAAAATAGTGATCAAATAAAGAAAATTCCGACACAGCCTAATCTCCATAGAGACCTTAGGTATGCTATAAAAAATAAAGTGTCAAAAGTCCCCATCGATCCCATGTTTCGCGCCCAAAGCGTATTAGTTTAAGGTAAAATTAACCAACTGATTGTAAATTTCCGGTGTAGGTACCTAATTTATTTAATGCGGTCAAAAAACGGTCCGGCCGGTCCGGTCTGATATCGCATAAAATCGGACATAAATCCACGGTCAGTCTTATCGTTCCGTGATATATTATTAGTCTACGACTTTTCGTGCGGACCGAAATGTAGCAGTAACTGGGATAAAATTCACTCTGTTTATTAATATGGCAATCAGCGCGTTTTTTTAATACTATGCTTTTCTATCCAGATATATTATATTATTACTAGCGGCCCGCCCTGGCGTCGCACGGGTATAAAATTTTCCCGGAAATTATTCGAATTTTTCTCGCCGTAAAAACCATCCTATCTCTCAAGTTGGATCGAACTGCACATGGTGTGCGAATTTTATTATAATCGGTTAAGTGGTTTAGGATTCCATTGAGGACAAACATTGTGACACGAGATTTATATATATTAAGATTTATTGGAACCAGTTATAAGTAATTACTTTCATACATATAATGTCTAATATTATATGTATGAAAGTAAACTTAATGTTTGAATGCCCCAACGGGCTCATGTCAGGATCTCACTACTATACAGCTATTATTTATTAATATTTTATAGTAGTAGTAGAAATAGAAATAAATAGACAATTAATTTATGTTATTTTTCAAACTTCTTATAATGTACTTAATTCTACAAAATGTGAAGTACTCGTAAAAAACTAAAAATAAAAAAGTACACTCTAACCAAAAGAGGATAGGGGGGGGGGATGTTTTTGTGTGGATTGTCCGGAATAATTATATTTATTGTACGCATTATCTCGAAAGATAATCGTAACACGAGCCGGTTGCATTCATCGTCTAGCACCTGTTAAAAAAGGCTAAATATTACAAAATAGCCTAGCGAATACACAACCGTTTCTGGAGTCGGGGGTCTATTTTGACCCAACATACTTAATTACCTCAATTTCAAAGACAGTGCCAGCAAACGCTCATACGTCTTCCATAGCACCACTCGACGTTATGAGACTACCTACAAACGTAGGATGCTCACTGATTATAAAGTTATATCGTGAATTAGGTGTCGCTGGGGTATATTTCGACACCCGACTCCAGTTAAGGGTTAAGCCAGTCGCCCTAATAGGCTCCAGCTATAGATTTTACGTCGCTGTCAATTTAAGCGTTTCGTGACGTACGGCTGCGATGCCAAAGCGGTGTGTTTGACGTTCGTCGTACTGACGCTTGATTGTTTTCATACAAAGCATCGCAGTTGACGTGTCATGAAACACGTATATTTAAAGCCCATTATTTTCTTTTGTCCATAATTTCGATATTCCGTGTGTTCTTATTTCAAAAATATTTTATCTTTAAAAAAAAATAATCTCATTCATAGATTACCATGCAGGTTTAACCTCAGACATTTTTTTCGTATTACGTGTTCTATTTTCGAAAAATATTATGATATTTTTTCTTCAAAATAAAATCTCCACCATGCAGGTTAACCAGAGACATTTTTTTTGTTTACTTATTTCGTTTTCGGAGTGATACAGGCTCTCGTCTAGTTCTTCTTATTTGTTATACACCAGTAACGAGTCTAATTTATCGACGGTGGGACACGATATATTTGGGGGAATTTTATTTATGAGGCATTTTGTTTTCGTTTCATATTTGAGATTGGTTTTTTCAGAAAAAGTTTTTACTTTTACGGTTCGTTGATCCACGGATAGCGATTAAGAATCAAAGTCGAAATAAAAATATAAATTTTGTACGTTATTATGCAGAAAAAATTTAATGTTTCTAGGTCTTAATGCCCCATCTTAGACCACATCGTCATTTTACATGAGGTGAGATTGTGGTCAAATGAAGGCTTATCCAGCATAAAAAAAAAGTTTCTTAATGATACTTTTATGCAGAATGTAAAATAGCTTTAAAATTATGATTATTTTTAAATAACCATTATTTATTTATGCTTAATGATTTCAGTTAGTCAACAGAATAAAATTAACGGATGTTATGATGCCTTACTCCACAGGTATGGAATTTCATTGATACCTAGTCAAAAAAAAAGTAAAATGTCGTTTTGGTAATCATCATCATCAAAAAGTTCTAGAATGGAGACCACGGATTGTAGCACAGCGTAGGACGTCCACTAACTAGATGGAAGGACGACCTTTTGAAGGCTGCGGCCTCACGGTAGATGCAGGCCGCTGCCAGCCAAAATCTTTGAGGGAAGCCCATGTCCAGCAGTGGACGACCTACGGCTGAAATGATGATGTTGATGAATCATATAATAAACATGTATATGACCAAAGAATCTTTTGCCTTTATTAGTAAGATAGAGAATACAATAAGTCAATCCGATTGGTTGAAAAACCTGACCATTTTTCTGTATTTCATCACATCCAACCACTCACAGATACGTACATCGACTGTTTTGGCATTTAGGTTCGAATAAATTGCGCCTCATGCATTAAACATTCAAAGGTTCTTAAATAATAAGAAAAGTTTCACAAAGGTACTGTTGTTTATTCTATTCTTTTAGCTCGGATTGGAAAGGTTTTACACTTTGAGGGTTGTCGAAAAGTAAAGAGGGATTGGGTCGATTTACAAAGGTGGCATTTCGCTACGAAAGGACATCACAATTTGTAGGTTAAGTAGGTTACTGAAAAGATTAAGGTGAAGGGATAAAAGATTAAAACAAATATTAAAAATATTACACCAAATTGAGGTTTGTTCATTACAAATAGAAATAGAGAACAAGATAAATTCATAAGAATGTTGCGTTCGCTGAAAGTAAGCTGGTATTTATATATTTTTTGCTTTCGTACGACGAAACAGAAAATCTTTTAGAAAAAACTAAATGAATTAAAATAGTATAATCCAAATACATCATAATATTTTTTGTGTCGATCAAATAAATATCATATATTTTGTTATTATATATATACATATGTAAATGTTTGAAAGTAACAATACCATATTTATATATATACTTTATCTATATATTTATGTACCTGTGTATTTTATATATTTATATATATATAACAAATTTTGATTACACACACACACACACATTGCTAATAATCATTAATTATTATATCCATTAAACCTTAAATACCATTATTGGATAATTATGTATAAGAAAAACCAAGGAGTGGGCGTTAATATACGCGACACAGTTTCCGAACTAATGCGTATATTATCGTGCTATAGTTATAAGAATACTGATGTTAATGTTTTCCAATAAAGTTTTTTTTTTTTTTTTTTTTAATTTATATTCATAAGCAAGTTTAATCCCCACTTTAATTTTTTTTTAAACAACGTTTATAAAAAAATATTACAATATTTTAATGATTTCTCCGTTCACAAATTAAAAACAATACGCATTCATAGCTCGTCAACGATTTTAAAATGTCGATGCCACAGACAAACATTTCCTGCGTCGTGTAGGATACTAAAAAAATATATATATAAATATTTCCGGACTACTCACACAGCATCACCTAACCCCAAACTAAGCAGAGCTTGTACTATGGGTGTTAGGTGACTGATATACTACATAGATACATTTTTTTTTGTAAATACATAGATACATATGATATATAGAAAAAACCATAATAATGATAACCCTACATTTTATTATATAGATACAATGTGTATTTTCGAACCTTGATCAAACGGAATGTGCGGACACGACATAAATTTAAAAGCTTAAAAATATGCTCATGTAGGTACCTATCAATACATTTGCGACAAACACGTTTAAAACAATGAGGTTCATAAATTCGGTGCTCGCTTAAAAAATGTTCGTAGTAAATTTTTATGGTCCAATGAATGCATTTATCGGGTTCAGTACAACTGCAGTAATAATTCTCACGAAACTAGACCGTTTTGCTATCACAAACCAACGAGCTATGTTTTGGGTCACGGAAAAATAAGAAAAACGCTTTCTCAAATGCCTGTTATTTTCTTGAAAGGTACCATAAAAAATGCACGTAAAACGTTTACGCGCCATAAATTTTAAGCAGTGAAAGTTATTTGTGGTCATTAAAGTGATTACCTACTGTAGTTAAATCTATCGCTATTATGAGCTAGGAATATCGTGGTACAAAATCATCATCATCATTATATCAAATGACGAATTCAGGCTTAGGCACGTAGAATAACCGCAATACTGTTTGCGAGTTCTAATAAACGAGATCAAGAAAGACTTTGAACAGTGTCACATCAAAGCGAGGCAGTTGAAGCAAGACAGTTGCAGCACCGCTTGAGCCCGGGAGCACCAACGCAGATTGACATTATTGGTTTACTATACAATAATAAATAAATAAATATTTCCGGACAATCCACACAACAACATCTAGCCCCGTGGTAAGCTCTTCGCTTGTGTTACGGGTACTAGACATCTGATATACTTAATATAATATACATACATACATAGATATTTTTTATTATACATATTAAACACCTAGACCAAGGAGAAAGTGCTTGCAGAACATACAAACACTTGACCCCTCGGCGGGTAAATAAATAAATAAATCTAAATTAAAAAAAATAAGGAAAACCCTCGATTCCATTGCCTTTATTTCCTTTTGCACCATAATATTTTGTAATATGCACGCGATGCGCTTTCATTTGATGCCCCACTCGAGATTTTCGGTTTTCCTTCCCCACTCTCACCCCCATAACTTTTAAACATGTCTAAGAACACTCGCACCAAACTCACCTTTCATACAAAAAAAATCGCTCCATCCGTTCGGGAGCTATGATGTCCCAGACAGATTGCTCGGGGGTTAAAAATACACCCGACCACGTAGTTGCGTTGGCATTGGGATGTGGTTGCGTAGTTTTTCGTGTGGTTGTGTTACGTGTGGGTTGGCGTTTGGCATGTAACACGATGGCACGTTTGCAGTGCAGCACAGCGCGTCGAAAGTGGTTGTCAACTGTCAAAATATTAAACGTGACAAATAGTAAAAGATGAAACAACTATCGTGTACAATCGGCTAACTAAGAGTGGTACAATCGGAGGCCTTTTCGTTTATGGCGACCTTTATATAAAAGTTTATAAAGATCTAGGTACTAAGTAAACTTGTTATATGCCTTTGTGAACTTATGTAGTATTTGTATATGTGTAGGCTATGTTCCGATA
This sequence comes from Gymnoscelis rufifasciata, assembly GCA_929108375.1. Taxonomy (NCBI): domain Eukaryota; kingdom Metazoa; phylum Arthropoda; class Insecta; order Lepidoptera; family Geometridae; genus Gymnoscelis; species Gymnoscelis rufifasciata. The sequence continues at coordinate 4,233,547 of OV815302.1, read as the reverse complement.
GAGGATTATTTTTATAACAAAACAAAAATTTTAAAGTATTATGGTACCCCTCAATTTTCATGTGGCGGAGCGCCACACGATTGATATTCGTCCAAAAATTTCAGGTTAATTGGAAACGGGGATTAATATAAAATTAAACCTATAAGCTCTGACTATCGACAAACTTTGGGACAAATTAAAATTAAATAATAATGTTTGTTGAATTAGCAAATGTGAATATTTATATGTGAAAATGTATTAATTATATGTTTCTCTCTTGGACATGGCCCTTGCCGGGATTGGAAGGTGGTTAAATAGAGTTCAGTTGAGAACACGAGACCTTTCTTTGGAACCGTCACCGAGTAAACATCTCCGCCAAGAGACTTGTCCGTTTCCGTGCTGCCAAAAGTTTTATAGCCTAAGTAGGCTTGTACGTTAAAGTTTAAAATTCCTTTGTTCATAGTGAAGTGAATAAATAATGTTATTGGTGTTTTTTTTTCACATGTTTAATATAACCCTGTCGCTATGTCCGATGGTCCTGAAAACGTCCAGTTTCCCGTCTCTGCTACCCCCATGTGCAATCGACTTATATGTATATGTATTATATAAATTTATCTTTGTTAAACCAGATAAAAAAATACTCAAACCGAAAAACAAACACAATAATATATTTAAGTAAGTCTATTTCAAGACCAGTGAGTCATGTAACCAATTTGGAAAAATCTCAACTCGTGCAGCGAAGAACACCCGATCTGGCGTACACAGCCCTCGCAGTTACTTGGCTTACGACCCGCAAAGTTCAGAGATAAACAGTAATTGAAATGTCAGGAGCATTCTTGTTTAGCGAGATTAACTCATATTTTGTGTTGCAATACGTCGGGAATCTTGTTCAAGGGAATTGAGTTTTAAAGACTGATACTTCTACATTACTAACTTTGTTTTGTCGCATCCCAGTTATTGGAAGTGCTGCGCGGGTTGGTGCTGTTTTAAATAATCATTTTTTTAATTGCTGTTGCATATGATTTTTACATTTTTATTGGACTACGGCGAATCAAAAAGGAGGGCTATGATTTTTTGAACCCAAATGTATATATAGTATGGATGTGGCTATGGATGCTCATCGGTTCCCTCACAACTTCAAAAGTAGTTATCATAACTAAACAAATGAGTTGTCGTTGAAAGCCTCTTAATTTTCCGTTCAGGTGACTACAGCGCCCTATAGGGACATGAAGAAGTAAAAAAAATATTATTTAAATAATTTACTCCAAAAAAGTTAACCTACACGCGGTATATTTTAACGTAATTTCATACATCATACTGTTTAATAGTCGGATTTCAGTATTTCAACTGTTTTTTTATGACTTCTGGTAAATACCATGATTACAAAGTTTTTGAGTCATTTAATATTATGACGCTGGAAGCGCATTATTTAACCAAATTACAACATTACAAAATGATTACAAATTAATTGGATTCATTTTATGTCCAACTAGTGACGTGTTCAATAAGCTATGCAGGCATCCTGATTTATCCATTGCTGGCTTGGATCTATTTAGTTCAAGATTCAACTCAGTCAGGTAGTGACTAGCTAATAGTTTTTTATAAGCCTTCATTTGACCACAATCTCGCCCGATCTAAAGTGACGATGTGGTCTAAGATGGGGCATGAAGACCTAGAAGGTAGGAAGTTATATAGGTTTTTGGTTTCTTTTCTATATTAATGTATTGTATTGTTCATTGTTGAAATAAATAGTGGCACTTACAAATAAACTAGAGCCCAGTAAGTAATTATTATAATACTGTTATCTGCTGCTAATGAGCTTCATTAATATTTAGAATGCACGGTGTTTGCAGATTTTTTTACAGGTCTTGTTTTAACGCATATTACGAAATAAAAAAATGTACTTACGTTTTTTTTATATTTTATTACTGAGAAATCTGCTCTGAAAAAAAATCTGTTAAGGAAACTCAACTGGTTGCTTTTATAGTAAGCAGATAACATTTGACAAACGAAATGTCTTCCGTTTTTCTGAGAATTTTATTGAGTTTAACTACAATTAATGTTTCATCATTATCATCATCACCCTATTAACGTTCCCACTGCTGGGACACAGGGACTTCTCTCTTGACGAGAGAGATTAGGCCTTAATTCACCACGCTGGCCAAGTGCGGGTTGGTGAATGTCACATGTCCTTCAAACTCCTTTTTTGAAGTTCTCAGAACATGCCGGTTTTCTCACGATGTTTGCCTTCACCGTTAAAGCACGTGTTTAAAGCGCACATAAATTTCTCAAGAAAAATCCAGAGGTGCGTGGCGGGGTTTGAACCCACGACCTTCGGAATGAAAGTCGAGTGTCCTCCCACTTAGCCAACACGGCTATTTAAATTACGGCTAATTAATGTTTACCTACATATATTTTTATTTACGGACACAATCAATGCCAACCACGACATTATTATGGTACAACTAGCTGCCTGACAGCCGTGACAAGCCGTGTTGGCTAAGTGACTTTCATTCCGAAGCTCGTGGGTTCAAACCCTGCCAAACACCTAGGGATTTTTCTTCTTAAAAGCTGTATGTGCGCTATAAAACACGTACTTAACGGTGAAGACAAATTTGTCTGTCACGATGTTTAAACATCGTGAGAAAACCGGCATGTTCTGAGAACTTTAAAGAGTTTAAAGGACTTGTGACATTCACCAACCCGCTTTTGGCCAGCGTGGAGAATTATGGCTTAATCTCTCTTCGTTAAGGGAGAAATCCCTGTGTCCCAGCAATGGGAACGTTCATAGGGCGATGATGAAACTTTCATAAAGAGCTTTGTTTGAAATATTTATTTTATCCGCGGTAAAAATTCTATGTGTTATTCTGATATGTAATCTATATTATTGTGACGTTTCATAAAAATCCATCCAGCAGTTTTTGCGTGAAAGAGCAATTAACACACTAATACACTAACATACTTAGATCCTCATAAACTCTTGCGTTTATAATATTAGTAGGACTGCACAACATAATTTCAGCCGAATAATCTCGGTTTGATGCACCTTGCATTCTCAGTAAACCAGCAATTTCAAATAGTTGGGAACTCCTGCATTGCGCATGCCTTGCCAAGAACTTTGCCTTTCACTGAGGCAATCATCACCCTTCAGAGGGTTCCATAAAAAGCGATTCTTACATAAGTTTTGTATACTCAATAATAAATGTATGTATATGTTATATTTAACTAGAAATAGCCCGCGTTATAATCGATTTCCCCAAGGCCATTAGGAAACTAAATAATATGTTTTCTTACATGCAGTCCATACTAATAATTATAATGATTTGACATTAGTTATTATTATATTTTGAAAAAGTTATGGCATTGGCCAACCACTTTAAAACCCATATTGTGACTTATAATCTTTATTATCAATAAATGACTATAATGACTATTATTATGACTATTAATTAAAAAAAAATCAATTTTATCCAAAGATTCGTTTCATGTTTCGTTAGGAGGTTTTTTCTGTAGCGTTAACCCTCTGAATCCTTACACGTGACCTCCGATGGTGCTAAGAACAGTCTCTGGTGGTAGACTTCGGCCGCGGCGTGTCACCTTATTTAAAGATAATCCGTTAGATAATGTATCCTCAGAAATAATTTGATTTATTTTCTATACAAAAATACGCCCGACACGTGGTTGAGTTGTCGTTGAGATGTAGTTGCGCCTATATGTCGTATGGTTGTGGTAAGTGTGGGTAGGCCCCATAAAAGAGGATACAGGCGACTGGGACCACTACAAAACAGGGATCGCAGTCCCAGTTACCTGATTAAAAGCCCGATGTGTTAGTTATAAAGGTACCTTACGACTTTCCAGTCTCTGTACAAAAATCGAAGTTTGTTCCGAAACTAGGGGAAAAATGTATCAAAAGGTTTGAAAAACCCATATTCTATCCTGTTATTCCTTCGTATTTTATCTTGTTTTTGTTTCGACAGAAAAAAAACACAAAATTCAATCTTATCTTTCGCTACTAAACTTTCGTGTTTCATTACTTAAATTAATTAAGATGCCCATCTGAATCCTCAATGTCTTATCTATTGGACTCTGTGTCCAAGCCAATTACACTAGCACCTTCCTTTGAGGCGAATCCTTTAAGCCAGTGTATGGTTTTATCAAGAAAAGCGGCCGCCAAATGAAGACCGTTTTTTGCAAAGTTAATGCCACTCCTATTTCTATATGCATCTATACTTAAAATTGATGGAATTTCAATAAATTGGCGATTGTATTTAAGAAATTGCCAGTTTGCTTTATAACTATAATCCTTTTAAAATGAACTTTATCAAAATTGATTTGTATAGAAAAAGCATAATAGAATTAGAACCCACTTTTAACGTTTCTAAATCGGGGACGCAGGTGAAATTTTCTAAGTTCGGTTAGGTAAGTTAGGTTATAAGCATTGAAAAAAAAATTTTTTTTCAGTAATCTTAGTGCTAGTACGTACGTTCAATATTTAACATTAGAAAATGAAATAAATTTACAAAAAATTAAGGGAACCGACAAAACTTTTTGTTTATTGAAATATTTGAAAAACCCTAAAAAAAAGTACGCAATAGTTCATTAAAATCTTCCAATAATAACTTTATCAGTCAATTCGGACAATGGAGTCGTATTTTCTTTGAGGTAGGTTTCCTTCTGTTTACGATAGCTTTATTTTAAAAACTCCGGCTTAAGGCTGGATCCATCTAACAAATTACGGATGACGGTTGAACTGTTAAGAGAGCTTAAGCAGATTGCAAAGACACGTAAATAATAGGAAGTTTGTGAATTAAAGACTAGCGATGAGCGAGACGGTAATTTAAAGACAACATTTTGTTCCGTTCGTATTTATAAACTCTGCTATTTTTGTCTAGTTAAAATATAAATGACTATTATGACTATCATTTTTATTACAGCACTAATTTAGGTTTATGAATAACGTTTTTTATCTAACGTTCTATTAAACTCTTATGAGACTGATATACACAGTGAAATATTTTTATGAATATAGGGGTAGGTATTTTGGTAGCGTAAACTAGTGATAAATAAATACTATAGGCAAGGCGAATATTTATTTCAAGAATTTACAACTATATGAGATTTGGAATATACAGATTTTTACGGAAGTTTGCGGAGTTTAATATTTTTTAACTAACAAATGTTATTTTATATGCTCGCCACGTGTCGATGGTTAAAATATAATACAATTATAAGATAGTTCTTTTAAGGATAAGTATAATCTTCTATTGGTAAATATTCGCAGCATTAAAATGTTGACTGCCTCAGTGGAGCGGTGGGCGAAGTTCCGCTTGCGGCGCTGTAGGTAGCGGGTTCGATTCCCGCCGAGGGGTCAAGTATTTGTATATCCTGCGAGATCTTTTCCCTTGATCTGGGTGTTATAAATAAAATTAAAATTTCGATGTATATATAGAGGTACATGTCTTTTATTTTTAAGTATATCAGATGATAAGTACCCGTACCTTCACCGTTAAAGCACGTGTATTAAAGCGCACATACAATTTTTATGAAGAAAAATTCAGAGGTGCGTGGCCGGGTTTGAACCCACGACCTTCGGAATGAAAGTAAATGGTGCTGCCAACACGGGTTTTTTTTTCGTTGTGAGGAAACCGGCATGTTCTGAGAACTTTGAAGAGTTTGAAAGATATAATATATGTGACATTCACCAACCCGCACTTGGCCAGCGTGGTGAATTAAGGCCTAATCTCTCTCGCCAAGAGAGAAGTCCCTGTGTCCCAGCAGTGGGAACGTTAATAGGGTGATGGATGAAGTACTAGTACTACTTAGTGCTACTTAGGGCTAAATGTTGTTATGTGGCTTGTACAGCTATATTTACATATAATTTATAAAATTTCCATGTCACAATGTTAGTTACCGTACTCCACGGGCGGCGGCAACGGCTTTACCGACTTTTTCTAAATTTTATATAGGTTTTCAGTAGGTCTGAGAATCGGCTACTATCCATTTTTTAACAACGTTTGCTGGGGTCACCTAGTTTCATTATAAAATTAAATCATTGTTACCCTACACACTATTTCTCATTTCTTCCCGATTCACTTAAAAAGCTAGAAACACTTAAGAATTTAGAATAATTCACAACGTTTCGACTCAAAGTCAAGAATAGTCTTCATCTGGAATGCGATGCAGCGTGGCTTCATCTCCTTCCAGTTCGCGTTTGCGGATTTCACAGCTCAACGCGCCTTTAGTATTCTCAAGTCAGTGATACACTTGAGCATTTCTATTTAAGTACATTCTTGAGAATACTTGGAGTTTTTCAGCGTAATGCTCACCATGAGCACTGAATAGTGAATTACTACGTAATACCATGAGTAAATTATTTTTCCGTAGTCGGTGTACCCTGCGTTCACTTTTGGTTGAATAGGGTACATGACTAACAAAGATAAAATTAGACCGTTAGTGAGATTATTTAATCAATTGCAGTTCATTTTCTTTTTAACGTGCTAACAGAAGTTTATTAATAGCTGAACTTAATTTAATAACATGTACAGTTATTTTTTTTGGTAGAGAGAGATTCCTTTAACACAGGTATTTATTTTACTTAATAAAGGGCCTTGTTACATTAAGTTGATGAATAAATGTTTTTTTTTGTATTATTGTAACAGACGTACTTTACAGAATACCATTTTTTATGTAGTCTTCACGCCTATTAAGTAAGCAAATGTAAATGAAATCGTTATTCTGATACAAATATAAGGTCTAGTACCTCTATACTACATTCAAATTAATAAATCCTTTTATTTCAAGGTAAATATTACAAGCCGTTGGCTTAGTAGGAGCACACTAGACTTTCATTCCGAAGGTCATCGGTTCAAACCCCGCCACGCACCTCTGGATTTTTCTTCTTGAAAAATGTATGTGCGCTTTAAAACGCGTGCTTTAACGGTGAAGGCTAACATCGTGAGGAAACCGGCATGTTCTGAGAACTTTAAAGAGTTTGATGGACATGGTGACATTGACCAAGCCGCACTTGGCCAGCGTGGTGAATTAAGGACTAATCTCTCTCGCCAAGAGAGAAGTCCCTGTGTCCCAGCAGTGGGAACGTTGATAGGGTGATGATGATGATAAAACATGTCAAAGTTTTGAATCAAAAACTTTTACAGAACTTCGGTCGAAATACAGAGACATTTATTAACATGGCACTGCGAAAACAAAACTATAACCCAAACTTGTACCTCATTTGCTACGATTCCAAACAAGATTCCATAAAAACAAAGGTTCTCACCCCAATACTTATTATCTCAATCGTAAAAGTAGGTGCCAGGTTATAAACTATGGAATGTATTCCGTAAGCGTATGAGGGTGGGAAAATATTTATGGAAACGGTCTAAAATTGTCCGGCTTTCGGGAACCTATTAAAATTATCATTTTGGTTATACCCTTACAACCCAACTTGCTAATTTGTGATAAGATTGACCGCAGTGCGAAACTCTAACGCTATAGCGTCTGCTGGCATACGCTATGTTGTTGTTTACAACAGAGAGCAAAGATTCGAGTCACAGGGTAAACGCGATGTTGTTGTCTACAACATCGCGCTAAAAGATCCTAATGAGTGGTTCTTTGCGTCTTAGCAAATCATAGAGCATGCTGGATTTTGATTTAAAACTTTTTTTTTCATAACTGAATTTTAATATTTCGATGTTTTGAGCTGGATAGAATGATTACTTCTTTCATAAAGTTGGAAGATTGGATCTATTAATTCTGTGTATTTTTGGTTTTGAATGATAAACAAAATATAATTTATATAGAAATAATAGAGGTAAAATATTCATAAAACCTAAAGGTAATTAAGAGATTTATATATAATTAAGAGAGTTTTAGAATATTAAAAAAACATATGATGCTCACCAACTCACCAAAACATAATTATGATTTTAATAAGGCTTTAATTTTATAATTTCCCGTCACACAAAAAATATAGTCGAAACAAAATGTAGGTAACTTAAAGTCTAAATTGTATAACACTTCTTAAATGATTCTTACTCGAATAAATGAACTAATATAAAGCATCTCGTTCACTGCAATAAATTATACTTCACCTTCGAAAGCGTATTGGAATCCATAAATGGGTTCAGCTTTCAAAGCATTTCGAACTGAATAGTATTCGCAATAAGTAATGGGTATCGTTAATAAGAACGGCTTCATTGAAATCAAATTGAATTGATGAGGTTTTTCCGTTCAGTAATGTGAGCGAATATTGACAAGTCGCGAACTTTATGGTAGCTTATTAATTTTGAGAACTACTCACTACAATATAAATAAATGCAAATGTTATGTCAGCTTTTCTCTGGAAATATTATGCCAAATTAACTGATAAAGAGTTTTTTTTTAATAATTTTTTTTTGATATTGTCAAAATTAACAAAAATATATCATCTATATATATCTATATCTATCCAACAAATAATTATTTCTCCGTGAAATAAATTTTGTCAATTCTTTTTGTTTTAAAACCATTGCTTTCAATTTAGTCCCCATTGAGATAAAATAAATAAATATTTCAGGACAAGCTACACAACAACATCTAGCCCCGTGGTAAGCTCTAAGCTTGTGTTACGGGTACTAGATATCTGATATACTTACTATAATATACATACACATAATATAGATATTTTTATTATACATATCACCCAGCCAGACCAAGGAGAAAAGTGCTTGCAGAACATACAAACAATTTTACCCTCGGCGGGAATCGAACCCGCTACCTCTTGCTCTGCAAGCGGACATTCGCCCACCGCGCCACCGAGGCAGACAAAATAAGATAAGAATCGTTCATGCAACAGCCGAGTTATACAATACTTCTTAAAAAAAATTAAAAATTTAAATATTATTTATTTATTTTATTGGTTGGTTCATAAGATTTTTTTGTTAAAGAAAATTTCTCTTTTAATTCAATTCATTTTCTTCTATTTTGCCTCTGCGCTTGAAGCGTCAGTCAGCCAGTGTGAAGTTAAATCTTAATATATATAAATCTCGTGTCACAATGTTTGTCCTCAATGGACTCCTAAACCACTTAACCGATTCTAATAAAATTCGCACACCATGTGCAGTTCAATCCAACTTGAGAGATAGGATGGTTTTTACGGCGAGAAAAATTCGAATAATTTCCGGGATAATTTTATACCCGTGCGACGCCGGGGCGGGCCGCTAGTATATATAAAAAAATGAATCCCTATTTCCCTTGGTCACGACATCACGCCTGAACGGCTGGACCGATTTCGCTAATTCCTTTTTGGTTCTGTTTGTTATAATCAAGAGAAGGTTCTTATGAAAGAAAAAATTAAGAAAATTGCGCGTAAAATCATAAAATTTTAAATTACTTAACCACCATATAAGAAGCTAGCGAATGTAACCTTTTTTAATGTAACCTTAAGACATTTGACATAGAATTGACTGAATGCGTGCTTCAAATAAAGTCAAAGATGATGAAAAAAAAAATGACGTTTAAAACGGATTCTTCTGTCTATCTTGATCTTATTTTATTGATAAACAATACAAAAATCTGCTCATTTATGGCGTCTTAGGCGGAACAAAGTTTGCCGGGTCAGCTAGTCATTTAAAATTTTCTCGATGTCAGGTTTCACTAACCCGATATTTTCTTCGTAATTAAATCATGCAAGTCAAACTTTTTGATTCGCGATTGAAATTTTGCATTTATTCATTTCGTCACCATGTGGGACAAAAAATTACGTATTGCACGCTAGTGCAAAAATTTTTCACCTTGTGATTTTTGAATGAGCGAGTTACAGCTGAGCTAAGCGTTAGACATTTTGATTCCCTTGCTAACGCTCAGGATAATTTGTAATTAATCGCTACACTAGTAATTCAATCCTTCGCTTGCTCGGTGATAAAAATTCAGGACAGCGTCCTCAATTTAAGGCGAGGATTAAAAACAATATGATCTTTGAAAAACTTAAAAACTCGAATTGAAGTCATCATACTGTACAAAGTAATGCGATTCGATCGTTAATCGAGATGCCTAAGCCTTTTCATCTTTCTAGATCGTCTCCAAAACACTACGCACACAATATTCCATGAAAATCATTAAAGCCTTTTCCGAGATTCCGCAACCATAAACAAAACATAAACCTATACTAGAATTTATTCCTAGGTAAGTAAGCATTAGATAAATACTCCAAACCTCTTGTGTTTTCTTTTATTTGTAGTACATAGTAGTGTATTAGATATTTAGTAGTGTAGAAATTGTATGGTTACGGCCTACAGGCGTAAAATATCTAAAATGCATGATATATTACTGTCATTTTTTTTATGTCAAGTAATGATAACAAAAGCTTATCTCGGGCATAGATGTCGCTGTGTGCAATATGTACTTATTTATAAACAACCACCAATATGCATTTCCCCTCGTATCTGAATATTCAGTTCACACAGTATCGGATTTTGCATAGTCAACGGCCGAAGCAACAATGGGACGAGTTCAATCCATTCCAGCGCAAATCTCGTGGCGAAGTTGACTTTGCTCGAATAACGGCAAATCTCCGGGATTGTGTTTCGGTATTACTTCCGCGACCCGTTTCCGATAGGTTCTATCTATTATCTTGTATTTCTTTGAATCAGATCGGAGTCAATAACAGTATGTTATATTTAGATATGTGAATGAAATGGAATATGGAATAGGTTTATTGTGTCATTGATTTTCCGGACTCTTACCATCGTATTCATAGAAAAATCTTATGGCTTCTGGTTATCTATTTCTGGTACAAAATAAGCCTATTTATATGTAAGCCTTGTTATGGAGATATACTATCGTGAAAAGCTTTTTGTTGACATATTTTTAAACAGATTAAGACCAAATTTACGTAAACTAATTAAATAAATAAATAATAAATATTTCCGGACTATTCACACAGCATCACGTAACCCCAAACTAAGCAGAGCTTGTACTATGGGTGTTAGGTGACTGATATACTACATAGATACATTTTTTTTTTGTAAATACATACATATATGATACATAGAAAACACCCAGACCCGAAACCAGAAATTGTAGATCGTACAAAATCTGGTCCCCTCGCGGGAATCGAACCCGCAAGCAACCTCCTGTGCCTCAAGCGGACGTTCGCCCACCGAGCCACAGAGGTCGTCAATTATTAATTTTGTATCAAACTTTCTATATGCCTGTAACCTATTAATAATATTATTATTTACAGTTATTTTGCAGCGATGTATCGGGCCATATACGTTCCTCTACAAAAACATGCAGTATATCCTATTATACATACATCTAGCTCTCGGATACAAGCACTTTAAACGACTAGCTGCTTGATAATTGGTTAGAACAATTTCCAGCATTATTTCCTTATTTTACTCCAACTAACCGAGTACACAAAATGCTCTCATGCTTTATTTCACGTACTATATTTAAGTAACGTTGGTAAATGCGATATAATTATGGTGCCTTTTGTTCAGAACAATAGGTTTTAGATAGCGCTCTAATATACATTTCACTAATTAGACTACTACATGAGTATACTTGAATTAGCCGTATTGGCTAAGTGGGAGCAGTCTCGACTTTCATTACAAAAGTCCTGGATTTTTCTTCTTAAAAAAATGTATGTGTATTTTGAACGTGCTTTAACACGTGCTTTAACGGTGAAGGCAAACATCGAGAGGAAACCGGCATGTTCTGAGAATTTGAGACATTGAAAAAACATGTGACATTTCCCAACCCGCATTTCTCTCTCGCCAGGTGAAAATCCCTGTGCACCAGCAGTGGGAAGGTAAATAGGGTGTTAATCATGAAACCGCGAAATCATAATAAAAATCAAATAGGTTCAGCAATGAAATTCCTTTTAAAATAAAAGACTAAAGTAACAAATCAGGCTTTTAAAATGACAGTTTAGCCTTAGTGGGGCCTTAGCCTACCTACAGTAAACTAAGGAGGCGGCTGCATTGAATTTTATCAATTATTAATTTTTGCATGCCAATGTTTTTTGGCGAAATATGTGAAACGAATTGAAATGTAATATATTATATGTACCATATTTCATGCAATAAATGATTATTATTATTATTATCCACGACTGATTTTAAAACCGCGTTTTCTTACAGAATGGCAGTGGAGAAAACTCGCAAAAATTTGAACTTGAAACTTTGAAATAAGAACTTATAGATGAGGCGAACACGGCAATTATGTCATCTTCTGGTAAACAACATTTTGTTGAAACGAACTGACATCCGATGCTAAAGAAACCTTTTTTCAATTGTATAATATTTCAGAGATATTGTCTGATTACAAATAAGGCGAAGGCTGCACTTCGGCAGGCTAAACCAAATTTTGTGAATAAAAGCAACCTATAGAAGCGACCGCATTGACGGTTTTTTCCGAGACTGATATTGTGTTTATTTTTTATTATAAAACAAAGCTGTGTTTCATTTTATAGTACATTTACAGTTACAATACAAACATTGTTGGCGTAAACATTATATTTCGCTACCATTCCATAAACAAGAGAATCAATGTTAGTTTGAGCTTTATTTATTAGTACATCTATTGCATTGTATGGTGGCTTTCATAACCATTGACTTTTATCGTTTTGTTTGTCGTGTCATATGCAATGAACGGACCAGAATGATGTTGTATACTTAAATTTGCAATCCCAATGGTGTAAATTTACTTTGAATAAAACGTTAACTTTTCTATCCTATAATTTTAGCCCACTACGGCGAAACAGAGCATTTTATTCGGAGATTTTGAAATAAGAATATTCTAAATTATCTATATAAAAGGGAAACGTCTTTTTTTCCACTCACTCACTGTAGCACGACTATACTTTAATTGCAGGTGCAGGTTCGATCGTCTTAATCTTTTTCTGCGTAAATTTAAAATAGTTTTAGGGTCCTTTACAAGTCCTTACAGTCACAATTTTTATGGTACATATACAATAAATACTGTAATAAAAGTTGTACCCTTACCTTATAAATATAAAATATAGAAGGTAAAATTGTTTGTATGTTCTGCAAGCACTTTTCTCCTTGGTCTGGATGTTTAATAATGTATAATAAAAATATCGATATATGTATGTATATTATTTTAAGTATATCAGATATCTAGTGCCCGTAACACAAGCTTAGAGCTTAGAGCCACGGGGCTAGATGTTGTTGTGTAGATTGTCCGGAAATGTTTAAATATATTTAAATATACCTTAAGCCCAGTATAGGTACAGGCGCCCGAGTGGAGAACCGAGCATCAGTGCAATACAGACAAAGTAATCTTTCTGCTTACGTACAAGCAGTACCACTGCGTCTGAATCTGAGCAAGGGCGCGGGGACACAATAAAATTTAAATTTAAATTTATTTTTCTTTATTCGGAGCAACAAACAATAAAATTATACTCTAGACTAGTTTAATAATCTTAAACTAACATCCTTATACTCTAAGCATAACCAGCACCGTTGCCCGCAGATTACTATATGCGAATATCGGCGTAGCTATTGTAAGTAATACAAAAATTACATTTATGATAAGTACAAAAATTTTAACACTAATTAACAACTACAAAATTTAATTTAAATTCTATATAGATACATATTATTGTAGGTATGAAGTTATACAAAACAATTTCTTGCTAATATTTATGTTGTAGTTACAAAAGACTCAGACATAATAGTCTGTATGTATGTATAACATTCAACAGAATCGCTACAGCATCGTTACAAACTTTTTCAGCAGTAACTAAATAAAATCTTAAAATTTAATAATTCTTGGCATTACCTAAACGCACTATGACGTCCGCTTTAAAACGAATCATACAAAACACCACCCCTAACGAAACCCCTAGTTTGAAACGGTATCCATTTCCCTCTATTACCCGTCATCTCAACATTCACCTCTTTCTTACACATGTCATCTTTCACACAGTTTATCCACCTTTTCTTCGGCCTACATCTTCTCAAATATACATCTACATTCATATCTAACGCTTTTCTTGTCACATGACTTTCATCACTAAGTAAGTTAAGTAAGTTATATTAGTAACTTAGCTAAATAACAAACTCCAAGAGTACGAAGTCGAGGGTAGTACTACTAGTATAACCACAGAACTAGATCGAGATAGAACAAAGGAGTTCTGCAATTTGTAGGGAGACCGAGCGTGTAACATTTTGCGTAGGTAGGTACTTTGACGTCACGAGTGTAATTTAGTGATGGGAAAAATAAGCCGCGCTAAAACAATTCAAAACATCGATCTAGTTCTGTGATTTTAATCATAATCGATAAAAAAATCGATAGGAACCGGCAGAGGAAATGATAATTAGTTTCGACAGAGCAAATGATAGTTAGTTTTGACTGAGGAAATGTCTCAGAATTTGAAATTCATCACTACATCGATAGTCGGATAAGCTGTACTGATTAATCGTCGGCACTTTGATGGTCCAGTATAGGTATCTTCGTGGAAATGTACAGAGCAAATCCGGCTGTTTTTTGTAGGAAACCATTTTTTACGACCCGTTGCTTCAATCCATTTCTTTTTAATTTGAGGATAATTTGGAAAACTGAAATAAAATTAAATAACTAAAAAAATGGGCTGATGAAATTCAGTTGTCGCTTGAAATTACTGTTTACCTGTGAAAATTCTACATACAGTGTTGTTTAATTAAAAATCCAAAACATTTTCCGTTGTTCTTATAATATAAAGCCACGCTATTACTGAACGCAAGAAAACTGAAATAAAATTAAATAACCACGCGTGGTACATACACTCGTTGCTTTTATCTCGATCTAGTTCTGTGAGTATAACAATCAATTTGGTATGTTATTTGCGAGTACTACTTTAGATGAGATAAAACTGGCTACGTATTTCACTAGTAAGTACTTCATTATTATTAGCCCACTGTTCTTTTTACACAATGTATTTGTAAATGATGATGTTGTTACCGGCATAATTAAAAGCTGGTATCGTTCAAAAACAGCCACTTGGGCAGGCATTTAATTACGCGGGCTGATGAAATTCAGTTGTCGCTTGAAATTACTGTTTACCTGTGAAAATTCTACATACAGTGTTGTTTAATTAAAAATCCAAAACATTTTCCGTTGTTCTTATAATATAAAGCCACGCACCTCTGGATTTTTCTTATTGTAATTGTATGTGCGCTTTAAAAACGTACCTACATTAATGGTAACCCACATTAGGCAAAACATCGTGAGGAAGCCGGCATGTTCTGAGAACTTTGAAGGACATGTGTCATTCACTAACCCGCACTTGCCACTGAAAAATGCCGGAAAGCGCAGAGTTGGTGGACGTAAAATGTCATGGCTTCGGAACATTCGACATTGGACTGGCATTAAAACCGTGGAACAGCTGTTCAGGATCGCCATGAACAAAGAAAAATTAAGGAGCTGACTGCCAACCTTCAGTAATGAAGTGGCACCTTAAGAAGAAGAAGACTTGCCACTGGCCAGTGTGGTGAATTAAGGCCTAATCTCTCGCGTCAAGAGAGAAGTCCCAGCAGTGGGAACATTAATAGGGTAATGATGATGATGATACAATGGACTTAGGGTGCCGGGGCCGGGAGACAATTCTGAGAATATAAATAGTAACTAGGGGTCGCCCACGACTTCGTACGTAAGAATTTGTTACTCAGCTAAATAGTTCCTAATAAAAACACAAACAGGTTTAATAAAGGTATTTACATTATTAGTACACATCCACACCATGTACAGATAATTGTAAAGAGTTGTAGTATTCAAGTATCTTGCCTTAAAACTATAGAACTTTCATTAAAAAAATCCAACTCCCGTTTTACGCCCTTGGGGCGGAGTTTCATTACGGACTTCTACACCTTATTAAAACCTACCAACCAAATTTTAAGTTTCTATGAAATATATAGTTTCTGAGATTTTGTGATTATTTAGTTTGTGGTAAAAAACTCATCTTTCTTAAATATCAATCAATAATTAATCATTATTTTTTCGGGTAATCCTCCTTGATTAATTACTTCAAAAGACTTATAATGTTCCGTAGCGGAAATGAAATGAAATGATTTATTTGCAAGAACACAAAATTATTAATAGGTACATGTCGGATCTTAAAAAGTAAAAAGTCAATGTATTCAGCCTACAAGTAAGCGTGCAAATGTTAATTCAATATAATATTTTTTTTTTCATTTCATGTCATAATTTATATATTCAATAACGCTATATAATAAAAACACTTTTCACCATTCTGTAACTTAATTTTGTAATATTAAATTCAATCACCGTTTGGCGAGACTGACCTCTCGTTTTATTTACTACATTTGTGTGGGTAAGGACGTGTCAATATCAAGAATAATACACGATCATGATATTTGATAAATGTTTTTATGTGAAATTGTGGGTACAACAAGTCTTCCTGATTTGTCACGAGAAGGCTAGATGAGTCAGTTGGGAGCCGCCACTCGTTGTACGCGTCCGAAATTACCCTCGCAACCGCCCGTGGCTTCTCTCGCTGTATTCTGACCGTAACGCGGGCAGGTAGTATTGTTATGTACCCAATGCTCAAAGTCAAATCTATAATGTTACATAACACGCGATTACTCTCGGTGAAGAAATACCTTTACACACTTTACGTTCCTTCCTCTGTTTTGTTTTGTGTGCCTATACCAATCGAGAAGATCACTCCAAACCACCTCTGGAGGTCTAATGTTAGCCGGAAGCTGGACGTGACCGCTACTTCCGAAGACCAAGCTAGGAGGAGCCAGCGTGCAGTCATTAAGGTAAGTCGGCCCACAGAATCATATTCCATTTTCCATCCTGTGGTTTTGTAGGTTTTAATTTTCTCGGGACTCAAATCTATCTTTATACAAAAGTTAGTCAAACTATATTTCACCATGTTTAAAGCGTGAATAATTAACATACATACTGGCAGAAGTAGTTATTTCAGTATTTGTGTTATTGTCGTCTTAGATCACTTAGAACGTACACATGTTCTTGTTATTCAGTAATTGTACAATGCAAAATATTTTTACGTTAAAAGCACTGGCAAATTTAATTATAGAAACCAAGCTGAAAGGCCATGTAAATAATAAATCCTTCCAAATAAACTATTCAAAACCATTTCGACAAAGTGTCTATCTGGGGTCGGGTTACACACAATAAACGGCTTTATTCCCTCCGTATTTTAGGGCGCGGGTCCCGTGAGACCGATTTGCATTCCACAATCAGGTAAGCGGAGGTTTGCCACTCAACGGTTTGAAGTTTGCTGCTGACTGATTCACTTTAATGTAACAAACGATATTTAACGAACAATGCAAGTTCATTATTGTTTCCAGCTTTCAAAGAATTTCCGACGATGGTTATTGAGAGCGGATTGAATTGGATTTAATCGTTTTAATTTACTTTTGTAACAGCCTCTGTTATAAGGCTCTAGCTGATTTAGATCCAGCCCAATATCTGTGGTAGCATCATCGTCTCGCCATGCTAATGTATATAATAGTCAGCACTGAAATGTTTTAGGTAATACTCGTATAAGTCATGTTGAAATAACGGAAAAAAACTGTGAGAATCGTAAAAATGCCCTTTTCTCTACTGTTGATTAGTTCGAGTATATACACGAGTATAACACGTCTGAGACCTGAGACAGATAGACGGAGACTTGAAGCCTTATCTCTAATCTACTGAATTCATGCAAAATTTTATAGAGAGCTCTTGTCAAAGCCTTCTGGGGTTCGTTCTCGCGATAACGTTGAATTTAAGAACGCTGTAAAATATTTTACTGGATTTTCATATTGTGGCGGAGCTAGGCATTAAAACGTATCTTAAAGCACACGTTTGGTTTGGGCGCTTTGCTTGTGACTCAATTCTGATAATGTTCCCTCCGTACATGGACATTATCAGAAAGGATCTTTTATTTAATTTATAACTAACTAGCTGTGCCCTGCGGTGCTACCCGCGTTGTAATGGATGAAGTACTCTTAACCAACAACATATTTATTTGAATAAAGATTAATATTATTATGTTGATACAACTTAAACAAATTATTTCGACCAAATTAGGTACCATAAAAACGTTTTTTGTGAGTTAATCTTAAAAGATAGACATATACTATCGCGGACTGTTTTTTAGATCATTAAAAGAGCTATTATTCTTTAACACATATGTTTTGTGTATCTTGAACCGTTTTCACGGCGCACGCAACGGAAGGCTTCAAAGATGAACAATTTCTCCCGTTTTTTATACATTTACCACTATATCTTTGCTCCTATTGGTCGTAGCGTGATGTTATATAGCCTATAGCCTTCCTCGATAACTGGACTATCCAACACAAAAATAATTATTCAATTCGAACCAGTAGTTTCGGAGATTAGCGCGTTCAAACAAACAAACAAACAAACTCTTCAGCTTTATATATTAAATAAAGAGTATAGATTTAATTTTATTATTTATCTTTTCGTTATTGGGTTTATTTTAATTAAATCTAGTTCATAATATTATTTCTCTTTACCATCAAAATTTCACTAAAATAGATTTATGGGTATGCAAACAGAAGGAAACGGTTCGATGAAAATTCTTGGTGAAATTTAACCTTCTCGGATACATGGAAAACCAAATTCCGTCACATATAACACATAAACAAATCGTCATCACTTCCAAAATTTTATGGTTAAAATAATCGGGGCAATTTGTGAAATTGTTTGTTCTTCCGAAAATTTTGCCCGAACAATAATGAACGCCTAAAGGTAATGAGAAAGTTCAAAGGCCCTTACACGGAAGCCTTTTCACATTCCTAAGTCGTTACAGCTAGGCTACTCCGCATTTGAAGAACGTGAAATTTCCCAAAATAAAACAAACAACTTATATTTTTATGATTTTCGCCATCTCCGAGGTAAAATAATCAGTGGCTAAAATAAAGAGCTATTTCGCTCAGTGGCATTGTGGCGAAGCGATTGACATTATTGACATAACTAAGCAATTCATTGTAAAAGCGGGATTTACTAATGCAATGAACTAAATCCCGCCTTTTACAATGAATAAAAAGAAATAACTAACCAACGTAAATTTTATGGATTTTGTGCAATAATTATAATAATACTCCTAGCCGATTTCGGCTACAGTCTTCTTAGCAATGTCTAGATCTTATGTGGCTAATGTAGGTATCCAATTCTAGCGACAACCCTGCGATCGCAAGATGCTCGTTACGTTAGGGTGTAATAACTATGTTAAATAACCCCTTAATATATTGAGATGGTCGAGAATCACGAAGTGGTCTTGATGTGGAAAATTAAATACCACCACTTCGTTGTGGTTTTACTAGGCATAAAATACTTGTTCTTAAACCCACTAAAAATATTATGTAGCTTTCATGAAATTATTTAAAGGAAAATAACGTACATACTACAGAGTTAAACAAAAAGTGTCACAATAGTTGCACAGCGAAACAGATGTAAAATGTATAACAAAAAATAAGCACAACATTGAATTAATTTTCATATTCAAATAGGATTAATAAGCAATAGCTGAAATATAATTACTTTAGTTTTTGGCATAGAATACAATACTCTTTATTGAACACTAAAACCACAAAACAAAAAAAACAATGTATGAATTAATGGGCGGCCTTATCGCTGACTGTGATCTCTTCCACGCAACCTTCTGATGGACTTGGAGAAGGAGGATGGAGGATGGAAAAAATGTTAGATAATGATTTATTTTCTTGACGTTATTAGATTGGTTCAATATAACTTTTGAGTTATCTTTATCTTCAATAAGCCATATTCGTATATTTAGAGTCGGTTGCTTTTGTCGGGTTATCATTACTTCGCTAGCTGTTTTAATAATGCTCTAAATATAGACATATCAAGGAAATGTTTTGAAACATGAACGTGAATGATTTGTAAAGGTTAACACGTACCCTTTGAAAATTAAATCGCACATGTGTTAGAAAAGTTTTCCGATCATAGTCGAACAACTTCCGGTCGAAATTGTACCAGTAAGTGGTTGAATGTAAACTTACTTCTGTGGCGGTAGGAAACGAATATAATAAGGGTTTAAAGAAGTATTTATTTATTTATTACTCTGCCTAACTATATATTTGCGCGATTTTTTCCGTGGTAACCATGATTTAATAAAATAGTAGTGTGTTACCACGGCAATACTATCTATACAGTATTAATGATTTTTAATAAGTGATTAACCTCACTTTGAATGGTTAAAATATTTTTAAATTTTATGCAGAAAAAATTAAGACACATCCGTAACCTTCGCGCACAGTTTACAAAATTTAAAAGAACTACTTCTGATTAATATACTGTACTCCGACACAGCCGAGACTTAATCTTAATATATATACGACGACCTCTGTGGCTCGGTGGACGAACGTCCGCCTGAGGCGCAGGAGGTTGCGGGTTCGATTCCCGCCGGGGGACAAGATTTTGTACAATCTACAATTTCCTGTTTCGGCTCTGGGTGTTTTCTATGTATCATAATGTATGTATTTACAAAAAAAAAATGTATCTATGTAGTATATCAGTCACCTAACACCCACAGTACAAGCTCTGCTTAGTTTGGGGTTAGGTGATGCTGTGAGAATAGTCCGGAAATATTTATTTATTTATATAAATCTCGTGTCACAATGTTTGTCCTCAATGGACTCCTAAACCACTTAACCGATTATAATAAAATTCGTACACCATGTGCAGTTCGATCCAACTTGAGAGATAGGATGGTTTTTACGGCGAGAAAAAATCGAATAATTTCCGGGAAAATTTTATACCCGTGCGACGCCGGGGCGGGCCGCTAGTGACATAATAAAATAAATGCCTATAGCCACGCGGTACCTTTCCATGCGCTAGGGATGCCCACCAACATTTCTCTTTCATAAGGCAGATGAAGTTTGACTTTTAATCTAGTTTTGTGAATTAATAAGAAGAAGGTATTTCATAAAAATTATATATTTTTTTTATTTTATTCTAGATAAGCCTTCCTTTGACCACAATCTCACATGATGTAAAGTGACGATGTGGTCTGAAATGTGGCATGAAGACCTAGACCTAGAGTAAGTAGAAAAACTTTCTTTTAGTTTTATTCCTGACATAAAAACAAATCCTTCAATTTGTCCCAAAATATTTTGAGTTGACTAGTTTATACGAAATGCTTTAAACTGTAACCATTAATAAAGCAATCCGCAATAAAATCTCTTTAGATTCATCAACTTTCCTAGCAATAATATTAGTTTTCTGGTTTTTGCTATAGAAATCAATAAAGAAATGTAACTTAAACTATTATTTATTATTGAAATCACCAGTTTAACAGTTAATAATTAATTAGACGTTAAATAATGAATCGGCATGGCATTTCATTCGATTTTCACATAAAAAGGATGTATATTTTTTTGTTTCCGATCTACACAACAACATCTAGCCCCGTGGTAAGCTCTAAACTTGTGTTACGGGTACTAGACATCCTATATACTTTATATATAATAGACATAAATGTATAAGTACATAGATATTTTTTATTATACATATAAAACACCCAGACCAAGGAGAAAGTGCTTGCAGAATATTCAAACACTTGACTCCTCGGCGGGAATCGAACCCGCTACCTCTTGCATCGTAAGTGGGCCTTGGTCTACCGCGCAACTTAGGCCCTGAGGTGAGTGATACAATTCCTTTGTGAATATAGAATGTTGAAAACAGTTAATTCAACAGTTAATTTCGATAATTAAATAAATGATAAATAGATGTTTATAGCCAGATTACTCGCATGTAGTTAAAATCATAGTTCTTTGAAAAGCCAATTTGAAACATATTTGAACTAAAGTTATGAACTAACCTCGAAAGTTTTCCTTAAACAAAAGTTACTTTCCTGTGGTTCTCAACTTTGTAAATATTTTACAAAAGGTACTGGTGACTGCTTAAACACTTATATTTACTATAGATTAGAAATTTAAGGTTTTGGCGACCCAAAGGCGGAATATGAGAATGACAGGAGCAGCGCTGTTTGATTCGCAGGTTGTAATCTAATATAAAAATGAATCCCTATTTCCCTTGGTCACGGCATCACGCCTGAACGGCTGGACCGATTTCGCTAATTCTTTTTTTGTTCTGTTCGTTATTATCAAGAAAAGGTTCTTATGAAAGAAAAATTTAAGGAAATTGCGCGGAAAATTAGAAAATTTAAAATTACTTAACCACCATATAAAAAGTTAGCGAATGTAACCTTTTTTAATGTAACCTAAAGACATTTGACATAGAATTGACTGAATGCGTGCTACAAATATAGTCAAAGAGGATGAAAAAAAAGACGTTTAAAACGGATTCTTCTGTCAATCTTATTTTATTGATAAACAATACAAAAATCTGCTCAATTATGGCGTCTAAGGCGGAACAAAGTACGCCGGGTCAGCTAGTACAAGATAATTATTCTTTGAATTGAGTCACAAACATATCAGTACATTAATTTGGTAAAATTACACAATTAATTATTTAATTAAATAACAGGATACAAACCTGTGTGTGCATCTTCAAAGGTATCCCATTACAATTACATTTAATTACAAGAAAGATTAAAAAAAATAAAAGATTAAAAAGATTTATTAAAGAATTACCTTATTATTTATTCTATTATTTTAATTTATTTGACATGTAATTTAAATACTAATTAATTCTTGACATTCGTAATCATTGGTTAACGATAATTATGATAAATTGACATTATTTATATTTCGTGTACTTAGTTATAAATAAGACATTATTTTAATTGTTTATATAAATTTGTTAATGTACTTATTTCAGATTTTGACTATTATTATTTTGATTTATTATTATATTTTGAAAAAGTTGTGATATTGGGCAACCACATTAAAACCCATATTGTGACTTATAATCTATGTTATCAATAAATGACTATTATGACTATTATTATTATGAAACTTACTTTGACAATTAAAAAGGCCTTTTAACGTGTACAATAAAGTATTTCATATTAATCCCACGGTCAGTTCTACCAGTTTAATTAAGTCAAACTCGTTTATTTTAATGTTCAAACCATTTAGCGTCTTAACTTCTATAATTTGAGTTCAAATTAAGTTGCTACGAGACTGCGAGATCCCATTGTTTATATTAATGTGGGTTATAATGAAACGATTCATTTTTAGGGGAAGCTAAAAAAGCGGTTTGCTGTATTTCTTAGTAGGAAACAAATATTTGCATAATTGAGCTACGTCGCCATTGTAATTAGAATCTTGGAATCAATTCCGATTGTCTGTTTAATTTAAATTATAAATATCCCAAAGGTTGAATAACCAAAGTTGTATTTTAAACGTTAAACTGAACAAACTAGCTGAACAAACTAGCGAAAAAATAGCTAAATTTAGTTTTTTTTTCTGTTATGTGCATGTTTGACTAGCATTTGTTTGTAAATGTTAAATGTATAAGTAACCATGTTGTACACCAATATTGTTATAATAACAACATAAGAGATGGAAGCTGAGTTGTTCTATTCGCTTCTCAACTCAGTGTAAAAAATTGAAGCGAACTGTCAAGACTATGTTATTTCCTTAATTATTCTTAGTTTTTATTTAAATTAGATTTAAGTTGACCTGTCCATGTAAGCATAGGCTTCTAAGGAAATAAACGTTTTGACTTTGACTTTGACTGAAATACTGAAAAAGTTTTGCAGTCGATATTGGTTTAGCACGTTTAGAAATAAAAGTGAATATCCTACTATATACTATTATAAAGGCGAAAGTTTGTAAGTATGGATGTTTGTTACTCTTTCACGTAAAAACTACTGAACCGATTTAAATGAAATTTGGTACACAGAATCTCTAGAGCCTGAAAAATAACATAGGCTACTTTTTACCGCGGGAAAACGTCATTCCGCGGGATAATCCATTATAACGCGGGTAACACCGCGGGGCACAGCTAGTCTTTATATATATAATTATTCTGTGATTGTGTATGTCACTGAACTTCTCTCAATCGACTGGACCGATTTTGATGCAATTTTTTGTGTATGTTCAAGGGGATCTGGGAATGGTTTAGATTCACAATACGGTCAACTGGATATTGCTTTTTGAGACGTGGGACAGGACAACGTCTGTCGGGTCGACTAGTAGCTATATATAACAAGGTGACCCGGAAATCGTTGTTTTGCCATTGCGCAAAACAATGTGTCTGATACTATCAGTTGCAAAATTTAATAAATAAATAATCAAAACTTTTGCTGCTATTGCAGTTAATGCTTGATTTTGCTCCTTAAAAAATATCATGATAATGCAACTAATACTCATACATCCTTAGCAAATTACACACCAAAACTTTCCTCTCCTCTTAAAATACTCCATCTATTGCTATAAACTGTATGGAGAAGTATTTTGTAGCTTTTAAGTATATCCCGAACATAAAGACAGACATACTCGGCAGGAAACTTTACTTTATAATTATGTATAGATGATACTTCCTGATAAAACAATTTCTATAACATCTTTCTAGATAGAAAAGTCTGAAATGAATGGAAGCGAAAAATCACCTTGACCAAAGTTATCAGAGTGCTATAACTCACAGCTGACAACAGATAGAGAATTCCTGATTCCAGCAGTAAGCCTCCAATTAGCCTGTACGAACCGCTTATAACTAATGATTCAATAAATCAGCCTTATGGCCTTTATTACACATCTTACATCGCTGTAATTAAGGCTCAGAAGATAAATTTCGGTTATAGGTATCTTGGCTAAGTAACTTATATTTTATCTGTCCTTTTGGTTGTTTAAGGCTGTGATAAATTAGCGGGAAGTTTACGTATTCGTTACGACTGCAGATACTTTTTTGTGAAACACGTGGCTTTTTGAGTGGTTCTTTGTAGTAGCGAGTGTTTGTTTGAATTTAGGGGAGAGGTGATAAATTATATTTATTAATGGTGCATTTTTTTATCGTTATTTCTTTGATAACATTTAGTTATTAAAATCAAAACTGGCATTCTTAATTTGGGACAGTGTCACAGCCAGCGTGACTCATTTATAGCGACAACTTGTCTGAGATGCAGTTAATCAAAAAAGTAGTTTGTCTACATATATTACAGCTTATTCTTAAGCTAAGAGCTTACCACGGGGCTAGATGTTGTTGTGTGGATTGTTCGGAAATATTTATCTATTAACTATTTAATGTACAAATCTAAGATAGGTCACACCACAGATTACATAGTGGTCACACCCAGTGTCAGTATTGAGACTGTGGAGCTACATTCAGATCTCGGTGGTTAAAGTTCAGACATAAATGTTTGGGTATTGTATTCTGGTAGACACTTAAAATACACTAAACCCAGACTCCTTCAAGTTCTATTTCTATTTGTGGTTACGTAACTTTTTTTATGGTTGCATTTTCTGGCGATTCCAAACCTCAGTGGATTTCTGTACGGTAATAGTATTTTTAACTATGGGAAAATGCTACTTTCGAATTTTCACCAGCCTGAGGATGACTGGGGGGATGTTGGGGTATCAACAGAGTTACTAACAACTTTACTAACTAGAGGCATACTTACTAAGAACCCATCTACCTTCCCTCTTTCACCTTAGTGCTATATATCTATCTATAAAGTACCTGCTCCAACTCAACTGAGACTTGGAAATGAATGCCTACGCGGTACAAACCTACATGCGGTAGGGCTGCCCACCCACAGCAATTTGATAACATCTGCCTAGTTTGACTTTTCATCTAATAAATAATAATAAAATAATAATAAAATCATTTATTTACCAAAGCAGAGCATACAGAAAAATACAAATATCAGCGAAGCTCAAACTAAGCAAATCTGCTTGTATCTTGGTATTCGGAGTGCTGTTTACAAAATGGAGGTTGTTATGCATGTTAGAGATAACGAGATACATGGAGTAGATTTCATTCTAAATAAAAAATAAATTGACATCATTTAATTGTGCAATCTTAAATGAACAAAATAAAAGTGTGTTTATTATAACAAGTTATTATTTTATAAACCAAACAAAACACAATTTAATTGTTTATTATCACAAAGAAACATGATATCAATTTAAAATTAAACTATAACTTAAATTAATAAAAATAAATTATGAACTACTTTATCTAGTTTTGTGTTTGTAAATAGGTATATATTTTTATATTAATCAATATAATACGACTTGTAAAATTGTATGTGCGCTTTAAAACACGTGCTCTAACGGCGAAGGCAAAACAAAGTGAGGAAACCGGCATATTCTGGGAACTTTAAAGAGTTTGAAGGACATGTGTCATTTACCAAACCGCACTTGGCAAGCGTCGTGAATTAAGGCCTAATTTCTCTCGTCAAGAGTGAAGTCCCTGTTTCCCAGCAGTGGGAACTTAAATGATGATGATGAATAAAATACAAATAAAAAGTGTGCAATAAAAATCCATGTTGTTTATATTTTTTTATTTAATTCAAAAACTGTGTTTTGTTTTATTTGACACTCATCTATATAAATAAAAATGAATTGTTGTTCGTTAGTCTGATTAAAACTCGAGAACGGATAGGCTGATTGAGCTGATTTTGATTTTAAAATGTTTGTCGTAGTCCAGGGTAGGTCTAAACGGTGAGCAAATAAGGAAAAATTGCCGGGAACTTTTTTACCCGTTCGTCGCCGGGGCGGGTAGTAAATAATAACAGTCTGACAGATAAACAGATTTGCAACCGAAAAATATTTCGCCTCGACTGGGAAAAATACTAAACGCTTTAATATAAGGTTTACTTTAACCTATAAAAAATCCGTTTTGGTATTTAAATCTTAGTAAAAATAAAACGCAAAGCATAAACTCGTCATTTTAAATAGAAACTTGAAATTATTTTTAGACTTTTTATTTCCGAATACTGTTTAGTAGATAGTATTACCGGGATATCAGATGGTGGACTATTTCCATTTCTGTTCTAATACCTGAATACTGCGTCGTTATATTTCTTTTCTATATTATTTTAATTTTTATTTGGTCCTATGGCGGTGTTTTTGATATTACGTTTTTTATTTTTGTTGTTGGAAGATATTATTTTTTTAAATTATTTTATGGCTTTTTGTTAACTACAGTCTAGGAAGAAGGCAAAGACGAGGTCAACGATGGAACAAGTTTGCCCAAAAATCCTATTCACTCTGGTCTTAAAGGTGGTCGGGTTGTATGTAATCGGAAAAACAGACTTCGGGAGAGAATTCCACTCCTCAGCGGTGCGCATTATATAAAAAATTCGAGAATCAATCTCATCATCAATAAAACATTTATTTATTTATTAAAATAGGCATCTTAAAAGGCAAACATTTTCAATAGATACGGTGTAGTTGGTATTACACTTGCGTGTCCCTTTAATTATATTCTTTCCACATTGTCGGTCGATATAGACAGTAAAATTGTAGGAAAATATATCTGATTTTAGCTATGGCAGGTAATGCCAAATGATAATTGTTTTCTTTATGCTTTTAGCTTTTGAAATTCAAAGATATTAAAGCAAAGTAAGCATTGATTCATCAGACAGTAAAAACCATCATAAAACGGACGTTTCCGTAAAACACCAAACGCTGTTTAGCGGATGTAATAAGTAAATTCAATTAAGATATAATAAGTGCTCAAACACCACCGCTTTAGACAGGCAGCTACTTCGTAAAAACGAAGCTTGCCGGAACAATGCTGAAGCAGCGCTCATAAACCTTCCGGGATTTAATAAAATTTATTCAACACCGTTCTATGGGGACCGACAAATCATAATATTCTTTGAATACGTACTTATTTAGTTGGGTCGGAAGTTTTAGAGCTACTAAAGTTTATTCGCAATGCTTGAGAAAATTTGAGCGGCCGATGGGATGAATTTTGTTTTACGCTAGGGTCGGGCATATTGCTGCTAAGTCAAGCACTGTTCATAAACTCTTGAGAAATGTTAATGAAATCGTCACTGCTTAAACAGATGAGCACTCCAAAGTTGCCAAACTTCTGATCCGTCGTGTTATTTTAATTTGTTTACCGAAACTCCGTTGTTGGGAATATCTTTGTTTATCGTTCAACCGATACAACAGCTACGAATTTGAGGTTTTATTTTTCATGAATAGTAATTTTGAAGGGAAATAACGAAGTGTTTATATTTCCTTGTAATTGTAAACTTTTTGTTATTTATACAAGGTTCTGTTAAATGAAATATGGTTTTTATTATTTATCCAGGTGTTAAATATGATACACTGTAATTTTAAAATTAGTTTTTCCTCCATATTTTCTATCTGTTGAAAACGTACTTACAACTTAGAAATTCAATAAAAGGTGCCCAACCGAAATTCCTTACTTCCCGCCCGTCACATAATATCAACAGCGAGACATTAAAACCAGCCAGGCATATTCCACGTCGGTGTAAGCAAGCAAAAGAAAAGGGTAAACACACCTATTAATCTCGTTCGCATAAAAAGATCAATGGTTATAATATAGCAGCAAAACAAGGGATAAAAACGTTGAGCGGCCACAGCCACCAGGCGCCATTCGGAACCGCAATTCTCGTCTAAATTCGCATTCCTACGAATTTTTGCAGCATTATTTTTAAATTACCAGCACCCGGCCTGATGGCGATTTTATTTCCTGGCGTACGATGCTGCAGGAAATGAGGAAAACAAGCGTCCATGGGATATTTTGTAGACTATTGCTCTTTTTGTTAAATGCTGTGGGATAACACAGGCACGAAGTGCGCGATGGTTTTGTACATTGATAAATTGTTATTGGAATGTTCGAAACTTTTATTGGCGATCGGTTTATCTCATTTCGGGGCTTAGTCAAATTGGGGAAGTTTCTTTATTGCTGTAATGCATGTAAGCTTATTATTTTTACAAAAATATACGTACATAACTTTGTAGTATATCAATCACTTAACACCCGTAGTACAATCTCTGCTCAATTTGGGGTAAGTTTAGGTTAGTGTGTGACTAGTCCGATTTTTTTTTATTTTTATTTTATTTATGTTTATGGTTTATAGTTTAATCAGCTTTTTTAGTTTTTTTTTCATATGTGCCTATGTTGTTGTTCCACCATAATAGTTAAAAACCAGAGTTTATAAATATAAATTTTAAGAAAAACCCCGATTCTAATGCCTTAATTTCCTTAAAAGTAAAACACCAAAATATTTTGGAATGTGAACGAGAGACGCTTTCATTTGATATCCCACACGAGTACCTATATTTGCAGATTTTAGGGTTTCCTTCCCCACTCTCACCCCCATAACTTTTAAACGGCAAAACCGATTTTCATGAAACAAGTCTAAAACACTCGTGCCAAACTCACCTTTCATACAAAACTAAATTGAAATCGCTCCATCCGTTCGGGAGCTATGATGACCCAGGCAGACTGACAGACAGACAAACAGACAGACAGACCTACAGACAGACACATAGACAGAAGACAGACAGACACGTCAAACTTATAACACCCCTCTTTTTTGGTCGGGGGTTAAAAAGCGTTGAAGCTTGCGGTGTTTAGTCACATATTTGTTAAAATATGGATCAGCATCATCGTATTTCCAGCCTTAAACGTCCACTGTAGAAAGCCCTCCATCATAATATGAATTCCGATTGAAAACATATTATGGTGACCGCTATTGAACGCAGTCAGGCCTAGCACGGCTGCAATACTTAAACGCTGATACATGCCCCCTCCCTTTGTAAATAAAGTAAATTATTATTATTTGCCAATTAATCGCCCCAATTAAGTGGCTAGGGCACGGGAGGAGGGGCAACTTTTTAATGGCGTTGCATAGGACTCATAATATCACGATTCAAAACTTGATGAACAAATACAAATAAAATTAAAATTAATAAAATTAAAATTTTCGGTCTTTTAGATTTTTCTCGAAAACCGTAAGTTTTATCGAAAAAGTACCTCAGGGAAAGTTGTAGATCTTAAAATTTTCTATAAACATAATACTAATGATTTTTTCACTAAGACCCACCATTTACCAGATATTGCGCTTGTAAGAATCACGTTCTACATAATATGCACACGTTTCCACACCACCTGTGAGGTAGTGTATGCGTTTTTTTTAACGTGGTGTCCCCGGTAGGCCTATTCCACGAATCTGTATTTTGTCATTTTCAAGAACAATAGTTATTTAATAGTATGAAGATTATTGATATTGGGGTTGTTGAGTTTAACTTTTGTTCGAATTTTTTTTGTTACTTTATTCTGACTCATACTCTTGATACTCAACATGGTTTTCTTCTTCGTCTTCATATAATTTTGTACACAAATATATTTTATTCTTTTTTTTTCTTCTTTTAGTTAACTTAAAATATTTTGTAAATGCACACAGAACACCTCCCTAATACTAGGCTTTTAATTCATTACTTGTTTCATTTGCATGACAAAACGAAAGCTGATCTGCTGATTTTAAAAAGCCGTTGGGAGCCATTTGCTCACTAAAAGAATGCCTCGATGAAGTAATTTTGGACCAAAATAAGATTAATTACCTACAAAGCACCCAAACAATGAATTTTAATAAAAATTTATAGAACAACTATATTCTATAAATTTTTATTAAAATTCATTGTTGCATGCAAAAATTTATAGAACAACTATATTCTATAAATTTTTATTAAAATTCATTGTTTGGGTGCTTTGTAGGTAATTAATGTTATTTTGGTGGTATAATATTATTTAATGTGGTGAATTTAATTCATTTTATAGAATTTTAAAGTTTCGATAGTTTCAAAGTTGCATTGTCATATCAGAATTGGAACTAAAAGTGAGTCCGAACGACAATTAATTATTCCTTAACTTGTTGTTAGTTTTCTCACGGCAACAACTAAGTTTAAGTAGAGGAAACAAATGTTTTAAAGATATCTATACTAATATTTTAAAGCTGATTAAAGTTTGTTTAAGCAAACGATATCAAGAACCATCCTGGTCCGATATATCTTTACAATCAAGTAAGTTCGTTTGTTTATAAATGTTTAATGTGAAAGATCTCAATTTTGAATACTTATTTTATAGTTGGGAGAATAGAGAAGGACATTGTCAATTTCCCGTCTCGAAAAACGTACCTACTATTCGCGTGACATTTACGATAAACGACGAAGATAACTGTATTTGTAAAAGCTAGTATATTTAATAATATAGCCGTTACCATCCCACTGCTGGGCCAGGCCTCCCCCCAATCTTCCATATCTGTAGCTATAGTCTTCCAATCAGCTGGTCCAGTTTGTAGCACCATCTTCGTATGTCTTTGTATCTTTAGTATGTATTAACAAAAAATATACCTATATTTATGTAGTATATCAGTCACCCACCCATAGTGTACCCATAGTACAAGCTCTGCTTAGTTTGGGGTTAGGTGATGCTGTGTGACTAGTCCGGAGATATTTAATTATTTACTATTTATTTATATCTGTTTGTTCTCACCTCGTTAGGGCTCGAATCCGTGGCTACTTACCCCACATCTCTATAACTAATATTACACTCAGTTCATATTTTTTGGAAAATGTTGCTAATAATGCGTTAACTCAAAGTTAACGCATTATTAGCGTTATAACATTTTCAATAAACAAACAGACCAGTTAATAAGTTTTTGTATGGCAAATACCGTACAACATTAATTACAAAATCAACTTCACCAGTTCACACCAGCTTAAAACAAATTGAGCTGCACAATCAACTATGAATACGAAATCTTATTAATCCAACCTGATTAACCGAAATTAAAATTGAATAACGGAGGTGCCCCGCTTAATCAAAATCTTCTCGCACAATATAGTAATCAAGAATTCAAGAGAGATACCAGTTATTTCGCACGGATTCATACTTAGTTCAGTTTAATCAAAAAGTTAGTTGGTTTTTTGAAATTTAACACTTTAAATGATTATAAATAGCAATGAAAAGTTTGACGGTATACGTATTGTCGCAGCAGTTTCACAGTTAAAAATCCATCTGAAATTCCAACCAATCGATCTTCGATAATACCTACTCGTATCTATACGTAAGCAAATAACACTACTGCGAAATTACGTAAACCGTATATAAATAAGTCATAATATGACATATATACGTAATTTCGAATATTTCGATAACGAAACAATTTTATTTATGTAGATTAACACAAACTCCTCCAATTCTTTTTTAGGTTGTCCTGGTTGAATAAATCTGGCCTGTACCTCACATAATACGATTCTCCACAGACAAGCAAACAAATTAATAACGAAAAAGGAAAGATTTTCGTTTTCATTATAACTTCATCGGGGGAGAAATTACTTGTGGTTGACTGCAAATGAAAAGATCACAATCAGAGAACCATTACTAGGACTGATGAGTCAGAATTCTATAGACAGAGATTAATCTTGCGTTCTACCTTGTTTTGAACGACATTTTGTTATCTGCGAGCTTGGTTCTTTTTGTGATATGTTTGATTAGTTATTATGTAGTCTGTGGTGGCCCAGTGTTTGAATTTCAAATATTTTAAAATAGCTGGCCCGTATTTTTTGCCAGTCTTTGCCTTCCTTTTGAATCACTCTATTCTATATTTGTTGTATTCTTGTGATGTTAGTGCAAGCAAATTTATTCTTTCATATTTTGACATTAACCGGTGGGGTGCCAGAAGAAAATTTCGTAAAATACCGTCGGATGCCGCGCTAAATCGCTTGTTGGCCTCGCGCTGATACCTCAAGTATCATATCACCCATATCTCAAGTAGTTTTCATCCGTGCTCGATGTTTTATACGGTTGTAGAATATTCAAAATATTTGCTAATGCAAAACACACTTTCAATTATTATTGACACAATTCGCATTAATTTCGCAACAATTACTTATCTATTTGTAATATGCGAGCAACACACAACAATAAATCGCTCATAATCACAGAACTAGATCGAGACTAGTTCTGTGCTCATAATAATAACATTTGACAAATACTTACGGAATACGGTAACACGACCCGACTGCGAATTAACTATAAGTTGTTTTTAATTCAATTTTTTTATATTTGTTTTTAAATCCAGCCAATAAGCATTTCCTATCTATGGCTGATGAAAACAAACAAAAACTATATGAAACTTCTCCATTGGTTTACCTAATTTTACTTAAAATAAATAATAATAAATCTTTATTTGCATGAAACATAGGTAGGTACATAATGGTGATTAGCTTAATTTTGTCCAGCCATGTCGCGCCTCAAATAGGCATACAAATATTAATAATTATAGTGGTGTATTTAATCAATGCATGCATGGGAATGTCAAGAATGAGTTCGGTCTTAATACAATTTCATAATACAATAATTAACTAAAACAATGTCAGAATTTATAATTTAAATATTCATCTAGTGAGTAAAAACATAGGTCACAAAACTAACTGTTAAAATAACTTTGTTATTAATTGTCAAAGATAGCGTTGCTGATGCGCGAATAACAGTATTTCCAGAGGCTGTACAGAGCATTTTCGCCTGGGAATCCTGGTATTCCCTCAAGCACCCCAAAAGTTGAAGGATTATCGAATTGTTTGGACAAAATTAATTCAAATAGTTCGATAGTTGATGTTTCGGTACTCTCAACTATAAACCTATAAACATTACAGTATGCAAGGGGGCAGGCCATTGCACGTGGAATAGATGGTCATTGAAATTCGATATATTTTCTATGGAGGCCTGAGGGACTTATCTTCCAAACATGGATGCTAGTAACAATATATTATTTAAAGGTTACTCCACGCAGGCACAGCTGGGGGCAACATCTAGTTTATAATATCTAATATTAAATATCCATGTCACAATATTAGTTACCGTACTCTTCCGAAACGGGTTAACCCCGATTTTTACCAAATTTTATATACGTATTCAGTAGGTCTGAGAATCGGCTACTATCTATTTTTAACCCCCGACCAAGAAAGAGTCTGTCTGTCTGTCTGGGACATCATAGCTCCCGAACAGATGGAGCGATTTCAATTTAATTATTTTTGTATGAAAGGTGAGCTTGGCGCGGGTGTTTTAAGACATGTTTTATGAAAATCGGTAGAGCCATTTAAAAGTTATGGGGGTGAGAGTAGGGAATTAAAACCGAACATCTGGAAATATACTAGTGTGTGGTATCAAATGAAAGCGCATCCCGTCCACATTACATAATATTATGTTGTTTTACATTTAAGGAAATTAAGGCCTTAACATCGGGGGTTTTTCTTAAATTTAGATTTATTTATTTTGCAAAACAACGTTTGCTGGGTTCAGCTAGTATAGATAAAAGTCCCTCGCCAATTGTTTCCGTATCATCATCACCCTATGCTATATATCAACGTTCCCACTGCTGGGACACAGGGACTTCTCTCTTGACGAGAGAGATTAGGCCTTAATTCACCACGCTGGCCAAGTGCGGGTTGGTGAATGTCACATGCCCTTCAAACTCTTTTAAAGTTCTCAGAACATGCCGGTTTCCTCACGATGTTTGCCTTCACCGTTAAAGCACGTGTTTAAAGCGCACATAAATTTCTCAAGAAGAAAAATCCAGAGGTGCGTGGCGGGGTTTGAACCCACGACCTTCGGAATGAAAGTCGAGTGTCCTCCCACTTTAGCCAACACGGCTTTTCCGTATGCTTGTATAATATTTACACATAGCCGATTTTTGCTACAAAGTATTTTTCATGTTGGCTAAGTGGAAGCACACTCGACTTTCATTCCGAAGGTCGTGGGTTCAAACCTGTCCGCGCACCTCTGGATTTTTACTATAGTAAAATGTATGTGCGCTTTAACACGTGCTTTAACGGTGAAGGCAAACATCTTGAGGAAACCGGCATGTCCTGAGAACTTTAAAGAGTTTGAAGGACATGTGACATTCCCCAACCCGCACTTAGAATTAAGGCACGTGGTGAATTAAGGCCTCATCTCTCTCGCCGAGAGAGATGTCCTTTTGTCCCAGCAGTGGGAACGTTAATAGGTTATGATGACGACCTTTTTAGCTATGCCATAACGAGTATTTAGATCTTATGTGGCTTATGTACCAAATTTTAGCGACGCGTTAACAATTAACATAGTAGTACTTAATAATTAAAGGAAGGCTTCGCTTTGAGAAGGTCACGTTTAAGGTCAAGTTCCCGTCATCTCTCTTCTTCGAACACAAACATATACCTTACATATCTTGCAAAGACGTCTCCACTCATGTCGTTTTTCTGCACAAACTTCCCAACGAGAGGGCTCAATTTGCAAAGTTTCATATGTCTTATCTGAATAAAAAAATAAAAAGAGCATGTATATAGTTTAGTCGTTTTTAATATTATCACATCAAAAACGACTAAACTTTTACTTTTAGTAGCTGGGCTGAGATTTATCCCTTTTGCTATAGAGCATTATTAAGTAATTTGTGTATTTTTGTTTGTATAATTAATGTGTTTTGTATGTACTATTAATTTACCGCTTAGTTGTGTATTTGTGTTTTACTGTATGTCTTTGTAGCAAATAAACGTCTAAAGTCTAAACGATTTTGTATACTATTAGGCTATTAGGTTATACTAAGTCCCAGCAATGGAAAAGTTAATAGTGTGATGATGATGATGATAGCTTTACAAGTTACATTGCTTCAATATCAATAACTATAAAACCGTAAGGAAAACACTAACAAATCCATATACCGAAACCTAGAAAAGTAAAGTAAAAAGTTTCTCTCAATATTAACTTAAAAGCTTTATACAGGGAAGCTCTGTTTTTACAAGTCTCGCCGTAAAAAAGGGAATGATCAAAGTTATGAGGGTAGGGGAGATTGTCGTAAATAGCACAGGCAAGAATAGGGATAAAGGAATAATATATCAATACGAATCTTTAATATTAGCGCCGAGGGCATATATCAGCTTGAATGGAGCTAGGTTATAAATCTCGGCTTTTGTTATAATTATTGAGATGATGGGACGTGGTTGGGTGACCTGCCCAATCCTGTGAATTATTACTTTTATATGACGTCGACTTGTGGATCGGTGGGCAAAGATTCATCTGAGGCGCCAGCTGGTTCGATCCCCGTCGGGGAACTTTTCTTAAGTGTAAAGCAACATAATAATTATGTTATGTGGACGCGATGCGCCTTAATTTCCTTATGCATAAGTAAAACACCATAATATTTAGTAGTTAGGGCACGCGATGCTCTTTCATTTGATACCTCACTCGAGTATATTTGCAGATTTTTGGTTTTCCTTCCCTACTTACACCCCCATAACTTTTACACGGCTCAACCAATTTTCATGAAACATGTCTAAGAACACCCGGGCCAAACTCACCTTTCATACAAAAATTGAAATCGCTCCATCCGTCCGGGAGCTATGATGTCCCAGACAGACAGACACGTCAAACTTATAACACCCCTCTTTTTTGGTCGGTGGTCATTTTGAACAATCAATAGA
Source organism: Gymnoscelis rufifasciata (assembly GCA_929108375.1). NCBI lineage: Eukaryota > Metazoa > Arthropoda > Insecta > Lepidoptera > Geometridae > Gymnoscelis > Gymnoscelis rufifasciata. The sequence goes on along the minus strand of OV815302.1, from coordinate 4,197,209 downwards.
TTAACTCACAGTTGGGCTTCGTGCCGTTTCATCTTATCTTGCCTTGTTTTATTACATCATTTTGTTGTCTGTTGATCTTTGTACAAGGCAGAAAGTACCTAATTCAAATGGCTAATAACATGACAACGAAAAGAGGTAGACCCATACTTTTTGGAACAGATTTGTAGAATAAATTATGAAGCCTAGTCAGTCTCTCGATACAGAAATTTATACGCTTTTAGGTTGGGACACACAAAAAATAACATTAAACTACAAGCATCAAGTTGAGTACAATATAATGTTCACACACAAAAACTTAGGGTTCAGAAATTCGGTTAGACTAGGTCTAGGCTTAGTACTTTGTTTGGTAACAGTTCGGTGAAAGAGTTTTTGCTTGGTACATCTATAATAAAATATTTATATGAGGCTTCGGGCAAACCTATTCGTCAGAAATGCTGGAAGCGACTGCGACGCGGGAACTTTATTGCCAGGAAAGTCCCGCTTTGTGGTCGCGTAGGTGTGCAAATTACCATAGTTAGCAGACGCTCCCGCAGGTTTGGCAATAACTTTATTTTAGCAAATATTAGACGACCTCCGTGGCTCTGTGGGCGAACGTCCGCTTGAGGCGCAGGAGGTTGCGGGTTCGATTCCCGCCGGGGGACCGGATTTTGTACGATCTACAATTTCTGGTTTCGGGTCTGGGTGTTTTCTATGTATCATATGTATGTATTTACAAAAAAATAATGTATCTATATAGTATATCAGTCACCTAACACCCATAGTACAAGCTCTGCTTAGTTTGGTGTTAGGTGATGCTGTGTGAGTAGTCCAGAAATATTTATTTAATAATGTGAAAGCTTAGAAGGTGAAAAATATTGTTGGTAGAGGGACAGTATAATTTAGTACCAGGGGAGCATATCGATGTAGGATATAAATTTTATATTAGCAAATGTAATGTGTTTTATTGAAATGTAGCAATATTATAATAATGTATGACTGCCTTAGTGACGCGGTGGGCGGAGGTCCGCTTGCGGTGAAAGAGGTAGCGGATTCGATTCCCGCCGAGGGTTTTAGTGCTTGTATGTTTTGCAAGCATTTTCTCCTTGGTCTGGGTGTATAATATGTATATCAGATGAAAAAAAAACTATCTATCTATGTATGTCTATTATATTAAGTATATCAGATGTCTAGTACCCGTAACACAAGCTTATAGCTTACCACGGGGCTAGCTGTTGTGTGGAGTGTCCTACAATATTTATTTATTTATTATTTTTATTTATTTAATGTATTAATAACAGATGATCCACAGTGCGGACACTTTAGTTTATAAGATTTATATTTTATGCATGTTAGTCTGTAAGGTATATATATATGGGATTTAAATGCCTGAAATAAATTGTATATTATATTATTATTATCTTTATTTCATTTTAAACACGTCAGAAATATATTATTTACATTAGATTACATAAAAAAATCATATAAAACTACCTACTGTAAAAAATATATCAAAACGGAGAATCACCGTCCGCGAAGCTAGGCTCAAGCGACCGGTGACTAGGGCTGTAGATAGAGATATTATTATTATTAATGTTATGGTGCCAATCCAGCAATATTTATTTACTTCCCAGTCTGGCGTGGTCATAAGATAATAAACTAGTTATTTCATTACTGTAAAATACAATTTTGGCACACAAAACTACTTAAGTTTTTATTTTCCTGAATTAAATGAGAATTGAACGATATGATGTAAAAGAACTCCTGTAGGAATAGGTAGGTGTAGGCTGTAGTAGATATGCAATTTATAATCAATTTTCTATTTTCTCTAAAGTTAAGTAAAGTACATACATAAAAGTTCTTAAATATAGAAAATAATGTCAATGTAAATTACCCATTAAGAGCATGCAATTTCATTTGTATTATATACAATAAAAAATCATAATAATTAAAACAAATAAATCAATCAATAATCTATTATATAATAATAATATTTTTTCAACTCACTGTGGAACTTACATTGCGTAACATCCGTAGCAGTACATAAATGTACATACAGTACATAAATGGATTGATGATGGAGAATGAAAAGTCTTTTTGAGAGACAGAGACAAATGTAGACAGTTATTATAAACCAATATTTTTTTAAAGTCAATACGTTTATTTCTATAGGGCTTGATTACGTTTATATGTAGTATCTATAATAATAGTAAACTCTTAAAAATAACGGGGGCGGTTTATATAGAACCGCTTGTGCACGCACTTAACTGCCTAAGCGGCCAACCGTTAGTGCGTTTCAGACCTTATATAAGGATTTCAGATTTTAATTATAATTCTACTCAAAAATCCTTAGCACTGTCTCATTTTATTCCTATTTATTTCTAAGATTGCTACATTCACTTGAGTTTCATAAACATGTCTTTAACATAAAAGTAAGCCACATTACCATAGAAATGGCAAGTTCAAGGCACTTTTTGAACATTTACTTCCACGAATGCACCATTTGCTTAAAATTTCAATACAAAGTCGAGAACGTGGTTTCTCCGACCACTTTGAGGGCCCTACTACGTTTCCAATTGTCTTCTGAATTGACAAAAATTGCTATTGGAACAATCGAAGCAGACATAATTTTAAAGAAATAGCACAGTATCTCATAAGAGTCGATTATAAGCAATTTCATGAGGTTATTTGTGGAATGTGTCGTGTTTCAATCGTTGTAAGTTTGGCATCGTTTCTTCTAAACATTTAATTCACAATATAAAATAGGAGAGTCAACCAAAGGATCTTGTTTGTTCAATGAGCGAGAGAGAAAAAATCAATCGTAGTACTATCTAAATATCTATTTTTATCTCCGTAAAAGCGGCTACAAGAGTTATATTGTATTTCCCGGAAAATATGTTTTCTGCGCATTTTTAAAGTTGCCTACCTTTTAATCCAGATTTAAGCTATTAATCATGTCTGTATATTCAGATAAATCCATTATGTCAATGTAAGGTGAAAGTATATCAAACATTTATACCATAATTCCCCCCGGGTAAAAAGTAGCTTTTGTCCCATAATGGGTAAAAAACAGCTCTCAATGTCCATGCCAACATCACCATGTCCATGCCAAATTTGACTCAAATCGGGCTTTGCTCGCAATAATTGTATTTTCCCACAAAAAGCGATATTTTACTATTAAGTAGCCTATGTGTTATTCTGATATGTACCTGAGCTATACTTTTGTAAAGTTTCATCAAAATCCATTCATTAGTTTTTGCGTGAAAGAGTAACAATCAAATACACTTACCAACTTAAGTACTCAGATTATATGTGTGTTGTGATGACATAAGAAAATATGTCTTCAGTTGATTATTCACTCAAGATATATTCTGTAAAGGCCTAATCTCTCTCGCCAAGAGAGAAGTCCCTGTGTCCCAGCAGTGGGAACGTTAATAGGGTGATGATGATATTCTGTAAAGAGCCACAAGCAAATAGTAGGGCCTAGACTCGATATGTGAGTTTTATTCAGTTTCGGGCGACGGGATATTTCAAATCGAATTTGCATTCAATCCATGAAAATGTCTTATGAAGTCGATCTATAAAATTTTGAGACTAAAATGCTGCAGTTATTACTTATCATACTGATGATATGCGTACTCAAAGCGAAGCGTATTCGTGAGTTTTACGTGAGTGTATAACAAAAAAATCATTTCAAATTCTTGCCTATATTCTTATAGTATGCTATGCAACTGAAATTTAATGATGAGTCTTTAAACTTCAATTCATTTCTTGTTTCTCTGTTTCTTAGTCATTCAGAATTAATAGAATCCATTATGTATGGAAGGAGCTATGTGAAGTAGATTCAATACATGCAAGACGGCTTTTTGCCCACTGTGCGACGCGTCATATTTACCAAATAACACAGCAATAGGTAGTATTAATAAATAATAAAGCTATTCATATACAATTTGACTGCCTCAGAGTGATGCGTGTTAAGTTCTGTGTTTGAATGTTAAATCTATATACTACTAGCTAACACCAGCAAACGTTGTTTTGCATAATGAAAAATTAGATGGAAGCCGATTCTCAGACCTACTGAATACGCAAATCGGAAATCTGGTTCGGTGGAGTACGGTTACTAACATTGTGACATGGAAATTGTATATATTAGATTATAAATATGTTTATTATATTGGTCGTTAGTACTCGTAACAAGCCCAAAGTTAACCACATTGTAATGCTGTTTTTGACAATTATCCAGCAATATTTATTTATTCACATTGAACGAGTCATCTGTTTCCAGGCACTCTTCATCAATTGCCGAAGCAACTGTCGTTCAAACGGACACAGTTCATTGTGTACAGGGATCTTATTAAGAGACAGCCATCCCTCAATGCTCAAACGTCGACCTTATTTCGATTTCCCAATAAATTTTGCTCAATCTTACTAAGAGCCTGGTTTATTTCTTGATGGCAGCCAAAGAATAAATTTTCCACTTCGAATATTAGAGAAGTTTCATCAAGTTTCACAATAGTCCCCTCTCGGAAACTCCCTTCGAAATGCCGTTATTCAAATTTTACTTTTGATAAGAAATTGAATAGCTACGTATTTCAATCGTTGTAGACTCATAATGGAGGTATACAAAAAGGTTCTTATCATCAATATTTTCTACGATTGTTTTATTCCAAGCTTTTCCATTAACCTTTTTTAAACTTTTTCTCATTGTTATTTTTGATGTTTCCATTTATTGCATACGAAGTTGAAAAACGCAAATTTTAAGATGCCTGCTAAATTTAAAAATTTTAAGCGATTTGTATTTGAGTGACTTACTTTTTATTAGTTGATTGGTTGCTCGAGATCGAGATAATAATTGATTTCTTGTTGTATTGATATAACTTAAGGTTTTTCAGTATTTATTTTAACATACAAATGTCGATCCATTCTAAAAGAGCCCTTGGTCGTTTCATACCGCGAACTGTTAATAACACGACCACATAGACCCGTCAATAAAGACACGGTGTAGTCTTAGTCCTCATTATTTACCCCTATTAACGTTTCCGCTGCTGGGACACAGGGACTTCTCTCTTGACGAGAGAGATTAGGCCTTAATTCACCACGCTGGCCAAGTGCAAGTTGGTGAATGTCACATGTCCTTCAAACTCTTTAAAGTTCTCAGAACGTGCAGGTTTCCTCACGATGTTTTGCCGTCACCGTTAGAGCGCATATTTATTTCTCAATAAAAAAACCCAGAGGTGTGTGACGGGGTTTGAATCCACGACCTTCGGAATGAGAGTCGAGTGTTCTGTCTTCCAATTAGCCAACACGACTCAGAAAAAAACATAATGTGAAATTACTTATTAATTCGTCTGCGACTTCAGGTGCGACTTCATTTTTGTTTGATGTTAGTTAATTTAAGAATGTGGATTGACAGTTTCATGTTGATGAATAAAAAATGTCACGTCCCTTTGTATTTCCGTTTCGCAAAAACTTTAAGATAAAGATAAAAAAAGTTCAATTGGGCTGGAAGCTGCCAAACTTAAAACAGTTTTTGACCCCTTTATAGGATAGTAACCCCTCTGGGACAACGAAACCCATCTGAAAATTGAAACTGAGTGGGGTAAAACAGGGTAAAAGCTCTTAAAAGCAGTATCTGCAAGTTTAGGTGGCAAGAACTATCGACTTTGAATATCAAAGTTGTGTCCGCACTAGTAAGTTTGCTTACATAACTCGTTTGAAATATATTATTGTTTATATTCTGGTATTATTTTTCATCAATGGACTATGGGGCTAAGCTGAGAAACTGTGTGATCGTTACTTAGAAAAAACCATCGTCCTAATATTTTATTGAATATTTCCGGGCAATCTACACAACAACATCTAGCACCGTGGTAAGCTATAAAGCTTGAGATACAGGTACTAGACATCTGATATACTTAAAATAATAGACATACATGTAAAGATTTATTTGATTGCCTCAATGGCGCGGTGGGCAGAGGACCGCTTCCGGTGCAAGAGGTAGGGGTCAAGTGTTTGTATGTTCTACAAGCATTTCCTGGTCTGGGTGTTTTATTTGTATAATAAAAAAAATATATAAGATATTATGTCTAGTACCAGTCAATATAAAATAGGAGAGCCAAACAAAGGATCTTATTTGTTCAATGAGCGAGAGAGAAAAAAAGTTGCCTACCTTTTAATCCAGATTTAAGCTATTAATAATCATGTGTGTATATTCAGATAAATCCACTAAGTCAATGTAAGGTGAAAGTATATCAAACATTTATACCATAATCCCCCCCGGGTAAAAAGTAGCTTTTGTCCCATAATGGTGTTTTATTTGTATAATAAAAAAAAAATATATAAGATATTATGTCTAGTACCAGTCACACGCTAAGCTAAACTAACAGTTTACCACGAGGCTAGATGTGGTTGTCTGGATTGTCCAGTACTATTCATTTTATTTAAATCCATTGGTCGCGGGCAACGCAGTAGCGTGAAAATCTAGTATTACCATATATTAGGTCCTTACATATGAAATTGGCGTTTTGTATGGGAGGAACAAAAAGTCGAATATTTTTTAATATAATATATTTAATTAATCAAAGTATGAACCATTATTTTCTATGCACTTTTGCCATCTTATAGGTAGTTCATTGATCCCTTTACTAAAAAAACCAGTCGGACGGGAATCAATAAAATCTTTGAAGGCGATTTGGACTGCCCCATCGGAGTTGAATTTTTTCCCTTGCAAGAAGTTATCCAAATTTCGAAAAAAATGGTAATCTGTTGGAGCAAGGTCCGGGGAGTACGGAGGATGTCTTAGACTTTCCAATTGAAGCTCATCTAATTTAGTAGCCGTCTGTTGCGCAGTGTGTGGTCTAGCGTTGTCGTGAAGCAGCAGTGGCGTGGAGCGATTGACCAGCCTAGGTTGTTTAGCCGCTAGCTTTTCCATCATGGTTTGCAATTGCTGACAATAGACATCAGCCGTAATAGTCTGGCCAGATTTGAGAAAACTGTAATGAACAATACCGGCACTAGTCCACCAAACGCTTACAAGTAACTTTTTTGGGGTTAATTTTCGCTTGGGGCAGGATTTGGCTGGCTGGCCAGGATCCAACCATTGCGCTGAGCGCTTCCGATTATCGTAAAGAACCCATTTTTCATCACAGGTAATGATTCGGTTTAAAATACCTTCATTATTGTGCCGGTTTAGTAATGTAACGCAGCAGTCGACGCGCGTTTGCCGGTTTGCTTCAGTCAATTCGTGAGGTACCCACCTTTCAAGCTTTTTAATCTTCCCAATTTGCTTTAAGTGAATTAAAACAGTTTTATCACTAACACCGCAGCCTGCAGCTAACTCGGACGTGGTTTGCGATGGATCCGCTTCCACAATAGCCTTCAACTCTTCATTATCAACTTGAGTCTCAGGCCGTCCACGGGGCTTGTTCTGCAAGTCGAAATTTCCAGAACGAAAACGTTGGAACCAAAAACGAACTGTGTTTTCTTTTGCAACACGACCGCCATACACATCATTCACCCTTCGAGTTGTTTCCGCAGCACTAGTTCCACGGCGGAACTCGTACTCGTAAATAATGCGATATTTTAAGTTTTCCATTTTGTAAAATGAGTGACGCAAACAGAAAAAAACAGAAGAAAAAAAACAAATGAATGACGATCATCGAAGCACAAATACATGAGTCTATAGCTGTACAAATTTGAATTTGGAATTCCTTACCAAAGAGGAGAAATTTGTGATTAAAGTGGCCAGTACGAAAAACGCCAATTTCATATGTAAGGACCTAATATTTTGACTATAACGACACACATGTTGTTAACGTAAATTAAATGTTGACGATAAATTTGACCTAAATGAATTTAGAAGTATCTTGTTAACCACTTTGAAAACACGTTATAAATTTAACGTTGACATCGGAGCCCTAAATTATTACGTATGCGGTTTCACATATTAATTTACGATGTGAACACCCTCGTCAAAGAAGTTCTGTGCCCGAACCTTTCTAGGGATAAGCGTCTTAAACAAAGACCTTCAACACGTCTCTTCGAATCAGCTTGCGGTCCAAAATCGGCTTTATGTCATGTTGTTTAGATCTAATGTTATTTGGCAAAATTGGGTTTTAGACAATAGCGTCTACTTCATCTTTGAAATAAGAAAATTTGTTTAATTGACTAAAAAAGTTACATCGAAGTCATCCAGGTACTGTTAAATGTTTTGTAAAAGCATAATAAATATACCTTTACAGTAAAATTGGAGTGAAATTGCCGTTGGTTATGAAACGTTCTCGATTACAGACTAGGCATGATGACTACCATAAATAAATACGTACTCTGTTAAGTCCGTCTGTATCGTCTTGATTTTGCGTAAGCATGAAAAAAAAATATGTACTAAATTTTTTTGAAATAATATAAATGGCCGCCTAATATTTATTTTGCATAAATTCATAAATTCTTTATTGTACACAAAACCTTAATAAACCTTAATGTATCCTACATTTAGGTATAGTAACAATGGTCATGTACAAAGGCGGGCTTAACCCTATAAGAGTTTTCTTACAGCAAACCTGTGGTGATGGAGAAATTTTAAACAAATAAGAGTAGGTAGAGATGCAGTGTACATACAAGTTGACTAATATAGGAAAAAAAAGGCTTAGATTACAAAGACGGTTTTAAAATACAAAATATAGAGGTATAATTATATTTTGTACTTTTATATTTAAACACTAAAACTAATATCATAATTATATTATTTATATTATTTTTTCGGTAATCTACTCTATTCTACAAGTGAGACATATGCCTTAAGTATCACAGTACGTAATACTAGATTTCATGTAGTTCAAATCATGTGATTTTCAACATGCTATGCATAAAACATCAACTTTTTGTATTATTTGAGCGGTGTCCCTTATTCCGGCTATCCCAATATTTGTCTTTGGCTCTCAGATATCGGGAAAAAGTTACAATGTGGAAACACTCAAACCCTGCCCGTCCTTTCAAGCGGGGGGAAAATATCCACTTGAATCTTGTATCAAACAAAGAATACTTAGATTGAAGTTTGTCTCGTAATATCGTGTTGTAGGTACAATAGAATATAAGAAATAATACATAGATACATAATATGTACTGAAATTTGTGTAACTTAAACTTGTGAACCGGAGAAAGGGATAGATATGCCATAATACAGGATTTTCCTAGTTTTGGGTATCTATACTTTCTGTTATGTAAATGTCATCTCTGTACCACGTCTCATCTGTAACTTACTATGCACTTGTAATATTTTTGTGTGAAATAAACATGTATTATTATTATTAATATTCAATATTACTATGGACGGCCTTATTACTAAAATCAATCTGTACCAGGCAACTTTGGATGGATAGAGATCATTGTACACAAGCAGTGGCGTCTACAACAAATTTGTAAAAGGTAATAAAAATATTTTTGGGTACAAATAGAAGGTTTGAAGATAACATTGTAAACATTGAGTTTAAAAAAGGAAATAATAATTACAAATTAAGATAGATATTTAATCTATCTTAATTAAAAAAATACTACACAGAAATCTTAAAATTTATAATGAAAAGAATAGAAGGTGTTTGCAGTATAAGTAGCAAAGTAAAATATATAAATTCATTTCATTTTACGTACCTCCTATTTTTTTTAATCATTATGTTCTATAATGATTAAAAAAAATAGGAGAATATTTAAACATTTTCATTACTTTTCAAAAACTTTAGTTATGTTATGACCGTACTAACTCATATTACAAATGGGAATTTGTATTGTCCGTATTTACGGAAAAACTACAAAGTCAAAGTCAGCGCAAATAAACGAAGCTATTTCTTTATAAATCGCGTCATTATATAAGCAAGAATTAAGTTAACCATTTTCATTTGAAATATTATGTTAATCTGAATACAATTATGCTCCTATAATTGTATTCACACATTTCCCTCAGCCCCATGTCACGAGAGTGCATTCATAACGGACAAACTAACAGCCATCTTGGACATGATAAATTGAATGTGTTCCTTAGAGAGCTAACAATTTCAGGAACCACTCGCTTACCTTGGAAAATTCATGTTACAATTGTAATATTCAACTAGTTTAGTGATGTCGACATTGTAATGTTTCAACTTTTCACGGGTCTAAAATGAAAAAAATTACCAAGAGGTAAATAGATAGGCTATTTACCTTTTGGATTTCCCAAATTATAAAAATACATTAAAAAATAAAGTCTAAAACCACCGTTTTGAATATTAAGAGTTTACTTAACATTCAAAATCCAAAAGCATACAATATATTTTTTTATAACATACAGTAAGTACCGATTTGGGTATGATTAATTTTATTGAAAAATAACTGTACTATATGTATATTTACGATTGCCATTAACCCTGTAGCGAGCGGTAAGATAGTCAGATAAATATATTTTATTGATAATAAATTCATAATTACATGTCAAATATTGATGCGATAATATCTTAAAACACAAAAAATAATTAGGTATAACATAAAATAATTCAAATTCATTACAATATAAATATATAATATACAAGAGGTATATTATATATTATTTACATAATGTATAAATGGTCAATAGTAAAAATAAAATAAAAATAATTATATTTAAGATAATCAAAACATTTTTTATTAATAAAACGTCTCATTATGTAAGTAAGTCAACTTCACATTTAACTATGATGTTAATCTGCGGCCACCACAATAGTATTCCCACATTTCCCTCAGCCCCATGTCACGAGAGTGCATTCATAACGGACAAACTAACCGCCATCTTGGACATGATAAATTGAATGTGCTCCTTTGAGAGCGGACAATTTCAGGCGCCATTCGCTTATCTCGGAAAGTTCATGTGACAAAATTGTAATACCTATTCGACTAGGTTACATGCAAATACCGACCTAAGTTACCTCCTTTTAAGGATTTTTCTTAAACTAGCGAGCTCCTGCGTTTGTGCAAGGATTAAATGGTACATACATAATAAACCTTCAAAATAATTTTTCTTTCAACAACAATCGTCTAACATAGAGTAACATCTAAATAAACGAAAAAATAATAATTTGAAGTTTTCTGAAAATATTTTTTGTAATATGTGGCTATGCTTCATTGTTTGCATGCTGGCTTGCTGCATTGAACTCACACTTGTCTGGTGCCAGTTTCATTTATGTATGTGATCTAGCGCTGGAGTGTTGAGTGATAAATTACTAAATTTTGTTTTTTTTTTGGACAGCGTAAAATGGCGTTCAATTGAGTAACATTTTATCCACTTTATAATTTTATTTAACTCGACACTGGCAAATTGTCGCTTTAAGCACAAAGTCCAATCACAAGAAACTGAACTGAACTGACTAAATTTTATGGGTTCTACCTCATCTTCGTATTTCCTATTTTCTGGCGCATCTGGATCATGTACATTAAAATGAAATATCTTTTTTTGTATGAATAAAGGTTTTACAGTCATTTGATTTATGAGAATATGTGTCACAATATTCGACAACTTGGGTGGTGCAAATATTACTATAATTCATTAGATAACAATAAATTTAAAATTAATTGTTGACTGAATGTTTTTTAGCAACACTGTTATTAATTAATCGTTTCAGGCGTTATTATAAAACAAATCTCTGTATTAAGAACACTATGTACCATCAAATAGAAGTGGCATGTATTAGTCTAGCATCTTTTAATAGAAAATATATTCTTTAATATAAACAATATGAAAAAATATTAATTTTAAGAAACTTACGGTTGAAACAGTTACACGCCACCGACGCGTGGTCCCGTGTACCAGGCGCATTATTGCCAAGACTTACTGAAATCGCGGGCGACGTCAAGCCACTGGGCTTTTGGCCAACTGCATAGGTAAACAGAAGCACAGGAGCATAAATCAACCATAACATTGAGTTCGAGAGCTTTCAAACATTCAGGTCTGCAGGACCATGAGTTGGTACTTAAAGGTTAAGTCGTATCTATTTACTTTATTGCGAAACGAGTCGCAGAAGACTTGTAATTAAATAAGATAAATATGTATACCAGCACAGAAGTATTCTCCCTTTGACGAAAAATAATATTTCGTTATTGCAACTTTGATTAAAGAGAACGATGCACTGTTGTAGCTGAAATTATTGCGTTGCATCTAGAATATTCCAACAATTATTTCACAGCAACGCTGCAAAGTGGAATCTTGTAAAAAATCTACGGCGAGCGTAATATTGCTCTTTCAAATAGCTCTTCTTCCCAACGTAAAATTGGATGGTCAAATTAAAATTGAAGGTGCCGTCCGGTACTTTTTCATAGTCCTGTTCTTTTCCTTAAATTAATGAAACAGCGTTCACGTTTTAGGTTGTTTTGCAAGAAAATTAAAAAGTAAAATTGGATATTAAAGCAAGAAGTAACGAAATAGTTGAGTAATGTTCACCCTATAGTATATTATCTGTCAACATAAGCTATTTGAGTGTGATTTAAAGTGGAACATTGAAACCGTGGTAAGAATTTAAAATAACGAGAGATTGTATTGAAAAACTTAAAACTACAAGGCAGCAGATATTATACATTGAAATTTAGAAAGAATTAGTTTAGTTTAATGATGAAAAATGAGCCACTCTAGAAAAAACCCTTATCAGCAAAACTAAGATCCTGCATAAAAAATATAATATATGATATGACCCACCACGACATAACTAGATTTGGTGTATTTAAAAAGAAAGGCAAGGCAAACTACCTCTTAGCCTCAGGCTACATACATATTTAAACCGGCCCTACGACGAAGCCACAGTCAAAATAACTAACCAACAAAACAATCCTACAAAGAGAAAACCAAAAACAACATTATATCCAACATCTCTGGAAATTCCGAGGAACGCACTCAACTAGACGTATCACGAAAATGTCACAGCCACTCTGTCCTTCCAATATGGGAAAAATCAATTTTGTTCATTCGCGGGTGACTGAGTCCTTTGTGCGACAATGAAAGGTTATCGCTGTACGTTTTCACGGCCGACTGCCCGGCGAGGTATCTGGACATTGTTCGGTAACAAGCCTGGCGATTTGCTAATGGCACTTGATGGCCACTGTAGCACCGCCACCTGATTTTAGGGGGGTTTTTGTAGTCGAAAGTCTTTAAATTCCGATTGGCAGTTCAAAAATGTACTGTTGCTGGAGTTTTATTTAAGTTCAGAAAGGTGAAACCGAAGTGAGAAGTGTAAAACCTTTCTCAATTTGCAACAAAAAACTTTAAATATGGCTTGGGCTGAATTAATGAGAGAGAAGAGAGAGAAGGGGAAAAATACAGACTGACGCCGTAACTGACGGCTTCATGGCAATCACAGCAGTGTATAAAAAACTACTGTGATAATATGAACGCAGAAAGCAGGGAGCATTCACATTATTTTTATATTTTTATTTTATGTCTAGTCGCAAAAAGTCCGCCGCTGATGGTAAACAGCTTGCCTGGGTTTAAACTGTCAAATTCCGTCAACAACAATGACAGTACAACAGTGCTGAGTCCTTAGATGATAATGATATAGCTTGTATATTAATTAGCAATGCGTCTGCAAACTGCGATAGTTAAAATATGAGTTTAATAATTTTCATAATTTGTTGTTGATTAGAAGTTTACTTTGGCAAGAAATACTGTTTAACATTAGTTGGCTGTGGCGTTATCCAAAGCAGCCAGATATTTTGTTTCTTGGATGTTATAATACTAGTAGGCATATTTATTTTCTAAGGATAGCCACACACTTATCAGTCCGGTTATGACAACGGTTGCTGTTTTATGGGATAGGGCCGGTTAGTGTGAAGCAGAACTTGTTTCGATTCTACTATATTAAGTTCTAGTTAGAATCGGAAAAGCCCAGCTCAAACTTAACGTTGCTTTTCTATAAATATTCCGTCAAAATTAAAAATTCTGCTGCTATAAATGGTGACTATTCCATATAAAGCTTGCTGCTTCTGGAAAATATATACATATTTCACTACATATTTCACGACAGCTTAAGTGTTTTTAAATTGAGCTTGAAATGAGAATCTCAACGTTTTCCTTGCATACCCCTACATCGTTTTCGAAATAAATTGCAATCTAAGTAAATCACGATAGAACGGTTAACGGTTTTCTGACCACCGGATGTAAAAATGTTATCGAGTTTTAGGAAAATTTAGCATTGATTTTATGTAAGATGAGGGTTACGTGGAGAGGGAGAAATTTAATAGTTTGTAAGTTTTATTATAACTTTTGTGTATTTTATAATTTAACTAGCTGACCCCAGCAAACGTTGTTTTGCAAAATGAAAAATAGATAGATAGTAGCCGATTCTCAGACCTACTGAATACGCATTTAAAATTTGGTTAAAAATCGGTATAGCCGGTTCGGCGGAGAACGGTAACTAACATTGTGACATGGAAATTTTATATAATAGACATACAATTTTATTATCAATTGAAAATAGGTGCTTGAATGTTTTTTTTTACTAATTTTCTCTGTGGAATCGAGCAGAGTATGTTAAAAAACGGATTATGTGTGTAGTAGACGATATACTAAGTCACAATTTCACAATTAGGTAAAATAGCCAATGGTTATAATAAAGGAGCTATAAAGTCAATTGACAACTGTCAGTCCCAAAAATTCACTTCAGTAAGTTCAATGAGACTACTTTGAATAAAATACACCGTTTACTCAAACAGAAACGAAGAAAAAACCAGATAAAGTATTTTCAATTTAAAAAAATAATTAAGGCGGTTTTTTAAATAGTCAACATAGAATTTTTTTTATCCGTATTTTATAGATAAATTTATGTCGTGTATCGGCCGTAAAAATCGGTATAGCCGGTTCAGCTGAGAACGGTAACTAACATTGTGACATGGAAATTTTATATAATAGACATACAATTTTATTATCAATTGAAAATAGGTGCTTGAATGTTTTTTTTTACTAATTTTCTCTGTGAAATCGAGCAGAGTATGTTAAAAAACGGATTATGTGTGCAGTCAACGATTAAGGGTACCTAATAGTCACAATTTCACAATTAGGTAAAATAGCCAATGGTTAACATATAGAGCTATAAAGTCATCTGACAATAACTGTCAGTCCAAAAAGTTCACATTAAATGAGACTACTTTGAATAAAATACACCGTTTACTCAAACAGAGACGAAGAAAAAACTAGATGAAGTAGTAATATTAATCGGTTTTTTTGAAATAGCTAACATAATATATTTTTTTTCCGATATTTATCGATAAATTTATGTCGTATATCCGCACATTTCGTTTGATCAAGGTTCGATAATACACATTG
Source organism: Gymnoscelis rufifasciata (assembly GCA_929108375.1). Taxonomy (NCBI): domain Eukaryota; kingdom Metazoa; phylum Arthropoda; class Insecta; order Lepidoptera; family Geometridae; genus Gymnoscelis; species Gymnoscelis rufifasciata. Next base: position 4,181,926 of record OV815302.1, on the reverse strand, counting down.
TATTAGGAAACTCAAAAAACATAGAAAAACCCGTTAATCTTAAAAATATGACGGTATTATCAACAAAACTGATATTGCAGTAAACCCCTTACTAAAAAATATTATGCTGAAAACATTGCTGACTTTATTTTGTTAGGCACTTCGTTATCAAAGTGCCTAAAACATTTTATTCATTGACAGAAATTAATAAACGCTAATGGGTGGGATAAATCCAGCTAATTATAACTCTTACAAGTTTCTAGCAGTTTCAGTTGGACAAGGCTTATATTAATAATTCCTCTATGAGATTAAATAACCAGCGGATATTATTGTCACAACTGATATCCCACGCTTTCAATTCTCGGTCTCAGTATAGAACTTTGCGGTCCACTGATCTTCTGTTATGCAGTCAATGTCATATTGATTGTGTAGTAGATGAGTGTAGTCAAAATGAACTGGAAATCTTAAAACCAAATTGATATAAGAAATTAGAATCATATGCGCCCAAAGTGGTAATAAAATCTCACTTCTGTTGTTTCATGTCGTTTTATAAATATGCTTAAATATCGCATATCCGGACTAATCTCACAGTATCACCTAACCCCAAACTAAGCATATTTTTGTACTGTAATTGTTAGGTGACTGATATACTACATTATGTAATTTTTTTTGTATATAATTTAGTTCCCTAACGGGAAACAAACCCTCGATCTCTTGCGCCTCTCGGGCCGTTGTCGTTTTGTTTTTTCAGATCATTTTGACTACCAAAGACGCTTATATCAATTTGAATGAATGTTGACTGAACCAGTAGGTACCTTACACAAACTCTATACGGAATTATTTATATCCACTTTATTTGTAAAAGATAAATGCGTTTTCCACGAAATTCGTAACAAGTGTTGAACCAACTAACGTTACATCTAGTACGTATTTTGTTAATTAGCTTTGTTCTATGAAAGAGGAAACAAAACAGCGCTAGTTAGCATGCAAATGTAAACCAGAAGATACCAACAATTTTCAAGCCATTAGTGTTTTGCAAAAAGAGGATTCTGCTGTAGATGACAATTTAATAATTGCAGTGCCTTTTCAGGGAGACTGCGTTGGTTGCAATTGGGTTGCTTTAGGTTCAATGTACCTTTATTTATCTTATATTATCCCATTGTATGCTTTATGCAGAATAAATTAAATGTTATTGAGGCTCATTGTATGTTTGTTGATTGTATTTTTGGCTAAATGTTTTATGCTTACAAAGGTCTTACTATCATAATTATATTTTCATCTCACAAAGGTATATCTTTTGTTCAATGTATGATTCGTATTATGAAGTTCTTTTCGATATTTTTGTTCAAATTTGACTTGTTGATGAATACCTCATTAAATCAAATCAAAAAGTTTATTCGTATAGTTATGTCAAGAGCTATCTTGCTTTGACACATGTCATCTATTTTTTATCTCTATTTTTTATCTATTGTCTAATTTAACTCAGAGATAGTGATGCCTTAGTATTAAACCTGTTAAGTTTTCCCAGTTACAATCTCAACCCATAAAGTTCAAAGGCTTTGATAATGATATAAAATCTTTTCTATTTTCGGAATATCAAAGAAGATAAGTATTAAATCAAATTACCTGTCTCGGAGGCTTGAAATTTCAGAATAATCTCGCTTTATGGCTACCTCGAAAATCCATCCGACTTCAAACTAATCCTTTCATTTATTCAAAATTCTGAGTTTCTAATCATTAGAAGATTAGGTTCCGTTTGATAGAGTTAACAAGTTAAATGTGGCCTTGTAAAATAATTAATGCGAGTTTTGATAAATTTACTGAAAAACAAGTAGGTAGACTATTTTATGTGATGAATATTATGGCCAATATTAGATTAGATTCTCGTTGTGCTAGTATTTTTGAGCGAAGGCCTGCTTTCGGAGGTAGCGTTTCAATTCCCGACAAGGGATCAAGTGCTTGCATGTTTTGAAAGCACTTTCGCCTAGGTCTGGGGTTTAATATGTAAACTAAAATTATCTATATATGAATGTCTATTAAGTATTTCAAATGTCTAGTACCCGTAAAACAAGCTAAGAGCTTACTACGGGGCTAGATGTTATTGTGTGGACTATCCAGCAATATTGACATGTACAGCTGTTTTCCGAATCCGAGACTGAATAAATCGTAACAAACCTCAGATCATGGAACATTCATCTCACCGCTCCACTGTACACACTCGCCGCCGTCGCGCCGCCACCGCGCCGTCAAATTTTACCGGTCCTTTAAAAGGCTGTTAGTAATGCATTGCTAGTTACAGTTTAGTACATTAAAAAGTTGCATTGCTAGCAAGAAAAGTGGTGGGGGCGCGGCGGTGTACAGTAGAGCGGTGCGGCGGCGGCTTGGTGTCGGGGTGGTGTGCACGAAGACTTATGCTGTAATCAAAGAGAATATACCAATATCAATATCTACGTTCAGCTGTAATTAAACGTAGTGAATTATTCTCTTTGACTGTAATGAAATTTTATCGTAATCTCTCGATCAATATTATAGTCGACCACCGACATTAAATTTATATATCAGAATCGCCCATGTAAAATAGAAGCCCTGTGTAATAACTGATTGTTATTAACGGTTTGAAATGAATATTATTGAATGTATGTCGGATCCAACTGAAACAAATTTCTAATTAGACGGGGTCATAAAATTACCTCTAATTAAAATAATTACTGATTGTTTTATCATGTTACAAACCAAAATCAACGATGCAGTATTAATTTTTACAACAATATCGGTTTATCAACCCGTAATAATATATTTCCATTGCTATGTGCATAGCAATGGAAATATATTATTACTAGCGGCCCGCCCCGGCGTCGCATGGCTATAAAATTTTCCCGGAAATTATTCGAATTTTTCTCGTCGTAAAAACCATCCTATCTCTCAAGTTGGATCGAACTGCACATGGTGTGCGAATTTTATTATAATCGGTTAGTAGTTTAGGAGTCCATTGAGGACAAACATTGTGACACGAGATTTATATATATTAAGATTATTAGCATAGCCGTGTTGGCTAAGTGGGAGCACACTCGACTTACATTCAGAAGGTCATGGGTTCAAAACCGGCCAAACACCTCTGGATTTTTGTTCTTGAAAAATGTAAGTCCGTTGTGAGGAAACCGACATGTTCTGAAAACTTTATAGAGTTTGAAAGACATGTGACATTCAGCAACCTGCTCTTGGTTATCGTGGGTTATATAAGGCCTAATCACTCTCGTCAAGAAAGAAGTCTCTGTGCCCAGCAGTGGGAACGTTAATAGGAGGTTGTTGTTGATGATGATATTTCCATTAGAAAATGGGGCATTAAATTGCATGCAGAAACTAAACTTGTGCAATAATATTCGGGCTTATGCGGTCTTCAAAGGCATACAAATTCAATTACCGCTAAGCACGGCCTGAGCTTCTAGTCTGGCATTATTCGCTAGGCGCTTTGTGGTTGAGAATTATTTTAAAATAAGGATTCTGTGCTCTTTTTACGATTCAGTCCCAGGGATTAACTCAGGTTACATTTTTGACCCTCTATAAAAAAAGGCGTGGTTTTGTTCTACTGTTTGTTAGTTAATCTCGGAGCAGAAGTCGGCGAAGCAGAAAATATGAAATACAATTTATTTCTGTGAAATACATGTTGTACCAACCCCATCTGATGTACGGAAAGTGCTTCTTAGAAATAAACGATTTTGTCTTTGGACAAGGGAAGGGGATTAATGGAAAAAGCGTATATATGTATAGGTTAATACATATATGATAATATAAATGATGATGCTGTTTAGATGCCTCAGCGGCATGTAATGTCGCTTAGTGCCACGTTGGCAGGCTCTAATAATTCTGGTTGACCAGGACTGATATGCTCATGTTACAATAACTCCCTGGCATGTCAAGCGTTTTTTGTATATGTAAAATTTTAGTATAATATTATGTAAAATTATAATTAACTATTATAAATTAATATATGAATATATAAGCACACCACAAATGTAAATACTACTAAATTGTAATGCTGTGTTGTTATTTATTATTCGTTTCTCAACTCAGTATGAAAAGTTAAGCGAACTGTCAAGACAATGTTATTTAATTGATATTTTTTAATATAAGAACTTTATTTATTAATTATTACATTTTTAGTTTATCTGTCCGTGTAATAAACGTTTGGTCTTTGACTTCGAAATGGGAGAGCAGAAAAAAAAACAGTTAATTAATTTATCTAACTATGTAAACAAAACCTATTTTGTATACAGCATCGTCTAACCCATAATATTGTTCTATGCTTTTAATTACTTAAACTTGTAGAAAATACTTTTTTCATGTTTAAGCCGTACAAATTACACTTGCAATAATATATCGGTTGGTAAAAGCTATTTAAACGTAGAAAAATTGAATTAAGCTTGTCGACATAAGATACCAACCCCTAGTCGAGTTTTTATTAATGACTACGCCACTCAAAATGACGAGATCGACAAGTGAAAGAACAAATTGTGAGGGCAGAGTGGATCACTCTTTTTAACACGAACGGGAGGGATGTGTAATGAACCGGCGGATAGGGCGTCTCAAGGATGACCCTTTTTGAATTATCCCTTTGGGCACGTACTAGTGTTATGAACGAAGATACCAATCACTATTTTGATCTTTTTTTTTTTTATTATTGTTAAGCCTTCATTTGACCACAATCTCACCTGATGCAAAGTGACGATGTGGTCTAAGATGGAGCATGAAGGCCTAGAAGATGGCTTCTCCGGACCACATTACGAAACACGAAAAAATCAGTATAGTTCCTATTTTTTTTGTAAAATGAAAGAGAATATAGAGTTTATGTAGCCTTTATTTATCTGTCCTTGGCGTTGGCGAGTTAGAGTTGAGATAAAACATTCTTAATAAAATAATATGAGTTACGTGAACAATTCACATTTTGTAAAAAAAAAAACCGTGTTGGCTAAGTGGGAGGACACTCGACTTTCATTCCGAAGGTCGTGGGTTCAAACCCCGCCACGCACCTCTGGATTTTTCTTCTTGGGAGATTTATGTGCGCTTTAAACACTTTGCTTTAACGGTGAAGGCAAACATCGTGAGGAAACCGGCATGTTCTGAGAACTTTAAAAGAGTTTGAAGGACATGTGACATTTACCAACCAGCACTTGGTCAGCGTGGTGAATTAAGGCCTAATCTCTCTCGTCGAGAGAGAAGTCACTGTGTCCCAGCAGTGGGAACGTTAATAGGGTGATGATGTTGATGAGTTGTCCAATACGTTATCGTTTTTTTTATCCATCTTTATGGTTTTTGGTTTTCGTTTTATTGTAATGTTAAGACAGGACGCAAAATGGCGTTCAACTGAGTAACATCTTTTTAACCCCCGACCAAAAAAGAGGGATGTTATAAGTTTGACGTGTGTGTTGTGAAGAAGGATGGAATGATTTCACTGATGAGCACTCAATTCGCTACGCCAACTAACGAGTGGTTAGGTAAAAAGAGGCTTATACTTTTTTAGAAAACGCCTCGTTATCGTTTTCGTCTGTGAATTACAGCGACAAATCACTCAAAGTCTCTAATCAAGCACTAGCTTGTCAGCTGATTGCTAAAACTCTGTTTTACGATCGACTAAACTTAACAGGTGGACTGATTTACTCACTGAGTATAAATTTTTCATCAGTACTAAATTAATCTTACTATTTTTATGAACGCGAAAGTTCGTGAGGATGGGAGCGTGTAAATGTGTTTATTGCCCTTTCACCTAAGACTGAATGGATTTTCATAAAATTTCACAATAATTTATCGTAATAATTTATCGCACATAATCATAATAGGAAGTAGGAAGTAAATTATTTATTTGCACACATAAAACACACACATAATAAATGAATACAAGAAATAAGTATAATAATAAGTTTCTTCTTATAAAAAGTGTGCGCATGATATAGTCACGTAGAGTTATACCTTTACGAGCCAATAAAGTGTCGGTGTCAATTTCAATCAGGTACGATTCCTTATAGCTTGATAGGCACTTCTTGAAACGTGACTGTCGGTACCATCACTTAGTACCTATGTGTTAATTTTATGTAAATATTTGTTGATAAAATCCGCGACATTATTTTATTTTGACTTTAAATCTTTAATATGAGCGACGACTTTTAGCCGGAGAAGGGTTTCGGGATTTACTCGAGCGCGTCAGTACTTATACAGTGGAGTATTCTATAACAAGAACTAGCTGTGCCCTGCGGTGCTACCCGCGTTATAATGGATGAAGTACTCTTAACCAACAACATATTTATTAGGTCCTTACATATGAAATTGGCGTTTTGTATGGGAGGAACAAAAAGTCGAATATTTTTTAATATAATATATTTAATTAATCAAAGTATGAACCATTATTTTCTATGCACTTTTGCCATCTTATAGGTAGTTCATTGATCCCTTTACTAAAAAAACCAGTCGGACGGGAATCAATAAAATCTTTGAAGGCGATTTGGACTGCCCCATCGGAGTTGAATTTTTTCCCTTGAAAGAAGTTATCCAAATTTCGAAAAAAATGGTAATCTGTTGGAGCAAGGTCCGGGGAGTACGGAGGATGTCTTAGACTTTCCAATTGAAGCTCTTCTAATTTAGTAGCCGTCTGTTGCGCAGTGTGTGGTCTAGCGTTGTCGTGAAGCAGCAGTGGCGTGGAGCGATTGACCAGCCTAGGTTGTTTAGCCGCTAGCTTTTCCATCATGGTTTGCAATTGCTGACAATAGACATCAGCCGTAATAGTCTGGCCAGATTTGAGAAAACTGTAATGAACAATACCGGCACTAGTCCACCAAACGCTTACAAGTAACTTTTTTTTTTCGCTTGGGGCAGGATTTGGCTGGCTGGCCAGGATCCAACCATTGCGCTGAGCGCTTCCGATTATCGTAAAGAACCCATTTTTCATCACAGGTAATGATTCGGTTTAAAATACCTTCATTATTGTGCCGGTTTAGTAATGTAACGCAGCAGTCGACGCGCGTTTGCCGGTTTGCTTCAGTCAATTCGTGAGGTACCCACCTTTCAAGCTTTTTAATCTTCCCAATTTGCTTCAAGTGAATTAAAACAGTTTTATCACTAACACCGCAGCCTGCAGCTAACTCGGACGTGGTTTGCGATGGATCCGCTTCCACAATAGCCTTCAACTCTTCATTATCAACTTGAGTCTCAGGCCGTCCACGGGGCTTGTTCTGCAAGTCGAAATTTCCAGAACGAAAACGTTGGAACCAAAAACGAACTGTGTTTTCTTTTGCAACACGACCGCCATACACATCATTCACCCTTCGAGTTGTTTCCGCAGCACTAGTGCCACGGCGGAACTCGTACTCGTAAATAATGCGATATTTTAAGTTTTCCATTTTGTAAAATGAGTGACGCAAACAGAAAAAAACAGAAGAAAAAAAACAAATGAATGACGATCATCGAAGCACAAATACATGAGTCTATAGCTGTACAAATTTGAATTTGGAATTCCTTACCAAAGAGGAGAAATTTGTGATTAAAGTGGCCAGTACGAAAAACGCCAATTTCATATGTAAGGACCTAATATTTGAATAAAGATTAATATTATTATGTTGATACAACTTAAACAAATTATTTCGACCAAATTAGGTACCATAAAAACGGTTTTTGTGAGTTAATCTTAAAAGATAGACATATACTATCGCGGACTGTTTTTTAGATCATTAAAAGAGCTATTATTCTTTCATACATATTTTTTGTGTATCTTGAACCGTTTTCACGGCGCACGCAACGGAAGGCTTCAAAGATGAACAATTTCTCCCGTTTTTTACACATTTACCACTATATCTTTGCTCCTATTGGTCGTAGCGTGATGTTATATAGCCTATAGCCTTCTTCGATAACTGGACTATCCAACACAAAAAGAATTATTCAATTCGAACCAGTAGTTTCGGAGATTAGCGCGTTCAAACAAACAAACAAACAAACAAACAAACAAACAAACAATCAAACAAACAAACTCTTCAGCTTTATAATATTAGTATAGATAACGAATATATTTTTTTTTTACACATTTAACTAATGACTACAGATTGGCATCTCATCTAAAGCGATCAGATAATTGATTATGAACTTGTTTTAATCTGACGCGCTCGAGTAATTTTTTTTATATTCAATCCTTACGATATACCACCGCCATCATGCAAACCGTCATATCAAGTATCCCAGCCGAAAAGGTACATATTAATAGATTTAATAATAGATTAGAATTTGTTTCTTATAGCCTAAGCTTCGCAACTTATAAGTCTCCATCAACGAAGTTAATAACGAGAGTCTCTATTTAGCATCGTGAGCTTTCCTACTATTACGGATCCAAAACGAAATGGAAAAGGCACAGGGTTTAACTCACGGTATCTAATTTAAAACGAAATAATACCTATGAGAATTAGTTTCACTGACGTACCAAAAAGGTTTTAAGTGGCAGTGGACGGGCCATGAAGCACCTATATAAAAACAATAGCAATTATGTCAAAACATTTACAATTGCTCTTTCATTAAATAATAATAATAATGGTAAAACATAACCCTGTTTTTTCTGTCTGTATCCAAACTGTATTACAAGGACCATGATAGATTTATTATTTACAGTTAGAATTTTGACAGGTATATATGTGTAACAACAAAACGGCTGAACCATCTTGACCAATTTCCATGAAATTTGAAGTGTGTATTGGATTATTACATAGACTTAACCAAGTAGGAGACGCAAAATGGCGTTCAATTAAGTACAATTTTTTTAATTTTATTTAACTCGACCCTGGTAAGTAGTCCAAATACAAGAAATTAAATTCAATTGATAGACTAGATTTTATGCCGAAACAAATCGGGAACTACAGATCAAATTACAAAATACTAGTAATAAATAAATATTATAGGTAATTTTTTTTTTTGGTGTGGCACTCAAAAAAAAAAAGATTGATAATAATGTTTATGCATCCTTTAGAGCGGCCATATTATCTTAGTTGGGAGAGAGAATCTATTCACTCGTCTTTTTAAATAGTGTTTCTGCTCATTACACAACAAAGTGTACATACGAGTATAAGCTTGAATTTTGATCAATATTTTTAATAATATTTAAATTTTGACATTTTGTTAACTGACGGCACCATGTTATAATAATCATCATAAAAAATAATTATTCTGATTTATTCGAGCTGCTTTAAAACTAACTACCAACATTCTGGCCTTTGAGATGAAAACTTGTATATCCATTTAACCAATTTCCAATTATTTCTGCTAGTGTTGTCGCTGCTGACCATCTTGCAACAGAATTAACACATTTTTGTTGTTTTACATTTTTGGTTGTTCACAAATTTGCCAATCATCATTCATTATCATTTCAGCCGTAGGACGTCCACTGCTGAACATAGGCCTCCCTCAACTTCCAGTAATTTCGGTCGGTAGCAGTTTGTAACCACCGCGAGCCCGCTACTTTCACCAAGTCGTCCGTCCATCTAGTTGGTGGACGTCCTACTCTCCGTTTGCCGATTCGTGGTCTCCATTCAAGAACTTTCCGGCCCCAACGGCCATCTGTTCTACGCGCTACATGGCCTGCCCATTGCCACTTTAACGAGCTAATTCGCTTGGCTATGTCGGTGACCCGCGTTCTTCTACGTATCTCCTCATTTCTGATTCGATCACGTAGAGAAACCCCGAGCATAGCCCTTTCCATAGCTCGTTGCGCAACTCTGAGCCTATTCATGAGGCCTATGGTGAAGCACCACGTCTCGGAGCCATATGTCATCACTGGCAACACACACTGGTTAAACACCTTCGTCTTCAGGCACTGAGGTATATTGGATGAAAAGACGTTTCGAAGTTTCCCGAACGCTGCCCATCCGAGCTGGATTCGGCGATTGACCTCGCAGTCCAATTAGGTAGGTCCAACTTCGAGAAAGAGGATTTGCCAATAGTCTCATACAAATTTATCAAAGTATTGAAATTATAAATATTTTATACTTTTACATTAATGCTATGAATTAAGGCCTAATCTCTCTTGTCGAGAAAGAAGTCCCTTTGTCCCAGCAGTTGGAACGAAAATAGGTAAATAGGGGTGCTTATGAAACAACAACACCTAACACACGTTATTCTGTGATAACGTGTTCATAGCTGTATGCAGTTGCTTAGAACGCATGGCCAGCCCCACATAATTGATTACGGGGCGCAGTGATTGGATTGCTCATATTTGCCTGCAAATATTGTGCATGCATTGTAAACACGCCTGTTTGCTGCCTGGGTTTACATGCATAATCTTCACAGTGGTTAATTATATTCAATTCCCGTATTCAAAAAAATATTTTACATTATAGGAGGTAAATAGAAGGTGTGATAAAAACATAATTAAAACCTAAATTAGTGCAAGCTCTGTTTGATAACAGCTCAATAAATTTTTCAACCTTGTTTATATCTATAATAGTCGCAAAATAAGGCATAATCAAGCCTATTGTGTGTGTTTAGCTAATTCTGTTATGTAAGCCAGATAAAGGGTTTTTTTATGAATATGAGGGTAAGACGTAAGTAGTCTTTTAAACTATCTTGAACTTGAAATACAGGATATTTCAAGTGTAAGATAGTTTTTGTTGTTAATTTTAATATGGTCAATAATCTTCGCATGAAATTTGATTTTCAACACCCGACGCAAAACGGGGTGTTACAAGTCTCACGCGTGTTAGATTTCTATAATGTTTCTTTTGTTTATTTATATTAGTTATCATCATCACCTTTCCTACTGCTGGGACACAGGGACTTCTCTCTAGGCGTCTCTCTCTCTTTAAAGTTCTCAGTAGGTACATGCCGGTTTCCTTGTGATATTTGCTTACAGCGCTCGTCCTCCTCCTAGCTTCGTGGTCCTCAATGCTGAGGGTCGTGACCACCCTTAAGAATCACTTTATCTCGTACGATCTTTTTCCATCTGTCTCTGTCTCTTGCGGTGTGAAGGGCGTTGTGAATGGACGAGTTAAGAGTGGTGCGGATCTGGTCGGACCAACGAACGGGGCTGCGTCCACGTGGCCTCTTGCCATCCACTTTACCGGTCACAATGAGCCTCTCGAGGTTGTTCCCGTCTTTCCTTGCAATGTGACCGAAGTACTCAAGCACTCTGCGCAGGCACTCGGAAGACAACCTAGTGGAGATTTAGAGTTCCTGGAGTATTGACGCATTAGTTCGGAAGGCTGTCCACGGTATACGGAGCATCTTTCTCCAGCTCCACATCTCAAAAGCGTCGATGCGCCTACGGTCTCCAGCTTTCAGAGACCACGTCTCAGCGCCATACGAAAAGATCGAGAAGATCAGGGTTCGTACCAGTTTGGTTTTGGTTTTGACAGAAATGTTGCGGTCTCTCCAGACTTTCCCGAGCTGCGACATAGCGTTCTTAGCCATACCAATTCTTCTGCGTACTTCCTTCTCACACGAGCCATTGTCACAAATGTTGGACATATACCTGGGATATGAAATTATCCACTATTTCTAGGTTCAAAGCGCCAGTGAGTTCCAACTTGCCCGTCCGATCAACCATCATGATCTTAGTTTTGGACCTGTTTCTGTTTTCTGACCTCTGACAGCGCTCGTAAATGCCTCAAGAAGAAAACACCAGAGGTGCGTGGCGTGGTTTGAACCCACGACCTTCGGAATTAAAGTCGAGTGTCCTCCTACTTAGCCACCACAGCTTCTATATAAATTATGGTATATTTGAATAATTATTTCACTGTTAGATAGCATCTTTATTACTTTTACCCCTGAAAAATACTTCGTTTGAAAAATGTATATAACACGGGCAACAACGCCGTGGAGCGAAAAACTAGTTACTGAAAACACAAAGATTTCCCCTTTAAAAAAAATAATGAAATACATTTCTGTACATAAGCAAATAAAAATAGAACAACACAGTACATAGGTATTCTACTACTATAGGTACTTTTTTATGTTCATCACTAGAAAGTTTACAAACAATGCTACCCTTGTCGAACTTTGCTGTCGCGTCGGAAACCAGATTAGTCAGACATCCGGTACGAGGTGTCCCGCCAAAGTGCATTTCCTTGCTTGACCACACTCTGCACTTGAAGGTATTATTCTGAGAACTTCCGTCAAACGAACCGGTCAGACTTGTCAGCTTAGAACTAAGGATATATCATTATTGATTTGCCAAAGCCGTGTTGGCTAAAGTGGGAGGACACTCGACTTTCATTCCGAAGGTCGTGGGTTCAAACCCCGCCACGCACCTCTGGATTTTTCTTCGTGAGCAATTTATGTGCGCTTTAAACACGTGCTTTAACGGTGAAGGCAAACATCGTGAGGAAACCGGCATGTTCTGAGAACTTTAAAATAGTTTGAAGGGCATGTGACATTCACCAACCCGCACTTGGCCAGCGTGGTGAATTAAGGCCTAATCTCTCTCGTCAAGTGAGAGAAGTCCCTGTGTCCCAGCAGTGGGAACGTTAATAGGGTGATGATGATGATGATGATCATTATTGATTTGTGTTCACAGAAAACAGGAATGATGATAAAGTGCGGCCCGCAAATTAAAATCAATCAATCAATCATTTATTATAGAACCAAAGAAAGTATTACTCAATTAACGCATACATTACATTATTATTATTAATTAAGACTTTACCTCCTCTACTAGTTAGAAACTGTTACAGCAAGGTAATGCCCCCAAAACCACGTAAGCATATAAAATACCTTACAAAGGCATATAAATAAATACATGACAGACTAACATATACTATGAATATAACTTAAAACGAATTTAAAAGTATTTTTCCTCATGAACGCACCTAAATTGAAATGAAATGAAATACATTTATTTTGGTACATTAACAAACAACAGCACAGTAGATAGCATAAACAAACAGACACAAGAAAATTTACATAAAAACCACAAATAATCTACAGCTAATTATCAGAAAAAGCCGTGTTGGCTAAAGTGGGAGGACACTCGACTTTCATTCCGAAGGTCGTGGGTTCAAACCCCGCCACGCACCTCTGGATTTTTCTTCTTGAGAAATTTATGTGTGCTTTAAACACGTGCTCTAAAGGTGAAAGCAAACATCGTGAGGAAACCGGCATGTTCTGAGAACTTTAAAAGAGTTTGATGGGCATGTGACATTCACCAACCCGCACTTGGCCAGCGTGGTGAATTAAGGCCTAATCTCTCTCGTCAAGAGAGAAGTCCCTGTGTCCCAGCAATGGGAACGTTAATAGGGTGATGATGATGAATTATCCGAATTAGCTAAAAGGCTGTGCTGCCATGTACCTAAAGTGTCGGTACCTATACCTGTGGAGCAAATGACGGAAGCGAGAAACATTTCCTTTAAAAAATATGCTGCATTTTGCTCACAATTAATTTTAACAGTTAAATGGTAATGAAATGTAAAATGACACATTATGATGCATATTATGCATATCATATTTCTTTTTATTAAAACTTATTAGTATGCTATAATTCGAAAAACCATTTTTCTTTTTTTTATCTGCTAGATTAGCCTTCATTCGACCATAATCTCACCTGATGAAAAGTAATGAAGATCTAGAAAGGTGCCTTTTATACTCTTTCTTTGAAGACATTTCAACACAACTGACTTTGAAGTGCAAAGGTTTGATACATTTGCACTCTTAAGATTCGTATTAACATTGAAACAACAAGTAGTTATCCTACTTGACCTTCATGCTCCGAAGTAGGCATGCTCCAGGTAGGTGGAAACCCACTTACCATCAGGTGAGATCGTGACCAAACGGAGGCTTATTTTTCCGTAAAAAATAACTCCATAGTGTACCTTTATGTCACAGTCGGATTGAATATTCCACCGTTTTACATTATGACTTAGCTTCTATCGAGAGCCTTGAGCGTGGAGACCGAATCCAGAAATTCCGTAACGAAAAAAAACCTAACACCCCCCACTCCGACCGGCGCAGCGGTGATACTTTTTTTAGTTTTTCCATCTATCGATAAATAATAAATTAATTAAACAAAATAATAAAAAAAATAATAGCAAAATTACAATAAATAAGAATATTCATTTATTCGATGTTTCATGTGGTTACAATTTAGGTGTAAAGTTTTATTACATGAGCCCCGTTAGGACAAATAATAATAATAATTAATTACAAGTGTATAAAATAATAAATAAAAAAAAACACATTCACTCTTCATTTTCACAAAATCTCATACAAACAATAAGAATGTTTTCCCATTTACTTTGTATTAACATCTGTATTTAAAAACTCATATTTACCAACCTATATTATTTCAGCCCGACTCTAAATACGTAGGTACCTCAAACATACGTATCTGCAGGCAATTGACACAATCCTGCATCGAAATGCATAGCTGACGTAACGAGGATCATTGCTCTTTAATAGACTGATATTGCTTTACCTGCCTACTAAATCCGGTCAAGTCCGGTTGAAGGACTCTATAATTCTCATAAAAAATGGCAAGTATGTTATAAAACCTAATAAAAACAATTAAAAAATGCTCAATTGATCCCACGAGTGGAAAAAAAAGATTTTCAAGAATTCTTTAAAACTTTGTATTTCATAATCTACAATTTTCTCTCGGCAAATTTTATGAAAATACTTAGTTTTGCTGAAAATGTCGAAATCCGTGCTGTCGTTTTTCGCGGTAAATTAGCCTTTCAAGCTGTAAACTAAATTCCATTTAGACCACCAGACTACAGTTACTATTGTCAGACAGGTAGAAGAGAAAAAAAATAGATCATTTAATAAAGTCGTAAACATAGTTTTTATTTTTTATAACGAAAAATCAAGACAATCAAACTTCAATCCACTGTGCGTTTGCATTGAAGTTTCGCATAACAAATGTTTCGCAATTTATTCGTCAAAAACCCGCTATTGATAGTTTAATCCTACTACTATTATAAAGGCGAAAGTTTGTAAGTATGGATGTTTGTTACTCTTTCACGTAAAAACTACTGAACCGATTTAAATGAAATTTGGTACACAAAATCTCTAGAGCCTGAAAAATAACATAGGCTACTTTTCACCGCGGGAAAACGTCATTCCGCGGGAAAATCCATTATAACGCGGGTAACACCGCGGGACACAGCTAGTGCTTTATAACTTGGCACTTTCTTATGAAATTGATAGAGCAAAAAATATGGATTCAGTATATTTGGACGGGCTTTCAGAAGGATTAAACAGAAAACATATTTTTTATGTAGTCAAAATGCCTATTGTACCAATGTGTCCAAAGCCCTGTTTTAAAATAATACCCAAAACTATACTAACCAGATTTTCACCGTCCTGAATACATTCACATAACTATGTAAGCTAGATCAGATTGTATGTCTATTGTCTAATTAACCTGCCTAATTACACCGTGACATAATGGTCAGGGTCTGCTGGGACGTAACTAATGTCCATATAATTATCAGGTGTAGTGTAACTACAGGGAACTGAGATGAGAATTTTCCCTATAGACTACTAGCATTTCAGGGCTCTAGACATATTCCTAATAATATATAGACGTGACAGTAAATAAAAAAACAACTTACAACCTGATTATGTATGATTTAGACTGCCACAGTGGCGCGGTGGGCGGAGGTCCGCTTGCGGTGCAAGAGGTAGCGGGTTCGATTCCCGCCGAGGGGTCAAGTGATTGTATGTTCTGCAAGCATTTTCTCCTTGGTCTGGGTGTTTAGTATGTATAATAAAAAATATCTATCTATGTATGTCTATTATACTAAGTATATCAGATGTCTAGTACCCGTAACACTAGCTTATAGCTTACCACACGGGGCTAGATGTTGTTGTGTGGATTGTCCTGCAATATTTATATTTATTTATACATTTTTTACCTTCAAGTCAAGAGTGAATAGGTACCTTCTAGATCTTTGTGATCCATCCTCGTCCACATAGACCCTTACCATCAGGTGAGATTGTGGAAAAACAAAGATCTATCGACCTTAAAAAAATCCCGAATATCCACACATCTAGTCCCGTGGTAAGTTCTAAGCTTGTGTTTCGGGTACTAGACATCTGATATACTATAGACATACAGCGACTATCGAGATACGGATCATCTGAGATGCAGTCTCTGATTAGCTCAGCAGTAACCGTAACCTTGATTGTTTGCAAAATCCGACTATATACTTGGTGCAATTAAACTTGGTTCTAGTTTAGATTAAGTTTAGTATAGATCTTCTGTAAGGCATCGTCTTTTCGATAAGATGTACCTTTTGTAATTTTTTTACAATAAAATCTATTTCATTTTAAATAGGTACATACATAGATATTTTTATTATACATAAATACCTACCCAGACCGAGGAAAAAGTGCTTGCAGAACATGCAAGCACTTGACACCTCGACAGGAATCGAATCCGCTACCGCTTGCGCCGCAGGCGGACCTCCGCCCACCACGCCACTGAGACACCTGGCAAGTGCAGTTAGAAGTTTAATCTCTTTAGTCAAGAGAGACATTCCTATGGGTGTTTATGTAGTTCATCTTAAACCAGTTTCCATTGCGGTAAGCATCGTATGTATTTTCCCTCAGGAAATTTACGTTAGCACGTGTACAGAGTGCCAAAAGCAAACAACATTGATATTTTTATGAAATGTCTGGATACAGTTTTGCATCAATTATCTGTTAAACGGTACCATAATGTATTAATTGCTGGTGATTTTAATATTAATATTTTAAATAGAAATAACGTTACACTAGATTTTGAATGTTTACTCTTGAACTATGGCTTAAAACTTGCTCTGAAACAACCGACCCGCCTGGCGAACAATACGTGTATTGATAACTTTGCGCATGATTTTAAAGGATCTTGTTGTACAGAAGTATTGGACTTTGCATTGTCCGACCATACGGCACAATTATTATGTTGTCCTGTTAAGAATAAACATACACTGGCGTACTGGCGCATCAAGAGACGTGATTATTCAACTAATAATATTTTAAAATTTTGTAAGGTAATTTCGAACTTAGCGTTCTCTGATGTATATGATGAGAATGATCCCAACAAAGCGTATATTAAATTTTCTGATACATTCAAACTATTCTATGACCTGTGTTTTCCACATAAATTGATAACCATTAAAACATCAAAACCAATAAAATGGTTATCACGGGGAATAAAACTTTGTTCCAAAAATAAAAGAAATCTACTCTGGAAACTAAGATGTAATCCATGTGATATCAATAAACAAACTTATAAAAAATACTCTAAATTGTTAAAAAATATTATAAAACTTACTCAAAAATCACAAAATGGCTATTTTATAAACTCATCAAAAAACAAATGTAAAGCATCTTGGAAAGTTATTAATAGTAACAAAAGTAAGCTTCCCAAAGACTACATAAATAAGATTTTATTTCAAAACACAATTGTAACAAACCCTAAAGAAATAGTTAATTTATTTAATAATCACTTTGTAGATAAAATAAGACCTATTAAACAAAACTTTAGCCAAACAAAGCTTTCTTCCACGTTTAGTCACTCATTATTTATAAAGCCCAGTATCCCAGTAGATGTATGGCGTATCATATCCTCCTTGAATAATACAAATAGTGTAGGATATGATGGTATAACTACACGGATCATCAAAATTACATCAAGTAGTATTTGTCATCCACTTAGCTACATTATCAATTTGTGTATAAGTTCAGGAATATTTCCAGATGCTCTAAAAATATCTATTATTAAACCCTTACACAAAAAACTAAGTAGAGATTGTATTGATAACTATCGGCCAATAGCTCTTATCCCCGTTATATCGAAAGTCTTTGAAAAATACATTTACAAAGAATTAAATGACTATTTTGAAATAAATAATATATTCTGTAAAGAACAAAAAGGATTTAGACAAAATAAAACTATTAATATGGCTATTTATGACTTTCTAAATCACGTGACATTCAATATGAACAAAAGGACACCAGTATGCTCTATATTCTGTGACATGACCCAAGCATTCGATTTTGTAAAACATGACATTTTAATCAATAAACTTGAAAAATATGGCGTTAGAGGAATATCACTAAAACTCATAAAATCATATTTAGAAGATAGAAAACAAATGACCGAAATCACAACGATTAATAATATAACCAAACTTGAAGAATCACATGTCTCAGATGTTCGTACCGTTAAATTTGGCGTTCCCCAAGGTAGCGTATTAGGACCCCTGCTTTTTATAGCCTATATAAATGACCTACCTAGTATTACCTCTCATCCTATGACACTATTTGCAGATGACAGTACAGTAACGATTTCATGTAAAAATTCTAACACGTATAAAACTGACATAAAATCAACATTGACATCAATTATAGCATGGCTAGAAAATAATAACTTAAAAATTAACATTGAGAAAACCAAAATAATACAATTTAGACAACGTGAAACAACTGCTACACCTAAACTTGACATACAATATAATAATTTAAAAATTGAAGAAATTGACTCTACAAAATTTTTAGGAATCTATATTGACAAAAAACTAAATTGGAAATGCCATATAGAACATTTAAGTAAAAAAATTAACAGTCAGATATATATTCTTTATAAATTATATCCTATTGTTAAGTTAGAAACCCTCCTATTGACATACCACAGCTTAATAGTCTCAAATATCCGTTACGGCCTAATATTCTGGGGCAATTCAACTAATTCTGAAATTATTTTTAAATATCAAAAAAGATGCATCAGAGCTATCTTTCGACTCCAAGTAACTGACTCATGTAAACCGTATTTTGTAGATCATAAAATCTTAACTGTGCCATCTTTATACATTTACGAGACCGCTATGTTTGTTAAAAGCAACCCCAGTAAGTTCGATCAGCTCTCTGATGTCGTGGTACGTAATCGACGAGATCAGCATAAAGTCTGCAAGCCAAATTCGTCCACAGCATTGATGCGTAAGAGTGTCTTATGCATGGCCCCATCCATTTACAACAGGCTCCCCGCAATGCTAAGAGAACTACCGCGTACACAGTTTCAAAACAAGCTAAAATCCATACTGGAACAAAAATGTTACTATAAAATAGCAGAGTTTATGGACGATAAGAATTTTTTGACATGTTAATAATTTATCCAGAATAAATAATAATAGAATAATAATAGAAATTAATATATGTTTTTTTTTTTTTTTTTTTTTTTTTTTTTAATTTAGATATGAAAATGTAATAGATATATAATTAAGTAATAATTTATTAGAAGTATAGTATTAGAATAATAATATAGTAAGTAAATAAACACTAATATTGTAAATGACATTGTACGCCTTACGGTAGAATTACATTGAAACAAATTGATTACATTATAAGACCTATGTAACAGATACATGTATTTCATGCAATAAATATATACTTTACTTTACTTTACTTTACCTATATTCAGATATTGAAAGGGTAAAACATAAATGTTTTGCGCTACGATATTTGTTTCCAGATAAATAAATTCATATTTTTATTTTAGCACAACACTATTTTCATATTTAATTCACAAATAACACGTAACATTACAAGAATTTAACGGTCACAACACAAAAACATCACTCTCTTTCATCCTCCTCTTCATAATTTTGTTTAGATTTATCACGTCTTGGCAACCACTGCTCCGTTGAGTACTTATGATGGCGCTTTCTCCTCGATCTCTTTACATCTTCTTTACTTTGAGCTTTTTCTTCGTGGCTGGACTTAGTACTAGAAGGAGGAGTTATAAGGCAATTTTCTTTAATTGGTTGTTTGCAATGGGCTCTCAACGCTAGATATTGTGTCTTCAAATACTTTAGGCTGAAGACTAGCACCACAACCATGCAAGCCCATGTGACAAACATCTGAGTGTATTTTTCGGGTTTATCTTTTTTCACGAGCATTTTGTACAATTTCACAGTCACGACACGGTTACATAAATTTTACGAGCTAACAATTTTTGTTGACGGCCCAACCTATAGAAGCAGAGAGTAGTGTTTTAATAGAAGCGTAGACCAGAGAGTATTATAATCACTACGTTGCGTAGACTTTTCTCTGTCTGTCAGAAGAGGCACAGGGAAAGAGTTGTCACTGTCATTGGGCCGCGGCGTCAGTCTACTTTTTTCTTTTTTTATAGTAAAGTATCGTTGTCCCAATAAAGAGGTTTTACATTCCAGCTAGTAGTTAGAGGGCGGGTCTCAAAATCATACCCGGTGTATGTGCTTGTGAACATGGGAGTTTGTTTTATTAGGAAGCAAAATCGTGACTCATAATAAAATACAGGTGATTCATTTCATACAGTCCAAAATAAAATGGACGACGGAGGAGTTTCTTGTGCATCGATTTCACCCCTATGTATGTTCTACGATTATTGATAGTTTTAGATATACTCAATTTTTTTTTGGATAGTAACCGACTTTGGTTCACAAGAAATCATATTTTGAAAAAACTCAACTAAGTCAAGTATTTATATACATATTTTACTAGCTGACCCTAGCAAACGTTGTTTTGCAAAATTAATAAAAGATGTTGGCCCATTCTTAGACCTACTCAATATGCTCACAAAATTTCATGAGAATCGGTCAAGGCATTTTGGAGGAGTACGGGAACGAACATTGCGACACGATAATTTTATATCTAAGATATAAAATTAGACTTAGTTGAATTAACCACCACCAACTAGTATTTAAAATTTGCTATACCTAATAATCATTTACGTTTTGGTATAGAATACATTAGCCTGAATTAGGGTAATCCTGTACCTCAGGCTCAAAGACATAAACAATAGGATAGATAAATAAACGAATAAGCAGTATTTATGAAAACATACTATAACAAATACTTATAACAAAAAAAAATTATAACCTGGGTAAGTAATAAATATAAACATGCTTTGCAGCTGAGTTTGCAAATTATTAAAATCACGTTGTGGTCTCTTAATGTGAATTGACAAGATATAGAACTCCATTGTTGTTTCCAGTTTACAATGATTGTTTATTATTAATTGCACATAACTTTTTACTTGATATCTTATAGCTATAAGTGTTACTAAATTTTCCGGGCACAATCGCCGAGTTTCGATAGTGAAGTCAATCGGAAGCCCAGTAATGAAAAGGGCAAAGTTTACCCGAACTATTTCTATTGTTCGATCATTCTTAGTAAACTACTGTAGCATGTAGCGCACAATGGTACCTCTATAGATTACAGCTAATGGTGTGTTAAATCAAGGATCGTCTAATAAAATCGCTTTAGCAACGGTAAGGACTTGGAAAGGATCGCAGTCTGCGGTAGAAGCTTTAGCAACAGTTTCAAAATACGCTCGAGGTATAAACCATTTTAATTTATAGAACTGTTAGATCATTATCGTCGTCAACTGCATCATCATTATCATTTCAGCTGTACTAAGTCCAGTGATGGATTAAGCCGTGTTGGCTAAGTGGGAGGACACTCGACTTTCATTACGAAGGTCGTGGGCTCAAACCCCGCCACGCACCTCTGGATTTTTCTTCTAGAGTAATAAATGTGCGCTTTAAACACGTGCTCGGTGAAGGCAAACATCGTGAGGAACCCGGCATGTTTTGAGAACTTTAAAAGAGTTTGAAGGACATGCGACATTCAACCACACTTGGCCAGCGTGGTGAATTAAGGCCTAATCTCTCTCGTCAAGAGAGAAGTCCCTGTGTCCCAGCAGTGGGAACGTTAATAGGGTGATGATGAAGTCCAGTGATGGATATAGATACTGTAGGCCTCCCCAATATATTTCCAGTTATTTCTACTGGAGCGGCCAGCGTCTATATTGAACTAACTGCCTACCCCAAGTCATCTAATATTTACAATTATTATTGTGATTACTATTTTAAGTCCCCTGTGTCCTGTGTCCTACTGCTGGGCAAATGCCTACCACCATTTTTTCCACAACTCTCGATCTCCGGCCACTACTCGCCAGTCATGCAGAAAACTGTAAAGCTCGTCCCGCCATTGTCGCCGAGGTCTTATATTAACAATAAAAACTTTTTATTATTAGGCATAATAACTCAGTGTACCTTATTGGAGAAGTCTAGGTTCCTGTAATACAACTGCGAATAGCCAGTTACCTATATATTCATTAGTAACTTGTGTAATTTTATTGTGTCAAATAAAATGATTGATTGATTGAAATGATTGATGGATCTGTTATCAAACCGCGGTCCGTTAAAAATGTTTTTACCCGACTGCAATTAGGATAGATATGTAAGTTCCTTTGAAGCAGTATACAGAATCTTTGTTAAACTAAGCCTCAGATTACTTGTGTGATTGATATTGTTCGTTAAATCCCGTAATTAATTATTATTCAATGATATAATCTGTTTAAATAACTATGAAACCTTTCACCTACAGAGGCATAAAATCCTATTTAACAATATTTGCTTAGTTGATGGTCCACTTAAACTTAGACTGGAGTTACCACTTTAACTCTCAGACAAACGAGGTATTAGGATAGACGGTGGCAGAATAATGTTATGCAAAATTTCGTAATCAACTCTCTTGCTATGGCTTTGAGCCAAGCAAAATGGGTTAGCATATAGAATTGTTTTAATCCAAAGTTTATATACATACATTCGCATTTAGCCCAAATAATGGTTGGAGAACTAAGGAATTCGGTGTATAGTTTTTTAATTTGAATTTTATACTATATTATAGTTTGTTTTGTGGGCTGCAGGCTATATAAGGGAAATTAATGAAAGGCATAAATATTATATAACAATATATCGTCCCCGTAGAAGGAAAACTAAATAACTGACAAAACCAAAATCGCGAGAAAAACGCGATTTACCGATTTTTTGCGACAAAAATGCAGATAACTTTTTTTTGTCAAATAAATTTACCGTCCACTTTTTGATATTTTAAAGATTATAACTTTGCCTAGGTTATAATTAAACAAACAAAAGATTAAGGTGATTGGTTTATAAGAAAAAAAAACAAAAGCTACTATGTATTTTTCCCTCGCCAGAATTTTGATTGTTTATGTCAGTTATTTAATTGTGTATGCTAGTTATTCATTTTTCCTTCGACAATACTCTCCTTTGAAACTCTAAAAGCATACGGTAAATGCCCTTATTCAATTTTCCTTCATCAATGAAATCATAAACTGCCTTCTTGTTTACTTTATAATTTGTAAAACAAGATGGTTTTACAAATTTTAAAGTTTATTTATTTGAATAAAATGCAAAAGAAAACCAAGTTATTCGTACTTTGTGATTTCTTTATATTAAGAGATAACATAGGAATAAAAAAATACCCTGAAACGGCGATATTTCACTAACATGGCGGTACATAAACTTTAATTAACAAATCTTTAAAATAATCAACTCTGATTCAGTCTCATCTTTATAAAATCACTTCAAATTGAACTTGAGATCGATTCAATGGCTTTAAGTTCTGTCCTACTAACTATGTAGCTTTATTACTTTAGTCTTACTAACTTAAATTTAAATTGATATCGGCTCATTAGCTTCATTAAAATGACGAACAACTTCTCATTGAAAAGACAGCAAACTAGAAAATAACATCTAATTCTAATATTCCCGCATAAGTCGGTAATCCTATTGAACTAACTTTGTTTTGTTGTTGCACATGCATTTACTATTAAATGTTTTCATGGGGCACTATGTTTTGCATAGATTAAGTAGGTCTGTTTTCTTTGCTTCCGTGATTGGAAGATGATTTCCATAAGCCATAGTTGGCCATACCTGTTGGGCAATGTGTATTTCGACGTTTTTGCCCTCTTGGTCATACGTCCTGAAGAATAAGAGGTGACTTAATGGGCCATCGTAATCATACCGGAATTCGATGATGTTTGGAGACTCTTTCTCATATCTTAAACCTTTTGTTTTGAACCAGATGACTTTTGCTCCGATGGTACAGATGTTCCTGTTTTTTATAATTTTGTTCGCCTGTTCCTTAACGTCCATCATGTCTTTAAATGTAAGTTCATGAACATTGTATGGGAAACACTTTTGTTATGCCTTGTGGATCGCGCTCGAATCATGATACCTTTCCAGTCAATTATCTACTGAGTACACGTTTGTGTTGTGTATCTTTTTTCCTTTTCTATTGAGCTATGCATGGAGTCTACCTCTATAAAGCTATGGTCACTTTAAAGGTACTTATGCTCGACTACACTCAACTTTGGGTTTGACTGAACGAAATGTAAAAAATTGGCAGGCATGTATTAGTTTCGGTTTTCACCGGAAAAAGTATCCGAATAGAGTGTGACATTCGACACTTCTTCTTGGATGGTTTTGACCCATGTAGAGGTATTAACGGCTGAAGCTATTTCTGTGCTGCCTCTTTTCCCATTCACCTCGGTCCATATCAAACAAATCGCATTGTTCCTTGGAGGCTTAAATTCTTACACAGATAAGTTGTAAAGATTTAGCTTCCTAGAGTAATACATGAGGCATTCAGCGGTAGATGGAATTTGCAGCAAGCCTTGCAGATCCATTGTCACGCATAGGAAGGTAGGATCTAGTTCTGATCTCTTTTTGTCTGTATTTTTAGACTTAAATGATGCGTATTTTCTTGCAACGTGTTCGATGTATTCATTCTTGATGGCTTAATTACGATTTGGTATTGATTGCATAAGGCACATTGATCTTTTTTGGGGTAAAAGAACGATATTGTAATCCCTTCTGAAAATCCTTTTGTGTACATTCAATTGAATGAAGTTAATAATATTATATTAATAGGTATTTTGAGTTACTCTATTGCATTGGGAAACATCCTGTAACGATAGAGTAACATTTGTTGTTGAATAAATAAATAAATCTGGACTGTCTGTTTTTGCAACTCTTGCATTTTGACTCGGTACAACTGGTACATTTTAGAAATCTGTAATCTCACATAGGTCATTTAAATTTCAATTACGTAG
Organism: Gymnoscelis rufifasciata; assembly: GCA_929108375.1. Lineage (NCBI taxonomy): Eukaryota > Metazoa > Arthropoda > Insecta > Lepidoptera > Geometridae > Gymnoscelis > Gymnoscelis rufifasciata. The sequence continues at coordinate 4,157,046 of OV815302.1, read as the reverse complement.
AAACTTGTTTCAAAAAAGATGCGTAGCGGTTTACGATCATGCTAGCTCTAAAACAAATACTGTCCGTCAGTAGTTCAAGACTCGCCCCCACCCCGCTAACTCCACCGCAGCAAGGCTCAATAGCCGGGATCATCAAAAAATAGAGGCGCCTATGCATTTCGCGCCAAATTCTTTTCCTATAACCGTTTTAAATTCAATTACTTTTTGATTTGTGCTTCGGCAAGTTAAACAAAGTACTTTATCTAGTTCTACTTGTCCTAAACTTGTAAAAAACCAGAGACTCTTCGTAGACAATTTAAATAAATGATTTTATTTAATTTGTACTTTATTATTAAACAACAATCATAACACACAAAAATTCAATAACTTACCTTATATCATTTTACCTATTTCATTTGCTCCTGATGAACCATAAATTTGTCGAGGGAAAACTAAATAAGTGATGTTATGGCCTTTACGCTGCCGCAAAGTGATCAATTATTTCACTTATCTGTTTATGGCTGCGTTATTTAATTTTCCTTCGCTACTTTTTTGTGTATCCTGAGAAGTTTAGTTTTCCATCTGTCTCGACTTGCAAGTTTCAAACAAAGGTAATTTTTTGATAAATTAAGATAGCGAAACGTTAGTAAGACAGAAAGATGCAGATTGAATTTGACTTTATAGAAATGCAATAAAGTCGATTTCGCAAAATGTGTTAATTATTTAATTTTCCTTCTACGGGGACGATATCTATACAGGACACGGGGATACAGTCCACCACTGCTTCTTCTTTCTCCAACTTAAAGAAGTAAGAGATCCTCAGCGTACAAGGTAAGATTGCCTGCATTCAATCGTGATCAAGATTAAATAATACAGTCTCAGTACATTCTACTCGAGTGCTTAGTTAGTTTACTGCTGGGAAAGGTCCTTTCACTCCATCCATTACAAACCTCGTAAAGAAAGCTGTGTCCGTCTCTAACACCAAAGCGGATGCCTCAATGTGACTACGATCGCTTTGACAAGGAGTAAAACGATAGAGAAAGAAAAGAGATTACAAACTTCACCTATTTTTATCCAGTTGGCTTAAGAACGAACTACTCCGGGCTGGGCCAGTGCGTTAAGCTATTTTTCGTTAAATGTTACTTATGTGGTCCGGAGAAGCCTACCTTCTAGGTCTTCATGCCCCATCTAAGACCACATCGTCACATTCCATCAGGTGAGATTGTGGTCAAATGAAAGGCTTATCCAGCAAAAAAAAAGAAAATAAAATACTAAAGCATTTCTCATTCTCGCTACAAATCATCCATTCAAATCTTTAAGCATATTTTCTAAGGACAAGACGAATACAACCATCGTAGAAGCACCTGCGCCAAGCAATGTCACGTCATCCCGTCACATATTACATCTGAACCCTAATTTGTAGTGTTTCAGTTATCCCAACGTTTCACCCGTTTGTTATAGAGGAAGTGATAAATTTGTCAGGTAACTGTGCGTGCCAGGAATAACATGTGGTTGTGATCGCCCCAAATATTGTTCAGGATTGAAGCGTGGCCACACAGGAAATTGAGTATTGCGCTGTTAAAAGCTTACCTGTGTAACTGTTTGGGTTTGTTTGTGAATGTTCTGGTAAGTGAGTATTAGTGATTCTTTTTAAACCCTGACCAAAAAACCCTCTTTTTTGGTCAGGGTTTAAAAAGAATCATGTTATAAGTTTGACGTGTCTGTCTGTCTGTCTGTCTGGGACATCATAGCTCCCGAACGGATGGAGTGATTTTATTTTAGTTTTTTTTTGTATGAAAGGTGAGTCTGGCGCGAGTGATCTTAGACATGTTTCATAAAAATCGGTTGTGCCGTTTAAGGCATTGGAATCGGGGGTGTTTCTAAAATTTTACATTTAGATTTATAATATTGTAGTTTGTGTTTGTTGGGAATCAATTATTTATCAATCAAAGTCAAAGTCAAAACGTTTATTTCCTTAGAAGCACATAGCCTACATGGACAGGTCAACTTAAAATTAATAAAACTAAATAATAATATTTAAGTAGGTTAGAATTTTAAATAGAAGAAATTAAAATAAAAACATAATAATGCTTAAATCCACACAACGGTAGATCGTTTAACTAAAAATAAAAACAGGATACTTCCCACCGCTATAATACCCCTGTGAGAAGTTATAGATTGTGAGGTAAATGTTGATCAATTCCTTGGTATTTTTCATTCTAGAAATACGTGTTGGCTAAGTGGTAGTACTCAACTTTCATTCCGAAGGTCGTGGGCTTAAACTGACACTGGAGTTTAAACATTATATTTATAGGTGAACGCAAATATCGTGAGGAAACCGGCATGTTCTGAGAACTTTGAGAGCTTGATGGACATGTGACACTCACCAACGGCAGTTGGCCAGCGTGGTTAATTAAGGCCTCATCTCTCTCGTAAAGGGAGACGTCCCTGTGACCCAGAAACGGGATTAGGAATGCTCATGCTTTGTATAATTTCAGTAACAGGGAGATTTTATAAAAATTTTACTTTTTTGTATCTTTTTCTCATAAAAATCTTGTCTGTTTTCTTCATTGTGCATTTATAAAATAAGCGCATTTTCGTTTTTTCGTCATTAATTACCGAAAATGCGCTTATACAATTTTTACAATTTTTAATACCTAATTAGGTATTAAAATTGTTTTCCCGGCAAATATAAATAAAAATAATAATTTAGTAATAATTTAAAATTGCGACTATAATTTGAGATTTAAACTATCCTATCTCTCAAGTTGGATTGAACTGCACATGGTGTGCGAATTTGATAATAATCGGTTAAGTGGTTTAGGAGTCCATTGAGGACAAACATTGTGACACGAGATTTATATATATTAAGATTTATCTATAGCTAACGTTTTAGACTCTAAGCCAAAACGCGAGTCGCCAGTTGAATCGTTTGGCACAGGACCCTTGTGGATAGCACGAAAACAGACTGTTGATGATGATGATGGGGTCTACAATCTTATATAATAACAGAAGATAATATATTAGGTCAGTCAAAAATATTCCGTATGCAGATAACACAAGAATATCATGGGGCCTTATGTCTACGTCAGCGACATGATTGGTCGGGTCTGACAAATATGTTGACATTACTTTAATAAATAGAGGTATAGTTTGGCAAGTGGTCGACATACGAATATGCTGGGAACTTGAAAAACTATAACAATATAGTTAGTACATTTTCGTGTTTCCAAATGTGTTAAACACTGATCGATGATAGGACATAACTCAGGGATGTGTTACTTTTACTGTAAATCGCTGTAGTAATCCTTTTAATATAATTTATTATATAATGTCAATATTTTTAAATTGGGCAAAAGCAAGAAAATATTTTTTTATTAAGTAATTATTTTTTTAACAAATTTAGCGATTTACAGTAAAAGTAACACATCCCTGAGTTTTGCACATCAACTATAAAAGCCGTTGTTAGAGAAAAAATACACTACGAATTGAGCACCGCTTTTGCTATGAGTCGAACAACTAAAACTAAAATCCATCCAACTAAAACCCAATAGAGACGCGAATTTGATATGCCATTCCGTCACACTAAACTATGCGCAACCAATTGAAAGTCATCCCGTATGTAAACAGGCTATGAATGATTAGACATGAGGGCGGCTTGTCCTTTGGTTAGCTTGCTTTGGGGCGTTTATAGACAAACAACCTTATTAAGATTTCAATATCAAACTGTTTAGACTGATACAACGTGATTCAAAATATAACATTAAATATTGCTTAGTAATAATAATAATAATAAAGCCTTTTATTTCCGAAATATTTTTACAGGTTACAAGTTTGCACATTATGTATACCTATGTATTTGTAACATATTTTACTAGAAACAAGTTAAATTATATTAATAGCAAAAAATTCTCTATTATAGTATGTCTCTAATTTCGGTGTGCCTTACGGCAAAGGCCTCCTCCAACTATTTCCACTGATTTCGGTGAAAATATTACTTATTTTTCAATAAATATACCGAATTCCTAACCGAAAAGATGAAAAAATATGTAGTATTTCTTTGAAACAATAGCAAGCACCTAACATTTTTTTTCAAGTTTTGTTTCTATTTTGATTGGCTTTTATCTACTGATTCGATATTTGCAATTTATTTACCAAAAATCGTGATCATCAATTGCAAACCAGTGATTGAACAAACATTGTAACCTGTTTACACACCCGTTTTGGATTTTTTGTTCAAAATGTTTGTGGCAAAAATTCCGAGATTCTTTCTTCCCTTTCCAATAAAAAATATCCAATTCGAATTATCAAAATCGGACTACTCAGTAAAAAACTATAAGTGGTCATTATATATAAATATATTTTATAATAAACCTATGCGTCGCGTCGGTTGAATTTAATTTTCATAATTTTAAACGTTTTTTTTTTGTTTGTTAAATGAGTTTTTTTTCCGTTATCATATTATAATTTTTATATTTGACAGCTGTTATGTTGAGCAGTTCTCCAAGTATAATAATGCCATATAGCCAGTTCCAGACGACATCAAAAATAAAAGAAGAAGAAGATAAATAATACTTCTGTTATGCCTTTAAATGATAAAACAATTACACATGGGGCCGGCTTGTCCCTAAGTTGCTTTGCTTTGGGGGTTGCTAATAGACAAACACTCTAATTATTATTATAATTATTATTTCAGTGTCAAACACTGTAATTTTCCAGTAAACGAGCGTGATTCATATAAAATAAATTGATAGATTCATGCTTTACTTTGCGGAAATTCATTCTAAATTGAAACTTATCTCTAGGGAACCATATACATATTTTGTATGAAATCCGCAAACACTTGTCTATATTAAGCTTCTGTGATACTACCATCCCTTCCACATAAACGCACATACTATATACAACCTGGTCATAATAATGGATTTTATGGTTAAAGCTCTGATCAGTAATAAGGGAGTACCTAAATACGTGGCGGTGACCACTCAAAATTGCCTAGAATAACATATATTGTTGCGGATACTTTAAAAGTTTACGATTTCTCAGCAAATCAAATCAAACAACAAAGTTTTATGATTGCAGTGAACTTGATTGCTTCCGAAGAGCTATTCGGTAATAAATTAGTTCCAAGTTTTAATAGGAACAGTCAACAATGCAATTAGACTCCATTCATACAGTTAAGAAACTTGAATTATAACGTTGGGTAGGAAATAAAGCTAAATATTTAATTATATTAATAATTTTGATACAAATATACATCTGAAATACTTACTGAATTATATTTAACTCAATCATTCTATACTTTGCTACATATTTATGTCCTTTCTCAGGCTCTAGAGAATCTGTGTACAAAGTGTCATGATAGATGAGTAGTTTTCGCGAGAAAGCGTAACAAACAAACTTACATTTATATAACAGTAGGGATTATAAGGATTGTAGCACTGCGGGGTACTTGCTAGTAGTACATTAAGGTAGTTTATTACTAAACATTATTCTAAGCTAAATGCATACTATACTAATACGAAGCCCTCTGTCCTTAACCCGTAACGTGACGAGTCGACCTTCTGTGCTCCTTACTTGTTATAGTCTAGTGATAATGGTAGAAAATGTATCATAATCAGCAGCAGGGCTCCATCATCATTCTCTTGCCCTTATCCCACATTATGTGGGGTCGGCACAACATGCTTTTCTTCCATTTTCTTCTGTCACTCGTCATCTCGACACGCACTCATTCAGTATTAATTTATTTAATCTTTAGTTTGCATACACAAAACTAAGACAAGTCAAACACACAATTTAAAAGAGTTGTATTATTTTTTTATTACTACTGGTCCGCCATTTATGTTATGCCATGTATGTCAATTGACTGAGTGTAAATACTACTAAATATTTTTTTTATGGAACCAACCCACTTATACGACTTCTGAGATACTTGGGTCTAACATTTTTGTGAATACTTTTTAAATCTAAATATCATAGAAACCGTTTACTCGTCGATTTAGGTACATTAATTTTATCACTGGGGGCAGAATAACGTAATTTTTTTCAAAATATATATCATTTTTTTTAAACTAGTAGGTGTGTCGGGCTCCATACTTCCAAAATGTCGGAAATCCTTTGAATAGAAAAATAATAAGACCCATCATATATGTACGACATTAGTTACAGAAGACGACTTCTCTATTTGCTTCAATAAATAGTAGAAAGAGATATATTTTTATAAAAGTTATATATTTATCTAAAACTGTGACAGAATCTTTACAAAAATACTTGGTATTTTAATTAAGGTACCGATGAGCACAAATGGGTCGTCTGATAGGCTTTATGTTGCGACTTCACTGATGCATTCATAGCGCGGGTTTTCGGTTCATTTCATAGTTAGATGGTTGCTACCAATAATTTACCTTATAATCTTTTACGGCACGGCGCCGGCATTGGACGTGTTTTATTGATTATACTGTGGGAACAGCGTATTTTGCGATAAAAACCTATATATAGCCTTCCTCAATAAATGGGTTTTTCAAGCACTGAAACAACTATTCGAACAGGTTAATTAGAAATAAATAGATAGTTCTTAAGATTAACACGTTCACAAACTATCAAACAAAACGACGAACTCTTTAGTTTTATAATCTTATATATAAATTATTATTATTATTATGGTTTTTTGTTTTAATTTGTATAATTGTGTCTTATTAATTACTGTAACTGGTGTAAGCCGTGGTGATTAAATAAATAAATAAATAAAATAAAATTCAACTGTCACCGTGTTTGTAACCATACTCTTCCAAAACGGCTTAACCAATTATTATGAAATTTTTTATGCATATTCATTAGGTCTGAGAATCGACTATCTACTATTCATTTTGCAAAACAACGTTTGCTGGGGTCTGCTAATAAAAGTATTGACCCCGTCGTGACATTCACCACACAAGGGTGAGACATGTTTGCATAGGGAATCTTCAATATAAACCTTATTTTGTCAAATAAATGACAGTTTAAAGTATTTCACATGCCATAAAATAATGTTCAGGACAGCTTCCGCACTATTCACATAGCGAGCTGGGTGCGTCGACTCGCTATGCAGCGATTGTCTCTTCTAATACATGCAAGGTTACTATCGACTCGTTTAGATGTGATTGTCTGTGCACTGCACGATCTCTGGATTCCATAGAAAAAGTTGTTTACAAAGTAATGTGTACCTTGTTTTTTATGTCAATCTATGTATACGAGAAGCAAACAGTATAATGAAATAAAAACTTTATTTTAGAGAGTATAATTTGTAACGGAAAATCCGCCATTTGCTTTTTATTTTATTTTGATATACTCCATTCTTACGGTTATAATTAATATGAATGACTTGCATTGAATTACCTATAATAAGCTCCACGTAAGACAAATACAAGATCGGACAACATTATGATCATGTAGCAAAGATGAGATTAACCCTGAAAGAGGTTATCTAATAGCGAAACGCGACATCAAATTAAAACATATGTATATAGATATGAAAGTTAGTGGTATCCTTTTTATAGCTGCCTAGATGATAAATCTAAATTTAAAATTTAAGAAAAACCCCCGATTCCAATGCCTTAATTTCCTTAAATATAAAACAACATAATATTATGTAATGTGGACGCGATGCGTTTTCATTTGATACCCCACACTAGTGTATTTGCAGATTTTCGGTTCTGCTTCCCCACTCTCACACCCATAACTTTTAAACGGCCCAACCGATTTTCATGAAACATGTCTAAGAACACTCGCGCAAGACACCTTTCATACAAAAAAAAATTAAAACATTGCAAGCTTCAATCTGCAAATTCTCTGCATCACTTAATGCCTTGTACACTAAATAGCAGATTCCCGCTATCTTACATCCCACAGCTCCAGTCTGTGACATAAATCGGGCAAAGTCACACGATGCAGCCGATTCATCTGTCGTGCGAGACAACTAATTTATCTAGACGAGTCGAGTATGCCGAATTTTAATGGCGTTCTCTGGGAATTAGATAAAATCGTAGAAACGGGCGGCTTCGGCGTTGCTAGATTTTGTTGTTAGATTTTCCCGCGTATATTTATATGTATAATTAGGTATTATCTCATAAAAATTAGCTTAAAACTTTCCAATAAGCCTTCCTTGATAAATGGTCTACATTATCTGTCAATAAAATATTTTAAACTACAGTTGTTTATAGGCGAGCGCGTTTAAATAAATAATTAAACAAATTCGACGGCTACAAAAACCAGCTGCAAGTGTCGTCAATTTGTAAAAGTTGTGATGAAATTAGGGTCTTTAAAATAAACACAAGTCGAACGGACGTAGGGACGTATCTTTAATGTTTACTAAATAAAGGTTATATTTCTAAGGTTCCAAATTTGAACAATCCATATATCTGTAGTACATTAACTTGTGGTGTACCTAGATGTTGGTAAGCAGTACAGCAGTATAGTTTATGAATTTTAGTTAGTTACTGCATTTATATTTTCTTTTATAAATTTTTGTAACAGCGTTAACTTTTAAACCACGAGTATGTTTTACAAAACACCTACAACACAAAGCTAATATTTATCGCAAACAATTGTCACAATAGGTCAGCTTTTACAGTCGGTTCTTTTAGCGTGAGCATTAATGTGCAGTAACACAAAGGAAGTCGAAACGTCATCCGGAACAATGGAACTCAAGCACTCGTTAAGTGTTTCAGAAAAGTTTGCAGTTTTAAGGAACAAAAGGCATAACTCTGTTTACCTCAAGTTTTGTAAGGATTAAAAGTTTGATGGCGCGTTGCTTCTCATTCAAAAGATAGGATAGCTGCTTATAGTTTGGGTCTTGTGTCAAATTACGAGTAAGTTTGGAAAAATTACATGGAAGTACCGATTTTCAATGAGATAAGATAAACATTTTTTCCACACAAATAAATTCAAAATATTACGTAAACAAATGCTTAAAACTATGTGACAAATGTTGGTTTTATCGCTAAAAAGCGATCTCTACTAGATATCCATCCACCTCAATTTTATGCGCTCAAATCCTACAAAAAAGTAAAATTTGGCTTGGACCCAGGTCTTAAACAAATATAGTGGTATTTTTTTAACACAGACTATATTTAATACATTTCAGTAACTTATTGGATGTGTTTCATCTCATAAAAAAGTTTGATATGCAAGCTCTGCATAATTTTTAAGCAAGGTTTTCATATTTTGCTGAGTGTTTTGCTTAGGTATTTTAAGACAAATAAAAAAAGAAAGAATTTAATGGAACAGTTTATTTCTCAATAGGTCTTATTCTCAAAAGGTCCGCGTATCAATTGGTCCACTTATCAAACAGTTCTCTATTCCTTATGTCCGGTCCTACACTTATGTGTTATGTAATGACTTCGGACCAGTATTTTAATATTTAATTATGATTCAAACATGAAGAAAATAAACAGTGGAGAGAAAACAAAAATATAATAAATTGCTTTAAACTTATCAGTTTTTTTTTAATTAAACAAGTTATACTTTTACGCTACACTCGTAATCTTCACATATTCGTTACTTTTAATTAAACAAAAAATCTAGCAACTTCAAGTTCCTCTTCCTTACATAATCATTAATACTACAAAGATACGGAACCCTCGGTGTAAGGGTTCTTACTACCCAGTTTTATTTATATATATTTCCGCGTATTGCAAGCCACAGTTTGTCATGATTTATGAAGAAAAACAACTGCAACTGTTCCCTTGTTTTCACATAAAACATCGTGAACAACCAACTCTTTACAGTAGAAAAGGTTCTAGCATAACTATAGTAGTTACTTATAGCTAATAAAACTAGAATTAACAACTTTTAATAGACTTTCCTAGTATCTACATGTTATTAAATACTTTAGTCACGAAGCGTGAAGACATAGGTAAGAATGTTTGCCTAACAAATTCTGAGGCTCGTTACTTTATGGAGCTTTTAAAATCACGATCGCGGTATTAAACAGAATTTATGGCTAAGCGTTTGCGAAGTACATAATGATTCACGATTTGTTTAATCAATGTAATTAAAATACATGTAAAGGTAGCGATTTGTCGATTAAAATATTATTGTTTTGCAATCGGCAGTTACTTTAAACTTTTAATTTTAGATTTGGAAACTACCTTATAGTCCTATTAAGTACGGCGATTAAGTTAGTTGCGGTTTGTCTAAGTTTTATTAAAAACTAGCTGTGCCCTGCGGTGCTACCCGCGTTATAATTGATGAAGTACACTTAACCAACAACATATTTATTTGAATAAAGATTAATATTATTATGTTGATACAACTTAAACAAATTATTTCGACCTTAGGTACCATAAAAACGGTTTTTGTGAGTTAATCTTAAAAGATAGACATATACTATTGCGGACTGTTTTTTAGACCATTAAAAGAGCTATTATTCTTTAATACATATTTTTTGTGTAGGTATCTTGAACCGTTTTCACGGCGCACGCAACGGAAGGCTTCAAAGATGAACAATTTCTCCCGTTTTTTACACATTTACCACTATATCTTTTCTCCTATTGGTCGTAGCGTGATGTTATATAGCCTATAGCCTTCCTCGATAACTGGACTATCCAACAGAAAAAGAATTATTCAATTCGAACCAGTAGTTTCAGAGATTAGCGCGTTCAAACAAACAAACAAACAAACAAACTCTTCAGCTTTATATATTAGTATAGATTAGAACCGAACCCGTAAAAATATGGTCCGGCATCATTAGCTGTTTGTTGGTAATTTTCGCACTTCATCAGGTTTCCGTCATCCGATTTATTTAGGGCCGTTTCCACGAGCGAGAGAATCTGGGTGATTTTATCGTCGTGCCACTCTTAGCATGTGTCTCCATATGACGATGATATCGCGACAATGCGACAAATGGCTTATTGCGCACTTGCCGCTGCACGTGGAACTTTTATGCCATGCTCGATGTCAAACGCAGGCGTCGCTGTTGCATGAGAGCTGCGGACACCGTTACAAGTTGCGACGATACGCTGTCGTAATAGTCGCTCGTTCGTGGAGATTGCCCGAAAAAGATGTGGACTCGTCGCGATTATCTCGCCCGTGAATACGGCCCCTTATATCATTCTATAGAATCTCGAATCTCCGTTCCGTTTTCAAATTGCATATTATTTTTTTGGCCTATGGATTAGTTTCAGATATAATAATATGCAGTATCGCATCGTTCTTAGGTTTTCATGAGTCTGGTACAATGCTCTCCTTTGTTTTGTTGGTTAAGATGTTGAAACACTTTTAATCTATGTTCTCAAAACAAATACAGAAGGTGTGGTCAGTTGACCGATCCAAAACTCCGCTGGGTCCGCTCGCACCAGCGGGCCCAGTCTACTAAAGAGGCCTTATTACCTTTATGCCTTTTTGAAGTGAAACGGTTCAATCACCGATATCTGTGGGTATATACATCAGGTTGAGGTTATTCACGAAACAATGTCCATTCAATACCATAGACCCATTATCCATTTTACCATAAAGCTAAACCGAAATTCGAACGCAAATTCGGCCGTCTCAACAAAAGGGCGGAATATTTTATTCGGCTCACACTTCAAAGACACGAGAGCCGCCGAGCCAGTCAGCGTTTCCTGAATGCTCGTACAGGCACGTGTCAACGATTTGGGCTACCTGATTGGTCGCCGCGTTCTGAATTGCATTGTGGAATATAGGGAGAATTTGAGTGCTAAGAACATATTTTGAGTACACACGTACTATGGTGCATAGTAACTGAATGAAAGAAGGGTGTGATAGTGTGGATTAGTCTACCACTATGCCAAAAAACTGCACTATTAGCGCCGAGCCTTGAAGCGTATTGCCTTTGGAGTGTCTATGAGAGTTATTTGGATAGATAACTTATGAGTGCACTACCCGGACAAGCAGATAAGAGGACTTTCTTAAAAGTATTACACATAACTAATTCCTATATTTGAAAACTTATTTGACCTGGACATTAATTGTTTCTTTATAATATTTTTAAAATTTAGTGATTGATAACTGATGCAATTTTTTGGGAATCTTGTTTAAAAACGTATACACATAAGATAAGATACATTAACTTTCTGCAGCCTGGTGATAGGCAAAGCCAGTTTATATTTATTTCTTGTGTTTATCACTTTTCTCTCTATCACTATGACTTTATCACTTCATATCGCTCATATCACATTTTTTTTTGCATTTCTGGTTTCGGGTCCGGGTGTTTTCTATATAAAATAAGTATGAATTTACAAAAAAAAAAATCTTTGTAGTATATCAGTCATCTAACACCCATAGTACAAGCTCTGCTTAGTTTGGGGTTAGGTGATGCTGTATATTTAGTCTAGTATTATTCATAATAATAACAATAGTCACTTATTGATAATATAGGTTATAGTCACAATATGGGGTTTAACGTGGTTGCTCAATGCCACAACTTTTTCAAAATATAATATTAACTAATATCACAAATTAATTTAAATGTAAAATCATGAATAATTCCAATAATACCAAAATCTGGAATACATTAATAATTCATATAAACAATTATTATGATTATAATTATTATTTTATATGAGTAGATTTGAATGCTAAGATACCTATTAGGTACGCCTAATAGGTGACAGGATAGGTCTGACAGAGTGGGCTAGAATACCGCGGCTTGTCAACCCTATCCGGGCTGGGCCAGTGCGTGAAGCGATTTTTTCATGTTTCGTAATGTGGCCTGGAGAAGCCATCTACTTTCTAGGTCTTTATGCTCCATCTTAGACCACATCGTCACTTTATATCAGGTGAGATTGTGGTCAAAAGAAGGCTTGTCTAACATAAAAAAAGAGCATGGGGTTGACATTGTAAACCCCCTATTCCTTAATAAATCAAATAAAGATTAGGTACGCATTTTAAAACCGTAATCAGCTAGGTTACCATTTAAAAATAAATTTCACTTATAAAAATATAAAATTTTGATATGAAAGAAGATCTCCTAAAAAACTAAGTATATTTTACTCAAGACAAAATTAAACTGAACAAAAATAAATCACGTGCCAAAAATGTTGCTAGTCTTTCTTCCGTTTTTTCGGTCCGAATCCCTGGAAAACAATTCCAAAATAAAGGAATGAGATACTGAGATAATGTAAGGAGCTGACAGCTTGAGATGAAACTCAGCTGTGACATAATACAGTGACAATGTTTTCTTGTGGATTTGACAGATTGCTTCAAGATACTCTCAAATCATAACTGAATTCTTATTACTTTTGTGTTAGGTGATTGTGTCCGTTCAGAATATGTTTAATAATAAAAAAAACAATTGTATGATTATTTAGATACAATCATCATAATATTGTATTCGTCCAAAATGGTCAAAATATCTCACTATTAAGCTTTCAAATTTAATGAGTTGGCATGCTATCTTATATAGTGTTATTTTCACCTTGTCAGCTTATATAATATGAAACAATAGAATAAGCCCAATATCACTTAGGCTAAGTGAGAGCATACTCCAATTACATTCTGAAAGTCATTGATTCAAACCCCTTGGGGTTGTTCTTGAAACTGGCATGTTATGATATATAATGAAAATCTTAATGAGTTTGGAGGACATGTGACACCAACATGCACTTTGCGTGGTGAATTAAGCCCTTAACACTGTCGTCAAGAGAAAGTCACTGAGTCCTAGAAGTGGAAACGCAAATAAGGTGCATTTTATATTTTTATATTTCATTATTTTAAGTGGACTTTGTTTGTGTAAACAAACGACGGATATTTCTTCCTTGTTCCTTGCTTCCAACCGAAATAACGGATTGGAAATGGATTTCCTAGATTTCAATGACAATAATAATGTCCAAAAGGTCTTACTAATTTCACATCCATGTTTAAAAAGTTGCTATATAACCTTGGTCTAGTTCACTTCTCGTTCCTTTGAAGCTTAGATAAGGCGGATAATTTAAAACCCTACTTCGTAGCAGCGTCTGATACTAATTAAATTTAAGGATTTGATCTTTAAAAACGATTTAGCAAGTACATTTAAAGAACAAAAATATTTTTATAAACTGCGCCGTGCCGTTTTTATAAGCCTAGCTTTAAACACGTGCTTAAAAGATAAAGCTAAAACATCGTGAGGATACTGGCATATTCTGAGCCCATGGAAGAGTTTGAAGGACATGTGACATTCACAAATCCGCACTTGGCCAGCTAAGCACTTTCGTCAAGAGCATGTGTCCGAGCAATGGGAACGTAAATAGGGGTGCTTATGATTTTGATTATTAAAAACAAAGACACTGTCAATACTTCAGTTCCTATCCCGCAACATCAAAGAACAAACAACTGTGATTTCTGGCCGCAGTAACACAAAAGCCATAAAAATATGCCACTAAAATTCAAATAAGCAGGAAAATCTACCTTGTTCCAACTATATTTGGCTGCAGCTACCAATTATTCTCGAGATTCAGGTCAAATCTAAGATAAAGCTTTTGAACGTCATTAAGATAACAGTACTTTAGAACTACCCAATTATTCAAATCATGCGGTAAACAGGAACCTATAATAAGATTATAGTAAGTTGTTGCTTTGGACCCAGACCCTGTCTCTTAAGGTGTAACTACATGATTTATTCTATAAATAGTTAATTTTATTTCTTCTAAGGTTCAGATTCCAAAATTTCTTTACAAAATATTTGTGAAATGGTTTTGGTGATAGGATACTGCCCTATAAAAAAAAAATAGAATAGATGATTATTCTTTGATTATTATTCTTAGTTTTTATTTAAATTAGCTTTAAGTTGACCTGTCCATGTATGCATAAGCGTCTGAGGAAATAAACGTTTTGACTTTGACTTTGATTTCAAACTATTACCATACATTATATTCTCCAAAATATTGGTTAGTACCTATTGTTTGGTTTTGCACGTGTATGCGTAATAATAATATCAAAAACATAATTATTTAGATGCTTCTATTAAGCGTTAAGCCGGTAAACCTTATTAAACACAGTATTATAAATGAAATTTAATAAATATTTACTACGTCGGCCTTAAGCTTTATCAAAGGTATCAATAATAAAATTTTGAAATAGCAGCATAACAAGGCGAAAACTAACGGGTATTTTAATTACAAAATCTAGTTGAATATAATATGAACTTGTCTCGCTTGAGAATTTAGATATGAGTGTACGTACTGTAGCCTTACCATGAGTTGACATTTTATCTGGAGTAAATTTACATTTTGCAATCCTATACATTTGACAGATAAAGATAACATTTTAATTGTGAAAAATCTGTCAAATGCATGGTATAACAACATGTTATTATAATCTTTAACAGTCATAAGTGGCAACTCGTGGCTGGGCTACTGGCCAGATAAATAGCCAATTTAAATGACAAATTAGACCCAATGATATTGAAAAGAGAATGATTGAGTGGTGTATATTTGTTAAGTATTACACAATGTCGGTGATCTATCATCCCTTGTCGAATAATACCAACGTTTGGGAGCTTAAATATTTGTGCAATAGAAGCTATTTCAGTCGTTATTTTGTGTTTGTCATCATTGAATTGCCCATAAATAACAATTAGGTACGCATGATCATTAGTAGCACGTTAGCATGGTGCTATTGAGCGTTTTTTACATAGTGGTATATGTATCGCAGATCGTCGATCAAAGCCGTGTTGGCTAAGTGGGAGGACACTCGACCTTCATTCCGAAGGTCGTGGGTTCAAACCCCGCCCCGCACCTCTGGATTTTTCTTCTTGAGAAATTTATGTGCGCTGTAAACACGTGCTTTAACGGTGAAGGCAAACATCGTGAGGAAACCGGCATGTTCTGAGAACTTTAAAGAGTATGAAGGACATGTGACATTCACCAACCCGCACTTGGCCAGCGTGGTGAATTAAGGCCTAATCTCTCTCGTCAAGAGAGAAGTCCCTGTGTCCCAGCAATGGGAACGTTAATAGGGTGATGATGATGATGTGTATCGCAGAAACAAAAATGGAAATGGGCTGACTCGCCAACAAGATAACAGGTAAAAAGAACGACTGCATGGTCTGTCCCGACAGGTATGAGAGCCAGAGACCCTGAAGAAAGATGGACTGGCAAAATAAAAAACATCCAGAGGTGGTTTGAGGCCACGACCTTCGGAATGAAATTCCGATTTTGATTCCGGATTTTCCCAAACATAAGAAGTACTGTCTCCTCAACAACTTATAGAATATTTTTTTGTTTAATTTTTCCTGTGCCAACAACAAACCATCTAGGAAACTCAAACGTGGTTATCATGTTTTAATGATGAAAATAATGATGATAACCTTTATAAGTAAGAAGGTAAGTACTTTTAACAAAACACATCGTTAAACTAAGTCGAAGTGACAATTTCGTGTACAGCCAACGACGCGTGAAAAACACCGAAATATCCGCGTGCGTGAGGCGACCACATTTTGTACTTATTTACATAATCAACCAACTCATTTATGCTAAACTAAAGCTGGCTTAGCTGCAAACGCCGTCTCCACATTTTACCAACTCAGTCCGGACATTTGAATAACCATTTAGCAAACACATATAGCTCTATTCTATGCTTATTTTAGACCTGCCAGCTGAAATGTTCAAATTTTAAACTGTGGCAAACATTGCATTTTAGCCTTGTCAGTTTTCTGTCGATATAATGTTACTCGTTTTGCCATGATAATTGAATTAAAATACTTTATTTTTATTTCCTTTACAATGTTAACTTGACAATGTTATATTAATTCACTGGCTTACCATTATAATTAATATTAAGTTAGTTTTTTGTATAATGAATAAATTTTCTATTTCTATTCTATTTCTATTTCATGAAGGTATATTGTATTTAGAAATCACTTAGGCTTCCTGCACTTGATGAAGCCACGGCGCCCCCACCACGCCGCCACCGCTTATTTAGTTACTCCTAAAATGTAATGTCCTTCATAACAGCCGTATATTGGACTAGCCTTTGACAGGACGGTGGCTGCGCGGGGGCGGCATCTTGAGAAGGATAGCTATGACCAGAAACATCTGCTTACATGCAAAGACAAATATCTCCACGAGAATCGACGTAGTCGTATCCATAGCGCCGTATGCAAATCCTTGCTGATTGTACCTCTAGTTGATGCACAAGTAGTAAAAAAGTAATAATTGCAATGTACTTTAACCAAATAACAACCGCTAAATTACAAAATATACAATAATAATGTCTATTACATAGTAATTCACAGATTCACAATTTATGGGAAAAAAACATTTGAGAGTAGCCATGTTGGCTAATTGGAAGCACACTCAACTTTCATTCTGAAGGTCGTGAGTCAACCCCCGCCACGCACCTCTGGATATTTCTTCTCGAAAAATGAATGTTCGCTTAAAACACGTGGTATAACGGTGAAAGCAAACATCATGAGAAACCCGCATTTGGCCAGCGCGGTGAATTAAGGCCTAATCCCTCTCATCAATAGAGTCTCCGTGTCCCTGTAATGGGAACGTAAATAGTCGTGCTTATGCGTGCATGCAAACATTTGTTGGAAGAACATTCAGTTAACTGAACTGACAGTAAATTTCGTGAACGGGGAAGGATCACAAAATTCTAAATGGTCCCCATTTAGGCTTTACGCTCACCTTAGACAAGTGTCTTGCGACAGACCTTTTAGTCTGTTAGACTACTAGTTTCGGTGTTTCGGGTTCATCTATTCTTTATGGCTGTACACAGTCGCAAGACAAATTTGTCTAAGGTGAACTTTAAGTCTTAGGTAATCTTCGCGCTGACCCAAGACAAACCGTGTTGCTACTGACTACCGCCTTACATAATAGATGAAGCCGCGCATACTGTCAACGACAAGAGTGAGTTGAGACTAAAATGTTTTGAAACAGACTTGACTTCAATGAGCGCGAAGCTTATAAATTAGCTAAACAACAATCTTATCTCCATGACTGATGATGATGAGGACGTAACTAAGTAACCTTTTGTTAAAGCTATTCTACTCAAACATTATTAACCCCTCACCGCATTTGATCTAATTAGTCCCATGTTGTAATTAAAATGTGCTACAAAATCGCTCCATCATGTATGATAACATCTTTAACCTTTACTTGACGCTGTCTCATTGCCGATTTAATCTTGTATCAGGAACTGTGATTTTATGAGGTTGTACTTTTAGTATGGAAAAAATATTGTACTTATTATAACAAATGCTATTTCACATTTTTGTTTTTAAAGGAGGTGACGCACTAGATAATTTAAATGTAATTAATCTAACTGTTACTTGTGAATGTTAGGAGCAGAAATACTCATCATTTCATCATCATCCGTAGGACGTCCACTGGTCATAGGTCTCCTTCAGACTTCCAGTAACTTCAGTCGTTAACAGCCTGTAACCACCGCGAGCGCGCTTCCTTCATTTAGGTCGTCTGTCCATTTAGTTGGTGGACGTCCTACACTGCGTTTGCCGATTTGATGTCTCCGTTCGGGAACTTTCGAGATTATTCGAGGTATTGCCACTAAATTGAGCTAATTAGCTTGGTTATGTCGGTGACCCGCGTTCTTCTACGTATTTCATTATTTATAATTCGATGACGTGGAGAAATCCGGAGCATAGCAAGCTTTTTATGGTTCTGTAGCTAAATGGTAAAAAACTGAACCCTTATAGATTCGTCATGTCTTTTCTTATGTCTGTCCGTGTGAGTCACAGCAACTTTTTCCGAAACTATAAGAACAATTATTGTTAAAACTTGGTAGTAGATGTATTCTGTAAAGCGTATTAAGAATTTCACAAAAAAAAAACAAAAACAAAATCAAAACAATTTTATGGTTCCTCATTCTCAAGAATTCATTCATTCATTTTTTTTATCAAACTTGTATGTGTGGATAGATCTTCAAAAATTATATTGAGGTTAGTTTAATATATATTTTTTTTTCTTTTTTTAACAATAAGCGTTTTAGTAGAACAATAAACTATTTTGTTTCTGTTTTATGTATTTTATTTTTGACGTTTCTAAGATTTGAAAAACCAAACAATGGAAATAAATGATTTTGTATCTTGTATTTAAATACAAGAACCCTAGGTATGAGACCATCTTATAGGTAGTGTTAAAGTTTTTTTGTTTAGATCTGAACTTTAGACCTTCCCATGTGGTCAACACTCAAAACTGGCTTTTCGAATCAATTAAATAAAATGACACATTGACCAAATAGGAAGTGAACTATAGATCTAACTTTTTGCAGACGGCTTGATTGATGTGTAGATGTTATTGATATTGACTAGTCTATTATTTTATAAAGATAATCGTTTCTGACAATCTGTCTGTAATATTTGACCTACAATATCTATAATAATATTATAAAGTATTAAGAAGAGTTTGTTTTAATCTCAGGAACAACTCATCTGATTTGATATATTCTTTGGTAGATAGCACATTTTATCAAGGAGGTCTATAGACTTTCTTTATGCTAGATAAGCCTTCGTTTGACCACAATCTCACATGAAACACGAAAAAACCGTTTTACGCACTGTCTTAGCCCGAAGGGTGGTGACAGAAAATGGAAAACGGACGGGAAAACGTTTTCCCGAGGGAAAATAAAACAGACCACGCCTTGGCTAGTTAAGATAGTATAAGATATGTGTAGAGCAAAATGTTCACTATAAAAAACAACTGTTAAAATCCTGAATTTTTGTACTAAATTTCTCATGTACAGAAATGTGCTTATATAAATTCCTGTTTCATTTGACTATTATTTATGAGCTGTTTAATTTACTTTATAAGAAATTTTGAGCTGGTACTTAGGCACATTTTTTTTTTTTATAAAGTATTTAAATTCTATTAATATCATTGTTATTTTTTAACTTCTATTTTATTAATCTCGTAATCGTAATAAGAAAAAAACCTGTCTTGATATTTAATACACCAGTAATTGTGTAAATATGATTTATTAACAGTGATGTTAAAGGTTTTTTTTTAACATTGTATTGTCATAGATTATCAAGACACTGTAACTCTTTGTCATGGTATGAGTACGGTACATGCCTGTACATAATATCATACCATGTCTTTGAATGATAATTGATGAATAAAACATTTGATTTGACATAGGAACCCCATTATAAGAGGACATAATAAACTCACATAATCAGGGCTAATGTTTTTATTTATGATAAAAAAATTATGTTTGTCCATAATCTCACCTGATTGTAAGTGTAGATGTGGACCAAGATGGATTACATAGATCTAGAAGGCACCTATTCACTCTTGCCTGGAAAAGACACTCAGGTTGTAGTAATTAGGAAATAGAGCAGCATCGAGCGAATTCCAAACCTTTGCCATGCTTTGCCATTATAAAGGTAGATGAGATTCGCTTAGCGCGAGACAAAAAAGCTTAGTGTTATAGGGTAAATTCAGAATAATACTTATTTATGTTGTTACAAGTTGCTTAGAAATATTTATAATTTTGTTGCTGAAATATGGAATCCTCCAATACAATAAATATTAAAATAAATCAATATCAATTAAATTGCTTTAATAAGTTTTTCAATTTTAATTACCTTTTACAACAAACTTGTGCAATTAAGAATTCGACGCATATCGCAGTTTTATGTATTAAATTTATTTAAGTTTAGTGAATAAAATGAATTGAAATTTATTAAAATTTAAGTTAATACTATTTTATATGTTTACTAGCGTTTCGCCCCGGTTTTGCACAAGTATTTATTCAAAAATGTTTTCCCGGCATTGTTCCACTTTTTCTCGCCGTAAAAACCATCCTTGAACTACAACGAACATTTAATAAAAAAAATTGGGCAAATTGGTTCAGGCGTTGTTGAGTTATGCGCATAGCAACACATTTTGCGATTATTTTTTATATATTTAAGATGATGTAAGAACTAACCAGCAATTTCTATGTTTTTGACTTGTTTGATTTGGCGCCGTCCCGAATATAACTAACTACTTAAAACTATCTTTTATATGTAAAACACATTTTTTACTAACTGTAGATGTTTGTAAAAAAACCTAACAAGAAACAACCCTCGGCGCGAGTATTACTCGCACTTGGTAACTTTAATTTAGATATTTTGTGAATATCATAACCCTCCGAAAAAAAAAATACAAATTCAAATTAGATGTGCACATATTTCACAAACCGCAAATCAATTTAAGCGTCCATTTAGGTGTAACTTTACGTAACAATAATTTCAATAGAGATGAACTTCATAACACACGAACTAGTACAAATTCCCATTAACTAGAACGCAAACCACATAATTGAGCACACATGTGACTAACCACAGTACAAAAATGTCGCTAATGGGAAAAGTATTCGTAACATAATTTGTTATTTACCTTATTTGTGCATAAACAAACCTAACAAACTAATTATAGTAAATAGTGGAATCTAGACAGAAGACCTGAATATCATGGATGGTTCAAGGCAGGCTGTAGTATTTTTTAGACTGGTTTTTTAAACGCAGTTTCTCTTGCTACGTATATAATTCGTGGGACATGATGTTTGTATAGTGATTATTTGAGTTCCGTACCCAAAAGTTAAATCGATGTATAATAATAAGTTAATGAGATATAAATATAAATAAATAAATATTTGTGGACAATCCACACAAGAACATCTAGCGCCGTGGTAAGCTCTTAGCTTGTGTTACGGGTACTAGACATCTGATATACGTAATATAATAGACATACATACATGGATATTTTTTATTATACATATTAAACACCCATACCAAGGAAAAAGTGCTTCCAGAAAATACAAACACTTGACCCCTCGGCGGGAATCGAACCCGCTACCGGACCCTCGCCCACCGCGCCACTGAGGCAGTCAAGATATATTTGCAAAGTTTTTATTAGTGGTCCGTACCTAAAGGGTAAAACAAGATCCTATTACAGAGACTTCGTTTTCTCTCTATCTGACTGGCTGACACCGATGTATCTCAAGAACCGTGACAGATAGAGAGTTGAAATTTTCAAGGATTTCTGTTGCCGCTATAATGCATAAACTAAAAACACAAAATAAATATTTATTTTTATATTTATAAGGAAGGCTTACAGCTAAACACAGCAAAATATGTAGTTAAATTAAATTACAGAAAGCCATTTATAAAGCCCTCGCGGACAAAAAACACAATTACTAACAAATTACGACGTTAAACAAAAGCAAACAATACTCGTAACAAAACTACACATGAATACACTTAACAACATACATTAATAGCAATAGCCAATATTTAATTTATGTGCATAAACCAAAACTAACCATGAATTATTTCTAACAAACATAAGAATTTAATTATTACTATAAGAAACCTCAGCATCGCCAAAGAAATTACTACTCAAAATAATACATATCTTAATATATATAAATAACGTGTCACAATGTTTGTCCTCAATGGACTCCTAAACCACTTAACCGATTATAATAAAATCGCGCACCATGTGCAGTTCGATCCAACTTGAGAGATAGGATGGTTTTACCAATTCGAATAATTTCCGGGAAAATTTTATACCCGTGCGACGCCGGGGCGGGCCGCTAGTATAGTATATATATAAATATATATATAGCAAGGGCCCTCATACAACAAACGTGATTTTTACCTAAGTTAAATAACGCGATGCCAGAACTCTGATGGGTGCCCTACCAATATACCGCTATATTTTTTGTGTTTTTATTGCAAAATGTGTTTAAAGTACACACGGAACCCTTGGCGTAGTATGAGTCTATCTCATACTAATCAAATAGATTTTAGTACCTATTTGTATTATATAACTACTCTAAACTAACTTAGGGGCCAATGTCATGCCATAGTAGAAAAGAAGAAAAAGACTTCGATTGAGAATCGATCCTTCGAAATACCGGACAATTAATAGAATAATTCAGTCAACAAGAAATCGTTCGCATTTTACTAACAGCATCAACTATTACAATTCCTGGTTTTTTGATATAAAAACTTGAAACGGGTAGCATCATTTTGATGTCTATGCCTTGATCGGTGATGCTAAAACAGCGTCGAAATATCGGAAACTCAAAAACCGTTTAATCATGGTATGTGTTACCCGTTTCAAGTTTTTATAATATTAGCTAGTTTCCAATATGAGCGAGCTTACAATATTGTTACTAACAAAATATTACCGAGGTGATATTGTTCAGATTATTGTTGTCTACCATGCTATCTAAACTTTGAATTGAGTTGCGCTTGTTTGATCAACTTGTGATTGCATACAAGCTCGGAATAAAATCATAAAGTAGAATTAGTTAACTAGAACTCGCTTTATAACATAACTTTTCTTTATTATGTATAATACGTTAGGTAGTTTTTATGCAAAAAAAAAACAACTGATTAAAATGCTCTTATTTATTAAAGCGACCTAATTACTCTTCATTAGACTAAGTTAGAACACAACGAAGAAATAAAACAGATGTAAGATTATTTTAAATAATTAACGTCTTTATGAACAATAAAATATAATTTATGTAACTCAAGACATCATCTTGTCAATGGCTCTTGTCGTTTCCATTATTAACATAAAATTATTGACAAAATTAGCTATTGCTTAGTTTACTCCGATTTTGTGAAATAAGTCTTTTATCTTACACTAGCTGTGCCCTGCGGTGCTACCCGCGTTATAATGGATGAAGTACTCTTAACCAACAACATATTTATTTGAATAAAGATTAATATTATTATGTTGATACAACTTAAACAAATTATTTCGACCAAATTAGGTACCATAAAAACGGTTTTTGTGAGTTAATCTTAAAAGATAGACATATACTATCGCGGACTGTTTTTTAGATCATTAAAAGAGCTATTATTCTTTAATACATATTTTTTGTGTATCTTGAACCGTTTTCACGGCGCACGCAACGGAAGGCTTCAAAGATGAACAATTTCTCCCGTTTTTTACACATTTACCACGATATCTTTGCTCCTATTGGTCGTAGCGTGATGTTATATAGCCTATAGCCTTCCTCGATAACTCGACTATCCAACAAAAAAAGAATTATTCAATTCGAACCAGTAGTTTCTGAGATTAGCGCGTTCAAACAAACAAACAAACAAACAATCAAACAAACAAACAAACTCTTCAGCTTTATAATATTAGTATAGATTTAAATATTTCATACCCGATAAAAATAATTATATAATTAATGAATAATGTAGTGAGGAAATAATCTTAAAAATACTCAATGAATTGAGAACATTAATTTTTTTTGAGAGTCGTTAATAATTAAAGTAATTACTGTGACAAATTTCCTACCTGTGTCTGTAATAATGAGTGCAGTTAACTGCTACATTCTAATTCCACACAATTTTTTGTTACAATAGACATATGATTTTTTACATCGTTTTTCTAACATACAATGCTATATCCGGATAGGAAGCACTAACCGTAATAACTTACTCAATGCTACAATTTGGGCACCATTCATCAAGTTTTTAATTACACAGTAGTCAACGAAAAAACATGTTCATATGATCTACTTAGATATTGAAACACGAATTTTCAATCAATCATTTTTTATATTTACTCGAATGAACGGGTGCAAGGTCAATGCAAGTAATTGTTTTTGTGCGTATGGGTTTATTAGTATAATCGTAGAAATTATAGTGAATTAAACGTGCCGTGTTGGCTAAGTCAGCACAAGGGAGCACAGTCGACCTTCATTCCGAAGGCCGCAGGTTCAAACCTACGACCACGGCACGGCATGAAAAGTAAAACTGTCACGCTTAAACTGTCATGTTCTGAGAAGTTTGTAGTGTTCTAAGAACACATGTGATATTCTCACCAAGCCGAACTTGGCCAGAGTGGTGAATTGAGGCCTAATCTCTCTCGTCGAGAGAGAAGTCCCCGTGTCGCAGCTATGGGAACGTAATATCGGTGCTTTTGCTATAAGTAATAGCGGGGACAATGAAGGCTTTGTTCAGTAAGTTAAGTTTCATCTGCATTGAACTAGAATAAAATACCAGCATCTCAACAATCTTGCGCGCGGCCTTTTTCAAGTCATTAGTTGACTGCCTCAGTGAAGGTCAGTTTGCGGCACAAGAGGTAGCGGGTTCGATTCCCGCCGTCTGGGTGTTTAATATGTATAAATATAAATAAATATTTCCGGATTACTCACACAGCATCACCTAACCCCAAACTAAGCAGAGCTTGCACTATGGGTGTTAGGTGACTGATATACTACATAGATATATATTTTTTGTAAATAAATACATATGATACATAGAATACACCCAGACCCGAAACCAGAAATTGTAGATCGTACAAAATCTGGTCCCCCGGCGGGAATCGAACCCTCCTGCGCCTCAGGCGGCCGTTCGCCCACTGAGCCACAGAGGTCGTCATATATATAGTATAGTAAAAATATCGATATATGTAGGTATGTCTATTATATTGAGTATATGAGATGTCTAGTATCAGTAAGACAAGCTTAGAGTTAAATGCTGTGGAGTGGATTGTCCGGAAATATTTGGGCATGCATTTTGGTTGGCAATGGAGACCCCTTATTCTTAATTCAATAAAAATATTCTATAAATAGTAAATGGGTTTTAAGCCCACGCCCCAGGTTTAGGCCTAGTAGGCTTTTGCTCTAAAAATAGAGAGAGCTGGCAAAACAAGGCGGCGGGAAAAGTGTTAAAAATAATAGTCTAGTTGGAATTAGGTTATGTAGCCAATGCCCGCGTGGAATATCGAATAAAGTTCGAAATGGTTTCATTTAAAAATAGGACTGGAGGATTTAATCCGCACTTTTTTAGAGTAAATGGTGTTTTAGGAAATGCATTTTTAGCAATCTAATAAGTTTTTTTGTTTTGCATCTAAAGTTATTACGAATTTTTGATATAGGTATGTACTTATTTAAATATTTTGAATTCATATGTGTTTTAAAGTTTGTTTGCCATCATTCAAAGAATTAATGTTTTAACTTTATGTATGCCTATTATATATAATACTTCTGTTGCTATATAATGTGTACTTTGGTTAAATTAAAATTGTTAAATTGAATTATTTCGATACAATTATTCGATCAAAATCAAACGTAAAGGTCGACACTGCAAGGCGACACCGCCGTAACAGATGATCCACGATGCTGACACTTTAGTTTATAAGATTTATATTTTTATGTATGTTAGTTTACAAGGTATATGTTTATATGGGCCTTAGATGCCTGAAATAAATGATTTATTATTATTATTTTTAAAATATTAAAATTATATTATAGTACCTACCTATTATGGATCCAGACCCTTATTATTTTGAAGATCAGATTAGTTTGAAGTATACCTAAATTATCACCGAACACAAAATCTCATTAAATAATTTACAATGGAACTGGATACAAGATACAAGATCAAGTGTTTTTTTCTAAGCTAGTTAAGAAATTTGATTAAGAACGTAGAATAACCCAAAGCTGGGTTATTCTACTTTCTTTTTTTTTTCTTTTTTGGGATGATTTTGCCATAAAACTGTGCCATTAATTTTGTTTTTGTATTCATATTTATTCAGCTCTTCTAATTTTAGCGGATCGGTTGTGCGATTAAATACCAATCACTTAGTTATTGTTGTTAGTGGCTCTTGTGCACTCCTTATTCATAAATCGGTTTAAAGAACTTCATTATTTCTATAGATATTATAATTACGGAATATTACTTTTTAATCGTGTAATATGATCTGTGGTCCATCAAAAGGTTGCCTGGACGAGAACGCGATCGGTGATAAAGCCACCCATTGATTCACAAATTATGTTTTGTTTTCTTGTTTGTTGTAATATTATGTTCAATAAAGAGTCTCACTTTAGCAAGTATCAAACGAAACCTCTAAATAACACCAACAAAACACTTTTTATTATAAATGCGGATATTCAATAATAATAAGCTATTACAATGAAAAAATAAATATCATAGTAGAGCTCAGAAAATCTAAATATAACCAAAATCTAAAGTAAATTGTACAATACCATTCTCTCACTCTTTGATATACAGGCGAAAATTGCATATGCATCATTGCATCGGCTGTATTTGAGTTGATTGCTATATTTGTAAAGCTATCATGGTTGTTTGAGAAGCTGAGTGTTCTTGCCTGGACGTGAGAGCACTTAGAGCCTGCTTCTGTTTGCTCCAGGCTTTTGCATAATCAATATCGGTTCATTGGTTCAGTATTGCAGATCCTTATGATCTAATGCTTAATGGTTTGGCTGCAAGAGCAATATTTCGAGCCGCGTCGGTGAACAAAAGTATTACGCGTATGGGCATACGCGATTTAATCTTATATATAAAATTCTCGTGTCACCGTTTATTCGTTCCCGTACTCCTCCGAAACGGCTTGACCGATTCTGTAGAAATTTTGTGAGCATATTGAGTAGGTCTGAGAATCGGTTAACATCTATTTTTCATTTTGCAAAACAATGTTTGCTGGGGTCAGCTTGTAAATAAAATAAATACTTCCGGACTACCGAAGTGGTAAGCTCTAAGCTTGTATTATGGGTACTAAGACACCTATATACTTAATAAAATTGACATACAACTAGAGGTATAGTTTATTAAAACACCCAAATATTTTTTCCTTAGCGGGGACAAAAATAAAACAAACCAAAAATTTAACACGTCTTTAATTTTATTAATTTAGGGTTCTGTACCCGAAAGGTTTAAACGGGACCCTATTGACTTCATCGTTTGTCCGTCTGTCTGGCACCAGACTTTATTTTAAGAACCGTGATACTAGAGAATTGAAATTTTAGGGATGATATAACAAATAATAAATTAATAATTAAGGGGCTCCTATACAATTTTTTTCACTTTACTCAAAACGGGGTTCCTCCATAACCAACCACATAATATTAAAACACAAATTATATAATTTTTTTGTATTAGTTTTGTAGGAAATAAAGGCTTTTTTATTTATTTTATTTATACAATAAACGTGGTTTTTTGAAGGTTAAACAACGTTGCGCGAGGCCAGTACTTGGATGGGTAACCGCGCTAAAAAAAATAATTTTGTTTTATTACTATTGCAAAAAGTGTATAAACTTAACTCAGTACTGTATGAGTCCTTCTCATACTTTTTAAATTTAATAAAAAATACCTGTAAAATAAAAATAAAATGCACGAATATCACCATAAAAACTTACATTCAAACTCTTTGAAGCTAGCAGCAAAAATATCTCTCAATCATTAGGAGTTCATTCAAGTTATCTCCATTTGTTTGAAATACAATCTCGTTGTATAATAATCAGAAATATCGTATTTAAATCAATGCATACGGATATTCTGTCTTCTCTGCACAAGGAAGGCCGACCGTAACGGAAATGAGCTTACAGCTCCTAATTACAGATCATTGTTTCCCAGGCTTAAGCTAAAAGCATTATGAATAAATTACATTACTTACTGCTATAAGCCTGTTACTTTGCTCGCATTGTTATTATAACATATTAGTAGGTTTTTTTCGAGATTAGTTTTATACACGTGACCTCCGGGTGGTGCTAAGAACAGTCTCTGGTGGTAGGCTTCGGCCGCGGCTTGTCACCACCCTCCGGGCTGGGCCAGTGCGTGTCATGTGGCCTGGAGAAGCCATCTACCTTCTAGGCCTTTATGCCTCATCTTAGACCACATCGTCACTACAGTCATCTTTACACGGTGAAATTGTGGTCAAATGAAGCCTTATCCAGCATAAAAAAATAGGTATATATAGGTATAATGCGGTTGGCAAGTGGGCTACATGCCAACTGAATTATTACCATGAGTTGCCACTTACGAGTGTTGGAGATTACAACAAGTTGTAACACCATTCATTTGACAGCTAAAGAAAAATTTTTGTTGTCAAAAATATGTCAAATGCATGTGCTTACAACATGCTGTAATCTTCAAGAGTCGTAAGAGGCAACTCGTGGTAGGCTATGTTCTGCTAATAGCTGAACATAGCTGGATGCATTTATCGTGTGAAATGAAATATGTGATTGTGGATTTTTATTTTGTGTTACTATTATAAAAGGTACGAAATAAAAAAGCAATGATTTTTTATGTGTAAAATTTTGATTTTACATTCAATAAAGTCATATTGTAATGTGGTAAAACCTCTGTCGGGTTATATATTTTCATGGATTATGATCGTTACGAGCCTTAACGCCAAAAGCAAGCGTGCAGCGCTTTTAATGAAAGCGCTGCTTTCATTAAAAGCATTTTAAAGAGGGTTTAAAAAAAAATATACCTTAATGTCAATCAAAATTATAATAAAATATTTTCAGGAAAACACTAAAGGTTTTTTATTTTGATTTACATGAATGTATATTTTTTTTATCATAAAGTCAAGTATATTCCTGAAAATATAACATTATAATTTTGATTGACAATAAGGTATATTTTTTTTATCATAAAGTCAAGTATATTCCTGAAAATATTATATTATAATTTTGATTGACAATAAGGTATAATTTTTTTTAAACCCTCTTTAAAATGCTTTTAATGAAAGCGCTGCCACGCTTGCTTTTGGCGTAAAGGCTCTTAACGATCATAATCCATGAAAATAATATAACCCGACTGAGGTTTAAGAAACTCGTTTAAATTACGCAAAAAATAGCATATTTAAATTAGTATCTCGTTATAATATACCTAAATTATAAATATTCTTAACTAACTATTTACCCAAGGTTCTAACTTATCGATATATTTTTTTTTATAATTCGTTATTTCAATATCTTCTTACAAAATAAGGGGTTGAACTGATGCTGAAAGGTTATTTTTAAAACCTCTCATAACTTATCTTGATAGAACGCACAAATACTAGTATATTCATAGAAATATTCTATGGACTATTCACTAATTATATGCCTGAATTAATTTCAAATAATATTATTAAATACTAGCTGATCCCAGCAAACGTTGTTTTGAAAAATGAAAAACAGATGTTGGCCGATTCTCAGACCTACTCAATATGCTCACAAAATTTCATAAGAATCGATCAAGCCGTTTCGGAGGAGTACGGGAACGAAAACTGTGACACGATAATTTTATATATAAGATTTTATCATCTAGTCGTATACCTGTAGAATTTGGTATCGACTTCACGGTTCAACCGACTCGCACAATAATTTAATCACTCACGTCAAATGTCAATCAATTTTTTTACTGATAGGTGTTTAAAGCATTTGCATAGATAGCATCGCAGTGCCGGCACAAAAATGTATCACATTTAAGCTGATATATCAATTCCTTGATCGTGACTATCATAGATAACATTCGGTTCCTATAATTAACCCATTAAAATTAATATAGTTGGTACTAACAAACTATTTTGATTATGTTTTTAAAAGGTTAGACCTAGCAAAGATTTGGATATAAGTTGATAATGATGATATTTGTTAAGGTTTTCAACATCAGTAAGAAGCAAGTTTTACATAAACAAATGACACAAGCCTAAGTTCGGAACTTTGTTGCTCTTTAAA
This sequence comes from Gymnoscelis rufifasciata, assembly GCA_929108375.1. Taxonomy (NCBI): domain Eukaryota; kingdom Metazoa; phylum Arthropoda; class Insecta; order Lepidoptera; family Geometridae; genus Gymnoscelis; species Gymnoscelis rufifasciata. The sequence goes on along the minus strand of OV815302.1, from coordinate 4,126,644 downwards.
ATGACATTTTTATAATAAATTGATAAAGCGAATAATGCTAAATTTAAAATTTTATTATATACTAGCGGCCCCGCCCCGGCGTCGCACGGATATAAAATTTTCCCGGAAATATTCGAATTTTTCTCGCCGTAAAAACCATCCTATCTCTCAAGTTGGATCGAACTGCACATGGTGTGCGAATTTTATTATAATCAGTCAAGTGGTTTAGGAGTCCATTGAGGACAAACATTGTGACACGAGATTTATATATGTTAAGATAATGCTTTAATTTCCTTAAAAAAAAACACCATACTATTTAGTAATGTGCATGTGCTATGATGCTGAGACATCATAGCTCACCAACGGATGGAGCGATTTCACTTAGTTTTTTTTTGTATGAAAGGTGAGTTTGGCCCGGGTATTTTTATACATGTTTCATGAAAATCGGTTGAGCCGTTTAAAAGTTATGGGGGTGTGAGTGGGGACGGAAAACCGAAAATCTGCAAATACAGTCGAGTGGGGTATCAAATGAAAGAGCATCGCGTGCACATTACTGAATAGTATGGTGACATACACGTCAAACTTATAACACCCCTTTTTTTGTCGGGGGTTAAAAATAGGTGTCTTATATTATATAGACGGACTAAACAAAATACTTGATTTATAAGTTGTCAAAATACCTATTACCTACTTCAATTTGTTTTATCGATTATATTTCGTTTAACACTAAAATAAATTATAATTATCGTTTGACAATCACATTATAATACAATAATTAATTGATGAGAAGCTCACTTTACCTCTGCAAATCTCTGTATTCCCAGTCCTAAACCATGTCATGGCCTTAAGGTCAGTACCTCCATTTTATAATAATGTGGGAGTGAGTCATTGCATTGTATACACCAAGAAAACAGCTAGATTGCTTTAACTCCAACTTATGGAATAAAATAAATAAATAAATATTTCCGTAAAATCCACACAACAACATTTAGCCCCGTGGTAAGCTCTAAGCTTGTGTTTCGGGTACTAGACAACTGATATACTTAATATAATATGCATACATAATATGTATATAGACATTTTTAGTATACTTATTAAACATCCAACCCAAGGAGAAAACGTTTGAAGAATATAAAAACACTTGACCCCTTCGCGGGAATCGAACCCGCTACCACTTGCGCCGATGCGGGCCGTGGCTCACCGCGCCACTGAGGCAGTGAATAAAAATATTTTCCATTTTTATCACCCAAGTGGGAGTTAATTTAGTTTTTAGGCATACAATTTGTGTATATTATTTCGGCAATAACTTTATTCTTCAAGTCCAGAAAACCATTTGTATTATTACCCTGTTAAGTATGTTCCAAAAATGATAATATTCAAATGTTCAATGAATAAGACTGACCAAATGTGAATGAGAAAATCTTTATTATAATATAAATGTATCCGAAATGAACGTTCCTCTAATAAATTATTATAACTTGCATGGTAGTCTTTATTGTGAACCATCTATATAATCTTTAATAAGATATGGGATACTCATCTAAATCATCCATGGTGATTGAGTGCTTCGTTAATATCAAAAGCTAAAAGAGCTGTTTAATATGCACTGTAATGATGTACTATAAATTATGCAAACTAGGTCCGTTCTTACTCAGGTGTTTGACAGATGATGTCAATTACATACCATTAGATAACCGCAGGGCAATGCAATTGATCTCATCTTCTAATGTAAATATAAATAAATAAATAAAAATGTATTTATTCACAAAGAAAAATAAGGTTTTACAAATAGTGAAATTATGCCCTTAAAAGTTTATAAGAATAGTTCTTAAGTGTTTACACAATTGAACATAATACACACCCTGTCTGTAATAACCCCGTATGCAATGCTTCTTCTTGTTCTAACTAAGTTATTTCAATAACTTGTGATTAGACACAATGAAAAAAGCTCTGCCTCGGCTTAGCACAGGAAAACAGTATTTACAATCAGATTATCCTAAAAACTAAAAAACAATAAGGGAAATTAATTTTTATGGTACCTATATTTTTGTGAAAAAGAAAAACAAACAGTTAAAATAACAAGTATTAAATTAGGTTCACATTTGTAAACATATATATATATATTTATATATTTAAATATATATATATATATTTCCTCCCTCTCCCTTCTCTCCCAATTTTCAGCCGCTAATAATAGATACAAATCTAGAGATTAGATACAATGCATAATAAATTACATTAGACAATGTTGACATTTAATACAGTTATGTTTCTTAACTAGAGACCATAAACGTACATAGTGTAATTTACATTAATACAATCCGAGATGCACGGGATGTGTATATAAAAGAATTGTACACTATGATACCACTTTCAGCAAATTTTCTGTTTGATCATAGTTCAGGCTCATAAGATGGTGCTTAATTGTAGTTTTTAGTTCATGGTTTTTAAGTTTATGTAATTTAATAGATTTATTGATTTTATTGTAGAGATATGGTCCCAGGAACATAAAATGTTTTTTTGCAAACTTGGTTTTACAGGATATCGTCTTAAATATATTATTTCTACGTCTTGAGTTAGTATTTTTAATAATTTCCGCAGAAGGTTTTTTAAGTATCTGTTTCATAACTATTTGCTGAATAAAAATTTGTCTGACTGTTAATACCTTACAATCTTTTTAGAGCTGAGTCGTGGGGTATCTGAATGGGTTACTTATTACTTATTAGTATTTGACCGCCTCAGTGGCGCAGTGAGCGCAAGAGATAGGGGGCTCGATTCCCGCCAAGGGTTATAGTGTTTGTGTGTTCTGCTAGCAATTTCTTTGAGTTTGGAATAACATCTTAGGTTGATTTGAGACATGGGATGATTTGGCATGTGTAGAATATGGCATAACCCATTTTAATACATAGATTATTTGTCATTCCCGCCAAAGGAACACAGATTGAATGTTCTGAATTGAGTCGCTATAAAAGCTGTAGAGAGTTTTATCGCAATCGACTCGGGAATGAAAAATACGTGAAAAATGGTGCTGCTATTAATGTCAATTAGTTGATTTAGGTGACTGTGAGCAGGCTTTAAACCTTGTAAACCTGATAGCCGTTGGTGTAGAAAAGTTCGAGTATGGAGACTGTGGTTCGGAAAGAGTGAATAGTTACCTTCTAGATCTATGTGATCCATCTTTGTGCACATCCATACTTACCATCAGAGGAGACTGAAGACAAAAATAAATCTATCGTTAAAAAAAAAGAAATAAAAAAGCATTAATTAAGAATCCGTAGTTTGAAGTGGAAATTAATTCAGTTTTTTTTTTTTCATATGCACTATAAGCCTTCATTTGACCACAATCTCACCTGATGTAAACCACATCGTCAGATGTGGTCTAAGATGGGACATGAAGACCTAGAAGGAAGATGGCTTCTCCGGACCACATTACGAAACACGAAAAAATCGCTTCACGCACTGGCTTATTAAAATTGGATTGGCCATTTGGATTAAAAAAAAACTGGTATTTTCAGCCACTAAGCCCCGATTTTACCATTGGCTAGTAACGCGATCAGATCAAACTAAACTTGTTTTATCGCCTAAATGAGATCAAGTTGTTATTTTTAAATTGTTGAACTATGAAATTGGGGCTTAGTCAAACGCTTTCGATATAAAAGATAAACAAACAAACACGTGTTCATATAAACTTTCGCATTTAAGTATTATAATGTTAAATATTGAGAAATTATAACAACAGCATAATAAGGCATAACAAAATTAATTTGGAAACCATAATAATTAAGAAGGCTTTGCGAAGATTCGTTAACATTTTGGTTCTTCGAACTCCAATACAACACGAAATATGCTTAATTAATGTATCTTCTGTAGGTCTTAGATAACTCACAAACTTCAGTCACGCGGTTATAATATTACCTAAACAGTATTCCAACTTGGTCGAGACTTAGATATATTATAATGTATGCTTACAGCCGCGTGGTACCTGAACACGCGACAGGGCTACGGTATTTTAATTTCATAAATAAAGTCAAACTAGACAGTAGTTGGACTTTAGTTATAGTATTGCGATTATATTTTTTTTATATGTTAACCAAAAAACATATTTTTAATGAAACAGAAAGTGTTCAATAAAGAGTATTTTGCTAATATTGTTACTTTATTTTAAAAAAATTGTTTGAGTTTAATTCTGACTTAAGAACAAATTGGACCTTTTAGTTTGCCACCAAAAATATTTCGGGTCTACTTGTTAATCCAAATTTTTCGTAAACTTTAAACCAGAAAATCCGCAATCGAATATAAAGCTATATCGGAGAACATAATTTAATATGAACTCGTTCTTATTTTAACAAACAAAATCAGGCGAATATAAAAACAACACACCGACCTTTTCCCACTGCAGCACAGTCGCGACTGCATGTAACCCTCGTGTAACCTTCGATTGTGGCGTGTAGGTATAGCGATATATTACGACTGTTTGTATGAAGACAAAATACTGTATAGATATTAATACTGTGCTTCGGTGGTTTTAATAAATTTACGCTTACTATATTAGCTTAAAGAATTAACTACATTGAATAAATAATTATGAATATTAAATGTTTTAATCTTATTTACTTAATTGTTGAAGGCTTTGAACTCTTATATTAATACAGCTGTAATAAATTTTAATGGAATGAAATATTACCATTTTCCATATAAAATTGTAACATAAATCAACCGGATTCGGGCGTTAAAACAAAATATTATGAACGAACACCAGACTATACTGAAACTTATAACACCAATATTTTTTTATATGAAAGGTGGGTCTGACGCGATTGTTCTTAGACATGTTTCATGAAAATCGGTTGTGCCGTTTAAAAGTTATGGGGGTTAGAGTGGTGAAGGAAACCTGAAACCCTGAAACTACTAAAAACTGAGGTCATTATATTCACTTCCACTATTTTCTATAGTAAAATCATTAAGGGATTACATTTAAAATTATTTAGAGTATAAACCTAAATTTAATATTTAAGAAAAATACCCGATTCCAATGCCTTAATTTACTTAAAAGTAAAACACCATAATATAGTAATGTGCATGCGTTGCTCTTAAATTTGATACCCAACTCGAGTATATTTGCAGATTTTCGGTCCCCACTCTCACCCCCATAACTTTTAAAAGGTTCAACCGATTTTCATGAAACATGTCTAAGAACACCAGGCCAAACCACAGATGAAGTATCTAATCTGTGGCCAAACTCACCTTTTATACAAAAAAAACTAAATTGAAATCGCTCTATCCGTTCGGGAGCAATGATCTCACAGACAGACAGACACACAGACACGTCAAACTTAAAACACCAATATTTTTTGGTCGGGGGTTAAAAACATGTTTTAATTGTACACGGAACTCTTCTGTAGTATGTGTCTATCTCATATTTATCAAATTTAGTTTTTATGCGTCTATTTAAACGTTATAAATTAATGGTCCTATTTTTGAAACTAAATGATTGACATAAGGTGTGACTGAACAACAATAGAGCAATAATTTTAAATTCCGCCCAAACAGGATTCGTTTTGAATGACAATACACGCACAATAACGACACTTCCTACTATCTCTATTTAGGCGTTTGGGCTTCTACACCTGCTGACACAAATTTAATTATTTGATAGTAACGGTAAGCGGTACCATGATGACGGATTTTGAGTTTTCCGATATTTCAAAGCTGTTGCAAGCGCCATGACCACGGCATAAACTTTTGTATTTGCGGTTAGGCAGATGGTCATGCCATTCACAAAAGAACCAGTCTATCCTCTTTCTGAGTCTTTTATTGCGAGATTGACAAACACTTGTGTTGTTACTACATGTTTCACTCTCGAACGCGACTCGATCACGACACACTACACTAACCGTGCCCTGGCGAGTGACTGATGATACATATTTTAGATTTTTAAATAACCACACTACAACATTCCACGTAAGACAATGATAATAAATAGTATTTTAAATATTATTGTTAAAACCATAATAATTTAAAAAAGTGTTGATACCTACTAATTAGATCGGCAGTAGAAATATTACTTTATTTGAGAGAACAGAATATATTTCATATAATGTCTCATAAAAAGCAGTTTTGGCGTTTGATTGCTTGAGATTTTTTAAAGTACATTAACTTGTTCTGGGGGAATATATATGCACAAAGTAGTGCATAGGATTTTGTCTTACTTCTCTAACATTAAAATGAACATTAATAATTATTTTTTATTTCAAATGAAATTATTGTTAAACGAATTGCATGAAACCTGAAAAGTATATCATAATTTTGTATGCATTGTTTTAAAAATTTCGAGAAATAATATTCAACACACATTTTCGCGTACAATGCGATCTCAAGAACTGAAGTCGTTGAGCGGCTTATTAACAATTAAAATGGAATTAAAGCCTTTTGTAAAATCCGCATATGCATGCCCGTATGAAAGCTCTTTGCGCGTTGCAAATATATTTAAATATGGTAAAGTTTTAAGATACTGTTATTACAACAAAGTGATGACAGACTCACAATCCATGACATAATCATCAGGAAGAGATGACAGGCGTGAAAGAATTCCATTGTCTAGTTAATATATTTTTATGTCAAGTCATTTTAGACTAGCATAGCAAGCTACCTACAACCTAAAAAGTAATTGTTTCCTCTTCTATACAATATTATAAAGGCAAATAAATAAATAAATATTGCCGAACAATCCACACAACAACATCTAGCCCCGTGGTAAGCTATAAGCTTGTGTTACGGGTACTAGACATTTGATATACTTAATATAATAGACATACATAGATAGAAATTTTTCTTATACATACAAAACACCCAGACCAAGGAGAAAATGCTTGCAGAACATACAAACACCTGACCCCTCGGCGGGAATCAAACCCGCTACCTCTTGCACCGCAAGCGGACCTCCGCCCACCGCTTAATATTTTTTAATGAAACAGTTTGCCAAGGGCCTCATAATACATTTGACAATGAAAAAATATATCTTCTATCAATCCATCTATCAATAGGGTAGTTGAGTATCATTAAAAAATTTAAAAAATTGTTAGAGGTATAATGAACTGTAGTAATTGTAGTTTTTGACCAAAAATACTATTATGTTAGTAAAAAAGACGATTTTTTTTAATACTCTTATTAATATATTTTTGTATTTTCGTCTCTGATTACGTGACTCAAAATGCTACTTTTCAAAATGGCCTTGATATGCCGTACTGTGTCGTAGCTGAGTAGTACATAACTGTAATGCCCTAAACCGTCTGTAGCAGATTTACGACACGAGTTGAGTCACACGGGTGCCATATTAGAGGCAACCGTTTTTTGCGCACTTTTAGCAATTAAAATAAAATAATAAATAAGAAATCAATGAAAATGATTTCCTAAAATTAGTCTACTTAAATTAGTCTATTGAATTAAATGAAAATTGATTTTACTAAAATATTGGATGGTATGCTTTTTGTATCAATATTGTGATTGCAGTGTGAGTTAAGCAATTTTGCTTAGAGAACAGGAATAGATATTCCTAGCTAAATATGTATAGATGAAATCAGATACAGATTTAAAAAAGCCTTAGATACGAACGGACACGCGAGATCCCCTGATTAAAGCCACTCTCTGCCTGGATATTGCATTGCATTTGTATTATCTAATTATACTGTGATCATCTGGGTAATGCAATAGGATAATTAACTGAGATAAGAGGAATTGGTAGGTCTGAACTGGTATATCCACATAATTATATATAACAACTATATAATCCTACATCTACACCTACAACTCCGCTGGTCAGCTCTACTGCCAAGCATTCCTAAGCATGCGTGTTTAAATCAAAATTTGGTCTGGCCAGTCACATAAGAGCCCATAGCAGAAAGTGCAGAAAAGGTCGCTGTCATCGAAATCGATGTGGAGGTCTATAAAATAACTATAAACAGGCTGTTCTAAATATTATTTTGGTTGCAAGTGCTTTTGAAAATGAAAATTGGGCTAAACCTACTAGCCCGCTACAAAGCCACCGCCTAAACCGTTTTTATGCGGTGACGGGTTCGATTCCAGGGATCAAGTGTTTGTATGTTCTGCAATAATTTTTCTCCGTGGTATGGGTGTTTAATATGTATACTAAAAATATGTATTTAAGTATGTCTATTATATTAAGTATATCAGATGTCTAGTACCCGTAACATTAGCTTAGAGCTCGGGGCTAGATGTTGTTATGTGGATTCTCGGGAAATATTGATTTATTTGATATAACGTTTATGAAAAGCATCTCTTATGTTCTATAAACTTAATAACGAAAAAGTTTTTAATATAATACGTTGAAGGCTTAAGTTTATGATATTGAGCTTACACGGTAACAAAGTTTTGAGTACAAAAGCCTTCTCAACAGCAAATTAACATGCTTGCACAATGCATGCCAATTTGAAGAGAACGCCGTTCATTATACACACCAAATTTCTGAACTGTTTTGACGTTAGCCATAATAAAAATACAAATACTTTGATACAATATAATAAAAATACTTTAGTACATATTCAAAATCTTAACAAAGCTAAACTTTAACAAATTATACATACGTTGTATGGTCGCGCCGTGGTCGAAATTCAATCATAATATTTTGAAGCAAAAATAGCATTATTCGCAGGTTTTTTTTTACTTTGCCTAAGTATTACGAGTTGGTTTATCAAATTTGACGTATATCCTTAGCACATTATCGCAATTTTCATAAGGACTCATTTCAGTAACATGTGTTTAAAAAAAATCAAAATCTGCTTATTGTAACATTTTTATTTACATATTTATTTTGTATACCTATGGGTATAACTTCATAGGTATTATGTATAGGAGTGCCCATAGATTTGTACAGTTTGGCTGTAACAAATGATCAAGATAGCTCCTTCTTCTGTAACGAGAAAATGCTGTTGGTTATTTTGGCTTTTTGCTTTCCATGAGGAAATATTAGTTATGTGACACATAATCCAAATTTTGTTTTAACCGCCTAATTAATGCCTCGGTGGGCGAAGGTCCGCTTGCGGTGCAAGAGGTAGCGGCTTCGATTTCCGTCGATGGATTCAATCCTTATCTAAAAAATCTGTTCAGTTCTAAGAGTAAGTTATCGAGACTTGATCTAACGCATTTTATGAGTTTGTTCCCACATTTTAGCAATAAAAAGAACATAAATAGAAACTTTGAATAATAAAACACCCATTCAAAGTTTATCAATAAAGTAGGGGATAAATAAAGGACTTTTGTGCTTCGATAATAAATCGATGTTTACTATCTTTTGTTGTTCATAAGCTTGTAAATCTACGAAACGATAGTGTTCGGGTCGTTAGATAGTTATTACTTTGCTATAAACAGAAGAATAGCCCTTGTATTTGACGCAATATTTGTTTTTTAACTTCGCACAGTCAGTCTGTGTCTGTTTGTCTGGGACATCATAGCTCCCGAACGGATAGAGCGATTTCAATTTAGTTTTTTTTTTATGAAAGATGAGTCTGGCGCGAGTGTTCTTAGACATGTTGCATAAAAATCGGTTGAGCCGTATAAAAGTTATGGGGGTGAGAGTGGGGAAGAAAAACTGAAAATCTGTAAATATAGTCGAGTGGAGTATCAAATGAATGCGCATCGCGTGCACATTACTAAATATTATGGTGTTTTACTTTTAAGGAAATTAAGGCATTGAATCGCGTGAAATATAATATAGTTTAGAAAAATAATACATTTTAACAACATCTAGCCTCGTGGTAATCTCAAAGCTTGTGTTACGGCTACTAGACATATGATATACCTACTTGGCATGAGTTAAGCAATATTTGTGGAATGTATTTATTCTATAAGTAATTTTCCATCTGAAGGTTGCCTGGAAGAGATTGCTTTTTAGCGATAAGGCCGCCCATTGTAAATTTTTTTGAGTGTTGGGGCGATTAGGCCTGGTCTGAATTAGGCCTGTAGGCCTAAATGCTCAAAGGCATTTTATTCATTGGCCGGTTAGGCCCACAAATGGAATGTAGACCTAATCGCCGATGAGTTCTTTTTGAATGGGGCAATTAGGTCCAAAGATTTTTCTCTTTAAGTACAGTCAAATCCAAAAGTTTTGTTCTCTTTAATTTCTATTTTATGGAACATTAAACATACCTATGTTATAATAAATTTAAAACTACTTATATAGATCATATAATAATTATTAATAAATAAAATACAAGATGCAGAAGCTGCAAGAAGCAGTTTTGGTCAATTAGATAAAACCAATAATGCGGTCGTATCTTGGAATGCGAGAATTAAGAAATACATTCCAAGAAAACCAAACGTTGGTCAATTTCTTCAAGGAATAGATAAAGATTCCCAATACTTTGGTACCAAATTGAGAGAAACTCATATCCGCATTTCGAAAAGAAAATCAGAAACTGTTGAAAACAACAGACGAATTGAAGATATACTGCAAGAGTTGTTGCATGGTCAAACAAGTGTTGGTCATTGCCTACAAAAGTTAAGAGTTTAAATGTGTTAAAATTTATATTTGATTGATATGGCGATTGTTTTTATAAATAGTGTAATGAAACCTTAAATTTTTTGATATTTTTAAATACTAGTGTGTATTTTTTATATTTACTTACAGACTGATTCAAGTGACTTTTTATGTTATAGTTGCCATCTGACTGATTAATAATACTAATATTATAATTCCTAGTTGTATTAAAACTTTTTAAATTGCAATTGATCTGTGATTATTTTGTAATAATTTTGCGTGTTGTTTTTTATTTTTAAACTTTTTTAATCAAAAGCTGTTTGTTTTTACTTAAAAAAAACTTAGTGTTAATTTTAATATATAATTTTATTAGATTAAGTTTACGAGTATTTGGATTGTTATGTTGGTTGTTGTTTTTAGATACCTAGTATAAAAAAGCTGTTAATCTATGATTCGATAATATTTAAATATGGAAATGTACGATTTGTATTGTATAGTTACCAAGAGGATGATTAGGGGTTTTACTGATTTTTAAGTTTATTGTAAAGTTTATTTATGAATGACTGATTATTACTCGTAGTACCTAGTTGGAGGAAAACCAAAGCAAAATTGCAATCTGTGATTACAATAACACTATAGCATTATTTTAACTGTAGTGTTTTTTAATTAAAAACATTTAACATAAACATGTCAATATTTTGTTTTGATTTATACATGACTAGCTGTGCCCTGCGGTGCTAACCAACAACATATTTATTTGAATAAAGAATAATATTATTATGTTGATACAACTTAAACAAATTATTTCGACCAAATTAGGTACCATAAAAACGGTTTTTGTGAGTTAATCTTAAAAGATAGACATATACTATCGCGGACTGTTTTTTAGATCATTATAAGAGCTATTATTCTTTAATACATATTTTTTGTGTATCTTGAACCGTTTTCACGGCGCACGCAACGGAAGGCTTCAAAGATGAACAATTTCTCCCGTTTCTTACACATTTACCACTATATCTTTGCTCCTATTGGTCGTAGCGTGATGTTATATAGCCTATAGCCTTCCTCGATAACTGGACTATCCAACACAAAAAGAATTATTCAATTCGAACCAGTAGTTTCGGAGATTAGCGCGTTCAAACAAACAAACAAACAAACAAACAAACTCTTCAGCTTTATATATTAGTATAGATATTTATAAATAAAACTTTTGTTTTAATATAATGCAATTTCATTTCACAAAATTTTGTATCCAACTGTACTTAAATATTTTAAAGTATTAGTATTGGGACTAATTGGCCCATAATAATAAAAGCATTGAGAAATTAGTCCTGCAGGACTAAATGCTCAATTCTAAATGCACTGTTCGGCGTTTAGGTCTATAGGCCTAATCCCTAGCAGGCCTAATCGCCCCAACACCCATTTTTTTCTACGTGTGGTTGTATTTAATTGCTCTGTGTGTACAATAAAGTGTTTTTGTATTGTATTGTATTATTACGCATATAAAGACATATACAGCGGCGGATTTTTTTAATGTACTAATAGTACTACTAACGATGTACGAGTAGTGATGCGTCCCGCCTGAATTAATTATATATATTAACAACTTCCCTGTCCCCATACAACTCATTTTGATAGTGTCCCACGTCCACAGGTTTTTTTTATTATTACGCTAAATAACATCATTATAATAACATAAAAATAACTAATATACCATATACCTTATAATAACCATTTTTTTTTACTAGTTTAGTTTTGAGTCACATGTGACTCACGAACGTAGGGCGATAAATTTTCTTTACCACGTTCAATGAATCATATGTGAACACCCACACAAATGCATTTTCTCTCCAAGATCGTTAGTAGCTTCTTCAAGCTATTCTGGACATTCTCTACAAGAAATACCTCGAAATGAAAACAATAAACTCGTCCGAAAAAGATGCACTGGGTGTTATGCCAAATTGAAAAATGAAGGATTATTGGCAAGAAAAGCAAAGCAAGTACACACTGAATGCAAAAGATGTGAAAAAGCATTCTGTTTAGAATGTTATAATGTGAAACATGCTTGATTTATTGATTGATTTATAATATTTTCTTTGAATAAAAAACCTTACATTCCAGTATTATAGTTTTATTTATGGCAAATTTCTTGTATTGATACAATGACAAAATCTAAAAAAAATCACGATTTTTTTTTTATCGTTGTAAACATTAAGTTTTTTGCTATACGTCCACGTATGATTTACAAAAATATCACGTCACGTTCATACCGAAAAGTGTGCCTCAAATCGTGTAGAGAAATGAGTCACCTGTGACTCATGAACTTATTCTAATACGTTCCTATGAGTCATATATGACTCATTGGACAGGGAAGTTGTTAATATTATAAATGTGAATATAAGTTTTTTTACGCTTTCACGCAAAAACTACTGAACCGATTTAATTAAATTTGGTACACAGAATCTCTAGACCCTGAGAAAGGACATAGGCTACTTTAAACCGCGGGAAAGTGTCATTCCGCGGGTAACACCGCGGGGCACTACTAGTTGGTTATAAATGTTATTTTGTCTTACGAATGTAATTGAATTCTTTACAAAAAGTAAATTTTAATTAAAAATTAAGTTTAATTAGTGTCCTTCCATTTAGCCAACACGGCTTTTCAAACAGCCGGTTCAAACCCGGCCACGCACCTCTGGATTTTTCCTCTTGAGAAATGTATGTGCACTTTAAACACGTGCTTTAACGGTGAAGGAAAACATGGTGAGGAAACCGGCATGTTCTAAGAACTTTAAAAGAGTTTGAAGGACATGGGACATTCACCAATCCGCGCTTGGCAAGCGTGGTGAATTAAGGCCTAATCTCTCTCGTCAAGAGAGAAGTGCCTGTGTCCCAGCAGTGGGAACGTTAATAGGGATGGAATTAAAAATAGTAAGTAGTTCAGAAACGTTAAGATTTGACTGTGAACAAAAGTCTTATAATAAGGTTGCAACTCAACTCAAGTAAAACCTAACAATGACCAGATAAATTCACATTACCTACTGTACGAGTATATTTAGTTTAATTTAAGATCACATTCATGCTCCCGAATATATTATTTCTCAATAAATCAATTGAAACAGCGGTAATTGATAGTGCCAACATAATAATATGTAGGTGACCATGGATGGATTGCTGTACAATGCTGCAGTTGAAGTATAAATAAAAAAAATGTTTTTCAGTAAGGATAAATCGTTAGTTCATTATTACTACAGTATTTTACACTAGTACTTGTTAGAGGTGAGGAAAATAAAGAATTTTAAAGCTTTTTTAGGGTTCTGTACCTAAAGGGTAAGACGGGATCCTATTGCTGAGACTTAGTCGTTTGTCTGTCTGTCTGTTTTATGTCAAGAGTCATGATAATCGAATATATATCTATATAAATAAAAATGAATTGTTGTTCGTTAAAACTTGTTGATTAAAACTCGAGAACGGCTGAACGGATTTATCTTATCATAGTCTAGAAATGTTCGTGGAGGTCTAGGGAAGGTTTAAAAGGCGAGAAAAAATCGAATAATTGCCGGGAAAAAAAATTGAACAAAAACCCGTGCGAAGCAGGGGCGGGCTACTAGTTAGGTATACAATTTCCATGTCACAATGTTAGTTACCGTACTCCTCCGAAACGGCTTTACCGATTCCTACCAAATTTTATATGCGTATTCTAATCGAGTGTCTCACGCACGTGGCACGCTGGGCGAAGGTCCGCTTAAGGTGTACGAGGTAGCGGGTTCTATTCCTGCCGGGGAGTCAAGTGTTTTTATGTTCTGCACGCATTTGCTCCTTGGTTTTCGTGTTTAATATGTATATCATTTAATCCCAATTTCGTAATATTTTGCATGTAAATATAAATATACCTACATCCAAATATAATGAACTTCATATTAAATGCGTGGTATTGTTATTAAAAAACCCTTGTTTTGAAGACACAAAAAGGTATACAAAAAGTGGTTCCGTCAGAAGACCAGCGCTGATACTAGTTTTCTAGTAATCAAGCACACATGCCGACCAGCAGACCTAGCCATTTTTCATAACTGATGTTTTTGTTTTCTTCTTATTTCGTGTGTTTGTATCTAGTTATTTATTTTATCTTTTGAACTAATTGCAAGTGATGTTTTTGTTTTCTTCTTATTTCGTGTGTTTGTATCTATTTATTTAATCTTTTGTACTAATTGTAAGTGTATGTTGATATTTAAAATGTTATAGATAATATAATACAAAGGTTGTCTGGAAGAAATGGCTTTAAGCAATAAGACCGCCCATTACGCATGCTAGGTTATATTTGAGTTTTAATAATTTTGTATTTTTGTATAACATAATGGTGTGTGTAATAAAGAATTTTCTATTCTATTATTCTATAGATAACAATTATTTGTTATTGGTTAGGAAAATAAATGTATTTTGTTGGTTTGTTTAAGCTTTAGTTATTTTTCCCCAAAAAAAGTAGCCGATTTACAATAATATAAGAATATTTGTAGTTACCAAGTTTCTGTCAAATCCTTTTAGCAGTTTTGGCGTAAATAAGAAACATAACATAACAAATCCACAAAATTTTGCCCAGTTTTAAAATAAATATAGACATATTGTAAAATGCCATAATTTCCAGCATTCAAAGCAACACATTTAACATCAATGGTCAGTTGATTGAAATAGAGCATTAAGGCATAAGCATGTTTCAACTATTGCATAATTACAGTGTAATTTATCAACTGGAATTCGTAAGTGAATTACCATTCTAATCGTACATTGTCAATTGATATTATATTTTCTACTAAATCAGTGATCTACATTTAATCTTTATCATTAATCATCAGTCGTATGAAATCCTCTGCTAGACTTAGGCCTCCCTTCCTCCTGCTCTTCTCACTAGTTTTAAGCATTTACGGCGCATTTCAGCTTGTGTTAAATAAGAAAGTTCTTACATAAATTATTTGTGCATAGTATTTCCATTTATTTTCAAAATTTGTAAAAAAAAATTGTCTTATTTTTTTTCTTCATCCTCTTTAACTATATTATCAGCACGCGTTCAGTCAATTCTATGTCAAATTCACTAATAACTCTAACTTTTCTTCACTCCTACTTTCAGCCCATATTATTATGTATATTGACTGCTTCAGTGGCGTGGTGGGCGAGAGTCCGATTGCGGTGCAACAGGTAGCGAGTTCGATTCCCGCCGAGGGAGAAAGTGTTTGTATGTTCTGCAAGCACTATCTCCTTGGACTGGGTCTTTCATATCTATACTAATATATAAAGCTGAAGAGTTTGTTTGTTTGTTTGTTTGAACGCGCTAATCTCCGAAACTACTGAATTGAATAATTCTTTTTGTGTTGGATAGTCCAGTTATCGAGGAAGGCTATAGGCTATATAACATCACGCTATGACCAATAGGAGCAAAGATATAGTGGTAAATGTGTAAAAAACGGGATAAATTGTTTATCTTTGAAGCCTTCCGTTGCGTGCGCCGTAAAAACGGTTCAAGATATACAAAAAATATGTATTAAAGAATAATAGCTCTTTTAATGATCTAAAAAACAGTCCGCGATAGTACATGTCTATCTTTTAAGATTAACTCACAAAAACCGTTTTTATGGTACCTAATTTGGTCGAAATAATTTGTTTAAGTTGTATCAACATAATAATATTAATCTTTATGCAAATAAATATGTTGTTGGTTAAGAGTACTTCATCCATTATAACGCGGGTAGCACCGCAGGACACAGCTAGTGTATAATAAAAAAAATATCTTTATATGTATACGCCTATAATATTAAGTATATCAGATGTCTAGTACCCGTAACACAAGCTTAGAGCTTACCACGGGGCTAGATGTTGTTGTGTGGATTGTCCGGAAATATTTATTTATTATATGAAATATCTCCAACGTTGCCTCTTCCTTTTTAAGTGAACCCGCTACCTCTTGCGCCGCAAGCGGACCTTCCCGCCACTGTGGCAGTCATTAGTCCTGATTAATTAGTCTACAATACAAGTTGTTTCTGATCTGGTATATAAAGCGGAAATGGGGTGAAGGGCACGCACCAGGCAAACATTTTTTGTTCTAAGATTTTTCGATTTGGAAGCCCATTTGTCGAAAAAAAATATAAGTGTAAATCTGTATACCCAATTCTTTCTTGAATGATAGCCATAAACTATTATTATTTTAATTGGATACCGTGAGAGGTGATAATTAACGTAAGAACTATCTCATTTAGTATCATAGTAATAAATCAATAAATAAACAGTGGCTAAAATTTTTATTTTAAAACTTCTTTCAGAGGTTAAAAGTTAAATCAACTGATGTGAGGCTAAACATGACAGAGAAATTAGATGAGGCTAAAATAAAAAGAAAAAAGGCCTCTTTCCTAAAAAAAGGCCTCCAAATCGAAAACATGTAGGTACATAATGCTCGCCTAGTGCGTGGCATTTCTTCTTTAAATACTATATCCGAAACACCTTGTATAGTTTGTCATTAAATTATCTGTGTTTGTCGAAATAAATGTTCTTTATTTTATTCTATTGTTTCAGATATTTTGCTATTTCGTTGTGGATTCCCAAACAGTCGTGAGTATAAAGACATCAATTTTAATTACATTTGCTTTGATCGTTAAGTTTCAATGTTTGATACCACATATATTTTGTGATCCTTGATAGTCTAGATGGCGCTGCTATCTAAGCAACTTAAGCTCCGTAACAAAATTAATAAAAAAATAGTTAAAGTGCATCTCTAGATAATTCGAGTAGATTACTGTGAATAGTGTTGGTCATCTCACACATAAAACTGTTTGTGGCTTGCTAAGTACATTCACCGAGAAGAAAAACAACAAAGAATAATACGAAGAAATATCAGGATAAACAAGTATTAAAACAGATTATTAGCTAATAACAGCAGTACTTGGCAACACCCCAGAAACATAAGCACAGATTCTACGCGATAAACAACGGAATTAACATCAATAAGTGAGTAAAATTTCAAAATTTCACTTAATTTGAGCCGTTATAAACAACACAAAGAGACTTCTTTGTTTTGTTGACATCTCATGAGTCACGAATCGGTTGCGGTACATAAAGAGAAATTACGCACCAACTAACTTCAAAATTTCGACGTCCTCATATCAGCTTCCGTGGTGGAGCGTAACGTCGTACAGAATTAAGATCTAGGCGCGACGATTGCGGGTTCGAACCTCCAAATATCGATTGAACTTTTTGCACGTAAAATATAACGAAAAGTCACCAGAACCCAAAATAATGACCTCTTCGGACAATATTATTATAAGGCGGGCTCATTCACAACTGGTTCTCGAAACAACCAGCAAACTAAATGAGTCGGATATGAGTATAGACGAGACAATAGATGGCAGCACCAGTAGTTTACCCGACATATCAACTAATATTAATACTAATGAACAATGTCTTATGGATAAAATACAAAGCCTTCAGTTGGAGTTAAAAAGCGCTCATAACGAAATTGAACGACTACTGCTTGAAAACACAGAATTAAAGAATAATAATAAGGAGTTAGTAAAAAAAAATGTCATGTATAAAAAGCTTGGTACTAGCCCTAAAACACCTATTTACCAGACACGAAAAAATACAAAAATTCAACAAAATATAAAGATGGACAAACACACAGAAATAAACACGTCTAAAAATACCGAAGTACATCAAAAAGAGTTTAAAATCACCTATAAACAAGTTCAGACTCAAACAGATAAAATATCAATGATTCAAAAAGAAACTCAGACTGACTTTGTTTCCGACAAGAGTAACAAAAATGATGTAAAAACACAGACATATAGTGGGTCAGAAAATAAATTATATTTCGCAAAACATGCAAATAATTGTATAACACAAAAATACACACCAAAAATTTGTATTGTAAGCAATAATAAGTATAACAAGGTCCTAGATATCGCCCAGAATACCTTAAGAAATGATTATCAAGTTTGTCATTACTTAACCCCCAGAGCAAGGATTCAACAGATACTTCACGATATACATTCTAAACTTAATGGGTTTACTATGGAAGACTACTGCATTCTGATGTTAGGTGATGAAGACTTTTTCGAAGACTGCAATGTACCCACGATTATAAAATACATTCGATCTACTCTACAAAAGATAACGCAGACAAATGTAATAATATGCGCCCCGTGTTACCAATATGGATTAGGAAAGCAAAATATTAATCTTAAGATAGAAAAATTTAACAAGATGTTGTATAGAGATGTAATCCTTCACAAATATGGCTACCTATTGGATTCAAACAGAAATCTATCCTATGACTACTCCATGTTTCACAAACCAACTGGACGTATAAGTAACTTTGGCCTTCGAGTTGTGTTTCAGCACTTGGCCTATGTGATTGAAACTATGGGGAAAAAATTGGATAATTATAATAATTGTAACATACATGTACCAATAACCACATATGAAGATAACATGAATGAAAATCAGTTTTTTCTTTTATAAGAATCTGAATATTTTACATCAGAATATTGCAGGCCTTCTCGGAAAATCGGACTTACTTACTATTTGTTTGAACGAACTACAAGAGCGACAAAAGCGTGTAGATGTACTATGCATTACAGAGCATTTTATGATGGAGGGACATGAACAATTTCTAGCACTATCCAACTACACTTTGGCGGCCTGCTACAGCCGCAGCGACAGCAAGAGGGGCGGAGCCTGCGTGCTCGTGCACAATGAACACAATAGATGGAAGGAGCTGAATCAAATAAAGGAGTATTCCGTTACGGGTATTTTTGAATGCTGTGCTATAGAACTGATAAATTATAACATTGCAATTATATGTATGTATAGAGTACCTAAGCCTATTTATATTAATTTTTTTATGAGCAATTTGTATAAAGTTTTGTGCGAAATTAGTAGGAAAAAGTACGAAAACATTATATTGGCTGGTGATTTTAATATAGATATTTTAAAAAGAAATAACATCACGCTTGACTTTGAATGTCTATTGTTAAATTATAATCTTAGACTTGCTCTGAAGCAACCCACAAGACTTGGCAGTAGAACTTGCATTGATAATTTTGCGCACAATTTTAAAAAACGCTGTACTACCGAGGTCCTTGAATTTGCATTATCCGACCACACATCACAATTAATTCAGGTTCCGATAAAAAATCTTTCTACTCTCAAATACTGGCGAGTAAAAAGGAGAGATTACTGTTCAGAAAATATTGAAAAATTCAAAAACACATTAGCAAGCATTTCTTTTTCAGAAATATACAATGAACCAGACCCCAACAAAGCGTATGATATGTTTAATACAACTTTTTTAATGTTCTATAATCTCTGCTTTCCATATAAAATGGTTACAATAAGAACGTCAAAACCGGTACATTGGATATCCAGAGGTATAAGACAATGCTGTAAAAACAAAAGAACTCTTTTGTGGGAACTTAGAAAAGCTCCCACGAAATCCAATAAAATAAAATACAATAACTATTCAAAAATTCTAAAAAATATTGTAAAACTAACACAAAAAGCGCGTAATAATTATAAAATAAAAATGTCAATAAATAAAAATAAAACAAGTTGGAATGTTATAAACAGTACAAAACCGTGTCTGCCAAAGAATACAATTGACGAAATAATAATAAATAATTGCTCCATAACTAATCCCATTGACATCTCAAATTCATTTAATAATTACTTCATTGATAAAATAATCCCAATAAATAAAACAGGACATAATGCAACCAAAAACATAACGAAACATAAAAATTCTATCTTCCTTAAACCATGTATTCCATCTGACATTACTAAAATTATAAACTCCCTAAAAAATACAAATAGCGTTGGGTACGATGAAATCTCAACAAAAATATTAAAAAACGTCACGCAGTATGTTTGTACTCCATTAGCTTATTTAATCAATGTATGCATTAGCGCGGGTGTATTTCCTGACGCTTTAAAAGTATCAATTATAAAACCTTTGCATAAAAAACAATCAAAAAAGAATTTGGAAAATTATAGACCAATCTCACTTATACCAGTTATGTCGAAGGTTTTTGAGAAATACATTTATAAATTGCTAAACAACTACCTTGAATCGAATAAGTTGTTTTGTAGTGAACAGAAGGGTTTTAGGGAAAACAAAACAGTCAATGTAGCTCTATATGACTTTCTCTCTCGTGTGTCGTATAACGTAGACAAGAATATACCTGTCTGCTCTATCTTTTGCGACATGACACAGGCATTTGATTATGTAGAGCACAATATTCTACTTGATAAGCTAGAAGCATATGGTGTTAGGGGTAATGCTCTACAGCTCATAAAATCATACCTAGAGAAGAGAAAACAAATAACTCATATCACTAAAATCGACTATAAAACTAAAAGAGAGATGGTTTACGCCTCTCTGGAACGTGAAATTGTGTATGGCGTCCCACAGGGGAGTGTGCTAGGACCTCTATTGTTTCTAACTTATATAAATGATCTACCGAAAGCAACCATACAACATATGTCACTCTTTGCGGACGATAGTACGGTAACGGTAAAATGTGACAATATTATTAATTACGAAAATGACATAAACCTTGCACTGACATCTATTATACAATGGCTAGAAAATAATAATTTAAAAATAAATGTAAATAAAACTAAAGTAATTCATTTCCGACAACGCGATATAGCTGCAGTAAAAAACATTGACATAAAATATAATAATAACAAAATCGAAGAAGTTGACACTACAAAATTTTTAGGAGTAGACATTGATAAAAAATTAAACTGGAAACAACATGTAGAGAATGTTTGTAAAAAAGTAAATAGCCGAGTTTACGTACTACATAAATTGACATTTTTAGTGAATGAGGAAACTCTACTACTTGCATATCACGGCTTGATTGCCTCGATTTTAAGGTACGGTTTAATTTTTTGGGGTAGCTCTACTGACGTTGTAAAGGTATTTAAGTCACAAAAAAGATGTATTCGAACCATGTTCCGTATTACAATGACTGATTCTTGCAAACCACTTTTTAAAAAGTATAACATTTTGACGCTACCATCTATGTATATTCTTGAAACAGTTATGTTTGTTAGGAACAACCCTGACCTGCTTTGTCAGGTTTCTGATACTGTTCCCCGAAACAGACGAGACCAACTTAAGGTCTGTGGTCTCACCTGCAAAAAAAAATTGATGCGCAAAAGTTTGTTTGGAATGTCGTCTATTTTATATAATAAACTTCCGCAGACAATTAGAAAGTTGACAACCGGAATGTTTCAGAGAAGGCTGAGAGCAATTTTACTAGATAAATGTTATTATGATATTAGAGAATTTTTAAATGACAAGTCTATTGACAAAATTTGACATTAGGTACAATTTTAATTATATATGTGATGAAAAATGATTAATTGATTAATTTAATTTAAATAATTTTATGATAAGATGACATTATGTAACAAATGAAATTGCATGCTCAATGGGTAATTTACATTGATACTAATTTATATATTTAAGATCTTTTATGTACATGTAAATGCAATAAATAATTACTTTACTTTACTTTACTTTACTTGATTCTCACGATTGAAGTTATGTACAATGAACTTTACATTAGAATTATAGTCTGTATTTATCAGTTGAACTATATACTAATAATAATTGAAATGTGGTTGTATCTTTAATTATTATTTAACAATAGGACTTATTCAACAACAACTTGCAACAAAATTAGTCAACCGGACCCAAAGTGCTGGTTCCGGCGGGCCCAGCCTACTAAACAAAGAGTATTATGTTCAACTCTTATGATAATGTTTGTAACTATTGGAGTTGGTAAACCACTGAATCGAACTATCACTTTATGTTTGAAACTACTTCTTTAATTGTGATCCTTGTTTGTTCTCACGATTGAAGTAATATACTGTCTGTCTGTATTTTTACTGGGAAACGAAATACTCGCAATGCTATAAATGTGGCTCTATTCTTCATTATAATTAAACAATGGGACTTTTCTTCAACTAAATGTAAATTAATAATAGGTATAAATATATAAAATAAATAAATATAAATATAACAAAAAGAATAATATAAAAAAAAGATTTCTGTTTAGTCCGGCTGACAGCCAGTCAATTAATACCTTTTTACATAAAAACAAGGATGCATAAACGACTTGCACATTTATTATGTCTTCTTCTTCTTTTATATGATGGCGTCCGTGTTTATTCTGTCATATACTCTATTATTGGAGTTGGTAAACCACTCAATTAATTAACTGCAACGGTGACAAAAGTCTGAATGATATATATATATTTTCTGCCATTTTGACAAGATAAGGAAATCATTTTTTTTTTTTTTTTAATTTAGGCTTGTTTAAACGGAAACAGCTAATATTCAATTATTGTCATTGAGCTATATCGTCGCCGGCAATCATAGATAAATTATGCCGAAACAGAACTACTAAACTCCAAATAAATAGTAACACATTCGCTATAACTCACCGGCGGGTGATGAATGGGAAGTTTGAATGTAATTGAATGAGGTCAAAGCCTAAGAGCCATGTAATTCCTTGGATATGACTGATTATTTGCCGGGTGTTGTGACCATTCATCAAGATTGGGATTGATTTTCTTGTACTGCTAATGTAAAGAACCTTATCTGATTTTATGAAAAAGTAAGGAAACCATTTTACAAAAAAGTTTTTAAGGCATCAATATCTGCAATAAGTATAATATTTTTGGCGGTTTTTCTGTTCACGTGGTGCTAAGAGCAGTCTCTGGTAGGCTTCGACCGCGGCTTGTCACCACCGTCTCTGGGCCAGTGCGTGAAAGATTTTACGTGTTTCGTAATGTGGTGCGGAAAAGCCATCCAGTTAGTTGCATCACTTTACATAAGGTGAAATTGTGGTCATAATAATGGCTTATCTAGCATAAAAAAAAACAGAAATGCAATTCAGCATTTCTGTTACCGTGGGACCACCGGTCGGTCACGTCAGACCACATTCACGGTTTATTATCACGTCTTTCCATAGTAAATTTAGGTATTTTCTAAATAAATATCTACTTGATGTCCCTAACAGGTTCTATTTAGTCAAATAGCAATATTAATTACTCTTAAAGTTCTTCAAAACAGAACTACGATTCCTGTCTTATTAAAGACACTATAAGTAAACTTTAACTTTAATTTGACTGCCTCGGTGGCGCGGTGGGCGAATGTCCGCTTGCAGAGCTAGAGGTAGCGGGTTCGATTCCCGCCGAGGGTAAAATTGTTTGTATGTTCTGCAAGCACTTTTCTCCTTGGTCTGGGTGTTTAATATGTATAATAAAATATCTATATATGTATGTATATTATATTAAATATATCAGATATCTAGTGCCCGTAACACAAGCTTAGAGCTTACCACGGGGCTAGATGTTGTTGTGTAGATTGTCCGGAAATATTTATTTATTTATTTTAATGTTATAAAGTTTAGTTATTTAAATGTTCTTCCAATATTTTAGTAAAGTTGACGTCAAAGTTGACGTTGACGCACATTACTTTACTGAAAATTGTTATTCGACTAAATAAAACTTCTTGGGGACATCAAAGAGAGATATAAATAGAAAATACTCTACACCTAATAACTTAGACAGTATTATTTAGCCCTAAAAAGTTATACTCAGTATTGGGTTATTTAGGCTGCGTATTACGATGTTGAAGTATCTCTCTCTCTCTCTGGGGTCGTTCCCTCATGGCTAAGGATCGTGGTCATCATAGGTTGTGGACAACGGTGCTGTGGTGCACCTGGATTTAATAATCTGCCGCCAACGGTGCCTATCCATGGCGTCACGGACAACCGAGCAGAATTTAGATGAGGAAGAGGCCTTCACTTGATTGGACCATCTGGTTGTAGACCGATCACGGGCTCTTTTACCCTCCGTGTTTCCAACTACGATCAGCTTCTCCAGTTGTTGTTGAAGTTTAAATTATCATGGTTTTTAGCAATATTAAAATTTGAAACGATTAGTTCAAGAGGCTATTGATGATGGTTTCTAACTCTCTGGTATCTGTATCTGAATCCTGTAGTGCGGCTATGTAAAAATCTTTAAAGTGTACCACTAAACCGCCAGGAAACAATTAAATTTAGTGTAGTGTGTCGTGATCAAAGTCAAAGTCAAAACGTTTATTTCCTTAGACGCTTACGCATACATGGATCGAGTTGCGTTCTAGAATGAAACTTCTAGTGTTTGTCAACCTTGAAATAAAAGAGCCAGGAGAGTAGAGTGGATCGCTTGTGAATAACCGCCTACCTAGTCACAGAGACAATCAGTTTATGCCGTGATCATTGCGCTTGCAACAGGCGTCGAAATATCGGCAAACTAAAACCGTCCAATCATGGTATGTTACCCGATTCAAGTAAATTTTAAATTATAATAAAGGTATCCACACACACAATTTAATACTGATTACCAACTTTACCCACAAATCCTTGTCAATGGATTATATCAGTTGGTAATCATATTTTTTTTCCAAACCCACCGTACACCATACGTCAGAAATACAACACTGGAACCCAAACACGGGAGCAAACATACAAGCGGCGGAACATCAGTCAATTCTCCGAATATACGAACGCTAACTCAACGCTTTGATTTATTAGCAATACGCTACGTGCTCCCAATAGCTTTCATTACTGGATGCAGACTGCTTCCTGTGACAATATCTTGCAATCACTGCATCAACTGGAAGCTATGGGTTATCGAACGGAAATGGAGAACTATTGTGCTTCGTCTGAGTGGGATTTGCATTCGGCGCTTGTTTACGGATGTATCAATTTGTTTGTTTATTTTGTATATTCATGGATTGGAATAAAAATGCAAAAGGTATTCTGTTTATGAATTAATAGCAGTAACCCGCGTTTAATGGATTTTCACGCTGTTAAAAAAATGCCTCAAGACTTCTCAAGCCTTAGAAAAACAGTTTACCAAAACTTCATTCAAATTGGTCCGATTTCCACAATGGCGCACGCTTATATTCCTTGCTGCACCCACATGCGGCCAATTTTCTCTGTATAAAACTCTCGACCACTCTCAACGTTTGTCTATATAATTAAAATTAATTGCAGCAGGTGATCGGGCTTTCAATTTATCGTATCAAAAAACAGAGAAATAAACATTCAATTGGCATTTATTTTATACCGATTAAACTACTCAAATATGGAGTCGACGAATTGCATTCGATCAATAAGGGACTCTTTAATCTTAAGTGCAAAGAGGAAATAGTACCAACTGCTTTGAATAGTACGTAAGCCTTTTATATAAACAAAGGTGATGGTACCGATTGCAATTCCTACCACAAAATTTTATTCCTAATAGTCCCTGGGAAAGTCTTCGCCAGGTTAACCTAAAACGACTAGTACTTACTCTCACGATGTCTGATACCCAAGTCGGCTTCCAACTTAACCTATAAAGCTATATCTCCATACGTCAACTAGAAGGAAGTACAGGGAACTCCGCATCAGTACTAAGGTAATCTATAGTTATTGTTATAAATAAAATACTCCCTCCGCGTCTATCTATCTTTACGACGAGGTTAAACTCAATATCTACTGTACGGATGTTAATAGGGGTTTCAGCAATTATTATAGTGATTTAAGAAGGTTTTTCGTATCCCTATATAATAATTGTTTAATATAGTTTAAATTTAAATACCTTATGTTATTTTTTTATTGTTTTATCATGCATTGGTCTTTGTAATATTTTTCAGTTCTTTTGTGTGCAATAAATAATTGTTATCTTATCGTATCTTAAGTTTTCGTCAAAATGATTTTATTATTATATTTCTGCTAAGTACTTTCCTTTATCCAATTTTAATTAAAAAAACTCTTCATTTCATACTCTTTAAAAACTTATATTGGCAGTATGGTACAAAAAGACATCTTCAGCTTATTTAATTTAAACGTTTTCACTCAAGAAATGCATCAACGTTCAGTCAAAGGAATTTCAAGAATTCATTTAGAAGCAACGATCACAGTTTAAATTATTTTGTCGTTCCCAAGGTAGGTATCACAAACAGATAGGAGAATATAAATTGTCATTTTCCTATGCTATTACTTAAATTAATCCTCGAAAGAAGAAAGAAAGGTTGCACATACGTAGTATTTTTTTTATGTCAGATAAACCTTCATTTCACCACAATCTCACCTGATGTAAAATGACGATGTGGTCTAAGATGGGGCATGAAATCTTGAAGTATAGATTCCAATGTTACCAATAATATTACAGCCATGATTTGTTCGTAAATTTGTCGATATGGATATCATACTCAGAAATAACTTATCGTTTGGAATAAATTTTTCTATTATGATTTAAATGTTTGTTAAGTTTATATGGAACTTTTTTAAAAATAATAAGATTTGTATAGTCGCGTAATAGGTACATTTTTTATGAGTTATAAATCATTATCAATTTACAACGGATTGTAGTTGTATCTGCTTCATCTTTAGCATCGTAACAATTTTGAAGATACATTCGTAGACAAAAATATCCAATATGTTTTGTTTAATTCGTAAATTGAAAATCCCTTAACCTTAAATAGGGTACAAAGGTTCAAGGGTCTAAACCGGCAATTAAATTGCGTGAAACAATGAATGTGATATTTATCTCAGTTAAGTTAAATCAGAGGTATTCTGACTATTGCATTTATGTCGAACATTCGAAGGTTGTCCAAATATATAAATAAAGTAAATAAATATATCCGGACAATCTAGACATCTGATATTCTTATTATAATAGATATACATACATATTTTTATGAAATATGGAATAATTAATTTCTAGGCGAATTTGATCCTACGTCGAGTTCGTTTCTGCCTTCTGGGTAGACAAGACGGACAAGAGTTAGTCCATAAATTTAACAAATTATAATATTTATTAATAAAGGAAACAAAACATTGATGTTAGATTTAATGGTAATTTTTTTCCAACAAAGAACACCGTTATCATAAACTAGATAACAACAAAAAACGTAATTCAACCTCCACTGAATCATGAACAAAACATTAAGAACAACGGACAAAGAAAACAAAAATCAACTTTTCCCATTAAAGGCGTCGGGTCCTCGGATTTGAATCCCGCGGTCATTAGAAACTCAAGTTTATCATACATTTTAATAAACTGAACAGCTGCTGAGGCGCAAAGCTTGCCATTCACAAAGCGACTAACTTGCGCTTACAACGGCGGCGGTCAACGACCAACACAAAGGCAATATTCTATTTATGAAAAAAAATAATGCTTGTGAATTACGTTAGTTTTCTTTGGACGTAAGAATAAAAAGGTAATCTGATTTTTTATATTCTTCCAATACAACAATCTGTAAAGTCAATAAAAAAGTTAATTTAATCATTATAAAAGTAAGTGATTCTACACAAAATTGTATATTTTGGCAAATAATGTTACGGAATCGAGTAAGAATCTAATGATATTATTTATCTTCTTACTAATATTATTCTCTAAAAAATACTCCAACTAATAATTAAAGTAATACTTATTCACTTATGTACATACAATATGTTTATACTATATTTTTATGTAGATATCTATATGATAACGATATTTAGATGATATTGCAATATTTAATATTGTACTCTTGTCTCCTTTCTATTTTAAGTAAAGTATTTTTCATCCTGAGGTTGCCTGAAACAGATCGCTTTTTAGCGATAAGGCCACCTTTTGTTACACTTGTTTTTTATATTGTTTTCCGTGTTAATATTCCTATGTTGTTTACAACAAAACGTTGTTGTATTGTATTGTAAACTTTTATTATTTTTTTAAATGGTTGTAAGTACTTCATTATAATTGATACTTCATACTCGTTAACGATTTCTTATTTGAAAAATCAAAACGATATTCTCAAGAACATTGCTAGTATTCTCAGAACAGCATTTGATTAATTTCTCAAAGAAAATGATGGGACTAGGTACTTTTTAAATAAATTCTTATGTCAAATGAAAAACAACAAGATATTTACAAGAACATTGCTAGTATTCTGAGAACAGATTTTGATTTATATCTAAAAGAAAATGATGGGATACCTAGGTATTTTATTATTTATTATTTACCGGTCCAGTTCGGTTCTACGAATTTTCTATTCTGTTCTAGATAAAGCAGAATATTTTACCAATTTGTGTAGTCCTCATGCCTATTGAAGCCGGATTAGCCGTCACTCAAACTTAGCCCTCCGGGCTGGGCCAGTGCCTGAAGCGATTTTTTCGTGTTTCGTAATGTGGTCTGGAGAAACCCTCTAGGTCTTCATGCCCCATCTTAGACCACATCGTCACTTAACATCAGGTGAGATTGTGGTCAAATGAAGGCTTCTTCAGCATAAAAAAATAAATGAAATAAAATAAGGACTGTTATGGAAATACCTAGTAGGTTGGATGGGATAAGATTGCGCGGGAGATAAAACGACGCATAATTTATAATAAGGTTATATCGTGAGACTCGATACCTAAATTAAGTTGCGTTTTGTAAACGATCACAAACGCCCTTTGCTCCCAAAAAAATTGCTACAGGATAAAAAAAACTTTTACTTACAAATATCTTTGTATATTTATAAATGTGATCTTATTTTTTATGCTTTTAATGCATTCTTGTACGAAAAATTAAAGTAATTATATTACTTAATTATTATTTCATCACTCCTGCAGAAGTGGTTCGACTATTTCCTAAGCTATGGCAGTAATATCGCAGTTATATCATGTTCAGAGAGGTATCGCATTGTCTGAAATTGCACACATTTTGGGCATAAGAAACACTGCGCGCGCAATTTTACAAGTCAAAAGTTAAAGTTTTTCTTGTCTCATGTAATAAGAGAATTGGGGGAGTGTTAGCTGTTGTAACACCCTCAAATTTACAAAGAAAAATGTATCTAGTAGTATATCAGTGACCTAAAACCCCATAGTACACAAGCTCTGCTTAGTTCGGGGTAAGGTGATACTGAGTGATAAGTCCGATAAAATTTAATTATTTATTTAATTTATTGTTATGCACGCAGCATTACATATAAGGAGTGGCGGCATGGTAACTGTCCAGACATCAATTGTTCCTGCGCTTTTATTTGCGATGTGAGCAAATAATATTCGCGCAACCTTATCGATATTTTTTACACGATTATGTACGAAAATGCGCGATTCCTAAATAGTGATTTTAGTCTATTTACTCAGAAGACTAAATATTTTTGTTACCATTCGTATAATATTTTGTGGCCATATGCATATGGTAAAGTAGATAAATGATTGATATCAAAAGATCAACATTTTTCTTCATTTTATAACCGATCGATTGTAAACTGCGCATACTTATACCATACTACTTATGCTCAAGACCTTTACCAGTATTCTCAGAAATAAGCTTCAATAATTGTTAAAGAGATTTAAATAAAATATTGAAAGTAGGTACTTCCTAAATTTATTCATATTTCAAACGGGAAATCAGTAAAATTCTCAGAAAAGTTTCACATTATCACTCCAAAGGTTTCAAATAAGCTTCAATAATTGTTAAAGAGATTTAAATAAAATAATGAAA
Source organism: Gymnoscelis rufifasciata (assembly GCA_929108375.1). Lineage (NCBI taxonomy): Eukaryota > Metazoa > Arthropoda > Insecta > Lepidoptera > Geometridae > Gymnoscelis > Gymnoscelis rufifasciata. Next base: position 4,096,616 of record OV815302.1, on the reverse strand, counting down.
GTAGGTACTTCCTAAATTGATTCATATTTCAAACGGGAAATCAGTAAAATTCTCAGAAAAGTTTCACATTATCACTCTTAAGGTTTCAAGTAGGATGCCGCTCAGTGAATACTCGTAGTATGTCAAAAAGGTTCTTCATTTTATTTATATTTTCCTGGGTCTTTCACCTTTCGAGATTTATGGCCGCAATATTCGTAACAGTACATTTAATGTTATGACATCTTCTTATTATATTTAAGACGGTCTTTTAAAAGCGGAAATTGTTATCCATACTGAGTGGCAGGTTCTTTTGATGTCTGAAAATAATTTAGTTGAAGTAAAATTCATGAGCATTCCACGTAACGTTGACGGCAAAACGTGGTTTGTTCTACATTATTATTTTAGTAACTGTATAATTTTAGGATGAAAAAACTATGTGGCTATTTGTCTGTGGGTTTATTAAGAAACATTTAGACATAATAGTAGTAGCTATAATATTGCACCTGCAATATTTTGTGATGATGAGATGGCGGGAAGAGCTCGACGCCCACCTAACATCGTGGCCTGAAGTAGCCAGCAATAGAGGCGAATGGAAAGAGAAAAGGGAGGCCTTTGCCCTGCAGTGGGACAGGATGGCTAATAAATTAATAATAAAATAAAATAATAAACATTTTGTGAATTAAAAATCGGGTAGGACGACCAAGTGATTCACACACAGTTCTGTGTGATAACCACCAAAAACTAGATTATAAGCTATGCATATTCTGATCTCATGTGCATGAAAGACTGACAAACATAACCTATCAAGATTTCACGGATGATATGGCATTATAAGATAAGATATATATATATTCTTTATTGCACACATACATAATTAAAGCACAACACAATACATAAAGTACTTAAGACTATGAGACAAATGGCGATCGCTGGTGGTCTTATCGCTAAAGAGCGATCTCTACCAGACATTATCATCATAATTAGTTGTAGGACATCCACTGCTAGATTCTGCTATTTTTAATTATCGTCCACGTCTCGGCTCATATAGGACATCACTAGTATAAAATATAGGTAAGTAAGATAATTTAATCCCATAAAAAGCAGACAAAGCCACAGTGACAAATTAAATGGAAAATACAGAAAATGATGTTAAAATATTTACAAAAGAAACTTTAGGTTCTAAACAAGTCGACCCTTAACAAAGCCTTTTGCTAAGCTTGATTAATCAGAGGCGCTCTTAAAGCATTTTAGAATTTGTCGCAAAGTAAATATAAAAAGAGTTGAATATTATAGTAGAATAGACGGTAGTTTGGGACGGAAAGTCCTTTCAAAATTTAACAAACTTCTTTAAAATATTCATATTAATATCCATAATAATTATTTATTTATTTATTGTTTTATTTATTTATTTCACCACACTATAACAATGGTTGTTATATAAGGCAAGTCAGTTTACAATTTAATCCTTAAAATATTAAACAACTAAAAATAATATAAACATTTTGGAATATAATTAATTGACAAATATTGCAAGATTCATATTAGATTAATTTTAAACAAGTGTACATTAAAATGTTTCAAAATTATTTTAAAATAAAAAATAAAAAGTACCTACATTCAAAAGTCATCTCATCAGACATAAATAAAAAATCAATTATTAATTTTCTGTAAAAATGAATGTTCTGTTAAATTAGAGTTCATAAATTCGTTTAGACAATAGAATGGATTATTTATAAAGAAATATTTAATTTTATGTTTAAATTCTGAATAATTTTGAATGCTAGATATATTTATAGGTAATTTGTTGAACATAAGTATCTTATTATATTCCCCTTGCTTTTGCACTTTCTTTAGTCTAATATTCGGCTTGTTTAGTCTTTCTTTATTTCTTAAATTATAGCTATGTCTGTCCATATTTTTTTCGTAGTTTTTATTGAACGTTTCTAGAAGGCTTTTATAAATATATAATGAGATCACGGTCATGATTTAAGTTTAGGAAAGTAGTTACGAGCTGATGTTAATTGTCTAATACCACAGATAATTCGAATTGCCCGAATCTTAAAATAAGTTATTTTTTAGGTAATCGCCGATTTTTTTTTTGCTGGATATGCTTTCATTTGACTACAATCTCACCTGATGTAAAGTGACGATGTGGTCTAAGATGGAGCATGAAGGCCTAGAAGATGGCTTCTCCGGACCACATTACGAAACACGAAAAAATCGCTTCACGCACTGGCCCAGCCCGGAGGGTGGTGACAAGCCGCGGCCGAAGCCTACCACCAGAGACTGTTCTTAGCACCACCCGGAGGTCACGTGTAAGGATTCAGAGGGTTACCACTTACGGACGTGAACAGACAAAACCTCCAAAACCTGTTTTTGGAGTAACACACGTTAAACTTCATAGATAAAGAGGTGAGCTTATTTTTTTTCTGAAATTCACCTCTTTGCTTTTACAACGGGGCTTGAAGTGAGAAACAAGAAATTTGCCAGGGAGGTTCTTTATAGGATATCAACCTTAGCAAAGAACAAAATAAACGATACTCCAAGGGGAAAAAGGTGGGTTGGAAATTGATATCAAATTTCTACGTTACGTAATTTACGTATTTTTTGTTAAAATGTTGTTACGTATTTGTTGGCAATATTATAAGAGCGGGCCCGCGGGACTGATATTTGAGTGCTCTGAAACCGCCCATCCAAATAACCACTGGATTGACTATGACCAGCCCCTACCGCTATTTACAGCTATCTATCTATTTTTACAGGTACGTGATATTGGTCATTCTGGTGTTTTATCTGTATCCTTATGCTTTTAGTCTAAATTTCTACACCTTTGGAACTCCGGCTTTCAATGGGAAAAATCGCCATTGTACCAGCGTTATACCTTGCAGTTAGATTGCTCTAATAATCTAGGTTTCTCTGCGTGGGTATACCACCTATGGGCTTTCCGCACCAATCGCCGAGCCACACAGGTCGCTAAGAGAATGTATCGAAATACGTGCTCAAAGATACCATCGCCGAGATTCTCTCGTTCGTGGAGGAAGGAAAGCTTGATTAATCAGAGGAACTCTTGAAGCCTTTAGAATTTGATGATTAAAATTGGAGCTTTTCTCAATACCCTTTGTTTACTCGAATTAAGATTTTACACCGAAAACCTACAGTTTTGTTAAGGCAAATTTTACTGAGAGGTAAAGTTTTTAAATCCGTGTTGGTTTAGTGGGAGGAGACTCGAATTTCATTTCGAAGGTCGTGGGTTCAAACATCGCCACGCACCTCTGGATTTTTCTTCTTGAGAAATGTATGTGCTCTTTAAACACGTTGAGCAAGCAGGCATGTTCTTAGAACTTTAATGAGAGTTTGAGGGACATGTGTGATTCACCAACCCGCAGTTGGCCAGCGTGGTGAATTAAGGCCTAATCTCTCTCGTAAAGAGAGAAGTCCCTGTGTCCCAGCAGTGGGAACGTTAATAGGGTGATGATGATGATGAAAAGTTTTTAGGATTTACCTTTAGGTAAAATCTTTTGTAATTTAATCTTGCCAAATTACAAGGCAAGAGAAGCAAAACATTTTTTATACCAGTACATAATACAATTAACTCACTTATTAATATTTTATGCTATATTTTGTAAAAAATTGCCCTATACTGTTTATCTAGAGTAATTAGATTTTTTTTAATATCTTTGAAGTGAAGAGAGCCCATGTATCTTTCATTTAGAAATAACATACAGTTTATAAAGCAATTATAATAACCTATTTATACAATTTTACGCAGTTAAACTTTAGACTTTCTAAAATGTTCAGTTGTGTAAACGAGTTACAAACACACATTTAAATAATTAACTTGATTAAAAACATGTAATCTACAGGTACTACCGTCTAGTCCAAAATAAGATGGAAAATACAGAGAATAACGTTAAATATTTACAAAAGAACCTTCAGCATCTAAACAAGTCGTCCCTAAACAAAGCCTTAGAGGAAAGCTTGATTAATCAGAGAAGCTCTTGAAGCCTTTAGAATTTGACGGAAAGTAAATAAAAACCGGCAAAGATTGGAGCCCTTCTCAATATATTTTGTTTATTAAGATTTTACAGCGAAAGTCTACAGTTTTGTTAAGGTTGCGAATTTTGAGAGGTGAAAGTGTTCAGGGTCTATTTATTAGGGTAGAAATATTGGTGTATTGCGGCTGCAAGACACCTACATAATATAATAAAAAACACCATATTATGTATTTTATGGTAAACAGTTATAGAAACATCGCATCTACAAATTCATTCGTACATCTTGAAGCAGGTTATCGGGCGGTTCATGGTGGATACAGTCTGCTTCCAAATAAAGTCAAACAAATCGAAATGATTTCCGATATACCGCCATTTTGAGAGTTAAATGTAATTTATAGTAAAATTGGTAAGTTTAAATTTTTTTGTCTTTGTTTTGTTTATTGAAATATTATTGTGTTATTATGAATTGAGTGTTTATGTGTTCGTACTGATTGAAATGCCCATGCAAACTGTAACATTAAGTGAATTTGTTAAATATTATTTCTATAGTAAGTAAATTTAAATCTTAAGATAATTAAATGATCTTAAACCCGAAATAACTGAACATTTTAGGGGAGGTTTATGTCCAGTGTACGCCCTATGTTGACGTTCCCAGATCTATATGTTTCAGCATCATTTTTTTAACGCTGAATGTATAATAGGCACCACTGAAATCTAGAAACAGGTATGTACCTCAGCGGAAATCAAATTTTAGCTATGTGTAACCGACTACCTCAGTGGCGCGGTGGGCGTGTTTTTTTTTATGTTAGATAAGCCTTTATTTGATCACAATCTCACCTGATGTAAGGGGTCAAGTGTTTGTATGTTCAGCAAGCACTTCTCCTTGGTCTGGATGTTTAATATGTATAAATAAAATTATTTAAAATATATGTATGTGTATATTATATGAAGTAAATCAGACGTTTAGTAGCTGTCAAAAAATCTGTCAGATGCATGGGATAAAAATATGTTGTAATCTGCAACAGCAAGTGGTAGGGCTAAGAAGGTCACAAAACTGCAATTCGAAGTAGTATACACTCCTAAATTATTTTGTTAAGATCGTTGCTTTCAAATAAATACTTGTAATCTACGCTCACCTACTGAAATTCGGTTAGGGCACTGAAGCCGAGCGTCGTACCGCCGACAATACGACGTCCATTTCCTCTGGTCGGAAGCTGCCGCTAACAGATATACCTGCTGCAAGTATCAGTTGGTACCAGCATAGGACGATCTCATACGTTTTCTTATGAAAATCGTGTTCTCCAAATATGATAAGGACAAGTTCTCAGTGTGAAATGTCAATGAGAAATCCCATCAAAAACAATACTTGTCAAAAAAAACAAGTCGCGCAACTCAGTTGTGCTGCGGTAAAAAGTTGTGAGATCCATGTAATTCCAAGTCGGTTATTAATTTATTCAGTCTCTACTTAAGCAGCTTTCTGTCTTAATACGTCCAGTCTATAAGACCACGAACGTCCATAACAATTGAAAATCAATTGTGTCTGGAATCACCGTACTCGAAGCATGAAGTTGTTACGTAATAATTAACAGGAACTTATAGTGACGCATATCAATATTAAAATTCTTTAGTGTTTTATTATTGAGACTTGGCCATCATCAGTCTTCTAGTTTTATCCACAACAAAGTTACAGGGGGTCGAAAATGGCCTGAATTGCTTCGAGAAAAGGATGGTACGGCCGTGACGCTTTTTTGCTCGACTTGGTGGGGGCACTGCCGTGCCCCCAGATATGTTTGTTTCATGTTTCGGCTACATTAGCAGCTATGTGTAACGTTGGCGATCTAAAATCATTGCTTTTCATCATTGTCTGTTTTGTGTGTTTCATATCGTATCACGCATACGCGATGTTTTAGTCTAAAATATGGATAACGTTATATCAGTTGGATTACGATCTTATTGAAAAGGTTTTTCTTATGTTCTGGGTCTAAAATATGGTGAATTGAGATTTTAAAGTGTCGTAGGTATTGCCGCAATAAATTCCCCCTAAATATTGACTTCATCTGAATACTTCGCGTTGCAACGATGTACATACCCGGCTACACAAATCGCCTTAACTAAAGTATTCGCTGAAAGGGCTTATTCCCAGTAACTCGAGTCAAACGAAAAAAAAAACCCTTTGTTGCGGCCGCTAATGTTGTTAGAGCATAAAATAAATACTAGGATACTACGCTCACCTAAAACGTTTTACCTAAATTCGGTTGGGGCACTAGAGCCGAACGACGTACCGCCGACAATGCGACGTCCATTTCCTCTGGTCGGAAGCTGCCGCTACCAGGCACTCATACACGAGCAAGTATCAGTTGGATAAAGATCTTATTGAACAGGTTTTCTTAAGAAAAAGTCTTATCACATGAATATTATAAAGTAGGGCAAGCTCTTTGTTTATTTTATCGCCGTCTTTCTATCTAGGTAGGTATAAATATAAATAAATAAATATAAATATATATTGCCGAACAATCCACACAACAACACCTAGCCCCGTGGTAAGCTATAAGCTTGTGTTACGTTGTATACTGATATTCTAAAGAGTTCAATGTAATTATTTATTTTTCTGTGATAGAAATAAGGTTTGAGAATTTGTAAGGTATAAAGCTCAGGAACTACAACCACATTGATTTGATTTTATTATTATGACTAGCGGCCCGCCCCGGCGTCGCACGGGTATAAAATTTTCCCAAAAATTATTCGAATTTTTCTCGCAGTAAAAACCATCCTATCTCTCAAGTTGGATCGAACAGCACATGGTGTGCGAATTTTATTATAATCGGTTAAGTGGTTTAGGAGTCCATTGAGGACAAACATTGTGACACGAGATTTATATATATTAAGATCAGTTTGCTGTGCTACTTGTTGGCTATCCTTTAAACATTTTCTTGTTTCGTACTTTTTAGAGTGTGTCAGAATTAATCAGACAACACCTTATTGCACACCATACAAAATGTACAAATATATATATATATATAATCATATTTCTGAAGTAGAAAGGGCGGCCTAATCGCTATGAGCTATGGCAACCGTTGGATGGACAGGATCAATAGTAACGAGAAAGACCGTGGTGTGTTTTTAGTAGTTGGGTAACAGTTTTTAAACTTTTTTTTTATAACTTTTTTGGGAGCTATGTGCATTTGTGTTAGGTAATTATTATGCACGGCAGACCTTACATTATTTAATTCGTGAATTTATAAATTCTTACAATTATAAGGTGATTGCAAAGCTGGGGGTGCAATACCTAATAATTTTTACATATTTGAAATGTGCTTACAAAGTTCTTTTATTTCATAACCCACACAACACCGTCAGGAAAAACATATTTTTACTTTATGTCTCCTAGAGAGCGCTATAAGCATAACGTGACGTCATATAGACTATAACCTATACGCATGAGTCTAATTATAATAACTAGCTTAGAAGTTGTAAGAGTACAGATGAAAAAACACAGCCACATACATACAGATCAAAATCATTATCCTCCTTTTTGCTTCGCCGTAGTCGTTTAAAATAGACTAAAAATGCTATAAACTCTAAATTAAATATTATTTAACCCTAGACTAACCAAGGAATAAAACCAAACAACCCTGTACTAATAATAGTGGACTTAATGCACCTGAGTTTATTCACCTAGGTAATTCCGAGTTACCAAGGTGAATAAACTCAGGTGAATCAAGTATACCGTATTTACAATGGCACCAAAAACATAAGTTAAAAGTTATTTTAAAGTTTAATCTGAATATTTGCATATTGGCCTGAGTAACATCACCTGACCACGAACACACATAAAATACTTATTCAAATCGTGTGACGATCCTAAACCACAGGAATTTAACATAAAAAACAAGGTCTCTATGTTAATTCAGTGTGGAATAAGTCGGTTGTAAAATTCAGGCAAAAAATACAAGCTAGTTTCAATGCACTTGGTCACAATGTTACGTTTCTATAACACGCGATTTGTTAGGGTGTGGTTCTGTAGAAAATGCATTTTTAACTGTTTGAAAACTTAGAACTTGAAGAAATTCTCTTGAATTGTTTTCACTGTGAGCGGATTTTGATGGCTTTCAAGTTGGCTGCATTCAAATTTAAAATGTGACAGTCCAGTATTTCTCAAGTTAAAATTTAAAAGTTGTCTTAACTTGTCTCGCTAAGTGATAATTAATATATTATTTAATTATTTTTATATACATAGTCAAATTATTTCTTATTTTATAAAAAATTAAGACCGTAACCCGTACGTAACATTCATCCATCCACATCCGTTAAAAAAAAAAGCGCCCTACCAATAAAAAAATAGTTTAATCTAAAAAGTGAAGAAAAAATAATGTTTCATGTTTATTGCATGAATTTGGCTTTAACGGTATTTATTTTTACCTTCAAATGCATTTTACAAACGAAACGGTATAAGGTAATAAATTATAAACTTATAAATAAGTGGACGAAGCTTAAGAATATTTTAAAACACGCAACTCTTCGAAACACGATTAATAATAAGGTGGTGAGGTAAAAACTGCTTATAAAACCACCCTTTGTAATAAATAAGGTCAGGCTAAAGGTAATTCAAGGAAATAGCTGGAAATTAGAATTTTAATCAGGAACTTAATAATAAGTACTTTAACTATATGGGCATAGGTCTGTTATGGCTTTTTACCAACAAAAATAGTTGAATTATAATAATTTAACCTACGTACGTACGTGACCTCCGGGTGGTGCTAAGAACAGTCTCTGGCGGTAGGCTTCGGCCGCGGCTTGTCACCACCCTCCGGGCTGGGCCAGTGCGTGAAGCGATTTTTTCGTGTTTCGTAATGTGGTCCGGAGAAGCCATCTACCTTCTAGGTTTTTATGCTCCATCTTAGACCACATCGTCACTTTACATCAGGTGAGATTGTGGTCAAATGAAGGCTTAACCAGCATAAAAAAAAAACAGCTGTACCTAAGATCACCGCTTGTCAATGTGCACTGTGCAGTCTTGAGAACTTTTAAGCCCCAACACCATCTTTTCGATACTATATACCCAGCCCATAACCACTTTAAGAAGGAATCCATTTAAGTCTGTATTATTTTATGGACGATAGATCTTTCTTTGTCCACAATCTCACATGATGGTAAGTGTCGATGAGGACTAGGACGACACACACACAAAGATCTTTAAGGTTCCTTTTCACTTGACGATACTCAGGTTGTCGTTTGTGGGTAAGTGTGTATTAGAAATAAATAATTAAAATAACAGTTCAGCTTTAAATAAGCCCAAAAAGATAATTAAAAAAAAAATTATAGTACCAGAAATCACAACACACTCCTAAATTTAGTAGCATAATAAATCTAAACCATAGAACGGGATCCTGAAAACGAGCGCGCAGAATTAACTCAAAACTTTTTCATTGAACTGAAAAGCTCAGTTCAAAACTGTAATTAATTTTTAATCCGTACTTACTGCGGATTCACATAATAAATAATTTCGCCAGAATTTAGATGACAATCAGTTAATTCGCCTTTTATCTTGTGCTAAATGGGGTTGGGCCGGATTATACCTCCCGTGCCGTTTTACTCCACCGCTTTAATAAGGAAGGAATGAACGTAATAAGACAGGATTAAAATATTATGATTTTGAACTTTAATAAATTTTAAATTCGAGTGAAATTTTCTGATTAATTTGCGCAGGAAAGGAGCTTGAAGGTTATAATGGAAGTGATTCTAATACAGCATTTTTATGATACTTGCTTAATTTATATTTTACTTTAACTTTCCGTAATAGGTAAACGCATTTTATAAAAGTTAAATAAATATTTCCGCACAATTCACACAACAACATCTAGCCCCGTGGTAAGCTCTAAGCTTGTGTTACAGTACTATAGACATCTGATATACTTAGTGTTATAGACATATGTACATATATAGATATTTTTTATTATACAGTCATATTAAACACCCAGACCAAGGAGATAGTGCTTGCAGAACATACAAACACGGCAAGTGTTGGCGGGAATCGAACCCGCTACATCTTGCGCCGCAAGCGGACTATCGCCCACCACTGAGGCAGTATAAAAGTAAATGTACCAATATATAGGATCTTAAAATAAACATGATTTAAAACAAAACATTCGATTAATACTTGATAAGCTGGCAAAATAATCGCTTGTTCCTGATAACCCGACGATTTATGGAGGGGAGAGATTCGTGGTGGGGTTCCCCTATTTTACCTATATCGTCAATTTTTTTTTGTGAGTCGTGAAAGTCATTAAATCTATCCATCACCCACTTGGTAAACGCCTCCTCGTTACTATGCCTACTTTAACGATATTCAACCAAAGCCTCAATACGTTACGTTGATGATGTCGTCTCCCAACCGGTAGGAGGACTATCTCGACGACACACTTCCACTGGCTGATTCGTATAACGCCCTGGTTTATTTCATATTATTAACAGTTATTTAAAATTATAAAGGTATAAAAACAATTTATAATTAAAATGTAATAGGCTAATTAAAAGTTTCCACAAATAATACAAGAATATAACATAACAAACATGCGTACTGTACTACACATACAAATTTAAACCGAAAATATGATCACTTCGCCTAGTCTCGTCTTTGCTCATCATCATCACCCTATTAACGTTCCCACTGCTGGGACACAGGGACTTCTCTCTTGACGAGAGAGATTAGGCCTTAATTCACCACGCTGGCCAAGTGCGGGTTGGTGAATGTCACATTTCCTTCAAACTCTTTTAAAGTTCTCAGAACATGCCGGTTTCCTCACGATGTTGCCTTCACCGTTAAAGCACGTGTTTAAAGCGCACATAAATTTCCCAAGAAGAAATATCCAGAGGTGCGTGGCGGGGTTTGAACCCACGACCTTCGGAATGAAAGTCGAGTGTCCTCCCACTTAGCCAACACGGCTTTTTTTTTCGTCTTTGCTAGCTAAGCGCATATCTACTGGTAACTTGTCCAAATAAATTGTCAGTGAACCATTTTTGCGGCTCGTACCTCGTTTCACGTGTCCATAGATTTCACTTGGAACGGGCGCCGACGACCAAACACGCCCCATATAACAAAATAACTTGCCGCATAACTTTGAATCCCACTCACGCGTGCACAACAAGTGCATCCCTACGAGTTTCTGTGCGAGCTTTTCGGTGTTAATAGACGTGAAATGTTTCAAACTTTGTTGTATATTTGTAAAGGACAGTTACTAAAAGAGACCTTTCTTATCATTCTTTTGTGGGTGTTTTTTTATGTCAATATATCAATAAATGTTTTTAAATTTATATTATTGAGAAGGCACCTGATAAACCTCTGTTGAGATTTAAAAGTACCACCTCTAAGCGAATATACGATAAGTCCCAGTCGAGTATATTCGCAGATTTTCGGTTTTCCTTCCCCACTCTCACCCCCATAACTTTGAAACGGCTCAACCGATTTTCATGAAACATAATTTACGAGTTTAGTCATCGTCTAAGAACACTTGCGCCAAACTCACCTTTTATATAAAAAATAATTTTGAATCGCTTCATCTGTTCGGGAGCTATGATGTGACAGACAGACACGTCAAACTTACAACACCCCTCCTTTTTTTGGGGGTTTAAAATCAAATAAAAAAAAGAAGAGATACATTGATGAACGTAAGTAACATAAGTAAAGTCAATATAAAGTCATTTCTTTTGTGTGCTATAAGAAATTTTAATTTGTAATGAAATCTTATTTGAAGTGCAGCAGGCAAATAAGTTGAGATAAAATGACATGGCTTAATAGTTAAAAAGATATGTTCGTGACGCGTAGCATTATTAACCATACTAAGTTAATGAAGTTGGTTGTAAGTTTAATAAGTTAACTGATATGCCTTTTGTTTTGCGTGGCCATTGCGCTGCACTAGCGTGAACTTTCACCATTATTTCTCTTTACAAAAAGCAAAACTGAACAGTGAAACTTTGAATCGTTGGTTGGTGGTTAATGTGGGTTTCGTACCATTTAAATGCGAGTTTTGTAAATGGAGAAAATTGCGGAAACTTCCAACTAATTTTTTGAAATGAAGATAATTGACATGAAAAACTTGTTCATTTTGGTTAGGATTAATTTTTTTCATATGGTTAGGTTATACTCGTCAACGCTACCTAATATAAAACGTAGACGCATTAAATCTAGCTAATCGTTGATCTGCCATTGCTTAAAAACAGTAATTTTGATTTTCGACATTACAAATCTGCCCTGTTTTTAAACTGTAATGTTAAATGGTGCATTTCACAATCCGATTTCCACATATAATATTGGTAACCTGTCGTTAGTTAGTCTAAAGAGTTCTCAAAATTTCATTATTAATTTTAGGTTTTAAGCAAATTATAATACCCATTACCATCACAGAATCTTCTCGGTTAGCCGTCCCAAATAGATTTCCTGTTGTTTCATACCAAAGTAACTCACATTCACTGAGAACTCGCTACTGAAAAAGGTATAGCAGCCATAGCTCAATATACACTTACGTTAATGTAATTCTCCAGTGCGGTCTATAATGTCTCAACCTTTTATAATCAAGCCATAATTTTCCGCAGCAGGGATTTTCCTCAATAACAGTGGCACAAAAGTCACAGAATTGCTCCAATAATTCAAAAAAGTTCGTGCCAGCGCCCTAAGTTCGTAATACGGCGATCAACTCCGGACTTTGACGGATTTCCATCCCAGAATCGAATAGGAACTTCCCATCTTTATTAGGTTTCCTTGCTTCAAAAGGCGAGCGAACAAAGGAATCACGCACGAATGCAGTCAGACTGCATTAATAAACCGACTAAGTTTTTTGGCAGAGAACTTGTTTGTTCGCGGTTAGATATTGCTCTTCGCGGAGTTCGGTACAGAAAACTATAGAATTCAAATGTCTAATTAATGCGGTATACTTAACTATAATATTGCTGTTTGTCGGTTGTTGATAAAACAAAAGTTCTAAATTGAATCCGGCAATGCCATGCCAGTTTACAATTTTAGTAGGAACTCTATTTTTAAAAATGTTGAAAGATGCTCAAAGGTGTTAAATGTCTTTGAAGATGCTCGATATCGATGCTTATATAGTTTGCTATATACCAAAAGAAACACAACTTTTATTCGCGAGTGAATGAAATTGAATAAAATGTTATGGTACTTAAAACTTGAATCTGTTACATGTAATATTAAACCTAAACTTTTTTTTTTTTATTATTATTGATAAGCCTTTATTTGACCACAATCTCACCTGATGTAAAGTGAAGATGTGGTCTAAGATGGAGCATGAAGGCCTAGAAGATGACTTCTCCGGACCACATTACGAAACTTGAAAAAATCGCTTCACGCACTGGCCCAGCCCGGAGGGTGGTGACAAGCCGCGGCCGAAGCCTACCACCAGAGACTGTTCTTAGCACCACCCGGAGGTCACGTGTAAGGATTCAGAGGGTTACCACTTACGGACGTGAACAGCCAAAACCTCCAAAATCATCTATAAATACCATAAAATAAAGAACCCCGCCGTATCTGTCTATCCTTGTGTTCGCGATAAACACAAAACTTACCGAACTGATGATTATGCAGTTTTTAGGAATAGGTAGAGTGATTCAATAGGAAGGCTCTTATGTATATTTGTTAGGGATGTGTGAGAATTCGTGATAATTGTTGAGAAGTCGGAAAAAAATCAAGCATTTTCTTCGAAGAAATTGTATATTTATAGGTGTCCATGGCAACTGACAGAAGCAGTTACATTACCGTGTATGGCATAACAACAATTACTGGGTCGGATAGTTATTAATAACTAGTAAGGCCCCGCGATTTTGTAATCAATTTTATGAATGATTTTTTCCTACGGTAAAAAGTAACTATAAGGTAAAATCGGTTACGTAGTTTTTGCGTGAAAGAGCAGACAGAGTTCATCATCATCACCCTATTAACGTTCCCACTGCTGGGACACAGGGACTTCTCTCTTGACGAGAGTTACTTTCGCTTATATAATTTAAGTACATATTTAATTACTACACTTTCCGTTCCTGTGCTCTACGTTACGAAGTGCATCCTACGATTATTTTGTACAACAATTATAATATTATAATTGGACCATCTATTTGGTAGCGACTACAAAAACATCCTTGGAATAAACAAAGTCAGAAACACAGAACATTTTTCATCAATATTGGTCTCCACGATTCCAAATCATAAATGTTTGTAGCGGAAAAGTCCATTCTCTCCAACAATTGTGTGGGGTTCCGTGCGATAGGACAAACAAATTGTCGGAAATATTTGAATAAGAATAGGCGCTTTAAGGGACACTAATGTGCAAGGCGGTCCGGGACCCCCGTGAGGCAGGCCTAATATCTGTTTTATTCTCCGGATCCATCTGAGAACAAACATCGTTCCCTTTGTGGGAGTGACGTGGAAAAAACACGACGCCAAATGGTTGTTCGTGAGTAATTTTATAGGTTTATTTGTCAAAGTTAGACTATTGTTATAGATAGTGTAATATTTATGTTAGACAACGGCTTGGAGTTGTTAAGGTCTGGTGTAACTAAGTTACCAACAAGGTAACATTTGTAGTTTTTTTAAGATGTTCGTTCATAAATTGAATTTCGCTTTTAATACTAAACACACACACTTTTATCACACTTCCAAAATTCGATTATTAATTTAAAGTTAGACATCAAGGCACATTAAGATATATGCGACATGAATGCACTAAGGCGGCGGTGGCTTTGCGGTGCCGCTCCGGTTTGATGCATTATAAAAATGTTTAGTATGGGACTCTGCGCCTCGCCGCGCCGCGCCGTGCCGTGCGCTCCGGCGTTGAAGCGAGTTGTCGCACAATGTGGAGCCGCACCGCATTCGAGTGGGTTTAAAAAAAAGCTTGCGTCACTGGCTTACATTGTAAAATGGGTCTGATTTTAGCAGTTTTAATAAATAAAATGTTTACTAGAACAAATTTCGGAAATTTTAATAAGGTCAATATTATAGACTGCGACTAAATCTCATTAAAAAGTTATCGTATTTTAAACAAAGTATGTAAAACATAGCTCCGAAGATACCAGAATAATGAACATATTTGAATACGTTAACGTTATTATGTTTATCTTTAGAGTTTGAAGGCAAGACCACAGATAAAAATATGAGCGCTACAATAAACACGATGTATTTTGCTTTATTAATGAAGTCTGAACTTCATCACAAACAAAACACACACGAGTTACCAAAGTAAAACAGAAAACGCGAGCTTTTGCCTTTACAAATGCTTCAAAACTAATGTTTGTTCACGTTATTTTCAGTACGGTGAACATTTCGCCCGAAGCCATGGGAAGCAGCCATCGAGCACAGTTTTCCTGCTCAAAGTTATCGCTAAACCAATAAACTGTTTCTATTTTATTTTAAGAACTCTGAGAGTTTGTAGATAAATGAGTAAAAATTAATTGCTACGGAAGGCTAGGAGTTTCCAAAGGCAAACATCTGGTGTGTTTACACACATGTAATACAAGACATCGCCCCAAAGGGTTTTAAAATATAAATAAAAAAGCTATAAAATACCGCCGAAGAACTTAAAGCTGGGTCCACTCTTGTATCATTTCGGTGTATCACGATCAGGCGTATCGTATCGAGTATCCGTATCACATCCGTATCGTATCGTATGGTATGGACGCTCATTTTATCCATGTCGTATCGTTAAGAGGCATATCTTGTAAAAACGCGTTCATACTTATGTGATACTGTATCATTTCACCGTATCGACTTTAACTTTACAAATATGGACGCTTCATTTTATCTTCCGATCCTTGTATCTTTTCCAGATACGCGTGTCACAGTGCACCTCCCTCTCTTGTCCAAACTTGTTCGATGCAACGCGTATCCCCTTTGATGATCGCGGAAAAACCGACACAGGATGGTTCGGGGTGTATGACGTATCGTATCACGATACAGTATCATGATACAGTATCAAAATACGTCCATACCACCGATTGTGACACGCGTGTCGAATACGAGGTGTATCAAGATACGCGATCATTGGAGATTGGGTGCGGATCGGGCCGTATCGGATACGGCATGTATCATTAACGTGTATCAGCTTGCGTCCAAACTAGCGATCATGATACGCGCCGAGGCCACGCGACGGGAATACGGTACACCGAAATGATACAAGTGTGGACCCAGCTTTAGAGTGAAAATAACCTTTTTTAACGAAGTTGTTAGACTATTGAAAGTAAACACAATCAATCTTGAAACCACAAAAATAGACAGCAGTGTTATGAGCACACTTGCTTGACAAAGGCTTGTGCGACAAGCGGGTATATATTTAGTCATCAACACTTTAGTCTATTAACGTTCCCAGGGTTCGGTTAGGACGCCGCCTTGGTTGGGACGCCCTCTGCGTCCGCCACAGTCCGGTAACGCTGACATGGCCATCTGCGGTCAACAGCATTATAAGTCCATTCGAAAAAATAATAATATTAATGTTCCCACTGCTGCAGTGAGTTCTCCCTTGCCGAGAGAGAATAGGCCTTAATTCACCACGCTATTCAAGTGCGAGTTGGTGAATGTCACATGTTTTTCAAACTGTTCAAAATTCTCAGAACATGCCGGTTTCCTTACGATGTTATGCCTTCACCGTTAAAACACGTGTTCAAAGCGCATAATATTTAGTATTAATACAATTTTTGTTTCAATTTAAGTAGGGTTAACGTTTTTAAGACTAATGATAATTTACCGTTACAATAAAACGCATAACTGTTTTTGCATATTTTTTAAAAGCATTAGTAATTTAGCTTTGACTAGGCTTTCTGGCGTATAATAATCCAACCAATTAGCGTCCACTGATTATTTTACGGAGAGACATCGTAAATTGAACAATCGAATTGAATGTAAAACTATAAACGCGTGTTTTAAGCATCGCAAAAGGCATCGCATTTTAACTACGCCAAAAAGAGACTATGCAAAAGTTACATTATTACACTATGTATTGCTAAATTCATTTTGACAATATCAGCAAAACAATTTTGGGTTTTTAATGTAACGTCATGGTCGTTACCGGAAAAAATCACCTTCACTTAAAAGTGATTTTTCGTCCGTGAAAATAACGAAACCTTTCAGCGCACGAGTACATCCTCATCTCCAGGTGTACTAAGATAAGGGCTAAACTGGAAGCTGTCATACGTATACGTACGTGTGCTAAGATATGGGCGATTGGGCATGTGTGTCACGTGCCGGATTATAAAAGCTTTTTCCAATTCTCCACTGTAGGAGCGCTGTAGAAGCCGGGTTGGATTATGGATTCGGTTGCGAATAGGTTGCATTCGAATACAAAAACATCGAGTATAAAAAATATTTTAACGAAAACGTAATTAATACTACCCTAAGTATATAAGTGTGAAAATATAATGAAGGTAGATTAAATTTATACAATAAAACTAAATTGTTATGAAAAAAAAATATTTGACGAAGATAATTCTAAAAGTAAATAAATGTGAATCATCAAGAGTTATATATATATTACCTATAGCACTAACTATATACAAAAGATACTAGCCCATCATAATAGTATGTTTTTTGCGAATTGGCAAATCCAAGTAGTTTTTTTATTAATTGTCTAAGAATTTATATTATCTGACTTGTTACTATCCCTTAGTATAAAATAATTTCTATAACGAAAACAGGTTTTATCTACGTGAAATTGTTACGAAATTATGACATTCCGACTCTTCAATTCCCTCAGGCAGGAACCATCATCATCGAAACGCGGTGAAGCCTCTCCTGTAAGCTTGAGCGCGAGCCGCTGACTTAAAGCACGTAATTGTTTCGTAACTTTGTTGAATAGTGTAGCACGCGTCAGTTTTGAGAGGGAAGTAATAAAAAAAAAGGTGTGTGTGCGATTCACACACGGTAGAAGTGAAACTTCAGTAAATCGACAAAAGAATGAGATGAATAAAAAAAAATACTGTGAAAAAAGATTTTGTTCGGGCGGTCACCCATCCAAGTACTGGTGTTCCGGAAAGTTGCTTAACCTTGTTAGCGTTTAAAATTGGCTTACCTGACGTATTTCCGTTGCATCCGGTCTGAAATCACAACGATTCTAAAGAAGTTTCACTTCAATAAATACATTTTTCTGGACTATCTGAACGTCCACCTGAGGCGCAGGAGGTTGCGGATTCGATTCCCGCCGGGGGACTAGATTTTGTACGATCTACAATTTCTGGTTTCGGGTCTGGGTGTTTTCTAGGTATCATAAGTACGTATATACAAAAAAAAATGTATCTTTGTAGTATATCAGTCACCTAACACCCAAAGTACAAGCTCTGCTTAGTTTGGGGTTAGGTGATGCTGTGTGAGTAATCCGAAAAAACTAAAAATACTTATCTACACAACAACACAACAACAGCCCTGTGATAAGCTCTTAGCTTGGGAAACTAGACATCTGATTATATCTATATCGTTAAAAAATAAAACTAATTACAAAATTATCTCAACTGACAATGGCAACTGGTCTTTACCAATAGCAATATGAAACCGATCGGCAACCGCACACATAATCGCGGGCAGGATCTCGAAGCCCCACGACCACGTAGGCGCTATATTTTACGCTCTCTGTAAGCTTTTATTTTAACGAAATTTAGCCTCCCCTGTCTATGTCGATTACTTTCCATTTTCCATTGTCTCGCTGAGTGTTACCGTATCAAATTGGGAAATATTGAAAGAAGACGTGGTAAGCGATCCCATTGTCCCTATCGGTTTCAAACGAAGGCTTTGGTATGCTTTGGCAAGGTATTTTAATGTTATCAGGGAACATTAAACTAAGCGAATATTATGATTTTATTAAATCGAAGCATTTAACATAACTGTGATTTGGGTTCGGTGTTAGTCTGGGAGTTTCATTTGTAAAAAAAAACTATATATAATGTATCATCATCATCACCCTATTAACGTTCCCACTGCTGGGACACAGGGACTTCTCTCTTGACGAGAGAGAGATTAGGCCTTAATTCACCACGCTGGCGAAGTGCGGGTTGGTGAATGTCACATGCCCTTCAAACTCTTTTAAAGTTCTCAGAACATGACGGTTTCCTCACGATGTTTGACTTCACCGTTAAAGCACGTGTTCAAAGCGCACATAAATTTCTCAAGAAGAAAAATCAAGAGGTGCGTGGCGGGGTTTGAACCCACGACCTTCGGAATGAAAGTCGAGTGTCCTCCCACTTTAGCCAACACGGCATTTTATAATGTATCTCTGTTAAGTATTTATTAGTTGTCTACCCGTAACACAAGCTACCACGTACTACGTAGAGCCAACAACAATTTACCACGTACTACGTGGTCAAATGTTGTTGTGTCGATGTCTGGAAATATTTATTATTTATTTATTTCATTAATAGATGTTTCATGTCAATTAAAATGTCCATATCTGTTATTACTTTTGGGCAATAGTCGATGGACTGTACAATTTATAAAACAACGCAATTTGGGATGACGTGCAATAAGCAGTAATATGGCTTTAAGATTCATTTAACGCGTTTATATAAGCTAGTCCCTAGTATATTATTTACAAATTAAATCTATGTAAAAGTCAAAGTCAAAAGTTTTTTGTATCCTTAAAAACACAGGGCATAACTTGGTTAGGTCAATAAAAAATCTAAAATTATTTTTTGAAACAAAAAATATCAAGGAAATTACATTGTCTTTACAGTTATCTTCAATTTTTTATACATATTTATAATTTTTTATGCTTTAAGCAGTTTTATGATATATATGGACACGATCTATCACAGTTCTTCGATGAAGGTCACCTACTGATAGACTGGTTCCGATAAGTTGCAGGTCACAAAAGACAAAACTGCTTCTTAATGAAACAATAACTGTGTAAGAGGAAAGCATTTTCAAGGTAATCCACTAATGTAATGCCACTGTCTTTTAAATATCATTGTTTTAGGCTTAAATGTTCCTACCAGTAATTAAATGATATAATACCTACCTACCTACTAGTAATTAAATGATATAATAATAAATTCCTGGTACAACGCGGGTGGAAGATGTTTATTGATACAAAAATATACGTTTTTCCAGAGTCCACCACATGAGACCACCTGAATGTACTGTGAAATATATATTCAATCGCATTCAATTTCTAATATAAACGTGGGTTCAATTTCTGAATTTATTACATAATAATTTAAGTTTATATAGATCAAACCTTAGTTTGATAATTTATGAAAATTGTTAGGCGGATGGAAATATACCCGAACGTTGTAAAAAAAAGGGGTTTCTATTATAATTAATTAAAGTTAAACTGTAATTAATGATCGATTTATTAATGAATGTAATTTTCTTTTAACCATTTTTCAACCTCTCTTGGGTATAAATGAAAGCATGGGAGTATTTACTTTACGTATTTCCTACTTCTGGAACAGTAACTTTTTGAAGAGATTAGGCCTTAATTCACCACGCTGGCCAAGTGCGGGTTGGTGAATATCACATGTTCTTCACACATCACAGTTTTAGAACATGCCGGTTTCCTCACGATGCTTGCCTTCACCGTTAAAGCACGTGTTTAAAGAGCACATACATTTTTCGAGAAGATGAATCCAGAGGTGCGCGCGACTGGGGTTTGAACCCACGACCTTGTGCTCTCACTTAGCCAACGGCTAAACTTATAAACCTTGGAGAAAATCGTACCTTATTAACTACAAAAGCATCACTTACACCAATAAAAAAGCTTCCCAAAAATTTTGATATATTCTCACTAAACTTCATATCCGGAATTACGGGCAATTTGCACAAGGTAACTTGGTTAACTTTGATAGTTTTGAAATAGTTTTTCTTACAATTGCGTGTAGTTAAAACTTGAGCAGTTATGCAGCAAACGAATAACTTAAACTGACTCCTTACGGAGTTTAACTGGAACTTAGTTACGAGTTTTATACCTTTTTGTTTGACTATGACGTTGTGAAGTGCAGCTTATAACTTTTGTATGTTTTTATTAAGTACTTGATAATTCATGTTATCTTAGGCCTGATGGTTTCATAATTAGGGGCAGTCTATTTAACTCACCTGAGTTTATTCACGCAGGTGCATAAAGTATACTTTTATTCACCCAGGTGTTTCAGGTAAGCATGGGAAGCAACTAATAATAATAATCATTTATTTCAGGCATCTAAGGCTCATATAAACCTTATGGACTAACATACATAAAAATATAAATCTTATAAACTAAATTGTCAGAATCGTGGATCATCTGTTACGGCGGTGTCGCCTTGCAGTGTAGGCGACCGATGAACCGTCGAAACTTGACCCCTTGCGGCCAAAAATGCTCATAAAGGAATGAAATAATGAAAAAAATATGAAAGGAAAATGAAAAAATGAAAATTAAATGAAAAAAAATAAAAATTAAATTATATTTTAATTTAAATGAACTAATGCTACCTTTGTATGAAATGATGCGATGCTACCGAGTAGCATAAGTTTCTATCAGTATGGGAAAGTATGGAAAACTATAAGATATACGAAAATACTATTGGTTCTTAGGAACTGTCATTGAATTTGTTGAAATGATAAATTGCATTCCCAAATTAAAACAATGGGAAATATAACCCGGACTTGCAAAAATAAAAGCAACATTATTTGTACAGCTGGGACGCCTATGCCCAGCAGTGGGCATAAACAGGCCGTGGATGATGATGATATAATACGTTTTTAAATTCAAGCTTTTTCTACCGAATGTTCCTTCTGAATTATTTAATATTATCAAAAGTCGTAGTAAATTATCAAAAATCAGATATACCTATATTCAGATTTATTATATGATACATATTTTAGCTCAATATTTTTCGATTCCGTGGAAATTCGATAATAACCACAAGGATTACGGTCACGAGTTTTCTAAACTAGTATTTTTATAAAATAGCTAGCTGGCCCGGCAATAATTGTTTTGCAATATGCGACTGCTACTATCAGTTGCCTAAAAATAAACATAACTTCTGAAGTAAATGCTTGGTTTTTGCCGACTCCTTCAACAAATTCTCATCATAATTCACTTAATTCTTACACATCCCTTATAACAATAGATAAATAATATCTTTATTGCACACCAATGCTTACAGACTAACTTAAAAATAATAATCAATAGCCACATTTGTTTGTGGCAGCCGTGTTGGCTAAGTGGGAGGACACTCGACTTTCATTCCGAAGGTCGTGGGTTCAAACCACGCCTCGCACCTCTGGATTTTTCTTCTTGAGAAATTTATGTGCGCTGTAAAGACGTGCTTTAACGGTGAAGGCAAACATCGTGAGGAAACCGGCATGTTCTGAGAACTTAAAAGAGTATGAAGGACATGTGACATACACCAACCCGCACTTGGCCAGCGTGGTGAATTAAGGCCTAATCTCCCTCGTCAAGAGAGAAGTCCCTGTATCCCAGCAGTGGGAACGTTAATAGGGTGATGATGATGATGACATTTGTTGTACAATCGGCGGCCTTATCGCTAAAAGCGATCTCTTCCAGGCAACCTTTGGATGGATAGGATCTGTTAGGAACACGAAAGATGGTGCACAAAGATAGCACATACATAAATAATATGAAAAGAAATAAAAATAAAATACATACAATAACAATAACTTAACAACAAACAACAACAAGTTGTGCTTAACAAGTTACACATAAAAACCTTCCTCATGAATTACTACACTTATTGCTGAAAACTGCATGAAGACCCGTTTTGTAGCTTTTGAGTATATCCGGAACATCAAGACAGGTAGGGTTCCTGGGTTAGGTCTTAGTTTGTGAGGCCTCCGTCGTGGATGGAGACCCCGATTTTAAGTAATAACTGTCGATATCGTCTGAATAAAAGTAATTGTAACAGATACAGTCAACGAAAAAGTGTTTTAGCACTTAATAGGTAACTTAATAGGTCTATTCTATTCTATTCTACATTTTCACTGTGAAATTTCACAGTCGCAGCTTTACATTATAAAATGTCTAGTTGTTATATTAATTTATTCATAATAGACGGGAAACTGAACAAAGATTATGAGGGCGTATTGTTTACATTTTGTACTCGTATCCTTAGATAGAAAATTTATACGATACTTTAGATTAAATCAAGAGCAAATTCAATTTCATCAGCATAGGAAGTAGCAGACGGTAACAAAGACCCTTCCTATCAACCCTTTTCGACCCTTCTTACAGAAAAATAAGGCTGATAATTAACAGTATTAGAAAACAATTTAGTCCCCAGGATATAGGCACTGATACAAATTAACTCGCACCTTAAAACCCTTATTTTGTTGCGGGATAAGCCACCGAATGTCGGAATTTAATAAGGGCTCAGTTATTTTGTCGCGATGTAACATTTTACGATTTTATTATGTGATGTGTGCCTTTCAAAATACGATGTTTCCGCTATGTTTACATAATATTTTAAATTACGCGGAGTTTATGGGCGTATAAAAAATGCAATTTCGAGAACGGTTCTGCTATTAGGTGTTTCAGACTCGGCTTCAGCGCGTAAAGTCTGAAACAAAAGAGCGAAAATGTCTTATCATTATTATGTAAAGCTGTTTACGCAGCTAGCAGGTTAAGTGGACGAAGATACAATATACAAAGTTATCTATTAACATTGTTTGACAAAGCTTTGAAACGCAAGAAATTAAAATTATAATCGATATTTTTTTACAATAACATAATTTTACAATAACTACATACTTCTTCTTCGTCTTTTTAATTTGTTGTTTGAGCAGATTCCGCCCCAGTTTTTTCAATGTAGTCAAATATTTAAAAAAATGTTTTTTTTATAAATACCATTTTTTTAAAAGGTGTTCTGACATTTTGGTATCGAGCCTGGCATACCTCTAGCCAAAGACAAAAAACCTGCTTCTGCGCATTTTAAAGTAAATTCACGGACAGCAATGGAACTCGTGTCAATCGAAATAGTTAATTTTCTTAAACAAGAATATCTACTTAATCAACTCTTACGGTCTCTGAGATAATTAAATAGAATATAAAAATCCCTTTATCTTTTATAAACAATTCAAAATGTTTGACCGATTCTCATGAAATCTTGTGAGCATATTGAGTAGGTCTGAGAATCGGCCAACATCTATTTTTCATATTGCAAAACAACGTTTGCTGGGGTCATCTAGTTTTATTATAAGTTACAAAATGTGTCAATTTAAAATTATTATTTGATTGTCTCTGAGATACCTACTTAGGTCTAAATTTTTTTTTAATTCTTAATACGCTGAAACATCTCATAAATAGTATTAGTTTAAGATTGGTAGCTTAACATTTTTGTTTGTATGCTTATACTTATATTTTCTTACTCTATCAATTACTGGCAAATTCACGTTTCTTTTAAAAATAGTGTAACGCTCATCATGTAAATATAACTATATTAACAATAAATAGCAAGCATCTATAGTATGTTGGGAACCAGTCTGTGGATAAACGTAGCACGGAACGCAGAGCTACTTTGTATTTGGTTGTACCCGCTACGGACGGCCATTCGAATGACTCACTTTCTGTTCGGCGCTTGAGTGTAACAGACAAAGAAAATAAATTTACGTTAATTCTAAAATTGAATTTTTAATGCAAATATCGCAAATATCAGTACAAGAAGAAAGTATTTTATAGTTCAGAAGTGGGATTACTGCAAAAATATATTGTTTTTGTAACGCCCAAGTATCATCGGATACCAAAGCTACAGGTGATGTAATTTTTTTTTCCCATTATTCATAGAAACTAAAAACGATAGATTGAGCCTGAGAAGATTATGAAAAGAAATAAAGCGTCATTGAATACAGTCGTTTAATCCTGGATAAACTCGTGATAATATCATTTGATCAGATATATGAACGTTAGAACTTTGTTTCTTTGTTCAACCTTTGTTCCATCTGTATAGTTCAACATATAAATATAAATGTTTCTGTACTTTGACTGTTATATGTATAAATGTTTATTAGAAGATACAGTATCTGAGAAAATATAGCTTTTGTTCAATTCATAAGCACTAACGAGGGCAGATAAGATGGTTAGTTTTCTTGTCGTCAGTGTGATTATTTCTCTTAATAATTCATATATATGTCAATACATTTAGAGTGAGATGTTATGTAATTAATAATGGTTTTGGGTAATATCCCTTACAGCTAGGATGTTAATAGATTCGTTGTTTATTATTACGAACAATAAGTATGTTAAAAGGCCCAAGAAAAAAACATTTGTCTAAAATAAAGGAGGTATTATACGCAAATGGCAATGGTACAACATAATGGTATTTATGAGTTTCATGCGATTATATTGACTCAAAAAAGGGATGAAAGTAGATTTAAATGAGATAGTGAAAAATATACTTAACTAGCAGGCGGCCGCGACTTTGTACGCTAAGAGTGAGTTATTTGCACATGACATGTATTAGTAGACAACATAGGTTTTTAAAACAAACTTCGAACCTTTGTTTTAAACCCAAAGGGATTTCTAAAGATACATTAGAAGCTCACCTTTACACCATCTACAGAGCATACATTTTTATTTCAAGTGTCTAACTTAAAACATAGGACTTTCATAAAAATTCCAACCCCGGTTTGACCCCTATAGGTGTGCATTTTCGTAAAATCCATTTTGGCTAATTTTTACCCGCTATAGATAAAATCGAACTGCCAAATTTGACATTTCTAAATTAAAAATAGGTATTTCTAGCTTCTAACCCCGGTGTACCTTAGAGGGCGATGTCTGAAAATAATATTTAACACGTATTTCATTATTTTATTGATATTCAAGCTGAGTTTAATTCCAATAACAAAAAAAAAAACGGCAAAATTTTATACTAACTTTTTTGAACACCCCACTTTATAAAAGGATTTTGTTGTAAAATTAATATAAATGAAAAATAGATACATAGTAGCCGATTCTTAGACCTTCTGAATATGCATATAAAATTTCATAATAATCGGTTAAGCCGCTTCGGAGGAATGTGGTAACTAACACTGTGATAGGTGAATTTGATATATAAAATCAAATCAATTTGTCAATTTGTGAAAACGATGATCATCCTTGTTGTAATAGCAACAGCATTTTATATCGGTACAATAGTTGTCGGTACCTCAGGTAAATCTATGATACCTAGACCATATACATCGTGGGCATTGTCTCAAGTTTCAGGAGATGGGTGACGGAGGTGATCATAATGAACGAAAGCATGAAACACCACCTCTGCGGGGGAAGCCCGGACGTGATTCTGAGCGACGAGGCAATACGAGGTGGTAGCCGTCAACGATCACGTTGTCAGAGCCGGCGCGTAATCAGACACAAGGATTTGAAATCGATGAGAACGCTATACGTCCAGGTGGACTGAAAACTCAACATGTTTCGGAATTTCCAGGAAGGTTTGGCACTGAAGGCTTGCCACGATGATTTTATCACTTTGGTTTAGAAAAACATTACAACGCATTCGAGCTTCTATTTGATTCCCTAAAATGCTAGTTTCATAAATAAATTCATAATTTATTTTTTTTGTAAACAGAAACAAATACAAATCTTAGGTAGTAACATAGGATATGTACAAAGACGAGCTTAACCTTATTAGAGTTTACTTACAACAAACCTTAGGGTATGAAGGACATGTTACAGCGATGTTATGGCTTAAATCGTACATGGATCAATGTATTTTATCTGTCCAGGCATGCAATTATAAAATTAGAATTACATTATTGAATTTAAAAAAAAATAATAATAAAAAAAAACCAACAAAAAAAACTGTATTAAATAAACGTAACATTAAATTAATTTCATTAAACAGTTATGGCACATCAGTAATCATCATAGTAAGAAAAAAAATCTAAGTCATAAAAATAATTAGTAACCAATTTAAAAAGTCATTATCTTACAGACATTTTTGTCAGTCATGAAATCATGTTTACTTTAGTAAAACATTTTAATAAGCAATGTCATTAAAATCTTCTGAAACACCCGACAAGGAAGGTTTCTCAAAGATTAGATTATTCAAGAAATTTCAGAATAGCAGGCGCCATTCGAAAAATGCTCTTGCCCATAAAATCAGTTTTAGTGTTAGGCACGTAGATTTTATTTTTTTCTCGTCTGTTTCTTTCAACAACGTCTGACAGTTGAACGAATAAGCAAAGATTGTTTTTGACTAGCAGATATAATATTCTATAAAATAGGGTAGTCTGTATCTGTAATCTTAAGATTAAACATCGATCGTAGGTATACATAGTTTTGGTGCTTTAAGACTATTAGACCATACCTTAAGCGAGAAGCAAGTCAGAGATCATCATATAGATTTCGTATTTAGGCTAAAATAATATATACCTACTGACGGCCCGCCCCGGCGTCGCACGGGTAAAAAAAGTTCCCGGCAATTTTTCCTTATTTGCTCACCGTTTAGACCTACCCTGGACTACGACAAACATTTTAAAACCAAAATCAGCTCAATCGTTCCAGCCGTTCTCGAGTTTTAATCAGACTAACGAACAACAATTCATTTTTATTTATATATAGAATATAGATAATATCCGCTATTTCACGGACGCTTTTAACAAAAAAATAAAAATAATAATTGAGTACTTCAAACTCATGTCAGAAATAAAATGATTGAAAACTATGTTGAATATTGAACTTTCGAGACATAGACAATAGCTCAAAGATTATATAACCACCACGTATGAATAGTTTATCAAGAAAAATCATAGACAACCTTTAGAAAGACATTTATTTTACACTTTTGTTAACCTGTTGATAATAACAGACAAATAATTAGCAATAAATTAAAATGGCGACTATAATTTGAGATTTAAACTATCCTATCTGTCAAGTTGGATCGAACTGCACATGGTGTGCGAATTTTATTATAATCGGTTAAGTGGTTTAGGAGTCCATTGAGGACAAACATTGTGACACGAGATTTATATATATTAAGATTAGTCAAGATATATATATAAATAAATACTTAGGTATAATAAAATTGATCTAAAACTGTTACGAAGGAAGTTTATTACAAAAAAATACGTGCTGTCTCGTTATAAATACTTCGATGCTCGACATTACGAGCAAAACTACCACCGAAGTCTTGATTGGGTGATGAAAAGTAGGAAATCCATCTGATGGTTTATTAAGTAAACCTTTGTCTCTAACTTAAAAACCCATACATCTCAACTTGTTATCTTGAGCTATGTAAAAAAAGAATTCCATATCGTTTCTCATTCGAATCGTAAGGAAATCGTTGTCCCTGCAAACTATTTAAACTCTCCCAATTTACTGCAAAAGATAAAATCTATGTTCCCCATAAAGCGACTAGATTAAATTGTTTAATAAGCTGGTACGGATTACCAATAAAATTATTTTTGTGGCGAGCAGGCAGTAGATTTAATAATATGTGTGAATAGTTTGATTTATACAAATTCTGTTCAAGTGCGAGTACGGCCAGGCGGCCGGCGGCTGAGCACATATTTTTACTGTTAATTTATTTTGTTTTTAACTATTCACATTGGTAGTGTGAGATAATTTATATTGGTATATTATGTTTTTATTCGTGAGAACATTTAATACGCCTTTTATTTTTATTTATTAAAATAGGCTACACCAACAGAATATACACATAATAATCACTTTACAACAATCAATACATACATTATTACACTATGATACATATTCTAATGAAAGGTATGTTTTTCAGAAAGTCCACTTATAGGGTGAAACAAAAAAAAATCTAAATTTAAAATAGTCCTAGGATGTTCTACTAGATGTCGTTAGTACGAGGCGTAACTCGTAGTCGCAAGTGTAGAAGAAATTGAAGCGAAGACGCCGTGGCGAGGTTAGTTTAGATGGTTAGAATTTCGATGCGAATAAAAACGATAAAAAAAAAATTATGTATTCGTTACTGTACCATTTAATACTCTTTACTGTACCATTTAATACTCGTTACTTTCATATCGGTACGTTACTGGTTACTTTTGATACAGCATTATGTTCGAGTAACGAATCACATCGTATCGCGTTCACGTACAGATATAATTTGTAATTTGTGAAAACATTATTTACCTATCTATTACATAATCAAATGCGTAATGTTTTTTATATTCCCATATTTTCACCTAATTATGTTCAGTTATTCTAAATTTAGTTTGATTTAAAAAGTACAATGTTTGTAAAATGTTTACGAACCTAAATTTGCAATGGATTTACTATTTTGAAAATGACTAAGTTAATTTAAATATTTAACATTAACAACTCAAGTCATGATGTGTCAATGTATTATTTGATACCGCATCAACGATACAAGCGCATACTAAAACAGTGTTGTTGGTACCGATTTATTACGAAAAATGCGAGTAACGTTATGTGTTCGTAAGTGTTCGTTACTCGGTACTGGTCGGAGTACCTACCCGTTACACAGTGCCGTAGTTATACACATACGGGTTGCTACAGCGAAGAGAATCTTTGGTTGAATTTTTAACGCACCTGCTAGTTCTTTCAGCGATGATAGTGATAACAATGATTAAAACTATATATACATTGACATAAACTATTATTTAAGATCTGACATTGTATTAATAATTATTATGTATTCTCGCAAAATAAACAATTTCATTTAATTTCATGTCAAACATATTTAAGGTACTTATTAATAATGCCTAAAAGGAGATGACACATACATATTAGTAAAATCATTAACAATTTTTATATAATTTTATACGAAATGAGATTATTCAATAATTTGGTATTTTTCGTTATTAATTTTAAGTTGAACGTATATTTGAATACCTATAACTATAGGTAATTAAAATGACTCATGTGAGTGAGGGAACAGTATATGATTTTAATTGTAAATACCAACAATTTAATGTGATTATAATGACTATACTATATACCTATGTATAATAATACTGATAAATAAGATGTGAATTGAATACGTTATAAAAGATGAGCCGAGGTTCTTTTTTTTATGTGACAAAATGACTCGTAGGGTAGGTAGGTACCCATATAATACATGAGCTTGTACCAGCATGAGTTTTATGTGAGGTGCAAATTCAATGAACTCGAAGTAGCTCTTTCTATCTAGCTAGAGACATTATTAATTGTATTTTTTTTGTTAACATTGTAGTGTAGGTATGTACAGAATGTACACTTAATTATTAGCAATATTATGTGTGTAATAAGGAGATTTAACAATTTTTTTTTCTATACATACATATTTCGTTTTGTACCTATTGATGTAACGAAGGGACTCGTTATTTGTTACGGATGGCCGACTGTAACGCTCATCATGTAAATATAACTATATTAACAATAAATAGCAAGCATCTATAGTATGTTGGGAACCAGTCTGTGGATAAACGTAGCACGGAACGCAGAGCTACTTTGTATTTGGTTGTACCCGCTACGGACGGCCATTCGAATGACTCACTTTCTGTTCGGCGCTTGAGTGTAACAGACAAAGAAAATAAATTTACGTTAATTCTAAAATTGAATTTTTAATGCAAATATCGCAAATATCAGTACAAGAAGAAAGTATTTTATAGTAGCGAGTAGTACGAGTATGCCAAAATGTTAATTAATATATGTTATTATTATTTTTTATATTTATTTATTATATTTAATTAGTGATTGATAAATGATCACTGATGCCCGTTCAAAGGGCTTGAGTTCTACTGAAGAGTTTGCATAATATAGGTACCCGGATTTTTGGAGCTTATCTTTGCATTTACCGACCTAAATTATACAACTACACAGCTTTCACCCCCATTATAAAAATAAAATAATATGGTATTTTATGATATCATTGATTTTTTTAGTTTATCACTTACATAAATAAAATTATTTTTAGTTGGTACAATGTATTTATAGCTATTTATTAAATTATATATTTTTTTAAATAACTAAAAAAGGGCACGGACGCCCTTGTCTGTGGTGTGTTATGTTTATGATAAACTAGAAGTGCCCCGCGGTGTTACCCGCGTTTTTATTAATTTTCACGCGGAATGACACTTTTCCGCGGTTTAAAGTAGCCTATGTCCCTTCTCAGGCACTAGAGATTCTGCGTACTAAATTTCATTTAAATCGGTTTAGTAGTTTTCGCGTGAAAGCGTAACAAACAAACTTACATTCGGATTTATACATTAGTAGGGATAGGGATAGGTAGGATGTATGCTAACTTTTTAGGCCCAATAGTTTCTTGCTGCCTTTTATCTTGTTTCCCATCTATCGTTGACGCTTCTTTAAACATGCTTTAAATACACCTATTTAAAAATAAACATTTCAATATGTACAAACTATGTTAGTTTGTCTATGTAGCTAACAATATTACTATACCAACGAAATAATTAACGTATTCACCCACTCATAATAAAAAAGTAGAAAAAATTCCTGCAACTGAATAATGTAATAAATTTCACGATAAAATCAAATGGACTATTCTAACAGCATGTGATTTAAAATGTACATATCTATCCGATAAAGAAAATTGGCGCACGATGAATTTAAAAATCAAATAACCGTCACCACTAACGAGAGACATGCATAAATACAATTTCCACGTATCTTTCAAAGTCTTGTGTTGAAATATTACCCTATCCCATAATAGCCGGTATTTCATAAACGATAAAATGGTAAACGAATCCATTCCAAACATGCTGTATACAAATGATGCACTTCAGAATCAATCAATATTGCTTTCGGAAAGCGGTGAATTCGCTATTCATATCAATTAGCTGTGATGTATTGGGATTATATTGGGAATAATCAAAATAATGGCGCTGAAGATAAGCTCTTACAATATCGCATATTAATCTTTTACGGGGCCGGATAACGTGATTTATAAAATGTTTTTTAACGACCCGAATTTAAGTCATCTGCATTTTTACAGGCAAACAATATAATTTCCTTTAGTAGTATTTGGAATCGTAATGTTATATTTAGAATAATAGTCATAATAGTTTGTATTAATAACAATTGTTACATGTCATTTCTGGCTTGTTGTGTAACTGATCTCGTCAATTTCTTTATGTAGATAAATCATGAGAAACTAGGGGTAAAGAAGTCAACTCAAAGTGAACGGTTTGAAAAACCTTTAAAATACATAAGATCAGTAAGATCTGTTGCTCTGGAGCTGAGATCTGCTATGTACTGTGAGAAATTTCTTCTAATAATTAAAAAATATTTTAATTCAATTCAGACATTGAAACAAATGCCGCAACATAGGACTTCTTTTTACCAAAGACTTGACTAAAGAAAGTTCATAACATAAATAAGTTGATCAAATGGAGAAAATGCCGAATGCCTCAGTAGCGCGATGAGCTAAGTTCCACTTGCAGCGCGAAAGGTAGCGGGTTCGATTCTCGCCGAGGGGCCAAGTGTTATGTACATTGTATGTTCTTCAAGCACTTTCTCCTTGGTCTGGGTGTTTAATATATATTACAAAAATATCTACATAATTATATCACAAACTTAGAGCTTACCACGGGCTAGATGTTGTTTTGTGAATTGTCCGGAAATATTTATATACTTATTTATTAAATGTTTATATGGTTGGTGATGTATCTTACTTGAAATGACAACTGTGCCTGTTACGCAAACAAACCTACACAGTGGCATCAAGTAAAATTTATCTTAGGGCATATTTCTAAATCCCCAGTTGTTTTATGACCATCATTTCCGCAGGACAAATTAGTCGGACCCTAAAATAGCCGGAGACGACAGACAAAGTAGGAGCAGCTCAACTGAACTGTTATTAGATTGGGGGGGAACCGATTTTTTCTAATCAAACGTATCACTGACAGAGACAGCTTAATCCAATGACGGCGCTTGGATTTGCATTTTTACTTTTGCTCCTTTGTTCCGAAGGGGTTCCTAATGAATTTGAAATGGTATTTGTGACGTAGTAATTTAGAGTATGCTTCTTACAGACAAAGCATGAGACTGGTTTAGCTATATTAGCTTGAGACTTGCATTGTAAACAATACAATTCTTTTTATTTTCACACCATTGTTACAAACAAATGAATAATTAAGAACTAAAATATATGTAGATAATACAGTAACAAGGGGCGGTGTTGTTAATAAAATTGATCTCTTCCAGACAACCTTTGGATGGAAACACATCATTGAATTTGGTTCTGCGATCTATTTTTATTTATAAAGATTTAATTTTGTTTTTGTTGTTTGTATTAAATAGATGAATAAACACAAAATTTTATTAAGTTTTTTTTTTATTTAATTATAAATCTGAATAACAGCCCTGTAAAACATCCAGTATCCAGTAGACTGCTATATATATAAAATGCTACCCATAAAGTGATCACTTACTAACCTCTTTAATGTAAATGCGATATATTTAATGAAATGCCATGACCTAAATAAACAAAGAAAATTTAAGTTTACTTGCAAATGGTGCCTAATAAAACTACATCTAGCAACCGCACTGGCGTGCCTAAGAACATTTCTAATACTTTCGAAGGCTTTCCTAAGCAAGATATAGCCTCAAATGCATAAAGCTACGAATTACTAGGGATCCGATAAAGGTTTACAACCGGAATACACCAAAGACATAGCATATTCAGCTTTGTCCTAACAACATAAAGTTCATTTTTTGTTGGCGTGTATCACGTATGACGGTTTGTGATCGGGCATACACAGTAACGACATCTCTTAATCTAGCTTTGTTGCCTTTAGTGATAACCTCGTACCTACTGTTGTTAAGTTCAGGAGTATTCTGAGTCGTTCTATTAATTGCCGGATTCAGGTTAAAGCTTCTGGGTTTATTGAAAGATCCCTTGAGGTAATTCAGAGCTAAGCTATTCTCAATGGGGTTGGATATAATGTACAACTTATGTGCCGCTGAAAGTTGCTGTTGAACACTTGCGAATTTAATGAACTCTTTTAACGATTCACTTTTCGAATGGGGTCAAAATTATCACGTTTCAGAGCAAAAAGTATTTTTCGTCATCGTACAAAATGCTACCTTTAAAATAAATTTTTAACTAAAATATTATCATCAAATCGGTTCATTAACAAAGAAAAACTCAAACATATAAAAATAACTACTTATGCACGGTCAAATTATGAAACCTTTTTTCGTCGGCTTAAAACCAACCAAAACTGCAACGAATTGGCGTCAAAGTAAAAAATAAATGCACTTTTTGCATCCACTAAACCGATGTACACCTAGGGAGAGAAAAGCTTGTGGATTTCATAAATGTTGCCGAGGTGGTTCCATTTAAAATGTTGAGGATAGACGGGCTGAAATTCTTTTTGAAGTGGAATTTTTTTTACTCCCGTCTCCTCATTAGTGGACGGGAAACCTTTTGACTAAATGAACATCCCACTAAGCCAACGTATCTACGGCTTTTTGGTGAAAATTCACTAGCATTAATATTATTTTAATACCTTATAAAATGCTAGCTCACATGTCTGGGGCAACGCTCTAATGTTACTTTCCGTATTAGTTATAAAAAACGTTAAATTTCGTCATACAACATCTAGCCTCGTGATATAAAGCTTGCATTACGGATTGACTTGACTTCTGATATATATGTACATATTTTAATTTTCTTATTTAGAAAATAACCAAGAAAAAGTGCTTGCAGAATATACAAACACTGATACGGATATCGAACGAGTTACACCCACCTGCTCGTCGACTGATTCGAATCAGTTCAGTAATTCTTGAGTTATCCTCAACATTCCTTATTTTTTTTAGGTATCACGGCTAAGTGTTGACGTGTGGACTGACCAGCAATATTTATTGATTGAAAAAAAGATGTTTAATATTTAGATAAGTCTTCATTTGACCACAATCTCACCTGAAGTAAAGTGACGAAAGGGTCTAAGATGGGGCATGAAGGCCTAGAAGGTAGATGGCTTCTCCGGACCACATTACGAAACACGAAAAAATCGCTTCACGCACTGGCCTAGCCCGGAGGGTGGTGACTGGCCCCGGCCGAAGCCCTCCACCAGAGACTGTTCTTACAAATCCTTAAATTATTCAATACATTTTTTAAACTAACGCGAGTTACTCATTTTAAAAACGGGGTTTACTCACGTAAGCTGTGACGATATTATATACATAATATCCTCTAACGTTTCTATAACGGTTTACGTGAGTAAAACCCGTTTTCAAAAACAATACTTTTACTAGTTCATTCCTATTATAGCCTATTGATCTGTAAAATGTCATCTGTTAGAAAAAAGCTTTCATCATTCCACTTGTAACAATCAGACGCAGCTGTTTCAGCTGTCTAGACAAAAATGTATTCAATATTATTTTGGATAATTGTGTTGATTGCCTTATATATCAGAATTACGTTTATTAATACCATTGGAACAAATTGGCATGAGATTTATTAAACACTAACTAATTACTATTATCATCATTTCAGCCATTTGAAGTACATTATTAATTTCCCACGCCCGAGCGTTCATCCTTTTTTAATATTCTCGAGGATAAGCTGAAAAAAATTGTACCTTTTATTTATACAATAGGTTATAATCATATTTTCAGTATTTCAGTCATGCACTAACGTCGCTTTCCTTCGTAACGCCGCCATTCTGTTCTACATGAGTAAATGGGATGTAGCGGGAAAATATCATTCAATGACTAACACATCGAAAAGATGGATAGACTGTGAGTGTGAAAGATGACATGTGTAAGAAAGAGGTGAGTATTGAGATGACGTGTGATAGAGGGAAATGGAAGCAGAAAACATGTTGTGCCGACCCCACGTAATGTGGGATAAGGACAGGAAAATGATGATGACTAACACATCTAAACATCTTTTTTTACGTCTTAGGATTTTTATTAGGACCAAAATATGCAGCACACACATTAGGTCTATTAATTTTTAAGTACTATTATTATATGTTTATTTTTACTTTGTTGTTCCATTTTAATCTATGTTGTCTAAATTTTTTTTCTTATCTATAAGAATAAGAATAAGAATAAACTTTATTTACTTACTTATTTAACATTTAGTAACTTAACTTAATTAACCTACTTAAAGTAAGCTTAACTAACCCAGCCACTAAAAATAGGCACTCGTCTTTGTCTTACAAATTCAGGTTATTAAATTTAAATTGAGTATGTAATGTAATTGTAATTGAATGTACAAATTTAATTTACGAGAAGCAAATATGACTATCTATATAATATCTATATTGTTTTTCTTTATTTATCTTTGTAATGTGTGTTCTATCTTTATTTACATATGTTCTGTGTTGTGATGACAAATAAATATTTTATCTATCTATCAATATCATTTGATTCAACATCAAGTTCAAAGCCACAACATGATCACTTACAAAGTAGTTGCAGATAAACATTATCATAATATATTTCAACATTAGCCCTCACTTTACATACTGCTAGCCTCGTTAATACTTTTATTGTGGTATGTGTTTGTATGTACAGTTGACCAGAGTGATAAGAAATGTGAAAAGTCAAGCAATATTCTTTTTTAAAAAGAATGGAAACACATTTTATTTAGAACACATAATCAATTATAATAACAACATAAATATACACACAGATAGTTGCCCTCAGCCCAGCATAAGTTATTTTGCAAATGAAAAACTTAATTATATTTTGCAAAACAACAATTTCAATAGAAATAAATAAAATAAATAAATATTTCCAGACTACTCACACAGCATCACCTAACCCCAAACTAAGCAGAGCTATGGGTGTAAGCTATGGGCATGTACTATGGGTTTTAGGTGACTGATATACTACATAGATACATTTTTTTTTGTAAATACATACATACATATGATACATAGAAAACACCCAGACCCGAAACCAGAAATTGTAAATCGTACAAAATCTGGTCCCCCAAAATGGCAGTAAAGTATGTCCATGAAGCTATTGGTCTTCAATTGGTGCACCTAACAAAGCATATTGGTCAGTATGCTTTGTAAGGTGCACATTTAATTTATCAGTTATCACTTTCAAATAATACTCTCGTCAAAGAAATCGTCTAAAGACAGTTTAAAAATATGCATGTATAATTTTTTAAGTATAACGATAAAATACATACATTTTCCGCTCGTCCCGTCTGAAACCATCAAACTTAGTGAGTACCCGTAGGTTCAAGCAATCCCCGCAATGTGATTGGATCAAAAAGTGAGATTATTAGTGGACTAACGCCCAAAATTAGGTAAATTAATGTCATAAAACACTTTTGATTTCAATAATCAAAATCGCTCTTCCACACAAATCCATTAATGCATTAAATGTGATAAATTTCTAAGGCGGCCGTATTTAGTAAGAAGACCTTCGAGTTCCCGAAAACTTCGAGTTAGATTCGTTAAAGCTGTCCTAATTGGCAATTAGACAAATTTCACTGTTTTGCAAGAGTAACTTTCGGATAAGTAACAATTTCTACTTACACCTTCATAATCTGAAGCGGATTTTCCTTTAAGGAAGACTTTTTGTTATCGACAGTACCTTTTGCTCTACTTTTACTTACTAGAACAGGATTTCCTGTCAGGATTTTTCTTATTCTTCGCCTGATTTGATTAAAATAGTGTTAGCGTAATATATTTTGTATTATAAAAATTAATGAAAAAATGTATTGGTAAGCGCATACTCAACAACTCCTAAACCAATATGGCCAATTCTTTTTTAAAGGCTTTTAGAAGTCCAAGGATGGGTTTTAAGGTGAGAAATTGAATAATTAGAATAATTACGAATTTATAAGTAAAAATCTAATTTGAATAATTTCCCCTTGCGAAGCGCAAGTTGTAGTATTAATTCATTGGTTCTCCGATCAACACAGACAAAATTCATGTCTATATTAGATTTCCACTTCGGGTGGATATCGGGAAATTTCACTTCTCGTCCAAAATATCAAAGCGCAGCGTCAAGACATGAAAAACAACAAGTAGTTTTTTAATAAATAATTACCAACTATAGTTTGGAGTTTATGAATTATTGAGTTGTAACACGGCCCGTTACTATCATAAAAATGTTGCCCCACCTCCTCCCGTTTTCAAAGATTTTCCAACATTATCGATACAAATTGAGGACAATATTGAAGATAACTCAAGAACCTCCTTTTTTCGTTCAAAGAGGGGTAAAAATAGGTGAAATATTTTAAAGTGAAAAAGATATTTCGAAATTTTAATCTATGGTGAAGTGCTAATGGCTCTGGGCTTAATCATACGTGGTGCTTCACGACCAGTCTTATGAATACGGTCAGAGCCGATTTTGGAGGTTTTGTCTGTTCACGTCCGTAAGTGGTAACCCTCTGAATCCTTACACGTGACCTCCGGGTGGTGCTAAGACCAGTCTCTGGTGGTAGGCTTCGGCCGCGGCTTGTCACCACCCTCCGGTCTGGGCCAGTGCGTGAAGCGATTTTTCGTGTTTCGTAATGTGGCCCGGAGAAGCCATCTACCTTCTAGGTCTTCACGTCCCATCTTAGACCTTAGAAATACAAAAACACAGGCAACGTTATGGCGCGTAAAAATAGTCTAAATATAATGTGAACTAAAGTTCGAGACTTGAAAAACGACTTATGTAATCTTTTACATTTTTTGATTCTAAATAAAAAAATCTGTGTCATTATTTGATACAAATATACAATACTTTCGTAATATTTTTTTTATTTTCTGTTACCAATCTTAAGACCAAATTTTAGTTAATGCATAACTTATCCTTGTATCGAGAAGGATGAACATATATTTTGGTTTAGTGAAATACGATACTAATGATAGCACTAGAAGCGAAACTGGAGTAAAGAATTATAACGCTTTCAAACACTGTCCTTTGGGATGGTGTGATCTGTTTTAAATTTAACAAGTTATTTCGATAATATTGATTGCCAAAATTTAAGCTGTTATTGACTTAGTTGTAATAACCTACCCTTTTTAAAATATTAGGTTGTGGGTTCTAAATTAACTAGTTCCTTGTTTGTGGTTCAATTATTTATTTGATCATATCTTAAATAACCAGAAATTAAAAAAAATATATATAATTAGGGGTGACATGTACTGTTGTCCTGATTTTTATTTCGGCTGCCTTAGTGGCGCGGTGGGCGTAGGTCCGCTTTCAGAGCAAAATTAGCGGGTTCGATTCCCGCCGAGAGGTCAAGACTGGACCTCTCGGCGGGTAGTGTTTGTATGTTCTGCAAGCATTTTCGTGTTAATCTGAGTGGTTTTGTATCGTAAAAAATATCTATATTTTGTATGTCTATTATATTAAGTATATCAGATGTTAAGTACCTGAAGCACAAGCTTACAGCTTACCACGGGGCTAAATGTTGTGTGGATTGTCCGGATTTTTTTATTTCTTTAATCTTAATAAACTGATAACCAAAATTAATAAAAAGCATCCCTCAATGGAAACCGCCACTAGAAAGTTTTTTTTTAATTGTTTCTCAATTTTCATTATAATAAACGTTAAATGATGCTGCATCTTCGCTTCTACTTCACAGACCGGCGTCACCTTACGCCTTCGAACCCATTACCATTAATCTTCTGGAAGCCCCGCTAAAGATAATGTTCTCGTGACTTCCTATAGAAAAACATCTTGGAGTGCTTTTTCTTATAAAGCAGGCTCGGAGTTTTAATCGGATTAGTTGGCGTGACATTATCATTATTTTTTCTCTTTTGCTTTGAAATGAATAAAATAATATTAGCGAAACTTTGTGGCGATTTAGTTTCAAATCTATGGTATAACTAACTTTGACTTATTTTCTACATACTACTAAGAAGTAGTATTGTAGAAAATCGGCACAAAGTTTCGCTAATATTATTTACGATGACAAATTAAATGATTACTGTAAAGTTTCAGAACAATAATGAGCTATAGTTTCTAATCGCTTCAAAGAAGTGTAAAAACTTCACCAGAAAAAAAAACAGAAGTGTAAAATCACATTCTATATATGTATTTATTTCCTATTTATATATAAGATAGGTACGTAAAGATTAAATTCGTTTACTTTATTAAGTATTTTATTTTTGACGTTTCTAAGATTTCTAAAACCAAACAATGGAAAAAAATGATCGTTTTATTGTAACAATCTTAGAAACTTTTATAAGCTTAGAGCTCACCACGAGGCTAGATTTTATTGAGTGGATTGTCAAATTTTTTTAAAGTGAAACTTCTTTAGAATCGTTGTGATTTGAAACCGGATGCAACGGAAATGGAAATAAGATTGGCTTACCTGTCGGGTAAGCCAATCTTAAACGCTAACAAGGTTAAGCTACTTTGCGCGACGCCAGTACTTGGATGGGTGACCGCCCGAATAAAATCTTTTTGCATAGCATTTTTTTTTTGTTTTTTTTTTTATTCTTCTTATTATTTTGTCGATTTACTGAAGTTTCACTTCTATCGTGTGTGAATTGCACACACACATTTTTTTTTATTTATCTGTGTAAGTATTCCTAATCTTCAGCAAATAAATTAAAAAAAAAGAAAATAATGAAACCTGCAGCTCTTTTTAAATTTTAACAATATTGAACTTAAAATTTAATGAGGTCTTTTCCCCCTCATAAAAGCAACTGAATTTAGTGTAAATGATTCCAAATATTGGAGCTTGGTGTAAATAAACTCAAACGGCAGAGGATAAAGCCTTGATAAAACCCATATAAACATATTTTGAAGGAAATTTGTGTTAACTAAGATAACTTGCCTCAATACACTTACCATTATTTCTTTTTTATTGGAACAAAAATGTTATATCTAAAAAATTACATACTCGTAAATAAATATTTCAGGATTTATCACAAAGCAACCTAGCCTCTAACTAAGCAGAGCCGAGCAGAGATTTAAATGTAAATAGATAAAATACGTAATAATAAACCCCTTTATTTCTTACAATAAAATAAATCTACATTATTCAACAATTTATTTATTAAACTTAAAATAATACCTCAACAAACTCCTATTGCACCCTGTCTTGCCTTTTGCATCCATTGTGGACCAGCTGTTGTCTTTATACTTCTTTTTGTTTCCTAGTACTATAAACCGATCAATAACGTAGATTGGTTTTAAATTTGATTACACATTTAAAACATCAAAGTTCCAATTTATACGCCAGCAGAATCAGTAGTGCAGTGAATACCAAATCCAATTTATTTGCGCGGGCCAATTACTACAACCACGTGGGTATCATTTTTGTGAACGTTGGAGCTATGCAGAGTGAGAATATTTAGAAGGTTTGGACAATCGAAAAAAAGCATGAACATTTACGAAAAGATACATGAATATTTTTGGAAAATTAATCAGATTAAATCTCAATGATTTTTTAAAAAGTAATAAACCACACTATAGAGACTAAACTATTTTAAAAATATTATGCATAAAAAGATTAAGACACATCCGTAACCTCAGTATTCGTATCCTGTATGCAAAGGTCGCGGATGTGTCTTAATCTTTCTCTGCATAAAAATTTTAAAATAAATCAGATAAGTTTTATGCCGCAAGTACCCACCACACCATAACGCAACCACAACAAATGGGTTTTTCTTTGGGTTTATATTTAGTAATGAAAATGTATGGATCGTTCTCACGTACCACAGTTTTTAGCCTTTAGTGAAAGCATTGTATATTACATACATTGTATTGTATAATACCGAGTGTAAAAATAGCAACTATATCACAACGACGAAGATGGCTCAATTCAATCAATTCAATTTCTCGTAATTAGACTCTGCGCTTGAAACTTCAGTTTGCCAGTGTGAAAGTTAAATAAAATAATTAAGTAAAAAAGATGTTACTCAGTTGAACGCCATTTTGCGTATCTCGAAGATGGTTTCTTCTTATTCTCTTATTTTTATGGCGTCCGTGATGGCTACATGCCCGTTTACAGCCAACGTCCGTATGTTTTGAAATTCATTGTTGATGCGGTAAAGTTTTCAACCATAAAACAATGGGAGTCGAGTAATGGCTCTATCTGACGTTATTTTCATCAGAGAGTATATAAAAAACCACGATTTTCATGTATTTGACAGTCAATGAGACATAATGTAATGAAAAAATGGCGTTCAACTGAGTAACATCTTTTACACTTTATAATTTTATTTAACTTGACACTGGCAAACTGACGCTTCAAGCGCAGAGTCCAATTATAAGGAATTGAATCATAATATAATTAAATTTACACCTAGGTGTATAATTATTCCTCTGACCTATCTGTGTAGGCGATTTTGTAAAAACGGTCAAACGCTCCAGTGATTCTGTCAGTTATTTATTGTAGCTAATAGAGCAGGTGCTAAAGGAAATTGAGTATACATAATATGAGGACCGCGTTTTATGCAAAGTTTTAAACAAAGAAAAGCTTGTAGATTATGATTCTGGTTGTTTCTTGGTGGTTTGTTAGTCCATTTATTTTTATAACCCATATTCAAATGGCTAGCCAAATGTTATATCTTTCAAATGGTAAACCTATTTCTATAAAAACTTAATGTACAAGTTAGGACCTTACATTTAATACACCACCACGGGTATGTTAATTAACAATATTTTTCACTGACATAAAATAAAATAAAATGAATGGCAATGAAAAATCTAACTGTTTCACTCCTCATATCAGTCAAATGGCTTAACCGGTGTATATGGAACATTACTAAGAACACTTTTGTACCTAATACTAACGAAAAAAAACGAAACAAAATCGCTTTATTTTAAAATGGGCGGAGAAGATGTAATGGACCAGACCAGCCGCCGGAAACAATTTTTTTTTGTTGTATCAGCTATCAGAATTTGAGCATATTAGTCCTCACATTTTGCATAATCAACATACTTTAGCGCCTCCACTATAACTTTATCAGCCAGTTCTTTTAGTTGTTATTTTTTTATGGCAGTGTGAAGTTTATATATAATTGATGGGATGAAACATTATACTATAAAATTGTTGAAATGTTTACCGTCTGTAAATATACCGATGACATTTTAGGTTAAGCAGAAATACAGTAAAGCTATTTTTTACAGACAGCTCCGTTT
Organism: Gymnoscelis rufifasciata; assembly: GCA_929108375.1. Lineage (NCBI taxonomy): Eukaryota > Metazoa > Arthropoda > Insecta > Lepidoptera > Geometridae > Gymnoscelis > Gymnoscelis rufifasciata. The sequence continues at coordinate 4,053,682 of OV815302.1, read as the reverse complement.
TGAATTTGCAGTTTTGCTAGCAACAGTTTTAAAAACTGATTCATTACGCATAAAAATACGCATCGAAAAAAAAAATGTTTTATTTACTTAAATGGACAAACAAATATATTTCAGTAAACTAATTCGTATGACATAATTAATATTCGTAACATTACATTCCTCGATTAAAGTCTGTCCATTTAGAAACGCAGTGGTACAAGTTCAAATATCAATTCATTTCAACAATAATATTATTCCAGTAAAAGGCCTGCCCAATAAAGTGATTGGTGTAAACATTTCGAGGACAAATATTTGAATGTTGTTTATGGGTTAATTTGTGTTATCGAACTCATAGATCTCAAATCATTATAATTATACTTGAATTTAGTTATAGATTAGGAATAAATGTTACTAGGTTTGATTATTTTTATTCATATTATATATTAACTAAAAGTTCTATCTATATAAATGCTATCTTCGTTACATTACTAAAAACTGTTATGTTCTTTGATTCTCACCATTGGCGTTAATAATAATTAAATATTATATTTTCGAACAATCCTAACAACAACATCTAGCACCGTCGTAAGCTCTAAGCTAATCTGTTACGGGTACTAGACATCTGATGTACTTAATATAATAGACATACATAAAAAGATATTTTTGAAGTGAAACTTCTATAGAATCGTAGTGATTTCAAACCGGATGCAAAAAGATGAAACGGAAATGGTAAGAGACACAAATACTATGCTTTATTTAAATTTCTGGTATTAGAGGTATTGCTGTATTTTATTAACCCCCGACCAAAAAAGAGGAGGGGTGTTATAAGTTTGACGTGTATGTCTGTCTGTGTGTCTGTCTGTCTGTCTGTCTGTGTCACCATAGCTCCCGAACGGATGGAGCGATTTCAATTTTGTTTTTTTTGTATGAAAGGTGAGTCTTGCGTGTTCTTAGACATGTTTCATGAAAATCGGTTGGGCCGTTTAAAAGTTATGGGGGTGAGAGTGGGGAAGCAAAACCGAAAATCTGCAAATATACTAGCGTATCAAAAAAAAAGTCATCGCGTCCACATTACATAATATTATGTTGTTTTACATTTAAGGAAATTAAGGCATTGGAATCGGGGGTTTTTTGTCAAATTTTAAATTTAGATTTATTTATATTATTTTATCTTCTTATTCTTTCGTCGATTTAAGAAGTATAAGTATCTTTTTTTTATTTCTGAAGTTTCACTTCAATCGTGTGTGAATCGCACACACACCTTTTTTTTATTCTACATATTAAACACCCAGACCAAGAAGACAGTGATTGCAGAGCATACAAACACTTGTACCCTCGGCGGGAATCAAACCCGCTACCTCTTGCTCTGCAAGCGGACATTCGCCCACCGCGCCACCTAGGCAGTCAATATTATGTAAACATACAATTTCTATCTAAATGCTATCTTCGTTACGTTACTAAAAGCTGTGATTTTCATTGTTTCTCAACATTGGCGTTCAAAATATAAAAATATGTTTATGGGCAACCTACTATTATTTTTGTAATAATCGAAACTAGTTCTTTAACTGCTATTAAAGTTAATAGTATTGATTCAGGGTTGATCCTGAATAGAAGCACGTAGAGTATAATTATCATCATTCGATTGAAACCGGCTCCAACAGTGAAATAGCAACTTTCACCGATTTGGTGTCTGTCTCATGTCTGTCATTATTTCATTCATTTCTGTCATTATTTAGGGTATATTACACTAGCGGCCCGCCCCGGCGTCGCACGGGTAAAAAAACTTCCCGGCAATTTTTCCTTATTTGCTCACCGTTTAGACCTACCCTGGACTACGAAAAACATTTTGAAACCAAAATCAGCTCAATCGGCCCAGCCGTTCTCGAGTTTTAATCAGACTAACGAACAACAATTCATTTTTATTTATATATAGATAGATGACGCCAAGTTGCTAGAAGTAGACAGTATTGAAACCAATGAAAATAAACAATTACATGACTGGTGAGAATTATGGAAATTATGAAGATGACGATGACAACGATAAAGATAAAGATGATTAAATATATTATAATAATTAAGCATGAATAATAAATATTTTTTTGTGTATTAAATTTATTAAACTGAACAGTTTTTGGGTTTCTCATGTATAGTTCTCTCTTGCCTTTATTCGCTCTAAGGGGGTGTTCAACCCTTCAAATATGTCTGGTTATTAAAAATTATTGAATGATAATTGTCCAGTAATATTCGTATATACTTTTTATAATTAAATTGCAGGAATTTAAGACAGTAAATGCATTTATGTACCTGAGCAATGCTCTGGCATTTGACTTTCTTCGGTGTCTGGGGGAGCGTTAGACCCTTCGGATAGGTCTGGCTTTTAGAATAATGACTTAAAATGGTCATTAGAATATTGTGTATTAATCTCAGTTTTTATAATATGACGTGAGAGAGCTCAGGTACTGCACGCCTTGATTGCCTGATACCTACTGAAGACACCGTTACTCCAGGTTCGTAACCCCCAAGCATTGTTCCCTACACCAGTGAGAACGTAACGTAGGTCTGGCAGGCCCTGGCTCTACCTCTGTATCATTACATTATAATTGTTATTCATTTATTTAATAGAAATAGTTTGAATATTGATTTCTTACAAATATCTTGTTTGACTTATTCAAAGACTAATTAATTAAACTGGCCCGGCTGCTAAAATATCATTAACAGTCAATTTTCACTATTTATAAACATTATCAAATCCCTTCTATATTAAGAAGATTAATATATTATTATTATTTTCTTAATTTTAAGTCTTCATTTTTTGGGAGTATAATTAATTGTATAATTAAATTATTCAAATTAATTATTTAAAACCTTCTCTGTGAAAAAGTTCGGGGATGGCAACTTAAAATTGATAACACACACTTACATTTTAAGGATAGTATGTGGAAAAAAAACACCATAGCCAGACCATTTGGCTGCTCGTTTCGCAGAAAACTTTAAAATTGCTTTACCTCGGTTAAAACGGGTTCCCTCAACGTGGAAAAGATTCAAAGTGCGCTTCATTAAAAGTGAGTTGGGTTGGCCGGGGCACACAATGGGCAGATCGCAGTATTCGCAGACCTCGGAAGCAATTAGTGGGAAAGAAACCAGCGCCACACCGCATTATTCCCTTCCATTCAGCGCTACAGCCAAGATCCATGCCGTGGCTGACTTTACTAACGCCCGATTTTCCAATCCCCTGATAACATAGTTTTACAGGCTGATCCATTAATAATTAAAATAAATTTGATAAGTATGAGATAGACAAATACACCTAGGGCTTCGTGAACAGTTAATAGACTATGCAATTCAAAAAATACAAAAATAAGTTAAACAATATTTTAAATGTGCATCCAGCAAAGATCCATTTCGAGCCATCATCCATCAAATTACTACCTGGCTAACTTTATAAAATCGCTTTTGTTGTATGGAAGCCCCTTATTTATTTATTTATTATGTATTTTTAGTATTGCTTGTTGTTGTTATAGGGGCAAGAGAAATATTATCCCTCACCTCTTTTTAATATGGTTCTTGAGATACAGCCTGATGACAGAGAGACGACGAAGTTTCAGTAATAGGTCCCGTTTAACCCTTGTGTTAGGGTACAAGACATCCGAAATACTATGGCATCCAAATCGAACACCCAGACTAAGGAAAAAGTGCTTGCAGAAAATTCAAAGAGAGAGAGAGAGAGAGAGAGTGAGTATTCTTCTTAAAACTTTATAACACAATTTACAATAGCTACTGTCACAAGCTAGTAATAATAATAATAAAAAGCTAGTGACACACCGTTGCTAAAATACATACAATCATGTCTCAACTTTTTTTTTTATATTATTATAATCATCCGCTGTCTGGATCTTGGTTTTACCCTGCGCGGCGTTACGAGTCGACTATGATGATATGACCCGACTATAATCGACGGGTTAGACTTAGTAAATTTATTATGACACCTATATCGCGCGTCTGGAGGGTATTCAAAAAAGATTTCTGCGCTACTTACAGTTTAGAGCGAAAGTATACCTTCCAAATTATGCGGAAAGGTGTCGAAGGTTTCATTTCCTCCCTCTTTATGAAAGAAGGAGAATTTCTGACATTTCCTATCTCTTGGGAATAGCAAATGGTAAAGTAGACTGTCCAGAGTTATTAGAACTATTAGGGTTGCGTACAACTAAGTCATCCTTGAGAAACCCAAGTGCATTGTATGTTCCGCGGGTAACAACTAACTACAGGCAGAATTCCTTTTTTGTAAGAGCATGCACGTCTTATAATAACCTAACGAAATCAGGTATAGATATTGACTTGTTCAATACCAATACTCACAAACTGAAAAAAGAGCTAACTGAGCAATTCTTTTCGGAATATTAGATATTAGTGTATGTTGTTTTTGTTATATTGTTATTTTATTCTTATTAGGTCACATCTTTATTATTTATGTTCCTTAGTTTATTTATTTATTATTTTTGCCCAAAATGTATAGCTTCAAAATTAGATTTCTATATTTTTGTAACAGTTTACACAATAATGTTTGTCGTCTGTGTTTTTTTTTTGTTTATGTACCTAATGCTAAAAATGGAAACTTTTAATTGGCCTTCTGTGTTAAGGCATGTTGAAGACATGTCCCTTTTTATTTGTCTGTTTATATTGTTTGCCTAGCTGTAAGTTTTCTTAAAATTGTTAAAATAAAAAAAAAAAATAAATAAAAATAAAATTAATATTTTTATACCGAGTATGTACAGTTAAATAAATTTACTAAGTCCAAGCTACGTAAAAAAGACAACTAATTCAGTAAAATTTCAGACGAAACACATTTTATACACAGAGAAATAGTAATTCATACAAAGCATATTGTATTACTAGTCGCTCGATACTCGCTAATGGTGAGGCATCTGAACTAAAACAGGTTTATTTAAGCCTTACATCTAAAAAGAACTATATTTTATTCATTGCTAACCAGAGAACGCACTCTATTGCACATTTATAAATGATTTCACACATTTAATTCATATGCCGGTCCAATTATGTCGCTTGAAATAACTGGTATTAACTAGAATATTTAACGCTTAAGGGAAATTCACTTCGGAGTGGGATTTAGAAATAAGTATTACTTGGAAATAATCTCGAAGCAAGTAATTGAAAGCCGCGGGCTTCTCTGTTTTTCACAGTAAATAACTCAGGATAAATGTAAACAGGTTTTCTTTTTTCACGGAAAATTTCCAGGTAATAGAACATGCATGTACTTATGTGACACACTGTATAGTATTAACGTTGCCTCAGGTAACTATCGCTAACTTTTACTTATAATACTTGGAATGTGAAAAGATATTTGGTTGATAGAAAATATTGTACTACAAAAAATTTGGTGCGTACAGTCACAGCAAAATTATGGATCACAATCAACGTTTACATACAAGATACAAAATCATTTATTTCCATTGTTTGGTTTTATAAAACTTAGACACGTCAAAATAAAATACAAAAAAACAAAAAAAAAACAAAAAAAAAGAAATATATAAATAGTAATAAGTTATACCAAAGTGTTAATTTCAGAAGAATATAATCATAATAACACCGTGGATTCAAATAAATGTAATCACTTATTACGGGTTAGATACTTGTGTCTTTACTTTTAACCAATTACAATAGTCAGTAGTTTTAGAGTTAATTTACAGTAAATATTATCTGGGGACAAAGTTTCATCAACTTCTTTTTCTGTTGACTGTACATTCAAAATTAATCTCAAGTGAGTTACCACCTTTAAACTTATACCTACTCTAATTAAAGTAAATTCATTAAATGTTACATCACATGGAAACACTCTTTTGTATCAAACTTTAACTACTCCGACAAAAATAAGTTGATTCAACGATATTTTAACGTTGTATTTTGCACAGCCTTAAGCTCGAAAAGTAGTAAAATAAATAAATTATTCAATTGCTGAAAGTGCTTGAGTTTTCCAGGCAGGCGGCCGTATTCTAGGTTTAGCTGAAAGGAACGTACGTACATCATTATAGCAACAGTTTCTGAAACCTGTAGCGCAGACTCTCAACTCAAGAGCCTTTAAGCTAGCACAAACCACGCGGGCAAAAACCCCAACTCTAATTGGATTGCCTTTTATTAGCGTAATAAAAATGGATTTACTGAGACTGGACGTTTTGGCGCATGTTTTGATATCCCTGAATAAATTTCGAGACATCCTCCAAGCTTGTGTATCATTTTTGCTTCTCTCAAATTGAATTCTGAGATGTTTACTCTGCAGAGCGAAATACCAATACTGTAAACTGAATACTGCTCAAAACTTGCCTGGGAAACTTCGAGTCGTCTTGGGTTTGGTTTAATATTAGCTTCTTTAAATAAAACTTAAGTTTCGAGATAGTAAGTGATATAAAAAGTTGGAAATTTTGTTCAATGTGTTTTTATTTATTTGTTAACAATAAGGTATTTAAATTGTAAATATTTCAATGAAATTCGTAGGCAACAATAGTTTTTCATTGCTAGGAATGAAATTGTATATATAAATAAATAAAATTAGTATATGTTTGTAATATTATAACATAAGCTTTATACTGGATGTAAAATTATTAAAAAAAAATCTTTCAAAGACACAGGACCGAGAATAAATTTCGAAATTTCTGTGTAAAATTCAAAAGCTACTTTTCTATTGAATTAGTAATAATGTCCTCCTAAATTCGTAGGTATCCTTTTAAAGGTAATTCCTAAATTCGTCTCCAAAAAAATACTTTGTATTTTGTTTAAACAAATATCACCTTTACTCTTAAAACTCTTTGTTCTAAACACGAGTATTTTTAGGAGGCTATTCAAATTCATAATTTGTAGAAGTTATATATCGTTATTATGGTAAAAGTTATTTTTGAAATTTTAACGTAAAATGTATCATGCATACTTTTATTATAAATGGGAACTTTTAATTATGTGTGTCTGTTTGATCGTTCGTCTTTCACGGCAAAACGGCTGATCCGATGAGTCTGAAATTTGTAAGTTACTAAGTTATTAATACTTCTTTTTAATTTATTATACCGCGGTTAACACTGCTCTTCGTGTTCAATAAACTTGAAGTAATAGATATAAAACTCAGACGTCACTAAGTCCATGGCAGGTACTTAAATAATACAGGATAACTAAATACGTAAAATTTATTTTTTAATTATCAAAATTTCATTGGTTTTAAACAATAATAAGACTTGAATCGGATAACATACCATGATTTGAGATTTCTATCATACACATAAGAATTTTAATCGTGAAGGCTTCCAATTGTCTGGTACGTGGAATCCTGAAGTGCGGGCTATGTAAAATTCTTAATTGTTTATCGCCAGGACACGGTTAGTAATATGTCGTGATCGAGTTCGAGAATGAAACAAGTAGTAACAACACTAGTGTTTGTCAACTTCGCAATAAAATACTCGGAAAGAGGGTAGCCAGTTCTGTTTATGAATGACCGTCTGCTTAATCGCAAAGACAATTTACAATTGAAATATCATAAAACTTAAAAACCGTCAATTTATGTCATGTTACCATTGTATTATTATATCCTTAACCACAGTTCTAAATTTGGATATAATATGAATATTATGTTTTAGCATTTTCTATTTCAATGGTTCTCTTAGAGGTTATGGATAGATTATTATACACCTTTTCCCTTTAAAATTTCGTACATTCCCGTGTTTAAAAATCTAGATTTGTTTTTTTTTTATCTGTTGTTCATGTATCTGACTTGCTCAGAGTTGCAAGCATGATACTTATCTATCCATATCATAGACGACGACAAACGATTTCTACGAAGCAAGTTTAATTTCTTAAACAACAAAGCCATAGAATTTCGTGCTTCTAAAGTCAGAAACACGAATAATTTCTTTCTGTATAGGACTTAAAGGAAAAGAAGCCGTGGGCTAACAATTATTCAAAGCCCCTGATAACAAAACAGTATAGGAAGGCAAAACTTCTATAAATTTGTAATCATTCCGAAATCCAACCCCCCGTAATTTGAACCAAACTCAAGTTTAAACTGTTTCCATCAAACTTGGCGGCGTGCCATCCACGCCAATCATAAATCATACATGATTTAATCATACACATGTGCTTGAAATTTTGTCATACAATCCATTATTAGTATGACAGGACTGTGAAATTCGATCGAATAAGCGATTTAAATTATGCATGAGAACGCCGCGAATCCTTTAAAAGGGACGTTGACGTTTACTTTTAATCGATTTTCGTAAATATTGTTCTGGAAGCCATTGTATTTTTATGTTGGTTTTCGGTATCATGAAAAAATGGTTTAACGTTTTTTTTTATGGTGATAGTCTAATGAGTTTAATGACGCGCGCGGTGAATAACGGTTTAATATATTTTTGTTAGTGATAGGTGATAGTTAAAATGAATAGGGTTACGTTCGTTAGTTTTAAAAATAATAATAATAATAATAATAATAATAATATTTATTTCCAAAAACATAATAAAACATATACAATAATCAATGGTTCCCAAACTAGGCTGAGCCTGTACTATGGGAACCTCCTTCCATTTGACACAAATCATAGCAAATTGATACACAGAAAGAAAAAAAAAATGAGATAAAATTATTATAAACTAAAATTTTGTACAAAGCATGATAAGTAAAACATATAAAAATAAGTAAATCAACAGTATTAAAGTTACAATAAAGTTATAAGGCGATATATTTTTATATTATAGATGATGAGTGTAGTTGTATGTTTGTGCGTGTGTGTGTGTAAGTGTGTGTGTGTGTGTGTGGTTATGAGTGTGTGAGTGTGTGTCTAAGTGTATTATATCCTTTTGAAGTCACCGGTCTCTTAAGAGGCCGGGCAACAGAAGAATGTGGATGATTTTTTTTTTTTTTTTTGTTAATTTCAAGGATACACTAATACTCTACCTAGTAAACAACATGAATTCCTCTGTTTTCTCGTAATCCAGACATAACAACCACTGAGTGGTTTTAGATTTGCATTCAGATTGAGACATCTCATGAATACCTAATAATTTGTTAATTTTATTGTATAGGTGGCTCGACATGTACCTAAACTGACGCTTTATATACTCAGAATGGGGTTGGGTATTTGAACAGACTAAATAATTTCTTCTTCTAGGTCGGATCGTTTTATCGTAGGGAGTTAGTCTATGCTTCTTAAGAATTGTCTGTAAAATATATATCTGTCTAATATTTAGTAGCTGACAGTCAGCATATAACTGGGTAGACGAATATTTACGTGGCTTAGACATCATAACTTTTAGAATAGACCTTTGAGCTCTTTCTAGGGTAATTAAAGTACTTTTGTATGTACCGCCCCACACGGTTATACAGTATTGACATATTGATTGACATACTGCTTTATAAACAATGGTAATTAGATGGTTATTTGCAATAGACCTTAGTTTTTTAAATATCCATGAGAGCTTACGCACTCTTCCCTTTAACAAGTCAATGTGATAGTCCCATTTACAACGATCGTCAATCATTACTCCTAAATACTTTATTTCATTTACTCTTTTTATTTCTGGGCAATTACAATTTGTAAATAGTGTATGATCATAACAATTATGAATAATTAATTTGAAGTCATCGGTGGGTCTAGTAGAGTTATTGATAACAAATGTCATGAATTTAGTCTTCTCAATATTAAGCGTAAGAAGATTGTGATTTAACCATGTCGACACCTTAGCAACCCCCTGTTCCGCATTTGACTTGGCTTCAGACCAAGAATCTCCATAGAATAGTAGAACGGTGTCATCAGCAAAGCTTATGACAGAACCATTGGACAAGGTCATATTACAGAGGTCATTTATATAAATCAAAAACAGACTTGGACCGAGAACGCTGCCTTGTGGAACACCAAATAATATAGGTGAGTCGTTACTTATGTAAGTACCAATTTCGACTCTTTGAAAACGATTACTTAGGTAACTTCTAAAGATATCTAGTTGAAGTCCACGTATACCATATCTTTCCATCTTTTCCAGAAGAATTGGTATTGATACGGTATCAAAGGCTTTTTTAAGGTCCAAAAAGACACCTACTACTTTTTTCCGGTTATCGACTTCCTTTGTCATATTATCTACAAGATGGTTGACAGCATCTTCAGTGCTCCTGCCCTTGCGGAAACCAAACTGCAAGCCAGAGATTAGTTGTTTTTTTTCTAGGTACGAGACAAGCTGATTGTTTAGTAGCTTTTCTAATACTTTCGAAAGTACAGGTAGCACAGATATGGGTCGGTAATTGTTAACGTCTGTCCTTTCGCCATTTTTGTAAATGGGATGAATGAGAGACTTTTTAAAAACTTCAGGAAAGACGCCTTTCTCAATGCAAAGATTGCATATATGTGTTAAGTAAGGAACAATCACATGGCTAGCCCTCTTCACAAACAACGTAGGTATTCCATCCCAGCCACAAGCACTACTATTTTTGAGGCTCTTAATTAAGGTTTCTACTTCTTTTTCTGAAGTTTGTAAGAGTACTAGACTTTGAGAAGAAGAGAACTGTGTTTTTGGGGTTATATGAGAGGGATCTAATCTACAAGAGTTCTCTATGTTTTGAGCAAGACTTTTACCAATAGTTGCGAAGAAATCATTTACAAGGTTTACTGATTTTTCTGGATTAGGCGTGGCTAATAATAATTCTGTTGGAGAGGATTTGCTTTTATTTGTTATTGTCAAGTCTTTAATTTTTTTCCACATGAGTTTGTTGTTGCCGCTAGCTTTTTCCAGTTCTGATCTTTCGTATTCATTTTTCAAGTTTTTTAAGATTCTACCACAGAAATTTCGGTACCTAGAATAAGTGATCATGAGGATTTTATTTTTGTTATCTTTTTTTAATTTCTGATGCATTTTGAAGCCGCAACGAAGCCGTGTTGGCTACGAAGCCGTGTTGGCTAAGTGGGAGGACACTCGACTTTCATTCCGAAGGTCGTGGGTTCAAACCCCGCCACGCACCTCTGGATTTTTCTTCTTGAGAAATTTATGTGCGCTATAAACACGTGCTTTAACGGTGAAGGCAACATCGTGAGGAAACCGGCATGTTCTGAGAACTTTAAAAGAGTTTGAAGGACATGTGACATTCACCAACCCGCACTTGGCCAGCGTGGTGAATTAAGGCCTAATCTCTCTCGTCAAGAGAGAAGTCCCTGTGTCCCAGCAGTGGGAACGTTAATAGGGTGATGATGATGATGATGATGCATTTTATCTCTAGTTCGTATACACCTTAGTAACCCAGGAGTGATCCACGGCTTCAAGATGCGTTGATTACGGGGTATAATCATGGAAATCGAAAATGAGATAGTTAAATGATTATGATTGGTTGGTAATCATTAAATTGAAATTTATTATAATATTTAAATTAATTTGAAATTTATGAAGTGAATTTTATTAAGATTTTTTGCATATTTATGAAAATTTAATATTAGCGGCGCTTCGCACCTAGTTGACCGAATTTTGAATCTAAACAATTCTCGAATTCACTTGAACACACACAAAAAAATTCATCAAAATCGGTTCAGTCATTTAGGAGGAGTACAATGACCAACAAACGTACAGAAGATTTATATATATAAAGATTGTAACCGTATTGCTTTCTACGAAGAAGGAATACCAGTAATGAATGAACATACTTACTGCAGTATAAACAATATTGAACTACATTAGATAATTCAAATATAAACTACAAAAATATATTAAGCACTGAAAGTGGCCCAAAAAGGCCTTATTAACCCACAATTATTTTATTGAACGCAGTCGCTAAATAAAAGTAAAATATAGGAAATAACACGTTACGGTTAAATAGTTATAAAATTATGATAACAATTCAAAGACAATCGACATAACATAACACAGTCTGTAAATCAATGACCAGTTACAATTCGCACGCTTTTTATAGCAATATTTATAGATAATGAATGCGTCTATAAATCTCTGGTATTCAGTTCGAGTTATTAAGACCAGGTGTTGATTGTCAGGCCTGTACCACGAACTACCAATTCATATCGTAGTTGGCTTGGACAGTTTTAAACCGAAATTACTTTACCGCAATGGATTAGAATTATAAGGTCTATGTGAGTTATTTCGTAACATGCTTAATGCATCTTATTTTACCACTAGCTGTGCCCTGCGGTGCTACCCGCGTTATAATGGATGAAGTACTCTTAACCAAAAACATATTTATTTGAATAAAGATTAATATTATTATGTTGATACAACTTAAACAAATTATTTCGACCAAATTAGGTACCATAAAAACGGTTTTTGTGAGTTAATCTTAAAAGATAGACATATAGTATTGCGGACTATTTTTTAGATCATTTAAAGAGCTATTATTCTTTAATACATATTTTTTGTGTATCTTGAACCGTTTTCACGGCGCACGCAACGGAAGGCTTCAAAGATGAACAATTTCTCCCGTTTTTTACACATTTACCACTATATCTTTGCTCCTATTGGTCGTAGCGTGATGTTATATAGCCTATAGCCTTCCTCGATAACTCGACTATCCAACACAAAAAGAATTATTCAATTCGAACCAGTAGTTTCTGAGATTAGCGCGTTCAAACAAACAAACAAACAAACAAACTCTTCAGCTTTATAATATTAGTATAGATTGTTTGGCGGAGGTCCTCTTACGGTGCAAGCGGTAGCGGGTTCGATTCCCGCCGAGGAGTCAAGTGTTTTTATGTTCTGCAAGCACTTGATCCTTGATCTGGTTGTATAATAAATAATAAAAAGCTTAGAGCTTACTACGGGGCTAGATGTTGTTTTGTGGATTGTCCGGAAATATTTGTTTATTTGAAGTTTTTCCAATTATGCCGGTATGTTATCTTTATGTCTATATTTATAGCATAAGTTTAAAGCTTACCGGTGTTGCAATGTTAAAATTATTAAATAATTAGGTCACCGAATATATCAGTTTATTACTTAGGTAATTAAACTAACGTAAACGATCCACTGATAAAAGTAACTATTAAAATTGTTATCTTAAATTTTATGTCGACTTTAGTGATTCATTAAATTTTAGCAACGTGTACTTTTATATTTCCAGAGTACACATTTAATTTATATATTTAACTTATAATACAGGGTGTAACACAAATTTCATAGGTCTGAAAATATAGATATAAAAAACTGCATTCACATATTTAAAAAAAAACTATGCGTATTTCTATTTGGATATATAAATTGTAGGTTTAAATCAGTAAATTGAACTACTAAACACAATGAATGAAATGAATAAAACGCATTGTTTTCATATTCAATAAAATTAAAACCAGTTAAAAAAGTTCATATTTTGCATACAAGATCCAAACCCCCGGCAAGAATCAAACACCCGAGCCTTACGCACCTACGAGTACGTCAAATGAGCCTCTGCTGTTGTCATGGAAACGTAATAATGAAGTATTTTAAAAAACAAGCTGGCCCGTTCCGGCTCTGCTCGGCTACGAAAACTTTTCTAATTTTTCTAACTATTGCAGAAAGCCGTATATAGATCCGTATAGATGTTTTTAAGAATATCCAAAATCTATATAAATAAAAATGAATTTTAGTTCGTTAGTCTGATTAAAACTAGAGAACGGCTGAACGGATTGATCTTATCATAGTCTTGAAATGTTCGTGGAGGTCTAGGGAAGGTTTAAAAGGCGTGAAAGAATCGAATAATTGCCGGGAAAAAAAATTGAATAAGAACCCGTGCGAAGCCGGGGCGGGCCACTAGTATGTAATAAAAGTAAAATAAAAAAATATCTAAAAATGTTTTTTTTTTAATTTAGTTATTTATCTAATACATTAAGTATAATCTGATGTCTATTACCCGTAACACAATGAAACTTACAACAGGGCTAACTGTTGTTGTGTGGCTTATCCGGAAATAATTATGTCCGTTTTTATCTATATCCCGAACATAAAGACAAAAAGACAGACAACTGCGTCAGGGGACTTTAATTTAGATATTCATCTCAAAGAGATTTTTTAAAACTATATTATCCTTAAACTCAATCTCAATGAAATACATACATATTTTTTTTATGCTTTATAAGCCTTCATTTGATCACAATCTCACCTGATGTAAAGTGACGATGTGATCGAATACCTCTATGAATACCAAGAAGTAAGGTATTTTATCCTGTGGGCAGCAACGTGTTATCCAGTATCTTATCTAATCCTGCTTTACAAGATCAATATTATGACGCCTTGACAACAAGCCCTAAATAATTTGAGTCAGAACTGGCATGTTGCGAAACCTAAGCTATTAGGGTATCCAATTGAGCCTAACCTTGGTGTGCCTGTTACTTAATTATTATGCTGGCCGAAATCACGTTGGAACTATTTTTGTTGTTTAGGTCGGAATAGAAGGTATCGATTTGCATTTTATATCGGGTTATTGGCAGATTAGATTATAGTTGTTTTTATGGTTTTAGTTTCATAAGAAAGCTGGACTGAGTTTATTTTAAAAGCCCTGTACATATTAATATGGAAATAAGGTTTTGGAATCGAAGTTCTTTAAATTTAGATTATACAGTTAACTTTTCGAAATTTTTAAATCGTTTAATTGCTATTTTGGACTGAGATGAATCAAACAAATGATAAACTATTAAATCGGTTTAGCCGTTCTCCAGTTATTATAAGTACTATATACAAATAAATTACACAAAAAAAAACACGGAAAATATTACTTACCTCCTTTTGAAGAAAAACCTAAAGAACAAAGTCCAGATAATAAAAACTTTTTGCAATAAACTCGTCGAAATATAATCTTTATTATCTATTTTAATTTGAGTTCCAAATAAGAATTCCAAATATTGCCATCATCCGTGGTGATAACTCGTATTTCACCTTAGAGCAAGGAACTCTATTCTATTCTACTAGATACATAATAATAAGGCTGTCATAGCCGGCAATCAACTCAAAGCCCTGAGGTTGATTTTTCAGCGGTTAGCGATTTTACGCGCTGAGCTGTCAGTGCGACAAACAAATCAGCCTTAAATTGTACTTTTGATATAAATAAATAATACTAAACTACTACTTAATGTGTGTATTTCACCGTATTACCGCTGTCACTATACGCCAGTACTCAGACAAGTCCTTTCCGGATGAGCAGAACACTACCGAACCGCATCTGTCGTGGGAATACACGGCCCGTAACGTATAACACAGGTACCAGTAATACAGGTAGTAACAGTAATACGTGTAAAGCAATTGACCAAGTAAATTACGTTACGGTTATTTGGGTAGATGAATTTCGAACTGATTGTTTTTGCGATACAATAATTATTTTGGATAGTACGGAGCGTAATTGAGTTCTGATTTACTCGTGGCTTGGTTTCGTATTTAAGGTGAAGGGAATAATTAAATATTGTTATTTATATTGTTAGTTTTCTTACGTACGAAATGTAATTTTTTTAATAGAAATATCGTAAGTGTTTTGTTTTAAATAAATGATAGATTATATAATGTATATCAGTATATTGTCTAACCTCCTTATATGTATATAGTAAAATAATTCTTTATGGCGTACACAATTAAAACAAAAACCTTACAAAAATATTCCTTAAATTATAATATTCTATGGAAATATTTTAACACACGTAAGACATTACACTATTAGTGGGAGCCCTATATTCAGCAGTAGTCGTCCCAAAATAATGATGTGGTCTGTGCTGTGGTCACTATAATGCAACACAATAAACAATGCAATGTATTTTATTGCGCGACACAGTACAAAATTGTTTTAAATTTTGTTATATTTAGGTAGGTATCAAAAAGGGTAAATGCAAGGATATTGTGTTTTTTTTCTTAAGGAATAAAAGTATGGATGATCAAGATAATGTTAAAAAAAATCCCCAATTAACAGAAAAGGCGACCCCATTAATAATAGATGATATTTAGAAAATTATGGACTAATAATGCTGTTGGATACTTGAATTATCCTAATAAACGCCATTGTGATAATAATCTAATATAAGCGAGTGTATCTATTCCAGAGATAGAACTTAATTAAATGGTCGATGGAAGAAACAAAAGATGGCTATCGTAAAATCAATCCCGCGCCATGTCACTGTATAAATACTAAAACAGTGTTGAATTCGGAGGCCATTCGTTACTCCAAATTGTTGTCAATACCCAACGCGTGCTATTTCCGAGCAGACCGTGGAGCATGGAAATGTTCACATTGTTAGAGTCGGCGTCCGAGAAAACATGAATTTTGGCGTTTGTTAAAAGATCAGAGTATGGACGTGGAAATTGTACTTTTTTTAACGAACACGGAAAGTGTAACGTTTATTTTGAACCTTCGATAAAAAGAGAAGTGGACAAGTTATTTGAACCTTCCCAAAAGAGGGGTGTTATAAGTTACGTGTGTGAGTGTGTTGTTGTGTGAGAATATGGTCTAATCGTGCGTCTATGTGTGTATTAATAGTTAGATCTGATGAAGGTAAGATTTGTCTGTTGAAAAGGGGTACATGTTAAGTAAACCAGCTTAGTGAACACAGAAATTGAATCAATTTTTAAGTCGCCTCTATACACACTATTAAGCTGTTTCCTTACTCTATCGTTTCCGAATTTATTATTCAAAACGCTATAGAAAATCCAGAGCTAGAATTAGTTTCCTTTCCAAATGGCAATATTAATAATGTTACGAAATACTGTAGGAGTAGATACTGTGCGAGGCTAAGTCCACGCCCAAGGGTACTTAGGACACGAGACATTTCATCATCATCATTAGTGTCTTGGGCCACACACTGGATATTATATTAGGTCCTTACATATGAAATTGGCGTTTTGTATGGGAGGAACAAAAAGTCGAATATTTTTTAATATAATATATTTAATTAATCAAAGTATGAACCATTATTTTCTATGCACTTTTGCCATCTTATAGGTAGTTCATTGATCCCTTTACTAAAAAAACCAGTCGGACGGGAATCAATAAAATCTTTGAAGGCGATTTGGACTGCCCCATCGGAGTTGAATTTTTTCCCTTGCAAGAAGTTATCCAAATTTCGAAAAAAATGGTAATCTGTTGGAGCAAGGTCCGGGGAGTACGGAGGATGTCTTAGACTTTCCAATTGAAGCTCTTCTAATTTAGTAGCCGTCTGTTGCGCAGTGTGTGGTCTAGCGTTGTCGTGAAGCAGCAGTGGCGTGGAGCGATTGACCAGCCTAGGTTGTTTAGCCGCTAGCTTTTCCATCATGGTTTGCAATTGCTGACAATAGACATCAGCCGTAATAGTCTGGCCAGATTTGAGAAAACTGTAATGAACAATACCGGCACTAGTCCACCAAACGCTTACAAGTAACTTTTTTGGGGTTAATTTTCGCTTGGGGCAGGATTTGGCTGGCTGGCCAGGATCCAACCATTGCGCTGAGCGCTTCCGATTATCGTAAAGAACCCATTTTTCATCACAGGTAATGATTCGGTTTAAAATACCTTCATTATTGTGCCGGTTTAGTAATGTAACGCAGCAGTCGACGCGCGTTTGCCGGTTTGCTTCAGTCAATTCGTGAGGTACCCACCTTTCAAGCTTTTTAATCTTCCCAATTTGCTTCAAGTGAATTAAAACAGTTTTATCACTAACACCGCAGCCTGCAGCTAACTCGGACGTGGTTTGCGATGGATCCGCTTCCACAATAGCCTTCAACTCTTCATTATCAACTTGAGTCTCAGGCCGTCCACGGGGCTTGTTCTGCAAGTCGAAATTTCCAGAACGAAAACGTTGGAACCAAAAACGAACTGTGTTTTCTTTTGCAACACGACCGCCATACACATCATTCACCCTTCGAGTTGTTTCCGCAGCACTAGTGCCACGGCGGAACTCGTACTCGTAAATAATGCGATATTTTATAGTTTTCCATTTTGTAAAATGAGTGACGCAAACAGAAAAAAACAGAAGAAAAAAAACAAATGAATGACGATCATCGAAGCACAAATACATGAGTCTATAGCTGTACAAATTTGAATTTGGAATTCCTTACCAAAGAGGAGAAATTTGTGATTAAAGTGGCCAGTACGAAAAACGCCAATTTCATATGTAAGGACCTAATATAAGCCAATGCTTTTATTTATTCAATAGGAAGATTTACAGCATAATAAGGATAAGTCTGATTGGAACAAGTTGCCTTCATCTGTCTTTCCATTAGATTACAAGCTGGCTATCTTCAAAGAAAGAGTAAATAGGTACCTTCTAGGTCTTCATGTCCCATCTTAGACCTCATCGTCACCTTACATTAGGATTGTGGTCAAGTGAAGGCTTATCTAGCATTTAAATAAAATATTAATATTATTACAAAAATAATTAGCTATATATTATAAATATAGAACGCTATTTATATAGGAATCGCGAATGGAATATAATATGATAAACAAGTTAAACAATATAATCATCAACAGCCTTTTAACGTTCCCATACCGTGAAAGTCACGTCACTAAATTTTTTCTAGAAGAAAAATCCAGAGGTTCACTGCCAGGTTTAAAACCACGATCTTTGCAATGAAAATCGAGTGTGCTCCCACTTAGACAAAACGGCTTATATATATATATATATATTTATGTATATACACCTATATAATAATACCAATAGTTTTTGTATGGCTTACATCCCAGCATCGCTAAAGAAACCACTACTTAATAGTCGCCGTGATTTATTGACACAGTGTGTTTTCAGTTGTTTCGTTTGGAATCTCCTCGTCTAATAAGGATCTGTAGCCTTCACTAAATCATCCGTCCATGTATTAAGGTGGCAACCTACATAAGTCCAGCTTACCAATAAGCACCTTGGATTGAATACTTTTCCTACCCATAAGTCATCATAAGGATTCCAAACAAAAATTCATTACTGAGTGATCCGTCCAGTAGTTTTTGAATTTCCTTCGTTCCATTTGCCGAATATGCTCTTTATTTACAGCAAATTAAAATATGACGATAATTTCTACTATAAATTAGACCGAAACTAATTACAGCTATTATTACCTAACGGAATGTTGCAGGGTAATGTAGCTTATTTATGACAAACAGACTAAACCCAATGTCCGAATGTGGCACCAAATATGGGTATATTCGCCAATATTATGCTTACGATGTTTGATATTAACCTGAATTTTCAATGCTATTTGATGATGCGGCAACTATAGTATAGCCAGAGATGAAAAATAATTGTACCGTCAATTATTTTTACAAACATATTATGTAGAAATTATAAGCTCACTATTCTTTTATTTTTAAACCCCGACCAAAAAAGAGGGGCGTTATAAGTTTAACGTGTCTGTCTGTCTGTCTGGGACATCATAGCTACCGAACGGATGGAGCGATTTTAATTTAGTTGTTCTGTGTATGAAAGGTGAGTTAATCGCGAGTGATCTTAGACATGTTTCATGAAAATCAGTTGTGCCGTTTAAAAGTTATGGGGTTGAGAATGGAAAAAAAACCCGAGTACAAATATACTCAAGTGGAGTATCAAATGAAAGCGCATCTCGTGTACATTACATAATATTATGGTCTCTTACTGTTAAGGAAATCAAAGCATTGGAATCAGGGGTTTCTCTTATATTTTAAATTTAGTTTTATATGAAAAAGAAGAAGCGCCCTGTCGTGCTATCAACTACACAAGCGCGTCAATATAAAGATAAGTTGAAATCCTATCACATATTAAAAATCATTAAGATTGAATAGCTCACTATTTGTTTTGTAGTTTTTAGTTATTACTACCCGCAGCGCCTAAATTAAAATAGCTTACAACTTACAACTATACATAAATGACTAAAGGGTTAGGGATTTTATCGAAACCTTTCTAGTATTGGTCTCGAATCTATTCTAAGCATTTGATCAGACGAAATTTCAGTGGAACTCGAAAGCTATTACTTTAATGTGGCGTACTAGCTTTCGCCGTGCCACCGCAGTTCCACGGTTTTGTTATTCAGAGTTCTCAAATTTTAAAGGTATTGGAATTCCTTGTGTGAAAGGTTCAATATGATCTCTGCTATGATGTTTGGGGTTTGAATTGAAATGATGATTCTGAAACAGTTTTTTACAACTCGGAGGCATAGGAAGGTATTTACTTCGCCCGTGTTATAACAATAGAATATAATCATCATCATTCCAGTCGTAGGACGTAAACTGCTGGACTCTTAAAGATTTCCAGCAGTTTCTGCTGGCAGCGGCCTACATCCACCGGGAGCCTTCAGCAGGTCGTTCGAAAATCTAGCGTCCTACGCTGTGCTTGTGGACGTCCTACGCTGCGCTTGTCGATACGTGGTCTCCATGTAAATAAAACTAATTATTTAGACTGAAACTATTTTAAAAAAAGCAGAGACAGGGGTCATTATTATCATCTAATACAGTCGTAATTTGCAATCCATGTAAAGAATATTAAGAGCTGAAGACGAGATTCTGATTACTTAAATAATGACCATAAGATAAACCACACCACCATAAGATAATGCTTATTTTATCCTGTTCTACGACTCCTCTCTCCGTCTACTGTCTCTGTCCTTCCTTTGGCGAAGTCGACTTATAAATACAATAGTTAATTCCATTGTAAATTCTACGAAGCAATATTAATTAAAATCGGAGTCACAGTAGCTGGAAACATATCGACGGTTGCGACATGAGCGTAAATCAATTAGCGTCGACAAAACGTCGACGTGTTTTAGTGCACGTGCCTGGTTACGATTTAAGCCGATTGTGTGTGTAGTCTGATAGGCTACCCTCGGGCATTGCACGGGTTAAGAATTTATCGCCGTTGACCTTTCCTAACGAGTACGTTGCCGTAGACAAAAGTCATTTAGGACTTATTTCTTTAGGACGAATTAAGCAATGGTTAGTTATGTCGAATATACGTGTCATTGGTTAGTTTAGTGAAGAGCTATTACGCTTTTGGACATGTGACTGAGCAAATAGCTGTATTTTAACCACTGTCTAACTTTATTCGAAGATGGTGAAATAGGCCCTTAGTAATTTTAAGTAAGAAAGATGTTAGATAAGTAATTAAATTGTAAACGGAAATACAATACAATACAAAAACGATTTCTTGCAACATCAAAATATAATATAAGAATTAAATATTAGAATATTCAGAGTAGTTACACGCTTATTCGTCTATGTTTTCGTAATCGTGAACAGAACAGCTTCAGGTTGTAAATATGTGTAAATAATTTACTTGTATTATGTAGTTTCTTAAATGAAAAGCAAACAGACGATATGTTTTGAAAAGTAAATATTTTACAAATAATTAATAAATGCCTATGTCGATACTGGTAGATATTAGGTAGGCTGGTGGTAGGTATTATCATTTTAACCGTAAGACATCCACTGCTAGATATGGACCTCCCTAAATTACCTCCAGTTTTCTCAGTCGGAAGCGTCTTGCAGCCACTCTGAAATATCAGATTTCACTAAACCATCCACCAATATTGTGGATTCACTGCGATTTCCGATCCGCGGTCATCATTCGAGAACCGCTTAACCTCAACAACCTTATATGTTCTAAGTACTTTATGGCCTGCGAACTGCCATTTTTTTTAACCACAACGGTGGCAGACATTCATGCGACCCACCTGGTAGTAACCCAACTACCAGCAAGACTACCGCAGCCTATGGCCTGCAACATTAGAGACATTAGCTGCGCGAGATTTACATTACATGTTACAACGAACTCATCCGGTTTCCTTAGTCGGCGACCCTCGTTCTCTTACACGGCTCCTCTCATTTCTAATTCAATCACGTACTTAAATCATAGCCCTCTTCATAGTTTAAACGAAACTAAATCTATTCATATGACCTTAAGTGTTTCACCACGTGTCGGATCCGTACATCAATCACTCAATTAACACTTTATTGTACACTACATCGAAAAAAAGTAAAAACAAAATATGTTACAAGTGCAATGGGCGGCCTTATCGCTAATAACGATTTCTTCTTTCTCGCTATATAATTAATATGATAAATATTCTTCATTGCGCACATAATTAAAACACAAACAATACGTAAGCACTTGAGAGTATGTGACCAAACAACGACAACATACAACTAAGATAGGATTATTTGAAAAAACAAGGGAGTATAGAGGTATAATCCATGTCATAAAACGGGTCGATCCAAATAAAATGCAGAATTAAATCATCCTTGTCTTTTGTCTAAGCGCGGAGAATTAGCCATGAAAGTGTGGTGTCATTGAGAGTAAAAAGCTCTCCCAATACATTTTTAATTTGAGCAATTTTTCTCGCGTTTACACAACCCTTTTCTATTAGGTTGTAAAGAAGCTGGCAATAAAAACCAGTCCAGATTGGAACATTTTCTTTGTGTTTACTCTCTACATTGAAATGTTATTGGAGAAATCTTATTGATGTTTTGATAATGGATTTGTATAGAGAATTGGGCGATATTTTTTTTTTACTTTATTCTCTCTAATATTCTTTACTTTTGCACCGATGAATTGGTCTGAGACAGTTCATGCGAATTAATTCGGGTCTGTCTTTGCGTTGCAAAATGTTATTTGTGATCAAACATTTCTTTTTTTGTATCAATTGTAACGCATGGATTATAGTTTCATAGTAGTTAGTTAGTTTTATAGTTATTTATTCATCATAATCGATCATAAAATAACAAAAATAAGATTATTTGTTGTTGCTGTACCTCTATAGTGGCATTGTCAAATTGAAACTACTAAAATTAAATAGGTACCTATATCAACGAAGATTTTATTTTTAGCTTATAAAAAGTCGTGTTGGCTATGTGGGCTCGACTTTCATTCCGAAGGTCGTGGGTTCAAACCCCGCCACGCACCTCTAGATTTTTCTTCTTGAGAAATGTATGTGCGCTTTAAACACGTGCATTAACGGTGAAAGCAAACATCGTGAGGAAACCGGCATGTTTTGAGAACTTTAAAATAGTTTGAAGGACATGTGACATTCACCAACCCGCACTTGGCCAGCGTGGTGAATTAAGGCCTAATCTCTCTCGCCAAGAGAGAAGTCCCTGTGTCCCAGCAGTGGGAACGTTAATAAGGTGATGATGATGATGATGAATTATATTTATTTATATATTTATATTTTTTTTTCAAACAAACAATGAAGGCGATACAATCCATTATACTATACGGTGATTTTCACTCCAGAATGTTATGCTCTTTATTTTCGTTCATTTTAATTTAATTGTTGCAGAAAAAAATATGTGTCTACTATTTTTAGACGCTCTAACAGAGGGTCTAAGTAGTATACCTATTTTTTTATGGCGATATCTTGCCAAAAATAAGCAGTTGTATATACGAGCAGTATTTCGAATGACTAACAAGAAGTAAATTAAGACAAAATATGTAATTAATTGAACAAGGCGTATAATGTTAATTTAAAACAATACCAAGTTTGGTGTTTTATCTCTCTAATGAATTTAAGAATGGTTTTTCTTAAACGACTAACCAATAATTTAGCAAAACATTACACATTATGTTTAAAACATACGGTTTTGGTGCGTTTAAATCTATATCGTTGCATTATTTATTGAGGTGTGCCTTAACAAAATCTAGGTTGCTGTATTAAACCCTTGTTATGTATTATTGTGTCCTAAAAATGGCTAATGTGAACGGTACAAAAAGTATTTTGACAACAACTGGCGAGGTCCATTTGAAAAGCAAATTTGACTGGTTTTTATTTTGTGAGATTTGTTTTATTGCTCGAGGTTGACACATAAATAACAATAAAAGTCAATTTTCTGTTGCAAAATGGACAATAGGCGATTTGTGAGCTCTATAGTGGAATTGGAAGCAATTTATTTGTTTCTAAAGAAATGTTGTGACATTTTTATTATTAGAAATCCTAAGTCCGTTATTTCGAGGTTGATCTAGGACTTAAAATGAGAAAATGTTCACAAACAATATTTATTAAAATAATAAAAATATATTAAAAGGTAAATTACGGTTTAGGACGTACATATTTAAAAAACCTACTTCAATGAGATCTCCATAAAACTAAACTTCGGTGGTTTGCATGCACATATTTAAAGCTTTTTCTGTTTTATCATTTTCTTATTTTGAAAGTTATAGGGACCAGAAGTGGGATAGGGCTGGGATAGAGTGGGACAGAAGCTTTAAAAAAAATGTTACAGTGAGTTTCCACTTAAGCAGTTTTGCTACAGTGTTGTGCTAATCATGTGCTCTTTCTCAGCACGACCTCTGTAGCTCGGTGGGCGACGGTCCGCCTAAGGCGCAAGAGGTTGTGGGTTCGATCCCCGCCGGGGGATCAGATTTTGTACGATCTACAATTTCTGGTTTCGGGTCTGGGTGTTTTCTATGTATCATAATTATGTATTTACAATCAAAAAAATTATCTATGTACATACTCGTGTTATATCATTCACCAAACACCCATAGTACAAGCTCTGCTTAGTTTGGGGTTAGGTGATGCTGTGTGATTGGTCCAGAAATATTTATTGATTTATAATTTATTTCTGAGGACGCTCGCTTGGAACATCTTGATGCCAAGCGCCAGGATTGGACAGCTTAACTTTACCATGTATTTTATAATTTTTCCGTACTATATAATTATGTTGGACTGTTACTGCATTAAAAAGTATTTTTGGTGTACATTTTCTTGCACATCAAAATATTGAATACACGACGACACGAAAAAAAACCATCATCATCAACAACTATTGTTACGTTAAGGCCTTTTTAACCCCCGACAATAAAGAGGGGTGTTATAAGTTTGACGTGTCTGTCCGTCTGGGACTATATAGCTCCCGAACTGATGGATCGATTTCGATTAGTTTTGTTTGTTGACCCATTTAAAAGTTATGAAGGTTAAAGTGGGGAAGGAAATTATAAAACCGAAAATCTACTCGAGTGGGGTCAAATGAAAGCGCATCTCGTGCACATTACAAAATAGTATGACTTTTTACTTTTAATGAAACTAAAGTTATTAAATAGGGGTATTTTTTTAATTTTATGACTACGTACTAATTTTATAATTTATAGCAGAAAGCAACTAGAACATTATATCGTTATAGTCGACCGATTGTTTAGTTGAGTACGAAAGCGTGTTTACAGCTCATCTTTTTACCCGACATCGCGACGCAAAGGAGTGGTAGTGGTAATGTGTTAGTCAGTGTTTGTATTTAGGTTCCTTTGAACTTTGCCACTGTAAAGACCCAATGCCTGAGCAAATTTAATTCACATCGAATCCTATGAAACAGGCGAGTGACACAAAAGACATGACGTCAGTGAAAGTTTAACATGGACACGATAGGACGCCATTTTGTTAACAAAAAAAAACTAAGTTAACATACTATGTCATGTGGAGTAACGTTGAATAGGTATTTAAAAATCGGCTTTTAAGTAGATCGGGCCCAAATTTCACTACCTAATTTTCTTATGTAGACTGGGCCCGTTACAATTTATACAGCAATCTATATATTTAATTTTATACTCGTGAACGGATGTGAACAAAACGTACTCAAGATAAATAAAAATGAAACACCATGGTAACAAAATAAAAACACTTATGATTATTGGGTTCTCTTAAAAAAAATCTGACAAAGTGAATTAGTCTCATATCATAAATCCTTGAGTCTGCTCGAATCACTGAGCCCGCCAATAAGACACTTGAAAGAATAGCACAGGTTTTAAAAAGAAAAAAAAATATTTGCTATATTTTTCTTATTTTATCTTGTTGTATATGTAGTTACTAATCCAACTAACAAATTAGGTTAGCGTTATAACGATGAATCCGCAAACAAATTTCTAAAGTAAGATGTACCGAGCTTAACGGAACCGGAGCTGAATTGCAATTGCACTAAGGTACAGTAAAACGGTATGCACAAACTTTCACAATAAAAAGATTACAGATACAGTGCTGGAGTTTAAACGATGCTAATCCTAAGTTTGCATATAATGCGGATTAAGGAGATGGGATGAAAGGATGCTGGGGAAATGTGAATATTTCCAGCTTAAGGAAAGCTATAAGGAACACGGCTTTAATGAGATTTTAGAGTTGCGGAAGATATGATCAAAGGAATTATATCATCATTATCATTTTAGCCGTAGGACGCCCACTGCTGGATATGGCCTACCTCAATGACTTCCAGGAACTTTGGTCGGTAGCAGCCTGTAACCACCGCGAGTCCGATATCAGCACCGTCGTCCGTCCATCTAGTAGGTGGACGTCCAAGTCTGCGTTTGCCGATTCATGGTCTCCTTTCTACAACATTTCGGCCCCAACGGCCGGTTCTACGTGCTACATGAACTGCCCATTGCCAATTTAAGTGAGCTAATACACTTGCCTATTTCTGTAACCCGCGTTCTTCCACGTATGCCCTCATTCCTGAAAGGATGATATAGTAAATTAAAGTACTTGAAATTACTTAAGCCTAAAATTTTAAGAAAGACTTCGTTCAAATCTCATTAATTTAGATGAAACCTTAGAAGTAGTGATAGTCCGAATATAGGTAAATTTCCAAGATACACAGTTTCAAACAAATAACGAAAGTTTGTTGTTATTTCATGAGCGTTTCTTTTTTCGCATTAACACGTAAACCGTCTAAATGTGGTCTAAGATGCTTCATTATAGACCGCGTTGTCAGATTAAGTTCATCAGACAGAGAGATGTCAGACGCTCAAGCGTTGCGAAGAACGCAAATACGAAGAAGTGAAAAAGATCAACGGAGTAAGATCTTTTTAACTTTATAATTTATACTAGCAAACTGACGCCTCAAGCGCGGAGTCTAATTCATCATCACACACACAGGACACAGGGACTTCTCTCTTGGCGAGTGAGATGGGGCCTTAATTCAACACGCTGGCCAAGTTGTGGTTGGTGAGTTACATGTCCTTCAAACTCTTTGAAGTTCTCAAAACATGCCTTTTTCCTCACCATGTTTGCCTCCACCATTAAAGCGCGTAACTAAAGCGCACCTACATTTTTCAAAATTTCAAAATAAAAAGCCAGTGGTGCTTGGCGGGGTTTAAACCCACGACCTTCGGAATTAAAGTTGAGTGTGCTCCCACTTAGCGAAAACGAAGCAATGCAAACGTCAAATTAAAAAAAAAATTGAAACCACATACTAAAAAAATTAGTTCTGAACGTAACGCTTGGACGCCTGACAAGGGGAGTCGTTCGTGAACTCACACCATGAATCTTGTCCCAAGTTGTGTGAGATGACGAATCGTAAAAAAATGGGCAGGTACAAGTTAAATGAATAGAAATCTCAATTTAAAATTTAAGAAAAATTCCCGATTCCAATGCCTTAAAAGTAAAACACCATAATATTTTGTAATATGCACGCTATGCGCTTTCATTTGATACCCCATATTTGCAGATTTTCTGTTTTCCTTCCCCACTCTCACCCTCATAACTTTAAAATGGCACAACCGATTTTCATAAAACATGTCTAAGAACACTCGGGCCAAACTCACCTTTCATACAAAAAAAACTAAATTAATTATATTTAGAGCTATGATGATCCCAGACAGACAGACAGCTCCCTCTTTTTTGGTCGGGGTTAAAAATATATAACTTAAGGAAAATCCTCACGGCAACATCTAGCACCCGTAGCAAATGAGAGGTTATAGTTATAAATAAAAAGTATTAGATGGACTCTTACTACTCCTCGGGTGTCGTGTACAATTAATACACTTTTTGCAATAAAATATAACAAAAACAGTTAAATATTTATTTTAAAAAATTGCATATTATGCGGTCATTCCGCAACGATCTTGTATCTAAAAATTTAACGTCTTAGTACTGATGATGACTCCTACGAACTAACAGAGTTGCAAGATAAATTATTACGTTCAAAAGCATTGGCTTTGCTTACTTACAACTTCACACCAGATTAGAAACCAGTCACGATTGTGATAAATAAGATAAATTCATTATAAATGCAATAAATCCAGAACTAACCTACGCCAATTTGGACGAAATCATAATATCAAAATATTGGTGCTACGATTTAAATTCAACCGCCCACGACCTGTTCATATTTCAAATTGGCAGTAATATTTCTTTCAATATAAATTCTATACAAATCCAGTTGGCTACTAAACTTCGCGGAATCAAAAATAATATGATAATTAATCGTGATATTACTGAAATAAGCATAAGATAATTAATATTTTTTTTAATGCTAGATAAGCCTTCATTTGACCACGCAATCTCACCTGATGTAAAGTGACGATGTGGTCGAAGATGGGACATGAAGACCTAGAAGGTAGATGGCTTCTCCGGGCCACATTACGAAACACGAAAAAATCGCTTCACGCACTGTCCCAGCCCGGAGGGTGGTGACAAGCCGCGGCCGAAGCGGGAGGCTTAGGCTTTGGCTTAGGACCAGAGACTGTTCTTAGCACCACCCGGAGGTCACGTGTAAGAATTCAGAGGGTTACCACTTACGGACGTGAACAGACAAAACCTCCAAAATCTCTCCTCCATAATTATATTTGTTAATACATATATAATATTATTATAGATAATTTTTAATAAAAGAACATCCTTTTATTAGCCCAATAAAATACCAACATTATTCGCTAAAAATGAAGGGATATTTTATCCGGTAGAAGTTAAATAAAATAGCAATGGAACGTGTTTGTTTGTTTACTGTTAGTCCGCCCGCATTGTCCTTTGTATGTTTCAACTGACTGTAAGCGATCACATATTTACGTTACTAAAGGCAACTGTGGTGTTTGATTAATTATTATGGTTACCCGTAAATTTAAATAATATAATGAATATAAAAAATATCAAGATACCATTCGACGTCCCCCGCGAATAATCCGGTAATGACCTATTACGGGGTTTTTCATGTTATGCGTTTTTCGGCATCTAGAAGTCAAAATACACCATGTGATTTTTTTTCAGAATGTTTCTATCTTTATTTACGAAGATATGAAAAACTACGCGTATATTCCATAAAAAATAATTAAAAATTATTTTAAACGAATAATACGGTTTTAGATCTTTACGAAACAAAATATCAATATGATTTGACAGTATACATTGTTACGATATTATTCGGGTAAAAAGTTTTCTTCGTTATTTAAGTAAGTGCTAGTACAGGTTTATTCGGGGTTTTATTTAGAAAACGATATCCAGCCATATTAATTATCGAGTGGCTCCTTACTTCGGTTATGCCTATTGCAACGGATTCTATGCAAAGATTAAAAATATACAAAAGAGGATTTATGAAGAATTCTCTACAATCCTTTACAACGAAAGATGGAATTCCATCAGGACCATACGACAACTTCGGCTTAAGCACTTTCAATGCAAATTTGACATCGGAGTGTGTCAAGCGCTCTACTACCACGCGTTGAGCGCTGCTTCCTACCGCCGCGCGCATAGCCTCTGCAACATCAAGTCTAGGAGGTTTATCGTTGTAGACTGAATGGAAATAGCTCGCAAATTCTTGACTACATTCTGACGGAGACAGCTCATTTCCCTCTTTAATGATACAAGAGCGGCGTAATTTAGACTTTTTAGATTTTATAAAAGTCCAAAACGACTTCGGATCTTTAGAAAAACGACTTTGTAACGTATATATATATGCATCGTAAGCCTCTTTAGTCATTGTTTTTACAAGCGCTCTCTTATTTGAGAAATCATGGTAATCATTTATATTCTTACTAATTTTATATATTTTGTGCAGTTCACTCTTAGATTTTATCTCGTATTTAATATCACGGGTATACCAATCTGGATAACAGACCTATCGATAGCATTATTTATTAATGAATAAAAGTATGGTACAGCTCTATTTATATCTTTCATGCTATATAACATCGACCAGTCTATAGTACCGATTTCAGTATAAAGACTTAGCATGTCCCCCCTCTTATAATCCCATTGACATCTTTGATTCCCAGACTGAACATAAGTATGGCAGGGTTCACCACTCAGCCGGTGACTATCAAAATATCTCAAGTTTACAACAAGTGGAGGATGTTGATTGTCAATTGGTACAATCGGGTTATTACAAACATTTTACCTCTATATCAAAATCATCTAAGTTGGACAAAACTAAATCTAAAACTCGATCGTTACAATTCATTATATTATTAGCCTGATGAAATCCACAGTCAGCAACAAAATACTCGTAGTAATTATTTATATCAGTTGAGGCCGAGTATAAATTAAAATCCCCTACAACTAGCATTTTACGATAACGAGAGCATAACTTCTCGATTTCTTTAAACAATGATACATATTCTTGTTCTTTACTACCAGGAGGTATGTATACAACGCAAAATACAAAAAGGTTTTTACTCTTTCCTGTTATCATAGAGCATACAAGTTCAAATACGAAATCATTTACATTAATGGATAGTGCAATATTTCTCAAGTCTAGGCGGGACGGGGCCGCGGCTAGTAAAGCGCCTCCTTGTTTCCGTCCATCCGCACGATCACAACGATGAACAGTAAAGCCCGGAGGTATAAGCTCGCCATCGCTGAACGAGTCATTCAAACCCGTTTCAGTAATCGCGAATAGGTCTTCTGACGATGCCAGCATGCCCTGGGTAAACACGTCTAGTTTTGTCCTTAATCCTCGTACATTCTGGTAGTATATACTCGCATATTGGGGGCGAGGCTTAGAGCGAAGGTGTTTTTTGTGCTTTGACGGCGTTGCGATTTGCTGTGTGTTTTCGAAACCACTGCCATTCAGAGAACGCAGCATTCACAGGCCATACGGAACCATTAGACAACAGCTCGTAAGCGCTTTCAGGAACACCTATTACGAACGATGAGTAATCACCTCAGAGGTTTTGCACACAGATTGAACGTGATCTGTCAAGGTTTCCACGGTAGTTTCAGGGTGTAAGAACCAGACATGAAGGTGTTTTTTCCTTTCTACAGCCACGATGGTGTTTAACAAGTTATTCTCCCCTTTTTTTTATTTCGGAGAGCCTCTTATTTGAAGTCCAACCTCGAACATTCGTAGAAGTAGTCATCTCGGTTTCATCGCCCTTTCCATTATTGTTTGTCACCAACAAAGTATTGTTTGCCGATATAGGAAACTTAGACACCGCAGAGCTCTTTGCTCTTCGTATACTATGGTTATTTGTAAGCGGCTGCATAGTAAGTGGCAACACCGGGAACTCGTCAGACGACAACGGAGTCTCAACTAGTCGTATTGGAGCGACCAACGTTTAGTTACCGTCAGATGACCCAAGCGGAGGTTGAAAATACCGGCTTTCTGATTCTATAACCTTATTATGTATAAATTGTACATGATCGGCATACTTTTCCAGTTTGGACTCATAAGAGACGATGGTCTTAACGGCCAATGCTAGGTGTTGTTTAAGATCTGCAATTTCCTCTCTCAGGATACGTAAATCACCTGATAAATACATCTGTTCCACTTTTAACTCCTCATCTCGTTTAGGTTTGGATGCAGGATATTGAATTGGATTACTATGCAGGCAGAAGTAGATAGCGACGACAGAAACAGGTGTCCAAATCAATTGAAAGTATTGAATTAAAGCCAGCATACGACAAGCCCCTCCCTATTAAGAAAGCTCTGTATAACGATCTCCTAAGCCTGTGTAACTCCCAAGCAATTCCCCACCATTATCAACAATTTTATAGGAACTTAAGCTTTTGTGATACTGAATCAGGTCACGATGAGGATTCTGATTAAGAATTTTAACTGTAATAGGACCTTATTATAATTTTCATGATTGTGTAATCAAGTGTAATAGTCGTGTCTTCAGTGCAGTGTCATTTTTTATAATAATAATAACTATCGTGCTTTCTCAAACTAACCAAAGTTGTTTCGTTTACTAGAATGCCCTTTATTTTTATAGTATATTTCATGAAATTAAGGCTTTATTTCATAAAATATACTATAAAAATCACCAAATACTTTAGTAAACTATTCGAATAAACAGTAAAAGTCATAACAATTAAATGTACGTTACTCTCAAACAATCGAATAACCACATAATTGGCTTTTACAAATGTTCAGTATACAAAACAAATTACACGAATAATAGCGTTACACGATTTTGCCATTGCCATCGAAAATATAAATTTACACGAAT
The DNA here is from genome assembly GCA_929108375.1 of Gymnoscelis rufifasciata. Classification (NCBI taxonomy): domain Eukaryota; kingdom Metazoa; phylum Arthropoda; class Insecta; order Lepidoptera; family Geometridae; genus Gymnoscelis; species Gymnoscelis rufifasciata. The sequence continues at coordinate 4,021,640 of OV815302.1, read as the reverse complement.
AATATCGCAAGAAGATTTTACTGTTGCCGTCGAAAATATAAACTTACACGAACAATATCGTAAGTGACATTACTGACCAGACCTTCACGTACACTAATATAGTAAAATGCATCCAGCTTAATTATAAGGAAGCCCATGGGCCTAGTTAAATTTTGTTGAAATAACCAGATAACTGAAAAAATTAGCTTCCTTATGCGATATAAAAAGTCTCTGATACTTGTTGTTAAATGGAGTTATTAAGGAAAAATGGTTTTTTATTTTTCCTGAACATTTACACTTTTACGATTACCGGATTATTCGCGGGGGGCGTCGCATTGTAATGATACTGGCATAAACACGATATCAAAGTTATACGAACAATAAAATATTCATAACCCAGGCGTGCTGCAATAAAGCTTTACAATTAAAATTTTACAAAGGTTGCCTGGAAGAGATCGCTTTTTAGCGATAAGGCCGCCCATTGTACATTCTGTTTCCTACGTGTTGTTGTATTTTGTTTCCCTGTATGTGCAATAAAGTGTTTTGTATTGTATTGTATTATTGTATTAAATGAACGGAAAGAAAATCTACAAAAGTTAAGAATGAAAATTATAGAGTAAAAGTACCAATTTTCACAATTCACACAGTAGTCAAAATGAGTACTTCTCTACAAATATATACATCTTTATGTGCTTGAAGAGTTTGTATGTTTATGTCACTGCTGTTAGATAGCAAATTTATCGAAGGATAAAGGTTATTTAACATCTATAGCTATCTAAATGTATAGAACATGGGCAACACCGTGACGTCAAAAGCTATCAAATATTTATAATAATGAATCCGAAGTAATGACCCACACATTATTATAAATTATTTTTGTACATAATTTTAAATACTTTAGGTAACATGAGTTTTTTCCAGATTAAAAAAAATGGTGTGTGTGCGATTCACACACGATACAAGTGAAACTTCAGTAAATCGACAAAAAAATAAGAAGAATAAAAAAAAAACAAAAAAAAATACTATGCAAAAAGATTTTGTTCGGGCGGTCACCCCTCCAAGTACTGGAGTCGCGCAAAGTTGCTTAACCTTGTTAGCGTTTATATATATTTCCACTTCCGTTGCATCCGGTTTCAAATCACAACGATTCTAAAGAAGTTTCACTTCAAAACTTATAACATTGAAAAAAAAAGCGTCATCATCAAGATATTTCTGCCGCGTAAAATTAATCAAAATAAAAGGCATTTAATTGCTTTGTCCCCGGGCTTCCACCGCGAGCCGAGCAAGTCCAACTACTAACCTAACAAATTTAAAATCGTTCAGCTCAGTTTCATGTAACTAAGTTTTAGTTTTCAGTATTTCCAACAAATTCCCGAACATTAAGACCCTAACTTCATCAGTCAGATTTACAAATAGCTATATCTGAATCCGCAAACAAGTTACTTAATTAGGGCGCTGTTCCCTACGGCAACAGTTTCTACAACACTCACGCTTGAATTGAAACTAGGACTGGCTAAATTACTTTGAAACCCTAGGGTTAGTTGACAGCGAGTTCGGTGATAAATACCTAAGATTCTGTTATTTTAGGCTAACTTGAACTGTTATATTCTAGTTAGCGTTCGGAATATGTCAAGACATTAATTTTTTTGTGTCTATTGTGAAATACTTTATGCTACAAATGCGACAAACGCTAAATTTAAGCCTGTATTAAACCCTAAGTTTTTACCCACCTTTATTATTTGTTAAAGGTCTGGAATTCGCTCCCTGCTGCTGTTTATCCTAATAACAACAACCTGAGTGTCAAGACAAGGGTGAATAGTACCTTCTATATCTATGATCCATCTACAACAGGTCAGATTGCGGACAAACATATATCTATCTCATAGAAAAAAGTTTCATTATGTGTGCGTATTTCATAAAATCAAATGTGCGTATTTGACATTTAAAATGTGTGCACATTTTCACGATCAAGATCGAACTTAGAGTTGAGTTTGGTATATTTATACATTATTTATTTGTCTTAGTGAAGTCTAAAGATAGTTTGCAATTATGTTTGCGATAAAAATATGTCACTATTAGATATTATTTTACTTACGAAGTCTAATGGCCTTTGCAATCATGTGACTGTGAGTACCAATAACTTTGCTCGCTCTTTTTGTGTCAATAAAATATAAATTTAGTAACTTACATTTAAACATGCACGGCCGCAACGAATAGCAATTTACAGAAATGAACCAAAGCAAGTTCAACATTTGAAAACGTTCCCAGCCAGACACAATTTTTACATAAAAGGAAAAAGCTAAGAATTTTTATAGTGAAAGAGTTGAGTGTGGAAAGGTTAAATCATTTACCTAGACTTGAGGTTGATTTAATTTTTTTTTTCTTATTCGTTTAGGTAACGCCAGTTAGGTTCTTAGGATAGATGTAAGGATGTAGAATGTATAGAATGGGAGGATTAACGGACTTTTAAAGAATGATAGATGAAACAGTTCGCGTGACACAAGATTCAATCTCTTGGTTGCTTGGCTTAGTTATGGATGACTGAAGTTGTTAACACCCCAAAATTTCGTTTCTCTAGTACTGAAGTTCTATTTTTCCCTATTTTGTGGCACATTCTACCAGATTAGTTCCGCAAGATACATGTACTCTAAGGTGATTCGCGAAAACCGTCGACATGCTGTATTTAATTTTAGTATAACATAGATTAGCTTAGATTTGTATGGGTAGATTTTCTGTAAGTCAGCGTAAAAAACGATAAGACGAACATTTAAAAACAAATTATAATAATATTATTCTACTATTATTATATATGTATAGTTGATTTTCTCTTTATCAATATTAGAGCCAGTCTATTGAAATACCAAATAATTTTTTCGTCATGGGTTTGTAAGGGTAGAAGTAACCCTAAAAGAAAACAACAATAAAACCATATTAACTAAGTTTTTACACTAATTGAAGTATATCCAAGTAATTTTGAGTTGGTGCCATGTTTATGTAACAATGTTCAAATTAATCTGAAAGATTATTATTAAATTACATTTAACCCGTCACGACCGCGAATAGCAATTTACAGAAATCTACCCAAGCAAGTTCAACATTTGAAAACGTTCCCAGCCAGACACAATTTTCACATCAAAGTGAAAAGCTGAGAATTTTCTGAAAGATCCAGCACAAACAGAAGCTTGAGTTTTACTTAAGTGTCACAAAAACAGGGCTGAGACGTGTCGCGGTTCCTGTGATGAACGTACGTATGTTTGTCATAACAGTTTTAAAGCTCGGCGTTCAAAGCGAAAGAGTTGATTGTCAAATGAATAAGTTAGTCTTAGTTGCGCATGAATTTGACACTTTATCAGTCTTCGAAAGTGCGCTTGGTTTAAGTGATTTAAAAATTTACACATTTTAGGTTCCATACCCAAAGGGTAAGGTAAGGATGCGATGGCATGTACTTATAAATTTACTTATAACAAATACAACGACCAACAACAATAACAAACACATTTACCAAAAACAACACAACAAACAAATTAAGAACTTATTTAATGAATTTAACAAAATTTATTGAAGATTAATAAATATAACTCACCCGTAGGACTTTCAAATTAAAATGTATCCTATGATACTCAGGTGAAAAAGACAAATCTAACGATACCTCATACAAAATATATTAAGGCGTTTAGGTTACAGTAGGCCACAAAGAAAGAGACACACTTACATCGAAAACATTACCCTCCTTTGGTAGTTTGGTAAATAAAGTGTTGGTTAGGTTAGGTATTTGAAGGTATTGTTATCAGTTTTTGCTCACGCCTGTTGTGTTTTGTGACTGCTACAATCGGAGAGTTTTCAAGGCAAAAGTTAGTTCTATATTTTTAAGATCCATCCTTGTAAACTAATGTTTACAAAATATTATTATTATTATTATTTATTTTTTATGTTTTTTTTTTGTTTTTTTTTTTGCAGCTGTGTGAAACAAAAGTAGGTTCTTACAATCAAACATGTTTTCATGCGACAAACCCTTTTGGTTTTCAATCGTCGTTAAAAACAAGGTTCTAAACATTATTCAACATCAAACTGTTTGATTATTAATTTCTCCGTAAAACATATTTTAATTATTATATTTTATTTAAAAGCTGTCCCGAATTCTTAAGTAAAGAAAACTTATTACACTCATGATACTCTTAACTTACTTAGTTATCTAACTAATACTTTAATTTATTTCCTAACCCTTCCTAGTGCCGTGCGCATGCGTTGATGTAAATTAACCATTCGTAAAGACCTTCCGAAGCGTATTACGAAAGTCCCATGAGAAACAACTTCAAATAAGCAATCCGCTATCAGTCAAGTTTTCGGAATAATATAAATGTATCTAAATAATGATAGAAATAACATGTTTTTTGCTAACTTATTTTAATAAGAATGTGACTTATTACATTTTAAGGTCCATATCCATAACATTGGTAAAAATAAAAAGAAACCTGATTTATAAAGAAGGTTGAAGATTCGAGTCGCTTTGTCGCGCTACAAAATGAAGTGTCATTATCGTAGCCCACGTCAAACATCTTCTTCGCTCAAATACATCTCGTACCCGGCCACACACATCACGATGACACGAATATTCGCCGTAGGCCGCTTATGTAACCGCAGCATCATATGGAACATTTTCCAACACAGATGCGTTTCAAGCATGGCGAGAATTGGCAAACTCCTCTTTATATTATTGCTATGTCTTACTGCTGGAAATAGTCTTTCTATTTCAATTAAAGTATTTTTCATCCTAGGGTTTCCTGGAAGAGATCGCTTATTAGCGTACCACTTGTTTTGTATTTTGTTTTTGTTGTTTATGTTGCTGTATTGAGTACAATAAAGCGTTTTTGTATTGCATTGTATTGTATTTCTGGATATAGTCATGTTGGTGTTGTGTCTTTGACTGCCTCAGTGGTGCGGTGGGGAAGGATCGCTTGCGGCGCGAGAAATAGCGGGTTCGATTCCCGCCGAGGGGTCATGTGTTTGTATCTTCTGCAAGCACTTTCTCCTTGCTCTGGGTCTTTCATATGTATGGTAAAAATTATTTATATATGTATGTCTATTACATTAAGTACATCAGATGTCTAGTACTGTAACACAAGCTTAGAGCTTACCGCACGAGACAGTCCTAGATATTAATGTCTATTATATTATGTATTTAAGCTGTCTAGTGCTCGATATCACGGGGCTAGATGGTATGGTGTGGATTGTCCGGCAATATTTATTTATTTGTATTTTAAAAGACGTTGCTGCCTAACATATACATAAATTTCTCATTTTTACATTATATATTTGAAATTTTAACCTTATAGTTTCTTTATGTTATAAAAGGCATACAATATGACTTAAACGTGGCTAAATGCCATAAACATTTAAACTATTCAACAGTTAACGCCTTGTTAGTCGTTAGCACAAAACATTCTACGTCTAAATCCGCTTGATATATCATGCAGAAACTGCCTTCGTAAATTGGACACGAGAATGTAATCACCTTTGTTACAGGGGCACAAGGGAGGTAGAGAAATACTTCAAAATGTAATAGTTTTGTACTATTATGAAAAGGTTGTTTGGAGTTTTCGTTAATATTATAATGAAAGTTTTAATAATGTATCACCATAAATAATATTTTTTTGGTGGCTCGCAAGTTGAATATATGTGTAGGAGTGGGAGGGCTTAGGTCTATTTTTGCGGATTTGGCGGTTTTCAATTAAACCTACAACTTCGCGGGTTAGATTTGCTGCCACAATGTCACAGAGTGTTTAAATGCAAATTTTATCCAGTCATATAAGAACACAAACACATAACAGAAAGTAAGGCAAAGGCCACCGACATCGAAATCGATGACTATACATATATTTTTTGCTATTTTATATGATTTTCGTATGACCGTGAATGGTCGAATGCCGCACAGGACCGGGACACTTGGAAAGATATTTTCAGTTACGAGTACACTGTTACCTAGAGCACCAGTGTTCTCCTATAGTAATTTGAAAAAAATACAATGCTCGAAGATCAATCTCCCAGAGAAATAGGTACTGGTAAATAGATCTTCTCTCGTCCTCCTCCTGGGAAACCTCATTGATATTAATATTCATATAATTAATGTAGAGTTTAATATGCAAGGGAGTTTTTGCTTTGTTTAGCATAATCACCCTTATTTGCGTTCCCATAGCTTAGACACAGGGTCGGCTCTCTTAACGACAGAGATTTATGACTACGCTGGCCAATGGCGGATTTGTTAATGTCACACGGCCTACAAACTCTTCAAAGTTCTCAGAACATGCTGGTTTCCTCACGATGTTAGCTTTCACCATTAAAGTCTAGTGTGCTCCTACTTAGCCAACATGGCATTATTCTTTGTTACTTAGTTGAATATGCAATTAATAACTATATTAAGAAGAACAAAATATCTCATATTCCATTGATTCCAGCGATATATTTATATATACCTCTAGAGAGCAACAGTCAAGTTTAAACGAAACAGAACTCTTTTATTCCGTCGGACATGTCCAACTAATGCACGCTCTGCTTAACCCTAAGCTTGTATCCACGTATGTACGTATATATCCACGAATTATACCTACATTATGTACTGTAATCTATCAATTACTGGCACAAGCCCGCGGTCTAAATGTGTGGTTGTCTTGATTCCTCGACTTGTGGTTGAAACCTGAGATTGACGTGAAACCACAATAGCGCACGAATATTACAGTGTATTTCGGAAATTACTTATCATTATCATAGTTATCCTAGGAAGAAGACCACTGATCGAAATGCGCAGCGGGGGAGTCCAGTTTTCTAGTCAAATTTATCCCAATTTGGCTAAGGTTGCTGGCATAGGCAACTTTCAGATGACAAACTAGAAATCCAAAAATGAGCCAGCAGTGGTCGTCTAGCGGGTGTTATGATTAGGTAACTACTTATAATGAGAACGGTACGATTACATCTAAATTTGATAAAATTAATTATTCCTTAATATTATCGGAATAGTCAATGTTACAGTATTTATCTAAAGTTTAAGATATGACTTTAACTTTAAAATATGATAAACAAGTATAAACAAGTTCTTAATAATAATAATAATCTAAATTAAATTCAAGAAAACCTCCGATTCCAAAACCTTGGTATCCAGCTCATATCATTTTGTAATGAACAATTTTCTGTTTACCTTCCCCACTTTCACCCCTCATAGCTTTCAAAATCTCAACCGATTTACATCGAAACAAAAAATACAATCATATTATATTTTTTAAGGGATACATTATATCCATGGTGAATGCTTCCAACCGTAAAGAATGAAATGCAAGCGGGGCGGATATTACTCCATTGAAATACTCCCAGTACATTAGGCTTCCTAGAAACTTGCATTTCTCAAATTACGCAATTTTCTTTGCCGTATAGGGAGGGGTTAGTATAAGCTTAAGATTTTTTTTACACTTTCACCAAAGACTTTATGTCCAAGCCTATTTTATGGATTTACTTTTCATTATCAAGTTTACAATTATGACACACTTATGCATTTCTATTTATGTAGAAAACAATCGTTCGAAGCTATCGTTATGAGCTTTAGTTCAAGTTAAAGGGGTCGCCACTTTTTTTTTTTTTTTTTTTTTTTTTTTATTATTGATAAGCCTTCATTTGACCACAATCTCACCTGATGTAAAGTGAAGATGTGGTCTAAGATGAAGCATGAAGGCCTAGAAGATGGCTTCTCCGGACCACATTACGAAACACGAAAAAATCGCTTCACGCACTGGCCCAGCCCGGAGGGTGGTGACAAGCCGCGGCCGAAGCCTTCCACCAGAGACTGTTCTTAGCACCACCCGGAGGTCACGTGTAAGGATTCAGAGGGTTACCACATACGGACGTGAACAGCCAAAACCTCCAAAACGCCACTCTTGCACCCCGACTGCCATCTTGCAAAAAGTGCTGATACGGGTTTTTGCTGTATATTATCGTTATCTAGTATTCGTACAGAAGATCATTATCGTGGCACGTTAAAATCTCAAAAAGAAAAACCTATAGTCTGTTCGCGGAGACAAACTAATAGGGAAATCATAGACGGCACGTTATTGGTCGCAGATAACGAACATAGGGCACGTGCACACTGTGACCAAAAGTCAGTCTCATCTGTCTCTTGTGCGGTGCGGACGTGCCGCGTTTAGTGCTCGTTACATTGTGTTCTCAGTATTATATTTAACGTTGACCTGGCTTGCTTTTTGGACTGTTTTCTGTTTACCTCGTGATTTTGCGTGACGTACTGATTCTTGTTTTATTGTTAACCTGGCTTGCTCATCGGACTGTTTCCTATTAGTTTTGTGACTTAGCATGTATATCGGACTGATTCACTGTTATGGCCGCTAAAGCCGGTAGCCCGGTTATTAAAAAGCGGAAACGACCTTTTTATAAAAAAAATCTTTTATTTCAGACACAGGTCCATAAATTAAATGAGTGTGATCATAAAATAACATAAATATAGAAAACATAAATAACATAAACATAGACAGATTCTGTCTTGTGCAGAAAGCGATAAATCTAGGAAAAAATATTTTTCATCAACGGAATAAAACTATGATATACAATATGTATAGGTTCTCAGTACCATAATTAATAGGTCAATTATCAATAAGCCACTCATCCTCAAACCCCGGGCGAAAACCTAGCTAATACTTTGAAATGAGCAATCTAAACATAGCTTTACATTTTTTAAAACGGCCACTCCCACTGACCAATCATTGTCTCCCACGCTAGTATTCCCGTCCTTTTCACTTTCATACAATTGTGCAAGAGAGCACGCGCTATATTAGCTTGTCTCCGCGAACAGACTATAGTTACAAACCTCTTGATTGACGTGCACTTTAAAATATATTTATATATCTTATATACATATACAAATTCGGGCCGGTATACGAAATAATATATTATATTATTAAATTAATATAGATTATCTTCTAATATATAAAATTTCCATGTCTCATTGTGAGTTTGTTACCATAATCCTCCGAAACACCGATTATTATGAAATTTTATATGCATATTCAGTAAGTCTGAGAATCGGCTACTATTATATTTTTCATTTTGCAAAACAACGTATTATGGATTCAGCTAGTATATAAATATATTCATAGAATATATCGATACAATATACGTGAGTAATATCCATTTTAAATATGAAAAGTATAAGTAACTCGCGCTAGTTTTGAAAGTGAAATAAGCTTTTAATGTTGAAAAATAAATAAATCTCTGTTCTATTCTATTTAATCAGGCATCTGCTAGTACGTGCTTATGCAGTAAAGATTGAAAACCGTAATTGTCTGCGCATCACGAAGTTTCGTGGAACCCGATGTTCACTATGTTACTAAATCCTAATGATTTAGTTAACCACTACTATATAACTGCTTTATGCTTAGCACTTTAACAATATAGTTTGCGAAACTAGTTATTTAATCGTTTTGCTAGAAATCTACGCTGCAATGGTTACAGTATATAGGTACGATACAATTTTAATATACCATAATTGAGTTCTTGTCTACCAAAGATATTTACTTAAGTTTTAAAACTTACGGAAGATATAATTGGTAGTGATTTTCTTGTATAAATGCTCTACCACTTATTTCTATAACTCTATAATAATTTCTGAGATTTGTTATTAATCAGTGAGTGGTAAAAAAATCATTTCTCTTTTATATTTTAGAGATACATATGTAAATTTCAGTTGAATTATGGATTTTGCTCTAGTATAAAAAAGCGAAGCGATTAGTATCTATAAATTTATTTCCTAATTATCTTTAAGCACCTATGATCATTTTTTTTTGTTTTTTTATTTTTGACGTGTCTAAGTTTTGTAAAATGAAAACAATGGAAATTAATGATTTTGTATCTTGTATTGAAGATTATTTGGCTTGAAAGTTAAATTGAAAATCCGAATAAACGATTTCTAATATTTATACATCGCATTTCTTCCAACAAACGAGCCTTAAAAATTGACATCAATCATCATCAACACCTTATTAACATTCCCACTGCTGGGACACAGGGGTTTCTCTCTCATAAAATTAAACTCGAATCAAATGTTCCCACCGTTATTATTCGCCCGAATTGAATTACATCCTTTATGTGTTTTTAATAACTGACACTCTCAAGTTAGTAATCTTCATAATTGTAAATGGAACATGAAACTCAACTGTTTTATCTTTCTGTTGAAACCGAGTGCAAATGTGAAAAGAATTAGGTTAGGAAGCTGGCCTTGGCCTGGCTGGTTTTTTTTTAATTTTAATGTTAGATTTATATCTTATCTTTATGTGTGTAAAATGTGTACAGGAACTTAAGGCGTAGCATGAGTCCATTTTTTTATTATCAAATGAAGATATGTATTTTGCTACAAAAACTCTTTCAATACTGAAACCGGTGTTTTAACAGCAACGGTTGCCATTGCTATTGAAACAGAAGTAATCTAATACAACTGCTGGGATCAAGGATACGTCGTTATTTTAATGAAGTCTAATGAAGGCGCTGCATGTTTCAGTAAATGCAGATTGGTATCTCCGAAATGAGTAATTGCTCGGTCTCGAGCCATTATATTAATTATAGAATACCGACGAAGCTAAGTTTGCTCTGATGGTATCAAATAACCCATAACCTATGACATCTGAGTTACGTAGGATGTAGAGAAACGATTTTGGTTTATTAACCGCCGACCAAAAACACCCCTCTTTTTTGGTAGTTTATATAAGTTTCACGTGTCTGTCTGGGACATCATAGCTCCCGAGTGGATGGAGCGATTTCAATTAAGTTTTTTTTTGTATGAAAGGAGAGTTTGGCGCGGGTGTTCTTAGACATGTTTCATGAAAATCGGTTGTGCCGTATAAAGTTATGGGGGCGAGAGTGGGGAATGATAACCGAAAATCTGCAAATATACTCGAGTGGGGTATCAAATGAAAGCGCATCGCGTGCACATTACAAAATATTATGGTGTTTTACTTTTAAGGAAATTAAGACTTTGGAATCGGGGATTTTTCTTTACTTTTAAATATAGATTTATTATGGAAGGGATTTAATTCGTTTGAATTTTTTAATTTTAGGGTTCCGTACCCAAAGGGTCAACGTATTACTAAGACTTCGTCGTCTGTTTGTCTGTCACCAGGCTGTATCTCAAGAACCGTGATAAATTGATAGTTTATATGTATTTCTGTTGCCTCTATAACAACAAATACAAAAAACACATCTCTAAGAAATATATAAAGAAGCTTTCATAAAACAACCCAAATTTTAATATAGCTAAGCAACGTTGCACGAAGCCAGTACTTTGATTGATGATCGCTCTGACTGAAACTTCTTTTTGAACTTTGTGTTATTTATTATTTCAAAATGCGTATAAACTAAACTTTTCAAATGTATTTATTTGAGTCTTTTGCTATGCCATGCCACGAGGATATTTATTTATTTACTTATACATATATAATTCATTAAAAAATTATATGTTCTTCTCTGTACTCCCAACTACATAATACTCATTGTTTCTATAATCTAGGGCATGATGAAACTTCGATAAAGGAAACCAACCTTTTGTAATAAAATATTATTAAAGCTCGGCGTAATATTGAGCAGAGCAAAACATTTCGAAGAACGTAAAAATATTTGAGCACAACATTATTCTGTACAGAATCAGGGTTGGTAAACAATAATCTATGAGAATTCGTAGTTTCTTGAGCCAGATGTAAGTATTGTTAGTGTTTCTAGACCCTTTTGGGAGTGGAAGGCTGAAATCCAATATTTTAGCGAGCTCTCTCATTCATTTTATATTCGGTTTATAGTGTTGATGATAGCAAATCCTCTCTTGTCACAATAATCTAGTCTCTGGCTCACAAAAAGCTTAGAAAAGTAAAAAACTAAAAAATTTAAGCACATCTAGGAATTAATTTAAAAAGAGGTTTCATATTTTTATGTAATTTGTAAATTTTGTGAAAGCAATAAAATTAGTATTTATTACGTATATTATATTATTAAAAATGTATGTGCGCTTTAAACACGTGCTTTAACTGTGAAGACAACATCGTGAGGAAACCGGAATGTTCTGAGAACTTTGAACAGTTGGAAGGACATGTGACATTCTCCAACCCGCACTTGGCCAGCGTGGTGAATCAAGGCCCAATCTCTCTCAACAAGAGAGAAGTCCCTGTGTCCCAGCAGTGGGAACGGTAATAGGGTGCCGATGATGAAGATGACATTTTTAAGAAAACATCACGAATAAAATCTAGTCTCTCATAACTATAGATACATAGCAGCTAAAAACATAATAAAGTTCTTAACCGCATAAGTTACTCTATCATAGATTCCGAACCGTAACTTTAGTCTATCGCGAACCAGTAACAAAAGCGCTGGAACTTCACACAGGCTATATTTCCTGAAGTTTCTGATAACCTGACTTCGGGATGACTTCTAGCTGATTCCATTCTGATCAAAGTGAACCGGCAACTCGACGGTGAAGTTTCGTGTTTAGAGACAATGGAGGGAATTAAACTTTGGGTGCCTTTTAGTTTTGATTATGGATTGGATTCAGGTGGGCATAAATTAAATTTTGCGGATGTTCGGGAGGAATTGTTATTGCTGGCAAAGGTTGCGATATCGTCCTTTTGTTTGTGATGAATGTTATTAAATTTGTATGACTGCTTCAGTGGCGCAGTGGGCGAGGGTCCGCTTGCGGCGCAAGAGGTAGCGGGTTCGATTCCCGCCGAGGGTGAAAGTGTTTGTATGTTCTGCAAGCACTTTCTCCTTGGTCTGGGTGTTTAAAATGTTTAATAAAATATATATATATATGTATGGCTATTATATTAAGTATATCACATATCTAGGACCCCGTAACACAAGCTTAGAGCTTACCACGGGGCTAGATATTGTTGTGTAAATTGTCTGTAAATATATTTTTTATATTTTTATGTTAACAAGGGCACTTTTCGAGATGTACGACTGCGGTGCAGCAAGCGTATTGTTTGACGTACTCCCAATTTGAAAGCAGCGAAAATCTGAATAAAATGCACTTTTTGGTTCGACTGTGTTAAATTTATAATAGGTACCAACCAGTATCTATAAGAAAATGTTCTTAAACATACTGGAAGCTATTTTTACTTTGACTTGGACTATGTTAAATAATATCGGATATAACAATAACATTCCGTTTAAGTGAAGGCAACATAAATTGCACACAGTGTTTTGCCTTAGACGCCGTAGAACTATGCCTAGGGAAAAAAAAAGTTTGCTATGAGCAGATGTAAATATAGCCACCTCATGAATATTCATTCATAACGTTCGAAGCGCTGAAAATATAATATTAATTATATACAGGGTGACCCGTTCTATTAACAACAATCGCTTTCAATTTTCATTATTTCAAAATAACAGGCTACAAGTTTTCTCACGCAGCGCTCTAATAAAAATCCAATCTCACAGCTTTAAAATTTCCAACTCTACATACAAAGTTTTCCAAAGTACAAAGTTGAGTATAGCACTTTAATATATGCATTAAATTATGAAAACAGCTTAATAATATAGAATGCATAAACTTCAAACCATCTAAGACTTGCCTGCATTATTCAAAATGTTGGTGCTAGTTATATTTGAACTCAAACTTTAAATAAGCCATTCAAGTTGAGGCTGAGAAAATAATATAAGTTCTGAACAATGTTATGTTGAGCTTGGATTACCTGTCGTGTGTACACGGCTTTATAAACTACTATGTAAGGATCCTGTCACATACTTTGCAATGTCAGTTGGATGCTGAAACAAAGATCAAGTAGTTGTGAAGTTTTAATGTATGAAAGTTTGTATACCCGGCGGATATGCAGTATTATCTCTATAAGGGAATTTCTGTAGTAAGTTGAAGTTGTGAGGGATATGTTTTATGTCAGGTATTCTTCATAATTTATGATCTCGAAGTTTGGATAACCGTACGTAGTAAGGAACAAGGCTGACTCTGTAGTATTTTTATGAAAAATATGAGAGGAAAGAACATAATTATGGCCCACGAATCATCATCAGTTATGCCGTTCGACGCAGACTACTGGAAATAAATAAATAATAAATAAATAAGACGAAGTTTTTAGAGAATTCTGTCATTTTTATTATTCAAATCTTTCATGACCCATAGATTCTTATGAACCCTACATAAAATAATAAAAAGTGTATTTATTAACAATAAAAGATAAAAGTGTATTTATTCACAATAAAAGATATAATTATACAATAGTAAAAAAAAATTCTTGCTATTTTGTAATGTTTTAGCCGACTGTAACTTTTTTTCCAAAATCTGTAAATGCAGTTCAGAATATCTTTTAAATTTATGGATAATCTCCTTGTAACTAAAACGGTTAATATATCAGCCCTTATAGTCCTTTCTCAAAACACCCTGTATATAACGAGAGCAAAATCTCGAGACGAAATGGAATAAAAAGGTATCGGCATTGCCAAAGTGTTTCTCAGCGACGATTTCGCAAGTTCGCGTATTTACGTGGAAACTTTATAAAGGGCTAGGAACAGGTTATTCAAAAGTAACATGGAAAAGGTGGTTCCTTGGTCGTAATGAAAGTTGTATTGTCAGGGGAGGTAATATACCCTGGAGTTACCTACTCTAGCGCGGGGGTATTGTGGTTCTTACAGATCAAATACTACTTGAGGAGGAAATCGAATAATTATTCAGAGAGAGCGTATGTTTATGAGGTTCTCAATAAAATTCGACGTTGTCTTGACAGAAAAGCCTAGTAAAATTCTAATTTGATAATCTTAATTAAAATCTGCATAAAAGAGAATATATTAGAAAGCATATTATTCAAGTATTGTGCCGAAGTTGAACTTATGCGCGCAACAAAGCAATATTAATACCTGTCCATAAAAATGCAAAAGATTGAAAATAAAAAAAATATTGTTTAGTCCCAACTGTTAGTCTATCCAAAAATACTGGACATTTAATTATCGCTTTATCGATTTGATAAGAAACAGGCAAGATGAAGAGCATCAAAGTTGTAGGGCTTGTGATGGATACATTTTGTACAAATCGCACAAAATTACGTCACGCAAAAATTCAATGCACTCTATAGACTTAGTTTTTCGTTTGCAAGAAGAAAAAATAAAAGCGTATAATTTTTATTAGTCATTTACCCTGTTAAATAACATTTGATTTATAGATATTTTGTTATCACCCCCAAAATTCGGTGCTATAAATTTTCTATTTTTCACTAACATCTAAAGTGTCTCTCATCCATACCATACGTATGTATGATACCATACAAGTATGTTTGACAACCTCTGTAGCTCGGTGGGCGAAGGTCCGCTTGAGGCACAAGAGGTTGTGGGTTCGATTCCTGCCGGGGACCAGATTATGTACGATCTACAATGTCTGGTTTCTGGTCTGAGTGTTTTCTATGTATCATAAGTATGTATTTAGAAAAGAAAATGTATCTATGTAGTATATCAGTCACCTAACACCCATAGTAAAAGCTCTGCTTAATTTGAGGTTAGGTGATGCTGTATAATTAGTCCGGAAATATTTATTTATTATTTATAAAAAAAAAACATTTTTCCGGACAATCCGCACTACAACATTTGGCCCCGTGGTTAGCTCTAAGTTTCTGCTACGGGTACTAGACATCTAATATACTCAATATAAAATACATTACTTATATTGTTTTTTTTATTATCCATATTAAACAACTAGACCAAAGGAGAAAGTGCTTGCAGAACTTTTTAGTAGTGAAAAACATATGTAACTTCTTTAATAACTTATACGACAGTAAAAATTCGTAATAAGGATCTTTCTAACCCCTTCAAAACGTATAGAACAAAGTTGAAAAGCAATAAGACTTTTGTAAATTTCAGTTATTTGGTTAAGGGGATATTTGCTTTGCAAAGATGTAGCTACCTTTTTCATTTAAAATTATTCAAATGACATGCTAATATATTTGAAGCAAGGAAAACAAACGGGTTGGTTTTGGAGAATTAAAATAAATAATTTAAGGTAAAAGCGCAAACATTTTGAAACCATAGTTGGAGTAGCTTACAAGCAATTTGGGAAAAAACAACAGATTTAGAGTTTTGTCATGAGTCATAGCCATGTTAATATCTTTCAAAGTAAAGTATCTTCTTCTTCTAATATATAAAATTTCCATGTCACAATGTTAGTTACCGTACCTACTCCTCCGAGACGGCTTTACCGATTTTTATTAAAATTCTTATGCATATTCAGTAGGTCTGAGAATCGGCTACTATGTATTTTTCATTTCGCAAAACAATGTTTGCTGGGGTCAGTTAGTATATTTATAACAAACTAGCGGCCCGCCCCGGCGTCGCAAGAGTAAAAAAACGTTCCCGGCAATTATTCGATTTTTTCTCGCCTTTTAAACCTTCCCTAGACCTCCACGAACATTTCAAGACTAAGATAAGATAAATCCGTTCAGCCGTTCTCGAGTTTTAATCAGACTAACGAACAACAATTCATTTTTATTTATATATATATATATATAGATGTAAGACCACTCACTTCTTACAAAAGAGTAAGAGAAAACATAGAAAAATAACGTTTTACGAACAAGAAAAACTCGTTACATAACAGTATTACCAAATTAATTATGCCAATTAACCAAAATTGGGTTAACGGATATATTACCTATGAAACGAGTCCATTTACGTGAATTTCATTTTATAATAAAGCATATAAATCTCCCACACTACTAGTACTACCACACTGTTTAGTACCCACACATCTAAATTAATCAATTAATTATAAAAACCAAAGACGGCCTTACATAGTTACCGCAGTCTTCAGATTTTACCTCCCATGTTAATTAGAAACTGTGTTAGAGCAAGGTAAACCACGTCTACATATAAAATACCTTGCAAAATCATATAAATAAATAAATTCAGACTAATATTATGATATTAAAACTTAAAATTAACTGTGGATTTTGGATCGTGAAGGATCACGAGACAAACATAATGGATTTTATATATTTTTCAGGTTTTATATTCCATTTCCTGTTAATTACATTATGAAAGCGATGATTCATAATTAAGGCAAAATAGCAGAGCAATAAGCTTGTCAATATCAAACATATTAATGAACTGAATCCCATTGAAAACTAAAGCCAATGAGCCCTTAATATTTTGCTCGTTTATACAAACGATATTTCACTGTATAAATTTGCCCACCGTAGCATATAAGATTTCAATAACAATAGTCCAAAACGTTGACTGACTTGTCCATTGATCAAACAGACACATTATAACTGGGCACAAACAATACCTGTTGTCTTGACACAACCCCTGTCAAGCCAGCTCCAGCAAACAAGGTAGGTCCCATTGTTTGAGATCCACCTTTGTTTACCACAAGGCTTAGCAAGGTGGCCAAGGAGGATATATGTTATAGTCAATCCTGGAAGCTTCGATGCTCATAGATGATACTAGTTAATCCTCAGATCTGACTTAAAGTCATTCAAGTCAAGTCTCTCATTCAAGTCAAGTCAACGTCAACGTCAAGTTAACTTCTCGCTCATTCAAGTCAAGTCTGTTTAAAAATATTAGGTCCTTACATATGAAATTGGCGTTTTTCGTACTGGCCACTTTAATCACAAATTTCTCCTCTTTGGTAAGGAATTCCAAATTCAAATTTGTACAGCTATAGACTCATGTATTTGTGCTTCGATGATCGTCATTCATTTGTTTTTTTTCTTCTGTTTTTTTCTGTTTGCGTCACTCATTTTACAAAATGGAAAACTTAAAATATCGCATTATTTACGAGTACGAGTTCCGCCGTGGCACTAGTGCTGCGGAAACAACTCGAAGGGTGAATTATGTGTATGGCGGTCGTGTTGCAAAAGAAAACACAGTTCGTTTTTGGTTCCAACGTTTTCGTTCTGGAAATTTCGACTTGCAGAACAAGCCCCGTGGACGGCCTGAGACTCAAGTTGATAATGAAGAGTTGAAGGCTATTGTGGAAGCGGATCCATCGCAAACCACGTCCGAGTTAGCTGCAGGCTGCGGTGTTAGTGATAAAACTGTTTTAATTCACTTGAAGCAAATTGGGAAGATTAAAAAGCTTGAAAGGTGGGTACCTCACGAATTGACTGAAGCAAACCGGCAAACGCGCGTCGACTGCTGCGTTACATTACTAAACCGGCACAATAATGAAGGTATTTTAAACCGAATCATTACCTGTGATGAAAAATGGGTTCTTTACGATAATCGGAAGCGCTCAGCGCAATGGTTGGATCCTGGCCAGCCAGCCAAATCCTGCCCCAAGCGAAAATTAACCCCAAAAAAGTTACTTGTAAGCGTTTGGTGGACTAGTGCCGGTATTGTTCATTACAGTTTTCTCAAATCTGGCCAGACTATTACGGCTGATGTCTATTGTCAGCAATTGCAAACCATGATGGAAAAGCTAGCGGCTAAACAACCTAGGCTGGTCAATCGCTCCACGCTACTGCTGCTTCACGACAACGCTAGACCACACACTGCGCAACAGACGGCTACTAAATTAGAAGAGCTTCAATTGGAAAGTCTAAGACATCCTCCGTACTCCCCGGACCTTGCTCCAACAGATTACCATTTTTTTCGAAATTTGGATAACTTCTTGCAAGGGAAAAAATTCAACTCCGATGGGGCAGTCCAAATCGCCTTCAAAGATTTTATTGATTCCCGTCCGACTGGTTTTTTTAGTAAAGGGATCAATGAACTACCTATAAGATGGCAAAAGTGCATAGAAAATAATGGTTCATACTTTGATTAATTAAATATATTATATTAAAAAATATTCGACTTTTTGTTCCTCCCATACAAAACGCCAATTTCATATGTAAGGACCTAATATTTTAGTCTCAACACAGACTTACAGTGGCAGCACAGAGCGGCAGTGTGCGCGGCTTCATCTATTCTGTAAGGCAGTCAGTCAGTCACAAAACAGTCTGGGGTCAGCGCGAAGTCAAATTAATTTACACCCTGTAGGGGAACCTGGGGATGGTCGATCCCTAGGGGACACTTGGTAACTTTATTTAAAAGTTTTACCAAACGTGATACGTATTTTTAAGCTGGTAACACTGATTCCTTCATTCCTAACATAACTCTCTAGCATAGCACTCTTTGACAAATGTCAGTGGTTTGCAAATAGCGGACGGTGAAATATTCGCGTGGTGTGATATTTAATTTTCGGTAAGTTTTAGTCGGTTTTATTTATTAAAATATGAAGTAAATGCTATTAGTGACTATGTTTATTTTGTTAGTAGTTTATTTGAGTATACATTAGCTTTGATTCACTTGAATTACGTGTACATTCATTTTGAGTACGGCATGGTTTATACCTGTGACATGATCCCGGGATCATGTGTCCCCGAGAGGGATCAAGTCTACCTTGGCGTTGAAAAATCAGAAGATTTACAGTCCTGTCATAATTACAAGTATTTTTTTAGGTAATAATGACGCGAAAATATACGACCAAAGAGGGATCAAAAAAGAGAAAACCGATAGACAAGGAAAATTTTAAAAATGCTGTAGCTGCAGTATTATGTGGAAAAACATTGAAGGGAACTTCAAAGCAATATGGTGTCCATCTAATGACGTTAAAAAGATTCGCAAGATTACAAAAAGCATCAAATGAAGAAATACAAGATAAGATAAGCTTAACTTTTAGAAGATTTTTTTTTTATTTCTAATACCTACCGAATGTTAACTTGATGGATAGTAAAAAAAAATATCACTAAAAATGTGTTATTATTTTAAAAATATACAGTTCCCTATTTAATCATTAAAATACATGAATCACCATGAATTTAATTTCCTCACAAATTCATTTCCTAAGGATTAAGTTAATGAATTAAACAGGAATAAATCCTCTGAATTTGACATTCGTGCTAAAAATCTGTTTACCATGTGTCCCTGTCATGGGTGATTTGATCCCTGCGGATCAAGTTATCTAACTGCTGGGAATTAAACTTGTAGCAATAGAAGGTATGGTACATAGCTATTTGTTGTGTGTTTTTCTATTTCTATATGCTTTGTAGAGTGCAAATAGAGTTACTTAGTCAATGATAATCAGTCGTGAGGAGACACGGTAAAAATCTGTTTACCACGTCTCCCACGCAATTGGGAGACTTGATCCCCCCAGGATCAAGGCTCCCAAACAGGGGTGAAGAAGTCTCCCTAATATCGGGGACACATGGTAAAAGCTTACAATCAGGAGTTTCAATACATAATAAGTTTAATTGTGACACAATCTGCTTCTTATTCAAACTATCAATAGATAGATAATTTCCGAATCGTTTAGCTTAAACAGTTTTCCTATATTATAAAAAATAAACAAAATAGAGTGCATAATCAAAGGGGGTGATCAACCCTCCCCAGGTTCCCCTAAAGCTTTAAATCTGAGAACAGTCCTCTCTTAATTTATAAGATCTGAAAGTCTTTAAGTTAGAGTATTGGATGCTTTTGGAGATATAAGTCAGTAAAGGTGTCTAAAAATACCGTACGTCGTACTTTCGTTGGGTATATAAAGATCATGTTTGAAATTATACCTTCTAATAGGAGGGTAAACTTACTAGCGCCATCTATGAATAAGCAACGTAATGGATGTTTCAGTTTGAGTTTCCGTAAAGTTATCACTTTTTTATTGCGTCACCGGGTCGTGTGAGACTTTTTTTAATATTTAATTTAAGATACTGTTATATCACGTCACCCGTTGTTGGTCGGTGTTCTAAATACCTCTAGGTATTCTAATAAAGGGTTTGTCTCCATTTTCCCGTCACACTATAGTTATTTTTGACTCACAATGCCGTAGTGACTTTATCGTAACATTGCAGTGCATTTGCAGGGTAAAGTGGCCTGGAGCTGTGAAAATGCGCGCCAAATCACGTTTTACACCAAGCATCTTTTTTACGAGACGACGATGTACCGATAAAACCATGTTGGCTAAGTACGAGCACACTTGACTTTCATTCCTAAGGTCGTGGGTTCAAACCTTACCGCGCACCTGTATTTTTTTTCTAAAAATAACTGTTCTGAGAACTTTGAAGAGTTTGAAGGAGATGTGATATTCACCAACCCATACTTGGTCAGCGTGATGAATTAAGACCTAATCTCTCTGAGTCTCTCTAGTCAAGAGAGAAGTCCCTGTATCCCACCAGTGGGAAAGTTAATAGGGTGATGGTGATGATGTACCGATAGGGACATTTACGTCAAAGCACAGTAGCATCTTTCATTGATAAATATGCTGTCCTATTTAGTATAAGAATATTCAGCTGAATAAAATTTTCCGATAAAATATTATGAACTATATAACATACTCAACATCCCTTTCTTTAAATAAAGTAATTATAATAATGAACAAGCAGAAAGAAGCTCAGCATCTTAAATTTTAAAAGCCTTATTTTGTTTCAGTGTTATGTTACACATACTAAGTTTATGCTTAGAATTCAACGAAGGTAAGATCTTTTTTGTATTCGCAAGGGTCTGTACAGCATATATTAAGATTTTCATAAGAATTATTTATATTCGTGTATATTACTGAGTATGCAGCCAAAAATATGGAACCACTCTAAACTCCACCCAGTTATCCTGTAAATTACAATAATGTGCGATTTTCATAATAAAACAGCACGCGTTTCTTAGAAAATTGGAAGAAAAATGCTAAAATTTGCGCCATAAAATAATATCGTTAAGAAAAATGGGTAACAGAGCCCTGTTGGACTGGCTGGCTGAAGTCACACCGAAACCTTGCCATTTTTTAAAGTAAGTTAAAGCAAAAACCGAAAATGTTTCATATAAATCACAAGCTATTTTATTTGGCCCTGTTCCGATGTTTATGATCAAATATTGCTAGTCAAATTGAACATAGATTATTTACTTGTTTCCTAATAAGCTGAAATCACGTGACAAAGCATTTTATTATGATTATAAATAGGTGGTCTGATGGAAGTGCATATAAATTTTGTTATAAAAGGACATAGATCCATGGAGTTTGAGTCCGTATAAAATTTATCGATGAGTGTCTCCTAAGATAATTGTTTAGAAACAAGACGCACTACAAAAGTGATAACTTTACGGAAACTCGAACTGAAACATCAATTACTTTGCTTATTCATAGATGGCGCTAGTAAGTTTACCCTCCTATTAGAAGATATCATTCCACTTTTCCCCACCAAGGACGCCACCAGACATCGTCTATTGCACAAAAAGTGCATTGTAATCTGCCCAAAGTGATAGTGAAGTAGATAACCTTACTAACCGGATTACCCCGTAATAAAATAGGAGTTGCCAGGGCTGGGACCCCTTTATTTGGCTGTTTGTTTATGTAATAAATAATAAATATTTCCGGACTACTCACACAACATCACCTAAACCCAAACTAAGCAGAGCTTGTACTATGGGTGTTAGGTGACTGATATACTACATAGATACATTTTTTTTTGTAAATACATACATAATGATACATAGAAAACACCCAGACCCGAAACCAGAAATTGTAGATCGTACAAAATCTGGTCCCCCGGCGGGAATCGAACCCGCAACCTCCTGCGCCTCAAGTGGACGTTCGCCCACCGAGCCACAGAGGTCGTCAATAATAACAACAACATCAAGCCTGATTTCTATTTTGAAAAAATAATACTGATGCTATTTTGTTGCGACCTTAATGTGACGACTTGAAACAGACATGTTAAAAATTCTAAGTAAAGTATTAAAAGTAAGGTTATTATTATAAATAGTTAAATTTCCGTTAAATTCCGTTTATATCTGACAGAACAGAAACCAGCATTCACTATAAACTCACTGAACTCCTCCCTGAAATTGCAAGTCATATATTTCACAAGGAATTTTCAATTACGGCTATCATGCGGTTTTTCATTCGTAATGTGACTTTAGGCATCGCTTTGGTCATTCATAAGCCATAGGCAAAGTCGATAACGTTCGTTGGTAATTGGAGGTGTGGTGATAATTTATCACCTAGTTTTTGCACTGTGTTTTTGAGTTGAATGTTGTAACTTTCAATACTAATGCGAGTTTCACTATTGATTTTGAAAACTGCTATTAGTAAAGTAAATTATTTGCGACGCTCGCTTGTTCCGAGGGAGAGACTCTGCCTTTAGGTACAGTAGATCCCACGAATATAGTAGGTTCGTATTTTCAGGCCGACAAAGTATTTTTAATTATTCCAAACTATAATAAATAGATACCTAAATAATAATAATAATATTTCCAAATATAATTTATGAGAAATCTACTCATTTCTATTCAGTTGAGCGAATAAAGCGCTAACAAAAACGTCAAAACAAATAAAAACTTACTTTCCCGTTTAAGATGGGATTGGTAAAGGAAAAATTAGTTTTGAAAACATATTTTTTGATGGAAACAGAAACGTCAAATATGAATATTCGACGTTTCAATAACTTAATAGTTATCAAAAGTAATAGCATCTTTAGCAACATGGTGAAGCAATTAGATTGCACGGGAACAGTATTCACAACGGTCACATTGTATTTCATACTTAAACTCGAAATAAGATTAATAGGAGGGTCACTAATTTTCATGGAAAATAAAAAAATAATATCTTTCACGTCATATTTTCAGCAACTTAAACTTTAATAATTATAAACTTTTTGACATGTTATACATACTAAGCATTACACTGCAGGTAAAATCGAAGGTATAGGTAGTTTTAGCGTTCACCAGTTTGCCAACACATTTGGTTCCCAGCGAACCCAATTATTCCCAATTGTTTTCCGATATTTAACAACCAACCAATAGTTTAGGCTTCAGATTGGTAATGTCTGCAAAGCCACAATTACTATTAAAATATTTCTCTATTCATAGTTACCTATCTTTATTTATGCTCATAATCCTTATAATGACCAAACTGATTTTAAGTCAGGGTCTACCCACACGTTACCGAAACCCAAAACACACTGTTATTAGCATAAATGTGATGGTTACCCGAAAAGTAGCTGCTAGTTGTGGTTGCAATATTTTAGCGTCGTCGTTACGTTTTCGGTACATTCCTATAATAAGTTTATTATTAATAAAAACCGCTTGATTTAGTAGGTACATTGTAAATCATTTACACAATTACAAATTAGATGTTATAGCATTCTAAGGTTAAGTTAATCGTTATGTAGAAATTAAAAAAAAAACCATTTTAACAGCAAAGTAACATCAATGATTAATGTTCAATTGAAATGCAGAAGCATTAGAGAGATTCAAGCAAGCTAGAAAGCTTTGATCATATTTCTTTTTCCGAGAGCTCTGAGTAAAATTCCATTCAAACCTACCAAGAAGCTTTCAATGAAAGTTTTATTCTAATGCAAATTGCATCTCTTTATAAAGAGTGTTCTGCCTACGCGGCAGCTTTAGGCTTTCAGCAGTGGCTGAGTACCATTTCATAAAAAAAATAATGTTGTATATAAAGCTTTCTTTTTTTTTTATTTTAATATAAACCTACTTTGAGGCTTCACATAACAGTTTTGTCAGAACAAGACAAAACTGTTTTGCGACTGACTACGTGAGTAATGATGATGAGACCAAAATGTTTTGAAACAGACCTTAATGAGCGCGAAACCTTATAGTTTTAATTTTCATTTGAAATATATACATCATTCCTTAACTTTATAGATAAGCTGTTGAATAAAAAATCATATTGTTTCTTTTAATGTGAGAAAAATGTTATAATTAGCATAGGGTTTCATAGCTGGTCTATAACCGTTAAATTCTCGCTGATCATTTTCTATTTTAAAAATGGAAGAGGCCACCTTCTGCAACCCGGCTCCCGTCTACCAAGTCATCCAACCATTTCGAAAACTTCATATGTAGTTTTTATGAAGACGCTTGCTGTGGTCACACTACGAGAAATTTCCGCCCCGAAAACCTTATTTTGAAGGTCTAAAGTCCTGCTCACTATCGCGAGCCATTCTGTTAGTGTCACTCTATTATTAATCATCCTCAGGTTGGTAAATTCAAAATAATCGTGCAGAGGATTTGCCATAAGCATGCCATAAGCATGGTCTTTAGCTGAACTATTGCTGAAGCAAGCTAGCTTATTAATTTTATTTATCATATTTAAATATTACGACCTCTTCGGCTCGGTGGGCGAACGTCCGCTTGAGTCGCAGTTACGGGTTCGATTCCCGCCGGGGGACCAGATTTTGTACGATCTACAATTTCTGGTTTCGGGTCTGGGTGTTTTCTATGTAACATTATGTATGTATTTCATTCCGAAGGTCGTGGGTTCAAACCCCGCCACGCACCTCTGTATTTTTCTTCTTGAGAAATTTATGTGCGCTTTAAACACGTGCTTTAACGGTGAAGGCAAACATCGTGAGGAAATCGGCATGTTCTGAGAACTTTAAAAGAGTTTGAAGGGCATGTGACATTCACCAACCCGCACTCGGCCAGCGTGGTGAATTAAGGCTTAATCTCTGTCGTCAAGAGAGAAGTCCCTGTGTCCCAGCAGTGGGAACGATAATAGGGTGATGATGATGATGATGATTATGTATGTATTTACAAAAAAAATAATCTATCTATGTAGGTAGTATATCAGTCACATAGCACCCATAGTACAAGCTCTGCTTAGTTTGGGGTTAGGTGATGCTGTGTGAGTAGTCCGGAAATATTTATTTATTTATATTTGATATTACGTACGACTAAAACAGTACAGTTTCATCAAAGCAACTCATACCGACAGTACAGTACCTACGTTTTGAGTCGTCCACCGTTCAGTAGTCAGTAACAGCGCACGGACAAACGACAAAAGGAACCAAGATAAATGAAAATGTAATTAAGCGCAAGGAAAACTTTTGGAACGATGAAGTTTTTTTACTCCAGAAACATTATTTGTATTCACTGAGGGGTAATCTTATTATTTGTTTTGAATTTTTTGTAACAAGGAGTTTTTTATTTTCGTTTGTGGATTTGCTGCGGACTTGCAAATTTAAAAGCTAGATTTAAACTTGAAGCTGCCAAAAGTTACTTAGCTTCTGGAATTGGTACGAGCCATTTTAATCTACTCTCAGTAAACAACTAAATAAATAAATATATCCGGGCACTCAATACAACGACATCTAGCCCCGTGTTAGGCTCTCAACTTGTGTAACGGGTATACTAAACATCTGATATACTGAATATAATAGGCATTCATGCATAGACATTTTTTATTACCTATAGAAAGTGCTTGACTTGGAATCGAACTCGCTACCTCTTGCGCCTCAAGCCTACCACGCCACTGAGTCAGTCAGACAACTTTGCAGATCTTGTAACATCATTGCTAACAAATCCAAAAAATATATATAATCTTGGAAAATTATTTAGGTATTTTTGTAGTTTAAGTTACTAATTATAATAATACTAGTAAATATACCCAAACAGAATAGAGAGTTCAAACAGCACTGACCAAAACGTGATCCCTAGAGCCTACAATGTTGGCTGTATATTTGGATGAGCATTCATAATGTTGGACTTAAGCAGTTGATAAAGTCTTCTAAAGTAGGTACTTCATCATCATCACCCTATCAACGTTCCCACTGCTGGGACACAGGGACTTCTCTCTTGACGAGAGAGATTAGGCCTTAATTCACCACGCTGGCCAAGTGCGGGTTGGTGAATGTCACATGCCCTTCAAATTCTTTTAAAGTTCTCAGAACATGCCGGTTTCCTCACGATGTTTGCCTTCACCGTTAAAGCACGTGTTTAAAGCGCACATAAATTTCTCAAGAAGAAAAATACAGAGGTGCGTGGCGGGGTTTGAACCCACGACCTTCGGAATGAAAGTCGAGTGTCCTCCCACTTTAGCCAACACGGCTTTTTAGTTAGTTTAGTTAGTAGGTACTTAATTCACCCGAAAACAATTGGCGAATAAAATCTACTAATAAAGTAGACTTAATGCACCCGATTACTACTTTTTTTTTTATTTAAACATATAAACATTATTGGCAAGAAGGATCCTTACCTTTTTAAGTTTCAAGAAACAATAAAAAAAAAAACAAATTCCTTAATGGGAAGATTTCTTTAAATCTACTTAAAATATTAGATACTAGTTGTCCGCCCACGCGGTTGCTCGAGAAAAGACAAATTTAATTCAAATCGATTTTTGCTTACAATAATTTTCGTATTTCGTAGTATCCTTTAGCGGTAAAAATATGTTATGTTTGTATGTATGATATGTTATTCGCTATGTAAGCTATATATTTTTGTGAAATTTCATTAAAAATCCATTCCATAGGTTTTATATGAAAGAGCGACAAACACACCTACATCCTAAAGCTTTCGCGTTTTGAATATTAGTAGAATTCAACATGACTTAATATTGAAATGTCGCAACCTTGTTTGGTTAACTTCCACTTGACTGCATCTTAATTAGGGAAGTGGACCGGGGAGGGTCTAATCATCATCCCCACGATTGAAAGGACAGAGTGTTCATTACCAAAACAATTTCACAAGACAATATCCTGTAATGGCGAAGACACAAGGTGCCAATTTCCCTGAAAGATTTTATTAAGGCGATTTCATTTTTCATACCCAGAAACCAATAGGATAAAAGGTAGGGGAATTTATTTTCCCAGCAAAATAGGCCGAGGTACAAATTGAAGAACTTTTTCTTTTGGATGAATTTCAATCAGTTATGTTTTAGTGAATCGATGTTAGGTTGATTCTAAGGAAATCTCTGGTAAATTATAGGGCATTGTTTTGACATGTCAAATTGTTGACATGTCAAAACTAGCGCGAGCGACATTATTTAATTAAAAAAACGGGGCTTACTTTGTAAATTGACAAGGTCAGGTGCGATTCGTGCAGGTGCGATTATTCTGGGTGATGTTACTAGACTACTTCATTGTAACGATATTAGATAATTCGTCCTTTCTATTCCCCTCAAAATGGAATTAATCATAATCAGGGAAGCGGGTGAGTCTTTCCTATGTCGTCTCGTAGTTGTCAGTCAGTTTATAATAATTCGTTACAATAAAAGAAAAATTTACTTCTTTATTTGCATAATGAACAATCATTATAATATACCTACGTAAAAACAAGTTGGCTTTGTGTCCACACAGAATGCCTTGCGCCGAATGTATTTCGTTAACAGTTAATGATCGCACAACTGTAAATAAATATTAGAAGCAAGAAAAAAAAACTTTTATCAAATTAAAAATAAAAACATTTAAGAGTTGTTGCAGCGGATCAATGATCAGATGGAAATAACACACTTTATCGCATAATAAACGAGGGATTTGGGTTAACAAGTATGTTACTTTTTCAAACTAACCAGTATACTGTAAAGTAGTTCCTTTAACGTTTTCGTGAAATAGATAAGTGTTAAATCAAATTTAACTTAATATTACAGACATTATTTAAATGAATTTTGTAGCATTGAACACAATACCCACAAAGTATCAACTTTATACCAAGTTGTGTGTGATCTTTTAAATTTATTCGTAAAATTTCATATTTAACTGATTTTTAAAATAAACTTCGTAAATTGATCCCGGTCTTAAAATTATAAAGATTATTATTAATAATTAATCAATAGTTTCATAATTATATATAATATAATGTGATTAATATTATCTGGTTGGTAAGGTTATGAACAATAATAAAATGCAATTATAAATGTTTAAATTGCGTTTTATAATTGCTCCGTTTAATGGCTGAATAAATTTCTGGTAAGAACACTAGCCTGATTTATTTAAGAGGGTTATTTTTAATAACAAAATCTAGTTTAAAATTAAGCTGTTTTATTAACTTCTCATTGGGCTGTTCAACAAAACTCATACAAACTGTTGGTTTTATAATCTAAAATGTTTTTTATACCTTTTATTACCTTTTTTTTTATATAAACTGCGTTTCCTTAAAATAAAAAAAATATATATTTGGTGATGTGCACGTCATGCGATTTTATTTGAATTCGAATATAATTGCAGATATTCGTTCTTCTTTCACCCCCTACATCGTTTGAACGGCTCAACCGATTTTCATTAAATGTTTTAGAACTTAGAACACTTGCGTCACCTTTCATACAAAAAAAACTAAATTGAATTCTCTTCATCCGTTCGGGAGCTATGCCACCGACAGACAGACACGTCAAACATATAACACCGCTCTTCTTTGCTGGGGGCTAGAAATTATCATTCTAGTATCTGAAATTACATTCATCTGAAAGTACAATCTCTGGTGGTAGGCTTCGGCCGCGGCTTGTCACTACCCTCCGGGCTGGGCCAGTGCGTGAAACGATTTTTTCGTGTTTCATTTCGTGGTCCGGAGAAACCATCTTCTAGGTCTTTATGCCCCATCTTAGACCACATCGTCACTTTACATCAGGTGAGATTGTGGTCAAATAAAGACTTATATATATGACGGCGCGCGCCAGTAACGCCGGATAACCAAATAACCGAATAAGAGCGATACCATACCGATAGCGGGTTTGCTCTAGTGAAGCGTCGTATCTGTGGTGGCGGGGCGGCCATGTTGGTTTTGGGACTTGTCAGAACGGGATGGTCGCTTGCGCACCAAGTTCACGGCGAATCACTAATATTCGGTGTAATCCTATTTGATTTCCATTATAATCGAATCTAGAATTGATCAGGGTAGTCTAGTTTATCTATCAGTGATATTATTTCGTGTTAATTTGTGTAGCAAGAAAATTAAATTAAAACCTGTTATACCAGGTGTTGTGATTTAGCTCATTGCCAATCGTAGGTTTTTAGCCTACGATGCCTGACCCAGAGAAGCCTCCTGCGCCTTCATATAAATAAAAAAAATTGTAGAAAAATTTTCCATTTGTAAAGATACCTGTGTCTGACGTCGCCTTTAGCCGGTAGAATGATGCGAGCCGAACACCTGGTTGCTCTCAGCAAAATTAAAAAAGTTTCGACAACACAAGAACTTCACAAGCCCGTTCATTTAAATGCTAAAGTATTCTGCGTTAGTATTCATTCAGAGTTTTGTCATTCGCCTAAAATGTGTTTGTTTTCTTTTTGTTTTGTTTAGTGATTTTCTAAGGAAGATGAGACAACGGGATAGAAGTTTGGCTATATGATTACAGAGCAAAGTAATTAGCTTTGAGTCTCATGAAATGGAACGTTCCTGCCGGTGTATATGTTTATGTTGGATATGGTAAGGTCACTTTGTATATTGGGAATGCCTCAAAAATAAGGTGTACAGGCTCAGAAAGCCTATTAGATCTAAGGAAGAATTTCGTAAACGTGTCATTAGGACGTGTCATGCATTTTTTAGAAAAGCTTTTATCCATAGAAAAACGCAAACATATTTAACATCTTTTGCAATTTTTTGAGTAATTAAGTTTTATTAACATCAATATAAAAAGCCGTGTTGGCTAAGTGGGAGGACACTTGACTTTCATTCCGAAGGTCGTGGGTTTAAACCCCGCCACGCACCTCTGGATTTTTCTTCTTGAGAATCGTCTAAGCTGTTGCACGTAATGGGTACGGCCGTATATAATAAAATACCAAGAGACATAAGTAACGCCTCATCCTTACAATCTTTTAAAGGGAAATTGAAAAAATGGCTGAAATCTCAATCTATCTATGACATTAATGAATATATGACTTTAAAATGTGTATAATTAATTTATGTTATTTTATTGTTTAAATTTATTTTGTATAACCTAATTGTATTTTATATACTTCTATAATAATTAATTATTATACCACCTTACTTTGTATACTTCTGACATGTAACTGAGTGTTATTAATAAATGAACTGAACTGAACTGAACTGAAATTTATAAGCGCCTTAAACACGTGCTTAAAAGGTGAAGGCAAACATCGTGAGTAAATCGGCATGTTCTGAGAACTTTAAAAGAGTTTGAAGGACATGTGACATTCACCAACCCGAACTTGGCCAGCGTGGTGAATTAAGGCCTCGCCAAGAAAGAAGTTCCTGTGTCCCAGCAGTGGGAACGTTGTTAAGGTGATGATGATGAATGTCAAAATCGTTTGTAAATAATTATAAAATTATCTACTTTTGCAAATTGAGTTTGGTCAAAATTGCTCCTTTTGTACATTAATAGCAATAATTCACTAACTACCATAAAAACGAAAATGATTTAAAAAAACGGAATCCAGCATTCCATTTAACAAGTTGGTCACCAAATTATTCCTAAAAAAATTAAGGCTAAGGTTCGCAAACAACGTATTTAAAAGCTAAAAACCGAAAATTTAAAATTACAATTTGTTCAAGAATTAATAAAAAATATAGTAAAAGTATAGCTAGTCATGTTTTTGGTTGCCTATCTGATCGCATATTATCGAATACAACAAAAACTCTAAAATACAGCATTTGTGGTAAAATTCTTTGTTTATTAAAAATAAAACGATTACATAAGTACCTGTTGAGATAGGTCTTTATCATGTATTTTTCAGAACTGTCATGAGCTGTGCTATTACCCATTTTATGGTTATTTATTCATTACCGCGGATACCCTGTATACGCTGTTTGATTCTGACATCGTTCAACATTATAATTTCAGCCTAGGACATCCAATGTGGGACATAATTAAAGCCCCATCTAATTCTAGTGCTTCGACAGAAGCGACCTGCAATTACCATCAAGCAGGTTTTAATAAATAATTCTGTTCATCTTGTCAGTGGACGCCCTACCAACATTAACGCCGTATTAACATTCTATCTCAAATAAACGAACAAGTTTTCAGTGAATCAATTTAAAACAGATTTTGATGAAAAAGCCTGAAAAGAATAAAAAATTATAAAATAAATTTAGCTACTTTGTCTAAGTCTAATTGTGTAATACGTGTGTCGTTAATTCTTCAGAAAAAAATATTTAATACTATGACAGAGTATGTCGAACCCCACAAAGTTGCTAGCGAAGTCCTTTGCCAAAATTAAACGACATAAAATTATTATGAGCTATAACATTTTTTGATATTCAGTTGGGAGTGAGTCCCTAAGCATGAATCTTGTTCTTTTTTCCTCTCGGTAATTTTTTTACGATGTTTTTATAGCCTTTTCCCTTAAAGAGAAAAATATCTTGGGAATTCCCTAAAGTATTTATGATACGTTCGAATTATTTAAACTAATTAAATATGTTTTAAAATGTAATATATCTTATATTATTGTTCTACAAGCTATCGAGATATTTAAACACTCTATCAGTTTTGGACAGTTGCATAAAAATCCGTTCAGTACTTTTTTATGATTGTAGCGAACAGACGTGGGGAGAAAGAATTAATAATAATTAGTGGTATAAATCATCATAATCGCATAACAGAATAAAAAACATTATTCATATTTTTGATCATAAAATAATTTAACAACAGTCTAATATAATTAAAAAAATTAACTAGTCGTATAATTTTAATAACTTAAGGTATGTCTGAAATGACCGACTCTGAAATGAGTCGGTCAATCATTTCAGTTAACTACACCTTTCATTAAATTGCAGCTTTCAACTGAAATAATTGCAGTATCCTTTGTCTTCGAAAACGAATCTACAATTTTCTTTATTAAATTTAATAAATACTGTAAACGATTTCTGTGTTTAAAACGAAATAAAAGGGTAAAGCTCGCTTTTGTTACAATGGTCATGTGTAACAAAACCTTCATGTATGTATTTTTGTACAATAAAGAATTTATGAAATAAATATGTGATATTTTGACCGAAAATCATTTAATTTGAATTGAATTGTCGTTATATTTTTCGAGTTGGGGAGTTGGGGATGTGTTGTGTTATAATAAGCTTGACACTTCAGGACATCTGATAACTCTTTGCAGTGTTTCGCCATGAGGTCTCGTTCTCGTTTTGCTTGGCTACATCTATAATCTTATAATATAAAGGTTGCCTGGAAGAGATTGCTCATAGCGATAAGGTCGCCCATTGTACTCCAACATTATGATTATGCTAAGTCTATGTTTGGTTTTTTCGTGTGTTTTGTGTGGTGTGCAATAAAGTGTTATCTATCTATCTATATATAAAGAATTATGACAAAATGTTTCGTTCAGCGCATAACTTACAACACCTGGGGAAATTTAGCCATTTTTTTTTTAAGTTTGTAGAAGTCCTAAGACGGTTTTATGGTGGGAAAAAATCGTATAATTGTTGGGAAAACCATTTCGAAAAATTACCGCCGCTAGTTTTACATAAGTCACGTTACATCAGGTGAGATTGGTCAAATGAAGGATTATCTAACATATAAAAAAAAACTTCTATTCTTTCAGAAATAAGTATAAAATCATTTTTATTACTTTTATTTATTTGTTTAAATATTTATATATTGCAACAAGAAGTCCAAATACCCCACCTTTCATGCAAAATGCTTTCACCAAATTTTAGGAGTTGTAGTTGTAATGTATATAATTTGACTATGCTACTCTTGATTGTATACTGATAGTAGCTTATTTACCAAATTATAGCTTTCTTAGACTTCCGAAACAGTAGTGATGTAATCTGGAGTTTTGGGACATAAAACGATTACGTGCATCAATTGAAACTATACATTTTTTATATTAGATCCTGGGAATTAAGAACATTTGGCGTATTAGAAACCCAAGCTATTAGGGTCTAAAAACCGACGAAATGTTTAAGTTTTGCTTCCTTTGTCTTATCGGCACTACCGTTCTCCCAGATTCTCATAATAGGTACCTGTGTCATTATAATCGTTTCAAGAGAGAAGATCATGGATACGTTTTTTTTCAATAATTATAATATTTAATTCCCTAATACAACTTCTTTCTCGCTCTCGCGACCACGCGGCTTTTACCTAGTCGTCCCTCCATCTAATTAATGAACGTCTCTTCAGCGATAAGGCCGCCTTTTGTACGCCGATGTATTGTCTTGTTACTGTTTACTGTTTGTATTATATTTGTGGTGTACAATAAAGAGCTATCTCTCTTTCTATCTGTCTCTATTCAAGAGCTTTTCGGTCCGAAAGTTCTATATAACCTGTAGAATAACATATTAAGAGATTACTATCATACCTACGTCAAATGCAAATGTTTACTAAGCAAATGCGACGGCAACATAACTATTCCAGCATTAGCATAGTACCATCAATCCGTCACCGCCACGATTGGCGGCGCCACTATCTTCCTGCATTAACATGACGTATCGATGTGTGACACCCACCCTGACAAGCATCGGGGAAGGAACAATGTGTGCTGAGACAGGACTGATTTCGAACAATAGTACTCTGTGAAATATGGAATGTCTCCAGAACGCGTTTGTATGTTCGTTTTCGTATGTTGAGGGTCCGCTTGCGGCGCAAGAGGTAGCGGGTTTGATTCCCGCCGAGGGTGAAAGTGTTTGTATGTTCTGCAAGCACGATCTCCTTGGTCTGGGTGTTTAATATGTATAATAAAAAATATCTATACATGTATGACTATTATATTAAGTATATCAGATATCTAGTACCCGTAACACAAGCTGAGAGCTTACCACGGGGCTAGATGTTGTTGTGTGAAATGTCTGGAAATATTTATTTATTTATTTATTGCTCTTTCACGCAAAACAACTGGATTTTGTTAAAACACCACGATAAAGAAAAGACTTGCGTTGGAAAAAAAGGATTAATCTCAGCTTTGTGTTGCCCTGAACCCGTCACAGGCTCAAGGCAACATACAGCTGAGATTAATCCTTTTTTGGTTCACAATTTGCACATCGCCTGATTACGTACCCTTTATCTTAGTGTGTTTGTATGTATGTTGTATTGCTTAGTGCTTTAAATGTCATGTTTTAATTAGGGTTGTACCTATCATTAATAATGTTTTTTTATCTTTATTATGTGTGAGTGCGTTTGGGTCTGTATTTTATTTTTTCTGTAATGTGTTGTTGTGTCCAAAATAAATGTTTTCTGTTTCTATTTCTATGCTATCTATTTAATTGCAGATAGACAAAAAATCCATTAAGTAACAAAAAATTATACAACATACAAAATTAAGTCTTGTTTAATCAAATAATTTAGTTTTGAATAGTTTATTTATTTATTTTCCTTTTATATCTTCTTTACGTTACGCCACTGTCTATGTCGTTCTATTTCTTTCCTGTCCATCCGAAGGTTGCCTGGAAGAGATCGCTCACAGCGATAAGGCCGCCCTTTGTACTCCAATGTATTGTCTTGTTATTGTTTGCAGTTTGTATTTTATTTGTGGTGTACAATAAAGAGTTATCTATCTAATTTGTCTTCAGCGCTGCAACATGGATCTTACTCAGCATAAGAAGGATATAATACAGTACCTACAACCCACGCTGGTCTTCCTATCATATTATCATCATCACCCTATTAACGTTCCCACTGCTGGGACACAGGGACTTCTCTCTTGACGAGAGAGATTAGGCCTTAATTCACCACGCTGGCCAAGTGCGGGTTGGTGAATGTCACATGTCCTTCAAACTCTTTTTAAAGTTATCAGTACATGCCGGTTTCCTCACGATGTTTGCCTTCACCGTTAAAGAACGTGTATAAAGCGCACATACATTTCTCAAGAAGAAAAATCCAGAGGTGCGTGGCGGGGTTTGTACCCACGACCTTCGGAATGAAAGTCGAGTGTCCTCCCACTTAGCCAACACGGCTTCCATATCATATTATATAGCCTTACATTTAAGATAATTTAGGATTTTTTACAATTATTGCGATTTAAGTCAAATTTGTTTTCCCCGAAAGCTACTTTGTAACCGCGGGAATATTTATGATTACGCGAGTAAAGTCGCGTGCGGGCAGCTAGTAATTTAGTTTTTATTCCTGCCAAAGGTCATTCACCTACTGGCCGTACGCCAAATATACCAAAAATACGGAAAATCTTTGAGTGAATATTATCGGCTGTCCAAAATCAAAATCTAGTTACTTCAGTTCACCAAATTTTTACAGGAGAATTTTGAAATATTTTTGTCAAGTTTTACCACCACCATTCTTAGAATGCCCCGGTTAAGGACAAATCTACTTTTACCTCGGAGATCTATTATTACGCGGCGAAGACGCGGGCGAAAGCTAGTGTATTGTATTAATAAAAACAAGCATTTAATTATTTAAGTACTTCTAATAGATTTGTGCTTTAACGGTGAAGGCAACATCGTGAGGAAACCGGCATGTTCTGAGAACTCTAAAAGAGTTTGAAGGACATGTGACATTCACCAACCCGCACTTGGCCAGCGTGGTGAATTAAGGCCTAATCTCTCTCGTCAAGAGAGAAGTCCCTGTGTCCCAGCAGTGGGAACGTTAATAGGGTGATGATGATGAATAGATTTGTCTTATCTGTTGGTCAAAATTAATAACTAAACTTCCATCAAACACCTACCTACAAAATATCTTCACTGTATATGTGAGTAACACCCATTTTAATTGTATGTATATAATTAAATAGTATTATGCCATTATAGTAGTAGTAATAGTTAGCATAATAATAGTTAGCCGTAAAGTAATAATAAAATATTATAGGATCCCACTGAAACACACTTGGCCTAGGCCCGTACGTTTTTGTAATTACCGGTTTCCAAAACCGAGAAGAATAACTTTTATTCATAAATATTAATAATAAAGTTTAAAATATGTATAAACCTTAATAAGTATTCGTTATAGTATATTGAAATATGTAAGCCCTAAGAGCAGATAAAGATAATCAATTTTCTGTACAAACATGGCAATATCAATTTGTTCAGTAATAGCAATTTGCAATAAACACAATATACACATTCTGCAATGTTCAATTGCCTATTTTGTAATGAGTGTGGTTTTTGCAGTGTCAATTTGGCAAAGAAATTGGTCTACGTTTTCGTAACGGCAATTTTATGACAAATATGGTGCAAATAGGTATCTACCGATTACCTATAATGATTGTTTATAATATTATTAATAAATGAAACACGAAATGAAACCATTTCTTAAAAGCATTTCATAATAACTAAGGCAGAGTACAAAAAGTAAGACATTTTCTAAATGTGGATTATTGAAGTTAATTTAAGAGGAACTTAGATGATTTTTAACCCCCGACATAGAATAATAAATTACTACCCCCCGACCAAAAAAGAGGGGCGTTAAGAAACGTGTCTGTCTGTCTGTCTGGGACATCATAGCTCCCGAACGGATTTTTGCATGAAAGGTGAGTTTGGCGCGGGTGTTCTTAGACATGTTTCATGAAAATCGGTTGTGCCGTTTAAAAGTTATGGGGGTAAGAGTGGGGAAGTTAAACCAAAAAACTGCAAATATAAATTTGTTTTAATTTAAATGTTTTACTTATAAGGAAATTAAGGCATTGGTATCGGGGGTTTTTCTTAAATTGTAAATTTAGATTTATTTTAAAAATTAAATAGGATAACATCCGTTTACTGGATATTATCCAAATCAAGTTATTTTTTAAATGGTTAACTATTTTTTTTAGGACTATTACTTATTTTAAAATGGTGGACCCTCTTTAAATACTGTATAAAATCTATGCACTAGTTATACCTTAAAGCATCTGCAAAGTTACGTTATGTACGGCACTTGTATAAAATATTAAACGTAAGTCGATTCACGCTTAACAGCTATTATGTCAAGCTAAATAAATTATGTAGGTCAAGGAAAAAAAACTGTTGAATACAACTGTTTAATGTTTAATGACAAAATAAATCCCTATTGTAGGAATGTTGAAAGTTTGACTTTGACTTTGAATGCATTAAACTGCACTCGACTGACATCCGCGATGTCATCTCATAGCTAATTCAAACTCAATGTGAATACACAATCTCAACTCAATCGGGTCATGTGAATTGTGTTTTGATATTGACTTGCAAGATATTAACGTAAAAAAAAAGATTTTAACATATTTGATAGCTCTATTATTCTATATCGTACACTTTTATATTTCAACTCTTTATTTCGAAGTATAAAAATTCGATAAAATAAGCCATGTCAGTTCATTTATGACATGTGTTATTTTAATTAGAAAATTTATTTATTGCAGGATATAGCTATTTGTATTGATAAAATCTTTAATAGACTATTGTTTCTGAAATGAACATTAATTAAAAACACTTGGTATTTCTGATTACTTGAAAATAAATAACTTTTAATTGTATGCTTGTCTTAAACATTATATTCTGAGAGATACACTACTTACCTGCAAAACTATCACAGTTTTAAAAAGTTTTTTTCCTAAACATTTACATTTTGAACTGAAAAACGATTAAAAACCAAATGACGCCATTTTCAGCTTTGTGTACTTTTAAGAGGTTTTTTTTACCCATAAGTGAAATAAAATCCTGAATATATAAATTTATTTCAATTTTAAAAGTGTGAAACTTTGTTTTGTCGGCCAGTGTATATTACCGAAAATCCCTGCTCAGATTAGAATCAGGTTATTTTTTTGTTTCTTTTGTTTTATAACTGAACATATCAGTTTCTAAAATCTATAAATTTGTAAAATATATTGAAAGAGACATTTAAATATATAAATTATTAACATTTTATTGAACATTAAACTACATAATAAAAAAAAAATACTCATAAATGTATTTATAGATTTACACTTGAAAGATTTGTCACTCCTTTTCTGCATTCACTTTTGTGCTTTTGAAACACCTTGTATATTTAACTTTAAATTATCTCCAAACAACCTGATGTTCAAAGGGGAAAATATTTATCGACACTACTATATTTTCTGATCTTACCTCAAACACCTTAACTCGATTTCATTACAATTACTCACATTATTTATGCCACAACCTATACATTTCTAACTCGCTAATTACACATTTACAGAACTCTCACGCCCCACTTGCAGTCAATTAGCATTTATCGATTGTGCTCACGATATATCGAATCGATTTGAACGTAGGTAGCCAGTGCCCAGCTTTTTCTATCCTTAACCTTAATTTTAGGGTGATAGAGCCGCGAGCGAGCCGCTTGTAACCAAACGTGCGCTTGAGTGCGGATCTCTCTTCCTTTTGCCGTCAGTCCAACAGTAACGCTTGCTGCGAACGAACTTAGAAACTTGTGTTCAAAAACTTTACGCACGTGCCTTGTGAACTTTTGTGTTGTGTTGTGAAGGTTTTGTGGTTTATCCGTAAGTAATCAGTATTTATTTTATTTAATTTTTAATGGAAGTTTAGCGGAAAATATTATGTCGTTTGATAGTTTATTTTATTGGTATTAAATGTTGTGACTCGTGTTTATTGATTCGCGGATTACGGATTTACGATGTCTATCAAGAGTGATTGTTTTGTCGAATTGGTAGAAAGTTAGAGCAATTGTCTTATGATGATTTTGGTAAAATATTTATTTTATTTTATGCTAAGTATTCGTATCGCTTATATTTTGAACAATTGTTCATCTTTTTAAATGCAGAGAATATATTTCGAGTAAATTTTGTAATTTATTTTTTCATTTTTATTTATATTCATTCTCAAAAAAGGATTTAATCACGTAATGAACTAGCGTTGAATTTTTTTGATTTATTATAATTAGAACACTTAATTATAGCACCTGAATTATTGCATAATGTCTTTATTACCTTACATAACTTCAATATAATATTTTTATATCTAATAAAAAGTATAATTATTCATGCTTAAAAAAATTCTTTTTCAATTCGCATTTATTGTTTTAATAATTTTACGTTCCTAAACCTTCTGATATGGTATGAAATTTTAAGAGAAATTAAACTGATATCCTTAGATTTGTCTATAATATTTTTATTGTAATATAAATAAAAAAATCTTCTTACTGCAATTAATTACAATAAAAAAAACCTAATAAATTTTAATAATTTTAAATCTTGAAAAAATATTTTGAATTGCGTGCATAATTTTTGTTGCATAATGAGCTCCAAATTTCTATGGCGGTCAAAACGCGGCTGTCAAAATTAGCATGAACTTGCCAATACCCAGCCTTTTTTCTACCCTCGTTTCGTAACTTCGATACGGTCCGCGCAAAATGTGTAACATCATTGGGCCATAACGGACGAAATCCTATTAGCAACTTGAAAATTACGAACTTCCATTAGAAAAGCAAACCGCTGTAACTGAAAATATCCTGTTACTTATTGGTACGGCCTTTCAGAGTTCGTTTGAAAATGTGATCAATATTTTCGCGTCGACTTTTTTCGGGGAAATTTTCTATTGATATGATCATATTTTAGGAGAGAGCTTTAATTTGTTAGAAATTTATATATTTGTTTGCTCATACTTTCACAGAAATCGAGCAGACAAATTCATTTTATGATTTTTTTTGTGCTATAAATAAAATTGGTGCTTTGTTGTATAATTTAAAAAAAAATGTAAATATGTTTTTTAAGAACTGCATTTTATAATAGCAAACGCAACAACCTTGATAAGAAAAAGGAAATCGTATGAACTACTGTGTGAATATGCCCTTTACATACCTACTTCAAGCCTTTTTGCTATACTTTTCTAACTTACTAGCCATTCTAGTCATTATGTGAAACCTTGATAGACATTTCCTATGTTAGAAAAGGTGTTATAGTGCGTAATGTTTTTATACGTGACATTATTATAGTTTCCTATGTTAATAGATAGCTTTTCAAATTACTTTTAGTAGTTTTAGAACTAATTCTTGTCAGTAAAAAACATGTGCTTATTTCCGCATAGTCATTGTCTTATTTAACAGTAAAACTAGGAGTAATTGAGCGGTGAACACGTACATTTCACTTGCCCTCAATGCCTTGAGATGATCGCGACCTACAAACTAGCACTCTCACTGTCGCGTTGACTGACAAAAACGAGGGACGGTCTTATGCAATATGTCTTTATAATTAATTTAAATATTAATTTATTTTTTAAATTAATTATGGTTGTATGAATTAATATAAACTGCGTTTATTTAGATTTTACACAGTATAAACTGAATACATTTTATACCATTTTTTTAAGGAAATTATCAGAATAGTTATGCTTAAAGTATTAACAGTTATTATTCTTAAGCAGTTACACACATTTTTATTAATGTGGTATGCCTACTTGATTTATTAGCTGTTTAGCAACGAAACCTAAGTTTATTAATACTGTTATTGTGTACACAGTCTAATAAACTATTAAAACATTTTAATCCGCTTATATTTGACAGCAATATAATAGAACGTGCGTGTTTTAAAAATCACGCAATTGGAGCAAATGATTGAGTTAGTCCAAACAATGTGTGCAAAATACCTAATGATATTGCGTGTTTTTGTGTCATGCATCAACGACATACCGTCGACGAAGTAGGTGAACGTTTCACAAAACGCTTGTCCTAGTTTTTAAATAAAGAACCAAGATAGTAAAAAAAAATACAAATCTTAGTTTAAATGTTAATATTCTTGTAATTTATCTTTATTGAACAATCCATTCTTCTTTTACGGTAAGCAGTCATTGATAAAAAAATATAGAACATGCTTCAGCTGTGTTATTATTACAGTATTAATTTTTTTTAAGCTTACTTTAAGTTAACAGTACCAGAATTTAATCTCAATATTGGCTGCATGATATACATTTTTGTATGTTTTTACCTACATCTTAATTTTGATTTTTAATTACAACAAAAAACTATTATTAGGCTTCGTCGTGGCTACAATTTTTATATCAGGTTTAGAAGCAATCTTTTCCTTAAAATAGGACTTTATCGATTAAGTTTTTAACGATTTAAGCAGTAAAATATTATAAAAGCAGAACGAATTCATAAGTCTTAAACTACATAGTATTATTCCAAATGAAGTTATTTTCTTTATTTTATTTTTTTATCTTAGATAAGCTTTCATTTGACCACAATCTCACCTGATGTAAAGTGACGATTAGTGATAAGTGACGTGAGTGATTTTGTTTATATAGCAAGAATAAAAACTATAATAAATCTATAATGTGTTGGTAAGCGTATAACTCAACAACGCCTGGACCGATTTTACCAATTCTTTTTTTTATGTTGTTAGAAGTTTGAAGAAGGTTTTAACGGCGAGAAACAATCTAATATGATATTTGAATACCCGTGTGAAGCCGGGGCGGGCCGTTAGTAAATAATAAATAAACAATGAATCAGCTACCTAAAGTTACTGATAGATTTAGGCTCGATTAAAAAATAATTTCTATTTAACTTCAAATCAAGTGTTGATATTTGCAACTACTTTCACAAACAACATAATTATTTATGCGCCATAAAATGAGACGAAAATTATACAGAATTAAATTAAGTAAAAGTTGCACGAAAGTAAACGGACTTACACATTAGAAAGACAACTAGCATAGATTATGAAGAACATATCATCATCATTTCAGCTTTTTGACGTCCACTGCTGGACATAAGCCTCCCTCAAAGACGACCAATCATTCCGATCGGTCGCCACTTGCATCCACCGTGAGCCAGCAAGTTTGACTAAGTCATCCGTCCATCTTGTTGGTGGGCGTCTGACGCTGCGCTTACCCATCCGCGGCCTCCATTCGAGAACCTTTCGGCCCCAACGGCCATCTGTTCTTCGTGCTATGTGAACATATAGGTACATTATATAAGAATCATTCATCATCACCCTATTAACGTTCCCACTGCTGGGACTCAGAGACTTATCTCTTGGCGAGAGAGATTAGGCCTTAATTCACCACGATGGCCAAGTGCGGGTTGGTGAATGTCACATGACCTTCAAACTCTTTTACAGTTCTCAGAACATGCCGGTTTCCTCGCGATGTTTGCCTTCGCCGTTAAAGCACGTGTATAAAGCGCACATACATTTTTCAAGATTGTGTGTGGCGGGGTTTGAACTTACGACCTTCGGAATGAAAGTCGAGTGTCCTCCCACTTAGCCAACACGGCTTTTAATATAAGTATAATATTTTGTTATTACAATGTTAAATTATGTATTTACCATACTAGCGACTCGCTCGGGCTTAAATGCGGTAAAGTATTTTTGAAAATACTTAAAAAGCTTTTTTTTTGTTTTGGAGTTTTGTACCTTTTACTAGTCTTCGTCGTCTATCTGTCTGTCTGTCACCAGGCTGTATCCGTGTGTGTGTAGGCTGTAAAACCGTGATAGATATAGAGTTGTAATTTTGGATGATTTATTTGTTGCCTATATAATAGGTACAAGTACTAAAAACACATACTGAATAAATATTTATGGGGGCTCCCATACAACAAATGTGATTTTTGTAAAGTTAGAATTTGGATAAGTGATTGCTCTAACTGCATATTATGCACTTTCAACATTTTTTATTTTACCATTTTTTTTTTGTAAAATGTATAATCTCTCAACGATACAATAGACAAAAATTCAGTGAAATTGGCGCACTCGCTCTTGTTATTTTCTTTTTTTATGTATACATATGATATTCATTAAATTTTTTTTTGAATTTGTTAAATTATTATTATAATAA
This sequence comes from Gymnoscelis rufifasciata, assembly GCA_929108375.1. Classification (NCBI taxonomy): domain Eukaryota; kingdom Metazoa; phylum Arthropoda; class Insecta; order Lepidoptera; family Geometridae; genus Gymnoscelis; species Gymnoscelis rufifasciata. The sequence continues at coordinate 3,978,332 of OV815302.1, read as the reverse complement.
CAGCACACTAGTACCTAATTATAATTATAAATCAATCGCTGCTTTAAATTCTAAATTTGCTCTCTAACGGTACTTAACCCTTAACTACTACTGCTCAGATTCGTCATATAAGTTTATCAGTAACAGTTATTAACTAAAACATTCTTTTAACATTTTACCGAATGGTATCATCAAAATTATATCACATTAAAGAAGACTAAATCGTCACGGCTAAGAAGTAGCAGTATCGCGACGAATGTGAAAGTAGCAGACATAACATATTCCACACGCGACTATATCGGTATATCACATACCGGTTCGAAACCACCTTACCGACTTTACGTCATACTAACTATTTATCATTCCACACCATGTTCTATAATAACTCCTACCTATTCAATGCTATTATGTAGTAACTGCTAACACACTGTGGTCTGTGACGCAATAATTATACATAACGCTTCAATGGCCGAATTAGACGTCAATAGAGCGAAAGTGATACGTAAGGTAAGTTCATTAGGGTTAATTTCCTTTAATTATTTTATAAGCACTTGCTTCTATGCAGTGAATAGAAATGTAGCTGTACATGTATCGATCAATTAATCATTTATGAAAACCAAAGAAAGTTAAAGTTGATTATAGTTTTTAGAGACTACCTCCTGTGCTAGTTAGAAACTGTGTTACAGCGAACATAAATAAATAAGTATTTCCGGACTAACCACACAGCATCACCTAACCCCAAACTAAGCAGAGTTTGTACTATGGGTTAGGTGACTGATATAATACATAGATACATTTTTTGTAAATGCAAACATAATATGATACATAGAAAACACCCAGACTCGAAACTAGAATTTGTAGATCGTACACAATCTGGTCCACCTGCGGTAATCGAACCCGCAACCTAATGCGGCTTAGTCGGACTTTCGCCCACCGAGCCACGGAGCTCGTAAAAATAACATAACACGGCATAACATTAGCATTGTGTATAACTCCTTAGAGATAATTTAAACGTCGCTTTAAACTTGCTCATTAGGATAACGTGCTTTAATTACACTGTAATTAAAATTAAATTTACGTAGTTTAGATTTATATTTAGACTTATAAATAACAAGTCTTTTTCAAAGAATAGCGTGCGTTTAATTATATATTATTAAAAAGTGCTGCATTAACATTGAATATACGAAAATATCGTTATACCAAATTTTATCAAAGACTGCTTCATTTTAACATGTAGATTTAACAGATGGACAGAAAGACAAGAAGAGCTAACTTACTTATTATATAAAATAACTACGATAACATAAAATTAATTGAATAAGATGGATAAAATAAGTCCGTTATTTAAATTTGTAAAAAAAATATAACCCTTAAGCCCCCACTTCGGAACATTGATGTTCAATATCTTGGCACTTTCTTTTTAAATTGATAAAAACAAATAGGTGGCCAGTATAGACAGACTACACAGGATTCTTAATTTTTTTATACAGTTATCATGCCTATTGTATGTAGGTATAAGTTATTTAAGATTCTCAGTTAACCATAATTAGATTATTTAATCAAGGTCAAAATAATAGTACATAATAAACATGTTTCAAAGCTTATAAATACAATACGTTTTAAATAAGTTATCGCGAAGTTTAAATCACCAAGTCCATACGTCAAAATTTCTCTAAACTCTTCTTTAAACTTATTTAACATAAAAGATTAATGAACAATTTCGAATAGTTGAAAATGTGCAGAATTCTTGCTAAAAACCATCTGCGCTCACTATCGCCTGCTCAATATTCATGCCATAAGTTAGTGAATCGCTTAATATTCTACAAGTTCTTCAATGAACAGTTTAAAGTAAAATGGGTCATTTGCATCTGGTTAAAATGTCCGATTAAAACAATTTTAATACAAATGGATATTCGTAGCTTACTATCGGCCAGATCTTTTGTAGAGTTACTGAATAGATTGATCAGCGACATTTATTCAAATTTATATTTAGCTTCATGACCTAAGGATCCGAAACGTGGTACTTCAAGGGAGGCCTTATGAATAGGCGCAGGGTCGTTCAGCTTGCTATACAGGGAGCAGAGCGAGGTTTCTTTACAAGATCGAATCAGTCATGAGAAGATACGTTACCGACAGCAAAACTGTTCTATAAAGCAGAAATGGGAAGGCCATAACATCACGGACAAAAGCTAGCTGATAGGGCTGAAAAAGTTCTCGAATGGAGACCGCGAATCAAAGAAGGTCCCAGGATGACTCGGTTAAGAGTGCGAGTTTATTTTATTTGAAACTTCTACAAAAACTTTGTACAAAAAGGTAGGTTTAACGTCTAGGCATTTTCTACCTGCCAGCCTGTCCAACCGTAAGCACGATTACTTCCATCCGAAATAATTCAAATTTAAAATCAAGACATGCTACGGCTGGAATATCATGATGATCATAATGATTATGTAGGTACATTTTGCAAAAAATATCGCGAATTCGGTAAAGCAGCTTGGGTTGAATGGCATTCGGAGAAAGGTTAAAGACTGGCTTTGGGTTCAACGTATGAAGATGATGGAGACGTTTTTTTGTCATCTTCAGATCGCATAATTGATAAAAAAAAATCGTGTCTATTTATGCGTTCAATGATCGAATATGACAACTTAGCTGGCTACTTACTTGACAAGTTATAATGACATCTATTAATAATAGATAAAGCTGTTAAAGAAAGTTGTAGTTTGGTCTATGATAATGGTGGATACAAGTTTATACTAGCCCGAATATTTTTTGTACTTAAGGTTAGATTTTCAAAGTTGAGCGTTGGAAATTACTTTCAACGCAATTGGAGATTAAATATAAGGATTCAAATACTTTATTTAACATTCATCCTACAAATATAATAAACTCGGAAATTTGCGAGTATGTAATTGTTTGTTGCACTTTCACGCACAAAATAATGAATGGATTGTAATAAAACTTCACAATAATGCCTATAGCGACATATATAACTTTTTTCAAGGACAAAGGCTTCTTTTTATGGCGGGAATATTTAATATTACACTGGAAAAGCCGCGGGCGGACAGTTAGTCACTCATAAAACAAATGTTCAATGGCAGTGTACTGTTAAATTTAAGATGTTGAACATTTTATTCCTCCAAGCATAGCTATGTTATTTTTGTCCATTACTAGGGCTGATAACATGGTTTTGTCAAGCTAACCATCGGTTTCAATCTGTATGGTCTCTATAGAAACCTTTTAGAATAACAACGACCGCTGAGCTGATAGTTTTTCCAAACAGATTGCTACGCTCTGAGCCGTCAGCGCCGATATACTAAAAGCATTATACTAAAATTAGCCTCAATCACTAAATCATGTAAACTTATCAACATTTTATTATCATGAAACCTACATAAAATGCTCTATCGGTTTTCTTTAAAATAGACGCAAATAACAAAAAGTTAAAATTTGTAAAGTTCTAAAGGGAAAAATTAAGCCCGGTAGGCTTTCTGAGTTTCGATGATGAAAATATTTTGTTATAATTGGACGTGTTTTTATGAAAATAATATAACCATTTTTTAACTTGTATTTTCATTTTGATATTTTTCATGAAAGTAACTGTACTTCCACGATTCAGAAATAAATCCTTTGACTTTGTGCTTGTCTGATATTAGAAGCGTATTTCGTTATCAAAATTACGAACTTCGACTGATCATATGAACCCACCATTGTTTGTTTTTATTATTCTTATGCTATTTTGTATGGACTTATTAAAGAACATTTAAAAAAAATTATTGAACAACTAGACGATAAGACATTCCGTGATATTTACAAACTGTCCCTTCAAATAAATTAAAAATAAATATTCCTAAACAACCGACACCGCAACATCAAGCAAATAGGAAGTTCTTTTCATGTGTGACTATACCTGTCACAGTGAAGAAATGGATCTTTTTATAGATTTAAAGTATAGTTCCAACTCTTTAGACACCTTACGAATAATCTGCAGTCTTACGTCAATAGGACGGAGCTAAGATGTCAATGCACTTAAGGTTCACTGCCCCAAAACGATCAGCATTCCCCCCACGTAGCGTGTTAAAATTTATATAGAGATGGATGACAGCTGAGGTTTTATCCAACTTTGGAATTCACTACAAAACTGAGGGAAAATTGAGTTTAAAGCTTTTTGGCTTCGCGTTTTATATTTTAAAGGCATCGATTTTGCATTTTTCAGTGCTTTTTTTAGAACTATTGGAATCACTATGCGCCTAGTGTTCGTTAATTGGTTTAAATGTTTATGAATAAATTTATTTTTTTATCACTGCGTTCGTAGTTTATGTTATTGTTTCAAATTCAGTTTGAATGGTAAATTGTGTACTATTTCAAATGAAAATTAAATATTCAACTAAAATATTATACTAGAATTGAAATAGTATTTCGTTTTGTTGATGATGATTAAACAGAAATATTTACCTATTTATTTTATTCCGTAGATAAATAAAGTTATAGTTTACTTAAACAAGTTTTATTTATTAGCAAGTATTGTATTGTTAAGCATTTTTTTTTCTAAGCTACTTTTTCATATAGAACCGTGCTCACCTTCATATTATATACATGGAAAAATAAAACCACACATCGTTCCTTATTAGATGTAAGAATGCGTTTAAGTCTTAATGATAATTATGTAAGGATCCAACGTGTGTCAAGATCGTAAAATTCTTGACCGACATTTCGGAATGCTGTAGAAAAAACAGTGGATATTAAAAAAAATATTTGTCTTCCCTTACCTATTTGAAGTGGTTTGTAGAATTCTGAAATGTTGATCCTCCAGTTATTAGGCAGAAATTATATAATTTATTCGCCATCAATTACGTCATCTGAGTAGGAACTGAGTAGTAACAAAAGCTTTTTAAATATCCAAAGTATATAGATATAATAAAGGATATAGATATTTTTTTGACATATATTCAAAATAAATACAATTATTTATGGGCTATTTGTTCATAACTCAACCCTAAAAACGACAAATCCTTTTTTTAAGAAATTGTAAAATATCGACTCGTACGATTGTTCCTTCATCATTCATCACGTACTTTACAAATGCTACCTACCTTACTTTATGCTTGAGTTTTTCGCTGGTTTCGCGAGTGTATTCTAGAACCAAAGCATGAGATGGAGGAATGCCTCAAAAACCATTACCTTGCCCTGCAATCTGTTTGCAGCCTCATAAGAGCCGAATATACAGGTACGAATACGCCATAAATTAACTATGACAGCAATATTGTTGTAATAAGAACGTGTGAAATGCCTTTATAAGCTTATGATTTATGCTGCTGATAAACTTGCCTAGATTGCTACGGGTTATTTAGCTACCTGTCTGCATAAAAAGGGTTATTTAATTACTTTAGCATTAATAAAGTTAGCTTTGTAGAGAGTTTTTGATAAACAATGGACATTTTATAAGGAAATTGAAGTATGTTGATCTCTTGGAGCCAAAAGTAGTTCAATGGCGGAGAAGATAGTGAGTTCATTGGAAAGTATATGTTAATGTTTTTCTGGGAAAACTCGCTTCACCGTTGATCAAATCTTTGTTTTGGGACTAGAATGCAGTTAAAGAAGTGAGCCTATTTATTGTCATAAAATGGTAGGTAATCGATACATTTTTATAAGTAAATATTACATCTGTTACGACAGGATATAAATGTTTCTATACATAAGATAAAGATAAAGATAAAGAAAAGTTTATTATGAAACATCTGCATTACAAAACTATATTAAAATTACTAAATTAAAAATAAAAACACAGATGAATCACAAAAGGGTCGTCGACTCAGCATTTGCTGCGACTGCTCTGGAGCAGGCACAGCGCTGGTTTTCAGCGACGCCCGTGACATAAACACAACATCGTCTAAATTCAAACGAAGAAGAGTAAGTGTAACAATTTTTTTTTGTGAAAACATTTATATACAATACACAGAGTAAACCGAATGGTAAACCCTCAACATTCAGAATTCCTCTATCCTTTGCAAAGTTAATTTTCAATATTGATTATTGTTGTATAAATATTTATAGAGTTGAAACAGGGGATTTGATAAAAACTCTTTAAAGATTCATAGTTTATTTACAAATTAAAGTCCAATTAATACGAGTAATAGGTCTACCATTGATTGGATAATTTATTTGCATTTAAAATAGAACGAAATTATGTAAGATTTCATTCACACTAAAGCAACCTAATGATAAACTGTTTATAATTTCTACGGATTAGCTCTTTGATTTGGAAGTGGGCAGGCCTCATAGTACGTTTAACAGATGGTTCTTGGACTGAAACGTTCTCGAAAGCAGGTTGCGTTGCGGTAAGCGCAGCGTGCAAGACCACCAACAAGATGGACAGATGACAGGTCAGGACAGGTCAGGACAGGTGGATGCAAGTAGCGTCCGATCGGAATAATTGGTCGTCTGTTGTCCATCAGTAAGCGTCTTAAAGCTGAAATGATTACGATGAATTGTTTCTTTTTATTGTTAAATTAATTTAGCTTTTTTTGAATAGGCAACGGTCTGAGTTTAGAACAGTCATTGATGATCTCATACTACCTTCGAAACCTGTTCCTAACAAAAAAATATATAACTGACCCTTAGGCTTTTTTTGTTACTGGCATCACCAACTAATCATTTATTTATAAACATCTCCTCATCGAGCCTGATGACTAAGCTAATATACCTCTGTGTACGTCTGTCTTTCTGTCAATAACGATGTTTACTCTGACTTATTACATGAAAATGCTTTTGGTAATGTACCATTCGATTTTTATGATGTCTGCGAAATAGCTGCTGTTCAATGAATATAAAATCTACCTTATGTCATAACTTCTCATACGAGTTTGTTGTTATTGCGATAGGTTTAGATTTTCAAATTTATTGAAACATCTTATAATGTTTCATTTATTCTTATAATGTGGCTTTCAAATCAAGAGATAGAGGCAATATTATGTAAGGGTAGGCACAAACTTTCGCGCACAATAAATGTATGATATTCGGATAGAGCGAGACTAAGTGATGTGATTAAACTATAATGGTGCTGCTACATTAGCGGCCTACGGCAAATATTTGTGTCTACGAAATGTGTGTAGGCGGGTTCATCGTCGCAACGTGAAGTATTCGGGCGAATAATAAGTTTAGCGTGAGCGTGGTTACAATTAATTTACTTCAGAACCATGTAGCGCGCAGTGCTAAAAATATTTATGTTTGCTAATGTAGACAAGAACAAGACTAGACGATGATTTTAGAGCGCCAACGCGACACTAATGTCTGTGCACGACTCCGCATTCAAGGCGCGATTAAAACGATGGCTCATATAACAGACCTTTTATACCTATGATGAGTTCTTAGTGTTCCCTGACAAATCATAAGTAGCTGACATACCAATTAATTTGCTTGCATTGACATTCCGTTTGTATTGTATTGATTTATTATTTAAAACTTGATTATGTGTTATTGACTAAATATATGCAATTTGACATATGTATTAAGTAATTGAATTTGATGATTTATTTGTTTTGACATTATGAGTACTAAAAAACAGTGTAACCAAAATGGAATTGTGACGTATAATTTTATTATCAATAAATGACTATTAATGACTATTATTATTAATGCGCAGTAATGTAGACAAGAACATCGCGTATATGATGAACATCGCGTATTGGCCACACGAATCCTCATCCAATGTAGCCGCACGATTACCGCTTAGCTCTAAATAAAGAAAAACATAATTTATTCACTACAGATGCAATAGGCACAGAAGACATTATAAATAGTCCTTTGCGTATAAACATAAGAACAGGTTCCTCAGACGGATCGCGATCTGTGTCATGATCAAGTACAAACTAGCAGAAGGTTCTTTTCTCATCGCAGATAATGTGTTCAAAGCTAATCAAATCATTGGATTACTTAATACACTGAGACATAAATAAAAAATGCCTAGTTGCAAAAAATGGTACCTTTATGGATTCGTCATTATCTATCTGTGCGTACGTATGTAACAGCCTCTTTTCCGAACATGGTTGATTAATGAATTAAACAGCATTAAAATTTTTAATCAAACATAGAGAAAAAAAATAGTTTTCTGTACTAAGAAACAAAACAATTTTTATTTCTTATAATTTCTTCAAAAATGATATTAAGCATTTAATCATTTTTTTTTACTGAATAGTTTGCGCGTGAGCATTTCTAAAGCGGTTTATTAGATATCCCCCTGTAACTTCTAAATTAGGAGAATGAAAACACAAAAAAATATCGTGTATATTATTAATTACCATGCAAACTAACACCGAAAATTGGTTTAAACGAGATCTAGTATTTACATTTCTTTTTTTTTTTTGGCTACTCCGGCCCAGCCCGGAGTGTGGTGACAAGCTTCGGCCGAAGCCTACCACCAAAGACTGTTATTAGCACTATCCGGAGGTCACGGGTAAGGATTCAGAGAGTTAGCACTTACGGACGTTAACAGAAAAAACATTCAAAATTAGAGGTATATAGATAAGCAACGTTTTATAAAATAGTAAGTTAATAAACTGTTGAAATGCACGGAACCCTTGGTGCATGAGTCCATCTCATCCTTATCAAATTAATAATCATAGCATTTCCTCTGCGCAATATAAACCTTCCAGACAGACAGAGGCAGATTAGAGACAAAATTGATGACATCATTTCCTCATAGATTTCCAATGTGTGCAGCGGCCTTATGTTACTTGTAGGTATATAACATCTGCGTAAAGTGATTGTATGCGACAAGCAGCAGTAGGTAAATATTCTACTAAACCTATAAGAAAAATGACATTAGCATCTGTTTGCTCTTGACACTCATTTTGACATTTGTGTATGTTAGAAAGAGACAAAATTCATATTTACTTACACAGTTTTTTTATCTATTTTGCATAAGAAGGTTGGCTTATAAAGTCTCAAGTCCAGTAGCACAGTGACATTCTATAGCTGAGGAGAGGATAGGATTTTATTTATTTAAAAATAACGATTATCTCACTAATACACTAAGGTTTCGTTAAAAATAATACTTTTAAAACTTCATAAAACTTTTTTAATTTTAGTAATGTGAATAGATTTTTTACATTTGATGGTAAAGCAACGTCAAAACCCAAGAGATTTACCGCATTGAATATTTTTTCACTGTTAACTGATTTATCATTTCCATGTCCGGTATTGTTTACTTAATAAATCAGTGACCTGCAAAATGTAGGTTCAATATTTATCTCGCAACGCTCGTTAATATTTTGTTTAAAACATTTTGTGAATGTGGTAACACTTTGCGGTTTTTGTCAGAATTTTGTGGACTTTAGGTTCGAATATTAATAAAAATGATTTAAACATTATATTTTGACACAAATCCTGTCAATGCATTTGCAAAAAGTTCACAGACGTATGTATGCTTTATCTTTAAATATTTTGGTTAAACATCAAACTCAATAATCGCAGGCCATTTCAAAAAAAATATTAATATCGTGACTAAGTTAATATTAAACATCCAGACCAAGAAGTAAGTGTTTGCAGAACATACTTATACTTGACACCTCGGCGGTAATCAAACCCACTACCTCTTCCGCCGTAAGCGTGCCTTGGTCCATCGCGCTACTGAAGCCGTAACAAAAATGTAAATGTATATTAACAACAACTTTGCAAGCCGTACAATATAGTTTCTAATACATGTTTCATGAATAAAACTTTCTTTGTCTTTATCTTTATGATGAGTGTGTGTTCCAAGACATGAGTAGTGGTGAGTGCTTTCGTTAAAGGAATAAGGTTAAAGTTACATGCTCGCATGGCAAAGTATCTACGATTTTACAATTATTGATTTAAGATTTTAAGAAATAAAATTTCTCAAGTTGTGTCTGAGTGTAGTTGTAAATCGCGTTAAACCTACAAAATGAACTAAGCCAAGGCGATTTGAAACATAGTGTAGGTAAGGAAAATATATATAAATAAATGTACCTTATTTTAACTGAAAATCTTTTCAGACATTAAAAATGCGATAGAATGATGAACCTGCGATTTAACATACAAATCTGAATCATTCAAACATCTATTTCAAGTGGCAAAGTACCTAGATAATATCTGTTTCGAAAAGCAAATTACCCAAAATTATCTGATTAACAGAATTCCGTGTTACCTTCTGTTTAAACTACATTATAATAGTACCGGAAATGAGCACTTTTATTTTTTATAAGCCCGCTAATAGGTAAATCAACGAGGTCATGTGTGCACTATAAATCATAAATTACTCGAGCAAAAGTTATAGCTCGTAAAAGCTTGAACTAAAAGTTGAGCTAATAACTAGTAGGAGGAGCCAAATCCGAAATAATCCTTGATTAAAAGATTTCAGCCAATCTTAGTTTGCAACTCGAGAATTGCTAGTTAGGACTTGGCAGCTCGAATAATGGAACTCGCCAGTCAATACTATGTTTAAACTTTGGGATTAGTCTGTTTACTGTAGTAGAGATTATTCTACCAGGTCCAAGAAGTCCCATAGCTGTATTTTTGGGTCCAAATTGTGTAGAAATATATAAATTTTGGCACTCCGCTTATACCTGTATTGATTACTAAACAAGCTGATAATAAGAAAAAACATTCTGTTCTTAAGCCCATTTAGTGAGAATGGTTTGTACGCCACCTTAAATCAATATACATAGATCTTAAACGGTCCGACGGATCAAAACATAAACAGTAGCAAACGTAAGTATTATAATATACTAACGGCCCGCCCCGGCGTCGCACGGGTTAAAAAAGGTCCCGGCAATTTTTCCTTATTTGCTCACCGTTTAGACCTACCCTACGAACTACGACAAACATTTTAAAACCAAAATCAGCTCAATCGTCCCAGCCGTTCTCGAGTTTTAATCAGACTAACGAACAACAATTCATTTTTTTTATATAGATAATTAAGTACTTCGTGTGCGAATTTTATTATAATCGGTTAAATGGTTAAGGAGTCCATTGAGGACAAACATTGTGACACGAGATTTATATATATTAAGATATCACAAAAAGTTATATTCCACAATAATGTCTTTGCGAGCTGTTTTTCATATATAAAAACTCACCAAAAATTTGGTATTAAACTTGCTATTGATGTCTCAAAGCAAGTTTTTTGTTTATTAACAAGAGCTGTAGCTAAACTTCTATATACATAGGTACTTGATATTGTTGTGTTGCTACATGTCTCCTCATTGTTTCTTTCTGTTGAGTTTCGTCAAAATTCAGCGAACTACAATTATAACGAATTTTGAAATTTTCATTCTAAACAAACCCCTAAGGGTTTTCAGAATGTTTTATTTGAATATGTAACAGTGAAAGCTTTTTATTTATAAATAAAAACGTAATTAAAAACTTGACTGCCTCAGTGGCGCGGTGGGCGAGAGTCCACTTGCGGCGCAAGAGGTAGCGGGTTCGATTCCCGCCGAGGGGTCAAGTGTTTGTATGTTCTGCAAGCTTTTTCTCCTTGGTCTGGGTGTTTTATATGTATAATAAAAAATATCTATGTATGTATGTACTTATATTATATTAAGTATATCAGATGTCTAGTACCCGTAACACAACCTAAGAGCTTACCACGGGGCTAGATGTTGTTGTGTGGATTGTCCGGAAATATTTATTTATTTATTTATAACTCTAAATTTTCTTAAGAAATTCTGTAAAATCCGAAGATAAACCCCATAAGCACTATCGTGGAGAATATATTTCGTGTCTCCGAGAAAAATGCACGGAGATATTACTTTCATTCTGAAAATGTAGCGAACACTTTACGAGGTCTTGTGAAAGCTCCGCTGACCTAAAATTTAGCACTTTTGTTATATGCGAAGGAACACATAAACCTCGCTTGCAGTTCAGATATTTCTTGATGAAACTAACCTTTATGATGCTTAGAGGTTTGTTACGGAGTAATGCTAATTTTAAACTCTGTAAGAAGCTTAATAATACTATTACTGATACTAGATAGGTAGTTGAACTTCTTTACCAACTATCGACAAAATAATCTGAATTGTAAGCCGTGTACCAAAAGCCAATATGGTTCCTATAAAACAATACATACGAGAATCTTTTCAACGACATTATTTACATTTTATTCAGCAAACAATGTATCAAATTATTTTTTTATATATTCTAAGACGGTTAAAATTTCTGCGTATGCATAGCACAGTAATAACTACTCAGTACTAATTAACTTTCATAGTTTACGGTTAAATTATCCCCGAGGCAAGTTAGTCAATGGTTAAAATATATAATGGTTATAATATATTTGAAACTGTGATGTTTGTAAGGAGTAATCCTGACCTGTTTTGTCGTCTCGCAAAAGACCCACAAAGCAAAAGGGATACTGATAGAATACGTACACATCCTGCGAAAACAGCTCTACTTCGTAAAAGTATATTCTGCATGGCGCCTAAGCTGTATAACAAACTGCCTAAAACCTATCGCGACTTTAATATTAACATACTCAAGAGCAAACTCAAAATATTTCTGACAAATAAATGTTATTATGCCATAATTGATTAATTAAATGATAAAATTTAAACATTATAATATATATTAATTTACATTATTTTTGTATCCTAATTATTATTTATCAGATGACAAAATCAAAATATGAATATTGTATGATTGTATTAATTGTAATATCTTTGAAATTATTTTATTTTATTTTAAAGTGAAAATGTAATTAAGAAATTTGCATACCAAATGGTGAAACATGTTAGAACGAAATGATTTTATAACAACCAAATGTACACATGTGTTATGGCAAATAAAAGTTCTATTCTATTCTATAGAGATCTCAAGTTAACTGACAACTGTTAGTGACTGACTGACCGAGATTGTTGAGTAATTGAAATCATTGTTTAATTTCTCTCATAATGGTGAAACAGGCCGTAAAACAAAAAAATATTAATAATATGTTATTAAATAGTAAATTGCCGAGAATTGTGACTGCGCGGTGAATAACGATTACAGCAAGTTCCGGCTGACTTTCCAAAGAAAGCGAGTATAGCCACAACCTTGCGTCGTTATAAGGGAATTCTTAACCTAGAAACCAGTTTAAAGCTATTTAGACTCATAATATAAATTGAAACAAAATTTCAACAAAATCAACTGATAAATTAACGTTTTTGATAACACAACTGTGATTTAGATGTATTTAGGACATATTTGGACGATAGAATCATTTACCAAAATCAATGAATAAAGAAAGAATTCTATGTTTTATTTTAGTTGCATAAGTAAGTTTATCATTATTTTTAATAAAATTGATTGTCAAGAAATTCAATTTTAAAAAATTAGATAACCTAAAATAATAAAACTGTGAAACCAAAAATAGGTCTTTAGTATTTTTGGACGGACTGACAGGCGGAGGAAAAAGAATGCCATGTTTTTATGTATATGTTATCATGCCTAATTCGTTATTACCGCCCTATTTATGAAACAGGCCATTTTATAAATCCACCTTCCAAAATCAATACTCATTATTCTCGGTATTACCTCAACACTTGTTAGGTAATACTGATATAAATATACCTACCTTTCTATATAAGATTCGAGGCTCGCCGATACCTGATCATTTTCCCCCCGACCGAGCCGCAGACGCATGGGATGAGATAATTTCCTGTCATCCATCATACCAGTAATATCTAAAAACGTATACAATCTGCGGCTCTGGAGAGTGATCTTGTTGCGATGATAGATAGTCTTGTACCTGTGGGGACGACTATGCTTCATTGTGCTTTTTTATCTGTTGACAGGATTTTGAACGGTTTCTTTTAGATACCTATAGATATTGAATAGATTTTGAATAGCGTATTTGACTATATTGAAAATATTAGATAAATTCTTACAAATTTTTTAGTTTATATTTTTGAAACCTAAATAACTAACACAGTATTAAAAATTTAAGCGATGTGTATAATAAATCATTATTATAATTGTAATATTTTCATGTCTGATCACGTGACTCAAAACTCTATTTTTCGAAGTGATGTTGGTATGCACTGAGTACAAAAAACAGTATTGTGTCCTACAAATGGCAGATTATAGGCACTTGCGTCATTATTCGCGCACTTTTGATTTTTTTTTATTTTTTTAATTAATTTCTAATGTAATGCATTTTTTTTTTATTGATATATGAATGTGGTAGGTATGGTTTGAAATGAATCATTTCAATTTATTTTCCAAAATAAGTTAAATAGCCTTTGAATATAACATTTTTAGGTTAAATTAATTCAAATTAAAAAGCATTTATGATTTTTAATAATTAGTGTATAAAATTTAATAATTATAACAAAACATTTCCGTGTAAGATGAGAGAGATGAGTTATAACCGGTGAAATTTATATAATTTGATATATGGTTTGAGTTGTGAACCTAAGATACCTTAGACAGCTATCAGACGGAGTAAACAACTATTTTTTTATATAGTCTCATGCCTATGTTTGCGTTAAATTCCATAATACAAGAACAGTACCGTTGCGCGAATAGCTATTACAGATATTCCTATCCTCTAGACATAATAATCATTTTGTGTATCTAGTTCCTCAAAGCTAATAAGTTTGCATCATCATCATCACCCTATTAACGTTCCCACTGCTGGGACACAGGGACTTCTCTCTTGACGAGAGAGATTAGGCCTTAATTCACCACGCTGGCCAAGTGCGGGTTGGTGAATGTCACATGTCATTCATACTCTTTTAAAGTTCTCAGAACATGCCGGTTTCCTCACGATGTTTGCCTTCACCGTTAAAGCACGTGTTTAAAGCGCACATAAATTTCTCAAGAAGAAAAATCCAGAGGTGCGTGGCGGGGTTTGAACCCACGACCTTCGGAATGAAAGTCGAGTGTCCTCCCACTTAGCCAACACGGCTTTTAGTTTGCATACGGCCAAAGTTTTAAGCAGACCGTATTCTACGAGTATCAATTATTCAGAACACCAACCTCGCACTAATATGCCGCACTAAATTATTCACATTACACTTGCGTGGGCAGTTCCACCTAATAACCATGACTGATTTCAAATCCAAGGGACATGGATAATTTGTAGAAAGCGTACTGCATTTCGGCAACCGAGAGTAATTTATATTGGCGTGCTCTGCATGATATCCAATAATGCTTATAGTTTATTGCTTGGAAAATTATATTTCGTATTGTGAAGTAATTTCCAATTAAAATGACTATGGAATTAAGGTTTGTGTTGGGTTATGTAACAAGTATCTATTATTATGCACTCGATATCAAAGTTTCAATCATAACTGAGTTGACAAATCTCACAGATTGAGGTTTTAAACCTAAATACTACTTAATAATAATAATAAAACTCTTTATTACACACCAGGATATCACAATACAAAAAGGGACTTAAAGCTAAATACAAAGATGCGTAATGGGCGGCCTTATTGCTTAGAGCAATTTCTTCCAGACAACCTTTGGATGGAGAGGATAATGCACAGCAAACTGGACGGTTTAGTACAAAAACACAGAATATCCTGAGAGTTCCATGAGTTGCATCTCAACAGAACTAGTAGATTTGGCGCTGCATGGAGTTGAATGTACTAAATATGAGGACCACATTCTGTACATAGTTTTGAATTCAGAAAATCTTGCCGATGCTATGATTCTTGAGGCTGGCTGAGGGTAGGTTGGTCAATTTATTTTCATCTTTGTTAGATATCAAGTAAATAAACAAAACACATTAAATGAAGTAAACATTTGATTTTTCTACCAAATGTGTATTAAGTTGTCATCTTTTGTTGTTATTCCTTTACTTGAGTGCATTAACTAACTCAGTGAAAAATGGGAATGTCATCAGAACCTACCTCATGGTTAATAAATCTACCCTTGATCCTTAAAAACTAACTGTTATATCTGTAAGTTAAATCAGCCTTAAAATCAATAACGTAGAATCTATTTCTGTCTAATATCTAATCTATTTCTTCTTAACTAAGTTCCTATCCAGTGTAAACTTAGATGATTTTAACCAATAGCACCCAAGCGCAATTGAACGATTCCTCAATCGGCCCTAAGTTTGTTTCCGAGCAGTTAGGTAAGTTAGTCCGACAATGAAATTAAGTTGGTCTCGGCCCAAGTTGAGTGGGTTGGTCAACCGACGATGTCCGGTGCCCGAAATCTTAGTAATTACATCGTACTGACACTAAATCACATAGAAATTGGCTCAGGCACCAGCAAAACCAAAGATAATTTGATTCCTAGCTGGCACGGTTTGGTAAAAATAATTAATAAGTCTTGGCTATCTTGTTTTTGTGGATGAGGACTCATTAATGCATAATTCAGAAAATATGTGACTTATTATACATTAATATACTTGAAATATATATAAAATAGTATAAATTTAATACAAATATCTTCTAAGAAAAAACTTCATCTGTATATCTTAATTGTTTGTTTGCAAGAAAAAAGAAAAAATAGGCGAATGATTTTTTTATCTACTATTAAAATTTGTCGCTAAAATCCATTTAAAGATAAACATAACTAAAATTGCATCCATATTTTTTTGTATTTTCCTATAAGTTACTGAGGATTTAACTTATCATTCTAAACAAACCGTTCTGGGTTTTCAGAATGTTTTATTTTAACATGTGTTTGTGTGAACTTTTAAATAAAATAAAATAATTGAATATATACCATTTTTATTAAGTTAAATTAAAATATAAACGATCTAAACGTATTAACACAATTTTAAGAAATTAAAATTATTTAATTTACATAACCAACTTTCAATTCCAAAAATTGTTTTTTAAAATTACGATTATAACCTCACCATTTGCCATTAAATGCATGCAAAGTTATTATGATTGACAGACATTTAATAACAGTTAGCATAAAGTATTTTGCAATATACTTTCCTACCACTTATTATCAAGTGACAAAAACGATAATTCAATAAACAAGTGATAATAACTATTAACTCAGCATTTTAGTGACCCATTACACTGCTCAAAATGCATAGCTTTCTGAGGACTCAACGCAGTCGCACACTTGGGACATGTTGCCAACTTCTGCCTTTGCAATGTTGTAGAGCTGCAATTTAGAAAATTGTTAAAACTTTTCTTAGTTATCTGGGATATTTTAGATTTTAAATGACTGCTTCACAAATATAGTCAGGTATATGAGCCATACTTTAATTTTTATTTAATTAGTCGCAGAGATATAAGAATGCAGGTTTTTTATATCAGTGTTTGTAACCTAATAATGCATTTTGTGTGGAGTTATTTTTTATTGGAAGTTTTAGCTTCGCGTAATAATCTCATTAAAATATTCAGATAGTAAACGCAATGTTCTCGCAAAAGAGAAATGGCTAAGTGTCAAAGAGCAGAGTTAAATATGGCAACAAAAAATAATTTACTTAGATTCATTGCAAATGATGACCATTATTAATGTCCAAATACTTTTTTAATTGACATATTTGAAGAAGATTATAATAAAGGAATTTGACTTGCTTCCATTTAACCACAATACAAGCACAATAATCAAATATTTATCCCATAGTTGGCACTCTGCCTAATATATTGAGTGATGAATATTGCTTGGTTAAATTCACAAATCAAGGTAAATAAAGCCCAAAACTGAATATTTACATTCTTAGAACAAAGTGTTTGTTTCAATCACTTCTGTGTTTGAAACCACTCTTTTACGTGTGGACTATACGTTGAATTTCTAATTGTCAAAACTGTCCATTACCTGTTTTCACCTTCCACGGCTTGCCTGCTTTATACTGTATATAATATAATAACGACGATCTATTTTTTCCCTTTTCCATTCTGCGGCTTATGTCCACATAATTGTAACTATAAATCTTGCTTTGTGACCCAATGCTTGTGAACTTAATCTTATCAGTAATTTAATAATCTCACAACCGAAACAATGAAAAGTGAATAAACTAACTGTTAATCGTTCACAACACACAAACGACACAACCAGTTAATTTCCAACACCATTTTTAACATGTCAGTTTTATGCTATTATTATAACTTATTAGTAGCCGTGTTGGCTAAGTGGGAGGACACTCGACTTTCATTCCGAAGGTCGTGGGTTCAAACCCCGCCTCGCACCTCTGGATTTTTCTTCTTGAGAAATTTATGTGCGCTGTAAACACGTGCTTTAACGGTGAAGGCAAACATCGTGAGAAAACCGGCATGTTCTGAGAACTTTAAAGAGTATGAAGGACATGTGACATTCACCAACCCGCACTTGGCCAGCGTGGTGAATTAAGGCCTTATCTCTCTCGTCAAGAGAGAAGTCCCTGTGTCCCAACAGTGGGAACGTTAATAGGGTGATGATAATAATATAACTTATTCAGATTGAATAATATCAACAATAGTAAATCTCATTATTCAACACCGGCCTCAAGGTATTCCAAAGTGCTTTTATTGAATCGAATTTTGTATATATGTAATCATTTTGAAGCAGCCAAATTTAGTACAATGTTGACATGTTTATATTTTTTTTGTTTTTGTTGAGCGACGACCTGAGATGTTGCTTGCTCGGTTTTGTGACTGGTTTGACTGGGTGCATCCTTATCCAGGTCCATTCCTGCAAAGTCAATGGCCCAAAGATATAGGGAACTACCCACTTAGTTGAGCAAAGGGTACTGTTGCCGACAAAAGTTATAAGCCAAGAAGAGGTCAAAGGGGAAGGTCCGTTCATGCGAAATATTATATATGTATAAGTATAAGTACAACGTAAAAAAAAAGTTTGAGAAGCATACATATTTTTTTTGTCTGTAAAAGTCCTTTCATCTAAATTGAAGTTGCAATAGGTTGTATATGTAAAACTGTAACAAAATTTGGTCTCGAGGAATAAGCATTAAGAGCAAATTTTAGGAATTTCTGTGTTTCTGTTAAATAAATATATTAGGTCCTTACATATGAAATTGGCGTTTTGTATGGGAGGAACAAAAAGTCGAATATTTTTTAATATAATATATTTAATTAATCAAAGTATGAACCATTATTTTCTATGCACTTTTGCCATCTTATAGGTAGTTCATTGATCCCTTTACTAAAAAAACCAGTCGGACGGGAATCAATAAAATCTTTGAAGGCGATTTGGACTGCCCCATCGGAGTTGAATTTTTTCCCTTGCAAGAAGTTATCCAAATTTCGAAAAAAATGGTAATCTGTTGGAGCAAGGTCCGGGGAGTACGGAGGATGTCTTAGACTTTCCAATTGAAGCTCTTCTAATTTAGTAGCCGTCTGTTGCGCAGTGTGTGGTCTAGCGTTGTCGTGAAGCAGCAGTGGCGTGGAGCGATTGACCAGCCTAGGTTGTTTAGCCGCTAGCTTTTCCATCATGGTTTGCAATTGCTGACAATAGACATCAGCCGTAATAGTCTGGCCAGATTTGAGAAAACTGTAATGAACAATACCGGCACTAGTCCACCAAACGCTTACAAGTAACTTTTTTGGGGTTAATTTTCGCTTGGGGCAGGATTTGGCTGGCTGGCCAGGATCCAACCATTGCGCTGAGCGCTTCCGATTATCGTAAAGAACCCATTTTTCATCACAGGTAATGATTCGGTTTAAAATACCTTCATTATTGTGCCGGTTTAGTAATGTAACGCAGCAGTCGACGCGCGTTTGCCGGTTTGCTTCAGTCAATTCGTGAGGTACCCACCTTTCAAGCTTTTTAATCTTCCCAATTTGCTTCAAGTGAATTAAAACAGTTTTATCACTAACACCGCAGCCTGCAGCTAACTCGGACGTGGTTTGCGATGGATCCGCTTCCACAATAGCCTTCAACTCTTCATTATCAACTTGAGTCTCAGGCCGTCCACGGGGCTTGTTCTGCAAGTCGAAATTTCCAGAACGAAAACGTTGGAACCAAAAACGAACTGTGTTTTCTTTTGCAACACGACCGCCATACACATCATTCACCCTTCGAGTTGTTTCCGCAGCACTAGTGCCACGGCGGAACTCGTACTCGTAAATAATGCGATATTTTAAGTTTTCCATTTTGTAAAATGAGTGACGCAAACAGAAAAAAACAGAAGAAAAAAAACAAATGAATGACGATCATCGAAGCAAAAATACATGAGTCTATAGCTGTACAAATTTGAATTTGGAATTCCTTACCAAAGAGGAGAAATTTGTGATTAAAGTGGCCAGTACGAAAAACGCCAATTTCATATGTAAGGACCTAATATTAGCTAAGGTTTTTAAATGTTTTGGATACTTACTGTAAACCTGTGTCCGGGCTGCACAACTTGTATACGAGTTTACGTGAAGAACTTGACTTGTTGCTAGTACCCAGTTATTCTGGTCTCAAAATATTTTGCAGTTATCTCGCAACGAATCTTCTGAGAAAACGTTACTTAAATGTAATGGTAACTGTAGACCACAAGTTTAAGCAATTAAGATAAAAAATGTTGAAATATCACAGATATCTTTTAGTAGTCTCCAGATAGAGCTGTAAAACTTAAACATTATGGTTTGTTTACCGTCTTAAGTTTCTAGGAAAATTCTTGATATAATTTTATGATTTGGCTATTTTTCGGAAAGCCTCATGGAAATTCTCGTTCATTTTGGACGGGAATTTGATAAATCTCAGTTTCTCAGTCATTGAACTCGAGCAATTTGAGACCGATAAAAATTCTTGTGTTTCGCAAAATGTGTGATATGATAAGGTAGCTTACCTAATTCGCCTACACAACCTTTTAGACTGCGGCTTTTCCTGATATATACGGATTTCTGGTGGTTATAAATATGTAACTGGGGTAATAATTAATCCCATGTCAGCCCTTGAGGCTTAAAATATCTCCGTACATAATCAATCAATCCTTTTCAATCTTTAGTAGGAAGGAAACTTTATTTTAGAACCATCGGTCGTAAGATTTGAAGAATATACATATGAATAAACACCATACATCAACAATGCATATTATCCATATACCATGGAAAGCTGCTATGCATGATATAGCTGCACAAATCCGTAAGGTATATTTCATTGAGTAAAACTCGTCAAAGAACTAGTAACTAAACTAAACTCGCCAAACTTAAAGCCATAATTTTAAAAGGCGACTTTTCATTAAGAGCAACGTTTTCTCTCATTATAACAAAAAGGAATTTTGGCCGGGACTCCGGGAACTTAATCAGCCGCGCTAGAAGTGCACTTGACGTCCCTAAGAGCTCTTAGCTACACACGGGTTAAAAACACCTACGTCCCCGACCGAAGATCTAGGCGAATATAGAATGTCGCTTTTTATTATTATGCATAATGTTAACAAAAATAAAACTCAAAATATGTACTGGCTGTGTGATGTATCACCGTTAAAGCTTAAAATTAAGAAAATATTTATGTCTTTTATTTTTACCACAATCTTACCTTTGATGAGATTTGATGTGGTCTAAGATGAGACACGAAGACCTAGAAAGTAGACGGCTTCTCGGGACCGTATTACGTAACACGAAAAAATCGTTAAAGCTAAAAGCTATAAAGTATTAAATTTAATACTTAGAATTGGAATCTCAGTGTATTAGTCAACTCTGTTTGTACTTAATGCGTATTTAATTTTGAAAGAAGAAACAAAAAAACATACCTTACATTAACAGAGCGGTCATTGATAGCGACATAATATCTTTGTGTGTATTGTATACATAAATGTGGCAATATATAAAAATAATAATACTGATGAGAAACAGTTAGAGCATCAAAAATAATATAAATGTATGACTTAGTCAAAGGTGTACAGTAATGTGGTAATTTAATTAATGATTAACAGGGGTCAAAGTTACAATATGAATTCTATTACTAAATCAAAGAATAAAATAAGAAAATTTACTCATACAATAACTATCAATTTGTAGGTACATGTTATTGGCACGTAAAATGCTTTTCAGGTTGGCCCTAAATTATTCTATTGCAGGGCTAGAGTTCAAACATAAACCTCTTTGGAAGAAGTACTAAGATTTAGGACCTACTAAATCAATTGAATCAATCATTTCAAAAGGATCTTCGATGTGTAAATTGTAATTATTAATTACAAAATTTTGTAAGTCAAATAAATCATGTTATTACTTTATTACTAAATCCTTACAATAGGCAAAGTGAGGCAATCTCGAAGAATTTAGATAAGTTTGCTGTTTACGACGTTTATATTAGTTTTTAAGGCTAAAGGCTTAGAAAGGCTTATGAAAGGTAGAAGATTAACAAGATCAGGTAATAGTTGTTTTAAATTATATTCCTTATCTTTTTAGGGTTCCGTAGTTTTAATAGTATAAGGGATTATGCACAACTTTTGTGAAGAAATATATCTCAGTTTGTAATGCAAATTATGATGTACCTACCTACCTCCAAAACAGTATTATAGTAAATTTAAGTTTATTTTTTTCATCCTTCTAGGTTTAAGAGTTTGGTCCCCACGTCAATGAGTCAATCAGTCAGATTCTCTCTTTATATTATGGTATAGATTGTTAATGTCTTTTATTTTAACATCTTTACGTTGACAAGGCGTGTATATTGGAAACTTTAGTTTAAAAAATATATTTTTTTATGTATGTTTGTCTGTTAGGTACATTATAATGTTTTTATGGACCTGAGGTGCCTGAAATAAATGGTTCATTATTCTCTTTATTTAATTTTAATTTTAAACACGTAAAAAATATTTGTTTTTCATTAGATTACTTAAAAAATATTTAATACCACCTACTGAAAAAATATATTATTATTATTGCTTCTACAAGCATCGAAAATCCACAACAGTAGCTAATAGGTTTTTTCTCATTGACAAAAATAAACGAGTTCGTATGTTTTTATTTCCACGTTCGCGCCACGTTGATTAAAACTGGCATACAGAAGGCGGAATGGCCACTTTATTTGAACAAACCACCATCTACCAAGTAAAGGGTACTTGCTAGGGCGAGCAATTTCATTACTTGAGTTTTTTATGGTTAAGCATTAGAATTAGGTTTTAGACGGATAATTAAAACTTAAAAAAGAATTCTCTAAATTAAAAGCTTCAGGTTTTCAGACTGAAGTACTGCAACATTTTTTTTTATTCTGCTTTATTTTGTGTTCAGAATTTTTAGAATAACATGTCATATTTTACACGAGTTTTCGCTGCATTCACACGTAGTCTGGTAGAGATCGCTTTTGAGTGATAAGACCGCCAATTGTATGTACCGCAAGATTATGTAACTATGCTCATAAAACAAACTAGCTTCTGATTTCTCATATTTCTAAACAAAGACCTTAAATAATTATAAATTATTACGAAAACGTTCTGTGAAAACAAATAGTTATAATAATTTCCTATTGTTTGCAGTCAAACCTGACTTATTCACACATACTCAGAGACGCATATTGGCACTTTGCAACTCAGTAAGGTGAGGCTAGGACCTACATAATACTTTATGAAGGTTGTCTTCAGAAATATAATTTTAAATTTAATTAACAAAGGTTACAATTTTGCAAAATTATCATATGCACCCTACAAGTATCAGTAAGTTATTAGTTACAAGCGAATTAGCTTGTTAAAGTGGCAATGGGCAGGACATGCAGCGCGTAGAATAGATGGCTGTTGGGGCAGGAAAGTTCTCGAATGAAGACCACGAATCTGCAAACGCAGAGTACGACGTCCACCAACTAGATGGACGGACGACCTGGTGAAGGTAGGGGGCTCGCGGTGGTTATTAGCTGCTACCGACCGAAATCACTGGAAGTCTTTGAGGGAGGCCTATGTTCAGCCGTGGACTTCCTACGGCAGAAATGATGATAGTTATAATGACCCTACAAGTATATCATGATAGATAAATCATATACAGAAAAAGAAATATGCATGATGACTACTTAAAAAAACGGGTATTCTGTTAATCCGTCTATTAGGCCGCCCAGAAATATGGTAGTTTTTCGTAATATCAATTATGTCTCTAAGAATTACTATGTAACATCTGTAAAACATTTAATTTACTTTATTTTGATGACATAAAAAACCGTATTTTTATCTTTATCTTTTTTTAAAAAGTGTTTAAATATATAATATCAAAGTTCCGGAGCGCTTATGGCGTACAAATGTAGTACAAATCGTACGAAACCGTTACGACACGAGAAACTTCAATAGCACTGTATGGTCTTGGTTTTATGTTTGCAAGAAAATAGATAAATACACTTGTAGTTTGTTTTTAAGTAATTAACTGTCTACAAAATAATATTTTGTAGTAAAACAATATTTACACCATAACGGAACTCATTCAAAATCTTGTCTCCATCATCATCGGTCATCCTGATCAATGCCTGCAGAGCCACTGAGGTTGTCACCTCATTATAATGTTTATTAGCTTGAGATAATACGAGTATTACCTAAAAACCGTCGCCATGACCGTATCAGATATAACTATTAATAATATTACTGAATACGACCCGAATTTTAGGCAACCCATTAAAGAATGCTGGAAAATATATTTACTAAGGCTGAGAAATTAAACATAAAACACGTCTGTAATTTTCAAAACAATCTGCGGAGCTCCCACAAAGCTCATAACAGAATTAATGGCTAAGTGCAAGTGTCAAGGAATCCAGCAAAGGTATTTATAAGTTACGACACGATCTCAGCACACATAAGATTTATACTAGTTTGTAAACGTTCACATTAGAATTGAATATTATACATGAATGATTTATAGGAAAAATGAATATGAATATCTGTTAACTGAAATACGTTCTTAAATTAAGATTAAATCTAAATGAAAGTAGAAATTAGTTTGTAGAATTATTGCGAAGCCCATCATAAAGTACTAAACCAAATCAACAGCCTTTTTTTTTAAATAGATACAGCAACAAAGACTAAATAAATCATACAAGAAACTTTTTTTCATTGAACTCAACAATATCTGACGTATGCCTGTTTTTACCAACGAACCGAAAAATTTAGTTAAGCAAATATAACAAAAGTTTGATTTCATAAAACGGTAAAATTACACCTAAAGTTGGAAGTGATACTAAAGTATTCGTTTAGGAGCCGAGTATTAAGCCTTTTACACAGGTACTTAGTGCGATTCCATAGTAGCTTGATGCCAACTATCGTACTAGACCAACATTTTTGTTTATTTTTGTAGTATGTAGCAGTAAGACAACTTTTTGAAATCCACATACAAGCAATAGCACCATGTATAAAGAATAAAAATGCTGTGTGCTAGGTAACTTAAAATATACGGTGTTTTTAAGAAGATCGTATATTATAACAGCATGCCGGAGTAACCATTCAACCGGCCAGGAGCGTTATACAATAATTTCATGGCAGTTTCCACTTGATTGAAATGCAAATTACGCCAATGACACTTACGTAATGCTTGCGACCGATCTCAATTACGAAGTTCAATGTACGCCACGGAAACAAACTATATTATTCTTTCTTTTGCATTTGTTGGCGGTTGCGCAAAAACAAATGACGATCGAAAAATTTAAATTACTTATGGAGTCCACATAACAAGATTGTGAAACAAATGCGACAATACAGTGGACTCATAGATCAGGCAATAAAGGAAGTTGAGTTTTCAAAATGTGCAAGCCTCACTTTTTATCTAAGCTTTGTTGTCTGTCTATGTGTCCGACTGTCACCAGGATGTACTGCATCTTTTTTCACTTAAAAATTGCTCATTTTTGTATATATTTTTTGCATATTGTCATACATCTCAAATTGATTCCTCAACTTCCATAAGCGCCTCTCCTTTAACGTCAAATTGACTCCGACAGATTAGCATTCATATTTCGAATTCTTAAATAAAACGACCTTAGAGCATATACATAATGTGTATGAAAATTTAGTGTATAAAGTATATAATATAATATAGTGTTACCGAAAAAGAATATTTTTTGTTTTAAAATAAGTATACACACAACACCGATCACATTCATTTGACTTTTATAACAGTTGTCTAGCTTATTGCGACCAGCATTCTTTTAATTTTCCTTTTTTTATCGCGCCAGACAAACCTGAAAAATAATCGAACTTATCACCTTTATACCATGTTTGAAGCAATAAAGACATTCTATTCTATTCTATTCTATTCTTAAATAAAACTTCATGCGCCATGCCAGAACATAGCCATTAATTAAATTAATCCTCTTTGGACATGACCTCTCCAGATTTCAATAGCACCCCAAAACTACAAGTCTTTGAACACATTTTTACAATACTGAAACAAAAGCGAGTATTTTAAAATATCAATAACGACATTTTTTGCTACGCTCTAGTTAGCAACAATGTGTTTATTGTTCGTTCACTGAAATGGAACGGAACGCATTGCTCTACGGAATACGTCAGAGACGATATGTTATACTACTAGCGTTTCACGCCACGGCGTTGCCCGTGTTTTGTGGATTTTCCCGCAGAACGACTTATTTTCCCCTGGTAAAAAAATAACCAATAGCCTTCCTCGATAAATAGCCTATCTAACAGTGAAAGAATTATTCAAATCGAAGGCGCAGTTCCTGAGATCTGCGTTTCAAACAAGCAATCTACTTCAGGTGGGCGGTGGGCGAAGGCCTGCTTGTCCCAAGGGGTCATGTGTTTGTATGTTTTGCAAGCTCTTTCTCCTTGGTCTGGGTGTTTAATATATAATTAAAAAAAATATGTATACATATGTGTATGTCTATTATATTAAGTATATCAGATGTCTAGGACCCGAAACACAAGCTTACCACAGGGATAGATATTGTTGTGTGGATTGTCCAGATATTATAAAAAAATCAAACAAACTTTTTAGAAAGACACGCTTAGAGCTTACCACTTAGTTGTTTGAGTTGTCCGGAAATACTTATTTATAAATTATTTATCAATTTTCATTTATTTATTATACGGAAAAATATAAAACGGAACGCATTGCTATATGAAGCGGTCTAAATTATATCAGAGGCGCCTACTTGTAGGTACACTCTTGCGCAGGCATATTGAAAAGACATCAACGCGCCTGCGCGAGTTTTAGCTGTCATTTTTCTTGGCTATGCGCGAGTAATGATTCTCGTAATTATTGTTTTCTTTTTATGAAACAAAAATTTAATATACATCAACAAATCAACACTTATGAATGAGTGTATGTACTCATGTATAAGAAAATGATCGTATCATAGGTGAGTACAGTACTAATTCTACCTAAATAGTTTGGCATTAGTAGATATATGTATATATATTTACTAGCGGCCCGCCCCGGCGTCGCACGGGTATAAAATTTTCCCGGAAATTATTCGAATTTTTCTCGCCGTAAAACCATCCTATCTCTCAAGTTGGATCGAACTGCACATAGTGTGCGAATTTTATTATAATCGGTTAAGTGGTTTAGGAGTCCATTGAGGACAAACATTGTGACACGAGATTTATATATATTAAGATTAGCACTCTTCATTTTTAGTATAGCCAATAGTAATTATAGGATTAATATTAGTTAGAGTAAGTTTCTGTTTTTTTTTATTTTTGTAAATTTAGTATTTTTTATATAGTTTACCACCGCCGTCCACAACCTTCCTGAATTAAAATCCTTCCATACAAAGGTTGTCTGGAAGAAATTGTTTCAAGCAATAAGACCGGCCATTACGTATGCTAGGTTTAATTTTACTATTTATAATTTTGTATTTATGTTCATTAATTAATAAAGAATTTTCTATCTATCTATCTATCTTCAAAGTAAGTACCTACGTAATTGTTTAGAATCCATTTACTATAATAAAGCTTGGTCATAGCGACAAAATAGCCGCTTTCTTCCGTGCTCATTATAGTCTTACGTGCAGGTTATAGAACAACATGCATTACTGGTTACATATACATACGACCGATATGGTCGTGCTTGAACTCTCTTGAACCTTATTAAAAGTACTTAAAGTTCAAAATGGATTGTGATAGGAATCAGTTACAGTTTATATGACACCATGTTCGCGTAGTGACATATGACAGTTATCGAACGAATGTATAGAAAGCAACTTTCCTGATAGAATCTATCTGATTAATATAGCATATCGATAGTAGGTACTAGTGGTATTACTGTTATTTACACCTTGTCTCAAATAAGATCAGATATGTCATACTACCAGCTGACAAGACTTTGCTTGGATTTGAAAGCCTTCCTCTAGAATCAATTTACCTATTAAAACACTGCATAAAGACACGTTCAGTAGTTTTTGAGTTTAAACCGGACATAAGAACAAAAAATAAAAATAATAATTTTTATAGATACTTTGGATACTGTAGGGTAATGATTGTGCTTGCTAGAGATTAAGTTTTTTTTTTATGCATGATAAGCCTTCATTTGACCACAATCTCACCTGATGACCACTTCGGTCTAAGATGAGGAAGACTTAGAAGGTGGCTTCTCCGGACCACATTAAGAAACACGGAAAAATCGTTTCACGCATTGGCCCAGCCCGGAGGGTGGTGACAAGCCGCGGCCGAAGCCTACCACCAGAGACTGTTCTTAGCACCACTGGGAATGAAGTTATGAAGAGATCAACGTTTAAAAACACATTTTTGTTTAAATTTTTGGCATTATGAATTACGGTACTAATTATACACGGTCAAATGGTAACATACCTGTTTTCTATATTGTTATTTAAAAAGTAGTTCACAATAACGATACTTTTTTTTAAAATACAAATGTAAAAGTAGATATACATTATTACGTATCCTGAGATTTACGCGTTCAACCAAACTGTTTAGGTTTAGTCATAATAGTTTAATTATCATTATATATACATTTTATATTGGACACCCCTAATTATTTCGTCTAAATTCTTAGATTCGTGTTTTTTTTATGTTAAATAAGCCTTCATTTGACCACAATCTCACCTGATGTTAAGTATTTGTTTATTTTAAACTGAACTTATATAGATACATTTTAAAATATTATTTGTGTATTATTCCTACTAGTTACTTTAATATGAGCACGAATATGTCAAGTTAGTACGGAAGATATCAGCGTATGACCATGCGTTGCGTTAAGTAACGTAAGTCGTGCATGCTCTCTTGGCACTGACGGCCTTATCACGCAAAACAACATAATCGCTATATTCATCATATTTTATTTTTAAATCATAAATCATTTCATCATCATCATCATCACCCTATTAACGTTCCCACTGCTGGGACACAGGGACTTCTCTCTTGACGAGAGAGATTAGGCCTTAATTCACCACGCTGGCCAAGTGCGGGTTGGTGAATGTCACATGCCCTTCAAACTCTTTTAAAGTTCTCAGAACATGCCGGTTTCCTCACGATGTTTGCCTTCACCGTTAAAGCACGTGTTTAAAGCGCACATAAATTTCTCAAGAAGAAAAATCCAGAGGTGCGTGGCGGGTTTTGAACCCACGACCTTCGGAATGAAAGTCGAGTGTCCTCCCACTTTAGCCAACACGGCTTTTTTTTTGCGTTTCTCGATAAATGGGCTATTTAGGTGTGAAATATTTTTTAAGGCTAGTAGTTCCAGAGATTAGCGCGCTTAATTTTATAGTATTACTGTAGATGTGTCGCTGGGAACACTATAACGTTTTAATGTTTATTTTCTTTTAATTGAATAAGACATCTTTATGAAAATAAATTATCACATAAATCAATACTCAATATGAGATATTATAGACAATTATAACATTTTAGCCAAATACGAACATTGGCGACCACGAAAGCGTTAGTGATCTGACTTCCAGGACTTTTGTGAAGGCTGGTGGCAAACAGGTGAAAATAGAGATTATTAGAAGGGATTGGGGGAGAATTTTGCTCAGCAGTGTTGTGATAACACACTTACTGCAAACAAATAAATAAAATAAATAAATAAATATTTCCAGACAATGCACACAACAACATCTAGCCCCATGGTAAGCTCTAAGCTTGTGTTACGGGTACTAGAGATATCTGATATACTTAATATAATAGTCAATATAGATATTTTTTATTATACACATTAAACACCCAGACCAAGGAAAAAGTGCTTGCAGAACATACAAACACTTTCACCCTCGGCGGGAATTGAACCCGCTACCACTTGCGCCGCAAGCGGACCCTCGTCCACCGCGCCACTGAAGCAGTCAATATTTTAAATGTGGCTTGTTAAAGCATTGTTACGTTTTTATACTCGTGATAGGGTCTCGTGCTATTTTGATACAAAAAGCTGAACCCCATCGTGAGGTCACCTCACGAGCGTTACATAAGCCTAATAAATTAGACAAGTTGACTATAAGCTTCCTCGTTCATATGACATCATGAACATTATTACTAAACTAGGTTAAACTCTGTTTAAGAAACTACATTCTAACACAGGTGGAAAAATAAATAAATTAAAATTAATGGCTTTATTAATAAGTGCGAAACTTGGGTGATTTGCGCAAACCAAGTTATTTAATTTTTTGTCATAATTACTATTTAGGTCACGTCGTGACTAAATTTTATCGTATAGGTAAACTATAATAAGTCCTCTATATGTTATATAAAGCTTTAATGCCGAAAGGTGAATGAACTTTTATTTAATTATAATCTTAATTCAAATAAAAAATACTGATTCCAAAAACGTAGTTTCCTTATAAGTAAAAAGTCATATTTTTTTGTAATGTGCATGTGATGATGCGCTTTCATTTGAAACCCCACTCGATTATATTTGCAGATATATATATGTATCCCTAAGACACGTCAAACTTATAACACCCTTCTTTTTCGGTCAGAGGTTAAATAGTATCATTAATAAATATCTAATATTTTTTTCAACTGTACAACAAACTACTTTAACATTATGTAGTCCACGCAGTAGTGATACTCTCCAGCCTGCGACCAAAAAGATAGATTGTGCAAAAGTTAATTTATGTTAAGCATTTGTGAATAAAGCTAATAAAATAAAACGCCTTCTGATTTTATGCCTTATTGATACTGGTTCACTTTTCCTTAGAATAATGTGTGCGCCGTACAAGGTGTCAAACAGTCACGACACAGCGTATATTACACGGAACATATATGGAACTAAAGTTCTAAGGCTGACCATATTATAAATATTCAGGAAAGCAGCTGAAAATAATAATAATAATAAACTTTTTTTTTATAATGGATAAGCCTTCATTTTATCACAATCTCATCTGTAAAGTGACGATGTGGTCTAAGATGGGTCATAGCTTCTCCGAACCACATTTACGAAACACGAAAAAATCGATTCAAGTCAATCGAAGGCAAGATGACAAGCCGCGGCTGAAGCCTACCACCAGAGACTGTTCTTAGCACCACCCGGAGGCCACGTGTAAGGATTCAGAGGGTTACCACTTACGGACGTGAACAGTCAAAACCTCCAAAAACCATTTATTTCAGGCATCTCAGGCCCATATAAACATATACCGTACAGACTAACAAACATAAAAATATAAATCTTATATACTAAAATGTCCGTGTCTAAAACAAGCCGTGTTGGCTAAGTGGGAGGACACTCTACTTTCATTCCGAAGGTCGTGGGTTCAAACCCCGCCACGCACCTCTGGATTTTTCTTCTTGAGAAATTTATGTGCGCTTTAAACACGTGCTTTAACGGTGAAGGCAAACATCGTGAGGAAACCGGCATGTTCTGAGAACTTTAAGAGTTTAAAGGACATGTGACATTCACCAACCCGCACTTGGCCAGCGTGGTGAATTAAGGCCTGATCTCTCTCGTCAAGAGAGAAGTCCCTGTGTCCCAGCAGTGGGAACGTTAATAGGGTGATGATGATGATGATGAAAATGTCCGTATCATGGATCATCTCTTATATGGCGGTGTCGTCTAGCAGTGTAGGTGTAAAAATGTACAGTCACGCGCAAAAGTAACGGCACGGCGAAAAGTAGTTTATAATCGAGATTACCGACATCTGGCTGCGAGAATAAATCCCAAGTTACAACTTTGCCGGACCAGGTAATCATTTCAATCTGGACCAGTTGCTACACTCCAATTTCAGAACAAAGTTCCGAGGACAAACTTCTGCACTTATCATTCAATTTGGAAAACGAATAGACAAATAAAACAAGGTATAAACTGATTTCATTGAAACGGTGGAGAGTGGAAACTTTGGGACGGAATAAATTGGAGCCCTGCTAACTGCTAAGATGCGAATTTCTCATTAAAATTTTGAGTCAAGTTGCCGTCGTCATTCAATCTCGGCTCTTGAATGGATCATAAGTTTTTATGAAAATCTTTGAAATATATCATACCGAGTCCATGTTAGACATTTTAAATGAATTAACAATATTATAAGTCTCTATTGGTAAGTTTTGACCTTAAATCGTAGACTTAGCTCCGAGTTTAGCTTGGCAAATAATAATATTGTTAAAAAGGAAGAAATTTTCAAGTTACTTTAATATTATAATTCAAATGATATTGACACCAACTAAAAGTTGAGGTGGTATAAAAATAATGTTCTAGTCTCATTCCTTCTTCATTCTTTCTCCTTGGTCTGGGTGTTAAATATGTATAATAAAAAATATCATTGTATGTGTCTATTATACTGAGTATATCAGATGTCTAGTACCCGTAACACAAGCTAAGAGCTAAGAGCTTACCACGGGGCTAGATGTTGTTATGTGGATTGTCCGGAAATATTTATATACTCCGCTCTCTGTTAATGCGGGTATTAGATTATCTTTACCTATTATCAATTAAATTCCCTTGCCGCGTCTCTTTCTATCTGTTTTTATATTTGGGATAATCCCAAAAACTACTGAGCAGACCCTAATGCGGTTTTCAGCGACAGGACGGGCCAGGTAGTATATAAGTCATCTATAACTTTAAATCGATCAGTTAAAGTAGTCCTAGTAACGTAAGCATGAAAATCTCAACAAAAAACTTAAATCACATCTAGGCGATATCATCTCCTTTATTATTTTACTTTTACCAGAGAATGCATAACCGAAATAGAGAAATAAAAAAGATCGTTAAAAGATTTTTATCAACAGCAAACAAAATATCCGAACCCATTATGTAACGGTTTCGGCAACAAAAAATGATGAAAACTGTCGATAAGCCTAATCGGCCGTTTAATATGTTGGCGAAGTTGCGCCTGTATGGAACAACATCGATAGAAATGTCAAGCTTTGAAACTTCGGCGATATTTCACGCGGATTAAGTTCCTCGACAAACGATTAGGTAACTGTTAGGATGGGATCCCTGGGGTATGACGTCTTTACTTATTTCAAATAAACTATTCAAATATGTCACGCTTATCTAGCGCGAAAACACAGCAAAACTTGTATTTTTTTTATTAGTAATATCGCGATGCGGTACAAAAATTATCGAACACCTTTGTCTTGCCCTATTGGCATTAGTGGATTTTGAACGAAAACTTGTACCAATAACTACGTATTGGATCGAACGTTATCAAATTTAAATGAGACTCATTTGAAGCATAGGTGGCAAAACTGTTAGAAAACGTTGTGAGAGAAAACGATTCTGAGTCATATTAAAAACAAATATCTTTAAATTATAATATGCAGCATTTATCTCTAATAAAAAGTTATAAGTACATCATAATTTATGTCTGTGTATAAAAAAATATATACTTTCGATATAGCTTTAAAAATGTATAGAAAAATAATAAATATAGAAACTGAAATAGTAACATTTTACTACGCAATCCATCATTCTCTTTCACGTGAGGTTATAGAAGGAATAATCTTCCCTAAATGACATAACATAAAAGTAAAGTAAAAGCATGCAAATCCACCTAATGGTGGATCTGCATATGCTGAGGCGAGACTTTTTGCCACAACACATTAAATCATTTGTGTTTAGATATTATTTAGTATTACATAAATATTTTATTTTATTTAACTGTATCTTACTGGTTATGTGTGTACTGTGTCAATAGATGTTTTCTCTCTCTCTCTCTCTTAGTTTATACAAGTATCTTAGCCTATTCATTTAGCCTATTCATGTGGTTAATTGAACTTGATATGACTCGAATGGAACTCAGTGACTCCCTTAATACAGCGATCTTATTTCTAGTGTGATTGAGTTGTTTAGAGTTCCTCCGTGAATAACATAAAGTAAAGTTATTGAAAGCCGTCTATACCGGGATCCCAGGCTGTGGCTTAGCTGGCAAAGAGCGGGTAAACGGAACTCGATATGACGCGACTGAAAGTCGGTGACCCCCTAAAAGCATGGATCCTATTTCAAGCGTGATTGAGTTGCTGAGGGATATTTCATAGGGAGAATTCAGAGCCTACATGCGTAGAAATACTGTCAGGAGACTAATATGTAAAGTATGGTACATGGGGAACTACGAAAAAAAAGTTGCATGTAAGTATGGTTTAATAACGCTATTGTACTTTCTCATTTAATAAACTCTGATCCATCCGAAAGTTGTCTTCAAGAAATCGCTCTTATAGATAAAGTCTAACATTATGTCAACTATCTGATCACTTCGCACTCGGCCCTAAATTGGTGGATAAACGCGTTCTATTTTCTTATAATGTAATTTTATGCTCTTTGGCAAGCGCAGATCTGAAATCAGTGGTTTCAAATAAATATTTTAGATCTTCCCTTCCCGGAACTCAAATTAATTCAAAAGTCAAAGGAAAACTCGGTTCTTTAATGGAAATCAGAATGCAAGAGGCTTAAATTTACCTTCAGTGGTATCTAAGAAACCGTCTTCTAATCTCGACTCGTATAAAGTTAATCGCTCCTTCCGTAAAAAAATCGTATTTTTTCATCAAATTTAATACTCAAATTACACACACATAATATGGCTAAGAAAAACTTCTCAATATATTTTAGAAAATATGACTTATAATAAGATAATACGAACATCGAATGAACGAAATATTTATACTGATATTTGAAAATTAACGGGTCCGATTTAAATAATTATTTCACTGTTTGATAGCAAAAAGTAGGCTAATTTTTGGAGCGGGAATATTCATAAAATTTGGGCTAGTAAAAAAACTAGTTTAATATTATAAGCAGTCTGAGTGTAGTGTTGTGTGTCTCCGTTCAGGAATCATGAAATCACATTTTGAACCGTCTTATAACCCTTCCTTATTTATTTGAAGGTGCGATTCGATCCTTATTAATTTTATGTTACCTCAGGATATTTTTTGCATAAAAACATATATTATTCACATGAATTGTCCAATAAAAAGCAATACAAGTACCTATATTGCCATTTCTCCATTCTAGAAAAGCACTTATCTTGACATTATGTTTGCGCAAGCTATGATCGGTGCCAAAGGTCAGGAGAGAGTGAGACCTTAGGTGCAGCGGATCGTAGCGGAAATTATATACAACCTGTCAATGATTCACAGAGTATCATTATAGAACGAAATTATGCGAATAATACATTTCCGTTAAATGACACCCGTATTCAAGAATAATGGTTTATATCGTAGAAAGTTGAAAAATTACAAGACCAGTCTAAATTAAAAAAAAACTATCTTATATAAAACTAAGTATCGTTTGGTTTTTAATATTATTTATTTAGATAGGTTCTTTTGTTTTTTTCTGTTGAGTTTTTTTACTTTCTGTGTAGATAGTCGTTTTAATATAATTTAACTTTTGACAAGGCATTGATTAGCCGCTAAATAAAACACACAATGTACACTAATTATAACGAACCCAACTAATATCAGTTATTTATCAATGAATTACTAAAAAAATGCTACTTTAAATTTTCGAATTGAATGTTTATTTTGTGTTGTGTCAGAACATTCTAAGTGATGTTTTAGAAAAATGAATGAGATTATAATTAATTATAACTATGACATTCTTAAGACAACATATCATGATATATCAAGCCCAAACTCGATCTAATGAAAAGCTATGACGGATTTCCAATGGCCAACCTCCAGCTCCGTCCGACCAGCACTCAGTCATCCATCATACTATTTCATTGTCATGCGATTGACATGATGCAAAATTTCAGCTCACCTTGCAATATTCAATTACTGACAAATATGAGATCAAATGACAAGAAACAACAAAAATTATAAGTATGAGATGCCCAAATACACCAAGGGTTCCGTGTATTCCAACAGTTGATACACTTAGTATTAAAAAAAGAAACAAATCAAAAATTATTGTGTTTATTGTGTTATGCAAAAACTACCAAAGGTCCACAAGTACACAAGAAAGCGAGGGTTTACTGCGAAAACCAGTTAAATGCAATCACATGAGTTTTGAGATATTTGATTTTTAAAGTTTGTGCCTTTGTTACTTGATAATCCATCAATTGTTTTGGCATCGTATTATTTATATGTAACAATACATCTATTAGGACTAACTTCTGTATAGTTTCAGGAAAAAATATCGGCCAGAATTCTTTATATTAGGAAAATTATGAGAAAGGTCATGCAGTTATCATGTTTTACTTGTTAACATACAAAAAGCTGTTTTAATCATTTGTATTAATGTTTGAGATTATTTATTAAAATAAACATATCAAATATGACAAATAATTGCATTTTACGTCACATTGAGATGCTAAATGTGTAAAATAATTGACTTATCAATCAACGAAAAAAATCTAGTCGGTTTTACATGTTCCTGTTTAAAATTTTAAGGAACTTGGTACTCTTAAATAAAAAACGAGTAAATGCTAAAGTATGATTAATTGTTACTAAAAATCACATTTTAATCAGGTACGCTATTCGGGAAACGAAAATCGATGTTTCTGAGCCATTTTCTTGCAAAAACTACTCATAAGTCAGCATTTGCTCGAAAACGAATCAGAAACTTCGAGCTTCGTTTTTACAGGTACGGTCCCAGCGTTGAAGGTTATTCGTCCTCCTCATTTGTAGAATCT
This sequence comes from Gymnoscelis rufifasciata, assembly GCA_929108375.1. Taxonomy (NCBI): domain Eukaryota; kingdom Metazoa; phylum Arthropoda; class Insecta; order Lepidoptera; family Geometridae; genus Gymnoscelis; species Gymnoscelis rufifasciata. The sequence goes on along the minus strand of OV815302.1, from coordinate 3,941,600 downwards.
TCATTAATTGCTGCCTCAGGTAACCTATCTTTTACTTCTACACCTGTTTTTAGGTTCCTGAACCAGCCTTGAAGCTCTTCTGGTATTATGCCTTTAGTACAAAGATTCACGAGGTCTCTCTTCTTTGCTTCACTTATTTTTAGCTGCTCTTGATGAAGGTGTTGTAGTTGGTCTGGAAACAGGTTGACAGGAACGATAGGTGTAAGCTGTTCTTTCTTCCTCCTCTTTGATTGACGTACAGCAGCGGCAGCATTGCATTGGGAAGTAGATGGATTTTCTCGAATATCTATTATGTTAAAATTCTCGCTCATGTCATAATTAAAAAATATTTATCTCTCCTCTCCTTTGACATACTTTATTTGCTTAATCTTCAGCCATTGAACTTTTTGCCCCTTGTCATCTTTTGTTCTGCTTTTTATAATCGTGTTAGCATGATGCTTCAAGTCAAAAAACTCATGATACTTAAACTCTTTGACTTTGTATGGATCTATTGTAATTTTCTTTCCATCAACTTCCTTACATTTCTTGCGTAGAGCTCGTTTGAAGATAGAAATCCATTCTGACATTGAAAAAACAGAAGCGTTCGTTTTAGCAGGTTCTATGCTGCTATGCATAGAATCTGCTTCCATCTGAGTATGCCTAGATTCTATAAAAATCTGTTCGATGACTTTCAGATGGTCTATCATTTGAACGGCCCAGAGGAGCAAGGCAACAACAAACTGATTGCGGTTTTGACCACCGCCAGTGTCCGAAAATAAGGTCATTTCCGTGATAGTACTGGGAACATAATTTCTAAGGTAGTGCAGAAGTATCGTTCCTATTTCAGGGCTACCTTTCTTTCCATGCACCTCCGACCAAGTAAAACAATACGCGTTATTAGGTAGAGGTGCTTCATAGATCGTTAGATTATACACACACAGCTTTCTGGAATAATAAAGCAGACCTACATCACATACAGGAATTTGGAGGACCGCTTGCAAATCAAACGTTACAGAACCAAAATGTTCATCTGTGTTGGATCTGACTTTATCCTTTTCTTTTTCGCTGTTGCAGATCCTCTTTCTTTCTTGATGAGCTAAGCAAGCTTCTTCGAGTTCTTTTTTCTTTTCCGTGTCAGCTTGTGCAGTCAGCAATTGTTGACATGCAAAACCAACTAAACGAAGCTGACATGCTTCGTTTAGTCGGTTTTGCATGTCAATTTAGTTAAAAATTGAATATTTCGTTCAAGCAGTAACGAGTATAGTTATAAAGAATGTTTTCACAGACTATTTTAATGTCGTTGTAGTGAAGTAAATTGTCCAATTATTCCGTTTAAATGCTTTTAATACATTTTTCATGAATAATCTTTTAAACACTCACATAATAAAGGTATTTTAGATATTTTACTGCTAGAGTATGAGTTAATTTGCTTAATTTAATCGGTTTTACCATTGAATAACTCCTGTTTGAGTTGTCGCATCGCTTAGTGGGTTTTACCAGTCGAAAGAGCGTGAAAAATTACGTATCACTGTGTCATTAACTCATTTTTGGCAAAATTGTCATTTAGTCGGTTTTCGCAGTAAACCCTCGAAGGTAAATTAACGAATTATGAAGTATAAAAAAAACTCCAATTAGTTACGTACTTGATCTCGTTCAAAATAATTTTCGGAGCAAGTTTGCATGGTTATATACAAAATATATACTTTTTTGTTTTATCATTCTCTTATTTTAGAAGTTACAGGGAGAGGGGGGGGGGGGGGGTAATATTTTATAGAAAAAGTGATATTATAAACCTCAATATAATTTTTGCATAAATCCATGCACAACATACACGTATGATTTTGACGGAAAGAGACGAGGTGAGTTTCAGTTCTAAGTATGGGGAAACCCACAACTATTTCCTATTTTTGTGTGAACATCTTTCACTTTCATAGAATACATCTACTTACCAAGTTTCAACAGCATAGTACTTCTAGTTTCTAGTCATACGGACTGACAGACAGACAGAAGTGACAAATCCATATGGGTTCCCTTTATTGCCATTCAGCTTCGGAACCCTTAAAAGCTTTTAATTAAAAACCTTTACATACCATTTCTCAAATTATATTTGTATGCATGCATATAGAATACAATAGAATAGAAATCATTTATTTGCAGCTAAGCACAAATTACATCAACATAAAAATTATGCAACTTATAATCATAATTTTACAAATAATTTGTCTTCAGCACAGCAAAATGGACCTTACTCAGCATAAGCACAACAAAATAATATATAATATATTAGTGAGATTCATTATCATATATACCTACTTATACCAACATTTTAATACTTATTAGAACAAAGCACATAATCATGTAATTTACTGACAGCATTGCACCGTTAATGTTATTTATTAAATTAATTATATCTAAGGACAACAATAATACATTTACGTAGAATCATTACTCGTAAAATATGTTACATAATTTATGGAGTCGAGTATTAACTGTTTTAGTTAGCTCATTGTGTCATAATTCATAACATTAATAAACACACGATGAATAAACATACAATTTACATTTATTCTATATATTAAAATTTTGCAATGAATATCAGTCCCTTAGAATAAATACAAGACTGCATAATTTGGGAGAAATAATGCTGTATCCAGGAGTATAATTTTAAAAAATCCCTTATATTCGCACATTAGTGGAATATATTGAATTGACTCTAATTGCATATCCAATAAGACGATATTTCTCTCAAAATTCTTAAAGCTTCCTACGCAACCAAAGCGTCTGCGAAGCTGTAGGGTGTGCTGCGCGACGGATGCTACCCATAATGGCTCTTAGCACACCGACACGACCATAAGGCGGGACGTTTTCAGACAAAAATGTGCGGCGTTGCGTCCAGCTTCCCGCGATACTATCGCATAGGTTTGACCGAAGCCTTACTTTGGTGTACGAAACTTAAATGTACTCTTTCAAAAAAAATCTTAATCTTTATTCTTAATATCAATGATATACGAATCTCAGTTCTATCCACAACTATTAATGCACAACGCTGCACAGCGTGTTCTGGACCAATTAACGTGTCACCATAATATGAAATCCGAAAATTGTTTTCTTTGACAAGAAAATTAAGCGGAGTCGTACGTAATTAAATATATGAGCGTTTGATAATGGCGCTCTCAGGCGACAGACAAATCACTTTCCGATAATGGTTTTGAATTTATTTATAATTAACTGGGTAAACGAGTGTCACAACTTTAAAATATTATATTAAATGGGTTTGAGGAATTATGGATTTCAGATCTCACTTATGTTATAATCACGAAAGTTATTAAACAATTTGTATAAATGTATATGTTTGTTAGTCTTTCAAATTCTAACTAGTCTTTCATACGAAAACGGCTGAAGCAATTTTTAATAGAACAACTTCTATTTCTCTACACATTTAATATATTTTATCTCAAAAGAAATATCTCTGTCGCTCTTTAACAGACTTTGAGCCTTGACGATTTTTAGAAGAATCTTTGTAATCCAGCATAGCGCTTTAGGTAATTGACTCTAAGAGCCATTTCAAAACCTGCAAAAAAAAAACATAAAAACCTAGGCCGAACGTGGCGCTGAAAAGTACGACGGAAGTAATATTAAGTAGTAAAAAGTAGTCTTTTTGAATTATACAATTATTTTAGGGACGAATGAGCAGCAAAATAAGTCAATGTTTATAATATAGAGCTAGCAAGTCAACTGACCACTGTCATTGAATGGCGTATCAAGATTTCTGTAAATTTTAACAACTGACTAATATATTCAGAGTTGGTTAAAATAGGACCTAAGACTCGTCTTATAGCACTGAAGTATTTTCTACGTTATGACATAATAATAGCCTGACCCTTTGATACAAGCTGTTATAAAATACTCAGTAAATGCTCAAGCATTATTAATCTTTGTTGAGGCTTGAATCGTGTTGCATTAAACATTTAAGACAACATTATTGCCTACATAGTTCAAAAGTCACCACCATTCAAGTCATTACACTTCTCTACTGTAATTATTCTAAACTTGTGGCATAATTACCTACCTCTATTACTGAAAGACACCTCTCATAAAACAGTACCAATTAAAACCATAAACAAAGATATAGAAATAGTTTATGAATAGAATTACCCGCATGTCAAAGCTTTATGCCCGGAATTGTAAAGTTTGTAATGGTTGAATTGAGTTCTAGGTGCGCCTAATATGCCTAGATTATTTTTAGGACTTGTTGATTGAAATTAAATTATTTAAGTTATTTTTGTTGGACGCGGCCCAAATTCACAGTGAACTTATGGACTTGAGACTTTGAGTGCAGTTTACAAAATGGCGGTTGGTATGCATCTTAGAAATAACGAGATACATGGAGTAGGTACATTTTATTCTAAATAAAAATAAATTTACATTAATTGTTAATGTCTGAACAAAGATAGAGGTATATTTGGCTTTAGTTTGTCGAAGTCAGCGTCAGTGTCATTTGTATCTTGTACTTCTTTTGATTACAAATGAGCCCAACGCCAAAAAGCCCAAAGTCCATAACTGTTCTGAATAAAAAAAAATATAAATCAATATTTCCCGAGAATCCACACAATAAAATCTAGCCACGTGGTATGCTCTAAACTTGTGTTACGGGTACTCATAAATTATAATAGACACATACACTATATCGATATATTTTTTTTATAACTACATAATCATTAAATTTCAAAAGAACTTCTCAAAAATTCATTATGGAATCAAGTCCGTCTCAATTTCTTTTATCTATTAAAATTTAAACATCTAAGCTTCCTAAACGAACTCTTTGAAGTGAAAGTACAAAAAATCTGTTTCTTTATTAGTTAATCCATTAGTCACTAAGCAGATTATGCTGAAAATTTAATAGACGAGACAGGCAGCCAGACCCTTTTCGCCGAGAGACGACAGCATTGCAAATAGGCATAAATTGACAGATTATTTCGTGGAAGGACCCTTCGTATCATTTTTGCTGATGTTGAATGCCCCGTAATGAATCGTTCGGTGACTTTTTTGACGTAAAAAGATAAACTGATTGAATCTAAGTGAGCGGTATTATTGATATTTCATTCTGTGAATCGTTCTTGTATTTGGTTGAATGGACTATTGGTCAAGTTACAAGACGAAAACCAAAGAAAACTACTAAAGGGCTAAAGGGACTAAAGGGCTTATTTCATTAAATCCGAATAAACTATGGAATGGATAAATATCTCAATGATACGGGTCAATGGTTGGTTATGTCAAGAGCTTTGTCATAAATGAGCATGAGGGAAACAACTATACATTTAAACCACTGTCTAATTTTATTCGGAGATGGTGAAACAGCCCTTAGTTGAACATAATTTCAGTTCTTCTTGACATTATATCGTATCATTAATTGAAATATGTCTCTTTTCAGATTGAACAGCGCAAACAAATTAAAGAGGTAAGCGAATACGTACCTGCAAGTTCGTGGTCTTATTTATGGTTCCAGGTATTAGTGGTTTTTCATGTTTAGGTACCTTGCATATAACTTTAGTTCTGCTTATTTTTAATGCTAAAGGGCACTGTTTGATAAACATTTACATGCAAATGAATCCAATAACCTTCCTAATTCCGTAAGACAACTGTAAACAATTGCTACACATACTGTAGAGAACAGGTGAAATACCTCTAAGTCGCATTACACGATATACGTGCGGTTACTAAAACCTGCTAAAATACGTAAGAAAATATCTCACATCGTTCGCACAAAAAATCCACCGGAATAGTAATTATTTTTCTTCGCTTAACCCTAAGCTAAGAAATTAAAGACCTTATCAGACGGATTCGAACACGTGTCGAGTCTATCGAGTACGAGTCTCAAAGGATTTAATTTCCTGTCGCTGAAATGAAAATCGATTAGTTCGATTTCCGACGGTCGGCCGACGCCGGGGGCTCATTGACGGGTTAATTCTGGAGCTGTTTTTACAAGTCGATTTAGAATCAGTCTGTCTCTATTAACTTGTGATCACACGATTCGATTATGTATGCTTGGTTTAGTTTAGTTTGTTCTTTTAATTGGTATTATGTACTCAAGTATTTTCTATACCCTCTTTTTAATAATGTATATCAAAGTATTCAATCGTTTTCGGACGGTCGGCCGACGCCTGGGGTTATTCATTGAAGGTCAGTCAGTCAGTCAGAAACAGTCTGTCTCTATATTAACTTAAATCTCTAGGTATAAGAAGGTTTCATAAATAAATAATAATGAATTAACAGATTAGTGTTTATTTTTTATTTCTCTTTGCGTATATTCGAAATCTTGTGGATTAATTTTAGTTATATAATAAGAAATAAGACCAAGTCCGCTCCACACCAACTAGAGCTGTGTCTATCGCGATTGATAATAATTATACACATTCAATTCATAAATTTACGTAAAATTTTGGAAATAAAAAACGTTAATACCGGGAAGTTTGAAGGTCATGTGACATTCGCCAACTCGCGCTACTCCAGCATGTATTGTGTTGTGAATTAATGCCTAATCTCTCTCGTAAGGAGAGAAGTCTCTGAGTACCAGCAGTGGGAGCGTAATTAGGTGCTTAAGTTTAATCAATAAACGCTTTGTAAAAAAAACAAGGGCAAGGAAATCAAGGGCATTTGGTTACAAAGCGTATGTTTTGTCATATAAATAATTATTTAGAGTTCTAGATTCACAGAACTTTTCCTTTAAGCTCTGAGTCCAGTAGTTATAAGTGCATAGAGCGATAGTTTCCGTTGCGCGAGCCAAATTAAATAAGATGCAAGTTAATCTCACAATTTTTTACACAATTTGGCTTAGCTCCACGTTGTATTAACTTTGCACACAGTTTTATCAATTTACTTTTTGCTTCGGGCTGTTAGATTTAGCCAAAAATATTTTCGAGTTTAGCTCAGCAAAAAAACACGTTAAATATGTTTAAAACTTTAAAATAATTAACTCCATCCATCCATTAGCCGTATAAAGTTTATGATTGTAATTTTCATACACAAATCTACTATTTATTGTTCTTGATATTTGAATTGCACAGTATTTTAATGAATCTGGTTAGATCAATATGTCTAGACAATAAGGCTAAATGGTATTTTTTATTAAAAGAAAACTTTTAACTAGATAATTTATTTTTTATATAAAAATTAATTAACAGAAAAAAATATTGCAGAATTGTTCCTGACAAACAATTTAATAAAACTTGATTTCAGTAAGTAGCTCCATTTTTCCTATCACGCATTTAAATAGAATTTATGACCTTTTTAGGCCCGGAAATAGTGGAACTAAAATGCAATTTTGTTTATAAAGCAATCCGATAAAGGCTTGATATGACACAGAAGGGGACTAGTCGATTCGTCCGGGCGAGCCCCCGCGGGAAATTACCGCGGGTACCGGATGACCGGACTACGGACCTTATTCACTATAACTATATTATGTGTAAGATTGAACTATTTAGGTTTGATAAGCTATTTTTAGAAGAAAAGTTTCAAGAAAATTAAATGTATAATTTCGATTCGATATTTTATTTTATTTTATTTAAAGATCTTAGGAAAACTTACAGCTAACATTAAGGTAGTAAAAACAAATATCTGCACATAGGTGCACACTTAAGGCCAATTAAAAGTTTCCACATATAGAAAATAAATGGTTGTATACCTACAAAAAAAAAGAATATGAACAACATACCTACATTCCATAACATTAAATATATATTATACAAAAAAAAACAAAAATATTGGATAACTATGTATGTTACTCACGGAAAAACTTATCACTAAGAACTTTTTTAAGACTTGTTACTGATATATTGAAAATATCAATGATATGATGGAATTCGAGTTTTGCTGACGAGCTATGCTGCAGTGGCGGATTTACAAATTTTCAAGGTATGGGTTGAATAGCTTTTGCCGCCCTTGCCTCAACAATTTTCATATCATACATTATTTTTACAATGTAACAATTTCGTTGAAATTGCACATAAAATATTTTTTTTGTATATTTTTGAGCTAATCGGTATAAGTTTGCTACTCTCGGAATGTGCAATGACAAGTGAGAGAGAAAAGTCATCCCATACTAGGTATGTGGGATCGGCACAATTTGCTTTTTTCTTCCATTTCCCTCTATCTCGCGAATACGGACAGAATAATACCTACTATAGCACAATGTCCTGTTTTGATTCCACTCCGTTCAGTCTTAAGTCAAATACCTTAAAGCTGAGATTGGGGCTGTGCCTGTATTTCCTTAGCGACTGGTCGGGTTCTCGCAGAAAATATTCCCAAAGCTCTCTCGGGCTATGTCGCCGTTTTCAAATTATATTTTCAATTATGTCGACTGTTTTAGGGTACCTTAGGAATACAGCAAGTTGAAATGAAAGCAAAACACGAAATTAAATTTGTCTTGGATAAGAACGATGCTTGCAATGCAGCAACCGTCTCACCAATTTGGATGAATTTTGAAATGAAATCTCGTGAACAAATACTACTTTTTACCCGACTGCGCAACGCAAAGAGTGGTAATGTGCTTAAGTCTATGTATGTATGTATGTGCCTTTGTCCCACCAAACGCCTGGGCCGATTAATATGATTCACACCTCAATCGATCCCTCTTAGTAAGTGTCACTGAAGACATGACGTCAATCAATATTTCAACTACTGGACGCCATCTTGCATAATAAAAAAAAAGTCAACAGACTCAAGTCAAGTGGGGTTTCGTTAAATAGGTATTTATTTTAGTTTTTTGTCAAGATTTTTCGATCCAGCTGACCGTTTAGGATCTATATCGAATCAAAAATGCGTAAAAGGCTTATAGACTGTAGAAATTCCAAAAAAAAAAATATATTCATATTATTTTACTCGGGTTATAATTTTTCTTAATTTCAGTTAGTTAGTGTGTATAATTGTAGCAAGTAGTAAATCAACGTTTATGAGGTAGACATTCAGTGAGTCATCGATCGCCATCGACTCAGTCCCAAAGCGCGGCGAATAAAATATTGAGTCAATTCGCCTGACCGACCGGTGACCAAGTGTGTAGGTATACACCTATTTAAACTTATCAAAGTCACATTCTGTGTCAACCGAAAAGCAAAAAGTCGATAGTGTGTATACATTTTTTTATTCTAATAATAAACACTTAAAATGCTAAGGGCCTTGCAAGCAGGCCCTAAGTCTGACTTATCATTATTAATTAACATAATAACAAAAGGCAAATTTAAATAAATCAATTGCATAATTTGCTTGTATAATATTCAAACATAAAATCTTTGAAATCAAATTATCCTTGAAACATACTATACTATACATACTTACTATACGTACTTAAATGAGGAATCCCAAAGAGTTATGTAAATTGCCCATTATGACTATACCTTACAAATTATTAATAATTTGCTCATAAGTTGCATAAAATAATTAAGTATGTATAGCAATTATGAAGATTTTAAGATTATGTAGTAACTTATTCGTAGTGGTTTAATCCACGGTCAAACGAACAGTTTTGTTTGTTCAACGTGCGTCACCTTTTAGTAACGACTTTTGGATCGTGTATTCGGGCTTTTGACCTTTGTACCAAGTCTATTAATTACAATTACTGTACCAAACGCGGCTTACTCGGCTCCAGACTTATTGACGTTTCTCCCCTAGAAATACGACTTGGCTTAAAGATTTCGTTTTGTCTTACAAACAAATCTAATTAATATAGTTACTAGACACTGTAGTTCGAACAAAGGAACATACAATAACAATATATGTAAAATATTTTTATGCAGAAAAAATTAAGACACATCCGTAACCTTCCGTCACCGTGGTAACGTAAAATAGTTTAACCTACAAAGTCAGGTTTATCACTTACTAAAAACATTAGAAACAATATATGTACGTATATATAAATTAATTTTTATTTAAGTAACTAGCGGCCCGTCCCGGCTTCGCACAGGTAATTATAAAAAAATCCCTGCAATTATTCGATTTTTGCTCGCCTTTTAAACCTTTCCTAGACTTCCACGAACAAGACAAGATAAGACATTCAAGTCATTTCAAGACTAATATAAGAGAAATCCGTTCAGTCGTTCTCGAGTTTTAATCAGACTAACGAACAACAATTAATTTTTATTAATATAGATATACCAGCAAATTTTTACTTAGTATATTATTTATAAAACGTAAAATGGCACCGGAAGCTATGCTTGTCTTGCGGAATACTTTCTTGTTAGGTCTAGTAGGTCGAGCCATAATTATATATTATGACTAGTTACTTGGACAAGACAAAAAATAAAACTTCACACAATTTAAAAGAATCTAATATCATCTGTGAAATGTTTGGGTCGGAACTCTTTTGACAATCGGCCCTTATTGTAATTATAACGAAGCTTCAATTTTTGTACAATAATTAGTTGTATTTTTCATTTTACGGTTTTATTATTGAGTTTGAATGGTGGGAAGCTCTAGGTCAAAATAACCTGCAAATTGATTATATCACCTTTAAAGGGATTACGTACTCAGTATAAATGATCTCGTCGGCTCAGAGGTTGATGGGAGGAACAAAAAGCTAATGCTACTTCATGATCACGACGTTATTATCTTTTAACCTTAAATAGCAACTATCATCATTTTTTAATTTGATTTGAAGGTTTCCAAGAAGGTTTGTCTGATAACTAGCTAGCTCGCGTTATTCGAATTCATTCTGTTTTCGAATTCATTTTTTTAATGGAATCTGTTTCTCTTGAGTATCGAAACCTATTTGTTGATTGGGCCTTTTTGGTTTGTTGGTAAGAAGAAATAATGTAAGTAATGCAGATTAAAATTGAATTATAAGTCTTGTCCTACGGATGAAATTAAGATGGTTAAATAATCATTATTACGTTACTGCTGTGACCCGGGGACTTCTCTCGACGAGAGACACTAGGCCAATGATGACCAAGTGCGAGTTGGTGGTGTCCTTCAAATATGATGAATAAATAACAAAGCAAAAAAATCTTATTAGTATATTCGTTTGCATACTATGAGAGCTAAAATATGCATTGGTACCCGTATAACTGAATATTTGAAGCAGTAATATTTTCTTGAGAACAAGAAGAGCAAAGTTTTTCTAGTCATTATTCAACTGGATAAAAATCTTCGCTGTCTTCCCACAATTTTAATATCATCAGGGCGGTTATATGTTAATAGTAAACACTTAATCTTGCTCGGCCATTAGTTAATGTAGAATACTGATAGTTTTGTTGTAATATTGCGTATATACTCGTTTATACTGCTTTCAAAATATTTACTTATAATTGTATAAGAAGGTATTTACTTAATTTAAAGAAAGAAATAAAAATATTCATTATATATAAATTACATTAACTATAGGTAATATAAGATAAGTATCAATATGATAACGTGTCAAGAAAAAACATATTATATATAAATAGAGGTAAAATAAGGAAGTTTTGTAATTATAATGTTATTTGAATCTTCACATTCCAAAATTCAATGTTGTTGGTAGGTACATAAATAATAAAATTAAAGCTATGTTCTTAAATTAGTAGTACCTACCTAGCTCAAAACTTAGCACAGTTTGTCAAAGGCAGAAACAAGATGTAAATCTTTTTCTTGCAATTGTAATTTGAAAAATTCAGGGTCTTCCTAAAATTCAAGATCATAAAACCTCAGAGAAAAATAATAATTATGATTGTCTTTTGATTGGGATAGTATACCAAAAAGTTTTTTTTTACTTTTCTATTTTGACCGTTCTAAACAGGTTGTTTTTCGCAGCATAAATGCATTTTGAATTCATGTTAAAATCAAAATTAAGTTCTTAGGTTCAGTTCTTATGTAATGTAAATGGGACATATTACGTGGACCAACATTCAATTATTCATCAACCGTTAAAAAAAAAACTAAAACAATTAATTTTAAAAAAATAATGTCAAAATAAGAACGAACTCTTTCTTTATTTTTATTTGACTGCAGAATCATACATTTACATGTGCACTTTTCGCGCAAAATTTGCAGTGCTGTGTGGAAAGCTTACATTTCAACTTTATGCGTAGATCATTTTTACGGCCGCAGTTTGCGCTTCGAGAGTGATAAATAGCTAGATAAAGCACCCGAAATATTGATTAAAGTATATTTTTAGGAACGTATGTAGATGTACAAAAGATGTTTGGCTTGAATGTGTTTATTTCGCGAATATTTTGAATAAATTTGGGGTAATTCACTCTATTGCTATGCTATGTACACACCAAATACTGTGCTCGTCAACCCGCCCACATTAAACGAAAGAAGATGAAATACCACTTTCATAATTATTTATATACATAGTTTAGCTTGCTCAAGAGACACTTCCAAAGTGGTAAAGAACGGTCACCCATCCCAGTGCTGACCTTTCCTCCTTGAGTAGTGGGGGGGGCACACTTTGGCCGCCGAAGCCTCTCTCACGCAAACTATTCTGTTTTGAAAATAAATGATGTTTTATACATTAATATCATTTTTGAAGACCGATTAAATATAATTCATTTCATTTATTCAGGCAAAACTTAAATAAACATTCGACTTTTATCTAGTTGGTGGAAATCTTAATGAGGATCACAGAATATTCTCCACCTACCAAGTTTTAGCAAGATATAGTTCTTATAGTTTCGGTAAAAAGTGGTTGTGACACGGACAGACAAGACAAATCTATAAGGGTATTGTTTTTGCCATTTGGCTACGGAACCCTAAAGAGTAGGTATACGGGCTAAAAAAGTATCTGTTATTTATTTAAATTTCCATGTCTAAAGCTAAAATCGTGTGATATTGTATTTTATTTTTATTACTTTCATAATTGCTCTTACCTCCACATCAATCGCTACTCCCGTCTCATCGGTGCTATTGATCTCCGTTCATCCCAAGGTTGCCTGGAAGAGCTCACTATCAGCAATAAGGCCGTCCATTGATTTGCAAATATTGTACATCTTTCTCTTTTTGTGTTTTGTAAAGTTGTTCATTGTGTTCAATAATGAGTATTGTACTAGTAATGTAGGTATACGCAGAAACAAGTAATTGCCGCAAAGTACGCCTTACTCCCAATATCTTCATCTTATGCTACAAATCGAGTTGTATTAAACCCAGTTCAACCATAGAAACATATGGCAAAGTAATGTCAATTTGATCTTAGGCGGAAAAGCGAGTTTATAAGCTTGATAGACAATGGTGAAATCGGGCCTAAGCCTTCGATTCATAATAAACAAAACACCCACAACCCAACACAACATGTTCACGTATAGTTTATAAGCTGCCAGAACTTACCTCGATGAAGCCTCTTACGTTAAAACTTATTTCGCAAAACTTCGCTAACCAGATACATTTTTGCATTTTGAAGTTGGCTTTACATGGAAACTAGAGAATCCCTCGCGAATATATGAATACATATGAAAGAAGATCGGATAATCCGAACATATATTTTCCTTGACGCAATATCACAATATATTTTTGATGGCACATGGCATAGGCGCCTATCATATAGTTTCCTCTATATTTTTACTCAAGTAGAAAATACACTAGGCTTCAGTTGTTTTTGTCTTTACAAACATTAAATAGATTTACTTTTAGATAGATATAAGTTACCATTTCACGCCAAGATTTTATCCGTGATTTATGAACATTTCCGTTAGAAACAACCTCGATAATGCGAACAAACAATACAATATTTTCTCCTTGGAATATTCGTTTCAAATATTTTAAATTTAAAATGAGTTATCTATTATTATCTCATTAGCGTTAAATTTAAACAGAGCGTCAATTCCCCCGCTTCCTGTTACCTATGACAAAGTATTAATTTTAAATTATCTAATAACAATTAAATTAACTTTTTACTATTAGAATGTCTCAAATAACTAAAACCAAACAAAGAATTAAAACCACCTTTTGCGTTGAAAGTCGGTTAAAAAGTTCTCACTCATGAAAAAATTCAAAATCATAGATAAAAAAAATGTTATTTATTTGTGGACATTAGTAAATCTTTACAAGCATTATACATGGTGTCTGAAAGGTCTTTATGGGTTAAAACTCCCATCTCCAAGATTAGAATCCTATCCTAAGGGTTAAGGTTAGCACCGGGCACTCTATTTAATCAAACCCCATTTTGAGATTAGTAAGAAGCTTTCAGCATTAGCTATGTGTGTTATGGCAAAAATCATAGATGCTTTGCTTTAGCTATGCGACGAAAGCGGATTTTTTTATTGATTTGGGTTGAAACTCCAGGACGATAGCTATATTAGCTGGTAAGATTCGCTGGAACACTAAAAACTTCTAAGTTTACGTTTTTGTCTAAATTCATCATCATGGGTTGGTGGACGTATTAAGCTGTTCCTGCCGACATCATTGCCAGACTTGTCAACTTAAGAGGGAAATAATTTGTGTCTCGTTGCATTCTATAAGGTTCTGAAGGTGACCAAAGGTCGCTTTCGCCCGAATACTTATTCGCTGTAAGTCGCTACAGCTTAATAGACGAGATAGAATATAATAATATATGTGGTGACATAGTTTAAAAAAAAACGGAAAAAATACTTGTTTTAATGCAGTTTTACAACAAAAAATAGTGATTAAATAGGGGGTTTCTTAAATTATAGTGTTGATTATGTAATTTTATAGTTTTTGTAGTTTTTTTTTTTGAGATTAAATTTTAAGTACGAGAGTGAAATATAATTTTCAAATTGCATAATTTATAGTAACACCCCTCAAACAGATCTAAGAGATTAAGATCAAAAAAGGTCAAACTTTAAATAATGAAACATTGACCTATTTTTGATTAAATTTGTAGGTTAAGCAAATTCTGTGAAATTAATTTAAATTTTCCACCTAAATTAGATCCAAAGCTCATTTACAGCGCAAACAAGCCAAACTAAACTTCCAAACTAAAATTACAAGCTATGGAAGAAGTTCAAATTTCAATCTAAATAGTGAACAAAACTAATTTAGAACCAATGAGAAGTCATAGTACCTAAAAATATAACGCAATGCCAATGCCGTTGCCTCCTGTGGAGAAATAGTCAAAATAATAAAATTTTTATTTTGTTACAACGTCAACAACTTACAATGCAATACACTTTATTGAGCACAAATTTAGAAAACAAAAATTAACAAAAATAAAATTTAATATAATTATCATAGTTTCACAATCATAATGGGCGGCCTTATCACTAAATGTGATCTCTACCAGACAACCTTTGGATGGACTGGAATAAATGATAAAAGACGGCAGAGGCAAAATTGGTATTAACAAAAGTCAAGAGATAAGAAATAAACGAAATTATATTACATAAATAAAGATGAATATGTACAGTAACATATCTAATAAAATCTATGTATATACACATAAGTGATACATAAATAAATATATATACATTTAATAAACAAGTTATAATATTTTTATACAGATTTGGCTTTCCTAATATCAATTGGAAGACTATTCCATAGAGACTAGGTGCCTAATAAAAACTTATTTGGCCCCTAGTCTCTAAATATTTTTAATATATGTAGGTATCATATACCTCTATATATTAGCTACATTCGTTATATTAGCTGTAAGTCATCCTATTGCATAAATAAATAAATATTTTTGAATACATTATTATTATCGGTAGACGGTATCCTTGCTGGGACCGAGTCTTTGTCAAGCAATGAATTGGAAAAACTCACTTTCTGAATTTTATATTTATGTCGTGTCAGTTTCAAAACTAGCTAGCGCAAGCAACTGTCATGTCAGCTTGCCAGTAAACCCAAGACAACTATATATCAAGTTTCGTGTACTTGTCCAACTAATACTCACAATAATGTGTATTTCTGTTGTATTTCATCGCAATCTTTATTCTATTTGATCAGTTAAGGGTAGCTAACTATTAAAGAATAATAATACCTTTTTATATCTTTTTATACCTTTATGTAGATTAGTTTAAAAAATTTAAAGATTTATTTTGAGACATGTGACATTCACCAACTCGCACTTGGCCAGCCTGGTGAATTAAGGCCTTATCTCTCTCGTCAAGAGAGAAGTCCCTATGTACCAGCAGTAGGATCGTTATAAGAATGATGATGTAAAAAACAAATATACAGAATTTTTCCTTTTCTTGCAAACGAAAAATCAAGACGTTGCATTGCAGGTTCGCATGACTTGTACAGTCATTTTGGTTTAAAAATGGAAAAATTGCAAATTGGCTATTTTAGATAATGATGAATTTTAATTTGCCACCTCGTACGTTCGGTAATTCGCGCAGTTTAATTAAAAAATAAGTTTTACTACTGTAAATGAAAAATATAATAAAATGTTTCATTTTCACCCGAGCGAATGTGGAGTGGGACGCTATTTAACTATAAAATATATGTTATATACAAAGACCTAACAGTAAGCCAAATTGGTCGAAAATTGGTCATAGCTCTAAATTTTCTTGGACCAAATCACCTGTATTTGTTTTGTAAATGTATCCCATAGCACAAGCTTGAAGCTTCGATTTCTAAGATTGCTCTCAATAATCAAACAAAAGAAAAACACAAATCAAATACATAGCCATTTAAACTACCTAAAAATATTTTCAGCGTAATAAAAAATGTTAAGCAAGGAAATAGCAATGTTATGAAAAGGTTCAATTATCCGGATAAATGCAACCACTGAGGTAGTTACCTCGCAAACAGACTGTGACCGCCTTGAATAACTTCTAACTGCCAATTAATAACTTTAATTGGCAAAAAATTGTGTGAGATAGTTAGAAAATTAATGATTAATACTTTTTTGAGTTTTTATCGACAGCTACAAAATATTAGGTATGTTTTGGCGCATGTTCTGCGCGACTTTTTCAGTCTATTCTCCTCGTCCTAGTTCACTTTCATCTTTCAAAGTAAGTATAATTTAATTAATCGTAGTAAGTTTAGTTTCATTAACTTGTAATAAAAATAATCTATAACAAACTCAAAATAAAAAAATTCTCAAAACGTCAAAGGTTGTGTTGATGATATTAAAAAAGAGTTAAATCAAGTATTTTAACCAGCCACTTTGTAAAACATCATCACGTGCGCCTGGCAACAATAACCGTTGCTTTTAACACGTGACGCGTATAATTGGTTTAATTATTGAGGTGCTCAATAGCCACTTAACACTTTAAAAGCTATCATGACATCACAACACGCGCGTTTACATAACACGATACGTAATAACTGTCAATAAAGTTATAATTCGAATAACAATGTTGCAACGATGCGACTACAGACAATAGCATGTGTCAAAGTCGAGCTAATTTGAATTACATGGGTTCACAATTCTCTGACAGGTTTCGAAATATGAATAGAAGATTCTAACATATCGAATGAAAGCGCTCGTTCTTTTTTTGAACTGTTTTAAACAAACGAGCATCGTGTAAGTCTTGCCATGTCAACTCGAAAAGAAACTTGTAAAGCACTAATGACATTTCATTGTCACAACGTCGGTCAACTGTCAGATGTGACATTCAAACATAGCTTTCACTTGTGTTAAGCCGTTAAATCTGCTACCTCGTTAGTTTGGCCTGTGTTTTATAATGGTTTTATGATAGGGTGGAATTAATTTTTAACTGGTTTTGATTGAAGTGAACAGGAGATCAAAGCGTAAAGGCTTTTAATATTGTAGGTTTTTTTAACTGATGGATTACTTATGAGATAATACGGTACTTTAATAATGAGTTTACTTAAACAACCAAGGGTCAATGGTTAAAATAGCAATGGACAGTTATTAAAGATTTATTATTATGTTGAAAATGGATATGGTATTTCGATACTTCGGAGCAGAGATACATAATTGGAGTCAATCTCATCCACAAAGGTTGATACGTGATTACGTTTTTCACTTTAAAATGTATCTTTGTTCAAAAACCAAGGTAAATTTTCTCGCTTAATTTCTCTCATTCTTCGAAACTCGTTTAAATCATGACGAGTCCAATCCAAAGATGATGAAATGGTCATACAAGCTTATACAACACCATAAAACTTTCACCTATTGCCTTAATCCAAAGAAAGTAAAAATAATCTAATCCAGTTTATTATTACATCACTTTACAAAAAAATAACAAATACGGAACAAATATTTCATCAGAAAACTCAATTACGCAAGATGGATTCCACACATAGCAAAATACTTGTTTTATTTATCTCACTGAGGGCTTGTTTCACCATCTTCGAGAAAACTTTGACAATGGTTAAAATATAAGAGCTATGTCGCTCAGTTACATCACATTATGACAAAACGAGATCGCCCTTGACATAACTCACCAATGGCACGTATAACTAACGTATAACTTTATGTTAAATATATATAATTATATATATTTTAAAAAGTCGTGTTGGCTAAGTGGGAAGACACTTGACTTTCATTCCGAAGGTCGTGGGTTCAAACCCCGCCACGCACCTCTGGATATTTCTTGTTGATACATTTATGTGCGCTTTAAACACTTGCTTCAACGGTGAAGGCAAACATCGTGAAGAAAACGGCATGTTCTGATAACTTTAGAGAGTTTGAAGGACATTTGATATTCACCAACCCGCACTTGGCCAGCGTGGTGAATTAAGGCCTAATCTCTCTCGCCTAGAGAGAAGTCCCTGTTTCCCAGCAGTGGGAACGTTAATAGGGTGATAAAGATGATGATGATAATGATATTTAACATAATGTTAAAAATATATAACATCATCAACGTTAAAAGGGTGATAAAGATGATGATGATGATGATATTTTATTTAACATATGTTAAAAAGATATATCATCATCACCCTATTAACGTTCCCACTGCTGGGACACAGGGACTTAGGGTAAAGTCGGTGGTCAAAAATCGGTAAAGCCTTTCGGAGGAGTACAGTAACTAACACTGTGACATGGGAACTTTATATATTAGAATATATATTTTTAACATAAGTTAGCCCAGACCCGAAACCAGAAATAAAAGACAAAAAATCTACAAAATCTGGTCCCCCGGCGGGAATCATACCCACAACCTCTTATGCCTCAGGCGGAGTTTATCCCGAACATAAATACACACAGACATACATACATAATTTCATATGGTCGGTATGGTATTGTCTTGAATATATCAAAAGTCTAGATCCCCTATCGCAAGCTAGAGCTTACTACAGAGCTGGATTTGCCATCTCAGTGTGGATTTTCTAGAAAATCGTGATTATTTACAAGCTCTTTTTGATTTATCATTATTATACATCTTCTTATATATATAACATTCCCATTTCACATAGTTACTACAGTACTCCAAAACAGCTTACCCGATTATTATTAAATTTTATATGCGTATTCAGTAGTTCTGAGAATCGGCTTCTATCTATTTTTCATTTTGCAAAACAATGTTTGCTGGGGTCAGCTGGTATTATTATATATAATACGAATAATCAAATCCTACAAACAGTATGAAGTCATATAAATGTATAAACTTCTGGCAAGAAATCCTACGCAACTTAAATGTATACGTAACATACGTATGAATACTTATGTGTATTATAATATATTTACATTGTTCTTTAGAAATGAGTAACTATGAAGCATATTGTTAAGCAAGTCCAATGCTAAACTTGAAGGTTAATCAATTACAAAAACAACTTAAGCGGCAAGTTCAGTGTTACAAAAACATGTCAGGTATTTTTAGGGTTTCGTAGCCAAATGGCAAAAAACGTAACCCTTATAGATGTAGAAGATACGTCATGTCTGCCTGTCTTTTAAATCCACTTTTCTCCGTTACTATTAGAAATATACTGTTAAAACTTCGTAAGTAAAAGTTGTAGTCTGTGAAGCGCTATAAGATTTAAAAAATACATAGAAAAAATTTAAAAAAATGTTGGAGGTAATTTGTGTAATTTTTATTCCATTTCTGATTGTGTATAAATTGTAAAACTTGACTTGCCATGTATAACGCCCAGTTGTATTATTATGGTTAATAAATGAAATTGGAATTGAATTTGATATTGAGGTAAAATTAAATATTCGAATTTTTTTTCTCATAAAACCCATACGTGTGTGGTATTTATGGTAAATGGTAAATAATTTGTAAATTCAATTGAATTCATAATTATTAACTTTTTTTTGCAGTGCCTCAATATAAGTGTGTTGCCAGTGATGACTTATGGATCCGAAACGTGGTGCTTCACTATAGTACTATATATATAATATACTACTAGTGGCCTTATGAATAGGCTCAGAGTCGCTCAAAGAGTTGTAGAAAGGGCTATGCTCGGGGTTTCTCTACGGGATTGAATCAGAAATGAGGAGATCCGTAGAAGAACGAGGGTCACCGACATAGCCAAACGGATTAGCTCTTTGAAGTGGCAGTGGGCAGGCCACATTGCACGTAGAACAGATGGCCGTTGGGGCCGAAAAGTTCTCGAATGGAGGCCACGGATCGGCAAGCGCAGCGTCGGACGACCACCAACAAGATGGACAGATGACTTAGTCAAACTTGCTGGCTCACGGTGGATGCAAGTGGCGACCGATCGGAATAATTGGTCGTCTTTGAGGGAGGCTTATGTCCAGCAGTGGGCGTCTAATGGCTGAAATGATGATGATTATTTTTTTTTCTAAATTGAATAGTTTACGCGAGAGACTCTTCCAAAGTGGTAAAATATAAGTTCCCCATGTAACTTCTAAAATAAAAGAAGGATAAAACAAAAAATATATTATTACGCTAAACAAGGTCAGTATGGACTGCTCTGATTGCAACTTATGGCACTATTATTTTTTTTTCATTTATGTGTAATTTTATAACGTGTATAAATTATTGAAATACAAGCAGCCCGTGGTGTTTAAAACCAGCTCATACTTTTCAAATGCATTTTTAATTCGTTTTACCTAGCTCAGCTGGCCTAGCCAACCGGCATTCGCTACGAAGCGAATCGATTTCTACAATCGTCATGGCCTAAGCGATAGCGTAGTTCGATTGGTAGACAAAGTAACATTCGCATAGCGATCGCCATTTCTACTCGTTCGATCGCTAAATACGAGTTTTAGTCTATGGTTGTCGACATCAAACGTCAAATGTGTCATTTGTCATTTATCATAATATTGTGTTTCTGCTTGCTTGATGCTTCGTTTCGTTTTCTTTGAAGGAAAATGCCTGACAAAATTAGTGCTTATTAGTGTTAAATACAATCTGCATCAATCTACATCTGCATGCAGACCAGAGAGAGTTCTCAGATTCTTTGGCCACACTGTAAGGCGTGACCCGAACAGCCTTGAGGTTGAGGGGTTGATAATTACTGGCACTGTCTCCACAGTGCCAGTAAAGTCTCTCCAGAAAGAGAAGGCTCAGGACCGGAGTCGATGGAGAGTAGTGGTGACAAAGCTGATGAGACGCCATAGTCACGTCCCTCAGTCATGAGGTTACAACTAAAAAGAAGTGATAAATAATATTTTTCTTGGCGTCAGTGATAAACATACTTTAAGTACCTATTTAATAATGAAATCAAGGGCCAGTGGTAAACAATTTTCAACTCTTTTAGAGTGGAAGTGATATAAAAAATGTGCTTATTTTACCTAATCCTAAAGGATTTTGATTTAGATTATGTGTAAAGATGTAAGCAGGTAAAGCAAATGTGTACCCAAATAAAAAAAACAATATTTGTAACTTTAACTATGTATTTTTATTTATAATCTAGGTACTTAGAATTCACATTCTCATCACAACCTGTTGATTAAGTGATTGAGCATTGCTCTGCCTCGGATAAGAACTCTGTCTTTAGGTAAACACCTCCAATGAAACTTGAGCAAACCATAGCGACGCTCAATGCAGTTTCTGGCTTGCATGTGGTGAGATTTGTATAGCTCTTCTCGAGACCCAAGTGCAGCATTTAAAACAGGGGTCATCAGCCAGGGTCGCAGTGGATAACCAGAATCCCCTGCAAGAAAACAAACAGCACTTATTCACATTGGTTTTAATGAGTAGGTACCTGACCTAACTAAATTTATTAATAAATAAATAAATAAATAAGGTTCTCTTACTGCTAATCAAATAAAATGTTTATTGTCTTACCCAGCAATTAAACATGTTTTCCACTTTCATGAAGGCCTTGCATGTATGGCTCTACTATACTTGCAGACAATATGTGGGAGTCATGTGTGGCACCACCAAACTTAGAATTGATGTTTATTATTTCTAAGTTGTGGTTACATACCTATAAAATAAAACTCCATTAAAGAATATCAGTAAAAATAAGTGAGTTAGATTAGATGATGTTATAAACAACATTCACACATATGTAAGTAGCTAAAGTTAATATGTAATTATCATCTGAACATATAAAGAGTGATAAGTATCCTTTCCTATTATAATAAAAGACATTGATTGCACTCATATTGCAATTGTAATCACCCCTGGCCGACCATGTATCCTTTCAAACCTGTTAAAAAAATGAGTACCTAGGTAAAGGTTGGTTCTTAGGTAAGTAGCAGGTCACAGTGGTCTGCTTTATCTTTTTGTTACATATGTACCTATTGAACTCTTGGTGGGAACATAGGTATAAAATAATAATGTACTAACATACAAACAACCGCTTACCCTTCTTTGATTTGAGAACGTTCTTGTGATGTTTGAGGGGAAACAATCCATTTTTTAGCATGCATTAGCATGATGTTGTTCGCTGCGTCAAATTTTAGATAACACCCAACAACTCTTTGATACGACCCTGTCGCAAAAAAGTTAAGGGCGCAAAGCACCTGAAAAAAGGAAATACCTCTATACAATTGTGTATTGATAGGCAGATACAACAAAACATATTTCACCTATATTTACCTTTATTTCCAGAGATATCTCTAGATATCCTTTTAGCGACGTTGAAAACCTTCATCACAACAAAGTTTTCTAAAAAAAGCTTTGCTGAGTTTATAGTGCTCTATAAATAATGTTTCTGGTATTAGATATTCATCAACACTTTCCAATGTATCTTTTGTGGCGTATATGCCAAACATTTTCATTTTGAGCTGAACACAGCAAAGACTTAATATTTTATTTATCTCGACACTGAAGCAAAGTCCAATTACAAGAAACTGAACTGAACACAGCAAACGCAGCTTATGCGTCTTGAATTAGGTATTTAACACTTGGTAACACGAGCACTAAAATTATTTTAATACCCAAAAATCAAAGCATGCATTAAGTAATTGATCCCTATTGATATCATTCTACAGCAGCTGTTTGTATATAAAATCGCCATTTTGTTTCGATAACTACAGGGTCCTAGCGTTCGCTGGCCTTTCCATCAAGAGAATCGACTACTAAGCGAATTCGCTTGTCAAAAGTGTAACTTGGCTACGCATTTGTATGGAAATAATCGTTCGATGTTGTCGATTCGTTTGGTGGAATCGAAATTTATGTACATTGTCTACCAATATTCGTTACGTTAGAAACAGATCACGTGACATATCTAAGGCTTATGTCAATCCCATACATTTTTGGACTTTTCTACTATCGCTTTCGCTAATCGAATGTTACATTGTCTAGGCCCACAGGTTAGAATACAAGATACCAGGGTATCGATAGGTAATGTCAGGGTACAAGATACCTAAATTTTAATGATTTTTATTAGTGATTAACCTCACATTGCAGGTCAGATGAGTCTTAATTGTTTCTGTATAAAATTTTAAAATACAAGATAGCCATTATAACTATCATAACATTTAAATAAGGAGAAAGGAAAGGATGCCAAAAGGTTAAACACATTTAAACTATTTTTTTCAGGTGCAATATGTACTTAATATTAAAATTTAGTACCTAATAATTTGATATATTTTAAGCTGCTTTTATGTTTATTTAACTTCAATTTTAAATACTTAGTTTAGTTTGTTTGATGCCTATCACAAAGTATATTGTAACCTTTGTTTGGAGGAGGGCGCTGATACTGCAACACAGTTTTTATAACTATCGCAGTAGTTCAACGTTCCATTGTGTTTTTGTAAATTTGTGAAAAGTTTCAAATAAATATATTTTTATATATTTTCATGTTTATGCTTAGTTTAATTTATTTTACAGTCCCACAGCTAGGACACAGGCACTGCTCCCTTGACGAGGGAGGCCACGCTAGCCAAGTGCAGGTTGGGTAATACGACTGGTATATGATGATGAATAGTGTACCAGCCAACGGACTTATAATATTTACAAACTATTTTATACAAGTTTGAATATTTTCTGTCGCCACTCCACTATAAACTAGTTTCCCCACGAAGATGAAATCTGTAATGTGGCCATAAATAAACAAGTTAATGTTATGTCACGCTGTTAGGAAAGAAAACTGCAATATGAGTATTTTACTGCAAGAATTCCGGCGATATGACAGGCTCCCTGCAAAAACTAAGTCGTTTGGCCTCTATTTGCGCCCATTAGCGAATGTTATCTTGCTATTGCAGTGTAAAGCACACCACGTTTTGTGCATTAAGTGCCGTGAGACAGGCAGGGATTTAGAACCACAAAAGAGGGGCAAGGATTTTAGATTTAATTTTGACAACTTCGATAACAAAAAAAATTATATTATTTATTTCGGTAACTAAATCTTAGTACAATGACAGTGATAGGTGACCCTCTTTTATGTATGAATATAATTATTATAACAGAATACTAAGGAGGAGGTATTCTGATAATAGTAAACTAAGAACGAAGTTCTTTATCGCGCGTTTCCAAAGGGGGCTACACAGAAAACAATTAGACCAAAAGTTGTAACGACACTTTTAACCGTGCGGCGTGCGCATGTTTCTCTGTCTGTCTCTTTATCTTTCTTACATAAAAGGAAGCCATAGGAGGTTATTCGTTTCGTTTTTCTATTTCGCATTTAACAGTGTGTTATCGCGACGGTTAAAAAGAGGATTATTAAATATTATTTAATGAAGTAAGGTTCGGTTAGTTTAATCTCTTTTTAACCCCCAAATAAAAAAGGGGCACAAGTTTTAGGGTGTCTGTCAGTGACATCAGAAAGCCACTGACTGACATAGCTCCCAATCAGAAATTTGAAATTTAGATTATTACTATCCAAGTCATACGTGTTATAATCTCTCCTTTATTATGTGTTTAGCAAGTGTACGTGAACTTCGTTCCATCCGGGTGTCCCTTATCACCCAAATTTTTTTTAAAAGGCGTGAACACTCTGTGATTATTTATTAAGTTAAGAATACAGATCCTTCCTGAACATGTAGATTTAATGTTTCAAATGTCTTGCCCCTTTCAAGATCCTGAGTACGTAATTTCCAAAAATCCTTAGTTTGCAACTAATTAGCATTCAAACAGAATACTAGGTCAATGTTCACGAAGCATGGGACGTGGTACACTGACTGACTTGACCCTTGCGTGACTGTTTGACTTTAGTCCAATGGGCGTTCCTTGGCACAGAATATAGTTTGGTGTCATCATTATTTCTGTCTAAGCACTATTAAGGTATCTATAGATATTTAGTTTATAGTTTGATAGGAAGCGGATATATCGTGAATTTGATAATATAAAGCTTCTTCTATTGTCTGTTTTAAAATAATTGTTCGGCAAATGTGATTTTTGGCATATCGCCATTAAATTAATTGAAACTTCAAAAAGTTGTCATCGGGATACATACTAATGTTTAGTTATTATTTCTGTTTAGTTTTTTAACGAAAAGTAAAATACTTTAGTACCTATTACAAAGAGAATTAAAAAAATCTTTAAAACACAATTAACATACTAATTTGTAAAATTATGGAATTTTGAGGTATAATTTTAAGACTTGTTATTACTGTTACTGTTATTACTTATATTTACTACAATATTTGACGGTTTTTGACTTATCCTAAATGTTGGTGCTTGCAACAAGCTTGATTTAGGTAACGTATTAATAAAAAATGTTATGTTAAAATGTTATTGTTAATGTGTAAGGTTATAACTTGTATTTAATACAATATTTGACGGTTTTGGACTTATCCGATATTTAAGTGCTTGCAACAGCGTTGAAATATCGGATAACTCAAAAACTTCATTGATAAAAACCATTACAGTAATGTTTTAATAAAAAATATTACCCATAAGGTTATATTAATTTACCCATAAAGACAGTTATAAGTATTTTTCGTCATGTTCGTTCATGGCGTCACATTCTTCGCGTATTTCACGTCCTAATAAATATTTAGTGACGTCCTTCGTTACAAAATATCGACGATGTTTGGACAATCGATCGTCGAGTTACATATTGAACATGAATATCTGAATCGCATTAACATATGATTCGCTCATTATCTATGTAGACCGATGCAGCAGTTTGGTTTTTTGTCTGTTTCATATTTTATCAAGAGCGCGTTTGAAGAAATGTAGTGATTTTGATCATTATGAGTATTAAATCTTTTTTTTTTAAATCCATTATTTAATTGTAAAGGTTCTTGTGTCTGTTACCGTATATAGCTTGACTCGTGGAAAAAATGCAACTTTGTCCCTCAAAAGGTGTCTTTGACACGTGCAAATCCGAGGAATAAACAAATATATTATTATGGAATATCTTTGAGTTATTTTATAACAGTGCCTGTTTTGTTTATTGATTTAAAGTATTATGACTGTATGTCTTAAGCATTGATTTTTCTACAAAGACAACATTCTTATTTAATTATACAATATTTTATGCAACGGAAGATAAATCTTGCTGCGTTTATTACAAAATCGATAATATTTATATTATTTTATTAAAAATCGGATTCGTTATTATTTCTTAATGATTCTTAAAGTGGGTTACATCACTTGGTTAAACTATTTCAAATACAAAATCATTTATTCAGAATTAAAAACATAAAAATACATGCAGGGAAATAGTGACAGTTAATTTTATTGATCTAACGATTACAGAATATTTAAATGTATCTAGTTCCAAAAAGGTCCCAACTCAGCATAATGCGGCGGCTGTGAAGCCTGCGCTGGTCTTCCGTTGGAACCTTCTAAGAGCTATAAAATATTAAAATATTATATTATCGTTCGTTAGTATTTTCCAAAAAAAAAACCTTCATTTAAACGAAAACCTTAAAAAAAACCACAAAAAAATAACCCGTAACATCAAACCCATAATTAGAGCGTTAACCTTGAACCACTAGCTGTTTCAGTGGGTAAGCCGAGAAAACTTAACCTTCACGCGTCGAGAATAATTACACCTCCTCACACCATTTGCCAGCCACGGCCGGAGGAATGACGGAAACCACTCGTTCAAGGCATTTATTCTTACTACTTACCGCAAATGTTTATGCCGCTGGAATAGTTTTTCTAAGTAAATATACCAAGCGTGTGTTTGGCTGAAATACTGGCTAATGTTACCGAGTGTCATGTAACATGGTTAGAGCGTTTTGGTATTCTTATGGAAACGAATCGGATAGGATATTATTTCGGCATTTTCTCTGCGTACTGTAAAGAATTATTCTTGATCTACTTTAAATTATTGCAAGACAACCTGCTGAATAAATTATTTATTATGACGTTACGGTGTGTCATGTTATATATTAAGATACAAACCTTCACTACCATTTCATGCCACAATTCAATAGGTTTTAATTCAGATACCAAAATCTATACTTATATTATGTGTCTGTTTATTTGACCATCTTTCATTAATAGACTACTCATTATCATCATTATGATATATCAGCTGTAGGATATCCACTGTTGGACAAAGGCAATCCTTCGTAGAATCCAGTTATTTCGATAAGAGGCGGACATCCAATCGAGAATTTTTAAGCCCGAACAACTGTTTCACGAGCTATATGGCCAGCCCAATGACACTTCAAGAAGCTAATCCGTTTGGCTATGTCGGTGACCTACGTATCTTCTCATTCCTGATTCAATCACATAACGAGACCCCGATCATAGCCCTCTCTATAGAATAGGTATCCATATAGAATCGTTAAGCTGCCCTTAGAACTTTCGACTTCCCTCAACACTTCCTCCTTCGTCGACGCTACATAGCCATCATCCCTATTCAAATTTGTCATCTAGCCTTGGCCCAATAGACAAATTTCTTGCTAACACTTTGGAGCCCTGGTTCCGCTCTTTATACGACTTTCAAACTAGTAGTATTTAAAAAATATATATTTTTTTTAATGTAAATATTAAAATAATATAAGATAGGTACTAATAAAGATTAATAATTGCAAAATAAAAAAAAAACATTTATTGTGTTATAAAAATCTGGTAGCACAATTATAATTAATAACTATCACACGCGACTGCTGAGAGTGAGTGTTTGTAAACTTATACCTAGTACTTATATGCAAAAAATATGAAAGATTTTGCTCATCCAACATTTCGTACTTTTTTTTTAAGCTTAGACTGTGAAAACTTACAAAATTCAATTACACTAATTGATTTATCTCAATTTAACTTAATTTGCTTTGGTATTGTAATAAATTTCTCTGTACTACACCGCTTTCTCCAACGGACGCTAATAATTATCCGCAGAATTTATCTTAATTATCTTAGAACAGTCAATAAATGCAAGTATTACTCATTTCAGTTTAAGGCTGGAAATAGATTGTTACCATTACATAGTGATAAAAAAAAATTATGACATTTTCGTACTAAATTATATTATAAATAGCCCGGCTGAGGCTAAGGCTCGGCGCAAACGGGCCAGTGAGTACAGCCACCGGTAGTGGTCAAATACTTCCGCTAAATCTGTATAATTTTGTGTCTTATGCTGCTCGTAGTGATCATAAGCATAGAATAATAAATTTCATAAGTATCGAGTCGCGGACACAACTGTAGAGAGTAGCCACCACCAAATACACGTTATAACATCGTAAAAAATGAATGAATATCGTGTGAACTGCTATTAGTGACCAGCTACCATTGTAGTCGGCCGCGCGAGCCTAAAGCTCCTTGGATATTTTTACGCACAGCTAATTTACAACAATGTTAATTTGGAAAAGTGCAATTTATCATCGTTTCTTAAAAGAACACAGTCTACAAACTGGATGGGATACTAATTATTTATTAATTCGAGTAGGTCAAATCTATATTTTTTAACTCAAATTTGACAAATAAACTCACTAAATACACCACCTGACCAATTAAATTCACTTTGAAAACATGTGCCAAATCATACATTTATATATTTTAGGTTTTGCTGACAGGTATAAACTGCGTTAACAATTACGCTAATTGGACAACAAGAGTTAATAAAATAGGCTACTTATGTACCAGTAGCCAAACCTATAAGTTATTTTTATTTCCATTCGGTAACTAGTAAACTTGTTAATTTGTAATGCCTATTTATTAGTCGAAGTAATTGGCACATTTAATGTAACATGCAGCAAATGCTATGCATTCGAAATAACATGCTGTTATGAGTAATTTATTTTGTAGGTATTCATTACACCTAAATAATTGTTACTTGTTGGCATGTAGCTAGTTTTTGTCGATACGTTCCGATTTTCTGCGGCCATATTAATATGTAATTGATTATTTCCTTTGGCTACTTACAAGGTCTGGGATAATAATATTGCGTTTATGGTTAACTATGTTGATATTGATCCTTTAGTAGTAGTCAAATATCATACTTATTTGGTTAGATTAAAACTTTACTATAAAAACTAGTTAATATTTAGTACAAAATGCTACATAACTTTAAGATTTTCAAAAAATGCCATAATTCGCAGAATATGTTAACAAGAAATCAATGTTATGTTTGGAATTTGAGTTCAATAACAACTTGTTTTTCATGTCAAAGTTTAAGGCTTTGGACAAACCCACGCGTCAGCTATGCGGTAGGTAGGTGACGCGGGCGCATGGGGTGGGAAATTTTTTTTGCTGGAAAAATCCCGCTTTGTGTTTCCTTAGGTTTACAAAGGTATTGAGTAGTAATAATTTGTACTAGTAGAGTATGGTCGCGAGTACGCCTTGACGTGTTGTCTGTAGTTGTTTGTGACTTCCCGAAAGGACGATGTAAATTCACGTCATAGCGTAAACTACTGAGTTTCGGAAATATTTACTGTGTTTGGTTTGCAAACCGTACAGTACCTATGATATTGTATATAGTTATTTTATCTTCATCACAGCATTGTCGTAAGTTGGTTTAAAGATCACAGTTGTTTTGTATGCGCCTGTATCCACCTACGCCTTTGACGAACTCATCCGAACATTCATTTGTTTAATTCGTTATCTAACATTGCTGCTAATATTGACACAGTCTAAAAAAGTCTACTTGAGTCTAAAAACTAAGAAGAACACGATAAGTAAATCAGCAAAACTCGGAACAAAAACTAAATCTCAGTACGGTTTCATCACTCCACCCAACGGTGTTTAATCTGTAACACCACGACTAATACGGCGGTGTTGTTTTTGTGTAACTTTCCCTCATTAAGTCATTCCTTAAATCTGTTCTGCTTGAACTGGCGGAAGTAAGACAAAGACTCAAAACACTGCTTGTTTAACTGTTTCCGATTTTATAGATGATTATTCATGATAAATACGATACCTGTATATTTTTTGAAATTACTTACTAGGATGATAATAAGAGCAAAAACAGGTTCGATTGTTTTTTTTTTTTTGGCCTGGCGCTTGTAAACACTGATAAAAAAAAAATCCTGACAATCCACACAACAACATCTAGCCCCGTGGTAAGCTCTTAGCTTGTGTTACGGGTACTAGACATCTGATATACTTAATATAATATACATACGTACATAGATATTTTTTATTATACATATTAAACACCCAGACCAAGGAGAAAGTGTCCGAGTGGAGAGTTCCGATGTGGAAGAATTTTAGAATTTCTAGAGATATTTGAAATCTTGATACATAAGAAACAATTAAACAACGAATCATTCTTTATCCCGAGATAGCACACATATTATGCTCTTTTTGTCCCTAAATTAGATATTTTAAATAACTCAAATCTAAATCCAACCGTGTTGGATAAGTGGGAACACACACGACTTTCATTCCAAAAGTTGTGGGTTTAAACCCAGCAGCGCACCTCTGCATTTTTCTTCTTGAAAAATGTATGTATGTAAAAGAGAATACAATACAATACAATACAAAAACGCTTTATTGTACACAACACAGGAACATAAACACGTAAAACAAAATAAATTAAAAACAAGTGGTACAATGGGCGGCCATATCGCTAAAAAGCGATCTCTTCCAGGCAACCTTAGGATGGAAAAAACTTTACTTAAAATAGAAAGGAGGTAAGGGTGTACAATATTAAAAATATAACAATATCATCTAAATATCAATATAAGAGAAGTCCTTGATGATTCCTTGAAGGTGGCATAATTTAGCCACTTGTTAGACATAACATAACCGTTTCTCGTAGATTTAATGTCTGTATTATTCAAGATACGAGTAGGTACCCCAGGCGTCTTATTCACATGTCATGTTAAAATATAATTCTCTAAGCATACCAACTTTCACGGTACCGTGACCACGAAAATTGCATGCATTTATAACTAGCTAAGTTTCAAATAATAAAGTCAATGCCACGAGAAAATCTGAATTCTTACACACTTACTATCAAGAGAGAATTTCGCAAAGCCATTTATTTTATAGTTGTTTCAAATGCTATTGTATAATGAAATATTACTACATTTTGCATAGTCAAGGTTAATGAATACCACCGAGAAAAGAATAGGGTAGGTTACTGAAAAAAATATTTACTATTCCGTCTTTTCTGACGCCCTCTGTGGCTCGGTGGGCTAAGGTCCGCCTGAGGCGCAAAACGTTGCGGGTTCAATACCCGCCGGGGGTCCAGATTTTGTACTATCTACAATTTCTGGTTTCGGGTCTGGGTGTTTTCTATGTATGATATGTAAGTATTTACAAAAAAAAATATCTATGTAGTTTAACAGTCACCTAACACCCATAGTACCAGCTCTGCTTAGTTTGGGGTTAGATGATGCTGTGTGATTTAGTCCGGAAATATTTATTTATTTTATTTTTATTTAGATTACCTAAAAATATGCCACCCTTATTTTTTATTATTCCTTGCAAACGAAAAATCAAGTCGATACAGTGAATCAAAGTTTCGCGTGACGTTTCGCTTTCGAGCAAAATGCACTGAACGTATACAACACTAGCCCCACTCCGAAACTTTGATCTTGGCACTTACTTAATAAATTGATATAACACGAAATAGGTGTCCAGAATTTTTGATGGGCTAACAGGCGGACTAATAATAATAATATAATAATAATAATATTTATTCCGAAAAATCCTTAAATCTAAAGTTGATTAAACAGAATATCTATTTTTTATGAAGTCATTATGCCTATTATTTTCCCGATATTCATTTAATTATGACGCTGTGGGAGGTTTTACAGGGAAAAGCGGTTATAATTAAATTAAGTTGGGTTGTTGCCACGCAATATTCATTGGCGGCCTTTCAGTGTGCCCCGCTGCAGTGATAGGACAAATATTAAATAATTGACCTTATGGCGAAAAATGATTTTTTAATATCCGTTTTATTTGAAATTAGTTTACCTAGATGTATGTATTATACTTCCAACACGCCTTTAAAGCCTGGCGAATATGGCAAAATACTTCAATTGATGAAGATGTTATATAGTGGTACAGTTGAAGAGGGAAAGAAAAACAGTTAAATTGTCTCTAACTTAAATGGATAAAATTTGGTTGATTCGATATTTTTTTATACTTATTCTATAAAAAAAATAAGTTCTAAAATCAACAGTAAAATTCTTAAGGCTTATTTCACAAAATCCGATTAAACTTACAATGGTTAACTATGTTAATAACACGTGTCAATGATTAGTTATGTAAAGAGCTGTAAGTATAAGCCACCGTCCATAACACTTGTAATTGTTTCTCTCCGTCCGCGGTTGTCTGGAAGAAATTGCTTTAAGCAATAAGACCGCCTATTACGCAATCTAGGTTTAGTTTTGATTTCTTATTGTATTGTTTATCTGGTGTGTAATAAAGTATTTTCTATTATATTCTATCGCTATGTCAGGTGGCTTAGCCAAATAGCTCTATATTTTAACCATTGTCTAATTTTACTCAGAGATGGTAAAACAGGTCCTTAGTATAAAAATCAACGACTTCTGAGGCAAAAAAAGTCGTTGTAAACCATCAACGATAATCACATTACTATTCAGCACTGAGACAAAATCCTACAACTTATTTGAAACGAAATCAAAGCTCAGAAGTAACCAGAAAAATCCAGGTTTCGCTCCATAATTCTAATAAAAGGTACACATTTTTATTCCCCGCACGTACACCTAGCTATAACTATCCTAACCTTATACGAATATTTAATACGCATAATCCAATCCGTTCGTGAATTTATGGATTCAAAGGAGCACATAACGAGGCCTCAATTTCCTTTTCAGCTTCGATCCATTCAGGATGCTAACGCATTTACTGAGCTCAAATCACGGGGCAAAACTCCCTCGATATAATAAACTGGAGTGTCTAGAGCTAACCGAACATGTAATACATAGGTAATAGCTCTCACATTATGGTTTTTAAAGTGGTATTCAAAAGCTTTGAAAGATCTTGAATTACTCATAATAGGTAACCCATCAAAAACAATACTTGTCAAAAAAACCAAGTCTCGCAACTCAGTTGTTCTGCGGTAAAAAGTTGTGAGATCCATGTAATACCAAGTCGGTTATTAATTTATTCAGTCTCTACTTAAGTGACTTTCTGTCTTAATACGTCCAGTCTCTAAGACCACGAACGTGGTCATCGTGGTAGTTGTTCATATTTTATTTACTCATCATTATATATTTATGTTGTTTTTACAAATTACGAGTAACTATTCAAGTCGCGGCGTTGCCGTGTGTTATTTGGATATTCTCGCGAGAATATATATATTGTTAAGATAGATTTCATTTTAGCAAGAACTTTTCAAGACTGACTAACTGAATTCAGAATATATGGCTTTTACGGCATATTATGATGAGATGTCTTCAGTCGAGGTGAAAGCACTCTACATGGCGGACAAGCAAATTTGCCGAGACGAGCCGAAGACTGTCAGCTGATGTGTTTTTGGGATTAGCTATGAGTTTTTTTTGGATTGCTGAATAATTTCAAAGTTTTTTGATTACAAATCGTATACAGTGCTTTACTCAACAAAATCTCGTTGCAAAAGTACGCTTCGACTGCGAGCGCTAGATGACTGCGACTCTCCTTAGCTCCGCGGGTTGCCGAGAAATTCGTGTTTCAAGTTGAAAATAGACGATGAGACATTCTTTATAATAGAGGTAAGGTTTATATGTAACGTTGTAGGTGGTAATCCAATGAGTTTACTGAACTGATTCAAATGAAATTTGGGTAAACAGATTCTCTAGAGCTTGAGAATTTACAGGCTACTAATTTACCGGGTCAATGTGTTATTTCGCGGGAAAATTGTTTATAACCGGAGGGACACTGCTGGGCAATTTCAGTACTTACAAAACAAAAGTAAATGTTCTGAACGCGGACTCCTTGAACATCTGGCCGCTCTATGTCTAACAATACCCTGATGTAGTATTATAGCCAAAATACATGCAATATATTTACATAATCTATATAAGATGGAGTGAATCTTGTGTTTTCTTGTAATCCAACATAATTGGCAATACATAGTAATTATTCCCATACTTCAGTTTGAATTGCCATGAAAGCTCTTTTAAATATATATAATACATATATAGATATTTTTATTATACATATTCAACACCCAAGAATAGAATAGAAAATCCTTTATTACACACACCATTATACAAAAATACAAAAATTTTAAAAATTTAATTAAACCTAGCATGCGTAATGGGCGGTCTTATTGCTTAAAGCAATTTCTTCCAGACAACCTTTGCATGGAAATATTATATCAATTAACTAATTCTAAAATGGCTTAGCAAATTTTATAAAATATTGGGATCTTTTGAGTACGGAAATCTACCTACGGACCAAAATATTCAGGTAACCATGCAACAGACAAAATGAAGAATGTAAAATTTTGCAAATGGGAGAGAGATAGAAACATTTTGTGAAAAAAATTCCAGTAATTAAGATAAATGCTTTAAATGTATGAGCCTCTGATTCGACCGTTCCGGAGCTGGGACAAAAGATAATCAGGCGTTGGTGATTTTTTAAGGCTTCCTACACACGCACCGCCGCCGCTTTTCCCTCCGCCCGCGTCGCTATTCATAACTACTAATGTAAAGCCGGGTCCACATTAGTATCATTTAGGTGTATCGTATCTACGTCGCGTGGCCTCGGCGCGTATCATGATCGCTAGTTTGGACGCAAGATGATACACGTTGATGATACACCTCGTATCCGATACGCGTATCACAATCGGTGGTATGGAAGTATTTTGATACTGTATCATGATACGGTACGTGATACACCCCGAACCATCCTGTGTCGGTTTTTTCGCGATCTTCAAATGGGATACGCGTTGCATCGAACAGGAATCGGAAGAAAAAATGAAGCGTCCATGTTTGTAAAGTTAAAGTCGATACGCTCTGGCATGATACAGTATCTCCTAAGTATGGACGCGTTTTTACAAGATATGCCTTAACGATACGACATGGATAAAATGAGCGTCCATATTTATGATACAGATACTCGATACGATACGCCTGATCGTGATACATCGAAATAATACAAATGTGGACCCAGCTTAACTTAAAATATCTTCGTATCTAGCAATGTATTTATAACATCCGTATTTATAGTGGGCCGGTAAAATAAGGCATTGACAGCGCGGTGTCGGCCTCATTCGAGTTGATATTTTGTCTTTTGAGGTTAACTCAAATATCCTAATTGGTACTACCTATCATAATACAACTTTCCGAATGAATTTCCTTTGATAGGATAATAAAAATTGCATCTTAGTTTGGGGCAACTGTATGAGATGCCTTGACTCGAAATTGCAGCTTCGAGTTAATTGCTTGCATATAGCAGAATTTCTCGCTTGGTTAATTCGGTTCATAAAGGGAATATGTTTCTGATTTTCTCTTCGTAATTCTGCAATACCGAATGCAATCGTGTAATAATTTATTCTTTTTGTTTTCAGGTACGTTAAGAGACATTTCTGCCGTAAAACCTTTGTTTTAAGTAAGTGTAATAACCTAAGTTACGGAATAATTTTAAATAATTATTTCACAGAAGTGAATAGGTAGTTACACTATTTAATGACCTACGTTAATAATCGCTCTCCGATTCAGAAGAAGTTCTCTCAACACAAACCGACCGTAAACACAAAGTTGTTTCCGTAACATCTTACAAATGTCCCCCTACTTACGCAGGTATGGTAATATATGAGCTATTACCATAAGATTCATAAGTGTGCGGACGCCTGAGAACAATGCTCTTCCGTAGCCGTGTGTTTCCGTACTTTCCGTAGCTTTTATGTAGTGTCTATGTGCGGAAAGTTATGAACACTGGCTATGTCTTTAGTGTTCTGTGCTTCAGAGAAACACGTTTTGTCTCTACGTAAACTTTTTACACTCATTTTACTGCACTATTTTTTTTTACTGCCTTAAAGGTTATTTTCTTCGTCTATGTAATTTTTTTTCTAAAGAGCTGTCACAGTCTAACGAAATCTATTAGGTCCCGAATGCCCATTTATCATATTTTTGTGTATGTTAGTTAATCTTACATTGTCTATGATTTTTTCATCAATGTGATAACACGAAGTTTAGAAATCATTATCAAATAATAATAAATTTAACCCCTATTTAAATTTAACATCGTTCATCTCTGTGGTATAAATTTATGTAACTTAGAAATACAAGTGCTTTTATTGACAATCTGATCTAATCTTAAATCACAAAACTGAATATTATGGAAACAAAAAAAAGAAGAGACCAACTGAGTGTAAATCGCCATAATCATCATTTATACACCTTTCATCGTAACAATATAAAATAAATAGTTGATCTTAGGCCTTAGTACACAGACGGTACTATCGATTCAATACTCACTAGAAAGTACCGACAAAGATTAATGTCTTTTTGTACACAATAGTAATGGTAAGCCATTATTTCGCGGTTAGTAAAGTATTTTATTTCTTCACTCTGCGTTGAAAACTGTTAGTGGTTTTTATAAAGAATGTGTCGCTTTCGTAATCTTTATTTACTTCTTTAGTTTGTACATTAAACTTGTTGACGTACACACAAACTATTAACAAAGAAACACTAGTTTAAGCCGTAAAACAAAACTCATTTAATGTTCTTAATGATTTTTAATAAGTGATAAACCTCAATCTGAGGTGCAGATTCGAATCCTGCGTGAGACAATTACGGATACATCTTAATCCTTTTCTGCATACAAAATTATCATAAGATTATTATCAAAATTCCTAAATAAAACGAAAAGTACTAAAGCCAATATAAATCTCTTGTCCCTCTTTTTTCCTTCCTTCCCTTCACTGGCATCTGAAACAACTGTAAATATTAAAAGGAGGTCTAATCTAGCAGTGAACGTCCTTCGGCTTGATGATAATATATCCACCACTAACATAATGTCATAATCTCATTAACTCATAAATATTTCAACAATATTCCATCATTTGCACATCCAAATAACATGCAAATTCAATTGAGAGCAAAAATAACCCGTTTCTGAATAAACTCGTTTATAACAAACCCAAACAAATCAGATCTAGTTTCCACGCAACTGTGACTAATCCGCTCAACGGTAGGTCAGTAAACTGCGACTTTTGACCTGTTCTGTGAAATATTTGGCAAACATTCGAAAAAATATTTCAGACTTACGTAAATCGCAAAGAATACTTTACGAAACGATCGCCATGACAAAACCGCACTTTTCCGCGTTGTTGTAATTTTTCAATACAATTTTTTAAGTTTCATAGTTGCAAAAATGTATGAATCAGGTTTTTGCTCGAACCGATTGATGGATAAGAGTTCTGACAGTATTGTCTCTGTTTTCCGATTTAAATTACCTAATAATTAATAGATGTGAGATGCTTAAATTATTCCGCCATACAATTTTTATTATACAATTACAAAAAATAATGAATTCTATCTCATTTATTACTATCCAAAATGAATCTTCGCTTACAAACATTTCTTTATAAAAATATTTCTTAAATTGCTGTTAGAGATATTCCCGTTTCATCCCTTTGAATTCATTTGCAATTCGGCATAAATCTAAATTCCTTTTTAAGTTTCTGACGGTTTCTAATTTTCTTTTCTTTGCATAGAACCCTTTTTGTACAGCGCCCAACTCTACACAATTACTTATAATTTTTTTGTGTTTAATATTATTTACAAGATTAAATAATTTATTTGTTCCCGTGTAATTGCAATTCTGTCGTCCATTCCAAATTTTAATCCATCTCTTTTTGGATTAAATTAAATAACAATCCATTTATTTGACACTAGCGATCTGACTTCGTATAAGCAAGTTTCCCATCAAACAATTATCGGGAACCACTATGTTGATAGTTGAAAGCCGCACGAAAATTCAGGTTACACGTTCAGTATTTCTTAAGG
Organism: Gymnoscelis rufifasciata; assembly: GCA_929108375.1. Lineage (NCBI taxonomy): Eukaryota > Metazoa > Arthropoda > Insecta > Lepidoptera > Geometridae > Gymnoscelis > Gymnoscelis rufifasciata. Next base: position 3,903,178 of record OV815302.1, on the reverse strand, counting down.
AGAAGAGAAAAGAAATTTTATAATAAATGGTTATTAGATATAGGGTTGATTTTTAAATCCTCAGACATCATCCAACTGACGGTTAAATATAATAAAATGACAATTTAATATTTAACTTAACTGACTTAAGTCGTCTTATCGTCGTTGTAAACATAAATAAACAGCTGCGTTTTATCGAAATATAATCTTTTCAAAAGTGTAATTAAATCTATAGTATATCTTTCTCGTGTCAATCAATCGTTAATAAAATAATCGTCGATGAAAAAGTTAAAAAAAACTTGTTCTTTGAAGAGGCATTAATCAAAAAGTTCGTAGACGGCGTCTCAGCGTGCTCATTATTTATTCATAGCCACAAAGTCCCGGGTTATTGGTTATCAACAAAATGACTTTACATTTTCTCTTTACCACCTATTTTGTTGAATGAGCTTGATTTTTTAGTTTGAGGGCTGTTAAAAGGAACTGTCATTTTTTGTGCAGGGTAACTCTACTTTTCTATAATGTTTTTTTAACTGTATATTGGTTTATTTGGTTTTGAAAACTCCATAACTAGGAATAAATCGCAATCTAATCAAATAATAAAGTTTAAATTCATTTAATTTAGTAATCGTATAAGAAATCTACATTAACAACTACATAATTACAGTGTCAAAGCGCTATTGAACTTCAAGACCTGTCCGTTAGTATTAATTTATCGCCTACTACAACACGACATCAGCAACTTTCAATTCCGCTCGAATACTTCACTCGCTGGCAGTTACATTACCCGTCTAATCAACTTAACGTTAGATAACTTTGAGTGAAGCCAGTAATGGGTGATGGGCGAAAGCGAAATTGTCGCATGTCGAGGCTGGTTATAATGAGGTCAGCTTGGTCACAAAACCGGTTCCGTTCATTATCAAAAGTCAATAACTTTCTGATGCATCGAGTCATGGCCGATCTATGCCGTAATAAAGCAAAAGTCGATGGCCTGGCTCAGAAGGGCTTTGGTTGGATATTTAGTACCTACCATCCATTATTGTTTAGTTGTCAAAATTAATGTGACAATCTTTATATTATATAATTCTTCTGTGAGTGTGTATGTCACTGAAGTTCACTCAAACGACTGGACCGATTTTGATGAAATTTTTTGTGTGTGTTCAAGGGGATCTGGGAATGGTTTAGATTCACAAAACGGTCAACTGGATATTGTTTTTTGAGACGTGGGACAGGACAACGTCTGTCGGGTCGACTAGTAATTGTATATTATCTTACTGGACAAAATTAGCTTACAAATGTGAAGATGAGAGTTAAAGAGAGTGAGAAACCTTTACGTTTCAGTGGCTGCATGTTTAAGGTTTATTTTCATTGTTGTCAACTTTGGTGCTAAGTTTAAGGTCGCATGTCAATGTTAATTTTGGAATTTAAGTTCTTATGAGAAAACATAAATAATTATAAGTTATCATACGATTACAGAATACTAAAAACAAAGAAATTCATGTAATGCAACCTTATCTAATTTTACTCATTACTACAACTACTTTTAAGTAAAATATTCAAACCTACTTTATTAAAACTCTTTTCTAGATGAAACAGCGATAAATTCAAACTCGATGGTTTTTACTTTCTTCGGAATTTACGCAAGCAACTTTCGCTTCTGCGTTTATGGTGAAGTATCATCCTTTTCTCTTTTGATTTGCCGATTCGATACACGCTGCTTTTGTAATAATCTGTTCGGTAAAGTTGTTTTACATATCAAAAGAAATGAAATGCCGCTTATGGCCTCGTCTTTGAAAATGCTATTTGTTTACGGACCAGGTTACAGGTGGGAAGTTTTAAGGCAAGAGATATTTCGATTATTTTTTTGGACTTGAATTCTTATAAATGAATTAATTATTGGGTTTATGTAATAATTAAGATACTTTAACGAGGTTGTACGTTACCTGTACAGCATCAAGCGCAGAGCCATGAAGAGAGACTGAACTGAACTAATGAATTTTGGAAGTTGTACTTGGAAATAACTCGGTAGAGCCCGGAGAGTATCTATTTTAAGCGTATTTTAGTAGCGTATTTATTTTATTGGTAAGCGTCGTCGAGGAAAATATATTCAATCATAGTTAACAAGGCAAGGGCCTGTTTCACCATCACCGAGGTAAACAAGTCAATCGTTTGAATATAGAGAAATGTTGTTCTGGCAGTCACTGGCAATTCTGTCAGTTTACCTAATAGCTCTATAATTCAATCATTGACTTTTTATCATTTAAATGGGAGATGATGAAACAGGGCATTAGTAACTTTTGTTTGTTTCTTAAAAAAACTGTTTCAGAATATACTTTTGCTGTCGCTGTAGAAGATTTTTTTAAATAACTGAGATTTTCATCATAATTCTGTAAAACAAAACCGTTATATTGTTATTATATCCAATTGAATATTTCAAGATATGGTTGAGTTATGTTTAAAAATATTAAGTAAACTTTCTTATTAGTTAGTAGTAGATGACACCAGAAAGACCAACAACAATGATAGATCTTTTTAAAAAAAAAATCATTTTTTTTATTACGAAAGGTTAGACACTACAGGCAAGAAAGTCTGTACCCATTTTTGCTTACCTAATACAAAATTAATTGAGTTATTTTATATTTTTTACGCATGTTACCCACCGCTCCTTACCAAAAGGAAACATTAATATAACCATAGGTACATTACAAAAACATCACTTTTTTTTATATGGTCGATAGATCTTTGTTTGTCCACAATCTCACCTGATGGTAAGTGTCGATGTGGACGAGGATGGATCAAAAATATCTAGAAGGCACCTATTCACTATTGACTTGAAGATACTCAGGTTGTAGGTATCAGGAAACACAGCAAGCAGCAGGGAGCAATTTCCAAATCCTTGCAGTGCGAACTATGAAAGTGGATGAGAATCGCTTGGTACGAGTGGATGGGATATCCACTAAGTAAGGATGGTAATTCACTTATTTATATATTAATCAAGGCAAGACAACAGCACACATAACATCCCTCAGTGTCTTTGACGACCTATGTGGCTCGCTGGGCGACGGTCCACATGAAGCGCAAGAGGTTGCGGTATCGATTTTGTACGATCTACAATTTCTGGTTTCGGGTCTGGGTGTTTTCTATGTATCATAAGTATTTACAAAAAAAAGGATCTATGCAGTATATCAGTCACCTAACACCCATAGTACAAGCTCTGCTTAGTTTGGGGTTAGGTAATGCTGTGTGATTAGTCCGGAAATATTATTATTATACACTTAACTTAATCAACTACATCAGACTATAATAATATAAGTCTGATGCAGTTAATCATTATATTATTATGATTTGTGAAACCGGCATGTTCTGAGAACTTTAAAGAGTTTGAAGGACATGTGACATTCAGCAAACCGCTTTTGGCCACCGTGGTGAATTAAGGCCTAATCTCTCTCGCCAATAGAGAAGTCCCTGTGTCCCAGCAGTGGGAATGTTAATAGGGTGATGATGATGATCGTATTCGTTTTTCGATTTAATACTAAGCGGTGTAGACTAAAGTAAAAGTGGAGAGTAACTTGTTCGAAGCCATGTAAACATTGGTCACAAAGGTGCGCTGTCCAACCACATCTGTCCGCTGTAGTCCACATTTGCGGTGCGGCCAACTGGCACTGCCAAGTAATTCTAACTAAATAGTACGAGACTAGGGCTTGTATACGAGTATAAATACGATACGACGTAGTTTTGCTGGTACGACACAACATTTTATTTCGCGATGTGGTAATGGAAGTTCGTGAAAAACAAGCCACACGATTTCAACATTTATATCTGTTTTCAGGATGATATATTTTTTCTTAAAATGCAAAATTGTGACGGAGTCAATTTTGAAGTTTTAAAGATACCTACGGAGTTCCTAAGATTCATCATCATCATCATCCGCTGTCTGATTTCACCCACTGCTGTGGCCTTCTCTTGCTAATAAGTGAATAAAGTTAAAATGTACAAAATTTTAAGAAAATAAATAATAAAGATACCGAAACATTTATCTATTTATCTTTTTTTTAAAACATTGAAGTAAAAATTTAAGAATGTTTAAAGAAGTTAAGTTGAAAGATCGATCGACGATCGTAAAGTCACCAAAATTATAGTGGACATTTTTTAACCTGAACTCAAACTCATACCCTCGTCTCAGCCCTAATTGTAGTACCTAACAAATTACCAAATATATATCTCTACCGCCTAGACCATTACCACCCAACGCCAACGTGCTCCAAATTTATAGACATGCCGTAGTCAATTAGCCCTAAAATTGTGTCAATCACTGCCTAAACCGACTGCCCGGCAATTTAGGTGTCCAGTTTAAAAGCTAACGAGTCAATGAACGGGAACACAGTAACAAGACTTAGGTTTACCTTCAGGTAATTGGTAGAACATTAATGCTTCAGACGGCATTTACCATGATTTGACGGTTTTTTTTGTTTTTTGATACTTCGATGATATTTTATGTGTCATGTTGCGCTACCACGAGTTGCCACTTACGACTGTTATTACAACATGCATTTGGCAGATATTTCACAACATTAGCTCTAGGATTACAACATTTCAAAGTTAATATAAAAAATAAGGATAATAAAGGTTATATAAAAAGTTTTCTAGGGTAGATTCTGTAACCGAATGTGAGCTGTTGTCAATATTAAGTACAGTATTTCTTTATGGGCAATTTAAATATCCAGTTTAAAAGATAACGAGTTAATGTACGAGTACCAGTAACATAAATCAATTTGTAATTTTGGCAAAGTCTGCAGTTTTTGTTTGCGTTAAATTTGTGTTTGTATTCAGTTCGCTTTTGGATCTCGGTTGCTATATCTTCGCAACATTAGGTAGATGGAAAGAAAAAACATATGGTTTTGTGAATGATTTTACGATGTCAATAAATAAACACTAAATATTTTAACAAAACTTTTCATTGGCTTTTTTTATTTAAAGATCCACCAACAAAATCCAAGGAGATAAAGATGTGGGATCAATAGTGAACTTTAAATTAATTTAGCTCAACATTTTTGTTATTATCAGAACAAAATGCAGGTATAATTTATTCAGACCTATTCGAATTAATTTCTATAAGTAAAGGGCGCGTAGAACAGATGGCCGTTGGGGCCGGAAAGTTCTTGAATGGAGACCACGAATCGGCAAACGCAGAGTAGGACGTTCACCAACTAGATGGACGGACGACTTGGTGAAGGTAGCGGGCTCACGGTGGTTACAAGCTGCTACCGACCGAAATCACTGGAAGTCTTTGAGGGAGGCCTATGTTCAGCAGTGGACGTCCTACGGCTGAAATGATGATGATGATGATGAAGTAAGGGACAAGAATTCCCTAGCACGACATGGTCACATTTAAATGTTTTCATTAAAGTGAAGGGAAGGGTGTTACAAACTTTAATTATAATCTTATTAGTATCAATATCTAGTGATTTATAGTAACCGGTAATTAATGCCATAGCACAAGTGCCCAGCCGACCAACTAATTGATAAAATACGTACCGTAAAATAAACCGTAAAATTCATTTGGCACTTAGCGAGATGGAGGTGGTTTTCTGGCTTACCGTCAACGTATATCTAACTGAATTAATGTATGAATTATGATTTTTAATGTCGCGCTTAAAACTGTTTGAAAGCGAATGTTTTGAGTCTCAGAATTAAGATAAATCTTTTTTTTTTTTTTTTTATTATTGATAAGGACCACAATCTCACCTGATGCAAAGTGACGATGTGGTCTAAGATGGAGCATGAAGGCCTAGAAGTTGGCTTCTCCGGACCACATTACGAAACACGAAAAAATCGCTTCACGCACTGGCCCAGCCCGGAGGTTGGTGACAAGCCGCGGCCGAAGCCTACCACCAGAGACTGTTCTTAGCACCACCCGGAGGTCACGTGTAAGGATTCAGAGGGTTACCACTTACGGACGTGAACAGACAAAACCTCCAACTCCTTAAATCGACTTAACCAGACAGCTACGGTGTTACTCGAATTGCCTCTTGACACCACCGCGCCGCCACCGCACCGATCCACTATTACAATAGCTCAATAATTTTTAAATTCTCAATAATACTCAAATATGTTATATTTGCTTCTATTCTTACCAAATATGAATGAAACTCAGTACCTTCCTACCCATTACTCAAAAATATGGAACCATTTTTTATTAAACGTAATTTTTGGTTTAAAAGAATAAAAATCACACATGCAAATAGAGATGCCGTATTTGTAATCAAAGCACTTTGTTACACTCCTTTCAGTCTATTTTGGAGTAAAATATTTGCAGAAGGCTAAATCGTGTAATGCATTTGTTCAACAAAGCCTGACGTAGTCTTTCTGTTAATTTACGTCCTCGCGTAGTCTAGTGATGTGCGGATTTCCGTAGCCGTACCCGGAATATCCGGACCAGTCGACTCATATCCGGAAAAGTTTGAGCGCTTTTTTGTATTTGTCAAGGAAATTCCTATGCTGTAATTTCGTTACGATTGAAGATGATATTGATTAAATGGATGTTAACGAGAGCATGTATCCGGCTATAAGGTCGAATTAATTGACAAAAAAACTACTTTAACACTGACATGACGGTATGTATCTTGTGAACTATTGTAACAAAATACTTTTTATTTAGTTAGCGAAACTGATAATTATTATTGACATCTTTTTGACCTGCATAATAATTGGAGTATTTAATTTATTTTCTATGTAAATTGAGTATTAAGTAAAATCAGTAGGGTCACTACTAATTTTCATTTTAACTCAATTTTAAATTTGATATAAATAAAATAAATTATAATTTTGTAAGAGTATATGAAAGAATGAATTGCAGCACACATTCATTCTAAATTTAAAATGAACTACTTATTAGTAGTCAAAAAATATTTTATAGGGAAAATGAACACAATTTTATTATAATATGACGGCACACATTGATCAATATTATCCAACCTCAAAGAATCACTGCGGTATAATTTAAAAATCTCAGTATTTTATACAATATTTAAGGTAAAATAAAAGCATTAATTCTATGATTTAAAACGGGTAACATACCATGATTTGACAGTTTTTGAGTTTTCCGATATTTCGACGCTGTTGCAAGCGCCATGATCACGGAAACAACTGAATTGTCATTGTCTTTGCGATTGGTTCGGGAGGCTATTGAAATTACTAAATATAGGAACTTCAATCGTGAAGATGGCTTCCAATTGTCAGGAGCATGGAATCCTGTAGTGCGGTTATGCAAAACTCAAACGTATGTAACACCGGTTATTCGCCAAGACACGGTCAGTGTAGTGTGTCGTGATCGAGTTGCGTTCGAGAATGAAACAAGTGGTAGTAGCACTAGTGAGTGTCAACCTCGCAATAAAAGACTCAGAAAGAGGGTAGACCGGTTCGTTTGTGAATAACCGTCTGCCCAAATCGCAAAGACAATGACAATTCAGTTGTTTCCGTGATCATGGCGCTTGCAACAGCGTCGAAATATCGGAAAACTCAAAAACCGTCAAATCATGGTATGTTACCCGTTTTAAATCATAGTATTGTTAAAAACCATGATAATTTAAAAAGTTATAAGCATTAATTCATTCCACATTAGTAGTCATAATAATATTTATTATTATTTTACAGAACACATTGATAAATATTATCCAACCTCAAAGCATCAAGAACTCTGAATATATTTTACATTATAAATTCATATTAATACATACAATATTTAAACTTAATATATTTAAAAAAATTGTTATTGAAAACTCAAAAACCGTTATTAACATGTTTTAGGACTTAAAATTGAAAACTCTTAGCGTAACCAAATTAGCATACACAATGCACATCACTATTCCGCCTCACATGCAATTAAAACTAGCTCCGTATATATTTTTAATCATGTTACGTGATGCCGCGGGTTTTAATGAATATGGGTAACAAAGAGAAGCAGCGGCTCTATGGTTTGACTACACTATAGCGGGGTTTTTGATGGAGAAATAATATATTTTTGCCCAAAATAAATACGAGCACGTATCTTTGAATTTGGAAGCTGCTTTAGTGCAGAGAAGTGGCTGCTCTATGGTGTAGATACACTGCGAGAGCTTGCTTTTTGTTGGAGTGATTATTTTTGCGCAAACTACATACATATGTATGCGTGTACTTTGAGTTTGGATTTTTTGCTTGTGGGCGTGAAATTCGCTGCGAGTGAAGGATTGTAGTAGTGAAAAATAAATCAAATAAATGAATTTTGTTCATTAAGTATCTGAAGAATATCTAGCCGCGTGATAAACACTGAAACTTAACCAATATTCTGGTAATTTCGCAATTAATATATTATGTAGTTGGAAGTATGGAGAGAGACAAACTGTCTCTTATCAACCTACCATCCTACGAGTTATGTCTGTAGTGTGTATAAATTAATAAAAATAAAAAACCCTTACTATCCCGAAACAAGCATATGAGTCATCTATTAATAGACTGACCTATTAAGTACACCTATTTACTTCCGTAATCTATTATTTTGAATTATCACGGAACTTGCTTAATTAGGCATCTGATTTAATTACCTGAAAATAGGTTCGGACCCGATTATTCGATAAGCCCGTTTTAGTTCATTAAGAACGCCCAAAGCGTCCATTGAAGTGGAAACTGCTAATCATAGTCTATTTCCGTTTAGATTTTACTTAGAGATAACTAAATACCTACATAATCTTAAATTTATCTAAGATTTAATTACTTTAATTGAGTCTGATCCATGAAATTGTTTTTTTTATGGACGATAGATTTTTGTTTGTTCACAATCTCACCAGATGGTAAGACAAGTGTTGATCTGGACTAGGATGGATCACAGATATCTAGAAGGTACCGATTCACTCATGACTTGAAGATACTCAGGTTGTAGGTATCAGGAAATACAGCAAGGAGCGATTTTCAAATCCTTGCTGTGCAAATTATGAAAGTCTATGAGAATCGCTTGGTACGAGTGGATCGAATATCCACTAAGTAAGGATGGTATTTCGCTCTACGGCAGCTTGTCCTGGAGTGGAGGAAGATGGTGGAACCAAGTCATGAAGATCCTGTGAACATTATCCTAAATATGACCTATAAAAGACTCAAAGACAGGAAACCTTGCGATGGTGCTCGAGACTTTCTCATGTTAATCAATTAGTTAGTACAGAATAGGGTCGATGACAAAAAAAGACCGTTATTTCGATTGTTTAAAAATTGCACTCGTATTTATTCTTTTTTTTGATAAAGAAAAATCAAGTTTCGTGTGACGTAACTCTTTCGGGCGATTTGTACTAAATTTTGCAGTCACAAGCCAAAGCTAAACCTAGTTATAATTTGAATCTGTTATATTGTCAATAAACATTTTTGTATTTTTTTTTCTATTTTATTAAATAAATAAATATTTCCGGACTACTCACACAGCATTATTACAAGTGCCAATCCGGAAATTGATCAAATTTCCTACTACAAGCACTTTTTTATTAAATTGATAAAGCAAAAAATATCTGTCCAGTAGATCAATAGTTTTGGAAGACGGACTATACAGAATACTAATTGTTTTATGTAGTCATCATGCTTATTGTTTTACTCTCAAAACTAAGGAGAGTTACACAATTCATTTTGAAAACGGAATTTATTCACGTGAATTGTAGCATTATTATTATTATTGCGATAATTCACATAACTGAACACCGTTTCCAAATGAATAATTTGAGTTATGTTCGATTCGATTGAATTTTGACGTTATATCCGAGAGCAGGTTGCCGTTGGGGTCTTAAGGTTCTTGAATAGGCAAACTGACTACACAAATAAATTGAATGTGTTATTTTAAGTCTGTCTGTCTAGAATAAGAATACTGGACAGCAATTTTTCGCATAATACACCTTTTCAACAAAACTTAACCCAATACAACTAAATTGTAATAACCGATAAAGCTTGTTCCATTCGCTTCTCAACTCAGTATAAAACATTGAAGTGAACTGTCAAGACAATGTTATTTCCTTGATATTTTTTGTGTAAACAATTTAGTTTTATACATTTTTAGGTTACCTGTCCATGTAGGCTATGTGTTTCTAAGGACAAACGTTTTAAAATATATAAATATAATAATATATGTATTTATATAAACCTACCTACCTACTACAGCTACATAATAAAAATAAAACACTTATATTCTTAATTCACTCAGGAAAATCAGCCGACCGTGAACAGCCTAACTGTAAACCGAAAATGGATTTTTCTGAATGTTCCCTTACCTTGCTAAAATCTACGTGTAACTAAATATTCCTTTATGCCAAACCTCTCAACTGTAGGTATATATATCTACAGAAAATATTGTATATTGTACTATACCCACTAGTATCGAGAATTTCCTACCCCGCAGCATATTGAGAATAAATAAATAAGAAAAGATGGATGGACTGTGTGAAGGATGACATTTGTAAAAGAGGAGTGAGAGTTGACATGACGGGTGACAGAGGAAAATGGAAGGAAGAACATGTTGTGCCGACCCCTCGTAATGTGGGATAAGGGCAAGAGAATGTTGATGAATCCACACAACATCTCATCCCGTGGTTAGTTCTTAGCTTGTGTTTCCGGTACTAGACATCTCATATACTTAATGCAATAGATATACTTAAATATATATTTTTTATTTTAACGATTAATACGATATATATGTCATTTCAATCTCAAAAGTAGGTTTATGGTTATAGAAATACTAATAATCATGGAATAATTTTATTTGAACGTGTAAGTTTTGTGTGTAACTAATGGTTTTCTTTTTCTATCGACAAAATCATAAGACCAGGAAACAATCCCTAATGTCATGGGACGGGTTCACGGGTAATTTTGATTCCCCGTGGACCCGGTAATGGGTCAACCCACAGGGACCACGGGTAAACAATCCAAAAACCGCTTTGGACTGCATTAACACTACATATGAATAATGCGTCTAATCCTGCAAACTAAACTAAGCAACTAATATAAACTTGCAGGATTCGAACCTGTCGAATCCTGCAAGTGAAGGTAACGAATGCGTCTTAATCTTTTAAGATAAATAAATTATACCTAAAAAAAAAAGTAAGGTTTATCACTTATTAAAATCCATTAAGAATAAATAGAAACAGTAATGCGAAATGCGTCTGTTTGTAAAAGAATGGGCAAATCGCTTACAGGAATTGCATAAAACCGAACTAAATGAACTAATAAAAATAAAATATGTACCCTTATAACCATGCTCTATTGCCAAATTTATGACTAGAACCTATTTAGTAAACCGTCTACAATTCGATCCTTATTTAGTGGAACCTTCAATGATTCACACCATATTAATATTGCATTGAGCTTAACAATAAGTGTTCGTGACTGCTTTGACATCTTCATTTAGTTATATCACACCGCTCAATCAGCTATCTTGCCTTTTGAAGACAACCTAAGATTACTTCTGGGAAAAGTGTTAAGCCCATTTATTTTAAAGGAAGTTTAATCTACAATTACCTATGTTCGCGTCAACTGGACGTACGTATATAGGTATACGGTTTTCTATTCCTAAAAAAAATATATATATTTCTGTAACAAATAACATAGTGTGATTTCTGTTGTAAAGACCCTCATAAGCTAAAAAACTTGTGTTAGAGAGTCCCGATCTTCTATATCATTTAAGTTACAAAATAAAGAAAAGAAATAATCGTACGTTTCTTTTATTTATTTATAATATTTAAAAAGAGGTAAAGTTAATGACTTTGTGAGATTATTTGTGACGTTGTAGGGAGTAATCTAAGGATCTACAGAATCGATTTGAGTGAAATTTGGTATACATATTCTCTAAAGCTTGAGACGCGACAGAGGCTTTTTACGGCGGAAAAATATGTGATACTGCGGAAAAATCCATTAAACGCTAGTAACACTATCACTATCAAATTATAACTTTTTAAATATTTTTAATAAGTGATAAACCTCACTTTGTATGTACTCGGGGCTTCACTCGATAATACAAAGTGCAGAAGAATTTCGACCTATCACGTAATGGCACGGTGGTGTAATTGGTAGCGCGCTAAGGCGCTATCCCAGAGATGCAGGTTCGTATCCTGTGCGTGCGAAAGTTACGGATGTGTCTTATTATTTTTCTGCATAAAATTTATAAAAAAATATAACTTTAATAGGTAATTTCAATCCATACAGCGTACGAATATGACATAACGGTATTGTGGTCAATGTGCTAATAATAATGTATGACACATATTTCTTCAGTCATACAAACATTTCAATACATAACAATTATTCAAGGTCCATAAGATTCATCTCAGTCCATTGTTTGATTATGATCGCTACATAACACTTAGTTAACAAAACCGATGGAACATTTATAGAAATTACCTTGATATTTCGACAACCTTTAGTTGAAATAAATATTTATGGTTGAATAAACAATCAGTAACATGGAATTGACGCTGAGATCACGAATCGATGGTACCGGGTTCATTGTCAGGCCATGGACAGTTGAAAGCATTAAGAGCACTTAACGAGACAAGTAGAGGCCTACGCATCATATATAAACATTGCATAATAGATATTATAACCATAATCATCATTACCTTTAACTAAATTATATCTAGTGTATTAAAAACTAGTGTGTATTAAAATCACTCCTTAAGAATACTTTTGGGCCACTAATCGAGCACGGCAGCATAAAACATCGGTAACATAGGTTGTGAGACTTTTTAGCAGTCACCGGTCTGTAGGACCATGGGTCGGTATTTAAAGGTTAGTTCTCGAATCTAATAATACATAATGAATATCATGAATTTATTGAAAATTAATATTAAATTGAATGTCTTCTAAGGGAGCTGTTATTTTTTGACTGCTAAAAATGTTTAACAGAACCAAAGATTGTTTCAAACTGGCAACTAAAATAGTGGTCTTGTTCCAGTACTATTCTAATATTAAATATGATCTAATTTTTTATCAATTTATGTATAATCTTTAATGGTCAAAGACAAAGTCAAAAAGACACTGGGCATTCATGGTCAGGTTAACTTAAAACTTATTGAAATAAAAACTAAGAATAATCAAGGAAATAACATTGTCTTGACAGTTCGCCTCAATTTTTTACACTGAGTTGAAAAGCGAATAGTACAACCCAGCTTTCATCTCGTCGATACCCGAAGGTGAATTACTAATAACTAATTATTAATTTATCGCTCCGCATTTAATATTATAGTATAAAACCTACTAGATTTTATATCTCTCATAGAACTATGTTTATTTAAGCGGAAAGCAACCTGCTCAGTGCTCACACTATGACAATACTGTACGCATCATAAATTAATTTGTTTTACAAAAACATTCATAAAAGTAGTTAGTTCTCAGGCAGTGTTCGGTGGTTTTGCAATATTGGTATTTCAATAAAGAGTATTGTATTGTATCAACTTTTGTCATCGGGTTCAAAAGAAGGTTAATATCGTTTATGGACGATTTTCTGTTGCCAGTTTATGTGATATCCGTGCTAATAATAAAACGTCAAACAAATAAGCTGTCATTGTGACAGTTGATTGAAATACCCGATACAAATGAAATGTAACAAACAGTAGTGAACTTGTCATTAATTTTCGATACTTGATTGCTTTGCCTTTATTTAAATTGACAACAATAGCTCTAATTAGTAGGTATATTTACCTTTATAATAGAAATGAATTGTTCAATATTTAGATTAGATATGCAATGTATTTTTTCAATTGCGGCAACGACCTTTTTGGTTCTGAGGTTGAGTTATATTACTCGTAATTATGAAAGAGTGGCAAGTGAGTGAAGGTGTTGAGTTACATTTACGCTAAAAACTATGAAGCTGGATAGTTCACTCTGATAACGTGGCTTCATCAGCAACTAACATATTCTTTTGATGAGAAGTAATTATAGAAACATTTGTTTTTCAAAGTAAACACTAAGCCATTTCACTTAGTCACTTGTAAGACAATAAATACTTGTAATCTACTCATTTGACTGCCTCAGTAGCGGTGGGTGCAGCTCCGCTTGCGGCTAAGAGTTAGTGGGTTCGATTCCTGCCGAGGGGTCAATTGTTGGTATGTTCTGCAAGCACATTCTCCTTGATCTGGGTGTTTATGTATAATAAAAATTATCTATATATGTATATCTATTATTATGTTTATCATATTTTTAATACTCGTAACACAAGCTTAGATCTTACCATGGTGATAAATGTTGTTGTGTAGATGCTGCTGGAAATATTGATTTATTATTGATTTACCCAAAAATATGGTCCGAAAGAGTGGTTAACACATAAAAAATGGTGGCAAATAATTTCCTTAACCAGAATTGAAGGCTCCTTTTTATCAGGACACAAAAGGTTACGAAACTGCGCGATCATAAATTATAAAGTCTAGAATATGTTGGAATTAGGCGAAATCTCATAAGATGTATTGTTTGGCATTAAGGCAGCAAAAGGGCGCGCCTCAAATGTCAGCTTTACAGAAGACTGAACCTTGATATTAAAATATCGTAGTTTTAGAAGCTCGAATATAGGCATGTTTATTACCGGCTTCAGTTGAGTAATATTCTCACGCTTAAGAATAGGAGAAGAATGTTGCGTCTTCAGATGCATCTCGTCTACATAGCTACCTACCTAAGTAAATAGTTTTTTTCTCGTTTGGACGTTTAACAACTAAATAATTACTTTTTTCCATATTAAAAACTTTTTGTTATTCCTACTCTTCTGATCGGCCAGTGGTAATGTACATCATATTAAAAAAATGTTTTTTTGATGATTTTATTTTTTTACTCTTTTACTTAGTTGAATCAATTTTCACATTTATCCGTCGTCATTTTCTATAATATGGATTACGTAAAGTAATATAAAAACATATTTGCAAAAAATTGCTTCTCAAATTCAAGTCAGTTAAATTAAAATAAATTTGAAACTATAGACGATGGATAAAAATTCCCATTTAGAATTTTAAATTACGTTTCACACAAACAAATGTATTTAGCAATCAAGTTGAATATATTAACTAACAATACGCCGTGTTAATCCGCGGTAAAAACGTATTTTTTTTTTGTTTTTATTATTATTGATAAGCCTTCATTTGACCACAATCTCACCTGATGTAAAGTGACGATGTGGTCTAAGATGGGACATGAAGGCCTAGAAGATGGCTTCTCCGGGCCACATTACGAAACACGAAAAAATCGCTTCACGCACTGGCCCATCCCGGAGAAAAAAAAACGCTTCATAATATTAGTATAGTATAAATTAAGCGTGTAGAAGCAGTCACGGTCTGATAATTAATAATCTATTTATCTTAGTCGTGGCCGGTAGCAGGCTCAGATGGTATCAGTTTGATTGGACAGCCGTTATCATCGATACAAAGCTTTCAGCGAGTCGGGACCTGATGACATTCAAACTAGATAGAATGTTGTAGGGCTGAAAGTCATATGATATTTTTTGGTTTTTGTTTTATTGCCTTAGGACTTTACTGCCTTAGCTTACTTATTATTATAAAGGATAGAACTACATAGAATAGATAGAATGTTGTAGGGAGAAAGTCATATGGTATTTTTTGGTTTTTGTTTCATTGCTTCATTGCTTCATTCATTTAGGACTTTACGCCTTAGCTTACTTATTGTTATAAAGTTATAAAGGATATATGTATGAGAGCTTATATCATTGACTTTTGTATTTTAGGTGGAAACAAAGATTTTGTCTTTTATGGTTTATCTTTGAACCCAAAACAGATTATTAACATACAAGTTATTGTGTACATACCTCTATATCAATAAATAACCTATATCACCTTTGCCCAGCAGTGGGACACAGGGGGCTTATAATAATAGTAATAACCTATATTGAAATTTGTTCAAATACCCGTTACACACACTTGAGCTTACAACTGTGTCAATAAAAAAAAACAAGTTTAAATTTCCCATTAATATTTATTTTATTTTTGTTATTTCAATAACGAACGATTTTTACATTCTAATAAAAACTACTAGCTTTCCATTCTCTCCAATGAAATAACCGATGTAGATATCTTCAGAAACCGACAATTTTATGCGATCATTGTCCGCACTCCCGCGCAGATAAGAATCTTAAAATTGCACTTTCTTGTACAATGATTTTGATATTATGCAATTTCAACTTCCCACGGTTATCTCAAACGTGTTTAATTCACATCGTAGCTAATTTAACTGTGTTTGAATTAACCTTGTGCAGTTTGAAACTAACTTACTCGTAGGGATTACTAGAATATGGCAATCTTGAGTAATTTGGACAGAAGTAAACTAACTAGCTTATATCTAATACCATATTGTGCATAGAGAAGTATTGCTTTTTCGATGCTGATGTTTTAATGTTCATTTAATTAACTCTGAAGTTTGCTTCGGTCAAATGTCTGCACAGATTGAAATAGACAACGATGACAAATGTACCCATATATATTCCCGTTTGTGTGCTGTTGCGTGGTACCTGAAATTTCCTCAAAATAAAACCTTTCTTAAATCACCTACACAGCAGTAGGTAACTGCTACAAACTTTTGGAAAATAAGGATTAATGGATTACTTTATCAAATAAGCTAACTGAAGCGAACATTTTTTTACATAATTCTTCATAATTTGAAGGCGAGTTCTCATGATTTATTAGAACGACTACAATGTGCCACATTTAATTTAAATTTCATATAAAACGAGCATATCTTGGACAGTGAAAGTCGGTCGTCCCAGATATCACTAAAAGGACATGGTAGAGGGTGACAGCTGACGCGAGCTCGAGACTGAGGACTGGTCAGAGGCTGCGAAGGATAAACGATGGATATAACCGGTGGAAGTCTGTCGTTTCGGAGCACAAGACCCACACAATAGTTAAATAGTTGATATAAGACAAAACCCATTATTAGCCTAATTTTTTTTTAATTTTTTTTTATTGCCGGATAATCTTTTATTTGACCACAATCTCACCTTATGTAAAGTGACGATGTGGTCTAAGATGGGACATGAAGACATAGAAGGTAGATGGCTTCTCCGGGCCACATTACGAAACACGAAAAAATCGCTTTACGCACTGGCCCAGCCCGGAGGGTGGTGACAAGCCGCGGCCAAAGCCTACCACCAGAGACTGTTCTTAGCACCACCCGGAGGTCACAATATATATTTGATGAAATCAAAGAAGAATTAAACTTTGATAAAACCGTCTCTTATGCTCAGACAAAATCGAGCGTAAGAGAGTATTTGTAAATTATTCCACACACTCATACTCGTAAATAGAAAATTATCAGAAAGGTAGCATTTGTGTGTAGGATTTACCACATTAAAGTATGACATAATAGTTATAGTTATAAATGAATGACATCAAGCATTGCCATTCTACGAGCGGCATTCCACAATGACATTTGACATAACCTTGACAGGAAATCGAAGGTTAGTCCATCTGTCAGTCGAATCGTGACCTGCCTTTGTGCACCCAATGCTCTACATTCAAGCTATTGTTGTGGCAGTAATTAAACATTGTATTTTAATATATGGCTAGTAATTTAAGTAATAAAGTGAGAGGTAATTTATGTTTTAATTATAAATTCAAGGGAGCTAGATATACCTTTAGCTTGGTTTATTAAACTTTTTTAAGATTGATTAGCTTTTCGGTATTTGTGTTTCGAAATTTAATTTTAAGTTCGTTATTGATTATAATTAGCTTAGTTTCGTAGGAAACTGCAAGATACTTATATGATATAGAAAAGCTTCAGAATTAGCCTACTATGCGACGCTTAATAACAGTAGATGAAAATGAAGGATTACTATTTGGTTAAAATGTTGTTCTTAGAATACGCAATGAATTAAACAATCAGAAAATGTACATGTTCAATCACCTTTATCTATTGGTATTATAAATTGGAGTACCCGACCTGTCTGTCTGTCTTTATGTTTGGGTTATACTCAAAAGTTTTAAAACGGTTTTTTGTATGCTTGATAAGTCTTTATTTGACCACAATCTCACCTGATGTAAGGTGACGATGTGGTCTAAGATGGGACATGAAGACCTAGAAGGTAGATGGCTTCTCCGGACCACATTACGAAACACGAAAAAATCGCTTCACGCACTGGCCCAGCCCGGAGGGTGGTGACAAGCCGCGGCCGAAGCCTACCACCAGAGACTGTTCTTAGCACCACCTGGATGTTTATGCAGTGTTATAAAAATTACCTTTTTTATCTCTTATTGCGAGCAGCGTGGTAAATTAAGACCAAGAGACAAGTCCTGTGTCCCAGTAACGGGAACGTTAATAGGGTGATGATGATGATAAGAATTTTATTTTAGTCATCTACCCTATTGTATTGTTTGACTGTTTAAACATGTATTAGTTCAATAGCACAATAATACCGCTACATTAATTAATTAAAGATCCTTTAGTCCTAATATCCCCCAGAGCTCAGGAATCGCCAATCAAGCGTAAACTGATGCAGATTGATGTTTCGAGCTGAAAATACGATGTTCATGACACTGTTAAATGTCAATGGAAATTATGTTTTTTTTCGTATATTTTTCCTGGTCTAAAATTTTGTGATCGTTTGATTGTTTTTGATAACAATCAAAAATAGCTATATATACCGTCCTCTAAAAAAACAGATCTGATCGGCATGTGCTGTTATTTTTTTTTTGTATCTAGTTCACGTAAGAATGTAATGTGACTAACTGAGCCATTTTACAATAAAAAAAAAGTTAAATGTTTCCAGACAATCTACACAAAAACTTCTAGCCCTGTGGTAAGCTCTAAGCTTGTGTTACGGGTACTAGATGTCTGATTTAAAATAAAAATAAAATAAAAATAGCCTTTATTACTGATTATTACAATTCAATTTATATAATTTAAATAATTTTATTATAAATAAATTTCATGCACTTTTAGTTTTAATTTAATTTTTTAATAATAATCATATATAATTTAATTTTATCTAATCTTCGACATCGGTATCTGTATCAGTTTGCCGTTTGGCATAGGCCTCCCCTAGGCTTTTCCATGTCTCTCTGTTTGCGGTTTTTCTATTCCATGTTGTCCCAGCTACTTTTCTAATATCGTCCTCCCATCTAGTTTTTTGTCGCCCTTTCCTTCTTTTTCCATCTCGAGGATACCATTCAGTAACATCTTTTGTCCATTTTTCCCTTTTATTTCTTATCATATGGCCTATCCAGTTCCATTTAAGCTTTTTTACTGTGTATGTTACATCTGTCTGCTTGGTCCTACTTCTTATATACTTAAGATTAATTTTGTCTCTTAATCTGATATTTAGAATGCTCCGTTCCATTTTATTCTGACACACTCTGAGTGCTCCACTCTGCTTTTTAGTAAGGGCCCAGGTTTGTGCTCCATAGGTTAAACATGGGAGAATGCATGAGTTGAATACCCTAGTCTTATGTTTTATGGATATGTGTGGGTTCTTCATTACTTCTTTTAGAGACCAGAATCTTTTCCATGCTTTATTTATTCTGATGTTTATTTCTTTCTGCATTTGGCCTTCCGGTGCAATAATTTGTCCTAGATATGTATATTCATCCACATATTCTATACTATTAGTGTTCAGATAAATGGGTATTTTTGTATAGTTTGTCATTAGTTTCGTTTTGTCTGGATTCATAGTCAAACCCACTTTCTGGCTTTCTCTATCTAATTGGGATAGCATTGTTGTTAATCCCTCGTGGTTTCCGTTGAGCAGAATCAGGTCGTCTGCGAATCTAAGATGGTTAAGCTTTTTGCCGTTTATGTTTATCCCAAATGTGTCCCAATCAATTTTTCTAAATATGTGTTCCAATACAGCCGAAAAGAGTTTTGGTGAAAGGGGGTCACCTTGCCGTACTCCCCTTTTTATTCTGAAGGATGTTCCTTTCTTTTCAGTCTGGATTTTTGCTGTTGATTCCTTGTATATGTTTTTTATTATCCGAATATATTTTGGGTGTACTCCTTGTGAGTTTAGAGCGTCCCAAATGTGTGCATGTTTAAGAGAATCAAATGCTTTGCTATAATCTACGTATGCCATGTAGTATGTTTTTCCATACTCATTGCACTTTTGGATAATTTGTTTCACGACATGAATGTGATCCATTGTTGAAAAATCTTTACGGAATCCAGCTTGCTCTCTCGGCTGGTTTTCATCTAAAACTGAATTAATTCTATTCAATATTATCTTTGAAAATATCTTGTATAGATTGGAGATAAGACTGATTGGTCGATAGTTATTTATTTCAGCTTTATCACCTTTCTTATGAAGCAGTATGATAGTAGATGATGTCCATTGCTGCGGTATTATTTCCTTAGTTAGGATGTCGTTGTATATATCTGTAATAGCATTTATCGTGTGATCTAGGCAACCTTTAAGAATTTCATTTGTTATTCCATCATCTCCGGGTGCTTTGTAGTTTTTCTGGGACAATATTGCGGTTTTTACTTCAGTTTCTAATATTGGGAGGATACTCTCTTCATAGTCTTCCTGCAGTTGGTGAATATTTGTTAAGTCTTCATCGTCGTATAATTCGCTATAAAAAGTTGTTGCTATTTCCAAAATTTCAGATCGTTTTGTTTCTTTTCTTTCAGTTTTCTTACTTTTGATGGATGGTATCCAGCAGGTATTCTCCCTTAGTTCTTTTAGGGCTCTTTTTATACCTCCAGATCTCTCAATGTGGAATTGTATAGTTCTATTTCTGAATTGTATCCTATGTTTTCTAATTTGTTCGTTTATCTGTTTACTTATCTGTGTTATTTCTGTTCTATTTTGTTTCCTATTTCTTAATAAAGCTTTTCTAGTTTCGATAAGGTGTCTGGCTTCATCTCCAATTTTGTCTTTTTTGTTTATTGTGGTATATAGTTTACTAGATATTTTTTGTAGTGCATCCTCTAGCATATTATATTTTTCTTCCGTCTTTATAGGAAATTGAGTGGTCTTTATTAAATTATCTTTCAAAGTTATTAGCAAATTTTCTGAGATAGGAAGTGGGATTTGATGCGGTGTGATTCCTTTCTTAGTATGTTGCCTCCTCTTCTTTGTCTCGCTTAGTAGATTGCTCCTCTCACCATTCTGTGGTTTGTGTTGAAGTTGAACTTATTAATTGTACTTATATCTTTGAAGAACTGTGGTTTATTAGATAGAATGAAATCTATTTCATTCTTCACATTTCCATCCGGAGACATCCAGGTCCATTTTTTATTTTTGTTTTTCTTGTAAAAACTGTTAAGAATCTTGAGGTTATGTACTTGTGCCAGCCGTATGAGTCTTTGTCCATTATCATTTCTTTTCCCTGTGCTGAATTGACCTATTATGTTATCTTCGTTTGTTAGCCTTCCACCAATCTGCCCATTAAAATCACCCATTAGGATAACTGCTTTGTGTGCACTTGCGAGAGTTTTGTCCAGGTCGTCATAGAAAGTATCCTTAATGGCCTTAGGTGACACATTTGTAGGTGCATATATTTGGATTATTGTTATAGGTTCATAATTAGGCAAATTGATATTTAGTTGTGCAATTCGTTCTGATATTCCGATAAAGGACTGTATAAATTCTTTGTACCTTGATTTAATAAGAAAACCGACACCATGTAGTCCTGGTGTGTTTCCTATGTGGTAAAAAATGTAGTTTTCATGTTGTTCTATTTTTTCACCCATTCTTCTCACTTCGCTCAGGCCAATAATGTCCCATTTTATAAAATCTAAGGCATATTCCAATTCTTGTAGGGATTCATCTGTTCTTAGAGTCCTGGTGTTGAGTGTTGATATGTAAATACTTTTTCTTTTATCTTTTATAGAATTTGGTCTTTCTTTAGTGATTCTAACTATATTATCTTGTTTGAATATGTCTTGCTTCTTTGGAGGTGTACCTAGGGGGTATTGGTCTCTTGCCCCACGGGGACCAGCCGGGTTGGGGCGATATTTATTTTCCTGTTGTTTCTTACTTAAATTTGTTTTGATTATCCGGTTACCGATGTCTTGTGATTCCTATACATTTGCCGTATTTATCTGTCAAAGAATGGGATTTAGACCTCATATATGCAAATGGATCAGTTCTGTGAAACTTTGCAGGAACCACTATGCTTTTATTGTTGCCGCTTGACCCATGTTGATTTTGTAGCTTAGGTGATGGTGATTTTTCTCTTTTCCTTTTTTCATTTACTTTGGGTTTCACTATTATTTTGTTGTTTTTGATATATGCATCATTTCCATTCTCTCTTTCTTGGTGCAGTTCTTGAAGTAGTTCTTTGCGTTTTTGTAAAGTTTCTTTTGAGAAATCTTCAGTTATATACAAAGGTTTTAACATTCTCTTTTTATTTCTTAGAATCTCGACTTTTTTGTTGTAAGTTGTGAGGCTTATTAATACAGGCCTTGTTTTCCCATTGTTTTGTTTTCCAATTCTGTGTAATTTGTTTATGTCACAATTATCAATGATTATTCCTAAAGTTTCGAATAACCTTGTAATGCTGGTAAAAAATTCACTATAATTTGTTTCGTTCTCAGTTAAACCGTGAACTAAGATGTTGTTTCTTTTGGATGCATTTTCTAGGTAATTTACTTTCTTAGTTAGTGCTTCGATTTCAAGTTTTAGGACTTTATTTTCTTGAACTAGTGGTTTGATTTTGTCATCGATGGTCAACATAATTCTTTCTGTATTTTCTTTTATCAACGATGCTTGTTTATCCATTTCTAATTTCATCATGTTGTAAAGTTTGGTTATTGACATTTCTTCCATAGTTGTACGTGCAGGCTATTTTCAATGCGCAATAACAAAACGTTTCGTAGTTGCGTGTATTGGAACGCAATTAGTTGCCTTTAGTATGAAGAGTGAATGAATGAAGTGGAAGGCAGTATATTATTAGCAGCAACACTGTGTTATTCCGTTTTGTTGGTATTATGTGAACTTGTCTATGCCTTGTAATTTATTTGACAACCGTTCTTAGGTTATTTTTGATGATAATTCCACTATTTATTGCTAAAATCACTGCGTTTCACACAATTCTTATAACTTATCGTGTCCGCGGCGTATTCTTGATTATTATAGTTCACTTTTTTATTGTTTTTGTTCGTTTTACACCGAGTTTATAATTATTTTTTCGGAGCGCACTGATACGTGTCTTGACTGACCGAGCACCGGAACCGGAAAATGTCTGATTTACTTAATATAATAAACATAAATGTATACATATTTTTTATTATACATATTAAAAGAAATAATAATAATAATATTTCCGGACTAATCAAACAGTATCTCCTAACCCCAAACTAAGCAGAGCTTGTACTATGAGTGTTAAGTGACTGATATACTACATAGATACATTTTTTTTTTTGTAAATACATACATAATTATACATAGAAAATACCCAGACCCGAAACCAGAAATTGCAGATCGTACAAAATCTGATCCCGCGGCGGTAATCGAACCCGCAACCTCCTGCGCCTCAGGCGGGCTTTTGCCCACTGAGCCACAGACGTCGTCAAAACCAATAATATTGGTTAATTAAGCTTTAATGTATAGTATTTCAAATTATTTTCACCTTTTACCTACCTATACCTATTATATTTAGCTAGCTTTTTACGGTTCTACGGCGTTGCCTGTGTTTAATTGATAAAAATAAAATCTATACACTTCCTCGATGAATGGGATATTTAAAAAATAGTTCCAAAAATTAGCGCGTGCATCAAAAAAATAATCAAACACACTCTAGCTTTATAATATTAGTAAAGTCTAAGTCAGTTTACCTTTAAAAATAAATTATTTCCTAACGAAAAATGTATAGGTAATAAAGGTCTCTCTCAATGCTGAAGAACTAGCTATACCTATACTGAACTCGATATAAGACCTTAAGAGTATTTATATAAAACATTTTAAATGAATCGGCTACTTCAACTACAAATCAACATAACTATAATAAAAATAAACTTATCGACCTATTTAATGCAGTAAAATATTCTCCTCCCATTTCTTTTTCGGAGAAGCAATAGTACATACAAATACATAGTTCGAACATCTGACGTTGGCACTGAATCGAAATATTGCCGAACTGCGTGATTGACATAGAGAAATCGTTTTATCACGTGAGATATCGGGCCCGAGGCAACTGCACTACGAACTGTCTTCCTTTTCAATCCAGATATTTTCTGAATTTGCTATCTGAGAATTTCCATTCCGGTTCTACGAGTTAGATATGCTGCGAATAATCGTGTAGATATTAAAGTGTAAGTTTATGCCTATTATCTACTCAACAGTACCTTGTTTTTTATTTTAGTTTACTGTAAACACATTCAAGTTTGTCTTCCGTATTGGTAGTTTTTCTGTCTACAAGAAAAATATGATTATCATATCAAAAAACGTAAAAGTCTCAATAAGCTATTTTGAAAATTATTATGAATTATTGTAAAAATAAAATGATGGACTATATACATTAAACATAAAGGGTTCCGTGTATTTCTTCAGTTTATACACTTATTGGTATAAAAAGAAGAGTGTAATAATGAATACTTGTTTAGTTGAAAATTATATTGAAAGAAAGAAAGAAAGAAAAATATTTATTTTATTTGTGTACAAAAATAAGACAGATAACATTAAATTAAACTTAGAAATGATTGGACCTGAATATTATTTTTAAGGAACCTATCCTTATATAACCCATTTATTTATCATTTCAACATTTTTTTAAGAATAATTTAACTAGTAATCGCTATCTACATAACTTTAAGAATTGGAAGAAATGTTCGGCTTGAAATGAATCGTTACTAACGGTTTTTATGTAAGCACATCTGAATAACTCTATGCATTACAAATGTAAATGTTATATAGATATCACAACCAGTTAAGCAGTTTATCTGCTTTCTATAAATTATTCAAATTCCCTATAACTCACTAGGTACATTGTTATAAGTCTGTCACCCGTCCAACAATATTAGCGACAAGTAACTCAAACTACAAATAGCTCTTTCAAGCATATGTATCAATTATTAAACTTAATACCAGTTTGTCGTACGACTTATTCATATCATTCTACGCCTACGTAGTCATTTAAAATTAATATTATTAATTCCTAGAATGTAATAATAATGTATGGAAGGAGCTGACTCCTGACACACAGGTAACCCTAGTTTACTAGTCAGACCCCATCGCATTTTGTACATGGAATTTTAATCAATAAAGAAATTGTATTATTATAATTATTTGAATATAATTTCAACCACCACCAGGTACCATAAAGATCTCACAGAGGCACATACAGATCCAAATAATTAAGACGTAGGCGCTTGGATAACATATCTCCGCTTCCTAAATACCTCAAACCAGCTTACAAGTAATGCTCTTACTGGAAACGGAATTACATATAATTCTCTTTGGCACAGACATTGCTTAGTTGTGGTATTCAGAAAAGCTCATGAGGTAGATAGTTTGAGTTACGTGTTCAAATTTACGTGTCATAGAGCAAGTAGATAAAGGATAGTTGACTAAAAAAAATATTAGTGCGTCATTTATATTATTTAAAAGTTATACACGATTTTTTTTTATCTAATGCATTATGTTTTATATTACTCCTGAAAAAGATTCTTAATACGACGCAAATTTTTATTTTTATTTGTAAGTTACAATATATAAAAAAATCCTGTTCAAAACATTAGTGTCATTGAAAATACATTACCATGAGAACAACTTGCCGATTCTAGCAAGCAAACTTCAGATATAATAAATAAAACAAAAGTTCCGAGCTGTCTTTCCCTAATCTATTAAATGAAGTATATCAGATTTCTACTACCCGAAACACAAACTTAAGCGCTTACCATGGAGCTAGATGTTGTCCGGAAATATTTATATTTTTATAATTAGTACAAAATACAAATTGATATTTGAAAACTAAACTCAGCTATATTATTAGTAATAATCATAAACCAAATAAAAAGGTCTGTGTACACTAATGCCCAATTGTTTAATTTCCGCCAGTTATTTTATAAATTAAAATGCGGTCATCTACACTCCCAGCATTGTTTCTGTACTACATTTGTTTCAATTGAGAACAAACTAGAAGGCAGAGCGCGCATTACTTAATAGACTAACTTAATGAAATTAACATGGAATGATTAATGAATAATGCAGGGTGTAATTAATCTCATTCCGATGTTGAACGGGCTTAATATGTAATATACTAGTCTACGATATAGCGACATTTCATTTGCACGACAAATGCTGAGCTTGATTAGTGAAACTTGTCACGTAGGTATTGAAATTTAGTCCTAAAGTTCCTACTCAAGTATATTCTTATGAATCCATCAATTTTATTGCAGTCTGTTGAATAGTTGAATTCGCGCGAAAATCGTTTATTTCACCAAGTTTTGAAATGTATGAGGTTCTCAATTATATTCTTAAATATATTGCTTCCATTTAATTTTATACCAATTTGGCTAGTGGTTGGAGAGTTACTCAATAATCAGTAATTGGTAAGTTTTTAGTCACTCATTTTCAACCAAATTTACAGAGAAGAGGGTCCCTAAAGTATTTTTATATTATTTTAAATGAGTCTTCATATAAAATTACGTAAATGTCTGTCACATTATTTGTTCTTGAAAATATATTTCAAAGTCAGTTATTTATACGCCATTCAATTCAGGGCACTAGTTGAAGATTACATTATCCTTGGAATTCTATCAATATATTCAGTCGTGAACCATTCATCTTTAGTCAGAGCTGACGGATCTTGGAATCTAAGCCAGATTAGATAGGTACCCTACAACAAAAATATTCAAAGAAAAAACTTTCAAAGTTTCTACAAGATTTCGACTAACCCTTTTTGCTCCGCCAACAACAAGAAAAAATGTTTTATCTGTAGTAATCAAATCAAAATGAAACGAGATCAACACGACACTCTTTTCTAGCTAGTATTCGATTCGGCATGAATTCATATCAAAGACTAGCTCTCCACTCCTCGGCGCTGCTCGACTTCATGGATTTATCCGCGGAAATAAGATATTTACCCGCGTAGCTATATGATAATATAAATTACCCAAAACATAATTAATGATGGTCCTCAAATAGGGTCTATCTTTATTTCTATTCAGACAACAAAATTTACACGATTTTTTTTCTTGAAAACGAAAAATCGAGAAGATGCAGTGTATTAAAGTTTTGCGTGACGTAATACCCCGTCCCGACTTTAGAACTTTGATGCTCCATATTTTCTCATTAAATTGATAAGGCGAAAAATAAGTGTCCACTATTTTTGCGACTAAACAGAATACCTTTTTTTATGAAGTCATCATGCCTATTATAAAGTGTTAAATTTTTGGTACAACACTTTATCTCTCACAATCTATTCAATTAAGCTTTACTATCAAGCAATTTGTCACATTCGTGCCTATTGAAATCTTATCTTAATGTTAAGAGGGTAATAAATTTTCAAAACAAGCTCTTAACCTTGAATTATTGAATTGTTGGCACCAAGACCCACATTCTAATAACCTTTAACACAAAGAAATGTAGTTCAGTGCCCGGACATTCATCTGGTATAGACAATTTTGCATAATAATACACTACAATAGGAGGTAAGTTGAACGATATCTACAGTTGTGTACAAAAGTGTTGCAGTTATTATTTATTTGAGTACATAGGATTTGTACCGCTTAGCTATTCTCATTTTTATGTGAGTAACTTATATCTTATGTTGTCAAATGTAATGAAAATGTAATTCTAAAAATTTTCATTTGGGCAGCAAAGCATTATATTTAAATTTTTTCTAAGAGTAGATAATTAATAAAAAAAAGTTGAACTACAATAAAAACATAAATATAAATTATTCTTATTTTTATTTAAAGTAATAATAAAATATAGGACG
Source organism: Gymnoscelis rufifasciata (assembly GCA_929108375.1). NCBI lineage: Eukaryota > Metazoa > Arthropoda > Insecta > Lepidoptera > Geometridae > Gymnoscelis > Gymnoscelis rufifasciata. Next base: position 3,875,336 of record OV815302.1, on the reverse strand, counting down.
ATGTGTAGTCATTTGAGACGGTTCAACACGTATTTCACGTTTATTCATAATTATAGTTTTTATATAACGGAGGCGTTACCAATCCAAGCGACGCTAGTACCACACTGAAAAGGGATGAATACGGGACAGTAATGAATCCGTTGAATGATTTATATCTATCATTAGCTTTGCCCCGCCACCGATGACTTATTATTATTTGATAGATCGATGCATTGAGTACTTTAAAATAATAATAGGATGGGTAACAAACTACATAATTATTATTTTATTATAGTTTGTTTGCGTGAAAAACAAATTTAAAAAAATCCTTCTCATATCGACGCAATATTCTCAAAGACTATGATGCGGTTTTCAGTAATAATCTCAAATTAACAAACCTAAACTAATCAAACGAAGTTTGTGTGTGGTATAAAATTTGCACACATTCAGTATAAGAGCGGATCGTTTAATACTTCAATAATAATAATTTTACAGGTAGTTTTATCTTATAAAATAGGACATCAAAAATGAAAAAAAGGGAAATTAATTGAAACTTAAAAAAAAACGTACATATATGATATGAATACATAAAGTATGTTACAACGAACACTGAATTCCCTGAGAGAAGACGAAGAGATCAAAAAACACTTACGAAATCACGTAGCGATCCGGACCGATCCGAATATCAAAGAATAGACTCACCAAAGATTGTCTCTGAATGTTTCAGTTGTTTCAGCTTTCAGCTGTCACTCGAGCTTTTCTTAGCACCTGTACCTTTGTTACAAAACGTCAAAACGAAGTAACACTTAGTAACGCCCCAGAATTCATGAATAATTCAAAGTTGAGACATCATAGAACATGCTTTATCGTTACCAATTGGATTTTATACCTATTCATCTGGCATTAAATGCGTTTTATAAAAGCCTTTATCATTAAGTTCATCTAAGCCGTAGATTTTAGAAAAAAAATCGTTGATATTCATCACGTTTAAAGTTAATTCGTTGATGACTGCCTCAGTGGCGCGGTGCAGGTCTGCTTGCGGCTCAAGAGGTAGCGGGTTCGATTCCCGCAGATACCTTAATTTTAGTGCCTAATATGTTTAATTAATATAACTATCTACATGAGTACGTCAATGATATTAAATATATCTAGTACTTCCATCATAAGCGTGCAACATTGATCAATACAACGAAAAATCCATCTTGTTGATTGATCATTCGAGTACTGTGTAGACCCAACAACCAGCAGTTGTGCGTGCTTTAATGCATATCCACTGCCACTTCAGTGAGATAGTCATTGATGTTTATAAAAACCCAGAGCTTGAGGGAAATAACGAAGAATATGGTTATGTTTTTCAAATTTTGATACGTGTATATAATAACGTCGACATAATCAATGTTATTATGATGTGATGTAGAAGAACGCAAGTCACCGACATAGCCAAACGGACTAGCTCTTTAAAGTGGCAGTGGGCAGGCCATATAGCACGCAGAACAGATGGTCGTTGGGGCCGAAAAGTTCTTGAATGTAGACCACAGATTGGCAAGCGCAGCGCAGGACGTCCACCAACTAGATGGACGGATGATCTGGTGAAGGTTGCGGGCTCACGGTGGATGCTGGTGGTGGCCGAAATTACTGGAGATTCTTGAGGGAGGCCTATGTCCAGCAGTGGACGTCTTACGGCTGAGATGATGAATGTTATTATGATATCCATGACAGTGTCTACCAAGCACAATGTACTTATCTAGATATTATCAGACCTTTATATAAGATCGTGTGCCGTTTCTCATCATCTCAACAAATTCGTTTAATTAATTTGTATGCTTAGAGAAAATGTCATGATGTCAAGTCTAGACATTTTGGCTAAACTGATGTATGAAGGAATAATGAAGTATGAAGTTATACTCTTAAAGCAATTAGCAATTTCAAGAACCTGTACCTGTGTTAATTTCTTTAATTTCCTATTAAAGCTTAATTTTATTGGATGATAATATTTTTTTTCTTTTCCAGACTCTCAATGACCGACGTTTTGAGCTATTTTCAAGGTAAGAAAATTTTCAAAACTTATTGTACCTTATAAAGCGGGTTTGAATTAACTCTATGTATAAAAAACGTTGCTAGAGTTATATCATGACTTTGCTTGATAATAAAAGGTTTTATTAAAAATATTTTCTTGACATATTTTATAAACCATTTGGTTATTCAACAATGAAAACTTTGCAATACAGTATTTCCTGGCTACTACTATTAATCAATCAAAACAACTCTTCAACATCACCTTTAATAATATTAGAAGGAATTTCTTGTCCACTCAATCTACGAGTTTTTGTGTAAAACATTATACACAAAATAATTAAAGGTTTTGTTTTTGTGTGTTAAAATCACATTAACAGAAAAAAAATCATTGTCTATCGATTTCGCAACATTGGTATTGTGAATCACTGTGTACCCAATAGGTACGTTTAGATAATGGTATTGTAAGTTTACAATAGGCGTACATATTCGATGTTTTGCAACAATCGATGCCTACAACAGAAAATAAACACGTATGGGAGCTAGCATGTTTTGTTTATATGGTTGATCTAACCCTTTTTAATCAATAAAGAAAAATAACTCAGTATTGGCACAAATCTGCCCTAAGTAAAGGCGCATCCTGGATTTACAATATACTAGTCGGATTAGAATGCCCTTAGTCAGGTAGAGAAGAGAGGACTGGAGTGTATTTTCAGTTTCTCGATATATTTGGAAAGCGGATATTTTTAGCAAAATCACGAATTCGTATTATTAATGTTTGAAATACAAACCAAAATAGCGAAAAATTAATTCAAGTGAAGTGTTTAAACTCTAGTGAGTGTACCGATTTTATTTTTGGCTATTGAATTCAATTATAACGATAGTTCGTTATGAAAACATAATTAAATTCGTTCACTCATCAAAGATGTTTGAATGTTTCCTAGGCACTGAAATGACGTTGTTCTTGCTAACTGTTAGGATAAATGCCTCTTGCTTTGGATTGCATGTTCACGTTATTCAAAATTGCACAAAGGACACCATAACAGAAACCGCTTAGAAGGCAGAGAAAAGTACCCTATTTTCTGGACTTAAAACACTAATTATTTAATTATGCAAGCGGGTGTTACTCACGTATTTTGTTACGATATTATGTACATCATCCGACTTCACTTGGTGCAACTAGAGTTAGTTCTGAAAGTAATTCTTTATTGCAAATGTGTCGAAATAACATAAATCACTACATTTATATTTAAAACATTCGAGAAACTTTGTCAAGTTCATATCGATAGTGTTATAAATATCGAAAGTGTTTTCGAGATATATATCAGCTAGTTATATTTTTCTAATTATATAGATATATTTCAAATTCTTCAATAATTATCATGGTTCTCAAAATTTTCTTCTGACCTCCTCTGAAATTATTCTGAAGATGCGTTGTCGGTTTTTCTTGGAACACAATATCAAATACTCGGCTGGCCTCTCAATGATGATGATAACTGGAACAAAATAGAAGGAAAACTTAATTAATTATAAAATTCCAACACTCAGTAGAAAGATGAGTCACTTCTCAAATAAACGTGCATTCATTGATTTGATAGCACAAGCAAGAAAGAACTCCATGATTTCGCATAGCAATAACAAGCCTGGAAATGAAATGAAAATAATGAAAACGAATTGCTATAAAAAGGGGCCATCCAGAAATATTGAGGAGCCAACCCCGGGTCTATCTCCGTCAATTGTTATGATGACATAAAGCCCTTTGGCGATCACTGACATAGCATTACGTAAACCTTTTTGAGATATTAAAGGGTCGGAGCATGTGGTCCACTTGGCAGAAGCTCATCGAGATAAAATAAATTTTATTAAATTTTAAATCGGTTTGGTATTAGTAATTAGGAACATTCTTGAACGAATTGTAATTTATTTATTTCTCTTAGGAAAAACTATCAGCACATAAAATTTAGGAGAAATTAAAACTATGAAGGCTACTTAAAGGAATCCACTTATAGTAACGAAATAGACAAACTAAGCACTCAACTAACGTAAATATAATCAATAAGTAATGCAACTCTGGCATAGAATGAATACAATCAAAATTGAATATAATCGTCCCACAATGAATGAAGTGAGATTTTATAAAAACAGAATTACACTATCCATATTATTATTATAATTTTCTACAATTAGATTACTAATTTCACATTGCATTGCATTATGGTTACAGTTTGATTGCAAAAACACATTAAAACTTTTTAAAAACCTGTCTAGCTTTTTTTTATTACTTCTTTAAAAAACATTGAGCGAGTAATACACCGTCGCTTTACATGATTTAACGGAAAATTGAAGCCGTTTACATACTATTATGATATAACCGTTTTGCAAGCACCTGTAAACTGATTATATTTTGGATTAGGCTTACTAATTTATTTGACCCATGTCTAAAATTTTTATACAGATATCACAAGTAAATCATAAAGAAATTAACTTGCGAAAAATAGGAAAATGGCGGAAAATTTCTTTCACTTTATTGTCAAAATATTTTTTTTTTCATAATTTTTGTTGCCAGGTATGGGTTTTTCTAATTAGAATTTAGTAGAATAATTATTGACAATGACATCTGACATTGACACTAGCAACTTGTCTTATTAGAAAATAAAGAAAATCCGAAATTAAAAAACCAAAAACTCGTGTGGCACTCTAGTACCATGGACGTTAGTCGGCATAAAGTTTTGTGGCACTACAGTACCACTGGACGTTCAAGTGGCTAACTGACTAAACTTTTTTAATGAGCATCGTATTCGAAGTTGTGTGTTTTAACGTTGTTTGCTGTATGTTCTAATGAAAACCACATACCATTAAATCATCAATCATGCCGAATGAACAAACAATTGGAATTAAACAAACAAACTAAACTAACTAGCCCCATGGCGCCATCATGAAAATTGCGCATGGAAGGTGCAATTTAGATCTACGGGCTTAGAATCCTTGTTTAGGTAGCCTTATATTAACTGAATTGAATCCGTACTTTTTACCCTCGTTATAACGGTGAAATCCGTTACAACGGGTCCATCTGACAAAACCTACTAAGCAAAATGACTAGCTAGCAATACATCAACACTTCATCTTCTCTTCATAGCATTTGAACGACATCGCTAAATTGACTTGGTAGCAAAAAGACTACTTTTTCAAAAGTACTGTTAGTAACAAAAACATTTTATTTAGAAAAAATATGTTTAATATCCATAAAAAGAAAAAAAAAATTTAATCGAATTACTAAAATTTAAAAAAATATGTTTCTAATGGTTCTGATGAAGAATTTGCTTTTTAATTTCAAAAATGTTTTCTAATAACTGCATCTCATTGATGTGTCCATGTTTCAGTGATGTAATTTCATTTTTGAGCATTTTATCAAATTGTATGTGTCGACGCAACCGTCGTGATTTGTTAAAATAGTGCTGCTTGATAGCAATATCTTTCAAGCGTGCTTCTTTTCGCAGGATATACAAAAATAAAAGCAACGTGGCCGTATGTGGGATCCGGACGTTAAGGCGTCTGTGCCAGCTCTCCATGCCATTGTTCGTTCTATGCCTTTCAGTAGCACAACAAATGAGTGAAAATGATTTTTCCCATTGCCGTTTGAAGTATTTAATGAACTTGTCATTACGTGCGGTTTTTGGAGCTCGATTCATTATTGCTCTCCAGCCAGCGTCTATATATTTAATTGGCAATAAAGGCAAATTTGCTGTATGTCTAATAATTTCATTTTTAATCTTAAGTTCGCGGCCCTTTTTCCAAACTGCTCGATTGTAGTGGTAAAAACAGCCCGTAACAACTGCCCTTAACTTAACTAAACTAAACTTAACTTAACTTATTTATTTTCTTAACCGGTTCCATTTTACTACAAACTTCTTGACGGCACAAATCCATCATCAACGCTCTCTTATTGTCGTCTGGATGAGGTGCACAACAGTGAGAACTTTTTCGTACTATCTTATCTTTAGTGTCATTTAAAGTCACTGAAGCGGAACATTCACCTTTATTTACGCACCTCCACAAGCTTCCATTTTTATTGTTTTTAGCAAAATTATATCTATGGCTGTTATGAAGAACTGCTTGTTTTCCTTTTTGATTTGTAATAAATTTAAGGTTATCCGGCATTTTCTTGGCTTTCACTGCTTACGCTTCTATTACAACCAAATGAATCAATAACAATGAAACAATATTCGATGTTATCTTTCAAGCATACTTCAACATGACAGCTTCCTTCTTAATTTATAATTGACCAGTCTACACCGTTGTAGCCGATTTCGTATTTTTTGTTCAAAAAGTACTAGTTAGCAACATGATTTTCTAAGAGGTAATAGTTAATGTCTATATACTTACGTGAAATTATATTTAGTTTAGCGTACATAAAGGAAAGCTAATAAATTTTTGAAACTTCTGTAACCCTAGTACTTTTCAGAAACCGAATCAGGATGCAACATTATAATATATATGATATTTAAACCATAACCACTGCTCATTCTAACAAGTCTTAAAATTTCAGTATTTAGTAAACACGACATGATTAGGATTTCAACTTTTTGTAAATGACTGTACCTGTTTTGAAAAAGTAGTCTTTTTGCTACCAAGTCAATTTAGCGATGTCGTTCAAATGCTATGAAGAGAATATGAAGTGTTGATGTATTGCTAGCTAGTCATTTTGCTAAGTAGGTTTTGTCAGATGGACCCGTTACAACGCGGGTAACATAATAACGCTGCTAGTACAAAATAATTACGAACATCCTTTAAACTCTTCCACTCAATTAACTTCACAGGCGACCGGAGTACATACAGCTTTCCTTTAACAGACTTCAGCCGTAATAAGGTTATCAGCTAACGACAGACCCCGAAGCTATAGGGCCCCACAGTTTCCTGTTGTCAGAAATGTATAAAATGCCGTCGATAAGGTCTAAACGACCCCTCTGAAAGGTTGAACTTCAGTACGCTTCATTCGCAAGCGAGATACTAAATGGATTAGGGTAAACAGTATAAAGACCCTTTTGTATCCGAAATTAAATGTCACCCAATATCATTATTCAGGAGTTGACGCACACGATCTGTGTACTCTGTTGTTGCCAGTTTGGTGATCGCGGATTTTATAACCTACGATTGAGCTCGGGAGTTTGGATGAGACGAACGTCAAAAAAGGTCTTCATTTGTCTGATTTTTTTTTCAACTTTAAGCATAATTATTATATTAATTATTAATACTTATAACCAGGATTTGCTGGTTTTTGAGTTTTATGATATTTAATCATAAATATTTTTGTACTGACTTAAGAGAAGGAATATTTAGTCTACAAATATTATACCAAGGAAGCTTCTGATGTAGATATTCGGTTTGGGTAATAAAACCCCTTCCAATCTGCTATTTTCAAATTGTATGCCTCTACTTTGGTTAAATACAAGAAAAAGTAGTGACAATCATGTGTTTCAATATCACCTTTTAATTAATGTGCCACTCACTTCGTCGTTATTAATAATAGTATTTAACCGCGTGACTATTAACTGTTTTGAATGAATTGGGTTCATGCGCTGTTAGATTTAATGTGACGGTTATTCAATGGTTTATTTGATAAGATTACTATTTATTGGCTCAGTTTGGGTGTGGTAGAACGGCATTTTGGAAATTCACTCCTATGCGATATTTATTGGCAAGCTAGAAATTAACTGGCTATTACCTTATTAATTATTCGCACCTAAGTGTCGCCTTGTTAAACGATAAATTAGTGTGCAGCGAATGAACAGTAGAACTCTACGAAAATAAACAACATTGAATAGGAAATAGTTCACTATTTAGTATTTGAAATTAAAACATTGTTGGTAGATTTGTAATTATTGAGTCAACTTATAAATTATCTTTTATCTGTCATATTTATGAAAACGCAAGATATAATCTTTATTAAAAATTAAGATATCCTTTAAACAGATATACCTAGTCTAGGTTTGGCAAAAGTTAGATCTTATTATAAGTATGGTGGAAAATTCATAGCCCATAAATGCATTTTTATGAATATAAAGCTGTACGATTAAACTAAAACTCAAAAGCGTAAGTAACTTAATTATATTATTAGGACAACTTTAATAATTAAAAACTAATTCAAACTCTGTAAATTTTATAATAAGTATCGTTTTCATAGTAATCGTGAGTTACACTATTCATTTTAAAACCACTCCTCCTCCAGGACTTCTCTTGATTATTTGTTGTCCGAAACGTAGAAAGAAGAAGAAGTAGATTTTAGTAAAACGCGAGTAAATCCCGTTTTTTTAAATAATAAGTATCGTGTCGTAGCTATTAAAAATCTTATTAGCTAAGCCATTAATTATATCCGTAATGGCTGTCGAAGATGCAAACTTGCTTGCCATTATTAATGACTATTAAAATATATAAATTGTAAGCAATTTGGACTTTAAATATTTTATAGCTACTTCACACACAGTAGCTTCTATTACTTGAATTTTTATAAAAATGAGTCACACAATTTTGAAGAATCTCGCTCTGTTTTATTCACGTTTACATAACAGATATCAGAGCCTTATGTTTCTCGATAAAAATCTATACTAATTAATATTCGTATCGATTTTTTACGCGATAGTAGATAAGTTATATTAGAGATTAGATTTTTAATTTATAAACTAAAATTTGTTTGAACACGCTAATCCCAGAAACTACTAGTCCGATTTTAATAATTATTTTAATGTTAGATAGCACATTCGAGGAAGGCCATGGCTAGGTTACTTTTTACGGGAAAAACCGTGGTTCCCACGGGAAAATCCATAAACAAGATTATTAGCCGAGGTGTGAAAAGCTAGTATAAAGTCCTGTAGGTATTCTAAATTTTTATTACATTTTTAAAATATAAAATTATTCCTAATCCAATCATCCCCTATGATTAAATTCAAGAACCACGTACAAATTCCAGTCATGGCCGATTTACATAAAACATTCTCATAAAAATACGCACATTTTACAAAAAGATAAAGCCCCAGTATAATTCCGATTCCATGAAAGTAATTCACATGTGGCAATAACGTCACAAAATTATTGGATCACATGACAAAATTATACGGTCGGAAAGCACGGCTCAATTTCCATAACGACCCCCAATAAAGCCTGCTACATGTACCTTCGTAGGCTATTTTCAAGGCAAAACAAAAGCCTATTCGTTGAGCTTTTAGAGAACATAAAAAGCTATTTTTACGTAAATAGCCTTGGCTGTAATTGTTGCTTTAGCTTGACGAGGAAAATTGCGATGGAATCGCTGAAAGGCGGACGTGGATTTTTCTTAAAATTATGTAGGAATAATTATTTCAAGAGATAGTTTTTTTTCTATAAGTACGGTTTTATATATATATTTTCAAGAACCTTTTTTATTTTGGGTTAAATATGAAATGTATTCTGGAAACAAATAAATTCTTAATTGATGAAAAATCACCAAAGTGATTCAGTGCACCATAAACCCCATGTTGCACCTGCATTGTATCGAGCCATTCTATAATGTACCTTAGCTACGTCAACCGACTACCGGATTAATAGGAAAAGTGATCTAGCATTGGAATTTTCGGACTATTATATTAGGACTATTATAGGAAAATATTAATAACCTGGACCTATAATCATATATATGATATCATATGTATATCGACCCGCTAGATAGCATGCGGTATTTTATGTTATCACACACACATCAGAACTATAGTATATATTTGGGTTTGTTTTATTTTAAATCCCTGATATTTTATAATAGGATGTTATGACTGATATTGTATCAGAGAACAAATGCAAGAGATTCCCAGTATCATTATTTAGGTGATTTATTTTCCCATTTTGAATATAATGGCTCTATGTACGAGCAACAATATGCACAAAATAATGTAAGCTACCCACCTCGCTGGCATCTTTATTTAAGGAAAGTTAGCTATTTCATCGTGAGATTTACAGACTCCAGGGTGTTGAGACCGTCTTGGCAGAAATGTAGACGAGCAACTTTACGAGTAGGGTTAGGCACTTTGTGTTTATTTCTTTGTTAGAACTTGGAACATATTTTAACAAATCGACACCGAATTGGCTAGAGACTTCAGTGTGAAAGTTTTGGTGTAATCGTTAGAAAACTTTAATCTTTACATTTATTTATAACGTCGATAAATATCGAATAATGTAAAACTAAAAGGCAAACGACTGTTGTCAACTTCTGAAAACGTACCTATTTATATGCTCGATTCTACAATAAGCCTTTTCTTTACAAGTTGTTTTCAAAAATAATTTCTAATCTCTTTCCCTGTTGAAAAATCATAACCTCCTCCTTATTACTGAGGGTCGTGAATCCCTATTATCGTGTTTCGGACCGTAGCTCGCCACATTGGCTGCTTAAGCTTGGCTTAAGCAAAGCGGTAAAGTGCGGGTTGGTAAATGTCACATGTCCTTCAAGTTCTCAGAACATGCCAGCTTCCTCACGATGTTTCCCTTCGCCGTTAAAGCACGTGTTTTACAGCGAAAATATTTTTTTCTAGAAGATATATCCAGATTTGCGTGGCGAGGTTTGAACCCCCGACCTTCGGAATGAAATTCAGATGTGCTTTCATTAAGTCAACACGGCTATTTGGCAGAGGGAAGGGCATTATGTATATTTTTGGCTAAGGTTGTTCGGACCTAGTCCATCCTTCTAACTGGGCTACGTCCTCTTGGTCGGTTACCGCCTGTAACCATCAGTTGTTCTAAGTTGTGCCCTACTTTTTTGGACCATAACCAAAACCATAACCAACTGACCACAAACAATTCAAAATGATGAAGATGAAGGAAATCCGTTACCCTCTATCCACCTTATCCCAAGAAACAACTCAATTTATTATGTTATAAATCTTCAGGAGCCCAACAACTGTTCCTCAAATCCCTGAGCCTCGAAAATGTCACCAAGCTGTCCGTATAATCCTGAATAGCTACTATATAGGCATAGCTATAACCGGAGGCTTGTGGTTTGTGCTGAGTGAATTGTCCAACTAGATTCGGGCATCGGATACTTAAAACTTGACTTTAACTATATTTTTTAATGTCACGATGAATTTTGAAGTAGCAACGATTTGCTATATTTCTGGTACGCAAATATATTGCTAGTTGCAAAAAAAAATACTAACAATGTACAAAATTGTTTGACGACCATCTCTTGTGTTCTCTCTCAGTGTTTTAAACGACTTTAAAAAGGAGCTTCTAGAGGACTAGGTTTTTTTGTTTTTATTTGTATTATTTTTGTTTGAAATGGGTAGTTGGTTATTTTCAATCATTAAACTCGATCCCTATTGATTTTTGGTAAAATTATATCTACTTCTGTAAATTCACCCATCTCTATAGATTTTCCTTACTTCGTATAAGCATTATAGACTAAGATAACACGGTCAGAGCTTAGCTTCTACATTGTTATTTGCCTCTGAAACATATTCAAGGACACGACTACTTAATAAATAGATTTCCACTCAATAGAGTTGAAAATTAATTACTTAAACAATAGTAAACTAGACATTGAGTGAATAAGTACAATATATCTTCGTAACCTAACGCCTACGAGTAACAAATTCATGCTAATTACATATTACGAAGCCTTGCACATCAAATCCGGTGTTAAGCAATGTTCATTGTTTGAACGAACAATTTACCCACAAGAATAATCTTTTGATACTTACCTAGCCTATTAAAATATCTGCAGAAAGGAAACTGGTAGAATTACTTACTTAATCGCGAATGTGCTGCACCTTAATTCTAAAATCTGTAAACGGAAATCTGTATCGATCACGAAAGTTAAACGAAAATTTGATATTCTGACTATTATTGAAAAATGACTAGTATAAGTTCTATATTGTTTTTATGAAATGATGAATTTTTAAAACATTAGTAGTACATAAATTATATGTAAGCTGACAAATGTTCTGAAGCGATATTCAGATGAGACCTTAAGGTCCGACAAGTATAAGATTAAAATATCTGCAGAAAGGAAACTGGTAGAATTACTTACTTAATCGCGAATGTGCTGCACCTTAATTCTAAAATCTGTAAACGGAAATCTGTATCGATCACGAAAGTTAAACGAAAATTTGATATTCTGACTATTATTGAAAAATGACCAGTATAAGTTCTATATTGTTTTTATGAAATGATGAATTCTTAAAACATTAGTAGTACAAAAATATATGTAAGCTGACAAATGTTCTGAAGCGATATTCAGATGAGACCTTAAGGTCCGACAAGTATAAGAAAAGAGTGATTGTTCAGATGACAGGTGACAGACTGAAATAAAAAAGGAGTAAATATGGTGTCATATTTATGTGCCCAACAAAAAATATGAGCAGAGAGTTTCTTCTTTACATATTTTTAGTTAATTTAATTTATTGGTTGCAAATTACAATGGCCAATAGACGAATAAATCAAACTCTTTCCACAATAGTGTGCTTTGGTTAGCTGGTAGATAATGCGTTAAGCTCGCCTTTTTTGTATCATAATATATTATTTACAAATAGAGTTATAAATAAATAAACAACCCTAGGAGTGAAAGACTACAAACTCAACAAACTATAAAATTGTCAGTACCTTATTCGTAATTGTCATCCACGGTTGTCTGGAAAAAAATGCTTTGAGCAATAACACCGCCGTTTGTATATTAAAGTATTTTCTATAAACCTTATTCTAAAAATCGAAGTAGGAATTCAAGCATCCCAATATATATTCAGATTATACACATTACCTTCAGAATGCAATATTTCATCACTGGCTCGTTTAAATAACTGCCAGGTTATCCACAAATGAACTGATCGTGCATGCCCCGGCTTCGGAATACGCGATTTCGCAACATCGATTGTCTGTAATTCCTGCCATGCGTGCTTCAGCGACATTCGAGGCTGTATGCCTCTCGTATAGGATTAAGGATCGGTATTGTCATGACGTCATGGATTACGGAATATGTGTTGACGGATCGGCAAGTCAAAGGGCTGGCTATATCACAATAAAATGAAGCGCTAATTTACTGTGGGGTTGATAAGTTGTCGATTGACAAGCGTAGTACATAACAACAACCAACTAGATGGACGGATTAGGTGTAATTATGGTGGACGAAATTTTCAACTATTAAAGAAATATAATATGGAAAATCCTTACTTATATTCTTAAGTGTTTTATATAATAAATGTAACGAGAGTCTGTGATCTTAAGAATGCAGCGTGGCAATAGCTTTGGAGTTTTAGGTAATATTTTTAAGAAATATCATTTATATATATAATGCCATTAACTAAATAAACCCAGGTGAATTAAGTATACCGACAGACACGTAATTTTCTACAAATCAAAACCGTAGTCACATAATACTAAACTATTCGTGTCATAAAATATATATTTTTAAAATACAATCGAAAATGTTTTGTAGACGGTAGACGCCTTAGCAAAAAGTTAATGACCTAGTGGTTATGGGTCATAGTTCTAGAATTGCAGTTATTACTGACAAATCACCGATTGTGAAACAGTTTACGGTAATAAAAGCAATTAGCAAGAATTTATTGGTACATTTTAGAAATGTTACAAATTGATAACATGACACATTTAACCCGGAGCGGGGTAGAACAGCGAATTCATACTGTATTAAGCTTTATGCAATATTTACCAAGAAATAACCATAATAGTCAAATAAACCTGTTTTGGTTAATTAACTAATTTAGTTAACTAACATTCAGTTGACATTATTATTAGTCCGCTGTTTCATCGTCGGGTAATCTCAACGAACGAGCGTTTTCTTTTTCTTTCTTTTCTTTCTTTTTTTTCACACAACAACATCTATTCCTGTGGTAAGCTCTAAGCTTGTGTTACGGGTACTAGACTGATATACTTAATATAATAGTCATACATATATAGATATTTTTTATTATACTATACATATTAAACACCCAGACCAAGGAGATCGTGCCTGCAGAACATACAAACACTTTCTTCGACCTCGGCGGGAATCGAACCCGCTACCTCTTGCGCCGCAAGCGGACCCGCGCCCACCGCGCCACTGAAGCAGTCATGGTGGTTTGCCGTTTATTCCGTCAGCGTATCGTCACGACTCGTAACGGAATCACAGCGTGTCCGCAGCGACTAATGCGACAGAGACGCGACGCCTGCGTTTGACATAGAACATGTCGCTCTATGTCAAACGCAACGTCCATGTTGACCTACTAAAAACTAAGTACGGAATAAGGTATCAAAATAATTATTTTCAAATAATGCTAAGTCCTTAGATTTACAAATTTGATACCTACCTGAAACAAAAAAAAAAACATACTTTACAAGCCGACCAGATAATATGCCATAACATACATTAAGTTTAATAAAGTTTTGTGCATAACTTTTACATATTCCATTGTATCCTCAGTTTAAACCTGCTAGGCGGCTAACCCATTGTGAACTAAAGATATTCAGTACCCAGAGCTAAATGGAGTCAAGATTTCAATAAAATCAATATAGGAAACAGACACCACATACATATATTAGAATTTACTGGCGGCACAGGTTAACGTTCTGTCAGTTTTCAAAATAGCTAACAGAATAAGGCATTTATCTTAGTAACTTATTTATGATAATGCATTTCGTATTTGCAACACATAGGTAACAGCAGGAAATTATTCATAACGGGAAGATAATTGGCAACGAAGCTTAATTTAGAACTAAAATAGTTTTGCATTATTGTATCCGAAGATATCGTTTTAGCCGTAATGAGTCTACTGCAGGTCATAAACCTCCCTCAAAACAATGAGGTGGTTTGCCGATACTCGACAAGCTTGGCATGCGGGTTGGTGGTGAACTCAGTTTTAAGTGTTGTGTCCACCACTCCACGAAAACACTGCTTCCCATCTTCTGGTTAGATTCCTATGACCGGATTCTACAGCTGCCACGAGAAGAGAAAAGGAGCAACATTGTAATACCAGTGCCCGTGGCTAACCGAAGCTAATTGTATAGAAATTTAACAAAGTAGAACCATACCTTCTGCTTCTATAATTTTATTGTCACAAAGTGCGAAATTGCCCAACGGTAATTGCCATGCACATGGGAGATTCTCACGCTATTGTGGCTTGCTTCTTAGCCTGATTCGGAATGCGCTTGCCCTAAGACAATGGATTTGTCGCTCTGAGCGCTCGCCACGGCGTCACTTCTGCGGAATCCGGGGTCCGAGTTACTTTACTTTTTTTTATTTATTTATTTATCAGACACACAAAACACATTACAACATTTACAACTAAACTATTTTTATCTAAACCTAAGATCTATGTTGCAACATAACTATAAGTGTGCACTTCAGGTTAACGAACTTAATACATTATAAAACATAGAGATGATTTTTATACCTTGGATTTTGTCGAACTATTTGAATAAATGTCAGACAGAACTAATCTGTCAAATGAAAAATTGGCCCTAAAAGAATGTAGGAGAAAAAAATGGCGTTCAACTGAGAATTTTTTTTTACACTTTATAAATTTATTTAACTCGACACTGGCAAATTGTCGCTTCAAGCGCAAAGTCCAATTAAAAGAAACTGAACTGAACCAAATGTATCATAATAGGCTAGATAACTAATAAGTTAAGACCGTCATTTATATTATATAAAAAAATCTACCTACACTTGTTTTTTTTATTCAAACGAATATTTAAGACGTTTCAGTGCATTGAAGTTTTCCTTGACCTATTTGTGAATGAAATGGGCACTCCGGGACCGTGACGCTCTATACATAATCTTGGCACTTTAAAATTAAATTGTTAATGCGAAAAGTATGTGCTTCCTATTCTTGGACGGGCTAACTGACATATATATGTCAGTTAGCCCGTCCAGTTATCTTACCTATTGTTACTTCTCATAAAATATATTATACTTATATATTAAAATTATGCACTAAATCCTAAATGCACAACCAAATGCGTATTTATGTTATATATTTATTTTTTTGTTTTGGTTGTTTTAGTTCCGTAAAAATATAATTTTATTTTTCTGTATTTGTGTTGTTGAAATAAATGTCTTTCTTTCTTTTTTCTTTCTTTCTAGATGAAAAGTAGAGTCGTGAGTAAATTGTATATCTAACTAACTCAAATAAATTGTATATGTAGGTAAATTAGACATCATCACACTCTGAAATATGCCACACCCATATAAAATATTTTTAGAATGCGTCATGCCTTTTTCTTCTTCTTAGACGTAATCTCATGTTTGAGGAACGTGTCTATAATTTGTCATCAGCCTTGTCACTTCTCTCCATCGGCGGAACCGTTAGAACTCTAAGAAAGTAAAATCACGCGGTCCCTGGATACCTATCATCTCATTTCTGATTAATTAGAAGTCAAGATGCAATGTACCGTACTACGGATCGCGTTCATTCAATATTTCTACACGATTGCCCCACCGTGTTGCAAACGCGGACGCCCTGTGAAAATATAGAAATCCATTCTCAAGGCAAATTTTGTTACACCTCGTGAGCACAGATTTTGGTTCTGATTAATGTTGAATTAGAGCGATTATCTAGCTAACTTGCTCTGACGTAAACTATGAAGTTATCTTTATATCCCACTATAGTATAAACGCTATTTTTTGTGAGGATATGAATGTGTGAAGATGTTTGTTGCTCTAGTTATTGTTCACGCAAAAAGTACTGAATAGATTGTTATGAAACTTGACAATAATATAGCTTACATATTGGAATAACACACAGGCTACTTTACCGCAGTAAATACATTATATAATATGGTCTTCACGCGAAAATGAATTATTTTATAACTCCCGATTTGGATGAAATTTGGCACGGACATAGTTATAGCCACAGTAATAACAAAAGTATTAATTACCGCGTGAAAATTATATTACTAAGCGGGCAACGCCGCAGGCGAAAAACAAGTTTGCTATGAAGACATGATAAAAGCCGAGACTAATGACTAACTCACTTTTTACTCGGAATACTCGTGCTGTCTTAAGCAAATGTCAGAACCTATTTTAAAACATTATCATTTAAATCATCAGGATATAAACGTCGGTATGATTTTAAATGGGTTTAAATAAAACTTGAACTAAACAAATGTTTAACCTTTAGTTTATTATGACTTGTTAGAGATCATCTTTGTTACCGTTATAATTTCGTATAAAATAAATTAATGATTTTTGACAGTTCACATAACACCATTTAGCCTTTTCGATTTAGAAATAAAGTACTACAAAGATCGTACCTGTTCTAAAAAAGCCAGCTCTATAACTCTTCGAATTTTAAATTAGCCGACATAAATTAAAATATTTACGACTTTTGCTTTCCTGTGGGACATTATTGAAATAAACCAGCTCAATGTTTTCCTCAAAAGCAGAATGCAAAATTTGGTGCAATCAAAAGCACCCCTACTTACGTTGCTATTGCTGGGACACAGAGACTTCTCGGTTGACGAGAAAGATTAGACCTAAACTCACTTTGGCCAAGTGCACATTGGTGAATGTCAAATGGTGCAATAACAAAATTGCTTAAACATTTTTATTTCAGTCACGAGTAAGAAGATTTAGTTATATTTAAGAGACCCTAGATTCTAATAAGATTGCTGTAACATGAGTAAGCCGAGTCAACAATAATTAATGACAAAGTGAACAGTATCATAGGCGCTAACGCAACCTATTGTTCTTATACACTCTAATCTAAATCAGTGTGTAAGTAGTTTGCATTACAACGGTTAGAACATGCCCTTGTAGTTTCATAAGCATTCAAATTTATTCAATGTGGCCACCTCAATTAGCACATTTGCGCTGTTTTCTTTAGACATAGGCCTTCTAGCCTTTCTACTAAATTAAAAGCGGTTGTAATCGTTTTTTGGTTAGTTAATTTAGTGGTATACTCGATGTGTAATATATTTAATTTAAATATTGCATTCAAACTATTCTTGGTGTTTTCTATTTATTGATATGTATATACAAAAAAGTATGTACATATAAATGTATTTTTATCAGTCACCCCAAGTACAAGCTCTGCCAAGTTTGAGTTTATATTGAATAGAAAATAAATTAATAGTATATTGTACATAAACAATTACATGCAAAATGCATTATTTTCGACAATTAATTATCTTCTCCTAGAAGCGCCACTTATGTAAGTTTCCGAAAAAAATTGGAGCTGTTAGAATGCAATACAAAACGTAACTCTTGTCATATACCAACCGGTCCAGTTCAGCCCGGTCTGACTAGAATGCCCCATTCGGCAAGCAATCGGACCGGACCAGACCGAGCCGGTTGGTGTGTGGATGCCTTAAACTAAATTTCCATTGTACCTAACTACGAATATCTGTCCTTTATGATTAGATTGGTCCTGTATTTTATGATGAAAATACTACATTGTTTGGGATTTGAACACAAATCAGCATGCATTATTAAAACACTAATTTTGTTATGTCCATAACTCTGTGCAAAGCTTAATTCATTCACGGACAATAGGCTAAAACTAGTCTGTTAACATTTTGTTGCGATTCGATATAACATTAATTTTGTCAAACCTAACTTTTATTTATTACATACTAGTGGCCCGGCCAGCTTCGCATGGGTTTTTATTAAAAAAAAATTCCCGGCAATTATTCGATTTTTTCTCGCCTTTTAAACCTTCCCTAGACCTCCACGAACATTTCAAGACTTTGATAAGATAAATCCGTTCAGCCGTTCTCAAATTTTAATCAGACTAACGAACAACAATTCATTTTTATTTATATAGATAACTAGATTCTTGATTTTGAACAATCTTCAAGCATCCATAATTTGATAAATTTGAAATTTTGTTACAGTGGTCAGTACTTTATTTATAAAGAATGCTTCCTTCTCCTCAAATATTCTACCATATAAAGTAGTAACAATGTAACTTGTAATAGGCGTCGATTGCGAAGAACTTAGGGTTCAACACAAATTGCCATAAGCCATCGCCTACAGCAATAAGCAATCACAAATTGACTCGTGACAGATCTCTCATTCGTCGATAGCGGAGTCGGTTAATAAGGATTTTGCAAAACTCCAACTGTCACGACTATGATCATCTAATATCACGATGTTAAATGGATAGAATGTCTCGTACCTTGAGGCTTCTGGGACCACTATTTCCCATGACGATACAAAGCAATTTTATGGGTACTACGTTTCAACATGTATTTCCACACTCATTTTCATGTCGATGCGTTGTGCGAATATGCACGCAAATTGACGCATTCATAGCGAGCGATCATGACTCTAACATTTTGTGGTCATGCTGCTATTATAGAACTCTCTATTCTTGAAACCTCTAAGCTTGCCTTTGCCTTGCTTTTGTTTGAAGTTTGAGGCAACTTGCATACCCATTATAAGATATCCCAGCTTCTTTATTACGTTGGTACCATACCAACGTGATAAAGAAAAGGTTTGAAGCACTATGCAAGGTTTCAACATCTCAGAAATAAATGCTGCGTTTCCATAATTTCAGACATCCGCCAGCCTTAACGTCGTTTTCGCAGAAACAAGATGCCCAAGGCTGAGATCAATAACACTTTTCCTGTCCTTTTTCCACTACAATAGGTAAATAAGATGATGTGAAACGTTTACGAGTGCCCCTCTGTTTTGCGAAACGACAACCTGCCCATTGCATATTCCTCATGGCCGAACCCGCGGTTTCCAAGTATCAAATTTATTTTTATGTATATTTTTATTGTTTGCCGTGTGGATTGTCGTCTCCTTAGGGGCTGTTTGTATGCGGGCCGAGAAGAATTACGTGCGCGACGGAGCGGATCCACTTTAGCAGTAGCGATAAAACAATTTGTTTAGAAAATGTGCTGTATAATACTGCATGGATCATGCAAACCGGATTCCGAAACCCACGAGTTTGTTTAGTTTGTGTTTATTTTATCGACGTGTCTTTTGGGAGTTAGCGAGCGAGCTAAAATGCATTTTTCCGTGAAACATCGCGTCCTCGCGTTGCGGAGAAACTCGTTTTAAATTTCCTGATGCATAGGATTGTATAATTTGGTTAGGTTAATCTCGTTGCGAGTAGCGTGGAGTCGGTCAGTTTTCAATTTAGCATTTGAATGGTTTACTCGTTGTTTTGGAATAAACTGTGTTAATCCGGCACCGCAGAACACATAATGCGCGATTACATGGCGTCGGATATCTCTGAACCGTTAAATATTCCTTAATCCGCGCGTAAATAATTAATGCTGATACGAACGTGCTCGTATTGTTTTTCGATATAATAGTACAAACAATACGGGTGTTTTTAGTAACGAATTTCACCCTGATTCCATTATGAGCCTGAGGACTATAATAATATTAGGAATACCGTATCATTAAGAGCTGTAGGTGTACGTACCTACTGTTATCAAAATACCATTTAAACATACAAATAAAACTTATACAAAATGTCATCGCTTTATCCATCTTAAATGAATGCCAAAGCGTTTTGAAGTACCTCAAATTGCAGAATAAGAAATACTAGCGTGCACGGCTAAGCTGGATTTCATAATTCACTAGAATCTGAATAATTTATCTCGTGTATGTTGAGTCACGTTTAGTTGCGCCCTGCGGAAATGTTTCCGACGATTATTTTACTGATGCCAGCTAAGCGATAAGCGCAGCGGGTGCAGAAATGTGAAGTACCTTATTAAAGTATAATTGTAGTTAGAACTATTACACACGATTCTTGCAACTATTAAGTACACTATTTAATTTTTCCCACCACATTTTTTATGGGTTACGTGCGCAATTCTGTATTACAATAACAACACTAACCATTTTATAGACCACAATCCCGAAGGTATGAGACAGTCGGGGATGGAACAAGAAGATATTGATGGTATCAATTTTCTTGAAGATAATTAATTACTCACTACAAACTATTCATGGCTATAGACTAAAAATATTAAATGCAAAAAAAAAATTTTTTGACAATAGTTTCGCTTCAAATTGATCAAAATTTGACAACGTTTAATAA
Source organism: Gymnoscelis rufifasciata (assembly GCA_929108375.1). Taxonomy (NCBI): domain Eukaryota; kingdom Metazoa; phylum Arthropoda; class Insecta; order Lepidoptera; family Geometridae; genus Gymnoscelis; species Gymnoscelis rufifasciata. The sequence continues at coordinate 3,854,337 of OV815302.1, read as the reverse complement.
AAAAGATTATATTTAAATTCATCCAGCCAAAAAAGTTGCAATGTACCAATGAACCGATTATTTTCCTTTTTTACTCATTGCTAAGTTTAATGCTTTCATACATAGCCTAAAGCTTTTTGCGTTGCAATCACTTCAAAATTCGAATGTTTTCCAAAATTAATTATATTCGGGTTTTTATAGGGTTTCGTAATACATGTAATTTTTAGAATTCGCTACGCTAGTATACTCTCACATAGCCTAAAGCTTAGTGCTTTCGTTGCAAGCTCTCTTTGAAAGCGGCGTTCGGGTGTGAACGCTGTAGTTTCTTTAGCTTTGCTATGATGATCGCTGCTATTACAAATTCTATTCAGCTAACTAGTTGATTCAGACCAGTCTAAGAGAAAACTGTATTTTGTCACGTAACTTTATCCTCTTGCAAGCTGTAAAAAAATCTCGGAAGATGGCTAAAGAAAAGGATCTAAATCCATATTGTATTTTATTTAAATAACTAGTAGGGCCCCGCGGTGTTACCCGCGTTTTAATTAATTTGCCCGCGGAATGTACACTTTCCCGCGGTTTAAAGTAGCCTATGTCCTTTCTGAGGCTCTAGAGATTCTGTGTACTAAATTTCATTCAAATCGGTCCAGTAGTTTTCGCGTGAAAGCGTAACAAACAAACTTACATTCGCATTTATAATATTACTAGCTGACCCCAGCAAACGTTGTTTTGCAAAATGAAAAATTGATAGTAGCTGATTCTCCAGACCTACTGTATACGCATATAAAATTTGGTAAAAATCGGTAAAGCAGTTTCGGAGGAGTACGGTAACTAACATTGTGACATGAAAATTTTATATACTTTTGATAGATATGATCTTTGACGTTAGGAACACACCTACATTGCTTAGACAACAGTGAGTGCTTGTAATTTAATATGAACTTTATACCATAGCAATAAAGCTCAAATTGACTACGTTTTAGTTACAAATCATTTGTATGGGAAAAAGAAAAGGGCTATTTTTAGGGTTTTTCCAGCAATAATTCTAATTTTTCTCGCCGTAAAAACCATCCTTGAACTTCAACGAACATTTTAAAAAAAGATTTGGCCAAATTGGTCTAGGCGTTGTTGAGTTATGCGCTTACCAACACATTTTGCGATTCATTTTTATATTATAGATATATAATATAATATTTTAGGGATTAGGGATTGTTAAATTGTAAATAAATCTTGGAGAACCATGGAAGGTATCATATATATTAACGTATTTGTTTATATAAACAGTTCGTTTCTATTAAGGAATTTTAATATCTTTTAGATATTCTATTTATTTAGATACGAGGAAAGTTGTATCAATATAATACGTAGCGGTACTTTGATATTCGTACTAAAAATCCGTTACCAACATCATCATTATTTTTTACCATTACCCCACATTACATGAAGTCTGCGCAACATCCTTTTTCCTACCATTTTTCTCGGTTACTCATCTCAACACTCAACCCTTTCTTACACATGCCAACCTTCACTCCTACCTCCTTGGTATTGGCCTCCATGGTATGGACATATGATGAGAAAGGAATTTCATGAGACGAGAAGAGTGTTAGATATGACATGTGTGTTGATGGATATGTGGGAAGAGGTATCCATCAACACACATGTCATATCTAACACTCTTCTCGTCTCATGAAATTCCTTTCTCATCATATGTCCATACCATGCGAAAAACTTATAACCGTTCGGATAAAATCGTGTTTAAAGTAATCAAGCCCAATGCGATAGAATAAATACATACATGAAGGGATAAAAACTAAGAAATCTTACATAAAGTACACAGTATATACCTTTTTTATGATCTATGTTTATCCACAATCTCACTTGATGGTAAATGTCGATGTGGACTAGGATGGATCACAAAAATCTTTTAAATGATGTAAGAAATACGAACAGTTCCTATCTAGCTTTTCCCTTTAAGAGAGCACTTAATGTAAATTAGTCATATTACATAAAAAAAAATCGTAACTATTAAGTTACATAACTTAACATACCCACTGATTAATAGATAAATCGTCAATTTTAGACATAAATAAGTTTTGCTTAATTTAATCACAGTTTATTGAGAATGTAACGTTATTGTAAAAGGCCCATTACATCATAAGGTATGTTAGAATGTTGCAAAGATCTTTGAGTTAAACGAGGTGCCAAAGTGATTTAACTAACAATTTAGATAAATTACACTAAGTGGGTAAAGTACATTGGTCAATTTTCAGGCAATACAAAATAATTATACAGATACAACATCATTTATATTCCTTGTTTGTTTTGTAAGCTTGAAATAAATTGATAAATCTGTCATTGTAATTCATTCTCATCATCACTTTTCATCCAAAAAACTTGCCCAATAAGCCCATCAATTACTACTAATCCATATCGCAATTATTAAAAAATAACGAATATTGCCTAATTGTTCAAAGTCAAAGTCAAAACGTTTATTTCCTTAGAAGCCTATGCTTACATGGGTTCTTACGACCTAATTAAATAAAAAAAAAAAACAAAGTTTATAGAGTTCAACAAAAATTAACTTATTAAATAGGTAGGCTAGCTACAAACATTCAAACACAAATACACAAAAAAATTTCATATTTTGTATTAAACAGAATTATTATTAAAGTTAATTATCAAATTCCGAAACACTTGGTTTAACTTTTTGAAATGTAGTTTCTATAATCGGCAATTGTATATAATTATTTTCCAAATAGACACTCCAGTTTAAGCTAAAAATAACAGTCTAACCCTACCGAACTTTCGCCCAAAAGTTTGCAATATACGGCAGTTGCTAAACGGTCTAAGCTGTTTCCAAAAGAGCATTAACCCTTCAAAAACCAATTAGCATCCGTCAATCAAACATGATCCCCAACATCTGCTCAGAAGGCGTTGGTAAAACAAGCACGGAATACTCTGGGAATGGCTTTCCAATTTTCTGTCGCACGAATGAGTGACAACGAAAATCCTATGGGTGCCGTGAATGCCCCACCAATGATGGGACGTGCGTGCCCCGCCTCAATCATTGCGGGGCGAACTCAGGTGTCAGCGGCAAAAGATGCTGCACATCACGTCAGAATACATTGCAACTTTCTTCAGAAAACGCAAAACTAATCAAATACTCTCACCACTCACTACTATGTGTCATCATTTGAATGACATGTGATTGCTTCTTTTCAAACATCGCGGGTTAAACTCAGTGACGATGGTCAGTGATAAAAAGGTGCTGCACACCACATTCTCAAGATACAAGCAGATTTGCTTAGTTTGTGCTTCGCTGACTTGTATTTTTTGTGATTTGTATTTTCTTTTATGCTCTGCTTTGGAAAATAAATGATTTATTATTTATTTATTTACACAATTTTTGGAAAACTAACAGCTAGGTTATGAATTACGTATCAAATTATATTATAATTAACATGTGCCAAAACAAATAGGCACATTTTAATTTTCATTGAAAACACGTCAAAAATATACTTTTACAATATTTTTTTACATATAAACTATAAAAACATCTGAGAAAACCCTTGAATGACGGAAAGAACTTACATGTCCCAATCTCAGTGTCCCTAATTAAATGGCCAGCCAGCATTATTTGAACAAATAGCACTACGATAATCTATCAGCTATACTGTAAAGAGGTTTAATGTTTAAGAAGTTGTTATTGTTTGTATAATCGGGCACATAGATTACTAATTATACTTACATGTAAGAGATATGGAATATGCTTTAGACTCGTTGGAAAATAAAAAATAAATTCACAATTCGGTTTAACCAAAGAGTGTCCCTAATTAGTTGACCACGGCTGTATATAGATATTTTTTATTATAAATACAAATTAAACACCCAGACCAAGGAAAAAGTGCTTGCAGAACATACAAACACTTTCACCCTCGGCGGGAATCGAACCCGCTACCTCTTGCGTCGCAAGCGGACCCTCGCCCACCGCGCCACTGAGGCAAAGATACTGCTCATCCTGAGAAAATCCCTTCAACATTCTAAACAAACATATGCTTAATGCGATGATCTGCCAAATCACATCTATGTTTCATCCAGGTTCAACGCAAAATCAACAACTCACTCAACGGAGGAGAAATCTCTAATAATCAGCAATTTTGTTGCGTATATAAATTGCATATGAAGTTCATCGATTTATATTGAGTTTACAGGTCGTATGTTCAGAGCCTTTTGTCAGGCCCGTACCAAGGAAGGTTAATTACAAAGATGTCAGACAGGGATTAGTTTGATAACGGTGGAGGAAAATGTCGTAAAACCGCAGGTCAGTTAGTTCCTGCTCAACATGATTTTATTGCAGTCCAATTTGGTATATTTCCGGTTTTCTGCGTCTTCTCTGAAGTTTTTCAAAATGATTAATAGTAAAATTAATGGGCGGTCTTATTGCTTTACGCAATTTTCTTCTTTTTCTTGTTTCTTCCGGTACTTAATTAACTAATATCGATAATTATAATTATACTTCAGACTAGACGAAACTGTACTTGCAATATATCAGATATCTAGAGGTAGTACCCGCAACACAAGCTTTAGTTCTTACCACGGGGCTAGAAGCTGTTGTGTGGATTGTCCAGTAATATTTATTTATTTATATTAATGTTGCTTCGATCCCTATCTCGGGGAGCGGAGTGCCATTAAGCTGAGACTGCTCCTTTTTTGGTACATGGCAGCACAGCCTGGCAGCTAATTATCTGCTTGTGGTTTTTATGTTATTTTTCTTTTGTCTGTTCGTTTATGCTGTCTACTGTTTGTTCATGTACCATAAATAAATTAGCATTTCATTTCATTAAAAATATATATTACCATTTTCTGTATTTTACAACGCAGCAAAATATCACTTTAAAATAGCAATTAAACTCAATAATTTACTCCAAATCCACCCCTGCACGACCTATATCCAGCGATTGAAAGCAAATCATGACGCGTGTTCGCGATTAGATTACAATCTCATTTCCATAAGTGTACCGAACCACATTTCAGTACTGCAATCTGGAATACTGCGATAGCTAACGCAATTTCACGGATGGCGTTATAATAACGAATTTCCTAACTACGTTTGCCCTGAACTAGGCCTATACTCAATTCAATATTTAACGTGTATGTATACGTGTGTATGTATGTATATCTTTTATCTAATATATAAAATTCTCGTGTCACGGGGTGCGTAATCGAACTCCTCCGAAACGGCTTGACCGATCCTCATGAAATTTTGTGAGCATATTGAATAGGTCTGAGAATCGGCCAACATCTATTTATCATTTTCAAAAAAACAAAAATTTTGCATTATAGCGTTTGCTGGGGTCAGCTAGTCTTATATATAAAATTCTCGTGTCACAGTTTTCGTTCCCTGACTCCTCCGAAACGGCTTGACCGATTCTCATGAAGTTTTGTGAGAATATTCAGTAGGTCTGAGAATCGGCCAACATCTATTTTTCATTTTGCAAAACACCGTTTGCTGGGGTCAGCTAGTAATATATAAAATTTTCATGTCACAATGTTAGTTACCTTACTCCTCCAAAACGGATTTACCGATTCTTACAAAATTTAATATGCGTATTCAGTAGGTCTGAGAATCGGCTACTATCTATTTTTCATTTTGCAAAAGAACGTTTGCATATAAAATTAAACAAACATAGTAATTAAATTAATATAATATTAAAATAATGAAAATTATAGCTTTAGGTATCTGCTTACGATGTTTTGTTTTTTTTTTTTCGTTTTATATATCATTTATTTTGTAATTATTGTTTAGATTAGCAAAGATAATGAAGATAATTTGTCAGCCTAGTCAACTAATGATCTAAGTACATGTAATAAGGTTTCAGGTGTTTTTAAATCCCATATAGGAATAAGTGTTAGGTGTCAAAATGATCAGAATTGAAAATGAAATCAAAAGAAGTGAAGATTCGCGCTAAACAAAAATAATGCCTTGCTTATACCGAGGAAACTAATAATTACGACTCTCTTGTCGAATAACATAATATCAAATCAAAAGGTTTAGGTAACCGTTGGCGATTATCACACTGCCTCGCATCAAGCTGTTGCGTTTTGACGCATCTATGCGCGTATTTGCGGGAATGCAGATTTGCATCATCTTGGGGTTATTACGTTCTCAAGCGCGTAGTTGCGTTTTGTGGACATGTCATTCTAAGCTATCCATTTTCTAATATTCGTAATTTTTTCCCTCAATCACGCATCGGGTTACATGGGTCGGCCGCTGTGCCATACCTAACGTCTCGCCCGCACCCACGCGTGGGATGCATGTTACTCGGCTTGTAGGCGCGTGATCTGCATGAAATCTGTTGCATGAAACTGCATGAGCGTGTGTTGGAATGTGCGTGTTTTCTATACAAACGGAGATACCTATAAGCAACGTTAGAACACGGATTCACGTGCTACGCTGCATTGTGCGGGGCAATGTGAGAATTGCCCTGTATAAATAGTATAAACATTGACATCATAGGTGTGCGATATCTTCTTCAGGACCTCACCTATCTATTCACTATTCACAAACTCTTAAATTTCGGTATACAGATGCATTCGGGGTGTTCCTTTCAGCTTGTTCTTAGAACCCCGACTGAGGAAACCCACTTTTATGTATATTTTTGTATCCCTTAAAGTACAATAGCTAGATTCATTTTTAATACGAGCTGACTCTTTAAATCTCTAGAATCCTTACATGGCCGCCATCATCTCCGAAAAAACTACGCGCTGCGCATGTTTTATTTAGCAAACCAAACATTTTCTTTTGCCTCTTTTGTGGTGTCAATTTGTAGCAATTCCAAGAATATCCTTTCCCTATAAAAGTTATAATTCTCATTAAAGTGTAAGTGGGTGATTTCTGGCGCGCCGACCCGCTCATACAACTCCCAAAAAAGTTCTACAGAAAATAATTCTTATTGCCAAGTAAAAGCATAACTGGTAGGTATAAAGCTTATATCGGGACTGTACAGAAGGGTCGCTAGGCTCGTGTGTCGAATGTATAACGAAGGCCCACATTTTGTTGGTGTTGCCAACACAATCAAAACTCAATTCGAAAACACTTCTCATCGTTGCATCACGCAACTTGTTTGACAAATCGAAACTACGCGAAAACGATGGTAAAACTCGATTAGGTATCTCGGGATTGTAACCTAGACTCTATTTTTAGCTTGTTAAGGTGGGGATTGGTATGTGGGGTGTATGTTTGTTACCGTGTCGGGTTTTATTCGATTGGGTCTAGATGCAAAGTGCACCTACGCCTGAATGCTGGTACGTGGCCTGCTTACTGATTAATTACTCCTGATAGGATATGCTGCGCATCCGCTGTGTGAAGAGATCCCAATTCGCAGACTGCAAATTTTACAACGCGACCAGAATGCTAAATAGCTTGCTTGATACAGCTTTAAGTGCATGAAAGTGAGGTTTAAATATATTTTGTGAAGTGTCTTCAATTGTGTTCGTTAAGGTTGTGTTTTGGTTGTAATACCTGCCGAACTATTTCTTCCAGTTAATAGTGTTATAAATGAGGATTGATTGACTTTGAGTAAAGTTAATGTTTCAGTTGAACTACATTTAAGACGCTGGAAAACTTGTAAATAGCTACTATTAAGTATGGACTTAAGTATGGCATATTGTCACAGTAAATATCATCTATTGTAAAGGCCTTCTCCAACACCTTGAGAGTAAAACGCAGTTGCTTCATATTATGAATCATCTGTCATCATCAAGTATGGTTTCCCCGTTTGTTTGGTTGATTTTTAGTGAACAAGGTCTTTGGGCTTTGGCGTGGGACAGCTTAAAATGCCATTTTTCACTGTCAATCACTGCAACGCATTAAGCCATCGCTTGATGGATAGGCACAAATGAAGAACTATTATTTAAATACTGTAGAAATAATTTGGGCATTTTAAATACACTAAAGCTTTTTATGCCAGTTTGGTTAATCAAGCATTTACAAAGTGAATCAACATAAACTCGTTGGATATAGAATGAGCTACAAACTGTACGATTAATTATAATTTTGTTGAGCATTTAACTTTTTCATAGCTAAAATCATATTTAAATAAATACTTAAAATGTTGCTTAGTGTTGATTTTTTAGCGTAGTGTTTAAATAAATACCTTTAAAAAACTTGGCACTCCTTTCGAAATAAAGTTGATTACAAGTTAATTTTTTTTATGTTAAGATGGGGCAAATCAAAAATGAATCCAAAAACTGACTTTCAAAAACATGAGTGAAGAGTGATGACATACCACTGTTGTAAATATTTTTTACAAAGCTAGAGGGAGTCCAGTTAAGGAACCCAGTTAAATAGCACCTGCGCGAGTAACATACTAGTCTACATCACTTGTCAATGTTTTTTGCAGGTGCCATTCGTCTGGGTTTTGTAATTGGACTACCTTCGTATATAATAATAACTCTAATGTTATGTCTTTTATATGAATATGATGAATATACGGCAAAGGTTTGGAATTCGCTCCCTGCTGCTTTATTTCCTTATAACTACAACCTGATTGTCTTGATTGACAAGAGTGAATAGGAACCTTCTAGATCTAAATGACCCTCGTCCACATCGACGCTTACCATCAGGTAGAATTCTTGACATACTATGATCTATCTCCCATATTAAAAAAAACCGCTATTTACCAGGCCTCCTAAAGAAATGAGGGAACCACGGTGGACACGCTGGTGCAGTTAGTGTATAATATCTACACTAGTGTAGTGAAGCGAAGTCTATCGGCAAGACTTGGGGCAAAATTAAGCGCGACGTTCAAGACAGAACGGGGTGGTGACGCACTTGGACGCCCTCTGCCTAATCTAGGGGACATTGGACCTTAAGTAAGTCAGTGTAGTGCAGTATCTAGTTGCATAAAAAGATAGTATACTCGCTAAGTTCATGGCCCGAGAATTGAGTGACATGAGCGAGCGCGCGACGTGCCGCGGAATAATGCACCCAAATGAAGCGGCTGACGCTACGGCTGATACAGCCCGCATATTTAGCCTATCTGCCACTTACATTGTAACTATATTTGTATATTGGAATATTGGATCCTTTTCATCGCGCGCCGATACGTCGCGTATCAAATATCAGTTTACCTTTTGTTACCAACGTTTGTATGTTACAAATTTTCCGCGCGGCTAGCTTAGATTATTTAATTTAATAAAATACAGTGTTTTACTAGTTCGAGAGTCTATGAGATATTGTTTGATATGTACCTCATTTTATGTCAAATAAAGTTTTTTTTACTTAACTTTATTTATGAATTTAGTTCAATTGATAAAAAAGAGACCATACCAGATTAATTATACCTATAAGTCATCTCTACGGAGGAAATATATGTTATGACAAAGATATTTAATAAACTACCTAAAAATATGAGAGGATTACCGATGCGGCAGTTTAAGACAAAACTGTATTTGTGGCTGATTTTTTTTTTTTTGACAATAGCATAAGAGACTTTTACTTTGTTAATAATATTAAAAAAATCAAATTTCAATCGATACGATATGTCTAAGCATAATGATATTTGCATGTTAATTTACTGGTAAAGTATGTGAAACCTTATATTAAACTAAATATCTATTAATGTACCACAATTTTGGCAAATTACATTTCATTTCATTTGAATATCGTTCGATCTAAATACACCAATTATCAAAATTGTAGCGCATGTTTACCTACAAAGTGTATTTATGTATACGATTGGCTTTTGTAAGCTAGGTTGTTATAACATAAATCTTATAAAGGGTTAAACTTCGAAAACATTACTTTATAACAATGGAGCATTGCAGCAGAATTGGCTTGTCCTGAACACGGTAGTCGCCAAAACATACATTTTATCAGACAAAGAAATCTTCAACAATACTCCTATTATTTTTCAAATAGATTTTTCTATTTATGATAGGTAAGTTTTTTTTTTATTTGGATAAACCTGAATTAAACCACAGATAGTATCTAATCTGTGATTAAACTAATTTCTATTGTCTTATGAATTCGAATATATACAGTGGACTCTTGAGAAAGGACTTTAAGGGCAGGTACATACTTTATCAGTTGTAATTAGAAGAAGTTGTAAGAAAACCATACATTTTCAAGGTATTCGAAACGGCATAATTAAACAATACATATTCATTTTAAAAACCGGGATTTACTCACGTAATGAACTAGTGTTGATAAACTTTAGATGTTACGGAATCCCGCTTTTTACAACGAATAGTATTATAATATAACTCACGATAACTTTGAAAATGAAATGGCATTATACAGATTTTGGATAAAAGATACAATCAACTTGATCATCGTTAAAAAGCGCTTGTCACTACTTATTAGAACAAAATTTTAACAAGAAAAAATGTTTGTCTGTCCGTCTATTTTGTTACGAATAATATCAGAGGTAGTACGAAGGGTTCATTTATAGCGAGAATTTATCAAACTTTCGAAGTTAAAGGGTAAAAAAGGTTCTGTCTAATGTTATAAGACGTGACTAAGGGCCTGCGATGGTGAAATCGCCGATTAATTGACAATTGGCTCATTGATTAATTAGAACTAATTATTCAATCAGCCAATTGTCAAAAAATAAAAAGCATATCTTTCATTCACATGTCGTGATATGATAATACGTGTCAATATGACATGTCATATTGACACGTATACTGTCGACATATTTTGCTTATTTTACTCGGAGTATGTGGAACATGCATAAGACTACTATTACTGGACTAAATTCATAAAAACGTGGGCAACACCGTGGACTACCGCTAGTTAAATAATTCCGGAAAGGAAAAGTTTCTACTAAATAGGTTTATTAATATTTCAGCCATCACTCTTCCTGATTGCCGTCTTGTTTATCACGTGCCGTAATTCAGGGAATTATGAGGAACTTACACTGCTGAAGTTTGCTTCGGCTCGGCTGTTTGCAAGTTTCGGAGAACATGCTATTTGCTTCTAATATTTAATTTTTTGTGTTTACCGTCTGGTTGTTTTAAAACAAAATGTCCGTCAAGGATTTCGTAGATAGGGAATATAAATAAATAAATTAATAACTAATAAAGTTATATTTCTTTAAATGGCGTAGGTATGGAAGAGATTTACCATTGCCATTTCTAAGTATATACTGATTATTTAAATCTTAATTTTTTTTATAGGCCTTTTTCATAAGCCTCTTTAATACGTGAGAAAGTCCTAGATACCCAGCAGTGCGAACGTAAACTGGGGTGCTTATAACTTGGGAACATTATCATGGGAAGCCATAGGTATACCTAAAATAGAATTATTTTAGGTATACCTATGGCTTTGTATAATTCTAATTATGTTAAATATAAAATTACAGTTAGGTACCTATTTAAATCGGTTTATTTCATAGGTCTTTCGAGTGATATATACCTTCTTTTATTTTATAAAAGTCATTGCCAAAAAACCTTTTCAACCGATCTTCATTCCTCCACTATTCAAAGCTAACAAACATGGTAAGTACCAGTCATATTTAGAACGGTTCTACAATCATCCTCTACATAATGGAGCCCCCGACTCTCATTCATCTATTTCTATGTCGCTGAGAACTCAATCGGATGAAACAATGTCTTCGTTCTAAGAGGTGAACCCTCTCCCGGTCAATGCTCCGAAGGTACTGGCGACATAATGTAAAACAAAAGAATGAAACTTAGTGAAAACCTTCGTATTAATTTTGAAATTAGAAGCAAGAATTAATAGAACCTTCTAGGTCTTTGTGATTCATCCTCGTTCAAATCGACACTTGCCGTCAGGTGTATAGAATTTATTTTTATATTACAATAAAAAAATATTGAAGTAACTTACGAGGAAAGTTGTTTTTGTTTGATAATTTTTCAATGAAACTTGCCACTTTAAGTTTAACACCTGAGTTGTGTAAAGAAAACGTTCGGCTGTTTACTCCAACTTTGAACCCCTAGAACTCAATAATAGAGACATTTTTATAAAAAACAATACAGATATTTTGAAATCGGTCAGCATCGGTAAACCGAATTCGAATAATTGATCCACTTCTGTATTAAAGGAGTTCAAAAAATTATATGACAGATGATATTTTATAAATTATTATAACACATTGACATTATATTCTTTTCAAAACTACTTTTGTATCTTTTTTGTAAATTCATTTGAATATATTTACCAATTTAATATATTTTTGCAACTAAGCCCTAGCTTACTTTTAGTTGATGACAGTACCTCAATTCTAAGGATCAAAACTGTGAAAAGAACTTATCTGAAAATACTATGAAAGGTTATAGAGAATTATTTCAACCTCTTGACATAAACTTTCAGTGTACATGTACACTGAAAGTTTATTAACAACTTGCCAGTGAATTAAAGCGCCGAGTTTTATTTAGGAAAAAATTTTGACACGGCCAAATGAACACAAAATAGTTCAGTTTTTTATGGTAGCACAAAAGTAGCAAGCACAAATATTCTGTTTTTAAATATGTGTATATCAAACGCTCATAAAACTCGAATATTATTAACACATTCGTGGAAAGATGAGTATTTTAAGGTCTCGAATAATTTTGAGGTAGGTTTTGATTTTTGAGATCCTTGATTCATGATTTCATGTTATTATTATGTACTGTAAAATAAACACATTTTCTTTGGGATGGTATAAACAAATATATAATAATTTTCGGACAATCCATACAACAATATTTAGCCCCATGGTAAGCTCTTAGCTTGTGTTACGGGTAACTAGACATTTGATGCACTCAATATAATAGTCATACATTTATAGATATTTTTTATAGTACATATTAAACACCAAGACCAAGAAGAAAGTGCGTAGAAAATACAAATACTTGACCCCTAGGCGGGAATCGAACCCGCTACCTCTTGCGCCGCAAGTGGACCTTCGCCCTCCGCGCCACTGAGGCTGGTATTTAATTAAGTGCTTAATAAAACAATAGCTTGAATTTACTAGTCTATAGTTTCTAGGCTTATCTTACTCCACGATATCTTATTCCAAGCTCTTAAATTGAACGTCTGTGCCGCATGCTAGGCAAACTAATATGTTGTTATTCAAACAGATCGACAAGCTCTGAGACGATGCAATGTTGCACTAATAAAACACAAAGAGCAATAAATAAACACATGTTTGTTATAAATAAACACACCAGAAATAAATAGTGTAAAAAGTTTAGATTATATACCTACTCTCTGAAACAGTGGGTCATTTTTTACACTGCCAGTTTGGCAATGCAAATTTCACTTTTTCTGACTTCAAGTGATCTGTATGTAAATTTTAAGAAACACTTCAAACTTTGGTCCCAACATTTTTAACAGATTAATTCTAAAACCATTAAACCATAAACAATGTAAATGGACTTTAGCCCAAATGCCATTGTCTATGGTTTTAGCATATCGTTGCACATAACAGCTATGCTAAAACCATAGATAATATTATGATAAACTGATTTTATTATCTGTTCGAATGTCCCTAAGCAACAAATCATGCTTGTTTTATATGATTACTTAATATAATAGTTGACTATTGATTTTAATAATATCAGAGTGCTGAACTAAAAACGGCAAGAAAATATAACCGAATGAACTTGCGCACGTCATTTATAAGATTTCCCTGAAGTATTAAGACAGTGTGCTTATAGCTTTTGACCGTTAAAAAAAAAAAATAAAAAAAAAAATATATATATAAATATTGATTATATTTATAACGTATACTCGTAAAATAACGATATTTTGCATATGCTCGATGTGTAAATAAATGTAATGGCTATGGAATATTTTTGCATTTCACTTCAGAAATATGAATTCATCAGTAGATGAAACTTTTATTGTTATTTATTTGCAAAAATCTTGAACATACAGACAAGTAATATATTATATTGCATACAGCCTCGTGTCCCGTTTTCAAAAATAACAAAGAACCTTCTTTATTTTAAAATATCGTAAGAACAGCATACAACCTTTTTATTTTTAAATGCCGTCATGGAACCTTTTTACAAGCAATAATTACCTACATAGTCGCCTTTGAGTCTGGCTTGTCGTACGTGTTTAATCGGCGGAATCAAGTGAGCATAGTTGTTGACAGGGAATTACCCTGTCGATCGTGAGGAGTGGCAGGTAAAGTTACTTCGTTTGTGACTGCAAAGGGGTTAATTGGAGTCATTGTACATGATTGCAATTATTCGAGCAATTTTCGTAATAATGTTTTCGCTGAAAATGTTATAGGATAACTTCATGATTACAAAATGTGGGTACAATTTATTCTTATCGAGTATCGTAGAAGAGTTTCATACATTATTTAATAAGTACATTTATAGCTATATTAATTGCTACACACAAATGATGTTTCTTTAATTATTAATAAAAACATAATATGGAAGGAATACAGTTTCGCTTATCGAACAAAACTCTATCCACAATAAGTTAAACGCCGGACTAAGAATGACGGCCCAAACATTTTAACTGTGTAAATCAAATTATCTCATACAACTAACTAACAATCAAGACTCTCCTTCTATTTTCTAAACCATAAACAACAGAGCTTTCAAAATACGCTCCTATTTTTTCCAGCAGTGTATGCTTTGTTTCATGAGTTATATCTTTGTTATCAAATGCTCAGTAGCGCGTGAACAGGTCGTTAAAATCCCACACTAACTGAACTTAGAAAAGAATTATCGCGGGACGAAAAGGGAGAACCACAGATAAACAAGCATCTATTGTTGAAAATGCCACTCCGGTCCACAAAGAAAAACTCTAAAAAGTTAGCGTTGTATTGTGAGCTTTGAGTCTGATGTTGGTTATGAACGCATAGATAATAAAAATAATCTTGCTTTGGAACTCAGTGATAGTTTAGTGTTTACATCTATTTTAAACGTCAGAAATTCTATGTAATCTATACTGCTATGCCAATGATCTAGCTGAGGAGTTTGTTTGTTCGTTTGAACGCTCTTATCTCAAACAGTGAAGTTTTTTCAAATTGGACCAGTTACTGATAGATAGCTTATTCAACCGGTCTTGTTCGCTTGTTGGTTTTTGCGCCCGAGTCAAAGGATCTCGTTGGCTCTCGAGAGGAAGCCGAGACCGTACTGTATACACTTGTTTCATTAATTTCAGGCTAGACTTTCTTCCTCGCCACGGCTTTTATTTTTTGCGCCACGGCTTTAAATTTTTGTTATAGTTAACTTTAACTAACATAATCATTGTACCTTGGTTTAATTAATTGTTAAAATTTTGAACACAGTGAAACTCGACATATTATATCCATACGCTCGTTAATCATAAGAACCTTATTTACGTTTACACTGCTGGGACAAAAGACCATCTTACTTGTGGGAGATTACCCTTAATTCATTACGATAGCCAAGTGCGGGTTTGGTGCATGTCACATGTCCTTCAAACTCTCCAAAGTTCTCAAAGTTCATGCCGGTTTCCTTACGATGTTTCCGTTCGCCGTTAAATCACGCGTTTATAGCGCACATAAATATTTCAAGCAGAAAAAATCCAGCGGCGGGTTTTGAACCCACATTCAGAATGAAAGTCGAGAGTGCTTCAACTTAGCCAACATGGCTTTGACAATGCTCGTTAGATAGTATTAAGCTGTAACAAAGAGCAAGCTATAACCTTTTGTTCGAGGAAAGGTGTTACAATAGAACAAGTTACCGAGCGGTTTGCTCCTCTGTTACAAGAGAACACTTAAGTATATACTTTACTTGCATTTAGATAGAAATAGTGAAAGTGTGTTTTTGCAATCTTCACTAGCCAATATTAATTTATCTTTACGAGTATGTGAGAAATGCATTTACTATCATTAATTTCTACCTGTAGTTACTCAATTCCGTAAATACCTCGCTCTCGTTTGATCGATTACGTCACTATGGTGTAATGTGTTGAGTAAATGTGATTACCTATTTATACTCCAACATAGTTATACGCCGTAGACTATGCACTGTCTTATTTACTGTAAATAATTTTAGCGCCAGCCAACTTCTTTTCTACGAGTCACATTTCATAGCCGAATAACCTAAAATTTAACGAGTAGGATCCAGAATATATAGCTAAATCTTTAAGTCTATTTTCTTATAAAAACATATAACCGTAACCAAGTCAAGTCATACATTGAGGTAATGTTATGGGGATCTATCAAAAATCAAATATCAAGTATCAAAGATCAGTAAAAAAATTAAAGTCTTTCGTCTGTCTTTATCTTCGGAATTTAATCAAAATCTACAAAAGGGATCTTCATACAGTTTTCATAAATAAGTAGAGTTATTCAACTGGAATATTTTTATGTATAAATTGTTAGAGATGTGTGAGAATTAGATGTATCATGGATAATTGGCGAAGGAGTAGTGAAAAAATTAAAGTATTACTTATTTAGGTATATTATATTCTTATGGTAACCATGGAAACTGATATAAGCTGTCACATTGCATTGCGTTTATGGCATAACAACCATTGCCGCGTCAGCTAATAACGTAATTGTTATATTATTATTATTTAATACATTATTGTTTATTTCAATTCCCAAACTTCATAAGGGTCGTTTTACAGTGATACAAGCTAAAGCATAGTGCACACAGTAAACTGCGAGCTAAACGTACGAGAACCCTTGGAGCCCTCAGCCGTCTGTATGTGGTATGTTGGCAATAGAGCTTGGCAAACTGGAACAGACATTTCTGTTAATATTTACCAACCAATATTCGCAACAATATTAATTTGGAACATTGATATAGCGGCCAGAGCATAATTTCGGAACAAGTTCTTGTGACTAGACATAGTCACAGACCGTTCTTGCAAATCATGCAAGTTGTAATAGTTTAGTTGTAGTTTTCTTTTTGGTACAGTTCTGCCGTCAAAAGCATAGATACAGTAAGTGCGCTTTCGATGTTATCGAGAAAAACGCGGTTAAAGTTTTTGTACGAAAATCTTCCATAAATCTTTTGTTTGTAATCAGATCATAGTGATTGATACCTTAAATGAAAGAAGACCTCTGCACCTATGTATTACGTGTTTGGAAACCAATACTAAGCAATTAAAAGACAAAATAAATTCATTATTTTTGTTAAACTAAGTATCTCCTAAAACTCTCTATTTGGGAACACTTAGCATAAACACAGGAAGTGTGTTTTTTACTGTGTTTATGCGGAGTAACCATATATATTTCAATGGTTTATAATATAACACACTAATAAGCTTTTGGTTTTATAAATATATTTGAAAAAAAATATAATCAGTTTCAAATATTCTGATAAGTACTACCAAACTGATGCTGAAAATAACCTAGTAATAAAATTGAACGCATCATGATAGGTTTAGAGAAATAAATTATCATTAGGTTCAAATAAAACTTCTTTATTACAATTAAGTCACCCATGATCACATAATTAATCACAAAATTACGTTTCTTATTTTACTTATCTGAATCAGTCTTTCCAGTTAAAAATGGCACAACTAAGAATTTAGTTTTCTTACATTTATCACTAAAATCAAGTTAACTTAATATGTATTAACCAGTCTTCCTAGTAGTAATTATTCTGGAATCACAGATGCTAATTTATGGCAAATGTAGCTTTACATTTCAATCAAACAAAAATTATTATCCTTTCTTCGGTATCAAATCAACACTTCAACCATGTCTTTGTGAATAAATGATTTACTTTACTTTACTTTACTTATTGATCTATATAACAACGATACTTAAATCGTAAATAACAAAAGTAAAACAAGTTACGAAAAAAACATGAAACATTCTTTTTTAACAATGTAACAAAATTAAAATATTAAATGAATCAATTAATTAGGAATCAACTCCTACGAAAACAATAATGCGAGAATTAATCTTCAAGATTTAAGGATGCATCGTCAACTGGCAAATCAAACTTTTCTCTTTTCGTGATGAGGCGATACCCCTTGGTGAACATCTCTGTTCAGCTGAAGGGAATTGTTTGTTTTTGAAAATTTTGGCTTGTAAAAAGTTTAAGGTCCTGAATTCCTCATCAGCATGAGATTTTTTGTAAAACAAATAATACTCTCCACGGACAACTTTGACCACAGTTAAATCTTTAACGTCTACCCGGTCTTTCAATGCACGCATTTTCTGTTCAGAATGAAAGTCACAATAATTGTAGAAATCACAGATATCCATTAGCTTTGGGAAATTTAATCCTGAGTTAGAAGTTCGAACGGCTTCTACATAGTCATTAAAGTCGCAAACATTTTTCATTTTTTTAACGCTACCGGCACTGCCGCAAATCGTCTTGCATATTACTTGAAAATTTTACGTAGGTATTCGAGGAACAGAACTAATTGGAATTATTCTTCCGGAGAAAAGAGACACCTCCGATCAAGTTACTGCTTGTATTATAAGACAAATTGAATAACTTTTAGTTACAATGACTTATTATGTTCACAGTGAAGCAACTTTACTGCACTGTATGTATGACGTGGCAGTACATCGCAGATACTCAGGCATGCAGTAAAAACGACTTACAATTCTTATAATAAGTAGTAGGATCATATTATATGTATAGACTTGCTATGCATGAGTACAGTATAGCTAATTTACTGTTCCCATGAAAAGTACATCGATAGACCACTCATTTAAGACATATTGCGATGATGCTTAGGATCAAAACAGTATATCTTCTTAGTGTTTATTTGCTCGGCTCAGATCCAGTTTTTATACAGTAAATGACTTAACATATTAGAGGTATAGATGTCATACTGTAATCTGGCCGAGTGACACTGAATAAGAACTTTTGCAGTAAGTGTACCTACTGTAATCATGCCTGGTGATGTAAAAAAAATGCTCGACTTACTGCAAATTTTTTATTGTTAAATTGGGATTAAAAAACGATTCAAATGAATGGATAAGATAAAAATGTAGATCTCGTTGTCGTGATCACGGCTGTATATCTAACTCAGTTTTGTCAAAAATGCGACTTACTGTAACTATGCTATTGACGGCAGAGTTATGACGTAAGTCTATAAAAGAGGCGTAAGTACTGGCCGAAGAGAGAGAGACGTATGGGTGTACTCTCAGAATCAAAGTACATGCCAGACTTCTCCCAAGGTGAATTGAACTAAAATATATTTTTTTTTAAATAGGCGTCGTTGTAGTTGGTTTATGTACTGAATTACGGTAATTCAGTATTAAAGTAGATTATCTGGTAGATTGCCTGGGAAAGAACAACATACCTAAATCCACACAGCTTTCAATTTTACTAACCAAACTTAGTGACGGGTTTTTAAGTTTGGTTATTCTATTTCCGCGTATTCCTCGTTGAGTTCTTAAAACATGCATGCCAAGGAATAATGACGCTGCGTTGACATACTCGTGCCACTGAATAAACGCCTAAATTCCAGCGCGTGTGCCCTAACCCTTACACCACATTTTAACTAAGGAAAGGATAATTGTATGAAGCGCTTTGTGCGAGTCTCCATTTATGTTCTTTTTTTCGCTGTTTTTCCAACATCAGAATTAAATTAACAAACTAAGAAAGGGTAAGATGGCGGAATAAAATTGTCGCGTTACTAATAATAATAATAATTTATTTCAGGCATCTAAGGCCCATATAAACATATACCTTATAGACTAGCATACATAAAAATAAAAATCTTATAAACAAAAGTGTCAGAATCGTGGATCATCTGTTACGGCGGTGTCGCCTTGCAGTGTAGGCGACCGATGAACCGTCGAAACTTGACCCCTTGCGGCCAAAACTGCTCATTCAGGAACGGCGACAGATGTTGAGTTGGAACCCAAATACGTGATACATTGAAGTGAGACCTCTCATCATCATCACCACCGTTTCAGGGACATCCACTGCTGGTCATAAGTCTTCCTCAAAGACTTCCAGTTACTTAGATCTGTAGCAGCCTGTACCCACCGCGAGCCCGCGACCTTTACCAGGACGTCCGTCCATCTGTTGGTGGACGTCCTACTCTGCCGTTGCCGATTCGTGGTCTTTATTCGAGAACTTTCCAGCGGAAGTGTAATAACTTCAATCTGCCGTCTTATAGCTTATTTATTCGTTTACTTTATTCTGACGTAGGATATATTGGCCCTTAATATTTTTAAACAGTACAGATCATTTTAATGCTCAAGTTATTAAGGTATTTACTTTGACCGAACCGACGAATCCGAAAAGTAAAATGATGCAAACAAATAACTTATTATATCAGGAAACCATAAATGAGAAATGGAAATAAATTAAAGGTTTACGTTTAATAAAAAAAATACTGAAATTTTTATTCGTAGTTTTATTTTACGGAATGTTGGTATTTTCTGAAACGGTGTTTAAGCTCTTTTTATGAGGACTATTAAAAAATATTTTTGTTTACCAAGCTCACTTTCATCAATTACCAATTCATTAACTTTAACTTGACCAGAAAATAACAATTACACATAAGTTTTTAGCAATATTTTTTTACTTGCGGGCTCACTGTGGATACTGGTCGCTGCCAGCCGAAATTACTGGATAGCTTTGAGGGACACCTATTTCCAGCAGTTTTCGTTCTACGGCTGAAATAATGATGATGATTTATTAAGACAAGTGTACAAATATAAAACGGAATCTATGCAGCTATCGCTACTTAATGAGTCTAACTTGTACGTTCTTCTTAGAACCTCGTGGCACAGATTCCATATATATTTTTCCACTAGAAATCTTGCCTTTGCATTGTTGGTACTTTCTCATATCAACAGAGCTTTCTCACGATTATCTAGATTACTCCCGATGACAATTCAAAACACCTTCTATAAGGTGTCCAAGGATATCTAATAATATATAATTTTTAAGTAATTAATTAATATTTAAAAACTATAAATACTTTCATTATAAGAAATTAGCCTAACATGGAGTTTTAAAGATATTCATAAGTGATAAGTCTGATTAAAAATACAACATTTAATAATAAGAAATTTAAATAGAAAATCATTCGAAAATATGTGCATTTCATGTTTCATTCTTGATTCAGACAATGAACATTACGTAATATTTATAATATTTTAAATTAGTGATAAACTTCACTTCTAAGGTTTAACTTTTTTATTTTTTTATGTAGAAAATATTACGACGTATCCCGAACAGAACTTCGGAACTACGCACACAGAATTCGAATCCGAACCTCCGGGAAAGCGACGATTCAAGATACCCCGATAATTCAAGTGCAGAAGGATTTCGACTAATCACGTGATTGACTTGTTGATTGATTATTTATTTGATTATTATTTGGTTGCAAGTCGCTCGGGGCGCTTTCCCGGATGTGCAGGTTCCAGTACTGTGTGCGGTTACAGATACGTCGTATTCTTTATATGCATAAATAAAAAATATCATATAATAGTTCAAAGAATTATATTTATGAAAACAATGTTTAACGTTTCTTGGGTTCCCTTCTACAGATCATAGTGTAAGCCGCATAATGGCTATCATTATTCATAATGAGCAGCGCTGACCCCGATTTGTTCGATTCATCCGTAATACATTTCATAAATCACTCTAACTATGACTATAAATTATCTATGAAAAGCTCTTTCACGAGAATCTCCAAACGGTGCTTCAAACTACAATAATAGAGCAATTTTATGTAACTTTTTCCATCTTTTTCATGAGTTCTTCCAATAAACATTCAATTATTATTTAATTGATTTAATCTTATGAGATGGTTTGATAAACGCCGCGGGTTGATGCAGGCCTGTTCCAACCGAAATAACTTGATATAAGTTCGAAAAGACCGTAATCTGGTCGACACTTATGCTGATTAATTAATTTACAAATTACGAATTATTACTAATGCAAACAGTACAACCCTATTTGAACTGCCTCAGTGGGGCAGTGAGCGACGGTCTGCTTGCGGCGCAAGAGGTATCGGGTTCGATTCCACTCGAGTTTTCGCACATCGACGGGAATCGCACCCGATAGATATCTCTTGCAGTGTTTGTGTGTCCCGCGAGCACTTTTTCTTTGGTCGCGGTGTTTAATATGTATAATAAAAAAATATCTACCTTAGAATCTCTATAATATTAAGATCTCTTACCACGTGGCTCGATGTTGTTGTGTGGATTGTCCGGAAATATTTTAATATTTACCTACATGTAACTTTGAATCGAAACGATAAAGTATATATACCTACCGTCCAATACCAAAATAACACACGCGACGCGAACCGCATAACGAACCCACCATTCCATCCAAAACACGTCCATACAATTAAACAAACAAGTCATAGAGGAAAGGCTGCAATAAAGTCCCCAGAAGGGTCAAACGACCCCCTTAAAATAGTTGATACTGTATATAAACACGTAGTATTGAGTTATCATGCCGCGCAAGGATCGAGGGGATCGGGGGAAAGCCCGGGGGATCCTATCTGAATCCTTTCATTTGCATTTTCTCCCTGACGATATCAAATGACCATGGTATGGCAGCTTCATTAGCAGAAGGGTTGCTTTTATAACTCCTTTGACATTTTTCATTTGGCAAGAATTGTTGTGCAGTCCTTACAACTAAATTGTGTAGCGAGAACCTCATTCTATCTTGGAATTTAATTCAGTCTTTGAATCTTACCACATATTCATAAAAACACCTATTTCTAGCAGTTATATACTGAATTAGCTAAAACACTCTATAGGTCTATTTATGATTATTTTGCGACTATTATAGAAATAAATAAGGGTAAAAATTAA
The DNA here is from genome assembly GCA_929108375.1 of Gymnoscelis rufifasciata. Lineage (NCBI taxonomy): Eukaryota > Metazoa > Arthropoda > Insecta > Lepidoptera > Geometridae > Gymnoscelis > Gymnoscelis rufifasciata. Next base: position 3,831,655 of record OV815302.1, on the reverse strand, counting down.
ATGAAATGTTTCATACAGTAATAAAGGTTTATTAAAGTATCATTAAACAGATTTGGCACTTATTAAAGTTTATGAATAAAGTTTTTTATCAAACGTGCTATAAACCTCCTGATTACGACGGTCAAGTTTACCTACCTTTAAAGTTGGTATAGTTACCAGTATGCCAAAAATTTTGATGGTACAAAAAAGGCGTCCCGGAAATCCAGCTTTTAAAATAACATAAAATACAATTATCAGGTTTTCAGGCGTTATTTTACTTTATGGATAGTAATCCGATCTGATTTTCAGATGGGTATTAATTTCATCCAACTTTAAAGTCTCTGGTAGGATTATGTCGATATTGGAATTTAACATCTCCTTTTGTTTGAACCGACTTCCTTAACAAATTCAACGCGTTATACCTATCAGAACTTTTTTTACGTCAACGGATTTCGATTTTTATTATTACCTATACGAATACCTATACAAATTTTCAATTTGGTCCTATAATAATTTCATAAGGTTCTAAAACTATCTTTAAGAACAATTTACTTGACTTTTTGGAATACATTTGAAGAGTATTTTGCCCATAAATCGTCTTCACTTGCCCTTAAACTGCCAATAATTAATAAATTAATTTTGAATCGTATCGTAGCTACTGTTGTGGTTATTTTGTACCTTTTCGCCTCTCCCATTAACATCACACTGTAAGCCTCTTTAATTACGTAAATAACCGTTTATGAAATCACATCATTTCGCAAATTTTAGAGATAATGATTCCCATTAGAGTAAAATAAGCGAAATTGAACATAACAGTAATGATAGTGTGTTGTGTGGCCTGATAGGCTAGTACGATAGAGGTAAAAAAAAAATTAAGATCTAAGGAAACTTTTTAATTTCCATTATCTAATTTCTTTTCGTATCTACTCGTATCATTACATATTAATTATACTCATTAAAAACCTTTTTAATTATGTGTATTATTAAATAAATAAATAAATATTTCCAGACAATTCACACAACAACATCTAGCCCCGTGGTAAGCTCTGAGCTTGTGTTCCGGGTTCTAGATCTCTGATATAGGTACTTAATATAATAGGCGAACATATTTATATATTTTTTATTATACACATTAAACACCCAAACCAAGGAGAAGGGGCTTGCAGAACATACAAACACTTTCACCCTCGGCGGGAATCGAACCCACTACCTCTTGCGCCGCAATCGGACTCTCGCCCACCGCGCCACTGAAGCAGTCATTACTGTTTAATGAATATCAGATGTCTAGTAGGTGCCAATACAATCAGCAACTAGAATCCCAATCGAGTCTGATTATAGAATAACATCTTTGGGGATTATTTTAAATGAATAATTTGGATTTTAGTGAGGAAATAACCAACCCTTAACTGTTTTCCATTATTAATGCGAAATAAGTAAAATATAAAGTGACGGTTCGGAGTTTCGGTTCTATTCAGAATGTCAGTTGGGAGTTTTAGTTGTAGATTGTGCAATCTCTGTCAGCAAATAGAGAAAACTTGACTTAGCTCGTTAGTCGCGCAGCTAGTCGGGTACTATGCATATTATGCTTTTCATGAAATTAAATCTGCATACTAAACATGATGACTATTCACAAACTGGCGCCACTTTAGTTTTTACATGAGAACTATTTTGATAAATAATAAAAAAAAAAATATATATATATTTCCGAACAATCCACACAACAAGCCCCGTGGCAATCTCTGAGCTTGTGTTTCGGGTAGTAGACATCTGATATACTTAATTAGTACTAATATATTTCAAAGCGCACATACATACATTTTTCAAGAACCAAAATCCAGAGGCGTGGCTGGGTTTGAACCCTGGACTTTTGGAATTAAAGTAGATTGTGCTCCCACTTAGCCAACACGGCTGAAAAATATCACAAATATTGTATTCTCCAGTTAAAACATAAAGTGCTGTAACAATGTTATAGAAGCTGCGATAGTTTAACAACAGGCAGCGCCGTAAACACGCCGCGCTCAAGTATCGCCATATTTTTGTTTTTACCTGTTATAAATAGTTTGCTTTGTTTCAGGTAAGCACGGGGAACTTTCACATAACGTGGTTTATTGCGGGGCAAACAAGGTTATGTATGTTCAGTGCCGAAACGAGCAAGAATATTTATTCTACGTTTTATTAGGACACACAAAAAGTTAAAAACAAAAAGTTAGGACGCATAAAAATATAACTCTTTATTACACGCCAAGAAAAAGGCAATACAAAAAGGGACTTTAGGCTAAATACAAAATGTGTAATGGGCGGCCATATTGCTTAAAGCAATTTCTTTTAAAAACATTTGGACCTTAATTTCACTTTTGTATCGAAGACTTCGCTTGAGATTACAGATTTTGTTAAATTAGTGTTCTTTTTATAAAATAAACACATAAAAAATCATATTTCAGTAGTATCATGTAGCCTATTTTACCTCAAATGTTTAATGAAAGATTAAGTTTGGTAGAATTGCGTCTAAAAGTATGAAGTGAAAAACAGTGGCTTCTATTATAAAATGCGATATTCTATATAGCTATATATAAAAAGGAACCTATATCTTTCACAATAGATTAGATCTCACATAAATCTTAATTTTTTTATGTATGGGCATCTATATTCAATTTTAAAGTAAAGCTATTTTTAATTAGGTGGCGTGGCCGGAAGGGTCGTTAAGCTTTATCAGAAGCCACGGCAGCAACAAAACAATGAATGAAAACAGCCAAGAGTGAGTATGAAATGTTAGTTGCTAAAACCTACAACAAACATTTCATACTCACTCTCATCTTAATATATATAAATCTCGTGTCACAATGTTTGTCCTTAATGGACTCCTAAACCACTTAACCGATTATAATAAAATTCGCACACCATGTGCAGTTCGATCCAACTTGAGAGATAGGATGGTTTTTACGGCGAGAAAAATTCGAATAATTTCCGGGAAAATGTTATACCCGTGCGACGCCGGGGCGGGCCGCTAGTATGCTATAAAATTATAATCAGGTTTGACACTAACCAAAATGGTATTTGAATTGATAGGGAATATACCTACTTGCCAACGTGGTATTTGTTCTTGTTGTATATAATTTAAAATACAGCAAATAAAAGTTTTTTTTTAGTCCAGGTTTTGTTAATTAAAAAAAAATACAGACTAAGTTTAATCTATTATTTTTTTAACTCCTCTTATTCGTAATAGTTTTTATTACGAATAAGAAGAGTTAAAGCAAATATTTAAGGATAATAAATGGTGTGGTAAAGAGGTTTTAGGGTGTAATCCTAACAAAAAATTTTAGATGACCTGTGCTGCCAGTAAAGTTAAGATGTTATAATTTTCAAAGAACCCTTAATTTAGTTAATATGTATAAGACAATTTATAGGGAATAGTGTGACAAATAAACCACGTTGTTGCTCTGAAAACAAAGTTCTTTATTTTAGTACAAACTTAGCACATAATTACGTTAAAAATAACAGTTATAAACTTAATTCACACTAGGTAACCTACCTGAAAACAAAGAAACGACAATTAAAGTCTATTTCTCAATTCCCTTTTTACAATATTTCTTTATAATTATCTCCACATTGTTTTATGTTCAATCATGGTGGTCTCTTCTAATATACCGACCGGGCTGACCGCCATTGCTCTCAGCGCCACCTAGTTTCACGCTGCTGTACAAAAGTACCGACAGAGCTATCTTACAATATAAAGAAATAGTATCAATATTTCTTTACATCTCCCTTCCTCGAAGGAGAAAATTTTAATTTAAAATTTTCTCATAATATTACTTTGTCTGATGCTATAAATTTCTAAAATATTTAGTACAATAATCTTACAACCTTTTCATCCTTATAAATATAATATATTAGGTCCTTACATATGAAATTGGCGTTTTGTATGGGAGGAACAAAAAGTCGAATATTTTTTAATATAATATATTTAATTAATCAAAGTATGAACCATTATTTTCTATGCACTTTTGCCATCTTATAGGTAGTTCATTGATCCCTTTACTAAAAAAACCAGTCGGACGGGAATCAATAAAATCTTTGAAGGCGATTTGGACTGCCCCATCGGAGTTGAATTTTTTCCCTTGCAAGAAGTTATCCAAATTTCGAAAAAATTGGTAATCTGTTGGAGCAAGGTCCGGGGAGTACGGAGGATGTCTTAGACTTTCCAATTGAAGCTCTTCTAATTTAGTAGCCGTCTGTTGCGCAGTGTGTGGTCTAGCGTTGTCGTGAAGCAGCAGTGGCGTGGAGCGATTGACCAGCCTAGGTTGTTTAGCCGCTAGCTTTTCCATCATGGTTTGCAATTGCTGACAATAGACATCAGCCGTAATAGTCTGGCCAGATTTGAGAAAACTGTAATGAACAATACCGGCACTAGTCCACCAAACGCTTACAAGTAACTTTTTTGGGGTTAATTTTCGCTTGGGGCAGGATTTGGCTGGCTGGCCAGGATCCAACCATTGCGCTGAGCGCTTCCGATTATCGTAAAGAACCCATTTTTCATCACAGGTAATGATTCGGTTTAAAATACCTTCATTATTGTGCCGGTTTAGTAATGTAACGCAGCAGTCGACGCGCGTTTGCCGGTTTGCTTCAGTCAATTCGTGAGGTACCCACCTTTCAAGCTTTTTAATCTTCCCAATTTGCTTCAAGTGAATTAAAACAGTTTTATCACTAACACCGCAGCCTGCAGCTAACTCGGACGTGGTTTGCGATGGATCCGCTTCCACAATAGCCTTCAACTCTTCATTATCAACTTGAGTCTCAGGCCGTCCACGGGGCTTGTTCTGCAAGTCGAAATTTCCAGAACGAAAACGTTGGAACCAAAAACGAACTGTGTTTTCTTTTGCAACACGACCGCCATACACATCATTCACCCTTCGAGTTGTTTCCGCAGCACTAGTGCCACGGCGGAACTCGTACTCGTAAATAATGCGATATTTTAAGTTTTCCATTTTGTAAAATGAGTGACGCAAACAGAAAAAAACAGAAGAAAAAAAACAAATGAATGACGATCATCGAAGCACAAATACATGAGTCTATAGCTGTACAAATTTGAATTTGGAATTCCTTACCAAAGAGGAGAAATTTGTGATTAAAGTGGCCAGTACGAAAAACGCCAATTTCATATGTAAGGACCTAATAATTAAATTTGAATATTTTAGTTGGAACAGGTTTAGTGGACAATTATGCATTAGAGGAGCTGATCTTATCTTCATTATTTCAAATTAAACAAAATATTGTTTGTTTATTTCATTTTTTTTTTTATTTTTTTTTTATATAGATATTGGTATTAATTTTGTGATATGAAAGAGATTTGACTCCGATTTTTTATGACCTGTATTAATTTTATATATTGAATTTGATATTTTTTCTATTATTTTAAATGGACCAATCTTTATCTCATCTAATTTATTTCTATTTAGTTTATTCCCATTCTCTACATATACCATATCCCCTATATTAAAATTAAATTGAATTCTTTTCTTATCGAATATTTGTTTATTGTAGTTATGTGATTGTTTTGAATTTTTCAATGCTATTTTCCTATCTGTGATCCAATCGAGTTCTGTTTTATCTTGTCTTAGTTCATTTGGCAAAAAAGAAACATCTGTACCATCCAGTAGGTATTTTGGTGCAAAACCGGTAACTGTATGTTCTGTATTATTATATTGATCTGTAAGAACCATGCCAATTGTATTAGATTCTGGTATTTTATTGATAAGTCTAACAAAATCATTAGCGCATTGTGTTTTTGATGTAACAATATAAGCATAACGAGTAAAGTGGTCCACTAAAAGGTGTAAATATCTTTTAGTAGATCGTGAGCCTCCAAAACCCCCAATCGTGTCTATCGAAACTATTTCAAAAGGGTTTGTTGCAGGACCTAAATGTGACATTAGACCAAACTTACTCTGTCCCCTTGATTTATTTTTTATACATATTTCACAACTTTTACAATGTCTTTTAATGTTTATCGTTAAATTTTTTGCTGTATATAATGTACTTATTTTGTTTTGCATTTGTTTTACACCTATATGACACATGTTTTCATGTACATATTTTATAAGTTTTTTACTGAATTCTTCAGATAAAATAATTTTCTCACGTTTTCTTACCTTTTTATAGTAAACATTGTGTTTTGATATTACTTTAAATTTATTATTTGATCATCATTGGTTTTCTGATCTGTAACAATATCATTCAGATTTATCATATTAACAATTTTTAATTTTTCATCTGTGTCCTCATTTGCATCCAATACTGGGTTCCTACTTAAACAATCTGCCTCTATATTTTCTTTTCCCGGTGAATATTTAATTTGAAAATCATATTGCGACAAGTAATAAGTTAAATCCCCCAATTCGTCATCAGTTCTTGACTTAATATTCAAATTTTCCAATGGTTTATGGTCAGAATATACTGTAAATGACTTACCTATTAGCAAGTATTGCCAATATCTTATGGCTTCTTTAATAGCAAGACATTCTAAATAAATTGCCTTTTTTTTCTTTTGTACTTGATTTAATTTTTTTGAAAAATAGGCTACTGGTTTATTTTTTCCATTTGGTTGGGTTTGTTTAAGCACTGCCCCAATCCCTTGTAATGATGCATCTGTGTAAATATTTATGGGTAAATTCTGATCAAATATTTCTAAGATTGGTTGTGAACATAATATTTTTTTTATGTCTTCAAAAGATTTTTGACAATTTTCAGACCAAATAAATTTTTGATTTTTCCTTAGTAAATTATGAAGAGGTTCTAATATTATTGCGCTTTTTGGTATATACTCATGATAGAAATTAATTTTCCCCAGAAATTGTCTAATATTTTTTAGATTTTTCGGTATTGGGAAGTCTTTTATTGCAACTAAATTATCTCTTAACGGTCTAACTGTATTATTATGTATTATATGACCGAGATACTTAACTGAGTCTGAAGCAAATGAACATTTTGTAAATTTTAGTCTAAAACCTTCCCTCTTTATTGCTTCTAATAATTGAGATAGATGGTTAATGTGCTCAGTAAAATTTTTAGAAAATACTAAGATATCATCTATGTAGTTGACTGCAAAACTAGTAAGCTTATATTTTCTTAAAACATTACCTAATATCCTTTGAAAAATAGCTGGTGATGATTTTAAACCATATGGTAAACATGTCCATTGATAGTGTCCTTCTTGAGTCACGAAGGCAGTTTTCTTCCTATCTTCAATTCTTAATGGGATCGACCAGAAGGCTGAGTTTATGTCAAGCGTGGTGTAATACTTTGAGTTCCGTGTCTTGATAACTAGGTCTTCGATCAGTGGAAATGGCTGGGCTTGAGGTACTACTAACTTATTTAGATCTCTAAAATCTATACACAATCTAGACTTTCTGTTGTCTTCTTTTTTAAAAGCTAAAGTTACCGGTGCTGCAAAGGGGCTATAAGATTCTTCTATAAGGTTTTTATCGAGCAATCTTGCTATTTGTGTTTCTATTTCCAATTTGTCTTCAATCGAACATCTATATGGCCTTTTACTGCAATATTTTTCCATGACCAAATCAATTCGTGCTTCATATTCTCTCACCATGCCTATATCATATTTGTCTTTTGCAAATATTGTTTTGTAAGTATCTATTAGTTTGTTTATCTCTGACTTTTGTTGAGTATTTAAATTATACATACTTATTGTGAAAGCCTTTGTTTTTCCTGGCTCATTGAAATTGATTGAACCTGTTTTATTTATTTCATCCTCATACTTGCAGTTTTTTTCTTTATTTGTATTCTTAAAATCTTTTATCTTTTCCTTTATTATTTTCTCTTTTATTTGAATTATTTTTAAATTCTCATCTTGGACCAGTCTAAATTGTTTTATGATATCTAGTCCAATTAGAAAATCATATTTAAAATCCTGTCCATCGATTATATAAACATCTGCTTTTTCTTCAATATCAAAAATTTTCATTTGAATAGTTGTCAAACCAATTGTCTTTTTAACACCATTAATTGTGATTAAATTATCACTTTTTGAACTTTTTTCATTTCTTTCTCCTTTCAGTTTTATTAATTTGGAATTTATTATTGAAACATTTGAGCCTGTATCATATATTCCAACTATTTCTGATTGAGTATTTAATGTTAGTTTGACTCTAATTAATGGTGTTATTATTCGTTTTTTTTATCATCATAATTTAGTTCAACATCCAACAACGAATTGTTTATGGTTTTATTATAGTTTCGTTTCTGATTATATTGTTCAGTCTGTTTAAACCAACATTTTTCCTCTGGGTGGAACCGAGAGCCTTTATTTAATTTCTCACAAATTTTACATGGTTGGATTGATTTTAATTTATCATTGGTATATCTCTTATTCTTGCTGAAGGTTTTCTTATTTGCTAAATACTCATGCTTTCCTAATTCATTGTAGAGGCTTGCAGTTGTTTTTATGACATCTCTATCAATTTTTTCCATTATATATTCTGGTAATCCCGTAACAATCAAGTTTATTATTGTTCGTGTGTCGATATGCTTGTTTACTTCTAATAATAGTCTCTCCTTCTTTGTTGCATATTCTAGCAACGATCCAGTTTGAAATTTAAATGAAAATGCATATTTGACCTGCGACCAACCTTTATTTCCATATGTTTCACCAAAATTTTCTTTCCATTTTATCCATTCAGATTTCACGGTCAATTTTATTAACATACTGCTATACCAATCTAGACACTGCTTTTCTAGGAGATGTTTTAATATCTCAATCTTCTGTTCATCCTCCAGAATCTCATATCTTGCACATTCACCTTCGAATTCATTCATCCATTGGTCAGCATTTGTTGTTTTAATTGAAAATTTTTCAATCAAAAATCTTTCTGCTGTTTTTCCGATATTCTTTTTATCCGGAACATTGTTATTAGTATTATCATGTGGAGGTTTTGTCCTCTCTATAATCTCTTCTAAATATTGGTCGGCGAACTGTAAATTATCCCCTTCATCTAGGTATGTCATCCTCAAGTCAGAATTTAGAGGAATCCATATCGCACGTGTTTGGTGTCTCTTTTTAAGTGAATTTTTTATCTTTATGTAAACGTCGGAATTTATTATGGCAGTGTGCTTACTCGTCGGTTTCAGCTCATCTGGGACTTCATAGATACGCCCGTCCGGTGTCTCGATAGAGGTTATGCATATTACATTTGTTTTTGCATCCGATGCTCCCAACACGGCAAATTTGAATCGAAGCTTTTCCATTTTCCTTGAGTAACACTAGAATTGTCGTTTTATAAGACAATTTATAGGGAATAGTGTGACAAATAAACCACGTTGTTGCTCTGAAAACAAAGTTCTTTATTTTAGTACAAACTTAGCACATAATTACGTTAAAAATAACAGTTATAAACTTAATTCACACTAGGTAACCTACCTGAAAACAAAGAAACGACAATTAAAGTCTATTTCTCAATTCCCTTTTTACAATATTTCTTTATAATTATCTCCACATTGTTTTATGTTCAATCATGGTGGTCTCTTCTAATATACCGACCGGGCTGACCGCCATTGCTCTCAGCGCCACCTAGTTTCACGCTGCTGTACAAAAGTACCGACAGAGCTATCTTACAATATAAAGAAATAGTATCAATATTTCTTTACATATGGATCCCTAGAAAAGAAGTCCGACTAAAATGATCACCTCCCCGGGGCACAGTTTGAAGTTAATCCTCATCTTAATGGGAATTCCTTTATGCAAATTTTAATTTGAAAAAATCCTGTATTCATTCCCGACGCCGCGGCGCCAATGAAAAAATCTATTAAGCAAGATCATTGCAGTGTTTCTCTCTTTCCGATGAGAATGCAAAATGCTTTGGTTTTCAATTATCCCGTGCAGTATGGTTGAATACCTGATTTTATTTTAGAAGCCCGGTAGGCTTTTCACTAGTAAGCTATAAAGAGATAGCTTTATAACAGACAAGTTATTTGGCGTGTGGCGGATTATGGACTAGAATTTTATAGAATTTAGAATAATAGTCCCTCTTCTTTTTTTCTTTTTCATGAATAATTTATAATGCAAAATAAAAATAAAATTTCGAGTTACTTAAATTTCCTGGTTTCAATCGAGAATGCACAGCGGATGTTGTTTAGCTTTTAAATAAATGTTCATTTTCGTCATAGGACAGTCCAAGTGTCCAATGAAAGCATTTCAATTTACATTCGCGCATAGTGAATGGGTAGATATTGATTTGCTTGTTAACCTTATTGTACAAGAAATAACTAAAATACAAGAAATGACGAAAATTTAGGTTTAGTAATCTGTTATAAATTCTAAAATTCATGTACACATTTTGAATATTGCCATCAAAATAAAAAAAAAACCTTCCTTGTGATGTTAGTGCGTTTAATTTATATACCTATTAAAAAGAAGTTTCTTATACAAACAGGATTTTATACATCATTTACATGATTAATGTATATTAAACAAAACCCAGTAATTAAATCAATCAGCAAAAAGTAAATTGGCTAGTTTATAGGCCAATTAGTGAAATCACGGCCGATTTTGTTCACGGTTATTTACAATTTGAGGTCCTTTATTATCATCTCCTATTCTGATTACAATATGCTTCACTGTGGATCGGGTGTTATTACATGACACGACACGATATCACCATCCGACGAGATATAATAATAAATAAAAAATCAGCTTATGCCGTGATGTTGCAAGAGCTATGCTTGCAGCAATGTTGAAATTTATGAAAACTCAAAAACCGTCATGGTATGTTTCAATCCGTTAATAGTCATAATAGTAATAGTAATAGTCCGTTACCGTTACCCATTTCAGCTTTTAATATTGAGATAAATGAATATACATAGAAAAGAAATAAATCGATTTAGAAATTAAATATACAATACGATTTAAAGCAACTTAAGTTGTTGCACGGGAAAATCCATATAACGCAGCGGGGTAGAGGAAAAAAAGTCGAAAAATGTTCTGTTTTTTATTTATTTTCTATCATCAATTAATTTCTTGATTATGAAATTACAATCAAAATAACTGTTTCATAGATTTATGGATCAAAGTAGTGAAGAAAATTCTAAACTATTGAATTAAATCCAAAAATTTAAATATAACACGAACAAAATATGACGACGGTGGTTATTCTTCTTGGCTCGTCAGAAGGGTGTTGACAACAGAAATACCACTTTAATGTTCTAAAAATTACAGTATAATCCAATGTCGTATCGGTCTCGAAAAATTTGGAAGTTCTCTCATATAACGAAATTACTGTAATGTACCAACTATAATTTAACAGAAAACACTTGATATCATGGAATTTTCCGTTGTGTTGTTTACCAACTTTCATGAATAAATAAACCGGGAATCTGAGCAGGAAGTAAGTAAAGTCGATTTATTGAATCAACAAAATTGCATAGAAACAATTACACAAAGTTTCACATAATCTGACTGCCTTATAATTTAACTAATATTATAAACGATACTGTGTGTATGGATTTGTGTTTATAACTTTTTTAGGTAAAATGACTACACGGATTCGGCTGAACCTAAACAAACTACTTATGATCTGGATTACGACAAAAGTTACGAAAATATAAATATTTTCGTGAAATCTATAACATTTTCTAGACCCACCATTGTTTGTAGTAAGATCGTGGCACTTGTATCTTTTGTTATGATACTTTTCTATCATCACAAAGAATAAATTTACAAAAAGCTCTCATCTACTGATCACAAGGACATTTAAAATTAGTCACCAGTAACCTTTTGGCCCACGTAACCATTGCCTACACATTAATATAGCTAATAGTCGCGAAAACGCCAATTAAAGCGACGTGATTATTATGTTATATTTGTATGTATTCATAGATGATGTACCTACCACAGCTATCATTCGTCATCACATTGTGTGATCACTGTATAGCTAAAACTATATGATAAATCATGTGTAAATGAGTGACTGTTCATATTATATGTATTTAAAAGCTACACTTCTTTCGGCACGATTTAATTGAAACAAAATTATGTAAGGTACAAAATCAGCTTTTTACATTTAAAGCTTACAATTAAGCGAATTGGAAAAACATTCGATGATACATAGTCTAACTTTTCAACAACGTGTGAAATGAATATAATACTAGCTTGCTTCTTGTCCATAACTTTGAATGCCTATCTAAATATGTTACTTCCTAATTTAAGTTTTGAACCCGTTATAAACTTTATTTAATGTAATTATGTAAATAAATTTAATGTTGTAATGCCCCACGGGGCCCATGTCAGGATCTCACTACTATTAGCACCTAAATGTAACCACACGAAACAACAAATAAATGATTATTGTTAATTTATCACAGTTATGTTGCTTGAATTGTAAAATATGGCATTTTTTTTATTTATAACACAAATATGCAACATAATTTATATATATCTTTTATTTTTATCATTAATAAGTTTATTCTATATTTGTGTGGTGTACAATAAAGTGTTTTCTATTCTATAAGCATTGTAAGCCAGTAAAGTATAAAATACGTAAATTTTATAATGAAAATTAACAATTGATTAAATTTAATACGTAAATAAATAAATATTTCCAGACAATTTACGCAACAACATCATTCTAGTCCTGTGGTTGTGTTACGGGTACTAGATATCTGATACACTTAATATAATATACATCATACATGTATAGATATTTTAAGTATACATATTAAACACCCAGACCGAGGAGAAAGTGCTTGTAGAACATACAAACACTTTCACCCTCGGCGTGAATCGAACCCGCTACCTATTGCGACGCAAGCGGACCCTCGCCCACCGAGCAGCGTGCACGTCAGCGAAGCAGTAAATAAGCAATATTCTAAATTTTCAGTCTAGAAGTATAAAATACAATAACACAATTTGGCATAGGTCTGTTTAGTTGATTGTGAAATAAAGCATCATTATGATAATTAGCCTCTGGTGCTATTTCACACCGCTGCGCTAATGATCACATTCGTACGAAGAGTCATTATATTAGGTCCTTACATATGAAATTGGCGTTTTTCGTACTGGCCACTTTAATCACAAATTTCTCCTCTTTGGTAAGGAATTCCAAATTCAAATTTGTACAGCTATAGACTCATGTATTTGTGCTTCGATGATCGTCATTCATTTGTTTTTTTTCTTCTGTTTTTTTCTGTTTGCGTCACTCATTTTACAAAATGGAAAACTTAAAATATCGCATTATTTACGAGTACGAGTTCCGCCGTGGCACTAGTGCTGCGGAAACAACTCGAAGGGTGAATGATGTGTATGGCGGTCGTGTTGCAAAAGAAAACACAGTTCGTTTTTGGTTCCAACGTTTTCGTTCTGGAAATTTCGACTTGCAGAACAAGCCCCGTGGACGGCCTGAGACTCAAGTTGATAATGAAGAGTTGTAGGCTATTGTGGAAGCGGATCCATCGCAAACCACGTCCGAGTTAGCTGCAGGCTGCGGTGTTAGTGATAAAACTGTTTTAATTCACTTGAAGCAAATTGGGAAGATTAAAAAGCTTGAAAGGTGGGTACCTCACGAATTGACTGAAGCAAACCGGCAAACGCGCGTCGACTGCTGCGTTACATTACTAAACCGGCACAATAATGAAGGTATTTTAAACCGAATCATTACCTGTGATGAAAAATGGGTTTACGATAATCGGAAGCGCTCAGCGCAATGGTTGGATCCTGGCCAGCCAGCCAAATCCTGCCCCAAGCGAAAATTAACCCCAAAAAAGTTACTTGTAAGCGTTTGGTGGACTAGTGCCGGTATTGTTCATTACAGTTTTCTCAAATCTGGCCAGACTATTACGGCTGATGTCTATTGTCAGCAATTGCAAACCATGATGGAAAAGCTAGCGGCTAAACAACCTAGGCTGGTCAATCGCTCCACGCCACTGCTGCTTCACGACAACGCTAGACCACACACTGCGCAACAGACGGCTACTAAATTAGAAGAGCTTCAATTGGAAAGTCTAAGACATCCTCCGTATAAGTGCCGATATATAGATAGATAGATAGAAAATACTTAATTACACACCAAACAAAGAAACAATACAATATGAAATTAAAACTAAATCAAGAATGTGTAAAGCAATTTCTTCCAGACAACCGTCGAACCGTGCCGACTTTTGTACCGTAAGAATAAGTGTACAAATCAAATCAATTTGGAGAAGCGTCAGTCAATTTAAATAAAATTATAAAATGAAAAGGCGTTACTCATTCAAAGTAATTGCTAGTACCTACACTGTGTGAAAATTTATCTGTCCCAACATCATCATCTTGGCGGTTTGTACATAAACTTAAAGTCACTGTAAATTCACAAAAAAAAATTTTCTTTGTAGTATATCAGTCACATAACAATCATAGTGCAAGCTCTGTTTAAGCTCTGTCCTTTAATAGTTCTTTATTTAGAAAAATATTGACAAAAGTTATTTTATTAATTTATCAATATTGACAACTGTTTATGTAAAATGGAATGTTTAAAAGTCCTTTTTACAAAAAGATAGGCAACAATAACATGATTTTTATACCAACTAATTCTATTATAAAAAAAAACAATGCTCGATCTTTGTGCACCGTCTTTCGTGTTCCTAACAGATCCTATCCATCTAAAGGTTGCCTGGAAGAGATCGGTTTAAGCGATAAGGCCGCCGATTGTACAACAAATGTGGCTACTGATTGTTATTTTTAAGTTAGTCTGAAAGCATTGGTGTCTAATAAAGATATTATCTATCTATCTAATGCAGAATTATAAATTGCTTTGCAACAAAAATATTTTAATTGTAATCTTGTGTGTACGAACACTAAGGCGCACCCTTGACTTTTGGTCAAGGCTTATGAATAATACAGTTGTGTACTGAATCAAAAAGGAAGATATTGAATAGTTTATTCAATTATCCCTACATTTGAGATCGTTTAATTCGAAGGATCATTAATCAGTGAAATCAATGTCAACATTGTTTGACTGTGAATGGAACCATTTCATTTTGTGTTTTAAATTCGTAATTATCAAGCCGTTAATTGGGACTTAAGTTCATGAATATAGGCTTGCCTGGTAGATTTCATTTTGTTTTTTCGTTTCGTTTTTGGTTGTCTCCAATACGCAACCAACCATCTGCATATTTTTAACCCTGCCCCCAAAAAAGAGGGGTGTTATAAGTTTGACGTGTCTTTCTGTCTGTGGGTCTGTCTGGAACATGAAGCGATTTCAATTAAGTTTTTTTTTGTGATAAAATTTAAAAGGTTCTTAGACATGTTTAATGAAAATTGGTCGTTCAGTTTAAAAGTTATGGGGGTGAGAGTGGGGAAGAACGAAAATCTACAAATAAATACTCGAGTGGGACATCAAATGAAAGCGCATCGCGTGCACATTATAAATATTATAGTATGTTACTTTTAAGGAAATTAAAGCATCGGATTCCGGGGTTTTTCTTAAATTTTAATTTAAGATTTATTCTTATTATTATTGAATATATAACCCGAATAAAACTCTTTACAAGATTGCCACCAGTCGACACAAAATATTTATACAAAAATAATTATACCACACAATAACAAATACCAGTCTCACATTAAATTTAACGCTTCAAGTACTTTTTCATATCATTTAAAAGGAACAGTTTTGTTTCAGAACGAAAGGTTGATGGCTCTTCTACATCAAAAGCCGCATTCCGCGCAAAATAAGTGTGAGTTATGCTTAAAAACCCATTAGAACCAAACAAGAGCGGAACTTGCGTCATTTTTACAATTAGAAAGATCGAGATCCTGGTCCCGTCATATTTAATTATGATTAATTTGAATTATAATTAAATTTATTTTTATATTAGGGATGACGATGATTCTTGTCATTCCAGGTTGATTTATGACGAGCTTATCAGTTTCTTATCTGTCCATCTGGGTGGACTATTTTGTCTTTCCACCTCTTAGACTACAGGCCTGGGAACAAAAATTCATGGGTAATTTAAAGCACCAGATGACCTAGAACGATATAAGAGCATAAAATAATATAATTCAGCACTATGCCGTCACTAACTTGTTAGCTGTCAAACTGAGTGCAAGTTTATAAAAGTTTAACTTTGATGTTCTTTCTTGTTAAATTGATAAAACGAAAAACAGATGTTTATTATTATGATTTAAAAAGGGTACCATGATTTTACGGTTTTCGAGTTTTCCCGTTTTAAATCATAATATTGTTAAAAACCATGATAATTTAAAAAGTTATAGGTATTTATTATTTTTGAACGGGCTAAACAGAATTACCTTTTTTATGTAGTCATCAAATCTATTATGACTTAAGTCAGGCCTTGGATACTGTACTACAATTAAACGACACTTGACCCCGAATGTAGCTCGGTGTCAAGAACTGACTCGTTGACAGTCAAATTACAAATATATAATTAAACGTTACAATTGCATAGTTTCACGATAATGACCTTTTGGAATTGTCTATGTGTCAGTAATGAGAATTGTGAATTTTAATGGGTGTTTAATTCTATAACCTACTTATTTCTATGTCATTCGTTGAAATATTGTGGAATTAGAATTTAAAGGTACTCTAAATGTTCATTTTTAGGATACCTAACCTACTCTTTAAACGATCCACTCTTAGGGCTTATTTCACAATTTAGAGTAAACTTAGCAATGGTTTATACGTGTCAATGGTTAGTTATGTCGAGAACTATAGCTCTATTTGATCGAGACGCAAAATGGTATTCATCTGAGTAACATTTTTTCACTTTATAATTTTAACTTGACACTGGCAAGCTGACTGACGCTTCAATTATAAGAAATTGAATTGAATTGAAATAGCTCTATATTTAAACCATTATCTAAGTTTACACGGAAATAGTGAATCAATCCCTTAACATATTACAATGAGAGTTGTATGTCAAATAGAATAGACATTTGCATATTGCTACAACAGTAGATATTAATTTTTTTAATATCTACTGTTGTAGCTTTTTTCAACAACATCTACACCTCAAAAGTGTGTTTATTTCTATTTCCATGATATTCATTTCATGTTAGCTTTAGTTACAAGTATATGATTATAATAGTCATCATCATCATCATCATCATCCTGCCCTTGTCCCACACTATGTGGGGTCGGCACAACATGTGTTTTTCTTCCATTTCCCTCTATCACCCGTCATCTCAGCACTCACTCCTTTCTTACACATATCTTCTTTCACACAGTCCATCCATCTTTTCTTCGGTCTCCCTCTTCCCACATATCCATCCACTTTCATATCTAACGCTCTTCTTGTAACATGACTTTCGTTCCTTCTCATAACATGCCCAAACCACGCTAACCTATTACCTCTCAACTTATCCGTAACTGGTGCCACTTTCAAACTTCCTCTTATATACTCGTTCCTTATTTTATCCATCCGGGTCACTCCACACATCCATCTTAGCATTCTCATTTCATTCGCATGAAGTCGTCTTTCATCCGTCCCTTTCACTGCCCAACACTCCGATCCATACATTACGACAGGTCTTATTACACTTTTGTAGATCTTGCCTTTAAGTTTAAGAGGCATCCTCGGATCACACACTGTGCCTGAGACCTGTCGCCATTTCATCCATCAATATAATAATATGACATATTCATATTTAATATTAATTTTAGAATTATTAAAAAATATTTATGTTTAAAACGATTAAGACAGATCTACTTATATTAAAAACATATTATATATAAAATTAGGATTATCACTTATTAAAATTATAAATATGTAAAAAATATTGTATCTTAAGTAAAATGTCACAAATTTCAGCCGCGTCACGGCCTGCCCGACGCGGTAGGCTTAATCGCCGGGCGGACCACTAATGCAATTCATTCAAGCTAAAATATACAGTGGAACTTAGAATATCATAAATAATTTATCTTGTTCCCTTGATATTGTAATTCGAGCTGTGATAAGTTAGTCTTACCCATCAGGGGTCGACAACCTGACAACTAATACTTTCTCATATAAAAGAATAAGATAAGAAAAGAAATCATTTATAATGCTTACATAGATTAAATTAACATCAAATATTGAAACAAAATTTTTTTTGTCATTTCGTGTGCCTATAACGCTTCACAATAAATTCCTAGCTTTGTCTAAAATATTTAGTTCTAAAGAAAAACATTTTAAAAGGCTTTGTATACACAAGAGCGACTAAATTAAAAATAATTCAATCCTGTCTAGCAGAATAATACGACAGAATTTAAATATGAACAAGTTAACAATTTCTTAGCAAAAATAAAGATCATTTTCTGGATAAGAATTGAAAAGACCTATAAATTGAGAATTCTCAGAGCTTTATAGAAATAACACAGCTCAAAGTCAAGATTGACGTCTAGATATAAGTCTTGAAATTCTATTTGAAAATAATTACGATCCATATTCAGTTGAATAGGATCACGGATTTTCCCTTCACAATGGCACACAATGATGAGGCCTTGGATTCAAAGCGGTTCAATCAAAATATTGGGCCAAAGGTTGTCTAAACGCAGCAAAGTATAAAGACGATAACAGTAACCCAACTTTAAAAAAATAAATCGCATTCTGAATATGAAAATTAAAACAATTATCATCAACGTGATCGACTATTTTCTGACGTTGACATAAATTATAGTTTAAACCATAGTAATCGTAATTTTAAACATTAAATACATCTTACAAAAGTTTTTTGAATGAATTATATTTTACGTAGGACACGCTATCATTAACCAGAGAATATTGGTCTTCACAAATTATTACTTTTTATTCAATTAATTACTAACTAGCTTTATTCGCCACGGCGTTGCCCATATTTTTGCATTTTGCCGCGGTGAAAAGTATATTTCTCTCCAGCCTTGATTTTAGTATAGATTCAAAATCTTTACTAACCATTAAACATGAGTAAGTAGATAACTAGGGAATACGTAATATCAAGCAAGATGCATTGTTTACAAATCGTTATCATTTCGAAAAGAAAAACTATTAATATATTTGACAACTACAATGACAACACAACACAATGACAACTATTAATGTATTTTATAAGTATATGAAGTTTGCGGTTACCTTGCTGTGACACAGTTTCTAGTTACCACAGCAGGTAAAGTTCTAAGAACAGCGTTAATTTTGCAAGACTTCTTTGGGTTCTATTTAATGATTATGATTTAAATGATTTTTAATTGTTGAGTTACTGTTTTAGTATTTACTATGCATAAATGAGGGTGTAGGCTAGCAGGCTCCATTGTGGTATACTTGCCGACGTCAAAAGTACTCCAACCACTTACTCGTCAGCTCAAATACCGAGTCAGGGCCGATTCAATATTGAATGGCATCCACGCGCTTTGATAACGATGAATATAATAGTACTGATCTTATGGGTCTATACAGATTGACGGATTAATCACTACTTCATATTTCAATTATACAGAGACTGCTTTAATATTAAATCAGAAGCCAGTAGTAGTAACACAAAATTATACAAAAACCCTTACGCTTTAAGGTTTGTATAAAGGTAAATAAACCATAGTTGTATACTGATAAAATGTACAACACCTCACCAAATATTTATGCAAATTCCCAACAGCATTTGCAGAACTTACGTCTCACACTCGTACTCGTATGAACTATTATTGTTACAAAGTTAATCCCAAATGGCACCGCGTTGTTTCCACACCGACGTGGCAAGATCAACATCTAGCTGTTAACGTCAGAAAGATACAAATCAGGAGGGAGTTTCCACAACAAATAAACGTGAGATATTCTGCAGACAGTCATATAAAATTAACTGCCTTTAAACTTGGCAATGTCTCAGAACTGCCAATAAAATTAAGGGTCAGTCTCGCCAGTTGTAAAGCTCTTTTCTTATGTACGCTATCAACTGTTTATATACGATATACGAGGGAAGAATTCATCAAAAATCTAATTAAGTTTGTGCTAAGAGCTGTGACAGGAGATTAACTTCACCTTTATTGCATTGTCAGTTTAAGATTGCCAGTTCAGTCTAGTCTGAACTTGAAGTGTGAGCTAGCTCAATTAGATCTTAAAGTCTAAAAGTATTAGATCTTATTGTTGCTAATTCGTTTTCTAGATATATCTTGATGTTATTGTGTCGGTGTGCTTTAATACTGCTTAAGAGATTGTCTCAGGTTGCGCATAGAAAAACACCGTTTTCAATTACCTATATAACACAGCTACGTGAATATATAATTACAACATTTACAAAAACAAGCGATTATTTTGTGCCAAATGATGATTAAACATTTTGCTTTCATGTCAGTAAGGCATTAACATTTCTCGACGGATTTGGGTGAAAATTAAAAATAGAGAATATAAATTAAAACCTGGATAAACTACATTTAGACCACATGTTCTACCGAGGAGTGAAATATTCCAATATATTTTGACGGACAAAAAGCTGCGGAGAGGGAAACTTGCTCATACTAAAACAAAATGTTTTTGCACCAAGTTA
Source organism: Gymnoscelis rufifasciata (assembly GCA_929108375.1). Classification (NCBI taxonomy): domain Eukaryota; kingdom Metazoa; phylum Arthropoda; class Insecta; order Lepidoptera; family Geometridae; genus Gymnoscelis; species Gymnoscelis rufifasciata. Next base: position 3,811,185 of record OV815302.1, on the reverse strand, counting down.
TCTACAGGTATTTTTAACTGACCTTAAAATGGAAGCTTTATACAAGTATGGTTTTTAATGACACATTATTTTTTATGTATTTGTAACTTTATACATGTTACTCTGTGAAACTATTTTATTGATAATTTTGTACATATTCAAAGTAAAATAGTTACATTAAATATATTTTTTATGAAATATTGAGTTCTGATGTTGAAAGCCGTGTTGGCTAAGTGGAAGCTCACACGCCTTTCATTCTAAAGGTCGTGGGTTCAGACGCCATACGCGCACTTCTGGAATTTCTTCAAAAAAATTATATGCGCGTTAATCACGTTTAAAGTGAAGCCAAACATCTTAAGGAAGAGTTAGAAGGACATGTGAATTTTACGAACCCGCACTTGGCCAGCGTGGTGAATTAAGGCCTAATCTATCTCGTCAAGAGAGAAGTCCCTGTGTCCCAACAGTGGTAACGTAAATAGAGGTACTTATAGAATTTATCAGGGTTTGTTTTAGGGAAGTTGAATGCCTCAGTGGTGGGCGATGGTCTTGCGGCACAAGAGGTAGCGGGTTCATTCCCGCAGAGGGGTGCTCAAGTGTTTGTATGTTCTGTAATCACTTTCTCCTTGGTCTAGTATTTCATGTGTCTACTAAAAAATATCTATTATGTCTATTATATTAAGTATATCACATGTCTAGTGCCCGTAACACAAGCTTGGAGCTTACCACGGTGCTAGATGTTGTTTGGGTGGATAGTTCAGTAGATTAGATAGATAAATAATTATCTTATGATTATTCGCCGCAAGTGACAAGCTCCTGTTGATATTTTCGCCAGACTAAAATAATTAAATCATAAAACATGAACGTGCCCGCATTTCAGTGGAGCTTAATTATACTTTTTTTGATAGATTTCCAGTAAAAGCCTTTGGTATTCACCTGTGATCCACATCAAAGGAGTGTTATAATTTAATGTATTATCAGAATACGTTTGTAATTATGAAAGCCATTTTAAATATCTTTTAATTTTATAGTTACAAGGAGAAAACTTTGTTTGGCAATTATGAGTATCTTATTATATCTGCAATTTTTTTTCCTAACTTTATGTATAATTTTTCTTTAAATAGTTTATTTTTATATTTACAACAATTCACATAGCATCATTAAACCAAAAACTAAGCAGAGGTTGTACAATGGAGGTACTTATGATACATAGAAAACACCCAGACGCAAAACCAGAAATTGTATATCATACAAAAGCTGGGCAAACATGTATTCCCGGTGGGAATCGAGCCCGCAACCGCTTGAGCCTCATTCACCCACACAGCCACATACAATACAATACAATACAATACTCTTTATTGAACACAAAATAATAACACACACAAAAAAATATAAAAATGTACAAAAATTGTGAATCAATGGGGGGCCTTACCGCTGATAGCGATCTCTTCCAGGCAACCTTGGGATGGACACAAATAAAAAAGCACGAATAAGACGGGAGTAGCAGATTAAAATGGAGATACGAGTATTAATAAATTAAATACAGATTAAATACAATATTGCAGGATTTACATAGGTCGTAGAATTAAAGTACTTTTGTGGAACTTTCATAATAAAGCGATAGGTAAACGCGCGGTACAATATCAAAGCAAAAACCTAACAAACCGGCAAAAGGACCAACCTTTTAATTAAAATTTTGATTTATGAAAGCAATTTAAAACAACCTTTAATAAAGAGGATTTCGTGTGCTTAGTTCATAGAAATATCAAAGGGAAGTTAAGTTAATGAAATTTCAATGAAGTTGAACCTGTCCGGCTTTGTTTGGAATCGAATGGTATTGAAAACAAAAGACAAGGTTTAATTTAATAACCTCATGAATTAATAGTTTATATGGGCTAGATGTTGTTGTGTGGATTGTCCGGAAATATGTATTTATTTATATGAGAGGGTTTCTATCTATTACAATAATATACACCGAAATAAGTTAGTACATTTGTATATTTTAATAGGTTTATGTGTACTCGCAAGACCTGCAACATAAGCTTAGAGACTACCATGGCTAGCTGTTGCTTTAAGGACAGTTAAGCAATTTGTTCCTTTGTACCAATATACAGGCCAAACGGCGGGCCGATTTCTATGATTCTTAGTACGGTGAGTATCACTCATACTGGACGTAAATTTGCAGAAATAAAAAAAAAAGTTAACAAACTATGTCATTGCGGTTATCGTTGAATAGGTTTGTGAAAAATATTGATAATTTTCTTTCAACAGTTTTCGATGACTGACCGTTTAGTATTAAAAAGTATTAAAATAAAATATAAATAAAAATAAAATACACACAGCCAGATGTGATGACATTCTAATGACCATTCCGTTTGTGTAAAATGTTAATCTTGATTATTGAGATTATATGTAGATATAATCTCGCTTTAGGTATTTTAGCAAGTACATAGTAAGGTATATCTGTATTGGGTAACAATAAAAATGGTTTTGAAATAAGATTCAGACTTCATTCATTCATAAATATCTTTTGATGTGTTCGTAACTGAAGGTCCTAATCTATATAAATAAAATTGAATTGTTGTTCGTTAGTCTGATTAAAACTCGAGAACGGCTGGGCCGATTGAGCTGATTTTGGTTTTAAAATGTTTGTCGTAGTCCAGGGTAGGTCTAAACGGTGAGCAAATAAGGAAAAATAGCGGGAACTTTACTGCGTACATAAGTTGTTCCGGTTAGTTGCAACCGTATTCTTTTATACTTTATACTTTTAGACATTTTTGGTATTATTGTAATTTTTAAATACAATGTAAATATTGTGGAATGAAATAAATTTATGAATTATTGAAAAAGCCTGCGAATAAGATGCGCTTAGCATATATTTCATTTGTTTTTACAAGAAGGTTAGGTACCTTCTTGTGTTCAATGGAGTATGGTGTATAGAATGGGCAAAGAGGTCTCGTGGTCGCCCTGCAACAAGGTGGTCGGACCTCATTTCAAATCTGACTCAGTCCACCATGACCGACTGCTCCCGCAACGCAGCTAACAGAGGGCGTTGGCGGCGCATTGCAAGATCAGCTACTCAACATAAGGACCCCCCACTTTTTTTACACACAGGATTTACATAACCACGTCCACTCTGTCCATAGTGACCGTCTAAGAAGAGAAGATTCAGTTATCAATTTCTAAGAACAAGCATAATATCCAACTATCCTACGATGCTAGACTGAAATAACCAAGGTTCAGATTCCATGATCCTGATAATTAGAATGCGAAGCGAAACAGCGACTAATAAAAAGATCCCAGCTAAGAAAATTGAAAATATCCACAAGCGTCAGGAAAACGAGTCGTCACGCCATAGAATTAGTACGGTCTGGTGCGGCGCGTGGGTGGAATTTGTTTATCTTTGCATTTGATTAGGTGAGCTGAGATATCATTCGCATTGTCAAAGATGTTTTGAATATCTCATCAGATGAGGAAAAAGTTCTGAATTAAATTTCGGCCGGAATCAATGTTGTGGTATTTTTGTTGCGAAATTTGGTTTGAATTTATAAGATTAGGTCATTTTTGCCATAATTTCAAGAGAGCAGAGTTAAACGCAATATTTTAGCGATTTCACCATTGGCTATAAACAAGATCAGATACTGTTAAACTATAATAAAAAAAAAAAAGGTACACAGTTTTTTACAATAAATATTCTTCTTCAAACCGCTCAACTGAAATCAAATTGACATTTTTTAATGTTTTAACTTGATTGAATAAATCTGGATTTGTAGCATAAAACGCTGTGACGTAACGCTGTTGTGCGATTTGTTCACAAGCCACTCCAGAAGTTTAATGCTCCATATCTCGGCATTTTCTTATTAAATTTACAAAGCGAAAAATATGTAGGCTTACAATTGTTTTGGGCAGGTTAACAGATAGACTAAACAAATTTTCAATTGTTTATGTAGCATGCCTATTCCTATAAGTACACCTTGGCACATACTATGCATAACAATAAGAGCCAGTTTGGAATATAACGATTTTAAAATGCTTGCTTGGTGGTTTGTTTGGCTCTTACTCCACAAATAAAAATGTTTGGAGAGCAAGATCTTTAAATGTTCGAAAATGTCAATTCATCAACATTATTTTACCTAATGGATCGCTGTGTAAACAATGAAGACTCATCGATGCATGAATGAGTAAAAGCATACACAATCTCCCAAAAAACCTCACCATCCAACACGAAACAGTTTCAGATCTCTTTCATTTATTTTAAATGCGTAGCTACAAACAAATGGAGGCTTTTTAATTATTTCGCAGGAAATGGATTTCAGTTGTTCGCCACAATAGTCGCGATTGGCATCTTTTGTGGTATTGTGGCATTAAGCGGATCCTGAGGTCGCATACATTAATCTTAAGCTGTCGAAGGAATTTCGCCGTTTAAACGTAGGAAATTGAATTACATAGAAAATGGTGTTGAGCTTCCCGGAATGATATTGCCTAATGCATTTGGGAACTATAGTTTTAATTGAATTTAGTTATTGCTTTGTCAAGGTAGGGTTTGATGGCAACTTTTAACAATTTTTTTTTTAATATGCAGTTATTTTGTTTATAAAAATATGTGTTAATATTACGACAGATAGCCATTGGCTGATAAGATGTTGAATGGAAACGCAAAAGTGTAACCAAATTTCAAGTAATTCCATAAGGTTAAAATTATTTGGACACTTTGATTTTCTGCGCCTCAAACATGCTCGTGACTTGACTTTTATACTCACTTATCATAAAGTTAATCTATCTTTTATTCGTGATCTCTCAATAATACGAAATTAATACCCATGGTGCACTCAGCAAAAGTTGTCTACATTAACTTAAACTGTTAATTATTGTTGGTGCACCAAAAAATATCTCAACCTTTGGATAATTTTACGTAAAGTATAAACTTATTAACAAAATAAAAGTCTATCACGTAAATTCAATGATAAAAGGTACATCTCAACTAACTCTCAAAATGCAATACGTAACACCAAAATAAATAATGGTATAACCGGCTTGTTTCATAAATTTCATCTCATCTAACACTCAAACATCCAATCCGCATCAACCTCCAGAAACTACTTGCAATTGCCAACATATTTAGTTGAAAACCGTTCAAGTCTACTGGGCTTCGTTCGCAATATAGATCCGGAGGTATTCCGGGGAGCTGAACCGATTCGAAGTCAAATTCCCAACACGCTGGCATCCATTCTGTCGCGCATAGCTGGTACTGACTACGACCTCTTCTGTGTTCGATACAACAATGTAATACGGGACAGAAGAGGTGCTCTATTCTTGGCAGGAATAAAGCTAGTTTAGGAATAAACCTACTATAGAATAAATCCAGTTCGTTTCTTTCTAGAACAAAACAAACTTGAAACTGGAAGGATAGAATGCAAAACAAAACCTACCTTAGGCACACATGTTTTGGTCCAATCCGGCAAGAGCGCCCAGTCATCATGAAACCGACCGTCATCTTCGGAACGGCTGGGACCGAACCGGGCTGGAAGGTGTGTAGCCAGTCAAAATGTAGGTACATCTATCTATAAATCGTAGACACCATTTTGAAACAAAAATACAATGTACGTATAGTACTGAGATCCGTTCGCAATGTAGGTCCGGAGGTATTCCGGGAACTGAACTGATTCGGAGTTAAATTGCGAACTCGCTGCATCTGTTCTGTCTATCGCCAGTACTGACTACGTCCCCTTCTGTGTTCGCTTCAATAATGCTATAGGCAGAAGAAAACGTGAATTATTTAGAAAACATTCCATTGTAAAACACCTACGTCTATCGGACAAGCGTCCGTATTGAAATGTTATAAGTTTCCTTTCTGTTCAACCATATTTTGTGCTACTTAAAGCTCGTAGGAACTGCTGAACGTTGAGCGAAACCCACAGAGGTCCAGCCGAGCGAGCGTTGCATCCAATGGTCAATAATACACAATAGACAGTAGCATAAGTACATACATACGTCTAGTTCACATCATGGAATTGCTGTGTTGAAGTGATGTGATTTCATGTGGATACAAATGCAATCAAATTAATATGTTGTATTGTTTTCGCTATTTTGAGATGAAGATTAGTTAATATAAGATTTTATAATCGTATAAGTTAAAATAAGTGAAACTGTCGTATGAGTAACCCTTTACAGAGAAGATATATTATATACAATTAAATTTTTTAAAGTTGTCCATATGTGTCAAGTTATATATTTTTACTTCATCACTCTATCACATGATCAGGGTACTTTCACTTATATTGTTAACTCACCCCGCCCCGGCTACGTACGGGTTTTTATTCATTTTTTTCCCGGCAATTATTCGATTTTTTCTCGCCTTTTAAACCTTCCCTGGACCTCCGCAAACATTTCAAGACTATGATAAGATAAATCCGTTCAGCCGTTCTCGAGTTTTAATCAGATTAACGAACAATAATTCATTTTTATTTATATAGAATGTTGGTTGTTGGTACTTTTATTTTAATATTTGCTAACGATATAGTCGGCGAAAGATAGTATGAAAAAGGTGTCTCATATCAACATCCACAACCTGCCTTAGTAGACTAGCAGGCATGAATTTTGTGTCGTAAACCATAGTCCTATTACCGCGTCCCGTGACGACACACGACGCGTATTATATCGTTGACCCACCTCGCTCATCAAGTAATATTATAAGTGTCTTCTTCTTCGTCTGTTACACTCTTGACAGAGTGGTTTATTCATTTATTTAAGCTTCACAATACGCCGCCAATCTTCTCTGGTGGCCGCCTTCCTGGTTCATTCAGTGATGATGAGCCATTTATTCACCAACCCGCACTTGGCCAGCGTGGTGAACTAAGGCCCAATCTCTCTCGTCAAGATAGAAGTGTGTCCCAGCAGTGGAAACGTTAAGAGGGTGATGATGTTGAGCCATTTATTGCCGCATTTATCTGTTCGGTCGATCTCATAGGAGATCTTCCTCGTGGCCTGGTGTCCTTAACTTTCTCCTGGACCACAAGTCGCTCGATAGCCACCTTCCTCCACGTAAGTGTCTTACAGTTTATAAATAGCATGATTCTATAAGTGTCTGTCAATGCGTAGTGCATAGCACACTATAGTGCATAAAACATAGTATCAGTAAATGTACGTAGAAGGGGTGTAGTGAATGGCGTACAGCCGCAAACATCCGCGTCTCATCCCGTTGCGCGGGTAAACACACGCGGCCTGACAGGGCTGTCGCGTTATTATAATGTAACATGAGAAGCTTGTGACATACTCGTAGAAGATGAGGTACCTAACATAGTACTGGAAAACTGTCGTTTTTGAACAGTATCATATATATTTTTAGTTTCTAAAAGTTTCTCAAATAATACAAATGGGTTAAAATATTAACTTCAGTTGTAAGACTGCACTGCTGGACGTAATCGCTCAGATTTCCAGTTACGATGGTGATGACAATTAAAATTGTAGGCGTGCTGCATCCTCGTTGAAATCGCGGCTTTTATCAAGTCGTCGATCGGCCATCATATTAGTTGTCGTACCAATAAGATGGACGAACGACGCTGCGCGCTGTGTTCGCGAATCCGTGGTCTCAATTTGAGAATTTTTTGACCAACGACCATCCTTTCTACAGGCTAGACATTAAATTTTTAAGACTTTAGTCATTTCATAATAACGCTGCGCGTCGTTGCCTTGATTGTAGCGATATATAGCTTAAGGTTTATTAAACTAAATTAGTTAAAGATTATGTTAAAGTCGAAAGAATTTTCAATTTGCCAGCCCTGAATCCTATCAGCTCCTTGAATAGGAGGGCACAAAGGACGGAGTTCTTTCACTCAGGGCCCGTGATTGAGCCGCACTCCTGTGCTTTGTGCCGTGTCTAGTACACGTTTTCTACTGAACATTACTATGTACCTACCTCTAGTGCCCAGCTTGTTGTTCAAGGGCTTACGGCTACTACATATTTGATGACTCGATATTGAACATATCGTAACGAAATGTGGGAAAAGGACTCAAATATAGAAATGACAGACTTCGGCCGTATACGCGTGCTGTGATGTAGTTATCTATCAATATTGCCCAATTTTGGCCAAACGTGGGAAACAGGTTAGAAGATGACAATAATATTGCTCGACTTGGTGGGGGCACTACCGTGCCCCCAGATAGACATCTAGCGTAGACACGTGCGTTAGCTGTCACTATAATAGAGTTATGTGAAAATATACTCCGTATTACCGTTACTTTACTCATGTGGTGTTATTGACTGTCTTGATGTACGATAGGCGTAAATACAATAATAGTTACATTAAATATTATTGTTTCGAGACCTCACTGAGTGATTGGCAAACTTACAAAAATATATACCAAATTTCGTTTTTTAAACAAAATGATCTAAATGTTTAAAAGTGAATAGTAGCGTATTAATCTTATGCAGTTCGCACTACCTAAGTGCTAATTGGTTCACTCATGTTTAAGCACTGAGTCAATCTTAGAACAAATAGAATCTTTATAAAGCACCTAAAATAAGTACTAAGTACTTCACGTTAGCACTTTCCTTGTGAAATAAAATTTCATCACAACAAAAGATTCTTAACTAAAAACGTGTAGTGTGAATAAACTGAAAATACAAGGAATGTCACATGAACTCTTCCTAGCGTAAGCTTCTTTTCCTGAGATGGTCTCAAAGGAATATATTCAACATCCTCCGTCCATATAACCATATAACATCGCCAGTCGTTTCTAGAAATGCGAAATCCAAATACCCCTCAGATTCCTTTAAAGGGGTCCTTTATTAATGAGATTACGGGCATAGCTCAAGGAACGTAGTATTTGGAAAGACATTATGATTGTAAAGGTTTATGGATCAATTTTCTACACAAATTGATGGTGAAATGTTTGGCTATAGAAACAATCCCTGTGGATTTCTTAAACTATCGTAGGATGTCTATTTCCAACATATCCCAAATCTAATTTAGAATTTAGCGGTTACGTGTATGTATTTGTGGTTTAACGGATATTTTAACAATAGATTAATTTTATTCAGTTTACTCTATGATTAAAAATCAGTCAATTGACTTAATTTTAATCAGTGTGTGATGATCAAATACTAATATTACTAAGAATTGCTGATTAAGTTGAAGCCTATTACATTAATAAATTTCTGAAACATCTATCGACAAACTGATATTTAATTACTCCTCATTTAGTTCTACACAGTTTACTGAAATTAATATCTAACAAATCAAACCAAATTTTAGTTAATATTTGTATAGGATTGCCTACATAGAAATATTTGCTCGAGATCTGAAAACAAACGGTTACCTATGTTAATATTTGGACTGTGCTTGAGACGAATGTTGTTAGTAATTTATTTTGGCAGCCATTGTAGGACAAACAACTGAGCTTGTAGCCAAATTTATATTCCAGCTCGGTAAAATTGGATACGGAGTCATATTTATGTAAAAAGCAGGCCAATAATAGTTCATAGAATGGAATATTGATTTAATTTAGTATATATTTTGACTACCTCAGTGGCGCGGTGAGCGAAGGACCGCTTGCGGCACAAGAGGTAGCGGGTTCGACTGCCAACGACGCCGAGGGGCCAAGTGTTTGTATGTTCTGCAAGCAGTCCATCCTTGGTCTGGGTGTTTAATATATATTTAAAAATATCTATACATGTAGGTATGTGTATTAAATTATATATCAGATGCCTACAACCCATAATACAAGTTTATAGCTTACCACGAGGCTAGATGTTGTCTTGTGGATTGTCCAGAAATATTTATTTATTACTAGTGGCTCACCCGGGCTTCGCACAGGTTTTTATTAAAAAAAAATTCCCGGCCTTTTAAACCTTCCCTAGACCTCCACGAACATTTCAAGACTATGATAAGATAAATCCGTTCAGCCGTTCTCGAGTTTTAATCAGACTAACGAACAACAATTCATTTTTATTTATATAGATTTTTAATTGGAACAAAGTTTCAATAGTTTTAATGTATGCTATGTTTGTCGATGTAATATTGATTGTCTGCGTGCTTAAATATCATAGTTCCTGTTATCATCATCACCCTATTAACGTTCCCACTGCTGGGACACAGGGACTTCTCTCTTGACGAGAGAGATTAGGCCTTAATTCACCACGCTGGCCAAGTGCGGGTTGGTGAATGTCACATGCCCTTCAAACTCTTTTTTTTAAAGTTCTCAGAACATGCCGGTTTCCTCACGATGTTTGCCTTCACCGTTAAAGCACGTGTTTTTTTTTTTTTTAAAGCGCACCTAAATTTCTCAAGAAGAAAAATCCAGAGGTGCGTGGCGGGGTTTTGAACCCACGACCTTAGGAATGAAAGTCGAGTTCCTGTTAAGATCTTTATAATCCACCGAACCTAGCATATGCACCCTTATTAACGTTCCCACTGCTGGGACATAGGGACTTCTCTCTTAAGATAAGATAATATCAATTTAATCTTAAAAAACACAGCAGCCCTATTTCATTAATTAAAATTTCTGGACAAAATTATTTCACTTAAACTAAAATAAGCTTAAAAGATGAGTAATGGGGAAAACAGTCAGACCTAAATATTGTAGATAAAATAAAATATGGTCACCTGGTAGCAATGAAACTCCGCAATCTCCTATCCTGCTGGCCAATCTAAGTCCACCTAGTCATTGAGGTGACAACTCAGATACACAAAGAAAACTCTAAATAAGTCTGAGTAAACCAGTTTTCGATTTAGTTTAACGATGCCCATTGGCGAAACTTATTAAGCAAACTACAAATAACAAAAACTTTGATGCTTCTTTCTTTGTTGGGCGATAAAAGTTGGGTAGTATCTGAATTAGTTTGTTCTGCGATCTTTTGATTCAATACCGAGCGAGACCTGAACAAGTAAATAAATTCTAAATAGATTCGGCTAATGCCACAAAAGGTTTCCATTCGGTAATATTGTTGAAGATTATTCAATTGTTTCAACACTTTTTAACCCCCGACCAAAAAAGAGGGGTGTTATAAGGTTGACGTGTCTGTCTGTCTGTCTGTCTGTCTGTGTCACCATAGCTCCCGAACGGATGGAGCGATTTCAATTTAGTTTTTTTTGTATGAAACGTGAGTCTTGCGCGAGTGTTCTTAGACATGTTTCATGAAAATCGGTTCGGCCGTTTAAAAGTTATGAGGGTGAGAGTGGGGAAGCAAAACCGAAAATCTGCAAATATACTAGTGTGGGGTATCAAATGAAAACGCATCGCGTCCACATTACATAATATTATGTTGTTTTACATTTAAGGAAATTAAGGCATTGGAATCGGGGGTTTTTCTTAAATATTAAATTTAGATTTATTACACGAATGGTACGGCTACATCAGCGGGCGGAGATTTTAGTCACATTGCGCGCTACATGATTTCGAAGCAAGAATCGTCTTCGCCCGAATACTTCGCGTTGCAATACGAATATTCGCTGTAGTCCGCTAATGTAGCCTTACCAGCTGACAATGGGAAATGAGCTATCTTCTTGAAAATACAGTTCCGGTGTGATTTTGCGCAAACGATCCAATATTTACTGTAAAATCTTTTAAAAGTGTAGTTTATAATAGGTACATAATGTTGTTTATAGAGCAGCCCAACATCTAACCGTTTTGGCTGAAACCCAAACACGTTTTGAATTTCATTCAAAACGCTGACGTGAAGGATAAAGTTTTATTATTTTACTACTTCGACGTGCTGTGAATGTATTACCTGAGCATGGTCTGCGTCTTCGCGGTTCTCAAATTTAAATCTTTCCACTTTTATGTAAATAACCACTTCATTTTCAGAATCTCAAACTCACAAGGTTGCAACTAAACTTGCTAAAACTGTAAAGCTTACTTTAAAGCAATTGTATGTTTTAAAAATATAGAAATATAACATAATCGGAGCATATATTAAGTGACTCAATTTATTGAATTTTAAACAAGTCTTTTGTTGTTTTATTATTTATTTTATTACTTACAACAAAAAGAATCCCCATCACAATTTCAACGGTCTGAAAATCGGATATAAATCCTAAAATCTATTTCAAACGAGCTCGAGCCAAAAACCAACATCTAAATTGAAAAAGCCGAAACGTTAGAGTTGTTATTATTTAGATTTATAACGGGATATTTACCATGATTGATTGTCTTTCGATGCTCCCGTGGTGGCTAATATTTGGATGGAGTATTTTGAAAACATGGCCTTAGCGTCGGCGCCCTTACAGGTCAAGTTGTGGAAAAGATATGTTGATGACGTTTTTTGTGTTCTCAAAGGAACGGTTTCAGAAATAGAGAATCTACTGGCACACCTTAATAACATACACAACAAAATCCGGTTTACGTATGAGAAGGAAGATAAGCGGGGCTTGCCATTTCTGGATGTGATGGTACAGGTTCGCGATAATGGAACCATAGGCCATACGGTTTATAGAAAAGCTACTCATACTGATAGGTACCTCCATGCTGAATCACATCACCACCCTCGGCATTTAAATTCAGTAGTAGCTTCTCTGACAAACCGGGCGTATGATCTTTGTGATGCTGACAGCTTACAAGCCGAGCTTACTCATGTACGGAAAGTCCTACGCAGGAATGGTTACAAGCACCCGCTACCTCCACGTCGTCATCCAAGTCAAGGAGTCCACAAGTGTATGGTGGAACGAAAACCAGCTTTCCTGCCATACATAAAAGGAGTAACGGATAAAGTTGCAAAGGTTCTGCAAAAATCCTCGATAAAAACTATCTTTACTCCTTTACAAAAGATCTCACATTACCTGCGCTCGCCTAAGGATAGATTACCCTTTCAAACACCGGGAGTGTATAAGATCGATTGTAGTTGTGGGAAGTCTTACATAGGTCAAACAAAAAGGACCATAGCCTGCCGAATAAAGGAACACATAATGGCTATAAAGAATGTGGATATTCATAAATCGGCTATAGCGGAACACATTTTAGAGGCGGGCCCTAACCATTGGATTGAGCTACACAAACCACAAGTAATCTCAGTAGAAAAACACTATATACCTAGATTGGTACAGGAGGCTATTGAGATTACCAAACACAGGAACTTCAACCGAGAAGATGGTTTTCAATTATCTGGAACCTGGAACCCTGTTGTGAAGATGTGTAATAGTGGAAAAAAGCCTGCAACGGAGGTCCAAACGGACACCGTCAGTTTTGTGTGTCGCGATAGTGTGTTAGTGGGGTGTGAAACATGTCCCAACCCTAGTGAAGCATCGACTCGTAATAAAAGAGTGAGAAAGAGGGTAGATCGATTTGTCTGCCAATAAAACTGTTACTCCAATCGCTGCAGCTTCAGTTTAACCGTGATCATGGCGCATGTAACTGTGCCGAAATATCGGGAAACTCGAAAGACAATCAATCATGGTAAATATCCCGTTATAAATCTAAATAATATTGATAACCATGATAGTTTCAATTGTTAGAGTTGTTGTTATTGGCGAAAAGGTTATTGGTCATATTAATATTCCGAATGAGTGCTGAAGTAACATTATTAAACAACAATCGCGTAGGTCGGCGAGTGTACGAAATTTTTGATTTCAGCTCGTTTGAATGCAAATTCGGTGTGAGGTCCCGGGTTCAGCGGGAACTCAATAACGTGGCATAAATGTACTGGGATTGAATCGAATTATATCCATATTAATTTGTGTATGTGGTGTTTGTGGGATCGACATTGAATTCGCTATTTTGTGGTTAAATATAAGGGTTAATTTATCTATATCCTAAATGAAATATCTATTTAGTAAATTGATAACCAATCGTTATTTAAAAGTGTAATAAACATACTTAATGAGTCTTATGAATATATTTATTAAAAGACCTAGTTGAGATTATAATGTATGGTATGAGGTATTTTAAGAATTTGGGCCGTGATCCAAGCTCAGCAAGACCAGCGTTGTGGAACTAGGAATATTATTTCATCAAAGATCGTGTTTAGAAAATAGCTTTAAGGTTTGTTGAGAAACTAGAGTTCGTAGGTCTGATCGGATTCCAGCCGAGTTGTGAGATTCACCTTTGTAATATAAGATTTCGAGTTCGTTTCTACTATATCTATGTACTGCGAACATGTGGTGTGCAGTAAAGTTAGGAAGAACTTTATATGCTTTATTTGCTAATAAGTATAAGTAGTTGTTTGATTCATCCTTTTTATTTTTTTATATATTATAAATAAATAAATATTTTCGGACTACTCATACAGCATCACCTAACCCCAAACTAAGCAGAGATTGTATAGCTGTTATGTGATACATAGAATATTGAAACAAGTTTTTTATTAATAGTGCTAAATTTATATTCTTGCACTGGTAGATGCTTCTATCGTTAAGGCCTCCTTTGTGCATTGTATTTTGTGCACAAAGTATAAATAAATAAATATAGGTATTTTATCCAGACCAAGCGACTAGTGCTTGCAGTACATACAAACATACGTCCTTCAGTGGGAATTGTACCCATAAGTGGACTTACGCCGCACCACTCAGTCATTGTAAAATAATATGTTTTAGGTACATAGCCAATGACAGTTCTAAAAACCACCTTCATAAAGTATTATTTAAAGTTAAAAAGCAAAGTCTCAACCAGAAATCCTTGACATGGCGGCTTGGGATGAATTATGTAAAGTGGGTAGTATGTCTCAACATTTGTTGTGGCTTAGCGAAAATAAGACAATACATCTAGGTGCTGTTAAGCTGTGAACACATTGCAGCAATATAACTTTAATAAATATTATGGTTATCTACATTATTTAGATTCATTGTATTATAAATCTAAAAAGTCATAAATAATTATAAATATATTTTTTTTAATTAAAAAGAGTATGCATTTTTGTTTTTAAAAATTACCTTTGTTACTTATAATTTGAGGTTTATAATAGTTTATTTAAGATAACATAAATATAAAGATTGAAATATCGTTAGCAATTATGTTTAACATAATTGCATTCCTTATGATTTTTGTTTTAAAGGAGGTAAAGTGTTTCGATTTTGGAAAAACTTGAAGTACTTTTGTTTTAACACTATAATACATATTTCAGATAACGATGTTGCAAACTAGAAAATTCTAAACAAATATATTTTTCCTATAATTACGGCCCTTTAGAAACCACCATCACCACTGAAATTAATACAAAGTTGTCGAACCGTGCAGCCAAATTAGACACACCTCATTTGCATTTTGTAGGGCATTCTTACTTCATAAACAACTCGAAGACATTTTGCAAGTTGCACACAGTATGTATCTTATTAGAACATGACGTCGGAAATTTACGTAAGATGTTTGTCTTCTTTAAACACAGACGAAAAGAGAGGAGTTTTATAAGTTTGACGACTGTGGTGGACTGTATGTGAAACGTGATTATTTGAAAATGATTGCGACAGGATGAACCGCCCCGAATTCACATTAGTGCAAATTCTAAACACATAAACCTGTTTATTATAAGCACTTGATCTATTACCGATACCCCATAAAATCCGTATTTTTTTAAATATCTACAGAAGGACGCGGCTGGAAACTTAAATGTATCTTCAATGCGCTTATTTCTGCACCGGGAATATAAAATATATTGCTCGCAATCGGCGTAGGTACTGCTATTACAACATGATATAATAAATCTAACATACCTACAATGGAAATTACCCACACGCATGACGCCAAACAAAAATCCTTTCGCATTAATTTGGTAAAACACGTACAAAAATCATATCATTATCCAAAACCGAAATTTAAATCCAAATTGAGGGAACCCTTAAAAATAAATCTCCTGTTACAACAAAAGTAAATTATGATGGAATACAAAAACCAATTTTTATTTAGCGAATTTTTATGCCGCATGGTCATTTTATTCAAATTGCGGTCTGTGGATTAAATGTGAAGAATTTCCTCGCCTCAGTTGGCTTTCGGGTGCGTGAATTTCGTGAATTCATTATTTACGTTTTGTTACATTCGTGGTTTTGATTGAAATTCATTTGTAGAAGTGTGAAAATATGAGATCTTTTCGTTGTCTGTACAACATGGATAACACTTTTGCTCGTGGTTTGAATTAACAAATTCATGCGCTTCACACCGCTACAATCATTGCGTTGCGAGACGACTCTAAAAGAGGCCTCGGGCGATTCACACCGTGGTATGAAAAGGTGTCGGTGCAAGACGACTAAATACGCTTAAATTTTTCAATCTTCGGAAAGTTTGGGGGTAGAATTCGTTACATATTCCTAGAAACATAATTTACCTATATGTATCTACTTAAAGCACTTTCATTCAAAGAGAGAGAGTTAACGGAAGCTAAAACCATTAAGAATCATCATCATCATCATCATCTTCTTCCTGACCTTATCCCACATTACGTGGGGTCGGCACAACATGTTTTCTCCTTTCATTTCCCTCTATCACCCGTCATCGTTATTAAGAATATAATGAGTAAAATGTTTCATGTAACCTAGACTAAACCACCACTTAGTACAAGTGCTTAGTAAGCTTACTATAAAAGTCTCTGAAAAGGGCATTTCTCAATTCCACCTAGCAAATAGCTCAGCGTCTCACGATTTGAATTTCAAAATTTTATTGAATAGTTTGCAAGTTTATGAGCTTCTGCGGTTGAGGTCTTTTACCTCTTTACTGTCACTTTATTACACTCGTGACATGAACGAAAAAACTACGGGCTGCGCTCCGGGAGTGCCGACAGAAGTGAAAACTTGAACTTTACGTTAATATGATTGTAAAAACAATACGGACCGACGGACGTTGAAAATTATACGGCTTTTTCTCAATGTACTTACTGGTAAAGGTGTCCTTAGAGTTACAAATCTTTCGTCTTACTAATTTTTGAACAGACCACGTGTCCTGACGCGAGTTTTACATTATGTACAAAACTCAAAAAAAAAAAAAGTGTGTGTGCGATTCACACACGATAGAAGTAAAACTTCAGTAAATCGACGAAAGAATAAGAAGAATAAAAAAAAGTGTGTGTGTGTCAGCTACGACGCACGATTGGAGTCTACTACTTACGAACTATAATTATGATAGGTATATATCGAATAGAAAAAAAGGGTAAATGAACGCATCTGCTAAAATGATAAGAGAAACCAACATATATCTGTAATTATTCGGATTATTTATATTACTTCAATAAAGCGTATTACATAAAGTATGTTACAAAATAATATAAATAAAATACAGCAATAGCTCTTTGCGCGATACTTCGTAGTCTCAACTATCGCGCAAAGAAATTTAAATAAAGCATTGTATTTGTGTCTCTTACCATTTCCGTTTCATCTTTTTGCATCCGGTTTGAAATCACTACGATTCTATAGAAGTTTCACTTCAAAAACATGTTTTATGTTTTGAGTTTTAAAATTATTGTTTTGGGATTCAAGCCAATTTTTTTATGATTCATTCGCTATTGCTGTTTATTTTTTGCCTTACTCATTCACCTTACTCTCGTTGCCAATAGATTCGGTCGGTCGGCCGGCCGGCGGCTTGCTTCCAACCGAGCAGATTAAACCGAGTTATCCGTCAATTTTGTTGAAGGACCTTTTCGCGTTCTCTATTTGAGAACTACTACTTTGTAAATATTTGGGACTGCTATTAAAAAGGAGTCTCCTGTCCAGAAGTGGACAGAAAGGTATTCGTTGGACACACCTACACCAACACTGAAAGAAGAATTACCTAATTTATTTTTAGGCTTTTTGCTCCAAAAGCTCCATTCTTTTACGAAGAAAAAATAAACGACTAATGAATTTAAATGTAATTCAATTGGATTCATATGAATTATTCAATAAAGCATGTTAATGGAAACAATGCGACCCCCTTAGAGATTCGTTCAAGGTAATTAATTACTTTTACCCACGCTGAGCCTTATTGAAAGTCAGTTTCTTTAGATTATTATCGCAACATTTGCATTATTTTACTCTGGGTAACTTTTTTGGTAATTAATCTTAAAGTATTTTGCTTACTTCGTTGTACTAAAACAATTGGATTGAAGAAATTTATGTTGCATATTCATAGATTTATGATCATGCAAATCCCCTATGCATTGCATATGGATTCGCAAATGCATGCAATAATAAATGCGACTCGATGGTTAGGTGCAATCTATAGCAACGAGTTGCGAAATAACAAAAAAAAAGTTTATATTTAGCCATGACTATACTAAAATCGTAAACAGGTAATAAAATCTAATAGTTTGTCCGTCTATGAAGTTTTAAGGTGTAGGTAATCAACAACTTAGTTGTCCGATTTTAAAAATCCATTTATTAAACGCCAATGTATCGATGATTTGATTATATAAGTCACCAGAAAATAGTACAAACATTCAATTATCATTTTCCTATCTATAATATAAAAATGAATCGCAAAATGTGTTGGTAAGCGCATAACTCAACAACGCCTGGACCAATTTGGCCAAATCTTTTTTTAAAATGTTCGTTGAAGTTCAAGGATGGTTTTTACGGCGAGAAAAATTCGAATAATTGCCGGGAAAACGATTTTGAATAATTACCCGGGCGAAGCCGGGGCGCGCCGCTAGTTAAAAATATAATTTCCCTTTGAAAATAATAATTTTAGGGAAAATCACCAACGGCTATTGGAATTAATTATTTTACGTATTTAGGAAAATGATTAATATACGACTGCTCTCCGTAAAATCATCAGTGGACGCTGATTAGTTGAATTATAGGTTGTAGGTTAGGTTATGTTTGCATATTAATTATTGTACGTATTCATTTTAGGAAAATGATTAATATACAACTGCTCACCGTAAAATCATCCGTGAAGGCTGATTCGTTGAATTATAGGTTGTAGGTTAGGTTATGTTTGCACAATCATGCGCGAGGCGTTAATTTTACGGTTTGTTATTGTTATTTTTCCGTTGACATATACAATACCTTTTATCGCGGATATTATGGTCTTGACAAACGCAAAACGCCTGACGTGAAAGCTTCTGCTTATGGTAGACAGAAATAAATAATGTTCCCAACTGTAAGGAGAACAGCTTAGAAAATATCCCAATTCTGATTATCGTAGCTTCTAAAGAATACGTACAATGTACTATGGGATACGTACCGAGAGGCTCCCGAGGTATTGTTAGTTCGGATCGATGTGGGCTATGTGGCTAGCAGACAAAGGAGTGGGGAATATTGTTTGTCACAAAATTTATTATAGCGGCAGACGAGCGTTCCGTGAGTTACATCCCCGATATATCAGCGGGTGAGTACAAATATTTTGCTTGTATGTACATGCTAGTACAATGCTTTTACAGCACTCGACTGTATTATTAAGTATATATAGACTTTTTTATACACACTCATTTAAGGATACAGTTCCACTTGAGTATGATATCGTAAATGTCGTATCTGACAAAGGCGAACCTTGACTTATTAACCCCCGACAAAAAAGAGGGGTGTTATAATAATAATAAATAATAAAAGCATTTATTTTGTACACACATAAGTACAGACAAATTACAACACAGACAATTAACATTCAGTAACATAATTAATTAAATAAAAAATAACAATAATAGCAAAATTTGTGAAACATAAATCATTACATGAAATTTACAGTTATAAGTTTGACGTGTCTGTCTGTCTGTCGATGATGGAGCGATTTTAATGTAGCTTTTTTGTATGAAAGGTTAGTTTCACGCGAGTGTTTTCAGACATGTTTGATAAAAATTGTTTAACCCGTTTTAAAGTTATGAGGGTAAAAGTGGGGAATTAAAACCGAAAATCTGCAATATACTCGAGTGGGGTCTTAAATGAAAGCGCATCAGGTGCACATTACAAAATTACCGAAATCGGGGGGGTTTTTCTTAAATTTTAAACTTAGATTTATGCAATATTCTTTTATAAAAGTGTTGTAAAGTAAAATGAGTATTGGTACAAATAAATTTAATTTATTTATTGATTGCGGAGAGACAAGAATGATTATGCAGCCCAAAAGCAAACAGCATATTTACGTAGAGGTAATAGGTACCTACTTTTTGAAGGTTATACGTTACATCCATACTAATATTATAAATGCGAAAGTAACTTTGTTTGTCTGTCTGTTCCTCTTTCACGCAAAAACTACTGAACCGATTTAAATGAAATGTGGTACACAGATTTTCTAAAGCCTAAGAAAGGACATAGGGTTCTTTTAACTGCGGGAAAAGCCATTATAACGCGGGGCACTACTAGTAACTACAATATTTTTTTGAGGTTTAATTGTAAGGAACAGTTAATTGTAAATAAAAAAGAAATATATGTCATTTCATTTCATATATTTAATTCCCAAAAAAATTACATTGTGTCGGAAATTTATAAAAAACATGCTTAATAACAATAAAATTACACAAAACCATTATTCATTCAAAACCACAAGGACATAAAAAATATTAATTGCAACAAATCATTTTTACCTAAGTAATTAGAAACACATAACAAACAATCCAAAGAAAATATACCAATATAATATTAAAATATAGTACTTTGAATTGAACTTTCATTTTGTCTTAGACTTTTAAGGTTTTTTTGAGAGACTGCTGTGTTTCGTTTGTTAAATTTAGCGAATGAACGTTGGAATTGAAAAGGAACCGGATTGCAGGTGCATTTTTTACGCACATAAAATTGCGGATATTGGGCTGAAATTGGCTTAACACAAACAAACAAATGCCCGAATTTTCTTTTTGTTGCGTCGACGGCTGATAGTCGGAAAACCAGTATGGTTTAAATTAAAACCTGTCTTGTACTATTTTCAATCTGGCTGCGAAAGGCTAACACAACAATGGCCTAGCATTCGTACCCTGCTATTCTCTGAACTGAATCAAACTCTCTAATCTATTTATAGCCCCTGACAAAAAAGAGGGGTGTTATAAGTTTGACTTGTATGTCTGTCTGTCTGTCTGGGACATCATAGCTCCAGAATTGATGGAGCGATTTCAAATTAGTTTTTTTAGTATAATAGGCGAGTTTAGCGCGAGTGTTCTTAGACATGTTTGATGAAAATCGGTTGACCCGTTTAAAAGTGGGGAAGAAAAACTAAAAATCTGCAAATATACCCGAGAGTGGTCTCACATGAAAGCGAATTTATTATTTATTTATTTATTTATTTTATCTAAAGAAGCCAGGCCCAAAATATGGAATTGAGAAAATAAGTCGTTTGTTGAACCAAAACGTATACTAAACAATTTACACGACCCAATTGTTACCAAAAATACTTTCCAGAAGTATTGAGTAGGTACTTGTTTGTTACGTAGAAAATAAAAAGCTTATACTGTTTGTTGCTTATATTTCTCAGAGCTTTCGAAACTTCCAACATCTTGACCTTTTTAGAACAATGAATAATAATTCAATATAGGTCGATGAAGCACGTGGCCTCGAGAAGTATCGAATGTTGCCATGAGGAACGTAGGTGTCATTCAAAATCACAATAACATCATTTTGCGGCTACCGCAGCTTTGAAGCATTATTGTTTTAAGATATTTGACGTAATTTCAACGTTGGCCTTTATCAAAAGATTCAAGTCCCTGGATTTCACGCCCAATATTTTGTAAGTAATGATTTCATATCATTATGTAAGCCCACACAAAAATCTCTGTCACTCTCTCAAAATCACTTTCACGGTAAACAGAAACAAAAGTACCTACCTTCTAGGTCTTCATGCTCCATCTTAGACCATATGACCAAATGAAGGCTTATTTAGCATAAAAAAAAGTTTGATATATTTCTATAACAAGATCTCAGAATTTTCAATTTGTATATCATAGGGAGACGCAAAATGGCGTTCAACTGAGGAACATCTTTTTCACTTTATAATTTTATTTTACTTGATACTGGCAAACTGACGCACTTCAAGCGCAGAGTCCAATTGTATGAAATTGAATTGAAACATTTCATAATCTATCTATCTATCTATATATATAAAAATGAATTGCTGTTCGTTAGTCTCACTTAAACTCGAGAACAGCTGAACGGATTTATCTTATCTTAGTCTTGAAATGTTCGTGGAGTTTTAAGGGAGGTTCAAAGGCGAGAAAAAATCTAATAATTGCCGGTATTTTTTTTTACCCTTCGAAACCGGGGCAGGCCGCTAGTGATTGATTTAAAAAAGTACCAAAATTTATACTTTGTTTCAATGACTGCTATAACAGCTTAGACATAATTGCCTAACAAAGCAAAATCCGACATATCACGTCCACGTTTAAGTGCACATTATCATGCTCTATTATTTCCCTCGCTCTAATGTACATTAGCCTATGACCCTACATTACAGGATCAGCTCTTAAATTGATACGAATAGCATAAAATTACTGAAATAATACGAATGGCAATGATATTTATTACCATTTAATAGCATTGATACTAAATTGCGTTTTGTAGGAATATGGCTTTATTATGTGGAATAGTAGTCTGATTAATGCAGTGAACTTTGATTTATTACATAGAATTATTTTATGCGTATCTTAATACGATTGAGGCATGCAAAATCATTTACCATTTGTTGTAGTTGGGCTGTCTTGTCTTGTCTCTTGTCCAAATAATTTACTGTCATACTTTACTCAATCACCAATGGATAAAAAAAACACTAATTCAATAAAAGCAAGTCTTTTAACAAGACTGTAAAACTTAGACAAAGTGTTAAATAAAAATATGTATTTAAATTAGCGGAAGCAAATGAATTAACCTATTTATATGTCGACATTTTACATGATTCCATCACGAAATAATATTCTCCTCCTGAAGATTTTCCTACAAACATTTTGTTTACGTTTATCAAAGATTTGTAAACAACCGTAAACATAAACCATTCTCCCAAAAAGCAACGTTCAATGACTATTCGAGGCATAATAATGACTGTTTTGGAAGTTCTATACAAATATCCTTCACCTTAGAGGTTCTAATGATGCATAAGTGTCGATTTAGTAATAACACCTCAGATTTCCGGAGTATTAACATTTCAATTTATCGCGCTATTGTTGTGTGAGGTGTTAATTGCGGTTCCAATAAGTTTCTTTTAAGTTTTGATTGATGCAAAGCGTGGTAATCAAGTCGGCAAAGGACATATCTTATTGTTGCTTGTTTTGGATAGATTGGATACTGTTCAACGTATCAGTGCGGTGAATACTATACTAGAATATATTTAATTTTTACTATTCACTGCTGACTCAGGTGTACTTTCTGTTGTATAAAAACAACCATTAACTGGGTCCACCGAAAAGAAGCTTAGTTCTCCTCGCCCTATCTATCCAACTTATATTATTATAAACGTTTAAGATTGCCAGGAGGTAAGAGGGGCGTTTATTACTCTTTCACGCAAAAACGACTAAATGGATTTTGATGAAAAATCATAATAATATAGGTTACAAATCAAAATAACACATAGGCTACTTCTTACCACGGTAAAATATCACTTCTTGCTTGAAAATCGATATTAGATAAAATCAGGGACAGATAGCTACACTCCCAATGAAGGACAAAAGCTACTTTTGGGAAAATCCATTATTTGGGAAAATTCACGGCAAAGCCGCGGTTCGAAGCTAGTAAGCAGCTTATGAATTATTGGCAAAAATTGATAGAGATCCATATGAGTAGGTTCGCGCCAACGGATCCTCATTCAGCAGGCATCGCTTTGCGGTTCGTAGCTCGCTTGGATATGGCGGCGGCATGAAATAAGTCTGTGCCAACAAGGCTCGGCTATTGTAGGGTAACAATGCTTTCCGATTGATGGCTGAGAGGTATTATTACGTGAAATTACAATGGAAGGTTTCACGGCTAATAACATGAATTATTTGCAAGCCTGCTATGCTACTGCTAAGCAAAGGCGTCCTAAGGGGAGTTGTGGGATACGATTGCTTCATCATCATCACCCTATTTACGTTCCCACTACTGAGACACATGGACTTCTTTCTCCCTTGGCGAGAGAGATTAGGCATTAATTCACCACGCTGGCCAAGTGCGGGTTGGTGAATGTCACATGTCCCTCAAAGTCTTTGAAGTTCTCAGAACATGCCGGTTTTTCTCACGATGTTTTACTTCACCGTTAAAGTACGTGCATAAAGCGCACATACATTTTTTTTTGAAGAAAAATCAATGGGTTGCAGCGAGGATTGAACCCACGACCTTTGGAATAATAGTCGAGTGTGCTCCCACTTAACCAACACGGCTTACAAATACGATACGAATGCTTTTTATGCTTTTAATTCCTGTCAGTCAACAACCTACTCCAAACTACTCAATAAATCAATCGATCAATAGGGATATCAAATGTCTAGTACCCGATAGACAAGCTTAAAGCTTATCACGAGGCTAGATGTTGTTGTGATGTGGATTGTTATTATTAGAAAAGAATAGAAAACACTCTATTGTACACAAAAAAATAATGAACTTTACGAAAACCTTAACTTAATTAAAAACAGGGTACTAAGACCGCCCTTATCGTTAAAATTATTTAATATTATTTATTATTATGTCTCGCATGACTGAAATCCTCCGTTTTTGGCTACCCTAACATTTATAGGAAAGTAACGATCGATGTCAACGCGCATCTGCTATTGGCTCGCGTTGCTCATGCAAATATGCAAATAGTTTGCAATTCGGCTCAACAACACAAACATAGAAGCTAATACCTCCTGCTGTGCCGATGTGCATTCTAACCCTAAAGTAATTATTGCATCTCAGTCATCATAAACATGGATCTTACCCAAAAAAAGTATAAATAGCATATTATCTACATAAATAAGCACCCCATTTTACGTTCCGACTGCTGGGACTCAGTGACTGCTCTCTTGACGAGAGAGATTAGGCTTTAATTCACCACGCTGGCGAAGTGCGGGTTGTCTGTGCTGGGATGTGACATGTGCTTCAAACTCTTCCAAGGTATGCATACGTTCTAAAATATATTTATAGCTAGATCTTTTTCTTTTTTGGCTTTAAACAAGCGTAGTTTGGTAAAATTGAAATTCTGTAATCTTTTAGAATATTATTGACAACCACTCTGTTACGATCCGCTTGGATAAGTTGATTAGGAACCAAGTTTTTTTTTTTCTACTATGCCAACGCCATATTAGTTTTCTATACTCTGAATTCTACGCTAGTCTATCAGTCGTTGTTCAAGTTGTAAGTATTATGTTTTAGCCGGAGAGAAGAAAAACCATTTTGATGATTTTATTTTATAATGAGTTTGACCAGAAATATTTTGATGGTTATATAATCAACAATTCGGTGCTTGTTTTCAAAATTTTTATTCCGAAAGGAGCTAGCATAAGGTCTATCCTTCCCATTCTATCCTATCAGAGATAGGATATAATGTCTATCCTGTACATTTATGCAAAACCTGACACCCTAATGCGAAATAGTTAACGAAATCTATTTAGGATATTATGCCGTTAGCATTCATCATTATCACATTTTTGTTTGTTAGAAACAGACAAAATTTGTGCCAACTAAAATAAGTCTTCCATCGATGTTGCAAAAAAAGGTTGTATTGTATACCGCTCAAGCCGGGGCGTATAACAATGATTTGAAACAAAAGAAAATATTACAAATAATTTATATTATGTTTCTGTATCTACTTTAAAAGAATAGGTAATCGTTGAATAGGGAATTTTAGTACGCACTTCCCGTTATTAATTTATAAATTCATAATGAATGTAGAGATAAAAGCACTTTTTACCCCTAAGGCATATATAGGAATTCGCTTAATTCCATTGTATCCTTTCTGTTGTTCAAATAAGCCTCCATAATTAACTTCATTGAAAATGTTGCTTCCCCGTAAAAATATGTTTGAATAAAACCTGCAAAATTTAACGGAATTTCTAAAGCAGAATATTGATGTGCACGATTTTATACATACGCTCATTAACTTTAATGTTATTATGTGTTAGTTTTGAGCCCCGAGGCTTTTACTAAGGTAAAATAAATGTTCACGATGAAATATCGGTAAATATAGTTTTACAACGTATCGAGAACATGAAATTTCTATAAGAAATATTTTATTCCGGTATATTAAACATTACACTATTATTTAGTACATAATAAGAAAAAGTAAGAAGCAATAAGGCCGCCTACGAATTTTCTATGTAGCTTTAAGTATTTTTTGTGTTACTTTTAATCTTGGTGTGTAATATAGAGTTATATTATAATATTAAAATAACAAAAAAGAGATCGCTTCCTCGGTACTTTCTTAAATAGTGTTCTTAATTATTTGCTCACATAATTGTTTAAAAAACACTACCAACTCCAAAATAAACCAACAAGAATAAAAATGAATTGTTACCATCAAATTGGCTTTGAATAAAAAAAAAATAAGTATAAAAACCTTTCATCATCGTAATTTCAGCTATTAGAGCCTGCTGGGACATAAGTTTCAAAGAGGCAGGTGCATTTCAAAGTAAAAATTCTGAGAGTAAATCTCAAAAATAGACCTAAAAACTTCTAACATTTTTATGTAAGTTCAAAACGCCCGCTAACAAGACAATAGACGAAGTATTACCTTCACATATTCCGAGATCTAGATTTAATTCCTGGCGCGGGGCCACCCATATCCCGTTTAATGTTACCTCTTAGCTTACTTCGCGAAGGTAATGCATTACCTAGAGCCAAATTGCATCTCAGATCTAGGTTAGCTACTAAGAAAATGCTGCGTCAGTGAAAATCGCCACCATCAGGAAACGCAGAATAACTATTAACAAATACATTAAACTTTTTTCTGAAAAATAAAATATATAAAATAAACATTTTCCCATACAAAATGTTCCCAGGTATAATTCATATAAAATTTAAATTCCTTTTAAATATATAATAGTACTAGTTCAAAAAGTTTTTATCACGCGCAGATAAAATGAACTTAACTGAAAGAGGTTTTATTGTTATCAGTTATTGCTACGCGAAGTATTCGGGCGAAGTCGATGTTTAGCGTGGGCGTGGCTAAACCTACGTCACTTCTGAATCTTGTAGAGGGCAACACGACACAAATCTTTGCTTACTAATGTAGACAAGAACATCTCCCGCTAATACCTAAGTACATGTTTTTTTCAGTGTGAGTAATAGTTAGTAAAATTTATATAAAACAACTCCTTAAATCTTATTTCTAAATTCGTAACATTTCGTATTTCTTGAACTTTTTTCAAAGTTGTTTCAAAGAAAATGAACAATACTCGTATCAACACACGAGAGCTAAAAACTTAGCAGCTTCTAGCGTTGGTTCAGCTTTGAAGTGCATCTTCAGTGAAGAACACTTCTGTGTTTAGCGATAGGAAATAACAACGCGGCACAGAACAATTTATCATTGCACTGATATATACGCAGCGGGCGTAAGAATGTTGCCCCCCATATCCTCGTGGGTATAAGGCACCCACGGGAGGATCAAAGGAAATTAACTAGAAGATGGGCAGGAACGTCTCGACCACTACAACACTTGGCATCAATACTGCGCTCATCACCTACCTGCCAAGCGTGGCGAGTATTGGTAAACCCCTCATTCGCAAAAGAAGGAGGCCTATTTCCTGCAGTGGACTACCTACGCCGAAACGACTAACATATTTATTTTAAAAGCTATATTGGTTAAATGAATCGGTCGACCGCTGAAATGAGGGACAGGCGCCGCGCAGTCTATGGCTATGCAATGTCTGGCTTCGATCGCGTGTGGAACACGTTATTGGAGTTAATTTGACGTACTAGCTAATGAACCATGCCAAAAAAGGAATCGTTGAGAATGTAGCGGTTCGGTTCGTTTGGTAGTGCTATTATTTTTTGATATTTAATAAGTTTAAGTTCGATTTTTATTGACTTCTTGAGTATTTTTTTATGTGTAGATATGAATAAACTATACATAACCGTCAGATTATTTTAAGACCAGAAAATATTATTGGATACAACAAACAATTTTTTAAGACCAAATAATATAACAGACATAAGTACGTAATATGTTTTTGTTGTAACTAAAAATTTCTATTTCTGACCCAGGTGTCAGGCTTACTTGATATAGAAAGTTATATTTACCTATGTACGTTCAAATATGTATATTACTAAATATGAGTAATATATTATGATACCTACCTCAGTATACTTTTTGCTTCAAGAGACTTAAGTTGTAATCGAAAGAAAAGACAGCATGTTGCCGGTGTCAATAATTGATTTAATTGATTAATACTAGTAATTATATAAATTGTTCATTTATAAATATGTGTACATACTTCAATTAAAATAATTACACTCTGTACTTTGTAATGAACACCACGGCTTCCTTCTCAAACATCCTTCAATTTTCGCTAAAGATTCGTCCAGTAGGTACCCACTTCTCCCATCCAACTGCTAACAGTCCGTCGCTTTGCATATCGAGTGATTATTTTGTGCTCTCGTGCGTTGCTGAACACTCGCCGATTTCATATTCATTCCCATTGAAATTAACATAACAAATGTGACCGACCGACCCTTGTGCACGTTCCAATTGATATACGGCCGCAAATATTTAATGGAAAAGTGCATTTGAGCAAACATACTCTCAACAGCAGTATCTTGTTAAAGGTAAAAACTCAGTTTGCGTTCCATCGCGAAAATTGGAGACATTATCGCGAAACTTGGTGTACATAATACAGTTAACTTATATTTTTTATGGCATGCGTGACTGGCTTATTAGCCATATCATAATATGTGGTTAGGGGTTGTAATGGATTATAATGTATTTGGTTATAATATTCTTTAATTCTTCAATCAGATAATTTTAATACGTTACTGTAGGATAGACTATTACGCTTGGTATAGCTACTAAAGTTACCGTAGCTTAAATATGCAGTAAAAGTCTACGTTTTTACTCGATATATGGCATTCATATTAATATTCTCCCTAGTTTTTGCAAGTTGGAAATAAGTAAGACTCGAAATAAGAGCGTTTGAAGATTGTAGGGTACTTGAGAGGTTAAGTACGTGCTTACTGCCACTACTGCTAAATATCTTTTATCTTTATTTCAAACCAGAGGGAATCCTTTTAAAACGCCATTTATTACAAACTCTCTTATTTTTCAGCTGACATTTATTTGTTTTGTTCCAGGTTTCATTATGCAGTAAGGATTAGAATATTCTGAGAAGATTACTAAAAAAAGCAACCGCCATGGAGCTTCGAGTCGTCTTAGTTCTCGCTTTTGCCGCCCAATTATGTGAGTATCAGTTATAGTTTAGAATATTTACGATTGATATACAATTATTTCTTCTGTTTTTCTTTGTTTACGTCCGTAAGTGTTAACCCTCTGAATCCTGACACGTGAACACACGGCCGGGTGGTGCTAAGAACAGTCTCTGGTGGGAGATTTCGTCCGCGGCTTGTCACCACCCTCCAGGCAGGACCAGTGCGTGAAACGATTTTTTCGTGTTTCGTAATGTGGTTCGGAGAAGCCATCTTCTAGGTCTTCATGTCCCATCTTAGACCATATCGTCACTTTATATGAGGCAAGATTGTGGTCAAATGAAGGCTTATCTAGCATAAAAATATCATCATCACTAGTCCACTACTGGATAAAGGTCTCCCTTATAAGCGCCAAAGCACCCTGACCTCAGATTGACGCAACCAACATCCAACTGTTCAGTCTTTCGCAGGTCGTCATTCTACCTGCCTGGAGGTTTTCACACACTACGCTTGTTCTACTCCAGAACTCAATTAACTCAGATAAAATATATAAAGTCTAAGCATGTAGTTCAGACCGTGTTTA
This sequence comes from Gymnoscelis rufifasciata, assembly GCA_929108375.1. Lineage (NCBI taxonomy): Eukaryota > Metazoa > Arthropoda > Insecta > Lepidoptera > Geometridae > Gymnoscelis > Gymnoscelis rufifasciata. Next base: position 3,781,515 of record OV815302.1, on the reverse strand, counting down.
AAAAAACAAACACAACATATGAAGAGCCAAACACCTGGGGTGTGCTTACACGTTGGAATCCAGAGTGGAAACTATGTAGCAAATAGGTTGAACTCTTAGCATGCCTGCGAGGTGAAAAACGACCAACCCTATCTTCAGTTGACCTTTCAGCAAGAATTCTATTGTTTTAAATACATTTCCCTACAATGTTGGTCCCGAAATGTGTCCCTAAGTATTAAAATTTACCTGAAAATTATAGAGAGTAGTGTCTTTTGTCGGGACTTTCGCGTGAATTATTGGCTAAGTTGGCTCTTTATGCTTATGGACGAAAATATGTATTACTAGCTTATCGCCTTTGAGTCACCCGCGGGAATACTTTTATTTTTTAAAATGACAATTACAAAACAGCTACATTTTATTTTTTAAGATAAAATGTAGCTGTTTTGTAATTGTCATTTTAAGATTTTGTATATTCCGAATTCAAGCAACTCCACAAAGGTTTACATAGAAAAACAACCTTATATATATATCCTATTGAATATACAGACCATCCCTACATATTTTCCATGTTAATTCATTCGAACATTTCCTTAGAAAACGTATTTACCAATACATGTATTTGAATGCAACCTTACAAAGACCTGCGGGGAATGTAAAACTACCTCTCAATATTGTCGAGCAAAATACCCAAAAGGGTTTCGTAAGTAATTGAAAATACAAAGATTGGAATAGTGGGGGTGTGGAATCTCCGATGCGTATCTAAGGTGGACTATCTCACACCACTTGAAGGCAAATGGTGTGGAAGTAATCGGAATATAACGGCTAAAGCTTTTGAATATGTTATTTTCTAAAGTAGGTGTAAGTAAACTTTCATCACGATATACTTTCGTATTTTACAACATTTTCTGGCTTAAATTATGTACTAATCAGCATAAATTTTGCGAGTACCTAAACTTCTGAATTAACATAGATATTTCACGATAATATCCTATGTTTTATGGATTTTCTCTTGTAAAACTTTCAAAATAGTCGATTTCTTTAATCAATTGTTTATTTCGTTTAGTTTTCACATTATTTAATGACATGATATAAAACATTTTAAATTTCTTTAAACTAGCGAGTAAACGTTTGCAATGTGAAAAGGTTTTATCCCATAAGCCATATAAATGTATTATCACAGATCATTTGCCATCCAATGATACTGAAGTAACATAGCTTCAAGTTTGCGCTTTTATCAGCATTTTCCCCGAAGCTTTTTGCATAAAACTCCGAGGTAGTCTTCGTATAATGTATACCCGATATTGAATATGGGTGACTTATTGCTCTCTTTCGAGTATAAAGATTGCTGGTGTTTTGTATGTTTTGCTAGTAAGAGCGTAAACATCGAATTTTAATATTCTGTCGACGCGAGGAACCATGATTATGTAGGCTCTTATCTGTTCAATGGCTTAAGTTCATGCGAGCCGTTTTTCAGAATATATGTTAAAAGTATCGACATCTTGATTTTTATGGCATAGGGTTCTAATCTCCTTATATATAATTTTCTTAGTTAAATTATCTGTTAACTGGTTTTATTTTTTTTTACTATTTTACGCGTAGGTATTTATAGTAGGTTGTATAGAGTATTATTACAAGGTGTTTCAAATTGGTATATAAAGCGGAGAGGGTGTGAATGGCATGTCTAGTCATGGTAACCCTAATTTCAGTTGATTGAATTTTTTTTAAACTCTGCAAGAAATTTACTGTCACGTTCCCACTGCTGGGACACGGGGACTTCTCTCTTGACGAGAGAGATTAGGCCTTAATTCACCGTGCCGGCCAAGTGCGGTTGGTGAGTGTCACATGTCCTTCAAACTCTTTAAAAGTTCTCAGAACATGCCGGTTTTTTCACGATGTTTGCCTTCACCGTTAAAGGACGCACATAAATTTCTCAAGAATAAAAATCCAGGGGTGCGTGGCGGGGTTTGAACCTCCGGAAAGCAAGTCGAGTGTCCTCCCACTTAGCCAACACGGCTAAGCAGTATAGCCACTTCAACTTCTAGGCAAAAATATTTTTATGTAAATTGTGTTCCAGACATGGGCCAACTCAATTATAGTAATAATACTTGTTTTCGTATTTTCTAATAGAAGGTCGTTTTCTATCTTTTCAGGCTCAGTTTCCGCTGATGGAAACTTTTTAACGCAAACAGTCTACGGATTCTTGGATTTTACGACTACTATTGGAAACACTGTTATGGTTTTCTCTCCCAACTCGGCACCGCCACCAGGTAAGTAACTTTGTATGTATTAATTTTATTCACTTCCCATAAAAGTATTAAATATAATTGTATAACACTAGCACAGTACCCAGGAAATTGCCCATGGAATGAAATATTTTCTCGCAATTATAAGGATACGAAACTTTATTATAAAATTGTGTTGCATAAACAAAAGATCTTTAAATTTAACATAGGTTTCAGCAATTTTATACATTTCAGACATACAAAAAGAAAGTTTAAAGAAGCCTGTGTCCTAATCCAATGTATAACCCATCACCACACCAACTTTCTATGATCCCTGGCTAATCGGTTCACCCGTTTTGCCATGAAAGACGGACAAATAAACAGACAAAAACATTCACTTTCCCATTTATAATAATCCAAGTTTAATTATTATTCCCCCAGATAAAGAGGACCAAGTTTTTTTTCCAAATCTTGACTTTCTCAAAATAGGTTCGTAAATCACAAAGATTTTTGTTTTTTACCAAGCAAACCATTAGTGAAGTTAACTGATAATTATTTAGCAAAGTTATATAAATTAATAATAATACATAATTATTTTTTTCAGAACCATCAACAACTGAAAAATCTCCAGAGAGTATCATAGAAACAAAACCACCGCCTGCTGTGCCCAGCCCAACTCCAGAACTAATTAAACCGAGTAAAATATCTGACAAGAAAACATCTAAGTCTCCAGTTTCTAGCGCCATAACAGTTGTCTCGTCTAATCCCAAAAGCGAAGAAAAACCAAAACCACCTAAAGCTGTGGCAAAAGAACAAAAACAAGTAATAACTAAAGTTGAAGTGGTAGCAGGACCCTCCAAAATTGTTGGAAGCAACTCCCCAACCAATCAAAAGCCTAAGCAAAGTTCTCAAGGAACTAAAAATAAAAATGAAGTGAAGAGCGCTATCAATATCGTTAGTAGTAAGGTTGAAGTCAAACATGCACTGAGCTCTAAAGTTGAAGTGAAACAAGCACCTCTTAGTTCACAAGTGAACAGTATTGTTAACATTAAGTCCAGCGGAGTAGATGATGAACCAGCAATCCTGGTTACTAATAATAACATCGGTGAACCTGAGTATGACTTCCTTTCAAGACAGCCATCAGAATTCGTCGAGGAAACTTACAAGGTTATTAACATTCGGCCATCAAAGACACACGGTCCTAAACCCAAACATGCTCACAAAAACCGACAACAGGCACCGACCCCACCCCCAGAAGATGATGAACACCCTGTTGGCTTAGTAACTACCCTCGGTGGAACAATCGTTAGGGATGGACTCACAACTGTTCATGAAACTAGCGTTATTGGTACTTACATATCCGGCAAATACGCACAAGTACTAAACAGCAATTCGAAAATCTTTGGAGCAGGATCTGGTCACAGGAAAATATCACCATCTCAACCGCATAGAATATTAAAAACTGGAGCTCCGTCTTTATCTAAAAACCATAGGCACCATTTGGAACCGACTCCTTCTCTTGATGAGGATAGTTTCAGCAAGACGACTCGTAGACAGCCCAGCGGTGGCAGCTCGTTCAGAAACCGTCACAAAGCTCCAGCTGTATCTGATAATGAAGGTCACGATACCTCACCTTCTAGCCAAACTAAGAAGTACAAGAACAGAAATACAATCCACGCGCAAAAGGCTCAAACGTAAGTATAATTTTCTTACCTAGTTTGTTAACTTTTCCGTTTTCAGTATAACTTAAAACTTATATTGTATTAGAACCTCAACGAATACGGGCCTAATTGAAAAAGAAAAGTAATCAATTAAATGCATTAAGTCAACCGGCCCTTTGGGCCCGGTTTTTGCGGCCCGGGCTTCTTAAGAGCCTAATTTAAATTCAGAGGTTATATCCTACTCTCATATATATAACCATACAAAATTTTAACATGTGCCACCATGTTTCTCATGACACACCACTATGTCTCACACATGCATAATATGTTTTAGTTTAAAATATAAAAATCTGTCTTCATCTCTTTTTTCAGTGAAGCAACTCCCTCGTCGGCTTCATACTCTAACAGACGGAAGAGCAGTCGAATCTCTGCGTCAAAAGCAGTGACTTCCTCCAACAACAACGAACAAAAACGCGGCTTCAAACCTCGAGTACAAGCATCTCCAGTTGAACAAGTGACGCCTACGCCTTCCACAAGCATCTACAAGTTCAAGCTAAACCGTGCTCCAGGGTCCGGACGCTGGCAGTACAAGACGAGCCCGAAACCAAAAGTTACCATCCGCAAAATGAACGGAGACGATGATCAAACCACACCGAACCCAAATCCTCTCGTCGATGATCAATCTAACGACTTGTCACTCCAAGCTAGATCAGACAATGATCTCGAATTGTCTGGCTCCCAAAGTGGTCCCGGTACCTTACTCGAAAATGACACTGATGACAACTCCATTGAAAAACCTCCTCAAGTCGAAACCCTGAAAGTAGAAATTTCTACTCCTGCAGACTTCAGCGATGTTTACTATGAAATTGCTACCATCAAATCCCCCTATACATTCCAGGTAATGTTATCATAGATTTGACAAAGTATTTCCTTTCTTACTCCAATGTTTTCAAGCTTAATGAATATGCGAGCCTAATCGGTCTTTTCTTTCAGGTTGGACGCGTAACAAACACTCGAATCATCACAGTAACGTCGACGATAGAGAAACGTATTGAACCAACAGCTGTTCCTAGCCCGCAAAGTTCTCTCAACGAACCGTTGACAGAAAACATATTAGCGACCGCATCTCCTTACGGCAAAGATCACAACTTAGACTCCAGCATTGCCACTCTACCTGCCATCACATTATCATCAGACATGGAAACTCCACCACTGGAGACCGTAACTGAAACCTTCAGTACTACACAGAATATGTTAAAGACGCACATATTACCAGTCGTCAGACCAGACGTAAACCTGACCAGTAGCTTAACCTTCATACAAACTTATCAAGTTACTAGATTTGTCACCGCTACCAAAACCCTACCTCCTATGGACTACTTCCAGTTCATTCCTAGTAAGACTTTGAAGGAATTCAACAGCCGCCTTGATGAAGCCGGCTCCGAGCTACATTTAGAATTGGACTTCGGTGACAGTGAAGAGGAAGACGGAGTTCCCCGCAGGGTGTTCCCACCTGATTTGGACCTGGCCAACATCGGCTCTGACTTTGATTTGACCGAAGTAGATAAATATAAAGACAATCATTTACGATTGAAAAAGGCTCACAGTCAAAGTAAGCAGAACCAGGTCACTGAACCTCCCGCAGCCCTCACACCCGAGCAAGCACAACAGCTGGCTTTACTAAGACTATTGAATCCAGCGGCCGCCGCCCAGATCCCCAACGTGGTCACCACCTCGAAACCTATTCTGAAATACGAAACCATCTATGAATCACACGTGATCCCAGTCTTCAACGGAAGGAGTACTATCCAGAGCACCATATCTCGAATTGTAGCCACGAAAACAAAGACGGAGTATGAGATTGGCACGAGCAGTTTACCAGCAATTCCTTTGCAGCAGAACCCGCTCTTCCCCCAGCAGTTCTCTGTTACATCCACACCCGTTGTGGTCAACACGGAGATAATGGCGACTGACAGTCAGATTCTAAAACTAACGTTTGGAGCGAAGACGCTGTACACGACTCTGTTTACCACTAAACTGGTGCCGACACAGGTCACGTCGTATGTGACGTCATCAGTGCCGGTGCAACCTTCTGCTCCTGGCTACCCGGGCTACTTCCCAGCGCCGTTCGCGCCGTACCCGTACGTAGGATAGATGTATGAACATTCCCAATTCGGACACTGTGTTTTTAGAGTGTGACGGAAAGTGGATAGGATATAGTGCAAGTGGACTGAAAGCAAGCGAGAACTGCGAGCTGCAAGGTTGCTAAAATACTCGTACAAACTGCATCGCGAGTCGGCGAGCAGAGCTGTAAACTGCATAGCGGCAGAACGTTAGAATTTATAGCCTTTGTGAAAACACGAAAACTGTAAACTTGTGTTTTCTTACAGTTTTCTCCGACCGAAGCTGTGTTCAGGGTTTAAGCCCCGTAGGTAATAATTCATGTCTATGGCTTTGTGTAAAACGAAATTTTCCACATCTTATCTATAATTGATTGTAAATATTTAATTTATGGTGACTTAGTTCTTTCCTTCGTATTTGTACATAGATTTTATAATAAGTAAGTACTATAATTTTGTAGATAGGGAATATAGGATTTACTTTTTATAATAATTAGCATAAACCAGCATAATACCTACTTATTGTGATAATAATCTTGTGTACTTATACCAATTTATATTTTTGTACATTTACCTCCTATTAAATAAAATGGGTCTTATTTAGAATAAATAAATAAAATATTTTTAACTAAAATCTTTTCCTGTATCCTACTCAGATCTATGTTAGACGTTCACGATTTAATGATCGAATTTAATTGCAATCACCATGAAATGTGTCGTTTTCGGTTCAAACAACAGGTTTGAAAATCTTCCGAGATTAGATTAGACACCTGACAAGGCAATATGTATAAATATGTATAAGCATTGAATTGAGAACCTCCTTCTTTTTTTTCGTAGGGGGGACTAGTAATACTAAATAATTAACAATCAATAAAACAATTTCTCTTAGTTTTTTTTTAGAATCTTGTCACTATATAATAAACCGTAATTTTAAGATGACATTTTCATTTAGACGAATTACAAACCTAAGCTTGATGATTTTGTGTCCTTTTCTAAAGCACTACATAATGGCCATCTTCTAGTTCCTGTATAAGTCAAAGTCAAAGTCATCAAAGTCAAAAGTATGTCATCATAACACGAGTATTGCATTACCACGAACTTGAAATATGCTTCCAAAGTTTCAGCGCAATAGGAAATCAGGGGTGTGTCAAATTTTAATTGCAAACTCGGGTCAAGTGGTCAAATCCACAAAAACCCTCTTTTATTAGCTGAAGCAAACCGCCTTAGATTTGTATTTATATTGTTATTTTTAGACCCCGACCAAATAAGAGGGGTGTTATAAGTTGGACGTGTCTGTCTGTCTGTCCGTCTGGGACATCATAGCTTTCGAACGGATGGAGCGATTTGTGCCGGTTAAAAGTTATGGAGGTTAGAGTGGGGAAAGAAAACCGAAAATCTGCAAATATACTTGAGTGGGGTATCAAATGAAAGCGCATCGCGTGCACATTACAAAATATTATATGGTGTTTTACTTTTAAGGAAATTAAGCCATTGGAATCGGGGTTTTTTCTTAAATTTTAAATTTAGATTTATTCTCGAAAAGGTTCCTACGTTCGTGTATGGAGCCTGGCATACCTACTAGTCCGCCATTTAAAAAACATCAATTTCGCGGTCAGTGATGAAATGTAAAGTGTTAATCGATAGAGTAAATGCTAACAAACAATAAGTGTAAAGAAAACAAATCTATAACATTTACGGTTTCAGAGATTTCGGTTCTAAAATTTTGTATCTCAAAAATTTTAGTATGATGTACAAGTATAAAAGGTTTTATTTTAGGTTAGTGTTATTTTACAACAAAACAGTTTCGATTTTTTTTTAATCATTTTGGTGTAAATTTGCACAACATGCTCCAGTAGAATTGAAATTGCAATGAAAAATATTTTGTTTATGAACGTAAAGATTAACTCAAAAATCTCTAATCTTAAAATAAACTCATAAATAAATAAATTCCTTATTGCACACAAAAATACACAAATACAAGTTTATAACTGAGCCAAAATGTACGAAAGGTGTGCTTAACCCTAAAAGAGTTTAACAGTTGTTTTACCAAATGTAAATAAAATAATGTCGTGAAAAATAAAGGTTTCTAAGTTGTATGCCATTTTTTTTTGGACCAAACAATATATATTTTATGGAATGACACGGAAACTACGACGGAACCTATAAATCATCCCGGAAATACTGATGTTTGTATTCAAATATTTCCCCAGCAGCCTTATCCGATTTGGAAATATTTTCCTTGGGATGGTGATAATAACACGCCCTAGACAACTTTAAGCGGATATTTACGAGGCTATAGTTTAGGAATCGCCAATGATTTGGATAAAAACATGACTAAACGGTTTATGCCTCTATTGAATACTAGCTGTACCAAGAGATGTTACACGCGTTTAATGTTTTTTCCCGCTGTAAAAAGTATGTCTATGTCTGGGTTTTTCTCCCGAGGTATAAAGCAGCTTATGTCAGTTTTCAAGTTTTAAAAAAACTGTGTACCTACCAAATTTTATTCAAATCGTTGCAATAAATACAGAGATTAATGTCACAAAAATTCTCACAATCTTCCAAATTCTACCACTTTAAAATATTAATATTGTTTGTTTAGAAGAAAAATATATTTATAAATATATAGGTTACTAGATGGAGCTAATCGGGCGTTTACTAGCAGACTCCAGTATGGTAGATCTTACAGCAACCAACTAACTCAAATCAAATCTTACTTATAAGTATTTTCTTTTTCCTTTTTTGATGGTACTACAATTTGACTAATTGATTGGAATTTTGGATGTAGACAGCTTACTCCATTGGGCAACTAATCTGTAGGTTGAATTTATGAAAATGTATGTTTACTGATATGATCTAAGTGAAATCTAAAAGACGGCAATTATCTATACTTATATATATTATAATGAATCTAAATTTAAAATTTAAGAAATTCACCCGATTCAAATGCCTTAATTTCCTTCAAAGTAAAACACCATTATATTTTGTAATGTGCTAGCGATGTGTTTTCATTTGATACCCCACTCGGGTATATTTGCATATTTTCGGTTTTCCATCCCCACTCTAACCCCTATAACATTTAAACGGCACAACCGATTTTCATGAAACATAGACATGTTCTAATGTTGTCTAAGAACACTCACCTTCCATACAAAAAAATCTATATTACAAACGCTCCATCCGTTCGGGAGCTATGATGTCCCAGATAGATACACAGACAGACATACAGACACGTCAAACTTATAACACCCCTCTTTTTTGTTCGGGGGTTAAAAATGAAAGATTTGTTTGAATTGAGTAAATCCCGGTTTGGAGGTTTTGTCTGTTCACGTCCGTAAGTGGTAACCCTCTGAATCCTTACACGTGACCTCCGGGTGGTGCTAAGAACAGTCTCTGGTGGTAGGCTTCGGCCGCGGCTTGTCACCACCCTCCGGGCTGGGCCAGTGCGTGAAGCGATTATTTCGTGTTTCGTAATGTAGTCCGGAGAAGCCATACCTTCTAGGTCTTCATGTCTCATCTTAGACCACATCTTCACTTTACATCAGGTGAGATTGTGGTCAAATGAAGACTTATTAATCATAAAAAAAAAAAAAAAAAAAATCCCGTTTTTTGGGTTTCGTACCCAAAGGGTAAAACGAGACCCTATAACTAAGACTTCGTAAACCGTCATAGATTGTATAAGATAGAGAGTTGAAATTTGGAGGAATGTTTTTTTTTATCTTAAAATGTGAATAATGGTGTAGCATTAGTTCATCTCATACTTATTAAATTTATTTTTTAAATGAGGACTATTTCTAGCGGTAAACGCTCATCAATTTCACATTCTAAAAACAACATCATAAAAAACATCTTCCTGGACAAGATAAAATTTAACTAATACTCCAAGTAATTTTAAAGGCGAGGGTTATATTTCCCATGATATCTTAATTAAACCCGTTCCACACGGCCGAGGCGCTGAAAGAAACAATGAACCAGTTTATGAAACAAAGATTAATGGATGCTCCTCTTTAAACTTCATAAATGAACCTGCTTATAATTTTTCATTCGAGGAAATGGCTCAGGATATTTTTTTAAATAAATCTCCTAAGCGATGGCTGGCGCGTTTTGCTTGTAATTTCTGGAAGATTGCGAGAACATAAAGAAAAAACATCACAGTCAAATGAACACCGTGATGATAATATATAACACAAGCGGTACCCTACAGCGTTACCCGCGTTTTATGGATTTTTCAGCGATATAACATATTCTTCCGCAGTTAGAAGTATCTTATGTCACTTCTCAAGCTTTGGAGAATCTGTGAACTAATTTGAATGTACTGTACATTCTAATCGGTTGATTAGGTTACCCCTTACAACGTCGCAAGCAATAATAATATTAGTATAGATTTAATTAGTAGAACTCCAATTCAGAAGCAAGTTAGCGAGTAGTGTGATATGTTGTTCAAAGTTTTAATGCCTAGGTAGCAACTCCGGTCGTCACGGCGATAGACAAGCAACGCAAACAGATCGTGCTGGCATCAGCTGTGTAATATGACCAGTCTTCGCTCTACTTACTTAATACTAATATAATGCATACATTTGTTAACATGGATTACCCTTTGTTTCTGCAGTGAAAGCAGGTTCGGGCGTGTTGAATATTTAACTTTTTTGTAAATATGAACAAATGAGTACCTAATAAATACACAAAACCGAATCAGAACTTGTTCGATCTGATCTGATCCTCCCGCCCGGGTTCAGATTTTGTACAAGTTCTGATTCGGTTTTAGGTATTTTTGTATAAGCTCTTCTATTATTTTTTTTCATTTCTTGATCGGTCTCAGGGCAGAATAACTGGAGAAATATTTGATGCTTCAGGTAGGTGCACGCTACTCAAACATTATCAACACGCACTCTTCAAATAAATTCGAAAAGCATCAACAATAATTTTAAGAGTTGATATTTAAGCTGAATTTGAACTCTTTGAAATTGCTGATTGGACGAGGTTAGGCTGAAGCGGCTTATGTTCCCGCGCCGGGAATAATTCCATTTGGCGATTCCGCTCCGATGCATCATCCAAATACCAATCTTTCAGTAGATATCGATGGAGAACGGATATTTGCATGTTGGGAACCATCGTTTCATCTCTATATCATATTTTACAATGTTTACATGCAGATTCTTACAATAGAAACATGATGGCTACATAAAAATGGTATTTTGTTTAAGAGATAATTTCAACAGCGAATTAATTATTATTATTATTATTATAAGCCCCCTGTGTCCCACTGCTGGGCAAAGGCCTCCCCCCATTTTTTTCACAACTCCCGATCTCCGGCCACTTCTCGCCAGTCATGCAGAAAACTGTCAATCTCGTCCCGCCATCGTCGCCGAGGTCTGCCGCGAATTAATATGAAGTAAAATAGTTTAAATAATGAATGTAATTATAGGTCCCATCAGAAATTATTTAGCCCGTCCATAAATACTGGAAACCTATTGCGTTATCAATTTAATGAGATAGTGCAAAGACATACAGCATCAAACATCCAGAGTGGGGGCTTGTGACTGCAAAATTTAGGACAAATCGCTTGGAAGCGTAACATCACGCGAAACTTTAATGCATTGTTACGTCATGATTTTTCGTATGCAAGAAAAAATTAAGATACGTTACATTTAAATAATCGTAACAACTAGCCTCTACTATTACAATAGCGATAATCAATACAAATTTGTAATGAACAATTCGAAGGTAATGCTACGAATCACGAACTACGATAAAACGAGTTAAAATGATGCTACACAGAATGCAAACCGTCGCACATCATACGAGAATACTACACAAAATGCATCGATAATGCTATTCTACCAGTAACCAACGATGATGCTAAACAGTATGCTACGAGACGAGCTAAGAAGATGTTACACAGTAGGCATGCTGTGCAGCGTAATACGCTACGCTACAGAATTTACAAGCGAAATGCCAATACACAGGCTACGATGGGGCTACACAGTTTGCAGCATAGCATTTTCGTAGCATACGATGACGCTACATAATATGCTAAGCTACGAGTAACAATTATGTTGTACCGTTTAGAGTTTATGCTACAAATTATAGATGACTAGCAGTGCCCCGCGTTGTTTCCCGCGTTATAATGTAATTTACCGCAGAATGACATATTTTCCCTCCATGAAAACTAGCCTATCCCATTCTAAGTCGTAATATATCACCATTTCAAACTTCAGGAGAATCGGTTCAGCAATTTTGCCGTAGGGTCAAACAAAAAGACACACACATACTCTTTCCCATTTATAATATTAGTATGGATGATATACAGTTAACAGAGTGGATGAACTCTTTGCTACCAAATATTATGATATATGATGCTATGAGTATGATACGCTTCGATTTATTACAAAGCTTACGTAGCTTAGTGGTAAGGGCAAAGCTTGTGTTATGGGGACTAGACATCCGATATATTTATCACAATATTATAGGCGCGATGACTAGATGAAAAATACGTATTCTATTTAGTCCGTCGGATAGCCTGTCCAAAAATACTGGAAACCTATTAGCGTTATCAATTTAAAAAGTACCAACATATAGAGATTGCAACATCCAAATCCAAATGACTTCTGTCGTGTAAATTTAGTACAAAAATCGCACAAAAGCTTTACGTCACGCAAAACTTCAATGCAATATATCGTCTAGATTTTATGTTTTTAACAAATATAAAAAATGTTTTGTTATTTGTTTATGATCTAAATGACGGACTAATTATTATTTTTTCATTCATCTACCCTATTATGCGTTTTCTATAGATTTGTTAATCATCATCATCATCATCATCCTACTAACGTTCCCACTTCTGGGGCACAGGGACTTCTCTCTTGGCTAGAGAGGTTATGCCTTAATACACCACGCTGGCCAAGAGCGGGTTGGTGAATGACACATGTCATTCAAAATCTTTAAAGTTCTCGGAACATGCCGGTTTCCTCACGATATTTGAATTCACCGTTAAAGCACGTGTTTTAAACTATTGATTGTTTTGTTGATTTCATTTGTTTATAAAATATATTAGTTACGAAGGTGCTATACAATTTAAAAAGTAGACACTGCAATGCGAAGTACGAAAATGCTACACATTATGCTACTTGGCAAAGACTTTTAAAGGTTTATCCCCTTTCAACCTTTTAAATAATCAGTTTTTTTCAGATACGTGAATCTAAAAATAAAATGTTAGTGTAAATCAAATGGCATTGCATTTTCTAAAACCGGTGTTTTTGTTCACGCTAACCTTTCAATTTATTGTTATTTAATACCTACTTATATTTGCACGATCCAACTGACTGTAAAACCTATATTCATGCAACATAAGATATTTTATTTAATTTTAAAAAAGCAAAACAGATCTAACAGAAGATTTATAAAAAAACTCTTCACTTTAATTGGGTGATATCATTAAAAAATATTTTCAACGTCTCTTTAATCTTTGAATGTAGCTTGAGGAAAACCGTTACTAATTTTCCCGATTGAATACAAGATACTTTGTTACCATAATCAGTTGGAGCAAACATAATTTCTGGACGAATCAATGAGTATTTTTTTCTAAAAGCTAACCAATCACATATTGCCAATCAAACAAACGTTTCTTATTGTTCGTTTGGATAAATAGAGACTCATTCAAACATAGTGTTTATAATGAGAAAGTTCTACGTATGCAACTCATTTTGTAACGATTTGCTGAGTCGTTATGACATTTGAACACCGCTGCATAATTAAAATAATTAACCCATGTAAAATGTTGCTTATATCAATTGTTTCATTTATTTGAGCAATACAGTTAAAATAAATTAGTCCGCATTAGGTAATAAAGCAGTTTATGTTATTTGTTCGTAGATAATCATTTTGATCGTAAAATTTCATATCAGCAATCACTGCTTAATTTTATCAACAGTTTGGGTATTTATTTATATAAATTGTACATTTCCCGAATATAAAATACTTGATCAATGCAAAAGTCATAATTGGAATAAAATTAATCTTATCGTAGATCAAGCAGATAGCTAATGATAATGAATTGTAGGTACTGATAAGGATTAATATACCATTTATGTCAGTCTATTAAGTGCGCAAACATTCATTTGTTTATTAAACAAATCAATTATTTGGTTTAATCAATGTGAAATGTGTCGGTTTATATTTTCTATAGTTTCTGGACTTTTGATAGTGGGTGAGTATTTAATTATATGTACCTATATGAAAAGGGGCTTTATAACTCCAAATAAAATAACAGCCTTAAATTTACTTTCAAGCGAATTCTACTTGTTTGATTCTCAGAATACACACTAACTTAGGTACCTACGTTAAAATATTACACTTTCATCTTACAAAGATTTAGGTACTTTTCTATCATTGTCTATCAAACTGCATTTCTACGTTCACTTACTTACGTTACCTACGTTTACTTTTGCTACTGTCCTGACTTGCAAAATCTTGTACGATTAGTAATTCGTTCTACCACAAAGACATAGTCGCCTTGTAACGTTATATCTCTAGGTTAACCTCGGATTCATAGGAGATTTTAGCATGTATTACACGATAATTTATTTATTAAATAAAAATAAAAAACTCTGTCTAACGTATATGTTAATAAAACGATGCACAATGCACAACGAAATTGGATTGCCATATCTTTTCTAGATAATAGTATAAAGCTGAAGAATTTGTTTGTTTGAACTCAGGTCCGATTTGAATAATTCGTTAGTGGCGTGAAAAGGTAGTTTACAAGTAAATGTTGGTATTATATTCATTGGACACGTGGCACGAAACGAGAACTTCATGGAGCGCCTCCGCCTAGTGATACAGGGCAGAAAGAAGGAAAAGAGTCCCATGGTAGCTCTCCAACAAGGTGGTCGGACGTCATCTCAATTCTGAATCAGTTCACTATTCTCGCAACGCAGGAAGCAGCTACTCGACATAAGGAGCCCCCATAACCACGACCTCTCAACCACTCTGTCAAGAGTGACCGACAAAGGAGAAGATTATATTCATTAAGTTTTATCCGAAAGGTCTGCTGACACTGGTAGATGCTCAGTCTCCTCAAGCCCGGTGCTTTCAATTCACATGGCTGGGTCCTCGGTACAACAATGAAAGTGTGTTCCTCAACGCTACCTGCAATGATGCCACGAGGCTGGCGAGCGGGGTGCCTTGCTTCGAACCCCTTGTTGCATCTTGTAAGTAAATATTAGCATAATATAGTATAACTAGCTGATCCGGCAAACGTTGTTTTGCCATACTAAAATGGCTATTAAAAAATAAGGGTTGATCGTAGAAGGGTGAAAATTGAGGATTGTATGTATTTTTGTATGTTGTATCATAAAAAAAATTAAAAATTCTGTCAGAAAAATTTAGGGGTGGACTACCCCTAACATTTAGGGGGATGAAAAATAGATGTTGGCCGATTCTCATAGATACCGGATAAGCACAAAAAATTTCATCAAAATCGGTCAAGCCGTTTCGGAGGAGTTCGATTACGCACCCCGTGACACGAGAATTTTATATATTAGATTTGGTCGTAATCTTAAACAAACTAAACGCAGGATCTCCTGGATTTGGATGGATTTGGATTAAGAAAATTAGACATAGTCAACCAGAATTATATTATTAGGACCTGTCAAAGTAAAACTACTCACTTTAAATTATTATAAAAGTAGTACGCTTTTTTCATTAGACTTTTCTGAATAATTTCAATTTTCTAACAGAATATTATAAAAGCGTAGGTACACCAAATAACCAATAAATTATTTGCCTAGTTTTTTATTCCCTGGTTAGAGTGAGATTTTTTTCTTATTTAACACGTTTATTATGCACGTAAAATATTTTTTTGGAACACCTGCTTTTTCTTGTACAAGAAGTTCATAAAAATGCATTAAGATAATGTTAATTGCTTCGATTTTTTCTCTAACGGAGTCACGTGATTTCATTTTAAATATTGCACTTTTATCCAACTCACACCAAACAGTACTCTGTCTGTATACCTACTTAAGTAACGTCAATTAATTATTTTTATGCAACAATTCCTTTTTTCCTCAAGAAGTGACCTCCCACACAGAAGGACTGAGAGTTGGATGGCAGTGGAAAAATGGACTTGACTCTCTTACAAATACTCGACATTACATTACATTTACATTGACAAACTAAACGATTGGTTTATTGTACTTAAAGCTAAGACAACCAATAAGCAGAATAAATAAAATATTAGCAATTCCTTAGGTATTTAATTATTTATCGATTACAGATGACGGATCTTGGCCAGATGTGCATTACATCTGGTCAAATCACCAGCTGAACGCTTCTTGTATTCTGGCGAATAACGATGTGTGCGCTACCTACACATACTATTTCAATGGACAAGGTATCTTAACACTACTCCTTTTACAATGAATGAACTTTTTCGAAAACATTTTAGTTAAAAAAAATAGGTACCTACCTAATCTGCTCAGTTCGTGTGCCCGTCCCATTTTTCGAACTTTCGATTTGTCCTACTGAACAGCTATACATTTTTCGCATTTTTCAATTTAGTACCAACGTGCCAAAATATAGACCATCAAAGTGGGGGCTTGAAATGTATAAATTATGTAGGTACAAATAGCATGAGTCAAATTTTTTTTAATGATCTAAATGTCGGACAATTTTGTTTTTTTTAGTTTTCACCGTTATCAAATACTTAGCTTAACTTTGCAGACGTAATCGGGCCGAACTTCAGTAGCGTAGTATCGGAATAGTGTGTTTCCATACATAAAAGTTTTTTTTACAGTGGAGAACTCAACCTACATGTGCACACGAGCGGTAGACGCAAACAGCCAGGCTATCACAAGCGGCTGCTACACGCAAACCAACGGGAGCTTCACGACCAGAGCGTGTTTCTGCCGCTCTATACCCGGCGGCGTGCCTTGCAACAGCGGGACCGCGTTTGTTTCCGCGGCAGTGACTGTTATAGCTTCATTCATTCTATACATTTTCTCGGTAATCTAATAAAATACATATGTAGATAGATCACGTCTGATAGTTATAACTTAATATACCTAGACAATTGTGAAACTAGATTAAGTACCCAGGTAGGCGGCGTTCCTTGAAAAGACGTGACCGTGTTATTTTCCACCGCTGCGTCGTAGCTTCAGTTTGTTTTTACACGTGTTATCGTTATGATAATAATATGAAAAATTTTCACTGACAGTGTTAGCTTAATGTACCTATACAATAATAAATGTACCGTTTACTTATGCTATGACTTCCAACAAAAAATACATTTTTTACCTACCTAGAGGAGACCACATCGTTCACAATATAAAATAAAAGCCTGTGGAAACGGCTGCTTTTCCAACGATACCTACAAAATTTCGGTAGGACACTGACTTCCACAAAATCCATTTTCATCACCATGTATTCTGCGTCTAACTGTGCGTGGCGTTAATAGGCCTATTAACGCCACCTGTATGATATGTTTCGGCAACGTAACTGATAAGATTACTTTAAGACTAATTAAGGCAACACAATAGAGATCTAAAGAATAAAGAGAATTGGACAAACAATGTTTGTCCATATTTGTCCAATTCTCTTTATTCTTTAGCCCGTGTGTATGTTTGTCAAACATACACACGGGCGGTAGATGCGAACGGCTAAACCATCACTGGCGGCTGCCACATTATAAACATGTTTTCGTTAGTATCCTAGATAACTTATTACTTATTATAGAGATAGCAAACCCTTTAGCTTTTCAGGTGAATAAATCAAGGTTTTATTTAAAAACAAAACCTAGCAAAGCACGACTATCCGCAAATAATATAAGTCAGGTGCATTATAATAAATGTCGAAAAGGTCTGTGTCCACGACCTCCCCACGTCCATGTTTGCCAGTAAGATTACGTGTCCGGAAATGTCAATGTCATTATAAATGACATGCCACCAGCCAGACGCAACGTCAACTCGTCAACACGAAATCGGATTTTTGAAGATTCTCTTTTCATTAAAAAAGAATAAGATTTACTCACCATAAACTGATACACAAAGACCGTCACAATGTATTCTATGCTAACCAGAGGAAACGCAATCCTCACATACACTCTAAGCGTTTTAGCATGCCTAACATTTCTGTGTTTCCTCTCAACATTGACTGTGGATTATAGAACCGCCGCTCAGATGAACACAGTGAAAGTAGTCGTGTAAGTATTTTTTTGAACCTTAATTTCTGTGATTTATAAATGTCATGAAAGTTTCATTCAGTCAAAGTTTTAAGCTCAAGTACATAACGTAATTTTTGTAGGACTCGTGGCTCTGTCGAATTGCTGACGAATTACTACCCTAAAACAGGTCCTCAGCCTATTTTTCCAGAAATATGTGGATACATTTTATCTTTCATCAAATTATTAACAGAAAGTTACAATTTCTTCTTCTTGTTTCAGTAAAAATGTACCAGATTATGGAGCATCCAGAGAAAGGAATGATCTTGGCTTCCTTACATTTGATCTCAAGACTGATCTGTCCCACCTCTTCAACTGGAATGTGAAACAGTTGTTCCTATACCTGACGGCAGAGTACATAACCCCCAATAATGAGCTGAACCAAGTTGTATTGTGGGATAAAATTATCCTGCGTGGTGAAAATGCACTCCTAGATTTTAAGAATATGAATACCAAATACTATTTCTGGGATGATGGCAATGGTCTCAAGTGAGTATTTATTGTATATTAACTGAAGCAATCATATTTTTTATGAACTCCACTTTTAATTTAGCTCAAGATCTCATTTTAATTCAAGTTTTTGTTTTCAGGGCTCACAACAATGTTACTCTGACTCTTTCATGGAACATCATTCCCAATGCAGGTCTCTTGCCCAACATCATGGCCCTTGGTGCTCACTCCTTCAAATTCCCTACAGACTACACCCAAACACGTGTATGATCCAGGGATATACGCTTACCACCCCCTTGAGTGATAATTTTCTCCCTATAACCAACCAGGGAAGATTTAAGTGGAAATATACTTTTTTTTTATTTCATTATGAATGGGTTTTACTCAAAAGACTTAAGTGGTATGATTACATTTTATCAAGTACATGACATACTATATTGGTATAGTAATACAATAATTTAAGTAATTGTTCAATAAGTATATTATTGTGATTATAATTAACCATACATACAAATTTAGCTCAAATTAACAACTGATTTGGGTATTCATTAGGATTGGTTGAAACCAATTACTATCTAAATAGATGTTCATAAAAACTAGGATTTTAAAAATGTAAGCCGCATTTAGTGTTAGTCAGAGTTTATTAACAAATCTATTCAAATTTTACATATTCTTAGGGATTAAAATATAATGCAGCTTGTATGCAATCGCTTGATGCTTTTAATGTATGATTATCATTATTTTCTCTAAATAACATTCTAATTTTGGACAAACACTACAGTGAATCTATGATTAACAATATCTTTCTATTCATTTGTAAAAATAGTATGTATGTATATTTTTAACAAAATTCTACAGTTCATAACAACTATTAGTCTTGCTACTTGGTAATAACTAACTGAACTGCTCTGTATCTAACAAACTCTAATGAATTAAGATATCTTTTTCAAGTGTGATTATTATTTCATTTTGTGCTTTCCTAGTACCAAATAACAAGTTGCTAAGCAATACAAAATTAAATATAATAAACTTAGTAATGTAACTAACTTAGAATGCACTTCTAATAAAGAGCTTTAGTAGATGGGAAAATTATCTGAAATCATTAATTAATAATTAATTTAATTCAATTCATTGCCCTGTCTAACTATTTGCACAACAATTTTTTATAAGGTTACATCATTAACACAGATTGGATCTGTTAAAAATACCTCAACCATTTGGTATGGTTAAAATTAAAACGGCTTTTTCAACAGTTATATTATTATTAAGTATGTAAAAAAGAAAAAAAAAATTATGGATGGATTGAGAATCAAAGTAAAGCTGTTATAAATGCACCATGCTTCTACTTCTACTTCCAATCTACATCAGCTCTATAATTGGTTTTATCCTTTTGATAAATCTTGCGTGACAAAACTTCAAAAATTATATTATATGAATATTATTCTAAAGTCTAACAAACTGGTTCTGTATATAGTCTATTCTAGGTTGGTAAGAAATAACTATTTAATTAGGTACTCTGCAAATTCGAATCATCGATAATATTCAGGTATCAAGTATTATAAAAGGAAAAGTCTTGATTTGTTAGATTATTGCAGATTTACATTTTTTATTTGACTTAGTTTATTTTATTAAAAATAATCTCTAATTTTAATAGGTATAATTTATGAAATAGTTATAAATGTAAGATAAAAAAACAAGAATTAAAAGAGGGTTTGGTTCTTACAGAACTTAACTATTGGCAATTTACAATACATAGTTATGTTTTCAGAATTTAAAGCCTTATCCACATTAAACAAACTTCAAAACAAACTTAAGCTGAAAACCTGTTGGTCATAGCAACTACTGGTCATAATATCAATAAAAGATCCTTCACATTCACATTATTTCAAAATCATTCATCAAATTGCACCACACATGTACAGGTAATTTTAAATATTGCTTTATTTGTTTGTACATACCCATGGCATATATAACTGCACCTACAGTGAATACGAATTTTAAACTACTTATATTACTAACATTAAAAGCTTTATTTTTCTAATCTGCATGAAAAAATATCGCTTCTATTTGATAAACTATCACTGCACAATGATTATACAGTTAAGTAGAACAACCTACATATAAATGAAATGAGGTGAAGCAGATGCTGTGACATTCCAAAAACTGGTAAATTTGGATTTTTTTATATAAGTACTTGTATTAACATCAAGTACTTACATTTTGAGTAAGCTTATGGATTTAATGGCACCCAGGTTGTAATAGGCACTGATTACTTGATAAAACTGACTAGTACCACCACATAGGTGGTAAAACATGAGTATTCTTCGATTTTCAGGATGATAATACAAACAAATTGTTAAAATCAACAGTGAATTAAGTAGCTACACTTAGTTATAAATTTCACAAGTACTTTTAATCACCATTCCACATCTAAAATTTCAAAACAATTTATATAGATCATCTGATGCAACATGTTATAACTTCTGGACCGAGACTAACAAGTACCTACATATACAATTGAGCTAATGATTTTAATTTATAGATAAGTAAGCATCTGTCGCGTTCGCAACATTACTCGAACTTTATACTGACAAAATACTCTTTTATGAGATACACATTTATAGTCCACCTTGACTTCATAGGGATTTCATTATCTAGTACTGAGGAAATAGAGGGGAGTTAATATAATATTATTATCAATTAAGGTTTAAGATAATAATAACCTAACATTTAAATTCTAATAAACATAACAGGTCCGACATCCCAAAGTAAATAAAGCCATAACTAAGAAATATTCTAACTACAACTACAATGATGATAATTATGTTATTCACAATATGTTTAGTCATATCAATGAATCAATCTAAAACTTAACAGCAAAATACTAAACATCACAGATCCTGCCTGACAAATGATTTGGCTTTACAAAGGCAGTATGCATAAATTGATTCACAAGTAGATGAATATTTGGACATCCAATCACCCATAAAGATTCATTCACATAAACTCCTCAACAAAAGGCAAAACTGTTAAATTTAAACTATTCGCTGTATTTTGTATGAGACTAATTATTTGCTAATAAATTGAGAGCTATGAAAGGTTACATTTACGTCAAAAGACTTAGATCCAAAATCTGCAAGTAACAATAGTACAAGTGTATACTGGACCGGCGAATGAAGAAATGGACATCCCCCTTATATCCAGTGTAAGTTATGTGTCACTCAACATATCACCCTGATGTAGTTACTATACATCTAGAGAACAGTGCTGCAAGAGATGCATTGTACAAGGCACACATTTGTACATCTACACACAAAAATAAATTCTTCAATTAATTTTAATAACAAAAATTCTAGGTATTTAATGGGGAGTGTGGAGACAAACAATCGAAAAGGTTACTGAGGGCATTACAGCTCATAGCTGATCCTTTGCTATGATTTAGGTTTCATTATCAATAACAGAAAATTTTACCTAGCCACTTCAAGTTCAATCAATATCATTGCAAAAGAAACTAAATGACAAATGCTACAAAAGTTATACAAAATAAACAAGCCAATTTCATAATTACGCTAATACAACTTCATTTAATCTAGCACATGACAATTTACCTACTGTGATTTTATTTCAACTTCTACTGTGCAATGTTTATAGCCTGTATATCAGTGCATATAACATTATACATGGTGGTTCAAAGAAACTCCTATAAGCAAAGTTGTATTAGCGTTATATCATGAAGAGATAAAACAGTATCAAGCCCAGTGGAATATGGTTAGCACTGACAAATTAATGCTTCAGCATTATAAAACACTGTATGTGGCCTAAGCAGATATCTTGATGGAGAAGTTGATTCACAAACAACATAAGTTGGGAGCGGGTAAGGGAGAGTCATTTCAGCGCGAGACGCGATTATACGGAGCGTCACGCATCTGTTTGCACATCCTTGTCAGCCATTGGTGGCGCGCAAGGGCGATCTGAGCCGTATCGCCGCGAAAGATCCAGCATCTCTCGTAAGCCCTGAAAAAATATAGACGCTTTTCAAACTAGAGCTTTAGGAGCTAACCATAAAGTATATATTAAAACATTCTGAGGTCCCCTCTTTCCAACTATGCCCCAATTTAATTTTTGCATTATTTTATGCTAAAAATCGAGTTTTATTAATATCTCAGAAACCGTTTCACTTAGGAGACATGATCATAGAACACTTTTTGTTTGTAATCATTTACTCTGTTGGTTGACATGAGTTTAATCACTGGCCGCCGAATCACGTTTTATTTAAAATGGCGGAGTAGTAAAATAGTAGGTATGCCAGGCTCCATACAAAAATGTTCCAACCCTTTTCTATTAAATATTTATTATATACATATGTATCATCATCATCAATCATACTATTTAGTTAATTTCTTGAAATTTAGTACATTAGGGCTATAATATTTATACAATAATTGTTTCATATTAGTTGTAAGACAAAAAGTTGTTCCCTTTTAATGGTTATGTTATATTTTTTGGTAGCATGTATAAAATCTATGTGGAGGATTATTGTATAATTACCTTATTCTCAGTAATAAGCCTTTGGTATAATTCTTCCTCTTGCCTGACAACCCCATTCTCATCCATAGTCACCGCTTTAGACATGACAGTGGCCATTTCATTGATTCTCTCTGCCTGTTGTCTAATCAGCTGTAAACAAAAATACTATGTTGAACAATATGCTTTTTTTATTGAAGTATGATTGTTTAAGTTACCTTTATCTGAAAGGTGGGGCAGAGGTATTACTTATCTTAAAGGCATAAATATCTTAAATGTCCTTATCAATCTCCATGATGACATTTATGTTTGTTAGAAAGACACAAAATTCATGCATATCAATTTTGCATAAGAAGGCTTTTCTTAAATTTTAAGAAAAGCCTTCTTATGCAAACATAATACATGCATGATCTTAGTAAACCTCAGCAGAAAAGGAGAACAAGTGTGTCAAAACGTAATTGCTTTCAAATTAAGAATACACCTAATAAAGATGTAGTAAGTATTGATTTAAGCATGAATTTTGTGTCTTTCTAAAAAACATAAATGTCATCATGGACATTGATAAGGACAAACAAATGCTAGCGGCATGTTATCTTATAATAGGTTTAGTGAAGTCTCACTTCAAATGACTTTTACTTATTCTTCAAGTAGTTGAAAGATATAATGCAATGTTCTGTTGTATCAGCTTGTAGCTCACACTAATACATAGGTAGGAACAACATTTATTTTTTTATGTTTTTTTTTCATACTAACTTTCAATTCAAAAAGGGTGCCAAGTGTACAAGGAAATAATGATGAGAAAACAAAGTAATACCAGAACTCGATTTAGACCTAAGCAGAACACAAGCGAAGAACAAGCCACACAAGTAATAAAAAGCTACACCCCGACTGCAAATGAACCACAAATGCAACCAAGAAATATTGAATCAGTGCAGCGGAAATCTCTAGCAACTAACGTTGATGGACTCCAACCCTATAGCGAAACTGTAAAAAAAGGACAAAACAAGCACACATCAGCAACAAGACAAAAACAGATAAACACAGAAAACGAAACTAAACCTAATACGATACGCAATCATTATATGCGAACAAATATAAATACAAGAGGCTCCAACGATGACTATGAGTCACAAAGAACAGAATCAATGAATAAAGACGTACATTATAGACCACAAGAACAGAAACTAGACTTAGAAGCCTTAATAATAAAGCAAACAGAAAGAATTGACTTGTTGATTACACAATTGAGCACCATGATGAATGTCATCATGACTTTAGTGAGCAAATTCCCATAATGTATTCTCTACGAATAGCTGCTTGGAATATTAATGGTCTTGCACCTAATATACAAGAATTAGAACTACTTTTAGCAGTTAATAAAATAGACATAGCGTTGATATCAGAAACACATTTAAACAGCAGGAAAAATGTTAGTATTCAAAACTACTGCGTCTATTCTACCGAACATCCTGATGGAACTTCACATGGTGGATCAGCCGTCATTGTAAAAGATAACATAAAGCATCAACTTCATAGTAAGTTTCAAGAAGACTGGATGCAAGCTACTACTATCTCTGTTGACGGAAAGGCAGGAAATATTGACATAAGTGCCATTTACTGCCCTCCAAAGCACAATATAAAACAACATATGTTTGATAAGTACTTTAACACATTAGGAAATAGATTCGTCAGTGGTGGAGACTGGAATTGTAAACATACCCACTGGGGTTCCAGACTCACCACAACGAAAGGACGCGAACTCAAGAAGAGCATTGATCAAAACGTACTTACACCTCTAAGTACAAGAGAACCTACATACTGGCCTACAGATGTTAATAAAATACCAGACCTAGTGGACTTTCTTGTTATAAAAGGCTTGTCGAACCTATATATTGACGTAGAGTCATCACTTGACTCTGTATCCGATCACACACCCATTATAGCAACATTTAGCGTTTCTATACTGTACAGAGAACAAGAACTAACTCTATATAATAGAAAAACAGATTGGGACTTATTTGCAGAATTCATTGAACACAAGGTAGAATTAAACGTTAAACTCAAAACAGGAGAAGACATAGATGATGCAACATTTTACATCACAAATCTTATTCAGGAGGCAGCATGGAGGGCTACTCCTTCAACTAGCTACTTTACATGCAAATATAACATTCCAATGGAAATAAGGCTCAAATTGGCTGAAAAAAGAAAAAAACGAAGACAACTTCATCTAAGTAGATCAGACGAAGATAGGAAAGATTATAATAAATTGTCAAGAGACCTAAAATAACTCATCACTGCTAACCAAAACATGACCTTCCAGCAAAAAATATCAACACTCTCAGCTAAGAATAAAGATAACTACTCTCTCTGGAAAATAACAAAAGATTTCAAAAGGCCCCAAAACCATGTCCCACCAATTAGGAAATCTCCAGACGACCCATGGGCAAGAACTACAGCTGAAAAAGCTGAACTATTTGCCAGACATCTTAAAGAAGTGTTCACTCCGAATAAATCGGATATGACAGACTTTGAAGAAGAGGTAGAGAGAGTAATAAATAGTGATCAACAAATGTCTATTCCTCTATCTCCAGCTACTCCGAAGGTAACTAATAAAAATTATTCGAAACCTAAAAAATAAAAAGGCTCCTGGTTTTGATTTGATAACTGCAGAAGTACTTAAACATCTGCCAAGAAAAGTTATTGTATTCTTAACCTCGCTTATAAATGCTATTTTTAGAATACAGTATTATCCCAAACTATGGAAAATATCTCAAATATGTATGATAGCAAAACCAGGAAAACCTGCAACGGATCCTAGCTCATATAGACCTATAAGCCTTCTGCCGATATTATCTAAAGTGTTCGAAAAAATACTACTCTCGAGACTGAAAACAATACTGGACGACAATAAACTCATACCAGACCATCAATTTGGTTTCCGAGAAAAACACGCAACTGTTGAACAGGTTCACCGAGTGGTAGACAAAGTAAGACAATCACTTGAACGGAAAGAGTACTGCTCTGCAGTATTCTTAGACATACAACAGGCTTTTGACAGAGTCTGGCATAAAGGACTGCTGTACAAACTAAAAAGTCTCTTACCTAACTCATTCTACATGATTCTGAAATCTTACCTAGACTCCAGACTATTCCAAGTAAAGTATGAAGATGCGGTCTCAAAACTATACCCAATTACTGCTTCTGTACCACAGGGATCAGTACTGGGACCGGTACTATATTCACTGTTTACTTCAGACTTACCAGAAGCACAAGATGTAGTAACTGCTACATATGCGGACGACACAGCATGCCTTGCAAGTGACAAAGACCCCAAAATTGCGTCTGCTAAACTCCAAAACCAACTAGACAAAATAGACGACTGGCTGAAAAAGTGGAGAATTAAACCCAATGTATCCAAATCTACGCACATAACGTTTGCTCTACGCAAAGGAGACTGCCCCCCAGTTAGTATGGAACATAAGAATCTTCCAAGTAGCAATATCGTGAAATATCTAGGCTTCCACTTAGACAGGAGACTCACTTGGAGACACCATGTAAAAGCTAAAAGAACACAAGCGAACCTAGAGTTTAAAGGATTAAACTGGTTACTGGGAAGACAATCTAATCTATCCCTAAGCAATAAACTCCTAGTATACAAAACAGTTATCAAACCTATATGGACTTACGGAATTGAACTCTGGGGATCAACAAGTAACTCAAATGTCGAAATCCTACAAAGACATCAAAATATGGCTCTGAGAACAATCTCAAATGCAAATTGGTTCGTCAGAAACAATGAAATACACGACTACCTTGAAATCCTTACAGTTAAGGAAGAAATTGTTAAAAATAGCAAAGATATAAGGAAAGACTAAATGTACATGTAAATGAACTAGCAAGAAATCTACTGACACAAGAAAATACTATTAGACGCTTAAAGAGGAAATGTATATTGGATTTATCACTGGACCAAAACAAATGAACATGACAGGACGATTTAAAGGAATCTGTCCAGTAACACATAGCAACCCATGACACTATCTGATTATGGCTGAATAGCCGATTGCAGATGAAACTGGAAAAAAAAAAAAAAAAACTTTCAATTCCCGTTTTATCCTCTTGGAGTTTTAAAATCTAATAATAAAAATAGAGGATGTCTACAACCTAAAAGGAACCTATCTGCCAAATTTCAAGTATCTCAGTTTAAACACTTAGGACTTACATACTAACTTTCAACCACCATTTCACCTCTTATGATTAATCAATGAACAAGGAATGCAATTTTTTATAAATATCTAAAAGGAATTGGCCATATAAAAATGTAGCTGACCATCGAAATTACTTTAAAGAGATTGTTTACCATTACACACATGACACTAAACAAAAGCACTTGATTAAAGGTACACGAAAGGATACCAACAAAAACATTGGCATGAAATAATAAATTACGACAACACTGTCATAAGCTAGAATAAGTGTTTATGAGAATTTGATAAGTAGAGACTGAAAAAACTTTTTCCCAATGCAACCAAATTAATATATATATTCTAACAGAAAACAATATAAGCAGGGTCATATAAATAAAGGCTACGACCCTTAACTGTCCCTTAAGGGGAAACATAATGTTCCTTTTGCAATTGAAAGCCAAATTGTAATTAAATAATAAGCATGCCATACCTCTTGTTGTTTCTCATTCACAGCCGAAGTGAAATCTATTCGAGATTCCCAAATACGTCCCTCTGTATGCTGTCTGTATTTTGACATGACGAGGTCTAATGCTCGCCTGTGGTCTTCTAATGCAGCTCTCAACTCTCCATTCTCGCGCTGTACATCTCGCATAAGACGGGACTCCCTTTCTATGCTGGCTATAAGAGCACCACGGGGCCTTTCCCGTGATGCTTCATTGAGTGTATCAACTTCTTCTTTGTACTGGAAAGTTAACACATTAAACACAGTAATTATATTTATGTGATTTAACTGCACAATAAAACTAATATTTTATAGGTTTAATTGGAATAATTCCAAAATCATGGGTAATAAACCTAGCAATTTTTGATAATATGTTTAGACAATATTTACATAATAATATTATTGTTTTAGGTATGCCTATTTTCTGAATATAGGCAAAGTAGTAAGATAAAGTCTGGAGTCATCTTAGTAAACCTCAGCAGAAAAGGAGAACAAGTGTGTCAAAACGTAATTGCTTTCAAATTAAGAATGCACCTAATAAAGATGTAGTAAGTATTGATGTTGGAATGCAAATACCAAGGTGGCAGCCATAGCTAACAACTTCAAGGTCACTCCAGCTTCTCCAAATATAACTACCAAAAACACACTCAAATACAAACTTATGCTGTTAACATAAATTTGTCAACGTGGAAAGTATCACGGACTAGTTTCTCCTAAATTTAATAGACAATGGTCTACTTTTGCCGTGGGCCAAATTACCTGTTTCATTGTATGTATTTGCCTGTATGTAGTTTGAGTTTCTGTTAGCAGAGCATCTGCCTCGGTTTCTCTTTCCTTCAGGCGACCTGCAAGTCTTTTTGCATCGAGAATTATTTGCTGTATCGTCAGTGACATCTGAAAAAGGCAGCAATGAAGAAAACCAAGGTCTTGAGTTTCAACAACAAACGAACGGTTTCACAAGAACAAACCCTGTTATTATCCACACACTGAAGAATTCCAAACCAACACGCATCTAAAGTATTTTCTGAGAAACAATATTGTTATTCACAATTTTAGAAATACGTATTAAAAACTATAAAATAGACGACGCACATCAGCTGTTTCGAATTTGGTAAGGCGAGGCAGCCATTTGTAATTTAAGTTGCCAACTATTATCCGACAGTACATTTTTTTATAAATGTCAGATTTGATTATCCAATTTCTTTTTCTTCTTCGTTGAATGCAGTAGGAATCCACAGACTATGTATAATTTAATAAGGAGTACAAAAATCTCGCTCTGCCTGACTAGCCGATTCTATTGCTTCTTGAAAAACATTCCTCGTAACGCAACCTCGTACATTACTGTTGGAAACGCAGTCCTAGGCTACAGCCTATAATAGAGGCATGTCGAATGCATATAGGCACTATGATATTGATATATCTATGCTGTGACAGTAAAAAGGTCAGGAGAAAAATGATGGGTTTGTTTTGTTTACTTCTGATCCGACTGAACAAAGTCAAAATTTTTACTATTTGTCGACTCCGACTGGGTCACGTGTGCTCTCCAGTATTCCTTGCTAAGATAAGGGTCAGGGACCATTTTCTTTGTGATAGCACCTTACTCTAAGCCTGTGGCTTAGAGGAAGAATAAAAACCAGCTTTTTTCCTGTTTTAAATTAAATTCTTCTCTGTATAATATAACTCCTAGAAATATTCCGCGCTCCACATCATATAAAACTATTCTGTCTCTTGTGTTTTCCCCATTCATAGTGGGAGTAGAGATTCCCAAGCGGGAATTTCGGGACTTAGTGAAACGCGGCAGATTAATATACAGGGCGATACCTTGTATGCGGTTAAGTACCTCCACCAAATATGAGCCCCGTATATAAAGTGAAGGATAAGATTAGTAAAAAAAATGATCATTAGGTGAATTAATTACATGCAAAAAAAGTGTTTATTCCACTGATCTGTCAATTTGAGAGTGACGTAAAGAAAGGGGAGGGTAGTAAAGTTAATAAAAATATTTTTAGATGAGGATATCTCGAGTAGGAATAGAGTTAGTTTGAGAGAGAGCACACATGTGAGATTATTTAATTTTGGCGCAAAATATCTATGTATACAAAATTTTTAAAATATTTCAAAAATGGTTTGTGACCAAAAATATTTTTTTAAAAGCTCTCTAAAATTTCTGGATGATCTAAATTTCTCAAAAACTCATCATTTTAATTTTGTTTCAATATTTGTATATAAATACATGTATTCTACTTAGAACACTTAGAAATGTATATCTTTTATGTATACATGAAAATGCAATAAATAATCACTTTACTTTAACACACACTTATTACTTTGCAGGAGCTTGAGCTTCTCCATTCATTAAATAAAATGATAAAAAAATTGAAAAATATTTTATTTTTGACAGATTAGGCGAATATAAATGATCGTCAGATTACGAGACAGCACGCCTAGAACATAATATAGATTTTTTTGTTTTTTTTTTAATTTTCCTTTTTTGTTTATCTACAATAATCGACCTTTTGGCCATAATTAAATGAGTTCTGGGTTGGAAATTTTCGGATGTAGACAGGTAGACTCCATTGAGCAACTCATCTGTAGGTTTTTAATACATAGTCATATTATTAGTTTCTTTGGTCCAGCAGTGTAAGGATTTGCCATCTTTCGAGACGATTTATGTCATTTTGGTTTTTAAGGAGGGCCTGAGCTAGTAGATTGCTATGTCTGCTTAGTCTGTCTTTATATTTTAAGCAATAGTTATTGACTTCTTCTTTTACGGTGGGCATTTTAAGGTGTTCGTGGATTTCTGTGTTTTTGATAAACCAATGTGCACTTGAGACAGTTCTTAAGGCGATGTTTTGAAACCTTTGCATTATTTCTATATTGGAGTTGCTGGCCGTTCCCCAAAGTTCTATGCCATATGTCCAGATTGGTTTAATAATGGTCTTGTATATGAGTAATTTGTTATGGGACGAAAGTCGAGACTGACGACCACATAACCATGAGAAGCTTTTAAATTGTATGTTTGCTTCTGATCTCTTTGCTTTAATGTGGTTTGTCCATATCAATCTTCTATCGAGGTGTAGCCCTAGTTATTTAACTGTGGTATTTGTTGGCAGAGTTTTTCCCTCCATGCAAACGGGCGCACAGTCCCCTTTCCTGAGGGTAAAAGTAATATGCGTAGATTTCATCACACTTGGTTTAATTCTCCATTTTTGTAGCCATAAAATCTATTTTTAACCCCCGACAAAAAAAGAGGGGTGTTATAAGTTTGACGTGTCTGTGTCACCATAGCTCCCGAACGGATGGAGCGATTTCACTTTAGTTTTTTTTGTATGAAAGGTGAGTCTTGCGCGAGTGTTCTTAGACATGTTTCATGAAAATCGGTTAAGCCGTTTAAAAGTTATGGGGGTGAGTGTGGGGAAGCAAAACCGAAAATCTGCAAATATACTAGTGTGGGGTATCAAATGAAAACGCATCGCGTCCACATTACATAATATTATGTTGTTTTACATTTAAGGAAATTAAGGCATTGGAATCGGGGGTATTTCTTAAATTTTAAATTTAGATTTATGTCTAACTGGACCTGAAGTTTACTAGATGCCTTTTGAGGATCAACGTCACTAGCAAGGCAAGCAGTGTCGTCGGCATAGGTCGCTGTTACTACATCTTGTGTTTCAGGCAAATCGGCCGTATATATAAAGTATAGTAACGGTCCTAACACTGATCCTCGACCTGACAGAGCAACAACTCGACAAACTTGAGCGGCTCCAAAATTTCTCAATCAGGTACATTTTTGGTCTGCGTAAGTACGATCATGTGTCTCATTTTCGCACTAAGCTCAAGTGGCTGCCAATTCGCTTTCGCCGGAATACCCATATTCTTTGTCTTCTTTATAACATTATTTTTAACCCTCTTGTTCCTTCCTACCTTAAGGATCGTTTTTCTTTTCTACATCAGTCTCACTCGCTTTCTCTTCGGTCATCAGGAAGTAACACACTCAAAGTCCCTATTCACAGCTCAGATTTCTACACTAAATCTTTTACAGTGCAGGCTGTTCGGTTGTGGAACCAATTGCCTGCTCATATTACAAATGCTCCTTATCTTAACTCTTTCAAAAATTTAGTAAAAAAATTCTACCTAAATAGTTTGGCATAAGTAGGTATAATATTATGTGTATATTTATTAGCAATCTTCACTTTTGTTTTTAGTATTGGCAATAGTAGTAATAGGATTAATCTAAGTTAGAGTAAGTTTCTGTTATTATCTTTGTATATTTTGTATGTTTTATTTTGTTTACCACCGCCGTCCACAACCTTCATTAAAATTATTTCCATACAAAGTTTGTCTGGAAGAAATTGCTTTAAGCAATAAGACCGCCCATTACGCATGCTAGGTTAAATTTTAGTTTTAAAATTTTTATATATTTGTATATCATATGGTGTGTGTAATAAAGAATTTTCTATTCTATTCTATTTACTGATCCTTGAGGCACTGATGCTCTTATTTTGTGTAGTTTAGAAAACTCATCTTCATACTTGACCTGAAAACTTCGTTAGTTTAAATACGATTTGAGGATCATATAGTATGCGTTTGGAAGTTTTGTTTTTAATTTGTAGAGCAGTCCTTTGTGCCAGACCTTGTCAAATGCCTGCTGTATATCTAAGAAAACTGCAGAGCAATATTCTTTTCTCTTAAGGGACTGTCTAATTTTATGAAGTAGGTACTCTATGAACATAAAGATGAACCAAATATTATCTTAATCTGACGCGCTTGAATATTTCAAAACGGCAAAAAAAATCACATTTAAATAATGGCCGCGAGTTTGCGTCAGGTTATTCATCATCATCATAACCCTATTAACGTTCCCACTGCTGGGACACAGGGACTTCTCTCTTGACGAGAGAGGCCTTAATTCACCACGCTGGCCAAGTGCGGGTTAGTGAATGTCACATGTCCTTCAAACTCTTAAAGTTTTCAGAACATGCCGGTTTCCTCACGATGTTTGCCTTCACCGTTAAAGCACGTGTTTATAGCGAACATAAATTTCTCAAGAAGAAAAATCCAGAGGTGCGTGGCGGGGTTTGAACCCACGACCTTCGGAATGAAAGTCGAATGTCCTCCCACTTAGCCAACACGGCTTTTCAGGTTATTGGATGAGAAAATTTTTTAGTGCACTTAACACCCCCTTAGAAAACCTTAAAAACCTGACGCGCTCGATTTTTTGAAGTGAAACTTCTTTAGAATCGTTGTGATTTGAAACCGGATGCAACGGAAATGGAAATAAGATTGGCTTACCTGTCGGGTAAGCCAATCTTAAACGCTAACAAGGTTAAGCAACTTTGCACGACGCCAGTACTTGGATGGGTGACCGCCCGAACAAAATCATAAACATTTACATAGTATTTTTTTTTTTATTCTTCTTATTCTTTTGTCGATTTACTGAAGTTAAAAAAGGACTCTATGCCGCTCGAGTAAATTCCTATTTACCATCGTGGGCTCCCCTAAAAGTAGGGGTGACTAAACTGTCTAACTGTCTGACTTTGTAAATTAATCTCTGTAAATAACATTAAATTGTAAATATTTATTTTGTGTATTATATATTTTTTTATTTAAGTAAATGTAATGTATTGTGCTAAGACAAATGGCCCAAAACGGATTTTGGAGTTTAATCCAAAATCCTCTAGACCGCTTGTCGTTCGTTTATTTCACCGGAAAGAGGACCGATGTTCATGTATTCATTGTGTTTGTGTACTGAACCTGTATCCGGTGCTTGTACAAGCTTTCATGCTACCATACAACAACACCCTTAATCGTAAAACGGACGTCTACAAGCACTCTTACACTCCCTTTAAACAAAAAGACTTCAACGCGTCTACTACGACTTTCTGTCAGGATGATCGCATTATCGTGATGCTATTAGGCGTTGCAAAAAAAAGTACCTACATAAACTACACGTTGTTAATAATATTCCTTATTCTATTTTCAATTTATTATACAAATATATACAAAGTTATCGTAATTTCGTCCCAAGTATAACTTAGCCACGCATTTTTTGTTCACATTTCTGATCACAATTTCCTTATTTTACTAGAAGGTAGATTACTATATATTAACATTACATTTAAATTTACGTGTTGTGATTTGACAATATAAAAAAAATTAAGAATTTTACTTTGGTTCTATGGAACCAAAAGGTGTTTCCCAAGTATCAAAAGTTTGCAAAGGTATTTTGATAAAATAATTTATAATTGACAAGGCCTCTGTACAGCTGCTGCTACACACACATATATAAAATGCTTTGACGAATACCTGTACAGCTCAGCAGCACTTATTAATTATTTTAATTGGTTTAAAAATAATGTAAGTATGTTTCCATAAATTTTCTGACGTAACTAAGTGTTCATGAATGTTCCAAAAGTTAAATAAATGAATTGAATTGAAAATATTAAGACTTAAAGCAGATAACACACGTATGTTATTCTCATTATCCCGCAGAGAGTCATTAATAATAGTCATTAATAGTAATTTATTGATAATATTATTATACGTCACAATTACATTTTGTTTACACTGGTTTTTCAGTACTAATAATGTCAAACCAAACAAATCATCAAATTCAATTACTTAATAAATATGTCAAATTGCAAATACTTAGTCAATAACACATATTACTAGTTTTCGTACCGATTTGACCAGTGTGGTTTAAATGAGATCTGAGCAGGATAAACTCAGTTTCGCAGCTTTAGGAGATTAAATTGCCATTTTGCATTTGTTGAACTTGGTGTTATACTCGATTTGTAGCATAGATGGTGAAAGTCGGACCGTAAACAAACTGTACATAGCTAAAACCATTTATAAAAAAAAAACAAGTAAGTTTCTGTAATTGACATTTAATTATTCATTAAATTAATGCTAAAAATTGATATTTCTCTTGTAAATCAGTGTTACTAGAGACTCATCTAGAGGATTTAATATACCTATTAACAAATAATTAGTAAGCAATCACACCTTTCCGTACCTATTACCATGTAATATTAAAGGTTTGTTTCACCATCTCCGAGTAGAAAAGTAAATGGTTGAATTATAGAGCAATCTCTGCCAAGATGAGCAGACAGTTGTCAGTTGACTTAATATCTCTATACAATATGTTAGATTACTATACATATTTTAACGAATTGGCTATTTTACCCGGAGATTCTGAAACCGACCCTAAATTAATTAGTGCTATCCTACAATAACTTGGACTAGGTTTTTTTAAATATTCTTCAATTGTCAAGTTAGGGTAATCGGCAGTATTTTACTGAGAATCTTAAAAACGGATAAATTATACAAAACCTTTCAAAATTGGTATTAAAAATTTATGCATATTGGTACAAGAGAAGACCTACAAATTATTCTTTATTAAGAAATCTCTTATTATTTTATTAATTTTCTCTGGCAATAATTGCTGGCAGAAATGACCAGCGTTCTCTATTATCTTCGTTTCAACGACAGCGTATTGGGTTTTCATGACGTCCAACAGGTCAGGGTTGAGGTATGGGTCTCTGTCTCCAAGTGCGACTAGTAGAGGGACCTTTTCGTTGTGGAACGAAAATGGGGGAGCGCTGTAGGAGAAATTTGCCCGGTAGTAATTCAGTGGTCCGGTCAGTGCAACTGTGAAAGAAAGGGTTACCTATTTAATAAATTTGACGAGTAAATAGAATGACTCGCACTACACATTCCGTGTACATAAATTCTTCAACAAATTAAAAACAAGACTAATAAATAAATTATTGTAAAGTTTCAGAACAAAAATGAGCTAGATTCTATGCTCACTTCTTCGCTCGCGTAAAAAAAAGCGAAGCGACCGAAAGAATATTTTCTATTTATCAATTTTATTTTTATTTATTTTATTTATCAAGTTTAATTTATTTATGTTTTTTGACGTTTCTAAGATTTGTTAAACCAAACAATCGAAATAAATGATTTTGTATCTTGTATCAGCCGACTTCTGGTCAATGTTGATTTTTCACTGCTTTTAGGTAAATTATTATATTTGGTAAATAATTAAGTTAAACTTACAGGGTTTCCCAAACCAGTATTTGTAGCACTCGATATCCTCTTCAGTCGTGTTCACGTTTCCAGGCACCAACATGCTCTTATTGTACATCTGCAGATCGTTGGAGAGTATCATCTGCTCGGCCACCCACGGCATGCGGAACATGAACACGTACCTGCGCAATGATTTTAGGAATTAGGTGTGAAGGATCTATTTCTACTGTCTTCTGGTCCCCTGGTATGATATGATTGGAATGAAAAGTATTTTAACCCCCGACTAAAAAAGAGGGGTGTTATAAGTTTGGCGTGTCTGTCTGTATCAGGCATCGTAGCTTTCGAACGGATGAGGTGATTTCAATTAAGTTTATGTATGAAAGGTGTGTTTTGCGCGAGTTTTCTTGGACATGTTTTTTGTTATTATGTAATGTAATTTATATGTACTTATTATTTTCCAATGTCGTATTAGTTTTGTACTGTAATGACAATGTAAAAGTGTAAATAAATGGGGGAAAGAAAACCAAAGTCTTCAAATATACTCGTAAGGGGTATCAAATGAAAGCGCATCACTTACATCATTACAAAATAGTATGACTTTTTACTTTATGGGAACTAAAGTTCTGGAATCAGGCTCTTATTTTAATTTAGATTATTGATCTCTCATTTTTTGATTTTATGTTTTCTGTGAAATTGTAAAAAATGTGTATCTACCACATATATGGATTTCAGCAAAATAAAGTCCGAATACAACAATTACCAGCAGGTTATTGCTAAAGAGCGATCTCTTCCAAGCTTCTATAATAGAACAGTTTATAAATGACTGGAAAATACATTAATATACTCACCAAGACTTAAACATCTGGCTCCGATCCTCCCAAATTTTGGTGAACCAGGCTAGTCGAGAGCAACCCCCCAGCATAATCAAACCGTGCAGCAACTCAGGGTGTGACTCCCGAAATGTGCTGGCTACCAGAGCGCCCCAGTCGTGTGAAACCATTACAACCTTCTTTGCACCTGTAACACAGTTTTAATTATGACATTAAAATTATTTACAATCATATATTCTTCCAAAAAAAAGGAGTTGTAATTCTAATTATATTTTTGAGTTGGGGGAACTACGAACTGCGCTGTCATCTTGCGTTAGAGTTTACATAATACAAGAGTGAATCACACATCGACACTTACCATCAATTGAGATAGTGGACAAAACATTAGATCTATCTCCAATAAAAAAAACTACCTACTCGATGAAAGCAAATCCAAATAAAATTTTATAAGAATCGGTCTAAAGGTCGGTTAAAGTTTGTTAAATATTCATGATGAAAAAGAACGAATAATCAACATAATTTATTATATAACACTGTCCTAAAATAAACACAGATGGATGGTACGAATTTGCACAAGAAGATTGTGTAAAAAAGTTTTATGCTCAAATCAACGCATTTTATCTTATACGTAAAAAGTTTATTTTATTAGATGATGGTGTTGAATAAAACGTGCATAATTGTGTCAGACTACTAATATGTATTCGAATGTATAAACGACACCGTAACTTAAGAATTTTAAGTCTTAAAATAAGTTACACAATGATTATGAAAAAATTATAAGGTTTTTCCTAGTAACACTTAATTGTGGTAATAGGGGACAAAATAATTGCATAGTACATTATTTTTATTTTAACGTAAGTCATATCCATGTAGCTCTATCTTATACTGACATGATAGAACAGGTGCAAGGAACCATTTATAAAATCAGGCTGGACTGAGATTTAAGGTTATAAAAATATTTTTAATTTGTTTTATTTAAAGTGATTGTGTCTTGCGCATGTAGAATATTCATTCTTATGTTTGTATAGGTATTTATTACACCATTATATTTATTTTAGTGTAAATTATCATATTGGCATCAGAAAAAAGCAACCGTGTAAATTACTACTGTCTTTCAAACATTGTTTATGATATCAAACATCGCATTGATTTTAGAAAAATATACCTATATTGTTTTTGATATTTAGATCTATAACGGGATATTTACTATGATTGATTGTCTTTCGAGTTTCCCGATATAAGACAATCAATCATGGTAAATATCCCGTTATAAATCTAAATAGTATTGTTATCCATGATAGTTTCAAAAGTTATATAGTTTATGATATCAACATGTCTTTCCATCATTGTTATTTCATTGTTTATGAAGGTCGGCGCAAGAGTAAGCTGGTTTGATTCCCGCCGAGGGGTCAACAAAGAACCCGATGCAAATCTCGTCGCTCAAAGCAAGTATTAAAGAACTAACAAACCTATGTAATTTTTGCCATCCATGCTTTCCTCGTTGCATGCTTCGGCGAGAAACCTTTGATTAGACCATAACCCGCCACGCTACTCAAATGATTGTTGGTTCGCAGAGCCTGTTTATTGCTCCGCTCCGCCAGGGATACCGCAGGCGAGAGAGGTTTGCTTGGGTTCCTAGAACGGTATTTGGAACCCCTACGTCCACCTCAGGCCAGAGAGGTTTGCTAAGGTTCCTAGGTTGTATTTGAAATAACTCCACCTAACAATTTAAGTTTAAACCAGTAATTTACCTAGTTTTTCAATCAGATCGCGAATGTCTTCTACCATAAGTTCCATTTTATAATCGTAGACGCTTTCTGGTTTCTCGGAGTCACCGTATCCTCTCATGTCAATAGCAACGCACCTGTTAATAAAAAAACAAGTACATTAAATCGTCAATAGGTAATCGGCTGTATAGCTAGGTAGTTTTGATCGAAACCCAATAAAGTACCTACCTCCCTACGCAAGAAGGTATGTTTATACACTTCAGCCATAGATTCTCTAAACTTCGAGGCTACGACCATTATTAACAATATACAAAATAAACATATTATTATGAATGATTGAATGGATTTTTGAATATTTGCCATGGCAATGAATAATTTTGCACCTCTCCGTAATTTATCAGTATGAAAGTAGATCTGTCGATCTGGCGCGAGCTTGCAATTGCTTAAATTTTGTAACCATTCCAAATGTTACTAATGCAGCTAATGAATATTCTCTATAATCTATATAAAACAATTGAGCCGAGACTAACTGATTAAGATTGGATGACTACGAGCTTTAGACTATTGATTACTAACACATTAATATTAATAACAAATAATCGAGTTAGACGACAAAAAAATAATAATAAGTTCGTTATTTTAATTAATTACTTTTAATTTTGTATTTTACTATAATTGTCTTTCTCTATAAAATGTAAACGTATATTATTTTATTAGTACTTTATATGTAGGATTGGATTCATTTGGAAGGAGGTTTCCAAGATACAGGCTGTGCCTAGTTTGGAAACCATTATATTAAGATTTGTTATATCACTGTGTTGTACAATAAACGTTTTTGTATTTTTTGTCATTTAGATTACTTTAAAAAAAATACAATTATGGGTACAATTTTTTGTTTTTTTCTTGCAAACGGAAAATTAAGACGATACAGTGCATTAAAGTTTCGCACAGTTAAATGTACAAAATGTATACATCACAATCAACACTCCGGAACTTGCGCGGCTCTATGTCTATGTTTTATGTATTCTTCATGCCTATTAAAAGCCATAAAAAACAAGCATGTCTGCTTTGTTCATGGGGCTTATTGAGTCTTGTTCTGACAAGCGTGTCACTGTCAGATCAGATTGGTCTAAGTCAATTAATTATTTTATTTATCATACAATTTATCAATTTGTATGGATTTAACTTACCAATAATCTTTCTGAAATTCTAATATTTGATGTCTCCAGGAATACCAGAATTCAGGGAACCCATGCACGAATAACATCATCTTCTTGGACTGGTCTCCGCTTTCAACATAGTGCAGTTTTAGGCCCCGCTGAAAAAGTATAATAGGTCAATAAAAAGCTGCTATGAAGTTAATGTATAACTGAATATCAATAAAAACTCGTTTGTGCTTAGGATATTTATTAACACTATTATTAGTGTAACAACTTGGTTAATATGGTTTAAATAAAAACTTCATAATTTACAACTTTTCAGTATTACGAAGTGGCTATACTACTGATTTGATATCTGCAACACTTTTTTTGAAGTGAAACTTCTTTATAATCGTTGTGATTTGAAACCGGATGCAACGGAAATACGTCAGGTAAGCCAATCTTAAATGATAACAAGGTTAAGCAACTTTCCGGAACGCCAGTACTTGGATGGGTGACCGCCCGAACAAAATCTTTTTGCAAATTTTTTTTTATTCATCTCATTCTTTTGTTGATTTACTGAAGTTTCACTTCTACCGTGTGTGAATCGCACACACACCTTTTTTTTCCTTTTTTTATGCTGGGTTTGACCACAATCTCACGTGATGTAAAGTGACGATGTGGTCTAAGATGGGACATGAAGACCTAGAAAGTAGATGGCTTCTCCGGACCACATTACGAAACACGAAAAAATCGCTTCACGCACTGTAATTAATTTACAAACCAGTGAATGAACAATCCTTTTAACCTGTTTTCCCACACTTGGTACTGGAATTTTATTTCCAAATTTTTATGGGAGCAACATCGAGGTAGGAGGAACTTTTAAATTATCTTGTATTGCTCGTTTGTTCGGATCCATTTAGAGTATGCAGCATAATACTCAGCACGTTTGGAACGCATTCAAAAAAGATTCCTGCGTTTCATTCAATTATCGAAAGCCAAATTATCTTGCTTGATGTCGTAAGTTTAATTTTCTGTCATTATACGAACGTAGGAGTATTTCTGAACTAGTATAGTTACATAACGATTCAAATGGCTCTGTTAACTGCCCTGAGCTTTTGGAGTTGTTGGGTCTGCGTGCGTGCAGTGCTGCATTAAGGAGACCTTGCTTGTTGCATGTCCCTATTGTCTGAACGAATTACAGACAGAATGCATTTTTCATTCGTGCAAGTAACTTATTTAATTCCTTGGTTTAGATGTTGACATTGATATTTTCAATATATCAGTAGGCTTAAATAATTTCTTAATGATAAGTTTTTCCGTGAGTAACATACATAGTTATCCAATATTTTTGTTTTGTTTGTATAATATATTTTATGTTATGTAATGTAGGTATGTTGTTCATATTCTTTTTATTGTATACTAGGTACTTATTTATTTTCACTATATGTGAAAACTTTTAATTGGCCTTACGTGTGCACCATTATGTCCAGATATTTGTTTTTACTACCTTAAGTTTTAAAACATAGCATAATAATATATAGCAAGTATATATTACATTATTATCACAAATTTCTAACTACCTATTAAAAATATTGTTTATGCGACGTCGCCGAAAAACATCGATTTAAGTGGTCGTTAGTTGTCTAATTATCATAAATATATTACTTAAGAATAATAGTATTGTTGTTTGTCCTTATAATGAGAATAGTATTGACAAGCTAATTGACTTTTCCGACGACGTATTTTTGTAAAATTCTATGGAAATTGCCCTTTTTTCCGTAACATCTCACTCAATGTCATATGACGACGCAAAATAAGTTACTTGAATGACGCAAATTGCCATAGGCCGCTCTGCAGGTAATTGACATAGGTACCTATTTACCTTAGTAAATAATTATGACATATCAAAGATAATTTGTACTTAATGGGTTTTGTAGACATGGCATTGCGAAGAATAGCCAATGACGACCACAGTGACTGATTTCGCCGTCAAGGGCGCTAGTTTAGTTAGAGGTCTTAGTGATACTCTCTGCTAGAGGTCAGAAATGCCAAATTAATTAATAAATTTCCGTAATCATGGTAACATTGTTGATGATGTTTTGGAGGTTTTGTCTGTTCACGTCCTCCTGAATCCTTACACGTGACCTCCGGGTGGTGCTAAGAACATTCTCTGGTGGTAGGCTTCGGCCGCGGCTTGTTACCACCCTCCGGGCTGGGCCAATGCGTCAAGCGATTATTTCGTGTTTCGTAATGTGGTCCGGAGAAGCCTTCTACCTTCTATCTACCTTCTAGGTCTTCATGCTCCATCTTAGACCACATCGTCACTTAACATCAGGTGAGATTTTGGTAAAACGAAGGCCTATCAAGCATAAAAAAAAATGTTACGCACTAAGATATATAAACTATTTAGGATGATTGCTAGAAGAAGAAAAAAGCTCTTTTGTCTTTTAGTAGCGAGTTTTAAGCTTACGCAACCCAAACAGACTTCGAAATGGGAGCGCCTGCCGCGCGGCGGACGCTACCCACAAGCTACGCGACTACAAAGCGGGACGTTTTCCAGCAATTAAGTTCTCGCGCTGCAGACGCTTGACGACGTTAATGAAGCGTAGGTAAGCCATAGCCATAGGAAAGAATTTTGACATTGACATCTAAACCTAGGACTGGGTCGTATCGCTTTTTCTAAGAATCGTATCTAATTCAAATTTCGGGGTTTGATATTGGATTTCAAAACTATATATTTAAGTATAGTTGTGGTATAGTGTAAATGTATTATTCTATGGTATAGTAGATATCGTGCGTACCGCGATTTTCATGCGATATCGTATTGCGCGATACTAAACGCATCGAATACAGAACTATATCGAAGTAAGTATATTTCTATGGCATCGGATGGATCCTACTCTATTTGTTCTTTAAACAGAACAAATATCTATTTTTGGTTTAATAATATTATGGAGCTTGGAGAGAATGCAGATAGATAGATAGAAAAATACTTTTATTGCACACTTAAAAAGAAAACAAACAAAATATAACAGAATTACAAATATAGGGTACGGTACGGTACGATACGCAGTGATGTGTCTAGTGATATTGAAATATATAGATTTCGAACGAGCCATTATCCGATTTTCAGATAATATAGTACCGAAATGTAGATTTCGTATCTGGGTAGGTATATATCGATTGTATCGCCCAGCCCTATCTAAACCTAAAGAACTCTCTTCATAGTTGCGCACTGCGTCATTTAAAAATCATTTCTTTCCTAATAGTTACGAGAACAGGTGTAAGTTTCTCTCAACACTATTCGAAAGCGTAACATCTCGAGTTGAACTCGAAATGAAATAATAATTTCACGCAATCACACGTACCTATGTTTTGCATGTTTGCGATTACATACATCATCGAGTTAGGACTTTACGAATGTAACAGTGGAATGGGATTCATAAATATATAAAAACTGCGTTTTAAAATAAGCTGTTAAAACTTATGAAAATATATGAAGCCTATTTATTTATGTTTTTTTTGTTTATTGTGGGTAAAATAAATTAGAGTGGTTTCAGAGTTGTAGTAACTATTACATTTTTAGTGCATAACTTATGGGCATTATTAATTTCCATTATCTCTAATATTTTGACTCAAAACTCCCAACGAGTACATTGTTTTGATATATTGATACGGATGGCATGATAATAATGTTCGTTGGCCTTGTACTGTATCATTTTTAATAATGCATCTACAACCGTG
This sequence comes from Gymnoscelis rufifasciata, assembly GCA_929108375.1. Taxonomy (NCBI): domain Eukaryota; kingdom Metazoa; phylum Arthropoda; class Insecta; order Lepidoptera; family Geometridae; genus Gymnoscelis; species Gymnoscelis rufifasciata. The sequence continues at coordinate 3,738,182 of OV815302.1, read as the reverse complement.
GCCTTCATTGTAATTTAACCACTTAGCTGAAAAACATTTTGCATAATGTAGCTTGTTTTACGGGTCGTAGACATCTGATAACTTGAATATTTATAGATTTATATGTTATTTTAATAATTGAGAGATGGTTGATTTTTTATTTCTGGAATGGGTTCAATTTATGTACATACCTACACTTCACGAAAAATTGTCATCTTGTCATACTATATTTTCCATTTTTTTACCGACTTAAAAAACGGAAGAGGTTCTCAATTTGACTGAATGTATTTTTGTATGGTTTTTACGCGATATCTCTGTAAACCGTTTTTTTTTATTTCTAATAAGTTTTATTCGAAAGAGTACCTATGCTTGCTAAGTGGTCCCATTGTCACCATGTCAAAATCTGATGATGGGATCCCAGAGAAATCAAGAGCAACCCTGGGATTTTATAAGTTTTTTTTTGTTTATTTACAGTTTTACATTGCCATTACAGTACAAAACTAATGCGACAGTGGAAAATAATAAGTTCATATAAATTAAATTACATAATAATTACAAATATATTGTTAAATTCTTATTGCTATTTCCAATTGATTCTATTTATTTGATCTAAGTACTGGGACACAGCACTATATATAATTTTTTTTAATAGTGCTGTGTTTCAGTTATAAGATGTTGAAGTCGGTTTTTTTAAACGTATTTAAATTATTTACTAGAGCATCTGTTTGTTTCAATCGATTACTTTGCCGCTTGTTTTGTTAAAGATTGTAATGATAATTTAATTAAACGTAAATGAAATGCACATGCGATGCACTCAACACGTGAGGTTAATAAATATAAATTTGATTAAGATTTCATTGATAGAACTAGATATAGGTTCATTATGCCCATCTGTTAGTTTCACTGGCCTTGTATCGGTTATGCACCTACCACCTCACTGCAGTGCTTAACAATAGAATATAACTAACATCCGTCCTAGTATTTGATCGCAACTTTGCTTGCGTTCGAATTTTTGAAGTGAAACTTCTATAGAATCGTTGTGATTTCAGACCGGATGCAACGGAAATACGTCAGGTAAGCCAATCTTAAACGCTAACAAGGTTAAGCAACTTTCCGGAACGCCAGTACTTGGATGGGTGACCGCCCCAATAAAATCTTTTTGCACAGTATTTTTTTTTATTCATCTCATTCTTTTGTCGATTTACTGAAGTTTCACTTCTACCGTGTGTGAATCGCGCACACACCTTTTTTTTTGAAGTGAAACTTCTTTAGAATCGTTGTGATTTCAGACCGGATGCAACGGAAATACGTCAGGTAAGCCAATCTTAAACGCTAACAAGGTTAAACAACTTTCCGGAACGCCAGTACTTGGATGGATGACCGCCCGAACAAAATCTTTTTGCACAGTATTTTTTTTTATTCATCTCATTCTTTTGTCGATTTACTGAAGTTTCACTTCTACCGTGTGTGAATCGCACACACACCTTTATTTTTTTGTTTTTAATTGAAATGAAATCGTTTATTTGCGAGAATACATAATTCATAATACATGTCAGATCTTAAATAATAGTTTATGTCACTGTATTCAGCCTGCAAGCAGGCGTGCAAATATTTTGTCAAAATTATATTAAATATGTCATCATAAAAAATTACATACATTTATCATCATAATTCAAATACCTATTCATTCACATTATAGAAACATTTATCAAGCAACCAACTACATAATCTGTTCTTAAAAATAAATCCATTTAATTGTTTTAATGATTCGGGTAATTTATTATAAATTAATATACACATGTTATAAACATTTCTTCTATATAAATCCCTATTGTATTGTGGTTTATACTTATACAGCAAATTTTTAAATTTATCCCTTTTCTGTCGTGTTATAACCTCACTCCGCTTTATAGATAAACTTGGGTGAGATTTAACGAAAAGGCATAACTCTCTAATATATACTCTCTCTACACGCCAGGGGCAATATCCTGCAGACCACACAGGAACCTTTTTTCCGGAAGACCACAGGAAAAAAATGTTTTTTTACGACACAACATCTGCCAGCCCCGTGGTAAGAGCTAAGCTTGTGTGAACCCGCAAGCGGACGTTCGCCCACCGCGCCACTAAGGCAGTCAATAGTGGAGTTAGGCTGCAAATGATACAGTGATTAAAGATAAAAGGCGAGTAGATAGATGCTTTAGATAGATATATGAAAATACTTATAAAACAACATTTCGCGAGAAAATTAACTATTGCGAGCAAAGCCCGATTTAAATGAATTTTAGCACGATTTTATTTTTAGTGGTGGATAGCTAGTATAAGTTTTAATTTTTTTAATTAGCCTATTACGTCCCACAGTCCCACTGCAGGGCAAAGGCCTCACCTATCTTTCCAAGTGTCAACTTTTGCTCATACATTAAGTCACACTATTGAGTAACTTTTGTGGGTCATAGAAATAAATTGCATGTATCGTATCCGTGACTAATCATAATAATAGGTGAGGCGTGACAAGGGATTCAAACTCTCAACTCAAAGATCGATTGAGCTCCATATGTACAGACAATCAGTAATACCTACCTAAAACTAAAATTGCAATGGGTGTGGTACGCTGCTGCTGAACTCACAACCTTGATCATGGCGCATGTCATGAAAGTTGAGTGAGCTCCCACTTGGCTAAGTGTCATGGTTTCTTATGCATTTATTTCCATAAAATCTTTAAGTTTCTCTAGCTGTTGGCATTGGAATATTCCTTTACGTATATTCTCAATCCTTCTTTTTAACCCCCGACCAAAAAAGAGGGGTGTTATAAGTTTGACGTGTCTGTCTGTCTGTCTGTCTGTCTGTCTGTGTCACCATAACTCCCGAACGGATGGAGCGATTTCAATTTAGTAGTTTTTTTTTGTATGTAAGGTGAGTCTGGCGCGAGTGTTCTTAGACATGTTTCATGAAAATCGGTTGTGCCGTTTAAAAGTTATGGGGGTCAGAGTAGGTAAGGAAAACCGAAAATCTGCAAATATACTAGTGTGGGGTATCAAATGAAATCGCATCGCGTCCACATTACCATAATATTATATTGTTTTACGTTTACGGAAATTAAGGCAAGGGAATCGGGGGTTTTTCTTAAATTTTAAATTTAGATTTATATATTTCGAGAATTAGTATAAAAACCCGAAAATTTCAAGATAATACTTATTTCCCCAAATAAGATTACTTTAACAAGAACATAGCCGTTGGGATATTATAATGTTGCCAATTGCCTAGTTTCAATAAGACAAACTTTCCCATGACGCAACGTTTCAAATTTTACAATATTTTATGAATTACCTGCTATATTTTATGGTCGTATTGTTTCTTTACAAATTAAGTTTAATTTGTATTGTCCTATTTCAGGCAATAATATACTGCAATATTAATTTAAAACATATTTTTATAGTTTTAGAACGAGGCGAGTGTTCGCCCCATCGGATGGATTATGATTTTCTGATCCGATTTCTGCGCGCACTCAATTTTATTGTTGAGAGGGTCCATAGACTGGTAAGAATATTTGTTTTATCCTTATTAATATATCTATTTATTAAAAAAATGTTTATAAAGTATTTAAAAAAAATGTTAATACATATTATTTAAAACAAAATCTTTAGTCCACATTTATATAATTTATGATCTTTGTTTTTGTTCCAATCAGTGTCTCTGTTGTGTATTTTAAAGACCCAGTACCTACCCACCCATGTGATGAGAAAAGCGTGAGATATGAGTCGATGATGATAGATCGTTATGTGGGAAGAGTTAGGGCAAAAAATTGATTGTGTGAAATATGACATCGACCAACAACCGGCAAGAGGTCAACTGTTTGTATGTTCTGCAACCACTTTCTCCTTGGTATGAGTATTTTATATGTATAATCAAAAATAGCTATATAAGTATGTCTATTATATTATGTATATCAGATGTCTAGTACCCGTAACACAAACTTTTAGTTTACCGCGGGGCTTGATGTTGTTGTGTGGATTGAACAGCAATATTTATTTATTCATTTTATTTTACTCGGAAGCTCGTGGGGAGCAAGACGGAAAACATATTTTTTCATAAAAATCTAAATTGTAAAATTATCATGTAAAAATTTGTATAAGTCACCGGAAAATAATAAGAGTCGTTGATAAATTTCCTAATAGTTAGTAAATTGATCAACTTACGGAAAAATCATCAACGGCTGTTGGATTAAGTTAATTGATCAATTGACGACGCTGCCAGGATGTTAGTTGATTAACTAATAATTTTCCTTAGTAATTTAGGTACTATTCAGTGCCTTAAGTAAAATACTACACAAATGGAAAATAAGATTTGAATGCCTTAATTTCCTTAAACGTAAAACAACATAATATTATGGTAATGTGGACGCGATGCGATTTCATTTGATACCCCACACTAGTATATTTGCAGATTTTCGGTTTTCCTTACCCACTCTGACCCCCATAACTATTAAACGGGACAACCGATTTTCATGAAACATGTCTAAGAACACTCGCGCTAGACTCACCTATCACACAAAAAAAACTAAATTGAAATCGCTCCATCCGTTCGGGAGCTATGGTGCCACAGACAGACAGACAGACAGACAGACACGTCAAACTTATAACACCCCTCTTTTTCGGTCGGGGGTTAATAATAGAAACTCGGCTCGCACGGGTAAAAAAGTTCCCGGCAATTTTTCCTTATATGCTCACCGTTTAGACCTACCCTGGACTACGACAAACATTTTAAAACCAAAATCAGCTCAATCGGCCCGGCCGTTCTCGAGTTTTAATCAGACTAACGAACAACAATTCATTTTTATTTATATAGATAGATTGTTCTACTTAGTATTATGAGGAACAAAAGTGGTATGGTGTTTTTGTAGTAAAAATGGCGAAACCAGGAAAGTAACTATTGGAACATAAAATACTCCCAGTAGGTAGGTTAAAGTCAAGTTACACGGTGTAGCTGTTACGTATCTAATTCTAATTCTTAAACATCAGATAATTACTTTGGCTTTCAGCGATATTAATTTATTATCAATATTATCATGCTAGATAGAATCCGTTCACATGGCAATGATCAAGATAACGAAATGATGGCATACTTAATTAAATTAATAATTAGGTATAACTATTTGCAAGTAAATTTGATAAGTATGAGTTACTAATCTGTGGTTAGACTCATACTACGCCTAGGGTTCCGTGTAAATTTTATACAAATTTTGGAAAAAAAAACCCACAACAACAAGTAAAAACAAGTAAAATTTTTAAAGTGCAAGAAGATGCAATCAGGGCGGTCATAATTTTTAATTATAACGTTTCTTGAGATACCGGCTGGTGACAGACTGGCAGACAGACAACGAGGTCTCAATAATAGGGTACGTAAGTCTATGATTACTAGGGCTAAGCCGCGGGCGGAAAGCTATAATCTTCTAATATATAAAATTTCCATGTCACTATGTTAGTTACCGTACTCCACCGAAACGGCTTTACCGATTTTCACCAAATTTTTTATGCGTATTCAGTGAGTCTAAGGATCGCCTACTATCTTTTTTTCATTTTGAAAAACAACGTTTGCTGGGGTCAGTTAGTAATCTATAAATAAAGAACTGAATATTTTACATCACGTAGGATTGTGGTCAAATAAGGCTCACTAGCATTAAAAAAATAGGTTACCATAGAGATATTTTAAAACCCAATACTCACATTAACCATCACATATTTATGCACTCCATACTTGGTATCAAACAGTGGGGGTGGCGGTAGAAGCCTTAAAGTCTTCTTAAATGGGTTTTTGAATTGGAACAAACACTTTACATTTGACACTCCAATTAATAAAACAACCACTGAACTATAGAATACAGTAAGCACATTGCTTAGTACAACTCTGAATAAGAAGTCGTGAAAACGCATGATTGCTTCGGAAGCAGCCGATGCGACTTGGTACAGCGGCGTTTTCCTCGTTACTGGCCCCCGAGATATCTTTACGGTATCAAATATAACAGGCGGTTTCACCGGTTTGATAACAATTGCAAACACTGGAATAGAACCATTTTCACTTTTGGTTTATAGTCGTGATTTTTATTGTACCGCTATGTTTATGGAGCTAGGTTCATGACCTTTATTCATTAAATTCAATATCTTTAAATTGGTCTCGTCGCTGGAAGCGTCAGTTATAAAATTTCAGATTAGAAAAGATACTATAGAACCTAAAGAAACAAAACTTTCGACATAATATGCTTTATTTTTTCAATGCCTTTAACAATTTATCATCATAGTTAAACTTATTCTCACACATCCTAACATTTTTGAAATAGTATTTTTTTATTATTGAAAAAGTCCGAATTTGATTCTAAGCCAAGTAGGTACTTACAGGTTTTTTAAAATGAGCGAATGCAATTTTTGATGTTACTGAAATCGATGACATGGTTTCTAAGAACAAATCTTTCTATTACTCATATTTTCAGACCTTCCTATACTGACCAAAACTTTTGTTATACCCTGTATAGTATATACTACTAGCGGCCCGCCCCGGCGTCGCACGGGTATAAAATTTTCCCGGAAATTATTCGAATTTTCCTCGCCGTAAAAACTATCCTATCTCTCAAGTTGGATCGAACTGCACATGGTGTGCGAATTTTATTATAATCGGTTAAGTGGTTTAGGAGTCCATCGAGGACAAACATTGTGACACGAGATTTATATATATTAAGATATACGGTCTGTATAAGTGTTATGACCGTGTTTTATCTCTCAAAAGGTTAATCTTATCATCATATTACGATATCTTGCAGACATAGACATAGTCGTCATAATGTAGACTTACAATTATCTACGATTAATAAATAGTCAATGCCAAATATAGTACAAATATTGTGTAATCATAATCTCCTTTTTCATATGGTTAATTTTCAACCCCCGACACAAAAAAAGGTGTTAGCAGTTTGACGAGTTTGTCTGTCTCTCTGTGGCCTCATAGCTACCAAACGGATGAAGCGATTTAAATTAAGTTAATCTAAGTTTTACGCGAGTGGTCTTAGACGGTTGAGCCGTAGAAAAGTTATGAGGGGTGAAAGTAGGGAAGAAGAACTGATTTTCTGCAAAAATACTCGAGTGGTGTCTCAAATAAAGCGCATCTCTTGCACATTACAAAATACTTAGTAAGGCTTTTTATTAGGTAACTAAGGATTTGGAATCGGGTTATTTTATTATTTAAAATTAGATTATAAAACATATTTGACCCTCAGGGCTTATCTGCCTGACGCAGGAAGTAACGGGTTCGATTTCTCTAGTTCGAGAATCTATAGATTGAGGAAAACCTAGTCTGATTCTATTGCCATCCGGGTTCGGGTTTTTCTATGTTACTACCTATCATAAGAAACGCTATATATATCGCTCATTGAATGCAAAACAGCCACAAACCAGAAACCTCATTTTTTACAGGAGAGCCAAAACAAAATTTGAAAAATGTTTTTTTGAAAAAAAGACTGTTTTTATTATTAAATATAACGATGTTAATATATCATTGTTTTCTTTATTTTTTGCATGTTCTTTTTAAATAATGACCACTGTGATAGCACTGTTCCAACCTGATAAAAACAACAAAAGCCCTTTTTGCATTCAAAATTTGAACCAATGTTAGGGTAATTATCTCAAAAAATTTAACAAATATTAAAATGAAACAAGCTTTTTTAATGTTTTATTAAAATAACTATATAAAAAACAACAAATAACTCGCAGTAAATCTAAAAGGATACAACCTATTCCAAATAGCATCACAAAACTAGACATGTTTTATCGTTTTATGTTAAAAACGCCAAATCCAATTTCACCTAATCATAACAATAATAGTCATAATAGTAATTTATTGATAATATACATTATAAGTCTCATCTAAAATTATATTAAAATAAATTTCTTAAATTAGTACAATTAAATACTTTTTACTAAGTATTTATTACTAGGCCCGCCCCGACTTCGCACGGGTTTTTATCCAATTTTTTCACCGGCAATTATTCGATTTTTCTCGCCGTTTAAAGCTTCCCTAGACCTCCACGAACATTTCAAGACTATGATAAGATAAATCCGTTCAGCCGTTCTCGAGTTTTAATCAGACTAACGAACAACAATTCATTTTTATTTATATAGATTAAATCACAAACTGTATCGCTAAAATCACAAAAGTAGTCTTTAAGTCACAGCCTGTATGGCTAAAATCACAAAAATAATAGATACGAGTATCTATGACAGTCTTAAATCACAAAATAACCTGAATAATATCTAAGATAGTTTTTTAGGCACATTTATAAATTTTGGTAAATCTAGCGAGACTTATTTCTTTTAAATGCAAGTCGTACTTTTCTTTCATAAGCGATTTATCATCTGCATTTAGGTAAGCTGTACAGTCTTCGTACTGGTCCTTTTTAGGTTGCCAAAAGGTCCTCCATTAATTTATAATATATTTTATGTGAAACATGTGACTTATTTTCTTCTTTGCACTTGTCAACTTACAAACGATGATGCAAAGACGCACTTGTCATTTTTCCCTCAATATATTCAGTTTCACGCTGGGTGGTTGACAATCAATACTAGGGGGCTGAGTGTCAATGCTAGGAGGCTGAATGTCAATGCTAGAGGGCTGGGTGTCAATACTAGGAGGCTGGGTGTCAATGATAGGAGGTTGGCTGTGAATAGTAAGTGGCTGGATCTTAATACTGGGTGATTGTGGTTGTTAAGTTTCTAAGATAGGTGGCTCAGTGTCAGAAGGCAGTTTTTCCCTGTTGCCCAACAACATCTGCCCTGGAAGGTCCCGTTTGGGGTGAGAAAAATTGGTAATTAATCCGTTTTTGTCTATGTGTATTCTCTGGTAGAAAATCAGGATCTTTTCCAATATCGTCCGAGGAAAAATCAGATAAACTAGATGCCGTAGAACAGTTCGTGTCACTCTCGTCAGAGTGGCTGTCTGATGACTCTGATTAGTCATTAGGTAGAACGATTTTAATAGGTTTTTTTCAAGTTCTTAAGCTCTCATCATCAGTCGTTTAAACGTTGTAATTTCTTGATGAACTCTAGCTGGAATATCACATTCTTGAATTTGTTCAGAGTTGATAACGGGCCGGTTTTGTATGATTTCTTATTCTTCATTAGAATAGCTAACTGATATGCTCAAAATTAATTTTGCTCTGTTATACATTCTGATAATAATTATTATGTACTTGCCAAACAATGCCCATCATAAATAACAATTTATGAGTAGGTAACAACGTAAGTTTAACAACAAGACAACAGTAACAACTTATAAAAATAAAGTGTTGCGAAGTTTCCGTGAAAACTAGCAATTTATTTATAATTAGTGATTAAGATAAATTAATTTAAAAATTGAAAGCTTTGAACCTAGCTAACAAAATTCTGAGGTGCTTAATTAACCAATAACTGTATGAACGTAAACTGTAACAAAAAATGTTATTTTAAACTACAAATTAATCCTCTAAAATTGACAAATTTGAAAACATGCAGTTTAGCTGTACACGAATTATTTTTACCTCTGTAATAATTCAATACAAAAAGTACACATTTGTAAATATGGCATCACTTTATTTCATTTTGGAATGCAAAATGTACAGATTTAAAAATATGGCAATTGATTTATTTCATATTGGAATGCAAAATGTACGTTTTCCAAAATATGGCTCTGTTACATTAAAAAAATCTGAATGTGCTTACTTGAAATTGGAATGCAAAACGGACGCATTTCAAAAAGTGGCCCCTTTGCACAGAATAATGAATTAAATGTATGGTGTTTTTTCGTATTGTGGCTGTTTTGTATTCAACTTACGTGCGTTCGCTCCCAGTTCTAGGTTGCAACTGACAAAATGGCGGTTTTGTTCTGAAGTTGGCGCGTAAGTCGGCCCAATACAAAAAGGGCGGTTGTTCAGTTTGGCATCGAAATGAGCGAAAATGACGGGTGTCTTCAGCAAAACATAAAATATTGCAGCTTAAGTACCTAATTTTGAAATAAAACCATTTTCAAAAAATTTTGATTTATGGCAGTTTTGCATTCAATGAGCGATATGTTTAAATATATATGTAGGTATATTTATATGTATAGAATGTACCAAGTCGTTACTTGCAGTCACCTAGCCTAATCATTTAGCACTAAGCATGATCATCAATAACACATTATAAGACTACTTAAAAATAATGAAGTCCAGAGTTGCATTTAAGGGTTAACGGGAAAACGGTCTCATTTAAATAATTAATTAATTTACAATTCTATTAAATTGCTATTATTATTTGTATTCAGCTCATTAAATATTAATTTGATACTAAACTAAGTATTTTCTTATAAACTACTTATGGACTAAATTGGTGTCTGTACTTAATAAGAATCAATTTATTTTATGTATAATTTTCAATTCTAGTAACTGGGCGGAAAAAAAGGAAAATTTAACTTTTTTTAATTATCATGGTTTTTACGATATCACTACTAATAACGAGTATTATTGGACTTGAATTCTTTGGCTATTTTGCAATTATACGCTGTTGCGTCAAAATATCGAAAAACTTAAAAATCATCAAATCACGGTATGTGACCCATTATAAGTAGTGATAAACGAAGATGTATCGAATGTATCTAAATGATTTGACGAGTGAGTATCTAAAGATTATCCTCATGTCTGAGCGATGGTTTAACATAGACAGATAAAACTATTTTATAAATAAGGTGTGTGCTAATGCACTATGATTCAATTTAAGATCAAATCTATTGTAAGATTAACTGAGAATTACCCGTGAGGTGAACTTATGTAGGTATTTAAATACATAGACGTAATTAAGGGGCAAGCAAGCCAAGCAATTGTAACAGCGATTCTAGATTAAATTTACCAATTTAAATAATTGCTATCAGTCTCTTTATATTACTTAATCTTGAATATACATACTGTAAGGTTAATATAGATACTAAGTTAATTTATGTATATTTTAATCAAATGTTTAATTCGTTCTAAATTCATAGTTTTGTTAATTGTAATTTTTACATGTATTATCGTGACCTAAAAGTATGTATTTAAAGGCAACTTCCGGTTTAATGTTTGAGTTGACTTTATTTCGTAAGCCAATCGGCGCTCGCACACGCCACCGCTGTCGAGCGCACCGACCAATGAGGAGTGAGACCAAGTTGTCAAGTAGGGTTCGAGCGCTCGACGGCGGAACGCGACGGCCGGGCATGGGAACGGTGGCACTAGTCTAGGCAAGACAATGGAATATTACAAGCTAATAAAGAGTGGGAATTTTGTGAAAAATTAAAGTGGATTTTATTCTGACCAAACCCAAAAGGTCAGAAGTGGGATAGACGAGAGGATTTCATATCTTCTAAAAACGCCCACGGCTCGGAAAAACGTAAGTATTGATTTAATTCCTAAAAACATTTTATTTTAACGGGTAGATCGTTTCTGTTTTCCCTCTATCTCTTCGATTTCCTTTTTAGTATTACATGTAAGTTTACAGTATTAGTTACTAAGTCCTTAATCCTTTTCCCCATTTTTTGTATGGGTATTGAGTATTTTTTTTTTTTTTTCCAGTTAATAATATATATTTAAATTTTAAATTTTGCCTATCTACCATGTCTTATTGACTTCGGAAGAACAAACTAGCAATTTAGTACTTTGTTTTGGTTATGAAATCGTTTAATTAAATAAAATTAACATGCGATGAATCCAAAACTTGTCTAGAACCGATCTTTAGTCTAGTAGCGGCGCGGGTCCGGTCAAGGGCTCCAGTGTTTCTTTGTTTTACAAGCACTTTCTCCTTCGAGTTTAATAATCTATTTATGTAGGTATATCTATATATCTATATATAAAAGAAAGTCGTGTTAGTTACACCACTTATAACTCAAGAACGGTAGAACAGATTTGGGTTAAAATTGGTATGGATGTAGCTTAGAGCCAGGAGACGGACATAAGATACTTTTCATCCCGGTCGACAGCGTTCCCGTGTGACTTGACATGAAACGTCAGTCACTATAAAACGTGTTATAACAAAAAAGGAATCAGACTTGGAATAACAAAACGCAAATGATAGCTATGTAATTGACGTATAATGACAGCTATGTAATGACGTATAGATGACAATTTGATACTTGTAAGAAATCAATATTCAAACTATCTATATATATAAAAATGAATCCCTATTACCCTTGGTCACGGTATCACGCCTGAATGGCTGGACCGATTTCGCTAATTCTTTTTTTTGTTCTGTTCGTTATTATCAGGAGAAGGTTCTTATGAAAGAAAAAAATAAAGGGAATTGCGCGGAAAATTAGAAAATTTAAAATTACTTAACCACCATATAAAATTATTAAATTTTTTAATGTAACTTTAAGACATTTGACATAGAATTGATTGAATGCGTGCTGAAAATATATTCAAAAGAGGATGACTTTGATTTAATTAACTTAATGAAATCAAGAATCTGCTCATTTATAGCGTTGACATTATTTACTCATTTATAGTTCGCCGGGTCAGCTAGTATATAATATATCAGATGTAAAGTAACCATAACACGAGCTTAGAGCTTACCACGGGGTTAGATATTGCTGTGTGGTAGATAGATAATAACTTTATTGCACACCAATGCTTACAGACTAACTTAAAAATAACAATCAATAGCCACATACGTTGTACAATCGGCGGCCTTATCACTTAAAGCGATCTCTTCCAGGCAACCTTTTGATGGATAGGATATGTTAGGAACACCAAAGACGGTGCACAAAGATCATAGCATATACATAGATAATATGAAAAAGAAATAAAAATAAATAATAAATACATACATTAAATAAGAAAAAAATAGGAGAAAATACATAAGTATAATAAACGATAAATGTATTATTAATATATCACTACATGGTAGATAGTGTTGATGAACCATGCCTATAAAGATATTTAAGGATTTTGCTGTGTGATGTTTGCATAATCCTATTATTTTTTTAGTATTAGTATCAAGTTTTCATAACATAGAACCTAGATTGTGTGTTTGATGTAGGTTCAAAGGTCAAATGGGTCAAAAGGTCAAATGGGTTGAAAGGTCAAATGGGTCGAAAGGTCAAATGGGTCGAAAGGTCATTTGGGTCGAAAGGTCAAATGGGTCGAAAGGTCAAACAGATCCAATGGGTTGAAAGGTCAAATAAGTCAAAAGGTCAAATCGGTTGAAAGGTCAAATTGGTTGAAAGGTCAACTGGGTCGAAAGGTCATTTGGGTCGAAAGGTCAAATAAGTCGAAAGGTCAAATGGGTCGAAAGGTCAAATGGGTCGAAAGGTCAAATGGGTCGAAAAGTCAAATGGGTCGAAATGTCAAACAGGTCCAATGGGTTGAAAGGTCAAATAAGTCAAAAGGTCAAATCGGTTGAAAGGTGAAATGAGTCGAAAGGTCAAATTGGTAAAAAGGTCAAATTGGTTGAAAGGTCAACTGGGTGGAAAGGTCAAATGGGTTGAAAGGTCAACTGGGTGGGAAGGCAAATGTTTTTCTTTTGGTTTGTTTAGACAATTTATTTACTTATTTATTATTTTTTGCCCGGTTAAGCTGCTTTCTGGAAGTTTCAGATACAATGGATAAGGATGCAGGAGAAGCTCGAGGTGATGGGCAACGGAGTGAAAGGACCCTAGGTGGAGGGTACGACAAAATAAAGTCCCGAGGATAGGGGCCCACAGAAGGAGAGACCCTAGGTTGGAGGGTACGACAAAATAAAGTCCCGAGGATAGGGGCCCACAGAAGGAGAGACCCAAGGTGGTGGGTACAAAGAGGGAGAGACCCAAGGTGGTGGGTACAAAGAAGGAGAGACCCAAGGTGGTGGGTACAAAGAAGGAGAGACCCAAGGTGGTGGGTACAAAGAAGGACAGACCCAAGGTGGTGGGTTCACGAAGGTAAAGTCCCAAGTGGGTGGGCACAGGAAAGTCAAATCCCTGTGGGATGGGTTGACTTTAAGGTTTCAGGAAATGTCGAACAATAAAGGGGAGAGTAAGGAGTGCTACTCAACTGAGGACGATGGTGAAATGTATGCGAGGCGAAAACAAACTCACATTTCTATTGGCCTCTAACATATATTGTAGGGTCTCTAACATATATTGTAGGTCACTGTGTCTCACTTATTAAGGCAATGTCATCCACAAATCGTAGATTGTTCAAATATTCACTGTTTATATTTATACCAAGGCCCGACCACTGTAGTTGTTTAAATATGTATTCTAAGAGAGAGTTAAATAGGTTTGGTGAAATCGGGTCCCCCTGTCTCACGCCTCGTTCCAGCTGGAACACGTCGCCTTTGGTTTCTATTCTGACAGTGGCTTTACTGCGTTTATGGATTTCAATCATTATTTTAATATCTCCCTTCTTAGTCGGTCACTCTTGACAGAGTGGTCGTGGTTATGGGGGGTCCTTATATTGGGTTGCTGCTTTTGCAATGCGCCGCCATTGTTCCCTGTTAGTTGCGGTGCGGGAGCAGTCGGTAATGGTGGACTGAGTCAATTTTGAGATGAGGTCCGACCACCTTGTTGGAGAGCGACCACGAGACCTCTTTCAATATAGTTGTATGGTATTCCTTGGTCTATCAATGCCTTCCATAGATGGTTATGGTGTACTGTATCAAATGCCTTGGAATAGTCAACATAGGCTATTTATAGCGTTTTTCTGTATTCCAAATATTTTTCTATGATTTGTCTTATAGTAAATATGTGGTCAATGGTAGAATAGTTCTTTCTAAAGCCAGCCTGCCACGAGGTTGTTCGAAGTCTAGAATTTTATTGAGTCTATTAATTATTATAGTGGTGAATAGCTTATACGTTGATTGCAATAAGCTGATTGGCCTATAGTTATTTATGTTTAGTGGGTTCTTTTTTTTGTAGAGTAAGGTTATAATTGATGTTTCCCATTGTTCCGGAATATGTTGTGTATGGATGATGTTGTTAAATAAACTTGCTAGCAAAGGTGCGAGTGGTTCAGACATAGCTTTTAGTACATCGTTGATAACGTTATCTTCTCCCGGGCTCTTCATGGATTTTAAACTATTTATGTTTTTCTTTACTTTAATTACTAAGATTAGTGGTACTTCATCTAAGTGAGCTTGGTTAACAGGTCTGTAATGAGGTTGACATTGATTTTTATTCTGGCGGTATAGATTTTTGTAAAAATCTGTTGAGACTTTTTAGGATATGTTTTCTGTTTGTGATCTTTCCTTCTGTATTGTCTTTCAGTGTTTGTATCCATTCTTTATTGTTAGTCAATCTTTTCATATTGTTCTTGGATGTTAGGTTTTTCGGTGATTGTTTTTGATAAGTTCACAAAATTTGTTTGGAGTGACTGGACGTCCGCTTTGTAAGTACATGCCGTTTAATTTTAAATGATTTTCTGTCTTTTCTTATTGTAGTAGTAAGAGATAGGGTAGCCCGTACCATTCGATGGTCTGTTGGTTGTGTGGTTGTTACTATTTCGATATTCTGTATAACTTTAGTGTTAGATTTACTAGTAATGAAGAAATCGATTTCACTAAGTGTGTTTCCGTCCGGAGAGCGCCAAGTCCATTTTGTTCTTCGATTTCTTCTTAAAATGAGTATTCATAATGTATAGCTCGTTCTCTAGGCAAAAGTGGATGAGCATTTTGCCTCGTTTGTTTCGTGACCCGTATCCCATGGTCCTAACACCGAAGAATCATTAGAACAGCGTTGACCAATTTTGGCGTTGAAATCTCCCATCAATATCTTGTTTCTTTTCTCGGTAGGCGCGTAGACTTGTATCAAGCACAGATTATTATTTTTAAAGCGTAAGTCAAGTCTTGCTACTCTGTCGGATATGGCTTGGAAATCTATTATAGTTTTCTTTAGTTCCTTTTTCACAACAAATCCTACGCCATTCCTTCCACTCTTCTTTCCGGTGTAAAGAAAAATATAGGACTCATATTCAATTATATGTGTACCTTCTTTTTTTACCTCAGATAATCCTATTATGTACCACTTAATGTTGCGGATGGCATGTTCAAGGTCTTCTTGTCGACCGGTTTCTACTAGAGATCTTACATTTAATGTGCAAATATATGTTATGTTATTTGGTTTGTTTTTGTGGATAAATGGAGGGTGGTGGTCATCTTCTCCCATGGTGACCAGCCATTTTGGGAGAGTTATGGTTTTCTTCTTTATTTTGTTTCTTGATAATGTTTGTTATTATTATTATGGAGGGAGACCACTAGTTGCTACTGTTGTTGGTCATCACTTTCAGTGTCACTCGTGACTTCTGCTGTTGGTGTATTTGTTATATTCCGTGCTTGTATGTAGGATTCTATGGATTTGTTTTTTTTTTTTTTATTATTTTAGAACATTTTTTTGTGTGCAATCTTTGTAATAGCTTCCGGTGATGAGTTTTGTTTTTTTTGTTTACGATTACTTGTAGACGGCATATTTAGTTTGGAATATTTCGGAAAGCTAGTCTTCTTATGATTTTCATTGTTCAAAATTATGATTTTATCATACCTTATGGCAATATTTTCACCTTGTTCTTTGCGTTGCTTGAATTCTAAGTTCTTTCCTTTTTTCCAATATCTTTGGTGTGAAATCTTCCTTTAGGTAGGTGGTAGAATCTTTCAGATGGTGTCGATTTTTTTTAAGATTTGTATTTTCATACCCAGCGTGCAAAAGGTTGCAGTTATAGGCCTCACTTTGTTTGTTAGTTTTCCTATTCTTCTGACGGATTTTTTTTAACATTTTCATAATATCTTCTTATTTAAAACTTATTCGAATGTCAATCTAAATAGTTAAAATAACATTTGTTGATGTGCACTGACAGTTTATCTATGAATTTATTAAGTTTTTGCTTTATATGTTTCACTTTTTCAATTTCTTGTAATTATTTAGTACAGAGACAATGTTTACATAGGCACAGTGGCGCCTCCACCGTCTAATCTAAATAGTTAAAATAAATATCAAGTAGATCATAGTAACTGTAAGAAAAAATAAATGTGAAATCGTTATTATTGTTAGGAATACTTTATTGCACAGTATAAATACAGAGTTGTACAAAAGGTGGGCTTAGTGCCAAGGCATTTTCTACCTGCCAACCTCGGACAGGTTTGGGATAAAAAGTTGGCGCGCAAGAATGTATAAAAGTGGCTTAATCTAAAGAGTTACAATATTAAAGTGTAAGGTACATAATTAAAACAATCAAAAATATAACAAAAACAATTCTAAATATATGTTTTATATTTAAAACACACACACATACATATATACATACAAATATATATGAATAAAAGGGATGGTTTGATAAGTTATGTATATAATTTATCAAGATAGAAGTTTTTAGTTGCTCGTTTGAAGTGGTCTTTTGTTTCTGCTTTTCTGATATGAGGTTAATAATTAATATCATTAAGTTAATAATTAATATATATCTTGTCCGATTGTTAAGCGAGAGGACTTGCTTCAAGTAGGATGGCCGAGCTGTAAGGTTAATATAGATACTAAGTTAATTTATGTATATTTTAATCAAATGTTTAATTCGTTCTAAATTCATAGTTTTGTTAATTGTAATTTTTACATGTATTATCGTGACCTAAAAGTATGTATTTAAAGGCAACTTCCGGTTTATTGTTTGAGTTGACTTTATTTCGTAAGCCAATCGGCGCTCGCACACGCCACCGCTGTCGAGCGCACCGACCAATGAGGAGTGAGACCAAGTTGTCAAGTAGGGTTCGAGCGCTCGACGGCGGAACGCGACGGCCGGGCATGGGAACGGTGGCACTAGTCTAGGCAAGACAATGGAATATTACAAGCTAATAAAGAGTGGGAATTTTGTGAAAAATTAAAGTGGATTTTATTCTGACCAAACCCAAAAATACATAATAATATAAGGGCCAAAGTCGCTAACAACTTTCATAACAAACCGACTCTGGGTGTGAAGTTAAAGTACCCATTAATGAGTTAGAGTTTTAAGACGTTTTTGTGTTTTATGATCCTTTCCATATTCAGTATTATAGAAATTACTAGTATGTATAAAAGGGAAAAGACGGAAATGTGTTATAAATATTCCACTTCCACGTATGAAAGGTTTTATGGTTGTCTTTGAAACATTTATTACTTTTTGTCAATAAGCTACTGACTCTGCTGGCTTTTGTATCAAACAAGTCGATATCGGGTATATTAGTTAAAGCATTCTAAGAAGAAGAGGCTTCTGCAAATCTGATTTTATTTGATACATAACCATACATTATCTAATTAATTTACTTGATCGAAGTTAAGTTTGTAAATATATCTGAAAATATCTATATAAATATAAATGAATTGTTGTTCGTTAGTCTGATTAAAACTCGAGAACGGCTGAACGGATTTATCTTATTATAGTCTTGAAATGTTCGTGGAGGTCTAGGGAAGGTTTAAAATGCGAGAAAAAATCTAATACTTGCCGGGAATTTTTTTTTAAATAAAAACCCGTGCGAAGCCGTGGCGGGCCACGAGTAAGAAATAAATCTGAGAATGGTTTCTATGCAACTTTAAATCGTCGTCGCCGTCCAGTTGTCGCCATCTTTTTTTACAATCGTCATGTCTTAAGTGGCACTAGCCGGACTAGGACGAATTGATTGACGTGTGAATCATAAAAATCGGCCCAGGCGTTTCTTGTGTATACAAACAAACAAACAGACTGTTAAACACAGAACCACCCCTTTGCGTCGTCCAGACGGTTAAAAACTGTGTTAATTATGTACTAGCTACTATCTTTGGTTTTATAAAAAATATTTAATGATGAATGAACTATATTGTTTTATTGTCATTTTATCATTTATTTAACTTGAAACTGGCAAACAGTCCAATTATAAGGAATTTAAATGAATGTGGTTGCGTTCATGTCCACTTTGTTGATACAACTTATAAATAAATAAATATATTTTTAATATTTGTTGGGTGGGTTAATAACTAACGCGGTCAAGGAGGAAAATATATCGTGGGGAAACCTTGTGATATAGGTAATTGGTAACTAAACAAAAACAGGGAAGGAAGTCAAATGAGGTCAATATTTAATCCATTGTGATAATTATTAATTACTAAGAGACCCGTTGCGGCTTTGCTCGGATTCGAAAAATCTTCCTCTTAAATATTTTGTACTTTTTTATTTATGTCCTTAGTTTTAATTAGTATCTAAGTAATTTTTTCCATGCCAAAAACTCAGGGTCCTCAAATATTACCCATGTACGAAATGCTTCTAATTGCAATAAGGCAAAACGCGCACGCGTAACGCAGCGTCAGACGTAAATTAAATGAAATGAAATCGTTTATTTGCGAGAATACATAATTAATAATACATGTCAGATCTTAAATAATAGTTTATGTCACTGTATTCAGCCTGCAAGCAGGCGTGAAAATATTTTGTCAAAATTATATTAAAGATGTCATCATAAAAAATTACACCTAAATACATACATTTATATACGGCATACATTTATCATCATAATAATTCAAATACTCATTCACATTATAGAAACATTTGTAAAGCAACCAACTACATAATCTGTTCTTAAAAATAAATCCATTCAATTGTTTTAATGATTCGGGTAATTTATTATAAATTAATATATGTACACATGTTATAAACATTTCTTTTATATAAATCCCTATTGCATTGTGGTTTGTACAGCAAATTTTTAAATTTACAAAAAAATATTTAAAGACGGAAGATAACCTGTTAATTAAAAGTGGCCGATACGAAGATAGAGTATATCAATCAATTTATTTAATTGGGCTTTTTTGAAACTACCTTAAGAAAAAAAAAGATATGGTGTAGAGGAACACCAGGTAGGAACGAAGTTCCTTCGGCTAAATGTAGAACCGACACAATTTGTAAAAAAAAAATCTTGCTCTATTTTATGTAGGTAGGAATTCTTGTTTTTCTCTTAAATGTTGCTGATTTGTTTTTATTTCAGTACAGGAAAGTATTTAGGAAATTCAGTATTTTAGAAAATAAAATATATTAGATAAAATCAAAATAAAATATTATTTAAGGTATTCTTGTTTTTCTCTTAAATGTTGCTGATTTGTTTTTATTTCAGAACAGGAAAGTATTTAGGAAATTCAGTATTTTAGAAAATAAAATAAATTACGTAAAATAAAAAAAAATGTTATTCAAATTAATAATTAAAATAACAAAATATGTCTCCTTATTTATGTTTGAACATTAAATGACATAGAAATAATTACAAAATAGTTTATTATTATTATAAGTAGTTTTTATTAATCATTCTCGTCATTAAATTCTATTGCCCAAACTATTGGCAACTATTGTGGTAACTAAAATATGATACATATGTTTGTGATTCTATTTAATGCAAATACTCGGACAAAGAGAAAGGTATTATACACTACTCGCTTGTGTATCTATACAACTGTCGCGCCTGCGCACGTCTCATTTAGACATAGACATAGACATAGATTTAACGGTTTTATTCCACGGAATTTTTCTTACGGTTTTAGTACCACATTTTTTTCAGTTCGGTCGCGCAGCAAAATCCCTATCTCCTCCAAGCCTGCCGCAAGGAATTGCGTTCCAAAACTTACAAAATTAGTTTTTCCTAACTATTGTAAAAACTGTAGGTATTAGTTATCTCTCTACTCACCTACAAACATTTTCTAACAAGAACTTCAAATTAAAATAACCTTAAATGTTTGCAAGCCCCACATTAAAATCATAACTTTCTAATAAGTATTATGTACCAAAACCGCGTTTTGAATTGGCCAAACATATTTGGTATCTGACCCAAAATAAACATTTAGACCGACTTCTCAAAACGGAGGATTCTTTGCCTTACGTCACAACAGAAATCTCCCGAGCTGAGACTAGATAAGAAATCTCTGAACCTAAGAGCGTGCAACGGATTGTATCATCTTACGAAAGTGGAACATGCGGTCGTAGACATGCTAAACTCTTACCACAAGTTTAGTGCCTTAAAATAAACTAGGAAACATTATACTGTTGTTATATACAGGACGTACGTACATACGCATCATTTATTTTCTTTAATGGAATTAGGAATATATAATAACAACAACTCAAGAATTCAAACCAAATATCTTCAAACGACGTCCATTTGGAATGGGTGCATCGATTTAATTCCGTTAGGAAATCCATGCCTGGAAGACGTACCTACCTACATCCAAATGGCATACTTTTTTCACATTCACCAAACGATTTTGCAACACGGCCACTCCATTTGGATTGGTGGATGCATCGTGAATGGCCATCGTAAGGTTTGAAAAGGTTTTTTTTTCTATGTTTTGATTATGTAATAAGGATGATTTTATTCTATGTTACATCTAATACCTCCAAGAATATAATGTACAATTTCATTATGATCGGTTATGTAGTTTTCACGTTAACGTAAGAATCAAACTAACGTTCACATATTTAATATAAAAAAAACGAAACGAAGTACGAATGTTTGAGTACAGTACCTACACACCTGCATTAGTGGTAAGTGATATAAGCTTCATTACCAATAACTTATAACTGGAAGAACTTTATTTGTGCACTTGAATAATATTACACCAATAACTACATATGTATTTCAATATTGTAAAGTACATACCTACCTGTTGGGATTTCCATCTACAACGGTTATTATAATTTATTATTCGTCACCGTAACTTAACTTATAACTTGTGAATTAGGCCTAGATATTGGGCCAGAATATTGGCCCAACGAGTTGACCTTGGCGGTAGTTATGTTGTGTGGAGTTTGAGTTGGAGGCTCTGGAGATATGCGATAGTGAAATGCGCGTTTTAAGTGACGTTGTCATCGTGGCAAAAATCACCAGTGCGTGCCCAGCCTAACATAAGGGGTGTTATGCTGCAGCAAAAGTATATAATTTCTGAACGGGCTTAAGCCCGCTTCGCTCGATCATCGTATCTTACCCAAGCACGTGTTAACGTTAAGTAATAAATAACTGCTTTGCAGGTACACTGCAACACACAATAGTTAAAGAGCCAGCTTAAATCTGACAACACATTCTTTACGGTATCTGAAATTTCGTCCAGTGAGACTTCTATACCCAGTTAACAAGCAATGGGTACTAGCTAACCCCGGCCGCGGTAGGTTTGGGGTCCCTCAGGTGAGTCAGGTATGAAAAAAAGTAAATTTTTAAAGTATTTTACGGCGTCTGCCGTTTTAATATGTTTTAATATATCTCTGGAAAAATTGAAAAATAATTATGGCTGCTGATTTTAAAGGTTGCAACATCCTGGCAGACACTTTTCAAAATTCGAAAAAAAATAAAAAATTAAAGTATTTTACGGCGTCTGCCATTTTAATATGTTATCTATTGAACTATTTTAAGTTAATATTGAAAATGGCTGACATTTTTTCCGGTTGTAACTATCCGTTTTACAGCGAAACATTACTTGCAGTTTATGCGATATACTTAACATGTGGTAGTTTATGCTCTCTCTCTGTCTATCTCTTTAGTCAAATATTTTCTTCTTTTGTGTTAGGGCTGAGTGGTGGGGATTTAGTTCCTTTTACGAAAACAAAGGCACACCTGGCCCGTACGGCTTACAGTAAAATTATTTTCCATGCTTGTAGCATTATTGATCAGTCTAATATTGTTATTAGAGGTTCAGATTATTTTAATAATCATGCTGGGCAATATGGTTAACTTGAAAAATCTTCTCACATTTGTATGCTAACCTGGACAGGAAACATCGAAAGGTTTATTGATGTCAGCAAAATATTAGGTCCTTACATATGAAATTGGCGTTTTTCGTACTGGCCACTTTAATCACAAATTTCTCCTCTTTGGTAAGGAATTCCAAATTCAAATTTGTACAGCTATAGACTCATGTATTTGTGCTTCGATGATCGTCATTCATTTGTTTTTTTTCTTCTGTTTTTTTCTGTTTGCGTCACTCATTTTACAAAATGGAAAACTTAAAATATCGCATTATTTACGAGTACGAGTTCCGCCGTGGCACTAGTGCTGCGGAAACAACTCGAAGGGTGAATGATGTGTATGGCGGTCGTGTTGCAAAAGAAAACACAGTTCGTTTTTGGTTCCAACGTTTTCGTTCTGGAAATTTCGACTTGCAGAACAAGCCCCGTGGACGGCCTGAGACTCAAGTTGATAATGAAGAGTTGAAGGCTATTGTGGAAGCGGATCCATCGCAAACCACGTCCGAGTTAGCTGCAGGCTGCGGTGTTAGTGATAAAACTGTTTTAATTCACTTGAAGCAAATTGGGAAGATTAAAAAGCTTGAAAGGTGGGTACCTCACGAATTGACTGAAGCAAACCGGCAAACGCGCGTCGACTGCTGCGTTACATTACTAAACCGGCACAATAATGAAGGTATTTTAAACCGAATCATTACCTGTGATGAAAAATGGGTTCTTTACGATAATCGGAAGCGCTCAGCGCAATGGTTGGATCCTGGCCAGCCAGCCAAATCCTGCCCCAAGCGAAAATTAACCCCAAAAAAGTTACTTGTAAGCGTTTGGTGGACTAGTGCCGGTATTGTTCATTACAGTTTTCTCAAATCTGGCCAGACTATTACGGCTGATGTCTATTGTCAGCAATTGCAAACCATGATGGAAAAGCTAGCGGCTAAACAACCTAGGCTGGTCAATCGCTCCACGCCACTGCTGCTTCACGACAACGCTAGACCACACACTGCGCAACAGACGGCTACTAAATTAGAAGAGCTTCAATTGGAAAGTCTAAGACATCCTCCGTACTCCCCGGACCTTGCTCCAACAGATTACCATTTTTTTCGAAATTTGGATAACTTCTTGCAAGGGAAAAAATTCAACTCCGATGGGGCAGTCCAAATCGCCTTCAAAGATTTTATTGATTCCCGTCCGACTGGTTTTTTTAGTAAAGGGATCAATGAACTACCTATAAGATGGCAAAAGTGCATAGAAAATAATGGTTCATACTTTGATTAATTAAATATATTATATTAAAAAATATTCGACTTTTTGTTCCTCCCATACAAAACGCCAATTTCATATGTAAGGACCTAATATATACACAACTTGGACCACTTCTAGCTGAAAGCTGAAAGCTTAATTGGCTTCCACGCTTTCACTGGTTGTGATTTAAATCCAGCTTTTTATAATCTGAGAAAAAAAAACCTTTCATGTTACTAAAAAATAACGTTGAATTTCAAAAAGCATTCGCTGCTTTCGGTGACATTGGCCTGACTGAGAATACCTTACGTGAACTGTTTGATGTTAGAAGAAAGTTCCAGAAGTACACTTGCAGTATGTACAATGCTAAAAAATCCATCGATGTTGATGATGGGAGATTTCAACTGTTCATTAATTCCTACAAGGACAGCCTTGTAGATATGAACGAAAATTTTAATTAAAAAGTCCGGAGCTTTGATGCAAGCTTGATCCTTCCATATATTTTATTTTTATAGTCACTTGTCACCTTCTAAAGGTGATTCCGAAGATGAAAATTAATGATAAAATATTTTATCATTATAGATTATTTCCAAAAATAAATATATTCTGATATGAATTATAAATATATCTAATTAATGTTTGTTTTTTTTACATCTTTAAAATATTTTTATATTTGTTACAGCCTTAGAATGGAACTTTTTTTCCTTATTTTATTATGCACATTTAAAGTACGCAAGTGTTCCGTATGTGTTTTTTTTTTTTTTCGGATCGGCAAGCGCAGCGTAGGACGTCCACCAACTAGATGGACGGACGATCTGATGAAGGCTGCGGGCTCACGGTGGATGCAGGCCGCTGCCAGCTGAAACCACTGGAGGTCTTTGAGGGAGGCCTATGCCCAGCAGTGGACGTCTTACGGCTGAGATGATGATATAATTTTAATGTTACATAAATTTTACGAATGTAAAAATTACAACTGTGGACATACGTATGCACGGACTGCGGGTAATGTTTCGCTGTAAAACGGATAGTTACAACCGGAAAAAATGTCAGCCATTTTCAATATTAACTTAAAATAGTTCAATAGATAACATATTAAAACGGCAGACGCCGTAAAATACTTTATTTTTTTATTTTTTTTCGAATTTTGAAAAGTGGCTGCCAGGATGTTGCAACCTTTAAAATCAGCAGCCATAATTATTTTTCAATTTTTCCAGAGATATATTAAAACATATTTAGACGGCAGACGCCGTAAAATACTTTAAAAATTTACTTTTTTTCATACCTGACTCACCTGAGGGACCCCAAACCTACCGCGGCCGGGGTTAGCCAGTACCCATTGCTTGTTAACTGGGTATAGAAGTCTCACTGGACGAAATTTCAGATACCGTAAAGAATGTGTTGTCAGATTTAAGCTGGCTCTTTAACTACAAGCTTTGATGGCAGTTTCCTGCTGATTCCTTCCCATTCTTGTAAACACTTTATTCAAAAGGAAAAGCAATAAAAGCCACATCAAATTACTTTATTTATAAAACTAACTGTGCACAATCGTTACATCTAGCACAATTATTATGAAAAACCTTATCAAAGAATACAACTCCATCTCAGGTACATAACACACTCCTTTTCGAATACTAAAGAGCGGCAATATTAAGAAAAAATCTACACTCACATTAACAAATATTAATATAACGGTATCTTTGTAATGGTATGTTCAATTCGTGATATACTCATAATACCTATATTTTACTCGAAGAAAACAAAATAGAGTTTGCTGAGCACATAAACTGATAAACAGAAATAATCAATGCTTCATTTTTTTATTATTATTTGGATAACACCATATTTAATAAAACTATAAAGAATTACGAGTAAGTAGGGGTAGTTCATGCAATTATATTAACCACAAAAGGTGAATTAAACAACAATCACAGACTTAAACAACATCCACTAACGATCAAACAAAGTTTACAGATACGCATTCAGCCATTCACCAATCTCCTATTTTCCCAGAGAAAGCTATTCGTGTCCTATTTTCCCAGCGAAAGCTATTCGTGTATTTCGCTATTCCGATCGCGGTTCACTAATATCAGAACATTCGCTCCCTAACGGACGGAAGAAGTCCATAGTCTCCGTCGGAACATTTTCAAATTTCCACGCTTCGAAATCACTCATAATGCTGATAAAATTGGGTGGAGCATTGCTGGAGCTGGCTTCAGATGTCCCTCCGTTCTTAAAGCGCTCAAAAGTCTCCTTTTCGATTTGCTCCAATCGCTCAATCGCTTTCGCAGCGTCAATGGTCATGCTATCTGGTTCCCGTTCTTTGAATTCAATAGCAATGTCAATCCTGTGAAGGAATAACAGTGAATTATATAATTATAACAGAATAATCTCTGTCGTCATAAAAAGAAATCGTTTCCACTGTGTTCGATTAGGTCTTATAAACTACTTACTCGATGTTAGCGTAGTTTTCAGCAATAAACAAGAACAGTGATACAAGAGGAATATTTTATACACATAATTTGCACCCGTATGAAGATAGTGCCGGTCGCTGGAATAAGATAAATGGGACCGATGCTAATCTCTGCTATGAGTTATTCATAACCTTGTTTGTAACATAAAAAAGGCAGAGCTTAATGTTCTTTGCTGACAGTGATATGAAATCAAATATTTTTTCAACAACAGCTTTCCAAAGTGACCGAACTACAGTGCCAGTCATTGAACATACATTGGCACAAGAAGCTATTTAACATACGAACATATTGTGCAATCAATATGACTGTTAATTCTAACCCTGTTTCCTTCTTGAATTGCAACCAGTCCTCAGCTTTCGGAGCTCGAGGAATTTCTGCAGCCAATGCTCTGGTTGCTCCATAAAGGGTATTCTCCAGAAGTTCTTTCTCAGCATCTTAAACAGAAGTTTATGGATGACCTCAAAATAATTATATTATAATAAACAATATAATTATACATATCTATTATGTAGGTGTAACTTGCGTGGTTAGAAAATATGTTGATACCCAGAAGTGACTTATGGCGAAAATATTCGAATGGAAATTATTCGAATATTTACTCCTAGCAAACGCGGCATATTGGCGGCCTGATATATTTACAAACGATATGAAAGCATTCATATATTCATATTCATATATTCATATTCATATTCATTTATTTCTTAACAATTATTTTACAAATCGTGTTGAAAATTATTCTTAATTCTAAGTCTTAATCTAAAAATTACAAAATTAAATTAAATAATAAATTTATGCATGCAAAAATATTAAATAACAATAATAGTATATATTTAAAAGAAGTTCTCAGCCTCATATTCATCTATGGTATAGTAGCAACCTCGCAACAAAACATCCTTCAGTTTCTTTTTGAAGATGTATGGACTATCAATGCATTTTAAATCTCTGGGAAGCTTGTTGAAAAGTTTCACGGCCTGATAGCGACAATCATGCTTAGCTATATGTAACCGGGGACAAGCTACAATAGCAGCTATGTTTTTTGTCCTAGTCGTTAGCCGATGCCTACGCTCTTCTGAGGTTTCATACTTAAGAGGATGGCGTATTATATCCATCAGTAACACTAAAATATAAATACTTGGAAGGGTAAGCATATTGAGCATACGAAAGTGTTCCCGACATGATTCCCATGGTGGTATTCTAACTATAGTCCTTATCGCTCTTTTTTGCATAACGAATGCTCTATTAAAGTTATATTTGTAACTATTACCCCAAAATTTAACACAATATCTTATTTTGGATTCTACAAGGGTGAAATATACAATTTTAAGTTGCTCGTAATTTAATTCATCTCTTAAGCTTCTCAGTGCATAACAAGCTGAACCAATGGAATCTTCAAGGTATTCTAATTCGGGTTTCCAGTTTAGGTATTCATCAATATTTACACCTAGGAATTTTACACTCTTTGCAAATTTTAGATCTACAACGTTAGCTGTTAAATCCATCGAATCCTGCTTACGCGCAGTCGTCTGAAACAAAATTGCATTGGTTTTTTTTATATTAAGTTTCAAATTGTTAACTGTAAACCAATCGTTAAGAACTTTAAGAGTTTTATTCATTTTGATAGAAAGTTCTTTTATTCCTGTAGCTGGAATGATAGCATTAGTGTCATCAGCATATATAACCAATCTTATATCAGGTATATGAAGTTTAACAAAATTTATTAGGTCATTTATCATTATTATAAAAAATATAGGGCCTAGAATGGATCCTTGAGGTACTCCCCGAGATATCAAAATGTTTTTAGATTTGTATGCTAATTCTTTTCCCTCTAATGTGTTTTTAATTTCAATAAACTGACTTCTATTATTGAGGTACGATTTAAAGATGTCTAGTGCTTTTCCTCTTATTCCATAATGGTCAAGCTTAGATATTAGAATATCGTGGTCTACTGTATCAAAAGCAGAAGATAGGTCAATGAACAATCCAGCCACCTTTTGTTTAACGTTAAGGTAATCAAGGACGTCCCCTAAAAGTACCTCTACAGCATCGATTGTACCTACGCCTTTCCTATAGCCAAACTGGCGCTGATCTAGAATTTTGTTAAAATTTAGGTGTGATAAAATTCTGTCTTTTAAGAGTCTCTCAAAAATTTTTGAAAAAGAAGGAAGAAGAGAAATTGGTCTATAATTCTTGGGATCGGTTTTTGTTCCCTTTTTATGAATCGGCAGTACTCTTGCAATTTTAAATTCATCCGGAAAAACACCAGATTCCATACAGTTATTAAAATAATTTGCTATTGGTTCAGCTAGTATGTCAATATTCTGTTTGATGACTATCATAGGAATTTCATCATGTCCAAATGATTTCTTTAATTGCATTTTTTTTATTATCACTTTAATTTCATTCGCATTTGTCTGATTAAAATCTATGTCATTCGTAATTCTATTTGTGCAGTCAGTTAAATATTTTATGGCTACATTTTTTTTGTCAATTTTATTATCGTCAATTATGGTGTAGTCAAAAGTATCAGCAAAAATGTCAGCAATTTTACTAGGTTGTTATTTTACATTAGTTACATTATTTGTTTAAAACCTGTTAATCTTAAAAGATGAGTCTACTAGACTAAAACGCTATCTCTATCACAGCTTGCCTAAAATAGAACTATAGTAATGCACGGAAAAAACTTAACCTATCATTGGTTACATTTTTTCCCCATAAAGTACTATAAAAGACAAAAGGGCGCCCTTTGCCCCACAGTAGGAAAGCTAGACTATTCAAAAAAAGTCTCATAATCCTTTATACATAATGTAGAATAATAGAGTTTGTCTATGGCAAAACCTGTCATAATATTTAACAGGTCGATGTAAAGAAGTATGTATGTAGGCATAGCTATGCTAATATTATACTAGTAAGATGATGATTGTGAGTAAATACAAGCTATGTGTAGGAAAACTTTTTCGGGCTCATTTACTTGTCATTTTCCTCGTTTGCTTTGCATTAACACAGTTGCTGGGTTAATATTGACAGTTTTTAATTGCTAGGGGCTATTGACAAAGCAATGTGTGCCCATGTATAATAGATCACTTTAGATTACGGTATATTTCTTTTTCGCATCATCTAATGTAACCAACGATTAGCCGAGGAACTTTCTTATGCAAAATAGATTGCTAAGCTGTTCAAGTTAGCGTGCATTTGGTCTCTTTCTTATATACATAAATGTCAAAGTGAGTGACAATCACAAACGAATTCTAACTACATTTTCTCTAGTATAGGTTTAGTTGACTATTTCGCACTAGTCAGTTAATTATATAATAATAACTAAATATCATTTAAACTGTTATGAACAGACTTATATTTTTTATGTTTTATACTTCTCTAATGTATCATCATCATCACCCTATTAACGTTCCCACTGCTGGTACACATGGACTTCTCTCATGGCGAGAGACATTAGACCTTAATTCACCACGCTGGCCAAGTACGGGTTGGTAAATGTCACATGCCCTTCAAACTCTTCAAAGTTCTCAGAACATACCGGTTTGCTCACGATGTTTTGCATTCACCGTTAAAGCACGTGTTTTTTTAAAAAGCACATACATTTTTCAAGAAGTAACATCCTGAGGTGTGTGGCAGGGGTTGAATCCACGACCTTCGGAATGAAAGTCGAGTGTGCTCCCACTTAACCAACACGGCTTTTTTAATCTAATGTATACTTATTTTTAATTAGAATGTAAATAATTGTTAAATTTAAATTTGCATATACTTTGAATAGAAGAGTCAATCGTCAACTTAGATAAATGATATATAAGAGCCCTATATTACAATCAGTCTGCGGACCGAGAGTGACACGTAAATGATAATACCTGTTATTACATAAATCTAAATTTAAAATTTAAGAAAAATCCCGACACAATGCCTTGATTTCCTTAAAAGTAAAACACCATAATATTTAGTAATGTGCATTTCATTTGATACCCCACTCGAGTATTTGCAGATTTTGCGGTTTTCCTTCCCCACTCTCACCCCCATAACTTTTAAACGGCTAAACCGATTTTTATGAAACATATATAAGAACACCCGGGCCAAACTCACCTTTCATACAAAAACTAAATTGAAATCGTTCCATCCGTTCGGGAGCTATGATGTAATAGACAAACAGACAGACACGTCAAACTTATAACACCCCTCTTTTTTGATCGGGGGTTAAAAACAATACAAAATGCTGTTTAGTTACCATAGAACGTTTTAATTTGTCTTTGGCACGATAGCCACGATTTTCGTTACATTAAAGTCATACCATGCACGTCGCAACGTCCATTCATTGCAAATAACTATAAAAGAACGCGGGTCACCGACATAACCAAGCGGATTATTAGCTCGTTGAAGTGGCAGTGGGCCGGCCATTTAGCACGAAGAACAGATGGGCGTTGGGGCCGAATAGAAGTTTTCGAGTGGGGGCCACGGAAATGGACGTCCGCCTACTAGGTGGACGGATGACTTGGTGAAGGCTGCGGGTTCACAGTGGAAAAAATCATAAGACTTTTAATGAAATCATAAGACTGATAACCGCTTATCATGTTCCCATAAGTACCACAAAAATCAAAACCACCAGTATTCCAAAGACTTCAGAATAAAATAGCCATCCGTGACAGGATAGCTTTTTTACGCACTTTAACGGCACTTTTACTAGCCTACTGCGAAAATAAATACCGTTACATGAACTTGGCATTAAACCTTACGAGCCGCTACCAAACATCGGTAGTCAATAAACCGAATGGCAAAAGTGGAAAAGATTACGTCGAATATTGTTAAGAAAAAGGCTATGTGGATAAGAGAAATCGCGGTGGCTGTGACATCATGGTTCTAATTGACATTACCTCAATTGCTGGCTGTGACGTAACAAGGGCCAAGTTTCGAAACGACCGACAGCTCAAGATTTTCAATAAGTCACCTTCTAACTGAAGAGCGGGGTTAGATTTACTTGTAATACAAAAACATCATCATATTTACCAACTTAAATAACATTTCATTTACTTGTGGTTCCTTGTGGCACAAGTATTAGATCCTGAATCCTGGAAACCGAAATACAAAATACGTATCCCATAGATGATGGCAACAATAATTAAGAAAGTACTTTAAATTAATTCATCATATTAGAGGTATACTTACATTTAGTTTGAATTAAAAAGTTATTTATTTATTAATACAGGCATGAAAAAGGAAGGGGAGGGAAAAGGTCTTCTATTTATATTAATATAGTATATTATTTAAGAGGTTGGCCGAAGAAAAGATGGATGGACTGTGTGAAAGATAATATGTGTAAGAAATAGGTGAGTGATGAGATGACGGGTGTTAGAGGGAAATGGAAGGAGAAAACATGTTGTGCCGACCCCACGTAATGTGGGATAAGGTCAGGAAGATGATGATGATGATGATAGTATATTATTTAACCTATGAACGTTAAATATAATTATGATAAGTTAATAAATCGATGTTGGATATTCGATTTGGAATTGTACAGGCTATTCCGTCAATCTATTTATGGATTGATGGAATTTTCTGAAATGGAGACCGAAGACGAAGGACAGCTTTCAATAGCTTTCAGTCCAACCATCCAACGTGAGTGAATCACAAAACGTGAGACCATTGGCAAACTATTGGCTAGATCACGATATTAGATAGATTCATGTGATGATAAGTAAATGTTTATAATTTTTCCAGTCCATCCAAAGGTTTCCGGCACAGATCACATAATAGTGATATGGCCGCCCATTGTTTCACTATTATCTACATGTTTTTTTGTTATTTTGGTGTTTAAATATTAAAGATTAATAATTGTATTGTTTATGATGGACCGCTAATTGCATTAATAAACGTCCTACTGGATTAAAATCACGATAAACTATTATTATCTAAGTATAAAGTAAAATCGTTTAAACGGAAATTTTGTAATAAGAAATACTTTATAGAATAACTATCTTGCAAAATAAGTACTTACTTACCTTCACGTTAAATGATTAGAAATCTTTTAACTATTAAAAAAGGTACTAAGCGATTTAGGAAATGGGAATATCCAATGCCTTACGTTTAAAGTTCAAATAGATACTTAAATGGACAGAGAAATCTATTCAAAGAAACCCACATTTCATAATAACTAGCAGTCCTTTTATAATATGTTGATACTCCAATATACATAATAACGCGGTCTAAAGGCGCGTAGGACGTACCTACATAGATAGATGAACTCATTCGGTACTAAACTAAGCCTTGTTTGGAAATATAATGAGAAAGTTCCGAGTACCACGCAGTCCTACATATGGATATCATACTCTTGAGCTAATTGTCATTTCATAGTTAGTTTTATATAAGTTCAATAAATACAAATGCTTACTCATATCCCACCGTATGTCTTAATTAAAATTAATACATATTTCTACACATTCCAAACAACAACCTATAGCCACTTGGTAAGCTCTAAGCTTGTGTTACGGGTACTAGACAATATACATCTATGCATAGATATGTATTATTATCTTAATATATATAAATCTCGTGTCACAATGTTTGTCCTCAATGGAGTCCTAAACCACTTAACCGATTATAATTAAATTCGCACACCATGTGCAGTTCGATCCAACTTGAGAGATAGGATGGTTTTTACGGCGAGAAAAATTCGAATAATTTCCGGGAAAATTTTATACCCGTGCGACGCCGGGGAGCGCCGCTAGTTTACTATATATATTGAACGCCCAGACCAAGGTGAAAGTGATTGCAGAACATACAAACACTTGACCTCTCGGCGGGAATCGAACCCGCTAACATTTGTGCCGCAAGCGGATGTTTGCCCACCGCGCCACTAAGGCTGTCTATAAAATCAACTTAGTATCGATAAATAAAAACATCACCAGACAAATATTGAACCTAGCTTTCTGCACGCGTAATAAAAAGTAAGTACCTTTTGTCCTTTACTAGGAAAACAGTTCGTGTCAAAGTCTCACGTTCGGGATCGCAATAATTTATTTTCTGTGGTATTTTACCGTCGTTTAAAGTAGCCTATATGTTATTCTGATATTTAAGCTATATTATAGAGAAGTTTCATTAAAAAAAAACATTTATTATAGTAGTGTTTACGTAGAACAGCAACAACACATTTAGATACTTACTTCCTTACAAACTTACGCGCTTATGATATTATTTTTATTAAAAAAATATTAACATAATTTAACTTTCAAGACTAACGCAAGTTACACTACGCACACAAAATCACTTAAAAAATAGGATTCCTACATATTATTATTATTACTTAATAATTATTGTAGGTAACTAAAGGAGGCTAAAAACGCTAAAATCAACTTTAAAATATATAACAAAGAACGAAAACATTAAGCAAAATAAATGATGGCGTAGCGGTTTCCCAATATACATATAATATTACATTATATAGTTTTTTGGTTTTTTTAATGGTTGCCTGGAAGAGATCGCTCACAGCGATAAGGCCGCCCTTTGTACTCCAATGTATTGTCTTGTTATTGTTTGCAGTTTATATTTTATTTGTGGTGTACAATAAAGAGTTACCTATCTATCTATCTATCTATCTTTCCCTGAAATGATACTGAAACATAGGGATACAATTGTATAATATCGTCAAAGTGTATGCTCGTTTCCAAAAGTGAAATGTTAGGCTCTCGAATCTGATAAAACCTGAATTGACCGACTCACCAATATTATGATGTCTGGGTCTCCGTAACGCCCGAGCCAAGTTACCACAAACCGCAGATTGTGAGGTCAGATCACTGCCGCTGCAACGCCATTCATCATCTGAAATATGCACTTCATAGTTCATTTTTTTTTTTTTTTTTTTTTTTTTTTTTATTTTATTCATTCCACAATATTTACATTGTATTTGAAAATTACAATAATACCAAAAATGTCAAAAAATAATAATAATAAATTAATAAATTAGTCCACATAAAATTGAAAAATTAAATTAAGTACTTAACATTAAAACAAAACAGTATAAATCAAAAATAAAAACAACAAAAAATTAAAAAATAAAATGAAGTCATATTACAAATAACAAATCAAATTAAATCAAAAATAAAAATGTAAAAATGTCAACATCAATCTATAAATAAAAAAAAAAAAAAATTAGTCACAGATAATGTCATCAGAAAAAAAGTCATCAACTGAGTAGTAACACCCTTTCAACAAAATTTCCTTTAATTTATTTTTAAATACTCTAGGATCTTCAATAGTTTTCATGGAAGTAGGTAATGCATTGAACAATAAAACCGCTTGGTACCTAGAGCAATGTTTTGCGACCTTCAGAGTTGGTTGGTATGGACAACATAAGTTTTTCCTCCTTGTAGAACCACGGTCTACTTTTTGGTCATAGGTTTCATATTTAAGAGGGTGCTTAGCAACATCCATCAACGTAACCAAGATATAAAGACTTGGTACAGTCAGTATATTGAGCTTCCTAAAAAAGTCTTTACAGGATTCTCTCTGGGCTATTCTAACAATCGTTCGAATCGCACGCTTTTGCATAATGAAAGCTTTGTGAATGTTATAGTTATAGCTACCTCCCCAGAATTTAATGCTGTATCTCAGCTTAGATTCAACTAGAGCAAAGTAAACCATCTTAAGTTGTTCTATAGTCAATTCGTCTCTGAGACTTCTAAGAGCGTAGCAAGCAGAACTCAAAGAATTCTCCAAGGACGCCAGCTCATCTTTCCAGTTGAGGAATTCGTCAATATGCACGCCTAAAAACTTAACACAGCTCGAAAATTCTACTTTTACATTATTAAATTCTATATTAATTGTGTCTTTATTTCGGGATGTCGATTTGAAAAGGATTGCATTAGTCTTTTTAACATTAACTTTAAGTTTGTTTGCTTCAAACCATTCGCTAAAAGCTGCCATGGTTTTTAGCAAACTATTTTCAAGATTCTCTATGTCATTAGCAGGGACAACAGCATTTGTGTCATCCGCATAAATTATCAAATCAATGTCAGTTACAGTAGAAGTTACATAGTTTATGATGTCATTGAGAAAAATTACGAAGAATATAGGACCCAAAATAGAGCCTTGGGGTACACCCCTCCTAATTGTTACCGCTTTAGACTTAGTGATTATCTCTCTCCTATTTTCTATGGACTTTATCTCTACCAACTGTTTACGGTTACTTAAATAGGAATTGATGAGAGATAGGGTAGCATCCCTTATACCGTAGTGTTCGAGTTTGGCGAGTAGCAACTTATGGTCGATCATATCAAAAGCTGATGATAGATCCAAGAATAGACCAGCTACTTTCTTTTTCAGATTAAGATTAGTGATGACATCACTAACCAGAACGTCAATTGCATCACAGGTTCCTAGGTTTACTTGGTATCCAAACTGACGTTTATTAAGAATACTGTTTACGTTGAGGTGACGGACCAACCTATCCTTAATAAGTTTTTCAAAAATTTTGGATAAGGTTGTCAGTAAAGAGATGGGTCTATAATTTTTTGGATCATTATGGTTCCCTTTTTTGTGGACCGGAATAACACGGGCTATTTTCAGCTGATCAGGAAAAATATTCAACGAAATACAGTTATTATAAAAATTAGAAAGCGGTTCCGCCAGCAAATCGATGTTATTTTTAATTATACTTATAGGAATTTCATCATGTCCATAAGATTTCTTGTTTTTCATTTTTATTACTATTAGTTTTATTTCATTACTATTTGTCAAGTTGAATTCAATGTCAGTGCTTATTCTAGTTGTGTAATTATTTAAATATGTCATAGCCAAAGTACAATCAAAATCAACATCTAAATTACGGCAATTAATTTCATCATTATAGTCAGTTTTAACATCGTCATTTTTATTACATTCATCTAGTTTAATATCGTACTGATCTGAAAATATGTTTGCTATCCTTTGAGCATCAGTTATTATTTCGTCATTAACTTTCAATTTCATTTTATCTATCGCTTTTACTTTATTTTTATTTCTGTGCTTGTTGATTACATTCCAAATACATTTTGGTTTATTATTAGCTCTTTCAATTTCCCTTCTAACCGC
This sequence comes from Gymnoscelis rufifasciata, assembly GCA_929108375.1. NCBI lineage: Eukaryota > Metazoa > Arthropoda > Insecta > Lepidoptera > Geometridae > Gymnoscelis > Gymnoscelis rufifasciata. The sequence goes on along the minus strand of OV815302.1, from coordinate 3,701,732 downwards.
CAATTTTTTCGCACATGTTAACATTTTTTTGTATTGTCTTAAATACTTTAATCTATAATCCAAAAATGATTTGTGACTTAAAGACTTATCAATTGTATTTAGGAACCTCTTCACTTTACTGGAAGTTCTTATTCCTTTAGAAACCCAGATTATTTTACCATCTTTAGATTCATTAAGTCTTAAAGTTTTTTTCTTAAAAGAAGTTTGGAATATGGACTTAAGTGACTCAATGAACCCATTTACATTACATAAGCTCAGATTAGTGTCCTGTAAACCCTTCCTAAGAATAGAATAAAAATATTCCAATAAATCTAAATTTAAAATTTAAGAAAAACCCCCGTACCAATGCTTAATTTCCTTAAAAGTATAACAACATAATATTATGTAATGTGGACGCGATGTGTTTTCATTTGATACCCCACACATATTTGCATATTTTAGGTTTTCCTTCCATCCATTTGGGAGCTATAATGTTCCAGACAGACAGACACGTCAAACTTATAACACTCTTCCTTTTTGGTCGGGGGTTAAAAAGAAAAGTGTACAAAAGTTTTATAACACATTTAAGATACTGTTTTTCAAATGGAGCGTTAATAACATTCCTTGCTGTGTTAGAACAATAATTTTGTTTAGCGCCCAGAATTATGGCCGAAATGTCAAGGTTTTTATATGATAACATTATTAATTTGTAATATAAATACTTCTGGACAATCCAAACAGCAACATCTAGCCCCGTGGTGAGCTCTAAGCTTGTGTTCTTAATATAATAGACGACCATTAGGTATATAGATATTCTTTATTATAACATTAAACACCCAGACTAAGGAGAAAGTGCGTGCAGATCAAACAAACATTAAAACATCATCATACATCATATCATATGTTTATAAAAGGCTTTCTATCCCGCACCTTTGTTAACATAAGAAAGATTTTTACACAACAACATGGTATTTTGAGGACAACAGTGCCTAATATTAGTCTTGGGAGACAGGGTATCTATGAGTCAAATTTATTTCAAAAGTGAAAAAAGACAGTCAGAGTTACTTTGGCCTTCGCATATTATGAGTAAGGATAATCTAAAAGTAAATATACATTTTATTAAAAGTAAAGACAAACTACGTAGATTTCGTGCATCGCCAGTAACTGCTCGAAGATATCGAGTGTACTTGTATCTCTTTCCTGCAAAAGGCGTATCCTTTGTCCTGGTCCTTGTCTATTCCTGGGAATAGAAAGGTGATAAAAATCGATGAGCTAAGCCGGCAGGTGGATAGACTGTTCTTTTACAATGTCAAGAAACCAGCATCTAAAATGCATGTACATACATTTGCTTTATGGCCTAAAGCTTACCCAAAAGAGTATTCATCAACTGCAGTTTGGTCGGCGCTACGGCGGAGCCCGGCCGCTCCAAAGCCGTACGGGGCCTCGGGCGCACGAAGGGCCGCACAGGTCTTAGGCCTGCGCCCTCGGTGGTGGCGGGCCGCCGTCTCACACTCCTTGCCATGGTTGCACCGTCGCCGTCGTCTTCGGGAATATGGCCTGGTTTTGAGATGTCCCACTGAATATTTGTAAAGCATACGATAAAATTGGTGTTTATGGAGCGGAATATGGTAGAACTACATTCTGAGGGAGTCAAATCAAATATAGCATACATTTTGTCTTTTGACTAGCGCAATATCGGCTCTATCAAAGTTATTTCACATAACTGACAACCAGACTAAAAATTAAAAAATCAGCCTATATAAGGATGAAACGTTATTAGAAAACCATAAACGATTACTTAAAAAATGAATTTTTAAAGTATGTATAGGATTACTTACGGAGAGTATAGGATTACCTACTATGATTGATAGTGAAATTATCGATTTTCAATGATTGAAGTGCGGTGACCACCTACCTACCCATAAAGCATAATGTTAAAATAATGCAATACGTTTAATTTATCCCTGTTTTCAATCAAAAATCATATTCGAGCAGTTATATGACCAATTCTTGCAATACAGTTCTATGTCGGTATCACAACAAAAAAAATAAAATGAACAAATACCTTGATTAGTAAGTCAATGTCAGTACCTACCTATGTTTATGGTGCATATTACTTTCTCTATTTAATATGACAATTATGATTATCTTTGAGACGCCATGGATCTCCCAACTTTCACACGACGCCGGCGTATTGTAAATAACAATGTAACATAATAACAATAGCATTGTAACAATTGACACGAGTAGTGACTTGGTCATGGTTCGATTATGGTACCTTACATACCTACCTACTTGCGGAATATTTAACTTATATACAATATTTAGAGAGACGGGGCTTAATGTATATGTCTAAGTGTCTGTTTCACCATCTCTGAGTTAAATTAGACAATGGTTAAAATATAGAAGTAATTCGCTCAGTCGCATCTGATAAAGAGAGATCTTGCTTCTCAACTCAGTGTAAAAAATTGAAGCGAACTGTCATGACAATGTTATTTCCTTGATTATTCTTAGTTTTTATTTAAATTAGCTTTAAGTTGACCTGTCCATGTAAGCATAGGCTTCTAAGGAAATAAACGTTTTGACTTTGACTTTGACTTGTCTTAACTAACAATTTGACAAAAAAAATTACAAAGCCAAGCATTGCTCGGTTTACTCGGATATTGTGAAATATGTAATTCCACAGGTTTACAGAAGCTAATGTTGCGTATGACCTAGCCCGTATTTATTCAGTTTTATTTTAACTAACATCATTTCTGGTCTGAACCTGTATTGGTCATATGCGTGGAGGGTTTTTTTTTACTATGGCTATGGACCATACCTCCATAGTACCTAACCCTAAAATGTTTTCTAATATTTCATGCGACTTAAAATACCTAACCAAAGTACAAGTTACCGTTCGTACGATATATCTCTGTCTCCTTCTCTGCAATACGGGCAGCTAATTAAATATCCCGTTACAAAGGTGCTTGCTTAAGTACTTAGACCACTTTTGAACCTTTACGATGTCAGAGATAGAACTTAGACACCGGCAGAAAACATATCGGTAACTACTTAAGTCGGCCATGTTACAGTTTGAAAGAAAGGGGGTCTGATTCCAAGGCCGAGGAAAGAGGCGTCCATATCTACAAATTATTTAAGATTTTTTTATCATACTATGAGGAATTAACCCAGTTATTTCAGTAAATATTAATTAAAAAAAATAGAGCTTTAACCAAATTTTTCAGTTTTTTTAATAGTCTCTAAAACCTTGTTATTACTCGACAGCGAAGATATACCGCCTTATAGAAAAAAAAACAAAAACACGACTGAGAAAAGCATTTAGTACTTGCTAAGCAATCGTTTCTATAAGTAACTTTTGCCACCTTTTGCTTAAGAAAGCAGATCAAATTTAACCGCCACAGATATTTTAAGTCGTGTTTATGTGTTTTGTCATAAGGATAACGGTTTGCCTAATCTAACTATTTATTTTAAATTCAATGACAGTTATTTCATATAAATAAATAAATAAATATTTCCAGACATTTCACACAACATGTAGCCCCGAGGTAAGCTCTAAGCTTGTGTTACAAGTACTAGATATCTGATAAACTTAATATAATAGTCATACATATGTAGATATATTTTTATAATGCATATTAAACACCCAGACCAAGGAGATCGTGCTTATTTGAAATATTGCAAATTTGTAACAAGGTTCGCAACAACTTTCTACAATAACTGTTACTTGTGTTCACAGAACTGTAACATGTTAACTATAGCCTGTTACCAAGCGGTTGTTAAATATCTAGAGACAAATTACATTTATTAAAGAACTAGGTTTAAGTTGCCCTGTTTTACGTATTTTCACACGCCTACTTTTAGCCTGAGTTGTCTTCCAGTAATAGTCATTTATTGATACTAAAATTAAACGTCACAATTACAGCTGGTTTGGTGGCCAGTAAATGACCAGTGTAAGACCTAGATTTACCTTGAGTAAAATTTGGTACTCGTATATATAAGTCACCGGAAAATAACAAGGTCCGAAGATACTTGCGTAGGATTCTGAACGAGAGAATAAGATTATTAAGTCCACAGATATACCTATATATTTAAGCGTAGGGTTTCTGTTCTCTATAGTTGTGATTGTTCTCCTCGTCTTTTTCTGTTCCCCCTTTTTGTATATAGTATTGATCTGTTTAGATTTTTATTTATGTAATTTGAAAATATGTGTTTTGTTGGTATTCAATTACAAACTACAGACTGTGATGTCATCCAATCCAAGCAGGAGCAGTCTGAAAACCAGCGTTGCTTCGATCCCTCTCCCGGGGAGCGGAGTGGCTCAGACTGCTCCTTTTTTGGTATAATATGGCAGCACAGCCTGGCAGCTAATTATCTGTTTGTGGTTTTTATGTTAATTTTCTTGTGTCTGTTTGTTTATGCTGTCTGCTGTGCTGTTGTTTGTTAATGTATTAAAATAAATGTATTTCATTTCATTTCACATTTTAGCAAATAAAAAAAAAAGGTTTTTGTGCGATTCACACACGATAGAAGTGAAACTTCAGTAAATCGACAAAAAAATGTGAAGAATAAAAAAAAACAAAAAAAAAATTCTATGCAGAAAAATTTTGTTCGGGCGGCGGTCACCCATCCAAGTACTGGCGTCGCGCAAACTTGGAGACGCACGATTGGAGTCTACTACTTACGAACTATAATTATGATATAATATCGAATAGAAAAAAGAGTAAATGAATGCATCTGCTTAAATGATAAGAGAAACAAACATATATCTGTAATTATTCGGATTATTTATATTACTTCATTAAAGCGTATGACATAAAGTATGTTACAAAATAATATAAATAAAATACAGCAATAGGTACCTCTTTGCGCGATACTTCGTAGTCTCAACTACGAAGTATCGCGCAAAGAAATTTAAATAAAGCATTGTATTTGTATCTCTTACCATTTCCGTTTCATCTTTTTGCATCCGGTTTGAAATCACTACGATTCTATAGAAGTTTCACTTCAAAAAAATATTAATCTAGATATCTATAGAATCCTACGAAAGTTAATAAATTTCGACGAATTTAATTTTAGACGGATCTTGTTATTACTGGTGACTTATTTCTTATACATTGAGTATAATATATGGTATGGTTCGAGTCTTGAGTTCGGTTTTACTATTCATTAGTCGCTGTGTAAATACACGTGTGTGGTGTGTTCTATGCAAATACCTACATACTAATGTATAAAATGTCTGCTACAATACAGACATTTTATTGTATAACGGACGTAACTATAATAGTGCACGTAATACAAGCTCACCCGGTTATGCAGAGTGCAGAGTTGGAGACTAAACCTTTTTTTACCCGACTGCAAAACGTGATAATGTATTTATCACTCCTTTGCGACAGACTCCCTTTAGACATGTTTTTATGTTTCTATAATACACTATACAAACCAAACGACTGGGAAAACGACCAATTTTTTTTTATTCATACGTCGATTGATTCCTCTTAGTCCGGCGGAAATCACTAAAGAGATGACGTCAGTGAAATTTCAATATGGCGACTACTGGACGCCATTTTGTTTATATAAATAAAATGTTAGTCGGTAAACTATATCGTGTGAGGTACCGTTGAATAGGTATTTTAAATCATTTTTAGCTTTCGTTCAACATTTTTAGATCCGACTGACCGTTTATGATCTATGTCGATTTGAAGATTTCAACAACGATTCTAAAAATACCCAAAGTTGCATTCGGGTTATATTTTTTCTTAATTTCAGCTTGGTAGCTAAATTTAAGGTAGCTCTTGTTTGTCCTGCTCGATCCCTTTAAAATGTGTGTGTTGGTGGAATAAGACAAAAATAGTTTTCACTAAAATGGGCATGCTAAGTTTCTTGTAGAGGTATAGGCCACAGTGCTAAAGTTTACCATTTCGAGATGGTATTGTGGGCATAATTCCAGATTCCAGCTATATTTTAATTTTTGTATATACATACTAGGTTTAAAAAGTATTAAACGAAAGGCACTCATTCAGAAAGAATGCATAATTCAATTTTGCTAGAAACTAGTTGCAAATAATCAGGGATAAAATTTACGCTAAAAGTTGCAAAAGGACATTTATGTAATAATATGTCATTGCATATTGTCAGTTTGTATCCGCATTTATCATACTATTTCCTAGGGCATTACTGTACCCATAATTATCACTGCAGCTTGACATTGACTAACTATTCCTGATTATAGCTAGAAATAAAATTGCCGGTTTTAAGATGCATACATTGTCAGGTCATTCTGTCTTGTAATAGGTACTCCCCTTCACAAGTTCATTTCACGCTATCTGCATTAAGGTGGTTGTATGCGCTAACGCGACTTTTTCAAATTGATATATCTACTTTATGAGTGAATAAATATGCATAAAAAAAATATATGTTGCAAAATAGATATTAAATTACAACTTGAACGTTTGAAATTATTGTATCTTCATTATTACTTAATAAAAAAAATATTCAAAGTAAGGCATTTTTTATCCGAAATTTGGATATATCTTTTAAACGGTATTGAGTTTGAGTATTTTTCTTTAACTTAAATATTTGTCAAAGTATTCCACACAAACTGTACGTTTGAAAATTAAAACAAATGATTTAGACGACTACAAATAATTATTTTATGTTTTCGGTATGAAATGGAACGACCGGGTCTGTGCGGGGGCGACGGGCGGCAGTGTGGCTCAGACTATCGGACGGGGAGGTTGTGTCGCGCGTCTTCGTCATCGGTCCAAATGCATTTTTCGATGTAACCGAACGATTATTGTTTGCGCATGGACTCTGTTGTTTAGTTTTATATTTTAGAAATAGGTATTTGAGCTCGGACTTTTGTAAATTCGTTGGACAAGTTCAGTAAGCAATTAGCAGGAATAAAAGTTAGTAATAAATAAGTAATGATTATACTTACTACCTACCAACTAGTGAATTAAGTACCAAGCTAATATAATAAGTACCTACCTATTAATATTTATAAACAAAAAAAAAAAATTATGAAAAAGTTGTTTTTTTTTATAAGGGTTACCTAGTTAACTAACTCTGACTCTGAGTGCCTCGTAGGCGCGGTGTGCGAATGTCCGCTTGCAGAGAAAAAGGTAGCGGGTTCGATTCCCGCCGAGGGTAAAAGTGTTTGTATGTTCTGCAAGCACTTTTCTCCTTGGTCTGGGTATTTAATATGTATAATAAAAAATATCTTTAAATGTATGTATATTATATTAAGTATATCAAATATCTAGTACCTACCCGTAACACAAGCTTAGAGCTTACCACGGGACTAAAATGTTATGGCGTGAATTGTCTGGAAATATTATTTATTTATAACTAGCACAGACTAGTATAAATATAATAAAAAATTAAATAATGAATTAATTGTTATATATATTTTATGTCACCGCACCGTCCAGTTATTTGCTGTGCATTATCCTCTCCATCCTAAGGTTGTCTGGAAGAAATTGCTCTAAGCAATAAGGCCGCCCATCACGCATTTTTGTATTTAGCTTTAAGTCCCTTTTGGTATTGTGATATGGTGTGTAATAAAGAGTTTTATTATTATTATTATTACTAGGTAGATGATACAAACAAAGTATATACAATGTGTATTTTCGAACCTTGATCAAACTAAATGCGGATACACGTCATACATTTATGGATAAATATAGGATAAAAAAATTATATGTTGGCTATTTAAAAAAAAAGCCAATATTTTTTTTATGAAAACTACTTCGTATGGTTTTTTATTCGTTTCTGTTTGAGTAAATGGTGTATTTTATTCAAAGTAGGCTCATTTGAAAGCTAGATAGTTTACATCATCATCATCATCAGCCCATATCCCATATTACGTGGGGTCGACGCAACATCTTTCTTCCTTCCATTTTCCTCTGTCACTCGTCATCTCAACACTCATTCCTTCCTTCAAAGTTCAAAATTAATTTATTGCGTAAATACATGTTACAGCGTTGTTATGGCTTAAATTTTACATGGATCAATGTATTTTACCTGTCCAGGCATGCAATTATAAAATTGGCATTACATTATTGAATAAACTAAAATAATAAAAATCTAACAAAATACAGTACCTACTAAATAAATTTTTATAATTATTAACTTTAAATTAATTTCATTAAACATTTATAACATCAGTAATCATCATAGTAAGCAAAAATTCAAAGTCATAAAACTAATTATTGTACAATTTAAAAAGTCATTATCTTAGAAACATTTTTGTCAGTCATTTTTGTTCTTACGCATGCCATCCTTCAAACAGTCCATCAATATTTTCTTTGACCTACCTCTTCCCACATATCCATCAACACACATATCTAACACTCTAAGCTAGATAGTTTACCTAACTAAGAAAATTCAAAACAAAATACAATTTTGGTACAAGAGCCCGCTAAATTTTTTTTTGTAGAAATTTACCAAAACATTTTTTTTTTATTTTGTTGTTGATCTATAATTTTTAAACTTTTTTGCATTATTTATTAAACTTCATAATATTTTTCAAAGGTTGTCTGGAAGAAATTGCTTTATGCAATAAGGCCGCCCATTATGCATTTTGTATTATGCAAGTCCATTTTTGTATTGTTTTATCTTGGTTGGTAATAAAGAGTTATATTATTATTATTCTACAAATTCTACAAAGAGTATGGGTCTACCTTTTTTCGTTGTCATGTTATTAGCCATTTTAATTAGGTACTTTCTGCCTTGTAGTGCCAAATATCAACAGACAACAAATTATGTATCTTAAGTTGCATTAAAATGATCACGCACGATTGTGGTGAAGTGAGCTGGAGCGTCACCATGAATCACGCCAGCGAATGAAATAAGAAACGATCGCGATGTACTAAAAAGAACTTGTGAACTGAACGTGGGTTTACTTGCAACGATATGCATTGAGGAAAATGGTTGGCATTTTGAACAATCAATAAATTAATTGATAGTACCTAATAACTTAAAGTGTTGTATTACTTAATCTTATCACTATCCACCGTTAATATCCCACTTTTGGGCAAAGGCTTCGTTCCGTTTCATCTTATCTTGCCTTGTTTCATTACTTAATTTGCTGTCTGTTGATCTCTGTACAAGGCAGAAAGTACCTAATTCGAATGGCTAATAACATGACAGCAAAAAGAGTTTGATTAACCTTTTTGGTTTTCTAAAATTATTGAAAAATATCTACACGAAGAAGTAAATACATATTTTGAAAAAAATAACCTATTATGCAATGAACAAAAAGGATTTAGAAAAAACAAATCAATAAATTTAGCAGTATTTGACTTTATTAAATATATAATGCAACAAGTTGATAATAGGGTTCCTGTATGTAGTATTTACTGTGATATGACCCAGGCATTTGATTATGTTGATCACGATATTCTTATAAAGAAACTAGAGGCCTATGGCATACGAGGAAATATTTCTAGCTTACTTTCATCATATTTAAAAGATCGAAGACAATTTACTGAACTGACAAGACTTGACATAAAATCGAAATATGAAATGACTTACAAGTCCAGAATACGAGAGACAAATTATGGAGTCCCTCAAGGCAGTGTGCTAGGCCCTTTACTATTCATTATTTACATTAATGACCTAACTAGAGCATTGGACCAAAATATGACATTATTTGCTGATGATAGCACCGTGACAATTAAATATAATAATAAAAATTCCTATAAAAATGACATTAATAATTCTCTTAATTCGGTAATTTCGTGGCTAGACAGTAATAATTTAAAAATCAATATAAATAAGACAAAAATAATGCATTTTAGTCAAAGAGCACCTAACCCTATTGACATTAATTTAGAATTCAATGATAGTTATATTGAACAAGTTGACTCGATACGATTCTTAGGATTAGAAATTGACAAAAAGCTTGACTGGAAATGTCACTTAGATTTATTATGTAGACGAATCAGTAGTTCAGCATATTCCTTATATAAATTAAATGCAAATGTAAATACAGAATCTTTGATCATAGCATATTACGGTATAGTCGAGTCATTGCTGAGATTTGGAATAATTTTTTGGGGAAATTCAACTAATAAAAATGACATATTTAAAGCTCAAAAGCGTTGCATTAGATCCATGTTTGGCATTCCAACAACTGATAGTTGTAAGCCTCTGTTTGTGAAGCATGGCATTCTCACACTTCTTTCCGTCCCTTTACATCTTAGAAGTAGCATTATTTGTAAAAAAAAAACAATCATCTATTTATGTCATTTAATGATATTGTGACACGTAATAGACGAAATACCGACAGGCTCATTATGCCTAGTCGCAAGACAGCGCTAATGCGCAAGACTATAATATGTATGGCACCAAAAATTTTATAATAAGATACCCATATATATTAAAAATCTCAACTATAATTTATTTAAATCGAAATTTAAACAATTCTTAGTGCAAAAATGTTACTATGAAATACATGACTTTTTAAATGATTAATTTTAATTTTATATTTTGAATGTAGAATTTATAAGGAATATTATTTGTAATTTATTATTATAATTAAAATGAATCATATTATTATTTAATTTTTTTAATGTATTATTGATAAATTTCTGACATATAATGGATTTTTGCATGCTAACAAGTAGAACATAATTGAGACACATTTAATATTAAGATCTTTTGTAAACTACATTATGTTGAAGCAAATAAATGATGATTATGATTATTATGATTATGATTATTGGTACGTGGGCTACCCACCAACCTTAGAGTATCTATGGATACCAACAGTGTCAGTCGCGTAGCATTTCAAATAATTTTATACTATCTACCTGAAACTTAAAAGGAAAAGCAAAATACCACGAAAACTTAGTGACTGACCAAAAATCTGAAATTGTACTCGTCTTTATGCCCGATTTTCTAATCCTATGACATTATGAATATTGCAGATACTACCTAGATTCTATCAGACGATTGGCCTTCAAGCAAAAACCAGACATTATTCATAAAATTAAAACCCTTACTTTTTAGAAGAGATTTGTTGTATAAATTATGAAGTTTAATATCACATGCAAAAAAGTATACCTCAATAATCCAGTGTAAAAGTTACAGATTAAAAATAAAATAAATATCTATTTTTTTTGTTAAATTTCTACAAAAAAAAGTTTTAATAGGCTTTTGTACCGAAATTGTATTTTCTTTTAATTTTCATAGCTAGGTAAACTATCTAGCTTTTTAATGAGCCTACTTTGAATAAAATACACCGTTTACTCAAACAGAAACGAAGAAAACACCAGATGAAGTACCTAGTTCTCATAAAAAATAAAAAAAAATCTGACATTTATCGATTAATTTTTGTCATGTATCCGCAAATTCCGCAAATCCGCGTTTGATCAAGCTTCGAAAATACACATTGTATAGGTAACTAGCCTACCCTGGCAGGATTGGCTTAGGATCTTATTATTAGGTTGGTACTTAGTAAGTAAAGAAAACCTAGTTAAAAAACATACTTATTATTTATTTATTTATTTGTTATATTAGAACCACCAACAAGAAAATACACTAAAATAGTTTAAAAATTAAGGTTAATTAATATCTAATAATAATATATAATTAATTTTAACAATACATTTGAAATTAAAAAGAAAATAACATAAGCACAAACGCATAAATCTCTAGGTAGAATAGTTTTAGCGTAATAATGATGTAGTTGGAAAGTCCTTATTTACGGCATCGCGACTCGCGAGGAGCCGGCACGCGTGACCGCTTGCCGAGAGCGCAGGCCGCGCTCTGCGTCGTAAAAATGTAGCGGGGAGTATGCGGGTGGCGCGGGGAATAATTTTGACTCCGCCCGAATCCTCAAGGCCGTTGGCCCATACAGGCGCCTTAAGTGTGACGACAAAACACAAAAAAATGCAGTGATTTTATTGAATGATATATTATTTTTTAATTACAATTTTACTTAAACAAAATATAACTAGACATTATAAGTATATACTTATTATAATTATAATAAGTAACAGATGTCTAGCACCCGTAACACAAGCTTAGAGCTTACCACGGGGCTAGATTTGTGTGGATTGTCCGGAAATATTTATTTATTTAGTTTTTTATTTATTATGGACTGTTTTTTGTTATAACTTATAACTATAACTTATATTATTATTTTTTAATTTGATTATTTAATAATTTGTGACATGTAACCTGTTGTTACCAATAAATTAACTATGAACTAATTAGGTAGTCCTTCATCTTGATTATTCAATTAAATTATTTTATTACTTGCAAACGAAAAATGAAAACGGTACAATGCATTATTAGTTTCGGGTACCTTCACATTTTGGTACGATTCATAACATTATACGGTGACGTTCACTCCAGAAATTTATGCTCATTATTTTCGTACTTTTTTATTCAATTGTTGTAGGAAAAAATATGTGTCTATTATTTTTAGACGGTTTAACAGAGGGACTAAGTACCTTTTTTTAAATATTATTATTAATTTTTAATACCTATTTTTATGTAGTAGTCTCGCCTAGCCTATTCTGTATTAAAGCTGCTAATGTACCTACCTATAATTAGTAATAACACCGCCTTCGCCTTATTGTTTGCAAATAGATACACAGATTATACTCAGATGGTAGATTATTGCTTTTGTAATAGATAATAATGGCACGGTATATGCCGATTGTATCACTTGTAACGTTTTACTGTTTTTTTAATTTAGTTCGTAAGAAATTGTGTGCAATAAAGTTGTTATCTATCTATGCAGTATTCCAACTCGGCAGGTTCTCAGAGATAAATACCTATAGCATACATTTCAGACGACACCTATACCTACATTGCAGGCATAAGGAATATTTCACCATCTCCGGGGAATATTGGTTAATGGTTAAAATATGGAGCAATCTCGGTCAGTCAGTCACTGACAGTTGTTCCGGAGATTAGCGCGCGCGAGCAAATTAATCAAACAAACGAACTCTAAAGCTTTTAGTTTTAATATTAGTATAGACTAGCAGTACCCCGCGGTATTAACCGAGTTTAATGGATTTTTCGGCGGTATCTCATATTTTCTCGCGGTAAAAAGTTAAACTATGTCACGGCTCAAGCTTTATAGAATCTGTGAAATTTCACTCAAAAGTTTAATCAATCCAGAGATTACCCCATACAACGTCACAAATATTGTCAAAAACTCAGCAACTTAACCTCTTTATAATATTAGTATAGTAATATATTTACCTGGTGATCAGGCGGAGGGCCCGGTTGGGCTTCAAGAGCGGTTACTCCAACGTGATCTGGCATATTCGAAAGCTCCTCGTCGCTATCCCCGGAATCCGACATTTCCATGCCGAACATACCATCCGAGTCATCTAGCAAGAGAAAGTGAAACGTAATTAATAATTTACACGATGTTTGTTATTTCATCTAAATACAATTATTAGTTATAGGATTTTTCATGGGCATAAATCGCTGACTAATCTTATCTTATGATTTTGCGTCAATAACAGCGACTTGTCAGATTTATTCAGTTATTACGTCCAAACAATATGCGACACCTTTATGACTTATTAAGTATAGGTATAGGTATAGATAGAAAAAAAATTAACACCTGAGTTATAAGTCTGCTATAAAATTAAACAAGACATAATGTGGCCAGCGTCTTGACAAGGCGCTGTACCTACATCGACCATAGTCGCTGCCGTGTGGACCGGTTATTAGAGAGAGAGGAGAAGATTGCCTACCGCTGCCGTATGCGTGAGAGAAAGGGAAGCCAGATAGACTGGCAACCGTTACGCGGAACGTGACATACCGGTTCACCCTCATAACAAGAAGTAATCACTTCAAAAATAATGTGCAATAGGTTTGTCATTTCACATACAGAAAGAGATAGGATTTTATTGGTAGATAGATGCATACATTTGAGAAGTTTTTGAGATTATTCTCAACATACAGACAGGAAGACAAAGCCGTTGAACTTATTCTTTAAATGTATGGAAGTTTTATTTATTAATAAATTTGTGTTCAGTCTTAACCGCAATCAGACAAGATTGATATATAATAATATTAATGTAATAAATAATAATAAATCATTTATTTCAGGCATCTAAGGCCTATATAAACATATATACCTTATAGACTAACATACATAAAAATATAGGTACACAGAAAGCTACCTTTTTCTGTGTATGTGTAGGCATAGATAAGCGCACAATTACAATCAGTTGTTTGTAGCAAGTGACTGCATAATTAACCAATTATCTATAGATTGTTTTTAGATTACCCTATCTTAATTTTGTTCATTATGCTTTCTAATAAGGATCTTAAATGTTATGACTTTTACATGACTGTGTTTCTTCTTACATAAACTAATTTGTTGTATTAGCAGTGCTATACAATACATGGCAACTTCACTTTAGGTGCTTTAGGTAAATTATTTACCTAGTGTTATTTTATGGGCCCGATACCGTTTAAGGGTAAAACGGGACCCATCTACTTAGTTTTCGGTCTTCATGTATCTGTAACTAGCGTCGAAATATCGGAAAACTCAAAAACCGTCAAATCATGGTATGTTACCCGTTTTAAATCATAGTATCTGTAACTAGGTTGCACATGATGTACAGTGATAGATAGACAATGATGATTTAACAGATGAAGTATTTCTGTCTCTGCTTTGACATAAAAAAACTAAAACATATAAAAAATAAGTACCTAAATCAGGGAGATTTTTAAAGTCCGGCCCTCCACGCGTAATCTCGGGTAGTTCCAGTGCCGGATTTGTTTCTTTATTTATATCTTTCCTTAGCTCGTATTAGATAGGAGTTCTCACGGAAATAATATATTTCTTGGCGGTAAAACGATACTTAGAAAACGTCAATTTCGTAACGATAGTTAGGTACTATAATACTGTAGACATTTCTCAATATTCAATTAGATCATTGAAAAGCTAGGCTAGATTTTATAATCACTGCTTTTGCTCAGTCTTTAGGAACCAAAAAGTAAAAGGTAAAAGTAGTCTTGCTTGGTTGGGTTCAGCATTTTGGCGGGTCAGGTACTGTTCGTCCAGTGAACGTGTGTGTGTGTGTGTGTGTGTGAAGAGTTAGTTAGCAATGGTTTGACAAGTGCCTTTTCTGGTTGCAATGCACGTGAGTCCCTGGTTGGTTAAGAATTATACGTGCAGAATTATGCATTTAAGTATTTACTCTCAAAATTTTATATTGTTATCAATAGTTTTTTTTATAAATGACAGTACTTAGGTACCCAGTGACCAAAGACGACAACGTCTGATAGACCGCTTCGTATCGAAAGGACATTATAGCAGAACGCCGTTCATTTCAAAACAAATTAAAATTAATTAATTTAAATATTAATTTTCCAATGCTGTCTGTACGTCAGTCTGTCAATGATCACCTGACATAATGTCAGACAGATATTCGATGATAATTGTACAAGGTTATGTAATGTCCTTTCGATACGAAGCGTGATAGACGACACTTACATTCAACGTCAGTGTGTAGAGGTCTGTCGTCCAAGTAGACTTGCATCGGCAGAGCGTTGGCCACCTCTGAGCGGTAGTCGTTAGAGTCTACGGCGGCTGTGCCCGTCAGCGTGAGGCGACGGAGCGAGCTGCAGATACCCAGTGTCCAGAGACGGCCTACGTCCGATAGACGACACTTACATTCAACGTCAGTGTGTAGAGGCCTGTCGT
This sequence comes from Gymnoscelis rufifasciata, assembly GCA_929108375.1. Taxonomy (NCBI): domain Eukaryota; kingdom Metazoa; phylum Arthropoda; class Insecta; order Lepidoptera; family Geometridae; genus Gymnoscelis; species Gymnoscelis rufifasciata. The sequence goes on along the minus strand of OV815302.1, from coordinate 3,686,062 downwards.
CCAAGTAGACTAGCATCGGCAGAGCGCTGGCCACCTCTGAGCGGTAGTACATAGAGTCTGCGGCGGCTGTGCCCGTCAGCGTGAGGCGACGGAGCGAGCTGCAGATACCCAGTGTCCAGAGACGGCCTACGTCCGATAGACGACACTTACATTCAACGTCAGTGTGTAGAGGCCTGTCGTCCAAGTAGACTAGCATCGGCAGAGCGCTGGCCACCTCTGAGCGGTAGTACATAGAGTCTGCGGCGGCTGTGCCCGTCAGCGTGAGGCGACGGAGCGAGCTGCAGATACCCAGTGTCCAGAGACGGCCTACGTCCGATAGACGACACTTACATTCAACGTCAGTGTGTAGAGGCCTGTCGTCCAAGTAGACTAGCATCGGCAGAGCGCTGGCCACCTCTGAGCGGTAGTACATAGAGTCTGCGGCGGCTGTGCCCGTCAGCGTGAGGCGACGGAGCGAGCTGCAGATACCCAGTGTCCAGGGGCGTAGCTACCGCCGTATTTGCCGTATCAATTATACGGGGCCCCCGGGCCACGGGGCCCCCAAAGTGATATTAAACGCTTCCGGAAAACTGTCTGCTAAATACAGTAAAGACATCTCACTTAATCTTTGTGACCAATTAAAGGCTCTAAAAACATGCTTAAATTCTGAAATTTAAAAAAATTATTCCGTTAAAGAACTCATTGAATTATTGCTAGTAAAATTCTATAGTCTTGCATCCAGTTTTCCCGAGGTAATCACAGCATGCTTTTTATTCTTGACCCTTCCAGTTACAACCGCAACGGCAGAAAGAAGTTTTACAAAATTAAAACTAATAAAAAATTACTTAAGAACTTCGATGGGACAAGAACGGCTGTCAGACATCTCACTATTGTCCATAGAGGCAGAAACTTTAGAAAAACTAAAATCATCATCAGCCATAAATGATTTAATAAATCAGTTTGCCGATAAAAAGGCAAGGAGAGTGATTATTTAAAATCCGATTTTTATTTGTAAAGTGGGTAAATTATGTGATAAATAAATATTACTTCTCACAATATTTTTTTTCATTTGTGAAAAATCTTTACCTCCATATAAGGGCCTCCAAAACAAATTTTATACGGGGCCCCGACAAGGCACGCTACGCCACTGCCAGTGTCCAGAGACGGCCTACGTCCGATAGACGACACTTACATTCAACGTCAGTGTGTAGAGGCCTGTCGTCCAAGTAGACTAGCATCGGCAGAGCGCTGGCCACCTCTGAGCGGTAGTACATAGAGTCTGCGGCGGCTGTGCCCGTCAGCGTGAGGCGACGGAGCGAGCTGCAGATACCCAGTGTCCAGAGACGGCCTACGTCCGATAGACGACACTTACATTCAACGTCAGTGTGTAGAGGCCTGTCGTCCAAGTAGACTAGCATCGGCAGAGCGCTGGCCACCTCTGAGCGGTAGTACATAGAGTCTGCGGCGGCTGTGCCCGTCAGCGTGAGGCGACGGAGCGAGCTGCAGATACCCAGTGTCCAGAGACGGCCTACGTCCGATAGACGACACTTACATTCAACGTCAGTGTGTAGAGGCCTGTCGTCCAAGTAGACTAGCATCGGCAGAGCGCTGGCCACCTCTGAGCGGTAGTACATAGAGTCTGCGGCGGCTGTGCCCGTCAGCGTGAGGCGACGGAGCGAGCTGCAGATACCCAGTGTCCAGAGACGGCCTACGTCCGATAGACGACACTTACATTCAACGTCAGTGTGTAGAGGCCTGTCGTCCAAGTAGACTAGCATCGGCAGAGCGCTGGCCACCTCTGAGCGGTAGAAGATAGAGTCTGCGGCGGCTGTGCCCGTCAGCGTGAGGCGACGGAGCGAGCTGCAGATACCCAGTGTCCAGAGACGGCCTACGTCCGATAGACGACACTTACATTCAACGTCAGTGTGTAGAGGCCTGTCGTCCAAGTAGACTAGCATCGGCAGAGCGCTGGCCACCTCTGAGCGGTAGTACATAGAGTCTGCGGCGGCTGTGCCCGTCAGCGTGAGGCGACGGAGCGAGCTGCAGATACCCAGTGTCCAGAGACGGCCTACGTCCGATAGACGACACTTACATTCAACGTCAGTGTGTAGAGGCCTGTCGTCCAAGTAGACTAGCATCGGCAGAGCGCTGGCCACCTCTGAGCGGTAGTACATAGAGTCTGCGGCGGCTGTGCCCGTCAGCGTGAGGCGACGGAGCGAGCTGCAGATACCCAGTGTCCAGAGACGGCCTACGTCCGATAGACGACACTTACATTCAACGTCAGTGTGTAGAGGCCTGTCGTCCAAGTAGACTAGCATCGGCAGAGCGCTGGCCACCTCTGAGCGGTAGTACATAGAGTCTGCGGCGGCTGTGCCCGTCAGCGTGAGGCGACGGAGCGAGCTGCAGATACCCAGTGTCCAGAGACGGCCTACGTCCGATATTGGGTTACTGTTTACAGAAATTTCAAGTTTTTTATCGGTAGTATAGCTAAGAGACGGGACCTTTATAAACTTGATTTTAGAACCTCATTTTTCCTCACCAATCTCTTCACCTTTAGGTAGGTAGGTATTCGTATGGTGTTTATTATGTTAGAAAGTGGCAAATATTATTTTATACGTAATTATTTCCTCTGAAAGACTCTAGACTGCCGTTTTAGTTAAGTGGGCGCACTCTGCACTTTCATTCAGATGGTAAACATCGAAAACTTTAAAGAGTTCGAAGGACATGTGACATTCACCAATCCGCACTTGGCAAGCGTAGTGAATAAGACCTAATCTTCCTCGTCAGTGGGAATGTTAATAGGGGTTCATAAGTTTGTTTTATTTACTCTGAAAGGTTCAGCGTGTGTAGTTTCTGAAGCGCGGCGAGCGGCTGTAAGTCCTGCAGTCGATTCCCCGCCACGCTCAGCTCTCGCAGGGAGCCGAGGCCCCACACACCGTCGAGGCTTGTTAGACCGCAACGGTTCACGCTGAGCACCTTAAAAACATTAAAGAAACATATACTTATAGTATCATACTACTATGAGTGAATAAATAAATGAATTTTATTTACAAAATTAACAAATTCATTTATAATTTTTTTACTCACTTAGTCTTGAGTACTTGTCTTATAATGAAAATGTAGGTATATGATTCTCAGCGGGACTACGAAGTGATACTTTCCCCTAGATTATTATTTTTTGTGTATTTAATTATTACCTTAGATTTTATAATGTTCCGCAAGACGTTCTGTTTCTCTTCCGTTCTATCACTTAAGGGTTAAAATACTGGAAGAACCAAAAGTTACGAAAAACCAAAGGTTTTGAGCACTGGAAATACATAGAGGTATAACCTAATAGGTACTCACCTTTATGATTTTTATTAAAAAGATAATTATATCTCATCATCACCCTATTAACGTTCCCACTGCTGGGACACAGGGACTTCTCTCTTGACGAGAGAGATTAGGCCTTAATTCACCACGCTGGCCAAGTGCGGGTTGGTGAATGTCACATGTCCTTCAAACTCTTTTAAAGTTCTCAGAACATGCCGGTTTCCTCACGATGTTTGCCTTCACCGTTAAAGCACGTGTTTAAAGCGCACATAAATCTCTCAAGAAGAAAAATCCAGAGGTGCGTGGCGGGGTTTGAACCCACGACCTTCGGAATGAAAGTCGAGTGTCCTCCCACTTAGCCAACACGGCTTTAATTTTGAAATTATATCTAGTTAAGATTAAATTATTTTATTTTTCTAGAAAAGATGTACCTATCCCGTTACTTAGACGCAAATTCAGGATGTATGCATAGAGTTGCGTGCTATAGTTTTTCTAAGATTTGTAAAACAAAACAACAAAATCATTTATTTCCATAAATGATTTTGTATCTTTTATTTTTCTGCACAACTTCAAATACGTAATACTAAGTTTGGGGTTAAATGATGCTGCTGTGTGAACAGACAAGATTTACTATAATACCTTCAGATGCACCAAGCCGATCCCCAACTCTCTTAACGAGGTTAGCGCACTGCCATCTAGCGTCAAGGAGCGAAGTCTCGGAGCCAGCACGTTGAGTCTCCTCAGACCAACTCTCTCAGCCACCACACGGAGCTTTGCTTCCCGCATTTGTAGGACTTCTTCGTTTGTTGTCACGCCGCTCGATTGTTTCTAAAATTATAGATAGGTAGTTAAAAAGTAGCGATTCACAGTGTGAAAGTAGACTTGATGTTTTTGGAGGTTTTTTCTGTTCACGTCCGTAAGTGTTAACCCACTGAATCCTTACACGTGACCCCCGGGTGGTCCTATAGAGACTGCTCTTGTGGTAGGCTTCGGCCGCGGCTGGTCACCACCCTCCGGGCTGGGCCAGTACGTAAAGCGAATTTTTCGTGTTTCGTAATGTGGCCCGGAGAAGCCATCTACCTTCCAGGTCTTCATGCCCCATCTTAGACCACATCGTCACTTTACATCAGGTGATATTGTGGTCAAATGAAGGCTTAGAAATCTAACATTAAAAAAAAAAATTGGTATATTTAAATGGGAGTGAATCAGATGACGGAAAACAGAGTAAAATCAATCTATAAATAATTTATTAAAAAGCATAGAAAGTATGTCATAATTAACGCAGTCTATAAACCTTCCTCCTGTGCTAGCTAGAAACTGTCTTAAGGAAAAATACCCCGCAAACCACGAAAAGGACCATGTTGTACCACGTGATGTTGGTTACGAGCTAAGTAAATGATAACTAAGTAGTGTGGTAGTAGCGATTACCATAATACGATAATGTTTGAAAGGCCGCGACGCGACAGTCGTCGTACAAAAGTTACGTTGGAAGTATGGAACTATAAAGGTTCCTATTAAAAGAGGTATACAGGGTTATTAAAATGCAAACGATATTTAAAAATACATGCTAAATATGTCCTGTACCACAGATTAGATATCTGTACGTATAAATTATCATATAGCTTACCAAAAGCTCTATGAGGGAGAGCTCTCGTGGTATGACGATCCTCTGGTAACCTGGAAGACGGCGCTCCAGCTCCTCTTGTCCACGTGGCTGTTCGGGCTCCGGCGGCGGCATTGCAAGGGCTCTTGAAATATTCATCATTGTTATAAATCTAAACGTCACCCTCAAATTTTATTCTGGAACAGATAGGTATACAATGACATTTTGATTCGTAGTGTACCTACAGTGCATTAATTCCTGCGTTCATAGATGTTAACCAGCCAATAATACACAAAATACTTACTTTTACCAGCGCGCGGCGGCCCACGGGAATAATAAGTTTTTTTTTTCGTAATGAAAGCTAGCCTATGTTCTATTCTGTAATCCCAAATATATGTACCTACTTAACTTTTACGAAGATTAGTTAAGGTACAAACATACAAACTTGGCTTAGGCTTCGGCTATAAAGTATAGCAAGGATGTGCGATGAATTCTCTTTTTAGGCTACGCTAACTTTTGCGTAGCATCGTAGCAGTTCTAAAAGCTACGAAACTTACTTTACGACGTAGCACCCCCTATGAAAGTACGCAACTAAGAACTGTTGAGCACTCTAACAATATTTGCCTCTATTATATCGATCATTTATGAAATACAAATTGCTTATTGTTTATGTCTTGATTAATTAAATTGTTAATGCGTTCTTAAGACTACCAATAAAACAAAATTTGGTACCGAAACAGAGGCGTAGCACGAATTGGTTGAGGTTCTGGAGAACTGGCAGTAGATATTTCAGAAGGAGATGGCGAAACCACGACGGTTTCTTGTGGGGCAGAACCCAGTTCTTCATTTGGAGCTTCGTGTGATGGCATTTTGAATCAACTTAACTGAAAAACATTCAAAAATATAAAAGAGTTATAATATTTTATTATACCTAAAAGTTCATAGATAAATAACATTAACCCTCTGATATTTTTTGACAATATACTAACGGGTACCTGTCGAGCTTTGGATCGCTGCTTATTTGCAATAGTTAACAATCAGACTTTTCTATTTAGTCCACTTCTGTCGATGATAAATGCATAGCGTTGATAAACACGTCCCGTATTGTGTCTCGTTGTTATATGCGAACTAAATAGTGTAACTGTTAAATTTTTCATATAATATTTGTTTTTTTATCGTAATCATTTTGAAAGATCACATTCACTATGGCTATTGTTAGCCGTTGCCATGGTTATTGCTTATCAATTCGTTTCCTCCTGCCGCCAAAAAATTATAGACCTTAGACGTTTGACCTTATATAAGGATCCTCAATTACCTCCTTTTGTAATAATGTTCGGCTCTATCTTTTTGGCTAGACTGTGGCGTATTTCGCTATTAACGTCGAAATAGCCAGACACGAACGAAGATAGACAATAAAATAGTATAGAGACGAAGAAGAAAACGGTAAAATATCGTTATCGTTAGAGTTCTGTTGTTATTGTTATTACCTCAGTAAGAAGTAATAGTAAATTTATTAGAAATGAATGAAACACCGCAACCTAGAGCATCCAACAAAAATCATATATGTAAACAATGCGGAACTGCTTTCTCCAGACCGTACAGATTGAAACAGCATGAGAAAATTCACCTAAACATAGTAAGTTTTTAATCTCATACAAGCACGTGGTTTTTAATCAATTAAATAATACACATTTAACTTAACACTTGTTTTATAATTTCAGAAAGAATTTGTATGCGGAGAACCGAATTGTAACAAATCTTATACAAATAAAAGTCACCTGGATCGACATATTCAAAGCGTACACATTGAACGACAATTAAATGTACTCTATAGGTTAGTTGTAAAAGCTCTAATACTTTTATATAAACAATGTATCTAAAACCGACTCATCAAATTTGTAAACATATATTTTTTCATTTCAGTTGCAAGGAGTGTACGAAGGTTTTTGTTAATCGGCAGAACTTAAAGCGCCACTTGAAAGTAACTCACACTAGAAAATCTTGGTTTAATTGTGATGTTTGCAGCTTATCATTTAAGAAAAAACATACACTTTCTGCCCATATGTATAACCACACTTTCATAAAATCTTTCAGGTATGAGAGGTTCATTGTTTCTTCAGAGATATTTTTATTAGTTCTCTACTGTTTTATATTTTCAGTTCCTTTTTCAGGTACTGATTGTTGAGCCATTAACCATAAACTACTGTAGGTTTATGGTTAATGGCTCAACAATCATTTCATGGTTCTGGTTGGTTAACCCTAAATTATTATGAATAATTTTTTTCCTGAGATAAGAGTTTAAAATTTTAATAAAAATTTAAAGAAATAATGCTATATTTATATATATCCTATTGCTAAGAATTAGCAAGAAGAGAATGGGCAATGTGCATAAACTCCTTATTACATGGTGTATTGTGTTCATATCCCCTTAGTACTCTGTCTAAACCAATCCATACATATAAAAAATTATAAATGTTCAATGGGTAATATAATAACTAATTTATTTTCAGTTGTGAGCTATGCGATCGTGAATTCATCACATTGACGGACAAGCGCAAGCACATGAAATATCACAAATCCTATAGTTGTGAGCTTTGTGATATGGCATTTATTCAGTGGTCTAAATATATAAAACACAAAAAAGAAATACATACAAGTACTAAAGGTAAGAAAGATTGATTAATAACTCTTTATTTTATATATATATTTTACCCCGAACCAAAAATGATTAATGTTGACATGTCTGTCTGTAACATCATAGCTCCTACCTGGATGGAGTGATTTTAATTAAAAAACTTAATTAAAATCGTTCCATCTGGGTGGGGAGCGGGCATATTCATTGTATGAAAGGTGAGTCTGGCGCAAGTGTTCTTAGACATGTTTCATGAAAATCAGTTGTGCTGTTTAAAAGTCATGGGGGTGAGAGTGGGTAAGGAAAACTGAAAATCTGCAAATATACTTGAGTGGGGTATCAAATGAAAGTACATTGCATGCACAAATATTATGTTGTTTTACTTTTAAGGAAATTAAAGAATGGGGGTTTTTCTTTAAATTTAAATTTTTTAATGTGTTTTCTATCAGACATGTCAACTAATATTCACAGCTGAGGGTTTCTTTGTTTCATTAATTATTAATTACATTATTTACAGAGTTTGTATGTGATGACTGTGGCAGAAAGTTTAACAAAAGGGTTCATATGGTGCGGCACACAAAGTCACATAATACCAGTTACATTCCAGCATACCATTGTACTTATGAAAATTGCGAGAGGCAAGTATAAATAAATAAAAAGTATGAGAGACCACCAAGACTATTAGTAACATAAGAATCTATTATTAATATAAATACTTTATTGCACAAAGAAAAATAAATTTGCACAAAAGGTGGGCTTAATACCAATCTAGTATATCTATACTAATATTATGAAGAGGTTTGTGAGATTATTAGAATGTTGTAGTAAATAATCTCTGGATATACTGAACCAACTGTAATAAAATTGGGTACACCGATTCTCTAAGATCTGGGTAATAATAACTAGGCCTGGGTAAAAATAACTAGGCTTATAGCATAAATATTATACATTACCACACCATGGGGTAACTTATATTTCTGATTAGTATTATATCTTATCTATCTAATTAATTTTATATATATTTTACTACAATTATCATGTTAATCTAAAATATGATATGTATTTTTTTGCAGAGTATACACTACTGTTCATAATCTTAAGCAGCATATTAAAATTAAACACATTAAAATTAGATATGACTGTGAAATCTGTGGAGCTAAATTATGCACTAAGGTATGTATTGGGTTTTTCAAAGCTGAATGGTTGTATTTTCAATTATAAATAAAAATATAAAATACACTTTTACAATGGCTATGTAGTGTCTTCAAGCCTGTGTCAGGTTTATTAAGACACTTTTGTTCTCAAATACAAATAGCGCATCAAAATACTAAAAATATGTACCAACATATTAAATGACATAACTAATTTAAAACTAGACAGAGAGATAGTTCTGACATCTTATTGCTTGATGCATATATCAAAGTGGTTTAAGCCTGCAACTGTCTTTATGCGCGTTAGGCAAATACTGGTACCGTTCTCCAACTACCGTTTTTTTTTAAATAAATTCATTGAATATATATACATTCAATTTATTTTTTGTGAAAATGTTTTATACAGTATATTATATTCTCTCGGGTATTATTACCAAACTCTAATATAAATGTGCTTTCAGGCTAGGCTTGCATACCATCTTGGGTTACATCAAACACCAAAAATCAAAGAAGTTACCAATGTACCCAAAAAGATCCGAAAAGAGAGATTTGATAAAGGTATCCAAAAAGTATCTACTGCCCTTAGAATAGCAGGGCTTATGTTGAACCCTAAAGATGTAAATGTTGAAGGAACTTTGGAAGAACCAAGCCCCGAAGAACATGTAGAAAATGGCATTGATGGTGATGATATAAAATTAATAGAGTGTATCAATCCTCCTGCTGAAAATGTACCAAATGTTGTTGTAAATAAGAGTGTTGTTTGTTGACATGTTTTAAGTAGGTAACTTAATTTGTGATCTTGAACTTGTTCTGCAAATCAGATCCCCCCTGCTTGTAGCATTAAGTAATAAAGGAACAAGGTGTAACCCTCAACTGAAAATATACAATTATATTGTAAGCCTTTTTATTTAAAACTATCTAAAAAATATATACTAATCTGCTAAGTACGAGTTGGACTCACACCGAGTGCCAGCGAGTTTGATTCCCGCCGAGGTATCTATCGTGTTCCTTTTTCTTGGTGTTACATCTATTATATAATTTCTTAGTAGTTTACATGGTAATAATTTTGTTATATGTACCTACTCAATATCCATGCTTATTTTATCTGTGGATTAAATGCCAAAACAATAGTAGACTATGTGTATTAAGAAAGATACACAAAAACGTTGTTTGATTTCATACACTACTAAACTTAATATAGAGAGTATTTAGTACCTAATTAATCACCCGTAAATAGACTTTAGTTAGACCTCATTCGTACGAGAGCTTAAGTTAAGCCCTAGTTCTGACACGGCGGGAAACGCACGATTCTTAAATCGTGTGGGATTCGCACGAATAGTAGTAAAAAGTGAAGCCGCGCGGTTTCTGCAACTCAACCGCAAGAAAATTTCACCATAGTGTGTCGCAACATTTTTTTTTTTAACTACATCATTTTGCTATATTATTATTTAGTTTAAATCTAAGTTAATACATTTTTAACACTTTTTTCAGTATTAATCCAATACTAGAGGTAGTTTCATTGTTTAAAGGATTAAGTTAATACTATAGGTATAATAACTTACCTACTAACGCATAGAGGAATAATTTATGAACTAGATGTTAAGCATCTAGAAACCTATCTCATTATAATGCAACTTCAATAAGTTTTTTTGACGACCACAAACTACATGGTCGTACGACTTGATATAGGCCACGGGTTAAGGGTGGATGCAGGCCGTCTGCAACAGAAATTACTTTAAGTTATTTCGATTACAGGCGGCATACATTTTTAGGAAGGCTTATGTCCAGCTGTGGAAGGTCTACAGCTGAAATGATGATGATGGATGGGTGACAGATCAAATAATACCAGTAGCTGTAGCTAAATTACGATAGGATTATATTCAATAGTTACGTTAATAGTGCTTATAAGCACTATTAGCCGTAACCAAACTTAACCAAAGAGTATATTTAAACTCTTTGGTTACGGCGAAACACTGAATAGATTTCCCCAGAAAAATTTAAAGCCGGTACACACGGTATCGGCAGCGACTTTAGTCGAACTACAGTGACTTTTAAAATGTTGGAGATGGAAACTTAAGTTTAATATTTAATTCCGTACCAGACATTTAGGGTAATTGTTTTTCTTGTGCTATGGAACGTTGCATATCGTGTGGACTTAAAACTGAATAAATCGTTGTAATGTGGATAGGTGGATATATGCAAATGATGACTAAGGAACGTTTTCAATTTATAAAATGTCAACTTTGACATTAGACAGAATTCAAACAAAGTTTTTCAGAACAAAACAAACTTTTTGCATTTTATTCTGTTATTAAATTTAATTTAAAATTTGTGATCTATTCTATATACCTGTTCCCGTAAAAACTAGAAACGTTCCTGTAAAGTTTGAAATAAGCTATTCGTTCGCTGTATTGAGAGTGATTTTTATTTATAAACAAAACAGTACCACCACTGCTGCAATGCAGCAGGTTATGCAGTAAAAGTGTAGAACGAAATCACGACTGCTGGGAAACTGCTCAAGATATTTTGGATTTACATTATTTTACATTTAGTATTTACTATTCTCAAACTTTTTGACAATGGGTCAAAGTTTATTGGACTTCAAATTAAACATTTTCACTCTTAATTGCTGGTAAGTAATTAAATTACTTTTCTTCCGCAGTCTAATTATTCATTTTATCTATTAAACAATTGCCTTTGTTTGAATGAATATAAATTTATCGTAAAATAAACATGTTATTAATTATGTGAACATATATAATGATGTCAAAAACTGTGGAATTTCAGAAAGCTCATCTTCCAATAACCTGATGTGCGAAGGGTTTATATTAATATAACATACCATTTTAATTATTATGAAACTAGTAACAAAATTGTTATTAACATATGTATATTTCTTTGTTTTAGGGGTATTCCAGGTATATCAAAAGACCGCAAAGAAAGGTTTCAGGCCATTGGAAAATACTTATCAGAAAGTGCTCATACCATTGTGTGCCTTCAAGAAGTCTGGAGTGAAAATGATTACCTACAACTAAAGGATATCATAAAGGATAAACTTCCATACTCTCACTACTTTTACAGGTAATACAGACATGATAAAATTTGTTTTTTTATCAGTTGGAGACACAATTCTTATCTAGACCTAATTTATTACTTACATTTTGGAAGATATTTTGTGCTGTAGATTCTTTAAAAATAAAGACAAATGAGGAAAATTAGAATAATACTTAAATTTTATTAATTAACAAGTAACATTAACTTGTTAATCCCCAAGCGGTAACCGGTTACCGCTTACCTGACCTTATTACCTGAGGTGAGGGTCAACGGGTTAACTTGTTAATACACATAGAATATGGTTTATTTTTCAAAGGAGATTTTATTAATAAGTTTTGTAAATGCCCATATTTTTGCATTAATTTGACATTATTTGATTGAATACGGTGATTTCTTATGTAGAAATTTTAGTTTAATTATCTTTAAGTTGTCCTGCCCATTCTTTATTTGAGGGGGGCATACAACAAACGTGATTTTTACCAGGTTAAGCAATGTTGCATGCAGTCAGTACTTGGATGGGTGACCAAGCTGCTTTTTTTTTTGTTTTTTTTATTTTTTTTTTTTTTTTATTCTATTTTTATTTAGGGACTTTGAGTTTACAAAACTATGTGAAGTGAAACTTCTATAGAATCGTTGTGATTTGAAACCGGATGCAACGGAAATGGAAATAAGATTGGCTTACCTGTCGGTTAAGCCAATCTTAAACGCTAACAAGGTTAGGCAACTTTGCGCGACGCCAGTACTTGGATGGGTGACCGCCCGAACAAAATCTTTTTGAATAGTATTTTTTTTTTGTTTTTTTTTTTATTTTTTTCTCGATTTACTGAAGTTTCACTTCACATCGTGTGTGAATCGCACACACACCTTTTTTTTTATTGCAACATGTGTTTAAACTACACAGAACACTAGGTATATTATGAATCCATCTTAAACTAATAAATTTTTTGTATTCTAGTGGTGTGCTAGGCTCTGGTCTATGTGTGTTCTCGAAGTGGCTGATCCAGGATGTTTTCTTCCACCAATGGCCATTGAATGGCTACATCCACAAAATCCAACATGGAGACTGGTTTGGAGGAAAAGGCATTGGCTTGTGCCGCATCCGGTGCGGTGAAAGACTTCTCAATGTTTATTGTACTCATGTGAGTATACAGTGCTTAAATGTTGTCTGATAATATACATAATACCAAATTTCGAGGCAATAGGTAAACCAAAACTTTAATATCTATAATATAAAAATGAATCGCAAAATGTGTTGGTAAGCGCATAACTCAACAACGCCTGGACCAATTTGGCCAAATCTTTTTTTAAAATGTTCGTTGAAGTTCAAGGATGGTTTTTACGGCGAGAAAAATTTGAATTATTGCTGGAAAAACCCTAAAAATAGCCCTTTTCTTTTTCCCATACAAATGATTTGTAACTAAAACGTAGTCAATTTGAGCTTTATTGCTATGGTATAAAGTTCATATTAAATTACAAGCACTCACTGTTGTCTAAGCAATGTAGGTGTGTTCCTAACGTCAAAGATCATATCTATCAAAAGTATATAAAATTTTCATGTCACAATGTTAGTTACCGTACTCCTCCGAAACTGCTTTACCGATTATTACCAAATTTTATATGCGTATACAGTAGGTCTGGAGAATCAGCTACTATCAAATTTTCATTTTGCAAAACAACGTTTGCTGGGGTCAGCTAGTATAAAATAAAATGGTCGCCGCGGCCTAACATGGTAGCATGCGAATGTTGCCCCCTATCTCGACATGTCGCCGCGTCGGCACGGAGCCGTAAGGGGCAATAAATTACAATTTCATACCGATGCTTACGCGCTGGGTTCCGTTAGGACCCCGCCTTGTTGAGTTGCCGTCTGCGTCCGCCACAGACCAGTATCGCTGTGTTGACCATCTGCGGTCAACAGCATCATAAAGTAAAGTAAAGTAAAGTATATATTTATTGCATGAAATACATGTATCTGTTACATAGGTCTTATAATGTAATCAATTTGTTTCAATGTAATTCTACCGTAAGGCGTACAATGTCATTTACAATATTAGTGTTTACTTACTTACTATATTATTATTCTAATACTATACTTATAATAAATTATTACTTAATTATATATCTATTACATTTTCATATCTAAATTAAAAAAAAAAAAATCATATATTAATTTCTATTATTATTCTATTATTATTTATTCTGGATAAATTATTAACATGTCAAAAAATTCTTATCGTCCATAAACTCTGCTATTTTATAGTAACATTTTTGTTCCAGTATGGCTTTTAGCTTGTTTTGAAACTGTGTACGCGGTAGTTCTCTTAGCATTGCGGGGAGCCTGTTGTAAATGGATGGGGCCATGCATAAGATACTCTTACGCATCAATGCTGTGGACGAATTTGGCTTGCAGACTTTATGCTGATCTCGTCGATTACGTACCACGACATCAGAGAGCTGATCGAACTTACTAGGGTTGCTTTTAACAAACATAGCGGTCTCGTAAATGTATAAAGATGGCACAGTTAAGATTTTATGATCTACAAAATACGGTTTACATGAGTCAGTTACTTGGAGTCGAAAGATAGCTCTGATGCATCTTTTTTGATATTTAAAAATAATTTCAGAATTAGTTGAATTGCCCCAGAATATTAGGCCGTAACGGATATTTGAGACTATTAAGCTGTGGTATGTCAATAGGAGGGTTTCTAACTTAACAATAGGATATAATTTATAAAGAATATATATCTGACTGTTAATTTTTTTACTTAAATGTTCTATATGGCATTTCCAATTAAGTTTTTTGTCAATATAGATTCCTAAAAATTTTGTAGAGTCAATTTCTTCAATTTTTAGATTATTATATTGTATGTCAAGTTTAGGTGTAGCAGTTGTTTCACGTTGTCTAAATTGTATTATTTTGGTTTTCTCAATGTTAATTTTTAAGTTATTATTTTCTAGCCATGCTATAATTGATGTCAATGTTGATTTTATGTCAGTTTTATACGTGTTAGAATTTTTACATGAAATCGTTACTGTACTGTCATCTGCAAATAGTGTCATAGGATGAGAGGTAATACTAGGTAGGTCATTTATATAGGCTATAAAAAGCAGGGGTCCTAATACGCTACCTTGGGGAACGCCAAATTTAACGGTACGAACATCTGAGACATGTGATTCTTCAAGTTTGGTTATATTATTAATCGTTGTGATTTCGGTCATTTGTTTTCTATCTTCTAAATATGATTTGATGAGTTTTAGTGATATTCCTCTAACGCCATATTTTTCAAGTTTATTGATTAAAATGTCATGTTTTACAAAATCGAATGCTTGGGTCATGTCACAGAATATAGAGCATACTGGTGTCCTTTTGTTCATATTGAATGTCACGTGATTTAGAAAGTCATAAATAGCCATATTAATAGTTTTATTTTGTCTAAATCCTTTTTGTTCTTTACAGAATATATTATTTATTTCAAAATAGTCATTTAATTCTTTGTAAATGTATTTTTCAAAGACTTTCGAAATAACGGGGATAAGAGCTATTGGCCGATAGTTATCAATACAATCTCTACTTAGTTTTTTGTGTAAGGGTTTAATAATAGATATTTTTAGAGCATCTGGAAATATTCCTGAACTTATACACAAATTGATAATGTAGCTAAGTGGATGACAAATACTACTTGATGTTATTTTGATGATCCGTGTAGTTATACCATCATATCCTACACTATTTGTACATATGTCCATTAAAAAATTAAAAATAATTGTTGTTTCAGCTCCACGCCGTATACGACGAGGTCGACATATACCTGGCACACAGGATCCTCCAAGCTCACGCTACCGCGGAACTGGTGTATTTGACTGCGGAACCGGCTGACGTGTCAATACTGGCCGGGGACCTCAATGCCGTGCCCAGTGATATCACTTACAAGTAAGATTTTATATTGAGTAAAACCTTTTATTTATCAACCCCCGAAAAAAAACGAGGGGTGTTATAAGTTTGACGTGTCTGTCTGTCTGGGACATCATAGCTCCCGGACGGATGGAGCAGTTTAAATTTAGTTTTTTTTTTTGTATGAATGGTGAGTCTGGCGCGAGTGTTCTTAGACATGTTTCATGAAAATCGGTTGTGCCGTTTAAAAGTTATGGGAGTTAGAGTGAAGTTAGAAAGAAAATCTGCAAATATACTCGAGTGGGGTATTAAATAAAAGCTCATCGCGTGCACATTACACAATATTAAGGTGTTTTACTTTTAAGGAAATTAAGGCATTAAATAGGGGGGTTTTTCTTAAATTTTAAATTTAGATAATTATAAATTAAGTCTTCAACCAGTGTGTGTGTCAGCGATGACATACGGATCCGAAACGTGGTACTTCTCCATGGGATTTATGAATACATTCAGAGTCGTATAAAGAACTTGAGGGCTCTTTACGTGATTAAAGCAGCAATGTAGAGATATCTTCATATCAGGGTAGAATGTAGCCAAACAGACAGACAGCTCCTTGAACTGGCAGTGGGCAGGCTATATATATATAGCAAAAGTTCTCGATTGGTGACCGCGAGCGCAGCATTGGACGTCCAACATCTAGATCCTCGGTCCCTAACCTGGGGGAAATTACCCCTGCGGGGATGACAAGGAGTTGTTTTTTATTTTCTGGGCTGAAGAAGTTTTTTTGATTGAGTTTAGGAAAGGAACCGCTGATCTAGATGGACGGCCGATTTGGTAAAGGCCACGGGTTCACAGTATATGTAGGGCCATCTCCAATCAAAATAACTGGATATTTATGAGTGAGGCTTATTTCCAGCACTCAAAGCCAAAGTCAAAAACGTTTATTTCCTTAGAAGCATCGGCATACATGGGCAGGTTAACTTAATATTAATTAATCTAAAAAAATTAAGTTATTTAAAGAATATCAAGGAGATAAAGTTCGCTTCAATTTTCTAAACTGAGTTGAGAAGCGAACGTCGTCCTAGAGCCAGTCCACTCGACGTCCTACAGCTGACTGAATTAAAAATGTTATACTTAAACTTAGTAATTTTCAGGTTGATAACAGAACTACCAGCGTTACAAGACCCATACGACATGATGTGCGAGGGCAGTAACCCCGTCATTCGCAAAGCTACGGGTACATCGGATAACGCGAACAATAGCTACTCTGACCCCAAGCAGGTGTCGCGAAATCCGGAGGGACAGAGGATTGACCATATACTGTTCCACACCAGTGCTGCTTGGGAGGTAAGATAGGCAAATGTGCAAGAAATATGCCAATTATAATTAAAAACCTTTTTATGTTTTTTACAAAGTGATAAACCCCACTTATAGGTTGAAACTAATATTCTAAAGTTGTGCCGAAAAAATTAAGACGAAGTAACGTAGCTTGCCAGAGCGAGATGCGGGACTCGAACCCACGTCTTCCATTATACGCATGGATGTTCTAACCAACTAAACTAACCTCGCCACTACGTCATCGCTTCAATTTCTTCGACACTTGCAACTACGAGTTACGCCTCGTACTAGCGACATCTAGTAGAACATCCTAGAACTATTCTACTTCCATAGCTGATATTTCAATTCAGATTCAATGGAAATTGATGACGCTCTTGCTTATTATAAACCTTTTTATGTTTTTTACAAAGTGATAAACCCCACTTATAGGTTGAAACTAATATTCTAAAGTTGTGCCGAAAAAATTAAGACGAAGTAACGTAGCTTGCCAGAGCGAGATGCGGGACTCGAACCCACGTCTTCCATTATACGCATGGATGTTCTAACCAACTAAACTAACCTCGCCACTACGTCATCGCTTCAATTTCTCAATTTCAGTTTTGGTAAAGGCCACGGCGATTTTTTATAATTAAAAATATAAACCACGGTGTAGCCACGTTAATATACGCTACAGAGTTTGCGAAGTACATGTGTGTAGATAATACATGTAATACTTGTAAAAAAGTGTTTATGTTTCCAGTAAAGCTATTTTTTTAAGATATGAGAGACGCCAACTGGGTCATTTTTGACTGAAACCGCGGGTTCACGGTTCTTTATTATATACTATACTAGCTATCCGCCCAACATTGTACGGATGCATTATTTTCATATAGTACCTCAATATACCTTTCATTCGAATTAATTACATATATAAAATTTGGTAAAAATCGGTAAAGCCTTTTCGGAGCAGTACGGTAACTAACATTGTGACATGGAAATTTAATATATAGACTAGCTGACCCCAGCAAACGTTGCTTATCTTTTGCTGAAAACTGCTGTGAAAATCCGTTTAGCAGTTAAATAAATAAATACATAGCGCCGTGGTAAGCTTCATGCTTGTGTTAAGGGTATTAAACATCTGAAACACTCAATATAATAGATATATTTTTTTTGTAAAAAAATCTAAGCAAACAGACTGCAAAAGCGACTACATGAAACAAAGTCCCCTATTTCTGTTTTCTGCAATCATAATTTCGATGAACTATAGAGTAAGAGTAAAAGTAAGAAATCATTTATTCCATTCATATATTGTACACTAGGAAAAGTCAACATAGTTAAATAAAGGTAGTACAAAATAGTAGCAGCAAAACTTATATAGAAAATAAACACAATGATTAACTTATTATGTACTAGCTGTGCCCCGCGGTGTTACCCGCGATATAATGGATTTTCCCGCGGAATGACGTTTTCCCGCGGTAAAAAGTAGCCTATGTTATTTTTCAGGCTCTAGAGATTCTGTGTACCAAATTTCATTTAAATCGGTTCAGTAGTTTTTACGTGAAAGAGTAACAAACATCCATACATCCATACTTACAAACTTTCGCCTTTATAATAGTAGTAGGATTAAAGTTATCAGCGGGTGCTTCGTCAAGATAAAAGAACATATATAAATCAAGATAAAAGAACAACGTTTTACTTAGTTTACAAACCTTTAAATTATTCATCTATTTCAGCCATCAGTAATAAGCTTCGGGAACCCGCTCGAGGACAGAGTACCAGGCAAAGCGTTCTCCTACTCCGACCACAATGCAGTGGCTTTAGAACTCAGGCTGAAACAGACCACCTCAAAGAAACCAACGCAATATCTGCGCCAACTCAGCAAAGACGAGACCATCGACACTACAATAACCCACGCACTCGACATCTGTAAAAATGCAATGCCGTGCCTAGAAAGGTCAAAAAAACTCTATCTCCTACTAGGATTCCTAATCTTATTCTTTATCATAGGTACTGTACAGTACTACCCTAAGCAAGTATTATTCGATGTACTTAAACTGCTTACTACGGCATTATGCCTGTATTATTTCATAATGGGATCCATTTGGAATAAGATTGAAGTGAATAGTATTAAGGCTGGTATGAGCGCTTTGGAGAATTTTAATCAGACTAGGAAGCAATTGAAGAATGAAGAAGCTTTAGGTAAAGATGGTAGGTGTTAAGGTGTAAGCATATTCTCCATATTAATCATATTCATATAAGCATAGCATATCCAACGAATACGCTTCTACTAATTAACTTCTACTTACTTAAGACTAGGTCTATTTTACAAGTACGTCACTGTCGTTAAGCTAATTGCAAGGTTTCTTTTAAATATGTGTATACTAAACGAATGTTTAATGTTTGATGCTTCTTTTAAATTAACTTTATTCCAGAGATTAGGTTTTAATTTTGCCAGCGTCATAATACTAACTAAATACACTAATACAAAACCTAAATAAATATTCCACGATTTGCACATAAACAAGTAAAACGCACTCTGTAAAAGCTTTTATATTTTCAGATAATTATTATCAGACTAAGCTCTGATTTCACAATTCGCTATAAACGTGATCTGATCAGGCTAAACTCGTTTTCCCGCCTAAGTGAGATCCAATTAAAATTAAATTTTCAATGGTTGAGCTCGGTTCAATAAAACTCGATTTGTAGCACCTACCATGGTGAAATTGGGGCTAAGATACGACTTATGCCTACATACGTAACATTAAACATCCTGTACTTATTTTGTAATAAATTAAATAATAAATTATTAATTTTATTTAATCTCCTGAATTCCATATAAATAACTATAGAAATAAGGCGTAATAAAAAGTAATGCATCTGTAATAGGTAGGTATGCATTTAATCATCAGATATTATTGTATGAATTCTACAGTATTTATATTTACTTACATAACTGAAATAACTTCCATTTAACATTCCGCACAGATTATATTTTTTAAGACTTAATGGCTATTTGCTATGACTTTGCGGTCTAAAAACGTATTGAATACCTGGTCAAATATATTGATAAGCTTAACTTCTTAACATTTATGTTACTATGAGATGATTATTGAATAAACTGAAAAAATATTTATTTGTTTTATTTTCTATGTTAGAACTAGAACCTACCTAAAATATATATTATACTGTGTTGAATAGTATTTCTACTTACTTAATACTTTCAGATATTGTTAACTAGCTAAAATGAGACCACAATTGTTTAAAAATACTTTATTTATTACTAAAACTTAACAATAAAAATTACAAAGTCACACGTAAATATCACAATATGTATAAATTCTTACATACAAAATTAATATTGCAGATCCGTAGGGAGTTATGTATGACATAAACAACATTATTACATTAATTTATGACCAAATAAAATAAATATAATGATAAGTTCGTTAAAGATGACCATTATCTAATCACTAGATTAGACAAAATTACTTGAATGCCTAAATTTAAACTAAGGTACATTAATGTACTTTGGCTTATTTTGTTATGTTAAAATGAAAGTAAGAAATTCGAGGAATGTAGGTACATGTTACACATAAAATAAAATTATATCCCTCATAATAATATCTAAGTCGATACAACAAATTACATTTTAATGTTATAAAGAGCAACGGCTAGTCATCGTCTTATTTTGAATAATCCTTATTATGGATTTTTTAATGGTAAATGTAGCCAAACATTTTTGTAGATATCGGATATCACTGAGATATTTTTAATAACACTAAAATTAAAGCGTTTTTAAATCTACTGGTTCTACCAAACAAGCAGAATCATCAGCTTTATAATGTTAATCTAGATAGATTGTAAAGGCTTCAACCATACAAACTTTGACAATCTACATAATATTTTTCGTAAGTAATGATTTGGATAAATGAAAAAGTTAGAATCATTATAATGGGTCGTATAAATAAGGTCACATGAAAATTTACTCGTCTTACTACTAAAGCACTTGGTAGTAACACGGGCAAATAAATATACCCGTTTTACTACTGGTAGTAAGATGGGTTGTAACACGGGTTACGAAGGAGGAATTTTGAATCTTACTTACGAAATGTGATGCTCGACGTAGGGCATATTTAAGTTACATAACTTGATCTTGAATACAATATAATTAATTAAATAAGGCTTAAAGCTTTACCTTATATAAATGGTAAGTATATAATTTAATTAGTGGTCATCTTTGATTATACAAGCGCTCGTAACTATAGCTAAGCCAACTATTGCATGTTGTTAGGCTAAAACCTCCTTATGCATATTTATCTACTACAAGTATATTAGTAAATACAGGTATGTTTGTTCTTCTCACTTTGACATTTGTATTTGTCAGAAAATGACGTTATTAATTTTAGGATAATGCAAGCTTAGTACTTATTATGCATGTGAGGGTAAGTCAATATCTACCGTGAATAGCAGTTCATTGCGGTGACATAATATTAGGCTATATTAATATGTAGGCTTAGCCTTTGCACTTTCAATACATATATATATATTAAAATTCTTAAAACTTTTAAACGAATGAATTTGGGAGTGGTTTTTTTAACTAGCTAAAAACTTAAAAAAACAACACTCTGCAATACCCTATTTATAAAGAACGAGTCATTGTTTTTTATTTAATTAAAATTCGCAAAAATACTTCCACTAAAACGTTGACTTGAATTCTTTGTTCATCTAATAGGATCCTGTATCCACATGAGTGATTAGGATTACCAATAGACATACTTTGTTATTATTGTTTATAGTGAATGATAGTAATAATTCCAATATGTGTAGATCGGTGTTGAGTAGTCATATATGTAATAATAAATCACCAGTATTAACAGTGAGCTTAAATATATGTATATTTAAGAGTTTTCATGGCAATTCAAACTGAAGTATGGGAATAATTACTATGTATTGCCAATTATGTTGGATTACAAGAAAACACAAGATTCACTCCATCTTATATAGATTATGTAAATATATTGCATGTATTTTGGCTATAATACTACATCAGGGTATTGTTAGACATAGAGCGGCCAGATGTTCAAGGAGTCCGCGTTCAGAACATTTACTTTTGTTTTGTCAGTGCTAAAATTGCCATCCGGTTATAGACAATTTTCCAGCGAAATAACACATTGACCCGGTAAATTAGTAGCCTGTAAATTCAAAATAATTCTCAAGCTCTAGAGAATCTGTTTACCCAAATTTCATTTGAATCAGTTCAGTAGACTCATTGGATTACCACTTACGACGTTGCATACAAACGCACAAACCTTACCTCTATTATAAAGAATGTCTCATCGTCTATTTTCAAGTTTCGCAGTGTCGCAGTCATCTAGCGCTCTCTACGCGTACGCAGTCGAAGCGTACTTTTGCAACGAGATTTTGTTAAGTAAAGCACTGTATACGATTTTACACTTTGAAATTATTCAGCAATCCAAAAAAAACTCATAGCAAATCCCAAAAACATATCAGCTGACAGTCTTCGGCTCGTCTCGGCAAATTAGCTTGTCCGCCATGTAGAGTGCTTTCACCTCGACTGAAGACATCTCATCATAATATACCGTTCATTAAATCCGCCACTATTAGACTATAATAACTACAAATTAAATATTATAAATACATTTCCTTTTTTTAATTTACCTTTTCAAAGTTGAAAATCGGCGCTAAAACATATTAGTATAGAAGTATAATATTCATGTTCTTTTGAACGCCTAACCGCTCCCTGCCAACCCTTATAATTTAAACTTTGTAAATGTTTACAGGCGTTTTTAAGGCTTGCTATACAGTAGGATCATTAGGTCGTTTATCTATCAGCGGTTCGGTGTCTGAGCCTAGGGTGTTCTCTATGGAGCCGTAACCAGTGGGCCTGGTTTCTACTGTCGGAGTCTCTATGTTCAGGTTAGGCGCGGAGCTGGACGGAGCCGGCTGCTCCGTGACGAGGCGAGAGCTCTCGTCATAGCCTCGCGGCATATGGTACATGGATTTGCCTCGCAACCGCCGACTGAATGTGCTCCCTGCAAAAAGATATACCTCTCGTTTTATTACATCTAAACACTTTACGAAAACTCGTTCAGCTTGCGAACTTCAATGGTGACAGCTGCAAATCAGTGTTTGCTCTGAGGGCAACTTTACGCTGAGCTGTGGCCTTTTTGGTTTACTGCAACGTACAATGTAAACGTAGACCAACCATGTTAACCTAACTAATCTTAATTTAATAATGTATTGTTTTTTGCTCGATTAGAGTTACAAATAAACGTTTCATCTATATATCTATATCTTAGTAAATTGATAGCATAATCGTGTCTTCCTCGGAGATTGATGATTCGTTTTTGGTGGAAAGAATATATCTCGAGGGTGCATCCCTAATAAATCGAGGCAACTTGCGGAACTCTCAGGGGCCTTGCTATTTGAAGCCTGGTGCCCCAAATTGTTCCTTTTTAGAGTTCCTTAACCTTTAGGATAAAACGGGACCCAATCGCTGAGACTTTGTCATCTGTCTGTCTGTTTTATTTCAAAACAATAGTCTCGGTAGTTCACATTTGTCTGCACTTATTTTTAATTACATTTGATAACAGCTGTGTCCTTGATAGTTTATTTCATTTCAAAGTTATCGTGAGTTACACTATTCATTGTAAAAAGCGGGATTTACTCGCGTAATGAACTAGTGTAGTGTGTCGTGATCGAGTTGCGTTCGAGAATGAAACAAGTGGTAGTAGCACTAGTGTCATGTCAACCTCGCAATAAAAGACTCAGAATTCGTTTGTGAATAACCGTCTGCCCAAATCGCAAAGACAATGACCATTCAGTTGTTTCCGTGATCATGGCGCTTGCAACAGCGTCGAAATATCGGTAATCCCAAAAACCCGTTTTGAATCATAATATTGTTAAAAACCATGATAATTTAAAAAGTTATAGAGTTGATAAACTTTCAAAGTTTCGTACTTCGGAAGTCAAAAAAAATCCTTCATCGGGAGGAGTGAGCGTCGGCGGAAGTTTATCAACTCTAGTTCATTACGTGAGTAAATCCCGCTTTCTACAATGAATAGATTATTTCGTATTAACATATTTGTAACATCTGCATATATTTGTTACAGCTATAACTTACCAACTACGCCAAGATGCTCAGATATGTCCCGTTTGACGTCCGACACGTCCCACATCGCTAGGAACGAGCCCAGGCACGACGGAGACCGGCTCTCGTCGGGCGACATGTACTCCTTGTAGGAGAAACTGTAGTGGTGGGCTATTGCGGCTAGGAACATCTCTATGCAGATTAGGAAATCCTGAAAATTGTTGACAGTTCTTAGAACGGTTTGTAAATAAATAAAAAAATAGGGTAAATCTTACTAAACCAATAACAATACTTTTGTTGTAATTTATTATATTATAAGATATGTGTATTCTTTGTTCGTAATCCTACATAAATAAATTAAAAAAAACATATAATTTCTACAAATACAATTTTGTTTGTCACACAACACACTCTTATAATTTGTAAGATTTGATTACAGACAGCTATGACAGACACACATGGGAAACTAAAAAAAGCTTAAAAATTAAACTATTCTATATTATATAAAATGCACTAACTTAATATCAATATTTTATGAAGCTAACGTTTTACTTTGTTTGGTTAAACGCGCTAATCTAAGTAACTGGCCGCCGTAGGCCCGTAGCCAATTTTAAAAAGTCTCAGTTGTTTAGCCCGTTTATCTAGGAAGTTGTTTAGCCCATTTATCTAGGAAGGTTATAGACAATGTTTTAGGAAGGCCAAAGATTAAAATCTTATATTGCACGCCTCTGCAGGCTGACTACATTGACATAAACTATTATTTAAGATCTGACATGTATTATTAATTATTATGTATTCTCGCAAATAAACAATTTCATTTCATTTATAGCTGCGATTATATCAATAAAGCATGGGCGAAGTCGTGGGACAAAAAACTAGTATGCAATAGAAAATTATTATTAAATACATTACATAACACTTTATTCCACACCAAAACAAAACAATAGACAGACAATACAGATATAATAGTTAAGTACAATGGGCAACAAATTAGTACTTGCAATTGATAAAGGTTCCGACATTTTAGTATGGAGCCTGGCATAGATACTAGCCTCAACATTTTGCGTTTATTCCAAAATGGCGGACTAGTACGTATGCCAAAATTGTAGAACTCCTCACAAAACCAACTAAAGTAGGATGTTTCATTTGTTTTACCTATACACCAATGATTATTACGTGTCACCCTTAGCACTACTTCTTTAGAACTGTTTAAATCTATAAATACATTTATAAGAAATGTTGAAAGTTGCACCTCTACAATACACTAATGACAGGCGTAGAATGTAATTAAGCGAAAATTTAAAAATTAGACATTAGTTAATCATTCACGGTGACAAAGATTATAAACTACTTCAAATAAATTCGTGAATGGATGCGTATGCGATATAAATAAAAATGAATTTTTGTTCGTTAGTCTAATTAAAACCCGAGAACGGCTGAACGGATTTATCTTATCATAGTCTTGAAATGTTCGTGGAGGTCTAGGGAAGGTTTAAAAGGCGAGAAAAAATCTAATAATTGCCGGGATTTTTTTTAAATAAAAACCCGTGCGAGGTCGGGGCGGGCCACTAGTTGTAATTAAAATTAATTGTTATAATTTAGAAACTATTAATATAGATATAGTTTTTTTAATATTGGTAATCTCTACTTAATTATTGCAATTAAATTGTGTAAAATGTAACAACAAACAACTTTTATAATTAATATTAAAAATAATATTTTGAATAATTACCTGAAGCTTCGAAGATATTATTTTGATTTTATCTGTATCCGAAATATCAAATATGGTTGAAATGACGCCGCTGTACACCAATATATTAATAAGTACTCCTTGGCTGAAACAATAACATAACTAAAATAATATTTAAATGATAACCTTAAACTGTACCTACTTAAATATTCATGAGAAAACCGAGTGATGTGACTAATAACAGCGTTATTTTAAACAAGACATTAATGCAACACTGCACCTGGGTAGGAACACCTAGGAGTTTTAGAACACAATAAAAGACAAAAAAATGTGTGTTAATATAGGTACTTGCAGTATCATAACGAACTAATGAGTTATTGAAATAAATGTGAGAACTTTATTGACAATACTAACTTGAATACCTGTAATGCATCGTTTTTATGCCAATTTTTGTCCAGCAAAATGATGAATACAAAAACAAATACAAACGCAAACTAATTACCGCGGGGAAAATATGTTGTTTAAGCGAGAAAATAAAAAAAAAAACGGACAACGCCTGTATCGTTGCGTTTATAGCTTATTAAAATATAAATGGTACCACTGAACATTAAATGACTCGCGACGGCTGTATGACGCGCTCTTAAACTCATCTTTCTCTAAAACATAGGACAATTTGTAGTTTTTTGGTAAACATTTAAGTTAAAAAGGATATGAAAATAATTGATTGAAGCCTGTTTAACTTAATTGCAAGTCCCCGCCTAATTTCATAAATTCTATAGCATTAAGAGTCATTGTTTGATTATCTCGACTTATCTATTGTAAGAAATATTCGATAGGCAAACTTTTTGTTGTTTATTTGATAAATAGTAATCATAATAATATACCATTTATTTCAGGCATCTAAGGCCCATATAAACATACACCTTACAGACTAACATACATAAAAATATAAATCTTATACACTAAAGTGTCCGCATCGTGGATCATCTGTTACGGCGGTGTCGATGTCGCCTTGCAGTGTAGGCGACCGATGAACCAACGAAACTAGACCCCTCGCGGCCAAAACTGCTCATTAATGTACTTCTACAGATGTTGAGTTAGAATCCGCACCATAAATGAACCGAAGCTTACATTACTCCGAGATTCCAACCTTACAAATGCATAATATAATGCACTTCACTCATTTCCAACAAATATGCTAACAACAAACACTTCTGATAATACTTTCTAAGATAAGCCGATAGTTATGTAAATAAAAACAGTTAAATGTCATTTTGTACATACTACTTGTAATCATAAAAATAAAATAGTAATTGTTTGCTATACGCGCTAATCACAGAAACTACTGGTCCGATTCGAAAAAATATTTCAGTATTCGATAGCTAATTTATCGAGGAAGGATATAGGCAAATTTTAACATAGGCTAGGTATAGAGCCGGAATACCAGGCTATAGCGAAAATACTTAGTTCCCGCGGGCAAAAATCACGGGCAAAGCAGTGGCTTGAAGAGCTAGGCAAAAACATTCTTTTTTTAAACATGCTGAGAACTGAAAACAATAAAGGACGATTCACACCATATCAGTGAGCCCATAGTTCCGGCACAGGACCGTATCAGTGATAATTATTCTTTCAAACATTTTCTATGGACTGACACTGACGGTACTGAGACAACACTGACACGGATAAGTGTGAATACATCCAAAGAAAATGTTTGAAAGAATAATTATCACTGATACGGTACTGTGCCGGAACTGTGGGCTCACTGATATATGTGAATCGTCCTTTACACACCTTTAATCACTTTCAAAATCTGCATTAAAGGTATATTATTTTAGCTGTTGGACGTCCACTGCTGGACATAGGCCTCCCTCAAAGACTTCCAGTAACTTCCGTAACCACCGCGAGGTCTTCCGTCCATCTAGTTGGTGGACGTCCTACTCAAACCCCTCCTACTATTACACTACCCCTATTACTATTAAAAGTAAACTGGTTGATAATATAGGTATTAGAATACCTATGAAACTAATTATCACGCGGACATAGATTTATAAAACGCGGGTTTCCTCATTATGTTTTCCTTCTACAATTACTTAGTAATTTATATTGAAACTAGCGTTACACGACACGACGTATTCAATTTATTTAATTAACCTTTGGGATACTGATGAACACTTAGTTACGTCAGTAAATTAATATTTTCATAGATTACTATTTCAAAACAATTCATTAAGAGTGCAGCTGAATAGTCGCTTTGTCAAAGCATTTAATTTAGCAGAGGCTGTCAAGAAGCCTTGTCTAATTTGTTATACACCATGCCAGAATATACAATAATAAATTATTTTAATTAAATATCGATATGCAAACTTATTTTTTTATACTAAGGGAAACCTCGTATGGTAGTATATGGTTTATTTTCTCTCTACTATACTAATATTAAAGTTGTTTAAACGCGGTATTCTCACGAAGTACTAATTCGATTTGAAAAATTCTGACAGTGTATATTGATCGCGGAAGGGTATTGGCTACTTTTTACCGTGGCAAAATACTGTTTCCGCGGTAAAATCCAAAAACACGGGCAATGCCGTGTCTTGTAAAGCTATTACTTTGATAAAACCAGGTAAGACTGTTAAGTCTAAGGCCTAACGCTGCAAATGATAAATCTAAATTTACAATCTAAGCATAACCCCTGATTCCAATGCCTTAATTTCTTTAAAAGTAAAACACCAAAATATTTTGTAATGTGCACGCGATGCCCTTTCATTTAACACCCCACTAGAGTATATTTGCAGATTTTCGGTTTTCCTTCCCCTCTCTCAGCCCCGTAACTTTTAAACGGCACAACCGATTTTCATGAAGCATGTCTAAGAACACTCGCGCCAAACTCACCTTTCATATAAAAATAAACTATAGACAGACAGACAGACAAACAGACAGACAGACACGTCAAACTTATAACTTATTTATTTTTTGGACAGGGGTTAAAAAGGTACTTACAAGAAGGAAAAGAAGACCACAGCCTTTATGCAAAGAAACTTCCCTATTGGCCGCATAGGTTTCAGCTCCGCACGGTTTGCTCGATAAAACAGCACCAGGCAGTACATAGCCACGAACTGAGATAGATTGTTGAAGGCAATGATGTAAGGGAAGGCCTTGTTTGGACTGAAGTCACTCTCACCATAGACCCCACTTAATTCGCAAATCATTGATATTACTGTTGTGATTGGTCGTACTAATGTGTACTGGAGAATACCATGTTTGCAGTTGTGGACAAACTCTCTGAAAATAAAAATATTTTTTTTTCATAAATAACATCAATAATTTAGAGTTAAGTTTTTAGTAGTCCATACTATTAGATATTTGTGTGAAATAAGTAGGATAAAGAACAAATAAATAATTTTGTTTATAAAAATAAACTTATAATTAATAACTAATAATAAAAAAAAACCTGTGGTAAGCTCTAAGCTTGTTTTACGGGTACTAGATATCTGATATACTTAATACAATATAGGCATACATATGTCTATAGATTTTTTTTGTTCTAAACATATAAAACACCTTGGCCAAGGAGAAAGTGCTTGCAGAACATACAAACAGTTTCACCCTCGGCGGGAATCGAACCCGCTACCTCTTGCGCCGCAAGCGGACCCTGGCCACCGCGCCACTGAAGCAGTCAATTATGTTCATTGCATGCCTCAGTGGCAAAGGACTGCATATTCTATAATAATTGTTTGTTCTTAGTGTTTTATAGATATCTATACATATTATATCTTCCACGAAAAACTACTGTATGGATTTCATGAAACTTCACAAAAATATATGGTGGGAAAAACAATTAATGTGAGCAAAGCCTATTTTGGAAGAAATTTAGCAATAATAGTTCTGATCCCAATGAACAGCAATAGCTAATTTTTACCGTGAGACAATCTATTATACATATATGCTGTATGGGACTGACATAGTTTTGTAAACACAAAGTACCTAAACAAAAATAGAATAAAAAAAATATATATATATGCTGCGGGCGGAAAACCATTATATTATTTATTTATTTTTACCTTCCCATTTCCCAAGGAGACAGGCAGCATAATGGAAAGAGATGATAAACTTGTGGCTTTGATTCCAAAACAGCTTCCAAATCATGATCTTCATTTAGGTAATTTAGCAGAAACTTCATGAAGTTGTATATCACATAGGCCTCATAGCATTCTCTGAGAGAGTCCACATAAATAGACTGCTCCGGAAACTCCAACCCAATCCATGCATTCAGGGCATAAATCGGCACCATCCATAATATCCTAAAAATATTACATTGATATCTTATTCAAATAAAACTATAAGTTGCATAATCATTCTATGAGCACACCATGTTATGCAATTTTAGAGAAAGGAGAAATTTGACGATGTGATGTGATTTTTCTTTTGTATGATTCTTGTATTAATAGGTATTTTGGCATTTGATTAGGAAAAGATTTTTATGATTTTTTTTTGGCTTATGACATACTTGATATATTCTAATAATTTTGTACTGGTAACCACCAAAAAACAAGTAGTGACCTGTGTATTAATATATTATCAATAAATTCATATTATAATAGAACCTGTATCAATATACTAGGGTTCTTTTAAATTGTATTATTATGTTCCAACAGGATTCCGGTACGATTAAACGCAACAAACAAAACTTCCTTACCTAATAATGTGTTTCTGGAGAAACGGTTTCGTGTAGTGCACTACATGTTGAGTTATCTGCCACACGGATATCGGCAGGGCTAAAAGCACAAACCCGCCAGCAACTAACGCCCCTTGATCGGATTTCTTGAACCCATTGTTTATTGAATGAGCGATCAACAATGGGACCAAAACAATCACAAGAATAACGTAGAGAGCAATCAGCAGCGGTCGGATCCATAGTCTCCATTGACTAAAAAATGCTCTTAGCGTTGAAGAACACATAATTTATCCTGTTTTGGCCGCTAACTTGTTATATTACATTACACTTTCGAAGTCGACAATAGATCATTCAATTTATGATCCGGGTTGTAGGTAAGAGATTAGCACTTCGTTCGGTAGTATAAATTATATATTACACTAATAAGAATATATTATGTTAATTTAGTTGTGATCAGAAATTTATTTACGAACTAATTGCTTTTGAAATAGATTTCGTCATTAGATTAGAATTGGAAATTGTTTACAACAGCTGTTGCGTGCAAAAATGAAACTAACACTTGACAATTGATTTGATTGACATAATGTTTATGAATGAATCAAGCAAGCAAACAAAGCAAGCCACTAAGACTAAGTAGCTGAAAGAAGAAGAATAAATCTAATACAAAGCTGAACCGAATCTTTTGATCTTTACACAGCCGTTTCGTTTTTATTACTGTCCATTCAAAATAAGGTATCAAATGAAACAAATCAAAACCTAAAAAATTCATGATGTAGGACGATGTAACTAAACTATTTGTACAATATTCATAATTATATTGCAATACAGATACTGAAACTATATATATTTATTGCACAACACATAGTATTACACACATGGATCATTCATACAAAACTACGTCCAAAAAATATTGAATATTTTTTACACTAGTATGTACATACACACAATATAGACTAGAAGGAGATGGATTCACACTTTAGACATGATAGAATGAGATAGATTACCTTGATGACGTTTGTGAGAAAATACACAGGTTGCCATATTAGAAAAAAACAAATTCAATTCAACCAAAATAGAAAAAAATATTTTACAGGTGTGTAGTTTTTTAGCAAAATGGTTTTGGTTCCAGTGATATTATTCTTTAGATTTTAAAATATTTCTCCTCAACATTCCTAAAGTTCTCAAGAAAATAAAAAATCAACAAAAATCCAGTTATAGTTGACACAATTGTGCATTTACAGTTATACTCGTAACACGTATTTTGTGCATTGAGCTCGAGCATTGAATTAGGCCACATAGCGATCTCTCCCTAAAAATACCGCTGTTCTGGTTGTCGACGTATGAAGTTATCGTGAGTTTAAATTTGTTTCGCGTTTATCGTTTTCATTATTGTGTGAAAATTCCTACAACGTTTGATAAACATTGATCGCGCTAAATAGGGTCTTTATAATGTTTAGCTCGAGTCGATAATTCGTATATTTTCGTAAATGGGTCACCTCGCCATTCTTGTGAGAAACAAGTTGTTTAGTGAATTTACCGTAAGCTCACGGCCGATACATTTATTATGAATGTGGCGCAGTGTTAAAATAGTTTGAAAGTTGATAATTAGACGGTTTGTGTTTTTGTAGTGTTGAGGGCGGGAGAGTGATGGTCAAGAAGTCACCTGCCTGTGATGTCATCTAAAGGAGAAACGGAGGCCGATTCGGGGACAGTGTCGCCAAATCTGGTTGCAGTCAAAAATGAACCGGTGAGCCATTTTTGTGCATAGATCCCATCAAGGAAAACATTGACCTAATTTCCAGATTATACCATGATTATATTATGCACTTGTGTGCAACTTGAGTGTTTTATGTTGAAGTAGTTTAAATAATTGCATACTCATTAGTTTCCCTACATTATGAACATATGTGTAATTGTCTTGTAGTATTGTTTGTGTTATGGCACAGGTGTAATTGTGAATGTACTTTACAACTTCACTGCAGCATTAAAAAAGTAGGTATTAATGCACTTATTCCTTGCTCATATAATTTGAGTAAGAAATGTGCTATCAGTTTTCCTGTGTGGGCAATAATTTGGAGGTAGTCAATTCACAGTATTATTCTTTCTCTGGGAATATTTAGATTTATTAAGGTTCTTTGTAGTTTACAATTCATTAACTATAAGTATGAAATCTATTATGTTTAATCATGTTATTAAGAATGGACTTCACTTGGGATTCCCATTCTACAAGTTCTCTAAGGATTTCAATTGGGGAAACTTATAAAGTTATATGTCCTTAAGAATACTAAATTTCAGGTTTGTAATAGTAAAAAAAAAATATTTACTGATTTAATTTCCCTATTAATTATTAATAAGTATACCTAAAACATAATGCCTACACTTTTATAGCATGATACACAAAAATAGATTATTTTATAAGTTCCATAAGTAGATAGGTATGAGATCAGGATTCATAAACCAAGGGTTATGTGTAATTGGAAACATGGATACCTACCTCAAAGTTTTGAAGTCCTTCATCAGGAGGAGTGAGGCACAACATCGGCTTCATTTAAGACAAGTTCCGCATGCGGTTCGCACTGAATTCTACGAACCTTTTTCTAAATGTTAATTTGCAGTATTATTAAGCTGGAAAACATAAAAACCCAAAATCTAGTGAACTTAAATAAATATGTTCTCACAACCTTTTCTGGTGACCCGTAATACAGGTTGATATACCTACCTCAGGCACCAGTCTCCCACAAACCAATATTAAATGTTACATTCCTACTTGTATCCATAATCATTAAGGTTTGTGTGAGGAAATAAACTAATTTTATTATTATTATGACAGATATTTAAAATGCACTCAACAATTTCAGGTTCCCACACCTAGCAAAGAAACACCAAAACGGGGAGGTACACTAC
Source organism: Gymnoscelis rufifasciata (assembly GCA_929108375.1). Lineage (NCBI taxonomy): Eukaryota > Metazoa > Arthropoda > Insecta > Lepidoptera > Geometridae > Gymnoscelis > Gymnoscelis rufifasciata. The sequence continues at coordinate 3,652,754 of OV815302.1, read as the reverse complement.
TCAAATGTACAACATGCAACAGCTTCAGTACAGTCAGTAGCAGAGCGCTCACCACACACATGGCTCAATGCTCCCCCGACAACAACAATGTGGCAGCTGCTCAAAACACAGATGCTCGACCACACAGAAAACTCTTTGAGTGTGACGTGTGCAACATGAAGTTTTCAAATGGCGCGAACATGCGACGCCACAAAATGCGACACACGGGCGTTAAGCCTTACGAATGTCGAGTCTGCCAGAAACGGTTCTTCCGGAAAGATCACTTAGCAGAACATTTCACAACCCATACGAAAAGCTTGCCGTACCATTGCCCTATTTGCAACAGAGGGTTCCAGCGTCAAATTGCGATGAGAGCCCATTTTCAGAACGAACATGTTGGTCAGCATGATTTGGTCAAAACTTGCCCCTTGTGTAGTTATCGCGCGCCTACTATGAAAAGCCTACGGGTTCATTTCTTCAACAGGTAATTTACGCGTAAATACCTAAATATTATTATGTAACAGTATCTATGCCATAACTTTTCCTTTACAATAAGAATATTTTTCCTTATGCTAAAGTAGTAAATTTCCATTGAATATAAGTTACTATTCTTCTTACTTTTCTATTCTGGACAATTCTGCAAAATCCCAGATTAATAAATCTTCGGGAAGGTAATCTAAGGGGGCTTATCTGTAATATATTGAAACTCTCAATCCATTATACCTTAAGATTCATTTGTAATATTGAACTTAATCTCTTCATAACTCAACAGACACGGCATCGACTTGGACAACCCCGGTCCGGGCAACAACTCCGTGTCACTCCTCGCAGCTGGTATAGCCAGTGTTGCGTACGCGGACGGCACCATGGACCCTAGCGCTATTAACGCTCTAGGCAACCTTGGCTCTGGGCTCTCGGTGTCAGTCGCGGCAGCTTACAGCGACAGTGGGGACAGCAATGGAGCGCGCTCCGTAGACAACGCGACGCCACCCATGCATTATTTAACACCGCACGTGGAAATATCCATGGCAGATAATAATGAGACCTTCTCGCCCGGGCAAAACCAGAACCACTCTGGGAGTTCAGGTTTGTTTTATTGTGATGATTTTATTTGTTCCCTTTTTTTATTCTTTTTAACAGTCTCTAAAGGGCGATTTCAAAACGATGCTCAAGACAATACGATTTGCGTTCATAAATAATAGAAAAACATTTATTGGTAGGTAAAGCGATCTTGAAATTTGATAAGTGATGGACCAGTATTTATTGTTATTCGTAATTCGACTTGAAGTTAGCTTGAAATTTCTAATACGACTATAAAATGTTTTCCTTAACAATTTTCGCCAATTTAGTATACGGGAAAAAATTCAGTTTTCATTTTCAGTTTTCCCCATTATCTGAAATGTCATAAGAATAGGAAAATATTATTTATATCCCTATTTCTACTAACGATTTCTCAAGATTAATATTGAAAATCGGATAATAGATTAAAACATGATATAGGTCGCCAATAATCTTATCTATTTTCTACCGAATCGCGACCCGATTGCCATTCACAAGTTTTCTTATCAATCATAACACAATTCTGGAATTCCTACTTTGGTATATTCGAGTTTTATCAGTAATTCGCGGGAAAAGACAGAAAATAAAAACAATTCTATATCTGGCGGTTAACCTTATTTTTTTAAGGTGAACTGATATTTAACTGGATACCATCACTATATTGGTGAAATTAAAAGTGTATAATGTCAAGAAGTAAGATGAAAAACAAACACAAAAACAAAAGCTTTTATGTTCGACGCTCCCGCTTCGCAGTCGCTTCTTAAAACGTAAAAAGTTTAAAATTTAATAATAATATCAATAATCAATTTGATAAATCCCAAGATGTCTAATAATAATGGTTTACGAATAAATTATATTATACGATTTTTCGATACATTGGCACATATTCACGGTTCTGCTCCGAACCGAATGTGAAAGTTGAACGAATTAGAAAATGTATGGATTAATGCATAATAAGTTAATAACAAGAGCATCCATTAACATTCCTAATTTGTGACTAACATTTATTTGGGATCTTGTGACCTCTACAATTGTTGTTTTTGTGTTCCTTGTGCATTTTAAATGAGATCCTTCTGAGCAACCAGTTGTGCATCTAATTAAACCTGCTGTTTTTTGCCAAACATAAGCAATAAATAATACTTATATAAGTTATTTTTATTTTAAAGGAATCTCAGACTGGTTTATCTGTTTAAAATGTATTCCAAGAAATTGAAGGTTTATATTATTAAATTATATCAGCGGTTTTGATAGGAAAAATATTAATTCCTTCGCAGCTTCGGTGCGGCTTAAAGTTTTATGTATTGATGGTTTCGTAGTAGCCACGAATTTAATCCCGATGGTTGTGTGTTGAACTTCGCTGTTCATCATCATCATCATCGATACCAATGTCATAAAGCCGAAGAGTTTGTTTGTTTGAACGCGCTAATCTCATGAACTACTAGTCCGATTCGAAAAATTATTTCAATGTTACTTTTACCATGGGAAAATACGTCTTTCCCGCGGGAAAATCCATAAAGCATGCGCAAAGCCGTGACGTTAAAGCTAGTTTTATATAAATCGACTTAAGACTTTGTTAAGGCTGACACTTTCTGAACGACACGACAGGATAAAGACTTACTACTACAATTTATATTTTTTTATGACGCGGCAGACCTCGGCGACGATGGTGGGACGAGCTTGACAGTTTTCTGCATGACTGGCGAGAAGTGGCCGGAGATCGGGAGTTGTGGAGAAAATAGGGGGAGGCCTTTGCCCAGCTGTGGGACACAGGGGGCTTATAATAATAATAACTACTATTTATACTACTAATACTTTGAACATCATCATAATGTCAGGCGTAGTACGTCCATTACTCATAGGCCTCCCAATGGTTTTCGGTTATACGCGGCCGTGACCACTGGTCGCCTTCACCAAGACATTCTTCCGTCTATTGAGACCAAGGAATTTATAACCACAGGAAGCGATATACTGTCATTCTCGCCCTTACCCCTCTAGCCGACAACCGGGAAATTTGACCTCGGTAAACGATTCTTGTGTCTCAGTTGCAATCGACGAGTCGAAGAATTCACAACGTCGAAAATGACGAAATGTGCAGTGCTAATGGTTTAAAAACTACAGCAATCGAACAACAGATGTTTCCTTTCGACCGTAAGTACGAATTTATAATGTATTTGCGCTTTATTTTATGTTAAATCAATAAAATAATAACAAATTTTAATAATAATACGCCTAAAATGAAAAAACTTACATTTTAATGGATATTTTACAGTAAACCTGTCCTACTTAAATCTGACGGATTATGCCATTCACTCACGCCATTTTTACTTCGTTCTTCGTTCAATAGGGACAGGGCCTTATCGATAAACAATATCGATATGAATGAAATGCTGCATACAAAGATAAGGGGGTAAAAATTATCACGTATAGAGGTACCAAGAGTATAGGCAATTGTTTATTTTCGAGCGAACGGACTGAGTATGGAAGTATTGTAATCGTAACAAAATGAGATTGAGGATTGATTCTCTATAGTAAAACGAGTCCGAAAAAATCAAATGCTTGACTTTCTGTATGTGCGTGCGCCTGTTTTCCTTCGTTAGCACTAGAGCCTAAACCACTGAACCAAATTGGATGATAAATATCTAGGACAGTTTTTGTTTGGTATTTTATAGAGGTATAACTTGATAATTTAAGCTATCTGTGATATTCAATATTATAAGGAAATATTCGGTATAATAATTATTAAAGTACTTTTTATTTTTGTAATATTGACTGTACATTTCGTACAGTCAATATTACAAACGTTTTATTTATAACTTTTATAGATTCCCGACCGATCCAGCAAGAAAAGAAAGTGGGTAAAAGCGGTTCGGAGACACCAAACATGGATCCCAACAAAGCATCATAGAATATGCAGTCTGTATTTCACGATAAATTGTTTTAATGAAAATGCCACTAAACAAAGGAAACTGCACAAAGATGCTATTCCTACATAGGCTACTTTTTATCCCGGTATTCCCACGGGTTCGGGAACTACGCTGATGAAACCGCGGGGCACTGCTAGATAGTACTAAAATAAGTACTTGTTTTATTTCAAAACAAAAACAAAAGTAGTTACTAATGATACCCTCTATGGATCCACGTAAAATATACAAGTAGGTAAAAACCTAGAAAGTATTACACTTATTGGTGCCCCCTTATCTACACTGGGTACTGGTATAATCACTTGTAAAACTTGTCCAAATTATGGTTAACAAGCTGCGCCCTGCGGTGCTACCCGCGTTATAATGGATGAAGTACTCTTAACCAACAACATATTTATTTGAATAAAGATTAATATTATTATGTTGATACAACTTAAACAAATTATTTCGACCAAATTAGGTACCATAAAAACGGTTTTTGTGAGTTAATCTTAAAAGATAGACATATACTATCGCGGACTGTTTTTTAGATCATTAAAAGAGCTATTATTCTTTAATACATATTTTTTGTGTATGTTGAGCCGTTTTCACGGCGCACGCAACGGAAGGTTTCAAAGATGAACAATTTCTCCCGTTTTTTACACATTTACCACTATATCTTTGCTCCTATTGGTCGTAGCGTGATGTTATATAGCCTATAGCCTTCCTCGATAACTGGACTATCCAACACAAAAAGAATTTTTCAATTCGAACCAGTAGTTTCGGAGATTAGCGCGTTCAAACAAACAAACAAACAAACTCTTCAGCTTTATAATATTAGTATAGATAAATGTTTTACTTAGTTAATTACTTCTTCTTCACTAAATCGCAGTACCCCCTAACTTGAACATTTCATTCATTCATTAGTTCGTTCATATCGATAATCAACTTAGGGCATCCCTAGTTTTGACCAGTTTTGACAGAAATATCTCTCGATAAAATAAAAAAGGTCATCAGTGTTCTTTGGAAAATAGATAGCGAAATACGTTCAACACGAAAGAGAGCGAGACACACAATTCGTTCGTATTTGGTTGGATAATAACCTCACCCCCCGCCAATGTTGGTCGAATGAGTTTTCATAGTATCTTCAGCTCATTTCGCTTCCTGTGGTTATAAATTCCTTGATTGAGACCCATTCTGCGATTTCCGATTCTCCAATCTACAACTTTGTAGCATGAAATAATGGTCTGCCTATTTGCACTTTTCAACCGCCAAAAAAGTAGGACTTTAATTAGTGTAAGAAGTTGGTGAATTTGGTTTTACACCCGACAAAAAAAGAGGGGTGTTATAAGTTTGACGTGTCTGTCTGTCTGGCACATCATAGCTCCCGAACGGATGGAACGATTTTAATTTAGTTTTTTTTTTGTATGAAAGGTGAGTCTGGCGCGAGTGTTTTGAGATATGTTTCATGAAAATCGGTTGTGCCGTTTAAAAGTTATGGGGGTTAGAGTGGGGAAGGAAAACCGAAAATCTCCAAATATCAAATGTGGGGTATCAAATTAAAGAGCATCAAGTGCACATTACACATTATTATGGTGTTTTACTTTTAAGGAAATAAAGGCATTGGAATCGAGGGTTTTTCTTAAATTGATAATTTAGATTTATATAACAATCAACTTCATTAACTAAAACGTTTCAGTATCTCAACAGTAGTTTTGTTAAAAGGACTTATAACATTTGTATAAGTCCTCTTAACAAAATCCGTTTAACAATAATGAATTTGTCCGTAGAATCTCGCATGAACGGCGAAGGGCCGAGTTCGCCGCAGTCTGGAGACAGCGCAGTCGCCAGCAGCTCGCTCTCAGCCGGACTGCCGACCAACATCACTCCGTCCATTACTCTCATACCCATCAAACAGGTTAGTTTGCTTTCTCACTACAGCATTCAAAAGAAGTATTTGCTATCCATGAAATCTTTCAGTGTTTATGTAAAGTTATTGAGCTCACATTTTGGTTAAAATATTTCAAGTGCGTAGTAAAAGAAAAGGATGCAGGATTCGTCTGCGGAAAATTCGTCGAAAACAATTCGCCGAATGACAATTCGCCGAGAACAATTCGCCGAATTGTTTTAGACGAATTATCCGCAAATCGCAGGATTTAGTGGGAATTTCGATTCTATAACTTAAGAGTAAAAAGAATTCAAGTAATTGCCGCATTGGTGTAGTTGGCTAGCACGTGGATGAGTAATATCGGAGATTATCGTTCTATTGTTAATCTACAATAAAATCTAAAATTGGTGACACCAGTCGCTAAAGGGCACACCAATGTAATTAATAGCAGAAAATCATGACGCTGTAGCCGAAATCGGTAAAAAGGACATTATCTTCATTGTTTTTCTACACAAATTAAAATAATTTCTTAATCCTCCGAGTCTGTTTTTATAAGATGAGCCGTAAACCAAGTTCTACTTGTCTTAGTATTTTTAAGGTCTAATTATATACGGTTGTTTATATAAAAACCTTATCATTCGTACAAAAAAAGAAGGAGGATTGCGTTAATCCTCCTCCTCCTAGCTTCGTGGTCCTCAATGCTGAGGGTCGTGACCAACCTTAAGAATCACTTTCTCTCGTACGATCTTTTTCCATCTGTCTCTGTCAGCAATCAGTTCATCAAGAATGTCATACGACATAGCAGCTTCTTCTTGCAAATGTTCTAGACCTCATTTATTAGAACAATGTCCAACAAAACATACGGACATTGGCTGTTGACGGCCATATAGCCAGTCACGGACGCCATCAAATAAAAGAAGAAGAAGTTGATGTCGATGTCTCTTCCAGGAGAAAGGTGTTGTGCCAACCCCATATGCATGGTAAATTATCAAAGTAGCAGAAAGCAGTAGTTGGAGGTTGTGTCTGTTCACGTCCGTAAGTGGTAACCCTCTGAATCCTTACACGTGACCTCCGGGTGGTGCTAAGAACAGTCTCTGGTGGTAGGCTTCGGCCGCGGCTTGTCGCCACCCTACGGGTTGGGCCAGTGCGTGATTTTTTCGTGTTACGTAATGTAGCCCGGAGAAGCCATCTACCTTCTAGGTCTTCATGTCCCATCTTAGACCACATCGTCACTTTACATCAGGTGAGATGGTGGTCAAATAAAGACGTATCGAGCATAAAAAAAAAAAGTGAACGTTCATGTCTCTTCTAGGAGCCGAACCAACAAGATGAGTCCAGCGGCGAGCGCGAGGGCGAGACGAACGGCGACAAGCGCGGCGTGTCCTCCAGCCTGTCTTCTCTGATCAAGGTGTCGCCGCTTAAGAGCTTATTGCGGGAAGACCTGCGCCGGCGCATATCGGCCCGCGGCCGCGCTCGCGGCTCCAACGTATGTCCCACACATCTCGTGTCATGCGCATCATTCACTAACGATACGACATTGACTGTACTGGGGCTTAGAATCGCAACCATATTGGGGAAAGTTACTGCACAGGGCCTAAGACACACGGCTGCGACATAATTATCAACGTAGTTTCACCATCAGATACTAAATGAAGATAAAGATTTAGATTTTTTCCATTAAAAAAAACAAAGATATATTACTTGGGTATGTCATCATTATCAAATTATCAATATCAATCCATCCCTTTTTGATAGCGCACAATACACTCCATAGTGAGATGTCGCCGCTTAAGAGCTTTTGTAGGCAGACCTGCGCCGGCGCATATCGGCCCGCGACTTAACATATCTGGCGATGATACATAAATATCATTATTTTAGCAACATTTTGATCACTAATAGACAAAAATCACTAAAATCTCTTCTTCGTAGGTAATTCGGAAAAAAGCTCAACCATCTAAGATGGCGATTTTAATTTTTGAGAATACTTTTATCGTAGTAAAAGTTTAAAAAAATATATCGTGATACCGCTATAGTAACTCGAATTAATAAAAACTATAAACATAGACACCGACTGAATACAAATTAACGGGACCATACCTAAGCATTGTCAAAATCAGCTTCCTGCTTCTGCTCATAACCCCTCCTCACTCGTCACATAATGACCATTATTTAACATTTCCAGGCGTCCCGCGCTTCACCGTCCGAGGGTGGTGTTATCACCTCCACACACGGAGACACCGCCATGCTGCCCTCATCGCTCGTATGTACCTTCTGCTCTATAACATTCCCCGACTCGACCCTCTATTTCCTCCACAAAGGATGCCACTGCGACTCCAACCCGTGGAAGTGCAACATCTGCGGCGAGCAGTGCTGCAACGTCTATGAGTTCAACTCGCACCTTCTGTCCAAGAGCCACCAATGACTGTTTGCTGGGGGGCCGTTCGATCACTGACTTTAAGTTAATGATGCACTTCTTGTATGCTTAAGATCCTTGCTTTAAGCTGTTGTGAGGGAGAGTTATACTGAACCTTTATTATAAAGCTAAAATTGAATTTTATGGCCAGAGGCTAAACGCACTAATTCTAGCGTGATGATGATGGAATCTTAAAACCGTCTACAGTTGAATTCATCAATTGATGTATTTTGTTTACATGGAAAGGTGTGAACTGGGCTTACATACAGAATAAAGAAGATCTGGTCATGTTTATGCTGTATTCATGTATCTTATGAAGCTCTAAGAATTATCTGTAAGGTTGAGAATAACTCGCTCAGTGATTGATATAAACAGCTCGAGGCAACGGACATCCGCAACGCATACAAAGCTAGCGTCGAATGTACTTCACTTGTTTTCTATTTATTTTCTCTTCATGTTTACTAAGTTAAGGGTTATGAAGTGCTTCGATACGCTACGCTGAACGTCCCCCCGAAGCTGATTTTGTTTGAAAGTGCAAATTATGTCAAGGTTAAGTTAAGATACGAGTCCTAGCACGAATAGAATATGCTCGCTTTTTACGCGTTCATAAGAAAAAATAGCTTCTTGGCTAAGTATTTATTCGATAAAGGACCGTGTCCTATTCGTGCTAGAACCTCAGGGTATTTGAAAGGATATTTAATTATACGGATATTTTAGTATTTAAAAATGGGTGCGATAAGTTGGTAATAAAATAATCAACTAAATATTACGTCGTGTTTACGATTTCAGTAGATGTTTGCGAATTAGGGTGAGCTTAGAGCGATTTTGACATTCCAAAATGAATAAAATTACATTCCATAATTTGAGATTGATGTGTTTTTCGTGGGGAACAATATGTAACTACTTAACGTTCTTTTTAAAAGAGATAAAATATTAATTTTTCGCCTTATGTACTTAACTGTATACTATACAATAAATCTAACCGTGATTAAAAAGAAATCTTATATTAGTGTATTTTGGTGCGATAGTGAATTTTACAAAATATTTATTGAAAGTTATGGTGACGATTGTACAAATTAATATATTTTTACATTTCGCTGTTGACAAGGCAAAGCCTACATATCCGTGATTTTTTAATTATTGTGATTATGTACAGACAGGAATTAAATTTCTACATTCCGTTTTTATTTATTATATATTTCTTTTTATGCATGTAATGCAAGTCCACGACTAATGCTTATGTACAAGTTATTTATTTTTATTTCGTTGTTATTTTATTTTTTTTCAAAATGTACCTAAATGCAATCATATGTAACAATCATGTACTTAAACTAATTAAATTTTATCGTCGAGAGCGAGTTGAATAAATTTTAGATAAATTCTGTAAATATACAGTGTAGCAAATGATTTAGCGCTTTGCTCAATGGAACTAATGAGTGGATCAAATTGGGCGTGTTATTTTCGCACAAAGGGAAATTATCAATCAATTTAGTAAAAAAATTAACTATTTTGAAGACTTGAACGATAAGTTGATAAGTTGTCGTTCATTATTGGTGCCTTTACTATACTTATTGAATATGATTTATTAATGAAATACTAATTAGTAACTGACGCGATAGTGATAGGACAAGAAAATATGATATCGCTAAAAATCGGTAGACAGGTCTACCTAACAAATTAGAACTTTCGTATAATGCCTATATTGGAAATTCCGTTACTTAAAAGATCTCTTATTCCGGAGTTCGAAACATTTATAGAATAGTTGGAAAATGTGCTCAATGAAAATCATGATAATCATAAAAGTACTTAGATGGTGAAATATCGCTGGAGATTAAAATTTAAATAATCCAGTTGCGTCCATGAGATATCAATTAATGTTAAAAATAGCTTAGGTGTTGTTGTTTATGTATATTTTATTGTAATTCCTTCAACTAAATCGGTCAGTTTATTCATTACATTCCTTTGCCTGCCCCTTTAGATAGAAATCGAGATTTATCTAATATTTTATACGGATTTCTTACAAAAATGACGATTCCAGATATATAAACCATTAGTGAGTTTTTATGGCTATAAAATATAACCACACCATTTCTTGTCTAGAGGGGTGCGTTTAATCCTTTAGTTTTTAGTTTTAAGTACTTAATATCGGTTGTGGTCTTGCCTGATAAGTTCACTAAATTGACTTAGATGGAACTGAAATTATGATTACCAACGAAGATCGTATTTTGTTTTGTTTTAAATTGGTATGATTAGTACTGTTACACGCACGTGTATAAGTGATCGGCGCGCGCATTGCAGGACCTAGTGAGTTACCCAAGTTGAAACACTATTATTTATTTATAGATTCTATTTTGCTGTTTCATTGTTGGTTATGATAGAACGGATTTTATTATATTGGTCTTTGCGCGACGCCGTTAAAATATAATAGGAATTAGAATAAGTGCTATTATTAAATCTACTATTAATCGGTAACCCCATCGGGCGCCTTCGAATAATCCGTCCATATCTAATTATAGATATTGCCTTTAATTTTTAATAGAGTAATATATTTTATAGAATTTAGATGTAAGAATAAACATAAAGTGGTATAGAAACACAGAGGATAACTTAAATTATTTATTTTATTTGATAACGCATTGTTACTATAGCTATAATAAGGTATAGTTGATGCAAATCTCTTTTATCCTTCATTTAACTGGGTATTCAATAAAAACTACCAGTCAAAGAAAATATTTCCTCTATTTTTGTAAAACAGGTGAAATAATGATTACCAACTCAAAATTATTCCTTATTGTTATATTTATAAGCGAAATATTATAAATATTGTTGATTGTTGCAGTTGAAAATAAATTCTATGTGTGGAGTTAATATACGAAAGAAAACTTAAAAAGTATTGCTTGTTGTTCTGTATAAGAAATTATTTTATGTAGAGTTGAGCAGTATTGAAAAACCACAATATTTTGTGAAATAAATAAATATATTTTCGTGTATGCACTTTATGATAAAATCGTTTTTGTGTAAAAAAGTAAATGTAATAGAGAATGAAAATATTGTAAAGTCGATTGGTAGCTTATTATTTATCATGCTTTCCTTAGTAATGTTTATATTACTCAGACTTTGCCATCGGTACTGTAAGCTCAGTATCTAGTTATCTACGTCACAAGGCATCTATTCACCTTGTTTTATTTTTCAGAACATAAAACGAATTTTAAAATGTTCTTTAGCAAAGATCCTCACCTCAAACCAAAACACAGCTTACCATATCTATGTATGTTTTTATAATTTTAAGTTGTTATGTATTTAATGAGTAAGTTAGAGAAAATAACGATTTATTTCCGTCGTTGACATTGCTGTTATATTTATAAGATGAATATAAAGTAGGTAAGTAATTGTGCATTCCTACATTAAATCTGTTTACTTATCCGTAATTATCAAATATTGTGCCTTAGAATAATAAATATTGAAGTTGAATTGATATTTTTGAAAGTGTTTAGATGTGTGCGTCATAAATTTATACTTTTTTTTAATACTATTGTGATTGAGCTGCTGTTTTTCTCGCATGGTTTTCATCGTTAACTTTCCCTTGCCTAAATCCTTTGATAATCTTTTGGAGACCTCTTGGAAATATGTCGTCTCGGTTATTTTTCTTATAAAAAAATCAATAGCTTCATAAAATTATATAAAAGACTTAAATCTACTTACGCAATATTCGCGTTACCTTTTTGTAATTTTTGATGAAACGAAGTTAATTTAAATTGTTTCGTATTGCATTTTCGTTTTGTTGGGCATCGAGTGCGAGTTCAGAGGTTGTCACAATAATGCTTTATAATAGTAACTTTACGACGTGCGAGAAAAACCTTGAAAAAATATATACTTTCATGGAAATTACACTAAAAACCCATCTAGCCTGCTTCACACTTAGCTTTAAAACACAGATTCCACTTAAATTCGATTAGCTTGTCAAAATTCGAATTCTAATATTGCATACAATATACTTGTTAAATTCTCAGTAACATGGCAAAATGTGAAGTTACGCTACTATTCTCAAGTAGTAATTTTTCTATAGCTATTGTGCTTGTTAAAAGGAACATTTGTTTTCCAATCTTAGGTCATCTTGGCGGCTTAAAATGAAATGGTACTTACTATCAATTTATGTAGTTCTATTTATTTACTTTATTATAATTTGGTAAAGGGTCTAATTGAAATAATAAACTATGACATACATTTTGTCGTTTTATTTTACTTTTTACCCTTGTAGTTTCAGTCTTTAAGACTGAGGACTAGAGTTACGAAGGGTAGGTAAAGATTTATTTATACAATTATAAAAAAAAACATACCAAGAAATAAGTCATGGAAATTCTTTGATTTAAAGTTCAATTATGTTACTCAATTTTGTACTTCTCTGGTATCCAATGCTTCTTCCAAAGTCGCTATTCTATCTTTTAAGCTTCGGTTTAAGATTTGCAGTCTTTTAATTTTCTTAGCTTGCCTTTGTATTTTTCTTACAAATTCTTCCTTACTTGTCTCGGAGACATCGCTACGGTCTGGAGACGGAGATGTACTGTGTGAGGTTCGCAGATGGTTATCGTTGCTGAGAAAATTTGTTTCGTGCGACTGAAAATAAATATAGTTCTTGTAAAGTGCAAGTATGAAAGCGATTATGGTGCTACATTAGCGGCCTTCGAAGAATATACGGGCTAAGACGATGTTAAGAATGGGCATGGCTAAACAATTACGTCACTCAGGAATCTTGTAGCGCGCAAGGCGATATAAATCTTTGTCCGCTAATGTAGACATGGAAATCGCGTATATCCGTATAACACGATGATTTTAGCACGCCAACCCGACACGAATCTGCGCCCGCTGGTGTAGCCGCATCATGATAGAAACTAGCGTTTGCTTTTCCTACCCATGATCAAAGCATAGCATAGCAAGGCAAGCAGACTGAGACAGTACCTTATTGTGTTCTTCTATGTCTATTAAACATATAAAAGCCAGATATACGTTTTTTGGTTAATTGAAACAGAGAACTCTAATGAGGTGCTGTGGTTTAAATATTAAAAAATAATGACGTTCGTTATCGTCAAATTAAATAAATTAAGCTTCGGGTTATAATCTCTACTTACATAAACGGGTAAATACAGCGTCGGAACCGCGTCCTTCTTAAGTTTTTTCTGTGTCTTTGAATTTGTGTTGAAGCAATGATCTTCGAAATGTAAGCTGCATATCGCACTCAGTTTCCTAGGGATCCAAGATTCTTCTCTCCTCACTGCAGCTACCCACTTGCGACGTCTGGCTGGATCGCGCGGAAATCTACGGGTTTAGTTTATTAGTAGATTAGTACCTTAATATACAAGAACCGGATATTAATTTATAATAAATTACCCGAATCATTAAAACAATTGAATGGATTTATTTTTAAGAACAGATTATGTAGTTGGTTGCTTGACAAATGTTTCTATAATGTGAATGAGTATTTGAATTATGATGATAAATGTATGTAATTTTTTATTATGACATCTTTAATATAATTTTGACAAAATATTTGCACGCCTGCTTGCAGGCTGAATACAGTGACATAAACTATTATTTAAGATCTGACATGTATTATTAATGATGTATTCTCGCAAATAAACGATTTCATTTCATTTCATTTCGGTTGCAAAGTCGAATGCCTAGATGAAAGGTACTTCTACTCTTCTATTCGTTGAAGCCTGTGCCTAGCAGTGGACATCCTACGGCTGTAATTATGATGATGAACAATAATCTAAATTTAACATATAAAATTACCCCTGATTCCAGAATTTTAGGTCCCTTAAAAGTAAAATCTAAAGTCCCTCTTTTTTGTTGGGGGTTAAAATATGTCTAAGAAATTTAATCATAACATATACGCATACATCTATTAAAAAAAAACAAAATAAGAAATCGTTTATTTTGACATTATCAATAAATTTAACGATTAGTTACCTTTACCTACTTCAAGATGCGACATAGATAGACCAATGCTAGCTGCATTTTAACTAAAACAGCTTATTAAATTGTTATGTTCACGTACTTAACAAATAAGTAAATAAGTTTAGTTGCGTGTGATGGTTGGTAATCGATTATCGTCTATCTATACTATTAAGCATAGAATAATAATACTCTACTAAGTATTTACCCAACCAAATTGTGTACATACAAGTAACTAGATTTACTTGCGGAAAGTAGAGTTATAGAGAGGCTTGAGAACTATAGATAGGAACCAACATAGTACCTATATATATGTATAAAAGTATAACTTACAAATGTAGAGATACTTTATTTTCACCGCCACCATAACTTTTACACCATTTCACTGCACATTTCGTCATGTTTGTTTAGTGTGCATTATGTACCTGTCTTACTGAGCGTTGCCATAATAATGGCACTAAAAAAATCATTACCAAGCCAAAACATGATTGGTTCAGCATCGTCTCCGCGTCGGCGTCGAGTCTAGAAAAGTGCACGCCATCTAGCGGTGATTTGCAATGGACATTCATGACATTACTAGTTTATGTCAACGTCAAATGTCAGAAACGTCAATGCATCCAACAAAGTTTGCTCGTTTTGTTGACAAAAGTTAACTTTCCGTAAAGTTTTCTAAAATATAAATTTGTCCTATTAACTTTCATTTATAAGTGAATAGGTAAACTTGTAGTGTAACTTTGACTGAGAACTTGCTGCGGTGTAATGGGAAAAACTACTGAGGTTGATGGCGACAATAATCCAACTTTGGGTGATTCAGATCCTGCCAAGTTATTGGAGGCTGCCTTGCTTCAGATGGACGGTATCATAGCCGGTAAGATACACAAATGTCTCTGAGGTAACCTAGATTTATATTTAATTTCATTATTTATGTTTTCCTCTCAAATAATGAGGTATATTTGAGTTGTAAAGTTTCATGGTCCACTGCCTATCTGGGTCTCTATGTCCTAAAGTTTATCTAAACATTGAATTCATCTGCCACTCTAGGTTTTTAATCATAGTAGAGATTTATATCTTTACTTTTCTCAGTAAACATATAGGTATTCATTTTGTTTTTTATGTTTTCGAGACAAAGCTTAAAAAAAAGATAAAATTCTAGCCTAAATTGTATAAAATTTATTTTGTTTAGTTTTGACAATCACCGGAGTGGCTATCTTATTATTTTGATTTTACAGCTTGTTACATAGCTTAGAGATAAATTAATTATTTAAATTATTCAAGACTATGTTTCTGCCCAACAAATTTCATAGAAAGTATCTCAAATAATAGTACCACACTATTTTAAAATGTATTACGGACTTGTAACAACTCATTCTTATTATTATATAAATAACTGGAGATGCATGAAGTAATTTATGCTCAACATTCATAATAAATTTCTTCAAAACAGACCGAAAAATGCCAGGAATAAATATAACAGTTAGGTATTTTAGTGTCAGTAGGTATAAAGATTCAGAAATTCGTAAAAATTTTGACTCATACATAACATTATAATAATGTTGTGACACAGAAATAATACACAAACCTCATATCAATTGGGAAATTTCATTTGTGGTTTATTTCTAAATATGTATCAGCTTTACTTCTTAATATTTTTATATTGGACATTACAGTACAACACATCTTCAAAATGTTGGTGTAAAATTCAAACAATTAAAATTCACATAGTCCTTACTGATTTGAGAAACCAATACTCTTTGCAATATAACTAAAACAAGTACACATTAGAGCAATACATTAATCTTTCTCTTATTTATCATTTTATTTATGTTGTAGGCACGTTTTTATTCCAATGGAATTTGTATGAGTTTGACATATCACCGCGCCTGCTTAACCCATGGTCAGGCTTTAGGTCTTATTTCACTAAATCCAAGTTAAATAAATATGTCAATAATATGTTTTAATGGTAACTTATGTCAAGAGCTATCTCACATTGTCACAACATGTGATTGAACGAAAATAGCTCTATATGTATAGTCTAATTTTACTCAGAAATGGTGAAACAGGCTGTTAGCCAGAGATCAAGAACCCAATAACCCAATCAGTAGCATAAGTAAATAATGATCTGTGTGCGAAACTTCTGTACTAGGCTACTGCTACTTGCACTGTGTTATAGGGGTGAGGGTGAGAGGGTGCAAACTGTTGAATAGGGTGGCGGCGTCAGTCGGTCGCCGCGTGTTACCCTTACGGCCCGCGCCGTTCTAACGATATCCGATATCGCATGCGATATTTAGTCGTGCGACGAAATTGACCCTTTGTTATAATTTTATACCTAATAGTAATTTATTGATAAACGATTTTATTTTTATACGATTTTATAGTACTTTCACATATGTTGTATGAAAAATAATTGCATTCATTTGGTTTGAGTCAGATTTGGTTCTATAGTATTTTGTTAATTATATAGAGATATGTATTTGCTTCTTAAACGACTAGCCGCTGTTTGAGACTGATTTGCTACTTACCTACTAGGTTAGGTGATTTCTTGTATGGGAAGTTACACCTGAGACAAAGATATTAGCTAAGTTTCGCAGCTAGGTACTTTTCAATAGATCTTATTATACATGTTAAAAACTTATTTGATTTTCTCGAATCGTTATTGCTGGTAACCAACTATTATCATCCACAGCTAGTCTTAGCCCACTGCTGGGCTAAGACTGTCAGAGTTCCATCCAAAAAAAATTTTAATACTATTATTTAATATTAAAATTCAGATTTTTCTCGCAGGTGCTGCGTAATCTCCCCAATCCCATCAGATTTAGATACTTTTTGAGTTTTAAAAGAAAAACGTACGTAATCGCTCGCGATAGAGTATTTCCTTATCATTAATCTTCGTAAGAAAATACGTCAATCTATGCAAATTAGGTCCAACCTTGTAAATTTACCTATTAATACCATCAGAATTCGTAAATAAATCCGATAAGTATGAGATTGACTCATACACCGATATGGTGACATACAGTTCTTCATCTTGTTTATTATTAAAAAAATAATAATTTCAACTTCCTGTCTATTGACATAAACTATTATTTAAGATCTGACATAAACAATTTTATTTGATTTCATTGGCCGTTGTTGATAAACAACCTTGGTTAAAGACGGACAAACAGACATACAATTAAGTCTTATTAATAGTGTTTCGTTTTGCTCTTTGGGCACGTAACCCTGAAAATACTGCTGTGTAATTTAGGAAACTCTCGATCTAGGAGATCGGAGCTAACTAAATTACCTACATTAGTCTGATCACGTGCGAGAGCTTGCTATTGAGTTATCGTCGAGAGTAGGGTTTACATCTCATTCTACGTAGACATCCTTATCTGATCATGATAAAACGTCTCGGATGTTACGCTGCGGTGTAATCTTAAACTGGAGCGATACAACATTAGTTCTATCGCATCTCTGACTATGCAGACAATACGCATTCTTACTATCTGCGGTATTTAATTAAGGTCATTCGCACCAAATAATTTGGTGTATTTTACCTAATACTTCGCGACCCTTTTGGTCCGGTACCTATAATTTCTCCGCGATCATAAAAACGAAATCGAATTTTCTCTGTGTCTGATGATGATAATGAAGCGAAAATTGGTGCGTTTACTTTTATGACCAAAATAGTGAAACATCGTAATTCTTTACTGTACCTTAAAATGAAGTATTCAAGAAAGGAGTTTATTAGTTAATTTTTACAATGCAACAATTTCGTTGAAATTGCATATAAAATAATTTTTCGGTATATTATTGTGCTAATCGATATAAGTGAGAGAGCAAAGTCATCGACAAATTTTGTGGCAGACTTCTATCTGTAGGAAATTACAATCAACCGTCATAGTATTTTTTTTTGTTTTCTGATAAAAAAAGCGTTTCCCAAATTTGCTGCCCCTAAAATCTGCCGCCCTAGGCCCGAGCCTACTCCACCACTGAACTTAGGTATAGGTAGAGTTGCCATTCTATTATCATTACCTTCTTAAATACTGGGCTTAAAACTATTTAGTAAATACATTTACATTAGGCACGAGAATTAAATATGAAATACACGAAAATAAGAGTGTTTCGATGAAACGACTAAAGACCCAAACTATAACAAACAATGACTGTAGCTCCAAAATTAGGTATGTATAATATGTGTTGGGAAATGATAAATGGTGAACATAGACAGAACCCTTCTCACGTCGTGGTTTATCTCGCGCTTAGCAGCTTATTTATTAAATATCAGAAAATTCTTAGCTAAAATAACATTGAATCCCTAGACACATCTCTGCTGAACATGTAGGTCAACACACATCACGTAATGTTATAAAACACTAGCTTTTCATTCCACCTCGGCGTTGCTCGTGTATTATATATTCTCCCGCAAATTGACGCTTTTCATAAAATAAACCTTCCGCTTGCATCACTCTTGATTAAATCATTGAATTGAATTCGCTGATTAGTTCAAAAGATACAAGCTACCGAGCAGCGGAAAGAATTTTTTTTATATAATTAAAATATTATTAAATTAGTTTCCGCTATTAACTATTAACCTTATATTGTTTCACGTTAAAAGATGACATACGTTTATATCTGTCAGAACAGCTTTTTAATTAGTTATATACATCATTTAAATACAAGTCATATTTCTTTTACTCAAAAGTATTTCGTAACAAACACCATCCTACTCATCATTTGTTTTTGAATATTAATCTCTTATAATAAAGTAAGCGTTCAAACGGGAATAATTTTAATAAATAGCTGCTATGTTTTTAAAGTCCACTAGAGACTTTAAAAGATGCGAGTTATCCCCAGAGGGTAATAACTCGAGACTCGGCTCAAAAAGATTTGTAAGCGTGAGAGATTTCTGAAGCGCAGTTATTTAAATACTTGCTCTGAAGCTTGGATTGCGAGCTGATCTAAATAGTATTTGCATAAACAAAGCATTATTGTTGAGACTAAGATTACGAGAAATTGTAAATATTTGTATCGCTTATAGCAATGTGAAGAGTTGATTATGTTTTTAATAATCAGAAGTTGAAAAAAAAACCTTACTAAATACAATACGATAGTGTATGTTTATGGATGTTGATATTACTAGATTTTACAAGAAGCTCAGAATATACATTGATTTAATTCTGGATTTACTAATATATTGCTTTTTATCGCGTAAATCTATTACAACATGGTTGTTGTGTTAGCCGGTGATATTAACACAGTAATATCACCGGCTCAAAGTTGCCTGTATCTACTGTGAATCTGGTCTGGTCAAATAGAAAACGTTTATTTCCTTAGACGCACACATACCTTTATTTCATTATATGCATCCATGGACAGGTCAACTTAAAGCTAATTTAAATCAAAACTAAGAATAATCAAGAAAATAACATTGTCTTGACAGTTAGCCTAAGTTTTTTACACTGACTCTTAAGTTGTAATAATGAAGTATTAGACTTTAAAGAAATCTTTTTTCAGTCATGAATTTGTACAATGTCAAAGGGTCGTATAAAAACCTCTACGCGTAGCCTTGTAATCACGTATCTTCAAATGAGAAAGGAACTTTAATGTTGGAAGCGCTAACAAAAACTAATATCCAACTCGGTTGTTTGCTATTAAAAAGTGGCATTGCGATAGCACTCGTCTAGATACGCTAGCCAAGTTTTAAGCCCAGCGAGCATATCCGCTTATTTAGGTACTAGACGGTTTCAGAGTTTTAATAGCTGTTATTCTGTGCCGCAGGACTTTGCTGGAACAATAAAAACATTGTTAATCCGCTCCATATCTTGCGATAGTCTTGATTTAAGTGGTAATGCCGGCTTAGCACGGCGATTGTTGTCAAGGTAGAGAAGAAACGCGGTCTCGGTAGAATAGAATTCTTGTCTTTATAGAATCGACTTATTAATTAATTAATTTGTATTTGTTTATTTGTTGTAAATGTATAATGTATGATTTTTATATTTACTGTGGTCCGAAATAAATGTGTCTTATTCTTATTAACGTGGGTAACTCCCGCTATGTCGTATCGGAGGTACTTGTTAACAACAGTCTCATACTTATGCGTACGTTTATTGTTATATTTTTCTTACAATGGAAACCCTACTCTGAATAATACAAGTTGTCTAAAACTCACAAATCAATACTTAATATACACATTACAATTATAAATAGATTATCGGTATTTCTGGTTTGTATGAGTCATAAATCCGATTTTTATAAAACTTACAACGAATTTTTTTAATTTTCCCGAGGTAAGTAAGCCAGTGAAAATCTTTTAGAGTCCGTGCTTAATTTTTAGAAATTAGTGGGAAAAATAAACAAATATGCTAAAATTATAAAAAAAATGGTATATGTACCGTCTAAACATACGATTATATCCATATGCCGTTATTTTAGAAGAAACAGAAACTTCAATTTTATTTATTTGTAAATAGATATGCCATAGCAAGATCCCCCTTTATCTCTGACGGCCCTGGCAAATATTTGTTCGGTGCCTCTTCGCATTATTTATGTGCCGGAGATTTGTTTCTTCTTGAAATTAATGTAAGTGAATTGGGAACGTCATTTATTGTTTTTCCTTATTTGTATTTAATTTGGAATTTTTTTTTATCTAATGTGGGACGCAGAATGGCGTTCAACTGAGTAACATCTTTTACACTTTATAATTTTATTTAACTCGACACTGGCAAAATGTCGATTTAAGCGCAAAGTCCAAATAAAAGAAACTGAACTGAATTTAATTTGACGTTTATTAATAAATACAGATCAATTCGATCCCACCAGCATTTCGCAACTGGCTTGTGTTTTAATATCAATGAAAAGTAATTTTAATTTTGTTTATTAAGGACTACCTTTTGGTATATACCCACTCTTAAAATAGATTATAATTCAAAAAAATTAGATGGTGAACTAGTGTTCAATTAAAGGTGATCACATCATGCAATATTCTGAACTGCCTAGAATCTTAAAATTATTTTCCCAGCATTCCGGAGAATCCGACTTACCACGTAAATACTGAGTCCCATTCGGCAGGTTCCATTTATTTTTGCTTTAAAAACGAAGGCATCGTAATTACTTCTCTGACAAGGCTTCGACCGTAGTTCATTCCCGTTGTCCGTAATGTCCATTCCTTTTGTAGTCAACAGGTATTCATCAGCACAGCTACCTTCCATTTCTATTTGAAAAGGGCAGCCCACAATCACAGATTAGACCACATGCCAACAATTCCTTTTCTCTGTAAAAGGTAAATTCCACATGTAACCTTCTGTTATCGCTGAATTTTGTTTAGGGATCGTACTTTATTTAAGGATTAAATTTTCTGTCATGAAGATGGAAATATTTTTGTATTAACTCTTGTACGTGCTATGTAAGGATGTATCTCTTGTTTTGAAATTGCAAGAATGCTTTTAATAAATTGTGCGTAACCTAGTTTTCTGACAGAACAGCTTTGCCAATGCATTGTGGCCTATATGCCTGTGAAAGCCTATTCTGTTTTTCTCTGTAAATCGAGAGACATTGTTCGTAATAAGCTGTCTAGCCGAGCGGATCCATTGAATCCTATCCTATCTCAGTGACACAGAACGAATACTACGTGTAATCATATATAGTTTATCCCACATTCGCCAAACACGCTACGTCCTGCCGTACATACTTGTAGTATTGTATTCGGACAATGGAGTAATTTGGTCGCCTCCTAGTTGTGGTTTCCCCATATCTAGCTAGTTATGATCATGGAATGGAACTGTTAGGATGCTCTTATTTGGTTCTTCATTTTTTACTAGCATTAAAGGAGTTGTTGTAGACTTTAATAAAACATTTGCACTGGTTAGCAATCAAACGAGAGCAAGAGAAACCGCGCTAACGTGGAATGTTCTGAAGATACAAAGGGGCTATTGTGATGTGTTTTCTTGTGAACTAGTGAATTGAAATGTGATCGAAGATGCCCGGCTGCTGGCATTTACCGGAACACGTAACGCGATGGTGGCTTTTGGATGTGTGTACCTTCCGCCTGTTTGGGGATCCCGATGTTGCAGAATCGCAAATTCCACAACGTAAGCATAGATAATCATCTATTTCGCTTTAACGTTTTTTATTTGCCACCATGTTGTTTTATAAAGGTGTGAACTACGCTTTGGAATAAATGATAGAATAGAAATAAGTGTTGTCCCGAGTTTTCTTTGGGTGCTTTTAACATTAAGATAGTGGTAATTAGCAGATATCAAACGAAAATGTATTCATAGCATTAGCTTAGCTCTGGTGGGAAAGCAATTTTATAATTTACTTTCGTGTTTACTCTTGTTCAATAACGGTTTTTGCTTCTACTTATTTTCTGATGGAATTTTAACCGTTATACTGCAATAACTAAAGTTTTCACTAAACTTGAGTTTATAGATAGTTAGCTTTTCAGATTTTACTACGAGTTGTATCGTAAATACAACTAAAAAGACAATCAATCTAATAATCCTGCTTTTCAATAAATATCTTACTTTATTGTAAAGCGGAACAGATAAAGTAGCATCATATTGAATAGACTACAGTATTTCCTGTAAATAGAATTTTCTAACAATGAAACTTCTCTCAAGATACCTACTCTCTTAATGGTTTCGCAATACAGCTAGGAGATATTACGAAGTTTTATAATGAAGGGTAAAATGATGAGGTTTTTCCTTTTTTTGTATTCGAAGCAAAAGCCTCATTGTTCCCGGGCGGATGCAATTCACTCGGTCTCCGCGCAATTTGTGCGAGTGGAGTAATTTCGAAGAGATTTGTGTTGAGAGGTTAAGTATGCTTAACCTAAACTGAGCTTATACCTAAAATGAGGCTATAATAATGTGCTGGATATTATGATGATTCGATTTTTCGAATGTTTTATAGGGACAAAAGTATTTTTTTCTATATTAGTGGTCAGTATAACCTACTGATTCGATATCTGGAGTTCATTTACCAAAAAAAGTAATCATACACTTGACACCAGTGAATGAACAATCTTTTTAACCTATTTTGCCACCCTTAGGGATTATATTTTCCAAATTTTGATGAGAACTATTGTTATTATAAATCTGTAAAACTGTCACTGGCGACAGGATAATCAGAAATAAAATATGCTCGTAGTAGTCTATCTATTGTATCTTATTCCCATTATCTATTGCATATTATTCCCATGATTATAAGTTACATACCTACAACTGTGTTCACTCAAGCGTTTGACACGCATTAGTTACTTATACCAGTATCTGCTTCCGTAAATCAACACTCTATCACTAGGTCTCATAATATTTCTTCACGAGACAATTTCAGTCCAGTGTGTTACGTTTTCTCGATCAGTAATATAGTTACTTAATAGATATTGAAGATTATTAGTATTTTTGTGCTTAACACCTAAACCAGGCTGATTTGTGTCATTCAGTACGAAGGTATGCATATTGTGAATGTGTTGAATGTCTATCTGGAGCTGAGTGCACCGGTGGACCATTTTGCATTGATTACTTTCAAACGATGCAACTGAGCCGGTATAAAAACCTGCATCAATATTTCCACAACTAGGTCACGAGTGATGTACACAAACCACCAGTGCAGTGCGTTCAGTCTCTTTCCTATAGAGGATTTAATTCATTTTGTGTTCGATTTTTATTACTTTGATGCGGTTGATAACGTTATTTTAAAAGCCATTGTTCAATTTACGCGTATGGCTATTAAGTTTAAAGAAACTACGCGGTTGATTTTTCAATAACTCTGTACGTACGTGTTTAAATTTGCCAAGATTAGTACTTACTATACTTAGGTAGTATACGGAAAATAAACTTTATTTTTCAAATATAAGAACAACAAAACGGCTAGCACAACTCTCTATTGAAAAGAAGGATTTCAGGTTTTTACTCAATCTACAGGAACTCGTTAAATAAATCTAAATTTTAAATTTAAGAAAAACTAATGATACCATTGCTTAAATTTCGAGTAAATTTTCAGATTTTCGGTTTTTTTTCCCACTCCATCCCCATAACGGCACAACCGATTTTATGAAACATGTCCAGAAACTCAACTTTCATCCAAAAAAAAACTAAAGTGTTAAATTGTAACACCCCTCCTCTTTGGCGGGGGGTTAAAAAAAACACCGTATCGAGTTATGGCTCGTATGATTCGTCTCGATGAGTATATTATCTCTAGCCGTTAGGTAATGCGTTGCGGCTTTGCTTCTATCTTTCCAACCCACAGCCGTGTTAACATTAGTCATCATATATATCTCGGGCGTTCCGAACAGTTTTTTTTTTATATTTTATGAGTAATATACTATTGTTTTCCAATTATTTTGATCTTTAGTTACAAGGTTCATGTATTCCAGAGGCGGGCGGCACGGGTGGCCCGGCGACTGGTCCGGGGCGGGCGGCGCGCGCGCGGGCTTTGGAACTAGCCCAGCAGCTGTCAGGCGCGCTCCAGCACGCCGTGCCGCCGCCACCCCGCCCCGACTTCACCACCGCGAGCGCGATACTCCGCTGGCTGCAGCATAACAACAACTCACTGGCTCTCGTAAGTACCTCTACCAATATCCCTTAAGTAGTATTCATAGTAAGCTGTATAAGT
Organism: Gymnoscelis rufifasciata; assembly: GCA_929108375.1. Lineage (NCBI taxonomy): Eukaryota > Metazoa > Arthropoda > Insecta > Lepidoptera > Geometridae > Gymnoscelis > Gymnoscelis rufifasciata. Next base: position 3,627,967 of record OV815302.1, on the reverse strand, counting down.
ACCAATCCGCAAAGTAATTATTAGGTGTATTAGTGTACCCCGCGTTAAATGGATTTCAGGATCGATCGTTGTAAATTGTTTGGAGGTTTTTTCTATTCACGTCCGTAAGTGTTAACCCTTTGAATCGTTACAAGATACAAGATACAAAATTATTTATTTCCATAGTTTGGTTTTACAAATATTAGACACGTCAAAATAAATCACAAAAAAACAAAATAATCATAAGTGCTTATAGATAAGTAGGAAATAAATTTATGGTATCTGGTCGCTTCGCTTTTTTTACACTAGAGCAAAGAAGCGATTAGAAACTCTAGCTCATTTTTGTATTGAAACTTTACAATCATTATTTGTTAGTCTTGTTTTTGATTTTGTGTTGGAGCAGATTCCGTCCCAAGCAGTTTTGTCCTCAAGGTAATCCGATATATTATAATAAGCTTTTTTACAAAGATTATTTTTTACAATTTTCTTAAATTTAGTAATTGACAACTGTTGCAATTCTTTGGGAATCTTGTTGTAGAAGCGTATACATTGCCCTTTAAATGATACATTAACCTTATGCAGCCTAGTGGTGGGCAAAGCGAGTTTATATTTATTTCTTGTATTTACATTGTGTTTATCACTATTTTTTGTAAACAAATTAATATTTTTATGCGTATACATAATGGCTTCATAAATATATTGACAAATGACGGTCAATATGTTTATTTCTTTGAATTTATCACGTAGCGAATCTCGGGGACCCATATTATAGATAGCACGAACAGCCCTTTTCTGCAGTACAAATATGGTATTTATGCGTCCTACTCCAGCACTCCCCCACAGCAAAATACCGTATGACATAATGCTATGGAAGTAACTAAAGTAGACCAGTCTAGATGTTGCAATATTAGTTAAAACTCTAATTTTTTTGACTGCGAAAGCAGCAGAACTCAGCCTTTTCGACAATTTATCTATATGAGGGTCCCATTGAAGCTTGCTATCTAAAGTTATACCTAGGAATACAGTATTTTCAACGAGCTCTAAATTGTCGCCCTTTATTTTAATATCTACAGAACCTTGTTTTACATTAGGTAGTGAAAATCGAATACATTTAGTTTTATTTTCATTAAATTACACGTTACACGTGACCTCCGGTTGGTACTAAGAACAGTCTCTGGTGGTAGGCTTCGGCCGCGGCTTGTCACCACCCTCCGGGCTGGGCCAGTGCGTGAAGCGATTTTTTCGTGTTTCTTAATGTGGCCCGGAGAAGCCATCTTCTAGGCCTTGATGCTCCATCTTAGACCACATCGTCACTTTACATCAGGTGCGATTGTGGTCAAATTAAAGCTATCATAAAAATAAACAATGGGACCGTTTCAGAAGCACCATTGAATAAATATGTACTAATATTATAGAGCTGAAGACTTTGTTTGCTTGAATGCACTTAACTAAGGAACTACAACTACAAGTCCAATTTAAAAAATAAGAGCTCATTTATCGAAGAAGGCTAAAGGTTACTTTTTAATCCATAAAAAACGGGCAACGCCGTGATAAGCTAGTTATAAAATAAAATAAATATTAAATCCGCTTATGGAAAATAGTGGCAAATGAAAAACACAAGGTATTTAATAACTTCTTTTAAGTACTCAGATTCACTTTGACTGCTGAACGAACGACTGCATCGCTAATAAATCTAAATTTAACATTTAAGAAAAACCCCCGAATCCAATGCCTACATTTCCTTAAATGTAAAACAACATAATATTAAACTAATTGTAATGTGGACGCGATGCGCTTTCATTTGATACGCCACACTAGTATATATTTGAAGATTTTCTGTTTTCCTTCCCCACTCTCACCCCCATAACTTTTAAACGGCTCAACCGATTTTCATGAAACATGTCTAAGAACACACGGGCCAAACTCACCTTTCATACAAAAAAAAACTAAATTAAAATCGCTCCATCCGTTCGTGAGCTATGATGTAACAGACAGACAGACAGACAGACACGTCAAACTTATAACACCCCTCTTTTTTGGTCGAGGGTTAAAAATGATGCCATAGCTCCGCTCTGAAAAAAATCTCTCTCTGTAAAATATGAAACCTCAGTCGCCCGCCACATGTTGTGGTTGATTCGTGATTAATGAGTTATGTTCTTTCGTGGTTTTTGCTTTATGCAGTGTTCTCGTTGCAATGATATTCGCTGGTTGTATTAAACTAGTAAACTCATAGTGATATGATCTACTTCACTTTCAAAACTAAAGCGAGTAAGTAACACTATTCATTTGTCCTGTCAGAACGCGCCAACTGTAAGTCGCGTGGAACAGAAACGTCGCAGGATATACAAAATATCGTCACAACATTCATGAGTAATACCAGTATGTCAAAATGAATATATGATATTTTATAATTCGCACGGCTAAGGTTTGGAATACGCTTCCAGCTGCTGTATTTACTAATAACTACAACCTGAGTATCTTCAAGACAAGAGTGAGTTTTCCAAGACTTCTAGATCTATGTATGTGATCCATCTTCGTCCAAATCGACAGTTACCATCAGGTGAGGTTGGGGACAAACTTAGTAATAGGTCTATGTTTGTTCCCATTAAGTAATAGGTCTATGTTTGTTCTAAATTATGTGCATTCCCTTAGCTGTGGCGCTTTGATTCTGCTTTATGTAGAGATTGAAACTATATACATACACTAGTGGCCCGCCCCGGCTTCGCACGGGTTTTTATTCAATTTTTTTTCCAAAATTGTGAATCTAAACCATTCCCGGATCCCCTTGAACACACACAAAAAATTTCATCAAAATCGGCCCAGTCGTTTGAGAGAAGTTCAGTGACATACACACTCACAGAAGAATTATATATATAAAGATAGAGGTATATATATATATAGTTCATGCTATTGCAACACCATTTCAACAACTCCGTGGTTCTTATTAGTACTCTTACACCAAATCCCGTTATTCAAATTATCTTAATATGGTTAAAATCTGGGATAGTTCTGAACAGTATGATTTCATTGATAATATTGATTATTCCTAATTAATTTTATCAAATAGTTGTAAACTACTAGTATTCGTTATAATAACGCATTAATAGAATCGCTTAATAGCACACATTATATGTGTTATCATTATCACACTAATGTTTTCATTCTACTATTGTGCTAGGCGAACTGACCGGCGAAAATACCTTTCTGACACCTCTTAAATAACCATAAATTGTTAGCAAAAGTAAATAAGTTACTAAAAACTCGAAGTTATAATTGCGGAAGTTATCGGTGAAATTGGACTTTGTGACATTTTAGCGAAGTGTCAGCAGGTTTCCTATTTGAAGTGGGCTCGATCGTAGCTTGCCAGGCTAAATAATGTTCATAATTAAAAGTTTTCAGTGCCAACTGCGAACGGTGCACGCTTTTGATTCGGTCGAGGTTTATGGAGGCATTATTAAATTAAACAAAGTGACTCCTGTATTGTTTTTAAGATTACTAAGAAGGCTATAAATAAGGGATTTAGTCATAAGCTAGCAAATAAAGAAACCTCACCCCATTCTCAGCTCTCAGATGAAGCCGTTTTTATGATCTTTATAGCTGTAATAGTTTCTGCTGTTTATAGCGAGTCGCGATACATTTCGACGTAAACCCCAGAGTATTACTACAAAACAAATATTACCCCTCTTCAAAAATGTACCTGTATCGGTTTTAATTACATTTTGACCTTTTCATTGACAGTTGGGAAATCGAAGACTGCCCTGAAAGTGGGAACTTCGACCGTTAATTGTCGTCTTATTATAAACTGAAATCAAATCTTGAGAATTTCTGCTTAAAAGCATTTTCACTCAACGCGGTTCGTTCGTGTTAGATTTAATTAACCGTGGCTACGAGGAAGTAAAATGTGCTCGAATTTACTGGTTCCCTTGAGTAATGGATGTCACACGTATAGAATTATAACAGATTTGATTGTACAGAAAAATTAAAGAACATGTTGCATTCATTACTCTTGACTCATCATCATCATCAGGCGTAAGACGTCCACTGCTGGATATAGGCCTCCCTCAAAGATTTCCAGTAATTTCGGCTGGCAGCGGCCTGCATCCACCGTAAGCCATCTACCTTCTAGGTCTTCATGTCCACACCACCACATCGTCACCTTACATCAGGACCACATCGTCACCTTACATCAGGTGAGATTATAGTCAAATGAAGACTTATCGAGCTTAAAAAAAAAAAGTAAGCCCGCGGCCTTGAGTGTTTGGAGATATTGAAAAGTGGACGAAAATATTTGCTATCCATTTGCTATTACTTCCAGTTTCCGTGAAACAAAAGCGACCAAACCTTATTTCTACGGTTCCATACGAACAGGAATATGAAGTAAACTCCAGTGTACCGTTGGTAAAGATGTCATTTGTAAAGATTTATGTTTTAAACCGTTCCTTGAAATATGAAAGCGGAGTGGTCTGAAACAAAGCGCGCTCAGGTGTTCGCAAGCCATTGCGCGGCTTAGAGGAAACGGTGCTCGGTGACGTTTTGTGCCGGAGAGTGTAGAGGCGTAATTGCTCACCCTCTCAAACTGTGCCCGCGGCTTGGCGATGCATGAAAGAGAAACATTTATTGACACATCACAACACAAAATACAATAAAACAAAGAAAAACAACAAATACTTAACAACATAATTTTGTGATGCGTCAAAAGGCCCCGTCTCAGCATAATGCAACCCCACACTTAGAGCGCGGAGATGCGCTGATTTTCAGACAAGACCTTGGAACACAAAACATCACGCAACATGATCGGCTAATATTTTGGTACTGAGTTCTAGTAATAATTATGTATTTCGTGTGTGTTACTTTTGTAACGTGTTTAGGGTAATTTCAATAATGTTGTATGCAATTTGTACGAACTCTGAATTAGACTTGAATATTTGATTTTTAAATCTTGAGAGGTCTAATAGTAAACTAGCTTAGACACCACGGCGTTGCCTGTGTTTTTTTTGTTTTTTTCCCCTCAGGGTGACAACGACAACTACCTAAAATGACAACTTCTGAAAACGACAACTTCCGAATACGACAACTTTTTAGAATGTCAACTTTCAAAAACGACAACTTCCGAAAACGACAACTTTTTAGAATGTCAACTTTCAAAAACGACAACTTCCGAAAACGACAACATCTTAAATAGAAGTTGTCGTTCTCACCCTGAGGGATCGTCAGCTACCTAAATTGACAACCTCTCGTCTCTGATGTACCTAATGTTTTTAAATTTTCCTTATATCTTCTAAGTTATTTGTGTTTTGCTCGTGGTAAAAATATTATTGGTGTTTTTTATATTTACTGCTCATATTTTATAATAACCCTAACTCTATTCCATGACTATGAAATTTCCATGTACTGGACACTGGCAAAAAAGTGGCAAACTGCAACAGAATGAGCATTCGCTCGACCATACACACACCGCGCCCGTACGTTCGTTCTATTTTCCTTTGATGACAACGCGTATACTCGACCCTTTTTCAAAAGACTTTTGCCCCTGACTGTACTTTGATTAGTTTTTATCATTTTTACCATTTCATTAGTATGTCCCTAGTATATCAACAAACTAAGAAACAATTCATACTCGAGTGAAGTGCACTTTACTTTTCTCGAAATGCTACTTCCTCATTGCCTCATTGAAACTCTATGATAAAGGTGCTATTGCGTTCTTAAACTCCTTGGTCTTACTGGCATATTAAAATATGTCTAAGAAGAAAGCAGTATCTGTCAGCTTGACAATCCTAAAATGAAAATAGTGTTGATTTCTTTCATGAAATTATAATGAATTTCATAAAATCACAAAAAGGCAAAGACTGTTTATTAAATAATGGGTATAAATACAATTTCATGAAATTGAACTATAATAACACAACTTTATGGAGATGTGCTAATAGGGATTTATGTAGTGCAACTATAACTTTAGATAGTACGAGAGCCAAAATTTTACGAAATGCTGCTCATGTGTGCTTACCTGATGATTCCAAAAATATTATTTTACAATTGATGAATATTTGTAAAAGAGAGGTTTGTGAAAATTTTAATCCCATTCAGCAAATTTTTGAAAACAATGTTGAAAAAATAATTAAGAAACATCAAAATGTCATACCTGATATACCTACCTTTCAAAGTGTTAAAAGTACACTATACAAGAGCCGTAAAGATTTTTTAGAAAGCGACATTTTGGAATACAGACACTTGGAAGACGTAAAAGTGCCAACTGCTTTTTCCAAAAGATCTCTTATAGCCGATGATGGAGATACGGAAAGAATTTTAATATTTTCATCCATTACATCACGGAATATAATCAGAAAGTTTGCAAGGAGCGATAAATTGTACTTTGGTGATGGTACCTTTTACAGCGTACCCAAACCATTCTATCAGCTATTTACTGTACACGTTGATTATTTCTCAAATTTGAAGACAGTAAATGTTATACCAGTAGTATACGGTATAGTATTCGTGTTGTTCAAGCAGTTTCTCCTTGGTCTGTGTGTTTAATATGTATAATAAAAAATATCTATGTACGTATGTATATTATATTAAGTATATCAGATGTCTAGTACCCGTAACACAAGCTAAGAGCTTAACACGGGGCTAGATGTTGTTGTGTGGATTGTCCGGAAATGTTTATTTATATTTATTTATTTATTTTTAAATTTTCCCGCGAGAACGGCGTATAAATAGGCTATCTTTTCTTACTAAGTTTCTTACACTAAAAGGATTTTTCATATAAAGGAAAATTAAGAATACCAGTAGATCCTTATTGGTGGTATTGGCCCGGAAAATTTAAATCCATCAGCTATTGCTTTCTGTTTTTTTTAAATAGATTGAGAAGCTAAAGTTATAATGTTCTCTCTTTGAAGTAGTCAATGTTTCAGTTTGTATTCTTGAGATAACGATGTGACGGGTTACAGTGGCCGTCGCAGCCCCCTGCGACCAAAAAGGGTGCTGTTGTGTGTTGGGGCCACGCAGTCACCTTGCGCCAACCCCAGGTGACTCACTATATGCAATGATATTTGGATGCATCAGAAATAAATAAATTTGATATGTATGAAATGGACTCATATTACATCTAGGGTTCCTTGTACAGAATACACATTTTGCAATAAAAAGTGAAAATTTTAAATGTGCTAAAAAATTAAGTTTAGTGGTCACCCATCCAGGTACTGGGTGCGCGCAACGTTGATTAACCAGCTAACATTACGTTTGTTGTTCGTTTGTTGTATGGTCCCTTAAATATTTATTTATTATGTATTTTAGTATTTGTTGTTACAGCGGCAACAGAAATACATCATTACTCAAAATTTCAACTCTCTGTCTGTCACGGTTCTTGAGATACAGCCTGGTGACAGACAGATGACAAAATCTTATTAATAAAGTCTCGTTTTATCCTTTGGGTACGGAACCCAAAAAAGCAGGTTTCACATCATGTTATTTGTAACTCTCGACTTCACGAGGTGCTCCGACCTCATCCGGAGCATAAGTGCGCCTTTCAACTAGCAATTTCTACTGATATTTGACTCTACTTTTATTTATTTATTTTATATATTTATTTTTATAATTATTCCAAACGTAAATGCGACTTTCATCAAAAATTTTCCAAAATCTCCAATTTACTCGTTGACTGCGAGTGGCCAATAAAAATACATACATATAGTCGATAGCTGAATTTCTATGACGATTTTAGTGAAATATTCATTGGATGGTATAATTGGAGTACTTTGTTCAAATGCATATGATATCAAATGGATATCACTTCATTAGTTTGTTCTATGAATGCTTAATTATAATTAACGTATATAGGTGACCTGAGCTATAACATCAGCTGTTAATTAATATATTGACACTTGACGATGTGCCCATTAGATGGATGATATTATTAGATCACACGGTTGAATTAATGGTAGATTCTAAGTCATCTTAGGACTTACAAACATTCTTAGTTTTTTAGAGAAGCCATAATAAAAAAAAAATCATTAAAAAGTTTATCATTTAATTTCGTTATATCAATAATACTGCCTACATCTTGCAGTCACGTTCTCTTAATATTTACTTACATAGTGCAGGCAGGTGTTGGCAATAGGATTCAGGATAAAACACGATACACACGATTTGAAAGTCGAGATGACTCCAACAGCATTTTCATCTATGAATATTCATAGGCTTTTTACCATGGGAGTGATACTGTGTCCTCCAGTGTACCTCCCATGCCGATAATTGAATTTCTCTCGCGTGCTCTACAAACATGATAATGTTTTTCCATAATCCGTGTTTTTTGCTAACCAGCCTGTTTTAATACGGAGTGCTTGCTACATTTTAAAATATACGCCAGCTCGGAGTGGATGGCCCTTAATTTAATAAACGCATGTTATGTGTCACACGAGGAAATTGTGGTATTTACGTGTTTTATCTGATTTTGCATACTATAAATCCAATTGTTTTGTTTTGTTGACTGCTTCAGTGGCACGGTGGGCCAAGGCTCGGTTGCGGCGCAAGGGGTAGTAGGTTCGATTCCCGCCGAGGGGTCAATTGTTTGTATGTTCTGCAAGCATTTCTCCATCTCCTTTGGTAATATGTATAATGAAAAATATCTATATACGCATGTATGCCTACTATTTTAAGTATATCAGATGTCTAGTACCCGTAACACAAGCTTAGAGCTTACTACGGGGCTGTGCGGAGTATCCAGAAATTTTATGTATTTTTTAAGTACTTAGGATTGTTACATTTTTTGTTAGCCTATAGTGTCCCAGTTTTTTGTAAAATCCTCCTCCAATTCCTTCCAGTAATTTCTATAAAGAGCCGTTTGCTCTGAGCAACTAACAATATTTAAGATATTATTTTGCAAGAAAATAATATCTTAAATACCATAAACAAACATAGAGTGGGGGTCCTTGAAAAGTAACTGCCTAAATTTGAAGTCTTATACATAATAAGAAGATATATTAAAATACGTATTTTATTACCAGCAAAAAAAGCTTTTATGACGACAAAAGAATTTATAAGATAATATAAATACTTATGTCTTATAAGACATATAGTTATTTGTGCCGTGAATGAAGCTTGTGTATTGATTGAATTCAGTTAGGCTGTCAGTCTGTCCTCCTACAACAGGACTCACCCGACAAGGCCTGTTCCGGTCCTTGGAAATACGCATGTTTGTCATTTTGACGGTTTCAATAAGGTTATGATTCCGACTACAGATAGGATGGAGTGGTGGGGTGTTATATTTATCTGTCTCATACCACTAACTGCTGAATTCAAGCTTATTATGGCACTGATAGTCATATTAAGCAAACTGCACATGGCAAGTAAACAAATAACAAAAATAAACTTTCGCCGGGGACGTTAAGTATCGTTATAGATACTTATCCAAAACGGAATCCTAACGAAACGTAGTATTTGTGTTCATGTTCGTGAAAGCCGTCAACGCTGCAATAAAATTAAAGTTTAATCGCAAATAATCGGAAAACTTACTATAAAACTTGTTTTCCTGTTCGAAAGTTAAAGATTTTAAAACGGTTTAAATATTTTTTTATACCAAAACACTCATCAAGTGTCTATTTATTTTCCTGTCATACAAACTGAGGTCAAGTTCCTTCATTTCGCGCTATTCATTAAAGCGCACTGGGGTACCAGGTAACACGTATGCTATGCGATGTCCTGTCTATTCATTCTATGAAAGGATACGAGAGGACTGTGCAAAGTTTACTGCACTAGGCGTCACGTGGCTCCCCACTTAGCCATTCATTGCACCAACACCAGAACTTAGCTATCCATCTATGTCCTACGGGGTAACTAACCTCGCTGAATACACCATTATGCTCACCTACATCTACATCTACATACACGGCTCGCTCTGCTCGTAAAATACCAGGAAACTGTATGAAGTTTTAAAAACTTCTGTAATGAGTTTGGTCTGCACGGTTCAATCATAATGCCTCGGGTTTCACAGGAGCAAAATTTGCAGCGTAATTATTCTATTCCAAAGGTTCTGCGACTCAATTTATTGTTTGATTAATATTCTGTGAGAGTATTGGAGCAAGCTCCCTAATCGATTAACGGAGTTAGCAGGCCAGTGCTTACTGGGTCTCGTTTGATTAAATCCATAGCTTGCGAACACTAACCGGGCGTCTGAATTTCACATTGGCTTTCAATAATGTTCCATGGAAATTTTGGAATGCCTACGTCTACTTTACATTTGTGTAGGTTTGTACTAAATAACTGTTTCACTATTTTTAAACATCACTATTGTATTATTATGTTTCTCTGCAGATAGCGTCACTAAAACTTTAGTCTAGGAACTTCTATAGCACATTTGGAACAAACATCGAGTGTTATAGAGCGTGCTATACGCTACGAAGTTTCGTCGTAAATTATACGAATTCATATAATATTAGCTAGACGCTAGACAAACTAACAGCCTAGTTTCGGTCGAGAAGCTTCCATTAGCACTAATTAGAATTCCTTTAAGCCTCCGTAGCCCACCTGAATATTGCTACGTTTATTGCGGTTTGGAATATGTGAATAGGTTTAAGCATTTTAATTTATGTTTTAATCTTTATGATTTTATTATTATTAAGAATAAATAATTGCACAACAAAATAAATAGTTGTACAAAAGATGGGATGGTTTATTGTATGGAAGACATTAACATTAGGTAAGTACAAGATTTCTTATTAATTAGAAATAAAAAAAATGTGGAGGAAAATAACACATGAGTCTTATAACAAAGTATGATTACAATATTATTATTATATCGAAAATTGTGGCCACAGCGTCTGGTTTTTTGCTCCAACCTAACTATGTATATCGAATCGTACTTGTCATCCTCCGATTCAAGCTAATTAGAGAAAGAGCTGATGACAGACAAACCTTCGTTATTTAATAAAAACTGAATGTTTCTCGGTGCATGCCCTCAACTACAACCCAACTTCCATTTTCGCAGGTAATTCTTATCTGTATTAAGGTTGTGCATGCCACGCAGGGAAACTTTTAGTTTTTATAAATTTCCGAATGTCGGTTATCCTCGGCTCTTACGCTATACTAAAGCTAGTAGTTGAAACTCAAACCCGTGAATTTTCCTGTGAAAATTCAAATATTTCCAGTTTCAGCGTGGATATAACGAATTTAATAACGTGCGCTCGGTTCATTGCGAGTGGTAAAAGTCGAACACCAGGAAAACTACTGATGACTGCTTCAAAAGAAATGAATTTATATATATAACTGTGATACAAAATACGTATTCCAACTTTGTTAAAAGTAAATTCTTATTCGTTCTCTTACTTCAAATTAACAGCCTAATTTATAACGTCTAAATAGCTTGTCAGGTTATTTTTAAACCCTTGTTACTCTGCTCTGAAAGTTTTAGACAAATTAGTCATAATTTTGTTTATTAAACTTTAATAGCTGCGATGTATGTGGGCTTTTAAACAACAGCAGTAAATATTTTTATTGTGTGATTGAAGTTTGGTTGCTATTGTTCCAGAACAATTGTATTCGAAAGGTACTTTGCTATTGGATCCAGGAGTAAGGAATTTAATCAATAACAGATATTTCAGAAATTGAAATGATTGATTGATTGATTGATTGTTCGATATAGCAATTGGAATTTATTTCCTTTAGCCGTCTCGGCTTTTGGCTATTGGAAATCAAGTGGTTTAAGAATACGACACGTATTTGTTATATTCTAAGTGTCTAAGTTTTGTAAAACCAAACAATGGAAATAAATGATTTTGTATCTTGTATTCGTGTTTGACTTGAAAATTCAAACGAGACGATGATTGGAATTATATTAAAATTCCCGAAAAAATAGCCAGAGCAAACATTTTACTGAACCGGGATGGTTATTAAACCGTCACTTGAGATTGATCGAGCATTCCCATTGTATTGTATCGTAGATTGACAGCTAAATTGGAAAAGGGCGGATTTTTCTCTTTCAAAATAATTTATTTTTCGTGGGATTCCTGAAAAGTTGTTACTGTAGACATTTTTGTTTGGTGCGAGTTGTAAGTGGGAAATATAAGGGTCATTTGGCAGTGCCTATGCTCATCAGTGCGACAGGCGTGAAAGTAGGGCTCGCTTTACCGCGCTCCGCCCGCTTCCGTTCTGAACACCCCATTATTTACACTTGAAGAATCTACTTGTGGTACGTTGCTCATTAACAAGTAATTCCTCGGTGCCTATTCAGGTGGATTGACGAGATAACTGCCTTTGAGCGACACTGAGCTCTAAGCGGCGACAGTGGTATTAGTGAATCGCTAGATGGTCTTAATAGTTAAATCAATGTGAATAGCAGGTGGACTTTAGATTTGCATGTGTCGAGCCATACAGTGTTCCATTTTCAATTTATACCCGAAATTGCCTCCTGTTCGTTTGGTTCTACTTTTGACGCATCATGTGAAGTCAACACAACATAATGTTTTATGATTATTTTCTTTAGTTCCTTATACTCAAATATCTCGTAGTATGTACACATACACTGGGTAGGTACACAAGGATCTGCAATGGTGAACTAGCGCTAAGCGTGTGGTTAATGGCGTATTTGCACATCGTTAGGGCACAAAGTGTTCCTCATCATACGATTTTCCAACGCGTTTGACGTACAATTATTCGTTTGCTTTTGCAACTCGACTCGAATCTCTAATAGCGTATATCTACGATGATGGACTTTAAATTTTTTTTTAACAACATCAGGATTTAAATCTCTATGTTGACTAATATTCTTTTGTGTAAAGGTTTAATTTATAGTAGTTACCTATAAATAAGAACTCCAAAATTTTAAAAACTGATAAAGCTGCGTTGTTCTATTCTCAATGTTCGCTTCTCAACTCAGTATAATACATTGAAGCGAACTGTCAAAACAATGTTATTTCCTTGATAATTTTTGTTTAGACAATTTAGTTTTATTAATTTTAAACTGACCTGTCCATGTATGCCCTGTGCTTCTAAGGAAATATGTGTTGAATTTTTGACTTTGTAAGATTGACAAATTGGTTCTGGCAAGGACTTGACTCTAAACATACCTAAGACAACAATGTAATGATTTGAATTGTAAGCACGTCGGTCTTATCGTACTAAGGGTTGTATTGATGTCCGTAGGTGCAAACAATGCGTATCACCCATGTGAGTCATGTTCATGTGACATGGGTGGCATTAAGAACAGTTCTGGTTCTGGCAGGCTCCGGGCGTGACTTGAGTTCACTCTAGAGACTGGACCCGAGATTGACGACACATTATAGTGATTCGTAGTGCGGTTCTGATTAGCCATCTTGGCGAACTAATGGAACTGCTCTCCAATAAACAGCTTGTCATCTTATACTACGTTTCAAGTTTTCCTCTGAGTCCAGTTCTAAAACAGTATCCAATACTCCAGCTGAACATTAATGTTTCCACTGAAACGTGACCTTGTTAGAATATTTCAAGCTTCCATCCCTGTCGAGCCCGCATGCCTTAGTCTCTAACCGTCGGTAATTGAATTGCACATTATCGACAGCTGAAATTAATGAGCTGTTTCGCTGTTCAAGTAGCTTTTAGCTTTATATTTAGTAAATAAGGAAATTTAAATATAAATGGAATATTCTAGTTTAAAATGGGGCGTTGTTTTGATTACTATATATACCATAGCCATAGTCACTTAGTCAGTACGTAAATTCTATGAACAGTAAAGCTAGCGAACGGATCTGGGGTAATATTGAACTGCTTGATCAAATATAATTATCCATTGATCCTCTTATCGTATTACATTTAATTAACCAATGTCGATTGTCAATTAATTAAATGAAAAGTCTCTGTTCTCCGTTAAATGCGAAACTAGAAAACTAACTCTAACTCTTCTAACTTGTTTGTTTGCACGAGAGAGGTTGAAATTAATCGTGTGAAATTTGGCTGGTGAAATGTGTGTTTATTTTTGTTTTCTTAGCAGCAGAAAATGAAACAATCAATGGTGTTCCGAAATCTTTGAATATAATTCTTGAAACTGATGAGTGTAGCTCATCCGTTTCAACTTCAAATCAATTTTTTCAATTTTTTAAAATTTCAAATCTATGAATTTTAACAAATAGGATTTTTAAAATGTTGCGTACTAACTCTAACTCTTCTAACTTGTTTGTTTGCACGAGAGAGGTTGAAATTAATCGTGTGAAATTTGGCTGGTGAAATGTGTGTTTATTTTTGTTTTCTTAGCAGCAGAAAATGAAACAATCAATGGTGTTCGGAAATCTTTGAATATAATTCTTGAAACTGATGAGTGTAGCTCATCCGTTTCAACTTCAAATCAATTTTTTCAATTTTTTAAAATTTCAAATCTATGAATTTTAACAAATAGGATTTTTAAAATGTTGCGTACTAACTCTAACTCTTCTAACTTGTTTGTTTGCACGAGAGAGGTTGAAATTAATCGTGTGAACTTTGGCTGGTGAAATGTGTGTTTATTTTTGTTTTCTTAGCAGCAGAAAATGAAACAATCAATGGTGTTCGGTAATCTTTGAATAGAATTCTTGAAACTGATGAGTGTAGCTCATCAGTTGTAAATCTATGCATTTTAACAAATAGGATTTTTAAAATGTTGCGTACGTTAGCTTAAAGAGGAAAATTGAATTATGTTAACAGAATAGACTGCTAAACGTAATAGCTTAACGATACTAAAATTTCTAATATTACCATTAAAATGAGCAAGAAATGACGTGCTCCAATTCTGAATTTCCCAAATACATAGTTAAATTGTACTATTAGCAGCCTAATCCTATAATTAAATTTCCTACTGCTGCTGCAGTTACCACGCCATCCATCCAAATGATATTTGCATATTTCATGCTAGTTCCATGCCCTTCGGCCGCGTACGAAACTGGAGCTTCGTAACCAGTTGCGATTAAAAACTTTTTTGTACTTGTACGAAACCAGTTGCGATTAAATACTTTTTTGTACTCTTACGAAACCGCGGTTAACTTTTCGTAACTGGTGATGAGCAAAGAATTTGTATACCTTGTACGATACTAATTTCAAACTATTGTAGAAAGCGATAGCGATATTCCACATATATTGGAGGTTTTTCTGTTCATGTCCGTAAGTGGTAACCCTCTGAATCCTTACACGTGACCTCTGGGTGGTGCTAAGAACAGTCTCTGGTGGAAGGCTTCGGCCGCGGCTTGTCACCACCCTCCGGGCTGGGCCAGTACGTGAAGCGTTTTTTTCGTGTTTCGTAATATGGCCCTTAGAAGCCATCTTCTAGGTCTTCATGTCACATCTTAGACCACATCGTCACTTTACATCAGGTGAGATTGTAGTCAAATGAAGGCTTATCTAACATAAAAAAATAAATAATAATAAACTAATCTAATCTCTAGGTCGTGTTTAGCCTCATAACAGTTGATTTACCTTTTTTTGACACATGGAAGAAGTTGTAAAAATTTAATAATATTTTTAACCCCTGTTTATTTTGTGATTATTTGTTGATACTTTAGTTATTACCTCTCAAGTTATCAAATTAAAATATTTGTTGTTGGCTGTCGTTCACGAAAAAATTGGATCAACAGATTTACACTTTAAAGATTTTTTTTGACAAATTCCAATTCAAAAAGTTGTAGAACAAAATATGTTCGCCTGGTGCGTGCCCTTCACCCCCTTTTCGGAGTATATACCTTATTTTAAACACCTTGTATATGTATACTTTTTAGCACTCCACATTTTTAGCATTGGCAATTATTAGTAGTAATTATATTAATTGGAGTAACTTTTTGTTTTTATTTTAGTAAATTTTGTGTTTCATTTTGCTTACCACCGCCGTCCACAACCTTCCTGAATTAAATTATTTCCATACAACGGTTGTCTGGAAGAAACTTTAAACAATAAGACAGCCCATTACGCATGCTAGGTTTAATTTTACTATTTATAATTTTGTAGTTTTATTTATTGGTGTTTGTAATAAAGAATTTTCTATGTACATATCAATTTTAAACAGCTTTTGCAGCAAGTGAGGCGAAGTTTTAGCATTTTTGCATTTTAGATACGTTAATATTTTAATTTCTTTATGAAATAAGAGACTTTAAATTATCCATAACTGCTATAATGTAATTGATTTTCTAATACGAATAGATATGTAAAAATGGAAAAAGGGGATTTCATATGAAAAAAAATGGCAGATTTTTTTTTTCTGGCAGATACTTTCATCAATGGATTAAAAATCTGCCCTTAATTAAAAATACCTACTTATGGCTTAGCCGAAAATGGAATCAAACAAGTATGAAAAAATTAAAACTGAAAAACAAATGGAGATATCAATTCTATACAATGCCTAACTGTTATTTGGTTTAAGTACAATTCTACAATTGATTGATTAACTTCAGCGTCGATTTCTTAGGTACGCATGAGGAAAATAAAGTACCGCCTTGTAATTCATTACTTCATTACGATTTCTTATGTCGAAACCAGTTTCGTGAAAGGAAAAAAACCTATTGCTTCGTAACTAGTATCGTAAAAAGAAGATTTTTTCTTCTACCGTACCTGGTTACGAGACGCCAGTTTCGAACGCGGCCGAAGGCGTTCCATGGTATACCGGAACTTTAAAATAGGATGTCCCACCTATTACGTTGGAGGCACATTCCGACCTTAATTAGATGAGCAATCTTTGTGAAACGACTCTTGTTATGAAGTTTGGAATTCTTGCAAAAGCCTTTTTGGAACTAATTAAACTTGGGTGTGATGTTTTGCTGTGTAGCCTACTAATTTCCTTCGGTCCTAGTACTCGTAAGCTATTGTTTTATTTAAATATTCGGCGATTTCTCTCCTCCCTCTACATAGGATCACTCTGAATTTCTGTGAGGTTAATTTAAATACTAAGAGTAAGTCCTCAATATAACGGCACTCCCCATTGTTCTTTAGGGTACCTAAAGTTGATGAGACTTAGTCGTCTGCCTATCTGTCACCAGGTTGTATCTCAAGAACCGTGATACCTAGAGAGTTGAAATGAGGGATGATGTACTTCTGTTGCCGCTATAACAACAAATACTAAAATTCATATTTACCAACGTTGCGCGCTGCAGGTACTTGGAACACATCTTTTTGCACTCTCAAAAAAAACTATTTTTTATTGCAAAAAGTGTAAAAACTATACACGGAAGCAGAGTGTAGGTTTGTTAGTCCATCTCATACTTTACAAATTTATTTCAATATTCTACACGCTTTCTAGCCAAAGGATCGAGATCAACAACACCTTACTATCTATTCACCCTGATTGGTGCTTACAATTTTGCCTATACGGTAGCATAAAACATACAAATTAAATGCGTATAACAACGTCGACACACGTCCTTCCTAATCCTATATATCTATATTAATGTACATACCTATGTAAACAATATTTCTTATTAACTATTTATATTGTTCTATTTTTACGTTTTTAAAACAGTGTCAAATATATTCTTAAACTTCAAATCCTACCTATTTTCAAATAGACATAACACAGACATAAAATCGTTCTGGGACATCGTAGCTCCCGAACGGATGGAGCGATTTCAATTTAGATGTTTTTTTTGTATGAAAGGTGAGTCTGGCGCCTAGTGTTCTTAGACATGTTTCATGAAAATCGGTTGTGCCGTTTAAAAGTCATGGGGGTAAAACCGAGAATCTGCAAATATACTCGAGTGGGGTATCAAATGAAAGCGCATCGCGTGCCTATTACAAAATATTATGGTGTTTTACTTTCATGGAAATTAAGGCTTTGGAATCGAGGTTTTTTCTTAAATTTTAAATTTAGATTTTTATTTATTTATTATTCATTTTATCGCCTTCTTTTCACAAAAAACTTTGCGTAGTGCTCTTTTAGTTGTATAGTTGCATTGAAAATGTTGCCACGTATAATGTTCCTTGTGACATCACAAACTCTGAAGCCAAGCTCTTAAAACTTTTCTTTCTGCTGCATTTGCTATTCATAGGATGTAAATTCACGTTTATGCCTGGTGCCTAGGTGTATCTATGACTTGGGACTCCTATTATATACCTGACAGAAGAAATATCTTCATTTGGCTTTTTAGACACAAAAGTCAGGAGATTATCTGATGCACTTTTGCTAAGTATCATCTAAGGCAAGTAGCATTAGGAGTCAGGAGTCAACATTATAATAATAATAATAATTCTTTATTGCGCACAAAAATAACACAAACGTAACAAAAATATTCTTACACTATGCGAAAATTAGCGGTCTTATCGCTCAAGAGCGATCTCTACCAGACAAACTTGAATGGATAGAATCATTTAGACATTAAAGGGGATCTGTGTGAAAATATGAATTGTTTAAAGATACTTACAGGTTTATAAATAACAATGGTGACAAAAATGTATAATAAACTTATAAATATGTATATATATACATACTATATCCAACCAAATCTACACAAAACATGAATAAATACATAAACTAAATAATTATAATGTTTTATTAGTGACAAAACTGAATGCGTTTCAGTGGCTACAGGAAAATAGTATTCTTAACAATGTTTTCGAATATTGGTAGTTATTTGGCATGCCGGACCGGGACTGGTAAAGCATTACGCAGGCATAACGCTATGCTGGACTAGCACACACATGATCATGCAACAAAAAATAATTCACATAATTTCAGAGACATACAATTCATAATTTATTATGCGTATAATGTTTGTTCTTACAGTAAAGGTGAATAAGCACTCCTTTTGGCGTTATATCGATAGTGGGATAGTATCCGTATGCCAAATGTAAGGATATAGTTATATCATTTATAATGTCAAAAAACAGTAACACATTGGGGGTATACTTTTTTTTTTTTTTTATAAAAATTTAAAAATAAAATTATTTCCTTAACACCTTCAATATTTATATATTCAAGATATTTCAAGTGTATTAGAAACCAAAGGTTGTCAAAAAAAAGATTTGCTATTTTATAAGGAGTATTCTAGAAGAGTAAGAGTAATGATTAATGATACTAGTTTTATTGTTTTGTGGGGCAAAACAATAATACACGTATCATTACTGGAACCTTTAATATTAATAAAATCTAATTAATCTTCTTCGTTGAGTAAGAAGAAGTTTGTAACCTCGGCATCTGTTCTGTTTAAATGCTGCCTCGGCAGTGCAAACAGCAATTTAAAATTCAGCATTCATTCGGAGCATTTCAGTCAGAAACTCAGCCCGCTCCGTGAGTTCTGTATAATGATTGGATTTCCGAGTTCTATATGCATATGATACGGGTTTGTTCTAGACGAATAGATAATTGTTATTTTTAGTCATCAGTGGCAAAAGTGGCTTTGGGGTTTAATAGTAGTTTTTGGATGATTTTTTTTACTCAAACTAAGTTATTTAGATATAGATCTTGAAGGATATAACGTTTTTTTTTTCACTAAGCAAGTCTTTTGTATTTGTTTTGTGCCATCAAAATAAATATCAGTAAAAATAGATATTGCTGGACCATTAACATAGGTGAGCTTTAAAATACGAGACGTGTCACGAGTCTCGACATCTGATATACTTAATCATCATCATCTTCCTGACCTTATCCCACATTACGTGCGGTCGGCACAACATGTTTTCTCCTTCCATTTCCCTCTATCACCCGTCATCTCAACACTCACCTCTTTCTTACACATATCATCTTTCACACAGTCCATCCATCTTTTCTTCGGCCTACCTCTTCTCACATATCCATATACTTAATATTAATAGAAATACATACATAGATATTTTTTATTATACATATTAAACACCTAGACCACGGAGAGAGTGCTTGCAGAACATACAGACACGCGCCACTTACCGACAGTAAAAATGATCATCATGTATTGTATCATAAATCTAAATTTAAAATTTAAGAAAAACCCCCGATTCCAATGCCTTAATTTAATTATAAGTAAAACACCATAATATTTAGTAGTTAGGGCAGGCGATGCTCTTTCATTTGATACCCCACTCGAGTATTATTGCAGATTTTCGGTTTTCCTTCCCCACTCTCACCCCCATAACTTTTGAACGGCTCAACCGATTTTCATTAAACATGTCTTAGAACACCCGAGCCAAACTCACCTTTCATACAAAAAAACTAAATTGAAATCGCTCCATCCGATCGGGAGCTATGATGCCACAGACAGACAGAGACGTCAAACCTATAACACCCCTGATTTTGGTCGGGGGTTAAAAATATTATGTGCTATTAGGCTATCTAGTGTGCCCTAATTTATATTGAGATTGTTTACACTGAGTCCCTGTCTGTCAGTTAGCAGTTTATATTTAACTCGAAATATTCAGTTACACAATGCTTCCATATTACAAAATCCGGTTCCTATTTTGATGCTACGCGTAAACTCCGATTGACCTACATTATCTCTCGGAAACATTAATGCTATCGCAATTTCAACAGCCAATTATTCAATGGATTAACTTTTTCATTTCACTTGGTTTAATGAATCTGGGACAACGAAAAATATAGCTGATCAATTTCCTTAGCGAAACGAAAGCTGTATAAATAAATGTTTAAGGACAATCCACACAACAACATCTAGCCCCGTGATAGGATCTTAGCTTGTATTACAGGTGCAGTCAAGGGCAAAATAAACTGATGAAATAGGGTCCCAAAATAATATAAGCACTAAATTAAGTCAAAAGTTCCTGAACGAATTATTGTCGTTTGATAGAAGTAAAGGAACAAATAACGCGTCATTTGTGTGATAGCATTCAATTTATCGTATCTGGTCGCTTCAATTTTTTTTACGCTGGAGCAAAGAAGCGATTACCCTAGCTCATTTTTGTATTGACAGAACTGATCCTTGGGTCTGATACGTCACGCTAGAAGATGTTTTGAGACGTTGGTTTTGATTACCTACTTTTGCTGTTGACCGTACTTGGCTTCTGATAATATAAGTACTCAATATTATAGACATACTATATAGATATATTTTACTATACATATTAAACACCAGACCAAGGAGAAAGTGCTTGCAGAACGCACAAACACATGACCCCCTCGGCGGGAATCGAACCCGCCACCTCTTGCTTCGCAAGAACCTACGCCCACCACGCCACTGAGGCAGTCTGTCAGTGAATGAAATAACAGACTGATTATAATTACTATTTGGAAGTGATTGTAGCAGGAATTGCATAGATATGGTTTCTGTGCCAATTGCAGCTCTGTTCGGACTGATGCTATTATACGATGATTACATGTGAAAGCCTAATGTGTTTGAATGAAAAACAATGATATGACGTCATAATCATGTTATCGGTTTTCATGTGTCCGGATTTTACATTGTACACGTTGCATAGTATAAATTAAGTTGTTCAGCTGTCTGTTCGCGTTATACTAATATTATAAAGCTGAAGATTTTGTTTGTTTGTATAAACGCGATAATCTGAGGAACTACAGGTCCGATTTAAAAAAAAACTTTCAGTGATTGTTTGCCGATGTTTCGAGAAAGGCTTTTTACTTTTAAAAATATGTTTTTTTCGCGGTAATATCCAAAATCACGGGCAACGCTGTGACATGTAAATCTAGAATTCTGCAGATGGAGCGGCGCGCGTGGTGAGTGTGAGAGAACAACGCTCGAAAGCTACCCACTACTCGCCTTCGCTTACCTATCGAGTTACTTGTCTACTAAGGATCTTACTAGCCCCTTTTTTTTTGCAGTGTTTTGTTTTGTAGTGTTTAGTCAGTACTCTCTGTGCATTCGTTAATTTATTGTATTATGTATTAGTGTCATATCTGTGTAGGAA
This sequence comes from Gymnoscelis rufifasciata, assembly GCA_929108375.1. NCBI lineage: Eukaryota > Metazoa > Arthropoda > Insecta > Lepidoptera > Geometridae > Gymnoscelis > Gymnoscelis rufifasciata. The sequence goes on along the minus strand of OV815302.1, from coordinate 3,606,223 downwards.
AATCGAAAAAAGGCAATCGGATAACCTGCCTAAATTTACAGAGGGATCGTGAAAAAACATCTTTTCAGGTGTTTGTATACAACACGTGATTTTGTAGCACGTTGACTAGACCTTTTTAAACCTTAATTTTTAAATGTTCGCTGCGTGCATTACTGCAGCGCACGAGTAGACTGAACGAATGTTGTGTTGTGACGTCATCGTGTCGAGCGCCAGCCTGATGGAATCTTGAATCGCACTTTTGAAATTAAATGTCTCGGAAACTACTCCACGTATCGTAAAAAAATTCATAACAGAGTCCATGAAGAGCCAAACGGATCTCATGAGTATTCATCATTAAGGCTAATGTGAAAACTTCACAGTCCCATAGTAAGAATATCCACTTAGTAATCAGAAAGAGTTAAACGCATTGCAAAAATTATATAATTAGCACTCACATTGTAAACGAATGAACAGATAATCCTGTTTCAATCTAAATTATGTGCAATAATTGTGCTGTTGGGCCTCTAGCAATATCTACTTGGTCACAATAGCTTGCCAATTTTCGGCATACATGGTAATTATGTCCGCCCGACGCGGGTTCAGTTGCCTCCCTGCGCGGGTGGCACTGGGTAGTGCTTGACTTATTTTATTTTGTTTTTTTTTTTCCAGCACTGTTTATTATTTGTTGTCTTGTCAAGGCTTTGCAAATTTTAATGAGCTCCATGAAGAGTTTCATTAGCCATTCTTTACAATTTTATGGGAATAATTTGGTTGGAAAAACATAGACGAATATATTCTTTTCTTGTTTGAGTTTACACTGCAAGATATTATTATGTTGTAATTGTTGGTTAAACAATTAATGGAAGGTTTTCGGGTGGCAGTTTAACTTACTTCGTTAAGGTAGTAGAGGATGTTTAAACATAGGTTACTAATGTTTATAAGTAAGTTTTAGTAATTTTATTTCCAAAGTTGGAGCGACAGCGACTGATAAAAAGCTACTCACATTTAAATTTTAACGATCATGAACACTTGCATATTTTATCTATATAAATAAAAATGAATTGTTGTTCATTAGTCTGATTAAAACTCGAGAACTGCTGGGCCGATTGAGCGGATTTTGGTTTTAAAATGTTTGTCGTAGTCCAGGGTAGGTCTAAACGGTGAGCAAATAAGGAAAAATTGTCGGGAACTTTTTTACCCGTGCGACGCCGGGGCGGGCCGCTAGTTAAAAATAAAACTAGATATAAAGTTTCGTTATGAAAGAGATTCAATAGTATGTATAATGTCAGTAATTAAATTTAAACAATTTTAGTATCGGCAGCACTAGATGAACGTGGATGAAACCCATTGTTTCAAACGTTTCTAAAAGTAGCCCCGTTTGTTTTGACATGGGAAGATATCACCGAGCCGCTAATCGTGTCACGTCGTACAATAATAGTCCGCCGCGACACGAAACACGGTGTTCGGAAGCGGAGCAGTTTGTTACTTTCGTTGAAACTTTCTTGTTGTGGTTTGAGTTGCGGTGGAAATATTGCAATATATTACTAGCGTACGGTACGTGAGGTGGCGCTGGCGTACGGTTGTTGATTGGAAGTTGAAAACCGAATAAGGGGTTGCTAAGGTAAACTTTCTACGCATAGAGACTTTTTAACGGTTATTCCTACTGATATTATACTCAGTAAAACCGTGTTGGCTAATTGGGAGCGCACTCGACTTTCATTCCGAAGGCCGTGGGTTCAAAGCCCCGCCACGCACCTATTGCTTTTCTTCCTGAAAAATGTATGTGCGCTTTCAACACGTGCTTGAACGGTGAAGGCAAACATCGTGATGAACCCGACATGTTCTGAGAACTTTCAAGAGTTTGAAGAACATTTGATATTCACAACCTACACTTGGCCAGCGTGGTAAATTAAGGCATTATCTTTCTTGTCAAGAGAGAAGGCTAATTTCTCAGCAATGGGAACGTAAATAGTGGTGTTTATGTGTGTATTGTAATCATTCGAGTAGTGCCAAAATAAGTATGGTTCTCTGTTTCCGTTCTAATCAATCACCTATTTAAAATAATTGTATGAAAAATATAGAGGTAATATGTACTTACTTTACAATTCGTAACCGAAAAAATCCGCGTGCTTGTTAGCTTTTACGAACTATGATACTAGTTTTTGTTACAGAAAATTACGTATTTTACAGACGGAGTTTCAACACGCGACGGAGTTTACCCATACTACCATAAATAAACCCTTTTTTCTGCTTTGCTACACAAAAACTTTTGTCCCAGGCTTCACTAACAGATAATTATGATGAAAAGTATCTTACGGATTAAAAAACCTTCACTAGTTTGCATGTAAAGTCAATACAATTCAAACGTACTTTCTAGTACACCAAAATAAAACAAAAGTTACAGAATTCACATAAGAGGCCAAACGGCGGTCTTATCGCTTAAGAGCGATCACTTTCATGCATCCTTAGGATGGAAAAGAGAGAATTGGAAATACAAATTAAATGGGTGTGTACAATGATAATTAAACTTTTTTTATACATACATACATAATAATGTATAATAATAACATACAAAAATCATTATTTTGTAGAGAAATAAGGTATACTTAAAAACAGATTGATGAGTACCTGTATAGACAGATCACAATATAATTATTTATTATAGTTTACTCAGATAACACTCCTTAAACAGTTTTTTTTAATATAGACAGTGATTTCGCTTTCCTCGAGCTCTCCGGTTAAGAATTCCACTGTATAAAGGCATATTGTAATTCAAAGTAAAGTACCCTTAATTGATTGTTATTAGAATAATAATAATAAGGAAGTCAGTCGCTTCCGGTGTAGCAAGTGATATCATAGTTTCATGTCTAGACAGATCGATTGCCCTACAAGTCGCGTACTAAGTAAAAAGAATCACAAAAGTTTGTCTGTGCAGCTTGCTCCAACATTACTGGAGGCTGGTTGTCAATTTCAGCCTCTCCATAAGTTTTTAGTTAATGCAACAACTGTATTTTATAAGCTTGTTTTAACATTAGTTTAAACCTTATATCCTGGGATAATTAGAATTTGTGAGCCTGTCTTGCCATTCAGCTTACGTTTTGTTTAGTATTACGGCAATTACGACATTAAAATAAAAAAAAAGTACCTACAACAAAACAGTAAATTTTGGGTATGATATGATAACCAATTCCTTACTTATATCCTACTACTATTATAAAGGCGAAAGTTTGTAAGTATGGATGTTTGTTACTATTTCACGTAAAAACTACTGAATGGATTTGAATGAAACTTTACCACAATATAGCTTATACATCACAATAACATATAGGCTACTTTTTACCGCGGTAAAATATCAGTTTTTGCGGGAAAATCAATTATTGCGAGTGAAGCCCGATTTAGATTAAATTTGGCACGAACATAGCTGCTTTCCCAGTAAATTACAAAGCTGCTTTTTACCGCGACAAAATCCCTTATTACGCGGTTAAAGCAAGTAATAATATAAACTTAAGATGAATCCTATACTATTTATAAATGTGAATGTTAGTTTGTTTGTGACGCTTTCACGCGAAAACTACTCAACCGATCATCATGAAACTTTGTACACATATTCTTGGAGGTATTAGAAGTAACATAGGATACTTTTTATCCCGGGAAAATATGTAATTCCGCGGGACAATGCATTTAAACGCGGGTAACACCGCGGGGCACTACTAGTGTACCTATATGTTTTAAAACATATTACGGAATTTATGATTTATAGTATGTTAAACTATTAGCCGTCACGCAGTTTTGCGGGGATGTATACATAATTCACCTGAGTTTATTTACCCAGGTGCATTAATTAAACTTTTAGTAACACTTTATTCACCCAAGTGTTTTCGGGTGAGTTAAGTCTACTATTTAATACTGCCCCGTATTATCTTAATTATATTGTTTCTAGCTCTCTTTCGTCCGTATTTTAAAACATGGGATGAAATGTAATCCCAGCCTTCAGTCTTATGTTATGCAGCTTATATACAAAAGCTAACATAGTTGGTATGATACGATACCGACATATTGCGGGCGTACATACAAAGTGGTTTGGTTTACCGCTGAGTGCATAGCATCGGTAGCTGTAGATTCTGTGAACAGAAACCATGTTTTGTTAATTAGATGTTTTAGATGTTAAATCAACATTTTAAAATATATAGATTTGTTCCATTATTTCCTGATTAATAATGATTATTTTTTTGGCGCGCTGTGGCCAAAAATAGAATCCGAGAAAAGGAAAAGGAACCACAGCATCCGCCATAAACATGTTTGTTTTTATTTTCTCTGGTATCTCTGCTTAACGAATTTGAGCATATTATGCCGGTCCTCTTCTAGTAAATGTATACGTTATAATCTTAATATATATAAATCTCGTGTCACAATGTTTGTCCTCAATGGACTCCTAAACTACTTAACCGATTATAATAAAATTCGTACACCATGTGCAGTTCGATCCAACTTGAGAGATAGGATGGTTTTTACGGCGAGAAAAATTCGAATAATTTCCGGGAAAATTTTATACCCGTGCGACGCCGGGGCGGGCCGCTAGTATTATATACTAGCTGTGCCCCGCGGTGTTACCCGCGTTATAATGGATTTTCCCGCGGAATGACGTTTTCCCGCGGTAAAAAGTCGCCTATGTTATTTTTCAGGCTCTAGAGATTCTTTGTACCAAATTTCATTTAAATCGGTTCAGTAGTTTTTACGTGAAAGAGTAACAAACATCCATACATACAAACTTTCGCCTTTATAATAGTAGTAGGATGGAAAGATGACTTAATGAATGCCGCGCGTTCATGGTTCATTCAGGTCGCTCCTTACCACAACAGTTTTGTTTAAACAATAGGCCTTTAACCAACAGTTGTTGTCCTGATGATGATGGAACATACTAGTAGTCTAACAACGTCGAACGATGTATCGATGTCGTAACGATGAATCGTGCGATGACGCATATGCAATAATGACTAGCCAATACCCAATCAATTAATTCAATTCACGAGACAACTCTATTGGAAATAATTTAATGAAATATCTACGCTGTGACCTATATTAAAATCGTTGTAATCAAACACATTCCAATGTAACTTATTTTATATCAGGAAAATATTTATTGAAACAGGAACACGATCCTGAATAAAGATCAAAGGAGGATAAGGAAACTAATTCAAAAAAGTCCCAATAGACAAAATATTTTACCTTAGAAATTGTCTTATCATGAACTTTGTTAGATATAACGTTTTTTTTTTTATTTTTATTCTTTTGATAATTCTCTTGTTCCTGACCTTATTCCACGTAACATGGAGTCGGCACAACATATATTTTATTTCCACCCTCTATCTGAACACTCACCCTTTTCTTACACATGTCATCTTTCACAGTGGATCCATTTTTTCTTTGGCCTATCTCTTTCAATAAATCACAACCTACATTTATATCTAACGCTCTTCCACCAGAAAAATATCTGAGAAAATATTAAAATCCTAATGTTATATCGTTATAAAAAGGTTAAGTACAAAGATATTTTTTGTTTGAAATGCCATGAAACACGTGAACGGGTCTAAACATTTAAACGCCTCTGATATATTTATATCTATTTATAGGCCGGCACTAACACGTGCTCCTTCTGTAAAGGATAATACTCGAACCCCGACATTCCCAACAGCTGTGGACTTATTTTAGAATCATATTGGACTTTAATAAATTAGTTTCAATATCGCCTGGAATCGCATTTACGACTAAAGTTGCCCGAATGTTGGTAATTTCGATGAAATTGTGACTGTTTGATTTGTTGTTAAATTAAGTCAAATGTGCTAGTATTCTCAAATGGTTTTATTGTATTTCACCCACACAAGCTTTTGTAAATGAGTAAAGAGATGGTTTGTTTTTCCTCGTTCTTAGTTCATTGTTAGTTCAAACGTGTGCTTCTGATCTCTACATTGGTATTGTTCCGCACAAAATAGAAAAATGCGTGGCCTTTAGCTGCGTGTAATTAGGTCATTGTTACTCTCACAATCCCGTAGCGTAAATGTAAATAATAATAATAATAATGTTTTATTGCAGACACAAGATCCATTTAAAGTAAAGTTTACGTAGATATTCTCGCTTCGCTGTCAACTGTGGACTCAGTGCCAATTATGAAAGCTTTTAACGAATCAGCATTCTTCATGATGCAATAATGCTCTTAAAAGGTACACTTCTGTTAAAAGTAAAACAAAGTAAAACAATGCGTTGCGCAAATTGGTACAGTGTAATTTCATTAAATTGAACCATATCTCCTACTGAATATTATACCAAATTATGCAGTGCGATGGGCGTAATTGCTGGCAGATTAAAATAGACCGACATTTTAAATCTGTCCTCATTCTTTCGTAGAACATATTTGAAATACAATGTTATTGTTATTTTTCCAGATATATTATCATCTATCAAGGTTGACTAAAAAGTTGTGAGATTTCATAATGAACTGCTTAGTTCCTAAGCGAGGATCTAATGAGATTGACAGCGTTGAGCCGAGCGCGCCGCCCTACTATCCGTCGCAGCTGCCCTATAATCCCCATTTCATCGAACCACATGCCATAGTATCAGATCTAGACTTCATATACGCTTTGAGCGTTCATGGTGATCAACAAAACTCAATATTTCTTGATAGAGGGATTGAAAGAGCTCTGCTCAGACAACGCTCGCTTTACGAAGGTGTAAACGTCAACTTTGTACCGGTGAGTGCATTGCAGACCGTATGGCTAGTTTTTTTTAGCCTGCAAATGTAAATATCGTTCTTTTATAGCGAACGTGTGCTACTCAATAATAAACATAACGGTTTGATGTGCGTGATTAACATTGTACTCACAGTTACTACTATGAATTACAAAGATGACTGTTTACGTGCTCAGCTTTCTGAATCTCCGCTTTACCTAATAAAACATGGATCAAAGCGCGAAGGGTGCTCGGAATGCATCAGGCGCATGTACTGTGTTCTATTTCCGGGCGCGGGCGTCGGCCCTATTCCGTAAGCTAAGCTCATTTTGAACGAAAACATGCGTGAGCTCGGCCGCGGGGGCTCTCTCGTCGCAGCCACCATCGCGGCTCTCAACAGTCGAAATGGCGCCGAAGACAAGCCCAGACCGGCCAAAGCGCGCGCGCATTCCGGTTCGAACAAGTGTCCGCGAATAAAAGAAGAACCCGGTGAAGATCTTTCGCACCGTACTTCCGGTTACAGTGAGGATCCTCTGTCAACGGCTTCGGAAGCTTCGGAACGGGATTCCGCTTCCGTGCAATCTAGCGAGGAGCCGCCCCCTCAGGAGAGTACGTAATTCGCGTTCGCGGACAAGTCACTGACGTAGCGCACCTGGAAGTTAGCCAAACTTTAAATAGCGTTTCGGAGGTGACTCGTACCGCGCTCGTCGCGCAGTGTCACATCGGCAGAGCCTCATGTCCGACTGCGAATACTTAACGGAGCCTTTTGACGAGGCACAGGCGGAGCGCGCGACGGCGGTGGCCTACGCTCACCCCGTCGTGCGCTCTTACCTGTACTCGCCCATGGGTGAGTTCGCGGACGACGTCAGGCTCCTATCGTACAACGCGAACTTGACCGACATTCCCGTCACAGGCGGCGACTCCGACAGTCCCGACGAGGCCACGGTGAAGTGCACGGCGTGGACGAAGACCGCGAACAACCTACCCAACTCCTCCGGCACCGAGTCCAGTTCATCCAGCGACGAGGAGTCGGACGGACGCCACTATGAATCCCGGGGCGAAAGCAACTACCGAACCTTGACGCCGAACAGGCGGCTGGATAACTCGACGCGGCGCGATGACGATTTCAAATGGATGCCGACCGGTAACATAGTGGACGACGACGTCACCGAGCCGGCCTCGATGGATGCGAGGGCGGAGGATTACGGCTCGGCGAGTCTGGACAGACGGCGTCGGCCGCCGTCGGACCGGAGCGATCGGGATCGAAAATCGAAATCATCCGTGGCTTCGAAGCCGCCTCAGCACCCGAGTGTTCGGGCATCCCCGCGACCGAGGCGATATCGAGGGGATGAGGTGGAGACGCCCGAGCTGCAGAGGCGGTGGAATTCTTATGAGCATTTCCGATACCCTGAGCCGGGCGGGGCGGGCGGGCCGGGCGGTTGGTGGCCGCCGATGTGCTGGTGCCACGGGCCCCCGCCGCCGCCGTGCTGCATGCACGACCGCTCGTGGCCCTCGCACCCCTCCCTCCCGCAGCCCGCAGCTCGAACCTACACCAAGGTACGAATATGCGAATATAATACACCCGATTTGAAATCACCAAGCATGCAGAATTTATGTTTTCTGCTCATATCATGCCTCGGTGCTCGGTGAATATTTTTAGGAGCAGTTGTGTTTATTTATGTGTAAAATATTTCTCTAGCGTTTTTTGTATTTAACTTTAAAATTACAACGCTTGGACTAAACAATGTGAGATAAACTTATTGAAGTTAGTTGGCAAATTTAATTCTACCAGTGATTTCTTCCATCATTATTTTAATTTATCTTACATTTCGTACTACGGTAAGTTGTAGATAGCAAAACATTCGAATAATAACAAAAGGGTCACCAATATCTGTATACTGCATAGTATACAGCATATTTGTTCAAATAAAGTATTTAAATTAAAAAAATAAATAAGTTAATTACTGCATATATTTTCAATATTTTTGAATAATTAATCAATTGATTACTCACGCCATAATTCATAATAACCTAATGCCTGGTTTAAAAATATAAGGATCTTGTCACACTAAGGGCGGTCAGGCGTTCCGCGTTCAGAACATTTTATTTGTATATGTTGTGTCTTTAACGCGTGAGGCTTGATCGCCTTACCGTTCTCTGTAAGAAACGACCTTAAACCCCCAATCAATAGAATTCTAGAATCTTCCATTGTTACAGAACGATGCAGAAGACCGAGTACGACGGCTGGAGGCGGACAAGGAAAGCCTGCACCTGCAGGTTCAAGTTCTCTCGGAGCAAATCCAAGCACAGAGCGAGAAGATGGCCGACCTAGAGCGAGCGCTGCTCGACACACGGCAGCGGCTTGATGACAGCGATCAGAGGCTGCAAAAGGTAAAGAATTTTTTATTGGTTACTAATAGGCCACTACACTATACAAAGTCTACTTATTATATCACTATTAACTGTTGGCCCGGTTGGATTCATTGGTTGACGACGTCCGCTGATAATTCGGCCGCTAAAATTGTAGTTATTATTTAGTAGTTAGCATTTAAATCGAAATTGTATCTATATTTGCACTACCAAGCCAAACATATAAAATTAAATCCTAAATATTTCTGGACAATCCACACAACATCTAGCCCCGTGGTCTTAGCTTGTGTAACGGGTACTAGACATCTGATATACTTAATATAATAAACGAACAAATATCGATATTTTTATTATACATACTAGCTGACCCCAGCAAACGTTGTTTTGCAAAATGAAAAATAGATGTTGTCCTATTCTCAGACCTACTCAATATGCTCACAAAATTTCATGAGAATCGGTCTTGCCGTTACGGAGGAGTACGGGAACGAACATTGTAACACGAGAATTTTATTTATAAGATTACCTCATGCGCCGCGCCGTAAAATTAGTAATTAGTAAATTAGTAAATGAGTAAAATTGTAGTGTTACATTTTAAATCTAAATTGTATTATATTTGCACTACCAAACCTCATAATATCTAAGTTTCATTGATGATCTTTTAAGATGATAACATAAGACCGCAAGCGTCAATAATAACTAACCATATAAGCTGAATCTTGTCAAAGTCGTCACTCCAGTTACCCAATACATAAATATAATACGAGTAGATAGGTACGGTACGGACCCAAACTAGACCACGAGATAAAGTTTCTCAGCTTCCAAGTTGTATTGCACTTACTGTCAAGTCCATTGTAATACTGTTGTCGTCTGTTTACGTTAAATCACAGCGAGATACCGTTAACTGTTTAGCATTCAGCATGCCCTAAATCCTTAAGGAATTGAACTGGGAGGAATTGCATGTAGAAAGGACGTTGATAAAAAAATAAAACTTAATGCCACGCGACTTCTTCGCTTTTAGGGTGATAAACATATTTTACTGTAGTTAAATGTAGGTTAGATTATGTCAGTTATTAATTAGTCATATACGTTTTTAAACTGTTGTGGTTTTAACAATATTAAAACTTGAAACAGGTAACATACCATGAGTAGATTTTTTTTAAGTTTTATGATATTTCGACACTGTTGCAAAACAGTCTTATCATGGTATGCTACCCGTTTCAAGTATTAATAAAGATATGTCATATTTTAGAACACAATCTTTGTCCAATCTATATCAAGTTTTAAACGAAAAGGAAATGCAAAGACCGCGTGACAGCCTAGAGTCTGTACTGTTTTGCTAAATTACCTAATATCCATTGCGTAGAAACTTCAAAAACTAGGCTGAGTCTTGTCAAAGTCCTCACTCCCAGTAACCCAATATGTAAATACAATAGTAGATAGGTACCTAACCTAACCCAAACTCGACCACAAGACGAAGTTTCTTAGCTTTCCAGTTGCACATACTGTTACGTCCATTGTTATTCAGCTGTCGCCTGTTTACGCTTAAATCACCGCGAGATACCGAAAACTATATCAGTCAGCATGCCGTAAATCCTTAAGGATTGGACTAGGATGTATAATGGACGTAGATAAAAGAAAATCTTATCGCTTCGTTCGCGTTAAATTGGATTGTAGGGTGGAAAAAAAATCAGTAGTAACAATTATGTCCTCTTCTGAAACTCAATCTGGGTTGTATCATCATCTATCACTTCTAGTACATATAAACTGCTTGGTTTAATTATGGAATATATTATGGAATATCTATTATGGAAAATTTAATATATGGTATAGATATTAAATTATGAGATCTGGTAGATAAAATGGGAACATTAAGCTTGTATACAACAAGTAACGAACTTAAAATAATCTCGAAATTTATCCGGCAAGTATAAGGGTTCAGAATAGGGGCTTAGCATTTAGTTTAGCTTAGCTGACGCAGATTTCCATATCATTTAGCTCAGTATGTATAGTTTATGGAAAAGTTCAGGAAACTTAAAGCTAAGCGATCTAAGCTAAAGTAGTTCTTAGGCTAATATCTCAATTCTTTGAGCTTCTGATGTTATAATATCCTTAAAATAAAATTAACTGTACTGTTCCTTCTCCACCACCTTATTAACGAAGATTTTTTTTGTTCTGTTTTCACAATGAAATGGGTTTGTCTTGTTTGGATTTAGGTGATGTGTCTTTAAGTTGGCATCATAAATCAATACCCTCAAGAATGGGAATGGGCAGCACCATCTTTTTTCTAACGCAACATCGCACCGGTTTGGTTCAACAACAACGCAACACCATCTTGCCCCTTGGTCCAAAACTCATCTTAGTCGGTCAAGAAGTCTAATAGTAGATATTCAACGGCTAAAATGAAAGGCATAAAATAAATTTAAAAGTAATTCTTTACCGGTCTACATCCTAGCTACGTTCCTGGTTATCATGCCTATTGAATAATCATAGCGGCTGCAATCCTCGCTCAGACACGGCCGGGTTCTTTGCGAATCTCGAGAGCATATTACCGGATAATACCGGCTGAATCACTAGTGCAAATTAAATAATTCCATGTTGGTATTCATGGCGCACCGTTGTCGAATCTTGTGATTTAACGAAGTAGAATCAGTTGATTTGGTGCGTAGTTCTAGACAGTGATGTGTTTGCGAAAATCAGTTATCAGTATTACTTTCATCTCTGCTCTGATGCTATAGCCGTGTTCTTTTATGCTACATGTTTTAATCATCGTGGACTTAATGGCCACTAACTTTGGACTGGGTTAGGTTGTAGAAAGGAAGCTGATAAAAGAAATCTTACAGCTTTGTTTGCGTTCAAAACGGATTGTACGGTGATAAACATTTATTTCAGTAGTAACTATTATGTCCCATCTGAAACAAAATGAAACTCTAATTTATACCAAATTTAAAACGTTTAGGAATCTGAAAGACAGATTGACTGAGATTGTAACTTTTTCGAATTTATTAGTTGACGTCAAGATACTTATTTATTTATTATGTTTATATCATCGTGGACTGGATGGATACTTATAAAAGTGGTTATTCAGAACCACTTTGCCATCACCAAGTTGTAAAAACTGGAACTAGAAATTTAATAAAATACCCAATAGATTACAGTGGCATCTTTCTTTGAACACAACACCACTAACTCCGCGCTCGCCAACCCGTCTACCAAGCGTAGCAAGTATGGCAACGTTCTGTAATTCATGATTTTGTCGAAGAAAAGGCTTGTAGTCAAGTCCAAAATTCTATATTGTATGGCTGAAGACAGGGACATAAAATAAATAAAAAAAGATTTCGTCACTAATCACACAGCATCACCTAACCCCAACCTAAGCAGAGCTTGTACTATCGGTGTTAGGTGACTGATACACCTTACTGATACCTTGAAATAAAAAACAATAATACGAATAAAAAGTTTACTCGTCAGATCCTAGCTGTGTCTAGTTATATGTCGCCTATTGAATAATCATAGCGGCCCCAATCCTCGCTCAGACACGACCTGGTTTTTTACGAACCACGAGAGCTCTTACCGACTGAATCACGAGTCCAAATAAAATAATTTCATTCATGGCGCACCCACAGACGAATCTTGAGAATCAACGAAGTAGAATCATTTGGTACGTAGTTCTATGTGATGTGCTTGCAATAATCTGTCGCATAAAACAAGCATATTTGATATTCATGTCAAGTTTGTTTGCTAATAGGTATAATGTGATTTTCATAAGGGGAACAATAATAATGTTCTTTGCCTGGGTTAAACGTATTTACTGACGGAAGTTCCTTGTTCAGATTCACATACTGACAAATTTGATTACACATGAAATATTACTTCATGAGGTAACCTTATGAATTGTTTTTAGAAGGTACTTAGCTAGATTCTTAATGTGAATCGAAGTTATTATTATAAGTTCGAACAAACCATAAAAGGAGAGTTTTCAAACTCCCATTTTATGTGTTTTTGTTTTTCATCTATTTTTAACCCCCGACCAAAAAAGAGGGGTGTTATAAGTTTGACGTGTCTGTTTGTCTGTCTGTCTGTCTGTCTGTCTGTCTGTCTGTCTGTCTGTGTGTCTGTCTGTGTCACCATAGCTCCCGAACGGATGGAGCGATTTCAATTTAGTTTTTTTTTTGTATGAAAGGTGAGTCTGGCGCGAGTGTTCTTAGACATGTTTCATGAAAATCGGTTGAGCCGTTTAAAAGTTATGGGGGTTAGAGTGGGGAAGGAAAACCGAAAATCTGCAAATATACTAGTGTGGGGTATCAACTGAAAACGCATCGCGTCCACATTACATAATATTATGTTGTTATACATTTAAGGAAATTAAGGCATTGGAATCGGGGGTTTTTCTTAAATTTTGAATTTAGATTTATCTTATATAATATCGAGATTTATGTACGAACGAGTATACTATAATATAACTCGTGTATTATTTTAAGTTTATCAGATTTCTAATACACATAACAGAAGCTTAGAGCGTACCACGGGGCTTGATGATGCTGTTTGGATTGTCTGGCAATATTGATTTATTTTTCTATTTACTTCTAAAATCTGATAATACACTTAAGAGTAGTCAAGTCAAGTCTGTTCCTCTGTCATACGTTTTCATCAAACTTTGAATAGCAAAAGAGATTTCAATGTTGTCTCAGTTTCAATTTACGTCCCGCGTACCTTACGGCCGTAATGCCATAACTCTCAATGTATGTTTATCTTTTTCATGTTTGTAATATTGAAAGCCATAACGTGGCTGAGGAGAATTCTAGCGAGCTTTTACTCCGGCGAAACACATCTAGCAGTTTATTTACTCCGACGTCGAATTCGAAATTTATTTAGATTTTTACTGCTGCCGTGTTCTGGTTTCTGTCTATCACTGAACAATCCATTAGATACGTTTGAAATAATTATGACTCAAAACTTACGGTATTGCGTTGCGATGTCTAAATTCCATCTGGTTTCTCCATCAGTATTTACAGACATACACAGTTTATAGTTAATTTAAAGATTTTGATATATATGCTGAGTCGCATCCAGCATTCGCATCCAGCGAAATGGAAATGACCAAGGAATGTAGTTAGTTAATTTTTTTTTTGCTTTGTAAGAGTAAGTTTGAAAGTGGCACCAGTTACGGATAAGTTGAGAGGGTATAGGTTAGCGTGGTTTGGGCATGTTATGTGAAGGAACGAAAGTCATGTTACGAGAAGAGCGTTAGATATGAAAGTGGATGGATATGTGGGAAGAGGGAGGCCAAAGAAAAGATGGATGGACTGTGTGAAAGAAGATTTGTGTAAGAAAGGAGTGAGTGCTGAAATGACGGGTGATAGAGGGAAATGGAAGAAAAACACATGTTTGGCCGACCGCACTTAGTGTGGGACAAGGGCAGGATGATGATGATGATGATTCATTTTAAAAAACACATAAAACTCGATTGGGCTAAACAACCATAGGAACAACTTTTAGGACCACATAAAATATTAGCATTACACTATCAGTGCGCATTCTTGTTATATTCCAACAACGTTACGACGTTCTAATAAAGTGAAATGCTACGTGCGTCGTCTATCCACCGCAGATGTGGTAAGGATATTATGATACGAGCGCGCTTCTTGAATACCAACACAGGTATTTCCTGAAATTCGCTGCAGAAATGCATGTTTTACTGCCAGTATGAAAACTAGGTCGCACACGATTTTAAAATGTTATTACTACGGAACAGACCGAAACTATGTGGTTATGGTAGTGTAATGTACAGCACGGTCTATTTTGAGAAAAAAATACTGGACTTTCCGCATAAAGTTATTGGGCGGACGATAGTTTTGTTTATAAAAGCGTGTTAATTTGACGTTAAAATAAGCGCTGGGAATTGCTTGTTTTGAAAGAACCAAGCAGGCGTGTTAAATTAGGTATGCGTTAGGACTATTTATATCACCCTACTGTTATTTTTAGAAAATGTTGAAAGCTGATTTTCTTTGCTTGAGTATATTTTGACTCTGATGTAATTAGCTACGAAATTGTTATGGGTTTTATTTTCAGTCAGCGTCAAAATAATATAAGTGGTAGCGTTAAGGGAAGTCAAAATAATCTGAAAACATGAAACGAAAATTATATAAGCAGTTCGAATCATCATAATATTGTGTGCGCCAACAGTGGACAAAATATCTCAAAATTAATCTAAATTTTAAAAATTCTTGTTTAATAGCTTGTGTTACGGGTACTAGACATCTGATTTACTTAATATAATAGACATACATACATATAAAGATGTTTCTTTTATCCCACATATTAAACAAAGAGGAGAAAGTGCTTGCAGGACATACAAACACTTGACCCCTCAGCGTGAATCGAACCCGCTACCTCTTGCGCCGCAAGCGGGCCTTTGCCCACTGCGCCACTGAATCAGTAAAATTAATTAAGTTCAAACTTAATTTCAATATAATAGTTTAGTTAACTATCAAATCAGAAATTCAATAATGTATATATCTTTAAGTACATAGTTATTTCTGAAGTGTATTAAATTTAAACTCAGTTAACTAAACCGGCAGCCGAGGTAAACAAAAAGTCTTGTTCCGTATCACGATTACTCGGTTCGTATGCTAATACGATAGCCTGAATCAGGTTAATGTTGGTATAAAACTAATAACCGCGTGTGTTTCGTAATAGGGAATTTCCGGAAGTAAATCTTGTTCTGATTTAGAGCCACTATTAGGTGCCGTAATCTAGATTAGTTCGGGTACATACGTTTTGTTTTTCGGTTTGTCTTAGTGGCTCAATGAACTTTAAGCCTTAGTATGCGGCGTAAGGAATTCGATTCCCGCTTAGAGACACATTTTTGTATGTTCCTTAAATTTATTTAGACTTCCTTTTTGAGTTGTTGTGTTCAAACAAAAAAGGGATTATATATGATTATATATAAAATCATATATAATCGTAAATTAAATAAATATGATGGGCACAATATGGCTGGCCAAACCAAAATACTTATCCAAAATAATATAAGCACAGATATAGGTACAAAATATTTCGTAAAATACGTCGATTCGAGCAAACACTTACTTATTAAAATGTTGGGTTTGAGTCGGTAAAAGCTCAGAAAAGTACACAAATTCCAGAAGTTAATTTATTGAATGGTTTTAGGCGAAAGGAAACAATGCCGACTCCGTTATAAATCTGTTTGGATTGTCGCGTCCTTATCTTTAACAGATCGTTCTGGTTTTAGGAGGGCATTAACCTCTGTTAAAAAGTAAAACGTTTAACGAGCATTTACAACTTTTACGATTGCATTGGGAATGAAAACAGGGGTTTTCATTTTAAGTTTTGTTGTCATGGTGCAGAAGTAATCAAATTTAATTAATAAACCACCATATCCCTGTTTTCCAATGTATCTTTACAATAAAACTAATTTGTTTATTGATATCACCCCTACTTGCGGCGCAACAGGGGGCGGGTTTGATTCCTTACTCCTTGGTTTTTAATATGTATGATAAAAATATATATTATATTAACTATATCAGATGTCTAGTACCACAAGCTTAGAGCTTACCGCGGGGCTAGATGTTGTTGTGTGGATTGTCCGAGTATATAAGCATTTTAAATATGCCTCGCAACATTAAAAAAATACTTTTAATATTCAATATAAATTATAAATAAGAAGAAGCCATCATCTTTATTGTTTAATTTTGAATAGGTAAATCGCCTAGGTACTTAATTACTACGTAACATACCGAAACTTTATGGATGTGGTAGCGTAATTTACAGCACAGTACGGTACGGTCTATTCTGGGAGAAAAATACCGTACTTTCCTGAAGTTATCGAGCGGAACTTTGTTTATGGGACCGTGCTAACTTATTTTACTCTACAAAATGAGTACTGGAATGTACCTGTATCAAAACTAACTTACAATGCCCTGTTAAGATAAAAAAAAGGATCGTTTTGCCCTAAGACAGTTATAATTTCTTCACGTAAATTAATAAAACTGCGCGTAAGGGTTATCGTTTATTCACAAAACAATTAACATTATTCGCAGGAAATGCTCCAAAGGTCTTCCCTGGAGACGCAAAAGCTAGAGCTGCTGTCAAAGTTGAGTGAAGTGCGGCTGAGGGCGGCCGAACGAGGCCTGCTGGAGAGATCGCCGCCTCCCGAGGCCACTGTTATTCCGCTCACGAGGCCAGCACCGCCTAGGGTAAGTGAGAGAACATTAAAAAAGTGTGTACCTAATATGGTATAACACTTGAGCATTTTCACTGTGAAGTTGTAAAGAGCGAGGCTCGAAGGAGAGATCGCCGAGGACGATGTTTGTCACTCACGAGGCCAGCACCGAATATTTTTAATCAACTTACGATAAAAATTCCACTGATGGAAACAAAAGCTAGAGCTGCTGTCAAAATTGCTGGATTGAGATTGAGGCGATTGATTTGATGAATATCAAAAAAGAATCTTGTATTGTCTACTATTCACACATGCCTACATTAAGACAGCGCTGATCATGTCCCACATTCGTTTGGTGCTGAAAGTCTTTAATATAATTGTTTCTTTCCAGACCCCGCCAGCGAACTACGGCCGGCAAATCGAGAGAAACACGCACATGTACTCATCCCTCCCGCGGTCTTCAATGGTGACGTCCGAGTCGCGAGTCGCGTTCGGTAAACTGAGCAACGCGGTGGTGGTGCGCGGTCGCGGACAATCTGTGCCCAACCTAGGTCTCTGGGGGTGCCCGACGCATGACGCGCTTACATCCCCCCTCTAAAAGAATTACCAGTATTTTATAATCAAGTGCTTACATCCCGCCTTCGAAAGGAAGTTACTGTTCTATGTGTCCCTTAGACTACGAGTATGTTTGAGTGTAACAATCTGTGCCCAACCTAGGTCTCTGAGCGTACCCGACGCATGACGCGCTTCAATCCCCTTCTGAAAGAATTACCAGTATTTTATAATTGAGTGCTTACATCCCGCCTTCGAATGGAAGTTTCTGTTCTATGTTTCCCTTAGACTATGTTTGAGTGTAACAATCTGTGCCCAACCTAGGTCTCTGAGCGTACCCGACGCATGACGCGCTTACATCCCCCCTCTGAAAGAATTACCAGGATTTTATAATCAAGTGCTTACATCCCGCCTTCGACAGGAAGTTACTGTTCTATGTTTCCCTTAGACTACGTTTGAGTGTAAGAATCTGTGCCCAACCTAGGTCTCTGAGCGTACCCGACGCATAACGCGCTTACATCCCCCCTCTGAAAGAATAACTAGTATTTTATAATTGAGTGCTTACATCCCGCCTTCGAAAGGAAGTTACTGTTCTATGTTTCCTTAAGACTATGTTTGAGTATAACAATCTGTGCCCAACCTAGGTCTCTGAGCGTACCCGACGCATGAAGAGCTTACATCCCACCTCTAAAAGAATTACCAGTATTTTATAATTGAGTGCTTACATCCCGCCTTCGAAAGGAAGGTACGGTTCTATGTTTCCTTTAGACTATGTTTGAGTATAACAATCTGTGCCCAACCTAGGTCTCTGGGGGTGCCCGACGAATGACGCGCTTACATCCCCCCCTCTGAAAGAAATACCAGTATTTTATAATTGAGTGCTTACATCCCGCCTTCGAAAGGAAGTTACTGTTCTATGTTTCCTTAAGACTATGTTTGAGTGTAACAATCTGTGCCCAACCTAGGTCTCTGGGGGTGCCCGACGCAAGACGCGCTTACATCCCCTCTCTGAAAGAATTACCAGTATTTTATAATTGAGTGCTTACATCCCGCCTTTGAAAGGAAGTTACTGTTCTATGTTTCCTTTAGACTATGTTTAAGTATAACAATCTGTGCCCAACCTAGGTCTCTGAGCGTACCCGACGCATGACGTGCGTCGACCCCTCTGAAAGAATTACCAGTATTTTATGATTGAGTGCTTACTTTCTTCCCCCTGACATACACTTACATGTACTTATCCCTCCAGCGCTTTAATGGTGACGTCCGAGTCGCGAGTCGCGTTCGGTAAACTGAGCAACTCGGCAGTAGTCGCCGACAATCTATGTCCAACCAGTGTCAGAGACCTACCCTGGGGGCGCCCAACGCGCTTAAATCCCCCCTTCCCCCTTAATTTTAACAATTTTTTGCCAGTATTTCGATGAGTGCCCATATCCCTCACTCCTAAAGATTTCATGTTGCCACGGAATGTGTTTCATGAAAACTTATAAACACACTTCGTCCAGCGTCTCGCCCAGCGAAGATAGTACACCCAAATCCCATTTTATAAAACCCTTAATACTTACCGGAAACACTGTTGAGTAACTGATGTCTGTATCAAATAAGTCGACCTATGTCCTCTCTAAAAACACGTGCACTCAGCTTTCTCACTGCCCTCGATTTTGACGTCCAACAAAACATATTAAATGTCAATGAAATTTCCATTTTCCCGCGGTTTAAGAATACAAATTCTACCCCGATATTTGCAACCTTATCTTTGTCTTCTGACGTTCTAGTCGCTACAAGGGCGCTTTCAAATAAGCGCCTAACGCAGCATATTTGTGTCACACACACACAAATATTATTTGAACCAATAATGTTTTCCTTAGTAGCCGCCAAAGACATTGAATAACCCTACATATAATAAAAATAGCATTCACATGCTTACAAATGAAACTCTAGCAAATCAAACGTGCATAATTAAGTGTGTAATAGATGTGATTAGTAAATAACCCATGAAATATGCGCTTACTTATAGCTCTACCCAGCAGGACTAAGGTAGACCCCTAGCTTTCAGCTTCTTGTTGTTGTTCTGTGATAGTATTTGTATATGTTATAGATTAAGAAATAATATGCATTATATGTAATGGGGGTAAGGAATAGACTAGATTAGATAATATTTATTCACTTTAGCATTCAGCGTTGTGGGTGGTGATCTTACACCGTGGTATTTTAAAGTAGACAGACTGTCCAGCAGTTGACGAAATGATAAAGAAATTAAATGATATGCTGGACTTGCTTGCCCGTGTTTTTTGGATTTTCCCACGAGAACGACATATATTCCAGCGGTAAAATAGCCTATAGCCTTTCTCGATAGATAAGCTATTTGAAGGTGAAAGAATTTTTCAAATCGAACTAGTAGTTCCGGAGAGCGCGTTCATATAAACAACCAATCAAATAAACTCTTCAGCTTTATAATATTAGTAAAGATAAGGTCAAATTTTTTTGAGGTCAATTTCATAACAGTCCAATTAATGTGTTAAGATCAATTTATCACCAATTTCAAAAGTTACAAGTTTCGCTCTGGGCGTTACATTTCCAGACTTCATTTATTGGCTTTAGAAGATTATTGATAATGTTTATTCTTCTGTATACATTGGCTTTGGCCAGGACTTTATTTTGAAATCATTAATATAGAACTCTTTTTTTGTACAGCTGAAAAGGATGAAGTGATAAGTCGAGGAAGCCCGTCTCCCTCGCTCCGAGAAGTGAGATCTCGGCTCGGCAGCAGCGGTGGCGTGAAGTTAGAAGGGGACGAGTTTGCACGAGCTTCAATACGCTCCACGCCTCGGTCACGACCGGTCACTATGCCTTGGTTAGTATTGGACATAGAAGCGAAGATTATACTATAGCTCCGTGAAGTGAGATCTCGTCTCGGCTGCGGCGTAGTGAAGTTAGAAGGGGACGAATTTGTTCCACGCCTCGTTCACTATGCCTTGGTTAGTATTGGTCATAGAAGCTGAGATTATACTAGCTCCGTGAAGTGAGATCTCGTATCGGCTGCGGCGGAGTGAAGTTAGAAGGGGACGAATTTGTTCCACGCCTCGTTCACTATGCCTTGGTTAGTATTGGACATAGAAGCTGAGATTATACTAGCTCCGTGAAGTGAGATCTCGTATCGGCTGCGGCGGAGTGAAGTTAGAAGGGGACGAATTTGTTCGAGCTTCAATACGCTCCACGCCTCGGTCACGACCGGTCACTATGCCTTGGTTAGTATTGGACATAGAAGCTAAGATTATACTATAGCTCCGTGAAGTGAGATCTCGTTTCGGCTGCGGCGTAGTGAAGTTAGAAGGGGACGAATTTGCGCGAGCCTCAATACTATGTCTTTGTTAGTATGTTACTCAGAATTAAAGAAGTTAACTGCTGTCCAGCAAAAAGGCATTCTTCCAGTCACTTAAAAAATCTATGTAACAACATTCTTGCAAATGCTCGGCTCTCTGTTCGGCGTAATGCTCACTGCGAGTGACTATTTGCAAATAACATTGCGAAGTACCTTGCATTGTTGCATTTACTCATGTTGGAATGTCTTGGCTACGCATCTCCCGCGAAGCAATGATTAACCCACATTCGTTGGTTACTACAGTTACGCTTTAACAATAGATAGAAAATACTTTATTACACACCAAACAAAGAAACAATTCAATAAGAAAACAAAAACTAAACTTAGAATGCGTAATGACAACAATCATTAACTTGTTGTTCTATTGTAATTATATCCTTAGTGTAACTTTAGGATGAAACCAACAACGTTAAATGTTACAGGCAAACAACAGACGTGCGGCAATGGGACTGCGAAACCACATGCGGCTGGTTGGAAAGCCTCGGTCTAGAGACATACTGCCAAGCGGCCAGGACGTGGCTCAATCAAACCGAAGGGAAAGGAGTTATCGCCTCCGCATCGCATCAAGCTATCGAGAAGGAACTCGCGATCAAACATCCCATGCATAAGAAGAAGATCGTGTTGGCGCTCACTGATTTACTGGTAAGGCTTGTTGTGGACCTGTCTAGGTTATTGTGTGACCAAAAGCAACAGAGAGAAGAATGGAGTGGTCGCGTATACCACGCATCGAAATTTTTCGCGGGATTCATTTTTGTTAGTTCTAGTAGTCTGCTTGAGATGAAAAATGGAAGACTTATCGTTTATATTGAATATAGCTTCTATGAGCGCTTTACGAAACAGTGCATTATTGTTAATGTTAAACTTAATAATAGTTACCTATAAATAAGAACTCCAAAATTGTTATAACTACTAAATTGTAATAACTGATAAAGCTGTGTTGTTCTATTCGCTTCTCAACTCAGTATAAAACATTAAAGCGAACTGTCAAGACAATGTTATTTCCTTGATATTTGTTGTTTAAGCAATTTAGTTTTATTAATTTTAAGTTGACCTGTCCATGTAGGCTATGTGCTTCTAAGGAAATAAACGTTTTGACTTTGACTTAGCGGTCTGACCTAGGTAGACAGGGGAGTTATGCACTCCTACGCAAGATGTCAATGCAAGCCTCCAAATTTGAATTAATTGGACTATGGGCTAACTTCGCGATATCTAAATGCAGGCCTTGGTTCTCCCTTCCAGAATAAAAAATAGCATTAATTAGACTGGTGCTTCATCATCATCATCACCCTAATAACGTTCCCACTGCTGGGACACAGGGACTTCTCTCTAGACGAGAGAGATTAGGCCTTAATTCACCACGCTGGCCATGTGCGGGTTGGTGAATGTCACATATCCTTCAAACTGTTTAAAGTTCTCATAACATGCCGGTTTCCTCACGATGTTTGCCTTCACCGTTAAAGCACGTGTTTAAAGGGCACATAAATTCGAATCCCACTTAGCCAACACTGCTTTACTAGTGCTTGACGTATTTGAATTGTGTATAACGCAGGGTGGTCACGGAGACCCGCTATTGACCGCCGCGGGTCTATGTCAATGCAGACTTCGGTTCCCATAGTTGAAATAAAAATTAGAATTAATCAGACTAGTGCTTAACGTATTTGAATTGTGTATAACGCAGGGTGGTCACGGAGACCCGCTATTGACCGCCGCGGGTCTATGTCAATGCAGACTTCGGTTCCCATAGTTGAAATAAAAATTAGAATTAATCAGACTAGTGCTTAACGTATTTGAATTGTGTATAACGCAGGGTGGTCACGGAGACCCGCTACTGACCGCCGCGGGTCAGCTGGACATGGCGTGGGCGCTGCGCTGGCTGGAGGACGTGGGCGTGTGCGGCGCGCGCGCGGCCGCCGCCGACTGCTCGCTGGACGCGCGCGCGCTGCACCGCCTCACGCACCAGGACCTGCACCACCATCTGCGCGTCACGCACGCCCTGCACGCGCTCTCCATCAGGCGAGGTACGTGCCACGACCAAGGCAATATATTGACGTCAATTATAAATAATAAAACATAAATATATATGGTCGAATTGAGAGACCTCTTCCTTTTTTGATGTCGGTCAAAAATTCCGGACAATCCACACAACAACATCTAGCCCTGAGCTTGTGTTACGGGTACTAGACATTTGATATACTTTATATATCACCATCTGTGCGTCACGCACGCCTTGCACGCGCTGTCTATCAGGCGAGGTACGTGCCACGACCAAACTAACGCAATAGATAGATAGATAGATAATATCTTTATTTATTGCACACCAATGCTAACAGACTAACTAAAAAATCCACCACCCGATAGAGCCTTTCTGTAGGTTGCTTAGTGCGCTCTCTACAATCTTGTAAGTTTAGTTGAAAGAGTGCTAGTAGAGTGCAGGACACATCACCCTCAACAAACGCCTCCATAACATGGGATCCACGGACAGTTCACTCTGCAGAGGATGCTCAAAGACGAAACAGCTGCCCACGTTATCCTGGAATACGAGGGAGTAACAGCACAGCGACGTGAAATCCTTAAGATTCCAAGGTCACTCCGAGAAGCCTGCGAAGATCCCAGGAAACTTCTGCGCTTTTGGTCAGAGTTTGGCTGGTTACACTAGCGCCCCACTCCACGCACAATGGACCACCTTTGAGTATAAGTGCGGAAAATCAGGGCCTCCCTAACTAACTAAGAGTGCTGGTTTAACATAATTTTATGGTCGGTCTTACGCCGTGACGTGTTGTCTGTTAGACAATAATTTGCGACTGTTGAATGCACGTCATAGTGGTTTGCAAACCGTACACTGCAACTCAGAGCAGGACGGATCAAACCCACTCACAGCCTATGGAAAAAATGTGTGTGCGGTGTTTCCCGCTCAGTTAAACTTGTCCGATAGAGCCTTTTAACTCAGAGCGTAATGGATCAGCTTCATTCTAATTATAAAAATAGGTAATAGTTATTGGAACGAAGTTCCTTATCGCGCGTTTTGTAAGGGGGCTAGACGGAAAATCTTACGAAAAGTTGTCACGACACGCGACACGACACTTTTTGAATCACAACATCTTTTGATAAGCTGTTGCCTAATTTCGCGCTTCTCGTCATCGACTCCGTGGCGCAACGGTAGCGCATCTGACTCCAGACCAGAAGGTTGCGAGTTCAAATCACGTCGGGGTCAATGCTTTTTGTGTTTCCAAAATTTAGTTTTGGGGTAAAATTCAGTTTTAATTGTAAGTTATTTTTAGTTCAAATTACATTTGAAAAGAAGCGGTGTCCCTTGACACCTCTCAAGTTTTTTACTACTCATATCGCAGGTATCCAAGTCCTTCGTGAGAACCGCTTCAACCCCGAGACGATGATCCGGCGCGCGGCCGAGGGCGCCGAGGGGGGCGGCGGCGGCGCGGGCGGCGCGGGGGACGCGGAGCTCGCGCGCTGGTCCTCGCACCGCGTCATGCAGTGGCTGAAGGCCATCGACCTCGCGGAGTACGCGCCCAACCTCAGAGGCGCAGGTAAGCTGTCTCCTATAGCACACAACGTCTACCTGTCTTATATAACAGCTGAGGGGATTGGTGAGAAACAGCTGCCCACGTTATCCTGGAATGCGAGGGAGTAACAGCACAGGGACGTGAAATCCTTAAGATTCCAAGGTCACTCCGAGAAGCCTGCGAAGATCCCAGGAAACTTCTGCGCTTTTGGTCAGAGTTTGGCTGGTTACACTAGCGCCCCACTCCACGCACAATGGACCACCTTTGAGTCTAAGTGCGGAAAATCAGGGCCTCCCTAACTAACTAAGAGTGCTGGGTTAACATAATCTTATGGTCGGTGTTACAGGTAAGCTGTCTCCTATAGCACACAACGTCTACCTGTCTTGTATAACAGCTGAGGGGATTGGTGAGAAAGGTCTAGCATGCTGGCTATGCCATTTCATAGAGCATCCCAAGGCACGAGATAGTTGGTAGGCGAGATTGAGGATCGATATAATAAATGAATAAATAAAAAAATATATCCGGACAATCTATACAAAACAATACAATACAAAAATTCTTTATTGCAACACCACAATATAGGAACATACATAGGAGATACATATTTCATACAGTGACACAATGGGCGACCTTATCACTAATAGCGATCTCTTCCAGGCAACCTTTGGATGGATCAGAAAGAGCATCGAACATCGTTGGACTACTCGACCGCCATTTTGAAAAAAATTTGAATCGGCGGCCAGTGATGAAACTCATGTCAATCGACAGAGTAAATGATTACAAACAAAAAGTGTTCTATGATCAAATCTCCTAAGTGATACGGTTTCTGAGATATTTAGATATATTTTCTATATATATATATATATATATATATATAATCAAGGGCATACATAGATAGATATATTTTCTATATATATATAATCAAGGGCACCTAAGTGGCGCCCTTATGCTTGTTACTCAAACATAACGCGTATATTAAATTTTCTGATACATTCAAACTATTCTATGACCTGTGTTTTCCACATAAATTGATAACCATTAAAACATCAAAACCAATAAAATGGTTATCACGGGGAATAAAACTTTGTTCCAAAAATAAAAGAAATCTACTCTGGAAACTAAGATGTAATCCATGTGATATCAATAAACAAACTTATAAAAAATACTCTAAATTGTTAAAAAATATTATAAAACTTACTCAAAAATCACAAAATGGCTATTTTATAAACTCATCAAAAAACAAATGTAAAGCATCTTGGAAAGTTATTAATAGTAACAAAAGTAAGCTTCCCAAAGACTACATAAATAAGATTTTATTTCAAAACACAATTGTAACAAACCCTAAAGAAATAGTTAATTTATTTAATAATCACTTTGTAGATAAAATAAGACCTATTAAACAAAACTTTAGCCAAACAAAGCTTTCTTCCACGTTTAGTCACTCATTATTTATAAAGCCCAGTAACCCAGTAGATGTATGGCGTATCATATCCTCCTTGAATAATACAAATAGTGTAGGATATGATGGTATAACTACACGGATCATCAAAATTACATCAAGTAGTATTTGTCATCCACTTAGCTACATTATCAATTTGTGTATAAGTTCAGGAATATTTCCAGATGCTCTAAAAATATCTATTATTAAACCCTTACACAAAAAACTAAGTAGAGATTGTATTGATAACTATCGGCCAATAGCTCTTATCCCCGTTATATCGAAAGTCTTTGAAAAATACATTTACAAAGAATTAAATGACTATTTTGAAATAAATAATATATTCTGTAAAGAACAAAAAGGATTTAGACAAAATAAAACTATTAATATGGCTATTTATGACTTTCTAAATCACGTGACATTCAATATGAACAAAAGGACACCAGTATGCTCTATATTCTGTGACATGACCCAAGCATTCGATTTTGTAAAACATGACATTTTAATCAATAAACTTGAAAAATATGGCGTTAGAGGAATATCACTAAAACTCATAAAATCATATTTAGAAGATAGAAAACAAATGACCGAAATCACAACGATTAATAATATAACCAAACTTGAAGAATCACATGTCTCAGATGTTCGTACCGTTAAATTTGGCGTTCCCCAAGGTAGCGTATTAGGACCCCTGCTTTTTATAGCCTATATAAATGACCCACCTAGTATTACCTCTCATCCTATGACACTATTTGCAGATGACAGTACAGTAACGATTTCATGTAAAAATTCTAACACGTATAAAACTGACATAAAATCAACATTGACATCAATTATAGCATGGCTAGAAAATAATAACTTAAAAATTAACATTGAGAAAACCAAAATAATACAATTTAGACAACGTGAAACAACTGCTACACCTAAACTTGACATACAATATAATAATTTAAAAATTGAAGAAATTGACTCTACAAAATTTTTAGGAATCTATATTGACAAAAAACTA
Organism: Gymnoscelis rufifasciata; assembly: GCA_929108375.1. Taxonomy (NCBI): domain Eukaryota; kingdom Metazoa; phylum Arthropoda; class Insecta; order Lepidoptera; family Geometridae; genus Gymnoscelis; species Gymnoscelis rufifasciata. Next base: position 3,579,073 of record OV815302.1, on the reverse strand, counting down.
AATTGGAAATGCCATATAGAACATTTAAGTAAAAAAATTAACAGTCAGATATATATTCTTTATAAATTATATCCTATTGTTAAGTTAGAAACCCTCCTATTGACATACCACAGCTTAATAGTCTCAAATATCCGTTACGGCCTAATATTCTGGGGCAATTCAACTAATTTTGAAATTATTTTTAAATATCAAAAAAGATGCATCAGAGCTATCTTTCGACTCCAAGTAACTGACTCATGTAAACCGTATTTTGTAGATCATAAAATCTTAACTGTGCCATCTTTATACATTTACGAGACCGCTATGTTTGTTAAAAGCAACCCCAGTAAGTTCGATCAGCTCTCTGATGTCGTGGTACGTAATCGACGAGATCAGCATAAAGTCTGCAAGCCAAATTCGTCCACAGCATTGATGCGTAAGAGTGTCTTATGCATGGCCCCATCCATTTACAACAGGCTCCCCGCAATGCTAAGAGAACTACCGCGTACACAGTTTCAAAACAAGCTAAAAGCCATACTGGAACAAAAATGTTACTATAAAATAGCAGAGTTTATGGACGATAAGAAATTTTTGACATGTTAATAATTTATCCAGAATAAATAATAATAGAAATTAATATATGTTTTTTTTTTTTTTAATTTAGATATGAAAATGTAATAGATATATAATTAAGTAATAATTTATTAGAAGTATAGTATTAGAATAATAATATAGTAAGTAAATAAACACTAATATTGTAAATGACATTGTACGCCTTACGGTAGAATTACATTGAAACAAATTGATTACATTATAAGACCTATGTAACAGATACATGTATTTCATGCAATAAATATATACTTTACTTTACTTTACTTTACTTTACTTTACTTTATAACTTTAACATTATTATAACTGCTGAGAAGTGACGGAATGGACGCCACGCCTTTGATCAGGTACCTTCTGCGTCCGCCATAGTCCGGTAAAACTTTCACGGTCTACAGCTTTTAACGTCCATTCGAAAACAAAATTAACTATCGGAACTTACATTTTAGTACTCAAATAAATAAGGTATAAATATGTAATCTTAATAAAAATAAAAGGACAGCAAATTTTATGAAAAAGAGGAAATAAGTAAATTATCAAAATAAATCACTGCAGTAGCTATCATCCTACTTATTATATGGTAACACAATCGAATTTTTGAGACCCTAACTTTAAATTCATTTACAGGTGTCCACGGAGGGTTAATGCTTTTGGAGCCGAGGTTCACGGCCGAACTTCTAGCTGCGTTACTGAACATTCCGGCCAACAAGACCTTACTCAGACGGCATCTTACACAGAGGTAAATTACCCAAATAAACTAATCTAACTTTACCTAACGACATTACTCGGTGAGTAATAAGCCGATTTTGCCAACTATTATGTAAGTTATGAGACTGCTATAGAAAACTGTTATGGTAAGTTTAACTGTATAGGTGATCTGGACGCTGAACTGTATCAGATGATGGCATCCCAGAGAAATTACGGGGAACTTTTGAAAAATCCTAGGCCTTAAGTTATTAAAAAGCTAGTTTTTCCTATTAGGTCTTATTTTGATTTCATAAGGTTAATCGTTTTCGAGTTATCTCATAGTTATTGTTCTAAATAAATATATAATTGAAAATTGTTATAAAAATTTGTCTCCAATTGTTTTCAGGTTCAATGATCTTCTCGGGCGGGATGTAATACAGCAGAAGAGAGTCGCGGAACAAACGCTAGGTTATCAGCCACTCACCGCAACTACTAAATATAAGGTAATGGAATGATACAACATCAATGAAAATATTTCATCAACATTCTCATGGATATGACGAGTTAGCAAACGCAAAACACAAACACAATGACAACAGAAAGGAAACGCTTCCCATATTTGGGGGACCAGATTTTGTACGATCTACAATTTCTGGTTTTGGGTCTGTGTATGCTGTGTGAGTGGTCCGGAAATATTTTATTTATTTATATCGGATGTCAATCGAATGGGCCGACGATTATTTAATACTAGCGGCACGCCCCGGCTTGGCACGGGTAATTATTTTTTTTGTTATTTTATTTTAATAAAAAGTACTTATCTTATGTTACTTCTAATACCTTCAAGAGTATATGTGCAAAGTTTCATGATGATCGGTTAAGTAGTTTTTGCGTGAAAGCGTAACAAACAAACTTACATTCGCATTTATAATATTACTAGCTAACCCCGGCAAACGTTGTTTTGCAAAAATTTTTTTTTTTTTTTTCAATATGAAAAATATTTGTTGGCCGATTCTCATAGATACCGGATAAGCACATAACATTTCATCAATATCGGTCAAGCCGTTTCGGAGGAGTTCGATTACGCACCCCGTGACAGAAGAATTTTATATATTAGATAAGTATGATGACAGTTGAAATCCGTTGCAGGTACCAAAGAAAGCCCAGTTCTCGCTGAAGCGCAAGAAGAGTAAAGACGAGCTGGACATGGGCGACCTCGTGTGCCCGCTCGTCGACGACGGATCAGGTGAACCAACCTCGCCTGTAAGTCGCTCACTAACCAACTAACTGGTGCACGACCTGTGATGGATATGTAATCGTATACGACTAGCTTGTCAAGCCACGGCGTAGCCCGTATTTCATGTATGTTTTAATTAAAACGGACTCTGGTGGTAGGCTTCGGCCGCGGCTTGGCACCACCCTCCGGGCTGGGCCAGTGCGTGAAGCGATTATTTCGTGTTTCGTAATGTGGTCCGGAGAAGCCATCTTCTAGGCCTTCATGCTCCACCTTGGACCGCATCGTCACTTTGCATCGGGTGAGATTGTGGTCAAATTAAAGATTATCAATAATAAAAAAAATAAAAAAACGTATTTTCCCGGGGTAAAATAGCCTATAGCCTTCCTCGATAAATGCGAAAGTAACTCTGTCTGTCTATCTGTCTGTTCCTCTTTCATGCAAATGAAATTTGGTACAAAGATTCTCTAGAGCTTGAGAGATAAGGCGGGCTTTCGTGTTTCGTAATGTGGTCCGGAGAAGCCAGGTATTAGGTAAAGTCATTATGAAAGCATAAAAAACACCGCCGGACACTACTAGTAGTCTAATTTATTTTTTAATCGAGCTGATTGTAATCTGAATACACAAACAATCAAAGAAAATGCATTTTTAGCATAAAATATTGTTATATCAATTGATATGGTCAATTGAATTCAATTTCTTGTAATTGGACTGTGCGCTTGAAGCGTCAGTGTCCAAGTGGCAAGCTAAATAAAATTAAAAAAATAAATATTTTTTCTTTATACTGCCATTTTGCGTTTTCTATTCGTATATGGTCACTATAAAATGTCACTCACGTCAAAGTCATATTGATATGAGCTTCAACATACTGTTGTTAGCGTCTGAAATGTTCACGTGGGACGCAAAATGGCGTTCAACTGAGTAACATCTTTTTCACTTCATATTTTTATTTAACTCGACACTGACAAATTGTCGCTTCAAGCGCAAAGTCCAATTACAAGAAAATGAACTGAGATTTTCACAATTATCTGAGCATACACAGGTGTCAAATTTATCTGTATAGATACTTCTACTTTTGAGGGCTTTAAGCGTAAAAGTTAAAAGACGAGACAAGCTTCATAGTTTCACTCGATTTTTGCGATATCGATAGTAGAGTTTTATTTACGTTTTGCATTCGAATCTTAAGAGATTATTAAGTATTCTGAAATTAACTATACATAGAGTTATCTATTAGATATATCCGGTAGCTTCATATCCAACACAGGTTATGTACTATGCATGATTGAAACACAAACATACATGTATAACAATACAACATATACTTACTGGTTATGTGTGTGTTGTGTCAATAAATGTTTTCTCTCTTGTCACTCATATATTTATATGTAGACAAGTAGTATTTTCTACAAAACTGTGAATAAATATTGTGAATAACTCTGAAAAAGAAATAAATGTTTGTGTTTCAACTCAAATTTTGCGATATTCTTCGGGTTTTTGCACATTTATGGATTTAAATATTTGATAGCACGTTTTAGCATTTATTTTATGGTGTGAGTTTTCTTAACAAATTTAACAGGGCTTGGAAATTGTATAAATGGTGTGGCTATCTGTCTAGTAGAACAAATGGATTACATTCGTGGTCTATTTGATGCAGTAATTTTCGGTGAGTTTACATTTTTGCTAAAACAAATTCACTTGTATTGACAGCTGATGATTATTACCTTAATGATTTATATTGATCTTATAATAAGGTAAGTATTGCAATGAATTGCGAAGATGCAGCGGTGATATATACAAATTAAATTAATATAAATATTTTAGTATGTATGAATGGAATTCGTAAATATATACCGCAAATTAATATCTAAAACAAATGAATGATTATTATGATTTACATCATTGATTGATTAATAAATAATTTTACAAAGTCACCAGTTATTGCTGTCGTGCTTCGAAAAAAAAACTTCAAATTATAATGATTTTTACAATATCAAAACAAAACGGACAACTTACCATGATTTGACGGTTTTTCTATATTTCAATTTGATTTCTTATAATTGGACTTTACGCTTAAAGCGTTAATTAGTCATATTAAATAAAATTTTAAAGTGAAAAAGATGTAACTTAGATGAACGCCATTTTGCGTCCCTTTCTATATTTCGAAGCTATGTTTACACTCGTTCATGACATAAGCCAGTACTAAACCGACATTCATGGTATGTTACTCGGTATAAGTTTTACTATCTATAATTTACGAAACATATATTTATTATGTAATTTTATTTATTCTTATATATTTATGTTTGACAGACGATGAGAGTAAAATCAGCGGGCGTCACCTCGGGTGTCTCTCCCCTGCATGACGAGACAAGAGCGCTCTAACGGAATAATATAAAATGTAATTAATTCTTCTTGGACGTATTTTCCGACGAGAATGTACAAACGGCCAGTGTTTACGAACGAATAACGAACTCAAAGAGAATATAAGCATAAACGGACTAATAAACTCACATCAATCCTTCTTGGAAGTATTTCCGACGAGAATGTACAACCAGCCAGTGTTCAAGAACGAATAACGGACTAATCAACTGAAATCAATCCTTCTTGGTCGTATTTCCAACAAGAATGTACAAATGGCCAGTGTTCCCGATAGATTAACGAACTAATCCTCTCACATCAAACCTTCTTGGACGTATTTCTGACAAGATGAACAAACGGCCAGTGTTCACTAACGAATAATGGACTAATCAACTCGCAACAATCCTTCTTGGACATATTTCCGACAAATTATACAAATGTCTTGAATGAGTTTTGATAGACTGTATGAATGTCAAGGTAAAAATATGACGACTACTTGTTTATCATATCATAGACAGCGAAAACAATAGATGCATGTTTTATAACAGAGTATAAAATAGCAAATAATAACAAATTCACCAAAATTCACTGAATTCGTGTTAATGTTTGACACCACAAAGTCATTAGAAGTGTTTACAGCGATTAGAACAGCAAAAAAATGTCTCTATTCCTCTCTCGCCTATCAATAATGGATCTGTGTTTTGCGTGAAAGAGATCCTACTACTATTATAAAGGCGAAAGTTTGTATGTATGGATGTTTGTTACTCTTTCACGTAAAAACTACTGAACCGATTTAAATGAAATTTGGTACACAGAATCTCTAAAGCCTGAAAAATAACATAGGCTACTTTTTACCGCGGGAAAACGTCATTCCGCGGGAAAATCCATTATAACGCGGGTAACACCGCGGGGCACAGCTAGTATACAATATGTCTCCGTCTATTGTTTTCTCTGTCTAGCGAATGTCCCGTTACTGTGTCGTTCATAACAGGTGAACCTTGCGTAAGTACTTATTCGATAAGTGACACAGAAACTATTACATTTTTGGAAGATAATCGTTATACATAGTAAAGTTGAGTGAAGCCATCTTTTATAAAAAAGACGTTTATATACATTCTACCCTTCGAATACCCACAAAATTATCAGGGTCTTTTTCACAATCTGCGAATAACATTAGTCAATAGTTTTAATATAGAGCTATCAAGTCAACTGACAACTGGCATTGCCTGACGACCAATATTTCTCTATATTTAAGCATTGACAAATTTATTTGGAGATGATAAAATTAATTCTTACCAACAAACAGTATGTACGTACATTTTCAGCGATATTCTATACAATAACCTTATTTGGTTTCTATCAATAATAATAATGTTAGACCTAGTTACACCTCAATGTATTCTAAAGCCTTCTAATTGTAACTTTTGAAGTTTGTCGTTGGATTTTGGTAGTTTTTACACCTAATCATTAAATTATTATAAGACGATACGACCAAATTTATGAGTATTAATCTGTGGCATTGTTATAAATATAAAAATATTAAGACTTAAATAATAAAAACTCAGAAAGGGGGTAGACCACTTAGTATGTCAATCACAAAGGCTAATGGAGCAGAGTCAAAATATCAGAAAATCCTATATAACATAAAAAAATTAATTTTGAGTCTTTTTGTTAAAAAAATATAATAATTTAAAAAGATACATATAAAAATGTGGCCACATATAAGAATTGTGATTAATGGCAGCGTACATCGTACATATATCATCCGAAAAATATTGATAATTAAATAATTTAACCTAAATATAATTTATTGTATAAATATTATGGCCATGTTGCTTCATGTCGTTCAAATTCAAGTATAATATTTGTACCCAATACACAACCAAAGCTCACAGCTTATTGGTGCTAAATTGATCAAAGAAATATTGAGAACAATTTCCCTGTGATTTGCTAAAAAAAACCATATGGTTCTATTATTGTTCTCTTTAACTGCCAAAATGAAGTTGCATTAAATAGATTTAATTCGTTAATATATTAATATTTAAATATTTAATTTTCTAAGCAAGTTTTAGATAATAATAATATATTTAATTGTTAATGTGTGTTGAGAATGTAATGCGTGTTTGATATTGACTAAAGCACAAAAAGCAATAGACATTCCAAGACTTGCTTTTCATTGAAGTAAATATAAATCAATGAGATGTGTATAAGTTATCCTTTTAAAAATAAAATCAGTACTTAACGCATATTTATTGACAAATAAGTAGCTTCGTAGTATTTGACTGAACGCCGACAATATGATTCTGGTCTTAATAACGTAGCGACAGGATATCATGTAGTTTTAAGTATTTATAATAGTTTTTATTAATATGTGGAACTTAAGGCTTATTCCAAAAAGTTTTTTTAGGTCTGGTATGACAAAGAGTTCATTGCTTGCCCATAAAAAGTTTCATATCAATGAAGAACATAATAACTATCAATATAATGTATACTTTTTGGAATATGTCCTTAGAAATGTTTCGTTCCTTGTCAGCATTTCAAGGAATCTATTTAGTAGTTACAGTATTAACAATTTTAACGAAAACTTACTGACACGATACATTTATCAAAATATGATCACTTTTATAGACTACATTTAGTAGAATAATCCACAGCGGTATATAGATTTTATAATTTAATATCACAAGACATACATATACATACATAAAATATAACTACCCCTCGCTTTTTTGAAAGTTTTACAGTTATAATAATAATTCTTGTTATTAAAATATTCACAGCCCTGTTCCTAAATAATGTGCCAATATTACGATGTACTGTTTAAAGATAGGCAGGTCTTCCATAGCATTGTAATTTATTAGATGATGGATTCATCATTTGTCATGTAACGAAAACGACAAAAACTTTGTACAATAATTGTATTAAGTAAATAGTTTTTACAATACTTTATTATAAAAATGTAAAAGTTAATAAATACTGGATGAATGTGGTCGTGCATTTTTCTTTTAGTTATTTTTCTTATCAAACAGTTGTTGTGACTTTTGCGCGGTTGATTCATTGAGATCCTTCAATATTTTGAGGCCTTCTGAAATAGAGTGGAATATATCATTTAGTAAAACAGATCGGCGACGGTGTAGTAGATTGATAATAATACATGACTAAGAAAAAAATAGTACGTTATAAGATGAGGTATTCTCTCAGGGTCGTTTGGGCTAGAGAATGAGTTCGAAACACGATATTTAACAGTCACAGGTATATTAGGTAAAATATGAAACACCATAAGACAGGGGAAAAGGGGTATAAACCAAAGCGAGGGAAAACAATAATATATCGCAGCGCGTGTATCGCGCTGGTTCGCGGGTCTCTGGCGGTCTGTCGCTAGGCTACGCTAGCGCCAGGTGGCGTGAGCGTGGTTTATTCCCTTCGCGCTAAACCTCAAATATATATTTTTTAAAATTACACGTATATTTTCTTTTCCAAAAAATCAAGGCGATCCGTGTTCCGAGTTCCGTGTGACGTGATTTGTACTTAATTTATACGTTACAGGTTCGATGATCTTTGTTTTGGCACTTTCCTAATAAACGGAAGGATTTGGACGCGCTAACGGAAGGACTAAACAGTATACCTATTTTATATTTATGTCAAAAGTGACAGACGTTAACGTTAGTTATATCAGATGTCTAGAACCCGCAATTGTATTGCAGGTTGCCTTATAGAAATTGGTTTAATTGTTCCTATTTATTCGCCTATTTTCATTTCATCGTATGATAAGTAATCCAAACGGTAAAAGCGGAAACATCCAATACCTTTACTTGTACCTACAGTAGTAGGTAAAGATTGTCTAAACTGCGACAAAGTAGAGCTTTATTTTTTATTGTAGTTGGCATACCTTTACCCCTGCCCTTCCGCCGGAGTTCCGCTATTCTCTCCACCTCGGACTCTTCGTCCTCCCGCTCCCGTTTGAGAGACTCTTCCTCGGCCTGTTTTAAGAGAGACTCTTCCAGAAAGGTATATTCTGAAACGGGACAATACACTTGCAATACTTGAACCACCATGAATATCTCATGGCTTAGAAAGAACGACTGATGACGTATATGAAAAAATGGCCCAGCTTTGTCAGTTTAGGCAAGCTCCGCGATTCCATAAAAGCCGAACTAGTTCAAGTTTGGGATTGCGTTAACTCCATAGATGAGTCCTACCTTGATATTTCTTAGAAAAGAGTAGCTTTTTATACAAGTTGATAAGTACACGACTAGCGTTTTAGACCGGTTGACCCTGTAGACAAGCTGCCCTTTAGACGGATCGACACTATCCTATTAAAACGAATAAATAAATAAATATTTCCAGATAATGTACACAACAACATCTAGCCCCGTGGTAAGCTCTAAGCTTGTGTTACGGGTACTAGATATCTGATATACTTAATATAATAGTCATACATATATAGATATTTTTTTATACATATTATACACCCAGACCAAGGAGATCGTGCTTGCAGAACATACAAACACTTTCACCCTCGGCGGGAATCGAACCCGCTACCTCTTGCGCCGCAAGCGGACCCTCGCCCACCGCGCCACTGAAGCAGTCAAACGAATGAGAATATAACAAACTGCCAAGCCTGGGGTCCATGGTGATCCACGGGCCGGAGATGATGCTGGCGGCGGTGGGCCTCGCGCGTGCCTCCGGCTCCATCATCTGCGTCACTTGCTGCCTGCATTCCGTCGAAAGCTGGTTCACTATATTCGTACGGAACCGCCATTTACGCATCACCTGCAGAAAACTCAATATCAAATAATGTGATTTGGGGCACCGGCGCATAACATCCTTTTTTTAAACATACTCCGTTATTGTGTTATGGGGCGAAGATGAGCTTTAACCCCTAACGATAACTATAACGATGATACTAAATAATGTTCGATTTATTTATACTAGCAGCAACTCATAATTTCGAGCTTGCTGAAGTTTTCATCTAGTGGTCGTGGGATTAATTTGCAGGGTTTGGGTACACATAAACGTTGCATTCTCCTCTTTGACGACCTCTGTGGCTCGGTGGGCGAAAGCCCGCCTGAGGCGCAGGAGGTTGCGGGTTCGATTCCCGCGGGACCAGATTTTGTACGATCTGCAATTTCTGGTTTCTGGTCTGGGTATTTTCTATGTATAATATGTATGTATTTACAAAAAAAAAATGTATCTATGTAGTATATCAGCCACCTAACACCCATAGTACAAGCTCTGCTTAGTTTGAGGTTCGGTGATGCTGTGTGATTAGTCCGGAAATATTTATTTATTTATTCTCAGCTGCAATACCATTTTAACATAAGAATAACATCATTGGTCATCTTTGTCCGAAAAGGCAAAGTTCTGAACAATTGGTATTTTATTGATGCGGCATAATATAATGCACATATCACCAGTTAAATAACTATGCGGAGCTGGTGATAATATTATGTCTAATGATTATGGTCTGTAATCAACACTGACCTGTTTCTCATAAAGCTTTTTGACAGAAGTCTCGTTGAACGGCAGAGCTTTATTTAACATCGTGTAGAGAATAATTCCCATTGACCACATATCCGCTTGCTTCGGGTAATACGGCATACCTTTCAACACTTCTGGCGCCGCGTAGGACAAAGAACCACAGTATGTTTCACTTTGGATATCTCTGCCCCTTTGCCTAACACACCGAGCAAAGCCAAAATCTGTAATCTTGACGTTGTAGTTTGCTGTGATAAGAACATTTTCGCATTTCAAGTCCCGATGCGCTATGTGGCAGGCATGGATGTATTGCAATCCCGAGAGCATCTGCCTCATCCATAGTCTACTCTGGTTTTCTGGTACGGCTCCATGCGCTGTTAGAAAATCTAGAAGATCCCCGTTTTCACCGAACCGTAGGAAAACGAAGTATTTGGCGCGTCTTTGAAATATATGTGATACGTGGCAGACGTGAGGATGGTTGATGCGGATGAGTACGTCGAGCTCTCGTGGGAGAAACTTCGTGAGGTAATCGCGGGGTGCTTGCGCGGTGTCAATCACCTTACAAGCCAACACTGCGTGTCGTGTTTCATCGATCATGTGGGTCGACTTGTAAACCTGATAACACAGAATATCTACTAGGTATATGTGATACTACATGGTTGCAAAAAATGTTAAAGTATATTAACGTTAAACTATTGTTGGAAGTTTACTGGGTCAAATTTTTCACCGGCTTACCTTCGCGTAAGACCCTTCACCGATTATTTTTTCTAAAATAAAACCTTTCTCTTGTAATATGGCAATATCAGAGCTAGTTGTAGTGAGATCCTTATCATTCGCACCCATTTATACTGAACAGCTTTAGAACGGTTCTACATATTTCATTTTGAACTTTATTGAAAACATAATGGCATGGCTGTTTGATTAAATCTATTAAATGGTTAATAACATTGTTTACTATTTCATTGTTTGTGGGATTTAGAAAAAAACACAAAATAACGATGTTGTTTTGAACGTCTTGTTTTGAAATTGTCAAAATCATAAACAGGAACTAGTAGGTTCAACTTTCAAAAAATCTGTAAAGTCTCAAAACTAAATAGTCGTGTCAAAATCATTTAGAGATTTTGACACGATTTATTTATAGCTTTTATGAAAAAAGGCATTATTCATACACTGGCTTTGTTTTATTGCACATCTTTAAATTACAAAAAAAATTAGTAAAAACTATGATTACTGAATTACCTTTCCCCATTGCTGAGCAAAGACGTATTTATTTATTCGTAGCTCTGGAAGGTGAGCGCGGTCTCTTTTAGCGGGTGTAAAAGCCTTCTAATGCCCAGAGTAACATTTTTTTGGTATTCATTGGAACCCTCTGTATAGAAAATGTACAAATTAAAAATGGATTATCAGACCCAAGGATAAAATACCAAAGATACCCAAAGGGCAGAAATATTTACATATTTTTTCTATGTACCTAGTTAGCAAAGTAACACTCGAGAAATGTCCCGTGGTCTCACTGACTACGGATAATGGCATTGGAATAGACTATAGTAGTTAATTGTGTACCATACCCTGGGTCTTAAGAGCATAGTACCGTGCCCATAAGATTAGACTGATGATTTTTAATCAAGAATACTAATAGGGCTAAATATCATACATACCGCGTTGAGGTAGACGCTAACTCGTAATTCTTAACTAAAGATGCGTTGATTCCCGCATCGGGTATTCCCGTTGGTTCCTTATTTAATACCTTCTGCAACGCAGCTTTTTCATCTTTTGCTTTTTTTAAAGCTGCAATTTCTTGAGGTGTCCATTCTGAAAGTTATTATAATCCAGCTAATGCTTTTTGTAAAAACGTACCAACTAGTACATAAGTAATCATATTACTATTTGTAACTTACCCAATAGCCTCGAGTCCATAGAAATCCATTCGCCATTAATGACCTGAGCAATTTTAATCCTGTTTACAGAACTCGGTTCTAGCAAATGGGTAACAAGGTTCTTACAACTTTCAGAAAGGGCATCGGCATACCGCGACCGCCACTTCCAACTTTTATTTATCTGCGCTTGGAATAATTGCTTTATATGTTTATCTTCAAAAGGCATTGCTCGGTTCAACATCACATAGAGGACCACACCCAGTGACCACAAGTCTGTAGGCTTTGGGTAGTACGCAGTACCTTGTAGGATTTCCGGGGCTGTGTATGATAGTGAGCCACAGAATGTTTCACTTTGTACGTATTTAAGATTTTTATCGACACATAAGCGCGAAAACCCAAAGTCGGATAGCTTAGCGTTCTGATTGGCTGTTAGCAGGACGTTCTCGCATTTGATGTCCCTGTGCGCGATCTCCAGCTCGTGCATGTACTGAATAGCCAGCGCCAGCTGCCGCGTCCATATGCGGGCTTGCTCTTCTTGTACAGCACCCTATGTCCAAAAAGAAAACCTCATATTATTATTAATATAATATTCCAAATTTATTATAACAAAATTACATAGAACATTATCCGTTATGGATGCCTCCTTTTAAGAACTAAGAACCTGTATTAGGCGACAATGCTCTTCTATGGAATACACTTATTTCTAAACTTATATTGGTAGTTAATTTTAAAAAGACATTTTCACACAAAACATAATACATCACATCACTTTTTAAGAGTTGAGGCAAAAAAAAGGTAAGAATAATGAATCGATGTGTCATGTCTGCAACGAAAGGCAAACCTCACTAGTATAATGATAAAAAGATATGTGTGCGTATTCTCGTAACATAAAAAGAGCCGACAGCTGCAAACCTTCCGTTATGAATTTTAAGATATTGACCTTGCCTTCAATCTAGATATTAGAAATGTGTAAATTTGTTCGAAAGTACCCCAGTTTTTACAAAACACTAGACGTAGCAACCATCGTCAAACGTTTTTAATTCATTTTATTTAATTGTTAAGTATGTGAATTTTAATTTGATTTTATTTAATTTTTAATTAATAACATTTTGTTACCAATACAATCTATTTTTCTAATTTATAATATTATTTTCTTTTTGTGAAGTTTTAAATAAATTTGATTTTAATTTTAATTATTTTATTTATGTTATCTTGACATGTACACAATTCAAAAATATCCAACATTAAAAGCCTCGGTCGCTGCCTCCCTCTGGCTGTAACGCCCAACAGGGTCCACATTGTGACATACACTAAAATAATATATGTCTTAGATTTAAGAAACCAATGTGTAAATAGCAATAAAGAATTTAGTATTGAGATATGAATGTTGGTGTATGGTACAATTTGTGAGCTGTGAGCGTGTTTTAAGTTCATGCATTAAAGTACTAGAAGTATGTTTGTGTGTATACTAAAGCCAAAGATAACTTACCTTTTGTAGAATGTATTCCAAAAGATCACCATGCTCCATATACCGCATAAATATAAAGTACTTGTATCGTCTCTGGAATATGCTGTGTGTGTGCACTAAATGTGGATGATTCAGTTTTATCAGCATGTCAATTTCCCTGGGTAGAAATTTCTTTACGAAATCCTTCGGTGCTGTGTTAGTGTCAATAATCTTGCATGCTAAAATACTGTGCTTATCGGATTTGCTTGGATTCCTGTATTCTGCACTAAAAACCTGCAGATCAAAAGGACCAATCAAAATATGTTCGTTTAAGTTAAAATGGCTTACCTTTTTTATAATGGTATAAAATTACCTTAGCATATGAACCCTCGTTAATTTTCTTTATCATTTTGTATCCCCTGCTAACCAGTGTTAATTGTTCGGAGCTAGAGAGTTTGAGCTCTGACTCGGAAGTGTGATGACGATGTCCCTTTTGTACATAAATAATATAATTAGTCTTACATGACATTTAGCTTATATTTAATATCTTATTTACATCTGCCGAATTAAAAAAGACACGTATTAAGAGGTTGATGTAAATTAAGCTGCGTTTTAACCAGAGATAAAGGAAAGATGGGCGTAAGAAAGTGATTTATTGGTCCATAATAAATAAAGAATCCTTAACAAATTTCCAAAATAACGGGATCGCTTCATTTCGACCTATTTTTAATGGGAGTCGTTTTTATTGTTAACTTGTTATTAATAGGTAGGTACCTGGACTTTGCCCTCCATCTACTTATTTAGTTCCCTCTGCTTAGCTGTAACACTAGCTAAGCATTTCATCATTTCACATGGCTGAAAATATAAAACAAAATATTAAATATAGGTGCTAATTAGTTCCCCTCAAATATCAAGATACCTTAAGCACAATTAACGAATATGCTTATAAAATACCCTTAAAGTTGGTTTAGTTTCCAAAATGTCTCGCCTTTTTGGCAAACTTTTGCTTATATCAGTCATTCTTCTTCGCTCTTCCTTAGCTTTTAATAGAGAAGCTGCTTCTACTGCATTCATGGCTAAATAATGAAAAGCTTTTATTATTCGCTCAATTAATTCCTTTAATAAGAAGTTTAATAATATGTTTATGAATGTTACTCACTTGTGAGCCTACTGTCCATAGCAATCCATTCACTCGCTAGCACTTGTGTAGCGGTGTGCCTCAAACCGGGGTCAGGATCCAGCAAATGTTTTACAACAGTTTTGCACTCTATAGAAATAATGTTCGCTACTCTTGATCTATATCTGTATTTTTTATTCATCTGTTGCTCATACAGCTTTTTCATCCGCGTGTCATCAAAAGGCATGGACTTATTGAGCATGACGAAAAGTACCACACCCAGAGACCACATATCAGTCGGTTTCGGTGTGTAGGGCTTGCCGCGCAAGATTTCCGGCGCGGCATACGACATAGAACCACAATACGTCTCACTTAGAATCGGTTCATTAAATTCGTCAATGCAAATCCTTGAAAAGCCAAAATCTGAAAGTTTTACATTGTAATTTGCTGTCAGTAGAACGTTTTCACATTTAATATCTCTATGGGTGATTTCTAGCTCGTGCAGATACTGCATTCCCAAGCATAGCTGTCGAGTCCACACCCGGCATTGGTTTTCAGAAACACATCCATTCTTTAGAATATAAGCTAGAAGATCACCATTCTCGGAGTATCGCATAAAAATGTAGTACTTTGTTTTTCGTTGGAATATGCTGTGAATATGAACAATGTGGGGATGATTCAGGCGTATCAAAACATCGATTTCTCTCGGAAGAAATTTCACAACAAAATCTTTCGGTGCTTTCAATGTTTCTATAATTTTACATGCTAGAATGCTCTTGTTTTTATTTTTTACAGTATATTCAGTTAAATACACCTGCAAATTAATAACCATGTGATTAGTGATGAAAACTTGCAGGGCTGAAGCGAACTTGTGTAGCTAAAAAATGCATGTTTTTGCAGCAATTTTACAGCGTTTATTTATTTATTAAGAAGGGACACCCAACACAAGGTAACACAAAATACAAACATAAAATTAACATTACTAATATTATAAAATGCGATGTGTTCTCGTAATAACAGGTACCTGGTAAATTATAATAAGCAGTGGACAAAAAACAAAAGAAACGAAATATAAAACTATTATGCATGTAGGTACATAATTATTAATATACAATTTAGCAAAAGGAAACGAAAATTAAAATCATTATTCATACACACAAAAGTACCTTATTTGAGACAAAGCGGTAAAACTTGTATAAAATTATGCTTGATTGCATAAATAAAGGCAAATATACAACCTAAGAAAGTAAAGATTATTGATGTATTTAATTTTAAATTACCTTAGCATAGGCACCTTCACCGATAAATTTCATCAACCTATAACCTTTAGATTTCAAAGTATTTTCTTCGGAAGGAGATGCTTTCAAATCAGACATGTTAAAACAGGCATATGTACACAAAACACCCGTTTTCGTTCCATGAGATTGAGTCCATAGGACGGCCAGATCGAATTCTTGGAAAAAGTAGGCATTTTTAATTTATGTTCAGTATTTTCTTGGATTTTACATATTTTATGTGAATGTATAGATAGAAGAAAGCCGTGCTTTGACATGCGACACCTGACTTCATATTCTTCTGTGACGTTATTGAGTGTTGATTTCCGTTTTATGTGACATGTCAGTCAGACGGCAATGGATCTTGAGATCTTGTCCTCGAGGTAAACGTAGTGATTATAATTATACTCTCTGCCCAAAGAAACACAATAAAATATCTGTGGTAGAGCCCAAACTTGTTGTTATGAGGATCTATGCCACTTTCTTCATGATTTCGGTTTACCAAAGAATACATACTACTCCTCTGGGTTTCATCATTTATGGATATTAGGTAGGTAGGTAGTAACCTACCATTGATAAATAAAATAAATATTTCCGGACTACTCACACAGCATTACCTAACCCCAAACTAAGCAGAACTTGTACTATGGATGTTAGGTGACTGATATACTACATAGATACATTTTTTTTGTAAATATATACATACATTATGATGATTTTCTATGTGAAAACACCCAGACCCGATAGATAGATAGAATACTCGTATGAAGTTTCTTGCATATAATATTTGATTCTTGAGGGCTTTGCTCGGGGTTTCTCTACGTGATCGAATCAGGAATGAGGAGATACGTAGAAGAACGCGGGTCACTGACATAGCCAAGCAAATTAGCTCGCCAAAGTGGCAATGGGCAGGCCATGTAGCACGTAGAACAGATGGCCGTTGGGGCCGGAAAGTTCTCGAATGGAGACCACGAATCGGCAAACGCAGAGTAGGACGTCCACCAACTAGAAGGACGGACAAGATGATGAAGGTAGCGGGCTCGTGGTGGTTACAAGCTGCTACCGATCGAAGTCACTGGAAGTCTTTGAGGGAGGCCTATGTCCAGCAGTGGTCGTCCTACGGCTAAATGATGATGATGATGATGAATATTTAATTCAATGAGAATAACTGTAATGCTTTTGGCATATATGTTAGTCGCAGTTTCATTTAATAACCCATTCGAGTATATTTGCAGATTTTCGGTTTTCCTTCTTCACTCTCACCCCCATAACTTTTAAGCTGCACAACCAATTTTTATGAAACATATCTAAGCACACTCGCGCAAAACACACCTTTCTTACACCTTGGCTCTGGTGTATTTTTTCTATGTATGTAGGTATCTACTAGATAATGATAATGTAATGACCTTTGTGGTCTTGGTAAGATACGTGGTATATAAATAGGTACACCAAATGTATTAAAAAACTTTATTTGAACTGCTGTCATATACCTACAATTTATACAGAATTTTGAAACAGGTGATTCTTACGCAACCAAAATAGGATCACATTAATCACAGCAGACGACCTGAAAGATACAGATTACTATTCAATCATGAAGTTTAGGGGAGGACCTAATATAATTAAAATTTCGCAAATAATAAATTACAGAAAACAACATGGGATGTACAGTTGAGTTCATAAATATCGCAATCGCACTGCTATTAGCAGACCGAATTATGTCAAAATTACACTTTTTTGGGGAAAAGGCAAAATACCTCTAGCTCTTGCTGTACTATAACTATTATTGAGAACGTGATTATCTTTGTTTAGGAAATATTATATAAACTTCATAGTATTCCCTGCACAGACAAGTTGCCACTAACTAAAATTAACTCCGTGTATGTTGTGAACCTAACTCACTTATTCATCAAGACATCGATTAAGCGCGATATCGATAGGTACGCCTGTTTTATTGGTATACGCGCGTATATAACGGGTATCACCTGTGTATATAACGGGATATAACTCAATTTGGACATTTTTCGACATAATTCGGTCTTCTAATAGCAGTGCGATATGTGTGTAGGTAGAAGCCAAACATGAAATAGCTTGTCACCACCCTCCGGGCTGGGCCAGTGCGTGAAGCGATTTTTTCGTGTTTCGTAATGTGGCCCGGAGAAGCCATCTACCTTCAAGGTCTTCATGCCCCATCATAGACCACATCATCACTTTACATCAGGTGAGATTGTGATTGTGGTCAAATTAAGGCTTATCGAGCAAAAAAATAAAAGAAAATGTACTGTCAGTGTCAAATTGATATTGCGTCTGGGGTCCCTATTTCTGTACTGTACCTATTTATATGTAAGGGTACTTTCAAAATATATAATTTCTATTGGCTGGGATATGGTACCCTTATAAGTTCCACGTACCTACATTTTAGATTTAATGTTTTGGTTATGGTGGCAAAGGTATTTATGAACTCGACTATATATATATATATATATATATTTTAAATCAATTCCTAACGTTGCTACCCGTATATTGCTAAGTTATTTTTTCTTTATGAACTAGTATAGATAATTCAGTTACACTAGCTAATCTAAGAAAAAAACAATTATAAAACATCAGTATCAATTATAAGTATCAGTAAGATGTTCATGTCAACTTACAATTTATATTTGTTTTCATAAACGATAATGTTTGTACGTTTAAACTAAAAAAAGCTTATAACATGCCAAAATAGACTAGCTTCTACTAAAATCTATGACTATTTTGGCAGAGCACAACATATTTTGGCACGCTATTAACTTTATTCAGTTAAAACAAACATCACGATAATTTAAGCAAATAAAGTTTTCTGCGTTAGTTCAGATATTCCATTATAAAGGTTGTAATTCTACCATTTTTAACTTGTTAATCTTTTCATCATGCGCTTTTTTGAAAGCAGTCGTTTCTTGTACAGTCCATTCTGCAAGCAAGTATTATTAGTAATACTGGTAATACTTAATAAGTACCTACTGTATAAGACCTTCTTAGATAGGTACCTACTTTTTGGCTTATTTAAAAAGGTACAAGTAGTAAATGACCTCACCCAATAGCCTAGAATCCATAGAAATCCATTCGCCATTAATGACCTCGGTAATTTTGATTCGGTTCTGGTAATTCGGTTCTAACAACATAGTGACGAGCTTTTTGCAACTCTCCGACAGCACATCGGCATAACGTGATCGCCATTTCCAATTTTTACTCGTCTGTGCCTTGAATAACTGTTTTATATGTTTATCTTCAAAAGGCATTGCTCGGTTCAACATCACATAGAGGACCACACCCAGTGACCACAGGTCTGTAGGCTTTGGGTAGTACGCAGTACCTTGTAGGATTTCCGGGGCTGTGTATGATAGTGAGCCACAGAATGTTTCACTTTGTACGTATTTAAGATTTTTATCGACGCATAAGCGCGAAAACCCGAAGTCGGATAGCTTAGCGTTCTGATTGGCTGTTAGCAGGACGTTCTCGCATTTGATGTCCCTGTGCGCGATCTCCAGCTCGTGCATGTACTGAATAGCCAGCGCCAGCTGCCGCGTCCATATGCGGGCTTGGTCTTCTTGGACGGCGCCCTATATAGAGATTAAAGATTCAACCAGGACCAAATTTTATTAAAATTTAACCACAACGTCACTGCACATCTTCACAACAGGGTGCCAGGTTTAGGAAAATTGAAAACCATCTTCTCGTTATAAATCTAAATAGGCGTTATAAATCTAAATAGTGTTGATAGCCATGATTAGATTAGACAACACTTTATTGCACATAAATTATTACAAAACATAAACATAGACTTATTAAGTCTGTGTCTATGTAAGTATGCATAATGTTGCAGAACAATGAGCGGCCTTATCGCCACCATGATAGTTTCAAAACTCTTACCAGGCAGTTACTATTTATTTATAATAAAAATTAACGACTCACCTTTTGCAAAATATATTCTAGGAGATCGCCATGTTCCATATACCTCATAAATATAAAGTACTTGTATCGTCTCTGGAATATGCTGTGTGTGTGCACTAAATGTGGATGATTCAGTTTTATCAGCATGTCTATTTCTCTGGGTAAGAACTTTTTCACGAAATCCTTTGGTGCCGTGTTAGTGTCTATTACTTTGCAGGCTAAAATATTTAGTTTATGTGCTTTTGCTGGGTTTCTGTATTCTACTAAATACACCTGTGGAAGTTCAGTTTTATACTAAAGGCAAACGGGGGCAAGCCAAGCCGCAGGGCCAGTTGGCTCAGCAAAGAGTGCTGTGTAATAAACAGTTTATTTAGATTTGTTATTTAGTATTAAATCAAACATAGTTTTTACTTAAATCTATCAATGAAAAAATATAAACTACATGCATTTTATTGAACACTTTCTATTCCATTTACAAAGTATTTTATTTGTTTATATAAATAAAAAACGAAAAATCACAAAACAAGATGGAAGTACAAACTACTTAGACTGATGTAATTATATGCTGCCTGCCGGCGGGCAGCCATATCGCATGCTCACGTAACGCGCTGTAGGCATTTAAAATCGGGACTCGGCCGATTAATCACGTAATACTATCTATACAGTATTCCAACTGTATAGATATGACCGTGATTACGCGGAACAGAGCCCTGAGCGTTCGCAAGATTTTTACACCCTTAGGTACATGTGCTCGAGGAAATGTTCGAGAGTATCAGAACACACAGAGCACATAGTATGAAATATTACCTTAGCGTAGGACCCTTCATTTATTCTCTTTATCACCTTGTAGCCTCTGGTCGCAAGCGTTAACTGTTCAGAATCAGAAAGTTTAGGCTGGTCTTCCACGGGCTGAGGACGACCCTTAGAAATCAATAATGTAATAATGTACACACAAACACAGCAACAGTTATTCAGGCCGGCCTTATTGTTGTTAGACGTATAATATACTTAGAATAGTTGAAAACTTGTATCTAAACTTAATTAACTTAGTTGTTGTTGTAGCCGGGCTGATCTTACATTTAGGTTGTTGAATATAATTAGCATTGCGCGCATAATGGCTATATAACGCTTGATCGGTCAACTAGTACTTATAAAATAAAATACACAGGCAGCTGCCGAAATTATGAACTCCATTTTGCCTAATAAATATTTCTCATCTTTAATGTAGTAGAATCTCAACGTATATTCAGACAATGGAGTGGAATACAGAAATATACGCATACCTGGGCTCTGCTCTCCATCTAATCATTCCAGACACTCTGGATTCTTAATTGTCACATTCACTAGTGATTTAATCATTGAACTTGCCTGAAAATTAAAAGATTACTATATTTATTGCTCATCTTAGTGCTAGGTCTAATACCCGTTTATACTACCTAATAAGTCTGGAAAAGAAATCAAACCACATATACAGATACGACAACATTTCGTATTTACGTGCTCGGTACCCAAATGTCCAAACTATGAAGGCGAATTTAATATCAATTTTGGAAAAACTTAAATATCAATTAAATGAGGCATACTCTTGTAAAATCTCGCTTAGAAACTTCTAAAATATCGCCTTGTCTTTTTGGTGGATTTCTAGAACTTTCCGACAACCTCCTGCGCTCTTCTCTGGCCCTTTCTAAAGCGGCTGCTTCCACTGCATTCATAGCTGAAAAATAAACAATACTATCAATAATTAAAATTAAAAAAAAACGATTAGTACTTTAGTTGCCAAAAGTAAAAAAATATAGGTAGGTACTATTTTGTAATGTGCACGCGATGCGCTTTCATTTGAGACCCCACTCGAGTATATAAGCACTCGAGTATGTGCAGATTTTCGGTTTTTCTTCCTCACTTTTACAATCTTTACTTAAAAGGTATAACTTTTTAACGTATCAACCGATTTGCATCAAACATGTCTGAACATTCGCGCGAAACTCACCTTTCATACAAAAATAACTAAGAAATCGCTTCATCAGTTCGGGAGATATGAGGCGACAGACAAACACGTCAAACTTATCTATAACATCCCTCTTTTTTGTCGGGGGTTAACAAAACATTATTTGACAGTCTTAAGTACAATAACTTTCGAATTAAATAAAATCGTTAATAAAAATAACCGTATACAAGCATTACTAACTTGTAAGCCGGCTATCCATATTGATCCATTTGCTGTTGAGAATCTGCTCAGCAGTGTGCCGCAAGCCGGGGTCAGGTTCCAGCAAATGTTTAACAACAGTTTTACATTCTAGAGAAATTATATTATTAACACGCGTTCTGAATCTATATTTCTTTCTCAGCTGTTGCTCATACAGTTTTCTCATCCGCGTGTCATCAAACGGCATGGATTTGTTGAGCATAACAAAGAGCACGACGCCCAGAGACCACAAGTCTGAAATCTTGGGCATGTAGGGCTTGCCGCGAAGGATCTCCGGAGCAGCATATGACATTGAACCACAATACGTCTCGCTTAAACAAGGTACTGAATTTTCACCAACGCTTAACCTAGAAAACCCAAAATCTGAAAGTTTTACGTTATAATTTGCCGTCAATAGGATGTTCTCGCATTTGATATCTCGATGAGCTATCTCTAGCTCGTGCAAGTATTGTAGTGCGAGACACAGCTGCCGAGTCCACACCCGGCTCTGATTCTCAGAAATAGCTCCGTGCTTCAGCAGGTACGATAGGAGATCACCGTTCTCAGTGTATCTCATGAAAATGTAGTACTTTGACTTACGCTGAAATATGCTGTGAATGTGAATAATGTGAGGGTGATTGAGGCGTATCAGAATATCTATCTCTCTTGGTAGAAATTTTGTAACATATTCTTTTGGTGCTTTCGATGTATCTATGATTTTACAGGCTAACGTAAATTGGTTTTCTGTTTTGCCATATTCAGTTAAATACACCTGAAAAAAGACAAATTAGTATATAGATAAGTAGGTAAGAATCAAAAAGCCTTTTTACTCTTTTTAGGTAATTAAGTGGGTATTCATTTTATGGAAAATGTTACCCAAGTATCCTGATAAGAATTCTAAATAGTTAAATAATTAACTTATATGTTATAACTTTCACCAATTATTGAACATAACCAAGTTTTAGTTACTTATTTATTTATTTATTATTATGGCACCGCCAACAGCAGTTACAGCAAACTACCTGGTACCTGGTATTTAACACAGTTATATTGAATCTGAAATCACGGGGTTCATCAATTAAGAGTATGTTAGACTAGGTCTTCCCGCAGGAATGACGTTTTATCCCGCGGTAAAAAGTGATATACCTATCGCTTTTCTCGATAAATAGGCCATCAAAGACTGAAATAATTACTCAAATGCGCGTTAAAACAAACGAATAAGCTCATCAGATTTTTAATATGAGTACCTATAGATAGGTAGGTAAGTCGGTACTTCATTTGCCTTATACACGTACTTCAGATAACTATAATTCTGTTTACTTCCGTCTGTGGGCCAAACGCGTAGGAGTATGAATGAACCTTGTTACCTTAGCGTAAGCACCTTCACCAATAAACTTGAGCAACTTATATCCTTTTACCAGCAAAGTGTTTTCCTCGGAAGCAGTTGTTTTCAATTGGGACATGGTAATACCGTCATATTTACACAGAACACGCGCATGCGTCCTGCAACATCGAGTGAATAGGCCTCATTCTCGGAATATGTATGCATTTTTGATTC
Organism: Gymnoscelis rufifasciata; assembly: GCA_929108375.1. Classification (NCBI taxonomy): domain Eukaryota; kingdom Metazoa; phylum Arthropoda; class Insecta; order Lepidoptera; family Geometridae; genus Gymnoscelis; species Gymnoscelis rufifasciata. The sequence continues at coordinate 3,555,349 of OV815302.1, read as the reverse complement.
TTCACAGGTATTTTCTTTGAATTTACATATTTTACTTGCTAATTGGTGGTCGGTAAGGGGGAAATATTGGATGAATTATAACGAAATCATTATTGATTATTATTATGACATATGACACTATTGAGGTAAATCTTCTATGATATATCAAAAAGTTAATAAGAAGGTACTAGAACTGTCTCTGATCCTCTGGTCCCCACGGCATAGAATAATAAATTACTCCATGGCATGAAATGGTCGCTGATATTCTCATGGGGAAAGGATATTGCGGAAAAGGATTAGAATTACCCCATATTATAAAACTTGGTTAATTTAGGAATTACTTAAAATTAAACTTTTGTTAAATAATAAATATTTAGATATCAGTCGTCGTTACGGGTTGAAATAATTTGAGACAAAGATTGCCGCGTAGCACCGTAGGATTCCGTAGAGCGCGCTATGAACCGCTACAAGTAGAAGTACTCTGTGCTACGAAGTAACATCGCCACCTATATTGAAATAGGTAAGTAGTTTTATTTATTAATCTAAATACATATACAATTTAAAAAAACTTTCGATTTTAGAACCTTAGTTCCCTTAATAGTAAAAAGACATACTAGGTATTATTATTAATGGTACTAGGTAGATATTTAGTAATGTGCACGTGATGCGCTTTCATTTGAGACCCCACTCGAGTATATTTGCAGATTTTCGGTTTTCCTTCCCCACTTTAACTCTCATAACTTTTAAACGGGTCAACCGATTTTCATCAAACATGTCTAAGAACACTCGCGCAATACTTACCTTTCATACTTAAATATACTTAATTGATATCGCTTTATCCGTTTGGGAGCTATGATGCCCCAGGCAGACAGACACGTCAAACTGACTTCAGTGGCGCAGTGTTCGAGGGTCCGCTTGCGGCGCAAGAGGTAGCGGGTTCGATTCCCGCCGAGGGTGAAAGTGTTTGTATGTTCTGCAAGGACTTTCTCCGTGGTCGGGGTGTTTAATATGTATAATAAAAAATATCTATATATGTATGACTATTATATTAAGTAGCTATATCAGATATCTAGTACCCGTAACACAAACTTAGACCTTACCACGGGGCTAGATATTGTTGTGTAAAAAAAAAATACTTATAACATCCCTTTTTTTTGTCAGAGGTTAATTTTTATATGTCTGTAAAGCGGTCACGGTCGCGAATTAGCTCGCTAAAGTGGCCATGGGCAGACCATGTGGCACACAGAACAGATGGCCGTTGGGGCCGGAAAGATCTCGAGTGGAGACCACGGATCGGCAAACGCAGAGTACGACGTCCACCAACTAGATGGACGGACGACCTGCTGAAGGTAGCGGGCTCGCGGTGGTTACAAGCCGCTACCGACCGAAGTCACTGGAAGTCTTTGAGGGAGGCCTATGTCCAGCAGTGGACGTCCTACGGCTGAAATAATGAGGGTCTAGAAAGTAAAACCCGTTAAGGATTTAAATTAGTGGCGTGGTGGGCGAAGGTTCGCTTGCGACACAAGAGGTTGCGGTTTCGATTCCCGCCTAAGGGGGTCGTGTTTTATGTTGTGCAAGCACTTTCTCCAGTGGTGGATTTACCAGCAGGCTGAGTAGGCTCGAGCCTAGGGCGGCTGATTTTGGGGCGGCAAATTTGGGGAACGATTTTTTTTTTACCTCATATAAATCAATAAGGTTTTTGCTATGACGGTTTTCTGATGTCTTACAGATATGCTACAAATTTTGTCGATGACATTTCTCTCTTATTGCATTCATTCATTATTGCTTCTTCTCATTGCACATTCCGAGAGTAGCCAACTTATACCGTTTAGCTCAAAAATATAGCGAAAAAATATTTTACGTGCAATTTCAACGAAATTGTTGCATTTTAAAAATAATGTAAGTATGATATTATGACAATTGTAGAGGTAAGGGCGGCAAAAATAAAATCAGCCTATACCTTGAAAATTTGTAAATCCGCCACTGACTTTCTCCACGGTCTGGGGTGTACATATATAGTAAAAAATATGTGTAATATGTATGTCTATTATGTTTATCTATGGATAGGTCTTCAAAAATGATATTGAAAAACAATGTTTAAAGCCACATTTTTTTTTCTTAACTGATTAGTTTCGAGAGACATTTCCAAAGTGGTTTAATGTGTGTCTAAAAAGCTATAATTTATTGTTATATAACAAGTGTATAAACTATAGAATGTTAAATTATCCAGATATCAAATTTATTGATAAAGCCGTCGTAGTTGGTAAAGTTTATGAATGTTGTAGTTAAAACTTGAAATCAGTGGCCATCAAAACAAGAAGGTTAGGTTAGCTCGATTCAAGATAATAGATGGGATTATAAAACCTGACCATGTTTATGAGACTAGTCCAAAGTAGTTTTGACTGCAACATTTATCAACTTTAATGTTTTGGAATTGGTAGTAAAGGTAAAAATATGAAACAAGGTGTTTTGGAATTGGTATAGCGAAATATAAAAGCCATCGAAAGTTCCGCAAGTATTTATTTTTCTATTACTTTTTTGTTTTCAGGTTTTTCAGTGACAAAAATGACTTTGTTTTTTTTTTACATTTTCTCATATGATGTGAGAGAGAACCCTAAGTCAGCTGTTTTAAAAGTCAGCCCACTATCAAGAGATGGGTTATGATAGAAGGTACCTACACATTAAGCAAAAAGTCCATACCATAACATTCACTACACCGCTTTATTAGATTTACAACTTTTAATGGCGACTGCTTCAGTGGCGCGGTGGGCGAGGGTCCGCTTGCGACGCAAAAGGTAGCGGGTTCGATTCCCGCCGAGGGTGAAAGTGTTTGTATGTTCTGCAAGCACTTTCTCCTTGGTCTGGGTGTTTAATATTTATAATAAAAAGTATCTATATATGTATGACTATTATATTAAGTATATCAGATATCTGATATACTTAATATAATATATAGTACCCGTAACAGAAGCTTAGAGCTTACCACGGGGCTAGATGTTGTTGTGTGAATTGTCAGGAAATATAATTATATGGTTACGATAATTATCTTTAATGTATTTATTGTAGGTACAGACGATTTATTAAAGTGTTTATAGAATTGGCGATACGAAACAAACAAGAACACACTAACGGGTTTGTCATTTAGTTTCAAATTTCTCATGCACCATGGTCCTGCTCCATCATCATCGTGTACCAGAAATTTATTGCAATTTGTACCTTAACTCGAAAATTATGTTTTATTTAGATACAAAGTAGTATAATTATACATAAATTCTGCCGCAATAAATAACATTAGGTAGAAAAGTAATTTCGTTGGAAAAATTATACATCCTTCAAATCTATGGTAATGTTACAATACAACCCGACCTCTAATTGATTTACACCCTACACCTAAAATTTTCACCCATTCATTTTCAAACAATTCTCTATTGGTTTTTGTGTACATGACGGTGGTTCCGTAGTTTACTTTTTGCGTATTAGTTCATAAAATGTTTTGTAGATTGGCAGCGCTTAAAAAAAACCATAAGATTATTTATTGTATTACGAAATCATACGAATTTCATGTGTATTGTGCACGTATATTAAAGGTGCTTTTGTTCCCCGGATTATATTACAAACATATTTTTGACAAAATTATTGATTTATTACGAAATTACTTATTACTGATATGTACTGGTTTTGCGATAGAGCATAAGGATGGAAGACTGAGTAATTGCCACCACGCAAGTGAATATTAGTATGATTTATTTAACCGACTTTTAAAAAGAGTAGTTTCACAGTTCTACACGTTTTATGGAGGGTGAACCGGTACGTAACGTTACGCGAAATGGTGACAATCTATCCAATGTCCCTTCCCCTAAAGCATGTGGCAGACATCCATTTCTCACATTCTAATCCACAGCGATTTAAAGTTATGAGTTCTGTCAGGCGTCCGTTATTTCAGTATACGAACTTACCTAACTATACATTAAAATAAATATTAATAGTATCGTCTTCAATCGATCATGTCCCATCACTACACTCTTGGAATGAAGACGACGCTTTAATTATTTTTATCACAATAAAATGTAAAAATCGACATACCGATGAAATATTATATAAGATTTAATCTTGGAGTGCTTTCTTGTATAATATTTGGAGGATTTAACTGCAAATTTAACCATTTTAATTGCTCAAATAAAAAAATGAATTGATTTCCACACGAGGCTATATCGACGACTGATGCGCGAACGTCATGTTGTTCTCACTTGTAGCTACAGTTCCCACTTCATTGTGCTCACTCTATTATACTCTAGATACTCTAAGGTCAATATGAACACATACATTTTTAAACGGTACTTATATCAAATTTGTTATTGTTATTTAATGTATAGTTTAATGTATTTTTTTAGTTACCTGTGCCATATATTATATAACATTTTGGATGTAAATTTCTGTAAAGTTATGTATGTTGTAAATAAATAAAGGTCATATTTGTTTGTTTTCGTTTGTTTTCAGGAATAGATAGAGGGATTTAAATGTATAATTTGTGGATAGAAATAAACTATTCACTATTAAAAAATAAATCAAAGCAATGTCTCCACACTTATAAATTATTTCAAAACTCATACAAACAATTCCTTAGTCCACTATGGAACAAAAGTACTCGTAAATCAACACTGTCTTGTTACTAAAGTTCCAATTTATTTTTGGTCATAAACTCTCCCGCCAGGGATATCCTTTGAAGGAACGACGGAGCTGGCGTTAAAAGTAGCTCGTATCTCTCTGTATCAGGATGTTCTGGGTACCTCTTCTCTTTTCGTATCCTCTCTAACATTCTCTGCGGTTCACATTTAGGGTTAGCCTTCCAGTCGTTGTTGAGAAAGTCTTGTATAACCCTTGGTAGGAGTTTGAAGGCGTTTTTCGCTCTTGATGTGCTGGGTAATGTTATTTCGTCTACGATTGGTTCGACTACAATTATATCGTTCACTTCGACTTTATTCTCTGTGTAATTATCTGGTTCTTCAGCCTCTGTGATGTTACTTTTTTTGGCGTCGTTTAGTACCGTGCCGGGTTGGATTTTGTCCCTCTCCACTGCGTCTATGTCTACTAGTGCACTAATTTCGGTTTTTATCTCGTCAATGTTATTGGAATTTACTTGGGGTTTCTTTGTTTCTTCAGCTTTTTTATGGGTATTATTATTTTTACTGTCGAGCATAGTCATGAACTTGAGATTGTCCTCCTCTTCTAATATTTGATATACACTGTGCACCTCGCTCATGTTGATTCTGAAATATTATTGAAATTACAGTATCACACGTAACAATAATTTCACAGAAATGGGTGCGGAATTTGAAATTCAGAAATGGAAAAGGTTTTTCCTGCGAATACAGCTTAATTCTCTCGTGGTTGCAACATCTAACTAAATAATTTTTCGAGAACGTACTCTAGTCAATGTCAAATTCAAAACGTTTATTTCCTTAGAAGCACAAAGCATACATGGACAGGTCGACTTAAAATTCATTAACCAAATATTTTTAAATAAAAATTATCAAGGATATAACATTGTCATGACAGTTCCCTTTAATTTTTCATACTGAGTTGTGGAGCTACTAGAACAACACAGCTTCATCAGTTTTTACAATTTTATAGTTATTAAATTTTTGGAGTTTTTATAAATATTAAGTGAACTAAAGAAGATATAACTGTTGAAACTATCATGGTTATCAATACCACCCACAGTTACATGCGCCATGATCACGGTTTAACTCGGGTTCAACCGTGATCATGGCGTGCCGAAATATCGGGAAACTCAAAAGAAGATCAATCATGGTAACTATCCCGTTATAAATCTAAATTGGCGATGCAAAGATTATCCGCACGTCTCTGGCGGCGAAATTTAGAAACTGTCTAAGAACGACACTTAGTTTTTAGATTTGTATTTATTATTTATGTTTTTCCCAGACGTTAGTTGTAACGAAAACTGTCAAAGTGTCGTTCTTAGTCAGCTTCACAATTATGACCCTACGGGCGCTAGTTAGAATCTTTGCATCACCGATAGAACTAAAGAAGAAGTTAAAAACTTACCCCGCCGCATGGCAGCACTGTAGCATGGTCGGATCTATAGGATGCGCCTCGGTGTTGAATATATACCCGCCCAGGTCCACGATACATTCCCCGTTGGGCGTGTCGATGACAGTGCCGTGGACGCCCGGGTTGTGAATGAAGTTGTCCGGGTCGAACAACAGGTACAGGTACTTTGTGGTTTCGGCGAGGAAGAAAGACTCCATGCGGTCTTCTTTACGATGGTCTCTTACGTCTTTTATCTGTAATAAATTCATCATCATCATCATCATCATCATCCTCAGTGGCGCGGTGGGCGGAGGTCCGCTTGCGGTGCAAGAGGTAGTGGGTTCGATTCCCGCCGAGGGGTTAAGTGTTCTGCAAGCATTTTCTCCTTGGTCTGGGTGTTTAGTATGTATAATAAAAAATATCTATCTATGTATGTCTATTATATTAAGTATATCAAATGTCTAGTACCCGTAACACAAGCTTATAGCTTACCACGGGGCTAGATGTCGTTGTGTGGATTGTTCGGCAATATTTATTTATTTATCACCCTATTAAAGTTCCCACTGCTGGGACACAGGGACTTCTCCCTTGACGAAAGAGATTAGGCCTTAATTCACCACGCTGGCCAAGTGCGGCTTGGTGAATGTCGCATGTCCTTCAAAGACCTTTAAAGTTCTCAGAACAGGCCGGTTTCCTCACGATGTTTGCCTTCACCGTTAAAGCCCGTGTTTAAAGCGCACATACATTTCACATTTTTTTTTTGTAATAAATTAATATGATATATATATATGTGTAATAAGAATAAAAACGTAAGATACGAGTGTGGATGTATAGTGTTGATAGAAGTAGATGCTTAGTAATGTTTCCGTAAGTAGGTACCAGTCATTAGGATCCGTCTACAAGAGCGAGGGAATCGCGACAATGTCATCGTGGTTGCACGTATTTCTTTACTTTCTCTTATCATGATTTGCTCGTGGAGACGGACTTCTAGTCCTAGATTAGGTACATCATGGAACATGCAAAGACGAGTGGGTTAACAACCCCCTTAAATAACGATACCATTGAGAATAGTCACTGCCCAGCATGAAACGTCTTTTGACAGGATGTTCGTGATGAAAAATCAGACTTCCTCAGTGGCTCAGAAACCTAAGTTCGATAACGAATCCGTCTTTTTCAACCGAGTTGTCAGTGTTTGTATGTGCCTAAAAACTTTTCCGTGGTATGGATATAGTGTGTATACAGTGTGGATGTAGCAATATTTATTTCTTTAATTTAAGGAAGAAAGCTTACCGTGGCATATCCGCAAGGCGTTCTAGCACTGTGCTGTATACTTCGCAATATGTCCTCTCCCATCTGCAACAGTATGGGGTCTCTGGTCTCCCGGTACAAGTACATTATAGACTCGATGAGCTCGGGCCGTAGGGGATAACTCTCTCGTGAATTCGACGCTTCCCAGGTGCCGAGGTTGTACACTTCAGGTGTGAATCCGTATTGTCGCCATACGCTGTGGTAATTCAGAATTATTCGCATCGCCGCGTCACTTTCACCTGCAAAAAATAGTATTGGTGTTCTGAATAGTACAAGTTATTGTAATTTTACTAAGCACGTGTTTCATCATCATCTCTGTATGCTGACTTTAAATGTCAATTTTTATTTTTACAGTTTTTATAGATTAATTGACATTTAATGACTTATTTAATAACCAATATTTAATGTTATTTCCATTTTATTTGTTATTTCATTGGAGAAACGTAGATATAATTAAAACTATGCACCTTTATACAAACCTGACCTGTAACCTATGTTATCAATAAAGAATCTTGAATCTTAAGCTGTCACACTCAGACTATTTACTGAGCAAGCCAGTCTAATGTAACTACTGATTAGCAACGTGGAACTTTACTTGGAGAGAACTTTACTTAAGCACGCCCTTATTGTAGTTAATTAACATGATTATCTAAAATCGTATATAAAGTTTTTGAAGTGAAACTTCTTTAGAATCGTTGTGATTTCAAACCGGATGCAACAGAAAAGCGACAGGTAAGCCAATCTTAAACGCTAACAAGGTTAAGCAACTTTGCGCGACGCCAGTACTTGGATGGGTGACCGCCCGAACAAAATCTTTTTGCACAGTAGTAGTATTTTATGTTTTTTTTTTAATTCACCTCATTGTTTTGTCGATTTACTGAAGTTTCACTTCTATCGTGTGTGAATCGCACACACTTTTTTTTTCTATACCAAATTCCTATTAATACGTTTTATGTATCCAGCAGTGTTGTTACCTATGAGACTTAGCAGCCCAGGCCAGTAGGCTTCCAGCGACTGAAACACCGGCAGTGTGACCTGTCCGCGAAGCATTGTCGCCCAAACGAACCAGTCGTCTTTGCGGAGGTACCGCTCTATGGACTGACGAGCTTCGATGAACATGGACATTAGTTCCGGACGGTCCAGTAATATGGCACCTGGGAAAAACAACAAACAACTAAAATTAAAAAAAAAAAAAAAATATATGGGTGTGGCATTTCCATTTTTTAACACCCATGTACCTACTAGATAAACATATGTATTAAAAAATTACAAGCAGCAATGCGGTGTACTCTGAAATTATGATGATACCCACTTCACAAAGGATTTGTTCATCTAAAAAGTGTAGACTTAACTTAATAATCAGTTTAAATTTAAAATTCATTCAGCTGTTTAAGCCTTCATAGTTACATATTTTCACGTAATTGGAATATTATTCAGGATAGTGTTTTCTAATGCTTATATTAATACTAGAACAGCACAAGTCCTTAGCCCCCCAACCAATAATTTTTGGTTGGGGGGACTAAGGACGACTTGCTTGGGTGCTAATTGTGCATTATTGCCATGTCTAACGAGGCCCTTACCAGTCCCACGCCTTGATGTATTGAAGTACGACCATTGGAGATTTTAAACAATACAAGAACCAGACTATTTTTAGTTATTAAAATTCCACTACCTTTTTACTACTAAATTTTCTTTGTAGATAAACTAGCTTTTTAATCAATTTTAATAATATTAAATCTTGACATTGTTATTTCATTCATTTTTTTTTTTTTTTTTTTGTTATTGACTTGTTTTAAATTTTATAAAATATTTGCATGCTATTTTTAGTAGAATATAAATGATACCATATTTTTGTTAACATCTGTGTGACCTACATTATGTTCAAGCAAATAAATTATCTTTATCTTCACTACCGAATTTGAGCCTCCCATAAAAACTAAACATCTATATCATCATACCAAGTGCCAAATACTAGTTGAAATAAATAAATATTACCAGACAATGCACACAACAACATCTAGCACCGTGGTAAGCTATAAGCTTGTGTTACGGGTACTAGATATCTGATATACTTAATATAATAGCTCATCACGTCGACGTGGTTGCCGAGCAGCCCTATCGGCGACTTGTGGTGGTACAGCGCCATAAGCGCGTTGTACGCCACCTACAGTCAAAGAAACCTACCTTTAACCAAGTACTCATAGTAGGAGTCGACCCCACCGCCGATGCCCGCGTCCTGCGCCGTCCATCTCCCGCTCATCACGTCGACGTGGTTGCCGAGCAGCCCTATCGGCGACTTGTGGTGGTACAGCGCCATAAGCGCGTTGTACGCCACCTACAGTCAAAGAAACCTACCTTTAACCAAGTACTCATAGTAGGAGTCGACCCCACCGCCGATGCCCGCGTCCTGCGCCGTCCATCTCCCGCTCATCACGTCGATGTGGTTGCCGAGCAGCCCTATCGGCGACTTGTGGTGGTACAGCGCCATAAGCGCGTTGTACGCCACCTACAGTCAAAGAAACCTACCTTTAACCAAGTACTCATAGTAGGAGTCGACCCCACCGCCGATGCCCGCGTCCTGCGCCGTCCATCTCCCGCTCATCACGTCGACATGGTTGCCGAGCAGCCCTATCGGCGACTTGTGGTGGTACAGCGCCATAAGCGCGTTGTACGCCACCTACACTCAAAAAACCACGTGTGTGAAATCGTATTTCGTAAAATCTGGGAATTATCTTGAGAATGTGGCACTGTATAACCCATATTCTTAAAAATATTTGAGGTTTCATGTCCTTTATTTACAATCCATATAAGCCCTAAATAAAGTAGCTGTAGGTCACCTATACCACAAAGTTTTGCACCCTGTAAACTGCTTCTTTATTTTTAGGTATATCATACACATGTGACAAAAATAAAAAAAAATAAGCTGTGTTGGCTTAGTGGGACGACATTCGACTTTAATTCCGAAGGTCGTGGGTTCAAACCCCGCCACGCACCTCTGGCTTTTTCTTCCTGAGAAATTTATATGAGCTTAAAACACGTGCTAACGGTGAAGGCAAACATCGTAAGGAAACTGGTATGATCTGAGAACTATTAAAAAAAAAATTTGAAGGACATGTTACATTCACCAACCCGCACTTGGCCAGCGTGGTCAAGTGCGGGTTAAGGCCTAATCTCTCTCGTCAAGAGAGAAGTCCCTGTGTCCCAGCAGTGGAAACGTTTATAGGGTGATGATGATGATACACATGTATTATTTTACATCTATAATTTTCATCAAAGACACAAACCCACAAATAATAATTTTCTAGACTCACCTCTTCATAAAGCGGATCTCCAGTCAGCCGACTCAGTGTACCAAACTCAATTATGAAGGTCCCCACTCCTGCAGTACATGTCACGCTAGTCTCCCCAGGTGGTACACCTTTCCTGAAGTTGGTTGTGCCATATGGCATACCAGTAGTGGTGTCAAACGCAGGAATAAGCCTCTGCGCTACATCTTCAGCTAGTCGGAGCAATGGTCCATTGCAAGGCCATCCTGGTTCCAGCTTCATTCCTGTTCTGGACAGAATTTTTTATTTATATTAATATATGCTAACAACATTAAAAATTTAAGTTTGTGTTGAATGGCTTATCTTGGAAACTTCTAACCTGATTTGTTAATATATTTCAGTTCTATGTATACATTAACATATACATATGTATAACATCGCAACCAAATGTTACATTTTAGTGCATAGAAAAGTTTACATTTTACTGCAGATAAATTTAACAAGGGCAATGCTGTTTAATAATAGGTATTGATTTACTTTTAATATATTTACTGTATAACAGCATGCCAACAATGTTAGCAACTAATATAGGTTGGTAGGTAGAAAATGCCTAGGCATTAAGCCCACCTTTTTGTACAAAGTTTTTGTTCAAATAAAGTATTTTATATAAATAAATAAATAGGTAGGTAATCGAAAAACCTATTATGTCACATAATTTACAAGCAATGTATGACTAACAATCTCTTTTACTAACTAATTACGATTAAATACAATCATCCTGGATCTTACCTATGTGACAATAGATGAGCACTCAAAAGTCCACCAATAATTCTTATATTGGTCTCAAACACAGATACATTGATATCTGCATCAAAATTCTTTTTTTGTAGCACAATGTCAACAACTCGGTTGAATTCAGTATGGTTGCCCATGATAGCTAATGTATCCAGTGCATCAATGAGAGTTAAGGAGTAGCTTCCCCATGTGTCCACTCCGTCGCAGCTAAGTGGTCTCAGCTCATCATAAGGATATGCATAGCGGAGATAGCTATCATAGGCATGATGAAACATTTCTCGAACTTCTTCTCTGGAAGGTTTGAGAGCTTTGAATTAATTAACTCGTTAATCCCCAAGCGGTAACCGGTTACCGCTTACCTGACCTTATTACCTGAGGTGAGGGTCAAGGAGTTAAAACTAAGCTTATTTTAATAGCAAAGTCATTGTTCCTACTATAATACTTATAGAGATATTATTTGTACTTATGCTAAGATTAGTTTTAAGATGCTAGTAGTGCCCAAACAGGGTCCATGTTACTGTTCTTACATATTTTTAAGGCATAATGTTATTTATTTATTTTAATGTTACAACATGGAAACAATTAAACGATTTTTAAAGTGAGAAGTTATTATTTTATTTTTTTATCTGTGATGTATAAAACTATGCTGATTTTTTAATAAATACATACCTCAGTTTAATTATGTCTGCTTTTTTATACAGCCTCGCTGCAAATATTACATTGCAGAATGAAAATAACAGAATTGAAACGAACAACTTTTCTGGTATTTTTGACATGGTTCTTACATCTGAAAAATAAAACATAATAAATGTAATTTAAATACGTAAGATCAAACAGAGAGTAATTTGAACTGATTAACAAATATCTAAGAGTATAGAATAAACCTGTTTGAACAAAAATTTTTCACACCCTAACAAAAACACTTGTTTTTATCCCATTGGTTTGACTTTGTTTTGGTCTAGTTGCCGACCGACTAAACCGTAGTGTTTGGTGAATTATTTATACTGTCTGGTCTGGTGCCGATGCCGACTGCCAGGTACTGCGAAGCGAACTGGCCGACCGAACCCGATGCGATGGCCGTTTGCCGACTTTGCCGTTTTGCCAGCTGTTCAGCTCAGAGAGTATAATAATCACTATATACGTTGTTCAGCTGTTCTATGATCCAGGCTAGTGTTATTTCCACGAAACTTCATGATTATTTCACTGTAAGTAAGGTTTTAGCTAGTTACTTTGAAGTTAGTTAGTTTTCCAACGCATCTACAATAATTTTAATTCTTTAAACATTTTTGTCTATTATTGCCTTAATTCAAATTTCTATTTACATCTAGATAATACTTAATCAACTTATGAAATAAAAGCATGAACAGTGTTTGAATATGTTGTAGAGTCTATGTACCAGATAAAGTGCCTTAAATATTTTTTCAAGCTATTTAGAAAAAATATAAGCACTTTGAGCATTTCATAAAAAAAATTTAAGCAACATTATTACCGGTCATTCTCATGGACCAATCAATTACCTACCTCCGCAAATTTGACATGACATCTTCAGAAAAAAAATTCGACATCGACAGCGACACAAACAAATGGCGTTCTGTTTGTTTTCAGATTTGAATTTTATGCTCTAAAATGTTTACAAATTCGTCAAATAGGAAAAATAAAATGTATAGCACCGTAAAAGATCTTCTAGATGCCCTGGGGTAAGATTAAATATATGCCGAGACAATAGATTATTGTTACGGTTCACTGAAGATCATCGTCTTGCACTCTAACTCAATTTGTGGCCGTTCTAATTATGTTATGTTTATTTACAGCTGTAATTTCGATGCAGATACAATCATTGACTATATTCAGAACGATCCAAACAACAGCGATAGCAACATTTCATCTAAACAAGTAAATGAATATCTTCAAAGATTGGCTCAAAAGGCAGGAAATGCCAAAACATTCCTGAAAAAGTATGAGGAACTAAAGAGCAAAAAGTATGTCCTTGTTTAATACTAGTCCTTAAAATTTAATAAACAAATATCTCAATCAGAAAAAAATTTAATAATTTGCTTCAAAACTGTCAGCAGCATTTCAGCTGCGGAGTCAAAGCCCAGATAATAAAGGGGTTTAATGTGTATATTCATTAATTCGAAAGAAGCCATTACTTTTTGGTAAAATGTATACATTATTAATGTTTATTCTTGTATATGTGCAATTTTTTGATGAATTACTAAAATTGGTTGCCAAGTTCTATCACAATTACAGATGTTTAAATTTTTACATAAATTAAGTTTCTATTAATGTAAATGTTTCATCTTCCAGCACTGAAAACTTATCAGACATTATAGTATTGTTCTACAAATTGATTTGTGATGAAAAGAAAATGAAAATCAGTAAACCCAAAGTTGCACCTAAACCAGTCATTAGTGATAATAAACATCAGATTACCAAAGAAGACTTACCGCAGGTATTGCTTTGAATTTTAATCTTATCAATATGTATAAAAAGAAAGGTAAGACTAAGAAAGTTTCATATAATATTATATCCAATCAAACACATTTTTACAAATTCTGCATCAAAGCTAATAATTTTTGGTATTGATAAATTATTGATGAAACAACTCCATAGCAATAATGGTAAAACCAATAACAAAATCACTATGGCAACAATACCTATTTGCTGACAAATTTCTGATTATATTACTTATAGAAAGAAATAATATCTCTATTTGGTATTTTTATTCGAAATGGATGACACCATATCTTCATTGGGATCTCCTAGTCTTTACTCTCTAGATTCATTAAACCAGTCTATTTCTGAAGACAGTTATTTAGAAAACATTTTTGAGGTAACTGATTAAGTTAGGTTGCTCATCCTGAAACCCTAACTAGATTTTGTAAACTATATTGTTTTAACATCATACATATATTTATAGAGGTAGATTAAAGTTTTTCAATTATTTCAGATAAAAGATAAACTGCTAAAAGCTGTTGATGAAAGTAAAAAGCTAGTGATGAAATCCTTTGAGGAGAAAGAAGCTAAGATCCGCCCCATTTGGTACAACAGCTTGGATCTACCAAACTGGCAAAAACAGCATCCTGCAATGTCTTGGGATTTTCCAAAGGAATCAATACCAATTATATCATCGTTAGGTATGAATATTTTTAAAAATGTTATGCCATTTGTGTATTGTATTGTTAATGTATGTCATTAACCCCCGACAAAAAGGAGGGGTGTTTGTCTGTCTGTCTGGGACATCGTAGCTCCCAAACGGATTAAGCTATTTCAATTTAGTTTTTTATGTATGAAAGGAGAGTTTCGCGCGCGTGTTCTTAGACATGTTTGATGAAAGTTGGTTGAACCGTTTAAAAGTTATGAGAGTAAAAGTGGGGAAGGAAAACAGAAAATCTGCAAATATATTCAAGTGGGGTCTTAAATGAAAGCACATCACGTGCACATTACAAAAAAGTATGACTTTTTATCATAAATCATAAAATCAAATAAAATAAAAGCTCCGTCATTAATCATTCTATCTATTGCTGAAAACTGTTTCTGTTGTAAATCTGTCTAGTGGTTCAAATAATCTAGGTAAACACAAGCAACTTAATTTCTTACAAAAGCAGTCAGTTACATAAAATAACGATAATTAAAATTATGTAAGATTAAAAAAAAATATATTTTTTTTAATTTCAGCTGGTATTCCAGTTTCGTCACAAGAGAACATAATCATAGACGAACTACTATACATATTCTCCGGAGTTCCCGGCAATTACATTGTTCACCAAACAGTGAAAGATCCTCTAGAACCACGTTCATTCATCATATCTGACGAGATGGATGATGCCTTGAAGCAGATTGTGACACAGATGCTGCCTATAGCTTCGAACTACTCCATTGTGCGGCGGTTTATTGAAAACTGCAATATGTGGTCGGGGCAGGTTCTGCATGCTTTGGTGGCGGCCATTGAGATATTGCTGAAGGATTACTATGTAAGCGTTTTTTTTTGTCTTATGGCTAAAACAAAACCTTTCTAACCCCTTCTAAATGCCATGGTATATGTATGTCATCTAAGTCTGAAATTAACCTAGAGACTTTGAAAAGTATTCAGACCTTACATCATGTGGCACCTTTTCAATATTACAAATTCATAAAATGTTTCATCCCATACATGTAAATATTTACTAATGAACACACAAAAAAACTTTCTCTCAGTCTAAGAATTGTTTGATAATGCAGACCTTTTTGCCTTTCTTACTCAGACTTTTTGACTGAGCAGGCTTTATATATAATATCTTTGCACTCATACCAACAAAAGTGGCTTAGCAATAAATTTTTCTTTCAGATTATGCTGGCTCAGCTAGAAACGGAGCAAATGGCGGGAAGCTTATCCTTGCAGAAGTTGTGGTATTTTATGCTGCCGACTATGCATACTATGCAAATTCTGGCAGCTATTGTAACTAATATTGGAAAGGTAAACATGAAATTATCTTTATTTATTATTTCTTAAACCACATGTAGCAGTGGTTATAACCGATAACGTGTGTGATACCGACCACATCAGCAGACACCAGCGACAAACAACGTTGCGTCGATGCAATGACAGTACGCAAACTTGACCTAAACGCAGACCTCGGCCGACTCAACGCAACCACATCGCAACTACTAGCGACGACTTAACCACATCGACATTTTGTCAGTCGGCTATTCCAATAGTCTTTTGGTTCTTTTGCTGTGTATCTTTCCATTCCACTAATCCTTGTATACAATGACTTTTTACTATATAATAACATAGCTTATACTGAAAATATTGTTTCTATAGAGTGAATCCCGAGGCGGCTCCGTACTAACAGTGCTGCACGAGAAAACAAGCACATTAATGGGAGACGCGAGAGCTGAAGAGATATCCCTATTCTTGACGGAACGCGCCAGTCGCCCCTACCTCACTATCCTGGACCAGTGGATACATAGAGGCACTATTGAGGACCCCTTCCAGGTAATGCGGGGTTCAAACGAACTAAAGCCGCACGATTTTTGACAAATTGACCATCTTCATGTTAATTCCTAGGCAAATTGCCGTATAGGCGATTGGTTTGCACTGCGCAGCGAAAATCTATTGTCTAGTCCCTCGTGTAAATTATGAATGAATGAAATTGCAATAAAGCAAACCAGTAATGGAAAGTGGAAATGATCATGCGATCACTTAATTCACCAGCTTATTTTGTAGGAATTCATGATAGAAGACAATGAGCTGATCAACAAGGAAGAGCTACCGGTGGACTACTCTGCCGATTATTGGGAGAAGCGGTACAGCATCCAACGAGATCGGGTGCCGAAGTTCCTCGACAAGTTCACTGACATCATACTGAGGACGGGGAAATATCTGAACGTTATTAGTCAGTGTGGTAAGTGGCTAAAATAGCTAGATGAACCTTTTTATTGGATGTTAGGTATGTCTTTATGCGGGGAGTCCCCGAATGCGGGCTATCGACTAATTAAAGAAGGCTATCTATCTATATCTTGGTCCGTATACCTACGACAAGCGCGTAGTCCCCGCAAGGGGACTATCACCACCACAAATATGGCATGACATGCTTACAAGATGATTTTGTCGGGGCTGTACACTTAGTAGCCATCTGTATAAGATAAAATCCAAACTTATCGTAATCAAAACTATTTTTCAGGTAAGCCCATAACAAAAACCGACGCCGAAGAGATAAAATACTCCCTCCGTGAGCAAAACTACGGCGCTATCATACAAAAAGCGTACGCGTTCGCCAGCAAGTCTCTCCTAGAGCTACTCCTCAAGGAGTACGACCTGATGGGCCGGCTGAAGTCCGTGAAGAACTACTTCCTGATGAGCCAGGGGGACTTCATCGTGCAGTTCATGGACGCCACGGAGCAGGAGCTGTCGAAGAAGATTGATGATATAATCCCGTCTAAGCTGGAGTCACTGTTAGGACTGTGTTTGAGGTACCTTTTATTAATTTTTACTTTGAGCACAAAAAGCAATGTACAGAGGAGGACTTAATATTAGAAGCATTTTTAACTTGTCAATATTCTTGTCAATATTCTCCCGAGGG
This sequence comes from Gymnoscelis rufifasciata, assembly GCA_929108375.1. Lineage (NCBI taxonomy): Eukaryota > Metazoa > Arthropoda > Insecta > Lepidoptera > Geometridae > Gymnoscelis > Gymnoscelis rufifasciata. The sequence continues at coordinate 3,537,885 of OV815302.1, read as the reverse complement.
CGCCGTCGTCCTCAACGCCTTACTAGAAATTGGAAATTTACCAAAGAAAGGCAACAGTATCTGCTCGGAAATTAATTCTGTTTTTGACAAACTGTTTGGCGACTATTGGGAATACCCCAAAATAACCCATTAATAATATTGATAGATGCTGTAATTGTTGTGTATGTCATGAGTTCGACAATTGCAGAATCGATGTCACACAATATACAGTGGTTTTTAAACCTTCCCTAATTGTAACATAATGAAGTAGTTTGTATACAGTCTATTAACGTTACGTGTTCGTTCGCAGGCTCTCAGCGGCAAGCCATGACCCATACAATGAGGACATGAGGGTGGAACTATTACCATATGATCTGCAATTCCAAATGTTCAAGATTCTGTCTATCGAGACCGAGGATGAAAAAGGTAGCTTTTTTTATTGATTCCAAAGGCTATTTATGATTTATATAAACAGGATGTTACGCTACACCAACGCCTGTAGAGGCGAGTGTGGTAAATAATAGACCCTGGTCCAACCTCTTATTTTTTGTGTGAGGCCTATATTCAGTAGTCAGTTTCATTTTGACCAAATATTATAAAAGAAATGAACACATATACTTTTTTCTTGCAAATGAAAAACAATACTACATATATGTATTTATGTCGTTTAAACTAAATTTATACGTAACAAGCCCCGACTCCAGAACTTTGATGCTCTTTATATTGGGACGTTTAATAATAATAATAAAAACATTTATTTCCGACTACAGACACACAAAGATGTAGAAAAACAAAGAAATACAAGTAAAATAATACAGTTACAATATAATACAGAGAATATATGTTGCAAAAGAATAGACAGTTGCACGTTGACGTTTTTTATTAAATTGTAGGAGCGAAAAATGGTATCCAGTATATTTAGACTTTTTTTTTATGTAGTCATCATGCCTATTATGTCGATAGTTATTTTATATTACTTGTTGTTGTTATTTCAGAGTACAAACTGAACAAAGACTGCCCGCCCCTGTCCGGGATCGAGACGTTCTCGTTCGGCATGGAGGTGAAGTGGCCCGTGTCCCTCATACTGAACCACAAGGCCATCGCCTGCTACCAGATGATATTCCGTCACCTCTTCTACTGCAAACATATTGAGCGGATGTTGTGCAGGTAAAATCTATATATATAAAAGAAAGTCGTGTAAGTTACACCACTTATAACTCAAGAACGGTAGAACAGATTTGGGTGAAAATTGGTATGGAGGTAGCTTAGAGCCAGGAGACGGACATAAGATACTTTTCATCCCGTTCGACAGCGTTCCCGTGTGACTTGACATGAAACGTCACTCACTATAAAACGTGTTATAACAAAAAAGAATCAGGCTTGGAATAACAAAACGCAAATGATAGCTATGTAATTGACGTATAATGACAGCTATGTATATGACGTATAGATGATAATTTGATATTAATTTTATTAATAAGTAAGAAATCAATATTCAAACTATTTCTATTAAATAAATGAATAACTGGCTGAACGGATTTATCTTATCATAGTCTTGAAATGTTCGTGGAGGTCAAGGGAAGGTTTAAAAGGCGAGAAAAAATCGAAAAATTGCCGGGAAAAAAATTTGAAAAAAACCCGTGCGATGCCGGGGCGGGCTACGAGTAATTTATAAAATTTTGTTTTATGTTATTTTGTTGTAACATAAACGTAGAGCTTAGCACGAGGCTATATATGTTACTGTGTGGATTGTCCGGAAATATTTATTTTAATTTTATGTATTGAACATTTTACATTTTATCAGTTTATCTCGTTAACATCAATTTAAGTTACATTGTATACATATTTTCATTGTTTATAGAAATATTGTAAATTTTGCCCCACAATAGCGATTAGAACGACAAGCAATGTTGTGACAAAACTATATTAAATTTTAATCGTTTACCAGATATTACACAGCTGTCTTGGTCGGATACATAATAGCTCAACTTGACTAAATTTGACTTTTTACATGAAATAAACTTAAAACTACATTAACTACGAAATAATATCACCCGCCAACTAACTTATTTGTATGCCGCCCGCAGCTTTGCCAAAGTAATAATAGATTTTCCCGCGGTAAAAATTAGCTTTTGATCTTTACTGGCTACCTACAGCTATGTCCATGCCAAATTTTATCCAAATCGGGCTTTGCTCTCAGTTATTGATTTTCCTGCGAAAAGTGGTATTTTACTGAGATCAAAAGTGGCCTATGTAGTATTCTGATATGTGAACTATATTAATATGAAGTTACAAAAATCCCCACAAACCGCTTGCTACTCACACAATACGAACAACGATATCAAGGACTAACGACATCTTTTGTCCTATACCAGAGTATGGCTGTACAACAAAGTAGTGAAGCGATTCTCCGAGGCTCGCCTGTACGCGGACGCCTTCGCGCTCAGACAACGTATGCTGAGCTGCATACAACATCTGCAGTACTACATGTGCGTCGAGGTCATCGAACCCTCCTGGTGCCAACTTATACAGAGCCTTGATAAGGTAAGTCAAATATAATCATCAGCATATACACATGGGACCTAGTCTGCTGAACACAGGCTTGTGTCAAAAGACAAGCGGCTTAGACCATAGCCACCATGCTGCTACAATGCGGCTTGGAAGGTGTTCTAAAGCCGAGAGAGTTGTTCGGGGAAACCATAGGTCGTAGTGGTTGTGTCAAAAGACAAGCGGCTTAGACCATAGCCACCACGCTGCTACAATGCGGCTTGGTAGGTGTTCTAAAGCCGAGAGAGTTGTTCGGGGAAACCATAGGTCGTAGTGGTTGTGTCAAAAGACAAGCGGCTTAGACCATAGCCACCACGCTGCTACAATGCGGCTTGGTAGGTGTTCTAAAGCCGAGAGAGTTGTTCGGGGAAACCATAGGTCGTAGTGGTTGTGTCAAAAGACAAGCGGCTTAAACCATAGCCACCACGCTGCTACAATGCGGCTTGGTAGGTGTTCTAAAGCCGAGAGAGTTGTTCGGGGAAACCATAGGTCGTAGTGGTTGTGTCAAAAGACAAGCGGCTTAGACCATAGCCACCACGCTGCTACAATGCGGCTTGGTAGGTGTTCTAAAGCCGAGAGAGTTGTTCGGGGAAACCATAGGTCGTAGTGGTTGTGTCAAAAGACAAGCGGCTTAAACCATAGCCACCACGCTGCTACAATGCGGCTTGGTAGGTGTTCTAAAGCCGAGAGAGTTGTTCGGGGAAACCATAGGTCGTAGTGGTTGTGTCAAAAGACAAGCGGCTTAGACCATAGCCACCACGCTGCTACAATGCGGCTTGGTAGGTGTTCTAAAGCCGAGAGAGTTGTTCGGGGAAACCATAGGTCGTAGTGGTTGTGTCAAAAGACAAGCGGCTTAAACCATAGCCACCACGCTGCTACAATGCGGCTTGGTAGGTGTTCTAAAGCCGAGAGAGTTGTTCGGGGAAACCATAGGTCGTAGTGGTTGTGTCAAAAGACAAGCGGCTTAGACCATAGCCACCACGCTGCTACAATGCGGCTTGGTAGGTGTTCTAAAGCCGAGAGAGTTGTTCGGGGAAACCATAGGTCGTAGTGGTTGTGTCAAAAGACAAGCGGCTTAAACCATAGCCACCACGCTGCTACAATGCGGCTTGGTAGGTGTTCTAAAGCCGAGAGAGTTGTTCGGGGAAACCATAGGTCGTAGTGGTTGTGTCAAAAGACAAGCGGCTTAGACCATAGCCACCACGCTGCTACAATGCGGCTTGGTAGGTGTTCTAAAGCCGAGAGAGTTGTTCGGGGAAACCATAGGTCGTAGTGGTTGTGTCAAAAGACAAGCGGCTTAAACCATAGCCACCACGCTGCTACAATGCGGCTTGGTAGGTGTTCTAAAGCCGAGAGAGTTGTTCGGGGAAACCATAGGTCGTAGTGGTTGTGTCAAAAGACAAGCGGCTTAAACCATAGCCACCACGCTGCTACAATGCGGCTTGGTAGGTGTTCTAAAGCCGAGAGAGTTGTTCGGGGAAACCATGGGTCGTAGTGGTTGTGTCAAAAGACAAGCGGCTTAAACCATAGCCACCACGCTGCTACAATGCGGCTTGGTAGGTGTTCTAAAGCCGAGAGAGTTGTTCGGGGAAACCATGGGTCGTAGTGGTTGGCTTGGGTCTCTTAAATGGTGTTTGGAACACATTATCACCCCTACAGACTCCAGATAGTCGGTCATGTTGATACAGAACATAAATATCGTACTACAAAGTAGTAAAGCGTTTCTCCAAGGCTTTCACGCTCAGACAACGAATTCTGAGCTGCATACATCACCTGCACATATGCCTTGAGGTCTTTGAGCCGTCCTGGTGTCAGTGGGTGTGCCGGAGTTTCTTTCATTGTTCGGTAGGAGGCTCTATTCTACGCCTAACAATTTATTTACCTATTAGTGAAATTTAAGAATATTATTTAATAATATTAGCTATGAATGGCGCTGTGTCAACAATATAATAAAGGTGATTTAGTTTGAGTACTGCATAGACCACAGGCAACTAGAACTCTCATAATAAACTAAACTAACTACCAGTCATTAACTTAACAGTACTTTGAGAATCAATGTGGTTTTTGCCCTAGTTATTATCTTAATATATATAAATCTCGTGTCACAATGTTTGTCCTCAATGGACTCCTAAACCACTTAACCGATTATTCGCACACCATGTGCAGTTCGATCCAACTTGAGAGATAGTATGGTTTTGACGGCGAGAAAAAATCGAATAATTTCCGGGAAAATTTTATACCCGTGCGACGCCGGGTCGGGCCGCTAGTAACTATGTATATTCGTAGGTTTCATAAATAAAATATTCGTTTGTTCATTAAATTTAATTAAATTGTTATCATAACTAACATGAGATTTAAGAAATATTTTAACGTTAAACAAACGAGCATTTTGCAATTTGTATTTAAAATATAAATGCTCATTTATGGAAATAATAATTAAGTATAAAATATATTAAAGAGTAGACAATCTTCGTTAAAATGGAAAACACTGAAGAAAACTTAGTTTGTTTAAAGGAAATAAATTAATACTTATTTGATTCTAATACTTGCAGAACTTTATTCAACGTAAACTCGAGATTTTCAATCTTTGACTCATATTTAGCCAGTTGGTCTTTTATTTCGCCAAATTCCGTTACATCTGTCTTTTTAGCGATCACGATTTTTGCGTTCTTTACAATTTTGCGTTCTAGTCTGTAGTCCTGGCATTTCTCAAGGCAGCATCCCCCATTCTCAATATCTTCATAATCTTCACCATATTTTCCGATGGGCTCAGCATGAGGTATCTCTATCTTGTTCTTTTGGTTAGGCTTCACAACTATTCTGTATTTAGGTAAAAAGTGGGGAAATAATGTTATCCGCTTAGCAAATGGTTTTATACAGAATGTTTTTGGATTCAAAATGTTCAATGTGTCGAAATTGAAGGGTATGAAGCACAAAAACCTAGGTTTCCTTGAGTACGCTCTTGCGTTGCCTATGAGAACGCTTTCGAAGTGGGAAATCAGCTTCACTGTGCTAATGTGACCAACTAACTCTGCATCTGCTCTGATTTCCTGGGTATCGCTCACAGCAAGACCGTTCAGCAAGTTGAAAAGCACTATTGGAACCATAAATACGAATATAATGAAAATAATATGACTTGTAACTGGGAATTTACTGAATTTGATGGAACTGGCGTCGAATTCACCTGTCAACATCACAATAGTCTTGAAAAGAGACCCTGCTAGATCTTCGAAGTAATCTTCTTCTTTGTCTTCTTCGGTACCATTAGGATTTGGTGCTTTCTGGTCTTCAACGTCCACTTTCCTAAACAAAGTGTAGAAACTCATCGCGAATGCAATTAGCAATAAGCCGTACAACAGCAAGAGTTTTAAGAAGCTCCACGAAACAGTTCTCAACATTACTATATTCGTGGAGAATGTTGGGAATTGACCGATTAACAAAACCAGTTCTGCAGATGACAGTAGAATTGCTATTGAAGATAATTGCTGTTTTGTTGACTCTTCGGCTGAACCATTGCTTAATATAATTAGTGTCACAATAATCAGCATAATCTCCATCCAATTCTCCCAGCTCTGCAAGTATCTTGTTGGTGTTACCAGTAGTTGGAATATCTCTCGGCAAATCAGCATAATTAGACCGATTACAGTACCCACATGTGTCAACACATTGAATGCCTCTATTGCGTCTGATTGCTTCTTTTCAACTCCATACCCAACCATGATGTAAGATATAAGACTCAACCACAGAAATATGTAGAATATAAAGTTCGCCTTAAAAAGGCAGCTGATTCTTTCCCATTTTAGGTACAAGAAGCTGGTTATGACTGGGTGTTTCAAAAGCGGTCTCAGCTCCTCGTTTTGCGTCATGTACAGTAAGGCATCTGTCTCTGGTGCTAATATAGCATCGTATTCCTTCTCGTTGTTATTAGAACTGTTCATTAGTGGTGTCTTACTTAGTTCGCTTTCCAATGAATTGTTAGGGTATACAAGGAAGCCGTATCTCATATGAATTTCGTAGTCGTCATCGCTTGGTCGTTCACCGTTGGTTGTAATACATTCGTCTAAATAAGTTTCTAGAGTTTTCGCATTAATATCAGCCAGTGGTGGTTCGTTGAAACAATTGCGAAGACCCACGCAAGCACCGTTCCTCAGAAGTTCAAGAACAGTCTCGTTGTCTCCGTTTCTTGCGGCGTAGTGCAACGCTGTATTGTCTTTAACATCAGTATAGTTCACATTAATTTTCAATTTAGGATTTTTAAGCAGCAATCGCAAACAATCGTCGAAGTTTACTTTTGGAGTAATTGAGGTGGTTCTCATATCCTTTATGGTAGTTTGCAAAAGTGATTCTCCATTCACGGGATCAAATAAGGTGTCCTCGTTGTCAACAAACATTTTTAAGATTTTTGCAAAGCCATTTCGGCAAGCAATAGCTATGGGCCTTATTGTGTTACTGGCACATGTGGCATTTGGATCAGCTTTGTTGTTGAGAAGAGTTGAAACAATCTTTTCTAACCCTTTGTCGGTAGCCAACTGTAACATAGTTCCTGACCCATTATTTGCAGCCAAAGAGGGCCGATGTTCATTCTTGTTTGCAAGCTTTGTAAAATCACGCACAAAGCTATCTTCCTCATGTCTGTTGATATAGGAAAATAATATATCATTATCTACAGGCACTTCTTCGACGGCAGATGAATCGAATTTTGATACCAGATGTGGAAATGCCTCACTCAAATAGTCACGGGCTGTCTTACCCCGTCGGTCTTTATACGTATCCAAACTGACAGGATCTTTAGAATAATCTAATATAAAAGATATCACTCGTTCAAGGCCTTGTTTTGCTGCGGAATAAACTGGAGTGACACCTTTAGAATCTGGAGAATTTGCATTGCAACCTGCTTCCAAAAGAATTTCAACCATATCTTCGTATACAACCAAGTCTCTTTCGCGATCATCATCAAGGTCTTCAATTTTCTTAATAGCCAACAGCAGCGCAGAGTTTCCCTTGCTTTTAATATTAACATCAATTCTGTCATCTTCAAGCAAGGCAGCTAGCGCTTCTATATTCCCGCTATCCACAGCAAAATGAATAGGAGCAAATGCGTGTGTTTCATTTACATTGTTCACTTGCACTTCGTGCTGCAGCAGTAGTTTGACAAAGTTCTGTCTGTCAGGTTCCGACACAGCTAATTCCAAACACGTTTTGTAGTCTGGTTGTTGATAGACGAATTCAAGGTCAACTTTCCCGTCGTCAACGAGTTTCTTGAAGGTTGCGTAGTTGTTGGACTGAAGAGCAGCTCTGAGTTGGACCTGCGGATCGGCGCCAAACAGAGAACTGCCTCTCGAAAGCTGCCGGCCCTTCATCTCGTAACTGTCCTGTGTCATGTCTCACGTCGCACTGGCATCTGAAAAAACATGTCATCCGTTACAATTTCAACATTGATACAAATCGTTATTACTACTAGTACTCTTAACTAGTTAAGATCAATTATCCACTTGGATTCGATTAGATTGAACCATCTGTTCAGCTTTCTCGTGTAGTCTGTAAGCGTTAGTGTGCTAATCCGTCTTTATTTAATTAAAAGTTTCAAAAAGGTTGTGCAAACGTACGTGTGAAACGTTGAAATATACCAATACGGGCTCTTTGTTTCTAAAGGCAAAGTTAACTATCATCCGGTTATGCGGGCCCTTTACACTAACGCAAGTCATTTAGGAAATTCAATCATATATTTTATGTAGGTCAAAGATGATGTGATGACTGTAGATAAGATTTCAAGATATTTTGATAAGACTGCATATCATGGAATTTATACTAAAAATCCAATCAAAATCATTTCACACCATAAGCAAAAAGTTCTGGTTATTCGTCATCACATTTAATGAGCTCATTATTCTTCCCTCTACATCAAGCAAAAGGCAATTAAACCGAATTTCTCCGTTATTCCCCGCGCGTGCTTTATAGCAACACTCTAATCGAGTAATTGCTTCGTTATAATTTGAGAAACTCAAAATTTCTTCTTTATGGCACTTCAAATAGATGCCATAACTACCTGTCTATGTATGGTGTACTAATTTGTGGATTTTATGGTAATAATAATTGTTCGTATTGATCAATCGAGTTCCGTGCTGTTGTGTGCTCTATTGGTTTACAATTTGCATATTGAGTACCCATAATGGTGCCATTACATTTGAGTTACTTGTGTACACTCACAGTGTTTTATTTAAGTGTATTTGATTTATTAATTTAATTTTTAAGTCTTTCTACTACAAAAAATGTGATCTTACTAAGAAGAGAATTTTCGCCGACGGTAATATATTCACTCACATTAAAAACTATTCTACTATGTTGAATTTATACTAAATGTTCTATCACATAAAATATGAACATTGGATGTCATTCCTGGTCACATTAATAATTTATTCCCGAACGAGATATCATTATTTAATATTAAAATCAGTTATTGGATTGTCTTCACATCATTAAAAGTTGTTGCGATCATCTCAGAATAATCTTTACATAAGTACCGGCATCGTTAATCTTCCAAACAAATGTGACTGCTGTGCATAACAAGGATTAAGTTCAGCATTCTTTGTAGATAAGCATCGATAAAATTGCTATTTTAAATTCTTCGAATCTCATAGCGGGAATACTTCCACAAGTATTTTATAGGTTAGAGACCTTAAAAATATCGTGAACGCGTAATTAATCATATATTTTATCTGTTTTATATTTACGTAATAATAGATTTTTGTCGTAATAATAGTTAGGTAAAAAGTAGCTTTTGTCCTTTAATATTAATATTAAAAATACTTTATTGCACAAGAAAATAAAGAATTGCACAAAAGGTGGGCTTAATGCCAGGGCATTTTCTTTACTGGGACAACAAGCAATATCCGTGTCAAATATGATCCAAATCTGGCTTCACTCGTAATAATGGATTTTCCTACGAAATGAACTATAAAAAGTCTATGGCCTATGCAATATTAAACGTAAGTTATATTACTGTGAAGTTTTATAAAAAAACGTTCAGTATTTTTTGCATGAAAAAGCAATACACACACTTACATACTCACAAACTTTCACGTTTATAATTGTGATGACGCGAGAGGTGCGGAGGAATTAAACTGACGGATGCTGATAGAATACTGTATTTATTAAAATATAAAATCCCTTATATACTAGTTATTAATACACAATAATAATCATTACATGGGTGACGACGTAAGTAGGTAGTTACCTCCAGTTACAGGTTCATATCACCATACCATTCCATATATGGCTAGGATCATAAAACAATACCATTCCTTATATGGATAGGTTTCAAGTTCTAAATTGGTTTCATATTTTCGATACCTATACCTACTACAATAATATTAGTAGGATTGCCCTCAAATAGTAATCCTGTAAATGTGGGTGGTCATAGGTTTCCTTGTAATCGTAAACCCTAGAGCAATATCTTCAATTGATGCATAAATTGAAACCGTGATAACGCCTCAAAATAAAGATGTTTTTACATATTGAGTCTAAATAAATGTAGAGCTCAGTTTGAGTCAACTAAGTTTTAACCTAAACCTAATGGTTCTTTTTTAATGTATTCTGGGTTTTGAGGATTCTTCTAGCTGAAGTCTCTTTATTAATATATTATTACTAGCTGACCCGGCGAACTTTGTTCCGCCTTAGACGTCATAAATGAGCAGATTTTTTATTTTATTACGTTAATTGTTGTGTGCACAACGCTGAATCTGCTCATTTATGGCGTCTAAGGCGGGACAACCGCCGGGTCAGCTAGTATATACCACTTGTTATGTTAGCACGTGTATGTTAGTCTATCCAAAGTTACTAATGTTTATCAATAAAATAAGATTGACAGGAGAATCCGTTTTAAACGTCTTTTTTTTTCATCCTCTTTGACTATATTTGCAGCACGCATTCAGTCAATTCTATGTCAAATGTCTTAAGGTTACTTTAAAAAAGTTGAATAATTTTATATGGTGGTTAAGTAATTTTAAATTTTCAAATTTTTGCGCAATTTCCTTTTTTTTTTCTTTCATAAGAACCTTCTCCTGATAATAACGAACAGAACAAAAAAAGAATTAGCGAAATCGGTCCAGTCGTTTATGCGTGATGCCGTGACCAAGGGAAATAGGGATTCATTTATATATATATAGATAATAAATACATTTTGCTGGTGTTTATAGTAAAATATTTATAAACACGCGTTAAGTTTAGCAGCTTTGCCATTTTTCAAGAATGAGGTTTTTCCATAGGATTTATGGAGTTCGGGTATTGATAGATTTTTAATCGCCGTGTTTGATTTTGTAAACTTTGTCTGCTTTGTAATTGTAGTTAACTTTTAGTACGCGATTCATTGTCTTCAAATCGGATTTAGGTCGAATCTTTTTAAATAGACTCGCAAACAGGAAATCTAAACTTTTGTAGAGTATTAGAACATTATTCGTAAAAAAAATAGTTTTTATGAAGAGTTCAAGTTTTTCACCCCCGACCAAAAAAGAGGGGTGTTATAAGTTTGACGTGTCTGTATGTATGTCTGTCTGTGGCATCATACTGGTCTACTTTAGTTACTTCCATAGCATTATGTCATACGGTATTTTGCTGTGGGGGAGTGCTGGAGTAGGACGCATAAATACCATATTTGTACTGCAGAAAAGGGCTGTTCGTGCTATCTATAATATGGGTCCCCGAGATTCGCTACGTGATAAATTCAAAGAAATAAACATATTGACCGTCATTTGTCAATATATTTATGAAGCCATTATGTATACGCATAATTTTTTTTTTTTTTTTTACAAAAAATAGTGATAAACACAATGTAAATACAAGAAATAAATATAAACTCGCTTTGCCCACCACTAGGCTGCATAAGGTTAATGTATCATTCAAAGGGCAATGTATACGCTTCTACAACAAGATTCCCAAAGAATTGCAACAGTTGTCAATTACTAAATTTAAGAAAATTGTAAAAAACAATCTTTGTAAAAAAGCTTATTATAATATATCGGATTACCTTGAGGACAAAACTGCTTGGGACGGAATCTGCTCCAACACAATATCAAAAACAAGACTAACAAACAAATAATGATTGTAAAGTTTCAATACAAAAATGAGCTAGAGTTTCTAATCGCTTCTTTGCTCTAGTGTAAAAAAAGCGAAGCGACCAGATACCATAAATTTATTTCCTACTTATCTTTAAGCACCTATGACCTATATATTTTTTTGTAATCTATTTTGACGTGTCTAAGTTTTGTAAAACCAAGCTCCCGATCGGATGGAGCGATTTTAATTTAGTTTTTTTTGTATGAAAGGTGAGTTTGGCCCGGGTGTTCTTAGACATGTTCCATGAAAATCGGTTGAGCTGTTCAAAAGTTATGGGGGTGAGAGTGGGGAAGGAAAACCGAAAATCTGCAAATATACTCGAGTGGGGTATCAAATGAAAGATCATCGCGTGCCCTAACTACTAAATATTATGGTGTTTTACTTTATAAGGAAAATAAGGCATTGGAATCGGGAGTTTTTCTTAAAATTTAGATTTATCTGTTTTAATATCGAGATACGTGTGCGCGATTTCGGATATGATGACCTTTACCATAATCGGAGATCTGACCTGATCTTTATTGTATGAAATTACTGTGTCTTTATTCGTTTTGTGATTGCTGATACTCGTCTCGGAGCCATCTTTGATGTCTACTGACTTTCGAAATTACGTCACAGGTGTGTTACATACTTTAAGATGTTTCGACTGAAGAAATGTCTCTGTAAAGTTAATTGATATTTGTGAACTACGTTACTATTATTAAATACGTCTTTAAGTTTCTGATTATAGCTTCAACAAAGTCTTGTAACACAGTTTCCACCGTCCCGTCTGCTTAATTGTTGATTAAGCAAATTTACGAATATCATAAGACAACATATTATTTAGATTTTTAGTATAAAATGCCTCCAATAAAAACTGTATGTATGTATAATATGAATGAACATTACAAAAGTACATATTTGCTTTTACAGTATCCAAAACAGCAGGTATTCGCAAACTAAAGTCTCGAAGCGCAGGTTATTTGGTCCAGTAAATTTTTAGTCACGGTAGCTGGTTCAGCTGTTACTTTTTATCTCGGTTCTACTGAGTCGGCCGGCCGCGTGCGTATATTGTTCTTTTTCGATAATATTTCAATCCCAATGATATCGTGTAATGATATCATTATGTTTGCAAATCACGTTACACAGAGCCTATTATAATATAGGAAGCTGGATCAAGGGTCAGATTAAGAAGGCGGTATCTACTCTTGGCGTTTAATATCGTTAGGAAGTTTCTGTTCTGCTGGAGCTGCAGAGAGCTGCAGCAGAAGTGAAAAGCTACAATATTTTTTTTTTCACTTCTTATATAGAATTATTAGGGAATCAATGTCTCATGAATTGAGATATCCCTCCGTTTTACGAATTATCGATCAGGTCACGTGACGATCTGACGCGAGTTCAAAATACGCAATCAAAAAGTGTACAACGCCACTAAAGAAGTCTGCACTTCAAAGTATATGCCGCGTTAATCTCGAAAAAAAGTCTCAAAGGGTAGGTTATTTATATTTGGCATACTTAGTAAAGTTTTTGTCACGGTAGCTGGCTCTAGGCGTCAGTTTTTATCTCGTTGCTACTGGGTCTGCCGGGTGCCGGTAATTACTGGGCCCGCCTCCGCTCGAATTATTTTAACAACTACGATGCTTCCATGTTATGTTGAGGTATAATTTGAGGTTACGATTATATAAAGCGTGGTATGCTTACTGGTATATCAGTTAAATAATATAAAACTGTGAAATCTATCAAAAAAAATAGTGTATTCTTATTGTAGGTATGTAAAACGGAAATATGGGTGTGATACCAGCTAACAGTCTGGTTATCTATTACATATAATCTTTTAAAGAAGGAAATGACTCACTTATAATTTGTATTTTATAAATTGATAAAACTATAAAAAATAAATTAGGAGGGTTACTATCTTCTGTAGAGTAAAGGTATATCACAGAGAAATTGGCACCTAAATGAAATCAAATGTGTTTTGCATGAACAAGTTTCAATGATTTGACATGATTGTGACGAATGACTCACTACGTTATTCAATAAATGCAACTTAATTTAATATGCAACTGGATTGCCTTGAATCTGCAGCTGTCAAAAATATCGTTAGATCATCGTGGCATACCTAGGTATTGCTAAACTGATTCATTCATTCAATGCTAAAAATAATATTACATATTATAAAATTTTATGCAGAAAACATTAATTAAAATTTTTTAAATTTAAAAATAGTTTAACCTGCAAAGTGTAGTTAATGCCTTATTAAAAATTCTTTAAAAATATTACATATGTTTTGAGTATATTACATAAAGCAGCAAACACGCGGACGTCCACTGACTTCTATTAATTGAAACTGTTGCGTGCTCAAATCTTTTACTTATGATGAAAACTGTTTAGCCGCTTACGAGACTACTCTCATAAATCTGTTTAAATTATAACATTTAAAAATATCTAAAACTGGTTCTGTTGTGCTCGTTATATTCTCAAATCTCAAAGTGCTGCTTCATTTTTGTTATGTATGATGGTTTCAAAACACGAGGTTTTAAATTATCACTATCATCATGCCCCTAGGACGGTCTATGTCCTCGGTTGGGAGCTAGTTGTATGTAGAGAGCTTGCAGCTTTGGCCAGGTCATCTGTCCATCTTGTTGGAAGAAAAAAATCTAATGGTCAAACGTTTTTGATGCCCGATTATCTGTTTTTAACCCCCGACCATAACAGAGGGGTGTTTTAAGTTTGACGTGTCTGTCTGGGACATCATAGCTCCGGAACGAATGAAGCGATTTCAATTTAGTTTTGGATGAAAGGTGAGTGTAGCGCGAGTGTTCTTAGACATGTTTCATGAAAATCGGTTGTGCCGTTTAAAAGTTAAGGGGGTGAGAGTGGGGAAGGAAACCGAAAATCTGCAAATAAACTCGAGTGGGGTATCAAATGAAAGCGCATGGCGTGCACATTACAAAAAATTATGTTGTTTTACTTTTATGGAAATTAAGGCATTTAATCGAGATTTTCTTAAATTTTTTAAATTTAAGTTTTATAACTGGCTATAATATGCTTGTTCTGTAAATGGTTGCACAATTGTCTTTTTGGCAAAATTTCCACGCGGTTTATTATTATTTTATTTCTTTATTCCAATGTTATTTAGAAAGACAGATGCCGAATAGGACATTATTTGGGAAGTGTGCGTTACATCCGGTGGAACATTCAAACTCATTTAAAAGATCGTTCTCTTAACAAAATAAAATAAGTATTAGATCTGTGGTAACGTTGGTTAAGATTACTACATATCCGGTCAACATGTAGGTACTCAAATAATTTTAGACACTCAACAACATAAATTATTATATTGAAATCGGTTGTGGCTTTTGTTCATAACTACATTTTAAGGTGCTATACAATGAAAACTAATGTTGCTGTTGATATTCGCTGACTTTGTTAAATTTTCCTCGAATAGTTTGGTACATACATACATAAGTAAACTGAGTTTTAACGTTTCGATGCAATGCAACTTAAAGCATACATTATGAAATAGCGATGAAACATTAACATTTTCAACTTGTATACTAAACTAATAATTATTTCCTGTTTATAATTACTTTTTTTATACTAAGCCGGCTTGAAACTTATGACCGCGATAGTACGACTCTAGTGTGATTCTTGTCTATTCCATGACTTCCGTTCCGCACACGATATTTCAATTTGGACAGGTACTTGACCACCTTTGCCTGTGTTGGTCAACTTTGGTGCATTTAAAAAGTACTCCGCTACTGCTTGTATGTAGGTCGGTTTTTGTCAACCGCGTGCTTAATTTGCTACGCCCAAAAAACAAAACTTTTTCTACTAAATTCGTTGCTGCGGTGACTTTCTACTTGTGAGCAGTTTGTATGCATTTATTTCGGTTAGAGGTATGTTTTATGAAAAAGGTGTTTTAATTAGAAAGGTTTAAATATTTTCAATAATAAATGTAGAAAAATTTTAAAACTCAGGTTTGGTAACACACGATACGGTCACCGCGCCACCACCGCCACCGCCCCGTACCGATCTTGAATTTTAGACTTGTCAAGTCAATAATTCAAGATTTGAATTTTAGACTTGTCAAGTCAATAATTCAAGATCGGGGTGGTGGCGGCGTCGTCAGGATAAAAGCTTAAGGTATAATTTAGATATTCAAGATAAGAGAGAAAACATCTATGCTACACATCTACATTTTTTTTCTCGCTACATCAAATATGGCCTATTTTGTATACTACGCCAGTTTTAAATATAGCAAAGTATGCATCATGTATTTATCAGCGATCTTAAGTGCATGAGTCATTAGCAAAGTCAATATTTAAGGTCGAAGATACACGTTTGCTAATATTTAATGTATTTTAGGATTATTAAGGCAAGATTCGATCTATATTTGATCGTGCTTTAGATATAAGTAGGTTAGCTGTATAAACACTTAATGGTCCATAAAACAGCTGTATGTTGTGGCGCCATAGAGCATTAAATTATCAGCTAGGTTCAAGTTTCTATTTGTTTATATGCGTGAAATATTAGCTATCACTTGAGTATGGTTTGACGTTACTTAAAATATAGCTGAACCTACTATGAGGGACAAAAAAATGTGCTGGTGGTTGTAACAGAAAAAAAATACAACAAGAACACTGTACACAATTCCTTAAAATAATTTTAAGTTTAGTAGATAGTTAGATTTTACAGCGATTAACATTCATCATTTCAGCCGTAGGACGCCCAACTCCCTCAAAGATTTCATGTATTTTCTGCTGGAATCAGCCTGCATCCACCGTGAGATCGCGGCATTTACCAGGTCGTCCATCCATCTAATTGGTGGACGTCCTACGCTGTGCTAACTGATCCGTGATCTCCATTCGGCCCCAATTACCATCTGTTCAGTGTGCTATATGGCCGCGATTATGCCACTATGTAACTCTCAAAGTTTAAGATTATAACTAACTAACCTTGCTCTATTAATTCAGCTACACCATTAACGCCCGAAATCTGCGGTTCTGGTTCGAATATCTAGAGTCACTGGTGCGATACGGGCATTGAAGTCATTTAACGGATTTTTTTGAATATTAAACGAAATTCTTGAAAATTTAACTCCTACTTTGAAAATTGGAAACTTTGAATTTTGTTCTTTGTTTTCCAACCAGCGTAAATGTAGAAAAATTTCAATGTTGTTAACATGCTAGATCATTTGAATTTTAACTGCGGCTGGTGTAGTAAGAAGATACCATCTTCTTATGGTATTAATGATTCGATTTGGTTTTGAATACGATTTAGACTTGCGTATTTGTAGTAAAATTTTAACCTTATATGGTTATGGTCACTTTACGGTCGCGAGCGTGGGACTAACTAGTCCAATCCAAAGATGACACAGCGTTCATCTCATCTTGTTACTTTGTTGCTGATAGATAATATAATATTAGGTACCTTATGCTTTATCGCTAATTGTACGGCCTCCCTACAACCAAAATGTAGCTTAACCAAGATTTTACCGTAATACAATTTACTGTCTAGATTCTAGTCTGTAAATTGTATGTTACGAGAAAACCTTCCGCGTCCTTAATGCATAAGACTGTATACGTATGTGTGTGGTCAGGTTTTATACTTGCGGTAAAGTAAGAACGGTTTTGTTTTACAGAAGGCAATTATCCTCGTATTAAATCATCATCATCATCATCATTCTCCTGCCCTTATCCCACATTACGTGGGGTCGGCACAACATGTTTTTTCCTTCCATTTTCCTCTGTCACTCGTCATCTCAACACTCACTCCTTTCTTACACATGTCATCCTTTACACAGTCCATCCATCTTTTCTTTGGTCTACCTCTTCCCACATATCCATCAACACACATATCTAACACTCTTTTCGTCACATGACATTCATCCCTTCTCATAATATGTCCATACCATGCCAACCGATTTCCTCTCAACTTCTCTGTCACTGGTGCTACTTTCAAGGTTCCTCTTATATACTCATTCCTTATTTTATCCTTCCTTGTCACTCCACACATCTATCTTAACATTCGCATCTCTGCCGCATGTATTCTTCTTTCATCCGTCCCTTTTACTGGCCAACACTCAGATCCATACATTACGACAGGTCTTATAATAGTTTTATAGATCTTCCCTTTAAGCCTCGGAGGCATTCGGGGATCACAGACAGTGCCTGAGACCTGTCGCCATTTCATCCATCCCGCATTTATTCTATTTTTGACATCTCTGTCAACATATGGGAAGGAATAAGCGAGTATTTTC
Source organism: Gymnoscelis rufifasciata (assembly GCA_929108375.1). Classification (NCBI taxonomy): domain Eukaryota; kingdom Metazoa; phylum Arthropoda; class Insecta; order Lepidoptera; family Geometridae; genus Gymnoscelis; species Gymnoscelis rufifasciata. The sequence continues at coordinate 3,520,010 of OV815302.1, read as the reverse complement.
GGGTATTACTAGAAATAGATAATAATGGATAATTTCTCATTGCAATGTCTATTGCTTTGGATATCTCGAAAGTCAAGCTAATAACCGTATTTGCTGAATTAATATGACAATAGCGTAATTGGTGTGAACTCTATATGGGTTACCGTTGATCAGTTTGTTATGGAAGCCGATAATTTAATTCAAAGGACAACATTGCACACCGTATTTGGGCATCGTGGATGTGGGCGATACGCGTCATCGTCGTGTTCGATGACCTGTTATAAACCTCTCTTAGGCAACCTTTACAAAGGATTCGGAGGTTTGAACGAAGTAGGCCATGGAAATTCTAAATCCACCATTATGAAGACATGTGTCACGATTTCATGGATTCAAAACAACAATAAGTTGTGTGAAGACATGGACACTGTTTATGATTAATTTCAACACTGTTTATGATTAATTTCTTATGTGCATGAGTCATTAGTCGTAGGAAAATTAATAATTAATAGTATTGTGGTCAACAATTATTGTCAATGTCAATTGTTATTTCAATAAACAAAATTGAAAATAATTATATAAAGTTTTTGTTTATTGAAATAACAGGAAAACTAATTCCACACTAAGCAGTGGTAAATACGCTTGCTCAAGAGAAAACAAAACCGAACTCTCTAAACAAATACAAACATATCAGCGATAGCTATACAAATTGATGCTATTCGTCACACATTCATTCCGTGCTACACGATCGAATTAACCTACAGAGGAAATAATGCTTCATTTCAGTTTATAGGATGTACCGTGAGAATCTTTTCCGTATTTGCTGAGTTAAATTAATGCGTTTTCTATGGGCTGACCATCGATAGGTCGGCATGGGTCACCTTACGCCAATCAATGTTATTATTCAATTATTCAACGGCTCATAAAACCTGCGTGCGATTTTGACGGTTGAATAGCGGACTATCGCTCATATTCTATCTATTCAAGTATTAATTATCATATGCGATTGTAAAGACGAGTTATTTGAGGCTGTGACTGCGAGGTCTGAGAGTTGTTCTTCGGTTCTTTCTAATAGGAATACAACAAAGTTTTTATATATAAAAATTTAAAAGAACGTGAGTATTTGTAGAATTTCGAGTTCTATTCTTGAATGACTTTAGGAAAAATGTTGCAAAACATGCGTAAGTAACTGTATAAAGTTTAAGGTTCCTTGAAGTTATATCCCATCAAAAACAATACTTGTCAAAAAAACCAAGTCGCGCAACTCAGTTGTTCTGCGGTAAAAAGTTGTGAGATCCAAGTAAATCCAAGTCTTCAAATTTCGTCTCAAAATTCTTTAATGTTTTATATAAATAAATTAAGACTTGGCCGTTGCGACAGCGCCCTCTATACCGGTTTTTTCTAGATTTTTTAGTTTTTCCTTGATTCATACACCAAACACTACTTATATTCCAAATTTGAAGCTTCTAGGTCTGCTAGAAGTGCCTTAGAATTTTGATGATCGGTGAGTCAGTCAGTCAGTCAGTGAGTGACAAAATTACGAAATTTGACCCGTTATAATTCTTAAAATACTGGTTCAAATTGAATGAAATTTGAAATATACCGTGTCTTTACAATACTGCATGGATACTGAAAATTTCAGTCTTCTAGTTTTATCCACAACGAAGTTACAGGGGGTCGAAAATGGCCTGAATTGCTTCGAGAAAAGGATGGTACGGCCGTGCCGCTTTTTTGCTCGACTTGGTGGGGGCACTGCCGTGCCCCCAGATTGACCATAGAATACCTCTAGGTGTCTTCATAGTTTAAACGTAAACGACCAACAACCCGTTCCATTCAACTAGCGAATCTAGCCTGACTGGTTTCACCAGTCTATCTATATTCTATCACTTGCATAATACATGCATTCGCGACCCGCTAGGTTCGTTGTCACTGAAATATTTATAAACATCACCGGATACAGTATTGTCCAAGCGACACTTTATCAATTTAGTGGAGCCACACGTCCCGAGCGCTCTGTTGCTAGATGTCCCGTGTGACGTCATCGACCTTGTCCGAGGGCTCGGAATACAAGCGAATCTTCCAATGTTTACACCCACATAATATTTCTAGCGATTGTAATGACAGGATCCGTAACAACTGGTGCCTTGTTTGATTTGAAAGCGATTTTCCGACGTGAATCATGAGTGGTATGTCATTCAGATGCTGGGCTGTCAAGTATTGTTAGAAATGTTTGAATTTGTTTTTATTGGCTTAACTTCATGGTCAACTTATCGCTTTGTGTGAATTTGAAACATGGCGTACGATACTAAAATCGATTCGTCAAGTAGACTACATGTTTTGCTAAAGTTGCTTTTTTTATTTTTGGTTTCCCATAACAGATAACTGAAACCGCCTTGCTGTTAATTTTGAGAAAATATAGCGATGACGTACTCACATCCTTACCTGTACTGTGCGTTAAAAAGTAATACTCGATCATCATAGTTAAGTTTCAATTTGCGCTTTGTAACAAAATAGTTTTATTGCAATTTCTCACTGAACATCGCAGTGCGTATTAAAAATAATTAAACTTAGGTTTGAAAATTTCCATAAACATACCAGTCAGCAGGTGCTTTATGTATTTTAAAACTGTTGAACAAAGGTATCCAATTGCGAAACGTGCGCATAAGTACGTTCTCATCAAACACTATGTATTCCTTAAAACATCAACCAACCTGATAAAACAGCTGAAAATCGTAAAATATGTTCCGAAATCACAGTTTTTATTTGCACTGCACAGTCACTTCACTTTACATGGTGGGTCTTGCGTCGATCGGTTCCGTTCGCGGAGTGAGCGTGCGCAAGCGACTCGCTCGGAACATGGTCCTGTGCTCAAACTCAATTAAGTACTTATGTACCTACTGACCATACGTTCGCGACAAATTAATCTGACCACTGTATTAAGCATTTGAATCAGCTCTAGATTGAGTTAACCGCAAGTTTAACTGGCTGTAGCTTTTGTGAGTGGTTAGTAACGCGCATCCGAAACAAACAGAGCAGAACTGAGATAGAAGCTAATGTTTTAAACAAAATTTACCTGTTAATGTAACCTGCTTTTTGCAAGTTAAGTTCTCATTTAAGTTACAAGATACAACATGTGATACAAAAACCAATAGTTTTAAAGTTTTGTTGTAGTTTGATTTTCAACAGTCTCTATCAATCTCTAAATATTATCATTAATTATTATGTTGTTGTTTATCACATTCCATTAACCTCGTTTTTGTTTCACTAATTGTGTTTACACTAATAAAGTATAACTTTATGGAATACATACCAAAACTATGACAAGTACCTGGTTTTTGTCAGCCATCTTGTTACGAGGACTTTTAGGCTTTAAGGCTCAGTTTTAAGGTGGGCGGGGCGATTTTCTGTTGATTCGCACACTAAGGTCTCTGTTACAAGTACGATACGTGGGCGGTCACTAAACGTCCTAATACTGAGTCATATTTAGTTCCAATAAGAAGATGGTAAGATCTTCACATGCGTTTTTTCATAAATGAAATGAACCGTTTAGTCACGTAGCTAATATACATTGTATATATACTATCAGGTATATGAATCTTAGGGTAAAGGTTGTGTTCTACTATGATTTTTGGTGTCGAAATTGTATGGGCTGACTGGAAATGCTGTCGGCGGGAATTATCATAAATCACACATTGCTTGCTTTGTAGTTATAAAGTATTTTGTTAGCTATTTATAATAAAATATTTGATTTGATTTTAGTATTTAGTTTGATAAGGTTAATAAACATTTATGAATCAAAATCTAAACCGATTACCTCAATTATAGAATGAAATATACTTAGTTATTTATGGCATATGCTAGATTTCCTTATTAAATAAATAAAGTATGAGATGAACTACACCACACCTAGGCTTCAGTGTACGTTAACATCTAGTTTTCATTAGGTACTAGGTTAAACATTTATGTTTAACCCCCGACAAAAAAAGAGGGGTGTTATAAGTTTGACGTGTTTGTCTGTCTGTGAGGGACATCATACCTCCCGAACGGATGGAGCGATTTTAATTTTGTCTGGCGCGAGTGTTTTTAGACATATTTCATGAAATCATTGTGCCGTTTAAAAGTTATGGGGGTTAGAGTGGAATCTGCAAATATACTCGAGTGGGGTATCAAATGAAAGCGCATCGCGTCCACATTACAAAATATTATGGTGTTTTACTTTTAAGAAAATTAAGGCATTGGACTCGGGAGGTATTCTTAAATTATAATTTAATATAGTTTTTTTATATTTTAATACATAATAATTTTTTTTAACACAAGTGATGCATGTTTACAGGGGATTCAAGCCGCTTTTGACCATTATTTCAAATCTATTGCTAGACATAGCACCCATAGATGTTTTGCGATTAAACGATGATGATGATAAGCGTACCGCCTTCAGAACAACACAAAATTATTTTTTTCTCTTTATCAATACAAGACACCAAAACATTTATTCCCATAATCTTAGATAATCTCAAGAAAACAAACAAATTGAACATACATACAGATAAATAGGAAATACATATATTGTATCCGGTTGCTTCGCTTTTTTTTCTTTTACTCTATAGCAAAGAAGCGATTAGAAACTCTAGCTCATTATTGCTGGAATGTTTTACAATTATTATTGGTTAGTCTTATTTAATTTGTTGTTGGAGCAGATTCCTTCCCGTTTCGTCTTCAAGGAAAATGACCGGACCCTTACGTCATGAAATGCCCAATTTAAAAGCGCCCTTATTGCTCGCAATAGGGCTAGATGTTGCTCTTTGTATTTGCAATAGTAGATTAGAATATCTATCTATTCCCAGGTGCACAACGTGGACGAGGTGCTGGAGCGACACAACGACTTCCTGGAGGCGTGCCTCGGCGACTGCATGCTGACCAGCCCCCAGCTGCTGAAGGCGGTCACCGCGCTCTGCCAGGTCTGCGTGCAGTTCTGCAACTTCATACAGGTTCGTACTGAACTCGCTGTTGTTCTACGTACAACTTGATATAACGATTCTACGTCTAGAAATAAATGTGCACAAAGGTTCCAATATTTTGGCATACCTACTTTTCCGCCATTTTGAAAAACGTGATTTTGCAGCCAGCGATGAAACGCATATCAAACGACAGATTAAACTCGTACAAACAAAAAGTGTAAGGAACCAAATCTCTCAGAAACATGAAAGGTTTCTGAGATATTTCGGTTTAAAAAGTATGATGTATCAAAATGGCCGACTAGTGGGTATGCCAGACTCGCCACTGTAGTGTGAGGTCCGCAGATATAGCTGCAATTCACCAAAATTTGACATTTCGGACCTCTTTGTCTTAATAAGGGAAGGAGCTTTAAAAAGTAATAGAACACAGATTATATTTACGTTACGTTAAATTTTAATAAAAACTGTACTTATTATTTTTAAATCCTCCTCCCTCAATATGTTATCCCCAGCTTTATAAATCACTTTAAATATATTATACACCTATGTGGCTTTTTGTATAGATATTAATTTATGTATTTTCTTTTAACGCAAACACGTTATTTGGCAAAGGAGATGCACAAGTACTTCGTGGACGCAGAGCTTAACAGTATGCTTGGATCTACGTATGACAGTACAGATTTTACCGAGGTACTTACAGAATTACTGCACAAGATTCACTGTCATGTCGCTTAGTTACGTGTGAACGCACCTTTATACCATTTAATAAGTCCTCTAATAGTCTATGCTAAATAGTGTGATATATATTGTTATAAGGCGAATCATTTAGGAAAAATTATAAAGTAAACTGATTTTTTTGAAGAAAACTATGAATACTGATAACTTTATTGTAAAATTGTGTTGCAATTACTTTACATATTAAAGTGGATAGGATAGGTTTCAACTTTTTATTCGTCACAAAATTCAAACACTTGTTCGCAAAATATGTGGAAGCTATAAATTATAAATGTAGATTTGTAATAAGTACTCGTAATAATAAATAAGACATAAAAAAATACAAAATTATAGCATAAACTTGAGTTTTAAAACTAAGTTATTGGTTCCGTAAATATGCCCAATGCTCGCGACCTCAGTCTTCTTTATCTCATCTCCCATCTGGTCAGTGTTTTACCTCTGTTTCTCTTTCCCGTGTAGTTCTTTCTATAGGGTGGTTGTTTTACAGCAAATAATAAAAAGTTATTTAATAATTCATCCATAGCCCTATGAGCCAGAGCCAATATAAGCGCATCAAAGTTTTGGTGCTTATAAAATACAATACAAAATTTATTGCAACACCACAATATAGAAACATACATAGGAGATAATTATTACATATACATACACAGTGATTATGATTGTCTTGTTAGGTTGAAAGCAAATATAAATATTTTAGCTAACTAGCTGACCCGGCAAATGTGTTTTACCATATAAGTATATAATATAGGGAACATGATTATGTTTTTTTTTATTTGTCTATGCCCTTTCTCAGGCGCTAAATAATCTGCGTACCAAATACCTAACAGTGATATAATATATTAAAAGTTTCTCGGGATGTCTACCTTTTGTAAGTAATGATCTTCTAATACTTTTATGGTGTCTATTTAAGTACCTTAATCGAGGTTATGTTCACTCAAGTAATTAAGATATTTTAACTGTCAATGTAAGGTGGTGTTCACACTTCACGTTTTCTACAATGTGTCATGTAATGCTTCCATGTAGTATATTGTGAATTCAAAATTGACTAACACTCGCTTTTTTATTTCATGACTTTTCTTTTAGAGTTACACTGTAAGTATGGTTTATGTTTCATTTACATGCATATCTTGTTATAATAAACATTATCGGAATCCTGCCATCTAAATATTACATTCATCTGTGCACATTTTTATATGTTGTTTTATATGAATACTGTGAATAGATAGTAAAATCATTGTGACTAAACTACACACAGTAGTGTGTTGTTTACAGAAGTACTGTGTAGCAGAATCTGCATTTTTTTTACGCAATTAGTATCTAATTGCATACTATTATCTTTTCATTAGAAAAACATTTGTTATTGGATTATAAATCCTTAGTTATTTGATCTTAATTAAATTGTAAGTAATTAAAATATCATCATAATCCTGTATTGTGATATAGTTCCGTTATAAGTACATATGAACAAATTATCTGAAGTTATATTTAAATAAAATACTTCAGAAATATGTTAAGATTAATTAAAAAATATTGACTTATTAATTAAGACCAGCTGGACGGAATAAAATGAAGTCACCAGAATGCGTTTCCATCAGAGTTGTACATGTTCGTATGATATCAATCCACTACTATCACAGAGGATCCTAATTTTAACATCCGGTTGCTTCTGTTTGTAGTGCTGTCTCATAGGTATCTATGTATTTTAAAAAAAACTTTATATGTAGGATATCAGTCACCAAACAGTAGAAGCTTTACTTAGTGTGTGGTTGAATGTTTCAAAATTAATTCCAAAATATTCATTAAAATCCAAAAAATCCTATATTGATCATTGCAGAAAAGCAGAACATGTGTTGTAAAGGACATGTATATATGGAATTAAGGTTGTCCAGAAAATACGTTTGTATGAGAAGTCTAAAGAACGAAACAGCGTTTAATAATCGAATAGTTGTGCCTTACATAAATGCAACAATATCTATGTTGTGTGAATTTTCGATAAATATTTATAAAGGGATTGATTGGTGGGTATCAGCTACCCCATACCTGATGCAAACATAGCCATGAATACTTGTAATACAGAAGAATCATACATTTCCAGGCTGAGCCAGCGTGCGGGAACAGCGGGATTGCAAGCGGGTGCGCGGATTCCTTCGCCCGCTCCGTGTCCCGCTACGGGCTGCGCTTCACCGCCGCTCTGCTCTCCGCACTCGCGATCATCGAGACCATGGCGCGGGACAATAATACCAACAAACTACTCAACATATCCGCTAGGTAGCTATCAACTGCTATAACGTTATACAACTGTCGTCCAAGTGGGTGTGCGGATTCCTCCGTGTCTCGCTACGGACTCTTCATGGCTGCTTTACTATCCGCACTCGCGGCAAACATTATGTTAGGGTAAGTTACGGATACTTAAGTCTCGACTCTGACGATTGATATCGACAGATGTAATAAAATTGACCAATGATTTGGTAAATAGTGCAGGATGACTGTGGTAACTCACCTGAAAGATCACCTCATCGATTTTGTATATAACTTCAATGCTACAACATTCTTTTTCGAAGAAAGTTGCAGTCCAATACAGAGGTAACATACATTAATACAAGCCCTCAAAGATTTGATAGGTACTGATTGTTGTCTTTTGTCCCCAGGTTGAAATTCAACACGTACTACGCGAAACAACTGGAGAAGCTCTGCACCGACGACAAACTCCTAGAGAGTGACAAGAAGGCGTCTTCCTAGCACAGAGCCAACAGGGTCGCTCGCTCGCGCTCTAAGGTCATCACCGATGTGTGAACTGTACTATACCTACCCAGGAACTTCATTACTTAGTGGAAATACAATATGAAACTCGTTTACTTAGTGGCAATACAATATGAAACTCGTTTACTTAGTGGCAATACAATATGAAACTCGTTTACTTAGTGGCAATACAATATGAAACTCGTTTACTTAGTGGCAACACAATATGAAACTCGTTTGCAGTTTTTAAAATAATAGGATACTATCCTCTCGTGTCATGAAATTGATTTAATAGTCTTAGATCGAAATATCGAGACGAAGATTGGAAGATCAGGCCAGATCTTGAATAAGATTTGAAGTTCACACGGCGACAGGCTAAGGATTTGAATGCCTGTGCTCAAAACTATAAATTCACCGAAAGAAATTTACAGTGAAAATATAGACAATATTCCATTCAAGTTAATTGAAACTGCTTTTTAAATTATAGGGAATTAATAATACTTACATACTAAAACAACACTAATAATAAGAAACACACAAAAATGCAAAATGATAATGTATCAAATTTAAAGTTATCTTCCAACTAATGCTTTGTTCTGTTTAAGGGGATAACAATAGTACGGTACGAAACCTTTTTTGTGCGATATTCAATCGTGCAGTTTTATTTAAAAAATGCTGTCATTCATTTATTACAAAATAGTTGACACATTATGCTCGTGATGCATATCGTGCGAGACGTCTATGCTACAGCAATAAATACGAATAAATTTTATAATTAAAAAATATATCTTCGCCTCTATAGCCTTCGTAGATGCGCGTCGTCTTATACTAATTCAGTGGTTGAGACTTAGGGCTTATTTCACAAAAAACCGAGTAAGCATTGGTTACTTACGTCAATAATATGTTTGTGTCAACGGTTAGTTATGCCAAGAGCTATGTTGCATTGCCACATGTAACTGTGAGCGAAATAGCTCTATATTCTAACCATGGTCTTATTTTACTCAGACATGGTGAAACAGGCACTTAGATAAATATAATACTCATAAATAGATTGTATAATAGTTTCAATACATTCAATGGCTTTTAACCAAAACTCCGTAGAAGTAAACAATTTTAAATACATGAAATAAAATCGTTGGAAATTTAAACATTATGTCTAGTCTAGGAAACTAGGGTCCAACACTACATTTGCCCCATTCAATACTCGACAATTATTTTAAGGTGAATTATAATCTCAGTATTTTATTAACTGTATCTAGTATAAATTAATTAAGGAGTGTCACAAAATTTGCCAATTAATAAACTTAGAAAAACAAAGAATAGGGACTAATAAGTACAAATTGATTATGGCACAAATTTCTAAGATATGTGTGTATTGCCGTAAATTTTAATTTATTTTAACATAACATACTATTAATATTTTGAAATGTTACTATAAATACTCAAGGTAAATATATTTTACGAATATATTTAATTTTCATGAAAGCATTTTGCTTGGTCCCAATATAATTGACAACGCAAGCTTGTTCATATCGAATCTTCCATCCATGCATAATATTTTTGATAAACTAGTATAATTTGATCAAAATATAACTAATATTTATATATTAAAAAGTAAAATATATCATAAATACCCTTGCCATTAATTCATCCATGACAAATAACTAAACACAAGTTACTTTTGTATCTCAACATTCGGTTCTTGTAAGACTCACACAAGATTTCTGAGAAGAGAATTGCATCATATTTACATACCTCGAATTTCTCGAATGTTCTCAGGGCTTGTACTGAGTCTGTACCAGCTGTGATGTTTTATAAATTGGTATTTTAGTTTTATTTTAGACCATTCCAGTCTTCCTTAGCATATTCAGCTTTAGAGAAAATGATATCAACTTATTTTAACCTGCGGTTGTTATTTTTCCCTAAAGATGATCGTGCAAAGACAGCACAAAATTTTAGTCGTCATAAGCTAAAAATGGTTGTAATTAGAAATTCCTGCATTTACCTTCTACTAAGAATTAAAAGATTTCCAAGATGAATGACTACTCTTGGGCAGTAGACTGTTTTTAGTCGTTTGAACTTGTAAATACATATTGTTTTTTGCTTTTCTGTTCAGTTAACATTCATGAATTTACATGTTACATGATAATGTTTGTCAGCAATAAATAGTTTTAACCGTAAAATGTTTTTTCGTTACTAGCTATCCTAAAATGTTTACTACCTATCCAATGTGACTTATGTTAGGTAGCTAAAGTAACTATTGGAACGCTGTTGAAGCGTTCCAATAGTTACATTAGCAAGGATTCCTTATCCAAAGAAATTACTACCTCTTGTTTTATGCTCCGTCTTAGTTTTATCGTTATTAAAACATAAATACATTAACAAACGTAGAATCCTGTGTGCGATGGTTACAGATGTGTCTTAATCTTTTTCTGCATTAAATGTAAAAACAAACATAGTGTTTAGTGTTTCTACTGAAACAAGACATTTAGGGTTGTATGGCCAGTTCAGACTAATCTAAACCCTGGTGCGTTTTCAACTTCCGGTTCCATAAATAAATAAATAATATGCTGATTTGATTATAGGATTTGATTATGGGGGAATTTATTATATTCACATTCCAAAATGCTTAAGGTTCGGATTCATTCCAAACCTTACCAGCATAGTCCCCTCGAATGATTCCATTTAAATCCAATAAAGATTGACCCAGAAGCAAGCACTAGTTCTAGGTACAGTTACACACGCTCACATGGCCATATTTAGTCAATTATAGAAACAAAAGAAATAAAACTGTTTATACTCTTGTACCACTTAGAACATGAAATACGAGTAGTGCCACCCTACCCCGCGATTACTCGTTAAATGGATTTTCCCCCGAGGAATTATATAGACCAGCGATAAAAAGGGTATGTCCTTTCTCTACATCTGTCTATAGTTTTTGCGTGAAAGCCGGACAGATAGACAAGAGTTACTTTTGCATTTATAATATTAGTATGAATTTCTGTGATATCGATACTGCATCGAGAAATAAAACAAATATACATCATGATAATTATCTATTTAACAGACTTCGATAATCTTACACTTCAAGATTACTTCACAAAGCACACATCTCCCGCTAACAATAAATACAATGTGTAACATTGGAATATTTCCTAATCTAATGACGTTAAGAACGAATAAATTACTTTATCGTGGACATGACACAAAACGACTTAAAAACTTCGTAGTAAGACAACTCATGCGATCTTACATAACAAAGGAACAATAATTATCAATTCATCAAAAAAAGCATTTAAAATAACCAACCCTGTGTATTGTTACATGAAATAACAAAAAGCAAAAGGACAAAAAATCCAAATTTATACAAATAATTCAAGGAAAACTACATCAAAAGGATTAAAGTAATATCACTGAACCGTAACTACCTTATTGTGAGTAAGTTTACGCTAATAGGTGCATGATTCTAATACATACAAGCATTATATTGGTAACTGAAATCAAATTTGTGCAGGAATTTACATCCAAAATTCTCGCATTCATATCTGCAGCAATAAAAAAAGCATTGGCTCGTCCCAAACACACTTCGAAGATTAGAAATAATGCTACATACACGTGTTATGTAAGCTTAACATTATTGTATAACCTTATTATTACAATAACAAATAAGTACTTAATTTCGATCTACGGATATCAACAGCACACTCATTCTTACATTTGGTTACTATTTACTGAAATAGCCAATGAGAGTTCATTCCTAACAAGCACAGTTGAAACAAATCTACCATTTTCTTCTAAATTCTGCTGTTATTTTTGGTGTCAGACAGAAAATTATCCTAAAGAGAGCAGACAGTTAGAAGTAAATGGGGTAAAGAAAAAAATCTGTGAATATGGTGACGTCATATACGTTTAGCCTGCAGTTACATGAATATTACTAGCTTATTCTATACAAAATGTTACGCTTATTAGTTAGCTCAATCATATTTGTTAAATTTAATTAAGTCGCTATTTTTGGGAAATCTTTAAGACCAAGACAAAATTATAACTATGCATAATTGACAACTAAACCTACATTAGCTAAAACGCCCTCTGCAATCCCTTCGAAATGTGTGTTGGTTGGAAGAGGACAAAATTATTCCACTATGAAAAATTACCTATAATCATTTAGTGGTGGATAATTTTATCTTGGTCGCAGATTAAGTAGCCTGGGTATGACGATATTCTTATAGTAAACCTTACTATTTTTTCCATATCAAGCGGTCTTCACAAAAAACAGCAATACCGAGTAGACTATTGCGAGGGTGCAGTGTTAAAAACCGATAAATGCTTTTTTGGCTCTTACAAGTGATGTTTAAATACGTACACTAATTTTGCACACTTATCGGGTTTTATCACTGCACCCTCGAGTGTATATATGACGTCACGCATTGACAGTTATAAGCCTAATGCGTTCGTGCGCCTATGAGTATGTATGTATGTACAAAGCCCTGAGGGCTGTATTTCACTAATTCAGACTAGCCTCGCGTATGGCGGTCACCACATGTGCGTCTCGCGAATCTCGCTGATGATCTGACCGGCCCTTTGCAGCGCCTGAAACAAATAAATAAATATAAATAATATTTTTTTTTCAATGTTATTAACAAAATTCCCTTATATAAATAGGTAAAAAACGTTTATAACAGGTATGGAATACATGAACTTAAACTAGGGTAATCCTAGACAAACAAACTAATAAGCAGTATTACAGAAGACATCAATATAAATTGAAAATTTAAGAAAAGCCTCCGATTCCAATGCCTTAATTTCCTTAAAAGTAAAACACCATAATATTTAGTAGTAGCATGCAATGCGCTTTCATTCCATACCCCACTCGAGTATGTATATTTGCAGATTTTCCTTTCCCACTCTCACCCCCATAACTTTAAACGACTCAACAGAAGACATGAAACATGTCTAAGAACACCCGGGCCAAACTCACCTTTCATACAAAAAATTTGAAATCGCTCTATCCGTTCGGGAGCTATGATGTAACAGACAGACACGTCAAACTTATAACACCCCTCATTTTTGGTCGAAGGTTAATAATAATATGTAAGGATTCATTTATAAGTGATTATGTACCAGCGCGCCAACTTACATCTCAATACCTATAATGGTTGGCAGGTAGAGAATGCTTTGGCATTAAGCCCACCTTTGTAAATTGTTTTTTTGTGCAATTATTATTATTATTATAAGCCCCCTGTGTCCCACTGCTGGGCAAAGGCCTCTCCTCATTTTTTCCACAACTCCCGATCTCCGGCCACTTCTCGCCAGTCATAAAGAAAACTCAAGCTCGTCCCGCCATCGTCGCCGAGGTCTGCCGCGTCGCCTGCTCGCTGTGCATAATTAATTAAAAAAAAAGGTGTGTGTGCGATTCACACACGATAGAAGTAAATAAAAAAAATACTGTTCAAAAAGATTCGTTCGGGCGGTCACCCATCCAAGTGCCGACGTCGCGCAAAGTAGCTTAACCTTGTTAGCGTTTAAGATTGGCTTACCTGTCGTTTTTTCCGTTGCATCCGGTTTGAAATCACAACGATTCTAAAGAAGTTTCACTTCAAAAATATTCAAACCTTAAGCATATCAGCGGCCTCCTTTCTCCGCTGGGCGATGTGTTCCGACTCGTTCAGCATGCTCTCCGCTTGGTCGGACTTGTACAGATGCGTCACGAGCTCCGACTGCAGGTTGTCCTTCACGAAGTTCACGAGGAAATGCATCACTGCTTTGGGAACTGAGTCCTGGATGGACTTGCGTACAATGTAGAAGTAGGATTTGATAAGGCGCTCTGAAAGTAAAGGGAACAACTGTTATGTATGACATTTAGACGTACTATACTGCTATTAATATTATTATTTTTTAATGCAAGGTAAGCCTTTATTTGACCACAATATCACCTGATGTGAGGTGACGATGTGGTCTAAGATGTGGCATGATGACCTAGAAGATTCCTAACCTAAGACCTAGGATGGCTTCTTCGGACCACATAACGAAATACGAAAAAATCGTTTCACGCACTGGCCCAGCCCGGAGGGCTGTCTACTAAGGGGCCTGTTTCACCAACATCGAGTAAATGCTATTTCGCTAATTCACATGTGACAAAGCGAGATAGCATACATACATGACATCACTAACCATCGACACATATTTGATATAACTATCTATAGTACTCGACATAACTATCTACTTGCTTACTCGTATTTTGTGAAACAAGCCCTTACACTTAATACGTTTTACGCGACACTCACTCTTATATTACGATTTGGTATTAGCACCAGTGACATTATTGCTTTTACAACATCCATGCAACCAATTCAAGCTCAAGCTAGTACTTTAATTTCTTAATGTTGTGATAAACTAGAGCATTTCGTTGTAATGTAACATTGTTGCGAACTATCAACGCTCTGTTCGGTGGAACGTTCACTGCGAGTGAGCATTTACCCGTAACATAATCGCTGTACGTGGCGTTCACTCTGTGTTGCCTACGCGCTTCGTCCGCGCTCGCTTGGTGGTTAAAGTACCCGAATGTCTCGCAAGTGACGCTCGTCATACCCACCGGCTTCGGAGCGCATTCAGGGGTGCGCGGCGGCGTGTGCGAACCGCAACTACCATCAAGTGGCGCACGTCGAACAAGGGGGTTAAAACTGTCCCCCGTCAAAGCGGACACCTCCCAACTTCCCTAGGAAGGAGGAGGAGGGATCCACAACAGTTTTTGGTCCTTCGAGTCGAAGGCCTGACGATGCGTGAAGCGTTCTTGGGCGCGTGATTATGTCGAACACGAACATTCGGTTTTAAGATCCGACAAAATCGAATGCTTGTGTGAACTCCAGCATTGAAATACTGTTGCCACTGACCCGGATCCTAATAAGACACGTTCGCCCCGCGACGTAGCACTTTTGCACGATTTTGACTTAAAAACACGCCCGCGATTGCTGAACGCAGCGTCAGGACTAAATATCCGATGATGATACTCCCCTACGCTCATTGCTTTGTTCAAGTAGGCTGTAACAAATTATTGAGCGGCTCGCTGTTCCGTTACAAGTTAATGCTCTAATCTATCACCACCTTAATATATCGAATATGTTTCGAGGACAAGCAAACCTATTTTCTAATTATATTTATGTACATCCTAAATCTATTCAGACACATGGACTAGATGGTAGATGAGACACAGATAGCGAGCCTATAGGAAAGTGGGGCTTCCTAAACGATTCAGAAAGATAACACATGAAAATGCCACACGATAAATATGAACAGAATGAGAACACAGAGATGATTTACGAAATACGTTCTCTTAAATTAATGAAATTCACGATAAAATCTATTTGTATTTCAAACTATGCACTTATTTTTTCGTAAATATCGTCACACTTTTACAGCATTAATGTAAGTCTTAAGGTATAACTGATTTCACCATTTAACGCGTTCCCGCTGATGTCAGACAAAGAAGCATTAAAACAAACGCCATAGAACAGATAGAAAAAGATCTAATTTAGGAAACCCCTGATGGTAGGTGGTAGGAAGGCAAAGGCAGTAGTGCAATGATGAAGCGTGGCCGCAGCCTAGCGATGCGATTCCTCACCAACTAGATCACCCATTTCCCTCAAATGCATCATCGAGATGCCGTCAATAACCGTGTTATTGTTTACTGTGGTGTCCATCCTTCCACCTAGCATCAGAAATACAATGTGTATTGTTTTGAAAATGTCATCCATAAAGATAGTGTAGTGAGAGTTGTCATTTTAGAAAACAATTTAAATTAACATCATAATTTTACCCATCATCAGAATCATCATTTAGAAGCCTATGTCCAGTATGGGACATCCATACTGGACATAGGCTTCTAAAAACAAGGGTGTTAGGCCATTATGATGGGAAAACTGGTCTTATGCGATGTCAGCGGTGTGTGATATTGTTAATATATTATGCCTGTTATTAACATGGACTTGGTGGTGGTGGTCTTTTTACTAGAATTAAGCTCTGACCCTCGTCCCTTAGGGTGTTTCTTTGGTTGTATTAAATTAATCTATTTTGTTTCAAAATACACTAATGAATATTGATCATGTATCTTTATTGTTTGTGACATCACTTGTGACATCTTTCACAAGGCCTCTTTATTATAATGTGTAAGTTAACAAAGCCCCTGTTCAGCTGCCATATATATAAATTATTATTTTTTTGGTTTATAACCAATTAATTTGATTTTAATTCTTGTTTTTGGTTAACTTTGTTTTTTTTTTAGCCTATGTTGTCTTACTGCTGGGCAAAGGTCTCCTGAGAGCTGTTTTTTGCATAAACATAATTTCTACCATGTTCCAAAGCTAAATAAAGATTTGAATTTGTGCCAGTCTCGTTCGTTGTTCGGGATACCACAGGCCACTGAGGCTGGCTTGGGTATTACCAGAGTGTTGGAAACACCTCATTCCCCCATTAATTTCAGCAAGAATTTAATATTGGATAAGGATGAACGTGCCATTTAATCATGCATATTTTTGTACTTTAGAAATATTTTAATTGAGATTACGCAGATCGAATTAGTATATTATTCCTAACATCTACCACTAAAACTTTTAATAAAATGTCAACAGTCACAAGACGACAAAATGCAGCTTCTGGATAAAACAATATTTATTAGTATGTTGACTGATTAGGGACATTTGTCACAGACTATGATATGGGAATGGGATTCACCTTCGTTCTTATTTTCAGTCGATATGTTAAATACAGACAATAGGACCAAAATAAAAAGCAACATTTCACGTTATCCACCTAATACATTTACAATGAACATTATAAATATATGGTTACATGAAAATGAAGTTTGTATGATTTAGCTTTTGTTTTATCACGTAAAAGTGGGAAGTTAAAGTTTGTATAAGTTACTTTTAGTTGTTGACATAATTTGTAATAAGTCCATATAGGAGAAGCTACTACTAGCTCCTGAAATACAGTTTTTAGCTAGTTCGGGAGCCTATGGGACCTTAGTTTTGTTACTGTACCTCATTTTATGTCAAATGAAGAATTTTTGACTTTTACTTTACTTTAAAGTCTCACCTATAACATCACAGTCGTGTTTCTCTCGGCCTGAGAGCTTGCGCGAAGTCTGGCTCGGTACTTCGGGCAGCAAGTTGACCGGCTTTTGTGGAGTTAGCACCTTGTTTTGAGGAGTGCCATTCATCTAAGAATAAAAAACATTCAATGTCACTTTGTAGTAATTTGTAGGAAGATAGTAATCTACTACCTATATAAGTCAAAGTCAAAATCAAAACGTTTATTTCCTTAGAAGCACATAGCCTACATGGACAGGTCAACTTAAAATTAATAAAACTAAATTGTTTAAACAAAAAATATCAAGGAAATAACATTGTCTTGACAGTTCGCTTCAATGTTTTATACTGAGTTGAGAAGCGAATAGAACAACACAGCTTTATTAGTTATTTCAAATTTATCATCTATCTATCAATCTATTTAGTTAGTTACGTAACCGTAGCATCTACCATGGGGAAACCACAACAAAATCATTTTTGCTCCTCCCATATTATCAACTAGTTATCCCTAGTAACTCATGAACACAATTTTTACCGGTTGTGAAAAGATTGGCTTGTCTATGACGCGTACTTTATAATCTCTGTACATTAAAATTCAATTTACCTTCGTCCAATCGGAGAATCTAATTGAACGGAGGGAAGTAGAATTGTTCACAAGTGTGTTCAATATTCCAGCGAACGCAACGGTTCAAAAGTTATTGCATTACCAAACATACATACTCGTGAAACCGGCATGTTCTGATAACTTTAAAGAGTTTGAAGGACATGCGACATACACCAACACGCAATTGGCCAGCGTGGTGAATTAAGGCCTAATCTCTCTCGCTAAGAGAGAACTCCCTGTGTCCCAGCAGTGGGAACGTTAATAGGGTGCTGATGATGATATGGGTCTTACGTGTGGTGTGTCTGGAGATTCGCTGTTAGCGGATGGTAACGACGGCGGCGACTTGTTCTGCCCATCGGTTATAGCTGGTATGTTCTAAAACAGTAAAAATGTATACTTAGAAGCGCTAATATAAAAAAAAAACTGATCTCACGTCTACTTAAAGGATATAGTATTGCGATGGTGCAGTGTTAAAACCAGATAAATGCAAATAAATCGTAAATACGTTTAATAGCCGACTAAAATCAGAATGTTTTGCTATTTCTATGTTTACAGTAACGTACACTTATTGGGTTTTATCACTGCATCTTCGATATGCTTTCGTTTTTATGTTTCAAGTAAATTATAAATCGGAATAGGGTTTGTCTTTTGGTTTTAATTATATTATATGTCACGGTTAGTATATAATTTGTAGAGTCTTGGAACAAGTAAGTTAATATTGTAACAGCAAGTTTGAATAACACTAATTCTGTTTAAAGGAAAAGAATATAATTTATATCCTTAACTTTTCGAAGTCTTTGTTCTTCCGGCTATGTCCCGGGAAATTACAATAATGTTACCAAATTTTTATTGTTTTTATGGTAAAGCGAGTATAAAATTATAATAATACGCGTGGTAACACTCATTTATTATAAAAATATATGTATTATTTAAACAAAACATACAAAAAAATAATGATTTAAACAAATTTTAAATATTTTCATAAAGTTACCCTAAGTTAGTTAATTAAAGTTATATAAACAAGTTAAACATGTAGAAAAAATAAAACTTATTAAAACAAACGATACATGCGAATAAAACTAAAAAAAAACTAAATAAAATGGCAACTAAAATGGTATATATCAGCAATGTTCGAAAGAGCCCCCATAGTATTCAAAAGCTGACACATATCCATGGATCTAGTGAGTGTGGCATACGGCTGTACAATAGCTTTTTACCTGATACGTCATTTCCCATATACTTGCCAAGAATACTAGGACTGAGCCTCTTTCGCCCATTTTCCGAAGCAGTAACTACAAATAAATTACAGTTATTGAGGCTGATATAAAAAGAAAGATATGTAAGAAAGTATAATTCATAACTCTAGGCTCGATGAGTTTTAGTGTGAGGGTTAAGACTTTGTAATGGGGCATTTTGTTAAAAATATAAAGTTATTATTAAGATGTGATCAAATTCATAGAGCTTGTTTCACAAAATCCAAGTAAACTAAGCAGTGGTAAGTTTTGTTAAAATAGGTGTCAGTTTGACTATCTGGAGATGGTGAAACAGGCTTCAAGCGTCATAATTTTACCACCACAAACTATACTTTACTTACTTCCGCACTCTACCTAGTAAACTTTAATGCTAAAGTATAAAGTTTTATGAGAAAATGCCTCATTATTCGAAAGGTTATTAGTAATGCACTTACCATAAAGTTATTTTTGAAAATATGAAGACTCAGGCCCGGTTTCACAATCTTGGAATTACGTTATTACAAAATATAGAGCTGTCTCGGCCTGTAACATGTGGCTTTATATTTTAACCATAGACTTACTTATAGTCAAGTTTCACCATAAACAGGGCCGAAGTCTTTTTATATTTTATTTACTCAGAGTATGTGAATTAAGCTTAAGAACTTATTTTCCCCCTGGGTTGATAACATACTCACTCTCATTCGAAATAATTCAGTAGTTTTAGAGCCAAATATATATATGTATATGCATGTTATAATATTATGAAATCCTTAAATCAGTAGACTAATTAAATTTTTCTATAAAATTGCTTTATAAAAAATATCGTCATCATAAAAATTCCCATTCTACGTGAAAATTCCCACAAAGTTTTGGCCCTGTTTTTTCTAGCTGCCTGGTCTTAGGATAATAGAGAACTAAATGTGTAGATACACAGATGGTGAAACAGGCCTAAACCTGCTCTGAGCACTTGTTGCAAATACAGCATATTATACAGAACTCTACTGTCCCTCCACACATACATCAAATCTCACTCAAAGCTGATCTCTCGCGCACATTTTCTATTATATCATATATCTAATACCAACGCAGAAAACAATATCAAATCAATCGGGTAAATCAATTGATCTATTTCTTTAGTTCTTTACAGATTTTCGTACATCTCTCTCTTCATCGCTATAAATTCCACTACTACTTAACTTGTACATCTGATGTCTGATGGTTAGTAGTTGCATGCATCTAAACAGAACTCAAAGTAATATCTACAATAATAATTTAGCTACCATTAAGTAAGCTGGACCCATCTGTCATGAATAACCCTATTATCTTATAATTTAATTTTATTATATAATTTGAACTCAATTTTAAATTTAGTATGCCATTTTGTTCTATTCCTTTTATGATTTATATTGTATAATTTAATAATCTACATCTAATCTATGAATGTTTAATTTTTATGGTTATTTTTAAGTTTTGTGTGTTTTTAATTTTTATATGGATTTAATGTACTCTGAAATAAACCTTTTTTTTATGCTGGATAAGCTTTCATTTGACCACAATCTCACCTGATGTAAAGTGACGATGTGGTCTAAGATGGAGCATGAAGGCCTAGAAGGTAGATAGATGGCTTCTCCGGACTACATTACGAAACACGAAAAAAACGCTTCACGCAATGGCCCAGCCCGGAGCGCGGTGACAAACAAATAATAAATTAAAATTATTGAACCTAAGACACATTCGTCTCAAAATTTTCCTCAAATATAATGTAATGTTAGTTAGTATCCCACGCAAAGTATAATAGAACTCAAGGTATATATAGTCTGAAGATTGTTACTACCAAAGAATATAGTTTGTGCCGAGCATTTTTGTAACAAATGCATAGCTATACCATGCTATACCAATCACCACATTCGTCAGTATCCAACAATCTCAATCGACGCATCCTCGGACATCATATGGAAACTTTTTCCTATTATCTAGTACATAATTTTAGTTTATGCTCTCTTATTTTATTTGTATATTTAACTATTAATTATATATAATATTCACGGTAACAGTTACTAAGAAGGATTAGTCTGAAGCCCAGCGCTACCCTGTACCTAGTATAGGGTAACATTCAGCTGAGACTAATTCCTTTATTGTGCGCACCAAGTACAGGCATCACACTTTTCGTTACTACATAATATGTACGTACGAAGGTCCACCTTTGAGTCTAAGTGCGGAAAATCGGGGCACCCCTAACTAACTAACGTATGTACCTACTATAGGTAAGGTATATCTAGACCGATTTAGTGTCCTATGTTTTGTTTTACTGTAATGTTCCTTTAATCAGTGTTTCACAAATTCTCTTTTATTTTATTTTGTTATTGAATGTACTTACTGTGTTTGTTAATTGTCTATGTGTGTCCAAAATAAATGCGTTTTATTATCATCTACAACTATTATATCCTACATTACCTGGTTAGCAGTTAGTCCCCATGCACATAGTATAATAGAAGTTAAGGTATATCTACTCTGAACATAGTGGCTACCGGAGAGTGCGCGGAACGCTTCTTCCCGAACGAGGGGCTATGGTCTGGGTCGAAATCCTGCAGCGAGTCGGTGGCGAACGCAGCCTCGCGTTGGAAGTCCGGGTGCTTCGTGTTTATGTAAGCCAGCTCGATCGCCACTAGGTTCTCCACCTGGAATATATATAATAATAAATCCGAGAAGTATGAGATTAGAACTAATATAACGAGGGTTCCGTGTAACTCAACAGTCTATAAACTATTAGTAATAATAATAATTTATACCAAAAATTAAAAATAGCTTCCGATTAATCTTAAAAGTAAAAAGTGGTACTATTTTGTGCATGTGATGCGTTTTCATTTGAGACCCCACTCGAGTATATTTGCAGATTTTCGGTTTCCTTCCCCACTTTTACCCTCATAACTTTTAAACGGGTCAACCGATTTTCATCAAACATGACTAAGAACAATAGCGCGAAACTCACCTTATATAAAAAAAAAAACTAAATTGAGATCGCTCCATCCGATCGGGAGCTATGTCCCAGACAGACAGACACGTCAAACTTATAAGACCCCTCTTTTTTGTCGGGGGTTAAAAACCGACATTAACCAACTTAAACTTGAGGAAAATATATGCTACTAGTGGCCCGCCCCGGCTTCGCACGGGTTTTTATTCAAATTTTTTTCCCGGCAATCATTCGTTTTATGCGACTATAATTTGAGATTTAAACTATCCTATCTCTCAAGTTGGATCGAACTGCACATGGTGCGAATTTTATTATAATCGGTTAAGTGGCTTAGGAGTCCATTAAGGACAAACATTGTGACACGAGATTTATATATATTAAGATTATACCGATATGACTATACCTGTGAATCAGCAGGCATTTATCGATATCAAGGCATCAAAGATTTGTGGAAACGTGAGTAGGAATGACATATCTTTGCACAGTTACGAAAAAAATCAGAATACTGGAACGAAGAGCACCAGTGCTCTTATTACGATTTCGTTCGATCATTCGAAATTTGATTAAAGAATAATTTACAATTCAGTTGGATGTACCAAACCTGCACGGAGTTCAGTTATTATCAAACGATAAGTCCGACTCGAGTCGTCAAAATCGTAAGTGTGATTTAAAATATAAAAGCAAAAATAATTGGAGGTGCGGGGTATCGATCCCCGTACTTCTCGCATGCTAAGCGAGCGCTCTACCATCTGAGCTACACCCCCGATGAATCGAAATGCGAAACTAACTATCACTTTCATGGATGGTCTAATAGAATTTCTTTATCAAAACCTGTTTACCCTGTTTAACGATAATTATGTAGGTAAGTAGGTTGATTTGCATGAAAGTTATTTCATTTTTATGGCTTCGTAGCCAAATGGCAAAAAACGGATTCATCATGTCAGTCTGTCTGTCCGTGTATGTCAGAGCCCCTTTTTTAAAAAAAAACAATAAATTTTGGGGGCTAAAATTTTACTTAGAACTGAAACTATTTTTTTTTAATTAAACCCATACGAGTGCTGTATCTATGGATAGGTTTTCAAAAGTGAAATTTAGATTTAATATTTCTATTCTAAACTGAATAGTTTGCGGAAGAGACACTTCCAAAGCGGTAATTTTTTTTATAAGTCACAAATAGTTAATGATGAGTTTGGTCAGTACTTGGATGGTATTAAGTATATCAGATGTCAAGTACCCGTAACACAAGTTTTATATCTAACCACGGTGCTAGATATGTTGTGTGGATTGTCCAGAAATATTTATTTATTTATAACGTAAACTTACCATGGAGTTGGTTGCGGGCAGTCGGGTCCTCAGCAGTTGCGTCACGACATCCACGATGCGCTGATGCAGGCGCGGGAAGCGCAGCATCTCCTGCTGCACCTCCGTGCCGCAGTGTTGCACGATACGTTGCATCTCCTCATGCACCTGTCCAATATGCAATACAATAGGCATGATGCCAACATAATCTATATATTTAAAAATGAATTGCTGTTCGTTAGTCTCACTAAAACTCGAGAACGGCCGAACGGATTTATATTATACTTAGTCTTGAAATGTTCTTGGAGGTCTAGGGAAGGTTTAAAAGGCGAGAACAAATCGAATAAATACCGGGAAAACTAATTTGAATAATTACCCGCGCGAAGCCGGGGCGGGCCACTAGTCTAATTAAATTCAAATTTAAGAAATCTTCGTTTTTTAAACCTTAGTTTACTTAAAAGTAATAAAATGTGCCTGCAATGCGCTTTCTTTTGATACTCCACTCGAGTATAATTGCAAATTTTCATCATCATCATCAACACTCTATTTACAATCCCACTGCTGGGACTGTTAACGAGAGAAATTAGGCCTTAATTCACCACGGCTTCAAGAATTTTTAAGAATGATGTTTTTTAGTAATTTCATTGTGAATTCATATGATTATATTATTATTATTTTAGTTAATTACATTGTCGCTGTCGTCTAGAATTTGCGTTTGCAAGAAAATAGAAAAAATATGGGTACAATTTTTTAGAGTAATCTAAACGACGGATTAATTATTATTTTTAGTCATCTACCCTTTTCTACTAAACAATTTGTATTAAAATTAAACATGGGGTTTTGGACTGCTGTATTTCCTGATACCTACAACCTGAGTATTTTCAAGACAGGAGTGAATAGCAGCAACAACCTTCTGGATCTTTGTGATCCATCCTGGGCCTCATCGACACTTATCATCAGGCGAGATTGTGGTAAAACAAAGATCAATCGTCCATAAAAAACCTGTGACTGACCAGTTCAACGCATCTGAGCGAAGGGTCCTCCAGCCTCCTGATCTGCCGCTTGACCAGCAGCTCGAAGGACACCTCGGGCACGAACAGAGCTGGCCGGGGGCCGGTGGCGTTGCGGATCGCCGTCAGAATGTCCATACGGGTAAGACCTAGAAGAAAGAAGACAGTTTTATCATCGTTTGTTTTTTTTATGCCTTCATTTGACCACAATCTCACCTGATGTTAAGTGACGATGTGGTCTAAGATGGAGCAATAAGACCTAGAAGGTAGATGGCTTCTCCGGGCCACATTACGATACACGAAATAATCGCTTCACGCATTGGCCCAGCGCGGAGGGTGGTGACAAGCCGCGGCCGAAGCCTACCACCAGAGACTGTTCTTAGCACCACCCGGAGGTCACGTGTAAGGATTCAGAGGGTTAACACTTACGAACGTGAACAGACAAAACCTCCAAAACCTCCTCGTTATCATAAAAACCCCTATCTTATATATTAATAGAATTATTTGTATTAAACATAGTTTTAGTTGACAATGCCACTACTCGGCAGCTCATTTATTATGTTACATATCATACTAGCTGTGCCCTGCGGTGCTACCCGCGTTATAATGGATGAAGTACTCTTAACCAACAACATAATTATTTATTTGAATAAAGATTAATAATTATTATGTTGATACAACTTAAACAAATTATTTCGACCAAATTAGGTACCATAAAAACGGTTTTTGTGAGTTAATCTTAAAAGATAGACATATACTATCGCCGACTGTTTTTTAGATCATTAAAAGAGCTATTATTCTTTAATACATATTTTTTGTGTATCTTGAACCGTTTTCACGGCGCACGCAACGGAAGGCTTCAAAGATGAACAATTTCTCCCGTTTTTTACACATTTACCACTATATCTTTGCTCCTATTGGTCGTAGCGTGATGTTATATAGCCTATAGCCTTCCTCGATAACTGGACTATCCAACACAAAAAGAATTATTCAATTCGAACCAGTAGTTTCGGAGATTAGCGCGTTCAAACAAACAAACAAAAAAACTCTTCAGCTTTATATATTAGTATAGATTGAACGTCTTGTCTGTGTCTTTTCCTGTATTTTCTGCGTGTGATTATAATAATTATTAGAACTTAACGAAATCAAGTGTACAATGTTGACTATGATGAATAAACTACTATGATACTATGATTAACGTTCCCACGGCTGGGTCACAGGACGAGAGAAGCCTTAACTCACCACGCTGGCCTTCAAACTCTTCAAAGTTCTCAGAACATGCCGGTTTCACCGTTAAAGCTCGTGTTTAAAGCACACATAAATTTATAAAGAGTAAAAACCCAGAGGTGCGTGGCGGGGTTTGAACCCACGACCTTCGGAATGAAAAATAAGTATGTCCTCCCCACATAGCAAACCCGACTTTTATTTTTTTAAGATAGTTAAGAAATAGATAATTGACATGACCGGAGTTCCGCTACTACTTGAACAAGCTAAAATCAAAAAGATATCTTTTTAAAAAAGCTTGTACTATTAAGTTCGGTTTTATTAATTTACTTGTAACTAAAATGTAAATGAAATCAACTACGTGTACTAAATGCGTATTCAAGACCAAAGTCGATAGATAGGGTAATATTCATTTAAAACAAAGTTTTTTTTGGTCACCATAAAGCTATTAGTTTGACCGAAGTTTGATAATTCTCTATAAAAGGGAGTAGTTTTATCAAATCAGCCATTAAAAAATATATATCTATACTAATATTATAAAGCTGAAGAGTTTGTTTGTTTGTTTGTTTGAACGCGCTAATCTCCGAAACTACTGGTTCGTATTGAATAATTATTTTTGTGTTGGATAGTCCAGTTATCGAGGAAGGCTATAGGCTATATAACATCACGCTACGACCAATAGGAGCAAAGATATAGTGGTAAATGTGTAAAAAACGGGAGAAATTGTTCATCTTTGAAGCCTTCCGTTGTGTGCGCCGTGAAAACGGTTCAAGATACACAAAAAATATGTATTAAAGAATAATAGCTCTTTTAATGATCTAAAAAACAGTCCGCGATAGTATATGTCTATCTTTTAAGATTAACTCACAAAAACCGTTTTTATGGTACCTAATTTGGTCGAAATAATTTGTTAAAGTTGTATCAACATAATAATATTAATCTTTATTCAAATAAATATGTTGTTGGTTAAGAGTACTTCATCCATTATAACGCGGGTAGCACCGCAGGGCACAGCTAGTTGTATTAATATGTATACCAAAAAATATCTATGCAGTATGTCTATTATTATGTATATCAGATATTTAGTACCCGTAAAACAAGCTTAGAGCTTACCACGGGGCTAGATGTTGTTCTGTGGATTGTCGAGCAATGTCTATATTTATTTATTTTAATTTTATTCAAGTTGAGTCGTTTTTCGGCAACGAATCGAAATCGTGTAACCGAAATTCGAACGAGTAATTGTTTACAAACAGATATTTGCATTAGTAACCACATTAGATTATTATCATAAAGTCCGAAGCGGATGGCGAAACTTTCATGCCATATCTTCGATTTAAGCAGATGATATTACTTACTCCGTATTTTAACAATGTACAGTCTCTGTTTATTATTTAATTATTACTAAACACGATGTTATTAAACTCATTACTTTTTGTCGCCAGATAATTTCTAATATTGATGATGATGATGTCCTCGCGTGTTGTATCCGACAAAGGCGAACCTGGACTGTTCTAATGTTGTCTAATGTGTGCCCGAATGTGGCTGGCGAAGCTAAACTTTATGGCACTTTATGGCGCACAGTGCAGTTGGCCACTGGTAACACAGGTGTAATTGTAGGTTCTCTCCACTCGCCCGATTCGCAGACGGAGAGCCGGGTGTGCCAGGGGTAGGCGGCTCCTCAATGACCACCTCCAACCCCCATAACAGGGGCGTTGGGGGGACTCTGTCGCCGACAATAAAATGCCCCGCGGAGGCGCGTGCGTGTTCTCGTGCCACTGAGAGGGTATGGTGTGGGATCTCCAGCCACATCGCACCGAGGAGGGGCCCGCGTCTAACGACGGGCCGTTGCCGTTGGAAGAGTGCTTGCGCGTTTCCGTAGCCTCGACTCCAAGGCATGAGAAGGACACATGTGGTGGTTTTAGTCGGTATACGGAGTCCGACATAACCTGTGGGTCCCCCCGGGTCCATAGATATCCATAAAGGATTTCCCCACGTAAAAAAAATAAAATAAAAAGGTGTAATTGTAGGAAGGCTTCGGACAGGTCGTTTATAAAGGCGTTTTGCGTCAAGGTCTTCTAAACGAAGCTCTTCAAAGTTCGATACAGCCTTACATACATATTCTAATATTAAATACTAACCAACTAAAGGATGAATAGAATCCAAAGTCCGTCCGAAGGTCTCGTGGAAGATGTAGCAGATCCTCGCGCCTCCACACAGCTCGGTTGTTTCGATGTTCCTCGCCGTGCCTTCGATAGTGGAGCAGTAGGCACTGGCGAATTTGGTGATAATCTGCAGTAATGTCTGAGACTTGTCTAATACGTCGTCGCCGTACGAGTTGAGAAGAGATTGGAATTGCGAGATCATTACGTTTACGCGCACCTGAAATGGAATGTTCGCAAATCGTCATGTTAAAGATCATTTATTTGCAAAAACATGTGTAAATGTATGGTTTACATTCAAATATGTGTGTATCAACATGTTTTACCGATTTCGGTGTACAAATTAAGAGAAATAGCATATAAGTCACTAAACTACAATCAAAGAAGTTTTTAAATGAATGTCAAAAAAAAAGTACCTACTAATAATAATATAGCATAATACAGTAAAAAAGTAGCTACTGTTTGTCCCAAGTCAAAATATATCATTTTATAATACATTTATCGTTTTATAATAGCAATTTCTTGAAATTATATTTAAACTCATTATTGGTAAGCTGCTGATAAGTTTTTGGTACCTCATTTTTTTTTTTTTTTTTTTTTTTTTATACCACAAAGGTGGCAGACAAGCATGCGGCCCACCTGATGGGAAGTGGTTACCGCAGCCTATGGACGCCTGCAACATCAGAGATATTACCTGCGCGCTGCCGACCCCGTAAATGCTTCAAGATACCCTTTTTGAAATAACCCATACTATAGTCCAAGGGGAAAACCTCGGGAGGGAGATCATTCCACAACCCGAGAGTTCGCGGAAGAAAGTTCCTCTTAAACCTGACAGTCCGCGAACTAAACGGCTCCAAGGTGTGTGGATGAAATCTCTTCCGATGGCGAGCGGTGCGATTGTAGAAGGTAGCTGGTGGCACTAAATCAAACAGTTCATCGGAACACAAGCCATTGTACAGGCGATAGAACACACACAGAGAGGAAAAATCCCTTCTAAGACTCAGTGGCTCAATATCACCTGTGAGCGAGGGATCATCAACGATTCTCATAGCTCGTCTTTGAATCGCGTCAAGGGGCTCAAGCTGATATGCCGGCGCTCCAGCCCAAAGATGACAACAGTATTCCATGTGCGGCCGAACTTGCGACTTATAAAGCAGAAGTCTTTGCCCCGCACTGAGTAAAGGAGTTCTTTTTGGCGGTAAAAGCGCAAACTTGTGTCTTAGAGGGGTTAAATTTAACCAAGTTTTGATCACCCCAGACAGAAACTTTGGATAAAATATTTTCAATTTCAGACACAAGTCTCTCTCTGCTCTTCTCCACGAGCGTCTGTGGGATGTTAGCTCGGCCTGTATAAGATGTGGCACCTGTACTATCATCCGCATAACAATGAATGTTGTCAATAGACAGCATATCATTGATGTGTAGGAGAAATAGCGTTGGTGACAGAACAGAGCCTTGCGGAACACCTGCATTAATGTCCATGCAATTGGAGCTACTGCCATCCACGACGGCTCTTATGCTTCTGCCGGACAAAAAGCTGGCAATCCATTTACACAAGCCCTCTGGTAACCCGTAACTAGGCAGCTTAGCTAATAGACCTCGATGCCAGACCCGGTCAAAAGCCTTAGCTATATCCAGGCTAACTGCCAAAGCCTCACCTAGACTCTCAATGGCCTGCGCCCATTTGTGTGAGAGGTACACTAGAAGATCACCGGTCGCACGTCCGTGGCGGAAACCGTATTGTCGGTCGCTAAGTAAATCGTTTACTTCTAGGTACCTAAGAAGTTGGGCGTTTATTACACGTTCCAAGACCTTAGATAGGAGGGAGGTAACCGCGATTGGCCTGTAGTTGGACGGGTCAGATCTATCACCCTTTTTGGGCACCGGGTGAACTAAAGCTGTTTTCCAGGGAGTTGGGACTTTTCGGGCGGAGTAAGAGAGCTGAAAGAGGCGCGTTAAGACGGGACACAACTCAGGAGCACATCGCTTGAGAACCACAGCTGGTATACCATCAGGCCCACTCGACTTATGGATATCCAGAGAAAGTAATTGGCGCCGGACCTCACGTTGGGATATGCTAATTTCCGGCATTGATTTACCACACCATGGGATGGACGGTGGCACAGATCCTCCGTCATCCAAAGTCGAGTTTGAGGAAAAATGATAGCCTAAAAGATCGGCTTTTTGTTTTGCACTATGGGCTAGGTTTCCATCAGGCTTCCGGAGTGGAGGAAGTGATGACCGACAAAAGTTACCCTCCGCAGCCTTGGCCAGCGACCAAAAGGCACGACTTCCAGAAGGATGTCTTGATAACTTCCGGCCGAACTCGCAAACAAAATCAAACTTCGCCCTGGCAGCAGATTTCTTAGCAGATCTAGATGCAGCGTTGAGAGTACGTTTTGCCTCTGATGTATTAGGATCACGGTTCGCATAGGCCGTACTCCAGACTTTGAAAGCAGTTTGCTTCGTTGTTGCAGCTTCTCTGCAGGATTTATTGAACCAAGGCCTCTTTTTCACTCCCGCTGCCACCATGCGGTTTGGTATAAAACACTCCATTCCCGCTATGATGGTTTCGGTAACAGCTGCAGTGCAAGTATCAGGGTCATTGGATTTGAAACAAACAGGCTTCCATGGGTACGACGCAAAAAAATCCCGAATACCTTCCCAATCAGCAGACTTATAATGCCACATACGACGCCACTGGATAGGCCGCGGTGTCTCAGGTTCAGATTCACATTTTGTCTGTACCAGACAGTGGTCCGATGAGCCCAAAGGAGGACCCACAGAGACAGTGTATCCTTCTGGGTGGGTGGTCAATAGGAGGTCCAGTAGCGAACTAGCTTGGCCCTCAATATCAGGAATTCTGGTTGGGGACTTAACTAGTTGTGAGAAGTCATATGCCAGAGCAAACTCATAAGTAGACCTACCCGCAAAGTCAGTGGACCGAGATAGCAGCCATTCCTCATGGTGAGCGTTAAAGTCTCCCAAAATCACTAACTCTGCAGCGGGGCACTGCGCACTTAATCTGTCGGTCGTCAATTGCAGATGCTCTAAAAGGCGAGTCGTTTCGGCGTTACCGCTATGGGACCTGTAAAGGCACGCATAGAATCGGGTGTGGCCGCCATAGTCTATACGCACCCACATAATAGACAGGTCTTTAGTTTCGAGGTTCTGAAGACGGCGACAACAGACATCCCCACGTACGTACAAGCATACCCCGGCACGTGGAACAAATTTGTGTTCAAGCTTGTAACCAGGGTAGTGGAGATAACATGTATCTGATGGATTGGATATAGGGCATGCAAACCGATAATCGATAAATTATCGGTAATCGGCTCTTTTATGTCGGCGATAATTATCGAAAAAAAAAACGATAAAATATCGATAAAAGATAATTTCTTAAATAATCATCAAAACCATTCTCATCACGGCGCCTCAATCGCGAGTGTTTAAAATTACCCGCGCAAATGCCGCGCAAGCAAGCTTACCTGTGTTTATGGCTTTGGTTCATCATCATCATCATCTCAGCCGTAAGACATCCACTGCTGGACATAGGCCTCCCTCAAAGATCTCCAGTGGTTTCGGCTGGCAGCGGCCTGCATCCACCGTGAGCCCGCAGCCTTCACCAGATCGTCCGTCCATCTCATGGCTTTGGTTGAACGGTTTGAATTTGAATTTTCGTTGTGTTTGATTCAGGCAAAGTTCGATGATGGAAGGATTTATACTATGCTAGTACTACTCAAAACAAAATAAGGGCCACCCGAGTAATTTTGTTTCGAGACTATTTTTTGCTGACCCTCGCGACAAAAAAATATTTTTTTATGATTGAACAGATTAGTTTACTCAAGTTTACTGACAACTACGGTTGTTCTCGGAAGTTAAACGTGTAATTTGATATTTTTAACGTAAAATGCCAAGAATTCGCCGCCATTTGAACAATGCTTCTGCTACCACGGCCGTAACGAAGGTAGAGGCTGGGCAATCGCAAAGTTCCGTGGCCTTACAGCTGGGATGTTCGCGAAGGGCTATATAAAACCTTTGGAACCGGTATCAGGTGACCGGGAGTGTATCCCGGCGTCGTGGCTCTGGAAGAATTCGAGCTACCACCGCTCAGAAAGACCGGTACGTGGTCGACTCTCAACGACGATATGATGATTGTGGTACGTGGTGGACTTACTGCACGACGTGATCGTAACGTGACAGCGCGGGCATTACAAAACCGATTACGCCGGACTACTGGTACCCTTGTCAGCTACCACACCATTAGGAATCGTTTGCACGAAGACCAGCAACATTCACAAAGGCCTGTAACCCGCACTAAACTGACTAGACTGGGCTCATCGTGCAAATCGATTACGGTTTGCAAGTCAACATCTTGAATGGGGTATGGAGGAATGGCGTAAGGTGCTCTTTACGGATGAGTGTAAGGTGAAGTATTTTAGTGACGATCAACGTATGCGGAGAAGAAGCGGAGAAAGATTTACCGATCCTTGTATTCACGAACGTGACAGATATGGTGGTCCCAATGTCATGGTCTGGGGCGGGATCAGCTTACAAGGTAAAACTGACCTTGTTTTTCTGAATGAGGGCACTTTGACGTCTCAGAGTTAGATCGAACGGGTTGTCAGGCCATTACGTGATCCCATTTTCACAACGAGCGGTGGACGGTTTCATCCTGATGCAGGATCATGCACGACCGCACACAGCCCGGGCGACTATCTCTGTCCTGGAGGAAGCCTATATTCAACTTATGGCATTGCCTGCGAACAGCCCTGACCTGAATCCAATTGAACACCTTTGGGACTAATTAAAACGCCGAGTCCGTGCAGCTGAAGAGGATGTCCACAGCCAGCAAGAGTTGATTCAATTGCTGAAGAGGTGCTGGGGGGAGATATCACTTGAAAACATCCGCCATCTTATTGAGAGCATGCCATCGAGGCTTCAAGAATATGTTTTGAAGAGAAGAGGACATACCCGATATTAAAAAATAAATAAACAAGTTAGCTGTGCTTTAGTCTACAATTTAATGCTATTTATTGTCAGGTGTAAACAGCCATAAAAAGTGATAAAATCAAAAAACATTGAAATGTTAATTATGTTATGTCTAATTGCATTAAAATTTATTTCATTTAATTTAAAAAACATTGTTTTATTAAATTTAAAACAATCAAAGCAAAAAATCCGAACCAAAAAATAAAAAATGGGAAAATTCGTGGTGGACCTTATTTTGTTTTGAGTAGTATATAACGATATAGATATATTAATATTAGGTAATACAAAAATCAAATACAGATTGGATAAATAGAGCAGCCGAAACGTAAAGATATTTTTTCTTTACCAAAACCGATAATTATCGATATTTATCGATAAATAGAGCGATAAATATCGAATTATCGATTATCGAAAAGTTTCGATAATTGCATGCCCTAATTGGATATCTGTGTTTCCGTTAAAAATAGTAGGGTCGGCTGTTCATTCTCTAGGTGGAAGTGGACAGAGTTTAAGTTGGCGTGGAGTCCTCTGATGTTACAGAAATCCACCTTGAGGGTGGAAGAAGATGCCGCTATGAAACTTTGTTCTGTGTGTTTTTTCTTCATTTTAGTAATTTTAAGGGGTTTCTGAAGCTTAAGTGGACTACTGTGTCGAAAGTCAGTGGGAAATAAGAAAAGGATACAATCGTCACAGGATAGAGCAGGTTGTATGAATCACTGGCACGGCGGGCGGAAGGGCCCCCGGTCCCCTCCTGAGCGAGATGTCCGGGTCCACTCCGGTCTCCTTCTCCGGCACGGACATCCACACAAGAACTTTACACGGACTGGCGGTTCAGCCTCCCAGGGCGGAGATTAGCGTAATCCCTGGGTTCGGGAACCCGTTCAGCCTGCGGGCGGCTAGCGGACAACCGTTTCACCGGGTCTCCCTGACCGCAGCGCCAATGCTTCACGCCTAAACCAACCGCATGACGGAGTAGTATCAATATAGGCCCACCGGTCTTCGACACAGCAACCCCCCATTGAGCACTGGCAACCTTACTCACCGCAGGAACACAACACGTTACAAACGCGTTATTTGGCTGCGGCTTTCTGTAAGGCGGAGGTACCTCCCCAGACGGGCTGCTCATTTTGAGTAAGAAAATAATCCTACTGTGCCCTACCTCC
Organism: Gymnoscelis rufifasciata; assembly: GCA_929108375.1. Classification (NCBI taxonomy): domain Eukaryota; kingdom Metazoa; phylum Arthropoda; class Insecta; order Lepidoptera; family Geometridae; genus Gymnoscelis; species Gymnoscelis rufifasciata. The sequence continues at coordinate 3,485,868 of OV815302.1, read as the reverse complement.
TACAACCTCATGGAAGAATAAATAAATAAATAATCAATAAATAAATATATCCAGACATATTATTATTTATTATTTTGTTAGCTATATTGTCGATTAACCACTGTCAGTTTTTGGCTGTTTTTAAGATTACCGAGGTATCTGATGATAAGAAAGAACCAATAAACGCATTATTTATCATCTAGCTAAGTTTTATTTTTAACTATCCCACGCTATGTATCTTTGGACATAGCTGATGAAAGCATTCAATCTAACAAAATTTTCATTAACAATATCAATTGCCTAAGTTCCTGCTACTAACGGTGCTTTCAAATTAGGCGTTTCAAGACGTACGTCTACTTACGTCAAGTAACGCTCAATTTGAAAGCGCCCTAAAAACTTTGATTTTAAGCTATTGTTAAATATATTACTGTCTTATAAAAACGATAAAATGATATATTTGCAACGAAAACTAATTATAATAAGGCTTCTTTAATACTCACTAAGAATCACCGACATACCACAAAAACAAAAATATTACCTAGACACGTGTTTAGCCGTTGTTTAGCAAAAGTTATCCATAGAAAATATAGCTTAGCAACTGCTAAACGCTTGTCTAAGCCTTGATATTACCATTGGCCATAAACGCGATCAGATCAAACTTAACTTGTTTGCCCAGCTAACTAAGATAAAATCGACATAATTTTTTCAACGGTAACTAAACTAAACTCGGATTTCGTTTTTGTTTTATTTGTGGTAAAGCAGTTAGAATGTAAATACTCATACAACAACTCAAAACACTCCTATCTCTTTATAATATTAGTCATAGAGTTTACAAAGATGTTACTCGTAGTTGCAAGTGTATAAGAAATTGAAGCGATGACGTAGTGGCGAGGTTGGTGTAGCGGTCAGCACGTCCATGCGTATAATGGAAGACGCGGGTCGAGGTTAAAAAAAGCCTTGTTGGCTAAAGTGGGAGGACACTCGACTTTCATTCCGAAGGTCGTGGGTTCAAACCCCGCCACGCACTTCTGTATTTTTCTTCTTGAGAAATTTATGTGCGCTTTAAACACGTGCTTTAACGGTGACGACAAACATCGTGAGGAAACCGGCATGTTCTGAGAACTTTAAAAGAGTTTGAAGAGCATGTGACATTCACCAACCCGCACTTGGCCAGCGTGGTGAATTAAGGCCTAATCTCTCTCGTCAAGAGAGAAGTCCCTGTGTCCCAGCAGTGGGAACGTTAATAGGGTGATGATGATGATGATGATGGGTTCGAGTCCTGCATTTCGTTAGTAAGCTACGTTTCTTAGTCTTAATATTTTGTACACAAATTTAGAATATTAATATAATTTACCTTTAGTTCAGGCAAGCAGTCCCTTATATGGTGCATAAGCAGTCGGTTTAAAGTCTTCGCCAAATATGGAGTGCCATTTCGGGTAGCGATGGTAGGGTACTTCCGTTGTAAGTAGGTAGCTTCGTCTTTTAGGGCATCCTTTAAAAGAAACCAGTAGTGAAATTACCGCAGAGCATATATTTAAATAAATTAATACTAAATAAATATTTCCGGACAATCCACACAACAACATCAAGCCCCGTGGTAAGCTCTTAGCTTGTGATACGGGTACATACTAGACATCTGATATACTTAATATAATAGACATACATGCATATATATTTTTTATTATACATATTACAAAACTACAAAATTGTAATAACTGATAAAGCTGTGTTGTTCTATTCGCTTCTCAACTCAGTATAAAACATTGAAGCGAACTGTCAAGACAATGTTATTTCCTTGATATTTATTATTTAAGCAATTTAGTTTTATTAATTTTAAGTTGACCTGTCCATGTAGGCTATGTGCTTCTAAGGAAATAAACGTTTTGACTTTGACTTTATTAAAAACCCAGACCAAGGAGAAAGTGCTTGCAGAACATACAAACACTTGACCCTCGGCGCGGGAATCGAACCCGCTACCTCTTACCGCGCCACTGAGGCAGTCGTAGTTGTATTTGTAATTAATTAAACTTGCAATAAAAGTATATAGGACAGAAAGTATATAGGACAGAAAGTATTAGCGAGCTATGTAGGAGGCCTATACTTAGCTGAGGTTACAGAGCACGGACTTAGCTGCTAAAACGATCACTTATTAGAGAAAATACGAGGTTAAAGTCTCTAATGTGTAACCAGATATTTATATGGATAAACTTAATTCTAATTGGAACTAAAATAAACTTAATTGACAATTATGCCATACATCTTTCACTTCCTTAGTAAATCGATTAAGCGATAGATACGTGTCCAGTATTTTGGATGGGTTAACGGACGGGCTACACACAATACCAATTATTGATGTAGTTATTATGCCTCTTAGTTTTTTTCTGTTCACGTCCGCAAGTGTTAACCCTGGTGCTAAGAACTAAGCTGTTAAGTGTTGGTGCTAAGAACATTCTCCTGTGGGAGGCTTCGGCCGCGGCTTGTCACCACCCTCCGGGCTGGGCCAATGCGTGAAGCGATTATTTCGTGTTTCGTAATGTGGCCCGGAGAAGCCATCTACCTTCTAGGTCTTCATGCTCCATCTTAGACCACATCGTCACTTTACATCAGGTGAGATTGTGGTCAAATGAAGGCTTATATAGTATAAAAACTCTTCACAAACTGTTTTAGAGTGTAGTAAATATAGAGTAGTAAATGTAGAGTTTGACTGCCTAAGTGGCGCGGTGGGCGAAAGTCCGCTTGCGGCGCAAGAGGTAGCGGGTTCGATTCCCGCCGAGGGGTCAAGTGTTTGTATGTTCTGCAAGCACTTTCTCCTTGGTCTGGGTGTTTAATATGTATAATAAAAAATATCTATGTATGTATGGTATATTATATTAAGTATATCAGATGTCTAGTAGTCGTAACACAAGCTAAGAGCTTACCACGGGGCTAGATGTTGTTGTGTGGATTGTCCGGAAATATTTATTTATTTATTTAGAGTAGCTACCGTGATAGTCTTCTTATCAATGATATCCTGCTGCGATCTGTTCACTACACCAATGATGCCAAGCTTCACCGGAATCACGCGGCCACAGAGAATGTCGATAGCATCAGTACCTGGAAATTAAAAAAATCAATTAACACGAAGTAAAACGTGAAACATACGAGTATCTCCCGCGACGGGAGGTATGTGGAGGTATTTGACGTCCAAAAATTTGTAAACTAACTTAGTGACTAATTATTCATCATTTCAGCTATTAGAAGCCTTTTGCTCTTGCCTTAACCGCTCTTCAACCTCATTCGGTCTTGATTCCTACGTACATTTACCGCTCATAAACTTTCTTTCAAATGGCTAAACCGATTTTCATAAAATGTGCTCTCACGTTGTATATTTAAGTTGAGTTCTTTCATTTGGTATCCAACACGGGTATATTTCGTTAGATTCGATTTTCGCTGATTTTTGATTAAGGCGCTACATGTCTTTGAAACGGCTTAACCAGATTTAACTAAAAACACAATTAATTATTATATAAGGGGCTCCCATACAACAACCGTGGTTTTATGAGGTTAAGCAACGTTGCGCGAGGCCAGTGCTAGGGCGAGTGACCGATCTGACTGTATATTTTTGCACACAAAAAACAAAACTTCTTCTCTTATTTTCGTGTTTTTTTTTAAATACAAATGTGTATAATCTGTACACGGAACCCTAGACGTAGTATGAGTCTAAAATATTACATTTATTTTAAGTATTAAAAACAATCCAGTTCTCTACTTTAAAAACCATTGAGATATTTATTATTGGCATTCTTAACTGTTGAAAGTCATGCTTGAAATCCTACACGGATTAATAATACGTTTTTTTAACATGCAACGGAATGAAACAAAAGCATTTAATTAGTTCATAATAATATATTATCTCACGATATGAAGGCCAGCGTTAGGTATAATGTTACGCTTTTGCGAGTACGATCTCGTTAAAGCGATGTTTTATGGATAGTCACTTGCGATTTAATAAGCTTGAGATATTACGGCGAGACTCGGAACAGATATCCATCAATAATGAACCTATTAGATGAACCCGAGATTATTATTCTTTGTTGTCATGCGATACTTCGGCTATATTCAATACACTACTCAAGAGAATATTGAATATTTTATTAGGTATCGCTGCCTACATAGCTTATTAGGTGTTTTTGTTGTTGTATTACTAGTGGGCGCCAGCGACTTCGTCAGCGCATAGAAGTCTTTTACTTCAAGAACATAGTATTTTCATAGTATACTTTTTTGAAAAAGTTGTGGCATTGGGCAACCACGCTAAAACCCATATTGTGACTTATAATGTATATCTATACTAATATTATAAAGCTGAAGAGTTTGTTTGTTTGTTTGAACGCGCTAATCTCCGAAACTACTGGTTCGAATTGAATAATTCTTTTTGTGTTCGATAGTCCAGTTATCGAGGAAGGCTATAGGCTATATAACATCACGCTACGACCAATAGGAGCAAAGATATAGTGGTAAATGTGTAAAAAACGGGAGAAATTGTTCATCTTTGAAGCCTTCCGTTGCGTGCGCCGTGAAAACGGTTCAAGATACACAAAAAATATTAGGTCCTTACATATGAAATTGGCGTTTTGTATGGGAGGAACAAAAAGTCGAATATTTTTTAATATAATATATTTAATTAATCAAAGTATGAACCATTATTTTCTATGCACTTTTGCCATTTTATAGGTAGTTCATTGATCCCTTTACTAAAAAAACCAGTCGGACGGGAATCAATAAAATCTTTGAAGGCGATTTGGACTGCCCCATCGGAGTTGAATTTTTTCCCTTGCAAGAAGTTATCCAAATTTCGAAAAAAATGGTAATCTGTTGGAGCAAGGTCCGGGGAGTACGGAGGATGTCTTAGACTTTCCAATTGAAGCTCTTCTAATTTAGTAGCCGTCTGTTGCGCAGTGTGTGGTCTAGCGTTGTCGTGAAGCAGCAGTGGCGTGGAGCGATTGACCAGCCTAGGTTGTTTAGCCGCTAGCTTTTCCATCATGGTTTGCAATTGCTGACAATAGACATCAGCCGTAATAGTCTGGCCAGATTTGAGAAAACTGTAATGAACAATACCGGCACTAGTCCACCAAACGCTTACAAGTAACTTTTTTGGGGTTAATTTTCGCTTGGGGCAGGATTTGGCTGGCTGGCCAGGATCCAACCATTGCGCTGAGCGCTTCCGATTATCGTAAAGAACCCATTTTTCATCACAGGTAATGATTCGGTTTAAAATACCTTCATTATTGTGCCGGTTTAGTAATGTAACGCAGCAGTCGACGCGCGTTTGCCGGTTTGCTTCAGTCAATTCGTGAGGTACCCACCTTTCAAGCTTTTTAATCTTCCCAATTTGCTTCAAGTGAATTAAAACAGTTTTATCACTAACACCGCAGCCTGCAGCTAACTCGGACGTGGTTTGCGATGGATCCGCTTCCACAATAGCCTTCAACTCTTCATTATCAACTTGAGTCTCAGGCCGTCCACGGGGCTTGTTCTGCAAGTCGAAATTTCCAGAACGAAAACGTTGGAACCAAAAACGAACTGTGTTTTCTTTTGCAACACGACCGCCATACACATCATTCACCCTTCGAGTTGTTTCCGCAGCACTAGTGCCACGGCGGAACTCGTACTCGTAAATAATGCGATATTTTAAGTTTTCCATTTTGTAAAATGAGTGACGCAAACAGAAAAAAACAGAAGAAAAAAAACAAATGAATGACGATCATCGAAGCACAAATACATGAGTCTATAGCTGTACAAATTTGAATTTGGAATTCCTTACCAAAGAGGAGAAATTTGTGATTAAAGTGGCCAGTACGAAAAACGCCAATTTCATATGTAAGGACCTAATATGTATTAAAGAATAATAGCTCTTTTAATGATCTAAAAAACAGTCCGCGATAGTATATGTCTATCTTTTAAGATTAACTCACAAAAACCGTTTTTATGGTACCTAATTTGGTTGAAATAATTTGTTTAAGTTGTATCAACATAATAATATTAATCTTTATTCAAATAAATATGTTGATGGTTAAGAGTACTTCATCCATTATAACGCGGGTAGCACCGCAGGGCACAGCTAGTTATCAATAAAAGACTATTAATATTATTTCATCGAAACTTCCAACTCCCGTTTCATCCCCTTAGTTATTTAATATCCGTTCTTAGCGGACGTCTACACCATTTAAGACACCTACATACCAAATTTTAAGTTTCTAGAGGTTTCATGATAAATCAGTGCGTGGTCAAAAAAGTGTTTTGGTTTTATCTATAGATAATTATAGGCGGATTTAAAATAGGCGTAAAGAGGGAGGCAGGTTCAAAGTGTATGCATGCCAATTACGACGTTAACAACTTAAAATGTATTAGGTAAGACTTATTCTGCAGTGAGTGTCTTACATTACAGGTGTGGATTTTGTTTGCCTATCTGTCCATTGGAGTCAACGTCCATGATATTAAATAGTGATTTTTTTTCTTTCACATGGTATCCTTCTATAATCTTTACTTATCTCTTTTCTTTTTTTCTTTGGATGGACCACATTACCAACGTTGATGTGCTTAAGCGCAAGAAAGTGGAAATAGTTAGCTATTAAAATAAGAAAAGTCACATATCTTGGTCACATACTTAGTAACCCACGGTACCATCTATTACAAACTGTCATGAAGGGGAAAATTGCCGGAAAGCGCAGAGTTGGTGGACGTAAATGGCTTCGGAACATTGGACTGGCATTAAAACTGTGGAAAAGCTGTTCAGGATCGCCATGAACAAAGAAAAATTTAAGGAGCTGACTGCCAACCTTCAGTAATGAAGTGGCACCTTAAGAAGCAGAAGATAATCTTTACAGATTTACAGATTATAATGTAATACAAATTAAAATTTCATACCGAAGAAAGTTATCCAGTAACTCATAGAATTCACTGGCCACCAATTCTTCGAATTTCGGAGGTAAGGTATTCCCAGACAAAAACTCGTCAACTTGAAAATACTTTACAAAGTAGGTCAAGTGCGAGGTAACTTCGATGAGTATTGATCGTGTCCCAGAAAACTTGAAGTACTAGTGTATTAGTCTTTTACTAGCAGTTTCCATTCACGGCTTATCTCGGTTAATGAGTTATTCATCTTCGAGCAGTAAAAACTTACTTTCGTCCCTTACTTAGTCTATAGCTATGTCCGTGCCAAATTTGATTGAATTTAGGCTATGCTTGGAATAATTAATTTCCCCGCAAAAAGTAGTATTTTATCGCGGTAAAAGAATAAGAATGAGACACATTTATTTCGGAGCACATTAAATAAAAAAAACATACATAATAAATTAAAAGAAAAAATATACAAAGACATACAAAATAAACAAATACAGACACTTAAATTAAATATTCATTATAATTAAACAAACTTTTAAGAAACAATCGGAAGTGAAGATAATACGTGTAGTACGCGAAGGAATGATGCATCATGTTATAATTACAATCGGAATCATTGGCAGCCTTATTTTATCACGGACATGATTATTTTATCAGATAATCAGCAAATTAATCGTGATAAATGTAGTTAATTGAACTTTGGCATTACATTTTTTATCTGACGTATGCGACTATGCCGTGTTGGCTAAGTGGAGCAAACTTGATTTTCGTTCCAAAGGTCGTGGGTTCAAACCTCGCCGCGCACCTCTGGATTTTTCTTCTAGAATAAATTATATGCGCTTTTTTAAATGAGAACTTTGAAGAGTTTGAAATTGAAAGACTTACCAGAATTCACCAACCCGCACTTCGCCAGGTTGGTTTCAGTTTTAGGTAGGTAGGTATAATTTATTGTATTTTTTTTCTGTTTTTGTGTGAAAATCTCACAGCATACATCTACATACTAAGTTGAAACAGTATAGTTCTTATAGTTTTTAAAAAAGGGGCTGTGACATAAGGACGGACAGAAAGTCAGACATACAAACACGACGAATACATCCCACATGTATTCGTTTCCGTTTTTTGACGTTTGGCTACGGAACCCTAAAAATGGACCCCTTAACACGTTCCGGTTTGACTTTAAACCTTAGCCGAGATAACATTTTGACGACCTCTGAAGCTCGGAGGGTCAAGATCCGCCTGAGGCGCAAGAGGTTGCGGGTTCTATAGATCTACAATTTCTAGTTTCGGGTCTGGGTGTTTTCTATGTATCATAAGTATGTATCAACAAAAAAAAATGTATCTATATGTATAGTATATCAGTCACCGAACACCCATTAGTACAAGCTCTGTTTGTTTGGGGTTAGGTATTGCTGTGTGGTTAGTCCGGAAATATTTATTTATTTATAAACGGCAGACCGTCAGTAATACGAATATAACATCGCGTTTTCGCCCCCAACCACAAACAGTTTCCTGCGGCTGTCATTCATACACTATATGGATAGGTTTACCGCGATGAGTTATCAACACATGCCATTTAAAATAATCTACATAATATGTATTTAAAATTCGAAAAACCACCCGATTTCCAATCCTTTGTTCCCATAAATGCTATTTTGAAATGTGCACGTGATGCGCTCTCATTTGAGACCCCACTCGAGTATATTTGCAGATATTTTTTCATCCCCACTTTCACACCTTATAACTTTTAAAAGGGTCAACCGTTTTCCATCAAATATGTTTATTAAGACTAGCGCAAAACTCACCTTTCATACAAAAAAAAACTAAATTGAAATCGCTTCATCCAATCGGGATAAAACACGTCAAACATAAAACACCGCTCTTTTTTGGTCGGGAGTTAAAAATAGTTTTCAAAACTGTGGTAACGAGAAAAAAGTTCAAATTTCGAACATAACGCAAATAAGAAGCGACGCGACGTATAAATTAGGACCTAAAAAAATTATATACATCATCCATCATGATCGCTTGTTTTTTTTTTTTAATAAAATTATTGAATTTAATTTTATAATGACCCTATTAACATTAACACTGCTGGGACACAGGGAATTCTCTCTTGGCGAGAGAGATTAGTCCTTAATTCACCACGCGCTGGCCAAATGCGGATTGTCACACGTCCTTCAAACTTAATCTTCTTTAAAGTTCTCAGAACGTGCAGATTTCCTCACGATGTTTGCCTTCACCGTTAAAGCACGTGTTTTAATACATTATTAGAACTGTCAAATATCTCACTACTTTAAAATAACAACATTAATCAATATACCTATTTAGATACATACTATAAATTGAATTCACCCGCCGCGACAACCTGTCTTTATGTTCGGGATAAATTTAGAAACTACTGAACGACTTTGTATCGGGTTTTCCGCAATAGGTACAGTGATTCAAGAGGAAGGAACAAACCAGCTAGTTAATACTATGTGTTGCAGTTAAAAACACTAAGGGCTGATTTTTTTATGTGAGCGGCTACCACACCGACAGAAAGTCTGGTCATGTAGTAGCGTAAGACGGTCTGACTTCGAGTCCAAAGTAGTTTTGAATGTTTAAGCATCAATTTCACATTTTTTTTAAGAAATCGAAGTTTTTTAAATCTATTTAAACCGTTGAACAAAAAAATAAATATATTTCCGGACTAGTCACACAGCATCACATAACCCCAAACTAAGCAGATCTTGTACTGACATGGGTGACTGATATACTACTTACATATATACTTTTTTTTTGTAAATACATACTTATGAATTATGATACATAGAAAACACTCAGACCCGTAACCAGAAATTGTAAATCGTACAAAATCTGGTATACCCGCAGGAATCGAACCAGCAACCTCTTGCGCCTTAAGCGGACCTTCGCCCGTCGAGCCACAGATGTCATCAATTAGATCACAGTTACTCAGCCTAACTAACTTAACAGAGAACAAGAGAGAAAAGGTAGAGCAGTATTTCATAATAAGACCATTGTATCACCCGAAATTTATTGAATAAAAATATTTGAATTTGAAAAGAACAAAAATAATCATACCAGCATCCATAAGGTCCAGTTTCGTGACCACAGCCAAGGTCCGCCGTCCATCAGGGTCGACCGCCTTCGACATCTTGATGGCTTCGCTGGTGGCCATATCGGTGTTCGCTGCGGTTACCGCCAGTATGATAGAGTTGGGGTTGCCGATGTATTTGATTATTAACTTTGTGATTTGCGTCTCTATGTCTTCTGGCTGATCGCCTATGGCTACCTGTGGGTTAGTTAGGCAATGTATTTTAGTCGCACACCGAAAGCCAATACTTGTGGTTATTGGTCTTATTTATAATCCCATATAAATATAATCCCGATACTGTACTGGAAAACCAACATTGTAAACTTTATTATGATAGAGCTATGTTGACAGATAAAACAATAAATCTATATAGCAAATTAATATAGCAATACCTAACACTCATAATCTCCAAAGTACTATAGCGGAAAAACTCTCCAAGTATATTTAACTTAAAAACGAGATTACTCGTATGTGGAAACTGGAGAAAGTTTCAGTTATCCCTACAGTACTCTCCTCCACAGGTGTCATTCCCAAACAATTATTTACATCATTAACATCCTTAGATTTACCTAAACGCACATCACACTATTACAAAAATCAGTTATTTTAAACACCTGCCGTTTAGTCCGTAAATTCTTACAAACCGAGTCGACTCAAAATACTATTAGCTTAATTATTCAAAATATCCAACCCCAAAATGATACACACTTTGCTTAGGCCCGTGTGATATCATAATTTTCCGACAAGCAAATTGTCGAGCAGATAAAAGTCTCAGAACAAAATAATAATATAACTCTTTATGACACACCAAGATAAAACCACACAAAGGAACCTAGAGCCTAATACAAAATGTGTAATGGGCGGTCTTATTGCTTAAAGCAATTTCTTCCACTCAAGCTTTGGATGGAGAGGAAAATACACATAAGATAATCTTAAATATAAAGTTAGATAGAACGATGCATTTTGCCAAAACATGGCGTGCAATGTCAGGTTACAAATAAACAGTGCATGACAGTGCCTTTTTAAAGGTTTTGTCTTGTCTGTCTAGTATTAACTATAAAAGTTGAAAATAATAAATTCGCAAAAACTGACCTATATCTTCCTTGACTTGTAACTGGGCCTACTCTGGTAATAGAAGTCTAATATGGGACAAACCATACGAAAGGATGATGGGATAAACCATACATTTTAGGTAAAGAAGGTTAAAGGAAGTAATGCTTAATTTTAGTAATTATTCTGGTCAAGTTTACTTTGATATGCATTAACTTAATCAACCTTGATTGCTTTAATTTTGTGAAAAATTTTAAATACTATGCTTTATGCGTTAGACAAACACTTAGTACTTATCATAGAATAATAATTACTACGTAAGTACCTATACAGGTAAGTACTATTACTAGTATGTCTATTGCACAAGGAATAGTATTTAACATCGAATATTATTAAAGTAAATTTATTTAAAACCAGTTACATGTTGCACTTATGTTACAATACAATGAACGGAGACAGCAAAAAAAACTGTGATAATTATCATTAGTATTGACATCGAAGTCTTGATCAGAAACCATTATTGCAGAGTCCGCAATTAATAGTAATTTGCTGATGCAGAGAGCTTAGGCACGCGTCTGGTAGCAATCTCAAAGTACAAATTTTGACGCATTAATTAAGTTAGTCGATAGCCTAAAATAACGTCATTTTTCTACATATAAAATCTTCCGGATGTTTTCCCGGGTCCATCTGACAAAACCTACTTAGCAAAATGACTAGCTTGCAATACATCAACACTTCATCTTCTCTTCATAGCATTTGAACGACATCGCTAAATTGACTTGGTAGCAAAAAGACTACTTTTTCAAAACAGGTACAGTCATTTACAAAAAGTTGAAATCCTAATCATGTCGTGTTTACTAAATACTGAAATTTTAAGACTTGTTAGAATGAGCAGTGGTTATGGTTTGAATATCATATATATTATAATGTTGCATCCTGATTCGGTTTCTGAAAAGTACTAGGGTTACAGAAGGTAATTATTGGCTTTCCTTTATGTACGCTAAACTAAATATAATTTCAAGTAAGTATATAGACATTAACTATTACCTCTTAGAAAATCATGTTGCTAACTAGTACCTTTTGAACAAAAAATACGAAATCGGCTACAACGGTGTTAATACTTCATGGTTTCAAACTTCGTAGTTTGAAAACAAGACTGGTCAATTATAAATTAAGAAGGAAGCTGTCATGTTGAGGTATGCTTGAAAGATAACATCGAATATTGTTTCATTGTTATTGATTCATTTGGTTGTAATAGAAGCAATAAACGAAAAAATAATAATAAAAAATAATAATAATAATAATTAATAAACGAACAATGGCATGGAGAGCTGGTACAGACGCCTTAACGTCCGGATCCCACATACGGCCACGTTGCTTTTATTTTTGTATATCCTGCGAAAAGAAGCACGCTTGAAAGATATTGCTATCAAGCAGCACTATTTTAACAAAATCACGACGGTTGCGTCGCCACATACAATTTGATAAAATGCTCAAAAATGAAATTACATCACTGAAACATGGACACATCAATGAGATGCAGTTCTTAGAAAACATTTTTGAAATTAAAAAGCAAATTCTTCATCAGAACCATTAGAAACATATTTTTTTTAATTTTGGTAAGCCGATTAAATTTTTTTTTCTTTTTGTTGGTTATTAAACATATTTTTTCTAAATAAAATGTTTTTGTTACTAACAGTACTTTTGAAAAAGTAGTCTTTTTGCTACCAAGTCAATTTAGCGATGTCGTTCAAATGCTATGAAGAGAAGATGAAGTGTTGATGTATTGCTAGCTAGTCATTTTGCTAAGTAGGTTTTGTCAGATGGACCCGTTTTCCCGATGCTAAGTATGATGCTTAGACACGAGGGATCGACTAATGAGAGATCATCATCATCACCCTATTAACGTTCCCACTGCTGGGACACAGGGACTTCTCTCTTGACGAGAGAGATTAGGCCTTAATTCACCACGCTGGCCAAGTGCGGGTTGGTGAATGTCACATGCCCTTCAAACTCTTTTAAAGTTCTCAGAACATGCCGGTTTCCTCACGATGTTTGCCTTCACCGTTAAAGCACGTGTTTAAAGCGCACATAAATTTCTCAAGAAGAAAAATCCAGAGGTGCGTGGCGGGGTTTGAACCCACGACCTTCGGAATGAAAGTCGAGTGTCCTCCCACTTAGCCAACACGGCTTAATGAGAGATAGAAAGAAAATATCACCCTCCGACTTGTCACCACCCACCCTCCGGGCTGTACCAGTGCGTGAAACGATTTTTTCGTGTTTCGTAATGTGGTCCGGACAAGCCATCCACCTTCAAGGTCTTCATGCACCATCTTAGACCACATCGTCACTTTACATCAGGCGAGATTGTGGTCAAATAAAGCAAAAAAAAAAGATTACCTTAGTTATACCAGGCAGATCAACCAGCGTGAGGTTCACAACCCTCGTGGAGTATATCTTCAAATTGATCGGCTCCGGGCATATTCCCTTGTTGCTACCAGCTTTGCGGTCCGTCTCCTGCTCGATCTCTCGCCTTATCTCGTCGAAATCTGAGTATATCTTGTCTTTCGTGTGAAGGAACTTGCCCCATTCTTCTAGGCTTACTGTACCTGCAACAAGGAGAGATGGTTCAGGGAATGTTCTAGATTTTCTAGAATTTAGGCTAGGGTGTTTGTATATCACTAGTTAGGTTAGGCGCACAATGATTTCTCAAGCGAACTTTACAATTTCAAGACTCAATTTACATATTTTCATTCTAGGCTTGTTATAGAAGGTATTTTATAAATTAAATATGATCAATCACGGGAACTCAATATCGAAACTTTTAACTAAATCGTTTTTATTTCAATTTATAGAAACGTATTTTTTTATTAACTGGTCTATTTATTTACTTTAATTTTCCAAGTAATAAAGTACTTAAGAGGTGAACATAAAAGCGGTCACTAATTATTGTAATACCTGAATATAAATAGCAAGCAATTTAAAAAGGTCATTGATGCTATGATGCGCGACCTTTACAGAATTAATTCGAAATTAAAAATTTACAAGTGAATTTGAAAGTGAGCCAGAACAGCTCTAAAGCGGGGTACTGACCAAATTTACGGGGTATTGAAAACATTAGCTTTGATAAAGTTACGCCACGTTCTAAATTCGGTGTAAAAAACTCTATAGAATTCTGTGCTCTATGTTGGCCTGCCTAAGACCATTAGTACCTCGTAATAAATAGAAACGGAGTTTATGCGACCGCTCGAGATGACTTGCTGAACCGCGTTTTAGCCAAATACTCGACAGCCCGGGTGGAACACTCAATGCGAGCAACGAGCGGCTCCTTGCTCTCTCGTTTCCCAGTAACACCCATGTCCCATTACATTCCGTTACTTTGGTCAGTACCCAGATATGTCAACAAATCCATGATCAAGTGACACAATGAATGACGTAACACACAAAACAGGTACATACGAACCTGAGGAAAACATGGAATGCGATAGCTGAGCAATCGGGTTCCATGATGTCTCAATGTTCTGGCCTCTCAGAGCTACGACAAAAGCATATCTACAAAAACTATCAACTGAATACTAAACAATCCAACTTATATTATAAATTTCGAAAGTATGTTAGGATGAAGTGTGTAAGGAATAATGTAAGTGTATTTGTTGCTCTTTTTTAACCCCCGACCAAAAAAGTGGGGTGTTATAAGTTTGACGAGTCTGTCTGTCTGTCTGTGTGTCTGTCTGTCTGTCTGTGTCACCATAGCTCCCGAACGGATGGAGCGATTTCAATTTAGTTTTTTTTTGTATGAAAGGTGAGTCTGGTGATTGTTCTTAGACATGTTTCATGAAAATCGGTTGTGCCGTCTAAAAGTTATGGGGGTGAGAGTGGGTAAGGAAAACCAAAAATTTGCAAATATACTAGTGTGGGGTATCAAATGAAATCGCATCGCGTCCACATTACAAAATATTATGTTGTTTTACGTGTAAGGAAATGAAGGCATGGGAATCGGGGGTTTTTCTTAAATTTTAAATTTAGATTTATTAGCTCAAGCAAAAACTACTGAAGGGATTTTGATGAATCTTCACAATAATGTAGCTTACAATATCAGAATATCACAAAGTATACATTTTACCGCGGCAAAATAAAAGCTTCCGCGGGAAAATCAATTATTGCGAGTTAAGCACTTTGATCCAAATCTGGGATCAAAGTAGTCAAAACATAGCTGTTTTCCCAATAAATGACAAAAGCTAATTAAAAAAAAAAAACAAAAAAATTTAGCCTTCTTTGATAAATGACCTATCTAACACTATAATAATTTTTAAATCGGATGAATAGTACCTGAAATAAGCGCGATAAAACAAACAATCAAACTCTTTAAGTTTATAATATAAGTATAGATTAGAATTTAGATCATACATATTTAATACAGATACATTCAGTCATAGTCTGTTAGGCAAGTTGCCAGATAATGAAAGGAACTGGGAACTGCAATTCTCTATAGATATTAATAAACATTAAGATCTATGATAGATAACAAACAAGAATCAATTAATGCCATTGTATTGTAATGATGACCTTGATCAATTATGTTAAACTAGAACAGGCTGACCATGCTGTTTCTTTGTACATGTTATTTTGATGTTTTGATGAAAATTAACTATACATATAATATGTACTAAGTTACTCATGTAAGTGTGGTGTCATAGTTGTTTTGAAATAAGTACCTACTCAATGTTATGTGTGTATGTGTAATGTGTAGTGTATTGTTTGAATAATGAAATAATTGGTATTTTGTTAATCTTCTCTCACAATGCAGGTGACAATACTTGCTCATAATAACTGTAGAACAAATTTAAATTATTTTAAAATGAAGTTGTTTAAATTTTTTATTGTTTAGATGTTATGATTAGACAGCTTGCTTCAATTTTTTTATGGTTTATTTTTTTTAATGGGAAACATAATTCTTTATAATTTACAATATTTAAAAAAAAAATTCAAAAGAACATTAACATAATATGTAGTATGTAAGGACCAAATAATAAACAACTTATACAAAATAAAGTTTCAATGAACATAATTGTGTTTATTGTACCTCATTAAAAAATGTTTGTATTTGCGTTGGATTTATTCTAATGTATTTAATTGTATCTCTTTGTCCGCAATAACATGTTAATTTTATACACACAAGCTTACAAATTAAAATCCATGAAGCTGTTATGCTCACCTTCTTCAGCTGACCGGTGCTCTTTACTATCCTTAGGACTGTAGACCAACTGAAGGACCAGAGGGCGTCTTGTAACAATGCCAGTTCCCCGAGGAAGAAATGAACGTCCAACAAGACTTTCTATGACAGAACTCTTACCGGAGCTCTGTTGACAATAATTTAATGTTTAAATTTACAATTGTTTCAACTTCTCCAAACAATGTTGTTGTATGTTTCTATATTCGTTATATTTCTACATTGCTTACACACAAATCGTTTAGACAATCGTATTGGTACCTACCTAATGTACATTCACCCCACACCGAGTTTGCCAGAATAGATGACCAATAAGGATTGAATAGGTATGTCTTGGTCAATGACAGGGTAGCCCATTTGATAAATGAGGACAAAGAACCCAATTGACATTTTTACATAACCATTTCAAAGCAGTACTGACCAAAATATTATGTACTAAATCACAGGATGCATTCATGAGAGGTAGGAAACAGTAATCTTGAGAAATAAAGAAAAAATCATGTACCTGTGTTCCTAAAACTATGATTTGAGGTAATTGAATGGCATCAGCTCCGACGGTATTGAATACATCTTGCAATTTATTGATAACTGGTATAAGTGCTTCCATTATTATTTATTCTAGAGTTCAATAAATTATTTTCACAAATACACGATGTTTTATGTAACAAGAAATTGATAAATCAAATTAGATCAAAACAGACAAACCAACCGGTAAAAGTCGGCCATATTGATTCTTTCTTTTGTCATCTTGCGCCCCTCCATACTTTTCTAGTGATGTCTATTGAAAAAAACACGAATTTATTATGTGTTTAGATGTATTTAAACTCGGATATTGTAAGTGCGTCCTTAAATCCTCTTCCTTAAATAAATAAATAGATATTTCCGGACTAATCACACAGCATCATTTAACCCTAAACTAAGCAGAATAAAATATTCTTATTCTTAATCTTTTTTTTTATATACGATACATATAAAACACCCAAACCCGAAACCAGAAATTGTAGATCGTACAAAATCTGTCCCACGGCGGGAATCGAACCCCACCGAGCCACAGCGGTCGTCAATAAATTAATAAGTCGAGGTATTTGATTTGAGCATCTGGACGTAAACCGTAAGCAAGTTCTCATCTAATCTTGGACATCATGAATTGAATTTAAATTCGTTTTTTTTATTGTTATCTATAATATAAAAATGAATCGCAAAATGTGTTGGTAAGCGCATAACTCAACAACGCCTGGACCAATTTGGCCAAATCTTTTTTTAAAATGTTCGTTGAAGTTCAAGGATGGTTTTTACGGCGAGAAAAATTAGAATTATTGCTGGAAAACCCCTAAAAATAGCCCTTTTCTTTTTCCCATACAAATGATTTGTAACTAAATGTCAATTTGAGCTTTATTGCTATGGTATAAAGTTCATATTAAATTACAAGCACTCACTGTTGTCTAAGCAATGTAGGTGTGTTCCTAACGTCAAAGATCATATCTATCAAAAGTATATAAAATTTTCATGTCACAATGTTAGTTACCGTACTCCTCCGAAACTGCTTTACCGATTTTTACCAAATTTTATATGCGTATACAGTAGGTCTGGAGAATCAGCTACTATCAATTTTTCATTTTGCAAAACAACGTTTGCTGGGGTCAGCTAGTTTAAAATAAATTTGATTTAGTGTGTTGATGTTATTGGTTGTCCCAAATCGAACTCCCACAAATTTTAAGTTATACACAGTAAATGTTTTGCAGAATTGTTAATCATTAAAGCATGGGATCATAAATCCCATGGGAATAAAAATACCTAAATAAACCCAGATAAGAAACTCCGTGTTATTTTATTAGTTACTCATACGAGACGATAAATAGAACCATCATTGGTCCACCCAGTGGCCCTCATGTTAGCACAACAACCGAACGTTTGGTAACTTTAAGTACCCTATATTAAACAGTTCCGCAATTTATAATGCTATAGAAAATATATTCAACAAAAATTACAGACTAACATAACTGTGATACAAACTTTTTTTATAAGTTCGTAGCATAATATGCGTTTTTTTTATCATTTTATAAACACATTGTTTATTTAGCAGTACCTAACAATTTCCTAGGTTAAACAGAAGCCAGAAACGAATAGTACTTTATGCATGGAATAATCGTGAGTTGGTATAAAATTTTGAGGCAGCCTGTAAATGCCAATGCTTCATTTTAGTTATGTACCCTCTTTTATACATTCAACTAAAACATTTAAAAATACAAGAATGTGGCCTTTGGTATGATTTAAAAAAATTGAACTGAATAACTGTACAGCGATAAACAACATACAACTAACTAACAAGTCTCGATTGATCGATTAATTTAAATGGATTGTTATTGTCACTGTCAAAAAACATATGTCATTGCCACAATAAAAAAAATCACTTCTTCTCTTCTCGCTTGCCTGTTATTGTTGTGCGAATAAAATACAATTGTATTGCTATTTTGATAGCTTTTCTGACCGATTCATTATAATTACAGTGCATTATCAAGACGAGAGATTTTTAATAATTATTACTAATAATGTTTAACTCAGAGGTAAAGCTCACATCAGCATGAAAACATACCGGCATTTTCCTGAGATCAACTGTTATAAATTTCTGTTTTTCAGGCGCTACGTATTGATTCCGGTCGTTTTGCTACGAATTCCCAGTCTATTGAGTTCGGGCCTTGGCATATATCCTATGATGTGAGCTGCATATTGCCGAGTGTTTGCTCTACGAAGGTTGTGTGTGATCGTGATGATGACCAGTTTTGTCAGTTTTGTATGTACGTATTATCATATTATCTAGATAGATAGATATCGCGAACGGAACCAACTTTTATATTTATCAGGTACTTCTTACAGGGTTTTCAACTACACCATTGTACCCATTGTTGTACAAGTTTTATTAATTCACAATTTAATAAATGAACATGGATAACCTTATATGAGTAAAAGAAGGACGCTTCCACTGGGTGCCCAATTTACAAGCCATTGATCACCCATCAAAAATCTACCAAAAGTTTGACTTATTGTAGATAGTAACAAAAACAGATAAAAAAATTACATTGCCATGGTTATTAGTTCTCACTGCCTAATGAATATGAACTTGACGTGTTTTTGTTTCAGATACAGTTATGCTATGTTTTAATGCTTCCAATACAGTAAAGGAACTTCTTTATGTTTCAGATACAGTAAAGAGCTTACTATACCCCATCTTCCAGACATGGTATTTCCTAACAATATACTAACACTCTCACACAAAAATGGTTCTAAGATCTCTTTTAATCCATTGGATGCTTTAAGACGTGTTGCAAATACTGTCAAAGCCATAGAGGTATCCTGTGCTGAAGTATGGCAAGAATCTAGGTTAGCATAAAATTATCATTAATATTTGAATGCTAAACTTATCTTAGATAAAGTATGCTCTTAGTTACATTACCTATAAATAACTTTGCTACTCACCGGCAGCCTGGATATCTGATTTGGCTAAGAGTGTAAAACTAATAATTACCTAGTTTAGGAGTTTCCTTAGTTTCCTTTTATACATAATTGCACTCTTAGTCTATAGTTAGTAGAGAAAAGCAAATTTTGATATATGTATTTCTTAAAACATGAGAAATAAACAAATAATTCTTGTAAACAACAGGGTCACTGCATATTTATAAGCTTACAACAATAAGTTTATCTTATGTCTAAGGCATTTTTCCGTTTTATAAAATAGAAATAAAATTTGTACTGGTTCATTATGATGGCAGGATTCATTTCGACACAGGAGAAGTTAGTAAAAAGAAAGATGTAATAGTTAGTTACAGTTTTAAAATTTCCATTTTAAATAAAATTTTCAGGCCTGATGCAGAGAAAATGAAGAAGTCCTTTGACTGGACATTCTCCACAGATTACAAAGGCAGTCTAACCAGCAACATAATTCTGGAGCCAACTGAGGAACCTATAGATATTGAATTACTGAAGAAAAAAGATCAAATTTTGTTCTACCATGATCTGACTTTGTTTGAAGATGAGCTACATGATCATGGAATATCAAAGCTGTCAGTTAAAATTGTAAGTTAATTTTAAATTCTATTAGACTTCTTAGTGTTGTTTTCAGTAATAGGTTAAGCCATTCAAAAAGTAGGCTTTTGCATCTGTGCAAACCTTGAAAGAACCAGTTAATTATTAAAAAGTAGGGTCCTGCCATACCATGTCTGAGTTCATGTGAATTCTCAAAAAAAAAAAAATGTTCTTAACATATTTGAGACATGATGTTTCAAGAGGAAGATATAATTGAAAAATGGTGTGTGTGCGATTCACACATGACAGAAGTGAAACTTTTGTATATTGACAAAAGAATGAGATGAATATATATGTATAACAAGGGTAGGATAATTACAAAGTTGAATTGTTTAAAAATGAAAGTATTTTGATTAATTTTAAAAGATATTTTATTTAACATAATGCTACATAATCTATTGCTCAAGTTCCATATTTTCTGTTTTTGGATTTTTTTTCAGTTTTATTTTCATTTTTTTTGCGTCGATATTGACGACACATTTCGGCATTAGTTTTCGGCATATAAAATTTATTATTTAGCACAACAAGATATATAAATAGTCACAAACACACTGTTAGATAATAAATAACACACCACGCTGACATCTTACTAAAAAGCTGTAACATGCAGCCGCATACAGTGTACAGTAGTATTAGCACACATAGTTTTCACATACACTAACACACGTTAAATGCTCAAATACAAGCAAGTATTAAACAGTGTGAATATACATACACACCAACATCTGCTCTCTCGCTCTGGCTCACTAATTACAGGCGACTATTGTATTTGTGTCTCTTACCTGGCGTTTTTTCCGTTGCATCCGGTTTGAAATCGCAACGATTCTAAAGAAGTTTTACTTCAATAAATTAAAACCTACCTAATGAATCATGCCATGCTAATTGGGTTCCAAAAATAATGGGTCGGACAAAAAGGTAAAACATATCTCCAAAACTGTAAAAGTTAGATCAAGTAAACAACAGAATAAAGACTTTTTAGTTGCGCTTCTAATACAATATTTTTAAAACCGTTGAAGTGGAAGTTGTGCAGGAGGTTAGTGGAGAAATGGAATGTATTTATTACTCAGCTCTGGCTTAGAAATTTCGTCTACAGCATGCCTGGAAGCTATCAGAAGACCTGTTCTGAGCTGGGCTACAGGCAAATATACAAATCACTAAAATGAATAGTGTTGAAAAATACAATCTTAGACAAATATAAAATTTCCACAAAAATAACTTAAATTTATAATATATGCATATGATATGATTTGTGATACTAAATTTCTAAATATAAACATACTTAATTATCATCTTTGAATAAGATGTATCATTATTTGAATATCTATTATATTCTATATTATTTTATTTGAAAACTTATGCCTCGCAGTAGTAGAGCACTAATAAGTATTAATATAACAATGCAGAAGTCCCTGTGTCCCAGGTGTGGGAACGTAAATAGGGATACTTATGCTATGTGGTTTATTCAATTGTATGCTTTATTTATTGTGGCACTGCTGAAAACCAGCGCTGTGTCAGTATAATCCTGACTCAGCTCTCACGCTGAGCTGAGGTTACCTATTCGTACTAGGTTATGACTAATTGTGCTTTCTATTGTCTTTCATGATTTGGTATTATGTACTTCATATTTCACCTCTTTAATACGCAAATAAACTTTTATTGACCCGGGCTGGGCCAGTGCGAGAAGCGATTTATTCGTGTTACGTAATGTGGTCCGGAGAAGCCATCTTCTAGGTCTTCATGTCCCATCTTAGACCACATCGTCACTTCAGGTGAAGGCAAATAGCCTTCATTTGCATCGATCATCGATCATAAAAAAAAAAGAAAAAACTTTTATTATAAAATTTTCCATTACAGAGGGTAATGCACGACTACTGGTACATCCTTCAGCGTTTCTTCCTAAGAGTGGATGATGTGTTGGTGCGCTCTCACGAAACAAGAATGTTCCACAAAATGAACGCCAATTACGTGCTAAGAGAGTATATGGTGAAAGAGGCTAGTGCTAAAGATTTGAATGTAAGTAATTCAATTGTTTTTTTTTTTTTTTGGAAAATGTATATTCGATCGCAATGCTTAAACAATATACATATTACTAGTCGACCCGACAGACGTTGTCCTGTCCCACGTCTCAAAAAACAATATCCAGTTGACCGTATTGTGAATCTAAACCATTCCCAGATCCCCTTGAACACACACAAAAAATTTCATCAAAATCGGTCCAGTCGTTTGAGAGAAGTTCAGTGACATACACACTCACAGAAGAATTATATATATAAAGATTGGCGATGCAAAGATAATCCGCACGCCTCTAGCGGCGAAATTTAGAAACTGTCTAAGAACGATACTTTGTTTGCTTATATCTAATTTGTATTTATTAATTATGTTTTTCCCTGACGTTAATTGTAACGAAAACTGTTAAAGTGTCGTTCTTAGACCGCTTCATTTTGTCACTAGAGGCGCTAGTTAGAATCATAAAAAACAACAAACAACTTAAAAACTAATAATGGGCTTACTTTTGACTAGTCTAGCCAGAAGGCACAGACGAGGTCAACGATGGAACAAGTTTGCCCAGAAGCCTATTCACTCTTAAAAGCGGCCAATGTCTTTAAATGTGCAATTCAATCTATTATATATGTTTGGCATCGCCAATATAGGCTTTAAGAATTTTTATTGAATGGGAAAATTACTCGAAATATAGCGCAGATGGCGCCATTAGCACAGTCAGAAAACATATCCCTTTTTGGGGTTTATGGCATTTATGACCAAGAAACTCTTTTCTAGCTTTGAAGAACTCGTTATATATAAAATATCTTCTATAATCAAGAACGTTTTATTCTCTGTTTACTGTCGACGCAAGTGCTGCTCTCTGGCGCGAGCACATTGCAGTTAAAACACTCTTAGAAAAAAAACTCTTTTGTATATACGAAAGGTTTTGAAAATGATCAATAATTGTAGGAATTTTTACTGTGCATAATCATAGTAAGTTAAGAAAACATTTCGTTTAATATAGTATTTGAACGTTCTGTCAAGATAATTTGTTTATCCTTTCAGCATCCGTCCCTTATTTTGTTTGAAGATACTGACACAATTGTTCACCAAAATACCTTCATTATTTTAATATAACACTTAAATCAAGTATATTACTAAAAATATTGCATTAAATTTTTTATTTCCATAAATGTCAGAGTTGAGCTAGACGGCGAAGAATTGATCTACGTGGAAGATTACATCTACCTTGGTCAAATAGCTTCCTTCAATTCAAGACAGGATAAGGAGATCGCTCGGCGAACCGAGAATGCCTGGAAAAGCTATTGGGCCAAGGGAGAGCTAATGAAAGATGGAGACTTTCCCCTCTCCCTCAAACGCAAGCTCATGGACACCTGTGTTCTCCCCGTTTTGACGTATGGTGCGCAATGTTGGTCTTTGACACAGCGACAAAAGTCGAAAATCAAGGTCTGCCAAAGAAATATGGAGCGCAGCATCTTAGGTGTCCGTTTAACGGATAGAGTTCGTAACACCGAAATTCGCGCTAGAACTCAAATAACAGACGTAGCTAAGAAAGCCGCAAAGCTAAAGTGGGATTGGGCTGGTCATGTCTGCCGTATGCCAGGAGAGCTGTGGGCAAAAGTAGCGACGAATTGGTGCCCTGATACGGCGAGAAGGCGACGCGGTAGACCAAAACAAAGATGGCGGAACGAATTGGACCGATTTCTAGCCGACTAGATGACGGTTGCTTTAGAAAGAGATGCCTGGAGAGAATGGGGGGAGGCCTTTGCCCAGCAGTGGGATGATACCGGCTCATAATAATAATAATAATAATAATAATAAATGTCTTATTTTTTTCAAAATTCACTTTATAATTTTCACTCTGTTACGCTTGCTTAATGTATAGAGCTCGCGCACTTGGCGTAAAGGCTCTTAAAATCCAACAAAATTTTACTCTTGTCGAATATGTTTTTTTTTTCGTTGTCAGGATCCGGGTCAACAGTTTGTAATCGTCATATTGTCGTATTTGATGAAATGGGAACTTTTACTATTTTACTCGTTCGATTGCAGTGTGTATAATTAAATATCTACCTGCTTGTTATTCTGCTTGTATTAATATAAATTTTATTTTTAGTCTTTACTTATATGGTAATATGATATGAACTTAATGTAATTTTAATTTGTAATGTTGTCCGAAATAAATGAATTTTATTTTTTACTAGCGGCCCGCCCCGGCGTCGCACGGGTAAAAAAAGTTCCCGGCAATTTTTCCTTATTTGCTCACCGTTTAGACCTACCCTGGACTACCACAAACATTTTAAAACCAAAATCAGCTCAATCGGCCCAGCCATTCTCGATTTTTAATCAGACTAACGAACAACAATTCATTTTTATTTATATAGATTATTTATATTCCTGCTAGAAGTATTTATATTGAAATTTATTTTCCAGATTCCAACATCACAAATGAAAGAAGCGGATGATATCATGCCATTTCTTCCACTCACAGAGAAATATTCACACAAACTTATATTTAGATCAGAGAACGAGTCATGAGTTTAGTTAGTTCTATGGTCTTGTAATAAGCGATTAATATAATAATATGTGTAAGCTATATTTAAATTTTACCAAGCGCTTGTTTCACAAAATCCGAGAAAAATAAGCAATGTTATGTAAGTAAAAAAACTTAAGAGGTGTCAAGGGACACCCGGATGGAACGAAGTTCAATAATAAACTTGTGCAGAAACACTGTCAGGATTCAGTATTATTATTATTTTAATTATTTATTATTTACAAACATCACAGCACATCGCGACATCACACTGTTCAATGCGAAATAGAAATGAAAATATCTGGCTTGCTTTCTATATGAGAGAGAGAGCCGCACAAACATGAGAACATGCGACGCCGCACAGCTTACAATAGCTTACTATAGCAAAAAGAGTCGT
The DNA here is from genome assembly GCA_929108375.1 of Gymnoscelis rufifasciata. Taxonomy (NCBI): domain Eukaryota; kingdom Metazoa; phylum Arthropoda; class Insecta; order Lepidoptera; family Geometridae; genus Gymnoscelis; species Gymnoscelis rufifasciata. Next base: position 3,460,628 of record OV815302.1, on the reverse strand, counting down.
GACAACTTTTCGTAAGAATTTTTCCGTCTAGCCCCCTTTCACAACGCGCGATAAGTAACTTCGTTCCAATACGAGTCAATGTTAGTTGTGTCAAGAGCTATCTCGCTTTGCCACATGTGATTGAGCGAAATATATTTCAACTATTGTCGTATTTTACTCGGAGATGGTGAAACAAGCCTTTAGGCTGATGTTTGTGCCGCAATCATCGGCGCTGACAGATCGGCGCGTAGCATTCTGTATGGACGCTATATAAACTTTTAAGAATAAGGCCGACCGATCACACTTAGTAATAATCATATATTTCAGGCATCTTAGGCCCATATAAACATAATACCTTTCAGACTAACATCCAAAAATAAGATAAGATAAATATTCTTTATTGCACACATAATTGAAAACACAAAACTAAAAATAAGCACTTAAGACTATGCGACAAATGGCGGTCTTATCGCTAAAGAGCGATCTCTACCAGACAACCTTGAATGGATAGGATTATTGAAATAAAATATAAGAAAATAAAAATAAAAAATAAAAATAATATATGTATAATTAAAAAAATAATAATAACATGATAATAATAGTATAATTAAAATATAACTCTTTTATACTAAAATATCCATCGTGTCCGTAACATGGTATCATCTGTTGCGGCGGTGCCTTGCAGTGTAGTCGATCGGTCGCTGACAGTATTTCCATACATATTGCTTCGCGCTGAGCCGTCAACGCCGACAATCAGCGTGACACAAAATTAAGCCTTAGTGTTCTTTAATATACGTACCAATTTTAAATAAATGCTAATGTTCAATTTTGTTTGTGATATATTATTTAAGCGCGTACAGGCAAACAATCAAAAAAACTAATTCTTTAGTTTAGGTTCATAGATCAAAGAGTAAAGTTTCGATAGTAAACGTAGTCATTTATCGAAAATATAATACAAATAAAAACTTGATAAATACTAGAGGTACATGTTAATAGAGATCATATTTTAATAACTTTAGGTAAATCTGTTTAATAAATGCGAATTTAATGCAGTTTTCAGCAATAAATATAGTAATTTAGGATTTAGGTTTTCATGCAGATTCGTGCAAAGTTGGGTCGGGTGGCTAGTCCTATGCTACTAATATTAAAAACACGAAAGTTTGTGAGGTTGTTAAGTAAGCGTGTTTGTTGCTCTTATTCCCAAAAACAACTGGATGGATTTTGAAACATTATTATAATAAGTAATAAATTTTTACCCCGGGAAAATACAATTTTTGCGATTTTTATGTTTTCCCAGTGAATAAATAAATATAATAAGTATCTCCGGACTAATCACACAGCATCACCTAACCCCAAACTAAGCAGAGCTTGTACTAATGGGTGCTAGTTGACTGATATACTACAAAGATATTTTTTGACGTAAATTCTAATACATACTTAAGATACATAGAAAACACCCAGACCATAATATGGTCATAATATATAATAATATACAATTTCTGGTATATTATACCAGAAATTGTATATAGTAGGTACAAATTCTGTTCCCCCGGCGGGAATCGAACCCGCAACCTCTCGCGTCCCAGGCGGACCTTCGCCCACGTAGCCACAGATTAAAGGACAAAATCTACTACCGCGAGGGAATTTATGATAACGCGGTGAGAGCTAATGGGGACGTTTTAATAACTCATAAACACGATATTTACAAGAACTGTACCTATGTCTGCGGTGCTCTGGTAGGTAATATGATGCCTGGAAGAGATCGCTTTTTAGCGATAAGGCCGCCCATTGTACATTTGGTTTCCTACGTGTTGTAGTATTTTGTTTTCCTGTGTGTGCAATAAAGTTATTTTGTATTTGTATGATATAAAAGGAACATTTGTTTATACATAATAATATGCCCTTTTGCAAATAACTGTTGTTCTGAATATCTACTTGTCGATGGTTCAAAAGTTCCTGCAATCTGGTCTTGCTTCAATAAATGTACATTTGACCGAGGTCCGGCCCTTAGTCAAGTGTAAAATTATTGTGTTTGATTTATTTGATTCTTCCAACTCAGTAAATGAATTGAGCTGATAAAAATCTACATATCAATAATAAAGTAATAACATTTATTAATTCATAAAATACAATATTACACCCAGACCAAGGAGAAAGTACTTTTAGAAGATACAAACACTAGAGCCCTCAGCGGGAATCGAGCCCGCTACCTCTCGCGCCGCAAGCGGACCATCGCCCACGGCGCCACTAAGTCAGTAAAACTGAAAACACTCGGTATTCTAATAAATTAATACACAGTTATTTTTATATGTACAATAAACCTTGTCACAGGCTTGAAGACAATACATATATATTACATATGTATGTTGTTGAAGACAGAAAGAAAGAAAGAGAAACATTTACTGACACAACAAAACACAAAATACAATAAAACAAAGAAAAACAACAAATACTTAACAACATAATTTTGTGATGTGTCAAAAGGCCCCGTCTCAGCATAATGCAACCCCACACTTAGAGCGCGGAGGTGCGCTGATTTAGAAGACAGATAATTAATATTTTTATAGGTCATCGTGATTTTGTATGAATAATAGTAATAATAGTAGGTTATGTGTAATTTTATTGTTACTAAGCATGTATTTTTAATGTGCACTAGTTTAAGTATACATTTTCGACACAATGTAAATTGTTTGCGAATAAATGAAATGACAATAGATATGTATTACATTATGTATTGTCTTCAAGCCTGTGTGTTCTCCTTGGTCTGGGTGTTTAATATGTATAGCAAAAATATATTTATTTATGTATGTAATAAGGGTTTGTTTCACGATCTCCGAGTAAGATTAGAAAATGGTTAAAATAAAGAGCATATTCGCTCAGTCGTAATTTAATTTATTGAAATTAATTGTGTGTAATAAATACGTGTAAGTATCAATAATTCGTTTGTTAAAATAATTTTGAACAATGAGTATCATTTTTGTGTTATATTCTGCATGTGTGTGAAAATTTTGATATAGAATTTCCATTTTGGCTTGACGGATTTAAGATCTTATCTTGCGATGTGTATAATATGAATAAAACTCTGTAGTTGTTGCTGTGGTAGGTATAAATATAGGTATTTAAAGGATCCACATTGTGTAATTTACCAAACCTCATAAAGGACCCTAATATTTTCAAATTTATTTTCTTGCACCGAGACAGGATGACTGGTAGAGAAGCTTCTAGCTAAATCCTCCTGTGTACAATTTTGCACAAAGTATACATATATGCACATGTATATGTACATTATAATATTACTTATAACAATGTATAAGTCAAAGTCAAAACGTTTATTTCCTTAGAAGCCTATGCTTACATGGACAGGTCAACTTAAATCTAATTTAAATATAAACTAAGAATAATCAAGGAAATAACATAGTCTTGACAGTTTGCTTCAATTTTTTACACTGAGTTGAGAAGCGAATAGAACAACTCAGCTTCCATCTCTTATGTTGTTATTAGAACAATATTGGTGTACAACATGGTTATCACTTATACATTTAACATTTACAAACAAATGCTATACGTTGTATAATGAAGTTTCATACTTGCATTTACCTCTAATTTATCCGTTACATGTAGGTAATTATGGAGAAAGTCTTACTTATTAACCGCTTACGAAAAAAAGGGGTGCTATAAGATTGACGTGTCTGTCTGTCTGTTTGTCTGTGGCATCAAACCTAGATTTTCTTAACACTACTGTGGATGTGGAGCCTCACTGGCTTATTTATTTTCCAGCGTTATTTTCGGGATATTTGATAAAAGATTGCTTTTAAACTGTTAGTCGTATAGATAGATACTCTAAGCTGTTAGGATACTAAAATTAGGGCTGTAGGAATTCGATACAAACTAGTTGTCATACAATATTTTTTACACGAACATGTACCTACATATTATGTATAATTAAGTACCAACGTCCACAGGTACTTGAAGGGTTAGGGACGGTAGGACTGATTTTGATGGGTTTGATTTGTATTTGATTAATTTCCTTCCGGAATATCGATATGTTTGAATATTTCCGAAAATACTAAATAAACGTGACAATATTTTCCCATACAAAAATTTTGTGATTAAAATATTTACGTTCAGAAATGTATATCGAACTCTTAAGTATCATATGACTTGATTAAACAAAAATTTTAAATTCGATTGGTGTCACTTATCCGTCGCTTTTAAAGTTGTATGATTGGCTAAACTAAGGATAAGTGATTGCTACGTGTGTGAATGTGGGTGGTGGAGGTTTTGTCTGTGCACGTCAGTAAGTGGTAACCCTCTGAATCCTTACACGTGACCTCCGGGTGGTGCTAAGACCAGTCTCTGGTGGTAGGCTTCGGCCGCGGCTTGTCACCACCCTCCGGGCTGGGCCAGTGCGTGAAGCGATTTTTTCGTGTTTCGTAATGTGGCCCGGAGAAGCCATCTACCTTCTAGGTCTTCATGTCCCATCTTAGACCACATCGTCACTTTACATCAGGTGAGATTGTGGTCAAATGAAGGCTTATCAATAATAATAATAATAATAAGAAATAGAGTCTTCTTAGTCGTAACCTCATGACTGAGGGACGTGTCTATGGCGTCTCATTAGCATTGTTACCACTTCCCTCCATCGACTCCAGTCCTGAGCCAACTGCTTTGATGCTTGGAGAGTGCCACCTGTAGCGTCTTGTGTTGTGTGGGTCCACCGTGTAGGTGAGCGGCCTCGACTTCTCTTTCCTTCCACACTCCCAGTAATTCAACCTCTCTAGGCTGTTCGGGTCACGCCTGACAGTGTGGCCGAAGAATTCCGACGCATATAAAAAGATAGAAGATAAGAGTCTGGATCAATTTCCGAAAAGAAATAGAGTAATTGCCCTTTAAATTATCCATCGTTGTATGATATATGTAGTCGAAACTTACTTATTTGACGACCTCTGTGGCGTAAGAGGTTGCGGTTGCGATCTACAATTTCCGGTCTGGGTGTTATCTATGTATCTTATTTATGTACAAAGAAATGTATCTATGTAGTATATCAGTTACCTAACACCCATAATACATGCTCTGCTTAGTTTGGGGTTAGTTAATGCTGTGTGATTATGATTAGTCCGGAAGTATTTATTTATTTTATATTGTAGTTTATTAGAATTAAATCAACAATTAACGTTTCATAAGTTTTTTTTTTTTTTTTTTTTCTATTCTGCTACTTGGCAATCTGTTATATTTAACAATAGTCAAATTTTCTGTCTGAGTTTCTGAATACATGTCATATATCAAGAGAATTTTCCATTGAATTGTCTCTTGGTTTCTTTTCTGTGTATCTATCCACGAGTCCTTGTATACCTTTACTACTTTGTCTTTTCAATCGGGAGAATATTACACTTCCTGTCCCCTGGAGTTGCGCAGCAAGTTCATTTCTGTGACTGCTTAGTCTGGTCTGGTAATTTTTACTGTTTGATTCTATTTCTTGTTTCACTGTATTAATTTTGATGTCATCATACATGAATTTGTTACTTATGTGCCAAAGTTTCATAAGTAATAACATATTTTTAAGTTCAGTTTCTTGTAATTGGACTTACCTACAAGAAACTGAAGCGACAATTTTCCAGGTACCTCGGTGTCATTACGATCATTTCCTTTTGACTTAAAAAACTTTATTTACAACTGACATTTTTGAAAAACTTGATGTTATGAAGATGTTTTGAAACGTTGATTTTTATAGCCTACTTTAACCCCCGACAAAAAAGAGAGATGTTATAAGTTTTACGTATCTGTCGGTCTGTCTGGGACATAATGGCTCCTGAACGGATGGAGCGATTTCAATTTATAAAAATAGTTTTTTTGTTTGTATGGTGAGCGAGTGTTCTTAGACATGTTTAAAGAAAATCGGTTGTCCCGTTTATAAGTTATAAGGGTAAAAGTGGGGAAGATATCCGAAAATCTGCAAAAATTTTCGAGTGGGGTCTCAAAATAAAGACAATCGCAAAACAACACATTCAACCGTATGATCGCTGTTTTAAGGCTTAAAATAATGTTACATTTGTTCCAATTGCAATTTTGAGCAGGTGCGTACAGATAATTTAATAGTTGTCACAGGCTGACTTTGTCGGTAATATTATCTCTATCACGGTAATATCACGGTAGTACTAGATTGTATTACCAAGGTAATATTAACTTTACAGTATTTCAACTCGGCCGACTCTTGTAATACAGCCTACAGGCGCGCGGTACGTAAACATACGAGAGGGCCTATAGGTATTTTAATTACATACCTAGTTTGAATTTCCATTTATTGTTTTGGTTGTAAATTATTGACACTTAAAATACTTTGTAAATGGAATAGAAAGTATTCAATTCAAATGAATGTTGTTTTAATTTGTTTATTGTTAGATTTAAATAAGAAACTTTGTTTAAGTTTGATTTCAGACTTACCTAATAACAAATCGGTCAGCTGGGAATATAAGCAATGCTTTATTATAAATAAAATGATAACAGTAAAAAATCCACATAAACCTTAAATAATTCAAATAAAAAATATGACATTGTACTAATAAATTAACTCTTTATTACACACCAGGATTAAACAATTCAAATCGAAAACCCGCGTCGGTATTTCGGGTCATAGAACCATAATATTAAGAATATATATTTAGTTCAGTGATATTCGTGTTTATAGTATAAAATAATATTCCAATGAAGGCCAACCCTTCGTTGCGTCGTCTTTATCGGAAAAAAATAAAAATAATGTCTTTATGCGGTCCTTTCCAGCCTAGGATTCTAAAAATATTTATAACTAACTATATAATCTAAAAATGTAATATATCACTTTCAAAGTTAAACTGAAAATGAATAAACAACAACAGCTTGTGTTACGGGTACTAGACATCTGATATACTTACTACAATGGAGATACATATATATTTTTTATTGTACATATTAAACACCCAGACTAAGGATAAAGTGCTTGCAAGAATATACAAACACTAACCCCTCGACATTTTTTTAAATATACACAAATTACTGCAAAATGTATATAACACCATAAAAAGAAAACTGTATCATCTAAGGAATTAAAGCTAAATGTAATTGCTATTTGTTTAATCATAAATGTATTTCTAAAGTGAGCTACTGTTATTGTATACTATGTCGTGACGTCGTCGCGCGAAGTATTGCGTCTGGCGCAGGACAGTGCTAAATGTCCAAATGCCCCAAACATCCCCGTTTTGTGATCGGCAATGAATGCTTGATTTCTTTGAAAATAATTGATATACAACTAGCCATGTCTTTTCATTAAAATTTGTGATTTTTAGTTTATTTAATTCCAAAAATGTGCGTGAAAGTATTATTGTGTTTATCAGGTGAGTGTTCTATATTTTATATCAAGAGAGTTGGTACTTATTTTAAGAAAGAGCGCGTTAATAATAAAATGAACTGATTAAATAATTTTTATTTAAATTAAAATAACTATTATGTATATATTAAAATACTTAACGAAATCGGTTAGATTAATTTGTTGAATTAACGAACAACAATTTTTTTGTTGAACTCTTATAAATATTTATCACTGCTGCAGATGTGCAGTTCGGATAGATTTGCTTGCAGCGAGTTCTATTCCCGCTGAAGTACCGATATTTGAATGTCCAGCACTTGTCTCTATATTATGAAATGTGTGTATGTTTAAGTATGTGCTAATTTAAGAATATCACATATTTAGTACCCTTAAGCAAGCCCAACCTTGCGTGGTGAGCTGTAAAGTTTACCATGAGCTAGACCTTGCTGAGCGAATTATCCACCAGTACAAATATTTATAATTTTGAGTACTTGCAGTGTTTTTCATCCACAATGTCTACACTCAAATCGCTATCTACAGTCTTGAGCTCAAAGACCTATACAAGATGCAGACCGGTATAGGCTGGCCCCACGTTCTGAACGTGTTCGAGGGGCATGACGCTCAGCTGAAACTGGCCAGCAGTATTGAGAATCAGCAGTCTTGTTATGTTTTGACACCAGCTGGAGATACCTTTAATGTTCTGCAGCCACCTACTAACAGGTAATCTGATACTTATGTGACTCTTTTAGGCCGTAGACTGTCCACTACTGGACTTGGACATTCCTTAAAGACTAATGCCGCAATCAACAACGTTTCTTAACTAGTTACCTAAGTAAGAATTCTTAATCTCAAGACATTTGAACTCTTTATTATTTGTTCTTTGTACAGTTTTAACAAGACCTAAATTAGGAAACATTGGTGAAAACGGGTATAATCATCATGAAGAGATGTCGCCATATTCGCCACGCTTGGTGGGCGACTAGGCGAGCGCAGTAATTGTACCAAAAATCTGCTAACCATTTTCTGGTGAGCTTAACTCTTCCGGATTGCGGTCGGCGGCTACAGATCTGTGGTGATATTCTGATGATCATTTACAGCTGGGCCGCTTTATGTCAATTTCGTAACAATACAATATGATGTTATAGAACTGCTTTGATAAAAAAGCCGTAGAAAAGTATATAACCTTATCGAGGTTGTTGATTATGTGATGGGCTTATCCCTTAGCCTAATTAGAGAATCATGGTTGACAACTCATTAATGCTGATATCAAATGCTTGAAACAAAGTCGGCAATCCGATTAGATAAATAAACATGTGCATTATTATCTTGAAATAATCTAGATTTCTGTTGACTTTCTTTAGATGACGCAAAATATCCTTATGCGAACATAATAGCATAAGGTTATTTTGCATAACGAGCACAGAAACGCGTAAACTTACTTAAAAAATCTCTTTTGGTCTAGACAACTGTCGTTCCGGACCGTAATAAGATGTATTAGGGAAATGTATGGTCTGAAACCCACAGAAAGCTGTAAGACATATTTTCAGTCATTAAACATATTAACGTTGCCGGGGCTCTACATTTTCGAGGTTTCCGTCTTCGTTAAATGTAACCTGAATTTATTTGAAAAACCGTCACACACACGCAGTAGACGGGATGAACATCGCCTGTGCTCTGTTAGAGTAAACACAGCACTAGTGAACAAAAGTTTTTTCGGAATGGCACCTAAAATTAATAAAATACCCAATAATATAAAAGAGTTACAAATGACAATGTTTAAGAACGAACTCCATAAACATTTGACCACTAAATGTTATTATCATGTGAATGAATTTTTGACTGATAAAAATATAATTGAAATTTAATTTTATTGAATCTGACATTTAAAATTATTTTACTTACAATTAATTTTTCCGTACCTAATTTTATCTGTTTTCCTAAATATTTTTTCTTTAATTATACACATAAATATTTGCATGCTCTAGATAAGCAAAACATGTATGGAACTGGAACCACTGAACATCTTTAATTCATCTTTCTAATTATATTGTAACCCATGTTTGCAAATAAATATTATTCATATTCTTAATAGTTCTTGGAACTATGTCACTCGGAACTAGATCGCTTTGCTCCGATGCGTCGCTTGAAGTACAAATACAAGTTCGTAGACGTGTATACAAATTACAATTATCCTATTTATTTATTGTGAAGCGTTTTATTCAAATGTGGTTGGAATACTGTATAGATAATATTACCGTGGTTATTATACCGTACCTATACCGTTAAAAGCTATTTACAGGTATGAAAGCTGGTCTGACGGATGCGGTGTTCGACTGCGAAACGTAATTCCTTCCGATGAGGGCAGGTGGAGGCTTACGGCATTTAATGCGGACCACAATATAACCGGCTGGACAGAACTGCATGTGGAAGGTAAAATTATGCCTAAATACTAAATTCTTTGATAGTAATAAGTATAGTATTTTCCCCCATACAGTGATAAATGTATTATTAATCTTCCGCTTAAATCAATCAATCTATAACTGAAAATTGCAATACATTCCGTTGAGGAGCTAATTCATTGTGCAGTTACATTAACCAGTCAACCAATCAGACATTTCTGATTATTGACGTCACACAGCTAACTATGAATTCTCATCCAAATCAAATAGTTAGGGAGGTGAGGTATGGCAATGGCGTAATTCAACGGCGCCGTCGAGACCTATCAAAATCGAAAGATAAAATAATTTCGAAAAGAAAAGCTCGTATGGCAAAAACCATTTTAGCGGTGGGTTTGGCGTGTACGGTTTTACAAAAATGTTAAAAAAAACAGTTACTTGGGCATTCTCGAGCGCGTCAGATATTCATACTACGTATGCCCCTAGTGCCTCTGATAACAACGGTATACTAATCTGCCGGGTTGCGTGGTGGGGGTAGGCATATAAAGTAGTCAAAAATGCAAAAAAAAAATTTTACTCGAGCGCGTCAGATTTTCGGAAGGGGTGTTAAGTAGGCCCCAAGGAAGCTCCCTTTAAAAAAACTGACGACTTCGGCGTGACGATAAGTTACGATGAATTTTTGAAAATGCAAAAAAAAAAGTTTTTTTGAAATACTCGAGCGCGTCAGATTTTCATAGGGGAGGTTTATCTCGGTATCCTGAAAGCATATTTTTTTAATCTGACAAACCACGCTCGAGTATTGCCGAAAATTCCCCTATTCGCCTCCCTAACCAAAAAGTGTGTAAGTACTTAAATTCAACTCAAACGGTTAATGATAACTCGTTTCACAATGGAATTTCTAAAAAAGATCCCCTACGAAAAATAAAATAAAAGCTTTGAAAAAGGGACTCTTGCTATTCAAACATTTTTACAATAGTTCATTAGAGAGATACAGAGAACTTAATTATTATAACTTTTTCAAGGGATCATTCTAGATTTTAATAATAGATTATTCAGTTTTAAATTTTTAATGGCAAGGCAATACATCTCGGTTCTCATGATAAAATCTTAATGTTTATCATTGATAACGATAAGACTAATAATTAATCCCACAGTTCAGAAGCTAAGGAATTGATAACGTAGACTAATGAGTATATTGTTGTTTATCTTGATAAACTTATCTTACATTATTTTAATGTTTGATAATGTCATTAGGATCCTGTTGTCTGAAATTCGTCTAGACTAAAGAACAAATTCGGAATAGGCTTTTTTATGAGACCAAAGTATGTTAAGCTCCTAAGCAAAATCACGAACAATCGTAGAGCTTATTATTGCAATAAGATAGTTTACAAAAACAATTATAAATAATCCGTCAATAATTTATTAAATTAAATACCATTAGAATAGCATTCTATGAAGGTAAGGACCGATAGATAAAATCTTTTACATAAGAAGAAGAGTGCCATAATGGGGCTTTGTCATTATCACGTTGAATGCCAAAGGCTACCTTCTATTTTGACTCGAATATGTCGTGTATTCGATATGCAGAATACAAAATATTATCATACATTAATACTGGGTATGGGCTTTCTTGTACTCACACCACTTTCTACAGACCTGCCCCTTCTTATAGATGTCAGACCATTCATACGGACTTAGAGACCTTCTCCACGGGCGAGAGAATCGCGAGTCCGCCTTTTCTCGTCGAGTATCTTCACGAACGAGCGAGTCTTCCGCTAGTGTATCGTCGCGACTCGTATCGGAATCGCCACGTTTCCTTGACGACATATTGTGTTATTATTGTGTTTTCTGTTTCAGTCGTTGCCATCCATCTATCCTAGGTTTGACATCGAGGACGTCACGTGCTCGCTGCGTGCGCGCTTCTAGTAGCGACAGGCTCACCACGATATTATGAGCGACAACTGGCGATATCGTCGTGTAGAGACAAATGCTAAAAGAATGTATATAAATACTTGGCTCGAAGATGTCATGTTCACGATCCCTCGCTCGTTGAGACGGTCCCTTAGTAATTATGTAGTGTTTTATCGCAGACTTTAGTAGGTACCTACTGTGTTAAAATCTAATCTAAATCGCCTCATTCCTTCTAGAAAGTATCAACGAGTACTCAGCATCGCCTATAGTCCTTCACGATGGAGAAGCTCACCCGAATCTAGACCTCAGCACGCTCAGCAGTTCTTATTGCCTCGTCCAACAACCGTTCAGCGACCGAACCCTGGTACCTGGGCATTGCAGTATGTCACTGGACAGAGCAACACGAGCTGTGCAAGGCAATTGGCACTTGCTGCTGGGCTTGCCTGGTCGAGTGACTGAACTAGCCACTGATAGAAGCGTCACTGTTGAATGTAAGTACCTTAACATATACGTGATACTACCTATCTATCTGTACACTTCTTTTTTTTTATGCTCGATAAGTCTTCATTTGACCACAATCTCACCTGATGTAAAGTGACGATGTGGTCTAAGATGGGACATGAAGACCTAGAAGGTAGATGGCTTCTCCGGGCCACATTACGAAACACGAAAAAATCGCTTCACGCACTGGCCAGCCCGGAGGGTGGTGACAAGCCGCGGCCGAAGCCTACCACCAGAGACTGTTCTTAGTACCACCCGGAGGTCACGTGTAAGGATTCAGAGGGTTACCACTTACGGACGTGAACAGACAAAACCTCCAAAAACACGGCACGGTGTTGCCCGTGTGTTTTTTAGATTCTCGCGGGATCAAAGCATTTTCCCGCCTCAAAATATGCCCCGCAATGCCCGCTTATATATTATGGCATAATAGAATATTCCTTGATAAATAGGCTAACTAACTGTGATTTTTTTTTTTAATTGGACCAGTGGTTTCTTAGATTAACGCATTCAAACAAACAAACTCTTTAGCTTTATAATATTATTGGACAGGTAGATAGATGAAAAAACACGCACGTGTCGAGCTAGACCAGCAAGCGTACCTGCGCTGTGGACAAACAAAATTTGAGGTCTTAGATGACTAGGAGTTCTTAGAGTTCAAAGCGGTTTTGACTGTTATAGTAAGAGTTTTAAACGCAATATTTAAACAGGTCTAACTCCTGACTCCGTTGATACAGATGAAACAAGTTTTATCTTTCCTTAGAGGCACTGGGCCTACATGGACAGGTCAACTTAAAATTAATAAATCTAAATTGTTTAAACAAGTATTTAAAAGCATTTATTATAATAACATATAGTTGTTATCGGCATTAAGTTATTCAGAATTATAAGTTTTTATTACATTTTAAACGCATGAGTACGTAGATAAATTATTATATTATTATAAAGTACATATATTTATGGTATAATAATTTAAAATTTTAAATAAGCGTAGGCAATGGTGCCAGTAAAATAAAATATAGCTCGTAAAAATCGCTGCAGGAGAAGTTCTAGCCTTGCACGCTTGTGGCCGCTGGTATCGAGAAACCGTCCAACTTAGATTCTACCCATAGATTATATTTTGCCTGCTAAGGGCCTGTTCTACCACCTCCGTGTAAAGTGTCTAGTAGATAATGAGTACTTAAAAGCATTCTGTCTCACTCAAATGATTGTAAAACTGGCCAAGAGAGCGCTATAAATAACCATTGATTAGCGAATTGGTTCTTTACTCGGAGAAAGAGGCTGAATTTATCTGTACTTACATATTTTTAACTTATATATTTTTTATAAGATCAATGTGGATTATGGCTCTAAAAATACAGTGAGTAGTTTATGTCTCAAACTTTACCCAGTTTTTTTTGAGAACGATTCGGGATTGTTGCGATGTGGCGGGTCAATTTAGCTTTTTTGGTTTTTGTTTTAATTGCTAATGGCGAAAACACCGGTAAGTTTCTTCTGATGTTTGTTATAAAAATATTTTTATAATGGATTAATTTCTGTAAATAGCTTAAATGGAAGGTTATGAAACTTGGGCAAAGTAACCTTCCTATTTTGTGCCTATCGGAGGACAACTTTGCCTAAAATTTAAAAATTTTTAAACGAGTGACCAAGTCATACCCAGTTTCATAATACGCGTATTACCCGACCCTGTTTAAGTAAGTTAGTACGTACCAATAGTTTAGATACAAAAAAGATTTAAGTATGATAGGAGTCAAATCGAGGTAGGTACTCCGTGTTTTGGAAATCGGTTAAAAGCGCCCCGTGTTCTATTACGGCGGCGAGTGACGGCGGCGACAAAACCACACGATTTTGACGAATCGACCGCCTAAAGACAATTCTTAGTTGAAAATACCATTTTCTTTGACGAATTTCGCGGCGCGGCTTTAGTCACCCGTGTAAACCCTGTATCAGTAACCAAACGACCAAGATGCCTTGATTTATCTATTTATTTAAAATGCCAACAGAAGCTGTAACACAGATTTTGGCAAAATTAACGACACGACTAAGAGATAATCATGTTGTTCTTGTTATATCTTCTTTGCGTTACGCCACTGTCTATGTCGTTCTATTTCTTTCCTGTCCATCCAAAGGTTGCCTGGAAGAGATCGCTCACAGCGATAAGGCCGCCCTTTGTACTCCAATATATTGTCTTGTTATTGTTTGCAGTTTTTATTTTATTTGTGGTGTACAATATAGAGTTATCTATCAATTTTTAAATTAAAGGTGAGCATAGCTCGTGATAAATTCTTGACATGAATATTATAACTATTTGCAGCTGAGCGCCTAGAAACCGGCTTCATCCACGCCAACAATAAGCTGAATCTCTACTGTAACCTTCACCATTCTGAGAAGAACATTACCTTCTGCCGGTTCCAAAGAACTACTGGCTCGGCGGGGTATAACATCGTTGATGGGTTGAGCGATGGAGAACATAGGTAAGGCAACAAATTAGATACAAGATACAAAATCATTTATTTCCATTGTTTGGTTTTACAAAACTTAGACACGTCAAAATAAAATACAAAAAAAAAACAAAAATCCGTCTGCCAACAGGCTGTATCTCAAGAGCCCTTATAGATTTGAAAATATTCACTTTAAGGTATGAGGTATTTCTGTCGCCGCTAACAACATAATAAAAAAATAAATAAAAAATAACATTTAAAATGGTTATATAATAAACGTGATTTTATAAAGTTGCGCGCGGTTTATAATAAATCATTTATTTGTTTCAGGCATCTAAGGCCCATATAAACATATACCTTATAGACTAACATACATAAAAAATATAAATCTTATAAACTAAAGTGTCATCATCGTGGATCATCTGTTACGGTTTATACTTGGATGGGTGGCCGATGACTGCATCTTTCTTTATAAACTTATTTTTTTACAAAATATTAATTTTTAACCCCCGACCAAAAAAGAGGGGTGTTATAAGTTTGACGTGTCTGTCTGTCTGTCTGTCTGTGGCATCATAGCTCCCGATCGGATGTAGCGATTTCAATTTAGTTTTTTTTTATATGAAAGGTGAGCTTAGCCCGGGTGTTCTTAGACATGTTTCATGAAAAGCGGTTGATCCGTTCAAAAGTTATGGGGGTGAGAGTGGGGAAGGAAAACCGAAAATCTGCAAATATTCTCGAGTGGAATATCAAATAAAAGAGCATCGCGTGCCCTAACTACTAAATATTATGGTGTTTTACTTATAAGGAAATTAAGGCATTGGAATCGGGGGTTTTTCTTAAAATTTAAATTTAGAATTTTATTTTACTTTATTACACGGAATTCTAGACGTGTATGAGCATTGAGCACCACTCCATACTTATTTATTTCATCTTTCTACATGTCTCAGCTACTACGGCGACGGTTTCGCGAGACGTCAATGTGGTATGACGGTGGAAAACCCAACCGCCGGTGACTACACATCATGGCGGTGCACCGTGGGGGTGCAAGAACGTGTCGGTACTGCCATCGAGCAGAGGACGCCTTTGCAAGCGCTCATCAGGGTTACAGGTAACTTTCTAACATTCAGGAAGTCTAGCGTGAGACTACAGTGTAAGATGACGCAATCGAAGGTAACTTTCTAACTTTCAGGAAGTCTAGCGTGAGACTACAGTGTAAGATGACGCAATCGAAGGTAACTTTCTAACTTTCAGGAAGTCTAGCGTGAGACTACAGTGTAAGATGACGCAATCGAAGGTAACTTTCTAACTTTCAGGAAGTCTAGCGTGAGACTACAGTGTAAGATGACGCAATCGAAGGTAACTTTCTAACTTTCAGGAAGTCTAGCGTGAGAATACAGTGTAAGATGACGCAATCGAAGGTAACTTTCTAACTTTCAGGAAGTCTAGCGTGAGACTACAGTGTAAGATGACGCAATCGAAGATAACTTTCTAACTTTCAGGAAGTCTAGCGTGAGACTACACTGTAAGATGACGCAATCGAAGGTAACTTTCTAACTTTCAGGAAGTCTAGCGTCATCTTACAGTGTAGTCTACAGTGTAAGATGACGCAATCGAGTGACTACACATCACTTTTTTTTTAATTTCGACTCCAGATTCCAAAACTTTTGTTCCCTTAAAAGTAAAAAGTGATACTGTTTTGTAATTTGCTCGTGATAAAAGTTATTAGGGTTAAAATGGGGAAGAAAACCCGACAATCCGCAAATACACTCGATTGGGGTCTCAAATGAAAGCGCATCAAGTGCACATTACAAAATAGTTTGACTTTTTACTTTTAAGGGCACAAAAAATCAAATTTAGATTATTTATAATACATATTAAACACCCAGACGAAGGAGAAAGTGCTTGCAAAACAGACAAACACTTGACCTCTCACCGGGAATCGAACCCGCTATATCTTGCGCCGCATGAGCCTTCCTCCACCGCGCTACTGGGGCAGACAATGAAAAAGCCCATCGCGTCGGTAGAATCGCTGCAAATAATGTTAGTTAATTTTTTTGTTTCTTTATTGATTAATTTTATTTTTAATTATGGTTTTCCTCAAAGAAAAAACATTATTTATTCACAAAATTTTTTGGCTATATCAAGAAAAAATATCAATCGATATCAGTTGGTGAAATGATTATAGTGATTTGACTGATATGATAATATACTCCACTAATTAGAAATTCCAATTTCCAAGGGCGCGAAAGCGAATCATCAGACTATCTGAAACTAGAATCGCTTTAGCCTTGTACGTTGAACCTCTACTTCGAAGGTTCTGGACGATGACACATTATGTATGTACAAGACATAGGAAAGTTGTTTCTTTTAGAAAATAGTTTTAATTGTAGGAATAATTGAAATAAAGAAAATATACTTGAACTTTACGATAGGGTAGATGACCTAAAAATTATAATTAGTCCGTCCATTAGATTACTTAAAATGTACCCTATTTTTATTGTTTTTCTTGCAAACGTAAAATAAAAAAGATAACTGTAACGTCTGAATTAAACGATAAGGCTGCCCTTTGTACTTCCTCATATGTGATTTTTGTAACTATTGTTTTGTTTTGGTGTACAATTAAGCGTTTTTGTATTGTATTGTATCTATTCCAGGTCCCCCAAGCCGAATAAAGCGAGACGCAAGGCACCACGAAGCCACAGTGTTTGTGCAGAAAGGAATGTCCGCCGCGCTGACTTGCACCGCGGATGTGTCGTTGTCTTACTGCTGGTTCCAACATCCCAACGGCACTCACTTTACGCCCGTGCCGCTTCTCGAAGAAGATCAGACGTTTTGGTTAGTAATACGGTAATCTATCCATACTAAGAGCATCGAACATCGTAGGCATACTTACTCGACCGCCATTTTGAAAAAAATGAGATTCGGCGGCCATTGATGAAACTCATGTTAATCGACAGAGTAAATGATTACTCCTAAGTGATACGGTTTCTGATATATTTGGGTTTAAAAACTATAGGAAAAACCTATCCCCTGAGCTATGTTTTACTTTACTTTAATTTTTTTTTCTGACTCTAATATTTCAGAAACCGTATCACTTAAGAGACTTGATCATGGAACACTTTTTGTTTGTAATCATTTATTCTGTCGGTTGACATGAGTTTCATCACTGGCCGCCGAATCACGTATTTTTTCAAAATGGCGGACTAGTAGGTATGCCAGGCTCCATACAAAAATGTTCAAATCCTTTTATAAATACGCAAGTAGCTCTGTCTGTCCTATTTCACGCAATATTACAACAAAAACAAAGAAAACTCAATATTGAAGATAACTCGAGCAATAAAAATACACACCATGCGAGAACCTTCTCCTTTTTTAAAGTCGTTTTAACAAAAATCATTAAAACAAAAAGAACTCAAAAAACACGTGAGATTTAAATTTAGGAATCGACCAAATTCGTAGAATTGCTATAAACCCTTGCCTTATGGTGTACACAATTAATGGCGCTAACGACTAAAACATCAACCCTAAAAGTTTGAATATATCCAGGTATACCGGAGAGAGTCTAACAGTCGGTGACTGCGGCATCACCTTCAGTCACGTGACGGAGCTGGACAGCGGAGTGTGGACGTGCCACATGGGCCCGCAAGACAGTGTGGGCCTCGAGCTAACTGATACCGTGCAATTGAGAGTCACCGGCGCGCTGGCTGCTAGGGAGAAGGTAACGTTATACTGTAGAGATAAGTACTAAAGAGTCTCATAGCTGTGACTGCGGCATCACCTTCAGTCACGTGACGGAGCTGGACAGTGAAGTGTGGACGTGCCACATGGGCCCGCAAGACAGTGTAGGCCTCGAGCTAACTGATACCGTGCAATTGAGAGTCACCGGCGCGCTGGCTGCTAGGATGAAGGTAATGTAAATATACTACCATATTATATATAGTATAACTAGCGGCCCGCCCCGGCGTCGCACGGGTATAAAATTTTTCCGGAAATTATTCGAATTTTTCTCGCCATAAAAACCAACCTATCTCTCAAGTTGGATTGAACTGCACATGGTGTGCGAATTTTTTATAATCGGTTAAGTGGTTTAGGAGTCCATTGAGGACAAACATTGTGACACGAGATTTATATTATATTAAGATAGCTCAGAGCTTACCACGGGGCTAGATGTTGTTGTGTGCATTGTCTGGAAATATTTTTTTAAATTTATACCGGCGAGTCTCATAGTTGTGACTGCGGTTTCACATTCAGTCACGTGACCGAGCTGCTAGTGTAGGGATGTACCTAACAGCGAGTAGTGAAAAGTGTATCGAGAGAAAGAGATAAAAAATATAACGTAATTGCGCATTTTGCGCACAGACAGTGTCCCTAAAAATATTTCCAGCACAACACCAAGTTGTTATCTTGCACAAAACAAAACAATGCTGTTTTTCTATTAGAAGCATTACAAGTCGAAATACACGTTAAAGTTGATTGAATAATTATTATAAGGATATATTTTATACATCTTGAAAATACCCTTGAATTATTTCCGAAGCTTTGTTGATTATGCGTAATTGTCAAGTGAAGGGTTTCCATTTTGTACAAAACTGATTCTAAATAAAGTGCTTGCTGTCCGCCAAAGTTACAAAACAGTAATGGTATAGCTACGAGGTGTAAATAAAATATTTTAAAATAAATATTTCCGGACTAATCACACAGCATCACCTAACCCCAAACTAAGCAGAGCTTGTACTATGGGTGTGAGTTAACTGATATACTAGAGGTACATAGATACATTTTTTTTTGTAAATACATAGAAAATACCCAGACCCGAAACCAGAAATTGCAGATCGTACAAAATCTGGTCCCGCGGCAGGAATCGAACCCTTAACCTGAGCCTCAGGCGGGCTTCTGCCCACCGAGCCACAGAGGTCGTCAAAGTAAAATATAAACTGAATTATATGTTTATTTCACTTGACTGCCTCGGTGGCCTCGGTGGGCGAATGTCCGCTTGCAGAGCTAGAGGTAGCTAGTTCGATTCCCGCCGAGGGTAAAATTGTTTGTATGTTCTGCAAGCACTTTTCTCCTTGGTCTGGGTGTTTAATATGTATAATAAAAATATCTATATATGTCAGTGCGTGAAGCGATTTTTTCGTGTATCGTAATGTGGCCGGAGAAGCCATCTTCTAGGCCTTCATGCTCCATCTTAGACCACATCGTCACTTTACATCAGGTGAGATTGTGGTCAAATGATGGCTTATCAATAATAAAAAGAACAAAAAAATGTATGTATATTATATTAAATATATCAGATATCTAGTGCCCGTAGAGCTTACCACGGGGCTAGATGTTGTTATGTAGATTGTCCGGAAATGTTTATTTTTATTTTTTATTTATGTTTATTTCAGGAAGTAAATGCGGTTGTCGGCGGTGCTGTGACGCTGTACTGCCACTCGTCAAACGGGAACCGCCCACTGGCGTACTGCCGGTTCTTATCGCCAGCTAGTCTCGGCCTCAGCGTCGATGAAACTGTCAACAGGGACAAGTGAGTTATTGTTAAGCACAAACTTAAAGTCTGGCTTATCGGGCGGGTATTCTATAGCGTAGATGACATTTTTGACATCTTCTAATATATAAAATTCTCGTGTCACGGGGTGCGTAATCGAACTCCTCCGAAACGGCTTGACCGATTCTCATGAAATTTTGTGAGCATATTCAGTAGGTCTGAGAATCGGCCAACATCTATTTTTCGTTTAAAAAAAAAAAAAAATTTTGCAAAACATCGTTTGCTGGGTTCAGCTAGTAATATATATAAATCTCGTGTCACAATGTTTGTCCTCAATGGACTCCTATACCACTTAACCGATTATAATAAAATTCGCACACCATGTGCAGTTCGATCCAACTTGAGAGATAGGATGGTTTTTACGGCGAGAAAAATTCGAATAATTTCCGGGAAAATTTTATACCCGTGCGACGCCGGGGCAGGCCGCTAGTAGAATTATAATTATAATTAATGTTGCTGTTTCTAATTGAATTGGATTGACATAACCTTAATTTATTTTTTAAATATGATTTTACATTTGATTTTACATGTATTATTTATATTCTATTTTTGACTTGTAAACTTATATTTTACCAATAAATTGATTATTTGATTATTTATTTGATAAACTCAAGTTATTACCTTCAGTTTTAGCTGTCAACATTTTTAGTTATAGAAGGTCATATAATTATTAATAATCAAGAACCTCACACTAGCCTCCAACGCAAGTATTTATGTTGTATGAAGTATTTTATACGTAACCATCAGGCCATGTTGCTGTGTAGATTAAATATAAATATTTTTAGATGTCAAATTGATATAATTTTCTCTACTCCAGTGCTATACTAGACCGTTTCTACTTCACAACCGACCGCGCGTTGGACTACGGCGACTGTTCGCTGACCGTGGACCCAGTGCTGGAGGAAGATGTAGGGGAATGGACCTGTGCGGCGCTGGTCGATGAGGAGACCATGGAGTCCAGTGACACTATGCGAGTCAGTTCTGGAGGTAAGAACGACCCTCGATAAAGTAAAGAGACCCAGTGATGGGGTGTGCGGCTCTGGTCAATGACATCATCATCCTGCCCTTGTCCCACACTATGTGGAGTCGGCACAACATGTGTTTTTCTTCCATTTCCCTCTATCACCCGTCATCTCAGCACTCACTCATTTCTTACACATATCTTCTTTCACACAGTCCATCCATCTTTTCTTTGGCCTCCCTCTTCCCACATATCCATTCACTTTCATATCTAACGCTCTTCTCGTAACTTGACTTTCGTTCCTTCTCATAACATGCCCAAACCACGCTAACCTATTACCTCTCAACTTATCCGTAACTGGTCCGTGCGGCGCTGGTCAATGACATAATATTGATATGCGTCACTATAAAGGCCACTGCAAGTAAATTCGCTGCCAGGGGGCGCCGGAGTAGCGTCGGGACGGTCGTCTTCAAATTGATAAATAAATCATTATTATTTTGACTACCTCTAAATAAATCATTATCATCAACCTCTGTGGCTCGGTGGGCGATGGTCCGCGTGAGACGCAAGATGTTGCGGGTTCGAGTCCCGCCTGGGGAACAGATTTTGAACGATCTACAATTTCTGGTTTTGGGTCTGGGTGATTCATACATATCATAAGTATGTATTTAAAAAAAAATGTATCTATGTAGTATATCAGTCACCGAACATCCATATTACAAGCTCTGCTTAGTTTGGGGTTAGTTAATGCTGTGTGATTAGTTCAGAATTTTTTATTAATTCTTATTTTATGAATACTGAGTTCTCTGTAAACAATACTAGGCCTTTCATTAGGCAAACCATTAAGGTTTGCCCGAGGGAAAATCGGAATAACCTAACAATAGTGCCTACTAAAGCACAACGAAAGCCCTTATTGGGAAGGTAAATTCAGCAAAAATATTTTATTAAAACCGAAAAGTGGACTTGCCCACCGTGAGTTCTGTAGGTGAGCACGAACATAATATTTTTTCCTTAGTTCCAACATACTACGCCGCATACTTCCCATAGTAACACTGCCAGCTTTATCAGCAATGGAATTAAGCTTCGGAACAAAGAAGGCCCGATTTAAGACAAACAACATTATTGTCCACAGCATCCCACCAGCGCTCCCTAGCAGGAATCATCGGCATGAGTGTAGGCGCTTCCCTCATGTTCCTCATCTTCGGAGGCGCAATGATCTACAAGTACGGAAACCTGTCTGTTCCCATCCCTTGGCGTCGAACCAACAACACTGACGTGGACACTCTCTCCCTCGGTAGATCAATCAGCACCAGAACATCTTTCAACACTGAAGGTGCAACTGTAGACGTCGACCATTTCGATAGAAGCGATAGGAGCCGCAACAGGAATCTTTCAGATTTAGTGAGTGTCAGTCTGAGTGCCGTGGGTGAGGGCAGTGACTCTAACGAGGAGGGAATAGAACCGCGGGATCTGTCAGAGCCTAATATGATAAATTTGAGTCAAAATCCGTAATTTAATAAAGTACATTAAAAAAATATTTGTTGACAATATTACAAGTTCAAATTATAACTAGGTTTGGGAGCTCTTCTGGTAAGTTATAATAACCTGTATTAGAAGAGTCCCCTCTTTTCTTTGACGCCGTTATAGACTGGTATGAGAACATTATGTAAGTATGTTAAAGATATTACAATTATTATTATATATCAATATTGCAAGAACAAAAAACATAATACAACACAATGCTTTGATTTTATTTCTTCTCTTTAGAATTTTAAGTTGAATAAAATAATTATATAGATTTAACAATATTATGACCTAAACTAAAATATCAGAAAAGTGACAAACAGTAAAATAAATTTCAACACAAATTCATACAAACTACTAAAAACAATTTTAATTTCAAAAGGGTTTCACTAATGTTAATAAAGTTAAAGTTAAGGTAAAAAGCTTTTATTGAACAAATATTAAACAGAATTTAGCACCACTTCAGGTTTATCAATAACGTTTTACATCAAATGTTTCATTAACGTCTTGTAACCTAAATTAAAAGTAACATTTTTATGTAAATGGGTTTAAATAACAGTGAAATGTGTGTAAAACTTGATATAGAACTGGCTAATTTAATCAAACTAAACAAAAAACAAATAATATAAATGAAAATAGAGGTATCCTTTGCAATATTAATTTATCCAAAAAATGTGAAAATTTTCTATTTTATTTCGTCAAGTCTCTGTAACGGCTGGACCGTTTTGACGCGTTGTTATAATTACCTAATCTTTATACAGGGTTACTTGTTAGTAGACCCGATCCTTTCAGGACGTGATAGCAGGGTTCAGTAGAAACCAATTTGACTCTGAGGTACCCTGGTCTAAAGTTAAGCCCCTTCGAGATATTTGAATTTTTAATATTTTTAGTGAAAGTGTCACCTTGAAGTCGAAGATTTATGATATTTTTTGAAAAACGTCTTTTTTTGTAGGTTTTTCGGTGTTTTTTTGTAAAAAATAACTCACTAAATAAGAATAACCTTTGAAAGTCTAAGAAATATGGTAAACGCTAGAGCGGTAGGCCCTTTAAATCTGAATTTAATGTAAAAATTTGGCAAAGTATGTTTTTAATCGACGTTTTCTCAAAAACATGTACCTACATTATTTTGTGCAGATTATTTAAAAAACATCTACATGTTTTTAGCTATCCAAAAAGGTGCAATAGTTGGGGCACCAGTGTACGATCTTTTTAAAAATTCGATAACAAAGGACTGAGGTAGTAAAATTCAAAGTTACAATATTTTGAGGACAGAGTAAAAAATACACATATTAGGTTCAAATTATGTAATCTTTAATTTTTTAACTCATGCTCTACGTGGCCACCTCTGTTCCTAACACAGGCCCGCATTCTGTTGCGTAAACCGGTTTTCACGACTTTGCTCGTCAACTGACCCCTTATCACGTTCGCCGCATCAATAATTCTTTGTCGGAGAATTTCCAGAGTAGATACAGGGTGGCCGTCTTGGTACACGATGGTTTTCATGTGACCCCAAACATAAAAATCCATCGGAGTCAAATCCGGGCTTCGTGCGGGCCATGGTATGGGACCGCCCCTCCCAATCCATTTGTTTGGGTAATCTAGGATTTTTATGTTTGGGGTCACATGAAAACCATCGTATATTTGCAGATTTTCGGTTTTCCTTCCCCACTCTCACCCCCATAACTTTTGAACGGCTCAACCGATTTTCATGAAACATGTCTAAGAACACCCGGGCTAAACTCACCTTTCATATAAAAAACTAAATTGAAATCGCTCCATCCGATCGGGAGCTATGATGCCACAGACAGACAGACAGACACGTCAAACTTAAAACACCCCTATTTTTTGGTCGGGGGTTAAAAACTAAGAAAAACCAAGGAAATAACATTGTCTTGACAGTTCAGTTCAATTTTTTACACTGAGTTGAGAAGCGAATAGAGCAACCCAGCTTTCATCTTTTATGTTGTTATTATAACAATATTGGTGTAGGTACAATATGGTTACCACATAAACATTTACAAACAAATGCTCGATGGGTGACCGAAACAACTGCATCTTTTTGCGATCAAAAAAGAGTTATTTTTTTTTTTAATGTGTCTAAGCTTTAAACTTATCAAATAAGTTAAGTACTTAATATGTTGTAATGTTCACTTAGAACTGAAACTCAACATGTTTTAATCTAACCCGTGTGGATTACCTATATGTATCTACGGTTAAGTCTTAAAAATTAAACTTTCATAGCCGGATTTGTGACCGTTCTGACTGCAACTTAATAGCGATTTTATTTTATTAAAGTGTTTCAATAAGTATAGAAGCTGTTGAAATACAATGAACCCTTGCTTTAACCACTTGAACGTCCAGTGGTACTGTAGTGCCACAAAACTTTATGCCGACTAACGTCCATGGTACTAGAGTGCCACACGAGTTTTTGTTTTTTTTATTTCGGATTTTCTTGCGGGCGCTGGACGTTACAGTGGGTATAAGTCCATCATGAACATATACTATGTTTGGATTTATTCAATTTAGTATCAAGATACTATACAATGTGTATGTTCGAACCTTTATCAAACGAAATTTGCGGATAAACGACAAATTTTATCGATAATATTTAATATTTTTTTTAAGAAAACTACTTCATCTGGTTCTTTTTTCGTTTCTGTTTGAGTAAACGGTGTATTTTATTCAAAATAATCTCATTTGAAAGCTAGATAGTTTACCTAGCTAAGAAAATTAACAGAAAATACAATTTCGGTACGAAAGCCTATTAAAAATTTATTTTTTTTGTAGAAATTTAACAAAAAATCGTAGATTTTCGAAGTCTATAAATTATGACATAAATTATATTTTTAAGTGGGGTGCGGTGGGTAGGCTCGCAAAATTGTCTACTTTTAAAAAAACATCGGGTTAACCACATCTAAATATATTGGTTGAATAAATATTCTACCTCGAAGTGGAATGGCATAACAATTTGTATAGGGCCATGTGTCATTATGATTAATGTCTGTAAAATATGCCTTATCATTAACAGATGGGTTCGTCACTTGTGGTAAGTAATATGATAGGTACAAAAAGGGGCGTACTTACCATTGCCACCCACCAATCATTAATACTGCAGTCTCTGTTCACTTTCCGTCCGGTAAACACCCATCTATGGATCATGTCCCGAATTCTGGTCCGGTGTTCGTTTTTAATAATTTGGTTTGGGTTACTCGACGGTGAAGTTTACCAAGACAGACCGAAGATCAAAACATCAGATGGAAATCTTATTTTGGAACCGGCCTATGGCAAAAGTATATATCTCCTTCCAAATGGACCTCAATCCAAAATATTCGTTGGAGAAACCAATATTCTCAATGGTACTGCCATTAAAAACGATGTAGACCAAAACAGTGACATGTCATCTACATTAGATTCAATGACAACCATGATTCTACAAAGATTGAATGCTTTGGAGAACAAGGATATAGCGCTGCCTGGAGACTATTACCAGAACATATCCATGCTTTGGAGAAGAATCAATAATATTAATAGGAGAGTGACTAATCTTCAAATTCGATTAGATAATATCTTTAAAGACGATTGCAAAACAGATCCTTGCCTACATGGAGGTACATGTCTCAACCTGGTGAGTGGACACCATTGCCTTTGTCCATCAAATTGGGAGGGAGAAGATTGCGATGTCGATGTTAACGAATGCCGCAACTTTGCTGGAACAGATCTCGGGTGCCAAAATGGAGCAACGTGTATCAATAGACCAGGTTCGTACGAATGCTTATGCAGAGCTAACTGGTTCGGGCTGCATTGCACAAGAAAGGCTAAAGATTGTTCCGGAGGTGACTTTGAAATGTGCGGTCATGGTAAATGTCTGCCTGTTCCGAGCGGTGAGGGCATCACGTGTATTTGTGAACAAGGCTGGACTACCAATGGCACTGGCGTAGCATGTTTAACAGACATCAATGAGTGTGAATCCCACCAAAGTATTGCGTGTTCCGTTAACCCCAAAGTGGAATGTATTAACCTGCCCGGGTATTTTCGCTGTGGTCAGTGTCCAGCCGGATATGAAGGCGACGGTTACACATGTTCAGATATAAACGAGTGTTTGACTTCAAATGGTGGATGCAATTCAATGGTGGCTTGTCAAAATACAATAGGCTCCCGAACTTGCGGTCCCTGTCCCACCGGTTATCAAGGCGATGGAATAACATGCAGCTGGCGTGGTTCGTGCAGCATGAATTACTGCCATCCTTCAGCAATATGTATTGAACAAATCAGCGGTGCTCAGTGTAATTGCCCTGACGGGATGGATGGTGATGGCATCGGGCTTGAAGGTTGCTACGTGTCTTCTCGAAATACCAATTTTAGTATAAGCTGTGCTGATACTCCCTGCGGGCCCAACGGTGCGTGTCATGCACTCCGCCAAGGATATACATGTATTTGCCGAAAAGGATACGGTGGTATTCATTGTGATGTTCCCACGAACCCGTGTGCTTCAAATCCGTGCCAAAATGGTGGACTTTGTAGAACAGATGACACAGGATTCAGATGTGAGTGCACAGCTCTTTATACAGGTAACTTGTGCCAAGTGTTATCCAAAACGTGCGGTGGTGTATTAGATGCTGAGGAAGGTAATATTCTTTATCCTCTTACGAATTCAACGTACATACGTAACGCAAAATGTGCCTGGGTTATTCGCACTGTGCCCGACAAAGTGCTCAACGTTACCTTCAGCAAATTTGACTTAGAGAAGCATGGTGACTGTTTATATGATTTTTTACAAATACACGATGGCCGCTCCTCTGTAGATCTACTCATAGGTAGGTTCTGCGGTAACAGCTTGCCTAAAGGTGGAAATATTATTTCAAGCCAAAATTATCTCTATCTTTGGTTTAGATCTGACAGTACTGTAGGAAAATCAGGCTTTGCATTACATTGGAATAGTGTCAAACCTTTATGTGGAGGTGATTTGGAGGCTTCTAAGCATGGCAGTATTAGTTCTCCAGGGTCTCCGGGTAAATATCCTCCTAATCGAGATTGTTACTGGCATTTATCAGCGGACTATGGTAAAAGAATTCAATTACATTTCTTTGCTTTAGATATAGAGATACATCAAAATTGCAGCTACGATTATCTGGCAATTTATGACGGAGCTCATACGACTGATCCCCTTCTTATCCAATATTGTAACTCGACATTACCACCACCTATACAATCCTCTAGTTCTGAGATTTTAGTTCATTTTCATTCAGACGCATACGGAACCGGCAACGGATTTCAATTGTCATATGCTCCTCTAGAGGGGATTCCAGGGTGTGGAGGCTATTTCACAAATGACGCTGGTGATATTATGTCGCCGTCATTCAATGGGAGCTATTTGAATAATATGATGTGTGAATACAAAATTAAGACAAGCCCAAATAATAAAATAGTTCTTAACTTTGTTACATTTTCCCTGGAATCTTCATTCAATTGTAAATTTGATTATGTAAAAGTTTATGACGGACCATCCTCAGATTCACCACTCGTTGGAAAATTTTGTGGACACAATTATCCTAAAACGTACACGTCGACTAGTAATTACTTGTTCATTATTTTTAAATCTGACTATGTCACATCTTCTTACGGGTTTAAAATAACTTATGCAGCACTTTGTCAACAAACTTTTCTGGGTGCCAGTGGTTTTATAACATCTCCCGGATACCCATTTAATTATCCTACTAATGCTTTTTGCCAGTATATCATAAGTACAGATCCTGGAAAAGCTATTCAGTTAGTTTTCCAAGAATTTGATCTGGAAGATTATATGCATTCTAACTGTCAGTATGATAACGTTGAAATAAGAGACGGTGTTGATTATAACGCTACGTTGTTGGGAAAATATTGCGGAACTATAGATCACATTCCACCTGTTCAGACGTCTACGCATAACTCTATGTACATAGTCTTTCGATCTGACATGAGCGTTTCTGGGTCTGGATTCTATGCTAATTACACCACAATTGACACTAAATGTGGGGGCATCTATAGATCAAATCCAGGACTCATAAGTCACCCATCTAGTGAAAACGAGCACTATGGAAATAGCGAAGTCTGTTCCTGGATAATAATTTCTCCTGAAAGTGAACACATAAAATTAACTTGGAACAGATTTGAAGTTGAAGATATGGAT
Organism: Gymnoscelis rufifasciata; assembly: GCA_929108375.1. Classification (NCBI taxonomy): domain Eukaryota; kingdom Metazoa; phylum Arthropoda; class Insecta; order Lepidoptera; family Geometridae; genus Gymnoscelis; species Gymnoscelis rufifasciata. The sequence goes on along the minus strand of OV815302.1, from coordinate 3,431,865 downwards.
GATTGTGGAAGTGACTCATTAGAAATATTTGAAGAAGACGACTCAACTGATGAAAATAAGTTAGGCAAGTATTGTGGAACTAAATTTCCACCAGCTTTGACTACTTCAAGTAATCGACTTAAGCTTATTTTTCGATCTGACTCTAGCGTTCGACTTGGTGGTTTTTCAGTATCTTACACATTTATCGATGAAAAAACCCATTGTGGGGGAGTTTATGCTAAGTCTCACGGGTTCATCTATTCACCTGGGTGGCCAAAGAAATATCAAACGAACAAAGACTGCTCGTGGACCATTAGCGTTCCTGTAGGTCAACAAATTAAGCTGAACATTTCTAATTTTGATTTAGAACGTCCGATCCGCAACTTGTGTACCAGAGGAGACTATCTTGAAATAAGAGATGGATTGTCAACATTCTCACCATTGATAGGTCAATATTGTGGTTCTTTTAAAACGAAAATTATCCGGTCCATATCTAATGTTCTAAGTATACATTTTCACTCCGATTTCTATTTAACCGGGAACGGTTTTAAAATAGAATGGGATGGCACTCTCAAAGGCTGTGGAGGATCTTTAACTAGCTCCAGTGGATCGATATCTTCACCTAATTATCCAGATAGCTACAACGAAGATTCTGAGTGTATTTACAAAATCACAACAAGTCAGGGTTCCCGCGTAAGGATTGTTTTTACAGAATTAGATCTAGAGCACACATCACGCGCTGATTGTAGGAATGCCGATTACATAGAAATTTACGATGGCAAAAATGCTCTTGCTCCAAGTTTTGGTAGACGTTGCTATATGTCAGCTGAATTGAATAATATTGCAACCACCACGAATAATGTGTTTATAAAGTTTTACTCAGATTTTGCTATAATTGGAAAAGGATTTTTTCTTAACTATTATACGATTTGCAACAATAATTTGACAGGTAGATATGGTGTAATAGAGAGCCCTGACTTTCCTAATAACTATCCAACTTCATTAAACTGCTTATGGAATATAACAGTTCCTGTTGGCAATAAATTAAAAGTATTGTTTACTCATTTTGATTTATACAAGAACAGCTATGTGAGTAGATGGTCGACAAACTCAGACAGAACATGCGGTACTGATTACTTGCAGTGGAAAGAATCGAACGCGCCGAGTTTTTCCAAAAAATACTGCGGCAACCAACTGCCTGCTGTCATTAACACTACGACTAATTCTTTATTAATTAAATTTGCTACGGGAACATTTATTTCCAGATCTGGATTTAGACTAGAGTGGGTTAGTGAGGGCTGTGGAGGGTATCTTAAAAAATCATATGGTTCTATAAAAGTAAATTCTAGTATAACGTCATCCGGAAGTATTGAATGCGAATGGTTGATTGAAACAAGTATAGGAAAGAGCGTCAAGTTATTCTTATCAGGACTATACTTAGATAAGACGGAGAACTGTACCATAGATGGGGTAGAAGTTTATAATGGAATAGATATAAAATCTCCTTTATTAACAAAAATTTGTTCGTTGAATGGTCAAACCTCAGTACAGTCTACATCAAATGTAATGTTTGTACGTTTGGTGAAGCATTCTGCGCTGAGAGGAACGTATCTTAACTCATACTTTACGTCAAAAAATGCCGGTTGTGGGGGCGAAACCACTTCTCTATCTGGTTTTATATATTCGAAAAACTATCCCAAAAACTATGATAAGAACCTAAACTGTGAATGGCTAATCACCGTACCACCCAAACACCGAATAGAGCTTGACTTCAAAGATTTTGATCTTTATCATTCAAATTATGGTAAAGATTGCGGTGATTCCATAAAAATATATGACGGTGCGGTATCATCCAATTACACACAGATAATATGCCCACAATCGAATATTACTCAAATGTTTACACAGAATAATAAAATGTTGCTCAGATTCACTACAAATAGTTATGGAAACGCTAAAGGGTTCAAAATAGGGTTTACCGCTGCGTGTGGAGCTGAAATTATTGCGCGGACTGACGGAATTATCTCTAATGAGCATTATATTGGGGGAACTAATAAAACCTGTACCTGGACTATAATAGCAAGTGAACCAAGCCAACGTATATCTTTGACTTTTACCCATATGTCTTTACCTAATACTAATATAAATACTGAAAAGCAATATTCTGGTAATAGAAGTTGTAGTTCTTCATATGTCAGAGTATTTAGCGGAGATGATGACAATGCACCGCAAATTGGGGAATATTGCGGAAAAAAAATTCCACCAATGATTGTCAGCACGGGAAGTGCCATAACAGTGGTGTTAAGTACTTACGAAAGTCAAATTGCAGGTCATTTCGCAGCTCACTACTCGCCTGTTAATGAAGCTTGTGGGGGCACCTTGACTTCAGAAGAAGGTTTAATTGCCTCACCTAACTATCCACGAACTTACCCAAATACAGCCGATTGTGAATGGACGCTAACGACCTCACCGGGTAACAGAGTATACGTCACTTTTGAAGATTTTTCACTCGAAGATTCTGAACGTTGTAACGAAGATTATATAGAAATACGAGAGAATAATAGAGGCGGGAAATTACTCGGTGTCTATTGTGGAAACAACTTACCATCTAACGTAACTGCGGCAGCAAAATTATACATAAGATTCCATAGCAATGACAAATCGCGTGGACAGGATTTGTTCTTAATGCATTATGAATTTTTACACGGCAACGAATTTAAAGACTTAAGTGAAGGGTCAATCACATCTCCATTATACCCTCATAGTTATCTTGGAGCGGGTGAGTATACATGGCGAATTATGCTCAACAGTAAGGACACCATAAGACTTGTTATCGATAAACTCGAAATTCATTCCTACACAGATATTTGCACCAATAAACTAACTATTTTTGATGGCTACGACGATACTGCACCTTCTTTAGATGACCTATGTGGAATAATATCTAATAAAAAAGTGTTACTAACTACGTCCAATGTTGCATACATTAAATTGTTTTTAGACGAAACCAATACAGGTGCTTTGTTTCATTTGTTTTGGACTAAACCTGACGAGGAAATTATAAGCGATACAGAAATGTTTAACTGCGGTTCGAACAGCACAATATCAGTTTTGGCGGGTGCTAATGTGCAAATCCAATCCCCAAATTACCCAAATGAATATGACAATTCGCTGAACTGTGCGTGGGTGTATAGCACTGTTAGTAGCCAACATCTCAAGCTGCATTTCCAGAATTTCAATATAGAAGAAATGAATAATTGTGGGTCGGCTGATGCTGTAAGTATTTACTCATCAGATAATCTAGTGGACTGGAAATATTTTAAAAAAAATGAATGTAAATCCCAGGAAATGTTAAAAAGCGATATGGAAGCGGCTCGGTATATGAAAATAAAATTTAAAACAGATTCATCTATAACGAAAAAAGGATTTAGAGGCAATATTAAATCTGTTTGTGGAGGTCGTATAACTGATCTATCTGGTACAATACATCCATATTTTAAAGAATGGGAGGGTTCTACGTCATTAAAAATGAATTGTACTTGGATTGTGAAAGTTCGTGCAGGGCGTCTTATAAATTTACGTTTCCAACATTTTAATATTACAAACAACAACGCAAGCTGTACGACATCAGTTACGCTACATAACGGTGAAAGCATCGAATCACCACTATTATCGAGTGGTAAATTCTGTGGATACCCACATGAGAATAGATTTGCAGATATGACTACTTCAAGTAACTCTTTATACATTACATATATTAATGAATGGTCACGTTCCAATAAATTTGAGACATTTGAAATCTTTTACGAAGAGAAAAACATCGAGTGTGGTATAACCTCGGAATTGAGTGCAGAACACCGATGGGAGATAATAAGTTCACCGAATTATCCTAATCCTCCAAATGCCTATTCGGAATGCGTCTGGAAGTTCAAAGCTCCATCGACTGATATCATTAGAATAGATTTTATTGATAGGTTCGATTTAGATTTCGTGGATAATTGTGTAAATGAATTCGTTGAAATAAGAGACGGTTCGTCAGAAATATCACCTCTTATTAGCCGTAGTTGTGGGGAACAGCCGCAAACAACAAAAACAAATGGTAATATGTTATACTTTAAATATTCAACTCAGTTGTCTGAGCCCAGAAACGGATTTAAAGCAAACATATCACTTGACTATTGTGGCGGTACCATTAATTCTCAAAGTGGTGAAATTACGTCGCTTGATTACCCACATTCAACCTTTGATCAATCTAATATTGCTTGCAAATGGGTTATAAAAACTTCCCCAAATTATATTTTACAGCTGGCTCTACTAGATATGAATTTACCCGAATCCGAAACAAATTGCGCAACACGGGTAACAGTTCTTCAAAATAATCCAGCAAACCATTCCACCAACATAATAAAAACTTATTGCAGTGGTGAAGAAAATGAGACACCGAGTTCTTTGGAAACGTTGTCTAATGAAGTTATAATAACGCTTGATATCGGTAAATCAGCCAAATGGCAAGTTAACTCAAACTCGCGTGGCTTTAAATTCAGTTTTAACTCTTCTATTCCATCTTGTGGAGGAACTATAAAAACATCTGAAGGATATCTGGCGTCTCCTGGTTATCCTCTAAGCACTTCAATTCGATATTGCATGTGGCATATTGAAGTACCTAATAAATCTAGAAGAATACTTTTAGAGCTTATGGATGTAGAAAATAGAAAATATACTTTAGGAATATTTAATGATATGACTGAGAATTCTCCAATTTATCTACAATCATTGCCTACCAATCTTACGAGTAGGAGTGTCTTTGAGTCGTCCGGCCCTGTAATGTCTGTTTTGATTTGGCTCAACTTTAAGCAATCTAGTTATAAATTTAAAGCCCGATTTAGTTCCAGCCAAATGGCTTTATGTGGTGGCAATTTAGAAGGTCTAAGCGGAGTTATTAAGTCCCCTGAAACAGAAGCTGAGCGTTCCTATGGTTGTAATTGGAATTACGTTCCACAATCTACAGTTTATCAATATGGTGATATTTCTTTCGGATATAATACTGTAATAATAAAATTGAATTTAAATTCGTCGTACACACAACCTAGATGTCGTTATAATTCTGACCCGAAATTAACAATTAGGTCACAAGCAAAGCCAGGTACGATGTTCGTTAAACATGATCAATGCAGTTCTGTAGAAACATCTTTGAGAGTACCAACTCCAAAGTTATCTATCAAAGCTCTAAAAGGTAGAGGCGTTCCTTTGAAATTCGATTTACAATGGAAACTCCAACCGTGCGGCGGAACGATTGAACTAACTGTTGAAAATATTAATGTTTTGAATATTCCTAACAATTATAATGGTACTTTAGATTGCCTTTGGACTATAATCATTCCTTTCAATAATCGAATAGAGATGAAAATGGAAGGTTCATTCCAATACAGTTGCGATGATGAGTTCTTCGTGATCGGTGATGTAATGGCACAAGATTATGAAATTGGTAAATATTGCGCTAGCAATATGCTACAAAATACTTTAAATTTGAATTTTAGATACATTACAGTACAATATCATATAAAGTCACCTAGTAATAACTCAAATATTAAGTTGCTGACTAAATTAGTAACTAGTCAATGTGGTGGCTCTTTAAATGAACATCAATACACTTTTACTTCACCTAACTACCCCAAAAACTACAACCCGAACGAAGAATGCGCCTGGATTATCACAACTAGTTTAGGGAATAAAATTTCATTAAGTTTTATTGATCGCTTTGCAGTTGAAGATCGCCCAAATTGTACCAAAGATGTCGTTATCATCTACGATTGGAAAAACGATGAATACCAGGAGTCCGCCAGATTATGTGGACGTCAAGTTACACAGTTGTATAATTCAACATATAATAAAATGAAAGTTGTTTTTCGGACTGATGATTCAATAAATATGGATGGATTTAAAGCTAAGTGGAGTTCGATATGTGGAGGAAAGTTTATAGCCACTGAAAACGAACAATTCATTTACAGTCCAGGATATCCAAGATTTTACCCTCCTTCAAAAGATTGTTCATATGATTTATCAGCACCAAACGGAGCCACACTTTCAATAAAATTCCTAGAATTTGAACTAGAAGGCACTTATCCTGACTGTCAATACGATAACGTCACCATAACTGCGTATTCAAATACCGACTACTATGACAGTGGGCCTCGCTGTGGAAAAGAAATGCCGTCTAACATCACTCACATGGAAAAGGCGACCGTGCGTTTTATGTCTGATCGCTTTGTTCAACGGAAAGGATTTAAATTATCTTACACAACGTATAAATGCGGCGGTCAAGTAAACGAGCCAACTATTCTCACATCTAACACGGAAGAGTTCTATACCGAAAATATGAACTGTACTTGGTATATTCAAGCCCCTTCTAATAAAATTGTAGTTCTCAAATTTTTGTATGTAGACGTAGAGAACGCTGACTGCCTTAACGACTACGTTGTAGTATTTGACAATTTTAATATTGAGGAGGATAAAAGAATAGCATTGCTTTGTGGTTACTTTAACAAAACTACTATCGTAAGAAGTCACGGTGACAAAGCATTAGTACAATTCGTATCAGATTCTAGTGCTAATTACAAGGGTTTCAAGGTTGATGTAAGTTTTACTTATGCAGAATCTGCTGGATGCGGTGGTATAATACAATTAAATACTACGCACCCTCAAGCAACACTTAATTCAATTATTGGACTTTCTAACCGCTATGATAGTTATTTAGATTGCCACTGGAGAATATTTTCACCCGGTAATACAATAATAAGAATTGAATTTACAAGATTCCATGTAGCCCCGTGTGAAAATGTCAATCAAACAGCACTCGGAAATACAAAATGCGATTGTGATTTAGTTGAAATCAAAGATGGTATAAACCCGGACAGCTTAACTATAGGAACATATTGTGGGCATACATTGCCACCGGTCTTTTTCTCATCTGAAAACTCAATGAGTGTTCGACTCTCCACAGACGGTGAAATCGAAAGTACTGGGATAAAGGCTCAGTTATCCATTACTCAATCGCAATGCGGTAATTCTCGATTCACGGTCACGCATAATAAACAAAGGATTTCCTCTCCAGCTTTTTCAACAGGCACTGTGCCTCGTGGAATACATTGCGTTTATTACTTAGATTCAGGAAATCGACCCCATGACGTGATTCGCATTACATTTATTTCAATGGATTTGCAACCTGCTGTAAGTCAAGGTGCTTTTAGTAGATGTAGTAAAGATAAGTTAGAAATAGTGAATCATCCTACACCACGCAATATTTCAATCGGGAAAGATTATATCATAAACAATTTCGAAAATACTTTCCTCGCTGACGGTATCTTCTATGACGAGACTTATCCTCAGAGCTTTGAATTTTGTGGAAATAGCAAGCCATCAGACCTCCACCTTAATGGTGATGTAGCCATTACATTATTGACCACAGCAGACGCAGATTCCATGATATACAAGGGTTTCCAATTAGAATTTGCATATGCTGGATTCTGTGGAAATAATTATACTGACACTCAAGGCAAAATTTACTCTCCCTATGTATATGATGGAGATGACTTGAATTCTTACATGGATGATTGCTATACTCTCATTACAGCTCCGGAAAATAATACAATTTCGGTTTATTTTATAAGTGTTACGACAAGTTATTGGAACGACGATTGTTTTCTTCAAGTATATGACGGCAAAGACAAAACTTCGACTGAATTAGTGACCTTGAATTCGAGAAATACTGATGAAAATCCTATATTTTCGACGGGTAGGTACATGTTGTTGCATAATCATGTAGATCAAGGCGAAAAAATCTACTATGAAATGAATTTCGTAACGACGGATAAAGGACGCGGCTGTGGTGGTAAATTAACGAACGCATTAGGTGTAATTACTAGTCCAATGTATCCGGAAATATACAGGAAACAATCTACTTGTGAATGGGAATTAGAGACACCATACGGAACTCAATTGAAGCTACGTTTCAGTGAGTTCCAGCTAGGTAAAATTTGTGACCAGAATTATTTGCAACTTGTTGACCGAAAGGGGAATGTTATATCTTCGTATTGTTCTGAAACTCCTGCTGATTACACGAGCGTGGATAATTATGTTAAAATTGTGTTTGTTACCACAGTTAATAATTCAGGCACCGGTTGGGTTGCGAAATTTGTTGCAATAAAAAAAATTTAAAGATAAAAAAAAATCTTCCATTTTCTATATTAGTGTTACTTATGTTCAAAATAATATTGTTTTCGAATTTCTGAAAGTATGTCTTGTTCCTACATTTTATAAATCTGTGTATATCTCTAAAATATATATTTTATATTTAGGTACCTTACCTACTAACTGAAATTATTTTACAATATCTGCCTAAGAGCTTGTTCCCACTATGTCGTTTGTCGGATTCCGATTTTAATAGGGTGTCGGCGCTTCTGTTCACCCTAGCCAGCCGCAGCGAACAGCGTCATACGCGATCATATGCGAGCATTGATCCGACACGTTTATTTTTCGGAGGGCTGAAACCAAAACACACGATATTTTTTGTCGGATCCGACACAAAATCGTAGCTCCATAAAAAATGTTATGCCGCTACGACACACGATAAAAAATCGTCCCGACAGAAGACATGGTGGGAACGAGCTCTTAGTGTCATTAAGACTTTAATGATTTATATACATAGTTTTAATTTACTGTCATACCTTATTACATTTGACTATGTACTTAGCTTTTTAACTTCCATAGATAGTTTCAAAGTGATTAACTTAGTAGGTATTTGTAATTACATTACTTTTGTTGAGTATTCTTTATGTACATTTTATATTTAAATGCATTGCAATGTTATTTTATGATACCTAAGGATAAAAAAAGTTAAGGAGCTCTATATTTTATTTATAAAACAAATTTCTTTCATCATGTACTTACAAAAGCAAATAAATTATATTTGTAAGAAGTTTTCAGTTATTTTTAAATACCTGTATGTTGCCTACATGGATCAACTTTGTATTTTCTTAAAACTTAATAAAAGCTATATCTGAGTGGTAATGACCATCTTCTAGATACAGAAATAATAATAAATCAATTTATTTATTTATTGTTTTTTATTTATTTATTTCCAGACTATTCACACAACAACATCTAGCCCCGTGGTAAGCTCTAAGCTTGTGTTACGGGTTCTAGATATCTGATATACTTATTATAGTAATCATACATACATAATATAGATATTTTTTACTATACATATAAAACACCCAGACCAAGGAGAAAGTGCTCGCAGAACATACAAATACTTTCACCTTGGGCGGGAATATTATAGAATTTTTTAAAACTATTTTAATTTAAATTTATTAAAATTTATTTTCTATTTTTTAGTTCGATTTCTAAAAAAAGCGTGTTTTTTAGTTTTTTTTAACTATTATTTATTTTAATTATGTTCAATCAAACAATCAACCAAACAATAAATCAATCCATCAAACGTACAAACTCAGCTCTTTGAAATTACTAGCTTATCACGCACTTTTTGGCGATGCCTATGTTTTATGGATTTTCCCGCAGCATCTAAATTCCTGAGAATAGCGCCTTCAAGCAAACAATGAAACAAAAATCAAACAAACGAGATATGACGACCTACGTGGCGTGGGCGAAGGTCTGCCTGAGACGCAGGAGGTTCAAGGGTTCGATTCCCGCCGGAGACCAGATTTTGTAAGCTCTACAATTTCTGGTTTCGGGTCTGGGCGTTTACCTCTTTTTTTATATTAGAAAAGCCTACTAAGATGGGGCATGAAGACCTATGTAGTATTTTCCCTAGGTACCATTCTTTACATTGAATTAAATTAAAAAGAAAAATAATGTAGTTCTAGGGTTAGAACCATTAGTTAATAATTAAACTAATTGAATATTAACTAACTAGCGGTCCGCCCCCGCTTCGCACCTATTTGACCGTATTGTGAATCTAAACCATTCTCGAACCCACTTAAACACACACAAAAAAAAAACATCAAAATCGGTCCAGCCGTTTAGGAGGAGTTCAATGACTAACACACGCAACTATCTTTATATAAATATTCTGTATTCTCGGTTTCCTCATAGGAAAGGGAGAGAAGCCAGGAAAAGCAGCTGAATTTACATGTATACAGCACTAATAGATAGATACTAAGTGTTTTGTTTGTTCTATTATACAAGGTGTTTTGGATATGGTATATAAATCTAAATTTAAAATTTAAGAAAAACCCCCGATTCCAATGCCTTAATTTCCTTATAAGTAAAACACCATAATATTTAGTAATGTGCACGCGATACTCTTTCATTTGATTCCCCACTTGATATTATATACATACACTATATTTGCAGATTTTCAGTTTTCCTGCATGCCAGAGGAAAATGCACAGCAAAAAACTGGACGACGCGGTGACATATTAATAATAATAAGTAACGAGTTTTACGTACCTAGTTAAAATGTGAAAGAGGTCACTAAAATAATGATATTTTGTAATTGAATTATATACACCACATTTAATCATGATTATCTCGTAATTAAGAATGCTTTGTTTCTGCGGATAAAATCTACACAACACCGACTACAGTTCAAAAAACACATTAAATGCTTTTTGGACAGGTTCACAAACAGATACTAGTATCAGTTTACATTTCAGCAGACGCATTCTGTAAAAAATCGAATCCGAACTCGAAATCACTCAAGTGACCGAGCTCACTTCGAATGCTCGTCACTGAGGCGCTACAGGCGCTATCGAGTTTTACAGAATACAAAACTTTAAACTCACCACGGATTCAGCTTCGTAAGGATCGAAATGAGTTTACAGAATGCGTCTACAGGTACATTTTACCTGTTCGAAAATTCGCAAAAATCTTGAACAAGGAAAATGTACGAAATCAGCAAAGTTGAATTCATAGTAGAACATTTTAAAATATCAATGGTACCACCTCTATATTTTATACCCATATCTACCTTTAATGCCTGACATTAAATTCTTGGAAGTACCACAAGATTTATTATGAGAATATTGGTATTGTCGGAAATCGCAAATTGTCATTAACTTATCAAAGTTTAAGGATAAATTACTCCAATTCCGACACAGAATATCAGAAGATGTCAGAGGAATAAAAATACCCAAACCTACTTGTAGGCTGAATAGATTGACTTTTACTTTTTAAGATCCGACATGTATTAATTATTTTGTATTCTTGCAAATAAATCATTTCATTTCGATTTAAAGGGTAAAACACTGCGAACCCTGTTACTGAAACTTCTTCATCTGTTTATCCGCCTCAACACGCTGTATCTCAAGAACCTTGTTACTTAAGGAAGTGAAATTTTGAGGGATGATGTACAAGGTGTCCAGAAAGGGTATCGGGTATTTGTAAGTTCAATTAAACAAAAGTTATTTGTATGCAATAAAAAAGTTTATTGTTTGTTATTGGCATATGAATTGGAGAATTATTTGGAAACGATGATGTTATCCAAATGATGAACGTTACGGTTGCTGGCACTCTTCTAAACGGGAACGTAAATTGGCGATAACACTTTTATTTTATTGAACTTACAAATACCTGATAGCCTTTCCGGACACCTTGTATTTTATCACTTGCAACCATAACATGAATACTAAAAACACTTAATTAATAAATATTCAGGGTGTCCGGTAATGAATGGATAACCTTGAAATGGGTAAAAGCACACCTTCAGAAAAAATATATAAAAAAAATCTATCTCAACAGTTGCCCAAGTTATAGCTTTTTTTAAATTACCTCAAAATTTACCTTTTTGTACGTTCTTAATTTTTATATCTATTTAAAAATCCTTTATATACATATTAATATTTAGTCAAAGGATTTTTGTTGCTCTATTTATTATTCAATAACTATGCTATCAGATGGGCTTCAAAAAACATGAATTAATATTGTACCTACTTTTTTAAATTCTGACAAACTGATTTTTTAAGACTTTTTTTTCAAATGCTTCGTAGGTATCATTGCTTCCAAGTGAACGAAACCAGTTGGAATATTAATAAGTACAAAAAGTTCCTTGTTCTGAGATTATGAGATGTTTTACCAAAGACCAAGGTTGATGACGGATAGAATTGCAAAGATGAAATTTATGTATACCATTATTATCTTAAATGTTTGAAATGGCTTCATTTCGGTAGAAAATCATGTCTAAAATGATTTTCTACCGAAATTAAGCAATTAGGTATACTTAAGGTTCATCGTTGCAATTCTATCTGTGCATCTTTAAGCCTATCTGTAATCAACCTGTCTTTGGTAAAACATCTCATAATCTAAAGTTTTAGACACCAGATCGCTTTATTTTGATTAGTTGGACCACGGGACTCCCAAACAGTAATGAATCCAACTATTGTTGTTGTTGTTGAACTAAGTTGGACCACCGCCCCTAGCGAAGGCCCGTGGTCCAATTAGTTGGACAGAACAGTTGAACTACTGCCCCGATCTCCAGCATACCAACATTGTGTGTTTTTAACCCCCGACAAAAAAGTTTGACAGACACGTCAAACGTCGTCTGTCGCTCCTGAACGGATGAAGAACAATTTTAATTTATTTTTTTAAGGTATGAAAGGTGAGTTTTCGCGAGTGGCTTAGACATGTTTGATGAGAATTGGTTGACCCGTTTTAAAGTTATGAGAGTAAAAGTTGGGAAGGAAATCCGAAAATCTGCACATAGTCGAGTGGGGTCTCAAATAAAAGCGCATCACATGCACAAATTACAAAATACTCTTTACTTTTAAGGGCACTAAGGTTTTGGAATCAAAATTCGTTAAGTTTTTTTTTTAATTTATATTATACTCTAGTAATTACGCTACAGTAGATAATTAATGGAAGCATAATTTTATTTTAATTTCCTAATTTTTTGTTTATTTTGTAGTCATAAAAGGTATTCATTCTTTTACATATTATTTTGCCTCCGGAAATATTAAAATTCTCTTATATCGTAATTATGTAGAAAAAAGTCATATTAAAAAAAAACACAGTTTGTTTTTAAAACCGGATTTATGAATCTTCATTAAATGTCTGATAAATATGAATTGGGAGTATATACCGTGGGTTCCGTGTAATGAAACAGTTTATTATATTTTCACAATTAAAAGAAACAAAAAATGTAAGTTAAGAGAGTTTGAAGAGCATGTGGCATTCACCAACCCGCATTTGGCCAGCGTGGAGAATTAAGCCTATTCTCTATCATCAAGAGAGAAGTCGCTATGTCCCAGCAGTGGGATCGGTAGCTTATAAGGGTGCTTATGTATGTATGTGTACTTATTTTGTTTCAGTTTTTATTAAAAACCCATACTGCAGAAGTAGGTACATAACCCTTAAAAACCCTCTGTCTATTATCACGGTTCGTGACATACGGGCTGGTGACAGACGGATGGACAGTCAGACAGACATCCTAGAGCACATCGTCACTTTACATCAGGTGAGATTGTGGTCAAATGAAGGCTTATCAATAATAAAAAAAGAAAAGGAAAAAAAAACAACCAAGTCTTTGTAAGGTCTCATTATAATATACCCTTTGGGTACGGAACCTTATAGCTAATAAAGTGCTCTTTATCAAAAATATTACTTCATCGAGAATCATCAAATAGAGTGCTTTCATAAATTTTGAGAAATTGAAATTTGAATTACTTGAGAATAGATTGAATTTTGTGAAATTTTGAATTTTGATTTTGTTTTCGATTTTAATTTTGTTTTTGTTATTGATATTGTTCCAAATATTATTTTATGCATTATTTTTCTTTAGCGGGTAAAACACGGTAACCAGTAACTGGTCTCCCAATAAAGGGACCGCTGCTTAATGAAATTGTAATAAATTACTAAATAAATATATTTGTATTTTGTATTCTTGCTTTTTTTATTTTTAATTAATAGAGAGCGTTTTTTGTTCTCGATTTAAGAAAACAAAAATAGATTAGGTAGCTCGATATAGATGTCACTTTGCACTACTGTTACCAAACGGCATAGAAGAACAAAATAATAATAAATACTTAACCCTAATCATTATACTGAAACTTTAAATGTATTTCTTGGTACATACAGCAAATTTTAAAAACAATGTTTGTCCTTATTTGTGGTTTTATTAACTATTTTTTTTTTATTAAAATGCTACATGTCTAGGAATAAACCTCTTAATTTAGTTTTAATAACATTCAAACAAAATAAAATCAATAACGTCACAATGATCTGATTTATTTCCGAGAAATTTAAAAACACGATTCACTGATATAAAAATATTTTTGTATTTTTTTGTACTTTTAATTTTTTTATGTCACAATAATACTAATGATAGTAATGGTGATTAACTTTTGATCTTAACTCCTTGTAATAATGTTGATTCTGGCTCGCTGCGTTGAAACACCGACGAGAATCAAAGAGATCGCCTTTACAATAAATGATCCGACGACATCCACCCACAGGCAGTATGCAGCGAGCTTCAGAGTAAAAACGTAGAGACTATAATATACATAAAATGTTGTCGGTCAAAAGTGTCGTAGTCCTAGCTGCCTGTTTCTACGGAAGTTACTGTCAAAAGTTTTTTCGTAAGTTTATCTTCAACTTAATCATTCAAATCAATCAATTTTAATATCTAAGTATTTGATAGCTTTGTCTGTTTTTTTGGATGAGTTTAGATTTCCCAAGAAATTGATATTTGTTATACATGAGTGCAAAGTTGCTTTTTTAAGTGAGTGCTCAATTTTCATGAAATCCACAAAACATAATCGATTAGGTAGACTTATTACGTTTATTCACGTATAATCACATTATATCCTACTACTATTATAAAGGCGAAAGTTTCTAAGTATGGATGTATGGATGTTTGTTACTCTTTCACGTAAAAACTAATGAACCGATTTAAATGAAATTTGGTACACAGAATCTCTAGAGCCTGAAAAATAACATAGGCTACTTTTTACCGCGGGAAAACGTCATTCCGCGGGAAAATCCATTATAACGCGGGTAACACCGCGGGGCACAGCTAGTACTGTATAACCCATATTTACCACCACAAGCAGCCTCTTTACGCTAACAAAAAACTAAAAGTAGCTAAGTTACCTCTTTCCAAGAATATTTTCGGATATATAATGAGGAATTAAAGTACCTAAACAATATCTATGGTATACCTAGTTAACCAAAATAAAATCATTGTATGAAGAACTGACACTCTTGAGGGAAAATGAATAAGAACTAGTGTTTGTATATTCTCCATTTGAAGCACATGTATTTATTGGGCTATGTATATACCTGGTCCTATCTCTAGTAAAAAAATCATTATACATATTTTATGGTTCCCTTAACCAAATTTTAGAGCTTACCATATGCCGCTGAGTGGTTTACCAACATACCGGTATAAATCTCTTTCTTTTAAAAAAGAAACAGTTGAAAACAAAATTATAGGCGAAAAAATTCTTCATTCAATTTTTTTAAAATAAACCTAAATTTATTATCATGCAAGATAACACCTGGGGTTTTTGACTCCACTTAAATGTCAAAAACACACTCAGGTACAAAAAATTGTGTCGCTTTATACAATAATGAATTCATATTCTGCTATTTATAACTGGGTGAATAAACTTTTCTGAAATTAGTAGAGTTAATGCACCCAGAAACTTCCGGGTTAATAAACCCAGGTGAATTAAGCATTCCGACCCAATATATTTCCTGATGAGTGATCAGGATGTGTAGGTATTAATCCTGCTCTACTGTCATTAAAATACTATACGTTCAAGGGTATAATTAATATCCAGAACACGATCTCATTGCTTCTTCCTATTCGACACCTACTTACTTTGTTTGTTTCATACATAACATAGGTCTTGTAATAACAATAACAATTGTTGAGTGTTTTATTTATTTAAATTTCATGTAACACATTGCTATTTTTTTTTGTTTGTTTTTTTTTAGTTGTCTGTTTATTGAACATGTTGTACCTATGACATTATAACTTTTGAAACTATCATGGTTATCAATACTATTTTTGGATATTTAACATAGGTAATTTATTGTCTTTCGAGTTTCCCGATATTTCGGCCCAATATCCCGTTATAAATCTAATCAATATGAATGGCATTGAACATTTAAGTTACAAATAAATTGCTTTTGATTTGTAAACCTAGTTGTAGGTACCTACTGGAATAAATGTACAACAGTGAGATCGTTTCAATACAATACCAAGTAGTACCTATATCACATTGATGATGATTTATAACTAATCGGTTTTCTGTTTATTCCGTCCAACTAGACACCTATTTTCCTTATCAATTTAATAAGAAAGTGCCAAGAGCATGCATAGTAATAATAGTAATAGTCATTAATAGTCATTTATTGATAATATGTCACAATTACATTTTGGTTACACTGGTTCTTTAGTACTTATAATGTCAAAACAAATGAATCATCAAATTCAATTACGTAAAAATTGTTCCGGACATTCCACACAATAACATCTAGCCCCGTGGTAAGCTCTAAGCTTGTGTTACGGGTACTAGACATCTGATATAAGTAATATAATATACATACATAGATAGATATTTTTTATTATACATATGTAACACCCAGACCAAGGAGAAAGTGCTTGCAGAACATACAAAAACTTGGCCCCTCGGCGGGAATCGACCCCCTTACGTTTGTGCTGCGTGTTAGTAAATGTCACACTTCCTTTAAACTCTTTCAGGTTCTCAGAACATCCGGTTTCCTCACGATGTTTTGCCTTCACCGTTATATAATTAAGTGAAAAAATCTGCGGTTTCTTAACACGGAAAAAATCACGGAATTATTGCCCTAACTATTTAAAAAACTGCTTGTTTGATTAGAACGATGAGTTCACATTAAAATAACATTTAATATGTTCGCAAGTACCACATCGCCACATCCGGGCTGGGCCAGTGCGTGAAACGATATTTTCGTGTTTCGTAATGTGGTCCTGAGAAGCCATATTCTAGTCTTCATGACCTATCTTAGACCACATCGTCACTTTACATCAGGTCAGATTGTGGTCAAATGATGGCTTATATAGCATAAAATTTTTTATTAAAACAGTAGCTTTCAAAGAAAGGCCTAAAGTGTAGGTTACGTACCTACGTACCTACACCTCGTTTTGAATTGACCAATATATTATAAGCTCTTGTGGTTCCCAGACCCAAAATAAGATTTATACCGACTCTTCTCAAAACGGAGGTAGGGAAAAATTATATCACTGCTGTTACTTGAAAAATATCTTACGTAGAATCGAAAGATGTGCTCACTTACTTATGATACGTTTTTTGTTCCTTTACTTCTTTGACTTAATTTATTGTTTATTTTATTTTGGGGCAATATTACATCACTCTAATTTGCTGTTGATGTACAATCTTCTGTTATAAATTCTTTATACAATTGAATTGTTATTTTACGGAGAAAAACGTTGCCTTTGGTTTTTTCTTCCTTTTAAGATAATCTTCGTGATTTGTCTTGTGAGCAATTGCATCATTACTTTAATGGCCAATTTTCATATCCGCTGCGTTTCAGTACATTAAATTCTTATATTTGCTTCATAGAAACCTTAACCTTTAAGGTACAACAAGTTTACATAAGAATTCAATTAGTATGCCTTCCATTCTGGGTATTATCGTAGGATATTAATAAATTCAACAAGAATTCTGACAAGCTTTTAATAAAATTCAAGTTTACCTACCTCCTTAGACACATTAAAACCGGTCAATTGAAAGATGAACTCCCATTGCCCTCTAAATATTGGGATCCAAATATTTTTTTCTGTTTTATAGAAACAAATAAAATATCATCATTTATTTTATTACCTTTTTAGGTAGGAACCTCGATACTTACAGTTATATTATGATGCGACAGGTGTTCTAATCAAGACGATTCCTAGGAGTTCAATCGCTATGAGCGCGACTGACATGTGCATTTAAAGTTTTAGCCTCTCCAATGAGATCGGTAATTTAGCTTTCAAGCACTTAAATTTGTAGGTATATATGATAAAAATAAATATTTTCAAGATTTCAAGAAGCTTCGGGACAGGTGACACAAATTTTCAACAAAGGATATTATATACTCAAAGTATAATTTATTTTTATTATTTTTTACACATTGACATTTTTTTTTAAATTTGAACTTCATGTTTCATTTTATACATATTTAAATGAGTAATGTAATGAGTTGAGTAAAATGAGCATCTAGGTCATAATTAAATGCAAAAACATGTAAAAACTTGATCTGTCTTGATCTAGTTGATCTGTGCTTCAAACTCATAAAACCGACTGTAAAATGATTCTTACTCACGGAATGTCTACAAAGTAGAGGCACTACAATCTCTATTGCGTAGCTCTTCACCTAAAGTTTTCCCAAGCAAAAGTAAGATTAAGTAAGTATTTTATAAGTCTCATAAATCAATTTCAAATATACAAACAAAATCACTAAACCTATATCAAAATTAACGGAATTATCATATCATAGCCATATTTGATTTATGAATTTAATTATATGATATTTTATAAATTTTACAGCCTCCTACATTACGCCATGTGACGTCAGCTCTGAAAGCTACGAGATATGCATCAAGGAACAGATCATCAACGCCCTTCCTAAGTTCACCAAGGGCATCCCAGAGCTGGGCGTGGCCTCCATAGACCCCGTAGACCTGCAGGATATACACATTGATGGCAATGGACTAAATCTCACTTTCACACAAGCGCAGATGCACGGTCTTGGAAACTCTAAGCTGTCTAAGCTCAAGTAAGATTTTGAATTGAGCCATCCTCATATTTTTATCATTATCCTTTTTATTATAACACCATTTAGTTATTTTTTCTCAATAAAATTTATATTTATTTACCTCTATTTGCCATGTTAAATACATAACAGACAAGTCAAAGCACACAACATAAAAACATGAATACTTACATTTAGTTATCTATATAGATCTATATACATACTTATATTTAGACACCAAAAGCATTTATTTGGCTAAGAACTTTAAAATGAACAACTATTATAAGTCATCGTAAATATCTCCAATGCGGGATGCTGGGCTACCCAGAGCCTCGTTCGTTGCTTGACAGGAGATACCACAGCATTATTTTGCCTCTCAGTAGCTTTGTCACCTATCTATATCTCCTTTTTTACGACCAATCCTCTCTCTCATTTTTACATTGTCATTCTTTACACAGCTTGGAATAATTGAGTAAGGATTGGAATTATTATTTTGCGGAAGTATTGAATACTTCAGGCCTTAGTGACGTAGTGGCGTAGTTTAGTTGGTAGTGGAGGCATAGTGCGTCGATAGGCACCCTTTGAGACTTTTAAGTTGTAAACTTGTGTGGTTAATTGACCCACATGAGTGGTAAATAGAATAATTATTCTATTTAATTTATTTATTATTATTTATTTTTTTATTTTATGCGGCAATTGCCGCAGCCCAGCATAGTGCCGCGGGTAAAGTCTTACATCATTGTCAGTTGTCGGAAAAGATTAAGGATTTAAAGTAGACAACTACAATGTATGATCCAACTAATATCATAATAATCTTTAATAAATTCTCATCTAAAACATTGTTGCATAATATCGGTGCTAGAGTCATACTCATTTTCTAGTACTTAGTCAATAAAAAGACACACAATGACTATATCAGGTGATTATGAATTAACTCGGTTCGTAATTGCAATGTGTAGTCATTGATGGTACTATGTAACGAAAATGGACAAAAATCACTGCGCTGTCAAATAAGATAGATATAGAGAGAGATAGAGATCCCCATACTTAAGAGATCAATGTAGAGGTCGGTTGATTGTGTAGGTATCTTATTATTAGTGTACCTACTGTACCTAAATTATGGACATAAATAAGTCACCTTACCCACACTTTTGGTAAGATCCCATCTATATTGGTAAGAGAGTCATTGGCAATACTTTTTCTTTTGTGCAGGCGAAAAAAGTAACAAAAAATGATTACATGTTACACCGAGTGTAGTTGCAATATTAGAAGTTTATTATATTCGACTCGCCCGTAATTGTAGCATTCGGGTCGTATTTCGCTGTACGTATTATAATATTGTAGTACGTGGCTAGATATATGGCTAGCCATTATTAAAAACAGGGCCGTTTTGAAATACGGCGTTCGTCTTTACGATCTGACTGCCACATAGGTATAAGCATAAATTAAGCATTCTAGATGGTAGGTATTAAACCAATATAAATGGAATTTTTACACAAAGTCAAAGTCAAGAAATTTATTTCCTTTGAAGCACAAAGCATAAGAACACGTCATCACAGTTAATTGGACCTTATTGCATCAGTATAAGAGCAACTGATAAATAATACTATTAAATGATAGTAGCTCTTACATTGATGCACAGTTTGCGAAGTGAAACTTTAATGCCTCCTAGGTAGATATAATTATTAATACACTATGTTAGGTACATACTTATTCAAAATATTATAATGTATATTTTTTATATTTACAAACATATTTAAAAATAGGTAGGTTTTGAAGTGATAACTTCTTTCGGGTTCGGAGGACCGGTCCGTTACGTAATGCGTACCAGCGCCAGTCTGTCTGGCAACCCTATCTCAAACGCATAAGGCAGGCGGTAGGTTAGTAATAGGAACACTGTACTATTAATATTTTTTTTATCTCCAGAGTAACCGTTGGAAAGCATGATGAGGCGTTCAGTTTGTCTTTCAAGTCCGACCTGAACCTCAAAGCTAAGTATGCCATGAATGGTAGAGTCATCATACTGCCCATAGAAGGTAAAGGGGATGCAGTGATTGAAGCCAGTGAGTAATAATAAGAATAATAAAAATAATAATAAAATAGTAGTAATAATAATCCTTACAAATGTCCTTTTTTTTCGTCAGCCATAGAAAGTACACTATATCTTAACTTATTTATCATTATATTTTAAAGAAGCTGCCATACACGACACGCAAAAAGTGGGTTCACGATAGCCTTATTTAAAACACACATTTTATTTTGCACACATAAATATCAATTGACGACCTCTGTGGCTCGGTGGGCGAAAGCCCGCCTGAGGCGCAGGAGGTTGCGGGTTCGATTCCCGCCGCGGGACCAGATTTTGTACGATCTGCAATTTCTGGTTTTGGGTCTGGGTATTTTCTATGTATAATAAGTATGTATTTACAAAAAAAAATGTATCTATGTAGTATATCACCTAACACCCATAGTACAAGCTCTGCTTAGTTTGGGGTTATGTGATGCTGTGTGATTAGTCCGGAAATATTGATTTATATTTATTTATTTAATTAGATTAATTATATAGAAATTACGTCCTTGAAACTTCAGCCACTGAATCTTCGAACATCCATAATTATAATAACTGATGTCTTGATTTACATTTCAGAAAACGTTGAAGTTGCCATCGACGGAGTCTTAACCCATATGAAGACAGCCACGGGCGAGCATCTGAAACTCGTGACTCCAAAATACCACTATGATATAGAAAAAACAACCTTTCACTTTGACAACCTTTTCAATGGCAGTAAAACTCTTTGTAAGTATTTAATTGTATACTACTCAAAACAAAATAAGGGCCACCAAAATGGCGTTCAACTGAGTAACATCTTTTTCATTTTATAATTTTATTTAACTCGACACTGGCAAATTGTCGCTTTAAGCGCACAGTCCAATTACAAGAAACTGAACTGAGTATTTTTGTTTCGAGATTATTTTTTTCTAACCCACGCTACAAAAAATATTTTTTATGAATTATAGCCATATTGTTTTTAAGTTTTGCGTTAACAATAATAGTGAAGCACTAGGTATTTTAGTGTTGACGGTATGGTATACAATTTTGATACTCCACTTAATGTGAAGTAAAGAGTTTTGGTTTATTTTGTTATTTGATCCCAGATTAGTTTACTCAAGTCTACTGACAACTACGGTTGTTCTCGGTAGTTAAACGTGTAATTTGATCATTTTAACTATACATAAATCTAAATCAAAAATTTAAGAAAAACCCCCGATTCCAATGCCTTAATTTCCTTATAAGTAAAACACCATAATATTTAGTAGTAAGGGCACGCGATGCTCTTTCATTTAGTACCCCACTCGAGTATATTTGCAGATTTTCAGTTTTCCTTCCCCACTCTCACCCCCATAACTTTTGAACGGCTCAACCGATTTTCATGAAACATGTCTAAGTACACCCGGGCCAAACTCACCTTTCATACAAAAAAAACTGAGACTGAGACAGACCGAGACCGGCCGAGGTGCGATGAGAGGCCTCCAGCTAGAGCAAGACGAGACGAGAGCACCATGTTCACACTCGCTCACGTCGATTGTGTACCGCCGAATCAACTGGAGTAATCCCAGAGTTAGGCATTAAAATAAACTTATTTATTCTGATTAACAATACTTGCCACGCTTGTAGAACAGTCGGTAAGCTTGTAAGCGGTAGTATTAGGTGTTGATGTCCAAGAAAACACTTCTGCTTATCTTCTGGCATATTTTCCTTGTCCTTAAGCCTAAGGCTAGGGCCCACAGAACATGTGTGAGTTTTGCCATTGGACAACTAAAATGATGACTATGATGATGACAATGACATCATCATCACCCTTTTAACGTTCCCACTGCTGGGACACAGGGACTTCTCTCTTGGCTAGAAAGATAAGTAGACTCTTCAAAGTTCTGAGCACATGCCGGTTTTCTCACGATGTTTGCCTTCACCGTTAAAGCTCGTGTTAGCAATTTCTCAAGAAGAAAAATCCAGAGGTGCATGGCGGGGTTTGAACCCACGACCTTCAGAATGAAAGTCGAGTGGTTTTGTTATGTTACAACTTATTACGATAACCTTTAATGATTTTTATAAGTGATAAACCTCACTTTTAAGATAAACTACTTTAAAAATTTATATAGAAAAATCAATAGGTTATTTTTACAAAATATTTGGTCAATTGGAGGCCTGTTGCCTAATTAATTTATACCGCGTTCTGGTAACTCTGACCAGAGAGTATATAATCACTACGTTTTAACTCTGACAAGCCTCTGACGAAGCTTTTACAGAAGATACTCCTGAGAAACACTCTTCTAACAAACTGTACATTCCATTGTACATATGAGAAATACAAATGATCGATCGCACACGTTTTGCCGCTAACGGCATTAACTGCTCTGACCAGTTTGTAATTAAATTCTGACCTTGGCATTGAATCTTTTGAGAACATAAAATGTAGATTATTGAACCCGAGATTTTATTGTAGGTTTTCGCAAAAAGACGTACATGATTAATGATAATGACACAGGTAATAAAACGTTAAATTATAAAGTCTGTATATTCGCGATAGTATTAAAAAGTTCTGAAAGGATTTTCAAGCAGTTTTCTGTAATAGATAGAGTGACTCTAGGAGAAAGTACAGTAAGGATTATAGTTTGCACTCGTGCGAAGGGGCAGGTCACAAGGTCAAATTCGACCGTATTGTGAATATCCGTGTATTATAATATGCTAACTGTGTGTGTATGTAAAGTAAAGGTGGTAGGTAATGTAAACCAGAAGTAGGAAATACCTACTACCAAAGTAATTACTATCAAAATCTTGGCCTTAGTCAAGATGCAGAGTAAATTTAAACTTCTTCTACGTAAAAACTTGTTTTATCGAGGTTATTCTTAAAATAAAATTTAATAAGTATTATAACACTTGGAAAATATTGAGTTCTTATTAATATAAGTTCTCTCTCGCCTTTGTTTAATTCCGATATAGTCGGACTTGTATCATGTTTAAGCATAACTAATCCAAGGTTAATAAACCGCATAACTAGGCATTATATCTGTTTTGATAGGAAGTCAAGTTTTATTACAGAGAATAATAATGTTCTAGATTCTATCGAACTTTGTATTATTAATTATTTTTAGTACCACAAGTTATGTTTCTCGCGTCTTGTTTCAGTAAATATTAATTAAAGTACATGTAGATAATGTTTTTTCTCAGCGATCACTAGCCAATTTACGACAAAAAACAAAAACACGACATTCGCTTAGCCTCTGCCAAACAATAGTTTCTATGGAAAATTATTGCTAAACAACCGTTAAACACTTGTCAAAATTATGTTTATCTTTTTGTGGTAAGCCGGAACGTTTATTTTCAATCCTAAAGTATGAAAATAACATCACATATACATGTATTATCAATTTAATATGAAAGTGCCGAGGTCTATATCATCAAAAATCCGAAGCTTTTGCTTTGAAGGCTTTTGGCGTATAAATTTAGTACAAATCGCAGTCACGCGAAACTACAATGCACTCAATGGTTGATTTTCCATTAGCAAGAAAAAATAAATACTTGGTCTATGTATTTTTTTTATTTCTTTTCGATGGACCATTTTTTTGTCAAATATAGTAAAATTGGTACAATGCTATTAGGTCCTTACATATGAAATTGGCGTTTTGTATGGGAGGAACAAAAAGTCGAATATTTTTTAATATAATATATTTAATTAATCAAAGTATGAACCATTATTTTCTATGCACTTTTGCCATCTTATAGGTAGTTCATTGATCCCTTTACTAAAAAAACCAGTCGGACGGGAATCAATAAAATCTTTGAAGGCGATTTGGACTGCCCCATCGGAGTTGAATTTTTTCCCTTGCAAGAAGTTATCCAAATTTCGAAAAAAATGGTAATCTGTTGGAGCAAGGTCCTGGGAGTACGGAGGATGTCTTAGACTTTCCAATTGAAGCTCTTCTAATTTAGTAGCCGTCTGTTGCGCAGTGTGTGGTCTAGCGTTGTCGTGAAGCAGCAGTGGCGTGGAGCGATTGACCAGCCTAGGTTGTTTAGCCGCTAGCTTTTCCATCATGGTTTGCAATTGCTGACAATAGACATCAGCCGTAATAGTCTGGCCAGATTTGAGAAAACTGTAATGAACAATACCGGCACTAGTCCACCAAACGCTTACAAGTAACTTTTTTGGGGTTAATTTTCGCTTGGGGCAGGATTTGGCTGGCTGGCCAGGATCCAACCATTGCGCTGAGCGCTTCCGATTATCGTAAAGAACCCATTTTTCATCACAGGTAATGATTCGGTTTAAAATACCTTCATTATTGTGCCGGTTTAGTAATGTAACGCAGCAGTCGACGCGCGTTTGCCGGTTTGCTTCAGTCAATTCGTGAGGTACCCACCTTTCAAGCTTTTTAATCTTCCCAATTTGCTTCAAGTGAATTAAAACAGTTTTATCACTAACACCGCAGCCTGCAGCTAACTCGGACGTGGTTTGCGATGGATCCGCTTCCACAATAGCCTTCAACTCTTCATTATCAACTTGAGTCTCAGGCCGTCCACGGGGCTTGTTCTGCAAGTCGAAATTTCCAGAACGAAAACGTTGGAACCAAAAACGAACTGTGTTTTCTTTTGCAACACGACCGCCATACACATCATTCACCCTTCGAGTTGTTTCCGCAGCACTAGTGCCACGGCGGAACTCGTACTCGTAAATAATGCGATATTTTAAGTTTTCCATTTTGTAAAATGAGTGACGCAAACAGAAAAAAACAGAAGAAAAAAAACAAATGAATGACGATCATCGAAGCACAAATACATGAGTCTATAGCTGTACAAATTTGAATTTGGAATTCCTTACCAAAGAGGAGAAATTTGTGATTAAAGTGGCCAGTACGAAAAACGCCAATTTCATATGTAAGGACCTAATATTATTGTTTATAGTCATAATAAAGAAAAATATAATTCGATTTACAAAAGGTTCGTCTATACGTTAGCTATGATGTCTATCTTTTTACATAGGGTCCGTTTCTTTGCGCATAGGTGTGGCCGATGTTTACCGATGTTACCTTATTCTGACCGTTCTTTCCAGCCGAAACCACTCACCAATTCGCGAATGAGAACTGGAGACAGCTGATGGACGATCTTGCACCTCCGATCATCAAGCAGATCGTGACCACCATAGTGAAATGCATCAACAAGTTCTTCGCCAACGTAACAGTAGAACAACTATTCAAGAATTACGATTATATCCAGTCTAAGAGAGATTAAAGTAATTAATTATCTACACTGTTTTTTTGTTTTCTGTGATGACATGGATTTATCCGAAACGTGGTCTGACTTATTTCTACGAAATCATTTGCATAATGAATTATCCATTAAATCTAAATTAATTATGTCAATAAAGTCTCATTATTCTTAAGATATCAGTTGATGTAGCATTGAAATTCAAGACGCATTCCGAATCGGCATTTGGAGGATGTTCTGCACTCAACTCCGAGGTTATTTTCATCATCATCTTCCTGACCTTATCCCACATTACGTGGGGTCGACACAACATGTTTTCTCCTTCCATTTCCCTCTATCACCCGTCATCTCAACACTCACCTGTTTCTTACACATATCATCTTTCACACAGTCCATCCATCTTTTCTTCGGCCTACCTCTTGTCACATATCCATCTACATTCATATTCCGAGGTTATTTTATAATATATAATATATTTCCGGACTTATACCACAGCATTATCATACCTTAAACTTAGCAGAGCTTGTACTGTGAGTGTAAGGTGACTGATATACTACATAGTTATATTTTTTTGTAAATACATATTTATGATACAAAGAAAACACCCAGACCTAAACCAGAAATTGTAGATAGTACAAAATTTGGTACCCCGGCGGGAATCCAACCCGCAACCTCTTGCGCCTCAGGCGGATCTTCGTCGTTCGCGTTAATAGGGTGATGATGATGAGACTATGTGTTATTCTAATACGTAAGCTACATTATTATTTTGGAGGTTTTGTCTGTTCACGTCCGTAAGTGGTAACCCTCTGAATCCTAACACGTGACCTCCGGGTGGTACTAAGAACAGTCTCTGGTGGTAGACTTCAGCCGCGGCTTGTCACCACCCTCCGGGCTGGGCCAGTGCGTGAAGCGATTTTTTCGTGTTTCGTAATGTGGTCCGGAGAAGCCATCTTCTAGGCCTTCATGCTCCATCTTAGACCACGTCGTCACTTTACATCAGGTGAGATTGTGGTCAAATGAAGGCTTAACAAACATAAAAAAAAAAAAAAAAAAAAAAGGTGTATGTGTGATTCACACACGATAGAAGTGAAACTTCAGTAAATCGACGAAAGAATAATAAGAAGAATAAAAAAAGAGTGTGTTTTGTTCAGCTACGACGCACGATTGGAGTCTACTACTTATCTATACTATAATATTATAAAGCTGAAGAGTTTGTTTGTTTGATTGTTTGTTTGTTTGAACGCGCTAATCTCCGAAACTACTGGTTCGAATTGAATAATTCTTTTTGTGTTGGATAGTCCAGTTATCGAGGAAGGCTATAGGTTATATAACATCACGCTACGACCAATAGGAGCAAAGATATAGTGGTAAATGTGTAAAAAACGGGAGAATTTATTTCATCTTTGAAGCCTTCCGTTGCGTGCGCCGTGAAAACGGTTCAAGATACACAAAAAATATGTATTAAAGAATAATAGCTCTTTTAATGATCTAAAAAACAGTCCGCGATAGTATGTCTATCTTTTAAGATTAACTCACAAAAACCGTTTTTATGGTACCTAATTTGGTCGAAATAATTTGTTTAAGTTGTATCAACAATTTATAATCTTTATTCAAATAAATATGTTGTTGGTTAAGAGTACTTCATCCATTATAACGCGGGTAGCACCGCAGGGCACAGCTAGTGAACTATAATTATGATATATATCGAATAGAAAAAAAAATGCTCAAACATAACAACTATATTCTACGAGTAGATGGCGGTCTTATCATTAAATGTAATTTAAACCAGTGTGGCCAGTAAGCTTTGTGATTAAATGTATTATAATTTAAAACTTTCTAAAAAGGTGTGTGTGCGATTCACACACGATAGAAGTGAAACTTCAGTAAATCGACGAAAGAATAAAAAGAATAAAAAAAAAGTGTGTGTGTGTCAGCTACGACGCACGATTGGAGTCTACTACTTACGAACTATAATTATGATATATATCGAATAGAAAAAAAGGGTAAATGAACGCATCTGCTAAAATGTTAAGAGAAACAAACATAATATATCTGTAATTATTCGGATTATTTATATTACTTCAATAAAGCGTATTACATAAAGTATGTTACAA
Source organism: Gymnoscelis rufifasciata (assembly GCA_929108375.1). NCBI lineage: Eukaryota > Metazoa > Arthropoda > Insecta > Lepidoptera > Geometridae > Gymnoscelis > Gymnoscelis rufifasciata. Next base: position 3,403,755 of record OV815302.1, on the reverse strand, counting down.
AATAATATAAATAAAATACAGCAATACCTCTTTGCGCGATACTTCGTAGTCTCAACTACGAAGTATCGCGCAAAGAAATTTAAATAAAGCATTGTATTTGTGTCTCTTACCATTTCCGTTTCATCTTTTTGCATCCGGTTTGAAATCACTACGATTCTATAGAAGTTTCACTTCAAAAAGGGTAAATGAACGCATCTACTAAAATGTTAAGAGAAACAAACATATATCTGTAATTATTCGGATTATTTATATTACTTCAATAAAGCGTATTACATAAAGTATGTTACAAAATAATATAAATAAAATACAGCAATACCTCTTTGCGCGATACTTCGTAAATTCGTCGAAATTTAAATAAAGCATTGTATTTGTGTCTCTTACATCATTTCCGTTTCATCTTTTTGCATCCGGTTTGAAATCACTACGATTCTATAGAAGTTTCACTTCAAAATTGTGAAGTTTCATCGTATATAATATTAGTATGATAGTAATTAGAGGTTTGCACATTGTTTCTTAACTGATAATTTGCGAATTCAACCTATGTTATTGTTATTAGCAACCGAATTGAATTGCTCGTTGGAAATGTTAGGCTAGAAGTAGATAACCCAGTCTACAGTCTAAACTTTAGATTGTAGATGACTGATTATGATGCTTTAGACTCTAAAGCATCATCATCATCGCAGGCGTAGCCGACATGTATCTACTAGGGTTTAGAAAAGTAAGCAATTTCTCTACTCCATAGATGGAGTTTGTTTTACACAAAGCAGTCCCAAATTCTTTTGACTTACCGTGTGCTTAGCCAGAACAAAAGTCATTGATGACAACTGGCACCCACATAATCTTTAACTACTATATTATGGTGTTTTATGTATGTACCATGTACACGATTTTACATTAAAATTCTCCCTAAAAAAACTCAAAACCTTTCCTCTAACATAAAATCCTTCTCTCTAACATAAAATTTGCATAAGCAATTTAAATTTTCATGTGTTTCTCTTTTTTAAGTTTTTTCTACTCATTACACAACATAAACCCCTGTTGGTTGAAACACAATATTTTGAATTTGAACTACAATAGTGCATAGGTAAATCTTGTATATTTGCACATACAGCACCAAAGATTTTCTGCCATTTCTATTTTGTTTGAGTGAACTATTTTAGGTGAACTAGATAAATTAGAACAAAAGGAAACTATAAGATACACAAATTTATTTGTTGAAGGTACCTATTCAACAGAGTTCGAGGACTAATAATAACTATAATTATAAAAATAATAACTATATAATTACTATAATTGAATAAATTGCGTTCCAGTAAGTAAGTTTAAGCAATATATCGAAAGCTTCCAATTCTGATCATATTGAATACTTTGCTAGGTTATAATTATTTAACAAGGTGTTTCAAAATTGGTATATAGCGACGAGTGGTTTTTGTTCCACGATTTTCGATTTGGAAGCCCATTTGAAATTGTAAAACTGTAAATTCATCTATTTCATGAGTGACGAACAGTAGGGTTTCAAAAAAATACCTATAACAATTAGTACTTATTATTATAATAATCATTAAATAACTTTTTAACTACTTCAAGAGGTTTAAATAAAAAGTGTGTGTATGTCAGCTACGACGCACGATGGGAGTTTACTCCTTACGAACGATAATTATGATATATAGCGAATAGAAAAAAAGGGTAAATGAACGCATCTGCTAAAATGATAAGAGAAACAAACATATATCTGTAAGTATTCGGATTATTTATATTACTTCAATTAAGCGTATTACATAAAGTATGTTACAAAATAATATAAATAAAATACAGTGAGACTACGAAGTATCGCGCAAAGAGGAGACCCCGAAAATGAGAAACGCTGTGTAATGTATTCCATCTCATTCTTTTACACGTTAAATCCTACAGATATATATGTTTGTCATTTTCTACGTAACGCCTCAACTTTTCGTGTTACACTTGATTTTACTCCTCATAAAATTTCCGTACCGGGCCTTATAACTCAAATCGTTTCTTAAGGAGTAAACTCCAAAAACAACTGAACTGAGGCTAAACATGACCTAGAGATAAGATTAGGATAAACAAAATTAAGTTCTATATTTATATATTTTTTTCAAATTATCTTAGATGTAATTAACATCACGGTCGCGGTTTTTCCACTTTTCGTGTAGGTATGTGTTAACGTCTCCGCCATATTTTTTTATATGATAGATAAAAAAAAATTAGGCTTCATTTGACCACAATCTCACCTGATGTAAAGTGACGATGTGGTCTAAGATGGAGCATGAAGACTAGAAGGAAGATGGCTTCTCCGGACCACATTACGAAACACAAAAAAATCTCTTCACGCACTGCCCCAGCCCGGATTGGTTTTATAAGTGGAAAATATATTCAAAAGCAGGTAATTCAGAAGGTTTTGCTCTAATACATAAACAAGAAAAATAAATGAATATTACAGAAATTTGCTCAAAAACTGCGTCCCCTTGTACCTTAATGGTCCACTTTAGACACGAATAAAACAAAAACTGAAGGGTCAGTGATATTTTTTTATTTTAATGCAAAGGTTATATAATTGGCTATTATTCCTTTAAGATTAATTAATAGTTTACTAATTAACTATAATTATAAGTTACCTTCACAAAAGAAAAACGGTTTTGCGTCTTTTTTTTTGTCTAACAATAAATGCCGACTCTGTTTAATTCAAAATTTCTTAATGACTAAACATACAATAAACATAACCCTTATTTTTAAATGTTAGTCAAAGTAATAAATATGTTATTATGTTATAAGATTTAATGTGTATGTATTGGACATATGCATTTTATTTTATTATGTTATAAGATTTTATAATAAGAAGTACCTACTTGTTTTCTCTGGAAATCTTTAAATGTTTTAAATTATTTAATAAAAAAAATTAAACCTGTTCCAAGTTATCATATTTTTTTATTACCTCATTACGACTTATTTGTAGACTTTTCCTTACTTGCAGACTTAGCCATTTCTTTTTTACTTGTCCCCTTAGCAGTATCCTTGTTACTATTGGTAGTTTTACTAATACCATTATCACCCGTAGACTTAACCGAATTAGAAGAAGGTTCGTAAGCATGCGCATAGTTCTTGAACAGATCGTCTATGGTCACATTCCCGAAGAACTTGTTAATGCTTTTAATCAATGTTTTGACGATTTGTTTGATGATCGGTGGAGCTATATCGTCCATCAACTGTTGCCAATTGTCGTTCAGGAATTTGTGCGTGGTGTCAGCTGAAAGAAAAGAAAAATAAATAGATTTAGTTATAGGTATACCTACCTATATGTATACTATTTTGTACGTAAAAGCTCTGTATTGTAATTTAAGCGTTTTTATATATTTCAGTCTCTATTTATAACTTGTATGTATGTACACTACATCTCTACCTACTCTTATTCTCATTTCTTCATCACCACAGGTTTTCTGTAAGAAAACTCTTATAGGGTTAAGCTTGCTTGAAAAAAACGTGATTCGGCGGCTAGTGATGAAACTCATGTCATAGAATAATAAATTACTACGCTCATGTCAATGACAGAGTAAATGATTTCAAACAAAAAGTGTTCTATGATCAAATCTCTTAAGTGATACGGTTTCTGAGATATTAGGGTAAGAAAAAAAAAATAAAGAAAGATTTTTTCTATGTTTTTTAGACCCAAATATCTCAGAAACCTTATCACTTAGGAGATTTGATCATGTAACACTTTTTGTTTGTAAAAATTTACTATCGATTGACATGAGTTTCATTACTGGCCGCCGAATCAAATTTTTTTTTCAAAATGGCGCGGCGGTTGAATATGTTTGCCAACGATGTTCGATGATCAAATTTACATCGGGTAAATACGTTATTTCTAAAAATTTTATGAAAAGCGTCTTCGCCGCGTGAAGTCTCTTGATTAAGTAATTAATAGAATAATAAGTTAAACTCATAACTGACTTACATAGCGTTTTGCTGCCATTGAAAAGGTTTTTGAACTGGAAAATGGTCTTCTCGATCTTGTATTGGTACTTCGGGCTGACAACTTTCATATGTTCACCTTTACTGTTGTTCGTCTGCGTGAGGATCCCGTTGAAGGATACTTCTATGTTATCTGAAATTATAGTTGTGTTAGGATACACAATAAAATAAATATATATTTCCGGACAATCCACACAACAACATCTAACCCAGTGATAAGCTCTAAGCTTGTGTTAAGGGTACTAGACATCTGATATATACATAATATAATAGACATAGAAATATTATTTATTATACATATCAAACACCCAGACCAAGGAGAATGTGTTGCAGAACATACGAACACAACATGACCCCTCCGCAGGAATCGAATCAAAGAAAGTATTTCATAATTAAATCAGTCTTTAGGACTCCTCGAGAACCGCCTGTGCTAGTTATAAACTGCGTTACAGCAAACTAATGGGCAAACCACTCTCTCTCTCTCTCTGCGCTCTGAGCTTTGGTTAGAACTGTTAAACTTGGATCAATGAAATAAAAAACAGAATAAAGGCTTTTTGGTTGCGTTTCTAATAGAATAGGAAGGTATCCCTCAGAACCGGCTATTGTATATTATCTGTATAATTACATTCTCAATTGAACAGTCTCCGTTTCATTAGGATAGCATTCGTAGTTCGGGAGATATTCTCGTTTAAGTGACTGAACTTCTCTATTTGGAACCGATTGAATAATAAATCTAAATTATAATATTATAATAATATTATAAAATATTAAAAATATTAAAAATATTATAATATTATGTAATGTGGATGCGATGCGACTTTCATTTGATAACCCCCATAACTTTTAAACGGCTCAACCGATTTTCATGAAACCAGGTCAAACACATTTTTCATACAAAAAAAAAAATTAAAATCGCTCTATCCGTTCGGGAGCTATGATGGAACAGACAGACACGTCAAACTTATTCTCCGGAAATATTTATTATTATTATTTATTTATTTATCTTAATATATATAAATCTCGTGTCACAATGTTTGTCCTCAATGGACTCCAAAACCACTTAACCGATTTAATAAAATTCGCACACCATGTGCAGTTCGATCCAACTTGAGAGATAGGATAGTTTAAATCTCAAATTATAGTAGCAATTTTAATTAATTGCTAATTATTTTTCTGTTATTATCTACAGGTTAACAAAAGTGAAAGATTGAAAGAAGTGTGTGAAGTGAGTAAAATAAATGTCTTTTTTATAGGTTGTCTATGATTTTTCTTGTTATGCTATTCATACGTGGTGGTACGAGACATAGACAATAGCTCAAAGAGTATAAACTATGTCTCGAAAGTTCAATATTCAACATAGTTTTCAATAATTTTATTCTGACATGGGTTTGAAGTACTTAATCATTAATTTTTTTTTTTTTTTTTTTTGCTAAAAGCTTTTGTGAAATAGTGGAGATTATCTATATTCTATCTATATAAATAAAAATGAATTGTTGTTCGTTAGTCTGATTAAAACTCGAGAACGGCTGGGACGATCGAGCTGATTTTGGTTTTAAAATGTTTGTCGTAGACCAGGGTAGGTCTAAACGGTGAGCAAATAAGGAAAAATTGCCGGGAACTTTTTTTACCTGTGCGACGCCGGGGCGGGCCGCTAGTTGTTTATAAATAAAGGAAGTGATTAACTTATAATTGAACTTACTGCACTTCACAATAGCGTCGCCTTTCCCTTCTATGGGTAATATGAGGATTTTACCGCTCATCTCGTATGTGGCTGTTAGACTTAAGTTGGTCTTGAAAACTATACCAAACACGCTGTCGCTCCCGATGGTAAAGCTGTGGATGAGATATCAATAAGATAGTTTCATAGTGTTTAATATGTATAATAAAAATATCTATATATGTATGTATATTATATTAAGTATGTCAGATATCTAGTACCCGTACCACAAGCTTAGGTTTACCACGGGGCTAGATGTTGTTGTGTAGGTTGTCCGGAAATATTTATTTATTCATTTATAGTAGTTTATTCATCATAGGAAACATTGTACACTTTCGTTAAGTTCTAATAATAAGTATTATATTCACACACAGAAAATACAGCAAGTGACACAAACAAGACGTTCAATATGAGATGGAACATAATAATTGAGCTGCCAAGTAGTGGCATTGCCAACAAAAACTATGTTTAATACAAATAATTCTATTATAATCCAATATGTTACAAATCCATCATAAAATAATAAAAATCATATTTGCGGTCCCAACTCTAGTTATGCATAATAAAAGGCTGAGAAAGAGGGTACCTCTTTGTCAGCCAAAATAACTGCAGCTTCAGTTCAACCGTGATCATGGCGCGTTATTTGTACCGTATTATTATTGTATTATTTTGTAGTATAGGTTAACTCGAAAGACAAACAATCATGGTAAATATCCCGTTATAAATCTAAATAGTATTGATAACCATGATAGTTCCAGTAGCACCGACTAGTTACCGAAGCTTTACCGCTAGCTAGCTAGCTAGAAGCGTTGACCGTTAGCTTCTCCTTTTTACCCGACTGCGCGACACAAAGGAGTGGAAATGTGTTTATCAGTCATGTATGTATGTTTGTATATTCCTTTGTAGCACTACACCTAGGCCGGTTTTCATTATTCATACGTCGATCGAATCCTCTTGGTCCGGCGAGTAGGCGTAATAAAGACGTTAGTGAAAATTCGACTACTTTACGCCATTTTTATAAATATAAAAAATAAAGTCAACTAAATATGCCCTGAATGTGTTTCCATACAAAGGTTGTCTGTAAGAAATTGCATAAGGCAATAAGACCGCCGTAAAGCGTAAATGTTACCTTACTATTTAATAATTTTGTATTTATGTTCATTGGTGTGTGTAATAAAGAATTTTCTATTCTATTCTATTACTGTTGGGTATAAAACAAAAAACGTTTACCCATAGAATGGGCATTTAAAAATATTTTTTAGTTTTTCAATATGTTTCGATCCTGTTAACCATTTAGGACCTTTATCGAATTACAGTTTCATAACAACCGATAGACTGCAAACATTCGCAAAAAAGTAAAGTTATATTTTTTCATAATTAGTAGGCTAGTAACCTCTACGATCAAGGAACTCTTTTCTCGTAAACTCGTGTTAGGAATCGCCATAGATAAAACTGTTAACCTGCAATCAATAAACTCCTTTATTATCTGTTTGCTGTCTCCGCTATGCTGCACTCTGGCGTGAGCAAATTGCACTTATCTTATACGAGTATATAGAGCTAAAATTCTCGTGTCACAATGTTCGTTCCCGTACTCCTCCGAAGCGGCTTGCCCGATTCTCATGAAATTTTGTGAGCATATTGAGTAGGTCTGAGAATGAGCCAACTTTTTTTTTTCATTTTGCAAAACAACGTTGGTTGGGTATGAAATATTAAAAACAGTGAATAGTCTAATTTATGCTCTAAGTAAGTTAAGAATAATGTTTTATGGAAATCCTGTTATTTCGCGTGTTAAAGTTATTTTAAAATAACTACAGTAGAGTCCGTTTATAATGACATCGAAAGGAATTGACAAACACGTCATAATAAGCGGACGTCCTCGGACATCATACAAAGCGTTTTATGAAATGAAAAACCTTTTTATGTAAATATGTACATATACTTAATATGTACTTAAAGTATTTTAATACAGAAACATAGTAATTATGTTCATACGTATACATACATATTAAATCAATATTTCACGTAATTAGCACATTATAACACATACAAGTGTATTTTTTACCGTAAGTAATCTGTAATTTTTGTCTGCTTTTGTTCAATTTCATTTTATTGTAATTTTATTGTAATATTTTTGTAAGATGATCCAAGAGGAAGGTCGGATATCCGCTCAAAGCCGGAACGGGCCACCATTTGTAATATTACCTAATAATAATATTTTTCGCAAATAAATCCTTACCTACACGCGCGCAGATTTACTACCCAAGTACATACTTAAAATAATTAACTTCCTAAGTGATACATAATAACAGTGTCGTTAATTATCAGCGTCTGTTCAATGAATTAATTAACATTATCAACAATGCTTGTTATTCTTTGTTTTGATACAATTTCCTGTATAAAAACATTGATTTTTTTACCTCAATCGGTACTATTAAACGTAATATTGAAACAATGAATCGTAATGGCTTTTATTAATGACTGTTAAATCATAGATAACAAATAACAAAGATAACAATTAAAACACGTGCTTAAACGGTGAAGGCAAAAATCGTGAGGAAACCGGCATATTCTGAGAACTTTGAAGAGTTTGAAGGACATGTCAAAAAAAAAACTTATATTAACATATTTATGTATGTTTTATAAAAATTGTTGTAAATATTAATGTTAATTAAACTATATTATAATAAAAAAATATATAAAAAGGATATACCATTGATATGACTGTTCCTATATATTTTTTAAATTTAGTTGAGAAGCTAATTAAACACACCCTCGCTTTCTTGTTGTTATTATATCAATATTGGTGTTCTTAACATGACAACACTTAGATGGAAATATAATTTTGCTAAACAATAATTACGATAAACTAATTACGATTTTGTGAGTCAAAGTGAAAATGTAATGAAAATATTTTTATTCAGTAATAAAAGGTTCATAGTATTACTAGCTGACCCCAAAACGTTGTTTTGTAAAATGAAAAATAGATAGTAGCCGATTCCCAGACCTACTGAATACTAATATAAAATTTGGTGAGAATCGTTATAGCCGTTTCGGAGGAGTAGTATAAATTTAAAACGGCAGTTACATATTAAATTCGATGAGCCTTGTTTGTTAAAATCAGTGACGGTGGTCCAAGTTATAAAACTAAGCGTTACTTGATTTTCAAGAACTGCGTACTTAAGTGATCGTGTGTATTTGCGTGTCAAAGTAAAGTGTGTAATGTATAATACTTTATTGTACACCATTAAAATTGTTGCTTAGAATTATTTCCGTAACCTGAACTCGTAGACAAACGGGGGGATACATACAAAATTGATAAAATTGTTTTACTAGTTTATTTTTTCTGTAATGTGCTGTTGTGTCCAAAATAAATGCTTTTCTATTTTGGACACAACAGCACATTACAGAAAAAATAAACTAGTAAAACAATTTTATCAATTTTGTATGTATTTGTAGATTAGATTTATGATTTTTGTTTTTGTCAGACTTTTCTTCGTTTCATCTCATATGTTCATCATCATTATTTTACCCGCATGAAGCCCACTGTTGCTAATAGACCACTTGCGTAGATTTTCTGTTAGTTTGGTAAGAAGCGGCCTCCATCCACCGTTAACCCGTGGCCTTTAACAAGTCACCCATCCACCTATTTCATGGACGTCCTACGTTACGAAGCGTAAAATCAGTTACGGATAAATTATCAAAGATTCCTAAAATTTATTCTGTGACATTTTTTATACATGGCATACACTTCTTTCGTAAATAATCATATAAGATTAACAAACCGAGATTAAGAAACTTGGAATTACGATTTTCTTTTTTATAAAACTATATTATGTAGGTATATCTATTATATTTAGGATATCAGATGTCTTAGCACCGGTTACACAAGCTAAGAGCTTACCACGGGTCTAGATGTTGCTGTGTGGTTGGTCTGGCAATATTTATTTATTTACTTATTGATGTTACTGGAATATGTCATTCCTATTAATTTATTCGTTGCTTCATGTGGTGTCCAAAGGTGTTAAATTTTAGATACCCTGACATGAGCCCCTTTGGGTCTTTACAGTCCGACCGCGATGTTGTTCTATTCAGTTTTAGTCTTACAGCGATCTAGTATTGTATTATAAATAAATAAATATTTCCGGACAATCCACACAACAACATCTAGCCCCGTGGTAAACTCTTAGCTTGTGTTACGGGTACTAGACATCTGGTATACTTAATATAATATACATACATACATAGATATTTTTTATTATACATATTAAACACCCAGACCAAGGAGAAAGTGCTCGCAGAACATACAAATACTTTCACCTTGGGCGGGAATCGAACCCGCTACCTCTTGCGCCGCAAGCGGACTCTCGCCCACCGCGCCACTGAGGTAGTCGACTAAATTATATTTGACAACCAAGTCAAATCGAGATGACGTCATATATCTTCTAACCACTTTTACTAATATTTATTCCTTACTTCACTTTGTTAATGTTGGAATCCTTAAGGCCGTGCAACTTAGCGCCCGTGAAGGCCAGCTTCAGTCCATTTCCATCCACGTGAATATCATCCAGTTCAACGGGATCTATGGACCCTACTTCCATCTCCGGGATGCCTTTGGAGTACTCGGGGAGAGCTGAGTTAATCTGCTCCTTGATGCAGTCGGAATAGTTCGCTATGCTTACATCGCATTGGGTGATGTAAGATGCTGTAAAAAAAATATACATCTGATAAAAAATACAGTTTTTAAATAACCTCGGTTTAAAGTCAACACAATCAATTCCAAATGACTGTCAATATAAAATATTTTATTTTAATACAGACAGTATTCAGTATTCATTGATATATTTCTTTTGTTTGCATACACAATACTTAGACACGACAAAATACACTGTGACAAAAATGTTGCAAACATTGATTAATTTAACACTCTAACTAAAATATAATGATAATAAATAAATAAATGTGTCTATCGCACAGACAGATCGTATTTATATTAGTAAGAACAATGATTCTATTTTGCTAGCTTATTGTGTCCCACTGCTGGACATAGGCTTCCCCTATTCCCTTAAGACAAAGACGAGGATATACATATGTAAATAAAATAAAAGGTAAAATATTATAAAGCTGAAGAGCTTGTTTTTTTTTAATTTATTTTATTTCAGAAACTTCTAGTCTGTATTATAAAAAAATACATGAATCCCGCGGGATAAAAAACGGGCAACGTCGTAGCGTAAATGGTAGCTTATAGCTTTCTTCATTAATGGAATTTCCAACACTGAAATAATTTTTGAAATCAAACGAGTATTATATGACATTAGCTCGTTCAAGCAAAAATCAAACAAAAACTTTTTTTTATTTTTTTAAATATTTTTTTTTATAATATTGCAAAAAAATTTTAAGCATTCAGGATGTTTTATTTATCGTGTTTATTCGCGGACCCAACCAATAATATAAAAATAATATTATTATTTTCTTTTTGCTATGTAGATCCTTTTATGAAATAATAAGCCTATGCTTAAAACTATAAAACTAGTTGACAGCAGTACAAATATCAGTTTGTTTAAGTAAAATAAATTCCCAATAGGATTTTCGCGGCAACCTAAGAAAATAATACAGGCTTTCTTTAATTAATAATTAATTACTGTTAATAAAGTACAAAAAACTTACGAAAGAACTTTTCGCAATAACAACTGCAGACGAACACCAATACAACTATAAACACATCACTTTTGAAATACATTTTTAATTATTATTAAATATTATTTTATTTATGTTATCATCCGATGTTAACTACATTACTTTATTTATGTACTAAGTTATCATTGGCAGCTAATTACGAACTGGATATGACTAAATATGGCTCGATTATTTATCACAATCGCTTGTGAGATAATGCAGGATAAAATGCAGCACGAGATGAAAATAAGAATCAAGGGTTCCGTGTGTTCGTCATTTAACCCTTAATTCGACGGTGTGCACTATACTTCCCGTTGAATGTATAAAATTCTACCTAAAAAAATAGACAGTATATCTTGGAGACACGGTGTATAATAGCATCCTCTACTATCGAAGAAAGCTGTAAAAAATCGGTAACGCAAACACATTGACGAGACGCGAGCAATCGCTGGCGAAATGGCGGGGAGAAGGGAGGGGCGTCGCGGCCTCTCGGTAAGTTGCATTTTTTTTCATTTTTTACGGCTTATTTTGTTGAAATTTCCTTGAATAGTACAGATAACTTATGGAGAAAGCTGGTTACAATAGTTTGTTTGTCTTACTAAATTCCGTTTAGTTTTTATGACACCCACAACTTGCATGTCCAGTATACTTCCCGTCGTCGAATTGCTAATGAAATGATCGCTAAATACTATGTCCAGTATTCTTCGCCTTGTCAAAGTAGTAGAAAACAAATTATAAAATCGTATGTCTAGTATTCTTCCCGTTGTCGTATTATTATAAAATTAACTTTTGTTGTTTGTTGTAATATTTTTTAGGGATCCACAGATAAAACTGCTGTTCCTTACTATTTTTCCTTTTCAGAGCTTCAAGTCTAGCGGACAACGCATAGTAGCATTGGTAACGCCTGAAAATGCTCTTTCTGATATAGATACTGGCACGGAAGCTTTACAATGAAGACGCAATTTATGTCAATAGACCTGAAGAATTTTCTTCCTCACCATGCCCTTCCATCGACTCAAGTATACACAATTCAACCCAAAATAATGATGTCAATAGACAGTGATGAGACTTACTTTGAAGGTGAACATTTCATGGTGTCAAGAAACTAAAATATTGCCCGTGCCAGCTAGAACAGCTGTGTGTTAGAGATGGAAGACAATATCAATTATGAGCGACCTATGTTGACTCCTATTGTTTACAACGCGCTACCACCGACTGGTGAAGTAAATTATAACGCTTTACCAAGTTTGGCTTCATTGATGTTGGTTGCGTCCCCGACGTTTCGTCCATTGCTTCGTCAACACCAAGAATAACCAGGCGTAAAAGAAATTTACGTATTCAAGCTGTTCCTACTGTCCAAGCAAAAAAGACCATGAAAACACTGACTGTGAACTACAAATGAAAAAAAGGACAATTCAGACATAAGGCTGATATAATATAAGGAATTTAGTATGTTAACACCTATATGTAACCACATGATGCAACAAATAATAAAAAATAAATAAATAAATAGATATTCCGTCAGACGACTGTTATTAGTTTACAAAATACTGACTCTCTTTTGGACTTTTTTTATATATTCTTCTCTCCAGATGTACTCAGTAAGTTCTGCAAGAACGATAATCCGAACATACAATGCTCCAAATGCAAGCAAAGGTTGTGCTTGGTTTCTCAAACTGGTTTTAATAATTTCCACAATAAATAAGCTGGTGGCAAATAACAATAAAATATTTTGGTAAATAACTAAAACATGTTGAAACTAATTATTATTAAAACTTAAGACTGATTGTGAAAAAACGTAAATATGGAGACTGCATAGATAAGTAATTGTTATCTTGAAAACATAAGTGAGATTTGAATACTTATAAGTCCCTATTAGTAATGTAAGCGTAAACAAATACCAAATACCTATGTGAACAATTTGCCAAATTATAATAAGCATTTTCCTACGGAATCACTTGTTTTTTAACCCCCGACAAAGAAGAGGGGTGTTATAAGTTTGACGTGTCTGTCTGTCTGGGACACCATAGCTCCCTAACGGATGGAGCGATTTCAATTTAGTTTTTTTTGTATGAAAGGTGAATCTGACGCAAGTGTTCTTATACATGTTTCATGAAAATCGGGTGAGCCGTTTAAAAGTTATGGGGGTGAGAGTGGGGAAGGAAAACCGAAAATCTGCAAATATACTCGAGTGGGGTATCAAATGAAAGCGCATCGCGTGCATATTACAAAATATTATGGTGTTTTACATAATATAAGAAAATAATGCAATGGAATAGTAGATTTTTGTTTACTTTTTAAAATTAGATTTATACAATTATTTATTCGTTCTCTTCGGCAATGTGAAATATACTGGACGTGATCGGTAGGCATCAATTTCTTACGAACTTGGTAACGTCCAGTATACTAGACGTAGATTTTTCAGGAAACTGAAAGAGGTAGATTTTTTTAAATATGTTTCTTAGAGACCTATACTAAACTAAATTACTAAATAATAACTTAAATTAATAAAAAAATTACAAATTTTAATGACAAAAAAATCTGTCTAATTAAGGGTTAACCTGATAATATCGCGAATTGACGGCAAGTTTATATATTTTTACTTTTTTTTTGTACTTTGTATGACATATTTTAAGGTTTATTTTCTAAAACCCACAAGGCATTCATGGACAGGTCAACTTAAAGTTAATATAAATCAAAACTAAGAATAATCAAGGAAATAACATTTGTATTGACAGTTCGCTTACATTTTTTGCACTGAGTTGAGAAGCGAATATAACAACCCTGCTTTCATCGTGGGTATTAATTAATACTGGTATTCTTTTAGCGATACAGTTGCGGTAGTAGTTTGTATGCATACTGTACAATAAATAATTTATTTATGAATTTATGAAAAGTTGTTTTCAATTCACTTTTCTTTTACAATAAATATAAAAAAAAAACAGTCAATGAACATTTCTATTCCATGGCTAATGAAAGCAAATTTATACCATATAAAACTTCTCTATTGGTTCAATTAATTTTACTTTGTTATTAATTGCCAAAGTTAGCGCTGCCGATGCGGGAATAACAGTTCCCAGTTCCCAGTGTTCCCATTTCTCAGTGTTCCCAGTTCCCAGTGTTCCCGGTGGCGCTGTACGGAGCATTTTTGCCTAGCATCGGTGTTCCCGCCGGGCCCCAAACGTTAAAAGCCTTATTAAAAACACTGTAACGATATAGAATATGAGCTATGTTTTTTTAGGCTAATGTTGATTTGACGTTTGAGTTATTACTCAAAAAATAGAATAAAATTGACTTTTTGCGTAAAATTAGTTTTTAAATTAATCACAAAAGGTTCCTAGATATTATACACCCGCTTTGAAATGTGTAATTTCGTCGTATCCTATGAATAAGATTACAGTCGCCAATGTTACCTTTTATTTTTATAGTACGTGACCTTCGGGTGGTGCTAAGAACAGTCTCTGGTGGTAGGCTTCTGCCGCAGCTTGTCACCACCCTCCGGACTGGGCCAGTGCGTAAAACGATTTTTTCGTGTTTCGTAATGTGGTCCGGAGAAGCCATCTACCTTCTAGGTCTTCATGCCCCATCTTAGACCACATCGTCACTTTACATCAGGTGAGATTGTGGTCAATTGAAGGCTTAACTAACATAAAAAAAAGTATTTAGATTAATTTGAAAGAAAAAATTAAAACTTAATAAATAAAAAGTTAATACTTAATAAGATTTAAAATTGGTCACAGTAAAATTGTTGTGCTCAGCCCCGCTTAAAGAAGTCACAAAAGTGTTTAAGTAAACATATTTTTTTTGTAAAAAAATAAATAAAAAAAAAGAAGTTTTCTACAACATGTTAATACAAGAAATTAATATAAACTCGCTTTTCCCACATCTAGGCTGCATATGGTTAATGTATCTTTTAAAGGACAATGGGAATCTTGTAGTAGAAGCGTATACGCTTCTACTACAAGATTCCCAAAGAATTGCAACAAATAATTATTTTAAAGTTTTACAACAATAATAAGCTGGAGGTTTTGGTTGGTTTTGGAGGTTTTTTCTGTTCACGTCCGTAAGTGGTAACCCTCTGAATCCTTACACGTGACCTCCGGGTGGTGCTAAGAACAGTCTCTGGTGGGAGGCTTCGGCCGCGGCTTGTCACCACCCTCCGGGCTGAGCCAGTGCGTGAAGCAATTTTTTCGTGTTTCGTAATGTGGCCCGGAGAAGCCACCTTCTAGGTCTTCACTTCATGTCCCATCTTAGACCTCATCGTCACTTTCCATCAGGTGAGATTATGGTCAAATGAAGGCTTAACGACCATAAAAAAAAAAGCTAGACTTTCTAAACGCTTCTTTGCTGTAGTGTAAAAAAAGCGAAGCGACCAGGTACGGTAAATTTATTTCCTATTTTTTAAGTACAATTTGTTTTGTATTTTATTTTTACGTTTCTAAGATTTGTAAAATCAAACAATGGAAATAAATGATTTTATATCGTGTGTTTTCTTGAATTTAATTTGATCCTTGTTTATATAATACCTATTTCATACAAATAACTGTTTCATTCAGACGCCCTGAGAACTATCTTAACAACTTTAGTGCTTAAGGTACATGTTGTTTATAAAACAATCATATAGAATCGATTATGTCGGCTTTAATTGTAATAGTTCTTCTTAGCAATATAATAATATGACAGACACCATTAATAATCAATCATGCTTTAATTATTATAACACGGGCTCCGTGACTTCATCAGAATTAAACGTGGATCGTAAAGTTCTATTTAATTTCATGAAGGGTTTTAAAATGTAAGGAATATTTTTTTTTAAATATTCGTAATTAAATTAAAAATTACTCGTAATTTACACTCTCCTTAGTAAGTATTTGAAGCCTTATACAATATAATAATACAGGGTGTTTCATAATTTGTATATAAAGCGGAGAGGGTGAGAATGGCAAGCACCAGGCGATTATTTGGTTTCTAAAACTTCGATTTGGACGCCTTTTTTGTAGGAAAAAGGCCTCAAATATTTTTAGCCTAACCTTATCTCTAGGTCATGCTCAGCAAATTAGCATTTTATTTTACCCGAGGAATAATTTAAAAAGTAAAATAAAATCCATACCAATTTTGAAACACTTTGTATATAAATATTTTTGATGTGCAAAATATGGCATGGAAGTGCGATTACAGACAGTTGAATGTATTTGAGTCGTTGCCTAGCTGTGAGGCGCAGCTAAACATTAAAAATAAAATATACCGACACATCGTATTGAGAACCTCATCTTTTTCCGTTAGTCAAACAAACTCATCAGCGCCTACATTATTATTTTAGTTATTGGCTAAACAAGCTCAAACTTATTGATTAGGCGTTTTCTACTGCTCGAAAAACCAAAGAAATAGGGCAATGCCAAAACGTGAAAAGCTAGCAATAAAAAAACGACACCTGCACGATTTTCAAAATTAAAAGATAAAGATAATAGTTATTTATTTCCTACCAAACAATAATAGAAACAGAAATACTTGTAAATACACAAAAATTTAAACATTATTTGGTAGAAAAACTGTCTCTTTCTCAGCATGTGCCAGGTTACTGGCATGCTAGTAACCGCGCTGGTCTTCCGACAGAACCAATTGAACGGACAAACATAACAAGCACACAATTACAATAAAAAATCAAGCAAGGAGGAAGTGAACAAACAAAAATTAACTTACATATAGCAGATGTAAGATCTTGGCGAGACAAATAAGCTATATTCATATATATGTATATATATAATAATAGCACGTACATACAGCGAGTGCCAGAACTCTACAACAGCGTGGCATCTATAGTCTGTTACAGCTTAAAGCTTGCCAAAGTTCACCTCGTTTCAGTTTCAGTACCGCGTCTGACACCGACAGGAAAGCACGCGTCGCGTTTCACAGTATAAATCACGTTACGAAACTTAAATCGTGAATCAGTAACAATTTTTCAGTAACAGTTTTGCTAAGTGGCTTTAAGCTAAAATGTTATAAGAATAATGCGGAAATAAAATGTTCAAACGACATACTGCAGTGGATTGATTATATTGTTAGAAGTTTGTTCATATCGTTCTAGATAAGTAGTCGGTTTTGCAGCTTTTTCATTAGTTTGCGGGATTACAGTGCTTATTTTATGTCACTTTTACGTGGGTAAGAGATTCGTGTGTAATATCTATGAGACAGGGTGTCTCTTGAATGTAATATATTAACGGAAGAAATTCACGAATTTTTGTCCCAAAAACAGGGACTGAAATGGAATGTCTAGATGTCTATATAGTCTTGTGTTTGCGTGATTGTAGACGCAGATAAAATAGTGGTTACGTAGGTTAATTACAAAGTTATAATTAGTTTGGAAATTTTCTAATCTAGACGGCTCTTTCCGGACAACCTAAATAAAGAAATGCTTGACACGAAACTTTTGTAGGTACTAGGTCTTACTACGGCGCCAGGTGTCTTCGAATTGTAATATTGTTTTGGAAATACGCAGTGTCTACACCCGTCCTTAGGAATTGCAAATATGTTGAATATGTGAACATATGTTTTATACCTTTGAGCAAAATCAACTGTAACTAGTTTAGGACTTGGTTATCATGCCCTACTTCTTATATAACCACAGCAATGCAGACTACCGTATTATAACCGAATTTTACTAAAAGCCAGGATCCTCGCCAAACTGATATTTATTTGTTCGTCCTTAACCAAAATGTAGGGGTTTTTGAGAGCTGTTTTTACAATTAAGTGTACATTATGGGTCTGGCTCTAAGTTGTTTACAGCTGTTGCTAGTGATTTAGGTACCCAACCTTTTTTTTATATATACAAAAACAATGAAAGGCTTTGTCGCATCGCCTTATCGGAAAACAAAAAATACTTATAATATAATAAAAACAAAACCGTACCCACACTTCCACTTTAATAACAATAAAAGAAAACTATTCCCTACGAAAGTACTTAACAACGAGATAATACAACATTTTTGGCTTGTCAGTTATTGGATTTGATAGTAAGCTAATAACACTGTCCAATATCTAAATTATTAAGAGAACCAAAAATATTTCTTCGATCTTCTTCACACCGCACACAGTCCATCAGGACGTGTTGGATATATTCTATGCTGTTGCAGGTGTCACAGTTTAGAAAATCTACTTTTTTCATTAGTAAACCGAATTTGTTTGATGGAATGTGTTCGGAGCGCAATCGGAGGGCCGTTACCAACCCAACTGTGTATTATTATAAGTATAACGACAAGATACTGATACCCTAGAATAAATAAATCTATTCTATACTTTTATTATAAGACTGAAGTGTTGTTTATTTTATTTTTTGTTTGTATGCGCTAATCTCAGGAGCTACTGGTTAGATTTGTAATATTCTTTCAGTGTTAGACAGCCCATTCATCGAGAAAAGCCATAGACCGGCAACACGTGTAAAGCTAGCAAATAAATATTTCCGGACTAATAATCACAGAATATTATTACCTAACCCCAAACTAAACATAGCTTGTATTGTGGGTGTTTGGTGACTTCAATACTATATAGAATAGATACTTTTTTTGTTAAAACATACATGACATACTTATGATAATTGTAGATTAAAGAGTAACTATTTTCTTTATGGTAGATTATGCCTATCAGTCCATTTTGATAAAAATGTGTTCTTAGTAGTTGGTTTAAATATTTTTGATTTTAAAATGTTAGACTTGCTAAAAGGCGGACGGACTTAAAATATACATGCTACATTCATTTTTATAAAGTACCTATCTTATGTTAGGAATTGAAAAAGAAAGTGTTAATTCCTAAATGACTTCCAGTTATTATTTACTGAAGAAGGGATTGTATATAAACCGATTTCAAACATAAATATGATTGATTACTACTGAAAGGTTGTTTAACTTCTTATTAATTATTCGTATTGAAGTTTGAGTAAAATCACTATAAAAGCTTTGACAAGATAGCCTATTTGGTAAACGTCTGGCGCCTGATAAATTACGGAACTGTCTGAAAGGTCTGCTACATGTTTTATTATAAACCAAACAATATGTATCTTAACTTAAAATGAAAAAGAAAATGTAGACTTTGCCCTTAATGGATTTCAGCTATGTATTTATACTTATGGTAAAAACAAGTTTTTGTTTCCCGGGAATCATACATCATTTAAATGAAATAAGTATATTGCTTGAAATTTGGTAAACATTATGTAGGTGTCAGGTTATTCATACATTTCTACATACTTCGTCAATTCAGCCTTGACATTGCCAATATATTGTATCTAAATCGCAGTGAAATCAGGCGAGAGTTACTTTAGCAATAATGGTATCATAATAAACATTATGTTATGACTTAAAACGGGTAACACTGACTGATGATGATTTTGACGGTTCTTGTGTTTTCCGATATTTCGACGTTGTTACAAGCGCCATGATCTCGGCAATAATCGCTAGTTCGGTAATCTATCGTATCGTAAATTTATATATCGGTAAAACTAGAAAATGATGGTATGTTACCCATTAAACATGTTTTTAATATTAAATTATAAAAAAAATCAGATACATAAATTTGAGTTTTTATCAATCGAATGACCTAGTCAAAACGGTTAAAGCTAGGAACTCAAATCCGAACCTTAAGCTATTATTTTTGCTTAAAAAAGTATGTAGGGCAATCTTTAAAAAATCCCCTTTAGTCTTTCTCAACATATATAGGCAGTAAAAGTAAAATAACAATCGGTCAAGTATCAAGACAACCCCAACAACGGCATGGCTAACTCTCTTTTTATCTTAGGTAGCTTAGAATACACATAAACTTAAGCATTTGTCAGCGTAATTTTCCTATATCATTTATGTGTGATATCAATATTTTTTACCCGATCTTACATTCAGATATTAAATAAATGACATTGGGAAATTAACGCTCTTTAAGGGCTGAAGGCAGACCCATGTAGGCTTACTGCCTCACTTTCTTCTTGGTCTCGGTGTTTAATATGTATCCTAAAATATTTATATTATGTATGTCCATTATTTAAAGTAAATCAGATGTTTAAACCCGTAACAAAAGCTTAGAGCTTACCATGGGGCTACATGTTGCTGTGTGGATTGTCCGAAATGATTTATTTTATTTATTTATCTACAAATAGCTTCGATATACAAACATATATTTTTGTAGTTAGATTTAACCTTGCCAGAGATAAAACCGTTTTTATATACAGCTTCAGTGCATTTAGAAAAAAAATACTTAGCTGTGATGATGTAAAGTGCTTTGCGCTATAAAAATCGCCATTCACATAATTTGGTCGACCGATGATATTCTTTTATTTCGAAGGTGCTCATAGATAGCTCAAGGCTGTTTCGAGCTTAGCTTTTGCAACACAGATAATAAATGTAAGATGTGTCATTATTTGTCTAGCTAAAATTATAAAAAACTAAATGAAAGCCTATTTTAATGAAACTGGAAACTTAAAACTTGGAAGAATAATTCCTGTGAGATTTGCGAAGAAACTGCTGCGAATCCGCGCGGGCGTATACAATAGTTAGATAAATGAAAATGGTTAGAAATGACATAATACACATGTCAATGATTAGTTATGTCGATAATACACATGGCAATGATTAGTTATGTAGATAATACACATGACAATGATTAGTCATGTCGATAATGCACATGTCAATTGTTAGTTATTTCAAGAGCTCTATATTTTAATCATTATTTAACCTTACTCAGTCAGTCTTATTATATTATGTGTACAAATATATAATATAACGTAAACACCCGTAGACAGACATATTATTTGTCACTTAACATTTTCATTTTAAACAAAGATCTTATTATGATTTCATTTCCTCTTCAAGTAAGGTTCATGCCACTTAGGTCGGGTAAGAAAGGGTCAAATTCACGTCAAAATGGACCACACCCTTAATAGACATTAAGAGTTATGGTCATGCCCTTCCTATTAACATGCAAGGTGGTGTTAACCCATCATTTTAGACTTGATTTATGGACCGACACTGTATCCTTGAATAAGTTTCGGTAAATAGTAAAATAAACTATCATAGACCCTATTATTGGGTCATACATATTAACTGAAATGTGCGGTTTGTTATATTTCATAGTATAACTGTGTGTTTTAACGTATGGTTTTACATTTCATTCATAAATAAACAAAGAAAGGAATAATAATATCTATTGAATTCATGACATTCGTAATCATTGTTAATGATCATTATGATAAATTGTCATTATTTATATTTTGTGTACTTAGTTATAAATTAGACATTATTTTAATTAAAAAACCGTCAAAACATGGTATGTTACCCGTTTTAAATCATAATTATTATTTTAATTGTTTATATGAATTATGAATGTACATAGTTCAGATTTTGACATTTAAATTAATTGTGATATTAGTTATTATTATATTTAGTCTTGACATTGGGCAACCACGTTAAAACTCATATTGTGACTTAAAATCTATATTATCAATAAATGACTATTATTATGACTAATAATCAGGCATTTTCATAAAACTACATAGCCTCGAGTTATACAAATTTACAAACAGTTTTTGTATGTACACCGACTTGCTGCATTGCCAATGCATGTCTAGTGAAAGTGTCACATTTGTATTCTTACTTGAGCTGGTTTGTTGAGTGACAGTTGAGACACAATTTTTTTTCACAAAAAACGCGACATACGGAAATGAGTGTACCACTTCATTTTCGTATCTTTATAGTAGATATTTGTTTATGAACATTGTTACTTTCAATCGAAGTGGCCTGTTTTAGTCTAGCTAAATAATTGTAACCTTTTAACTGAAAATAAATAAAAATTCTAACTCTAAGAAAAATATTCTTTAAAAAAGTTACCTACCCTGTGAACCCGGCTTAATCTTAGAAGAGTCAAGACTTTCCGAAATTGCAGGTTTCAAAATCATTCCGTAAGAACACAATTGGGCTACTGATCGATTGTAATTAAAACCACGGGAACTTACAACAACGATAACACAGGTTTCAAGACACTCGAACGGTCTCTAGGACCATAGGTCACTACTTATAGGTAAAAGGTCATTTAGCTAGAGGTCAAGTAACTATTACGTGACATGATAACTATCACCATTATCACAGTGATCTATTGTCACTATCAGCTGATCGAATGCTACTATATATTAGCAACAAGATTACCTGATATTTATGGCCTGATTACGTCTAAGGTAATCTAACATATGGTAGAATTGCATGTGCGGTCTAGCCCTTAGGATGATAAGATACACGCATAAAGTTAATGGCAAGACTATAAAATCTCTTTCAATCTAGAGGACATTGAATTGGGGTTAAAGCTCTCTTTATCTCTCTTAGCTTTTTATGAATTTGTGGCATATGTACTTTTTTTGTAAGTTATTTTGTTTTGAACTTATACTAGTCTAAAAATTATAAGCTAAGCTAATATTGCATCGTGATGCATATTTTCATACAAAATGCCAGCTCTATCGGGAGCCGAGAAGTGGTAGATTTGATTGATCAATTGTCAGTGACTGACTGACCCAGATTTCTCTATAACCATTGAATAATATACTCGAAGATGGTGAAACATGCCCTAATAGTATATTGTCTTCATGTGAAAACTAGGTAAGTCTAAGATTTTAATGACGCACACGCAAAAGTAAAAATGTTGGAGGTAATTTGTGTAAATAATATTTTTTTTACGTAAATGAGGTTCGCTGACCGGCCAGGTAGGTTTCATCCAAATATTTATTGAATTTCTAGAAATGAGATTTACACCCGCTTTCATAAAAATATGTCACATCAGACTCAGGAGGTTAATAAAACTTTTGATAAAAAACGCTATTCAACCAAATTCGTGCTAATTCGTGTAATAACTGTTCAATATGAGAGCGAGCAGTGAGAGATCGCTCACAGCGATAAGGCCGCCCTTTGTACTCCAATGTATTGTCTTGTTATTGTTTGCAGTTTGTATTTTATTTGTGGTGTACAATAAAGAGTTATCTATCTATCAATATAACCCGCAAAATAAAACATAAATAGCCTTTTTGTGTGACTTATGTACTTTTTTTTTTATTATTTCAGACAAATCTAGCCCTTTGCTTCTAAGCTTTTGTCACGGGTCCTAGATATCTGATATAGTTAATATAATAAACATAGATATATAGACATTTTTATTATACGTATTAAACACCCAGGTCAAGGAGAAAGTGCTTGCAGATTATACAAACACTTTCACCCTCGGCGGGAAACGAACCCGCTACCTCTCGCGCTGCAAGCGGACCCTCGCCCACCGCGCCACAGATGCAGTCACCTTTTTGTTTTTATGGATAGATCTTTAAATTGGTTTAACCAAAGGACCAAAGATATCTTCTGATTAATACAAGTCCTGTCTTTGTACGAAATCAAATTGATGATCCTGATTATTATTTGTTTCCGTCTCCGTGTCACGTCTGCGGCATTTGCAAAGATTTCCGTATACGTGACTTAGAAAAGTAGACGGTATTTTTGTTTTGATCTCAGGTGCATTTCGAATAACAAATATTCGCTTCTTAGAACTTGTTCTGTCTAAAGTGAATGATGTTTAAAAGAGATAATGAAAGAGGCTTTATTTAAACTAATATTATAAATAGGAAAGATTTGTATGTTCATAAACAATAGGCTCCGAAACTACTGAACGTATCTGAATAATTATTTCACCAATGGAAAGCTACACTATCCCCGAGTACTATAGAGTTTATTTTAAAAAAAGAATAGGGGAATACAAAGTACTCAATTATGTAACCCAAGGATGAATAAGAATACCACCCGTAACACACCTACCGGCCCGATCAGCCATGAATGTCCTTCAGAAAGCAACCGGTCACGTGTGTGCCCAGCCTAAGGTTATAACTATGTTACCAAAATCCTTATCGTCTTGCGTGGTCGCGATAATAATCTTAATAAAGTAATTCATAGCGACCTGAGGACAAAAAGGCGACCAAAAATGATTTGATTTCAATATCGTGACTATAATTTTTAGCGTACGATCGTGCTTAACTAAAATGGTACGTGGTCGTTTGCTATAATTACGGGCTATGATAGATTAGCAGAAAACAGCCTTTTATTACAGCAAGGTGTCACGAAAATGGTCACAGGTTTACGTAATTTAATAAAAAAAATTTACATTTAATTTTGTGTCAATATTAGTGATCGTCTGACTTAGTTTTGTAGTAAGAAGTTTCAGACATCATTTAAAGTTTGATAATCGAATGCAGCTGGTATAGGTAACATTCGGGAAATAATGGATAAAATGGGAATTAATACCTTACTGAATAAATTCTAAGATTTTTATAAAAGCTACATAATATACATTACTATTATACATATATATATATTTACATACACATTACTATTTCAATAAAATTAATGTACCTATGGAAATGAGGGCTATGCGCGAGGCCTCCAGTTTTATTTTTAAGTTTGACAGATGCCGTATATAATAACGAGACAAAACTGAGTAAACATATATTTTGTAACTTTTGATACTTAACTTCAGTCGTTTTCAGGAACCATACACAAAACGAGACGACAGTACGGTTATATAACTTCTTATCTTATACATAGCTTTGATATATAAACGTGTCGAGAAGTGTTTTTTTCTAGCTTTCCGTTTTACACCTTATGTTCTTGAGACACCCTGTAATAATGTAGGTAAAAAAGCAATTTCCAGCGAAGCGTAGTCACAACACGCAACCCCGTTAATTATGACCTCAATATTTACACAACAATAAAAAAAATGCACTAGTTTAAATCATGTTTGTGCGAATAATGAGTTTCCATTTGCGCGGAAATGCCTTCGCGAAACCGCGGTTCTCTGAAATGCAAATGCTTTGTTTAACATTAAATTACAGAGAAATAATTCATGACACTGGTAATGGTTGTGGAAGTAAATGGTTCTAAATTCACAGAAGCAGCTTAACGACTATTAGGCCATAATCTAGAAGACATTCCAAAATATCGCACCGAAGCAATCATAATAAATTGTTGAAGTGAAATAATAAATAATATTTCTGTGTTTTCATGATATACATAGTGATAATTTAAATTATGTGTTACCAATACAAAACTTTAATAGTGACCATGACTCAGTTTGTGAAATTTCTATAACCTATTATGGTGCATGTGTCGTCATTGAAAAGTGTTAAAACAAAAGACTCCTCTGAGAAAAGTGATGCGACCTCTATGTTAAATACTATTTTGTTGCCGTGTTAAAAGTGAAAGATGTGTAAAACCTCTATGAGAGAGAGAGATACTCTTTAGTAACGTATTAAAATTGCAAAATGTGTAAAGCGGTGAACGGCGTTGCCGCGGAGACGGAGACGCTCATGGGCGGGCCGCCCAGGCCGCAGCCGGGTCGCTGCCCTCCAGCCGCCCTCTCCCATGTGGGCCTGTTTGTGGCGCTGATGCTGTATACTGCTGGTGGAGGCTTTGTAAGTTCTTCAACAGATTATCTATGTGAGAATGTGTGTGTAAAAATGTTATCAGAGAGGTTTCAATTACCTAACCTCAAACATAGAAGTTATTAAAGGGTTCCGAAAATCCCCAATACGGATGACATGGATGAACTTACGGTCTACTCATAAACCATGGAGGTGTCAGTGGATAATAAAACAAATCGTGAATTGATCAACTTTTTGTTTTTTTCTCCATTACTGTAAAAAGTTGTTATTGCCGCGAATTTGAGAGCCTGGTGACACGCAACACAAGTTTTATTAAACCCATCGCGGGCACCAGTCTCACACTTATTGCTCAATTATTCACTGCTCACTCCTACAATGTTATCCTAGAGACACTTATGTAATAAGTGTTAAGAAAATAAATGTCTCATTATTATTATTTATTAATTATACATACATATAAGTAGATTGAAGAACGGAACATCATAAACGGCTGATAGAATGTAAGGTGTGCTTTTCGCGAGGCGAATGGAGGCCGGAGCGCCTGCTTAAAGGTTTATTCGATTATAACGTCAAAATTGAATAAAGGCGAGATTTATCTCTATTTATTTAAAGAGGGTTTCATCAACATGAAAGATGAGACGAATAAATACTTGCCATCCACTAATCAATAACTGTGTAAAGGATGCCATTTTTACGTGATGATTATCTGTTAGCTTATCAATTTACTAGAAAACTTATCTATATACGATTCGTTATTATTTTCTGGTGACACAGTCACTACTTACTACTACTTTTCAAATAAATATAACTATAATACCGGGTTTTCAAACACCATCCCGGAGAACTGAGACCTCTTCATCGGCCCCTAGGTTTGCAACGAGGAACAACGAGCGAGGGTCTGGCACCAACCAGCAATGGACCAGAGCGTAGGAGGGTTTTGGTAATATTCCCTTTGTATTTTGAGAGAAGCAATGAATTGGGTAACTAAAAGAAAATACATTATATCCTCCGTACTCTGGTGGCTGATGCTGAAGTATGTCCATGTGGCTTATAAAATCCTATCTACCTATATACACTTATAAGTGCAATGGTTTCTAAAACAAGTTCGTGTATAAAAATCATATGAAATAACTACTCATCAATAATTTGGACTAGTTGGCTTTACAGTAATGCTGAAAAAGACTTTTCCAGTACTACTTACTACTTTAAATTAACTGTGTCGTTTAACGACAATAGCAAAAATTTGATAAAGGTAGGTACATATAAATTTACGATTTATTAATAATATAATTCTTATTATGTAAAGGGCTTTAAAGGACGTTATAGGTATTTGTTTGGCTGTGCCTAGTATCACCTAAAACCCAATAGCTGAGATAGAAAGTCTTCTAAAAATCTGCAAATTCCTTTTCACAGTGACACACAGAACTTCTCTGTAATCTAGGTTCAGCAAAATCTGGAAAATTTGAAGTATCAGCGGCAGTCGGACAAACTGGTTCAAAAAGAGGCACGGTCGTTTGGTTTAAAATGCTATCCCAATTAATCGTGGTAAACCAACAATGAATTTTGATGTCATACACACCGCGTTTCATGCAACCAAGGCGTTTAGTCTGGTCTACCGCCAGAAGAGCTTTTATTATCGACTTGCATTCCCCATGCATTTCTTCTGGATACTTGATTGTTGCAAGTAATATCTTTTGGTAGAGTTTAGAGGGACTTGATGCATAGAAAGGTGGATTACCAGCAATCAACTCGAATATCAACACTCCTACCGCCCACCAGTCCACTGGATACGAATACCCCTTGGACAATATAATTTCCGGCGCTAAATACTCGGGAGTTCCACATAATGTCCATGTTTTTTTCTGTATATATTTACAAAAACCAAAGTCACCAAGTTTTATGTAGCCGCTTGTGGTTATTAGTATATTTTCTGGCTTAATATCTCTGTGTATTATCTGACATCCGTGTAAATATTCCACCGCTAGCACAATTTGAGACGCATAGAACTTGGATGTTTCTTCAGAGAAATGCCCATATTTCTGAATGTAAGTAAACAATTCTCCGCCACAAATAAAGGGCAGGATGAAATACAAATAAACATTGTCCTTGAATGCAAAATCTAAACTAACTAGGAAGGGATAATTTAAACTACTCATGATCCGTTTTTCTTGTATTAGGTGGTTCTGGTGATTTTTCTCAACTACCATTTCCTTTTCGACTACTTTCATAGCGTGGTAGCTCAGGGCAGTTTTATCTCTCACAAGAAATACTTCTCCGTAGGCCCCGTTGCCGATGCATTTGATTATGTCATAGTCCTCGGGGGTCTTTTTACACTCGACGACCTCCGAAAACCTCTGCAAGAACTCAGTTTTCAACATTTCCAAGTATCGTGCATGCTCTTCTTGTTTTTGTTGAGGGTATGGTTTTGCCATACTCTCTCGCTTCGGATAAACATAAGTCCCATTTAAAAAACTGTTCGTTATATACAAATCATAAAAGTAAAATAATGAAATAAGTTCAGTTCAGTGTCTTGTAATTGGACTTTGCGCTTGAAGCGACAATGTGCAGTGTCGAGTTAAATAAAATTATAAAGTGAAATAAAAAAAAATAATGAAACTAAAAGGTCTTATAAAATTAAACAGAGATAAAATCTATAAACACAAAATTCAAATCTAAAACCACCAGAGAGTATATAATCACTACAAAACCACTACGATAATGCTCAATAAAATGATCTCGTGTTATACCCTTCTTCTTCTTCCTGATTGTGTGGCCTGCAACTTCATTTTTAATGTAAGATAAGCTTTCATTGGACCACAATCTCATCTGATGTGAGAGTCCGGAGGGTGGTAACAAGCCGCGACCGAAGCCTTCCACCAGAGACTGTTCATAGCACCACCCGTAGGTCACGTGTAAGGATTCAGAGGGTTACCACGGTCACGGACGTGAACAGAAAATCCTCCTTTCGCTGGTTGCTACGATTCTGCCAGTTTCAACATTTACTTCATGTATCATTAACCAGATCCAAATCTTATATAAATAAACTCCAAAATTTCTAATACGATCTCATTCCTCCCTCTGTCCCTCATCCTTTTGCATTCAAAACTTTACTATTTCTTACCTATTCTCCCAAAACAAAACTATATTCTCTGTAAATCATAGTAATTTTGACTGCTTCAGTGGCGCGGTGGGCGAGGGTCCGCTTGCGGCGCAAGAGGTAGCGGGTTCGATTCCCGCCGATGGTGAAAGTGTTTGTATGTTATACAAGCACGATCTCCTTGGTCTGGGTGTCTTATATGTATGATAAAAATATCTATACATGTATAACTATTATATTAAGTATGTATATCAGATATCTAGTACACGTAACACAAGCCTAGGGCTTACCACGGGGCTAGATGTTGTTGTGTGAATTGTCTGGAAATATTAATTTATTTTTTTAGTAATGATATCAAGTTGTATATATGTATTGTACTTATATAGACTATACGTTAAATTTTTTTTTTATTTCTTACTTAATCTGGTTGGTCAACTTTATGTTTCTGCATTCTGGATACCGATCAACTTTTTGTATAGCATAATAAACTTTCAAGTAACTGAATGTCACTGGCAAGTCGTAGCATATGGCAAGCGCGATGCCGATAATATGAACTGAACTGAGGACGCCATCAAAGAAAAGAAGAAGAAGAAGAACTGAACTGAAGTCACGGACGCCATCTAATAAAAGAAGAAGATGAACTAAACTGAAATAAGTGGCTTATTGATAAATGCTTTTATTGTGCTTTGTGATTTTTTTGAGTATAAATTGTAATTAATAATAATACGTAGCTAATTAATTAACCCCCGACCAAAAAAGAGGGGTGTTATAAGTTTGACGTGTCTGTCTGTCTGTTCCATCATAGCTCCCGAACAAATGGAGCGATTTCAATTTAGTTTTTTTTGTATGAAAGGTGAGTTTGGCCCGGGTGTTCTTAGACAAGTTTCATGAAGATCGGTTGAGCCGTTTAAAAGTTATGGGGGTGTGAGTGGGGAAGGAAAACAGAAAATCTGCAAATATACTAGTGTGGGGTATCAAATGAAAGCGCATCGCGTCCATATTACATTAATATTTATTAATATTCATTATGTTGTTTTACATTTAAGGAAAGAAGGCATTGGAATCCTTAAATTTTAAATTTCGATTTTATGTATCATTCTTAAATAGAAGTAAATAATAATGTACTTATATCTAATAGTTAAATTATCGAGGTTAATAATAATATGTAATTATTTTTATATCTATATAATCATTCTTGTAACATTATAATATAAATTAATATATTCCAACGCCTGTAAAGTAAGGTTTCGGTAGAGCAGTATTTTCATAATAAGTATTACCCAAAATTTATTGAATAAAACATTATTTATTTAATTTGTTTTGAAAACCTAGCAATGAAATTACTACATAAGTATTTTTTTTTCTAGATCTATAAAATGTAAGTAAAACAGATTAAAAGACAAAAAACATTATGAACTTTATTTAAATTAAAACTATGACTCCTATTCCTTACTTGTCAATATTAACTTAGTACACACATAAATTAATCCATCAAGACACTTAAAATAACTTAAATTACCTTAATTCCTCAGTACAGGCAAACTAAAAATCTTTAAATTCTTCTTCATACATACAAATAGGGTTTACTTTGATCTTTTCTTCATCAAAATTATCAAAGTTTGACGCATCGCCTGGAGATCGTACCTTTGGAATAAACGGTGGCTGAATACGACTGTTTAAAATACCGTCCCAGTCAATTTCCTTAAACCATTTGTGATTTTTGAAGTCCAAGATACCGTCTTTTAAGTTTCCAAATCGCCTCGTGTTATCAACTTGAAGCATATGCGAAATTAAGTCCTTTAGTTCTCCTGTGAAATGAGCTGGGCAACGATATTTTCCTGATACAATTTTTTCATATATCCTCATAGGGTCTGCAGCGTAGAATGGCGGGTAGCCGGCGCTCATTTCAAACAGTAACACTCCGGTAGACCACCAATCAACAGAAGTTCCGTACCCCTTACAAAGAATGATTTCTGGCGCTAAGTATTCAGGGGTTCCGCAAAGAGTCCAAGTTCTACCTTTAATCAACTTACAGAACCCAAAGTCAGTAATTTTGATGTATCCCGTTCTGTCTATCAGAATGTTCTCTGGTTTCAAGTCTCGGTACACCAATTCGCAGCTATGCAAATATTCCAAAGCTAAAATAACTTGGGCTCCGTAGAACTTCGATGCTACCTCTTCAAACTTACCCATTCTTCGCAAATGTGAGAACATTTCACCACCTGCTATAAAAGGTAGGACATAGTAGAGGTAAACATTATCTTTGAAAAAGTATTTCATGTAAACAACGAACGGGAAATTCATTCCACAAAGAATTTTTTTCTCGTAGTAACTGTGTTCGATTTGCTTGAGTTGAACTATCTTTTCTTTGTCTAGCATTTTCATTGCGTAGTATTTTTGACTAGCGACGTGTTTGACAAGAAAAACTATACCAAAGGCTCCAGTGCCTAGGATCTTCAGACTTTCGAAGTCACTCACCTTGGCATTGCTCTCGGGCTTCTCATTCCAAGTGTCAATAAAATAATTATGCAATTTTTGTAAGTACTGTGAGTATTGCTCCTGTTTTTCGATACTGTAGCCGCTGCGATCTCCCATAGCTATTTTTTAAATAATAATATTTAAATCCTTAATTCAGTATAGTAAACACTCTACCATTTTATTGATACAGCATCTGACAACCAGAGAGTTTTTAAAATCATCAGAAAATAAAGTTCCTTGTTCTGAGGTATAAAATCACTACCAGAGAGTATTGGCGATGCAAAGATATCCGCACGCCTCTAGTGGCGAAATTTAGAAACTGTCTAAGAACGACAATTCAGTTCAGTTTCTTGTAATTAGACTTTGCGCTTGAACAACTTACCAGTGTCGAGTTAAATAAAATTATAAAGTGAAAAAGATGTTACTCAGTTGAACGCCATTTTTTAAATTATTATTATTATATATAAGAACGACACTTTGTTTGTTTATATCTGATTTGTATTTATTATATATATGGTTTTCCCTGACGTTAATTGTAACGAAAACTGTCAAAGTGTCGTTCTTAGACAGCTTCACATTTTGACACTGGAGGCGCTAGTTAGAATCTTTGCATCGCATTTTCTTTGCTTTCATGTTCTTCTTATATTAGGTCCTTACATATGAAATTGGCGTTTTGTATGGGAGGAACAAAAAGTCGAATATTTTTTAATATAATATATTTAATTAATCAAAGTATGAACCATTATTTTCTATGCTTTTTTGCCATCTTATAGGTAGTTCATTGATCCCTTTACTAAAAAAACCAGTCGGACGGGAATCAATAAAATCTTTGAAGGCGATTTGGACTGCCCCATCGGAGTTGAATTTTTTCCCTTGCAAGAAGTTATCCAAATTTCGAAAAAAATGGTAATCTGTTGGAGCAAGGTCCGGGGAGTACGGAGGATGTCTTAGACTTTCCAATTGAAGCTCTTCTAATTTAGTAGCCGTCTGTTGCGCAGTGTGTGGTCTAGCGTTGTCGTGAAGCAGCAGTGGCGTGGAGCGATTGACCAGCCTAGGTTGTTTAGCCGCTAGCTTTTCCATCATGGTTTGCAATTGCTGACAATAGACATCAGCCGTAATAGTCTGGCCAGATTTGAGAAAACTGTAATGAACAATACCGGCACTAGTCCACCAAACGCTTACAAGTAACTTTTTTGGGGTTAATTTTCGCTTGGGGCAGTATTTGGCTGGCTGGCCAGGATCCAACCATTGCGCTGAGCGCTTCCGATTATCGTAAAGAACCCATTTTTCATCACAGGTAATGATTCGGTTTAAAATACCTTCATTATTGTGCCGGTTTAGTAATGTAACGCAGCAGTCGACGCGCGTTTGCCGGTTTGCTTCAGTCAATTCGTGAGGTACCCACCTTTCAAGCTTTTTAATCTTCCCAATTTGCTTCAAGTGAATTAAAACAGTTTTATCACTAACACCGCAGCCTGCAGCTAACTCGGACGTGGTTTGCGATGGATCCGCTTCCACAATAGCCTTCAACTCTTCATTATCAACTTGAGTCTCAGGCCGTCCACGGGGCTTGTTCTGCAAGTCGAAATTTCCAGAACGAAAACGTTGGAACCAAAAACGAACTGTGTTTTCTTTTGCAACACGACCGCCATACACATCATTCACCCTTCGAGTTGTTTCCGCAGCACTAGTGCCACGGCGGAACTCGTACTCGTAAATAATGCGATATTTTAAGTTTTCCATTTTGTAAAATGAGTGACGCAAACAGAAAAAAACAGAAGAAAAAAAACAAATGAATGACGATCATCGAAGCACAAATACATGAGTCTATAGCTGTACAAATTTGAATTTGGAATTCCTTACCAAAGAGGAGAAATTTGTGATTAAAGTGGCCAGTACGAAAAACGCCAATTTCATATGTAAGGACCTAATATATAAAAATGAATCGCAAAATGTGTTGCTAAGCGCATGACTCAACAACGCCTGTACCAATTTGGACAATTATTAAATGTTCGTTGGAGTTAAAGGATGGTTTTTACGCCAAAAAAAAAAAAAAAATTGTTGGGATAAACATTTTTAATACCTAATTACCCGAGCAAAGCCGGGGCGGGCCTCTAGTATTTAATAAAAGAAGTTAAAAATGCATTTTGAGTTGCCGTGGGTAACCGAGTTGAATTTTCGCATTAATTATTATTGGATGGTTGGTCTAGAATGCCATCGGCTGACCCGAGCGCGACTGCCAGAGAGTATTATAATCATTAAGTTTACCAGCTCTTCATCTCTTTGAATCACAGGCTACTTTCAGAGAGTATACAATCGCTACCAGAGAGTATATAATCACTACTTATCGCACGCTTTTCTTAGCAATGATTGGATTAATGCAAAACTGTTTTATAATGGTCGTATTTGTTTTTACTCTGATAATTATTATGTTAGTTTATCATTTGTAATGCTATGGTGTATTTTAATCAAAATGTCTCAGGAGTACGTTGTTGATTCTGTTCACCCCCATGCAGCATACAAATGTGATTATCAACAGCGATTGTTTATAAGATTAACCTATGAGCTGGGACAAATATGACGATACCGAAGACAGTGCAACGAAGAATGAGCGCCAATCTATCGTAGTCGCAAAAAAAGTGTCAAAAAATCGCAAAGTTTATACCTATGAAATGCAAGCCGAACATAATATATATTTAGACAATCTCAGAGCGGATTTTATAGAAATTTTCTCAAACCCAATAAAATACAAGAAAGATGTCTCCGACTTTGATCAGATTAAAGTCATAGGTGCTGGTGCTTTTGGTACTGTATACTTAGTTCGAGAAAAGACTTCGTTTATTTATCATGCAATGAAAGCAATGGATAAGGAGTTAATAGTTAGAAAAAAATGCGTGAAAGCCGTTCTGAATGAGAAAAAGATTTTACAGAGTGCGAATTTCCCCTTTCTGCTAAATTTAGATTTTGCAACTAAAGACAATTTGTATTTATATATAATTTTGCCGTTTGAAGGTGGAGGGGATTTGTACTCTCTGATGAGAAAAGAAGGTGCGTTTACAGAAGAAATGCAATTATTTTATTCAGCTCAAGTCGTTCTAGGTCTTGAATATTTGCACTATTGCGGCGTGGTGCACAGAGATGTTAAGCCAGAGAATGTTATGATAGGCGAATCAGGATACATTAAGCTTGGAGATTTTGGTTTCAGTAAACTTATCAAGAAACGGACTTGGACATTATGCGGTACCCCTGAATACTTAGCGCCAGAGATTATCAGAACACAGGGTTATTCATTCCCGGTTGATTGGTGGTCACTTGGCATATTGATATTTGAAATGTGTGCTGGACACCCACCCTTCAGTGCATCAGAGCCGTACAAATTGTATGAGAAAATATTGTTAGGACATTTCAAAGCCCCGGACCATATGAGTAAGATTTGCAAGTCGTTGATTAAGTGCCTGCTAGAAGTAGAACCGAAGAAGAGGTATGGGTGTGTGAAATCTGGAGTGTACGAAATTAAGGCTCATCCGTGGTTTCAGGGCGTAGATTGGTCTTTGGTCGTGCAACAAAGGATCGAGCCACCTTACCAACCCAAAATCAACAAACCCAGTGATGGCATCCTTGTATACGAGGAGGACAGTTGCACAAGACTTAAACAAGGATCTGAATGCCTTTTTGAAGATGAATTTAAATCATTTTAGGTGGATATCAGTAATAAAGATATTTAAACCTACTCGTCATTTTTACTAATCCTGACTATTCAATAATAAACAGCCTTACTGTTTTTTTTTAATATAAGTAGGTATATTAAATAATATCTTCGAGAACTATTTACCAATGACCTCCTTTAAAAAACGATTATCTTATCATTTTATAAATATAAAATTGTAAATTGTTATTATTATTGTTCTCGAACAAGCAATGTTATTGTATGCTCAATTTGGGCAAACTGTAGTTTCTCAAACCTACATTAAGACCTTTGTACACAGTTCTAACGATACATATTTTATTATTTTGATAGTGATTTGGACTGTAATATTTATTTTTGTGAATTACAATTACTTGAAATTATTATAAAAGCTAAACTTGGATATATTTTAGCTTCCATAGCAATTTAAATCTTCCGGTTTTTCAACCTATTAAAGGTTATTTTTAAATCCATGACCACACTACTTAATGATTATAAGCATAACACAAATCATGACCGTTTTCTTGAAAACTAAGAATTTAGGATGAATACATTGACTTTTACTTTTTAAGTCCGACATGCTTTAATAATAATGTATTCATTTAATTTCATTTTAGGTATACATTGACGTTAACAGTTGATAAAACTATGCTATTCTATATGCAGGTATTTCGGGCGCTGGAGTACCCAGCAGAAATGGCGAAGCAGGATTTTCACAGAGAAAAGCTGATCTCCCAGAGAGACTACCTGATCCAGTTTATCGTGGACTACGGTGGGAACAGCACCGATGAGCTAAGCGAGCATCTTTCTATATACGAAAGGGTAAAATATAATTGGTATAATATATCCCATCAAAAACAATACTTATCAAAAAACCAAGTCGCGCAACTCAGTTGTTCTGCGGTAAACAGTTGTGAGATCCATGTAATACCAAGTCGGTTATTATTTTATTCAGCATTAAGTTGTTACGTAATAATTAACAGCATCTTATAGTGACGCATATCAATATTAAAATTCTTTAATGTTTTATATAAATATATTGAGACTTGGCCTTTTTTGTCATTAATGAGTCATAATCTCTTTTATAGGTGCTTGAAGAAGCTTCAGAAGGTGGACTTTCGTTGGACGTAAAAGACAATTTTCCGCCGGCTGAAGAGAAGTGGAGTATACTTCAAGCTGTATTCTTTGCTTCAACAGTCCTCACAACAATAGGTGTGTAAATGTAAGCATTGACATTTTACACTGTTGGACTGTTATAAGTAGTGTATAAAGGAAAATATGTATTTTGTAGATTCTGTACTTATTTTAAATAAACTCACTGGTTAATACGTTCGCGCCAGTCTTTAAAACTACGGACAAAATAAAAAAACTATGGGATTTTATTTGTTGTTCAGTAATAGATACAGTGATTGTGTGTAGGACGGTTAATGTGCAATTTTTATTCTTGAAAAGCCGGGGCGACTCAACTAGTACCTACTATTTTGAATTATCACATGATGAATTGCTAAGTTTCCTGAAAATAAATAGTTAAAATTACTTTACTTATAGACTGAAGTTATTAAATTAGGTAACTTTATTAGAAATATTATCTTACTCTCTTAAGTACTCTTAAGGTGTCAGAAAATTATGAGAACCCCCTTTTTCAGGATATGGAAATATGGTCCCAGAGACTTTTTGGGGCCGACTCTTCTGCATTGCGTACGCGTTGATTGGTATCCCACTGACACTGACTGTCATAGCTGATCTGGGTAAAGCATTCGCTACGGTGGTGTCTGTGATTGCGAAGCAGTTGCCTGCAATGCCAAGTAAGTTTATGCATAAAAAAAACGGTGATATAATATTTTTTGTTTCTGTTGACTTTGCCAAGGTATAAAATGACCCATGTATTGGCTTGCTGCGATATGTCCCCTAATATCAAGATTTTTTAATAAATGTTGTCATATTTACATACACGGCTAATTTACAAACACAACAATGAGATAATTGTATACGTGCAATTCATTTATAATCAGCAAAAAAATATATAAATATGGATACTTCGTCGCCTGTCTGTATCAAGTACCGTGATGGCTAGAGAGTTGATTTTTGATGTTGGATTAATAAGGGGCATATGATATAATACTATGGGATGTGCTTTCTAAATTAAAAATATCCCGGTCCTTTTTGCAGATAGTTTTCGTCGTACATATATTATAATTAACACATAATCTCATTTTTATTTCCCAATAGAATGCTGTGCAAAAGTTTCCGAGGCGAATCCTACGGGGCAGCGGTCGCTTTACGCGTTCGGTGCTGTGGGCTTCCTCTTTGTTTACCTCTCCGCTGGTGCAGGCCTCTTCAAGATGTGGGAGGATGACTGGAGCTTCTACGACGGGTTCTACTTCTGCTTCATTACTATGACCACCATCGGGTTCGGCGATCTTGTGCCTAGTAAGATTTGCTATTTTAATGTTTACCACATTAAGAACCATTTTAAATGCGATGGCGTACTAGCTCTGATGATGATATGATTTATGCTAATGATAAATTTTTTTGCGGATTGATTTATAAATAAACACTTATTATTTAACATCGACTTATAGATAAATTGTGAGGATCCATGGTAGATTTCAAGATTATCGTATATAATATGATATGGGTTGCAAACATTATTGCTACACGGATTGAATGCATTCGCACCTCAGATGTACTTTTATCCAACGCCTAGGCTTTTTTTCGCACTGCTGTATCCAGATATAAAGAGTTGATAAACTCAATATTAATAAAGAAGTATTTTCCAGAAAAGCCGAAGTACATGCTGATTTGCACGCTGTATATCCTCATCGGACTTGCGTTGACTTCCACCATAATCGAGCTGGTGCGGCGTCAGTACGCTCGCTCCTGGCAGCAGCTGCGAGCCCTCTCCGGTCCTCTAGCAGATTCGTTACGAAGGCTAGGTGATGCTGGCTTGGGCGTCGACGTGTCTAGTCTACATACTGACCTGAGAAAGGTCCTTACTGTGGTAAGTATTACAATACAATACACTTTATTGAAACCCAATTTACAAAACAAAAATTAACAAAAAATTAAATATAAATATAATAGTGTCACAATGGGCGGCCTTGTATTGTAGGTATTATAGTTGTTTTTAGTGCCCCATAGGCTTATTGGGGTTAAAAAACTTATTCTACGGCTAGGTACTTGGGTTTTGAACATCTACTATATCCAGTTTAAGAAAAACATTTAAGTACCAATTATTACTAAAAAGTTCAAGTACATAATGGAAATGAAATTAAAAATTTCATTGCAATGTTAACTTTTCGCAGTTTTTTATGATAATGCATAATAATTCAGGCAAACCAATTTAAAATACCTGATAATTTATAGCATTAAGGTCCGTTTATATCTCTAATCATCGAATGCGTCACAGACGTGACGTGACAGACACGTCACGTCTGTGACGCTTTCGAAAAAAAATATCTGTCTCTATTTTTGTGACCATTCTATCCTTGATCTAATATTATGATTGATATATTAAAACATGTTTAGCTAGCTGAAACATGTAGATATAATTAGGCCTTTATAAGGGGGCGTATAACCTATCAAATGTCGTTACTGCACGTTATTGCGTATTTGGTATCTAGCTCCTTTTACACTGAATATTTCTATCACACTTTGTCAGTTAGTAACCGGCAATGATACTGCAACCAAGTTTGTGTTTATTTGTATTATGTTTATTTTACATCGAGATCGGTGCAAACACCAAAACGAAATTCAGCAAAGATGGTTTTATAGAATTACGAGAGTTCAATGAGTGGGAAAAGAAATTGCAACAACATATAAAGGGATGTGGAAGAAGAGGCGTACCAGCCAACCCAAACAACACATCGAAACCTTTAGCAGTCAAGGTTTCTCTCAGGTTGAAATATTTCTCATATTCTACTACAGAAGAAAAACTCAACATGAACGTGCTAGTTATTTTTTCGTGGTATGACAATCGAATAAAATGGAACCCGGAAAATTACGACGGCCTGATATACACAACTTTAAACAGCAACAAGGAAATATGGTGGGGTACGCAAGTAATATCAGGCATGCAGAATCTCGGAAAATTGGAAATGTTGTTAAAATTAGCACTTTGTAAGGTGAGAAACACCGGTCTTGTGGAGTGTATGGTTAAACTATCATTGAAGAATAAATGTTATGCTGATTTAAGAGATTGGCCTCGTGATGCTCAGATCTGCAAAATCAAATTTGACTTAAAAACTGACGAAAATGATAAAGTTCGTCTAAAATTTGGTCCCAGAGTACTATCGATGTTCGGGTATGAATATGGAACTGAATATGATATTATGGGGTATAAACAGTCAACAAGCCCTAAAGATCTAGTGTTGACAATAACCTTGGAAAGACACTCAGAAGTCTTGATGTCGTTGGTGATATATCCCACAATGATATTGTCTATGCTTTCTGTTTTACCATTATTCATTTGTGTGAAGGAATCTCTGAGATTTTACCTCGGATGTTTTAGTCTTATGTGTCAGTTATGCTTCCTGCCAAATTGGACATCAGAGTCAGGGTTAGAACATGGCAAAAACCCACCTCTTATCCTACTCTACTTTAGAGGTACTATCATAATGTCCTCTTTAAACATTGCTTTGACAAGTGTGCTTAAATTCATGTTTAGAAAGATAACACCTGTTCCGTGTTGGATAGCCTACGTGAATGGTAAAGTTTATGAATCATACCTTAAATTCTTGATTTTTCCTAAATGGGAATGTGTTACTAATGATGAAAAAGCTGTAAATAACAAAGGGTGGACTGAATTTTGTAGTATAGTGAACTGTGTGTGGATTTATGTTACGGCAGTAACTTATATTTTGTTTTATAGCCTTTGTGTCCCTTCTGAAAGGCCCTGGCCATAAACTATCAAACTTTTAATTTAATGATAGTAATTGAGAGAAGCTGTTTACACCTTTTTAATAAGAAATACCTAAGTCCCTGAATGTGAATTTTACCATCATTGTGTTGAGAATTAGTAAGAGAATAGTTATCGATTTGTTAAATAAATACGTTTATGGACTGGACTTTTATAGTTTTTTTACCCTAATTTAGTAAATAAACATACTCAAACCACGTTTTAATTATCTATACAGTTCTCCAACTCGACCGAGATTTGGATATAAATGCCTATAGCCTGGACAAGCTAGCGCTGCCCACCTACAATTAAAATTGAATAATTAATAATTATAATTAAAATGAGTATTTTAAATTCATCTGCCTAGTTTGACTTTCAATTTATTTTGTAATTGTATATATATATCTACATTCTACATAATACCTTAAATACTTTGTAAATGGAATATAAAGTGTTAAATAAAATAACAAGTTGTTTATATTTCTTGATTTAATTATAAACTAAGTTCTAGTTTTATTTAAAGACTAAATACAGTTCAGTCTTATAAATTTGCGACCGAAAAATATTTCGCCTCGACTAGGATATACGAAATGTCTACTAGGTAAAGTTTAAACCATAAAAATCTGCATTCTAACATCAAACCTAATAAAAAGTAAATAGCAGAATACATTCTACTTGTCATATTAAAAAGGAACTTGGAACGTACTTACTGTTAGAAACAAAATCCGGCACATATTAGTTAAAAACAACACTCGTTCGTCACTGCGGCACCGTGGCGACTATAATATCCCTCGTGTAACCTTCGATCGAGGCGCGTAGGTATAACTTGCGTTTCGACCGTCCTTTGTATGATGTTGGAATACTGTTTATACATATATCGTAGTACTAGTAGTGCCCCGCGGTGTTACCCGCGTTTAAATGTATTGTCCCGCGGAATTACATATTTTCCCGGGATAAAAAGTATCCTATGTTACATCTAATACCTCCAAGAATATGTGTACAAAGTTTCATGATGATCGGTTGAGTAGTTTTCGCGTGAAAGCGTCACAAACAAACTAACATGCACATTTATAATAGTATAGGAATTATCTTAAGTTTATATTATTACTTGCTTTAACCGCGTAATAAGGGATTTTGTCGCGGTAATAAGCAGCTTTGTAATTTACTGGGAAAACAGCTATGTTCGTGCCAAATTTAATCTAAATCGGGCTTCACTCGCAATAATTGATTTTCCCGCGAAAACTGATATTTTACCGCGGTAGAAAGTAGCCTATATGTTATTCTGATGTATAAGCTATATTGTGGTAAAGTTTCATTCAAATCCATTCAGTAGTTTTTACGTGAAAGAGTAACAAACATCCATACATCCATACTTACAAACTTTCGCCTTTATAATAGTAGTAGGATTAGTGTTACCGTGATCAAGCAAAACAATATAATTAACAAACACTAAATTTGGTATTTTGTAAGCTTACACTTCTCATTTAATTCATCGGCTATTTTAGTACTTATACATCAGTAATATTTTCAGTCCAGTTGGAGATCTAAGCATAGATGGGTGACCCAATCGATTTAAGTTTTTTACTGAAAATTTGTTTATGCTGCGATTTGATTTGTTGTAATAACTACAACATTTTAAACGAATTAGCAATATAAATAATGTCATATGCAGATGTATTATTTATGTATTACTTTTAGCATTATAATAGTTGTAATAACTATTTATGAGTGACAAAATAAACGTTTTTATCTTTATATATGTAGGAATCAAACCATTTGTACTACATATAGTATTTGTATACTTAAATAGAGAATAATTAGTAAATTAATTTTTTTCATACAAATACATTTTTTGTACATTCCGAAAAGCCAAGGCAACTAAATCACTACTCACCTACTATCAAACCTCTAAATTTATGTTAGTTATGTTAAATCGATATCGGCACGAACAGCGTGGTCGTTTTTTCACTCTTTTGCTTGGTTCTTGTTTCCCATTCTTAATAATATAAACAGCAACAAGAGCCGCTTATCTTGTTCTATGTTATCACTACTATCCATCTAAATTTAATTTAAAATTTACCTAAATACTACCAATTTCAAAACATGCTCCTTTATCCATTGCTCCTTTAAAAGCAAAAAAAAAACATTATTATTAGTAATGTGCACCCGACGCGCTTTCATTTGATACCTCACTCTTGTATATTGGTAGACATTCGGCAATTTCTCCCCACTTTCAACCCCATAACTTTTACAAAACACCTCTCTTATTGCGTCAGGGGTTTAAAACTACACCATGTAACCAATATGCTTACAGAACGCACACACACTTGTCCATCAGCCTGCATAAGCTGACCATCGATCTTTGCTGAGGCAAAGTCTAAATAGTTAGTAGTAACTTGGCAATAAAACGGCCATAGAGTAGGCAAGGGTTGCCAGGGTCTTTGACATAGCCAGTCATTCCGCACGGCTGCCAGTTACACTCGAATAATCGGACAAGCTCCAAGCTTTCGAGTCCTTTATTTACATCCTAGCCTTTAGTTGGCAGCAATCTAGAGTCCTAAGTGCTTATTGTACGTCCGGGATTCGGTGAGTAGACAGTCAGTCTCTTATTCGGATATTTTTGATGATAGGACGCAGGGGTGAAGTTTGGAGAACTTTTGAACAAAAATTGTAGAGTTTGCTGGGCATTAATTTTTTATTACAGTGCTCTGTACATATTTTATTATCAGAGTCTACAATGATAATTCTGGGTAAAAGAAATAAAAATGCAAACTTTGCATATAAATAATTTGAAAATAAAAACTAAATAAAATGCAATGAGGATTTACAGCAAATTTGTATGTATTTACAACGTAAATTAATTGAATGAATGAATGTACTTATTGTTTTCTAAAACTTAATTCTATTTGGGTATCCAATATCTTTACAAAGGTGAACTTAGTAACTAGAACATTTAAATTAAATACAATCGACAAACTGAAGGTACGATGGTACCTTCAGTTTGTCGATGTTCCCTACACTAGGTCTATCAAGCCTGTACAGTAGGGTCACAAGGATTTGCTGTCGGAATTTCATCGTTAAATGTATATGAGTTGATACAAATGTAATTGTAACAAATTAAATATATAAAGCTATACAAAGTTGGCGTTACATACATATCATATTTAAGGATAAGTGAAACTTTCGTGACGACAGCACTCTTTTTATAGGTAGCAGATTTATCTTATGTCCCAAATATCTATACAAAGTGTTATTTTCAG
This sequence comes from Gymnoscelis rufifasciata, assembly GCA_929108375.1. Classification (NCBI taxonomy): domain Eukaryota; kingdom Metazoa; phylum Arthropoda; class Insecta; order Lepidoptera; family Geometridae; genus Gymnoscelis; species Gymnoscelis rufifasciata. Next base: position 3,360,524 of record OV815302.1, on the reverse strand, counting down.
ACGACACGAGTCCGCACTCACCATAGATAGGTTCTTTGGTTCTTTAGAGGCTAGATAAAACTCTAAGAAGACGTACGAGTATATCGGAACGTAAGTTTAGGCAGACGTGAGGTGAAATAATATCGTTTCAGGGCCGAGGCGGATTAAAGATTTGAGAGCAAAGATCTTACTAGCGCCAACAGGTAATATAAATATCTTGCCACATAACTTATTCAAATATTAATGGGTTTGTTCCTACCAATTAGTAAAGGAAGAGCGAGGCCTTCTACCACAGATTTTAAAATGAATCTAAAAGTAGGTCTCAACAACCACAAATTTTGTAGAAAAACAAAGTTACTGAACAAATGCATATAATAAGATAGATGAAAAAAAAAAAAGATGAAAAATGTTTATTTAACAGAAAATTACAGTACATACATATTAACCAGCGATCTCCTACACTAGGCGAAGCCTGTATCGTGGAGATCAATATTGAAATTATCAGTTCAGATTTTGCGGACTAACCAAACTTAACTTAAAACATTTCACACATACAAAAAAAAACAATTCTCTTAAATACTAGAAATATATGAGATAAAAATACAAAAAAGAAAAAACCTGAATGAGTTAGAAAAAGCATCAGGAAACAATACGAAGCAAATTCTCAGTTGAGTCATAACAAAGACTTAAAAGCCATTTGTTAATCAGGTGTTTTGCTTTAGCAGTAGTCACATTTTCAATATTACAGTGTCGTAAAACTATATTGTAAATAAAAGCCTTGCCAAATGCTCCAAAACGTTGGGCGAAACGACTTTTACAGGATGGAGCAACAACTTTAAATTTTCGTCTACTATAATTATTTGTACGAGTGTTTTTATCAGAAGGTAATATAAATTTATGAGCAGAGATAGCAGTTCTGGAAATAAAGAGTTGGCGGACGTTCAGCACTTCTGCCTCTTGGTACAGCTCTGTGGTGGGGAACCTGAAAGGTTTGCGCAACATAACCTTAAGAACAGAGCGTTGGGCTCTCTCAACCAGCAACATATATGTTTTAGCAGCAGTACCCCAACAGGTTATGCAGTAAAGCAGAAGTGATTGACACAATACAAAATAAACCGATTTCATTAAAGCCAGGTCTGCGACATCTCTTAAGTTTCGCATTATGTGGGCTACTTTTCTAGTTCTTGACGATAAATCTTCGAGATGAAATTTAAAGGTAAGTTTTTCGTCAATTAATATACCTAAATATTTAACTGTTCCAGATCTTCTTAATGTTTCGCAAGCACATTTGTCTTGTTTACAGTCAGGGCTATGTATCCTAATGATAGTGTTTGTAGGAGGTGAGGTTGCAGCTGTTTTATGAAAACAAACAATCGAGGACTTTTTGGCATTCAATGTCAGGATATTAAGCAAGAGCCATTTATTTATTTGAGACATCCCCCTTTCAGCTACAGAGACTACACTGTGCCAGTTAGGACCATCAAATAAGACTGCAGTGTCGTCTGCGTAGCAAATAGTTTCGGCATTTTCTATTTTTAACTTATGAATGTCGTTTATATAAATATTGAAAAGGGTTGGTCCCAAGATGCTACCCTGTGGTACACCGTATTCTATTATTTGCATAGAACTCACAATGTCTAAGATCTTAACACACTGTGTACGACTAGTGAGATAGCTTTGGAACCATTGCAGAGAAAGCCCTCTGATGCCTACACTCTCAAGCTTACTTAGGAGAATCGGAATGGAGACGGAGTCAAAAGCTTTAGCTAGATCAAGAAAGATTCCTATGCAATGTCTACCAGAATCTAATAAATTTGCAACCGTGGACGTTAACAAAGACACCGCATCTTCTGTACATCTACCCTTACGGAAACCAAATTGTTTATTCGATAATATATTTCTAGACTCGAGGAAAGCAGTAAGCCGCTTGTTTACAATTTTTTCTAGTAGCTTTGAAAAAACCCCAAGTAGGGAAATGGGCCTATAGTTACTTATTTTACTTTTGCTGCCGCCTTTATGGATTGGACAAACTGCTGCAGTTTTCCATTGCTGCGGGAAAATGGACTGAGCTAGACTAAGATTGAATACAAAAGCTAGTGGCTTACTTATATTCCTACTTATACGTTTGATTAAGTCATTACTTAGTCTATCGAGTCCTGGAGCCCTACCGTTCTGTAAGTTTTTTATAAGATTTTCAACTTCTGTTGGCTCTGTAGGATATAAAAAGAAAGAATCAACTGGCGAATCAGACATGGGTACCAAATTTGCTAATTCCGCTTCATTTTGATCAATAGTAGACAGAATTTTACGAGCGAGTTGTTTGCCAACTGATGAAAAATGAGCATTACATATATCGGCTGAGCTTTGTTTGTCTGATGAACCGGGAAGAAAAAGAAGGTCAGTGGGGTCTTTGTGTGAGGTTTTAAAGGAACAGATATTTTTTATAGCGTGCCAGAGTTTTTTTGGATTTTTAATATTATCTCTTAAATTATTTGATTCATGTGCTATTTTCAGCTTACGAAGTAAGGTATTAAAGAAGTTTCGATATCTGACGTATGTTAAGCGAAGGATATCATTTTCAGGGTCATTCCGGGATTTATAGTGGAGTCGATCCCTATGCCGCATGCATCGTATCAGCCCGGGAGTTATCCAGGGTTTCAAATTGTGTTTCGATCGACTTACTCTAATACTTATGGTGTGTTTCTCAACGGTTTGCAGTATAATCTTGCAGAAAGTTTCAGCTGCCTGATCAACTGAATTTTGGCAATAAACTGAACTCCAATCCGTCGTCTGAAGTTCCCTATTTATAGCTTCAAAGTCGCATTTTAATTTAACCCTATTTGTTTTAGGTCGTGTATATTTACTAACATTGAAGCCAGTAAGTACTATTGAATGATCAGTTATATCTGCATCAATTACAACACCAACAGTTTTACTAAAATTAACTTTACTAATATATATATGGTCTAAGCACGCTAATTCTCTTGTTGGTAGAGTTATAGACGGTAGGAATCCATATTCAGCAATCAATCCTAGATAGATAGATAACTCTTTATTGTTCACCACAAATAAAATACAAACTGCAAACAATAACAAGACAATACATTGGAGTACAAAGGGCGGCCTTATCGCTGTGCGATATCTTCCAGGCTTTGGATGGACAGGAAAGAAATAGAACGACATAGACAGTGGCGTAACGTAAAGAAGATATAAGAGGAAAATAAATGCATATTATGACTTGCCACCGTGTCAAGTTATCGCAATCATCATTATTCCAGTCATAGGACGTCCATTGCTGGACTTAGAGCGCTATTAACGATGGAGGAGGTGGCCTGCGTCCACCATAAATCCGTAACATGATTATACCAAGGAATCGGTCAACTTAAAACATCGTGAACGTCCTACCGTGCTATTTCGCGGTATTTATTTGAGAACATTTTGGCCTCATGGTCCCATTCATCGCTTTGCCACCTTAAAACCAATTCCGTTCGGTTACAGGTTTTTTTAACGGATCTTCTCACATTCCCGATTAAATCTTGTACAGAAACCCCGAGCACGGCCCTTTACATAAGCTCTGAGCCAAGACAATCTGTAGGACTAACATTATATAATAATGTGTAATGATTTGTTTTAAAAAGAACCAAAGTAGAGCTAGCCAGTATATCACTGGCTAGACGCAAAAATAATAATATTGTAAGAAGATGATTATTTACAATTTAAAGCCTAAACTATTTGTTAATTTTATTTTCCGCTTGAGTCCTCTTGCGCGCGTCCCTTATTTAGCAGTTATTTTGTTTCACATTTCTTGTTAATGGTGGCAATGCAATATTATGATAACATAGAGCTAATCTGACCAGGAGGTTTTTTTACCACGAGTTGTCATTTACGACCGTTGGAGATTTCAACACGTTGTAATCCCATACATTCGAGATATGAAAATAAAAATTTTGTTGTGAAAAATCTGTCATCGAATTACAAAGTGTTGAAATCTCCAACAGTCGTAGATGGCAACTCGTGATGTTTTAATGACTTTTGTGAAAATGCCCACTTTTATAACTTATTCAAACTATAGAACGAAAACCATTTGTCGAACTTCATTGAGTTCAATGGAAAATACTAATTAAATTGGCAAACGAGAAAATTTGAATTTTCTTTCCACTGAATTCTAATGAGGTGAATTAATGAACATTCCAGAAATAAGTAATCCCTAGTTGGTTATTCATTAATTCCTGTTAGAATTTAAACGATTTTGCCACTTTTAATTAATTATCATAATAATAAACAGCAAAATAAGTTGCGGGACTATCGAAATTACTTTTTTTAACTTGTTATAAAAAGCCTTTAAATTAAATACTTATGCTAAGCTTGCTTATATTTCAGCGGCTCTGTTCGGGTTGTTGCGAGTTCTTGAGGAAACACCATAATATTATGTACGTGTAAATAATTACCATGGTACGTTAACAAAAAAAAAAAAATTAATACAAATCATAAATTAAATTATTTGGTGCGTTTGACGAAAACCTCGTTCATTCGTTTTGTATTAAATACAAAATTTAAAGCACTGAGTCATAGTTTACAAGATTCGTTTAGACCTATTTCCAGTTTTATGTCATTCGCATGAAACATTAAATATTAATAAAAAATAACTTTATTGAAATGAAATGTAATGTATGTATATATTTTATTAAAGTTTTATCTATTTAATAATAGATACTCTAATAAATCTTTAGTTTGATATAAGGTTTCACACACTTTACCAATAAAATGCCATATATAATGTATGTATATATTTTATTAAAGTTTTATCTATTTAATAATAGATACTCTAATAAATCTTTAGTTTGATATAAGGTTTCACACACTTTACCAATAAAATGCCATGCAAATGTTATAATGCTGAGACATAACGATTTAAATTTTATTTTATTGAATAATTGACGATTAAAAAAAAAGTCAAAGTTAATTCAATAATAAAAATCATTAATAATATTAAAACATTGATCAACTAGCCACTAACAGTTTTGTCTTAAATTGCCGCATTGGTAATTCTCTCATATATTTAGGTATTTTATTAAACTACCTAAAATACATTAAAATAGTTTTTGTTATTTACAGAGTAACACGTCTATAGATGTATACATATAAAGTATTTGTAAATATTAGCAAGGATAGTGATACCTTCGAGACCAATATATCATTTTATCTGAAAACTGTCGTAGATACACAGCTGAGAAATTCCGCCGGAAGCAAGAGAGACCAAAACAACAGTTTATCAAAAAAGATCGATAGAGATGTGTCCGAGCCGAGCGCAGGGCAGGCTTGAAAACATCCTCTGCAGCTTAAGAGTTTTATAAGTATCCGGGACGTGATAAATTCAGTTTGTGGTTTCCTCAATTATACAAGGTGTTTCAAAATTGGTATATAAAGCGGAAATGGTACGCACCAAGCGAACATAATTATGTTCTAGGATTTTTCAATTTGGATTGCCCATTCGTCGGAAAGCAAACTGTAAATCCAATTTTTTCATGAGTGAAAGCTTTAAATTATTTTGTTTATGTTAATTGGTTACCTTGAAAGTTATCAACTAAAGCAAGACCTATCTCATTCAGGGTTTATTTCACACAATCCGAGAAAACTAAGTAAATTAAATTAATAAAATATTTAATAAACTCATTTAATGAGACCATGTAGATATTCATTTTTAAATTTCCACTGAAAATTCGATCAGATTCAAATTATAGAAAATTATGACCTAAAACCGGCCCAAGAGCAATACAGTATGAATACATAATTGTGTGTAATTTATTTATTTTAGTCTTATTATCTCCACAACCACATACTACAACCTTTCTACATTCTAAAGGATACAAATGTACTACTTGAGTAATATTACTCAATCTACCCGCCATCATATTAAAAAGAGAGGAATTAACGCAACCCATGCATAACACTAAAAAAATACAATTAAATAGTTCTTAATTATAAAATAAATATAAAATATTGAGGGCGTTGTGCCAAAAGGATTTTGTCTAAGCTTTATGTAAATCCACCTAGCGAGTGGAATTGCGCTGGTTTTGAATTATCCATTAAAGTTCTGATCGATCCCGGCCATTTAACGGCCCGGACGCGCCCCGGTGATTATTAATATGACTTTTACGCTTTACCATAGAAAAATAAATAGGAAAGAAGGCTCACTCCATACTACGTACAAATCTTACTTAAAACTTATTATCGCTGCTGGTACCCCCTAGTTCCACCTATTATGTTAGATGTCGTTCCACTTATTACTTTTATACTGCCATCTACTGAGCAATGTAGAAACTTATAACTCAGAGCTGTAGTATTATTTATTGGATATTACGTCTTAAAGCGATCAGTAAATTTGGTAACATTGGCAGTGACATAATAGCCTTACGGTATGGAGCTCGACTATCGTGCCAAGGGTCGAAGTATCAAATCCGACAATGGTCCATTAGTATTTTTTTTAAAGATTTTTTTTAACGAACAATAAAAATAAAGGCAGCTTAATTTATTATTTAAGTACCTACATTCAAAGGAGCTCATCTATTAGAGTTAGAGGTAAAATTTAAAAAATATTTTCAGGTAATTTATTACAGATAAATCAGAATAATCTACGATGAATGCTATGAGTGATAAAAAATAAACAAAAACATAAGCACATATGTAAAAAAAATTATATTCTTAATTTTGAATGTAATTCGTTCAACAAAATTTTTATTTAATGTGATTTACAATAGTCGTAAATTTTGACGAGCAGAAGATGCATGATTATAATTCTTTTGTGCCTTAAACAAATATTAAATTTGGGTACATGAGTCTTAAATTTAATGTATCGGTATAGTTTTGCTCAAAAATAATATCTTTCAAGCATTTTGGCAACTTACAACGCTCCGTCACAGTAACAATATAATATATTCGATTTTAAATTTCGCTTCGCACGGGTTTTTATTCAATTTTTTTCCCCGTCAATTATTCGATTTTTTCTCGCCTTTTAAACCTTCCCTAGACCTCCACGAACATTTTAAGACTAAGATAACATAAATCCGTTCAGCCGTTCTTGAGTTCTAGTCAGACTAACGAACAGCAATTCATTTTTATTTATATACTAGTCGACCCGACAGACGTTGTCCTGTCCCACGTCTCAAAAAACAATATCTTGACCGTATTGTGAATCTAAACCATTCCCAGATCCCCTTGAACACACACAAAAAATTTCATCAAAATCGGTCCAGTCGTTTGAGAGAAGTTCAGTGACATACACACTCACAGAAGAATTATATATATAAAGATAGATATTACAATTATCTTAATATACCTATATAAATCTCGTGTCACAATGTTTGTCCTCAATGGACTCCTAAACCACTTAACCGATTATAATAAAATTCGCACACCATGTGCAGTTCGATCCAACTTGAGAGATAGGATGGTTTTTACGGCGAGAAAAATTCGAATAATTTCCGGGAAAATTTTATACCCGTGCGACGCCGGGGCGGGCCGCTAGTTTTTTATAAATTTCATCATAAGAATTCATACAAAAACTGACATTTGTCAAACGCTCGTGTGCGTCAAAATGAGCATGTGTTTGTTTTCTGTCAACGTGTGCGAGCGTAATGTAATGACACTGTATCTATTAGTAGGTAACCTTGTATTTGTCGCTTCCTCACCCCCCCTCGGCACAATTCTTTGTATACAGAAAAGCAACAAAAAGTACCGTAAAACGGGGTCAATAGGGATGCAGGGGTCAATAGGGATGAAACCGATGAACAAAATTGAAGCGGAAACACTATCAGAAATCTACCGATAATCGTCTGATTTTTTATGAGTTTTATAGTAGAATATTGAGTTTTTATATTGGTAACACTTTTTTGACGTGAAGATGGTCACAAGTCAGAAAAAAATACATCTGAAGTTCGCCGTTCAGCAGGACGTGATTTTGCCCCTCAAAAACTTTGAAAAACCAGCAGGAAAAAGTGATTTCTATTAAATGAATCGTGCTGAGTAACAAAAGTTAGTGTTTTCTCTATCCAAATCAAGTATGTTACTACAATTTTCTTGTTTAATTTTAGTTTAAATCGAAAATTTATGAGTGCCGGTAAATTTTGCAAAAAAAGAGGGTAATAGAGACGCCTACAGGATATTATCGGGATGTCTGTGGGGTGAATAGGGACGAGAGTACTACAAACTAAGGACGTGGTTGTATGAAAAGGGACACTAAAGCATGGATAGGGACAGGGGTGTCACTCACCAATATCTAGTATTTGTCTATAATAATATTATTATTCGTTATTACCTAATGATGGGTGGTTTGGTTAGGCTTATTTATTTAGGTACTTAGGGACTTTTGCTTTTTGCAGGCACAATGCCACGAAAATATATGCCCAGCCAAAAGAAGAATTATAAAAAATATGAACCAAAAGTAATAAACGTAATAAATATAATAAATTTTAAAATATAAAAATAAAATAATAGTAATAATTTTTTTCTAATTATGACATTGGGGTCCAGTATATAGGATAGTAGGTTTGAGTAGGTATTTTGATTCTCCAATATTTACTTTCTGCACTTACTAATCTTTTGACTCGGCTAAAGTCGAAATAGGTAGGTAGTTGCTTTTTTTGTTTTTTTATAAGTTTAATGAATCTGATTCAAAAGTCGTTCGTAAGTCGCTAAGGAAGCAATGCAATCTGTAGAGGTATAATGTATTTTACATTATTTCTATAGTACTGAATTTCTTATTTTTTCATTCTTAGATCTGAATAATATTATTTGGGGGTTTGTGACAACCCTGACCATATTTCTCTATTGTTCTCAATGCCGTCCCTATTAACCCCTATACGTGTATGAATAGGGATAGCATATATTTTAAGTATTTACATAAAAGAAGCTCACTATCAATGAGTTTCGCGTACAATTTCATAATATACAAGTTAAGACTAAACTTTTAATGTAGTAAACTAATAGTTGTTGATACAAAATTCATTAGAAAAGGGCACTCAAAGTTGAAAACCATCCCCATTCACCCCATTTTACGGTACTGACTCTTCTAAACCTAAGAGTAAGATAACAAAATTATGATTTATTTTTTTCCGACATTGTATACCTAAATTAACATGATTCACAATAATTCACATGTTTTTTCTGTAGACTGGCATCACAATGGCAATTTGCAATGTACGTTAAGCGTTTCCGCCATCTACCGGAATTTAGTATCAACAGCATGTTGTCTTTCGAGCAAAATTATGCTGATTACGAACAAGTTAAATAACGTAAAGATTGATGAAAAATAATCTAATATTTATTTGTTATATTCAATTGTTATTTAGTGAAATATTATATTTTAACACCAAAACATTGTTATAACATATAAGAAAATAGTAAAATTCAATATATTGTCGTCTTCCGCATTTTATAATTTCAAATGAGCATTGTGTCGCCATCTATCAATGTTTTTTAAATACTCTGCATCTTTACAAAGAGTTGGCCTTCTATCCTATTTATTTTTCTATGGCTTTACGGACTTTCAAGCGATATTTGAGCACTGATAGCTGAAGCGGTGCTTTTTATTTCTTTAAGCAGAATGGATATTAAAAACTTTGTTGCTTGTGCTTGTGTTGTTTATGAAGCTGAAAGACCAAGATGCGCAACAAAGTTTTGTTACCTACTATAAAAGTTTGTCTTTATTGTAACTTTATGCCGTTTAATTTATGTCTGTCTACAATTATTTATTTGTAAAGTTTTAGTATGATAACACCGCCACAAATTTCATAATAATTTTGTCTTGACATGTGGAAAGTTAGTTGGTTTTAATAACCCCTGACCATAAAAGAGGGATGTTGTAAGTTTGACGTATCTGTCTGTCTGGGACATCGTAGCTCCCTAATAACGGATGCAGCGAGAGCAATTTAGTTTTTTATTGCAATAAAGCTGTGTCTTGCGCTAGTGTTCTTAGACATGCCTCATGAAAATCGGTTGTGCCGTTTAAAAGTTATGGGGGTGAGAGTGGGGAAGGAAAACTAAAAATCTGCAAATATACTCGAGTGGGGTATCAAATAAAAGCGCATCGCGTGCACGAAATACAGGCATTGGAATCGGGGGTTTTTCTTAAATTTTATAATTAATATTATGTTTTATGCAAAATAGTCAACTAAGGACCTTTGTCAGACAAAATGACTTTTCTGTATGTTTACATAGATATGTTTTATGCCTTCAGGCCCGGAATGTTGAATTTGCCAAAAAGTTGTATTCTTATAATGTTGAATATACCAAAACGTTGAGTCCTAAAATGTTGACATGGCAAAAAAGTTGAGTCCCAAAACGTTGAATTCTCATAATGTTGAAGTTACAATACCTTTAATGTTGAATTTCCAAAATGTTGAGTCCCAAATTGTTGAATTTTTATAATTTTGTAAAGTTGAGCTCAGTGAGACGATAGAAAACAGCCTACCAACCACAGTATGTCTGTCTGTATGCATGGTCCACGACTCACGGATCGGAAGTCGACGTCACTGTCACACCAATGAGTTACCTATCATCGCATTACATAAGTGAAAACAAAATAATACTAAACCCAACTTAAATTTTTATTCAACTTCTTAAAAATTATCTAACTAAAACTATCGTTAAATTATCTTAAAAGCCTAACTTAAGTCTTATGTACACTATCTTTTTTAAGAATTTCAGTGGAGTGATTTTCTGTTTATTCAGACGATTCAAAAGAGTTTTATATTTTATATCGAAAAGAGTATCCTGTGCTCTTCGGTTTTTTTTAAAGGGAAAAACAATGATCTTGTTATTTTCCGATCATAATAATTGGCCTCCTTTAATAAACTTTTACACACTAGAAATATATTAGGCGATTTCGGAAGTCTGGAGTTCAATTTTCGGTGATAGCCCTCACAGGAATTGGTGGTTCGGTGCACATCATTTGCACAGCTTATCAAATTGTGATCCATGTTATACCACTGGCTTTCAAAATATTCTAAAAACCTGTGCATATTTGGTGAATCGGGAGCTGCGTTGATAATAGCTTGCCAAGCTTGTTCCATATGAGTCGACGGAAGAAGCACAAAATAAGAGCAAATTTAAGTGGCCAGTATCTTAGGTATTATATTCTTAACTAAAGAGGTTTCGTGGAAATAGTACTCAGGAAACTGAAACTCTAGCGTGGGTACTTTCCTCTGAGTACTGAAACATATTGAAACATTTTGCCATGTCAACATTTTAGGATTCAACGTTTGGTTATATTTAACGTTATGAGAATGCAACGTTTTGAGACTCAACTTTTTTGCCATGTCAACATTTTAGGACTCAACGTTTTGGTATATTCAACATTATAAGAATACAACATTTTGGCAAATTCAACATTCCGGGCCTGAAGGGTTTTATGCTACGTTATGATTTACGCATAAGAAGGTAAGATTAAGTTTAAAAATTGTACATACAACCACTTAGTCAAAGCTTACTCGATGACTTAAAAGCACTTTGATTACTTAGGTGTGAGGATAAAAAGTACATTTATCATGTAAAATTGCTTTGCTGCAAAAAACTTGCAAGCCGTCTTCAAGATTTATAGTCTATTCAATAGTATTAAAGTTTTAACAGTTTTCAAAGAATGTTATCTCAGCTTTTTAGTTCTTTTTAGTGGAAAATATCATCCAAAAAAAATGTTATTTTTTATTTTAAAGGATACCTGTGGATGTTTAATACCTTTGGATGGATAAATATTCATAAGAGGATTCCTATAAGAGCGCAAAGCCGAAACGCTCCAAGCTGAAGAGCGCCAAAGTTAGTCCTCAAGAGCGCCAATGCAAAGAAAAGGTTTAGCGATGGGGTTATACCTCCCTAGTGACCAAATCCTTCCTTAATTTATCACCCACCATAGTCCCACTAAAAATTCATGTTGCAAAGTTTATGATTTTGGAATAAACTAACAGCGTTTTGCCGTCATTTTGATGACACCCCCTACCCCACACACATTTAAAAAAAGTATTAAAAAAATTATTAGGTAAATTTTCAGATATTTCCATAAAGTAAATTATGAAAGTTCTCTCACAAATCACCTGAATAAATATTACATTGTACCAGTCAAATATGGTGTTACGTTTATGAATAAACTATTGAAACAGGTATTTCGTATGCATAGTATAATGAATACGTTTAACTGGTTTAACCGAGCGCAGGTAACTGCAATGCGGTGGTTGGTTTACTTACGCTGGTTTCTAACACGTCTCTTACAGACCTGCATGCTAACTGCAGTTCTCAACTGAAACTTATATCTACGGGTGTATTTGCATTATCGACCAAGAGACACGGTCTTACCACAATTCAATTAATTCAATTTAAAATTGAATTTATTCCAGAGCTCATCCGTTCGTAAGCTATGATGCCACATCAAGATTTCTGGCGTTACGGCAGTGGTTTTTGAGTATAATGTGGCTTAACGTGACCCCCTTATTAATAATCTTATCGCACTGACAATCCGGCCAATCTTTGACAAAACAAGGCGCATAACAAAATAACTCTGTTTTATTAACCCCCGATGCAAAAAGAGGGTGTTATAATTTTGACGTGTCTGCCGGTGCGTCTGTCTGTGACATCAGAACTTTCGAACGGTTGAAGCTATTTCAATTTAGATCTACTTGCATTAAAGGTGAGTTTTACGCGAGTGTTCTTAGACATGTTTGATGAAAATCGGTTGACCCGAAAGTTATGATGGGTGAAATTGGGTAATAAAAACCGAAATTCAGCAAATACTTAATACCGTTTTACATGCACATTAAAAAAAAAGAGATTTGAGGGAACTAAAGTTTTGTTACTGGGGTTTTTTTAAAGTTTTTTTGTAAAAGAAATTAGATTAAATTTAGATTACAAAATATTTAGCTGTAATTAAAAATGGCGTGTTATACAATCTGACTTCCACATAGAAATGCTGTAAGAATCGTTGCTACTTCAAATGTAACGGCTATTTGTCCTACTTTGATCCGAGTTCATAGATCGAGGCATGTTTAGATTTACAAACATAAATGCATTGAAAAAGTCTACTCGTAACATGTACAAAGAGGACGGCTAGTTCACTTCACAAAGGATGGCCCTTAATAGTCACCGCACACACCACCACAATGGTGAAATTAAACTGTAATTTAGCTGATTCTACAATCAGCCCAAAATAATACAAAGTGCAGAATAATTTCGACCTATCACGTAATAGCGCGTTGGTGTAATTGACTATCACGTCACGTCGGGGCGCTATTACGGAGATGCAGGTACGAATCCTGTGCGCGAAGGTTACGGATGTGTCTTAATTATTATACATAAAAAAAAATTATAATTTTTTTTTTGTATCGAGTCCAAAATGTCAATGGACATAGTAACAGAATGAAATCTCTAAGCTCTAATTTCTCCGTTTTATCCTTCTGAGATGTTTTGGTCTAAAAACAATAAATAAATCTGTTCCTGCGTTATAAATAACGCTAACTATAAGATACTATTAAATAGTATATTTATATTTATATATTTTTTATTGGAGTCTGACGGTTCGATAGTTTTTCATGCAAGGTTTTATAAAATCTGATTCATGAATAGGATATAATCATAAACATAACTTCACTCTGCCAACCTGCTAAGATAATACATAGCTATAAGAACTCTTCCATATAGTTAGTTTTATTTTAAAAACGTTTATTATGTACTTATTGTCGACTATACCTCTGTATTTTGTGTTATATAATTAAATAATAAAATGGTGAGACGGAGGCGGAAATTTAATGAGGCGTATTAACGCAGTAAAACTGTTAGATCTTTGAGCCAGCTGTTTGGATCTCAGCTGGCTTCCTCAGAGCACTTGATTGATGAGCTGTTTTCATTACGCTGTAAACAGACAGTGCCGACAGTGTACGTACTTCAATTGATTTTTAACGACCATCTCCTCGTCGTTATGTTTGCTAAACAAGTGTTTATGATTAATTATGGGATCATTTTAGCAATGGATTAGCGACAGGTTATCTGAAAAGGTGGAAGAAGATTGATTTTATTTTGAGTAAAAGATGATACCTTACTTAAGTCCATATTGTACATGATTATTAATTGGTAGTATGGTTTAATTTTAAGAAAAGAGCTTCGCCGAGTATGATTTAGTTCATTGGCAATATTTTGGTCATTAATAGTCTATTATTGATAAAAAATTGTACGTCTCTATTACAGCTGGTTTTTAATACTCAAAATTTTAAACACAATCATGTCAAAACCAATAAAATAACAAAAATGAAAATGACACTCCAATAAACCTATAATCAAATTCAATTAATAAATATGTCATTTGCAAATACTTGTTCAATACCAGGTCCAATAAAGCTAGTTATATTAATATAGATAAATTGCATCATTAATGATGCCATTTATCTAAATATGATGACCTAGAAGGTAGATACATTAGGTGAACTTAAAATTCATAGATTTGTGTTTCTTAATGTGGTCTGGAGACGCCATCTACCTTCTAGGTCATCATGCCCCATCTTTGACCACATCGTCATGTTAATACAGGTGAGATTGTGGTTAAATGAAAGCTTATCTATCATAAAAACAATAGGTACATGTAAAATTCATGCCTTAAACAAAACCTAAACTAAAAAAAAATTAAATTACCTCCCGTAAAATAATATAAGGACCAAGGAAAACCACTAGTAATGGAATAGGGAAGCTTTTAATGGATAAAGTTATAGCAGAGGAAACGTAAAATAAACTAACATTTGAAATGACGCCATTTTGAGAACTATGTCAATAGCTCTATTGTTTTGTCAGTTGTTTATTCGGGTCAATGGGTTTGAATCACTGGATTGTCCTTTGGTTAATGATGTCATTTATCTATATTAATATAGCTAGTTATACACGCCACAGCTTTGCCCGTTCTTTTGGATTTTTCCGCGGGAACATCATATCAGGCATCTTATAACCTTCTGCGATATATAAGCTATTAAAAACTGAACGATTTTTTCGAATCGCATTAGATGTCTTGAGATTAGCGTGTTTTAAACAAACAAACTAAGTTTTATAATATTAGTATATATGTTGGTCGATAGACTTTTTTTGGTTCCGGTTCTTAGTCTATTATTTGTATTAATTCAATTCAATTCAATAACATTGTTAAAACTGCTACTTGCACGATGAAAAAATGCATTTTGTCTGTAATTGGAATTTACTATTGAATTATTTAATAACGAACTATGTCTAACTGATTATTGTATAGATAGTATATAGCGGAAAGACTTTTATTCTTAAATATATCATGATTATACCCGCTTCAAAACTATACCTACATTTTATATTAAGGGTTTTCTCTGTTTTATTGTTACTTGGAAAAGCAGCACTTTCCTTGTAAATGATTTTTTATTAAAAAAAATATTACTTGAATATTAAATGCATAAATGAATATTCCAGCTCACAAGTTGTCAATAGTATTAATTAACAGATGGTAGTAAACTTCAATCTCAGCATTTTTACAACGCTAACTAAAATATTAGGTATTTGTTGTAGTTTATGTTTTAAAAAGTAAAAAGACATAGTAGCAATTCAGAGAATGCAAAATTCTAAAGCCCAGCTACTAGCTGACCCCAGAAAACGTTGTTTTGAATGAAAAATAGATAGTAGCAGATTCTCAGACCTACTAAATACGCATATAAAGTTAAGAATCGGTAAAGTCGTTTCGGAGGAGTACGGTAACTAACATTGTGACATGGAAAGTTTATATATTAGATAAATATTAAACCTTTAAGGTTTAAAATAATCATAAGAACATTCCATAAGAGCATTGTTCGTATATTTTCAAGGTTTTACGTCACAGATTAACCGATTTTGTTTCACAGAAAAGCTATACGGGCCCGGACTCATTCTTAAGACCTCTATCAAAGGTGGTACCAGAGGTTTGTTCTAACAAATAACCTTATATTAAGCTTTTCATTTGCTTCAGAGAAACTGCAGCAAAATGATAGAGCTTATCCAAAGCGCTCCACTCGCTTTATTAGACTAGTTTTTTGTATACTTATAAAAGTGCATTTCACGTCAGCAATATTATATTCTATCTCAAAATGGAAAAATATTCCTATTCATTATTATAAGTAAGGTGTTTTGCCGCATTGCAGGTAAATTGACACACTCGATATAAATATTTTCGATCAAATCGAATTCAACGATTCGATCATAGATTGTACCATTCCGAATTTTCTCATATGCCAACGCAGTATAACGCTACGTGGTCACTGAAGCATAAAATTGTATCGACATATCGTATAACTCAGATGTGACCGTCCTAAGGTCAAATATATAAATCTTAAAAAGGTAAAATATTAAACTTTTATTCTGCTTTTTTGCCGCTATGCAATATTGCCAATTTCATCAAAAGTGTAAGATTAGGAATTAACGCTTAAAATAGTTATACAATGATATAGGAGATATTGTTTTCACTTCCTTTTGTCCTGTCTTGACCCTAAACAGGACCTAAATAGGACTCTTTGAAAGTATCAACGTATTTTCGAACCCTTATTAAAACAAATACCTATCTCTCTCGTCAAGAGAGAAGTCCCTGTGTCCCATCAGTGGGAACGTTAATAGGGTGATGATGATGATGATTTAAACAAAGCGCGCATTAAAGCTCGCTTTGTTTAAATATCCTCACTTAAGACTTGCCTCACAAAAAATAATAGAAATTGCGTTGCATTTATTTGTTCAATAACATATTGAATGTGTTTTAACCTACCAATTGATTGAGGAAAAGCGAGGCCTTTTATCACAGATTTTTAAATAAATCTAAAAGAAGGTCTCAACAATCACAAAATTCTATGAAGAACAAAGTTACTGATTATATTCATATTATTACTTATTCGAATGTAAGTTGATACTATTTCCCCTAACTTTACTTTTACATCCTTGATTGTACAGGCAGTTCGCTTTATAACCAAAATTTTAATATTCTTACTTATGGTTATGAGCTTCAAGCCTAAGTTAAGCCCGACCTATATTTTAAGCTTATAAGTAGTTTTGCACAAAACTTATAGCATTTCTAGCTTTGTAAAGCGAGCCATAGAAAGTAATATTTAAAAGTCACTATTTCAATGCGTTTGAAAATTATTGATTACGTTACGTATTACAGAGCTTATTGCATAACAATGTTATCAAACTGCATATCTTTGATAAAAATATATAACTTAAGAAACTATAACGGTTATCAACACTCCTACACATCTTTAGAGGTAGAACAGGAATCCTGTCCGATTGAAAAAGTCCTACATGGGAAGTCCGAACGGGCTCAGTATTGTGTATTGTGTGTCGCGATAGTGTCATTCGGGTGTTAAACAGGTCCCAGCGTGTATCTATATCTACATCTATACTTGTAATAAAAGACTGAGAAAAAGGATAGATCGTATTATCTGCCAATAAAACTGTTTTTTGATTCGCTGCAGCTTCAGTTCAAATGCGAGCATGGCGCATTAAACAGTGCCGAAATATCGGCACATCTTGAAACCTAAAACTGATTAAAACATGGTAAATATCCCATGATAATTTAAATATACAATTTAAGATAAACAGGTAAGAATTGTACCTAGCCTGAAAATGAGCGTTAATTTGTATTAAGGCTCATTTTGGTGTAGGTTCTAACAAAACTAGCAAACTAAGTTTTAACCTACATTAACGTGAGACTTTAAGCATAAAACAAAGTCTCTTGGACATAATGCTGTGCCAAGGGCACCTTCACCTGTCAACGAGCGGGCGGTGGATATGACAATCCTTAAAGTTGAGAAACTTTTGCAATATGTCATTACTAAGTCTGAAAGGGTTGGAGATGTAACAAGGGTTGAATATTATAGTATATATAGTTAGGTTGTTGACTAGATTTGTTTTATTTTTACAAAATTGCGTTCAGTAGTTTCCATGTTGAATTTTCACTAACGTCATGTCTTTAGTGACACTCGCCCTTCTAAGAGAAATCGATTGACGTGTGAATCATAGAAATCGTCCCAGGCGTTTGGTCTGTACCTCTATAGTGGGACATACATTCATAGACTGCTAAACACATTACCAATCTTTTACGTTGCGCAGTCCGGTCAAAATGTACAAGTACTCTTTCTTTTTTCTGGCAAACGATAAATCAAGGACATACTCTGCTTTGAAGTTTTGCGTGAGGCAAGGCTTTACAGCGATTTGTACTTAATTATTCGTCACAAGCCCCCTCTCCGGACCTTGATGTTCTTTATCATGTCACTTTCTTATGAAATTGATAAATAGAAAAACAGTTTTCCAGTGTTTTTGGACGGGCTATAAGCCTGACAAAACATAATATCTATTTTTTGAAGTGAAACTTCTATAGATTCGTAGTGATTTCAAACCGGATGCAAAAAGATGAAACGGAAATGGTAAGAGATACAAATACAATGCTTTATTTAAATTTCTTTACGCGATACTTCGTAGTTGAGACTACGAAGTATCGCGCAAAGAGGTATTGCTGTATTTTATTTATATTATTTTGTAACATACTTTATGTAATACGCTTTCTTGAAGTAATATAAATAATCCGAATAATTACAGATATATGTTTGTTTCTCTTATCATTTTAGCAGATGCGTTCATTTACCCTTCTTTTCTATTCGATATATATCATAATTATAGTTCGTAAGTAGTAGACTCCAATCGTGCGTCGTAGCTGACACACACACACTTTTTTTTTATTCTTCTTATTCTTTCGTCGATTTACTGAAGTTTCACTTCTATCGTGTGTGAATCGCACACACACCTTTTTTTTATGTAGTGTATCATGCCTATTACTGTTTGTATAGATGATCAGTTGCACTCATTTCTGAGATAAAATTAACGTTCAAATAACATAATAAAAATAGATTATATTCTAAAAACAACTATTACGCTTTTTCCTAAAGTATCGAGGGTAAACAATTCATTTAGTTCTTATAATTTTAAATTGGTTGCTATTTCACAGGAACGCCTTTGAGATCTTCTGCCCATATTAAGGTGTCCTATCGCTGTAGGACAGCTGTGTAATTTTAATGTAACTAGTAATAAAATAATAGCAATATTTTCTTTTAATCTTTCTCCCTCTACGAATATGTAATATATAAAGCCTCGAGCCCGAATCCCACAAGCAAGGCCCATTAATGTTGCTTGCACAACCCAAATCGCCCAGTATGTTCCAATGTCGCAATTACTGCCCACCCTTTTAGTTTTAGTACCCAATAAAATGCGTTACGGACGATCAATGATCATGATGCTTGCTTTATAATGCTTGACACGATTTTTAAGTAATCACTTTTTGGACAAATGGGCAATATAACATTATGGCATAGTAAATTTGTAAGATAAATTATTCAGTATTCATCAACATTATCATTTCGCCGTAGGACATCCGCTGTTTCATATTTTGATATGAAATCACGATTTATTCGCATTTCACCGTGATTGATGGCTTCTGCTCTTACAATTTAGTAAAAGCAGAAGCCATTTGGTCGACATCCAATGCTGTTTTTCTGTTTCACGGTCTCTGTAATGTTACGTTACACGCGAATGCTCATGGCGAGGTCCTTAAGACATCCAAGAAAATCAATGGAGATAAGCGATATCTTCCAGGTCCAACCTTTGGATCAATAGTATAGAATCAAGTCAATTGCATTTACTTAATAGTTTTCTTTTTAGTCTTTGTTATGTATAGATAAGGTAGATGACTAAAAAAAACCTTGCCCAAAAAACATCTGTTTGTCTTTGTATGGACTGCTTACGATCTTTTAAGCCCTCTTCAACAAACTCATCTGGTTGACTATGTCGGTAAATTCGATACCGTAGAGAAAATAGCATGCTAAGTGTCTTGATTTTTGTATTAAAGTAAATCAATTCGTTTCATAATACTGGCTACAGATGGACGGACGATTTATCTATATGGAAGGTCATCGCCTCTGACGCACTTTTGTATTACGACTTTACTGCTTTTCGATCGGAAGCTATAAATATAGAACGATGCAAACATTGCCTGTGTTTCATATGACATTGCCAGTCCCTTTGATATTCGATGAAGGTTTTTAAGGGCAGTGTGTGACTGGAATTTGTAAATTTGTCTTAGGTTGGTGTGGAAAATTTAGAAATTAAAGTTGAAGATTTATTGATGGTATGAAAAAAAACAACAAAATTAATATTCTAAAGCGAAACATTTACAGCAAGCGGAGCGAAATCGCTTTCATTATATTTAAAAACATAAAACCGTAATCTTCTTGAAATTATCTTGCTATGAAACTTACAATGAAACAGAAATCTTAATTTGATTATTTTGCTCTTATTTATGTAATGTCAAGAATAGCCTTGATGACTACATAAAAAACTTATTCTTTACGAATTCTATTAGGTCTGTCTTTTAGCCCGACATTAATAAAAGCCAAGAGTTATTTAAAAAAAAATTAGTACACATACAAGTTACGTCACGCGAAACCACAATGCAACGAAAAAGAAAATATATTTATAATTCTTTTTAATCATCATTTTACCTTTTTTCTACCTTTACCAGAAAAATAAAAACAAAATAATATGTTATCAAAACGTTTGATACAAAATCGTAAGTATAAACATTGTTCTATGCATTTATGTTCATAAATTGTGAAATGGGGTAGATAACTACAAAAAATCATTACTCCGCTATAAAGATTATGTAAAAAAATTGTACCCCTATAAATACGTACACAATTTTAATAAGAAGAAATTTTAAGAATTTATTGTGCATTGAAGTTTCTCTTGACTTCACGCGTATTTGTATTAAATTTTGCAGACACAAGCCCACCCAGAACTTAGATGCTTTTTATCTTTGTACTTTTTTACTAAATTGTAACATTTGTAACAGGAATAAATAGGTGCCCAGTATTTTGACCGGGGTAATAGACGTACTAAACGGAATACTATTATTTTTATATAATCAATCATTCACAATGGAGTCTCGTGAATTTCTGGACTTTATATAGTCATAAAATATGAGTAGTACTTCGGTTTCGAGGCTACATTATTCATCATTATTAAATACGCAATACAGTTATTATGCCGGTAGAGGATGAAGCCGTAAATCTTACAGTTATGGTTTATACGTAGGTAATATTATGATGAACTCGCTTGTAACCCATAAAATATTGAGTTATATTAAACGTAGGTATGTACATTAATATAATTTGTACACTTTTTATAGTTAGTTTTTTTTTAATAGCTACAAAAACCTTCGTTTGACTACAATCTCACCTGATGTGCAGTAACGATGTGGTCTAAGATGGGACAAGAGTACCTAGAGGGTACTCGTGTCCCATCTTAGATTATCTTAGCCACATCCATTGTGGCTTCTCCGGACCACACATAAAATCGTTTCACGTACTGGCCCAGCCCGGAGGGTGGTGACAAGCCGCGGCCGAAGCCTCCCACCAGAGACTGTCCTTAGCACCACCCGGAGGTCACGTAAGGATTCAGAGGGTTAACACTTACGGACGGTGATCTATGTTAGTTAGAAACTGTGTTTCCACTAACTTTGTACTTACAAATATATACTCACAAGTATCTTTTGATATTTGTTGTATGTTCTGCAATCACTTTCTCCTTGATCTGAGTGTTTAATATGTATAAAAAAAATAGCTATATTATGTATGTCTGTTATATTCAGTATATCAGATGTCTAGTACCAGTAACACAAGCTAAGAGCTTACCACGGGGCTAGATGTTGTTTTGTATGTTGATTGTCCGGATATATACCGGAAATTAAAAAGTTAATTTTCAAACTTAATTTAAAAATTAATGTTAAATTAATTTTCAAAGTTAATGTTCTAAGGTAGTTAATTAATTTAATATCTTTTTAATACACTTTTTCAGGGCGCGTTCAAAAACTCATTTACAAAGTAATTGGGTCAGTTATTATTAACGAATTCTGTGTTAGCCCAAATAGTAGTTGAAAGAGGGGTTAGAAATGAAAAATACAGTTAATTTATCCATTACCCGACTAGATTAGATATTCTAGAAGAAGGAATATGTTTTTCTTGTATATTTTTTTTAAATGGACTTACTTTTTACTACAGTCTAGCCAGAAGGCAGAGATGAGGTCAACGATGGAAAAAGTTTTCCTCAAATAAGCCTATTCTCGGGTCTTAAAAGTAGTCGGGTTGTATCTATTAGGAAAACAGACTTCGGGAAAGAATTCCACTCCGTAACCGTGCGCACTATAACATTAAAGAAAATTATTTTTTGTATTATTTGTTTTAATGTTTGTGTAGTGACACAGATTAGCATAAAAGTACGCGGCGCAAACGCGTTTCGTTAATTCAGCTTTTTAATAGTTATGCGGAGCCTCGCCAGTCACTCTTCAAACCTCAGCCGTGTTTAGACATATCCTAATAAGGATTAAATAAATAATATAATTGTAATAACCTGTAACGTGTTAAATGAATAGATTCAGTATAGTGCAATAACTCTTTTATTTCAACCAACCCACATACATAATCACTAAAGACTAGCTGAAATACTAAAGTGGAGGCCCCGACGTGATTCGTTATCGACGTGATTCTTACCGACGTGATTCGTTACCGACGTGATTCGTTATTATCGTGATTTATATTGTGGGTTGTGTTTAAGTTATCCGTGTAGGAGTGACTCAATTTTAAGAACGCGGCTGAAGGAATTTATAATAGAACAACATGGATAAACAAGCACATTCAGAAAATGCCAACGCAGCAACGCCACGCGGAATGCGCAGTAAGTGATGTCATCCAATGAAACCGCGATCCAGACAACGAAGTTCACAGTCTTCTATAGAAGCGG
This sequence comes from Gymnoscelis rufifasciata, assembly GCA_929108375.1. NCBI lineage: Eukaryota > Metazoa > Arthropoda > Insecta > Lepidoptera > Geometridae > Gymnoscelis > Gymnoscelis rufifasciata. Next base: position 3,337,697 of record OV815302.1, on the reverse strand, counting down.
CATGATATTTTTAAAGCCAGCTTATATCTGAGGTGCATTCAATCCTGACGAAAATGGAGTTTGGACCTGCAGATTCACTCGAGGTTTTGCCCGGTTGGAAGAAGCGTTTTTGCCGGAGGATTTGCCCGGTTGGAGGAAACATGCTTGCCGGAGGATCAGTGCTGGAATTTGAGATATTGGCTCATTCCCACTGCTTGTGCCGAGTGACTGGAATATGTGTAACCCCGCTGGAGACCGAACTTCCGAAAATAACTACAAAATTCAAGATGTAGTGCAAAGTGATTAGAAATGATAACTAGGTTTCGTTCATTATTCTTATGTGTTGCAAATAATTCAATTATATATAGAACTTGGCGTTATCACGAACTGTAACCTGATACTAGAGCGCACTAACAGTGTAATGTAGCGATCTTGCAACTTAGCGAATTTGCACGTGTGTCTCAGTAATACGAAATTTAATAATTTTTTCAAAATTAGATTTTATTAATTTTTCAGTGTATTAGAATTATGTAAAAAAAATGTGTAGTTTAAAAATGTATTTTTTTTGTTAACATACAAAGTTTATTTCATTGTTTATACAACTTTATTAAAAGATTTCATTGTTAAAAATGTATTTTAAAGTTAAAAAAAAAAAACATGTATGTAATTTTACAAGCTGACTGTACTTTGGTCATTCGAACGAACTTTGATTGTGAAATAACTATGTACTTACCTCTGCATAAATGAATGCGAGCTCATATCGCATGTTGTTTTCAAACGTAAGCATATTTGTGTAGCAGGCATGAGCCTTTGAATTTGTAATGTTTTAACCTTGAATGTACTACATAAGTAAAATAAAATTTTTTTGTAAAAAATTTTGAAAAAAGGGGAGGATTGATGTAGTGACACAGATTAGCATAAAAGTACGCGGCGCAAACGCGTTTCGTTAATTCAGCTTTTTAATAGTTATGCGGAGCCTCGCCAGTCACTCTTCAAACCTCAGCCGTGTTTAGACATATCCTAATAAGGATTAAATAAATAATATAATTGTAATAACCTGTAACGTGTTAAATGAATAGATTCAGTATAGTGCAATAACTCTTTTATTTCAACCAACCCACATACATAATCACTAAAGAATAGTAGAAATACTAAATTTGTATAAATTAGGTTTTCTAGTTAGGTTTGGTATTCAGCAGTTGGTAAAAAATCATAAATAATTATTTGTTTTTAAATTCACTGCCTGTTGTCCGTAGCTATATCTTTATACATCGTTACCAACCCTGCGGTCAGCCTTATATTCTGACCTCCATTTTGTTTTTTTCCTTCTTATAATCATATAAAAAGAATCTCGAATATTTCCCAAACAAGCGTGATTTTCCTCAATAAATAAAAGGGAGAAACACACTTATAAATAATAAAATTGGTGCGTTTTACCACATACTAAAGTCTGAACAAACCCCAAAGTTGTAAGAATGTCCGACGAACAAATTGAGTAACCACGGCGGCCACAGGATAAAATAATACAGTAGAAGAAAACCATATCTATACATAATTTTATATTATTTTTTAAGCCCCGCCGCGTCTGTCTATCTTTATGTTCTGGAAATACTCAAAAGATTCAAAACGCATTTTCATGCAGTTTTCAGCGATAGGAAGATTTTGGTGTATAAGTTGTTAAGGATATGTGCGAATTAGTTGTATTATGAAAGTAACAATCTAAATTTATACTTAATTTAAGAAAAGATCCCAATCCCAATGCCATCATTTCCTTAAATATAAAACAACATAATATTTTGTAATGTGCACGCGCGATGCGCTTTCATTTGATACCCCACTCGAGTATATATTTTGTAGATTTTTGGTTTTCCTTCCCCACTCTAACCCCCATAACTTTTAAACAGCACAACCAGCAGCCAGACTTACCTTTCAAACAAAAAAAAATCGTGTATCCGTTCGGGAGACTATGATGTCTTATTAGACAGACAGACACGTCAAACTTATAACACCCCTCTTTTTTGGTGTAGGGTTCAAAATTATTTGACAAAGACGGGAAAAATCAAGGATTCATATAGAAAGTTAATTATATGGCAACTGGCAGTAGCAATTACATTGCGTTGCGTTTAATTATGGAATTGTGATTGCCGGGTCATCTAGGAAATAATATTTAAACGAGATTTGAAACGATATATCCCTCATAATGTTCAGCTTTTGCAGCAAAGACTTAAGTTACGTTAGTCAGGTCATAGAATAATTGAATAGGTCAGGTACAAGGAAGTTAATGTTGACCTGGCCGGTTGATGCGGGTTTCGCTTAGTTTCTAGTTTCTTACTAACACTAGATTTTGTATGATAAAATTTTGGTTTGGGTTTGTAATATAATAAATGTTTACAAATAAAGAAGGTATCTATAAGTTTTGCTTTATCTCGGGTTAAACTATTCTATTTAATAAGTAGTCCAAAATATTTTTATTCACAAGCGATGGTGAATTACTGAACTCATTAAACTAAAGAATTGCTTTTGTTATAACTTTCTCATAACATAATAAGTAATAACTACGGTAGGACACATAACTGCACACAAACCTCCATTAGATTATAAAACATTTTATTGTACACCACACAAATAAAAATAAACTCAACAAAAACCTTCATGAAAGAAAAAACAGTAACAGGTCGAAAGGGTGTTTCGCAGAAAATTCGTCGAAATGAATTCGCCGAAAACACAATTCGACACAACACAAACTGGGACCTTTAGTATAGCGGGAAACACCCAGTTTTGTTCTACACCTGAAAATATTGATATTTTTTGTATTAGTATAAAAAAAAAAAAGGTTTGTGTGCGATTCACACACGATAGAAGTGAAACTTCAGTAAATCGAAGAAAGAATAAGAAGAAAAGAATAAAAAAAAGTGTGTGTGTGTGTCAGCTACAACGCACGATTGGAGTCTACTACTTACGAATTATAATTATGATATATCGAATAGAAAAAAAGGGTAAATGAACGCATCTGCTAAAATGATAAGAGAAACAAACATATATCTGTAATTATTCGGATTATTTATATTACTTCAATAAAGCGTATTACATAAAGTATGTTACAAAATAATATAAATAAAATACAGCAATACCTCTTTGCGCGATACTTCGTAGTCTCAATTTAAAATAAAGCATTGTATTTGTGTCTCTTACCATTTCCGTTTCATCTTTTTGCATCCGGTTTGAAATCACTACAATTCTATAGAAGTTTCACTTCAAAAAATCAGCGAATAGTGATTCGGCGAATTGTTTTCGACGAATTTTCCGCAGACCACAAAGTGTATCCTTATCATCATTTCAGCTATTAGAAGCCCACTGCTGGACATAAGCCTCCCTCAAAGTCGACCAATTATTCCGATCGGTCGCCATTTGCATCCAAGTTTGACCAAGTCATCTTGTTGGTGGGCGTCCGACGCTGCGCTTACCAATCCGCGGCCTCCATTCGAGAACCTTTCGGCCCCAACGGCCATCTGTTCTACGTGCTATGTGGCCTGCCCACTGCCACTTCAAAGAGCTAATCCGTTTGGCTATGTCGGTGACCCTCGTTCTTCTACGGATCTCCTCATTTCTGATTCGATCCCGTATCCTTATCGCCATCAGCGATCTCTTCCAACCTTGACACAAACATTACATTATCAGTTATTTAATTATCATTATTTCTTACATTGATACGTTTTATTCCGTTGGAATTGCTTGAATAAGCTAGCTGTATAACTCATGTGTCATGTACAAGTGCCACACCGTTATATCGAGCTGCGCGTTTCAAAAGCACTACTTGACATATCGGCTTTTGATTCATTTTTTTGGGGAGACCCGACTGTAAAGAGTCTTTATTTTTAGCTTGGCAGACATGCATTGAAGCTGTATTAAGTTCAATAAGCGCTCCTCCACGCTATGCCGCCACCGCGTCTTCGCCCGCCGCACCGCTCCTCTTTACACACGCGCTGCCGCCGCCAAAGCCTAATTGTACCCGAGTACACTATACGGCTGTTAGTAATACATTTTCTAGTTGCTAGTTACGAAGAACATTAAGATAATATAATCATTTATTTGCTCAAAACATAGCCTAGGTAACATATTTAATATTTTAAAAAATAAAAATAAATTCATATATCTGTTTTACATATATTTTGTTCTATTTATAAAATAAGTCTAAAGAATAATATACGCGCTTGCATACCTAACGTTGTAAATAAGGCCATTGAACCAGATTGGTTTGGTTGCCAGCCAAAAAGCCCATGCTAAGTCTAGTTGCCTAGGATATCTAGGCTAGTTTACCTAATGTCTTGGTTAACGCACTCAATGACACTGTTATAATATATTTATGTACGTATATATAATTGGCTACCATAGATAATCATAATGTTAAATAATATGTGATGCGATTTAATTTAAGACGCCACACGAGTAGAGGTATATTCACAGATATTCGGTTCTTCTTCCCCGCTTTCACCCCCCATAACATTAAATGGCTCAACTGATTTTCATCAAACATGTCTAAGAACACTCGGGCAAAAGTCACCTTTCACAAAAAAAACAACTAAATTGAAATCGCTTCATCCTTTCGGGAGCTATGATGCCACCGACAGACAGACACGTCAAACTAATGACACCCCTCTTTTTGCGGGTAAATATAAGACAAATAAAATTTAAATAAAATTCAGCCGTTGAATACAAAACCGTTAATTACAAGTCCATTGTTGTAACTCTATCTAAACTATCTGCGCTGCCTGTCGGATTTTAAAGCTGTACAAAAGAAACAAACATTGCGACGTTTCAAAGGAAAATAAATGGAGTTTTCCGCCAGCTATTTTCTTTTACTAGCAATTAAGCTGGGAATACTTTCGCGAGTTGCGTTCGAGGCAAGTTGGGGAGATGGCCGGGCGGTTTTTACGACAAGCAAACTGATATCGCAAGTTAGGTGGCTCTAGGTATCAAACCTTTCTATTAAATAAAAATAAGGGTATGTGTGCGATTCACACACGATAGAAGTGAAACTTCAGTAAATCGACAAAAACATATTAAAAAAAATTCTATGCAAAAAGATTTTGTGCGGGCGGTCACCCATCCAAGTACTGGCGTCGCGCAAAGTTGCTTAAACTTGTTAGCGTTTAAGATTGGCTTATCCGACAGGTAAGCCAATCTTATTTCCATTTCCGTTGCATCCGGTTTCAAATCACAACGATTCTAAAGAAGTTTCACTTCAAAAAATAAATATTATTAAATATAATAACTATCGACTGCCTCAGTGGTGCGGTGGGCGACGGTAGCGCGAGAGGTAGCGGCCTCGATTCCTGCCGAGGGGTCAAGTGTTTGTATGTTCTGCATTCACTTTCTCCTTGGTCTGGGTGTTTAATATGTATAATAAAAAACATCTAAATATATATAATGTCTGTTATATTATGTATATCAGATGTCTAGTACCCGTAACACAAGCTTAGAGCTTACCACGGGGCTAGTTGTTGTGTGGATTGTCCGGAAATATTTAATTTATTTTTTATTATTGGCCTCGTAGTATAATAAAGCACCTAAGTGTTGATTTATTTAAGAGTTTGTTACATGTTCCGTTGGTGTAGCCTATTTAAATGAATAAAACGGTGTAACACGATCAACAGATCAACAGAGAACGAAACCTGGGAGATGGGTGATTCACATACCTATCGATTAACCCCCATGTATGTTCCAATTTTGATAGTTTTGGAGATATTCAACTTCTTTGTATATTTTTTTGTTTTACTGACTTAGTTCACATAAACTGATATTTTGAGAAAAATGTAGATCCGTAGAATCGTGATTTTTTGTACAACCATAGCTAAAATAGTGGCTGGTACTTACATTTAAATCAATTTATAACTATGGGCTTTTATAAAACTACCATAATAAAAAACTTTTGAAATTGTAATTTATGAAAATTTTGTTAAATTTTTAAAACCAAATTAGTCTTGTAACTATTTCATAAACAATTTTAGGGATTGACCTATAAAATTTGATTTAATTAGACGAGGGGTTCATACAAAAATAACCATAAATTTCGCAAGGACCAGATGAACCGCAATTTTCTAAGAAAGGCCTAGGTATGTATCAAAACCTTGTTTCGAATCGACCAAATTACTATTACTTATGACGGCTCCTAGTCCTAAAATAAAATAATTTTAACCGACTTCTCAAAACAAAGGTAAAGTTATGTTTTACAAGTGTTACTTGAAAAATCTTTCACTCAGAATAATTTAGAGTATTCATGTAGAATTTCTTTCACTGGCTTTTACCGCCTCCGCTTAACATTTGGAACAATACATTTTCATTATTATACCGTTTCAGCGTGTAACGGACAAGATCAACACATCAACATCCATAATATTTGTATAACATTTCGCTAAAAACGGACTCGGAATATATTTAAACATTTTTGGGTAAAAGAGATTTAAAATCAAGTCTTATTATGTTACGTCGCTTGTATAACATCAGCTTAACATGACGTAACATAAATCCCGCTGCTCTGATTCCATTAATTTCTGGGTACAATTGATGTTGTATAGCGGTCATTTGCAACGCGACAAAAATGATGATCTGAATTTTAATAAACTTTAATAACGTGCTTGGGTGCGTGTTTTAATATGGATTTATGAATATTACTGCTTTTGAACAACTTTTTATAATATGTAGTTATGGAATAAGTTAAGCTAACTGTACAAATTTTGGTATTTCAGTAAGCTGTTATTTTGTGAATCTGGTATTTTGGATAAAATACATAAATTTTTTGAAGTCTGCTTAGTTATTTGATCGCTTCATGTCATCATTAGGACATATTATTTGAAAACACCTTTATACTAGCCATGATAAAGTATTTTAATAAGGGACTCTCGTAGAGTTTAAGTAAGTTTTGCTTTCATTTTGATCCTATACGATTTCGATGCGATTATACGTAACACGTAAACGTATCTTCTTATACCATAGAATATCACAGCAACATAGAATTGAAAAATCAAGGTAAAATTATGTATACAGTATTCTAACACGGCCGAGTTTTAAAATAAATGCCTAGAGCAACGCGGTACGTGAACATGGCTAGCTCCTAGGGCTACCCATTATTTTGGTGATTGTATTTTTTTTATAAAAAGTAATAAAATACATTGTAAATGGAAGTATTCAAAATGCTTGTTGCTTATATTTTAGATTCGTAATTAAAAAAACCTGTGTTTTAGTTTGATTACAGACTTTCTGACTCTTATAAAATATTTAACCCCGACTGGGATATATACGAAATGCTTTATAATTAAATTGCAACAAAAAAATACGCATTGGAATATTATTATTACTAATTATTATTATTATCTTTATGTCACCGCACCGTCCAGTTATTTGCTGAGCATTTTCCTATCCATCCAAAGGTTGTCTGGAAGAAATTGCTTTAAGCTATAAGGCCGCCCATTACGCATTTTGTATTTAGCTTTAAGTCCATTTTTGTTTTGTTTTATCTTTATGTGTGAAATAAAGACCCCTCGTGTGACCCTTGATCGAGGCGCGTAGGTAAAGCTCACGCTTCGAGCTTTTGTATGAAGTTAGAATACTGAAAGATAGTATTACCGTGATTTATTTTAATAAAATATATTCTATGCCGATTCGAGATGCTTCTTAGATTGGATGTAGGTAGGTACTATCTACTTTATTGAAATCTTAACCTACTTCTTTATTAGTAACTATCGGCCCACCCCGGCTTCGCAGGGGTAATTATAAAAAAAAACCGGCAATTATTCGATTTTTTCTTGCCTTTTAGACCTCCACGAACATTTCAAGACTAAGATAAGATAAATCCGTTCAGCCGTTCTCGAGTTTTAATCAGACTAACGAACAACAATTCATTTTTATTTATATAGAAGATTACAGTGCCGTAATATGCTCTTTAAAGTTTTAGTATTTAAACTAGTCTTTAGTGATTATGTATGTGGGTTGGTTGAAATAAAAGAGTTATTGCACTATACTGAATCTATTCATTTAACACGTTACAGGTTATTACAATTATATTATTTATTTAATCCTTATTAGGATATGTCTAAACACGGCTGAGGTTTGAAAAGTGACTGGCGAGGCTCCGCATAACTATTAAAAAGCTGAATTAACGAAACGCGTTTGCGCCGCGTACTTTAATGCTAATCTGTGTCACTACATCAATCCTCCCCTTTTTTCAAAATTTTTTACAAAAAAATTTTATTTTACTTAAGTAGTACATTCAAGGTTAAAACATTACAATAACATTACAAATTCAAAGGCTCATGCCTGCTACACAAATATGCTTACGTTTGAAAACAACATGCGATATGAGCTCGCATTCATTTATGCAGAGGTAAGTACATAGTTATTTCACAATCAAAGTTCGTTCGAATGACCAAAGTACAGTCAGCTTGTAAAATTACATACATGTTTTTTTTTTACTTTAAAATACATTTTTAACAATGAAATCTTTTAATAAAGTTGTATAAACAATGTAATAAACTTTGTATGTTAACAAAAAAATACATTTTTAAACTACACATTTTTTTACATAATTCTAATACACTGAAAAATTAATAAAATCTGGATTTCCTAACAAAATAGGTAGTTATTCCCTGACATAAAACAAAATTTACTTTAGCACAATATGCTAAAACCACTGGTGGAATAACGCCTGTCTATACAACGTACACGGGTCCACTATCTACATAGCTTAGACGTATCTACCACATGACACTGTAATAAAAAATAATTCCAGTTTTAAAATTTTTAAAGATAGGTTTGTTAAAAAAAAATTGAAATCAAATAAAATGACACTTACTTAAACACTTATAATTTTGACTTTCTGTGGTGCCTGCTGCGACACATTCGGCACTGAATTTTGTATCTCTAAATTTTGAGGAGATACTGTATAAATTTGACGATGCACCCATTTCTTTAATCTTCCATAGCATCTCGTACATATGAAGTATATTATCGAAAATATCAAAATTACTGTTAATACAGTAAAAAATAACTTCAAATGATTTAATTGTTCTTCAATTGCTGATACATTTGCACCAGATTGTGCAATAATAACTTGTTCTTTAACTTCTTTACTTTGATTTTTCCCCATAGTTATGATCATAACAAGGTCTAAGAACCAAATGTGAATAATATCAATTTACTATCTACAGTTAAATTTTTGCAAACACAGAATATTTCGAAATAATCATTGCCTTAATGTCAATGCTCTTATGACCTAATAATGTACTTACACTGCAAATGAGTATGTCTCTGCTATCTGAAAATGTACCTAAATATATTACTATAGTAGGTGTTTACTTACATAGAATTATTATCAAATAACTTTCTTTGATTTAAAGTCGAAATCTGACTGGCAGCTTAACATTACGGCCGCTACGAGTAGTTCGAGACGTTACCTTATCGCCTGACTTGTCAGTACTCGTGCACTTAGCTGCGTCACTCTCGCGTTCTGTATTCTGTGACAGGTCACGAGTTCGATTCTCGCTACCAGATGTTCCAATAATGGCTTTAGGTAATGCCTGATTATCAGAATCATTTTCTGCTAAAATATAAGCTGGTTTTACACGATCAATAGAAACGTTAGAAATTCTGTTATTAATTTGCACTTTAAATATTTTATCTGTCCTATCTAATACTTTATAAGGACCATCATAAGGTGGTTGCAAAGATTTTCGCACCGCATCATTTCTTATAAAAATATATTGACATTCTTTTAAATCTTTATGCACAAATATTTTTTTATGTAATTTATTTTCTCTATTCACCGGTTTATAACTATCGATAATTTTTCTTATTTTATTTACATAACCTTCAGAATCTATTTGAACATCCTTTGCTTTTTTATCATAAATTTCACCTGGCAATCTAATAGAAGTTCCGTAAGTCATCTCAGCTGCACTAACGCCTGTATCTACACGAGTCGCTGCTCGTAAACCTAACATCACGGTTGCTAATTCATCTACCCATGAGTTATTATTGAGGCGCGCCATAAGGGCTGATTTCAACGAGCGATGCCAACGCTCTACGGCACCGTTACTTTGTGGATGGTATGGAGTAGTTCTGATTCTATTTATACCCAATAGTGACATTAATTCTCTGAACAAATTACTTTCAAATTGTCGACCTTGATCACTGGTAAGTTTTTCAGGACAACCAAAACGTGAAATCCATCCTTCATAAAAAACTTTCGCAACTGTATCTGCTGTAATATCTTTAGTTGGAATAGCTTCTGCCCATTTAGTACATCTGTCAATCATAGTTACACAATATCTATAACCTTCTGAACTCGTTGGTAAAGGACCTACTATATCGATATGTACGTGCTGAAAACGATCTGTCGTCTGAAACTGGCCTAAATCCGAAACTGTATGTTTCAAAACTTTTGATCTCTGGCATCGTACACATGATTTTGACCATAAATTTATGTCTTTATTCATTCCTTTCCAGAAATATCTATCAGTAATTAATTTTCTAGTAGTTCTAATACCAGGATGACTTAAATTATGAATTGCGTCAAAAGCTACATGCCTAAACTTCTCTGTAAGGTAGGGTCTTATACGTTCCGATGACGTTTCACAAACAACGGATGTCTCGCTACCCGGTAACATAATATGTTTAAATTGAAACTTGTTATTGTTACTTGATTCTTCGAACAATTGTGCAAGCTGTTCGTCTGTTTCCTGTGCTACGGCAAGTTCTGCGAAATCTATAATAGTTGGGCAATATATTGTTTCAATTCTAGAAAGACAGTCAGCCACTGTATTATCTTTACCATTTATAAAATGAATTTCAGTGGTAAATTCGCTTATGAACATTATTTGTCTTGTTCTACGAGACGTTTCTTTATCTATACTGTTACCTTTTTTACTAAACAAATATGTCAAAGGCTTGTGATCTGTCAAAACTACTAATTGTCGCCCTTCAATTAAATGACGAAAGTGAATTATCGCTAAATAAATTGCTAATAGTTCTCTATCGTATGTACTATATTTTCTCTGAGCTTCAGACAATCGTTTCGAGAAAAATCCTAACGGTTTCCATGCCATACCTTCTTTCTGCTGTAACGATGCACCAACACTGGTATCACTAGCATCTGTCATGAGGGTCAATGGGCTATCTATAGACGGGTGAGCTAATAAAACTGCTTTTTGCAAGCTTAACTTTGTAAGTTTGAATTGATCATCAGCCATCTCCGTCCAGTTAATTACCGTTTTATCTTTACGTTTGGAATTATGCAAATACTTATTAAGCTCAGCTTGCTGGTCCGCTGCATGAGGAATGTGGGATCTATAAAAGTTTAACATACCCAAGTATCTTCGTAATTCTTCCACGGTGGTAGGCCTCGGAAAATCCATGATGGCTTTTACCTTGTGGTCTAAGGGTCTGATTCCACTTGTCGATACCTCGAATCCTAGAAAATCAAGTTTTTCTTTACCAAAAACACATTTAGAAATATTTATCGTTAGACCATATTCATCAAATCGTTTGAAAACTTCCTCTATATGTTTCCTATGACTTTCTATATCATCACTTGCTATAATTACATCATCTATATATGCAAAAATGAAGTCTAATCCTTGTAAAACGTTATTGTCCATAAACCGCTGGAAAGTTTGCGGGCTATTGCGTAATCCAAAGGGTAGTTTACAGAATTCCCATAATCCGAAAGGAGTAATTACGGCTGTCTTCTCTATGTCAGCCTCTGCTACTGGAATGCAATTAAAAGCTCTATTTACATCTAATCTACTATAAATTTTTTTACCTGCCAATACATAGGTAAAATTCTGTAGCCTTGGAACGGGATACCTATCAGGTTTTGTAATCGCGTTCAACATCCTATAATCACCACACGGTCTTATGTCCCCATCTTTTTTCGGTACTATATGCAACGGGCTGGCCCAGGCGCTCTTACTAGGTCTGCAGATTCCTAACTCTTGCATAATCTGAAATTCTTTCTTTGCTTTTACATACTTGTCAGGAGGTAGGGGTCTGGCCTTCGCGTGTACTGGAGCTCCCATTGTCTCTATATGATGGAAAACACTGTGCTTTGTACCTTCCTTGTAACAAAAAGGTTTCGTTATTTCATTATATTTCTGTAATAAATCATTATATGGGTGAGAATCCACTATAGTTTTCACCGTTGGTTCTTTAGAACTTGTAGAAGCTTCTTATAGAAGCTAAAACATTCAAGTTCGTTACTTTATCAATTAATTTACGACCTGCTAAGTCTATTAACAATTGATATTTTACTAAAAAATCTGCACCAATTATAGGTTGCCTAACATCTGCAATAATGAACATCCATCTAAAGTTACGTCTTAATTTTAAATCTAAATCTATAGTATGGAGTCCGTATGTTTTAATTTCTGTCCCGTTGGCCGCATATAGTTTATGTTCACTTTCACTAATATTTAAGTTTTTTTTATAAAAGTTCGTGGGAATACCGATACGTTAGCACCACTATCTACTAAAAATCTTAACCCGGATCTATTGTCCATTACACTTAGGCGGTGATTCACTATAGGCTTGGTACAGCAGTCCGCCGTCGACTGCACCGAGTCTAGTTTTCCGGTTCCTTATTCTTCAGCCCCTGTTTACCATTACGCTTATTCCAGGTGCAGGGTTCGAAACACTTATGTGCCTTATGCTTATAGCGTAAATGATAGGAACAGAGCCAGTTCGGATCACCTGGTTGAATTCGGCTGCGTCCCCTCGAATGCGATCGACCTCCGCGTTCACGAGCACCGCCCCGCTGATAATTGTCGAAACGGGATCTACGGGAATTCTCCAGCTTCCCGAGACGAGCAGATAATGTCTTGATCTCTGCAATTAGTCCGCTGTAGTCCCCAGGCTTCTCATCGTCGACGCGTGCAACCGCATTTATAGGTCTACTTGTCTCCATAACCTTATCCGCTATCGATGCCAGCGTGGATAATTCCTTAGCGTCCGTTACGGCAAGGACACTCCTTATATTTGTAGGTAAATGATTTAGCCACAGTATTGTAAGCGTTTGATCAGATATCTTATCTCTTGCCAAGTCCTTCATACGGCGCAAAAGTTGTGAGGGCTTTTGATCTCCCAAATCCATTTCGCCAATCAGTTTCTGTATCTGACGGCTTTCCGATTCTTCATAAACGTCCAAAAGTCGTTTTTTAAGTGTTTCAAATTTTCCTGTGGCAGGCGGGTTAATTAATATATCGGTCACCTGTGTAACGGCATCCTTTCCCAGCCTTGCAATAACCACGTTGTATTTGGATTCATCGGACGCATTTTGAGGCTTCAAAATAGCTTCGGCTTGTATAAACCAAAGCCTTGGCTTATCATGCCAAAATTCAGGTATCCTAGTCGAGACAGCAATGGCACTTACTGTTTCGTCGACAATTTCTGAATGGGCTTGTTTATCCATGTTGTATTATAAATTCCTTCAGCCGCGTTCTTAAGGTTGAGTCACTCCTACACGGATAACTTAAACACAACCCACAATATAAATCACGATAATAACGAATCACGTCGGGGTCACCACTTTAGTATTTAAACTAGTCTTTAGTGATTATGTATGTGGGTTGGTTGAAATAAAAGAGTTATTGCACTATACTGAATCTATTCATTTAACACGTTACAGGTTATTACAATTATATTATTTATTTAATCCTTATTAGGATATGTCTAAGGCTGAGGTTTGAAAAGTGACTGGCGAGGCTCCGCATAACTATTAAAAAGCTGAATTAACGAAACGCGTTTGCGCCGCGTACTTTAATGCTAATCTGTGTCACTACAAAGTATTAACATTCGTAAGCACTACCAACGATTTTTATGAAAATCTTTGTAAGATCTCGAAAGCTAAATAGTTTATTTTTCTTCTAATAGTTTTTGTCTTCTTTGTCGCAGGTAACCTTATCTCGGCTCAGCATGTCAGGAGCCAACGGTCTCTCAGACAAACGTCAGATGGAGTGGGAGGCGGCCATGGTGGAAGCTGTGATCAGGGATATCAACTCACCAACCGAGAAGAAACCACCCGTGGTCCAAATTGTCATCTACGAATCATCCGTTTGATATCTTTTGTATCTAGTTTTAAGGTTAAATTTTGCTTGCAAAGATTGTTTCACGAGCTGTGTGGTTCAAACATTTTCTTCTAAAATACAAGAGGTTGTTAATTCCATTTCATAGACCAATTATTAAATATTTAATTACTGAAATGGTAGGGTCAATGAATGAAGCGAAGGAAGGAGTCGTTTTCGGACACAAACATAAGGTCATACCAGCTTTTCAATCGTTTTTTTTATCATTTCATTTCATTTTAACTTCATTGATAAAATCATAGACAATTGGATACCGGATGACACTGAAGAAATCCATAGATAAACTGTTTAAGACTTTTATATTTGGTATTTTATTCGTCGTAGGTAACACTGTACACTTGACTTCGTTCACTCTATTTAACTAAATATTATATTATCTTAATTCAAACAGTATATTACAAAATAATAATAATAAAAGCAATCTGCAAGTCACAGACAAGACATCATTTACATAAATGTCAATATTATAAAATCCAAAAATAAAGAGCACATTTTGCTAAAAGTATATTGTAATTGTGTCAATGAAATTATACCTACTTCAATATTTTAAGAAAAGCGCTTATGAAAGTGACAATGGTGTATGAAAGAAAAGGCTTGGGGTGTTGCAAACCAAAGCTGCTAATTTATATTGAAATTAAATTGCAACGTCTTTGTAAGTACTAAGTCTAAGCTAAGATATCGAATCTAATAGTTATATTCTATTGATTCCATATCGATTCTGAAAACCATTCATCATGACGTACCTTACAGGCCTTTTAATTTTATTATTATTATTAAGAATTCTTTATTGTGCAAGAAAAATACAGAGTTGTACATAAGGTGGGCTTAATGCCAAGGCATTTTCTACCTATTATTTTATTTTACAGGCAGTTTATAAACAGTTTGTTGTACTGTTTTTATAAAAAAGTAAATTGCTTAATGGTATGGCAATCAATTTTATTTTCAATTAAATTGTGATAGCGAAGCTTAAAAGTGTTTGGAAGAAAGGATTGGAGAAAATCGTTTTTGAAAATAGAAAACTTTTCGAAAATACTACAGCTATTTCATTTATACGAAAGTACCTCTCTAAATCTAAGGAGATAGGTAGACGTTTTATAAATAACCATTTTGTTAAATAATTTCCCATTTATATTTATGTTCCAAAATGTTTCCATTTCTCAAGGTCTATCTGCAATTTTTGAGTTAACGATCAAACTTAATTCAAGGATCATTGTTACTTTGACCTTTGGAAATCCAATTATTTTGTTAAACAACTTCAATTACTTAATTATTGAGGTCGCAGTACATTGATGCGTTCATCGTTCATGTTTTCGCACCAAGATACCTTCAGACTCAATGCGTTAATAGTTTCAGAGTGGTATGCTCATAAGTTTCACACTCCATGTTCGGGAATATCAAAGGGATGGTATTATTAAAAAAAGCCGTGTGCAGCACACTCGACTTTCATTCCGGCGGTCGTGGGTTCAAACCCCGACATGCACCTCTGGATTTTTCTTCTTGTATGTGCTAAAACACGTGCTTTAACGGTAAAGGCAAATATCATGAGGAAACCGGCATGTTCTGAGAACTTTGAAGAGTTTCAATGACACATGACATTCACGAATCGGAACTTAGCCAGCGTGGTGAATTAAGGCCTAATCTCTCTCGTCAAGAGGGAAGTCCCTGTGTCCCAGCAGTGGAAAACGTTAATAGGTTAATAGGATGATGACCGCGGCAATTGTGAGCGGCACGCCGGTTTGAATTGCCGCGCTTTGCATGGACGACCGCCGCGTACGCACACCGCGTGTTGCCGCCGGGATGTCACTTAGTTGTGCGGTTGTGCGCTGCTGAGAGCTGTCTCGCGATTGCCGCGTGTTGCTGTTGCCGCTGAATGTTGTAATCTCCTCCAACAAGAGAGGTTGGAGAAGGAGATATGATGGAGATAATTGAAGATGGGCAGCAACGACTTCCTGGAACTCAAAAATCAAGCATGGCGAGTATACTACCACTTAAAATATGATATAAGGTATATGTGGAATGCTTTTATCTAGTTTTGTGGCTAAACAGAGAACCGTAGAAAAGAGAACAATAGAAATATGAAGAAGTTCTTGTGACTATCAAATTATTATCAGCACTATCAGAATTTTTTTCATCTATTGCGGAAACTTAATACCTACGCGTCACGCGTACATACCGAAGTGCTCGTAAGCCTTTTGAAGGGACGAAAATGGAACTGGTATGTTGGCTTTTGTATTTGTGGTGGTTTGTAGGTGTCAACGTAATAAACGTGACTATACAAAGTAACGTGACGTTCGCTACGTGACCTAAGAAGTTTCTTTTTTATATTTTTGCTTATCTTTTAACATAGTGCATGTCGTGTCAAAGAGTATTTTATTTTGGTTCCTTTCTTTATATGTATGGCGTGTTGAAAGCACCAATCGTGTTTTATACTTTTGCTGAGTAAAAGAGAAGAAAACTTTTTAAAGTAAAGTTGTAGCTAAGATCTTGCATTCATTTTAAGTTTTGCAGTGGTATTTTTTTGGATCATGTAGTGAAACTTCTATCACAAGTAAAAACGCTCAGGATAAGATGTTATTTATGACGTAGCGAAAACTAAATTGGCTTGTGCAACGGACTTTTATATCCTGGCTGGGTTTTTGCCAATTCGTCCAGTGCTCAGACCCCTCAGCTAATTCATATTTATAATGTATTTCAGAGTGATATAGGGCGTGAATTGTTTTTTTCCTGTAACCCATATAATATTGCGTAAAGACTTATTTACCACTCACTCAATCACCAAATCAAAGTAACTTTAATACCATAAAAATTGAAATTGAATTTTGCAGGTATGTTTTTTATAATGTGTAAACGGCCGTTTAGGACGGATTATACGAAATCCCAACACTTAGGGGGTTTTACGGGGATTTCAAGTTTGTAAGAATGTCCTATGAAGCAATAAACATGTAACCTTGATGTTCCTTCCGTTTATTGTTTCATTTAGTTATTTAGCCACGATAAAGTTAATTTGCGTGCTTACTGTTAGAGTGTGGTGCGTGTAAGTGAACATAAACCTTTAATATAAAAGAATGCTTATAGCTTGTTCTGCTATAAATTCAATGTAAGGTGGCTTTGACTACAGTCAGCTGTATATACAAGATAATTCTGTACCTACTATTAAACACTTGTATATGAAAACAGTATTATAACAGTTAATTGTGGTCAAGCATTACATAGATAGCATAGCTTTTTTCATATTTCAGTCTCTATTCACATTTTTTCATCACCACAGGCTTGCTGTAAGAAAACTCTTATAGGGTTAAGCTCGCCTTTGTACATAAAGATATAGAGTATAATAAAGAATAATTTAACTACAATTTTAAGTTAATGTCTGAGTGGTAATTGTTTCTTTAACTCATATTATTAATAAAATATAATTTGAAATCAGGGTCTTGGTTTTGGGCTGATATGTAAAAATGGCTTCCGTGGAAATTATGATAAATTGCATTAATGACCTTTAGCAAGTTTGATGTAAACAAATCGCCATGTTCAATGAGAAATTTTCGTAGTTTATTTTCTTTTGTTTTTAATGTTATCTGATAGAAAAATCTCATTGTAAGGATTGCCACTGTAAGGATTAATAATTATCCTCGCCGAGAAAGATTTTTGTGAAACAATATGAGGAAATGGTACAACCGTTACTAATATTAATTATAATCAGTCACGCCAACCAATATTTTCTCTCAAGCAACTCCGAAAATATTATCTCAGCTCGACCATTCTGGGTAAAATAACGCTGCGAATAATCTCGGTGTTTTCATAATTTTTGGACGTGTTTGCTTAGATAATATTTATCAATTTGGCAAGTGTTTGGGTAATATTATCATTCAACTATACGAACAAGAAACAATCTAATTTTAGCGTAAGCGACCTGATTTGGTGTGTTTGATGTATTTCGTCTGACCATCATTTATCACCTAAGTATTCTAGAAAATAAAATTAACACAGTTCTGTTTGGTTACAGTGTGTTACACATTTTGTTACTATTGTAACTCCCCTACCTACCTTCATACAACCTAAGTCTTTAGTAGGTGAGCAACTAACATCTACAAAGCCCCAATTTCACCATTTCATACTACCGATCGAGTTTTACCGATAGTATTTTAAATTTAATGTCTATTTGATCTCAATAAGCAGTAAAACGAGTTTAGCCTGGTCTGATCGCGTATATTGTGCATTTTCCTCTCCGTCCAAAGGTTGTCTGGAAGAAATTGCTTTAGGCCACCTATTACTTATTTTCATAAGACCCATTTTGTATTATTTTATCCTGGTGTAAAAAAGAGTTATATTATAATTATTATAGCCAATGGCGAAATCGGGGTTATGTGTTAGATAATAATATATAGGCATTACAACATACATACATATTTTTAAGATCAAAATTCCAATAAGACAGGCGTTTCCATATTGCTGATTGATAAACAAAAACCGATGCTATTTTAAGATGGTAAGGATATGATCGGAGTCTATAAGTTATTTCTTTGATGTCAAGTGATGTTTTGTTTTGGTTGGTCTAATTTGCCAGTTTCAGTGCAAATATGGCCTGTTTCACACCAAAATAAAATTACTACTACTTTCTAGGCTTCTCCTGCGTAAAATGCACAGTTGTATTTCATAAATTGAACAGGAATACATTGTTTTGCGTATGATCTTCTACGTAACAAAAACTGTTATGTAAGCAAAAAAATTCTGTCATTTATCGAGAATCCCAAGGAAAAAATACGTCTCTTGACAAGAGAGATTAGGTCTTAACCACGCTGCTGGCCAAGTGTGGGTTATGCGGTGTATGTCACACGTCCTTCAAACTCAAAAAGAATAATCCAGAGGTACGGGGCGAGGTTTGAACTGCAATGAAAGTCTAGTGTCCTCCCCCTTAGCGTTTCGGGATTACAGGAAGCAAAAGACCTTCTACGTACCCCCTACTATATAGTATACTTGTACAAAATTTATGTCTTAAATAGAGTCATGTGGGAAAGTGTGCGCAGCGTCTAAGTGTGCGCATTCAAAGTATCTCGAAAACTATACAGAGTTAAAGAACGGCAACCCCCCTCTCCAGTACCCTGCGGGATGTCCTTTGAAGGGCTCGTATCATAGCGGCTGCTCACGCGCCATTTTGATCTGACAGGTAAATGAAGATTTTTGCTTAAATATTTACGATATTTTGCAACATTTGACGCGAAATCTATTGTAGTCATGTAAACTTTTTGAAAATATGCTATTTGCTATCGAATGCAACATAATATCTAGTTTATTTGCCAGTTTTTAAGTTGTTATGATGACGCAATAATCAACGACATTCATACAATTCTGTTTCGATGGTTTGGGTTAAGTGTGCGCAGAAGACTGTCGTGTAAGTGTGCGCATGCGCATATTTACTCTGCTTGCATATCTTTGTACATGCGTTGCTATATTTTGTTTCAGAGTTTAAATATAAATTCAAAATGCCTCGAAATTATCTAAGGACAGCTCCGGATAGATGCATCGTCACAGATGAACTAAAACAAAATCACCTAAGACTGCAAAAAAAAAGAATACAATACAATACACACAATAACATAAGAATGTTAAAAATAAGACTCTTATGAAACTAAAAAATTACGAAAATGAGTCTTACTTTACTGCCCCTTATGTGGCGAAAAGTATGTTGATCCACCTAGTGAAGACTGGATTGAATGTAGCCTTTGGGGAATCTGGTGGCACGAACAGTGCACCAGTTTGAACATGGCACTTTTATTTGTGATACATGACGAAGTAACTAAGTTTCTAAGTTCAAGTTGATCTCATATTTTGATTTAAGATTATTGTTATGTTGATTACTTTAAGTACCTATGATGAAAATTTTAATATTGTTTAGTTTCTAAATATATATAGCTGAATATTTATTTTTTTGTTGTTGCGTACAGTTACCCACACTGCTGCGTACACATACCCCTATACTGGGGTAAGTGTGCGCGTATGAAACGGTCTCTGTTTTCTATAGTTTCTTAAAATATAAGCTACCGACAACACTATTATTATGTCTAAGTTGAAAACAAATAAGCAATCTTACTGATGAATAAAGTTTTATTTCATTCTACAAATAATTATCGAGTTTCTGAAGCGTCAAAGTTTAAATGCGCACACTTGACCCACATGACTCTATGTAAATTGTGAATAGGTAACAAGCAAAGTTACTTTTAGCATTAAAAACCTACCGATCTAATAATATTAGTCTGCATAGAAATCTAGTATTTTCGTACCTTTGGTTAAATAATATTAGTTTGCTTAGAAATCTAGTATTTTCATACCTTTGGGTAAATTATATTAGTTTGCTTAGAACCCTAGTATTTTTATACCTACTTAAAGGATTAGTTACCGACTGTACCTAGAATATGTATAAAGGTGCCTACACAATCATGATAGCCTCGTTCAAGGGCACTGTGCTATTAAGTTTATTAAATCTTGAACTGAAACGAATAAAAAACTTTACTTATTAGCTTGTTTATCGATAACAGTGTAGTTGATAGCTATTCAGGCTGTGTGAGTTCAAGGCCGACTGTCGACAGAAATCAACGAAAATCTGTGTTGTTCTAGTATATCGAAACAGTTTCCAGAAGTACTCATCTGAACACAACAAGATTAAAAGCCACAGAAAATGTATTTTATTTATTATTTAGAAGATTTTCCTTAAATATATTTAGGAAATTACCAACATTATTTGCTTGCTTACAAGCATTTTCCCAAAATTTATTACTTCTAGCAATATAATTTGTTAGGTAAATATTGTTATTTATGCTATTCTTATTAAAAATATATCTCGCGTGAGACACTTCTAAAGAAGGTAGTATAATGTGTGTGTGTCCCATGATAAGACTAAGAAAAAATATATATGATGTAAGTAACTTCAAACGAAAATTGGTTTGAACGAGATCTAGTTAGTAGTTTTTTGTAATTCGTAATAAATCGTCAACAGCTTTTTACCTTTCATTGTAAGGTTTACCCACTATAAAGCAATACGTGCACGGAACCACCAAGGGTTGGTATGATATGTCTCCATTACATACTTATTAAATTAATTCAGACCACAGATATGACCAGACCTCGTAACCACCCACTTAAATATCAAACACATTAAAAGTGTAAGAAGTAGAATCCCCCGCAGTCTTCCCTATTTATATTCCGGACTATTACCCAACATTCTTGAGTTCTTCGACTTTCAGGATTCGTGTTACGATAATAAAGAGAGCTGTGTAACTTGAAGCTAAACTGATTTAGCCGCGTGTGCCAGAGATAGAAAAAGATCTGATTGCGGTTAAAGTTTGTGCTGTGTGTTTTATCTTTAAATTGGGAAGGGGGATCGATCGATTCTATTTTCGTATGCGGTAGGATTTTTCTGATTCTCAATTGTTTATTAATAAACGAAACTCCAATTAAAATGGAAATAATGTAAATAAATTTGAACTTCATTAAAGGATCTGTCTTTATTATTTTCCTAAAACGAAGAATAACACATTGCCTTATTTTTTTATATTCCTCCTGGATTGTCGTTTAATTTCCGAATAGCCAAAGATTACTGGTAAGGGTTTCGAGACACTCATCGCCAATAATTATATTGTCGGACCCAGGTCTACGTGTAGGCTTGCGATGTTATCCCAGTGATCTGGCGATAATCGAAATTGATAGAAGTATTATCGACGAATCAATAGTTGTAAATATTAATAACGCGCCAATGTAAAAAAAAAACTTAGATATTTCTTAATTCAAATTCAAATTAATTTACCGTCAATGAATGACGGTAAATTAATTTGTGAAAATCTGCCAAACGCTTGGAATTACAACTCCGTAGTACTCTACAACAGTCGTAAGTGGCAACTCGTGGCAGAGCTACATATGACAACAAACTCATCAAGACGCGTCTTGCGATGACGGGCTTATACCAATTTTAAAGGAAGTTTATTTTTCTTCGAGCTTATTCATGAAATAATCTTTGTCCTTATTAAACCCCATTATTATACGATTCATCATCATCACCCAATAACATTCCATGTGTTTAAAATATCAGTTAAAAAAGCAAATTCTTCTCGGGAACTACAATGTGTGCCAAATTTATCTTGCTAAACTTAATTACTAACAGTCAAGCGATAACACAGGTGAAAGAAAATATGTTGAAGCTTATAAAAAGACAGGAATTGCAGTAAAAAAATGTGGGCTGGCGGCTAGCCACATAAAATAGACAATGTTTGGACACAATTAGTTTTTGTTTGACGTGAAAGAAAGATTATTTTCTTTACTGTATGACTGGGCGGCGTATTGTCTAGACAATCATACGATGCCAATGTTTTATTTATTTATCTTGTCAATCTCCAAGGACGGTTCTGACTTGCTAGAGCTGGTACAACTTAAAACTAAGTGATTTATTATGTGTGTGAAACGTGCCACAGCATATTTCGCACACATAATATTGACTGCGTTAGTGATGGTAAGATGTGTGCTAAGAACCCTTTGTACTAAAATCGAACCTTAGGCCACTTCAGACTTCATAAATGCTGTTTTCAGCATATGAAAACAAAGCATTTTATTTATTTTAGATCATGTTTCGTTGTAAAATTGTGTGATTATGTCCTACACAATCGCTATCAAAATTAAAAGTGTTTACGCTATTTTTCAAAAAGTTTGGGTTTGATTCTAAGCAAAGTAAACAGTTTTTTGAAATGTGTGAATGCAATTTTTAATGACGAGATTACATGTTTCCTAAACAAAAATCTTCCAATGTCATTTTCAGACTTTCCCATACAGGCCAAAATTTTTACTCCTCCCGTGAGTTATAAATAAGCGCTAACTTACCACATCTCTAAATTAATAGGTATTATGAAACGTATGATTTAATTTTGTTCACAAATATTTGTCTGCTTTGAGTATGCCTGCTCCGTTTCTGAACAATGGCCTTCGAGACAGAGTTGTTCAGGATTAAAACATGGAATTTTAAAATGTACCTACTTAGAATTTCGTCTAGAGTTACTTCTAATAGTTTGAAAACACATGTTTGCGATTGCATTAGAATATTTGTATTATTTCGCTCTACAATGTGGACGACACATATCTTTCAACCTTTAGATAAATTTAAAACCATTTAAAGTCACATTGTATATTTGGCTTTTTATCTTGCTGATACAACATTTTTGTTGTTACTGGCCAAAAGGATTTGTTTATTTTTTGGGAAAATGCTGTTCTTATGAATGACCCGTGGATCAGTACTTAATAATAAGATAGATAGATATGCATTTATTTCGGTACAACACAGACAATTAAATGAAAAATAATTACTTAAGAAACATTCAATGTGATTTACAAAAAAGAACACAAGAAAAACATTATCTACTAACTACTAATTAATTTCTAGTAGTCAAAACATAATTTAAGAATTAACGTGAAGTCGGTTAAAATTTAACTTGTCATATAATACCATGATATAAAATATTATAATATCATTTTTATCTTTTTATCTAATAGAATAGATAAAATATCAATAATTACCTCTCGTTTAAAACGTATTCAATCCGGATTATTTATTTAGTAGTTACCACAATTTAAATCAATCAGACCAGCTATTTCCTAGACACCTACAAAAACCTGTTGTATTCATAATTTACCAATTTCTAGACCCAACGGAACTAAGAGAGATCCATAAATTACAGTCGGCATAGCTCGCTATGTAAATACGCTAGGGACATCAAAATTCATAGTAAATCCAAATGCGCAAAGGAAATATAAATGGAATAGTAAAACTTCTTAGTGAAATTCTTAATGGTGCGGCAAACGTAGTGCTTATATTCTCTTTGGGTGCGATGATGTAGACATCATTAGTAGCGGCATATCGCGAATATTAGAGTCAACGCGATGTGTGGCCAATAGTTTTATGTTTGTAGTAAATTTTTTTGTAGTTTGCAGACAGAGGGCACAATGAGCCCGCTGAGAGTAGCCACCTGGCCCGCCGTAAATCTTAGCAGCCTCAACTACCCCCAGATTAACCGGAGATCTATTAAGACAGCGCAAATATTAGGTCCTTACATATGAAATTGGCGTTTTGTATGGGAGGAACAAAAAGTCGAATATTTTTTAATATAATATATTTAATTAATCAAAGTATGAACCATTATTTTCTATGCACTTTTGCCATCTTATAGGTAGTTCATTGATCCCTTTACTAAAAAAACCAGTCGGACGGGAATCAATAAAATCTTTGAAGGCGATTTGGACTGCCCCATCGGAGTTGAATTTTTTCCCTTGCAAGAAGTTATCCAAATTTCGAAAAAAATGGTAATCTGTTGGAGCAAGGTCCGGGGAGTACGGAGGATGTCTTAGACTTTCCAATTGAAGCTCTTCTAATTTAGTAGCCGTCTGTTGCGCAGTGTGTGGTCTAGCGTTGTCGTGAAGCAGCAGTGGCGTGGAGCGATTGACCAGCCTAGGTTGTTTAGCCGCTAGTTTTTCCATCATGGTTTGCAATTGCTGACAATAGACATCAGCCGTAATAGTCTGGCCAGATTTGAGAAAACTGTAATGAACAATACCGGCACTAGTCCACCAAACGCTTACAAGTAACTTTTTTGGGGTTAATTTTCGCTTGGGGCAGGATTTGGCTGGCTGGCCAGGATCCAACCATTGCGCTGAGCGCTTCCGATTATCGTAAAGAACCCATTTTTCATCACAGGTAATGATTCGGTTTAAAATACCTTCATTATTGTGCCGGTTTAGTAATGTAACGCAGCAGTCGACGCGCGTTTGCCGGTTTGCTTCAGTCAATTCGTGAGGTACCCACCTTTCAAGCTTTTTAATCTTCCCAATTTGCTTCAAGTGAATTAAAACAGTTTTATCACTAACACCGCAGCCTGCAGCTAACTCGGACGTGGTTTGCGATGGATCCGCTTCCACAATAGCCTTCAACTCTTCATTATCAACTTGAGTCTCAGGCCGTCCACGGGGCTTGTTCTGCAAGTCGAAATTTCCAGAACGAAAACGTTGGAACCAAAAACGAACTGTGTTTTCTTTTGCAACACGACCGCCATACACATCATTCACCCTTCGAGTTGTTTCCGCAGCACTAGTGCCACGGCGGAACTCGTACTCGTAAATAATGCGATATTTTAAGTTTTCCATTTTGTAAAATGAGTGACGCAAACAGAAAAAAACAGAAGAAAAAAAACAAATGAATGACGATCATCGAAGCACAAATACATGAGTCTATAGCTGTACAAATTTGAATTTGGAATTCCTTACCAAAGAGGAGAAATTTGTGATTAAAGTGGCCAGTACGAAAAACGCCAATTTCATATGTAAGGACCTAATATTTAAGATTTGATGTGTTGTTCGTTTTGTAATTGTGCGGCTACATAAGAAGCTTACGAATATTCGTGTTAGCGCGATGTGTGTGTGTGTGTATATCGTTGCAACGCGAAGTGTGCGGGCGAAGACGATCTTTGGCCTGGGCGTGGCTAAAATTACATCACCTTATACATCATAATTACAATGTAGACAAGATCATCGCGTATCCCGTTCACGATGATTTTAGGGCGCCAACTCGACGTAGTCGCACCTTTATAAATAGGCTTAAGCAAAATATTCTCTGCCCATGGAGCGTAATACTCTTGGGATCAGAACAATCACAATTTTATTCAATAGAAGAATTTTACAATTAAACTTTTGGACTTGTCAAGTGTATTTTGTCAGAGTCGTAACAACTTTAGCGATTACCATTTCGCACTTTACCCATTCTATTTGTTTACTCAATAAAGTCTTAGATTGAAAATGTTTCAACTTGTAATGTGAGATAGGATTTATACAACCCAATACTGAAATAAATTGGTACAATTTGTTCTTTCGTGTATGTTCGTGTTAGATTTCATCGCTGAATCCTTGAGAAGTTACCCGACATTTGTTAAAATAAGCTGAGAACAAGTTACGTTGGGGCTGATCTATAGATACGACGAATCAATTCAAATTTATTGTAAAGTCAATAAAAAACACACATATATTTTCTCCTCTTCTGAGGGTGGGTGGCTTTTATTACAGTGTCTGGAATAAATAAAGGGATACAGTATACCGTGATCTAAGATCTATATATATATCTTCGAGAACTTTTGCAATTTGTTGACTTAGTAATTGTTTTCGGTGTGGTTTTGTGGCTCGGTGGACATTATCCAGATATATTTATTTAGGTTTAATATCTATTACTATTCAGTAACCAGTTACCTCATTCAATATCTT
Source organism: Gymnoscelis rufifasciata (assembly GCA_929108375.1). NCBI lineage: Eukaryota > Metazoa > Arthropoda > Insecta > Lepidoptera > Geometridae > Gymnoscelis > Gymnoscelis rufifasciata. The sequence continues at coordinate 3,311,310 of OV815302.1, read as the reverse complement.
GAAGAAACTCCAAGCATATTATTTCTGAGCTACGTTGACACCTTTCCTACGCCTATATACCTTTTTTTTCGAAACGATCCTTAAAACACACACTAAAAAAAATATTCAAGACTTTTTATATCCATTATCAGATTAAGGGCCTGTCTTACAATGTCTTGATTCAGTTTTAAACTCTTCTTTTAGTTTAAAAGTCACGTACCTAAACATATTTAGAGCGTATATGGACATCTAGAGTGTATGTATATGTCGCTTCCAGCTGCTGTGTGGACGTTCACTGATAGCGTTTGTTGCAAACGCAGATTTAGTAGTTTGTGTGGACGGCTGGTTTGTTTATGTTAGAGCATGAGTCATTCGAAACGCATAAGAGCATCATTTAGTTTTCCATACAATAAGATAATTTAATCAAACGTTATCAAATTACACTTATTTATATTAAAAGCTTTTTACATAACATGCATACTTTTAGTGTTTTCATTCTAAAACATTATGTACATAAATGTGTCAGAGCAAAGAGGGGACTCTTTTAATACAGGTTACTATAACATACCAGAAGAGCCCTTGTACCTCGTTATAATCTGAATTTTGTGTGTTTGTTGCTAAAGATTTTTGTACATTAGTATTTAATATGGAAAATATAGTGACTTTTTAGCAGAAGTCTGACATGCATATTAGGGTGTCCCTTATTTTTCAAAGTTTATATTTTTTAACGCATAGGTCTTAGTTTTGTTCATTAGTACCTAAAACACTCGGGAATTAATTTTTACCTTATTTGGAGAACGGAAACCCGTGCCGACTTGCATCGAATCATGTTCATACAAGTTACGCGGAAATAGGCGCGTACTCGCTGTATTTGTCATTTGTTATTAGTTAATCTCGTGATGAACACATATTGTTTTACGTTAAAAAATGGCAGTGGAATTAAGAAGCAATAAAAAAAGTATTTTCTTTGTAGGGGACTTGAACTATCAAATAACTACGGCAAAGTTACCGTCTAACCGTCAAGTTCTTGCAGTCCTGTTTTTTAACATTCGTGAAGTTAAATTGAGTGTTAGTAAAAGCGAAGTACAAATAATGTGCTGAGATACAATTGCATCTAATACAGGGCGATTGAAAGGAGCTTGTGTACTTTTGGAACAAAAGCTAGACAGGGAATTATTACTCTTTGCTTGCCGCCATCACGTTTACGAACTGGTTTTAAATGTGTATTTGAAACAAAAATCCACCAAATAACAAATAGCCCTGATATCCCGATGTTTAAAAAGTTTAGAGACAGCTGGAATACTGTTAATTCTGCTGCTATTGAAACATACAGCCACATCGTCACTGTTGACGACGCGCACGCTGCTCAAAAATATAATGCCTAATTTAATTTTAATTTAACATTGTATGTACACCTTTATTTTATGTAGCTTTAATTATTTTTACTAAAAACTTTTTATTAATAAAATGATGAAACGCATTTCGAACCGCGAGAATATAGCGGCGAGGCATTTTTGCAGGCAACCCCGAACGCGCCTCACTTCACTTCAAAAAACTGTACTGACGGTTGTCTACGTCGACCGACCGGCGCGCCCGCCGCCATATTCCAAAAAGTTTCGAGATCTGTTGCATTTTAACGTAAAACATTTCTTTTACTCAACCTTCGTGCTCCAGCGACCTCCATCCTCAACAAAAGTGGTCACTTCGAACCGGAACGCTCAGCACCGAAGCATTTTCGTAGTAAAATGTTCCGCTCACCGCGCACGCCGCGCAAAATGAAAAAACCACGTGGCGCCAATGCGGTTTGCACTGATGAAAACGCAACAGACGCTTGTTTACCTCCCCCGACGCCGAAAGATGACCCTGCTGAAGTATACGCTAGTTTGTGCAGCGTTAGCAAGAAGTCTGAGAGAAGTACAACGTCATCCACCGCCGCGCGTCGCCGGCAACTCGAGCTCGAGGCCGAGACAGCTCAGGCTCAGCTTCGCATAGAATCCGTCGAAGCAGAAGCGAAGGCTGCCCGACTGAAAACTGAAATCCGAGTCGAACTACTCAAGAAACGACTCGCCGCGGACGTCGCTGACCTGGAATCACAGCACTCTAAGAAATCATCTGCCTCGTCCATTACAAGTAAAGTACATAACTGGTTGGAGAAATCTACCGAGCTACAGCCTGCGCCTGCACCTGAACTGCCACGCATGAATGTTACTTCTGGCCAAACTGATATCCAAATGCTTGCCTCAGCACTGAGAGATGCATTTGCCGCTTCTTCTTCTCCTCAGCATCAGCAACAGCTGCTTACCAGAATGTCTACCTCTAAAGACTTGCCTCCATATTCAGGCGACCCTATGGATTGGCTACAATTCAAGGAATCATATCATGAGTCCACCAAACTCTGTAAGTACACTGACCCAGAGAATGTATGGCGGCTAAGAAAATGTCTGCGAGGTGATGCAAAAGAAGCGGTGACATCCTTGCTTATTGGTGGTGTTTCCCCTAACATTATCATGGATACACTTGAACTACGCTTCGGTAAACCAGAGTACATAATGACTAAAATAGTGACACAACTCAAGAAAATACAGCCGTTGCCAATGTCATACCACAACGAGCTTATTTGCTTTGCAGTAAAAATAAAGAATTATGTTACAGCTGCAATAGCGTTGAAACAGGTTGATTACCTACGCAGCCCCGAGCTGGTTTCAGTCATCTTATCTAAACTACCAACCATACTTATTAACAAATGGACAGACTATGTTTATGAAAACCAACTCACCGCACCAGCATATAATGAAACTTCAAGATTGGAGTTACTGAGCAACTTCTTATACTTAGAAGCAAATAAAGTAGCAAGTTCTGGTGTTAGTCATATACATCTACAATCTACAAGGAAGCCAGAGCAGCATGAAGGTAAACATTTCACTAAACACAGCCGAGCTACAATATTACATGCCTCAAACAACAATGATGACAGCAAAGATAATGACTGCAAGTTCTGTCACAAGACTGGACATAGGCTACCTGACTGCCCGCGCTTCAAACGTGCGATGCGTAGAGATCGTTGGAGATTTGCAAGAGAACACAAGCTGTGTTACAAATGTTTAACCCTGCATATGAACCCCGGCTCCTGCACTGCAAGAAACTGCAACATCGAGGGCTGTGACCAGCCGCACCATCGTCTACTTCACTGGACCAAGCCGTACGATAAAAAGAAAGGGAGTACTAAAGTAAGCGAAGACCTCGCAGACACCGAGATTACCCATGAGACTGTGAACCATACAGTGGGGTCATTGCACCCTAAAGTACTTCTCAAAATCGTACCGCTGACAGTGCACGGTCCTGCGGGCGCTATGCACGCGCACGCGCTACTGGACGACGGGGCGACGGTGACCCTGATTGCGGCCGAATTAGCAGATAAACTTGGTCTTCACGGGAGAAACGAGAAGATGCGAGCTCGCAGCGCATGGGATTCCGGTAAATTAGTGTGTGAAACGCAAATATTGAACTTTAGAATTACAAATAACAATAATAAAAATTATAAGTTGTGTGCACGTAAAATAAACTCGTTAAATTTACCAGTACAATTGCTGCCAAATATAAACTTTAAAGAATACGGGTTAGGGAGTGATTTCGCTGAAATAAATATGTGTAAATGTGACGTGCAACCAATGTTATTGATAGGTCAGGATAACCATGATTTGATAACACCTTTCCAGTGTTATCGTAGCGAGCAGCGTGGGCCGTACGTAGCACAGACAGCGTTGGGTTGGTGTGTACACGGGACCTCGGTAAGTGATATGTCGCATAACTCTAATTCTAATCTGTGTGTCTCACTTATTCACGACTGTTCTGGATATACCTGCCCACAAGAAAATGTTTTCCATTTGTGTGAATTTCAACCAGCTGATACAACCACTGAGATCGCCGCCCCCCGCGTAGCCCTGGTTCACCCCGAGGACTGCGAACAGCGGTGCGTTCAGCTGCATAATGAAGTGCGCAAATCTTTTATGTTAGATGCCATTGGAGTAGGTACGAAGCCCCGCGTCAATCCTGATGATTTACGCGCTATCTCTATTTTAGAGGAAACTGCCGAGCTTCGCGAGGGACAATGGTACGTTAGTTTACCGTGGAAATCGGATAATCATTGTTTGCCTGACTCCTACTCTAATGCTTTTAGACGTCTAAAATCGGTTCAAAAGAAAATGTTATGTAATAACGATTACTCATTACGTTATCAAGAAAGAATTTCTCATTTATTTTCTAACGGCTTCGCTAAGGAAATAACAGGTAGCTATAACGAAGGTCGTGTTTGGTATCTACCGCACTTCGGTGTCGATAACCCGAACAAGAAAAAACTACGATTAGTTTTTGATGCGGCTGCAAAGTCTAATAATTGCTCTTTAAATGATTTTCTTTTACAAGGTCCCGATCTGTTGCAATCTTTATTGGGAATAATGTTAAGGTTTAGGGAAAATTCTATAGGTATTATAGGCGACATACAAGATATGTTTTTGCGTATAAAGATACATGATAGAGATACGCACGCGTTGCGTTTCTTATGGCAGGAAGGTTTCTTAACCAGCGAGGTACCTGACGATGGACTCGAAAAATCATCATCATCATCATCGAAGGTGACCCCTATTAAAGAGTACGTCATGACGTCACTCATTTTTGGTGCTAATTGTTCTCCGTTTATCGCTCAATATGTAAATCAAATAAAAAACACACAGCGTTTCGAACAAACTATGCCGGAAGCTGTATGTGCAATTAGGAAAAGTCAATATATGGATGACTACATAGATAGTGTGAGCGAGATCGGCCTCGCTACAAAATTGATTAAAGACATTTCCTATATTAATCAACAGGGTGGTTTTACAATGCGAGATTGGTTAAGTAATAATATTAATGTTTTGAGTAACACACCAAACGATATCCTTAGTGAGAGAGCCGTAAGGTTCAATGTTGAAAATCAGCCGGAACGAACTTTAGGTTTGTTATGGTTTCCCGATAGTGATACTTTTGCATTTGATTTATCATTGAAACGTATTTCTCCTGATATTCGTAACGGTACACGAAAGCCGACAAAGCGTGAATTATTACGCATTATTATGTCTATTTTTGATATGCATGGATTTTTAAGCCCTTTTACTGTAAAATCCAAAATAATTATGCAGGAAGTGTGGAGAATAGGTATAAAATGGGACGATGAAATTCCATGTAATTTATTTATTCAATTTCAAGAATGGTTATTACAACTACAAACAATTGTTGATATACGCATTCCTAGGTGGTACTTCGGTAGTGCGAGTGAGACAGACATAGCGTGCGGCACGCGTGTAAGCGAGTTAGAATTACATGTATTCGGGGATGCTAGCCCACGCGCATTTGCGTCGGTGGCATATTGGCGTAAGATTAATAACAATGGACAAATTTCCGTGTCATTTATAGCTTGTAAAAATCGTGTCGCGCCATTGAAATCTGTCTCAATCCCACGGCTGGAGCTTCAAGGCGCTCTCCTAGCTTGCCGCCTAGCTGAAACAATAAAAAAAGAGCATAGAATTAAACCAGATAAAACATTTTACTGGGTTGATTCTACGGTTGTTTTGCATTGGATTAGAAATGAACATCGTAATTATAAAACATTTATAGCTAACCGGTTAGGAGAAATTGATGAATTGTCAAAAATTAATGAATGGAATTACGTTCCCTCAGAATTTAATATGGCGGACTTAGCTACTAAAATAACTGATTACAACTTACGTAGTGATTGTTCTTGGTTCTTGGGACCCGCGTTTTTGTACGAACGTTTGGAAAGCTGGCCGCAGCAACCTGAAACATTGAAAATAATTAATAATGATGATTTAGAGGAAATTAAATCAGTTTTTCATACTTACAGCGATACGTTGATTTTACCGGTCCCCAATCCAGATAGGTTTTCGTCATGGTTGAGGCTGCTCCGTTGTACTGCGACCATATTGTTGTTCATTTCCAAATGTAGGAATAATAAAACTCTCCTTATTAATAGCGAGATTATTAATAAGGCAGAAGTTTTACTGATAAGACATTCACAGTCACAGTCATTTTCGCGCGAAATAACTTTGTTGAATAATAGTTGTGAAATAAATATAGATAGTCGTTTACGTACTTTAACGCCGTTTTTAGATAGTAACGGGCTTATACGAGTTGGCGGGCGAATTGACGCCGCGAAACATGTAGATGATCAGATGAAAAACCCAATCATCCTAGACGGGCGCGACCGCGTAACTCGCCTTTTGGTTAAATACTATCACGAACGTGTAGCTCACTCGTTCAACGAATTAGTTGTTAACGAACTTCGGCAGAAATATTGGATAGTTAATCTGCGACCTACTGTCCGCACAGTAGCGTCGCAATGTTTAGTTTGTAGAATTAGAAAAGCTAATCCTAGGCCGCCGCGCCTCGGCGACCTACCTCCTGAACGGCTCGCTCATCACCAGCGCCCGTTCACCATGTGTGGCATAGATTTGTTTGGGCCTATTGAAGTCACAGTAGGACGGCAAAGACCTAAACGATATGGCGTGTTATTTACTTGCTTAACGGTGCGCGCGGTTCACATTGAGCTTGCTAACGACTTAACCGCTGATTCCCTTATCATGGCACTTAGAAGAATGGCCGCTCGCCGCGGATGGCCACATACAATAATGAGTGATAATGGAACAAATCTTACCAAGGCCAATGTCGACTTGAGGAACTCTCTCCGTGAACTTAATCAGCAGCAAATCATCGATGAAGCATTAACCAAAGGTGTAACGTGGAAATTTATTTCGCCTGCAAGTCCACATATGGGGGGCGCGTGGGAACGTTTGATTCGAACCGTGAAAACGGCACTTAAGGTAGTTTTAAAAGAGCGAGCTCCACGAGAAGAAGTACTGATTACTCTTCTCGCTGAGGTAGAAAATATTGTTAATAGTAGACCACTTACTCACGTATCAGTGGATCCTAGGAGTCAGGAAACTTTGACCCCTAACCATTTTTTATTAGGAAGTTCTTCTAACTTACCCCTCCCCGGCGTCTTCGATGACAAGGACCTGTACCTGCGGCGTCAGTGGCGCACTGCTCAGCGCTTGGCTGATTTATTCTGGAACCGGTGGGTAAAAGAGATTTTACCTGTTCTCATTCCTCGGGCGAAGTGGAACCGCGAAGGGCAGCAGCTTAAGGTAGGCGATTTAGTGATTGTGGTTGATCCTTCTTTACATCGCAACTGTTGGCCTAAAGGCATTGTGGAAAAGGTATATCCAGGAAAGGACGGAAGGGTAAGAGTAGTAGACATACGGACTAGGACGTCAGTTATGAAGCGTCCCGCAGCGCGCGTAGCATTACTACAGCTCGACGTTGAGCGTCGTTATGACGACACTAGGGGGGAAAGTGTTGACGACGCGCACGCTGCTCAAAAATATAATGCCTAATTTAATTTTAATTTAACATTGTATGTACACCTTTATTTTATGTAGCTTTAATTATTTTTACTAAAAACTTTTTATTAATAAAATGATGAAACGCATTTCGAACCGCGAGAATATAGCGGCGAGGCATTTTTGCAGGCAACCCCGAACGCGCCTCACTTCACTTCAAAAAACTGTACTGACGGTTGTCTACGTCGACCGACCGGCGCGCCCGCCGCCATATTCCAAAAAGTTTCGAGATCTGTTGCATTTTAACGTAAAACATTTCTTTTACTCAACCTTCGTGCTCCAGCGACCTCCATCCTCAACAGTCACACAACATTCTTGTAATACAATAATTAAAGAACTGTTGACTTTTTATAATGAAGAACTGCAAAAATCTATTGTACGTGACGATTATCGAGAACTGATTGAACTGTCTATTATTTTGTTAGGAGGCGATAGTAAAAAAAAATAAAATAAGACCTCCTGGAGCAATGCATCAAGCAAGGTGGATGGCAAGAGCTATTTACTGTTTGAAAATATGTTTGCTGCAATCTCAATTCAAAATTAGCGCCAAAGATAAACGAGCACTCCAAGACATTTGTTTATTCATTGCAGTTGTATAATATGTGAAATCATAGCTGGGATGTAGTCTGGCGTTGAAGGCACCAAATCAAGATTTGTCCTTTTTAAAAAGGCTTAAGGAATATGCAACTATTAACAAAGAGGTCTCCCAAGCAGCTTTGAAAAAGTTTATTCAACATCTTTGGTACTTGTCAGAAGAAATAACTGTTTTGTCACTCTTTGATGATGAAGTTGATGAAGCAACCAAGAGAAGTATCGTAGAGAACTTACAAAGAGAGAGTTTGTATGATTCTGGGAAGAGATACATTCCATCGATGGAAGATATGTCTGATTATTTGCATGGTAAGTGGGAATACTTAATTTTATGTTAAAGTTAGCTATTACACATTAATTAAAAAAAAAAAACATGTAAAAGGATCTAACGCTAAGCTTACTTTACTATGTCTTAAATTGTTTTAATAAACTGATAATAATACTGTCTTGTCTATTGTTACAGGAAAATCATTGAGTGATTTTGTGTCTATCAAGAGCAAAAATTATTTTCTCGTTTAAAAATTGATGATAACTTCTTGGAGAAACTTGTTTCTACGTGGGAAGAAGATGTTGCCTATTTACAGGCAAAAAGGGCTTTCTTCTTCAAGGGCAGTGAATGATACAGCTGAAAGAGCTGTAAAACTTATGCAAGATTTTCATGGTTTAATTACTGCAAAGGAAGAACAGAAACAATTTTTACTACGCTGTGTACAAGAGCACAGAAATCTTTATCCAGACTGTAACAAAGAGACCCTTAAAAGAAAATATCCTTGCTAATCTGTAATTTTATGTTCTTTTAATAAATAAATACCTATTTTCTTACTAAATTTTTATTATTGTTTTTATAAAATAAAAATATTTCATTTTGTTTAGTTGAATATCGAAAAGGGTCAAAGGCAAAATTTTCAAAATCTTTACGGCCTTGTCGGCACGGGTTAATGTTGACATAGGGAGATAAAATTTTGTATTTAAGTAGATCTGGGTAGTTTAAAAAGAAATACGGGGTATGCATTTCGATATCCGAAAAAAATTTTTTTTCACGTATATAAGGGACACCCTAATGCATATGTTGTTGTACGGATTGTCCAGCAATATCTATATATATATATATATAATATATACTAGCGAATCACCTCGAATGGAATATTCGCCTTGACTATGTATATTTAAATATTTCCGCTTGCCCGTGAATATTATTACTGCGGTCCATTGTCAGAAGAAGCACTCTATTTTAGGCATCCCCAAAGGACTGAACTGGGCAAGAAATTCTTGGTGTAAATTTTCCTTAGGCCGTTACTGCCTTGAATTAGGCCGGATTTTCCCAACAGCTGATAAGGCGTTTAATCGCCCTTGAAAATTCTTACGTAGGTATTTAAATCTAGGTTGTTGATAACCAAGAGATAAATAATTACATAAATAGAACTAGCAATACTAAAATAATACACAAATAATGTAACACAATGTCAATTAACGTACACATTTGGTCACGCCAATATGTGAAATGCCTGTTACGCAAAAGAATCTAGTTTTTACTTTAAAAAAAAAACAAAAAAAATTGCAGATCATTGCAGTATTTTTTCAATATTTTAGCAAATCTGGGTAAGTCAATGAATATAAAAAAAAAGTTAAATTTGGTTTATACAAATACCTCTTAGATACAGTTTGGCGACTTATTGTGCCCGAGTTATTTCCGGTCGATAATATTAGCTATTTGTTAAATAAACTATGTTACTGAGTAAACAGAATTGCACTACACATTTCGCAATATTCTTGGCATATTAAAGGATTTGGTAAATCAAAGCATAACTCGCTTTTTTTAATATAGCTATATTATATGTGCTTATACAGACAAAACAGTGGTACATTAATAATCAATTTTTGTTTATAATAATATTTTAATTATCCTATATTTAACTCAAACTGTACATAAATAAAATCAATACAAAACCAAATCATTCCTGGTTGGCTGTTAGGGATCAATGACATTATGTGAAGGATTGCAAGTCAGACCTTACTCTTAGACAAAAAGACAAATAAAATTGAAACAGAATTCTTAGAAAATGTTACAGCTCTGTTTTCCAAAAGACTTGCTCAACGCCCAGACTTTTTGTTACTGTATGCTCTCTAAAAAGTAAAGTAGTAGTGTTACCCGCGTTAGAATGATTTTTTCCCGTGGAATAACTTTTTCCCACAAAAAATAACCTATGTCTATTCTTAGGCTCTTGAAAATCCGTATACGAAATTTCATTCAAATCGGTTTTGTAGTTTTTGCGTAAAGGAATAGACAGACAGAGTTACATTCACATTTATATTATTAGTATGAATGTGGAGTACTGGAAGATGTATATCCTGTTTTGATCGAAAGTGCCCGGACCGAGGTTGAAAGACTAGATTTAAAACAACAAGAATATATTTAAACGGATTTAGTAGATGGTATGTTATTCTGTCCCGTCCTTTGTCCGACGAGGTCAAAAAATTAAATGATTTAGTTAATATAAGTTTAAAGCTTAGTTTGCATATAAACAATGAGGGTGAAATGGTAAATCTTTATCCAATCCTCATTAAACTATAAAAAAAAACCTAGTATGGATAGTAAGTATTGGGTATATGCTATGGTTTAGTGGACAGTGGTCTCCAACACCCCAGCAAAGCTAGAAGCGGTCCACCAATCTTCCGCATCTTTCGATTTTACTACGCAATAAAACATATCCAAATGTTTATGTAATTCATAATTTATGGCGTAAACAGTCCTGATGTATACCGAAATATGACTCGGTCTACCGTTTATGCAGATAGCTACTTATGAGATTATTGAATGTATATCGATAAAAGAAAAGTAAACACAAAAAATATTTTGTACTATTTTAGTTTTGGTACATACCTACTTTGGTATTAATCGAAGCGTGTGTGATATCCGTCCTTGTTTTGGAAAGTGTCTATTTTAATATTGTCCCTTTATTTTCCGAGACTTTCGAATATTCAGTTACAGAGACCTACTGTAAAGCAACCTACAGGTCAGGAAAGAGACGGGTTTTTGCTGGTTGGGGCCAAAAAAGCAATTCTCGCATCTATGATATTAAAAAAAACTAAATACAATAAAACGTTTTACAGTTAAAAATTTTCGTTCAATGACTTGCATACGAAAAAACAATTGTAAACGCTTCAATACTTTTGATCTTATTTTATTTCATTTTGTCGTCCTACCGATTTCATAGTTAATATTTAAGTGGAATAACCGAATGTTCCTAGTGGGAGGAACTGAGATCGGCACTGACCTCATTTTTTTTATTATACATAATAAAATAAAAAAAATAATGGTCTGTTTCACCAAAACTCTGGGTAACCCACTACTATCAAGTCAACCGACAATAAAACTTTCCAAAACTCGAGACCTAATGCAATAAATGGTATATAAAGAGTTATTTACCTCGCAACCACCATCGGACAATTAATTTATGTCGCATGAATTTTGTTTACTATGGTGGTTAAGGAAAGTTCAAATGTGTTTGTCTTAACTGCCAAGTGGACGCGATTGTCATTGACTGACTGACTGAGATTGCTCAATATTTGAACCATTTACTAAGCTTGTTTGAATAATTGCGACACAAGCCCTAGAACTCATAAAATAAGTCTTCCCAAGTTCAGAAGTACAGTCTCTTCCATAAACATTTATACCTTTAAAGTTTACTCATTTAAGCTTATAAATAAAGGAACCGCTGCCTGAGCGTATTTAACAGACTCTGACATGCCGAACTTCGCACATTTGCTTCCATTATCCCACGTCAGTTCCTATGTGTCAATGGATTCGGGCCAATTATCCGTTAAAAGGTACTGTCAGTTGGGTATTATTCAAACCTATTTGTATGTTTTACAAGATAAATTCAACAATAAACCTAACCCTTTGACTGACCGGTTATTTTTGGAGGAGGGGTAGCTAAAGACCGACGGACACGGTGAGCATTTTAATAATGCAATAATCCTGCCACATTGATTGTAAAAATATTTTTTACAATCAATTTTTTTTATTAAACAAGGTATTCTTATAAATGATGATGATAATATTTTTTTTATTATACAAGGTATTCTTATAAATTATTTCTTAAAACAATATTATGACACAAAGAAAACTCCCGGAGTTAAAATTAGCGTGAGTAAAACAATTCACTTTGAATCGGCTTTTGAATGTATAGAAATAGGATGTTTGAGTATCTATCTTTCATGATCTATTTTAGTTTGACTGACTCGTGAAGTGCTTGAGTCATGTGTGAATCAGTATCAATCAATATTGTTTTGTTCTTGCTATGGTTATGATGGAGTGAGGCAATAATGATGTATTATATTATGTACTTGCGGTCCGCCCCGGCTTCGCACGGGTTATTAACTAAAATAGTTTTCCCGGCATTTATTAGAGTTTTTCTCGCCGTAAAAACCATCCTTGACTCCAACAAACATTAAAAAAAACGGGTTGTCGAGTACAATAATTATGTGTTGTGAACTAGGAAGATGCTCCTGCCATTGTTCTGGTGAAATTTCCTAAGCCGGTTGCTACGGCGCCTGCGGGAGGTGATGGGAACAGCATTCTAACGCCGGTGCGTGCAGTAATCTTCTACAATACAATACAAAATTCTTGTCTTGAAGAGTTTGTTATATATATTTTTTTAATACATACATATGATAGATAGAAAACACCCAGACCCGAAACCAGAAATTGTAGATACAATACAATACAAACATTCTTTATTGCAACACAACAAGGAACATACATAGGAGATACATGTTTCATACAGTGACACAATGGGCGACCTTATCACTAATAGCGATCTTTTCCAGGCAACCTTTGGATGGATCAGAAATGTTTTTAATAATAGAAAGCAGTGGCGTTTACACAGATTTATAAATAAAAATAAAATGAGTAGGTATATGTAGTACAGAAAACAAACACAGTAGGAGTGTGTATTATTGAACACAAATTAAACATACTATTGATAAATATTAAGTGAAGTTGAAGGAAAATGACCATAAACCTTATTTTTGAAAATTGTTACAGATACGTTAATAATATTAATTCTTAAAACGAAGTCTCGTGTAAAGTAGAGAATTAATAATCAATTCAGTAAGTACTAAGTTCTTTAGTTTATTAAAATCAGAAGTCTATTGCTTTTATTAAAACATTCCTTGTTTTTGGCTTCTTTTATACTTCGTTATGAATCACTACATAGCCAGCGTAATATTACACAGCTACCTATGGACTACCATTTTAAGTGTACTTAAAACTGAAAGAATAGATCCAGTGTTTCCTTGCACCGAGTGCTTGGTATCGGCTTACCCCATTGTCCTCAATAAAAGCTTCAGTAACAATGGAGAAGTCAATTTTCTTTAACCATAATTTAACAGCTAACAATAGAACAGACAGCTACGGATGATAAATTGTTTTATACGATGCATGACGACGCGAACATAGCGATTACATATGCGACAGTTGTATTCGAGCCAAACTGAAGGTTATTTTGCTAGTGGAACCGTTTAGATCGGATCTCTAAATTATTGACTAATCAACGGTTTAATTAAGCCAAGCTATCAGTACTCGCGGGAAGGATTATCTGCGAGATCACAATAATACTCATTCCCGGACAAGAGACTCAGGCGTCACGGAAAAAAGATTAACATAGAATTCACTAATCACAGTAATCACTTATATTCTTTTATTCCTTACAAGGAACAAATTTTGGGTAGGTAGGTTTATATGGTTCCGTAGGTACCAGAAGGATACGCGGGACCGTAATAAGTACCAAAAAAAACTATAACAAAACTTCGTTGCTTGTCTGTCTGACTTTAATCTTAGTTCATAGTTCATTTATTGATAATAATAGGTTACATGTCAAAAAAATATTAAATAATAAAAATTATGAAGATGATAATAATAATAGTTGTTGCAAAAAACAGTTGATATAATTAGTTATAATCAGGCTGTATCTCAAGAACCGTGACATATTTCAAAGAGTTGTTTTGAGGGATTATGTATTTTCGTTGGCGCTATAACAAATAAATAAATGAAACCTTTTAACAAGCTGAAATTAATGAAAAATATAGCCTGAAATGCGACTAAATTTTTTTGGGATTTTTTACAGTCTCGATGAGCGCATTAAGTAAAAAAGTTGCTATGCAATATTAATTCCTAAGCGCTCAGCTGCATGCAAATGTTGATAGAAAACTAAAAATAATGATTAAATACCTATTAAACTATACCACACATAGTTTGTTGACTTTATTTTTTTTGTTTTTACAAAATGGCGTTTGATTGTCGCCATATTGAATTTTCACTGACGTCGTGCCTTGAGTGACACTCGCCGGCCTAAACAAACGTATGAATCATAAAAATCGGCGCAAGCGTTTGGTCTGTACAGTGCTACAAAGGAACATACAAACATACATAGACACACAACACTTTCTAATTACAAAACACATTACCACTCCTTTGCGTCGCGCAGTTGGGCAAAAAAATCTGACACTCTTTTTATTTTTTATTATTTTTAAGCCTTTATTTGACCACAATCTCACCTGATGTAAAGTGACGATGTGGTCTACGATGGAGCATGAAGGCCTAGATGATGGCTTCTTCAAACCACATTACGAAACACGAAAAAATCGCTTCACGCACTAGCCCAGCCTGGAGGGTGGTGACAAGCCGCGGCCGAAGCCTACCACCAGAGACTGTTCTTAGCACCACCCGGAGGTCACGTGTAAGGATTCAGAGGGTTACCACTTACGGACGTGAACAGACAAAACCTCCAGAACTGTATAGAAATTCTGACACCATCAAAATTATGTATCAAAAATAAAAACTTCCTTACCGAGCGCACATTCATTTTTCTTTGCATTATAATGCAAATACCAAGGCTCATTGTGACCAATTTGTGATGTTGCATCGCATGCTAGCCGACCATCATTCTAGCCGGAAAGTCAAGCATACAGCAGATTCGAAGGTACCATTTGCCGCGCCTCGTGCATGATACAGCAACATCGGCGTTCTTATGAATGAAGCTATTTCATCAAACTAAGTAGTCCCATTTATTTATTTCAATATTTGAGACTGAAGGCACGTCTGAATTTATCTTTGGGAGAAGTGTGACTGAAATGTAGTATAACGGTAAACGCAAAATAAACCATCATTTCTACAATTATTGATAAGTTTTATTATCATTCGTCAGAATTAAAAAAAAAGATATATGTAATACAAAAATGTTATCCCGGGGGCGCAAGCCATTTGAACATTTTAAAAATTAATTAATTAAAATAACATGATAAATACATGCTTAATTCAGGACCTTCAGCAAAAAATTTAATGGGTTTAAAAACAAATACAAAACACGAGATTCGAACCTAGAACCCCAGGGACGACTAAATTCGGTATAAAATTAGGACATTTTTGGACTGCTTCAGTGGCGCGGTGGACGAGGGTCCGCTTGCGGTACAAGAAGTAGTGGGTTCGATTCCCCCCAGAACATCCTTCGTTCGTTAAAAATCGGTTAAAATTGGTAAATTGTTATCACTGTTTTACATGATATTATTTAGATTTATAACGGGATATTTACCATGATTGATTGTCTTTCGAGTTTCCCGATATTTCGGCACAGTTACATGCGCCATGATCACGGTTGAACAATCAATCATGGTAAATATCCCGTTATAAATCTAAATAATATTAATAACCATGATAGTTTCAAAAGTTTTACATGATACGTACTCACTTTTATACTCTTCATTTTCGATATGACCCCGTGGAGAATGATTATATCCTTGAGAACCAGAACAAAGGAGTAAGTTACTTGACTAAAATGTATACTTATTTTATAAAGTTAAAGAGTTTGTTTGATTGAATGCGCAATCAAACAAACTCTTTAACTTATTACTTAATTGATAAATCATTGGAATTTAAACAAACCAAAACAAACAAAATATATAATTTCCCTTACACATAATTTATATTATGAATACTTATATTATTTAAAAAAAATATACAAACGCATAAAAAAACTACTGAATTACTGGTCACACCATTTATGGCGAAACATTCTTCTTGGCTATTAAGTAAAAAAATTAAGTTAAGGTCAGCGAATATTTCTCCTGGATATTCCTTCAAACAACACCATAGAGTATATAATTCAAGGGAATTGTTAAACATGGTCTCACCACCATATCCATACCATAAATAAGCTTGCCAGACCTGATGAAATTTAAAAACTGCTGGAAGAAGAAATATAAAGGGTAAATGCTGAAATCGCAAGTGAGAAATTTGAGCGCACAGGTATTCTTGTAAATGAGGACAATCACTCGCGTCTAAAAATAAACTGTCCAAATATTCGCTGATAGTACGAGATTCTGACACTGGTTGACTTCACATCTTTTGAACTGGCCTCAATATTTGCTTTATGTTTTTTTCAAATATATATCAATATAATATGAAGCTTAACAGTTTCTTG
Source organism: Gymnoscelis rufifasciata (assembly GCA_929108375.1). NCBI lineage: Eukaryota > Metazoa > Arthropoda > Insecta > Lepidoptera > Geometridae > Gymnoscelis > Gymnoscelis rufifasciata. The sequence continues at coordinate 3,294,809 of OV815302.1, read as the reverse complement.
AGAGGAAACTATTATAAGTACTACAGTCGTCAGGTATTTATTATTAGATTTATTAGGTATGTTCTTGCAGCATGACCTTATAATATAATACATTAGAACAAACTTCAAAGCAAGACTCATTTATTAGTTAAAAGATTTATGCAACGTCTTCACCAACGACCATCATCATTTCACCAGTAGGCTATTAGATACACTGCTGGAAGGTATAAAGTATTACAACAGTGGCACTGGCAAAATTCATGATACCTACAAACAAGGCAAATCAAATCGAGCCAGTTTCAGGATTTCATACCACGGGTGCCAATGTGTTAAAGACATTTCAAGGAACACTGTTTTGGGAGAATCGTCACCTTTCGTACTAATGAACTTTGTGAATGTTTTTATGTGAGATAAATGGTGGGGTGATTGAGCTGGCAACACTGAAATTACAAATTTAGAAATTCTTGCCCTTTTAGTGTGGGGCAAAAGCCCGAAGATGTAAGCGTTACAGGGTTTTCTTATAACGTCATTACGGTCAAGTTGTGTTTGTAAATATTCATCTTCATAGTTTCAGTTATCAGACTCCCACTGCTGAACTTAAGCATGCCTTAAAAACGACAAATTTTACGATCAATCCATCGTGAGCCAGCAATTTTGACCAAGTCATCTGTCCATATTGTTGGTCGTCGGACGCTGCGCTTACCGATCCGCGGCCTCCAATCGACAACTTTTCTCATTGGCAGTTATTTTAACTAGATTATATTTTCTAGAAAATACTCATAAATAGTATAGAACTTAGAAATAAAGCCGATTATAATAATCATGTCAACGGCACCTAACATAAGCAACATAAAATAATGCAAAAGTATCTCATCGACCAACCACAATCACCAACTTTATAGAAAATTTACTCAAAAACTCTTAAAGTTTCATTTTATGTCGACACGAATACTTACTTTCCTGCAAGACCGAACAACTCCTCACAAGTAAGAGCAAGTTTTACAGAAACTGTTTACTCGAAAAACTAAGTTTTCTGATAATCATAACCTATATTTATTACTTGGATAGAAGTAAAGCATTTAATGCCCCGTCACTGCAAACATCATTTATCTTAATTGATATGGTAATTCCTTTCAGCTCGTGTCAGAAGTACCTAATTCCATAAACATTTGGGAACGCGCATTGGATCAGTAAAGAATAGAGCCATTACCGAGTTCAGGGCTCGGCGGTGTTCGAGGCGATTCAAGGCTCCCGTGGTGTCTGAATGGTTGGGCGCGACGCTGACGCTATTTGTCAAACTGGGACCTAATTCTGCTGACAAATCTGTAAGCAAGATAATTATAAAAAAAAACCATCCAGGCGTTCTCATGTTGGCGTTTAAGTTGGTTTTAGTGTTCGAACAAACATGATATTGTGTTATCCATCGTGATAATTGAAATTTTACATTCTTCTCCGCTGTCTACATTCGAGAACTTTTTGGCTCTAACAGCAGTTTAAATGAATGCCAAATCCTCGCTGAAAAAATTATAAAAAAAATTAAAAACCACATAAGTTTATTTATTTTATTAAAATACAGTACAATACATAAAATATATAATAATAATGTATAGTAGTTATATGTCATTTCAGGTTATTTTGTAGTCTAATAATTGTACAATAACTGTTGCTTTATTTACAGAGCTTGGAAAATTACTCACGGAAGTTCAAGAAATGGCATAAAATTATGTACTTAGACATTTAACTATTTTCCTACATATATAGAGGTATATATTTCCTATATTTCTGGTTCTTACGCAGTGAACATTAATATGTCGCATAGTATGAAAAATCGCGCGGGTCCCAAAAATTTTGTAAATATTCATTATTATCATAACTATCAGTCGTATTCCGTATCTCTTTTGATTTTTAGTTTTTGAAAGTGTTTCTTGCGCAAACTATTCAGTAGGTACCTATAGAAAAAAATATGTTACAAACCTCAATAAAGTTTTTGCCGGCCTTAAATATACGTACGAGTTTGATGGAAATACATATTTCCGAGTTTCACTGTTTATAGTAATTTACTGTTCTCCTCAGAACAGTAAAAAGTGAAACTCAGAAATACATATTTCCATAACGGAGAAACAAAATTTTTTTTTAAATCTTAATGCTGTTCACAGAATACCAATTTACCAAGTTTCAAGTTTTAGTTTTGGAAAAAAGTGCCTGTTTCATACACGGACAGACAGACATAACGAATCTATAATATCTAAATTCATTATTAGGGCTTTGTTTATTGCCATTTGGCTACGGAGCCCTAAAAATGAATTCCATCAATTTCATGTTAGGTACCTCAGCATTTTTCAAGCTAAGTGAACTAATTTATAAAGACCAGTTATACTATCAGAATTGCCTCCCTGGTCAAAAACTTCAACCTTGAGTTGAGTTATTAGCAATTTTAAGAAATTAATGAGTGCCACAGTGGCGCGGTAGGCTAAGTTGCTAGAGGTATCGGGTTCGATTCCCGCCGAGGTTTAAAGTGATTGTTATGTTCTGCAAGTTTCTCCTTGGTCTAGGTGTTTCTATGTATCATAAAAAATATCTATTTATGTATGCCTGTTATATTAAGTATGTCAGACATCTATTACCAGTAACACAAGCTATCCACGGGGCAAGATGTTGTTGTGTGGATTGATTAAGCGACGTTGCGCGAGCCCAGTAGATACTTGGATGGGTGGCCGCAATAACGGCAACATTTGCACTTAAAAAACTTATATTGTTTTTTTTTTTGCAAAATGTGTATACACTGTCCATGAAACCTGAGCGCCTCTCATTCGTATCAAAATGATTATATAGTGCTCCTTACATTAATTACATTTAATTACAATATATTAATGAATTAATTTATTTTCAAATGTTAATTTTTATTTTTATAGTTTTTTATAAATGAGTTGACATTGTACGACTTATTTAATAATCAATAATTAAATGTTGTTTCTTTTTTTTTGTATGTTATTTTATTAAAATAACGTACCTATTTATGGTTGAAAAAAATTATGTAAATTTTAAGAACATGCCTCTATACAAACCTGACTGTAACCACAGATTACATTATATATGTAACTGTGCTGTAACCTATGTTATCAATAAAGAATTTTGACTCTTGAAATTATTCTTCAATGTGTACCTTACAATACAGGCTCTTACGAGACCTAGTGCGAGGGACAGAGCTTAGACTAGGGCACTTTCACTATTTGTTTAAAAATTCGATGCTAGTTTTAGTAAGTTTTTAGTTTTTTTTTTTTTTTTTATTGAAAGGGTTTGTTCAGACACTGAACATGTCACCCAAGTTTTTAGTTCCCAATGTTTTTTGTGCATGCAAATATTTTTTTTTATTTTTGTTTTATTGATGTGTCTTAGAGCCGTGTTGTCTAAGTGGGAGTACCTTCACTCAACTGTCATTCTGAAGGTCATGGGTTCAAACTTTGCCGCGCACCTATGAATTTTTCTTTTTGAAAAATGTATGTGCGCTTTAATCACTGATCACTGATAATCACTTTATCATCACTGATGCGCCGGGGAAGGGCCAGCACCAGTAGCTATCTGAACGTTATAGCTGGCAGGCTGGACACGGACTGCGCTTTTATGAAGCACTGGTCGCACATTCATAATGTCATGCGTCCGTAAACGCAGGATGTGTTCTTCCTTTTCTATTAAAAATAAATGTATTTTTAGCTGTAAATTACATACCCACATTAACTCTTAACTCTCTATGGCTGTAACTATGTGAAGCTGAATTAAATAAATTGAATTGAATTGAATTGAATAAAACGGGCTTTAACGGTGAATGCAAAACATCGTGAAGAAACCGGCATGTTCTGAGACCTTTAAAGAGTTTCAAGGTCATTTGATTTTCAACAACCCGCACTCGGCCAGCGTGGTGAATTAAGGCCTAATCTCTCCCGTCAAGAGAGAAGTCCCTGTGTCCCAGCAGTGGGAACGCTAATAGGGTGATGATGATTGATGTGTCTTCAACCCTAGGATCAAAGATAGCGCTCTAAAGTATTAAATTTACGAGCATGTTAACAAAACTCACTTCAAACATATTCGCTAAACATCATCATCACCCTATTAACGTTCCCACTGCTGGGACACAGGGACTTCTCTCTTGACGAGAGAGATTAGGCCTTAATTCACCCCGCTGGCTAAGTGCGGGTTGGTGAATGTCACATGTCCTTCAAACTCTTTTTATAAGTTCTCACTTCTGCGTCTTCTCTAAAACAGAATAAGCCATGATGACTGTTGACTTCACTTTGTTATATTTTGTTAATATGAGTTTATTTTTTATGGAATGGATTTTTTTAAATTATTTAATGTTGACAGAGCCTCTATACAGCAGCAATTAATATTTTAAATAATTGATTTAACTTATTGCATTATTGTTTTTATTGACTTAGGTAGTTTGCCTTCTCTGACATGGAAATATTATGTTGTACAAATCAATCCTTTTGTTACTGTGAATATCATTCTGTAGTGTGATTTTTTTTTTTTTAAATGTATTGCAATCAATGTTTTAAATTTATAGATTTGACAAGGCACCTGATAAGCCGCTGCTGAGAAATTACATGTACAACCTCTAACGAAACCAAGTGTACAATTAGTTCCTAAGGTGGATGAATAAATGAATTACTGAATTACTCAGAACATGCCGGTTTCCTCACGATGTTTGCCTTCACCGTTAAAGCACGTGTTTAAAGCGCACATAAATTTCTCAAGAAGAAAAATCCAGAGGTGCGTGGCGGGGTTTGAACCCACGACCTTCGGAATGAAAGTCGAGTGTCCTCCCACTTAGCCAACACGGCTTTTTTTTCGCTCGCTAAGCGTTAGCCGGCAATGGTGTATTTTCTATGCGACACTTCAGCTATCACAAGTATTTGTGTCGAGAAAGTTCAGTCTTCCGCGTTGCTGGAATTTAATGTCTATTGTATTTTGCTTCTGCTAAAAGTAGAAACATTGTAAGACGCGCATTGTTTGGTTCAGTTAATATTTAGGTAAGATAATATCTAGGTACCTTGTGATTCGTCGGTTTTGTGTGCAATCGACTGATATAATAAAAGGATTACCGTAAAAAAATACTACGAAACTACGATTAGTTGATATCTGAAATACGTATACCTACCTATAAAAAAGATCTTATAATTTATAACAATACTAGACAGCTTTAGTGGCGCGTTGGGCGAAGGTCCATTTGCAGCGCCAGAGGTAGGGGGTTCGATTCCCGCCAAGGGATCAAGTGTTTGTGTGTTCTGCTAGCACTTTCTCCTTGGTCTGGGTGTTTACTATATTTATCAAAAATATGTTTAAATGTATGCCTATTATATTAAGTATATCAAACGTCTAGTACCAGTAACATTAGCTTGGAGCTTACACAGGGCTAAATGCTGTTGAGTGGATTGTCCGGAAATATTTATTTATTTATTTTATTTAATCATCATCATGCCGATGCTATAATATTACAAACGAAGCAGGAAAAGGCTCGTCGTGATAAACGAGAACAGGATACCCGATATATCGAGGAAAAGCTATTCAAATTGGTTTCAATGGCCATACTTGCCACAGATAATCAAAACTATATAAACGTTTCATCAAAACTTTGTTTACCGCGACCTTTTTTTTTTGAGATATTACAAGCAGGGTTTTGTCATACAGTGACGATGTTACCCAACCGCGACCTTATAATAACCTTTAAATGCTGCCAACATGTTCATGGAAAATAAATGGTATTGTTATATGCATAAAACTAATATATCGATCTTGGAGAAAATCTGTTTCTTATACATTCAGGTCATAATTTCAGCTGAAAAGCAGAAAAAGCCGTGTTGGCTAAGTAGCAGCATACTCGACTTCCATTCCGAAGGTCGTGGGTTCAAACCAAGCTTAGCACATCTGGATTTTTCGACTTGAAAAAATGTATGTTCACTTTAAACACGTTGAAGGCTTTAAAGGAGAAGGCTTCGTAAGGAAGCCGACCTATTCTGAGAAGCATTTAAAGGATATATGACATTCAGGCCAGCGTGGTGAATTAAATTATGGCCTCATCTCTCTCGTCAAGAGATAAGTCCCTGTGTCCAAGCAGTTACTAGTACTTATGCCAATAGGTGATCTAAATCTAAACGGTTCTTTAATAGATAGTATTTAGTTTATTTTGTGAATGCATATTGAATTATCACTCGCCTACATAGTAAACATAAATTTAATAAAAAGACCTGTCTGCAGCTTTCCTACAATTACACCTATAATAGCAGTGGAAAACTGATTTGTGCGCCCTGCAATAAAGTTAGTAAAACGAAATTTAGCTTCGCCAGCCACATTCGGGCACACAATAGACAAGATAAGAACAGTCCAGGTTCGCCTTTGTCGGAAACGACACGGAGGACATCAATAACATAATTATTAAAGACTAATTTTATTTAGTAGCTGTCATTCAAAACTTACCTTAATGTAAGTTATTTTATTGAAATTAACTTGATAATGATTATTATCAAAATTGCCGAGGGAGAATCTCAATATAATAATATTTGACAAGTTCGTAGCGATATAATTTCGTTACTCTCGACGACCTCCACTTAATAAGATAAAGTTTGAAGAAAACTGCGAGTTTTCTTTTAGTTAATATAACGATGCCAGTACAAATTATAATACCAATATTATTAAAAGCTCACCAGTTGTACAATATGCTACCTAGAATGCGATATATCTAATACTAGCTTTTGACCACAGCGTTGCCCGTTTTTCGGAAGAACGTATTTTTCAGCCCCTATCCTTCCCTTCATCAAAAAATTAGCTTTCTAACACTTAATGAGTTTTTAAAATCAGACTAGTGGTTCCTGATATTCGAACAAACAAACAAACTCTTCAGCTATGAAAATATACGATTTGTTAATATCCGAAATACCTAAAGAAAAGTGGCTTCAGAAATGCTTAAGATCTTATAATCTTACTGGTAAATCCTTTTAATACCAGTCGATTGCACACAACACCGACGAATCACAAGGTACCTATAACCAGATAATATCTGAAGAAAACAATGCTTGTCTCGTCAATGTTTCTACTTTGAGCGGAAGCAAAATACAATAGACAATGTATTTCAAGAACGCGGAAGACTGAACTTTCTCGACACAAATACTTGAGATAGCTGCAGTGCAGTAGCTACCGGCGGGCTAGGCGGGGCAGTGAGTACAACGGAGCCCTTAGGATTAATCCTAGAATCCCCAGAATATCAGAAATCCTGAATTACCAAAAATTGAGACTAACTTCGGAATCTTCATCATAGGCAACCCATTTACGTTTCCACCTCTGGGACACAGCGACTTTTCTCATGACGAGCGATATTAGGCCTAAATTCACCACGCTGGCCTAGTGCTGATTGGTGAATGTAACATGTCCTTCAAACTCTTCAATGCTCTTAGATTTCACTGGCAATAACTACGTATATATATCTAGGACTTCAACTGCGGACGTAATGTCATCGTGAAGATCATCTTTTGAAATAAGCGTTGAGTTACTTATTAAGTCTAAGTACTAAGATAGAGGCATCCTCCGTAAACAGTTTAGGGGCCTCAGTTTTTTCCCCAGGGCCCTTGGTCGTCTAGCTACGCTACTTATAGCTGAAGTGTCGCATAAAAATACACCATTGCCTGCGAACGTTAAGTACGCTCGTAAATTTAATACTTTATAGCGCTATCTATGATCCTCGCTAAAGACACATCAATAGTACACATCCATACTTCCATACGAGGCATATATATTGACTGCCTCAGTGGCGCGGTGGGCGAGAGTCCGCTTGCGGCGCAAGAGGTAGCGGGTTCGATTCCCGCCGAGGGGTCGTATGTAAGTGTTTGTATGTTCTGCAAGCACTTTCTCCTTTGTCTGGGTGTTTAATATGTATAATAAAAATATTTATGTATGTAAGTATGTATATTATATTAAGTATATCAGATGTCTAGTACCCGTAAAACAAGCTAAAAGCTTACCACGGGGCTAGATGTTGTTGTGTGGATTGTCCAGAAATATTTATTCATTATTTATTTATATTATTCACTGCGGCACACTCACGACTGTGTCCCTATTGTGTCCTTCGAGGTGCGTAGGGCGCCTTAGTTCGCGTTACGATGTACATAAATATATACTATACTAATATTATAAATGCAAAATAAACTCTGTCTATTCCTCTCACGCAAAAACTACTAAACCGATTTAAATGAAATTTTGAACACAAATTATGAAAAGCCTGTTAAAGGACATTATACTAATTTTAACCACGGAAGAAACCATTATACCTCTGGTAACACCGTGCATTACTAGTTGAAGAATAATTTCAATGTAAGGAACACTATTTTATAAATTTGATATGTATAAGATGGACTATTTTTAACCCCGAACCAAAAAAGAGGGGTGTTATAAGTTTGACGTGTCTGTTTTTCTGTGTGTCTGTCTGTCTGTCTGTCTGGGACATCATAGCTCCCGAACGGATGGAGCGATTTCAATTTAGTTTTTTTTGTATGAAAGGTGAGTTTGGCCCGGGGGTTTTAGTCATGTTTCATGAAATCAGTTGAGCCGTTTAAAAGTTGGGGGTTAAAATGGGGGTTAGAGTGGGGAAGGAAAACCGAAAATCTGCAAGTATACTCGAGTGGGGTATCAAATGAAAGAGCATCGCGTGCACATTACTAAATATTATGGTGTTTTACTTATAAGAAAATTAAAGAATATGAATCGGGGGTTTTTCTTAAATTTTAAATTTAGAATTAATGCATGTAGATTTCCGTGCACAGCTTATACACCTTTTGCAATAAGAAAAAACATAAAATATGTTAATACAATCTTTATTTGAATTGACCTACTGAATGATAATCAGCGATCGGAGAAGGTACGAGATACGAATTGGTTATAATATCATAGTCGCGAGAATTGCCTTCCAAGTCTTTCTAAATTAGTTTACTTATTAGCTTGTAATCTTTCAACGTTTGGAGAGAGTAAAGAAAATAATAAATAGTATAGACAATTATAACTATAACCAACTATAATTCGCACCAGGTGAGATTGAGAACAAACATAAATAAATATATATGTAAAATAAATTAATATTACCGGACATTGCATTCAGCAACTTCTGGCCCCGTGATAAGGTCTAAGCTTGTGTTACAAGTACTAGACATCTGATTAATTATTAGAGTTATTTATAGGTTACTATTTACGTAAGACCACTCAAAAAATATATTAAGCACTTTAACACAGTTTATTACAAATTAGTGACTAACCTTAAAGCAGTCTCCACCATCACACCACTACAACGCTTTTCACTTTTAGAGGTCTAGTCGCTACGAAGCGCAGATACAGAATGACGTGCTGAAGTCGCGAGTCGTTAAAGTTAGGTTAGGTTTGACAACCGGAAACGACTCAGTACTACAGCTAACAATTTACGTAGTTTTCATAAATTAAGCGATACAATTTAAATTCATTAACTTAAAATATAATATTATATATATATATAATATAATATATATAATTATTTATGGTTACATTATATTATATTTTATTGCAACAAAATCTTTCCAACCTAATTTATTTTTAAATGGTATCGTTTTTAAACTATTTAAAAATAATTCATTATTGGAATAAAATAACTTAGTACAATGGATTAATTATAAATTCTGTACATAATTAATAGTTATCCTTATACATATTAAACACCCAGACCAAGAAGAAAGTTTTAAAACAATTTTACCGGGTGGGAATTGAAACGCGCCACTGACGCAGTCTATAGACCATAAACCCATAAAAAAATGTGCTTTATTATGTAGGCTCTCCGCTACTAAATCGCTTATTTATGAATGTACCCTGAAAATACAATAGTCAGTGCAACTAGTAAGGAAGCCATCACAACATCAGCCATCAAAAATGTTATAGTAATAAATATAATAGTAAAACAAGAGCAGAGACTTGGCATTTGGCAAGCTGCGCGTTGATAAACAGCTTAATTTATTAGCATTGTCTCGTCTCGCAGACGTAATGCCGCATGCTTTTAATTGCGTGTACAAATATCTAAACATTAACGCAAGTGTTCAGTGTTCGCAAATTGCTTTAATCTGTTTTATTTAGTTTATATTTCTATGTGGTTCTTATTGTGTCTTGACATATCTTGATCTTTAGGTGTAAATGTAAAACTACTTAATAGTAGGTATTTGAGATGCTACATTATTTTTGACATATAAGAACATTTATTAAGTAAACCAAAACTTATTCGTTCTAATAATAAATAGGTAATTGCTGCAAAATAATTGGTATTATTGATAAAGTTTGAAATGCGACCAGCGTAGGAGTTCCAGCAACTAGATAGATATGTAGGTGCTCAAAGTAGCAGAATCTGTTTAGCTCTAATTGATTATAAGACCTGACCACAGAATAATAAATTACTTACCTGACGAGGTCTACTTTCCTTTGTTTTTTTTTTTGGACTATGTTTCACCAGATTTGCAAACAATAAATGATTTATGATTATATAAATATACAACAACTAAATTACAAACTAGATGGGCAGATGACTTGGTAAAGGCCGGGCTTGCGGTTTAGTTTTTTGCGGTAAGGCGTTTACGAGTGAAATTAACAAACCGTTTATAACCATAATAAATGGAAATCTTTGAGATATGCTAATGTGCAGCAGTGGATGTCCTACAGCTGAAATAATATTGAATGGTGAAGAGATGTGTTTTGAGACCGAGGATTGGCTAATACTGTTTACGAGTATATTCTTATACATTTTGTATGACGCATTTTGACCATAGTTATATTGTTTTTTATAAAAATTACATAAAATATGGTGGTAGTTGGTAACTGTCAGGTATACATATAAAAAAAATCTAGGTATGTAGTAAATCAGTCATTTTACACCCATAGTGCAAGCTCTGCTCGGTTTATGGTTATGTAATGCGGTGAAAATAGTCCTGATATACAATTTATATATATGTAAATAAATATCTACTAGTACCTACGAATCTATTTGGTAGTCAACACATGTGAACTTTCATTTAGGCAAGCATCAATTTGGGACGTATCACATTACCACGGTGTCAAATAAGGGTGTGTCTACAATTAGGGAAGGTCTGATTGCTGTAATCCATGTGTGTGGTGTGTACACGCCACAATCACTGTTAACGAACGAGTTCCAAGGACATTGAGGTTTCATGTGGTAAGTGTTATGATTATGGAGATTGCCGACAAAACATGTTACTTGAGAAAATTAGATTTGATACCTACTAATTAATCGTAGGTAGATAGAAGCTGAGCATGTGAAGAAGCATGAAAATTTCAAAATATTCTTAAAAGTTTAATATTGATCCGGAAAATGTCTCATATTAAATGGATAACATGTCAGATGAAGATTTTGAAGTACCTAGGTATAATTTCTAAATGTGTAAGAAATAGTTGCATTATTTTGTATAAGAGGTCGGGAAAGTCAAGCATTTATTTCGAAAGTTTTGTTTATTTTTTGTATCCAATGACAGGTGGTATTATATAATTTTTATATTTTTTCCTGAACGGCCATGAGCTATGATATTGCCCATTTCAAGGTTATTCATTCATTATCGGATATCCTGTAAAAAAACTATTTCAACTGCATTCAAAGACTTTTGAATAACATGGCCGTAGTAATGTTTTTACTAAGTGATACTACTACTAGGAACTTTGATTTGGTTGAAACTTAAAATGGAAGACGTGGAATCGCTTGTAAGCTTCGTTACTTAATTTAATCTACACAAATTTTGAATATAATTTTACAAAACAAATGAAAATTTCCAGTGGATGGATTTTTTTAACAACTATAAAAGTATTGTCTGTATAATTTTGGGGTTAGTTAGTTATTGATCAAACATTTATTTTACGTCGTATGAAAACTACACGAAATGCTTATCTAATGGCATATTAAAATATCAACCACTACCTAAACGCCTGCTCAGTATCTTGCCAGATTAAATAAAGCAGAAACCAGAAAGAGTGTTATAAACATAAACATCGATAACCAACAAATGGCGAGCATTGCTACAATAGTATATTAAGTAGGTACTTTTATAAAAAGAAGAAGAGGGATAGCTATATCTATAGCTATGGATAGATAGGGTTCCTAATAGCCCAGTCAACAGGCCTTTTACTTTGCCATTTTGAGATATGTAGCTGAAACACAGAAATCTAATTATTATTTTTATTTCTGTTGGCTGCAACCAATGCCAAAATGTTCTGTGATGATCCCGTATTTAAAAACAAATTCGATTCCAGAACTTTAGTTCCCATTAAAGTAAAAGGTCATACTATTTTGTAATGCACGTGATGCGCTTTCATTTGAGACCGCACTCGAGTATATTTTCTGATTTTCGGTTTTTCTTCCCCACTTTTACCCTTATAACTTTAAAACGGTCAACCGATTTCCATCAAACATGCACACTCGCTAAGTAACTAACACTAAGAACAGTCGCGTAAAACTCACGTTTCATACAAAATTCATCCATCTGTCCCAGTCAGTCAGACAGACAGACACGTCAAACTTATAATACCCCACTTTTTTGTCGGTTAAAAAAAGGGCCGTGAACCGGGGTCATGTAGAAAATTGCAGATGGTCATTAATATAGACACATTTTCTCAAGTATTTAGATAACTATACGAGTATGCCGCCCCGGCTTCGCACGGGTAATTATTCAAATATCATAATTAGATATTTTCCATCCTTGGACTTCTACGAACATAAAAAAAAAAGAATTGGCCGAATCGCTCGAGACATTGTTCGTTATGCGCTTATCAACCAACACATTTTGCGATCCATTTTTATATTACAGATATGGGGAAAGTTTCAGATAGAGTTTGTAGGTAATTAAGTTCTGGACGTTTACCGAGTGTGGGGCATTCTTGGCTCGTAAATCGCATTTATATTTAATTCGCAATAATTCGTGTTTTTTTATTATTTTTATCTTCAAAGACATGGGTAGCGACTTAATTTACTAAAATGAAGTCGCTACCCATATCTAGATCTCGCAAAGTAAACTCCTGCTATCTATTAAAATATAAAAAAGTAGGTAATATTGACCCTTTTTTTGTTATCTGTATTTCTTTTAGAACATAATATGTTATGTTATAAACAAGCTATAGTTAAAGTTTCAGGACAATGATGAGTTAGAACCCAACAACTATCTCATTATTACATATTTAGGGACTCCCCGAGGCGCATTGGGACCAGATTGGGTCCAATATTTACACACTCGTATAATTTTCAACTAACCGTAACTTTCCAGACAAGACCAACCTAAATAACAAGCGCCCAAGTTACACCCCTGTTGAATATCAAAAGAAAATGAAACACACAGGCAAATATTTTGTGAGCCTCAGTAAAAATGAACCGAGCAAAACTGTGTGTTTGCTAGTAATTTCAAGAAGGTGCTTTCACAAAGTGGTTGAGTTTATTCAACGCTTCTCGGGTGTGCCTCGGCAAAACGTGATATCGAAACTAAAATTGGTGACACGTTTGCTGCATAATACCTATTGCTGTGCCCAGCTGTCGATAAAATCCAAGGCTTTGTATGCTAATATTGCTGAAAAGTATTATGGTTCGACTAGGTACATCAGCAGGCGATATTCGTGTTGCGTAATTGAAGCCACGCCCACGCCAAACATCGCCTTTGCCCGAATACTTCGCGTAGCAACCATGTACTTGGCCACACACTTTGCACGTCATTGACACAAATATTTGCCGTAAGCCGCTAATATAGCCGCACCATTAGCAGGATTTGCAGGAAACCAGTCAACAATAACTGACGTTTTTCGATTCACCCTACATTCACCAGAGACTTATCAACATCTGAGAGTCGCTAAGGAGCTAATCCCACTGATTTGTCGCGGACCTCATTCTGTTTAATTAAAATACCAAATACACCACATTAAATAAAAATTGGGCTTTACTTCCAAGGCCATCTAAAGCCACTTAAGACGACAAATGATAAAATCAAGTAGGTTCAGGCCCGTGCTTAAGCCATACATAAAATGTGGCATTTCCATAGATATTTTATTAATATTTTTTTCAAGATGTGTTGTACTGTTTTATATTATCTTTGGGTACACGCTATTACATAAACATTCTTTGTAAAACGTAGTGATTATATACTCTCTGATTCTTTGTATAAAAATAATAAACAAAGGGGAAAAAGAATGAAATAAACTGAAACCAACATGCTTTAGAATTAAATCTAACCGAAAGATTACTTTTTGTAAATATGCCTTAAAATGCATAGTTGAAATTGTGTGGAAATGCCACTCACGGCGAAATTTAAACGAGGTATAACATTAAGTATTTTATGCTTGAAAACTATTAATGCAAAATTGTTCTTTGAATGTACAAATCTGTTAGCGTTCCCTTCGTATCTAAACATAGAATAAAACAAAGTAGCTTCTAATTTGTATCAACGAAAAATACATATTATTGCATATAATATATAAAGTATATACAAATAATATACACCCTGTTTTCAGAAATGCTAAACGCGATAAAAAATGCAAAGAAGAACAAAGATGATGACGAAAATCCAACAGCTCCAAAAGAGGAAGATCAACAGGCAGTAGTTACGATACAAGACGAATCTGAACAACAACCCACTCCTTCGATACTGAACAAACCTGTGCATGATTCTCCAGTCCACGAGAGCTCTGAAACAGCGGTGACGAAAGATGCAGAAACATGACGAAAAATGAAAAGAAAAGAGAAGAATGAATAGAATAGTCAGTTTTTAAATAAACTTGTATTTTTGTTTGTAGAATGTATTTGTGGATTAGGTGTTATTGTGAATGTAGGTGTTGTTCATTACTTTTCATTTGTTCGTTTGAAGATTGCTGTTTTTAACCCCCGACCAATAAAGAGGGGTGTTATAAGTTTGACGTGTCTGTCTGTCTATCTGTCTGTGTGTCTGTCTGTCTGTCTGATTTATATAGTATTTTAAGTTCAGCTAAAAAAAAAACTTACAGTAAAGTTTTTTTTTTGTAAACATTCGATTTTGTTTCTGTTTTGTTGAAAAAAATAATCTAGGTATTTAAATTTATTGTTTAACAAGCTGACCCGTTCTGACTATTCTCGTATGTGACCTTCCTCTTGAATCACTTTACTCAAAATTAGTTGTGTGAGGACAGGGATAACTCAGCAGTAGGAATTGATCGGAAATGGCCATGAAATCCGAGGCAGAGAGCCGGCTCCCTGGCGCCGCAGCCACAGCCACAGACGACAAACAAAAGGGTTCGACAATTATGTATGGAGCATAGTCCGCCGGTCTAAAAACTATAGAAAAAATCTGTTCCTGAGCTTATGTTCTACTTTACTTTATTTTTCTTTTTTCTGACCCTAATATCTCAGAAACCGTATCACTAGCCGTTTTTTCATGGACCTACTATTTTCTCCTATTAGTAGGACCACGAGGGAGACCTATTTCTGTCTTTCCTATTATATACTATAAATAGAAACAACCAATAATTTAATTTAATTTATCACTTAGGAGATTTGATCATAGAACAATTTTTGCTTGTAATCACTTACTCTGTCGATTGACATGAGTTTCATCACTGGCCGCCGAATAACATTTTTTTCAAAATGGCGGTGGAGTAGGTTTACCGATTCGATTGTTCGATGCTCTTTAGCTATCTTCCACTTTACTTCATATGCAAGGAGAGTGACCCTGCCACTTAAATAGAAGTTTCTGGTACATGCCATTAGAGAGTTTTGGGGTAAATATGTTATTGCAACACGTGTTTTAAACATTCTGTTACACAAAACCTAAATACGAACGCAAGCTTTCAGTCACGACTTCTTGAGATTGTTTCACTGCCTCAGTGGCGCGGTGGGCGAAGGTCCGCTTGCGACGCAATACGTAGCGGGTTCGATTCTCGCCAAGAGGTCAAGTTGGTTTTAGTCTGGGTGTTTAATATGTATAATAAAAATATCTATCATCATCATTCATCATTCTCCTGCCCTTATCCCACATTACGTGGGGTCAGCACAACATGTTTTTTTCTTGTATAAAATATCAATATGTACGTCTATTATATTAGGGGCCACTTTCACCATGACCAAGTAAAGACCCAATTAGCTAAACAAGTGCTCAGGTTATTGTGTAACTTAGTAAGACACTGACAAATCCGTGTTGGCTAAGTGGGACCACACTATCGACTTTCGTTCCGAAGGTCGTAGTTTCAAACCTCTTTAATTTTCTTCTTGAAAATGTATGTGCGCTATATAACACGTGCGTGGGTTTAACAGCGAAGGCAAATATCTTGAGGAAACCGGCATGTTCTGAAAACTTTAAAGAGTTTGAAGGGCATGTAACGTTCTCCAACCCCCACTTGGCCAACGTGGTGAATCAAGGCCTAATCTCTCTCCTCAAGCGAGTTGAGTTTAATTAATCTTAACATGTTATGAGATTGGGTCAAAAAGTTCGAAAAAGCTCCATTGCAAATTAAGACGCTTGGAGAAGCTTTAGTATAACACCTCCTTTAGATTCTAATCAGGTTCCCAAAATGTTTCCAACACACCGACCTATAATGATGCCGATAAAGTGGAGGAAATATTGACGGCTACGTGTATTGTTTTTCATTAACATTGAGAGGCAGTTCTTTTGTCTCATAAAAACTAACAAGGGTGTTATTATTTCTAATTTTGGGTTTCGTTTGGACAAAAAAGGATGATATAACATGAATCAATATGTTGCAATCCGTATTTTACACAAAAACAAGTCTAGTTTTTAACTTGACTTCTTGGTAACCTTGGAGTTTCTATAGTAATACCATGTATACTCTAAGTTGGTAACAGGCCAAGAAGTGGCTATTTTTCTCAGTCACATGTGACAAAGAAAGAACATCTAGTATTTCACTTTATCATTTTACTCTTATATTTATAACTTAACTAGAAACTGGCAAATTGTCGCTTCAAGCGCAAAGTCCAATGACAAGAAACTGAACTGAACTGACAAACAGAGATAGCTCTTGACATATCTAACCATTGCTTAGTTTACTCCAACCATTCCAAACATTGCTTAGGATTTTGTGAAATAATCCCTTGCATTATATTTAAAAATAATTCGCGATTACAAACAGAATTTGAGAAATTTTGACATTGAGCAACACAACAACGTATTTTTAAACCCCCGACAAAAAAGAGGGGTGTTATAAGTTTGACGTGTCTATCTGTCTGTGGCATCATCATTGCAATTTAGTTTTTTGTTTTAAAACATGTTTGATGTAAATTGTTTTAAAAGTTATGAGGGTTGAAAGTGGGGAATAAAAACCGAAAATCTGCTATACTCGAGTGGGGTATCAAATCATCACGTGCACATTACAAAATAATATATTTTTTACTACTAAGTACCTATACCTACTAAGTAAATACTAAGTTTTAGGAATCGAAGAATTTTCTTAAATTGCAAAGTTAAACTATCAATACCAACTTAACCATAGAGCATAGGCAATCGGAAGAAGACCGCCCCCTTCAAACACATAAATACTTTCTCTATGGTGTCTGACTACATGCTTAGACAGTAAATTTCTGCTTTAAAAAACACAAAATTATATACTCTCTGAAAAACTTTCAAAAAACTGTCATGTATTTTCTAAAAAATAACAAACAGTTACTCAATAATATCTAATATTACTATTTTGTAGCAGTTTCGTTTGTACGTATTTTTATATTGCCAACATTGTCTGGTTTCAGCCACCGAAACATAGTTTTTAGGACATTTTCGTGTTTAATTGAAGTTTTTGTATAAACCATGAGTCGGTTCAAAGTACCCCCGAAGCGTGTGCTGCCGAAATTAATGGCATGCATGACCAAAAACAGTTTGGAGAATTTAAGAAATAAGGCTCTTTTCACCTTAGATGTGCTAGATTCTAGAGGAATTCGACGGTAAGTCCTTACTATATATTTCATTTTATTATCGTAGACTCCTTGTAAGGTTATAAACATAAACTATGATTGACTCTTTCTAAGCTCACAGATATCTTAAAGTCTAGTGTAAAAGTAATGCGTCTAATTTATAATAGACTAACTTTTCACGCCACATTCACTTTTGACGTCGTCCGTATTTAATGGATTTTCCCGTATTTAATGGATTTTCCCGCGGGAATGACGTAGTTTTACCGCGGTAAAAAGCCTCAAGCCTTTCTCGATAAATAGGCTATCTAACAGTGAAATAATTATTCAAATTGAACTATAAGTTCCTAAAATTATCGCGCTTAAACAAAGAAACACTTTATCTTTATAATATAAGTACAGGTTATAATATGCAGGCACATAATAGTTTGTTTTGTTCGTCAAATCCTTACTTTTAAATGCCTGCTTCCTTCTTTGGCTAAAAGTATGTGTGTAATAAAGTTGTGAGAGTCAGGGGCCAGTAAAGACAAACTAAAATTATAAATACTTGAAACCATTTACAAAACATTTCAGAAAGAAATCGCCCCTTTCCGAATGCTTAGTTCTGGAACTAAAAGAAACCGGTTTCATTGAGGCTTCGAACTATCTCGAAGACCTCTTCTATGACAACATTCAACTTATGGCCGAGGACGATATCGGTATAGTCGTGGACTTGAGAACGAGAGCCGACTATCTCGAACATGTATGCGCAGGCCTCCAAAGAGCTGAGAAGGAACGAGATAGAGGTATGTTTCGTGGTAACTTTTTATATGGTATTGTTGCATGATGATAAGAGAGTGAGAGAGAAAGAGAGGGAACATCTAAACCAGCTATTACCTAAAGTCTGTCCTAATTTATGAATTTAAAGGAAAGTATCTACTTTTCTTGTCTTGTCACAACACGGTGCACAGCATTATCGGAACGTTTCTGAACGGTAATACTTTTATTGATTTAATTCACATTTTAAGGTTATGCATTCTTCACCGGACCTTGTTTAAATAAAATTCCTTTGTTCGGTTAAGTCAAACGTAATTGCTTGCAATTGATTTACACTAGGAACGAAACTATATTTTAATTAATTGAACCTTAAGACATAAAAATACACACTTATAAATACACTTAAGTACCTTATTATGATCTAAATATAGAATTGCATAATTTCACACAATCGTTTTAAATTGGCTCACAAGAAAACAAGTTTTTGTGGAATAATACAGTTGATCTGATTCAAGCTGCAAAATAATTATAAGTTTGGACAAAAAAATTGGAACGTGTTTTATTTTCATCCTTTAAAATGAGTCAACATTTATATTTAAACGACTGCGCGACGCAAAGGTTTGGTATTGAGTTTAGTAAAAAAAAAACAATAACAGTTACATGGAGTCAGATAGTAAGACTAGATTAGTACAATTAAGTTTGCTACAGGAGCATACAAACATTATAACAGTTAATTAAACTTATACAAACTAAATAAAATTTATTATTACTCATTAAATGTCATAAAATAGTTTAGGTTTTTTTTTACACCTATCAACAGCCTAAGTTTAGATAATATTCTTAGGTAATCCAAAGAAAGAGAGCCAGGAAATGCTCAAGTTGGCCTTGTATTACGCTGAGCAAGGCAAGGGAATCCTCTGGTTAGCGGAGAAGTTTTTCCTGGCAGCTATGGCCGTCTCCAGCCAGTATCTGGTGGATGGGGGCGCTCAGAAGGCACGCTGCAAATATCATTACGCCAAGTTTCTACTGGACAAATGTAAGTCGAAACTGTTGTTCAGTTTTATGGTTCCGTGGCCAAATGCCAAAAATTTAAACTCTAGAATAGAATAAATATAAATTTAAAATTTAAGAATTCCTTTTTCAATGCTCTAATTTGCTTAAAAGTAAAACACCATAATATTTTATAATGTGGTCGCGATGCGCTTTCATTTGATACCCCACTCGAGTATATTTGCAGATTTTCGGTTTTCCTACCCCACTCTCATCACCTTATGTTTTAAACGGCACAACCTCTTTTCATGAAACATGTCTAAGAACACTCGCGCTAAACTCACCTTTCTTACACAAAAAAAAACAATATTTAAATGGCTCCATCCGTTCGGGAGCTATGATGTCCCAGACAGACAGACACATCAAACTTATAACACCCCTCTTTTTTGGTCGGGGGTTAAAAATAGAATAGTCTTCATTTACCATCTTATACGGCATCTAGTATAAATAAAGAAATATATATAGTCACGTTTATCCTGAATGAAAGTTTAACATTTTTATTGCCAAGGTCCTTAGCGATGACGACCGTTTTACTGTTGTTTTTTTTATAAAAGACCGCTAGCTTTGATCATTTATTAATCGCGTGATGTTATCCTATAACCTTGCTACGCAAAATATATAAGCCATTATATTTATGCGTGCTCAACAATTAGTGTTGAAACAAATTTTAGACGTTTCTATGTTTTAGTATCTAAATAATTGATTAATATATATATATTTTTTTTTAGTGAGATTTGATCTTTGTTTGTCACACGCAGTTGATTTACGACATGATATTAGAAACTTAATAATCGCACGTATAATACATAAAAACATTACTTGAATTACTCTTTTTTTTTTTTAAAACTCCATAAAATCCATTGCGTAGTTACAATAATAATACAACATCTATCTAATATATAAAATTTCCATGACACATTGTTAGTTACCGTACTCCTCCGAATGGCTTTACCGATTTTTACCAAATTTTATATGTTTATTCAGTAGGTCTGCGAATCGGCTACTATCTGTTTTTCACTTTGCCAGTTTGTCAGCTATTATTTGAATAAAACTTATTTTTATTATTATTATTAATTTTACTACATAATTATATATATATATATATAATATATATATAAATATATATATAAATATATATATATATAAGCTACTACGATGCGATTTCGATCCTGATGCTTTTGTTTGAATGATGGATTAACGGAGAGTCCTTGCCATGTTTTTTTTTTTTTTTTTTATTCTCGATATGTCTTTATTTGACCACAATCTCACCTGATATAACGTGACGATGTGGTCTAAGATGGGACATGAAGACCTAGAAGTTAGATGGCTTCTCCGGGCCACATTACGAAACACGAAAAAATCGCTTCACGCTCTGGCCCAGCCCCGAGGGTGGTGACGAGCCGCGGCCGAAGCCTACCACCACAGACTGTTCCCACAGACTGTTCTTAGCACCACCCGGAGGTAACGTGTAAGGATTCAGAGGGTTACCACTTACGGACGTGAACAGACACAACCTCCACAACATAAAAAATACACATTCAAAAACAGACAGTTACATAAAAAACCAGTTTAACCATTTCAAAGAGATGAGGAGTCAAAGTGGCAATGAAAAATCTAATGTTTACGGTATACCCGTGTTGGGTACCAAATGAAAGGTACTTATACGATACGAAACAGTAAGACTTATGGAAATCAATTTAGCCATTTAAAAATTAGAGTAAATAACTTTAAACATTCGTGTTTTTTTAATCTTTTCGACTTTTCTGTCAATTCGTCCACTTAATACCACTATTTTTATTAGTTCCAGAAGCAGATACTGAGGAACCTTTCCAAATTCTGACTATTGTCAGGGATGCATCTATTGGCAAGGTTTGTTTACTCAGAATAATTTCTGTAGCCTTGTTATCTCATAGTGTTGATGCGTGTTCAGTGTGTTCAATAAATCAATGAGACTTCATATTTAATTTAAAAGAATTATTAGTATATATCTGTACTATAAGAATCTTATATAATGTATGATACAAATAAATATTTGATTTATTAGGTTGTCAATAATAAAACAAAATAGGAGATTAAAATAAACATTAATAATTATACTAAGTGCGGAAAACCCGTGAATTTAGCTCAAGTTTTTGCTTAACTGCGTAGATAGCCTTCGTTTATGTAACTTAATTGGTTATACAGGCTGTTCGGTAGACACACTTGATTTTACTTGACAGGCGTTTCATAAAACAGCTACTTTTTTATTTTAGCCGTAGGATATAGTTATATATTACGAGCTGACCCCAGCAAACGTTGTTTTGCAAAAGGAAAAATAGATGTTGGCGATTCTCAGACCTACTCAATATGCTCACAAAATTTCATGAGAATCAGTCAAGCCGTTTCGGAGAAGTACGGGAACGAACATTGTGACACGAGAATTTTATATATAATATTAAAATTTTGAACTTGTCACGATATTTTCGCATTACAAAAATAGTATTTGAACAATTTTTGTAGATGCTAAAACCGATTTTTGTGTATTTTTTTTGCACAAATTAGACCGTTGTGATTTTTTGATAACAAAGGATGTAGATAAAACATTTACCAACCAGCATTATGTAAATTTTGCGAACTCAAATGTCTATTTGACTGAGATACTCTAGTAACTTTATAAAATTTATCGGAGCTTATAAGTTTATCAAAAACGATTTCATCTTTGTTTTTATGGGTGCCACTTTATAGATTGTTTTTTTTTTATTTCAAATGATCCAGACTTTAACATATGAATAAACATGAATCGAAAACGTTTATGTTTTTGATGGATAAAAATATTACAATATATTTGGTTTGAGTCCTTCGCCAGAACCTTGGCTCTGCAAAATAATATGTTATCTTGTGCAAGTACAACAAATGCCAACAATTTTTAATAGCTTAAGGAAAAACCGCGTAACGCCCTGTTTATATAGTACCTCAATTTGAATTTGAAAAACATAAAAAGAGATATATCGGTGTTCTATTTAAGACCTGGGTAAGCTATCATTTAATTGTTTTGATATGCAAAAAATTAGTGAGTACATTCGTTCCTTTAGGGGATAGTGGGGAAAAAGCAAGGATGGGTTGCGAGTGGCAATTGATCTATCGCCTTAAAAATTCAAAAATCTTAAATGGGAACAGGATTTACATACTTACACACTTGTAATTACTAGTTAAAGCTAAACTAAAGGCACACCTCTAGCTAGTAGGTAAGCATCGTTATTTTGTCTCAATTTTTTCGACACAAAAGTATAATATTGGTTTAACTTGAAAGTGGGATTTATCATTTTGTAAAAACATAAAAGGAATTACATGGCTTGATCAAACATGAGGTACTTGTTAAACATAAAAGTTATTTATATGACATAATGGAAAATTATTTAAAAAGTTTCACTTTTAAATTTGTGGTTGTTATGTTTGTCAGTAACGCGTAATTTGTGTTGTCGGAAGACCAGCGCTGGTTACTAGCATGCTAGTAATGCTGAGACAGAGGCAGTTATTCTAGAAAATAATATTTTATGCTTTGAGTTTATTTAATATTAACGCAAACAGAAATAGTAGTTCACTTTCTGTTTTAATTATTGTTTGATATAACAATTTAATTATTTTATCTTATTATCATTTAAATTAAAAAAGAAAGAAAAGAGATTTCAATAAAACAATAAATAATAATAAATAAATAAATATTTCCGGACTACTACACAGCATCACTTAACCCCAAACTAAGCAGAGCTTGTACTATGCAAAATAATAATAATAAATACAATAATGCCAAAAGGTTTTTGCACTATTGTGCAGGTTGGATTTATAAGGTACATTAACCGTTGTTTTTTTACATGAGACTTTCTTAGAATATCATACATTTTTTTATTTAAAGAAAAAGGAAACTGGAATTGCAATATATTACTTTTGTCCTCAATCTCCTCTACAAAATAAACCAAAACAAAAAAACGTCATGAGTGCACGTTGTACTAGTTTTTTTTTGTCATTACGTTTTTGGTTTATTTTAACAATAAATCTTTCTTAGGTAGCTGTTTTATTCCATCACATTAAGTCAAAATCCTTTTTCAACTCCCGACCGAAAAAGAGGTGAGTTTGAAGTGAATGTATGTCTGTCTATGGCATCATAGCTACCGATGAAGCGATTTCAGTTTAGTGTTTTTTATATGTAAGTTGACTTTTGCGTGAGTGTTCTTAGATATATTCGATGAAAATCGGTTGAGTTGAAGTTATGAAAGTAAGGGGAAGAAAACCAAATATCGGATAATAATACTCGAGTGGGATCTCGAATGAAAGCGCATCACGTGCAAAATAATATACTATTTTATTTTTAACGAAACGAACGTTACGTGTTTTCTGTCAAATAAATTATAGATTAGATTCTAAGGTTGTAGTGTTTTAGTCAAATAGTAGTATTTTGAATTATTTTTTTTTACTGTCATCCTAATTATCATAATTGTTTACATATCAGTCTATTCTGGAGGTGGACGTTGGCTCTGCAACACAGTTTTTGCAAACTTTCGCAGACGCCATCGTTCGAACTATTTGTAAAATTTTGTTAATGTCCAAAGAAACTATTTTTTTTTAATATAATTTTTGTTAATTTAGTTAACTTTTGCTTTAAAGGGGGGTGTAATCATTTAATTTCACATTATCCATTGCATTGTAAATGACAGAATAATATACAACGGAACTGTAGAAGATTAGGAGGAAGTACCAGTTGTTAGTGCAAATCCCGTTAAAATAAGAAACCTTTTTCAGGACTGGTTGCTCTACGAGCCGGTTATGGACCATAAGCTTCCAGATATCAGTGTGTTCGTGGCAACCGCCTTCGAGCTTGGTCGAGTGCTGCTCGCCAAGTCTCGTCAGATCAGGAAGAAAGACACCGGGAAGTCGGAGAGATTGGCCAGATTGGCCGAGAGACGGGCCAGAGATGGTAGGTAGATAAATTTGACCTTTATTGCTTCTAGGGTTCCGTACCCAAAATTTATTAGGGTTTCGTCGTCTATGACGTCGTCTGACACCAGGCTGCATCTCAGGAAACGTGATAGATAGAGATTAGAAATCTTACTTATCAAATTTATTTAGAACTAGTGGCCCGCCTCGGCTTCGCACGGGTTTTTATTCATTTTTTCTCGCCTTTTAAACCTTCCCTAGACCTCCACGAACATTTCAAGACTATGATGAGATAAATCCGTTCAGCCGTTCTCGAGTTTTAATCAGACTAACGAACTTCAATTCATTTTTATTTATATAGATATATCTTGTTAACTCTAAACATTTAGTGTAAACTAATTAGATAACAACTAACATACAATTCATGCGTTGCAAAAATTCGACGGATTACGTAAAACTGTGTTGGCTTAGTTAAAGCACACTCGACTTTCATTTAAAAGGTCGTGGGTTCAAGCCCCAGTGCGCTGGATATTTATTCCTGAAAATTTTATGAGCGCTTTATAATAAACACGTTATTTAACGGTGAAGGCAAAACATCATGAGGAAACCGGCATGTTCTGATTATTTTGAAGAGTTTGAAGGGCATGTGACATTTGGCCTGAGAATCTTTGTCAGCTTATATAAATATGGTATCAATAGAATATTATACCACTTGGGCGCATACAATATAGGCACATACTATGATAATTCGAACTGCTTATATCAATTTGGTTTTTGTTTTTTTCCGATTACTTTGACTACTCTATTATCCTACTACTATTATAAAGGCGAAAGTTTGTAAGTATGGATGTATGGATGTTTGTTACTCTTTCACGTAAAAACTACTGAATGGATTTGAATGAAACTTTACCACAATATAGCTTATACATCAGAATAACATATATGCTACTTTTTACCGCGGTAAAATATCAGTTTTCGCGGGAAAATCAATTATTGCGAGTGAAGCCCGATTTAGATTAAATTTGGCACGAACATAGCTGCTTTCCCAGTAAATTACAAAGCTGCTTTTTACCGCGAAAAAATCCCTTATTACGCGGTTAAAGCAAGTAATAATATAAACTTAAGATGAATCCTATACTATTATAAATGTGAATGTTAGTTTGTTTGTGACGCTTTCACGCGAAAACTACTCAACCGATCATCATGAAACTTTGTACACATAATTCTTGGAGGTATTAGAAGTAACATAGGATACTTTTTATCCCGGGAAAATATGTAATTCCGCGGGACAATACATTTAAACGCGGGTAACACCGCGGGGCACTACTAGTCTCATATAAATATGACTCTGACTGTACAACAAAATGTTACTGTTTACAGAGCGCCGAGCATTCGCAATATTTATACATCGCTAAGAAAATCTAGAGCTAGTCTAAATTAATACATCGCTAAGAAAATCTAGAGCTAGTCTAAATTAATAAAAATGGCGATTAACCCATTTATTTATTTAGACTTTGCCTTATTGAAATTGTTTCAACTTCTGCATGTAAAAGTTGTAGTATCAGCTAAATTTCAAGGTTTCGTTGATTGTTACCGAAGTTATATTGTTCTTTCAATTATTCCAGCGAATGATTCAGCGAAGATGGCGGAAGCAATAATTGAGATTGGTGTTTGTCAGCTAATGATGAACAACTTGAACAACGCACAAAAAACCTTGGAGAGAGCTTATAAGATACACTTTCAAAGAAACAATATCGGTGGTATCTGTGAAACTAAGATGCACTTGGCTGCTGTTATGCAAAAGTAAATATAAAAACGAATACTTATAACTTTTAACGTTAAATGACATTAATAATAAATAAATAAATATTTCCGGACAATCCACACAACAACATCTAGTCCCGTGGTAAGCCCTAAGTTTGTGTTACGGGTACTAGACATCTGATAAAGTTAATAATAAACATTATATAGATAGATATCTTTTTATTATACATATTAAACACCCAGATCTAGGAGAAAGTGCTTGCAGAACATACAAACAATTGGCCCCACGGCGGGAATCGAACCCGCTGCGCCGCATGCGTATTATAGTTTCAACAATACCTCTTCAGTATTTAAGGAGAATTGAACTCCAAGCAAAGACTGCTTGGAGTTCAATTCTAAACACGGATAAAATTACGTAAGCCACAAGTAATCTCAACAGAGCGGCTCATTATTCCTAGATTGTTTCAGGTTTATATTGAGATTTGGTTAATCACAGTATATTTTAGTGAGAAGTTGGTCTACAATTACATATTTTGGTGTAATCCTGATCATCTGCTAGGATAGGGTCAGTGTAGAGTGTGATGTGGAGAAACCAAGCTCGTAACAATCGCGAGAAGCCTCCTATGACTAGAGGCCTACTCCTTGATCACGTCAGGTTTATGTATTACACGTTGCTCATTATTGAAAACACAGCATCACGAGTGGAACATCTGTCCACAACAAGAGGATGCCGAGATGAGTCGCTTCTTCTGATTCTATCTTGTATTCAAAGGATAGGAGA
The DNA here is from genome assembly GCA_929108375.1 of Gymnoscelis rufifasciata. NCBI lineage: Eukaryota > Metazoa > Arthropoda > Insecta > Lepidoptera > Geometridae > Gymnoscelis > Gymnoscelis rufifasciata. The sequence goes on along the minus strand of OV815302.1, from coordinate 3,267,648 downwards.
CCACGAGACTGCCGCCAAGTTGTTAACAGAGATGGGGGCTATGGCCATGGAACACGGTCTCCGGAGGCAGCTGGGTCGAGCCTTACATCTCCTGGGGGAACTGCATCTGAGGAGAGAGAGACCAGAACTTGGCACTCAGCATCTTGCCGAGGCTTTTACTTGCTTTATGGGATATGGGTTTGAGGCGGTTAGTTACAATCTCCGACATTTTGAAGTTCAATTTATTTTTATTTTCATCTTCTGGGTCAGCACCACTATTTCCTTCATGTATTTGATTTGATTTTATTTTTGATTTAAAATGAATCGGTCGAATTCGCCTATTCCCTCGCAAGAGAGAAGTCCTAGCAGTGGTAATGTAAATAAGGGTGCTTATGTTTATGTATGTATCTGATAATATAGTGATTTACAAGAACAGGAGCAGGGTTATTTTCTTTTCTTTTTGAGTAACACCACCTGAAAGTTGCTGTATAGTTGATTTAGGTACTAGTTGTTAATAGGTACTCATCTTGCCTGCTCATTGGATTAGAGTATTTTTTAATGAATTAAGATTTTTTTGAGGCGTAACTTTGTGATTTTTTATAACGTAAAACTCCCATATTCACACAAGCTCGCGCTCTCTGATATCTATTGAATCTTAGACGGGGGTTGAAAATGGATGGAAATGACTTATCCCATTACAGACTATACAATACACAACACTCATAAATATATCAGGAACCACTTATTGAATATATTTTTTTCTGCTTTATTTTGTATACAGAAATCTACGCAAGCTATAAACATAACTGGAGATAAATCCCACATGGAGTTCGTGTACCGGTCTCAGAATGTCGAGATTTATATTGAAGAAGCGGAACAGTCCCGACTCATGATGGCTATCTCTGCTGGTTACCAAAGCTTCATTATATTTTCATACATTAGCCCGTCTACTTTTAACCATAAGATACTATGTCGAGCCAAAATTTGTAGTACTTCATCGGTGCTCAACTGGGTATTACATCTTCAGACTTACAAGTTACAGGATATTGAGTTTGAGACTTAACGTTTTAGTAGAGAAAAAAATAAACGGGTGGTGCTAAGAACAGTCTCTGGTGGTAGGCTTCGGCCGCGGCTTGTCACCACCCTCCGGGCTGGGCCAGTGCGCGAAGCGATTTTTTCGTGTTTCGTAATGTGGTCCGGAAAAGCCACCTTCTAGGCCTTCATGCTCCATCTTAGACCACATCTTCACTTTACATCAGGTGAGATTGTGGTCAAATGAAGGCTTATCAATAATAAAATATATATATATAAATATATATATATATAATGTAAAAGACACATGATTAGAAAAGATACAAAAAATATAGGTCAGTCATCGCTCTTATGTTAATCGCTGGATAGAAATTATGTTTGAATACAGTGAATTAGTTTTGAATTAGTTGAGAGATTAGAGAAATCTTTTTAATCATTCCAATCCCTCTATCGCCTAACTGACTGTCAAATATGTCAAAAATACGTCACATGGAATGGAACCTACTCGAACAGGTACAAAATTTACCCTTCAATTTAATTCTAATAAACTCGAGTTTATTCCTCTAAGACTGCAGATCCGGTTAATGTAGGTACACATTGACCGGATCTAAATAATAGTACAAAGCCATTTAATCAATTGATATCATTTTGTGACAGGACAAGAGCTTATGGCGTCTTACTTCGCATTGTTGCGTGATGCTCACCTTTGTGCGGTGGCGAAGATGAAGACGATAGAGTGGAAGCTGAGCCGCGCTGGCTGGTGGGTGATGAGGCGCCACCATGAGACCCTGCCCTGCTTGTGTCCAGTGCACCATCGCACCCCATTGGACTGCTTACAGTGAGTTTTGAAATAGACGATTTAGTTTTTTTTTTTATTATTATTGATAAGCCTTCATTTGACCACAATCTCACCTGATGCAAAGTGACGATGTGGTCTAAGATGGAGCATGAAGGCCTAGAAGATGGATTCTCCGGACCACATTACGAAACACGAAAAAATCGCTTCACGCACTGGCCCAGCCCGGAGGGTGGTGACAAGCCGCGGCCGAAGCCTACCAGTTGTAGATACCGCATGGACCAAATAATGTGTGTCCAGTGATTGTTTACAGTGAAAAGTTTTAACATGATGTAGTGTAGATAATAAACTCATCACGAAATAGTTGGGACGAATAATGATGCAGTAATAAAGCAGAGATAGATAGAAAGCAATCTGGTTTATTTGGTCGAACGGCTCGTTTGGAAAGGTCCAAAATAATGCATTTTAAGAAAACAAACTGTAACAACCTAAAAATAATGTTTATTATTGTTAGTGCACGCCAGGCCATTGGCAAAACATGTAGAACACTTTTTATTAAACTTACCACCATATACAGTCATGTTTTATGCAAATAAATGATCCCTATTCTTATTCTCAGTTATAAGACCTACATTATTGCAACGAATCATACTCATAATCATGAAATTTCACAGTGAAATTTACTAGCTTATTTAGTCCTATAACAATTTTTACGTCGACTGTTTTGATGCAATTTGTCAGGGTTGCATTCGAGCTGAAACAGAAGAGGAGTCAGTCACTCAATGACAAAGGATTGGACGACTCCACCAGCGCCATGCTGGCCCGGATAGACACTACTTCAGATATCACCAAGCTGCGCAGCATGAGAAGCACCTTCCTTTCGCAGTTCTCGACTAGCCATATGGCAAAGAAATCCGCAGACCAAGGCGTAGAAGAGGAAAATTAAAAATCTAGATGCATTGGGACAATACTTGACATGTACAACAAAATGAACACGGCAAAGGGACTCACCTATCAAATATATACCTCTATGACATATGAGTCCCTTCAAATACAAAAGTCAAAGTAAAAACTAATTTTCTTAGAGGCACAGGGCATACATGAACAGGTCAACTTAAAATTAATTAAACTATAAATGTTTATAAAAAAAATATATCAAGGAAATAACATTTTCTTGACAGTTCGCTTAATTTTTTTAAACTGAGTTGAGAAGAGAATATGACGAATGACAGATGAGTCCTTCCTTGTGTTAAATTTTATATCAAAGTCTTCACCCTTAGTATTGATGAATCAGACAAACCGTGGGATTAGGATTGATGTCAATGCGCGTTCGAAATATCTACATGTTATTGCTATCAATGATTAATTACTATTCAACCTTACCTACGTCAATACAGTATTTGCGCGATAATAAAATTGACGTAGGTAAGTTAGTCCGGTGTTTTTTTTACATTACTTGTCACTTTGATGTGTAAAAGTTTTTTTAAAATTGGATTCGTTACTTTAATGCGCCTAAATCATGCTATCTTTCAAAAATCTCCCAGTTTTCTAGATAACAAATGCATCCATAATTTTACTATCACTTAACAGCTACATAGTTATGGAAAGCTCCATAGAAGTTTATCTAGGAGATTTTCAAGCTTTTCATAAACCCCTAGAGTCGGAAATCTCGTGAAAATAAAGCGAAAAACTTAAGTTTTCTTCACTGCTAAATAGCACGGCAATAGTAGCATAGTTTGACATTTCCAAATCTTAATTTATATCTTACTTATCATTTTATTCTATGGCCGAGTTCTAGAAATGGAGACCATTTAATTTAGCCTAATAATAATGATGCGTGAATTTTGATATGACTTGTATCATATTGCATTAATTTTGATTTAAGTTTCTCAGAAATATAAATTTAAACATTTTATCGCTTGACTTCTTATTTTAAAAGGTTACTCCTACAATAATCGCGCTGATGTAACAAATTAAAAGAAAACAACCTTTTAAAAACATACAAGAACGTGTACTAAACATGCGAGTTGTTATGTGTAGGACCAAAAGCACTATAAAAGCAGTTAATCATGTTTAGGTAATTGGTGATATTATGATTTACAGAAAAACAGGTAATAATGGCATTTATTTATTTATTTTGCATGTTTGAAACATGTTAAGGTCAGCAATGAGGCGTTTTTTTGAAAGAATGATAAGAAATATGTTCGTTCGATCGCCAGAAGTCCACCTATAGACCTCACAGTGAAATAATGTAGTTCGACTTGAATGTTTACTTTTACCATTATGTTTTATGTTATCTGTGTTTTTACGAAATAAAATACTTAACATAATCATCTATATTTTAATAGCGGAAACTAGAAATTGGCCATCAGTCTACATGTGCCTAGTTGTTTTGGCACATTGTCATGTTATTTCTAATATAATTAGATACGTAATTTATAACCTAGCTGTTAGTTTTCCAAAAATTGTGTAAATAAGTAAATAAAGTACATAAATTAATTTATATCGTGTCAAGAAAATATCGTTTTATAAGAATATATTATATATTCTTATAAAACGATATTTTCTTGGAAACGCCAAACGGAACGTGACAGTATATATCCCGCACGTAGCATTTTCCAATTAAAAAACAAAACTGGAATGGTTGGGAGATAATATCACACAAATTGCTCTCTTCCACCGAAGAATGAATGAATGAATGTATGTGAATGCTATATCAACCTGATTGACGTGTCGATCTGAAGTTCTAACTCTAGTTAAACATATTTACCCGTTCTAAAAAATACACAATGCTTTTGAATTTTTCACTACAACAATTTTTAGCCATAAAATTTTACGTACAATTTTTTTTATTATAATATATATCCTAATTATTAATCGCATTATAATGAGGTTCTATCAAACCAGACCAAAATCAGCTCTATTTAGTTTTTATTTTTATTTATAAAAATAAATTTCAAAAGTATTAAAAAGTAGTTTTTATCCTTTACTAGAAAAACAGCTATGTCCATGCGAAAATTGGCTCAAATTGGGCTTTGCCCGTCATAATCGATTCCCGCGAAAATCTATATTTTTACCACGGTAAAAAGTAGTTTATGTGTTATTCTGACATGTAAGCTATATCATTATGAAGTTATACAAAAATTCATCTTGTAGAACCTTTTTCGTGAAATGGCATCAAACACACACACACCATTTTCTTAAATCCTTACAAAATGTCGCGTTTGTTGTATTAGAAGGATGGTACGTACCTACATAATATTGATCTGTTATCAGTAATTTATAAAACATATCGTTAGAAAGTCCTTTAGTCACAGGGTTATTATATAATATATCTACAAAATTATCCAATCCAAGTGACCTGTTATGACCGGTTTTCGTTTTGTAACAGGTTTTATGATTTTAATTTTTTTAACCGTGTTCGGGCAAGATCAAGGCTAATTATATATTTATAATTTGGCATGGAATTTTACAATAATTACGAGTACAAGTTGATTTGTTTTAACTAAACAACAAGTCTATCATCAGTGAATCATAATTGATCTGTTATGAGTTTAAAACATTCGATAGGACTTTTTTAATGCTACGTGATATTATAGAATACAGAATTGCTTCAATTATGTTATTTGCCAAGGTTTCTTTTATCTTAGGAATGATAGAAGGTTTTGAGAATTATGACGTGTACTTAGCTGGTGTATCTTGCGATTTTATTGTTAAAATCGAAATCTAGGAACATTTATATACAATGTGTATTTATATACAGTTGTATATAACTTTTTTAGGGTTTTGAAAATAACCAAACTTTTTTAATAAATCTTTAAATGCAATTTCATTTCTTTTGAATTATAAAGGAAGGTTTCCTTTCAGTAAAATGAGTTATCTAAAGGATTTAAAGTTCTGTTCCTCTAGAGCCCATCGTTTGTTTCCATCCTGTATAATGTTACTATTATTACTTTATAAAAATCATTTTTTTTATTTAAATTTATAAAAAAGATTGCCTATACGACGCTATAATGGCATTATTCATGCATCTTTATTTTTGAGTAAACCACAATAAATACACATAGATAAATAAATAGCTATTTGTGCTTTTCACAAGTAACTCGTAATTCTTGCGTTGACGTCATGAAATCGCAAAAGATAAATCTATGGCGTATGATTTGAAAAATAATCCATGATCGGCGTGTTGACGTGTTAATTATAATAATGTGGATAAAGAAAGAAGTTCCATCATATAATTAATGGTACCTACAACTGGAATTTGAGAAACTTTCTCAAAATAAAAAACAATTTAAAATCAAAATATTTATTTGTTTTTAGTAACAGAACAGTTATAACCGTTCCATTGTAGGGAATTCCCTTTCTTCCAGTCACGTGAATTATATTATTATCTATTTACAAATAATATCTAACATCAGAATCTTAGACAAATTTCTGACAAAAACAAGATTCTTGCCCCTTAATTTTAAACTACCACCATGTGAAATATTACTCAAGGTAACGAAATATCACAAATCTGCTTCGTTATACAATTTTATATAGAAATAGAATAATAAATAATGTTTATTTCCTGGTCAGTTTAAAAAAGAAACGTAACGTTCCAAATTAAATTGATACCCGTTCACATAAATTTAAATATGATTTTTCTATTTGTTATTTTTTACTATAAATAGAAACGATGAATTTATAATATAACATGCTATGTTTTCCCAAATAAATAAATCCCTAAGCATGGGTATGTATTTATTATGCATGTTATATTATTTATAGCCGTATTAAATGTACTCAACCTGTATTAAAATAAGAGAATGCGCATACCACAGAAGATAAGTAAAACGATAGGACCTTTTTATTAAACGAGTCACAGTTTTAATAAAAAATCGATGGAAAGATTACATTAAACATTCTTCAAGCTATGTAGTACCATTACATAGACGTATAAGTTATTATCATAGGAACTATGAATTTGTATCTTCAGTGGTTTGCAAGACTCTCAGCACTTTTGTATGCAACTAACGCACTATATAGCAGCAAACATTGACAAAGCATGTTTTTTCCAAGTTGATTGTTAGATTAAGATCTCTACGCATATAGGTGTGTCAATTGTATACAAAGGGGTATTATTTAGGGTCTAATTAAGCTTTGGCTAATTTTTTCCTCGGCTGGAGCTTGACCTTGAAACCTTCTGCTCTCTTGAGGATAATATCAGCCTGCAGTTGGAAATCTTTTTCTTTGAGGTCGGAATGTACTCGGAAGTTTCTGAGTATGGTCGACAGGATAATCTTGAGCTTCAACATGGCGTACTTGCGGCCTAGAATAGAAAATGGAATTTTAAATGACTTGTTACTATGTAGATTGAGTTGTTTATTGATGTTATCAATTCATCTTCTTGCAAATTAGTATTAGCCGTAATTTCTCTGAATTTATTTAGTGCCAGTTTTTTTTTATATAATTCTGCAACTCTTTTAGGTTTATGTATCATGAGCTCACCTTTCGAACCCGTTCCGCTTAATATACCATTTTTGAAACATTCTGTATTTAACCTACCAAAGGTTATGTTTTTATATATTGAATTTGTTCGTATAATTGCTCCTCAATCTATGATAAAAAAATCGTTCAGATAGACAAAAAAGTAGAACAACAACTTAGTAATTGATCTGGTTAATCCACTTTTTGCTTGCGTAAATTATATTTATTAGTTTTTTTACGCAGGTGTCTCGTTCTTTTGCGTAGCTGTTTTTGGTCGAAACTATTTTCTATTTTCAGCTAGAATATTTTTTTTACCTACCATATAAAAGAAGTTTAATTGCCTTTTGTTGACATGCCGAAAATTAATATATATTGATTATTGTTTTTTTAGTAGATCATTACAGTTTCCGTTTAGTTTTTATTTATTCGTAAATATACATGAAAAAAAATATGATCTCATATTAACATGATCTTCAAATTCTTGATCGAAAAATTTTACCTTAAATGATCGCCCTACCTAGAATTTTAAAGTACAATTTAATGATTAAGGATAACTCTACCGACATTTGTTTTCATCGTCATGTGTTTAAATGTTATTTTATTTTATTAGTACTTATTCTTAAACCTTATTATAAAACCGTAAAAAATAAAATATAACGTTTTTTTATTTAGATTTTAGTTGACGTGTTGTGTATATGGGTATATGTAATAATGTATATGGGTGAACTAAATATAAGTAGCTTGGATCGTAAAAAACAAGCTTTTATCATTTGGTTTAAATTAATGACGAAAGGTATATATTTGACTATCTAATATAGCAAAATTAACTTAGAAAGAGCCGATTTGACAACTGAAAACCCTTAAACTGTGTAACTTCAATTTAGTATAATTGGACTCTGCGCTTGAAACGTCAGTTTGCTAGTGTCATGTTAAATAAAGTAATAAAGTGAAAAAGATGTTACTCAGTTAAAAACAATTTTGCGTCTCTCTCTGTGCAATTTTATTCCGGTAGATTGATTGTTATGCCAGACTTTAACTTAGAGTTTAACTACGGGCTAGATGTTGTTGTGTGGATTGTCCGGAAATATTTAGTATTTTACTTAACAGTTAATAATACATTATGGTAGAGAACCGACATTCGAAGAAGTTGATCCTGCGAGTTTTTGAAGTGAAACTTTAGAATCGTTGTGATTTCAAACCGGATGCAACGGAAATGCGACAGGTAAGCCAATCTTAAACGCTAACAAGGTTAAGCAACTTTGCGCGACGCCAGTACTTGGATGGGGACCACCCGAACAAAATCTTTTTGCACAGTATTTTTTTTTATTCATCTTATTCTTTTGTCGATTTATTGAAGTTTCACTTCTATCGTGAGTGAATCGCACACAAACATTTTTTTTTTTTTTTAACAGGTGATATTAAATCCTTACCGACACAACTCCTGGGTCCAGCGGAGAAAGGCACAAAGGCGTAGTAGTGACGGTTGGCGGAGCGCTCGGGGAGGAAGTTGTCGGGGTCGAACTTGTTGGCATTGGGGTAGACATCTTCGCGGCGGTGAAGTTTGTACGTGGCGACTACCACTGTGGTACCAGCCGGGATCTTCTTGCCGTTGGAAGCTAAAAACAAAATAATAATAATTAAAATTCAAAATTCAAAGCTTTTTTATTTTTTTTATGCTGGATAAACCTTCATTTGACCACAATCTCAGCTGATGTAAAGTGACGATGTGGTCTAAGATGGGACATGAAGACCTAGAAGGTAGATGGCTTCTCCGGACCACATTACGAAACACGAAAAAATCGCTTCACGCACTGGCCCAGCCCGGAGGGTGGTGACAAGGCGCGGCCGAAGCCTACCACCAGAGACTGTTCTTAGCACCACCCGGAGGTCACGTGTTACATTCAGAGGGCTACCACTTACGGACGTGAACAGACAAAACCTCCAAAAGTATTTATTGTATTTATTTTATAAGGCTGCTTTTCTACCCGAGTATATACTATACATATATGCAAAGATTGAGTTTGTTTTCAACCAATCATATTCATTAATGTTACAATTGTGACCTCTATGATTAAGAAACTCTTTTCTGGCTTTGAAGGTATAGGTAAAACGGTTAACCTATAATGAAGATACTCTTTTCTTCGCTCCTGTATATGCTGAATGAGTCCAAAATATAATGTGTACTTAATGTATTTTTGTTTAAATTTATAGGGCAAACCTCAGATGCTTGACACTGGCAAACTGACGCAACAAGCGCAGAGTCCAATTATAAAAAAATAAATAAGCCTCAGATGACATCTCTGTTTAAAATTGTTTCAATAGCCGCAAAGAAGTAAACGGTCTATTTTTTTATTTTTCTAAAGAAATCTTATCTCTATCTATCGATCTGAATATTAAATCATTTGATATTGTATGAAACTTACGCAAAGCAACGTCTTGGTTGATCTGCCTAGCAATGATGGGTACTGGTGGGTACAGCCTCAAAGTCTCCATAAGACAACGCTCAAGATACTTCATCTCAAGGGTGTCCTGGAAGGTGGCGGGACGGTCTGAGTCTCCGAAGATCTGGTCCAGCTCCTCAACAACCTTGTCCTGGATGTGCTGGTGCACTCCCATCATGGAGAGGAAGAAGCTGCTGCCAGCGGCGGTGGTGTCGTGACCCTGAAGGGAAATTGCAATGAATGGTTAAGGTGTTTGCTCCAATATGATGTTAAGGGATTGTTTGACCATCTCCGAGAAATTGGTCAATGGATAGGCGCGTAGCAATCTGTATGGTCGCTTGAGAATCCTTTTAGAATAACGCCGATTGTCAAGCACTGTTTACGGTCAGCACTGATAGTATGCCCATACAAATAAGTACCTACGCGCCGAGCTCTCAGTTCCGACAGTCAGCGTGACACTAAAATCATTGACACCTGACATTAAGCTATCAACAACGTTATATTGGGTGACATATTAAATCTTTGAAAAAAGCCTTTAAAAGAAAAAAAAACTGCTCAATATTATATCGATTGAAAACTTTGGACAGCGAAAAATGCCGTTCATCTGAGTAACATTTTATCCACTTTATAGTTTTATTTAACCCAACACTGGCTAATTGTCGCTTCAAGCGCAAAGTCCATTACAAGAAACTGAACTGAACAATATTATATCAAAAATCATTATAAATATTAGGTCCTTACATATGAAATTGGCGTTTTGTATGGGAGGAACAAAAAGTCGAATATTTTTTAATATAATATATTTAATTAATCAAAGTATGAACCATTATTTTCTATGCACTTTTGCCATCTTATAGGTAGTTCATTGATCCCTTTACTAAAAAAACCAGTCGGACGGGAATCAATAAAATCTTTGAAGGCGATTTGGACTGCCCCATCGGAGTTGAATTTTTTCCCTTGCAAGAAGTTATCCAAATTTCTAAAAAAATGGTAATCTGTTGGAGCAAGGTCCGGGGAGTACGGAGGATGTCTTAGACTTTCCAATTGAAGCTCTTCTAATTTAGTAGCCGTCTGTTGCGCAGTGTGTGGTCTAGCGTTGTCGTGAAGCAGCAGTGGCGTGGAGCGATTGACCAGCCTAGGTTGTTTAGCCGCTAGCTTTTCCATCATGGTTTGCAATTGCTGACAATAGACATCAGCCGTAATAGTCTGGCCAGATTTGAGAAAACTGTAATGAACAATACCGGCACTAGTCCACCAAACGCTTACAAGTAACTTTTTTGGGGTTAATTTTCGCTTGGGGCAGGATTTGGCTGGCTGGCCAGGATCCAACCATTGCGCTGAGCGCTTCCGATTATCGTAAAGAACCCATTTTTCATCACAGGTAATGATTCGGTTTAAAATACCTTCATTATTGTGCCGGTTTAGTAATGTAACGCAGCAGTCGACGCGCGTTTGCCGGTTTGCTTCAGTCAATTCGTGAGGTACCCACCTTTCAAGCTTTTTAATCTTCCCAATTTGCTTCAAGTGAATTAAAACAGTTTTATCACTAACACCGCAGCCTGCAGCTAACTCGGACGTGGTTTGCGATGGATCCGCTTCCACAATAGCCTTCAACTCTTCATTATCAACTTGAGTCTCAGGCCGTCCACGGGGCTTGTTCTGCAAGTCGAAATTTCCAGAACGAAAACGTTGGAACCAAAAACGAACTGTGTTTTCTTTTGCAACACGACCGCCATACACATCATTCACCCTTCGAGTTGTTTCCGCAGCACTAGTGCCACGGCGGAACTCGTACTCGTAAATAATGCGATATTTTAAGTTTTCCATTTTGTAAAATGAGTGACGCAAACAGAAAAAAACAGAAGAAAAAAAACAAATGAATGACGATCATCGAAGCACAAATACATGAGTCTATAGCTGTACAAATTTGAATTTGGAATTCCTTACCAAAGAGGAGAAATTTGTGATTAAAGTGGCCAGTACGAAAAACGCCAATTTCATATGTAAGGACCTAATATTAAAATTACGAATGTTTCTTTGGATGTTATATGTTTGTTACCTTGTCACACTCAAAATGGATGAACGATTTTTTAATAAAGGTATTATTTAATTACTCAGGGAAGACTACCTTCTACAGTGAGAAAATGATAGCAGGGAACCCATTTACTAGTTAACATCAACGACCTTCATTTAAAACGCTTTTGAAGCAAAATTCGGGTAAATGTAAAGGAAAATCTCGTATCTGATGTCCACGAGATTATTAAAATTCAGGTCAGCACGTAGGTGTTTGCGCGTGACTGGAATTGTTTGTTAGAATAAATAATGAGTATTTATTAATTTATTGAAATTGAATATGCATTAAAGTCATTCCAATATCATAAATCATTTTACTCAATGTAATCGAAATATTTAGAATACTAGCTTATGAGCACGCAATTAATTTTTACCGTGTTTTAAGAATTTACCCAAGGTAATAAGGTATTACCTAGGGTAGGGAACTCGAGTTTACCAAAGGATGTTTTTAGCCCGACCAGCAATTTCAAAATAGAGCTCGATAAATCAAAAAAATTAACGAACTATATCTTTAGCTGTACGTTTTGGATTATTATACATAATATTGTTAGAATATTGTTACTCTAATGTCTTATATAACGCTTACGAACATCTTGTCGTGCATATATTTTATAATGTATTCTTAATGATATATTTCCTAGAACAATTTCTTAACCTTATCGCGAAACCAGGTAAACACAATCCTCATATCACGGATAAATAGCTGTTGCCATTTAAGGACTCTAATCGTTCTCACCTCGAACATAATAGTGTCGACTTGCTCCTTGATTTCCTCATCACTGATGACGACTCCGCTCTGAGAACTCTCCAGAAGCAGGTCAAGGAACGCAAGACGCTTCTTCTGGCCGACATCGGCATCATCGACGTCCAGGTCGTCCTTGAGACCAGAGGACTGGCCGAATGAGAGACCTTCGACGGATGTGGTGGTGGTTGTGGCTTCGGGTTCTTTGGTGTCAGCTACGATGGTGTTTACTTTTCCGCTCTTGAATTCTTCCTTCTTCCTCTTGATTACCTTTGGGGGAAAACGACATTTTTTACATGTAAATTTTTCTTATTTTAAAAATATTTGTGCTCGAAATTATGGTTTTCTAACTCAGGGACATGTATATGCCATTAACATTAAGAGACGTTGTACACATTCAAGCGGCCAAATCTGCGCGAACGTTTTCAAGTAAAAAAGTTGCGCTGCAGTCGCTCCCCCGTCGCAGTCGCCTCCCACTTTGCTAACGCGTAGGTTTGCGTTTATTAAAATATGTTTGAATAAAAGATAAAACGAGAGGTAGCTGTTACCGATAACAGTGTGTTGAATATTCAATCCGGGCATAAATAAAGTCAAAAAACATTCAGGAACAGATCCTGTCAAATTTTTCGCCCTATTGATACCCGGATTTGATATCGCACTTTATTGTATGTGTGTAAGATATCACGTCAATAGCTTGTATTTTAAATGCATACTTTACATGTGACGTATTTAAAACTGGTTCAACTACTTATACTTTATTTATTCCTACGATTATGTGAATTTAAATATAAAGATCATTAGGTATCTCATGTGATTCTTATAACGGCTTAGGTAACTTGTGGTAAGTACAGGTTTTGGTCACTTTATCCTTTACACACAATAAATTTAATACACAATAAATTTTATTTAATTTGTTTTATTTCTTACAGTTTTATTTCATATCGGACGGATACAACAATGCGGTGAACTGCGAAGGTCAGCGTTCGGAGCGACCAGTACTAAAGTGTCTGAAAAAAAACAGCCGACTTTTCGGCTGCTAAAGGTTTTCTATCTTGTGGTTGCCATGCCAGAACGCCTTTCATGTATCCTATCCATATATTAAGGTTAAATTTAAAAACGTAGGGTCTTCTTTTTTCATAAAACCAGATGTTTATGTAACTTGTATCATAGCATAACTAATTAAAATTTGTGAATGTAATATGTCAACTTCAATGTAGTTTTAAGGGGTTCTGAAAGTGAGAGCCTTTTACTGAGACTTCCGTCTTCGTCGTCTGTCTGTCTGTCACAAGGCTATTTTAAGAACCGTGATAGATAGAGAGTTGAAATTTTGAGGGACGATGTATTTCTCTTGCCGCTATAATATCAAATATTAAATCCACAGAATACATAAATATATAATTGGACTACTATAAAATTAACGTGATTTTCATAAAGTTATTTTAATTACAAAATGTGTATACACTGTACACGGAACCATAGGTGAAGTATGAGTCCATTTAATACTTATCGAAATTGTTTTCCTTAAGAAAAATATGTTTCAAGACTTAGTAACCATCAATGGAACGGGCGATATTGGAATGGTGTTCAGTGAGAGCCAAGTGTCTCGTTTGGACCAACCACTAACGCTACATTCACACGCAGTTGTGTCTTTCTCTTTCGAATCTGAAATTTGTTACAGCCAACAGGATTTCAATGCCGGATCTTGCAAAAAAACATATTCGACGAAGTAAGATACGATATCTATGAATGTAGCATTACCAGGTGAGAAGGACAACAACATCGGGATTGTGGAAGCCACATGATCGTAAAACTAAGTGATAAAGAGAAGGCCTTTATTCCAGGAGTTGATGTAACCTTCTTCTCTATCGTTTCGCTCTTGACAGCGGTCTTGGTCGCACTGAGGCCTCCACTTTGGTGCTAGAGACGTACACAGGTTTCTTTACGATCTCCCCCATCTTTCTCTGTTTGCAGCTGTTTGTTGCAGTCTGACATTGGGTCAAGACTTATGAAGTAATCGGGTTGATATAAAGATAGATATTAAAATTAAAATACAAACATATAGCACGTACCTTTTTGGTCAAGCCGTGGATAACATCCAAGAGTTTCTCCTGAACCTTGTAGTACTTAGTCCAGTTGAAGAGAATATCGGGCCTCATCCAGATCTTGGTGTGGCGCAGATGGAGGATGTCACACATCTTCATCACAGCCATGGCGTATTCGAAGCCACTCTGGTCCTGGGTGCTCTTGCTCACACCCATAGCGGTTTCTGTGGGATAGAAAAAGTACAATGATATTTTGTAAAACGCAAAATTAATCTTATCAGTGGGTTACCCAAAATTGGTTCTGATAATAAGACTCTTTTCTCCATGTTGAAATCTCTCTCCATAAACATCAACATTGTAAGTTTTGATATTTCAACATAAAAAAGTGTTTGTGGAAATGTCAAAGCATACTTAACATAATAACAGGTCTTTCTTATAAAGATCGAATATGAAGATTTAAGCGGAAACATAACTTTTTCTCGGACATGATGATATGTATCCCCAGGTAACTAACAGCATTATTTAGCGAAAGTATTGAATAGGTACATTCGTTTTCATAATGCCTCCCAAGCGTAGCGAATTTGTCAATATGATGTCAAGCATGTGTGGACATTCTACAGCTGAAGAGTGAGTAGTATGCTCTTTTTATGGACGATAGATCTTTGCTTGTCCATAATCCTTTATATTGAAATCCTAATTTATTTTGCTTTAACAACAGCAAAATTCCAGTAAACAATTGTAATAAGACTTAAATAATTTCTTCAATAATCACGAGTAGTCATAGTTTTCAATTGTAGTCATAAATTAGGTTCCCATAAAACGATAATATAAATCCAGATTAGTTACTTCTATCTATTTCTCAAGGATACAGACAGGCCGTGCGAATTATTTAAATTATCTACGTAAATTATTGTTTATGTTTCATGTGGTCATAAACATAATCCGTTATTACGCGAGTACTTATTAAATTAGTAAGTATATAGTTCTTGTTTGGGCTTAATTGTTTATAGACTAAAAACTTGGCGGTATAATTTATTACGTTTCGTTTTTCCATCCGGGTCTTAAAATAGAAACAGCCAAAGGTATTATTAGCCATAATTATATCAGATACACATAAGCATTAAATTATTATAATTTATATTATCCACAAAACAGCCACCATACCCATTTTGACAAACACTTAAAATAATATTCAACAAGGCATATTTTACCTGCGAAAATTACTCAAACTTTAACTTAACTAATCAATTATATAATAAAAAGTTAATATCGCTTACTTTATATGTTGCAAATTCCCTCTTAAAAAGACAAAAATTATATGTAAAATATTGAAATTTATTTGCAGTAAAATATTTTACATATAAAAAAGCTATCAATTGAACTTGTGTTTTCTTCTCCTTGCATCATGGTGGGGTCGACAAATTATGTATTTTATTTCCATTTTCCTCTGTCAACCGTAACTTCAGGAATGGATATTCCTTCATTAAAATAAAATATTCATTAAATAGGTTATTTTTGGAATACAAATTCAAACCCAGATTGAACTAGTATAAAATTTCGCCAACTTATCATAAAAATCAGCGAAAGATTTTATTTTGAAACAATTCAAATGAAGCCGTTAGAAATTCTGTTGACTTCTAAGTGTCTACTTCTAGTGACCTCTATTGAATGTAAATTCGTTGCGTAATTTGAATAGGATCGAAACCGCCCGTAGGATTGATTTGGCGAATATTGGCCATTAGGCAGTTCATGGGAGGTCCTTACGTGACTGGGCTAGTGTAAGTAAATCATTGGTGAAGGCCTAGAGGGACATAAACACAATACGACGCGGTATCGATTCAAAACGCAACGTCGTATCGTGGTCAATCAAGAGTATGACACATTGAAATTAGAACTACTTGACGTATGATGTTTTCATCTAAGAGACCTAGCCAATCTCATCGGCCTATCGTATATCCTGCTATCAGGATCGAGGCTTTGGCACTCCCAGCCAACATTGAACCAGAAAGGCGGGTTATGGCCTTTGCTATATTTTTGAGAGAGGTCCAGCTATGAATGGTTTTAGATTTTTCTAGATTTCAAGCAACGGACCACGCAGCGAAATCGTGGCACGTTGCAATGTCATTGCTTGCTGTCGTAGAGATACTATACAACATCGCATCCTGAAAAGTCGCGTCGAAGCACGATTCAACAAAGTGGAAATTTTATGCTGGAAAGTTGGAGTACTACGTTGTTTGATAAAACTATTGCCTTTTATTGATAAAATGGGTATCCAATAAAAATTTAAGATCGGTCAATTAACTACTAAATCCTCTTTAAACTAATCTAATTTTTAAATTGCTAATTAGATTAGTTTTACTGTTATTTTTAGATGGATCATATCTGATGGATGGAAGATTGAATTCACCAGGAAACCTGCTGCTATGGCGTTTAGTTATTTTCCTGCTAAACCAGTTATTTATTGTAACTTATTATGTTTTATTTATTCAATGAATAAACCATATTACGCCGTAATGGAATAATAAAAATATAATTAAGGATTTTACCGCGAGTTACGGAAAGGATTTGAATATTTGAGAAGTTTCAATACTACGCTACTATGATTTGATGATTATTTAATAGTCCAATATCTTCAACCTTGTTACTTACGGTTTTGGCTGTATATCATCATTATATTCATGTCAATTTGAAAATTTTACAGATATTGACTAATTAAACATTTACGATGAACACCATCTTAATATATATAAATCTCGTGTCACAATGTTTGTCCTCAATGGACTCCTAAACAACTTAACCGATTATAATAAAATTCGCACACCATGTGCAGTTCGATCCAACTTGAGAGATAGGATGGTTTTTACGGCGAGAAAAATTCGAATAATTTCCGGGAAAATTTTATACCCGTGCGACGCCGGGGCGGGCCGCTAGTATAATATAAATTAAAGTTTCGTGCCGCGTCTGTATGTCTGTAAGCATGCGATAATCTCAAAAACCGAAGCGAATTTTCATGGTTTTAACAACAGATAGCGATTCAAGAGGAAGGCTTATAAGTAGATTTAATTTGCACTCGTGCGAAGTCGGGCGGATCTCTAGTGTTAGTAATTTTATTAGTAATCTAGTACCTATATGGAGACGGAGCATGGTCATTAATCAAAACGAGATGTATACGACAGAAAGGTAATTACTTACGGACTTATGCAAAATTAACTATAATTATTTACAAGTCGTTATTGAACTACCATAATATTAACATAATATGCCCATGTTTAGAGCTTCCTAGTAATACTAAGATCGACTATTTCCATTTAGTAAGATTGGTTATGTGTTTGCTACAACAGCTACTCCTACATTATTAGGATACTGCTTAGAAATTTAAAAAAGGTTAGGTAATAAAGTTTTGTGTTCGATTCCCGCTTTGGAACCTGATAATATATGATTATATCTGATGTCTGCCTTAAGATCTGGGTGTTCTTAAAAAAGAAGGATAATCATGCTGTAGGGTGTATATATAAAAGTTGGTTGGTTGGATGGTTGTAAGCGAGAAATTTATTTGAGGAAAAAGACTACCTATAACGCGTTTCCGGTTCACTTTTCCCTATCATTGGTTACACACATCAGAAAATAATGTTCTACTCTACTCTGTCCTGAAATAGTTGCATTTATTATCCAACTAAAACTTGTTTATATTAAGATTTATTGCTTTAGAAATATATCATACGCGCTGGCCGTTTCGGATTTACTCGGATGCGAAAACCTTCCCCTTGAATCACTACTACCTATAGCAGAGATATACAAAGATGCCTTTAGTACTTTTTGAATTTATCCCGAACATAAAGATAAGAACAAAAAAGACACGGCAGAAGATTTACAAGAATTAGTAACCGGAAAAGAATATGAATCGTAATTTGATCAACTTCCTTGTAAATAGATAAATTAACGGAAAATCATTATCGACTGTATGGAATGTATTATTTAATTAGTTTAGTTAATTGGTCAACTGACGAAATGATAAACTAATGTTAAATATTATATAGGTAGTTATAGAGTAAGTGTAGTTATAGTATTAAGATTAATTTGTTTTATTTTATTTTTTCTCTGTTACCTATTAAATGTGCAAATTGTCAACCCACTCTTTTTAACACATCTCTTGTATGTCGAGGTCCGCTATAAGAAGCTCTTTTAGGGTTAAGCTCACCTTTTGTACATTTTGACTTAGTTAAAAACTTTTATATGTCTATTTTTGTGTGCGCAATAAAATTTTATGAAATTTAATGTTTTAGTCTTACGTAAAATTATTACAAAATTATACATAATGTGGCCAATTGCTGCTACGTGTATTATTTTACTTAAAAATGGCACCCGTAGTTGATACACGGTTATTTTAAGGGTGGATGGAAATTGATTATTTATCTTATTTTTATTGAATATTTACGTTATCTTAGAAACTTATTTATTACTTTGACCAAGCTTTCTGGAGCTTCGGCCGTCGCGTCCGCGGCATTACTTTAATGATTAATGTATTAAGTAGGTACCTGCACTTAATCATTTTTAAAATCGTCTAGCAAAACTTGTTATAATAGTTATAACAATGAAGTAAAATAGTTTTGATAAAATTTCCCACAGCTAAGATTAAAATAAGTTAGTAATATTCTTGTTAAGTGGTTTTTACTTCTCAGTTCAAAAATAATAATACCCATCAAACAGACATTTATTTTATAATGGTATAAACACATTAAAAAAATCACATAAAGTTATTCCCACTGTTTTTTCTTGTGGGAATTACGAATAACGTATTTTACCACTGTAAAAAAACTATTATGTTTGTGCTTTATTTATTTCTGACAGTTCATTGTATACCCTACCTTACTTTTTAAAACATTAGCAAAGTACCTACTGATTATAACACTGTCAAATGCTATTTTATTTAAACTACTCTAGATCAGTTTAAATAAAATAGCATTTGACAGTGTTATAATCAGTAGGTAGGTACTTTGTTTGTTTCGCAATCATAGTGCGTTTGATGCTTTTGAGCATGTTTGATTGAATTTGCGACGTTGTAAAGAATTCTCAGTGGATCATCTATGAATTGTAGGCAAAACTAACAAATAAAAAAAATTATATTAAATTAATGTAAATACTGCAATTATTGTTACTAGCGGCCGGATCTAGTTTTGCACGAGTGTAGGTTACAAAAATGTTTAAATTTTCTTTTTTTATGTATACGACAGCAAATTATAACCCGGACAGACAGACAATACAGACAAAATTCATTATATCCCGTTTCTGACCAATCGATGGAACTTGCTTAACACTTAAGCAGTCGCTAAAGGGTCTATCAGACCCAGTCGCCCATTGTTTGCATGGTAACTAATGAATCTTAAGGATTGCAACATTGCCGCTCTTAGTACCTTCCGACGTTGGATTGAGACAGCGAATAAAAGTCGCAGCAGTCAGTTGACGCGCTGCGCTCGAGTGTTATGGACTTAAAAGGTGCTTATGGGTTCTTTGGACCCGGTAGCGACTATATACGTAAGTGATTTTTCATAACTTTATAACCCTTATTAATTATTTAAAATTTGTTTTTATTATAAAAAAATGGACACCAATAAGCCCTTAAGGTTATGGTATATTGAAGAATGCTTGAACGAAGCAATAGATAATGAAGAATGCTCAGAAACAGAAATAAATTACCATTAAACAGCTTCCGAACAAGATGGCGACGAAGAAATGCAAAATACAGAGGGACCTGAAGAAACTAGCTCCTCAAGGAGTCAAGTTGTGCAGAAAATTGAAAATTCACTAAAGCAATATGTGTGAACTGCAATAACAATATTAATAACAATATTTGACTTGCAAAGTGACAAAATAAGGTATTTTTAGACTGTTGATTTTTAGAGAAGTTTTTTAGTTTTTTTTACCAAATAATGATGGGTCTCTTATTGTGATTTGGAATAAGTACATTATAGTAGTATTAGAAAAATAAAGAAACTCATTGTTATTTTCGTTATTTACTAAGATATATGATAATGGTTAAAATGTGTCGTTAAAGTTAGTTGAATTTTAGTATGTTTTTAGATTGCGTTTTTTTATGAATAAAAGTAATAAATATAAATGTTTAATACCATTTGTAATTTTATTTTATAATATAATTACCGTTAGGAAATACACAATAACATTAAATTCAGTAATTATAGAAAAATCCAGCAATATTAAACTGGGTCCGGTGGACACGGTAGCGACTCCTAGCGTATCAAAACAGGGCGCGACTGCCCAAGTGTTAAAAGCCTTTTTCGAAAATACTAAATAATTGAATAATTTCACGTTACATTAAATACAATAAATATTTAATTTAATGTAGCGTGACATCATACATTTGCCAATGAGTCAGATAATTAAAAACAATAATTAACCACATATAACTGTGCAAAGACAGTTCTTTGGTAATTATTCATTTCTTTGGAATTATACCTCGTTGATTTATGATGCTATTATAATTTTAATTTTTGTTCATGCTTGTTATCAGTGATATTACATATACTAAGAGGATATTAATTTATGCATGTATGTTTAAATTTACATAATGCGTAAAATTCTGTCACCGTTCATAAAGAGGCATTAGTAATAATATCATAGAGTATATTAAATACTTATTTAATCTATACTAACATTATGAATATGTAAAGTTTGTGAGATCAAAACAAAAGAAACAATCTCTGGACCTACTGAACGAATTTAAATGAAATTTAGTTGACAGATTCTATAAAACTTGAGCAGTGACATAGGCTTCTATACCGCGGAAAAATATGAGATACCGCGAGCAAATCTATGATACGTTACGGCATGTTGCATATAAAATTATAAACAATATGTCATTAAAATGGCGTTAATAACGATGCATTACTGTATCATCTATTATACTATAACTGAGTGGGGGCCGGCGTGTCGTCACTAAGTCGCCTCATACGTGCCGTGACATTCAAATTGCTCTTTATTCCGCATAATTTTACATTACTCCTTGAAATTTGAGACACACTAATAGTGTTGGTTGTTATTTTAAAACTAAATCATTTTCTTTAGATTTAGAAGGTAAGAACGGTAAGAAATTCACGTTTTATCTTTGTGTCCTAGAAGACATATGGATTCGAAACGTGTATCTTTACTGGCCCTACGACTAATGAATGGATGAGGGTCCCTTCTAAAGGTATAGAAAGGGCTTTGCTAAAGATTTATCTGCGATATAAAATTATAAAAGAGGTAATACGAAGAATGATAGCTGTTGACTTAGATAAGATTGTAACTTGAAATTTTAGCCTTTATACAACTAGTGAGGTGTTACCATCGACAACTCTACACATTTTTAAAATAGCCATTCAGTAGTACTTCAAAATTGTGAGATAAAGGAAAAAATTATGCATGCAAAGTATTATGCATGAGGCAGATTGTGGGTTTCAAAATTATAAACAAAAAGCTGAATTCAATCAGAAACAAAATTACATTATTAAAATCAGCAATGTTTGCAAATACATAGGCACATTCAAACCGAAGTACCTGTCTAATCAGGGCAATGGGCATATCGTGATTACTGACTCACAACTCGCTTAGAAACATTGCATTTTATGATTGTATAAATAATACTGAGTGCTGATTCAAATTCCAGGCACGTGAGAAACGATCGATGATTAGAACCATACTTGAAGACTTTGTGTGATGAATGGAGGCCCCTTGTTCGTTCTTAAGCAGTAAGGGCTAATTATTGTCAAGTGACTTGGTTATGTTCACTTTTGCCTAACTACAGCGCAAATATTAAAAATCCAACATTTTATTTTATTATAAGGATTAAAAAAAAAATATATATACAACACTTCCTTTTAAAATAACAGACACAAAACAGAAGTATCATCAAAGTTGAAGCTCAGATTATGCCGGATATGTTCAGATTTTTTTATATATATATCGCGCTCGCCAACGCATCATGTCTCACTAGTGGACATACCTATTACGAATAGAAAGAAAGAGACAGAATTAAAAAAAAATCCTACATTTATTCTTGTTTAAACTATTGTAGAAAATTCTTAAAAGCACTTAATAAACTTAACCAAATTAAATAGTTTTTTTTTTTTTTTTCACAAGTTTAAATTAGTTTCATTTAAAAAAGGATCAAAGACGTTATTTATATAAATTTACTTATGAATTCGATTTTTTTTAGAAGATTGAAACTTTATTGACTAACTACACAGAAATTTATTAAAAAGTTTGCATTAGCAAAGACCAAATAGTTCAGTCTTGCCAAACTTAATGTTTCATATATCATTTCATCATCATCATATCAGTAGCTAGCTGATTTCTCGTCCAATATAAATATTCAAACAATTTCAAATACATTGTAGCTTATTCGTATGCATGGCTATATCTAGACTTTTATGTCAAGAAGAACCAGGTTCTTTGTACACGCACCGATGGCCTTAAAGATACATGGAGTACTAAATTTGGGATCATACGAGACAATGGTGTTCCGTAGACAACAAATTAAATTGTAAATTAAGTTTTTAATAGCAAGAAGGTAGAAAAACGTGTGATCAACATTATATGAAGTTATACCTTTATTTTTTATGTGATAATATCTTTATTTGAGATTGAAACAATAATTAAACATATATAAAAAGTCAATGTATTCTTATATGAATGTTAGCCAGAGTCGTGCTATTAAGTGGTTAAGCAATTAAATATATATTAGGAATTACTTCGGCCTCATTTAAAAACATATCGGTCTTCGAGTATACTTAAACCCGGGTGAATAAACTACTATTTTATGCTTACACGTATTCGTACCTAAAAAATATTTTTCTATTGATCAAATAAGCTGAATCGTAGGTTTTGTGTTACATGTTAACCTACTTAGCATTTTATTACATGGCCTAGAATTCATAATATAATATCAAGTAAATAAAATAAAGACCTCGAAGTCAGCGCTTATTGTTATGAAACATTTTTTATAAGCACTTGTTGATTTTGTTGTAGGTTTCCTTAGTTACATAATGTAGTAAAATAGATCCTGGACACAAAGATCGGTTAGTAGGCATTGTCGGAAGAAAAAATTTTTTTATTTGAAGTATGTACCTTATTATTTGTAATTATCTACCTAGATAGGTAAAATTTAACCTTTGACTTGCTTGGCAAGAGAGTTTTTGCTTAAATTTGTGTAGCTATTCATAAGTGTAAAAGCTACCTAAGTTAGCATTGATTTTGGCTCTTTCTAACATACAGAAATGTCAAAGTAAGTGACATGGAAAAACGAATGCTACCGCCATTTTATATTACATAGGTTAATTTTAATTCGAATTATGGGGCTAATTTTAATACATAGCATAGCATCCCGTGGGTGGGCGTCGTGGAACCTAGCTAAGATAACCTAACTAGAAATAGCTGTAACGTATTTTACAACCCAACTGCCAAGCGTAAACGAGGAAAGAACGGCTTAGGTCAACTAATAGACCTTATATGAGAGCAAGACAAAACAAACACCCCTATTTACGTGCCCACTGCTGCGACACAGGGACTTCTCTCTTGACATTGAAGGCTGAATAGTAATTAGCTTAATTAACTTACCCAGGAGAATCTCGACAGTGCACTCGCTCATGTAGTCATGGCAATCAAAGTCAGCAGCTTCCTTCTTCAGTTTGTCGACTACGGCTCGGGAGTTGGCGTTGAACAGGTCGATAAAACTCTTCAGCACGTTCAAGTGGAAAGTCGGGGCGATCAGCTTGCGGTGGGAGCGCCATTTCTGACCTGAGGGAATAAAAATTAATAAATAAATGTTGGAATAATAATAATAATAAAACTCTTTATTACACACCAGGATATCAAAATACAAAAAGGGACTTAAAGCTAAATACAAAAATGCGTAATGGGCGGCCTTATTGCTTAGAGCAATTTCTTCCAGACAACCTTGGAATTGTTAGCATTCAGCATCTAATCATATTGCAAAGGTTATAAGGGGTTCGTATTGCTTTTCTGATGAACTAGTCCGGTCATTAAAGTTATTGCGTTAGTTTTGTTAGGTTATTTTTTTGGATATTTGACAGTTTATCGTGATCTGTCTATTTATGAATCTGAATTATTCGGGTTAATCTACGAAATGACGGAAATGGCTATGATTTTGACGCGACTTCTATTGGAAGCTTGTTATTTGACAAACTGTCACGCATTAAGTACCGAGCCATGAATAGGAACTGAACTATCAAAAATGTCCAACAAAACATACGGACATTGGCTGTTGACGGCCATATAGCCGGTCACGGACGCCATCTATTAAAAGAAGAAGAAGAAGGAACTGAACTGAACGAGTAGCTAAGGCTTTTTTTACCACGGCATGGTAAAATTTATAAAACGCCATGGCGCGAATAGGATATCTAGAGATATTGAGAAACGTAAGTTACACACAAAAAGAATCGCTTTTTGTGTCTCTGTCAAACCCACGTCTACGCCATTGAGATCGTAAATAAACTACTTAATTTTAACACGATTTCCCTTTACCTTGAGCTTTCCAGCCATACGCTGATGTGAGGAGTATAGGCCATTAATGACTATACCAAGGATCGAGAATATGACTTAGAGGAAAATGCAGCGACCTTTGTTAACCTACCGTCTAGGTAAACCGGAAAAAACAACTACAGTTTCTTCGTATGTACGAGACCGAAAGATGTTTTTCCAAACAAGCATGGAAATATAATACTATTTTTGAGAAGAAACAAGCGCGAAGATTGATGTTGACTGAGAATAAAACCTAAATATGGAGATTTTTTAAACTTGGAAGATTACAACGCAATGTTTTTGATAGGATCTTGACATGAAAAAGTTTTTAGTACAAATATTGCTGTCACATGGTTAATACGTGAAAGTACTTAGTTTATTTATCAAATGTATAATATATAAAAAAGATACGTATGTACGGATAGTTATATAAAAATAGACTTCTTTAATAAAATACAATCAACGACACTTGTATCTAATTGATTTCAGTTCATTGATTTAATTTGATATTATTGTTGCACTAACGTGTATTTTAATTAATAAAATGTATATATTCCAGTAATGGAAAATACATGCTAGTTGATGCACAAACTGATACTTATCGAGTAGAAGTATCAACAATAATATCAAATCAAATCAATGAACTGAAATCGATTAGATATATAACTATTAGAGTTGATGTCTATTGTTTTTTACTAAATAAGTCTGAATTGAAAAAAAATATATATTACTAGCGGTCCGCCTTCGCTTCGCACCTATACTCCGTCCAACCAGCATAGAGCATATTTACTAACAAACCATCTGACAGCTGACAGTTCAATCAGCTGATGCAGGGGTAAATAACATTTTATTATAATTATTTTGATTGAATCAATGCCTTTATGGTGTTTATGTTTTAATTTGTATAATGTCTTATTAATTACTGTAACTGGTGTAAGCCGTGGTGATTATATAAATAAATAAATTATTGAGGTTAGCTCTTGCCTGCGGATTCGTTTGCGGCCTACGGCTATACGTAATTTATTGTCCTTATTCAATTTTATTGAACCAAACATTATAAAACTTGACTGCAACAAACAAATTAGTACTTGCATAACCTATCAAGATATACCATGTAGTGGCTATTATCTTGAGCTTTGATGGGTGTGTCTCTGGGCTATGCTAGATATTTGATGTAATGATGTAATTGATGTAGGATTATCTTGGAACGAAAGGAACGAAGAGCAAGTGTTGCTAGCTGGTTTCAGCTTACCCTATTTAGTGGTGTTAGATAGGAGAGAGAAATGTATTGAAAAATAAAAGGATGTCTTACATTTGTAAGACATCCTTTTATTTTTTTATCACTTTTTATAGTAACAGTGATGATGAGTAGATTGTCCCAGAAGAGAGACACATGTATTGAAAAAATAAAATGAAGTCTAATGTAATGAATGATCCATAAATAAATATTTCCTTTAATTTCCATTTATAGTTATTTCATCTTCCTTTAGCTTGTATTACATTCTTTAAGAATAGGTAACGATTAAAAATTGCCAGTAGGCTGATTTCACTAGGCTGTCTTGTTTAATTGTGCCACATAAATTTACATCAAATATCTAGCATAGCCCAGAGACACACCCATCAAAGCCCAAGATAGTAGCCACTACATGGTATATCTTGATAGGTTATGCAGGTACTAATTTGTTTGTTGCAGTCAAGTTTTATAATGTTTGGTTCAATAAAATTGAATAAGGACAATAAATTACGTATAGCCGTAGGCCGCAAACGAATCCGCAGGCAAGAGCTAACCTCAATAATTTATTTATTTATTTAATCACCACGGCTTACACCAGTTACAGTAATTAATATGACATTATACAAATTAAAACATAAACAACATAAAGGCATTGATTCAATCAAAATAATTATAATAAAATGTTTTTTACCCCTGCATCAGCTGATTGAACTGTCAGATGGTTTGTTAGTAAATATGCTCTATGCTGGTTGGATGGAGTATAGTTGACCATATTATGAATCTATACCATTCTCGAACCCCAAAATTCTTAGTAAACGAACCCCAGTAAACGGCGTAGTTAAATTCTATCTCATATTTATCAAATCATCATCATCACCCTATTAACGTTCCCACTGCTGGGACACAGGGACTTCTCTCTTGGCGAGAGAGATTAGGCCTTAATTCAACACGCTGGCCAAGTGCGGTTTGGTGAATGTCACATGTCCTTCAAACTCTTTAAAGTTCTCAGAACATGCTGGTTTCCTCACGATGTTTGCCTTCACCGTTAAAGCACGTGTTTAAAGCGCACATAAATTTCTCAAGAAGAAAAATCCAGAGGTGCGTGGCGGGGTTTGAACCTACGACCTTCGGAATGAAAGTCGAGTGTCCTCCCACTAAGCCAACACTAAACACACACTATATTGATCAAATATTATGTTATTAATGAAACTTACCAGTACTGATGAGAAGACCGTTTCCAAGCCAAGGCTTGAAGAACCTATACTCCTCAGCCTTGTCGATGTGGACGTGGCTGCTCAGGATGACTTCCACGTCACGAGGGTCGTACAGGAAGACCAGCAGACGGGAGCCGATCCAGAGCTTGACGACGCCTTCCTTGTCGAAGGGCACGCTCTTGCTCACTACGTTCTTGAAGATATCTGTTGGCAAAGAAAAAAATATAATTATAAAATATAAATATTGCCGGATAATCCACACAACAACATCTAGCCCCGTGGTAAGCTATAAGCTTGTGTTACGGGTACTAGACATCTGATATACTTAATATAATAGACATACATAGGTAGATATTTTTTATTATACATACTATATAGTTGACCAGCTGTCCTGTTATTGTTTTTAATTCATGGCAGCACAGCCTGGCAGCTAATTTTCTGTTCGTGTTTTTTATGTCTTTTTTTAGCTTTTGTCCTTTACTGGGAAAACAGTTATGTTCTTGCCAAATTTAATTTAAATCTTTTAAGGCTTTATTGGTCATCATTGATTTTCGAAATGTCGTATTTCATCGCAGTAAAAAGTAGCCTATGTATTATTCTGAGTAAGCTATATTATTGTGAAGTTACACCAAAATTGATTTAATGTAGTTTTTGAGTAAAAGTGAAACAAACACCTCTACTTATACATACTCATAAACTTTCGTGTTTATAATATTAGTAGGATATTTTTGTAGGTACGATAAGTACTAGATTAATTGACAGTGTTAAAAATGATCTGTGCTAAACAAGGCTATCAAAGGTAGCATTCTGAATACTTATTCAAAATTATTTATACCCCAAAACAAAATGTGTGAAAGTTCCTAGTGCATCGGTTAAAATTCCCAAGACAATAAGAATAGGAATAAGAAGCATTTGTTTTGCCACAATCACAAAATACAACAAGAAATGAAAAATAGGCAAAAACATAATCCTGTCTAATAGCCTATTTCATTGACTTTTTTTATTTTACGAAGTGATTCGATGCGCTTTATTTAAGATCCGGGTTCTAGTGCTGGTTAAGACTTTATTAACGGGTGCATTTTGTTTTCTTTACACTTGTTTGAATACTAAAATTGTTTATAATATAATTTCCTAGTCTAACTAATATTAAGTACAATAATAACTTCTAATGAATGGTAATAATAGGGCTGTCATAGACTGCAAACGGCTCAAAGCCCTAAAATTTGTAAATTTGATGTACCTAAATAAATAAATAAAACATTATTGAAAATTATAACATTGAAAAATATATGTGAAGATCGTTTAAATTGTTAATTTATATATAAACTATGAATATAAAGTTAACTGTCTTAATTAAATCGCATAAGTTGACCACACCCAGGCTTTATAACCTTCGGGTAGTTAAAATTCTTAATTAACTCGGAAACGGAATGTATAATATTCGCCTAACATTATATAAAATTTCCATTAACATTAATAACGCAAACAAATATTTATCTGATCCTTATACTGGGGCGAGATAAAATGACCATGATATAATAAAATCCTTAAACAATATTATTAGGGCATTATGATCTTGATATTTAAATTGTTTTAATAATGTATTCATTATAATATTCGCAAACCTTGCCATGAGCTATTCATTACCCGGAAACATAATAGAATCAGGGTTTAGAACATGAATGTGATAAAAACAAGCTATTTACATATTAATGGCAGTAATTTGTTCGCTTAAATATTGTCAACACTTAGGTGCAAATTTATCACTTGTATTGCTTGCGGATATTCAGTCATTGCACGGGATGTTTAGTCGTTTCATACCGGCAGCTGTTTGAATCGCCCCAGAGTGAGCTCTGGGGCATCTTAAAGCACCACCTTTTGGGTTATTTACACAGCATCAGCTATCATCTGTTCATCAATATTTTTATGATTATACAAAAATCAATCAATTTAGTTATGGTTTTTTGTTTTTCAGATTATTTCGACTACTTTAGACGCTAATAGCAATGTGACGCTGACTGTTCCTAAAGATATTTTAAACTATAGCCTACAGTATGTGTTGTTCACTTGTAACCCCTTGCAGTGGAGGTTTGTATGCAGAATGGGTTACCAGTTAATGACGCATACCAAAATATTTGGAGGTATATTCTTACCAGCAGATCCACCAATAAACTCCAGCGCATTTCCAATGAGTGGAAGACCAGGAGGTCCATTTATTTCACTGGCTAGCTCGTAAAGATGGCGCCTGGACATCCGCCAGTAGGTATACCAGAGTACCAGAGCCGGTACCAGGAGCACGTAGAACAGGTTGGTGGCTGCCCAGGTTGAGGGCACCACGCTCTCTGCTGCGGTGTAGCTCATGCTTGCTACCTTCTATGCCACACTGTTGACAAGAGAACACATAGGCATGACTAATACATTCAAAATAGGAATTTTGTTTAGTTTGTTAGCCCGCCCAAAAACACTAGTAACTTATTTCTTGCTTTAGCAATTTAATAAGAAAGATATTCCAATGCCAAGATATCGAGCATCAAAGTTCTAAAGGACTTTTTACGTACCTATACATTTAGTATATTTTGCTCGTAAGCATTAGCGTAAGTACGCGTCACGCGTTAAAAACTTCAATACACTGTGTCGTCAAAATTTTTCGTTTGCAAGAAAAAAGAAAAAAAATGAGTGTTTTTTTTTAAGTAATGTAAATGATGGACTTATTATTATTTTTTAACAATATTATCAAACTAATTTTTACTTTACGTTTGTAATAGTAAGTTAGCGAAGTTATAGGAAGAATCTCAGGTTTTTACAAGTGGATT
This sequence comes from Gymnoscelis rufifasciata, assembly GCA_929108375.1. Lineage (NCBI taxonomy): Eukaryota > Metazoa > Arthropoda > Insecta > Lepidoptera > Geometridae > Gymnoscelis > Gymnoscelis rufifasciata. The sequence goes on along the minus strand of OV815302.1, from coordinate 3,237,280 downwards.
CGCCTTCGTGCTTTTCCGAGTAGGTAATAATTTGCATAGTGGTCTACGCATTTATAATTGTTTTAGCATTGGAACTTAATGTAATGAATAATTTGACGATTACAATATACAGTAGCAACAATTAAATATTATGTTTGTTATTTTATGATAGAATAAAAAAAAATGCATTTTGATTTAATTATTTTTATTATACATATATAAGTTGACAATGCTCGGTTAACGGCTGCTCAACGATTATATTATATTTTATATTGAATGTTATGTCTGTGTCTTTGCTATCTTTTTTTTTGTATATTTTAGACTTATTAGAACGAAATCAAGATGTTACCTATGATGAATAAAGAAGCTATGAACTAAAGACTAAAGACTAGATGCCTTATGCATTTGTTTTTAATTTAAAACATAATTAAATGGTTTTGCCATTTTGGGACCCATTGTTTATGTATGCTATGTATTAAGGTTTTGGGAAATAAAAATATATTATTATAATTTAAACTACTGAAGGCGTATTGTATATGGTACAGGTACGAGACGCTTTTGTGGAGTAATTTAATAAACACATTTCGTTACTTATTACATGAAACTATTAAATCTTAAAATAACATTAAAGTACTATTCAAATTGTATTAAATTACTGTTGTTAGTTACCTTATAATATCATTTAAAATCAATAACAGTTCATTGCTCCTATTATTAACAGAATAACGTTATTATATAAAAATGCCGTTAGATTTAAACTAGTTTTATTGAAAATATATTTATACTAATGATATTTATAACGCAGGATAATTCTCGGAAAGGTTAAGTTTGTTTAAAAACTAAATCTATTTCATATTAGATGTTACGGATATTTTGTTAACTGGTTTGCAAAAATATGTCTATAATGAGGCAAAATACATATTTATAAAACTAAACTTGTTATGAGGTTATCTATTAGAATTAATTTATTGATGTACCTAATAGGTTCCGAAGAATGTTATAATATTGTTCTTTACACAGTACACTTTATAATATTTAGGATTTTGAAATGAATTGAAGATTTAGCTTTAAATTTAATAGAACGATTCATATGTTGAGAACATAATTGATTGATCTAGTTTACCCAATTATGGCACAATTAGTCATTTTTGCAGTGTATTGTGTAGATATGCATTGCATATTATTTTGTTGTTTTATTAATGTTTTCTTCAAAATTTACTAAACGATACTCCATAATTAATGTATTTAATGTATAGATTATTTTCAACAAGTTAGTTCCTTTAGTTAATATATAGTTATAGATTGTTCCAAGAAAATGTCCTCGGGAAAATTATGACATAGTAATTCCGCATGTATAATGGAAACTTATGGAATTATAGGCAATTTATGAGTAACTAACAATTGCGCTGTACGTTCTATCATTATTATAATAATCATAATGTATAGGTTGTTGTTTTGTAGCATATAAACCTACAGATTATATGATCAACATGTTATGTAAGATTGCATGATCAGATGAAATTATTATTTATATGATCAGCTTTATGAGTAGGTATTTATTTGTCTTTATTTAATATGATTTATCGTGTTTCGTTATGTGGTGCGGAGAAACCTTCTAGGTCTTCATGCCCCATCTTAGTCACCTTTCGTGGGATCTGCAGCTGCAGGCCGTCAGTCGTAAAACTTTTGGATCAGCAGCTGCTCTTAAACGACTCCGTAACTTTTTACCGACGGCCACCAAGATAATGTTGGCGCAATCTTTGCTACTCCCCATTCTCGACTATGCTGACGTTTGCTACCTCGACCTGACAGAGCAACAACTCGACAAACTTGAGCGGCTCCAAAATTTCTCAATCAGGTACATTTTTGGTCTGCGTAAGTACGATCATGTGTCTCATTTTCGCACTAAGCTCAAGTGGCTGCCCATTCGCTTTCGCCGGAATACCCATATTCTTTGTCTTCTTTATAACATTATTTTTAACCCTCTTGTTCCTTCCTACCTTAAGGATCGTTTTTCTTTTCTACATCAGTCTCACTCGCTTTCTCTTCGGTCATCAGGAAGTAACACACTCAAAGTCCCTATTCACAGCTCAGATTTCTACACTAAATCTTTTACAGTGCAGGCTGTTCGGTTGTGGAACCAATTGCCTGCTCATATTACAAATGCTCCTTCTCTTAACTCTTTCAAAAATTTAGTAAAAAAATTCTACCTAAATAGTTTGGCATAAGTAGGTATAATATTATGTGTATATTTATTAGCACTCTTCACTTTTGTTTTTAGTATTGGCAATAGTAGTAATAGGATTAATCTAAGTTAGAGTAAGTTTCTGTTATTATCTTTGTATATTTTGTATGTTTTATTTTGTTTACCACCGCCGTCCACAACCTTCATTAAAATTATTTCCATACAAAGGTTGTCTGGAAGAAATTGCTTTAAGCAATAAGACCGCCCATTACGCATGCTAGGTTAAATTTTAGTTTTAAATTTTTTATATATTTGTATATCATATGGTGTGTGTAATAAAGAATTTTCTATTCTATTCTATTCTATTCTATTCTTAGACCCAGCGTCACTTTACATCAGGTGAGATTGTGGTCAAAAGAATTCTAGCATAAAAAAATGTGGATTATACATAATATTAATAAATTGTTTGTCGTATAATATGGCATTTAAAGTTTTAATGCATGAATGCCCGAGCATTTACAAATATGTTAATGGAAAATAATTTAAGAGTGTTAAATACAAAATATGCGTCGCATTAAATTTTCTAACGAGATAAGATTCGGCTAAACATCTGCAACCCGAAAACATTTTGCTTTAAAACGTCCCGCTTCGTGGACGCGTAGGTAGGTTGTGTGCAAAGGGCCACAGTAAAGCATGTGTAGCGTCCGCCGCGCGGCAGACGCTCCCGCGTCGAAGTCGCCTTCACGCATTTTTGCCGAAGCTTTACAGAAACATTAAAATTATGCGTGGTTCGGTAAATTGAATGTTTCAGAATATTTAACTTTTTTTAAATATTATAAAATGCCTCATATTCTTTTATCTTGATAAATATTTAATGAATATAAATTGTTTTAAGCACAGTTATCTTTAACCCGGAACGAGCGAAGGTTATATTATAGTCTCGTCTTAAGACAACATTTATAGCAACATTCATGATGTAGGAAAATTTTGTGTTCAACGAAACTGTACCAAAGAGGAAAAACAATGAATACGTAATCTTTTTTTACACAAAATGGCGTTCAAATAAGTAACATCTTTCTCACTTTGCCTATCTAAGCCTAATAAATCTCCTATAAAATATATGTGAAGGGTTATACGGCAAACACTTTTTTATAGGTCTGTGTTTTTTTCTCTTTTGTGTCAAACTAACAAAAACCCCTGGGAACTTATTCATCTGATATATATATATAACTTCCATGTCAAAATGTTAGTTACCGTACTCCTCCGAAATGGCTTTACCGATTTTTACCAATTTTTATTATGCTTATGATAATCGGCTACCATCTATTTTTTATGAAAAGAAATGAAATGAAATGAAATTTATTTATTGCTTGAAATATGGTTTACATAGGTGTCAGGTTATTTATACAGTTCTACATACTTCGTCAATTCAGATTTGACATGCAATGTCAATTGTAATTAAGGAAAAAAAAAATATATATATAAATAATAGAATGTCAAATATTAAGGAAGTTAATTTAAATTACAATTTAATATTATGTCTGATGTCTAGTATTTAAATGATCTTTTACATTGTAATACGATACGATACGTATTTTGCAAAACAACGTTTGCTGGGTTCAGCTTGAATTTATATTAATTTTAAAAACTCTCATCTATAAGCACATAAAGAAAACATAGGTATCATCGTTAATAATACCTACCTTTTTCTATGTTGTCATTAATTCGATTTTACTTACAAGCTGCACCTGAAATCGAATTGTACGATACATTTAAATACATTACGATACATACATTGTAAGTTAATGTGTATTAGACATCGATTACAATAGAATAAAAATATGTTAATTTTATTTAATTATTAACATGCTGATTAAACTTTATAAATTAACTATTCCGATTAATTATAATAAACTCAAGTTTGCCTCATTTAAATACAAATCAAAGACAATAGATTTTAACAGGTGGGTTAAAGGTTGACAATGACTTGTTAAATTGGACTGAGATTGCTAAATTGAAGCCGGAAATAGAAATAATAGTATGTTTTTTGAATAATTTGAAAATAAACGTTAAAAATACTATCATGGGAAGATATTGTTATAACTTAAATAATAACCTATTGATTGAAACCGCACCAAATGCAGGTATTTGACAGAGCCTCTATACAGCAGCGATTATATATTAATCTTTTACATTGCATTAATTTACATTATTATTTTTATTGATTTAGGTAGTTTTTCATTCTCTGGCATGGAAACATTATGTTGTATCAAATCAATCCTTTTGTTATTGTGATTAACATTCAAGTATGTGTTTTAGTCAATAAATCAATGTTTTTAAAAACTATAGATTTAACAAGGTGTAATGATAAGCCGCGGATGAGAATTCATATGTACGACCTCTTACTAGACCAAGCGTGCTTTTATTTCCTAAGGTGGATGAATAAATGCATTACTGAATATGTCTGATAATTTGCCTTTTTATTATATTATATTTTAGAGACTTACCTGTCTCTAAAATATAATTAATGAGGTTAAAGTAAATTCCGTGAAATACGAAATAAAGAAACAGCTGAAATTATAACACATGTGCCAATATTCTTCTTTAATTAAACTTAAGTGCTTGATTAATAGTTACTGCTATTTAAATAATAATTGATAATTATAAATTCTATAGCAAATAATGTTTTCTTTATTTGTACCTACATTTTTTTTTTTTAATCTTATTTATTATTAAGGACTTTTACCTTAAAAGTATGACAGCTATTCAATATTTACAAACCCAGGAAATATACTACATTTTTCGTACCCAATGGGTGAAACGGGACATTATTACTGAGACATCGACGTCAATCTGTTTGTCCGTCAGTCACCATCCTATATCTCAAGAACCGTGATATCTAGAGAGTTTAAATTTTTAAGGAAGATGTATTTCAGTTGCCGCTATAAACAAATATATGTACAAATAAAAATACACTATAAATAAATATTTAAGGGGGTCCCATACCACAAACGTGATTTTTACAAGGTTTTATGCACTTTTTAAAAACATGTTTTTACCTATTTTTGTTTTGTTTTTAATTGCACAAAGGGTAAAAAAACTACCCTATATGTAATATGAGTCATACTTATATTATTGAGTCATACTTTTAAAATTTATCAGGAATTGAAGTCTGTATTGACATGCCTCTGCTTAGCCTCCATTTTACCGAATAATCTCACATTTTCTAACGATATCAATATTGTGCACTTTTTCATTAAAAAAAAATGCACCTAAAATTATTTTCATTCATGGCTTTTGAAATTCTCGACACTAAAAAGCTTGCAAACTTACAATTCTCCTTTACCTATTTATAACATAAGTATAGTAAATTGTGTACCTAATGTAATTTGTTTTGTATAGTTGGCCCGATTAGATACAGAAATGTGTGTGTGACATGACAATGTGTCAGCATTTCATAACTCAGCGGTTTCACCACACATGCACATCAATGCAAACATAAATTGCATAGGTTCAATGCTCAATTCCCATTTTCTTACACTTTAGTACTGACATACAATGCTATACTTAGCTTTTGCAAGCTTTATCGCTTTACTACCTAAGTTTAAGAATAAGAATCATTTATTTGCATTAAACATGAGTGTATATATCTTACATGGTGGTAAGTTTAAAAAAAAGTACACTAAATGTTTTGCCAATGATGGCGTTCAAATTTGAGAGGGCACAATGTATTAGGACACAAATGTGATTTATCTGTGAAATATATCCTAATTAGTTAATTATTATTAAATATGAAGATACATCGTTAGATATAGTTAGGATTGTAGTTGTGAAACGTAAAGCTCCTAGGAAATTTTAGTGCTTAAGTTATCTACTAGTGAGCAGTTTAAAGATTTTACATTATGTGCAAACACGCGTTTGCAAAATAGAGGTAAAATACTTCACACGATATAGGTGACATATATGAACATTTAAAATCTTTATATAATGCCTATGTAAGACAGAAAACTTTTTATATGAATTTATTTTACACAATTTATGACTTGATATGGCGTCGATATATACAATTTGTGTCAAATAAATACTATAATTTTTTGGGTAAGCCCGCAATGGAACGAATTAAACTTTTTTGTAATAATATTATCTCTAATAAATTTTTAATATTTTGATAATGGTAAAGGTTAAACTACTATTATTTCGTGATGGACTGAACATTATGCAAATATATCGTTGTTTCGCAAATTTTTTCATTATTCTAGAAAATCAAACAGCTACTCCTAAATATTAAGTAGGTTAGTTTTATAATTAGATTAATTGGTAACGAATAAATGTACTATGTGAGATATTAATTGGTGAAATTTATTTTTATAAAATGTTCAAGTATATTTTTTGTTTTAACTTTTATTTTGTATATTAAATAAGTTTTGATTCGTGTTAGTCGATTGATAGTTATTTTTTGAGTATTTCTTTAGAATAGAATAGAATAGAATAGAAAAAAAATAGAGGGAGTTCGTGATTTATTGTTGGTAAAAATTCAGTTTATTTTATATCCGCATAGTGAAATGAAAAAAGTAAGTATGAATGTAAGTTATAAGCGAGTAAATAGTAAGTTAGTAGATTTGTATAAAAAATCATATTGTGTTTGAAAAAAAAGTAAATCTTACAAAAAATTGCTAATAAATATCAAAACTAATTGCGATTAGTAATAAAATTGTTACGACATTCTCTTAATTTGTTTTATTATCTATTGAGATAAATATAAAAAAAAAACAAACGTACTTATTAAAGAAAAAAATACTAAAAGATCCAAATTAAAAAAAAAACTTAATATTAAAATACCCACCACCAAAATTGAATAATCACAATCACACCCAAAAAAGCACAGAGCACAAGTACGGCATACCTTAGGTTAGAGCGCGGTCACAGACTGACTGTACGATTGGGAATGATAGCGAAACTACTCGCGCCACCTATTTATGAAACGCCTGCGCATTGTAAATAAATGCTACAGAACCAATAACACATTCTATTGGTTCTAAGTTTCACTTACGTAGGTAAGTTTGAGCTGTATTTCCTGTAGGTATTTGCTTTAATTATAATCTATTATTAGGTTTAATTATTTATATGTATTCTATTAGTATATCTACCTAGCTAGCCGGCCCGGCCTAGCTGGATGCAAATTATATTGATATATTAAGTAAAGTAGTTAGTTAATATTAAGTATGTCAGATGTCTAGTACCCGTAACACAAGCTTAGAACTTACCACGGGGCTGGATGTTTTTGCATGTATTGTCCAGAAATATATTTACATTGAATTAGGGTTTTATATTATATTTATTGCTGAATACTGCATAAGAATCCGTTCGGTAGTTTATTATATTATCTTTCATCTTCTTTACCCGATTAACGTACCCACTGCTGGGACACAGGGACTTCTCTCTTTGACGAGAGAGATGAGGTCTTAATTAACCACGCTGGCCAAGTGCTGGTTAGTCAATGTCAAATGTCCTTCAACTCTTCAAAGTTCTCAAAACATGTCGGTTTCCTCAAGATGTTTTGCCTTCTCTGTTAAAACACGTGTTTTTTAAATATATTATCAAAAAAAGGTTTTCAAATTTTAGAAAATGTACATACATACATTTTCAAGAAGATAATTTGAAAACGTTTGAAATAAAAGTGAGCTTAGCTTTACTTATGCCGGTATTCATGGTCATAGCTTTATTAATATTGGAAGTCGTAATAATCTTTGGTTACTTTCAATCAATCGTTACAATTGTCTATAGTCCATTATTATCGATTTTCGTCATCTTTGTATTTGCGTTGTCATCGGCAATAGTAAATAAGACTGCCTCCCAGCCCCAAACGCGTACACAGTTCCATATCATTTACTCGCACAAAGCTTACTAAGTTTTTAGAATAATTTTTGTCCGCTATCGGTCGCAAGTTACGAAAAACATAAATAGTATATAAACATAATAAGTTTTCCATTATTATATGTTAAGACACTATGTGCTTATTCCAATTCAGGTGGTCATCTAGTATCCCACACAAGATATATAATGGAATTCACTCATTACTAGTTTACATTTACTAGTGCGCCTTCGATTGCATAGATATGTGTGACTATGCAAATAATATTCTGCCCTGTAGCCACTGTTTTGATAACACACGTATATTTAGTTTTACTAGTGTTAAGGGCGAGCAACGTATCTTCAAGCCATTCCGTATCTTTGTAGAGAGTAGACTATTTTTGGTTAGTTTCAATGTTCAATTCCTTATTCTCTGCGCTTGAAGCGTCAGCTTGCCAGTATCAAGTTAAATAAAATTTTAAAGTGGAAAAGATGTTACTCAGTTGAACGCCATTTTGCGTAATTGGTTTGTTTAACCACCCCAGATCAGGTCTCTAATCATGTAAAATTAACAGTCATTCGCAAACATCAGCAAGACATGTCAGGGGAGTGAAAAGTTGCACAAACTGTTCGTATAGACGAGAAAAAGAACAAGATCAGTATTGCTTCCATGAGGTACCACAAACACGCATTCTGCACAATGACTAACTTATAAACTTTCTGAGATCGAAAAGACGAATAGTCAGATAACCAATCTAACGCTGTTCATCTAACTCTAAGTTTCTATACTCGACACAAGAAAATTGGTATAATTTAGTGTCGTCTATGCATAACATAATTATTACCAATAATCAATTATTGCGAGCAAAGTCAAAACGTTTATTTCCTTAGAAGCATATGCATAATATGGACAGGTCAACTTATTTAAATAAAAACTAAGAATAATCGAGGCAATAACATCAGTCAACATTGTCTTGACAGTTCGGTTCAATTTTGTACACTGAGGTGAGAAGCGAATAGTACAACTCAGCTTTCATCTGTTATGTTGTTATTATAACAATAGTGGTGTACAACATGGTTACCACATATACATAGCAAAGCTTGATTCCTAGCATTATTCCCAGTACTTTTTATCTCTTGAAAATCCTTAACTACTAATCAGCTACTACTTCTCAAAAACATCTATATTTATAATGAATTATTTGAGGGTCTTAAACATTATAAAATTATACATATAAGTGTCTTAGTTTTGTAAAACCAAACAATGGAAATAAATGATTTTGTATCTTGTTTCTATAAACATGCGCAAATGGATTTTTAAAGTTTATTTTTATAATCCACAGACTATTGATCATTATTTTATTAAAAACCATGGAAAGTATTACATAATTATAAGGCTGAAGAGTTGGTTTATGTTTTAAACGCGCTAATTTCACAAACTTCTGATCCAATTTGTGTAATTGTTTCACTTTAGATATTTTTACTTGGCTTCTTTTTAACGCGAAATTATATATATGATGATGAGCCATAAAAAAAAAACACAACAAACAACAACATAAGTAATTGCCGTCAATTCATTAAATATTTTTGGTAAATTAAACCCGGTAACTTTTCTTTAGAAAATGCAAGCGTTATAAATATAATTATAGGACGCCTTTAATCAAACAGCAAACAAAAAGCTACAGAAATACGCTCAAAATGTCAACTCTCTTACTATCTCAATGAATGTAACCCCAACGATTAACCCTGTATATAATATTTGCTGTCAATATTTTAAATTGAATAATGTTTTTAATGTAAGATTAGATTTAATTTAATTAGTGTTATTGTTTTTGTGTGTTAAAATGTTTATATAAATATGTCATTTTGTTTTATTTTTTGTTCTTAGTTTTAGGTTTTATGTCATTATTAAAATATGTGTAACACCCAAATACAGTTGAGTTGTGTAAATAAATATTGCGCATGCTGTGACTACCTGTAACTTAGGAAGCATTAGTACCTATTTATTTTAGTGTATCGTATTCTTAAGTGTATTCGAAAGTGTATTTTCTAGTTGGTAGTCCAATTAAATAAATAAAATATACCACGGTTCTTGAGATACAGCCTAGTGACAGACAGACAAACATACAGACAAACAACGAAGTCTTAGTAATAGGGTCCTGTTTTACGCTTTGGGCATGGAACCCTATAATGACGGCAGACAAAAAAAAACAAAATTTAAATTACAACCTATCGACCTTGGTGCGTGATCGTTTTGCATTATTTTTTTAATTCATTGTCATTCCCACATAGCTCTTTAATAAACATATTTCTTCTGGCATATATATTCACTTCTCATATATTAATATATAAAATTTAATTTCGAAATAAAACTAAAAATTTATTACATCTGTACAAGTAGATATGTAATAAACAATAGGATATATTAAGAAAAGCACAGTAGTGTTCACACAAAGCTCTTTGTCTGAATCATAACTACTATACTTAGCTGTAGGTATGTAAAAACACTTGTCTGCGATGAATAAAGCCTTATTTCTCTTGTCAAGAGAGAAGTCATCGTGTCCCATCAGTGAGAACGAATCTCACATTCATGTTCTCACTGATGGGACATGCTTTGTCGACTTTTGGCTTTATTTTAATTATATGTCCCAAAAGCTAAGACCAGAACATTTTTATTCCAAGTTAAAAGTCTCTAGCTAGAGAAAGCCAATTTGAATTTAGAACATAGTGTGCATTCAAGCAAAGAGTATAAGCACTACGTTTAAGAGACGGGACCTCCTTATTGATTTGAAACGTCATTTATTTAGAAAATCGCGTTCAACTGAGTAACATCTTTTTCACTTTATAATTTTATTTAACTCGACACTGGCAAATTGTCGCTTCAAGCGCAAAGTCCAATTACAAGAAAATGAACTGAACTGAACTGAAAAGAACCTCAACACGTCAATAATAATATAGGGATGTCATCTGGTAGTTGTAATTAAATCGCACTTGGGTATAATAATATTCGCAGGTACCAAAATGAAATTACAAATTTTAGGATTAAAAAATCAACGGTTTATTATTCATATTAACAAAAAATACATTATTTATATTTATTATTATTATTTACTACGACGACGGACGATAGACGGATTGCTTTCTTGTGCATTACAAATACATTTAGCCATGGAAGTTTCCATAAATTTAGCATCTAGTCGGTAGACATGTTTATCAAAAGAGATGGTAGTTGTCTGTAACAGAAAAAATAAGTGTTAAAGAAACATGTTTATGAATATTCCGCTTAACGATACTTCAATTAAAATTATCCCAACACTTTTGTTTTACATTTCGTATTTTTACGTAATGTTTTCATAATCCAAACCAGCTAAAACATTATTATGGTCTGCAGACATACAAGGGCACAAAATAAATATGGTCCGTAATTTCTACTCACCAGGCTTCATTTAAAGACAATTTTGTCAATTTCCTTTGTCTTCAATTTCTGCAACCATACATCTCATTATCTAAATTATACATGTCATGTTCTGCACCAAGTAGTTTGTGCCATTTTTGTACCTCTAGAAAATCACATGAAAACAGTTTAAAGCTAGTTTACAGCACTTTTAGCAAAAATATTGATATTTTTGAATAATTTGTAACAACACTGAAGCACTGAAAAATATCGGACAAATTCTGACATAGATAAAATACTGATAATAGACAAAATAAGAAGGAGACACAAGAACTAAAGTGAGATGGAATATTATGCCGCCATAAAAAGAGTGCTAAACTTTTGTTCCTGGTTGCTTGAGACTGCATTCAAGTTTGTGATTCCTAAACATCATTAAACCTATTTATACCTCTATGGTGCCGAGTTAATCACACAACTTCATTTAATTTGTTAAAACGTTAGACTCGAAGCCTCCGTGGGGTCTTTTTATAGGCTTCCATTTTTACCCACTGGTTATGTGAAAGAGTTTATTGGTCTGAGGTTTCACTGTGACACACCCAATGTTCGACGGTAGGTAATCGAATCTTGCAAGTAAAATTTTACACACTTGTCGATTTCCGATTGAGCTTAAGTTTTGCAGTTAGTCATTTTCCCCTTAAATTGGGATGAAAAATTACGTGTTCGTACCATTGCTTTAAAAAGGACTTAAGGAGGAAGGACTTAAAAATACTAATAATCTCATCAAGTTTAGGGTTGTATGATGTGTCTCCGTGAGTAAATATTATATATTAAGATATTTTTATTAGGTAACAAAAATCTTTTTTGACTGTTATACCTACATTAATCATCAGCAGTAGTAGTAATTGAAAATAACTCAAAAACTACAATTTAAATTCATATCCATAAAAAAACTAGAACACATTTAAAGCATCAGCTTTAATAATAATTTAAATGATCAAAAACCAGTTTACAGTTAAGATACTTTTGAGGCAACAAACCTCTGACAAGTTGGACTGGAATTGAGATTCTAATATTTTTTTTTGGGCTTTACACTCAAGGTCATATATGCGATGGGTGACCGAATTGTTATTTTATTCAATCTACTGACTTTTTACGCCATGGCGATGCCTGTTTGTAATGATTTTCCCCGGGATCCACGTATTTTACCTTGGCTTTCTGACAGTGCAATAAGTATTCAAATCAAACCAGTAGTTCCCGAGATTAGCGCGCTTAAACAAAGAAACTCTTCAGGTTTATAATATTAGGATGGGCAATAATTACTATCGTGCTCCTTCATACCTATTTTTATTAGATTGTAGATTTGTAGATATTACTGTTATTAGGCATTTAGGAAAAAGGACGGTATAAACATAGTATATCATGTAACTAATCTATTATACAATTCAGCAACCTTTGGATTAAAAAAAAACAAGATAATGATTGGTGTGTGATTTTGTTGTTCAACATTTCCATACAAAGCAATGACGTCTGAATTAATTAATTGTTAGGTACATAATCACTAATTAATTATTATTTCTAGAGGCATATAGTTTTAATTTACGCTACGAAAAAAACAAGTATTATTTTAGGCTACGAGGTGGAAGGATGAGCTTGCTTGATGGCTATTACAACTAATGAAACACTTTAAACACGTGCTTATTACGATTAAGGCAGACATTGTGAGGAAACCGGCATGTTCCGATTACTTGAAAGAGTTTATTTTTATTTTTATGTTCTATAATTCTTTATTTGACCACAATCTCTCCTGATATAAAGTGACGATGTGGTCTAAGATGGGACATGAAGACCTAGAAGGTAGATGGCTTCTCTGGGCCACATTACGAAACACGAAAAAATCACTTCACGCACCAGCCCAGCCCGGAGGGTGGTGACAAGCCGCGGCCGAAGCCTACCACTAGAGACAGTTGTTAGCACCACCCGGAGGTCACGTGTAAGGATTCAGAGGGTTACCACTTACGGACGTGAACAGACACAACCTCCATGTTTCCTCCAAGTTTATAGAACATGTGACATTCACCAAGCGCACTTGGCCAGCGTGGTGAATAAAGGCCTAATCTCTCTTGTCAAGAGAGAAGTCCCTGTGTTCCAAGCATTAGGAACGGAAAGAACCACCTATATGGGTGACTGGGGACGTTTAGATCGAAGGTAGGGCTTTTTCCCTGCAAAAGTATTGCTGCTGGACATTATTGTATCCAACTTTATAATAGTAACTTTAAAAAAAGAAGAGTTATGTACGGAAACAAGGTTGAAGATGCTTATAAAGAAACCAAAAAATATGATTACTAATTAATTTTTTTATAATTTTTTAAAGATTTGTTTTATCCATTCTTTAATTTTTTTTTGAGGTTAATGAATTGCCAGTAATACTTCAGATTAGCTTACCAACTGAAAAAAACGTGGTTTATATGTCGCAGTCGCATCGTAGAATCCGAAGTTTTACATTATCGCTAGATACCTATCTTTTAAAACGTTTTGTAAAACAGCGGCTGTTAATCGATAAGCACGTTATACAACATGGCTAGCTATAATTAAAACAGCGAATCAGTAGCTGCATCTTTGAAGGTTTTGTTCCGAATATCAACAAGGTCTTCACATTTATTTTTATAAAACCAGGATATCTGGCGCTGATATAAATATTTAATAAATGCTTATTTATAATATTTCAGTAAAATATAATAATATTTATAAATTCGTTATTGAATACCGTATTATAAATAAGTTAAAAATATTACCTTAACAATTATAAATGCAAAAGTAAGTTTGTTTCTTCATGCCTTATCTGGTAAACTTATCTTCTTGAAATTTTACAAACAAATACTTTTTCTACTAGTCTTTTCATAAGTTGGGTATAGGTAAGCAGAAGGCTTACTTTCATGGAACATAAGAAAAAAAAAGTGTGTGTGTGTCAGCTACGACGCACGATTGGAGTTTACTCCTTACGAACTATAATTATGATATTATATCGAATAGAAAAAAAGGGTAAATGAACGCATCTGCTAAAATGATAAGAGAAACAAACATATATCTGTAATTATTCGGATTATTTATATTACTTCAATAAAGCGTATTACATAAAGTATGTTATAAAATAATATAAATAAAATACAGCAAAACCTGAATGAGATACGCTGTGTAATTTGTATTCCATCTCATTCTTTTACACGTTCAATCCTACAGATATATATGTTTGTCTATTTCTACGTAACGCCTGAACTTTTCGTGTTACACTTTGATTTTACTCCTCATAAAATTTCCGTACCGGGCCTTATAACTCAAATCGTTTCTTAAGGAGTAAACTCCAAAAACTTATGAAACTTTATTTCATGGATCCAGTGCTGGTAGTTGAGTGTGCATACTATGAGGACTGAGCTCTGTGCACAGTTTTGAGCTACGAAAAGATTATGATTCTGAATGTTGCCAGTAGGTTTTTTGGGGTTTCCATTTATTAACAAATGCTCATATGTTTTTAATGGCTAAACAAATTTTCATGAAACTAGCTGTGCCGTGATGTATAAGTTTAACCTTTTATTTGACACCCAAGTAAGTAGTATATTTGTAAATATTATATTTTCTTAGCCATATCCATTAAACTTCACCCCTAATATCTTTCAAATGGCTTAACCGGTTTTTAGGACTCATAGCCGATGCTATGACTAACACATTTTTCAAAAAAAGAAAACCTAATAGAGAACGTTACATCCGTTTGCGAGAAAAGAGGCGGAGAATGGGTTGGGGCCCGATCAGCCGCGTTGGCAACATGGTTTCTTATTTTCTCTGCCGTCTCCGCTACAGTAATTTGATTATTTATAGATATTTGCCGGTTCTCACATTATGCAAACTCAAATTCTTATAGCGCCTGACCTTCGAATGGACAAATTAAAAAACAAATAATATGTTAATAATGAATTACCAATATCATCATCAACACCCTACTAACGTGCCCGCTGTAGGGACACAGAGACTTCTCACTTGACGAGACAGATTAGGCCACAATTCACCACGCTGGTCAAGTGCGGGTTGGTGAAAATCACATGACCTACAAACTCTTTAAAGGTCTCAGAACATGCCGGCTTCCTCACGGTGTTTGCCATCACCGTTAAAGCACGTGTTTGAAGCGCACATACGTTTTTAGAGAAAAATACCAAAATATACGCGGCGAGGTTTGAAGCAACGGCCTTCGGAATGAAAGTCGAGTGTGCCCCCACTTAGCCAACACGGCACGGAATTACAAATATAAAAGCACCCGATTCCAATGTCTTCATTTCCTTAAATGCAAAACAACATAATATTAGGTCCTTACATATGAAATTGGCGTTTTTCGTACTGGCCACTTTAATCACAAATTTCTCCTCTTTGGTAAGGAATTCCAAATTCAAATTTGTACAGCTATAGACTCATGTATTTGTGCTTCGATGATCGTCATTCATTTGTTTTTTTTCTTCTGTTTTTTTCTGTTTGCGTCACTCATTTTACAAAATGGAAAACTTAAAATATCGCATTATTTACGAGTACGAGTTCCGCCGTGGCACTAGTGCTGCGGAAACAACTCGAAGGGTGAATGATGTGTATGGCGGTCGTGTTGCAAAAGAAAACACAGTTCGTTTTTGGTTCCAACGTTTTCGTTCTGGAAATTTCGACTTGCAGAACAAGCCCCGTGGACGGCCTGAGACTCAAGTTGATAATGAAGAGTTGAAGGCTATTGTGGAAGCGGATCCATCGCAAACCACGTCCGAGTTAGCTGCAGGCTGCGGTGTTAGTGATAAAACTGTTTTAATTCACTTGAAGCAAATTGGGAAGATTAAAAAGCTTGAAAGGTGGGTACCTCACGAATTGACTGAAGCAAACCGGCAAACGCGCGTCGACTGCTGCGTTACATTACTAAACCGGCACAATAATGAAGGTATTTTAAACCGAATCATTACCTGTGATGAAAAATGGGTTCTTTACGATAATCGGAAGCGCTCAGCGCAATGGTTGGATCCTGGCCAGCCAGCCAAATCCTGCCCCAAGCGAAAATTAACCCCAAAAAAGTTACTTGTAAGCGTTTGGTGGACTAGTGCCGGTATTGTTCATTACAGTTTTCTCAAATCTGGCCAGACTATTACGGCTGATGTCTATTGTCAGCAATTGCAAACCATGATGGAAAAGCTAGCGGCTAAACAACCTAGGCTGGTCAATCGCTCCACGCCACTGCTGCTTCACGACAACGCTAGACCACACACTGCGCAACAGACGGCTACTAAATTAGAAGAGCTTCAATTGGAAAGTCTAAGACATCCTCCGTACTCCCCGGACCTTGCTCCAACAGATTACCATTTTTTTCGAAATTTGGATAACTTCTTGCAAGGGAAAAAATTCAACTCCGATGGGGCAGTCCAAATCGCCTTCAAAGATTTTATTGATTCCCGTCCGACTGGTTTTTTTAGTAAAGGGATCAATGAACTACCTATAAGATGGCAAAAGTGCATAGAAAATAATGGTTCATACTTTGATTAATTAAATATATTATATTAAAAAATATTCGACTTTTTGTTCCTCCCATACAAAACGCCAATTTCATATGTAAGGACCTAATATTATGTAATGTGGACGCGATGCGCTTTCATTTGATACCCCACACTAGTATATTTGCAGATTTTCTGTTTTCCTTCCCCACTCTCACACCCATAACTTTTAAACGGCTCAACCGATTTTCATTTTTTTTTTATGCTTGATAAACCTTCATTTGACCACAATCTCACCTGATGTTAAGTGACGATGTGGTCTAAGATGGAGCATGAAGACCTAGAAGGTAGATGGCTTCTCCGGGCCACATTACGAAATACGAAATAATCGCTTCACGCATTGGCCCAGCCCGGAGGGTGGTTCATGAAACATGTCTAAGAAAACCCAGGCCAAACTCACCTTTCATACAAAAAAAACTAGATTAAAATATCTCCATCCGTTCAGGAGCTATGATGTAACAGACAGACAGACAGACAGACACGTCAAACTTATAACACCCCTCTTTTTTGGTCGGGGGTTAAAAGGAAAAATATCTTGCAATTCTTGAACATTTCTATCCATTATAAGTACCTATAGGAGTCACGCGTTCTTAATGTGCTGACCACGTAATCGTGATACAAATTTAAATGACGCAGGTTGTTTTAATGTTGCTGCTATTAAGTTTGGGGCCACGCAAAATTCAAACGCGGTTGTATATATAAATTTGATTACAATTTACCGACTACTTTGAATTATTTAGTTCAATAAGGTCACATAGAGGTATAATTACAGGAATTGTGTTTAATTTTCTTTCCGCTATCAAGGTATTACGTATGTCCTTTACACGACTAGAATATTCATAAATCTATGACGTAATATTATAACGCAGAAGAGTTTGTTTTTTTGAACGAGCTAATCTCAGGAATCCTGGTCTTATTTTAATAAAAAAATATTAAAAAAAAAAAATATTTCCGGACACATCCACACAACAACATCTAGGCCCCGTGGTAAGCACTAAGTTTGTGTTACGGGTACTAGACATCTGATATACTTAATATAATAGACATACATACACCGATATTTTTTTTTAATACATAATATGAACCAGACCAAGGAGGACACTTGACCCCTCGGCGGGAATCAAACCCGCTACCTCTTCCGCAAGCGGACCCTCGCCCACCGCGCCACTGAGACAGTCTTGATATTTATGTTTTGAATAATTATTTAACTCTAAGGTAGCCTATTTATAAAAATAAATAAAATAAGATTCATTTATTTCGGACAACATAACAAATTAAAAATATTATATTACATTACATTAAGATGAGGTCCATAGATAGATAGATAGATAGATAACTCTTTATTGTACACCACAAATAAAATACAAACTGCAAACAATAACAAGACAATACATTGGAGTACAAAGGGCGGCCTTATCGCTGTGAGCGATCTCTTCCAGGCAACCTTTGGATGGACAGGAAAGAAATAGAACGACATAGACAGTGGCTTAACGTAAAGAAGATATAAAAGGAAAATAAATAAATACCAAATAAACTATTCAAAATATTATTATTATTATTTGTCCATATCATATAATAAGTAACAATTAACTTATACTATGTTAATCTTAAAATTAGTCACAATAAAATTAATATAAATACAAGCAAAATAACATTTATCAGGAATAAAGTACTTTTTTATTTTTACTTATTTATATACTACTAGCTGTGCCCTGCGGTGCTACCCGCGTTATAATGGATGAAGTACTCTTAACCAAAAACATATTTATTTGAATAAAGATTAATATTATTATGTTGATACAACTTAAACAAATTATTTCGACCAAATTAGGTACCATAAAAACAGTATTTGTAAGTTAATCTTATAAGATAGACATATACTATCGCGGACTGTTTTTTAGATCATTAAAAGAGCTATTATTCTTTTATACATATTTTTTGTGTATCTTGAACCGTTTTCACGGCGCACGCAACGGAAGGCTTCAAAGATGAACAATTTCTCCCGTTTTTTACACATTTACCACTATATCTTTGCTCCTATTGGTCGTAACGTGATGTTATATAGCCTATAGCCTTCCTCGATAACTGGACTATCCAACACAAAAAGAATTATTCAATTCGAACCAGTAGTTTCGGAGATTAGCGCGTTCAAACAAACAAACAAACTCTTCAGCTTTATAATATTAGTATAGATAATAGGCTACTTTGTACCGATAAAATACTGAAATCGCGCATGGTACGCAACGCTGTGACTCTACAACTACATATGATAATAACTCAAAGATATGTACTTATTTACTAAGCCATAATAATTTCTCATCTGTAATTAATAATAATCAATTTTTAGTATGTTGTCGGTTCGTTTCTCAGTGTTCTGTCCGTTCAATTAAACAAGAGACCCGTTTTTAAAACATTGATTGCGGGTACCGTGTAAATTACAACAAGCACAGAAATCTAAATAGTACGTTATTATTTAGATTTTTGTGACTACAAGGTAGGTTGATAGGCACTAAAATCGTTCATAAACAAAAATCCAGGTTATAATGAACTTAGTGAGATAAATGGCCTACTTGAAACGTAGGCATAACCTGCCATGACAGTACACTTCAATCAGCAGTCAACATTACTTTGAAATGTGATCAACTACCAAAATTTTACGTACTAAATTTATAGTGCACCATTTTAGTTAAATTCTTAAAATTCCAAATTATGAACAAACCAGTAAAAAGAAAACAAAAACCAACAGCACAAACAAATACAAAATGTCGACCAGCAATAACAACAGAGACAACGTTAATAAAATTAAAAGACGAACGTGTATCAGGCGTAGAAATAAGGCACGAAGAGAAATCAAAACATATAGTTGAAAACCCATCTAAGCAACCGTATGGCAACGCTATAGATAGAGAAGCTTTCAAATCAGAAGTTGAGAGATTCATTGAAATTTCCAAGTACTTTTCTAGCCCCCTCCGCAAAACCTCGTCTTATCTCAGCGAGAATATTCTCGTCTCTTACCCCAGTTCATTCAGAATTGAATACAAGAGAGGAGGGGTTACAACGGAGTCTATAAAATTCTGCAACTTAATATTAGAACCAATCTATGTGAAGCTGTTTAAAGTGATTCCCGAATTGGAGCAAGTTAAGTTTATAAATATGTCACTAGCAAGGTGCAAGAGGATACCTCCCGGATTGTCCTTCAATCTTGGTTTTGTTTACGACGATGTCAACGAGAAATCTGCTCAGAACGGTAAAATGATATTCGTAGCTTCTAGAAAGACTTCCACGCCTTGCTATCAAGTTTGCGAAATTGAACTGATGATAGAGGTTATAAAAAATCGAAGGCATGATACGCTATGAATTGTTTTTCTATAATGTTAATAAGTTGATTTGTTTTTGTGGTTGTTTATTATTTTGTGTTTAGATGTAATAAATTATTCAGTTGTATAATTTGATTTCCACTTTTATGTCAGCCTTCGTAATCAGCATGCTTATAAATAAATAAATATTTCCGGACTATCTGATTAGATTAGTCAGGAAATATTTATTAGCACACAGCATGACCTAACCCCAAACTAAGCAGAGCTTGTGCTAAGGATATCAAGTGACTGATACATTTTGTAAACACATACCTACTTAAGATACATAGAAAAGACTTGAATCCAGAAATTGTAGATCGTACAAAATCCGATCCCGCAACCTCCTACTCCCAAGAGGACTTTCGTCCACCGAGCCACCGAGGTCGTATGTACAATTACTTGTTTGTACACAGGTGCAAGTTCCTAAAATTTTCCTTTAATAATTTTAAATAATATAATTTAATAATATATTTTTGTTGAATTAATGTGTTTGTAAATGTGTTCAAACTATTTAAACAGTCTTTAAACACAGACGAAAAATCAGCTGTTCAATGACCACCATTTGTATTTTTAAAGGTAAGCATAGGGGTAAAATTAGCATGCATGCAACATGGGATCTAGCTTCTAGTCTAACATTCCGATTATGCATGACATTTTTTTTTCAAGTACAGAGCTATAATAGTGTCGATAGTTTCTACTAAATCAAATTCATAAAATTGTAAAAGGCTGACTCATGTCTCCAAAAAAATTACTACTAACCAAACTCCATATTTACTGGAAAATAAGTAAAACTTTTAGCCTGCATAAAGTTGCGAAGGCTTTTCTCAGCTCTTACCGTCTTATGCAAAATAGATAGCAAAGCTGTCTTATTCAGCATTAATTTTGACTCTTTCTAACATACACAAATGTAAAAGTGAGCGAGACAGGGACAAACGAATGCTAACGACATTTTATCCAATATAGGTTTAGTAGACTATTTCGCATAAGGCGGTAAGGCTTTATTAGTAATTAAAAATAAATATACACTCATAACTCATATCTTTAAGTTATTATTTGAGTTCAATGAAATACATATTAAATGCGTTATCATTGTATTTTTAAATATAATATGGCAATGATTATTACGATCTATACCGAAAACGTTGACACTTTACACAGTTTTTTTTTTTTGTCTTAAAATAAACCTTTAACCTCAATCTTACGTGATGTACCTAAAGTGACGATGTGGTCTAAGATGGGGCATGAAGACCTAAAAGGTAAATGGCTTATCCGGGCCACATTACGGAACACGAAAGATCGCTTCACGCACTGGCCCAGCCCGGACTGTCATATTAATTAGATATTATTTTTGTTTCTATCAGCACAGGCATAGGCACATGCATAAATAACTAACTTCTCTATCGGAATATTAAATCCACATAAATCTTAATCGATTTTTTTTAACCCTTTTTAATTTAGCGTCGAGACACCTATTTTACACTTTTGTAGTTATGTTTGTATTGTGTGGCATATTTTTGTGTTTTGAAGAAAGGGACAAAATTGTTTGTTGCTCATAGGCAAGCTGAGTATTTCGAATTCAATGGGTAGGTTTTGGAACGAAGTTCCTTTTATCGCGCGTTGCGAAAGGGCTAGACGGAAAATTTTATGAACAAAAGTTATAACGACGGCGTCCGTGTTTCTCTCTGTCTCTTTCTCACTCTCTCATAGAAAGCAAGCCAGTTATTCGTTTCGTATACAGGTTTTTTGTACATGATAAATAATAACAATAATGAATACGTGTTTCTGCACAAGTTCCGGATATAAGAAGTAGAGATTTTATACAGACAATAATAAATACTTTTGTATTTTTAGCAAGAACCTATTATAAACTCTTTTTACTACTGTGGTAATTAAGTCATTACGCCTTTTAATCTCTCCATTATTGTGTGTTAGGCAAGTGTACGTGAACTTCGTTCCATCCGGGTGTCACTTGACACCTTCCAAGTTTTTATTTTAAATAAATTATAATAAATCTTAATTTAAAATTTAAGAAAAAACTCCCGATTCCAATGCTTTAATTTCCTGAAAAGTATAACACTATAATATTTTGCACGCGATGCTCTTTCATTTGATACCCCACTCGAGTATATTTGCAGATTTTCGGTTTTCCTTCCCCACACTCACCCTATAACTTTTAAACGGCATAACCGATTTTCATGAAACATGTCTAAGAAAACTTAAGCCAAACTCACCTTTCATACAAAAAAAAATTGTCCACCCGTTTGGGAGCTATGATGTCCCAGAGAGACAGACACGTCAAACTTATAACACCCCTCTTTTTTGGTCGGGGGTTAAAAAAGAAACAAAACCCTTCTGCTATAATCTTGTCAATGACGACACATTAGGCAGGTATAAATAAAGTATCACATTATTCCACACCAAGTTATTCCACGTGGTTTATACAACTAGTTTCAAGACTGGTATTAAGTACGAAGTATGATGTTATCTCGACTAATATAATTAATCGTTATAAATGCGAAAATAAGATTGTTTCTTACATCTTCGCACGCTTTATTTTTTAAACACAATAT
Source organism: Gymnoscelis rufifasciata (assembly GCA_929108375.1). NCBI lineage: Eukaryota > Metazoa > Arthropoda > Insecta > Lepidoptera > Geometridae > Gymnoscelis > Gymnoscelis rufifasciata. The sequence goes on along the minus strand of OV815302.1, from coordinate 3,214,382 downwards.
TTTTAGAGCAGTGTTGGCTAAGTGGGAGGACACTCGACTTCCATTCCGAAGGTCGTGGGTTCAAACCTCGCCACGCACCTCTAGATTTTTTTCACGAAAAATTAATGTGCGCTTTAAGCACGTGCTTTAACGATGAAGGCAAACATTGTGAGGAAACCGGCATGTTCTGAGAACTTTAAGAGTTTGAAGTACATGCGACATTCACCAACCCGCACTTGGCCAGCGTGGTGAATTAAGGCCTAATCTCTCTCGTCAAGAGAGAAGTTCCTGAGTCCCAGCAGTGGGAACGTTAATAGGGTGATGATGATGTTTTTTCTTCAAATGTTGCTTTGTTATATTACGTTTTAAGAAGGTCGTTGGCTATCTAATATCCTAGTAAGGAAATAACCACACTTATCTAAAGAAATATCAATTAATTTTACACGCGACTCATGACCCGGATAAAAAAAGATGTTAATGGAAATAGTGATTTTCTAGTAATTAATTGATATCACAATAATTTAAAAACAATATCCGTTTTATATATATAAATATCACAAAACGGATATCGATTTTTATCTAAAATGAGAAATCCAATGACATACTAATACCGATAATTAGAAACATTGTGGAGATCTGATGATTACAATCACAAACCTCTTGATTGTCATCAAAGTATTACTTTATAAGGTTTTGTATAACGGCATAAATGTTTTTTGTACATAGATTCAATGTTCGTTTTTATCATCATCATCAAAACTCTGTTAACACACCCACTGGTGGGACACAGGGACTTCTCTCTTGCGAGAGATTACACCTTAATCTCGTCACACATACACCCTAATACACACGCATACTCACACCACACACACACACATATACTCATACACACTCATACTCACACCACATACATACACACACATAATCACGCATGCCAGTTAATAAAACATAAATAAATAATATTATGAATATTTATTTTACATATATTGTTTAAGTCATGTAATTTTAGCTATTTACCTTGTTTTCATTTATATATTATTGTAACCTAATTATAAGTCAAGTCAAAATTTATTTTTTAGTTCTAATAAAATCAGGATAAATTGTCCAGGAATCGGGCGTTGACACTACCACACAGTTGAAAGCTTCGGTAGTGTCATCGTATCCTATTATTAAGTTCTCTGTGTATATTGGACCTGAATAAATGATTTTTATTTTTATTTTTTTAATTCACCACGCTAGCCAAGTGCAGGTTAATGAATGTCACATGTCTTTAAAATTCTTCAAAGTTATCAGAACATGCCAGTTTCCTCACGATGTTTGCCTTCATCGTTAAAGCACGTGTTTGAAGCACACATTAATTTTTCGTGAAGAAAAATCTAGAGGTACGTGGCGAGGTTTGAACCCATGACCTTCGGAACAAAAGACGAGTATCTCCCACTTTGCCAACACGGCTTTTTTGTGTTTGTTTAACCATAGATAGTCTAAGGGTTTACCATTCTTCAATGACTTTAAAAAGGAGGTTGACAATTGGGCACAAAATAGGTAAGTTAGACTCGGTTTTTTTACTCTTCCACCTTTATAAATGGCAGTGGTTGTCTTGCGTTGTCATAATTTTATACAAATATGTTGTACCTACATCGTGGGCCCTGCTTTAAAAATTCTAAACATTCATGGTTTCCAGAAATATGTGTCATATTTTTGTGTATAAGAGTTTTGTAGCACTGAATTTGAATGATCCCGAGAAATAAAATCTAAATGTTCTTTACTTAACCATAAACGATGATGCTAGAGCCATCTATACTAAAGTCATCAAAACTGATGCTTGGTACAAGAACCACGTCAGTTTTTAGTATGGCACGGCCACGAATTGGTTACCAAAGTATTGCCTAGATGGCGTTGTAGTAAAATTACGTTTCCTTTCTATTTCTTAGCATCAATTGTATAATCTGTGACATCAATAAAAAGGGTTTGCTCTCATTATTATCAAGGCGTTTAACCTGCCTGTCTTTGGATCTTAAATAGGTCGACCTAAAATGCTTACAGGATATTAATGGCCTGATTCCACCATCTCTCTTTTTCTCTAGTCTTATCTTATCAACCTTATTAAGAGGTTGTTTCATTCTCTCGCACTAAGTGCTGCATCCACCTTCATAGTTCACGTCGCAATGTTTTAAATACGCTACTACTGTATTTCCTGAATACTACAACCCGAGTTCCTATCTCTAATAGGTATATTTGCTATCTTAATATATATAAATCTCATGTCACAATGTTTGTCCTCAATGGACTCCTAAACCACTTAACCGATTATTATAAAATTCGCACACCATGTGCAGTTCGATCCAACTTGAGAGATAGGATAGTTTAAATCCCAAATTATAGTCGCAATTTTAATTTATTGCTAATTATTTGTTTGTTATTATCTACAGGTTAACAAAAGTGTAAAATAAATGTCTTTTTATAGGTTGTCTATGATTTTTCTTGATAAGCTAATCATACGTGGTGGTTATATACTCTTTGAGATATTGTCTATGTCTCGAAAGTTCAATATTCAACATAGTTTTCAATCATTTCTTTCTGACATGAGTTTGAAGTACTTAATTATAATTTTTTTTTTTTTTTTTTGTTAAAAGCCAATGAATTGTTGTTCGTTAGTCTGATTAAAACTCGAGAACGGCTGGAACGATTGAGCTGATTTTGGTTTTAAAATGTTTGTCGTAGTCCAGGGTAGGTCTTAACGGTGAGCAAATAAGGAAAAATTGCCGGGAACTTTTTTAACCCGTGCGACGCCGGGGCGGGCCGCTAGTATAGCTATATGTTTTAGATTTTTTTAATTTTTGCCACTTCCATCAGGTGAGGTTGTGGTCAATAAAGGTTTCATCATCATCATATCAGCTGTAAGCCGTCCACTGCTGAACATAAGTCTCCCTTATAGACTTCTAGTTATATAGATTAAATACGACCTGCATCCACCTTGTACCTGTGGCCTTATAAAGGTTTACTCACCATAAAACAATTACCTATTTGTGTTGACTCTGGCTTTGAGTTAGTATTGAATATTGAAAGTATAATTTCATAAATTCGTATACAGGCAGTGTTCTAATGGAATACTTAAAGTGAAGCCCGGATAATATGAATAGAAGACTTGCTTGACACACCTTTTACGCAACAGCGCCCTGCAATGTCTGAAGGCAACTAAAAGTGATTGCTCAGTTCAAATCAGAATCTAAGGTCTTGTTGAGAGGAATGAGAGGATGGAATATACCAGAATCTCTTAGAACCTACATAGTAAAACTTAGTTAGGTGATAGTCAAAAACAAAGTAACGTTTAGATCGAATACATTTTACCACTCATAAGTAGCATTCAACACTTGTATCTATGATTAGCTAAACAGGTACGACAAAAAGTTGTATAAATGGTAAATGACTAAAAGAAATAATCATACATTTAGTTTATTTAAAAAAAATTATACAACTATTTATCTTTTTTTTGTAAACGAAACCTTAACAGTACTTTGAAGTTACACGTTACGTTACTTATTCTATACGTTAGAATATAATAACATATACGCCACTTCGGAACTTTGATAGCTACCTATATCTTGGCACTTTCTTATTAAATTTATGAAGCGAAAAATAGTGCTACAGTATTTTTAGACGGGGTATCGGATGGACTGATCAGAATACCTATATTGGTGCTATGCTAAAGTATATATCTGGCGTAATGGTGGCGCAATGGTACTACGTATGAAAAGGAAAGGTTAAAGTCCTCGCAGTATGGACAGGTTAATGAATTAGCGGAAATATTCGCGTTTTGGTCAGGAGCGTGTTCCGTTAGTCGTATGTGGGACGCGGCGAGCTCGGCTTAAACAATGGTGTATTTGTTTAGCTATATAAGTTACTATATCACTGGTACTGTTTTTTATCTTGTTACTAAATCTTATCTGCATATTTAAAAGCTAAACAATCATATTCTCTTTTGTTTATAACCTACAACGTAGGGTCGACACATCCATGCACCTACTCGTATTTTTCTTCTATGTTTTGTCATTTTAACACCCCCTCTTCAAAATTATTACTACGTGAAAACAATTGATTAACAGAAATATAACATAATCTAGGTTGAGAGACCCTAAGCTAAGTACTAAGAAACCTTTTCTATTTTACTGCTGTGCACACTTACGAGGTGCCATGGTAAAAAACAAATATAATCATACTAATTTTATAAAATATGTGTGTATTTGTTGATATAACAGAATGGATTTTATGATACAACACAATAATATAGCTTACATATAAATATAAAACATGGGCTATAGTAAATTAACACTTTTCGGGGGAAATTCAATTATTGCGAACAAAGCCCGATTTGGATCAAATTTGGCACAAACATAACTTGGCCCCGGAGTTGCTCGTGCTTTTGGATTTTCATACGGGAACAACGTAGTATTCCGCGGTCAAAAGCTAGTCATAATAATAGTCATAATAGTAATAATAGTAATTTATTGATAATATAAATTATAAGTCACAATATGGTTTAATTGTCACAATATGGTATGGCTAGTTACTAGCCTTTCTCGATGAATGGCCTATCTAACACTCAAATAACTTTGTAATTCAATACGATCTCTTCAGCCATATAATAGTAGTAGGTATACATATGTTTGTAAGAATCTAAACAAACAAAATAATTTCAAACAAAATTGAAATCAGTTCTTCCGTTCGTGAGTAGGGCGGGGAAGGGACTAGCTCAGTCGCTGGTAACATCGTTTTTTATTTTCCCTGGTGTCTCACCTTTAACAATTTGAGCATATTTTCCGGTACGCACAATTTGCATATTCAAACTCCTTTGGCCCTTTTCTAATAGCACGCATAGATTTTTTAGGCGTATCGCGGAAACTAGCCTCTAGTTTTTGTCACACCATCTCGATATCAACATTATAATCCACGTAATTAGGTTAAACGAATATTTTCAGGAACTTATGTTTTGCTGCTTCCGAGGTACAAAGTCTATTACTTATTGATTTTGCATTTACTAATAAATATTTTTATAGAAATTACAAGTATTATTGAAAATCGTTAAATACGCCAACGTTGAAGACAAATAAATAAAATCAAATAAATAGCCTTCATGGCTGTTTCTTTCACACATTTTTTTTGTTTATATATGCCCACTTAAAAACGAAAACTAACAACTTACATAAGTAAATGTAACTGTTTTCTTTGTAAAACAGCTTGTCTGTTGACAAAGGCCTCCTATAAAGTTTTGTACGAATTTCTGTCTCTTACTAGGCCTAAATAAAATACTATAAATAGTGTTGACTGAGGTACGGTTAACTTAACGTCCTTGGGCATACGTTTGTGACTCACAAACGATAACGGGAGCTTTCGTTCTCTCAGGATAACGGATTCGATTTCGTTACGTGTTGTCATCGAGTTATGACCTCACCTTACAGCACTGGGAAGGCCAATTGTATTGCCATTTTTGTTGCTTTGAGTCATACAAATTGATCAAACTAAATTTTCAACATTTTTGGAATCATAATGACAATGACGTGTTTCTTTAAGTGAGTCTTCTTTTGTTATTTTGTTCGACAAACGCAGATAAATTATTATTTCGCTGTTCAATGTTAAACAAATCTTAACTGAATTATAATAATGGTTGACTGTTAATCCTAACCAAAACATGAATAACAACAAAACAATTTAATAAATAAAAACAAGAATATTATTATGTTATTAAGTCTAGGCTCTTTATAAAATTATCGTTTAAGAATGTAAATATAATATTTGTAATCTTTAATTTTAGCATTTCCTATTGATTTAATTTGTTAACCTTACACAACGACTCAGTATATAATATTCAGTCTTCATTCATATTGCTTTCTCACCATATTCTCTTCCAAAACCAGCAAGTCTTTCAGATAATATAAAGGGTGGGTGTTTCAGATAATATAAAGATAAGATAATGTAAATAAAATCTATGGGCACTGGAGGAAAACTACTAAACTTAACTCATTTTATATAATAGAATTTTTTTTTATGAAACACATGAGAATTAAAATAAAAGATTTAAAAAAAATTGCGTCCTAGGTAGCTAGATGTGATAGTCTGCTAGGTAAGGAAATCGAAGCGTAGCCCGCTAACTAGCTGACTGTCGCCGTTAGTGGCAGGCGTCCGTGCTCGCCGTTGGTTTCATGTCAAGGACGCTTTGTACATACCTACTACTCAACTCAGTTATCCAGTGGAGCCCTAGTGCGTGTTGCCCCATCCTAACTTTGGGGGCGCCGCCCTAGCGGAGCACCGCTGATAACGCGTTGGGCTCGGTTAGAATCCCGCCTTGGTTGAGTGAGACGCAACGCTGTCATGGCCACATAATATAGTGTGAATTCATAATAATAGAGAAGATGACTGAACAAAATAATAAGTCCGTTATTGTTTTAAAAACTCGTATATTAAATTTATAATATATTTATATATTTTCAAATTCTATGCGCAAACTTTTATCCAAGTTTCTTTTTTACAGTTGATAATAATAGTTGAGCTATATATATTACAAACAAAAATATATACAAATGTGTCATTTATTTATTATTTATATGAGTTATTTAAAAATCAGGCACTTGTAGAATTGTTTTTTTGTTCTTATTTGTTGCTAGCAAGGTTTTCAACCGTCCCATAGACAACTTTGTAACATAATTATTTGGCAGATATCTATCATAAGACGATTAAAAAACATACACAAGACACTTAAAAAACCATAAACACCAAATGTAAAACATCTAACATGCGTTATGTCTGTAACGAAATCGAAGCGCACCCCGTTATCCTGTGGCCGTTAGTTCAGCTCGCCGGCCTTGCTGGCCGTTACTCCATGTCAAGGACGCTTTGTGCTCATACAGTTACAGGAAAAATTAGTTTGCTACTCTCAATTTCTTTATAATGATTCAGAGATCACAAAAACTAAATTTTCAAGATTTTATTTTTATTTTTACAATGGTTTTGTAATAGGAATTCTTTCAGGACATAGGCCTGCCTACGTCACAATTAGGGGTTTGCCAATTCTTGCAAAGCTAGGCAGGCTGGTTGGCACGTGCAGTATTTCTTTGCATTTGGTTTTGTTGTGGTTCAAGAAAAATTCTACTGCTGGGTTCTACGGGGGCCTCGGGAGAAGATGGAATCATACTTGCCGGTTGGTGCCTCAAGCTTCAAGATATAGCTGCAAATAATTTGAAAACTAGGTACTGGTACTTATTATTAGGTCCTTACATATGAAATTGGCGTTTTTCGTACTGGCCACTTTAAGCACAAATTTCTCCTCTTTGGTAAGGAATTCCAAATTCAAATTTGTACAGCTATAGACTCATGTATTTGTGCTTCGATGATCGTCATTCATTTGTTTTTTTTCTTCTGTTTTTTTCTGTTTGCGTCACTCATTTTACAAAATGGAAAACTTAAAATATCGCATTATTTACGAGTACGAGTTCCGCCGTGGCACTAGTGCTGCGGAAACAACTCGAAGGGTGAATGATGTGTATGGCGGTCGTGTTGCAAAAGAAAACACAGTTCGTTTTTGGTTCCAACGTTTTCGTTCTGGAAATTTCGACTTGCAGAACAAGCCCCGTGGATGGCCTGAGACTCAAGTTGATAATGAAGAGTTGAAGGCTATTGTGGAAGCGGATCCATCGCAAACCACGTCCGAGTTAGCTGCAGGCTGCGGTGTTAGTGATAAAACTGTTTTAATTCACTTGAAGCAAATTGGGAAGATTAAAAAGCTTGAAAGGTGGGTACCTCACGAATTGACTGAAGCAAACCGGCAAACGCGCGTCGACTGCTGCGTTACATTACTAAACCGGCACAATAATGAAGGTATTTTAAACCGAATCATTACCTGTGATGAAAAATGGGTTCTTTACGATAATCGGAAGCGCTCAGCGCAATGGTTGGATCCTGGCCAGCCAGCCAAATCCTGCCCCAAGCGAAAATTAACCCCAAAAAAGTTACTTGTAAGCGTTTGGTGGACTAGTGCCGGTATTGTTCATTACAGTTTTCTCAAATCTGGCCAGACTATTACGGCTGATGTCTATTGTCAGCAATTGCAAACCATGATGGAAAAGCTAGCGGCTAAACAACCTAGGCTGGTCAATCGCTCCACGCCACTGCTGCTTCACGACAACGCTAGACCACACACTGCGCAACAGACGGCTACTAAATTAGAAGAGCTTCAATTGGAAAGTCTAAGACATCCTCCGTACTCCCCGGACCTTGCTCCAACAGATTACCATTTTTTTCGAAATTTGGATAACTTCTTGCAAGGGAAAAAATTCAACTCCGATGGGGCAGTCCAAATCGCCTTCAAAGATTTTATTGATTCCCGTCCGACTGGTTTTTTTAGTAAAGGGATCAATGAACTACCTATAAGATGGCAAAAGTGCATAGAAAATAATGGTTCATACTTTGATTAATTAAATATATTATATTAAAAAATATTCGACTTTTTGTTCCTCCCATACAAAACGCCAATTTCATATGTAAGGACCTAATACATACTGGATTCTGGTTGTATGTTAGAAATGTACTGATAAATTCTTTTTTTTTAGTATCTACTTTTAAAACGTACACATTTATAATAAAAAATAGACTTTTTCATCACATAGATTAAATTACAATAACAAAAACCAACCTGTTTCACCATCTCAGGGTATAATAATGAATAAGACAAGCCGTTTTGCTTTCAGTTCAGTTTCTTGTAATTGGACTTTGCGCTTGAAGCGACAATTTGTCAGTGTCGAGTTACACACAAGACACGCTTATTATTGACATATAAGCCCTTAGTGCCATTGTTGGTGCATTCAAAGAGAAAAAAAATCTTTACGGTGCATTCACTGATAAAGGTCTTGTTTGTATGGCGACGAAGTAATTTATAACGACGATATTGATGAGAACAAAATTGTGAATGATTATATTTTACGTTTGTCATCTAAGCCGGAGGGCCTCACTTTACAGTGGGGCATACTAGAATACTAATAAAAATAAGAATGATCTTTATAAAGATACCTATAATAATAATAATAATATTTCCAGACATTTCACACAACAACATCTAGCCCCGTGGTAAGCTCTAAGCTTGTGTTACGGGTACTAGATATCTGATATACTTAATATAATAGTCATACATATATAGATATTTTTTATTAAACATATTAAACACCAAGACCAAGGAGATCGTGCTTGCAGAACATACAAACACTTTCACCCTCGGCGGGAATCGAACCCGCTACCTCTTGCGCCGCAAGCGGACCCTCGCCCACCGCGCCACTGAAGCAGCTATTAATAACTTTCTGGTCATAAGGTATTTATGGCGAATAATAAACAGTCGGGGATATTTTAACACTGGGTTTCAGTTTTCTACTAAAGAACAATGAAGATTTTTTTGTGAGTCGAATGGCTTGTTTCTCAAACTGCGAGTTAAATCAGTCAATGTTTATATGGTGCCTTACACTCATGAGTGTTCTATATTTTACCATTGAAATAAGTGATTAGGTTTATAAGTACGTGATTCTGCTATAGTTCTGATACAAAATATTTTAAAATACAGTAATCTAATTTTACAATCAAACTTATTACAATCAAACAAAAGACATCAACGCGCCTATTAAGAGTTTACACATGCTTTCCAGATTACTATTTAAAATATTTATTTTACGTATATCGCTATATAAATAAATATATACATATTTCTGAACGGCCAGAGAGACTAGCTTGATTATGTTTCGACTTAAAAAACGTTTTAAAATTTAAAACCTCTATCATCCAAGTATTGTTTGTTCCAATGAGACTATTTTAGGGTGGATAATGAAAAAAATGTGAATGAACAATTCATGTTATGTCAAGTAATTCATGTTGAATTTGTATTCAACATATTTTAATGCACAGTGACAGGGTGTGACATTTAAAAACCTACCTTTGACCTTTAAAATATGAAAAGAAAAGATGAAAGAAAAAGATGTACAAAATACTTGAGATCTCATCTCGATTATGTTAATGAGTTCTTATAGTGTTTGGAAGACCTCAGGTCTTTCTTTTTGACTGCAATACAATTTATATGAGTTGGAACGCAACTAGTAAAATAAAAATTATAATAATTAGGTAGCGAGAATTATCAAAAACGACGAATTTTACGACCTACTTTACCTAGTACCTGCTTAGCGTTGAATAATAGGGATTTCGTAAATGGAAATTTTGGTTAGTTATGGTTGAAACAATTATTATATTTCTTAGGAAAAGTAAAATGAGTATCAATTAAAATATCAAATATGTAGGTACTCCTATATAATAATGAGTTAAAACGCTCCAATGAAACACAAGTAGGTATAAATTATTGTTTTAAATTGAAATCTAATTCGATTGTTAATTCAATGCATCGTTGCATCTCAAAAATCACAGAACAGAGTTTGTTGAGAATTTTAAAAATATATCTTGTTCTCTCAAAAGCAAAATTACCTAATTATTAAGATACATGTAATCTATCATCTTTAACACACCTAAGCATAAAATAACTTCATTGATATTACCAGTCTGTCCTGTGTGCCATTTACCAAACACGTTGCAAAAATATTCCGGGAGCGAGCGAGACAGTTACCTATCTCCCAGGCAATGTCTTAAGTGAGAGAGAGATGGCAGATGCTAGGCTGCCTACCTTCTCGGAGGTCAGGGAACCACAAGTAGGTCGAACTCCTTCCTATGACGGCTAGTGAACTTGAACGTGGAAAAACACGGTTTGTAAATTAGAGGTGAGTTGAGACATTTTTTTGTCTCTGGTCGATGTGTGAAATGGCGGGATGAAGTGCTGGTCACGCTTATTATTTAAATTTAGAAGGTGATATGATCAGATGAGTATCTGGGGCCCAGATCATTCGCTTATTTATAAATCACAAGTTTTTTGACCCGCAACATTTAATTTTGTTGTAGTGTCTACATGATGAGTGTGAATATTTTTCTAATGAACTAAAAAAGAAGGTTCTCTATTTGACGCGTATTTTTTTGTTTTAGAAATTTTTCTTTTATGATTTCATGTGTAATATCATTTTGAAATAAATTTATAATAAATATAAATTTATAATTTATAGTAATTCTGAATTAAATATTATTTTAAATTAATTTAAGAACCCCTTTTTTATACGGATGGATTCGTACAATTTGGTAGATAGTATTTACTAAATTAGATTATTGAGACCAACGCTTGGTTTTGAAGCTCATAATAAAAAACAACAATAAGGAGTTACCTACCTATTAAAAACACTACTTTATAAGGATAGGATTTTGTAGGTTTACTAATGTGAAGTTGAAAAACTAATTAATATAAAACGATATGTTTTTTATCTTTTTCGTGGATTAAATAGAGCATGGTCATTTTACTCATGAATATAGTTTAAGATTAAATTAAATATGGGTTTCCAGTTAAAACCTTAACTTAAAAATATATGTAGATGAAATAAGCTTTTATAATCAAGGAGCCAAAATAATACCAACTATTTTATAATGATCTAATGAGTTTTTTTTTCAGCTTTTGCCCATTAAAATAAAAGGGGGAAACAGGTAGGTATTATCATTATTTCTGTAAGTAATGTAGGTACCTAAGTATTAAAATATGGAAGTCGGATAAAGCTAAACATAAATATTAGACATAAGTATTTCAATTAGTTACATATCGGAAAACATTGGAACGAGTGAAATATATTCACTCAAATTTAGGGCATCGTTTGTAATTCAAATCGCTATTATCTCTAAGAAATTTTCATTTTCATTCGTGTCTCGTAGAAAACTTAAAATTCGAATGGGGAATGACGCAACCATCGAAATGGTCAACTGCGGTCATTTCACTTTGGCCAACTTACGGGTATACCTGTCTTCTTTCACCTTTCACTGCTTGTTCAGGAGCGAAAGAGACGAAAGCGTGTGTTAAGGAACATTGGAATTGCCAGTCAGGCCTCTCAGAACTAGTATCTGTTTGCTTTAGTTTTGGTTATTTTATTTGCTTATTTGATGGATGTACTGGCAATATACTGGCTTTGGTTTGAAGTAAGTAGTACATATTATGTTTATATTTATAACATTAATATCTATGTATATCAGTTACCTAACCCAAAGTAAAAGCTCTGCTTAGTTTGGGGTACCTAAGGTGATTAGTCCGAAATTATTTATAATTATCACTCGCATATATACAATATTGGTTTGTATTGGCTAAATTTGATTTCGTGTGCATTAACCCTTAGTGTCAGACACTGATAATAATAATAACATTATAATGTTTTACTGGGCAGCAACAAACAAGTCTGACTAAATATACAAAAAAAAATCATAGTGCAATTTCGCTAACACGGTATCTATACTCTTATTATAAATTTGAGTTCGCAATAAACTCAAAAACTACTGAACGGATGTTTATGAGGTTTTCAGCAATTAGTCATTCAAGAGGAAGGTTTTAGCATGCGTGCAAACCCGGAATGGGCATCAAGCTAACAAAACAATTTTTTTATGAATATTAAATTTATCAATTCTTACCTATAATCCTATACAAATTGCACCCATATGGGCAACTGAATATATATTCCGCTTAAAACAATTAGCTTTTAATCTTAAAGCTTAAAGAGTATTGGTTGGCAGAAACTTTAAGTTGGCAAAAACCAATAAATAAAAAAAAACAATAAGGCAATAGGTAAAGTTTAGAACGGAGGTTTTGTCTGTTCACGTCCGTAAGTGGTAACCCTCTGAATCCTCACACGTGACCTCCGGGTGGTGCTAAGAACAGTCTCTGGTTCGGCCGCGGCTTGTCACCACCCTCCGGGCTGAGCCTGTGCTTGAAACGTTTTTTTCGTGTTTCGTAATGTGGTCCGGAGAAGCCATCTACCTTCTAGGTGTTCATGCTCCATCTTAGACCACATCGTCACTTTACATCAGGTGAGATTATGGTCAAATAAAGGCTTATACAGCACTAGCAGCACGCCCCGGCTTTGCACGGGTCATCATCATCTCAGCCGTAAGACGTCCACTGCTGGACATAGGCCTCCCTCAAAGATTTCCAGTAGTTTCGGCTGGCAGCGGCCTGCATCCACCGTGAGCCCGCAGCCTTCACCAGATCGTCCGTCCATCTAGTTGGTGGACGTCCTACGCTGCGCTTGCCGATCCGTGGTCTCCATTCTAGAACTTTTCGGCCCCAACGACCATCTGTTCTGCGTGCTATATGGCCTGCCCACTGCCACTTCAAAGAGCTAATCCGTTTGGCTATGTCGGTGACCCGCCTTCTTCTACGGATCTCCTCATTTCTGATTCGATCCCGTAGAGAAACCCCGAGCATAGCCCTCTCCATAGCTCTTTGAGCGACTCTGAGCCTGTTGATGAGACCAATAGTGAAGCACCACGTTTCGGATCCGTATGTCATCACTGGCAACACACATTGATTATAGACTTTCGTCTTGAGGCACGCGGTATATTCGATGAAAAGACGTGTCGTAGTTTTCCGAACGCTGCCCATCCGAGTTGCACGGGTAATTATTCAAAATTGTTTCAAAATTATTCGAATTTTTCTCGCCGTAAAATCCATCCTTAAACTACAACGAATATTTAAAAAAATAAATTGGCTAAATTGGTATAGGCGTTGTTGAGTTATGCGCTTAGCAACACATTTTGCGATTCATTTTTAACCCCCGACAAAAAAAGAGGGGTGTCATTGTTTGACGTGTCTATCTGTCTGGGACATCATAGCTCCCGAACGGATGAAGCGATTTCAACTTAGTTTTTTTTGTTTAAAAGGTGAGTTTGGCGCGAGTGCTCTTAGACATGTTTCATGAAAATCGGTTTGGCCGTTTAATAATTGTGGGGGTTAGAGTGGGGAAGGAAAACCGAAAATCTGCAAAAATCTCGAGTGGGGTATCAAATAAAAGCGCATTGCGTGAACATTACACATTATTATGGTGTTTTACTTTTAAGGAAATTGAAGGATTCGAATCGGGGGTTTTTCTTATATTTTAAATTTAGATTTATTATTTATAAGAAGATTAAGGTAAGAGAAAACATACTATTGATTGCAATGCTCAAATTGGTGTAACCGACAACAAACATAAACTTGGTTCGGGGCAATTAGTGTAACGTTAGTTTTTTGAAGAAAGTTTTTTTTTATATTGGTGTATGTGTTGTTATAATTTTTCGTTCAAGCTAAGAATTAGTGTAAGAGCAATGCTGGTTTGCCAAGATACATACACCAACTTAACCTTCTTCGGTCATAGGAATACAACAATTCGACTTATATAAATGGATCACATACCTACTCAGTTACAACATAATTTCGACGGAAGTCTGCAAAATTCACAGTTAAAATGTGTAGCGTAACTGTATTTTTTTAAAGCTAGATTTCCATTATTATGCTATTCAAAAGAGCAAAAAAAAACTAAAAAACTGTATTTTACGTGTTTTGGTGGATAGCCCAATTGAACCTGCAACCGACGATATGTACAATATCTATGCTATATGCTAGGGTTTAGTTCTGAAAATAACTTTTTGAATGGGATTAGTTACCTGTTAACGAATTATTAACTACTAACTAAGCGACAAAATATTATCAAGCGACAATTTTTTTATTTCCGCACACGACCATTTAGTAGGGAGCCGACCCCGCGCGGTAGATTAGTTCGTGATCTTAACCCCGCTTATTGTCACAAAACTATAATAGTTAGAGATATGATGTTGAGATAATTTTTGTAGATAATGATAAGTTCTACAAAGTTGTAATACATCACTTTGCTATTTATTCAATAGTTTTCGCAGCATTCGCTATTAAAGAAAGATTTAAGGTTAAATTTTTCAAAAAAATCGCTTATTGTCACAAAACTATAATAGTTAGAGATATGATGTAACGAAGTTTTTTGTAGATAATGATAAGTTCTACAAAGTTGTAATACATCACTTTGTTATATATTCAATAGTTTTCGCAGCATTTGCGATTAAAGAAAGATTTTAGGTTCTTTTTTTTCACCTTGGGTTACATTATCGGAGTTTGGTAAGGAATCATATTATTTTTGAAAACTAAATATAGCCTATGTCACTCAGGGATAGTGTAGCTTTCGAATGGTGAAAGAATTTTTGAAATCGGTGCAGTAGTTTCAGAGCCTATTCGAGACAAACAAACAAACAAACAAACAAACAAACAAACAAAAAATCAAACCTTTCCTCTTTATAATATTATAGTATATAGTATAGATAAAAAAAAGAAATAAAAAAATAAGTAAAAAGTATTGTGTGATCATTAATAATTTGAAACCTCTGACAAAGACCGAAGCCGGGTTCAAAACCATGTAGATACCCTAATATAGATTACCTAGTGAAGGTATTTAATAGGCAATTAATTAATAATTTTTAAATGTTTATTTAATAATGTAATTATTTTTACATATACAGAGGTTTGGTCTTTTTTGTATGACATAACGGAATGGAATGAGTACGTTACTAGGTAAATTTAACGAATTAACTATATACTGCTATGAATGGATCCATAATTGTTTCACCTATTTACAACAACGTACTAACGAAACACAATAGTTGCAACTTTTGTATAATAACAGTTTACTTTCCTTTTTTACGATCTACGGCTTATTACACTAACAAATTTTAACTGTAGCAATAACAATGCATTTCTGTTACTAAAATCACCCAACTTTTGTGTGACACCATAAATAAAAGTAACATGAAATAGAAAGTACATCCTATTGTTTTTCTAACATTTATTTGTTTAAATTGTAACAAAGGATGAAACCAAAATGTTCCCTTCCGTTTGGGTATAGATTCGTCACACTTCAAATTGAAGGCATGACTTCTTAGAAGCAAGGTTTAAAAGTGTAAGTTATTTTAATTTGTGAAAAATGTAGGCATTTTTAATTTTGGTATTATGAATAAAATCTGTATTTCTGTAGGTAAAATTTAAAAAAACATATTTGTGAGTAAATTTATTTTATGAGGTTTGAGATAACAGGGCCTTGTATGCACCGTCACCATAATGGCAAAAATCATATCGTTGTAATATAGAATAGGAACTATGCAATAACTTTACTTTAAAATATACTATTTCTTTTTCTTATAATATTTGTAATTGACAAAATCATACCTTAAAAATTTATCATAATTTATATTGAAACTTAATCATCAAAAAGTAATAATTTTAATATTCCCTGGCAAATTTCTAAAACGCATCGTTCGCCGAAATAGCATGCCTTGTCGAAGTCTATTGGTTTCCATGGTAATATAATGATTATATCAAACTTTAAGTATGTTTCTGAACCAAACACTTCGTTACTTACGTCATTTATATAAATCTCTTCGAAATGGTCGCGTTTAAGTCACCTGAAAATTATCATGATTTGTGATATACATACATATAATATCATATTTTTAACTAAATGGTTTATAACTGGAATGTGTGTGTATGTATATGTATATATAAATATTTCGTGTACTGTAATAACTAGTAGGAACGTTTTAATTAATAAAAAATTCTACATATTTCCTATTAGCATGGGCAAAAAGCCCTGGCCTATCTAGATCACGTTGCAATCGGTGCTAATATCTTGCTAATAATGCGTATTGTAAAACACCATGTAAAACATGGAATGCGAATACGTAAAGAATTTCATGAAATTATAATTATGTTTGTGGCTCTCTGGACTAAATTAGGAGGGTTGTGTCTTTTACGTGATCTATACTTACTTAAAGTTTTGTATTTATATGTATTTTAGGCACACAAATAAAATTGTTTGTTATCTTTACAAACTTTTTCAACACAATCGATTGTTGGAGAAGAAAAGGGGCTATCTTTCATCCTTACACGACTCAGCAAAGTTACACAGGCGAAATCGTAGCTAAAAGAAATTAAAGTCTATTTATTCTTAGTATTTAATTTCTTAATTATAGACTAGCAATTTGTAAAAGAAATTAAAATATACATTAAGTTTATTTATAAATTAGTTAATTATTTTCCTTTCAGCTCCTGTCCCTCATTTTTCTCACTGAAGCATATGGATCGGCAGGGGATGACCCTGCCGCGTCTGACAGTTCTTATGTTAGCTGTAAACTCAAAAGGTACAAAACTAATCATCGTCCAGTTTTCACCAATAGGGAACGCAATACAAATGGATGGATGGTTTCAGTGTATAATTTGTTGATTGTCGATTGTGTTGTTTGAGAAACAGTTGAATTATGATAATAATTGCTGAAGGAGTCGGAGAAAAATCAAGGATTTACTTCGTAAGTTTTGTATATTTATAGGTAGCCATGGCAACTGACAGTGAGTTGCGCATACGGCGAAACAACGATAGCCGGGTCTGTTTGTAATATAAAGAAGGAACTTTTTTACGCTTAATAGTGTAAGAACTTGATTAATATAAAAACTTAATTGTTAATAACAACTTCTCAGATTGAAAATCTGTTTGACGTTACAATTTTTTTTATTTTTTTTTGTGGCTTTTATCTGCTAATTCGATATCTGCAATTCATTATCCAAAATGAGTGATCATAAATTTCAAACCAGTAAATGAACAATCCTTATAACCTTAAGTTGGATTTTTCTTTATAATTATAATAAAATCAAATGAACAATGATCATAAGCGGACCATTCAGCATGTAATTCAGCAAGAAACATGACATTAAAAGTTTAATAAATATTACCCTTAAAGTGGTAAAATAGCTTATTAGGGAATGAGATCTACTTAAAGATATATCGAGTATATGATAATGAGTTCGATCATTTCTCTAAATGGTGAGATAACCCTTACAACCTTGATTGCTGTTCCATATTCTCGAAATGAGTGTGATCACAAGGTGGCGTGTACTATTTGTCAGTTTGCGTCACGTTGCGGCACGCGAGGCGGCTATTGCCACGTGTTCGAACCTTGCTCTATTTGCTCTATGCATTCATGTTGACTGAGATTTACTTTTCAGGTCATGATGAGTTTGTAAGCAGTTGGATGTTGCTATGGAAATGGGGTAAAAGTGTGATTGGGTGACTTTTTTATTGAGTTGTCTTGTCTCTCTTATTCCCGGTTCTTTATGTTCATAGCACTTTTTTTTATGTTAGTTAAGCTTTCATTTGACCATAATCTCACCTGATGTAAAGTTATCTAAGATGTGGTCTAAGATGGGGAATGAAGACCTAGAAGGTAGTTTATAATTTAGTTTGTAATTTCTTCCATTTCACCCTAATCTTAAAACCGTCGTGACTTTTTAGTCATTGTTATTTCATTTTCATATTTGTATATAGGAAAGAAGGAACATAGATGAATGGATATCGAATAAGCAGGTATCTGATAACGAGTAAACTATGGGTGAATCCAAATTTTGCAACATCAAGGCCAGTAAGGTCTTATCATGTGTAATGGGTTATACACGTCTGATAAGCCATTATAGGACATACGCTAATACACGTACATAATATCACATATAGAAAATACTTAAACCACAGAAAAAGTAAAAGCAGAAAATACAAACCTTTTCAGATCAAGTGGTCCTTCGCCCACTGTGCCTAATCCGTGACATTAAAAAACATTATCTCATCTCGCTTCGCTAAAACACATCTCACATCTCTCTTCAATTTTAGGACCAGACCACATTAGGGTCACTGATTTATTCCCATTCCTTAGAATCCTCTTAGCATGCTGGCGACAGACCATTACTTCACCGGTTCCCACGCGCGGCGCATTCTAACCACGTAGCGCCAGGACCGAGTCGATACTAACTGTTCTTACTCCTTGCCGAATGTTGATTCGTGACTGCCAAAGGACTATGTGTGTACAGATTGATAGGTTAGATTCGAAGACCTAATGAGGTTAAGGACTCTTGTTGCTATTCTCGCTTGGAGATCTGATTTTATAAGGTTTACAACTTTTGGATTCCGCCCCAGCCCTCGTACGTATCCATTCGTCACGAATATGCAAAGTTGTTCGGTTAGGTTCCGTCTAGAAAAGATGGTAGATGTATATGTTGTTGTTTTGCATTTCGTTCCAAAGGCGACTTAGGACCCGGTTAAGGGAGATTTACCAGGAGATTTGAGATACCATGCCAAAACACACATACCCCAACCAAATGATAAAAACGCAATCACATCGCAACGACACCGCACCGACATCGGCTGGCCCTTAAATTGCGCCAATCTCAATCACAAGGCTGTTGGTAGATAGTAGTGATTATATATATTCTGTTTGAACCTTTTTGATTGCGGCCCCCCGTTTGACACCACCCTCCGAGCTGAGCCAATGCGTGAAAAGAATTTTACGGATTTCGTAATTTGACCCGGAGAAGACATCCTTCTAGGTCGTTATGCCCCATCTAAACAACATCGTCACTTTACATCAGGTCAAATAAAGGCTTATTCTTTGACTGTTGGCAAACCCTGGTAAAGCATTCTGCCTAGCAAAAATATTCTAAGCCTGATTTCCGTGTCTATGTGATGGATCGTACTGCTGTATGGAAAATACTGACATCGCTGACCGTGGACAGCGCCAATCGGTTGTCGTTATTCTAAAATGTTTCTGTAGCGTCCATACAGATTGCTACACGCCGACCTGACAGCCGATATAATCAGCGTGACAAAAAAACAGCCTTAATCCATGGGTTCACCAATACATGCCAAATATATTAATATATGAATATTTCAGAACGATACACACACAACCAGCCCCGTTGTAAGCTCTAAGCTTGTGTGATGGTTACTAGACCTATTTTGGTGTGAGCCAAAATAGGTCTAGTAATCATCAAGTCATCTTTATGTGTCGACCAAATTTGATAAGACTGAGATTTTTATGTTGGTATTTCTTTTAAATTATTTTATTTTGGTTTCTTAACAAGCATTTCTTTTTTCAATATTTGTGTCGCAGAAATTATTAATGATGAAAACATAACTGAAGTAAAATTACTGTAATAATATAGTATTACTAAACGTGAAAGCATTCGGTAAGTTTATAAGTACATTATAATATACATAGGTGGTAATTTCTTGAATAATCTAGATCAGTTTTCGGTGTCATCGACCTAAAGCTGGGTGACCAACTGTTGATGACTTCAACAAACTGGACTACACAAGCAATGCGATTTTATCTCGCTTTTGCCAGATACTGGTTTGTAACTGAAATCAAGTTTAAGATTAATGGTATCTCGCTTTGTTATCTGACTTGGCATAACATACAATTATAATTAATGTGTAAGATGCAATGGAACTGGTAGTTTTACGAAGTAATTGTAGGAAACGCAGCCATACAAGTTATTTATGTGCTTACCCACGGATGTTATAAAAAGGTACACCTATAGCAGTACATAAAGCGAGAAATGTACTTCTAAGTAACGTACCAAGTTATAGTGTTGTGATAATTTTTGTTCGTTGTAGCTCTTATTCGTCTTCATTAAAAAGTGAATTTATGTATCTTCCTAATAAAATGTTTTGGTTGCCACGGTTGTTTTGGCTGCAAACGAAGAGTAGGACGTCCACCAACTAGATGGACGGGGACGACCTGCTGAAGGTAGCGGGCTCGTGGTGGTTACAATCTGCTACCGACCGAAGTCACTGGAAGTCTTTGAGGGAGGCCTATGGCCAGCAGTGGACGTCCTACGGCTGAAACGATGATGATGATAATAAAATGTGAGAAAGGAAAAATTATTGTACATAAATAACAAATTGAACATTGAACTTCATATTATGAATGATTCGAAGATAATTTGCAAGTTAAAATTTACTTTGCGAAGTCCGTGTCGAAATTTTCAATTCCTCTGCATATAATTTATATATATTTAAATATAAAATAAATTACCGATAAGTTGAGTAGATAAAGCATATTAAGCCTACAAATAAAGAAACAAATTTATTTCACACTTACAATATAATTTATAATAATAATAAAAACATATCTATATATGTATGCCTATGATATTAAGTATATGTATATCAGATATGTAGTACCCGTTACACAAGCTTAGAGATTACCATGGGGCTAGATGTTGTTGTGTGAATTGTCTGGTAATAATTATTTATTTATTTTTATATAATTGCTTTTTGTAAAAACAAAACCTGTCGTCTAAACCTTACCTTCTTTAAACCATTGAATATTAAATTATTGTAATTTACCGATTAGTGTCAACAAGCTTCACACTTTACGGTGTTCGTTCATTCCTCTCCACTGACGTAATGAATCGTGGTCTGCCTCGGAATCACCGATTGTAGATAGCCTAGCCTAGAAACAGTGCTAGGTTTGTGCTAGTAGTTTGATTTTATCTGAGCCTGTGTGACTAGATTATGAACTTGTGTTTTATGAGTATGTATGTAAAATGCTCGTTAAATTAAGCAGTAACCTTCCTAGTTAATTTTTGAAGCTTTGATGAAGATAAGGATACTTCTAACTGTGAAGCGAAATATTGTAAAGAGAACTTTATAGTATATTATGTATATGTTTGTGTTACTCCTACAGTTTGACCATTTCTTTTAAAATGTGGATTCGGCTCTATAATATATATCGCGCAAGAAAATATACTATGGTTCCTTTGCAATTATCTTATCAGCCATTATAGGGCCTTTTCTCTTTTCGAAAACCTACAACTTTAAATTTATTAATTTACTGTACCTACAACATTATGCCATTTCTAGAATAAACAATTTCCAGGATCTGACATTTGCCTTAGGTAGATATAATCGAATAAAATAAGATAGATAGATAGATAGATAGATAACTCTTTATTGTACACCACAAATAAAATACAAACTGCAAACAATAACAAGACAATACATTGGAGTACAAAGGGCGGCCTTATCGCTGTGAGCGATCTCTTCCAGGCAACCTTTGGATGGACAGGAAAGAAATAGAACGACATAGACAGTGGCGTAACGTAAATAAGATATAAAAGGAAAATAAATAAATACCAAATAAACTATTCAAAACTATTTTCAAATAAAATTAACTTAAAAATAAACTTACATAATTCATAAAACCATTAAATAAACTATATCCTAATAAGAGCGATACTAAAAAAAAATAAAAAAAAATAAATAGATAAATAAATAAATAATAATAATAGACTATACTATAGATAAAAATAAGTGTTCGTGAAGCAGTTTTTTGAAGATGGGAAGCGATTTAGCGTTTCGTATGATTTGAGGGAGCTCGTTCCATTGTCGGATAGCTTGATTAATAAATGATTTTTCATAGAATGTTGTAGTGTGTAAAGGAGTTTTAAGAAGAAGGGATTGAGAAGAGCGAAGTGAGAGTGAGTGATAAGACTTCAATGTTATGGCCAACAGTTTTAAGAGTTAACCTGCAATCCCGTTTGGCTATGTCAGTAACAAGGTATCCCCTAATTCCTGATTAGAGCTCGCGAAGAACAATCGAACACACCCTTTCTGTGGCTTGTTTATTCTCGTGCACATCGACACTTACATATTGTGGACAAAAAAGATCTATCATCTATAAAAAAACAATGTTGAACGACGAATTACAGAGCTTTATCAAATGGCCAGTTTCCGGATCCTTCCAACAGGTGAAAACATTCCATCACCATATCTACCCACACTAGCTAGTGTCAAACGCTAGTATTCATAAAAATATTTAGTTTTACAAGCAATTGTATAGGAGGTTAATGTTAGATATGTATGTCAAGTATTCATAAATCATATTATTGACCAATCTGTTTAATATAAAACTTTATTGCCAAAAATTAAACCAACTTCAAACGAGAAACTGAAAAGTACAAAATAAATTAACTTTACAAATCATTTCGACATTATAAGTGATAATTAAAAGAAACATAAACAATTTAATAATTAAGTATTTAATAATTTTGAAGTCGGTGGACATACATAAAATATATATATATATATATACGGTCGAATTGAGAAACCTCCTTTTTTTTGAAGTCGGTTAAAAAGCGTGCCACACTTGCGCACTAGGCATGCTTATTGAAATTGAATGCTTATTGCTTTAAGTAATATTAGCCAGATATAAGAGTTTTTATGAATACGAGCAAAAGTATTTATTTATATAATACTCACTTATTTTAAGCTGTAAATGTTCTTAACCTATACAATTCTAGTTTTTAACCCCCGACCAAAAAAGAGGGGTGTTATAAGTTTGACGAGTCTGTCTGTCTGTTTGTATGAAATAAGCCCTAGGCTTACTTCACTATAAATCTCCTGAAAGAAAAGGCTTATTTTTATGTTAACCACCAGTCGAGTGACTTGATTCAATCAATGTTATGCGACATACTGTTAGAAACTTGGCTTTTGGCTTGTAACGGCGCTCGGCAACAACGCGACGCGACGTAAGCCTTATGTCACCGGCCGGCCTGACCTAGACCTCTTGGCCTAGACGATGGGTAGGGTAGAAGTAGTTTTAAAACCAAGCTACATTTAGGTAGATAGAGATAGGTTTAAATGGATGGGCCACAGTTTCGAAGTGGCGTGCTGTCTAGAATATGGATATGGAATGCTTGCGAGATAAATGTGAATGCTTTCGTAACATTTGACGCCATGAAGCTAACTCGTTATGATTGTCTGTATGATATTTGTTTAAATGGGCTTCTGATGCCATAAAATATTTGTTCTTTTTATTAATATACCTACCAGCGACGACGGTTTAGCCTCCTAAATAAATTAAACTAAAATAGTAGCTTAATAATACATTTATTTAAAAAGTATCAGTTTATCGGTAATTTTTGGAATAACTTGTAAGCAATTCTTTTTCCAGTTAAAAGACTATGCAAGCCAACTTTTTTATAAATAGGTTCATTAGTTACCTAAATGACCCTTGTATCCTGTGCTACAATCTTAGAAATTACAATCCATAAAATTTGCCTTTTATTAGAGACAAGTGACCCAGACTTTGCCTTTGTTTAAATTAAACGAACAAGTCTCACTCTTGAATGACTGATTGATTAATACTGCATGGAGTAATTGCAATACGATCAAAAGTTTTAAAGATTATCGCGAACATACACACAGATGTGACGAGGGACTGATAGTAGACTTGTGGTAGCCACGGAGGACCAGCGCTGTAACAAATAGATTTACATCTATATCCAAACATTTAACATTATGTTATAGCTAAAAAGCTAAGTGGTGGTTTTTGCTACATTGTTTCCTTATAAATTTTAAATTATTGTAATTGAAAATGTTTTTTTTTTTCAGTAATAATAGGTACATAGAATTGTTAATCATAATGATAAACAACCTTTTAAGCGTAAAGGAAAACTTGTGCTCGGCATTCATGCTCTTTCCAGATTGTCATAAGTAAGTTTGATATGCTTTTGGATTAACAATTAAAAACATTTTGTTATTTTAAGTTTTATATGTAAATGGGCAAATAAACATATTTTTATTTACTTATAATATGAAGTAATGATGAACAGTGTATTTACTGTGTGGAAACAAGGTGTATGTAACGGCGCTACGCGATAACGGCATATAATGTTATGTCAGCCGGCCTTGACCCAGCCATGGATAGATATGCCGTTTTGTGCAAGCTTTCATTTTATGTTAACTTATTTATGTAATAAAGACAGTCTACATTATTTGTTTATTCTACGATAACGCTTTCCGGATTATATCTCGCTTGAATCACCCAAACAATTATGGGTTGTTTTAAGAAAAATGTAACCCAAAAAAGCATAAGTAATATAAACGGCGACATTTTTTTTACTAATAGGTTTGAACAGATACTCACGCAAGAGACACCCCAGACAAAAAAGAAAGTGTGGAAAGAAAACCGAAATCTGCAAATATACTCGAGTGGGGTCTCAAATGAAAGCGCGTCACGTGCACATTACAAAATAGTATGACTTTTTACTTTTAAGGGAACAAAAGTACTGAATTCGGGGTTTTTTTTTATTTTAATTTGTGTCAGCCTAACTTGACTGCTAGCTCTTTGAAGGTTTCAACATAAGACCAGCGCACGGTTTACAGCCTGTATTATATATATGTCGCAGTCATCTGGTTGTATCTGCTATTTGATTGTATGACTGGCGCGTTCATTTAATGGCGACATTTAATTGAATGACTACGGCTGAACGTTGATGTAACAAGCGTCACAAAACGTCCAACTAGTAAGCGGATTATAACATAGCTCTTTGAACAGAGCGGACGTAAAATCAGTCAGGTGATTGAATAATATTTTTTTTAATAGCAAATTGACTATAGGAAGTTCATTGTTGCTATCTAAATAATAATATAAGAGATGTGGCTGCTATTATTGGTACTACGTGCAAGTAAAGATTTTATTACATGTAAGAAAGTTGTTATACTTGTTATGTTTTTTTCAGTATTATATTACTTAAATTAATGAAACTGATTTTATTTTTTTTGTCTTTTTTTAACCTAAGTAATCCCTCATTTCACAAGGTGACAAAGACTTAAGTTAACTTTCTGGAGTCTCAGAGACTACCTATATAAATTACCTTTGAAACAATATGATATACTCGTATTTTTAGCCTTTCTTAAGATTTCAAATACAACAAAAAACCTTAATATGGTGTGTCATGTCATGTCCTCATTTTTGTTATCTAAAGTAAGTTACCTTTTAAGTTGCGAACTTATGGTCTCCCTAACCAAACATTACAAAGTCAGCTATTATTCCCATTCAACAACTATGCTAAATGACGTTCAGTCAAGACGTTGAAAGTTACATTAAACAATTTGACGAGTTGTCCTTCAGTCATTCAATTAAAAGTCGTCATTAAATGAACGCGCCAGTCATACAATCAAATAGCACATACAACCAGATGACTGCGACATATATACATGGGACCTTTTTGGAACAAATATTTTATCAGTTTATTTTGCTGAAAAGCAGCAAAACCTTAAAGAATCTGATGGTGTTTGTCTCATCAATATTGATAGAGACTGCAGATAGTGTTACGGTACTGGTTGATCATTGTTTCATTACACTACGCGCTTACAAAGAACATTGTTTTACATGCTTTTACATAACTGTTGAGGAGAATCCGGACTCCGTTTTAGAATATGATGAACATTTTGTTGCTTGTAACAAATGAACTTGCATTAATAATATATAACGATATGGATGTACTACTGAACTATTTTGGATTGGAGTGTCTGTATGAAACATTAAAATAACCGCTTTTCAAAATGAATATATAGAAAATGAGTTTTATCACTTTTTAATATTAAAAATCAATAATATTAAATGTACTAAAATATAACTATTTTTTTTTTTCAAAGAATGACATATCAGAAACTTTAAATTATCATTGTACATATACAATGAGGCAAAAAGGTGACCACTCAGCTTTGTGCTATACTAGATACATAGATCCAAACAACTACTACTTAGATAACACAGTGCTTTTGCCATCTTTTTCAAAATATCATACAACCATACCCGTAAGGCTGACTTATAAAATTTTTCCCCATCTTTTCCCAAAATGCCACCTTTTTTTAAATTCATTTAAATACCAATAATCTAAAATTCATAAATATTTCTTTGCTATAATGATATTGTTATGACACGTGGCGTTCGTGAGTGAGCTTTCAAAATACGTATTATTGTTTTGTGTAAGCCGCAGCCAATCACGCGGAGTCCGTGTTTGATAATGCTGTTTGATTGAGAGTCATTAGCACGAATAAATTAGTTTCTTACTCAGGAAACTCGCTTCTTATTAGCCGAAGGTAACTGTACACATATTAAGCGCCGGCTTCTTAAGTGTATTGAAATTTCATTGACGGTACTGTTGCTAGTACGATTAGGCTAGGACGTGTGTATCATACTACCTAAGAATGCCATTTTCCTCTTCCAGTATTATAAAAAATAATTCGTTTTTAAATCTATTATGTGCTAGAACAGATAAAGTCTAACAATAAAAAAGTTGCAAGCTTAGAGTTTTGTGGGTGGCGCGGTGGGCGAGCATCTGCTTGCGGGGCTAAAGGTAGCGGGTTCGATTCCGCCGAGGATGAAAGTGTTTGTTCTGCAAGCACTTTTTTCTTGGTCTGGGTGTTTAATATGTATACTAAAAATATCTTTATGTATGCCTATTATATTAAGTTTATCAGATAAACAGTACCCGTAACACAAGCTTAGAACTTACCACGGGGCTAGATGTTGTGAATTGCCTGGAAATATTTATTTATTTAAACTCTAAGCTTGCAATACACCGCGGGCTTATTGTGGATTATGGTCCATCTCACGCTTCCATCGGAAATAACTGGGTATCTAAGGGACAGGTTTATATCTAGGCTATATCCAGCCGTCATGGAGTCAATGATAATTCTGATGATCCATCAATGTAAAACGCATTCATCACACCCTTGTGATACCTTCTGCATGAGTTAACTTCCACATCTTACTCGTATTAACTGAATTTATTTAGGAATGTAAATGTTAAAAAAATTGTGTTTTACAACACATACCTAATAATACTATTTTTAGTTTTTCTTTTTCTTTTGTGTGCAATAAAGCATTTTTATCTTATCTTTCATCATTTCAGTGGTCAATGGCGACCTTAATGTTAAAAAAAAGTGTTCCTACATCAAACCTTTAGGTAGATAACTAAATAACATAATAATACGCAAAAATTATATCATGAATGTATTACACCACCAAATGCCTATTATTAATCCACGAATGTCTTAGTGCGTGTTATATCCTTCAGCTATATTTTGGTACAGATTTCGAGGTCATGTCTTTGTATTAATCTCTTTGTAAGTAACACCTACAATCAATGTGTTGTAACTGACAATGATGAATTGAATCTGTGTGCTGTTTCGCCTTAATGTGTTCTAAGTCACGACGTGGAAAACCCATTTAAATCTATTAAAATGTATAAGTTTAGTTACACTTTTGTTTGGTCGTGCAAACAAATAATATTGCCGGACAATCCACACAACAACATCTAGCCCCGTAGTAAGCTCTAAGTTTGTGTTACGGGTTGTAGACTTCTGATATAGTTAATATAATATACATTAATACATAGATATTTTTAATTATACATATTAAACACCCAGACTGAGGAAAAAGTGCTTGCAGAAAATGCAAACAACAATAAAATATATTTTATCGAAAGTCAAAACACAAAATTATAGTGGGTAATACAATACGAAAAGGCCTCCCATTTAACTGTTTTTTCCAGAAAAAACAGTTAAATGGGAGGCCTTTTCGTTTAAGACCTTAAAAAGTTAGAATGTTATATTAAAACTTTAAACGAGTAAAATACTATAATTTTATGTCAAAAACAGCAGATGGCATCATGATTGATGTTTATGCCGTGATCATGGTGCTTGCAAAAAGGTCGAAATATAGGAAAACTCAAATCAAAATGGTATGTTATCCTTCAAGTTGAAATATTGTAAAAAGTCATGATAATTTAAAACCCTAGAATGTTATTTGATTAATTCATTCTGTTTTGGACCGTTTTGATTTTTGCTCAAAGACGAGAACCTTCCTCATGAATCACTATGAATGAATGAAGTACGTAGAACTGTATAAATAACCTGACACCTATGTAAACCATATTTCAAGCAATAAATAAATTTCATTTCATTTCACTCTACCTATTTTAGAAAACCGCATTAAGATCATTTCTCTTGTTTTCTAGTTTATCCCGAACATAAAAACAGGATTTAAATTTCATTTGCCACACAGTAACTCTAGAGCCTGATAAATCACATAGGCTGCTTTTACTAATTACCGCGGGAAAATGTCATTCTGCGGGAAAATCCATTATAACACCTCCGACACTTCTAGTAGGTAAATAAAATACCTATCTGATTAACTCCATCAGGTGGTCAATGTCTTCTAATTAGCATTTAACACGTGTCGTGAAGAAAAAACTCATAAAATTGCGATAATTAAAATTCTTAGGCTTCGGGATTGATGACTCGGCCGGAAAATCAAGGATTATGTATCAAACATAAAAGAGTTCATTTTATTTTTTAAGGTGAAGGATCATTAAATCATAGAAATGTTCAATTACTGTGAATAAAATAAATGCATGATTATGGTAATGAGGCGGGTTAGTGCAGTTAGGTTAGGTTAAATGATTTTATGATTTTTTGATTTTTTAGGCTCTTGATGATATGATTTTTAAATACGTAATATATCAAATTATGCTTTTAGCATCGATGATAGCTTCTGAAATCTGTTTGATGAAACTAAATTACTAAAAATATTCAAAATGAAATAGGTAAAAAATAATAGTTCGGGTGCCTTTGATTATGAGATTGGTATCCGATTATTCTTCTTAAAACACCTATTTTATCGGTGAAGGCAAACATCGTGAGGAAACCGGCATGTTCACATTCACGAATCTGAACTTAGCCAGCTTTGTAAATTAGGCCTAATTTATAAAGTGGGGACGTAAAAAGTGTTGCTTTAAAATATAAAACTTATAATATAATTAAACTTATATTATAATATAATCATTTATTTGACGAGGTGAAGTTTCTTTAAATACCTAAATTAGATTTAACTTTAATATGCATTAACTGAGGCATTTTATAAACAGGTAGAGGCTCAATTTACTTTTAATGCTCGCGAGAGGGCGTTATTAATAAGGTCTTATCCTAGATTACTGTGTGAGCTAAGGAAAACAAATACATAAACTTGTGTTGGCTTGATATAAGTAATCTCTATACTCCGTAACGCCATACGATCAGTGGATACTTCAGAAATAACCTGTTGCCAGACTATATATCAAAACGCCACACATAACAACAAAACGCCACAAGCGGAAACTGTTAATAGAGTAATATCTAAGCAACAATATACTTCATATTAATTAGTTTACAGTTGCAAAAACGCCTACAATGGGGCGATAGGCGATGTTCACACGAAGATAGCTGCGGAACCGACCATCAGTACGTTACCTTGACCGCGCGCAATCCACTGCACTCGTCATAATCACGCCAACTGGCATAGAGTAGAGAGTACAGAATAATTTTTAAATTAATATATTTTTTGGAGTTTACTCCTTAAGAAACGATTTGAATTATAAGGCCCGGTACGGAAATTTTATGGGGAGTAAAATCAAGTGTTAACAAAAGATGAGGCGTTACGTAGAAAGAGACAAACATATATATCTGTAGGATTCAACGTGTAAAAGAATGAGATGGAATACCGTCGAAACGTCTCGTTCGAAATAAGAACTTTAACGCATTTTGATTGGTTGTTTGTTGTGTCTCTGGAACGCGAGTTACCATTTTTGACATTCGAATACGCGTTCGAAAAAGTATTCGTTCGTCTAGCATTCACTTAGAATTTCTCAGTGAGTAGAGGTGAGAGTGCAAAGTTATTCAGTAAAATCATCAATATTTACAAAAAATTTTGGCCGGACGTTTCTTTTTCACTTGGATATCGTCTTACAAAGATAGCTTTTTCGTTTTTGTGCAGGGAACTAAAACAATTGACGAATTTATGGTCCTTTCAACGCGTTTCGTTGGAACATATAATAAGTACCTTCTGTTATTTATTAATTAAAATATTAAAAAGAAGCTATAGTTTCGACACCTAATTAATTTGTTGTTTGCAGTATTTACGAATTATATTATAATTCCAAGTGAAAGAAATCAATCATCCTAAAATTAACACACTTTATGTAACATACTTTATGTAATACGCTTTATTGAAGTAATATAAACAATCAGAATAATAACAGATATATGTATGTTTCTCTTAACATTTTAGCAGATGCGTTCATGTACCCTTTTTTTTCTATTCGATGTACATATATCATAATATCGTTCGTAAGTAGTAAACTCCAATCGTGCGTCGTAGCTGACACACACACACACACTTTTTTTTATAATCAAATTAACGGGTCTTTAGTCGTTTCATACCGCGAGCTTTTCATACCATGATATGAATTGACCAAACGCTCTTTTATAATATAATAAGTAGTTTTGAAGCGTAGTTCAATCCTATAACTTTTTTTGAATGTGTCTATTTTAACCACAATATTGGTTTCGTTTGTGGACTACGAGAAGGCCTTCGATTCGGTGGAAACATGGGCGGTGCTTGAGTCTCTCCAACGATGTCGCATTGACTATCGATATATCGAAGTGTTGAAGTATTTGTACAGAAACGCCACTATGTCAGTCCAAGTACAGGAACAGAGTTCAAAAGCGATTTCCTTACAAAGAGGAGTTAGGCAGGGAGATGTTATATCTCCGAAACTGTTTACAGCCACTTTAGAAGACGCTTTTAAACTCCTAGAATGGAAAGGGCTAGGCATCAACATAAATGGCGAGTACTTCACTCACCTTCGATTCGCAGATGATATCGTAGTCATGGCGAAGACGATGGAAGAACTCAGCACAATGCTTGAAGACCTCAATCAAGTCTCCCAACGGGTGGGCCTCAGGATGAACATGGACAAGACGAAAGTCATGTCTAATGTCCATGTTGTGCCCGCCCCCGTTATGGTTGAGAATTCGGTTCTCGAAGTTGTTGACGCATATGTATACCTAGGACAAACAGTCCAATTAGGTAGGTCCAATTTCGAGAAAGAGGTCAGTCGCCGAATCCAACTCGGATGGGCAGCGTTCGGGAAACTAAGACACGTCTTTTCATCTAATATACCGCAGTGCCTCAAGATGAAAGTCTTCAATCAATGTGTGTTGCCAGTGATGACATACGGATCCGAAACGTGGAGCTTCACTATTGGTCTCATAAACAGGCTCAGAGTCGCTCAATGAGCTATGGAGAGGGCTATGCTCGGGGTTTCTCTACGGGATCGAATCAGAAATGAGGAGATTCGTAGAAGAACGCGGGTCACCGACATAGCCAAACGGATTAGTTCTTTGAAGTGGCAGTGGGCAGGCCACATAGCACGAAGAACAGATGGTCGTTGGGGCCGAAAGGTTCTCGAATGGAGACCACGGATCGGCAAGCGCAGCGTAGGACGTCCACCAACTAGATGGACGGACGATCTGGTGAAGGCTGCGGGCTCACGGTGGATGCAGGCCGCTGCCAGCCGAAACCACTGGAGATCTTTGAGGGAGGCCTATGTCCAGCAATGGACGTCTTACGGCTGAGATGATGATGATGATGATTGGTTTCGGGTGAAGTCGGATAGAAAAGGTTTTATAATTAAAGTATAAAAAAATAAACATAGGCCTTTACAAAATAATTGTAATTTTTTTTTTTTTTTATATTGATTGAATTGAATTTACTGATGACTAAATAGCATAATTTTTAGCACTCATTTATTTTAATGACGATGTACACGAATATAAACTTAATATTAATTGATGACTTCATCATAGCTGTTGGTTCACGATGGAAGCAATAACTTTTGGATGATAGTAATAATTAACAAATGCGGTCAAGGTCACGGGCAACAGCTAGTATTCAATAAATGACACCATCGTTAATATTGTAGAGATTTTACGGTTTCAAATTGCAGTTCCCAGTTTATATTTACTTACCCATATAAAGTCATCTTAAACTTATCAACAGTAAGTGCTCATTGTACGCGCTTTTCATAAATTGAGTTTATGCAGAAGATATTTATTTGAGCTTTTATGTCCATTCTGAACGGTATTCCGTAATAAAGTCTTTGACAAACGAGCACGCGTTGCGCTCCAACGCTGCTCTCATTGCGATGTGATTGCAAGTACACGACGTAATAATGATGTAGGCCTACTGGTTCTATTGTTGCTTACTCGTTTAGTTATTGAATGTACTGGAACGTTCAAAGAAGCCTTAGAAGTGGAGATTACTACCTTACTTACTACTTGACGAGAGGTTGGACATTAATTGATTACGCTGGGCAATTGCGGTTTGGTGAATGTTACATGTCTTACAAACTTTTTGAAGTTCTCAGAACATGTCGGGTTCCTCACGATGTTTTGCCTAACCGTTAAAGACCACATACATTTTTCAAGACTATTTTTTTTCTTTATTTTTTTTTTCAATTTTAAACCAGTATATATTATGTGCTATTGATATAACGGATGGAAGAAGGTTCCCATAGAACAGGCTAGTTTGGGAACCATTGTCTATTGTAACCTATGTATCAAGTTTATTTGAAATAAATTATTGAAATAATTATAATTAAGAAAAAAATTCTGTGGTTTTCGGCGCGGGGTTTCCCGCGACCTTCGGAATGATAGTCGTGTGTTCTCCCACTTAGCCAACTCGGCCTACAAACTCGGCATGTGCTGTACTACTGAAAAGGGAGCTTAGAAGTGGAGTGTGGGCAACACATTTAATACCCTATGGTGGTATCGATAAAAAAAATGTTGAGATATTGATATACAGAATGAGAGATATGTGAGAAGTGTTTTTTTTTAAATACACAAAAACGCATTTCTATATTCTGGAGTATCTTTACTTTTGTACCACAATATGTAACTCAAAGATTCCTAACATAGCAAACCCATTAGCTAGCTCACAACATACGGGGTAGTAATGTTGTGTAACCAGTAGTGGTGCAGGATGCAGACCGGTTGTCTCCAGCAAAAACGACATCCTACCTTCTGTGCCGTAAGGAACCAGCGATTCTACTTCTTGTGTACTGACCGCATTTACACTTTAGGCATTTACTTACCCACAGACTACCTACATAACGCATGTATACAATTCGGCGTTTGGATACGCGAAGTACTTACATGCATTTGCATTATCTTGATAGATGAATTATCTATTTTGTTAGGTATTTAATTTTATTTTTAAGAATCAAATTTTATCTTTATTAATTTATTTCATATGTATAAATATATTAATTAGTGTAATTGATTTGTAAGTCGTGCTAATTAATTGAATAAATAAAATAAATAAAAATAAATAAATAAATGAATGTCTGCCAACAAACTCCCTAATCCAACAAACTTCGTGCAGAGAGTATACTAGCAGATCTTTGCTTAGCTTGTTGGTCGTTTTTTGTTTGTACTGTATACTGTTACTGGTTAAGCTATTTTTTTTTGCATCAAAGATCCATCGTCATGTCGGCGCTTTTGGGATTACAACTCTACTCAATCAATTTGGATACTTCATGGAGAGGTAACGTGAGATACCGACAAATAAAGCTTCATTTGTATTCAAAATATTGAGGTTAGCTTCACTTAGAATTGTGAAAACAATAGTAGTCAGACAATAAAAAAATATGATTTAAATATATTAGTTATATAGATCCGTTCAGTTATTTTTGAATTTATCCCGGACTTCATCATTCATCATATGTAAATAATCTTTGTAGTTACCGACAAATGCCTCATTACCGATAAAAAAATAAGCTGCTTTATATTATTATATATAAAAATATAGCTTAGAGCCACATCTTGAAAATGAAAACTAAAAAATAGCTGTCTCTAAAATAAACATCAAGAATTCCTTCAGTAAGCTGGTAACCAGTTTTCTATATAACTGCGACCGATACCAGCTGTATAATCAACTGGCCGGCTATTTTCATTAGAGCATAATGAGATCCTGGACCGAGTTCTTAAGGTCTTCTGTGGAAAAACAAGGGACAGTTAAACTTAACACCCTGCAATTTAAGTATATATCAAGAAAAGTGGTGACTCAAGACTCGATAGTACCTACATGTATGTATATTTGAGGTTGATTTGAAGAAGAGACGGTGGGAAATACAGTAATTCGCTGCACAGTCAAAGAAGAGGCCAGAAATTAAACGGTGTTTACGTGACTTATATATATGCAGCGGTCATCTTAATACCATAATAAAATTGTGTCATGTTGAAACGACAGTTCAAAAGTCTGCAAAACAACTAAATTCTACTCATTATGGGTGGCCACATTATATATATTTGGGATGGTTAGGGCGTCACTAAGCCAGGTTACTGAACTGGTGATGCTGTGTAATTAGTCCGAATTATTTTTTTTGACACTCCAACCAACTTACAATAGACAAGTTCAGTTATAGATTTATCCCTGAAGATGAATAAATGTCAACAAGAAAATCGTTTCTTCTCATACAATAAGCATAAGTTAATAACCTTACATAGCAGCTTAAATTGCAGATAATTGTTAGTTTTTATAAAATTTGCTTAAATCGATAAGGTTACATAACAGCTTAAATTTCAGCTAACCTAGCTGGCATGCTATTCACTCCAGCAATATGACGGTCTAATGAGAGCGCAAACGTCAAGAGTCTTCGACCTCTGCATCACGACATAAACGTGCTAAATTCGTCGCAGCAAGACAAACTCATCGTGACAAACCACTGGATTGTTTGTACTAAGTTGCGGCTACGCTGGTTGGTTTCGTTACACTAGACGATTTATCGAACCAAATCGATTGTCCAGACTTTGTATTAGGATTTTTCATAAGATTATGTTTTAATGATTGAGATGCATATTGTAAGCAAATACCCCAAAATCCATTTCATTGATTTAAATACACTACTATCAATGCTGGTAAAGAAATAGTTATTGAATATGGTATGAAAAATATAGTATTGAATAATTTATGGTATGGTATGAGACTAATTTATATTATTTTATGGGGTTTGTTTATATATAATAAGTAATACGGCTAAAATACTATTATTTTGTCTACGTCTGTTTAGTAAGGTATATTTAAAAACTAACATTCAATTTAGATTCAACTTTTGTAAATGTTTTTGCCTTAAAAAGTTTTTACTAATGTGTGTGTATTAGGCTTGAATAATTGAATATTTTAGACCACAATAGGATCTCCATAATAATTTAAAAATTCAGCATCACTTTTCTTAAGAAAATAAAGCAATACATAATCACATTTTGTGTCTCGGAGAATTTGCTCGGACAGTGTGTAATAGACATTACAACACACTACATAACATAGTAAGAGCATACTGTATGAAAGGATTTTACGCTCAACTCAACTTTGTATAGGAGTTAGTATGTGGGACACTTATATGAGAGAAGCAAACAATGACCAAATCTAGGACGTTCAAATTGACCTACGAATAATAGGACCAGTATTAGGTAGATAAGTCGATGAATCTATTGAAAGCAGCGAGTAAGTTTCGTTTATCTTGTAAAATAATGGTAAACGGGCAATTGCTCCCCTCCTTCGCCATAAAAATTTAAAATTTATGATATAACATAACACTCAATACCCTTAAACCTAAAGTTACCTTGATTCGAAGAATAGGTTGTTAAAATTTTGAAAAATAACAGCATCAAAAAAGTTTTAAGCATTTAATATGTTGTGGAAATACATAGGGTGCACAATATTAATTATCGTTTCGATCAAAAATTCAATTTTGTAAACAAAATTAAAAGCACAATAGAATATTATGAATTGTCTCTTCTATTTCAAATAATGTTGAATTGACATTGGTGGTGTAGATTTAGGTCTTCTAAAAAGGTACATCAAACAACAAAAGTATTTTTTATATATAACAGTAAATGTATTTTATAAGCAGCGATCAAAAACACGAAACCCAGAAACAATAGATTATTTAATTTACATAATATATTCGTACAATTTGTGTAGGTTTTCTACTCTCATGGGAATGCCCGCAAAGCCTACGAAATTCTTGAATGAATAATTTTAAACTGCGGTCAATAGCCTTAAGAAAATGTAGGCCAAGAGGCCCTGCCTTGAACGAAGGCTTTAATCACTACTGGTTATAAAAACATAATTAAATTAAACCCTGATATTATCTTTCTAACAGTAAAATTGTATTGTGTGAAAATCTTACACGAAAATCGTCTAATTGTGACAATGTTCGGTGAATGAGAGAAAGGTCAAAATCAGTGAAAAGAATAGTGTTGAATAAGATATTTTTGGGAGATTTCTTTGATGTGTGATGATCACTCTTGATTTGAAATAAATTTATTGAATTATTATAATTATAATAAATGGTATTTAAAAATGATTGAATTATTATTATTATTAGAAAATAACAATAATACACATGCCAACCGTAGTTGATAAGGTTGTGTAATTTTTATGCAAAAGGGAAAATTAAAAATATATGTATATCCAATTATACTTTAATTGTATAACTTTTATTACATTTCATTGCTTGATTAATTATATTTTTATATATACTACAAATTCATTAAACATTGATTTATTTATATAAATATTTTATTATTATCAATAATAAAATAAGCATTTGCCGTTTTCACTCGAGTGATTATATGTATAATACTCTAATCTAAAGTTAAAGAACAAGCGTTGATTTATATATATGTATAATAATCTTATGCAGAAAAAGGTTTGCCATGAATATCCGAGCTATTCTTTTTCTTCTTCTTCTTTTATTAGATGGCGTCCGTGACTGGCTATATGGCCGTCAACAGCCAATGTCCGTATGTTTTCCGAGATATTCAAAAGTAACTTTATGATTGAAACATACTCTTTATCCAGCGGATGTTAAAGTCATCAAAGGTCAACAATCCGACAGTAGGTCAGTTTTGAACAGGAAACTGAGCCAAGTTTGGCCATTTCATATTCTTTGGAATTCTAAATAACCCAATTGCTTCCAATGACTATTGCTTTCGGTTTTATGAGGAAAATGTTTTTACGATCTCCTTTCTTAAGAATACTCTGTGGATATGAATATCCCACATGAGGAAAATTAGTAAAAATAATTGAAAATCCTTTCCGTATATTTCTATAAACAATACTCAATTCATTTATTGCTGTTTACACATTGGTTGACTTAAGTATAGGACATAGTTTTGGGCGTTTCAGCAAGTGGGAGGCAGACCGAGGCTTTTCATAATGTTGTTTTTTTTATATTTATAGAATTGGTACCTACATTGTCTACAATCTACCTATTTGTAAACTATAAATACGACTGCCTCAGTGGCGCGGTGGTCCAAGCCTCACTTGCGGCTCAAGAGGTAGCGGGTTCGATTCCCGCTGAGAGGTCAAGTGTTTGTTTGTTCTGCAAGTACTTTCTCCTTTGTCAGATATGTCTATTCAAAAAATCCATATATTATATTAAGTAACTAAATCAAATGTCTAGTACCTGAAACACAAGCTTAGAGCTTACCTTTGTTGTGTTGTTCTTTCTTTCTTTTTACCATGGGGCTTGTTGTTTGGCATGTTGTGTGGATTGTACGGAAATGTGTATTTATTTAGAATACAATATAATCTACGTTTATAAAACTGACTTCAACATTTTGAATTCCAGAGTTGCTCTCGATTTCTCTTCTCTTCTCTTTTTCTCTGATCATCAGATTTTGCCATGATGACAGTGCCGGCATTTTTCGAGGAGAAAAATACACACAACACACCCACAACCTTCGGAATGAAATTCTAGTGTACTCCTGATCCAACACGTCTTTTTAATCTCTCTCGTCAAGAGATAAGTTCCTGTGTCCCAGTTGCAGCGTACATAGTGTTTATGTAAGCTTTTGCTAACTGCGCCACTGAAGCAGAAAAAGTCTAGTATATGTTTTTCATCATCTCCAATCCCATAAGCGTAAATAATCCGGTGCATATGAATAATATGTTAATATGTTTATGAGTTTGTCGACCCGCGCTTTATCACCATAACTCGAATATAAAATATTACAAAACTAGACATGTAACAAACTGATGATTTTAAAAGTCATTCGTCACGCATTCAAACGGTTTGCTGAGCTTTACTTGAAATAAATGGCTGTTTCTCATAGCTCGAGTTTAATGAACTACAGTTCTTCGGATTATTCTTGCCGTAGGTTATTTTAACTTAAGCATGGTCGTTTGCCTTGTCTTTTTCTTAGAAGATTTTTTCATGTTTCGTAATGTGGTCCGGAGAAGCCATCTTCTAGGCCCTCATGCTCCATCTTAGACCAAATCGTCACTTTACATCAGGTGAGATTGTGGTCATAATCAGTAACAAAAAAAAAATGAATATAGCAAGAAGCTGAAATAGTCTCATTATTTTAGAAAAAAATATGATAGCGAAAAACAAATATGACCCTTGTGCTTAAAAATATGGATTTAAGTTAGCTAGAAAAATAACGTATAGATTCTTATGAATTTAAAATGGGTAAAATTAGCTATTTTTTCATAATAAATTAGAGATAAGGGTGGGAAAAAAAAACCGAGCTAACAAACATTAACCTCATACTTTTGGAAGTGGCTTAGAAATAAGTTATGTATCCTATTTAAAACTAATTATTTCTGCTATAAAACCAAATACTTTTCGAGGTTGGCTTAGAAATAAGTTCATCAGCCAAAGGATGTCCATAGCTGGGCATAGGAGCTCCCTCAAAGATTTCCAGTAATTTCGGCTATTGGCAGCCTGTATCCACCGTGAGCCCGCGGCCTTCACCAGGTCGTTTTTTTTCTAATTTTTGATAAGCCTTCATTTGACCACAATCTCACCTGATGTAAAATGACGATGTGGTCTAAGATGGAGCATGAAGGCCTAGAAGATGGCTTCTCCGGACCACATTACGACACACGAAAAAATAGCTTCACGCACTGGCCCAGCCCGGAGGGTGGTGACAAGCCGCGGCCGAAGCCTCCCACCAGAGACTGTCCTACTAGTCGGTGGACGTCCTAGCTGCGCTTGTCGATACGCGTTCTTCATTCTATAACTTTTTGGCCCAACACCATTAGAACCTACAACGAATTCTCTCGCTTAGTGTAAAATGAGACGTTACCGCTTGGAATGTCCAACAAGTTTCGCAACTACTCCACAATTTTGACTGCTTTTCAAATTCCCCACTTGAAAAGATCGTCAATTTAACATTATATTACGGAGAGTGGTTATTTGACCCGCACCTTATTTGTGTAAAGTATAGTTAAGTAACATAGTAGTGGCAGAGCTTTAGCTGAGTAATGACGGGAGGACAGAGGAGGTCATTCACCTCGGGCTAGGCGATGGACTTGTATGGATTCTAGAAAAGCTTAAAATCTATTGTAAAACTCCGTCGAGTTTCAGACTTTTAGAAAGTAGTTTAGTAGTCAGTATTGTATCTGAACTTGAGATAAGCGTTTAAGCGAGTATTCAAACCAAAGAGTGTTCTAATTAATCACCTATGAATTTCCTAAGTTCGTCGTGACAAATTTTTGGCTTTAAAATGGAATACCCAATTTTGTATTTAGTGTCGATGTTCTTTCAAAATTAAAGAAGAGGCATGCACAATGTGCAGTAAATTTAGTGTAACCAAGTAGGTATGTGATAGCAAAATATATTGGTTTTACGCTCTAACACAAAATACTGCGCCATATTTTGACTTCTATTATTGTTAAAATTATTTTATTTCAAAAACTACTTACAATACTTTCTTATGTTAGCATTTTTTAGCCTACGTATAAACTAAAACTAAAATCTATTTCGTACCTCCTATTTAACCTTCCTTAAGAATCTTAGCAAAAGAAAAGTTAATTAAAAGTCTTATCCACATTAACTTGATGGTTAGAAGCACCTGCCCACCGACTAGGCTGGATCTAGCTCTCGGAAATAGTTGAAAGCAAAAAACATCGCCTGAGGTGATCGGTACTCCAACTGGCAGACATCGTTACTTACATCTAACATGGGTACAGAAGTTTATGTTGTTGTTTTAGAAAAATACGTATAAATACGCTCTTACGATTAGATTTCGAGAGACAGAAATAGTTTCAAACAACCAAAATGGGTTTAGAGATTAACATAAAAAAATACGCGGAAATAGTTGAGAGCAAAAACAAAATGAGATGATCAGTATTCCATCTAGAAGAGCCTTTGGACGATACATCCCGTGGTATGAAACTGGTATGGTATGGTATGTATGGCAGTATGGTATGGATTAGGTAAGCCAATTTTATAATACCCGTTAGATATCCTAATTAAATAAGATCGCTTAAATGCGACTGATATGTTTATTCCTGAGCCTGGGGTTTATATGTTTTTTAAAATTGAGGACTGTTGAAATACTCGACTTGAGAGTCCATGCCCAGCGAATTTTCCTACCTCTAATGTAAACAAAATATTGTGTGTATTTATTAAAAAATTGTCAAAACTAATGGCCAAATAAAAAAAATTGTCAAAAGTTGTTGTTGTTTCTTTTTGTACACAATTTTGAAGAAATTTAACCGTTTATGTAAAAGCATCATAACATAACACAAGTGCAGTAATATCTATGTGTCGAATATCGATTACAAAATACCATTCAAAACGGTCCAGCAAACAGATCAGAGTTGGAAGACCGATTAAAATGTGTACACGGCCTTAATTGTAGGACAAATACGAGATTGCAAGATGTTTGTAGGCACTCACGGTGTTTGTCAATAAACGGTAGCTCATAATCACTAATATTTTAGTACTATGTCATGTCTTTATATGAAGTAAAATTAGTAGCTTTTCTGCAAGGCTAACTAATGTGCGGGTTTCTTTACGGTCTCTTCTTTGAATTTTAAAGAAAAGTTTTGATACCATTTTTTTTCAGCGCCATTCTCACTAATGCTACCTTCTAGGTCTTCATGTCCCATCTTAGACCACATCGTCATTTTACATCAGGTGAGATTGTAGTCAAATGAAAGCTTATCAAACATAAAAAAAAAATACTCCCACATATAATCCTTCAACAGCATTCAATTGTTTAATTGTCTACAGTAGTCAATAGAATCTGAAAAATATAAAATGCAATGAAATAATGTTTGAGTTTTGCATAACCGCACTACAAGATTCCATGCTCCTGACAATTGGAAACCATCTTCACGATTGAAGTTCCTATATTTAGTAATTTCAATAGCCTCCCGAACCAATCTAGGTATATAGTGCCGCTCTGTTGAAATTACCCGTGGGTTATGCAACTCAATCCAGTGATTGGAACCAGGCTCCAGTAAATGTTGTGCAATTGCAGACTTATGGACATCTGCGTTCTTCACTGCCTTAATTTGTTCACCTACACAACACGCGATAGTTCTCTTGGTCTTCCCTATATATGAGCTCCCGCAGCTACAATCCACTTTATAAACACCTGATCTTCATAATGGAAAGTTATCTTTCGGCGTTTGCAAGTAGTTTGCGATTTTCTTGATGAATATAAAACCTAGAATGAGTAATGAACGGTTTTATTCCTTTCAAAACAATTTCTTCCGTACAACGTTTGTATGGAAATAATATAAGTCAGGAAGGTTGTGGACGGCGGTGGTAAACAAAATAAAACATAAAATTTACAAAAATAAAAACATACGAACTAAAAATACATTTACTAACTGTAAATAGATAAATACATTTATTTTGTGACTTCAATCAAAATGATTCATAGTAGGTAGGTAAGTTAAACACCAAATCGGCCCAAATGTATTATGATTCCATCTGCGCTTGACATGAAATAATTTCCATATCTCATCTACCTGACCGAACAATGCGAAGTATGATGGATGCCCTAGAGCCCACCGGTGGGTCACTAGACGCGCATGTGCATATGTCGTTGCATTATTGTAAGTGTGACGCAAAAGCTGCAACTTATTCGCACCTTTAGTTGAATTCATCTTGTGACTTGCAAAGATAATATTTAAATGTATAATAATTAACGTGTTCCGTAGGTACTATTTGTAGGCAAAATTTGTAGTTTGGAGGAAGGAATTGAATGAACCTTAATTTCTTCATAGTGACTATATTATGTGAATGTAACTTTATATGTACGTATTTGGAAGTTTCTTCAACTGCTTATATGCTGCTGCTATTTGGATTATTTTATTTAATGCTAGATAAGCCTTCATTTGACCACAATCTTACCTTATGTAAAGTGACGATGTGGTCTAAGATGGGACATGTAGATGGTTTCGCCAGACCACATTACAAAACACGAAAAAATCGTTTCACGCACTGGCCCAACCCGCAGGGTGGTGACAAGCCGCGGCCGAAGCCTACCACCAGAGACTGTTCTTATATTGGTATAAGAAAGAATCTCGAGGATGTATCATGATTTCGGGGGGCAATCAGCTTTTTCAAAGTGGACTAAATTCTGGAAGGAAAGTTTGTCTATCTATATATACATAAGGGTTCAAAAGATTTCGCTACACGTAAATACATTACATATAGATATAAATGCGACTAAGTAAAACAGTTGTTTGTCCTAATTGATATTGTAAGACTTTCTTTGATTTATTAAATAAATTATTGATTGCATCATGAAGTATATGTAACCATTATATTAATACATAATACACTGTATCAGTTCCAACCATCATTATTCAATAACACTTCAATGGGCTGTTTTTTCTGTAAATTGTCATAAAATACTTTAAAAGGGTAATATGTAATTTTTTATACAGTCTATATTATAAAACTATTAAGTATCTACGTTCACTCAATGTACCCTCATTCTCTCCATTCAATAAGTTCAATCGGCCATCTGTTTGGTTAATGGTCACACGGAACGCTAAAAGTGAGCAATCTGTGCAATTTGCACTGCGGTCACACAATGGCAAGTCATGTGCACTCAAAGGGTTCGCGTCATTGGGAACTCTAGTGTACAGTGAGCGGACAACAGCTAGGTAACGTTCTATTTTTGACAAGCTTTGATTTTAATTGAATGTAGGTCTATATTGGAACTAGAATATCATACCCCCCACCTTCAGTATCCATTTTCAATAATGATTGATTTGTTTAAAATCAGGCAAATTTACCTTTTTGCAAACTCAACATTTTAGAAATTCAATAAACGCCATAGGCCATCTGTGTTTTAATACTCATTTTGAACTCTTAAAGTCAGCATTTTGTGCAATTTGCGCACTCACAGGGTCATTTTGAACTCTCTTACGTGCAGTGAGTGTATGAATTTATGTAAATCCAGGAAAATTTCAACTTAGGTAAACCAACTTAGTGGATAAAAATTGTAGATTATTGAATATAATTTTAAATCTGCTATACTAAATCTTGTCAAATTTTAATAATCCTAATACGAACGTGTTTTATTTAAAAATAAATTATAAAATCACTTTGATAATAGTTCAGAGTTATTTAAAAAAATATACGCTTAAATTATTGCGCTTTCTTCTGTCCAGTCGTGGATATAAAAAAAAACCGCCATGCTCTCTGTAGCATTCAAATTAATAAGAACGTGTAGTTGCAGAAGCATAGTATTCTTTTATAAATATAAATTTAAAATTTAAGAAAAAGTAAAACACCATGCGTGCGACGCGATACGCTTTCATTTGATACCCCACACGAGTATATTTGCAGATTTTCGGTTTTCCTTCCCCACTCTCACCCCCATAACTTTTAAAAGGCACAACCGATATTCATGAAACTCACAATGAGTCATTATAATTAGTCATTAATATTTTATTTAATATTGTACCTTCTAATTATTTTATCAAAGTTATTTTCCATCCAAAGGTTGCCTGGAAGAGATCGCACTTTAGCGATAAGGCCGTTGGTAAATTTGTTTTCCTACGCGTTGTTGTATTACATTTCCCTGTGTGTGCAATAAAGTGTTTTTGTATTATAATGTATT
The DNA here is from genome assembly GCA_929108375.1 of Gymnoscelis rufifasciata. Classification (NCBI taxonomy): domain Eukaryota; kingdom Metazoa; phylum Arthropoda; class Insecta; order Lepidoptera; family Geometridae; genus Gymnoscelis; species Gymnoscelis rufifasciata. The sequence continues at coordinate 3,170,031 of OV815302.1, read as the reverse complement.
TTAAAACTCAATTTACAATTTTATTGTCACTTTGGTATTACTTTATACACTAGAAGATGTTATGAAACGTCGATTTTTATCAGCAACACGTTCCCGTCTCTTAAGCAAAAAAGTAACATGGAAAACGCCTTCCTGTTTATAACAGTTTTGTTTGTACCAGCTATTTCCCTGCACTGTGGTAGTAAACTGTCCAAGTATTGACACAAATACAGCCGCAGCGCCTCAATGTGCAAGGAAGCAGCAGCGGCCAGGGCTTTGTGTACTTGTATTCCTATGGATTATGGACATGCAATATTGCATATGCTACTTAGGTGCTTTAATACAAATCTACAGGAAACGTATTTTGGACAAGCATCTGATTCTGACTGACACTGTTGTTGATGAAGTACCACTGCACTAAGGATGAAGGATTGTCCAAAAAATTATGTACTTACTATATAATTAAAATATGCATTTATTCAGTAACGTGTTTTTTTTTCTTTTTTTTTGGTTGTTGAGATCTTTCTAAAGATTTATTTAAAAATACTTCACTCAGTATGTACATAATTTTTTGGAAGATCTTTTTATATTAGTGTTTCAATAAATGTATGTTCGGAAAGCACTTTCTCCTTGGTCTCAGTTTTTCATATCTTCTTATATAAAATTCTCGTGTCACAGTTTTCGTTCCCGTACTCCTCCAAACGGCTTGACCGATTCTCATGAAATTTTGTGAGCATATTGAGTAGGTCTGAGAATCGGTCAACATCTATTTTTTATTTTGCAAAACAACGTTTGCTGGGGTCTGCTAGTGTATAAATAAAATCTATAATATAATATTGTAGTCTATTATATTCATTATTATCAGTACCATCAGTATCATATCTAGGACCCGTAACACAAGCTTAGAGCTTACCACGGGGCTAAATGTTGTTGTGTGGATTTTCCGGAAATATTTAGTAATACCATCTTGGTGCTTAATACACTCCAAGCAAAAGCACCTATGTACGTTCCCACTAGGACACATGCACTTCTTGCTTTATGAGACAGATTACACCTTAATTCACCACACTGGCCAAGTGCGGGTTGTATCTAACATGTTCTTCAAACTCTTCAAAGTTTTCAAAACATGCCGATTTAATCACGATGTTTGCCTTCACCGTTAAACGTGTTTACCGACTAACTAGATATCAAATATACTTACTGAATATTATTGAAGTATTATAGTATTTTTTATAATACTCGTACACAGAATAACAGTAGCAAAATATGTTTTCAAAACTTCAAGGCCGATATTATAGTATTTAAACTGATAATGATATAAAAAACGTAATAGCTAATGAGTTTTCTCTAAACATTGTATTTAGTCTTCTTCAACTCAACAATTTTTCGTTAAAATTTCACTCATATTTTGTCCATCCGGCTTACAACAGCAGATGCATTTTGCAAGTCCAAATTATTTACATAATGCAAGTCTGACCGCTGCTTGGTTAATTTTGGGAGGTGAGGTGTAATAATTGTAATTATTGGAGATAAAACCTTTTTCAAAAACTGCTTAGCTCTTTTAAAGTAGGGTTTTGAGGCACAAAATTGGTAGAGGAGTAAAACCTTAAATTACGGACGCAAAACGCAAAGCTGCGCGTTTAAATCTTTTCTGAGGTGAATTGATAAAATGTTTTGGGCTACAGTATAACAACAACTACTTTGTAACACGCAATGAAATATTATTTAGATATCTGTATTTATACGTAACACGGATTGATATAGATTTTTGTGCAATTTATAATGTTGATATTTGTAATTGTTTGACGAAGAACGCTAGAAACTTGCGCACAACATAATTTGCACAAATCCACACATAAAAAGGCACTCTTATTTTTTCATGAAAATGATCTTTCTTTTAGTATGTGTATGGAAAATCGTTAGTTGATGAATTTACTTCCGGCACCATCATCGGTTGATCAATTAACTAAACATAATACATTCCAACAGCCGTTGATGATTTTCTTTAAGTTAATCAATTTACTTTAATTGTAATACTAGGCAATTAATCAACTGACGGTTTGTATTATGTTCTGGTGACATATACATATATGTATTTCATACGAAACAGTTACAGGAAAAAAAAACATTATCCTTATGCTAGTGCAGTAACTTTGACTACTTTGACAGAAATATACATTAACAATTTATAATTAATTAAATATCAATAATTGTAAGAAAGTCACCACTAAAAATAATAAGCAAAATATAAAACAAAAACAAATAAATTGTATGACATTTTTGTGGATGACTAAGTGATTTCATTGTTATTGAATTTTTATAAGTTTCTATGAAATATAAAGCTTCTTTAGACCTATCTCCAACATAACTTAAGGCATACCAACTTTTTCAGGCTTTGCGTGAGAGCCTGTGAGGGTGTAAAGTTACGGAATCACGACACGTCATGTATGTCAGGTAAATAGCGAGTCATTACGGATCGGGAATCCTTTCCGTGGGAACGCCGCCAGGTGGCACTAGTTCATCAAGGCTTTTTTTTCTAAAACCTTCGTAGGGTGGATATAAGTTGAGATTGTCGTTTCTATTTTTCTGTCTTCAACTCTGCTTCTTCATATCGAAATATCAGCTGCGAAATGTCTATACGAGTATAAACCCTCATAGAGTTTCAGTTATTTCGGTGGTGCAGCCTGCGTAAACCGTGTACTCAACTTTTACCATGTCCATTGTCCATACATCTAACTCTATTTCAAATTGTAATATTCAATATCTTATTTTATTAAATTTTATAATAGGAATTAAGTAAAATATAAGTAAATAAAGAGTATTTTTTTTTATATTTCAATTTTTTTCAAGCACTTACTTGGCTTGATTTAAAAGCACAAGTATAAGATATTGTGCCAAAATCCTGCCTAAGCTAAAATTTCGTATAACATAGTGTTGTTGAAATAAAAATAAAGGTTATGCTCACGTATTTATTAAGTATAAATGTACCTTAATGTTGATTTTTTTAAATAGTAAGTTACTTGTTCCGTTGCTGTAGCGTATTTAAATAAATAAATGAAAGAAATCTCTTACACAAAGTTTTCTGATATTTTCCGGTTACCCGTTTCAATTTATAATATTGTTAATACCATGTTAATGTTATAAGTAATATCAGTTACGATTGCTTCGTTTAAGAAATATTCCATTAAAAGATGAATACTGAATGTGTGGTAACCCTATCAAGACTGATTGAAGGGAAACATAACCCTATTGTAACATATTTTGGGATACATTTAATAAATTGAAGAAAGCAAAGGCTTTTAGGGTTATTTCCGGTAGCAGCGAGACCTGTGAGATTCCGTGATTTCGCGAATTCGCATTACTTTTTAATGGTGCAAATTATGAGCTCCAGTTTCATACAGCTTCCTGTTATTTTGGAAGACATTTGTTCATGTTACTTTGTTTAGTTGAGCCTTATACATTGTTTTATGTTCAGTGGTTTTGCTCTTATATTGAATCGAGTAATAATGTATTTCAGTGGGACTGTTATCCTTTCAGTAAAAAGTATTAAACATTAATAATACAAGGTGTTTCAAAATTGGTGTATAAAGCTGAATTGGTGTAAATGGCACGCAACAGGTGAACATATTTTGTTTTACAAAATTTCAATTTGGGGGTCTTTTTTTCGAAAAAGGTCTCTTATTCCCAAGCCAAAGTAATCTCTAACCCATGTTTAATCTTGTATCAGTAGTTTAATTTATTTGATCCCTGAAAGAAGTTAAATAAAGTCTTTAGTCGATGTTTATAAGTGATTATTATCATAATACTAAATGACATAGGTTTTACTTCCATTGATACATTTCAAGGTAATTTCACAGCGACAAATGGGCTACCAAATTGAAAAATCGTAGAACAAAAATTACTCGTCTTGAGCTCACCTTTTGGACCACTTTCACTTTATATATAAATTTTAAACACAATTTTAACACTCTGGATAAGTATTGAAAAACGTATTAGAGCTACGTATAAAAGTAATGTAAGTACTTTGCAAATGCATTACCATTGTTCTTATAATTTTTTGTAGTGCACACATATGTTGCAACATAGACATATAAATAGTTTAGTCGTAAATGTTGTAATGTGTTTTTCAAATAGTTTAGATATAAATAGTTTAGTCGTAAATGTTGTAATAATAAAAAAATAAATATATAGGCAGAGAAAAACCTACAACTCGAAAATAGAGTAAGTGCCAATACGTTATATCACTTATATCTTCAAATAGTTTATATTTTGAGAAAAAAAAATATCAGTCAAAAATGCTTAAAACAGTAAATACTGACCAGACGGAAATGCCAAAGAAATAAGTCCAAATATTTACTTATCTCTGAAATTAAGATACAAGATACGAAAAAATGCTCAAAGAAAGTAGGTATGCGCGGCGCCTTTGATCTCTTTGAGGCTATAAAATATTTACCTTTTACCCGACTCCCAAAAGATAATAAGGATAATACTATTCACAACAAAGTTGTTAAACTTTCTTCAGTTAATACAATTGAAGGGGATCTATTGTTGTATAACAATTAAACAATGCTGTCTGTTGGTTGTTAAAACCTCTTACTCATCTTTGAAAACGCTAACATAACTATATTTTCTGTTAAAATAATTTATTCCATGTTGGTGTGACTTTTTCCAGTAAATAACTAAATAAATAGTTGGTTTATTATAGCTAGACAAGCACAATTTCAAAGAACATCGACTTCATGTGTAAAATATTTGCGAATTTATAATCCGAAGTATTCATTTTTACCACTGATTAACGACCAACGATGGTGAAACAGGTCTGTAGTATAGTCAGAATTTGTACCAAATTAACTCTTTCGCGGGTAGGTTAAGGTTCAGATAGCGGTATCTCGGTGGTGACAGGTTGCTAACGACCGAATTTACTGGTAATCTATGAAGGAGGCCTATGTCCAGGAGTGGATATTCTACAGCTGAAATGATGATCATGATGAACTCCTTCGCTAAGTTAAAAAAAGCTCAATGAATCATCTTATTTTATTTAAATTAAATTCCCCAACGCGTCTGTCTCTCCTTATATACGCGTGAAACTCAAAAACTACTTAACGGATCTCTATGCGGTTGTAATATAAAATCGATTGATTGTTATTCTGTTTAAATATAAAATGCAAGTTCACTTTCATTAATTCTTCGCAATTGTCTTTCAAACCACTTCCTGCGCCCGTTTAAGATAGAAGATTGATAGTTATCAATAAACCACTTATGATCAAAATTAAATGTTAAACCGCATCCATGAATGGTACTTCCGGTGAAATCCTGCGCGACAAAAAAACGCATCTAAACAAACACATGACCAAAGATATTAAACAGAGGTAGATACTCCCTTTCAATGGATCGATGGATTTATTCCATAAAAATACTCCTCTTTTATAACAAAGTTCGATTATTTCATGGAAAAAATAATTAAGAACTAACATTAACTTTAATATAGTATCACCATTATTAAAATATCTATGTTATAGTCTCTAAGTACTTAAGGTTTTCAAAACGGACTACGACAACATAATTGGACCTAAAGGGTTCTTGTTTTATTTTAAATACTAATCATATACTTAGTAAATTACTAAATATAATAATATTATTACTAAGTAAACTATTTGAAAACTATCTAAATAACCTTTTGTCGATTAAAATGTAATTAAGACTATTTTTAGGCTCCTTAGGAATATACATATATCTTAAGTTTTGTAAGTTGGCCTATCTATATTTTATTAGTCTTTGGCTTCTGCAGTTTGGAGGATGAGAATAAAGGCAGATGGCGCCACAGCGGAAATCGAAAGGGATTTTTTATTTATAAAAACTAAGAACAGAGGTTTATAAACAAAAAATAGTGAAAGCCCATTCAATTATCGTGAGAATATCGGTGTTTGTAAAAATATGATAATAAAGTATTTTGAAGATTTGGTTAAAAAATATGAATGAGTCATATCGGCTGTTTGCATATGTAGGTTGTAACCAATGAGATTTATTATTATGTAACTATGACTTTGCGAGGATCATGAATACCTACGAAATAAAAATGAAAAAAAAACTTCAATTATCATCAGTAAAAGTAAAGTTAACATTAGCTTTGGGAGGTTTTGTCTGTTCACGTCCGTAAGTGGTAACCCTCTGAATCCTTACACGTGACCTCCGGGTGGTGCTAAGAACAGTCTCTGGTGGTAGGCTTCGGCCGCGGCTTGTCACCACCCTCCGGGCTGGGCCAGTGCGTCAAGCGATTTTTACGTTATTCGTAATGTGGTCCGGAGAAGCCATCTTCTAGGCCTTCATGCTCCATCTTAGACCACATCTTCACTTTACATCAGGTGAGAATGTGGTCAAATGAAATCTAATCAATAATAAAAAAAATAAAAAAAAGCTTCTCCACTAGGCGATGTGTATAGTGGAAATGAAATAGTTATTAAGAGAATTATTATTTACAATTCCCATTTAAAAAAGTAAATGAGAAAATCAAAATTAAAACTTAAAAGAGACGGATTATACTGGATCAATTGATAGACTTTAGCCACAAATGATATAAGGAGACTTTGAAATTGAATAATTAATTCCTTAGCAAATTCGCCAGAAAATTGACAATAGCGTCTTCTTGGACCAGAACCCATGACTACATAAACAACAGGTATTCTGGTTAGTCTATCTGTTAGCCCGTCGAAAAATAAAGGACGCAAAAAATACTTCGCTTTATCAATTTAATAAGAAAGTGCCTTGATATAGAGCATCAACTATGGAGTATACATTAGCAAATTACCCCGCAATATGATAATATTCAATGAGTCCTATGTCCAGGTGTGGAAGACCTAAAATTAAAAGAATGATTATATAAATAATTTTCCAGCCAATAATATTAGCACTTGTCAGAGGGTGTAATTGATATTAAGGATGATAAATTGTTTACATTTAAAACGGGATATTTACCATGATTCATTGAGTTTTGATTTACCCGATATTTCGGCACGGCATGCGCCTTGATCACGGTTGATATCGGGAAACACAAAACTCAATAAATCATATTAAACTCAGTAAATATACCGCTATCAATCTAAATTATGTTGTAAACCGTGTTTGTTTAAAATTTCTTAAGTTTAATTATTATAAAAACAATCTCTATTAAATAAAAACTGATTCATAAACAGGCAACATAAGTACATTAATTTAATGTTCTTAATTTTCCTAGAATCACATAATACGCTTTTGGGCCTTTTTTTAAGTAAAATTAAATCATTTGGGGTTTATTAAACCCCAAATGATTTAACCGTTGATGAAATAACCGTTTTCGCCCACACACCGATAACAGTTTCATACGTAAATAAACTTAAACTGCCCATGTAAGCGTTTAAGTAAAACAATAAACTTTATAAAACATTTATCACTTAATCTCAAAGATACGGTGGTCCATTTGACAAATGGGCATCGCGAGGCCATAGAATAATAAATTTGCGAAGATCAATATACAAGATCCTTTATTTTATAATCTCCTGTTAAGTTGAATCATCTCATCACTAAAGTAATGTTGATTTTTATGATGATGGAAAAAAGTTTACGACATTAAAAAACAATATCTTCTGGAATGGGTGTTTTCTATGTATCATATGTATGTATTTACAAAAAAAATATGTATCTATGTAGTATATCAGTCACCTAACCCATAGTACAAGCTCTGCTTAGTTTGGGGTTAGTTGATGCTGTGTGAGGAGTCCGGAAATATTTATTTATTTAAATAGGCTTCCTTCAATAGGCATGATGACTATATATAAAATGTACTGTACTGATGTTCTGTTTAGTCCGTCAGATATAAGCGTTGCATAGCCTACATATATTACAACAGCTGAAAAAAAAACGATATTATAAGAGTAATACAAGCGTTTCAGCCCACGGAAATCCATGTTTTATTAATTTATCCGGAGGGGTTCTTCCGTGATAAAATTTACAAGAAATCATGAAATTCTTAACCGAATAAGGCCTAATTTATTTTTAACAAGTTAAATCGAAGCTTGTCTCAATATGCCATTTTTATTACAAAGATCTAAGGTTCAAATTGCTTAGCTAAGATAAGATTTGTCTCGTGTGTAGGGATCGTGGGAGATTCCCGCAGGTGGCATAAACAGATGCACTTGCCATATTTATAAAGTTTTTTTGTCTTGAATCAATTTTAAATATTTGATATAATTTACATTTGAAATGAGATGATGCGTAGGTAAAGTAGGGTCACCGACAAAGTTAAATGAAACCAGTACTATAAAGCCACTTCCAGCCAGTCATTTATATTACATGTTTTGAATAGACATAGAAAGTCCTAGAACTTTAGGGTATCTACTTCCATAGATTATCTAAACCTGTAACACATTGAAAACTAATACAGGGATAAGATACATAGAAAATACTTTACTACACACAACAAACAAATAAACAATACAATAAGAAAAAAATGCGTAATGAGAGGTCTTATTCATCAAAACAATTTCATTCATCAATCAGGGATAAGTGCGCAAAGAATACTATAACACCATTTTTAGTCTTAGTAAAGATGTTTTATTTTATTTATGTATTACTTTATGTTATATACTACACAGAAAGATGTCCATTGGAGCACTTTCTGTCAGTCGGCCTCTTTGTTTCAGCTAATATCTGAAAAGATAGCACCTCTTTTGGACGGACCTCATTGCATAAAACTGGTGTTTTAAAAGTAAACTAGCCTACTTCTATTGTAGTAAAATGATATAATTTCCGCGGAAAACACGATAATTTAATGGTTATCAGCATGTTATGATAATTTTATTCAAAGCACATTCACCAAATCGCACCTGTTCTAATCAATCAGTGATACCAAGGTGCAAAACCCGATTCCAACGCCTCATTTACAGTCAGCCGAGGGCTAAAAATAAACCAAATATATCGATAATGCCTTAAATTATGCCCTTAGTGTTCTAATCCTGACCTACATCACCTGCCCAACCTATATTTTACGAAATATGGGTCATTTTATAAAAAATACTTAAGTTTGTACCTTACTGCTACAGTTCTAAAAATCAAGTTTGAAAAACTGGGCTATATTCAAAATATCATAAGTAATGAATCTTCGAAATCGTTGTATTTCGATGACAGGTGGTTTTTGATGCGATTGAGTTATTATTTTTGGATTTAGTGAAAGTGATTATTTTTATTTCCCTTTGTTTATAAAGCAGGTGTTGATACATAATTATAGGGACAGCAAAGGTTTGATAAATTACCATTCACTTGTTGGTATTGTTTTTTTTTATCATGAAAGGTTTTTACATTATTAGCAAAAGAGTAATTTAAATCCAGAAATTATAAAATAAAAAACTTATTCTAAACTAAACGGAAAACTGAAAACCCGTCAAAAATAATTGATACTCGTTATACATTTTAATAAAATAAAACTTCTAAGAGAACAGGACACTTCCATGTTTATTTTTTTAATTAATTGCCTCTATCTGACACGCATTTATTCCTTGGACTATATTTGAATATTTTATCATTATCATTCATTCTTTCACAAAAAACAACAATTTATTATTTAAACTAAGTTGTAGTATTCACGGCCATAACCTTATCTATGTGAATATACTCACAATTAGCTAAACAATAGATTCGCACTACATAAACGTTACGAAGGTATTGTTCAAGACTTTAGTAACTGGAAAAAGATTAAAATAAATACTATGAATGACTAGTAATGTCCTTAAACAATTTAAAATCACTACTCGAAACTATTATCTATGTGTATTATTCAAATCTGTCGGAAGATATAAAAAATATATATATATTCTATTTCAGACAACATACATATAAGTCCATAGTCTATTAGTAAAGACTTAAGATAGGTTAGTAACAAATTGATCTTAAGCATTATCTGTAAATATATATTTGAAGCTAAAAGTAGTGCTAAAGTAAATATGTTTTTAAGGATCAATTAATATCATTCCTGAACAAACTTTATCAATAACAATTCCAGTGGTTCTAAACCAGACACGAAAAACTACTTTCATTATTTATAATTTAGTTGTTAATATTTTTTGTAAAGCTTAATTCCATAAAATAATATATAAGTATCTGTGTTGTATATCAGTCACCTAACATCCATAGTACAAGCTCTGCTTAGTTTGGGGACCTAACCCCAATGATGCTGTGAGAGTAGTCCGGAAATATTTATTTATTAAAATCTTGGCTATTGATTAAGTTTTAACCTTCCAAACCCCCCGCCACGCCACACAGCCTCAAACTCCCAAGACTACAACAAATCTTATAAGTTAATAAAACGTCATTAAATTATTAAAACGTCATTATATTATTAAAACGTCATTATAAGTCTTGTGTAACTAATAGTGGCATAACTCGGAGTGTAACCGCACGCGCAATGTTCCGTGATACTGAACTTGCGTTTTTCTGCGAAGCACCGTTACGCGCGCTCTTGTACTACATTCCGGAGTTCTGAGCGCGGCCGCTTGGTGGCGCTAGCAAGCTTGTTTTGCAACGAGGTATAAGTTCAGAGATTAGATAGGAAAATTTACTTTTTTTGTTGAGATTTATTTATAATGATAATCTTTGTTTAAATAAGGACTAAATCGTAAAAGCATTGCTTATCAATTTTGAACGCTAACATTATGTAATTCCTATATTCTATTGTCTTTCAATCGTATTTTCTTAAAGCTTGTAAAATTCTTAAACAACTATATATTTAACTAGGACTTAGTTAACGTACTTTCACCGATTATTTACGTACTTTATATTTCATTCACCAGTTTAAGTCATGTATTTAATTATGTAATTTTAAGTTAGTTCATTACAAATATTCCAGCATGCACATTGGACAACTTTTGAGTATAAATGCGGGAAACCCCAACTAACTATATAGCCACAACAATATTAAGTCATACATAATGTAACCATTTTAGCGTAACAGATAATATTACTACCTCAAATGAATAAAATAAAAAAATAAAAAAGGAAATCATTTATTCACATAGAGTTTGAAAAACATAACATTTTTGGAACTCTGTCACCTGTGGTAGCTGAAGCTGTGTTACAGATGAACAGAAACTTCCTATTTAGTATATGTTGTATACAGTAATAGAGTTGTAGAGTCTAGGACATAAACATATGAACTATCTTATGAACTATCAATTGGATCTTAGAACTAGATTAAATAATATGTGGGCTTCTAAAGTTAATTTACTTAGCATTCCCATTTCATTAAAAAAAAATATAATAAATAAACAAACAAATGGTATGATTAATTTAGTTTTAACAGGTTTAGTTAACAATTATACATTAGGAGGACTTATGTCATAATCATTTCAGCTGTACCTCAAACAGACCTCTGCTGCACAAAGGCCTCTTTCAAAGATTGCCAGTTATTTCAGTTGGAAGCGGCCTGCATCCACTGTAAACAACTCAGACTTTACCAAATCATCCGTCCATCTTATAGGTGGATACAAGATACAAGATACAAAATGGTGGACGTCCTATGCTACGCTTGCCGATACTTATTTAAGTAATAATTATATTTTTCTTTGTTTATAGATAAAAAAAACTATATTGGTTTTAAAATGAACAGTTATATTAATAAAATGTGGGACAATTATAGCAGTCGCGCACTTTTTGCCAATTATTCAAATATGCGATGTCGTCAATGTAACATCGCAATGTAAAAAAATCTTGACACATCAATCTTGGTGGTTTTTTTATTGCAGCATTAATTCATTTAGAGCTATCGTAAAAGCCTTATCAAATTGTAAAACATTGCAATAAAATCATGAATTAATATAAATCACCGTTTTTTATATCGATGTTATAAAATCACGTTTTTAGTATAATTATTATCGGTTATTCCTGCAAAAAGTTCTGCTCCCCTAATTCTTTGTGAATATTTTTATCACAAAGCTTACCAACTTATATGCAATTAATTTAAATTGTTTGCCTAGGACGAAAATCACCTATAGTTAGCCAAAGTTCAATACTTACGTTACTTAGATATTAAATTAGGAATTTTAATAGTATTCGTTTAGTACCTTTGGAAATATTTCTATAGACACTCAAACCTACAAAAAACATTCTCATTACCCATTAATCTTGCAAGAATAGCAGATAAATCAAATTCAAATCTATTATTGCTCAAAGCCACAAAAACCTGACGGAAACTACCTCTCTAATGCTAGATCTAAGCTTTGAAGGCTGCGCGCGGGTTCAACGACCCTCCATTGCCAATGTCAGCCATTTTGAGTTCCGCACTCGCTTATAAACCTCACGTAAGAGGCTGTAATATCTTGCGGCTGTGTGGGTGTAATGTTCGTTTTTCTATGTCTGTTGGGATGTGTGCGTGAATTGTACAATGGTATTGGTGTGTGCTGGGCAGGCAAGCGTGACTTGGTTTGGTTTGCGTTTGACGGCGCTACTGCGCAAGAATTTTAGGATTTTGATGCGTTCTAGATTTTTGAAATAATCTAGGAATGGTTTAGCCATAGAGGCACGTACGCCCGTGCCTATAACTGTACGCAAAGGAGTTACCTACTCGAAACTGTGAAGACGCGTTGTGATAAGTTGTGTTTAGGAAAACGTCTTAGAGATCAGACAATTTGGGGAACGTGTTAGGTGATAAATGATAATAAAACGTATTCAATAAATCTGTCTCTTTCTCTCTCTTTTATTGTCTTTGACTTGAACTTCCCTTATAGAATTCTCATCATAAAGTCAAATAAAGAGTTGAATTAGGAAGTTAAAACTCAACCGAACTTATACGTTAAATACCTTATAAAATTGCGAAGAGGAAACAGACCACCCATTCAGAATTTTCAATAGAGTTTAAGTATTCTTCCCATAACATTCACTTGTTGTGTGTGATGGAGAATCGAACTCGCTATCTTAAACTATAATAAATTTGTTGTGAAATAAATAAATGAATCATCATCACAGGCACCCTATTTACGTTCCCACAGCTGGGACACAGGGACTTCTCATATTAGACTTTTATAATAAGTGGTGATGGTTTTGTATGAAGAAAATATAGTCTATTTCAGTGGCAATTGTAGAATAACTATGTTTGACCTTTTAGGCGGAGTTTTTGATAATTAAAATTGATTTAACAACTGTTTCCATACATTTGAAAATCGTGATTATATGATGATTTTCGAATCCTAAACATAAGGATAACTAAGTGTTAAGAATATGTCACAGTCAAACCCCATAATAATTAGAACGTGTTTTCGCTAGTAACAACTAGTTAAAACAGGATTTAACAGTAACAAATATAAAGTACAATATTATAAGTTAGGATAAAGTTTGAGCATCTCCATAACGTTAAAGCGACTGAAAAAATATATAATGATAATTTTATAAAGTAGTACTCGAACATTAATTATTTAAAAAAGTTTATTACTTATTCAGGATAATATATTTTTTTAGATTTTATATTTTTTCCAATATTAATGGGAAGGTGGCAACAATGCCTGGGGCAGTCTATCCTCCTAGCTATTATTACTACAACGGTATTGGTGTTGGCCCATTGGCATTGAGGTTTATTTACATAGCATAGTAATAATTCAATAAGACCTACAACACCATACCGCCGGTTTTCCTGAACGGCAGTGAGCTGAAGCAGGTTCCTTGCTTCAAGTATCTGGGCCACTGGGTCACTGAGTCCCTTGCGGATGACCAGGACATGGAGAGGGAACGTAGGGCATTGTCCATTAGGGCAAATATGCTGGCCCGTAGGTTCGCGCGTTGCACTAGGCAGGTTAAAACGACGCTTTTTAGAGCTTATTGCCAGTCCTTTTATACGTGCAGCCTCTGGGTCAAACACACCAAAAAGTCTTGGAATGCCCTGCGGATCCAATACAACAACTCATTTAGGGTACTGTTGGGGCTGCCGCGTTTCTGCAGTGCATCAGGAATGTTTGCTGACGCACGAGTTGACGGGTTTAAGGCGATAATGCGCAAAAGATCTGCGTCCCTGATGCGCCGTGTTCGAGACAGCTCCAACAGCTATCTACAGCTTATTGCTGGGAGGCTGGACACTGACTGTCTTTTTATGAAGCACTGGACAGCAATTTGGATGGATTAGTTAGGATTAGTTAGTGTTTAATGTATTTTATTATTATTATTAATGTTAAAAGTATTTTATTATTTTCTTTTGTTTTTCTTAATGTGTTTTAATTTAATATGGACATTTAATTTGTATTCCCACTCAATTAATGTTGTCTGAAATAAAATGATTTGAATTGAATTTGAATAGGTAGGTTTAAAACTCCTGTGCCCCCAGTTAAATTTTTTTTTATGATAGAAAAGTCTTCGTTTGACCACAATCTCACCTAATGTAAAGTGACGCTGTGGTCTAAGATGGAGCATGAAGACCTAGAAGGTAGATGGCTTCTCCGAGCCACATTACAAAATACGAAAAAATCGCTTCACGCACTGGCCCAGCCCGGAGGGTGGTGACAAGCCGCGGCCGAAGCCTCCCACCAGAGACTGTTCTTAGCACCACCCGGAGGTCACGTGTAAGGATTCAATGCCATGTTTATTTGATTACTACAGTGTCTGTATTTTTGTATTTGTAAAAAGCCGTGTTGGGTAAGCGGAAGCAAACTCGACATCCATTCCGAAGGTCGTGGGTTCAAACCCCGCCATGAACCTCTGGATTTTCTGCTTTAACGATGAAGTCAAACATAGTGAGGAAACCGGCATGTTCTGAGAACTTTAAAGAGTTTGAAGGACATGTGACATTCATTCACCAACGCGCACGTGGCCAGCATGGTGAATTAAGGCCCAATCTCTCTCTAAGAGTGAAGTCCCTGTGTCCCAGCAGTGGGAACGTTAATAGGGTGATGATGATGATTTTTGTATCCTTTTTCCTTTACTAGTCTCCATCTATCCGACCTCGGCTAGACCTTCACGAAATGTTACTATAGTTCAACCACCCCCTATTGTTCGTTCACAATTTCGCCTTATGTTTCTCGTGCACGAACGCGCATGATTTCCGCGTTTTATTATCAATTATATCGAACATGCTATTTTTGACTTTTGTGCGCGTTGATTTACCGTGCGTGGAGAATTGGGGATTGAGTTGTTGTTATATATATATATATATATAGTGTCTACAGAAGACTATATCAAAGATGATAATGCTTGGACCGAGCTACATCTAGCTCGGTTCCACTAGGATGGACAAAATAGCTGAATTTAGATATTTGTTTACTGTTATGTGCATGTTTTACTAGCATTTGTTTGTAAATTAATCAAAATACTTTCATTTTTAAACAATTAAACTTTGTAACTATCCTTATATTCATCTCATTCTTTTGTCGATTTACCAAAGTTTCACTTCTATCGTGTGTGAATCGCACACACACCTTTTTTTTAATTATTATATTAGTTTAAGTTTAACTAACATTTATTAACCTTAGTTAAAAATACCTTAAATAAATATACTTTAGTAACTATTATTGAAATATCTGAAATTAAAATACCTATACGTCTTATTACCTTTAAGTTGACCTGTCCATGTATGCCCTGAGCGTTTAAGGAAATCCATCTACCTTCTAGGTCTTCATGCCCCATCTTAGACCACATCGTCACTTTACATCAGGTGAGATTGTGCTCAAATGAAGGCTATTATAACTTTGCGCAGGATTAAACCAAGTGGAGGAACATTGAAGTATCTATAAATCCCCGGGAAAGGGAGTATATCATCATCATTACATAATGTATGAAGAATATAAGTCAGGAAGGTTGTGGACGTTGTGTTGAGGTGAGTATAATTTAAAAATAATATAATGTGTGTTATTATTGTGATTACCAATAAATTGATTATTTTAACACCGCGGGGCACATCTTATTCAAAATAAATCGAATACAAAGTCAGCAATTCGGATTTATTTTACCTATATAAAATAAATAAATACACATTTATTAAATAATAGGTATGTACCTATTGCCAGGACCTCGAGGACGTTGTGTCCTCGAGGTCTGCCAGCACGACAAAACTACTTTACTGATTTGAATTAAACTTGGTCCACAGTTTCTCTAGAGCCTATACGAAAAGACCCATTAAACGCGTGTAACACCGCAGTGCACAGCTAGTTAATAATAAAAAGACTTTTACTGAACCAATTTCGACCATTGAAAAATGGCAATTTGATCTCAGTTAGGCGGTAAAACTGAAAGCCGTGTTGGCTAAGACGGCACTCGACTTTAATTCCCAAGGTCGTGAGTTTCAAACCCCGCCATGCACCTCTGGATTTTTCTTCTTGAGAAATATATGTGCGCTTTAACGGTGAAGGCAAACATTGTGTGGAAACCGGCATGTTCTGAGAACTTTAAAGAGTTTGAATGTGTCATTCACCAACCCGCACTTGGCCAGCGTGGTGAATTAAGGCCTAATCTCTCTCGCCAAGAGAGAAGTCCCTGTGTCCCAGCAGTGGAAACGTTACTAGGGTGATGATGATAAGGCGGTAAAACGAGTTTAGCCTGATCTGATCTTCAATGAATATTAAGTTAGCAATTCGGATATACCCATTGCACAACGTTCTCAAAGCCATGGTCTCGAGGTCGGCCACGTCACAGTCGGCCGTTATAAGCCTTCTTCCGTTTCCTTGACCAGTTCCATTGTTCCATCATAATCGTTTTGGGCAATTTTATAGTAGTGCTGTCATTAAAATCTAGTATCAAATAAAAAAATCGTAACTTTTAATCGACATAGTGATTTTTATAACGATTATGTTACGTACGAGTATAATTTATAAAAGATATTGAGTTTAACATATAAATGGTTAGTAGCTATTAATATGTGTATTAAGATAAGGATTTATAACTGTTTGTTTTCCGAATAAAATAAAGTAAATAAATAAATAAAATAATAAATGCCTTTTTCACCATCTTCGGACTAACTTAGTCAAGGGATGAAATATGTATATACCTATTTCGGTCAGTTACAAGTGACAAAGCGAGATAGCTCCTGATAATACCCAAACATTGCTTTGTTTACTTGGATGAAAAGCCATAATACTTAAAAAATATTTTTTTTAATAAATAGGAACCTTTTTTATCTTATTAAATTAGGGCTTGTTTCGCAATCTCCGAGTAAACTTATTTAATTAGGAAAATATAGATCAATAACGGTCAGTCAGTCACTGACAGTTGTCAGTTGGCTTGTAAATCTATATTTTACCATTGACTAATTTAACTCGGAGATTGTGAAACAGACCCTTAAGTTTAAAAACCTGTCACTTCAGAAGAGTTGTAAACTCTTCATAATTTAAATATTTTAATTGTTTGAAACAACTTCTACTTAATTCGAACTCATATAAAGACATTATTTCACACATTTTAAATTATAAAGCTCTTATTTTTTTATCTTCACACCACATTTTTATATTAATGAGAAAGGAATTTGATTAAGTTCCAAAATCAGTGTCCTAATTAATTTGCCCATCGCATAAATATCCCACCAGGTGGGAGAAGCCATAGCTAATTTGTCTAATTAAGGCCGCTCGCCCACGCAGCGGCTTTTTACCTCGGGCGATCTCAAACATGGCAAAAACGTGGGTTAACATAGTTTGGTTTGACCTCAAATCCGATCACCATCTTTTTTCACAAATATACTTATATGGAAAATACTTACTACTGCATTATAGTGTTTTTTATCACTTTAGTTACATTGATACACAAAACCTAAAAATAAATTTCATCACTTTGTAAAATCTAATAATCCTATTTACTCTTTTTTTTTTTAAATAAAACTTATATATTTACTACTCAGCTATAGTATTTTTTGTTTTGCAATATCCTACAACTATTTATATAATCTTTGCTACAACCTAACAAAATTGAGTAAATTTATAACATGTTCTCATAGTCATTCATTTTTTCAGCATTTTATTTTAACAATTCTACAATAATTAAAGTGTAATCAGTTATCACCGTAAAACCTGACAAATAATTGTAACCCATAACCCAATATTCAACGGCTACTGCAAAAAAAAACTTCGACACCGCAATAAACGGTCATAACGTCTGCCAAACACCTTTAAAAAGTTCACATCTCTCCATCTACCTGCAGCTAGGGTTGTGGGGGAGGCACAATAGCCGAGCCGTGGGAACGAAACATGAATGAACACCTGTGGCTGTACACCGAAGGGCCTTTTTATCAAATTACTAGGTTTACACATCACGGCGTTGCCCGTGTGTTACGGCTTTTCCCGCGAATCGACGTATTTCCCAAAAAGAAGCATATAGCCTTCCTTGATAAATGGACTATCGATTGCTGGAAGAATTTTTCAAATCGGACAAATAGTTCTTGATATTAGAGCGTTCAAACAAAGAAAATCTTCATCTTTGTTATATTAGTCTTATATATAAAATTCTCGTGTCACAGTTTTCGTTTCCGTACTCCTCCGAAACGGCTTGACCGATTCTCATGAAATTTTGTGAGCATATTGAGTATGTCTGAGAATCGGCTACTATCTATTTTTCATTTTGCAAAAGAACGTTTGCTGGGGTCAGCTAGTATTATATGAATATGTGCTTTCCTGTTTGAGAAATATGCATAAGTACCTACCATTTAAGGTTGGCAGGTAGAAAATTCTTAGGCATTAAGCCCACCTTTTTGTACACAATTTTACTTTGTGCAAATAAAGTGTTTTAAATAAATAAATAAGGATGAATACATTTTTGTGTAAAAAAAGACTTAATTACTTTTTATTTTTATTACTTTGACCACATTCTCACTGAGTGTTAATATGGACGTGGATAGATCACAAAGTAATATATTAAAGTAATTTATTTTATTAATTAATAAGTATTTATTAACATGTATATATTTTTTTTCGCTTTTTGAAGGTTCTATTATTATATTTGAAGATACTCAGGTTGCAGTTATCTGGAAATAAAGCAGCAGTGATTGTATTCCCACCCTTTGCGGTGCGAATTATGAAGAGTTTATATACCCCATATCGTAGTTCAGAAATCGTATTATGTCTTGTTATTATTTAACTGTAAAATGTATAATTATTAACGGACAATCCAAATAACAGCTTCTAGCCCCGTGGCTGTGTTACTGGTACTAGACATCTGATATACTTACTTAAATTTTTTTTATTGACATATATAGATATTTTTTATTAAAAGAAGTTAAGAAGAAGTTGAGAGGAAATCGGTTGGCATGGTATGGACATATTATGAGAAGGGATGAATGTCATGTGACGAAAAGAGTGTTAGATATGTGTGTTGATGGATATGTGGGAAGAGGTAGACCAAAGAAAAGATGGATGGACTGTGTAAAGGATGACATGTGTAAGAAAGGAGTGAGTGTTGAGATGACGAGTGACAGAGGAAAATGGAAGGAAAAAACATGTTGTGCCGACCCCACGTAATGTGGGATAAGGGCAGGAGAATGATGAAATGATTTAAACATCAATGAGAAAGTGCCTGCCTGTGCCTGGGAATCGAACCCGCTACCTCTTGCGCAATGCGCCAATGCGCCAATCATTCAGTTTGCATGCTATTAGCCGAAAGCCGAATGGAAGGTCCGAGCCTACAGCGACCTTCACCGAGCTGATAATAAAATGAAATATATTTTATAACAAATTAAGCAGACTAGCAAATATATTAAAAAAAAACAAGCACTGACTATTTTGAGTAATTTAAAAATCTATATTTGAATTAATTTATGCAACACAAAAGAAAAAAAAAACAAAATGAACATTATATTATTGCGAACTTGTTGATTTAGGATTGTTTGCAAAATACTAATTAATAACAAATGTTTGAGAGTTTTAAAGTTTTTTTTTTATTATTGATAAGCTTTCATTTCACCACAATCTCACCTGATGTAATGAGTAATGATGTGGTCTAAGATGGAGCATGAAGGCCTAGAAGATGGCTTCTACGATTATTATATTTTTATGGCTTATTGATTATAACGCGAATGGAAATTTATGGCTTCATGTTTCATTATATAACCATTATATAAATATATACTCACACAAATTAGATAAAAAACGGGGTATTTACTAACGCGTCAGTGCGCCGACTCGTAATAAAAGATTGAATGAGGAAAGACAGTTTTATCTGCCAGTTTTGACATCTAAAACTGAATTATCAGGAAGGTATAAATCATAAAATATCCAATAAAACCAGGTTTTTATCGCTGTATTAATTAGCTCCCTGCAGCTGATTCCTGATAACTATATAGTATTTAATCAAGACAAGGAATAAATAGGTAAAATAATATAATTAAAAAAGCCTTTATTCTCCTATAAGTTACAAAATGTTTAACTTAGAAATATATCTAATTTTATTTAAAACAAATAACATTTTTAAAGGACTTCTCTACGGTTTAGGCTTCCTCCAACATTTGGCATTATTTCTGTCCTATGCCTTGTTTGTCCATGTTTTTCCTGCAATATGGATTTTGTCTACCCAAGTTTTGTGGTAATAATAAGGTAATTGTTAGATACACGTGACCTCAGGGTGGCTTATCACCACCCTCCGGGCTGCGCGAGTGCGTAAAACGATTTCTTCAGGTTTCGTAATGTGGTCCGAAGAAGCCTTCTACCTTCTATGTCTTCATGCCCCATCTTAGACCACATCGTAACTTTACATCAAGTGAGACTGTGGTCAAAAGTAGGCATATCTAACAAAAAAAAATTGTGGTCAAACAAGGGTACAAAATATATCTCATAATAAGTCTTAATTTGTTAACTACTTAACACTTATTTATTACATAACACTTATTTTTCTACTGTAAATAATTTTTAATAAAATTTCATTGTTTATAAGTATTTAAACTCTTTACGTTATTTTTTTGCGTATTACGGTTCTTAGACTGGTAAAAATAACAAGATACTGTCATGAGTTTACTATGTGTACCTACACATATTTAATATATTTGTCTAGACATGCACAAATATTGTTAGATACACGTGACACTATTATATGCACTATTTATATTCTTGTAAGTGTATACTAGTAGGTATAACACTTACAAGAATATAAATAGTTTCTGAGTGATATACATAGTGTAAGTATGATGTCTTGTGTAAATTCATCAATGTTAATTTAACGTTCCTCTCCAGATTGTTCCACTCAATTTTCTAAAAAAAGAGTAGGACAACATTTTCGCTTAACATGTAATATGTGTAAGATAGGGTTAAATGTAACCATTACACATCAAATTTCAAACCCCCGACATTCCCGACATCAAAGCGAAATTATATAATTACGTTGCACCGAGTATTAACAATAATGTTATATATTAAATAAAACCTCAAGAAAATGCTCTAATAGATTTAAAATATATTTACATAGTTTTATTCCTTTGAGTTTTTGGCTAAACCACTGACAGTAACTTAATAAGAAACAAACAAAATATCCTATTCATACTGTGCAATGGATGAGTACCGTTTGGTGTCCTTAGAATATCGCCAACATAACCAAAATTACGTAAGATGGATTTTCAGAAATTATTCAAACACTCAAAGCATTGGAACTATGAAATGAGCATTACACATTCGTCAGATCTAGGAATTTGTTTTTGAAATCGTTTAGTGATGTAATCCTTTATCCTAGCCCAAAGAGTGATAAAGACACATATATATAAATACGCCCCTGAGAGACAATGACAAAGCATTTCAGGAATAGCATTAGAATAATAAAATCCAGTGGAAAATAAACTGGAGCGTACACACGTGTTGTTTATCAAGACAAATTTCAGGCTTCTAAGCAGGTTTTTCGAATTGATATTCATACTATAAGTTGTTGTTAGATTTTAGAAAACAATAGCAAGGAGGATTTGGTTATCCTCCTTGTTAGTTAGTCGATAAACTAAGATTATAAAACGATCGGGTCCGAGACTCAAATTTGCCTGCCTCAGTGGCGCGGTTGGCCAAAGTCCGCTTGCAGCTCATTTCATAAATAGTAAAAATCTACACTAAACTATTTTCTATTAAACTCCTTTGTCACATACATCTTCAGTGTTGTTTCAATATAGATTGTATTACTATATTTCATATATTATATTAAATTCTACCAAATAATCAAATCATAATTTCTAATTCGAATTATTAATTTTGATATTGTAACATAAATTTATTTTTTATTATCGTAATTTATTTTAGTTTGCGCAGTTGGGGATGATTTTGAACGATGTCATGAATATGGGATTATAATTGAACGGATGCAATCATACTATCTCACTCTGACTATTAAGTTTATGTGGGTGAAAGGTTTATATACTTCCGGACTAAGGATTTTCCTGGGAATTTCAAATAACGAATATTATTTCTGTCCAATTAACCATAATCTGCATCGTATTTTATTATAACTAGCGCTGAAAATTTAAATTAATTTTGCATTATTTTAAACGTATAAGTTTATAGTTTCCTTCACTTTTTGGTAGGTACCCAAATAGTAAAGGAGCGAAGCGTATTATAGTTTTTCATAAATCTAGAAAAAATACTCATATATCACAAAAAGATATAAATATAAAAATGAAACGAAATATATCGTGACTCCGATCCAATTGACCAACGATTGACCGATCAAATAGATCGGTCAAATCGGTCGAAGGTAATAGAAAAATAGTTAGCCCTCCGCGTGGTCACAACCTTAAATGGGTGACCGCATGTTTCCCCTATTTTTGAATATTGCTTTTATATTGTATAGGTAAATAGTCAGTTACTATGAGGCTAGTAAGGCCCAGCCAAGACAGTATTTAGCATTTGACCGCCGTAAGGCCAAGGGTAAACACTGCTATTCAATTATGTCACGTTTCTGACTCTGTGCACTCCGCTTGAAAATGTGACTGGATTTTAAAATATGTTTGTATATGGAAATATACATGCAAGTCCCTCTGTTGACTGCTTCAATAGCAACTTTGATTTCTAGAGTAAATGCTTGGTCATTATACATTATGGTATATAATCTAATAATTGGAAAACGAGTTACATTTTTGTAAGTTATGAGTATATTATGTATTGTACTTATCTAACGCTGATGTACCACTCAAGAAAAAAAAGGTGTGTGTGCGATTCACACACGGTAGAAGTGAAACTTCAGTAAATCGACAAAAGAATAAGATGAATAAAAAAAAATACTGTGCAAAAAGATTTTGTTCGGGCGGTCACCCATCCTAGTACTGGCGTTCCGGAAAGTTGTTTAACCTTGTTAGCGTTTAAGATTGGCTTACCTGACGTATTTCCGTTGCATTCGGTCTGAAATCACAACGATTCTAAAGAAGTTTCACTTCAAAAAACCGTTGTTAGGGAAGTGGGATCGCGCGCGTTCTCGCATGAAGAACACTCTACCTTGGTGTTAGTTCCTTCTTGACTGTAACTGGACTTAGATTTCGAAGATATAATCTTTATGTAGCGAGGCGGAATGACGACCAATGTACCCGGGGTGCTGTCTAAATGGGGGCCAGCGGTTGCAAGATATCGGTTGTCAAGACGTAAGAAGGCAATGGCTGAGACTCAATCAATAGTTGACGAAAAAAAACTAATATTTAATACTAACTCCGCACACACTTTTCCTTGGAAACATTGTACGAAATGAACAAGTACGGTACCCTCCCGCTCACTCAAACACATGCTACTAGATTCGCTTCAACTGGAAGCATCATCAGGACCTCTTCCCAACGAGCGGGAAGCGTTGTGCAGGCAAGCCCGTAGGTGCAATTTTACACCCGGGTATATCAATCTATAGTCTTCTTATACTGGAACAGCCCAAGTTGAGGTCCGTAACCACCAGGCGAGGTGCCCCATCTAACGCCCTAACGGATATCGCTGATGCTAACGCGTTGGGTTCGGTTAGGACGCTGCTTTTGTTGAGACGCCTTCTGTGTCCGCTATAGCTCGGTCACGCTGTCATAGCCATCTGCGGTCAAAAGCATATTTTAAGTCCATTCTATAAAAAAGCAATGCTTATGGTCTGATAGATTATTTGGTACTGGTTCGATGGAACTTTAAAAAAAAAGCTTTTATTTATCATCGCTAAAAATTTAGTTAAACAAACCTATCCATCAAAATTTTATGAACGTCACAAAATAGGGCACTTGACTTATTATTAAAATATGAAACAAATTGTTACTAGATTATTAGAAAATAATTTTTCAAACTTTGGTTTTATGATTTTTAGATTATTTTGACTACTCTATGCGCTTATATCAATATAACGCTGTCCCTAGAAGTTCACTTGAAAATAACATGTTTGTTTGAACTTCCCTCGATTTGATACATAACATATTACGTACATAAAAGAATTCTATTAATTTGAATGCTATCTATTTTTTCCACCTGTCTCGATAATCAACTGTTATTATAATCACATAATCTTTTACTAATCTAGGTCTTCATTCCCTGTCATATAACAAATAATTACTTATTAAGAATATCTAGATCAATCGATTTTACCCTCAATTTTCAGATATAAAAAATATCTAAGCTCTATTCTCAACCGGATATGGTTCAAAATTACTTAATTATGATAACGTTGGTGATTCGGAGCTTCGCAAATATTTTGTAAGAGTGACTTAAATTCACACTTAAAAATACATGTGATAATACACTTAAACTGCTATAAAATAAGGTTGATACTGGTCTGTTTCAAGATAGTGTTACGTCGTTTTGTGTTGTGTCAAATCGTATTGCGCGTAGAATATTGCGCAGAGGCCGAGGGTCGATGCCTTCACTAGGCACGTGAACAAACCGTTAGCCGGTATTGCCAGCTTCTATATAAATTTGTTAATTTAAACGAATTTGTTACGATAATTATAATTTGCAAAAACATATTTTCAAGTTATTTAATCAATTCAATCAGCATGTTTTCGTACCTTGTGTGTAAGTTCCTCCGAGGAACTTTATTTCGAGGCTTACTCACTCGATAGACAGTAATTCACAACTTCATGGTCGTGGGAAATATGTTATATGATCTAATCGAATTAGAAATAATGCGACCAACTCTTAAATTAGCAAATCATAGTAAATTATTTTGTTTATAAAAAATAATTAAATGAAACAATATTACATAGCATTTATTACTCAGTGGTTTATGTTTTCCTGTTGCGCTTTAATTTACACATTTTGAATACAAAACAGGTATATTCAAACATGTAGGTACTCGTGTTATGTTATTTAAGGTGTACTGGTGAATGCAATCATTATTCTGTTACGTGAAAAAACAGTTAAAACCAGCAGCATTTGCAGGCAACACTGAGACTACCCACAGCGCGCCAAACATCTAGCCTGCAGAAAATAAAACGGTAGCGACAGCAGAAAACATCTGGGAAAATTCTAACAGTAACCGGTAAAATGCGGAAATGTGCCATCAACAATTGAACATTACCGCAGAATCATTGGTCTCTATCGAGTGGGATAATACGACAGTTCTAATAAGCTGCGGGTCTTTTGAGTGCTAATAGGCTTCTTTACAGACCTTATGAATAGGCCCAGAGCTAAAAGAGCTCTATGGAGGTGACTTTTTAGCTGGGACTTTTTATGGGAACAAATAAGGAACGTAAAGATCAGTAAAAGAACGACAGTTACCGATATAGTTAAACAGATAAGTTTAATATGTGCGTCAAAGCGACAATGGGCAGGACAATACATAAAGAAGATAATATAAATTTATAATTAAAGAAAAATCCCGTCTACAAAACTTTAATTCCCTTAAAATTAAAAATTAATCTTATTTTGTACGTGCATGTGAGGCGCTTTTAATCGAGACCCCTCGAGTATATTTGCAGATATTCTGTTTTCCTTCCCCACTTTTACCCTCATAACATTTAAACGGGACAACCGTCGATTTTCATCAAACATGTCTAAGAACACTCGCTCAAAACTCATCTTTTATACCAAAAATACTAAATTGAAATCGATTTATCCGTTTGGGAGCTATGATCTCACAGACAGACAGACACGTCAAACTAAAAACACACCTCTTTTTGCGTCGGGGGTTACTGGCTGTTCGGTCGGAAATGCAAACGAAGTTTAATGTGACGTAACGCTTTCGTGAGATTTATACTAAATTTATCCAGAAGTCATTACATGTATGGAAACCGGAGCTTTGATGCCCTATGGCTTGGCATTTTTATAAAAAGGATGGGCTGACAGAATCAGATGGTCTTAACGGAATACCTTTTTAATGTAGCCATCATGCCTATTGATGCTAGCCGCTTCCAATCGAAACCACAATCATTCAATAAGCGATGCCTATGTTCAGCAGTGGACATCCTACTGCGAAATAATTATAATGTTCTTTATGTACCACAATACTACATGGCAACAAAAACTTGCTCTAAGTGAATTAATAATCTACAATAATCTTTACAATATAGAAATAAGACAAAACTTTATGAAGTTTTAAACATAAGGCGGCAAAGCGCGTTCAAATCTTTTATATAAAGTTAATTAATCAATTACAAGCTGATTCTTTGTTCTTTCCATGCCGTTATTACTGATTCAACGTTTAATTACATCCTATGCTTTAATTATTTTCATTAATAAATCACCAACGAAGTTTAGAAATCCTACAAGCGTTTTGTAAGTAGGTATAGAATAGGCCCTCGATTCGAAAGTGTAAATTCACCAAGTCATCGAAAACAAAATTGTATTATATAGGTACTATTATATAACATTTGATAAATAAGATGCCTCATATTTCTTCAACTTAATTATTTACAGTTTAAAGATATTGCCGTCGCATTAAACATTTAAATATTGTATCATATAAATAATGTAAATATAACTTGTAGTTATTGTGGTATTGTAGTTTTTCAGTCACCTAGAACCCATATTACAAGCTCTGCTTAGTTTGGGGTTAGGTGATGCTGTGTGATTAACTGATTAGAAAAAATATAAAAAAATTGTCATGAAATTTTACTCTCCATTCCAAGGTTGTCCGGAAGAAATTACTTTGAGCAATAAAACCGCCTATTTAGCATTCTAGGTTTAATTTTAGCTACCTACTTAAATTTGAGACTTACTTTTTGTTTTATTTGTTTGTGTAATAAAGAATTATCTATCAATCAGTTTACATGAAACAAAAAATTAAATGATTTATTTCAGTAATAAAAAAAAGAAAACAAAAAAATACATTACAATTTATTTCAAAACATTTTTTTTATATTTTTTCTTAATTAATAATGTTCCATCAGAACATTATTTATATGTACATGCGTTTCAAAGGCCCTTGGACTTCACAGAAATAATGCATAATTTTGTTGACAACTGTTGACCGATTTTACCTGCTAAATATTAATAGGCGTCAACAACTCACGGACAGGAATTTTGCTGTTCCAAGGACTTACATGGCTGTCAACTTATTAATTCAAAAACATTTTTGAGTTAGGTTACATCGAAAAACAAAGCGATACCAGGGGGTGCGCATTGATACCTAGGTACATAATTAGGTTGGCAAAAACCTATACTTTTATCTAAACATACAATATTTAGAATAGTGTTACAGAAAAAGTAATTAAATATATTGGCTCTTAATTTGTGTAGAAAAAATTTAGACGAAACAACGTAGCTTCCTAGCGAAATGCGGGGCTCAAACCCACCTCTTCCATTATACATACGTATTTCGTATGTATAATGGAATATAATCTGTAATGTCATTCGGTTTTGAGATACTCGGAATTAAAAAAATACTTCTGCCCATTTTGAAGAAATGTAGTTTTCCGGTAGGAGATGTGTTAATATAAAAACATTTTAAGCTGTGGCTTGGCTTCGAAGTGATATAATTGTAATATATTAGACATACTTGAATGCTTAATAATTAGCTTGTAGTATACGTTTATTAGCAAAATTATTCTGATTTGTATGGTGCGCAATATATTATTTTTAAATCTGATTGGCAGATAATTTCATTATGATTTTAGAAATACGTTTATATCCAAAAAATTGGTATATACTAATATAATTGGGTATTGTTTCTCACGCTGATTCATAGCCAAGCCTCGGCGGCCTCATTTTTTGCCGAAAACAAGAGGGCAATACCCTCCTCATTCAAAACAACATTTACCTTCTAGTGAGCGAATTCGACCTAAATTGATAGAGCCTTCGGAGTTCAATCCTTTCTCCACGCTCATACTATGGTTCATTATTTTTTTGTCCGATTTTGAGCTTAAATTATGAAAATATTTAAAATTCCCACCCAGGGCGAAGCTTTTTTTTCTATAATATCCGGTTCCTGGTCTGGCTAGTTAAATGTAGGTATCAAATATTTGCGCAAATACATGTTTACAATTAAATAATATTACCTAATATAACCAAGCTCTGAGGCATATTCGTACATCAAATAACGTCTAAAATATAAGATATATGTAGGTGGTAGCATGTGCCCTGCTACTGCTCAGAAGGGACGCGCAGGAGATAAAAATATAAATATATATATAAATAAAAAAGCCGTGTTGCCTAAGTGGAAGGTCGTGGGTTCAAACCCCGCCACGCACCTCTGGATTTTTCTTCTTGAGATATTTATGTGCGCTTTAAACACGTGCTTTAACGGTGAAGGGAAACATCGTGAGGAAACCGGCATGTTCTGAGAACTTTAAACAGTTTGAAGGACATGTGACATTCACCAACCCGCACTTGGCCAGCGTGGTGAATTAAGGCCTAATCTCTCACGTCAAGAGAGAAGTCCCTGTGTCCCAGCAGTGGGAACGTTGATAGGGTGATGATGATGATATATATCCAGGGGTTTCCATTTCAGGGGTTATCCTCGCAGGAGATTTTTGGTGTTAGCCATTTTGTTTAAATGTCTTATCATACAGTAGCCTATTTCAGCAAAAAAACTCTATATGTTACTTGATATCCTTCACAATTACACTTAACAAAAGAAAAGTAAACACTAATAAATCTTTATTTTAAGGAAAATTATATTAATCAATAGAGGCACACATTCTTATAATAAATAAATTTTTTCATATAAAGTCCCTTGTCATCGACAAAACTAATTTCAGATGAAAACATCTTGCTTCGAGCAAAAACATTCGATTACCGGCGTAAAAAATGTAATAAGTCGGTAGGCAATTTGCTCAAAATCAAATTACGTAACCTCTTTTTGTCAAAAGAGAATTATGTTGTTCGCCCACACTGAAGTGAATTTCGGGTCCATCGAATCAAAGGCGAGTAAAAAGTTTAAGTATTTTTCATACAAGTCAGAGAAGAGCGTAGATGGAATGATTCATTTTCTATTTTATTCCAAAGTTTTAAATATTTAACAAGTTACACCTGCTTATTAAAAAAAAACCGTGCTTTTTTTTCTTTAAATTGTTAGACACAGTAAGCTATGAATACTTTGCAAGTGGTTTACTGGGCTTAGTTAATTTATTATTCAGAAATCAAGTCGCTTTCGATATAAAAAAAAAATACGATTGTCCAGGTCCAAGGCGGTGGGCGGAGGTCCGCTTGCGGTGCAAGAGATAGCGGGTTCGATTCCCGCCGAGAGGTCAAGTGTTTGTATGTTCTGCAAGCATTTTCTCCTTGGTCTGGGTGTTTAATATGTTTATAATAAAAATATCTACCTATGTATGCCTATTATATTAAGTATACATCGTACCCGTAACACAAGCTTATAGCTTACCACGGGGCTAGATGTTGTTGTGTGGATTGTCCGGCAACATATATAAAAATAAATTGTATCTGTCATCCGGGGAAAATGATTTTGAAGATATTTTTTGTATTTACATTTAAACATCAAAAATAATAACTATAGATTGAAGATTCCAGATACAACAACCTCAAACGTGATTTAGAAGTATAATGTGCATGGCGCCTCAGCTAAATATTAAACAACCAAAAGCTATCGATACTTAGATAAGAGAGATAAGATAAATAGGACTTATATGACTTTCAAATAAACGAAAAAATCCTCAGGTAGAGCCTGGATCAGACACTGGAAAATTCAACATTTTTTGTGGGAACATTCTAATTCTAATTCCAAGTGGAGGAACTGAGATCTGCACTGACATCTCGCCTGGGAGTGTTTTGTGCATTGTCCCCCTGCCCAACCAGGCCCCAACCAGCCCAACTCCCTGATGTAGCGGAGTAGGACTTTCGGTGTTGTAACTAATTGTTTGAGCAAGTCTGCGGATGTAGATGGGGTCTTCGCGTCCATGAGACGCCTCAACCCCGTCTCCTTTCTTATCTCTTCTGTGGCTTTGCAGTGGATCATTACATGTTTGTGGGAACATTACTTCAAATGACATTGGCTTTGAATCAAGTGTCAACGGTCATCGCCCTCCTCTCTCTCTGCGACCTCAATCTAGGCGGGACTGATGACACCAGAGAAAAAGGCTAACTGAAGTAAATTTATTTTTGAATAAATGTTTACTTAAGTAAGAAAACACTTGAACTGTAGGCAAGGAGCTATCCACAATTTTGTGATTATTAAACTGTTCTCTATAGGCGTTATCAAATCTAAATAGATAATAATAATATGTTTATTTTGTCAGACACAGATCCATTAAATTATTAAACTGGACACATAAATAAAACATAAATAATTTACTTACATACAACATCCCTAAAGCTAAACAGCAGCTATGATCTCTAGCCCCCTGACTAAAGATATTGTTATATGCGACTCGTATACCATCGGCTACCTTTTTAGTGTAATTTATCCAGAGTAGACAGAAAAAAATTAATTCGATTTTTAGCGGAAGTCCCAAACGATAAAACCTTTAATAACAATCACAAAGGCCTTCTAAAAATAGAAAGCGCTAAGTGCAAATTTCACATTTTCCTGTTTTAATACCTTGTAAGATAAGGGACACATTTCGATCATTGTCGATGTAAAACAGAAATAGCGTAATCTTTATGCGGGCGCCCCGAGTCGGAAACACTGACATATTATGCGCATATGAATTGTAGGTATTTTCAGGCACATTGTCGCAGATCATCTATTTTTAGATATATTACATATTAATTTTAATATTTCATATATACCTCTATAGTTATGTGTGTTATATAGTTATATGTTTCCTTCCTATTACACCACTGTCTTTTTGTTACTCTTGATCCTGTCCATCCAAAGGTTGCCTGGAAGAGATCACTCATAGCAATAAGGCCGCCCATTGTACTCCAACATTATGATTATGCTAAGTCTATGTTTGTTTTTATTTTTGTGTGTTTTGTGTGGTGTGCAATAAAGTGTTATCTATCTATTTCATCATCATCACCCTATTAACGTTCCCTCTACTGAGACGCAGGGACTTCTTCCTTGAGGAGAGAGATTAGGCCTTTTACAACATTGGCTAAGTGCGGGTTGGTGAATTTAACATGTACTTCAAACTACCTACTTCTAATATTTAATAATGGTATTTTATTAAGCTTGTGGTTAAAGTTTAGGAAATTATAAAAACATATTGAATATTTATGAATTTAGTCAGAGTGGAAGAAGTTTCTAAATTTTTAGCTGGTTTACTTTCTTATTAAAGTATAGTTGGATAACATATATAATAGCATTGATGTAAATTTAGTAAAACACAAAATATACAGAAATAATCCAAATTTGATACTCAATTTATCGGTTGTTTTGTCATTGAAACTAAACTGTAAATATGGCAATAACTATTGACGAATTCATATAAAGTTATTTGATCAATTTCATCATCAATATGGGAATGGGACGATGATGATGAAAATTGTTTTAAAGTCATTAAAAACAATAGCGGATTAAAATAAATCGAGCAATGTTTTATAAGTATCAGATGCTTATTATTGTAATATTCATTATTTGTTGAGCAACACAACAGGTCAACAACATCTATTGTTTTGTAAATAGGTCTTAATCTTTATTATTACGCTGCTTTGACCAGACTGCATGGCTTCAATACATTTATTTATAACTAGCGATGCGCCCCGGCTTTGAATGAAAATTATATAACCACTGAATGAAAAGAATATATAAATTAAAAAAAATATATATATATGACTAGTACCCGTAACACAAGCTAAGAGCTTCCATACAACAATTATAGGACCTAAGGGCCTATAATTGTTGTATGGAAAAAGTATACTTATATATCTCTTTCCATTTTATCTCTTACTGAAAAGCTTATTAAATTGCGTTCACTACTTTTTGAGATTATTGCGAATATACAAACAAACAGACATTCTTCTTCTTCGTCGGTTACACTCCTGACAGAGTGGTCGTGGTCATCATTTCAGGTGTTGGTGGCAAGCTTCCAACACGCCGCCTCTTCTGATGGCCGCCTTCCTGGTGCATTCATGCAGTGATGATGAGCCATTTATTGCCGCTTTTATCTAGTCGGTCAATCTTATAGGGGATCTTCCTTGTGGCCTCAACTGACACACAATCATTCAAACAGACATTGCGGGGGAGACAATCCTACTAATATTATAAACGCGAAAGTTTGTGAGTATGTAAGTAAGTGGGTTTGTTGCTCTATCACGCAAATACTACTGAATCACCAAAATCTTTAAACTAGACTGTAATATAGCTTACATATCGGGATGACACATAGACCACTTTTACCGCGGTAACATACGACATTTCTCGGGAAAATCCATTATTGAGAGAAAGCCCAATTTAGATCAAATTTGACAAGGACATAGTGTCAAATTTGATCGGGCTTTGTCCTGCTGTCCCAGTTAAAGATAAAAGCTATTTTTTGCCGCGGAAAAATCTATTATAATGCAGGGGAAGCAGCGAGCCAAAGCTAGTACAAATAAGTTTTTATTATTAAAAATAATAAAAACTTATTTGTACTAGCTTTGGTCTTCTGCGTCTATGAGTTAAGTTTTTATAAAATAAAAACTTAACTCATAGACGCAGAAGAGACAGTATGGAATTTTCCATTTTGCTGCAAAGTATAAATATTTTGTTCAATAATTATTTCTTAAAACCAGCATAATAATTCAATAAAATAATGAATGCAAGAATAAATTGACATTTTGAAATAAGTCAATAAACTACTAACATTTTTATTTGTACTCAACGAATTATATTAACGTAATGAGGTAATTAGTAATTAATCTATTCATTTGGGTCTGTTTAAATTTGTCAATATTGACTTTTGACTCAGCGACACATTATTGCACACGAAACGTGGATTCAAACTCCGCCACGCAACTCTGGATTTTTCTTCTTGAGAAATTTGTGTGCATTTCAAACACGTGCTTTAACTGTGAAGGCAAAACATCATGAAAAATCCGGCATGTTTTGAGAACTTTGAAGAGTTTGACGGACATGTGACATACAACAACAAGCGCTTGGCCATCGTGGTGAATTAAGGCATAATCTCTCTCGTCAAGAGAGAAGTCCCTGTGTCCCAGCAGTGGGAATGTTAATGAAGCCTTGCTGCAGGCTGATACATGCTGGTGTAGTAATAAATACATTTCCAGTAACGAAAAGCTAGTTGGTAAGCTGCGTGTGGTATCTTTAGGGCGCCTAAATCCCCATATTGCACAACACATCTTAATAACCCCGCAATAACATCCCGACCGATTTGCTCCAGTTGTTACCGTTTTTACTCTTCGGCTTAAAGTACGGTTATTGCTATGCTTGGTTATAACAATGAAATTGATTAAATCGTCTTAAATTGCTGGTTAATGACCTTGGCTACATTCTGCCGCTGAACTTTGTGAGATGCTGTTTTGATGCTGTTTTTTTTTTGGTATCTTGAAACTGTAAAAAATAATACTTAATTTTTTTTTAACGTCTTTTGTGGTCCTAGCAGATCCTATCCATCCAAAGTTTGCCTGGAAGAGATCACTTTAAAATATAAGGCCGCCGATTGTATACTAAATGTGGCTATGGATTGTTATTTTTAAGTTAGTCTGTAAGCTTCTGTTAGTGTGCTTCTGATCTTTACCAAGCTCATAATAAGATATTCCCATTGTTTTAGCCGATTAAGTACTTATAATTGTTGATATACCGGTAATGTTCTTCTCAACTGATTTTATTCATAATAAATATATGATGTAAAATAAGTGACAATACTATGCAAATTAAAATGAAAATTGGTTTAAACGAGTTCTAGTAAGCAGTTTTTTTTTTTATGTTAGATAAGCCTTCATTTGACCACAATCTCATGAGATGTAAAGTAACGATGTGGTCTAAGAAGATGGTGCATGAAGACCTAGAAGGCTTCTCCGGGTCACATTACGAAACACGAAAAATAGCTTCACGCACCGGCCCAGCCCGGAGGGTGGTGACAAGCCGCGGCCACCAGAGACTATTCATAGCACCACCCGGAGGTCACGTGTAAGGATTCAGAGGGTTACCACTTACGGACGTGAATAGAAAAAACCTCCATAAGTCCATAATAAATCTTAAGCCGCATTTTAAGCAACCTTAAGTGAGGTCAGTATGTCTATGGGTGACTGCTCTGATTTTTATTTATATGTAATGTTCCTTTTGATAACAATAAGTGTTGAAATTCACGGAACCCTGTGTGTGTGAAGAAATGGTAAATCGAGGTTGCATGGTAATGTAAAAAGTATTTATGAGTGTCTTGCGGCGCAAGAGGTAGCTGGTTCGATTCCCGCCGATGGGTCAAGTGTTTGTATACTTTGCAACTTTTCTTATTGGGTTGGGTGTTTAATATGTATAGTAAAATATATATATATTTGTATGTTTATTATATTAAATGTATCAGATATCAAGTACCCGTAACACAAGCTTAGAGCTTACCACGAAGCTAAATGTTGTTGGGTGTATTGTCCGGAAGTATTTATAAATGAATATATAAATACTATGAAAACTTAAAACTTTAAATATATTCAAAAAGGTTGTTGTTACTTGGCCACAAAACTATCTAAAAAAAAGCACAGACCTAGAAACTTTTATTAGGCTTATTTTAATCGGGTTCTAAAAAACATCTGTCATTGATTAGGAGGCCCTGATAATAAATGCCTCTCAAATTTTATCATTAAATTAAAAGCATTAGACAATCCTCCCAAATTGAAGACTCCGAGTGCAATTATTGCAAGACACCTGCAAGAACTGAGCTTAAATTTTAGCACAGATAAAGCCAATCAACTTTCCTCCATATCTTAACGGTGTAGAGAATATATTCGCATGTTACAATCTCGCGTGTTCAGACTAATAAAATTCTAATTAAGGATTAATTTGGCATTGAATTTTTAAGCTTTTTAGTCCACCTGCATTCGTCTTATCTGATACCAATTAAAGGTTTTACAACCATTTTTATAAATGATAATAATTAAATAAAGGTTAATGTGTGTGAGATAGCTGAGCGGCAAGGAGTAAATATTCCATACCATTTATTAAGAAAGAGTTGGAATGAAAAATGAATGTTGGCCTATTTTTTACTGAAAGATTTAAATAGCCATTTAGTTAGGAAGGAAGCATATCTATGAAGTTATACAGGGTGTCCCACGGATATACCACATGGAAGGAAATTACCTTAAATATTAAAGACAGAAAATTTTACTAAAAGCAATTAATTTTGATTGTAATAACATTAGGTTGCCTGAACACGGAATCAAACCCACCAAATTATTAAAGAAATCACTCCTTATCTGACAATACCGATCAAAAGGCCCAGTCGTAACTATATTATTTCTAATTATCTTGCATATATTATTGCAGGAGTATGAATATTTACCCTTTAATCTAAATAAATGACTTTGCCGTAATCATATTCTCTTTTACATTATGATTTAAACAATTTAAAAAAAGACTCAATGGCAAGTATCCACTTATTTCCAAGTAACACAATATCTTAAATAAAGGTAGGTAATAGTAAGACCATGAAAATGTTAATTATTATGTTTTCTTTACAGTAAATCTAGTTTAACTACTAGTAATGCTCAAAATGAGTCCCATTCTGCCAGCCGTATAATGTTTTTATGGAAAAATAATTTTATTGATTGTATATAGTTAAAATGTGAACTAAATACAATCAATAAAATTAATTTATTACTCAATATCAATAATAATAATAAATCATTTATTTACTAGAATGCAAGTACATTTGGTTGTACAAAAAATATCAATAGGTCCTTTACATTCTGCCTCATAAAGGCGTGCAAATCATAATAAAATTATTAATCAAGTTAATGTCATAGATTAAGA
The DNA here is from genome assembly GCA_929108375.1 of Gymnoscelis rufifasciata. NCBI lineage: Eukaryota > Metazoa > Arthropoda > Insecta > Lepidoptera > Geometridae > Gymnoscelis > Gymnoscelis rufifasciata. The sequence continues at coordinate 3,133,920 of OV815302.1, read as the reverse complement.
AATTATTACTGTTTTCCTTACTACTAAAAAAACATAAAAAAGGTTAAAATTATTACTTATTACTTTAGAAGACGCTTTTAAACTCCTAGAATGGAAAGGGCTAGGCATCAACATAAATGGCGAGTACTTCACTCACCTTCGATTCGCAGATGATATCGTAGTCATGGCGAAGACGATGGAAGAACTCAGCACAATGCTTGAAGACCTCAATCGAGTCTCCCAACGGGTGGGCCTCAGGATGAACATGGACAAGACGAAAGTCATGTCTAGCATGTTGAGCCCGCCCCCGTTATGGTTGAGAATTCGGTTCTCGAAGTTGTTGGCGCATATGTATACCTAGGACAAACAGTCCAATTAGGTAGGTCCAATTTCGAGAAAGAGGTCAGTCGCCGAATCCAACTCAGGGAAGCGTTTGGGAAACTAAGACACGTCTTTTCATCTAATATACCGCAGTGCCTCAAGACGAAAGTCTTCAATCAATGTGTGTTGCCAGTGATGACATACGGATCCGAAACGTGGTGCTTCACTATTGGTCTCATAAACAGGCTCAGAGTCGCTCAAAGAGCTATGGAGAGGACTATGCTCGGGGTTTCTCTACGGGATCGAATCAGAAATGAGGAGATTCGTAAAAGAACGCGGGTCACCGACATAGCCAAACGGATTAGTTCTTTGAAGTGGCAGTGGGCAGGCCTTCATATTAGAGGTATTAAGCCTTAGTATTATGTGGTATTATCTTCAATGGCGACTTTTGACATCCATGAACAGTGGCGGATTTACCAGCAGGCTGAGTAGGCTCCAGCCTAGGGCGGCAGATTTTGGGGGCGGCAAATTTGGAGAACGATTTTTTTACCTCTAAATCAAAACTATTTTTTACGTTTACCAAATGTTCATAATTGTGTAAATAACATACATTACCCCGCCCATACATGATGTTTGAGTTTCGATTAGCTCAAAAATATGCAATTTCAACAAAATTGTTGCATTGTAAAAATAATGTATGATATGACAATTGTTGAGGCAAGGGCGGCAACGCGGCAAAAACTATTCAGCCTAGCCCTTGAAAATTTGTAAATCCGCCACTGTCCATGAATGATGTCTTACTAATAATAAATATAATATATATGTACTATTCGAGCTTAGCCCAAGTTGGATTTCTTAGATATGTATCTTTTCTATTGATGCGGCTAGCGTCCATTGGCAGCGGCATCTTTGATCAAGGCTCGAGTTCATCTCGGTCGGACGTCGTACGCCGCCAATTTACAATGAATGGGCATGTAGAATAGAAATAGAAATAGTTTATTCAACAACTTATAAAACAGTGAATAGGTTTGTTTAAACTAGGCTTAGCTATGGATTACATTAAAAATACAAGGTAATTCAAAAACAAAAACAAAAGAGTATAGGGTAAAAAAGTATAGGGTAGGTTCGAGAATTGAACTATACTTCCCGTGCTAGTATTAACTGTGTTACGGCAAAGTACGATTCACGCCTCTTACAATACAATGTATCTTTCTTATTCTGTTGGTTGTCATGGATTGTCATGTTACTAACCCGCGTTCTACGTATCTAATCTCCTTTGCTGCTGAATTTTGTAAACCGCTTCAAAAATTAGACCAAAGATTTTTATGATTTATACCTCGATCGTCTCCTATTAGTTCATCGAGTGTCACTAGAGACATAACGTCAGTGAAAATTCTATGTAACGAAACCTGGACGACATTTAAAAAAAAAGAAAAGTAAATAAATTATGTCATGGGTAACGTTGAATAGGCATTTAAAAAGATTTTAGTTTTCTATAAAAAAAAATCTATTGGACTGATCGTTTATAACTATAAAATTTTATTTAACTCGACACTGGCAAATTGTCGCTTTAAGCGCAGAGTCCAATTACAAGAAACTGAACTGAACTGATCGTTTAAGATCTACATCAAATTTAAGTTGCGTAACAACTATTGTAACCAAATCAAAAATTCCCAAAAAAGTAAAGTCACCATCGTGTTATAATTGTTCTTAATTTCAGTTTGTTCATGATACATTGCTCTAGCTAGGTTTCGATTTAAAATACTCTGCAAGGCTCCGTCATCCTGGTTCATTATATAAACAAACAAAACAACAACAAACATTATATTAAATATTATACAGATGATGAACGATACGTACACGATGGATATTTTTGTATATAACATATATATTTGTATGTAACATACATAGTCTGTAAGGTATATGTTTATATGAGCCTGAGATGCCAGAAATAAATGATTTATTGTTATTATTAAACAAAGCAACATTAATAATTACATACCTAGAAAATATTACCATAGCAACGCAACGCCGTGATTAAAAGCATGTACTGTATAATAAGTTAAGTTCTTTCTCCACTTCGAGTGAATCCACGATTCTATAGACTAGGCCGTACTAAGTACGAAGTACAGGAACGCGGCAGAACGAGTTCCGTGGATGGGCAATTTCGTAATATTTCGCCTCACGGCTGTCTTGGTCAGGGCCAGTCTGACTTGAAGTAAGGGCGACCATGATTACTGTGAGGAGGGATTAATTACATTTTTCATTTGTGAATACTAATATTGCTGATAGTGTAAAATTGAGGTGTTTGTTTGTTTGAACAAGCTTAACTCTTAACGGGGAAATATGTTGTTTCCGCGGTATAAAGCATAGTACTAAGACAACGCCGTGGCTTAAAAAGCTAGTTACTGTAAAAAAGAATGTTTGAATGGGATATCAATATCACTCAACCTATACAAAATAGTCTGAGGAAATTTAGTTAGAACAAACTTTTTTTTTTAATACACGAAAAGAAAATCCTTTTTATCGTTTAAATGCGCATGTTGTAGGTGTTCCTCAGATATAAATAGTTGTAAATTTTGGATAAACCACCATTTTGTATTTAAAATTACGCCACTGCTATATGCATTTTCATCCGAAAATATATAAAAGTAGGTTCTCAAAAGTTCAATCCAATCGTTTTAAAATGCTATTTTTTTTTAATTCAAATATAATAAAGTTGCATACATTTGTATGTATATACATTGCAAGTTAAAAAAAACTATATACGTTAGGGAGTGTGCTATGGATGCGTTTAATCTAATTATCAAATTCATAAGACAAAGGCACCTTTTAGACGTTATTTTTATTTTATTGCCTTAATATAATATTCATATGTTAATTGGTAATACATTAATTAGTGAATTCATCAATGCCTTAACTCACCTGAAATACAGAATAATAAGTGAAAAATGTGATGGTAAGACTTGTTTAAAAAATCAAAATCACAAATGATATGCACCCTACGTAGGAAAGAAGGGGTGTGAAAGAGAGGGGGGATGCGCCGGCGCAAAGCGGAACAGCAGATCGTGCTGCGCTGCCGAGCACGACCGGGCGCTCGAATTGCATCGCATTGTGGCAGTGTAGTGTCTGGCATATTGTCTCGAAACTAGCTGGGACTAAGATATTATTATACACAATCCCTTATATTCATCAAAACTGTTTTTTCTGGCTTATGTAACGAAATTGGCTAAACCATCATCATCATCACCCTATTAACGTTCCCACTGCTAGGACACAGGGACGATAAATCACCACGCTGGCTAATTGCGGGTTGGTGAATGTCACATGTCCTTCAAACTCTTTAAAGTTCTCTAATAGAATATAAACTTCTGTATTACACACACCAATGATAAATACAAAATTATTAATAGTAAGGTAACATGCGTAATAGGCGGTCTTATTGCCTAAACACTTTACACACACATTGCTATTTCTGGCTTATATAACTGAATTGGCTAAAATATCATCATCATCGCCCTATTAACGTTCCACTACTGGGAAATAGGGAGTTCCCTCTTGACGAGAGAGATTAACACACAGCAAAGCAGCATCTCTCATGGGGTATATACATAACCTTATAATATCTTATAGTATCCATATTATTTATTAGTATTTTTGTACGAGCAGTCAGCTCTCAGTACAAAAATAGCAAACGTTGTTTCGTCAGATACTTACATTATAATAGATAGATATTATAAATCTAATTTTATTTATAAGAAAAATTCGCGCTTCACGTTGGCAAATGTCACTTGGCCATAGATACAGCCACGTTTAGACGAAAACGGAAAACATGGCTGTATGTTCAAGTGAATTTTGCCTGACTGTATGTTAAATTGACTTTTAGCTTGATAAAGGGTGAATTTAAAAATATACCTACAACTACAATCATTATGGGGATTATACATACTTATAAAACACCCAGATATAATTAGGTTGAGGTAAGCAAAAATTGCTTTGTTCTTGTCCACATTATCAATACAATGTGTCAAACGTTTCCATCTGTTCTCGAAAAGGGGAAATTCTTACGTATGGTTTTTATGCACTTAAGTAGAATTTTTAGGCTTCTTTTTACCTAATAGATTAGCAGCCAAAAAACGATTTAATAAAATACATTTCAAGACATATACATAGGTACTAAAGGTTAATAAATAACACATTTTCGAATAATTAAAAAAAACGATATAATGCAAAAACTGCTAGTACTCGAATTGCATTATTTGTGCTGTATGGCATTTTGTCTCAGAAAAACGAGATACAACAACGGAATTTAATATAAACTTTGAAATATAATGTAACTAAAATAAAAACAGTATAATATTAAATGGATTTTAAACAGCCAGTGTATTTTAATAAAAGTAAGGAGCAACCAATAAATACAAGTTAAAAGTAAAATGAACGCTGAGTTGGAAGTGGCACAGTTCGCAACCGGTCCGTATTACCGAGCTGATGTAAGCGAGACAGCCTTTTAATACGAAAGGTAACACGACAGAAATAATCGTTTTACAATAAGCTTAAATATTAAAAAAAAATCCTGCCTATAATTACCTTCCCATGAAATATCGTCTGGTAAAGAGTTTTAGATATATTTGTGTTTAATAAACACAAAAAAATTTATTTAATTTGGAATTATGCAAATTACAGTACCATATACCTACGAAAAAATATAAAAAAAAGAATATCGGAAATCTGGAATGCCTGATGTTGACCTTTAAAGAAAAGTTTATTTTAATAAAATAAAGCGGTTATAAATTTGTCCTCTTTTAGGTAATGTTAAGATGTTAAGATACGTGGACTTACCGATAAATTTATGAAAATAATCAAATTGTGCCCATACAAAAAATAATTTATAATTTTTTTTTTTTGAGGTTTTTTCTGTTCACGTACTTAAGTGGTAACCCTCTGAATCCTTACACGTGACCTCCGGGTGGTGCTTAGAACAGTCCCTGGTGGTAGGCTTCGGCCGCGGCTTGTCACCACCTTCCAGGCTGGGCCAGTGCCTGAAGCGATTTTTTCGTGTTTCGTAATGTGGCCCGGAGAAGCCATCTCCTTCTAGGTCTTCATGTCCCATCTTAGACCACATCATCACTTTACATCAGGTTAGATTATGGTCAAATGAAGCCTTATCAAACACAAAATTTTAAAACTTGTACGAGATTATTAAGATGAACAAAGACTACATTTTGGTATACGTTGTACATTTATAGTAATTTTCTAGTGATGACCTACAGCCGGACAGAAGCTGGTGTAAAAACACTTGTGGATGTCTTTTTCTTAAGTCTGTAATTTTCCACTGCTGTGCAATAGCTCCCAATTTCCTTTAATGTTCATTATCGAGGGGGCGTTTATCACCAACTTTCCCAAAAGACCTGGAGATCGTCCCGCCAACGCAATGTCCCACCCGCCAATGTTCCGAAGACACGTGGATACAAATAATATTATAATATCCTGTGTATAAACAGGAAGTGATTATAATAACTGAAACATGTGGAGCGAGATAAGTGTACAATATACCAAGACTGACAAATGTATATGATAATAGTCCTGTATGAATCATGGACTATACGAGAAGAGCTTATTAAAGGAATAAAAGCGTTTGATATGTGCGTATGTAGTATGTTGCTAATAAGCTCGACGCAAAAGGTGACCAACATGATTAGGTCTTTTAAATTCACTAAAGGCAGGGTGCTACATAACATACAAAGTGAATTTTAAAGACCTAATCTGGTAGGAACCATCAAGCAAGAAAGCATCAGGAAAAGTTGCCAAACTCAGTTACGTCATGACCGTTATCAACTGCTACAAATAATAATGATGGAAAAGATAGCAAAAGGGCTGCTGGTAGAAGGAAAACTTCCTGGCTGCGTAACATCAGGCAATGGACGGGCATGAAGGAGGCAGAAGACCTATTCAAGCTAGTCCTGGATTGAGAAAAGTTTAAGATATCAGATGACCTTTAGTAATGGAGAGGCAATATAGGAAGAAGAAGGTGATAATGACTTTTAAACGTAAAATGTAACATTATTGAAGTATTCTAATCTAGTCCATAAATTCATTTTTAGTTATTATCATATTGTAACTTTAAACGTATTTATAATAGTGAAAAATTCCGTGAAACAAGAATCAAAAAAGACCTTGAACATAACATACATAGTTTTAACTCATTTATTTAAACAAGTTGATTGTAATAATAACTGTTAAAATAGTAAACTTAACACTTTCAGAGTACAAATTAGTTTCCTTAAGTAGTTTTATGTTATGTAGATTGTTGTTAATTAAAGAAATTGCCGTTATAAAAGCAATATTAAATATTCTAGTCAAGCTGGTTGTTTCTGTCTAATAGGTCAGCCTGAATGTCAAACTCGCCAATTGTTATTTCAACAGTGCCCACTCAAAAAGGACATATGAACTTCAAAACAAGTTTTAGTGTTATTTTGACCTGACACGAATTGCTTATGCAAAGCTTAGAGACGAAAACGCGTATTCAGGAAAAATTGTAATTACTATCGAAATAATAAAAAAAAATATAAGGTATTTTCAACAACTGATATCAATAAAATTTATGTATTTTAATTAAAAATTTAACGTAAATTAAAAAAAAAGCTAAAGACAGATAGTGCCAAACTTCTCTTCATGCACTTTTTTTAATGCATTTCCTTTATAACCTGCCATAGCTCATATGTCTTACTAATGTGCTATTTAATGAATTTCTAAGAAGTCAGATGAAGTTGGCATTATTTCCATAAGTCAAACAGCAAGTTGAGGTCATTGATCTCGACCAGTGGGACCGGATCGGGCATTTTTATACTGGCTAGAGGTATCGCGTTGGCTAGAAGCAGACCGATACAAAACAACCTGCAGACACCTTTTTTGTAGAGCTTTAGGACCATTATATTTTATTTTAACATATTTATGTTATACCCATTTTTGTGATTTTATTTTTTTATTTTATAATTTTTGGAAAACTAACAACTAGGTTACTAAACACAGTGTGTAACTAACGGCTAATTATAATTAGTTTTCACAGATATAAGAAAAAGTTACTAGTTATATAAAACAGTCGAATAAGGAAAAAGACAGCACATTTGGTTTAAAATACAAACTAAGTTACAATAAATACTTACGCAAAGAAAAAACTACTCAACCAGTGTATAAGACGCTTGGTTGAGGTATTAAATAAATCTAAATCTACTTCATCGTTGCCATCAATACTTACTTACTTATTTATATCTTGAAATAAATAAGTAGTGTCGAATTTATTTTTGTATCATGTTACATAGGCAATTGAGTCAATGCTTCTACTATATTTATGGAAACCTGCCTATTATGAAGCGATTATATACTGAATTAAATTGTGATGCTTAGTGCGAGTGATGCCAAAAAGTTTTAGTTCATAAAAACAATTTTGGCGTCACCAATTTTTGTTTTTTTCATTAAAACATAATGCACGACTTATACGCCAGTTAATTTTTTTTATCTAAGGATAACTGTTGCTAGACAACTGTTGAACGCGTCTTAGCGGATTTTTATTTTCTTGTTTTATGGCGGTCTGAAAATAACTGCAGAGAATATCTTTTATTTAAAAATTCCATTCCTACTACATCTATACCTACCTTAGTAAAAACCTTATAAACGATGTAATGAGATTTGAAGTAATTATATTGCAAATTTTACTCGCTCACAACAAGCTAGTACAACCATCAGATAGGTTCGATAAGCCACATTTTTTATAAAGCAGGCTGCAAATGATAAAATCTAAGCATTCTGAACCGTTCTGGTAACGTGCCCAGTAGGCCTACCACGAGGTGCCACTTACGACTGTTGATACTCCAATAGTCGTAAGTGACCCAAGCATTTGACACAATTTTCACAAGTTAAAATTTTATCTTAATCTCTCAAATGTATTGGATTACTCTGAAACCATCTCCGTAATCTCCAACGTCGTAGTCGTAAGTGGTAGCTCGTGGTAGGGCAACAGTTGACATGGAAACTGATTTCAGATTGGGTTCACATCACACATCTCCGTAATACCGGCGAATCACTAACAGGATTCTGACAATTAGCCGCGAGGACGGTATGCGGAGTCTTGTTTGCCCAGCATTACCGGTTTGAATGTTGATTTAAGCATTTCCAGCGCATGTAATCGGAAAGGGACGCAATATAACTCGAAATATTTTCGGACTTTTTATGCAAATCCATAATATTTATGTGTAGCTATGCGGTAGACCTGAACTACAGCTTGCCAAAAACTTAACCCTGGTTTAACTTTTTACGAAAAATGTGTCATAATATTTGGACAGCCTCTGGGCTGGGCCGGTGCGTGAAACAATTTTTTCGTGTTTCGTAATGTGGTCCGGAGGAGCCATCTACCTTCTAGGTCTTCATGCCCCATCTTAGACCTCATCGTCACTTTACATCAGGTGAGATTGTGGTCAAATAAAGGCTTATCTAGCATAAAAAAGCTAACTTCATTTTACCTATAATTAACTAGGTTCATAATTTTCTCTATACTTTTTTCCAAGACATAAAGCCTTTTCATATAGATTGATTAATTTTTACTTTGGTTAGAAAAATAAGAAAAAAATCTAGATTTATGTCAGATTGATTTATGATCGATCTCAACACATATTATTTTATTAGCTACTTCATTTAAACAGAAATAGGTTTGAAATTTGAATTTTAGTAAAAATTTAAGTCGATCTGTTTCAATGGAAATCGGAGTTTATCCGTGTATGAATATTACTCACCAACTAAATAATTTATTAGTTTATCCAGGAAGTTCACTACAACAAAATATGTTCAACCACTTAATTTGGGCAATTTGAATTTAAAGTAGTTTAAGTCATTCTTACCGCAAATTAAGTCTAACCGCCTAATATTAGCAGGCATTTGGCTCTCAGCTGAAATTGTGGTTAACAAGGCAATTATACATCTAATGAGGATTTTACGACTGACAATGACAGGTTGTTTAAAATATCGTTTCCCTCGAGACTTCAAATCTCAATCAGCTTTCAGAAGATTTATAGACTTTGGTTTAACTTGGAGATAATGTCTTACCTAAAATGGACCTGGAATAGACCTTCGAAATTCATCTCAGAATATCTTTGGTGCAAAGGAATTCTTGGATCTCGCCTCTTATTCAAATTTATTCAATAACTTCATGAATGTGTTTAAATAATTTCTTTCTAAAACACAGCTGAAAGGATTTATCTTAATTAGGTTAAGTACCTAACATTATTTAAATGTAACGTTGGACGTAGAGTTGAGAAGATAAGTAGTTTAATGACGTATTTAATTTTAAAAATATTCCTAACCTACAACTAATTATTTCAATGAATTTTCCCTGTTAAAAGTGTCAAAAACAATCAGACTCCCTTTCATTATAATTTCACTGGCTAAACTCTTTAAATCCCGCTAGCCGACCGTACGTTTAGGGCAGTGTGTGCGCCCACCATACATAACACGCACACACACAACTGCGTATTATGCGCAAGCACAAATCGTACGGCATTCCTATGCCAACCCAGACAGAGAGAGAAGACTTCCCCTCTCTGTTCAGACAATCCTTTCTTTTCTACCTGTTGCGCTGTTACAAAAACCCGGTCCCTAGGGCCGCTACCTTACGTGAATTGAATAGAGGATCGCTACGGCTCGGCCCATATAAAGATAGGGCAAGGGCCATTATGCGTACCGGAGCGTCTTGGGACATTATGTACCGTGGGGAGACGATGGGCAAAAAACTTTATGTGAGCCGGTTGCATAATAGTCCGCGGTCGGGGCGCTATGGTGCGTGATTGGAGCTCGAATTAATTCGATGGGGGCATAGTGACCTTTCCTTGCGATACCTAAGTCTGAGCACGTTGCGAGCAAAGTCACCCGCCTTTATAGAATCATCAATCGAGTTAAATATTACCAGTCATTATTGGTAGAAATTGCGTCAATTATCATTATCACATTTCCATCGTTTCATTTTTGAGCACAGCGATTCGGAGTCGTGATTGCATTCGAGTTCTAAATTCGATCCAATCGCGATAGCTGGCTCGTGACGTGTCTGACATTCGCCGCGGCCCGTGATCTTGGCAATGGATGAAGCGGCGCTGCGGTCGCTGTACCCTGCCTCACCCCCCGCACCCGTGTTCCCCCCGCTACCACAGCCTTTGACAACCGGTATGTCGGTACTTACGCCACAGCTTACCTAACAGTTACACAGTATGATTGCTTGAGAATTTTCTGATGCCACGTTATACGTAATGACGACACTATTGAACTTCTAGTGGATGTTCAATGTGATGTTATTTTGGGGTGGTCTGTAATAGAATTTTAGATGTTAGAGCTGATAGTGGAAATTTAATGTACTGTGTGGTGAATACAGGTATTCTATTTATGGCAAAAATACGACTAAGATTTATTAGATGTTGCTAGGAAATTATTAATTTAATGAATGAATAGTCAATCTTCTTTATATAATCTTGGTTTTTGTATCTTAACAATTTTATTATCTTCTCTATTTTATTATATATTATCTTAGAAAATAATAAATTGTAAGCATTATGTTCAATCGGAGAGAAATAATGAAAATCTACAAAGCTGTGTATCCCATGAAAAGCTCTAAACTTGTGTTGCGCATTCAAAAATATTTTTTATGTAAAGTAAATAATAAATATCTATGTACTATTTTCTATTAAACAACAGTTAAGTTATCAGTACATAGTATATTATATAATAATACCTAACGTTTCAAAGCTCATAATAAAAATTATCAACACTATTAATGAGAACTTCAAGAATTATTTTTTACATAATTGACCATAAAATACCTCGAATGGCGTGACCCCATTCGAGGAATTTTATGGTCATATTTTATTATTACATATCAGATATCAGGGTACCTCCCTAAGCCAACCATATGTATGTAGTAAGAAATAATTATAGAAATAAATAAATGTTTTTATTTTTTTTCAGATTATTTAATTCGAAGAGAGCACAAATAACATAAGTCAAATTAATTTTAATTATAAACTAAATTTTTGTCTCATAATTTTTGTTAAAAAGTAGATAATGTATTTTTGTACGATACGAATTCTAATAATGACATAAAATGAAAAATAAATATCATAACGAGTTACACAACGAAACGAACGAAATGAGTTATGCAATCGCAAAGTCGCTATTCCAGTCAGAGCCCCGTTATGTCCCATTTAGCATTTGAGGTCAGAATGCATCGGCTTCCGCGGGTAAGAGAACCTTGAAACAGTTTTTGAGATACAGAGAGAACAGTTTTTGATATTATAGCTACATTATTTATTTATTTGATTATATATTGTACGTGTCAATTTATTGGATAGCCACAAGAAGTAGTGAGGAGTAGACCTTAAGCGAGTATGTTTTGAAAGGAAAGATCAAAAATTAAATTAATTTGATTTCTCATTTTATATATTACAAATCCAGACCAAAATAATGTATATGGTACCACTATTAATTAAAAATAATTTCAAATTTATTGAATTGAAATTACCGTGGCTGTTTAGAGGAAAGAAGTTAGAAGTTACTTATATGTATATGTATGTATGTATGTGGCGGCATTACTGATATACAAGCATAGGTTTTAATCTAACCTTAATATTCAACGGAAAGATTCGATGTTGAATATGAAATCAAAATCTCATTCATATTAAGCCCAGAGTTGCCATATAAATTGGGCTTACTGAATGTTTATAATGCTTTAAATTTCATAAGCATATGATGTCTCCAGATTAGCCTGGATAAAAGAGGCTACAAAGTATAAAATATGGTTATTTACTTACTAATCTAAAATAAGGACTTCCTACAGTGGGTGGGTGAAAACTAAATGAATATTTAAATAAATTATCAAGTTGAGAATTATCCAACTTCTTGAAATATATTACGTGTAGGTACCTAATATATTTCAAGAAGTATATAATAATATTCTATATAAATATGTATGGATATTATATGATTTCAATGAAATTCCGAAAATACGTAGCAGATAATAGTCGTGAAATCCATGATTTTAAAAAGTGGGTTACAACACGGGGCATTTGTATTTTTGGATATTTTAGGATCGCATTTTGAGCACAAAACGACAAGACCTTAGAAATACATGATAGTTATAAAATTCTACTAATATATTTTCAATTCTACAAAAAAAAACGTGAACATATCTTCAATTCGCAGAAACCTCTGCAACTGCAAACCGTAAATAAAGCATAACCACTGACTCAAATTGAAAACTAGTGGTTGTAGCAATCAGTCAACCGGTGTAGAGTTAATTCTATTACAATTTATTCCTAGAACGCGTGCGCCAAGCAATCATAATCAATGTATGGAATTATAACTATATTATATTAAGTATATCAGATGATTATGCCCGTAACACAAGCTTAGAGCTTACCACGGGGTAAAATATTGTTGTGTGGTTTGTCCGGAAATATTTATGGTATATTATTGCTTCAAGATTAAATCATCTGCGTAGCCTGTTCATGACATTTTAAGAATAAAAATATTTATAAATACCTATATCAATACCTAATCCTAGGTCTAAAAAGACTTGGAAACCACATGTTGTAAATAACCAGGTTACCAATATATCGTTTATTTCGATTTGCCTTTAAGCAATTGTTTTTATCGGCAAGACTGCTTATTGTTATTGTATTTAATTGTATTCAACATGTTGTGTACAATAACATACTCATTTATTATAACATTTTGTAAAACAGCATTTTTTCGCATATTTTTTTTGTGTATCTGATTTTATCGTGGGAAACACAAAACATGGTTACCATTAGATAAAAGATCCAGCGATTTTGAGCGTTGATTCACGACAACAGAAAAATGAGCAATATCTGTGGCAATACGTAAAATTTATTATACGCGTATGAATAATAGTTCATTTTTAAAACCCTTTTAAAATAAAATAATCAAAAATAGAGGAGATTCTAGATTCAGCTTCTATTTTTATGTTTATTACATCGCAACTTTTTTCTCTTTTACATTAAAGCTCTTTTTGCAAATTTGTCATATTTAAAATTTACAAATTATTTCTCGAGTCCTAATCAATATAATTTTAAGACAATAATTTGCGACTAAAACCACATTGCAAGCAGATCTTCCACGGAACCACTGAGGCAACAATATGGTGTTGTCTTCCAGAAATATAAAATCACCTTCCTCTATTTTCCCAACATTTTTTCTTGCTCCTACGTAACTCAGCAATTCAATTGAATTTTTCTACATGAAACTGTATCTTTTCCGTCTCCCACATTGTCTATATATGGCGAGTTACCGTTGCTTCTTCTTAAAGAGGCTTCTCATTAGGTAAGTAGTTAGATATGATATACGGCAACATTTATTACCTCATGTCTGATACGAGCTTAAGTTATAATTTTGCTATATACCTATAGATGCATCGTTACATCTTAGCGGCATCGGTTTAATCGATATTTGGCATAATTTTTATATTGGTCGTGGTTCTATCGAATATTGGCATTAAATAAATATAAATATTTCCGGACTACTCACACAGCATCACCTAACCCCTAACTAAATGTTGGCAAGTTTCATAGATGAAATCATTAGCTTTATTATGATATACAGACGTAAACATACGGTTTAGGTTAAAAGTTCTACTGAAAATATATTTAAATCCCTAAATAAACATATAGCTTCTATGATAAACATTTTAGTAACAAGAAAACTTGCATTCATTAATATTGCAAATTCGTGGCTCATAAATTATAATAGGACTTGATATTGAACTAAGAATATCTTGAACTACGAGTATCTGTTGGTGAAAACTGTTTAAATAATATTTTTATTTTATTTATTAAGGAATGACAACAGTTAACACACTGATGTTGACATGTGTTTAAGTTTTTAAGGCGATTACAACATAACGTTGGTGTAACATATTTTGAGTTACACTGTACTGTTATCACCAAGTATACAGGTACATTTCCTTCAAAAATCGCTTCGGGAGAGTTAAAATTATAAAATATAATATTGTATTAAGTTTATCGTAGCTCAAAGCTAAAAGCAGTGTCGGCTCGTAGCCTCTAAGGAGGTCGCCGCCGAGAACTTGAAGCGGCGGCGCGGAGCCGGCGCGGGCGCAGCCAACGTTGCGCAATACACGCACACCAGCCGCATCACTGGTTTGTGGAGCTCCGAATATTCGGATATTACAAAAAAAAAGTTGTGTGTGCGATTCACACACGAGAGAAGTGAAACTTCAGTAAATCGACAATCTCTTTTTGCATAATTTTTTTTTTGTTTTTTTTTATTCTTCTTATTTTTTAGAAGAATAAAAAAAAACAAAAAAAAAAATTATGCAAAAAGATTTTGTTCGGGCGGTCACCCATCCAAGGACTGGCGTCGCGCACAGGCTGCTTAACCTTGTTAGCGTTTCCATTTCCATTTCCGTTTCATCCGGTTTCAAATCACAACGATTCTATAGAAGTTTCACTTCAAAAAATAACTTTTTAAATTATCATGGTTTTTAACAATATTATGCTTTAAAACGGGTAACATACCATGGTTTGACGGTTTTTGAGTTTTCCGATATTTCGACGCTGTTGCAAGCGCCATGTTCACGGAAACAACTGAATTTCAGTTCAGCAACAGTGTCGAAATATCGGAAAACTCAAAAACCGTCAAATCATGGTATGTTACCCGTTTTAAATCATAATATTACAAAAAAAGCCTACGTATTAAGAGTTAACAACACATCGGTAACTGTCTATAGGATAAGTAAGAGCTATGCCACACGAATTGGGTGCCGTTTTCTACATATATAATGTGTGGTATGGGGTGATGATGATTTTCTGTGTGGTATGACTTTTCAAGGTCTCCAGGGCGTCAAGAAGTCACCTGGGGGTATTCGCCCGTGAATTAAAGCCGGGGCAAGTAGCTCGGCTCGACCCTACCTGCGTCTTCAACTGACAGACCTCAACGACTGGACGATATACAATATCAATTGCTTTTATTTTTGGTATCCGGTTGATACTGTGTGATTTCTTTAGAAGGTAATTATTATCATGATGCGAGTAACTACAAAGGCTGTTGTTCGGCTTTTGCCGCCTCCATAGATACCTAGTTTTTATTTCTATGAGGAGTAATTGTTGAAATTTAAAATGTTCATAGCGATTTTATAGCAGTTAAATATTACCTATCAAATCATTCCGTCATAACTTTTTCAAGTATTTTTGTCGAAATATATTGTCTTACCCAAAATAGTAAAGTACCTAAGAAAGAATGTAAGTCTCATTTGTATGTGAATTGTTAATTCTTAATGATTATTAGCTTAGCGAATAAAGTTTACTAATTAAGTAGTATATTGATCAATAAGAAAGAATTATAGCATATCCATTCTGCATTTATTTTCCTGCCTCCTCGTGAACATTCATCTTTATTAGATGGTAAAGAACTTGCAGCCCTATTGAGCACAAAGTTATAAGAACAGGTTTTATAAGCGTGATTACTGAGAGAGTTATTATGGCGACCCACAAACGGATTAGGAAATGCTTTCTGGACCCGAATTTAACTTACTTTAGATATATATAAAGTAAAATTTTATCTAGATCTTAAGTACATCAAATTTAAAATCTCGTGATTTGTGTTTAAACAGAAGTAAAGAATAAACGGTAAACGAAAATCGAAAATGTTTCAAATTAAGAATAACACCACAATAAAGTACCGAAAGAGTTTCGATTTTTAAAAGAGTACAATTGACTTACGGCTTGACTATTGTCAAGAGCAGGCTAATTATTATTAAAAAAAAGAAATTATGAAATTGTGACAACTTAAATGAAAGCCAAAAATTATGTTTATAATTCCTTCATCAAAATTTAGTAAAAATGCGTCAAACCAGAATTACGAGATACTTTACTCAATCTCAAATTTGATTACAGATTACAAAAGTTGATCAAAATCCGCATAAGCAATTTAACGTTCTCCAAAAAATCAGTAATAAAACTCAAAAAAAAAAACGTTCCAAAACCAAATGCTAAAAAAGGTTTCAAAAGTAAATAAGGTTTTATGCTGGCTAAAAAATGGAACAGGACCAATTCGGTAGCTCATTACATTTTTGTTCTCTTTTTAGATTTCGACACGGATTGGCCATTTTATGGTCTTCTTAGTTACATTTTTTAACTGAAAATTGATTTATGGTCCGCTAAATAGTTTTTTGTTCTCTTTATGAATTTATAATTTCAATGTTAATCAAATAAAACACGTTAAACGTTTATTTTAACAAGACTTTTGTTTTCAAACATAAAATTGTAATATTTTCATATTATGTCTCATTTTAAACTTTAGATCTATCTTTATTTATTAAACTAAAAGTAACGGGAAATATAAAAGTTCAAGTTTTGTGCACGCAGCACAATCATTAGAGTTTTAAAACAATAGATTTCAAATTATTACTGTCTTCAAGGAAAAGACTTCAACGCGTTTTTAAGAAATTCTTTTTAACAAAAAAGTGAGTTTCTACTCGATCAGTCTGTTTCCAGAAACTTAAATCCATAACAATGTGATTCCTCATGCAGTGATTTCTTAGAGAAAGGCTACTAAACTTTTAGGATAACATGGATAATCCGCTCTTTACAGAAAGCGATTAGGCGCAAGATAATTCTTTTGTTATATGGAGCCTCCGCAGACCACTTCTTTGTAATTACTTTTTGTTTGAGTTATTGAGATGGGTTTGAGATGCCGACTTCTTGTGCTAATGTATTAGTTTTGGAATAGTTTGGACCGTAGCCCATCTTATTTGTGAGATAATAGAGGCTGAGCTAAATTATTAATTTAATGGTCTCACTGCACTGCAATAAATAATAATAATACTGCTGTATTATTTGTAGTATATTTTTTTATATAAAATTAATTATATAACTAAAAGTTTTTTTTAAATAGACCAATTATGTGAATATTCTGGCTTTTGTTTCAAATAATCTTAAGATGAAACAATTAATAAACTAATAACTTGGAATGTGATAGTAATTTATAAATGTTATCTTTAATCCACTCCAAACGAAAATAATCGTCATTGGAGTTTTTACATGTTGGAATAACATGATACCGGCATACATATTGATGGCGTGAATGCTTCGTGTATATTGTAGATTTTATGTTTCTTGATTTTAGGGGTAAATATTGCAACCTTATAAAATGCCCCAAGGTTTAGGTTTTAGGTTTTGCAAGTTGCCGGGTTCCGTTTCGTTCAATTGGTAAAAAGCACTCTCCTTAGTAAACTATAAGCTACATAGAGTTTTTGTACTTAAATCATAAAGTTCCATTAGTTTTATGAAGCTGCTGTGCAATTCAGTGCTGTAAACTTAAAAATATTATATTTCTAGAAACGTTCAAACAGGCTCTGGGGTGTACAACACCCTATACGAGTAAAAACGGGTTAATGAACTACATATGCAAATTTAGTTTTTCTTTGCTTATTAAATAATCTATACCAATCATAATTATTTGTGGGTTTATGTTAAAATTAACAGAAGCCTATAAGGAACGTAAACATAAACCTTCCAAAAATATCGTATCAAGTAACTGATAAATGTTATGCCACCTACGTTTTGATGATACTATAAAACAAAAAAATGTATATTTGTTTGTATGCATAATAAATTTTAGCATGACTAATAAACATAGGATATTGCCAACAGCCTGTATACCATTATTACAATGTTGTATTCCATAAGCGTACGACATCAAACAGTTCAAATTCGATACCGGAAAGGTCTGTATGAAAACGGAAGTCCTTTTATTCAAAAGTGTTTGTGATTCAATCCTTCGCGAGAATCGCTTCTTAGACTTAATAAAACCTTCTTCAAATTCAAACTACTTTGTAAGTAACATGAAAACCGCAAATAGATATAACAGTTTCTGTCTATTTAAATATAACCTTCAAGCTTTTATAACCGGTATCATAGATTAATTCCTTGTATAGAATATTCGCGATACGTTGCATACATTTAAAAATGGTCGTATAAAACGATTTTTGTTAATTTTTTGTTTCTGCGTAGATGGACCTTAAATAAATGAGATGCAACACTATGCAAGATGGTTCCAAACTATGATTTAGTCACAAAACCTTATAAAAATAGGTACTGAATAAGAGAAGCTGTTTAACAAACAGTTTGATCATTTTGAATTACAACAAAAGTAAAATATAACAATTACTGTAAATTCTATAACAATTACTGTAATAAAATAACGAACATATGACGGTAAAAGGCACCGCTCCAGACGGTTGCAGTTTAAACAAAGAATGCAACAGTTCAAATTTTACAATTGTTGTAAAATTTTACTGCAGTAATATTAGGACCTATTTTCGGACACCGTCGTCCTATAATTGCACTTTGCATTGTCTTTTTAGATTAGAAGTTGCCGAAAACGGACCGGACCTTTGTACCTGATACTGGAAAAGTTGCTTATGAATATGCAAGAGTTAATCCTAAGGCGGAACAAAATATGTTTTGAGAATTTGCATACAAAGAAATTTACATTCACTTTCGGGTTAAATATGGAGCGAAGGGTTTTATTTTGTTACCGACTCGTTAATAATGAGATCTCTTACAGATTTCATTGGTTTAATTTTTTAATAAAATAATATTAATTGTTTAAAACCATCGCCAAGATTTTAGACTTAATACTTTCTTAAATCATATTATAATCTTAATTGAATGGAATTTTTTAGTGCTTATAATCTAAATAAAACAGCCCTTATGAAGGCAGCTCGTCACGATGTTACTAATCATAGTTTAACAGAATAAATCGTATCGGTATGTACCGTTTTAACACAATATTTTACCACTTTCATACAAACACTATTCCAATAAATTATACACCTAAATCAAACTATTTTAATAATTAAATTTTAAAATAATTTATTTAAACGTGATATTGAAAAAAACATTTGACGTAAGCTATACCTATATTCATTCTCCAAGGAAAAGTTTAGTTAATATTATCATAAAAGTTTCAAGAAATCAAGAACATTGATCTTTCGGCCGCTTAGATCTTTTATAAACCTAAAACATGTTTCTATCTATACATATTCAAATTCAAACACAGTAACTTCAAAGAGTAATCCTTTAAAATCGGCCTTTATCAATAACGTTCGCAACAATAGTGTAATTACTCGAAGGGTAAACAATGATAACTAGCTTTTGCTGCTTTTGCGTTACAAAGGATAGCTTCAAGCCTCCGGAGCACTTTTACTGTATGCGTCTGTGTGAGGCTGTGTGAGGCTGTGTGAGGCTGTGTGAGTGTCGGGCGGGCGGCGCGGGCGTCGGCGGGCAACGGCCAACGGTGCTACGTACCCTCAGTCCTTTCGCAGCGGTGAACGGTATCGCATGCGCCGCTACTCACAACTTGGAAACTGAAACTGAAACGTGCAGTGCTATGTGATTTGAAGACAGTGACTTTGGACAAGTGAAGTGAACCAAGATGCCGAAGATATTTTTGATTAAGAAGCGGCTACATGAGCAGCAGTTGGGGCTGCAGGAGGGCCAGGAGTTCTTGGCCGGCAAGGCTGATCCGCTCTGCACTGGATCGCCTCTGGATGATAACCCTATTGCTCTCCTCTCTAAGAAGGATGCTGCCGGTAAGTTTCTTTATTTTATCATTGACGTTCACAGAAATAAAATTCATTGAAGTTAAAAAAACTTTTAATTATTTTCTTCACAAACTTAACTAATAGTCATCCAAAAGCTTGTAAAAATTATCGAAAAATAACAGTATCATATCCATTTTTAAATGGCATAGCATTCCCATCAGGTTTTTACCAAGTTTTATTTATCGTTTCCTTCGTAACGGCCACTTGCTTGGGCAAAAAAACGACTCGCGCACTTACAGAATCCAGTTCTGGGGTCCGCTAAGAGTCTACCTGAGTCCACTTGTCTGCGATGTAATCTTTACTTTTGTTACTGACTGTGTCGTTGGGTTTTAAAGGGACCTTTTGAATTTATATATGAATCTATCGGTATGCACAACACATTCTATATTTGAGTAATGTATAGTATTTGGGGTTTAAGGTTTGGTGCTTTTTCTTTTTTGTTAGTATACACAACACATTCTATAATTATTTGTTTGATAAATTATTCTTACTCAAGGCGTTTATTTCCATTGGGTTATAGTGTCCTCTCTTAGCTTTTTTGTACTGTACAACGTACTTTTTATTTATGATTTTTACTGTATGTTTTATTTCATAACTTCATAGTAAAGTTTCAATTGAATAGGAAACTTCCTTATTTTTAATTCATCTTAAAATGAGGGTAAACCAAAATATACATTTTCTGAATTGTTGAAAATGGTCCATGTCATTAGCCAAATAGACAAATTGCTTTAGACGGTGTGAATCATGATATAACTGTATAGTTTTTGCCGTTTTCTGAGAATTGTTTGCTCAGAGACTCACAGAGACATGCTAAAATTTGGTCGAAATGACGACTTCGATTGGATACTTGAGTTTGTTTGCGAATCGATTAAGAATGCGCAAATGTTTTTGTATGATTATGAATCCTAATGGATTGAAACAAGTTAGTCTATTGATATTCTTTTTGTACAAATTTTTCAAGTGCTCTTTGCGGATTTATGTTCGAGCACTAAATTGTCAGCAAAAACGACCTGATAGTCTTAGTAATATGTATAGGTTGTTTTTTTTATATTACGTCATTAGTTACGGAATGAAAGCAAATAATTATTTTACATGGAATACTAAAATGTCAAATGTTGAACATTGTTGAATATTTTATCTCTACATGATCACTACACACGAGTGCATTAGCCCTACCACGAATTGCCGCTTACGACTGTTGAAGATTACAACATGTTGCAATCCCATACATTTGGTAGATTTTTCTGAACTTTAGAACTAAAATCTTTATCTGTCAAATGTATGGAATTACAGCTTGTTGTAATCCCAAACAGTCGTAAGTGGTAACTCATGATAGGTAGGACTACATGTGTATAATCGTGTTCATCTTAAAAACTACTAGACATAGTCTCATGTGGTTTTCAACAATATATAGAGTAATTCAAAATAAGGTATTAAATGTTAAATTGGTTCCCGGGCTAAGTCGGAACGCCCAAACCAAAAACCCAAATTGAGACAAAAATGGCTATTGCCTCATCGAAAAGTCTTTAGATTATAAACAAATAAGATTGCATAGTGACAGAAGGACAAGGACCATACATGGCACTTCCTAACAGACATGATTTGACCGGATGATGCGAGGTGTCAATGGTTGAGCCACAATGGCCGCACTTCCGCCCGCCACTCGCTTTGTATTTAGGTTACTCACCGCGATCTCACCATTACAATACAATTACAATTAACTCATATGACGTATATTAGTTTAGATATATGTACTGATATTCGTATTTTCATTGTTTTTAAACAACAGGTGGGAATTAACTTCCAAATTAAACTGTTCTTCGTTCGCGACTATTGACCTTTTTAATGAACGTTCCTAGTTTTACGCGATTTTTTTTTCCCACTGTTGAAACACAGGGACATCTCTCTTGACGAGAGAGACTAGGCCTTAATTAGAGTGCTTACCCGTTCAACCCATGATTTTTCTACCCAATAATATTTTTACCCGTTCAACCCAAAACATATGCCCCGTTCTACCCAAAGCAAAAATCTGAGTCACAGTGTATTCTAAATAGTACAGACACCGTAATTTGTATATCTTTATATATATAATTATTCTGTGAGTGTGTATGTCACTGAACTTCTCTCAAACTACTGGACCGATTTTGATGAAATTTTTTGTGTGTGTTCAAGGGGATCAGGGAATGGTTTAGATTCACAATTTTGTCCGCTGGACAATGTTATTTTAATTAATTTTCAATTTATTAGTAGTTGTTGATTTTGGATATAATGATCCCACGAGATAATCCAAAAACACGGGCATCGCCGTGGCGATTTTTTGTCTAATGTAATGAATGACCCTGCTTCTTTAGTATTTCACTATGACATTTATTTGAATTCAAACAATAGAAATTAGGAATAAGTAGGTGTGGGTAGAACGGG
Source organism: Gymnoscelis rufifasciata (assembly GCA_929108375.1). Classification (NCBI taxonomy): domain Eukaryota; kingdom Metazoa; phylum Arthropoda; class Insecta; order Lepidoptera; family Geometridae; genus Gymnoscelis; species Gymnoscelis rufifasciata. The sequence goes on along the minus strand of OV815302.1, from coordinate 3,111,524 downwards.
TAACTTGAATCCATTGTTTTGGGTTGAACGGAGCAAAATACCTATTGGGTAGAAAAATCTTGGGTCGAACGGGTAAGCACTCCTTAATTAACCACGCTGCCCAAGTGCGGGTTGGTGAATGTCACATGTCCTTCAAACTCTTCAAAACTCTCAGAACATGCCGGTTTTTTCATGATGCTTTAATTCACCGTTAAAGGACGTGTTTTAAACCGTACATACATTTTTCTAGAATACAAATCCAGAGGTGTGTCGCTACTTGAATCCACAACCTTCGGAATGAACGTCGTGTGTGCTTGCACTTAGCCAACACGGTTGTATAACATATAATTATTTTATTCCGCAGAAATACAATACTTATAAAGCCTAATTTCCTTCTAAAATGTTATAAACCGTAATTTTTAGTCTATTTTGACGTAAATAAAAGATAATGCGTAAAAAGTACTCCTTTCCCAAAGGAGCTCCCACTTATCAATAAGTAACTGCAATTACAAATGGCTATAAAATAAAATAAAACTTCCAACAATCGAAAATATAAAGAAACAAAATTATTCAGTAGAAAATAAAAGTGCACAATTACAGGTGTGGACACACCTGTGTAACCTTTGAAGGTTAGACCCTTATTTGAGCCCTGCCGTGCCCTTTCGAAGGGTGTAAACACATTATAATTTCAACTACATATTTATGGAGCTTAAATAGGGGCAATAGACATGTTTTGGTGTTTGCGGGACAAAAATTCAATGCGCTAATTATAAAAAAATACTATTTTCTTTGTTATTTGTTTTTACAAAGTAAAAGGTAAAAAACATTAATTTAGACGCCACGGCGTTGCCTCTATTTTGTGGAATTTCCCGCGGGAACGAAGCATTTCTCGCAATAAAAAAAATAATTCTCGCAACAAATAATTTGTAGCCTTCCGTGATAAATAGGCTATCTGACAGTGAAAAAATTATTCAAATCGGACCAGTTGTTAATAAGATTTTATTATATAAGTAAGTGTGTACTCGTTTGAATTATCTTATAAAATAATCATATGCAATAATGTCGTGTACAATATAAAATGTGTAACTCAAATCAACACAATATTATAATTCTTGTTGAGAGAGCTTTCATACAAAAGAACTCAACGCGCTTTAGAACAACGATTAGAATTTTCCTCAGCTTACTAATAAAATGACAATTAATATTAAACATTTTATTCTAGAATCTGCAAATTCTTTCTTACAAAAAGTTCTCATTTCAGCCATAGAAGAAAGACTAGGTTCTAATTCACCCACGGGAAGAGAGACCAATACTCAACCGGGCGCTAGTGCCCGCAAAACATTTAAATAATCAATTCTAATAGTTCTAAAACAGCTCATTACCAACGAACAGACTCAGACAGTACAACCTTGACAGTGCTATTCGCAACCGTTATTGTATATAACGTCAAATTACCTGGCAAAACGAGTTTTAGCGTACTTTCCGTCATTTACCTACCTATGCGTCACTGTATACGGCTATCTTCGCATTGAGTCCAAAATCACCTTTGAGTAATATGAAAATGATTATTATAATATTGCGTAAAATTTCAAGCTTATGACTAGGCGGGATCTAGTCTTCTAAATTCAGGGTCGAAACTAGTGGCGTGTCTAAATAATACAGGATCTTGAACCATCACCATTGAATTTTAACTGCATAGACATATATAATAAGATACCTTTAAGCCCATCGCGCATATCATATAACCTGCATGTGGTGGACAATGTTGCAATATTCTAATAAACTAATGTTATATAATATGTAACAAATTTAAAATTACAATATTTCCTGTCTACACAGGAAGTCAGGAAACATAAAATACTTTAAAATATTCAACATTAATATCTAGTTAAATTCATCAAGTTAGTACATATTCACCAAGTATTTATTTTTCTCAGATTTTTATTCGTTCGGAATCAAACAAAAGTGTTGATTTTGAAATGCGTAACATTTTGATTGGATTAGGGCCAAGGGCTCGTGTCCTCAATTATATACATTACACACAATCCTAATTGTAAGTAAATTAGATGCTTAGTATACAAACGGTTAACTGTAGACTGACTAATCCACTAATGTTTATAACCCTCATTCCAGGGCCAGACTTTTCGTATTCTTAGATTTTATTACTAAAAACTATTTATCTTAAAATATTTAAATTATAACTTCAGTTCGTATAATCTGACTTACTAGTATTACGTCTTACAGAAAATCCGAGCTCAATTTCAAAGCAAATCTTTAGCGCATCTTCTTATAGATCCTTAAAATATAAGACAGTTATTCAAACACTAATCTCCAATCCTTTTCATTGTTAATTTAAACAATTAAAACCCGTGCGCTTACAGACAAAACGAAAAAACATATTCAAAGAACGATAAAAACAACGTCCAGTAAATCTTATCGGAGTGCCATTTGCGAACAGTAAAAATCTGCATCTTTACGAGTAAAAAAGAATCAAAAGCATTCGCTCTATTGTGTCCGCAGTCTATTGTACTTCGCCTATTTAAGTCTTCGTTTATATTAGTGCTATGTTATTAAAAAGCGATGACTTTCCGTGTAAGCGTTGAAAATCTTTTCTAGGAACGGATTGGTTTTGAAACTAAGATTTTTGGAGTAAAAACAATTGGTTTTGCGGTTTTGGTTCGCGTTTACCGTTTTTGTTCGAATTAAACCAAAAAGGGTTATTGAGAATCTTATGAAATCCGTTTTGCGGTCAGTATTGTTATCGAGACATTTTTGGCTCTATTGCGCGAGGAACATTCTTATTTTAAATTATAAAATAATAAACTAACTTGATACAAAAACAATTCTTACACAGCAAAAGAAGGTTTTAATTAAAATAAATTGCTTCGTTTAGTAACTGGCCAAAACAAACCGTAGAAGAAAAAAGAAAAATAAATATTTAAATACGTGAACTTTAGAATGTCACGAAGCTGGTCCGATAGTCAATAAGTGGCTATTAGTCAAGAGGTTGACTTTGCGTTTTTTGTCAAGATGTCGCACATGTGTGTAGGTACTTCGTTCTAGGAAATATCCCGTGCCCACATGCCAGTACGCAAATTGCCAGGCGTTACAAACCTTTTGTTAGGTGAATATCATTAACGGCCGAAGAATTTTGTTACAAAGAAACAAACTCCTAATCTAAACATAGGTTATTAGCTATAAGTTAACTTAGCATCTCACATAATTGTTATATATTAGTTTAATACATACATAACTGTCATTATTGTTATCTAGATGCAGAACAGCAAAACAACGATTGTTTACTGTTTTAAACTATGTATAATGGTTGTCGATAAAACGTGTTTAACCTTTTTAGAACGTGCTCATTTGAGCAGATGCCAAATGTTTTCCACCTCTTCATCGATAACCAAACCGATCGACATTAAGACATGCGGGTCCATTCCTGTTTTTAATTGTATACCGCTTTGACATCTGCTTAAGCTTGCCAGTCCTTTTTATAGACAAAGGTGTTCTTGGATACTTTGTACGCTGACTGGTAATTAGACTTAAACCATAAGGTATATAAAATATTGCTACGAAATAGTCGCGCACAAAAAATGCCATCAGTATTTCTGTTTTCATTATTTCTTATGCATTTAGCGTATTTTACCTGCAATAATAAATTTAGCTCAAATGTATCACATAATTTTGCAAAGTAGCTTACTAATTATTTTGATATACAAACATACATAATGTTTTGCTTTTTTAATAATAATTTCATGTGGTAGTTTTTCAGTTATGGTAATAAACTAGAGGATGGCTGCACAATTTATTATATTGCGGAAACAATAAAGTGGACATAATAGAGCTGAGGCTCCAAACCGCAGCTTTACTGCTGTCCCATTAGAGGTTCCCGCTAATATTCCAGATTCTTGGAAATTGTTGTCAATCCCTGAAGTCGGTATTCGCAGATATTATTTGGAATATTTCACGACCCGTCTTTTTTTCATCATCGTTAATCCTACTACTTCTATAACTTTAAAATATTCTCTGTTAGTAAACAAAGATTTGTTGCTGTGTTTGTTAATAACTAGAGGGCAAAAGAAGGTCAATTTTATATGAATAAATATGGCATGTATCTCTTCAGGAAAACCAAAAATAAAGGCATGAGATACAAAAAAGGTACAAATGTTATTCATTATGTTAAGCGAAAAACTCGGAACAGAATTATAAACCGTTTTATTTTAACAGTAGGTATTTATAAAGAATTTTCGGTGATGACTTACTTTTAAAACATAATTTTGTAACCCCTCTTCAACAAAATAAGTTTAAAAAAAAACAAATACTTAGCTAAAATAAAAAACGTAACCTCTCAGGTCGAAAGGTGAACTGGAAAACTTGTTCTATCTATACATAACGGATACTCCAAAGTTTTTTTATTGCTGACATTTTCTACAGCGACAAATGCCATAACTCAGCCGCAGATAAAAAATACTAAGCATTGTTCCAGACAGTAGATTAGTATTCAACGGCCATTCACTAATCTAAAAGGAGCTTAATCTTTATAAGCGACTTGACCACACAAAAACTACTGTTATCAAAGCTTAAAAGCTCCCCCGAGCCATAAACAAGAGGATAAAATCACTTAAATATTTCAAGTTAATGCCACGGAAAACTTATGACTGAATAGTATCATGATTTTAAGCCTTAAATCTTGAAGTCGTAAGGTCATCTTTGCCATTGTTGTGTCATGTCGCAATAAAAGGTAATCATTTCGTGTATTTTGGAGCAATTTTCTGCCGCTCGCGATCTTGAAGGTCAGTAGGTATCACATGACCTAGAACTAGTTCGGGCTAGGTCTACTTCTTTTTATCAGAGCATAATAGTTCCTTACTATTGTAATCATCTTCATTTTAGCCAATTTGCACTATATACCGATTATATGTATGTTTCCTTTAAGATACGCTTTTTTTGATTCTTCACTAGATTGAGAACATTTTGCAATTGTCTTATTATTTACGCTTATCAATATCATACGACCATCGCAGTAACTCCTTGTAGACAAAGTTTAATTTATTTATAGTCAACTTTCCTCCAACTTCCACCATTTATATTCTAAATAGGTTCACAGTTCTCAGCAGTTTAGATTCGATAGAACCTTACAAATTTATGCTTTGAATGACCTGAATCGTTCTAAGTATCCAATACATTACATTGAGGATAAGAATTGATACAATTTAAATCTTATTCAAGAACCAAGACCTTGCTTCTTAAGAATACTATAAGAATCTTATAGTAATACAGGAAACAAATTTAAATAACGGTAAAGAAATACCAATATGTTGAATTTATTGAGCCTCTGAACAAGATACCGTCGAATTTATACTTACCGGTTTTTTTTTTATATTAGCTAACCAAATGAGTAACTAGCCTTGAAGTCTTTGCTGAACATATTTTCGGTCATTCACCCCCTTCAAATCTGGTTGTGATTCACTGATCGAAATAATAATAAACTGCCTAACAGTTTTTGTCTTTGCCTTAGGTTTTTTGTACGACAGTGGCTGTACAAGTAACGTATAATGGTAATACAATTATCTGTAGGCGCTGTTGAGTGTAGGTGTGGAAATGTGTATGTACACAATAGCTTTGAAGGTCTATATATACACTTGTCAATTCTTAAACGATATATTTTAAAACAAAATTGCCGTAATCAACAAAAAAATATATATTTTCGTTACTCTAAAGTCATTTTCGATTTAAATGTTTACACTTAGACCTGATTTTAGTCTTGCTTATAGACCATAGACATTTAAAATTACGCAGTTTTTGAAAGCAGGAAGTTATCGAAATTAATATCGATCTCATGTCGAGTAGTTACGAAAAGATCCAAATCTACAAAATTACGTCTCTGTTGATTTCAAGGTTATTTTTTAATACACAACGACGATACTAAATGTTTATCTTCAGCACATTTTTGATCCTGTATCATATAATATGATATTTAGGAAACAGTTAACATGTTTACGGCTTAAATACGTATAATTATAATTTAATCCAATTGCAATACAAAACACGAGAAAATCACCTACTACTCAGTTATTCTCACCATATGTTGTCAAATTCCAAAAAAAAAACGTCCCTTTCTCGTCCCTATTTTAAATTTAAATATTTCATAAGCTATAAACTCGAATTACTCGCACATGTATCGATAAAGAACCGACCTTACGGCCCGCGCTTCTTACATCTTAACCTCCGGTATTCTGTAGATATGTATATGTGTAGGTATGTACCGTGGTATCGGTACTTGAAAAAAAGGCTCCAACGGAGTTTTATGAGGCTCGTCTGCGTTCATAAAGCGTTAATGCCGATAACCTTAGCAAGGACAGGCTAGTGCGACGCTTCGTTGCCTCCAGGAAGTTTTCTTAGCTAGAATTTGCTAGCGTCTTTCAAGGTACGTAATTGTATAACGCGAAAATATTATATTTATAATATTCTGTTTCTTGAAAATGCTTGTTATTCAGATATTTGCATTTGCTGTATTGGTTAAAAGTAAATTGATGAGAATAGTTAATCATTGTAGGGACAGCCACAGAAGCAATTAGATTAGGTACTTATTCAGATAGACACATTCAAATTTCAAAATTGACTAGAGTATTTAAAAATGTAACCTTACTTATTTTATTCACTCATATAAAACAATTAAGTATTATACCTCTACATACAATTATTAAAAATATGCACAGTATTTAGAATTCGCAAGAATTTGAGCTGTATTTGGCAGGCCACATAATTAAGGATGTGCAACTTACACATGATATATATAGAAATATTACAAACATTCTATAATGACAAGCTGTTAAAGCTACGCAAATCATTAAGCATAAAATACGTCCGAGTAGCCATGTAACGATCTTAAGACAAAAACTGGACTAATTTGAACCGTGCCTTAGATAGTGCTATTAAGTGTTATTACAGGTTTGAAGGTTCTTTAGTACCTACAGTCGAGATAATAAATATGTATACAAAAAATTGCTACCATAAACATTTTTGTTTTGCTGTTAAATGGTTTATTTCTTGATTTTTCATCTAACAGAGTCGCACTTTCATCCTCGTTTTTCTATCTAAGTATAATTTCCGCTTATGTAATTAATTATACATTTGACTGTATTTTTCTACTTTGATCAATTGACTTATTATATTACCCATTGAAATTAATCATTCGTTATTTCTTGTTAGATTCAGTTAATGAATTGGTAAATTGTAAACTGATTGGGAAATATATAGGTACATGAAAATACAATAACGTTATTCTCTGATTATACTGATGCAAATGTTCAAGTATACCGTAGTTTGTATGTTGTCATACAATATAAAAGGAATAAATATTCTAAGATAGAAAATAATACAACGGTCCAGTTATGTCGCAAAAAGAACGTAAATATTTAAGTATCAAGTAAATTATTACAAGGAAGCAACGGGTTACTTTGACGCCTAAACGAGTCAAGTTGATTTAAATTGCAAAAAATAAATTAAAATGTCTGAAACAATGGAATAGGTGAAGGCCGCAAATTCGAGTTAGACTAACCAAGAATAATTTTGAAAGACATACAAAAATTCGAAGTAGGATTTCAATTTTATGTGAATTTGATAATAATGTACCTACTTGGTAAGAAAAAAATACGTGGTTGTGTCTCAAAAAGTTTTTTTTCTGAATCAAGTAGGTACAAGGTCAAATCAGCGACAATGAAGTATTATGTATTAGGTACGTAAATCGAGAACCGCCGTAATACCGAAAAAAATAATCTTTGCACTTAAAAAGCAGAACTTTTCACTAGTTTAACCCGTAAACTCAAAATCTACGATCCTTTAGCCTCACCCGAAGCTGCCAGAGCGTCACTAATTTAGGAAACATTGCAAAAGCAGTTAATTTGAACATAATGATCGCGTGAAGGTCACTCCTCAGGAAATAGATACAGACATGGTAATTAAGCCTTGACTTACCGTTTCGGAACAAAACGCGAAGCGGTTAAGTAGATCGACAATAACGTTAAAGATTATTTAAAGAATATAATATTTAAGGTGTCAGTTTCGAGTCAATATCGCTTGGGAATAAACGCAGAAACTTCTAGACTCAATCCGTAATGCTCAGAACATTACATTTTGGCATTAAAAGTACAGCGTGGTGAATTAAGGCTTAATCTCTCTCGTCAAGAGAGAAGTCCCTGTGCCCCAGTAGTGGGAACGTAATATTGATTATTATTATCAATGCTTATGATTATTAATACATGTAGTATTACCCAAAACATTGCATTACACTTGTCTTATTCTATTTATTTTTAGTTTATTAAAAAAACGAATTAGAATCGTTAGATTATACAATAAAATGTGTAATACCAAGACAAGTGATTTTATTATTACTTGCTACGCGAACCCAAAATTTTATAGATCTTTCGACCTTGGTAGGTATATCAATTTATCTAGAATTCTGCTATCTACATGTAGGTATAACACACTCTGCATGATCATAACGATTATACCTCCATAGTTATGCAATATAGCCATTGTATATAACGCTATGTATCATTGTGTACCGTATGAGCACAATGTATAGTGTTGTCGTGTCTCGAGTTGTGTCAGTGGTGACGTAAATAACGGAGACCACGGCCACAGCGCAGCCAGCCTTCAACAGATGCGTAACCTTTTCAAGCTTCCTCAAATGTTTATCTAGGCTTTGTGGTTCAAATACATCATCTAATATATAAAATTCCCATGATTTTACCAAATTTTATATCCGTATTCAGTAGGTCTGAGAATCGGCTATCTATTTTTCATTTTGCAAAACAACGTTTGCTGTAATTAATAAATCATTTATTAACTCATAAATACTCATAATTACCGAAAATGATTTAACAGTACTTTGTTATATCGGATTGTCCGGAAATATTAATCATTACATATTATTTCATCTTAAATTTTGCCTCTCTCATCTTCTACATGGACTAAAACTAATGTTAAGGAATGTTTAGTCCCTTTCGGTTTAGATTTAATGACACAGTTTGCTTTGGTTCTAGCGAATTAAAAAATATATATACATAAATATTGCTAACCACATCGCAACCATCTAGCCTGTGATAAATAAACTCGCAGCTTATAAATAGGGATGGACACGGAATAAAATAAGATAGCGTTTATTCGCAAAATGTGATATTTGGAGGTTTGTCATAATATGGTATGGCAATATTTCGAAGTAGAATGGGGATAACCAAGTTTTGTAAATATGTGTAAGAATAATATTTCTAAAGAAAAATAATCTTTTTATCTTAAGATGTAAATAATAGCGAGATATTTATGGGCTAAAATAAACATACAGTCATAATAAAAAAGACGTTAAAATAATAAATATAAATATGAAATCGAAAGAATGTGTACAGTTTCACAGAAATATATTTTTCTTTTACATAAATTTTGCTAGATTTTTCTTTTACGGTTATGGTGCTATTTGCATCATCTCAACTTCACTATGCATACCGTCCGGTTCTATTTACACAGTCATAAAAGCCGCCATAATTCTCCAAAGACGCAATTTCCCAGAAAACAACCACAGGACAACAAACATACATTATTAAACATTATTTAATAAAAAATATGTATGTATATTATATTGAGTATATCAGTTGTCTAGTACCCGTAACACAAGCTAAAAGTTTACCACGGGGCTAGATGTTGTTGTGTGGATTGTCCGGAAATATTTATTTATTACTAGCGGCCCGCCCCGGCTTCGCACGGGTTTTTATTCTTTTTTTTTCCCGCCAATTATTTGAATTTTTCTCGCCTTTTAATTTGTATTTGGACATTTAATTTGTATTCCCACTCAATTAATGTTGTCTGAAATAAAATGATTTGAATTTGAATTAAACCTTCCCTAGACCTCCACGAACATTTCTAGACTATGATAAGATAAATCCGTTCAGCCGTTTTCGAGTTTTAATCAGACTAACGAACAACAATTCATTTTTATTTATATAGATTATTACATATTTATTATTATCTACGTTGTCTTTTGAAATTAGAGAAATGTGGGTTTCCTCAAAACGAGAGTGGCACGCCGCGCCGTCACGCCTGCGTGCCCAGACGCATACAATTATTCACAAAAAGACCCAACAATGCAGGACTTCGTCCTTGGGACTAACAAAAGCCGAGAAAGGGCACGGGAACCCGTTTGCCCGTGCCTCGGGACTTTCACTGACTACCTACGCGTTTGCTATGTTTTTGTGTTCTTCTTCAAATTGTTTGACAATTTTGTTACTCCTTTGAATATTGAGTCATATAAAAACAAAAGTGTTGAGATTTAAAGGGGCTTTAATAAATTGTGACATTATTTCATCTAGGATTTTGATGTTCTAATTTACGATACATCGTGAGGAAACGGGCATGTTCTAAGAACTTTAAAAGAGTTTGACATTCACCAACCCGCACTTGGCCAGCGTGGTGAATTAAGGCTTAATCTCTCTCGTCAAGAGGGAAGTCCCTGTGTCCCAGCAGTGGGAACGTTAATAGGGTGATGATGATGAATTTACGATAACACATTTTTTGTCTTTACATGTAGTTTTTGCATAGGGGAGCCAATGACAATAGTTTACAATTTAATATTAACTACGTATTTATCTATATTTGTGCTAGTGATGAACAAGAGAAACATACCGCACAGGAAATGTTTACAGTGTAACTAACTATAGCTGAAACTCAACATCAATAGATTTGGGTCGAGATTGTATTTGTCACTTCGTCCGGACGCGCCAATTACAATAATGCACACTCACACAGACATAACTTGGTTATGTGGGCGTGTGGAGGCGACGTTACCGTTATGGTCGCACATACCAGTGACGTCAGCGAGGCCTCATGCCTCCGACGCCACATGAATACATTAGTAATAAACCGAGGATACACAGTAACTATTCTAATAGCAACTCGAACGTATAATTTCATTGTGAACCTTGATACTGACTGACACTGATTTGATTGGTATGCCTTTTAAACCTCATTCATGAACACTCATCATAAGCCATGGTCAAATGTCTTGGCGCTAACTGTTCTTTTTCTTCTATTCCAGATCGCGATCACGATATTTTCGGCGAGAAGAGATCACATGAAAAAGGAAAAGAACCAAGAAGATTTATTTCTTCAATACTTGGCGGCGACGTACCTTACGGCAGTCACAGACCAGTTTTAAATGCAGCAGAACGAAAATTATACCTGCCCATCGCAGAAGAGAAGAAAGCAGAAAATAAAAATGAATCAAAGCAACCTCTTATCAAGGAAGAGAAAGATGCTCTTGATAGCGAGCCAATCAGACTACCATCCAGAACCACACCCTCCCCTGATGCAATTCCCTCACCTGACAATGTAGTATGCCAAAAAGTATCAGTTATTCAGAGAACACCTGCTCCGTCACAATTCAGTAAAAAAGATCTGGCAGACGTCACACTCCCACAAACACTGCCCGCCACAGAGCCTGAGCAAGATCAACCAATTGATTACGTAATTGCTAAGAAAAGGGGTGAAACCGAGGATGAAGAGACTGAAAAGAAAATCAGAGAACAACGCCGGACGAGTAGTTCAAAAATTGCTAATGGAATCTTGGCCAGACCTTTGCTTGTTTTAAGAAATCGCCCTGCTAGTAAACTGCCAGGAATAATATCTGCTGCCGCTGGTCACGGTCGATCCACAGGTGGCAGTAGTTCGGGAGGTAACTCTCAAAGCAGTGGAGGCTCGGGAAGCTATAGTTCTGGAGGAGGCGGCACTGCTCCCAGCTCAGGTGGTGGTGGCGCGATGGGTGGCGGATCAGGAAGCGGCGGCAACGGTCGCGACGGCCGATCCAACTACGGCCCTAATAGCCCACCCACAGGAAGTCTCCCACCATTTTACGAAACCTTAGGCCCGTCTACAAAAAGCGGTCAAAACTCCTTCAATGCTAACAGCACCTTCTCCAGCGAATTTAATCTTATTAATGGATTCAACATGGACTGTGAAAATAATGAAAACGCTTCTAACTTCCCTGAACAGACCAAACAATATTCTTTAATGCAAAACGCCAACTATGGACTGGCGTTAAAAGATGAAGATGTAGATTACGAAAGCAAACTAGAAAATTTGGGAGGCCTCAGTTATGGTACAGACTTCGATACGAATTCTATGGTGGTAGACATGGATGAGAATGTAATTGATAATTTCACAACGACCTTAACATTCCCAAACACGTTATCAGACTCAACCGAAGATTTTGCTTCGCTTCTGGGTGGTCACGTCGATTCCATCACAGATACAGACATCCGCGAAAATTCGTCGATCTCACCAGATTCGCACAATGCAGTTGATATCGAATCAATAGCAGAACAAGTTAATTTAAGTAGACAGTATTATGAGAAGGCCAACTATTTGGCAAACTTCGCTGGACAAGATCAATCTTACAATTTTGCCAAGGAACGTCCGGATTTGTTGATGCAGTTGAATCCCGCGCTTCTATCTCAGCACAACGAGGGCCAAATGCAGCAATTACAGATTCACGTACAACTGCAGCAGAGGCAGCAGATTTTGTCTCCTGGGTTCCCGTTCAGCAATCACAGCCTGGAGCTGGATTCTCCCACCGGCATGTCCCTGCCGTCTCCCGGAGGCAACAACTCCCTGGATGGAAGCAGCCACATCGAGAACTCATCACTCAGTCCCGCCGCCGCTGTAAGTTTCAAGAAAGGCTGCAAAGATGGCAAATTGAACATTTTGCAACAAAGGGTAAGCATTATTTGATTTAAAGGCGAAGCTTTGATACGTTTTTCATATCTAAGTCGTGTTGTAAAACGTTTATTTAAATATTATAAATATAAAACGACTTGGTACTTTTAATGAAAAACAACAATGTTACGCCGAGCCTGAATCAACTATGCTTTAACTTACTCGTACTGCCTTTATTTCTTCGTTATAATGTGTTTAATTAATCCCCAATATCACCTGTAAAATAGTCCTCTCTTTTTCATCACTGTTTATAGCATAATAAGATTATAGACATGAAGTTAATGATCAATTTTCTTTTTCAGCTGGGCCTACCATCTGAACTGCCACTGGAGTTCATAAACGGCGGTCACGGAGTGAAGAACCCCCTGGCTAATGAAGTAAATGCTCGGCAAAGGGAGGAAGAGAAGAACAAACAAGTATTAGTGAGCGAAGATGACCCAAGCAAGTTTGTGTGCCGGGTCTGCTCGAAAAACTTTAGCCTACAGAGGTTATTGAACAGGCATATGAAGTGTCACTCCGACGTGAAGAGATACCTTTGCACGTTCTGCGGCAAAGGGTTCAATGATACGTTTGATCTGAAGCGGCATACGAGAACACACACTGGTGTGAGACCATACAAGTGCAATCTTTGTGAGAAATCTTTCACCCAAAGATGTTCGCTGGAATCACACTGCCTGAAAGTACACGGAGTACAGCATACCTACGCTTACAAGGAGAGGAGGACTAAGGTGAGATAAAGTTTTACGAGCTGTCTATTGCCAATACTCATCAAATCCAACTATTTTTGTCACAGAAAACTAATTCTGTTTTAGATTACGACGCAGAAAGGTTTTTTATTAGTAAATTAAGTAACTAAATATGTATGTAGCTGAAAAATAAAATAAATTTATTGAGATACTGAATTTTCTTACAATCAACTAATAACACCTTACAGAAATCTAATAGCAATCTTCCTTGTTTACAGATGTATGTTTGCGAAGAGTGCGGTCACACCACGTCGGAGCCTGAAGAACACTACATGCACCTCAAGAAGCAGCATCCTTACTCCCCAGCCCTTCTGAAGTTCTACGACAAACGGCACTTCAAGTTCACGAACGCCACCTTCGCGAATCAGCTGCTGGGACAACTGCCTATGCCAGTACACAACTAAATTATACTATATATCTATAGTCTGGATTTCCAGGCAACATCTGCAAAATCTCAACATTGACTTAACATTTTAGGAACTGAGTTGTCTTAGGATAAAATGTATGTACTTATCGCAATAATTCCGTCCGCAAAGTAAATTGTTCCAGTGGCTTTCGTATTTTTGATACATTAGGTTAACATTATGTCTTCCAAACTATCGTTTAGTCATTCCAAATTGTAATTTTTATGCATCAATGCGGGATTGTTCCATCATTTTGTTCTGAAATACCTTAATTTTTTGACAGTCAATGTGAAGATGAGTAACACTAGCCTTATAGGCACGACTGCAATTAAAAAATCAAAGTATCGGGTATTATGTGCAATCTTTGGTGATGGTACGGGGTTAGCAGTAAGTTTAGCTGTATGTAAGTTTTAGATTATTGTATAAGTACGAATTTATTGTAAATTTTAGGCTTCATTTCAAACCAGCCAGGATTGTGAAATAGGTTTGGCGTGATCACGACGGTGCTAGTTCGAAGGTTCCGCTGACTTGAAATGAAGCTATATGTTTCGGATGACATTATTTTGTCCGTTTCATAACAAAAGTCGTCGAACACGACCTAACTCCATAATAAGGAATCTCTTTCCTCGTATTAGTGATACTAGCTCCTAATTTTTTCTCAAATATTAACACAATTTATGTCACAATTTTATATTTTTTACTTTCTACGTATAGAGAATGTTATGTTTGTATTTTATTGTAATTATGGTCGTCAAAATTTAAAAATTAACGTGTTGACTTCTGTCACACATGACGTCGTACCAAGTTTAATGCATTTCTAGAATTATTTATTATTAAATTAAAGTATTGATTGGAGAGCCTGTGCTGTGAATGAGTGTATGATTGCCTTTTGTATTGTAATGTGTATATGTGTTATTTAAAACGTTGATTGTTATTTTAACTATTTCACGTGAAGACGAGCTTCCGGTAAAGTTAAGTTTAAATGATGCTCAATTGCGCTTACACGGCGAAGCTTGTGGATTTAGGTACTTTTGTATATAAAAATCTAAATTAAGTATGTATTAAATTAGTAAATTTCGGAGAGCGTAACTTTATTGTAAAGATAGTACCTTAGCATTTATGAGATTCTATAAAATTATTGTTAAAGTATTTTTTGTAAAATTCGTATGAACTTGAGAGATCTGAACTTTTATATTGGCTTATCATTGGGAAACTATTGTGATAGCGCGATGCCTGTGTAATACTTGTCCGTTGCATTTATTAGCATTTCGATATCGTCAAACTGTTTGTATTAAAGACGAATACTTTGTTACTCTGTATTGGTAAGCAATATAATAATGATTAAAAGCATTTTGTTTTATTTTACTCCATGGTTCCTTATTCATTATCAAACAATCAAACAAAATTACCTAATGACTAATCAAAAAACTCTTATGGTACACCTAAAAGAAACATTTTGGGAATTGAAATTAAATGGTAATCAGTCAAGGACAATTAAGTGATACATATCTGTAGGTACAAATGATCGAAAAATAATTGCTACCCTCGTTCTGGTGGACGTGTCCACTTAGCCTGAGTATTCTTTAAATTCCTGTCAGAATCTGTGGTTTATGTACCAAAACTTTAGATTTTATTTTCAAAATGGCCACAAGTGAAAAAGAAAAGAAATTAATGGAAGAATATATAAAGACATACAAAAATGTACTCTACCGTCACATGAAATTGGAAGGTTTCGTAAGATTCGACATAAGCAACAACGAAATCGTTGAGTTGACGAGGAGCTCGGTGATATACCGCACTTTCCTGCTTATCATCACGAATATGGGAGTAGCATACCTCATCTATGTATCAACGGTCAAAGGAGGTTACCTAAAGATACCTGATGGCATAGCACTCATTTATTTCTCTTTATTCTCAAACCTGCTGCTGATAAACCAAACTTTCGTCAACAAAAACAGCGGTCTGATAATTCTTAAACAAAGTTTCAAAGTCGATGCGCATCTAGGCATCCAGGAAACTAAGTTTATGAGGGATATTGAGGCTAGAACCGCTAAAGTCTTGATTATCGGGATTGCGGTAACGGATGTGCTAATCGGTATATTCCTCTATTCGCAATACCACGTCAATATGACTATTCATGTGATTGGCTCCTCGTTTTTCTTCTGGTTGGCATTCTGTTATAATGATTATGCTTTTGTGATGATTTTTCTTGTCTTCTTGGCTTTACGAGTTCGTTTCCTCAACGTGGCACTGGCGAAGGTAGGGAGAGTGAAGGTTCATTATTTGTCTCAAAATTCTCTTCTTAATATTCTTTTCTGGAGGAAACCTCACAATGATTTGGTAGAATTTGATGGTACGATTGAGGATTATAAAAAAGCATTCAATTCTCTTTTTAAATTGCTGCGCGTTATAGAAAAGTTTTATAGGTTTCCTGTGAGTATACCTATAGGTAAGTAAACTCACAATTTATGTTAAGTTTGTACACTATTTTTAAAATGTGTTCCTTTTCAGCTTCTTTTAGGTTTAACGACTATCGTCGTTGGAACATTCGTCGCATCGCAGACTTTCATAGAACGGCTTAAAACAGGCAATGTAAGAACTAAATAATGTCTTAATCTTTATCTTTACTAAAATATTATAAGGCTGAAGAGTTCATTTGTTTGTTTGAACGCGATAATCTAAGGAAGCACGGGTCCGATTAGAAAAAATATTTCAGTGTTATGTAGCCCATTTTTCAGTGTTTTTATAGGCCCGGCAAACGACCAAGAGGACGTAGCCTCGTTAGGTGGACGGACCAGGTCCGAGCAACCTTGGCCACCAATCTACATAATGCCCTTCACTCAGCCAAGGAGAGGAACAAGTGGCGAGCTACGGTCCGAAAGAAGATCATGCCACAAATAGGGCATCACGACCCTCAGTAATGAGGAAATGGACGCGCGGAGGGAGGATAGCCCATTAATTCAGGAAGGCTATAGGCTTTTTACCGCGGTAAAATACGTCGTTCCGTGGAATTTATATGGACATTCCCAGGAGAAGTATTCTAACAGTGAAATAATTATTTATATCGGCCCAGAAGGTAGTTCCTGAGAGTAACGCGCTAACGCGTTCAAACAAGTAAACTCTTCAGCTATATTAGTATGGATTAGTTTCACCTGTCCCAATGCACTGACCCACGATACCACCAGGGGTATCGCCAGGGGTATCGTGGGTCCGTAGTGGTCCCAATGTTTGTCTGTAATCAAATTTTGCAAGTTAAGTTTGACCCAATTTTTCAATGTTCGATATAGCTGAAATTTAGTACATGCGTGACAATATCATACCACTAACTTTTTTAATTGATTTTTATTAGTCCCGATGTTATTCAAATTTCGCAATTGAAATGAGACAATCATCCAGGATTATGTTTTATATCATATCTTGCTCACATTATGTCAATCGTGTGTTGATGCATTATTATGTGTTGGTAAAGTGGTTTTAGTAAAAAGACAGTCAACAGTACTACTGTTTTTTGTGAACTAAGGTCTGGCAAAAAGACTGTCTCGGTCAAAAGTAGAGCCCATTACATATTATATAAATTCTAATTTCTATCTCAGCGCTCTACTAAAAGCCCAACAATTGTATATGTATATATTATGTAATGTCACGACAAACAAGTTATAGGTAGACTTCTAGCATTATTTGCAGTAGATACATTCACTTGATCTTAATTTTCACTTGTGTTATTAACTAATTATACGATTGACATTCATTGACCCGCTCTTGGCCAGGTGGTGAATAAAGGCCTAATCTCTCTCGTAAAGCAGTGGGACGTAATTAGGGGTGTTTATGTTTATGTGTTTTATACGAAAACTTGTGTATTTTGAACCTTAGTTCTATTGCAACGCTATATTTTATTGACATGGCTGTAATCTCAGTATGGTGTTATTAACTAATTATACGATTGACGAATGACATTCATTGACCCGTTCTTGGCCAGCGTGGTGAATAAAGGCCTAATCTCTCTCGTAAAGCAGTGGGACGTAATTAGGGGTGTTTATGTGTTTTATACGAAAACTTGTGTATTTTGAACCTTAGTTCTATTGCAACGCTATATTTTATTGACATGGCTGTAATCTCAGTATGGTCCACAGAAATTGGACCAAGAAACCGTAATAACGGGCTGGAATCTCCTCAGCTGGGGGTTCATCTTACTGGTGTCGCTGATAGTGGACCTCTTCCAACAACAGATTGAGCAGACCAAGCTCATCTGTGCGTGTATACTGCTCAAGCCGCATAAAACTGGTGAGATTTTTTTTTTTTTTTTTTTTTTTTTTTTTCATTATCGATAAGTCTTCATTTGACCACAATCTCACCTGATGTAAAGTGACGATGTGGTCTAAGACGGGACATGAAGACCTAGAAGGTATGGCTTCCCCGGACCATATTACGAAACACGAAAAAATCGCTTCACGCACTGGCCCAGCCCGGAGGGTGGTGACAAGCCGCGGCCGAAGCCTCCCACCAGAGACTGTTCGTAGCACCACCCGGAGGTCACGTGTAAGGATTCAGAGGGTTACCACTTACGGACGTGAACAGACAAAACCTCAATATATAAGGCACGCCCCGGCTTCGTACGGGTAATTATTAAAAATAGTTTATCCGGCAATTATTCTCGCCGTAAAGATCCTTGAACTTCGAACATAACAAAAAACAAAAGAATTGGCATTTATAATTTAAATCGATTATCGATTTCTATACTAATATTATAAAGCTGAAGAGTTTGTTTGTTTGATTGTTTGTTTGTTTGTTTGAACGCGCTAATCTCCGAAACTACTCGTTAGAATTGAATAATTATTTTTGTGTTGGATAGTCCAGTTATCGAGGAAGGCTATAGGCTATATCACATCACGCTACGACCAATAGGAGCAAAGATATAGTGGTAAATGTGTAAAAAACGGGAGAAGTTGTTCATCTTTGAAGCCTTCCGTTGAGTGCGCCGTGAAAACGGTTCAAGATGCACAAAAAATATGTATTAAAGAATAATAGCTCTTTTAGTGATCTAAAAAACAGTCCGCGATAGTATATGTCTATCTTTTAAGATTAACTCACAAAAACCGTTATTATTGTACCTAATTTGGTCGAAATAATTTGTTTAAGTTGTATCAACATAATAATATTAATCTTTATTCAAATAAATATGTTGTTGAGTACTTCATCCATTATAACGCGGGTAGCACCGCAGGGCACAGCTAGTTATCGATATAAATACATGTCGCTGCTTCATCCGCCGTTCCCTAAACGCTGTCTTAGCCCAAATTTCTAAATTCAATGCTATAAGTTTAAATGAACCAAGTTCAACTATTGAAATTTGACAATTTGATTTCGGTTAGGCAGTATAAAGAGTTTTTTTAGCCTGATCTGATCGGATTGGTGATTATAGCCAATGGTGAAATCGGGGCTAAGTTAGTGAGATGAGTAGGTGAATTCTGTCTATTGGTAGGCGCAAGTGTTTAACTTTAACAGAACGGTTAAACTATGTTTGAGGACATGTCTTCATTTGTATTAATAATACTTATTTTCAGGGATACCCATGTTCAGTAGTTAGTAGGTAAAACGTTTCTTGGTCGAAATGAACTTTGTAATTTAACTAGCTCGTAATTTGTAATGGAAACTTTTGTAATCTAGCGCGGAGTCCAAGACTAAATGTCCAACTGAAATGGATAATTATTTAATTTTCAGAGGTCTACAAACTATCAAAAGCTTTACTAAGATTGCTGGAGAGACGTGATCCACGACTAGACGCATACAGTCTCTTCTTCTTCGATACCGGTATCATACTCAGGATGGCTTCGGCGACTATGGTCTATATAACGGTTCAACTGCAGTTGGCCTTCCCGAAACTACCTGCTGATGTTGCCAAGTTGAATGGCACAGATGAAGTATAGGCACGTTTAATTAAACACGCATATATAATCCATTCCTTCCAGCGGCGGATTGTCTGTGGTCTGGTGGAAATTGAAAATGGACCGAGTGGAAGTCGGGTGTCCGACCAAAATTTTGTAGTTATCGTCGAAAAGCCGTGTCGGAACGGCTTTTCGACGATAACTACAAAATATTGGCTTTGTCGGTGGTCGTTTCCGATAGCATTCTAGAACGTCGGAACCGATTATGGATGCGATGACGTAATTTTGAGCTGTTAGTTGGTAGTCGGCTTGGATCGTGTAGGCTTTTTAGTTGCACTGTAAACAATACAGTATGAATTGCTCACTGAAGTTGTTGAAGAAATAGTAAAATTGTGAAAATAAATACGAATCAAGCAAACGATTCAATGTTTTTTTTATAACTAGCTGACCCGGTACAACACAACAATGTTTTGCCATATGCGCTACTCACTCTCAGTTGCCAGGGATACCCATAAGTAAACAAAACTTACGAAGTAAACGCGCACACACACAAACCCACATGCATACATAAATGTTGTTGAAAAAAGACAAGCAACGACTAAAATACCTATATTTTTTTTCTGTTTTGCCTACTTTGCGGTTAAGGTATCTCATAATAACTGCTATTAAATGTGCACCTACCCTTAGTAAAGACCAGATTTCAAAGTTCCCCTGCGTTTTCAGTACATTTTGTTTCCGAACTGAAAAGGTATTAAAACAGATGTGCATACCACGCCAACAGAAACTTTTGCATCCTCAAAAGTAGTGTACCTACCGATAAATAAAAAGGATTCAGCATACGTAGGTAATTTATATGTATAGGTATTTCTTAATGTTCTTTTAAGGATAATGGATAATGTTTAGTAGGTATATCTTTAATTTGTAATTTAGCACGCTTATTTTTTTCTCCGACATGTATTTAGGGTAGATTATTTTTATATACTTTGGCATTTAGCTCGCCTTTTTGTACACCGCCATATTATATACCTACAAATAAAGTGTTGAATTGAAAATCTCTTTTTTTCGATGAAAGTCGGTTAATAAATAAATAGATAGGGTTACGATGATGGAACAATAAGGCCGAGCGCGCACTGGTGACTTTTGTCACGGTGACACTGTGACTACTTGTTGGGCCAATCTGTTGGCCCAATATCTAGACGACTCCAGTGCGCGCCCGCTCTTACAAATAATTTATTGGAAACTTAATAGCTTAAATCATAGTCAATCTGTTGCTTTTTTACTGATTTGATCAGTCTATTTACTTGAGTGTCCATTAAATCTGATACTAATAAAGATAACGGTTATTATTGAATTGATATAATTCGTACAGGGCGGTATCTAGGAATCTAGCCACTAAAATCATTAATAGTTCGAGGGAATAAAATGTAATTGAAAAAGTAAGTGCTATTAAAGATTATTATTATAAGACTTTATCAATACTTTCGCAAAAGTATTAGACCTACGTAAGACTTCTTTTATAGCCGAATAATTCTTATTTTGCAGTTTATAAGTGTTTGTCTGATAACGAAACATTTATTGGAGATTAAACGAACTTACCTAAGTGACGTTCTATCCAAATTGTATGAGTTCCTTCGTCCGAAGATATTAGTAAACATATGTAGTATGCGTACTAGCTACTGCCTTTCTACCACTAAGTTAAAAGCATATACTCTCACATTTTTATTTTTTATTTATTACGGGTACATCTACCTCATACGCCAGGTCTCCTGAATGGATTCTCATTTGTTGAAAGCCTGAAAATCTATAATATTTCACATAAATAAACATGGGGAAGGGCTGGGAGGGATCTAATATCTTCGGACAAAGGAACTCATACAATTTGGATAGAACGTCACTTAGGTAAGTTCGTTTAATCTCCAATTGTATTTCGTTCCTTCGTCCTTCTATATTAATAAACATATGTAGATTTTGAAAGCCTGTGAAATATTAAAATACGTAGATTTTCATCATAAAAATCACAAGTAACGAAATAAAACTTAATAATATTATACATTATTATTCGAGTTAATTGCATAGTACAGAAACTATATATTAATATTATTTAATATTGATAAAGCAAACTGATCAGCTTGATTACCAATATCGATATTTATTTATTTCCAGACAATTTCACACAACAACATATAGCCCCGTGGTAAGCTCTGATCTTGTGTTACGGGTACTAGATATCTGATATACTTAATATAATTTATATTATAAATTCCAGCAAACACGCTTTAATTAACCAGCAGTTTTTCGTATTGTATATGGATACACCCTGGGGTGACACCATCTCTGTGTGCGGCCGAGATGGCGGTGAATCTGGAGTGAGCTGAGATTATAGAAGTGTCAACTCCATTTATTGACAGTGTTTATTTATTTATTTTTGTAATCCAGTGATTAATGTTGTAAACAACGACAACTAGTGTTTTAGTGCTTCTTATAAACTACCTTCCTCGCGATTTATATTTTTAAAGTGTCTGCATGACAGGAATATTTAGATACGGCTGTGGTACTCCCAGACGTGATGTTTTTATTAAATCATAATTATTATTATTATTATTTTTTGTGGTTGACTATTTATTGAAATATTATTTTATTTAATTTTGCTAATAGATTGGACCCTGTGTATGGTCACCAACAAAGGCAACGTAACTTATTTTTTAGGCAAATAATCGAGACTTAAATTAATATTCTGGTGCCATTTTGAAAGAAATTCTAGAACTACTGAAGGATCCCAATTATTTTTATATTTTAACGAGGCTATAGGACCTTACTCTCGATCCTAAGATCAATAATAGAGCAGACCGATGACTTCTTTTGACAGAAGCTACCATGGCTACCCAGCGCCATACTTCATATTATTTCGATGAATTTTTAGACACTGAAACTCTCATTACATCTATGGAAGACGGTGGCACGCTTCTTTTTAGTAGAGCCATCCTGCTTCTTCCCTACATTCAACGTCAGCTCGGGGTGACTGTTAGTTAGAATAATAAAATATATAATAAAACGTCATCCTGGGGATCTAATTGTACTATTTCACAGCATAAAGTTTGTGGTTTTTTTTTTTTTTTTTAATTGGATAATTCAAGGCTCTGTTAGGCCAGGTAGTAAAGTATTTCATTAGCCCTTGGCACAGAAAGGATACTATGAGTGAGAATCTTATGTGTGTTTACCAACATAACATAGTTGATCTTAAAGTTAAGTCCAATCAATAGGATAGATTACTAAAAAATAATAATTAGTCCTTCATTAAGATTCGATTTAAGTATTTAACCCGTGTATTATGTTCTTTTTTGTAAACTAAAAAGGATGATATTTTTCTTAAAACCCTTAAAACTATTGCAAAAAGAGGAAAAAACTTAGAAAATAATTATGGTTCTCTATAATTGTTTTTATTTGATTTCTATAAATATTTATTCAATGCATTTACTGGATCCTGGATCCCTATTCCCTGAGACATATTTTTCAAACCTATTGTGAATTAGGAAAGCAAATATGTCTATTTTTGGGAGATCAATTATTGATGTAAAATTTTTGGAAATAATGTTTTTTAAGTTCCCTTTCAAGCATCTGCTAGCTCTTTTTCTTCTGAACTTATAATAGATGCGAATACGTATAATTTCTAAGGATCCACAAATTCGACTGATATACGAAATAGCATTTGTATTCTAAGCAATATTTGTCAATTTCTCATTTACACATAATATATTATATATATATCATTGCAAATATTTGTAACCTATAAAAGCTGCTAAAGGTTGCAGGTGATTAATATGTTTCTCAAATTCTGAGATACTTCATTGAGCAATGGCAGTCTCCCCGTCACATGGTCACTCCCCCACCCTTTTTTGCTGGCTTCAGAAAAAAAATCTAATCTGTATCTTCCCTGATAGGATTTATTAATTTATTATGAATTATTACCACAATTAACACAATTAACCACCAACAAAATTCGTCTTGTAAATATTGAGGTATTGAGGGATGTAACTATCGTAGTTGTTAGTTACACAAGGCACGGTATTTACATATTTCCATCTTCTTTGTGTACATCCAACCATACTGTATTGCAGGACAGGATGAGGTAAGAAGACCTACCAAATTGTATTGAAACAATGTCAATTTAAATTAAAATAAAGTTTTTGATTCGTTAAGCTAACGTGTTGTATTATTATTATATTTTTTTTCAAAATTGGTTATGAAACCTAACGTTTTGAATATACTTCTCGTGTAAGTTATATTATGTAAACAATTATGATAATTTTAGCTACAAATGCCATCTTAGTATATTGATGATAGATAACGTAAAGTTCTCAATAAACACATTGCAGGTTTTAAAATTTAGTAAACACAGACGGCGATGTGTTAAGGCCAATAGTAAAACATTAAACTTAAAAAGTACATTCCGGAACTTAAACCGCAGAAATGTTTCAACTTTTTATCTATACCTACAGGAAAATACGCATCTTTCAAGTCCAATAAAGCCCTGTAATAATTTGAAGTAACTAATTTTAGTGTCGTTCTCAAATTTACGATTTTGAAGTGTTCTGTTGCAATAAATTTCAAGTTTAAATCATCCTGTTTTTACCATTAGGTTTCACATTAGGTAACAAGAATTTATGGGGATAAGCTGCCCCTCACAGAGTGCACAAAGTTAGATGGATCTACTTTGAATGAGATCAGATATAGCTTCATTGTATTGAACAGATTCTGCCCCTGTAAATAATAGACAACTGGGCTCATCAGGTTGAGAAACGCGATATGTAAAGGGTATCTTGTATCCTTTGATCTAGGATAGTACCAAAGGATTGTTATTAATCAATTTCCATTGATCGTAAAAATAGGCCAATCGTTACCGGGTCCAGCGTCGCGGGGCCGGCGGAGGCTGCCCGCGTGGCGTCTCGGCCGCCTCGGCTGCTGCGCCTGCGGCTGCCGCGGCGGCGGGCGGCTGTCGCAGTCGTCGGCTCCTACCTCGTCGGAGCTCCGGCCGGTCTGGCAGCGTGGAGCGGAGCCTTCTGGTTTAAATGGACGACGAATTGCTTCTGTTGATTAGCTGTTATATTTTTCTTGGGAAGCGGTATTTTTATTTAAGCTTCTGATTTTGAAATTGCTTTTGCAGATCTTACGAAGTCCGCAAAACGTGGAACATATGAAATGTTTCCTTGTTGTCGATTACCTCTATTGAGAATCTCACCTGAGACGTCCTGCTTCAAGTAACAATTTTATTGTTGTCGGATCTTGGTTTTTCAGCGTAAGCTGTTGAGTAAGAGCATCGCTTATGCATGAAATGCTAGCCGCGAACTGAATTTTCTTATTTTCGGATGCCTTATATTTTCTCTGTTTTTATCTTTTATTTCTAGGTTAGCGTCAATCTTTGGAGCGTCAACCAATTTTAAAGTTTTTGAAACTTAATATTCCACCATGACTTATATTGTAGTTCTTTTTTGTCATCTTTAGAGAAACCTGTGGTCAACAGGTGTTCCCAGCGCACTGCTAATTTGCCTCGAATATCAGGTCCAATACTTTTTATTATTTTGTTGGTATTTCCCACAAAAGGTTCAATATGTCTTCGCTTAATTCAAGAATGTTAGTTACCGTCTCATCTAATGCAGTGTATGTACTTGTTTGCGGTACTTCTGGTGCTACAGAAGGCTGGATAACTAGAACACTAGTACTTGCAGCAAATGTATATTTCACCCTGTTTACCTCTGAAATTACAAAACAATGTATAGTCTAAATGCATATTATTATAGAAGATTGATACAGTACTGTAGCGAATATTTTAAATGTAAGCAACATCCCGATTCAGATGTGCATAACATTTATAACAAACTAGCTGTGCCCTGCGGTGCTACCCGCGTTATAATGGATGAAGTACTCAACAACATATTTATTTGAATAAAGATTAATATTATTATGTTGATACAACTTAAACAAATTATTTCGACCAAATTAGGTACCATAAAAACGGTTTTTGTGAGTTAATCTTAAAAGATAGACATATACTATCGCGGACTGTTTTTTAGATCATTAAAAGAGCTATTATTCTTTAATACATATTTTTTGTGTATCTTGAACCGTTTTCACGGCGCACGCAACGGAAGGCTTCAAAGATGAACAATTTCTCCCGTTTTTTACACATTTACCACTATATCTTTGCTCCTATTGGTCGTAGCGTGATGTTATATAGCCTATAGCCTTCCTCGATAACTGGACTATCCAACACAAAAAGTATTATTCAATTCGAAACAGTAGTTTCGGAGATTAGCGCGTTCAAACAAACAAACAAACAAACAAAAAAAACAAACAAATTATTAGTATAGATTATAATTTGCGCGGCAGTGGTTCAAGAAACCATGTGGCATGGCTTAAAAAATCATTAACATAATTAACATTAATCATGTTAACAAAGGTAGCAACAACGGTAACATTCCTTGTAAATGTACACAGTTTCCCTTTTTTTTTGCAAAATATTAGCCCATCCTCAATATCGTGAAGGAATCATTCCCAAGAAATGAACACAACACGTAAAGGGAAACAACAAGAAATATTGTTTTAGGACATTATCTAGAATATCGTAGATATATAAATTCTCTCGATTATAGTTGAACAAACCTTTTTGAAAGTATTGGTGAAATAATCGCGGGTGAGCTGCTTTCTGATCGATTCCTTTGTCTTTGTGTGTCTATGTATTTTACGAGCTTTTTCTCGTATTTTTCATTTTTCGACGCAAATGATCACTATTATCACTGTCTTCGTCATAATAACGGCGTTTTGGCATTGTTAAACACTATTTTACGAAGTTTTTAAAGTAAAAGCGGTGATCGGCAAGGCACTAAAACGCTAATGAGAATCCATTCAGGAGACCTGGCGTAAGAGGTAGATGTACCCGCAATAAATAAAAAATAAAAATGTGAGAGTATATGCTTATAACTTAGTGGTAGAAATGCAGTAGCTAGTACGCATACTACATTAATATAGAAGGACGAAGGAACGAAATACAATTTATTTTTCACTTTTACACATATTTTGTGATCCTATTCTTATTTCTCTACAGATTATGTTATGTGGTGTACCTTTTTGTGGCATATACATTTACAAAACACGAGCTGGCACATAATAAAATAAATTCCAGGATATGAAAACAAAGCATTTGATTTTGAATTTTGCTAAAATCGATGACATCGTTTGTACCTATATCAGATGTCTAGTACCCGTAACATAAGCTTAGAGCTTACCACGGGGCTAGATGTTGTGTATATTGTCCGGAAATATTTATTTATTCATCATCATCACCCTATTAACGTTCCCACTGCTGGGACACAGGGACTTCTCTCTTGACGAGAGAGATTAGGCCTTAATTCACCACGCTGGCCAAGTGCGGGTTGGTGAATGTCACATGTCCTTTCTCAGAACATGCCGGTTTCCTCACGATGTTTGCCTTCACCGTTAAAGCACGTGTTTAAAGCGCACATAAATTTCTCAAGAAGAAAAATCCAGAGGTGCGTGGCGGGGTTTGAACTCACGACCTTCGGAATGAAAGTCGAGTGTCCTCCCACTTAGCCAACACGGCTTTTTTTTATTTATTTATTATATTGTATTGATGGGCTGAGTTCATTTGACGTTTGAAATTAACATTAGAGCAAATTTCCGTTAAACCAATTTCGACGGTAGTTTTGTATGACAGTGATGCCAAACAGAATAGTTTTTACCTACACAATGTCACAATTTATATGCTTATGCCTGTTGTCGCAATTTTAAAGTGACTTACGTTACGTTGAACCATCATTTGTTGTTTTAAGCTATGTACGTCCACACTCAGTTACATAGCCATAATAGTTACGCAGTACTTTAGTTTAAAGGTCAAGTTAAGATAACTCACCGTATAAAACCTTCTTTGTCATTTGAATGTACATATTTCTACGTTTATGTAGTGGACAAGAAATTAAATCATTATTGAATTATCTTATGGGGGGCTAGCGGTCCGCCCCCACTTGGCACCTAGTTGACCGTATTTTAGAGATTTTTACAGTTTATTAAGTGAGCATTGTTGTTTATTTATTTATTTATTTGTTACGCAACTTTGGTTCGATATAGATCCTAAACGGTCAGCCGGATCGAAAAATGTTAGCATAAAACAAAAATGATTTTAAAATAGCTATTCAACGATTTATTTATTATTTATTTTCACAAAATGGCGTCTATTAGTCGCCATGTTGAATTTTCTCTAACGTCATGTCTTTAGTGACACTAGCCGTACTAAGAGTAATTGATTTTTTTTTCACGTAGGTTGTTTTTATCTGTGTCTATCCCAAGGTTGTTTGTAAGAGATCGGTATCAGCGATATAGGGCCTATTTATTTACAATTTTTGTACAATTTTCTCTTTTTGTGTTTTATTGTTATGTTACCACAACTAGATACTGTTGTGTGGATTTTCGGGAGTTTTTTATTTATTTCATAACTGTTATTTTTTCATTCAGCATCTCACGCGTACCTTTTTGAAATGGTCGTCGGTGCTGATATCTCCCACGCTCCTTCACCCTGTTCCGGTATTGTAAAACAGCAAAACATTAAATATTTTGATACACTTACATATTATAACATGTATATAATAAGTCTGCTTAATAATGCAAGTTATTTCTATCTAGACAGCTGTTTTGGTTGCATTTGAAAATTTATAGATATTTCCAAGGAATTATGAAAATGCTTTGTTTAATGTTACTGTCGAAGTATTGTGTTGCCGTTGTAAGTTTATTTTTTAAAATACGTCTTTTGAGAAAGTTTTTTTTTTAATACTTAATGTTAAAATTATATTTCAATTATAAAATACTTGATCAAGTTTATGAAAATTATTATTTATTTTTCGCGATCATTTTATTTTTATATTTAATTGGACCATTGTTTTTATGACATGCCATGAAATGTAGGTAGTTCAATCACTATTGCCCAGTAAATATAGAAACTAGTGCCCTCAGAAGATAAATTTATAATTATTGTACGTATTTATTTTATACTAGCTGTGCCCCGCGGTGTTACCCGCGTTATAATGGATTTTCCCGCGGAATGACGTTTTCCCGCGGTAAAAAGTAGCCTATGTTATTTTTCAGGCTCTAGAGATTCTGTGTACCAAATTTCATTCAAATCCATTCAGTAGTTTTTACGTGAAAGAGTAACAAACATCCATACATCCATACTTACAAACTTTCGCCTTTATAATAGTATTAGGATTGTAAATTATTCTCGCACAGTCCTGTGTTCACTGATAACACCAGTGGACATAGAGCAGAGCCGTTGCCCTTTTACTGCTGAAGCACACAAGTACCTGCTAAATTTGTGTTTATATATATACATTTATATATAATTTTATATTAAACTAGCTTATCCCAGCAAACGTTGTTTTGCCATATTAATTTTTCGACCGGAGAGGAAAATTTATTAAATTACTAAAATGGCTATTAAAAAATAAGGGTTGATCGGAGAAGGGTGAGAATTGAGGATTGTATGTATTTTTGTATGTTGTATCATAAAAAAATTAAAATTTATGTCGAAAAATAAAAAAAAAATTTAGGGGCGGGACTACCCCTAACATTTAGGGGGATGAAAAATAGATGTTGGCTGATTCTCAGACCTACTCAATATGCTCACAAAATTTCATGAGAATCGGTCAAGCCGTTTCGGAGGAGTATGGCAACGAAAACTGTGACACGAGAAATAGATATTATATTGACATTTGAGTATATATTAAGTATATGTATTTGTGTGTGTTTCTGTGGTAAATAAAAATATGTTTATACATTTGAATTGACTGGGCATTTTTAAATAAATATTATTTTTTAAATCCAAACCCATGTGTTGTCAGAAGTAATCCTTTGAAAGGTTTTCAGGATGTAAGTGTGTTTATTGCACTTTCACGCAAAAACTTCTGAATGGATTTTGATGAAACTTCACAATAAAATAGCTTAGGTACAAATCAAAATAACACATAGGTTACTTTGTAAATGTAAAATGCCATATTTCGCGGGAAAATCAATGATTACGTGCAAAGCTCTAGTTGGATTGAATTCGGCACGGACTTATAAACTTTTTACTTAGAAGGACTAAAACTTCTTTTTATCGCAGCAAAATATATTATTACGCAGGCAAAGCTGCGGTTATAATACATATCTTACTAAGAGTAAACATAATTAATAATTTGGGTAAAACATATGCTGTTGTGCGTCACGTCTGTTGTTACGCGTAAAGTATTAGTTACGTCTTAGTAAAGAGTAATTAGTAGATATTAACGTAATATTATTTTAATATAGTAAACTGTTTTAATTTTATTTTGACCATGCCCCTTTGCAGCAGCTATTATTTCTAATTTGCAATGCCTTCGAACAGCAGCAACAATTTTTATAATCTAGACATGATTTGAGACATGATTTTAGACGTTTGAATCATTTGTACTGTCTTTCTGTGAATTTTACTTTGGTCCCTTATGGTGTTACCGTAGTATAAATGTTAAGTTTTCATAATTAGTTAAAATAATTTATTATTGAAATATTCAAGCACTGTGTATGACAAATTCGAAAAGGCTTCTTTACAGCTGCTTCTGAATGCTTTGACAAAGCGAATGTTCAGCTGCACTATTACATTCTCGACAAATAAACTTTCTAGAAAAACCAACCGAACTCTGAAAATTTTTAATTATGTCTACTAATAATTAATGACCGTTTGTTTTACAGGTAGATGAAAAGATCTCAAAAGAAGCTACAAGCATGGTAACTCTTCCAGCTAATTCCCTTCATACAAAGTCACATAAATATAGCATGGTTACTGCCAATGGGGATATGGAACCCTCAGATTATATATCGCCTGAAGGTCCAGAAGAAAACTTAATTCCAAGATCATCTACTGAATTTCCAACTGTTTCTGTTCAGAAAATGTCTAGTATCCAAGAAAGCACTAGGGCCACTTTAACTGAATCAACAGCTAACATAGTACCTCAGACTGAATTCTCTACAATTAGAGAACTTACCAACCAGATGACATACATGACTTACCACGAAATACCATCTACTAAGATATTTTTTCCAAAGTCAGGCGCAATCCATGAAATCACTGATTCATCCCCAGGTGTATATATATATAAATCAGAGAACAACTCAAATAATAATAACAGTCAAACTCATAAAAATAAACAAACTTTGGAAATACCGATACTAATGTCATCTGCAGAGTTAGAAACAAATAAAAGATCGGCAATTAACTCAAAATTAGACAATTCGTCAACGACTGCATCTAAATCTAGCCAGACACTTGAAGCATTTACACCTCATAAAGTGATTATTACAGATGCACCAATCGCCACAATATATGAAGTAAAAATACCATTAACGAAGACAGAAGACATGCCCATAGAAAAATCGTATGCATTAAAGGAGTCTACAGTGATTATATCTACCACCAAAACATCAAATACAAGCAAGATTCATGAGAGTACAACTAATGAATCGACGACACCAACACCAACAATGTTTACTAAAAAGGCAATCAAAACTGAAACAACCACTAATAAGGCATCAATGACGACAATTACAGAAAATATACTGAATAATGAGATAGATACAGAAGCTAACAAAACAATACTGATATCGCCGACAGTTGAAACAATTCTTACCGAATCATTTAAACCAGAAATGTTTTCTAATATATCTCATAATAAAGAAATAACAAAACTGTATGCATCTGCTCGTATATCATCGTTAAGGAAGCAAAACAATGAAATCTTCGCTAGTACAACAATAAATGCTCAAACTGAAAAACCTACCACTGAGGGCGATTTCCACATTTCAGAACCAACTACCGAATTTATATTCACTACCGACAGTGTTCCCACAAAAACTGCAGGAAATGAGTCATTTTCTGCAAATTTATATTTACCCGAAGATGTTAAGAAAATACCTAGAAAAAAAGCAGAAAAGGCCAAAATAAAAGAGTTTCTCAAGAGAGAGATCGCTAAGACAACCGGCTCTTTATTAGAGACATCAGAGGGTAAAGAGACTTTAGCAGCACCTGATAAAAAAGCCATTGCAAAAGAACGTAAGTACATACGTTAAAAATGGATAATCCGTTATGGGCCTAGCTATGAGGCAACAATAAAAACATATTTTTATATAATTTTAACCAACAGTGTAAAAAAGGATTATTTTTTTTGGCTATATAATAATTAACCATTTATTTCAGGCATCTCAGGCCCATATAAACATATTATACCTTACAGACGAACATACATACAAATATAAATCTTATATACTAAAGTGTCCGTATCGTGGATCATCTGTTACGGCAGTGTCGCCTTACAGTGTAGGCGACCGATGGACCGTCGAAACTTGACCCTTGCGGCCAAAAATATACTCCTAAATGTTTCCTTTATTCATTAATTACATTGAGTGGCGTTATCATCGTAAAACATCAAAAATATGTAAAATTACATAATTTTCCTTTCCTTATTTTGTTTCAACAACATGATTTTGACTTATAATTGTATAAAAAAATGTATAGTGCCATAGTTGGCCCATTGTTTTAATAACATGCCTCGTTTGTGCGGATTTAAAAAAGGTATTATTATAATATGATTTTATTTTTGCCTCATAGCTGGGCTACCGTAACGGATTATCCATTTTTAACGACACATTGTGTATAATGCTTTCAGATTTTATCCTTAACATTGACAGTAGGGTCTATCTAACCACTACCTATCTATCTACATATAGAAAACTATACTAAAGGTGCTCCGTTACTTGGGCCATTCGCTTGTAATGTACACACTTGTGATTTTGAATTAACACTAAATATGCTTTCAGCTACTCAACCCGGTATCATGCCAATGGTGGAATCTAGTTTCGATATAGCAAAGAAACTGGGTGATTCTTTCATAGGAGTTGTAAGAATGGTGTTGGGTGCATGAAGTTGAGAAGAATGTTTTACCAAACCATTTTTCGTTAATAAATAAATATAATTAATTAAGTTTTCTTTCTTATTGGCTTTATACTTTCCTTTATAACATAACTTGGGTATAAAGTATACCCAAGTTATTAAGTGTAAGAACTTGGTTAATAGAGCAGAATTGAAAATTATTTTATTCACACCAATAAACAAATATACAAAATTATGAATAGTGAGGTAATATTTAAAACTAACCTAACCTATAATGGTTTAAAAAAAACATTTTTTTTAATTTTAATTTTAACGTATATCTATACTAATATTATAAAGAGGAAAGGTTTGATTTTTTGTTTGTTTGTTTGTCTCGAATGGGCTCTGAAACTACTGCACCGATTTAAAAAATTCTTTCACCATTCGTAAGATACACTATCCCTGAGTGACATAGGCTATATTTAGTTTTCAAGAATAATATGATTTCTTACCAAACTCCGATAATGTAACCCATGGTGAAAAAAAAGAACCTAAAATCTTTCTTTAATCGCGAATGCTGCGAAAACTATTGAATATATAACAAAGTGATGTATGACAACTTTGTAGAACTTATCATTATCTACAAAAAACGTCGTTACATCATATCTCTAACTATTGTTTAGTTAGTTAGTAATAGTAGTAGTTAGTAACAATAAGCTATTTTTTATATTAAAAAATTAAAATACCACTGTTTGAAAAGGCTCTTTATTATCTTGGTATTAATCCTTAAAAAAAAAAAAAAAATTATTATGTAAGATTGCTTTAAAACCTTTATATAACTTTTTGAATTATTCGATTCTGACATTCCATTCAAAAGATATAACGAGTTATTTTTTTTTAAATAACCGCTCGGCGGCTAACTATGCGTTGTGGAGTGGCAGGCGTCACTCGGGCACGGAGGTACGGGAGGAGGGGTTAAGATCACGAAATAATCTGCCGCGTGGGGTCGGCTCCCTACTGAATGGCCGTGTGCGGAAATAAAAAAATTGTCGCTTGATAATAGTTTGTCGCTAAGTTAGTAGTTAATAATTCGTTAACAGGTAACTAATCCCATTCAAAAAGTTATTTTCAGAACTAAACCCTAGCATATAGCATAGATATTGTACATTATCGTCGGTTGCAGGTTCAATTGGGTTAACCACCAAAACACGTAAAATAAGTTGAGTATAAATTTTTTTAGTTCTTTTCTGCTCTTTCGAATAGCATAATAATAGAATTCTAGCTTTAAAAAAATACAGTTACGCTACACATTTTAACTGTGAATTTGCAGACTTCCGTCGAAATTATGTTGTAACTGAGTAGGTATGTGATCCATTTACATGAGTCGAATTGTTGTATTCCTATCCTATGACCAAAGAAGGTTAAGTACCAACTTAACCTTGTATGTATGTATCTTGGCAAACCAGCATTGCTCTTACACTAATTCTTAGCTTAAACGAAAAATTATAACCACACTTACACCAATATAAAACCAACTTTCTTCAAAAACTAACGTTACACCAATTGACTCGAACCAAGTTTATGTTTGTTGTCGGTTACACCAATTTGAGCATTGCAATCAATAGTATGTTTTCTCTTACCTTAATCTTCTTTAAAATAATAAATTTAAAATATAAGAAAAACCCCCGATTCGAGTCTTTCCATTTCCTTAGACGTAAAACACTATAATAATGTGTAATGTGCACGCAATGCGCTTTCATTTGATACTCGAGATTTTTGCAGATTTTCGGTTTTCCTTCCCCACTCTAACCCCCACAATTTTTAAACGGCATAACCGATTTTCATGAAACATGTCTAAGAGACTCTCACCAGACTCACCTTTTAAACAAAAAAAAACTAAGTTGAAATCGCTTCATCCGTTCGGGAGCTATGATGTCCCAGACAGATAGACACGTCAAATATATGACACCCCTCTTTTTTTGTCGGGGGTTAAAAATTAATCGCAAAATGTGTTGCTAAACGCATAACTCAACAACGCCTATACCAATTTAGCCAATTTATTTTTTTAAATGTTTGTTGGAGTTTAAGGATGGTTTTTACGGAGAGAAAAATTCGAATAATTTTGGAACAATTTTGAATAATTACCCGTGCAAAGCCGGGGCGTGCCGCTAGTGTATACATATATCTCGGCTCCAGATGCATAAGGCCGGATAAATGATTTTGCTTTTATCAGGAGAGCCAAAACAAAAATGTCACAATAACTTGGCCATAATTACTATAGTATTATGTAGTTCATATTCTTTGTTTGGTGTGAAAACAATCCACCTTCAAGTATATTATTAGTTATATATTTATAAAGTTATAAAGTACATAAGTTACGGAATACTTGCGCACCTAAATAAACGAGATTAAGATAACGTACCGCTACTTTTATGTTTCATTTTATTTGTTTAAATGCACTTAAATACTTTAGATTAAACTATTGTGGAGGATAAGGTAAGGTCAACAAATATCGACCCCTTTTAAAAAAAAAATATTATCCAGTAATTTTATTATTCTCTTGATTTTATTTATAACACAACAAAAATATATTTTATACAATGTATTACGAAAAAAATTCATATAAAACTACTGTAAATGTTATACATATTGAAACGGAGAATCACCGGCCGCGAAGCTAGGCTCAAGCGACCGGTGACTAGGGCGGGCGGGGTAGGGCTGTAGAGAGAGGAACTTCCTGACGATACCAGTCCAGGAATACTGACTGCTCAATCTAACCTTTGATCCAGCTATTATTATTGTAAAATGACGGAAAATGTTAGCGACAATATTGGTGTATTCCTTAAATTAAAAAGATCTGAAAACATAGTTGGAAAAGTTTTGGTACGGATTGGAAAGGTATGGGTTATATTATAAGTTCGATTGTAAAAGACAATATAGCGAAAAGTCAGTAATAAATAAGTTAATTCAACAAATGTGACCTCCGGGTGGTGCTAAGAACAGTCTCTGGTGGTAGGCTTCGGCCGCGGCTTGGTTGGCTTGGCTTGGACCCTCCGGGCTGGGCCAGTGCGTGAAGCGATTTTTTAGAGTTTCGTAATGTGTTCCGGAGAAGCCATATACCTCTACATCAGGTGAGATTGTGGTCAAATGAAGGCTTATCGAGCATAAAAAATAAATAAATAATAATAACTTATTTTGAAAACACAAACAAGAGTTTAAGTTGTATGTAAGGTTTCTAACTGCACGACCGTCGCACCGCCCTATTTGTTCGATCTAGCTTCCGATTTGGGTCCCTATCAATCTACTAATAGATAGGGTATAAGGGACGAAATTAAGTAAGGTGACGATAATAGGGTAGACGACTAAAAAATATAATTAGTCCGTCAAACGGATTATTAAAACAAATTGTACACGTATTTATTTTTACTTACAAGTGAAAAATCAAAGCGGTACAGTGCATTGGTTATCTGTCAAATGTGTTGAATTACAACATGTTTTAATCTCAAACAGTCGTAATTGGCAACTCGTGGTAGAGAAGTTTCTTGTGACGTTACGCTTTCGTGCGATTTGTACTTATTTTATACGTAACAAGCCCTCGGAACTTTGATGCTACACAATCTTGGCGCTCCTAAAGCGAAAAATTGGTTTCTAGTATTTTTGAACGGTCCTACTTTAAAGAATACCTATTTTTGGGGTTCTGTACCCCAAGGGTAAAACGGGAGCCTATTGCTTAGACTTCGTGTTCTGTCTGTCTGTCTGTCTGTCACCAGGCTGTGTTTCAAGAACCGTGATAGCTAGCGAGTGGAAATTTAAAGGGATGATGCATTTCTGGAGCCGCTGTAACAACACATGATAAAGACAAATCAATATACCTCTATAAAGGGGCTCCCATACATCAAACGTGAATTTTACAAGGTTAAGTAAAGTTGCGCGTGGCCAGATCGACCAGAATGCATTTTTTTTTTCTAAATGTCGTTAACTTTTTTTTGTGTTTTTTTATTGAAAAATGTTTTTATTTTGTGTATAAACTGTCCACGCATTCTATACCTCGGGTTCCAGGTATGAGTTCATCTCGTACTTATAACTTTTTTTCTGTAGTAGGTAATGATGCCTGTTGGCGAATCTGCTGATAAAAATATTTGAAATCTTCTTCTCTTCTAAATAACCGTGTCAAAAAAGCCGTGTCGGCTAAGTGAGAGCAGACTAGACTTTAACGATCTCTAATCATAACCATATTCATAATCAAAATATAAGAATTTTTCTTCTTGAAAAATGTTTATCCGCTGCTTTAACGGTGAAGGGAAACATTGTTAGGAAGCGGGCATGTTCTGTGAACTATAATTAGGTAGGTACTAGGTATGGGAATTTAATAATGAAATAATTAGAGATATTGGTTATAACAACATACTACATACATTTTGTGGCACGAGTCATGCCTTGCGTCTGGCATAACCTACTTGCCTCTGAAATGTTTTTCCGTAATTATTCATTTTAAATATAACGAAGTAGGTAATTATGCTAATCCGCATTAAGTTTTCTAGAAAACAGTTTAATTTTCCAAGGGCCTTAGTAACTAATCTGCTCTAATATGTATTATTGTTATGGAAATTACCGTACAAATTCCGAAATGTATAGAGCCAACTGAGACAATAATAAGAAGACGTAGAACGTACGTTGTTTGTACAATTGTCTTTGAAAATTCGTGGTATATAAATTAGTAGAAAAACAGTGTCCGGGCAGAGAGAGCTGAATCGCTTTTCTTGGTTAACGCACGGCAAACATGAAATTCGTTTTTATTGCTTTATTTGCGGCGTTTGTCATCGGAGTGGTAAGTTTTCTTAATTTTATTATTTACTAGTGGCCCGCCCCGGCTTCGCACGAGTTTTTATTCAATTTTTTTTGCCGGCAATTATTCGGTTTTTTCTCGCCTTTGAAACCTTCCCTAGACCGCCACGAACATTTCAAGACTATGATAAGATAAATCCGTTCAGCCGTTCTCGAGTTTTAATCAGACTAACGAACAACAATTCATTTTTATTTAAGTATATAGAGTAAAAATGTCAATGCTTGGTATCCAACTCTTACTTTTAGTCCGGGAGCCGACTAAGAAATACCCTACCTGACAATAGCGATTTTTAATCACAAAATACAACCGAGATTTTAGATTGAATTATATGCATTACTAGCAGTGCCCGCGCTGTTACCCGCATTATAATGTATTTTCCCGCGAAACGACATATCTTCCGCAGATAAAACTAGTCTATGTAACCTATCATCATATAAAATTTTAGGCTTATCGGTTTAATCATTTTGCCGTATGGACGGACAAACAAACACACTTTCTCACTTATAATATTAGTATGGATTGAGTAAAACTCGAGCCTCTTGCCGCCCATCTCCTCCCTTTGGGTGCAACCATTTTCCAACATTTGCGATACAAATTGAGAAATATAATTGATGACAACTCGAGAACTAAACATTTTTGCCAAATTGAGCAACGCGAAAGCAAATTAAACATTATAGCTGGAGAACTAAAACACACGCCGATAGTGAGAACCTTCTCCATTTCGAAACTCTTAACAAATATAAAACCAATCAGCAAAAAATAAATAAAAACTCAAAAACACATGAGATTCGAACCTAGGACCCAGGGGTCGAAAAAGTTCGGTATGAAATGAGCACATCTATACCTCACTTTGCAGGTTAAATTATTTTTAAATTTTATGCATATCCTGTGCGCGAAGGTTACGGATGTGTCTTAATTTTTTGGGAATTAAATTAAAAAAAATATATATAACTACTAATATTATAAAGCTGACGAGTTTCTTAAACGCGTTAATCTCAGAAACTGTGGGTTCCATTTGCAAAATTAATTCAGTGTTGTAGCCCATTTATCAAGGAAGGCTTTAAATTACCGCGAAATACGGTCATCCCGCGGAAAAAAAATTCAGAAACACGGACAACGCCGTGACGTGAAATGCTAGTATTTCAATATAACGCGAGACCAACTTTACCGATTGTAAACAAGTTTAAATTGGACCAACTAGCAAGCAACAGCTTTCATATAAAAAAGAATCATCGAAATCGGTCCACGGAGATCAAAGTTCTGATAACATAAAAATTAAACGAAAAAAAAACATACGGACATACAAACATATTATTATGGTTGTATATTTTTTTATAAATCTCTGTCGCAAATTTTGTTGATTGTGTGAGCTAATTACACACTATCTCTCACATTACAACGGCTGTTTTTGCGTCGTACGTACTCCACTTTTATAAATTTGGTCAAAATGCAATCTTATATAAAATTTGTCCGGTCAATTTAGACATTCGAAGTTACATAAAGTCCCAACAAGC
Organism: Gymnoscelis rufifasciata; assembly: GCA_929108375.1. Taxonomy (NCBI): domain Eukaryota; kingdom Metazoa; phylum Arthropoda; class Insecta; order Lepidoptera; family Geometridae; genus Gymnoscelis; species Gymnoscelis rufifasciata. Next base: position 3,072,445 of record OV815302.1, on the reverse strand, counting down.
TGAATTTCAGTGAAATTGTTTAAAACATAATTATAGATCATTTTATGATCGGATCTATAATTTTGTCTCGGGTACTTTTATGATAAAACTTACCGTTTTGCTGAAAATCGCGATAAATTCATTATTGTAACCTTTGACCTTGAATAAAAAATTTTCCTTACATGGGAATGATGGGGAACTTCTAGACATTGTTTATAATTATGTTTTAAACAATTTCACTGAAATTCAGCTTGTTAGGACTTTATGTAACTTCACTCTCATTTTTTGGTCTAAATTGACCGGACTAAAATTTACTAAAATAAATAAGTGGATTATATTACCTGAATGACACCTATTAACACCTACCATAAATTCGGTCGGTCACGGGAGCAACACACCTGCTTGATAGAAGCAAAGCAAGGTTCCATTTAAAAAACAATCAAAACATTGTTTATCTATGAATAACGAAGGGACTCTGGCACGCTCACCAACACTCATTTAAAAATCTAAATTTAGAATTTAAGAAAAACCCCCGATTCCAATGTTTTAATTTTCTTAAAAGTAAAACGCCATCATATTTTGTAACGTGCACGCGATGCGCTTTCATTTGATACACCACTCGAGTATATTTGCAGTTTTTGTGTTTTCCTTCCCCACTCTCACCGCGATAACTTTTAAACGGCTCAACCGATTTTCATGAAACATGTCTAAGAAAACCCGCGGCAACCTCACCTTTCATACAAAAACAAACTAAATTGAAATCGCTCCATCCGTTCGGGAGCTATGATGTCCCAGACAGTCAGACACGTCAAACTTATAACTCCCCTCTTTTTTGGTCAAGGGTTAAAAAAAAGTCACGCGTCGGACCAGCTTGTTGGGTTTGCGGGATGCGTGAGTCTTATTTCATTTTCATTCCATTTATTTATTAATAAGGAAGTCATGCAGCTAACAGAGCGAAATAAGTAGCTAAATTAATTTACAGGAAGCTACGTATTTATAAAGCACTGGCGGACAAAAGACACAATTCCTAACAAATAACGACGTTAAACAAAAACAAACAATACTCGTTACAAAACTACACATGAATACCTAAACAACATACTTTACTAACAATAGCTGCTATATCATTTATATACATAAACCAAAAGATTAACTATTCATAACAAACCAAAAAATTTAAGTATATCTTTATGAAACCCCAACATCGTCAAAGAAGTCACTACTCAAAAGCCGTCGTGCTCAATCAAATGTTTTAAACTCCCTGATAATATTATTAAAACTGCTACTTGCACGATGAAGAAATGCATTTTGTCTGTAATTGTTATTTACTATTAAATTATATAATATCGAACTATGTCTAATTGACTTGCGGTAGAACAGAATAATCAACTTGACCAGAAGCAATTTTAAGTAAAAAAGTAATGTCACCACACCTATTGAACCTTTTTTTTAACAAAACCACACTTTAACAAATGCTGTCGTGACAAAATATCCAGATATCTCCCCAGAGAGAGCGAGAGAGAGAGAGAGAGATATGATCTCTTTACTATTAATGTTTTTATATTATTTTAGCAATCCGATGACATAACATCGCAAGCGGCGGGGGCCTCGGCAGCAGGGGCAGGGGCGGCGGGAGCGGTGCAAGCGGCGGGGGCCTCGGCAGCAGGGGCAGGGGCGGCAGGAGCGGTGCAAGCGGCGGGGGCCTCGGGAGCAGGGGCAGGGGCGGCGGGAGCGGTGCAAGCGGCGGGGGCCTCGGCAGCAGGGGCAGGGGCGACGGGAGCGGTGCAAGCAGCGGGGGCCTCGGCAGCAGGGGCAGGGGCGACGGGAGCGGTGCAAGCAGCGGGGGCCTCGGGAGCAGGGGCAGGGGCGGCGGGAGCGGTGCAAGCGGCGGGGGCGGGGACGGTACCAGGTCCATTCCAACCTGGTAAGCATAAACGTCCCCACTAGTCGTTTCCATAAATCACTAATGAATTCCTGTTTCTTTTCAAAAATCCGGGCTGATCCTGTGCGTGAAGCAATTTTTTCGTGTTTTGTAATGTGGTCCGGAGAAGCCATCTCCCTCCTAGGTCTTGCCCCATCTTAGACCACATCGTAACTTTATATATCAGGTGCGATTGTGGTCAAAAGAAGAAAAAAAATAAAAAAATAAAGAGTGTTTCCAATAAATGTGTTCGTTAACGAATTTAAATTCGTTTTCCTTTAGAGCCCGTTCAATTTTTCCACACTGTGATTTTCGATACATTATTATATTTACAGCAGTTATAATAATACTAAATATTGTGATTTCAGCTCGATTACTAGATTTATTCAAGACGACAGTTGACACTAAAGCGGATATAGCCCAAAAAGAAATAGGTCTTTTCCAAAATTACGCAGATTTTTTCACTGGTAAGAATAGAGATTATAAATATAAACTTTTTCGGACAACCCACACATCTATTCCCGTGGTACTTGTAAGCTCAAAGGCCGCCTGAAACACAAACATAGGGAAATGTTCAGGGCGTTTAAGGAGAAGCGTATTTGTAAGCATTTGTTTAAAATGTAGCTTCGCATGCGGTAACTGCATCTGAAGGTGCCGCGTCGGCCGGTGCTATAGTGTTTGTTTAGACGCAAGCGGCTGCACGCTCCGCTCGACGCCACACGCTCCGCTCGACGCCTCACGCTCCGCTCGACGCCTCACGCTCCGCTCGACGCTTCACGCTCCGCTCGACACCTCACGCTCCGCTCGACGCCTCACGCTCCGCTCGACACCTCACGCTCCGCTCGACGCCTCACGCTTGACGCCCGCCTGACGGCCACTCGAAGCCACGCCCGAAATGCCTCTTAAAGCTACGCTCCTACGGTCCTTGAACGCGGCCTTAGCTTGTGTTACGGGAACTAGACATCTGATATACTTAATATAATAGACATACATATGAAGTTTTTTTTTAAATTATACAATTATAATGTGTTTTTTAATGTAGTCTAAGACTACAACAATTTTTTTTGCATAATCCGATCCGAATTCAACTATCTCCGACAACCAGAGGTCGTACTTTGGATCGTTGTTCGCAATCACATTATTATGAACAATAATCACTTAATCAAAGGTTTTCGCCGACAACTTAGAACAGAAAATAAACGCTAAATTATACGGGAATAATAATATTCCAGAAAAATATTAAAGTTTGCCCATTAGCATCAGTAGATTGCAAGCGGAGCTTTTTAGCATTTAAAAGCTCAAAACCAGTCAAATCGTTAAAAACCATGATAATTTAAGTTAACTGTCATTAACAGTAAAGAGAACTGAGTGAAATATGTTTGAAGTGATAATTTAATGTTGTTTTGTTTCAGGTTCAGGTTAGTGGAGAATAAAAGAAAGACTACTTTTTAGAGCCTATTAAAGTATTGAGTCAATAGAAAGTGTTTCTATATTTCCACCCAATCATTAATTAAAAAAAGAAGTAAAAGATTTCATATTTTTACAGTCTTCTTATGATCGTAACCACACCTATACCTATGTTAAACATTTATAAAACTCTAAGACAACACTCTCTAATACATACTCTAAAATACTTAAACGTTGTATTGTACGTCGACAAAAATATCAAAATTATGGTATCATCAACAATGCTGACAACAAATGTAAGGCCACTTGGAATATAATCAATAGTAAAATTAATCAAATTGTGATAATAAACGTGACATTTCAGAAATTATTGAAAATGATTTAATACTAAATGATGGAATTGACATAGCGAATGCTTTTAATACATTTTTTATTAAGGTCACTAATGTTGTGAATTCATCTAAAGGAGGGGATGCTTCAAAATATATTCAAACGAATATAAATAGTATATTTCTTGAGCCAACCAATAGTGAGGAAATATTTAAAATAATTATGTCACTTAAAAATACAGGGTCTTTTGGGTATGATGAAATTAGCACTAAAATGTTAAAGGTTGTGGCAAACTATATATCGAAGCCATTATCATATATTGCAAATCTCTCATTGGAACAAGGTATTTTCCCTGAGAGGTTGAAGTATTCTATTGTTAAACCAATATACAAGAGTGGAGATCGTAGAAATCTTAACAATTATAGACCTATTACTTTGGTGCCGATTCTGTCAAAAGTATTCGAAAGAATATATTATGTTAGGTTACAGAATTTTTTAGACAAACATAATATTTTATCTAGTCAGCAACATGGGTTTAGAAAGAACAACTCGACAACATTGGCTACTTATAAATTAGTAAGTTCTATTATATCTAATTTAAACAAAAAAATTCCGAGTGTAGCATTATTTCTCGATATGAGTAAAGCTTTCGATTTTGTAAACCACTCAACCTTATTGTGCAAAATTGAAAATTATGGTATACGGGGACCTGCTTATAACTGGCTCAAAAGCTATTTAAGTAATCGACAGCAAATAACTCGAATAAGAAAACTAACTGAAAATCATATGATGAAAGATCATGACTCTAAAATTGAAATAAATAAATTTGGTGTTCCCAAGGAAGCATTTTGGGACCATTATTATTCTTAGCCTATATTAATGACTTGCCGCTTGCGGTCAAACACGAATGTATATTATTTGCTGACGACACAACTATTATTATTAATGGTAATAATACTAAGACATTTGAAAATGACATAAATAAAGCTCTTAAAGACATAGATATTTGGATGGATATTAACAATTTAAAGATTAATGCTAATAAAACAAAATTTATACAGTTCAGGACGATACATAGACAGGAAATGACTTTTAATATTTACAACAACATTGAGCCGATAAATCAAACGCAGAACATAAGATTTCTGGGAGTTATTATTGATCAGCACTTAAATTGGAAAGCTCATATAAATTTTGTTTGCTCTAAAATTAATAAATTTGTTTATGCTCTCCGTACCATAAGAAAAGTAACTTCTACAAAAACAGCTCTAATTGTATATCACAGTTATATTGGGTCTGTCCTCCGATACGGACTTCTTCTATGGGGTAATTCGTCAGAGATACAGAAAGTCTTCATAGCCCAGAAAAAATGTATTAGAGCTATTTGGAGCCTGAAAAAAAGAGACTCTTGTAGACCGTACTTTATAGACAACAAGCTTTTAACCCTTACGTCTCTATATATTTTTGAGTCGGCATTGTTTGTCAGGAAACACCCCCAACTTTTCATCTTTCAAGACAACAGTAATAGAAGAACTGCGGCTCAAAAACCTCTAGTTATGCCAGCGCCAAAATTGGATCTGTTTAAGCGAAATTGCGTATACATGACATGTAAAATTTATAATAAATTACCCAAGTCTGTTTTAGACTTAAAGGGTCCTGTGTTTAACAGAGCTTTAAAGGAATGGTTAATGTCACATTGTTTTTATTCAATTAATGATTTCTTTACATGTAATTTATAAAATTTATTATTATTATTTGACTTTTTTATATTTGACATTTTAAACTATTATTATTGTTTTTAGACATTTTAAAATTGTTATTAACTTTTGTAATTTTATTTTAGAAAAAATATCTTATTAATTTTAATCATCGATTCAAATGATATTTTATAAAAATTAACAATGATAATGTTCACATGCCTTAACAAGGCAAGATATGTTGTTCTTCATTTACTTATTGTACCATCTATTTATGTTACCATGTCTTTGTGAATAAATTAATTATTATTATTATTATTATAAGGATCGTTTTTATTAACGGCAAACATGTTAGTTATTAATAGATGAAGAATTAGTCGTGTAAATAAAAAGATTGTCTTGGTAACTTCATTCAATTTATTTGAATATTTAATGTATCGGTTTATTCCATGAATATAAAAAAATCAGTTACTTTGTGATCGCACATCACAAAGTAACTCATTTTTATTATATGATATCTGTATTTTAACTTAGCCAAATATTAACGTTTACTACCATTCTTCTAGAATAATAATTTCACAGTAGGAAAAAAATCTTTATTATCTTCTGGCGGATCAGCTCCGCTGCTCGCTCCGCTTGTGGCTACGCACGTCCGTAACAGCGGCCTTAGACATATAAATTCACTTAAACATAACTTTTGCTTTTACTTTAGTTTAGTCTTTGATAGTCATACATTATTGTGCATTTGTATTTATTTTATTTCTCTTACTACATCAATTTTAACAATTTGTGTGTAGCGATCTTAAGATTTGAGCTTAAGTATAAGTTAAATGCTCACTTATCTTAACAAAGCACTCCTTTTCTCTTACTGCCCATGAAGACCTGAGAACCAGCGGCGTCTTTATCTGCTGGTAGACTTATTGAACTCTTGTTCTTCGTCATTTGTGCAACCTGAAAGTAATTTAAAACCAAGTTAAATACACCTCATAATTAACTATGAAGTTTTTTCGTGAGGCTAATGACAAAGTAGCAAGTCTGAGACTGTAGTAATGAACCACAATCAACTCTAAGTGTTAAGTTGGACTGCCTCAGTGGCGCGGTGGGCGAGAGTCAGCGTGCGGTGCAAGAGGAAGCGGGTTCGATTCCCGCCGAGGGGTCAAGTGTTTGTATGTTCTGCAAGCACTTTCTCCTTGGTCTGGGTGTTTAATATGTATAATAAAAAATATCTATGTACGTATGTATATAATATTAAGTATATCAGATGTCTAGTACCCATAACACAAGCTAAGAGCTTACCACGGGGCTAGATGTTGTTGTGTGAATTGTCCGGAAATATTTATTTATTATTTAAGTTCGATTTGAGTAAGCTATATTATATATTTAATTTGAGAGAATGGGGGGAGGGCTTTGCCCAGCAGTGGGATGATACCGGCTCATAATAATAATAATATTACTAAATGAGTAAGCATTTGATATATCAAAACGTACGTATTTTACGTTGTCAAATGTTACCTCAAGATAGAACTCAGGGTCGAGTGTGGTTTATTATTACGGGCCTAAGATATCCAAGTCGACAATCACGGAGGTTTTTGGGGTAAGAAGCTACGGAGTTCCATAGAGTTGTCCATCAGGCGACGATTGATTTCAGCTTCATAATTAAATCTATCTATATACAGTATCTGCCTTAGGTACACAATACCCGTCGACCACTGCCGTTTGCCGCCGGCACTGAGAACCGTAAGAATCTGGACGGTATAATAGGGCCCGGTCTAGGTTCCAGAAAATTGTGGAGAATTCCATTGCTCGGTACAGTCACTAAGGCCATTTGATAACTAACATACAACATTAAGTCTTAAACTGCCATATCCAGTGCACGAAGTGAAGAGTCGTTGGACAAATTCTACGGCGTCAGTACCGTCAGCATGTATAGCTCACTCACTATAGAATATTCCAGAATGTTCAAGAGCATTATAGAATGCAGTCGCTCACACTAGTTAGACCACTTACAGCGTCATCAATGGCCTTGAACTGCCAGTTCCAGTGCACGCGGTACAGGAACGGGCGGTGGTCAAAGCGGTTGTCGTGGTGACTGTACGACTCGGCGTGGTATGACGGCATCAATACGATCATCATGTGTAACTCACACACTATAGAATGTTCCAAAACGTTGTAGAACATTCTAGATCCCTTGGTACAGTCGCTCACACTAGTTAGACCACTTACGGCGTCATCAATGGCCTTGAACTGCCAGTTCCAGTGCACGCGGTACAGGAACGGGCGGTGGTCAAAGCGGTTGTCGTGGTGACTGTACGACTCAGCGTGGTATGACGGCGTCAATACTATCATCATGTGTAACTCACACACTATAGAATGTTCCAAAACGTTGTAGAACATTCTAGATCCCTTGGTACAGTCGCTCACACTAGTTAGACCACTTACGGCGTCATCAATGGCCTTGAACTGCCAGTTCCAGTGCACGCGGTACAGGAACGGGCGGTGGTCAAAGCGGTTGTCGTGGTGACTGTACGACTCAGCGTGGTATGACGGCGTCAATACTATCATTATGTGTAACTCACACACTATAGAATGTTCCAAAACGTTGTAGAACATTCTAGATCCCTTAGTACAGTCGCTCACACTAGTTAGACCACTTACAGCGTCATCAATGGCCTTGAACTGCCAGTTCCAGTGCACGCGGTACAGGAACGGGCGGTGGTCAAAGCGGTTGTCGTGGTGACTGTACGACTCGGCGTGGTATGACGGCGTCAATACTATCATCATGTGTAACTCACACACTATAGAATGTTCCAAAACGTTGTAGAACATTCTAGATCCCTTGGTACAGTCGCTCACACTAGTTAGACCACTTACGGCGTCATCAATGGCCTTGAACTGCCAGTTCCAGTGCACGCGGTACAGGAACGGGCGGTGGTCAAAGCGGTTGTCGTCGGGACTGTACGACTCGGCGTGGTATGACAGCCTCAATACTATCATCATGTGTAACTCACACACTATAGAATGTTCCAAAACGTTGTAGAACATTCTAGATCCCTTGGTACAGTCGCTCACACTAGTTAGACCACTTACGGCGTCATCAATGGCCTTGAACTGCCAGTTCCTGTGCACGCGGTACAGGAACGGGCGGTGGTCAAAGCGGTTGTCGTGGTGACTGTACGACTCAGCGTGGTATGACGGCGTCAATACTATCATTATGTGTAACTCACACACTATAGAATGTTCCAAAACGTTGTAGAACATTCTAGATCCCTTGGTACAGTCGCTCACACTAGTTAGACCACTTACAGCGTCATCAATGGCCTTGAACTGCCAGTTCCAGTGCACGCGGTACAGGAACGGGCGGTGGTCAAAGCGGTTGTCGTGGTGACTGTACGACTCGGCGTGGTATGACGGCGTCAATACTATCATCATGTGTAACTCACACACTATAGAATGTTCCAAAACGTTGTAGAACATTCTAGATCCCTTGGTACAGTCGCTCACACTAGTTAGACCACTTACGGCGTCATCAATGGCCTTGAACTGCCAGTTCCAGTGCACGCGGTACAGGAACGGGCGGTGGTCAAAGCGGTTGTCGTCGGGACTGTACGACTCGGCGTGGTATGACAGCCTCAATACTATCATCATGTGTAACTCACACACTATAGAATGTTCCAAAACGTTGTAGAACATTCTAGATCCCTTGGTACAGTCGCTCACACTAGTTAGACCACTTACGGCGTCATCAATGGCCTTGAACTGCCAGTTCCAGTGCACGCGGTACAGGAACGGGCGGTGGTCAAAGCGGTTGTCGTCGGGACTGTACGACTCGGCGTGGTATGACGGCGTCAGTACCGTCATCTTGTGCCGGTTTATCGCGTAGCAACGGAAGAAGTGTTTCACCTTTTCTGCTACCTGGAAAGAAAAAAAAGGAAGATTAAGCATTGCCTAGCGGTGTTAACCGCTTTGTGATTCATTTTCCTGATAAATTACATTATATAGTTCCGTGTGAAAAGAGGCCTAGGTCCAGTTATAGTGTTCAACACGCGTAGTACTTTCTCGGTCCATCATAATGACGAAATCCTCTAATATTTCTTCACACCACGTCCTTCCTATGGCCAACTTAAGAATCGATGCCTAGTTAGTTAAAAACAATGTCTGTCTTGACTTGTCTTTAATAGAACCGGGACCTTCGCCCATCGCGCCACTGAACAATCGAATCGTAGGTAAGGCTTACTTTGGAGGTTTTTTCTGTTCACATCCGTAAGTGTTAACCCTCTGAATCCTTACACGTGACCTGTGCTACGAACAGTCTCTGGTGGGAGGCTTCGGCCGCGGCTTGTCACCACCCTCCGGGCTGGGCCAGTGCGCGAAACGATTTTTTCGTGTTTCGTAATGTGGTCCGGAGAAGCCATCTACCTTCTAGGTCTTCATGCCCCATCTAACCTCATCTAAGACCACATCGTCACTTTACATCAGGTGAGATTGAATTCAAATGAAGGCTTATATAGTATTAAAAAACTTACCTCTCTAGGAACACATTTATAGCCCCAAGTGTTAACCAATTTTTGGAACATAGTGAACGGACCGCAGTTGTCCGTTTTCCGAAGTCGTCCGAACTCTGACAGCTCGTCGTACGTCATGCCCATGTCTTGTTCGTCCGTTTGTGTGATCTGTCCGTCTGTGAGTGGCTCTAGTTCAGCTGTGGGAGGGGCTTGGAGGATCTCGGAGAGAGATGGGAGGAAGAACCTGAAAGAATACAAACAATAGCAACTTAATAACATCCATTTGCACCGTACAAAATTAAAAATAGTCAAACATAGACTCACACCTGAAGAGATTACGAATATAAAAGAATACGTTACGTCACTAACTACAACTTGTAAACCGATTTGAACGAAAAAAACAAGTTTCTAGGTACGGTATATATTTTGATGCAGTAAGTTATCCCTAACATACCTTTCCGCGATCTATTTTTTATATACAGGGTTTCCCAGTGGATACTCAATACTTAATTCATTTATTGCTGTTTACACATTGGTTGACTTAAATATAAGACATAGTTATTGGATTGTGTATGCATGTTTCACAATGTGAACCCTGTTGGGCGTTACATCAAGTGGGAGGCAGACCGAGGCTTATAAAAGCCTTGATATTTTATAGAATTGGTACCTACATGTCAGGATATTCATTAGTTAATTAAAAACAAAAATAAAATCATATCAAAATTAAAAAATCAAATCAAAATTAATATTATCTTCTAGGTCTTCATGCCCCATCTTAGACCACATCGTCACTTTACATCAGGTGAGATTGTGGTCAAATGAAGGCTTATCCATGATAAAAAAAAAAAAAATACAAAAACTGTCATTTAATGAAAATTGAATAAAGTAAATGTTAACTAAAAGTAATATATATATATATACATACTGTATATTGATAAACCTGCACGTACGTGTAAGGGGGTTTCCAATACAACAAACGTGAATATTACAAGGTTTAGCATTGTTGCGCACTCAAACTGCATCCTTTTGCACTTTAATTTTGTTTATTGTTGCAAAATGTATATAAACTGTACACGGAACCCTATTTTTAACTCCCGACCAAAAAAGAGGGGTGTTATAAGTTTGACGTGTCTGTCTGTCTGTTTATCTCTTATCTGTCTGAGCGATTTCAATTTAGTTTTTTTTTGTATGAAAGGTGAGTTTGGCCCGGGTGTGCTTAGACATGTTTTATGAAAATCGGTTGAGCCGTAAAAGTTATGGGGGTAAGAGTGGGGAAGGAATACAGAAAATCTGCAAATATACTAGTGTGGGGTATCAAATGAAATCGCATCGCGTCCACATTACATAATATTATGTTGTTTTACGTTTAAGGAAATGAAGGCATTGAAATCGGGGGTTTTTCTTAAATTTTAAATTTAGATTTATTAGTATGAGTCCATCTTATACTCACTAATTTATTTATATTAATTTACTTGTCGTACAACCCAACCGCACGAGCACAGTATATGTTTTGAAACTAACCTGTTCTTAGCGTAGTGCAGGAAAGCCTTGAGGTCGCTCTTGGAGATGCCCCCTATGGGGTTCACGTCGGCGCTGGAGCAGTCGTACTTCGTCATGTATCCTCGCAGGGCTTCGTCCACGTTCGACGAGCCGAGCACGAGCAGACCGCCCGGTCTCCCTCGCACCCACAGCATTAGCTGTGCGAATAAGTAGGACAGCACCATTCGCAGTCTCGCCTAAAAACCCGTGAGAAAGCTCTTAGCCTCAAGGCTTTGAATAAAACCATTGGACGGATAGAGAACGGTCCGACAGTCAAGTGTCTCCCTCGCACCCACAGAATTAGTTGTGCGAATAAGTAGGACAGCACCATTCGCAGTCTCGCCTAAAAACCCGTGAGAAAGCTCTTAGCCTCAAGGAACAAGCAACAAATTTGTACCAAAAATTAAGAAATGGCTTATTGACAAATCGTATTACAATGTAAAAGATCATTTAAATACTAGACATTAGACATAATATTAAATTGTAATTTAAATTAACTTCCTAAATATTTGACATTCTATTATTTATATTATTATTATTTTTTTCTTTAATTATAATTTAAATTGCATGCCAAATCTGAATTGACGAAGTATGTAGAACTGTATAAATAACCTGACACCTATGTAAAGCATATTTCAAGCAATAAATAAATTTCATTTCATTTCATTTTTACAAATTTATAAAAATCAAATTTATTATTTTCAAATAAGTTTTTAGAACAAATTTCCGCAAAGTAACGCCTGAAACTATCAATTATTATTGCTAATCGATTTCATCAAATAGGTTTATGACATACATTAAAGTAGCACAGATCACATTTAATTTTGGGTGTAATTTTGATTGTTTTGTTACAATGTTTCAGCACCATGTGTTTAGAACAAGTATGGAAACATGGGTGACCTTATTTAAATAATCTAAATATACACTTAAGAAAACCCACGATTGCAGAACCTTAGTTCCCTTAGAAGTAGAAAACAAAAACAAAAATCCATCCAAAGGTTGCCTGGAAGAGATCGCTTTAAGCGATAAGGCCGCCGATTGTACAACGTATGTGGCTATTGATTGTTATTTTTAAGTTAGTCTGTAAGCATTGGTGTGCAATAAAGATATTACTATCTATCTTATCTATCAAAAAGTCATACTATTTTGTGTTCACGTGATGCGCTTTCATTTGAGACCCCGCTCGAGTATATTTGCAGATTTTCGATATTCCTTCCCCACTTTTACCCTCATAACATTTAAACGGGTCACCCGGTCTTCATCAAACATGTCTAGGAACACTCGCGGGAAACTAACCTTTCATACAAAAAACTAGGTAAACGGGAATCGCTTCATCCGTTTGGGAGCTATGATGTCCCAGACAGATACACAGACATACAGACAGGCACGTCAAACTTACAACACCCCTCTTTTTTGTCGGGGGTTAAAAATATGCCAGGTCAAGTAAATTTTATAATGGTTAAGTTTTTATATCTCTCTAGATATTTTTAAGTTTAGCTATAAGTAAGTGATTTGTGCGTTTTTTTTAGTCACGCTATGTGGAAACATGGAAATGGTTTTATGTTACGTTTGGATTGTGATTTAGATAGTAAGTAAAACTGTTTGTTTTCCGAATAAAATAAAATAAATTAATTGATTACCGTGTCTAAACCATTTTTACACACGCACAATTTTATTATTGCTTTTAATATAGATGTAATTTATCTACCCATAATAATAATACCTCAACAACTTCTACAATCACTTGAATCCATAGATCTACCCAAACATATATTTACGCTACTACAGAAATCGGTCATTCTTTATACGTGTAGAATAGTTAGAAAATTCCAGCAAACAGATATATCCGAAATGTGTCAAACCGAAAGTAGACACAACACACAAGTATGATGTGCACTTGGCTTAGGCCCGTGCCCTTCATTGAAATACCGGTTACTCTAAAACCGAGTTGATAAAATCATAACCCCATACTAATAATAATAATCATTTGTTGCAATAAATGATTATTATTATACCTGTATGTTCTGCAAGGCGAGATTCTGCCTGGGACAGCCGCCTTTGCTTCTGAACTTCGGCACGAGCCCTGTCGCAGTGGTGAATATGCCGATGACAGCGCTCACTGCGGAGTCGATAACTATCGGGAAATGGTAGCTGCCGATCTGACTGGCCAACTGAAATAAAGACAATAAATAAAACATAAAATAAATCAATATTTCCGGACAATCCACACAACAACATCTAGCCCCGTGGTAAGCTCTTAGCTTGTGTTACGGGTACTAGACATCTGATATACTTAATATAATAGACATACATACATAGATTTTATTTATTATACATATTAAACACCCAGACCAAGGAGAAAGTGCTTGCAGAACATACAAACACTTGACCCCTCGGCGGGAATGGAACCCGCTACCTCTTGCGCCGCAAGCGGACCCTCGCCCACCGCGCCACTGAGTCAGTCAGACAATTTATAAGTAACTAATTTTAAGCTATAGCATAGCTTCTATTGCGGGCCTTTGTCGTGGAGACCGAATCCAGAAATACCGTAACGAAAAAACCTAACACTCCGACCGGCACAGCGGTGATACTTTTTTATTTTATAACTAGATGTCGCTACTTGGGGTTGTATAGTTTTACATTTTCTTGTATCGTTGATTAGCTCGTGTTAACTACATTGTGCCATACACCAATAAAACTACGGAACCAAATTTTTTTTTAAATCTAGACATGTTTTAATTATTATGAAACATTTGTACTATTTTTCTGTAACATTATTTAATGGGATATAGAATGTACCTTTGGTCCCTTATGGTGTTTCTCAAGTATCAAAAGTTAAGTTTGCCTAAGTATTTATATTTTAATTAAAGAATTTACTATTGAATATACTGGCATTGTGTATGAAAAATTTGATAAGGCCTCTTCACAGCCGCTGCTTCTAAATGGAAACAAATCAACTGTTCAGCTGCACATTAGTAGAATTATTAAATTCTTTTTTAAACAATAATGTATGCATCCATTAATTAACCGACGTAACTGAGTGTTCTTCAATGTTCCAAACGTTAAAAAGAATAAATTGAGAGACTTTTTAAATTTCCCTTTGACGTCTTTAATAAAATCCCATTGACGTCTTTGATTACTGGAATGAGGGATGGTATGGCAAGGACATGTGACAGTCACCAACCCGCACTTGATCAGCGTGGTGGGGTTTGTGTCCACCGATCAAATAACTATTTATGATAGCAATACAAAGTTATAATAAAACAATTCTCGATTAGTAAGAGTAATAATAATTGTGTGATGATTCCTGTGATTTTAGATTTTAATAAAAAGAAATGTCTTAGTTTTAAATTATTAGTGAAAATAATTATTTATGCTAGCAATACAAAGTTATAGTAAAACAATTCTCGATTACTAAGAGTATCCAATAATTATATGATGATTCCTGTGATTTTAGATTTTATTAAAATAATTTACTATTGATCAATATAACATATTCAAAAATATACTTTTGTTTTAATATAAACTTCTAAACACTACAAGCGGGATCCGTTTCCAAAACTATTTGAAGTATTTTTTTGTATCCACGGATACCGGGATCAGTGGATAAAAATATTTAATCATTTTTTCATTGGAAACCGATCCCGGTATCGGTGGAGAAAACATGGCGGTATCAGTGGACAAAAAATTCTGATCCCGGGATCGGTGGACACAAACCCGCGTGGTGAATTAAGGCCTAATCTCTCTCGCCAAGAGAGAAGTCCCTGTGTCCCAACAGTGGTATCGTTTATAGGGTGATGATGATGATAGCCTTTTTGTTCATTATTACATTAATAAAGAATTAAGTTTATAGAAAAACTAGGGACCGCTCTGACTTACCACGGGTGAAAATTATATGTAGATGAAAACTTCCTTTAAATCATTTCTATAGAAAACTTATTTATTTTTCTTTTTGTTTGTGCTGAAAACCGAATGAAAATTATATCAGTAGTTTAAGATTTTACCGCGAACATAAAGAAAAAGTCACTTTAATTTTTAACGTAGTGATAAAGTTACGATTGCCAAATAACAATTACGCAACTCAAGACCCTCGCAACGGTGTGTTCGCCTTTCACTTTCGCTACTGACTTTAAATTGTAACATCACAGATAAGCCTTCGATAGCTCAGTTGGTAGAGCGGTGGACTGTAGTTGGTAATTGTCATCCATAGGTCACTGGTTCAAATCCGGTTCGAAGGAAAGTTTTTTTTGATGTTGCTAAGAAATATACGCGTTTTCATCAGAGTACAAAGTAAATTCTAAATTTGTAAATTTAATAATTATTTAACATTTTTAAACCATCAAAAAAGCGGAGGTTTTAATAACGAAAATATTTTTTTCTTTTTTAATATTCTTCGATAATAAGCTTATATAAAATACCTTTATTGATACTTTATTAAAAATATATTATCTTAAAAGAAAAAAACACAACCTACATTTAATTTTTACGTTTCTAAGATGTATAAACTCAAACAATGGAAATAAAATACAAATATAAAAACATTTATATTGAAATTAAATAATTTTGTGAAATATTTAAAAAAAAATAATTTATAAATGATTTTGTATCATGATATAAGATACTAGTCTTATCGGTTAGTTGGTCAGTTGGTTGCTTGGTCAGTCGGTCGTCGGTCAGTTAGTGGGTTGATCCATGGTCAATGGTGCGTTGATTCCGAAGTTTGTTCGGTTTGTTGATCGGTCAGTCGTTAGGTCTGTTTGTCAGCCGGTCGCTACATTACCTGCGCTGCTCTCTGCTTGGTTTCCACGCTGGAGTTCTCAGTGGCCATGTAGCAAGTGACCAGCAGCCGGTTGCACAGCTCCATCGGATCGGACGGTGTGTAGTCCGACTGGCAGAGGATCTTACGAACGTCGTATAGAACTTGACTTTCTGAAACATATATACTATTATATATATCTTAATACTAGCTGTGCCCCGCGGTGTTACCCGCGTTATAATGGATTTTCCCGCGGAATGACGTTTTCCCGCGGTAAAAAGTAGCCTATGCTATTTTTCAGGCTCTAGAGATTCTTTGTACCAAATTTCATTTAAATCGGTTCAGTAGTTTTTACATGAAAGAGTAACAAACATCCATACATCCATACTTACAAACTTTCGCCTTTATAATAGTAGTAGGATTCGCACACCAAGTGCAAGGTCTATCCAACTTGAGAGATAGGATGGTTTTTACGGCGAGAAAAATTTCCGGGATAATTTTATACCCGTGCGACGCCGGGGCGGGCCGCTAGTACTATTATAAATGTGAATGTAAGTTTGTCTGTTACGCTATCACGCGAAAACTACTCAACCGATCATCATCAAACTTTGTACACATATTCTTGGAGGTATTAAAAGTAACATAGGATACTTTTTATCCCGGGAAAATATGTAATTCCGCGGGACAATACATTTAAACGCGGGTAACACCGCAGGTCTCAGCTAGTAGTAAATATAAATATAAAAACACAAAATCTTAATAGTTTGTTTTTAAAAAACAAGCCATTTATAAAACATTTATTACGTGCCACAAAAGAAAAACTTAAAAAGTAGAATGGGTAATATTAAAACATAAAGGCAACAAAAAAGGTGAAAGTATTTTAAAGTCAAAGTCAAAACGTTTATATCCTTAGAAGCACAGGATATATACATGGACAGGTTAACTTAAAATTAGTAAAATTAAATTGTTTAAACAAAATTAAAGCATGCTTATAGTAATATCCCAATTTAAATGAGAGCTTTCCAGCTACTTTATCAGATCAGTTCTATGATATCAAATCATGGCGGATGCTCTACCTTTTGAGCCTTTTTTTTATGTTAGATAAGCCTTCATTTACCACAATTATATAATTAAATACAAGTTTATTTCATAAGCTAAGCTAGAGCGACGATTTTTTGCCTTAACAGGTCTCAGATAAAGACTTATGGGTTAAGGATAACACGTATTTAGTCTGCGTACTAGATTATGTAACTATAATTCAATTTATCAACAGAATTAACAATTATACAAGTATAACCACCGATTATGGGTGAAACTTTGTAATTTTAATAAATAGCTAAAAAGTAATAATATACTTTGACTTAATTGAACCTTATCCAGTTAATTTGCTATTAACATTACACAACAATTAAAATAGTGTTTTTTTTTTCTAAAAGTGGTTCGGTTCTATTCCAAGCTAAGTAACGCAGCAGCCGCTCCTCGCTAGTTTTGGTCATCATGGGAGACCAGCGTGCTATGACAGAACTAGGTTCTGTCATAAGGACCTAGTTCTGTCATAGCACATGCTGATTGGTGACCATTTATGTCATAATGAATCACTATGAAACATCTCTGACGACCTCTGTGGCTCGGTGGGCGAAGGTCCGCCTGAGGCGCAGGAGGTTGCGGGTTCGATTCCCGCCGGGGGAGCAGTTTTTGTACGATCTACTACACACTCCTGCTGTGTTTGTTTTCTGTTCTACATAAACCTACTCATTTTATTTTTATTTTTATTTATAAATTTGTGTAAACGCCACTGCTCTCTCTTATTATCAAAGTTCTGATCCACCCAAAGGTTGCCTGGAAGAGATCGCTATTAGTGATAAGGTCGCCCATTGTGTCACTGTATTAAATATGTATCTCCTATGTATGTAGATTCCTCCTAGATTAGAATAGAAAATCCTTTATTACACACCAGATAAACAATATAATAAGAAATTAAAACTGAACCTAGCTAGATATGCACATAAGGAACTTATCATTAAACACTCCAACTTATCACTCTTCTCTGATCCCTTAATCCTTGATCCTTTATGGATACTGTACCATGATACTACTGTGGATATTTGTTTTAATTTTAAGTTGTGGTGTTGCCACTCTCACGGGCCCTGGCTGAAAACCAGCGCTCTGTCATAGTGCTCCTACGGGCCCTGTGGCAGATGCATTATGCTGAGCCAGGGACCCTTTATTACACAAATTTTAAATAGTTTTAAGGTTTAACCTATATTTAAGTTGTTATAAGATTAAGTTTGTTGTTATTGTTTTAGTAATTGTATTGTGTAATAATAAATATTTTTCTTTCTTTCTTTCTTTCTATTTTTCTATGTTCCTTGTTGTGTTGCAATAAAGAATTATTGTATTGTATCTCTACAATTTCTGGTTTCGGGTCTGGGTGTTTCTATCTATCATATATAGTATGTATTAAAAAAAATATATATAACAAACTCTTCAATTGCTGCACTCAGGCGACAGAACATTTCGATATTCCCCACCATTGTGCAGTTTTTTACTGAATAAATAAATGCATGAGGACTCACCTCCTTTCTGTATAGCATCGCAGATTTGCGTGCACATAGAGAACACGATACAAGCTGTACTGGTCGAGTCGACGCCTCCACTCAGGGGTAGGAAGAAACCGCCCTGTCCCGACCGGCGCAGGTAGTCCCAAAGCCAGCAGGCCGGTCCTGAAACGTATTTGATGTGAAAATAGTGTAAAACAAGCCCAAATAGAAAAAAAAAAACTGATAACATGCTTTTATTATATAACATGCTACTATACCATAGATGAATATGAGGCTGAGAACTTCCTTTAAACGTATAGGTACTATTATTATTATTGTTATTTAATATTTTCACATGCCTAAAATTATTATTTTATTTTAATTTTCATTTTTAGATTAAGACTTAGAATTAAGAATAATTTTAACACGATTTGTAAAATAATTGTTAAGAAATAAATGAATATGAATATGAATATTAGGAAACAGCTTTTATACTACAACTACGTCACTTTACATCAGGTGAAATTCTGGTTAAATGAAGGCATAAATTAAAAAAAACATAACCAATATTATATATATTGGTATACCTGATGAGTATGTTTGTTTTTGAGAACGCGCTAATTTCAGAAACTATTGGTCCGATATTGAATAATTAATTCACTGTCAGATGGTATATTTATCGAGGCAGGCTACATTCCCGGTAAATGCGTCGTTCCAGCGGGAAAATCCATAAAACGGGCAACGCCGTGGCGTGAAATGCTTGTTAGTAAATAAATTATTTATATTCTAGTAAGTAACATTTGACGCAATACGAACCAACTTTCATTAAATACTGCATACATATTGTTGATCATAACAATATAAGTAATATGTCCCTTTTATTTCCTGTCCATCCCAAGGTTGTCTGGAAGAGATCGCTGATAGCGATAAGTCCGCCCTTTGTACCCTGTTTTTAATTAGTTAAGGTTTTTGTAAAGTTTATTATTAATTTTTTTGGTGTACAATAAATGTTTTCTATTCTATTCTATGATGATTGTGGTATGGTATGATGATTTCGGCGTGAAGATCTCGACAAAAAACGCGATGAGCTAAAGACCCGCCAATCATTGAGCGTCCACTACAACTATGTGGGTGGCGTCTTGCCTGTCCGAGGTGCTCACGTGCCTTTAGTAATAAACTCGGGTACTCAAGCCATCTAAGAGCACACCAAAGGGTAGATGACCTTACACCCCTAGTGAAAAAGTCTTCTAGTTAAAAATTCCTGTCTAGTGACGCGCAGTCGCTATTACCGAAATCGGCTAGGATAATATTATACATATCTATATACAATGTGTATTTTCGAACCTTGATCAAACAAAATGCTCGACATACATTTATCGATATACTAGTGGCCCGCCACGGCATCGCACGGGTTTTTATTTAAAAAAAATTCCCGGCAATTATTCGATTTTTTCTCGCCTTTTAAACCTTTCCTAAACCTCCACGAACATTTCAAGACTATGATAAGATAAATCCGTTCAGCCGTTCTCGAGTTTTAATCAGACTAACGAACAACAATTCATTTTTATTTATATAGATTTTTCATAATGTAAACTACATTTTTTACGTTTGAGTAAACGGTGTATTTTATTCAAAGTAGTCTCATTCGAAAGCTAGATAGTTTACCTAGATAAAAACATTAAAAGAAAATACAATTTCGGTACAAAAGTCTTTTATATATGGTAATCTTTTAAAATTGGGTGAAGCCGAGTAAAAGACTAATTACAAAATAAAAGCTTGTTGGAAAAAACATTATTTGAGTTTTGACTTGAAGTCTGTGATTTAGGTCAAGCAACAAATATTTTGAGATGTCGCATTTATAATATTTGGAACTTTCTGCTTTCTTAAACCCATAAATAATCAGTGATAATAATTTATTGTTTGTGAATCAATTACAGAGTTAAATGGAGCCAGATAATAAGACTAGATTAGGAAAATTAATTCTGCTACAGGAGCAAAGACACATTATAACAGTTAATAAAAAGTAAAAAAAAAACAGTTATACAATCATAATTAAATTTATTGTTAGTCATAAAAACAAAATAATTGATAATTTCAATTAACAATCAAATAATGTCAAATTCATGCAAAAATATGGTCATAATAATTCTTCAATGGATAATCATAATAATATGCTTTTTTCGATAAGCGTCAATAATATGCTTTTTAAATAACATGACACTATGTTAAGTCTTAAATTAATTAATGGACAGATCACGAACTGACTTTGGAACATTTCAATTTAACAACAAAACAATAATGTTCAATCGAAATGGGTTTCATTATACAGGAAATGAAGTTGATGAATCTTAATGTTTAAAAATATCTTTGTCTGTATGTCTATCTTTTGACTTTTGACTTCTAAACAGCTTCTATTTACATTATATCTACATTGTATTCAATTTTATACCTAAGCTACTTTTATTCTAATAACAGATAGGATTGACCGTTAAACGAACATGTTTTTAAATGACTGGAATAACAGGTTAAAGTTATGGTCATCTAGTGAACCAGACTTATAATAAGTGCATTTTTGAAAAAAATACTGGCTTTAAATGTACCATTTATTAACCCCCGACCAAAAAGAGGGGTGTATAACAGTTTGACGTGTCTGTCTGTCTGTCTGGGACATGATAGCTCCCGAACGGATGGAGCGATTTTAATTTAGTTTTTTTGTACGAAAGGTGAGTTTGTCGCGAGTGTTCTTAGACATATTTCATGAAAATCGATTGTGCCGTTTAAAAGTTAATGGGTTTGAGAGTGGAGAAAGAAAACGAAAATCAAATGAAAGCGCATCGCGTGCACATTACAAAATATTATGGTACTTTTAAGGAAATAATAGCTTTGGATTCGGGGGTTATTCTTCAATTTTTAATTTAGATTTATGTTTGAATATAACTTAAGAACCACTGAGGTGATTATTATGAAATTAAAATGGGGTCGATTTGGTAGCTACCTCAAGCCACCTTTATCACGGTTCATAATGTAAACAAATTTATATCCTTTCGCTCAATACATTAATTGTTAAAAGTTGTGTTTGCTAAGCGAGAGCAAACTCATCTTTAAAACTCATGTTTTTGGTTCAAAGCCGGCTCAGTTCTGAATGTGTCTTTTTTTTGTGCGCTTTGAAAAACACGTGCTTTAGCGGTGGAGGCAAATACTTCACCCGTTCGGGCGCTATGAGGTCCCCGATAGACAGACACGCCAAATTTATAACACTTCTTTTGTCGGGGGTTAAAAATAAAACAACAAAGTATGTAATTCGCGGGAAAATTTACCCAGGTTGTGGGTGTGGTTGCACCCATCAGAGAAATGGTAGCCCACCTAAACGATCAAATACAACGAGTAGCGAAGATTGAGTAACAAGCATGTGGATTTCATTTAGAGTTATTGTGGAGTTTTAGGAAACTTAGCTTTTGATTTAGTAAGTTAGCATTAGCTTTAACTTTAAGCAAACTCAGAATCGACACTTTTTACGGAGGCGTCCACGCAACAAACATGATTTTTGTGTGGAGGTTTTGTCTGTTCACGTCCATAAGTGGTATCCCTCTGAATCCTTACACGTGACCTCCGGGTGGTGCTAAGAATAGTCTTTGGTGGTAGGCTTCGGCCGCGGCTTGTCACCACCCTCCGGGCTGGGCCATTGCGTGAAGCGATTTTTTCGTGTTTCGTAATGTGGTCCGGAGAAGCCATCTACTTTCTAGGTCTTCATGCTCCATCTTACCTGATCACAATTTCACCTGATGTCAAGTGACGATGTGGTCACTTGACATCAGGTGAAATTGTGATCAAATGAAGGCATATCCAGCATAAAAAAGCAACGTTGCCATTACTTGCATCATTTTAAACTGTAAAAAAAAAACAAACAATTTTTTTTACATTTAATGTGTTTCTTTTTTACGATATGTGTATTAACTGTACACGGAGCACTAGGTGTAGTATGATTTTATCTCATACTAATCAAATTCATTTATTATACATATTAAACACTCAGATTAAGGAGAAACCGGTTCAATAGCAAGTATATGTATTCAATTTTGCTGTCACATAAATCACAGTATTATGTACTTAATAGCACGTGTAACATTGAACTAGGGTCAATATTCTGATATATACCATCAGGTGAGATTGTGGTCAAATGAAGGCATATCTATCACAAAAAACCTTTCATACAAAAAAACTAAATTGAAATCGCACCATCCGTTCGGGAGCTATAATGTCCCAGACAGACAGACAGACAGACAGACAGACACACAGACAGACACGGCAAACTTATAACGCCCCTCTTTTTTGGACGGGGGTTCAAAAGCACAGTGAGTGAATAGAGAAACAGGGGAATCTTAGCAAAAGGGTCCCGTTTTCAAACTTTTTGAACAGAACCCCAAAAAATCGAATTCTTAGCGGGTTGGTGGTGGAATATTAGTAATAATTATACTATTGGCCATATTACATTGTATTTTACCATTGGTATAGCACTAGAACTTTCGAAACTTGTGACGAAAATGAATACAAAATTTATTTGTTTAATAAAATCTAAGAAATCTGTTTCATGCCTATTTAAGTTTTTTATTCTATTTAAGTATTTAGGTTATTACCCAAATCAACTTATATTGCCAAAGTACTGGAATTACGTTCCGGAAAAATAGCTTGTGCATGTTATTATTTCTATACGCAAATAGAAAAAGTCAATATACATTATGTCATTAACAACTATAAAATTAAATTTTTGTAGTTGTTTATATAGTGTTAAAATTTTTGTACTTATCATAAATTTAATTTTTGTATTACTTACTATAGCTACGCCGATATTCGCATATAGTAATCTGCGGGCAACGGTGCTGGTTATGCTTAGAGTATAAGGATGTTATTTTAAGATTATTTAACTAGTCTAGAGTATAATAGTTTGTTGCTCCGAATAAAGAAAAATAAAATAAATAAGTAAATATAACTACCTATTCCGCTCACTTTTAATAACTAATATGTGATTTAAAAAAGTCTACCTTAAGGCGAAGGCGATGCGGTTTGAATTATAATTTTGTCAAACAATTTTATCTCAGTAAATATGAATAATTTGCACGTTTTTTTTTTAAATAAAACTAAAATTCAATATATGCGCTATTTTTAGTTAAAGATAAAAAAGTAAAAAATATAAATATTCACGGTAAAAATGATACACAATTAAATGTGTTAAATTGATTTTCAAATCAACATTACTAAGAGGTTTCAACATCAAATCATATAAAAGTTAGATCAAATCGCGATCGGTTGCTCACGGAGGACGGAACTGTGTCATTGTTTCCGCGACCATCACGTGACCTTACGGTCATAATACCATTAGTAAATAATTTCAGTATGTATTGATCACACAGAGATTGTAAGTAAGAGACCTCAAAGCAAAAATGTATATATCATTTTATATTCAGAGATGGATGATATTCCAGTTTTCAGTTTAAAATCATATTCCAATGAGGGCCAGCCCACACGTACCTCAACCATACAACATCGCGGGGTCACGTGAATGGTGTCGCACCAGCTTTGGTGGTGCTTGTGGTTTTGGTTGCGTATTCTGATTCCAACTCGTAATAAAAACTCCTATATCCCTTACCTGGGTAATAGTTATAATAACCTAATACAAGATACAAAATCATTTATTTCCATTGTTTGGTTTTACAAAACGTCAAAAATAAAATACAAAAAACAAAAATAAACATATTGTGTGCTTAAAGATAAATAGGAAATAAATGTATCGTATCTGGTCGCTTCGCTTTTTCTACACTAGCGGAAAGAAGCGATGAGAAACTAGCTCATTTTTGTATTGAAACTTTTAAATCATTATTTGCTAGTTTTGTTTTAAATTTTCTGTTGGAGCAGATTCCGTCCCAAGCAGACCGTTAATTGGATATTTTTTAACCACAATAGAGACAGGAGCTACTTGGACATTGGACATGACTTTCGACTTGTTAATTTCTGTTCGATTAAGGTCTTCAAGCATTATAACTAAGTTAGTCATTTCATAACTCGAAGGTATACTCGCCATTGTGGTTGATGCCTAGACCTCTCCCTTGTAGAAGTTTAACAATATTTATAGCAATCGTGTCCTCTAAGAAGTGCAAGCTGAATGTAGGATTTAAATTAACTTTTATACCAAACAGATTTAAAATAATTAGACAAATAAAGACCAAAACATCAATAAAAATATATGTTTATAAAAAAAATAACATTGCATAATTATTTGTCCGATCATATAATTAAATTATCATACTGATTATTTATATACTATGTCGCTGCGTTCTCATGTGTCAGGCGCATGACACAGCTAAATGGCTGGATGTTAGGGATATCTCAGCCTTAACAAAAATATAGTTTTTACTTGTATGTTGAGACTGGCTCAGCTGTGGCTGTTTTTTTGTAGCCATAATTTATTTAATATGTATATACCTCAAACCAATCAATCTTTTTTTATTGGTCTGAGGAATGTCTGCTGCTAGTTTGACTTTGGAATATTTTACTAATTTATTCATATTATTTTCAACACCACGTCATTGTCGCATGGACATTATCTTATAAAAGCGTTGTTGAATTGAATCACAGTAGCGTAGTAATCATTGGTGAGGTGCCATAATAAGGCGACTTTACCCTACTTCTGCTTTAAGACTTACAGTGCTAACAAAAACTATGCAACAAAGTACTGCTCAAAGAACAAAATACTAATTGTACCTTAACGGGTTTATAAGATTTAAATTACGCGTCAATGCTAATCTAGAACGTTTTATGTAACTTAATAGACGTGCAGTGTGTAACAGACAAATACGACCTGTTTGTTAATTACAATATTCGAAAAATAATAAATTATTGCAGTCGTAACAAAATGGAAGAGATAGTTATTCGCGGCGGAAAAAAGTTACGCGGCAGTGTAAAAATAGAAGGTGGAAAAAACGTGATATTACCAATATTAGCGGCAAGTATTTTAGCCGATGAAGGTAAAAGTACAATAAAGAACGTGCCACTTTTATCAGATACATTTGTTATGGCCAAATTATTACGAAGCATTAATGTGAGTGTTCAGTTTAATTTGGAAGAAAAAGAAATTACTGTCGATGCTACGCGTGAGCTAGGAACTGAAGCAACTGCCGATATAATGTGTAAAATACGTTCTTCGATACTTATGATGGGGTCAGTGTTGGCACGCAGCGGTTACGCTAAGGTCAGGATGCCAGGAGGGTGTGCGATCGGCAAAAGACCCATTGATCTCCATCTTAAAGGCTTCCAAGTTTTAGGAGCTGGAATCACCCACAACAACGAATACATTGAAGTTTTTGGTGATGATTTAAAAGGCGGCATTATCAACCTAGATTTCCCTAGCGTCGGGGCTACTGAAAACATCATGCTGGCAGCTGTGAAATCCAAAGGATTCACCAGAATATATAATGCCGCTCTAGAACCAGAGATCGTGGAACTAGCAAAGTTTTTGAATGCCATGGGAGCTCGGGTCACAGGGCATGGTACAGACGTGATTACAATTGAAGGAGTAAGCGGGCTTAGAGGAGCTGAATTCAGTATTATACAAGACCGTATAGAAGCTGGGACTTTTATGATAGCTGCCGCAATAACAGAAGGTGATATTCTAGTGGAAGCGGCTCGCGAAGAAGACAATAAGCAGCTGATATGTAAGCTAAGAGAAACCGGAGCTACAGTTATACAGGAAGAAGCTGGAATACGAGTGATAGGCAACAAATTTATAAAATCTGTGAATGTAGTAACAGGCCCACACCCATGCTTCCCAACAGACTTGCAAGCGCCTCTATCCGTCCTACTAACGATCGCTTATGGCGAAAGTACTATAACAGAAACAGTGTATGAGAACAGATTTCAACATTTTTCAGAACTGACAAATATGGCAGCCAAGGTAACTACAGACAATGGTGTAGCAATAATAACGGGTACTGAACTAATTGGTGCTAAGGTATCAGCATCTGATCTTAGAGCAGGAGCCGCGTTAGTCTTAGCAGGGTTAAGAGCTAGAGGTATAACGCATGTAGATAAGATAGAATATATTGACCGCGGTTACTATAAGTTCGCAGAAAAGTTGAAAAACCTTGGGGCGGATATTGAAAGATGCGACGTTAATAGCAAAGCTGGTGCACAAATGACTCAGTTGATTGTGGACCATTATCAGTTATAATGGATATTTCAATATATTAGGTATAAAAGACGCTAATTAAATATCTATAAATCATGTTATAAACAATATTGTACATAAATAGAATACCGGTTTTATCGAAGGTTAATCCTTCGAAAAAACCTTTTAGGGATTTTCCATAAATGTCGGAAATGGGGTATTAAGCTATGTTGTAGTTGATGTTGTTGTGACCACAAGTTATAAGTTGTCTATTTTTTGCCTAAAAATGTGGGAATAGTGATAAAAGATTCCAGTCCACACGGATCATAACTGAATCCCAACATATATTCAATTTAATTCAAAAGTTCCCATTTGACGATAAGTTGAACAAGTTTATACACACAGCAAAATGTACCAAATAAAATTCACAACTGATCGCCGTTAGTATAGAGTAAATTTATGCACAGAATGTATTTTTTGTGGTGTTTGTATAGGTATTATGTTAATGTAAGAATATTAAATAGCGTAATGAAATTATTATGTGGAACTTGATTTAATATGACTTAATTTGTTTTTGTAGACCCTTAATTAATGACGTAATATATGTTTATAAATATGATCGCCAAAATGTATGTACGGGCATAACTTCCGAACGAACACTAGATGAGATGATACTTTCTTTTATGTGTTTGTTATTTTAAGGACAAGGTTTGTTTAAAAAAATATAAGATGGAAGATTATTTTTATAAAATTGATTTTATAAATCGTCTTATTGAATATCCGTTTTTTTTTTCATTCGCCCTGTAGGCAGGCAAAAATCAATTTACCATATAGGTACAGTATAGCTTTGAGCAAAAGTCACTAGACAAGCCCCTTCAGAAACGAAACGAGCTTGTATGGTCAAGTGACTTTATATTTAAAATAAATATTTCCGGACACACTCACACAGCATCACCTAACCCCAAAGTAGAGCTTGTTCCATTTTTTCCCCATTTTTTATTTTCACCATTTTGATATTTACCCATTACTTTTTGGCCCCATTCTTATAAGTTCCTAGTAGATTTTTTCTGTAAACGATATCTTCATCAGTCCATTAAAATGCCAGATACTTTTCTCGTCATAGTATTTGGATGTATTTATTTGGAGTTTTAGCATGTATTCCGATATGTAACCATGTTTATTTTCTATTTCTCTATATAAAGTATCTGACCAAATAACGATTATCGGGTCAACTAGTTTATTGTTTTATTATCTTAACTTAAAAAAGAGTTACAATTTATATCGTTTTGTGATTTTTGTAAAAACGCGTGTAGATTTTTCATTTAACTGGTATTTAATTAAGGCATATCAAATAAAAAAATTACACTCACGATTTAACTTTACAAAACTAACCTTATTTTCAGTAGCACGGTGTTAATACCTATGTGGTAAATTCGAAAAAAAAACTTGATCTACGTCTCAGCCATAGGACGTCCACCGCTGGACATGGGCTTCCCCCAAATATTCCACCAAATACGGTTTAAAGCAGAGAACATGAAATATTTTCGGTAGTACGGTGTTAATACCTATGTGGTAAATTCGAAAAAAATACTTGATCAAAGATTCCAACAAAAACGGTTTAAAGCAGTCTACATCCACCATGCACCGCGGTCTTCACTAAGTCATCTAGTTATAAAAACTTACCCAGTTCAATTTCCTTCTCCGGAGTGAGATACAGCCAGTCCATAGGCGGGCTTGTGATCAGGAAAAAAACTTGATCTACGTCTCAGCCGTAGGACCATCGCCACCGCTGGACATGGGCTTCCCCCAAAGACTCCAACAAATACGGTTTAAAGCAGTCTACATCCACCATGCACCGCGGTCTTCACCAAGTCATCCGAACTTCTCGTCAAAAAAACTTACCCAGTTCAATTTCCTCCTCCGGAGTGAGATACAGCCAGTCCATAGGCGGGCTTGTGATCAGGTTGCCGTCATCATCAGACAACGCGAAGTCGGCTTTGACGCGCGGGAAGGGCGCGTTGGACGCAGCCAGGTGGGAGCGCGACCGATTCCTGATTCTGTACGAGCGGATGTCTTCTAGGTCTATCGTCGCTAGCACCACCTCCTGCAAAAATAATTCATATTCATATACTAGCGGCCCGCCCCGGCGTCGCACGGGTAAAAAAAGTTCCCGGCAGTTTTTCCTTATTTGCTCACCGTTTAGACCTACCCTGGACTACGACAAACATTTTAAAACCAAAATCAGCTCAATCGTCCAACCGTTCTCGAGTTTTAATCAGACTAACGAACAACAATTCATTTTTATTTATATAGACTAGTGGCCCGCCCCGCTTTCGCACGGGTTTTTATTCAATATTTTTTCCCGGCAATTATTCGATTTTTTCTCGCCTTTTAAACCTTCCCTAGACCTCCACGAACATTTCAAGACTATGATAAGATAAATCCGTTCAGCCGTTCTCGAGTTTTAATCAGACTAACGAACAACAATTCATTTTTATTTATATAGATTCTTTGTTACATGTGGTGAGAATTAAGGGGTTAAATCATTATATGGTACAAGGTGTTTTGGCTATGGTATATAAAGCGGAAAGGGTGTGAATGGCACACACTAGGCGAAAATATTTTGTTCGAAGATTTTTCGATTTTTATTACTCCAACTTTATTAATTTTATATTTATTTACAGTCTCCTAAGTTTTTCTAGTTATAATTATTATAAAGTTGTGAAAAGGGTTTTTTTTCTTATTTTTGGCTGCCAATAAAATAATAATAATAAATAATTGGACAACATAAAGAAGATTTATTATTTATATATTTTTATTTTTGAGTCAAAGTAAATATATCCGGATAATCCACACAACAACATCTAGCCCCGTGGTAATCTCTAAGTTTGTTTTGTTAATATAATATATTTTTATTTTTACTATGAATATTAGGTACATACTCAGACCAAGAAGAAAGTGCTTGCAGAACATACCAACACTTGGTCCCACGGCGGAATCGAACCCTTGCGCCGCAAGCGGACCTTTGTTCGCCGCGCCACTGAGGCAGTCAAATATTTGTGTCAACTGCGTATAGCGTAAATTTTCCTTCAAGGCCCAAGTAATAAATATCTAATCCTGTTATAATAGACTAGTTAACCTCCACACGGTATTGAATACGTCAAGTGATGCAAAACCAATTTTTTTTTATATGTAAGTTGTATCTTATGCCGATATTTAATTTAATTATTAATTTAAGGACTACTTACAAAGGTAACACCATATATTTCTTAAATTCTAGAATACAATAGACATTAAGTGCTCCTTCTTTTACAAGTAGCCACCACATGATTACAGAAACATAGATCTAAATATAATAATATATACAAGTTAATAGTGATTAATTGTGGTACATACAGTGCTTAGCTATAATAATAGAAATTTTGATAAATTTGGAAATAAAATCTATTATTCATTGTAACTTAAATTTTGAGATAAAAATTTATATTAAATGACTTACTCATTCTAGGAATCGGGGAATTTTTACCTAGGACAGTGGAGCGGGGTGGGGGGGTCAAGAATGGCTTACTTACATTATTTTTTATAAAGCAATATAATATTAAATAATATATACAAGATGCATCGGTTTTCCCGCCAATAACCGAGCAACACAGTCACGCAAGTTCTAAGCCTACAGAACTGATATTTTTTGTCTATAATAACTGTACTGCAAAAAAATATTATAAGTACATATTTAAATTAATTTGTTTTATTTTTGACCCCCGACGAAAAAAGAAGGGTGTTATAAGTTTGACATGTCTGTCTGGGACATCATAGCTCCCGAACGGATGGAGCTATTTCAATTTATTTATTTTTTTTGTATG
Source organism: Gymnoscelis rufifasciata (assembly GCA_929108375.1). Taxonomy (NCBI): domain Eukaryota; kingdom Metazoa; phylum Arthropoda; class Insecta; order Lepidoptera; family Geometridae; genus Gymnoscelis; species Gymnoscelis rufifasciata. The sequence continues at coordinate 3,041,753 of OV815302.1, read as the reverse complement.
AAAGGTGAGTTTGGCCCGGGTGTTCTTAACATGTTTCATGAAAATCGGTTGAGCCGTTTAAATGTTATACTCGTGCTTTTGTGTGCAATATAGAATTATAAAAAATTGTTCCATTTAGACCAAAATTAAAACACCAAATGAATTTTTAAGCTATTAGAAACTAATACAATAATTACGATAATAGAAAAAAAACTATTTAGAGTTTTTATAGGTACTTTTTAGACCAATAAACTTATATTATTTAGATTTATAACGGGATATGTACCATGATTGATTGTCTTTCGAGTTTCCCGATATTTCGGCACAGTTACATGCGCCATGATCACGGTTAAACTGAAGCTGCAGCGATAGGAGTAACAGTTTTATTGGCAGACAAATCGATCTACCCTCTTTCTCACTCTTTTATTACGAGTCGATGCTTCACTAGGGTTGGGACATGTTTCACACCCCACTAACACACTATCGCGACACACAAAACTGACGGTGTCCGTTCGGACCTCCGTTGCAGGCTTTTTTCCACTACTACACATCTTCACAACAGGGTTCCAGGTTACAGATAATTGAAAACCATCTTCTCGGTTGAAGTTCCTGTGTTTGGTAATCTCAATAGCCTCCTGTAGGGACAGACAAAAGCCTGCAACGGAGGTCCGAACGGACACCGTCAGTTTTGTGTGTCGCGATAGTGTGTTAGTGGGGTGTGAAACATGTCCCAACCCTAGTGAAGCATCGACTCGTAATAAAAGAGTGAGAAAGAGGGTAGATCGATTTGTCTGCCAATAAAACTGTTACTCCTATCGCTGCAGCTTCAGTTTAACCGTGATCATGGCGCATGTAACTGTGCCGAAATATCGGGAAACTCGAAAGACAATCAATCATGGTAAATATCCCGTTATAAATCTAAATAATATTGATAACCATGATAGTTTCAATAAACTTATTCTTATACAAAACTAGGTGACCCCAGCAAACGTTGTTTTGCAAAATGAAAAATAGATAGTAGCCGATTCTCAGACCTACTGAATACACACATAAAATTGGGTAAAAATAGGTAAAGCCGTTTCGGAGGAGTACGGTAACTAACATTGTGATATATGTAAAAAATGTATCTATGTAGTATATTAGTCACCTAACACCCATAGTACAAACTCTGCTTAGTTTGGGGTTAGGTGATGCTGTGTGAGTAGTCCGGAAATATTTATTTATTTATATAAATTTTATATAAGAAAATGCCTTGCGCGTGCCATTCACGTCTTTCCGCTTTATATACCAAACTAGCAGCCCGCCCCAGCGTCGCACGGGTAAATTATGAATTTATGAATACAATTTTATTCACAATGAAGTACTCTTAACCAACAGCATATTTATTTGAATAAAGATTAATATTATTATGTTGATACAACTTAAACAAATTATTTCGACCAAATTAGGTACCATAAAAACGGTTTTTGTGAGTTAATCTTAAAAGATAGACATATACTATCGCGGACTGTTTTGAGATCATTAAAAGAGCTATTTTTCTTTAATACATATTTTTTGTATCTTGAACCGTTTTCACGGCGCACGCAACGGAAGGCTTCCAACATGAAATAATTTCTCCCGTTTTTTACACATTTACCACTATATCTTTTCTCCTATTGGTCGTAGCGCGATGTTATATAGCCTATAGCCTTCCTCGATAACTGGACTATCCAACACAAAAAGAATTATTCAATTCGAACCAGTAGTTTCGGAGATTAGCGCGTTCAAACAAACAAACAAACTCTTCAGCTTTATAATATTAGTATAGATATAAATTTTATATAAGAAAATGCCTTGCGCGTGCCATTCACGTCTCTCCGCTTTATATACCAATTCCAAAACACTTTGCCACTCACCACATCATTCAGCGCGAACTGCATCCCGCGACTAACAATCTTCCCATTAACAGCAACGCAAGAGCAACCATTGAAATATATCCTCTGGCCGTCGCAGCCGCGCAGGTTGCTGAACAGGTACGCGCCGCCGGCCTTGAAGGTGGCGCTCTTCACCAGGTCCACGGTCACGAAGGCTTTCCGGAGCTCCATGTAGCTTCCAGAGCCGTTGGATATTATCTCTACACCGTCCAGGCTTAGGGGTATGTGGCGGCTAAAAACAATATGAGATGATTTTATTAGAATACTTGTGTACCTACCCTGGACTACGACTTGTCGTAGTCCAGGGTAGGTGAGCAAATAAGGAAAAATTGCCGGGAACTTTTTTACCCGTGCGACGCCGGGGCGGGCCGCTACGCCCCGGCGTCGCACGGGTAAAAAAGTTACTGGACTACGACAAACATTTTAAAACCAAAATCAGCTTAATCGGCCCAGCCGTTCTCGAGTTTTAATCAGACTAACGAACAACAATTCATTCATATTTATATAGATTATTTATCATCACATTATGTATTAAATTAATTTAGCTGTAAACTATTATATTGTTTATTTATTTATTTGAAGGAAAATCAACAGCCACGATTATCACCATAACCAACCTAGTAGCAACAGAATTACAGATCTTCAGGGATGGTCACAAATTAAACATCAAAAAGTGAACACACCTCGATGGACACAATGAACAATACAATATAATAACATACAAAAAAAAAACAAAAACCTATATTACTACCTATTTACTAACAATAAAATAAGTATTAGCTAGTCGCTGCCTGACCGAGTTGACTCCCGAGTTGATTATATAAAATAAAACATAAATTATTTTTACAATTTCAAGGGTATTGGCAATTATAGGTTTTCAAGGTTGCGTTATTCCTACTATAAAGATTCAATTCTTGTATTAATATTTGTTGTTTATTAAAAAAAGTTGTCGTTAAAAACACCTATTATTTTTTAATTTTTATGCCGAAAGGATTAAAACACATACGTAACCTTCACATACAGGATTCTAACCAGCATCTCTCATCCTTTTTCTGCATAATAAATTTAAAATAGTCTAACCTAAATAGTGAGGTTTATCACGTATTAAAGAATCATTAAGATCTATTATTTTAATAAATAAATCGTGTATCTACCGATGCGCTTGCGGACTGCACCTAGGAGCGGGGAGAATTTACAGTACTCCCAATTCCCAAAGACACGTAGGTTTTGTTTATTTTTTAATCAAAGGAAATTTCTGTTAAGTTTTTGCATGCCAAATGAATGTGACTCAATATGTTGAAGTGAGCGCTTCTCGAGTAGGTATTATACTTGTTTCGTGTTTTCCATGTTTAACAATTTTTCCACAAATTTGATTACCAAGCCGCACTTTGAACGTCTGTGGTAACAGGAGCGCTCATGCTAATCTACCCTAGATAACAAACCTTTGTGGATTCCACAGTTCTTCGCAAATCTCAAAACCGATACAAGTGTCCCTGGTCGAGATAACCGCGTCTCCGATCGGCACAGTCGTTTGTTCCGTAATCGCTGCTATCATGCGAGGAAGGTGGTATTCTTCTATTTGTCTGTCCTGAAAGGGAGGGACACTTAAGTACAGAGAACAAGAGTCTTATAGTTATGTACAGTAGTTTCTCTAACTGGTATCCCTCTTGCAGTACTAAACATAGTAGTTTCTATGCAAAAGGGGTTACCAGTTGGCGACGCATACTGTACTTATTTCAGATTTTGACATTTAAATTAATTGTGTTATTAGTTATTATTATATTTTGAAAAAGTTGTGGCATTGGGCAACCACATTAAAACCCATATTGTGACTTATAATAATAAATACCTTATCCCACGTAATGTGGGATTATATGCTCAAAAATATACTGAAAAAAAATTTTACGTGCAATTTCAACGAAATTGTTGCATTGTAAAAATAATGTTTGATTATGATAATTGCTGAGGCAAGGGCGGCAAAAACTATTCAGCCTTTACCTTGAAAATGTATAAATCCGCCAATGATAAATAGCGACCCGTCTGTACTTTTTATTGAAACTACAAGTCCGATCATAAAAAAATTAATTAACAAGTTATCACTTCTGTCGTACGAGATACTATTTAACTCGTACGTGCCAAATCTCAGAAACATTAGAGACTTGGATAAGTAAGTTCGAGATTCGTCTATAAAATTATGTGATTCAATATCGGTTTAAACAACCGGATGTTTTAAACCGTTTTTGCATTTACCCGCGGGAACGATTTCTATAACCTTCCATGATAAATGGTCTATCTAACACTGAAATAATTTAAATGGGACTAGTAGTTCCTTAGCGCGTTCAAACAAACAAATAATATTTATAATAATAAATTAATTATTAATCGATTCCCGCCGGGGGACAAGATTTTGTACGATCCACAATTTCCTGTTTCGGGTCTGGGTGTTTTCTATGTATCATATGTATGTATTTACAAAAAAAAAAGTATCTATGTAGTATATCAGTCACCTAACACCCATAGTACAAGCTCTGCTTAGTTTGGGGTTAGGTGATGCTGTGTGAGTAGTCCGGAAATATTTATTTTATTTATTTTTATTTATAATTATTATTATCGTCATCATCATTTCAGCTATTAGACGCCCACTGCTGGACATAAGCCTCACTCAAAGACGACCAATTATTCCGATCGGCCGCTACTTGCATCCACCGGGAGCCAGCAACTTTGACCAAGTCATAATATTGGCTTATTTATAATATCAGCTATATAGATTCTTCATCACGAATGGAGGCCGCGGATCGGCAAGGGCAGCGTCGGACGACCACCAACAAGATGGACAGATGACTTGGTCAAACTTGCTGGCTTACGGTGGATGCAAGTGGCGACCGATCAGAATGGAGTTTTGGAGGTTTTGTCTGTTCAAGTCCGTATGTGGTAACCCTCTGAATCCTTACACGTGACCTCCGGGTGGTGCTAAGAACAGTCTCTGGCGGTAGGCTTGTCACCACCCTCCAGGCTGGGCCAGTGCGTGAAGCGATTTTTTCGTGTTTCGTAATGTGGTCCGGAGAAGCCATCTTCTAGGCCTTCATGCTCCATCTTAGATCACATCGTCACTTTACATCAGGTGAGATTGTGGTCAAATGAAGGCCTATCCAGCATAAAAAAAAAGGATGATTGGTCGTCTTTGAGGGAGGCTTATGCCCAGCAATGGGCGTGATGATCACGTACTTTAGTCCAGGCCGAGAACCAGCGCGACTCCCTGTAGTTCCCATCCTCGCACAGCATCATCTTCGGCCTGATCAGCAGTATCTTCTTGTTCAGGAACACCACTCGACAGTTGTACGACACGTTGCGGTGCTGCACCGGCATGCCCACGTCTATGAGTATGTCCTTGCATGTTGTGGACTTGAGGAGCTCCGAGAGCACTTGCCAGCTGTGGAGGTAGGTGTCGGACTCGTGGAAATGGTCTTCGCAGCTGTAGCCACTGGAGGAACAAAATGTTATATATAATACTAGCTTTAGCACAAGGGGGTTTATGGACATTCTTGTGGTATGATATGATAATTATACAACACCTCGATATAACAAATCGGAGGGGAACAAGAAAATATTCGTAATATCAAATTTGTTAAATCGAGGAAGTCGTTATATTGGGGTACGTTATATTAAGGTTGCACTGTATATGTATAATTGACTGACTGCTTTAGTGGCGCGGTGGGCAAGAGTCCGATTGCGGCGCAAGAGGTAGCGGTAAAGCGTTTGTATGTTCTGCAAGCACTTTCTCCTTGTTCTGGGTGTTTAATATGTATAATAAAAAGTATCTATATATGTATGCCTATTATATTAAGTATATCAGACATCTAGTACCCGTAACACAAGCTCAGAGCTTACCTCGGGGCTAGATGTTGTTGTGTGAATTTTCTGGAAATATTTATTATAATGATACAGGCATCATCATCATTTTTGTACTATTGTACTATTTTTAATATTTTAATTGCAAAGTATTTTAAGAACATTATGGATCATATTTTGTCTGCGATAAAGATTTATTATTATTATTATTATGGCCATTGGACGACCACTGCTGTACAGGTCTCCTCTACATACGAAGTGTCTCAAAATTGGTAAATAAAGTGGAAAGGGTGTGACAATCAAATCTTTAACGTCTGTTTTATTATTGATTAATATGTATTATGATTCTAAAAGGTGATAGGTTTCACTTCAAGTTATACCTCTTAAGGTATCCAATAGAAATAATAATTTACGGCTGTCACAAGATCTATAAAATATGTTTTTTTCGACAAATGGGATTTCAAATTTAAAATCGTAGAACATAATTATGTCCTGGAGTCCTGGTGCATGGCATTCACACCCATTCCGATTTATATACCAACTAGCTGACTTTGACTTGACTTTGACTTTGCTCACAAAATTTCATGAGAATCGGTCAAGCCGTTTCGGAGGAGTATGGCAACGAAAACTGTGACACGAGAATTTTATATATAAGATTTGAATCATCTTGTATGGGTATCAGTGAGTTGAACACGCTGGTGCAATGTAGGTCGGAGGTGTGTCACAGCCTCATTCGTCACCTCATGGCAGGTGACACCACGGGCCATGTTATGTTATACATTTTTCCTTCCATAATCTTATTTATAAAAAAAATCTGTGTTATTTTTTCGTAAAATGTATCGATGAGGTTAAGCCGATAAGCTCACATTTCCATAACAAGATAAGATTAACAGGCTATTGATAAGCGAGATCTCACCATATCTCCAGCTCGGGCCCGGTTCGATACAACGCGCCCAGCTCCTTGGCTTCCTGAATGGACTGCAGAATTCGGCTCAGGTTGCCTTCGAAGTCCAGAGCCCATTGGTTCAGAGTGCAGACCGCAACTGTCACCATTCGCCCCATCTTGTCTGAAAAACAAGCAGAAATAAAAAAATATATACCTAAACTTTTTTGGATTTTTTACTAATACGCGGGAATGGTTGCTATGCAACTTTAAATCGATAAAGATCCTCAACGGTCCGCCGGGACGAAATATTTTGAACGGACAATTAAAATTATTTTGAAATATCTTTACAACATACTTATGTTTTCACATAAGCCATAGCCATAGTCATGCCATAGTTTGATGACTTATTTTTTTTTTTTTACAAAATTACTAACTTTACTAATGGAATTACATTGAATTTTTACGAACGTCATATCTTTAGAGACACTCACCGGACTAAGAGGAATCGATCGACGTATTAATCATAAAAATCAACCGAGGCGATTGGTCTGCATGGTGCTACAAAGGAACATGGACATAGACACTCCTTTGAGTCGCCCAGTCGGTCGGTTAAAAAGGAAGTAAGTTAGGAGGTTAATCTCGCCAAGCGAACAGCTGATTTGACTCTATATATGACTAGCGGCCCGCCCCGGCGTCGCACGGGTAAAAAAAGTTCCCGGCAATTTTTCCTCATTTGCTCACCGTTTAGACCTACCCTGGACTACGACAAACATTTTAAAACCAAAATCAGCTCAATCGTCCCAGCCGTTCTCGAGTTTTAATCAGACTAACGAACAACAATTCATTTTTATTTATATAGATAGATACGACTTTATGAAAGGACAAAGATGTGATGGCGGGACGAGCTGCCTGATATCTGACCTAATGCCCTTTCTATATAATTAAGTTGCGTCCATTGGTCGCTTAGATCTGTAATAATATGGATTTTAAAGCAGATTTCAGCAATCGATACATACTAATATTATAAATGCGAAAGTAACTCTGTCTGTTCCTCTTCACGCAAAAACTACTATAAACCGATTTAAATTAAATTTGGTGCAAAGATTCTCTTAAGCCTGAGAAAGGGCATAAATAAATATTTCCGGACAATCCACACAACATCTAGCCCCGTGGTAAGCTCTAAGCTTGAGTTACAGGTACTAGACATCTGATATATACTTCTTAAAATAATAGGCAAACAGGGTACTTTTTATAGAAGGAAAATTATATTCCGCGGGATAATCCATTATAGCGCCCGGGGCACTGCTAGTTGGTTCATAAAAAGGTTTATAAGCAAGTTCATGAATGTATAAATGTAGTCCTACGAAGTGTGATGCGTAGGACTACCACGATGGCGAATCCAGCTATCAAGATTGGCGACACCGCCCCCGAATGTGGCTTGCAAAGCCGAATTTTGATTTAAAGGTTCAAAGTCAACGTCAAAACGTTTATTTCCTTAGACGCACATGGCATACATGGACATGGCATACAATGGACATGGCATACAATGGACATGGCATTCCTTTACCTAACGCACAATACTACACAGATATCTTAATATATATAAATCTCGTGTCACAATGTTTGTCCTCAATGGACTCCTAAACCACTTAACCGATTATAATAAAATTCGCACACCATGTGCAGTTCGAGAGAGATAGGATGGTTTTTACGGCGAGAAAAATTCGAATAATTTCCGGGAAAATTTTATACCCGTGCGACGCCGGGGCGGGCCGCTAGTAGTACTACATAGATATAGCTGTAGGAAGCCTGTGGTTAAGTTTTAAGTTTTATTATTAATATAAAACGGTGGCAATAAACCCACCATTTCAGTCTACATCCCTGCGCATAGGGCGAATGAGTGACACGAAACAACAGATCGCTTTAAATCGATACCGTACCACCCGATACCAGTGCCTGGCCAGTAACCCCGGCTGAAGATATCATATGTATAGGATTAATGGTGTAATCCTGCAGGAATAATGGGGATTTTCCAGAATGTTCTTTCGGTATATTTGGAACGAAATTTCGGGTGAATAGTGTAGACAACAGAAAGAAGCTTTATGCGAACGAGCTACGCTTGATTGATTGTATTTACATAATTTGTTTCGCCACTAGCGATAGAAGACCGATAGCGATAGCGATACATAGAATTGTTAATGCACTGCTCATATCTATTTTACCTGTCATCATCATCAGCCCGTTTGGACTCACTGCTGAGTGTATAGTATAATAGACCTCCTTTCTAGTTCGCCCATCCTTTAGGTCCCTCAGCGACCAATAAGGTAGATAACTATAGCTATATTTTAGTCTGTTATTTATATTTTTTTAAATAATGCACCCCGATTTATTATTTTTTCTTACAAATAAAAATCAAGATGTTACATTGCATTGAAGTTTAGCCTGAAGTTACGCTTTCGAGCGATTCGTGCTAAATTTCGCAGTCCACAAGCCTCCAATCCGGAACTTGAAGCTGTACTCGTAAGCTGTGTCTTTGCACTTTCTTATTAAATTGATAAAAATAGGTGCCCAGTATTTTGGACGGGCTAACAGGCAGACTAAACAGTATACGATCTTTTTTATTAAAGACATCATGCTTATTCAGTTGTAAAACGTTTTCCAACGACTATTTTCATATCATCGAAATATCGAGCTAATACCGTAGAAGTAGGACAATATAACGAATTGTAACTAATTAATATAAAGAACTAGAGTAGCAGGGCTTGGAACTTGCGATCTCTCGGCTCTCTTTGCCTTCATCTAAATACTGCTCATATACCTGAGTACTACCTCTTTCTTTTTTCAACATCCCTCATTTAGGAAGTACTGTCCATACATGATATCATTTATCTCAAAAGACCATAAAACCAATAAGATGGCCCAATAGCTTATATCTTAAAATGTATTATGAATTATAGCCTAACTTTATGAATCTTTACTTCAGTTCCATCACAACATGTAAAATAAACTTAAATTGAAAATTTAAGAAAAACCCTCGATTCCTAAAAGGAAAACACCATAATATTTACTAAGGCTGGGTCCACACTTGTATCATTTCGGTGTATCACGATCAGGCGTGGCGTATCGAGTATCCGTATCATAAGTATGGACGCTCATTTTATACTTTTATGTGATACTGTATCATTTCAGCGTATCAAATTTAACTTTACAAATATGGAAATAAGCCGTGTTGGCTAAGTGGGAGGACACTCGACTTTCATTCCGAAGGTCGTGGGTTCAAACCCCGCCACGCACCTCTGGATTTTTCTTCTTGAGAAATTTATGTGCGCTTTTAACACGTGCTTTAACGGTGAAGGCAAACATCGTGAGGAAACCGGCATGTTCTGAGAACTTTAAAAGAGTTTGAAGGACACGTGACATTCACCAACCCGCACTTGGCCAGCGTGGTGAATTAAGGCCTAATCTCTCTCGTCAAGAGAGAAGTCCCTGTGTCCCAGCAGTGGGAACGTTAATAGGGTGATGATGAATATGGACGCTTCAAAAAGAAAATGTAACAAGTAACTTCAAGAGTAACAAAGTCCATACAACCATAGACAACTTTGCAATGTTGGCTTTCGGTATATTTGGATTATTAATCGAATACAGTTAGCTACTCCGATGTTTAAAATCGACAATCCCAAAGTGCTGTTCCTCTCGATCTCCTGTCAAATCATATTTGGGTCAGTGAGAAGTGAGTAATTTCGCGCATCGGATTTAATCAATTACCGTAGAACTTGCGAATAGCCGTAGAAACTGCTACGGCTACAGGGTTGCAGCCGTAGGCAGTGCATTGTGTAATATTTTGGCCTGAAAGCCGTAGAACACGGTAATTGCCGCAGCATTAAATATAAATAAAATAAATATTTCCGGACTACTCACACATCATCACCTAACCCCAAACTAAGCAGAGCTTGTACTATGGGTGTTAGGTGACGGATATACTACATAGATACATTTTTTTTTGTAAACACATACATAATATGATACATAGAAAACACCCAGACCCGAAACCAGAAATTATAGATCGTACAAAATCTGGTCCCCCGGCGGGAATCGAACCCGCAACCTCCTGCGCCTCAGGCGGACGTTCGCCCACCGAGCCACAGAGGTCGTCGTTTGGCAGCACTGCATCAAGCATTCACGTCCAAACTTGTTCAATGCAACGCGTATCCCCTTTGATGATCGCGGAAAAACCGACACAGGATGGTTCGGGGTGTATCACGATACAGTATCATGATACAGTATCATGATACAGTATCAAAATACGTCCATACTACCGTGATACGCGTATCGGATACGAGGTGTATCTTGATACGCGATCATTGGAGATCGGGTGCGGATCGGGCCGTATCGGATACGGCATGTATCATTAACGTGTATCAGTTTGCGTCCAAACTAGCGATCATGATACGCGCCGAGGATACGCGACGGGGATACGATACGCCGAAATGATACAAGTGTGGACCCAGCTTAATGTGCATGAGATGCGCTTTCATTTGATACCAGACTCGAGTATATAATATTTGCAGATTTTCGGTTTTACTTCCCCAATTATACCCCCATAACTTTTAAACGGGTCAACCGATTTTCATCAAACATATCTAAGAACACTCGCGCGAAACTCACCTTTCATACAAAAAAAAACTAAATTGAAATCGCTGCATCTGTTTGGGAGCTATGATGATCCAGACAGACAAACACACAGACAGTTACGTCAAACTTATAACACCCCTCTTTTTTGTCGGGGGTTAAAAACCAAAGAAAGACTAAAAAAAATATCATAATTAACGAAGTTTTCAATAATTCCCAGATATCACTGAAATTACCTTCATATTTCTGAATAAAAAAATATTAGGGTCGTCTTATATTAGGGCTATTGTTATTTGTCATTCAGAAATTAGATACAACCCAAATCATGCAAAAAATGCTTCAATAAACGGAAATCATGCCAATATGAAATATAAAAAGTAACAAAAATAATTGATTACGACCTCCTGTACCTATTTTAGTCTGGTCTAGTCGTTTATCATAGGAAAGCACATTTCAAACCAATATCAGTCATTTAATATAGCCGACAGCAGCTACTATGGAGCTATAAATCCTAGGTAAACGTTTTAGGGCCTGCTTCCTTTATTACGTATTCAGAAATAGCGAATATTCATATTCTTATCGTTTGTTACACGACAGGTTATGAGGAAATCATAAAGATATAAATAGGCTTTGAACGCATCAGAAATTATAAGGTAAGTGTAAGGGTAATTAATGTATTTTAGTTTTTAAGCATTGTTCTGTTGTATTATATTTTTGTGTTTCAATAAAGAGTATTGTATTGTATTGTAAGTGTAAGATAAATTTCAAAAGTATGAGTATATGACGAGTTCATCATACTACACCCTAGGTTCCTGTGTATTGCAATAAAACATGATTGTTGTGTGGGAGCCCCCTTAAATATTTATCTATTGTTTATTTTTAGTATTTGTTGTGGTAGCGGCAACAGAAATACACCATACCTCAAAATTTAAAGCTCTCTACTCTCTAGCTGTCATTGTTCTTAGATACAGCCTGGTGACAGACAAACAGATCTCCGCTCCAATATAGTAATTGATGATAATGAATGAATATTGAATCAATATTATACTAATATTATAAAGCTAGTGTTTATTCGTTTGAGCTCGCTTAACTCATGAACTACTGGTCCTATTTGAAAAATTAAGTTATTGTTTTTTTTCTTTAATATATCGAGGAAGGCTAATAGGCTACATTTTTAAATATGTTTGCCTAGTATATTAAGTACAGATATCTAGTACCCGTAACACTTGCTTAGATCTTATCAAGGGGCTATCCTACTACTATTATAAAGGCGAAAGTTTGTAAGTATGGATGTATGGATGTTTGTTACTCTTTCACGCGAAAACTACTGAACCGATTTAAATGAAATTTGGTACACAAAATCTCTAGAGCCTGAAAAATAACATAGGCTACTTTTTACCGCGGGAAAACGTCATTCCGCGGGAAAATACATTATAACGCGGGTAACACCGCGGGGCACAGCTAGTAATATTATAAATGCGAATGTAAGTTTGTTTGTTACGCTTTCACGCAAAATCTACTGAACCGATCATCATGAAACTTCGCACATATACTCTTGAAGGTATTAGAAGTAACATAGAATACTTTTTATTAAAAAAAAATAATTACCCGTGCGAAGCCGGGGCGTGCCGCTAGTATAATATGTTGTTGTGTGAGTTGTCTAGAAATATTTTAATATTTATTTAATGTACCGGTAAAATACGTTTTTAAGCAAAAATCCAAAACCAAGGCATCGTCATGGCTTGTAAAGCCAAGTAAAGTTTTACAATAGCAGAATATAAAAACAATTTAAAAAATCTTATTAGTTGGAAAAGAATTTGAGGCAATCTAAAAACTGTTCAGGTAGTATGGATAGTTTTTAGATTGCCTCAAAAACCGATAGCAGTCCTGGCTGGTGAGTTGCGAGGCTAATAAATTTCATAAAAACACTTTTTAAAGCTCCATAAACTTATTCCAGACAATATGCATTTTTTTTAAGTTCTAGTGTGATGTTTAAGGAATAAATAAAATCATGAACCAGGCGATACCATCGGGGTTTTTACATTGCCAGTCGAAAGCAAAATTCAAAGTTACAGTGCAGTTCTTTCAGTATTATATAAAAACCTCGACAATCTGACAATTTCACTACTTACGGGTTCTGAAGCAGACGCTATGGATTAGTAATAAATCTAAATTTAAAATTTAAGAAAAACCCCCGATTCCCATGCCAAAATTTCCTTAAACGTAAAACAACATAATATTTTGTAATGTGGACGCGATGCGATTTCATTTGATACCCCACACTAGTATATTTGCAGATTTTCGGTTTTCCTTACCCACTCTCACCCCCATAACTTTTGAACGGCACAACCGATTTTCATGAAACATGTCTAAGAACACTCGCGCCAGACTCACCTTTCATACAAAAAAAACTAAATTGAAATCGCTCCATCCGTTCGGGAGCTATGGTGACACAGACAGACAGACAGACAGACACACAGACAGACAGACAGACAGACAGACACGTCAAACTTATAACACCCCTCTTTTTTGGTCGGGGGTTAATAAGTATTTTCCAAGAACATAAAAATTGGCACTGCCGTTAAATCAGGCATTAACATTTTTAAGGTTCTTAGAAACAGATGGAAAGATATGTTTGGTTTTAGATTTTAGCTAAAAAGTTTGAAACAATATTTATTATTATGAAAACAAAAAATAACTTTTATTATTATTCTCTTTATTTCATTTTAAACACGTCAAAAATATATCTTTTACATCAGATTACATAAAAAAAATCATATAAAACTACCTATCTGTAAAAAATATATCAAAACGGAGAATCATAATAATTGTAATCACCAATTACAATTATTATTATTACCAATTAAATTCAGTTTTGTAGCATTTCAAAATAAAGGAGTGTACCTATTCTGTGAGCAATATGTGCTAGCTAAAGGATTTAAAGTTAGTTTCCCTCCAGAGCCCATCGATTTTTTACACCTTCTATTTATATGTATGTATCTGCGCGAGCGACCAAAGCGAATGCGAAGCGTCCTGCTTTGTTTTTCTTTATAGGAAAACGTTCGTTGGGCCGATGCCTTACGCGAACAGAGCGCCAAACTCTCGCAAGAATGTTACATTATATTATATTTAGAAATGCTCGATTATATGTATTAGTCCCTCATTCACATAACACGAAAAATACAAGACTGTTCTACCGCAAATTTTCTGTTGAAAATAACTGTATCAGTCACCTACCAAGATAAGAATCAGAAAAACAATAAATTGGGTCAAATTAACTCATGTAAATTTATTGTAAGAGAATAATATCTACAACTGATAACGCAAAAGCAAAGAATGATATTCGAGGTTTCATGATTATGTAATTAATACAATGCTTGTTTAACAGATAATATGACACACATTGTAAGACAAACAGTCGATATACATATAACTAAACAATGATATCAAAATGTAATCTGAACACTAATATAATGTTGTATGTATGAATTTATCAGACATAATATCTCTTACCAGAAAAAATGGCGAATGATTTCGCAGTCCAATAGAATCGATTTAATACTGAAAATCGCCACGGCAACTTCCCACGTGCTTTCATAGCAGTTTCCAGTCATTGCATAAGTTCTCCGAAATATAATTTTAATTTATTTGCCATACTTTATAGAGAGTAATAGGTAATCAAGAAAACATTTTACTGAAATAAATTTTATTTCTACCAACTTTATCTTTCTATATTTGCCTCAGTGGCGAGGTGGGCGAAGGCCTGCTTGCGGCGCAATAGGTAGCGGGTTCGATTCCCGCCGAAGTGTTTGTATGTTCTGGAATAAATTTTTACCACGGGGCTAGAGATGTTGTTCTGTGGATTGTCCATAAATATGTTTTTATTTATCTTTTGTGATAGAAAACAATTAACCATTATTTATTTGATTAGAGTTGGCAATAAAATAATGAATTTTCTTTCAATTCATAATTTTACATCGACTCATTGAATACGTATTGTTGTTACTGTAATTTCCGTTTCTTTGACCTTTGAAGAATTATAAAATAAATAGAAGTGACAAATTTGTTTTTGCTTTTAATTTTTATTTAAAAGTATATAGTAGATTGTTGGAACTATCCGCGTTAAAGATGTAGCTACTAATGTAGAGTTGAATAACCTCATACCATCATGATATTTAAATATATTGGGTAACTTTGGAGACATTGATTTTTATTTTTTTATGTCCCAGAATTAAGTATCTGCTTAGCCTAAACTAAAGTTAATGCATTAGCTTTAAAACAGATAAGAGACAACCGTTTAACAGTAGTAAAATCGTGGAACCTCCAATAATTCTGAAGGCTATGAAGACATTAAAAAGTTTCTTCCTCGCAATTCCGAAGTTTCACACAACGCTGAAAGTTATCAAGTTAGCAACGGTTCGGGGAAGTGCAGTCACCTTTCGAGCTTTCAGAGAAGCGTAGCTAATCCGGTCATTAATCTGTGATTAAGTATTAACCTTCATCGAAATTGCGATTCTGAAAAATCTATACTTAGGTCTAGATTACTAAATTGCTGGGGAGTCAGACAGTTGTGGCAAAAGGCAGTCCGTGTTAAAGTCGTTATGTATGAATCAAATGACTTTGTAGAGTTGGCAGACCTAGGTAGACTAGAATACCATTCAGTCTAGGCTTGCTTGTAGCCCAACAAGTCGCATAGTGTAAGACATTGAACGTTGCATTTTCCGCGTCTCTCAAGACAATGTTGGATGAATACAGTGTCAGTGAATATATGAAAGTCGATGAGAGGTTGGAAATCATATTCAGTGATGATGAAGGCCTTGAAGTTTCAGACGGTAAGCTAAAATATATTATATTTTTATTTATAATATAAGCTCTTTTTTTTATATAATTATAGCTCGCTATATTATTGTCAGTGGTAACGATACTAGGTTGCTTTATTGAAGCAAAACGATAGTAATTGACATTCAATTTCAAATCAAGCATTAAGTATCCAATTGAAAATTCATAGTGAAACAGCTAAAACTAGATTTCAAATCAAATTCACGAACTTGGATTATTAACCCCATAAATCAAAGCGGTTAGTCATCAATATTTATTAAAGCATTTCGCTATCGTAATACCTGCGTTTGCATGAAAAGGCTTTGACGTCACAAGCCACCTGATAAGGTTTATACAGTTGGGGCATAACAGTAAGGCAATGCGTTGGGTCCTTCCATGACATAGAGTTTGCAGGTACTTACTCACCCTTATTTTGGAAGTCAGTACGTCTCGGGACGCCGCAGCTCACGGCACGTTCTATAATAAAAACGAAAATAAACATCTATCGTGTAGCCATGGTGACAGTAAGCCCCGCTCAGACGGCCGATAGACGAATGTTAAAGAACCGAGAGTGCTAGGGCATGTTTTTACTCTTAGCTAAAATGTTATGGTGGAAACATCTAGAGGTCACTCAGCAAAACGTGATGATGGTGGAAATGGAGGAGCAGAGGCGACGAGAATACGTAGACAACACTACTGTGACGTTAACACTTCCAGCGATAGCTCCTGTAATGCAAGATAGCTTATTTTTCGCGAATGTAGAACATGTTAAATCACTACAGGCTTCGTTGTTTCCTATTTATAGTAAAGGTAAGGTGAGAGAAAAAACAGACCTCGATTTAGAGCTGTAGATAAAATAATAATAATAATAGCCTTTTATTCAGAACATTGTGTTTACATAAACTTAAATAAACAATTTTGTATACACACTCAGACAAGAACTTCTTCTGTAAAGGTTCCTCAAAAAAATGTCTGACAATTTCAACGATTAGCATAACAGTAAGATTATCATAAAACCAATTACTTTTGTGACTAAAGTTTTCGTTAAGCGCTAAGTTATGGCTCTTGCTTGGCTTAAAACATTAATTCCAATCGCAAAAGTTTGCCGTTGAAATTGTTTAAGTTCAGAGAACATTTGTAGTGGTTTACCAAACTATTAATCCTAGATATCAAGATTTCGTCGTCGCGTGCCTACTGAACTAATTTTGGTAACATCAATTTCAAAATTCCTACAAAACGGAAGCCGCAAACAGGCCATCGTTTAAACAATTCCAAACCAGGTCACCAATGCATATCAATCAGTAGCGAATTTTAGTGGGTCACCGAATTTACGAGCCATAATGCACGACCTGACTTTGGAATATTAAAAAGCGACTTAATTTCAGGGACATTCATATCTAACTTCCTGCAAAACAACATCAAGACGAATCAATTGGAAATCAATACTGATTCCAAGTTTCGGACGATAGCGAAACTGAAAGAGCCCCGTGATCTTTTTGCTTTGCCTAAAGAGTTAGACTGCCCGCAGCAAGCTGCTCGGTGGCCTTCTGAATGTCAAGTAAGCTTAAAGTTCACTAACTTTTCACGCCATTGCATTGCCAGTGTTTTATAAATGTTTCTTGCTGAGGGGGAAATGTAGTTTTCGACGTAAAACGTAGCCAATAGTAAAGCATTGATAAATGGGTTATACAATAGTGAAAGGTTTTAAATCAGTCCCGTTTTTTTATGAGATAAACGAGTTTAATTAAGCAAACGAAGTCTTCAGTTTTGGCTTTAATATTAGTAATAGACAGGTTCAATTGTGCAGCCTCAATAGTTTACGCGCAAAGTAACGGATTTGATTCCCGTTGACTTGATTTCTTGGGGTTTTGAAGCACTTGTTCCAATACTGGTCTGTGTTCTATGTGCATTAGAAATTATTTCTAATAACACTTCGCGTTTTCACCTACGCATTGGTTTCTAAGAATTCCATATCCGTAAGAAATTTGACACTCTTATTTTAGGGAGAGACTTAAAACAAAATAATGCTTGGTTAAAACGGTATATTACCCATTTATAACAAATTTCATAGTAGATTCATGATGGTAGCCTTAATTTGTATCTTTGAAATGCTTAACTGATAAATAATTATTATTGTTTAGTGATAATTATTCCTTAGGTGGTCGAAGAAAAGATACAACACATAGTGTGGAGTACTGCAACTCCGGAGCCTTATTACGTTTCAACTGGGAAGGAGTTGAAACCACAACCCGTCGGCGAGGATGCTGGGACTGTTATATTTCAATACTACCCTATGAGCGCTGTGAATTATGTAAGAAATGTATATTATTGACTACTTCAGTGGCGCGGTGGGCGAGAGTCCGATTGCGGCGCAAGAGGTAGTGGGTTCGATTCCCGCAAGTGTTTGTATGTTCTGCAAGCACTTTCTCCTTGGTCTGGACGTTTAATATGTATTATAAAAAAACTCGTTGAGTTAGCTGAGTCATTTATCGTAAATCCCACGGAAATATAATTTTTTTTTCAGGAAGAAATGTATCTAATATCACTACATAATCTATCTTTCACCTCAACTAAATTTTTTCACAATTTCAAGAAGATTGCTAAATAGCTGAAACTAACACGTTTTGCTCGCTTGTTTGCAAAGACATTATTTCGCATTTTGCGTTAAATTTAATACAGGAATATAAATAAGTCTTCATCATCACCCTATTAACGTTCCCACTGCTGGGACACAGAAGACTTCTATCTTGGCGAGACAGATTAGGCCTTAATACACCATGCTGGCCAAGTGCGGGTTGGTGAACGTCACATGTCCTTCAAACTCTTTAAAGTTCTCAGAACATGCCGGTTTCCTCAACGATGTTTGCCTTCACCATTAAAGCAAGTGTTTAAAGCGCATATAAATTTCTCAAGAAGAAAAATCTAGAGGTGCGTGGCGGGGTTTGAATCCACGACCTTCGGAATGAAAGTCGAGTTTCCTCCCACTTAGTCAACTCGGCTTTATAAATAAGTACCTATAGACTAAATAAGCAAACGATGAACACAAAATATAATACACATTAGAACGTCATCTATGTTATGTCAGCTGTGTGTATTTTTGACCCCGACCAAAAAAGAGAGGTGTTATAAGTTTGACGTATCTGTCTGTCTGTCTGTCTGTCTCTGACATTATAGCTCCCAAACGGATGGAGCGATTTCAATTTAGTTTTTTTCGTATGAAAGGTGAGTTTGGCCCGGGTGTTCTTAGACATGTTTCATGAAAATCGGTTGAGCCGTTTAAAAGTTACGGGGGTGAGAGTGGGGAAGGAAAACCTTAAATCTGCAAATATACTAGTGTGGGGTATCAAATGAAAGCACACCGCGTCCACATTACATAATATTATGTTGTTTTACATTTAAGGAAATTAAGGCATCGGAATCGGGGGTTTTTATTAAAATTTTAAATTTAGATTTATTTTTGAATTTTTTTCCTGTTGTAGTGATTGATTC
Source organism: Gymnoscelis rufifasciata (assembly GCA_929108375.1). Lineage (NCBI taxonomy): Eukaryota > Metazoa > Arthropoda > Insecta > Lepidoptera > Geometridae > Gymnoscelis > Gymnoscelis rufifasciata. The sequence continues at coordinate 3,022,190 of OV815302.1, read as the reverse complement.
ACTAAGGAATATGGTTGTTATTGAATTTTAATTTATGAACGCTCACAGCGTCATACAACATTTTGCATATGAATGACACGATGACTTCTCTGACTAGGCGTAGATCCGACATAGACACTTACCAACAGGTGAGATTGTGGACAAACAAAGAACAATCGTCCATTAAAAAAATCCTTCAGAGCCGCATAAAGTTGTTGTTTTGTTTGTTTGATTCCCGCCAATTTTACATGATTTTGTACAATCTACATTTCTGGTCTGTTCCGTTGTATCTTATGTATGATATGAAATAGTATCTATGGAAGTATATCAGTCACAAAACTGCAATATTAGGTAGAAATAAACTTTGCTATTTTAGAGTTCATCATCATCATCATCACCCCATTAACGTTCCCACTACTGGGACACAGGGACTTCTCTCTTGGCGAGAGAGATTAGGCCTTAATTCACCACGCTGGCCAAATGCGGGTTAGTGAATGTCACATGTCCTTCAAACTCTTTTTAAAGTTCTCGTAACATGCCGGTAATGGGGGGGCATTTTAGATTTAGACGACTCATTATATGGAGTGTATCTAATATATAAAATTCTCGTGTCACAGTTTTAGTTCCCGTACTCCTCCGAAACGGCTTGACCGATTCTCATGAAATTTTGTGAGCATATTGAGTAGATCTGAGAATCAACAATCTATTTTTCATTTTGTAAAACAACGTTTGCTTGGGTCAGCTAGTAGTCTATAAATATTTATACTATTCCAGTTCAGCAGATCATCTGTAGGAGGCTCCCGTCTGTTCATCTCCGCTTGTGCCACAACAAACCCAGGGGCGGACGATGAGCTCAGGTTCGAATCACGCTTTGAAAGCGGGAACTTGGCGAAAGCCATTAGAATCACCTCGGCGTACTATGAACTTCACCTACGCACAGACCTGTACACGAATCGGCACATGCAGTGGTTCTACTTCAGGGTCACGAATACGAAGAAGCAGATGATGTACAGGTAATTGACTCTCCCTTGAAAAGTTTTCAAATATTCGGAATTGAGTATTCAAAATACGAGATTTTGGACACATAATTCCATCCAGCACAAGATCTATCTTATATTTCATAGAATATGGTATATTTACCAATAACAAGACAGAATTATATCACAATTCGGGAGCTGCGTTATCACTTTCAGGTTTTCGATAGTGAACTTATCAAAAGCGGAGAGCTTATACAACGAAGGGATGAGACCACTATTGTACTCTACGAAGGACGCCCAGTTGCATTCGATCGGGTGGAGACGTTGCGGCGACAACATCGCTTACTACAAGAACGACTCCACGTAAGAATTGGACCCATAAAACATAATCTAAGTATAAATGTGTTACTTTCAATATTGATTCGCTTAAATATACTTCTGTTTTTAATTGTAGAACGGAAGAAGAAGAACAATTTCCAAGCTATACGCTGACATTCAACATAGAATTCCCCCACACAGACGACACGGTCTACATAGCCCATTGCTACCCCTACACGTATTCAGATCTGCAAGAATATCTCTCAAGATTGCAATCTCATCCAGTCAAGTCAACGTTCGCAAAACTAAGGCTGCTATGCAGATCTCTGGCTGGAAATAACGTTTATTACCTAACGATTACCGCACCACCAAACCCAAATGATATTGAACCAAAGGTGAGAAACATGAAAGAGAAGATTTAAAAAGTATTAGTGATGTATTTTCACAACTCTCTGAAGGTGTTTTTGTTCTAGAAAAAGAAGGCTGTGATAATAACAGCACGAGTACATCCAGGGGAAACCCCATCCTCGTGGATGATGAAAGGCTTCATGGACTATTTAACCGGTGATTCGAATCAAGCGCGCGAACTGAGGGAAAAGTTCATTTTCAAATTAGTGCCAATGCTCAATCCGGATGGCGTGAGTGATAAAACAAATTTTACTGCGATTCAATCTGACGGAAGTTATATTATTTATTTTTGCAGGTAATAGTTGGAAACAACCGGTGCTCGCTGACCGGAAAGGACCTGAATAGACAATATCGTACTGTAATCAGAGAAACATATCCACCGGTGTGGCACACTAAAGTCATGATACGAAGGTAAGTTAATTTAAAAGCTTTTAATTGCGGCACAAAATAAGCAAGTCGTTGATATAACCTATTTCAGACTGCAGGAAGAATGTGGGGTCGCACTGTACGTAGACCTCCACGCCCACTCCAGAAAACACAACATATTTATTTACGGATGCGAAAGTCGTAAAAACTCTGACAAACGATTGCAGGAGCAAGTATTCCCATTGATGTTACACAAAAACGCAGCTGATAAGGTAACTATAACAACAAACAAATACAAATCTTCGTTTTTAATATACTTATGGTAATTCTAATTTCAGTTTTCATTTGAAAACTGCAAGTTTAGAATACAAAGAAGTAAAGAAGGCACAGGCAGAGTGGTGGTTTGGATGCAAGGAGTGGCCAACAGCTATACAATGGAAGCATCTTTCGGTGGCTCCGAACTAGGTGGAAGAATGTCAACACACTTCTCTGTACAAGATTACGAGAGTTTGGGAAAAACATTTTGTGAAACTCTGTTGGATTTCTACGATGAGGATCCAAGCAAAGAGAGGTTGAGGAATAAAATCGTAACGAGGTTATTAAAGGAAGGTTCTAACGCTGATGAACCTACTAACATAGATTTGTCTGATTATTCTAGGTACGATAATAGGATAATTATCTTACTTAAAACAAACAAACCCTAAAATAATACTGAAATAATTTCATGATTTCAGTGACGAAGGTGACACCTCAAGTAGCAGTTCCGACGGCGAACGCAGAGGAAGAATGAAGGAAACAGTGGACCTAAAGCAACCAGCACCACCACCATCACCAATATTTCCAGAAATAAATGAACAAGTAAGATATGAAAATTAGAGTGCTAAATATCAAAGCGAATTCCCGACTAGGACTAGTTGTAATTGGAATATTTATATTGAAATTTTTAGAAGCCACGTAAGCTGAGGGATCGTCCTAAATTGGAGAATACGAAAAGAATAGAGAAAAAGAAAACTAAGCGACAAATACTGCAGGTAATTCGATGTGAATGCTCTTAGAGATGAATACAAAATTGTGAACGTCCGTAGCAAAGGAAATATGTAGAGGGAAAATCATTATAAGGATACAGGAATCGTTAATTTCAGGTTTCTAGAGCAACAATAGACTTGACATCAGATGCAATGACCGACGCATCATCAGACGGTGAATCTGAAGGTTTAAGTCCAGTGAGGAGGGTTCACAAACTGCTACATTCGTCAGGAAAACTGAAACCGAGACGGAAAAAGAAAATGCCACCAGAGCTGAAGATCAGTCCAGCAACACAGGTTTGTATTGTAATATAATGGAGACCGGATTCACATCATGTGTATCATAGCAATCATTATCGAAGCGAAGCAACTGATCCAATAGGAAAATGTTTCCGTAAATTTCCTTATCTCCTAATAAATACATTTTTATTTATTTATTTTATTTTAACTTAGGATTGATCATCATTTGAAATTATTGCGCGAACAATTCTTATTTTAAAGCTGTTTGGTATTAAATTAAGACAATACAATTATTAATTTTTCCTGTGCAATTAAGTATTCTTGATAATAATAATGGATCCAACGCCACAATCCTCTGGTAGTTGATCCACCAGATTTAGTTTAAGACACTCTATATGGCATTGGTAGCATTTACGTTACCACCATTATTTTCGTCATCTTATCAGCACGATCACCAAATTTAAAATACGACTTGAATTCCAGACAAGCGATTCTCCAAACCAGTCGGATAGAGAGAAGAGAACTCTCAGGTCTCGGCGGCCAAGAAGTGTATCGATGTTTAACGAACCTCCTGAAAAGCCTAGATTGAACCCTGCATCTTGGCATCAGTTCCGGAAGCTTCCACCCCCAAAGTTAGTAAAAAAATTTACCGCATAGGATTTTAGTTTATATCAAGAGGCAATACAAGAATTCAATTTTGGAATTGTTCTTTGCCTATTATATCGCACCTATTATAAAGGTGTCTTGTTTATTGGCATTTTATTGGAAATGGGACTATTGATAAATAAAACAGATTGCTGAATCGCAGAATTCATAATAAAATAAATTACAATTTAATTTAAAAACTGCATACAAATTAGGCTTACAAATTGCCCAATATTTTAATAAAGCAACTGTTCAGCTGCACTATTAATTAATTATTTTAATTAGCTTTTACTTAAATAATAATGTATGAATCTATAAATTAACTGACGTATCTAAGTGTTCTTCAACGTCCCGAAAGTTAAATAAATGTATTCAATTGAATTGCGATAATTTTTTTTTGTTACATAATTTAATTGGAAACCAATTCTACGGTTTCCAATTTTTTGTAATATTTATTACAAAACTTTCCCGTTTTCAGATGTTTATCGGAAATTAAGAACAAAAACACCCAGCCAGCGGAGTTGCAAGTAAAATTAAATGTTTTAAAGAAGAATGTGTGGACTGGAATCCCTAATGAAGAAAAAGGGCCTCTGTCTTGGGGCATCTCCAGTTTTGCTATGAACTCTTATTTCACAGACAGTGAAGCCCTGTTACAGTAAATATTTTAACTATTATTTATCTTCTCATATTTTATCTTAATTTATACTAGTATTGTAAGCTTAGGAGTTTGTTGGAATGCTCTAATAGCAACAACTACTGTTCCGATTGGCAAAATAATTTCACTGTTAGATAGCCTATTATTGTTTTAAAAAAATTCCCCATAGGAACAATGTATGTTTCTGAGGGAGGGGAACATACATTATGGACAATGTATGTTCCTGAGGGAGGGGAACATACATTTAATTGTCCCTATGGGGAAATAACACCATGGCATCAAAAGCTAGTTACTTTATACGCATAGAATACATTAAAATCAAATCTTATATTTTATGATTAAATCTTTATAGTACAGGCAGAATATTGACTTGAATTTCATTCATAGACAAAAGATTAAAAGACACAAGTTTGTAGGATGTTTGTATTACCATAGATAGATACTCTAAGTTTGTAGGTATCTATTTACTGCTTATACCGTGCAGGTTGCAGGTCATTAATGTTTGGTTTAAATTTATATTACATTACAGGTCATGTTCAAAGAAATTAGAGCAGTTAGAAGGAGAAAGAAAAAAAATGAAGGATGATAAGAAAAAGAAGAAAACCAAAAGCAAAAAGCAGATTTCCCTGAAAGTGCCAAATGGAAATGAGACTTTAGAACCAATCATCAAAGTACCAAAATCTGCTAAGAAAAAAGGAAAGTAAGTAACACTCAATAACATCCAGTATTCAATAATGCAATCCATTTAATCCTACAAGAATGAATATCTTGTAAATATAAATAAAGATATATGAGAAATTAAATAATCCACCATGGAACTTTATACAACACTGGGAAATTTATATAGTGAACAATATACATAGTTAAATTAAAGTTTATTTTCTTTCTTGCAGGTTAAAGAAAACAGAAAGCACCTATGTAAACAGTGCAAGTTTCACCGAAGTACCCAGAAACACTACTCAAAAAGCGAGCCCTGTGGAAGGCCGGCATAAGTCCAGCTTCAAAAAAGGAGCAATTGTCACAACTGCTATTCAAAAAAAAGGCAGCAAAGCCAAAGTTATTTCTGACGATTCAGACTCGGAAGATTCAATTCAGATGAACAAAAAAATCAAAAAGAAAATGAAAAATTCAAAACTAAAATTTTCGCAGGCATTATCTGAGAATAAGTTTAAAAGTTAAGGGAAGAGAATTTAGATATTTTGTAATAAATGTTTCAAATAAATTCCTGTTTCTAAGAATTTTATTCAGAAGCCAATAAGCTCCCTTTAAAAGTAGATATTGTTAATCTCTATTAAACCTATATAATTATACCTCCATATTATACATATAATACCAATACTATCATTCTGATATTATTGGGTTTGCAAGGAGTTATAAAATATGCTAATTAAGAATTACAGTATGAGAACAAAAATAATCACTATTGACACAAAATTAGCTACAAATTATGGTACTTTTTAAACAACAAAATACAGTACAACTTTAAGTGCAGTTTTTCTTAAAGTTGCAGATATCAGAACTCCGTTATATAATTATGATGATAAAATAAATAATACTTACAATTAACGCTGGAACTGTTACACAATAACAAATAAAATTGAAGCGTAATTTAAACAGTTATCTGTTTACTGAAAATGAAAACAGCAAACCGCCTAATTTCAATTTGTTTTGACTTTTAGTCAGCTGTTTTTGACATATTTCAAATGACAGTAACTTTTGATGAATGAAATGAATCTTAGCGAGTCAAAACAAGACAGTCCAAATAAAATGTAAGTTTTTTCATAATTTGCATCATTAATTCTTATCATTGTATTATTTATTATAAAATGATGAATTAATGATGCAAATTATAAAAAAACATACATTAAAAAAAAATTTTTGTCAAAAACGATGCCAATATATATCTGAAAATATCGTGGTATAGTATAAATATTGTACGGTACGGTATTGATACCAAACATATTTTAAGAACTTTTATTATAAAAAGTTTTATCTAAATTAGGGATAGAATTACAAATCGGTTGAGAAACGCGTCAATTAAGCAAAAAAAAACATTTGAAATCAATTTCTTTCAATGAAAAACTGAGATCGAAAACAAATTACTGTTTCTCATCGTTTTTATCATACAAATTGTAAAAATATATATAACATTAATTGTTATAATATCAGAGTAAGATTTTGTGCAAATAATAATTTTTCAATATTTAATAAGCAATAATAAACACAATCTGAGGCTCTACCAGAGCTTGTATTGTGTTGGTTTAATAATCTTTGAACATTAGCCTAAGTTTTTTTTTATTTACGTTAGGTATGTAACAAAACAATCAAACTTTAAATTAAGAGTTAGTACCTACTTTATTGCGTTTTCATACTAACAAACATTCGTAAGCCAATTGGTTTGAGTCAGGTTGCCTGAAGAGGAACAAAATGAGCTGGTCACCGGAGTGTTCGCAGGAAAAGCTATTACCCTTAGTTCACCTGTTGCTGATAACTGTAGCGCATTTGAAGCTCTTACACCTGAGGATAGAGAACCAGGGATTTGGGCGTCCCCTGTTATCGGGTTATATGAACTACAACGGGATTTCGCTAATATACAAGATGTAACGTTTTGGTAGAATCTCACGTTATCAGCATCCAGAGTGATGTTAACGCCGGTTCTTGCTTCTCTTGTGCATTGTATAATCTGAAATTCATTTTAAATTGTAGATTATATTCGCTTAAAATCTGTGATATAAACTGTTTATCTTAAAACAAGTGCCTATAAATTCATTAATTTTGAAACAATAATTTTAATAGACAAAAAACGTGCAAAGTTTCGGCTCAATCTGTAACCGGAAAGGTCAAATATAAATTGCAAGATTTGATTACAGGCAATCATCAATCAATTAGGTAATTAATTTAATTTATAGATTAAACTTGAAAACTAGGTATTTATTTATATATTATACTAGCGACCCGCCACGGCTTTGCACGGTTGCAATCCTTATATAACTCGTAAATACACCTACAAAAGAATGTCTATCAACACAACGTTCACTGTATTTTCGATATTAGACAAAACAAAGATGTACCTATTGTTTGAGCTGGCCTACATTAACATGCGTTTAACCAAACAAAAACTATTTATGTGGTCAATATAATTATGTAAGTATATCGAATGTCTTTGCCTTGTACCCGCAACACAAATTAGAGCTTACCACCGGGTTAGATGTTGTTGTCCGAAAATATTTATTTATTTATCTCTCCAGCCAGCGTTTGCAAAGAAAGCCCAGTAAATATGTCTATTTACGACATGACACTAAAAGTCTATCAGTGTTCCTACACTAAATTTCACACTTATAAACCTTTCTCTTGAATTACTCTAGGTATATGTTTAAAACCCCCATTTAAATCCAAATATTTAAAACGTAAAGTTTTATGCATACGACCTCTGTGGCTCGGTGGGCGAAGGTCCGTCTGAGAAGACTTTGTACTATCTACAATTTCTGGTTTAATTAACAAAAAAAACTGTAGTAAATCAGTCACCTAGCACCCCGAGTACAAGGTCTGCTTAGTTTGGGGTTAAGTGATGCTGTGTGATTGATAAGTCCGGAAATTATTTATTTATTTATACATAAGTACAAACGTGAGTAGTAGGTCAATGCAGACGCGGTTAACGACTCGAAATCGTGAAATTGTCTATGCATTTACTATTTGAAATTAAGAATATACTCACTAAATTATTCGCATTTGTTCTTCGTAAACATCGCACAAAATCACAATAACCCATGTAACAACCAGTGGGCTGTACATTTAAAGCTGAGGTTGAAAGCGCCTAAAACATTGAAAAATATTATTAGCTAGTACACACAATAACAAATGTATCGAATAGTGCACTCTTGTGCTATTAGCGTAATACTAGTACTATATTCGTTGTCGTTACTGTCAAAATATTTAAAACTTTTTATATAATCGAAACTTAAGATTTAAAATAAAAACAATTGACTTACTGTTAAAGCTGTAGCACAGGCAGCGTAAGATGTGTTTGTAAAATATTGAGTAGCACAGGCACTAAGGGCGGTGAGCTCTTGTGGGCCCTAAAACAATTAACACAATAAAAACAAAAAAATAATTTAGATAAAGGTAGGTACCTACACAGTATGGTTTTGATAGTATGATTTTGTCTTTGTTTCGAGATTTTTATATGTAATGTGCATGACAATGATAGTCTTTTACTTACTTCTGGCATAGCTGTTACTCGAGAAAAGCATGTTATACAGGAATCTCTTAATGTAACATTTGTGGGCTGTGCTGTACTGCATACCAGATTAAGTAAACTCTGTAGTTGTGCTCTGTAAAAAAAAAAAAATTAAAATAGCTTAGTAACTTATTCAGTTTGTTTAAAAAATAAATTAAGGGACTCACCCATTTGATGGACATAAAGCTGCAAGTTTTTGTGTTTTCCATTGCAATAATTTGTTTTTGACATCGCTAAAATCGAAAACCCCATTGCCAGTGACACCTATCTAGATATACAAACAAAAACACGCTAATATACATGAATGAACACCAATAAAAAGGTGATTTTCTTGAGATTCTAGGTTCAATATTATAACTATTCACAAAATGAAATGAACAAAAAATAACTAATACGAAAACATCTGACCTCGCTTAAATTGAAAAAGTTCTGGTTCTTCCATTGCAATATACTTTTTTGGATTTCGTCCAAGTCATGAAAAGTTGCATTAACTGTAATCTGTAGACACGACAAGTTTTTCTTTATTGTGCTTAGAACTGTGTTTTATATAGCTAGGAATTGATCATATAAAAAACAATAAAATTGAACAAGTACAAATATCTGTTCAAATTACCTAGTTCCAAATAGTTATAAATTGCCAAAAAATTTTGCATATAATAATGTCCCCAGATTCTATCAACACTTATGTATTAAAATACTTACAAGTAACACAAACAGAACCCCATATTTAAGCAACATTATATTTTATTATTTATTACATTTTAAAAAACCAGTGTATAAGTTCAATAGACTGTTGTGTTGATGCTAAAGCATTGCAATAAAATGTTAACACATTTTCGTTCGTACCTAAATACCGTATCATAGGTTGGTATAGTTAATTGACAGTGAAAGTGATTATTATGTAATAACACTATACATAATATAGTTCAACTATTATTATAATCACGATAGTTACCTGGTTTACGTAGTAATTTATTATTCTATGACCTAGTTAAACTCAAATTAATAAATCTCTGAATCAAGTAGGTACCTACCTAATACTACATGCTACGTACTGACCTGTAGGTTATTCACTAAGAAATGTATTGTTCAAAATGGTTGAAATGTAATCGAATTATGTATTGGAGACTATTGCATTACTTAAATGACGTCCCAACCCTATCATAAATAAGGGATCTGATAGGCGAATTTGGTAATACGATTTTTATAATTATAAATCTTATATATAAAATTCTCGTGTCACAGTTTTCATTCCCGTACTCCTCCGAAACGGCTTGACCGATTCTCATGAAATTTTGTGAGCATAATGAGTAGGTCTGAGAATCGGCCAACATCTATTTTTTATTTTGCAAAAGTCAAAGTCAAAGTCAAAGCATAATGAGTAGGTCTGAGAATCGGCCAACATCTATTTTTTATTTTGCAAAACAACGTTTGCTGGGGTCTGCTAGAAATAGATAATTTCGTGACCTTCACCAAGTTTTTTTAATTGACTATTCAGACACAATCGAGAAAAAAATTACGGCTTTTCTCAAATAACTCATAATTTAGTTTTGTACATTTTTTATATTTTTTTGGTACGAGGTTCCTTATCGTGCGTAGCCGCGAAACTTAAACAGCGTCCAAACGTCCAAGTCCTGCGGCCGCAATTTACGGCGCCTATTTTTACATACATGGGCATATCTTCATAGCTGCTACAGCTACGCTAAAAAAAAAACGATATGGCGAAAGACTTCGATTTTTTTTTCTAGTTCACTCGGTCAACCGAGCGGGACGTGTGCTGATTTTATATGTTCATTCATTCATGTGATTTCGTGAAAATTGATTTTCATGAAAATTAGTTTTTGTTGATGAAATTGTGGAAAAACGGTGGAGTCCTCTTCGCTTTATAACTTATTTTTTGTTTATTTTCTTTTTTGACTTATAATGATTGAAGGGCGTGCAAATGTAAGTTCGTACTACCGTAGAAAAAAAAAACTTTATCACAATGATAGCGGCGTTTCTGTAACCTAATTCTTCTATTTTCAGGAGCTACCCGACTTTCAGGTATTCAGTACGGTGATAAAATATTGCCTTATCATCATTATTGTCCCGGTCCTGTCGTTCTTTGTGTCTAAAATAATATTGTTTGATGGGATCTTGAGTCTTGCACCTATAACTAGCAGTGTCTACTCTGCCGTGGTAGCAGTGATTGTCCTGCATATTACTCTTGGCCTTTACATCATCAAAGCCTACAACGAATCAGATAAGCCTCCTCCAAAGGCCGTCAAGAAAGATTAAAACTACAACTTACCTTTTCCTTATCAAAATGAACAATCTTTACAAAAAAGGCGACCTTGTTCAAATCAAAACAAAATACGATGAAGTTATAGAAGGACAGTTCTATGCAATGTCCGAAGATAAATCCAGAATCACACTTTGTGATACAAAACAGTCTGCAAAAGATGTTCCAAGTGATGGCATACTACATTATTATGAACCCGATATACATGATATAGTTAAGTTGAAAGTGACTGATGAACAAAAGTATTTGAAACTAACACAGAAAGATTTTGAAGATCTCATTTTGATTTCGAAGAAATACATTTATATAAATCAAATAGACAAAGCATTTCATGAAGCAATAATTGATTTGAAAGAGCACAGTTATGTCGCTCTGAGCACTGATGGAGCGAGCATGGGTAGAAAGTGCAAGATGCCATTTCTAGTGCTATCGACTCCAAAGCAGATATACATCTTTGATACTCAAGCTATGCAATACCATGCTTTCGATGCTGGTCTTAAGGAATTACTTGAAAGTGAATATCCTAAGAAGATTGTACATGACAGCCGGAATTTGTCAGACTGTCTGAAACACAAGCATAATGTCAATTTAAAATCTGTGTTTGACACTCAGGTTTGTATTAACTTGCTTACTAAAATTGACATGGACTTTCACATTTAACTTTATTGTGTGTTGAACTTTTTGAACAAGTTTTAAGATTGTTTTCAACTTATCTAACCATCCTGGTTGTCTAGTTAATTAACCAATTATTGTGTTTTTTTCAGGTTGGTGACCTGATAATAATGAAGAACAAAAATGGTGTATTACCAAGAAATGTGAAAAGTCTTACCGACTGTCTGCACAGTTACCTTGGGTTACAGAAAAATATTATCACTGATAAGGTATGCTTGTCATTTTTTTTTCTAAGTTCTTTATTATCTCTCGATTATACTATCGTTTAAAATGTATCTATTGACATTTTAAACGATAGTTAATTAAGTAAATAACTATCCATTTCATGAATACTTGCACTTGAGTTTAAAATAAATGTATGTAAACACATACCTAATACAGTAAATTTTTAATCATGTCACAAGAGTTTCTATATTCTACATAAAAACTTAATAGAATATATTTTCCCAGACGGCGACCAGATTTTGTACTATCTACAATTTCTGGTTTTGGGTCTGGGTGTTTTCTATGTATCATATGTATGTATTTACAAAAAAAATGTATCTGTGAGGTACATCAGTCACCTAACATCCATAGTACAGGCTCTGCTTAGTTTGAGGTTAGATGATGCTGTGTGATTTAGTCCGGTAATATTTATATTTATTTATATTGATCTCTTTTATTGCAGCATGACATAATCCAGAGCACAGAACGTCCACTTTCCTCAAAGATTAAAGAAAGCCTTGCAAAGAACATCACATTCCTCCACCCTCTCTCGGAAGCTATCAATGAAGAGATGCAGCTGCCGTTTCTAAGAGGTGTGGAGTGCTACATTGAGAGTCTAAGGTCTTGTGATGATCACAAAGCTTGGGCTCTAAGCAGCAAGCTTAATCAGATCCCACAGGATTTCAAAAGTGCTATGGAGTACTAAATTTATCAGAATTACTATCTAAAATAAAATAACTAAGAAAGAATGATATTTTATAGTGTGTAAGGCTGTGTATCGACTTTGCGCGGCTTACGCGTTAGTTGTGTCCGACCGCGGCATAACTATGTTTTGGCACTCGCAACTGTTGAGAGTTGCCTGCGCAGTATCCATAGTTCGCGTTAATGTCACGTTGAAATCAAAGTAGAGTCAAAGTTTGATAAATTGCCGCGAGAAGTTGATACGCATAATATTGATAATCACTAATTATACATAATATTGGTAACTGCAAATATCGTAGATTTAATGTCCTGTTGATACACATTCCAAAAAGTATTTAAAAACATCTTGTTACTTGCTTGCTGTTGTTAAATGTGCAGAATTGTGAAATTTAAAATAGATGTTTCTTCACATGAATAAGCAGTGTGTGATGACTATGACAATGGTGACCTATGGTTCCGAAATGCGGAGCATTTTTAGGTAAATAATTCGCCTCTGAATCATGACATGGTCAAGTTTCTATTTTATTTCACTATTTTTGAGGAACTAACAGCTAGGTTTTAAATTACATACCTAAGCATAATAATTACATGTGCCAAAACAACTAGGCACATGTAGGCTGAAGGCCAATTACTAGGTTCCGCCATTATAACGTTTGTAATATTTTTATATTCTTAATATATTTCTTTACGTGATTGTTTCATGAATCAGGAGATATGTTGAGAATGCGAGTCACTGACATAGCCAAACGGATTAGCGCCTTGGAGCGGAAATATGTAGATCACACTTGGTCGTTGGGTCCTAAAAGTTCTCGAGTGGAGACCTCGTTACAGCAAACGCAGGGTAGGACGTCTACTAAATAGATGGACGGACGACTTGATGTAGGCCTTGGGTTCACGGTGATTTCAGGCCACCTCCGACCAAAACAATTGGAAGACTTGTGTACAGCAGTGAATGTCATACAGCTGCAATGATGATGATGATGGATGAGCAATATTTTTTCAGCATTCATTTAATGCTAGGTACCTACTTATAGATAAGTAACTTAATCTGTAAAATAATCAAGTTTAAATAACTTTGCTGCTTAAATGTGATGTATCTACAAAGCAACAGCTATTTTTATTGTATGTATGCAGTTGTATTTTTGTACCTAGGACTGGTTACACAAGATATTTATAAAACAATGAAAAAATATCTGCTGGGCACTGTAACAACGACAAAATAATGTAGTCCCTTAATTTTTTGCAGGGAAACTAGTTTCAGCAAGTTTAAAATCACAATTAAATATAGGAAATATTACACTTTGTACTTAGGATTTAGTATATATTCTATTCATCATATTGCTTTTAAAAGTAATGTCCATATCGAAATTTAATTAAATGTATTGAGATATTTTGAGAGAAGGTTTTACATATATGGTAAGTTGATAAAAAGGAATGTATTGTAATCAAAGCTTAGAGCTTGTGTAATGTTCGGAAGCCTTGCTGAAATAAAATCTTATCTTCGCTTATTTGTTGTTTATTTTCTAATGAGTTCCTAAGTGGTTTTTATTTTTAACCTCCAACCGCCCCAACCACTTTAGATTATTATTATGTGACAGGAAGGCAATAAGTGAGCATCAACTTTTGAGAGTCCCGTGGTCCAACTAATAAAAGTAAAATTATATTTTGTTAACCCTAGAAAACTTTAACTACCTACATCTTCAAGTGTCTATTGTATAAATATACGAAAATCTCGTCAAAATTTTATTTAAGTACAAACGCGTAAATACTTACCAACACCTCGTTTCTGTTTTCGTCCAAGTTCTGGGAGGTTCAAGACTAAAATCAGTTTAACCGACTTCTAAAAACGAAGGTTCGGAACAAACGTCGTGTTTTATATAAAACTGATTCTTGAAAAATTTAGGTATGTATCAGAACAATGAATAGCTACATAGACTTCAAGAATTTCTATCACTGGCTTACCGTCTTGGCTTTACCAGCATATCAATACAATTTTACACGGATTTCACGTAATTTTCTTTTCTAATAATTCGGGTACTTATATCCACACATTTTCTTAAATTTGGAACTCAGTGTAGCTCTAGCTCACTATGCGGTTTATTTAAAACCTATCAAGGCTTATTTTACTCGTTGGTTAGTTGACTAGTAGAGTTTAAGAGATTTCTTCGTGTTAGAAAATGAGGCGCGCACCACCTGCGTTTGCCCGTACGCTATGAATGAGCACTAAGAGGTAATCTTTATAGGTGGATTTTAATGGAGCATAAAAAAGTGTGAATTCGATCAGAGGAATGCGTTTTTAGTTTATCCTTGATAAATGGACTATTATACCACAGTGAAACAACGATTAAAACCGGCGGAGCAATTCTTGAGGTTTGCGCGTGTAACCGAACTAATAAACTCCGTAGGAACTAAAAAATCCGATCCTCAGCGCGACTCAGACTAAAATAAAACGATAGAAGAAGTGAAACAACGGTTCTTAACAAATATTAATTTAATGTGTTATCACAACAGTACATACAAATTCAAAAATAAGCGTTATTCGTTCAGAAAAAGCAGTACAGTTCAATAGCGTTAGGACTTAGTAACCGTTTAGTTAAATAAAGTCTCACGATTCATCTAGATACCGGTAGTAGGTAGGTACCTAAATTAAAGTTGTTATATTTTGTAGGTATCCGAAGTTACGCCTGAAGTGGCTTTCATACAAATGTGCTACGTCCCGGGCCCGCTATAGGTCGCTTTTGTACGTATTTGACATTAAAAGCGCCCGCGTCGCCCCCCCTAAAACGTAGCGTCATGCGTCAGGCCGTAGTTGTAATAATTTTCGGGTCTGTTTCACAATAACAGTGTGCATTATTGTTACTTACATGAGCAAGATAGCCGTATAAGTTCAACTTAGCTCACTGACACGAAACAGACCTTAATAGCGTCTGTAGAAATTGCATTGGGTGGTCGAAACTAGTACATTGAGTATCACTATCACTATGCTTCTCTTAGAAATCTATTAGGGTAGAACGCCAAGCCTTCGATGGATTCATCCCGACAGGCGAGGCCGAGTCGTTCAGTGGTGTACAGTCTCTCTCTAGCCAGCAGCACGGATACGTGGGCTATTTGTGACAGTTTTTCGGGCGTAAGGGAGCCGTTTTCGTCGATCTGAAAAGAAAAATACCTATGGTGATTTAAAATTATTTATTATATACGGAAAAAATTCTTACGAAAAGTTGTCACGACATACGACACGACGACACGCGACACGACACTTTTTGAATCACAAGATCTTTTGATAAGCTGTTGCTTAATTTCGCGCTTCTCGTCATCGAATCCGTGGCGCAACGGTAGCGCGTCTGACTCCAGATCAGAAGGTTGCGAGTTCAAATCACGTCGGAGTAAATTTTTTTTGTGTTTCCATAATTTAGTTTTGGGTAAAATTCAGTTTTATTTGTAAGTTATTTTTAGTTCAAATTAGTCGAATTCCTTCACTAATTAATCGAAAGGAACTTCGTTCCATCCGGGTGTCCCTTGACACCTATCAAGTTTTTTTCTTAAGGTAATGGAACTGGAAGGCCAGGGAATATCCACTTCTGGACATAGACCTTCTTCAATTGTAAAGTTTGACAATATTCGCCACTCCTAGCAGGCAGTTTGGTGAGCGCAGTGTATCGTGTGTATTGTAGTGGAAAAACAACGCTGTGGCCCGTATTCTAGTTAGTTTCCCTTGACCGGGTTCTCGGTCCGGCACCCACGTACTTCCGCAGGCATAAATATTAACATCTACGTATCTATTAAAATACGAGTTAACAAATAATAACAGCGCCTTTTTAAACTTACCAAATTACTGGTAGTTTTAGCGATCTCCTCATCTCTATTACTATTCAGTTGCAACACGCAGGCACCGCTGGGAAATTTACGAAGCGACATAGGAGCGTCTATTCTTGTCAACAGTCTGAAAACAAAAAATCACGATAAATGTGATGCAGAAGTAATACTACTTTGTTGGTTGATAAGTTTCAGTTTTGGCGTGTAGTGTGTGTGTTATGTAGTGTATCTTTTGTTTGTTTTTATTTTTCTTACTTATTTTAATTTTTTTTTTTTTTTTTTTCTTTATTTAAAGAGCTTTGTCACAAAGTGATAATGTCGCTCTAGTAAGGTAACAAACTAAACTTAAAATAATTATTATAACAAAACAAACTAAACTTATTCAATACAACACTTTACATAGAAAATAAAATTAAATACGAGATTACCTTACTTAAATAATGAAGTTTGACTCGGATAGCGAACGAGGAGGTTCCAGTTACTCAGGTGACTACTGACTGGACTGATTTGAGTCAAATCTGATTTTATATAGTTTGATTAGGCACTTCATCTGGTCGCTTTCGAGTCCAGACAAACTTACATTTACATCACTAAATTGCTTTAAGAAATATTTACAATGTTGGGTTCGGAAGGGTTCGGCCCGCGCGCACTCCGCCAGCACGTGCAGCACGTCCTCGGGCGCGCCGCACGCGTCGCAGTTCGGGGAGGGAACTTTCCCCATGAGGAACGCGAACTTGTTGCCCGGAATGTGCCCGGTTCGAAGCCTAGCGATGACGACTACATCTTGCCTCGGCAAGTCATTATTATTAATCCATGGAATTCTAAGGGGTTGCGGCTGGACCGTTTTGTACCAGATTCCTACTTCTTTTGAACGTAAATCAAAATATTCCCTCCATAAATCTTCGCATTGACTTTTAATTAAATAAATACAATCAGTATAGTATGGAAGAATTTCGTAGTGTATGCCTTCGCTAGTAGCTTGTCTCGCTAATAAATGAAATGAAAAATGAAAATGAAATGCATTTATTTTGGTACATTAACAAACAACAGCACAGAAGACAGCATACACAAACAGACACAAGAAAATTAACATAAAAACCACAAACAGATAATTAGCTGCCAGGCTGTGCTGCCATGTACCAAAAAAGGCGCAGTCTCAGCTTAATGCCACTCCGCTCCCCGGGAGAGGGATCGAAGCAACGCTGGTTTTCAGACTGCTCCTGCTTGGATTGGATGACATCACAGTCTGTAGTTTGTAATTGAATACTAATGAAACACATATTTTCATATTACATTAAAAAAAAATAATTAAATCTAAACAGATCAATACTCTATACAAAAAGGGGAAAAAGAAAAAGACGAGGAGAATAATCACAACATTATAGAACAGAAACTCTACGCTTAAATATATATATCTGTCACTGTGACACTGACGTAAAACGTTAACAATTTTGTGCTTGACCTTGACCGACAACGCCACGTCATCATTCATCAAGCATGCGAGACACGTGTTATTTAATTTGCAATACGTCATCAAAACTGTTCAACTGGGTAATGAAATTTTACAAATTACATGAGTCCATTTCATTGAATTTGCAAATGACAAATAAAAAGTTCTTCATATATCGTTCAGCTAAATGTTGATGTATAGTATTTTTCTTAAATCGTCTCGATATGAGAGCCCAAGTGCTTGTGAGATTAATTTTATGGAGTGAAAAGATGAAGCAGTCTATTCAGAGCAAAAGTGTACAGAGTAAGTGCCAAAGAAGAGGATGGTATCGTGCGTGCTACGTGTAGAATAAGTATATGGGAAAGAAAACTGAGGTAAGAATATTTTACATTTACACATCATATTATACAGAAATATACTTGAGTCAACAAACCAAAATAATCTACTTAAATATGTAACTAGGTTTTTGTGCATATGAAATACATAAATAATACAACTAGCATAATTTATAATTTAATTTAAATAAGTATGTATAATTATAAATAATTGAATAAATTATTTCCTTAAACAATTTAAGAAAGTAGTGTGTTAAGATGAAGAGTGATGGATAAATATTTAGTTAGGTAAACAAAAATAAAAAATAAAAAATACTTTTTGTGCCAACCAACAAATATGGGATAAGTGCAAGAGTGCAATGTATGTTCATAATAAAAGTAAAACACTACTGAGTTTTTTGAATTTTTAATAGCTCGGCTTTATAGTGACATTTAAAAGTTGAAATTGTTTTTAGGTTCCTGAGCGGCGGAGGTACATCATTCCAGCAACGTGAAGATGCAAATCGAAAAGACCCACGAAATGTAATGGTTCTGTGCCGAGGAGTAAGGAATATAAGCTGAGAGCTGCTTCGCTTCATATACCTTGAGAAGTCACCGGCCCATCTAAGTTTGTCATATAGGTAAGTTGGCTTTTTATTCTTAATAAGTCCAAACATAAGTGTTGCCAGATGTAACTTCCTGCGTGCTTCCATCTTCATTATGTTAAAGGCATTAAGGAATGGGGTAACATGGGATCTAGGTGGGATGCTAAAACAAAAACGAGCACAGGCATTCTGAACTCTTTGTATAAGATGTGACGTTCTTTTTAAGAGGCATGGACCATACACTGTGTCACAATAATTTAGACGTGATAAGACCAATGACTCACAAAGAGTTATTCTAAGATCTTGGCTAAGATATGGGCGCACTTTATATAAAATTTTAAGGCGATAGAAACATTGACGTACCATATCTGCAATGTGAGATTCAAAATGTAGGTGCTTGTCCATGATTAAGCCTAAATTTTTGGCTTCCTCAACACGTTCAACAGGTTCACCATTTACTCTAATGCACATATTGGTATCAGCAAGCTTGTGGAGCGATCGCCTAGTCCCAATTAGCATGTATTTCGATTTTTTGGGGTTTAAGAGTAAAAAATTTGAATTAGACCATTTAAAAATGTTAGCTAGATCTTGGTTAATCTTCGTTTCAGCACTAACCCAATCTGATGGAGGGAAAGAAAGATAGAGTTGAACATCATCTGCATAGAGATGATATTGACAGGAGTTAATGGAATTGATGATGTCAGCACAGTACAGAGCAAACAGAAGTGGGCCGAGGACCGATCCCTGTGGTACTCCACGAGATACTGGGCTTGGCGAAGACCTAAGGGGCTTACCATTTATTGGAGATATAATTTCTACCACTTGAAATCTACATTCAAGGTAGCTGGCGAACCATTCTATTGTTTTACTATCAAATCCATAGTAGGCAAGTTTTGATAGAAGAAGAGATATATTAAGACTATCAAATGCTCGTGAAAAATCCAACAATACCAAAATGTTACAATTACCCTCATCTTGTCCTGATAGCAAGTTGTCTACAACATCCATAAGGGCTGTTGATGTGCTCAAACCTTTCCGGAATCCCGACTGTCTACTAGGAAGGATTTGGTTATCTTCAAGGAATTTGATAAGTTGAATGCTAATTACCTTTTCAAGAACCTTTGCGAGGCAAGGGAGTAAACTGATTGGTCGTAAGTCGCTCAGAGTACTTGGGTTTTGATTTTTAGGTAAGGGTTTGACTATTGCTGTTTTCCATGTCTTTGGAAACCTACCCTCCTCTATTGAACCATTAATAATACTTGTTATTGTTGAGAGAGAGTTAGGTAATGTTAACAAAATCATGTCAATAGAAATACCATCAGTACCCATGGCATTCGATTTAAAGCCCTGCATAACCTTTAAAACCACATCCTCGCCAACAGGCTGTAGGGAGAATGAATTTGGACAGTACCTATGAAATTCAAAATATGTAAGGTTAGAGATAGGAACGAGATCTGTACCAGGTATATTAAGAAAATGCTTATTTATAGCCTCCGGATCATCAAATATGGGGGGCAGGCTACCTGGCTGCTTTTTATTGGGTATTATATTCATTTTTAAATTCCTCCACAACAGCTTAGGGTTCTTTAAATTATTATTTATGTTATTAGCAAAAAAAGCCCTTTTCTCACTATGCATTGCACATTGTACAAGTGATTTCATATCTTTATAACCTTCATAAAGCTTGTCTGTCTTAAGTAGCTTATATTGATTGTGATAACTGTCCCGAATTTTTATCATGCTCTTCACTGTATCAGTTATCCAGGGATGAGGAGGACCCTTAAACTTAGTTGTTTTTGTGGGAGCATGGAGATCAAATAAACATAAGATTAAAGAAGTAAAAGCTGACACAAATTCATCAATACCATTGGAAATTGGTAATAAAGCCCATTTAATTTGGTTTAAATCATTTTCAAACAACTCCGGCAGGATATTTTTCAGGGGTCTATATGTGACTATTTGAGGCAAGGGTTTTAACTTTTTGATTTGCAGTTCAGCAACCACCATGGCATGTCTGCCTAGTTCCGGGGTATGCTTCACATTTATTTTACATACTTTTGTGTCCGTACAAACTAGATCTATCAGGGTCATCTCATTATTGATATTCAAGTGAGTTGGACAGTTTACTATCTGTTTAAGTTCATGATACAGTAAAAATTGGTTTAATAATGTAAATTTATTTCCACCTGTCTTCAATTGGTCAATGTTAAGATCACCTACCAGAACAAGATGGTCACTGTTAGCTAGAGATGTAATTGAATCAGTAATGGCATCCAAGAATACTGATACATCTTGCCATGGAGCCCTGTAAGCAGTGCCAATTATTACACTTTTACCCATTACACTAAGTCTAAGCCAGAGTTGTTCAACCGAGTTCACAACTGGATATGTACAAAGTCGTGCATTTATACCCCTTCTCACATAAAAACCCACTCCACCACCACGCCCATTCTTAATAGAACAGTGCCTGGGTTGGTGTATAAAACGGTACTCATTTAACTTGGGTGCCTTAAAATCTTGCCCCTTACCAATCCACGTTTCGTTTATTGCAAGAATATCAGGTGATAGCTCCTCAAAGGCCGCAATAAATTCCTCCTGCCCGGTTCCAAGGGACCCAGCATTGAAAATACCAACCTTTAAATATTTTAAAGGAAGTTTTGTTTGAAATTAAATATATCATAGTCAATGAGACCTGAACTTTTGAGTAAAAATTTTAGTAAATATGTGCTTTGCATGCTATAAAGTATCAAATTAATTAATTTTATAAGAGTTTTGTACAAAATGTGAGGGTTAATGTTGTTTGGTGAATAAACATATAATTGGTTTGTTGATACACTAAGAATTGTGACGGTGTTTAAATAAGAGATAAACATAAATGTATATTTTAAGTTGTTTCTTTCTGAATTGATATAAATGACATAATTAAAATATATAGGAAAGAGATTCTGAGATAATCTTAGTTTGAACATTCTATCTGTCACCTGTCCCCAAATAAAAAAATAAATCATTAAATACAAGGTAAGTTCGTATTGCAAGTAGGTAAAAAGAACATAAATTTTAAACATAAAAAATGCGAAATATATACTATTTTTAATGCTTTCAGATTGCAGCAGAAAGAACAGGTTGAACGTTAGCGGTACAAAAAACCCGCAGAATATCAGCCTCTGTCCGGATGGGGAAGGCAGGCTTGCCCTCAGCTTGTCTAGCGAAGACCCGACCCCGCTTGGTCCAAGCGAAGCGCCACTGAGCCCGTCGACACTCCTCCCGCACGCGGAAGAAGAGCTGCCGGTTGGTGCGCGTCAGCCGCTCGTTCACGAAGACGCGCGCGGCACCAGCTTCCACTCCGGCATCGGCGGCGGTCAGCGAGCGGCGCACGCGCGCGCCCTGCAGCAGGCGGTCTCGGAGGTCGCGGCGGGCGAGGCGCACGACGACGCGGCGCGGGCGGGGCGGGCGGCCCTCGGATCCCTCGAGCCGCGGTGACGCGCCGACGCGTTCGGCGAACACGATGTCCCGCTCCTCCAGGGGGACCCCCAGCTTGGCCGCAAGCACCATGGTGGCATGAACCACGCTCTCCCCGCGCACCTCCGGGAGTTGCCCGATCTCGAAATCGGCCAGCAGCGCGTCTTGGTCGCGGTCGTTCAGCTCCTCGCGAAGTTCAGCAACGCAGCGGCGGAGCGACTCGACCTCGGATGACGATTCTGACGGCCGCTGCTCGGTCGCATCCAGTCTCCGCTCAACTTCATCCATACGGCGCCCGATAACTGCGACGGACTCACGAACTTCGTTCATGATCACACGAAATTCTCGAAGTTCAGAAAACACTGCCTTGAACTCTGACCTAAATGTACCGAGGTCATCGCTGAGAGTACTGTGCATCTGCATGAAGTCTGCCATCAGTTCTTCCTTCAGTGAGCGCATTTGTAGCTGAAATTCGGCATCGGAGAACTCTGCTGTGATGTTGTTAGCAGTTTCATCGAGTGCCATCGGTTCCTCGGGTTCAATATAGCATTGTCCCTGCGTACGGATGGGAGTGGAGGGATCCCTGCCTTTAGGAGCACTTGCCTGACATAAACCACAACGCCATGAGTCGTCAATCTTCGTTCCAGGCTTCAACCGGACACATTCATAGTGGCTGGTACTCTTGCATGAGGGGCATACTGCGCCGCCCTTAAGGAATTTACCGCAGGCCGAGCAGGAAAGAACCATTGTTGTATAGTAAGATTTTTATTGTATTTTATTAACACAACGAAACTTGCCAATTGAACAAGCCTAATTTTATTGAAATGTTTTGTGGCTGTATTTTGGTCTTTAGTTCCGATACTCCCCCAGAGATGGCGTCAGCATCAGCGCTTGATTAATTGATAGCGATCAATTTAGCGACTGCGGATTACCGCAGCTAGTAGCGCTGACGTAATAGGAGGCCGAAGAACACTAATTTACACAGTTTGACACAATAAGTGTAATAATAAATTGTTTTTAACTTATCATTTATTGAATGTGGGTATGTTTTGTTATGGTTTGGCTGCCACGATAAACTAGTTCAAAGTAATAAAGGTTTTACCACTGTAATCACTTTGTTTTATTGATATTATACAACACCGCACAGCAACCCTTATAGTTGTTATATTTACAATTCGGAGTACTCGCGCTATATATTTTAATTACTTGAAAAATATGCGACCACTTAGGCACCTGACAACGACCGTGACGTCACTCCAATAGGTCCTCCGTAATAGGTCCACTCTCTCATTATTGTCTATTCCACAATGCGAAGGAATCCATTGCAGTATAATAGTTTTTGATTGAGATATTAAATCGACTATAGCATTGAGCACTGTGTAGGCGACCGGCGAGCCGCGGAGCCCGGCGGCGCAGCGCGCCACGTGCTGGAGCGCGCTGCGCGAGTCCGTGAATATTACTATACTACTTTCTTCTAATGACTTTGCGTATGACAGAGCCTCACTAATAGCGATCAGCTCGGCTTCCATTATACACATGTTTAACGAACTTATACTAAATTGTTGATGAAGGTTGACTTGAGGATCTAAAAATGCTGCGCCTATTCCGGTAGCATCCTTAGATCCATCTGTAAATAGTTTATAATAAAATGCATACTGTTTATTAATAAAATTCTGGCAAACTAATTTTAGATTAAAACTATTGTAACTGCGTTTAGGTTCAGATATGTTGGGTATATTACAACAAACTATTTTATCAAAATCTAAACTCGTCACCCATGTACTCATGGAATACAACTCGAGCTGCCGGCTCGCGTAAACGCGCGTGTCAGCAAGATGCGCGTACGACGATAAGATTAATGGCTTTCTTTTGTTTCGCCAATACCTACTGTCCTCGCATAGTGATAACTGATGAACGAGAGTATTTGTTATATTATTTTCTCTAGATTTGGCTTTCAACATAAATTTGCCTGCTAAGTATAACCGTCGTACATGCAATGGAGGTAAACAGAGTTCACTTTCCATTGCGTGAATTGGAGTAGTTTTTATGAAGCCACCGATAACTCGTAATGATTGATTTTGTAACTTGTCAATTTTATAAACAAAATTTTTACTGCAAGTACTATACAAAAAACTTCCATAATCTATTCTACTTCTAATAATAGCTATATACAATTTTCTGAGATGTTTGGGATGAACTCCCCAACCAGAACCTGACAGAATTTTGAAAATATTTAAAAATTTTGTAACTTTTTGTATTAACTCAGTAATGTGTTTGTTCCATTTTAAAGAGCGATCCAACCACATCCCCAGATATTTCACGTAGGGAACTACTTCGACAGGAGTTTCCCGAATGTTAAGCTGAATAGGATATCTATTAATACCTTTCTTAAATATGCATATTTTAGTTTTAGATGGAGATATCTGTAAACCTAAATGAGAAAGCAAGTTACTTAAGTTATTCAAAGCAATTTGTAGTTCTTTTGAAGCATCGTTTACTGTTTTACCTGTGATATACAAGGCGTAGTCGTCTGCATATTGCGATATCTCAACGTTATTAATTTCTTTACATATCCGGTAGGTCGCAATATTAAACAATAAAGGAGATAAAGGATCTCCTTGGGCTAATCCTCTTCCCGTACATCTTGAAATAACTTTATTTCCCACTTGAACAGTTAAATATCTTTCTTTCAAAAACGACCACAAATAAGAACATATTTTATTTCCCACACCTAACGAATCCAAAATTGAAAGCATGACCGTAGTATCAACATTATTATATGCGTCCTGTATATCAACAAAACAGCCTAAAGTTATTAGATTTTTTGAAAAACTCAACTGTATCCTACTTATTAAATTTGTCAAATTATCCAAACATGATCTTGTTTTTCTAAATCCCGTTGTCTCTTCGTTGAAGAGGTTTTCGTGCTCCATAAACCACTCTAATCTTTTTGTAATCATAAGATGAAACATTTTACAAAGACAAGACATAAGAGCAATGGGTCGCAGTGATGATGCAGCCATTGTGTCGCGTCCTGGCTTAGGGATAGGTAAAATTGTAATTTCGCGCCATTGATGTGGAACAAAAGAACAAGAGTAGAACTTATTAAACAGCGTTAGTAGGTAAATAAAAGCATTTTCAGGAATGTTCTTGATCATTGAATATGAAATACAGTCGGCACCAGGAGATGTATCTTTTGATTTAAGGCATTTTTTCAATTCACACAATAAAAACGGGGATTCTAATTGACTATTACGGGATGTAAATATGGGATATCTTGGGCAAACAAAGTCTGGTGTCAGGTTATGTAACAGTTCAGAAGCCATCGATTCATCTACATAAGAATTAGGCGATTTGTAACCTTTTAGCCACTTCATTTTTCGCCACATTTCAGAAACTGTTGTGGATTCATCGATAGAGGTACAGAAGTTGGTGAAGCCTGTACGTTTGGCTTTTCTGATAAGAAATTGCGAGTTTCTAATCTTCTCATTAAGTACATCCAAATTATCGGGGGTAGAATTTTTCCTAAATAATGTGAGGGCCAGACGTCTTTCTGCGACAGCTTTTGATATTTCGGAATCCCAGTAGTGTTTAGGTTTGAAACTTTGAGAAGGACCGAGACTAATTTTATTGGAGGGGATATGCACATCAGCAGCCTCATTAATAATTTTCAGGAAATGATCGTAGCTTTCTTGCAAGTTGTCACCGACCGGGTAGTTATTTAATATGCCAATTTCTACGAGATCTCTATAATCTAACCAGTTAGCTTTTTTAAAATTTCTTTTAATAGTTTGTTGTGAGTTCTGATTACTGTATGACGATTTAACTGTAACAATCAAATGATCGCTTCCCAAAGTTTCATTTGTAACATTCCAATCAAAATACAATGCAATGTCTGAAGATGCTATTGAAATATCTGGGGATGTCTCCTGTAGAATTCCATTCACATACTTGACACGAGTAGCTCGACCATCATTTAATGAAACATAGTCATTTTCCATAAGGGAGTCAAAAATGTTATTTCCCGTTAGGTCAGATTTACACGACCAACTAGGGTGATGCCCATTAAAATCACCGAGAACTAAAGTTTTACTATTTTTGAAAGAGAAAACCTCATTCCAGTATGTTAAAGACGTTCTAATCGACGGCGGACAATACACACTCATTATATATTCGATATAGGGACAATTAAATAATTTAACACAAATGATTTCTATACCCCGATTACTCAAATTAAAAGGAATAGGTTGGACCTTTACCGATTTATGAACTAAAATTGCCACCCCGCCATACGAATCAGCTCGATCACAACGATAAATGTTGTAGCCGCTTATTTTAAAATCCATCTCACTATCTAACCACGTCTCGCATAGGGCGGCGACATGAATTTTTTCACTACAAAGTAATTGTTCAAATTCTGCACGTTTAGGCCGGACACTCTGTGAATTCCACTGTAAAATGTTTATTTTGTACTTAAAATCCATTAAAAACTAAAAATGTTTTTAAAAGGCAGATCCCACAAGTACTGACCCGCCACTGATACTAGCCACTCAAAACAAATCGATACAACTTTACTAATTTTACCTTTGATGCCCTCCTCACACTCGGAAATAACTATTCCTCGTATCTTAGCGATAAGCTGGATAAAAGTCATAGTAGGTGTACTTCTCTGTCTCGTTGTCTTAGCTTCGTTGTCCGATTTATCTGAAGGTAAATAAATCTCTTGCTCCGACTCAGATGAAACATCCCAATCGTATACTTGTCGACTATTTAACCTCCTATTTCTATTCTTCTTCTTTTTCTTTTTTTCGTTTTTGGATTGAGTAGGTTGCGAGTCATTATTGACCGGAGTCGAATGTGTAGGCATAGGCACATCCCTAGCGCGCTCAGCTGGCGCGGGCGCACGAAGCAACTTCACGGCGCTTGCGTAGGACTGGTTTGGAGTGCTTTGTGTTGTTATCAGCGACGCCTGCGTTGAGGCAGGGCCGGACTCAGGCAAAATTCTTGAACTTTCAGGCATTATGGGGAAATCTGAGTTAATTATTTCTGGAGGTTTATAGAACTGTAATGAATTTCGATATGAACAGTTTTTCTCTGCCATAATGACCCTTAATCTTTTTTCTTTTCTAAATGTGGGACACGCTCTATCCAGCGACATGTGATTGCCAGCACAATTTATACATTTGTATGTTATCGACTCACAGTTAGCGTGACTTTTGCTGCATTTGGGGCATGTAATCTTTTTTGATGGACACATACGCAATGTGTGCCCAAACCTCCAACACCTCGATCACTGGGTTACGGGAAACACGTATGGTTCTACGTTAATGCACATTCCATAAATGTAGACGGCTGAAGGCAGAATAGGTCCTAGGAATGCCAGTCTTACGGATTCGCTGTCTTCCCAGCTGAGCCCGTCCTGAGTACGTCTCCTCAACCTCCTCGCGGCTACTATCGCAATGTCACTGGAAATTAGGTCTAACATTTCCTTTTCTTCTATGTCCATATCTATATTTTTGATTACTCCATACGAGTTTACGACCTCATATGGTTTATGGATCCGCCATCCTAAATTTATTAAATCTTTGCAGTTAATCAGTTTCTCCGAGTTATCGGTACCATCAATTTGAATATAGACTTTGAAAGGACTTAAGTATTTAACTTTTACAACCTTTTCAATATTATGCGACTTAAGTATCTTGGCTAGCGCAAATTGCTTAGGTAATTTATCTTGGCAACTTAAGTAAATGTCTACTTTTTCTGTCAACTTCGCGCTTTTCCGAGTGACAGGAATCCAAACTTCTTCTTCTGTTCCACGGCCTCGTTTCCCTGGTCTAGCCACCACCACCTCAGCTATATCATCCAGCGGCACGTCCGCGTCCATCTCCTGTGACAAGCCCTCCAGCTCCGCTAGCTCCACACTGCATTCCTCGTTTATTGTATTCACAACATTATCCATTAGACCTTCCTCCATGGTGCATAAGGTGCACAATCGTGCGCACCGGAGAAGGTAATAATAATTAGCGTAAACTGATAAGCGCGTTCGACCGTTCAGTACCGTAGCTAACAGCGAACTGTGTATTTTAATTTGTTTTGCTTAAATATACCTTTTTTTAATGTATGATTTAATATAAGAAGTTAGCTAGCTAGTTATTATATTAAGTATATCAGATGTCTAGTACCCGTAACACAAGCTAATAGCTTAACGCGGGGCTAGATGTTGGTGTGGATTCTCCGGAAATATTTATTTATTTATAAACCTAAATAGTGTAAATAAATAAATATAAATATTTGCAGACAATTTACAGAACAACATCTAGCCCCGTGGTAAGCTTGGGTTACGGGCACTAGTCATGATATATAATAAATTAATAATAGACATACCTACATGGATAGATATTTTTTATTAAGTTTATTAATTATTCATGTCTTACTTGCAAGCATTCAATAAATCCTCGGGCGAGACTAGTTCCATTCCCCTGGCTCTGTTCACGCGGCACCAAACATCAGCCAGTGACATCATGCCGCCACAATCCTGAAATAGTAGTTTTATTATTTCATTTACCATTTTATAAAAATAATAAAGATTTTCAGGTACCATTAACTAAAAGTTATATATTTTAAATACCTCTATCGATAAATCTTAATTTAAAATTTAAGAATACCCCGATTTAATGCCTTAATTTCCTTAAAAGTAAATCACCATAATATTTTGTAATGTGCGCTTTCATTTGATACCCCACACGAGTATATTTGCAGATTTTCGGTTTTCCTTCCCCACTCTCACCCCCAAAACTTTTAAACGGCACAACCGTTTTCATGAAACATGTCTAAGAAAACACGCGCCCAACTCACCTTTCATACAAAAAAAAAACTAAATTGAAATCGCTCAATCCGTTCAGGAGCTATGATGTCCCAGACAGTCAGACTGACCGACAGACAGACACGTTAAACAACACGTAAATATACTTTATTTCCGAGTAACTGATAATTTCTAACAAGGAATTCATCATCAGACAGAAATTTATTTAACAATATATATAAGTACCTACCTACTTAAGTTTTTTATAAATTAATTCACATCACATGTTTTACATTACAGTGCATTTAAGTTGTGCGTGCCGTGACGCTTTCGTGAGGTTCATACTAAATTTCGCAAATTTCGCAAGCCCATTAAATTGAAATCGCTATCCGGAGCTATGATGCCACAGACTGTCTGTGACAGACAGACAGACACGTCCAACTTATACCACCCCTCCTTTTCGGTCGGGGATAATAAAATGGTTCTTACCAACAGAACAGCTATCATTATATCTGCAATCTGCTGCGCCAACCCCATAAAGTATTCAGAGTCAGATCTGAACTCATCTCTGGTAACTGGGTCGTCTATACCTAAGCTCATTAGGTAGGACTTGAATCTCACTGTATCATCTTCTGATATATCACCTTGTTTTTCCTGGAAAAATATTTAAAATTATAATCAAAGGCAGTCAATAAATCATAACAATTAGTCAAATGCGTTGTCTAAATAGAATTGCGCAACATTTCGGCATAAATACTAATCCACGCGCCATTTTGAAAAAAAATATTTGTTCGTCGCTGGTGTTATTCGACTGCTTCAGTGGCGCGGTGGGCGAGGGTCCGCTTGCGGCGCAAGAGGTAGCGGGTTCGATTCCCGCCGAGGGTGAAAGTGTTTGTATGTTCTGCAAGCACAATCTCCTTGGTCTGGGTGATTAATATGTATAATAAAAAATATCTAGGTATATATGTATGACTATATAGTAAGTATATCAGATATCTAGTACCTGTAACACAAGCTTAGAGCTTACCACGGGGCTAGATGTTGTAGTGTGAAATGTCTGGTAATATTTATTTATTTATTTGTTATTTACAAACTAAAAGTGTTTAAAAACCAAATCTCTTACTTGTACGGTTTCTGATATATTTAGGTATAAAATATAATTAACTAGCGGCCCGCCCCGGCGGCGTCGCACTGGTATAAAATTTTCCCAGAAATTATTCGAATTTTTCTCGCCGTAAAAACCATACAGACAAATAATTAGCAATAAATTAAAATTGCGACTATAATTTGAGATTTAAACTATCCTATCTCTCAAGTTGGATCGAACTGCACATGGTGTGCGAATTTTATTATAATCGGTTAAGTGGTTTAGGAGTCCATTGAGGACAAACATTGTGACACGAGATTTATATATATTAAGATTTATTCAGACAACAGAGATCCATTATAAATATTAAAAAAATATATATATCTCAGACATACTGACAGACCATATGACTTAGAGGTTTGATTCCTTAACACATTTTGTTTTTGAACATAATTTACTTTGTCGATTGATATGAGTGCCATCACGAGCAGCAACAGATATTAGAAATAGGCACGAACACATTTTTTATTTAATTTTTTCAGAAACAGTTCATTTTATTGATTTGATTAAATGAATTTTTTTGTTTATATTTATGTTCTCTTTCGAGAGTTATACGTTGTATAACAGGCCGCTAAACAATAACCGTCTCCCAAACAGACGATGGTCGCATAAATTATTCTCGCAATGATCGCCCATTCGCGTTCTATTAAAACAAAACGAGAAACGAGAAAAACTTACTCTTATTTTAGTAGAAATATTCTTAGATATAACAACCATGTCTTTAGCCTTTTCCATCAACTTCTTCAAGTCTTGAAATGCTACACTTATGCTCTCATTAGTTGCTCTACTCTGCTCATCTATACTTCGTTCTATGCCAACAATCCCTGATCGTAACTTCGAGTTCTCAGGTTTCTTTGGTGGTGATGTTGATGCAGTTGGAGTTGCTACTTGTGGGTTGGGTAAACTTTGTGTGGGTCGCTCCCATTGCTTGGTAGAGACTGCGTTGCTGAGTGCTTTGTAAAATTCCATATCAATTCCATCTCTGAAGGATAACTTTATAAAGTGGAATGGGCTAACTACAGCAGGACCTGGCCTTTTACCTAGAATCAATACATTTGTTGCAGATTATATATTTTTATTACTCTTATTAAATTATTGGTAAAACTAGCTTTACGCCAGCGGCTTTGCCCGGGTAATAATAGATTTTCTAAAGAAGGTAGCTTTAGACCATTACTGGTGCTACAGACAGCTATGTTCATGCCAAATTTGATCCAAATTGGCCTTATTTTTATTTTATTGGGACAACAAACAGTTTTACTTACTTGGTAAGTAAAACTAAGTTAAACTAAGTAAGTAAAACTAAGTTATTACTAATAACCAAGTAAATTTACCAAAACAAAATCCTTTAGTTACAAACATGTACAGAGACACTTAAATACCCTAAATTATAATTATATATACTAAGCTAGAACCAATTAGTAATGGGAAATAAATTAATATTATTATACCAACCAGGCAATGCAGGTCCTAGATGTAATATTATGCGTTTAGGACCCCCTAATCCAAATACTCCTCCATTTTCCTCTTCCATGGTAAATATATAATATAAATGCAGTGATAGGCACACTAGGCCCTTGGGTATATCACCAGGCTTGCCCCATAGGATGCGGTGGGATGTTAAAACCACTTCTCCCTCAACAAACTGAGTCTGAAAGAAGAAGCATTATATCTATGATTTTTAACAAACATGTTTCGTCCAGGACTCCGTATTAAGCGAGGAAAAACGATTTACGAATGTGAGCAAAGGTATTGGCGATGCAAAGATTCTCAAAAGTCAAAGACAAAAGAAGTCAAAATTAACTTTCATTACAATTAACGACAGGGAAAAACATAAATAATAAATACAAATCAGATAAAAACAAACAAAGTGTCGTTCTTAGACAGTTTCTAAATTTCGGATAATTGGATTGCGGATAATCTTTGCATCGCCAAAAAGCCAAAGGTATAAGTAAAGTTATTTTTGGAACTCCTAGAAGAGTTTAATGCTATCATGGGTTTTGACTATCGCATGGGATTAGTGTTTTTCAAGATAAAAAGTAGCATATTATGCCTTCCTACAAACTGTCTTCATAGCAATTTCCATCACAAAATTTTGTTACTTCTTACTTTTGTATTTAGGTATAACATGCATTTTATGGTTAACTCTTTGTATACTTAAAATGGAAAATTTTGATAAGCTGATAGCCCTGCTACATGTAAAATAAAATGAACATTATGAAAACCTTGGAATTTATTTACCTTGTCATCACCATCGTATATTTTTACATTTCGGTCGCGTTTTAAGTAATTTTCGCCATCGAATAGCCGGGCTTCGATGTATTCAAATCGGTCCATTGTACGCCTAAATAAATAACATTGGAAAAGCGAAGACAAAATAAAGGGAAAATATATTATTTTTCAAAAAAATTAAAACTAATAATATTTTTTTAGTGCTTGACAATGACATTTAAATTGAAAATACATCTGACAGTAGCTCAGATATTTTGTGGATCAAGGGATGTACCCTATTATCATTATTAACCGTTTAATTATCCTATATGGTACCTGCGGTTTGTACAAACCGTACAAACCGCAGGTACCAGTTTCAACATAATTAGGTTTTGTTCTAAATATTCAATTTCTTGGACTCTGCGCTTGAAGCGTCAGTTTGCCAGTGTCAATTTAAATAAAATTATAAAGTGTAATTCAGTTCAGTTCAGTTTCTTGTAATTGGACTTTGCGCTTGAAGCGACAATTTGCCAGTGTCGAGTTAAATAAAAATATAAAGTGGATAAAATGTTACTGAGCTAAACGCCATTTCTCCCAGTCACAGTTCACGTAGTGATTTTAGACTCGGTGACGCAAAATGGCGTTCAACTATAAAGTGTAATTAAGTGCGTGTATTGGCGATGCGGATAATCTTTGCATCGCCAATAAATTTCTTGATGTTACTAAGTGAACGCCAAGATGTTACTCAGTTAAACACCATTTTGCGTTCTTTTCTTCTGTCAACTTCAAAGTCAAAATTGACAGTTGATAGGTAACCTCCAAATTGCGCGTGAAACAAAAACGAAATCAAATCAATCACGATCACGATTCGCTGACTGAGAAAATGAAAGGAACCAAGTTGTGAGCCGACTCTGCAATTATTTCTAAGTACTTTTACTCGTTGCTGCAGCCTTGGTTGCACGTCTAATACGAACTTAGTTAACCGTTACTTACAATAGACTAAACCAAGTCATGGCAGAATCTCAGGAAATATTAGTTCAGAAAATTCAAGCACAGGGTGATTTAGTGAGGAAACTCAAAGCTGCAAAAGAGTCTAGCGAAAAGGTAAGTTTCATTACATTGAATAATTCCTAATGCATGCCATACTATTGAGATGAACTGAAAATTGCATCATCCAATCTGTTTACATTTTTGAAGGAAAAAGGGAGCGAGAATCATAACTTGAAAGACCTAGACACACATTTATCAAAATTCAGTTATCTCAGTGGATATGTGCCTAGTAAAAGTGATGTAGAGATGAGCAGAAGGCTCATAAACAATAATTGTGTGAAAAGTTTTTGCTACATAAAAAGGTGGCTATACCATATGCAGAGTTTCAGTGATTCAGAGATAAAAAAATTGCCTGCCACTCCTCCAATTTTAAAACTGGATAATCCTAATAACATAAGTTTGAAGGTTAGATTTTACTAATTATTTTGTGCACTGTAGTTTGATTTTTTCTTTTGGTTGCTGAACTGTTTTCTTTTCTATTCCCACTGATAATGTATAAACAAAGGTAGGTAATCTTTACTTTTAAAGGCATGTGAAATCTCTTCATATGGTTATTTTTGTCACCACAATTTTCTTATAAAAAGCATTAAAATATACTTTGCATAACTTAAGATCAAGAATACATACATTACAATTAAATTTAACACTTAACTAATGCATAGCTACATTTGTATTTGAAATTAATAATATTTTCTGTTATTGTTTCCGGTAACAGTATTGAGGGCTGTGGTGACAAGATATCCAGTAGTTTTGTGGATATTTAAGTGAAAGTGACAAGATGCTTAACAAAGTATTGAGATTGGCAAAAAATGCCAGACAGAACTTATGCAATACAAAAGTGAGCAACTGTTTCACAAAAACAATTGCAACAACTTCTTGCAATAAGGTACTGAATTGTTACAAAGTGTTTGCTGCTATTTTTACATAAAAACATTATTCTGTTAGTTCAGCTGAAAGCTTAAAATAAGTTATGTGTATAGTCTTCTAGCTATCTGCTCTGCAGTGATGCCTGCTATTATGGTATTTTCCTACAGGAATAACATATTTTCCTACCTTATAAATTAATATAAGGCATGTATTGATTACCAATAGCTGCATGAAAATCTATCAAAGTAAACATACTTCAAAATATTTAAATGAATGCACAGTAGAAACTAGTTCTTTTGTTACTATACAAAGATGCCTATAACTATTAGTCTATGCTTTGTTGTACATTTAGAAAATTTGCATTTAGGTTAATTTATCAAGGATATCATTTTAACTTTTAAAAAAAATATTTTCCAAACACCTCTCTGGTCCATATCTCTCAAAACAAATACACATTCTATAATGTTAACACTGTCCCTTTCATGTTTTTTGATAAAATAGAAGAGAATAATTGTGTCATAACTAGTCAAATAATGATAAATATCTAAATGTCAAAATGGACTTTTAAAATGCTAATAAATGATTGATCTATGTTAATGATTATTTTTATGCAGCAATTGATTAGATAGAGCTACTCAACATAAAACAATACAATAAACTTATCCTTTTAAGATAAGAATCAGAAATCAAGTTTTAAAAGTTACTTAAGAGCATTCTTCATACAACTTCCTTGAACTTGACCAATGAATGATGTAACTGTATTACATTTCTTACCTGCGATTGAGTTTCATTAAAGAACCTTGCTTATGCATTTTGCAATAGTGGCATTGATCTAACCTTTGTGAAAGCAAGACTGGTTTCTTGAAGTTTGACCTCCCTTGCTTAATAGCCTGTGAAAGCTGTTGTAGATAATTTTTGTTTTATTTAATACCTTCTTTTGCTATGTGAATACAGTAAATTATGTATGTGTCAAATGTTTCACACTATGGTACTTAAGTACCTATTCAATGGTATAAGATCACATTTTTATATGATTGACGGCATAAATAATATTATTCAATAGTACCATATACGGCACTAACCAATTGACTGTGTAAATAAATTCCTGACTATGGGTTATATGACTAAGAAATAATTCATCATAAGTTGAATTACTTTAATTTTTTTTTCTTGCAAACGAAAACTCAAGACAATACAGTGCATTGAAGTTTCTCCTGAAAATCAGCGCACCTCCGCGCTCTAAGTGTGGGGTTGCATTATGCTGAGGCCTTTTGACACATCACAAAATTATGTTGTTATTTGTTGTTTTTTATTGTATTTTGTGTTGTGATGTGTCAATAAATGTTTCTCTCTCTCTCTCTCTCTCATACGTCATAAGCCCCCCACTCCGCAACTTTGATGATCTTTAACTTGGCACTTTCTTATGATTTGGACAGGTTAAGTGATGGACTAAATAGAATATTTTTTTTTATGTATTTATCATGCCTGTAAAGTTGCTCTATTATACAACATAGCATTATGCTTAGTTATTTAATTAAATGGAAAGTATCAACAGTTACTGTAAAACAGAGTAGATATTTTAATATTTTCAAGGATATAAACTAGGTGAATCCAAAACTTTTATGAGCGAGAAACATGAGGCTAGTTATTCAAGCTAGTACAGAAAGATAGATCTCAACAAAACTGTCCTGGCTGACTTGGCATTTTTTTTGTAGGGCCTATTCTCGTTTTGACTTGTCTTTATAACTTGAAAGGGTGGCGTTCCTTAGACAATCATGATCACTGTTCAATTGTACAAAGTTTAAATTAATCTCCATACTTAGTTTGAGCATGTTCAAATCAAAATCAAAAAGCGTGGTTCCTGCTAACATGCCAACTAAAATAGCTACATTGGCCACAAAAACATAGTACCCAGGTCAGGATAGTAAATTCAGTGGTGTAAGGCGAAGCTATCCTTTAAATAACTCCAGTTCAACTCTCTAATAACTGTCCTTGCTCGTAAACCAGCTTACTAGCCTAGTAATTAAGCTAGTTTTTGCTACACGAAGCCAGAAATACTATCTTTCTAGCACTAGCTTGCTATACTTGCTTGATAAGCTAGCCTCGTGTATCCCGGCTATTAGTCTTAAGTTTAATATAGAATATCAATAAATAATTAACTCTAGCAATGTGCACTTTACAACGAGTCGTAAATCTGTATAATGTATAATGCTGTTGCTTGTATAGCATTTATTTCAGTAAGAATAATCACTTTACACCGATTAGCTGTTAGTAATTGTTAGTAGCTTATTTCTCTCAAAATGTCCTTGGGAACGGTATTCACGGCTTACGCCGCCGATCATAAACCTACTTTGCAATGAGTTCCGCCATAAGGCACTGTCATTATAATTTTAATTTAAAATCCCCATGATTCCAAAACCTTAATTCTCTTATAAGCAAAAAGACATACTATTTTGTAATGTGCACGTGATGCGCTTTCATTTAAAACCCCACTCGAGTACATTTGCAGATTTTCGGTTTTTCTGCCCCACTTTTACCCCTCATAACTTTTATACGGGTGAACCGATTTTCATCAAACACGTCTATTACCACTCGCGAAACTCGCCTTTCATACAAAAAAAACTATCCTAGGGAACGGAATTCACGGCTTCACGCCTTACGCCGCTCTTAAACCATGCCGCTGCAATGATTTCCGCCTTAGGACACCGTCATTATAATGCAATTTCCAAGCGTATGCATCACTTATGCGTTTGGAAATCACGCTGACATGAGGCTTTCTACCTGGTATCGGTAAATCAAATATGTTATATAGTTCGTTTATTTGATTTAGCTATTGCAAATCATTTTAATAATTAGTTGATTTTATCCTTTCTGTATGATAAAACACATACCTACTTACGTATATGCATATTCTTTAGAAAATAAAAACACTCAACAAAACATTTATGTTATAACATACCTAAATAACGAACCATTGAGTTGAATAAAATGTATCGTGATTTATTTACTTAAAAAAAAAAAAAATCTACAAAATTATCAGTGAATTGTCATTTAACCATTATGCAACTTCACTCGTATATTTGTAAACTTTCAGTCCTTATCTTTCAAATGCCTTAACCGATTTTCATAAAACTCATTGTTTCGTGTCGTATATCATAAGAGCTTTCATTAAGTACCCACCCAACACGGGTACATTTGTAAAACTTAGATTTTTCATTGCCACTTTAACTTCGACTTTTATGAAACACTATAATACTCTCCGCTTACCTATCTTTCAAGTATAACAAACAAATGGAAATAGGTTCATTCGATTAGGCGCTACGATGCCACAGACCACACACGTTAAACATATATAACACATACAAAATAAAATAAATAAATTACACCCCGTGCTACATCGGGGGTTAAACAGCATAATAGTTGACCGTCTTAATATTTTCAGATAAAGGAAGAAGTAGCGACACTTCTCCAGCTAAAATCCCAGCTGAGTGCACTGACAGTCGAAGATGTGGCGCCACAGAAGTTCACTCTCAAGACGCCCAAGGGGACGCGGGACTACAACCCGCAACAAATGACCATCAGGAACGAGGTTTTGCAGAAAATCATAAACGTATTCAAAAGACACGGAGCTGAGTGTATTGAGACACCTGTTTTTGAATTAAAGGTAAGTGATTAAGAGTTTTGTAGATAAATTGATTTGGAATTTTCAAATCCGCGATTAAATACCCATTTACTCAGTTGATCGTGGAATTACACCTCGTTTAAGGACACTCGTAGCTTCAAGCAGCGCGTCAGGCGGATCGTGGAGCGGCGCGCTAGGGCGCGTGCGACGCTACAATTCAAACAAACGCTTACAAACCAGCTTCTTAAACTTCCTGAACATTGCCATTATGTTAGTGTTTCAAGCGACCATCTTTGCGGCTCGCGCCGCCTAAAGCTACGCATATCCTTATAAACGCGGCCTTATTTTATGTGCGTTTACGTTTAGTTTGTGCTAAATCTATCTCATAGGAAATACAGTAAATTATTTCAAAGTACGCAGAATTGCGTCATTGCCGATCTATTTGATAGTAAACATACCTCTAGTGCGTTCACCGCGTAAGTACTTTTGTGCAAGGAATATTTTAGTTGGGTTGCATTGTTTGCATAGAATGAAGAAAGCATAGATATAGAAAGTGCATTATAGGAAATGTTTATATTAAAATCTTTGCTTTTTAGTCACTTAATCTCTTCCTTGTTGAAATTGTTGCAAATATTAATACAAATTTGTTGTGATGATGTTCTTTCACTGATGTAAAAAGCAATTCCCATCATTTTCTTAACTTGTTTGATATTTCTACATAGGATATGGGCCTTATTTTCTTTGTCGTTGTCTCAATTTTTATTTAGAGAGACTGATATCTGCGAAAGCAGTACTCATCTCATTTGACTATTCAATCAATAATTAAACACCAGAGAAAGTATTACATTTTTTTTATGCTGGATAGGCCTTCATTTGACCACAATCTCACCTGATGTAAAGTGACGATGTGGTTTAAGATGGAGCATGACGACCTAGAAGGTAGATGGCTTCTCCGGACCACATTACGAAACACGAAAAAATCGCTTCACGCACTGGCCCAGCCCGGAGGGTGGTGACAAGCCGCGGCCGAAGCCTACCACCAGAGACTGTTCTTAGCACCACCCGGAGGTCACGTGTTAGGGTTCAGGGTTACCACTTACGGACGTGAACAGACAAAACCTCAAAATAAACGCAATCTTTAGGGATTTACCTCCTGTGATAGTTAAAAACTGCGTTACAGCAAGTTAATACCCTGCGAACCACGCAGGCACCACTATGGTTTCTTATATCACACATTTTTTTCTTTTTTAATTTCATAAAAAGTAAAAAGATAAAAATCTTGTGCTGCCACCACAAGTAATAAATCTTTCCTTCTCATGACGTAATGCGAAACTTCAATGCACTGTATCTTAATTTTTCGTTCAAGATGAACGGATGGAGCGATTTGAATTTTTTTTTGTATGAAAGGTGAGTATGGCGCTTGTGTTCTTAGACATGTTTCATGAAAATCGGTTAAGCCGTTTAAAAGTTATACTGCAAATATACTCGAGTGGTCAAATGAAAGCGCATCGCGTGCACGTTACAAAATATTAAGGTGTTTAACTTAAGAAAATTAAGGCATTGAAATCTGGGGTTCTTCTTAAATTTTAAATTTAGACTTATTTCAGGATGTTCTCACGGGCAAATACGGCGAAGACTCGAAACTGATCTACGATCTGAAAGACCAGGGCGGCGAGATCCTGTCGCTGCGGTACGACCTGACGGTGCCGCTCGCGCGGTACCTCGCCATGAACAAGATCAACAACCTCAAACGGTACCACATCGCCAAGGTGTACAGGCGTGACAACCCTGCTATGACTAAAGGGAGGTACAGGGAGTTTTATCAATGTGTAAGTAAATCTATTATTATTATTATTTTATTATAGATAAGCCTTAATTTGACCACAATCTCACCTGATGTAAAGTGACGATGTGGTCTAAGATGGAGCATGAAGACCTAGCAGGCA
The DNA here is from genome assembly GCA_929108375.1 of Gymnoscelis rufifasciata. Classification (NCBI taxonomy): domain Eukaryota; kingdom Metazoa; phylum Arthropoda; class Insecta; order Lepidoptera; family Geometridae; genus Gymnoscelis; species Gymnoscelis rufifasciata. The sequence continues at coordinate 2,982,198 of OV815302.1, read as the reverse complement.
GATGGCTTCTCCGGACCACATTACGAAACACGAAAAAATCGCTTCACGCACTGGCCCAGCCCGGAGGGTGGTGACAAGCCGCGGCCGAAGCCTCCCACCAGAGACTGTTCTTAGCACCGCCCGGAGGTCACGTGTAAGGATTCAGAGGGTTACCACTTACGGACGTTATTTCTTTATGAAGCAAAGGTTTATGCTTTTATTATTCTTTCAAGACAATGTTATTTCCTTAATTATTCTTAGTTTTTATTTGAATTAGCTTTAAGATGATGTCCATGTATGCCCATTGCTTCGAAGGAAATAAATGTTTTGACTGTGACTTATTATGAAGCAAAGGGTGGAAGTTATAATTTTTAACCCCCTACCAAAAAAGAGGAGTGGTAGAAGTTTGATGTGTCTATCTGTCTGTCTGTGGCATCATAGCTCCCGAACGGATGCAGCGATTTCAGTTTAGTTATTTTCGTATGAAAGGTAACTTTTGTCCGTGTGTTCTTAGACATGTTTGATGAAAATCGGTTAGCCTTTTTAAAGTTATGGGGTGAAAGTGGGGAAGAACTGAATATCTGCAAATATACTCGAGTACCTTACAAATTAATATGATTTTTTTACTTTTAAGGAAATTCAAGGAATTTTTTTGGAGTTTACTCCTTAAGAAACGATTTGAGTTATAAGGCCCGGTATGGAAATTTTATGGGGAGTAAAATCAAGTGTTAACGAAAGTTGAGGCGTTACGTAGAAAGAGACAAACATATATATCTGTAGGATTGAACGTGTAAAAGAATGAGATGGAATACCGTCGAAACGTCACGTTCGAAATAAGAACTTTAACGCATTTTGATTGGTTGTTTGTTGTGTCTCTGGAATGCGAGTTACCATTTTTGACATTCGAATACGCGTTCGAAAAAGTATTCGTCTAGCATTCACTTAGAATTTCTCAGTGAGTAGAGGTGAGAGTGCTAAGTTATTCAGTAAAATCATCAATATTTACAAAAAAATTTTGGACGGACGTTTCTTTTTCACTTGGATATCGTCTTACAAAGATAGCTTTTACGTTTTTGTGCAGGGAACTAAAACAATTGACGAATTTATGGTCCTCTCAACGCGTTTCGTTGGAACATTTATAATAAGTACCTTCTGTTATTTATTGATTAAAATATTAAAAAGAAGCTATAGTTTCGACACCTAATTAATTTGTTCTTTGCAGTATTTAAGAATGATATTATAATTCAAAGTGAAAGAAACCAATCATCCTAAAATTGGATTTGTATAAATTGAACACAATTATTATTATTTTGTAACATACTTTATGTAATACGCTTTATTGAAGTAGGTAATATAAACAATCCGAATAATTACAGTTTGTTTCTCTTATCATTTTAGCAGATGCGTTCATGTACCCTTTTTCCTATTCGATGTACATATATCATAATATCGTTCGTAAGTAGTAAACTCCAATCGTGCGTCGTAGCAGACACACACACACACTTTTTTTTTAAATTTTAAATTAAGTTTATTATCAATTCAAAAAAGGATGCGGTTCACAAATTAGCCTCATTTAAATTTAATAATAATAGGTACTGGAAGTCCATTGATTTTTGTTCTATTATGGCTCTTGATGAGCTATGGATGAGAATCAAAGAGGGATGGCTCTAAAATAATGAATGATATAATTTAAAATTCGTAATAAAAAATTGTTTTTATTTGGACTCGACATTAATAAACAAATTTATTCCAGGATTTCGACATTGCCGGCTCCTACGACCCGATGGTACCAGACGCAGAATGCTTGAAAGCGGTAACAGAGATACTAGACTCGCTGGACATCGGCGAGTACGTCCTCAAAGTGAACCACCGCCGCCTGCTGGACGGCATGTTCGAGGCGTGCGGAGTCGACGCCGAGAAGTTCCGAGGCGCTTGCTCCACTGTAGATAAGTTGGACAAGGTAAGCAGATATCCCTATCTCTTTCTCTCTCAGTCGTAGAATGTCAAGCCGTTACTGGACTTGAGTCTACCTTCTAGACTTACTCGCGATACGCTTCACAGACGGGACAAGTGTAGTAGTGTTCGTAGTGGCTAGGGCTTGCAAATATTCTAATCTAATTAACTTTGATATTCGAATATTCGATTTTTTTCGGGTACTATTCGAATTTTATTCGAATAATAGAAAAAAAACTATGTTTTCATTAAAATCACACCTTATATTGTTTTAATTGTTATTTCTATGAACGAAATTAAAATAAAATTTACTTATAAAAAATTAATCAAAAATAGTCATGCAAACCTTCAATAAAATTAAAAACAATAACAAGTAAAACAATATAATTAACGGTAACACGTTAGTAAGTAGCTACTAGAGTAAGTACACAAACATATATGAGATCTTATAAATCACATAATCATAAAAAAAATTGCAATTACTCCCCACTGTTGTTTACCCGAACGATCTTATCTTGTATTGTCTTGAATTGATATATCGCGCGAGTTTATGCGTGGCATTTTATGCAAACTGCACCAAACTCAGAGTTCTGAGTTTTTAAATTATTGAGTTATTGATATAAATCGAATATTCGAATATTGCAATTTTAGTATTCGAATATTCGAAAGAAATTAATATTCGAATGCAAGCGCAATTTCCACCCCATGCCGTTACCCTACTTAATACATTATAATGTATATCTCGAGCTACGCCATGTTTTTGATAATAAATTCCCTCTCTCTTCCAGTCCCCCTGGTCAGAAGTGAGAGCAGAGCTGATAAACGAGAAAGGCGTGTCCCCTGAAGCAGCCGACAAGATCGGAGAGTACGTACGTCTACACGGCGGCACAGAGCTCACGGACAAACTGATGCAAGACGCGCCGCTAGTCAAGTCCAAAGCGGCAGTCGAAGGCATCGAAGGCATAAAACTACTGTTGCAGTATTGTGAACTCTTCGGCATTAAGGATAAGATTCTGTTCGATTTGAGTTTGGCGAGAGGCCTGGATTATTACACGGGGGTTATTTATGAAGCTGTGCTTACAAGTGAGTAATTATATGTAGATTTTTTTTAGAAATTTATGTCGTGCTAATCTATATATATATAAAAATGAATCCCTATTTCCCTTGGTCACGGCATCACGCCTGAACGGCTGGACCGATTTCGCTAATTCGTTTTTTTGTTCTGTTCGTTATTATCCGAAGGTTTTTATGAAAGAAAAAAAAGAGAAGAAGATGATAAGATGCAAATATAGTCAAAGAGGATGAAAATAAAAAATGACGTTTAAAACGGATTCTTCTGTCAATGTTATTTTATTGATTAACAATATATTTAAAATAATTAATTTAAATGATCATAAAACCTGATTTTCTTAGTTCACATGACGGTTACTTTAGAGCCATCAGGCCTAATATTAAAAGTTTAATTTAATATGGAATTTTGTTAAGTTTGGATAGACTAACATACGCGTAAATAAAAAATCTGCTCATTTATTGCGTCTAAGGCGGAACAAAGTTCGCCGGGTAAGCTAGTATGTTATAAATGCGAAAGATTTTGAGGATGTGTCTAAGTGTGTTTGTTGCTCGTTTACGCAAAAACTACTGAAGGGATTCTGATGAGACTTCACAATTATGTAGCTTACATACCAGAATAACACGTAGGCTAATTTTTACAGCGGTGAAATACACATTTCCGCGGGAAAAATAAATATTTATAGAAGATCACTTTTAATGATTAGGCCGCCCATTAATTTATGCTATAATATGCAAGTTTACAAAAATGAAGAATGTCACTCACTAAGTCCATCCATTCGTCCGCAAACACATAACATTCAGTGGGTCAGGTGGGCGTCCAGGAGGGTATTAGATCATCATCACCCTATTAACGTTCCCACTGCTGGGACACAGGGACTTCACTCTTGACGAGAGAGATTAGGCCTTAATTCACCACGCTGGCCAAGTGCGGGTTGGTGAATGTCACATGTCCTTCAAACTCTTTTAAAGTTCTCAGAACATGCCGGTTTCCTCACGATGTTTGCCATCACCGTTAAAGCACGTGTTTAAAGCGCACATAAATTTCTCAAGAAGAAAAATTCAGAGGTGCGTGGCGGGGTTTGAACCCACGACCTTCGGAATGAAAGTCGACACGGCTTCTATTATTATATATTGTTATTCTAGATAGTTAAAAAAATATCTACTCTATTTAAATTGCAGCTTTGAAACATATTATCTATTTTTTCAGCAAAGATGTACATCATGCAATTCTACAATTTGTTCCCGCTAAAGTAATTAATTAAAATAGGCAGTAATTAGCGTAACCCTGTAATAAATATTGATACTTCAAGTTATTAATCTATTATTTCCTTCCAGAGCCAATTAAAATCGGCAATGAAGAACAAACGGTGGGCTCTATAGCGGGCGGCGGCCGGTACGACAACCTCGTCGGCATGTTCGACTCTAAACACAAGCAGGTAAGAGCTATTTTTGAAAAGCAGATAGCGTTAACGAGATCTTGTCATATATATTTATGTGTATATTATAAATCTAAATCTACTATATCAGCTACTATAACTATATTACATATGTTATATTATATATGAATATAATATATGTAATATATTATAATATATACACCTTCACCCCTTTTCCGGAGAATATACCATAAAGGAAACACCTTGTATATATGGTTGTTAAAAACATGTACATGGACTGTTAAAAACATTACCACTCCTTTGCGTGGCGCAGTCGGGTAAAACAGGCATGATTTTCTTAATAATATGACATTAAAGTTATTGCGTGTCTTGCCTACAGCGCATTTGTAATACCGTTACTTTCTTTTGCATGCTAGCTATCAATCTCGTCGTAAGATCTATTAGATATTTCAACAAGATTAACTATTATGGCATGCATTAGGTTATGACAAAATAATATGAAAGTATTAAGACACGTGTTTCTGCTATTTGTATTTATTTATTTATTCACGGTAGGAACACACTGGTACAGGTACACTATGTAACGTAACATAATGCCAAACGCTTTGGCCGAGTTTTATGCATTTTGCCCACGAAAGAGTGATTAGCAACAACAAACAGACACGCTAGTGCTGCAATCTGACGCGAGCACAATAAAATATGTTTTATTGAACCCAACCACAGGAAAAATATTACGCATAATATAGAGTGAAACAATAAATAAATATACAATCTACTCAACAACATCTAGCCCCGTGGTAAGCTCTAAACTTGTGTTACGGGTACTAGATATCTGATATACCTAATATAATATACATACATACAATGGGCGATCTTATCACTAAAAGCGATCTCTGGCTGGAAGAGATCGCTTGATCGAGATGGATGGATCGGATGGATAGAGGTCATTGTTCACATAGAAGCAGTGGTGTCTTAAAACAAATTCGTAAAAAGTTAAAATTAAAAATATAAAAAGGTACAAATAGAAAAGCCGTACCTACCTACACAAGTTGTTGTTTGCTGGAGCATATTGCAGTAATATCTCCTATTAATTTTTGTATATAAAATATGTATATTTTATTAATTGTTTTAATTTAATTGGTGTCTTGTCTGCGACTTGCGCAGTGCTTATTATTTTTTTTTTTGTATATATCATTTTTTAATTAGGATAATATAATATTAAGTTAATAGAGTGAAACGAAGTCAAGTGCACATAATGTTACCTTACATTCGACATTGGACTGGCAGTTAAACCGTGCAACAGCTGTTCAGGATAGCCATGAACAAAGACAAATTTAAGGAGCTGACTGCCAACCTTCAGTAATGAAGTGGCACCTTAAGAAGAAGAATCTTACCTACGACGAGTAAATTACCAATACCAATGGAGTTTTTGTCTGTTCTCGTCCGTAAGTGGTAACCCTCTGAATCCTTACACGTGACCTCCGGGTGGTGCTAAGAACAGTCTCTGGTGGTAGGCTTCGGCCGCGGCTTGTCACCACCCTCCGTGCTGGGCCAGTGCGTGAAGCGATTTTTTCGTGTTTCGTAATGTGGTCCGTAGAAGCCATCTAACTTCTAGGTCTTCATGTCCCATCTTAGACCACATCGTCACTTTACATCAGGTGAGATTGTGGTCAAATGAAGGCTAATCGAGCATAAAATACTAATATCTCTTCAGGTCCCCTGCGTAGGAGTCAGCATCGGCGTAGAGCGCGTGTTCTCCGTGCTGGAGGCGAAGCTGGCCGCGGGCGACATGTCCGTGCGCACCAGCGACGTGGACGTGTACGTCGCGTCTGCGCAGAAGAACTTCCTGGAGGAGAGGATGCGGATCTGCACTGAGCTGTGGGACGCGGGCATTAAGGTATACACGTCAAATTATCTAAATTAAATGTAAAAAGTCATACTATTTTTAACCCCCGACCAAAAAATAGGGGTGTTATAAGTTTGACGTGTCTATCTGTCTGTCTGTAAAGCCGTGTTGGCTAAAGTGGGAGGACACTCGACTTTTATTCCGAAGGTCGTGGGTTCAAACCCCGCCACGCACCTCTGGATTTTTCTTCTTGAGAAATTTATGTGCGCTTCAAACACGTGCTTTAACGGTGATGGCAAACATCTTGAGGAAACCGGCATGTTCTGAGAACTTAGTTAGTTAGTTTAGTTAGTTAGGGGGGCCCTGTTTTTCCGCACTTAGACTCAAAGGTGGTCCATTGTGCGTGGAGTGGGGCGCTGGTGTAACCAGCCCAACTCCGACCAAAAGCGCAGAAGTTTCCTGGGGTCTTCGCAGGCTTCTCGGAGTGACCTTGGGTTTTTAAGGATTTCACGTCGCTGTGCTTTTACTCCCTCGCATTCCAGTGTGACGTGGGCATTAAGGTATACAAGTCAAATAATCTAAATTCTAAATAATGTAATTTAAAAAAATCCCGATTCCAGAATTAAAACACTTTAATGTCAAAAGTCATACTATTTTTAACCCCCGACCAAAAAACACCCCTCTTTATTGGCTCTTTTTATAAGTTTGACGTGTCTGTCTGTCTGGGACATCATAGCTCCCGAACGGATGGAGCGATTTCAATTTAGTTTTTTTTTGTATGAAAGGTGAGTTTTGCCCGGGTGTTCTTAGACATGTTTCATGAAAATCGGTTGAGCCGTTTAAAAGTTATGGGGGTGAGAGTGGGGAAGGAAAACAAAAAATCTGCAAATATACTAGTGTGGGGTAACAAATGAAAGCGCATCGCGTCCACATTACATAATATTATGTTGTTTTACATTTAAGGAAATGAAAGCATTTTAATCGGGGGTTCTTCTTAAATTTTAAATTTAGATTTATGTACTGTGCATGCGATGCGCTTTCATTTGAGACCCCACTCGAGTATATTTGCACATATTCGGTTCTCCGTCCCAACTTTTAAACGGGTCGGGTTTTTACCGTTTTATGTAACCGTCACTATTAGGTACGCAGAGTGCGGCAAGCGCTGCGCCACATGTATAAATAAAAATGAATTGTTGTTCGTTAGTCTGATTAAAACTCGAGAACGGCTGAACGGATTTATCTTATCTTAGTCTTAAAATGTTCGTGGAGGTCTAGGAAAGGTTTAAAAGGCGAGAAAAAATCGAATAATTGCCGGGGGAAAAAATTGAATCAAAACCCGTGCGAAACCGGGGCGTACCACTAGTATATAAATAATAATGAATTGTTGTTCATTAGTCTGATTAAAACTCGAGAACGGCTGACACGATTGAGCTGATTTTGGTTTTAAAATGTTTGTCGTAGTCCAGGGTAGGTCTAAACGGTGAGTAAATAAGGAAAAATTGCCGGGAACTTTTTTTACCCGTGCGACGCTGGGGCGGGCCGCTAGTTTGCAATAAATGCGATCTATGTATTCCAGAAGGCACGGAAAGTAAAACTATATTAATATTAAGAAGTTTTTGACGTTATAGGGGGTAATCTCTGGATCTACTTAACCTATTTGAATGAAATTTGTTACACAGATTCTCTAAAGCTTTAGAAGTGACACTTGCTTTTTACCGCGGGAAATTCCATTGAACTCCGGCAATACCGCGGGGTACTGCTAGTATTTTATATAATACTAGTGTAACGCCCCGGCTTCGCACGGGTTTTTAATTATTATTTTTTTAAAATCTAAGCCAGTCCCAGATCCTCTTGAACACACACAAAAAAATTTCATCAAAATCGGTCCAGTCGTTTGAGAGAAGTTCAGTGACATACACACTCACAGAAGAATTATATATATAAAGATAAATTCTTATAGTATAAGATTATGAATTCAGTGCCATTTAGGTTGACAATCATCATCATAATAATACTGTTTGTATTATATTTGTGGTGTACAATATGCATATCTATCTATCATCGGGACTAATAATGTGAGCTCTATCTCAATAGAGTGATGACAAAAATGATTTATATCTTCATTCTTTCTGTACTAATTTAAAAATTATTTAACAAAATGGCACAACCAATTCTCTATAATATATCAAGGACTCATTAATTAAATACAAATCGTCTTTCACAGACGGAACACTCATACAAAAAGAATCCAAAAATGCTGACACAACTCCAGCACTGCGAAGAGAACGGCATTCCCCTAGCTGTTGTACTCGGTGAATCAGAGCTCAAGCGGGGTGTGGTCAAAGTGAGAAACATTGTGTCAAGACAAGAAGAAGAAGTGTCAAGATCAGATCTAGTTCAGGAGCTGAAGAAGAGGATATCCGCTTTGAGTGGGAAGGAGATGAATGGAGTATAAATGTGAGAAGTTAAATTTCTGTAGGTTGCCTGGTTGTAATGACTGTTTTTTTATAAATCATCTTAAATCATAAATCATTTATTGCTTGCGAATCTGGTGAAACATAGTCAGGTCTTATAACTAATTAGAGCTAAACAGATTCTGCTACTTTGAGCACACAAACATTACATGTCACTTACATATAAAATAAATCAAATATATAAAAAAAAAATATTAGATAAATTATGAGGCAATGTCAAATGTTTTATAAGTCAATAACAATAAAAAAAAAATTATAATTTCAGTTCTAAGATAGCCTATCACATGAAAATTCATTAACAGTATAGTATGCCTTTTCTATCAAAATGTCACTTAGTTTGTCTTTAAATTGGTTATAATGTGTAAGTTACAAACTTGAGGAGGCAGTTTGTTATATATTTTATGAAGTCAATATATTTAAACACTCTCAATTCTCATGCATAATGAATTAATGATTGACACATCAATTTTATTTAAAATACTATTTGTCACATTAAGGCTTAGCGCTCACCTTAGACAAATATGTCTTGAGACAGACTTTTTAGTCTTTTAGATGACCAGTCATAGGTGTGAGCGGCTTCATCTATTAGTAGTCATTCAGTCTTAAGACAGACTTGTCTAAGCTGAGTGATGTGATGAGCCTTATAAAGACACGTCAAAATAATAAAATAAAATCATTTATTCACGTCTTATTTCACAGTATCACATAAATAATAGAGAAATGATGACACTACAGGAGCTATAAAGCTGTGTGGTAGGAAAAGAAAAACAAATTGTATAAATATGTGACTGATTAGCTTTTATTTTAACTAAAAGGGGTGTAGTTAACAATTATCAATGAGGATGTTAAAAAGCCCTTGAATATATGCAATCATAATCAGTATTTTATCAGATGATCGAAAGATATAAAATAATAAATAAATATTTCCGGACTACTCACACAGCATCACCTAACCCTAAGCAAAGCTTGCACTATGGGTGTTAGGTATATATGCTCTAAACGTATTGAAATTCCGCAGTGGAATTATCAAAATAGGTCATAAAAGTGTTTTAAAAAAACAGTTGCTGTAACCAGGTATTAGTTGACTTTTAAAATGTGATAACGACAAAGTAAACTTAAAATTGTTTCAATAAAATACGGTTATATTATAAGGAAGTATGAAGAACGGCTTCTTTTTGTTCTGCTTATGAGACCGGTTCCTTTATATAAAATAGTTCAAATGTGAAGATATTACTGTTTTCAATACAGAAACATTTAATGCATTTTTAATTTAAAATGTTTTCTTTTTAGTAATTTATTTTAGTTACCTACAGCGAGTAGGTTGTATTTCTTTGTTACCTTCGTTTTCGTAACTGTAGTTTTGTTTTATATAGAGAAGATAAATACAGCGTGTATGTATTTATGTATGTATATGTGTGGATTCTCAATAAACCGTTTTTACGAAGTATTCTGTTTACTTGCCCATAAAATTAAAATAATTTCTTGTTGAACTAGGCAGACCATAAGCTCTTAGTTTCGGGTTATGGATCACAATGACAATTATTAATTATTAAAAAGTAGCTTTTGCAAACGATTTTCCCAGTCTGAAAAAATCTACTGGGAAAATCGTTTGTCCGTTCAAATTTGATGCAAATCGGGCTTTCCGCAAAAAGTGGCATTTAACTGCGGTAAGTAGTTTTGTATATTATTGTCATGTTTCATCAAAATCCATTTAGTAGTTTTTGCGTGGAATTCAGTCAGTAAGTTCAAGTTAAGTACCACCAATAATAACAATACTTAAATCTTAATTAATTTAGGTAATTTAAATCGAATGGAATAACTTATTATCTAGTACATAGTAGTTCTCGTTATGAGAATAATACAAAATCAAAATATACTTAAACTAGTTTTACTCATATACACGCATATATATAACAAATAACAAGTATATTAAATCTAATCAGAATAACATAAAAATACATTTATGTAGTAAAATGCACTGTACTTACATCTTTTGAGCCTAGACCGCTAAATCACAAGCCAGCGACCAACTAAATAGATACTCAAGTATGTCCTAAGGTTCAAGCTACACCCTTGTACCAATGTCCTCGGTACTCGGCCTCAACCAGCGTAAAGTAACGCAGTGCGTGTCACGGCCGCTCCCTATTGTCCCGACTTCCCCCCATTGTAGATAATCACCATGAAGACTGCGATTCACATCGATATAAAACTCTTTGCTCTAGGACCTTCCCGCCTCATTACACAAACGAACCTTTATTTGAACTAACGTTCTTATTTATCGTAATCCATGAGATGCTGCGATTAATTAAACTCGGCTTACTCTTTGCGGTTTTGTCAAGTGCTAGTGCGTCCGTCTTGCAAGAAGCTATAGAAGACCATCTCAAAGATGTTGAACATAACGAAGGAAAGGAGTCCATCAAGCACGATAAGCATAAAGGAGAAAAACTCCACGAAATCGATAGTCAATTGACTGACAACCATAATAATCAGTTCACGAAATCCAACGACGAAGCGAAATGGGTAAAACAAGACCACGACACCAAATCTGCGACAAGTGCTGATGCGTATAAAGGTCACAATTCGAAGGCAGATAAAGCCGAAGACAGTGAGACGACCGGATACAAACGGGGACATAAGAAAGGTCATCACAAACAAGGCTTCCAAAACTCCTACCACAAGGACGAATCATCCAACAAAAGCACTTTCTTCGATGATCTTAACGATGAGGGAGACCAAGCGCGCTACAACAGCAGACTAAACAGCCATGACAACCATGGCGGAAGAACTTACCACGGAGGCCACAATAACGGCCAAGAATACACAAGAAACAATTACCACGGAGGACATTACAACAAACAGGGAGACTTAGGAAACAAACAGCATTCCTACCAAAACCACGGCAGAAAACATTACCTAGACGATAGTCTCAACCACAATAAGTATAGAGACGACCATAATAGATACAACCGCGATCGCGCAAGAGATTACCGACAGCATCAAGCACCGCACAGGGACTGGGGAAACCAATGGGACGACAGACGGTGGGATGATAAAAGGAATTGGGATAATGGAAGAAATTGGGACGATAGGCGATGGGACGACAAGAAATGGGAGGAGCCCTGGCAAGGAGGGTGGGGAAACGATTACAGCGGCCCTGGGTACTACGACGACCATGGACTAAGACACGAAGGAGGTTACGGCTACGGTCCTAACCACGGCTACGGTTACGGCTATGAATCAAGATCCGATCCTGTGACGCAACCTCCGAATCAAACTCCTCAGAATCCGAATTCTCCCGTAGTTGCTCGGAGGCAGCAGACTATTACGATATATGAAGATCCGAGATATGATGGTAAGGATGGCAAGTTCAGGAAGGAACAAGGGGATGTGTTGCAGCTAGAGTTCAAGCCCAGTCATCAGAGGTATGCGCAGTATGATGATACTTACTATGCGCCGTCGAGAGATGGCGTTGAGAGCAGCAAGGTCAATCGATTGGTCTATAATTATAGGAGGCAATAGTATTCCCTTTATTCTGTGTTTTATTTATCCTTTTTGAAATGAGTATTCACTTGTTTTTAACCCCCGACCAAAAAAGAGGGGTGTTATAAGTTTGACGTGTCTGTCTGTCTGTCTGTGTGTCTGTCTGTCTGTCTGTGGCATCATAGCTCCCGAACGGATGGAGCGATTTCAATTTTGTTTGTATGAAAGGTGAGTTTGGGGGGGTGTTCTTAGACATGTTTCATGAAAATCGGTTGAGCCGTTTAAAAGTTATGGGGGTGAGAGTGGGGAAGGAAAACAGAAAATCTGCAAATATACTAGTGTGGGGTATCAAATGAAAGCGCATCGCGTCCACATAACATAATATTATGTTGTTTTACATTTAAAGAAATGAAGTCATTGGAATCGGGGGTTTTTCTTAAATTTTAAATTTAGATTTATTTTGGTATTTACTCGATAGGTGGCTAAATATTGTCACGTAATGAGAATAGTTTAACAAAAATACAAATATGTATATAAGACCGCTATAATAATTATGTTGGTAAATCGAGTTCGTATCTAATTTTTTATTTTATGTCATTCACAAACCAACAGAACCATGCTTTATACAAGGTGTTTCCTTTATGGTATATACTGCGGAAAGGGGATGAAGGCCACGCAGTAGGTGATCATATTTTGTTCTACAACTTTTCGATTTGGAGGCCTTTTTAATACTACTACTAAATACCTTGTATAATACTCTTTCTTGTTGACAATATAATGTTTGTTATCAACATCGCTGTTTATTACACGGGTTAAAAGTAATGGGTTTCAAAAGTACAGCTATCCAAAGAGAAGTTAGTGTTTCTTTATTGCTCCGAAATAATAATAATTAAATTCCTAAAAGAGCTTCAGTGGGTAAGAATAAAAAAAATCGGAATGTCTCGATACAGCATTTTGTTGCATACAATACAAAATCTGGTCAACCCTATTAGCAATCGAACCCGAAACTTGCTTTGCCTCAGGCGAACCATCGAACCTCTATCGTCGATCGACGAGTATTTTTCAAAGTTTTCAAATACAAGCTGAACTGTTCCGGATTTGCTTGGATACGAAAACCTTACTCTTGAATCTACCTATTGCAGCTAAACCGCACAAAGATCCATTCTAAATATATATTTTATTTATTTATTTGCTCACATGTACATTTATACAGATATAGGTCAATTGTTACAAACAGTTTTTTTTTTTTTGACTTTGACTTAATCATCTTAAGTCGATAATATGTACATGCACCCCGGAGGGAAATTTGTATTAAATTTAAAATTCGTTTAAAATACTAGGAATAGTTTAATATTCTGAGAGATACAAATTATGTGCCGCGTAATTGAGTAACAGATAGCACATAATACTGCCTTCGTCTTGCGTTATATCTAATTACTAGCTTTAGCTTAGCACGCCTAACAACTTTGGGACACTATCTGTGTGTTTAGGTATATGTTTTTTTTTGTGTGTCCTAAATAAAATGTGATTTCTTTCTTTTTCTTTTTAACTTAAAACAACTACAGCTATTGCGTTCCTGAAAAGAAATTGATTAGATACACCGGCTTTCAATGCAATACTCTTTATTGAACACAACATAATAAAACACTAAAAAGGTAAAATTGTACAAAAATTGTGAAACAATGGGCGGCCAAATCAATAAAACTTTTTAATTTCTCGATTGTCTGCTCTGAAACAAGTTTAAAGTAAAGATAAAAGATAAAGATAAAGAAAAGTTTATTATGAAACACTGCAAATTTGGTTTGCGTCAAAATATATAATGTCTGTAAGGTATAGGTTTATATGACCTGAGATGTCTGGAGTAAATGATTTATTATTATTATTATGTCAATTTATCACTAAGGAATTCGTCAACGGAATAATAACATTTATGTATTAATATCTTTTTCAAATTATTTTTGAACTATAAATCTTTTTCTTCATTTTTAATTTTAATTGGTATTTTATAGAATATTTTTGATAGCCTATGGTTCGGACTCTTACTCCCTAATTTAATTTTTGTCGATGCAGGTATAATTTTGTTTTTGTTTCGCAGGCTATAATTTTCATTTAGGTCTAAGTTTGTTTTAAAGTATAAGTTTTGATATTTCCTAACAAATAGCGCGGCTTGATATATATAGAGGGAAGGAAGTGTGAGTAAATTATGTTTTATAAAGTGTGGTTTGCAACTGTTACGCGGTTTTATGTTCATTAAAATTCGAATACATTTCTTTTGTAGGATAAATATTTGTTGGAAGTCTGTACTATCGCCCCACAGAATAATGGAGTAATTAAACCATCCGTAGGCATAGGCATAATACGCGGACAGCGCAGTTTCGTAGTTTGTATTTGTTTTCAATATACCCAGAGCGTATACAAATTGAGACAGTTTACTTTTAAGTTTTTGGATATGCGATTTCCAATTCAAATTTGTGTCTAGTGTTATGCCTAGAAGGCTAAAATCAGTTAACTCGTCAATATTCAGTTTTTCTTTAATCAGATCAAGCGCGGCCCTTTGATAGGTTCTAAATTGAACCATTTTAGTTTTAGTAATGTTTATTTCTAAATTATTATTGTGGAGCCATGTAAGACAGTCATTAAATACCGAACTAATATTTTCTATGTCAATAGGGTTTTTGCTTTCGAACAGTAATGATACGTCATCAGCGAACAAGGTACATTTTTCAGTAATACATTTAGGAAGGTCATTTATATATATTAAAAAAAGTATGTAACGACGCTTCCTTGAGGAATTGAATTATTTATAATTTTTATGTCAGAAGAAATATTTGTTATGTATATGATTATTTATGTCCAAATTACTTAATTCTACAAACTGTTCTCTATTGTTTAGGTATGTCCGGAACCAATCATGCGCCCTGCCTCTAATACCACAATGATATAATTTTTGTAATAGTATTTTGTGGTTGACATTGTCATATGCCTTCGACATGTCAAGAAATATACCTATAGCGCACTTTTTATTATTTAATATATGATAAATATCCTGTACATAATTATATACTGCTAAAGTCGTGGATCGATTTTTGCGAAAGCCATATTGGCAGTTATCTAGGATTTGGTATTTTTCGAGAAAGTGGCAAATTCGTTCAAAAATTTTTGAAAAACTTGGTAGCAAGGCTATTGGTTTTGATTTTGCGGTTTTGCCGCCTTTTTTTAATATAGGCTTAATTTTTGCAAGTTTTAACATACGCGGGAAAACTCCCTGGTCAAAAGATTGATTTATTAGTTTGGTTATTGGGACAACTAGCTCATGGACACATTTTTTTATCAGAGTTGGTGGAATCTCATCCGCACCGTAACTATTTTTATTGCCTAAACTTTTAATTATGTTCATAACTTCCCGTGGATCGACTGGTTTAAGGTAGATCGAATTAGTGGTGGTCGATCGCACGGGGCGAGTGCACGGCTGCGCTCGCGCCGCGCCTGCCCGCTATGTAATACAGGGCTTTTAGTACCTACGGACGCGAAGAAATCATTGAAATGGTTGGCTACTAGTTTTGGGGAACTACATAGTTTATTATTTATGTTTATCGAAATGTTTTGATGTGTGTGTGACTGGTTTCGTGCGTTTGTTATAGAATTTATTGTATACCACATGGTTTTAGTTTTATTTGTTGATTTTTTCATTATTTTAATATAATTAAGTTTTTTTGACACCTTAATGAGTTTCTTAAGGATTTTTTCGTAACTTTTAAAGTGGTTTTTCAAGATAGTGCTATGTGTTTGTGAAATGATTATCTTAAGCATTCTTTTGTGTTTACAAGAAACTTTCAAGCCCTTCGAAAGGTATGCTATTTTTCTATTGGTTTTTAGTTTTATTTGTTTTACAGGGAAATGTTGGTTTAAATAGGTTTGTATTTTTAAATAAAATATTTTATAATTTTCATCCAAGTTGTCGTGCATGAAAAGATTATCCCAGTCAATATTTTTAAGGTTATTTTTAAATGAATTAATACTTTTTTTGTCAAAAACTCTTTTCTGTACGATAGTGGTTCTGTCGATATTATCATTGTGTTTTATTGAGTTTTGCGTTTGTAAATAGGTTAGTCCGCAGTGGTCCGAGATCCCGTGGTTTTCGACTGAAACCGTGTCATTTATTTTATTCGATAATAATTGGTCAATGCAAGTGGATGTTGTCAGAGTAATGCGGGTCGGGTATTATACTAAAGTTGATAACTTAGCCAGAATGTGCCAGTGAACTTAACCCATAAAAGCGTTTTCTAACGGCAGACCTCGACAAACAAGACATGTTAAAAAGATTGGATTGACATAGCTAGGTATGGGTAAATAGCTTTATTTATAATCTGTATAGATAACTTACTTACATTAGAATTGTTGTTACTAACACGGCCAAGTAATTACTGTGTGGTTTGTCCACAATAAGTATTAGGATTTTGCAGTGTACCTATGTAAACTAACTAACCTTACGTCTAATTTAGAACCTGAAATAATATGTGATTTGCGTGTCTGCTATCGATTTCTGTAACGTATTTAAATGGTTGTGAAATAAGGCTGCTTTTTGAAGTGGATAATAACATGGGGCCAATATGACACGCGCGTTTGATTTCAATGTCCAATATTGAAATTCCGTTATGAATTCGGGAAATCGTTTGAGAAGAGTCATTGGTCATAATATGACGCAGAGCTGTATTTTATGGAAGCGGCTTCGTAATAAAGATTTTTTTTTAAATCGTTTGTACCTACAACTGCAACTGAACAAGAGTACATTAAGAACTGCTATAAAACCTCTGCTAGAAAAAGCCGTGTTGGCTAAAGTGGGAGGACACTCGACTTTCATTCCGAAGGTGGTGGGTTCAAACCCCGCCACGCACCTCTGGATTTTACTTGAGAAATTTATGTGCGCTTTAAACACGTGCTTTAACGGTGAAGGCAAACATCGTGAGGAAACCGGCATGTTCTGAGAACTTTAAAAGAGTTTGAAGGGCATGTGACATTCACCAACCCGCACTTGGCCAGCGTGGTGAATTAAGGCCTAATCTCGCTCGTCAAGAGTAAAGTCCCTGGGTCCCAGCAGTGGGAACGTTAATAGAGTGATGATGATGATAAACCTCTGCTAATGCTAACTCAGCTCGGGTATTTGTATGTAGACAGATTCCGATCTAGAGATTCTCATATTGAGAAAGTAACATACCTACGTTCGTCAATATTATAAGAAGGAAACCACCTACACTGAAAAAAAATAACACCTCCGTTTTTATTGAAAGTCGGTTAAGAAGTAAACCAGTAACAAATGGGAAGACTATGTAGTATTAAGATATAACCTAGGAGAGATTTTATTAACTTAGGTCTAAATTAAAGTCTGGACTTAAATATTTCTTCATATTTACCGTCGGTCAATACCTGAAATAATCCAATATCATCATTGGTCATGGCAATCGGAAAACCTGATATGCTCGCATTTCTAGTAACACTATACCTCATAGGTAAATATATATTATGTATATAGCCTGGGATTCCTTCAGGCGCCGCGTGCCGGCCGGTTCAATATGCATCCACCTCGCTCCACCGAGCGAGCGCTTGAAGCGTGGTGGATCCCTGAAGGGTGCGTCTACTTGAATAGTCAAACGGGCACGGGTTTATAAATAATCTGTGGTCCTCGGAATATTGAGCTGGTTACAGATACCTCGACTCCAGTATTATTGGCTTGACTTGTGGAAATTATCTCAGGATACGAAAGGCTTAAATCAATATGTGTCGAAACGTTTTGCTTCGTTAGGCGCTGCGCAAACGTAGACACTAATTGTTGCCGACACGGTACGCTAACACAGTGGATCGTTAGTAGTTGTCTTATTTGAAAACTATGTACTTACCTACATTATAATTACAGCCTTGATAGAGAGATTTCCAGATTTTAAGGCTTAAAGTACCTATTTAATCTCTCTTCCCATTCTATCGGTAGAGTCCTAAAATACTAAGAATTAGAAAACTAAAACAAAAATCATCAGCTAAAACAATTATCGGAAAACCTTTAAATACTTAGCATTTCATAGAAGCGTCGATAATCCCTAAAAGGTGCGTCTACTTGAATAGTCAAACGGGAACGGCTTATAAATAATCTGGTTCTAAGAATATTGAGCTGGTTACTGATACTTTGACCACGGTAATATTATCTAACGTGCGTTCTAAATACTTCAATCAAAGCACTGCTTTGATTGAAGTATTTATAGTTCGTGTAGAAAATAACTCAGTGAGATACGAAAGACTTAAATCAATGTGTGTTGCCATTTATGATACATCGGTCAAAAAAGTTTTTCTTGAGAGTTGCGCAAACGTAGACACCAGAATAGAAAATTATAGTTGCAGGTCCAATTGCGGTGATCGAACACAGTCGCTCGTTGCTGCTAGGTACAGTCAGCGTCAAATTGATATAAGCGTTTAGAGGTTTTTATTTTTATTTTTTTTTATCTTGCAGTTGATTGAAACCATCATAATATTGTATGCGCACAAAGTGGTCAAAATATCTTACTACTATTGTTTCATATTTATCTTAGTTGACAAAGTGTTCAAAAGATCTGTGCAAACATAGCTTTTAAAAATTAATACTTACGGTACAGATAATTATCGTTTTTTTTACTTTAAGTTCTTGCTACTGGTAAATCCCATTTTAATCGAAATCAAACAAAAATCTACTTTCATGATTATGTAAACATCTACTTTTATTACATAGTCTTGATTGAGAAATTATATTATACTCTCTCAAGACAAAACAAGACAGCTATATCGCAGAATAATGAATTAATGACCAAGCATATCTCATTACAACCAGCCATAATTTCCCTCAAACCGCGACTCTTTATTACCCCAAAGGGTTTAATTAAAAGACGTCGTTATTGAGCCACTACTAGGGATATTTTTCACTGTTTTATTTGTAATTTAAATGTTAACCCTTCACGTTCCGCTTAGGGGGGATAAACTAATTTAAACGTTAAGCTCCCGACAAAGTCTCGTTTTATAATATGTAGTGGCAGGGGTGGACGAAGGACAGAGATACAAGAATCCAATGTTACTTAACGATTTTTTCGTGTTTCGTAATGTGGTCGGAGAAGCCATCTATCTAGGTCTTCTTGGCCCATCTTAGACCACATCGCCACTTTACATTATGTGAGATTTTGATCAAAAGAAGGAAGGCTTATCTAATATAAAGTTTGACGAATACGTAATTTTAAAACTATCGTAACAACGATATTTAGGTAGGTAAGTAAACGTCCAGCAATATATTAACTATTTATGCCTTAATCCACATCTGTGCCAAGTCTGGCAACAACGTTTTAAAATTGGATTAGGCTAACATCCATTGAGGATAAAGATGCAATTTTGTTTCCAAATGCATTGCGTCCAGAATTTTATAATTCTTTGTTTTGGGGCAGTGCAGACTAGCAGGGTTAAAGAGCTATTTTTTAACTGTATTTAGTAAGTTTGATATTAGATTACTTTTCGTTTTCATTATTGTTTCACCCGTCAACTGTTCGGGCCAGGTTTAATAATTTGAACTTTAAACTGCGTACCATGATAATGTGTAGTAGTAACAGAGGAGATAACATAATTATTTCCCGTCTTACTATCAGAGAATCCTGTTGCAACACGGGCAAAGAAAAAATACAATCTAACAATCTTCAAAAATACAAAAACACTTGTATTGAAGATGAAGAAGATAAGTGAGATGGTTTGGTGTCGTGGTCATGTCTCTAATTTTCAATCCGAACCTTTTTTTATATATAAAGTTAACTCGATGTATATATACATCGAGTGTTCAGTGACTGGAGTCGTAGTCTAATGGGACATTTAGATAAGTGTTTACCCAATTACTACTAATAACGGGTAACATACCATGATTCGATGTCTTTTGAGTTTGCCTATATTCATAGGATAGAATAGAAAATCTTTATTTGTTTCTACAACATAAAACCACATACAAAACTTTAGTTTAATTTATTTCGACCTGATAAATAGATAAAACACTTATTTGTTACAACAACACAGAAATAACACAAAATAATAATGATAAGAAACATAATATAAATACCCAAATGAAAAATATAGATTATGACGTGTTAATGCCGTGATCATGGCTCACAAAAACGTCGTTATATCAGAAAATTCAAAAATCATCAAATCATGGTACTTTATCCGTTATTAGTAGTTATATCATTAAAAACCATGATCTTTAAAAAGTTACAGGTATGTTATTATGATGTCAATTTTTAAAAGTTATGTCGCTGTAGAAGACTCATTGGTCTTACGCATTTAAAAAAAAACAGACACCCACTTGATACCACTGCGGCTTGACAAAGCTAAGTAAGAACGACCAGTAGCTAAGAAATAAACTTACTTCCAACTTTCCCAAATAAATAAGACGATCAAAAACCAATAAATAAACCACAACAGACTTATCAACCCCATTGAGCCATCGAAACTTCGTTATAGTAATGTCACTTTATCTTCCACCCTCTCGAGACGATAGAGACAAAAGATATACTTCAACCACAAGACAGAAAGGGACAAAACATGCCAGATAATACCGTATAATCACAGTTTTGTTTTCCAATCGCGACTAACGATTATTGGCGTGTTATTCGGGTGCCATTTTGGAATTGCTTCAGTGTTAAGAAAAGTCGTTAGAAGTACAATAAAAAGAGGGTAGGTGATTAGCCGGCGCACTGGTGATTATCTGCCAGTTTCCTTGTTTTATTTTGTTGATGTTGATAAATGCATCTTAAAAACATGCTGCCTTACCACAAATAATAAATATAATATAATATTTCCAGACAATTCACACAACAACATCTAGCCCCGTGGTAAGCTCTAAGCTTGTGTTACCTGATATACTTAATATACCTTTTAGACATACATACATAGATATTTTTATTATACATTTTAAACACCCAGACCAAGGAGAAAGTGTTTGCAGAACATACAAACACATTCACCCTCGACGGGAATCTAACCCGCTACCTCTTGCGCCGCAAGCGGATTAACAAAGGATTCGTTTAACCGTTGCCAAGAAATTGAATTTATGGATAAATGTTGCTAAACAACCGTTAGACACTTGTTAAAGTCGTGTTTATGTTTTCGTGGTAAGGTGTTAATATATACTTTGAATGAGAAATGGAGACGCAAAATGGCGTTCAATTGAGTAACATCTTTTTCAAATCAAAATGTTATTTAACTTGATACTGGCAAACGGACGCTTCAAGCGCAGAGTCCAATTAAGTTCTTATAATAAATTGTATTGAATTGAAATGAATAAAAAATATTTGTCAAAAAAACCCTTCGATAATATTTTAGACACCTTTTATACATTCTGACTGAAAGTTGTCAGCTTTTGTATTTTTTTGTAATAAATATTTTATGAATCTATGAAAAAGTCTATTGGAAGGTACGGTCTTAGCAGTAGATAGCTTTATAGAATAGACATATAAGTTCCTATAGCCCAATTATTTTAGGTAAAATAAGAGGCCAACTTCGGATTGGAAGTTTGTATGAAAATCCTGTTTTCGAAGTAAGAAACTTAAAAACGAGTACGGAGTCGCTGATTGTTAAAAATTACTTTATACGACGTAATGATAACTGTAACACTGTACGCCCTCTTCGCGCTCTACCCCAAAAACGGTTAATTGTATCAAAATACGACTTTTCGATGAAAAACTAAAAACAGAGATTCTATTTAAAACTATGAAACACAAGGACTTTTTACTCATCCGATGAAATTAGCATTTTATTCAAAAATGAATATTCAGTTTCGTTTACAAAAGAATAATAAAGAAGTGCTTCAATGTAGACAAAAATTGCTATTAATATTCATCAAACTTAAGATCAAACTAGGCTCTCAATTGTCACAAAGGGTTATTGAGCTTGTGGATTATTTTTGTTGATTTTAAATTACCTTTTATGTAAATTCCTTTTGTTTTTATTTTGTGTTTCATAAAATTATTAGTAGGTACAGTTAACAGCAAAAGTAAGTGATCCATCCGTATTAAAAAGTACTCTGTGGATCTGTGGATCGTCGTGATCCGGTATACTGTATACTAAGAGTATCTATACACTCTAAACGATATAAAACGAACTAAATTTTCTATAATTACTTTAAACGCTACTTAGAGTCACCACCCTCCGGGCTCGGCCAGTGCGTGAAGCGTTTTTTTCGTGTTTCGTAATGTGGTCCGGGAAGCCGTCTACCTTCTAGGTCTTCATGTCCCATCTTAGACCACATCGTCACTTTACATCAGGTGAGATTGTGGTCAAATGAAGGAGTATCTATATAATACTATGGATACTAGACTTTATAGTATTAATGGTACTCTGTGGATCAAATCAGCCACGTAACACTTTTGTAACGCTGATTTTGATCACTTACTTTTGCTGTTGACTGTACAATACTTTTCTTTTTTTTCCAAATTCTTGTAAGCTGTAAGCTCTTTTGTTTTATTGACGATATAATTAAGTACACAGAATGTTAAGTAAAGCAACAACATTCGTGTGACTCTACAAATCTAATATTAATTAACGGAGATTCACTATGCCCCCCTCTCCCCTACCCTTCCCAAAATGGTGGTTTTATATTACGTCAATTTAGTAAACTCGGAAAATTTCGATTAAAACAAAATCACGGGAAGTCCCTAAAGGGTTCATTTTATTGCAATTAGTTGGCTACAGGCAATGGATTCGTCACGAGTGAATGAGTACCCCTTTCGACAGGGGCATTTAGACCCTGCGATCCGACAGATATGCTCGGTTTCATAGTTTTTTTGCTTGTTGGACTTTATTCTGAAAATTTGACAGTTAAAATACCTACTGTAGGCGACGCGTAGTGTTTTCATAGTTTTAAGTTTTAATTTAATTTTTATTTCCTTAGTTTATGTTAAATAACAGACCTTATATTTTTGATCTGTAATTTAAAAACATAAATAAAGATATATGCTGTGGCGCGCGGGGCGACGCCGACGATCGGTGAGGTACGCGGGAGGGGAAGTCAGTGTGCATGACGACGGCGCGCGCGAACGTTCGTTTTCTCGCTCGCTATTGCTTTTTGGTACAAAACCCATGTTTTATTGGTACAACACCTACACCTACATTGGTAAGTTTTTCGGAGAAGAGGTACTTGAATTTTGTGGAAGTGTTTTGAGGCGATTGTAGTTAAAATAGAATATTATTAGAAATACAAATTGTGTTCTGTCAAGGGTATATAGGGTTTATTGTATAGTAAATATAAAAATGAAAGAATGGCAAGATTGATATCATCGTTTTCGCAAAAGAATCGTATCTATTCTATTAAGGTTGAGGCCTTAATTAAGGTAAGGATAAGTAATTCGAAATTCAGCATAACTGAATTCACGTATAAATAAATAAGTATTGCCGGACTGGAAGTCCACCAATCCACACCACAACATCAATCTCGAATCAAGATCCAACCACAACCCCGTGACATACAACAACTCTGATTCAGAGTTGTTGTATGTCACGGGGTTGTGGTCAGAGTCAGAGTCTCTGAGCTCATATTATTTAATACAATATACATAGGTATAAGTAGGTACATATACACAGAAAAATATGAATCATATTAGTAATTTAACTGCTCGCGACTTTCTAACTTTACTAAAAAAAGCCTACAATTCGTATTTTATCCACTTTCTTATTTAGTAAACTTTTTCAAATACATACCTACCTAATGTGCTTATTTAACCTTCCTATACCCGCGCGTTGGTCTATTAGACCGACAAGTTACTTTTCCGTGTTTTTTTGACGCCAGGACAACTCTAGCTTTAGGAGCTTCCTAGTAGCTGCATGATACGTTGCCAACTTCAATTCAACGCAACACGAGCGTTGGTGCGGATAGCGCGTGTCGCATACACGGCGTCGATCGGTGCGTGGGACCGACGCGAGTATAGGTGTTACAATTTTGGGTAAGTGATCGGTTTTATTATTCACATAATTATAGGTTTGTTTTTATTAGAGTTGTATGTCAACTATAAATATGGTATATAATATAAATATTTGTTAATTTTAGCTAGAAATTTCACTGGAAAATGGACATAGATCGCATAAGACATGTTGGAGGACGAACCTTCGGTTTCCAACTACGAATGGAGATAACAACGACAGTGAGGAGGAGGATCACGTTGAAATGCAAGAACAAGGAAGTAGTACTGAGTAGGTTAGTGATTCTGATGGTGGCTGGCAGAGGTGCCAACTTCTAGAAATTATTACATCGGCAAAGATGATCGAACAAAATAGAATAAAAATGCTATATCAATGCCAGTAAGAAGACAGGCTAGATATATCGTGATGCAACTGAGGTGTAAAATGGCTTTTATAATGTTCCTCAACTTGTTATCTTAAGTGTTTTTTTTTGTTTTTGAGAACAGGTATATTTTTATTCAAGTTTTTGTAGTTACTAAGAAAAAAAGGCCATTTTTTCATAGACTGGTTTAAAAGACTGTAAGTTACTAATAAAGCAAATATTTTCTATGATATTGGTTTATTTATTGCAAACACATCTCTAAGTTATGATAAAATATAGTTTGAGTAAACTTTCTATTCAAAATACAGAAAAACAAGGATTTGAACTATACTTATATATAACTTTGGGTATATTTGTACTTTTTTTTGGCGCGGGTATAGAAAGGTTAAATCTGTACAGTTTTACAGACTGTTCTATCGTATCCACGGAAGATCGTATCGCATCGTGTGACAGCTCCAACATGGCAGTGTAACTTCTAAAGGTGCAGTCTCCGGACTCCGAACAAACGTCAAACTTCTGACAATAACGGAGCCGAGATAAGGCGTATTGTGCGCTTGCTTAGAAAATAAGTTGACTTTATACGGTTAATGTATTGCGGAGTACTCCGGTTATTGTGGATATGTGCTGTTTCTGACGAATAGGGTATTTTGTGATACTTTTGATAATATTAGGGTTTTCACCGTGTCACAGGAAAAATAGATCGAAGTAAAGAAACTGTCATTAGAATACGCGCATGTATCTCTCTCTTTTGAACCGACTTTAAAAAGGAGTAAAACGTTGCCTTTTAACAAATGATAAAATAGGAGGACTTGCAGGTAGGTACATACATATATATACCTCACTAGACCCTTCCTTATCATTGGCGCTCTTTGAGGAATAACTTGTACGCTTATCGGCTTGGAGCGCTTCGGCTAGGCGCTCTTAGAGAACTACCTAAGATCTTATAGTTTCTTAATATTTCAATCAATAAATGTAGTTAACTTCGAAACTACTATTAAGAGAAACTTCAATTAACAATATATCTGCAAATATGCAACCAACAAAATTACAATCAGTAATAAAGTATCAAATTTGTTGTATTTAACAATTTCGCCCTCTGTTTGTATTATAATACTTATTCAAGTGGGCCCATAGCTAACTATAATTATCTATAATTTATAGTGTATCTAGGTGTACCGGCCGCACCTGATTCCACAAATCAACCTATTCGAGTCGTAACCGCTCATAACTTATTGGAGCTTAGTAACGCTGTTTGTATATGGTGCGGCGATGTGAATAGAGCTGCCCTAAATTATATTTACTCCCTGGATTTCAAGCTTTTACATGTTCCTATTAATGTTTATCAAAAATCAAATTAATTCGAATTTATAAGTTTATTCAGACGAGTGAAGTTAATCTGTTTTCTCAGTGAGAAAGGGCGAGCGCAGCCGCATAGCATGTAGTAGATAGTAGTAGGGTGTAGGTAGATATTTGTCCAAACACCGTTTTTTTTTTATTGTTATTGACTTATAAAGCATTTGACATTGCCTCATAATTTTTCTAATATTTTTTATTTTATTTACCTATTTGTTTTATTTTATATGTAAGTGACATGTAATGTTTTTGTGCTCAAAGTAGCAGAATCTGTTTAGCTCTAATTAGTTATAAGACCTGACTATGTTTCACCAGATTCGCAAGCAATAAATGATTTATGATTTATGACACCGTCAGGTAACTCATTTTTGGGGTTCAGTAAACGAAGTGTAATACGGTACCCTATTAGTAAGACTTCGTCGTCTGTCTGACTGTCCGTCTGTAACTATAAAGAAAAAAAGTAATCATTATTAAATTTATGATGATAATGACAGAACAGATCTGGTAAGGAAGCAAGAGGTAAGAAATTAGAAAAAGAATACCCAATTGAATTGCCGACGGCACAATTTCAAGAAGTTTTGAACACTTTCGTATTTCTAAAATTAGTTGAGATTGGGATTAGAGTTAATTTTTTTCCAAAATCTTTAACTAAGAATAGTAGCCTATTCTATCAAAACCTTTTAATTTAAGTGGTTATGGTAACCACAGGGTTATCGTCGCGTCGTGTGCAGTTTTGCTTACTAAAGATAAACATTGCTACATGGTCGTTTGGAGGCTGCGGCACAGAGTAATGCTCCGGTAGGTCTTGGCTGCGTGCCTAAGGGTCGCTCCAGGGCATTTCGAGTTAGGCCACTGCGGCGCCCGGGCTCATATGCTCTACTTGCTAGAGGGTTGGCCTACAGATTGGATTATAGCATCAAACTTGCTCCAACAACAAATTAAAAACAAGACTAACAAATAATTATTGTGAATTTTCTTAACAAAAATGAGCTAGAGTTTCTAATCGCTTCTTTGCTCTTGTGTAAAAAAGCGAAGCGAGTATTACCTACACGGTCGAATTGAGAAACCTCCTTTTTTTTGAAGTCGGTTAAAAAAGTAAAACTGATCGATGAGGATAAACGAACACCTACTAGATGGACCTACTTACACTTAATTGTTTATGCTCATCCTCGACTTAAAGTTTTTGTTTCTGTTTTGTAGGTAAATATCATAATCGGCTAATTTTCCTTTCAAACAATAAAATCGTTTAATCCGTTATAAAGCTATGATGCACTCATAAAGTACATGCAAAAATAAAACTTGTAATAGGTAGTTATAATTTAGCCATAGAATAATTAATTAAAATTGCTAAGATAGGCAAGCTTTTTTGTTAAATCGTAATAAATAGTGAATTCTTACTTGCGGACACGGCATCACACAAAAAACTTATAATTATGATTACTGGTTTAGAAGTTGTACAATCAGTCAAAGGTCGAAGATAATTTACACAAGAATAACCTTTCACTAAAGATCAAAATTAGTAACCTCTTACTTTAGATTTTTACGTATAAGCATCGATGGTTCAGTGGTAGAATGCTCGCCTGCCACGCGGGCGGCCCGGGTTCGATTCCCGGTCGATGCAATCATTTTTGTTTATAGACATTTTATTGGACTCAGTAGAAATTTATATTTTTTCAAGACTATCACTTACTGTCCTTGTGAACTTGTCTTGATTTTGTTTATTTAGATACTTTTAAAATGTCACCTTTTTAAATAAAGCCAGCAAGATGGTTTTTTTTTATTCTTCTTGATAAAAATGCTAATAGTCCAGTCAACAGTATTAACAATAATCTTGATTTTTTTGTAATGCAAAATGATACAGTAGTTGTAGTTAGTGGGTGCGAGAAGCACGACAGTTGTGCAGATTCTGTAATCTTCTTATTAATTTTAAGTAGGTAGGTAGAGCATACACCGAACCTTTGGTTTGTTATAAGATATTTTGTGGGCTAAGATATTTGCGTAGTAAGGCACGTGCTAGCTCCACTGTCGGCCATACCTCACGTACCTCCGTAAATAAGCGGCCTTAGTTTCAAGAAAATTGAAAGATGACAATCATAAATGCCTAGCAGCGCCCTGCGATGTTACCCGCGTTTTGGTGGGTTCCTTGTACAGTATGGAAGAATAATGTGTTAATCAAGATTCTGATTTTCATTCAAACATGTTCAGCCGTTTTGCGTAATGAAGTTAAATAGATGTATTCACATATTTTTTTGAAAAAAATCTTTATTCTACAGTACCTAGCTGATGGCCGCGATATCATCTCGTATTGAATTTTTCGATAAAAATATCATAATTTAAACTTTCAACCAAATTAGTTTGACCATTTTGTCGTGAAAGAGCAAACACTGAACAGCTAAACTTTCGCCTTTTTTTAATTTATTTTATGGAATGTATTATTTTAATACTTAACAGATTAAATATAATTATTAAAAAAATATGATTAACAATGTTCACCCAAAAAGCAAAATTAGATTGCATCGACCGGGAATCGAACCCGGGCCGCCCGCGTGGCAGGCGAGCATTCTACCACTGAACCATCGATGCTGTGAATGCATTGTTGAAAATTACGAACGCTATTACTTAGCTTTAAAACAGAACATAGAAATGATGTAACAAAAATGTGATGATGTAAAACGATGAAAACGCAATTTAAAATGTTTATCTTTGCAGAAGACCTTGAAGCAATATCAATCGTAACATGTGATGCAGATAATTAGTTAAAAAATATTATGTCGATGATGATGATGATGGCCTCCTAGACGTGTCCGTCAACGGCGAAAAATACTTTTTTTTAGGTAGGTAATATTGGCAATTCACACCGAGCTTAAACTTAACTTAGTTATGACGTCATAATTATATTATGACTAAAATTACAGATAGTATTAGTGTAAATTTTTCACAGCTATTAGTTTAATTATAATAATAATAAGGTTTAAGGATGTTGAGATTAACCTACCACCATATATTATATTATATTATACATATTTCCAATTTTAAAATAGTGCCAAGTAAAGTATATATTTTTACACATTTAATTACGCAACATCTTTGTAGCTATATAGCTATATTATAGAGAGATGAAGTTAATGAGGTTGTAGGAGGCAAATCTGAGGAACTACGGGGCTGATTGTATCACTGTTGTAACCTATGTATCGAGAGTCTAACCCTTCTTTTTCCGCGGGCAAGGCGGCCGTGTTTTGATTTTCCCGTGGTAGTAACGTATTTGCCTGCGAAAATCTATATAACACTGTGGTATGAAAAACTAGTACCTAGATAGAAACTTTCAAATTAAATTCGTAAGCAGATGACATTACAGATTTAATTAACCTTTAACAACATTTAATCAAAAATTTATAATATCGTCACCTTCAACATAATCTTTACAAATACTACACAACAAAATTCTTACAAAACAAAGATCACAATAGCACTTCATAAGCCCGCCTCCCCAATGAACCACAGACCGTAATTACGCGAAACAATACCCATTTTTACCCATTTCGCGCTCAATCATAATTACCTGCTCCCAAAGGATCGGTTTTATGGAAAATCATCGCTGGAAACATTTGTACTAGGGATGCGAAAGTGTTCTAAATTTGAGAAAGACCGGTTTGAAGTCGGAGAGCATGTGAAGAGGATTTGAAACTTAATTATGGAACTTTTTTATTATAGTGTTCCAGTCATATTGCTCACAGCTCGTATTAAATCTGCTATTTCTGGCTAACTGACTTAGCTATAAATCTAAATTTAAAATTTAAGAAAAACCCCCGATTCCTATGCCTTAATTTCCTTAAAAGTAAAACACCATAATATTTAGTAATCTACACGCGATGCTCTTTCATTTGATACACTAGCATATTTGCAGATTTTCTGTTTTCCTTCCCACATAACTTGTAAACGGCTCAACCGATTTTCATAAAACTAAAAACACCCGGGCCAAACTCACCTTCCATACAAAAAAAACTAAATTGAAATCGCTCTATCCGTTCGGGAGCTATGATGTAACAGACAGACAGACAGACAGACACGTCAAACTTATAACACCCCTCTTTTTTGGTCGGGGGTTAAAAATACACAATAAACCTGTGTATGTATTATTTTGCGACTATAATTGAGAAAAACCTAAGAGAGAGCCTAAAAAGAAGATTTTACTGTGTGTGCCATCTGCACTTTCGCGTAATATTAACAGATACCACTCTGATCGCTTTTTAGTGATTTGGGCCGCCCAACACGTATTTTTCTACGTGTTGTTGTATTTATATTTCCCTGTGTACAATACAGTGTTTTTGTATTGTATAGATCATAGAATACATAAGCGCTCACGGAACATTAGACCGTCCGCGCCAATCAAACTCGCTACCGTTTTCCCCCAAGTTAATTTTCTGCCACGGCGCCACTGAAACAATAAATTGTGTAATAGCTTATGTAAATAGCTATTATATAATACTTTTGACATTATCGACTCTTAACATAACGCCACCAAATAAATCACCGGAAAATCCGTCAATAGTCAGTGTTTTAGGTTTAAAACCTATACATACTAGCAATTATAAACCTAGAAGAATCTAATTCCGGTTATTTATTCTCATCTGACCATTGCCACCCCTAACAGCAAACATTTCAGTGCCTCAAAATATTTGCCGTCGGGTTTCATTGAAACAGGGACCCATAGGGGCTGACAACTTCTTATTTGGCTTTAACATATTTATTTCAATAAAATATAACATTAAAAAAATCCAAACAATATAAAGCCTTTGAAATCGACGACTCAATAAAGGCAATTACCTACTCGCATATTTATCTTTCCCTATGAATGTTTTGTGGGGAACAATGGCAGTGTTTACCCTTATAGGGGTAAAATATTGGGGGTGGAAGCTTTATAATTTTTTAATTAATGCCCCGGAAAATATCAAAGTCACTGGGCAGCAGTGGCGTAGCGAGCCTTGTCAGGGCCCCGTATAAAAATTTTTTTGGAGGCCCTTATATGGAGGTAAAGATTTATCACAAAGAAAAAAAATTTGAGAAGTAATATTTATTTTTCACATAATATACCCATTTTACAAATAAAAATCGAATTGTAAAAATATTCACTCTCCTTGCCTTTTTATCGGCAAACTGATTTATTAAATCATTTATGTCTGATGATGATTTTAGTTTTTCTAAAGTTTCTGCCTCTATGGACAATAGTGAGATGTCTGACAGCCGTTCTTGTCCCATCGAAGTTCTTAAGTAGGTAATTTTTTATTAGTTTTAATTTTGAAAAACTTCTTTCTGCCGTTGCGGTTGTAACTGGAAGGGTCAAGAATAAAAAGCATGCTGTGATTACCTCGGGAAAACTGGATGCAAGACTATTGAATTTTACTAGCAATAATTCAATGAGTTCTTTAATGAAATATTTTTTTTTAATTTTAAAATTTAAGCATGTTTTTAGAGCCTTTAATTGGTCACAAAGATTAAGTGAGATGTCTTTACTGTATTTAGCAGACAGTTTTCCGGAAGCGTTTAATATCTCTTCGCTTGAAGAAGATAGGAGTTTCTCCGGTTGTAATATTTCGAATATACTACTCAGGTTGCAAAGGCTCTGAAATCTTTCTTTAGTTTGAGAAATTAATATATCTAAACAGCAATAGTATACATTGACTTTGAAATAGGATTCCAGGTCGGAAATTCTCTCATCTTGTGATAACTCATCAAAAAAACTTCGTTACCTATCTTTCGCCTACTGTTTTTAAAAACAGTTGTTACCCCCCACGTTTTTGCTAAATCTTTGGATTCATTTAGCAAACTATTAAATGAATTCTGATTTCTTAATTGGCACAGTCTATTTAAAATATTACTTAATAAAATACTAGATTTCTGTAAGTCATTATTATCATGCTGTAGAGCTTTAGAAACAGTATTAATAATTTCAAATAGTGAAGAAAAAAATGTAAGGACCACTACGAAATCAAAATGGGGGCCCCCGTGGCCCGAGGGCCCCGTATAATTGATACGGCAAATACGGCGGTAGCTACGCCCCTGCTGGGCAGGTAGCTTTTACATTTTGATTGTAATTATTATTTTTGATAGCTGGAATTCTTTGGGGATGGTCAGTAATCGCTTCGAACCTCTTTTTGTGGTATTTTTAATTCACCGGAAATTTAAAAATGGGTATTAATATATTTTTTGTAATCCTACACCAATTTAATGTTCTATGCTGAATCTCAATAGGATTGGTAGAGTTAGTTTCATGCGGGTGTTAAGTGACATAATGTAGATCGTTTACGAACCTATATAAGGTATAGTTATGCAAGTACCTATAATTAATAATTTTAATAATATTTATCTCGTTTATAAAAAAATATACAATCATTTCCCAACAAGATAATGACAAATAAACATTGTATGTATAAAGCACCTCAGAGGCTGCCAAAATTAATGTCCCGGAAGCATTCTTCCATTTCACTTCCTATTTAGTCGTGTCGCCGACCTCAACCCTTCTTTGGAGTCATTCTATCGGAAATTCATGTCGTTTGGCTCACAAGGGAGAAATTATGCGAAAATCACTCATTAGGGAATAGAGGATTTTAAGGCTGAAATGTCAACGGAACTTTTCGATTGAGTAACTCTTTGTAAGTGGGACGAGTGCATGTTCTAATTTTGAATGTTTTACTCGTGAAATATTTGAGTCCATTGTGTGTTTGGGACATAATAGATTCATGCTCGTAAATTGAATATTTTCTTGATATATTTTATTAACCAATGCATACACGCCTTTGGGTCTGACACAGTGGCGTAGCTACCATAGGGCCTGGTTGTGCAGTGCACAAGGGCCCTTGAGCTCAGGGGGCCCTCTAGCCACATCTTAAAAAAAAAAGAAAAATAAAAAGATCAGATCACGTGCTTCACGGTCGTGAGATGAATTCACAAATCCCGCTTATCTACTTTTTAATGAAGTTTTAATTCGCTCTTGCCTTGTTCTTATTTATGATATTTCCGGCAATGTTTTCAACTATCTTGGATCTGGAACGTACTGTTTGTTTGTTGCTGACTGTTGTTATTCGTAATTCCCACAGAACTAGATCGAGAGTAATTCCCTATTAACAGCCTTATTTCATCAAGTGTCACCACTACTAATGATATGATTTCTATTCTGCACATCCATCCATCTGGCACGAAAGTATGGTAAAACGCCTTTTCGCAAAAAAAAAGAAGCAAGTTCAAATTGACAGACGAGCTAAGTACTATAGAAACTTTATATTAACTCCTATGAAGATATAATTAATTCTTATGAGTTAATATTGATTTTACGGCATCATTACCAAACAAGCTTTTTTATGGTTATTTTCTGTTGAGCTTCCTGTTTAAAGAAAAATCTCAGTAAGTACTCCGAATTTCTAAAATTTCGATGGCTACCAATTTAAAATTATGGAAAGAAAAAAAAGTGTGTGTACGATTCACACACGATAGAAGTGAAACTTCAGTAAATCGACGAAAGAATAAGAAGAATAAAAAAAGTGTGTGTGTGTCAGCTACGACGCACGATTGGAGTCTAAAACTTACGAACTATTAATTATGATATATATCGAATAGAAAAAAAGGGTAAATGAACGCATCTGCTAAAATGATAAGAGAAACAAACATATATCTGTAATTATTCGGATTATTTATATTACTTCAATAAAGCGTATTACATAAAGTATGTTACAAAATAATATAAATAAAATACAGCAATACCTCTTTGCGCGATACTTCGTAGTAACTACGAAGTATCGCGCAAAGAAATTCAAATAAAGCATTGTATTTGTGTCTCTTACCATTTCCGTTTCATATTTTTGCATCCGGTTTGAAATCACTACGATTCTATAGAAGTTTCACTTCAAAAAGGAACGTACCGGAGCCGCAAAGCGGAAATAACGTCAAGAAAGTAAAAAATAATTGCGAAAGCTAGATCCGGTTCGAATTATCAATTTTTCTAACGATTTTATCTCAGTAAATATGAATAATTTGCACGTTTTTTTTTAAATAAAATTAAAATTCATAATTTTTTGTTAATACGCTATTTTTTGTTAAAGATTAAATTAAAAAAATATAAATCTGCACGGTAATAAAATGTGTAAAAGATGACATTAAATTGATTTTTAAACCAACTTTACTGAGGTTTCAACTTCAAAACATATAAAAGTTATATCAAAAGAAAGAGTTCGTCATTTACTTAGTAAATGAGTTACTAGTACTAAGCAAAAATTTATTATATGGATTTTATTCATGCCTGTGAAAGAATACTTACAAAATGCACGAAAATTCGTTTCGTAAAACCGATCAGTCGCTCTCTGGCGCTCACGGAGGAGTGTGCGTTCGCCCAGCAAAAAGTATCGGCTTTTCAGGAATCTAATGATGCAGATAATTAGTGCCCTATGCCGTGTAAATGTGCCCGAAATTTTAAATTTGTGCCTCCATAGGCTGCAGAGTTATTTATGAAAAACAGTTTTTGCTGGACGAACGTTCGCCCAGCAAAACTTTTTTTAAAAAAAGGGTTTAGCTGTATTTTTTATATGCAAAAAGATAGCTTAAGTCCTCGTCTAAATGTGCCGTTAAAGCCAAATTTGTGCCTCTAAAGGTTTTTGAGATATTGAGTTTTTTGCTGGGCGAACGTTTGGGTGATTTCCATATCTCGGAAACGGCTGAACGCACAGTCTTAATTTTTGTACCTACAGATACGGTATAATTTGTGCCTATTTGTGCCATAATTTTCATTATCGTGAGTAGCATGGTTCAGGAGCTATTATTGTTTTTCCTAGAAAACGGAAAAATGCTGTGGCTCTCGAATGACCAAATCCAAGGACTTCGCGTTAGTGCCGACTGGTACCCATTATATATTCACACGATCCTGTAAAGTTTCGCCGGCCTACTACATATAATAGACGAGTTATTAACGATTTTGTCATTTTTTTGAGGCTATCTTACTTAGGATACAAAAACTCTAGTTTCCTGTAAGCTGGCTTATTACATTCTTCTACTATAATTAGTGCCCTATTTAAAGAATACGTATGCAAAAAATCATCTTTGTATACCCAATACTTTAGACAATAATGATAGAAAACATTTCGAAATATTTTTGGTCGATATCCAGACCAAATTCGAAAGTACATTAGAAAGCGGCCGTGCGATACTTCAAGCTATCCTTCTTAAATCGTCATGATTAATTTAGTGTTTAGAGAACGTTGCGTACAAAAGTGGAATTATCTATTATCTCAACAGGTCACCGATGTGCCGTTGTCTCCGGACAATTTATTTATAGTAATACCTACATTACAAATTATAGTTTACTAGATGCGCCCCGCACCTTTGCCCGCGAATCAGAGTTTTTTTTTGAATTTATTGCACACCCCCTAGGGGTTCAGTCCATTGTTCATATAAACCGAGTTTTGAGTGAATCGAATGAAAGAAAAAATATTTTCCATACAAACTTTACCACCATATTTAACCCCACACTTTTCTTACACTATTTTTTTTTTTTTATTTCCGGAATAATCACACAGCATCACTTAACCCCAAACTAAGCAGCGCTTGTACTATGGGTGTTAGGTGATTGATATACTACATAGATACATTTTTTTTTGTAAATACATATATTATACATAGAAAATACCCAGACCCGACCCCAGAAACTGCAGATCGTACAAAATCTGGTACTGCGGCGGGAATCGAACCCGCGCTCCTCCTGCGCGGGCTTTTCGCCCACCGAGCCACAGAGGTCGTCGTTTATTATAGCCTATTTAGTCCTATTCTAAGTCCTAAACTACCTACCTACCTACGAAATTTCATTTTAATAACTTAAGTAGTAACAAAGATTACCTAGGTACTTATAACGAACATTCACACAGACTTTCCCATTTATTATACTAGTAAGATTATTAAAAACAAAATAATTTACATTTTATTTCATGTATAATATTTTTCGTAACATAAATATTATTTTCTTCTTAACAATTCTGTACGCACATCTATACCGCGTGTTACCGCGTGTAACGCCACCAAGCGAGGAAGGATAGCTTGAAGTATCGCACGGCCGCTTTTTAATGTACTTTCGAATTTGGTCTGGTTATCGACCAAAAATATTTCGAAATGTTTTCTATCATTATTGTCTAAAGTATTGGGTATACAAAGATGATTTTTTGCATACGTATTCTTTAAATAGGGCACTAATTATAGTAGAAGAATGTAATAAGCCAGCTTACAGGAAACTAGAGTTTTTGTATCCTAAATAAGATAACCTCAAAAAAATGACAAAATCGTTAATAACTCGTCTATTATATGTAGTAGGCCGGCGAAACTTTACAGGATCGTGTGAATATATAATGGGTACCAGTCGGCACTAACGCGAAGTCCTTGGATTTGGTCATTCGAGAGCCAGAGCATTTTTCCGTTTTCTAGGAAAAACAATAATAGCTCCTGAACCATGCTACTCACGATAATGAAAATTATGGCACAAATAGGCACAAATTATACCGTATCTGTAGGTACAAAAATTAAGACTGTGCGTACAGCCGTTTCCGAGATATGGAAATCACCCAAACGTTCGCCCAGCAAAAAACTCAGTATCTCAAAAACCTTTAGAGGCACAAATTTGGCTTTAACGGCACATTTAGACGAGTACTTAAGCTATCTTTTTGCATATAAAAAATACAGCTAAACCCTTTTTTTAAAAAAAGTTTTGCTGGGCGAACGTTCGTCCAGCAAAAACTGTTTTTCATAAATAACTCTGCAGCCTATGGAGGCACAAATTTAAAATTTCGGGCACATTTACACGGCATAGGGCACTAATTATCTGCATCATTAGATTCCTGAAAAGCCGATACTTTTTGCTGGGCGAACGCACACCACGGAGGACGGACCATTTCACGGATCATGTTTCCCGCGACAATCACGTGACCTTACGGTCATACCATTAGTATAAATAATTTCAGTATATATTGATCACACAGAGATTGTAAGCAAGAACCCTTTAAAGCAAAAATTAATAAATGATTTCTGTTCAGAGATGGATGGATATTCCTGTTTTCAGTTTAAAAATCATATTCCAATGAGGGCCAGCCCACACGTACCTCAACCATAAAACATCGCGGGGTTACGTGAATGGTGTCGCGCCAGCTTTGGTGGTGCTTGGTTACATTTTGGTTGCGTATTTTTTTTTAAATGTTAATGAGATCTAGATTTTCTGTGACAGGCTGTCAAAACAAAAACAGTAAATATATGTCTGAAACTACACATCCTAGACGTTCCATTATGGGTTAAAATGAAAGGTGTTGACAAGATCTACATTTTCGATGTCACTCAGATTCTCATATCAATAAGGTAAAACTACTCGGAAAGAGGGGGAGGGCCCGATTCTCTCACTATGCACAAGGGCCCTTTCCCCCCTAGCTACGCCACTGGTCTGACAAACGTAATATTATAAACTCCTTGTGGTATGGAATGGTATTATTATTATACGGTCAATCAAATGACAGATTAATTAAGAGAATTTGTTAGGGAACTAACATGTTTGATTTAATTGCAAAAAGTGAGAAGAAGTGACCACAAACATCTTTTTTTTTTTCATATAAATGGATCCTTAAATAAAGTTAATCAAACAAGCCGGTGTTTAGTGAAACCCGATGATTTAAATGTTGGATAAACATAGTATTTTAATATTCCAAATCTAGTAGGTAAACTTCTTAAAGTATCAGGTAGTCTTTAGTCGTTTACCTACTTACATCTTTTAACAGGGGAAATCCGCCAAATCATTTCTGCAATTACAAATGTTCTGAAACATTGCACACAATAAAATATTAAACATTTCATTATAGCCCATAACAACGGTGGTAGGTACCTAACATAAATTCCGCCATTTCCATTCCCAACTCACAAACATTTCAACCTGAACTGATAACACATAAAGAAAAGGACTTCAGTCGACGAACGGCAAACGGAAGCTCTGACGTGTCTACCAAGTACCATGACAAACAAACCACACGAACGTTGCTTTGATGTACACTGCTGGGTTTGTGTATACTTAAATTCGAATAGATACATACAAGAAACAATCGTTTGATTTTACAAATCTTAGAATCGTCTAAAATTAAATACAATAAACTTATGCATATTTAACATAGGTACTTTAAGACACATAGGAAATATATTTATCGTATCTGGTCGCTTTGCTTTTTTTAAAGTAGAGAAATTATTAATTCTTAACTTGATTATAAACACTAGCTCATTTTTGTATTGATTTTTGTAATTTACACTATTTATTTGTTAGTCTTATTTTTTATTTGTTGTTGGACCAGATTCCGTCCCAAGCAGTTTTGTCGTCAAGGTAATCCAATATTTTCTAATAAGCTTTATTACAATATTTTTAAATTTAGTGATTGACAATTGTTGCGATTTTTTGAGAATCTTGTTGTAGAATAGTCATGCATAGATGAGATGAGAACCATGCGTAAGTATTTTTTTCTTCATTTATTCATTCATAAGTATTCATCTGTACTGTATGTACGATTTGAGGAAATTGTGTGAGCCAGTCGTAAAGGTAGGCAATTAAATAATGTTACGAGTAGATATGTAAATTTATTCCATTTATTAGTGACTCATCATCATCATCATCCTGCCCTTGTCCCACACTATGTGGGGTCGGCACAACATGTATTTTTCTTCCATTTCCCTCTATCACCCGTTTATTAGTGACTATCTTAACATAATTATTCTTGATTTTCCAAGTATCAAGATAAAATCATTAATTCATTCAATAAACAAATAAATAAACCGGCAATGTACGTGCTAGAATTGAAATTCAAAAGCGGGCGTTCCTAATTTGAATAGAAAATGTCGCGCGATAGTGGCGACGTTGCGGTATCACTCCCTCATTATGGACCCTAACGAGTTGCCGAAGAATTCAGACTTGTGAGTTACATCGCCTACTCACGGAAATGACCGCGAGGCGAGGGTTTGCTATAGACTGCCGTTTAAATGCTGTAGGGTAATATTATTGACTGCCTCAGTGGCGTTGGGCGAACGTCCGCTCGTGGCGTAAGAGGCTTCGATATCCGCCTAGGCGTCAAGTGTTTGTATGCTCTGCAAGCACTTTCGCCTTGATGTGGGTGTTTTATAATATATCAAATGTCTAGTAACCGTAACACAAGCTTATTTTTATTTACTTTTCTTTATTCGGAGCAACAAACAATTATACTCTAGACTAGATAAATAATCTTAAACTAACATCCTTATACTCTAAGCATAAACAGCACTGTTGCCCGCAGATTACTATATGCGAATATCGGCGTAGCTATTGTAAGTAATATAAAAACAATACAAAAACTTAGAGCTTACCACGGCGGTAGATGTTGTTGTGTGGATTCTCCGGAAATGTTTATTTATTTGTAAAATGCCTGGACCGTCTTTTTACTCGCAGCCTCATTCACATGGATATGTGATGCTATGTTAATTCGAAAATAATATAAGTACCTGGATAAGTAGGAACCACATTACTGAATTAAATATTTAGGAAAGTAATCGAATTACATAATATACAATTTTATAGTTTCAATTAAATAAATGCTTTTAATCATTTGACTGTAATAAATTTGTATGAATAGCCAAAATAATTATAGCATTAAATTTGAAATGATCACAGATAATCGCGGTTTAATCGTTAATGGCCGCTTGGACAATGGACACTGAAATTATTGCCATTAGCCGCTTTCAGCAAGCACCAATTTAGTAAAATACCAATTTAAATCATTTCTTTGTTTTTGATGAATTGGCAAATGGTTTAATACCAATTAAATTGTTTAAATGGTTTCTTTAAAAGGATGAAGTTTGACTTGACTGTTATGAGGCTATTTAAATGTCAGATCAAAACTTCGTTCGAGAAAGAGGTCAATCGCCGAATCCAGCTCGGATGGACAGCGTTCGGGAAACTTCGTAACGTCTTTTCATCCAATATACCTCAGTGCCTAAAGACGAAGGTGTTTAACCAGTGTGTGTTGCCAGTGATGACATATGGCTCCGACGTTGTGCTTCACCATAGGCCTCATGAATAGGCTCAGAGTTGCACAGCGAGCTATGGAAAGGGCTATGCTCGGGGTTTCTCTACGTGATCGAATCAGGAATGAGGAGATACGTAGAAGAACGCGGGTCACCGACATAGCCAAGCGAATTAGCTCGCTAAAGTGGCAATGGGCGGGCCATGTGGTACGCAGGACAGATGGCCGTTGGGGCCGGAAAGTTCTCGAGTGGAGACCACGGATCGGCAAACGTAGAGTAGGACGTCCACCAACTAGATGGACGGACGATCTGGTAAAGGTAGCAGGCTCGCGGTGGTTGCAAGCTGCTACCGAACGAAGTCACTGGAAGTCATTAAGGGAGGCCTATGTCCAGCAGTGGACGGCTGAAATCATGATGATGATGAATATGATTACTAGATGGGATCACTCTCTAAAAATAAAAGTAAAATAATATTACAAGACACGTTGCTGTGTCTTATACAAGTGACCAAGCCGTGTTGGCGAAGTGGGAGCAACCTCAACTTTCATTCCGAAGGCCGTGGGTTCAAACCCGCCACCCACCCCTGGATTTTCCTTCTTGGATAAAGTATGTGCGCTTTAAAACACGCGCTTTAACGGTGAAGGCAAAAATCGTGAGGAAACCGGCATGTTGTGAGAACTTTCAAGAGTTTGAAGGACATGTGACATTCACCCACCAGTTGGCCAGCGTGGTGAATTAAGGCCTAATCTCTCTCGCCAAGAGAGAAGTCCCTGTGTCCCAGCAGTGGGAACGTTAATAGGGTGATGATGATAACAAGACATAGCATCGTTTTTATAACCAATGGGTGGTTGCTGTAACACAGTTTCTAACTAGCACGAGAGGTAAGTCCTAAATTTCCCGTTAATTATGCAATACTTTCCTTGTTTTCTTTATAAAAATGTCATCAAAATCGGTTAGGAGGAGTTCAATGACTAACACACGTACAGAAGATTTTTATATATGTATAAAGATGTTATATATAAAAAATCTTATAATTATTGCATGATAATATAATCAAAAACTCGTGAAAGAGAAAAGGCAGCGAAGGCGACAACATAACCCTCGCCCGCGTTACATTTTACAGCCGCAAATAAACCCGCGATTGCTCAGATTGTGCTCCAGCCAACAATTAAACAGATAAGCGGGTTTAGACGACTCTCGCGGTTTTGCTCGGATCTCCCTGTTTATTGTCTTTTCTTGGTTTGCGTGTGTAAAGATAAGTTTTGTTAAACAATGACTGCCTTGTGGCGCAAGTAACGAGTTCAGGCATGGTGACCACATACAAATTTGGTATTCGTCTTAGTCCGTTCAAGATACAATTCAATATTTACCATTGTTTAATTTTTTTATTTTTTATTTTTTATTATTGATAAGCCTTCATTTGACTACAATCTCACCTGATGTAAAGTGACGATGTGGTCTAAGATGTCTAAGAATTTTACAAATCTTAGAAATTTCATGGAATAAAATACACAAAACACAAACAAATTGAACATAGGTACAGCAAAAATACAGCTAAATTGAAATATCGCTTCTAGTCGCTTGCGTTACGAATGTATAATCTTATAAATAAATAAATTAAAATATAATTTATTTTATTTATTTATAAAAAAATAACACCTAATAACTTGTTTGTTAACTAGGCGCTTGAAATATTACAATGGTTTTTTAAATGCTAGTGATTGATTAAAGTATCTACGTATGTAAAATATATGTTTAAGGCTTAGCAATCGGAAAATAGGCAGAAAATGTAAGTTTCACATAATCATAATAATTTTTGCCAAAAAACAATGTTTTAAATTTTTATTGACTGAAACTGTTGCAACTAAGTATTATAAAGTTAGATAAAAAAAAAAACTTGAATAGAATTCACAATTGAAGCAGATAGAGGTGTATATTTATTTCCGCCAAAGTCAAATATTTGGAAAAGCCTGCACGTACCAGCCACACATCACATCCTGTATTGTGGAGGAAAAACGAAAGGCATCAATAGAGGGAATTGTAACCAAACTAAATTATTCAAAACATGCGTGGGGTTAAGCCCAGATTTTATTTTATCGTGGTTTTTTTATGTGGTTTGTTACGTGTCTGATGCGGAAGTTTATGATATTAATGTTTTTTTGTCAGTTTGCCTATGTTTATACTCGTTTTTAAATACAAAAACACTTATTGTACACACAGGCAAATAAAACACAATAACACGTAGAAAAACAAATGTACAATGGCCGGCCTTATCTCTAAAAAGCGATATCTACTTGTTGAATAACTGCTTATTACATTACGATTATGAAAACTGAGGCAATAGGCGATAGTAATTGGGTTATACATTTAAAAACCGTGTCTGATTCCGAGTTTTTCATACTAGAAATTATTTTTAGAATGTAATGTAAATTATGCTTTTATTTTATTTAATGCATTATATATTTTTTGTAACTAATTATTTTTACCCCTTTTGCTATATGAGTAATTTTGCCACACTGTCATTAACCTCGGATTTATAAATTGGAGTTTTTCTACTACTCTGAGAGTCGTAGGCAGTGAGCTAAGTTCGTGGTTTTCTTGTGAGATCGAATAAGAATTTTATATATAGGAGCAGAAATGAGAAGACATTATATACCTTACTAAAAGAACGAGGGATATCTGCATAGCTAATCGAATTGACTCGATAATTTAGCGATTGGGACAGGCCAACATCGCCTTAAGAATGTTTAATGCGCTGACCAGATTGTTTTTCGACAAATGGGCTTCCAAGTCGAAAAGTTCGAACAAAATATGTTAGCCTGGTGCGTGCCCTTCACCCCCTTTCCGCAGTATTGTATACCATAAAGGAAACCTTGTATAAAAACTCTATTCTATAAACCTCGGGACAACCGTAGAATGCTAGTTCTTTTTTGTGAATCGAAGCCCGCGAATTGTGCCGCGGTCCGCAAATAACGCGTATGTGTCCGATTGATGGGCTTCGTGCGGAAAATTCGTTTTGTGTGCTACCACCGAGGTTCACACGTTATCATTGCCCTGTTATCATCATCATCACCTAAGTGCCTCAGTGTCGCGGTGGCCGAAGGCCCGCTTACGGCGCGAGAGATAGCGGGTTCGATTCGAGGGGCCGAGTGCTTGTATGTTCTGCAAGCAGTTTTTCCTTGGTCTTATTATATTAAATATTAATATTAATTATGTTGATTATATTTAATACATCAGATGTCTAGTACATGTAAAATAAGCTTAAAGCTTACTACTTAGCTAGTTGTTCTTCTGTGGATTGTCCGTAAATATTAGTTTATTTTATTTTGTTTATTATTTTAGTATGCTTTCGCTTTGCAGTCGCATTGGTTGCGCAGGTTTGGCCGAATCTTTAGGTTGGTAAACTACTACTCAGCTGCTCTTTTTCGGCCTAAACGGTCAACTGTTCTGCGCGATATAGGTACAGCCTGCTTGCAGATATCAGTCAAGTCTAGCTTTTTAAAGGTTTTCTATAAATAAATACAATTACCTACATACAAATACCAAAAAATACATTACTTACCTACCTTTATTTTCGTGTTTTTTTCTAAACCATCCCTTGCATGATGGAGGGGTCTAAATCGTTAGTTTTGGAGCAGTTACCTCAATAATTAATTCTGTTCGCTTCACGCCAGAAACAAGAACACATTAGTCGGTACATTTCAGCAAAAACAAGTGAGGATTTCTTGAGCGGTGATTATTTGTAAGGTGCTCCGTCAAAGAATAAGAAAGAAAGAATCATATTTATTTGTGTACAAGAAATATAACAGAGAATATTATTAATAGGCCGATAGATTTCATATGCTGAAAAAGTAAATTGATAGAAATAGTTTTTCGAAACAAATTAAAAAATTATATTAAATTTAATAATCGAATGCTGGATTTACAGAATGTGTAGAATGAAATAAAAAAATATATTTCTGAATTCGGATTGAATTGAATTCTAAATTTCATTTAAATCGGTTCAGTAGTTTTTACGTGAAAGAGTAACAAACATCCATACATCCATACTTACAAACTTTCGCCTTTATAATAGTAGTAGGATAGGATTCATCTTAAGTTTATATTATTACTTGCTTTAACCGCGTACTAAGGGATTTTGTCGCGGTAAGAAGCAGCTTTGTAATTTACTGGGAAAGCAGCTATGTTCGTGCCAAATTTAATCTAAATCGGGCTTCACTCGCAATAATTGATTTTCCCGCGAAAACTGATATTTTACCGCGGTAAAAAGTAGCCTATATGTTATTCTGATGTATAAGCTATATTGTGGTAAAGTTTCATTCAAATCCATTCAGTAGTTTTTACGTGAAAGAGTAACAAACATCCATACATACAAACTTTCGCCTTTATAATAGTAGTAGGATTTAAAATATTTTCAATAACGCTGAATAAATTTAGGAAAAAAATATGGATAGTAGCTAAAACTCAGCTCTATCGATGTAAATATTATAAATACTCTGTAATAAATTAAATATTAAACTTTATTTTATTATTGTCAACCATCACATAAAAACATAAAATTATTAATATTATTCTATATTAAGAACATATTTAATTTTACCTTTCATAGCTGTTTTATAATAAAGGATTCATTTAAAATTACATACGTGGGTAAATAAAGCCCTAAATGTCAGTGCGTCCTATCTCCACGTACATCTTTGCCCAGGAAAGGCCCGTGTGAAAAGGCCACGTTGTTGCTCGTCGAACGTCTTCTTCGGGGGTTGAAATATCTGTGTGCGAGTCTCTTAACGACAGTCATTTATTTGGCGAATCTCTCCCGAACTCGCAGGTTCTGTAATTATTGGAGGCTATTAAGTTTTGCTGTTTTGGTTGCGCAGACGGGAAATTTTGAGTTGCTTTGAAATGAATACCATCAGATTTAGAGAAATAAGACTTATGTTTTGTGAAGTGATGGTATTTCATCGATATGAAGACCGAATTAAATTATCAA
Organism: Gymnoscelis rufifasciata; assembly: GCA_929108375.1. Taxonomy (NCBI): domain Eukaryota; kingdom Metazoa; phylum Arthropoda; class Insecta; order Lepidoptera; family Geometridae; genus Gymnoscelis; species Gymnoscelis rufifasciata. Next base: position 2,937,287 of record OV815302.1, on the reverse strand, counting down.
TGACTAACCTATATATTAAGTTTATAACGCTTTTTTGTTTTTTTTTTTTATAATCTAGGTCAAGTAATACTGATGTGATGACTGATCAAGCGGTGCGGTTAAATTCTTTAAAAAAAATATCTTAATAAATAAATATAAATAATATTTTCTTAATGAGAAATAATTACTTCATAATTTAAAAACTGGTGTTTCGCAGCTATTCCTGTTTTTATACTTATACATATAATATTTTATAAATAATATTCAATATTCATAACTATACTATGTATAGGACTAGTATTCTACGAGGAAAAAACTATGTTGAATCTACTGACGAGATCCATGTATTTGCCACTGGTTCTGGAATATTTAGATTTCTGCACTGTTTTTTTTTTATACATATAATTAGCAGTCTAGATATAATCTATACTTATATTATAAAGCTGAAGAGTTTGTTTGTTTGATTGTTTGTTTGTTTGTTTGTTTGTTTGTTTGAACGCGCTAATCTCCGAAATTACTGGTTCGAATTGAATAATTCTTTTTGTGTTGGATAGTCCAGTTATCGAGGAAGGCTATAGGCTATATAACATCACGCTACGACCAATAAGAGCAAAGATATAGTGGTAAATGTGTAAAAAACGGGAGAAATTGTTCATCTTTGAAACCTTCCGTTGCGTGCGCCGTGAAAACGGTTCAAGATACACAAAAAATATGTATTAAAGAATAATAGCTCTTTTAATGATCTAAAAAACAGTCCGCGATAGTATATGTCTATCTTTTAAGATTAACTCACAAAAACCGTTTTTATGGTACCTAATTTGGTCGAAATAATTTGTTTAAGTTGTATCAACATAATAATATTAATCTTTATTCAAATAAATATGTTGTTGGTTAAGAGTACTTCATCCATTATAACGCGGGTAGCACCGCAGGGCACAGCTAGTTTTGAATAATTTTGAATGTTCCATCCAAACCTATGAGAGAATATAGTTGTTAATAATGCAAAATCATAGATAAATAGTTAAAATGCACTTGAACTTACATTTACGAACTTTTTTTAAGCAACTACAGTCGCGTAGCTTTTATAATTGCTCGTATGCGCAAACAAAGAATAAAATGAGAAATTGCCAACATTTATTTTGCCTTCAACTTGATATCTTCGGCAAGGGTTGAAAATTTAATTTAATATGATTATGTAATAACGCAATTAAATTAATTGTTTGGCTCCGGTTTTACGTGCGTTGTTTTAGTGGAGCTTGTTATTTTGGTATAATATTGCATTAATTATATTAATTGTACGTTTGCTACCAACTCATCAAATTTAAGGCTTTATCTACTGTATTTTTGCGAAAAGTATATACTTAGTTAGTTAGGTATTCATGAAATCCCTTTCCTTAAAAGGGCACATCACTAAAAACATATTTTATATTAAATTATTTAGATCGAATCTAAACATTAAAATCACACGTTATAAAATACACTCGCGTTTTATTTAAAAACTTTAATTTACACGTCATAGCGTCGTCCGTTTTTGGATTTTACCGCGGGTACAACGTACTTTCCACGGAACAAACTATCCTATAACCTTTCTTAATAAATGGGCTGTCTAATACTGATATATTTTTCAAATCAGACCGGTACCTAATAGTTCCTTATATTAGCGCGTTCAATCAGCAATCAAACTCTATAATCTTAATATATATAAATCTCGTGTCACAATGTTTGTCCTCAATGGACTCCTAAACCACTTGACCGATTATAATAAAATTCGCACACCATGTGCAGTTCGATCCAACTTGAGAGATAGGATGGTTTTTACGGCGAGCAAAATTCGAATAATTTCCGCGAAAATTTTATACCCGTGCGACGCCGGGGCGGGCCGCTAGTATTAATATAAATTAAGTACCTACCTACCTACTTACTGACAATTTAAAAGAAAATTGACGTTTTTTAATCATTATAAACCATGTCCATTGTTTAGTCGCATGCAGTATGAAAGTAACAAAACTTCCTTGAGATTAGACCACAAGGCACAAGGGTTGACTCGTCATTGAATTTACGAGACTTGACAAAAGTTAGTGTTGGCATACGATCTGTCACTTAGTGGCCCGGGCCATAGCGACCCGGGACCGCTGGATTAGAACAAACATGAACAAGAGAATATAGTATTCACTATTACCACAGCTATAACAGTATTTAGTGGGTTGAATTGTATTTCAGGATGTGTGCGATATGTTTAAAAGTCTAATTAATTTATGTTCGTTTTTGTTAAAAAGATATTTTCGGACAATCCACACAACAACATCTTGCCTTGTGGTAAGCTCTTAGCTTGTGTTACGGATAGACATCACACTTATCATAAATGTATAGATATTTTTTATTATACATAATAAACAGACATACCAAGGAGAAAGTGCTTGCAGAATATGCAAACACTTGACTCGAGCGGACCTTCACCCATCGCGCCACTGAGGCATCGTCAGTTGACTTGGGTTCCCGAACTAATGTGCAGTTTTAACGCGAATATTTATTTAAAAAATCATCGATTTATCCGTTTGTGCTTTTTATAGATAATCTTTATATTTACAAAGTATATGAAGAAGTCAGTCGCTTCCGCTGTTTAGATCTTTTAAATACGCAACGGATTTTAATTCATTGATAAATACTCGTAGTATGAGGTATAGATAGAGTGATTCAATCAAAAAGTTCACTCCACACATATTATACACATTTTTTTATTGATTACAATACAATACTCTTTATTGAACACAAAATAAAGATAAAAATGCACGAAAATTGTGAATCAATGGGAGGCCTTATCGCTGATAGATCGATCTCTTCCATGCAACCTTGGGATGGACACAAATCATATAGCACGATTAACACGGGACTAGCAAATTAAAATGGAGTTACGATAATGTATAATAATATTTAAATATTGTTTTTCTTTTATGTGTTATATTGCATTTGGATTATTTTATATTATACCTTATGTTGACACTACCACACAGTTGTAAAGCTTCGGTAGTGTCATAGTATTGTATTAGTTAATTTCACTGTATTTATTGACCTGAATAATGATTTTTATTTAAAAAAAAACATTATTTTTAATGAAAATTTTGTCAATTTTTGACATTGATAATAATGATCATGATAATAATTTATTTAATGTGAATAGTTATTAATAGATTTTCACCAATTATAACTATCTTAAACTAACTTACAAACTAGACTTATTTATTTAAAACTATCAAAATAGAGTAAAGACACAGAAAGCAAAGAAAAAAGGAAAACAAAATAATTACAACAAATTAAAACTTAAAAAATAGCGTATTGTCTTATGAATATAATTATAACTATCATGAAAGATATCCACATGCTGGTGTTCTCGTACAAATGCATTTAATAATAATAGTGCGCGTTGTGTTGGCGCGTTGTTGGCATGGCGCGTTCTAGTCGTAAGAGTGACAAACAGACGACGGTGACGACGTACTCCTCTAACATACTCCTCTGACGTTGATGAATTATTACCACTAAAATAAATAACTGTATGTGAAGTCGAAGCGAGTCGAGCTGAAAGAAACTAGCTTCTTTCACAAGTTAAGAACCGAATCGAGCGAACCCGTTTAGTATCTTTACTGGCCCGTGCGGTCGCATCGATCCTTGTCAACCGCAGTTTGGGCGAAGCCGAGTCAAAACTGAGGCGTCCCGAGCCGCAGATGCTGGCCAAGATTTATCACTCGCAGGCTTCTAACCTTCAGATGAACATTAGGACCATGTTTGTTTCTTGGTAATTTGTAGTAGGCATTTAGCGTCTGTTGGCAACCCTGTCTGTTGGCGGGGCCTTTTGACACATCTCACAAAATTATGTTGTTATTTGTTGTTGTGTGATGTGTCAATAAATGTTTCTCTCTCTCTCTCTCTCTCTCTCTCTCTCTCAACACGTGATATTGCCTTGGAGGATGGTGGCAGCTCACCGCGTAGTTGGATCGGCACACCTGAGTAGGTGATATATCCTTTTATATTATGTTTTTCACATTATATTATATTACATTTAATGTCATTAGAATGGTAACATTAAGGTACCTTGTTTTTTTTTAAATGTTTTTTTTTTTTTTAATTATTGATAAGCCTTCATTTGACCACAATCTCACCTGATGTAAAGTGACGATGTGGTCTAAGATGGAGCATGAAGGCCTAGAAGATGGCTTCTCCGGGCCACATTACGAAACACGAAAAAATTGCTTACCAAACCAAATTACCAAATCGTGACGATTAAGCTACGATTTGAAGGGTGGAAGGTATAGATAAAGATCTCCACCCACTCCGCGCTCATAATCTAGCACTTGAACCAGTCCAGGCCCAGTCCTTCCAGTTCCTTTTATTTTTTACAAAATATTAAATTCTCAAAAAAACAGTTTCCGTTATACCAGAATTTGTATAAAATAAATAAATAAAAAAAAGGTGTGTGTGCGATTCACACACGATAGAAGTGAAACTTCAGTAAATCGACGAAAGAATAAGAAGAATAAAAAAAAGTGTGTGTGTGTCAGCTACGACGCACTATTGGAGTCTACTACTTACGAACTATAATTATGATATATATCGAATAGAAAAAAAGGGTAAATGAACGCATCTGCTAAAATGATAAGAGAAACAAACATATATCTGTCATTATTCTTTCATGTGGTAAGTAGGTAAATATCTACATACATATGTATAATGTAGTGTTTCAGGCTAGAGCTATAGAGCTAAGCTTTCCTTAGATTGGGCATGCTTGGGGTAGATGTTGTGTGAACAGTCCTCAAATTAATTTACGTTTTCCAATGTACGAGTAGTACCTAACTCTAAAAAAACTATCAAAATACACGGCTCATTCAAAATAATAAAACTGTGAAACTGGATATCAATCATGTAATCGTAAAAACATCGTAAAACAAATTAATTCACTATAAACTTATATGGCTGACAACTGTGTTTTACACGTTGTAAAATGTTAACATTATTTTCATGGCTGTATTTCATAACTCTTGAATTTAATGTTCTGTATTCGATAGTTTTTTTTTCATAATGTTTTACTTACTTACTTACTTACTTACTATTCGGATTATTTTTATTACTTCAATAAAGCGTATTACATAAAGTATGTTACAAAATAATATAAATAAAATACAGCAATACCTCTTTGCGCGATACTACGTAGTCTCAACTACGAAGTATCGCGCAAAGAAATTTAAATAAAGCATTGTATTTGTGTCTCTTACCATTTCCGTTTCATCTTTTTGCATCCGGTTTGAAATCACTACGATTCTATAGAAGTTTCACTTCAATATTTCATACTTCTTAAGATCTAATTCATGAGTTTAACAGGCAGTTTTATGATGAAAGAAGTTGCAGTATGAATCCATGTTGTTAACACGACGGTAGGTAACTGGCGACAACGGGACATCTACCCGTACCGTACCCGTTGACCACCTGTCGACAAGAAGATAAATCCACAATTTGGATCCGACAAACTCGGTAGTATTTTTCCGACTTATAAGAGAAAATAACTAAACGCTGTTTTGTACGTTCAGATAGATCATTGATGCAGTAGCGACTGGTCGGGTGCCGGTTAGTTCTTGTCAGCCATAGCCTTTAAATACCTCAAAAATAGGTTTCGCTCAAGGAAACCATTTATTGATGTATTCAATTGCTCGCGCGTGCTTTAGGACTTTGAAAGAATGTAAATCAATCAAAATCGGAACAGTATCTCAGTTCCTGAGATTGCAGCTTTGTATATAGATAGTATTAGCATAGATTTGATCTTAAGCATTTCATGTGGTAAGTAGGTAAATATCTACATACATATGTATAATGTAGTGTTTCAGGCTAGAGCTATAGAGCTAAGCTTTCCTTAGATTGGGCATGCTTGGGGTAGATGTTGTGTGAACAGTCCTCAAATTAATTTACGTTTTCCAATGTACGAGTAGTACCTAACTCTAAAAAAACTATCAAAATACACGGCTCATTCAAAATAATAAAACTGTGAAACTGGATATCAATCATGTAATCGTAAAAACATCGTAAAACAAATTAATTCACTATAAACTTATATGGCTGACAACTGTGTTTTACACGTTGTAAAATGTTAACATTATTTTCATGGCTGTATTTCATAACTCTTGAATTTAATGTTCTGTATTCGATAGTTTTTTTTTCATAATGTTAGAGGCAGTTTGAAAGTAGCACCAGTTACGGATAATTTGAGAGTTGAGATTAGCGTGGTATGGACAATGGACATGCCATGAGAAGAGATGAAAGTCATATGACGAGATGAGCGTTAGATATGAATGTAGATGGATATGTAGGAGGAGGTAGACCGAACAAAAGATGGATGGACTGTGAAAGATGACATGTGTAAGAAAGAGGTGTGTGTTGAGATGACGGGTGATAGAGGGAAAAGGAAGCAGATAACAAACATGTTGGGCCGACCCCACGTAATGGGATAAGGTCATGAAGATGATGATATGTTTATTATAAAGACACCTACCTACTTGTGTATCACAGATTATTGGATCTGTGGTGATTTATCAGGTGTGATAATACAAAATGGCTAACCAGCATAGGACGTCCACCTAAAAGATGGATGGATGACCTGGTGAAGGCTACGGGCTCAGGCCGCTGCCAGCCGAAGTTATGGGCCTATGACCAGCAGTGGACGTCCTGCTGAGGCTGAATGAGCTGATACTGATGTTGATGGTTTATTATAGCCCAGCTTTAGATCTTTCGGCATTTTTTTTCATTATTTATCGATGTTTTAAATGTAAACCGTATTTTGCCAAATATGACGATAAGCAAACCCCCTCATTGCCATTGAGGGAGGCCTATATCCTCACTGTAGGATATACTTCCTACGGCTGAAACGAACGTAGGAACAAAACCATTCGCAAACGTAGACTTGTTAATGAAAACAGAGCAATAAACAATGAATATGGCAATTAAGACGGACCGCGCCATCTTAAATGCAAGTGTTGCCTGATTTACTGGCACATCCGTTATGTTTGCATCGATACAACCTACACAACCTTGCTGTAGACTATTTTGTTAAAACCTTTATGGTGTTGCGTAGTCATATTTCAGCCTCACGCAACTAGTAATAATCTAGATTAAAAATAAAAATAAAACCCTGATTTCTGATCTTTAGTTCCCTTAAAAGTAAAAAGTTATACTATTTGTAGTGCACGTTATAAAATAGTATGACTTTTTACTGTGATGCGCTTTCATTTGAGACCCAACTCGAGTATATTTGCAGATTTTCGGTTTTGCTTTCCCACTTTTACCCTCATAACTTTTAAACGATTCAACTGATTGACATCAAACATGTCTAAGATCACTCACGCGAAACACACCTTACATACAAAAAAAAACTAAATTTTAAATTATGCTTTCGAAAGCTATGACGCTACAGACAGACAGAAACTTACTACCCCCTCTTTTTTTGTCGGGGGTAAAAAATTTTTTTTTTTCGTATTTTTGGCTGATTTCTTGGTTTCTCACTTTAGTTTCTGTGTCATTTTGTTACTCAGTCTGTTTGTGTCAGGAGCCTATTTATGTGCTAAAAAGGTTTTAAATCTATGAATGGAGGTGAGGTACCGTAAACGTAGTCTGTCATTTTTATATACACTTTAAGTGTGTCCAAAGAGAATAATCTTTATGTTTACGTATGTCCTTTGTATGTCTATTAAACACCATGAAGGTTTAGTATTACCTTATGAAAAGAGTTCGGTCATAATTGTATACTCGTATTTGGATCGTAGTGAGTTCCAGAACTTTAAAATAAGAATTCGAATTTCAAACCGCTGACATTGACACGACATTGACAGTGGGATTCAAAAATCGAAGGTTTTGCTAAAGAAATTTTTTATTGTTTTGTTGTTCACGATACGTTGTTGTCTTTCCGAATATTATTTCTTGGTACTAAAATTCATTAAACAAAAAAACAATACCCTATATTATTTATAAATAAGTAAGCATAAGTTGTTAATGTTAACCTAATATCTGTATATTACGTCTTCTTATTTCGATAATTAAAGCAAACATTTTAATATAATTTTCTTCCACAGGTAACGTCAACATCGCATAGAGTGAAGACTTAACACGTTGAATCCCCGAGTCTCGAAATGAGCCCCAATTTAAATATTCACAATAAGTGAATAATTCCTTAAGCGGCGGATTTGACGTCAGCTGTAAACTCTCAAGCCTACTCGAGCCTTTGTGAGTTAGGGCTGACTCATAATGCAATAACCGACAGACATACATATATTTATTTAGGTAAGTACTTAAATTGTATTTATAAGAAAAATAAATTATAACATTGTACATTATTGAGGTATTTGAAATAATAACTTTTTATACTTATAGGTATTTAAAAAGTAACTTAGATAAGTTTACGTATTTTAAGAAGTTATAAACTGTGTTTTTGTAAATTATATGAAATTACTGTGACTTTCACTAAATTCGTTAAATGTAATGCTAAACAAAAATACCAAAATTATTTGTTTTTTTTTCATTATAAAACTATAGGTTGTTAGTATGATATAGGTTAGTTAGTTAGTTTTGTTTCAGTACTAAGAGCGAGATCGCCTAGCCCAGGTTATAATAATACATACTTAAAAATAGACTCAATACAAATTGAATTTTGTTCTATGTATCATATGTATGTATATACAAAAAACTATCTATGTAGTATAATACTAAAAAGTATCTATGTAGTATACCAGTCACCTAACATCCATAGTACTCTGCTTAGTTTGGGGTTAGGTGATGCTGTGTGAGTAGTCCGGAAATATTTATATTAAATTTATTTAAATTGTAAATAAAAAGTAAAATTGTTTGTATGTTCTGCAAGCACTTTTCTCCTTGGTCTGGGTGTTTAATATGTATAGTAAAAATATCACTATATATGTATGTATAATATATTAAGTATATCAGATATCTAGTGCCCGTAACACAAGCTTAGAGCTTACCAGGGGGCTAAATGTTGTGTAGATTGTCCGGAAGTATTTATTATTATTTTTATTTATTTGTAAACTATAAGGTGTACAATTCAGTTTGTATTGAGTTTATTTTTTCTATTTCGTATTAATCATAAGATTCAGTTACTTAAAACAAACATTTTATTTGAATTTTCCGGTAGATTAATGACATTTTTCAAATAACAAGTAAATTACAATACAATACATTTGATTGAACAGCAATTTACAAAACATAAAATTAAATATACATTTAATAGAGTCACAATGGGCGGCCTTCACTAAAAATGTTTTCTACCAGACAACCTTTGGATGGACTGAAATAAATGACAAAAGACGGATGAGGCAAAATTAGTAAGTATTAACCCTACACTGCATGTCACCTTAGAATCCGCGTATTGTCTTGACGTCATCATTCACTGAAAATTCTGACAATACCGGATTAGACACCCTTTATAAATATTCATTCGGAGCTCGCGAGTTTTGTTGTTCGCAACAGATGTGCTCTAAACTCGCTTAACAATACAGTTGCAGACAATTTCTGATGTCAGATTTCAGATCATAAGTCAGGGAGACAATGTCGGACGAACAAAGGATTGAGACAACTTTAACTTGTTATAAACACTGAGCTTGAGAAGGCGAGTTTTGGTTGGATATTATATAGAAGATTGTGAATTCAAGTTAGTTTCAAACCTTGTTTTTTTTGTGATAAGCCTTCATTTGACTACAATCTCACATGGTGTAAAGTGAGGATGTGGTCTAAGATGGGGCATGAAGACCTAGAACGTAGATGGCTTCTCCGGGCCACATTGCGAAACACGAAAAAATCGCTTCACAACAAAAGTCCGTTCTGCCACAGAATATACGGAATAGTATCGGAATTTAAACCCCCTACATTACATTTTTTTTTTAACTATGTCAAATAACCTTTTCTTTCTCTTTAATTAGACCTTTGCCCAGCACAAAAACAGAATAGGCTAAAGAAAAAATAAATACTTAATTCTTCTGTGAGTGTGTATGTCACTGAACTTCTCTCAAACGACTGGACCGATTTTGATGAAATTTTTTGTGTGTGTTCAAGGGGATCTGGGAATGGTTTAGATTAAAGAAAAAAAAAATTAAAACCCGTGCGAAGCCAGGGCGGGCCACTAGTATATAATTATATAAAAATAAATTGCTGTTCGTTAGTCTCACTAAAACTCTGAACCGCTGAACGGATTTATCTTATCATAGTCTTGAAATGTTGAGGTCTAGGGAAGGTTTAAAATGCGAGAAAACATCGAATAATAATTTCCGGGAAAAAAATTTGAATAAAAACCCGTGGGAAGCCGTGGTGGGCCGCTAGTACTGGATAAATATTACTGGATGATTGACATCTCTACTTATAATAAAAAACTGATGAGTTTATTGATTTGAAAGCGGAAACTGGTCCAATTTAAAAAAGCTAATGTTATTAGTTCAGTCTTAGATATCGCATATATCGTGAAAACTATTTTTACTACGAATATACGCTGTTCCCGCGGTAAATTCCCCATCAGGGATAGAAGAAATCTTAGGATTTTATGTCTCCTTTTCACTGTTTTAAATGATCCCTTTGCCCCTAAATATTTAAAAGACCTATTCCACTTCCTCTCTGATAATCACAACAAAACTCTCCGATCTTCTGATAATCTCCTTCTTTCTATCCCTCTACTTAACACTTCATATCTAGGCAACTCATTCTCCGTGGTAGCTGTTCGATTGTGGAACGACTTACCCCTGGATTTGCGTAAGTTAGATTCCAAAGAGACTTTTAAACGCTCCCTAAAGGAACACTATTTGAAACGACAGGATCAATAGCATTCGACACATGATTTCATACCAATTTTGTTCGGTACTTTCAGTATTTTCAGTATTTTGATTTTTAATTGTTATTTTTATAATGTTTTTATTTATAATTCGTAAACTAAATTTTTATTTTGGAAATACTTTCAATATATTATTACTGTATAACAGCACGCCAACAATGTTAGCAACCAATACAGGTTGGCAGGTAGAAAATGCCTAGGCATTAAGCCCACCTTTTTGTACAAAGTTTTTTGTTCAAATAAAGTATTAAAATAAATAAATAAATAAATAAAACACCGGCAACGCCGTAGCGAGTAAAGCTAATTGAAATAAATGTAATAATGATGAATACACAATGAATTCGAGGACCTTCTTCTCTCTATCACTATTTTTCTCGATAAAAGAACCTAAGTATTTTAACCACTAGAGACCATGACGTCATTAAAGACAGCGATAACCTTTTATGAAGTCAACCTTATTTTTCAGAATATTATATTTTTGGGTAAAATAAACATTAAGCAATAGTTTTAAACGAATTTCCAAATTTTGTCAACTATAGGTACTATTGTAGTAAGTAATCTTACTGTAATATGAGTTTACGATGCCTGATAAAATTAAAGTTTTCCCTACGTCGCATTTTTTTTACTATTATACATTTTATATCATCATCATCACCCTAAAAAGAAAAACCCCCGATTTTAATGCCTCAATTTCCTTAAAAGTAAAACACCATAATATTTTGTAATGTGCACGCTATGCGCTTTCATATGATACCTCACTAAAGTATATTTGCAGATTTTCGGTTTTCCTTCCCCACTCTCACCCCCATTACTTTTAAACGGCACAACCGTTTTTCATGAAACATGTCAAACACTCGCGCCAAACTCGACTTTCATAGAAAAAAAAAAACAAATTAAAATCGCTTTATCTGTTTGGGAGATATGATGTCCCAGACAGACAGACACTTCAAACTTATAACACCCCTCTTTTTTGGTCGGGGGTTAAAAACGTTACTCATATGAACAGATTTAGTGGTATTTTTCAGAACCTTATATTTTTTTTAAATCATTTATTTATTTAAACAGGGTTTTGAAAGCATGTCACCCTTATAAACTAGAGAACCTTATATAAAAACCCTTTTTGGGAGTACCAGGATTCTTTTTCAGTTTAAAATAGTGCGTGGGGCCATGAAGCGTGCTTTCCGCCCGGCCGAGCGTGAAGATACGAGATATCGCGCCTCGCTGCCCGGCCAGCGATAGTTGCCGACAGATCAACAGACGGCAGACGAAGTGTTAACATTGTGTTAGTTATGATGCCTCGAAATCTTGTTATGTTTGCGTTTGTAAACAAAATGGAGACTTAATGCACAAATATTCTAAATTTCTATAGAAAAAATTAAGACGAATAACGTAGCTTTAAGCCGTGTTGGCTAAGTGGGAGGACACTCGACTTCCATTCCGAAGGTCGTGACTCAAACCCCGCCACGCACCTCTGGATTTTTCTTCTTGAGAAATTTATGTGCGCTTTAAACACTTGCTTTAACGGTGAAGGCAAACATCGTGAGGAAAACGGCATGTTCTGAGAACTTTAAAGAGTTTGAAGGACATGTGACATTCACCAACCCGCACTTGTACAGCGTGTTGAATTGAGGCCTAATCTCTCTCGTCAAGAGAGAAGTCCCTGTGTCCCAGCAGTGGGAACGTTAATAGGGCGATGATGAACGTAGCTAGCAATGCGGAACACAGACCCACGTCTTCCATTATACGCATGAATGTTCTGACCAACTAAACTAACCTCGCCACTACGTCATCGCTTTAATATCTTCTACACTTGCAACTACGAGTTACGCCGTACTAGCGACATCTAGGAGAACATCATAGGGCTGTTCTACTCCCATATCTATACGATGTCATGATTTTTCTACACAAATTCAGAAAATTATTTTCAACATATTAGTGGGGTTAATCACTTTGTAAAAACATAAAATACTTAATGGACTGTTTGGTTTTAGTGATATTAATTCTAAAACATTGAAACTATTTTTTTTCATTATATCCTGAGTTACATATTATATATAAAGTGTATTTTCGAATTTAAAATTCATAAAAACACATTACAAAAAATAAATTTTTAATAGGCATTGGTACCGAAATTTTATTTTCTTTTTCTTTTTAAGCTAGGTAAACTATCTAACTTTCAAATGAGACTAGTTTGAATAAAATACACCGTTTACTCAAACAGAAACAAAGAAAAAACCACAGACGACGTAGTTTTAATTTAAAAAATATTAAATCGCCTTTTTTTTAAATAGCCAACATTTTCATTTTTTTAAATGAAAAACAGAAAAAATTATGTCTTGTATCCGCACTTTTCCTTTGATCTTGATCAACAAAACAAAACCATTTTGTTCGACAAAACCATTTTGTATATTGTTCTTATATACGTGAAAACTTTTCTTTGACTTACTGTTACATTATGTTGTATTAGCTGTTTGTTTTCCTTGTAATAAATAAATAAATAACTAATATCTAATATATACAATTCTTCTGTCACGGGGTGCGTAATCGAACTCCTCCGAAACGGCTTGACCGATCCTCATGAAATTTTCTGAGCATATTGAGTAGGTCTGAGAATCGGCCATCATCTATTTTTCATTTTGCAAAACAACGTTTGCTGGGGTCAGCTAGTAATATTATAAAGTTCCACGATTGATCTTAAAATAAGGCTATAAGTGTGACACTCTCAGGAGAGACGGTTCTCGATGACGTCTTAATGTGGAAAAACACATACGCACCCTTATTTATTTATGTACCCAATTTTTTATGTTATATAAGCCTTTATTTGACCAAAATCTTACCAGATGTAAAGTGACGATGTGGTATAAGATGGGGCATGAAGACATAGGTAGATGTTTTCTCCGGAACACATTACAAAACACGATAAAATCGTTTCACGCACTGGCCCAGCCCGGAGGGTGGTGACAAGCCGCGGCCGAAGCCTACCACCAGAGACTGTTCATAGCACCACCCGGAGGTCACGTGTAAGGATTCAGAGGGTTATCATATCACTTACGGACGTAAACAGACAAAACCTCCAAAACCTACATCCACCGCGAACCTTCACAAAGTCGCCAGTCGATCTAGTCGTTTAGACCTCACAATTATTAATTATGATTAATTAATCCAGCAAAATTTTCAACAAACCTAATTACGGATTTCAAACGCTTAGCTCAGTTGGAATGCTTAATGAAGCGGATGTAACTCGGAACTATTTACCGTCGGTTATTTACCAAATATCAATATTGCATCGTCCATCTATCCACCGATTATGACTGCTCACGACCCGACTCTGTTTACAAATAATTAATTGTCCATCGCAACTGTGGCAACGACATAACTGCTGGTATTCATCAACGCAAATACATTTCCGATATTACGAATTAACAAGCGAAACTCGACCGTGCTCACTTTCCATAAAAATCATAATCTTATCACCGAACATACCTGGCCAGTTGCGAATGGTCATAACGAATTTAAAAACAGATTAATTTTATTCAACGTGAAATAGGGAATATATTGGCTTGGATTAGTTAAACGACTGCTGTTGCAAAAGATAGCGTAACATCCAATTTTAATGCAATGGAAATTTAACGTTATTTCATTCGCTATAAAGTTGGATATTTGTTTCGTTGGGATGTGAGTTAGGGGAGGTAGGGGTAAACTGATACACAGGGTGGCAGAATCGCTGCAGCGCGTGTCCGTGAATAATACCCCGCTAAAGGGCGATTAATGTCCAGCGTGAGTCGATTGGCCGTTAACTCTGCTCATATGCGATAAAGGCAGTATTGGCGTTTAAAACTATAAAGTTGTACGGTCACATTTTGCAGCACTTTTACAGGGTTTAATTTAAACTTGGTGCTATACGGTTGAACTTTGCACTTTGGGTGTATGGGCATTTTATTAAAAACACTGTAAGAGTATTTTTCAAATTATTTTATCCTTATTATTATTTATATACCTAATAAGTTCGATTTATTATTTCAAATCAAAGCCTTATTCGATTTAAATCTATACTTCGACTATTGTACAGCGTTTATAGATTACTGTAACTCTAATCCTAATTAGCCCAAAATCCAACCCATACCATCACATCCATTATGTTTCATTAAGTAGATTCTCGTGGATTAAAGTAAATACCAAACAGTAAATCAATGGAGCTTGTCTAGTCAGGTTAATCAAATGTATCCACTGAGGTTTGCGAATATGCACAACGTAGGTACTGTCGCGTGCAATGTTTAGGAAGGTTGACTTTAATAATTGTAAATTAATTTTGTACAACATTATGTTTGTTAAGACAATGTTATCTGGGCGATAGAAACTAGAAGGGTATTATAAGACTACACTCGTAAGAAAACAAATGACTTATTGAGATACTTTTTATCACATACATAATCTTTCGAAACATTATAATTAGTAAAATTGAATTAAGTTTGTGAAGTTCGCTTAGTTTGCTAAACACTTGTGTGCTGACCAGTCACGATAATACCTAGTTCATGTGAGCGCATTCCTCGCAAGCCCTCATTGCGGGTCTCCACTCCAACCGACCGGCAACTGCGAAGATAATCTAATTAATTATTCGACCTGACTAGATAACCAAAACCCTCATGTGAGATTGCTAGAACAGACTACGAATTTCAACAATCGAATTAGGTATTAATTTTGAGCGACCGCTTGTGCCCCCAACCTCCTTAATGTTGAAATGAAGGTAGCAAAACGGAAAATAAATTGCCATTTTTGTTACCTCCAAGACATCGTTTTGTCATTCAAACACAAACACCCCATAAAGAGGCGTTCAAACAGCGATGAGAAATGGCACTCATCATTTCAACGCCATTTTTATGAGCGCAATTTCTTTCGAATAAAAACGAAAAATCGCGCTGTCTTTATAAAAACATCTCTTCAATTGTCATTCATGGCGGCGACGCGCGTATTTGTCACGCGGTATGTCGGATCGCGTTCCAAATATAAAAATGCAATTTTAAAAAACCCGCCATACGATTCGAATTCGAACCCTAACAATAAAAAGTAAATGCGCGGCGAACGTATCAAACGCAGAACCACGCGTGAGGTTTTTACCCAACGCCCGCTTTTGATTACCCGTTCGCAGATAAAAATATTGTCTCTGGTTTCGCGGTTGGAAATTTGAATTTATATTTTTGGTTGTGAAAATACTTATATCAATTACAAGTAAAAGCGAAACCGCGAAACCGCGGATATTTAATTATTAACAACAAACAATGTTCCATATTTGCTTTTGATATCCGAATTATTTTACATTTTTCTTATATAATTATTTATGTAGAGGAATTATTTATTTATTAAGAAAGAACACCCAACCCAAGATAACACAAAATAAAAACATAAAAAAATCAGGACTAAAAGGATTAAATGCGATGTGTTCTCGTAATAACAGGGAATCACATCGAGTACAATATAAAATGGCAACAGACAGTTAAATAACATTATCACAAAATATAATTTTATTTTAAAAGTTTTAATTATATAGGTATATTTAGATATTATATATATAACACATCGCATCAACGGTAAAAAGAACTCAAAAAAAAATGAGAAGAAGAAGAATGACTTGTACTTATATTAAAATATATTTGGCAAATAAATTGCTGATTTGATTTGAACCTCAAACTTACTACACAATACTATGATTGTATCTTTGCCGATACATTGCAATATCCCCACCAATAAAATTTCGAAAGCAAGTATATAACCTTGTAAGAACGTATTTTGGTATTCTCTGCGATTGCGTCGTCAAGATCACATCAGCCGAATATTATAATAGTATAATGGTGTCAGGTGCTGTTGTTTCAAGGGAGACACCTCTAGAGTAGGGATGGGATTTGTCTGCTGCTTGTTGACTCAAAAGGTCTTTATCGATAGAATATTTTTATGTGGTCAATTTAGAATAATAATAAGTTAAATTTTACATAATCAGTATCAGTATTACATACTGTCTGAAGTTATTGGCACATATAAGTGTACCTACCTATTTGATAATCAAGCAAAATGCTCTTGCATGGACAGAAAAACAGTTACATTACTCTGTGGCTCGGTGGATGACGGTCAGCCAGAGGCGCAATGGGTTGCAGGCTCGATTCCCGCCGGGGGACCACATTTAGTACACACAGTTCTGGTTTCGGTTTTTAGTGTTTCCTATGTATAACATGTATCTATATATTAGGTCCTTACATATGAAATTGGCGTTTTGTATGGGAGGAACAAAAAGTCGAATATTTTTTAATATAATATATTTAATTAATCAAAGTATGAACCATTATTTTCTATGCACTTTTGCCATCTTATAGGTAGTTCATTGATCCCTTTACTAAAAAAACCAGTCGGACGGGAATCAATAAAATCTTTGAAGGCGATTTGGACTGCCCCATCGGAGTTGAATTTTTTCCCTTGCAAGAAGTTATCCAAATTTCGAAAAAAATGGTAATCTGTTGGAGCAAGGTCCGGGGAGTACGGAGGATGTCTTAGACTTTCCAATTGAAGCTCTTCTAATTTAGTAGCCGTCTGTTGCGCAGTGTGTGGTCTAGCGTTGTCGTGAAGCAGCAGTGGCGTGGAGCGATTGACCAGCCTAGGTTGTTTAGCCGCTAGCTTTTCCATCATGGTTTGCAATTGCTGACAATAGACATCAGCCGTAATAGTCTGGCCAGATTTGAGAAAACTGTAATGAACAATACCGGCACTAGTCCACCAAACGCTTACAAGTAACTTTTTTGGGGTTAATTTTCGCTTGGGGCAGGATTTGGCTGGCTGGCCAGGATCCAACCATTGCGCTGAGCGCTTCCGATTATCGTAAAGAACCCATTTTTCATCACAGGTAATGATTCGGTTTAAAATACCTTCATTATTGTGCCGGTTTAGTAATGTAACGCAGCAGTCGACGCGCGTTTGCCGGTTTGCTTCAGTCAATTCGTGAGGTACCCACCTTTCAAGCTTTTTAATCTTCCCAATTTGCTTCAAGTGAATTAAAACAGTTTTATCACTAACACCGCAGCCTGCAGCTAACTCGGACGTGGTTTGCGATGGATCCGCTTCCACAATAGCCTTCAACTCTTCATTATCAACTTGAGTCTCAGGCCGTCCACGGGGCTTGTTCTGCAAGTCGAAATTTCCAGAACGAAAACGTTGGAACCAAAAACGAACTGTGTTTTCTTTTGCAACACGACCGCCATACACATCATTCACCCTTCGAGTTGTTTCCGCAGCACTAGTGCCACGGCGGAACTCGTACTCGTAAATAATGCGATATTTTAAGTTTTCCATTTTGTAAAATGAGTGACGCAAACAGAAAAAAACAGAAGAAAAAAAACAAATGAATGACGATCATCGAAGCACAAATACATGAGTCTATAGCTGTACAAATTTGAATTTGGAATTCCTTACCAAAGAGGAGAAATTTGTGATTAAAGTGGCCAGTACGAAAAACGCCAATTTCATATGTAAGGACCTAATATTTACAATGATCCTGATGAACCTGTGTGAATCGTTCGGAAATTTATTATTTATTTAGGTATTAAGTTAATGTTCTAGGAATACAGTTTATGACATCAACAATTTTGTAAAATAATTTAATATTTCTGAATTACTAAAATAAAGGATAAATGTATTTTGTCAGCATTTAACTATTAGGCCGACATAGTACTATTTGTATGTTTTTATATGTTAATCTTTCTTTATACATTTTCTTTTTGGAGTGAAACTTCTTTAGAATCGTTGTGATTTCAGACCGGATGCAACGGAAATACGTCATGGAAGCCAATCTTAAACGCTAACAAGGTTATGCAACTTTCCGGAACGCCAGTACTTGGATGGGTGACCGCCCGAACAAAATCTTTTTGCACAGTTGTTTTTTTTTATTGATCTCATTCTTTTGTCGATTTACTGAAGTTTCACTTCTACCGTGTGTGAATCACACACACACACCTTTTTTTATTTAGTGTTGTGGATTGTATTATTCCTACACTCTCGTCTATGTATGGCGCTAGGGGTAGCGAGGTTCGATTCCTGCCGATGGTTAAAGTGTTTGTATGTTCTGCAAGCACTTTCTCCTTGGTCTGGGTGTTTCATATGTATTATAAAAATATCTATATATGTATGTCTATTATATTAAGTATATCAGATGTCTAGCACCCGTAACACAATCTGAGAGCTTACCACGGGGCTAGATGTTGTTGTGTGGATTGTCCGGAAATATTTATTTATTTAAGAATCACTATCGATATCGATAAAACCGATATTCTAACATTTCGGCACAACCCTACAGACGCAGCGACGCTATCTAAGCGGGGTTTAGGCTCGTGATATGAAAGCAGAGTGACGTCGCACTCAACTCTTCTAACTGTATTATTGTGGAACAACTTCGCGATGCCGCTTTTATTGCTCTGTGGATTGTGGGCTTAGCTTTACTGGAGGAGACACTGTGTTATCTGTGTAGGATGGTGATCATTTTTATGAAACCTTTTGCCTAATATCTTTTAACTAATGGCTGAAAAGAAAAATAAACGAATGTCGTGAAGAAGCGCAACGACTTTTTAGGCTGTGAGAGAAATCAATAAAAATGTATCTTTTATTTTAACACAATCTTAATTCTTACGACCAGCAAAATAAAATCAACATTTTAAATAGGTAATATTTAAAACACGAATAAAAAGGTCAAGTTACCAATTGTAGACAAATTTTAATTAGAGTAGACAAATAAAAATTTATTTCATCAAGTTGCAATTCAATTCATTGCAATTTCGTATAATTGGACTGCGCTGAAAGCGTCAGTTTGCCAGTGTCAAGTTAAATAAAATAATAAAGTGGAAAACATGTTACTCAGTTGAACGCCATTTTTCTATGTGGTTGCAAGTAAGTTAATAATTTTGAAAACTGTCAAAGCACAGAAAAGATAAGACATTTTTATTCAAAACGCTTATACAGAGTCCTAACATCAACTTGATTTGCATTTTTATATATTTTTTTATTTAAATTGCTTAGCGTCAAGTTGATGTACTGTATCACATTGTACAGTGTGTTTATGGCACGCTGGTCGACACTGTCTATGCAGAATGCCAAATAGGAATATTCATAGATTTTACGAGTGTTTGCCAAACTATCATATAATCATAAACGTTATGATGTTTCGCAAAACTAAAGACGACCTCTATGGCTCTGGGGGGAGGTAGGCTAATGAGGTAGCGGGTTCGATTGTCGTTGAGGGACCAGATTTTGTACATCTGTATTTGTGATTTTGTGCTATGGTGCTATGGTATAGTAATTTTTTTATGTCATAAAATTGCTATTCCTTTTTCTGATTTCAACTATTTGTAAACATAATATTAAACACTAGCGGCCCGCCCCGGGCACGCATGGGTAAAAAAAGTTCCCGGCAATTTTTCCTTATTTGCTCACCGTTGGGACCTACCCTGGACTACGACAAACATTGTAAAACCAAAATCAGCTCAATCGGCCCAGCCGTTCTCGAGTTTTAATCAGACCAACGAACAACAATTCATTTTTAACCCCCGACCAAAAAAGAGGGGTGTTATAAGTTTGACGTGTCTGTCTGTCTGTCTGTCTGTCTGTCTGTCTGTCTGTGTGTCTGTCAGTCTGTCTGTGTCACCATAGCTCCCGACTGGATGGAGCGATTTCAATTTAGTTTTTTTTGTATGAAAGGTGAGTTTTGCGCGAGTGTTCTTAGACATGTTTCATGAAAATCGGTTGGGCCGTTTAAAAGTTATGGGGGTGAGAGTGGGGAAGCAAAACCGAAAATCTGCAAATATACTAGTGTGGGGTATCAAATGAAAACGCATCGCGTCCACATTACATAATATTATGTTGTTTTATATTTAAGGAAATTAAGGCATTGGAATCGGGGGTTTTTCTTAAATTTAAAATTTAGATTATTTTATTATTTATATAGATAGATATTTTTATTGATAGATAGATAGATAATTTAATTACCTAATATTATTTATTTATCTACCTACATTTATAGGTACAATGGTATGATGCAGTCTGATTTAGAATGTATAATTATGTCTATTCTGTTACGTCTTAGTAGATGCCTGTACTATAGAGTTTTTATTTATATTGTATGTCCGAAATGGATACAACTGTTGGAACCTATGTTAAGTTTAAGACAATCAATAATAATCAATGTAAATGCACATTTGTTCAATACAATATTATATTCTTAATACCTATTTTAAATGTGTCTGTTTGTTTGTCCGTCTTTCACGCAAAAACTACACAACCTATTTGAACGAAACTTCGTTCGTAGATTCTCTTAAGCCCGAGTGAGGACATATTCCACTTTTAACCAAAAAAAAAAACATTTTGCGGGAAAATCACAGGGATCACAGCACAGCTAGCTTTGTACAAAACGCAAAAGGTAAGACCCGATCCACACCCAAAAAATAAATTAATTCAAACATACTAAGCCCCAACATTTATTTAATGGTGATTAGCTAATGTTGAAGAGGCGATTACGAATGAAAAATGATCATTACGATGGTTTAATTAAAAAGCCCCGTATGAGCTCTTTATTCCGACTTTGATTAATACAACCCGTGACAGGGACTACTTATAAATCTCATAATAATATTATATGCATATATGAGTAAGTAATATATTAATGTGAAAGGTGTGCTTTAAGGAGTAGACAGGGATATAATGTCGACAGAAGTGGCACTAAAGAGGGATGTTAAACCGACTCGAAAAAGGCGGTTCTCATTTCAACGAGTGATTTTATTTATTTTATTTTATTTTACATGTTGGAAAACTAACAGCTTTTTAGTGTTAATAACATGATCACTTATTTTTGTTTGTTATTTTAGATTAGTTTCTCCGTAATAGCATAATAAAAAACTGATTTAGTTTCGTTTATGAAGTTGGTGCTATTTAAATTTGAGCTCGTGGTTATTTTTTTGAGCTATGAACGAAATTAGTGGATATTCGCTGAAATATAATTTTATGTGAAACGAAAAAAAAAATTAATTCATATTCAACTTCGACTTGACGAAAAAGATAGCTGGATGCTACCCTACTCATGTAACATAATTACATTCAATTAGAATTAGGTTTAAAATTATTCAATGTATAAAATATAATGAAATCTTAGTTAGGGAATTATTATAATGTACACAAAAAACTAGTTTTGTTGGTAACGCATCTACATTTCCATAACTTGAAAGATATATGATTCAAACCTCTTCATTAAATTGACAAAAATAGATCAAACAGCTATCTAGGAGACAAGGTCAAACCTTTAAAATAGTTGGTATTTTTTTAATTGATCCACATATAGTTGATTGATTTTTGTTAAAATTATACTTGCTTAGGTATTTTAAAGAATGTATAATAGTAGGAACTTCTATTTGTTATGAAATTACGACGAGAATACTAGTACTTTTAAGGGTTCCGTACCTAAGGACAAACAAACAGAGTCCCTGTTTGTTTGTCTGTCTGAAATTTTAAGGGACGATGTATTTATGTTGCTGCTATGACAACCAATACTGAAAACACATTATAAATAGGTAGGTACTTATATAAAGGGGCTCCCATACAAAAAAAATATTATTTCATAGTTAAGCAACGTTGCGCTATTTGGATGGAAAAAAATGTTGGTGTGTTTTTTATTGCAAAATGTGTATAAACTTTACATCCTAGGTGAAGTATGAGTCCATGTCATATATATCAAATTTATTAACTAGAATTAACTAAAAATAGACTTTAGACATTTCGTTAGCTAAATTACATTTCCGCAGACATTCATGTAACGTCTTCATATACCGTTTTAACCCTTCGAACGTCAAACCAACACAATACATCCCATTACGTAAGCAGACATCTAACTTACGCGACAGTTTCGCGCAATAATAGCAACGAAACTATTTAGCGAAGTTTGCAGCGTCAATAGAGGCGCCACCTAGCGAATAATTCATTTACGTGAGCAAACTTTATCTTTGTCGGCGGTTGATTTGACAGCTCAGGGGAATACTGAGATGTCAGTCTATTCTCTGTGTTTGTTTCGTAGTTTTATATTGTAGGAGTATTTAGGAATAGGTAGAACGAGATGGACGCTATTTTCACGCTATAGGTACTCGTAAGTCATAATTTCAGGGGTAAGATATTTTAGGCTAGTCAAAGCCCGCCCCCCCTCCCCCCCCCGTTCGTTTCTCTCTGTTCTGCTTTCGCTTTACTTTATCTACTACTAAAAACTACACAAAATTTGTTTATTTTTGTTTTCATTTAACCACAATCTCAGCTGATGTAAAGTGACGATGTGGTCTAAGATGGGGCATGAAGACCTAGATACATAGAAAACACCCAGACCCGAAACCAGAAATTGTAGATCGCACAAAATCTGGTGCCCCGGCGTTATGTAATTGGTGGACGTTAGTATACTTCACAAACCGAATTATTTTTTCGGCGACTTTGTGTATCCTAGCGAAGAATATACACATACGTATACTGCTTTTTATAATCCATAAATACCATATATTAAAGTCAAGTTTGTCCATTTGTACACACAATTTCGGCCATCCCCGCCGGCGTAGGGCGCATTCACTTAATTACACAGATTATAACTTGACACTTTGTTGCCGCGGGTTAGCCTGACTGATACGGCTTACCAGTAGCAGGTTTGATTACGAATGTCATTTATTTCAGATTTAAATTTTGACAGCTGACATATGAAAAGGGTTGCGTATCTGTGGAACTTGATTGGAGCTGGTGGACTTTTTTTACTGGAATAATATCAAATACATTATTAGTATATTTTTTTTGTAAACATTAAAATTGACTTTTTCTAACAAACACATATCTTAATTTATAAAACTAAGTCGTCTTTGTTCGAACACTTTTAACTCAAAACAGCGCATTGCTCAGAGCGATTTTAAGGGTTTTTATTTTTTTGTATTTGTCTCTGTCCCGAATAAAATAATAAGTATTAGATACTTACAAGACATAACAATTCAATCTTGTAGGTTAATAAGATTATTGTTTTTGTTAAAACTTGAAACGGGCAACATACCATTACTTTATAAATAAATTTGACGAACAACAAATAAATTTGACAAATCGTTTGAGCCGTTTTAATGTTATGAGGGGTGAAAGTGGGTAAAAGTAACCGAAGTCCTGCGAATACTCAAGTGTAGTCTTAAATTAAAAAATATATTTAAATATCTTTCCGGACAATCGACACAACATCTAGCCCCGTGGTAAGCTCTACGCTAGTGTTACGGGCACTAGGCATCTGATATACTTAATATAATATCTAGACATACATACATAGATATTTTAATTATACATACATAATTAAAGCCTTATTACACATTACCTTTTACTTATAAGGAAACTAAGGTTTTGTAAATTTATAATGTTGATTATACTTACATACCTACTGTACAATATAACAGTACTAGTAGTGCCCCGCGGTGTTACCCGCGTTTAAATGTATTGTCCCGCGGAATTACATATTTTCCCGGGATAAAAGTATCCTATGTTACTTCTAATACCTCCAAGAATATGTGTACAAAGTTTCATGATGAT
Source organism: Gymnoscelis rufifasciata (assembly GCA_929108375.1). NCBI lineage: Eukaryota > Metazoa > Arthropoda > Insecta > Lepidoptera > Geometridae > Gymnoscelis > Gymnoscelis rufifasciata. Next base: position 2,912,842 of record OV815302.1, on the reverse strand, counting down.
CGGTTGAGTAGTTTTCGCGTGAAAGCGTCACAAACAAACTAACATTCACATTTATAATAGTATAGGATTCATCTTAAGTTTATATTATATTACTTGCTTTAACCGCGTAATAAGGGATTTCGTCGCGGTAAAAAGCAGCTTTGTAATTTACTGGGAAAGCAGCTATGTTCGTGCCAAATTTAATCTAAATCGGGCTTCACTCGCAATAATTGATTTTCCCGCGAAAACTGATATTTTACCGCGGTAAAAAGTAGCCTATATGTTATTCTGATGTATAAGCTATATTGTGGTAAAGTTTCATTCAAATCCATTCAGTAGTTTTTACGTGAAAGAGTAACAAACATCCATACATCCATACTATCAAACTTTCGCCTTTATAATAGTAGTAGGATAAGTAATTGAGTGTCACTCGTTAGTTACGACGAGGTTGAAGACATTTTGGTAAGAGTAACTGGAATATTGGTTTTACATACAGACGGTTTATTAAGCCCTAGGTATTATATATTTTTATTTAACTTAGAAAGTTACATTTTCATTACACACACTTTAAGCACACTCACACACGCACACACAGTTATCTTTCAATAAATCTCGCAAAGAATTGTTAAAAATCCGTAATTCTCATCACGATATTTGTAAATCAAAATATTTTTAACGAAAGAAGAGCGAGGTATTCCCTACACAAGTGTGTCCTGACTGCTTTTTGGGAAGCCCCGTCCGAAAAAAGAGGGGTGTTATAAGTTTGACGTGTCTGTCTGTCTGAAACATCATAGCACCCGAACGGATCGAGCGATTTCAATTCAGTTTTTTTTGTATGAAAGGTAAGTTTGGCGTGTGTGTTCTTAGACATGTTTCATGAAAATGGTTGTACCGTTTTAAAGTCAGGGGGGTGAAAGTGGAGAAGGAAAACCGAAAATCTGCAAATATACTCGAGGGGGGTAGGTATCAAATGAAAGCGCATCGCTTGCACATTACAAAAAATTATGGTGTTTTACTTTTAAGGAAATTAAGGCAGGGGTTTTTCTTAAATTATAAATTTAGATTTATTATTTTAAAAGTAACCCCTCGGAGATACCAAGGTAAGTTCACTCAAGAGGCTTAACCCCTCCTCATGCACCGATGTCGAATCTCGAACTGCATTATCATATTAATTGAGACTGCGTCGGATTCGTAAAGCGGCTTTAGACACGAGACGGAATACCCGGATTAGATTATTTTAGTGCTGAATTTAATATGACGGTTATTGCAGGAATATGATAGCTTTGCTAGGGGTTTTGGTTTCTACGAGACAGGTATTATTCAATGGAATTATCTTTGCATTCGGATGTGAAACGATCTGCTCACATATATACTATACCAAACCTCACATAATACCTACTTACTACACTATAGGCCTGAACAGTTGCCCAAAAATATATGTTCAGGGTTTCTTCATGGGATCGAATGATATCAGTAACTCACTGAAGTGACAGTGGGTAAAAGAGAGTGGTGGTCAGAAGAAAATATTAATCATCATCACCCTATTAACGTTCCCACTGCTGGGACTCAGGGACTTCTCTCTTGGTGAGAGAGATTAGGCCTTAATTCACCACGCTGGCCAACTGGTTGGTGAATGTCACATGTCCTTCAAACTCTTTAAAGTTCTCACAACATGCCGGTTTCCTCACGATGTTTGCCTTCGCCGTTAAAGCACGTGTTTAAAGCGCACATAAATGTCTCAAGAAGAAACACCCAGAGGTGCGTGGCGGGGATTGAACCCACGACCTTCGGAATGAAAGTCGACACGGCTTAGAAAATATTAAAAAAAATTTAATTTATAAATTAGGTAATAGCTTTATTTTTGAATGAGCTACTAATTTTACCGGTGATATTTTTTGAAAAATAATCTAAATGACACAGTAATTATAATTTTTTAGTCATCTACCCAATTAGTAGATAAAATAGGTAGATAGACCATTTTAATTATAATACATTTTAGCAAAAGTTGGGGTTTAAGCGAAGGCTTATTTTACCATTAAATTTTGTACTATTTCTTTTTACATTGTTACGAAACATTTGTATAAATAAACTAAAGTCTTAGATCAACTCGTTAAAGCTTTGTAAAGTTAATTAACGGGTATTGTTCAAAGATTCTTTTATTGATTAATCAGTTATTGTGTTAAAAGGAATATCTATTTTATTTTACATCTTTATAGTTATTATATTATTTTATAGTATAGTAAAAAATATGATTTTGCATGAAAATAATTTTATAACATCAATTTTAAAATATAGAATAAAAAGGAATAATAATGAGGAGACAATAAAGAATTTACGAAATGGTTTAATTAAAAATATAGCTATACATTTCCCTACTTACTTATTATTCTATCTATCAGCATATATGTATATGTATTTTTATTTTTATTATATTTGTTTTACGCCACTGTCTTTTCGCCCCTTTTATTTCCTGTCCTGTAAGGTTGCCTGGAAGAGATCGCTCATAGCGATAAGCCCGCCCTTTGTACCCTATTTTTAATTAGTTATGGTTTTTGTAAAGTTTATTTTTAATTTGTGTGGTGTACAATAAAGTGTTCTCTATTCTATTCTATCAGCAAATAACGAATTACTACGAATTATAGTTGTTTTGCCTACAATAATCCTGTCCCATCCCCAATCTTACATGTAATCTTACATCTACCACTACTCCTAATCCCATTTCTACTCTTATCTCTACGAACACTACCACTCGCACTGCAATCAAACTCCACATCCAATAACACCTCTTTCAGTTTTTCTTCATGGCTCTGTGCGTTATAAACCCTCTTTCGACTAGATGCCAACTAACTAACTACAGTCCACCGCTCTATCAACTGCCCTATGGAAGGCTCACAACGCTTTCGTAATACACAAAACATAATAATCATCAAAAAATATTGTAATATTTATATAAAAAAAATATTCCTTCGAACCGGATTTGAACCAGTGACCTATGGATGACAACTAAACAACTACAGTCCACCGCTCTACCAACTGAGCTATCGAAGGCTTACTACACTCACTTAAATGCACAAGACATAATAATCAAAAAAATACGTCATATTATGCTTATAAAAAAATATTCCTTCGAACCGGATTTGAACCAGTGACCTATGGATGACAATTAACCAACTACAGTCCACCGCTCTACCAACTGAGCTATCGAAGGCTTATGTAAAATGATATAAAACCCACACGCACTCCAGTTCGCATGCGAAGCGCGGTAGTGAAAGGTGCTCTAGTTACAAAATCAACGACGTAAGAACTGTCATTAACTGACCTAGAGAGTGGTGGAAGTGAATCACGACCTTAGTGGCTTGGTGGGAGCAAGTCCGCTTGAAGCGAAGAACCTACGTTGTCCTGGTTGTGGGTTTATATCCCTGTAAGTTCTACAAATTTTGTTTTGGATCTAGGTGTTTTAACCTTTTTTGAATAAATATTTACACTTAGAATACTGAAAGAGCGTAAAAAAGTTAACTGTAAAAATATAATTATAATAATAGTGTTTATTTCAGGTCATACACATAAAAAACCCGTAGAATCCACGCAACAACATCTAGCTCAGCCGCTCTAGGCTTTTGTTTCGGGTACTAAGACATCTGATATACTTTCTTCATATAATTGAAAAACGTAATATAGATCTCGAATCTAGAATATCAGTAATTCCTACGGTGTTTTAACTTCCATTGATTTAAAAAAATAAATAACAAAAGAGCTTAGAATTAGAGATCGCACTACTGCGTAAGCTACATTCTTTAATTGATTCGAGTTCTCTCACGATCACGGATTTCAACAATCAGTTCTATTTATTTAACCCGCCATTGACCTTTAAAAAAGTTACAACAGTTGGAGGTTTTTTCTGTTCACGTCCGTAAGTGATAATCCTCTGAATCCTTACACGTGACCTCGGGTGGTGCTAAGAACAGTCTTCAGGCTTCGGTCGCGGCTTGTCACCTCCCTCCAGGCTGGGCCAGTGCGTGAAGCGATTTTTTCGTCGTAATTTATTATTCTATGTTTTCGTGTTTCGCAATGTGGCCCGGAGGAGCCATCTACCTTCTAGGTCTTCATGCCCCATCTGAGACCACATCTTCACTTTACATCAGGTGAGATTGTGGTCAAATGAATGCTTATCAAGCATAAAAAAGTAGTTTTCATAGATAAAAAAACGTAATAAATTAAATAAAAATATTTTAAAAATGCATCAATGATATTATGATGCAGTTCGTTATCATTAATTATGCAAAAAATTACAATCTATGGCTGGGTCAGAGTGGTCACAATTCAAGATAACCAATGTATATAGGTACTTGTTCACTGTCCCTACTTATATCTAAGTATATAAATAAAAATGAATTGTTGTTCGTTAGTCTGATTAAAACTCGAGAACGGCTGAAAGGATTTATCTTTTCATAGTCTTGAAATGTTCGTGGAGGTCTAGGGAAGGTTTAAAAGGCGAGAAAAAATCGAATAATTGCCGGGATTTTTTTTTCAATAAAACCCGGGGCGGGCCACTAGTTATAAATACAATTGCACAGATCATTTTGAACTCTTTGCCAATTTTTATAAATATGAAATAGAAGTGAGATATTCTGACTTTTTCACGGAACTGCTTATATCAATTTGGTTTCATGTTTTTCAGATTATTTTGACTACTCTAAAAGCATGTATCAATTTGACTTTGACTGTAACGATTCTCCTCAATAAATATTCTTTAAATTTTTCAATGTCCAAAAATAACTAGGGATAACTAGTTGGGAGTACGAAGAAGAATCAGATTTTTTTAATTTAAGAATTTTATTGATAAATGATGGTATCCAGAATCAACTTTTAAAAAAAAATTACGAATATTGGATGAACTAAGCGAAACTCAGCGCAGATGGCGCGACTTGCACAGACAGTAAACAACTTATTTTTTAAGGTTTTAGATATTCTCACCTCTATGATCAATTATTTGTATTTATTTATTAGTACCATTCACAATCCTTGATTCGTGAAACATAATAATAAAAAATAAAACATTTATTTTGTGCCACAATAGAAAAACTTAAAACTAGAAATGGGTAATATTAACACAATTAGGCAACTTATAAGGTAGACGCTCAGCATTTACTCCAGCAGCTCAGAGCTTCCGATTACTGATATTCTGCGTCCCCTTACATTTTTATTTATTTAATAGGACCAACAACTAGAAAATACTTACACTTTCAAATACACTTAAGAATATGATGCACTAAATTATATAGGTACTAGTGATTCCTATATCTTTATATATATATATTTCTTCTGTGAGTGTGTATGTCACTGAATTTCTCTCAAACGACTGGACCGATTTTAATGAAATTTTTTGTGTGTGTTCAAGGGGATCTGGGAATGGTTTAGATTCACAATACGGTCAACTGGATATTGTTTTTTGAGACGTGGGACAGGACAACGTCTGTCGGGTCGACTAGTTTATTTATACAACTCAACTGTATTTGTTACACAATATTTTAACAATGACATAAAACCTAAAACTAAGAACAAAAAAAAATAGAACAAAATGAAATATATATATAAACATGTACAAAAACAATAACACAAATTACATTGAATCTAATCTTACATTCAAAACATTATTCAATTAAAAATATTGCCAGCAAATTTTATATAAAGGGTTAATTACATTCAGTGCGTACGTGACAGTGAACTCTTATAAATTAAGTAAAATTAAAACAATATGTTATAAATAGCCCTAACATTAACACATAGGCTTAGACTAAGATATTTTAATGAAAAATCCAGTATAATAACTAACACCTGTTCTAGTATACAAAAATGTTTAATTAATGATCAAGTTCACTCTTACGCAGTCCATATATCAACATAATTTATAGTCGCCATTCACTTTTAGCTAACAACTTTGAATTGTGACATTTTGCATAAGCCTTCGATAGCTCAGTTGGTAGAGCGGTGGACTGTAGTTGGTAATTGTCATCCATAGGTCACTGGTTCAAATCCGGTTCGAAGGAATATTTTTCGATTTTGTATATTTTTTATGTTTATTACGTCTTTTGCATTAAGAGAGTGTTGTAAGCCTTCGATAGCTCAGTTGGTAGAGCGGTGGACTGTAGTTGGTAATTGTCATCCATAGGTCACTGGTTCAAATCCGGTTCGAAGGAATATTTTTCGATTTTGTATATTTTTTATGTTTATTACGTCTTTTGCATTAAGAGAGTGTTGTAAGCCTTCGATAGCTCAGTTGGTAGAGCGGTGGACTGTAGTTGGTAATTGTCATCCATAGGTCACTGGTTCAAATCCGGTTCGAAGGATTGTTTTTTATATCACAGCTATGTAATTTCAGTTTGTTATTGAAACTCGTAATATAATGTCCATAAATATTATATACGAAACTCATAAACAAACTACCTACTAAATTTGGATTTTAATTATTATTCCTCCTCAAAGAAAGAATCTTATAAAATACTAGCGGCCCGCCCCGGCGTCGCACGGGTATAAAATATTCCCGGAAATTATTCGAATTTTTCTCGGCGTAAAAACCATCCTATCCTCTCAAGTTGGATCGAACTGCACATGGTGTGCGAATTTTATTATAAAGTGGTTTAGGAGTCCATTGAGGACAAACATTGTGACACGAGATTTATATATATTAAGATTATGTTTTTTTTTACTTTTAATGGAATAAAGGTTTTAGAACCGGTTTTTTTATTTCAATTTTTTATTATAAAATTTCTCTAACTTGCCAGTATTACTTGCCTGGCATTTGCCTACAATCAATGCATTCCCCTAGAATTTCGTAATTTTCCTAGAATTGTCTGTACGTAAAAGGATATGATAACAGAAGCATAACCATAGAGACATTTATTATGAATATTAATAACCGCAACGCAGCCGCTAACGTTACGTTGAACGTTAATTCGACGCGACAAGCCGCGACGCGTTTTGCATAACTCCACGTCTCCGTCTTAATCATTTTAATTTACGATAATTTATCAGATGAACAAGATGTGGATAGAGGATACTTGAGGTTCTGTTTTGTTGTAATTTTTAGGGTTACGTACAGGATACTTGAGGTTGTGCTTTGCCGAAATTTTTAGGGTTTTGTATCGAAAAGTAAAAGTTGAGGGATTTGAATTTTTTAGGGATGATGTATTTCTGTTGCCTTTATAACAGCTAACACAAAAACAAAATAAATGAATATAATAAGGGGTTCCGATACAATATACTTAAACGAGATTTTTATAAAGTTAAACAACGTTGCGCGAGGCGAGGCGAGGCGTTGATTGGATAGGTGACCGCTCTGTATGTATATTTTTGTACATAAAATAAAGTTACTTATTTCCTTATATTTTTATTGCAAGATGTGTTTATACACACTGTTCACGGAACTTTAGGTGAATGAGTCTACCCACATCAGAACAATAAAAAGGTTAAATAAAAATAGTTTGCTTTTAGGGACGATTCTTTTCAGCAGCAGCAATTTTACTAGTTATTTTGACCCCCGAATGTTTAACTCTCACTAACTTTTCCTATCAGACTTATAGGAGGGTAAAAGAACATTTCGCTCACTAAGAACAATATTGACGAAACTACATATTTAGCTATTTCACAGCAGAGGGATTTTAAGTTTTTTTTTTATTTTTGTTTTCTATTTATGACTCCTGTTTTAGGCATTGCTGCGTTATTTTTAACTTAAAATATTTTATTAACAGTTAATTCAAAGATTTTCACCATTGTGTATTAAGTATTTATGTAATACTTTCTTTGGTTTTCTTCTTCATTTTTTATTTGATGCTGTCAGTGACTGGCTATATGGCCGTCAACTCTTTGGTTTTTTAATACATTATTGATTGATTGACTTTGAAATATAGCTGAAATGATGATGATGATGACAGATGAAGACAAAGTTACCAGTGTTTCACGCCGTGTTGCCATAAAAACACGAAACTTAGAAGCTAACAGGCAAACTTCCAGAAGTTTCGCGCTCTCGCTAATTCCACTCAATTTAAATCCGCTCGCTTCGATCCTCTTGTTACTAAAACAGAGTAGAGATAATAGATTCTGGAGTATAAACGAAAAGGGGGCATGTTTTAAAATTATAGACGATGATACGTGATGTGCGATTCATCATCATCATCATCACCCTATTAACGTTCCCACTGCTGGGACACAGGTTCTTCTCTCTTGGCGAGAGAGATTAGGCCTTAATTTACCACGTTGGCCAAGTGCGGGTTAAATGTCACATATCCTTCAAACTAAATAAAATAATGAAGATATAAATATTTTTTCACTTTATTTGCCAATCAGTTTTATATTTGAATTAAGTATAAACAATATAACATAGAACTGCAGAAAGCAAAATTTGCACGTATAAGATAAAATACTAAAAAAACACTTGCACTAAAACATCTCTAACTCAACACATCACTCACCCCAAAATCATTACTCCACGAAACTGCTCAAGTGAGGGCCATAATTAAGGGCTTTCTCCATCGATTAACTAATCCGAGTTTAAAGACGCTAACGCCGAGAGAAAGGTTTACTCCCCCGTGAAATGGCGTTAGGTTTTCGCGCGTTTTCCAACGACGGATTTAATGGCAGATTGACTTAATTAGGTGCCTCCGAAATTACGAGAAGTGTTTTTGATTGACGTAATTTGAGAGGATTTGTTCGTTAGGTCTTTTTCAGATATTTGTCTTGGAATTTGTAAGGGAAAGATTGGTGAGGGATTAAAGACCAAGCTAGACAAACACAATATTGGGCCGATATGAGTATCTCGTTAGGCTGATTCTTGTTTTTTGCTGTTTTTCGTCGCTGATGTAGAAATTTGTATGGGCATTCGGTCAGCGCTGAACAGTAGGCGTTATTCTAAAAGGTTTCTATTCTATTCAATAGCGTCCATACAGATTGCTACGCGCCGATCTCTCAGCGAATTGGTCAGCGTGACACTAAAATCATCCCTTAGGGTGTATACGAGTTTCAAAAACATAGCGTTGGACTTCGTTTTAAAAATAACCGTTATTTTTAGTTACCAAGTTTTTTTTTTTTGCTCATCGTAAGTATCAAGTACCTATGTGCAAATAAATACTTTTTTATGTGTAGGTTCTTGTTTATTCATCCCTATTTCATTTCAAATTTTCACCGCTACTTTATATTTCTTAACTTGAATTTAACGCACATCATGATTTTGATAATGATTTCATTTACATTTTTACAGAAACATAAATAATGCCTGGGGGAATTTAGGACAAAACCATGGACATAAAGTTTGCTAGCTACACAATAGTTGTACATTAAAATGACAGCAATTCATGGCATTTCTGACACGGTAACCAAGAATGTCAAACGTAACATTCATGAAATAATTCAAAGGTAGCATTGACAGGGCAATTCCGGTGAACATCCTTGTTGAAAGGTGAGGTCGAAACACGCATAGTGATGTGACATGCGCGGATCCACTGTTGGCATGCCCATTAGTGCGCGGATCCACCGTTGGGGCACTAATGGGCATGCCCACTACTTTATTAGACATAAGGTTTTATAAATCAAGTAGGCTCATTTTTTAACGCCACGTAACCTTAAAAACAGACAATTTTACAATAAAAAGCAAATAAATAAGCAAAAACCATAGGCTAACATAAAAAATATATAGGTAGGTATATATTTTTTTAAATCTTAACCGCAAAAGTTTCGCTGTCAGTCGTAGTAGTTCTGAATTTGGTGTCATAAACATAGTTAAGATTTTAGATTGCTTGGAGCTAAAAAAACCATTTCAATTTAGATAAGATCTTTTGAATCAACGTATATACGTCTCCAATATGTTCAGACCCTATTCCTGATGAACAGTAATAGGAAATAACTAAATTATAAAGCCGTTCAAGTTCACGATTGTCTTCCAACGTATTCCGACCCCAAATCCGCCGAATGTATGTTGGCTGTGCCCACAACCTATTCTTTTATTCCAAAGTGTGTGTAAACTGTACACGGAACCCTAATTGTAGTATGAGTACATGATAATTATGAAATTTGATTTTTAGTTGATATTTAGGGCAGTGTTGCCACATCACTAAAATTAACGTAGCGTGCTACAAATCGCAACAAACGTTCCTAGAAATGTCAGTTTGACCTTATGCTAAACTACCCTCTACATTATTCCAGGTTTGATCTTTGAAGGGCTCAAAATGCCTTTAATATGACGTCTGTCAAATTGACAGAGTAATTGATGATTAGAAGGCGCGGTTAGACAAGGGTTAGTAGGGAATAAAGTGACTAAGGAATAATTATATGGTTCTCGAATTACGCTAGGTGAGGCTGAGGATAGTAAATGTTGGTGACATTTGTTGTAATAATTGTGTTAGCTAATTGATAATAAACACACAAAAAGGAGCAAAATGTACAAATTTATGAAACAATGGCCCCCCATTGTTTCAAAAATTTTGTACATTTTACAAAATAATAATGTTTTCCAAGTTTCTTTATATTAGACAGTGTTTTAATTTTTATACAATGTACATAGATTTTGTAAATTTATATACGCTCCTTATGCTGTTTTTGATAAGAACAATACCTAAGGAGAAGGGGAAGTAATTGTACGATGCAGGATTTTAGCTTGGGGTGTAAAAATATAATTTAAAATATCTAACATATACACATTATCTACCACCAACCTCCATCTATTGTTTCAATAAATACGAAAAATATTAACCTGGTTGAAATCATTCTGTTTTCAGTTTCTGTGCACTGTTCTGGGTTAAAGGTTTATGTAAAGACTAGCTGTGCCCCGTGTCTTTGTCCTCGAAGTTATAGATGTTCTTGGGTAGAAAGTAGCTATAGTACCTACCTACTGGGAAACAGCTATATTCGGTCCAAATTTGAACCAAATCGAGGTTTACTTGCAATAATGATTTTCCCGAATTGTGGTATTTTATCGCGGTAGAAAGTATTCTATACATATGTTATTCTGATATGTAAGCTATAATATTGCAAAGTTTCATTAAAATCCATTAAGTATCTTTGCGTAAATTTAAACTTTATCGTTCATAAATAAATATTGACCCGCGTTCTTCTACGAAGTATCACCTCATTCCTGATTTGAGCACGTAGAGAAACCCCTAGCATAAAGCCCTTTCCATAGCACGTTGCGCAACTCTGAGCCTATTCATGCCTATTATTAAGTGGGATATAAAAATTTGACTGTTCATTTAGGAGTATACATTCAATATTGTAAGTATTCATGCGGAAAAACAGGTAAACGGAGGTATTTTATACGAACTTCTTAAGTACAGATCACTTAATTATTCCCTGCTCGTTCGCATCCCTTATCGCCAAATAAGCGTTCGGGGTGATAGATTGCCAGATAGATCTATCGAGGGGAAGATTCGATTTGTTCGCTAATCTGTGATAAGTTCCTATTTGTCTCTGCTGTTGCCAACTTTGGGTTTATAAATAACCTCCTTGCAGCTCCGCCTAATGTATTTTTTGCCGAACTCCTTGGAGCTTCGCTTGATGTATTTCTTTTGAGAAAAACCATAGACAATGAGATGCTGTGTAAAACTTCTTGAGTAAGATGTCTTTAAAACTTCCTAGTTTGGATCAAAGAGAATATAATCCCTCCACATAAAAACTAGAGTGAGATAGAATTTATGCCGCCATAAGCAGAGTGCTAAACGCGAACAACTTTTAATTTGTTCCCGGTTGCGTGAGGCTGGTTTGGATATTGATAACTTAGCCTGCTTAGAATTAGGAAAGAAAAATAATGGTAAAATGTGAAATGGTGAAATTAGGGTTTAGACTCATGGAAACGGAATCCCAATTAAATAAAATAACTTTTCACTTTACGAGCTAATGCATGACATGGAAAGACGAGCAATTTTATGGTTCAGATTTTTTATTGAAAGATTTTGGTATCAGTTTTTTAATTTACTACTTTCCATTATGATTTTGTGTTTCCTTAATTATTTTTTGTAATTCATTTCTGTTAGATGTTAGTGAATACCTAATTATATTGGATTTATTTTTTTAGTTGATTATGCTATTTTAGTTATAATGTATTTATGTACAAATTTTACTATTATTCAATTAATTAATATAATTAGTATCATCGTATTAGTATTATCTAGCCGTGTTAATTAATAATTAATAAATCATTATCAGACTCCCCTCTTCCCTCCTGATATTTCGTGTTTTTTTCAAACTAGAGGTGGGTTTTTTGAGCTTATAGTGATTAATGGGCCCCTAATAAAAACAACAGAATACTCTACTTGTACTCCTACGAGTAGTTGAACTAATATATTTCGGTTACTAATAAAAACAACAGTGTACGCTACTTCGAACTGCACAACAACAGCCACTAATCATATTAGCTTTATTAATAACCTCCCTAGGCGTTACTCAACTGTGCCGAATGAAAATGTATGGATAAACTAAAGTTAGGAAAAGTCGTGGCTAAACTGCTAATAGTGTACGTTTTAGATAGAGTTTGTTATTGGGTATATTCGACTGTTATATTGATTTTCTTTGACTTTTGAAAGGTTTGAAGATAATTTTTAGGGTTCAGTAGCTTTATAATGAGAAAATGGTTAAACTAAAAAAAAAATGTACTTCATGCAAACTTTCACCGAAAATTGGTTTGAACAAGATCTAGTACTAAGTAGTTTTAGGGTTTCGTACCCAAAGAGCAAAACGGGACCCGGAACGAAGGATTCTCTTCATAAAATAAATAATGAGCCTTTGTAATGATTGAAAATGCACCTCAAGTAAATTATATGTCTATTTACATGCTACGACATAAACATAAAGATAATAATAAATAAATAAATAATAACTATATTCAGTGTTAAGGTTGACATATTTCACGTTGTTGAAGACACCTTATAATAATAGAATACTTGTGTTAGGTGCCTTCGCTCTTCCACTACTGAGTAGGTTTATTATAAAAAGCTATTAATTACAGACAAATAAATGAATTACAAAACATGTTGACGACCTCCGTGGCTCGGTGGGCGTAGGTCCGCCTGAGGCGCAGGAGGTTGCGGGTTCGATTCCCGCCGAGGGACCAGATTTTGTACGATCTACAATTTCTGGGCGTTTTCTATGTATCAAATGTACGCTATATATTTACAAAGAACAAAATGTGTCCTGTGTAGTATATCAGTCACCTAACATCCAAAGTACAAGCTCTGCTTAGTTTGGGGTTAGGTGATGCTGTGTGACTAGTCCGGAAATATTTATTTATTTTTATTTATTTGTGTATTAACATAATGCCCAGACATCAGTATAGGTGCATTGAAAGCCGAAATAATTTATAGAAAGATTCATATAATATTTATAATATTTTATTTATTCATAAAATACACCTTTACAATGACTTATAGTGTCTTCAAGCCTATGCCAGGTTTATAGAGACACTGTTGTTCTAAATTAACAATTAGGCAAATAGAGAGCCAAGCCCAAAAACATTACAACCATTTTATAAACGTAAAAAATGTAGTTTTAAATAAAGCTTTACAAAAACAACGGATAATTCCGGCAACGTATTGCAAATTTACCCGGAATTCGGTTTAATAACTGCTTCCGTTTGGTGCTCCATAGCTATAGCTCCTCATTTAATTATGACCTTTGACTATTGACCCAGCTAGGTTGTATGATAGCTGGTTTAAAAAGGCTGGAAAAAGGAGGTTTTAAATTAGGCGCGTTTGTTTTTTTTGATACTTCAAAATGATACTGATACTGTTCTTTTGTTTACGTATTGTAAAGATATCCCTTCATTATAAGATCCCTGTCGCGTGTGTTTGTTTGTTGGCAATAATCTCAATAACTACTGAACGGATTTGGTTACGTTTCTAAATACCAAAAATTATTACAGCCATCATTAAATGACTCAAGTTTAAAATACCTAATTACAAAATACCCAATGTTTGAATATACCTAAGAAACTTATACCTACTATTTTAAATACGGTTTTCAACAATTCGGTTTGACTACTGCACGGTGCGCAACCAAATATATGTCCCCATTTAATGATGACTTTGTCTAATTCCCTAGTATTCCCTAAATTAGTCAATTACTGGTTCATTTCAAGACCAGTGGTTCACTGTACTTATCATTGGTGGAAGTCGTACGTTTGCCGGTCAGAAATTTTAAATCTTAAAAAACATTTAATGTATGTTCTGCGTCATAAATGGATAAATGTAATTCGTTGAGATACATAAATTACATTACCTAATCCACTTGGCAACTTGACACTTTGTTTACCTCTACTTAATTTCTCCATGCTACTAATACCCTGATTTTTCTACATATTATTCAAAATAATCACAAGCCCCGTAAGAAGTGTACCTAGACGTACACTTCTTATGGGATTTGTAAACTAACCAAATGATGATACTACTAATTTATGAACATCTTTGTACAAACAACATGACTGCATAGAAGGAACTTCCAAAATACTTTTAAAACTTTCTACGTTTTAAATATTATATTGATTAGTTACTAGAGATTTTCGATTTATATACCTACAAACCGCTATGAGTCCGATTTTTCAAATAGATTTCAAAAACCGATTGTAGAAATCGACAATTTGATTGTCGAATGGAATGGAACATTTCAGCAACGGATGGCAGAGAGCGTAATGTCGATTGTTTAATTTTGTGACAATTCGTTTCATTTCTTTCCCTCCCTTAATGGATCTCTTATGTAGAAATAATTTTGAAATTAGATTTCTTTCGATTTAAATAAGTACTCTTCTGGGTGATAGAGAAAGAACGAATATGAACTCTATAAAAACGTAAGTAAGTTTTAGATTTAGTTTGGTTTGCAAAACTTGTTGGATTGCGTTTGGACTTCACATGTTATCATGGTTTTCTTTATACCTTTTGCAAAAACGGTTACTTCATATTCGAATATCAATACGAATCGATTTCTGCCTGCAATCTGATTTCAGATTCGTTATGATATATCGGCATCATGCCTATTAGTTACCCAGCTATTCTCATATAGCTACAGCACCTGTTTGAGTGGGTTGCAACGGAATTTTCATCCGAAATACTCGATGCTTCGTGTGCAGTTTGATATCTGTACCTAGATAGGTCCCTAGATAGGTTTAGCTTTGTGCCTTTAGATTTACTAGATCATGCAAATAGTGATGTTCAATCAAAGGAATAGTAGGTATTGTATTATGATACAAGCTATGAGTTTCGAATTCTCAGAGTTGAAGAATTTATAGAATTCTCAAATGTGTTGGTTTGTTTTGAAATTTTTTGCAGATATTTGTAATATGATTTTTTATAATAATACATAATATCATTTTATTTGAATGAGTCCTGTGTCCATTGAATACTCCATGAACATGGACATAAACTGAAATCGCAATCCTCTTCTTTAAAAATTTCATAATGTGTCGTCATGTACACTTTTTACGTTGGTACGAGTGTATTCTGTTTTTTTTTTGCAACAAAATATAATATTTGGTGATATCATAATATTTGTGCAAAAATAAAGCGCGATACAGGAGCGGGCTTGCGACAGATGCTAGCGCAGTTGGAGCGAGGAAATGGACGTCGAAGTTTTATATCCGGGTGCGTTGAAAACTATCAACCCTTGAAAATATTATTTTGAGTACCTTTTTTGATAAAATGACAACAGAAAAAATTCAAAATAAAGTTTTTTATGCATTAATAAAAATAACAGGAAATCCACTTAAAAATAACTTAATGTACATTATTAAATACCCAAAGATTTAAAATATATGTCAAGGTAATTACCACAATAACGTTCATAAAAAAATGGGGTTTGAAATAACTCAGTTAATATATTCTTTAAACTGTGCTATTTTGTACTAATATATGTTGCATATTTCGGGCACACAGTGCGAAGATGCGATGAGGGTCTGGAGAAACTGATTGTCGTTGGTAACACCGAAGGGAAACGATCCCGAGGACATTCACCAACTCGATAGACAGATCAAATGAAGGTTCCATCGTCCTCCAAATTCTGCGACACTACCAGAGATGCGATGGACAGAACCCGATGGAGACAGATTATCCGCTCCCGATGTAACTCCGATGCTGACCACCATCCTCAGACATTAGGGACCGACTACAGAGAGAGAGTACTTATATATTTTGGGATAATTAAAAATAAATTCCATTGAAATAAGATGAAAAGCAAACGTATCAATACATTTATTGCCATTTAAAATAAAAAAAATCACATTAACATGTATAAGGTTTGTTGTCAATCTTTTTAACCCCCGACCAAAAAAGAGGGGTGTTATAAGTTTGACGTGTCTGTCTGTCTGTCTGTCTGTCTGTGTGTCTGTCTGTCTGTGTCACCATAGCTCCCGAACGGATGGAGCGATTTCAATTTAGTTTTTTTTATATAAAAGGTGAGTCTTGCGCGAGTGTTCTTAGACATGTTTCATGAAAATCGGTTGGGCTGTTTAAAAGTTATGGGGGTGAGAGTGGGGAAGCAAAACCGAAAATCTGCAAATATACTAGTGTGGGGTATCAAATGAAAACGCATCGCGTCCACATTACATAATATTATGTTGTTTTACATTTAAGGAAATTAAAGCATTGGAATCGGGGGTTTTTCTTAAATTTTAAATTTAGATTTATAAAACACAATCGTTTCAGTTCTTAATATGGGTAGGTACTATGGGTAACCCCCAAATTCATTTTTATTTTTATTATTTTTGGGTGATAATCTTAATGCGGTTCACAATATACATTTTTTATTTTAGATTCGGAAAATGTGGCTGTGACATACTTACCAACAGACAGACATGATGAACCCAAAAAGAGCTGAAGTCAATTCCACAAAACCGACCAAAAATCCTTATTTATCCTTATAATGGCCACCTAAAATAATTATTAAAACAATCACGTTCCAAAACCCGATATATTAGAACGAACTACGTTATCATTAGTTTCCACCTCAATGCTGGAAATTAAGTGGTCCCTTACCCTTCATGTTTGTTTAGTTAAATTAAGTTGAAAATTTATTCCGAATCGCTCGGCGGGTCTCACTGTTGAAAACTACCCACTTGTCACCATAGCACTTTAAAAATGCCTAACTAAATAATTAAAAAATATATCTATCTATGTAAGTATATTATATTAAGTACATCAGATGTTTAGTACCCGTAACACAAGCTAACAAAAACGTTAAAAAAATTGATTCTAGAAGATAACAGTCAATTTTATTCTTTGTACAAGATATTTGTATAAATATATATATTTGTTTTCAACTACCGTGCCAAAAAATCAAAGATCTATCTATGTAGTTCTACATTAGTCTAAAATGAATAAAATTAGTGGAATAACGGAATTCCCTGAGTAATTTCACCCAGGTAAAAAAACACCTATCACGTACGTATATTTCGAGTTTCAGTTTAATCCATTTTAGCGTAATTGGAAACAATCATTCATGCACACATTTGGTGTTTTTTTATGTACTAGCAACCCGCGTCCTGTTGCTGCCATCTTGGTTTGGCTGAAGCACTAAAAAGTGAAATCAGTGAAAAATCGCGCACAGGAACTACGTTCAATTCTGTGCCCGAGGGCGCTGTGTCAGCTGAATTTATAATTTTGAGGACATCTATTAGTTCAGGTTTAAATTAGTTTTTGATGATGTTAGTTTTGCTTATCGCCGGAATAGTTTTGCAGGAAAAGGTGTCTCATTTTAATATCTGGTTTAGTGGGGCGGGACTTTGTTGATTTTAGCTTAAGGCGTTAAACAAATACGGGTTTAGCTATATAATAGATTTATTTGTATGCTGTGTACTTACTTATACATATATAGTTAAATTTTTAATGTAATGTTAGTAAATTGTTATAAATATAGAGCTATCTCGCTCAGTCAAATGTAACCTAGCATTTTACCTCTACGTAAGCGATATGCTTATCTACCGCATGAAAATGCGCAATTATTTTTAAATGAATTTAGGCATTGAGATTTATAATAGAAATCTTATTAACAAACTTAAAAGTCAAGTCAAATCGATTATTTCCTTTTCTTAGAAGCGCAGTCTACTTGAACGATTATAATTTCGATAGTTAGATATCGCCTGTATACTCGTAATATAAAAAACCTAGAAACAAGGTTTTTCGACAATTAAATATACTATGTAGGTCGATATTCGGATCAGCCAGTCACTAGATTTGAAACCTGAAGAATAAAAAATAAAAAGTTCGATTTCCAAATTCAAAATCACCGAAATAATAGTCAAATCAAAATAGTTCGGGAAAATATTCTTAATTTAAACATTTGAAATGCGATTGTTTACGGCTGCAGGAGCGAGTAACGAATTAGTTTCAAGCTGAGCAAACTGAAGCCGTCCGCAATGAGTGGTCGTGAACGGTTGGCCAAGGCAAGGCATGCGTGAACTTCGCTGCAGGGCCGGAGTTAGGAGTTATAGATGCATTTTATTTAATTGATTTTTTTTTAATTAGGGTCATTTATGCTATTGGCGTGATATTATTTATCCCCTTCATAAACGGGAAATATTATTATCTTAATTTTTTAAAGTTCTGCTAGTATTCGTTGGTACATTAGGATAACTTTGTTAGAAAATTACAAAATTAATTTTAAATAACAACAATTTCTTAGTCAATGTGTTTTTCTATTTATCATATAAAAGTAATGTACCTACCTATTAATGTTAGTCAACTAACCCCTATACATGATCTACTTTGTTTCGGATCAGTGATGATGTATTAAGAGCCATTTATTTTTAAATCATTACATAGTATAATAAACTGTCACTGCTGTTGTAAATAAATTTGCTTAGTTCTTTTACTTCTAGGTACTCAAAATATGTTATTTAAATGATACACTTCTAATCAGAATATCTACATGTTTAAAGATTTCCAGGCGGTATCTTAATAATATATTAACTATATTTTACACTCATAAGAAAACGGTGCGGCTCATAAATTTAAAGAAGATTTTAAATGAAGTCCGGCCACCGCCCCCGCGCCCTGCGCTGTCCGTGACGGGACGCATGTTAATTCCCGCCGTAGCCAGCATCGCCCGCGAATGT
This sequence comes from Gymnoscelis rufifasciata, assembly GCA_929108375.1. Lineage (NCBI taxonomy): Eukaryota > Metazoa > Arthropoda > Insecta > Lepidoptera > Geometridae > Gymnoscelis > Gymnoscelis rufifasciata. The sequence goes on along the minus strand of OV815302.1, from coordinate 2,893,785 downwards.
TAATTGCGCGGGAAATGCGCCCGCCTACGGTCGCTCACTCTGCAACTGAAACCTTTCACTGACAGATACAACATGGTAATGGGTTTTTATATTTTTAATTATTTCTGCTTCCATTCATTTTTATTATCTCGGTTTGAATTCCATCTTGAATAAGACGGTTCTGTCTCATTGTTAGTTGTTAGTGAAAGCAGGGGCTTTTTTCCGCAGGCTATATGATAAAGAACTGTTCATATCTAGAGGTCCGTACTATTAGGTCCAAGTCCAGTTAATTATAAGAACATCTGATTTCATTTTCTAGCTCAGAGGGTACCTACATTGTAGTCTCTTATGTATTTACAAAAAAAAATGTATCTGTGTAGTATATCAGGCACCTAACACCCATAGTACAAGCTCTGCTTAGTTTGGGGTTAAGTGATGCTGTGTGATTAGTCCGGAATTATTTATTTAATTAGAACCTTAAGAATGTTGCATTTAAAATTGTGAATACTTTAGGGTCTTGCATATTTCTTGGAAAGCGCCTATATTAAGGTATGCCTATGTTTGCTAGAATTGACTAATTTTCTTATTATGGAAGTTAGTTCGTAAATGATCTTACACATAATCACAAAAAAGCCTCAATGGTAAATTTTTACTAAATTAAGTGATTATTTTCCTTGTTCATTTGAATTATTTACACATAACGACATTCGTATCGAAATATAAGTGTATTTTAAGTAGGTACCTATGAATTAAACGTAAAACAAAATTCCATTTTTTTATTGGCAGGTAGCCGGGCAATAAACATTTCCCACCAATCCCGTAAATAACAGGATACAATTTAAATTAAGCAAACCAGTTCAAACAAATTTGTTTGTCCATGCGAAATATCTTCATCGCTTCCTCATCAATTGTTACAACGACAGCATAAATTAAAACCCCCTTCGGCCAAGCCGGGGGCAGTTAGATTAATGTTGGTATTAATCGAGTGACCGACGCAGACCCGACGCGACGCGAGGAATGTATGTCTTGTGGAATATTCTGAATATGTCCCTGGATTTTTAACAGAATTTCAACGAAAGAAGGAGGGTTCTCAATATACATTATGAATAAAAAAAATTGTGTTTAATTTAATTTATTTAATGATTATTATTGTTTTTTTTTTTGATTGTGTGTAAATAATATAATTTGACGAACCTAAGTTTACGTCCATGTTCCAAAAGTTAAATAAAGATTTGAATTTGTAATTTTTTAATTATGTTCTAGAAGGAAAGAAAGAAAGACATTTATTTCTACAACACAAATACAGAACGTATATTTAAAACCAAACTAAAATAATAAAAAATACAATATACAATCTAAGTACTACGCATTTGGTTGACACGTAAAGATTGTGAGCCGAAATAGGTGTTGGCTTATAAAAATACTAGCCTTCCGCTCGCGACTTTGCCCGAGTAATAGTTGATTTTCCCGCTGTAAATAGTTACTAATGTGACAGCTATGGCCGTCCCAAATTTTATCCAAATCGGGCTTTGTTCTCCATAATTGATATTACCGCGGTATAAATTGGTCTATGTACTTACTAATTGTCTACTTTTTCAGAACTTTGTGTAAAAGAGCAACAAACACTCTATTTTTATTGTTTTGTGACGTACTAGTATATTCTGCACACATCATCATAATATTCTTTAAACAAGAAGGTTCTCAATTCAAAAAGTATCTCTCTCTAACATAATTTTCGTCTATGGTCAGGGATGGTCGTTCAAAGACGCGCCCGTTACTCGCAGGCGGCACCGCTATTGTTTAATTAGTGGTCACCGCACGCTACCTTCCTGTTACAATTTACATGTGGAATTTTGGAATACGCATTTTACGAATTTTAAACTTTGAGGAGCGGTATACCTAATTCATCCAGGTGCATTAAATACACTTTTAGTAGACTTTATTCACCTAGGTGTTTTCTAGTAAATTAAGTTCCTACTTAGACTGATTTTGTAGTAATTTATTATTCCAGGTTTAGGTTAATAAAACAGATAATTTAAAATACAGTATTTTTTCTATTTATATATACAATCAGGAACCAGGATAGCCGAAACAATGAAGAGGTATATCGATTCATAAAGATTACGAGTCGCGAAAACCAGTCCTGATTTGACGGTTTTCGAATTTTCCGATGTTTCGACGCTGTTGAAAGCGCTACAGCATAAACTGATTGTCTTTGCGATTAGGTAGTAACCACTATTTAATTTTACAAACTGTTGGTATGTTAATATTAATTCATAATTAAGATAGTTGATAATTATCGTCATAATCATATTTAGTGTAATTAAGTAACACATTTTTGCGAGAGAGACGCGGGGGGACTTTAATTTATAATATTATACATATTACATAAACGTAAAATGTAAAAAGTTACGTTAAGTTTCTTATTAATCAAAATTAATTAATTGATTTTTTGTTAGTTTTGGAATAGAAGTATTCGAAAACTCCAAAATTAAATATTTGAATTGGCAAATTAAATTAAAAACAAAAACTAATAGCACCTGTAGTTTACACTATCTTTTTATATGACCTAGACAGACACGATGGTCGGCAATTGTTCTGAACCGTGTTGAAAGCCTTTTATTCAACATAATTTTTTTTTAGAGCATTATCAACAACCACACTTACTCTTTAGTTACTTTTACTCTTAGTCTATTATCCTCTCAAAATGCATAGTTAGTAGTACGACAAGATTTAAAAACCAATAGTTTATCTTATTTCCATAAAATGTATCATATAAAACTATTCGTAGAGCATACCGTTGCATTTATTTTAAAATTCTAGGTGTGAATGCATTATATTCTCATGGTGCTGATATATGAATTCAGTTATTTTTTTTATTAAAATAATAGCAAAATGTATCATCTCGACCCGGTCTACCAAGACACTATTAACACTTACAACCGAGCAACCGCCAACAGAACAAAAACTTCCGTCCCAACAATACTATAATTAAATTTCCTAACCCTATTTTATCACCGGATTATTTGATCAAAGGGCTAATAGTCCAAATAGTGCACATGCCAGTTTAGCCCAAGATAAACTTGCGACATGCGGGCACGGTGCGTGTTTAACTAATGACTGGGGGGTGGACACCCCCACCCGGGGAGGGAGGCCGGTCCAGCGATATCATTAGCCACAGATGCTGGTCGGTATAAATACATTAAGGTAATAGAGTGAGGTGAGGTTGTGACTTTCAATGTGTTGTTTGTTTGCAGTTTTTTATGAGTAGAATAAATATTTTAAGTAAAATACCTATTTGAATATATTTATTTCGAGAGACATCTTAAAAACATAAATTAAAAACTCTTCTTGTAGGTAAAGAAGTAGTGGTAGTTTCAGGTATTAACTACGGTAGGTGAGCTAAAAACAGTAACTTATAAATTATTATGCTAGTAGTGTTGTCGTTTGATTTGTTATTTCTATTTCTCTATCTAAACTGGCCTGCAAATAATAAATGGAACCCATTAATTACTAGTTTAACTGGGAGTTATTGTGCCACAAACAGACACTCACCAAGTCCAAGTTATAAAACTTTTCTTTCTCGGTGGTCTACCATACGAATATTAAAACAAGAATACAATAGCGGTCGTATTCATAAAAATCATATTTTCAGCTTATTAAAATCAGTTATAACACACACTCAATAAATACTTATTCTTATGCCTAAGTATTTATGTATTGTACTGTTATATATTATATTTGGCACGTATTCAGGTTTATGCATATATTCTTCTTATCAAAAGTTATATTATCCTATTAATTACTTAAGTATTGGTAAGGAGCGCTACGTACGTGTTAAAAATGTATTTTAATAACTTAATTAATTTTCTATGATGTAAGCATAAAAGGGTACGGACTCCCTTGTCTGTAGTGTTTTAATGTTTCTTTATAAAAAATAAAATAAGTGAAATATTTTTAAGAATGCGAGCGTTCTTAAATAGCAAGGGTTGCGCTAGCTAAATTTACCTCTGTCTAAGTCCACCGTCAAACTGTTAAAGCGAGTAGTGAGATTATTGTGTTATGCTGAGATTTCGTTTAAACTGGATTTGTGGGATTTCATGTTTAATTTTCTATTATCGTTTAGATATTAGTTTAATTGTTTGGTTCGAATTATTAGATAGAAGGAAACAGGTGGCTTTTGTTTTGGGTTTTAATTTAATTGCTTGTTGTTTTAGAATCCTTTATTGTTTTTACTGCAATGTATTCTGTCGTCCGTTTAGGATTTAATTAGGGGTTTAATAATAGTAATTTCGACAGCATAGGGACTAGAGTTGAGGTTTCACGGCCAAAACGATGATGATCATTATCATTTAGTCATTTTTCGTCATAGACCTATTGAAAGAAATTCCTTAAATAAGTTGACCAATTGGACGAGGAAAGAGGAAGTATTGAAGTATCTTTATGTAAAACCTTTAGTTTTATTTAAATAAAAATATCACTTACCCTCAAAGCTATGACAAGATCTATTATTACTATAGTGTAATAAGAAAATCCTTTTTCTCTGAGAGAAACATTACGTGTTCTAAAAAGACTTGTCAGAATTTTTATCTAATATATAAAATTTCCATGTCACAATGTAAGTTACCATACTCCTCCGAAACGGCTTTTCCGATTTTTACTTAGAATATTTAGAAAATTTATATGCATATTGAGTAGGTCTGAGAATCGGCTACTATCTATTTTTTATTTTGCAAAACAACGTTTGGGGTCAGCTGGTCCCGTTATAATATTGTAAATAAAAAAAGATCTATGCCAAAACATGCACAAAATTCACAAAACAGTAAAAAAATTAAACTTGTCGCCATCTATAAAACTCTTGTACCTCCTTTACTCGAACTCCTGAAACAAACATAGCTTCCAAAAAGAAAGATTCCACGCACAAACCTCACGCCGAGTGTTCCTTTGAAATATAGTGACGTATGTAACGCAATAAAGGGTGTTCAGTTCCTCACAGCTAACCAGGACTGATGATCTGATAAATCACTGCAGATATAGTTGCCGATTCATAACGCAATAATAAAGAGGGATTGGGCAGTTATGTGTTATGATGTTTTATAGGCTGCAAATAAAGATTTGGGGCAAGATTGTATTATGGGAGTTGCTTTTTTGGCGCCCCCTGTATATTATTTTGAAGATGGTCGATATTATAAATGGTATCTTGGAAGATTGGTTTATTACACTACCTATCAACTTTATTATTCAATAATGTTCTAGTTAACAAAAAAAAACACTTTATAGCACACCAAAACAAAACAATGGTTACAAAGATCACATTGAGGAAGAAGTGCGACAGGCGGCCTTATCTCTTAAGAGCAATCTCTTCCATGCAACCTTAGGATAGAAATCCTGAGTTTATATAAAATTACAAATTTGACACAAGTTTTTCATCATCGATGCTGTTCTAAATTTCTGAAAAATATATACATATCCAGTAATCATTTCATAGTTTTTTTATATTAGACCTATTATGTGCTAATTAAAAGTACACCTATGTTTTTTATAAACAGAAAATACTCAATGCGTCTATTACTTACTTACCAATTGTAGCATTTAATGTAGAAATAAAATGCCTCATGTGACATTTAAAACTAAAATTGTTCTACACTTCCAAAAAATTTAAATTTTAAATTAAGTTACTTCTGTTCTCAGCATGAAATATATATTATTTTTCAGTATATATTTCGCAGTGAACACAAAAAGTAAAATGTATGAAACTCTACAAAGCGAGTATAATAAAGGGAAGCTCAAGTTAGTATGCTGGAAATGGCCGCCCGGACTACACTAAAGGTACGAGATCCAGCTAAACACCCGTTTACGACTCAGAGTATAAAATGTATGGTATGAATGGACAAAAGTTTTGTCTCTGCATTCGTCAATAGTTAAAGACTAAAGTTCGGACTTTCATAGATACATTTGCAAAATTGGATATACTTTAATAGTCTAGTATTTAATAATAACAATTGTTACCTGTCATTATCAACTTATAATACATAATTACAAAAAAATAAAATAATATTGACTCATTCAACAAAATTTTACAATTTTAAATGCCAAACCTTAACAATGTAAAACAATAAATGAAATCATTTAACGATGTCAATACAATAATTATAAAAATGACAATAACATAATACAAATGTCAATAGAATGTTTTTTATCTATTACTTCTGGTGACAATCTCACCAGATGTAAAGTGACGATGTGGTCTAAGATGGGACATGAAGACCTAGAAGGTAGATGGCTTCTCCGGACCACGAAACACGAAAAAATCGTTTACGCACTGGCCCAGCCCGGAGGGTGGTGACAAGCCGCACCCGAAGCCTACCACCAGAGACTGAATTATAGAAATGTCAATGTATTCCTCATAGAAATAAAAGGTTTGCTCAATAAGCCAGTGCTTCGATTTATGTTTAAAAAATGGAAGACTTGTTGACCTTATTAAACAAGGTACATATTGATGTTTTACAAATGTGAAATACTATGTGTTGTGCAATAATTATATTTATTTATACTTTTCGCACAAAAAACTTAAAGTAAGAAGCATTCTCTGCCAGTTATCCTGGGCGTGCAAGAAAATGAATATAATATGAATATGAATTTGAAAATGGCCCAATATTTGAAAAAAAAACCATGAGGCGAAAAACGGCGGATGTGCATAATATTGTAGCAATATATGTAAGTACATGAATAATTCCCGTTTTCAAAATGAATAGTGTGACTGCGTTCGTTTTTAAAAGTGAAATATTAATAAATTTACTTGTTGGCAATTATTTTTCAAAACATTTGTACATAAATTTGTATGTGTGAATGTCAACATTTGCAATACAATATTTATTTGATACTAGCGGCACGCCCGGCTTCGCATGGGTAATTATTTTTTTCGTTATTTTTTTATAAAAAGTATCCTATGTCACTTCTAATATCTTCAAGAGTATATGTGCAAAGTTTCATGATTTTTGTAACAAACAAACTTACATTCGCATTACAATATTAGTATGAAGAATGGTAAATATTTCTACATTCACATATATGCTGTTGATAAAGATCTTATTTTATTTACAATATAACAAGTTATCAAACCAATATACACAAGCAATAATTTACAATATTCATTTGCAATCACTTTTTTTGTTACTTTCTAATTCTAATTCTAAGTGGAGGAACTGAGATCTGCACTGACATCTCGCCTAGGAGTGTTTTGTGCATTATCCCCCTGCCTAACCAGGCCCCAACCAGCCCAACTCCCTGAGTAGGACTTTCGGTGTTGTAACTAATTGTTTGAGCAAGTCTGCGGATGTATCGCGTCCATGAGACGCCTCAACCCCGTCTCCTTTCTTATCTCGTCTGTGGCTTTGCAGTGGATCACTACATGTTCCACCGTCTCCTCTTCCTCAAAGCAGCCGCGACACAGACTGCTGTCTGTAGCTCCGGTCTTGTGAAGATGATGATTGAACTCGCAGTGACCAGTAATGACTTCAACCATCGTGCGTGCATCGTGTTCGTTGTTTTCCTGTCATTGAATTCATGTAACAGTTTAGTGTGTTTGCAGTCTGATCTGCGCTCCCATAGTTTGTAACTTCATCATAAGAAGTTTTTCTAGTCCATAGCCAGGCCAGCATACCTCCCGCGCCTCACTGCATAAAATAACCATCTGTGGGTACGGCGCTTATCCGTAGAAAAACGCTTCGAAGCCACATCCTTATGATATGTTTATGTACTTTGTGATTTTATGCGGGCGTTCTAACGCGGAGCACGAATTTTATTGCCTAAATAGAATTTTATGTGCCTATTGGTAACTTAGTGGTCGGTGAGTCTATTGATTCTGGATTCCATACGACCGACTAGACAAAGGAGGTTTTTCAATTTAACAACTTTGCCTTTTTTTGGTTGTCTGGAAGAGGTCGCTATTAGTGATTGTGTCACTGTATGTAAAATTATGATTTTATTCGGGCATTTTATCCCCTATGTATGTTCTTTTATTGTGGTGTTGTAGTTAAGAATTTTTGTATTGTAATTTTAGGAGTGTTGGCGGAATTCAAAAGTTTTTCGCGGAAGTTTTTCTCATGATTTTTAATATGATCATCTATTTAACCATATGACATCTTTTACTGGTTAGGTTGACCTTAATTTTTTCAGCAATGGACCTACGGTTCTCTTCTATGGTATTTTTCAAAGTTAAAAAACTGAGACCCGTTATTTAGTCAGGAGTCAGAACCTATAAAGCCAAAACCTAATGTATATTTTTAAAATACGTATAAATGTAAATTTTGCTCGACAATATTCAATGTTTTTGAATATTGTCGAGCAAAAACCAATTTAATATTACATAATCAGCAAATATATTTTTTATTGATTATAGGACTTAAGTAAGGGTTAACAATTCAAAGGTTTCAAATAAAACGTCTAACGTAAGTTTTTTGCTCACCTGTAAAGTGAAAGTCTACTTACGTTCTTTTGGCATTGTACTGGCGATTGAAATTAGAATTCGTCAATTAGGGACCTCTCAGCATAATGGTGCATTGATGTTTTACCTAAAAAACACGGGATCAATCATTGTAGGCACTGGCTACTAGGGTCACACCGCGGGGACGGCCCTTCAGTTAAATTGATATGGATAGGATCCACCTCATCAATCACAGTTCCATTCTAATGCTTTTTTAATAATACCTCTTTTAACTTGGACTTCAATGACACTTGTGCGTTAGGGGCAGTGTCTGCTGTAGCAGTTATTGTTAGGCAATAATTGTTTATTATTTTTTTTATTTGAATTATATACATTTTGAATGAAATATATTTTTAATTACTATTCAGAGTCATACTTCTTATAGGTTCACATTAATAATTACCTATATTATTGAATAAATGAAAGCCAAACTACTGACGTATTATATTTTTATGCAAACCTATACTATTTTAAATGTTATGATTTGATTTGATTTTATTGTAGTCTGATTAAAATAAATTATACAACTAGGGAGCGAAGTCAGATAAATAATAACACAACTGGGTAAGTTACTTGTAAAATTAAATTTTAAATGTAGTAAAAATTACAACTAAACGTTGGTGTCTACCAGCCTTTATTATATTTCCTTTATTAATGATCGAGTATTTTTCCATTGTATTTGACAGCCAATTGACAGCTCTCGTTGACAGCTGAACAATTAAATATGGAGCGGTAGAAAAGATGATAATTTGGAAAATTATAAATTAATGAATGTGGCGGGATAGTGGTTTTCTTTTTCTGTCTGATTCAACGGCTTTATTTACAGACTTGCGAAATAGGACGCTATTCATGCAATTTTTAGTGTCTAGCTTGTATTTTGACAGATAGAAAATTCTTTATTACATACACCAAATAAAGAAACAATACAATAAGAAAAATAAACCTAGAATGCGTAACGGGCGGTTATATTGCTCAAAGCAATTTCTTTGCGACAATCGTGGTTGGTGAGACGTTGTTGCTATCTGATTTTGGTAAATTAAAGTACCTATAGATTTTGAATTACTTTTTATGGTTTTGTTTTTTATTCCAAAAAGTATATATACTGTAGGCGGAACCCTAGATGAAGTATAAATCCATCTCATACTTTTAAATAAAAAAATAAGAGATGGGGGATAACATTATATTACCAAGGCCCGTGGTTATCTTATGTATAAGTAAGAAAGCATTTTCTTTTTCTCCACACGTTTATTCTTAAAAAAATGTTTTACTCAAATATTTGTTACCAGTTTTACGATAATAATTTCAACCCCAATAAATTTACATTGCAAAATTATTGTTATTCCAAATAACACCGTCAAAGCGGAAAGTAAGACAATAACCGAGAGGAATGCAGTACCCTAACAGAATGTACGGACCCCTGAAGTCCGGTGGCCGTAGTCTGAACAGCCACTGACCGCAATAAACAACACTCAACTATGTGCGGTCACCTTTATATTTCATGCAAATCGTGGGCGCGTTCTTATAAGTGCCCGAAACGGCCGATGGAAAATTGTTATTGTATCACAAACGGAAATACAGTTCGACATTGCCCTCAATAACAAAGATATTTTTTACATTTTAATGTATTTGTGAATTTTAATCAAGGGATTTTTTGTCCATAAAGCAAAAAATTTACATCAAATAACCTTTGGTCAATCCTAAACAAATTATAATGGAAACACTTGGCTTTTGATTGCAAACAGTGGTCTATGTTTTTTACTGGGAGCTATTTCTATCAAATTTTAATCGATTCGTGTTTAGTGCGTAAAGTAACAGACTAACAGTTACTTTCGAATTTATGGAATTGGAAATATAGGGATTTAATGTTGTTTTAAAACTTTATAAAAAACGAAGTTTGATGATGAATTTTTCGGTAAAAGGCAGAAAGGAACCATTTTCAGACCAAAGCAAATTTTGTGATACATACATTGCAGAATGTGTTATCTGTCACTTCTTTATGATGAAACCTCAGAAATATAATTATATACTATTAGATATACCTACTATAATTATATCTTATCTATCTATGAGTCGTGCTTGCAAAATTAGGGCTATAAAATATAACAAGTCCAATTAGGAATGACCCAGTTCGACCGACTCCCAGGAAACAGTTTTGTAAAATAATCGTATTGTATGATAAACGGTTTAAGTTATTTAGTTTGTTGGATGTGAAAACCGTTTTTGCTGGTTATATTTACCAATGTTTGTGGAACGTAAGTGAGTAGCTTTTTATTTTCATGGCTGCTTTCTGTTGTTTTACGTGGTTTCACATTTTCTGCTTTATTATGTTTATGCAAGGATGTGGCTGAAATGTTATTATGTTTTAGTAACCGTAACAACTCACGTCGAAGCGTATACTCGTAGATACGTGTTGGTTCTTTCTTTTTTGTTATTTTAATGCTAGATAAGGCTTAATTTGACCACAATCTCACCTGATGTAAAGTGACGATATAGTCTAAGTTGGGGCATGAAGACCTAGAAGGTTCAAATCTCAGGTGTAGTATGAATTATTCGGTTTAGTTAACCTAACTTTCTATACCATGTAATAGGTAAAAATATATTTTGTAGTCCTGTTTTCTTCATATTGTGTTTATTTTTTTCATTTTTATCGTATTTATACACGTTTTTTTAATTTGTTTTCATTTAATATATATTTTTTTAACTATAGTTTATCAACTATTTTGTGTACATAGCTTTTTTAGATGTTTTTTAAATTATTAAATCAATTAGGAACTTTTATGTTTTTAAAAAGTGATAATTGATAAACCTCACTTATGTATAGGTTGAAACTAATGTTCGAAATTTACTACATATTTTTTATTTAATAAGCTACGTTACTTCGTCTTAATTTGTTTTACACAAATTTAGAATATCTTTTAAGTAGGTACTGTTTGTTTTAACTGTTATTTATATCAACTTAAATATAATTTAGATTTTTTGTAAGCTTCAGCATAAAAGTACCAGGGCATCATACCAACACAAGAGTAAAACCCACACCGTGACGCAGATATTTCACTTACACGAATAATGACGTCGCACGGAACATAAAAACTGCTATCTAAATATGCATCAGCATCTATTCAGCCATAAATGTTACAAATAACCGCAGAACGTTGCGTCATTAAATAATACGACGCAGATAAGGGCAGATTAATGGTACTTTTATATTGATCGATAATAAACGACCCTCGTTAAAAAACGCGACGATCTCGAGTGATAGGGTTTGATGTACGCTTCAAGTTTGGATCGATAATGTGGTTCGATATCACACGGTTTAGAATGTGGGGTTAAATGTTTTTTTTTGTTTTGCGAACATAATAATTTTGTTTATTACTAGCAGTACCTCGAGGGGTCATTACTCACTTATAATGAATTTCTTTGCGAATGACAAATTTATCGCAGTTAATAGCAATCTATAGAAAATAATAGAATATACTTTATTACACACACACCAGATAAACAATACAATAAGAAATTAAAACTAAACCTAGAATGCGTAATGGGCGGTTTTATTGCTAAAAGCAATTTCTTCCAGACAACCGTGAATGGAGAGAAAACATTACAAGTTTTAAGATTTATGGACGGTGGCTTATACTATATAAATACCTAATATCTAATGCTTAACCGAAAACTAGCCTATACTTAATTAACTTTATCCTTATGCTATACTATAGATGAATCACTAAATTTTTATGATCTATGTTTCTTGTCCCGTTCTAGTAATCATAAATACCCACCTATCTCTGCGTAAAAATGTGGTTTGTAGCCGCTATGTGCGCACTGACCTGCCACCGGATCTTAGTTTTTAGACAGTATCACCAAAATTTTCTTTGAATCTGATCAAAAGGTTACGCCAAAAACTTTTTTGTTTCTGCAAAATAAAAATGTTTTGGCGTGAAAGCACATCAGATGGGTGGATAGTGACCTTAAAATTTATAAAATAGAGTAAATAAAAATTTACTAAGATGATTGTCAAGTAGCAATGTTATTGTCAAGTGGAATAACCTTGATAATAATATTATACCTAGTTACGTATAATAACACAAAACTATCATTCAAAATCACCACACACTCGTAGAAGTATTAAAAAAAGCAAACAAACAAAAAACATCACATCAAATTACATTCAACATTTTATAGCACTAATATTTCAAAGCAATGAAAAACTTGCGCCCATATTGCGAGGGATGTTCAAATCACCCGGTCAATGGAATATTGTTTTCACTATATTAGAAACGTGAGCGCCATTTTGAGATGAAAAAAATCTATTTCAACTCACTCGTTCCTTATTTGATTATACTGAGACCCTTTACGGCGGCCATGATGGAGTTTCGAATCTTCGATATTGAAAATGGAAGAATCAGGTGAATGGGATAAAAGATTTTGGATATGTGAATAATTCAACTTCCTTCCTAGATCTCTTTTAGATATTACTACTACTTATAACCTCGAAAATGCGTTCAAAGACAGTAAGCAAATTACCAACCCTTTATGGCTGGCCGATCTTTATAAGGTCACTTCAAAAATATTTATTCGATATATTTCGTTTAAAATGTATTCAGCCTGCAAGCAGTCCGGATACATTGACGTATTGACTATTATTTAAGACCTGAAATATATGTTTATTTATGATATGTATATTTTAATTAAATTATTATGTATTCTCGCAAATAAACAATCTCATTTCATTTTATTTGACAACGTTTTACGTAGCAATATATTCAGTTAATAGTGTCAGTTGTATAAAATACAATATTATATGTATAGTATTGCACACCTTAGAAATAATATCAAAAAATTAACAAATTTTTTAAGGGTAGAAATAACTTAATATCTATTATGGCTTTTGAATGTTTTCGTCGTCGATTCTGATTAATGTCAAGTCTATCAACGTCTCAAAATTGATTACAATATTAACGAAAACAGTTCGCCTGACGTCACATCCGGTCTCTAGAAACTAGTGGCGTCTTTCATTCAATCGCTACACCGGAAATTACGTAGCGATAAGGAGCATTGTGCCATTATACAGTGTTTCTATGTATTAGAAATAATTATTAATTGAACTATATTATAATATACCTCTATAAGGCTGTATTTTATGGAGCTTACAGCGGTAATAACTTATTTTTCTGCTGAAAAAGTAGGGATCACTATATTTTTACATTCCTCAATTCGTAACAGTATATAAAAGAATTAAAAATGCTTCAAAATAGTCCTAATTCTGCCTGATAATCACAACTACCATAGTTTAATAGTGCCTAAACTTTACATTATAATTGAAAACAAGACTAGATATAAAATTTTCCCTCGTAGATTTTTATCATATTGATAGTTTTCTAATCTTTGGCCAGTTTAGTACGAATAAAATAACTGAAACAGATTGTTTTACTCATATTACATAAGTTAACATTACATACAAAATTTGGTTATAAAATATTGAACACAATCCAAGTATTTCATTTATCAAACAGTAATTAAATACAGTAATTCCTAACCAATTCAGCGGACAAAGAGATACCATATAAATCAGAGTGCTGAGTCTGAGTTTACAAATTGTAGTTAACTTTCTCGATCGTGAGAACGTTAACTATAATTTGTATGGGATCGAAACAGCGCCTCTTGTGGCAAACTTGAGAAACATAATTTGCTAGTTTGAGATTCACTATCGACCGTCGATCGTCGACTCGTTTACGCTCACGTTCGAAAGTGAGAACGTTAACGCATTTGATTGGTTGTTTGAAAATTTTCCCGAGTTCGTGTTACCATTTTTGACATTCGAATAGTAAACACGCTCGAAAAAGTATTCGTCTAGCATTCACTTAGAATTTCTCAGTGAGTAGAGGTGAGAGTGCAAAGTTATTCAGTAAAATCATTAATATTTACAAATAAATTATGGCCGGACGTTTCTTTTTCGCTTGGATATCGTCTTACAAAGACAGCTTTTAAGTTTTTGTGCAGAGAATTAAAACAATTGACGAATTTAAGGTCCTCTCAACTCGTTTTGTTGGAACTTGTATTATGTACTTTTTGTTATTTATTAATTAAAATATTAAAAAGTACCTAGCTATAGTTTCGACACCTAATTAATTTGTTCTTCGCAGGTGTTCACGGCTCTCTTCTTTTTTGCTTCTGGTTCATACAAAAGCCAATTTGAGTAGCAAAACAATGCAATGATATTTTTTTCAGTTACCTATGTGATGATCAATACTACATTTTAAATGTTAACCCTAAGTTTGGAGGTGCAAAGCATGATTCTTTGTATGGGAAAACAGTGACTTGAATACATAAATTCAATCTCTGCACCAAAATAGAGAAATGGTCTGGCTTCTATATAGGTAAAGTATCTTTAGGTACTTGATTTATTAAAATGCATTATGTTTTGATCCCTTTCACTATTCTATCTTTTACATAATTATTTATTTTTAGGAGACTCTGGATACCCTCAGCGCCCAGGCTAATGACTCCAATTTTAGATGCAAATACTGGTACACCAGAGGCCAATTATAATAACAAGCAAATGAGGGCTAGAGTAATAATAGAAAATACATTTTCAAATGCTGAAAAACAGATGGTAGTGCTTAGACAAGGATGGAGTTCACTCCATCCACTTCAAGCCACTCAAATATGCTTCTATTATTATAGCATACTCAGTATTGCATAACATAGTTATCAATCTTGGCATTGATCTAAATCTTACTCGGTGTCCGAGTAAGATTTAGGTGGGTCTAGTTAAGGTAAAATATTTCATATGATATTATAACAAAATACCTATTTATGTTACAATTAATCATATCTAGTTCCAGGAAACACCGGGTTACAATGACTATGTGGAAGGAGCTGGAGCTACCAGCGGACCAATTTTAGTAAGAAGACTGATAAATAGTGTGTGATATATATATATGTATGTAGTTCTCAGTTATATATTGTGTTAATGTACTATTGCTATTTATAGAAGTGTGCTTAGGATTATAAGGTTAAGGATATTGTATTGTGACAATGAATAAATAAACAAAATTATATAAGATGAACTTTATTTTTTTACCTAATTAGACAGTCAGAATTGACAAGTTAAATTTATAAACTTATATACTTATATTTACAAAAATATAAACTAATCATTACAGAGTCTATTAACTAACTTATCTTAAACTCTTATTCCTATTGCTTGCCAATCTCTGGCTCTGC
Source organism: Gymnoscelis rufifasciata (assembly GCA_929108375.1). NCBI lineage: Eukaryota > Metazoa > Arthropoda > Insecta > Lepidoptera > Geometridae > Gymnoscelis > Gymnoscelis rufifasciata. The sequence goes on along the minus strand of OV815302.1, from coordinate 2,878,097 downwards.
GCTTCCATCTCCCTAATCATATTTTGCTCTCTCCTCAAGCCTATGTTACTCTATTATAAACTTTCTCCAAAACTCTTCAGCTTGTAGAAAATTTTGTGCTAGCCTCAAAATTCTTCAAGGAATTCTTGCATGGCAAGGTGGTGTTTGCCCAAAGCAAGCAGGCTCAGGCCGAATCAGATTGCTCTCACAGAGCCTTATAGGAGAGTGCATGGGCATCTGTAAAAATACATTAATGTTATTATAATCTTATTAACATTATAATTATGTTATCCTTAAAAAAGTTAAGTCTTACCTTCCAGTGCTTCCAATGTTGTGAAATAAATCTCAAAAACAAATCCAATATTGTGACAATATTGTGAACTGGGGTTGTTACAGTAATTCTTTGACTGGGGCTTAGGACTGGGGCAACATATGATGTTGATGGCCCAGGTTCATCCCAATGTCTGAGGTCTCCATGCCTAGAAACAACAATAAACTTAGTTTTTTCTTCGTCGATGAAACAACTTCACATAAATAGATCTAAACATCAAATAAATTATCAAACACTCACTGCTCCATGAACTTGTCTTCATTTTTAGACTGTTTAACTCATAGTTTTAATTTATTATTAATTTATCGGCCGGCCACTTCTTCCTACTCGAACGAAAGTTTTCATTTCAAACGTAAACAAAACACAGAATAATCATAACATTTTTGATAGACAGCTGCTTCTTGACAAAATACTAGTAAAAATATCATTCTGAATTTGGCCGGTTAATGATTTGATGACGTCATGCTACCACCCTAACAAAAATATTTAACTATGCTCACGGTGAGTGAACGCTTTCGTATAGTTTTTGTCGATAGGAACTCCAACTTGCATGCCATTGCTTTTCGATTCGAATTTCGTTAGCTCGATTAACGAGATAGTAAAGTCATTCGAAAACGTTTGTGGAACTTAGACTCAGCACTCAGTAGGACCAGTAATCGCCGTAAATTATTTACCTGGCCATAAATCCTCTGTCCGAGAAGACAAATTAGGGTTGATTATGTTGTTAAGCAGAAACCAATATTCGGGGGATTGTTTACTCTCTTGTATATAATTACAAGTTTGTGTGTTTTAGTTTTCGGACATACAGGGTGCGTTTGGTGCTTAGATTTTAACCGACTTTGAAAAATCAGATTCTTACAAACTGTAGGCAATAAGCAAATGTATTAAAATTGTTATTTCAACTGTTTAAGGCTAATTATTTGACGCGTATTTTGTTAATCATTAAAACTCACTATGATTTTTAAAAATACATGTCTCTTACTAAAAATAAAAGAATTAGACATGTTTGTTATAGAACTCATAATGTAAACGTATTTTGATGATTTTGCTGATTAGTTTACATGGTACTTTCGTGGTGGCATCGTAGCAACATTAAGCTGAAGCAAAACCTTTTGTTCCACATACGCAATGAACTAAGTTTATTTGCGATTCCCTACTGTGTAATGTGTGTGAATCAATAAATGATTATTTTATAGGCATACTTCGAAAACCATTATTTTATAGGCTTTGGTTTGTACCACAGCTTGTACTTATGTACTTGTTGCGATTTTTTCGTGTTTCGTAGTGTGGCCCGGAGAAGCCATCTCTACCTTTTAGGTCTTCATGCCCCATCTTAGACCACATCGTCACTTTACATCAGGTGAGATTGTGGTCAAATGAAGGCTTATCTAAAATAATAGTAAAAAAAATGTACAAGTCCAATAGTTGATTTAAATTTGTGAAAAATGATTTAACGATTCTGGACTTGTTCATGAGCGATTAGTTGTTCTATAAAATATCGTATTTCTACATGGATCAAAGTAGCCGTATTCCAACTGAGTTATGTTTAAGTTCATAAGGTTTCAGTCAGGTGAAAGTTTGAAGTTTCTAACTAAATTGGCTGAATAGTTGTACAAACAATACAAGGTAGCGTAAACTGCGAAATTAGGATCCAGGTTATTTAATACGAGTTCAATATTCTAAAACGTAGCGAAATTTAACAAATCGAGTGGATTTTGCAAATGTACGCATAATAAGCACGACTTCTCACTTGACGAGAGAGATTAGGCCTTAATTCACCACGCTGGCCAAGTGCTGGTTGGTAAATGTCACATGTTCTTAAACCCTCTAAAGTTCTCAGTACGTGATTTCACCGTTAGAACACGTGTTTAAGCGTATCAATGTAGAGAACCATGTGTGAGGACATCAAAAGCTCTAATTTTGGTATGTGTACGACTTATGATATTCTCAGTAGTATGATAAGTTCAATAGAATATAAAATGTATGTGTTTTAATTATTTGTAAGTTTCATATATTTTAATTTGCCGTCATTCACTGCAACTTATAAAGTTAATCATAATTTCCTGGTAAAAGTCTCTCACAGCTTAATATTTTTAAGCTTATGTTTTTAGCCTAATCTATTCTCTAGGTCATGTTTAGCCTCATATGAGGCTAAAAATGACTACTGATATCAGATTTATGATACTGATATGGCAACTAATATCAGTTGATTTAATTTTTTTTAACGCCTCGAAGAAGTTAATAAAAACTAATTATAATTTTAACCCCTGTGTATTTAGTGAATATTTATTTATACTAATTCATTTTTTCACGAAATAATAAGATCTACAGATTTACACTTAAAATATTATTTTTTCTACAAATGGGCTTCCAAATCGAAAAGTTGTAGAACAAAAATATGTTCGCTTGACGCGTGGCCTTCACCCCCTTTGCGCAGTATATACCATAAAGGAAACACCACGATTATATCGTCTGACAGATTATATATACAAGATATATAATCTGTCAGTTCTCGAGACTGAAAATGAAAATATCCCAGACTTTTCTTTTTCTCCCGTTGATACACCCTCATATCGGAAACGATACAACCTAGACAATAGACAAAACAAAAGCAAACAGTTTAAAATCTTGCTGAACCAAAAGTGGTGAAACTACAGTTCCACAGGAAGTTGTTTGTGGTTCCGGTTTGTTCTGAACTTTGCTTTAAAGAAATGCTTTGAGTTGCTTTATTAGCTCTGAACGAGAAGAAGGGTCGGAATTGTTTTAAAAACTTTTGCAATGTCTGCTTTGTTTCTTTTTCTGAATAACAACAAGATATATTTTGAATTTTTAGATAATTAATTATAATATATGTAGTTTATGGAATATAACATACTAAACCTTTTAGCAAGAGTTAAAAGTCATAATAAGTAGCGGGTTCGATTTTAACCTAGGAATAGGTAAGTGTTTCTATGCCTAGACATACTTAATTATATTATTATACAAGCTTCTACTCGCGGTTTCGCTCGCATTGTAGCCATTAAATAAGTATCAGAGATCATTACCATAGAAATGAATCAATATGATAACTGTATGCTATTGCTTAGATGGATTGATTATTTTTTTTAAATCACTATATACAATGATGTTTAACAAAATATATAAAAAAGTAGCCTATGTAAGCCTATGCTTGTGAAGTTTCATCAAAATCCATTCAGTTGTTTTTGCGTGAAAGTGCAAAAAACGCACACAAATACAGACTGCCATTCTCACAAACTTCGCGTTTACAATATTAGTAGGATACTCTAATTGGCACAATCTATTAAAAATCGCATTATAAACTAGGGAACCCCAAACACTTTGTAATTTGTTAAATTAAGTTATGAATAAAGATTTTTGTATTTTGTATTTGTATTTGTAAACTAATTTCTATTAACTCCGTATAAACCTTATTCCAATACAACAGTGCGGATTTTCATCCAATTCTGGCAGCCGGAGATAAACAGAGCTACAGACGGATGGACAGCTCAGATGTAAATGCCGCTATCTGCAATAGACATAGCTGAATTTAAGGCTTACTTCGCAACTAAGCGTGGTTTCATTTTAAAGCCCTCTGAAATACACAGTGTGAGAATTCAGTAGGTAGCTTTTAGAACAATGGCTTTTTAAGTATGTTTGTTAGGGCGTTAGTATCATCATCACATTTTACGTTCCCACTGCTGGGACACAAGGACTTCTCTCTAGGCGAGAGAGGTTGGGCCTTAATTCACCACGCTTGCAAAGTGCGGGCTGGTGAATGTCACATGTCCTTGTTGTGTTAAAGCACGTGTTTAAAGCGCACATAACTGTCTCAAGAATAAAAATCGTGTGTCGTGGTTTAAACCCACTTCTTCGGAATGAAAGTGGAATGTTCTCTCACTTAGCCAACACGGCTTTTCCCGTTAGTATGCAGTTTTAAAATTAATATATTGTACACATATTTCAAAACCAGGAGTTAATGCAGCAGTTAAGCAAATTTAATTTTTAGCTAATTTTATATAATCCAATTTATTACATATATTAATAAAAAAAAAAAATTTTGTTTAAAATTGCATGTTAGTTTAATCACGTAATCAATAGAATATAATATAAACTTTAATTAAGAATTGTTAAACTTCTTTCTCTCTTTTTATTTTTATTTAAATTTAGCGTAGATTAATATAATGTATTTATTTATAGAGCCTGGAGGAGGGCGATGAGGATACTCCACAGTTATAAACTTTTGTATCCTCATCGTACTACCAATAACTATGTAATACTGAATTTTTGTTAAATAAATCACTTTTTACTTTTTCACTTTTACTTTTAATGGAAGAGTTTTTTTAGAGAAGTAGAGTGAAAACAAAAACGAGATTATGAGAGTTTATCATATGAACGTAAGAAAGATTTTGTTTGCTGTGTCATTAAGACTTCTTTCCATGTATTTTTTTAATTTATGATATGTAAGCTAAATTAGTGAACCTCATCCAAGTTAATTTTGAAAGATCTTATTGTAAGAAGCCATTAAAATATTACATTTAAAAGAATCAAATTAAAGCCTCTATTATAAATAAAACTTATCAACTAACATCAATTAACTTCAATCAAAGAGTATGGAAATAAAATCATATGATGATCAATTTTTTTCTTAGTTTTAGTGTTGAATTCGCTACGCATGGGTTTTTATTCAAATATCATATCTGATTTTTCTCGTCGTAAAAACCATCCTTGGACTTATACAAACAAAAAAAAACGAAATTGGTCCAGGCGTTGTTGAGTAATGCGCTTACCAAAACATTTGTGAACTCCGGGTGGTGCTAAGAACAGTCTCTGGTGGTAGGCTTCGGCTGCGGCTTGTCACCACCCTCCGGGCTGGGCCAGTCTATCGCAATGTGGTCCGGAGAAGCCATCTACCTTCTAGGTCTTCATGTCCCATCTTAGACCACATCGTCACTTTACATTAGGTGAGATTGTGGTCAAATGAAGGCTTTTCAGAAAAAAGCGACAACAGATTTAGCGTACACTGCATATCAAATGCCTACTCTTCTACTACTCTAATCGCGTTAGATCAAAATCACCCGTCCATTTGCGATTAATCCAACAATATTTATTATTTTACCATTTCTCAGTCATTCGCAGGCAAATTGTTCTAAATTGTCATACTGCTCGGCTATATACTGTGGTCTAGGTGGGCAGCCTCTTAATAAATCTGGTACTTAGAGCGAGTTCGACTCCCGGCGGAGCGCCCGAATTAACTTACTACTGACCGGGGAGGTATTTTGGACTTTAGAACTTTCAGTTACTAAACTATTTACTAAATACTGTCTGTAATTTAATTTGGGATATCGTGTGCAGTGTTTAGAATAGAATGGTTAAACCGCATGGGCTGGAATAAAATGCCATCATCATTATAGCATAGCCGTAGGACGTCCACTGATAGACATAGGATCTCTCATTAGTGACTTAGCCTTAGTGACGCAGTGAGTAAACATGCACGGGTTACTGACCTGTAATTTACCTAATCTAGACGTCCACTGCTAGTCAAAGTCCGTTTTTAAAGATTTCCGAAAAGACGAAAGGTAAGGCTCCTAATGTCTAGATAAAACATTACTAAGTATTTAATATCGCGTCGCAGCCAACTCAGTTCAAATTCTTTCCAAAGTTCCAAAGTAAAGAGGTTTACCTACTGACGAGTAACGCAAGAAGGTTACATTCTATCATAACGATGAATCGATGGAACAATCTAAGCAGTACAACTGAAAACCAAACAGTTCTATAATCGATGATCGAATCCGTAACTCGAGTCGCCTGAAGCACGTAGCTCGTCAAAGGGTGAACTAATTCCAACTGATTAATTGAATTTAGAAGTGGCTCGGGCAATGGCTACGGCAGACTCAAATCCGTTACTTCAGACGGGGTACAGACGGGTTGAGAAGCGTTTGACGAATAACACATTTTATCTTACATTATGTTGATATGTAAAAACTCAAATAATTATTAACAATAATAACAGAAATGTATAAGCCAAGTTTTAATTAAAAACAGCTCACTTGGCTCATACATTTGTGCCTGTATTTTATGAAAAAGTTTGATTTATTAAAATGAATTATAGAATAGGAAAGCAAGTAGTTGATGTAGAAATCCAATATCCACAACAGGTTGTTCCGTAACAAAAGTAAAATTAATTAGAGTGAGTAACTCTAATTCATTATACTACATACATCATAAAACTAGGCACCTAATATATAAAAAAAATTTGACCATCAAAACAATTTTTATTTGGTTTCAATGGACTACTAACATGTTAAAAATTAGGAAGTCTGAGGCGCCAAATATAAGTATGAAAATGTTTTAAGTATTTTAGGAACATTTGCAAATCTCTATTGATGCTTAGGCACTTATATTAGTGGAATTAATATATATTTTTGATATTTGAATCTTTTGCGTTCGCCTGTACTTTATATATGAAATCTGCCCAAGTCGTCTAAGTTCCGCCTTGACAGGTTAACTCAGGTATCCGACTTGAGTGTTTAGGGGATAGAATTATTGAAGCTACTATGTTTCGTTTTACTTTGAATTTAATATTGATGTCCTGTAATACCAACACACTTCAATGGCGTCACGTGATAAAATTATTCATCTAATATATTAAAATATGTAACCAACATTTTGTTTTTATTTTTTTAATATTTAATGGCCTTACTTTTGTCTACAGTCTAGCCAGTAGGCAGATACTATGCCTATCCATTCGGGTCTTAAAAGTGGTCGGGTATGTATTCGGAAAAACAGACTTCGGGAGAGAATTCCACTACTTGGCAGCAATAATTCGATAATTGATAAAAGAAAATTAAAAATATGTTTATTTTTCTATCAAACAATAATTAAAACAAAATAAGTTGCAATTAGGCACATTTGTTAAAACAACTGCTTGATGCCCTAACGAATTGAGAAATATGTAGTAACTATAACTAACTTTTATATCGTTTTTAAAGAATCTATGAAAAAGTGATACGTTCTTGTCATTGGAAACATGTTTAGTCTGCATATTTCTATTTATTTATTGAAAACGCAATTTTGAGTGTTTAGGGTATAGAATTATTGAAGCTTTTTTTTATAGATTAAATTTTTTATGCTGTCGATCAAATATATTTAAAAAAAATAATTAATAACTCAAATTTTAATAAATCCGCTGAATTCTAGATAGATAGATAGATAGATAACTCTTTATTGTACACCACAAATAAAATACAAACTGCAAACAATAATAAGACAATACATTGGAGTACAAAGGGCGGCCTTATCGCTGTGAGCGATCTCTTCCAGGCAACCTTTGGATGGACAGGAAAGAAATAGAACGACATAGACAGTGGCGTAACGTAAAGAAGATATAAAAGGAAAATAAATAAATACCAAATAAACTATTCAAAACTATTTTCAAATAAAATTAACTTAAAAATAAACTTACATAATTCATAAAACCATTAAATAAACTATATCCTAATAAGAGCGATACTAAAAAAAAATAAAAAATAAATAAATAGATAAATTAATAAATAATAATAATAGACTATACTATAGATAAAAATAAGTGTTCGTGAAGCAGTTTTTTGAAGATGGGAAGCGATTTAGCGTTTCGTATGATTTGAGGGAGCTCGTTCCATTGTCGGATAGCTTAAATGATTTTTCATAGTATGTTGTAGTGTGTAAAGGAGTTTTAAGAAGAAGGGATTGAGAAGAGCGAAGTGAGAGTGAGTGGGAGTCTGAAAGGAATTGAAAGTGGTCTTTGAGATAGCTAGGAGTGGAAGGATGAAAAAGAATACAGTATAAGAGAGACAGAAGGTGACTATTCCTGCGAAGGCGAATTGGTAACCACTTGAGCTTAATGCGAAATTCGGACACATGATCATATTTGCGCAAACCAAATATGAATCTTATACAGAAATTCTGGAGCCGCCCAAGTTTGTTTAACTGGTTTTCTGTAAGATCCGGATAGCACACATCAGCGTAATCGAGAATAGGGAGCAAGAGAGATTGAGCTAGAGTGGCCTTAGTGGAAGTAGGAAGCAAGTTTCGTAGGCGCCTCAACGTGGCAGAAGTGGCAAACATTTTACGGCTCAGTTCAGCCAGATGGGGTCCCCAAGACAACTCCTCATCCAATATTAAGCCAAGATTTTTCACCTTTTTACTGAAAGCAACAGGGACACCGTCGAATATTATTGAAGGTAATTTTTGCTTATCGATCCTGGATATCATTCTGGAGCTGCCAATGATTATAGCCTGAGTTTTCAGGGGATTGACAGTAAGGCCGAAAGAAGAACTCCAGGCTAAAATACGAGATAGATCAATATTAATAATGTCAATTGCAGATTGTAGTTCACTGATAGGGGTTTGAAAGTATAATTGGAGATCATCGGCGTAAAGGTGGAAGGAACATGAAAGAGAATTCGTGATAGAGTTAATAAAGATGGCAAATAGAAGAGGAGAGAGAACACCACCCTGCGGTACACCGGCTGAGACATCACACCAGGTTGAGAATTTCTCATCCACGCGAATGCGTTGCCGGCGACCAAATAGGTAACTACGAAACCAGTCAGCAACCATTGGAGATACGTTAAGACAGCGAAGTACTCCTAGGAGAATATCAAAATCAATATTATTAAAGGCGTTGCTAAAATCAAGCAGGCAAAGTAACGTCACTCGCCCCCTATCCATACCGCGACGTATATCATCTGTAATTTTATTTCTATTATATCAATTTATGATTTTTTTTATTCGTGGCGGGAATAGCCAACAAAAAGACTCTCTTTGTTCTGTCCCATTCATTGGTTCATATTTGATGTCATTTAAACACAAACCGCATTGCCACAAAAACATAAACACTGCTTAGACACCCGGTTAACTGTTGTTTAGCAAACGTTATCTATAGGTAGATATTTTTTTTAACATGTGACTAAGTCGTGCTAATGTTATATGTGGTAAGACCGGAAACTTTCACCTTATGCCCCTGTTCTTCGTTTTCTTTATCTCTATAATTCTTTGTTCGATAAAACTCATACTTTACTCTCAAGGCGCACTACAATACCGTATTATTCCTTACCTATTAATCAATTAGCTATTCCAACATGGAAATCCCATTACAAACGAATAACAGCATAACTGAAGTATCATAATTAATCGGTGCCTTTGGACCCAGATGGTCGGGGTTGCCACAAGTGCGGCGTAAGTTTTTGATAGCCACGGTATTTACTGGTTAAGTTGAGGGTCAGTTTGGAAGTGACCTCTCGTGGGAAAAGGGAACTTGCCACAGTTTAGAGGTATGGCTTTTAGTTGGGAACACTGGGGAAAGAGTTATCTACTTGTGTTTTGGTTAGTAGTTTGAATAGTTCGCGATTATTTTATTGCTGTCGGGAGTTGGCAAGTCAAGCGTAGGGGAACCACCGAGATGAATAAGGATAGCTGAATTAGCCAAAGTGGCAGGTTATATTCGAGGAAAACAAATGAAAGTCTGTCAGTTAGTACTTAGATCTAGTAACTGGTGTCCTAAAGCTGGTGATGAAAATGAATCAAATGAATGAAAATCAATCAACGGACCTCGATTATTAAACGATTATTATCGCTTCTCAACTCAGTATAAAACATTGAAGCGAACTGTCAAGACAATGTTATTTCCTTGATATTTTTTGTTTAAGCAATTTAGTTTTATTCAGTTTAAGTTGACCTGTCTATATAGGCTATGTGCTTCTAAGGAAATAAACGTTTTTGACTTTGACTTTGACTTATATATTTTGTAAGTTCGAAGTCAAGTTTATGAGTGTTAACACGTGGTCCCTGTGAGTTGACTCAGTACCGGGTCCACTGGTAATTTGCATTCGCCGTGGTCCCATGGCGTTATTGGTTGTTTCCTGGCCTGACGATTTTCAATACAATTGTTGTAAAAATGAAAATACACTAACTAAGCGAATTGCATACGATACCGCTGCCTTGCCGCCATACCGGTTTACTGCATATAATCGCCGCTAAAATCGCCGCCACCGAGACTTAAAAGCAAAGTAAAAAGGACAATCATTTTATGTATCTAAATGTATATATCATATATATCAGTGTTGTGCTCGCCTATTATAGGCACATATTCCATAGTAAATAAGTATTAAAAAATGTCTACTATTTTTTTTTATATGTGCTGTTGGCGGTGCCATTATAATAAATAAATAAATATATATAAAAGCCCTGTTGGCTAAGTGGGAGCATATTCGACTTTAATTCCGAAGGTCGTGAGTTCAAACCACGCCGCGCATCTCTTGATTTTTCTTCTAGAAAAAATTATATGCGCTTTAAACACGTGCTTTATCGGTGAAGGCAAACATCTTGAGGAAACCGGCATGTTCTGAGAACTGTGAAGAGTTTGAAAGACATGTGACATTCATTAACCCGGACTTGGCCAGCTTGGTGAATTAAGGCCTGTGTCCCAGCAGTGGGAATGTTAATAGGGTGTTGATGATGAAAACTATATAGCTAAGGGTCTATTATATAAAACTTATGAGTTGTGTTGTGCAGCCCTAACGCTTCTCAGAATAGAAAACTGCAAAACCGCGTATAAAACCACTCAACGAAAAGAAAATATCACGTATTTCTATTCAATAATGCACCGGTCGGTCGCGACGCAAAACCACGTATCTGCAATTCGTCATCTGCAGACCGTTTTCGCTGCACTTGCTTTGACATTGGCTGCATGGTAAAATAATATTGAGTTCTGTTTTTGTTTGTTTGTTTGATATTGGTGTCTACCGTAGGATGCTTGCCTACAATTAAAAAAAATATATATAATTATCTTAATGACAGTTAGAGGACGTTGACAGCTGAAAGTAGGCCTAGCAAGTAACTATTAAAATTTAGTTATTTGCCAATATTAATGATACCTGGTTAAAAAAAAATCTACTAGACAATTACCATTTGGACAAGTAACATTTGGCGACATGGTTCCATTTTTATCGAAGTAGGTACTTAGTCAATTATACATAATAATGGAGATAATCTAACAACAACCCTTAGCGTCGCTAATGAAATTTAGCAAAAAAATATGTATATTAATTTATTATAAACCCAGATAAAGCAAATAGATAAAATAATGAATGGAGTATAATCCTTAATTTCTATGTATTTCCGCTTACCGCATAAACCGTTACTAATTGTAAATCAAATAGCGGACATAATTATCGGCTGCCCGTGCTAACTCCTACATCAGTAATGTGTGTGTGTCTGTTTGTTTAGGCGAGCGCGGCGTGTTGACACGATGACATTAGCTAAAATCGACGCGTCCCGAATGTCGACAGAACGCGGCTTGCATCTTAATACCTTATGTTATGACTGTGAAGCGTGGAATATATTTTTAATTACTTATATTTTGTGCGTGAAAAATCAACTTAAATGTTAGATTAATTGGCTAATTGTGATGCGTCGTTTTCCAAGACACTATATCTTTGTTTCATTATTTGTTTATGCCAATAAATCAATTTTCTACTTTTACTTTTTAATTGTTTTTTAATTTAATCTTAAAGCCTCTTACACAATTTAACAAACCTTTATTAAATCTATAGTAAAATACTTGTTTTTGGATATTAAGTTAAACTAAATAAGATATTTACTTTTTTTGAAAACCGAATATCTTAAAAATACATATGTTTATTAAGAAACGTGAGGTAACTATGTTTTCCATTACTTTTAATATATGCAATAATTAAGACTAAAAAAGTTATGGGAATAAATTTTAAGTCAACAATGTACTCGTAAACTGTCAACGCAAAAGATTAACATCAAGAAGAAATTATATCTTTATTAAAAATATTATATTGTCCCATTTAATTGTCAAATATAATATTTGAAATAAAAATATTTCATATTTCTATTCTGTTTATGAAAAGTCACGAACCGGTACAGTAGCGAAGTAAAGTCGTTCATGCGTTAATAGATTCATATTTTCTTTCGGAAATTCCGAAAACATATTCCAATTTGGTGTTTAAAATTATTTTATTTAATGTACAACAACAAATAAACAGGGGAAAACATTAATTATCAGTATATTAATGGGCTGCCTATTCGTTATTAAAACTCTTGTTAATAAAATATAATAATAATAGAACGGAAGGAACTTGCTTCGAGTATTAGTGTTAAAAATAACATTATGTAGGTACTAATGTGCCTTTTACTAAGCATTTTATAGTTTATTTCTTGTTGCATTCAAATTATTTTAAAGTACATACACAAATTCTACAAAACGGTATAAACGTTAATAGATACAGTTATGTATTTGTTATTTGACATACCGACCTTATATTTTATACATATGTCTTAAATATGATTTATCTTTACATAATTTTAATTAAAAATTTTACAACCCTTTTGCAATATTATTATTTGGCGAGCCATACTGGACTAGAACAAGTTTTACTGAAAGTAAACGTCAGTAAACAAATCAGCTTGCAGTCCACTTATGTCCACAACTGTCCCATGTCCAGCGCCACTGAGTCAGCGAATAGCAACAAATTCAACGAGCCACCGCAAACGCATGTTGTTTTAGGCCGAAGGTAAACACTGCATGACCGCTGCTAATACTCTGTTTGCCTTCCATATTTATGCGAGTACAGGACACTTGCGTACCTCGGAATAATTAGCCCGTTAAAAACGGATGACGTATGTTTGCGTTTATGTTTGACGGTTTTGTGTGCGAGTGTACTGTGGAAAATGATAGGAGGATTTTTTAGAGCGAATAAGTTTTTGACTTGACTGTCAAGGAGCGTCATGAATATATTGTCAAAATAAAAAAAAACGGGAACTCCTTTTTTTTGTTTCGTGGCTCTGTTGTCGGGTTGTCACTGCTCTGCCAGGGTCATAAATAAATAAATATATATTTCCAAACAATCAACACAACTACATCTAGCACCGTAGTAAGCTCCACAGCTTGTAACGGGTAGATACTAGACGGCTGAAATACTTATAGATATTTACAAGTCATAACTTATCATAACTTCTTCAAATTTATAATAATAATAATCTATTATAGTAAATTGGTGACTTAAGCTGACATTCATATTGTATAACTAGCTGACCCGGTGAACTTTGTTCCGCCTTAATGGCAATAAATAAGCCGTTTGTTTTTTTTATTGGAAAAAATACAAAAAAATTAAATACCTTCATTAATCATTCATTATTATTTCTGTATTTTAGCACATAGGTTGCTCTTCACTTAGGTACCTTGTGATACACGACATTTTTTGTATTATTATCAATACAATCATTACGGCATTATTAATTAAACTTCACTTCACTTCAATTCACCTAAAAATTTATTTCAAAACTCAAATTTTCAACTATACCGAGTTTTATAGTTCACTTCACTGTTTATACGAATGGGCAATGGCACTATCATTACATTATAATTGTTATTCATTTATTTAATAGAAATACCTAGTTTGAATATTGATTTCTTACAAATATCAAATTGTCATCTATACGTCATTACATAGCTGTCATTATACGTCAATTACATAGCTATCATTTGCGTTTTGTTATTCCAAGTCTGATTCTTTTTTGTTAATAACACGTTTTATAGTGACTGACGTTTCATGTCAAGTCACACGGGAACGCTGTCGAACGGAATGAAAAGTATCTTATGTCCGTCTCCTGGCTCTAAGCTACATCCATACCAATTTTCACCCAAATCTGTTCTACCGTTCTTGAGTTATAAGTGGTGTAACTAACACGACTTTCTTTTATATGTATAGATTAATCAATCAATTGATCAATTCTAACCTTAAAATAAGAGTATAATCAACATAGTAATAAAATACATTGTTAATTTAATTTTAATTGTTTTCACTATTTTATTGTTCCTGTTTTTTTATATATGTATGACGCATGTTGTGTTATCTACATAAACTAGTTATAATATTTGTTTTAAATTAATTTGACTCAATGAAATGATTATTGTAATTTATTATTAATGTGTATTATGTATGAATTTTTGTTATAATTTGTATAATAGGCCTAGCCGTTCAAATTATATTAAATAAATAAATAGCCACAATGGTTCTGACGGTTTTTGGTATATCCTATAATGATACGGCTACATCAGCGAGCGAATGTTCGTGTCGCATTGGCGTGCTATAAACATAATGTGTGGGCTAGTGCGATGTTCTTGTCTACATTATTGGGCAAAGAATTGTGTCGCGTTGCTCGCTAAAGATTCTGAAGTGACGTAGGTGTAACCACGCCCACGCTAAATATCGTCTTTAACCACACACATCGCGTCTACACGAATATTCGCCGTAGGCCGCTAATGTAGCCACGCCGTATACCGTAGCATTTGTCGTAGACAGCTACGTAAGTCTACGAAAGATTCTTGTAGCCTCCGGTCTACGAAGTTTGTAGCTCCAAGCAATTAAGCCCCTATTTCAGGTGTATTCTTTGGTCAGGCTAAGCTCGTTTTACCGCCTTTTGACTGAGATCAAATTGACATTAACTTGTAATTTTTCCATGGTTGATCATAGTTCAAAAAAACCTCGATTAGTAGCATAAAATAGACAGTGGACTGTTAGAGATAAACCACCAGCTAGGTGGGAATGTAAATTAATGTACTAGCTCTCATTCACGTAATCAAAGCGAACCAGAAACTCGACCCGCAATAATTTCCCCAAATCTGACATCAACATGACCGATATCTCGGCAATTTGCATGACCAATGCCTTTGAATAATTGAACGGCACCTGAAGGTAGTATGAATATGTAAGACAATGCCTCCAAATCTTGGGCCCAATTAGGAAGGGTCATTAAACCCTCCTTGATTACCCGACTAGTATGGAACGGACTGTTCATATTTAATGGTATGCTAATTTTATCCTTTGATTGATTAGTAGGGGGCATTGGGGACGGCGACCCGTGAAGTCAGTTTCAGTTTAATAATTAACTATACAGGTATATTAAGGTTTAAAGTTGCTTTTGACCGAAATGCTAGCAAACTGACACGCGTACGCTCATTTAAATATTACATATCAAGCTTTTATTTTTTACACCATACAATACGCCAGCAATAAAATATTCATCTATTTTTTATTTTCTAATAAATATTCGTTTCGTTCGATCGAGTCTTAGAAATAACTCTGCAGGACAGAATCATCCAACAATCAAAATTAAGTGTTTTGCCAATAATCGCAACGCTTGGCAAGGTTGGCCAGCGTAGTATTAAAATAATTATTAATTTGGTTTGTTTCCCTTGGTCGGGTTTAACAGCGTTCACGGGGGATGTTAGGCGATCTGATGCCGGGCGTAGCGTAAAAATATACTTTTATAAAAAAACAAGCGGTCCGGCCCGGCTTCGCACCTAGTTGATCGTATTGTGAATCTAAACCATTCTCAAAGCCCACTTAGCGTCCAGCCGTTTAGGAGGAGTTCAATGACTAACACACGTACAGAACATATGTGTAAAGATATAGAATTTAAAAGTTTAAGAAAATACAATCAACTGATATGTTCAATTTAGATATTTCAACAATTTTTAGCCGATAAGTTACATACTACTAAAAATACTTACGTAAGTTATTTATATTACCAACTATCAGTGCCCCGCGGTGTTAACCGCGTTTAATGGATTCCCGCGGTATCATATATTTTAAAACGATAAAAAGTAACTTAATATGTATTTTCTCAAGCTTTAGAGAAACTGTGTACCAAACTTCATTAAAATCAGTTCAGTTGATCCAGGGATCACCCACAACGTCACAAACAAACTTTAATTAATTATATATGTATGTACCTTAGCTATGTTTTTGTAAAAAAATAATAGATCATTCTCATTCTTATGATTCTTATTTAATCTCACAAACTTACACCTCTTTATAATATGACTGTATATTTTCTATCACCTTCAAATTGAAATATTAAATCTTTCCCCAAGTCGAATAATGTTGCTCAAAGATTCCCCTACAAACTTCACACACGTCAGGTCCCATACATATTTGATGTCCTAACTGCTAATTAGCAATGTGTAAACGAACTCAAAAGAGGGAGGTCTTGAAGACGTCACATTAATAATATATTATATCCGACGCTAGATTTAGAAGTTAATTTGTTGAGGAAGATGTGTTGCTGTCTTATGTTTTATATATTACCTACCTGAAATACATTCATTGATTTAGAAACAACAAAGGAATACCTTCAATTAGTTGTGCTGTGAAGACTAACGGTGCTTTCAAATATATAAGTTAGGTACTAGCGCAACAAACGTTATTTTTCAAAATGAAAAATAGATAGTAGCCGATTCTCAGACCTACTGAATATGCATATAACATTTCATAATAATCGGTTGAGCCGCTTGGGAGGAGTACGATAACTGAAATTGTGACATGGAATTTTTTTATATTAGATTAAAGTTAGAATCAAAATTTTCATATATTTTTGCTATTGTATTTGGTAATTTTAAGAATTATAAATGTATTCGAATTTGAATTATCCATAAGTTCGTTTTCAAATTGGGAGTTTCGAGAATCGAAGCGTTCTTAGAATAACCAAATATAAAAACCAAATGCAAGAATTTTGATTTCTTAATAAATCAAAACAATTTTGGTCTGAGAACTCTGAAATTTATCTGTGATTTTGTAATAAGAGACAATACAACATTAGCAAAACGTTTTGAAATTTCATACATAAGTTTGTAAAACGTGTGGTTGACTTTTCAACCGAACTTTTACTAAACTGTGTCATAATGCAATGCAAATAAATGAGCTTTATCTTTAACGACAAACCCCCAAACCACTCAGAATATCCTCGCACATTTCCACCAGACGCACAAAATACCACTCGAATTACAAAGTCAACTGTCCACCAAGCCCATAGCTGGTCACTTGATTACCGGCCGGAGTTTACCGGCACTTACCCGCCGGTCACTTGATTACCGGGCGGCAGTTACCGGCACTTACCCGGCGGTCACCGTAATCCGGTTATGTCGTTTAATCGACCCGGCTGATACCGTCGTTCGGATGACCGATCGAATTACGTAGTAATTAAAAAATGGCGACAGCGTAGTTGTGGAGTTTTATATTCTTGGTAAAAGGAGTGAAGGCTACATAAAATAAAGTTGATAAGTATAAGATGGGATGATACTTTACCTAGGGTTTCGTGTTCAGTTTATACACATTTTTAATGTCAAAAAGATATAAGTATTGTAGGATTGGAGGTTTTGTCTGTTCACGTCCGTAAGTGGTAACCCTCTGAATCCTTACACGTGACCTCCGGGTGGTGCTAAGAACAGTCTCTGGTGGTGGTAGGCTTCGGCCGCGGCTTGTCACCACCCTCCGGGCTGGGCCAGTGCGTAAAGCGATTTTTTCGTGTTTCGTAATGTGGCCCGGAGATGCCATCTACCTTCTGTGTCTTCATGCCCCATCTAAGACTACATCGTCACTTTACATCAAGTGAGATTGTGGTCAAATGAAGGCCTATACAGTAGGAAAAAAAAAATTCGTCACTTAACTTTATAAAAATCACGTTTGTTGCATGAGAAACCCTTTATATTAATATTTGTTCTGAGAACTTTAAAGAGTTTGAAGGTCATGTGACATTCATCAACCCGCACTTGGCCAGCTTGGTGAATTAAGGCCTAATCTCTCGCCAAGAGAGAAGTCCCTGTGTCCCAGCAGTGGGAACGTTAATTACGTTGGAATCCCATGAAACTTCAAAACACTAGTGTTCCCATCACTCTTAGCCCGGGGCTCCAAGATGCTAATTCCTGTTATCTTGGGAAATACCCTCATCCGACTAGAGGCTTAGGCCGCGATAATCGGTTCAAGTTATAACTTAAGATGAACAATGCGCGCGGTGGATTGTGGAAGCTGATTATCGTGAGGGTTTTGACTTAAATGGTTACAAGAAAAGGCACTATAGATCAGGCGTAAGTTCAAATACTGAACTAGCTGCCCGTCCGCGGCTTTGCCCGCGTCTTAATAAATTTTCCCGTAAAAAGTAGCTTTTGTCCTTAACTGGGACAGCAATTTTTTTATTTAAGAGTTTTATTTTAATAAGTACCTTTTTTATATTATATGATTTTTTTACAGTACATAAATTTGCTGAGATAAATAAATTATTATTCAATTTTTTAATTATGTTTCCTTAAATGAGACAAGCATAAATTAAGACGTGAATTAGTTAAACTCATTATTTATATGTACTAATATTTCATAATTTAACACGCGCTACTGCAAAATCGTATAATTTTTTTTAATCAGACTCATAAGATAATAAAAAAGACAACGAAATTAGCCCCTTTTTTCAGTATGTATTTCTGATACCTCAAAAATTATTCATAAATAATTTTTTATAGTAATTGTGTGAAAAAGTTGGATAAATTACAAAGTTTTAGCATGCTTAGAAGGAATTCACCGCCTGAAAGATATTCAGATAGGTAGTTCCCAAGAAACAGCGGCAAACTTCGAAAGTATTCGAACATCATTCATGTCTAGAGTATACCTCGCTTAATATAGGTATGGAGTCACATAATATACTGCACATAAGATTTGTACGCAAATAATTCCATCATACCTACTTGAGTTACCTGAGCTTTAGGTTAACACGATATGTATGAAAACAGTAAGAGCACTGATTTGTTCAAGATTTATTTAGTTAGCTTTGAACTTGACTTGACGTAACTGAACCGAACAGAGAAAATGTATTAAGAACATACAAACACTGACATGTCTACTTAACTTTTTCATATCAAATGAAAGCTTGTTTTTGTTGAAGGGTTTTCGCTTTATTTATTTACAATACGTACATAATATGTTTATGAATGCGTGTTTAAAACTTCATATTATAAACCTGTTATTACATAATTTAAATTATAGTAGGTTTTTTTTATCAACGCTGGAAATTTGAAATCGTAAGGGACATTTTGTCGTAAGGGAATTTTTTTTATATCATTCAACTGAAAATTTCGTTCACTATCGAACTGTATATTCAAAATTTCGATATCTCTTCAAATAAAGAAGTATGAAGTCAAACTGTTTTGTCGTAAGTGAAATTGTAGTAAAATTTTTGAGTCGTGTGGGTCAAGATTTGTTTATGTAGCTTTTAGCAACGTCGTAAATCTAAGTTACTGTCTGTTTCATACAGTTCCTATATATTTCTTAACTGTGTAACGTAAAATACTTGCATGAACAAAGCGGTTCGGGTAGTTACGACAAAATGATTTTAATTATGGTTATAAAAAAAAATGTAAGTCGTAATGGACACTCTTAAAAATATCCATGTGTAAGGAACACCTCTTCCTAAATGTCAAAGTGTAAGGGACATCATCTTTTAAACTATTGAGTTTGACGAGGTTAAAGTTATATTTAGCTATAAATCAATGAATAAAGCATTCTGTCTAAAAAGCATCTCAATAGAAAAAAAATGACAAAGTTGTGACGTTTTATAAGAACAAATTTAGTTTTTTTTCTCTCCTGTATAGCGTCGATTTGTCCCTTGCGACATTTCAAATTTCCAGCGTCGTTATGTTCGATAAGCCTATAATTTGACCTAGGCTTCTCCGGGCGACATTACGAAACAAGAAAAAATCGCTTCACGCACTGGCCCAGCCCGGAGGGTGGTGACAAGCCGTGGCCGAAGCCACCAGAACTATTCTAAGCATCACCCGGAGGTTACGTGTAAGGATTCAGAGCGTTAACACTTACGGACGTGAACAGAAAAAACCTCCTTGCACAAAGCAAAGATATTAGCGCCACGAATCTTCGCCCGCCGATGAAGCCGCACCGTAAGCTACACTACTGTTCGTTGGCACACCGTCATAGTTGGCAAGTTACCTGCATACCGCCCAAGTACTGTCGAGTTAGCTCAACTTGCACAAAGCATGCCATTCCACTTGGTTACCACTCGTCGAAACTTGCTCCTCTGAGAGTGCCTCTGTATTGATTTTGATTAGTAGTTGTGTGCCTTTAGATAATTTATTTGTGGGCTGCACTGTAATGTTGGAATAGTGAAGACTTTAAAAATCCGCAATATTTTCCATAATCCTTTTTTTAGGGTATCGTAGCCAAAAAACGGAACCCTTTTAGAGATATGTCCGTATGTCACAGCCACTTTTCTCCGAAACTAAAATAACTAACCTAACTAAAAAATATAAAATAAAACAATAAATATTTATTCAACCGCGCCAGCTGGACGATTGCTGCTAAATTCTGAAAAAAAAACTTTAAGGATGTTAATTAAAAAAAGTATTAGGTAGGTGTCTGTTTAAAAATTAAATTGAAACTCATGACAAATTAAGAAATAATTTCCACCACAAATACCCCAATCAAAAACAACTTGCGACCAAAACAATCTAACTTCTAATTTGTTGAAATTAATTACCATTTTAAGCAAGTCTCATTGACACAAACGTTTCAATGGCGGGCCGCTCCGAACTTTCTCTTTGACGTTTGTACCACAGATTATATACCTGCTTCGAGAAGTTACCCTGAGTTGGCTGTTGTTGGCTTCACTCGCAGTCAAAGTTCAGATAAAAAATCTTGCTAAGCAATAGGGAATCTGCACGAGACTTTAAAATGGACTATTTCTATTTTCTAGTAATATTTATTGTTTCAAAAGCATACTTATAAAATTATTTTTAAATTTATCATAATGACACTTCATCATCAAAAACTTATTTTTATATTCCTTCTCGTTTCATTTTTTTTTCTCCACTACAAATTCTTGAGAAATTATGAACAATGCAAAACAACGTTTACCGGGTCAGCTAGTGAATAAATAAAAAGCGGACGGGGCGAGATGGCGGCGCGTGTGTACAGTGGCGTTGGCGGTGGAGGCGTGGTGGTAGAATCGTGGCAGGAAGCCTAATGGTAGTAGAATTATACGAGTAATTGAAAATCCGTTGGTTCAAAATCCCGGGCGTAGCATCAATATCTACTATGCTGCCTAGATTCGTCAAGGTTGGAAGGTAGGTCGTCAAACGCAGTATTTTGTGTATTGAAAGACTTTCTGTCTTATATTTTCATAAAAAAATAAAATGGCGAAAGGTACTGTAGATGTCAACAAAGTCACGGCTCTGTCCATAGAACCAAAAACACAATGCAGCCTATCTGCACCTCAATCGGCCATCAAGCGCTGTAAAGGTGCCTTCATATCTGTATAAAGTGGCGAGCGGCGCCGATCGGTGTCTCTAGCATAAGTTTCTTAATATGTTAAGTCGGCAAAGCAAGGACTTGATTCAAGGTTTACCGCGATCAAACAATGTTCTTTCATTCTAGAAGGAGGCTTATGATAAGTCTATGCATATTAATTCTACCAAAATTGAAAAATGCATACCTACAAGATATATGAATGCAAGGTTTTAAAAATACTAGTATTTCATGGTTTTTGAGACATAAGCTCTCAAGGAGTTACTTTTCTGTTATAAGCCCTTAACTGAGAAATACCCAAGCCAGTTTAAAAAATGCGATTCTAAGTTTGATTGTCTTCGGTGGCCTAGCGGGCGAATGTCTTCGTGTAACGCAAGGGTCGCTACCCTTACGCTCGCAATTCGAATCCCGTCGAGGGATCATTGTTTGAATGTTTTGTCAGTCTAGTTGTTTTCTATGCATAAAACAAAATGTAAATGTCTATTAGATTAAGTAACTCATATGTCTAGTACACTTAACACATGATTAGAGCTTAAACTGTTAGTGTACTGTATGGATTTATTTATTTATTTTAATTAACACACCATTGAACTTGAAGACAAAAGGATTGGCCTGCAATAAACGTTATTTTTTTTAAGTGAGACTCATACTAAGGGCACTCTACCCAACCGACCGGCCGATAGCACAATGCGGCAAACGACGCGGGCGCTTCCTTCCGGCCGCGCCACCGTCGATTTATGACGTCACTTCCCGTCGCCATATGCGTGCTACCCTCATTTGCAAACGTTTTTCCCTGACAGTACTTACTTATTTGCATAAATGTTTAATGAAGACAGGTAAATTTATTTGGACTGGTTAATAGTGTATTATGCAAGAATATAATGATGGGTCTGTTTTTTTTTGTTCGCAGTAAATATAAATAAATAAATAAGTATTTCCTGGACTAATCACAGAGGCCGCGGTGACACCGTTTATTTATGACGTCACTTCCCGTCGCCATAAGCGTGCTACCCTCATTTGCAAACGTTTTTCCCTGACAAAACCTTCTAATTTGCATAAATGTACAATAGGGACAGGTTTTAAATTTATTTGGACTCGTTACAGCTGGAATGTAATGATGGAATCAAACACGCACACATAAAATAGAAAGTAAATTAATGCATCTTTCTAAGAATCTATGTAAAACATTTTATTACAATACAATCCAATTAGAAACATCTAGTCCAAAATATAATGTGATGCGATACTAAAAAAACATTTATAAAACTATTTTATTTTATAACTGCACCTCCAACGTTCCAGTTCCATTCAGGAAGGAACCGTCTCTCCTCTCTCTTAGCAGTTCTCTCTTAGTCGTCACCCGCGCGGTCTGACAAGAGACTCTCTCCAGCTTCCCTGAGGATGGTGCCTTCCTGATGGGAGCTGAAACGTCGGTCGGAGGATACTCGTACCTACACATAATATAGTAACATTATTCGTGAGTAGAAACCGTTTTCAAAACGAATAATTATAAAACTAATGTAAATACTAGATTTTTTTTACATTACTATTTAAGTCACAGGCATATTTAAAAAAAAACATGGTATACAGTAAAAAGCATGATTCGCTCCTAGTTATCGAAGTATAGGCATCCTTTAAAAAAATCTTTCTTAAATAAATTCTGTGCTTCCATATTCGTTCCCATCAGAAAATATAAATATGTACATATTTACAATCACATCAGTAAAATATTTTTCCACGTGAAACAATATGGAAACGACGAATGGGAGATATTTTAATAAATTAATAAAAACTCAAATAACAATTTTGCCGTTAACGGACACGACAAGGCGGACATCATATCACAACATTATTAAATAAATAAATATTGATGAAACATCCACACAGCCACATCCAGCCAGCCCCGTGGTAAGTTGTGGGAGGCAATTCTCACGCCTATGATATTATAACGAACTCGATATAATATTTTAAATGTATGTAGGAAAAATTAAGACGAAGCTACGTAGCTAACTAGCGAAATTCGGGTCTCCATCACGTCTTCAATTATACACGTGGACCTCGATATAATAATAATGTGTTTGTGGGTGTTTTCTAGAGGTATGTATCATTATGTATTATATCTTCATTTAAAACAGGTCAAAAAAAAAAACAAAAAAAATGACGCGACGATAGTTCCTTATGGAGAGACAAAACGAAACGTAACGAATATATTGGAATCTAACTGTAGGTGTGTTCATATTCCACTATGGAACGTTAAAATGTCGAAACCAAATGAGTGCAAATTAATTAGATTATTAATTTTATAACAAAAAAGTGCTATCTTTATGTATATAAATCGTCAGTACGTGTGTTAGTCATTGAACTCCTAAACGGCTAGACCGATTTTGATGAAATTTTTTGTGTGTGTTTAAGTGGGTTTCAAGAATGGTTTCTAATGAATGGTTTGGTTTTATTCACAATACGGACAAATGGGTGCGAAGCGGGGGCGGACCGCTAGTTATTTATATAATTGATAAAATTATTCAATGTAAACCTATCTTAAGTTCAAATTTGTAAACTGTAAATATATTGCGACACCGCCGCGCCGTAACAAATGATCCACGATAAGGACAGATTAGTTCATAAGATTTATATTCTTATGTATGTTAGTCTGTAAGGTATATGTTTATACGGGCCTTAGATGCGTGAAATAAATGGTTTATTATTATTATGGTCAAGTATGTAATACATTTTTATTATGAACGACCTATTAAATAAATAAATATTTCCGGACAATCTACACAACAACATCTAGCCCCGTGGTAAGCTCTAAGCTTGTGTTACCGGTACTAGATAACTGATATACTTAATATAATATACATACATATAAAGATATTTTTATTATACATATTAAACACCCAGACCAAGACTTATTGTCTTGTAACAACTGCCATACTTGTGGCAAATAAATTATTCTTATTTATGTTCCACAAATACCACAAATCTTAAGCATATATCATTATCATGCTTAAAATAGGCCAAAATCTGGCAAGGTAACAAAGTTAATCCTTTAAAAAACGCTCGCAGAATTGTGAGCGATGTTAAAATTAAAATTGGACGCTAAAAGGTCGACGCGCCTCGTCTCGTGTGGGAAATGTAATGAACTTAATTTTAACGCGTTTAAAGTTCTTCCGGTGCGGAAAATGGCGTCGGTTGGCGGCCATTTTGTTTTGGTTTTTATATTTTTAGTAAAGACATAATTAAATCTCAACAGTGTGTCTTCATGTTACTTTAGTTTCAGGTGGAGGTGCTTGTATTCATTAACATTATTTGTTTTTAATTAAGAATATACCTTATATACAGCATTTTTTCAACCGACTTTAAAAAACTTTGACTTTTTTTTAAACAGACGAGATCGATTTGAGTCTTTTTTATGCTATTTTTTGTACTAAATTCCATATTATAGGTACCTGAGTACCTCCATTTCAAAAAGTCCGGTCCAGTGGATACTAATTATTGTGAAAGATTTTTTTAAATGCACGTGATATAATAATATGAGTTTAAAGCACATTTCAGCCGTTTGGACGCCATTTTCGTAAAATATTCGCAGGTAACCGAAGCGAAACAAGTAAAGGGGAACTTAGCCGCGTTTTAAGCCGAGATTATGTTGATATATGAACTTACTGAAATTTACAACTTAATTATTTATGATTCTCATGTTTTTGAACATTAGAGGAAAGCTCAAGAAGTATTTATTAATGCATTTTAACTCAAACGGATTAATGGAACAAAAAGCCGTGTTGGGGAAATGGGCGACTGCTCGACTTTTAATTCCGAAGGTCGTTTGTCGCTGGATGTTTGTTCCTAGAAAATTGTATGAGCGCATTAAACACGTACTTTAACGGTGAAGACAAACATCGTGAGAAAACCGACATGTTCTCAGAACTTAAGAGTCTACTAATCTCTCTCGCTAAGAGAGGAGTCCCTGTGCCCCAGAAGTGGGAACGTTAATGGGGTGTTGAGATGTTGATGAATCGGATGATTTCGTTGATTATAATAACAGGGCTTACTGGCATTTTGGGCCATGGCATGGCTTTGCCCGAGTATTGCGAATTTGCCTGAGGTAAAAGTTATAGGCTTGTACCCCGGGAAAATCCCTATTTAATTATTCATCTTATGTTCGAAACTTAAAAAATACTTACTATCAAAAATATTAAAAAAAAACTTGTAAATTTCAATAACTTTAAATCGGAAGTAGTTCCTGACATAACCGAATTCTAGCAATCAATGAAACTATTCAAAATTAAAACAAATTTATGCTCGCAATTTATATTAGCAAAGAATATACGGAGAGTGACAAAAACAGCACTTTATTAATACAAATAAAAAAAAACTAATAATATTATAATTTGAGTACCTATTCTTTGGTTTTTAAAACATAAGCATACCATTAGACTTTAATAGACCGATATTATTTTCACCGACACATTTTCAAACAAAACTCAGACGACTAATAAAGTTCATAAAGTTGGCCGAACGTTCCAAGCTTGTTCGACATTTGAATCGCAAAACGCGCCTAATCGCGGTATCATACGACATCCGGCGAGAGAACGGCTGAATTTTAAACATGGAACGTTGAGCCCTGCTGTGCGCTCGGAAATAAAAAACCTTTTTTTTAAGTAATCTTAATAAAGGTCATGTACCTTTTGTTAGATTAACAAAAACATGTTTTGTGAAAACTTTTTTTCAATATTGTTAACAGTCTATCAGTTTCTACCATTCGTATCTTTCAAGGATCGTTCGCAGTATTAATGATTTAAGTAAGTATGCTTAGTTAAATAAAACAGAGAAAGCCTGTAATTTATGTAATCTGGTTAATTCCTTTGAATCCGTGAAACCATAAAAATCCGACCAAACAATAAATGCTTATGCAAATTGAATTGTCCAGTCCGAGCTTCTGTTGCGTTAATGAATATTGGTGATATAGAAGCGAAATTCAATATTGCTTAAAGTTGCCAAAGTGTCATAATTAATTTACTTTATATTGCGATACACGGGTAAAATTATGTTACAAGTATAATAATACGTACTGCCATTATCTACTTTACAGCATGCAAATTTGACTTCATTCAAGCTCAAGGTAATATGAATACATTTTCATCGAAAGGTAGGTATACTACTTATATTCAAGTACCTAATTTGAATTCCATATTAGATAGGTACGCATTATTTTATAGTAAGGCCGCCCATTGTAATACCGTTAAATAGTTCTGATAACCCTTCATCTTAAATCTATGCAAATTATTAACCTTACTGCGGACATACAGGTTAAAAGACGCGGGGCGTTTTAATATTATGAAAAATTCCTAGTGGTATTGAAGTTTAGTAGTAGGCACCGACTTCAGGTTATCTGAATTTCACATCTATCCCCTCAAACGAGCAGTCAGAACTGAATATTCTGTGGTACACACCAGTGCTGCCGTGGATTTCCTGTTGATTGGAGTTGATAACGCGATTTGTGGCCGTGCCGCACGAATCTTTAAATGCTGGCTGTAAACACTGAAAATAAAACCAACCTCAAACATAGTTTATGCTGAAATGAGGTTTTATTAAAGTTTAATTGCAGAGGTTGTTATCCAAACCACTGTCTAACTTGCACTCTTACTTACAATTGTTATTATAATTGTTATTTACTGTTAGCGAATGCGCAAACCTTCTACCTATTGCAGAAAACCTCATAAAGATCTGTTTGAGTTTATTCCGAACATAAAGATAGGAAAACGGACAGACTCAGCCTGGGACTTTAATTTATAATTATGTAGCTATAGAATTTAAAAATAATGTTTTTTTGAAAAAAATATATTGAATAATATTCGTCCTGTCACACGTGCCTACTAAAGAAATTTCGTGAATATTAATTCTTTTGAACTTGTATGAAAAATGAAAAAAGGAAAGGCGAGGCTGAAAAAAGAAAATGATCAAGTGTCATTTGCCTCCAGGGGAAATCTGTGGAACTGTTTATGAATGACCATGCTAGGTTGTCATGGCAACAAGCGATCGTTAATAGAAATGCTAAAAATAGAGCTATCTCCTTTTAAGGCGAGACTTGACTAAATATTACGTAATCGTAATTTTTGAGAACAGGGATTTCTAAGATTGATATATATGTAGTTTTAAAGACGCAAAATGGTGCACTCCACTAAATAACATATTTTTCACTTTATAATTTAATTTAACATGACACTGGCAAACATACATTTCAAAGAGCCCAGTTATAGAAAATGTTCATGATTTTTTTATGCTAGATAAATCTTTATTTGACAACAATCTCTGCTGATGTAAAGTGACGATGTGATCTAAGATGGGGCATAAAGATCTAGAAGGTAAAAGGCAACACATGGATATGAAGTTTTTTAAGATAAATGATACCTTCACTGTAATTGCTACGAAATTATGACGTTCCTACGTTACAATTCCGAGTGAATAGTTTAACTCGCGTATCTGTCTGAATACCATGTATATAAATCTAAATTTTTAATTTTAGAAAAAACCTTGATACCAATGCTTTAATTTCCTTAAAAGTAAAACACCATAATATTTTGTAAGTGGACGAGATGCGCTTTCATTTGATACCCCACAGATTTTCGGTTTTCCTTCTCCACTCTCACCCCCATAATTTTTAAACGGCTCAATCGATGTTCATGAAACATATATAAGAACACCCGCGCCAAACTCACCTTTCATTCAAAAAAACTAAATTGTAATAGCTCTATCCGTTCGGGAGCTATGATGTCCGAGACAGACAGACAGACTAAGTATAATATAAAGTTTTCTTTTAACGTAACCATATTGAAAAAAACGGGGTTTATTCACATAAATTGATATTGATATTTTTATCTTTATCTTACATTTGAAAGTGAAAAGCTTTTCGTCTTTGAATAGGAAAGCTTTCAGTGTTGCCCTCAAGTAGTGCGAAGGTGCTAAACTATCGCACAGCGGGAGCTCCTCAATATTTATGAAGCGGAGTTGCCACCATCAATCACAAAGTTATAAATAAAACAATAAACGGTAAAACTTGAGGGACGCGGTATTGCGGAACTCTTATTGGAATAATATGGAGATTGTAATGGTCTGGGGATGTGTAACTCTTTACTTATTCTTTGTTTTCTTTTAGAAATAGTGATTAAACCTCTTTTGTGTTTTCTCTTTTTTTAACCCCCGACCAAAAACAGAGGGTCTGTCTGTCTGGGACATCATATCCCCCGAACGGATGGAGCGATTTCAATTTAGTTTTTTTTTTGTATGAAAGGTGAGTTTAGCGCAAGTGTTCTTAGACATGTTTCATGAAAATCGGTTATCGGTCGAAATCGGTACCGGTCGTTTAAAGTTATGGGAGTTGGGAAGGAAAACCGAAAATCTGCAACTATACTCGAGTGGATTGGAATTGGATATAATGCATCCGTAATGTAACTGCAACTTTGGGAAATTAAGATTCTATTACACAAGGATTATAGAATGTGTTTTAAAATTGGTATGTTAAGCGGAGAGGGTGAGAATATAATAATAATTATTATTATTATTCAGAAAATCACTTAAAGCAAATAGTACAGTTAACAAAAATCCTTAAAAATTAATATGAATGAATGGATGGCATGCACCAGGCGAATATATTTTGTTCTACGATTTATCGATTTTGTATAAATATACTTACATCTTAATCTTAATAGCTTATCTAATTATAATGACTGTGTTTGATATATAACAACACATTATAATTTTGAGATATTTAAGTCCTATAAACCGAATAGCTCTTGTTGTACCTAATGTCATTGTAAAACACATAACAATCATAATTATAAAATTTTACACGGTTTTAGCTGTACGAATAAATACATGTCAGCTACGATACAAGATAACTGATATACGATTGAAATAAGAAACCTCCGCATGTTTACAGTCGGTTAAAAAAAATAGTTTGAACTCCAACCTCTGTCAAATATCTTACGACCGAAATTTCGATTTTGTGTTTTTCGATTTCGATTTGTTTAATTAAAACAATAAATCAACAATTATATAAAGCTGGGTCCACACTTGTATCATTTCGGTGTATCACGATCAGGCGTGTCGTATCGAGTATCCGTATCATAAGTATGGACGCTCATTTTATCCATGTCGTATCGTTAAGGCGTATCTTGTAAAAACGCGTCCATACTTATGTGATACTGCACCTATCATGTCACCGTATCGACTTTAACCTTATAAATATGGACGCTTCATTTTTTCTTCCGATCCTTGTATCAAATATTATTAATATTATAGAGCTGCAACGCGTATCCCCTTTGATGATCGCGGAAAAACCGACACAGGATGGTTCGGGGTGTATCACGTATCGTATCACGATACAGTATCAGGATACAGTATCAAAACACGTTCATACCACTGATTGTGATACGCGTATCGGATACGAGGTGTATCAAGATACGCGATCATTGAAGATCGGGTGCGGATCGGGCCGTATCGGATACGGCATGTAACGTATGTGTTAACGTGTATCAGCTTGCGTCCAAACTAGCTATCATGATACGCGCCGAGGATACGCGACGGAGATACGATACACCGAATTGATACAAATGTGGGGACCCAGCTTAATACTAAGTCAACTTCAATACTGTTGAATTTATTGAAAATTAAAGAAATTATTACATAATAAACGCAATCTTTAGGACTTTAAAGAGTTTGAAGGACATTATGACATTCACTAAACCGCACTTGGCCAGCGTGGTGAATTAAGGCCTAATCTCTCTCGTCTATAGATAAGATAAGATAAGATATTTATTTATTTTCTCAACACTTATTACATAATTATCTCTATGTTAAACATTGAAGGAGTGATCAGTGAATTATTGAGCAATAAGTGTGAGACTGGTGCCCGCGATGGGTTTAATAAAACCTGTGTTGCGGGTCACCAGTCCATAGAGAAGTCCCCGTGTCCCAGCAGTGGGAACGTTAATAGGGTGATGATGATGATGATGATTAGGACTTTACCTCCTAAAGCCCACCGCGCCACACAGCGTAATGAAATCTAAATTTCTCAAAGTACGTAAATTACTGATGCATATTTCCAATTCAATATTACTCGAGAGTCAAAACCAAATATTAGGTCCTTACATATGAAATTGGCGTTTTGTATGGGAGGAACAAAAAGTCGAATATTTTTTAATATAATATATTTAATTAATCAAAGTATGAACCATTATTTTCTATGCACTTTTGCCATCTTATAGGTAGTTCATTGATCCCTTTACTAAAAAAACCAGTCGGACGGGAATCAATAAAATCTTTGAAGGCGATTTGGACTGCCCCATCGGAGTTGAATTTTTTCCCTTGCAAGAAGTTATCCAAATTTCGAAAAAAATGGTAATCTGTTGGAGCAAGGTCCGGGGAGTACGGAGGATGTCTTAGACTTTCCAATTGAAGCTCTTCTAATTTAGTAGCCGTCTGTTGCGCAGTGTGTGGTCTAGCGTTGTCGTGAAGCAGCAGTGGCGTGGAGCGATTGACCAGCCTAGGTTGTTTAGCCGCTAGCTTTTCCATCATGGTTTGCAATTGCTGACAATAGACATCAGCCGTAATAGTCTGGCCAGATTTGAGAAAACTGTAATGAACAATACCGGCACTAGTCCACCAAACGCTTACAAGTAACTTTTTTGGGGTTAATTTTCGCTTGGGGCAGGATTTGGCTGGCTGGCCAGGATCCAACCATTGCGCTGAGCGCTTCCGATTATCGTAAAGAACCCATTTTTCATCACAGGTAATGATTCGGTTTAAAATACCTTCATTATTGTGCCGGTTTAGTAATGTAACGCAGCAGTCGACGCGCGTTTGCCGGTTTGCTTCAGTCAATTCGTGAGGTACCCACCTTTCAAGCTTTTTAATCTTCCCAATTTGCTTCAAGTGAATTAAAACAGTTTTATCACTAACACCGCAGCCTGCAGCTAACTCGGACGTGGTTTGCGATGGATCCGCTTCCACAATAGCCTTCAACTCTTCATTATCAACTTGAGTCTCAGGCCGTCCACGGGGCTTGTTCTGCAAGTCGAAATTTCCAGAACGAAAACGTTGGAACCAAAAACGAACTGTGTTTTCTTTTGCAACACGACCGCCATACACATCATTCACCCTTCGAGTTGTTTCCGCAGCACTAGTGCCACGGCGGAACTCGTACTCGTAAATAATGCGATATTTTAAGTTTTCCATTTTGTAAAATGAGTGACGCAAACAGAAAAAAACAGAAGAAAAAAAACAAATGAATGACGATCATCGAAGCACAAATACATGAGTCTATAGCTGTACAAATTTGAATTTGGAATTCCTTACCAAAGAGGAGAAATTTGTGATTAAAGTGGCCAGTACGAAAAACGCCAATTTCATATGTAAGGACCTAATATATTGTACTTTTAAATAAATCGAACAATAATGAAAGCAGTATAAATGGAATCGAAATAAATTATTTATGATAAATCATATAAATCATTTGGCAACGCCTCTAGCCGCGATACGAGTATGAAGTTGTGTGATTCACCAGTGTGATACCACTCACTGAACTTTTACTTAGCTTTCGTGGTTAGAATAATGTGGACATTCCCTAGAGTTTGATCTATATTTTTCAATCTATTACTTTATCAAAAATTCTAGTATTGTATCCCTGGTCTCTATCAGGTATCCAAGATAATGAGACTGTTTATAGTCAGACTGGGCGTTATTTTGATTACGTACGTAGTTTGATGATTTTCTTTTATAACAAATCTAAAACTCTTTAAAAAAATTCTTTATCTCTATGCTATGCATAGAGTTCGGATGATAGAAAAGGTTACAGTTATCTACCTATCATTATTAATACTAAGCTATGAATGAGACATAACACCAAACAAAACTTAAAAACCAAATTTTTAATTTTCATATAATGTGGGATCTGCAAAATATTTAAGAGAAATATATTATTTTTCTGTTGCGTATCCACAGATAACTATCTCCAAAAGTAAAGTGAGTTTTTTTCGTACCTCATCCCACATGTAATGCGTTTAATATTTCATATCGTTCTATCGGTATCTGGCCGGTAATAAATAACGAGGGTACGCGACCTATCAATACGGTATTAGGTTGGTATTGTTGTCTTTGCCATAACTTTGTTCGATTCGATTTTGAATTGCAGTTTTTGAATCTGTGATGTGTTTTTGAAATAAGAATTCTGGGAAGGAGATTGTTCACGCATTTGAACTGTATTTGGGGCGACAGTCAAATTTAAAACTTATTTTTGTAAAATTGGCAATTAATATGAAAAAATATTGATTGCTGGTTTTAAAGAGGGTATTGGACCTATAAATACGGATTAGGTCTTTGCCATAACTTCTGTGAAGTTTTTTAAATTAAGAATTCTGGGAAGGAGATTGAGGACCCCTTATTTTTGGGGTCGCGTATTTAGATATAATTTATAGTTTTTTTTATTTCGTAATAATCTAAATAAATATTAATTGCCATTTTTAAAAGAGGGTACAGGACCTATCAATACGGTAATATGTTAGGTTTTAGAATTTAACAAAACTATGGCAAAGACAACCTTTGCCATAATTTTGTTCGATTTCGAATTGCAGTTTTTTAATCTGTGATACGTTTTTGAAATAAGAATTCTGGAAGTTAATTGTACACGTTTTTTTATTGAACACAACTTTGTATGTGAGTATATCTTAATGATTATTTTTTTATCTAGGGACTACAAATTGGTTAAAAATGGCAAGGGGGTGTTATTCATATTTTGATCAGTGAGATCTTATAATTTGATTTCAACCCTTTTTTAAATAGTTTTAAAGGTACCTAAAGTTTAACTATTTTGGTTTTGAGAGACACCATTGTAGATTTTTAACGTACCCAATATAGCATCCTATTTTACCACATAATTTATATTCAAAGAATTGAACCCTCAATTACCTGGGAAATTCGGTTAGATAATTTCCCAGTAAAATTGCTCCAGATATCATTAGGCCCGATTCCCACAATAGCACAGCACAATTACGTCTAGTCTACCGTAGAATCGCGCGAATAAATCCGCGCGGCCGTTGTCGTTAATTCGCCGATTAAAATCGCGCCGCAATAAATTGGGCGTTTAGCGCTTTTGACGCCGCACTCACATTGTGTGGCCGATGCAATGGGCAATGTTGTGCGTTTAATTAGATGATAAGAATTCGCATTGAATTTTGGTCTTTGTTTCGAATGGTATTGCGGTTTTGATAGATTTCTGTTGTTTTGGCCATGGGTTCGGGTTTAAATCTTGCCTTAAAAGCCCTTTGCCCTTTTTAATGAGATTAAGGTTCTTGTTACTTTTTTGTCTAAATTTTCTGAATTCATTTTTTTACTTGCACGTTCAAAACGAATTAATACTTAATATTATATAGGTACACTTGTATATTAAAGCTGAAGAGTTTGTTTGTTTGTTTGAACTTGCGATTTTATTTCCGAAAATTTAAAAACAGTGATAGTGGCGTGTAAAGCTAGTGTCAACATCAAATTAAACAAATTTGAAATTAAATAAAAAAATATCACGAATTTTGAGCATTTTTCTCTTTTTTGTGTTTTATTATAATTTTGTATTCAATAAAGAGTATTGTATTGTAATGAGCAGGGTCAAAGAAGAAAACTGTGTTTTGAACTTTATAAATGCATTCAAACTAATTATTTTTTCTGATTGAAACCATCGATATTTATTTATTAGATACTGTTTTTTTATTAGGTAAAGGTTTTACCTTCATATTTTGCAGCCTATTCAAAAATTCTACATGAAAACCAACATTTTAATGGCATATATTTATTTTTCTACCTTAAAACAATAATCCTTCCAATAAAGCGCAAAAATAAATTCATTCAAAGCGCTCAACTTTGCCGTAATGCTGAAAAAACAGAAGCGTCTGCGTTCATCTCGATTTACGAGCACAAATCAAACATTTAGTCATCGGCTGTAAATCAGGATGCGACGATTTATGAGTCGCCTCATGTGCTGCGAATTTTGCACCTACAGTTTTAAGCTCTGTTAGCTTTAGTGGGAGATAAGCCTTATAATTGATATAGGGAAAATGTCAAAGTTGGCAAATTTTTAAGAGGAATCTGATCCCGATTTTTAAGTAGTTATTTATTAAGTATCGGGATTTGAGAAATAATAATTTAGGTGGATGATGTAGGTTCCTACTTTTTATATAATACTAGTGGCCCGCCCCGGCTTCGCACGGGTTTTTATTCAATTTTTTTTCCCGGCAATTATTCGATTTTTGCGACTATAATTTGAGATTTAAAGGATATCTCTCAAGTTGGATCGAACTGCACATGGTGTGCGAATTTTATTATAATCGGTTAAGCGGTTTAGGAGTCCATTGAGGACAAACATTGTGACACGAGATTTATATATATTAAGATTTATTAATTCAATTTTGGTAGAATACAATCAAAGCAGGTTAAGTATTAATTTTCCCTGACTTTGTTTACATTAAACAGTTATTAAGTCAATCAGCGAAGTCAATAATTATATGTTTCATTTATTTATTTTAAAATTTCATCATCATCATCATTACAGCCACAGAACGTCCACTGCTCGATATAGGCCTCCCTTAATGACTTCACTTTAACCGGTCGGAAGCGACTTGCAACCACCGTGATCCGGCAGCTTTATCCAAATCATCGGTTCAGCTTGTTGGTGGACGTCCGACGCGGCATCTCGCAATCAATTTTCAAAAGCGGTCTAATGTATTTTCTTCTACATGTTAGATCTAAATTAAATATCCAATTACTCTTCAAACAGAAACTGTTCATGAATATAGCAGTTTTCCGCACAAAAGTCGCATAAAGCACCCTCATAGGCCACAAGTGGGCAACTTTAATTAGCAGTTGCACAACTACTGGAAAACATCCAGAAAGTTCCATTCAGAACTACGGATGTGTGAGTCTGATAAACGTGCTTTATGGACTCCTAAAAGGAGTTTGGTTGAGATTAATTTTCTATAATTCATTATGTTGGTCGGTTTATGGGGACAATGATTTCTGAGTTTGTGATTGGATATTTTATTGGTTACTAGCTGCCCGCCCTTGACTTTGCTCGTAATAATAAATGCTATCGTGGTAAAAGAAGCTTTTGTCCAAATCGAAAAATCGTAGAATTATGAATTGTGTTTGCCTACTGCGTGCCATTAAACCCCCTTCCGTTTTATGTATCAAATTTGAAACACCTTGTATAGTAGTCTAAACGGAAGTTCCCATCTTTAATCTAAAAGCACACATAAATAACATAGGTAATTCTAATTACCATATAATTAGATAACATTATTTGGTCAAACACACAGAAATCACTTAAATAACCCACTCAAACCGTTCCCTCAAAATAATTCCACCACCATCAATCTTTTTATTGAATTCTGCTATTGGTAGCGACATCTACCGACGATAAATCACAACAACTCGAATAGAACCGTCACATTACCACAAAAGATTTAACTCAAACCAAACGGAATATAAATTATACTTCCCCCTCGCTTTGTTCGCGGACGTGTGGCTTCGCGATGTTTAAAAATACATTAGAAATACGCTATTGTTGCTGAAATCAACAAAAATGAGCAGGGAAAACATTTTTGCTGCGGACTAAGGCTTACATGAAAGTAATTTGTTTAGCCAAAGGTTTTAATAATACAATAAAATTGGATTGGAAATTGCTGCTTGTATTAAAAAAAAACAACCACTCTACTACTAGGTACTTAAAAAAATGCATACGGATACTTAAACAGCAAAATCAAACTTTTATTTATTGTTCCAGTGGTTTTGACGAAACTTTACAGTAAAATGTGGTAACTATGTTGTACACCAATATTAATATAATAATAACTTAAAGATGAAAGCTTATATTCGCTTCTCAACTCAGTGTAAAAAATTGAAGCGACAAGACAATGACAAGAAATTTTTTCCTTGATTATTCTTAGTTTTCATTTGTCTTTGAAATAGTATTGTTAAAAGGAGCATCTTTGGTTACCTACATAAAAACCAAGGAAATATTAAAAATTTCCAAAGGAAAATAAAAAAAATAAACACAGACAACGCCACAGAGTACAAAGAAGAATACTATGCGTAATACTTACTGCTGTTTTGATATCATGCAATCCCGTTTGGTCTGGACCGACCGACCGGTAGAAACCGGAATAACCAATATTTTACAATAATCACAAATATCTTTGATATATGTATTCAAATGTTTAAAACTGAACAGGAATTTACATAAAATGCATCCTACAGACAATACGATTTATCCTTTTATAAAATGTTAGCCCCAAACTTTCAGCTTTGAGCGCGACAACCAAATGAGACAATACACACACGCTCGCTGCACAAATTGAGAAACAATTCCAACGAGTTTTTAAATTTCAATTTCAAGCGTGGAGTTCTGTAAAAAGATGAAAAAGTTCTCATACGCTAATTCAAAAAGTTCTTTGCATTACGTTACGTTCCGCGCTACAGTGCGCCAAAGGGGACCGCTGGAACGGAACGGAGCTGAGAACTTTATGAGATAAAACAGCGAGAGCGGGAAATTATGCGTGTATTTAAAACTGAATTAGCTCGCGGATGGTTCATTCTTGTAATTCGAATTAAGTGGAGGGTGAAGCAAAGGTTTATGCTACTTAGGGTCGATTTTTGATTTTGTGGTATTGTTTTGACTGATAAATGTATGGAATTAGCGTCAGATAAGGCGAAAAATTGGGTCTGAATCTAAAAATCTTAACTAACTAACTTAAAGAAAAAAATTAACACTTAAAACACAGTCAAGTGGTATCTCAAAACCAAGAGTGTCAACTCTTGGTTTTGGGATACCACCTGACTAGATTTTAATCCGTAAAAGAAAACAGTTTACAAATCCAATTTATAAGGAAAGATTTTTTATTTACATATTCGAACTACTTGATATATCATATTTCGATATAACTATAATGTATACTGAAGACTAAACACCCTCCATTTTCATTATTTGAGATTACCTCGAAGCTATATTAGCGGCCTACGGCGAATATTCGTATCGATGCGATGTTTAGCCGCACCATCAAAAAGAAACCAATGACAAACCATTTAACATAATCGACAGCCATTTAGAACTCGTAGTTAAGAGAAAACAAAGGGAAAAAAAATCAAAAAATCTAAATTGTTTATTCACAATTTCATTCGAACGTAGGCGTTTGCAAAGTTTGCAAAAACTGTGTTGCAGAGCTAGCGCCCACCTTCAGAATAGACATAGGACTGTCTATTCTGAAGGTTAACATTAAATACAAATAAAGAAGAATATGTTTCATAGTAGTTTCATACTACTTTATTCATCATAGGCAACATTGTACACTTCATTTCGTTAAAAAGTTCTGATAATTATTATAATCACACACAGAAAATACAGCAAAAGACACAGACAAGACGTTCAATTTGAGATGTAACTTAATAATTGAGCTGCCGAGTAGTGGCATTGTCAACTAAAACAACGTTTAAAACAAATAATTCTATTAAAATCCAATATAAATCCAATACAAATTCATAATAAAATAATAAAAAAACATATTTAATTGTTACTGCTGTACCTCATAGTGGCATTGTCAAATTAAAAACTACTAAAATTAGGAATAGGTATTAAATAATTAAATTGAAAGACATGTCATAATGTAAAAAAACAATATTAATAAATAAATTAATGCTGCTGTAAAGTGGCATTGTCATTTGTGAAATTAAAAAGTAATTATAAAAAAATCTAACAAACATGTCATGCATATGTTAAAGTTTGGCAGAAAACTTTAATTTCCCACCGTCTAAAATACGCGAATCCCATTCAACGCAAAGCCTGCAATCTCATACGTACAATTACAGCTCGGATAATCACAAAAAGTGGCCGGTCAAAGCTTATATTTCTCTCTAATCCCTGTCAGATTATTTAAATTCCCACCTGGGCGCCATTTCCCTTTTTTATAAAAGAGAAATAAAATATAAAAATACTGGTATTTGTTTTGGACGCCACCCTTTAATTTTGACTCGCGCATTCAACATTTTAGGGCTTTTAAATAATTCCAGTTTGTTTCTGTTATAGTACGTTTTGTTTTTGTTTTAATAATTGTTAAAGGCATTTTTAAAAGTAGATATTCTGCTTTATATGACTGCATCAGTGGCACGGTGGGCGACGGTCCGGATGCGGCGCAAGAGGTAGCGGGTTCGATTCCCGCCGAGGGTTCAGGTGTTTGTATGTTCTGCAATCACTTCCTCCTTGTATATCAGATGTCTAGTACCCGTAACACAAGCTTAGTGCTTACCACGGGGCTAGATGTTGTTGTGTGGTTTGTCCGGAAATATTTATTTTATTAAAATAATGCGAAATATACTGACTGAAGACTAGTCCTACTTAAGTTTTAGAGAACTCAAGTTTTAAGCCCCGTACTCAAACCTAACCTCCCCACCTCCCTTAAATATTACTGTGAGGTAGAACTAATGAAGTAGCCTTATGTTCTGCAATGACAAATAACACTGAAATGATGATAAGAACTTTACATCAAATTGGAAATGACTTAGTTGTACGTTTGACCATAACTCAATTGTCCAATTTTTGTTAATAAATAAATAAATAAATATTTCCCGACAATTCACACAGCATCACCTAACCTCAAACTAAGCAGAGCTTGTACTGGGTGTTAGGTGACTGATATACTATACATAGATATTTTTTTTGTAAATTAATACATAATGATACATACAAAATAATTGCGACACTATCAACGAAATTAATATGAACAATTAAGTATTACATCAAAAATGCTCCAATGGCTTTTTGTAATACTCGTAATAATTGAAATTGGTTTCCAATATCAAGCTTTTTGCGTTCATTTCATTAAACCCACATTCATATTCAAAGATTGCTAATGGAGCCTGCGGTTGAAATAATTATTTAATTAACGATGCGTTAATAAATATTGGTTACAATTTTTTTATTCGCCTGCTGTTTGTTTTGTTGTGTTTATGAAGTCTACGCTTTTGTACTCGTATTTTCAGTAATTCAATTATGTGGTTCGATCATATTACGTTTTTCTTTAAATTATTCTTAACAAGATAGTTAAGAAAGAAATCCCTGTGTCCCAGCTGTGGGAACGTTAATAGGGTGTTGATATGATGATGGTGATGTACTCTGTATCTATATCTATCACCCACCATTTATCTATGGTTTATAACTTCATTCAACATAATCTTTCAGTAGCAAGAGAGGGAAAATTTTTCCCGTCCCTGGTATTCTATGGCTGTAAATGATCGAGCCGTTTGGCGTGTGGGCAGACATTTAGCGTTATCGGGCCCATTAGAGATACCGCTTTATCTGAGGCATCATTACCAGGCCTTTTGTTGCTGTTGGTAATGTTTGTTTTCTACAAAGGAAATTGTATGAGAAAATATGGGGTTTAGGTTTGATGGAAGTGGTTTCGATGTCTTCTTTTATTAACGAGTGTACTTATTCAGTTTATAAACTATTTATATTAATTACTAGCTGACCCCGGCAAACGTTTTTTTTCAAAATGAAAAATAGATGTTGGCTGATTCTCAGACCTACTTAATACGCTCACAAAATTTCATTAGAATCGGTCAAGCCGTTTCGGAGGAGTATGGCAACGAAAACTGTGACACGAGAATTTTATATATTCGATATTCTTAATTATATTTAAGGAATATACGTATCGACTGTAACAGTTTAAAAAGATTTAGGACTTGAGTAAAATCAGAGTAAACTAAGCAATAGTTAGGTGTAATAAATAAAATAAAATATGTCAATAATACATAAAGGTACTTACGTATCATTGGTTAGTTATATTATGAGCTATCTCGCTTTGTCACATACGACTGAGCGAAATAGCTGTATATTTTAACTATTATCTAACTTCTCATTTTGAAAAAGGTTTTAATCTTTTTCGTTGAGATGTTAAAAAAGTCCTTAGTTTTATTTTGTTACTTTAATGATGTTGCCAACATTGCAAACTTAATAATATATTGCATTATTTTGAATCTATTACATAAAATATTATTCGAAGTCGTTATTCTTATAAATTTTGATAGGTGATCTTAGTTCAGACTTTGAATTATATCTTAACATTTAATATACGGCTCTATTGTACAACGAGCATAGAATAACGAGGATGGACAAAAATAAGTTCCCCATCTTTCTGATAAATTGAGCCAAATTGAGAGGAATTATTAATACTGAATGTTTCAAAGTCGATCTCCGATTCCGGCTCGGAAAGACAGAATTCCCGCTAACACTCTTGATTAAATACTAATTAACTATAATATGATGAAATTTTGACCTTATCCGGGATTAATTTTGAGGGTTTTGCAATTACTTATTGATAGAGACTTGAACTTACTACAAGTCTCATTGAGAACACACCATATGCTCACATCTACTAGAGATAGATAAATTAAGCATAGTCATACGGAGAATATAACTTGTATAATCTAATTACATAATGGCAACCCTACATTCATTTTGACGGAGCTAACCAATTTGCAAATAAAACTCAATTTGTCCCGACCATCAGTGATATTTTCATTCCATTGAGCAAACCCCCTAAAAGGTGCTCAAACGCTAAAATATTTGTGCACCTATCTCCGTCCTCTGAGAGTGTTGTTTCTATGAATAAAATAACAATTATAAGTGATCCACCCGCGCCAGTGCTTAATTCCGTTTGAAACAATATTCATTTGGCGATTTTGGGACACACGGGTTTTTTTGTCAGCAAATGTCTTTATGAAACTTCGTTTAATATTTAATTCATTGTAATAAAAAATAGTTTATAACAGTTAAACCTAATTAAAAAAGGCTAGCCATGACAGCTATGTCGATTATCATCATCTTTCATCTTCAAATTACAATTTAGTAAAATGCTCGATAGAACTGAGCATTCGTTTGCAAAATCCTTTCTTTTCTTTAACTACACAAATCATACTTTGAAGTAACATATTCTAAATAATGAACTTTTGTTTCAAAGTGTTAATAACTCAGCTCATCTTAGTGATCTTATCTGGATTTATTTTACTTCCAGTCATATTCTTCAGGACACAATATATATAAAATTACCTTTTAGTTCATTATTTTATTTATGTATATTTCCTATTTGCAAGCAACTATTAACAACAAAACACCGAGGTTCACACCCAAATCCGTCATCCTTTACAGCAGTATATCTCCCAAGGGACACATGAAGTTTGTTCTATCCGTCATTGAGGCATTATTTGATGTGGGATTGCGATGCAGAAATTTAGTTTTGATGACACCCACTTTCGCCATTATGGAGGGATTAGTAATCGCCGGGGGTGGAAATTGGTTTCAACTACTTTGAGCTTTTGTGGAGTACCCTTTATGAGGAATCTATTTTAGTGCGTTACTTTTGTTTGAGATTCGTATTTGGTTCTGTCATTCAGTATTCAGGTGTACTTGTATGCATACAGTCAATTTATCGTTTGAATATAGAAATTCATACAATTTATTAAGAAGAATTTCATAATTCGTCATATTTTATATATGAGGATTAAGGCCGCCCATTGTTACACTATTATTTAATATTTAGTTCTTAAGCATTGTTCTGTTGT
Source organism: Gymnoscelis rufifasciata (assembly GCA_929108375.1). Classification (NCBI taxonomy): domain Eukaryota; kingdom Metazoa; phylum Arthropoda; class Insecta; order Lepidoptera; family Geometridae; genus Gymnoscelis; species Gymnoscelis rufifasciata. The sequence goes on along the minus strand of OV815302.1, from coordinate 2,835,983 downwards.
ATTATATATTTTTATGTGTTTCAATAAAGAGTATTGTATTGTATTGTATTATGAGAACAATATCGAGCAATATAGTCAGCTTCTTTGATATCGATATAACTATACCAAAAAAAGGTTAAGAATAAAAAAAGTTTTGATCTATCAACATTAAAATTTATCAATCACGCGCTGTAAGCCATCAAACATTGGCGCAGATACGCGCTGGATGCTGCTTAGCAGGGTCTTAACCGGATGATCCACCGCTATATACGGGAAAATATCATTATTGTGAGCAAACTAATTTGACACAATTTTAGTTAAATTTGGGTACATACCTCTTTTCCCAGTAAAGGACAAAATCTACATTTTACTAGTAAAAAATGGCAGCTAGTCAGCAAACAAAGCTCGTCAAAAAGTCAATGCGCAGCTTTACACTGACAGTTCGTCGATCAATGTAATAAATTAACGACCTGAAAGATCAATGATCCAGAATGCGACAGCATAGCTCCGTTAGATAAAATATCGCATAAAAGCACTGTAAACTTGTTTTTACTTGGTTCTTTTATTGGCACATAACCGGTTTTCACTTTAACTTGTTTTATAGGGATATAACCGTAAAGGGAAGTTTGATGCGGCGGAGATCCATCTGCTTATCGTGGACAATAAATATTCAGAACGTATGAAGCTTCCATGATTGTCATTAGTTATGTTTTTTTTGCAATGATTTTTCACGGCGATACATTTCACTAAGCTTGAAATATTCATATAGGTGATTTTATGGAATACGTGAAACACTGTGTTAAATAAAAAGCAAGAAAAATTCTGATCTGGGAAATGTAGTGAAGAAAAGGTAAGTATCCATTTTATTCATATTTATCAGGATGAGTGTGACGACTTCAATTCCGAAAGTCGTGGTCAAATTATACCACTCACCTTTGGATTTTTTTTCTTGAAAAAATATTGAGAGGTTTATTTTAAAATCGTGCTTTAACGGTAAAGGCAAACATCGAGATAAAAAGGAACTTTGAAGAGTTTGAGGTAAATGTTACATTTACCAACCTACAACTTGTCTATAAAACAAAGATAGTAATGCTATAGATGCGAAAGTAACTGTCTGTCTGTCGAGATATCACGCCAAAACTACTGAACCGATCTTAATGCAACCTTGTATGTAGAAATGAGCCTAAGAAAAAACAGAGTGTAAGATTAAACGCTAGTAAATACAGTGTTTTATAATTTGGATATAGCGGAAAGAGTGAGAAAGGGGGGAAAGAGTGTTGGGCGCGATTTTTTCAACAAAATTGTGCGTTGTACAGTGTTAAATATAGCAAAACACGAGTGCTAACTGTTTTTCTAAGATAACTCTAATCCTAAGCAAGTCATCCCGTAAATCCTACTCATCAAGTACCCAGCATTACCATGTTAATAAGTGAGGGTAGGTGCGCGCTATTAATCATCCGGACAGACCTACGGGGTTCTTGCCTTGCCCAAATTATTCATTGGATTGGTGTGTTCCACGTTAGAAAAATTGAAACTTTGAGGATCATCATCTTTTGAAGAGATAACTTCTTATGCGACGATAAACCGCTTCGTTACGCGTTACAGTGCCGATCTGTATGGCCTTCCTTTTTCGTATGCGATAGCTGTTAGCAGTCTCAGCGATAGCCGTATTTTAGACAGATGCTTTATAGTTATCACTTCAGTCAGGCGTCTAAAACGCACTTCTTTTAAACCGTAGACCTTCCACTACAGGGGGCAACAGAATATTACCATGTTAATAACGAGGGTAGGTGCCCGCTATTTATCATCCGGACAGACCTACGGGGTTCTTGTCTTGCAAAATTATGCATTGGATTGGTTTGTTCGCCATTTTATTCTGGTAAGATAGTAAACTTCTTGATGTTTTTTTTTCAGAGGTCATCAGCTCAATAAACATTACAATTCTCAGTCTTTTATAATAATTTTCTATTATTGGAGGATTACTGGTTTTCAGTCATAATAATGTTAAAAACCATGATCACTTAAAAATTTAAATACATGAATGTTTACATATAGTAAAATGACGCAACTAAAGGTGCAAATTTGTTTTCCTTTACTGCCCAAAGGTAGGTTTCAACACTTTTTGTCACATAAAATTAATCATTCGAAATTTTGTTATAAAAAAGTCAGATTATATCTTGGTATAAAATATTTTAAACGATTCCTCTTTATAATAATGATTAAAAAATGCTAGTTGTACTCTTTAAAATCATGACATGTACGAGTACTTATATTTAAATGTGTTTGGCAAATAAATGATTGATTTAATTTAAATAAACTCTGTTTATACAAAAAGACAACCCATTTCTAGATGAAGAATATCTATTGCATGGCATTTTGCAAATAATTACTTAAAATTGCGTCATCATGCATGCTCATTACGGTTCAACCCAGCCAGCAAACCCGTAAATACAAAAGCATCACTTAACCCGAATTTCAACCCCTATATTTTTAAGTTAGAATATGAATACGTACCTAATGTGTCGTCGTGTGTGGGCGGGAAATGAACCGGAATCCACTGATAACGCACACAGGGGTAGGCTATACGTATTCATACGTATAATATTATGTTTGTGGGTCCATTTATAACTTGACGAGGATCTTCTGCCTTTCAGATTATGACAACGCTTATAACATCCCTATAAGAAAGTTATTAGATATTATAATTGTAGGTACTCTATAACTTCTAGATAGGTGCAAATCTCATTAAAAAATGTTCGCGAAAAAAGGATTTTTATGCTCTTTGACCTTCAATGTCTTTCGACGCAGACACAATAGCATTTGTGACTTTTGAGACCACATTAAGAATGACAAAACAAAGGTTTATACCAATTTACAGCTTATTTCATAACGAAGTGAAACCCCTGATATGATAAGCCTTCTGTATTCTTTGTCTTGATAATGCTACGACCGACAGGTCTTTGAATACTATAGATACGGCTTTCCTTTGACTTCAAAAAGGTCTAAGTATTATGTTCATTAACTAGTGGCTTGGTTTGGTAGTTGCAGTTACACCAAAACAAAAGAGGGGAGCATATTTTATACGTTCTTCTAAAAATTCCTGGTTTCAAGTCTCGTTTTTTTTTCTTTATAAGGTGTTCAATAAATAGTTCCGCGTAGTATCTATTCTTTAAAAGTTATCTTAACACTCATATAATATCCCTTCTCTGTTTCATTTTGTTTGTTTGGGTCTAGGTGTTGCTAAGTGTTTATTTAAACCATATTTATTTATTCACGTTATTTTTGAGTGTCGCAGCAATATTATTCACACTTTCGTCCCGTATTGACGCAAACAAGATGATCATCAAAATCGTGTCGTGTTCGAATTAGGGACATAAATTCCTTGTTACATAACAAGTACGTAAGTGAAAGCAATTTGAGGGTAACATGTCATGTGACCTAGAAATTTAATTATGGGGTTTACGGACTTAGGATTCGATAGCGATATTCATTGTTGAGGTTTTGTTGAGTTTAGCAATTAGTTATCCTTATATTAAGTAGGATAATATGGATTAAAAACTGAAAACTAACTAAAATTGTAACAAAAGTATCGTAGTAGTCTTTGAAAAAATATATGTAGAATCGCTAAGTTTGTGTTGATATAATAGATACATATAATATAAATGTATACTGAGGTACTTTATATGAAATAAATCAAACACTCAGCTAAAGGAAAAATATCTTTTGGATAAATAAACACTGATCCTTCGGTGGGTACTTGTATCAAACCCTCGTTGCATACAAGTTATTTTTGGAATTATTGCAATATTAGGTCACGATGTTACATGCCTTAAAATAATGATAGATTGATCATTAACTATTATAAGTAAGTATTTCAGGTAAAAAGTAGTTACAGCACCCAGCATAATCACACCTGCCCGAATCGCACCTGACCTAGTCTATTTACAGCTGCATTTACATATAAATAATCATCAACATCGATTAATTGCGAAAAAAAATACGTAATAATAATAATAGTTATTCACTAAGTCACTTAAAGTTTATGTTGTCAAAAATCCTTAAAATGTAATTAGAACTAGGATAATCCTGTTTTTCAGGCATAAATTATTACCTACAAGTTTATTTAATATTTCGGTGTTTTAACTAATTTAATGCACATGTTGCTCTAACATAGTTATTGTATGAGTACAATTACTTATCTTAACCTAGATTAAAAATGAATATTGCTTACTTACAAAATACTACTTATTTTAAGAGGTTTTCATTGTCATCGTAAGTAACAAACATATGAAATACGCGCCGAATTGAGAATCTCCCGTTTTCGTTGATTAAAAGATATCAAACCACATTGAATGCATGAAAGTATCTCAACCGAGCTAATCTCACATAAGCGATAGTCCTTTATACCGGCGCCGGCAAGATTGATAGCGTTGTTATCTGTGTATTATTGAGAGGAATGGACGGTGATGATCGATGGAACGTAGTAGATCGCTTCTTATTGAGTTGTTTCTTATTTCATCTCCTCTTAAGTGTTGTGTAGTAAAATATATCTTAAGACGTAGGTAGACTAAAGTATTGGTGTTTTCAATAAAATAAACATGCTTAAAAAAGACAAGTTGTCAATAAAATTTCAAGAGCAATTTAAACTCCCCGTGTAAAAATATATTAGTGTAGTAATAGTGTATTGTTTCGGACCTAGTCTTAGACTTAATTTTTTTTGTAATGGGAATACAGTAAAAATTTACCATAATCTTGTGGCTCATTAAACAACATACAATTACTAAACAAATTTTTAAACTGCATACTTATCATATTTTTTCAATAATATGATTAAAAAAGACGTTGTATTGAAAACCGCTAGTACGAATGACGAATAAACACGTTCGTCTTAGTATGTTGGCAAACATAGAGTTGTTTCCCTAAATTCGATTTATTCTTAAGACATAATTTTTACGTTTATAGTTTCACACCTGTAGTCAAATGAGTTTCTAGTAAGTAGGCATTGTTTGGTCTACTTACTAAATAAGTAAATTGACACTGGTCAAAAACAAACTCCATTTAACATCAGACAAACACTTCTGAGGTGTTCACAATATTTATCAACTGCCAAAACAAAAGCGCCGAGACAAAAGAAATAAAAATTTATCTGAAGCAAAACACCCCATAAAGCGGAATCTCCGAAACTTTATAAACGCGATAACGACTTAACTTGTTCCAAGCTTTGTTCCTCTACATAAACATGACCATCGTAAAACCACCCTCGCTCTCCCCAGATATTGGAGAACTTCTCCAAGTGTCAGGGGTCTTGGGGTTTTGGACGTCGGGTACCTAGTGAGGCGATGAGGTAAAAAAGGAATATCAAGGAGTGTCCATCTCAAACCACGCCTTCTGGAAGACACGCCCACTAAACTGGAGTGAGATTTCTTCTAAGTTACACACATATAAGATAATCTCTGTTAATGATCACGGTTGAAAGTTACAGCTTATCCGTGGAGGCACTCATTCATACGCGTCGCGTGCAGTTGTATAAGTACCTAGTTCATCATTATTATAGTTTCCAGTTTTATGGCACCTCCAGTAACGGTTATAAGTTGGGTATTTTGGTTTCGTTGCGTTAGTAACCATCGGTACGTAATACAACGTACCAAATATTGCTACCATTATTGGTAACGAATGTACGGCCTGTATCGGTCAAATTTGCAACCCAAACATATTAATAATGTTGGATGGGTTTCATGATGATTAATTTATGCCCTAGATATACTGTTTTTGGTAGGTTTCATTCCCGGGTGAAGCAAAAAAGCCTATAAAAGCAGTTTCGCTTCTTTTCAGAACTTAAGGAAGGTTTCTGTTCAATGTTTCCACAGTAAAAATATTTAAGGTTATCGGTTACAGTTAAAAACCTTTTGCTTAATTTAATAAAAATTTGCAAATACAAACATCACGGGATAATGTAAAGGACAGCGTGTTTCTTTTAAGCTGCTTTTTTTTTTAGTTTTCGGATTAGTGTTGTGAAATAGTGCAACTACTATAACAAAAATTATCATAGTGTCACCAATCACCTGTATTCAAGTTGGTTATTGTGTAGCGGTCTCAACTCTATATATCTAATACAAAATGCAGTTTAGCTAAGAAAATAGTTTCTTAATAAAATATTTATATGAAACGATGGGATTACCTACATGCTACAAAGAACAAACTAATTTAAATGGCCTGCTTTGTGCACCTATGTGCAGGTGTTTGTTTTTACTATCTTGATGTATTTATTAGCTGTAAGTTTTTCTAAGATATTTAAATAAATAAATAAAATAAACAAGCTTTGAAGAATACTTATTGCGGTAGATTTATAGCAGTTTAATTTTAGGACCCTATATATAAACTGGATGACACTCTGGTCTGGTTACTTTAAACTTCAGCCAAACCTGCGCAACAAAAGCAACAACGCTACTCATAATTTACTATGGCTCTTTGTAAACCCACGCGACCACAGTGCGGGACGTCTTTAGGCAAAAACGTCCCGTTTCCCGTATAGCCTTAAGCGCGTAAACAAATATTTCTTGTAGGTAATCATAACCTAAGATTTTAACACATAATCACGACGGTTAAATTTAGCTGTGTGTATTTATTTTGATATGTACCTTGCGAAATGACTGAACCGTTAAATGTCTGAATCAGTTTTCAAAACTTATTTTTAATTTTGTAAAGGAATTAATCAGTGCGGCCTGTGCTGTCGCATTAATTATCATTTATCAAAAATACTGGCACGCGGGATAGTTAATTGACTACATTAAGTCGAGTTAGAAATCATACGTACGCCAAAAATCCATTAGGTACCTAACTTTGGTACTGGAAAGCTTCGCGCACACTGTACGCAAAGCTTAATAGTACCAGTCAAGTCTATTTTAAAACATTTTAGTCTCAAGACAGATTTGCTGAGACTTTACTTGAAACACGGCTTCATCTATTTCGTAAGGCGGTTAAATAAATAAAATAAAAATAGCTGTTATTACGATTATTATGATAAAATAAAATATGCTATTACATTTTCATAACTTAACACTATTATAACTATATTAGAATAACTATACAACATAATTTAATTACGAATTTAGTGCACTTTTAATTTTTTATAATAATAGTCTTTAATTTGATAATACAAATCTTGGACATCGGTATCAGTATCACTTTCCCGTTTAGCATAGGCCTCCCCTGGGATTTTCCATGTATCTCTGTTTGCGGCTATACTATTCCATGGTGTTGCAGCTACGTTTCTAACACGTAAGGCGTAAATGTAAGGAAATGTACGAATAACTACCGAGTCATTCGCAAAACACGTTGTAGTCTAGTTTAGTGTATATCTATTCGTTGTAGACTACAATGTGCGCGAAGTCCTCCACACATATCGATATTAAGAAGACAGCTAAGAATAACCACAAGGAAACTTTGAAATGAAAAAATCCGCATCGAAATCGGTCCATCCGTTTGAGGGTTACGATGCCTTAGACATTGCGTCGGGGATTAAAACATAAATTTTAATGTTAACTTAAATACAACTTTCTTATGTGTTAAAGGTTTAAATTCAGTTGTGGATATTTTAAATCTGAAGAGAGTATTGGGAAGTTATAAGAAATGAAGAAGTTACAAGAGTTGACACAAATTGATAGGGAGGTAAAATTTTGAGGGAATATGTATTGTTGCCGCTATAACAAATTATAAACACATAATACGTATTCAAGGGTGTTCCCATACAACAAACGTGATATTTTAAAATTAGTCAACGTTGCGCGCGGCAAGAACTTGGATGGGTGACCGCTGACTGCTTTATTTCGAATCTTTCTATTTGAGCTTTTTTTATTTATAGTTTTTTAATGACAAAAGTAAAAAATTGTTTAATTACACGGAGCCCGGTGTATGAGTGAGTCCATCTCATACTTCATCATCACCCTGCCCTTGTCCCACTCTATGTGGGGTCGGCACAACATGTGTTTTTCTTCCATTTCCCTCTATCACCCGTCATCTCAACACTCACTCTTTTTATACTTATCGATTTTATTTTATCTCTTCGCCATGTGTGATGTGACGACTTAAAAAAACTCCAACTGCGAATTCTAAATTATTGTCTGCCCTCAAATAGATCAACAAACTGAAATTAAAAAGACAACCGTAGAAACCGTCACGTTATCCGGAAACGGATCCTCGTTTAATTTTTAATTCGGCCGGTTGGCGGCGCTGTCGTCGCCGTCTTCCTGCCCGTCGCTTCCGGTTGCGAGCTCGCTTTTTTTCAAGGGTTGTATTTCCGGTTTGTTTAAGAGCTAGAGTCAGGTGAATCGGCCTTTGCGAAAATAACGAATATGATATTTTTAAATGATGTAAGTATATAACTTAATTTTTTTTTCTATACACTAAAGAATAAATTTCTATGCAATTAAGCGGCTTTACCTTTGTTTAATATTGCCCGTAAGAATAACATGTTTTCTCGTATAGTTAGAAATATCATAAAGGCTCTCTAAACAAGAAGACTCAACCATTTTAAAGCAATTCAGTATTCAGGAGATCAAGCAAAATAAAGTCTTACTCAAACAGCTTTTGAAATAGTTAAAAGAGCCTTAGCCAACTCGATGATTTGTCAAATTGTACTTTATTTTAATTTTAACCTATCTACTAACCTACTCAACGTCAGTACTTTATTAAATTACTGTAATATTTAATCATTTGCAGATTTTCGCTGTCCAATCTTCAAAATAACTTCTAATATTTAATTTAATTCGGAACATTAACCGATACCTATATCCACAGTTCTATATCGTTACTAGCAATAAACCCAATTTTAGCACAGGTGCCAATAAGATATTAATTTTTTGCTTAAATTCATTTATTTATTACTGAAAACTGTATTTACCATCCGTTGATTAGTTATAAGAATATAAGCGAACGAAAGCGACTTTGTTTCACACTTAAGATAAATTATTGTTAAAACTTTAGCAAAAACAAAAAGCCCACTCCACAACATCTCGCTTCATCATAAATGACTCAGCTCTGTAGATTATTTTTCCGTTTTTTCACCGGATGAAAAATCCTTCAGGATATTATCATTAATAATGAAGCGAGCTAAACAGTTGACGGGTATAAATGGACGCTGGTGATAAGCCCGCTTGGAGAGGATTAGTCGATTGATTCTGTCAAAGAATGATGAGGTGTAGGTTATTTTGTTTGGCTATTTATTCTTTGGTAGTAATAAATAAATACTTGAGGACTTGACTTGATTTGTAGAGCCACACTGAGCAGAGCCTAGACTAAAAATAAATAGCTAGCCAATACACATAACATCTAGCTTGGAATCTTTTGAAAAGTTCAAATGTTGTGTTATCTACTGATACTAACATAACTTTATACACCTAATACTAGTTAGAGTAGATAATTAACAAAAAATAACAAGATCGTTATTTATATTATTAAAAAAATCGTATATTTTATTTTATCTTGCAAATGAAAAATCAATTATTAAAATTTAAGAAAAACCCCCGAATCCAATGCCTTAATTTCCTTAAAAGTAAAACACCATAATGTTTTGTAATGTGCACGTGATGCGCTTTCATTTGATACTCGAGTATATTTGCAGATTTTCGGTTTTCCTTCCCCACTCGAACTAAAAAACTAAATTGAAATAGCTCAATCCGTTCGGGAGCTATGATGTCCCAGACAGACTGACAGACAGAAAGACAGATATGTCAAACTTATAACACCCCTTTTTTTTGGTCAGGGGTTAAAAAGAGAGAAGTTAAAAAGAAAGAAGTAGACCATCATTGATTTAGTGTTCTGCTTCAAATTATCATATACAAATAAAATACCACAGAAAACGATTAAAAAGGATTATTTATTAATAAAGTTTGAATATAACAAAGAAATTATTTTCTTTCTCAAACCACACAATCCAATTTTCCATTATTTCTCTTTCATAAATCGCATCCGAGTCCAGAGATCTTCAAAAACGTTTGCCGTATCAAATTGGATTAGCAAAGTCAGTTATCCAAAAGAAAATGGAATTGAATAGGTTCAAAGGGACGCCCTTGAGCGTGATCTCTTCTCGGCTACAAATCAAAGCAAAGACAAGGGACGGCTAATGCGTACTTGGCTGAAGGGTGAACACGAAGTATACTTGATAGACAGTGCTTTAACTTTTGCATATTTAGAATATATTGATTTATTTTACACACTAATAAAAATAATAGAAAACAACATATAACTAAAGCTTAGATACCTACTGCAGGAGCTAGGTACCCTCCATAAACATTTCTTTTTTTATATATATTTTGTAATATATAATTTAAAATAAAATAACACTAGTATGTACTTAAAAGTAATGTATGTGTCACAGGAAAATAACAAGAACCTATAAATTTAAAAAAAATATATTTTATTACGCCCAGTTTTACGGAAATTTATCAATTTCGTAAATTTATAAGCTTACGGATTCGTAACGACCAATCACAGAAGAGTTTTATTTTTACGCATATATAAAAAATATCATATTGCTTTCTGATTGGTCTTTCGCCATAATTTATAAGTCTCGTTTCCATTGAATTTTAATGTAATACTAGAAATAAACATATGAGCAGGCTTTCTGGCGCTAAAACGCCGATTCCGCTTGTGGTACGGATCTTGCTTTTTATGGTGACATTATGTATTTAATTAGATCGTTCATGAGACAATTAACAATTTAAGAATTCGAAAAAATATTCAATTAGCTCTCTAGAATATTTACATAAGTATTACAAATTAAAGCCAACCGCCGTGTCTGCCTGTCAACATTAACTCATGTCTAACATTTATAAACTACATATAGCCACAGAAAATTAATTTACATATTTTTTCTACGTTGCCATTTTTTCCACTGTGTATATAAATAGAGCTGTAGTACTACATTGTATCTACTCTGCCCGTAGAAATAGAATGGATGGCAGTTTGCGGACAGAGGGCACAATGAGCCCGCTGAGAGTAGCCACCTGGCCCGCCGTAAATCTTAGCAGCCTCAACTACCCCTAGATTAAACGGAGATCTATTAAGACAGTGCAAATATTTTAAGATTGGATGTGTCGTTCGTCTTGTAATTGTACGGCTACATGAGAAGCTTACGAATATTCGTGTTAGCGCGATGTGTGTGGCCAGGTACATCGTCCGGCCACACACATCGCACATCGGCCGGAATACTGAAAAGTATTCCGGCGCCAATGCGACACGAATCTTCGCCCGCTGACGTAGCCGTAATTTTAGTCGTATATTTCGCTTAAATCCCAGTACATGTGTAATAGACTTGTATATATCTAGTAATGTTGATTTTGTCATATCAAAGGACTTGTTTCATGATGTCCGAGTAAAGTCCCAAGTTGCTTATTAGTAGTTAAGAGCATGTTGTCTCACTCAGACTATTGTGTAACTGAGAAAGACAGTGTTATAAATAATAACTGATGTTCAATTGGTGGTGCCTCATAATTTACAACTGTAGGTACTGATTTCTTTTAAAATAAACAATAACATACCCTATGTTTATATTCAAACAAAAATATAGTTTATATAGACACGACACGACCTTATTCCGTAACATTTACAGAAAATATTTTTTTCCAAACTTGTAAAAGATTTAAATAACCCTCTGATTCAGAATCATAAAGTTAAATGAATAAATTCAAACTTAATTTTGTAAATAGTAGGTTAGTTTTTTGCAGAAGTATTTTTAACGAAGTTGTGTTCATTACAATTATTGTTTTTAATAGGTAGGGTAGATAATAGTAAAGCTCCGAGTGCCATAAGTTTACATAACTAAAATATTTAAATACCTAATTATCCTGCCTATTTCATAACAATCATAGAGTACTTACTTAAATAGATCTTGAAATGAGGTAGAAAACAATCTGTATCTATATAATATCACAAAGTAGTGTGTTTGTTTGAAGCGGGCACCATAAATCCGCCTCGAGCGAGGCTGAACACAAATCACTAGAGCTCGGACAAACAGTGTCTGCGAGGTAAGCCTTGCTTTACACAAATATATCTGCAACTATTTCAAATAGGTAGTTATCAGTTATACGGAATAGGTTTGTCTTTGTGTCATATTATTGAATTTACACGCCATTTATTCAATGCGATTCAACTATGGAATAATCAAAATTAAAAAATCCCCTAATTACAAAACCGAAGTTACCTTAAAAGTAAAAAGTCATATTTTTTTGTTATGTTCCTGTTGATGCGCTTTCATTTGAGACCCCACTCGAGTGTAATTGCAGATTCTTGGTGTTCTATCCACACTTTGTCCCACATAATTTTTAAGCGGGTCAACCGATTTTCATTTAGAACACTCGCGCGAAACTCACCTTTCATACAAAAAAAAATTAAATTGAAATCAGTCGACTTTCGTTCCGAAGGTCTTAAGTCAAACACCTCTGGATTTTTCATCTTGGGAAATTGAGATATTTGCTACAATCACAGAACTCTAAATAATAGTACCAGAATATATTTAGATTTCTGTGACTACAATCGATGGATTTTTTTTTCGTAAACGGATTTAAATGACCTATTTTTTAGTAAAGTGCTTCTGTTACAATTTAACCTGGTTTTAAACTGACTGATCAAGTTACTTATGGAGGTCAGAAATGTTCAAGGTTTCCATCATCCATCTAATACCTTTAACCGAGCATTTTTGTCCGTATCTCTATCATGGAAACGGCTGCAACGATTTCATGAAATTTAGTATCGAGCGAGTGTTGGGTATCATAAATCGATCTAGCTAAGTTTACTGAAAACATCTACAACATATTGAAAACGAAATTAATCACATTCATCAAATTATGCGATTTTTAATAATAATGTAAAATTAATAAAATTTATCGTAACATAATACAACTGTTTTCGTTTATAAACCGCGATTATTTCAATATTTCAACAATAGGCAACAACAAGAAACAATAGACAAATGGCTGTTACTTATACACTGTGGAAACAAGGCTAACTTGAGAAATATTATTTTCTCTTGTCATAAATAACCTGGCCGCTCGACCGGCGACCACATAATGAACGATTCACACACATTATCGCCCAAACATCTATAAATAAGTATATCCCAAAAATGGCCGCAGTTTATTCACCGGAAGTGGACGCTGGGGACGGAAGCGGCGTAATAAATGTTATTAGATAGCCCCTGGGTTTAGTTTGGCCCTGGATTACGTTTTTTGGAGTTCTGTAGTCGGTTTTTGTGAATGCGTCTGGTTTGATAATAAATTGCTGGGTTGGGTTTTTAAATGTGCAATTTTTCCGGAGGGATAGGATAATGAGAGTTCAGGGGATTGTGAGCAAACGAGTGGACTGGACAAGTTATGGCTTAATTAAGTACCTATAAATTCATGTTTTGTGTAAAAAACAAAGTAATGAAAAAATCTAAATAGTAAACGTAACTTTGACATTGAAACAAAAATGTATAACTACTGTTTTTAATCCCAGGGTATAATATAAACCATTTTCTTATATTACTTTGCTATGTTCATTTTACTATTAAGACCATGTTATTGTTATTTGTATCAACAAACATGTTAAGACTATATTTATTTAATTAATTATGGTTGAATTTCGACTTATGGGCTTATTTTGCACGACGGATGACATGACAGCCTCAGTGGCGTGGTGGCCGAAGGTCAGCTTGCGGCGCAAGAGGAGTAGCGGGTTCAATTCCCGCCGAGGGTTCAAATGTCTGATGTTTTTTTTGCAAGCACTTTTTCCTTGGTCTGGGTGTTTTATATATTTAACAAAAAAATAACTATTTAGTATGTTAATTATTTAATTATATGGTATATCATATTTCTAGTACCCGCAACACAAGTTAAGAACTTACCACGGGGCTAGATGTTGTTGTGCCGTGTTGGCTAAGTGGGAGAACACTCGACTTTCATTCCGAAGGTCGTGGGTTCAAACCCCGCCACGCACCTCTGGATTTTTCTTTTTGAGAGATTTATGTGCGCTTTAAACACGTGCTTTAACGGTGAAGGTAAACATCGTGAGGAAACCGGCATGTTCTGAGAACTTTAAAAAAGAGTTTGAAGGACATGTGACATTCACCAACCCGCACTTGGCCAGCGTGGTGAATTAAGGCCCAATCTCTCCCGTCAAGAGAGAAGTCCCTGTGTCCCAGCAGTGGGAACGTTAATAGGGTGATGATGATGAGATGTTGTTGTGTGGATAGTCCTGCAATATTAATTTATCATTTATTATCCTCCTAATTTTTAACTCTCAGTAGGATATTTACCATGAAAAAAGTTAAATCTCTCAGTAGTAATCTCTAGCTAAGCAGTGGAAAGAACAATAACAAAAATGTTGGGGATTCATCATAATCGCGTACCGCGGGTGTGGAGATTTATAACATGAGAGTTTTGTGCAGCGTTGCTAATGACCTCGATCGCGGGTACAAATGGCCGGTTGTTTACTCGCTGCTGGACGCAGGTTTCACTAAACGTTACAGAGTATTGACAAATAGGTATACGCTGTAGTTGTAGTGACCTGTGCGAAATATTTACGGAGCTTGTATTTTATGTTATTTACTAGCTGTGTCCCGCGGTGTTACCCGCGTTATAATGGATTTTCCCGCGGAATGACGTTTTCCCGCGGTAAAAAGTAGCCTATGTTATTTTTCAGGCTCTAGAGATTCTGTGTACTAAATTTCATTTAAATCGGTTCAGTAGTTTTCGCGTGAAAGAGTAACAAACATCCATACATCCATACTTACAAATACTTACAAACTTTCGCCTTTATAATAGTAGTAGGATTTTGGACGACCTCTATGGCTCGGTAGGCGAACGTCCGCCTGAGGCGCAGGAGGTTGCGGGTTCGATTCCCGCCGGGGGACCAGATTGTGTACGATCTACAATTTCTGGTTTCGGGTCTGGGTGTTTTCTATGTATCAAATGTATGTATTTACAAAAAAAAACAAAAAAAAGTATCTATGTAGTATATCAGTCACCTAACACCCATAGTACAAGCTCTGCTTAGTTTGGGTTTATGTGATGCTGTGTGAATAGTCCGGAAATATTTATATTTATTTATATTCTTATTAGTTCAGTAGGATCCGTACGTGTACTTACTTGCGAAAATCTACTCATATTTTCGGTGTATTTAAATTAATTTTGTTTAGATTTAGCCTCGACTTCACCATTGGCTATAATCACGATCGGATAAGGCCTAACTCGTTTTATAGCTTAACTGAGATACAATTTTACTTTTTAGGAATATTATAATTTCTGTGGTACATCAATAAACGTCGGATGACACAACGGGTAACATAAATGTTACCGTGTAAAGCAGGAACACACGATAACGCCACCGCGCCGCCACCGCACCGCGTCGCTATTTACTTAACTCTGTATAAGTAGCAATGTTACTTAAAATTTCATCGTAACTAGCAATGTTTAACAAACAGCCGTATAGTGGACCGGTACATACGGCGGCGGGTGGCGGTGTCGTACGATTTTAATAAGGTTTGAAAATCTTTATTTCTCATTAAGAATTTACAATAATTCGCTTACATGAGAAACCAACTTATAACTATATATTTTTTACGTACAGTAGCGTATAGATTTAATTTAAGTATGATGTTTATAAATATTACAAATGACAACAACAGAATCAAAACAATGAAAGAAAATCACAATATTACAATAACAAGTAAATTGACGATTAAAAATCATAATTATTATTTTTTGATGATTGACCTTCTGCTACTTGGTTGATCACTTAGTTACATTTATTTATATTGTTTAAACACAATCGACAACAACATAGTGATAACAGTAACAATATAAACAATAAACTAATGCACTATAACACAAAAAATCAATACTTAATCATCTTATACATAAAATTCTCGTGTCACAGTTTTCGTTCCCGTACTCCTCCGAAACGGCTTGACCGATTCTCTTGAAATTTTTTGAGCATATTGAGTAGGTCTGAGAATCGGCCAACAACTATTTTTCTTTTTGCAAAAAAACATTTGCTGGGGTCAGCTAGTAATTATATTTTTTTGTTTTTTTTAGTGATTGATAGTTATTAAGCAGATGTAAAGACGCCTGAAGAAGTAATGTAATTAAAGATACATGAATTAGTATTGATGATATTGTGAAGGTCATGTTAGATATGACTAGTAACTAGAAATAAACTTATATCTGCCTTTACATTCTTCTTCATAACTACATCATCAGTAGACGCAGCTGCAAATTGGAGAGGCATTTTCACAGGCAATTTCAACAGTGAGAGATGGAAATAACGATAAAGTTAAAACACAGACTTTTTTCATCCACTCGAAAGCGATAAGTGGCGCAACCCAGGTGAGTCCGTCCGCAAACAACCTGCCTCGCCGGAGGCCGCGCCGTATTGACACTGTCGACCTAGCGCCGCGCCAACTATTGCAAATATCGAAATATAGGGCCGTTTTATTTCACGAGTACAAATAGCAAAGAGCAATTTATCCAGCTTATACAGATATTTACTGGTTTTAATGTGAGATTGAATGTGGAAAGCGGGCATATGAAGATTATTAGATATACATATTAAATTTAATATAAAATATGTTTCATCATCAGATAAGCATTGTAGGTCGTTCTATAAGAGATCCGTTACATTTATCGTGAACATGTCAATTATAAACTAATTTTGTCATATTCATTCAAAACCGCGATTAACTTACATAAAACACTAAACTTAAGGCCAGTTTACATTCTTTGAGTAAAATTGGACAGCGGTTATAATATAGAGCTATTTTCTAGCTCCTGATATAACTAACCATTGACTGAACTAACTATATTGCTTAGTTTACACGTATTTTGTTGAATAAGCCATATCCGTAGCCATATGTCGTAGCTTCCTCGTAGCATTAATGCTACAAAAATCATATCTCGTAGACCATCTACGAAGCTACGTGACGAGCGCGGTTTACGCCTACGAGATAATGTAGAAGCTTATTCACCTTAGAGAAAAACTTTTAAACAATATAGAGTAGTAGCTTTGTAAGTGTTTTTGTATTTTCCCGCGGGAACAAACACTGAAACAAAAAAAAAAACTAAGTTATGACTAATTGTTTTATCTACTCTCTTTCATGTTTTGGTTTAATTATGTACTCCATGTTTAACGTGTTTAATACGCAAATAAACTTTTTATTATTATCTTTATTTTTATTATTATTTTTTAAATATCTCAGTGGCTTGGTGCGCGAAGGTCCGTCTGAGACGCAAGAGGTTGCGGGTGCGATTCCCGTTGTATATCAATCACAAAGTCAGAATATATTTTTTATTTTCATAATGGGACGGTAGTTAGTTCTTGAGATTAGCGCTTTAAAACAAACAAACATCCTCTTTAGCTTTATAATATTAGTTTGGATTTGAAAAAGCCGTGTTGGCTAAGTGGGAGGACACTTGACTTTCATTCCGAAGTTCGTGGGTTCAAACCCCGCCACGCACCTCTGGATTTTTCTTCTTGAGAAATTTATGTGCGCTTCAAACGCGTGCATGTTAGGTGAAGTCAAACATCGTGAGGAAACCGGCATGTTCTGAGAACTTTAAAAGAGTTAGAAGGCATGTGACATTCACCAACCCGCACTTGGCCAGCGTGGTGAATTAAGGCCTAATCTCTCTCGTCAAGAGAGAAGTCCCAGTGTCCCAGCAGTGGGAACGTTAATAGAGTGATGATGATGATGATGGATTTAAAAAAAATAGTTTATTGTCATGATATGGCCCGCATGACCCTTGCTTGGTAAATATATGAAACCTAGCTAGATTGATTAATCGTCTTCCCTTACATAACCCGCATATCACATCGTTGAAACGGTGTTCGATATTCAGTATATTATATATTATTACGGAAGACCAGCGTGGGTACTTCCCGCTAATGCTGAGTAAGGTCCATTTTGCATTGCTGAAGACAAATTATTTGCTTAACTATGATAATATAATTTGTGTTAAGCTGCAAATAAATGATGATGATGTTTTTGGAGATTTTGTCTGTTCACGTCCGTAAGTGGTAACCCTCTGAATCCTTACACGTGACCTCCGGGTGGTGCTAAGAACAGTCTCTGGTGGGAGGCTTCGGCCGCGGCTTGTCACCACCCTCCGGGCTGGGCCAGTGCGTGAAGCGATTTTTTCGTGTTTCGTAATGTGGTCCGGAGAGCCATCTAGAAGATGGCTCTCCTTCATGCTCCGTCTTGGACCACATCGTCACTTTGCATCGGGTGGGATTGTGGTCAAAAAAAGAAATTTTATTTTTATTATTTAATATACATAATTGCTTCTTAAATGGTATTAAATACACTTTATGTTTATAATAGTGGACTTTATGTTCAGACTAGTGGTCAATGCCAATAAAATGACTATAATTAACTAGAGAAACTCACGTACAATCAACAGCAAAAGAAGGTGATCAAACCAACATTTCAAACATTTTCTAGGATGACGTGCCAGATGTCACAAGTTATACCAAAGTGAAATTTTTAAATGAAGTTTAAATTTGTCCAAAATCAATGATCATAAATAACACAGAGGTTCGAAAAAAAATGTAATCACTTACTTATCGCACATTTTTTTGATAATTTACTTCTAATTCTTTACAATGGTCAGTATAATTTGATTTAGTTTATTTTACAAATTACTTTGGGACCCTATTTCGTCAGTTTCAATTGCTGTTGACTGTACTACTACGCTACGTACAAGTTAAATAAAATATTGTAATAACTTAATTAAGATAATTATTATCTTAACTTTAATTACTTGGCGAGACCACCTTCAGGACTTTTGGGTAAGTTGGTGGCAAACAGCTCTGGATAGGGATTGGTGGAGGGGGTTGGGGGAGGCCTTTGCCCAGAAGTGGGGCAAGTGTATGGACTCCCTTGTCTGTAGTAATAATAATAATAAATTTGATGGGATTAGTTATTCCACAGTTTGTCACCACTTATAACTTATCTTTGAATAACTTCCAAACTAGAATAACTATTTACGTAATGTAGTGTTTAAATATTTCTTTTAAAAAATAGTTGTAATAATCCGACTTTAATTATCAATGACACAGCATCACAGAATCTTCAAATCTTTCCCCGAAACAAAAACGTGAAAGGCTGACAAATTTCTGCGGCGCAATCTAGACACGTACCGCAAATCGCGCCGTGTGCGGTCGGCTGAAAATTTCAAAAAGAGAACCGCTGTCATACCCGATATGGCCGCCGTCCAAAAACAATAGGCCCGGGGTACACGAGGATAGTTTATAGGTGATTTTTTTAAGTTGAGCTAGCGGAAGACGAAAATATTTTAAAGTGTTGAAGCTAAAACTAATTGTATGTGATTATAAGTACAAATTTGATGAGTTTTTCGTACAATTTATTACGAAGGTTGACAGAAGAGATCACATTTAGTGATAGGGTTGTTATTATTACACTATTATCTACATGCAAGTAAGTTTTTAAGCATTGATCTATTGTAATATAATAGTAGTGTTGTAATAAAGAGTATATTCTATTGATTTATATTTTATCTGAAGGTGATTTGAACTTAAATAATATTTTTGTTATGAGTAAAAGGTAATATACAAGAATAAAAATGTAAAATACAAGAAAGTGTGGTAATTGGTTTGAAGAGTTTTTTGATATAATGTTCGTGTATTAAAGATTTTCAAGGAAGTTAATTACGTTTTGACTAGGACGTGGTGAAATAGCAGTCACTCAAAAAAATACAGGTCGAATACCCATTTCTTAAGAAATGAAGAATTCGTAATAGCAATTTTTAATTCTCAGCTTTAGTTTATGTACTTTAAAGTCATTTATTTGGAAATTGATAAGGTTAACTATTTCATTTTTAAATAAAAACCTTGTGGAATTCATACTCACATAATTAATTACTGTTTTTATACAGGATCACTATTATGTCCTCAAAGTTTTACCATCCAAACTCACTTACCCTACACTTAACCTACAATCTTAAACTTCAATGATTTGACTCAGAACTTAATAGCCTCGTGTAAAAAAGCCTGTCAGAGTAAAGCGAGGGACGCATGGCCAGTTAGTTACGCCGCGAATTATAGGGGCCATTACGATTCATTAAGGCCAGTTAGGCTTAACCGGTGTTTACTCACGCACACATGTGCATGTACTCGCAACAGTTGGTATTGTTTTAAACGGGTGCGAGCGAGATGGGCGATGCAAGGGTTGTAATTTGCTTTAAGCTTCGGAATTTGAGTGTAATTAGTGGCGTAGGCTTAGGGTCTAGTAAGATAGTAAAACACTGGATGGTTTGAAGTGACATATTTTATGTGTGATAAATAAGGAAAATGACATACGTTATTTCGTACAAAATATCTAGAAAGAGGTGTTGTTTTTCATGATCAAAAATGTGATATTTCACTTTGTGATGATGTTTATATAAAAATAAGTATTCTGTTTAGTCCGTAACAAAAAAAATGGATAAAATTATATATATTTTTGTTTTATAAATTTAAGCCAAGGGTTTTTGTACAGCTTATAGACCTTTTACAAATAAAAAAAACAAATAAGATGCCGTCAGAGCGGCCCCCACCATCCACCCTTATAAGAACACACGTTTGTTGTAGGTACCTATAGGAGCCCCGTTTAAATAATTATTTACTTATTCAAAACTATTACTTCCTATGACTATTTTAATATTGTACACAAGAATGATAATGTCCATGTAACATAGGCTTCTAAGGAAATAAACGTTTTGACTTTGACTTTAATGTTGATAATAATGACGATGACACATCGGAAACCAGATGCCCACAATTGTCCCACGAGCGCCGTGAGCCAATTAGCTTATAGCAGTGCGTAGCGGCTAAGCCTAATGGAGCCACCGTGTACCACCGCGGCGACCGGACTGACCGACTGTTGACTTTTACAAATATGCCGACATTAAATAATTACACTTGTTTCACAAATGAATTGCCATACCTACAGTTACTATTGTATGATACCTACTAATGCCATTCATATAATATATGAATGGCATAATATGTAAGTATTACATACTATGTAAGTGTTTGTAAATATTTCTATGGAAAATCTAATATATAAAATTCTCGTGTCACAGTTTTCGTTGCCATACTCCTCCGAAACGGCTTGACAGATTTTGATGAAATTTTTTGTGCTTCTCCGGTAATTATGAGAATCGGCCAACATCTATTTTTCATTTTGCAAAACAAAGTTTGCTGGGGGCAGCCAGTATTTTAAAAAATTATAATATTATGTCACCTGTCACTATTTAGATTTATAACGGAATATTTACCATGTAGACATAGACATCGTTTATTTTCTACAAAAGCATACAAGCATACTTATTTAAATAGATAAAAAATCTATATTTCAAATTGAAGAAAAACCCCCGATTCCAATGCCTTAATTTCCTTAAAAGTAAAACAATACAATATTTAGTAATAAGCACGCGATGCTCTTTAATTTGATACCCCACTTTTGTTTTTCTTCCCCACTGTCACCCCCCTAACCTTTAAACGGCTCAACCAATTTACATGAAACATGACAAAGAATACCCACGCCAAACTCACCTTTCTTACAAAACTCCATCCGTTTGGGAGCTATGATGTCCCAGACAAACAGACAGACACGTCAAACTTATAACACCCCTCTTTTTTGGTCGGGGGATAAAAAATACACGAATTACTTAATAATGCTCTTGAGCAAAGGGATAAAACTCAGCATAATGCCAGCTACTACATATAATCAGAGGCGCTGATTTTTAGCTTTACCCGTTACAATCACAGGACTTCCCGAACACAGTAACCAAATCAGTAAATATCCCGTAAGAAATCTAAATAGTGTTGGTAAACATGATAGTTTCAAAAGAAGAACTCAATAATTCCTATGAGTATTGTATTACACACAGTCCCAATACGAATAATGACGATGACACATCGGACACCAGATGCCCACAGTAATTGTCCCAGCGCCGTGAGCCAATTAGCTTATAGCAGTGCGTAGCGGCTAAGCCTAATGGAACCTCAGTGTTCCACCGCGGTGACCGGTCTGACCTCCTGTTGACTTTTGAATCTTAAATTTTTTTAATGGTAGTTTTCATGCAGTAAATCATTATACATTCTGTTCACTGAATATTTATTGAAAATGTAATTTTGTAACATAATAAACATTTTTATTATAACTCTCTTAATTTAATTTAATAGATTAAATGAAAAAATCATATAAAACTAACTTGGTGACTAGGGTTGTAGAGAAAGGAACTTTCTGACAATACGCCATTAAATACCAGATTACTAATTATTATTGGTCCCGTATGACGTTAATCTATCTATCTATATAAATAAAAATGAATTGTTGTTCGTTAGTCTGATTAAAACTCAAGTACGGCTGAACGGATTTATCTTATCATAGTCTTGAAATGTTCGTGAAGGTCAAGGGAAGGTTTAAAGGGCGAGAAAAAATCTAATAATTGCCGGGAAAAAAAATTGAATAAAAACCCGTGCGTAAGAAATATAAACCAAATTTGCAAACTAGGCATAAGAAGCAGTTTTTATGTTCCCACTGCTGGGACACAGGGTTCAAAGGACACTTCTCTTTGGACAAGGCAGATTGGCCCTTATTCAACGGTGATGTAACGTTTACTTCAAAACCTTCAAAGTTTTCATGAAAGTTGAGTGAGCTTCCACTTAGCCATTTTTACAAGTTGGCAGATTCTATTTCTGATACAGGCAGTTTCAATTAAGTTTCAAAATCAAAATGAAGTCTTCTTCCATCAAAATGTTTAAAGTTCAATATCTAAGGTACTTTCCCTCCATGTGGTATGGCCGAGGCACACTGTATAGTGTATATCCGTTCCATTTTCTTAATCTCTATTTAATTTCCAAGATTATAATAGATACAAACACCAGGATAGTTGAAACTAAATAAACGCTATAAAATTGTAAATGACTACAAAAGTATACCATGAGTTTAATGCCCAAACAACATTTACAACCATGCCTCATAAAATCCACAATTATGCAAATAAAAAGTAACAACGTGAGAATTGCAGTTTCATTCACATTTACAATTAAACCTGAAAGGCAGTCTGATGCAAACATTCCCTGGAAACCACAAAAAGGAAGAATTATTAGACCCAAATGGTTTTCACAACGCATTCAGATTTAAAAGCTAGGCATAGTTTACTGTTAGCACGATATCCAGATTTCATACTGTTGTGTACAGCCAGCTCACTCCGTAACATTCACTTTTGATTATAACGATTTTTGAAGTGAAACTTCTTTAGAGTCGTTGTGATTTCAAACCGGATGTAACGGAAAAAAGGACAGGTAAGAGACACGAATACAATAGTTGCCTGTAATTAGTGAGCCAGAGCGAGAAAAAAAAACAGAAAATGAAAATATGGGAACTTGAGCAATAGATTATGCAATAATTATGTAGATATGAATATGTTAAATAAAATATCTTTTAAAATTAATGAAAATATTTACATTTATAAAAAATTAAACTTTGTAATTATCCTACCCTTGTTATATATATTTATCTCATTCTTTTGTCGATTTACTGAAGTTTCACTTCTATCGTGTGTGAATCGCACACACATCTTTTTTTGTCCCGTTTTTTATAAACACTTACTATGTCGTCACAGGGCCACTCCATAGAAGTGTTTATGTGTATATAACCGCATTGTGTGCATGTATATGAACTACATGTCATATATAAATGAATATTAGTGAAAGGACTTATGAATAAGAATAAGAAAAGTTTATTGTAAAATTGTGTTGCATATAATTTACATAAGATTTTAATGATATTCAACAACTTTTTATGGTTGTTGAAAATCTATGGAGAAGGATTTTCTTAGGATTTCACTTAGATTGATGGTATGTTTCACATGTAATAAAACTCTGCATGACATTTATTCTAATCAATGTTGTGTGGATTGTTCAGCAATATTTATTTATTATTTTAATAAAATTATTTATGAATTACAAATAATAATAATTTACAAATAACTAGTATTTGTTAAGTCCTAAGTAGTCCTAGTTATCAGTGGATAAACATAGAGCCATCTTGCTCAGATAAAGAGCATGATACAGCTGCTCTTTAAGTACTGATTAGCTACAGAGGACTCATGTATTAAACTTTTTACATAATTAAGCTTTGTCATGGTGAAAGAGACCCAAAATTGTATTAATTCTTTTAACACAATAAGTGAGCCATCTGCCTCACCCACTCTCAAAACTGCGCAATAAATCCAAAAAGCGATTTATTAAATTTTTCATAAGTTGGCCGCGTTTGAGTCGATAAGATTAATAATTCACAAGTTTACGGTGTTTAGGCGGCATTGTTGTATCGCACGATCTCAGCTGCAATGTGCATCTACATAGATACGCAGATTATGGATAAGGCCTTTCAATGTTAAGAAAACTATTAGTCAAAATTTAAATCTAAATCTTAATATCGCAAAATCATAAAAATGCTGGATATCCTATAATTAAGGGGACACGCAAATGTTATACTCTACAAACTACGCTGTATCTATTGGCCATGTTTTTTGTTTTCCTTGTTGGATGTCCTATTTTAATACATAAATTAACAAATTTTGTAAGTCTTTGACTTCAAGTAGTAAAATGTTAATCACAAAAATCTGAAAGAAACGTGAACGTCTCGGAACGAGCGATAGAAGTGATAACTTGGCGGAATGTCAAAGTTCAAGAAAGTACAGTAATGTTAGGAATCGTTGTTTTTGTAAAATTGTTTTACACAAAAAGCACGCTGTTCTCCCGTGAAGCGCTCCATCGTGACTAAAATTGCATAAAGTAACGCACGGTTTCCCACCACCCGCGCGGCCCACCCGTGAACGGTTTTCGAGAAATCTAGTGTTGCTATTTGCTAAAATTATTGGCCCATTCTGTATAAGCAGGTGTACTCAGAAGATGTACCGGGGCGCCGTTACGCTTTACATCTCAATACTGTATGTTCTCTCTAAAGAAGTTATTGAGTATAACTCAAAAAACAATCTACTACTACTTCTCTACATCTACTTCAACGAAATTCTTATTATTTACTAGCTTTACATGTCAAAGGATTTCCAGAGAGCATTTGAGGATTTTTTCGTGCTGGGAACAACGTATTTTCCGTATTTAGTAAAATATAGTCTTTAGCTTTTTTTTTGTTGTGTGTGGCTAATAGTATCAATACGACATAAAATGCCTATTGTGATCACCACAAATTGAAACCTAAAGGCTTTTCCTTCCTCTATAAACGACTAATCAGACCATTAGTTCCTGTGATAAGCGCGTTCAAACAAACAAACAAATTTTTAAGCTTTATAATATTAGTATAGATATAATAGAGGTAGCGGGTTCGATTCCCGCATAGGGTTTAAGTGTTTTTATGTTCTGCAAGCATATTCTCCCTGGTCTGGGTGCTTAATATGTATAATAAAAAAAGATTTATCTATGTAAGTTCATTATACATATTAATATATCAGATATCTAGTACCCGAAACACAAGTTTAGAACTTACCACGGGCTAGATGTTGTTGTGTGGATTGTCCGGAAATATTATTTTATATATTCCCGTACTCCTCCAAAACGGTTTGACTGATTCTCATGAAATTTTGTGAGCATATTGAGTAGGTCTGAGAATCGGGCAACATCTATTTTTGATTTTGCAAAACAACGTTTAATGGGGTCAGCTAGTATTAGTATAGATTAGTTATTTCTAGTTATCTGTATCCATTGTATTGCCTGTTCCGTGGCTTCAACCTCCAAGTTATGACACCTAATATGAGTTGGGCACGCGACCGTTGCTTTAATGCGCGAGTAAAACGCTTCTGATTTGCGATTGATATGCTCGCAAGATAATTGTGCTGTTCGCTTTGCGTTTAGAATTTAATTGTGGTTCTGTTATTATCGTCATTTCTACTCTCATCATCATCGCCCTACAACGTTCCCACTGCTGGGACACAGGGACTTCTCTCTTGACGAGAGAGATTAAACTTTCATTCACCACGCTGGCCAAGTGCGGTTTGACATTTCTACTTTACCATAACAGTTTTTTGATAATCATATTGCTTAAGACAAAAAATTCAGAGCATTTGCTTACGGATTTTTTATTTATTTAACGTTTACCACATACTTAATGTCCACGCCAATTCTATGAATTTACTTTTCATTATTGAGCTTACAATATTATACACTTTTGATTTATGTAGAAGACACTCCACACGTAGCATTGAGGTTTTACAAAGTAGATGTGTGACTGTTTATAATGGGGCCTTAAAAATCTCGCTTGATGCTATTTTGGGACGATCCCCAAGGCGAATCCAACGGACTCTGTGTTTTCTACCCTTCATTATATAACAGTGGCATAATGTGCTACTATAGTAAAATAGGTTTATGTGTGACTCACGCAGGATAGAAGTGAAACTTCAGTAAATCGACAAAAGAATGAGATGAATAAAAAAAAATACTGTGCAAAAAGATTTTGTTCGGGCGGTCACCCATCCCAGTACTGGCGTCGCGCGAAGTTGCTTAACTTTGTTAGCGTTTAAGATTGGCTTACCTGTCGTATCCGTTGCATCCGGTTTGAAATCACAACGATTCTAAAGAAGTTTCACTTCAAAAAAAGAGTTATTTAAAAAGCAATATCCCGTTGCAATGAACACCGCAATATGCGTTATTTGTACGCGTGTAATTAATGTTTCAGCCACCGCCGCCGGCGACGCTGCCAAGTTCGAATATTACCAACCATTAATTGCCAACCTGCAAATAAACAAAATGGACATCGGGAAAATATCGGGCTTTAAAGTTCTGTGACATTTTAAACTAACGCGATTTACAATATTGGTATTACTACGGGGAGGCCATAGTATGATTCCGATGTTTCTGTTTCTCACAATAAGGGTTAACATACACGCACGTTACAACCACACCTCGTGCACGGGCAAATTTTGAATTGAAAAAGAATAAGTCGTTCCATATTTCGCAGACACTATCGACTACTTGTATTCCAACCACATCACAACGGACCCAGGAAACTTCTGCGCTTTTGGTCGGAGTTGGCTGGTTACACTAGCGCCCCACTCCACGCACAATGGACCACCTTGAGTCTAAGTGCGGAAACACAGGGCCCCCCTAACTAACTAACCTAACTTACCACATCACAACGACAGCACGCGCACACCCGCGCTTCAGTCCGTTGACGCAGCCATATCTTAACGCAACGAAAACGCTGCAGCGACACTATTCATACAAAACCGCTTCCTGACCACATTTTGACGCTGCGATGTCGCGTTATTCAGATACGTGTGCACATTTGGTCTATGACGATTCAAGATTCAAGATTCTTAATTCATTACAAACCTGACCTGTTTGTATAAGGTATGTCCCTAAAAATGTACATACATACATATCTATAATTTATACGTTGTTTTAATAAAATAAAAATTAAACAACATTTAATATTGAAATTAAATAAGTCAAACAATGTGAATTAACGCGAGTCACAATATTGGTATTAAATAATATTGCCTAGCATACATAGCATGTATCCGATGTTTCTGTTTCTCACATTTAAGCTTAACATACACGCACAAGAACCATTTCCTGACCACTTTTATATACATTTGATAAATCCAAATAGTGGTACTGTGGCCGGTCTTAAATTTGTGTATAACTTGAGCTAACCAATGAGGGATCCGCTGAAGCCGACCGAGCCGAAGGTCTGTGGCCAACCTGACCTTATGCAAACATTGACTACAGATATTTCTCCGTTCCTGAAAAGTCTTATTTTCCAAACAGCGGGCAATTAACAGAGCGATGACGCGGTAATGGCCCCTCGCATATTTACCGTCAGTGCATTCATCAATTTCTGCATTTTTAATACGCTCATTACTTCCCCTTGAATTTCATTCCCAATGTTTCCCGCTTTAAAATTTAAGCATGGCTCGTAGCAGTGGTTTGCATAGAAGGATATTGGCTTACGTTTTGTATGGAAAAATAATTGCTACTCCATTGTTACTTACTGAATTATTGTCGTAATTCAGTGATTTGCTTTTTAATAAATACGGCCCACAAACATTTTGTTTGGAAAATCTTAATTATTTTAGTAGAGCCGATTGCTTTTGATCAATGCGACAAATTCAACAAA
The DNA here is from genome assembly GCA_929108375.1 of Gymnoscelis rufifasciata. Classification (NCBI taxonomy): domain Eukaryota; kingdom Metazoa; phylum Arthropoda; class Insecta; order Lepidoptera; family Geometridae; genus Gymnoscelis; species Gymnoscelis rufifasciata. Next base: position 2,807,830 of record OV815302.1, on the reverse strand, counting down.
TTTTAAAAATTTAAATCGTTTTAGCTATTTTCCAATTATAAGTGCGTAAATAGTCGTATTTTATTATGAATTTACAAATAAAGTTAGGAGTAGTGTCTAGAGTGAGTTAGTTAGTTACCTTTGCGCAATTGTCTTAAAATAGAGCGTTTTCTCATCATTTTATTCGTTGGAAGTATATTGCTAATTATGGGCTTCCTCAAAGATTTCCTGTGATTTCAATTGCAAGGGTCTTAAATCTAGCGTAAACCCGCGGCCTTTACCAGGATTCTGTTCTGAATATCATAGATATTATAGAAGTGTGATAAGTTGATAACACATCTATGCATTACAGACTATTTGAGAACAACCAAAAACGCACATTTCCAACCTATCCAAGTAATTTACAATTTATCATGTTCGCCGACAAATGAGCAAATAGCCGCTTGTAAGCCACTCGCAATTAATATAACGCAGATTTTTATTAAAAGTGCGCGTTCGGCCCAGGGCTTTAAATTCATTATGCACTCCATTTGGGTAATTATAATTAATTTGGTTTTAAGGCCGGGCTTATGCTGTACGAAAGGTCATTGACTTATGTAATGAGTTATTATTAAACTTACATGTTAATTGTTTGAATAATGAGCCAATTCTTTTAGCGAAGAAAGCTCATAACCTATAGTGGTTATTTTCTTGTGCCTAATATAAACTTCAGAATTAAGTAACATATATATAAAAACATATAATAATACAAGTTATTCAAAATAACGTATTTCTTATGAGAGTTGTGTTGGTAGTATAGGGATAAATTATAGAAAAAATATTTATTAAGTTTAAAAAGAGTACAATACATTTAATTTTGATACATGATGTCTACGGCGCGGCGTAGCAATGCTACGAGCAAAAATACCGTAACGAATCAATTGAGAAAAGTAATAAAATTTAATATTTAACAAGACATTAGCAATTTATAAGAAATAATGATTATCTTAACACTTTTCTTTAACTTACTCTCTTAAAATGTAAGATTAACAAGTGTTGTTTTTCAATAACTTTATTGTAACTTAATTATCTGAAAAGAACTTATAAAATCGACAACATACTTCAACTTCAGCGACTGGATTTTACTTTTCAAAGTGTAATGAAATATTCAATTTGTAGCTTTCTGGTCCACATCATCCCATCCATTAAATGTAATAAAACGTTCCGGACCGGTCCGCGTCAAGGACCGTTCAGTCCGGAATGTAGTTTATATCAATTCGTTCCAAATTGGTCAAAGCTGGACACAGGATATGACATTTGAGTGGTTACAAGAGTTCGCATTCAGACAACCTCTTATGATCATTTGTAAAACTACAAAGGTATTTTTTCATGAACCTAAATTGGTTTTATTTTGCATATAAATGATTGATTTTATTCAGTTTTATATTTGCAAATAAATAATTAGAGCCTTTTTTGGTTTGGATTGTACAAAAAAAAAGGAATGAAAGATCCATTTAATAATCCACTTATAAGAATAAATAACCCGTAAATACAGCTAATTATATTGTGGTTTAAAAAACAAACCGTTTTTTAAGCTGTTTGTTTTATAAACCACTGTTGCTACGATGCACGCTGGTTTTAAGGAAAAACCTTCTTGTATGGATTGACATGGATTACACATGTAATTACGAATAAAATCTAAAAAATAACTACCTTTTCACTCAAAACTAACACATGGGCTAGACGGTTTTGTAATGGATTAAATATTATATTTTATTCTTGTTTGGTTATTTTTTTTTTTTTTCAAATAGAAGTATATACATTTCTTAACACAATATTTTTGAAAAATATGTCGAATTCAAACAAAAATTGTATAATATATAACCTTGTTATTATCATAACCCATGAGGAAAATGAATGTAAACAAAAAGCTAAACATAAAATATATTTTCCCTAAAAAACGTCTCATACAACCAAATTAAATAACAAACTTTCATTTGAGCGCTGCGATCGTTCAAAACGTTTCGCAGTGGAAATGAAAAGGACACGGTGTAACGCACTTTTCAGTGTAAATATTAATCGGGCGCCCGTGTAACGTTCCCCGCTCACTTTTTCGATGCGGAACCCTGGGTCGGCTGTAATTGATAAAGGCAGTGGACGGCACGACATGTAGTATTTATGTGGATTTAAATGGTCCAGCAAAGAGTAATATGACACGGAGAGAGATCTGTAAAGAAAGATTTTGATATAACATTTGTATAGAACTTTACTTTGTGTATGAAACTACAAAGGCTTAGGTCGAATGGTTTTCTCAACTAATTTAATTTAAACAAATATGGTCCGTATTGTAAGAGGCGTGAATCGTACTTTGCCGTAGCACTGTTCATATTCATTCAATTGAATGTATTATCTTTTATATATTGTGTATTATATTCAATTAATTTTTAAAAGTATCCATAGCTAAGCCTAGTATGAAAAACCTATTCACTGTTTTATAAGTTGTTGAATAAACTATTAATATTACATAATACCTACAACCAACAAAAAAAACAGGAGTCAGTTACTATTAGGTGAGATTGTGGACAAACAAAAACTACCGTAAGTATATAAAAAATTAACAAACTATTCTGGTTATTCTGTTGAATAGAGTGTACAGAATGTTTATAAGAAAATTGTATTTGATTCTGCTCTGGAGATGTTTGTAATCTATATAAATAAAAATGAATTGTTGTTCGTTAGTCTGATTAAAACTCGAGAACGGCTGGGCCGATTGAGTTGATTTAGGTTATTAAATGTTTGTCGTAGTCCAGGGTAGGTCTAAACGTGAGATAATAAGGAAAAATTGCCGGGAACTTTTTTTACCCGTGCGACGCCGGGGCGGGCCGCTAGTTAGGAATAAAGTTTTCATAGGAGTTCAAAATCCAATGCTAGTTTTAAATAAGACAGGTCTCGAGTCGGCTAGATCGCTAGGTCGCCTTACTTTTCATATATTGCAAACTTCTTCGTTGCTCCCATTATTATTTTCAAACATATATTATTATTTAGAAAGATGTTCTGTTTTAAACAAATTGTAAAATTAAAAGCAGTCGAGCGATCTGCAATATTTTTATTCCGTGAACACAACTCGCGGGCCTTAAATTTGAATTAATCCCGCGTTTTTCTGATCGCCACTGAATATCGCGGATTTTATATTATTAAATAACCATCAGACAATTACTGTTTCTGTCAGTTAAATTAAATTTTTTACTGTACTTTGGCCAGAACTGGATATAAAATGTAATGTTTACATTGTTTGTTTTACAATTATTAGCAAAATATCGTGTAGCTGATTCACAGTGGTTGACTTAATTATATTACATAGTTTTTTTAACAATATTTTAGGTATTTCGTGTCGTGTGTATGATTTGGCTTGGTAGAGATTGATTTAAGTAGATGTAAATAAAATACTCAAAATTAATAAAATATTTATTTGATAAAGTTTGAGTATTTTTTTTTATTCTTTGAGTAATTTGAGCCTTATCACGACTTTTAAATCTTATAATGTACTATAATGTTTTGTAATATAAATTGATTGTTCGCTTTAAACTTTAGAACTTTTTAAAATACTCAACAAAGGTAAGGTATACAAATACTTTTATCAATCACTACCAAGCCAAATCATAGACACGACACGACCTACCAGCCAAACTAAATTTACTCTGAAATCAACTGCCAAAATATTCCAACGCAGAGCGCTGAAAGTTAACTCACGACGTATGAATTTATGTATTCTATGCAAATTCAAAACTTAAATCTTGCTCAAATCTCCGAGTTAGTTGTTCCGACGTAATCTTAGCCTGGGGTGCGAAACTTGAGCAAAGGCTTACCTTACTTTGGAAGGCTTCGTAGATAAGCTTGTATCGTTTTGACTGTCTAACTATGCTATTGTCTAGTACGTGCGTTTATTTCAGTCTATTTGTATTTGATGTGTGGTGCTACTCTGTAGGATTTTTTAAAGGCTCCGAGTTGTCAAGGATTGTGGTCGGGTTTTCTTCAAATAATATACACCTCTATTTACGTTCCCACTGCTGGGACGCTCGAAATTATCTCGAGAAGAGAGAGACTAGGCCTGAATTTGCAAGGCTGGCCGGGTATGGGTTGGCAAATGTCACATGTTTTCAAACTCTCCAAAGTTCTCAGAACATACCGGTTTCCTCACGATACTTACTTTCATCGTTACCGCAAGTGTTTAAAGCGCACACACATTTTTCTAGAAAAAATCCAGTAGCGTGAAGTTTGAACACACAACCTTCGGAATGTAAGACGAGTGAAGATACGCTCTTTTTCTAATAAACGTTTTTTCAAAACATAATTATGTAGGTCCATTGACATGTACTATACATACATGTATGTGTCTGTAATGTCTGTATGTGACATGTATCCTAAACTATAACATGCTGTCCTCACATTAGTGTAACCAATTTTAAAGTAATCACACGTTTCAGCGTTAACCACCTTAATAATCATGACAACTTGTTTCAAAGAGGGTACAATGCTAACTAGCCCGGCGCAACTTTCATACCAAACGGCATACTTATAAAACCATAGTATCCAAAGGGTAAATTAGTAATTTAGACCTTATTACTATAGTAGGAAAGCTTATATGTTGTTTCGAAGGGAGAAGTTAAGTTTTGCATACGTGTATACGAACTTAGGCTAACTTGAAGCTGTCAAATTTGTTTAGCGGTAAGGGAGGGCTGCTTAAGTTGCAAGCCAGGCGCCGCCGGCACAAAACTAAGTGCCTACTACTAAATTGTTACATTTGAGTTGTAAAATTAATGCTGTAATTTATGTTAGTTGGTTTTGGGTATTGAACGTACCCTTAGGTTAGGTCGATAAGCAAACAGGGCTGAGATGTTAACGTTTACGAAATGTGTATAAACGTTATAGGTTAAATATACAACAAAGGTAATTGATGGAACATTTTCTTAGCATTATTCTTAGAGATTTTTAAGGTTTCGTGGTAACAAAAGAAGGTTATTTATGCTTTGATGCTATGATTTTTAAGTTAAGTCATATTTTTTATGGTTTTCTATTTTTTATTCTTCTTTAACTTCAAAGTTGGAGTATCGAGTAGCATTTTTTTTTAATTAGCGAGTGTTTGTGGCTTCGCTCTGACCATGGAAACCAGAGGAGTGCTGATTGTGTAACGTTATACCTTAATGGGCGCGGCGTCTAACTAGTAAACTATTGATTCTAATAGATTCTGTTTTAGTTATTGTGTTGTATTTACCTGTTAATTATTAGTATCTTGATGAAACCTTGCTAGATGGAAAAACCACACCAAAACCATGCAAATAAAATTTCACAAAAAATCACAGATTTTATAAGTATATTTATATGCGGAACCAAAATAAAACAACAAATACCGTATGAAAAAGATGTATAATATTTATTTTCGCTACAAATTCAGTAAAATATAGGGCTTCTTCGAATGGGATTAAAATCAGCAAAACACTCCAACTTTTGTATGGTGTAAAAAACACTCCAACTTTTGTAATCTTACCGAAATCACATATTATACTTAGAACGATAATGCTCATACTTCAGTTGACAGCTACCGCTATTTCCACCCCTTTTCGTGCAAAAAGAATATAAAATGTCGCTTACACCTGTATACGGACTTACGTGTTTTATAGCGTTGTTATTATGTTTCAAGTAAAGTTGTTACAAGTAAAATACATATATCATACCCGTGCCTTACCATAATAATTATATTTATAAAAATGTCACAAAGGTTTAATAAAAAAGTGTTAAGAAAGAGTTGTATTTCTTGAATAAATTAATGCTGTTTGCAGGCTTGATTTGTGTTGCTTTATAGTAAGCTTCTTTAATATGTTCTGGTTAATATTCAAGCAAGTATTCAAGCAATAGTTTTTATTACCAATAACCTAAGTTTAAAAACATGAAGTATAGTTAAAAACTTCAAAATTTATTTATATAATTTTTAAATATAGTTAAAAATATTCCTTAAAAATATTCAATGCATTTAGGCTACATTGTTTGTAGATCATGTAGACCTCATCTTTAGTCTTAAGAACAAAAATCGTATTAAGCTATATTAATCTTACTTAATCCAACAATAGCTGCATCATCCTAATTTATATTAAATAGAACAAGTAAATAGAAGTTAGTCTAGACGGCAAGCTAATCAAAAATATACATATTATCTTTTTTAAATAATTGGCTAAGTAACAAATAATTTTGATAACCATATAATTTGTTTATATATTTAATAAAAAGCGCGTCATAACAGTTTTCTAGCAACCTTTCTTAATCTCGACATCAAACACCTTAAATACGCTAACAAACAGTTTGTCTACCGGCATGTTTAATATAAGAATAAGAATAAGACAAATTTATTTCGGACCACAGTAAATATAAAACACACAAATACAGACACATTATAATTAAACAAGAATTTAAGAAAACAAGAGAAAAATAATGACAGTGGTTCGAAAAAGGTCGTCACTCAGCATTTGCTATAGCTACCATCATCCGATCGGTCGTCCGAAACAGTGTCAAGCTATAATCCACTTAACCCGACAGTGGCTGCATCATCCTCAGGCACTATAATAATTACGTGACGCGTCGCCGCAATTAATTCCGGCGCGTTGCGGTGCGGCGGCTGTCGGGCGCAATCCGCGCCGAGGTTTGATTAACCCCAATTATGTGTATCGGTGACCGGATACCTGTATGAGTATCTTGCAGATAGAGCTTATGTTGGACATCTAGTCTGTGCAATTGGCACTCGAGCTGATACTAGCCAATTAAGTGTGCGTGATGGTATAATTCTTGTAGCAGCACGCAGCAGAAACGTATTCAAAATGTAAGTGGACCAGTAGACACAGCACTGTTGCCGCAACAGTGCTTATCTGCGTGCTGTTAGAATGAGTCAAATGTAATTGAACGAAAAAAAAAATGACAAAAAACATCTCATCTGAGTATCCAGAATTCGGTCCTTAGTAGTTTGGATAGTAAGTCTAATCACATTTTAAATATATTTTTATGTTGTTTTAATATAAATGAGAAGTTCCGTTTTTTTTTTTATTTTTGATCTCAACGCATGAACAGCTTGATGCTTATTCACTTCACAAGAATGAGACACATTTATTCCATCCATACTATGCTCTGTTGCTAACAAGCAATGGCAAAATATATGAATTTAATTGAATAACAATACGTATGAATTTCCCTCAACCTTGTAAACTAATTGCTCACGTAAAATGAACATCCAAGTAATCAAAAATCGTATAAATCAAAACAATCTCAAATTGCCCGTCAACTCAAAATCCAAAACGTAAAGATATTAAGATCCCGATAATTCCACACCTTTACCTGAATACTTAATCGAGGAGGTAATCAGTATTCGCAGCAAGTTCAAGAAGATAAGTCCCGGAGTTACATGTCCCGGTCTTGACTAATCGCCGGGATTCAGCCGCGTCGCGATAATCCCGGACAAATTATAGGGGCGCTTATTACGAGCGGGTTTGTGATCATTATTTAACACACAGTTGAGGCCGCTTTATGTCTTACGGTTGAGGGAAAGGGAATTTAATGTGTTGAGTTTTTGTTACTTGAATTTGAGTACAACTTGGCTGCTCCTGACTAGAGAGATAATGACAAAATGAGCAGAACCTAACTGATGGTGACAGAACCCAATATTGTAAATGCGAAACTAGGTTTGTTTGTTACATCTTCAAGATTTATCGACTAAACCAACCTATTTAAAATTTTTCATACATAACTAATAATTAAAGCAAGAGTAAGCCGTGTTGGCTAAATGGGAGGACACTTGACTTTCATTACGAAGGTCGTGGGTTCAAAACCGGCCACGAACCTCTGGATTTTCTTTTTGAGAAATGTATGTGCGCTTTAAACACGTGCTTTAACGGTGAAGGCAAACATCGTGAGGAAACCGGAATGTTCAGAGAACTTTAAAGAGTTTGAAGGACTTGTAAAATTCACCAACCTGCACTTGGCCAGCGTGGTGAATTAAGGCCTAATCTCTCTCGCCTAGAGAGAAGTCCCTGAGTCCCAGCAGTGGGACGTTAATAGGGCGATGATGATGACTATTCTAAGCACGGAGTAATACATAGGCAGGGTACGTAAGCAACAAAAACATTATATTTTGCAAAAGTATTTAGCGTTCACGATAAGACTGCAATTTTTTACAAATAAAACTATTTGTAATAAAAAATAAAAATACACCCATATTTTATTTTACACACAGTTTCGCAAAATTTCATTGTAAATATTTGTAATTGCTATTAAACGAATTACTGCAACAAAAAAAACATATCAAAATAACGTTACAAAAAGCGGCACCTAAAAATAGACACATCAAAACCCGATGGGAGAACGGTAGCGAATAATGGCTGATATAAAAGTACAGTTTGCGTCACAAAGCCGCATGCGGGCCGATATTGACAGTAAATTTCATTCATACGGCATTAGTGCCGCGCCATCAGATGCAGCGATACACCACAATGGCGCCAGTGGATCTAGAATGGGCAATAATGCTATTATCTGAGCCGAACAATGACGGAATTGTTTCAAATCTCCAAATCTCGCTGGTTTTGTGTAAAGTTGTTTGCGCTGGGTATACAGTTTAAGCGTTAGTTACAATACAATACAATACAAATACGATTTATTGTATACAACACGTAAGACAATATAAAAAACAAGTGGTACAATGGGCGGCCTTGCCGCGATATCTTCGAGGCAACCTTAGGCTGGAAAATACATAACTTAATAAAAAAAATATTTCAACACGTCAGTATGGCTATAGGTTTAAGAAAGAACAATAATATTTTTGTAAATAAAATGTTAAACAGAGGTTTTACCAGTGAGTTTTTGTGTCAAACATTTAATGTTTGAGATAATGTGCCAACAATCTAACTACTTATAACTATTTTAAAATTTTATGCAGAAAAAATTAAGACACATCCGTAACCTTCGCGCACAGGATTCGAACCTGCATCTCCAGGAATGCGCCCCGACGTGCTAGACCAATAATTATTTGTTTATGCATAAAATTTAAAAATAGTTTTACCTGCAAAGTGAGGTTTATCACTTATTAACAACATTAAAAATGTACTTATAACTAATTAAGTAACTGTACTAATGACTAACTATTTTTTACGATTTTTCTTGTAAGTTTTTATTTTAAGCAGTTCTATAAATTTGCTAAGTCTGTGGCCCGTAGCCGCATGGTTCCAGCCTCACTACTCCAATTTTACGGAGCCACAAAGAATACAAGTCCTTTGAAAATTATGCTATCTGTTTTTGATACACGGAAAAGGTTTAAGAATTCGTCAGTTTTCTTTCGCTGTAGTTTGTTTATTGGTAATTGTATGTAGGGCAAGCTTTACACAACATTCGTTTATATAGAAATATAAATAGTTTATTCAACAACTTATAAAACAGTGAATAGGTTTCTTAAAACTAGGCTAAGCTATGGATTGCTTTAAAATACATGGTAATTAAAAACAAAAACAAAATGTATAGGGTAGGTACCTATTCGAGAATTGAACTGTACTTCCCGTGCTAGTATGAGCTATATAATTTAGAAAATTAGGTAAGTACTTATTAGCAGTATCCGATTGAAATTAAAATTGATTATTTTGAAAAAAAGAAGGTTCTTAATACGATGCGTATATTTTTATCAATATTTTAAGCTCTTTTTTTATATGCTAGATAAGCTTAAAATTGACTACAATCTCACCTGATGGAAAGTGACGATGTGGTCAAAGTCTAGGTTAATTTTTTGTGTGTTTTGTGAGGTGTGCAATAAAATGTTATGGGCATGAAGACCTAAAAAGTAGATGGCTATTTCTAGCTATTTTTTATTTAGACTCAAATCAAGTTCCTAACGAATTTTGTTTCATGAAATAAAATGGTTTCAACTGAAGCACAGAAATATCTCAATTATCAACTAATTTAATAGATAACTGTATTAATTATACTTATCTACGATATAGTTGACATTTCCTTGAGATGGGCTCCAACATAGCTGCGGGTGATGGCTGGCTAACTTTGTAGTGAGCCTTTATCTTACCGACCCGACAGATAAACTAGAATGTAACTGGGTACACTTATGATTTTATTTAATTTTAAACAAACCAACCATGTTTGCACTGATTCAAATGTTACATTAAAATCTTCTTCTTGAACTGCGGAATATTTTTGCATATAAATTTACACTCGGTTTCATAAATAACGGGTCAGTCACAGAAACCCTAATTTCCGAAATACGTATGCTATCCTTATAAAACGAAGACTGTTCTATTGAGAAAAAAAAAACGTATGTGTACAATCTCGAAATTAAAAAAAAAACTAAAATATGTCATAATCATTCGAACAAATAATAACTTTAATTTAAGAACTAACTTTAATTTAATTTAAGAAATTCGTCATTATGCGCTTAGTTAGGTACCTTGTTTAATTATCTAACTAAACTAAAGGAGTGCAACATCACGTAAATGTATGGTGATCATTACTGTCTCCAAAATACAAAACATCTATAATTTTAACTCAAAAGCAATTTCTTTTTTGTTGCAGCTCGAAATATTTACGTCACAAATAGCGAAACAATATCTAAAAACGAAACCAAGCTACATTCCCCACCCAGAGCCCTAAAGTAGCTGTCTCTATGAATATGTTCAGTAAGCCGGACACAGTATCTGCGAGTCGTAAGTGGGCACAAATGAAACTTTATTGGACATATTTCAGTTGTATCTAACCGTTTTTGTAAAGGATGGATTCTTGCGACGAGACGCTTCACTGGTTTTCGTCGAATACATTTTTATCACGATTGAGTTTATCTAGTAAGGTAGAATGAGCGTAGAGTTACGAAAAACACATTTATATTAACTGTATATTATTCTGTAACAGTTTTTTAATCATTTTCTAAATCGTCATCTTGATAAAACGTCAAAATAGAGATCATTTTAAAAACTTTCTTTACCAACCACAATGTTATAAGGATTTCTATAGGAGGATAATGTATACTGAGTATTTTAATTTATAATAAATTACCAGAACAATTAAATAATTAAATGGATGTTTTTTAAGACTATTATGAAGTTGGTTGCTCGAAAAGTGTTTTTATAGCGTTAATGAATATTTTAATTATTTTGGACTATAAATGTATTATATTTTTACTTAATACGCCTATTTGTAGGCTGAATACATTAACTTTTACTTTTTAAGATCCGACACGTATTAATTATTATGTATTCTTGCAAATAAATCATTCCATTTCAAAAACCCAAAAAAATCCTAAACTAGTTCTCAGTAACTTGATGAACCGAATTTTTTACCGTTAGAAATAATTGGACACCACAGTACGGTATATGTCCTGCAAAGGAGTTTATGCTTGAAGTAACGAGTATGATACAACAGTCTTATGTATATCTTTTTTCTGCACACCTATAAAATCATAAATCAGCTATAAGTACTCATCAATAAACATTATACACAAAATACCCTTAACTTTTGTCCTTTCAATGACAAAGGAAAATGGCCGGCACAATAAAAGAGTAAAACGCCGCCCCGGATCCGAGAAATGTGTTTACAATGACGCGAGCGACATATTTCATACGAGGAATACCGGCGACTCGCGACGAATGGCGACTACGGTACTGGCGACCACAAAGAGTTTCAATAAAAATCCAAAATAATTAAATTTTAAGATTATTGTAATGGTAAAAAACATTGTGTACGCCTGTACACCATGTTTTTTTCGCGCCAACTAGCCCTAAAGCGATTTTCTTGTCTCAATTATCGGACAATAATTTGTATCGAATATTACGCGTTGTAAAACACAGCGCGTTGACTCGATTATACGCCTTAGGCCGCCAATGTACACCCATAATAGCCACAACATAATAGAAGAGGTGAACTGGATTTGTTTTAAATCTCATTTGAGGCCGAATCTAGGATGACAGCTTCTAGGCTAGGATACGGGGTAATTAAAAACGGTGAAAGGTGGTAATTATTTTCCATTATGAAAACCTCTGCAAACATTATTTATTTTTCGTTACAATTTATTAACATTTAAAGATTAATTATCTCACACTGATATTGATTTAGTTTCCAGCATAATTTAAAAGCCATAATACACACATCGATAATTCGTTTCAAATATAAAAAGTTAATGACAAATTATAAGTCATCGCTCTGGTCAAACAAACAAATACAAATTTCCATGCCCTTAAAAAAAGAGAGGCTTTGGTGTGGGCTGTAAAACATATTATGTTCGTATTTTTTTTTAAATCAATAGAGCTTCCACTTTTCCACGCGACAGTACCCTCCCTACGTCCGGTCACTACATAATAAAGTTATTCCCGTTCTTTCGATAAACTTCAGTTTGTCCGGCGATATATTACCGCCGGCCCTCCAAATATTGGCTTAACATGAGGAATTGCGCAAAAACTTGTTCCGGGGTTTGATAGGGCAAATAAATAAAGTAATAAGGTCTCGTTTACAGTAAGATTACTGTTGTTTCCAAGGATTTCGTTTATAAGGAATTACTGTGTTTGGATTTTCGGCATTTTTTATCTATCCATCTTACTTACCTATAATCGAGCAAAAGTTTCTCAGAATCGGTTCGAATGATTTTCATGAAATTAGTTTGAAAGGAGTTTTTACGGTTAAGCGATCAAGGCTCGTTTTAATCAATTAAATTTGATCGTAAAAGTGTATTTTTCAAATAAACTCGTCTTTTCTAGTCTATCTAAGATCAATCATAATTCATAATTCATAATTCATAATTTTATTTCATTCCACAATATTTACATTGTATTTGAAAATTACACTAATACCAAAAATGACAATAAACAATAATAATAAATCAATAAATTAGTCCACTTATAAAAGAAAAATTAAATAAAGTAACATCAAATCAAAACAATATTAATCACAAATAAAAATAAAAACAAAAAATAATAAAGCTGAAATTATATAACAATAACAAATAAAATTAGATCCAAAATTAAAAATGTCTATGCAAACTATAAATAAAAAATTAGTTTAAGATAATGTCATCAGAAAAAAAGTCATCAACGGAGTAGTAACACCCTTTCAACAAAATTTCCTTTAATTTATTTTTAAATACTATAGGATCTTCAATTGTTTTCATGGCAGCAGGTAATGCATTGAACAATAAAACCGCTTGGTACCTAGAGCAATGTTTTGCGACCTTTAGAGTTGGTTGATATGGACAACATAAGTTTTTCCTCCTTGTAGAAACACGGTCTAATTTTTGGTCATTCGTTTCATATTTGAGAGGGTGCTTAACAACATCCATCAACGTAACCAAGATATAAAGACTTGGTACAGTCAGTATATTGAGCTTCCTAAAAAAGTCTTTACAGGATTCTCTCTGGGCTATTCTAACAATGGTTCGAATCGCACGCTTTTGCAAAATGAAAGCTTTGTTAATGTTATAGTTATAGCTCCCTCCCCAGAATTTAATGCTGTATCTAAGCTTAGATTCAACTAGAGCAAAGTAAACCATCTTAAGTTGTTCTATAGTCAATTCGTCTCTGAGACTTCTAAGAGCATAGCATGCAGAACTCAAAGAATTCTCCAAAGACGCCAACTCATCTTTCCAGTTGAGGAATTCGTCAATATTCACGCCTAAAAACTTAACACAGCTCGAAAATTCTACTTTAACGTTATTAAATTCTATATTAATTGTATCTTTACTACGGGATGTCGATTTGAAAAGGATTGCATTAGTCTTTTTAACATTAACTTTAAGTTTGTTTGCTTCAAACCATTCGCTGAAAGCTGCCATGGTATTTAGCAAACTATTTTCAAGATTCTCTATGTCATAAGCAGGGACAACAGCATTTGTGTCATCCGCATAAATTATCAAATCAATGTCAGTTACAGTAGAAGTTACATAGTTTATGATGTCATTTAGAAAAATTACGAAGAATATAGGACCCAAAATAGAGCCTTGGGGTACACCCCTCCTGATTGTTACCGCTTTAGACTTAGTGATTATCTCTCTCCTATTTACGATGGACTTTATCTCTACCAACTGTTTACGGTTACTTAAGTACGATTTGATGAGAGATAGGGTAGCATCCCTTATACCGTAGTGTTCTAGTTTAGCGAGTAGCAACTTGTGGTCGATCATATCAAAAGCTGATGATAGATCCAAGAATAGGCCAGCTACTTTCTTTTTCTGATTAAGATTAGTGATGATATCACTAACCAGAACGTCAATTGCATCACAGGTTCCAAGGTTTACTTGGTATCCAAACTGACGTTTATTTAGAATACTGTTAACATTGAGATGACGGACCAACCTATCCTTAATAAGTTTTTCAAAAATTTTGGATAAGGTTGTCAGTAAAGAAATGGGTCTATAATTTTTTGGATCATTATGTTTCCCTTTTTTGTGAACAGGAATAACACGGGCTATTTTCAGCTGATCAGGAAAAATATTCAACGCAAGACAGTTATTATAAAAATTAGAAAGGGGTTCCGCCAGTAGATCGATGTTATTTTTAATTATATTTATAGGAATTTCATCATGTCCATAAGATTTCTTGTTTTTCATTTTCATTACTATTAGTTTTATTTCATTACTATTTGTCAAGTTGAATTCAATGTCAGTGCTTATTCTAGTGGTGTAATTATTTAAATATGTCATAGCTAAAGTATAATCAAAATTAACATCTGTATTACGGCACTTATTTTCATCATTATAGTCAGTATTAACATCGTCATTTTTATTACATTCGTCTAGTTTAATATCGTACTGCTCTGAAAATATGTTTGCTATCATTTGAGCATCAGTAATTATTTCGTCATTAACTTTCAATTTCATTTTATCTATCGCTTTTACTTTATTTTTATTTCTGTGCTTGTTGATAGCATTCCAAATATATTTTGGTTTATTGTTGGCTCTTTCAATTTCCCTTCTTACCGCCAATTTTTTCGCACATGTCAACATTTTTTTGTATTGTCTTAAATACTTTAATCTATAATCTAAAAAAGATTGGTGACTTAAAGACTTATCAATTGTGTTAAGGAACCTCTTCACTTTACTGGAAGTTCTAATTCCCTTAGAAACCCAGTTTATTTTACAATCTTTAGATTCAGTTAGTCTTAAAGTTTTTTTCTTAAAAGATGTTTGGAATAAGGACTTAAGTGTCTCAATGAACCCATTTACATTACATAAGCTCAGATTAGTGTCCTGTAAACCCTTCCTAAAAGCTAAAGCGTTGACATTAGAGAACACTCTACGGTTAGCAATATAGTGTTCATGCTTTGTGGATTCCCATAAGCGGCTCACTCCCAGTCTACAAAGAAGCCCGCAATGACCATCTCCAAGACCGTTTCTGTCTACACTCGAGCTCATTACATTAGCCTCTGGTATGTTCGTTATAATATTGTCAATGCATGACTCTGTGTCATTTCTAAAAAAAGTACTGTCTTTAATAATATGTCTAAAATTATAACATCTAATGAGAGTCAAAAATTCATCTTTGTATTTACTATCCTGATTCAAATTTACGTTAAAATCTCCAAAGATAATGCAAGTTTTGTCGAAAAAGTGTTCCAGTAGTTTTTCAAATATAGATATAAAGTCATTGAAATTGTTTACGTCTGGGACTCTATACAAACAGCAGATATTAAGATTATAGTCAACATCCCTTACTCCACAGACTTCAAAATTATTGATCTTGTACAGTTTTTTACAAAATAAAATGTCTTCCACATTTCTACTATTGTTAGCTAAAATTAATGTCCCACCACGTTTTTTATTAAGTCTTATATTATAAGATGCCATATTGAAAGTGTCAAGATTAAAAGTATCTACATTATTTTTGTTAAGAAAGTGTTCAGTTATACACAAATAATCAAACTTATAGGTAATGTCACTAAAATAAATGTTCAGTTCGTCAGCCTTATTCAGTATACCACACAGATTCTGATAGAAGAAGTTGAGTTCTGTAAAATCAGTTTTTTCAGATTCTATTATTTTTATGTCATTTTGGTTTTCAATGGTATCCTTGTAGTGTACGAAAAAACTCCTGGTCTAACTCATTGTTGTAGTCGTACCTTAAAAATCGTGTGCGTTTGATCTCCTCTATCTTTTCTTTTGCCTCCTGCATGACTGTACGTAATCCTAAATTATTTACCCTTCCTGTAGGTTTATGGAACATGCTGTAATCGTAAATCAGGTGTTTATTCGAGTCAATCACTTGTGCGTATTTGTAAGTTTCAGCATCTAGTTGTAGCATATTATTAAATTTAAAGATACTATTGTTCACTTTCTCACTCTTATGTCCATATTGGTAGGTAGGGGTACATATAATAATGTTCGTATGTACTAGCTTAGCAAGAGCTTGTCGTATGTACATAACTAGATTGGTAGCGTTGTTCCAAGATGAGTCATGTTCGTTAAGCATTATAATGCAGAAATCCTCACTTGTGAAATTCACTAGCTTTTCTTCGAGGCCTACAAAGAGCTGTTGTACATTGGCATGTGATAAAAGGAAGTGGCATCCATCGTAATAATGTCGTCCCAGAACATCTTGAGATATTGTGGTAATTTTGTTTTCATAGTTATTACTCACTATACAAACTTTGGATTTTCTTGTAGGTAGGTTACTAGTTGGTAATCGTTTGTTTCGCTGCTTAGATAAGTTTTCAATTTTATTGCCTTGAAAGTTTGTGTGTACGATGGGTAAAATATTTGTCTGTGTATCCATGTCTTTCTTATGTGAATAATTCCGGTCTGTCTGGGTGTGTTTGTCTTCGTATTGTGGGATAGTATTCTTTGTTACATCTGTCTGAGTTTGTGTGTGTTTCTTATCTGTGGTGTCCTGTATATTATTTTTATTTTCGTGTTTGGTAGCGAGAAGTTTGCTATCGTATGTTAAGGTTTGTTTCATTGGTTTGGATTTAGAAATTGCGGAAGCATTCTTCAAAGGCGTAGAGGCCTTAGATGACGGGCTTCCCCCAAGTTTTTTTAAGAGGTCATGTTTCTTCGATAGGCTTACTAAACTTTTTTTTAAGTTACTATTCTCTAGTGATAGTTTTTCTATTTCTGTATGTGCACTACGCAAATCTAACTCTAGCTGTTTTATTTTGGCAGAGACGTCGGTTCCCACAACATTTCCCTCCGTCAGGTCAGGCAGGCTACTAGTGCTGGTGTCCAGTGTGTCTACACTCATATCAGATACATTTCTTGACATGTCAAAGGCTAGCTGAGTGCGCGTTCGGCGTAATGTGACGTTGTTAGAATGCTCTGTCATTATAATCTTTATGGAAAATTAACTACGATTTATTTCTTATCTGTGGTAGATTTTGGTAGAAAAACAGAGTATGGCAGCTCTGCAATTGTTACTTTGTATCTGTCAGTGTCAACTGGGTATTTGACAGATGATGTGTCATGTAGAATCAATGTTTATGTTTAGCTGAAATTGCGAAAATGCGGTACTCAAATAAATCCAAAAATGCTTCTATTGGCTTCCAAAATCCGAAAAAGAGAATGTACGCGTGTGTGTGTGATACATTTGAATATGAAACGTTCGTTTGTTCAGCTTTTCCAGTTATTTATGCCTCCAGAAAACAGTTTCAGTGTCACTAGAATACCTGGGTAAGTTCGGCCTTCGGTGATCTCCAACTTTCAGCAAGCTAAATCCCACTAAGAAGCTATTTTCTATTTTATTCCTCAAATTTTATAGAAGAGCACTAAACAGGCAATGTTTACATTAGCGTCACACACACACGTATGAATTTACAGTTATATATAGTTTACGTTATGAATCAACAGTATTTCAGACTTTTTTCTGAGCGAAAGCAAAACTGAAAACCGATCCTCATAAAAAATGCAATATCAATGCAAAAACGTTCACAAAACAGCTATAAAACAAACCGGCGATAAGCGAAACAGCGTCATATTTCAGGAAATGCCCTAAGTTCGGCAGTTAGCGCCCGGAGCCGTGTTAACACGTGCTGCGTATGTTGCACTATATCACGGAGAAAGGCCCTTCGAGGAACTTTAGGGCTCGTCTATAGTTACAATATAGGTAAAAGTGGTAGAATTAGGTAAGCAGATTTTGCTAATGTCTCATTTTATAACTTATGAGACAAAATACATCTAAAAACAACAAAAAACAAAGGTAGACTATGATATTAAGCAATCAGTATCTACAGTTATTTATAAACTCGCTTATTATTGTCATTTTGTGCTCTGGCCAAGAGCTTATTTTCAATTTTAGTAATCATCATGTTGGAGGTATTCTGCAAATCAAAGACTATGGTGAAAGTCAATTATTAGTATTGGTTGTTATCATAAATTGTATGTATACGTTCAAAAGAACGATTCCTACAAAATTCAAACATAGTTAATGTGATCTTTGATGTCACTTTAGAAGCCACATGAGAGCATAACATTCATTTAATAAGTTTATATAATTATAAAAGCTTGCAAAAGGTCATTGTCCCGAAATCGGCTAGGTGTTATATACAGATGTAGGTATATTGAAAGCAGCCAGTGTTGTTCATTGTTTGTCCGAAAATTTGTAATTAAAATGAGATCCGTTTCTCGGCTATTAGCGCCAAGTGCGGGATGACCGGATATTTTAATTTGCGCGGCCAACAGATGGCGCTCTGATTAATATTCCTCGGACACTTCGCGACACTTGCTCTTTTTGGACCGGACTCAACTGCGGTCCGGAAGACCCGAGGTTGGGAATATCAAGTGAAAACATTTGGTTACATTCGAAATTTAACAAGACTTTGCAAGCAGACTGCATTGTTAATTATTAAGGGTATATTTTTATTTATTATCTAACTGATCGATAATTATTTTGAAATCTCTGTTAATGTCTAGCTGACTGATAAATGAAAAAATAACGTCGTATACATCCTATCTGATTGTTTAAAAGCCTTAGTGGTTTAAAAATCTAAGTGGAAGAGAAAAATGTGGCATTACTAATCCAAGATATTTGTATCGTAACGTTCAAATTTTATTTTAGAAACTTTTAGAACTACATATTCATCGTCATCATCTTCATTTCTGCCGTTGGACGTCCTCTGATGGTTATATTACCACTTATTCTTCTAGTTATCTCAGGTATAAGTGGTTTACATCCACCTTGAGCCCACAGTACCAAGTCACCCAAGTTACAACTACAATACCTAGGTACCAACTGAGCTTGCAAATCCCAGATCTTCTTTGAAGAACTTTTAACCCCATCCATCACCCATCTGATTTCCTTTCAGCCAGCATTTTCACACAGTACCAAATAAATAAAATCCAAAGTGAATACCAGCAATCGTGACACTCAAAAATGCAGCGAATTCCGCCCCCACAAACGGGCAAACCCGCCACAATGGATAGTTACTGGACTTGTGATAAATTAATTTTTGGGCCTCGTAGCGGCAGCATCGGGAGGTTGGCTGCTATGGGTACCGTTTAATTTGTTTGCGCAAAATGCCATTTCTCATTGAACAGATTACGGAGATTACGAATTCATTAGGAGCCGTATATCTGGAGGGCTAATTGATAATTTAAAAGCCGTTTTGCCGCATTTGCGATAGCGTGTGTATTCAGAATTTTGGTTGGAATTATTATGAACTTTTTTGGATTCAAATACTGATAACACTGATTGAACACCTAAAAAATAAATACCAACAGAAATGAGAGCAATGTTAAAAACAAAAGAATTCGTTTGTAAATATCGTCTGAGATTAGGTTACTAATTAAATTAACATTTATGAAGATGACTTTTATGATATTAATCATAAATAATAAAAAAATATTACTAACGTAAAATAATATAAGTGTGTGTTTATTGCTCTTTCACGCAAACATTACTGGATGGATTTTGATGAAACTTCACAATAACATAATCAGATTTATTATTACGCGAATGGGCAGCTAATCATAAATGATTTTAATGATGAGACTATCACCAAATAATACGTAACTAAAACTAGAAAACTTAATGGGCGGTCTTATGGCTCAAAGCAATTTCTTCCAGGCAACTTGTTTGATGACTTATAATAAGAATAATAATAAGATCTCTGCAACGTAACATCAACACTCCCCAAGTATAAACTAAAACCCAAAACGGCCGTTACTCCATCGTTATTTATTTAATTGCTCTGCGGCTGCAATTATTCATGAAATTACGGCAATTACGCAAGAAACAATTATTTATTGTTCAAACTTAAATCTTAAGACAATTTATTCCATAATGCATAGATAGCGGCGCCTGTTGCAAATGCCTTCTTTAACTTTTATAATTGCTGTTTGGCGCTTAAATTTGTCGTTATTGCTCGTAAATTTTGAGTGAGGAATTAGCACGAAACCGTACCCATTACCCGAAAGGGTAAGACTTGTTCTAGTGTGTGTCGTATAAAATAAATAAATAAATTGCATTCCCGATTTCAATAGCAGTGGGACACAGAATAAATCATCATCATCATCATCACCCTATTAACGTTCCCACTGCTGGGACACAGGGACTTCTCTCTTGACGAGAGATTTGGCCTTAATTCACCACGCTGGCCAAGTGCGGGTTGGTGAATGTCACATGTCCTTCAAACTCTTTTTTAAAGTTCTCAGAACATGCCGGTTTCCTCACGATGTTTGCCTTCACCGTTAAAGCACGTGTTTAAAGCGCACATAAATTTCTCAAGAAGAAAAATTCCAGAGGTGCGTGGCGGGGTTTGAACCCACGACCTTCGGAATGAAAGTCGAGTGTCCTCCCACTTAGCCAACACGGCACAGAATAAATAAAAACCCCCATTTAAAAAAAACGCTGTATGTTGTTACGTAGAAGTGAAGTAAACAGCATTCAATTTTTTTCTTTAACTATTTTTTTATTAAATCCTTTAGCTATCTGATTTTACTGGAAGAAATCATTATTTGAATCTATTTTAAATTAGCTTTTTTTTTAACCAAAATATTAGTTGAAATTATGTCTCACCAGGGAATCGCACCTTCCAAACTTCTTAAAATTTATCTTTGCTGTTTTATAATAATATGAAAATTAATTAATATAGCACAGTATTAATTTTTCAAATTTTTCTTTTCAAAAAAGGCATAGGGCATATTTTTTTTTAATCTTTTGTTTTTTTTTTAATACCGTATTTTTCAACATTTTGAACATGAACAATTTAGATAAGGAAACAATGGAAGTGGGATATTTTGACCACTTTAGGCGCATACAATATTACGATGTTATTAACGGCTTTTATCAATTTAGTTTTATATTTTTGATTTTATTTTGACTTCTATAGACCATTATAATGATAAGTATAAAATTTTTGAAAATTTGGTTATGAAACAAAGTTGTAAGTATATACACCTTTGTGTATACTACAACATAAAAACCTTTGTGTATACTACAACATACAAAATAAAAAATTGTTTCTGGAAAAGTCCAGAAACATTTTTTTCCTCATTATTCACACAATTTTCACAAGTTTGTCAGTCAACGGTCTTTATGTAATTGGACGGCAGATGTCAAAAAGGAGGCCTATTATTATACTATATATATACTGCTGAAATGCTCTGATGATTAATCGTTTTTAAGATACGTTAGAATGTACTAACTCATAAAAATACAACATGCGCGCAAAAACTTAAAACAAACTAAAAAAAAATGTTTGCAGTCAGGTAAATACTACCTAAAATTCTTTGGACACAACAAACAAAAGTAAAGTAATATTAACTCAACAATTCGCAGTTAAAATACAAAGAAAATGAATGTTAAAAACCTCGGCAATAAATTAAATTTAAATTATTATCTAACCCTTTACAAACCGAGGGGTTGGAATAAGCGAAGTCGCTAATTTCTAAACTGAATTAAGATATACCTCGCCTTGGTTTTTAGATAAACGAATAAATTTTCAAGATTATAAATCAGACTTTGTCGGGAATAGAACAGTAAAATTCCAGTAACATGTTTCTGCAGTACCGAGTAATTTTTGTATCTCATTACGAAAGAAATAGCCCTAAACAAATAAAAATAATAATTACCGAAATTTTGAAATGCCCCACAATTGAAGTAAAAATAGAATTGAGTAGACATTAGCTCGTGGTACAGTTGGCTGTTGAAAAAATGTTCAAGTGAAGACCGTTACTATGTGCCAACAAGGTAGACGAATTATTTATTAAAAGTAATTCGTTCAAGTTCCGAAATAACAATAATTGTTTATAATAATAATAAATATCAATCTGGACAATCCACACAACAATATCTAGCTCTGGGATAAGCTCTCAGCTTGTGTTAAGTGTACTAGACAACTTAATTTAATAGACACATACATAGTTAAACATATAAGCACCCAGACCAAGAAAAAAGTGCTTGCAGAATATACAAACCCCCCCCCCCCCTCGGCGGGAATCGAGCCCGCTACCTCTGGCGCTGCAAGCGGACCTTTGCCCACCGTGCCACTGAGGCAGTCAGTCAGTGTTTGAGGGAAAGTACAGCAGTGTACCTACTTCTCACTATTGGAATGATGATGTTAGTCAGATGTGTACAAAATTAGCATAATTAAACCGTGGTACCCCAGAGCTCCTAAACTAGCCGGCTCCGGTGATCGGCAAACAATTGTAGATCAGCGGCACGGATGGATCTGCACGAAACTAGAGCAAGAGTAAGTTGTAACAATCCTACACCGTCACGCATAATACTAAGCAACGCCGCTATTGGCGATGCAAAGATTATCCGCACGCCTCTAGCGGCGAAATTTAGAAACTGTCTAAGAACGACACTTTGTTTGTTTATACTTATCTGATTTGTATTTATTATATGACGGCGCGCGCCAGTAACGCCGGATAACCAAATAACCGAATAAGAGCGATACCATACCGATAGCGGGTTTGCTCTAGTGAAGCGTCGTATCTGTGGTGGCGGGGCGGCCATGTTGGTTTTGGCACTTGTCAGAACGGAATGGTCGCTTGCGCACCAAGTCCACGGCGAAACACTAAAATTCGATGTAATCCTATTTGATTTCGATTATAATCAAATCTAGAATTGATCAGGGTAGTCTAGTTTATCTATCAGTGATATTATTTCGTGTTAATTTGTGTAGCAAGAAAATTAAATTAAAACCTGTTAAACCTGGTGTTGTGATTTAGCTCACTGCCCTAAAAACCTACGATGCCTGACCCAGAGAGGCCTCCTGCTCCGACATATATATGTTTTTCCCTAACGTTAATTGTAACGTAAACTGACAAAATGTCGTTCTTAGACAGCTTCATAATTTGACACTAGAGGCGCTAGTTAGAATCTTTGCATCGCCAATAGTAAGAACGAATTTTGTCTCTATCTATCAAACACAAATTTCAAATTTATCAAGAACGACAAATGATAAATATTATTATTTAGATAAAGTTCGAATTTAGAACTTTTATAACAACAACAGTTACAATTTTACGAAATAATAAAAAAATGATACCTAATACGGTGGCCTAGATGTGTTGTGTTTTGACTAGTAATAACACTGAAAAATTAAAATTCAAACCCATTAATAAAATAAACACATTTTTATGGGTTAAACTAACGACTATTTTCTACACATCTACACAGCATAAGACGAGTAATTATTTTTAGTAGCCACAAATATTCGATGATTTTAATGTTCAAATTATTAATTAATAATTACAATCATAACGTGTAGGTTGTTACGTTTGTAATCTATAAAAATAAAAATGAATTGTTGTTCGTTAGTCTGATTAAAACTCGAGAACGGCTGGGCCGATTGAGCTGATTTTGGTTTTAAAATGTTTGTCGTAGTCCAGGGTAGGTCTAAACGGTGAGCAAATAAGGAAAAATTGCCGCGAATTTTTTTTTACCGTGCGACGCCGGCCGGGGCGGGCGGCTAGTAATTTTGTATAAATTTTCAACAATTACCCAGCATTGGCGATAGCTTCGGCCGTTTTCGAAACCGGAGTTTTTTACTCGCTTGCCTATAAGGTTTTTTATACTTGTTCGTAATTGGTTAGAAGGTATTTTTCAGTTCAGTTCAGTTTCTTGTAATTGGACTTTGCGCTTGAAGCGTCAATTTGCCAGTGTCGAGTTAAATAAAATTTAAAAGTAAAAAGCATTTGAACGCCATTTTGCGTTTCCATTTTGTGAAGAGCGAAGGTATTTTTATGGCATATCCTAAGGTTCAAGTGACGTGACGTTAAAATTTTAACTGCCAAATAACTCTGACTATTCCAAATAAATGCTTAAAAAAATTTGGTACGACATGGTTCTACAAACTTTCACAGTAACTTACATTATATAATCTTAGATATGATGTAAGATCCAGCCTACTAGCTCCCAGCCTACGAGAGTGATGCTGGACGCACGGCATGCAGCGAGAATGTTCATTAGCGGCTGTTTGCACAGTGCTAAGTAGCACTGCGAGGTTCGAGTGCGAGATGAAATGGGAAACAATATTGGATTGACTGAGATTATGACGGTAGTTCCCGTGTTTGCTTATCTAGTGTTGTGTCATTTAGGTTTTTAATAATAGGGCTAATTTCACCATCTCCAAGTTAAGTCGCAAATAGCTGATTAGTGGGTAAATATAGAGTTCTCTTGCACGGATACACAATAGTCTAAAGGCCTGCTACACCTTAAAATAGACAATGGTTTAAATATATGTAGTTATATGTGAATACTTATAATTGGCCTTCAATATGAATGTATTTTTTTTTATAATTTAATTTGGAAAACAAACTGTTTTCAATTAACTTACTACTTATGATTACATAATTTTCCATTTATTTATTAAGCATTATATTATTGTACCTAGTTGTATTGTTTTCTAAAATCTTAAAATAAAGTAGAGCTATTTCGCTCAGTCACATGGGATAAAGCGAGATAGCTCTTCACATTACTAATCATTTACTTAACTGACTATTGCTTATTTAACGGATTTTGTGAAATAAGTTAGTGAGACATAATTATAATAAATAATAAATATTTCCGGACTACTCCCACAGCATCACCTAACCCCAAGCTAAGCAGAGCTTGTATAATGGGTGTTAGGTGACTGATATACTACATAGATACATTTTTTTTTGTAAATACATACATATAATACATAGAAAACACCCAGACCCTAAACCAGAAATTGTAGATCGTACAAAATCTGGTCCCCCGGCGGGGATCGAACCCGCAACCCGAACGTCCGCCTGAGGCCCTGCGCCTCAGGCGGACGTTCGGGTTTTCGCCCACCGAGCCACAGAGCTCTCTTTGAGTACTGATTATCTACTTGACACTTAAATAGTGATGAAAGAGGCTTTTTAAGAAATAAGACGTCCACAGCCCAACATGAGCTTAGTCAAATACTTTCTGTTATTTTCGGGAAAGATGGTCTGCATCCACTGTTTTAATCGCGGCCTTTGTCAAGTTATGTTAAGATCAAACAATTATATTTTAGTGAGCAAGGTTTTTTTATGTTTGTCCACAATCTCACGCGATGGTAAGTGTCCATGTGGACGAAGAGAGGTCACATAGATCTAGAAGGTACCCACTTTTCACTAGGTATGTTTCCGCTGCGAAGCAAATTCATTTCGGGATATTGTTACTTTGCCACAAAACAAAATCGAAACAGAAAAATGTATGACTTCTTAATATGTATAGTCAGCCGACTCAGCGACTTTTTGTCCGTCTTTTTTGATAAGTAATCACGGTATTTTTATCAATAAAAAGTTGTTTTCTTTTAACCATGAATATTAGAACAGCAAAATCGGTAGGAGGTACCAGGATAACATAAACGATGAGGAGCAACATTGATTCATAGATTTGCCCATTACTGCGATAAACGCGCGGGTCCTCTTGAAAGATTTGCGTTCTACATACCTAGACCTACATGTTTAAATTGTTTACACGTATCACATAAACAAATTCACTTCATCTCAGCCGTAAGACGTCCACTGCTGGACATAGGCCTCCCTCAAAGATTTCCAGTAGTTTCGGCTGGCAGCGGCCTGCATCCACCGTGAGCCCGCAGCCTTCACCAGATCGTCCGTCCATCTAGTTGGTCCCCGTTATGGTTGAGAATCCGGTTCTCGAAGTTGTTGACGCATATGTATACCTAAGACAAACAGTCCAATTAGGTAGGTCCAATTTCGAGAAAGAGGTCAGTCGCCGAATCCAACTCGGATGGGCAGCGTACGGAAAACTACGACACGTCTTTTCATCGAATATACCGCAGTGCCTCAAGACGAAAGTATTTAATCAATGTGTGTAGCCAGTGATGACATACGGATCCGAAACGTGGTGCTTCACTATTGGTCTCATCAACAGGCTCAGTGTCGCTCAAAGAGCTTTGGAGAGGGCTATGCTCGGGGTTTCTCAACGAGATCGATATTCACTTATATTGTAACAAATCTATTAATAAGTAATTAAGCCAGTCGGCAGAGTTTGTATTGAACTCAAAGCGGCGGCTTATAACGGTAAATCAGTTTCCTTTCAGCCTTTGCAGTGACATTCCGAACGGGTTACGTTCTGAGTACCCTCATGTCAAGCTCGTCATTGCATGCGCTTAGAACACAGTGGAATAACTCAAGTAAGTTAACAGTAATACAAATAAAAGAAAACATTAAAAGTACTGTATACAATAAAGAAGTTATAATCCTTTATTTTTTATTTATGTGATTTATTCTTGTATTTTTAATGATAAATAATAAAAGTAGCAATTTATTAACCCATGAATTTATCTCTAATTTTGATATTGAATACCTTCAATTATTTATAATCAATTATTGTAATATTTGCACGACCCAAGTGGGCGAAAATAGTGACATACGAGTATATCATATCGATCAATTTCAATAAATATATTTTGCCGTGCCGGTATATATTTATAACTAATTTTAAATGAAACTTGTAATTGTAAAAGTCCTTATTGTACTTTTACCAAGTCCCTGATTCAGTTCAATAAATAAATCTCAATAAAAAAAAACGCCGATTAAATCACCAACCGATTTTTATAATATTAATTTATTTTATATATATTTTTAAGTACTGCTAACAGCACCACTTATAAATAGGTTTATACATACAATATTGAAATCACATTTGACTATTATTTATAAGTGATCACATTTTCACCTATTTTAAATGATTATCCAAAAAAAGTTTATCCATAACCATCGCACGCCAGATTGGAACCTGCACCTCTAGGAAAACGGGGTGCATTAAAATTATTTCACACTTATCTAATTCTTGTGAATACTTAATGTATGCAACAGCAAATTTTTACTCTTAATCCCGTTAAATTAATAATATTCAACTGAATGCCTGTGCCGATGCGATGTTGCCATTACGTGTTGTTCATATTAAAAATATTTAATTAGTCTTCTGCTCGTAAATTTCCCCTGTGACATGTTTGCAAAAACTGCATCCTAATTGCAGCGCATTCAAAGTGGCCAATTTACCGCCTGTTGCCGCCACGAAAGCCTTAATTAAGGTAAATAATGTTTATAATTAAAATAACACTCGACTGGAATCAAAGCGAGATTTTGCTTCGTCGGTGCGTGTGTACTTAGCTTTGTGGCTTTTATATGCTGTCTTTTGCTTTTTTACATTTTATGGGAGGGTTTTTACTTTTACCCTTAGTTTTTTGAATTGCAATGGAAAACTGCTTTGGAATAATGTATTAGATTTTGATACGTGATTGAATTGTTTTAATAGTTTAAGGTGCCACTGAATCAGTGATATTATTTTTTTCACATGTTAAGTGGTAGCCGTTTTGTTTATCTACAAGATAAACAAAACGGCTACCACTACTTTTAAATTTAATACATTTATTGGCTGTCTACATTTAATAATGTATCAATACATTATAACAAGCTGAAATTAACTTAACTTTTTTGTGCATTTTTACTGCCTTTTACGTGAGAGTGGTTTTTACAAAATGGCGTCCAAAAGTCGCCATGTTCAATTTTCACTAACGTCATGTCACTTGCCGTACTAAGAGGAATCAATTGACGTGTGAATCATAGATATCGGCCCAGGCGATTGATCTGTATAATGGGACTAAGGAACATACATACATATTTACATACATCAGTCTCAACTGCGAAGTATCGCGCAAAGAAATTTAAATAAAGCATTGTATTTGTGTCTCTTACCATTTCCGTTTCATCTTTTTGCATCCGGTTTGAAATCACTACGATTCTATAGAAGTTTCACTTCAAAAATATAACAACTAATTGCTATCCTACACTATAATAGTAATTGCAATAATATTAGTTTCAAACAAAACCATTTTATTTACTAGCACTATGATGGGCTTTCGGACGTACTTTCCATGCTAGTAAAATACTGTGTTACGGCGAAGAAGCTAGTCAATCCCCAACTGAGGGAAGAAGGTTTTCGCATCAGAGTAAAGCTGATACTGGCCAGCTTGTTTTGTGTAATTATTTTTATTAAGCAATGTCAGCATTTTAAAACGCATAGAAATTCTTTGAAATTAAAACAATACAATGATTACGCCGATGGTATGAGCTACATTTACTACTTCCACTAGTTGTGGTCAAAATTTTAACATATATGTGTGTATGGCATCATCATTATCATTTCAGACATTAGACGCCCACTGCTGGACAAAAGCCTACCTCAAGGATGACCAATTATTCCGATCGGTCACTACTTGCATCCACCGTGAGCCAGCAAGTTTGACCAAGTCATCTGTCCATCTTGTTGGTGGTCGTCCGACGCTGCGCTTAACGATGAGTTAATCAATTTACGATTCTTATTATTTTCCGGTGACATTTAATAATACTAGTGTAACTATGTAGTGTATCGCATACATGCATTTATGATGTTTTTGTGCTTGTAAATGTTTACTCTAGTAAGTATATAAAACTGTAAACTTAGAACTTAGATTGTGTTGAGTGGATTGACAGAATTACTTGACAAACTTAAATGCAGGTTTTATCAAACAATAAGTAGAATAACTCAAGATTTTGGCGTAATGACAATTTGCCTTTCAAAGTCTTGGCAGGCTGCTTGTATACCAAAAAATGCTGACCAGAAATATTATCACCGTTCAAAAAACACCTATTCCCGAACCTCAAGACGGCAGGAAACATTGTCTCATTCACGTCGGCCGATAACCTCGCCCATAGAACTGTCTGAGTTACCGCTAACGGGCGGTAGGGGGCGCCCGAACGCTCACTTCTTATCTAATGCCTTCAATAGATAACAGAATAACCGCTATTGTATCTTTTGCTGCTTTTAGTGTATGATTTCTTTTGTCCCGTGATTTTTGACACCCTTGTAATGATTTTTAGCGGTAAAAATATATATTTTGTAACAGTTGTACTTACTGAGTACACGGTGATAAAAGAAAATTTAGAGGACTAAAATTTGCACCCCTTTTGATGTGAAAAATACTGTTTTTAATAAAAATAATGCTTACGATAATTATAAGGTATACAATATGCGTTGAGCGGCTCTTTAAAAAAAATGTTTAAAGTGGTTTTATAAAATTTAATTGTAGAGTCATTAACCTTATCATTGTTTTATCATAATAATATTTAAACTTTACATCATTCATTATCAAAAAAGTAACAAAAATTATATCATTGCATGAGCGTTGCAAGACTTGCAAGTTATTAAATAATCAGCCATTCATCATCATTCATCTTTATAGCTGAAGAGTTTGATTGTTTGTTTGTTTGTTCGCGCTAAACTCAGAAACTACGTGTGTGATTTGAATAATACTTTCATCATCATCATCATTCTCTTGTCCTTGTCCCACATTACGTGGGGTTGGCACAACATGTTTTTTCCTTCCATTTTCCTCTGTCACTCGTCATCTCAACACTCACTCCTTTCTTACACATGTCATCCTTCACACAGTCCATCCATCTTTTCTTATTATTTGAATAATACTTTCATTGTAAGATATCCTTTTTATCGAGGAAGGCTATAGGCTACTTTTTACCGCGAGAAATATTTTGCTCCCCGGGAAAGACCATGAAACGAACATGAAAAGCTAGTTGATTTATAAAACAACAAATAAAGCCATCAATCGTGTCGTGTCGTTGTGTCGTTTTATGCCCTAGCGGTAACGGCCGCTATTGTATTCGTTATTGTTTTACTTTAAACCTTTTAAAAAGACACTTCATTTTTTTAGGACATGAAATAGAAATTTGGCAGTCCACCTATACCTACTAACTCGCCTCTACTTTAATTAGATTTTTAACAATCACAGATTTTTTCCAATAAATTACAATGCATTTTAATGAACGTGTTAAAAGAGCCATTATCAGGCTTATTTACGGTACAGTCGCCGCCGTGAACGCTCGTAAATCAACACGCAGACAATGCAAATGAGAATTAAAAATACTTGGGACTGAAATAAAGGACTTTGCGCAATCTTTGCGCGGTTAATGAATTACTTTTGCTAATTTTTCATTTTGGGAGTGGATTTAGTAGGAAATTATAATTATTTTTAGATTTGTTTTATTATCCAAGGCATGATATAATTGCAACACAGTTATTATAGTTAATTTGTAAAATTTACTATCCATGTCCAAATGAACGATTGTGATTTCAGAGGTATTCTTCTTCTATTTCCCTATAAAGACATTTAGTCATCTTTCATCCCTACTTACAAATGTCAATTGTCCATATCGTATGAAAATATAATATAAAAAATATGACACCTGTGATATTTTTTTCTGATAATAATATTCAAACACCAACAACATACATTAGTAAATGTTCAATAAACTATAACGACAAGGGAGATCAAGCCTTAGTCAAAAACTGGTTAAATCGCATATAATAGACATGCATGTAAAGATTTTTTTTATTATACATTTTAAACACCCAGACCAAGGAGAAAGTGATTGCAGATCATACAAACACTTGACCTTTTATGAAAGATAGAAAATTCTTTATTACACACACCAATAAATAAAATACGAAATTATTAATAGTAAAATTAAACCTAGCATGCGTAATGGGCGCTCTTATTGCTTTCTTCCGGACAACCTTTGTGTTGTGGCGGTGGTAAACAAATGAAACATACTAAATTTACAAAAATAAAAACAAAAACTTACTCTAACTAATATTAATCCTATGACTACTAATTGCCAATACTAAAAATGTAGAGTGCTAATAAAAACACATATATTATTATATGTATATTATATTAACTATCAGATGGTTAGTACTCGTAACACAACCTTGGAGCCTTGGAGCGGATTCAGGAAAATATAAAATAAATAAGTGATAACTTATTTATTTTATATTTTCCTGAATACACTTCTGTACCGAGAGTAAAACAAAAGACAATAATATGAAAAATACTCTGTGGCGTGCCCTCCGTTGAAATCTTAATTAATCATTGCAGATTAAAGTGAAATATGAGGTAGATAGCGAATACTTTAAATTATGCTGCTCATTGCATTTAGATTCTTAAAAACTTTTTGATTTATTAAAAGTTTTTTTTATTTCTACGCGGTTAGAAAACATATGTAATTATAATAATCCTACTAATAAGCGCGTAAGTTTGTAAGGATAGGATGTGTGTAAGCATTATGTGTTATGATTTTACTTAAAATAAATTATTTTTTTTATCATGGAAAAAATATATACCTCCATAATATTTAACTCATTTGTCGTATTAATTAATATTAACTAAAAATACGAGCACACATAACAGTAATAAATATTTTTTTGTTCTTAATCCCGTAAAATATTTGTAACTTTTACAGTTAATAAAGTCTCGCAAGATTATATTCAAAAGTTTCTAACTCAAGTCCCGGTAGGAATGAAATAATCGTTAGAGATAAAGAGCTGTTCGCGACAGTACTGCCTTTATAACTTTACTCACTGTTTTATATCTGAGTTATACTAGGCAGTTTTCTCGACGACTGTACTTTGCATAATTGTTCTTTGTTTATTTGAATGACTAGCTTACTCCCGCGGCGTTGCTTGCGTTTTACGAATATTTCGGCTAAAATTTTAAGGTTTTCTTGAGAAAATGTAGCCACATTTAGGTACTTGTTGTTAATCAGTCTTTGGAAGTTCCGTCGAAATTGGTCTAGCAGCGGTAGCGAGGTCTAGATCGTTAAAGAGATTAGCAGCAAGAAATTACAGATGACGTATAAACTGAAACACAGACAGACAAAGATTTGAAAATCGTCTTTAGAGTTTGGTACATGAATATATATACAGTAAACAGGCAGCGATTAGTTACATTGTCAGTTTGTAAATATTAAAAAAAACGATATTTTTATATGTATAGATGATGATGAAAATTAATTTTCATACAGAATATCAACAAGTACGCCAATGATTTTGTTGAAACAAATATTCTGTGAAATGAAATAATGCGATACTGTTACACAACTGTTGATAGCAATTATCATGTAATATTCGATTGCACCACGTATTAAGTGGAGCTAATCAGAACTAACTCACAAACAAAGATCAAACATTTAAAAAAAATTTACACGTATTTTTTTTTGTAGCAAATTAACAATATAGACCTTAAAGTGCACTGCAGTTTCGCGTGAAGTAACGCCCGAAACCTTGATGCTCTATAGAACATAATATAATGCAATATATCTTTGCACATTCTTAAAGCTATGTGTCCAGTATTTTTGAATGGGTACACCAACCCGTATTGGAACAGCGAAACTAGTTTTGGTTTAATGAAATAAGGTTGTCAAGTGGTTTCCCAAGCAATTTCAAATACTTGTTGGTTTTTATCATTAAATAACGTTTATTTTTGTGATTGTAAAATAAATAATAATAATAGGTATATAAATAATTTAATTTTGTTATTTTTTCTGTGTAATTTTTGTTATGATCTACTATCTTAAGACTTGTGACATGTTTTTGTATAACTTACGAATACGAAGAGCACTAATGCTATCTTTAATTGATTAAAAAAATAATAATTAACTTATATTTAATAAATAGATATGTTACTTAAAATTTTGTGCGCATTCATTCCATTTTGTGCCTTATATTTCAAATGTGTGTAATGAATAGATATTAAATCTAAAATAATTGAATAACTTGAATATACAATTCATGGCTTTACTGTTATTTTTTATAACTAGCTTGACGCCTCGGTATTGCCCGTGTTTAATGGATCTTCCCCCGGTAAAAAGAAGCCTATAGCCTTCCTCGATCTATAGGTTATCTAACATTGAAAAAATTTTCAAATCGGGCCAGCAGTTCCTAAGATTAGCGCGTACAAACAAACAAACAAACTCTTCAACTTTATAATATGAAGTATAAATAAATTTAGTCGTTCTAAATTGGATTTTTACATATCGCGTCATTTTTGATGACGTAGAACTAGGAGGACTAACAATTATACTAAACTAGCTGACCCCAGCAAACGTTGTTTTGCAAAATAAGAAATATTTAGTAGCCGATTCTCAGACCTACTGAATATGCATATAAAATTATTTCATAATAATGGGTTAAGCTAAGTAAAAATCGGTTTCGGAGGAGTATGGTAACTAACACTGTGACAGATGAATTTTATATATAAAATTTTATTTGTTGTTTCAGACCATAGGTAACTTAACCCGATATCTAATCTGCCTAAAGCAAAGGTCCCTCAGTTCCTCAAGATATTGAATGTTAGAATACAAGCTTCTCAAAACTATCATCATAGGCATCAACCTTCGGTATACCTTCGAACCGCCTGTCTCTCATCACAGCTGGAGACTGACTGAGCTTGGTCAGGGTAGGCGTGTACCAATTCTGTCACGCCCACCTAAAACCCCGCCCACTTGTCTCCGCCCACGCTGTAGAAAACATCACAGGGCGGGGCGCCAACTAAAGTATCACTAAGGACACTTTATCAAGTAATTTGTAACGTCCGATACGAATATAAAATTTATTTGTCTAGGTGGATGCGGAGCTGGTTAATTTCATTTGGGAGTTTTAGTTGGATTTCGTAGAATAGGATTTATATGTGAATTCGTTAGGCAGCTTACAGAAATGATTTAATTCTTGATTTATACCTTGTTTTAATTAAGCAGTTGTAATTTGTACAAAGACAGCCTAGACGGCAAAGCCCGAAGTGCGATTAAATCTAAATCCAAAACCAAGCCACCCTTAGTAACAGGAAAATACTATTTAAATAACTTGTTAAAATAGAAAAAAAGTTTATGAATATAGTCTTCTATGTCTGTTTCAAGAGTTATTACCTGAGCAAGATTTCTCTCTCATAACTTTTCCTAAGCTATAACAGGTTTTCAGTGATAAAAAGCTGTTTCATTATCAAAAGATGAAACGCGTACTAACTTCCCTAAGCGTTAAAATATATAGCCTTCACAAATAGTTTTTTAAGTACATGATACTATTATGTAGTATATAACAAACATAATGTACTTGCAACACAGTTAAAATGTTAGCATATTTATTAGTATGTATATTTCTTTTATTTTATTTATTTATTTAAGCACTTTATTTGCACAAAGTTGAATTGTGTACAAAAAGGTAGGCATTTTCTACCTGCCAATCTGTAATGATTGGTAACAATGTTTCCGTTCATAGGTTATTTAACCCCCGACCAAAAAAGAGGGGTGTTATACATTTGACGTGTCTGTCTGTCTGTCTGTCTGTGGCATCATAGCTCCCGAACGGATGGAGCGATTTCAATTTAGTTTTTTTTTGTATGAAAGGAGAGTTTGGCCCGGGTGTTCTTAGACATGTTTCATGAAAATCGGTTGAGACGTTTAAAAGTTATGGGGGTGAGAGTGGGGAAAGAAAACAGAAAATCTGCAAATATACTAGCGTGGGGTATCAAATGAAAGCGCATCGCGTCCACATTACATAATATTATGTTGTTTTACATTTAAGGAAATGAAGGCATTGGAATCGGGGGTTTTTCTTAAATTTTAAATTTAGATTTATTTAATTTTTGACTGACTGCCAACTAGAGTTTTACATGTAATCACCACAGATTCTTTATAACTGTAGGTAAGGAACATAATGAAGAAACTTAGAAATAGCTTTCCAAGCGTTAGCGTGTCCAAGTTTTGTAAAACCAAAGAATGGAAATAAATGATTTTGTATCTTGTATCTTTATCAGGAATACCCTTAATTAACTTAGTACTTAGCTTTCTTTATCATCTCAGTTTGTAAAGTACCTAAACTGCTCCAACCAGTGTTTCTGCATATACGTATCTATACTAATATAATAATAAAGAGAGTCGTTGCAGAGGATCTCTGGATCTTCTGAACCGATTTAAATTTGATTTGCTGCATTGATGCTCTAAAGACTGAGAAATGACATAGGCTAACTATATTAGAGGTATAAGATAATGTAAATAAATAAATATATAAGTCATGTGATGTGTCGAAAAAATTGCGTCGCAGACCAATAAAATTAGGTACACATAATTCTTAGAGCCTGAAAAGCGGCAGTGGCTAATTTTACCCGGGAACAATATATCCTTTTAAATAATATCCTCCTTACAAAAAGCAAACAGCTAATTGCAGAAAGCATAATATTTTAATTAAAAATACTTTTAAATAGAATGACGGCATCTCAAGTATTGCCGTCTAAAGTTGCGAGATAGAGTTATCAAAGCGTAACAGGCAGGAATGCGTTTGAGGAATCTGGAGAACACGCCACCTTGATACCCCGCCTAGGCGTGGGGTAAGCAGCTGTCAGTTGTGTCAGAGTAATTATTGTTTTTGACACAAATAACAAATATTTTAAAATGATTTATTTCTTGAATTAGGTATAGCTGTTTGTATAGAAAGTTCTTTTTTTTTGCAGAATTGTGTAAACTAATGTAATACTGTCAAGACATTGTATTTAAATATTTCTTTTATAATTTTTAGTATTGATTTTAATAAACTTTTAGTTGGACTGCTACGCGTAGGTATGTATGCCCTGTGTTTCTCAGGAAATTGACGTTTTGGAACCAACAATAATAGCTTTATCTTTTTATAATTGCAGGTTATTATATTTTAAATTGTTCCTTGGTTTTATTTGATTAAAGATTTTAAGATATGCTCTTAAAATCTCGGTCAGTCAATCACTGTCAGTGACTTGATATTTATTATTTTGACATTGACTAGTAAATAATAATAATAATAAATAAATCATTTATTTCAGGCATCTAAGGCCCATCTAAACATATACCTTATAGACTAACATACAT
This sequence comes from Gymnoscelis rufifasciata, assembly GCA_929108375.1. NCBI lineage: Eukaryota > Metazoa > Arthropoda > Insecta > Lepidoptera > Geometridae > Gymnoscelis > Gymnoscelis rufifasciata. The sequence goes on along the minus strand of OV815302.1, from coordinate 2,771,679 downwards.
AAAACTATAAATCTTATAAACTAAACTAAAGTCAGCATCGTGGATCATCTGTTACGGCGGTGTCGCCTTGCAGTGTAGGCGACCGATGAACCGTCGAAACTAAAAAAGTGGAGTAAAAGTTTTACTCGGAGATTGTGCAGCCGTTGGATGTATTTCATAACCAACACTACATCTAACTCAACCCTTTCTCTACCCTACAAAAACATAATATGTAGTTCCAATGTTTTTGTACCCACGCCTGTCAAACGTGTACAACATACCCTAACCCGGCCAGGTGTCGTCGAAACCCTTTACACAAAGCACTTTACTTTGATGTAACGAGATGGCATTATTTCAAAGCCATCCCAACAATGTCGGCCTTAAAGGAGTTAAATACCGGCAAATTTCAAGAGGGATTGGAATAACAAACTTGTTATAATTGGGATCGGTTTAAATTCCTCGTTACAAGATTTTTTAACTCAGGTTAAGAAAACAGCGATGAATTTCTATAATACCTACAATACAGTTTATTTTAAAACTGAAAAAATAAAATAATTGTTTAAGTTAACGCAACAAGTTTTTCTACCCATACATAATAATGGGGTCTATATTTTTATATTTAAAAATTAGTTTATACAACTGCCTAATATGTATTGTCCAGAAATTTTATCGACAAAATTTTTGGTATTATGTTGTTTATGTTGTAAGTACCTCAATTTCTTTTTCAGTTTAAGAAAGCTTTAGTAAACAAAGACATATTTGAATTCAATAATGTTTTCTTATATTCTGAATATATATTTAATTTCAATATTAATCAATAAATTGTGATAATAGTCAACACCCAAATATGATTTATGGTTTTTTATTATTTTATTTACAAAATTAAATCAAAGGATTTTAAGATATTGATTTTAAAATCCACCAGGCATCCCAAGCGTAATAATTTGTGTGTTGTTCTTAATAGAATAAAAGTTCTTAAAACTGTCTTACAAATAATTTTATTGTACTATTTATTACCTGCCGTGCTTTTTAGAAACTGTTATATGGGGTAAGACTTGGTCTTGTTTGGTTTGTCTTTAAAATCAATGTGGCCGTTTCCTTGTGTAAGCCTCACCTTACCGAAATAGCGATGGGTTATCAAAGAGTTGTTCTTAGCTACTCGTGCGAGCCGACGGCGGCTGCCTCATTGTAGAATTTAACTGTGTCCATGTATGATTGTTACATTACAAAACAAAACAAATTTTTCTACACCAGAACAAAACAATAGTTACAAAATTCAAATATAAGGAATATACAAGATACAAAATCTTTTATTTCCATTGTTTGGTTTTACAAATCTTAAAAACGTCAAAAATAAAATACTAAAACATAAACAAATTACATACTAAAATATTGGACATTGATACAAATATAGGAATGATGACTTATGATCTAATTTAAACATCGTGAATGGTAAAATTTAACATATATTTTAAAATAGCCCTGGTGTTTAGTTACAAAATACATCGACATAAGCCGTCGACATAAGCCGTCGATGTATTTTGTAAGTAATAGTAATTTTTGCTACTGATACTTTAAAGATAGTCTTAATACACAAGGGCTATTTTTCAATATATGTTAAATTCACTCACAGACGGCAGATTAGTAAACAGAGAGCTTGTAATAAATAGCCTCGGTCCTGTATAAATCAGTGCGCATCGGCGAACTAACCGTTGTGACAGGTACCTAGCTGCGACTGGACTCCGTACGAAGGCTTTATTTTGAGTTATAGTCAATTGTTTATATATTTCCAACTGGACCCTTCACAAACCTTTTAAATAACTCTACCTATTGCTGAAAACCACATATAGATCCGAGAAGTAGTTTTTGAATTTTAACGGGGTGGTGGTCTTTATACATTTTGTATAATTTTTTTTTCATCCCCTATCTCGGAAAGTGTGTTTTTGCTATTCGCTAATTGAGCGCAAAAAGCATTATTTTCATTATTATCTATAGGGTAAAGTAAATTTTGAATTTAGATTATAAAGTACGTAGAGTATGATATTCCAAAACATCATAAAAGGAAATTTTGGCGCCGGGTCCTTAAAGATACTATGCCAAAATGCATTGACGATACAAAGGAACAAACGACAAAATGTGCAACCGCCAAAACTTTCAGTTGGGACTATTGTCAAAACTTGAAAAAGCTCAAATCTTCTAGCGTCAAAATGTGCAATGACTAAAATGTAACGGTAACAAAAAGTCTAAACGCGCCATAGAAAGAACTTTTCAATGACAAATTGTGCAATATAACAACACCTACGTGCATTGTTATTTTTATTTTTTTATGCTGTGTGTGTATAAGCCTTCATTCTCACCTGAAGTGACGATGTGGTCTAAGATGGGACATGAAGACCTAGAAGGTAGATGGCTTCTCCGGGCCACATTACGGATTTTCGGAAAAAACTCAACTGGCTCCCTATACGTCTGCGACGTAGTGCTCATATTCTCAATCTTCTTTATTCTGTCCTTTTTCTATCCTTTTCGCCTCCTTATCTTAAAAGCCGATTTCAGTTCCTTCACCAGTCTCACCCACTATCTCTCCGTTCCACTGATACTCTTCTGCTCAAAATTCCCAACCACTCCACACAATTCTATGGTGACTCTTTCTCTGTGAGGGCAGCTTGTCTATGGAACGCTCTTCCTGTCTCCATTAGAAAAGCAAAATCCTTAAATATCTTTAAAGTCATGGTTCATCAACACTATCTACTCATGTAGTGATATATTAATAATACATTTATCGTTTATTATACTTATGTATTTTCTCCTGTTTTTTCTTATTTAATGTATGTATTTATTATTTATTTTTATTTCTTTTTCATATTATTTTGTCATATTTTTCATATTATTATGTATATGCTATGATCTTTGTGCACCGTCTTTCGTGTTCCTAACATATCCTATCCATCCAAAGGTTGCCTGGAAGAGATCGCTTTAAGCGATAAGGCCGCCGATTTTACAACGTATGTGGCTATTGATTGTTATTTTTAAGTTATTCTGTAAGCATTGGTGTGCAATAAAGATATTATCTATCTATCTATCTATTACGAAACACGAAAAAATCGCTTCTCGCACTGGCCCAGCCCGGAGGGTGACAAGCCGCGGCCGAAGCCTACCACCAGAGACTGTTCTTAGCACCACCCGAAAGTCACGTGTAAGGATTCAGAGGGTTACCACTTACGGACGTGAACAGACAAAACCTTCAATTGTATGGGAAAATGAACTTTTGCTTCCTAGAAATGAAAAAGTAGATATAGTTATTGTAGGCGACGTGTAGTGTTTTCATAGTTTTAAGTTTTAATTTGATTTTTATTTCTTTAGTTTATGTTAAAAAACAAACCTTATATTTTTGATCTGTAATTTAAAAACATTAATAAAGATATATGCTGTGGCGCGCGGGGCGACGATCGGTGAGGTACGCGGGAGGGGAAGTGTCAGTGTGCATGACGACGGCTCGCGCGAAGGTTCGTTTTCTCGCTCGCTATTGCTTTTTGGTACAAAACCTATGTTTTATTGGTACAACACCTACAGTTATATAATACTATATCCCATCTGTAACACGGATGTATAGCGTAGCAACATGGACTCCAGGTGGAGACAAAATTACGCTTGTTGTACACATACACAAAGCGTACCTAGTAGGAAAACACTTCCAAAAATCAACAAATTTGTCCATTGCACATTACTTTTCAAACCTTGCACATCAAGTCTATGAAACATTATATCTAATGATAATTCCAACATTTGCTTTTTATGCAAAATGCACGTTCTGACGCTGGAGCATTTCATCGCAGATACATTCATGGCATTTGCTCATTTTGACGTTGAGGATTACACATTTTGTCGTTTGTTCCTTTGGACCGTCAGTACATTTTGGCATAGTATCTTTAAGGACCCGGCGCCGAAATTTTTAGATTATTAAAAACAAATTATTACTCTTTGGGGGTCCTTTTTATTGACTTCTATCAAGTTTAAAAGAGTTTCTAAGTCTGAGGTGAAACCTGACAAATCCAAAAAAGAGGTTCCTTGTTCAAATCATGCATGGTAAATTTGACACAAGTTCTGATTTCCGATTAAGCTGGAATGTTGTATTTATTGATCATGTTGTGGACTTTGGAATGTTGTATTTTCAACTTAGGTGGAGTGATATTTGGGGTACAGTTCTTAATGAATCTTTTTGCACAAACATTTTTTTTTAGTCTTCTGACTTTTGTGTATGTTTTATTTTAAATTGTGTATAAACTGTACACCAAACCCTTGGTATAGTATGTGTCTATCTCAAACTTATCAAATTGATTGAAATACATACATAAGTTGTATTGTATGTAAAACTGCTGCAACTTGTGTAATTCTATTGTGTCAAATAAATGATTGATTAATTTACGATTGTGCTCACGATATATCAGAATATATCAGAATTCACTACTTTTGAATTTGTGAAGTTTTTCTGTCGTATTCTGAATAAATATTTAAATATCGCCCTGTTTTAAGGAGTTTTCGCGGGAACATCGTATTTTCCGTATCGTATTTTATTGTTATTGCATATCATATATATAGCTAATGAGCCGGTTCTTATAATTATGTTAATGAGATACTGAGGGTATGTCATGGAATTGAGCCGCTGCGGGCCCATTGTCTATAACTAAATATGTACTGATATAAACTGAAGCATAGTAGACTATGCTCCAGTTTATGACTAATTAACTAAATACTGGTATTAATTATAAACTAAGCATAGGTTTTAAACTTTATTTTGCAATAGTTGTAATGAAGTATATTTATAGACGATGACTTGAATACATAACTGTTTTACAGCAAAGGTCTTAAGGCCTTTCATTAATACCAAGGGGATATGATTTTAAAGATACAAGATACAAAATCATTTATTTCCATTGTTTGGTTTTACAAAACTTGGACATGTCAAATAAAATACAAAAAAAACAAAAATAAAATAATCATAGGTGCTTAAAGATAAGTAGGGAATAAATTTATGGTATCTGGTCACTTCGCTTTTTTTACACTAGAGCAAAGAAGCGATTAGAAACTCTAGCTCATTTTTGTATTGAAACTTTACAATCATTATTTGTTAGTCTTGTTTTTGATTTTGAGTTGGAGCAGATTCCGTCCTAAGCAGTTTTGTCCTCAAGGTAATCTGATATTTTATAATAAGCTTTTTTACAAAGATTGTTTTTTACAATATTCTTAAATTTAGTAATTCACAACTGTTGCAATTCTTTGGGAATCTTGTTGTAGAAGCGTATACATTGCCCTTTGAATGATACATTAACCTTATGCAGCCTAGTGGTGGGCAAAGCGAGTTTATATTTATTTCTTGTATTTACATTGTGTTTATCACTATTTTTTGTAAACAAATTAATATTCTTATGCGTCTTATGCGGGCCCAGCCCGGAGGGTGGTGACAAGCCGCGGCCGAAGCCTCCCACCAGAGACTGTTCTTAGCACCACCCGGAGGTCACGTGTAAGGATTCAGAAGGTTACCACTTAGGTTAGGTGACTAATATACTACAAAGATACATTTTTTTTTTGTAAATACATGCATATTATACATAGAAAATACCCAGACCCGAAACCAGAAATTGCAACCTCCTGCGCCTCAGGCGGGCTTTCGCCCACCGAGCCACAGAGGTCGTCTGAATGAAATTGAACTGTATGGCAAGCCAAGGTTCTACCGCTTCTTTTGAGCTCATTCTCGATCAGCTATGTATCATAGTTTTTCCAGGGCATTGAAATGAAGTGACCAAACCGTTTTTTGGCTCTCCTGTAAAATTTGTCTGATGTCCCTTACTAGGTTTTAAAATGGGACAGCCGTGATGTTTTTATGTAAATTGTCAAAAAAAAAAAGAGTCAAATAAGAGAGCTCTAACGGAATAAGGTACTAACGTCGTAAACTATATAATATTTTTATCGAACTGAAGTGAAATTATGTTTATTTAAAGATATATCATACTAGCGGCCCGCCCCGGCTTCACACGGGTAAAAAAATATTTTATTATAAGCAATTATTCAAACTTTTCGCGCTGTAAAAACCATCCTTGAACACCAACGAACATTTAAAAAAAAATGGCCAAATTGGTCCAGGCGATGTTGAGTTATGCGCTTAGCAACACATTTTGCGATTTATTTTTATATATAAGATAAAAATAAATAACTGTAATAATGTACTAATTGGGGGGCCATATTACCACCTTCTCCTCTATTCTTAACCAACAACATATTTATTTGAATAAAGATTAATATTATTATGTTGATACAACTTAAACAAATTATTTCGACCAAATTAGGTACCATAAAAACGGTTTTTGTGAGTTTATCTTAAAAGATAGACATATACTATCGCGGACTGTTTTTTAGATCATTAAAAGAGCTATTATTCTTTAGTACATAATTTTTTTTTATCTTGAACCGTTTTCACGGCGCACGCAACGAAAGGCTTCAAAGATGAAATAATTTCTCCCGTTTTTTACACATTTACCACTATATCTTTGCTCCTATTGGTCGTAGCGTGATGTTATATAGCCTATAGTCCTTTCCTCGATAACTGGACTATCCAACACAAAAATAATTATTCAATTCGAACCAGTAGTTTCGGAGATGAGCGCGTTCAAACAACAAACTATAACTATAACTACTTTATCAACCATGATAAATCTACCAAATGTCACCTAAAAACATATTCTAATAATTTAACAAACAGGACCGCTATACATACATTATAATACATAGGTTCAGATACTGGTATAATATACATTATAATACATAGGTTCAGATTTTATTAAGACGAGCTAGTTCCTGGTGTGATCTTGTTCTGTGTAACAATATATACATTTTACAAAATACTACGAAAGTTTTAAAATCGCGAATCTTTACAACAGGCACAACACTTTATCTCCTATATTTACTGCACAAAAATGCATTCGGCTTAACCCCGGGTCAATTGCGTCGTCCATTCGCTTCGACAGTTTTACGATACGCGCATTTACGCCACGCTTCGTTACGTACTTTTTATAACCACTACGTCATTTTTAAACGGTTACGGATTAAACTGCTGCATTTTTACGGCTTCAGTTTTTGTTTATAAACAATGCTGGGGTTCATAATAAAGACATTTATTGATTCAGATAAGTTTAATAAGTTTTTATGGACACAGCAATTATCAATTCACATGCCTCAAATGGCAAGACATGTAGATCATAGAAATGCATTTCTTTCATGTACCTGTACATACTTAAAACATGTCTATGGTGACTAAAAAAAATGATTTCAATGATTAATCCTACTATTTATTCACTTTTTTTAATACTGATATACATACATATACAATAATTAGTTTCATAAACATTAAAAAGTGACCAAATTTATTTATTAACTAGTTTTTATGTGGCTTCCTACAGAAGTTAAAGAAAATGGTCTATATACAAGCTACGTTATATATAGATGAAATTTTGACCGTCAACGTTGCAAACACTCGAATTACCTACGTCATTAGTCTGCGTAGTCATGCTGTACGGCGTAGCTTAAGGCCCTTCTTACACTTCTACGACTAGGTTTTAAAACTGTTATTTTTGTAAAAGTGCAACAAGATTAGACCTCATCGTAACTTTACATCAGGTGAGATTGTGGTCAAATAAAAGATTATCTAACTTTAAAAAAAAACATATTGTTAAGCTGTAGTTTGATAAAACATCACTATTTCAGATGATAAGGTGTTCACTTCTAGACGTCCGCCTCCCTCATAGATTTCCAGTTGTATTGGTTAGATGCAGCCTATACAGTCCCATCCATCCATTTAGTTGATGACAGAAAGACCTGCGCTTCACCCTTCTTATATTAGTTTGCTATATGGCCTATCCGTAGTCACTTTACACTGGGTGATATTGTTGTCAAATGAAGGCTTATCTAGCTTAAAAAAAATATCCGTTGCTACCTCCATTTGGCAAAGTCGTTGACCCGCGGTCTTCTATCTTTATTCTTGATTCAAGCCTTCGTACCTTACGCAGTTACGCTAGCATCGTGTACAACTAGCCTTAGTTCGCCAAACGACGTAGCGCGGCAGTACGGCGATCAATTTGCAATCACTGGACAGTAATCACTCGCGACGGACGGCAAATGACGAGCCATGTCGAGTGTACGGACAATCACGCGGGTTGACGGAACTGTTCAGCTGGTTCAGGCGTTATTTTACAGAAATCGATTGGAATTGCCTCACACTGCCTCAGTGGCGTGGTGGGTGGAGGTCCGCTTGTGGTGCAAGCAGTAGCAGGTTCCCGCCGAGGGGTCAAGTGTTTGTATGTTCTGCAAGCATTTTCTCCCTGGTTTGGGTGTTTAATATGTATGTATAATAATAAATATCTATCTGTGTATGTTTATTATATTAAGTATATCAAATGTTTTGTAACCCCATAACACAAGCTTATAGCTTACCACGGGGCTAGATGTTGTTGTGTTAAGCATCCAGCAATATAAAAAAAAAAAATTACGTACCTACAGTAAGTGTTACCAGGGTACTATTTAGCGACGCAAACTGTACTTATAAGAAACAAATCATTTAGTATAAAAATCTATGTATGTATGTCTTTTATATTAAATCAGATGTCTACTACCCGTAACACAAGCTGATAGCTTACCACGGGGTTATTTATGTTGTTGTATTGATTGCCCTGATTTGTTTATTTTTTATAATACCTCCTATTGATTAATTGATTATTGGCGTGTTGTCTAAGTGGTAGAGCAATCGACTTTCATTCCGAAGGTGGGTTCAATTCACGAAGCGCACCTCTGGATTTTTCTTCTTAAAAAGTTGATGTGCACTTGCTATAAAGGTCAAGATAAAATTCGAGGAAACTTAGATGAATTTGAAGGACATGCGACATTCACCAATACTCATTTGGCCAGCGTGGGTAGTTAAGGCCTAATCTCTCCTAACGTCAAGAGACAAGTCCCCGCGTGGGAACATAAATAGGGTTGCTAATGATGATATGATGATTACGATGGCCACTAAATGTTGCGTCTAGCGTGCAGTTGAGCTGGAATAATAAATGGAGAGCGTTATCATCGACTACGCGCTAAATCACGTTTGGCACCATAGGCCACGAGAATGAGCCCTCAGAAAGCATCATAAATGCTTGATATTGTACCCGAAACACACTTCCTACATGGATTATGAAGTGATCTAGCTGTTCTCAGAGCTGCGGCATATCAGGTGACGCCGGTAATGAATTAGTATGGACACTGGCGGCATTAGGGATATCAGCTTTGACAATTGATACGCGACCTGAATTAATAGGCCTGCTTTGTCACGGGAAACCTGTGCCGGACACTGTTTTGATCTAATTAACCGTATGGCATTATGTTTTAGATTTAGACTCCTAATTAATTTAACGCAAGCTTAGGCTTCAAATCGTAAACATGTTAATTTCTCTCAAAGGATACCTTTGCCTTTTTTTAAGCCTCTCCAAAATGCATACAATAAATACAATAGAAAATGAAAACTAAAACTAGAATGCGTAATAGGCGGACTTATCGCTTAAAGCAATTTCTTCGTGAATGAGCGTGGTTCAATATTTATTTTTTTACTAGCTGACCCTAGCCAAAGTTGTTTTGCGAAATAAAAAAATAGATGTTGGCCGATTCTCAGATCTGTTAAATATGCTCACAAAATTTCATGACAATCGATCAAGCTGTTACGGAAGAGTACGGGAACGAACATTGTGACACGAGAATTTTATATATAAAATTTAAATAGGCTACACCAACAGAATATATACCAAACGCTTTAAATAATCAAAACATACATTATTATACTATGATACATATTCTAACGAAAGGTGAGCACAACATTTAAAATTTTAATTAAGTAAATCTATGGTTTCGTTTTATGCCATTTAAAAGAGACGTCTCGACATTCTAACATGAATAAATCTTCATTGAAACCTACATTTATTGATGTGTGCATGCGCAGTGGCGCAACTTATGAAGGATTTAGTTAAAAATTGCGGCCAAGTGAAAAGTTGTCTTAGCTATACATACCTACTAAGTATACATAAGCTTATTTATGATGATTATTAAATATGTATCCAAATAGGAACTTTCACGAAGCGACCAGATACGATAAATTTATTTCCTATTATCTATAAGCACCTAAGTTTTGTATATTATTTTTGACGTTTTGTAAAAGCAAACAATAGAAATAAATGATTTCGATCTTGTATCACAGGTTGTAATGAAATATGTAGACTCTTGTGTGTAATGATGAGTGCATGTCCAAATCAATGTTGCTTCTGTAGATGTAATCGCAGTTGTGAAACTGATTGATCGTCATGGCTGCTAATTAATCAAGTCACGGGTGAAATGTGTCGCGTCAGCTTACACCTAGTACCTACCTACTCGGTCTTCAATAATTGAATATTAATATACTTCTATAGGTACTAACATTATGAGGCGTTCTAATTATTATCGTTTGAACGCGCTTATCTTTGGCCGCGCTTTCTTTTTATCTACTGGTCCAATAAAAAAAAATCGTAATAGGCTATATTAGGCTTATTTTTGCGTTGAGAAAATACGCTTACGAAAATTCAAAACATGTAACAGGAAGTAGCGAAGACTTACCGAGAAAGTCTGCAAATATACTCGAGTGGGATCTTAATTGAAAACGTATAACCACATATCAAAATAGTATGATTTTTTACTTTTTTACTGCTAACAAATTTATTTTTTTAACTTATATAATTCGTATGTGTGGTTTCATATAAAGGTTACATTTTATAGTTATTAATACATGAACCCCTTTGAAGGAGTAAAAATATAAGAGGGTATTAAACTATCATTAAATATGAATCAAATTGTTACTAGTTTTTTTGTCTGGACTTTATAAAAAACCAGACAGTGGCAGAAAATTATGTTTATACAGAAAAAAAACAATTTCAAGATCCTTATATTGATATAAACAAAAACAGGTAGCATTTCGTTTCAGGCTGTTTATTTATGGTCTGTCGTCTATCATACACTTAGTTTTTTTTATCTGTTATTCTATAGGGTAGGTACCTACAAATACAAACATAAGACGGTTATTTTCTTAAATTGCATCTGTCTTTCCGCATCAAATAAGTCGGTATTGTAATTAAATACACGACGTTACAGTAATAATTACTGAATATGGTAGGAATAGTGGAAACATTGAAGTAAATAATTCTAAATTTAAAATTTAAGAAAAACCCCCGATTCCAATGCCTTCATTTCCTATAATGTAAAACAACATAATATTATGTAATGTGGACGCGATGCGCTTTCATTTGATACCCCACACTAGTATATTTGCAGATTTTTCTTCCCCACTCTCACCCCCATAACTTTTAAATGGCTCAACCGATTTTCATGAACAACCGGGCCAAACTCACTTTTCATACAAAAAAAAACTGAATTGAAATCGCTCCATCTGTTCGGGAGCTATGATGGAACAGACACACAGACAGACAGACACGTCAAACTTATAACACCCCTCTTTTTTGGACGGGGGTTAAATATCATCAAAGTAGTAGTAACTGCTACATTTAAAGAAATTATACAGTTTTCAGTATTAAACCCTATCCTATTCCCAAATTCCAGGCCCAAACTACCCTTCACAGAATCAGTCGGCGAACAGCAGGGTCGCATTCAGGATTAGCCGGATTCAAATGCCCGTCTCGCACTAATTGAGTTAATATTTGGTTATCGGCTGCGCACACCCGCACTCGTTAGACCTTATAATTGCAGACCAGCGATTTGTGTTGCAAGATTTTATGTTGCTCGAAAGCAACGTAAGGTCTTACTTATATAATAGCTTACTAAAATAGATTTGAAGTTATTTTTCTTTTTGGAGGAACGGTTCTGTTAGAATTGGAAACAGCAACAAACATAAAAATGAAAAAAAGTTTAGGATATCATTTGTCATGAATTTTAATTCAAAACTTCTGAATAAAATATTTTAGCTTAACTAATTTGATAGTAATTTTGTTATTTTGAAAAAGATGCGGTACTTATTATTTTTAATTAAGTGGTTTTAAGTAAAATGGTTTAAATACGAATCTTAATGAGATCTTCAAGATATAATTAGGGGAAATGCAGTAAGCATGAACGAACATTAAACCAAAAAAATAATATTTTAATTCATTGGCAGATCACTGAATTTATACCTAGACATAACATGGAGGGCTATGTTTGTATCATTCTAAGATTCCGTTTCAAATGTATTTAATAACTGTATTAAAGATTCAAAAAATAAAACAGTGGAAAAAATCATTGTTGCCCGTATACAACGGCCTAATCCTAGGGAATTAATGACACAGATTTATCATTGTTTAACCGCGCATGCCCACGCACCTGACTCCGGCTCTGTTTGACAGCATTTAATAATTCATTCATATCATTTTCATCATCATTTCAGCCGTAGGACGTCCACTGCTGGGCAAAGGCCTCCCTCACAGACTTCCAGTAACTTCGGTCGGTAGCAGCCTGTAACCACCGCGAGGCTTACGATAACTTTGCAAGTGATGTTTTAATTAATATAACGAGTTTTTAAAATTTTTACAAACTCTTCCCGAGGTACCGGTTTTCTCGTGTGTAATTATTACTTTATCTTTAAAAATATTATGTAGGATTTTATTAAGGAAAAAAAATACGATTAATTCTTTGTAATTTGAATGAATTATCTATACTAATATTATACTAATATTATACATATATATCTAAAAAGTTTGTTTGTTTAAACTCAGGTACTACTGGTCCGATATGAAAAATGACTTTATAAGGTTTTTTATTTATGTATAGTGATGATGTGGTCTAAGATGGGGCATGAAGACCTAGAAGGTGATGGCTTCTCCGGGCCACATTACGAAACACGAAAAAATGGCTTCACGCACTGGCCCAGCCCGGAGGGTGGTGACAAGCCGCGGCCGAAGCCAGAGACTGTTCTTAGCACCACCCGGAGGTCACGTGTAAGGATTCAGAGGGTTACCACTTACGGACGTGAACAGAAATAACCTCCAAAATGTAAGTATTAGACTACTTTCCGCGGGCAAATAAAAAAACATAGGCAACGCCGTGGCGTGTACAGCTACTATAAAATAAACATTATAAACAAAAAAAGAAAAAATATACAATCCCTGAATAAAGTTTCACAAACTTCTACGTTACTTGAAATACAATACCAGTTTATTAATCTAAGAATAATGTGAATCCGCTTTCAAAGCATTATCATAGCTCATCCTCGTCCTCCAAGTAACGCAATTCTTGGCAAAAACTTCAAAAACTGTCTATTCAACCTTCTCCAAGTAGACCGTGGTTAAAACTTGTTATTTTAATTGCGCTATAGACAGATACAGAATCAAATCAGAGACAATGGCCGTGGCGAGGGGAGCCATCTTGTTTGTTTCTTATGACGTCATAAACTCCTTTTAATTCACCCAAAGGGGTGGTTTCTGCTCTGGAAGCAGAAAGGAACTGCCTTCTATTGTCAACGTGAAAGTTTTGTATGGATATCGGAATTTTATGTTGGTATGCTTAAAAGGCTAAAGGAAAACCTTATCCTTAGGTTAGGTTGTCACCATCCTCCGGGCTGCGCCAGTGCGTGAAGCGATTTTTTCGTGTTTCGTAATGTGGTCCGGAGAAGCCATCTTCTACACCTATTCCACTAAGTTCAACTATAAGTTCAACCGTTGAACTAATTGCACCAAAAAATTCCAGTTCTTTCCTTTGTTATTTTTTCTACAAATTGAACTTTCTGACAATATTGGTGCTATTAGTTCAACTTTCTGTCACAATGGTAATAATAATAATAATCCGATTTCGAAATAATATAAATACTGTTTAGTGGATATTACTATTACTAGACAGTAATGCAATCTCCGTACACATAAAGGTTATCTAGATACTGGCCATCAATAATACTATATTACAAACCAACAAATGACATTCTATGACATTCTGCTTTTTCCTGCATAGGCCTTCATGCTCCATCTTAGACCACATCGTCACTTTGCATCAGGTGAGATAAATAAAGGCTTATCAATAATAAAATAAAAAAAAAGGAAGTTGACTCGGTATATACCTACACTCGGTTCTATTTTTGGAAACGAGTGTTCACAAGTAGTAAAGTATAGGTAATTTGGATTAACACATATGGTAATTTTTACTCCGGGAAAATGTATATTTCTATAAGCCTTTAACATGACAGGTCGCTGCTAGTAGTAAATAATCTGAAATTGGATTTAAAAAACACATAATACTTATAAAATAATAACAGAGGTGTTTTGGCAGTTTTTATTATTTATAGGTAGATCTTATATAGGTAAACTAAAAAGGCACCAAAGCCAAACATTAAAGCATTGTTCCACTCCGAATCTTAAATAACGAATTTATAATTCTTCAACTTACCCTAACAAAAACCATTTGAATGCCCCAATTCACAAGACAAACTCAATCCAATCCAATCTAAGACGGCTCAAACAAATTATTTGACATAATATCGTTAATTAGAACCTCTCTTTTGTGCGCGAGGGAGGGTAATTAGGTTCAGGCCGTGAATGAGCCCTTTTTCTGCTCGTTAACATAGAAACAAAGGGGAAGTTTCCTCGCTACAATGAAAGAGTTCCACTAATTTGGTTACGCTGTTGATTTTGCGGATGCGAATGTTCTAGGGGATTTTGTCGTCATTTTGTTAATACTTATTACTGATATCAATTTATTTGAATAGTATTTATTTAAAATGATCATCATTTCATTTGAAGGACGCCCAATGCTAGACGTAAGCCTCCTTCTAAGATTTCCATTTATAAAAAATAATATTGGTACATACAAGATACTAAAATGTTGATTAAAATTTAAGTTAGGTTCACATACTTCACCAAAAAACATTGGCATGCAAAAATATTGAACAGTAAAATAAAATATAATTATACATTTATGACTGCTTCAGTGGCGCGGTGGGCGAGGGTCCGCTTGCGGCGCAAGAGGTAGCGGATTCGATTCCCGCAGAGGTTGACAGTGTTTGTATGTTCTGCAAGCACTTTGTCCTTGGTCTGGGTGTTTAATATGTATAATAAAAATATCTATATATGTATGCCATATTAAGTATATCAGATATGTAGTACCCGTAACACAAGCTCAGAGCTTACCACGGGGCTAGATGTTGTCTGGAAAAAAATATTTATTTATTTATTTCCGCCCCCTTCACCAAGTTGTCCGTCCACCTAGTTGGTGGACCTACGCGGTGCTTGTCGATCCGAGGTCTCCATTGTTGTGTGTTGCTGGATTTTCGTCTCGTACGATTATTTATTATGCGTGCTATTGGCCTGCCAACTGCCCACCTAAAGAGCTAATCGCAAACTACGAACGACAAGATAAATCCAACACGGCACACTTCATGTGTATAAACCTGACTTATTTGGATTACCAAAAATAAACTTTATTTCAATGGCAGCAATCCTCAGAGTTATGTGAAATTCCGGAAAAAACAATAGTCGAACCGCGGCGGATATCGAACCCGCACGGTATACTTAAAACCATGCAAATTCTCGAAAACCTATTATAATCTGCATCGCACACTGACGCTCTTTCAATGCCTTTTGTTTGCGAATTCAATTAAGTTTACATCGGCGTGGGGTCAGTTAATAAAAACCATCAAAAAACCGAGTAAATCAAATTCAATAAAATGCACAATAGCGAGAGCGGCGCGACTGGAAATGGCAGGATAATGTTGATGCGAGGTGCATTGTGCCTTACTATTATGACTTACCTTTGTATAGTATATCATATCTAGTAGAAAATGAAGTCTTCTGTAGAGGTTTTTTTTGTTCTTTTTCTTCTGGCAATCAGCGGCAATCATCAAGGCATTGTTGGATTTTGCTATTTTCTGTTTTCTCCTTGTGTTACAAACTTATTTTTTGAAATAGTAAAGTATATCACTTTGTTTATATTTTTTTTTTTTATTTATTTAATTACTCGTACCTATTCTAGAGTATCTAAGTTTAGTATTCGTAACTAGCGCTCGTGGAAACACCTTATTCTTTTGGAAAAATCCATAAAACAAAATGGCAATGTGACGTGAAAATACTGTATAACTATAGTATACAAGGAGTTTTATAATTGGTATACAAGGTGAAAGGTGAGTTCATGACGAGACAATGTCATAAGGTCATAAAGAGTTTTTATTAATTTAATTGTAACTAATTAGCTATGTAATGCTTGTTAATGTTTTAATGTTAGTTTTAAGTTTTTTTTGTAATAACTTTGAGCAATAAATGTATTTTATTCTTATTCTTTATTGTTCTAAGATTTTTCGGTTTCGAACTCCATTTGCAGAAGAAAGATGTTTACAGTGTAAATCGGTAAAACCAATGAATTCGTCAGTGGCAGTCTTACATTATAATTTAAATTGGTAATCACCGTTCTAATTTAGTATAAAAACATCACTAATAAAACAGTGCTTAGAGATATTATAAAAAAAAATTTCTTCTTTCAGGGGTTAATTGAATTAAATCAATCCATATGAGGATACAAATATAAGCATCAAAATTTAGTAAAATTACATTCGACTGGCGCATGCCATTCCGCTTTATATACCAATTTTGAAACACCTTGTATAACTCAACATGATTAAATAAAACAGTTGAAATAGAAACCCTTTAACTTTACAAGATGAACTGAGTTCCGCACTTGCCGATTCCACCCCATTTGTCACTACCCTTACAATAGAAAGTTTAAAACTGCAATAGACCCTATTAAGAATTCCGTACACCTCCGAGCAGAATTAATCGGCCAGGATCCTCCAGAGCCTCTATCAAAGTTTCTTTCGAGTTTCTCAGATAATGTTAAACATTTAGGAACTCGACTGAATAAATCCTGGTTCTTGGAGCGTTTAATATTCATATCGTTCGTGAGTCGGAGTTTCAGTGTTTTCTCGAGCGCACTGTGCCTTGACGCGCCGTTATCTGCCGAGCTTTTAGGTTGGAAGATTTCACTATATTACCTCACGTGTATAAATGCCACTAGCTTTTAATGCTGAACGTATATTCTTTTTGAAGTGAAACTTCTTTAGAATCGTTGTGATTTGAAATCGGATGCAACGGAAATGGAAATAAGATTGGCTTACCTGTCGGGTAAGCCAATCTTAAACGCTAAAAAGGTTGAGCAACTTTGCGCAAAGCCAGTACTTGGATGGGTGACCGCCCGAACAAAATCTTTTTGCATAGTATTTTTTTTTTGTTTTTTTTTATTCTTCTCATTCTTTTGTCGATTTACTGAAGTTTCACTTATATCATGTGTGAATCGCACACACACCTTTTTATTAAATATAGGCTTTAGATATATAGATAACTCCTTATTGTACACCACAAATATAATACAAACAGAACAAGAACAGTATTGTTACTGTTCTTGTTCTGTTTGTATTATATACAATACAATAGACAATAGTCGTAGTACAAAGGGCGGCTTAAGGCTTTCTATCAGTGAAAGAATACTACAAATCGGACCATTGGTTTCGGAGACAGATGTCTTAATATGATATAACATGTATTGTATTCTATATAATACTAGAATGGTATATTTGCCTCACGTATATTAATGAAGATAGCTTTTCATGGTGAAAAAGGTATTTTCTAATAAAAGCGTATATTCTTCGTAAGTATATCCATGGCTAAATAGGCTTTCAATTTTTATTTTATTTTACAAAAACAGTGAAATAAAATAATAATCCGAATCAGTCCATTCGTTTCGGAGACAGATGGTAAAAAATGTGATATATAACAAGATAACTCGGAGACGAAATTCTTTGAGAAACTATCTAAAACTAAACTATATAAAAGTAATTAGCCAAAACACATAAAAGTATCTACAGTCAACAGCAAAAGAAACCGATTAAATAGGGTCCCAAAATAATATATACAGAAAATTTAGTCGAAAGTAGTTAGAAGTAAAGCAGCAAATAACATGTCTCAAGTAAGTAATCACATGTCATGTTCGATCCTCCGTGTTATTATGATATTTTTATTACGACCAATTAAAAATCATTCGAAATTGACATTTTCGTATAACTTGTTACAAGATACAAAATCATTTATTTCCATTGTTTGGTTTTACAAAACTTGGACACGTCAAAATAAAACACAAAAAAAAAATAATCATAGGTGCTTAAAGATAAATAGGAAATACATTTATGGTATCTGGTCGCTTCGCTTTTTTTACACTAGAGCAAAGAAGCGATTAGAAACTCTAGCTAATTTTTGTATTGAAACTTTACAATCATTACTACATCTAGCACGTCAGAGATAGATAATTTGAAACTTTGATTTTGAACACTTACTTCTGCTGTTGACTGTAAATAGCAAACCTATTCGCAGTAGTTAGTATCATTGTTATTGGACATTGTTATCGAATAATGAGCAATTGTAGAACCGCTGATGTCGCGACAATGCTGTTAGACGTCTCTATCGACCAGCATACTTGGAACTCTATTGCAAGATAGCTCGTTACGAGCTTATCTAGTGTGTTAAGTAAGAAAAGGGTCTCTATTTGGACTTCATTTAGTCCTTACTTTCTATGTTTACCATGTTATAATACCATGTAATAATAATAACACACTGTTTATTTGTACTATTTTTTTAATGTCTGCTATAATATTGTTTGACAACGGATTTCATTATACAACCAAGTCCAAATTCATGATAATATTAGGTCCTTACATATGAAATTGGCGTTTTTCGTACTGGCCACTTTAATCACAAATTTCTCCTCTTTGGTAAGGAATTCCAAATTCAAATTTGTACAGCTATAGACTCATGTATTTGTGCTTCGATGATCGTCATTCATTTGTTTTTTTTCTTCTGTTTTTTTCTGTTTGCGTCACTCATTTTACAAAATGGAAAACTTAAAATATCGCATTATTTACGAGTACGAGTTCCGCCGTGGCACTAGTGCTGCGGAAACAACTCGAAGGGTGAATGATGTGTATGGCGGTCGTGTTGCAAAAGAAAACACAGTTCGTTTTTGGTTCCAACGTTTTCGTTCTGGAAATTTCGACTTGCAGAACAAGCCCCGTGGACGGCCTGAGACTCAAGTTGATAATGAAGAGTTGAAGGCTATTGTGGAAGCGGATCCATCGCAAACCACGTCCGAGTTAGCTGCAGGCTGCGGTGTTAGTGATAAAACTGTTTTAATTCACTTGAAGCAAATTGGGAAGATTAAAAAGCTTGAAAGGTGGGTACCTCACGAATTGACTGAAGCAAACCGGCAAACGCGCGTCGACTACTAAATTAGAAGAGCTTCAATTGGAAAGTCTAAGACATCCTCCGTACTCCCCGGACCTTGCTCCAACAGATTACCATTTTTTTCGAAATTTGGATAACTTCTTGCAAGGGAAAAAATTCAACTCCGATGGGGCAGTCCAAATCGCCTTCAAAGATTTTATTGATTCCCGTCCGACTGGTTTTTTTAGTAAAGGGATCAATGAACTACCTATAAGATGGCAAAAGTGCATAGAAAATAATGGTTCATACTTTGATTAATTAAATATATTATATTAAAAAATATTCGACTTTTTGTTCCTCCCATACAAAACGCCAATTTCATATGTAAGGACCTAATATTTGGGACCATTTTCACCATCTTCGGATAAAAATTGTCAAATGGTTATAATATAGAGCTACCATGTCTACTGACAAATATCAGTGATGGAATGACCGAGAATGCCTTAAATTCTAACCATTGATTATTTTATATCAGGAATGTTGATATTCATGAGTTACCATATTTTCCGAAACATGAAGTCCACTGCTGGAGTGATTCCATTAGGATTTTTCCCCTAGCACCCATTGCTTTTCAATTAATTTACCATTCATTCATTTATAATTAATAAATACAGGGACTTCTCTATTGACAAGAGAGATTAGGCCTTAATTCACCTTGCTGGCCAAGATGGTGTATGTCACATGCCCTTAAAAAAATCTTCAAAGTTTGCTTCAAGTTTTCCTCATGATGTTGAATCTTTACATACATATTTTAATACAGAGATTCGCCGTGGGGTGTGAATCCACGTTCTTCGGCATGAAAGTCGAGTTTACTCCCAATTAGCCAACACGGCTTTATCCGATCCTCCTTAAAAATGAGGTGTCCCTTTAAATTGGCGCAAAAGTAACGACCGCAATGAACCTAAAACGTGTTTTGGCTCCTTCTATTTCTCTAATTCAGCACTTAGCTACTTCTGTATCTTGTGGACGAGTTTGTTCCTTTAAAAAAATGTAATAAAGCTTAAAATATTGTTATGTGATTTATTTTAGCGCTCATTCAGACACGGCGGGAACCGCGCGATTATAGAATCGCATGGAAATCGCGCGGGTCTTATTTATATGAGTTAGTTAGTAATCGTTCAGACATAACCGCGCGGTTAATCAAGCCGCGCGGTTACCGCAACCCAACCGCCAGAAAATAGAATCGCGCTGCTCCCGCGCGTTTCTATTACTATGGAGTCTTTACTTCGCGTTCAGTTGCGTTGCGGATACCGCGCGGTGAGCACGTCACTGTTCGTGAGTTCGCCATGGATCGTTTCGACACTGAACTATTTATTGATGAGGTGGAGAAGAGACCTGCAATATGGGACATTCAGTGTGATGATTACTCAAATAAAATTATCAAGAACCGAGCTTGGCAAGAGTTGGTGGATAATGTTACGAACTGACCATGTACTAGTCGGTCACGTAATATTGGATGCACAAACTGACGCTAACCCGCACGAAATCGCATACTAACCGCGCGTGTCTGAATAGCTTCACAATTTTGCGGTTTGAAACCGCGCGATTCGTAAACGCACGATTCCCGCATGTCTGAACGAGCGCTTAATCTTATTTTGTTCACTGTTTATGCGAGTAACGCATCGGTCGCTTCTCACTATTTTTGGTCACCATGGAAAACCAGCGCTATGACAGGACCTAGTTCTGTCATGACTTAACGTTTCATATCTATACCTTAACTATCAGTGTGATTAGTTTGTAAACATTTATATATATTTAAAAAACTTTATTCCGCGATATAAACCAACAACCGCGGATTCTACCGCGCTCTACTAGTAATTCGATAATTTCACAAGCTTCACAACCCTATTCTCATTCGACCCCAAGTTCGTATTAAGCAGAAGATAAAATAAAATTTGAATGGCATAGCAGCACCGTTCTCGATAGCTCCCCGGGGCCACATCTCCACCTTTCTGCAAACACTCCGCTTTGTAAGTCGCCGAGAGCTCACTCAAACATGTACTGTAGAAACATTTTACGTAGTTATGAATACATAAATAATTTCTGCACTATTTTGTATTTAAGGCGACGAAAAAAAAGGAAACTTGAGCTTATCTATTTTTTGCATGTAGTAAAGTAGCATTATTATCTTTTGTTTAGGTTAATTTAGGTATCGGTATTAGGGATCATATCAACCAAATACTAAACAAAGCTTGTTTACAAGTCAATATTCTACATTCAAGAACAAATATGTTTTTACTAGTCGTATATCCACATTCCAATAAACCACACAGAGTTGTCCAGCCGAATTAAAGAATCGAACAATCTCGTAAAAGAATTCCCACTTCCTTACTAGGATTAGTTCCCAAATAGGGACGTTGACGTCTAGACAATGAAACTGCAACAAAGACGTTACATCGGTTCAGTTTTACGAGGCAATCGAGTGGTGCGCTCTGATTCCAAATCTACTCCGTGTGATGGCTTCATCTTATCTTGTCTCAAGTGCCTAGATAATAATGGTTTAATTTGCAGATAAGGGCTTTGTCACCTGCAAGCGAAGCCAACGGTCAACGGCGTTTTAGAGGCTAAACGCCTTTGACCGAAATGAATCGGATCACTATTGCAACAGCTGTTATTGAAAGTCATCATCATCTTCCTGACCTCATCCCACATTACGGGGGTCGGCACAACATGTTTTCTGCTTCCATTTCATTTCTGTAATTGAAAGTATAAAAAAAAAAACTTGTGAGGTGTCAAGGGACACCCGGATGGAACGAAGTTCCTTTCGAATAATTAGTGAAGGAATTGTAATAAAATTTTATTTTTTTTCGAATGTAATCTATATAAATAAAAATGAATTGTTGTTCGTTAGTCTGATTAAAACTTGAGAACGGCTGAACGGATTTATCTTATCTTAGTCTTGAAATGTTCGTGGAGGTCTAGGAAAGGTTTAAAAGGTGAGAAAAAATCGAATAACTGCCGGATTTTTTTTTTATAATTACCCGTGCGAAGCCGAATCTTAACACCGTAAGTAAGTGCCATGTTACATAAATGTATATCTAGTTTACACCGTACGTAAGTAAAGTAGCTATATAAAATAAATAAATATTTCCCGTCTTATCCCACTGTAAATAAAAATTATACTACAGTATCCATAACTTCTGTAAAAAATCGAATTATGCAATAGTCTGAAAACAGTCGCTAGTAAAAGCTTGTTAATTTGTTTGTATTTTATATAGGCTACAATTTAAGCTTTACGAAATAACCAATGTTTCTCAATAAATAAAAATATAGATAAAATAAAATATACATACCTTCCGTATTTAAAACAGGCAAGACTTATGGAAGCGCAGTGTCAGAAGCGCCCGCCCAAGTCGTGTCGGTCGTGGCCGTTTTAAATATACTGCCCTTTTATTCTGGGCTTATTTACTCGGATTTATTTGTTGTCAGATAAAGCAACGTAGGTATTCTTACATTTCAGGATCTGTTTTTATAATAGCCAGAAGCTTAATAAATTTTTTGACAAAAATCAATCGACTTGTACGTTACTTGTTATTGTAAAAAAATAAGAATTACGGGACTGATATCTATCATTATTTAATGAGTGTATCTAACAATGCGTTGGTAGTAGAGGCCAGAACGCTTCTATTGCATAAATTCCGAGACACTTTTCCGACACAGTTAATTTATATTTTATTTAAGATATTTCGGATGAAAATAGCACGTAAGAACGTACAATATCACCCCTATTTTCGTTCCCAATGTTAAGACATAGGGACTTCTCTGTTGACGAAAGAGTTTAATTAGGCCTTGATTCATAATCACTCACATGTGCCGTGAGAATGTGCCGGTTTAATAATGTTAACTTTTACTGTAATTTCAAATCGAAAAATCGGCTGCGTTGGAACCAAAGGCCTTAGGAATGAAAGTTGACTATGCGCCCATTTAGCCTACACGGCTTTTAACATACATAGTAATATTTTTTAAGAGGCAGTTTGAACGTAGCACCAGTTACGGATAAGTTGAGAGGGAATAGATTAGCGTGGTATGGACATGTCATGAGAAGAGATGAAAGTCATGTAACGAGAAGAGCGTTAGATATGAATGTCGATGGATATGTGAGAAGAGGTAGGCCGAAGAAAAGATGGATGGACTGTGTGAAAGATGATATGTGTAAGAACGAGGTGAGTGTAGAGATGACGGGTGATAGAGGGAAATGGAAGGAGAAAACATGTTGTGCCGACCCCAACTAATGTGGGATAAGGTCAGGAAGATGATGAGTAGTATTTTTTATGACTGCCTCAGTGGCGCCAACTCAACTTAATAACGTTTCATGTTTCCCGCGCTCTCTTAGCCACCCTACATGAATAATTAGGTGTTCTGCAGATTTACCCACCCCTTATCTTGAAAACACGCGTTTAAATTCACAAAGTCATTCTTTCCTCTTTATGAGGATAATACGTCTTGGATCCTGGGATTCTGATTAATGCTCCAAACGCAACTTTGTCGCAGATAACGGAGAAAAATAAAGGGACGTGACTCGACTAATTCGCGTTTTATGATGGAATTACATCGTTTAAAGTATTAAGCGAAGTTTTTAAAACGTAGGGTAAATCGGGATGACATTTTGATGGTATTAATGTGTAGCATTTGTTTTCTTTTTTGTTAAATTATGTTTGTATCATAATCCAAATGTTATATCAGAGATCAAAGAATCAGAATAAATAGTTCTAGAAAGTATGTAAGTCATAATTTTATTTAAAGTCTTAAAAATGTCCTTGTAACGTCATTATTAAATCTTTGCATATTATAGCATAAATTAACTGGCCACTTTGTCCTATTAATTTTTAAAACCTTTTAAATTATATTTTTCCTAAGCGGATTTCAATACAGTATTCGGCAATAGATAATAATGGTATTGGTAAGTATTCTGTATCTGTGGAAATAGCTTTAGTCCGGATTCAGAATCCATAGTTTTCATAAAGCTCAAGAAGTTTAAGAAGCGTAAAGCCAAGTAATAAAAACTCTTTGTAGTTTCAAAGAAACAAAACTTATTGCACTCCTGGCCTGAACATATTCTTCTTTTAAACATCACTGACTTTATTCAGTGACAGCAACATGTCTTAGCGAATAGTTTCTCATGATATATTTCCATTCTACCGATTTTGTAATAATGAAAAACAGTTTACTTGTGTTATTTAGTTTTGGTGAGTACACCAAAATACCTAATTAATTTGCTTCCAAACTTAGAATTGTTCAGGTGGAAAGTATCACTATTATCACTTTGTAGATCCTATTAGATCATTGTATCATACGACGTGGTCGCAATATCTGCTCTCACGTTGACAATGTCGTCACATACTATTAGCACGTACCTGTTCATAAATATGTGGTACCTACATATACAAATTTATTTTGTCTTGATGAACCAACATCGAGTATGTATTATCTCTCTCTATCGAAATACATTATTAATTTCGATGTATCATATGTATGTATTTACAAGAACAAAAAGGTAGTAGTCTATGTAGTACCTATATCAGTCACCTTACACCCAATATACAGCTCTGCTTATTTTGGTGTTAGTTGATGCTGTGTGAGTAGTCCGGAAATATGTATTTATTTATTTAATTATATTATCCATACATATATATTAATATAAATAAAAATGAATTGTTGTTCGTTAGTCTGATTAAAACTCGAGAACGGCTGAACGGATTTATCTTCTCTTAGTCTTGAAATGTTCGTGGAGGTCTAGGGAAGGTTTAAAAGGCGAGAAAAACCGAATAATTGCCGGGAACTTTTTTTACCCGGGCGACGCCGGGGCGGGCCGCTAGTATTAATTAATAATGTATAGTAAAGAAATTATTTAAGCGTTTTTTTTTTTAGTTTTATTTTGCAGTAAAGCAGTAGCAGGTGATGATGATATTAACATCAAGAAAGGAACGTTCCCATTTATGGTAAGACGATTTTTCTGAAGATTCAGAGGATTCAGATATTTGATTAGCATAATTTGCCTTTTATTTTATTCCTAGCTACATTATATAGATAAGGATTTTCTAGCATATTTTCATAATTTAGAACCTAGACTGTGAACTTTTTAGCGGATATGTGATAAAGCTATTTTGACGCCGCTGAGTATTTAATTTATTTCTGTGGTCTAAGAAATAAATAAATACTCATACAAAAATAAAGAAAAAAGTAAGTAATGTTAAGTCAAATTTGTATTGGAACTTTTGTTATTTATTTATCAACATTATTTCAGCTATAGGACGACCACGGCTCACCTCCCCCATATATATTTATTTATTTTGTCTAATTTTCATTATTTATACCAAAACAAAATAATTTTACCCTGAAAATACATCCTTCTTCATTGATCTATAAAGGAAATGCCATCACATTTCCCAAACGCTGTCTTAAATTTATACATATAACTAATAGACTATTATGACTATAATGACTATTATTATTAGGACTATTAGATAGATAGATAGATAAAACATTTATTTATTTGTCACCACAACACAGAACATAGGTAAATAAAAAATAGAACACACAATACATTGGTAATTAAAGAAAGACAATACAGATAAACAATTTACAAAATAATTAAATAGAGAACATAGATTAAAATGGAAAAACAAATTAAGAATAAACATATAATAACAGTACTCAAAGATTAATAGACCTATGTGTGTGCTGCAGCGTGACAAAAAGGCAATACTCAGCGCATATTTTGCTCTATTATTATAGTTTAACCATTTCACAGGCGTTCGTATACTACGACGATCCAACCGTAGAAAACATCGTAGGAGAACGGGTAGCTCGCTCCGCCGTGCTCATCCGCGAAGACTGGCTAGTGACGTCATCCATCGCGAACACTAACGACCAAGATGGCTTCCCGAAGAAGACACTTGTGGCCAGGCTCGGCGCCATCAACATTGACGGCAACTTTACCTTGAATGAAGACGAGGATGAGCAGGAACGAGAGGTCAGTTGTTTTTAAATGTACCAATGTGAATATGAGAGAGGGAGATAGATAGAGGTTGGTTGTTGTTTTTAATAAAAAAACTACCAAATCGTCAAGACTTGGTACAATTAACAAAAATGGCAGAAAATGTATTTATTACTAGTGGCCCGCCCCCGCTTTGCACGGGTTTTTATTCAATTTTTTTTCCCGGCAATTATTCGATTTTTTCTCGCCTTTTAAACCTTCCCTAGACCTCCACGAACATTTCAAGACTATGATAAGATAAATCCGTTCAGCCGTTCTCGAGTTTTAATCAGACTAACGATGATTATATTATATGGTATTGGTTATCTGTGTTGTTCTATTCGCTTCTCAACTCAGTATAAAACATTGAAGCGAAGACTGTCAAGACAATGTTATTTCCTTGATATTTGTTATTTAAGCAATTTAGTTTTATTAACTTTAAGTTGACCTGTTCATGTAGGCTATGTGCTTCTAAGGAAATAAACGTTTTGACTTTGACTTTAACTACAGGTGATTCAAATAGTCCGGCCGTTCAACCACAGCGCCACCCAGTGGTGGACCACGGACATCAGCCTGCTCAAGACTCTATTCCCCTTCAACATAACCAAGGCTGTGAACTTCAAGATGATCAACGAGAAGCGGACCTTTTCCGAGAAGACTTGTATCATCTTGTTTTATGCAGTGAGTTAAAAACAAACTTATTTATATTCAAATTCAAATTCGATTATTCGTTGCTTCATGTGTTTACAATAAAATTTCAAACTCTTCAAAGTTCTTAGAACATGCTGGTTGCCTCACGATGTTGGCCTCCACCGTAAAAGCACGTGTTCTAGAAGAAAAATCCAGAGGTGCGTGGAGAGGTTTGAACCCACGACCTTCGGAATGAAAGTCGAAGGTGCTCCTACTTAGCCAACACAGCTTCCATGAGCATGAGCGTTATTTTTAAAGGAAAGAAGATAATACGAACAATTCTCATCCACTTTATCCGCGAGTAGATCGTATTGAAATTCCCGCAAAAAAATGTTTTCTGTAATTAATGTAGTCTATGTCCTTACCCCAAGTTATAGCTATAGTTACATATTGAAACAAAAGACAACACTAGAAAATGCGTTCTTCATTTATTGGGTACTCGTCAATCTT
This sequence comes from Gymnoscelis rufifasciata, assembly GCA_929108375.1. Classification (NCBI taxonomy): domain Eukaryota; kingdom Metazoa; phylum Arthropoda; class Insecta; order Lepidoptera; family Geometridae; genus Gymnoscelis; species Gymnoscelis rufifasciata. Next base: position 2,744,247 of record OV815302.1, on the reverse strand, counting down.
TGTCTGAGTAGATTTAGGGTGTTGGACCCATGAAGCAGTATTCAAGCCTTCATCTTTTCAACTTTGAATCAAATCAGTGCAGCTGGATTGCCGTGAAAGTTACCAACATCAGACCATCTGAACATTCTAACTTGCGAGCTTTGCTTTTATAATAAATAACAAGATTAGTAATATGTAATATTAACACAACATTGGTTTTTATAATAGCAATTCATAATAGGCAATTATGAAATTGCTTGATAGAAAACTTTGGTTCAATATTCACGCCAGTAAAATTAGATGTGGTTTAAACTACAAGTACATGAATCTGCAACCTCTATCTATCTATCATTAATAATTTGTTTACAACGGATGACTTTATTAACGGATGATTTTACAGACTCATCGAAATCAAAACAACAGGAAGGCTACTAGTGTTTAAATAAATAAATAATATGTGTGTTATAAGTTTGACGTGAATGTATGTCTGTATGTCTGTCTGTGGTATCACAACTCCTGAACGGATGTTTTGTACAATTATTTTTGTATAAAAGGTGAGTTTCACAGGAGTGTTCTTGGACATGTTTGATGACATTTCTCCCTGCTGCTGTATTTCCTGAAACCTACAACCTGAGTATCTTCAAGTCAAAAGTAAATAGGTAAGAGTGATCTTTGTGATCCATCCTCGTCATCATCGACACCTACCATCAGGTGAGATTGTGGACAAACAATGATCTATCGTCTTTAAAAACAAAGGAAAATTGTTTTTAACCTTTTAAAAGTTATGAGGAATAAAAGTCTGCGAAAAAAAACGAATACTCGAGTGGGGTCTCAAATGTAAGCAAGCGCATCATGTGCACATTACAAAATAATATGACCATATATTTTTAAAGGAACTAAGATTTTGTAAGCGGGGTTTTTAATTTTAAATTTTGTTTATTAATGCTATTAATTTCAGAAACTGCGTGAGGGCTCCGACGATAGAACTCTGTCGCAGTCGTTTGTCGAAGTGTTGGATACCTCTATTGAAAACTGCGGCACCCACATAGCTGCCGACAGTATGGTGTGTGCCTCCGACAGGGGAGACGAAAATAACGCGACGCAAAATGAACAGTTTTGTCATGTACGTTCTATTGGGTACTTAGTTTGTAGAATACTGTAAGGGTTAACCCTCTGAATCCTTAAACGTGACCCCCGGGTGGTGCTAAGAACAGTATCTAGTGGTAGGCTTCGGCGCGGCTCGTCACCACCCTCCGGGCTGGGCCAGTGCGTGAAGCGATTTTTTCGTGTTTCGTAATGTGGTCCGGAGAAGCCATCTACCTTCTAGGTATTCATGTCCCATCTTAGACCACATCGTCACTTTACATCAGGTGAGATTGTGGTCAAATAAAGGCTTATCTAGTAAACAAAAAAAATAACAAGATAATAAGAACCGTTTGCAACTTCCAACATTATGCGCATTCTGGTGTTGCTAACATCAAGACACCTAGAATAATAAATAAATAAATAATGATGTATAGTACGATGAATTTAATCTGCTATTATCACATTTAACGAATAACATAAATATACCTACCTACCTTACAAGAATACTAGCCATATTAATTAATAATTGAACAATTCTATCTACCACTCTGCGCTATACTATAAATATTAACGCAACTTAATTATATGATATAAGTTTATAAAATATATTTTAGGGCAACAGCGGCGGCCCACTCATCTGCGAAGGCGAAGTCATGGGTATACAAACATACATCGAGAACAACTGTGAAGAACCACACTTGTACCAACTCCTATCCGCTTGGGACAACTTTATCGTTTGCGGCATCGAAGAGAAGTGCTTCGAGGAACAATGCTCGCACATCTGTGACGTCACCAACAAGGATCCTATAGACAACCTCCCGCCTATAACCCCTACTCTCTCTCTCCTCCATACTTCGACTCTCAGCCTCACAACAGTTACTCTGGAAACGGTAACTCCAGAAGGAGAGATAGAGACAACATCATCTCCGAGAACCCCGTCTGTAACGCCTGGTACATTATCCCACCCTACGACTACTACAACAAAACATACAAAAGAACAGACTTCTGAAGAATCGACTGTGAGAGAGACAGAAGAAACTACGACACACGACACTTCTCTTGATTTCACCACCAGCGCTACGACCACCACCACAATGATTGAAAAAGAGGTTAAGCCCGTGCCATCAGAAGCCCCGTGGCCGAAGGTCACCGAAGAAGTCAAACTGAAAGCCGTGGAGAATTTGAATGGAGATGACAGGGAGTCGCCAGAAGCCCAGCATATGTTGATGAAGAAGAAACTAAAAAAGAAGAAGAGTGCTGCGAATAGGCACTTGTTATCTGTGCCGACTTTGGTGTTTGGACTTGTTTTGGGTGTGTATTGATTTGTTTTGGTATTAAAATTATATTGAAGATTGATTTAAACAAAATTCTTTATTTCATCTTTTTGTCAATTATATTTGGCCTAGTCATAATTTGACAATAAATCCCCAATCAGTATTGTTTTTAGTTTTCTGAAAAATATAGGTAAATAAAAAAAAACGGCATTTCACTGCCTTAACACGATTTTATCTTAATTTTATGTAAATTACCAGCTGAAAACCAAACTTTCTCACCTTCTAATAATAATTGGGAAATGCAAAGTAGCCGAAATTAATGTATGAATGAGATTAGAAAGTCTTGAAAACAAATTACAAGAGACTAAACTTGGCAGTTAGGCGTACTTAACCGCAACTTGTGGAAATGTAAATTGAGTCCCTGGAAGGGCTCTGGCTAAGCCGTCTGCTGCGATATGCTAATGGTGAAGCCGGAGTTGGTGAGAGATAGGCCTAACACCGCAATGGGACAGTGGGTATCTAATCTGCATGAACCATGAACCCAACGGAATTGGCTTCGCGCAGTGACTCGTCTTGCTTAGCGTCTAATACCTAGAGATATTCTCTGGGTTATATCAAAATGTTCTTTATTCCATCTTAACTATATCTATAGTGTTATAAATGGGAAAGTGTATATCTGTGTCTGTTTGTTTGACCGTCATTCACGGAAACTACGGACATATGCTACTTATTAACGCGGAATGTTTGTATGTACGAACGAAGTCGAGTCGAACCTTGCAAGTAAATTAGACCCACTTCCCAGATTTCGATTGAGCTGAAATTTTGTAATTATATGTCAATTACGGGACAATGCAATAATAATAAAAGTTATTATTATTATTCATTTTAAGAAAAGGCCCAGGCGTTAAAATTAACCTGTGCATATTGTTCACGAATTGACACATCTGTGCAAAATACAACATTCTTTTTATGCAAATATTCCCCAACAATATTCGTTCAATACGGTCTGGAAACTTGTTAATGCTATTAGCAAGGCGTTAAGCTCCAACCTTACTTAATTCTACTTAAAGTTCCGGGCAAACTTGAGTGCCGCATCTTTTATAACTAATTCTCTTCATTGTTGGGTTACTTAGAGGAATTTACATTCGAGACGCGTGAGTTTACGTCTGCCGTTGACACTTGAACGGTTTAATACTATAGCATAATTATAATTTTGCAATTTCGTTGCACATTTTCTTTTTTATGACAATATGCCTTCATTTGACCACAATGTCACCTGATGTAAAGTGACGATGTGGTCTAAGATGTGGCAGGAAGACCTAGAAGGTGGATGGCTTCTCTGGAGCACATTACGAAACACGGAAAAATCTTTTCACTCACTGGCCCAGCCCGGAGGGTGGTGACAAGCCGCGGCCGAAGCCTACCCCCAGAGACTGTTCTTAGCACTACCCCAAGGTTACGTATAAGGATTCAAAATAATAAAAAGTTTTACGTAGGTAAAATGAAGATAAAATATTTAAATCTATGTCCATTGAACAGTTTCAGAGCCAAACTCCATAATAAAGCGATAGAAATTGAATAGACTCGCAACTTCCGAAGTGCACTGAATCGTAATGTTTCCTAATACGATTCGATGTGTTTAAATTCGGCAGGGATCCGAACGGAAAACTGTTATGCATATTTTAAAGTAAAATTTAAATTTACTCACAGCACGTGAATGAAAAGTGGGATATCTCTTTTATGGGGAAATAGACGGGCGACAAAATTCCATCAGTTTTTATGTAACTTACAGGGTGACAACGGAACCCCGTTACTAAGACCGGAATAATAAGTCACTAACTGTCTCTTTAATACATAATATTCAATCTGTGTGTGTATGATGTGATGTGTGTTGGTAGATTGAAAGTAGTCGGAGATTTTTTGTGGTTGTGAATTCCGGCACCGTTGCTTGTCTGTTCAACTTTCTATCACCAGGCTGAACCTCATAAACCGTGATAGTTTTTCAATTTGTTATTGAAATTTAAAATATATGTACATATATAGAAATTACATTAATCTTTTTCTATATCTAAATTGCCTATTGGAGTTGGGGAGTAAAGGGGGAACGGAACCAACAGCTTATCCGACCTTATTGTCAACCTCACCTGCACGCGTCGGTGGTTCGTATGAATAGTCGACGGCGGAGGCTCTCTAGCCACCGTGGTGCTCCCTGCTAGATAACGGACGAGGCTCTGGCGACCGAACTGTGGCGGTAATCCACCAACCCAGTCCCAAAAACTGGATGAGGCTTCAGCGGCCTGGGCGTCTAAATAACACCCAAAATGTCTGGTGCAAAAGGCAACGGGATACCATTGCACTACTTATCCCATGAGAGTTATGAAAAGGTCCAAGATAAAAGAAAGTTTGCTTAGCGATCCGCGTAGCGACCGGCGCCCTCGGTTGTCCGGGAACCAGGGTGTGAAATGTGCTACCGGCCATGAGACAGTAGGCGACCAGGCATCTCAAGGAAAATATGTTTCTGGAAGAACGCAGATCCCACTACGCAGCAACATCAGAGTGGGCACCTGGAATGTCCGTGGTCTTAACGATGTAGGGAAACTCCACATTCTTGACCACGAGCTAGATCGGTGTAACACCGACATTGTGGGTCTGAGTGAAACTCATTGGAAGGAGAGTGGACACCGGAACACAGAGAAACATACCATCTATTTCTCAAGTGGCACTACTAGTCTCGCAGGAGTAGCCATTGCAATTCCAAAGAGATGGAGCAGGACGGTCTTGGGTTATAATCCGATTAGTGATAGGATCATTTCGATACGACTTAGTGCATCGCCAACACCGCTCAACATCATACAGATTTATGCTCCCACAAGTACTGCCAAAGATGAAGTAATCGAGCACTTTTACCAGCAACTTGAAGAAAGCATATCTGCTATCCCAAAAAGAGAGTTTCTATTAGTGTTAGGAGACTTTAACGCGAAGTTGGGATCTACCGTTGCGGATTCAGGCCTTAGAAATATTGTGGGATTATACGGTCTTGGAAAGAGGAATGAAAGAGGCGAGCGACTAATACAATTTGCAGCCGATAATAACCTAACTATAATGAACACTGTCTTCAAACAACATCCAAGAAGACTATACACCTGGACATCCCCTAATGGTGAATACCGTAATCAAATAGATTACATATTGATCAGAAGTAGATGGAGGAGCTCAATCACAAATTCACATACGCTTCCTGGAGCGGACTGTCACTCAGATCACCAACTTCTTGTATGTAATCTTAGAATTAAACTACGGAACTCTATAAAAAGACCAATAAACAAACGCCTTGTTGTCTCTGATAAAGACCGTTTAAGACAAAGCCTAAAGAACTTCGATGTCAGTAATTGGAGAGAGGGTTGTGATGATCAACACCCAAATACGTTGTGGATAAATGCCAAATCTTTCATCAAAGATTTGGTTGAAAATTCACAGGCTAAACCCCCTCTGACAAAACGACAACACTGGATGTCTGCCAACACCTGGCACATGGTTGAGCAACGCAGGCTATTGAAGTCCGCTGGAACGGCTATCGAACACCTGAACTCTCTGAACGCTCAAATACAAACAGCTTGCAGAAAAGACAAAAACGCAGCCCTCTGCAAAATCTGCGAAGAATTAGAGAGGCATTCAGAAAAGTTCGAAACCAAAGATCTTCATATGAAAATAAGAACCATCACTCGACAATTCAAGCCAAAGACATGGGCTCTTGAAAACAAGGATGGAAAAACGGTTACGGAGATTAAAGAAGTAATCAAAACATGGAAAGAATATTGTGGATCTTTGTTTGTTGACCCTTACTCGTCATCGACACCGACTTTTGAACCATCAGGACAGGAACCAGACTTATTAAAAGACGAAGTGAGGGCAGCAATTAAACACCTTAAGGCCAATAAAGCTGTAGGCATCGATACAATACCGATCGAAGTAATTAAAGCCATGGGAGAACCCGGTGTGGATATATTGCACACAATATGTCATGGTATATGGAAGACTGGTAATTGGCCGAAGGATTGGTCTTGTTCCATCTTCATACCTCTCCACAAAAAGGGTTCCACCACGAAATGTGGCAATTACCGACTCATCTCATTAATATGCCATGCCAGTAAAGTGCTTCTACACGTCATTAACAAACGCCTACAAGCATATCTCTCCCCTGAAATAGCTACTGAACAGGCAGGATTTGTAAAAGGTAGAGGAACGAGAGAACAAATCCTCATACTGCGCCAAATCATAGAAAAATCACGAGAATTTAACATCCCGCTATTTATTAGTTTTGTCGATTTCCGCAAAGCCTTTGACACCGTGCGTTGGCAAAAACTGTGGGAAATTCTAGCAGTAATGGGAGTACCAGAACATCTTACGTACCTCATTAGAAAACTGTATGAAGATGGCACAGCAGCAGTCCGCGTGGATGGGGTAGACTCGGACCTGTTCAAGACAGAAGCTGGTGTACGACAGGGCTGCATTCTCTCCCCTTTGCTTTTTAATATCTACACCGAACACATCATGAGGATTGTCTTGGACGGTTGGGATAAGGGTGTATCGGTGGGAGGTCGAACCATTTCTAACTTAAGATACGCCGATGACACTACTCTCTTAACGAACTCGAAGGAAGATATGGAACACCTCTTACGCCGCTTGGAATCTACCAGCCTGAGCTACGGACTTGCTATAAATCGAGACAAGACCAAAATGATGATAGTAAACCGCGCACATAATAACCAACCAGACGTCAAAAACATAGCCAGCTGTGAAGTTGTACAGAGCTATATCTACTTGGGATCTACCATTTCTAATGCAGGAGGTTGTGAAGAAGAAATTAAAAGACGTTGCGCTATCACACGCTCGGCCACAGAAAGACTCGCAAAGATTTGGAAGGATCGACAGATAACAAAAGCGACCAAAACTCGACTGATGAGGAGTCTTGTCTTTCCAATTCTTCTTTATGGAGCTGAGACTTGGACCCTGAGACTTAATGAGCGGAGGAAAATAGACGCGTTGGAGATGTGGTGCTGGAGACGTCTTCTAAGGATTCCGTGGACTGCACGTCGAACTAACGTCTCCATTATCGAAGAGCTTCATATTAAGGAGAGACTATCGTCGACTGTGCAAATACGAATACTGAAGTTCTTTGGACACGTGGCGCGAAACGAGAACTCCATGGAGCGCCTAGTTGTACAAGGCAGAATGGAGGGAAAGAGGTCTCGTGGTCGCTCTCCAACAAGGTGGTCGGACCTCATCTCAAAATTGACTCAGTCCACCATTACCGACTGCTCCCGCACCGCAACTAACAGGGAACAATGGCGGCGCATTGCAAAAGCAGCAACCCAATATAAGGACCCCCCATAACCACGACCACTCTGTCAAGAGTGACCGACTAAGAAGAAGAAGAAATTGCCTATTAATCTTCTTCTGGGCGATCGTCGACCTCATCTCTTCCTTCGGGCTAGACTGATCAATAGTAAGTCCATTAATAATTGTAAAAAAAAAACTTTTACGGGTGGGTGCATGCAATAAACATATAAGCTAAGTTTTTTTTTTACTGTGCTTAAAGTAAATAGTAAAGTTGTTACACAATCACTCTGTTCCTTACTAGTGGGCAATCACTGTACCACACTCGAACACTTTTTTCAAATATAATTGCCGCAAAGTTGCCCGTTCGCTTAAACTTTACGAACTTTAAAATGTTTTATGCTTATCTTCAGACGTGAGTATTCTAAAATATTCTGAATGGCTCGGCATTAGATTGAATTTTCCATTTTGTTTGATGTATATTCTTTAGTAAGACCTGTCTGGAGTTTAGGTCAAAATTGCTCCTAATTTTTAAATAAATGTTTTCTTTAACTACAATATAATATGATGGGAAATGAGAATATAGCCTATACAGAAGTCTTATTATGTTATTCGGGCCAAATTGTCCAACCCATATCTCTAGCATAGAACATTGTTACCGTGGGGGCCGAAAATTTGTCGCATTGAGGTCACAAAATATGCAAGCGTAGGACATCCACGAACTAAATAGGAAGTTAATTAAATGAAATTCAATTTATATATTTTATTCAGAATTAAATACACACACACACACACACACACACACAATTCAATAAAGATTTCAAGGTAATATCCGAAGCGATTATGATGGACTTTAAACATTTTCTGGCAATTTGATGATGTTAAAAGAAATATCAAAAGGGAATTTTCATAAACATATTTGTAATAGGAAAAAGGAAAATACATTTTCTGAAGACAAGTAAATGATGATGATGATGAAATGATTATTAAGGTACATACAGAGATAGGTACGTTATTCTTAAATTTACCTTCAAATTAATCCAAAACATCACTTAACAAAATTGCAGTACTTGTTTCCGTAAACATAAAATCCAACTCACTTTTATTTCATTAATTTGATTACAGCGAAAATGAGTTAACAAACAAAAAGGAATTAATTCAATGATCTCGTAAAAAGAAATAAGCAGTTAATAAAACTTTTGATAATTAAAACTGGGATGAAAATAAAGGCAGTGACTTGTAACCAGATTATACAGACCTCCGCATTTTTTTAATTATGAAGGCCTTAAATATAAACGATTTCATTATCTTAGTAAAACAAATTGCATTGAACTATTTCTACAAAGTATAGAAGTGATTTAAATTGGTAAGCAAACGAATATAATGTTTAATTAAATCACGTCAAAAGTTACTAGAGCGCGTTACAACTAACCATAGTTTTTTTTAGATCTAACAATGAAAATATAAATAGTTTGATTTTATGTTGTGTATGTGAAAGGTTTGGAGTTTAGGAGCTTTTACAAAATGAGTGAGAAAGTTGAAACAATATAAAACTTTTAATGCTTCTGCGATATATTTAAAAACTCAGCCTAAAGCTTGATCAATAAACTAATTTTCGGGATTTATCAAAGCAGAAAAGGTATATCAATTTTTTACTTTACAACTAACCATAGTTTTTTTTAGATCTAACAATGAAAATATAAATAGTTTGATTTTAGGTTGTGTATGTGAAAGGTTTGGAGTTTAGGAGCTTTTACAAAATGAGTGAGAAAGTTGAAACCATATAAAACTTTTAATGCTTCTGCGATATATTTAAAAACTCAGCCTAAAGCTTGATCAATAAACTAATTTTCGGGATTTATCAAAGCAGAAAAAGGTATATCAATTTTTTACTTTATAATGACTTTTGTGTAATTTCTGTAGAAGGTATTATTAAAACAGACTCTTTTTTTACTAATCATTATATTGGTACTACGTATTGAGCTATATAGTATAGGTATACTATATAGCTCAATACGTAGTATACTGAAATTGAGTTACAAAGCTCATAATAATTAGTGTGCTACTTCGATAATTTCGGGTAGTATTCCACGCTTTTATAAAAATGATTCAACCTATAAGGTTTCAAAACTTCGAGGGGTCTTGCGAAACTGGTCGACCGACCCCTTACCCTAAGGAGCGGGAACTGACAACGCCGTTAACCAACGTAAACAGGGAATAGATCGTTACTATAATAGCAGGGAATTTATCACAGGCACTTTTTAAGAGTTCGCGGAAATTAAGAGCGTCCCTAACCGTCGTAGGTGTATTTTTACAGATACACGTAATATAATGATTAATTTTAATGGTTTTTTGAAGTGAAACTTCTATAGAATCGTAGTGATTTCAAACCGGAAGCAAAAAGATGAAACGGAAATGGTAAGAGACACAAATACAATGCTTTATTTAAATTTCTTTGAGCGATACTTCGTAGTTGAGACTACGAAGTATCGCGCAAAGAGGTATTGCTGTATATTATTTATATTATTGAAGTGAAACTTCTATAGAATCGTAGTGATTTCAAACCGGAAAGAAAAAGATGAAACGGAAATGGTAAGAGACACAAATACAATGCTTTATTTAAATTTCTTTGCGCGATACTTCGTAGTCTCAACTACAAACTAACTACTATGTTACAAAATAATATAAATAAAATACAGCAATACCTCTTTGCGCGATACTTCGTAGTCTCAACTACGAAGTATCGCTCAAAGAGGTATTGCTGTATTTTATTTATATTATTTTGTAACATACTTTATGTAATACGCTTTATTGAAGTAATATAAATAATCCGAATAATTACAGATATATGTTTGTTTCTCTTATCATTTTAGCAGATGCGTTCATTTACCCTTTTAATCTATTCGATATATATCATAATAATAGTTCGTAAGTAGTAGACTCCAATCGTGCGTCGTAGCTGACACACACACACTTTTTTTTTATTCTTCTTTTTCTTTCGTCGATTTACTGAAGTTTCACTTCTATCGTGTGTGAATTCACGCACACCTTTTTTCACATAATCGGAGTAAACTAAGCAATGTTTAGTAATGTTAAGAGCTTACGCGCTTTGACTCAAGGGACTGACCGAAATGTCTCTATATTTTAACCATTGCCTAATTTTACTCGGAGATGATGAAACAGGCCCGTGTAATACTGTATGTAATTAAGTATTAGCTAAAGGTATTATTGAATTTGACTTTTTGTCCGATACTCAGATCGCTTATGACAATTTTCAATAATTATGCAATAAAATACATTTCCTACTGTTAGTCAAAAAACATGTACAAATTATAATAATGTGTCCCTTCCAATGGACAAAATAATCACTGACTAAATGAATATGTGTTTATATGCTTCCATATTTTTTTATCTATGCTTTTCTGCATTAATACTCGCTTTGCCTAGGATAGTTAAACTATACGAGATAGATAACCTGATATTCTTCTTGTATAAAGGTGTTCACAAAATCAAGTTATAGAGAAACAGAGCACCATTATTATTTATAGTATAAAGAAAATATACAGCCGAACACAATAAAAGAAAAAACATATTATAGATACATATGGCTAATAATTAATTACAAGTAATAACGATTATATCAGAACTGAGGTTCCCAAAACACCATCAATGCATTCGAGGCACATTAAAGTGTGCTTGCTAACCGCTAAGTTCTACACTGCTACACCCACCCAGACAGCATTGTTCAAGATCCGCATTTTCTTATCTAAAACTTAAGCCACAAATAAAAGAAAATTTAATTGTCTGGTTATCTTTGATCGGTCAGAACTAACTGGAACTAACAAGTTAATAAATCTTCCGGTTCCGTATCGCGATCTGACGGCTCCGTTTTATTTTAACTTTGCTTTTCGTTACCCTTAAAATAGTAGTTTAGACTTTGATCAATACTCAAGATAGGAATGTTGGATCGCTGAAGATATTTCAGTGAAATCTACAAGACATAAACTCGATGATTGTTTGTAAATTTTTACAGGCTTTATATTAGCTTCACTTGTAACCGACTTCTTTGTGCGCGATTTTGACCCACTTTAAATTGCCAGATTTTGTTCAAACTTTGTAGATTTATCGAGGACCGATGACAATACACTATTTTGAAAAAAAAATAAATAAAATAATTAAAAAACTAAAAAAAACATAACAAACAACGCTTTTTATAGAAACCAAACGAAAAAAGAGAAAAAAAATTTAAAAAAAATCGTGGTGTGCTTTTTTAGATATTATCGAAATGATAATAACTCTTCTCATACCTGTCGATAAAATATTTATAACTATTGACAACATGCACCCCACGCTTTTTTTTAAATTAATTATACAGAACAACCGAGTAGAAGCAAAGTAAAAAGAATACAATTACAAGAGACAAGTTTGCAAAACTTGTATAAAATCCCTAAAGTAAAGTGATTACTTATTATAGACCACCCTTGATTGAGCGGCTTTCAACTACAGTGAAAAAAAGCAGCCTTAATAAAAATAGTTATCTTCTGTAAATTTAACTAGCGGTCGTCTGCCGCTACGGTACCTATTCAAGAAATTCAATAACTTAAATAAATGTTTGATGTTTTTAAAGCTCTTTGTTTTATATGACTTGCCTACTACCACAAACTAACCACTTTAACGAGCTAATAATATGCTAATAATATGTTGTGTAATAAAATCATATCAAAAACATTTTAAAATAATAAGGTAGCTATGTACTGGGTATTCATTTATATATATTTTACCCGCAACACAAGCTCAGAGCTTACCACGGGGATTGCTCTAAAAATACTCCTATGAATAACTCAATAGCAAAATATCATACTGCAGTTTCGTAGCTCCGTAGCTTATAATTGCGTAGCACGTCTACGAAAGCCCGTAGCTTGCGGCTATGGCGTAGCCAGTAATTTGATAACCTGCTTCCGGCAAAGCATGCAAGCCTTTCTTGTAATGCATTTTGTGTGCATCTTGGTCCTACCTATTTGTGATGAAGCTAAATATAAACTAGCTTAGTTATATTTAAACATGTTACAAACTTGAGGGTGTTTAGTAAATGTGTAGTATTTTTTTATTCAAACACTACTGAACTTTACTGCACTTGTAATGGAAAATGTAAGACAAAAATGTATGGCGGAAAAAGGTTTTGTACTCACTCAGAGCCACTCGGAGCCACTGATGTTGTTAAATGGGCACACTAAGTCGGCGATTTGGTGAGTGCAGATTTAGGCGTTGTGTTGCAAGAAGACACTGTTGTCCTACTACGATCTCTCGAACAGATGGATTAGTATTAGATTGAGTATTAATTACTAATATTTTTAAATAGATTTTATTTCAGAGTTAACCTATGTGAACTTATGCTTTTTCGACCCTATTAGACCCCCAGCGTGTGCCCAATAAAAAACATGTATCCACACTATTTAAGTAATAAGTTAGATAGATAAAATTTCACATGTTAATATTCGCAGTATAATCAACTCAGTCAGACAGATAATCATCATCGATCTATAAATATTTTAAATAAATATACATTTTCGGACAATCCAGAACAACATTTAGCCCTACCACGGGGCTCTAAGCTTGTGTTTCGGCTACAAGACATCTGTTATACTTAATATAATAGACATACATATTTGAGACATAGACATAGATATTCTTTTATTTTCAAACCTGCTACCTCTCGCACCGCAAGCGAACCTTCGCCCACAGCATCACTACGGCAGTCAAAGTAGTAAGATAAAATGTCAATGTTCAATATCGCAGTATAATCGACTCAGTCAGTCAGATAGTCACCATCGATCTATAAAACCTGAATCCAATCACACGCAGGCAAATCAAAAAGCAACAAACATCCGTCAGCACAAATTCCAATCTTTTCCCTATTTGTGCCGTAATAAAGCAGCCAGCGAAAGTCAACAATCAATTTTGTATTTCAATTTATTCGCGGCCTTAGTTCGTGTGATAAGAAAAAGAAATCGCTCATTCGAAACGGAAATTATTGCAGGCAGAGGTGTAAGTCTGTTTACTTTTTCTGAAATGCTGCAGGATTTCTCGTTTATTGGCGTTGGTGATGTCTAATTATCTTATTTTCGTGATAAAGCTATAACTGAGTTCATAAATTAACTTTAAATAAAATAAATAAGTAAATACTACTTAAATGCCATGCTTATATTTATAGCATGCGAGCAATGAGCATGACAAAATATACTTAATTATTTAATCAATCAATTTTCGGAAAACTTACTGCAAGGTTTTAAATTACGTATCTAAGTATATTATTTATAACATGTGGCAAAACAAATAGAAACATGTAGACTGAAGGCCAATTACTAGTTTCCGCTACTTAATTGAAGAAATTAAAAAAGTAAAGAAAAGATAATACACAATTGAATTGTTGTTAAACAATACTTTTATTGTTGTGATTATATAATAAAAAAAACTAAACAATACAACAGAAAAATATAATGCTAGTAAAGGACTTTAAAATATTCACCCGAAATAATTTTCCTAACCTTACTAACAGATGTTTAATGATATAAATCTAAATTTAAAATTTAAGAAAAACCCCCGATTCCAATGTCTTAATTTCCTTAAATGTGAAACAACATAATATTATGTAACGTGGACGCGATGCGTTTTCATTTGATACCCCACACTAGTATATTTGCAGATTTTCGGTTTTGCTTCTCCACTCTCACCCCCATTAACCCACTTTTAAACGGCCCAACCGATTTTCATGAAACATGTCTAAGAACACTCGCGCAAGACTCACCTTTCATACAAAAAAACTAAATTGAAATCGCTCCATCCGTTCGGGAGCTATGGTGACACAGACAGACAGACAGACAGACAGACACGTCAAACTTATAACACCTCTCTTTTTTGGTCGGGGGTTAAAAAAGGTCAACAATAGGTTACAATATGACTCATTTTTCGCTTCATTTGATCCGCCTGTCGGGTAGCATGCTCATAAATCGAAAGCCTTACGTTTTTTGTGAATGCAACACTATATAAAAATATTGAAACGGAATTTAATAATAATTCACATGCTTTTTCTTAGCGCTCGCTCCCATCACCCAAACAACGGGCAGCATGCTCATAGATCAAAACACTGCATACGGAATAAAATTTTAACCCAATTCTTTCCATTCATTAATCAACTTACATTCAACGCAATTGCAAAACAAATGCCTGAAACGAACATTCAAAACCAAAGGACAATGCCGAACGTGCAATATCCTCAGTTAGAGGTATATCCTCAAATAGAGGTATATCCTCAAATAGAGGTTATGACGCTCATCGTCACTCAGCCTTTGGACGAGAACACAATGAAAATGTGAAAAATGACCCGAGCGACCGACTCACCAATCAAAACTGCCAAATGGCTAAACCGTAGAGCAAGGAAGGCAATAGATTTAGTAAAGTTTTTCGAATTCTTGACCCTTGGGAAACAGTCTGACTGATTTCAAGAAAGAGTAACCGAATATAATATTTTATATGCAATACCAGTGCCTAAACCATTCTGCACTCACAATTTCTTGATGTGAAGGTATTTTTAGGGTTACTTAAAATATAAAAACGGAAGTTTACAGGATCACTTTGTTGTATGTCTGTCTGACATGATTATTTTTAACGCGTAGAATTATCCTAGCCTAAAAAAATCTAAGCCAAAAGCTATCAAAAGGTATAGAAGAAAACCGATTATATTTAGTTATGTAAAACTAATTATTTTTTATATATTGGTTGACTACTTTTTTTGTGAAATGAAATTGAATTTAATATTAAATACACAAATATATAATTATTGTTATTAGTAAAAAATATAAATTTCATTGTCAATCCAATCGCGATAACTTTGCTGTTACTATAACCATAATGTATTCTGTGCTATAACATAATGCAACATTTTTTAGAAACAACATCGATCAACGAACATAAAGGAAAAATTATAAGAATCTTAAATTTTCTGGTCTTTAATATAAATCCTTAAAATATGGTAATGTGCTTTTCTTTTACGTTATTATACCTAGAGATTTTTACGGAACCCTCGGTTTACATGTACGACTCGCACTTGGTCGCTTTAATTTGGAGTACATTGACTTTTTCAGTATAAATACCTATTATAACTATTATAATCGTTAGTTTTACTGTATAAATACATAATTAACGCGGTTTCCTCCCGGGCATGTTAGACGCGAAATTAAAGATGGCGCTGATAACAGTTCCATCATGGCTGCTGGCACAACAATGCCAGGGGAAATTGGGGTGATGCCTCTGTATCGCTCCACCGTCAGATTCAAAAGATCCGTGTTACCTGTTAAAGTAGCCAATTTGTTAACTGTTTCTTTTAGAATGACACAACATCTTGTGAAGTGATTGAAAATTATTTTTAGTTTAAGTTTGGAATAAATTTAGTTACCTACAAAAACTAAAATACACGCTTTAAGTAGGTAAATTTCAAGTCTTAACGAGTCGCTTATATATCGTGGTTACATACATACATACTAGTATGGGTAATAAAATAATCTTTATAAAGTCGTTTCCGCTCCCTGTTAACTTAGATCTTTTAATCTACTCTACGAATTTTCAAGCGGCTTAAAATGATTGTGATTAAATTAATAATAATTAATTCAATAAATATTTCTGGACAATCCACACAACAACATCTATCCCCGTCGTAAGCTCTAAGCTTGAGTTACGGGTACTAGACATCTGATATACTTAATATAATAGGCGTACATGTATAGATATTTTTTATTATACATATTAAACACCCAGACCAAGGAGAAAGTGCTTGCAGAACATACAAACACTTTCACCCTCGGCGGGAATCGAACCCGCTACCTCTTGCGCCGTAATCGGACTCTCACCCACCGCGCCACTGAAGCAGTCGAAATCAAGATAATGTTTTAAATGTATACTTTTATGGATTTGAGAACAAGCAAAAATTATTTTGTGTTCGCATTATTTCAACTGCTTGTTTCTCTAATAAGGTATTAATAATAAATAATAAAGCGATTCCCAACCTGTCTTCGTCAGAGTATAACTAGCAACTTATCCAATGGAGCGTCAGACACTTTGTTTAAACTTTACAAAGATAAAGTTTGTCCAGTCCAGTCTTGTTTATACCTGATATTATCAGTTTTATAAACGTATCAAGATGGTTTCCTTCTAATAATGACCTATATAAGATGCGTCCGAATCACGGCAAGACACACACTTTCGATACTCTGTAATTCAGTAATTTATCCACCTAAGGAACTAATTGTACACTTGGTTTTGTTAGAGGTCTTACATGTTAATTCTCAGCAGCGGGTTATCAGGTGCCATGTCAAATCTATAAATTTAAAAACATTGATTGAAATAATAACATAAAAAAATGCACACTACAGAATGATAATCACTCTTTCGGGATAACGACGCTTTACATAATGTAGGTATGTTTAAAAAAAAACAAATGTATAATCGTTCTTCTGAGCAATACCTTTGTCAGAACCTGAATTAATCATCATCGTTTTTGGTGACTATTACATTGGCCCTCCTCGTTCACTTTTTACCACCTTGTTCCATCAGTAGTTACGACTCATTTTTATTTGTGAACACTCAGCGTGATATTTAACCTGCCTAGTCGACTTGCTTCCAACCTGTTAACAAATACAGTTTTATTCACATCAATATACGATCACGTCTTATTATAGCGAACAACTGTAATTTTCAGCATGGATTTCGTTACTTTCCAAACATCCACAACGATTGTTTTGTCTACGATTCCTACTACAAATACATGAGGAATCTAAACCTCGCGGTATGAATCATCTATGAGATTGCCAATAAAACTACTCCTATTTTTACTGGTGTGAAGTATTTAGATATTTTTCATACTTGCAAATTTGGTATCTGGAGTTTGGTCGCAAAAATGTTCACAATGGAAAAGTTAATCTATAATATAAAAATGAATCGCAAAATGTGTTGGTAAGCGCATAACTCAACAACGCCTGGACCAATTTGGCCAAATCTTTTTTGAAAATGTTCGTTGAAGTTCAAGGATAGTTTTTACGGCGAGAAAAATTAGAATTATTGCTGGAAAAACCCTAAAAATAGCCCTTTTCTTTTTCCCATACAAATGATTTGTAACTAAAACGTAGTCAATTTGAGCTTTATTGCTATGGTATAAAGTTCATATTAAATTACAAGCACTCACTGTTGTCTAAGCAATGTAGGTGTGTTCCTAACGTCAAAGATCATATCTATCAAAAGTATATAAAATTTTCATGTCACAATGTTAGTTACCGTACTCCTCCGAAACTGCTTTACCGATTTTTACCAAATTTTATATGCGTATACAGTAGGTCTGGAGAATCAGCTACTATCAATTTTTCATTTTGCAAAACAACGTTTGCTGGGGTCAGCTAGTTTTATATAAAACTAGCGGCCCGCCCCGGCGGCGCACGGGAAAAAAAGTTCCCGGCAATTTTCCTTATTTGCTCACCGTTTAGACCTACCCTGGACTACGACAAACATGTTAAAAACCAAAATCAGCTCAATCGTCCCAGCCGTTCTCGAGTTTTAATCAGACTAACGAACAACAATTCATTTTTATTTATATAGAATATAGATAATCTCCGCTATTTCACGGTCACTCTTAACAAAAAAAAAAAATAATAATAATAATAATAATAATAATAATGAAGTACTTCAAACTCATATCAGAAAAAAATGATTGAAAACTATGTTGAATATTGAACTTTCGAGACATAGACAATAGCTCAAAGAGTATATATATATTAGACCACGTATGAATAGCTTATCAAGAAATATGTCTGGTTATTAAAAAAATATTGAATGATAATTGTCAGTAATATTCGTATATACTTTTTATTTATTAAAAAAATTAAATTACAGGAATTTAAGACAGTAAATGCATTTATGTACCTGAGCAATGCTCTGGCATTTGACTTTCTTCGGTGTCTGGGGGAGCGTTAGACCCTTCGGATAGGTCTGGCTTTTAGAATAATGACTTAAAATGGTCATTAGAATATTGTGTATTAATCTCAGCTTTTGTAATATGACGTGAGAGAGCTCAGGTACTGCACGCCTTGATTGCCTGATACCTACTGAAGACACCGTTACTCCAGGTTCGTAACCCCCAAGCATTGTTCCCTACACCAGTGAGAACACGTGAAAAAAAAATCAGCATTTAAGCAGCAAATACTTTAACGAAGGTCTGGCAGACCCTGGCTCTCCCTCTATATCATTACATTATAATTGTTATTCATTTATTTAATAGAAATAGTTTGAATATTGATTTCTTACAAATATCAAATTGTCATCTATACGTCATTACATAGCTGTCATTATACGTCAATTACTTAGCTATCATTTGCGTTTTGTTATTCCAAGTCTGATTCTTTTTTGTTATAGCACGTTTTATAGTCACTGTCGTTTCATGTCAAGTCACACGGGAACGCTGTCGAACGGGATGAAAAAAATATACGGTCGCATTGAGAAACCTCCTTTTTTTTTGAAGTCATTTAAAAAGTATCTTATGTCCGTCTCCTGGCTCTAAGCTACCTCCATACCAATTTTCACCCAAATCTGTTCTACCGTTCTTGAGTTATAAGTGGTGTAACTAACACGACTTTCTTTTATACATATCTATGTGACATTCAAAGTGAAAACGAAAAAAACGTTATACTGAGGTTCCTTATAATAAAGTTGCACTGTATCATATTCCATGCCATTTATCAATAAAGTAAAGGTCAATTTGAGATCGTACGAATACAATACTCGACCCCGCGACATTTTTATGTCCTGATAGAGACCCCACTCTATAGAAGAGAATTTTCAAATTTCCGCTCGCCTTCACCTTTAGAGTTGATGCAACTAGTACTAAAGATTTAAATCTTTAAAACTTAAACGAAACTTGGTTATTTGAAGTATAAAATCATCTCTTCGTTTTGAATTGCTTGTGAGTGTGAATTGCATTTTGGATCTATACCTCTATATAAGTATATTTAAGCATAACATAAGCCTTATGGCTAAAGTTGTAGATAAACTACATGGGCCCACATAAACTACAACGGCCAAATGTTGGTCGAGCTTAATTTCCCGCCCAGTTACTTATCCGGGTGACTATGTCGGTGACCCTCATTCTCTTACATATCTCCTCATTTCCATTCGATCGCGTAAAGAAATTCCGCCATAGCTCGTTGAGCGACTTTGAGCCTATCAATAAAGCCTATCCTGAAGCACCATGTTTCGTATCTGTATTTCAATCACTCGCAACACACACTGGTTGAAGTCTTAGTACTTTAAGCCTTAATGCACTGAGGTATGTCAGACGAAAAGATGTTGCGAAGTTTCCCCAACGCTGCCCATCCGAGTTGGATTCGGCGATTGAACTCCTTCTTAATGTTGAACTTACCTAATTGGACTGTATGTCCTATAGGTATATGTAGTCACCTGTATGATTCAGTTCATACAGTCCAAAATGAAATAGGCATTGGGGGAGTTCTTGTGCATGGATTTCACCCCCATGTATGTTATAGAATATTTAATAGTTTTAGTAGATATTTAACTTCTATGTTTTTTTTTTTGTATTAGTCTAAGAAATTATAATGTTTTATAAAAACTGTTCCTAGAGTCGTGTTTTTTGGCACAAGCATAGATGTAGTTATGCTTAAATCAATTTATAACTTTGGGGCTTTGTGGAAACTACCATAAGAATCACTGCTTAGGATCAAATAAAAGATGGATAGATAATTTTAACAAGGTTTAATTAACTACATCTTTGGTCATATCATTGGTTGTTATGTTCTGACACTTCGTATTTTCTAAACAGCACAACGAGCATTCTATTACCGAACTAATTATTTTAGATTTTTTGTTCTTTATTTTCAAACAAATATCCAGTAAGTACACAATAATCAGTAAAAAACAAATTGCTTCACAATTATTTTGTAGAGCTTTGAATCAACTAGAATCGGCAAATATTTAAATGACAATAATTTAATTTAAAATCGAATGACAATACTTTGAATAGCTACACTATTAATGTACAAACATCAATATCAGTAAAGAACATCCATGGATGAACTAAAATATTGCACATATTAAAACATTATTTAATATCAAGTTAAATGCAATACAAAATTTTAAGACGACATTTATTTATTTTGAACTACTCTGTAATACAATTATTTCATATTTTCCTACATGTATGAATAACCGAAGATTATTACATCAACTATTTACGAATTAATCTACTTAACAATATATTTACATAAATATTACAAATTCTATAACAATTCTAAAATAATAACAGATAATTCACAATGATAAAACAAAACAACTAAATATTAGATACTATTAATTTAATCCATTGGCTAAGCCAAAAGTGATAACATTATTTGATCGCTATTAAACACAAATTGCTGCATATTATTAATAATTAAATCATGTCTAATGCGACATAATACTGAAGCAACATAGAATATATCAAATATTTACATTTTTCTAATTATCTTAATGAAAATGATTACTCACTGCAGTCTTATACACTTTCATAGCAATCGTAAAATTTTATGGTATTGTTTTTTTTCAATACAAATAAGAATGTCCAATGATTACTGGTGATAACAATGATTTTAATAGAACTACTAACTAACTGCAAATTTGCCTGCATGAGATCAAACATAGAGATTTATTGTACAACTTTATACATACAATTATTTTATATTAACTACATAATAAGTACCTACGTGTCTAGTAGGACTACAGATTTGGCATTTCACAAGATATCGAACATAGTAATACAATGTATAACAAAATACATTAATATTTATTAAAGATTCAGTAGACAAATGGGAATTAATAAGTCAATATGTAGGTATATCATTTGAGTTCGGTTTATCATTTTTTTTAATTGATCTTTTCAAAGAATGCTGATTTGACTGGTAGTAATCATATGGATAGAAAGATTAATTAGCCTCTGACACTCATAAAAGTTATTAAGATTTTAATTTAACCAGTTTTGTATCATTTAGCACTAGCGTCATTTCGCACAACTATCGCAAACCTCAACACTTCACTGTCTGTATAAAACAGTCTTGAAAATCACAAAAACGCTAAACTCTCGCAGCCATTTTGAAATCAAGTCCGCCATCTTGTAAATTCCACCAATCACGAGCCAGAAAAGACTCGCAGCCATTTCGATTAAGTCCGCCATTTTGTAAACTCCATCGATCACGAGCCGTCGTTTCCGTTCTAGTTGTGGTACTTGTAGGGATGGGCCGCGTCCCGCGCGCGATAGTCTCAGCTGGTGGACAGGCCGAGCGGCTTGAGGTGCGGCGGCGCGGCGAAGGGCGCGGGCGACGAGCCCGACATGTTGTTGTTCAGGTCGCCGGCGCGCCCTGACCCGTTCATCATGGACATGTTGTTGCCCTGCTGGACAGAGACGGGTTATTAGTTAAAGGAGAGAGAAAAAGGGAAGCTAGATTCTAGCACTAGATCGTACACGTACAATTCCTGGTTTGGTGAAAAAAAAATATCAATATAAGTAAGTATATCAGTCAAGCTCTGCTTAGTTTGTGGGGTGAGGTGATTAGTCCGGAAATATTTATTTATCAGTCACCTAACACCCATATTACAAGCTCTGCTTAGTACTCTGCTGATTCCACCATTTCCCTTCCACTCCAGGACTAGCAGACGCACGGCGAATTACCATCCTTATTTAGTGGATATTTCCTCCACTCGTACTAAGCGATTCTCATCCACCTTTATAATTCGCACGGCAAAGATCTGGAATTCGCTCCCTGCTGCTGTATTTCGTAATTACTACCACCTGAGTGTCTTCAAGACAAGAGTGAATAGGTACCTTCTAGATCTATGTGTTCCATCTTCGTCCACATCGACACTTTCAATCAGGTGAGATTGTGGACAAACATAGCTCTATATATCATAAAAAAAAAAAAAAGTTTGTGGGGTGAGGTGATTAGTCCGAAAATATTTATTAATATTTACCGGTGGCGGCGGTAAATGCGTGGTCTGCCTCTTGAGGTGCGCTAGCGGCGGCGGGTTGTACGCCATGTTGGCGAACACCAGGCGCTCCTCGTAGTCGTACTCGCAGAGGATCTTGTTCTCGCAGAGGTAGAAGCGGTCGCCGACGCAGAATCTGTTGACAAACGTTCAGTCATCATCATCATCATCACCCTATTAACGTTCCCACTGCTGGGACACAGGGACTTCTCTCTTGACGAGAGAGATTAGGCCTTAATTCACCACGCTGGCCAAGTGCAGGTTGGTGAATGTCACATGTCCTTCAAACTCTTTTAAAGTTCTCAGAACACGCCGGTTTCCTCACGATGTTTGCCTTCACCGTTAAAGCACGTGTTTAAAGCGCACATAAATTTCTCAAGAAGAAAAATCCAGAGGTGCGTGGCGGGGTTTGAACCCACGACCTTCAGAATGAAAGTCGAGTGTCCTCCCACTTAGCCAACACGGCTTTTTTTAAACGTTCAGTAATTCAGTTATAATATCAAAATACTAAAAAGTTATGTTGAGTTTTCAGATTCAATCTCTAGGTATCATACATTCTAAAATGCTATATACGTAGTGCTAACAAGGCGTGTGCAACTTGGGAAGCCTAATAGAAGCGATAGTTTCAACTACGGCTAGCGCAGTAAGTTAGAGTGAGAGGGGACGAGCCTGCTTAAAGTCTGCCGGGGTAGAATCATGTCCAGATTATACTACATACAAGGGTTCGTATTGATGTACATTGAGTTAATAGTGTTTGTTGTTGTGTGCGTAAAGCGCCAGGACACCACAGCATTTCTACCTCTAAATGTTGAAACATTTGGAATATCCAATATTTATTCTTCCAAGTAGGTCAATAGAAATTAGCTGTGAAGTCGAACTAAACCAGGCTTAGTAATACCCATTGTCTAGTGATTGAAAGAATTATCTCGCGTCAGTATAATCAGCGCGGAAGGGCATTGTCTCCGAGACGGAAACGGGGGACAGTCAATAGAGCGTCCGCTCCTAAAACGTCAAACTTGGCGACAATACAAACCCGCACAAAGCTTACTTACAGTCATTAAAATTTCGTTTCCATCTTTTCCATTACGGCAGACAAAAAATAGCGAAACAAAAAACGCGACAAGCCCAAAACAAAAGTCGGGGAGGACAGGAAATAAAGTTAATTAAGAGCGGCGAAATCGACTGAGTTGCGGTGGAAATTGGGCTCTTAAAAAAGAGACATTTGTAGCAGCTATTGCGCTTAATTTTTGCGACAAGTGAAACAAAGAGTTGGCAGGGTGTCGAGACGCCACCCTCGTCTTGTGGGGAGATAAGGGTTGTATCGTCCAGCGGGTACGGCTATTGCATCGAGGGCACCTTTTGTTTTGGTCTGAGGGATGTTTGCGTGACGTTATCGGCGATTTGCCGCGATGACCTTTGGGATAGAGCATTCTTGAGACGTTTGCGGCCCGTAGATGGTATCGCGTAACAGATCGTTTGTAATTAGATTTATGCTGAAGCGCTTTAGGTGCGTCCGTGCAGACAGCTCTTTACGCGGTTCCCTGATAGGGTTGGCCTGATAACATCTGTGTTTTCGATCGTTTGCATTAAGCAGTTTTTTGAACAAATTTTTTGACCAATTCTTAAAACATTTAACTCAATACCAAAGAGTTCTTATTTTCCATCCGATTTCTATTTCTTAATTAAAAAAAGTTTTTTATTTTATTTAAATAAAAGTATTAATTAAAGTTAGGTACACTAACTATAATTTATGATTTTTGAGTTAAAATCATGCTACTACTATATTTCTAAAACTCGTTCATTTTTATAAATATTTCACTCCCTATCGTAAATTTATCTATATATTTGATTGACGCATTACTTAATTGGAACAGGAATAATCTGACCTCTATTAATTTAGGTAATTTAAATTTCAGAAGGCAATATGGTTAGGTTACTAACCATAGTGTCAGCATACCAATACTACTACCCCAATTTACAGGAAAACGAATTGCAAAGAACATTGCACTGGCCTAGTCTATTCTCGTGCTTAGTCGCAGCCCTAGTCACACTAATTGGATCTCGGCCTAGGCTTTAGGTAACTGTAGCTGACTCGCATCACCGCGGATGGATTACTCTGTTTATTATCGCCGTAACGATTAGTATGTGTGGGCTGACTAGTGCGAGCAAGCTCATACCACCCTTATGGACATGAAGATAGATTTACACCAAACGAGCGAATGAT
Source organism: Gymnoscelis rufifasciata (assembly GCA_929108375.1). Lineage (NCBI taxonomy): Eukaryota > Metazoa > Arthropoda > Insecta > Lepidoptera > Geometridae > Gymnoscelis > Gymnoscelis rufifasciata. Next base: position 2,719,278 of record OV815302.1, on the reverse strand, counting down.
CACTCTATTCCCACTACATCAACATTTTCTAGTATAAACGAGTGTAGATAAGTATTTCGTTGTTCTTAGTGCGTTTGCAAAGATTCTATTGAAAATTCTAAGAATGATCGCTCGCTTGATGTAACGGCGCAATCGCGCGAACGATGCGTAGAGCATTTTTGCGTGATCGGATGTGCTCGCGCCACTGAGCGGTCACTTCAAAGCGTTCTTGTAAACTAGTAATTATTTACACTAAAAGATTAAGAAATAATGGTCTTGTTCTAGCAATATGAACGGTAAAGAACAAGTCCCTGTCCAACCTCGTTCCCAAGCTATGAGCTGTAAGGTTGCATGCGGCAGCCCTAGCCTACTAATTGGATCTCGGGCCCACTAGGCTTTAGGTAACTGCAGCTGGCATTAAACCGTGGATGGATCACTCTGTTTATTATTGCCGTTACAATTAGTATCTGGGGATTGACTAGTGTTATGATCTATCAGTGATTTAACGTAAGCAATTGCTATTTTTTTCTTAATGTTCACTGCACCAACTGATGACTTTCCTTATTTGTAACTCAGGCGAGAACTAATCCGACTGAATATTACTTTTAATGAGTGATTCCCTGGACTCCCACTTACTCGCAAACCATAAGTCTAAAAATGTAAGGCTCCACCTCACTTTAAATGTACCATACCAAAGGCGGTAGGCTAAAGTCGTTAACAAAAACGTAAAACGAAATTAATTCCGTCAGAGAATATTTTTCTCTTAACTCTCCATTACCAACAACGGATTCATAAAGGCTCAGCAACATTGTATCCTAACACAATCAAAATATTCGGGTACATCAAACTGAGCGCTAAGGTCTAAATCGTAAACATCAAAAGTTCGCAAAAAATTCCGTGTATTAATATCTTTTTAAACAGCCCCGCAATCCTAAACACATATTACTCACAAAGTTTAAAAGGTCAAAAGAAACGCAGGACTAAATTGTAAACAGAAACAAACGAGATCGCTTCCACCTAGTAATAGCCTCACCTTACCCAAAGTCTAAATATTACAAAATTGTACATGTCAAACCGAACGCAGAACGTCTAAACGTATTATAGAAACGTCAGAACGCTACGTCATGTTAATCAACCCGCCCAGCGTGAAGAAGCGACGGGCGCGGCACCACCGATAGCAGATTCACGCTAAATAATTTAGCCGTTTAGCGATATTCCACCGAGATACGCCGCTGCCGACCGCCAAATTGGATTCAGATTTCTGCACTGGAAATTGATTTGAACTTTATTAATAGAAACAAATTGTTCCATGTTGGTTTCGGCGTGCGATGTTTGGTTGGGATTTAGTTACCCGAAAAAAAAACATTTCATTTTCATCGTATGCATCATTTTTTTAAATGTGATATGATATTCGTGCCTTTAATCTAATCATTTTACTGAAAATAATGTGAAAAGAAGTCTTCTTATAATCACATAATGTTAAATAGTAGGTATGCATATATCTCTACTATATGACATATAATGAAGCAAAAATCTTAACTTAATATCATTGTCCGAATTAAATAAATTGGTATTTAATATGGTATTTTATTTAAAAAAGCAGAAATTTCCGGTTTTTTTATTCTGTTATCTTACTGGCATAAAATATCAGAAATCAAAAGTATTAATAATATTGCCAAATTCAAAGACAACACAACCAACTTTTTATCATCATATCCACGTCTCCGTAAACTTGCATCATAATACTATTTAGATTTATAACGGGATATTTACCATGATTGATTGTCTTTTGAGTTCCGTTATAAATCTAAACAGTATTGATAACCATGATAGTTTCAAAACTTGTATCATAATTCTGTGTACAAAAGCAAAACAACACCTTAAAAACACCCACCCTCCTAAATCTGCTGGGATGGCAACACAAATGAATATGTAATACCCAGAAATAGTCACAAGAGATCTACTTACACTAGATGTACCTACTCGTATAAACCATTCGGGTCCAATCTTACGTTGTCTATTATTTAAGCGGACGAACGAAAACAGCCGTGTTCCTGTTGATCTTTTTGCAAATTTATTTCCTTGAAGGCATCGTTCTTGTGAGTTGCAGCTCTGACCTTATTACGGAGTTCGATTTGAAACTGTGATTGGGCGGTCATTTTGTAAAAACAACTTTTTAGATTATAGTGGTTCTCGATGGTGTCGTTACGAGTATTTAGATATCTGGTTATCAATCCAATTTCTTTTTTATAACTTTTGTACATTTTTATCACGGGGGACCGGATTTTGTACTATCTACAATTTCTGGTTTCGGGTCTGAGTGTTTTCTATGTATCATATGTATGTATTTACAAAAAAAAATGTATCTATGTAGTATATCAGTCACCTGACACCCAATGTACAAGCTCTGCTTAGTATGGGGTTAGGTGATGCTGTGTGAGTATTATTATCTCATTTTATTAACAAAAAAAATTGCTAATCTATCATCGAATATACCTAACACCCACATGAACAAGCTTGGATTAGTCATTCCTGTTTGTCTGTTCGTCCGAGTGTCACGGCAACTTTTTTCTAAAGCTATATGAACTATGTACATACTGTTGAAACTTGGTAAGGCTGTTAATCCACACAAAAATAAAAAAAAACTATATATTTGGCTTATCCCTCACAAAGAACTGAAACTCAAAAGTTATTTTTCATCAAACTTACATACGTGTGGGGGGGTGTGTATATCTATAGATAGATCTTCTACAATTATTAGGTCCTTACATATGAAATTGGCGTTTTTCGTACTGGCCACTTTAATCACAAATTTCTCCTCTTTGGTAAGGAATTCCAAATTCAAATTTGTACAGCTATAGACTCATGTATTTGTGCTTCGATGATCGTCATTCATTTGTTTTTTTTCTTCTGTTTTTTTCTGTTTGCGTCACTCATTTTACAAAATGGAAAACTTAAAATATCGCATTATTTACGAGTACGAGTTCCGCCGTGGCACTAGTGCTGCGGAAACAACTCGAAGGGTGAATGATGTGTATGGCGGTCGTGTTGCAAAAGAAAACACAGTTCGTTTTTGGTTCCAACGTTTTCGTTCTGGAAATTTCGACTTGCAGAACAAGCCCCGTGGACGGCCTGAGACTCAAGTTGATAATGAAGAGTTGAAGGCTATTGTGGAAGCGGATCCATCACAAACCACGTCCGAGTTAGCTGCAGGCTGCGGTGTTAGTGATAAAACTGTTTTAATTCACTTGAAGCAAATTGGGAAGATTAAAAAGCTTGAAAGGTGGGTACCTCACGAATTGACTGAAGCAAACCGGCAAACGCGCGTCGACTGCTGCGTTACATTACTAAACCGGCACAATAATGAAGGTATTTTAAACCGAATCATTACCTGTGATGAAAAATGGGTTCTTTACGATAATCGGAAGCGCTCAGCGCAATGGTTGGATCCTGGCCAGCCAGCCAAATCCTGCCCCAAGCGAAAATTAACCCCAAAAAAGTTACTTGTAAGCGTTTGGTGGACTAGTGCCGGTATTGTTCATTACAGTTTTCTCAAATCTGGCCAGACTATTACGGCTGATGTCTATTGTCAGCAATTGCAAACCATGATGGAAAAGCTAGCGGCTAAACAACCTAGGCTGGTCAATCGCTCCACGCCACTGCTGCTTCACGACAACGCTAGACCACACACTGCGCAACAGACGGCTACTAAATTAGAAGAGCTTCAATTGGAAAGTCTAAGACATCCTCCGTACTCCCCGGACCTTGCTCCAACAGATTACCATTTTTTTCGAAATTTGGATAACTTCTTGCAAGGGAAAAAATTCAACTCCGATGGGGCAGTCCAAATCGCCTTCAAAGATTTTATTGATTCCCGTCCGACTGGTTTTTTTAGTAAAGGGATCAATAAACTACCTATAAGATGGCAAAAGTGCATAGAAAATAATGGTTCATACTTTGATTAATTAAATATATTATATTAAAAAATATTCGACTTTTTGTTCCTCCCATACAAAACGCCAATTTCATATGTAAGGACCTAATATATTAAGGTTCCTAATTTAAAAAAAAAATCATTTTCTGAACTGAGTATTTTGCGCGATAGACACTTGCAAAGTAATAAAATGAGTGACATTTAAATAAGATAATGATAAAACTAAAACATTCATACATACGTTACATTGCGTCCATTCATTCCATGCAAACTACCGCCGAAAATTGGTTTAAACAAGATTTTGTTAGTAGTTTTTTTAATACATTATTAATCGTTTTTTACGTCTTTCCTTTTATTACAATAAGTGTAAAATCTGTTGGATACACGGAACCTTCGGTACAAGTCCATCTCCTATTAATCAGAGTTAATGAACTTACAGTTTTTCCTGATATAGGAAATATTATAAAAGTTCAGTTTTCTAAAAATATTTTACAAAATTTTCATAAACTCCGCAGCATTTTACGATTCAGAATGTAATTACATCGACCAAAGCGAAGGTTTTTTGTTTGATACAGAGCAATACTCGTATCCACGTTAATTAAAAACAATTGCAAATATAGTTTTATGAAACATGTTGATTAAAAGCCTAAAGGTATTTCCACTAGATAAACCACCCTTTGAGGATACCAAATAAAACTGTCGTGTTGTGGATTTCGTCGGAGTTTGATATTGCCGAAAATCTAGCAATCATATTGGAAATCTATGTTATTTGGTTTGATATACAGGGAGGGTTTATAAGCAATGGGTTTATAAAATCAAACTCCATTTCAGACCCAAATTTAAATTTATACTGTACAATTTCTTGATCGATATTTTACTTATGTTTTGACATTAATTAAAAAACGTAATTGATTATATTTAGGTGACTTGCATGCCATTTCTCCCAGTTTGTACACATATCTTAATTTTTTGGACACTATTTTCCAAAAAATAAAGGTCATTATTACCCTATGGTAGATAGAGAACAAAAAAAAGTCCGTCATATAGATTACCTATTTAAAAAAATAAACACCATAGTTTATATTTTATTACTAATGAATAATTAAGACGAATTAACGTTTCGCGTAACGCTTTAATGCGATTTGTACTAAAATTATGGTAAAGTCAAAAGCCCCCACTTTGAAACTTAGACGCTCTTTGACATTCTTATGAAATTGAAAAAGTGAAAATTATATTTGCTTATTTTCGGACGGGCTATGACGGACTAAGCACACTACTTATTTTTTAACTGAATAAATTTATACTTTCTGTACATAAATTATAACAATTAAGAATGAAATCCATGTCCAGCTAGGAATTGAAAGATGGCGTATAAAAATAACATGGTAATATTATAATGAGGGAAAGTTGAATTATGAGTTTGTACTATAGTTGTAAAGGAATATCAATTGAACCTTTTTAAAAAATACAATCAAAATGTCAAATTTAAAAAGAAGCATCCGTGGCGTTTTCCGAGTTTAACAGATTTACCCTCTGAAATTAAATCCCTAGATTATAATTTATCAAAAACGGTCATTTTAATATTCAAAACAGACTAAATTACACCGCCTTGAATGTACATAGGTATTAGGAAAGCAGAGCTTGTAAGATCTGCGAAGTTTGTAATGAACTTTAAAGAGTAGACATTCACCAACCCGCACTTGGCGTGGTGAATTAAGGCCTAATCTCTTTCGCCAAAAGAGAAAACCTTGTGTCCCAGCAGTGGGAACGTCAATAGGGTGATGATGATGATAGTCCAGAAATATTTAAATTATTTTACAATACCAGCACTATTTCAATTCAATTATTATTTTACAAAGCGCGCAAAAGATGTATTGCTTGGAGTTTTACAAATCCATACGCTCTAAAAAGAGTTGAATCCATTCGTAAAGGTTAATTCGTGAAAGGGAGAAACAGACTTCAATTAAACGCAGAGGGTTCGATAAATATGAGCGTTGTTTGCAGAGCTCGTGTGAAACAGTCGTTAGTGCTTGCTCTTTCATAAGCTCTTAATGAACTTTTTAGGTTAAGGTTTTTGTAAAATTATTAGATGTAATCTTTTATTTCTGCATAAATAGATGGCCGATATAATTACGGGGGTTTACGGGATGCAGGCCTATTCCAATTGAAACCACTGGAAATTAATATTCCTATGTCTATTGAAAAAAGCGATAGCGAGCAGATACGATACATTTATTTTGTACTTATCTTTATTTATGTTGTATGTTCAATTTGTTTAAGTTTTTTGAGTTTTATTTTTGACGTTTGATGATGAATGATGACAGTGAAGTAAAAAAGCCGTGTTGGCTAAGTAGGCTAGGGAGCACACTCGACTTCATTCCGATGGTCGTGGGTACAAACCCCGCCACGCACCTCTGGATTTTTCACCAACCCGCACTTGGCCAGCGTGGTAAATTAAGGCCTAATCTCTCTCGCCAAGAGAGAAGTCCCTGTGTCCCAGCAGTGGGAACGTTAATAGGGTGATGATGATGACAGTGATGTGATGAAAGATGATGAAATGGGTTGGGCATTTCAAAACCCACCTTTTGTACCTTTTGTTAATGTTTAAATAAACATGAAAAAAAAAAATATTTTGTTGAATCCATCTGTAAGCTCGTCCAAAAATACTAGACACCTCATTTTAGCTGTATCAATTATTTAAAGTGCTAAGATATCTATATCTTAGCACTTTTTTGACTTTCTTAACTTTGATCCTCTAGCTTCAAAGTTAAAAAGTGACTTTTATCGTATAAATTTAGTACAAAGCGGACCATAGCGTTACGTCACGCGAAACTTCAATGCTGCATCGTCCTGATTTTTCGTTTGGAAGAAAAAATTGTGGTATATACTTTTTTTATAATTTAAAGGACTTATTCATATATTACACTTTACCGTACAATAATAATCACGGTAATAGGTAAAGTGCATGAGTATTTTAACATTATCCGGTCCGATAACGGGCTACGATATAGAGAACAGCATTATTGTAAAATCCTTCCTCGCGGCCGTAATCTTTTTTCACAATTAAGATACACGTATTGCACATAGAAAATTGTCGTCCGATAACTTACAGGCGTTCTAGATGCCGCCAATGTATCGGTGTCTGTATGAAATATCTGTCTTTCCATAATCCGGTCCGGATATTGGATATCGGTTATCAATAGAGAACAGAACATTGCATCGTCTATTTGTTATCGTATAGCGTACACCGATATCGTATCGGATAATGTGACGGCTCTCTTACATAATTAGCTTAATTTGACGGCTACTCGAATTAAGTACATGACCGATATTACAATGCCTCATTACTGGATAATTACTCAATACGTTACTAGGAATAGGCATTGTTTATAGCAGAAAGTTATAAACTAAAGCGTATCGAATTGCAAGCTATTAGTGATACGGAATTCATAATTGCTTGGATGTTATGTTAAAATATATTCGTATTGTTATTTTTCTAGGCTTCTTGAGAAAAGCTTGAAAATAATATTATTATTTTCTTGGAATATTCTATAAGTTATTAAGTCAAAGTTCCTGGTAAAAGGAGCGTAGCATCACTTTACTATCCAATTAACGAGATTTTATTCTGCCATTTAAACTACATAATAATGTGTTTGAGTCTTTGAGTGTTGTAAGAACATTTTTATCTACGTATGTCTAGTATTTTAAGTATACCTATCAGATGTCTACTATTTATTTATTTACATACTCCTACCGTGACCTTATAAGCAATTAGTATACTCAACTATAAAATATAAAAATGTTACGAAAACAACTTGTACAAGTACAAGCTAAAATATTTAATAATATATGAGTGTTTATGGAAAAATTATATTCTAATGGATTATTTGTAGTATGCCTATGGAATAGTTTAAAAGCAAACGTGAATCTTAACCCCTTCAGAATTATTTATCGACTGATACCAAATTAGTGTAATGTGCAATATTGACTGCCTTAGTGGCGCGGTGGCCGCAGGTCTGCTTACGGCGCAAGAGGTAGCGGGCTCGACTCCCGCCGAGGGTCCAAGTCTTTGTATGTTCTGCAAGCATTTTCTCCTTGGTCTGGGTGTTTAATATGTATAACAAAAATATCAATGTACCTAAAAATCACCCTTACAGTGGCAGATCGGATCTTTTGCTGATAGTACGTATGTCTATTATATGTCTAGTAACTGTAACACAAGCTTAGAGCTTACCACGGGGCTAGATGTTGTTGTGTGGAATGACCGGAAATATTTATTTATTTATATTGTGTGTCTTAGAATGTTGTCGAATTCTTCTCCTAATATGTATAGCAAAAATATCAATGTACGTATGTCTTTTATATGTCTAGTAACTGTAACACAAGCTTAGAGCTTACCACGGGGCTAGATGTTGTTGTGTGTAATGACCGGAAATATATATTTATTTATATCGTGCTTCTTAGAATGTTGTCGTCCTACGACTAAATCGTATTGCTATTTAGTTGCTGTTATTGTTGTTTTGCTAGATTCCATGGGTTGGGTGAGAGTCTGTTGAATGACTGGTGCAAATTTAATTTTAATTTATGTCATTTTTAATATTTTAATTTTAATTTAATTTATGTAATTTGTATGTATGTGGACAACCTGTCTGAATAAAGAAACTTTTTGAAGTGAAACTTCTTTAGAATCGTTGTGATTTGAAACCGGATGCAACGGAAGTGGAAATAAGATTAGCTTACCTGTCGGGTAAGCCAATCTTAAACGCTAACTAGGTTAAGCAACTATGCGCGACGCCAGTACTTGGATGGGTGACCACCCGAACAAAATCTTTTTGCATAGTTTTTTTTTCGTTTTTTTTGAAGTGAAACTTCTATAGAATCGTAGTGATTTCAAACCGGATGCAAAAAGATGAAACGGAAATGGTAAGAGACACAAATACAATTTATTTAAAAAACAAAGAGCAAAGAGGTATTGCTGTATTTTATTGATATTATTTTGTAACATACTTTATGTAATACACTTTATTGAAGTTATATAAATAATTACAGATATATATGTTTGTTTCTCTTATCATTTTAGCAGATGCGTTCATTTACCCTTTTATTCTATTCGATATATATCATAATTATAGTTCGTAAGTAGTAGACTCCAATCGTGCGTCGTAGCTGACACACACACTCTTTTTTTATTCATCTTATTCTTTCGTCGATTTACTGAAGATTCACTTCTATCGTGTGTGAATCGCACACACACCTTTTTTTTTATTTTTTATTTAATGTTATTTATTGTTATTTGAGCTTACCTATGATTGCACTGCTGACAGGCGAAGCACTCGAGATGGTAGACGTTGTTGCGCGCGCGCATCACCATCTCGAACGCCGGGATCACCTTGCTGCACGCCGCGCAGTACCCGGTGTTCCCGAATAACCTGCGGGAAATTGTTGTATTGAGCAAATGTGGGGAATTCGGTAAATTGTGATGACTTAGTTAGGTCTGAACGAGATTTAGTATTCTTTGACCAATGAGGTTCGTAATAAATATTCCGTTATAACTGGCAACATTTAAAATCTGACTAGATGCGTGCCGCAATGTTTGGAGAATACCTGTAGATGTATTATATATAAAACATTGTTCTACCAATGTCCAGTTAAACATGTAAGAAATGGTTTGAAACAAAATCTAAATTTAAAATTTAAGAAACAACACCCGATTCCAATGCCTTAATTTCGTTAAAAGTAAAACACCATAATATTTTGTAATGTGGACGTGATGCGTTTTCATATGATACCCCACTCAAGTATATTAGCAGATTTTCGGTTTTCTTTCCCCATAAATTTTAAACGGCTCAACCGATTTTCATTAAACATGTCTAAGAACACCCGCGCCAAACTCACCTTCCATACAAAATAACTAAGTTGAAATCGCTCCATCCGTTCGGGAGCTATGATGTTCCAGACAGACAGACACGTCAAACTTATAACACCCCTCTTTTTGGTCGGGGGTTAAAAAATAAGAGAATTTCGACAAAATTGAATCTACATTATCAGACCCGTTGTGATGAGGGGTAGTAGAGGAAATTTGAATCAAAATACATGTTGTGCCAACCGCACATAATAGATCAAAGGCAAGGATATAATAACCAAATCTATAAAAAATATTTTAATCTTAATTAATTAGATAATTGCGAAATGTTTTCGAAAGAAGATTAAAATATCCACCAATTCAGCCCAGACGGCAATATCGGCAACCGCACTTTAGGCAGTCTTGCCACAGTCGATTCAGAGCTTTCAGCACGTACCACTATATCAGTGAAGCAACCGTCTCTGATATAAAATGCATACCTGAGATAGTCCCTCTTGCACAGAATGAGGTTGGCTCGCGTGTACAAGGTGTGCCCGACCTCCCCGAGCCGGCAGTCGCAGCAGCCGCACTTCAAGCAGTCCTCGTGCCAGAGCCGGTCCAGCGCCTTCAGCAGGTACCGCTCAGTGATTACCTTGTCGCAGCCCGCGCAGATCTGTGACGAGGAAGTATTGTTAAAGGGTTAGGAGAAATGACAATCTATAAGTAAAAATATGTAGAAAAATCTTCCTTCCATTCGCTTCTAAAATCGGCGCAGACGGCTTTGTGCGTAGCAAGTTGTATGAAAAACTGTCTTTGCTGATCGGTCAGCGTTATTTTAAAAGGTTAGGTCGTTGACTCTCTAACTTTCACAGTTCTTGAGATACAGCCTGAAGACAGACAGACAGACAGATGACGAAGTCATAAAGGTCCAGTTTTACCCATTGTGTAACCCTAAATAGCACGTCAAACTCAACATGCATACATACACCATACAGATTGATACGTGCCTATCCGTCAGCGCCGATGGTCAGCCTGACACGGAAATCAGCCTTAAGGTAGTTGTTGGTAGTTACCTGAGGCTGCGGCGGTGGCTGTGCGGGCGTGGCGCCGGCCGCCTGGGGCTGGGGCAGCGGGGAGGCCCGGGCCTCCTTCGTCACCTCCATGCCGAGCAGGTGGGAGCCCAGCGTCGGACTGCCGCCGCTCGCCTGCTGCGGCGCCCTTCTTTCGCACTGCTGCCAATGGAAATAACTCAGGTTAATTATATATGTGGAGGTTTTGTCTGTTCACGTCCGTAAGTGGTAACCCTCTGAATCCTTACACGTGACCTCCGGGTGGTGCTAAGAACAGTCTCTGGTGGTAGGCTTCGGCCGCGGCTTGTCACCACCCTCCGGGCTGGGCCAGTGCGTGAAGCGATTTTTTCGTGTTTCGTAATGTGGTCCGGAGAAGCCATGGCATCTTCTAGGCCTTCATGCTCCATCTTAGACCACATCTTCACTTTACATCAGGTGAGATTGTGGTCAAATGAAGGATTACCAACAATAAAAAAAAAAAAAAATCTTAATATATATAAATCTCGTGTCACAATGTTTGTCCTCAATGGACTCCTAAACCACTTAACCGATTATAATAAAATTCGCACACCATGTGCAGTTCGATCCAACTTGAGAGATTGGATAGTTTAAATCTCAAATTATAGTCGCAATTTTAATTTATTGCTAATTATTTGTCTGTTATTATCTACAGGTTAACAAATGTGTAAAATAAATGTATTTTTATAGGTTGTCTATGATTTTTCTTGATAAGCTATTCATACGTGGTGGTAATATACTCTTTGAGTTATTGTCTATGTCTCGAAAGTTCAATATTCATTTTATAGGTTGTCTATGATTTTTCTTGATAAGCTATTCATACGTGGTGGTTATATACTCTTTGAGCTATTGTCTGTCTCGAAAGTTCAATATTCAACATAGTTTTCAATCATTCATTGGGCCGCTAGTCTAATATTAATTATATAAAATTAACGTGTCACAGTTTTCGTTGCCATACTTCTCCGAAACGGCTTGAACGATTCTCATGAAGTTTTGTGAGCATATTGAGAATGTCTGAGAATCGGCTTACATCTATTTTTCATTTTTCAAAACAACGTTTGCTGGGGTCAGCTAGTATACTATAATAATGTCTCATACAGACACCTGTAGCCTCTATGCGAAGCCACATGAGTGAACACAGTTCGCAACTAGACACAACTTGCAGACTAGTACTAAGCGCCTCGCAAGTGTTCAAATTACAATTAGACTGTACGAGATTTAGGAAACACGTCAGGGGCATTTAGCAAAATATTTCTTGTGATGCCCTTTTGACGCATTGCAAGATTTAATAGCAACAGGGCAACAAGGGCTTTTAGATTCTTTATCATTGACAAACACAGAAGTAACATTCTTTTCACATGTTAAATTATGAGACGGGTCGAGAGTTCCAATGTTATCAACTTGAAAATTGTAATCGAATTGAATCCGAGATTGAGCAATCTTAGTCAAACTCATTCGAATCGATTCAAACGTTAATTATTTCCTTATTCATGTTTATAAATACCAATTATTCGATATCCGGTCATTATTAAATCCATATTTCACAGCAATCAACACCGAACAGGTTTATGCGGCATTAAATACGGACCATAAAATAGCCGAACAGAAACGTTTCGAGAAAAATTAGTGCAAGTACTGATGCGGTTAATGAGAACGTGAAATAGGAGCTGTGGCCGTCGGGGCCAATAATGTACCTGCGGGCGAATAGTGCAATTAGTTGGGCCAACAACATATGGCGTACAACGAAATAATCAACAATGAAACACTGTATAAGCCATTGTTAAGATTCATAAATAAAAAACCGCTTTATTAGAAACTGAATTTCTTAGAGAGAAGTATTTTCTCGGTGGAAATTTAATTTCTTGAGTAGTAGAATTTCTAGGTAAATCTTCTTAATATATAAAATTCTTGTGTCACAGTTTTCGTTCCCGTACTCCTCCGAAACGGCTTGACCGATTCTCATGAAATTTTGTGAGCATATTGAGTAGGTCTGAGAATCGGCCAACATCTATTTTTTATTTTGCAAAACAACGTTTGCTGGGATCAGCTAGTGTTATATAGAATTACTAGCTGACCCCCGCAAAGGTTGTTTTGCAAAATGAAAAATAGATAGTAGCCGATTCTCAGACCTTCTGAATACGCATATAAAATTTCATAATAATCGTTTAAGCCGCTTCGGAGGAGTGTGGAAACTGTGACAGGCGAATTTTATACATGAGATAAAATGCTGGTTTCAAAGTTTATCAATTTCAAAATAGCCTCTGTATTTATTTCCATTAATAAAACAACAATAACAGTTGACATACCTCCAAATGGGTGAATTGTTCATCTAAATGGAATTCAATCACTTTACATTAAGTTTTTAGCAAAAAGCTCTACAGAAATAGTAGAACCCTTAAATAGGAAAACTATAATTGCTTCCGTTTCTCGCAAAATGCTAGTTTAAAACAATCGCGCGGACAGTCACGTTTAATTATTAACCTAAATGCGGACTAAATACGATTCAGTTTTTCGCAACCGATTCTGTGCGACCTTTCTGGTTTTTTATTCGTGCGATTTAGTTTTCTGGTACAACGGAACCGAAAATTAGAAGGCAGCGTGCCCGAAACAATGCTGGGAAAGGGACGGAGCTAGGAACATTGTTTGGGGAAATTTAAGTTGTATAAAAAAAACAATTCATTAGAAGCTCAGTTTTTATGTATGTATAAAAATCATGAGGAGTAGTAGGTATACATAAGGAATTATTTATAATTGAATATCATTAATAGTGATATATTTTTCGTAGATGAACAGAAAATCTATCATAATATTATAATGTGACTACTCTAATAAGATGGACAGATAATTGAAAATTTAACTACCTCCAATCATCTGTCTTAACTGTTAATGTAAATTATGCATTATTTTCTACGTTCTATGTACTAAGCTTAATTTACTATGTGAAGCGATACCAGTGTGGTCTATAGTGATCGTCTTGCTATTTATTCACTATAAGTGTTAATTATATATGCCATAGTGCATCCAATTATCAAGATATTGATAATTACCGTCGAAAATGCTCACACAACTATCTCCCAGTTACAAGGAATACCGAAATAAGAATAAAACTAGTTTCTTACTCTTTGTGTACATAGACTTTGTGCCCATATTGGGTTTTTTAGCCCCTTTGCTACCCCTGGGTCCACCCCTGCCCACGTGTGGGCACCGCAGCCTCGTGACGAATGGCCCGCGTATTTTTGTTTTGGAGAATACGACCCCGTAAATAATGGAGGCGGAAGTACGCACTGCTTTGGTAATCGTGTCAATAGTAAGGAAACGATTGCATTCAGTACTGGCTGTTTGTGACAATCCCGGCTAATAAAATAAATGTGAGAAATAAACTTCCTTTTTACCCTATACTTTTTTGTTTTTGTTTTTAAATTACCTTGTATTTTTAATGTAATCCATAGCTAAGCCTAGTTTTAAGAAACCTATTCACTGTTTTATAAGTTGTTGAATAAACTATAAATTTCGATTTCTATTCTATTTTCTTTACTGGCTGATTTTTGTCTGACAACCCCTACTAATAAAATAAATATGTGAAACAAACCTCTTTTTCTTACTGTTTAAGTCTGAAACCTTCTTTCGCATTTTCGAATGTAGAACATTTCCGATTATTTTTATGAATGTGCGCTTTTGTTCCATGATTACAAAATTTCACAATAAAGATAATAATGACAGATGTGAAATTTGTCACTAAAAAAATTTGCAAGCCACTTTTGTCTTAAACCATTTGTTTAAAAATTAAAGCCGTTTCCGATCAAAAGCATAGAAGCGATCGTGAATAATAAGTGAGGCGTGACAGCGACACGCCGCGCCACTCGGCGGAGACGAAATTAGACGAAAAACAACAAAAATAATAAAAAAACAACGAAAATGGTCCATTACTGACCCCGGACGGCGTGTACGCACGAATTCGGATTTAAAGTGAAACGCTACAAAATTCGCTCAAATTCGTTTCTGTGAATTTCACTAGATACAATTTCGATAATTATTTTCCGTGACAGATTGTTGAAGATAATAAAATCAACATTCAAGATTTAATTCTTTTTTTTATGTAAGAAAAAATAGGTGGAATGTGGACATAATAAATAGAGGTACAATGATATAAAATGTAGTAAAAGTATTTGGTATTGGTACCTGTTTGTTATTTTCGGATCTTACTTCTCTCGCAAGTATAGCTGCACCCCATAATATGTGACATTATTTTTTTAATTTCATGTTAAACATAACCTGCTTTTGGGTAAACTGTCTTAGTTTAATATCTATAGCGTCTACTTTACCACTCATTGAACCAATTAATAAATCAAATATTTTGAATTAGGAATTAAATAAAATGTTTCACAAAATAGAATAGATTTCGAAATACAAATACAAACTTTTTCGAACGTTTTAGGCCTACAACACACCAACAACAACTTTATAATTTTTAATCTGTGAACTCCCTTCGCACAGTGCAGTACAGAATGCTAAAGTCTTAATGAGCGTGACGTGAACGCGTGAAAAAGCCTAACTCAATCACAAGCAATGGCGGATTGCATTACCTCTTGAATGGAAAAGTGCTGTAGGATTGTCAATTTATTCCTTTTTACGTCCGCCTGTAAAGGGTTTAGGATTACTTTATTCAGGAACTTTCAACGAACTTGTTTTTTTTTATAATTGAGCTTCTGTTGAATGAACAGAAATATTCGACGCCATTTTATAGTTTTGAGTATTTTTAGAGGGTGTTTAGCAACAATTTAAAAAATAAACTTATAAAATCCTTACCTATATTTGAAAAAGCAAAAGTATATTTGGGGATGTTTATTACTTTTTTCACGCTCACACGGCTTAACGTATTCGTATGATACTAAGAATGTCTAAAGCTAAAGGGGGTTTTAATTGCCTAATTGATTGAAATAATCGTAAAATTACAAAATATTCTGAGTTTTCCAATTGTAAAACTTTAATTATAATAATTATTAATTCACCCACTCCATTAAATCCGAAAATACTATCAACAACATTTTATCATTCCATTCGTAAGTGGCATTATCCCATTAAAACTACCACTGCCCACTAGAGGAGCAAAACGCAAACCTCCGCGCATTAAAATAATTCACGGCGACACAATGCAGCAATTCCAGTAATTCACTTTAATGCATTTTACCTGAATGTGCATTAAACAACGTCAGCCAAAAAACCTTTATGGGCCTATAGTGGACGCGGCCCTGGGACCACAGACCGCGATTATGCAAACATACCGGGACCAAAACTGCGGAAGTTGGCTAAACCCCGCTGTACACTGAAGCGTTAGGTTGGACCTGTGTTGTTTTTGTAAGTGTAATTTTATGATTTAGGCTGGTTTTTTTTTTATTCTAATTTATTTGTAAGGACTTTTGTCATACAATGACCATGTCAGTCAGGCTGATTTAGTATCACATATTTTATTATCGGCTCAGCGCGTAGCAATTTGTATGGAAAAACTGTACGTAGTCAGCGCTCGTCGGTTGGCGTTATTCTAAAAGGTTTCTATAGCGACCATGCAGAATTATTAAACGAGTTGGATTCGACACTTAATTTTACATAGATAGACATCTCTTAGTGTACAC
Organism: Gymnoscelis rufifasciata; assembly: GCA_929108375.1. Lineage (NCBI taxonomy): Eukaryota > Metazoa > Arthropoda > Insecta > Lepidoptera > Geometridae > Gymnoscelis > Gymnoscelis rufifasciata. The sequence goes on along the minus strand of OV815302.1, from coordinate 2,702,805 downwards.
AACGAAAATCATACAAAAAGTAATAAGACAACACATCGGAGTGCAAAGGCTGGCCTTATCGCTGTGAGCGATCCAGGTAACCTTTGGATGAAAGACATAGAACGACAAGAAGATATTTTAGTTGAATTATATTAGAGCATTTAAAGACATGACTCACATTACAAATTACCATTTTATCAAATGAAACAAATGAGTGTTAAAAAAAACAAAAACATTGTCATGTGATACTCAAGTTGTACTTATTTAAGTTGTATGTTATATTAAACAATAATTTTACAAAGGAAAACCACTTCAATCGAAACCATTGGAAATATATATATCTAGTCATATTCAATAGTTGACTTCTTCTGCATGATATAATTAATAATGATGATGTAACCTAAAGCATTCCCCTACACAACGGTTCAGCAGACGCCCAACCTTAATTGATCATGAAGTAGCCAACTAATGCGAGAATAGCGCTAATTCTGGGGGTAATTAGCGATACCGCGCTAATGAATCACTGAATGCAGTCCCTGGCGAGGCGAGGACAGTTGGAATGTGTCCTCAAGAGTACTGTTATACTGCTTAGTACTAAAAACTATACATTTTTGGCTGTGACATATAAAATAAATATATCCAGACAACCCACATGACAACATTTAGCCCCAGGGTAAGCTCTAAGCTTGTGTTACGGGTACTAGACATTTGATATCTATAATCTATTTAGAGGTATTTCAATTTCAATTTATTTATTTACCATAACGTTATATTACATAACAGGCAAGTCAAAACATACAACATAAAAACATTTATACTAACATTAGTTATACATAGGTACTTATATTTAAACACAATGATTGGCTAAGAATTTGAAAATGAACAACTCATGTATTCTGCAACGCTATAAAAAGGATGTGACTGAAAAAATATTTTTAATTTATGTTTAAATGTTTGTAAGGGAAGTTGAATAATTTCAAATGGCAACTTATTTTTAATGGCAAAAGGTAGGGGAGACCGAGGATGGTTGTGACAATTTTTACTTAAAGGACCATATCTCAATAAATAATCATGCCACAATTATGAAATCTAAGCCTAAAGATACCTCAATTCTTCCTTTATTAAAAACAGTCATGAAAGTTAATGAAGGTTATAAAGTTTCTCAGAAAATCGGCGAAAATTGAATCAACTCCCTTTGTCACAACTCTCCTCACACCGAGGTAAGTTGTGACAGGTACCGGGGTAAGTTGTGACAGTTAAGTATCTACACTATACTTGGTAGACAAAAATACTTTTAGAAACAAAATCCAATATTTTTTTTTAAATACTTTAATTATCATTGAGTATAATTTTTGGAAATACAAACATTAAGATAACGAGCACTACATATTTTATAAGTAAATTATAGCAATATTACGAGATCAGTTATTATAAAATCAGTTAAAAATATTAATCTAATCTGATAAAAAATTATGCAGCTCACCCCCAGTGCAATCTTCGTGAGACCAGCCTTTGCATTCCAGGCACTGAACCCACTTCTCATTGGATCTGCTACTGGCATAGGATTCAAGGCAACACAAGCAAAAATAATAATTATCTGCGGCATTTCGAAGATTTTGATGTCTTTTTCGTTCGTTTTTATTAACTTTTAAGTAACTTTATAGGAAGTAGTCTTCATAGTAGTAGGAGTCTTAGTAGGAAGTTATTATTGTATAAATAAAATAATAACTTCATTCATAGAACATAACAGACAATCCATAGTGACATGTTTTTGTATGAGCAACGGATGTTGATAAGAATTTGTGGGCGGATCTAGCAAAGTCACACGTTTTTATTAAATGGTATTGTGTACACGAGTTATTATTAAAAAGGGTTACAAATTACGTGTAATTAACATATAATAAAAAATACGCCTTTATTTAATAGGGAATAGGGGCTGGTGACGCATCAATTTAGTACAAATCGCACGAAAGCTTTACGTAGCGCAAAACATCAATGCACTATAAATAATATTTTCAATACTATACAAAAATTCATTATTGCAACACCACAATATAGGAACATTCATAGGAGATACATAATATTAGATACAGTGACACAATGGGCGGCCTTATCACTAAAAGCGATCTCTTCCACGCAACCCTTGGATGGATCTGAAAATTATTAACAAGAGAGAGTTGTCTTTATTTTTTGTTTGCATTAAAAAAATTACACTTAATTTTTTTTTATTAATCTAATTATGAAACTAATTGTTTTTTTTTGTTATTTACCCTATACGAGCCGGATTCAGCATTTTTATTTATGTTTTTCGATATATTTAAAGTCAGCTATCTATTCAAATAATTTGAGAATCTTTTGATGCGAAGCACTATTACCTGAAAACCTACTTAGTTAAGTACTTAAGTAGGTACAAGTCGAAAAAATCTCGCACCTTCACACATATCTGAGTAAAAAGCAAATAAATGTCATTTTTACTGGCAATTTCTTATCTGTCCATAGAACAGTCTAGAAGTGTAAACAATATGGGCGACTCATCAAGAAGATGCGAGGCTGCGCGAAGTGCGTGTAATCAAGATCAGTGCATCAGAGCCGGTTACGTCGAGCAAAGTGATTGAAACTGGTGGACGCGACTTTTTGTTGCGACTAATTATCTCCATACTACACCTAGGGTTCTGTGTTGTGGAAACAGTTTATACACATTTTGCTTTAACAAATGAAACGAAATACAAGACCTTTTTAAATAAAGACAGCCTGATGACACACGGGCGTCACAGTTATAGGGTCAATTTAACTTTTGGGTAAGGAACGACAAAAAGACTCGTGTCATAATTAAAATATTAAAGTATAATTACTCTTTTTCTACACTTATTGAATTAAAAAATATTATATTTCATAAATTAACTAATTATTTTCAAATGTACTCAACACACTTATTATAATCAAATATTTTTGTAACTGAGCTGAACTGGCATAGATTTTATTATTAAATATAATAAAGCAGCAAATTTAACCAGAACTTAGAAAATGTGCAAATATCTATACCTTAATCAATCGTTTTATGTCTCAAAAAATATTTTTTGTATTTCTCAGAGACATCGTTTGTGCTGTTAACCAGTATTTTATGTAAGATATATTTTATGAATTTCTTTCAATTTTTGTAACCAGCTTAAGTTGGACGTCCTCAAACTAAATGAATGATTTAAAACCGCGTGTAGTTTACAACAGCTTAACAGGAAACCTTCAAGAATGGGCATGCACACAGGATATAGCAAGTCTGATAGCTCACTTTCTAAACATAAGATATGATCTCATAAATTTCACCTACTAGTATCTAGAAAGTTATCGTAGGATTTAATCTTAGGTTTTGCTTGCTTGTTAACTTGATTTAATGTCGCGACCAGAAGTCGCGGCTTATACGAGCTGTCGGCTAACCTTGGAAGTGCATGCGACCGGCCGCGGAAGAACAACTTACGAAAGCAATCTGCTAAATATGTACCTCGCGATCTGGAAGATGCTCTACTTGGATTCTGTTATCTTGTTTCGAGAAATTAAGAATAGAACAAAGAAACGTGTTCCTACTTGTTTGTATATGAAAAAGTTATTTTTTACCAAAAAACTTTAAAGGTAATTTTATTTTCAATTGTTTTATCCTTATTTTACTGAGAACACTGTTTATAATATGTCTCTAAATAAACCTTGCGAATCTTATCCAACTATGTTGAATACAACTACTATGATATGTTTTTAAACACTTTTATTGTCTCATTGATTAATTAAATTTGATATTTATGAATTAAACTTCGATTTAGGAGTTTAAACTGGTTTAAGTATAACTTATATATTTTATAATGAGAAATTACAGACACGTATAACACCGATCGTGGAGCACAGACAAAGAGAGTAAGGTGTCAATTACATTAAATACTCTGTCCATGTAAGCTTGTGCTTCTAAGGAAATAAATGTATTGACTTTGACTTTGAAAAATAAGTCGGCAAATTTTGACAAGTTAACGTATATTTTATTTTGCTTTTCATCCGTCTTAAACTTTTTTAATGTATATAAATATATTTTTAACGAACAGAAGTAAGTTCTCGCGTATTTTTCAGTTATCGCAAGTATTTGTGATACCACGCAGTTTTGTAATTACTCTACCTAATTACGTATTAACCTACTTAGTTCATTAGTTAATTTCACAATATTAGGCTCTTTTAACTTGTTCGTGAATCACGCAGGTTATAAAATGGTTTTATTGTTTTTTACCACATTTTATTTGTCCTAGAACGTGCTTTTTAGAATTATTTAAAATATTTATTGTTCGTGCAGACGGGCCTTTGGTGCGATTTTGTGTTTTTTCTTAAGAATTTGTGTTTATTTGGCTTTACGCGTTTTATCTTTAATCAATAATAAAACCAATGTTTTTTTTTCTTCTAATAAAAGTTGAATTTAACTAAGTAATAATAGGAAGAACGACATCTTATATTTATTACTAACTTTTTGTTTGCAGCAGTAATGCCTATTTGAAATAATTATTTAACTATTTCACTAATTGATTTTTTTAGGAGGTTTTTTCTGTTCACGTCCGTAAGTGTTAACCCTCTGAATCCTTACACGTGATCTCCGGGTGGGGCTAAAAACAGTCTCTGGTGGTAGGCTTCGGCCGCGGCTTGGCCCCTCCGAACCCTGCGGGCTTACTTCTAGCCCCATCTTAGAACACATCGTCAATTCACATAAGGTGAGATTGTGGTCAAATTAAGGCATAAATATCATAAAAAAATTGATTACTTAACTAGAATAATGTTGTCGATTATTCTTATTTATCCATAGCAAATTTTATCATTATTATTTCAGCCGTAGGACAGCGACAAGAATTATTTCGTGAAGTAGAGCAACATCCCTCCGTACCAAGTTGGCTGAATTATTTTGTTCCCGTCTCGTTACTTCCCGCGTTTCCGCAGGTGTGGCAATCATATTGTCTACCAGGGGAGGGGGGGACACCAGGGGAGGGAAGTATTCTTTAATCTTGCTGATGAATTATGATTAACAGAGTGCACTCAATTCTATTAGATGCGTTTGAGTTGGACTTGAGGGTGATCTAATGGCATTATTTTTGTTGAGTTTCGATCTGTGTGGTGTGTTTCGTTTGGCTTTACTATTTACAAAGGTTTAGGTTTAGTTTTTACTACAGACTATTTTATCTCGTTGAAATTTTACTCGAACCGATGTGCACGAAAGCAAAATTGTTTGTTTATTCGCTCTATATTTGAAGTTATTTAACTGATGTATTTTATCTTTTCTATCGTAATATTGTTTTTGAAGCATGATAAATATTTGATATATAATAAGTTTCCTAACATAGTCTAAGTCTTAATATAAGTAAAAGTTGTAATGTCCGAACGGGACACCTAAATTGTCACCGCATGAAACAACGAATAAATTAATATGAAGAAGCAAAATATTACCAACAACAGCACATGTTCTCGTAACCAGAGACGAAGGAAGTAAGTCCATCATAAACCCAGTCTCGTTTTACATTTCGACATAAATTTTAATTAGTCATCAAGCAGGTACAAGATAACGAGCCACGCTAATTACCGCGAGAACATCCAGTTGACGAGACCACCCACACAGGTAGAGATCGAATGACCGAAAAATAGTGATTTTGCCGAAAATAAGAAAAACGGAACGTAACGTAAGCATAGCTAGAGGTGGTCTGTTTACCGAAACCCGAATTGATTTGGCCGAAAATAAGTCAAATTACTAAGTAGTAGTACTAACTGAACGATGGATATCCATCGTATAAATATATGATGATAAATAAGTATGTTTAATTTGTGTGTTTTTTGTATTTTATTTTTGACGTTCCTATGATTAGTAAAAGTAAGAGGTGATATTATTGACCTTAAGCCGAATCAATTTGGCCGAAAATTTAATGGCGGACAGACAATATTTTATTGTTATAAATAAAGCCAGTAGATTTGAAAAATTGCCTACGTATATCAAAGGTTGTAAATTGAAAAAACAGCTATTAATCTGTCTTCATTCACATGTTTTAAACGTTGGAAAAGTTTGTATACTATAAGAAACATACCAACCTAAAGATTGTTAAAATTATCTATTCGGCATGAATAAACTCAGGTGCATAAAGTATAGAGCCCCGAAAATAGCCGAAAGTTATCAAACAAATTGTACAATATATTCGTGCTATATTCACACAAGCCCAACTCTATTGTCATAGCTGCTATAGTTATAGCGCGGCTATGGCGTAACCGCGAATCTGTCGCGGAATTTCGTTAATGCCATATTGCCCACCCGAATCGTATCACCACCACGCAATAATATATAGTCCGAGAGCTTGACTGTTAATTTTATGAAATAAAAAGGAGAAATGATTGTTTTCAGTAACAAAAAATATAAATAGTTTAACCTAAAAAGTGAGGTTTAGCATTTATTTAAAATCAATAAGACAAATCATAAAGTTTACAAATCAGTTGAAAATCAGTTCAAATAAGACTCAATGTCTCCTTTTAAGTATGTTTATTATATTATAGCGAGAAGAACTCACTCTTCCTTGATACTTAAACGTATTGATTAAATGTTTACAAAACAATATATTTTAGGCGGTTTAAAGTTGAAAAGAGATAAGATTTACAAATATTATTATAAAAATACAATGTATTTAAACTTAAAATCTATGAAATATTTAAATTTTGAAGTGAAATATGAATTACTTAATAGAACCATGTTTTTGGTTTAATAGCTATCTAACCAATATTTGAACTTTTTTGGTTCAATTCTGCATGTTTGTTTGTTTGACTGTATTACTTTTCATCCAGCGAGCGTATCAATACATGGAATCAATCAGTTTTAGTTGAAAAAAATTCTCAAAATCTTCAAAATTTACCAACGCTTTATAAAAAGTCCGAAGATATTATTTTAAGTAACATAATATTCCTTTTATAATAGCCAACACGGGTTAAAGAAAAAAAACAAAATATTAATCTGTGTATAAGACTCCTAAAACATTAGAATATCACAACTAACAATACCTACCCAATCCCACATATAACGTAAGCAAACACCCTTTATCCCCCAAACTGTCACCACATCGCATTAATATAACGAAATTCAAACATTAATACCTCGAAACACAATCACGGATGGTCGGTTAATCGAGTTAGCTGCTATTCGGTTAAGCCCTTATCGGTAATCTCGCCCATTGTCTGTGTGATCATGAGGGCTATATACTGGCAATTTGCCCTTAAGGGGTATATACTGGTAATTTGCCCCTTTAGGGGTACACAGGCAATTTTGCCCCCTAACGGCTATCTTTGCTTCGCATTCGTACCTTTGAGCTCTTCGTTTTAACGACGCCTTTTGAATGTTATGGCGTCTTTACAATTCTACTGTAATTTTAGTTGATAACAAACTGGTGCTGTAATAAAAGAGATATCATTGTTATCAGCAGTAATAAAGTTTAAAAGTCATCATTTCAGCCGTAGGGCGTCCACTGCTAGGCTTGGCCTGCCTCAAAGATCTCCAGTTATTTCGGTTGGTAGCGGCCTGCATCCACCGCGAACCCGCAGTCTTTACCAAATCGTCATTCCATCTTGTAGGTGGACGTCCTACGCTGCGCTCGCCGATTCAAAAAGTATTTAATCAATTATCATAGATAATTGAAGGAATTCAGTACATATTAATCAAATAATCAGTATTCGATTAGCTCGCTCAACCAAATTGAACTTTAGTACTATCTGTTACTTAAACCTATAACACAGCTACTTTACAAATCGCAACAAAATACAAGTGGCAATAGCGAAGCCCAAAATAAAGTTCCTGACATTCGATGTGAAGTGAAAACTGATATATTTCTATAAAATTGTTTTCCAGCATTCTTTTCAAGATACCCAGAACGGTGAGTCAGGTTGTAAAAGTAGGAACTAACTCGCCATTGACGTCCGGTCTGCTGTATAAAGCAAACTTTATAGTTTTGTTTTTGGCAGTTTTGACAGCTCCTTCTATCTACTTATTTGTTCGTGGTTAAGTTTAAGTTGGTGTTTGACGGTTATCTACGGTGGTATAGGATTCTGACCGCTTTCAAACTAAGGTTTAACTTTTAAAGTTGTAGAATAGTTGGTAAATGCCCTGTGCATTTACGGGGAGTCTGTGTTTTCATTGATTATGAGTAAAGATACTAAATAAAATAAAAATTGCTTGACAATCTACACAGCAACATCTAGCCCCGTGGTAAGCACTAAGCTTGTGTTGCGGGTACTAGACATCTGATATGCTTAATATAATAGGCATACATATGTATATAGATAAATTGTACATTATACCTATAAAAAATACAGTAATAGGCGGATTTGTTTACAAATTTCAGTAACAGATAGAGTGATTCAATAGGAAGGCATACATATAAGTATAATATGCATTTCAAGAGTTTGAAGAACATGTGACATTCACAAACCGGCACCTGGCCAGAGCGTCGTGAAATAAGGGATAATCTCTCTTGTCAAGAGAGAAGTCCCTGTGTCCCAGCAATGGGAACGTAATGGTGTTATATGCAAAGTATCCGTACAAAGATCAATAGTCAAGACTTTATATAAATATATTGCCGGACAATCCACATAGCATCATCTAGCCCCGTGGTAAGGGTATATAATACAAGCTTGTGTAACGGGTATAAGATATCTGATATACTTAATATAATAGGCATGCATAAATATATTTTTATCACACATATTAAACTAGAGGTATAGAAGAGCAGATTATTATTAGAACAGTCTCTGGTGGGAGGCTTCGGCCACGGCTTGTCACCACCCTCCGGGCTGGGCCAGTGCATGAAACGATTTTTTCGTGTTTCGTAATGTGACCTTCTAGGTCTTCATGCTCCATCTTATACCACATCGTCACTAAACATCAGGTGAGATTGTGGTCAAATGAAGCCTTATTTACATTAAAAAAAAAAAAAAACACCCAGATCAAGAAAGTGCGCGCAGAACATACAAACACTTTACCTTTCAGCGGGAATAGAACCCTCTTGCGCCGCAAGCGGTTCCTTGCCCACTGCGCCACTGAGGCAGTCTTTAAGTTTCTCTAGGATTTCTCATTATTACTATTATTTTTATTATTATTATTATTTTTCTCGTCTTGAATCATGTTCAAATAAAAGATTCCAGTATTGCAGCCGTTATAACCGATCATCGGTGAAACAACATCATTGTCTCATTTCGCATAAACATTCAATTTTACTCGCTGCATTGTTCTAGTCGCTGTGTTTGTCGGTTCATCATTGTGTATTGTGTACTTTCTTACTTGTTGACTAATCTTTGTATAACCAGTCATTGATTTACTTTTAGATTAAAATTACTTGTCTTGAATTACTTTTAAATTGAGTTGAAATATATTTGACTGATTTGAATAAAAAAATACAATGAATTTGATTAAAACTAACGATACTTCAGTTAATGATGCAAAATAGTCATCTAAATTTATATAAGATAAAATATTTTTAGCATTCGTTCGTCACTTCTACTTTCTTCTCACTTCGTCATTTTGTGTACGACAGAAAAAACATGATAACTTAAACAGCGTTGCTATCTATTTTCAAACGACGAAAAAATACTGGGAGATACTCAATTCGACGCGTATTCTCTTTTCTGTTTTTTTCACTTGAACACAGTATCCAATAAAATTTATAAAATTTATTACATAATTTCTTCTATAGAAACTCAATTTTTGCTACATCTTGACAGTATAATAGACACTTCACACAATATTTCCTGTCAGTGTTAAAAAGCGGTTTGACAACTCTCTCAACTGCGTACTTCACATGAATAATAATACACTGATAGCGTTACCAAAAGTCTAATTAGGCTGATTGTATTTTAATTAGTCAGCTAATGGAGGCAATTAGACACATCCACGTTTCATTATAAGTAATTTCTTTAATAGCTTCGACGGGCTATTAATTTAAGTAATGCTTAGAACTATTGGCCTGTTTAAATATTCGTTGTGTGATATGCAAACATATAGCTTTATTTAATTTTGTAATATTAAGGCATTAAAATATTTGCGAGTTACTTCAGTAAATTTGTTTTTCACTATGACCTATTTTGACAATATTGTCTAATAGGCATGTTGACAACATTAAAAATGGTATTCTGTATAAACAGTATTAGCCCGTCCAAAAATACCATACACATTTTTTTTTTAAAACGAAACGTTAATCCAATATAATGTGTGATTTTTCGTTTAAAAGTAAAAAGATAAAATAGCCTATTGTCAAAAATAGTCTATTATTATAGTCTCTATTTAATAGATGCAAAACAAAAATATTATTTTCATTGATATTTTTGTAAATTAAAACTTAAGCCTCAGAGATTCGATCAATGACATATTATTGACACAATGCGTCTTTTCCATTTCTAAATAATTTTCATATGAATCACTGGAAATCGCAAAAAAAATATTAAGCTTGTCACGTCAAAAAGGTTTTACTATCAAAGACAACTGAAGGGTTAATAATCAATTACAAAAATCGATAATTCAATAAAGTGATGATAACACTTTACAAATACAAATAAATACAAATTACGCGCAACGCATTACGTTACGTGCCATCGTTATAACGTTACATCGTTAACTAACATAACGATAACGTTATTGATACAGCGTCTTTACGGCATTATAAAAACAAACGTTTCGTATTAATTATTGACGCATCTCAATCGTATAATATTTGATAGCTGTTGTAAAATCCGAACGATCGTCGTCATAATTTATGAAGCGTGTTATAGCTGAGTTTATGACAATTGTGTCTGTTTGTATGTCTCTTTTTTGGGGGTCTTCCTTGAGTCAGTGTGTAAAATTAATGTTACAACGGCCATTTCATTTGTTATTACCAAAATTGATGCCGCGGATTGGCAACGACAACAGTATTAACAAAATATGACTTAGTCGAGACTCGAAACCCTTAGTTTTTTGGTGGATGATATACGCTTCCAAACGAAATAATTAGGACATTAATGAGGGAGGCCCATGTGAACATCCTATACCTGAAATCATAATTATAATGAATGTAAAGACTAAAGCTAAGTTCTGAAGCTAAGAGCTAATTATAAAAATTGATTCTAAAGGCGGAGTAACAGCTATAAGTTGGAGAAAAACTTTTCAATCCCACTAAAAGGGACTGTTTTGTGTCAGGCGTCTCGTCTGGTTATCGGTCGGTAATGTATGGAGCCTCGGCTTTATTTTATAACTCACTTCACGTAATAGACCCGGTTTAATTCACTTTGCTGTAATTTGAGTAGCTGTTATTAGTTGTAACTTATAACAGTTATAAGAAACGGTTTGCTGTGGTATTTGCTAACCCCAACCCTATTTGTGTTTATATTCTACAGTTTTACTCTACTCATAGTAAACTTTTTTCACATACCATAACTAAGCAAACTTTTGCAATTTGAATGATGACTAATATACTATACTTAATAACATATACATTTGAAGTTAATGATTATTTCCTTTGGTAATTATCCGTTTTTAATTATGGTTAATACCATTACATCCATTACATAAGATCCATGTAAGGCATAATTAAAAGTTGCTTATGTTGTAACCTTTATCCTATTCATCATCATCATAAGCAGCATACGTTCCCACTGCTAGGGACAGGGACACTTCTCTCTTGTTATTAAAAAAACCGTACTTTTCTCTAGTTATTTACAAAAATTACAAATAAATCTGTAATTTGGTTGTTGGACCTCTAAAATCTCGAGAACTATTAAAAAAAATGTTAGATTTAGATAAATTTTATTGCAAAGGGTTTTCTTACGTAAACATCAAATAATTACTTACACAATCAGCAGTGGGCATTATATGGCTAAAAGTAATCAAAGTAATGACTTCTATACAATCTCGCTGAGTGGATTAGCTATATTCAATTACTACGACAGTTCTGATATTATGCAGTCCCCAAACGTACTGTCAGGTGGCTGGGGGTATGGTTGCGGACAATTTTAGAAGATTGAAGAATCGCAAAAGAAAGATTCGATCGTGAAAGATTTACCACTTCGTTAATTCAGAACGTTTGATTTTCAAGTTGTTGTCATATTATTTTCATTTTATGATTCTTGTTGCTATATTTGAGTTCATTGACAGATACAAGTACTTAGAATTATTTAATTTATAGTTATAATACAATACAAAAAAAATATGAACGTTACACCATTTGCATTAGTCTTAAGTCAGTTGATATTTTCTAATATATACAATTTCCATGACACAATGTTATTTACCGTACGCCTCCGAAACGGCTTTGGATTTGAAATTTGGTACCAAACCTTATACCTAATTTACCAAATTACCAAATTTTATATGCGTATTCGGTAGGTCTGAGAATCGCCTACTATCTAGTTTTCATTTAGCAAAACAACGTTTGCTATTACGTTATTATAACGTTTAAATATTTCCAATCCAACCAACAACATCTAGCTCCGTTATAAGCTCTAAGCTTGTGTTACGGGTCCTAGACTTCTGATATACTTAATATAATTAGGCATAGATACATCGATATTTTTTATTATACATATTATACGTATGAGTCGTAAAAACAAATTTTAAGGTATCCTAAGGAATTCCACTAGAATCGAAATAACTTGAAATCTGTGAGGAACATCTATATTCAGCAGTGGCAGTCCTACGGCTCAAATCCTGATGATGATGGTAACTCCCATTAGTTGACACAACATCGAACAATGAACAAGATCTTCTAGCAATTTAGTCAAACTTGCTTGTCCGAAAATCAAAGAGGTCATAGGTCTAAATCCGGCAAGGGACCTCCCACACCCAAAACAATATTAATGATGTATATATATAATAGCTAATATTATTATCATAAATACATAATATATACGTAATCTGATTGGCCGAGTACCAGAGCCATCGAGCCCCCTAATGCAATGAGTCCGGCCCAGCAGGGTTACAAACTCTCGCCTTTTACCTAATTCTTATTAAACATTTATTACATTAGACAAAAGCTATTCGAGTATTTCGAGTATCGATGTTTTATTTATTACCTTTTATTCGATTGCTATTGTTCCGAGTAATATTTAAACTGATTCAATAGAATTCTGAGGTATTGTGGGAAACTCCTGGTTTGTGGGATATTGAGCTTTATTTTATTTGTGATAGTAAAAGTGTTAGCTTTAGATGGTTTTATAATGGATTGGTCTCATCTGAAAATAGTTGGGAGTTTATTTAAGTTAGATATCGTTGACGAAGTTTTTGTACGAACTTTTAAGTAGGTAATCGTTACGATACAAATATTGGATAATTGTCCATGTTTCAGGAATAAAATTTAAAACTAATGAATATTAGGTACCATATTTAAAATTATTTAAACCAAAAACTATATTCCTACCAAAAAAAAATCTTATTCGTAAGTCAATGTTTCAATGTGAAATGTACATAAAAGTATTGTTGCAGTTTTTTATACAAATTAAATAACTTACTTAAATTGGCCTATCTCTTGAAATTTATATAGGTCTACAATGTACCATAAGTCTCTATTATTTATAAAGTTAACAAACTCACAACCCGAAAAACAATAATAACGTTACAAAAATCATTTAAACCTTACTTAAGTACATCAGTACAAACTTAGCAGATAAACTAAAACTCGGCTAAATCTAGCACCTCAATGTAACACAATTGCAAGTGCACAGTTCGATTATAGACTTCATAACGATAGAGATAAAGTTTAAATCTATTCCTGGCGCTGATGGACGTATATTCCATTTTACAAAACTGCAGTAACAAGAGCTCTTAGTTATTTTGAGGAAGTTGATACTTTGATTTCTCTGTATTGATAAATTACTTTGAATTTCTGATTATTTACTTGTATTTCATTTCAAAAACATTTCTTATTAAACTGGCTGTCCGCCCGCGACTTTTCCGGCGTAATAATATTTTTTCCCGCGGTAAATAGTATGTTAAACAAATTGCGGTAAATACGTCCTTTACAATATAGTTATGTCAAATTTCATATAAATCGGGCGTTACTCGCAATAATTGTTTTTTCCCGCGAAATGTGGTATTTTACCGCGGTAAAAAGTGGTATATGTGTTATTCTGTTAATTAAGCTATATTATTGTGAAGATTCATAACTTTTTTTTGCGCGACAAAGCAATAAATATACCAACAGACTTACACTCTCACAAACTTTCGCGTTAATAATATTAGTAGGATAATATTTTCTTTGAATCTCTTCTTATCTTTGAAAATTTTAAGAACTAGGTACTAATCCAATTTAAAAAAATATGTCATTGTTGAATAGATCATTTAGAAGGTCATAAAATTATATTTGGTGTAATTAATTTTAACCTTAATATGAAGACGACTTAACGTAAATTTATCATATTATAATAGCAGACTAAGGGTTTATTAAACAAAATCCGAGTAAACTAAGCAATGGTTAGTTATAAATCGGTAGTTATAAGCGAATCCAGTGAGCCTAATTAGTTAAAATAACAAAATTTGATAAGTTTACCGTTTCCTGTTGTTTTTAAATAATAAAAAAAAATATGTAATTATTCGTTCATTATCATTCGTTTTTATAAACAGTAATTATGCTTAAAACAACCCGACTTTGTATTTTGGTAACAATATAATCTATTTAGGCTACTCAGAAAACAATAGTTTTTTTATACAACTCAGAATTTAATTTCACTAGTACGCCGTCGTTTATAAAACCAATATTATAACTTGTCCACACTTACCACAAACTCAGATACTTCCATTTCCGTAATACAACCTTCGTTATTCAAATATGCATCACTACCAAACAACAAAGAAAAACACAAAGAAACTAAGTCAACATTATATTTTAAATAAATATTAATTTATGAATGAATAATATTCTGAACACACGTGATTTAAAAAGCCGACTAAAGCTCTCCCTAACAGCGTGTCAACAATCCGCGCGTCTTGATAACACTGACTGACTTAATGAATGAACCCTGTCACACTTCCTGTGCATTGCTGTATACTCTGTGGTCCGATAGAGCATTTAAAAATAACTCAATAGACAAAATGATTAGGAGCTACTATTCTAAATTTGAATTTATCTTTGATACTCTGAAAATCACTCTGTGGACAAAGTATCAGTATCTATCAATATTCCATATATGATTTTTTTAAGGAAAAGACTATGGGGACATAACATTCTCTATCACTTTTCCAAATTTGAATTTATTTCTCAGGGTATAGAGACAATGGACTCTGCGATTTTTGAACGTTAAGTTTGTTTGCAAATAATAACGTACATTCACAGAAGTTATTTTTCCAAACCAATCCTAAACTTGATTATTGGCCGACATGACTTTATCTTTTCTGATGGTTTATTACAACTTGTAGCATAGATCACTAATATTTAGAAGGGCTTATTATCGAAGACTATGCTTACTTCAAACCTCATTACCATAAAACTCTTTACAGTCTGGCATAATCAGAATGCAGCATTACGAACAATAAAAAAAAACACCAACGCAACATGAAAAAACAGCTCACGTCCGATCCCAACCAAACCAATCACCGAAAACAGTACTAACTCTTTCTTTCCCAGAAATAACACCGAAAAATTCCACCCTTGAAAAATCATAGTTCCTCAATAAAAAAAAGCTGTAATATTATTTTTCGATTCGTCCACAAAGGTGGTTCGGCGGCGTTCAAATTGCTGGTATTGTCAATTTGGCCGGTGCGTGGCTGCGTGGCAGATCTATGTTTATTTTCAATTTCCGCCATTCACAGCCCGCACTGGATTAGGTGCACGCTATCCATAGCGCGCGATTGTTTTACGCTTTTTGGTACATGGACAATGTGGGCACAGGACAATGCGTTTGATTATGAATTTTTGTGGGCATTAGGATGCAGTGAGCATGTTGTGCCGACCCCACGTAGGTAATGTGGGATAAGAGAATGAATGATGATGATTATGAAGTGCGGTGAGCGAAGCGCTTCAAGCGAATAGCCCCCCACGTGTTTATGGACTTAAGAATACTGCCCACCCTTAAAATAAGTTCCCTCCAATATTGTCAAGACAGCTTTCTTTCAAAGAAATATCAAATATCTTGACTTAAGTAATTCCTAAATTTATTTATATAAAGAAAGAAATTATACCTATTTTATATGTTACAAAACTTGTCGGATATGTTTTTTTACACTGCATTATATTTTGATGAACTTATATCTCAAAGGAATTGAGAGTTACTTCATAGTTACTATTTCAGTTTAAATTATTGTATTCTGTTATAGTTTACTTATATCAATCATAATTATTATTTTATTAATGTTAAGTTTTTTTACGTATCAAATCTGTCATGTTTACAATACCATAAACAACTATTATTTCCTCCCACAGCCATAACTAAACTTTTTCATCCGTTCCCTAGCTAAATACGTACAAACCTTTATAAAGGTCAAAACACACCGGGTCGAATGGTTTCAAACCGTAAAGACACGGATAATCATGCGATGAGCGTAGCACACGAATTCAATGGACCTCTAGCCTCAGCGGTGATTAACCTTTACTTCATCACGAATATGCTTCTACATTTTCTCAGAGACTAGTTATATTAATTCTTTGTCATATGTATGCAGATATATAAAATAAATAGAAATGTTGTATATCAATCACTAAGGCGCTGCTTAGTTATGGGTTAAATATATTGTGAATATACCAAAAATATTATGTTAAGTAAGTCAATTAAATATTTATTAATAAATTAATTTCTATTAGGTTAATAAGAGTATTCAAAATATCAAATTATAATAATCTAGGTACTTATTGTAATTCTATAAAATGTTTATAGTATGTATCTAGTACTTACTTATTTGCAAATATATCCTTTGATAGGCAATGATTGAATTGAATTTTGAAAGTGAATTTAAAGTAAGTTAGGTAAATTTAAAGAAAGTAAAAAAATGATTGCCTTAAAAAAACAACCCAAATGAATTTTATGTTTTAATATTGAAGAAAATTAAACATTTTTGAAGAACCTACTTTATTTTATTTATAGTTTACTCACCATTTTTCTCACATTACCAACATGAAATTGCCTATCCATCTTATCAGGTAATCTGCCGTATCTCTACATCCGATGATACATCGCTGGTGGCATCCAATATTAGCTCATTTTATTAGCTGTTTGCTTTCCTTTGAGCGCTCTATGAAAGGGGACGTGAATCAACTTTATGTTCGATGATCTCTGACCTTTAATGACAGGAACTACTATAGAACGTTACTATTTTATGCTATGATATAATATACTTTTAAAAAACGTATTACTAAGTGAACGCTTGAAGTGACATCTCTCTGGTTTTAAAGCTTCAGTTTAATGTCACTTAATATTCTGATAAGCCTGATGTAGAACACAGCCAACAGCGAATAATAATTAGAGAATAAATGTTCATATAAACAGGTCAGGAGGGTTATTCTCAGAACCATGATATGATAACGAATACGAAATCGAATAAATGAGAAACATCACTAGCTGATGTTTTCTCGAACGCTTTTGATATTTATAAAACTGTCGACTTATGAATTCGACAGAGATTCTCGAATGTTTACAATAAAAATGTAGTGATTTTTGTTATTTCGTCAATTACATTTATGGTCAGAGTTGTGATTTTTTTCTTTTAAGCGATTTTTGTTGTGTTGTGCTTTGTGGAATTTCGATAAACGTGAATGAAAGAACGCAGGCCAAAACAAGAGGCTTTTATCCTGACAGTGAGCAAAAATAACGTCATTCGGGAGTCTTGAAACAAATAAAAAACATCTGTGAGTGAACGAATTCAATAATACCTATTTGTCATTACGAAAGTGAGTTTACTGCATTTATGAAGTATCGCTATTTTTGATCGATATTACATTTATAATCACGAAATCGTAATTTTTAAATATGCGTTTTCGAAATATATAGAATACCTCAGAATTGCACTTCAGGAATAAAAAAAAGCACCTGTCTATTTTATGTTGAGTTTACCGTATTCTTCAGTGTTCACAATATTTGAAGGGTTTTCTTACCTGAAACAATGTAATTTATTTGTTAATATCAGCGTTTTGAGTCGAGTTCAGTACCTGTTTCCCAGCATTGGGAATGTAAATAGGGTTGCTTATGCTAATATCAGCGAAAAGTGAATAACATTACGAGTATGAAAATAAAAATTATAACAATTAATAGTTTCCGACGTTACTTTGGTTATATATATATATATATAATATGTATATAGATCCAAATTTTTAGTACTAATTTTGCATGCACTTTTCTCTAGAAATATTTATATATATTTGGTTCTATACAAGTATTTTTATTTTATTATTATTACAAAAAATAACAAAAGGAATTTGTAATAAATACACTGATTCCATAACACTCTTTACACTGCTTATACCTTTAAATAATTCATAATTCCTGCCGTGTATGTACACTAGTAATGCCATTATTGAAAATAACCAATATATAAACATTTCATTCAATGCTTTTCCATCAACCTCGTTTGCACGTTTGCCTGAACAACAAACTGATTTGAAATTCACTTGGCCTTCCAACAAAGGACTCAAATCGCATGTTATTTTCAAGTAAATTGTGTAAACAGTCAAAGTGGCCACTGTTTTATGGAAAGCAGCAGTAATTGACCAGTTTTCCGGTAATGCCACATAATTGTATGATTAAAGCTTTCCGTATTTCAGTTCTGCGTAGTTCTAGTGTTTTCGAACTGTATTTTTTATTTTTAGGCAATTTAAAGGTTTTGAATGACAAAAATTCGTTCGCTTAAATATTGCGCGGAAATGTTTTGATATTAAAAAATAATTTTGTGTGTAACGATGAGCAAAAATAAGAATTATTATAAAACTTGAAACTGGTAACAAACCATGATTTGACGATTTTTGAGTTTAAGTTTATCCCGTGATTATGTCGCTTGCAACAGCCTCGAAATATCGAAAAACTCAAAAACCGTAATTTATGGTATGATTAAGAAAAAAGCGGATTGCATAAAGGACAATAATCGATATCCACTAGTTTTAAATTTAATCTGTAAATGATTGATCGCGCAATTATATATAATTATGTTCGAAAATTACTAAGTAGCCAATGTGAGACTAGAATGCAAGTTTTATTCTCAAAGTATAAAGGACGCAATATCTAATTAAATTAGACAAACAAATATGTCTTATATTTTCATATAAGGCAAATGATTTTAACTTCGGGAAATGCCTCAATGCTCAACACACATGTATCTAACATCCAAACTAAATGTTGCCCGTTCCCGCAGAATCCACATCGACACGTCGCCCGGATGCCATCGGGCACGGCCTTAATTAACTCCCATTAATTAAATTATTAGAAATTTCGAGCCCGACTAATTAATGAAGAATTCCAACATTGCCGTCCACCTATCCGGCTTAATTAAAATTGACAAAGCCCGGAGTCCGCCAAATATTGCCTCCACTAATGAAATAATCACTCGAAATTAATTAATTATTGGAGTAATGATGCGTGTTGGTGATAGCAGTGCTTATGTTAATAGAAATGAGTGATATTATAAAAACTAAATTTTGGGAGCGTTGCGGTGCGGAAATATTCTGAAGGGGTTGAACAAAGAAACTTCTGTTGGTTTTTAGACAAAGGGGTCTGTTTCATAGGACTCAATGAGCTTTCAAAAGAAAAAAGTTGAATAATCTTTTAATTATTCTTTCGATTTATCGATAATGAGAAAGGTTACTAAACACAAATAAACTTACACATACCATGTGTATTGATCGAAAAGGGTATTTTATTTTTCTTAGCTAGTTGAACCGTATTTGTAAATTAAAAAAATCTACTATTTTTAGAATAATTCTATTTCGATCAAACATTTCCATTTTTAACCCGTTTTTATGTGGAACATACACCTTTTGAATTCAATTTATCAGTGTGAATGAAAATCGACTTTCTATACTCTACTATAGGTATTCGTTTTTAAATAATAAACAAACTTTATTCCAGGTTTACGTTTTTCATAACTTTCATGTCACTAACTATATTTTATTAATATAAAAGTTAGGGCTTTTATCCCAGCAAAAATGCCTCAACTCACGCACTAGCTAATTATAATTAGACAGAGTGACAACCCACTCCTCATAAACGGAGATTTATCACGCAGATTATTTATATTATGTTTATTAGACGACTCCCTGCTTTCCCGCTAATTGAATTGCTGGGGTTTTTATATGTCACCTGCGTAACTCTGCCAAAAACGGGAAAAGCCCTTTGGGTTGTTTTTTAATGAGTCGTTGTTGCCCGCATTATATTGAATAAAATACCAGTGCAATAGTGTTTGTTAGCGCTCTCAACCAAAAACTATTCGGTTTCAGTTTGACAAAGATATATGTTGATACTTTAGAACTCTTTTATTTTTAAGACTTGTTTTAAAGGATTGGAAAAATAATTAATACTTATTTAAGAAGGCATCATTATTATGTTAAATCAGTTTGAAAAAACTTGTTACGATAATAAAATAACCAGACGAAAAATAATATTCTAAAATAGTTGTTATGGACAAATTATCACATCGTAATAAATTTGGACATAATTACCCAACGATTTGAGATGGTGCTAAGAAAAAAGTTGATTTGTTGAAAGCCTCCGTGCGTTGACGTAAAATATGATCTTTCAAATTACTACAAACTTCGACAAGATGTCCAACAATTTTAATGAGCCCACAAATCACATCCACAACGAATAAGTAACAGTTATTTTGGCAAAGCTGTATGACAAACTGTTATGTTATGATTAATAGGTACGGAAATAACTAGTTATTTTATAACAGTTCCAATTAACTGTTCGCGGAACGGAATAAATATAAAATTGTATGTTCTAAACGTGTTGTTATATTATTTATTAAATTTAACAGTGTTATAAGTTATAATATAACTAATAAGCAATAACACCGCGATCTAAATACATTAATTTCCATTACCTACTCAGACGTAATTAATCATATATTTTTTTTAAATAACTACCGAATAAATACAGCTGTTAATATTTGTAGAAGTTAATAAATGGTTGATATTTGCACAGCATGCTATAATGGCAATAAGAGACTCTAGTGTAAACATAATTTATTATACTTTTGTGGATAATGCCTGAAAAAGAAATTTAATTTAATATAAATAACAAAAATTATGAATAGGTAAACTTATCATTTTGCCAATGAGGTGTTTTCCGAAAGGCATTTCCACTGTGGCAACTTTGAAGTGGCGTGTGAAGGCCATAGTACGCAAAACAGAAAGTTCTGGAATTTAGACCGTGGATCGGCTAACGCAGCGTAGGACGTCCACCAACTGGATGGACGGAGAAACTGGTGGAGGCCGCGGGCTCACTGTGGATGCAGGCCGCTGACAGCAGTGGACGTCCTACGGATGATGATGATGTACCCTACTAGATTTCTCCAAAGGTTTTATTCGTTACAAATTCCCTACATAACAGAAATGTTCAAATCTATTATTGTTTGTATTCTATGTTGATAATCTTCTAATATATAAAATTCTCGTGTCCCAGTTTTCGTTGCCATACTCCTCCGAAACGGCTTGACCGATTCTCATGAAAGTTTGTGAGCATATTGAGTAGGTCTGAGAATTGTTCAACATCTATTTTACATATTGCAAAACAACGTTTGCTGGGTTCAGCTAGTAATAATTAATTTTTACATATTTGATAGATATAATAATTAGTTTTAATCCGTAGTCACTAGTATAAGAGGTTTTAAAAAAAAATTGTTAGTTACTGTAATTAACTCTCTCAATCGACGATAACCGTCAAAGCCATGGTAAAAAAAATGGTAGAAAATAATATTTCCCAAAAAATATTAAATTTCAAGATACCATTCTAATGATTTTGACTAAACAATAAACTCAAAAAGACATTCATGTGCCATTCACGAATTATACAAAAATATCGCCTATTCCCAATCGTATTCTAATAAATCAGTACAGTGGCCAAAATAGATCGCTATCTCGCTAATCGCAGGGTTGCCACTCACACAATCACATTTAATTTTACGCCCGTGTGCGTATTGATAATCGCCCGTATAAATTGAATTGTAATCTCTTTCTGTGAATATGAGTTAATTAAAGGATTTAATGGCAACATTCCGTTATACAATTAAATCAGTGAACCGGATGGTTTAGAGGAAATGGCTTTTGCTACAATACAATATTGTACATTATGCAATACTAGCTGGCCCGACGCGACTTCGTTCACGCTCTACTATCAATCCTTTTCTTAATCTACATAAGAAATATCCTTGGACTTCTAAGAAAATTAAAAAATATATATATTATCGAAATCGCTTAAGGCGTTGTTGAGTTATGCGCTTCCCAACATATTTTGCTATTTATTTTATACTATAGATTAAAATTTAAATAACATACATTTTTTTTTAATAGTTTAAATTTTGAAACAACGAACAAACAAACAAAATATAAATACAACATCCCACTACCTAACATTATCTCCTAACTCACATAATTTGGCTACATCCCTATTCGCACATCACTAGTGATGTGAACAAAGTGACACCGCGGTGCTCATGCTGTCATATCTATCATAGTGCATTGAATGAGAATCACTTACTGGAGGGGACGTGTGTAGTACACGGACAATGACAAACAAGTGCTAGTCATTGCGACTTTGCGAGGGTGCCGTAGGTATATTGTGAAACAATATTGTTTTTTATTCGTTGGTTTTATTTTTAGCTGTTGTTATAGTTTTATTACATAAAAAATACATTATTTTGTTCTTTGATTGAAAAATTTGACACAAACTACACAATAAAATTTGAATGCCGAAAGTAAGCGGGTTCAATTTCCGCCAAGGGGGCCCGTGTTTGTATGTTATATAGGTATATATTTATATTTCCGGACAATCCACACAACAACATCTAGCCCCGTGGTAAGCTCTTAGCTTGTGTAACGGGTACTAGACATCTGATATACTTAATATAATATACATACATACATAGATATTTTTTATTATACATATTAAACACCCAGACCAAGGAGAAAGTGCTTGCAGAACATACAAAAACACTTGACCCCTCGGCGGGAATCGAACCCGCTACCTCTTGCGCCGCAAGCGGACTCTCGCCCACCGCGCTACTGAGGCAGTCAAAAATGTTATGCAAGCACCTTCTCCTTTGTCTGGGTGTTTAAATAAAAAAATATATTATGTATGTGTATTAAAAGTATATCAGATGTCAAGTACCCGTAACAAAGTTAAGAGACACCTTGCAATTAATATGAAGCCCGTGATCCAGATTATAATCTAGAAACAAATCATTTGGCTACTTCATAAAAAGAGTTCCTCTACATATATCCTCATTCGGTAATAAGTCGCTTTTCATAGTACACTTTACTTACACTTTACACTTTTATAATGGTAGGCTAATTTTTTAAAACTAGATTGCAAACGGAACCCTAAACCCTGGTTATTCAACATCATGAGCAGGCTAATCGTCCGCAGTGACGATGACAGCGGGGGGGGGGGGGGGGCACGCGACCTGTCACTCGCACTGGAATTAAAACATTCCGCTATTATTTTCATTCGCTGACTGTACTTGAGCGGCGCTCGTGATAGGGTTGCCACTGTATTACAATGTTTTATTAATGGACTTCTGATAATCACGTTACTATTTTAAAGTAACTTTGTTATTTTATGTTTATTGGTTTTATTTTATAGCTTGTTTTAAAAATATACCATATAAATGTTACTGCTTACTTTATTTTCCTCGGTTAAATAATTTTATTTGAGTTAAAAAAGAGGAGGTTCTTATTTTGACGCTCATTTCTTATGATTTTTTTATATCTTTTAGGAATTCTGTGTCGTTGTTAAACTTTTTAATAATAAATTCTGTTCTTTTTCTTATTTTCAATAATATTTTTTCCTTGTAGTAAACTATATTTTCCTATTAAGTTCAAAATATATAGAACAATGATAGACTAGATATGGACATTTCGATCAATTTTTTTTTAGAGTTGTTTTGAAATTATTTATTTAAAGTAATAAACAAAAAAAAATCACATTTAGTACCTAATCTTACCATAATAAAATGTTTCATACTCTGGTTCTACTTTTGTTCAATAACTAAAAAAATTTGATTATTTTAACGTGATAGTAGTTAATAATAATAACAGTTTTAATCTGTTGTATCGCACCTTACATCAATAAATCAACAGATAAATTACTAAACAAAATACCAAGTCCAAGCCCTGAAAATTGAAACTATTCGATGAATCTTTCATTTAAGCTTCGGAATTTTAATTAATATCATTTTATAATTACATGCTGAAGGGGCCTGTATCGGTTTTCTTCTCATTGGAGTGCAAAAGGGTGAAATTCGATAAAACAATGTAACGGGCTTTCCACACTTGCTGGCAACATTGTGAACGGAACAAAACTTGTCTATTTTAAGATTTAGTTATTAGTAAATTTTATTATTGGTTATTAGTCAATTCGATTGTTAATGTGTATACACATCTTATGCTTGATTACTTATTAAATATAATATTCAAATAAATATTTTATTGTATTAAACTGTTTTTTTTTGGAATCTTAAAAGATTCGAATAAAAGTTTAGATAAAAAAATTCATATGTTTATTTTTTTTTAAATCTTTTATCGAATAAAAGTATAGATAAAAAATTGCTTTGACAAATATAATATTTAGTTATAGTTTCATCAGAAGCTACTTCACAAGTATAAACCATGAAGAAGAAGAAGAAGGATACTTACTTACCTATTTCAAACTGACAAGTAACATCTAGATCATTAATCATAAATTAATATACAGAACATAAATACTGTATAATAATATTTAAAAAGTACACACGGCACATCATTGGAAGTTAAGTATAATTCTTGGACTTTTTTAAGAAAGAGGTTGACCCTCCATCATATCGGAAAAAAAACTACATGTATATCAGAAAAATTAACGAAGTTACAGTAGAGTGTTGCCAACATATGATTCGTCATTACGAAGTAGTTCAGAGAAATTTAATTAAAAATGATAACGGCTAGCCGTTCCCCAGAACACAGATTGAACAGTAGTAGTAATTGGTACTGTCAGCTACAACTATGTAAATAGTTTAGTTGGTATTTATTTATTCTCCTTGTTATATGTGTATTATATAACTTTAGATAATAGTTATCCACGGCTTACACTCACAATTCAACAACTTTACATACTTGTTTTTAATATTAGTATAGATTTAAAGGTTGTCTGGAAGAAATTGCTTTAAGCAATAAGGCCGCCCATTACGCATTTTGTATTTAGCTTTAAGTCCATCTTTGTTTTGTTTTATCTTTATGTGTGTAATAAAGAGTTATTATTATTATTATTATTTATTTATGTACCTAAATGTTATAATAAGTATTCTTCAAATTGATACCTAGTTAATTTTATAGATTATTCAGTAAAATACTCACTTCAAAAGTCCTACACTACGTGAGTCTTTGAGCTTCCTGATATTTCTCACGTGACCATAAGACCTAAGCTATGGTATCACAGCATGATACAATTTAATATTATATGATTACCAGTAAAATTGGTACAGTACGCGTATTCGTAATATTGTTTAAATCCTTGACATTTAAAAAAATGCAGTTATATTTCATAGCTACGGAATGTTTCATTAAATAGTGGATAGTTATTTCCCTCGCCGACAGTACCTACAACATGGGGTGATTTTTAATTATTAAATTTCTACGCCGCCGGCGACTGCCAATATTACTTTGATGTGTGCAAACATAAATGCATTGTGTTCATTATTTTCTTCCTTTGTTTAAAATTCCGCCAAAGCCCTTTTACAAGCCTGATGGAATTGCTCTTAATATAAATAAATATTGTTGGTGTTGGGATTTATGTATGCACTAAAATTTTCCCTGCGCATATGACATTTTTTTATTGTTGGACACACTGAACAATTTTCCATTGTATTTTTTTAATAATTTCCTACTGATTGGCTTATCCTACGCTCGTTCGGAAATTTTGGACCCAACTACCATAATAATTATAATTATTATTATTAGCAAATAGTATAAAACTAGTAAATTTGTTAATAATAATTATTACAAATCACAATTTGGGTTTTTATGTGGTTACCAATTATTACAACAAGTTATTGGAGTAGAAATAATAAACTACATAATAATGCTAACTAATCATACAGTACATATCACATATATTTTTAATCAAAAATAGCAACACTTGCATGAGATTAAAATAATGTAAAAATTTTACATGAAATTAAATTCAATTAGCATAGAATAACATTACGAAGTCAGTAATGGGACTGACATAGTTTTGTAAACAAGTCTCTAAATTAAAATAGAAAAAAAACCTTATCAGTAAAATCTACCACCAATTCTACGTGTTTCATACTTCATAGGCTACAGAGATTAATCAATTATACGTTGTAGATCGAGCAGTTAAAATACCTCTAGTTATAAGATTAATATAATAATTACGGCACCAATGCGTCCCTTCGAAATCCGAGGGTGAGGGATCTGCGCAATTTTAATAATAACCTGGTATTTCTATTATATCTGCCATCAGGTGGTTGGTGGTGCCTCGGTTTAATAACTCTAGATTAGCTTATTGGAAACGCGATGGATGTTAGCTGTTTTTTCTAACATTGCTCGGTTATTGGATGGGCTTGAATGCTCGTGTTATCATCGAATATACCTGTTTATGAGTTTTTATTATATAAATAGTATCTAATAATAATAATAATAATTGTAGATGTTACGCTGAGTTACACTTAATCATTAATACGTTTTAAAACATATTTTGTGTGTTTATATTTTATTGCAAAAGCTGAGCTGGGGCCCTTTTGTAACTAAATAATTGCTTTATTCTTTTATCCTATTTTATTAATTTATGTTTCATGTTTATTATTGTATTTTTGTTTGGTTTATGATTATTATTTTTCGATTTATAGAATATGTATGATTATTTTTAATTACGAATAAACTTTTTGATTTGATTTTTTTTAATTATGTTAAGTACGGCAATGATGGCTAAATTTATTTATTTTTAGTAATAATGTGTGACGGTCGGCTTGCAGCGCAAGAGGTAGCGGGTTCGATTCCCGCCGAGGGAGTGTTTGTGTGTTCTGCAAGCACTTTCTCCTTAGTCTGGGTGTTTAATATGTTTTAAATGAGCTTTAGTGGTCATTCTATGTCTGTAGAACAAAATAGCGATAGAACATTCACTAACTAGGTGGACGGTTAAATTGGTAAGGCGGGCTAAGCGCGGGTGGATAGATAGAAAACTCTTTATTGATGCAGGTCGCTTCCAACCAAAACAACTGTAAGTTTATAAGAACACTTGTCTAGCGTCGTCAGAATGAATGAATAAATGAATGAACATTTTATTGCACAACAAAAATTACAGATCAGTTCCAAAAATGTGCGGTCTTAGCTGAAAGCAATTCCTTCTGAGACGATGGTCCTGTGATTGGGACGGTTAGTAATTAGTGTAATTTTGATTATATAATACATTTGTTTTGTATGTACCATCGTTATTGATAAATTTACCTTTTAAAATTGGTTTGATTGTATGCTTTTGTAGCAAATAAAAGAAGTGTCTGTCTATGATGCAGTTAGCAAAATTTGGTACCTAGCAAGAACTAGCAACTTCCGTTAGATAAAACCGCGATTTTTATTTTCCACTGATGCCCCTCCTCTACATATGTTTGTGGACATTTACATTTGGGGATATTTACATGTGTGGATATTTATATATGTATATATTCACATGTGTGGGTACTCCGGTTAATGAGTTGAGCATAACACGGCGGTTAGCGCACCGCTAATCAGTGCGTAATGCGTCGCGTCCATCTAAATTGACGTTTATTGATTGTTGCAGATGTGGAGCGACCGTTTGATCGAAATTAGTTGTATAGATCGCAGATTTTGTAGTGACACCTGGTTTTGTAATTATTGTTGTCATTGTGAAAAGAACATAGAAGAACATAGTATAACAAAACGCGACGACAAAGAAAGAAAATTCTCAAAGCACGCAATTTTTTTTCTAGAATTTTATGTAACCAGTGATATTTGCCTCCTAAGAAGAATGAAATGGCTCATGCACGTGGCGCGGTGGCGGCGCGGCAGCGGCTATCTACCGTTAAACGGTGCGGAGGGTGACGCGGAGGCGCTATTGTGTGATAAGTATCACCTCATTTCAGTTTAAAACGGTTCTTTGCATATATCAGATTTTTATTTAAACATTAAATAGCGTTCCACTTTCAGCACACACGTACTTTCGTAATAAAATCAGTAATATCATATTTCCTACACGGTATAACATTACGTATAAAAATATTGAATGAGTGAATTATTCGACAAACATCTAATCAGAAATTTGTATGAATACAATCATTACGACACCATTAGGAATCAATCGAGTCAATAAAAATCAGTGAGCATTCACATTCACTTTAGGAATTATTGAATGAATGTAAAAATGGGGTTCATTTCGGTCACAAAAAGAAGCGATAGGTAATTAATTATATTATTTTGTTCATAATCGTGTGGCATCTAAGCTTATCTATGCACGAGTAAGTTTGAAAACTAAATAAAGTATTTTCTCAGATTATTAGGTCAATTCTAGAGCAATCGTTTTTATTAGACCTTGAAGTAAAGGTAATAACAAGGTCATGGTTGTGGATCGAGATCTTTTTATAAGCCAATATCTCTCGAGTGATGAATTAATAATAAGGTTGTGTCTGTAAATATTGCGTGAGGTTGTGTTTAAGGGATAATATTGTTGAGTGAGTAAATAAAGTGCTATAACTTTGTATTTTGCATCATATTAAATAGCGTCCTGGCTAGCTCAGCGCCAGTTTCGGAAAGCTAGGCCTGTGAACATGTACTAGTACGCCTACAACTTTTCAAGTCAACAATTTTGCACACCCTGTGATAGAATTTTTAAAACTAAAGGGCTTTTGCCATTTTGATATGGAGCCTGGCATAGCAACTATTCCGTCATTCAAAAAAAACATATTATACGTATCCTAACACCCATAGTATAAGCTTCTGCTTAGTTTGAGGTTAGGTGATGTGTAATTAGTCCGGATATATTTATTTATGTTATTTAGTTATTAAACGCTTGTCAATCGGCAGTGTAAAAACAAACAAGAATTCAGCAAACAAATCTTTGATATATACGGTTTCTGAGATATTTGGTTCTAATGAGTACATCTCGATTTTTCTTGAGTCTGGTTCTCAGCAGGATCTCTTGTGTATATTCACAAGTGCTACTTAGTAAGAGCGATGTGTTAGTTGTTATCACGGGAGACAGGTTTAAAGAAATATTAGACTAAGACTCTTTTACTCTAAGGAACCACGACGGTCCTTAGAGTAAAACAGTACCAAAGTAGAAAAGGTACCTTCTGGGTCTTCATGTCCCATCTTAGACCACATCGTCACTTTACATCAGGTGAGATTGTGGTCAAATGAAGACTTATCGAGCACAAAAAAATAAAATAGAACCAGACCAATCGTTAATCATCATGTATTCCTTAACACCATGTATCTCGTTTCAAAACTTATGTTCTTATGTTTTTCTGGTAAATAAAGATATTTTTATAATCTTATCGAGGGTAGTGGGAGATTTGCCTAATAAGCTGTTTCCCATAAAAGAAAAACGCCGATAAAGCAGTATTCAGTATTCGAGATCCATAAAATCATTATCTAAGACATAATAGGTAGCAAAATGACATAAGTACTCAGTAAATACGACATAAATACTGAGCTACATTGTCGGAGAATTCCATGCTTTTATGTGAGTTCGCATTAATTAGTTTGTGCTGTATGCAATAGTTACGACACTAATTACTGGGTGATTTTTTACTTCGCTGCACCGCGATTGTTAGATATTACGGACGATATAGGCTGTATTTGCAGTCTTTTGATATGATTAAAAAATCTATACACTAGAATAATTAGAGACTTTATTGTGACGGTAACAGTACTTAGATGCGCATTGTGTTGTGCTATTGGGAGTTTAGTTTTAAGGCGAGCTGCAATTTAGACGAGCTGCTACAATGGACCAGTTGCTTATAGACGAGTTGACATGTAAAGAAGAGATTTAGACGAGTTGCCCCTGTAGACTAGTTGAATTTAAGACAAACTGATACAAATAAAAATAATATATATTTTTTTCCAGAACATCAGATCTAAATATTCCTGTGAACTTAATCACAGCAATATTCCTTTTTATTACCGTGACAGAGTAAAGACCATAACATACTTGTATGTACTCTAGGGTTTATATTATATGCATTACCACCGGAAGTTTTCGCAATTAAATACTTATAAAACCCTACAAGGAAATGAATTAGTATTTAAGATGCACAATTCTTTATATAAGCCTTTTCATTAGACACCGAGGTATTTCCTGGAATTATATTTGTATAATAAAACGAGATAGTTCAATCTAGTAGTAGTTTATTTTAATTATATTTTATAGGGTACAAGTAACGTTTGTAATTGGCTGTGATACTTATGATTTTATGGCTGGTCGTCAAACCTGCGCGACTAAAGCGATTGCGAAACGGGAGCGTCTGCGGTGCGGTACCCATACTTAACTATAGCTGTATGCACCTACGCGACCACAAAGCCGCACATTTTCGGGAATAGTATCCCGCGTTGCTGACGCGTCTTCCTACTGGTACATTGTTTTGCGTTTGGCAAAGCTTATAGACTATCATCGACATTTCATCTGGATTTAGTCCATTGTAGATTTTAGACAAGTGGAAACAACTAGAGATCTTTAAGAAAATCAGCTGGGGATAGTCCGGAATGAAGTTATAATCATCATCATCTATGTACTATCTGACATAATTACTAAAATTTAAATATATATTTATTTACCACAAACCTAATTAAATTTACAGTTATTAATAATTTTCTAATAAAGAAATAAAATAATACTATATAAAATATTTAGACCAACATGTTCGAACCAACTACCCTTGCGCCACAAATGGACCTTCACACCACTGCACCATTGACTCATTTACAAAATCTAACCGAGCATTCGTTCAAAACTAACCTTAAGCCATCACACATGAGCCCGTAATAAGCTACTAAATATTCGAAACCTAGCATACAGCTAATTGACAATAGTAAACTAATTCGATTTGAATCACACAATATTCTATTAGCCCTGACGGACAGGTGTAATCAACCCGACCGGCTTGCGGGCCGCATTGATCGCCTGCAGTTGACAAATGTAGCAGGGGTTGTTAAGTTGCGTCCGTGTTCGCTTATTGTGCTCTAAGCATTTGTATGGCGTGTTTTTCCCGAATTTGGCATATTTTTGCCTTTGAATACATAAAAGTTTATAAAATGGAAATATTTATTTATCTACAGAATCATTAGTCATTTGCTGTGTATTTTCCTCTCCATTCTAAGGTTGTCTAGAAGAGATTGCTTTAATCAATAAGGCCGCCCTTTACGCATTTAGTATTTAGCTTAAAGTCCCTTTTGTTTTATCTTGGTGCGTTATAATATAAGGAATTAAATTATTATTATTAATCAATTCGTCATAATTTTTAGAGTTCCTATTAATAAATAGTAGGTATTAATAAATAGTAATAGTTCCTATTAATAAATAGTCGGTATATTTAAATAACAAGCCGTGTTAGCTGAGTGGGAGCACCCTCAACATTCATTCCGAAGGTCGTGGGTTCAAGCCCCGCCACGCACAAATGGATTTTTCTAAAAATGCATGTGCGCTTTAAAACACGTGCTTCAACGTTGAAGGCAAATATCGTGAGAAAACCGGCATGTTCTGAGAACTTAAAAGAGTTTGAAGGAGATGTGACATTCACCAACCCGCACTTGGCCAGCGTGATAAATTCAGTTCTAATCTCTCTCGTCAAGAGAGAAGTCCCTGTGTCCCAGCAGCGGGAACGTTAATAGGTTGATGATGATAATGATTATTTAAATACATACAGCGCGGAGAGAAACTTAGTTTAATGTTCAACGGATGTCTTAATATGATGTCTATTTCATTAATTACTAGCTTCCTACCCCACACAGCGTGTTTATTGCCAACATTTTATGGATTTCTATCATTTATTTGAGATATTCCCTCGGTAAACGGATTCTGTGTGTCCAACAAAAAAAAATCTCGTGTTACCACCCCCTACAGCCTCAGAAACTCACTATGTACAAACTTTTCTTCTTTATATTTTTAGAGAGCATAGAAAGAAGCAGGTAAAGATAATAGGGAGTTTGGTTACTATCAATCAATATTTTCATACTAAACAATATTATAATAAATATTGATGACTAAAAAAATATCCAAAATATTACATTAATCCACTTACCTTAGCATTAAATATAAATAATTATTTCCTGCAAGCAATTAGTGAAAAGTGCCTCATTATCTAGAATATCCATTACCTAGAACCCTAGCGTCGCTCTCACAAACATCGCTAATTATACCTAAATAAACCAAACAGATAACAAGAGATGCCAATTAAACAATACACTAATTAATTCCAAACATTGCTGTAGTGGACTTAATTAGAGTAGGATTGCGGGCCGCATTAAGTGCGGGGCAGGGGTTAAGGATACCTGACCCGGTCTTAAAATACTCGAAAAATACAAAGTTGGTTGTAGTAGGTACTCGTAATGTACCAGTAAGAACTATTGGAAATAAAATTATTTTTTATCTGCATTATTGGTTTGAAATAATCGTGCTCGTGCACCTACATAACTTTTTTTATGTATTGTGAATGTTAGGAACGCAACGGTGTAATAGGGCTTATTAATATAAAATTGTTCCTTGTATTGTTGCATTTTAAGGCACAGACTTAATATTTTGTATGCAATCCATAAGTTAGAGTTTATTATCTTGTTTATTTTATGCCAATGTTTAATATGCGTAGATTTTTACTTTAATTTTACAAATTCGGCCACAAGAATGTAGTAGGTACTATTGCTATGATTTGTTCAGTCACATTAGCCCCATACCCTAGTTCCATCCCTGGCAAATTATCAACGCAGTACGCCCTATAGCTAGCACAATGGGGAATTTAATGTTTCATAACAACAATTATTCATGTCATTCGATATGGACACAGATATCGATCAATAACTAAACGGGTTCATATCGAAACGATTCGTTCATTGCATGATGGATAAAGGATAGTTGCTTGAAAGCGTGTCTATGGACAGGAGGCATGTCTGAGGAATACTTAACGCTCTATTTTGAAGACCGAGTGATTACCTAAGATATTCGCCAGTGTTCATAGGATATTAAGGATATTAAGCCGTATTCTATAATAGGATATTAAGCCGTGTTGGCTAAGTGGAAGCACACTTGACTTTCAATCTGAAGGTTGTGGATTCCAACCCAGTCACCACTGGATTTTCGTTCTTGAAAAATGTATGTGCGCTTTAAACTCGTGCTTTAACGGTGAAAGCAAACGTTTTGAGGAAACCGGCATGTTCTGAGAACTTAAAAAGAGTTTGAAGGACATTCACTAACCCACACTTGTCCAGCGTGGTGAATTAAGGCCTAATCTCTCTCGTCAAGAGAGAAGTCCCTGTGTCCCAGAAGTGAGAACATCTATAGGGTGATGATGATGATATTCGAAACCGATTGATCAGATATAAACTCAGTAAAATAGTTACCGTTATTCGAAATATATTTTCTCAGTAATGATAACCAAGAATCAGTTTCTGAATTGTGTCGTTATAAAAACTTGTGATATAAACTTTTTTATTGCACCAATATAAACTTTTTTAATGCACCAAGCGTATATAATCGCGTAATAATCAGCATATTTATACACAGCTGTTTTTTCTATTCTTAAGAGCTAAGACATTATTGACAGGATTTATTCCAGGTTGAATTAATTTTCGATAAGTAGATATGAGGTGGACTCATGCACCGTGGGTTTCGTGTTATTTAATATTTTTTCCACTTTTTGTCATTAAAACACATAAATAAAAAGTAAAGTGCAATAAGAAAGATTTGGAGGGAAGCAGTCAGCGGTCACTCATCAAAGAACTTATATGACAACCACGAGCAAGGTTGCTTGTTTAAAAAACTTTATAAAATAACGTTTTTTGTGTGATTCGAGCCCCCGTTAATATTTATTTATTTCCTATCTATGTACTATAAGTATTTATTATTATAGCAGCAACGGAAATACATACCCCTAATAATTTCAGGTTTCTATATAACATGGTTCTTGAGATACAGACTGGTGAGAAACGACGATGTTTTAGTAATAGGGTTCCGTTTTACTCCAATGGAACCCAAAAGAACACACAGTTGCAGATTTTTAGTAGTTGCAGACCCATAGCAGAATACCTTTAGGGGTGTCATCGGTGGTACTGTGGTTCAGAGCTAAGATCACTTATTTATGTCTAAGAATTGCGGTATTCTAGTGTGGATTTTCCAGCCACATCTATCTACATTATAAATATCGCCTGAAACATGGAAATTGGATAGTACTCGCAGATGCAAGTAATCCAAATCTCATACAAAACAAAATGCAATCTCGCACCGGACAGATAGCAGTCCAATTTAAAGCCGGACCGAACAATCAAGACTAGCCGATGCCTATCGCCAATTCACATTCAAAGATTTGTTTCTCGAGATTAAATCAAAGCGAATTACCGTCGGCGACGCGGCGAAAAAGAAATATGGCGTTTCCCCGAGTCCGGCCGACCCTGTCCTACGCTGAAATTGCTTTCCAATCCCTCGGACTTTAGACTTGTAAAGAAGTTATTACCTCGCAAGGAGATAGCCGAGGCAATACGAATGTCTTTTTCATATGTAATATTCCTTTCTCGCGTTTTATTAATGGAAAATGTTTCGGGGCAGTGTCGGCGATATTAAAAGATGTCCGGTTTTTTATGATATTGTCGTAAGCAGTTTGACGTTGGGGTATCGCGTTATATTGGGCTGGGAAGGGTTTCCAGTATTGTCGTGGTGAGTTATGTTTGGGTAAGTGAAACTTTTGTAAATATGAATGGACTAGAGGCCCGCCGTAGTTTTGCATGGGTGTAACTGTAGCTTCGTTTCTATCAAGTTGGTAGCTTTTTATTTTTTTAGGAATCTCAACGCAGGTTACACCTTACTTACAATCGAACACAAAGTTTAAAGCAAATCAATCCATACTATTATAATAAACGAGATGAGATGAACGTATGTAGGTTACTATTCATCATCATCACCCTATTAACGTTCCCACTGCTGGGACACAGGAACTTCTCTCTTGACGAGAGATATTAGGCCTTAATTCACCACGCTGGCCAAGTGCGGGTTGGTGAATGTCACATGCCCTTCAAAGTCTTTTAAAGTTCTCAGAACATGCCTGTTTCCTCACGATGTTTGCCTTCACCGTTAAAGCGCGTGTTTAAAGCGCACATAAATTTCTCAAGAAGAAAAATCCAGAGGTGCGTGACGGGGTTTGAACCCACGACCTTCGGAATGAAAGTCGAGTGTCCTCCCACTTTAGCCAACACGGCTTTTTTTCAGGTTACTATTTACCGCGAGAAAATGACATTCCACGGAAAAATCCATTAATAACGGAGTTATCTTATATTTTTGCAATAAAAATGTGTTATTCTAAGTTACTCATTATTGTGTACACGATTGTTTATGACAAACTTTCAACTGCTCTTTCATTCAAAGTTCCGGCGAAGACCTTTCGGGTTTCGAAAACCGGCTTAAATGTGATATTTGCATGAGCAAGTCGTGTAAGAGATATGTCGTACAATCTGCAACGTATCAGTGCTTCTGGAAACGCCACTGAAGCGACCACTCGACTATCGACTTACTGGCCCCTATTCTCGGACTACATATCGAGTGATTGACAGAATTTCTATTTATACATGTCATAAAAAGCTTATTATAATATATCGGATTACCTTGAGGACAAAACTACTTGGGACGGAATCTGCTCCAACACAAAATCAAAAACAAGACTAACTAATAATTATTGTAAAGTTTCAATACAAAAATGAGCTAGAGTTTCTAATCGCTTCTTTGCTCTAGTGTAAAAAAAGCGAAGCGACAGATACCATAAATTTAAATGACGTGTCTAAGTTTTGTAAAACCAAACTATGGAAATAAATGATTTTGTATCTTGTATACATTAAAAGACCGCGTTACTCATATCATTGTTTCCTATGCAATTCTCAGTAGGTACCTAAGGACCAATTAGACAATGTCAAGATAAAATTAATTAATCATTAAACTACATATAAGACGGCAGATTGAAGTTGTCTCATTTTAATGTTCGATGGGTAAGTGGAAACCATCATTTATTTGTTTTTTTATTTATTCTGGTAGAAAAATCGCCCCTTAGCATAATAATATAAATCAATTTTGTAAATTCTCAAATATTTTGAAAGCTTATTCTTCTTGTATATTTGATAGAATGCGCTTATATTAGAAACTACTAGACCAATTAATTAAATATTTCGAAATTGTTTGAACCCATAATAGGTTCCGCAGAAAATATCAAAAAAGCTCACGGTAGCGTGTAATTTTGGTTATACATTTAATTTTAATTAAGAAATAATAATTTTGACACTTTATTTTTAATCAACTCACAACGATGTTCCTATACCGTTCTTAGTTAGTGTAGACGCCTTTCCAAAAAAATCACTGCCATCTCGGGAATTGACCCTCACACCACTATCACACAAACTTAAGAATAACCCCCACATCTTGAACACGATACTCCAGTGAGAAATTATCGAACTCGAATAACATCTCGAACACGATATTCCAGCAAGAAATTATAGAATATGTCTGTGCACCACAAACCACAGGCCACGGTACACCAAGACTCGCCTCGAGAGCCAAGACGGGATATAATCCAGAAAATGATTTTGAGATACGAATATTGATTTCAATATGGATCTTGAATTTCGCAATAAAAAAACAATCTACAAGTAAGTACCAATACAAAAAAAGATGTAAATGTATATTTAAAATATTGAGTAACCGCTCTTACCAATTTATATTTATTTATTTAAAAAACTTTATTGTCTATGTATAAAAAATCTATCTTGTCTTATTATATTGTCTATGGTCTTGAGTGTCTTTC
Source organism: Gymnoscelis rufifasciata (assembly GCA_929108375.1). Classification (NCBI taxonomy): domain Eukaryota; kingdom Metazoa; phylum Arthropoda; class Insecta; order Lepidoptera; family Geometridae; genus Gymnoscelis; species Gymnoscelis rufifasciata. Next base: position 2,665,637 of record OV815302.1, on the reverse strand, counting down.
GTTTTCTTAAAAGAGGACATAGGCTGTTGACGGCTATGTAGTCACCGACGCCATCGAAATAAAATAAGAAGCAGTTGTTGAATTTGGTCGTTTTTTTTATCACATTTCAAAACCAAAAAAGGGATTATAAATTCTAGCTCATTTTAGTTTTGTAGTAGACTCAGTATTAAACCTTTTTCTTCTACATAATGTACGAGTATATTGCAATAAGAAGGTATGGCAGAAATTAATCTCTCAGATGTTAAAGCGATCAGTCCTTCAGTTCAGTAGGCGTCAAGCTCATGTATACATGTAGCAAGCATGTAGTACAAATAATCAAATAAAATATGTAGGAACAATTGTTAGGTTAGTACTATTGTGGTTTTCTAAATAATAAATATAATAAAATTCATTTGAACTGATCAAACAATTCATCAATTAGGGCATTAACATCAGGCGGATATTAGTATGTAATTAGCTGACATCAATGCGAATGCTCTAATTATAATGTAAAGTTTTAATTAAATCAACGTATTTTGGTTTCAAATTTGAATCATCATCATTATAAGGAGTTAACATAACTACCGAAGGTAAATTAATATCGACTATTTTCGAAATAACATGGGATCTTGCCCAGCCAAAGATAGCCCTTTTTTTTTAAAGCAGTTTTGTCGATCTTCCCTCAAAAATTCAATAAAATATACAACCTACCTACAACCTAAAAATCTTCTATTACGACTCTAAAATACTTTACTTAACCCTTGGGCAATAACTCAAAACAAATAAAAAAAAAAGAAAATCTGGGTGTCCGACGTCAACCCCTCGAATAGTAAGATTACAATAAATAAGATGACCCGAAGTATCCCGAATCGTCCCGAGTATACCCGATTGCGATCTGTGGGACTCCGTCCCGGATGGAATTGCACAAATTGACTCGGTTTTACGTAGATTTTTACTATCGTCATTATATTACGCAACATATAAAAAGAGACTCCAATATGGACAATCTTCATGATCTAAAATTGCGCTCCGTTTGTACTCGTATTGTTAGCGAAATTGTAGATGTATATTCGAGAAACAAACCTGTATTACCAACTCTAAGAATAGATACTTTTCATCCTACACTGAAAGTTAGAAGGGTTTAGCAGCCCTTTTCTTCTTAACTATACCTAATACATAAGTTACATTAACAAATCGGGGGCCCCGATATTACATTACAAATGTAATATCGGGGCGCCAGACAGAAGTGATATCTTCGAATATGTCTAACGCTGTGGGTTAGAGTGAGAGACCGTATGCGTGAGAGAAAGGAATGGACTGTCAGCTATGTCACAACCGTTAAGTAACGAACCGGTTCATCATAAGAATAACTTCAAAAGCTATAATAATAGTATACGTCCTATGTAAATACGTAAAGATAGCCAAGTAATTATAAACCCGTCCATGATTCACGAATAGTAAAATGAATGTACATTTTGTTACTTGATACTGAAAAACGAACCCAATTATCTGTATTTCTGAAAATTACACAATTGCATACACCATTCACTATTATTTGAAAAATAACGAGTTGTGTTGTACAGATATTTTTATTTTCAGAGAACCCATTGTTTTATTGAAAACTTTTCCCAGGTTAAAAATCTGTCTAAATTATCATTCAAGCTATATCCATGGTAAGTAATTTAATCTTTTTTATTTTCAGTAGAAATGGAGTTAGACCTTATAGAATAGAATAGAATAGAAATCATTTATTTGCAGCTAAACACAAATTACATCAACATAAAAATTATACAACTTATAATTTTATAGTTAAACAAATAATTTGTCTTCAGCACTGCAAAATGGACCAATTATACATTTATACATTCACCTCTTTGGAAAAATAATAATTTTACTAGCCTTCAAATATTAATTATACAGAGACATTACAATTCCTTATCCACAAACACGACAAATCCGTCACCAGATATACCCCACATATCACTCTCAAAGACTAGCCCACCAGAATACCTGGTCCCTCATAAACTCCCAAAATTCCACTTCACCGAAGGTTTCAGAAAACAACTGGAATTCGAGACGGCTCTACGTAAAATGGCGCAAGGGTAGAAGTGGCCAATTAGGCCCGTTTTATTTGCGAACCGAAACTGGCTTTGATAAATAAAACTACGTAGATTATAGCATGTTTGCTTTGATATCGACGTTTTATGCCAGTAAAACAGACGAAAATACGGATGGATATACGGACTTCTACATATACCTATGTATGTCTATTATATTAAGTATAACAGATGTCTGGTACCAACCCGCACTTGGCCAGCGTCGTGTATTAAGGCCTAATCTCTCTCGTCTACAGAGAAGTCCCTGTGTCCCTGTGCTGTGGGAACGTAAATAGGGGTGTTTCTGATGTCTAGTACCCGTAACGAAAGCTTAGAGCTTACTCAACAGTCACTAGATGTTGTGTGAATTGTCCGGAAATATTTATTTACGTAAAAAAGGTTTTTTTGCTCTACATAATTAGAAGTCTGGTCTTTCAAGATTACCAATAAAACGTTTTCTTTGAATAATAAATTGTTTGTTTGTCATTTTTGTCATGAGGGTGCAATGAAAAAATTTTTTTTTAAATATTTTATGATTTAACTAACTTAGCCCACGGAACAACGGAAAAAATAATGTTTCAAATCGGGCCAGCAGTTCCAGAGATTAGTGCGTTCAAACAAATAAATTCTTTAGCTGTATAACATTAGATTAAAGATGTTTACTGTGTTTAATGCGGCTCTTATTAGAACACTCCTAAACTTCACCAACGGCTAAATATAGATAATACCTTTATTAAAACCGAAGTACAAGGTAATAAAACTTAACTTTTCATCGAAGTCATGACATTATTTGCATAAAACCTGGCCGGGCAAAGTTCGGTCCTTTTAAAAAGCACTAAAATCGACACGGCCTATAAAGTAGCAATTTTTGGGCAAAGTTTTGATGACTGGACCAAAAGTTGACTTTTAATATTAGAGTAACAGCGCTCTTAATAACATTAACTTTTTCAGGAATATGTTAATTAGCTCTACGTTTAATGTGGTTCTAATCTGTATTCATAAAGAAAATAATGTATTTAAAACTAATTTTTAAAATAAAACTTAGTCAGTGAGTATTTGAGATAGTATTTTTTAAATAAATTAAAAGTATATAGTACTTATAATTAAGGAAGCCAATTATACAGGTGTTTTCATAAAAAAATTAAAAGTATGATGAGGAAGCTTCGAATATATACAGATTTTATGACAAAATGAAAAACATTAAAATCTTAAAACATTTGAAACTATCATTATGATATTTGATTTCGGGAAAATCATGTGAAATATCCCGTTACAAATCTAAATAGCATTTAGATCTCAATAAAATATCAGGTAGATAATGTTTCAGCAAAATAAAAAGTTATACTCGTAGCAAAATCAACTTGACAAAAATACCCGAACCTACCCATGATGACATAAAAAGGTCCAACTTTTTTCATATTTGTTTCTTAAAGTTGACAAAAAATGGACTCTTGAAGTGCTCGAAACTCGATACAGTATCGTAGCGTGGTGATTGATTTCTGTTTCTTTATGGCTTTCTTAAATGAAAAAAAAGCCTGCTATTTTGACATGCACGATTTTCTGCCTACAACTTATTTATGTCAACAAATGTAGCTCCAACCATCTTAGTAGCTGACCTACGTTTTTACTCATATCTAAACCTACGCTATATTTTTTAAATATAAGCGTTTTATAATTATAAAACGCTTATTATGTAAGTTGATAATGATGGATGAATCGATCATATATCCAAAGAAAAGATCTGCACAATACACCTACTGACAACCTAGACAGTAGGCTTCACCCAACCCTACGCGTCAGCAATGCGGGAACCGGGCCGCGGCGCGAAATTGACGCGACAAGATTGCCAAAAAACGTCCGCCATTGTTATCGCGTAGGTGTGCAAAGAGGTAAATTATGGGTTACGACCGCCACGCGGCAGACGCTTGCAGTCGCTTTGGTAGCGCAGGTTTGAACAAGAACAGTGATCAATCAATTATGCATACATACATTTAAATATAACAATAAAATAATTTAAAGACAATATAATCGCAGTAACCATCTATGGAACATTACAAGACTATGCAAAACATATTGATGTATTTCTCGCGTGTGAACTCTGATAAACATAGCAACATGACGTGAATAAATTCTAATTGGGCTAATGAAGGAGGTATTTCTTAATTAGTAGTGTTTCAAGCCATAGGCTTTGTACCGAAACGGTTTAATTACGACCGATAACTCTTTAATTAACCTGCCTAATAGCAGAGTATGCATTCGAGCCAATTATAGACAATCTATTGCCTATATTTGAAGGATGACCTGTTTTGTTCGGTCAATTGCTTAAATGTAGACTATATAGACATTTGTTCTTTCATTCAAGTCAACGACATATTTTAAGGATACCGCGAATAGCGCCCGCTTACTGGCATTCAGTCGTGTCGTTCTTTAGTGTGAATGTCAGACCGAATGATTGAATGGTACTATGAAATGGTACTTATGGTAGGTACGATCTGTCATGTGACATAAATATTCGTGAAGTAGGTGCTCACGTGTAATAGGCTGCGAATTGTATGAAGCTCAATGAATCAATGTTGAAAACAGCTCAATGTTGAGTTGTCATATATATTTTTAGAAGGAATGCATTAGGACCGTTTAAAAAACGTGAGATTGTGTACAAATACAAACAACACGTGCGTCAGAGAGCGTTAACGTCACGCCACTAGGTTATCTGCGTCTGCGCAGGACTGGGTCGCATATTACTTTCTAATGAACCTATCAGTTTGTTTGCTATTACTGTGCAAGTAAATAAGTCCTCGTAGGCTATCTGAGGATAGCATGATACCGCACTATTCTCGATAGATCTAAAGGTTGCCTTACTCTCAAATGTCCAGGTACTATACATCAAACACAGAACTTTCCAGAACGCCAGCCAATCAAGGCGCGAATGGCAACTCGCTTGCTAAATAAATAAATAGTTGCGGAGAATCCACATAACAATATCTAGCCCCGTGGGTGGTAAGCTCTAAGCTTGTGTTACGGGTACTATACATCTGATATACTCAATATAATAGACATACATTATAGATATTTGACACCTAACCAAGGAGAAAGTGCTTGCAGAACACACAAGCTGCTAAGCTGGGTGAATATAGTTACATAATTACATCGTTGGGAACAATTCAACATATTAACATAATATGTTGAATTGTTCCCAACGATGTGGAGGTGAAGAGGGATGTTTGGACACTATACAATGATGATGTTAATGGCCTTATTCGTTTTGTTTATAACCAACTTTCAAAAATTGTAGGCAATCGATTGAACTAATGTCTTTTATGTTTTTTACCCCAGAACTTATTTATATGAAACGAGTTGATCCGTGGCATTTTTATTTTAAACCTATTAAATTTTTCTTCTAAGTATAAGTAGTCATTGATAATCTATTTAATGTATATTTAATACACCCCTGCCTACTAATTATTTTATCAAAGTTGTTTTCCATCCAATGGTTGCCTGGAAGAGATCGCTTTTTAGTGATAAGGCCGTCCATTGTACGTTTGGTTTCCTACGTGTTGTATTTTATTTCCGTGTGTGTGCAATAAAGTGTTTTTGTATTGTATTGTAAAATCTTACCCGAATGTGTAATTTCAAAATGTTCGTTTTTCCTCATTTTTGCAAGCATGTTGTTTTACAGTGTGATTTCAACCAACTTTAAAAAAACAATTGCATAACAACAACGCAATCGAACAAACTCCAGATAAAACTATTTACAAACAAATCTCATACGTGACCACTAATTAATCTGAATGATAAGTTTAACAATTAATTTGGTTTGTGTCAATTAGATCACTTTATTCGGAATAAAGGTTAATGCAACATGCGTAGACGCAGCCTAAGAGTGACGATAAGCATATAATTAAGATATTGCATAAAAGGAAATAACAATGTTTTGCATCTACTTTTACTTATCTTATCTTTTTAACCCTCGACCAAAAAAGAGGGGTGTTATAAGTTTGACGTGTCTGTCTGTCTGTGTGTCTGTCTGTCTGTTCCATCATAGCTCCCGAACGGATGGAGCGGTTTCAATTTAGTTTTTTTTGTATGAAAGGAGTTTGGCCCAGGTGTTCTTAGACATGTTTCATGAAAATCGGTTGAGCCGTTTAAAAGTTATGGGGGTGAGAGTCGGGACGGAAAACAGAAAATCTGCAAATATACTAGTATGGGGTATCAAATGAAAGCGCATCGCGTCCACATTACATAATATTATGTTGTTTTACATTACAAGGAAATGAAGGCATTGGAATCGGGGGTTTTTCTTAAATTTTAAATTTTTATAAATTAATAAATTTGATAATTAGAGCAAAAAGTTGGCAGTCAGAGCGGTCACCCATTCAAATACTGACCACGCTCAAAGTAGCTTTGCTTTATAAATTAAAGGTAAATAACGGTAGAAGATTTATGACGTATTAAAAAAACTAGTCACTAGAACTAAAACAAATTTTCGGTGAAAGTTGGCATGGTAATGTACTAGATATTTAACTGAGAACTGGATACTTTATACACTACGTAAAAAAATTATTAACCATAAAAAAATACTTTGAATTTAATGTAATGTGAATGTAGTATGTATATTCATTTTGATCTATCTAGGGTTCAGTCGGCGTTTGCAAAGAAAGCACAAAAAAGGAGTTTAATTACGACAAATTAGAAAATAAAAAAACCTATCCTGCACTTTATTTCTTCCTCTTGGATGGTTTTATCTACTAAAAAACACATCAAAATCCGTTGCGTAATCCTAAAGCTTTATGCATACCTACATAGGTACAGACAGGCGCGGTAGGCTACTTTTTCCTACTTAACAATTTCTATACATATAGAGAACTTTAAAATTATATGGAGCTATATTCAAATTGGTGTGCTTGCCATGTTTATTAAATTAACATGTGTAAGATAGGACCATGCTAAGTAATGGCAACATGCATTCCTCCAATTATAAAGTAATTTCTCCGATAATAGAGTTCCAATAGCATCCAACGCTGATAAAATTTCTTGCATAAATTTCACGACAAAAATAATAAAATTACCCTAATGCAGCTAATAAGAGACCAAAATGCAGCATGGCAACACCGGGGCCCTCTAATTACCTAAGTAACGTAAGTAACAAGGAAGCGGCTATGAAAAACAAAACCCTGCAAACAAACTAATTACAAGTGACCTTGATGTTAGGGTTGCCAACATAAACATTTAAAGGTCCCAAAGATGTACAATATTTTTGACATAAATATGTTTATAAAAAGTCATCAGTCTTGTAATTAATATTTTTCGGCATCTACCTTAAAAATGTATGAAACCTAAAACAACAAAGAATTAGAAAGAGACGGGTAACGATTTATTTATTTATTTATGTAAGTACATTATCACGATTAAGCAACCAATTACATTAAAACACATAATTACAATATACACATCATTTTTTAAAATTAGTATCAAATTATTAAGTAAAACGAACGAATACGGAACAAAGGATAAGAATGTCGTTGGCGTTTTTAAAAATAACACACGTTAAAGGTTTGCTTCCAGAAAGCGCAGAAATAAAAACCATTCATAAACTTTGTTCTATTATCATTTACTGATCAATTGCAGAACAAGGCCTAAATTGTGTTCTGGCCCTGAGCGAACTGAAAAATATACAGATAATGTCGAAAACAGACAAGTGACACAGGCTACTAAAATTAATTAAAAAAATCTGTTAAAAAACAAGCAATCGCTATAGAGTTTTAAATAAATCATCAAAATTCAATAGATCCAACCGACAGGCTGGTATCGGAATAAATTGGGTTTGCAAATTAATCCGTTTGCCTGATTGTTACACGGTTTCATATTTTTTGTCAATTTTCATATGCGGCATTTTATTAAAACTTTAATAGGATTATGGTTTTGAGCGGTATCGCCCGCTCAAAACCATCATTTTTCTAACAATTGTGGTTTTATATTGGTAAATGTGAAAGACGATTAGTTTTATTTTATGTTTCATAATCGCATTTAATTTTTATATTGTGGATATTTTCTAATTCATAAATTGGGCACTCTTTATATTTTCCAACTGAGCTAGAAACTTTTGGAGTTTACTCTTTAAGAAACGATTTGAGTTATAAGGCCCGGTACGGAAATTTTATGAGGAGTCAAATCAAGTGTAACACGAAAAGTTGAGGCGTTACGTAGAAAGAGACAAACATATATCTGTAGGATTGAACGTGTAAAAGAATGAGATGGAATACATTACACAGCGTATCTCATTCTCGGGGTCTCCTCTTTGCGCGATACTTTTTAGTCTCACTATATTTTATTTATATTATTTTATTCTGCATAAAACCCAGTCTATAACGAGCTTAACCCAACAATCCGACTGCATTCGAACCACACGTCCACCCCAATCCCATGTCAAGCGGGCTGTCTTTATTCACACGTCAGCGATTCCAGTCATAACACCCACACTTCAGTGTTTCTTATTCGGTCCATCCGCGTAACGTCAAATATTTTTTTAACATAAAAAAAATTTAATTGCGCTTGACGACTTTTTTATTTTTTTTTATCTATTGACGTGACACGCAAATTCCTAAACTGGAACACGTTTTATCTATTGTTTTTAATTACTTTGGAAAACCTTATTTACGTCTCTAGTATTTTTAAACTTTTTCATAGTTTTTTATTTACGTTTTATTTGTTTTTTGTACCCCAAGAATCATTCTAACCAATACCAATAAGATTAATTACCTAATCAAAAATACTAGTACATTTTATCCCCTCGCAAGTGGTAACCCTGCTTCCGCCGACATCCGTTTCCCCAGCTAATTTGTTTTTAGTATGAAGAGCTGCAGCCAATTAGTACTACAGCTCTGGGCTCCCTAATGACAACCTAGCACATGTCACTTTTATTTAAAGAAATAAAATAAAGAAACGGCAAGGTTTACACCGCAAAGAGTTAATATAAACATGTCGGTTGAAGATATTGTCAGGAAGAGGCATATATCATAAAATTGGTACTGGTAAAAAAGCATTGTTGTTTTCTGAACATAGTTAGTTAGGTTAGAACTAGGTCGGGTAATGATAATGCAATAGTCAAAATATAATTTCAAGCCTTTTTTATCTATTTAAGACAAAAAAAATACACTCACTCACTTAGCAAACACGTAAAAACTAAAAATATTGAGATAAGATAATTTTATTTTAAATTTTCACATGAATGAACTTATTAAAGCAAAATTATTACTCCCGTGTTCTATTTCTTTGAAACACTGAGACATCCTTGAATAAACATCGTTTCAACCACTTACAAATATACCTTTTCAATATACCAAATATTAGGTTATTTATTAAATTAATTAATCAAAATGGCGTCAAGAGCAATCAGCTGATTAATACGGGACACCCAACTAGGTTCTAATTAGTACAATTTAATTACTTAATGGAAATGCATTATGGCCTGCCTTTATTAAATAGCTTATTTCATAAATAGAATTTAATTTAATTAATGTAGGCTGGATTATTTCCTTTCTTCTTCCTTTCCTTTGGTTTTCCCAAGCGAACAATATGTAGTAGGTAGCATTACCATGAGAATTCATTTTAACTGCTGTAAATTTACATTTTGTAATCCCATAGATTTGGCAGTTTTTGCAACTCTTAAATTTAAGTACTTGAACTTGAGTAAGCTATCTAATGATTGATAGAGAAATGTCAAAGGATTTCTTAAATATTTTTCCAGCCGTTCTAATCGACATATCAGCCGTAGCATGTCCACTGCTGAACTTAAGGTTATTGATATCCATTTATTTCTGTTGGGAGCACATTGCAACCACCTTGCTGCTTGATCAAATCAATCCATCTTGTTGGTGCCGACTGACACAGCGTTGAGCGAACCGCGGTGTCGAAAAATTAATGAAATTCCGAGTACCTACCTAGTTCTACTAGTAGTTACAATTTTCCTGCCTCCTAGATTTTATTAGTAACGGAAATAAAAATAACAACTCTGACTATATTTAAAATCAACTAAATTTATTTACGTTATAATAATTTAAAATTTATGTTTAATGATGATGATCTAAGCTAGGAGATTTTTTTCGGATTGATTCGTATGTTAAAAGTCCCAAAGCACAAAAAATCTAGCGAAAATGTGCATCATTTTTATCTGAAATTCACCCACCTTTCGAAACAAAACATATTTTTATATCCAATTAAAAGTCGAACAAGATTTTAGCAAAGACAGGTAGCTGGTTGGAAAGCCAATTAGATACCACATCAGACTTGTTCTTAATTAGCAAGTGGTTCATTAGTGTGGCAATGGCTCATTCGTTTTAATTATAAACACAGGCTCTTGTAATTGCCAGTACCTATAGGTAATTAGGTACCTATATCGGTCCTAATTACCGTGTCTTGTACGCAAATGGTTTTTATTTGTAATATTGTATTAATTAATTTAATTGGAAATGCTTGTATGGTTTTGTGGATTGTTTTAATATATAGATAGAAAATATAATTTTGATGATGTGGATAGCGAATGGGTTTAGTAATTTTGAATGATCGAAAAATATTTTTGGGTAAAGTTGCAAATAATCTTTTATCTTATATATATCAAATTCTCGTGTTCACAGTTTTCTTTCCCGTACTCCTTTGTAACGGCTTGACCGATTCTCATGATATTTTGTGAGCATATTGAGTAGGTCTGAGAATCGACCAACATCTATTTTTCATTTTGCAAAACAACGTTTGCTGGGGTCTGCTAGTTTTTATATAATATTTGTAAAACAATTTACACTTATTTTTTAAATGTTTATTTATTTTACCAACGGCAATTTTAACTTTGTAATTTATTTCTTCGTTCACATAAGTTTAAAAAATATATAAATGTGGCTTCATATTTATACCCTATATGATATGATTCTTATCAATAATAAGTAGATATTTATATAGTTCATTATTTTTCAGAAACTGAATAATGAGACGCACAAAACTATTCAAAACCTCTTGGAAGCGTAATTTTTTGTAAAACTCTCCACGAACAAGCTCAAAGCATTTTTTCAAAAGCCGGGAACATAGAGCCGAGTGGCAAATCATTAAAGCCCTCTTCAAACGTCACCGCATTACACTAATTGAAGCAATTAGAGGGATTGACGAACGGAAATAAAAGTCAACTCACCTTCATATAGCGCCGGCCAATTAGCCCTCGTAATTAGCTCAGTCTCGTCTAGTCTTTGAACTGTGCACTGATCACAACACAAGCATTTTCAGGTTAACCGGCACAGAAAAGTTTTCGCTAGCGCGTGTTGGGTGGATTTCGCTGGGGAAAGACGTGCGTTCGTCGCGAGCGCTCGGGAGCGAATGACGTCGGGAGGAGGTTTGCACGCGTGAGGCGGAGTTGCCCTTCCTTCGCGCGAAGCTCTATGGTAGCTTTTCGCCTAGCCGCCGCTGCACATACGCCGTTACTCCCGCGGGTAGACACTTAACTCTGTAAGTGGACAGATTTTCTGCGGCATTGCATTTAGGCCTATATAATTATGTTGAGTGATGGTTTAGTTTGTTTTAAAGCTTTTTTATGAGTTTTTGATGTTTATAAGTGCTGTTATTGATAATTAGGCTAATTATAAACGTACTCGAATATTTATTTCAAAGCTCTGCTTCAGTGAAATGCCTAGTGCTTACGCGTGTGAACTTAGATAGGGCAATTTTAGTCTGTTTTTTACATCCCTTACATTACAGAGTACTTATAGTAATAGGTATTAGACAAAAAGAGCCTATTTCAATCAAAGCTTTTTAATTATTTTGTCAAAACATCAGCGCTCTTATGAAAACCTTAAATTGAATGTTGCTGTAAAATTTACGTACTTATTCCATTCTATATAATATCCATGTAAAACTACGTTATATACCTACATAACCTAAACGTTATTAAGTACGTCAACTTAATATTAATTTAAAATTAACATGCTTTACTTGTACTACTTTACGTACCTACTTATTTATGAATACTGTGGCCATTTTGGCCATTTTAGCCTACATTTTTTAAAAGTTAAATTTATTAATTTGCAAATATCTTATAAAAAGCGTATCACATGCAAATCATACAGCATTTTGAATACAGGGTGTACAATCCATCGTTCATTGATAAAACAGGTTGTGACACCTCATTCGTTGCTAGTTAACCGCCCCTTAGCCGTGGAATAACCCAGGTATTCTTCTAATTTACATACCTGTGACTAATGTATTATTACTTTAAACTGATTTAAAAAATTCATAATCTTTATTTATTAGGTTTAGACTATTACTCATAAATCAAACATTATAAAAGCCTTATGGATTTGTTTTTAACTCGAGGCACATTTAATTTAGTAAAAAGTCAAACGAAATTTTTACACTATTTTAATTAGGTCTGCTTTTATGTGTTTAAATAAATAAATACTGCTGGACAATCTACACAACAACATCTAGCCCCGAGGTAAGCTCTTAGCTTCTGTTACGGGTACTAGACATCTGATTTATTACAATAAAAATGTTATAAAATGTGAGTGAATAAATCTCAATTATATATTTACATAAAATATATGAAAATAAGAAACCATTTTATTTTTACAACTGACGATAAACTATGGCGAGAAAGCAAACCTTCAAAGACAAATAAAAATGTAGGTATATAATTTAATTGTAACAGCCAGCGTTTCCAAATAGTTGCCATTCTAAGGTACCAACCCAGTTGATAAGTCTCAAGTACCATTCTATGAATTGCCTTGTTATAATTTTTACGAGACACCCTGTATAGATTCAATTAAGCCAACTAAAGGGGTGTAATAAAGGATGATTTATGAGAGATGCCATAATAGTTTTTAATTATGTTTCAAGAGGGTACCTGAGTTTCTGAGGGGTTGAAACTGGTCAACGAACCAAATAGTAGGCCTTACCTAGCTATAAAGACGAGAAATCAATTATAATTATTGTTATTATAAACTAGTAAACCTCCTACAAGTATTATAAACGTGAAAGATTGTGGGATGTGTGTAATTTGTGTGGTATTACATAATTATATACTACACACATTACACACATCCCACAATCTTGTGTGTGTTTGTTTGTTGCTCTTTCACGCAAAAACTACGGAATAGATTTTGTTGAAACACAATATTATAGCTTGTATATTAAAATAACACAGGCTACTTTTTACCGCGGTAAAATACCACTTTTCGCGGGAAATTCAATTATTGCGAACAAAGCCCGATAATGATCGAATTTGGCATGGACATAGGTGTTTTCGCAGTAAAGGACAAAAGTAACTTTTTCACAGCCAAATGTGCAGGCTACTAAAAATGTGTAAATCGCAATCAGTAAAAAAAGGCTTGAAACTGTCGTAGAAAATTTGACGTTTCTGACTGTAACATCGTAACTTACAAACGTATGAAGCGATTTCAATTTAGTTTTTTTTTAGGCGAGTTTTTCGCGAGTGTTCTTAAACAAGATGAAAATCGGTTGACCCCTTTAAAAGTTATAAGGGATGAAGTGGGGAAGAAGAACTAAATATCTGCAAATATACTCGAGTGGGTTCTCAAATGAAAGCGCATCATTATGCACATTATAAAAAAGTATGACTTTGTACAATTAAGGTTTTTTTTTAATTTTATATTTATGTTACAAATATGAAGGTACTCGAAAACAAATTAAATAATTATAATGCGTACCTATTTCATTAATATTCTCAGCAATACCATAAATTACTACGTAAGCAATACTCTGTTTAAATTTAATTAACATTAAATAGTTATTGATAAAATTACCATATGTGTAGGTACTTGAATGTACTTATTTAAATAAGTGTTTTTCAAAATGATCATAGGCATTGACGTCAATGCCTATGTAAGTAATTTATCTATACAGATAATAAATAGAGGTAAATATCTCCGGACTAATCGCACAGCATCTAACCTAACCTTACCCCAAACTAAGCAGAGCTTGTACTATCGTTGTTAGGTGACTGCTATACTACAAAGATATATATTTTTTGTTAATACATACATATTATACATAGAAAACACCCAGACCCTGAAACCAGAAATTGTAGATCGTACAAAATCTGGTCCCTCATAGATAGTAGGTACCTATATAAATAGTGTATTATTTTTTTATTCCAAATACATGGAGCTCTATCATTACAGGTTTACCCTAATTCAATAGAGCCCATTAAATTCCACGATAAATTTAATTAACATTAGGCATAAAATTTTAATAAATTATAATATATACACACCTATACAGTGATAGTTTTACCGTTTCAATAGTTTCAAAGGCGGGGGGGGTGAATTTGATGATCAAATGAGATTGAATCAAGAATGACGAGATGCGTAAAAGAAACGAACCCGCTTCAGTTTTATACTTGATGTAAAAATTTAGACCCAAAAAATATTTGAATTGAATTTGTGAATATATGAAATAATTGCCTCGTTCAGTATTTGATAACTCGCTTGTAAGTGAATTAATTAGGTACAATTTATATTATAGCTCGATATTGTCTTTACAGAAATAATGTTCTTATTTCTGAAGAATATAGTCAATTTACGATAAACAAATAAGTTTGAATGCGCTTTGTGTCAATTTAGAGCTATTCAGAACACCCTCTGGTAAGAGTGGATAGGGAAGAGGTGAATGGTTTTGTGATTATCGATGACCCAAAATCCCGATATATTGTTACTTAAAAAGGGATATCATGTTACTTGGCTAATTCATCTAATAATAAATATTAGCTATTTAAAAAATCACTCGACATGAGACAACAATTATATATCTACACAAACATTTTAAGCTGAAAGCGAATAGTTTTTTTGTTTTACTACACTAATATTAGAAGTACTGTGCGATTTAAAAAAAAATCGGTGTTAAATACCCTATTTATCGAGGCAGGCTATTTACCGCGGGAAATAAGTTGTCCCCGCGGGAAAAGCCACGTGTCGGGGCAAGTAAGTTTCATTATATTCAGATCACCATTTCCGATTATTCTGATCGTTATAAGTCGCTTAACATCTTAATTATCTTTATATTTATGTTTATTAATAAGGAAGGATATTGTTGCCGTCAATCTGTTGTTTTTTTACAATAACATAATAATAAGCAATAACAGTCAACTAACGGAAAATAACTATCCGAACTGATTCGCGTAATTGTATAAGTTAAACAAAATAGTTTCCTTAGAAAACAAACATGTTAAAACTATAAGCATCCTCTTTTAGGGTTAAAAAAATATTTCATTTGCATATTTTTTGTGACTTTTATTGCAAAGATTTTATAAACTTTACACGGAACCCTAAGTGTAGTATGGGTTCATCTCATACTTATTAAATTTATTTAAACTCCTTCTTCTTACATTTTTTACAAAGAACATAAGTCTTCATCGTTTAAAATATGTTTTCAATATTAGTTTAGAAAAACATATCAATTTCCTATGGCATATTTCCACTCAAAAATTACAGCCAGCCACGATTGTAATTTTTGAGCATGTATGTGTATAATCTCGAAGCAATTTCAATATCTCCTTTCATACAAATTAATTTACGGATACTGACTTTACGATAATACCAAATTGGCCATTATTTTTAATTACCACAACACAAGCCCAGGGCTAATTAACACGATATCTATTGCAATCACTAGGTTCAAATTAATAAATTAATTGCCATTGTTAAAAATAAAAGCTTGCTCAGCATAGATTACAAGCGAACATGAGCCATCAATTAAACGCAGACGCCATGGTGAACATGATAGTTGTTGTCGATATGAGTTGTCGATGAATCATGTAGACATTGCGGTACATCACTATTCTTGTAGCGTTCCTGTTGACACAGAATATGTTTTAGTATGTACCTGCGAAACATGATCCGGGAATTTTAAATGTTTGTTATATTTTACGGAGGAGGTGGTGCTTCATTTATTTATTAAAAGTTTCAAAGTAGTTTTAAGAGCTATGTTTGTTGTTCTTGCATATTCTCTACGAGATCGATCATGGTGAACAACATAGTTAACTGCTTAACTATGTTGTTCACCATGATTCGATCTCGTAGAGAATATAAGTAAATAAGTGAGAGTATAAGTTAATTTTTATACTCTACTAGCGGTCCGCCTGGCTTCGCACGGGTAGATATTGAAAATTATTAAGGGTTTGATTTTTTCTCGTCGTATAAACCATCCTTGGACTTCTACGAACATTTAAAATAAATAACTTGCCAAATTGGTCCCGACGTTGTTGAGTTATGCGCTTACGAACACATTTTTTGATTTATGTTTGACCCCCGACCAATATAATATTTTATTTTTTTTATTTAAGAGGGGTTTTATTAGTTGGACGTGTTTGTCTGTCTGTGTGTCTGTCTATCTGTCTGTCTGTCTGTCTGGGACATCATAGATCCCGAACGGATGGAGCTATTGCATTTTTTTTTTGTATGAAAGGTGAGCTTGGCGTGGGTATTCTTAGTCATGTTTTATGAAAATCGATTGAGCCGTTTAAAGTTATGGGGGTGAGAGTGGGGACGGAAAACCGAAAATCTGCAAATATACTCGTACGCGTGCCCTTTACAAAATATTATGGTGTTTAACTTTTAAGGAAATTGAGGGATTGGAAATGAGGGTTTTTCTCAAATTTAAAATTTAGATATATAGATTTACACATTGACTCAATAGGTATTTTTTATTAATTAATCATCTGCAATGAATCATCTTATAAGCGAAAGCAAAAAAACCTTTCAAAAAAAATAATTTTAATAAGTATGTAACGTCGGAAGCCAAATTAATCCACTATTGTTTATCAAAATAAAAATTCAGTATCGTGCAGATTCTTTCAACACTTCAAGTCATGCGTAATCCGTTGAAAAGATACAAAGATACAACTGGTTTCACCACCCTTTTCCTTCTTTATCTTGCACCCCAAGTAACGTGGCTTTCAAATCGCCCTTTATAATCGCTTCGTTTCACAGTACTATAACTAGTTCATTCATAAAGCTGACGGATATTATACCTAGTTAGCAATCGCTTTGTTGCTACTAGCTACTATTAAAGTTCCTATCACTTGCAAAAACCTTGTTTATAGTGAAAGTATGTTTCTTTATTTCTTTGGAATCTTTGTAACTTCTAGTGTTGTGACCAAAGGTCGCTTTTTACCCATCTGAGAAGGGTTGCGTTTTTAAACGATTTTCCGATTAAGTGACATTTACGTGTCAGACAATTTGTGGAAATATGTTGCGATGGATAAAACAAAAGGTATGTTTCTTACAATCGTACCTGTTATACTTTTGATTAGATATGTACATACTTAACTTAGCACTGTCATAAGGAGGAAAATGCAATCGTCATCAGCGGATTAGCGGGAGAGTCTTTCCTTACATAATTTCGTGTCAATTTTCCAAAATAAATACTATAGCGTACGTAAAAATATTGATAGTTTCGTGGAAGACAGCAAATAGGACTAACACATCCATTCTCTACCAACTTAAGATTCGTAGCAGACTGTTTACGATTTGCAAACAAAGAGGCCTCAGCTATTTTGGATAACTTGCTAGAAGACAACCAAACAACCTAGAGAAACTGGTGGTATTGGGGAAAGGTTGAAGGGAAAAGGTTACGCGAACGATCATCTTGCTGGTTGGACCAAATTTGCGCCAAAACAGGGCTTATATCGCCATTTGGAAAGTTCATAAATCATCAAATAAACTTCAAATCAAATTATATCAAATCAAATTAATCAATAGTATATTACCCGTTTCAAGATTTAATATTGTTAATCACCATTACAATTTAAAAACTAATAAGAAAGTTCTTTAATAGTCATTTTCTCGAAACGCGGTACATACTGAATTCTAAGTACCTAACGCCCTACGAATGTCAATAACTCTAATCTACCAACAAAAACTAAAAACGAAATCGACACTTACAGTGCAGTCAAACGCCCCGCTTTCATTGAAATCGACTTAAACCAATTAATCACTCTTATCAGGTTGTTCTTGGGTTTTTCAAGGGAGCCATTGAATTGGGGTAAACGGACCATTGTACCCGATCGGTCCATTGTTGCAGAGGCCCATTGTGGACTGACGATTAGTCTTGCTTTCGTCTCAGACGTGGGGATAATGCTAAATGCTCATTCAGTTAGAAATCTGTACTGTGATAGCTGAGGCAGGAAACATCGATTTGTTAGGTAAATTCGTTCGTTATAAATTTCAGTTCTAGGTCGTTTAGGCATAGGTCTCTTTAACTTCATTATCTGTAATCATATTAAGAGAGGGTTGCCAAAACTCGACATACCACGTAGGCAGACGTGTTGATACAATCAATCAATCATTTATTAAAAACAAAAAAAATACAACATAATTAAAGCAGTTTTTAGAACTTTACCTCCTATACTATAAGAAACCATGTTACACATAGGTACATACATAATGTACATACACACATATACGTCTATATATATACATACATACCTTACAGATTAACATAATACTGCTAATGTTATAATCGCGAAAGTTTGTTAGGATCATTTCATTTAATTTAGGAAGGGCTAAGAATACCCTCACCTGCTACGGGTTTTTTTTTATAATGACCATAAGTGTATCTTAAAGAGGTGTAGGATCTTATTGTGACCCTTTAGAATTTAGAGATCTATTTAGTGACTGAATAAGTGAAATAAAAATGAAAAGCAGAACTCGAAATAAACCGTTATAACAAATTATTAGCGATCCCCTTAAATGGAATACGAAAACAAATTTAATTGAAAAAACGGTTCAACTAACATAATTCGTAAAATCTCGTCTACGATTTCGCAAGAATCTGTTGTTGAAACGTTTAAGCAAATAAGCTCCAGTCTATACTTAACGAGCCACCCCCGCTTAGTAACTTAGTAAAGAAAACAACGAAACGGGAATTAACATAAATTAAGCCGAGTTCCTACTGCTAAAACAGCTGGTGCACTCCAATATATAGTCTTATTAGTCATTTATTGATAAAATAAATTATAAACATCCTTGATTATTCTCAGTTTTTATTTAAATTAGCTTTAAGTTGACCTGTCCATGAGCGTCTAAGGAAATAAACGTTATGACTTTGACTTTGACTTTTTACTAACATGCTAATTCGCATGAGAGTAACATGCTTGTAGTATGCTTATAAGCATAAACAAGCGTAGCATAAACAATAAATCGGCCCATGCGTTTGGTCTATTCTATATAGTGGGATAAAGGAACCTACACACATACCAACTCGATGCAACGCGAAGTGTCCGGGCGAAGGCGTGGCTGCAATTATGATATTTCAGAAACTTGTAGCACAAGTCATTGCTCGCTAATGTAGACAAAAACATTGCGTTTACCCGTTTAAGATGATTTCAGATCGCAAACGCGTGAGTCTTGGCCCTTTACCGTAGCCGCATCATCAAAGTATTTCTGTTCATGTTTTGTATTTCATTAAGTTATTTTATAAATTCAATATGTATGAAACATACTCATACATCTAGATTTCCCTGAAATTCATAGTGAATACACTTATACACTACTTATTTAATAAATGCCTTATCTTCATGCTTCATTTTAGACCACATCGTCATTTTGCATCAGGTGAGATTGTGGTCAAATAAAGACTTATCTATCATTAAAAAAATGGTAATAATTAATGATAGAAGTGACACAGCTGTCCCGCTATGGCCTAGGCCCGCGGCGCCATGCGGCTGTAAGTGTGCTAACGACGACGTCACGTTATTTAATAAATACAATAAGTAGGAGACGGACTCATACACCTACGGTTCCGGTAACAGTTAATACATTTATTTTAATAATAATTATTATTATTCACTTAGAGCTAAAGTTGTCAAAAATCCTTAAAATTTAATTAGACCTATGATGTATTTATTTTGTCTGAACTAGGATACTGGTTTTCAGGCATAATAAAGTATTTAAATCCAATAAGTATGAAATATACTCATACATCTAGGTTTCCGTGAAATTCATAGTGAATATATATACTACTTATTTAATAAATTTTTTGTATGCTCAATTAGTCTTCATTTTTCCACAATCTCACCTGATGTAAAGTGACGATGTGGTCTAAGATGGGACATGAAGACCTAGATGGTAGATGGCTTTTTAAATAATAATAATTGATGATAGAAGGGACCCAGCTGTCCCGCTATGGCCTAGGCCTGCGGCGCGTACGATATCGCTACTTATGAAAACGTTTAACAAATCTCATTGGGTCATCATGAAAAATCTATGCAATTGTTCGGTCATTGTATCAGGTATCGCCGATTGGCCGGCTCAAGGCAGTTACAGCCTGTAACTGCCTTGAGCCCGCTACCTTAATAAGTTAAAGCTGGGTCCATATTTGTATCATTTCGGTGTATCACGACCAGGCGTATCGTATCGAGTATCTGTATCATAAATATGGACGCTCATTTTATCCATGTCGTATCGTTAAGGCATATCTTGTAAAAACGCGTCCATACTTATGAGATACTGTATCATGTCAGCGTATCGACTTTAACTTTACAAATATGGACCCTTAATTTTTTCTTCCATGTGGACCCAGCTTCTGATTATCACTTACCCAACTAACGCCTAGAGGAATAAGTAATGATCTAGAAGTTAAACATTTAATTATGTATCTCATTGTAACGAAACTTTTATAAGATTTTATATTTTTAAGCCGTGTTGGCTAAGTGGGAGCACACTCAACTTTCATTCCGAAGGTCGTGGGTTCAAATCTCGCCGCGCACCTCTGGATTTTACTTCTTGAAAAATGTATGTGCGCTTTAAAACACGTGCTTTAACGGTGAAGGCAAACATCGTGAGGAAACCGGCATGTTCTGAGACCTTTAAAGAGTTTAAAGGACATGTGACATTCACCAACCCGCACTTGGCCAGCGTGGTGAATTGAGGCCTAATCTCTCTCGTCAAGATTCGCTTCTCAACTCAGTATAAAACATTGAAGCGAACTGTCAAGACAATGTTATTTCCTTGATATTTGTTATTTAAGCAATTTAGTTTTATTAATTTTAAGTTGACCTGTCCATGTAGGCTATGTGCTTCTAAGGAAATAAACGTTTTGACTTTGACTTTGACTTAGAGAGAAGTCCCTGTGTCCCAGCAGTGGGAACGTTAATAGGGTGATGATGATGATTTTTTTAAACCTACCTTCACCAGGTCGTCCATCCATCTAGTTGGTGGACGTCCTACACTGCGTCTCATACCATAAAATACAATAATTTAATAATTTCGCATATAACCAATAATGCATCCATCATCTATACCTAAGTTTAAAAATTGTCAACACGACTGGCAAAGCCATCTAAATTAAAAATACCCAACATAACCAAAGAATAAACAGAACGAAACGAGTAAGTAATTTGAAGGAACAGCGGGTTCGGTACCCCGTACTCCGTACCACAGTCAATAACGTGTAGGCAATGGAATGCAAAACATTACCCCCGAAGTCTCATTTCAATTTTACCCCGAGAACCTCACGGCCAGGTATTTAGAGGATTTATATTAAAAACAAACGGTTATAACAGGATGGATATGATGTATGGGAAATGTTTGATGAAGAAACAATTTAATTAGGTATATTATTTAGTTATTTTGACTGCTTCAGTGGCGCGGTGGGCGAGGGTCCGCTTGCGGCGCAAGAGGTAGCGGGTTCGATTCCCGCCGAGGGTGAAAGTGTTTGTATGTTCTGCAAGCACGATCACCTTGGTCTTGGTGTTTAATATGTATAATAAAAAATATCTATATATGTATGACTATTATATTAAGTATATCAAATATCTAGTACCCGTAACACAAGCTTAGAGCTTACCACGGGCTAGATGTTGTTGTGTGAAATGTCTGGAAAAATATTTATATATTTATATTTATACTCATGAGCAGTAAGGTTTGGAATAAGCTACCTGATGCTGTTTCCTGGCAACTAGAATATTAATTGTCACGTGTATAATTTTATATTATGTTGTTAATTTAAAAGAGAAATCTTCTAAGTAGTATATCAGTCAACTAACCTTACCAACCTGCTTAGTTTGAGGTTGAGGTCAAATTATGTCAACAAGATGAAAAAAATTAAGCGAACTGTCCAGACAATGTTAATTTTTATTTTGGAAATGTAGTTTAATTAATTTTAAGAGTCCTGTCCATTGACCTGTGCTTCTAAGGAAAAAAGTTTTGAATCAGACTTTGATGTCGTGAGATTAGTTCGGAAATATTATAAACAACTAACTAATACTGACAATACTAACTAATACTATAACAAATAATACTGTTAATCACTAATACCATTTATATTTTAATATCTTTAGGTACCATATTTCATGCAATAAATTATTAATATATCTATGTACGTATGTATATTATATTAAGTATATCAGATGTCTAGTACCCGTAACACAAGCTAAGAACTTACCTCGGGCTAGATGTTGTTGTGTGGATTGTCAGGAAATATTTATTTATTTATTTAATATATATATTTTTTATTATTATTAAAAAAGCAAGTAGGCTCAGTAGCAATCAATCAAGACGTAGGTATTTTGAAGCAAAACAAAACAGAAATCTAGATAATTATAATTTTATTGTAATGAAGCAATCAAAAGTAAAAATGGTTGTAAAAAACTTTGCTCAATAGAGTGAGACATTTAGCAACGAATATAATCTAATTGATAAATAGTTCACGGTCAGTGCGCCTGCGCTTGATGCTAGATAAACACTGTTTTTGCTATTGTAGATAATTTAGAATCGATATTTGATTGCATTGCTGGCCTTATTTTTTGGGATTCTTTTTGTATTATTGATTTGATGCTATTTGGTATTAGCAAACCATAACTAATTTTTAAATGAAAAAGATTGATTGACGTCAAAAAAATGATTGCTTCTTACGGGTTGTTCCATATTCTACCCATAACAACTTAACCCACCTGTCATTTCATCCATCTTCAACCCAATTGTGTGCCATAGTCAACCCACCATAATGTTTGACAGTCCCAATAAAAAAAAATGTCTTGCTTAGATAAGATGCTAATCGTAAAGTTGATGTCTGTCGAATTCTACGACTAAAAGACTAGTACTTATTTCATAAAGTGCCCGAAATTCATGATATAATTCAGTGTACATATATTATGTCCATTGGTAACGTCAGTCCTTGGCGATATCTTTAACGACATGATTTAGGGTGGAACTTAAAAGCAATCTTCTTAAACCAAATATTTATTTAAGATTATTCTACTACGCTACGTTCGCTCCACCACGAGCTTGGTTTTACTTTCAAATATCTATGTAAGTTTTCAAAAAAAAAATATTATACTATCGAACTAAACACAACTGCTTCAGTGGCGCGACGGGCGACGGCCCGGTTGCGGCGCAAGAGGTAGCGGGTTCGATTCCTGTCGAGGGTTATGTTGTTCAAGTACTTTCACCTAATAATAAAACTTTAACCTCTATAATATGGATGTCTATAATATTTATTATATCAGATGTCTAGTATCCGTAATACAAGCTTAGAGGTCGCCACCGGGCTAGATTTTATAAGAAAAATTCATTCTACATTTAAAAATTGACCACAAAAAGTTCTTTCACTCATCGGTCATCACATCACGTCACTCATTAAACATTCAAAGAAATTCAGCAAACAAAACCCAATTATTCTGGCCACTAACGTCCAATTTTCAACGGGGATTATAATAACCCCATGCACATGGGAAATGTAAACACTAGGGCACAGATAAAATAAATAAATGTATACTAGGGTACATTATACATTATAGAGATACCCATAATCCCCGGCCCTAATTTGTTGACAAATAGAGCCATACAAACGCAGGTAAATATTTATTTTTTGCCTCGTTAAATTTATCAAGCTTAATTTGAACGCTGCTGGATATTAAACAAACAAACAGACATTATTTAATTTGCAGTAGTTTTTATTCATATCCGTTGAGCGTGAAAAGGTCCATCCCGTATAATGCTTTTGCCATGCGTGGAAGTGGCAGACACTGTTTTTTTAGTATAAACTTTAAAGAGACAGCAAATTTCTTTAAAGTATTTTTATCTCAAGAAAATAAAAATCAGTTTTAAAAAAATAAAATTGCAAGTTAAAAAGTTTTTTATTTTGTTTCTTTAAACTCATAATTTCAAATTAAGTTTAAAAACGCAAGGTTTGATTGTCTGTCATCAAGATACCAAAAAAAATGTATGGTCGACTTACATAAAACCTCCGTTTTATGCTTTACAAAAATCGAGCCCCGTGGTAAGCTCTAAGCTTATCTAACCTATTAACGATACCTCATTATCGCCCTATTAACGTTCCCACTGCTGAGACAGGAACTTCTCTCCTGGCGAGACAGATTAGGCCCTAATTCACTACGCTGGCTAAGTGCGGGTTGGTGAATGTAACATGACCTTCAAACTATTTAAATTTATTACAAATCTAGCAAAATAAAAATGTACATTCAATTCTCATACACAAAAACAACAAACAAATTGTAACCAACCAGTTATATTATACTAAACCCACAGAGCAAACAATCCGTAGAACCGTTCAATCACAGGACCGTAATCAACAAACGGCAAAGAACAAAAGGGAAAGAACGTCTTGGCCAATCGGCGATTCAGCACGCGGCAAGGCCATAAAATTAAATAAATCCGTTATTTTTCAGTGTGAGCCCTCGGTCAATCGGCCGGTGCGATAACGGCCCACATTTGTAAAGATTTTGCGACCCACGCCACGGTGCTGGCCGCCCGTATGGCGAAGGGCTTGGCAGTTTTTAGACACGGCTTTTGTCGCAAAATGCTGACTGCATCCAACGTTTTTGAAACACAAATTAAGTATAGTATACAGGGTGTAAAAATTCTAAGGGCTTTAGAGAGAAATTACTTTAAATTCTTTAGCTAGCGCATTTTACTGAAAGAAAATATTCCTATAATTATGTTTTTTTTGGTTTCATTAAAGAATTTAACCTACGACACGTCGGAAAAATTTAACCTAGCTGTTTTATTTTACGAATCGCCAGAATTCCTAAAGCTAGAAGATTTGAAGTAGTTTTCTATAAGACCCCATGGACTAAGCTTTTTGGTTAAATTTATATGCAGAAGTTTTGCTTGAGGTACTTAGTTTTTATTTTGACAAGGCCCAGTCGTCGACAAATAAAAACCTATTGCTAGTGTAGGTAAGACTGAAACAAACTGAATGTTTATTCTTACAGTGGCCATCCAGCACCAAAACTGTTAAATCTCAAAAAAAATATTCTTGTAAAAAATGTTTTTTGAATTTAACCTTAATGTTTACGAATGTAACCACTAACTAAGATACAAATCATTTTTAGGTTTTTTTAAATAAAATTTTGGATGCCATGTCTAAACATAACAAACTCTACATCATAAGCCGCAGTAGCCAGTGAGGCTAAGCCGCGAATAAATGAAAATTGATTTTAAGATGGCGCGGCTCCCGTTGACAAATAATACGGCCTCTGTGTTAGCCGACCTTCGGGAAGTATCAAGACGTTTAAATCACTGATTTATACTGATAACGTCTGTAATTATGTATTGTTGCTTTTCTTGTTTTTGCTTTTGGCTGGTTGGGTAAATAATCAAATGTGTACCATATTTTTTCCTTTTTTGCTTGATAGTACTTGACAAAGAAGACGATAGTAGTTCGATTTTTTATGAAACGTATCTACATAGATCAATTTGACCACACCCGAATAGAAACCCTTAAATAATAAATTTCATGAAAATATTTAGCCCTTTTCTTTGAATCTCGATTCAGAATTAGAGATTAGGCTTAGGAATTGCTTGTTTAATGTAAATAAATAACAATTATCAAATCCAGCTTACGTACAATTTGACAGATTTTTGGGTTTCATAAAATTTTACAAAATTAATAAACAAATAAAATAACAATATACATAGAAGTAATTTTTTTAAATCGTTTTGTTGAACTTTTATTCTTACACATTTTGCTTTAAAAATCCAAGAACATAAAAAATAGGGAGATTCGTCAAAATCGGCTCCACCTGTGACGTCACTCATCTACATCGCTTGATGAGAAATTAAATAGACTTCAAAAACTCCGCTTCAATTCAGGTCATTTTTCCTCGCTTATGCCGCAGCTGTATACAAATTACATGCAACTTTTTAAATTCCTATTAATTTACATATAAGTAGGTACTAACGTTTTTGTCCGATTTTTTTTTATGTTTAGAAGAAGTATTTTGTCATTCGTCCTAAATTGAGCTCTATTCCTAAAACACATTTTAATTTTATCAAAATGATATTGAGGTCACGATAATCAATATATTTTTTTTTTTTGTGTAGAAAAGTATCAGGTGATGATGACCTGATACTTTTACAAATACAGATCATTTATTTGCACACATGGGTTACCTAAAGGGTCTTGTTTATCAATATTATAAGCACCATACATGTATTCCCTTAGTCTAGGGCATGCAAATTTTTCTCTTTTTTCTCTTTCTTAAATAAACTATGATAAATAATGTTATTTTACGTCTTGTAATGTATACGTTACGTTATATACAAACAGATTACATTATAATAATATGTAGGTATGTACGTGATAATAATTATGTTTTTTTTTACTTTAGAAGTAAAAGTCCCAATTCTAAATAACAATGAGAGAATTAGAAGACCTTGAAAAGCTATTTAACTTTTTAAAATTTTTGGGTTCCGTGGTTCCGTCTGTATGACACAGCCACTTGTTTCCTAAAAACTCAAAAAGATATGTCATAAAGCTAATACGTGTGAGGTATTTATGGATAGGCAAAAGTTTATTTTTATTATAATAAGTTTTAAAACTGCTAAACTGAAACCCTTAGTGAATGAGTCCATAAGAAACTTACATCTCATATTAAAAAAAATTTTGAATGCATACTATGTAGAATCGAGAACGAAATAGAGCGCGACAAATCTTTTGTAATTCGAACCGAAACCTGAATGGCACGTTCATTCAATTTCAAAATGGAATAGCTAAGAAATTATGCGGCGTGAACGAATTAGATTAAAATTAATTGTGGAAAAAATAATAGGAATGGTAGGTACCTAAATTGAATGAGTGATGTGGGAACCTCGTGTAATGAGTTGTATGGTAAAATAAGTCGGTTTTTGAACAAAGGGAGACTTGATTCAGTTTTGGGGTTGGTATCCGGTGGGGATGGGTAATGCACTTTGGGGTGGCTATCAGTGGGTAATGACGTTTGAGTGCGGCCTCGCATAATGATTTTGACATTTGTTTGTGACGTGCAAAAAGTTTTTATGCATCTATGCTTTATGAAATGCGGTTCATTGTTAATAAAATTACTATTGAGCATGGAAGATGTTATTATTTGTAAAGATCGTGTTTTGAATTTAATAATTTTACCAATCTAAAATATCGAGAAATGATAAAGCTATTATAGTCTCTTTCAAATACAAATAACAATTTATTAACAATGTTTTTAATAAGTGACTAGCCTCACTTTAGGTTAAACTTTTTATTTTTTTAAGCAGAAAAAGATTAAGACTCTTAGAAAGTCTCAGGACGTCGATCGGGGCGCTTTCGCGAAGGTTCGAATCCTGCGTGCGAAGGTTACAGATGCGTCTTAATCTTCTTCTGCATAAAATATAAAAAATAGTAGGTACTTTTTAAAAAAACAAGCATGTAACTTCTGTTTAAAAATCAATTTGGTCGGCAAATTGACCAATCTTAAACAACCCCGGCATAGTTTAGACAGTCCTGTCACAGATCGAAAGAGTGTGATAAAAAAAACGCATTTTCATTCCACCATCACATAAATAATTAATTTCCTTATTCCACAAAACTTAATTAATATCTCAATGAGAGGTTAGACCTAGACTGGATATAAGGACATTCATCTTAGATAGCACTTATCATTTAATTAGATCGCGCCCTCTTCAATTTTATTTCAGAACGTCATACACACGTATACCCTTGTTTAATCTAACTATCTTTGTTGTGCAAGGGAATTTTAGCTTTGTTCCCGGTATGAAAGGTACATTTGCCATTCCAAGCAAATGTTTGGGAGATATTTCAATTATAAGACGATGTATCAACTCATTTTTTATGCTTGGTTTCATAGATCTGTGAAAATTGATTTAAGATATACACCGAAAAGAGAAATGGAAAGAGTTTTATTAAGCTAGAACCAACAAAAACACAAGTTTATTATGCATGATGGCAGCCAAAAATACTAGATACATATTTTTGACGTGACAACGTCTTATAAATTGGTTTGCCGGGTGACACTTCAAGAAACTGCGTTACGCTCCGCTCACGTTATGCGCTCACAATGAGAGCGAGTGAGAGGCACGCGTCCCTTCCACTCGGGCATAGTTAGCCCACCTAAGAGCGAGAGAGACAGAGCGAGAGAGAGAGAGTGAGAGAGATAGGTATACACACCGGTTCATGTTCATCCTTCTTCCTACTATACGAATGAATATTCACATTAAAATTATTTTACCACTCAAAGTCGTTGTCACGTAAAACTTTCGCCCGTATACCGACTTTACAGGCAACCAATTATTTTTTTTGCTGTAGCAATTTAACAAGAATGAGCCGAGATATTGTTCCGAAGTGGGGGCTTGAGATGTATACGAGTACATTTAGTACAAATCGCACGAAAGCGGAAACTTTGCAGTGAAAACTTTACAATTTGCAGTGCCCCCCCGGGGTGCATGTACATATCGACTTAAGGTGTAACAATTTACCTATATCTGTATAAATTTACATGTGAGCAAATAAATAAATAAATAAACTTCAATTCAATGTATCGTCTGGATTTTTCGTTTACAAGAATAAGAAAAATACATATATTAAATGATAGTCTAAATAATTTAGACTGTTTTTTCGTTAAATTAATAGGCTATTCATTTAACGAATTAAACAAGTTTGCATGTTTATTAGACTTTACGCGGCGTGTATCTGCAGTTAAATAGTAACAGCGGGGCGGTGGCAGCGCGGTGGCGGTTTCATGCGCATCTAACTTACATACACATAACTACACTAGTCCGGAAATATTTATTTTATTTAATATTTATTAATTAAATAAATTTGATTCACTTATTATAATTAATTGTTAAAATATTAATTTTGTGCAATATTTAGATTTTAGGTTCTTACTACTACTTAATACTACTTACTAGACATAACGTATTGGATAAATCGGTAGGTTTGTTCTAGCTTAATAAACAATATTGATTTATAAATAACCTACAACAGATTAACGCAATTTAAACTACATAACGCATGAATAGTAACTATTTGTTTTTTAAGCTCGGTCTGTAGGTGAGTTACAAAAATATAACTCATTGTTAAAAACTATTTATGATGACGAATATTACAAACAATTTCCTAATCCCAAACAAATGGTTAGTTTATGCCACAAATAAAGCTTAGACCGTTCATTAATAGTGATGGTGTGATAAAATGCTAAATGCGGTAAATAATCCGGCTCACCCTCCGAGACTAGGACTCGTGCTTTCTGTGTTCTCACGGCACTTACATATAGGGAGGGAGACACCGGTCTTTCTAGTTGTATAACCGGTAGCCGGAAAACACTGTGTCTTTAAAATACCGACTAAAATAGGAATAAATCTAAATTTAAAATTTAAGAAAGACCCCCCGATTCCAATGCCTTAATTTCCTTAAAAGTAAAATACCATAATATTTTGTAATGTGCACGCGATGCGCTTTCATTCGATACCCCACTCGAGTATAAGTATTTGCAGATTTTCGGTTTTCCTTCCCCACTCTAACCCCCATTTCTTTTAAACGGCACAACCGATTTTCAAGAAACATGTCTAAGATGCGCGCGATAACACTCGCGCCACTCACCTTTCACACAAAGAAAAACTAAATTGAAATTACTCCATCCGTTCGGGAGCTATGATCTCCCAGACAGACAGACAGACACTACAAACTTATAACACCCTTTTTTTCGGGCGGGGGTTAAAAAACTTGTTATCTGTGGCATAATAGCTCTAAGCACTAAAATACTCTATGTGCCTGTTTCACCATTCCAGAGTAAAATTAGACAAAGGTTAGACACATGTCAAAGCCTAACCATTGACACGGTTAAGTAATGACATAACTATCTATTGCTTATTTTACTAGGTTGTCGTGTAATAAACCCTATAAAAAATATATTATAAGTATAACACGTTTTACCTATATAAGTTTCTGTCGGTCCTAAAGTAAATTATATCAACAAAGAAAAATTTTTTTTTTTTAATATTTTTATTTTAATTTAATTTAATTTGTTTAAATCTAAATTTTTAAAGATATTTAAAATTTACTTTTAACAGAAACTGCTTAAATTTAGGACATTCACACAACTGACAACAATTCATGGACGTAATATCGATGTTTTCTAAGACAACTAGTTACTCAAAACGTTTATTCATTCTTAGAATATCCTACTAATATTGCAAACGCGAAAGTTTCTGAGTCAGTAAGAATGTTTGTAGCTCTTCACGCAAAAACCATTTAATTGATTGAAACTTCTCATTGATATAGCTTATATACATATCAGAATAACGTATAGGAGAAATTTATGTGCGCTTTAAACACATGCTTTAACGATGAATACAAATATCGTGAGGAAACTGGCATGTTCTGAGAGCTTTAAGAGTTTGAAGGATATGTGACATTCACCAACCCACACTTGGCCAGCGCGGTAGGGCCTTATCTCTCTCGTCAAGAGAGAAGTCCCTTGTCCAAGCAGTGGGAACGTTAATAGGGTGATGATGATGATGATAAAATAAGTTAGTAATATATATTATGAACTAGGTTTACCTTTTACCAATTTCAAGACTATTATCACACCATTGCCGGATAACTACCAGTCGGTCAAGTCCAGTTAATCCGGCCTTTTGTAAGTAGCGATGAACGCCCTACGGCTTTGTAAATCTTTATTTATTCTGTGGTTTAATGCTCGCTGCGTAATGTACCGTAATCTTTGGCTCGTATTAACACTTTGGGGTTGAAACTACCCTGTCATATCAGCAAAATGAATGAGTCCGTATTGCATTCATAATTTTTTGTTTTCTGAAATTAACTTTGAATTAGCGGATTTTCTTGTAGGTAAATATATACCAACAAACAAAAATTTTTAACAAAAAATAAATAACTGAAATATATTATGTAGTGTGTTTATTATAAATAGAGATGGCATTCTCTATACAAAAAAAATAGGAAATCTTGCGAGGATATATAAAATATTAATAGTTCGCTAGTAAAGAACCTTCCTACTCTCAAAGTTTTAAACCGAGTCTTGACAAAAAAATAAAGTTCTCAATTCGACGCTAATGTTTTTTTTGAGTAAGTAGGTACTTGATTTTTTGGTTGTTATTATAAAAAAAATGTATTCCTTATCAATATTTCATTTTCGAAATGGATATCAGAAATAAATAAATAAATAAATAAATATTTCCGGACAATCCACACAACAACATCTAGCCCCGTGGTAAGCTCTTAGCTTGTGTTACGGGTACTAGACATCTGATATACTTAATATAATAGACATACATACATAGATATTTTTTTATTATACATATTAAATACCCAGACCAAGGAGAAAGTGTTTGCAGAACATACAAACACTTGACCCTCGGCGGGAATCGAACCCGCTACCTCTTGCGCCGCAAGCGGACCCTCGCCCACCGCGCCACTGAGGAAGTCAAATAGTTATAGCTCCTACAAAAACAAATACAAAACACTTTTACTACGACATAAGTCCTATCCATCCAAAGGTTGCCTGGATTAAATTATTTTTAGCTATTAGGCTGTTGACTAGTGGTGTTTTACTGTTTTTTTTTATTTTATTTGAAGTGCAAACAGTTGTTTTCTATCTATCAAAATCAAGATAATATTACACACAGAAATTTCTACGTATTAAAGACCATAGACTTATTAAACCTCTAAATATAGAAAATAACACTTAATAACACAATCGCATAACGCGTTACGGAGAACGAACGGTCGATTGAACCACACAACCGCTGATCTAGATAACGTACTATGTGTGCGCTGTGGCCGGCGCATGATATACGCAAAACTAAATGTAGACCTAAAATAACAGAAGCGGCGAGAATTAAATAATATTAAAAATATTTGTTGAATTCCGGAAAAATAATAATTGTACCGATTGAAGTGAAATAATAGAAAAAGAATCACAAACGTCTATTATTCATAATACAAAAATAAGTTTTTTTTCTTTCAAAGTGTAGTTTAGTAGGAAATTTTCTAATCAGTACATTAAGAATTATGATATTGCATTATTAATATATATTCATACAGAAGCTATAAGCTGAGCGACCAATGTGACTAATACGAGGTGGGAGAGAGTCAATGCTTAACGAATGCACTATGCGACCACAAAGCGTTTTCAGGCAAAAAAAGTCCCGTGTTTGTAAAGTCTATTCAAACAAACTGTATCTATTTAAGAATTTAGAGTTTAACTTAGTTTATTAATTTTGATGAAACAGTCACATCTTCGGTAGTATAGTGGTAAGTATCCCCGCCTGTCACGCGGGAGACCGGGGTTCGATTCCCCGCCGGAGAGAACTCTTTTTGCGTTCACATTCAACAAATTATTTTTTCTTTCCAATTTTTATTTTATTTATAAAATAATAAAATTATCTTAATATTAAACCGCTTTTCAATAAAAGGAGGAGGTTCTCTGTTCGGCGCGTATGATTTTATTTAGGTATGTTTGTCACATCAGAACGTTTCCATCATGCACCGATTATTTTATTTATAAGCTTTCAAGTAGTATAGATTCCATTTAAATTTTGTAAAGGTCGATCCAGTATATATATATAATAATTTATTTGCTCACATAAATTAAATTAACTTAAAATTTGTAAGTAATAAAGAAATAAGTTTATAGAAAAACATCGCATAGAACAAATCATTACATAGAATAAAATATAGATACTCGTATTTAATTATATGACTTTTTTAAGATCAATTTTTCCTCCCACATAACATTAACATGGTGCACTTCTAAACCACCATACCACAATAGCCTTGAAATGGGCGCACGCGGCCGCACGCGACTCCGCCCGCTATCTCGATCGACTGCGAGTGACACTGGGGGTCATAATGACCACATTTCCTGCCGGTCCCCATGCCCCATTTGAAGTGTTGCTTCTGATTAAAAAGTTACTTGTGGGACCGTGTTCGATCATGGGGTAAGTAGATTAGAGAATATTCGAGTGCTGTGCAGTGTGTGTGTGTGTGTGTGTGTGTGTCTCAAAAGGTATGCTGAATGATATATAAAAAAAAAACTTGGGTGTAAGTAATTGAGATTTTTCCTTTAGTTTTCTTAGACTCTTTATATGGGTTCTTAAATTTTCAAAATTGGACCAACGGAAGAATAATATTTGCCTGTTTTTTTTTTGTTTCCACAGTAATAGGTATAGGATGTCCACAAGACGCTATCTTAACAGTATTTTCCTATTTTTGTGTTTTATTAAGTGTCTAAACTTACTACTTTTCAAATTTCTTAAACGAAACATTTTGTAGTGTTCTTATTTGGAAAACCTTCATTAGACACCAGTTTTCTTAAACCAACCAACCACCAGCAAAATTGAACACTACACGCATTTAACTAGCTATAGAAATCATATGATTTAATGGTTTGGTTGAAATCAGATTTCGCGTATTGTCTTTAAATGTCGGATATTAAATTAAATACATAACTTACATTTGTCTGAGCACGTCTCGCTTATTTCATTTGTACTTTACGCCAAACATTTTAATAAGCGCATATTTTTACGTATGCTGCAGGTATTCGATGAAAATGGATTGTTTAAAGATTACTACTTGTCGTGATAGAAGGTTGCAGGGCAGGTCATTTTTAGGTCTCAGATTATTGTCGGTTTTAAGATCTTTATTCAAAAATACTCTATAAAGAATATTCTAAATTAACAATTATTGTGGCTAGTGTATTCTAAATTAACAATTAGCTTAAAATTATGAATTGGCAGTCAAGCAAAGTATTATAAATACCTTTTACGTATTTTCTTATACACCAAAGCACACTTTAAAACTTATTCCATGAAGTTAAAATTTTACTGAAGTACCCTACGATCTTATCATTAAAATTACCCACATAAAAAAGTGGCAATTCTGTTTCATTTAACAGTTTAATTATAGCACCATTTAGGTATATGCCAGTACCTAATGCGTAACAAAATGGATAATTTATCTCTTTGGATATATATAATGTTTTACTAGCTGACCCCAGAAAAATAGATGTTGGCCGATTCTCAGACCTACTCAATATACTCACAAAATTTCATGAGTGAAGCCGTTTCGGAGGAGTACGGGAACGAACATTGTGACACGAGAATTTTATATATAAGTTATGCTAATTGTTTCTATTTCAGGTCTTTTCATACCTACGTCACTAAATTTTTGGAGATTAGCATAACTTAAAACAACTATATCACATCACCCCTTTTTTAAATAGATTAAGGATAAAATAAAATATAATATAATCAATCCAGACAATCTTCAACAATCTAGCCCCGTGGTACGCTTTAAGCTTGAGTTACGGGTACTAGACATTTGAATTCTTAATATAATAGACTTACATAGATAGATAAAATAATACTGTACTTTTGTGAAATGTCTTCAAGTCTCACTAAACTAAAAAACTCGCATCAACTGAAACATATTAGAATAAGTGGCAAAACATTTTTCACCAAAATAATAACGCTTGAGCACACAACAATCAGTTAATTCTACAAATGCCTATTCCAACTTTACCGTAACATGATACTTCCCTTCTTCAGAATTTCAATATGAGCTCATTGTTCAATTGGCTTTATTACTGCATCGATTATTAAGAATTCCGGGAACCATCACATAATTAAATTTGTGAAATTCCGATGCAAGGCGCTCTTTAATTAAGTTTCATTTCAATTATTAACCAGATAGAACAATGCTCTTATTGATTGGTTATTCGTACTTGTCCCTGTAACTATGAGTTTTTCATAGGTATGTATTATAATGTAGGTACTTATATTAAAAAGCTGAATAGCCGTGTGGCTGATATAAGTATTCGTTTTAAGGTAAGTTACATTCTATGAATTCATGATTTAGTAATGCGACAAATTCTGATAAGCTAATAAATAGTTCATCTTTTTCTATCATATTTACAAAAAAAAATGTATCTAAGTAGTATATCAGTCACCTAACACTGGTGAATGTCACATGTCCGTAAAACTCTTTAAAGTTATCAGAACTTGCCTTCACCGTTAAAGCACGTGTTTTAAACCGCACATACATTTTTCTTTTTTTTTTGCGTCGCTTATTACCGCACAATGGAAAACATCCAGAGTGTTGCTTTCAATCATACCTAATACACGTCCTGGATAAAATCACGTATTTAAACGAAATTCATATTTATTACCATAGAGATAGGTAATTAAGTAATAAATAATTCCAAAAATTTATATTGGAGAGAAAGAGCGTAGAAGTTCTTACAAACAGATGAACAAACGACGGTGGAATCTGTATTTTCACGGTGAATTCATCCCACTATTTGGAAATATTTGAGGGAGACCCAGCTCCAACAATAACCATCTTTTAACTAAACTCACAATAAATAAGGTTATTTTCACTTTCAAAACTAACGAGAGTTACACAATCATTTTAGGCAGTTTACGTGAGTGAAACCCGTTTTCAAAATGAAATTATCAGTAATTCCACCTACATTTTATATCGGAACAAATCCCCTGTAATATCAAATAGCAAGAAACGTAAACAGCGTACCTCGTACAACCTGGAGAACAATTAGCGGATCCCACGCGCTGCAATTAAAAACGGCTAATAGATAATTAGCCGACTTGCAACGCTCGCCCACTCAAGTAAGGGGATTTTGAGGTACGGACGAGCGGATTTTTATATCCAATCTTTCCCCCGTAGTCATCATCATCCAATCTTTCCCCCGTAGTCATCATCATCAAATCTTTCCCCCGTAGTCATCATCATCCAATCTTTCCCCCGTAGTCATCATCATCCGCAGCCTGACTTCACCCACTGCTGGGTATAGGCCTCCTCTTGCTCTCGCCACTTTCTACGGTCCTGTGCTTATTGTAACCAGGTGCGCCCTGCGACTTTAGAGACGTCGCCAGCCCATCTTGTTGACGGCAGATGTTCCTTTAGACGATAAAAATAATACATAAATTAAATGAGTTACAGCATACAGCGAAGTCAGTCCTCACCTCACCTATTAAAAAGTAATGCCACATTGTTGATTATAATAAAAATCCTTTAGAGTGCATTGAATACAGTTTTCAGCTTATATTAAAAATTTGCCCGCGTTTAAAGTCGGTACGGATGTCTAGTTAAAAATAAAGGAGCAAGAAAATAATCAGCTAGTCTGCAACCACTCGCCTCTCATTGTATCTAAAAGAATATCGTTGGCTCTAGGTATCGAGTGCATCAAGATATTGAATGCAAAATATAATATTAGAAAAAAAATTTGAACAAGTATTATTTCTTTTCCATGCAAACGATAAATCAAGACGATACAACGCAATAAAGTTTGTACTTCGGAAGAACCCATTTCGGAACTAAAATACTTTTTATCTTGACATTTGCACATAAAATTTATATAGCAAAAATTTGGTGTCCAGTATTTTTGGATAAGCTTACACGCGGACAAAACAGAATACCAATTTTTGATGTAGTCATCAAGCCTACGGTGTCTAGATTATAATAATCTTTAAAAAAAATCGGCCAGTCTGCAACCACTCGCCTCTTATTGTATCAAATAGAATATCGTTGGCTCTAGGTATCGAGTGAATTGAGATATTGAGGGCAATTAGAGCTATAAATTGTCATAACATGCCGCTAGGTGGCGTTGGCGCCCGGGGCGTTAATGGTTGATTTATAGTTTTTCTTCTTAGTTATTGATCTAATTATTATTGTACATCGTACATCCTGGGGTAATAAAGATTAGATTGTATTGCGTTTTTGTAAGTTTGGTCGAAACACGAAGTATCAAATACTTAGTAGGGAATAATTATCTATTATCAATATTCTATATTAATTTTTATATATAGTATATGCGGGCCCGCATATACATATCTAATAAGCTACGTAACTTCGTCTTATTTTTTTCTTCTGAAATATAGAATATTCGTTTCAACCTATAAGTGGGGTTTATCACTTCGTAAAAACAGAGGATTATCTATTTTATTTTAAAGTTATTTATTGTTACAAAATAATGTCATCACCGGAGCTGAATAACGTTCGATTCCCGCCGAGGGTGAAAGTCAAGCACTTTCTCCTTGGTCTGGGTGTTTAATATGTATAATAAAAAAAAACTATACAGGGTGTGGCGTAATGAGTGGATAATCCTTTACCCACGGTTGGGGGGCATCGTGACTGTTCAGAAAATGATAATTTGTATTCAGTAAAAGTGTCACGGTTTTCGAGTTATCAGGCATTTTTAATTTTTTTTTAAAAGTTAGACCTGACCCACTCTTTTAAGTACCAAATTTACAATACAAAGAATTTTCTCAGTCTGTTTTCTGAATAGCATTCCTAGATAGTGGTGCTATCAAATGTAAACTACCAATTTTGTACGATAGCCATAGTTTTTTCTATTTTTAATTTTGAACGCAAAATTTGTGTTTTCATTTTATTTTTATCTAACTTTGGTATCTCGTGGTGTAAAAAAAATTTATGGTGACATGAGTGCCCAATTAATAAATAATTAGCCTATTTCATTAGGATTCCAAAATGGTATAACATACGATATCTCTAGCTCTGAATTAAAAAAACTAATGATTTTAAGATGAGTTAGAAGCATTTTTTGAATTTACAAGATAATTTAAAATTTATTTAATTTTAATAATTAATACCAATGTTACAGCTAGGAACTGTATGAGAGCGTGTAAATGAAACAAAAAGTCATCAAAATTACATTTATTTACAATAAATGTTCGAATTGCCCACCGTGAGCTCGAATGCATGCCCTGCACCTTCTAATAAACGATCGCTTAACATTTCGGGCATGCCCCGTTTGATTTATGGTCTGTTTATTCGCTCCCGAAGTTGGTTGATGGTGGATGATGTAAACCATGTCCTCAGACATGACATGACATGACATGACATGACATGTCCTTGAGGACATGGTTTACATCATCCACCATGCCTGACTGGGGGTGCCTCAAGGCACCCCCAGTAAAAAAAAATCCAGGGGGTTTAAATCAGGTGACCGAGGTGGCCACGGAGTAGTTACCAAGCGCCCAATCCATCTTCCGGGAAATGTGGCGTCGAGATGTTCGCGCAGGAACATCTTTACTGGGGTACCTCAAAGACATGATTTACAAATAAACCATATTCATCATTAACCAACTTTAGGAGCGAATAAAGAGGGCAGCGGAGACCAAAAAATCAAACGGGGCATGCCCGAAATGTTAAGCGATCGTTTATTAGAAGGTGCAGGGCATGCATTCGAGCTCACGGTGGGCAATTCGAACATTTATTGTAAATAAATGTAATTTTGATGACTTTTTGTTTCATTTACACGCTCTCATACAGTTCCTAGTTGTAACATTGGTATTAATTATTAAAATTAAATAAATTTTAAATTATCTTGTAAATTCAAAAAATGCTTCTAACTCATCTTAAAATCATTAGTTTTTTTAATTCAGAGCTAGAGATATCGTATGTTATACCATTTTGGAATCCTAATGAAATAGGCTAATTATTTATTAATTGGGCACTCATGTCACCATACATTTTTATTACACCACGAGATACCAAAGTTAGATAAAAATAAAATGAATACACAAATTTTGCGTTCAAAATTAAAAATAGAAAAAACTATGGCTATCGTACAAAATTGGTAGTTTACATTTGATAGCACCACTATCTAGGAATGCTATTCAGAAAACAGACTGAGAAAATTCTTTGTATTGTAAATTTGGTACTTAAAAGAGTGGGTCAGGTCTAACTTTTAAAAAAAAATTAAAAATGCCTGATAACTCGAAAACCGTGACACTTTTACTGAATACAAATTATCATTTTCTGAACAGTCACGATGCCCCCCAACCGTGGGTAAAGGATTATCCACTCATTACGCCACACCCTGTATATGTGTGACTATTATATTAAGTATATCAGATATCTAGTACCCGTAACACAAGCTTAGAGCTTACCACGGGGCTAGATGTTGTTGTGTGAATTGTCTGGAAATATTTATTTCTCTACGAAGTTTTCCTACTACAACTAACCCATGATAATTTTGAACTGCTGCCTTCCACTTATTTTTCGCCTATATGGTGGCCCGCCTGTTGCCAGCGTAATAATAAACTGTCCCGCGGTAAAAAGCAGCTTTTGTCCACTACTGGGAAAACCGCTATGTCCATGCCAAATTTGATTCAAATTAGGCTTTGCTCGTAATAAATGTATTTTCCCGCGAAAATGAATTGTTTACCGCGGTAAAATGCCTATGTAAACTATATTATTGTAATGTTTAATTAAAGCCTATCGAGTAGTCTTTGTGTGTAAGAGCAACAAACACACACACTGACATCCTCATAACCTTTCGCGTTTATAATATTAGTAGGATTCTCTCAAACCAAATACATAACATAACAACCCCTTGCCACACTTGCAAAGCCAAACGGTAATGTTACCAGTTAAACAATGTTCAATACATCAAACTTAGGAACTTAACAGCACATGTTCGGGCGCGTTTAGAAAACTTTAAGTATGGGATACTCGGAGAGAAAATATGAGGGGTAGTGTGAGTTTCGTACTAAGGCTTGTTCATATTCATACTCTGGATGAAGAGAAAAGGAAATTGAGAAAACACCTACATATTATATATGTCCGTGCCAAATTGGACCCAAATCAGGATTTGTTCGATCATTGATTTTCCAGCGAGAAGGGGCACTATAACAGGGTAAAAAGTGAAAATTGTTTTTCTGATATTTAAGTGGTAGTGTGAACTTTTTTTTCCTTTTTGTCCAAAATACGGCTTCAGACTCTTAATGAGGAGAAATCAAATTAGTGTATTTTTTTATGCTAGATAAGCCTTCATTTGATAACAATCTCACCTGATGTAAAGTGACGATGTGGTCTAAGATGGAGCATGAAGACCTAGTAGTTAAATGGTTAGTTAATTTTATTAGTCTTTACTATGGTGCTTTTAA
The DNA here is from genome assembly GCA_929108375.1 of Gymnoscelis rufifasciata. Lineage (NCBI taxonomy): Eukaryota > Metazoa > Arthropoda > Insecta > Lepidoptera > Geometridae > Gymnoscelis > Gymnoscelis rufifasciata. Next base: position 2,625,343 of record OV815302.1, on the reverse strand, counting down.
TAATATTTAGTCATTCAACGGATACCAAACAATAAAATAGTATGATATATATTTTGACGGTGTTGCAATCGTTATGATCACAGTATAGTTAAAATTTGTTTTAAGTCTTAGCCCCGACAGAGTCTTATCACATAATCGCGATTAAGTCCGGCTAAACTCGTTTCACCGCCTAACCAAGATCAAATTGGCATTAAAATGTCATTTTCTATGGTCGATTTTGGTTCAATTAAACTCGATGAATAGCATAAATTGGTGAAATGGGGGCTTAATATGTTATTATAGTATCATAATATGGGCAAGATCATTTAGCATTCTTAATTACTTAATCAATGGACAAACTTAACATGTTTTACTGTTCAAGTATAGCTGATGCTCCATGTAGACTCCATCCCTCTGCCCACGCGATCAATCACGCACCTCCCGGCACCCCAAGGAAAAAACTCTGCAGATTTATTACTGTAGTTGGAATTATCGCCATTTGCAATTCCTTCCAGTTCTGAACAAGATAACGACTTGTATCGGGCCTTTGTTTGTTTGAAGTTTGATTGCTTGTCTGTCACAGGTTTTAAAACATTCTAGAAAATAATTCATAGATCTGAGATCTTTGGTATTTGAGTTTTCGGGGTTTCTTTACGAGATCCAATCAGGGATGAGGAGATACGGCGCAGAAGAAAGGTTACCGACCTAGCCAATTAAGTGACCGTATTAGTTTGTTAAAGTGATAGGGAGCGAACCTTAGAGTATAAGGAACAGATGGGCGTTGAAACCGTAAATATCTATATCGTAGTTTACACGCCATTTACACAAGATGTATCAAAATCCATACCAATGTTATAAATGCGAGTAACTTTGTCTGACTGCGTTCCTCTTTCAAAAAACTACAAAACCGACACATTCTCAAGAACCTAAGAAAGGCCAAAACAAAAGGACAAGGTGTTTTTTGTAATTATAACGCTGGTAAAACCGCAAGGCACTACTGATTGGTATTTAAAGTCATCATCACCCTATTAATGTTCCCACTGCTGGGACACAGGGGCATCTCTCTTGAAGAGAGAGATTAGGCCTTAATTCACCACGATGGCCAAGTGCGGGTTGGTGAATGTCACATGTCCTTCAAACTCTTTAAAGTTCTCAGAACATGCCGGTTTCCTCACGATGTTTGCCTTCACCGTTAAAGCACGTGTTTAAAGCGCACATACATTTTTCAAGAAGAAAAATCCAGAGGTGCGTGGCGGGGTTTGAACCCACGACCTTCGGAATGAAAGTCGAGTGTCGTCCCACTTAGCCAACACGGCTTTTTATTGGTATTTAAAGTAGAAACAAGTTTTTATTTCGGGTAAGTACCATAAAAACCGAGTCTATGTTGACTTGTACGGGCCCCTTAACTTTGCACAGTCTGTAACAATGCACAGCTTCGTTTTGTTTAAAAAAAATCTCTGTCTCTTGATGTAAAAGCTTTTATATTATATTCCTTACTAAACTTATAAAATTCTCATATTTACAGAAAACTCCTAGACTAGCTCCAGCATCCCTCACGACAGATCACCCCCGTGGGAGTCCTTACCCCGTCGAAGCTGCTCAGCACTTTTGCAATCTGTCTTCGAAGAGTTCCAACTCCTGGCTTTGGGAGTTGGGAGTGGAATCATTTGAGATAGCGTTGTTGCAATTAACTTTTGTATTGTGTTCTGCGCTAAACTGTTTTTGATATCATATTGTTTTTTTTTATTCTTTAGTTTTGGTTATAAGATGAAAATAAATATTTGAGACACAATACATCTCAATAGAAGTAAAATTTATTAGAAGAGTCACATAATGTGGTTAGGTAGCGCAGAGTAGGAGAATAGTAATTATTTTACAAAAAACATATGACTTTAAGTATATGAAATATAATTAAGATTTTTCTAATATAACTAGTGAATCTTCAATTCTTATCAAATTTAAATGGGCCGCATTTGCAGGTTACAGCTTTTATTTAAAAAACAACTAAATCCGTTTACGAAGAAAAGTTCAAAAAACAATAAAATACGATTCTAATGTGTAATAATACCCAGTTTAATGTTATAAAGGAAATAAGCAATATATTTAATTCAATTTGTCCACAGTAAAACATACTTTCATTTTACTTAAATGCATATTTTCCTCAGAAAAACAGCGAAATTGAAAAATCCAACAATTATCACTATCACATTGAACTCCCTTATGAATAGATTCAAGTAAGTAGCCCCTAAGTTCAGTAAGCACGTTATAAACGAGTGTTCCCAGTTAACTATACACGCAATCACAGTCCGACCCGACGAATAGCCGGTCTAGTAATCATCACATTTAACCCTCAACTGAAGGGTTTGTACACGGTCGAAATGTTTCGGGAACGAGGGACTTTATTTGCGACAGCATTGCCTTCGATTTCAGCAACATGTTCGCGGGATATTTATCTAATTTTATGAGAATATCGACCGATTTTCAGTATGAGAAATGTACCTAGACAAAAGAATTGACATAAGAAAAATCTAGCTTTTAAATAAGACAAAAATGAAATGTCAAACCTTTTTCACTATCATATTGAATTCTCTTATTTCTTAGAGTTCTACCCACAACCTCTACATTCAAGTAAGTAGCCCTTAAGTTCAGTAAGCACGTTATAAACAAGTGTTCCCAGTTAACTATACATTAACTAGTATACACACGCAATCACAGTTCGACCCGACAAATAGCCGGTCTACCGGTCTAGTAATCATCACATTTAACCCTCAACTGAAGGGTTTGTACACGGTCGAAATGTTTTGGGACAAGGGACATTATTTGCGACTGCGTATTAAATTTACGCGACATGTGTTTTGCATAACCTTATAATGTATTTCCATATTTTGTTAAGAAATTCGATGGCAACATCTAAAGGGTTGTTCCTTTAATTGCTTAGGTAGTTGAAAATGCAAGTCTCAGAGTACTAAACTAATTACATTTTCTCTGTTGAAAAATTCATTAATATTGAGAATCTCCCGGAAAACCCATAGCAGTTACAGTTTGAAATTTTAAACAGTTTGGAGTTTACAGTGATTCAACGAAATAAAATTATATTATTTTCTTATTTCATTAGAAGTAATTAGGACACGTATGTGTTCTTATCCTTCTTCAAGCTCTTTATATTCTTAGTTGAACCTACTATTGGCTTTATTAGTCCGTAATCAAAATCTATCATATTTATATATCTATCCCATATCTAGTATAGTGTTTTTTATATATGCCACATGTTCACGTTTCACGAGGTAATCCCCAACCGGACCGAACTCAACGCCATGTTCACCTGCAACCCGACATCAAGACCGGCCGTTAAAGTGAATGTTACGGCCGCGTATGCCGTATAGCGATTATCTTAAAGTTAACCGTGTAACGATCCTTATTTGCTGTCTCACAGACCACAATGTTGTAAGGGCGGGGTCATAGTGGTCTTTGAAAATTTCAGGAATTGGAACTACTATTAATAAATTGTTCCAGTTGCATAAAGATCCGTTGATAAGCTACGATTTTGACATAGATTCTTAAATGATTCTTTTCTGAAATGTCTTAAATGTACTATTCCCTACATTTTCTATGAAGCTACTACAGCCATCTACAAATCCATCTACTGGGTCAACAATGTAAGTGTACACCTTCATTATACAGTACTTGGAAGGGTCAAAACTGCAACAGTTTTCACTATTTTTCTTTGTATAAATGTTTTTTTTTTAATATTTTAATGATCATTTATTTATTTGTTTTATTTTATTGTGATTGTGACAAAATAAATGCTTCATATTCTTAGTCTTGAGTGTGCATCCACCTTTAGTAGATATAGCACGGCAGTCGGCAGTCTTAGATCCCGGAACGGTCGCTCTGAGTCTCGATGCCATTCAGCACATCGTATCTACTTCGATTACACTATTACCCACCGGTGGTCTGAGTATTAAGGAGAATATTCGGCTTACGGAAAGGGAAATAGAATAGAATTTGTTTTGTTGTGGACATACCTCGGCCAAATTGCTTTTGGCCAGTGTGTATCAATATTTGTGTATGATTTTCTAACAAACATGCTGAAATTAAGAAAAAATAAAACCCAACTAACTTTTTTGGGATTATTTACAGACTAAAGCCTATTAAGTGAGATTAGTTGCTACGCCATTCGATATATATCCTAAACAAACAGCCAGATTCTAAAATGTTGAGAGAAATCTAAAAAAATATTTTAAATACCTACAATATTAATTGAATGAATACTGAATAGCCGGCTTGAAAGATAGAAGAGGAATGCAGAATCAACTCTATCGTTATGCTTATGCCGTCAACTTATTGGCTGATTCCATAGTAAGATCTATTTATCACAATTACCCTTCAGAACAAACAGCTTTGATTGACAATAACATGTACGGAACCAAGTTCTAAACGTCTCCGGTTATAATTCAAAGTCAGGGGATTTGTACTGTAAGAGAGTATCTGACTATGCCGGCACTGGAAGAAAACTGCCTGTACCTGTCCTCTCAACAACTTATAAAGAATATCAAAGGGGGAAAATATCTGACTGAAACTGCGCCCAAAAAGAAGATAAAAGAGATATTGTCCAAGTGTAGGTACCTACATATTGAATCTGAGTCGCGTTTAATATCTGTATAATGCAATAAAACCATCATGTAGTGTTTGGTCTTATTTATTTGAGTAATAACCTATCCATTCAGTCGTATGCCGTCTACTGTTCGATACCATACTTAAAATGGAATTGTTTATAGCACTGCAAGGATCCTGTAACCCTGTAGCACAGTGGAAGAATTAAGACATGTAGATCTAGTGATGACTGAACCATGACTAGTTCCACTGCATAGCTTTCCACTACAAATGCAAGAAATGATAAACGTTAGTAGGAATAATAGTCTATGTGCTAAGTTTTATATTTGTGTTAAATTGACCCAAGTCGCTTTGTCCCAGAGCCGGGCCTCTCGGAACTAACCATAGACCGCCCATTGATTCACGATTTTTGTACATTTATATCTTTTTTTCTGTTATTTATGTTGTGTTCAATAAAGAGTATTGTATTGTATTAATTTATATTTACCTACATTGTCGTTAACTTAACACTGTAATAGTTAAATTAAACAAATAACAATAGAAATTAAAAGGCACATAACAACAAGTGTAAAAAAATATTTTCTTCATGGTACAATAAACCTAATACTTTTACTTTATTTATATAATATATTTTTCTTTTTTTCTTGGAAGGTCACGTACTACATATTTGTACAAAGCATTTATTTATCCACATCCTAGTTACTGTAAAAGTTTAAAGTACGGTAAAACCACTAAGAGACCAATCCCTACCTACCGCATTTAATGATCAGCAAAGATTAATTAATTACTTGACATTAACTTGATCAATGCTATAAAAGCTGTAAACCCCTAAAAACCTACTCAACATGCTAATCCGAGTTGTACGTGTCCTCTTAATTTATTTAACATATCTGGTTTCATTTTTGGACAACGTCTACTAAAAGTCATCTTTGAATAACGGCAATTACATCTTGTTTTAAAATATCTTCTGGTGATGCAAATTTCAGAAGTATTTCTACGAATAAATCATAATAACTTTAGATTTTACCTACTATAGCAATCATTGTTTCAAGTTATCCTACTACTATTATAAAGGCGAAAGTTTGTAAGTATGGATGTATGGATGTTTGTTACTCTTTCACGCGAAAACTACTGAACCGATTTAAATGAAATTTGGTACACAGAATCTCTAGAGCCTGAAAAATAACATAGGCTACTTTTTACCGCGGGAGAACGTCATTCCGCGGGAAAATCCATTATAACGCGGGTAACACCGCGGGGCACAGCTAGTATTTAATAATATTTAGAATTTGAAGCTAGTTAAACCATTACCAGATTCTACATCTAAAACCATGAGAAATTATTGCTGTCAGTTTTGGTTTCGCTTTGTCAGGTGAATCATAGTTTATGCCCTACTTTTAGCCTAACAGTAGCTCGATATTAAAACACTGTTATATTCAAAAAAACTTTCTTAACTTCATACAATAACCTTTTCCGGTTCACTTCCGTTTTACTTCCCAGGATTTTCATCGATGTATTTTACAAAGTGCTCTCCTACAGAAACATCGCGGTTTATAGCAGGGATAGCGGTAGATAGCATATGCTGTTCATAGTCGCTCAAGGAGGGATGAGTACAGATTTCAATAATTCCATTCTCTCCTATAGATGTTGGTCCGGCGAAAAATCGTGTCCCAAAATTCGGGTTAGCAGTAAATTGAAAACTACTTTTTCCTTCCCAGACAACGCGTCCAGCAGACCATCGATAAATTCATGTATAGACCACGCCATCGCCAGAGTTGCAGACTCCAAGCCCTGTTTTTGTAAAAGAACTTCTGTCCCAGCTTTCCTTACGAGCCTAGTCAGCATGTCTGCTTGGCACTTATCCACATTATAATAATCCGGGTTAATGTTTGAAAATAACGGTAGGTATAATGGTTTCATCCGAATGTCCTCCAATAACAGGCACATTGATATGTCGAGGATTAACTTGAAGAGCATTTCCAACAAATGCGCGAGATCTAGCCGAATCGATATGCGTAATTCCGAAAACCTTAAATGGGTTGTAGCAGTTGTACTTGTGAAGTAGAGCACTTGCGAAAGGGACGATCGAGTTAATAGAATTTGTGGAGATTGCGAGAAATGCTTCAGGGTTTTGACTGGCCATAGACTTGCAGAGTTTTTGGACTGGGTGTGCGTTGGCAGACATCATCTGTTCTCGCGTGAAGCCAGGCTTACGCGGGGTTCTAGTAACCATCACTATGAGATCGGAATGATCAATAGATTCCCCTAGTTTTTCGCCATCGTATACTCCAACAGAAGGTCCTCCTGGGACATGTGCTAGTTCCAATCCAATACCGTTAATCCTTTCATCTACATCGTAGAGCTTGATATGCGATATTTTAAGGTTTTGCTTTAGCAGCAAGCATAGGTTGGACCCAACATCAGATGCCGCCCCGATCACTAAGACTTGTATATCTCTATGAGAAACATGGCTCTTTGCATCATAATTATGGTATTTAGAAAAGAGGCACCCAGTCTTGCACATGCGGGAAATCATAATGAAGGTTTATTTCACTAAAATTTAGATATATTTTTTGCTAAACAACCTTTTAAACTATTCGTCTGATTTTCAGGTAGCTTGACTTTTAACAATGTCGTTCTGAATTGCCACTGTGCAGTTTTTGTAGTTGATTGGATATTTATGGCGGAAATAGACTATGCCTATGCCTTACAGACTTTGCCTATTCACGCTTACTTTCATAGATTAATAGAGATCATTAAACATGACCAAATGTGCCAATAATAATAATAATAATAATAATAATAATAAAAGCCTTTATTAACAATCTTATAAATGTTACAATTCATCTTATAACTAACTTACATGTAGGTACTAAATATAATTAAGTTTTATGAAAGTAACAAATTTAAATATATATATATATATATATATATATTGTACTTGTATTAGACACCGGTTTCGAGATTGTCTTGCTCTTTAGCATAGGCCTCCCCAAATAATCTCCACAACGATCTGTCCCTTGCTATCCGCATCCAGCATGGTCCTGCCACCTCCTTGATATCATCCTCCCATCTTCGATGTTGCCTGCCTCTGCTTCTCTTTTTATATCTAGGGCACCATTCTATCAATTCGTTTGTCCACTTTTCAGTCTTACTTCTTATTATGTGTCCTGCCCATTTCCATTTTAGTTGCTTGATTTGGGATTTTATATCTATTATCTTAGTTTGCTTTCTTATTGTTTTTAATCTTATTTTATCTTTAAGTTTGATGTTGAGTATGCTTCTTTCCATTCGATGTTGACAAGTTTCTAGTGATTTGATATTTTTCTTTGTGCAACTCCATGTCTGACAACCATAGGTCATGCTTGGTAGAATGCATGTGTTAAATATTTTCTTTTTTGCTCTTATTGTTATATCCGAGTTTTTCATTATGTCTTTCAGAGCCCAGTATCTCTTCCATCCTAGGTTTATTCTATTTTGAATTTCTTTTGTGGTGATGTCTTTTGGAGATATGATTTGGCCTAAGTATATATACTCGTCTACATATCCCAGTTCAGCAGCATTTTTAGGTTTGATAGGAGTTTTGACGTTATTAGACATTAACTTGGTTTTGCTTGTATTTATTGATAGTCCTACCTTTTCACTTTCATTTATTAGTTGTTCAATCATAACTTTCAGGGTGTTGGAATCCTCACTTATTAATACAAGATCATCTGCAAATCTGAGATGATTTAATAATACTCCATTGACATTTATACCAAATTTCTTCCATTCCAGTTGTCGAAATATGTGTTCTAGGGTTGCCAAAAACAATTTGGGCGATAAGGGATCTCCCTGTCTGACTCCCTTTCTTATGGGAAAACATTCTCCTGTTCTTTCGGTGCGTATTTTAGCTGTCATATTTATGTATATGTTCTTTATTATGTTGATGTATTTACTATGGACCCGTTGTGCGGTGAGGGCCTCCCATATTTTATCATGTTTCAGCGAGTCGAATGCTTTGTTGTAGTCTATAAATGCCAAATAGTACTTTATTCCGTATTCATTGCACTTCTGGATCATTTGTTTGATGGTATGGATGTGGTCTATAGTTGAAAAGCCACTCCGGAACCCTGCCTGTTCTTTCGGCTGATTTTCGTCTATAGTCTTCGTAATCCGGTCTAGTATTATCTTGGAGAATATTTTGTATACGTTTGACATTAGGGAAATGGGTCTGTAGTTCGACATATCATCTGTTCGTCCTTTCTTATGTAGTAGGATTATTGTAGATGTGGTCCATTGAATAGGTATATATTCGGTATTTAAAATTTCGTTAAAGATGTTTGTTAGAGTGTCCAAGATAGTCTCTGATATTCCCTTTATAAGTTCATTAGAAATGTTATCCTCTCCGGGCGCTTTTCCGACTTTCTGCGATTGAATGGCTTTAATAATTTCATCTTTCAATATAACTGGAACTGCTTCTTCTTCGATACTCATAACTTCTTCACTAACTTCAATTGGTGAACATGGCTCGTCGTCATAAAGATCGCGATAAAAATCAGTTGCTGTATCTAATATTTCGGTTCTTTTCGATTTATGTTTTTGAGATTTATGATGTGTTACATTTGTAATCCAGTTTTTGTGATCTTGTAGTTCTTTCCAGGCACTCTTAATTCCGCCAAATTTTGTTATGTTCATTTCTATTAACTTAGTTTTTTGTGTATTCCTGTAATTCTTTATTTCTGTGTATATTCTCTTGCTTATTTCATTTATAATTAGTCTGTTATTCTTTCTGTTTTTAAATAAAAGTGCTCTTTGTTTAATTAATATTTTAGCTTTCGAGCCTATTTTATCTTTGAGCTGTTTGTATTTTTCTATGGTTTTATTAGTATTCTTTAATTCTTCTTCAAAAGTATCATATTTTTCCTGAACTGATCTTAGTTTATTAATTGGTATTAGCTTGGTTTTAAGGGATTCTAGAACTTGAGTTGGAATTGGGAGTGTGATTGGTTGTTTATTGTTTTTTATATGTTTCCTGCAATATTTAGGTTCATCTAGGTATAATTGGCCTCGGAGTAATCTATGATCTGTAAAATAGTCAAAATTGTTGAGGACTTCCACGTTTAAGAAAAACTTAGGTTTATTTGTAGTTATGAAATCTATCTCGTTTCTTATTTCGCCATTGGGAGATTCCCACGTCCACTTTCTTTTATGTTTCCGTTTATAGAAAGTATTCATAATATGTAAGTTATTTTCTAAAGCGTAGTTAATTAATCTTTGTCCATTATCGTTTCGCTTGCCTGTTGAATAAGGTCCAATTATTTTTTCTTCGTATTTTCTTCGTTGGCCAATTTGGCTATTAAAATCTCCCATAACAATAATGGTATTAAATAGGGTTTCCATTGTTTCATTTAGATTCTTGTAAAAACTATCTTTAATTTCCTTTTTTGATACTTCAGTAGGAGCGTATACTTGCACTATTGATATTGGGTGTTTATAACCAGGGAGTGTAAGATTAAGGATAGCTATCCTATCTGAAACTCCTCTAAATTCTATTATGTTATTTTTCAGGTATTTTTTTACTAAGAAGCCCACGCCGTATATTCCTGGTATTTCATTTTTATAGTATAATATGTATTCTTTATGCTCTTCTATATTTTCATTTGATCTCCGTACATCACTTATACCGAGAATATCCCAATTTATGTTGTTTAATGCTTGTTCAAGTTCTGTTAAACATTCTTTTGACTTTAAAGATCGCGTATTTAATGTTGATATGTGGATTCTTCTTTTCTTATTGTTCAATTTTGATTTGTTTTCTATTTCTAGTGTAGTATTTTGGGGGTTTTGGTCGATAACCCCGCGGTGACCAACCGTATTGGGGTTTTTATTGTATTTTTCTTTACTTTTGCCTTTATAGTTTGTTATCCTTTCTTTTCCGGTGTCTGACGTTTCCTATGCGTTACTTTGCTGGGATGGTTTTTCAGTCAAAAATGTGCCAATACGTAATGGCAAATATTTCAATATAGTAAAGCATTATTTCCAAACCAAACATTATCAAAATCTTCAGTTCTCCGTAAAATATTACAAAATCATCAAGTCAAGACAAACTCGTATATAATACCAAAATGTTTTATATATATGAAGTATGAAATTGATTGTCAATAAACCCAAACAAATACCCTTACAAAAGCCGATACAGGTCCGACATTCTCAAGTGACTGTGCTTGGGGCATCCAACGAAGTGGGGCAAACTACTTCCTTGCTGCTCAGAAACCATCCTTTAGTCTCTAGACTGGTGCTGCACGATTGGGTGAACTCAGTCCCAGGTATCTCCCTTGACCTGGCCCATATTCCCACAGGATCTCCAGTTACGGCATTCGTAGGTGACGGAGGTCTAGAATACGCTATAAAAGGCTCCGACGTCGTCATCGCTACAGACGGCGCTATCCAACGCCCAGGCATGACATACCAACAGTGGCTTGCATACAACGCCAAGTTTATAAAGCAAATATCTGAGACCCTAGCCAAGTGCATACCCATGCCTATAGTAGGAATTGTCACTGAGCCGATCAACACCGTCGTGCCCATGGCAGCTGAAGTGATGAGAAACAATGGGAACTTCGACAGCCGAAGACTTTTTGGGATCACCACTACGGACATCATGAGGAGTCAATGCATATACGCCGCAGACCATTATTTGAACGCCGACGATTGCTTCATCCCCGTCATTTGCGGACACTCAAACAAGACTATGGTTCCGCTGTTATCACAAACCCAACCTCAAATGAAGAGTTACTGTCCTAAATACGCCTTGGACTTCACTGAGAGACTACGCAGCTGCGATGAGGACATAACGAGGGCAAAGAAAGGATGGTCTGCGGTGTTAACATCTTCTTATAGCGCCTCGATCTTCGTAAAAGGAGTCTTGGGAGGCTATGGACGGGAGGCTTAGTAAGGTGAACGCTTTTGTTGAGAACAACGATTTCGAGACTGGATACTTCTCTGGTATAGTCAAAGTAGACTCTAATGGATATGGAGAGATGCAAAGATATGACAATCTGTCGGAATACGAGGTTAACTTGCTAGAGCATAGTCTTGAGCACTTACGTAGAGAAATTAAAGAGGGAAATAAGATCTTAGAAAGCGCTGGAACAGATGCTTCGTCAAAAGATACACTGATGTATTAATTGATCCCACAATTTATAACCTGTTTAAAATTATAACTACATTATGTGCAGTCGAACTTCAAAATACATTAATTTATGGAAAAAGAAACCAAGTTTTATACCAATTTACGAATTTTATTTACAAATCTTGCTGTACCACATCAACAACCTAGAGAAACATCGTATCACAGAGAACATTAAGAATTGATTGAACAATTTACTAATCCTAATTTAAAAGGAGTTTTGGCAAAATGCTTGTTCACATATATTTTTTATAAGTAAAAGTGTAGTAGATGTAAATAGTCCCGAAATATATCGATAAGAAACCGGACAGATTTAGAAAAATACACTTACGTCTCAAAGATCACGGACCATTTTGAATTGGGAAAATAAAAAGTTAATTGCTACAGCTACATCCAGAGCAAGCACCTTCCGGAAGTACCTAATAATATTGCTTTCTCGCTCGGCCCTTGCATATCTGGGCGATAATAGGTATAGCTAGTACCCGGCCTAAGTACGGAATCTTTTCTACCGCGCGATCGAACTACAGTCTGTTCTCAACAAAATTAGTTTCGAAATTCTGGAATACTTAAGCTTTGGCCAAACCTGCGAAGCGAGAGCGTCTGCCCCATGCTTTCCTGTGGCCCGTTTCACCTACGCGAAAACAAAGCGGAATGTTTTCAGGTAAAAAATATTCCTCGTTGCTGACTAGGTTTATCCGAAGCCCTAATGCGATTATTATTTTATTATTTTATAAAGTAATTATTAATTTATTGAACCAATCACATATAAATATGATATAAATTCAATCTTACTTTTTTCTGTAGTTCAAATTTCATTGTTGTTTATAAAAAACTAGATTTTGTTAATTTAATTCAATTTATAGAGACATAAATTGTAATAGGCCATCATATTGGCTCCTGAAATACAGTTTTTTACTAGTTCGGGAGCTTATGGGTCTGGTGTATCTTTGTTTAAACATTTGTTTATGTCAATAAAGAAATTTTGACTTTTTTCTTACTTTACTGTATTTATCGTGAACAAGCAAGTTGTGTGGTAAGCCAAAAACTCAACGGGGCCTTTTTCACCGTTGCTTCGCTAAGTTACTTTACGTACGTACCTGTTATTACACACCATAGAGTCAGTTATACTATCAGAACTATTGAACGCAGAGTATTTGGTCATTTGAGGATAACAAATGCCTCCATATTGGCTTAGTAGCGTAGCTGAGCTTTGGTGGAAACCACCGTAAAAGTCCCCTGGTAACAACGGGCAGGTAAAAGCAATTAATCAATCTATCGTAACAGTAAACTGGCCAAATAGACCGGAATCGAATATCCAGATCGATTAAATACATACCTATCGACTGCCTTTTAACTACGCAAGATTTAACATACCCGTTGTTTCACGACAGTACTCACATGACGATCACAATATATAACATTAAACAGAAACATTAACATTACAATAACTACTCTACATTAACTTAAGAATCAAATACTGAACACTTCTTTTTGGCTATTTGATTAAAATCGATTTCAATACATACTCGCTAATATCAAATAAAATTATTGCTTTAATATTTTCGAAATAAATGATCGAATGTGATTTTTATTGACAACTACAGAACATTGCTAATTCGTCTAAATATAATCACAAAGTACTCAGATCCGTGTCAAAAGAAAATAACATTTTAAATCAGCATGATTTTTAACAATATTATGACTTTTATGACAATTAACATACCGTTTTTAGAGTTGTTTCTGTGATCACGGCCCTTGCAACAGCGTCGAAATATCGGAAAATTAAACCGTTTTAAGTAATATAATATTGTTAAAAGCATGATAATTTAAAATCAAATAAGTTCAGAAAATTGCAATACGTCATTTCTAAGCAGAAAAGAGCTCTTTTCAGAATATTTTCAGTGCAGCAATGATTTTGATAGCGAATAACAATTTGAAAATGATCAAATATAATAAATATTTGAATAATAATTTTGCATTCCACAGAGCCATTTAAAACTTATTGCAGGCGTCTTCGATATTAAACGAAGATTCATGCATGAAACTTTCGCCGCATTAAAAATAAATTTATTAATATAAAAATCAGAATAACTACATGCGTATATTTGATTGATTCTTAAAGTATTCTATAATTTAAACGTAAAAGGAAGTTTCATCACGTAGACGTGTACTTAAAATCAACATTTAATTTAAAATTACGATACAATAAAATAACAATATCACGCTAATTAATTATTTTCATGCCATAATAATGACCAGAATACCAGTTGACGATGTAGCAAAACGTTATTTCAAACAGGGAACTTCGGCCAATTCGCTAACTCATTACGTTCTCATGTCAAAGGGTTTTTAAATAATAATAAATTCGTACAGAACAAATTGATAGTAATTTTCATTACTGATATGAGGATTTTTGTTTAATTTTAAACAAATACACATATTTAACGTTTTTCTCAGGTTCAGGTTACAAGGAGTCTCCGAGTAAATTAGACAATATTAAAATATAGAGCTGTTTCACTCAGGCACATGAGACAACGCGAGATAGCTCACTTATCTAAACATTGCTTATTATTATTATTCTACTCGGATTCGACTAAGCTTCTACTGTAATATCGCCAATCGAATTTATGGGACTAGTAACAAGCTTGAAACTATCGAATATTGCCATCTAGAACTTAGCCGAGACAAATCATAGGTTATAATCACAAGAACTTGATCACGAACTTGATCGAACACGCGCAAAGTATTGACTTTCGAAGGAACGTCTGTCGAACCATCGTACGATTAAAATTTGACACATTTTAATTTAATTTAAACTTCCCTCAGTAGTTACACTGGATAAAAAATAATAGTAAAACTTACAAATTATAACAGTCATGTTGTATAACCACTTATTACGGGTAGCAACATCTTACACAATAGACTAACATAAGTTGGCGAGGCATAGAATTAGACACTTTAACAATATCTCTTTCAAATGATATAACTTAAAATTTTTATTTTTATAACGCGATATTTACCATGATCTATTGAGTTTTGAGTTTCATGGTCTATACCACATTATTAATCTAAATAGTTTTGATAACCGTTATAGTTTCACAAGTTGTATTGATACTAGCTGACCCCAGCAAACGTTGTTTTGCCATTGAGATAATTTCAAGATCACTTAGGGATATGAAAAATAGATAGTAGCCGATTCTCAGACCTACTGAATATGTAAATAAAGTTTCATAATAATCGTTTAAGCCTTTCGGAGGAGTATGGTAACAAACACTGTGACAGGTTAACTAGAATTAATTAGTTAATTATTTAATTAGGGCAGTGGGCTATGATCTTAACTCATACCTTCCCGACGATAGGCGATATTGCAGCAATAGCAATACAGTGAAATTAAACAAAACGACTATCTACTTATGTACAAATCTAAGGACGTATACCTATGATACAGCTGTTACAAAAATTGATCACGAATATAAAAGTCTACAGACAGGTCACAACACTTTTCTGGGAAGGAAAGCTCTCTTCATTTACCTGAAACGAGAATACAACTAATTATTTACACACACATAGATTTAACTTCCTAATGTAAATGAATTAGAATGATTTTGTGAATGAATTATGAAGTGGTACCGTCGGAAGACCAGCGCTGATACTAGTTTTCTAGTAATCAAGCACATGCTGTGACATAGCCATTTTTCTTATTAATGTTTTTTCGTTTTCTTCCTATTTCGTGTGTTTGTATTTGTATCTATTCATTAAATGTTTTGTAATAATTGTAAGTGAATTTTAATATTCAAAAAGTAATAGATATAAATGATTTGTTCTTTGTTAGGAATATAAATGTATTATGTTTGTTTGAGAACTTTAAAAGAGTTTGAAGGACATGTGACATTCACCAACCCGCCTTGGCCAGCGTGGTGAATTAAGGCCTAATCTTTCTCGTCAAGAGAGAAGTCCCTGTGTCCCAGCAGTGGGAACGTTAATAGGGTGCTGATGATGTTTGTTTGTAATTAGGGCATAAAAATTAAAGAGAGCAAAGATTAAAATCCCAGCCGAAAGTCTCCTAGAAGTGACTTAAAATCAAAATACTAGATATGCACTCACGATGAAATCAGATTAAATCTTTGTCTACAAGTTACTACAAAGTACTTACATTATTCGTCAGTCTTGCTGTGCTCGCTGCCGGAGTCACTAGACGAGCGTGCGCTGACCGAGGTCTCTTTGAACTGGCTGATGAAGTCTAGAAGCTTCTGCAGGTTCCTCTGAGTTTGTATCTGCTCGCTGAGGAGTTGCCGCTTCTCCTGGTGGTGGTCGTCGAGGCTCGCCTTCAGGGCGGCCGCGCGGCTTTCTAACTTGCGAAGTTCTACGCAGAGTTTTATGTTGCGCTCTTGTAGGTTTTTGCGTTCTGATATTTTGTCTGGAATAGGGAAATGAGAATTTAAATACTTCGACAGAAGACTTTGGTCTAGACTCTAGTACTTTAACATTTAAATAATAACAAAAATAACATTCACACCGTCATTATTTTCGAGAAGATTTATATTTTCAGCCGACATCCATTATAAGTAGGAGGTTCGGCGCGTATAATGTTTTTTTGTAATGGGAGGAATAGCCGTTTGTATTTCGCTAAAAAGACAGAAAAAAAACGTTCTTGTTTTTATGTCAACAGACATATACAACAAACAAATTAACTCTTTTCCTTGGCTGATGGATTTTTGCCCGCTCACTGACAATCCGGATGGCGCGTCCAAATAGCACGGATAAAAAAATAATAAAATAAAATGAATGATAAATTTGACGTTTTTATCATTGCCAGTAAACCGCGGACGACGTGCATAATGATTTGCTGTATGGATTTCAATCCTTATCATTCTTATTATTATAAATATTTTAACTTTTTAAATTATCATGGTTTTTAACAATATTATGATTTAAAACGGGTAACATACCATGATTTCATGATTTCAACAACTGAAATTGATTCCGTTATAATATTAGTATTGTAATAATATACTTTTCATATTAGTACTGTTATTATAATACTCCTTATAATACTTTCGTATCTAGCACACAGGTCCCCTTCTTTTCCCAATAATCGTATCCATTCAAGACCGCCATTTGTCGCATAGTCTAGTGCTTATTTTTTGTTTTGAGTTTTTAATTATGTGTGCAATAAAGAATATTTATCTTTATCTTATCTTATTATTGGAATGGAGGGAAAGAGGTCTCGTGGTCGCTCTCCAACAAGGTGGTCGGACCTCATCTCAAAATTGTCTCAGTCCACCATTACCGACTGCTCCCGCACCGCAACTAACAGGGAACAATGGCGGCGCATTGCAAAAGCAGCAACCCAATATAAGGACCCCCCTAACCACGACCACTCTGTCAATAGTGACCGACTAAGAAGAAGAGTCTGATTAACCCCCGACCAAAAAAGAGGGGTGTTATAAGTTTGACGTGTCTGTCTGTCTGTGTGTCTGTCTGTCTGTCTGTGGCACCATAGCTCCCGAACGGATGGAGCGATTTCAATTTAGTTTTTTTTTGTATGAAAGGTGAGTTAGACATGTTTCATGAAAATCTGTTGTGCCGTTTAAAAGTTATGGGGGTGAGAGTGGGGAAGGAAAACTGCAAATATACTAGTGTGGGGTATCAAATGAAAACGCATCGCGTCCACATTACATAATATTATGTTGTTTTACATTCAAGGAAATTAAAGCATTGGAATCGGGGGTTTTTCTTAAATTTTAAATTTAGATTTTATTATTATTTGCGACTGCCTCGGTGGCGCGGTGGGCGAATGTCCGCTTGCAGAGCAAGAGGTAGCGGGTTCGATTCCCGCCGAGGGTAAAATTATTTGTATGTTCTGCAAGCACTTTTCTCTTTGGTCTGGGTGTTTAATATGTATAATAAATATATCTATAATGTATGTATATTATATCAAGTATATCAGATATCTAGTATCCGTAACACAAGCTTAGAGCTTACCACGGGGCTAGATGTTGTTGTGTAGATTGTCCGGAAATATTTTTTATATAAATAAATAAATATAAATATTTCCGGACTACTCACACAGCATCACCTAACCCCAAACTAAGCAGAGCTAGCTGTACTATGGGTGTTAGGTGACTGATATACTACATAGATACATTTTTTTTTTGTAAATACATACATATTAAACATAGAAAATACCCAGACCCGAAACCAAAAATTGCAGATCGTACAAAATCTGGTCCCGCGGCGGGAATCGATCCCAGAAGGATCGGATCAGGATAATGATCCGATCCTTCTGGGATCGATTCCCGCCGCCTGAGGCGCAGGCGCACCTGAGGCGCAGGAGGTTGCTCCTGCGCCTCAGGTATTATAATTATTACTATAACCACGAGCACTCTGTCAAGAGTGACCGACTAAGATGAAGATCTTATTATTATTTTGTTAGCTACCTCTGTAGTGGTGCGTGTCCGCGGAGGGCTCGCGCGGCTCGCGGAGCCCCGCGCGGCACGCGGCGCAGCCCGAGGCGCACGCCGTGTGCTGCCACACGCTGCACGCGTCGCAGTAGGCCAGCAGGGAGGGCACGTCTGCAACAAATATTAGGTCCTTACATATGAAATTGGCGTTTTGTATGGGAGGAACAAAAAGTCGAATATTTTTTAATATAATATATTTAATTAATCAAAGTATGAACCATTATTTTCTATGCACTTTTGCCATCTTATAGGTAGTTCATTGATCCCTTTACTAAAAAAACCAGTCGGACGGGAATCAATAAAATCTTTGAAGGCGATTTGGACTGCCCCATCGGAGTTGAATTTTTTCCCTTGCAAGAAGTTATCCAAATTTCGAAAAAAATGGTAATCTGTTGGAGCAAGGTCCGGGGAGTACGGAGGATGTCTTAGACTTTCCAATTGAAGCTCTTCTAATTTAGTAGCCGTCTGTTGCGCAGTGTGTGGTCTAGCGTTGTCGTGAAGCAGCAGTGGCGTGGAGCGATTGACCAGCCTAGGTTGTTTAGCCGCTAGCTTTTCCATCATGGTTTGCAATTGCTGACAATAGACATCAGCCGTAATAGTCTGGCCAGATTTGAGAAAACTGTAATGAACAATACCGGCACTAGTCCACCAAACGCTTACAAGTAACTTTTTTGGGGTTAATTTTCGCTTGGGGCAGGATTTGGCTGGCTGGCCAGGATCCAACCATTGCGCTGAGCGCTTCCGATTATCGTAAAGAACCCATTTTTCATCACAGGTAATGATTCGGTTTAAAATACCTTCATTATTGTGCCGGTTTAGTAATGTAACGCAGCAGTCGACGCGCGTTTGCCGGTTTGCTTCAGTCAATTCGTGAGGTACCCACCTTTCAAGCTTTTTAATCTTCCCAATTTGCTTCAAGTGAATTAAAACAGTTTTATCACTAACACCGCAGCCTGCAGCTAACTCGGACGTGGTTTGCGATGGATCCGCTTCCACAATAGCCTTCAACTCTTCATTATCAACTTGAGTCTCAGGCCGTCCACGGGGCTTGTTCTGCAAGTCGAAATTTCCAGAACGAAAACGTTGGAACCAAAAACGAACTGTGTTTTCTTTTGCAACACGACCGCCATACACATCATTCACCCTTCGAGTTGTTTCCGCAGCACTAGTGCCACGGCGGAACTCGTACTCGTAAATAATGCGATATTTTAAGTTTTCCATTTTGTAAAATGAGTGACGCAAACAGAAAAAAACAGAAGAAAAAAAACAAATGAATGACGATCATCGAAGCACAAATACATGAGTCTATAGCTGTACAAATTTGAATTTGGAATTCCTTACCAAAGAGGAGAAATTTGTGATTAAAGTGGCCAGTACGAAAAACGCCAATTTCATATGTAAGGACCTAATATATGTTTATTTTATCTACTATACGGGGCGGATCGAATCGCAAAAAAAAAGGTGTGTGTGCGATTCACACACGATAGAAGTGAAACTTCAGCAAATCGACGAAAGAATAAGAAGAATAAAAAAAGTGTGTGTGTGTCAGCTACGACGCACGATTGGAGTCTACTACTTACGAACTATAATTATGATATATATCGAATAGAAAAAAAGGGTAAATGAACGCATCTGCTAAAATGATAAGAGAAACAAACATATATCTGTAATTATTCGGATTATTTATATTACTTCAATAAAGCGTATTACATAAAGTATGTTACAAAATAATATGAATAAAATACAGCAATACCTCTTTGCGCGATACTTCGTAGTCTCAACTAAAAATAAAGTAAATAAAGAATTGTATTTGTGTCTCTTACCATTTCCGTTTCATCTTTTTGCATCCGGTTTGAAATCACTACGATTCTATAGAAGTTTCACTTCAAAAATCGAATGCCACATGGATGGCAACTATCTTATATATTGTAAATGGCACATTTTGTGTAAGGGAGACTTTCCTTTGTTTTTAAAAACAATAAATACTGCATTTAAGGATTTATGAATATTCACTTGCCTCAGTCGGGACTCGAACCGGTCAAATGTGTCAAAAAATAATGTGCTGTATTTAAAACAAATAATGCCCGACTTGTTGACTTTTGCGTCGGGGGTTTTTTTACTTTACTTTTACTATTTATAGTAGTTACATTATTATGTAACTACTAATTTTCCGGCAGTATTACATAATTTCATTCAAATTTTCGATTTAATTCAAAAACTTAATTAAAAACTGTTCAGTAAATCCAGAGATTACCCCCTACAACGTCACAAACATTCCCACAAACTCACAAACTTTACCTTTATTTAATATTAGTATAGATTAGTATAATAAAACGGATATAATAATGTCGCGGATGAGACAGCTGTGGTTAGAGCTGGTGCGTCGCTGCGCCGCTCTACCTCCACGTTTTTTTTTTTAATCTTCAAAAATCTTTAGAAATACTTTTTAAAATTCTGGAAGAGATTGCTCTAAAGCAATAAGGACGGCTTTCGACTTCTTCCTCATATGCGTTTAACTATTGTTTTGCTTTGGTATACAATAACGTTTTATTGTATTGTAATGTTAAATTATAATTTCCGGTAAATGTTTAGTTAAAGATTACCATTCCGACCGCAGACTTGGCATATTTTCTTGGCCGCGGGATAGATCGGTTCCACGGAGAGACTGGCGGGTAGCGACGCCGCCCAAGCTGGCTTGCTACTCGGCCAGGCTGAAACAACACCAAATTAATGTAAGTCAACGTCAAAACGTTTATTTAACGGCATACATGGACAGGTCAACCTAAAATAATTTATCTACCTTTATTTTCTGTTGATGATCCCGATGGCGATCCCTCCCGCGAAGATTTATTCTGACTCTGAAAACCATAGTAGTATTGTAACTTGAGAAATATATTTGTATTATATACGTACGTCGTATACATAGACCATCTATATAGACATACATAAAATCAGGGCACAAATATTTCTTTATTCTTCCACCTCGGAAAGTGTAATTTAGAACATAATATGTTCTAAATTATCAATATATAAAACACAATATTATTGTGTTCGATTAACAAAACATAATTAAACCTCTATTACGTATCTCTACGGCTCAATGGTGCCGAATTTATCATGGAACTATTTTTAGTTTATGAAAATCTTAAACTCGGAACCTCCTTGTATTTTTTTAAGATTTTACTTAGTTTCCAACAGATTAAGTAAATAGTCTTGATCTGAGGTTTCACTTGCTGCAAGTTTATTTTTTATTAAAAATAAACAATAATTTTACGGCTTTGTTGCTGTATTGTAAGTTAAATTTGGGATTGCTAAAATGGCGTTCAACTGATTAACATCTTTTTCACTTTTTAATTTTATTTAACTCGACACTGGCAAACTGTCGCTACAAGCGCAGAGTCCAATTATCGGAAATTGAATTGAATTGAAGTTGGAGACGCAAAATAGCGTTCAACTGAGTAACATTTTGTTCACTTTATGATTTTTATTTAACTCGACACTGGCAAATTGTCGCTTCAAGCGCAAAGTCCAATTACAAGAAACTGAACTGAATTGAAGTTAAATTTGTCACACTGCCCAATATGTGATTGAGCTGAAATTTGATTCAAAGAAATGCCATCCCAAAAACAAGTTTGATTTGAATAAGGGAAAATGGCGTTCAACTGAGTACCTAACATCTTTTTCACTTTATAATTTTATATTTAACTCGACACTGGCAAATTGACGCTTTAATTGAGCGCATAGTCCAAAACAAGAAACTGAACTGAGCTGAGCTGAAATTTAGTAATTTTCTAGAAAGATTTTCACCTTGTGCTCTTTTCATTCCATTGCTTGCTCATCATCATCATCATTCTCTTGTCCTTATCCCACATTACGTGGGGTCGGCACAACATGTTTTTTCCTTTCATTTTCCTCTGTCACTCGTCATCTCAACACTCACTCCTTTCTTACACCATGTCATCCTTCACACAGTCCATCCATCTTTTCTTTGGCCTACCTCTTCCCACATATCCATCAACACACTTATCTAACATTCTTTTCGTCACATGACATTCATCCCTTCTCATAATATGTCCATACCATGCCAACCGATTTCCTCTCAACTTCTCTGTCACTGGTGCTACTTTCAAAGTTCCTCTTATGTACTTATTCCATCGCTTGCTCGTTTAACGAAATTGAGCACACATTTAAAAAGAAACTTTGCACTATTGTATTACAAATAATTATTTCCCCGGAAATATACGTTATTCCCACTTGTAAATGCATACAATACAGGCAAAGACGTGACGTGAAGCTAGTTGCTTACCTGTTGTTTTCGTAGCTTCGCAGATCGCGTTTGAGGCGGGTCGTTGGATTGTTGAAGGTACGGAAACTGGTTAAACTTCTTACGTTTCTGTAATAAAAATTAAGTTTTTTAAATATGCCCAGTTTTATTTTATTTTATTTTTATTTATTTAGGACAACAAACAATTACACTACAAAAGTTAGGCAACTAATATTATCTTAAGTCTATTATATAATGAATAATTTATTTTCAAAAGTAATCAATAATTTGTGTATTTTTGTTTGTATAGTTAATGTGTTTCAAAGTCAAAGTCAAAACGTTTATTTCCTTTGACGCATAAGCATACATGGACAGGTCAACTTAAAGCTAATTTAAATAAAAAACTAAGAATAATCAAGGAAATAACATAGTCTTGACAGTTCGCTTCAATTTTTTACACTGAGTTGAGAAGCGAATAGAACAACCCAGCTTTCATCTCTTATGTTGATATAATAACAATATTGGTGTACAACATGGTTACAATTAATTATACATTTAACATTAACAAAATGCTAGTCAAACATGCACATAACAGAAAAAAAATCAAAATTCAGCTATTTTGTCCATCCTAGTGGAACGGAGCTACATCCGTCCAAGCATTATCATCTTTGATATAGTCTTCTATAGAATAAAAGGCTTTTTTCAGAAGACATTTTTTAATTAAAAGCTTAAATTTCTGAATGGGTAGGTCAGTTATAAACTGCGGAAGCTTATTATAAAAACGGACACAATTTCCCATAAAAGATTTCCCAACCTTACGTAATCTAAATGTAGGGATTTGTAGTTTATTCTTATTTCTAGTATTAATATTGTGAAAATCACTCTTTTTTAGAAAATCTTGCTTGGTTTTGTGTGTGTACAACAAGTTCTCATAAATATATTGTGAAGCAACAGTCATAATATTTATTTCCTTAAATTTATCACGTAAGGAATCGCGTGGTTTCATTTTATAGATTGAACGCACAGCTCTTTTCTGAAGAATAAAAATAGTTTGAATATCAGCTGCCGTTCCCCAAAGCAAGATACCGTATGACATGACACTATGGAAGTAACTAAAATAAACAAGTCTCGCGGTGGCTTCATCAGTTATATATCGCATAGTCCGTACTGCATAAGCTGCTGAACTAAGTCTACTTGCAAGAGCATTAATTTGAGGTTTCCATTGAAGTTTTGAATCAATAATTCTAAAAAAATAAATTCCATTGAGTTTTGTATGTACCTACTATAAATTTTAATTATTTGTGTTTTCTTGTATGACTTTGTAGCAAATAAACGTTGTCTATGTATATGTCTAAAAGTATGGGTACTTTCCTTACTTCAAGGCAAAGAACATAAAATAAATAAATAAAGCTTAAATAACTTACAGGCAACATGTCGAAGTTTCCGTAAAGGAATTCATTGCGGGCCGGATTATTAATGGCTCTTTTTCGACGCTCTTCCCTCTTCTTTTCTAAACTCTCTTTTTGCGCCGGAGTTATTAGGCCGATTAATCTGCAACAGAACATTTTATTGAATTCACACACAGCATTGAAGTCTATTTGTTTTTTCACGTGATAAGCCCCAATTTTAGATTGAAAATTTTCTAAATTTGCTCGGAAGCTACATTACTTCGGCTTAATTTTTTCTGCACATTTAGATTATTTATTTCATTCTTTGTGCACAAAACTACCCCAACTATTAACTGACATCAATGCTAATATTAATTAATTTTCTTTGTATTTATTTAAAGGCCTTCAAAGCCCACTACTACTCAATTAAAATAAATTACAAGTCATCTCTTTGAGTTTTCAGGAAAATAAATGTCAACGTCATGACTAAGGGAATATATACATTATCTAAGAAATAAAACTTATATACGGTTGAATGGAGAAACCTCCTCCTTTTTTGAAGTTCATTAAAAAGCTACAAATAACTATTATGAAATATTTATTTACAGGCTATACAACATTACATCATAATTATCACAATAAAACTTTATAAAGTTTTACATGTATGTAAGTGTAGGTGTACTTTAATCTCTGTTATCATCATTTCAGCCGTTGGACGTTCACTGCTTTAAAATAGCCTCCCACAAAGATTTCCAGTTAACTTTATTTTGCCCTTTGTACTCCTGTATACTCGTGTTATTTTTGTGGTGCAAAAATTAAAATAAATATTTATTTCCCCACAATCCACACCACAAAATCTTGCCTCGTGGTAAGCTCTAAGCTTGTGTTACAGGCACTAAGCATCTGATATTCAGTATTCATTTATTTAATTATTTTGTTGGCTTACACAAAACTAAGACAACCCGTCAAAACACACTATAAAAAAGAAGTTAATAGGTACATTCATTGGGAATATTACTTCCTATAATAATGAGGAAACAACATTGAGGACTTGTTGAATTATTACTTTTTAACAGAAATAGAAATACTTAATATAATAGACATTCATATACATATATATCTATTTTAATTATCTATACTAATATTATAAAGCTGAAGAGTTTGTTTGTTTGTTTGTTTGAACGCGCTAATCTCCGAAACTACTGGTTCGAATTGAATAATTCTTTTTCTGTTGGATAGTCCAGTTATCGAGGAAGGCTATAGGCTATATAACATCACGCTACGACCAATAGGAGCAAAGATATAGTGGTAAATGTGTAAAAAACGGGAGAAATTGTTCATCTTTGAAGCCTTCCGTTGCGTGCGCCGTGAAAACGGTTCAAGATACACAAAAAATATGTATTAAAGAATAATAGCTCTTTTAATGATCTAAAAAACAGTCCGCGATAGTATATGTCTATCTTTTAAGATTAACTCACAAAAACCGTTTTTATGGTACCTAATTTGGTCGAAATAATTTGTTTAGGTTGTTTCAACATAATAATATTAATCTTTATTCAAATAAATATGTTGTTGGTTAAGAGTACTTCATCCATTATAACGCGGGTAGCACCGCGGGGCACAGCTAGTACATAATAAACACCCAGACCAAGGAGAGCGTTCTTGCACTCTGCGGGAATCGAACCCGCTACATCTTGCTCCGCATGCGAACCTCCGCCTGACGCGCCACAGAGGCGAAACTGACTCAAAAGTTATAATAATAATAATATTTATTTTAATATAGAGTTATAATAATAATAATAATATATTATGTATATATCTTCAGTTCAAATAATTAATTTAGTTATGCCAAAGGTTACAAACCTCATAAAGATCTCCTTGGTGATCCCTTCTCCTGGCTGTGGTAACAGCGGAGGAGATGGTGTTGGGGAAGGCTCATGTGAGTATTCAGAATCTGATTGCTGATTTCTCCACTCATCTTGTTGGTTTGACGCACTGAAATATATACATTACAATATAAAAACTCTTTACCTATTGTACAAACTCAAACCTTAGATAATATATAAATATACATGTATTAATTAATTAAAATATTATGTAATCTCTTTTATAAATTTTATATTAAAATTATATTTTAAGATTGAATATAAAAGTTAGGTAACACTTCTTAGACATTATTATTTTTTACATTATTTTATTATGTTTTCTTATGCTTTATGGCAGAGCTTTCCATAGATCTATGGCATGTACCGTAAATCATTTGTCATAGAAACTTATATAGTTACAGAAATAGAAGGATGGCAATTTAACTTTTACATGAAATTAAACTAAGGTTGTTTGAAGTTATCAGCATAGTCATATGTTTTATAAAAGGTGTCTGGTAGAGATCACTTATAGTGATAAGGCCGTCTATTGTGACACTATTATATGTATATTTAATTTTTGTAAATTAGTGTTCAATAAAGTGTATAATATTGTATTGTATTAAGTATGTCATACATATGTGTTAATTTACTTGTACTAGTTTTATTTTATATAAGAAATGAGTCACACTTTCATAGTTTTGGGTAAGATGATGCTGTGTGAAATATATGATTTTATTTTATTGAGTATTTCAATTTAATTCAGCATCGAACCTAAAGAGTGGAAGAATGGTCAGGAGGCTTTTGCCCTGCAGTGGGTCAATGTGAGCTTAATAATAAAATAATAATACATATATATTAATAATTGGCAAACTAGGGTACCCTTTTTAGAAGTAGATTGTTATCTCAGTAAGTTGACAAAACAAAAATTACTTTATTACTTCAATGTGCTTTAAGTAGAGCCTTTACTTTCATGTTTAAATTTTTATCTCAGCGAATTTCACAATTATATCTTATTTAATGTATTAATAAAACTTACTTCAAAGCCTCCTTAACTTTGTTAAGGGCATTGGCAAAATTATTCCTGTTATCTTGCAGGGTTGGCTGGGAGAAATTTCTCGTAAACCCCTCCTTATGATTCTCCTTTCCATTCAGTTTAATATCATTCTCCAACTCAGATATATTCTCTTTTACATTATCATTTTCAGCCTTTATATGTATCTCACTGAGCACAGATGGTTTAAGTAGCGTCCGATTCTTGGATCTAAACTTCAACTGATGGTCCCTTATTTGTTGTGCAATGAATCTGTTGTCTATATCAACATTTATCTGCTTATTTCTAGTTTTCAATCTCTGCTGATACAATTCCAATTCCCTCCGGAGTCTCTCAAGTACCAACTTCTGTAAGTTTGAAATTAGGTCAGAGAAAAAGTAGGTTAAGGTTTGTCAAAAGTGTGTTTAATTATATGTTGTTTAAACTTATACTGGTTTGTATGTTAGTTTGAAGAAGTATGTAACTAAATTACTTACATAATGATTTAAAATTTGAAGGTCAGAAGATACTTACTTGTGTTAGTCCAATATCAATAATATCCTTTTCAGCATGAATAACTTTACTCTTGAAGAGTTCATTCTAAAAAAATAATAAAGTTTGTCACCAAAATCTCTAATAAAATAAATAAAGAAACAAATAATAATATAGTTAAGTACTTACGGTAACATCATCCCGAAGACGCGCTACCCATATCTAAAAAATAACATTTCATATATTTACTTCGTTGTGTACAACGTAATGTTTTACGAAACTTTTACTGAATCCAATTATTTATATTATAAACAAACAAACCTGATGAACTCGAATCGCATTTTTCAAGTCTGTCTGAGTTTTGCGAATTTCTTCTTTTATTTCGTTCGACACTTCCATAGCTCTTACCAGCTGGACACTATAACTAATTAATAATATTACATCAATCTTATTTATTTCAGTTGTTTCTGAAAGTTGATGAATTAATTGCAAGTTTTGTTTTTGATATGTTCACATTCACGATGACTGGAGCAACTCGCGAAAGAAAGAGGAAAGAAATGAAATCACTTTTAGAATCGTACTTTTCGTAACAACAATAACTTGAAAAGCATAGCAATAAACTACGAAAAATTTAACTTTTACTATTAAATTACATTATGAACAAATAAACGTATTTTTTTCAATATACACTTAATATTTTTATAACAATTTGGTCTAGTAAACTGAGAAATATTGGTTTATTTTTTCGAGGACCGACCATTCCCATTCGTGCCAAGAGCGATCAGTCAGCGAAGCATTGGGTTTGGGTTGGGGAGGGGAGGGGGGAGTGTGAGTGGGGAAGGGAGGGCAAGCAAGGGGAGAGCAGCTGGTAGGTAGGTACCTAGTCTATGTACGTAGGTAGGCGGAAGTGTAGTATTGTTTTAGTATTGCCATCTTAAAAAAGTTGTCAAGAGCGCAAACGTAAAACATGGTAAAACGTAGGTAAACGTAGTGCAACGAGGTGCTATTTCATTTGCTCTTTCAAAGAGTACACGTTCTAAGTGTAACTTGAACGTTATTACAGGTGATATGATAAATTACGCTCATTACAGCAGCACCAAAATAAGTATCACTCATTCTTTATTACATTTTATTTACCTTATTTATTTATTTACATAATTTTGGGAAAACTAACAGCTAGTATATTATATTCTAAACTACCTATCTTATATAATATAATAGAAAAAAATACTGCTCAAATAAAATATATATAAAATAATAACTGCTTAGGTAAAATGCTGCGGTAAAGCTTTTGCTATCTATGCAATAGCTTTACCGCGGCAGTCTTCGAGTGCCACACGTCTTCTTTTAATATGACGAGGAGAAATGTTGTGCTATTTATTTTGTATTAAGCCTTATATTCGAATGTGGATTCTAAATGAATTAAATGTAGTATTACAGCAATACGAAGTCGAAGCGAAATATTCGAAATCAAACTAAAACATAGTTTTCTAAATACAAGTTGTTTTGGAATTGGTATGTAAAGCAGAAGGGTGTGAATGGCACGCACCAGGCGAACATATTTTGTTTACAACATTTGTATTTGGTGCTCTTTTTTTTTCGGAAAAATGCCTCATAATTTTTTAAGCTAATAGGCCTAATAGCCTCATGTCAGTTGACATAATTTACTTATTCAATATACTTTTTAAACTTCTAGAAGAAGTTTAAAAAGTAAAATATTATTATATTCCATAACCACCGATTTAATAACGACTTTTACTATTCTAATAGATGATATAGGTTGTAGGTACTTTAATTGAAACCTCTCAATAACCAATCAAAATCAAACATTGTAATTTAAGGCTGTCACTCACGATAAAATAGCCTAAAATTTTTTTTTACAAATGAGGATCCAAATCCAAAAATTTGCGAACAAAATACGTTCTCCTGGTGCGTGCCATTCACACAATTTCCGCAGTTTCCGCTATATATACCAATAATAAAATCTTAAAAAAAATATTGCGTTTCTTCTGGTGCGTGCTTTATGTAGTAGGTACAGGTTGATTTCTCCTTTTAAGCAAGAAAGTTTGCTTGTGTTATGAGAAATCCCTTTTAACAATCAGCCTAGCTATAAGACATATTTACTACTCTATGACATTTTTATTTTAATAAGATAATTAATATACCTAAACTTACTAGAACTTACAGGAAAATAAAAATAAACGATAACGATAAATAAAAGATCATACACCAATTCTAAAACACCTTGTATTTATGGAAATGCTGACTGATTGTCTGACACATCAAATCAACGCAGGGCCCTAAACTATAAGGGTGAGAAACTTGAATATGTAAACTTTTTTCTCTCCATTCACGGTTGTCTGGAAGAAATTGCTTTTAGCAATAAGACCGCCCATTACGCATTCTAGGTTTAGTTTTAATTTCATATTGTATTGTTCATTTGGTGTGTAATAAAGTATATTCTATTCTATTCTATTCTATTGAAATTTTGCATGTTCCTACAAATAAGAAAGGATTTTTTGAATTTTCATAAATCCTCTAACGGGATCTAAGACGGGGGTTGTAATTATTTAAGAAAGTCCTATGTTTTCAAAGCATAAGGCTTGAAATTTTAAAATATATGCTCCTGGATGGTTTGGTTGGAGGTGAGCATAAAATATTATTTAAAAAATCAAGTTTTTTTTTATAAATAGTCATAAAGAAAATTTTGTTCTTTTCTATTCTATTTATTATTTGTCTCAATCCAAATCCAATTTTCAAAAAAAATAGTGCAGTTTCTTGTAATTGGACTTTGTGCTTGAAGCTACAATTTGCCAGTGTCGAGCTAAAATAAAATTATAAAGTAAAAAAGATGTTACTCAGTTGAACGCCATTTTGCGTCTCCGAAATAAAAAAAACATAAAAAAAAATATATAAAAAAATGCAACAAATCTTTGGCACTGACATAACATTGATCATGTCAATTTACTTCAGCCACTGCAATTTTTGCTTCGGCGCGGCTGCACAACGGAATGATCGGCAAGCAAATGTCTGTGTCTGTCGCTTCGTACCTATCGTCTTTGCGAACGTTTTCTGAAATAATAGATTAATCCAGGATAATTTCGGTGCGCTAAGTTAACTTTACGCGATAGACTAGAATGATAAACAGTTTATAAAAAAAAATTGTGAAATGGCCCTGAATTAATAACAGAACAGCTTTCGGAAAAACGTGTCTCATTCATGTTATCAAATTGAATTTCCCAAAATGTCTGTGAAACGTACAGCTACTACAGATCTGAATCATGATAACTGGGACCAGGAAGATCCATCGGATAAAGAAGAGCGTGGGATGTTCAAGGTTGCATCAAAAGACGTCCTTGAAAAGCGAGTCATAAGAACAGCTAAACGACGGGCTCCTATATCCACTATAGAGGTAAGATCCTGTTGTAATTTGCTTTATTATTTTATAAATGCGCGGCTTATTATATATAGGAATTATTTTATTTAATATTGTTGCTTACTAGGCTAATTATTTTATAAAAGTTATTTTCCATCCAAAAGTTGCCTGGAAGAGATCGCTTCTATCGATAAGGCCGCCCATTGTAGATTTGATTTCCTATGTGTTGTTGTATTTTGTTTCCCTGTGTGTGCAATAAAGTGTTTTTGTATTGTATTGTATAAGTTACAAGCGGCAGCTTTGCAACAAGCACTTGCATCTCAAAGGAGAAAATGATTTATTTTACCTAGCTAAGAAAAAAATTGCACCTTAGGTTAGGTACTATGTAAATTTGCATCACACATATCAAAATAATTTTCTTAAGTTGGTGAATAACACATGGTAAATTATACATACTTTAGATATAGGTTCTGCTTGTATGTATTGAAGTTCTATGTAATAATAGTAATTTTTATTTCTTTTCAGCTTAACAAGAGTGCTTTCAGTGGATTTGGAGGCTTCAATAAAACCCAACCATCATCCTTTGACTTCTTAGCTAACTTGACTAATGGAAATAAAAATTCCAATGGGGCAAAGGATGATTCTAAATCCGCCAGCTTATTTTCAAGCAAGCCAACAGCAACCTCAAGTGGGGGATTATTTGGATTGGCAACAACAAGTTCTGCTAAACCGGCATTTGGTTCAACCTCATCTCCATTTAGCTCTTTATCTTCAACATCTAAAACTGAAAGTCCACCAATGACATTTTCAAGCTCCAAAGCAGATTCTACAATAGGAGATGCATTTAAAATGAAGCCTGTGACGAGTTCTACAGATACCAGCGAAAAACCAAGCACAGCACAAGTCCCATCTTTACTATTTGGTGGGTCTAACACCAGTCCTAATCAACCTATTAAAACAGCAACACCATTTTCAAATAATCCAGAACCAAACCCAACTCCTATTCAAAATTCTGATGCTGAAAAAGAAAAAGAGCTGGCAAGAAATAAGTATTATTCTAAACTCAAGGGTTTAAATGAATCTGTATCCAGTTGGATTGTTAAACATGTGGAGATTACGCCTCTTTGCTTTCTCACACCCATTTTTAGGGATTATGAGAACTACCTGCAAGATATACAAGAAGAATATGAAGCTTCTAAGAAGAAAATAGAGGAGCTACCTAAGCCGGAGCCTGCTGCAAAGCAAACAACATATAAGGAACTTTCCCCACCAGCATCACCAGTTTCTAACAACACAAGCTCTGCAGCTGAAGCTAAAACTACAGAAGAACCTAAATCAACATCATTGTTTAGCTCAAATCAAAATAAAACAAGCACATTATTCACAAACTCTGATTTGGGTCAAACTACAACCCCTACTAAAGGATTCTCATTTGGAATCACACCTATTACCACAAGTTCATCCTCTCCTGCTAAGCCAGAGACAGCTGCACCTAGTCAAGGGTTTTCTTTTGGTGTTACATCAACTGCATCAAATTCCAAATCTATTTTCTCTGCTACCACAACAACATCTGGTTCTCCAGCTAAAGGTTTTTCATTTGGTGTAGCCACATCAACTGCTACATCCCCAGTGAGCTCATCATTGTTTAGTTCATCCATCACTGGCACTCCAACCAAAGGATTTTCATTTGGCATGTCCACACCTGCAGCTACATCACCAACAGGCACTGCCACCGCACCTGGCTCATTTTCATTTGGCATTGCCGGTAGCAAGCCATTTAGTTTCAGCCCTCAAACACACCAAAGTGCCGAAACAAAACCTGAGGCAGCAGCAGAAGATGAAGATCAACCCCCAAAAGTTGAATACAAGCCTGTAGTTGAAGAAAACAGTGTATATGACAAGAAGTGCAAAATTTTTGTGAAGAAAGATGGTAATTTTGCTGATAAAGGAGTTGGCACTCTGTACATCAAGAAAATTGAGGAGAGTGGAAAACATCAGCTACTTGTTAGAGCTAATACCAACTTAGGTACAGTGTTGTTGAACTTGATTCTTGCCTCTGCTGTGCCTACGCAGAGAATGGGCAAAAACAATGTGATGCTTGTATGCATTCCTACACCTGACTCAAAGCCGCCACCTACTCCTATTCTGATTCGAGTAAAGACTGGTGAAGAGGCAGATGAATTATTAGAAACATTAAACAAATACAAATCATAAGTAGATTGACTAGATCAAAGTATTTACAGTAGGCATTATTCAATTTTTTGTTGCTATGTTTTGTCTTAATCAAGTGAACTGATAGGTACTCATAATTTTATATGTGGAATATGAATAAGTATGCATTCTCTTGGACATCTCATTAGCAAAATTAGCATCTTACAATCAATTTAGGAATGAAAGTAGTTTTAATATTTTTTTAAACTTGTCTATCAGCAGAACAGCAGGATTTTAATTGGATGCTGTAATTAAAATTGTTAACCTTTATATTTAATATAGAGGATATCTATGTATTAATCTGTGGTAATTGATGTTAACTTCTTTCTTATTAATGAAGTCATAATCCTAAATATGTAAAGAATTACATGAGTAATGTAAATTGTTTGTTTTTTTTCTTCGTGCCTCTAATATATTTCAAGTATGGTATATTTGGCTTCAGATTACCACTGCAATGACCACATGAGTCTTTTTATTATTAATCAAATCTACTTAGTAAACTTTATTGAATTCAAATGAAAATGAAATTAAAAATTAAAAAAAAACATTTGCAGCCTCAAGTTGAAATTATCAAACATTTACATTTAGTACTTAAACGCATTTGCCTAACATTGAATCCTCATATATCTTTCAAATGGCTGAACCGTTTTCCATAAAACTTGCTGACTCGTTATGTATCAGTTATGACTTATGACCTTTTATTTGATACCCAGTGGGTATATTTGTAACAAACATATAATTTTTCATTTCCACTTTCAGTCCTCATTTGAAGCCGTTAAATCGATTTTTATGAGACATAGCTCTCCACATAATAACACTCCACCAACCTATCTATCAAACAAAAGAAAGAGAATCAAAATTGGATAAACCTTTTGGGAGCGGCGATGCCACAGACAGATGGACACAGATGTGTCTTACGACACTCCTTATTGTGACGGTGCAAAAATAGGACATATTAGGTATGCTATCGGAAAATAATGAATATTAATAACAGCCCTAAATGATTTTCCGTAAGTTTATCAATTTAAGAGTTGATTTATTTTCCGGTGACATAATTTAAAACAGCCTTAAATGATTTTCCGTAAGTTTATCAATTTACGAGTTGTTTTATTTTCCGGTGACATAATTTAAAACCATTAGCCACCACAGCATTATACATTTAATAGAGCAATTTATGTGGTTTTAATAGCGCTCCTGCATACGATGCCGCCGCCGCGCCGCGCCGTACCTCTCCACAGTACACACGCGCCGCCACCACTTGTCCCTCCGCGTCGTTGGTTACTTAGTTGCCTAAATAGCAATATGTATAACTTGTAATGTTCTTCGTAACCAACTTTGTTAAGCAGCCGTCCAGTAGAACGGTAAAATTAGGCTTTAACAGCACGGTGGCGGCTCGGCAGCAGGCTCTACTCGTTTATGCGAAGGTAGATATTTAGGCAAGGGGGGGCCCTGTTTTTCCGCACTTAGACTCAAAGGTGGTCCATTGTGCGTGGAGATATTTAGGCAATAGCATAGGTATAAATATAATTTCTACACAAGTACTATAGAAATTTAATTAATA
Source organism: Gymnoscelis rufifasciata (assembly GCA_929108375.1). Lineage (NCBI taxonomy): Eukaryota > Metazoa > Arthropoda > Insecta > Lepidoptera > Geometridae > Gymnoscelis > Gymnoscelis rufifasciata. The sequence goes on along the minus strand of OV815302.1, from coordinate 2,590,928 downwards.
GTATGGATGAAATAAAAGCAGTATGGTAATTGCAATTCGGTGTTTATACCTGATTATATTTAATGTATTTTATATTACATACATTTGACTAAACAATATAGCTATTCAAAGATAGACCTAAATTAAATAGAACTGCTCACATGGCACCATTGTTAGGTACTGTCAACAAGCTTAACACCTATTTAAAATTTATAAGTTGATTTATCATCCTTCGATAGAGAGGAGGGATCCATTAAAATTTACAATAACATTCTTGTACCAGACAAAATAATTCTTTTAGTTACCTACATTGTAATTAAATTAAAGGTCAATTAATTCCCTGCAACAAAACTGGAATTCATCTGCCCAAGTCCCATTTGAATCCGATGCATATGAGTTTCTATATTGTTCTGGAACAATCTCTGGTGATTAGGTTCAAGTTTGTCTTTAATTTGGTCCATAGTGCCTTGTAAAACGCTTAGCTCATAAGCATTCTGATCTGAATCTGAAAGACTTCTTACTTGTAACAACAAAGCAGTCAGATCTGTTATAAGGCCAAGTAATTTAGAATCTTTTACGGTGTTATTATTATTCTTTTCCACAAGCATTGTTGCTTCATCATGGCATTTGTCTCTAAGATGAGTTGGGGCTAACATAGCAGCTAAGCTAGGCCCAGGGGCAATCTCTTGGCAATATTTTTGCACTTCATTTATGTATCCTTGAAGATCCAAGTTCATTCTTTCTAAGTCTATGACCACTGCAGCATACTTCCTTTCAAAGTCTTCTGGCATTTTCTGACCAAAAGATTTCCTTTTCTCTGCCTCACAGTTGTATTCTTTTAATCTATTTATTTCAACCTTTTTTGCATTCAACACCCTCCGTAATTTTACTATTAGTTTGAGGAAGGCAAATGGGTAGTTACCAACAGTTGATTCCGTACTTTTGATGATATCTGTGCAGCCAATCATGGGGTCCATTTGGGTCGTGTTGTTGGGCGGTTGAGGTTGATATAGGTTAAATAGTTCTTGGACTATATACCTTGGCCTAAAGTCTTGTGAGATACTAGTTAGACAGATGGTATCAGGAGGTTCATTGGACAAGACTTCATAGTCTGGAACGGAATGGGTTCCAAGTTTCGGTCTTTCAAATGATATTCGGTATGTGTTGTTTGATGTATCAACAGCATCTATACTACCAGTAAATAAGCCATCTTGGGGTTTTCTTAACCTGGCAGTCACTTTAGTACCAACTGTGAGTTGCATTGGTACTTCATTTGGTAAGTCTTTGAGACAAATATCATTAGTTTTTCCTTGTTGCACATACCTAATTAGCTTACGTTTCCTATCCAACTCTTTCCGTTCCTCTTCAAAGAATGCTTGTGAGCACCTACGTGGCTTACCCATCATTCTTCTTATTTTGGACCATTGTATTTGTGTTAGTTTATGATTTCTTAATTGTGGAAATGTTTCTTTGAGGCAAATCATAAAATCATTCTCTCCATCAAACAAAGCTTTATCAATATTGCTGTAAAAATATTCAAAGCAGACCCATTTGTGGGCTTTTGGCAGTTTTAACAAGTTTCTGAGCCTCATCCCTATCCTGTGCCCGGACTTACTGTCTGGGTTTAGGTCAGTTTTATCATCCAGTTTATCTTGATCTCTTTGGGCTTTAGAGGGAGATTTCTGCTTCTTAGAATTTGGTGTTTTTAAAGGTGTTTTTGCTAGTATCTTTGGAGTCCTTTTAGTAGGTGACTGCTTGGTTGGAGAGTCATTGTTTATGAAATCATCAACAAATATGAATCTGTTCTTCTTCCGGATGCGAGCAGGCATGCCTCTTGCATTAAGTCTTTGGACTGGTTCACTCGGAGTAGGTTTTGGCGGTAACTTGGTGCCAACTCTGTGTAAGCCGAGTGCTGCGGGGCCGAACGCCGGAGGCTCATCATCTTCGGGAAAATCGATGTCCATTGGCTCGTCTTTGACTTTATACTGAGACCTTGAAGACTTCTTATTAGCATCTTCTTCTGAAATAGATACGAACATTTCGTAAGTTTACAATAATAGAGTAAAATTTATTGTTTTAATGACTCAGTACCTACTTATTGTTTGTTAATAAACGTTATCATCAATAGGGTAATAATTACACATAATATCGAACATATACTTTGCTGTAATAACCATTCAAATTTGAATTTTTTCAAATTTTGAATTCAGCGAACATTGAGTTCGAATTAATGATGTTTTCCAGTTAGCTATAACGACATGTAAGTGGCCATGTAAAGCTTAATACAGGGCAATAATTTTTAGGACCAAATAATTTTGCATAGAATATTTTTAGTGATTTTTTTAAATAAAAGTAATCTTACTTTCTGATAAATCCGCCATGTTGATGTTGTAAAAATGTTCAATTTTGTTTTGAAGACGAAAAGCGCCAAGATGTCAACGTTCGGATACAATGGATTATTTTATTGCTGACTGATCTTTAGGTCGGATTTTTTTATATGTCATTGGCAAACGTATTTTGGCGTTATGATATGAAATTTGAAAGGTAAAACATGGAAAAAAATATTTACAGAGTACATCCAGGTAGTCTCATGAAGTGAAACTAGGAAAATAACTATTTTGGAAGATTTTAAATTAGGCCTGACAAAAAAATCCTTCGATCTAGTTCATTTTTCATACTCTATGGTCTAAAGTTCATTCAACAGCTGACGTTTTATTTTCTTCTTCTTTTAATAGATGGCGTCTGTGAGACATTTTATTTTATAAACAATTCATTCATTCATCTTGACATATATGAATTTACTGTAGACGTGCGTTACGTGCTTAAATGCTTGTGTGTGCATGAGTGGCGTAAATAACAAAACAGAAACATGAAAGTTTTAAAAGTTAGTTAGAAGTTATTGTGCAACAGTGCTACACGTCTATCAAGCAAAATGCATAGCAAAGTCTTTTCTCTTTGTATTATTTTGGTATTGCTGGTATCACAAGCAAACTGTAAGTTTTCACTTTAACTTACTTCAAGGTGAAGTGAGAGTATCATATTGAATCAGGTTTCGCCTTAACATTAGTAATTTATAGCAAAGAACTTGTTACTAAGTGTTTCTATATAATGAAAACGTATTACACAAATGTTTATAAAATCCTTATTTGTGGCACACTGAAACAATGATAGAAATTGAATATTTTTTACATATTTTGTTAATGAATTTCTACGATAAACACTAGAATAGAATAGTAATAAAAATACCTCTAAAAAGCCAAACATGCATAGATAATTGAACAAGGAGAAACCTATTTTTATTGGGTTTGTTTATGGTTTATGTCCGATAGGTACATTCAAATTTAGGTTCTTCCTTAAAATTAAATTATTTTAATACTTATTACTATAGATTTAACCTAATCTGTGTACATTTGCAGGTATACACAAAAGATGTATGCGGTGCAGGTCACGCGGCGAGCTAGGCAGCTGCGGTGACCCATTCCCGTTCAACGTAACAGAGCCTGAAGCAGAAGTGGGGATACATGTGGTGGCTTGCCCTTCAGGATGGTGTGGAAAACTGGCGGAGGGCAACTCTCCTGGATTTAAGAGTGATGGTAATTATCATAATATCTTATCTTTAACTAACTGTGCCCTATAATGGATGAAGTACTCTTAACCAACAACATATTTATTTGAATAAAGATTTATATTATTATGTTGATACAACTTAAACAAATTATTTCGACCAAATTAGGTACCATAAAAACGGTTTTTGTGAGTTAATCTTAAAAGATAGACATATACTATCGCGGACTGTTTTATAGATCATTAAAAGAGCTATTATTCTTTAATACATATTTTTTGTGTATCTTGAACCGTTTTCACGGCGCACGGAACGGAAGGCTTCAAAGATGAACAATTTCTCCCGTTTTTTACACATTTACCACTATATCTTTGCTCATATTGGTCGTAGCGTGATGTTATATAGCCTATAGCCTTCCTCGATAACTGGACTATCCAACACAAAAAGAATTATTCAATTCGAACCAGTAGTTTCGGAGATTAGCGCGTTCAGACAAACAAACAATCAAACAAACTCTTCAGCTTTATAATATTAGTATAGATAATTTAGGTTTTAGGTTGTCTGGATCAATTGCTTTAGGCAATAAGGCCGCCCATTACGCATTTTTATATTTAGCTTTAAGTCCCTTTTTGTATTGTGATATCCTGGTGTGTAATAAAGAGTTTTTATTATTATTATTATAATTGTGTTAAGTTGAAGAGTTTAGCGTTCATCAATAAATAAGTTATCAAACAGTCTAAGAACTATTAAAAACAGACCAATAGTTATATCACTGTTAGATATCCTATTAAAGGCTAACAACCCTTTTTACCGAGCAAAAAAAACATCAACATCATGGAATGATAGTTAATTGATAAAAATCTAACTTTTATCACTAACACAAGTCAAATGAAGGTATATTAAAATTATTTAAAATAAGTTAAATAATCAAAAAGGGAAACAAGATTCTCTTAAAAATATTACATTTACATGAACATTGTAACTAAACCTTAATGTATCCTTTTTGTGTACAATAAAGAATTTATGAATTTATGAAAAATATTCTTAGTTCTATTCATTTGCAGCTCTCCCAGATACAAGTATTTTTTTTATTTAATTGATTGGTGGGATTCTGCACTGGACCGGGACACTTGGACAGATAGGGGGGAGGTCTTTGCCCTGCAGTGGGACATAACAGGCTAAATAATAAAAACAAAAAAATGAATTGTTGACTATTAGCTACTACTAAGACAAAGCTTTATAGGTACCTACCATTATTAATTGAGATACAGTTATCTCTTTAGGTTTAGGCTAGTTCATGGCTTGCAAAATTCTTAACAGATTTATCATACAGAATTATTATGCATATTCTCACAACATTATATGTATAATATTAGTTGCAGATGTCTTGCAAAGGCAATTTGCATAAACGCAAAAGTTCACAATTTACATTTGACACAATCATTGCCTATAAACCCACATGAATTTACTAGTCCTAGAAATGCCAAGATAGTGACTTCTGATTTAAGGCGAAATGGCGTTCAACTGAGTAACATTTTTTCTTTAATTAATTTAACTGGACACTGACAAACTGACGCTTCAAGAGCAAAGTCCAATTATAATAAATTGAATTGACTTCTAATTTAAGGCGAAATTCCTGAGCAACATAAATGCACTAATAACTTTTGATATTTTTTTTTAAAGGAAAGTAAAAATGTCTTAATTTAGACAAATGTTACTTTTAAGGTTACTTATACATACTTTTACATCTTACTAATTAAGCAGAATGTGCATGCCAAAACCTGCCACACTTGGCTGGCGGGATATTGAACTGTTTTAGTTGTTGTGGTCTATAATAGAATATACATACATTTATAGCTTTTTTATTATTTTTATTATGGATATTAAACACCCAGAACAAGGGAAACATGCCTGCAGAACAAACAAACACTGACCCCTCGGTGGGAATCGAATCCGCTACCACTTGCACCAGGACCTCTCCCTACCGTGCCACTGAGGCAGTCAAATACAAAATTCAATACTTATTGAAACACCAACAACACTGAATGTGTTACAAGGGAAATGTGCAGACAATAGTATGAAGAAATGGGCTTCCTCTTCGCAAAAAGCTATTTTTTTTAATGTATTCTATGGTATACTTCCCTTCCCTTATCCTTCCCGCCTTCCTTATATAAATTATATAGAAAGAAAGAAAGAAAAAGGTTTATTCAGTAACACAAAAGAGACACAGTTATAAAAACAATAGACACAGGAAAAAAAAGAAAATAATATATATATCCTCTAAATATGTTTTTTCAGATTATGGCGCAGCTACAGAGAGAATGTGCTTGCAAAGAGCGCCCAGCGATTACGAAGAGCGATGCGCCTACACCATGTGGAACCACCGTAAAGTATACATGTGCTTCTGTAACGGCGATCTCTGCAATTCAGCATTTAAAACCTCCTACTCATATACTATACTAGCCCCTGTCTTAGCATTATTATATAAACTTTTTTAGATAAATTTTGTATATAAAATTGTATTATAGATCTGATATAGATGTAAATGTAATGTAGATTATTTCTCATGCAGTATTGAGACAATTTTTTTATATACTTATATGTACCTAAATGTATTTATATACACGTAAGAAGACATTCCTATATATATTTTTAAATACGATTTATGGTGTGATAATAATACTCTTAGTTTTGTAAGTATTTTTTACATGTTTATGTCGCTCAAAAGGTGCATTACATACTTAAGCTATCCGTCCTATAACATAAGTATTAAGTACACGAAATATTATCCGTCCTTTTTATAAATAATTAGTTGTTAGTACTATATTTTACATATTTGTATCGAGTCTAGCATAAATACTAGTCCGCCATTTTGAAAAAAAAACGTATTTTACGTAGGTTTAGTTTTTATTTCATATTGTATTGTTCATTTGGTGTGTAATAATAATAAAGTATATTCTATTCTATTCTATTTACGGCCAGAATTTTTATAAACAAAAATCGTTACGGAATGAAATCTGAGATACGGTTTCTGAGATACTTAAATCTAAAAATTTTGTTAGACTTTTTAAACCGTATACGTAAGAGATTTAGTTCCGTAAAACTTTTTGTTTGTAAGCATTTACACTATCAATCTGCATAGGTTTCATGACTAGCCGAATAATCGCGTTTTTTTTTCAAAATGGCGGACGGGTCCGAGTTTCGACGAAATGTTGAAAATGAACACCATTGTGAATAATATAAAAATAAGACGCATCCCCCAAATAAAGATTCGAGTCCTACGTGCGGCTTCAATAAAATTACGGCATTAGTCTTAATCTGTTTCTACACTTATTTAAATAATTCAACTTGAATGCGAGGTTTAAATATAAAAAAAATATAATGATATTAATCGGCATCTAAAATATTTAGAGAACCTTATAGTGATATTATTGTTATCTTTGTAAGTCACCTTTGTGGTTTTAAGTTTTCTGATTGAACTGTTAATTAAGATAGCTTGAGGTTCTAATAAGGCTATTAATGGCTTATCTTTTGATAAACAAGACAGTTTCTTGACAGTTATCCAATCTCCATTTAGATTCATGATAACAATACAAAAAATACAAAACAATACAAAAATATTTATTTAACAACTCACACATTACAATTTCACTTAGCAGCGGTCCCCGCACGAGGCAAGCCTGTATTGCGGGAGACCTATTACAAATTGGAATTAACCGGGTATAGAAAAAGTGCATGTAAAACAAAGGAGACAAAATAGGAGAAATTATAATAATATAACCTAAGATTACATTCAACATCATCAATACAATTTAATTAATTTATATTTATGTAGGAAAAACACTCAATAAAGGAAAGGGAAGGGAATAAATTAGGAAGCTGGGAATTGAATTTACGTTAAATTATTATTATTATTGTTTTTTAGATTATCTAACGATAGTTAAAAGTTTTTCGGTGGAGTCGTAATCTAGAGTGAGAAGCCATTTCCTGATCTTTTCTTTGACACCATAAAGGGAACAAGACAGATTACAGTTCTTTAAGGCGCAACGGTAGATAAAGGGAAAGGAAAACTTTTTAAAACGCTTAGCAAAGGCAGACTTTGTTGCTGGAACTTTAACTTTAACTCGACGGCTGCATTGAGATTTTATACCGGAGAATGTCTTGTGGTATGACATAACTACTCTAGAGATATAAAGTTGACGAACAGTCAGTGTTTCCGTCTCTGAATGTAAATCAGCCGTTGGATACCGGTAAGGCTTCCGAAACATGACCTTCAAGACAGATCGGTGAGCACGTTCAAGGCGAATCATAAACGTCTTTGCAGCACCGCCCCAAGCGGGGATACAGTAATCAATGACAGACACGCAGAGAGCAGAATACACTAACATGAGCGTGTCTCTATTCGCACCATCGCGTAGCAACTTCATTATATGAATAAGCTTTCTAATTCTGCCACACAGACTGTCAATATGCTGCCAAAAAGATAAATTTTGATCTAAATGTAAGCCAAGGTACTTAAGACACGTAGAACGTTCTAAAACTGGACACAAATGAGAGCAACAAATGGAAGAAGAGTCTCTTACGATACCACATTTGTGTAAACGTAAGGACAGAGAAACAGGAGGCTCAGAGACTGAGGACTTGTGGAAACACACATATTTAGTCTTTTTGGTATTAAGAGTGAGGAGATTTCCATCTAACCATGCGGCTACCTTGGCTAGGCCTTCTTCTGCTAGTTCAACCAGTTCCGGCCACGAGTCACCGCGGAAAAGAACCGCAGTATCATCTGCATAGCAAAGAATCCGTATATGAGGAGACGATGAAAATATCGACAATATGTCGTTCACGTAGAGGGAGAATAGGGTGGGACCCAAAATGCTACCTTGCGGAACACCAAAACTAACACCCCTGTTCTCACTCGAATGACCAGCCAAGGAAACAAACTGACTTCTGTCTGTCAAATAACTCTCAAACCACCTCAGAGCAACGCCTCTTATCCCCAAACACTCAAGCTTCCTCAACAAAATCTTTGGGGAGACCGTGTCAAACGCTTTAGCGAGGTCGAGGAAAACGCCAAGTGTTTTTTTCTTATTGTCTAACGCGGATACGACAAAGTCCAGCAAGAAGTGTATGGCATCCTCAGTTGACTTGCCGCTTCTGAAGCCAAATTGGTGGGGTGATAAAACAGAGTTTTTTTCTAGAAAACTGTTAAGCCTTTTGTTCACAATTTTTTCTAAAATTTTTGAAAAGGCTGGTAAGAGTGAGATTGGACGGTAGTTAGAAGGTACGTCAGTAGAACCATCCTTATGAATAGGTATGACTGAGGCGGTCTTCCAACAGCTTGGGAATACTCCTGATGATAAACTCACGTTAAGCACATGACACAGCGGGACTATAAAAGATGGAGCAAACTGTTTTAAAAACCTGTTAGAGAGGCCGTCTTTGCCCGGAGCGCTATTACACTTTAATGAATCTATAATACCTAGTACCTCGCTGCTGTCCGTAGGAGCCAGGAAAAGGGAATGTGGGAAATTCGAAGACAACTGCACCTTGGCTGCAAGTTCGTCTTGGTTTTTATTAAGTTTTAACAAGATAGTGTCAGCTAAGTTTTTGCCTGCATTGACAAAAAAGTCATTGCAAGCGTTAAGTGATTCCGAAGGAGTAGGTCTAATTTTTAGTAAGTCGTGGGAGCAGTCTTTCTTTTTTGGTAGCTCACATATAGATTTAACTGTTTTCCACAACATGTAAGGATTACGTTTATGCTGAATAAACAACTCATTTTGGTAAGTCGATTTTGCCATTCTCATAAAATACCTAAACTCGTTTTGATAATTTTTGTAGTCAGTTAGCAATTTACTATCCTTTGGATGTTTTTTAGATCTTAAGTGTAAGGCATCTCTGTGTCGCATACATTTAATAAGATTTGGAGTTACCCAGTCTTGGGCAATTTTCTTGCGGCGACTAATGCTTACCGTTTTCGTGTTCAGCTTAAGGACGTTTTCAAGGGAAGTGGTAAGACGCAGAGCCGCTTCAGAGGCATCGAAGGAATTAATAACACAGGACCAGTCGATGTTAGCGAGATCAAGAGCTAAGGAATCATAGTTCACCCTATTTACGTAATTCTTACAAGCCTCCGGCGTAACAGATTCCTCAACTCCCACCATGACCATGTAATGGTCAGTAATAGACGACCTACATACGAGACCCAGAACGTTGAGATTAGCACTGACAAAAATATGATCAATACAGCTTCCTGATGATGGTCTCGTCACGACACTAATTACTTGTTTTAAGCCCAATTCTGCCATAGCGCATAAATATTCATCGTGAGTACTACAATTGGGTGCCTTATTGTCCTTTAAAATATCCACGTTTAGGTCACCAGCGATTATGACCGATTTACTGGTTGAAGAAAGTTCGTTAAATAACGTATCCAGAGATGACAAAAAATTATGAGTGTTAGCAAAGGAGGGGGATCTATAGAGTCCTAGAATGAATTTATTATTAGGTAATTTGACTAATAAACAATCTGCTTCTACGATACTTGGTTCGGTGACGCTCACTGTCCAGTCAGCGCGAATGTAAGCCACTACACCTCCGGCTCGATTGTTAATATTCTTAGAACAGTAGTGTGAGTAACCAGGTAAAGACCTGATTACTGGACAGGACCCGAGATGACATTCAGTAAGAATAATTACATCGAATCTGAACGAGAACCGAGACAGTGTGGTATGAAACTCGTCAAAGTTAGATAAAGAAACTATTTAACTGTTTTAACCGAACTCTACTTAATTAAAGAAACCATTATGTGTATTCATAGTAATAGATGAAATATGATTATAGTAATATTTGATCTGTGTTATATTATATCGACTTTATTTGATGAAAAAGAAATACTTTTAGACTGGATTTGGTGCCTTTAAAGACGTTTATTATATTTCTGCAATACACTTATATTTTATTATTAATGACTTATTTCTAATGCAGTATTGAGACAATTTTTTTATATACTTATATGTACCTAAATGTATATTTATATACACGTAAGAAGACATTCCTATATATATTTTTAAACACGATTTATGGCGTGATAATAATACTCTTAGTTTTGTAAGTATTTTTTACTCGTTTATGTCGCTCAAAAGGTGCATTACATACTTGAGCTATCCGTCCTATAACATAAGTAAAATATTATTCGTCCTTTTTATAAATAATTTGTTGTTAGTACTATATTTTACTTCAAGCAACACATAAGTAATTAAAGGAGTTCCTTCATATTTGTATCGAGTCTAGCATAAATTCTTGTCTCACATTTTGAAAAAAAAAAACGTATTTTACGACTAGAAATTTTTATAAACAAAAATCGTTACGGAATGAAATATGAGAGATACTGAGATACGGTTTCTGAGATACTTAAATCTAAACATTTTGTTAGACTTTTTAAACCGTATAGGTAAGAGATTTAGTTCCGTAAAACTTTTTGTTTGTAAGCATTTACACTATCAATCTGCATGGGTTTCATGACTAGCCAAATGATATCGTGTTTTTTTTTCAAAATGGCGGACGAGTACTAGTTTTGACGAAATGTTGAAAATGAACACCTTTGTGAAGAATAAAAATAAGACGCATCCCCTAAATAAAGATTCGAGTCCTACGTGCGGCTTCAATAAAATTACGGCATTAGTCTTAATCTGTTTCTACACTTCTTTAAATAATTCAACTTGAATGCGAGGTTTAAATATAAAAAATATATAATGATATTAATCGGCATCTAAAATATTTAGAGAACCATAAAGTGATATTATTGTTATCTTTGTAAGTCATATTTGTGGTTTTAAGTTTTCTGATTGAACTGTTAATTAAGATAGCTTGAGGTTCTACTAAGGCAATTAAGCCTTATCTTTTGATAAACATGACAGTTTCTTGAAAGTTACCCAATCTCCATTTAGATTCATGATAAAGAAACTATTTAACTGTTTTAACCGAACTCTACTTAATTAAGAAACCATTATGTGTATTCATAGTAATAGCACAGATGATATATGATTGTACTAATATTTGATCTGTGTTATATTATATAGTATATCGAATTTATTTGATGAAAAAAAAATACTTATAGACTGGATTTGGTGCCTTTAAAGACGTTTATTATATTTCTGCAATAAACTTATATTTTATTATTAATGACTTATATAAATACTATCTGACCCGGTGAACTTCGTATCACCTAGATACGAATCGTAGAGGGGTGAAGATTTAGGTTTGTATGTACTTTTGTATGTTATATCATAAAAAAATAAAAATAGGGGTGGACCACCCTTAACATTTAGGGGGATGAATAATAGATGTTGTCCGATTCTCCACCCTGGCCTAGCCTATATGCATGCATCGGATGACGAAAATCGGTCGTTTTGGAGAAGTTAGATTACAAACACCGTGAACAACACACGAGAATTGTATATACATATAAGATGTATATGTGGTGTTTTTTTGTTCTGGCGACTGCTTCTGATACTTTTTTTTATGGAAGATAAGCCTTCATTTGACCACAATCTCACCTGATCATAGGTGACAATGTGGTCTAAGATGGACCATGAAGACCTAGAAGGCTTCTCCGGGCCACATTACGAAAGACGAAAAACGGCCGAAACCTACCACCAGAGACTGTTCTTAGCACCACCCGGAGGTTACGTGTAAGGATTCAGAAGGTTAACACTTACGGACGTGAACAGAAAAAAACCTCCAAACATCCATCTCCAACAAACGATAGTACCCCGTAGTGCAAAAATGTCAACTAAACTTGTTTTAGCTAAAATGCAGGTAGCATTTGTTTGTCCTTAGAATATATGAATTAGAAATAGAATTAGAAATTAAGTAGCCTAGGCCTACGCCTCGTACTAGGCCAGCGTGATTTAAGTCCTAATCCTTAGAGTACAATAGTACTAAGATTCTCTAAGGCCTAATCGAAGAATAGATCTATGTGATACATCTTCGTTCACATCGACACTTACCATCAGGTGAGATTGTGGACAAACATAGAACTATCTCCCATTGAAAAAAAAAGTATTTTACAATAATGAGTATCAAATGAGAGGGGGCTTGCTGAGAATAGCTAGAAAATGAAGTGGGTATTTACGTACGTATGTACAAAAGTTTGTTGTTAAAACAGTTTTTACTGTAAACATATACTTACCCACATAATTCTGTTAAATAAAACAATCTGCATAGTACTTATATTTTATTATTAATGACTTTTATATAAATATGTATAGATATCGTTTGTTTTAAATGCGGTAAAAAGGCCACGTTTGGCGTATGCTGCCGAGAACGTGCGGCTTAAGGTTGTTCTCGATGCGCAGTTGCTGGTTCGCGAGGAGTGATTCTATGTGTGGTACATCGTGGAAGTAGTATAGGCCGTGGTTTTTCGCTCTGGTGACGGCTGCGGCCGCTTCTGATCCTGATAGGAGGTAGGGGTCGTTGAGGTCCAAATCTGTGGGAATAATTTGAATCATTATCTTCCTGCCCCTATCCCATCACGAGGGGTCGCAACAACATGTATTTTGGTTCCATTTCCTTCTATCACCCGTCATATTGAATACATACTAAATTTATTATTGTAAAATATTATATTAGGACAAACTGTATGGACTTTGTAGCCTTAGGTTCACGGTGGACTAACCCCTACAGCCAAAATAAATAAATAAATAAATATTTCCGGACTACGCACACAGCATCACCTAACCCCAAACTAAGCAGAGCTTGTACTATGGGTGTTAGGTGACGGATATAATACATAGATACATATATTTTTTTTTGTAAATACATACGTAATGATACATAGAAAACACCCAGACCCGAAACCTAAAATAGCTGGAAATGTATGAAGTTGGCCTCTGTGGACAAGCTGCAGCTGAATGATGATGATGAATACAGGTTAAATAAAACGGGGAGACATTGTAGGAGCTTTTACCCGCGTGAATTTGAAGAGTCGTGTTTCGTAGATGCCACTGATAAACACATTTTTCAGGTGTTTCTCAGTTATAAATGCTGTAACGCACACGACTTTTGTTTTATAAGTATCCTAGACGACCCGAAAGACGTTGTCGTGTCCCACGTCTCAAAAAACAATATCCAGTTGACCGTATTGTGAATCTAACTAAACCATTCCCAGATCCCCTTGAACACACACAAAAAATTTCATCAAAAAAAATATATTTAAAGATAAATATAGATTTATAGGATTGTATCATAGCTAAGGGGAACCTTAACCATACCTAAACCTTAGCTCCAAAAGAGATCTATAACTATTTGCTTCATTATAAGTAGGTTACAGTAAAAATTCTTAATAAGTTAAATATAAGTTTTTTTTTAGAAAAAGGTGTAAACCCTGTTAAGATTTAAGAACTTACTATTATCTGTTCTCCGGTTGTTAAATTTGGAGCTGAAAGGCGGTAAGAACAATCCCTCTGGCCAGAGCGACTCGGGGTCTGGAGAATTCACCTTGTACGGTGACACTGGCAATAGAGGGATGTCTACTTCTGAAATGATAAAAAAAAACAAACATATCTGTAATTATTCGGATTATTTACATTACTTCAATAAAGCGTATCACATAAAGTATGTTACAAAATAATATATATAAAATACAGTGAGACTACGAAGTATCGCGCAAAGAGGAGACCCCGAGAATGATATACGCTGTGTAATGTATTCCATCTCATTCTTTTACACGTTCAATCCTACAGTTATATATGTTTGTCTCTTTCTACGTAACGCCTCAACTTTTCGTGTTACACTTGATTTTACTCCTCATAAAATTTCCGTACCGGGCCTTATAACTCAAATCGTTTCTTAAGGAGTAAACTCCAAAAACGTTTTAGGGATTGATAAATCTGATTACCAGCACCGGGTCATAAGAATGTTGCCAACTCTCCTCCTGCGGGCGTTGTAGGACTCTGCCAAGATAAAAACACTGGAAAATAAGATCACTCCAAAACCAGCACCTTGTGGAATTCCAATGTGTGCCGGAGCCTGACCAACCTGAAGAACTGCGTTTGGACAAACCAGCGGGCAATCAATGGCGTAAGTCGACCCACGAATTAACTTTTCGCTACAGATATTTATTTTTCTAACAAACAAGAATTAACATAAAAAAAATACAAATACAGAAAAACTGGCTCTGATTTATTTGATCAAAATGATCAATTTAATCTGTTCGACCACATTTAAACTTATCAATATAATTTTACTTGTCTTAATTATTAATACAAGTATTCCAAAAATACGAGACAAGCGAACGAGTGAACTTATAACATTGTTTGCTATAATTTCGTAATTTGTACTTCGCAAATAATTTTATTTTCATACAAAGGCGTCGGTGTAACGCACTATGCCGCACCGTGAATAGGTATGAAACGCGTAAAATTGAAAGCAACCTTTTGCGTATGGTACATAACCTTCTGTTTCCCAGCTTACCTAGCTGTGTACCTGTTTTCCAGCTTTCTACACAATAGACAATAGTTAATAACCGCGCTATTCGAGCTAGGTATAATATGAGGAAGGGATATGGTCAATAGTTATGCTTTACATATACTTAAGTATCTAATAGACTATGATATAAATATACTTTTTTAAGCCCTGCCATGCCATCCAAACCAAAAACCAAAAAATCTATAAAGTAATTTATTTTTCTATGTATAAACTAGTACTGATTAGTATGATTTTTTTTGTGTGTGTTTAAGTGCTGCCGCTGCCCCTGCTTCATGCATTCTCGAACCCACTTAAACACACACAAAAAAAATCATTAAAATCAGTCCAGCCGTTTAGGAGCAGTTCAATGTCTTACACACGTACAGAAGATTTATATATATAACGATTATAAAGGTGAAGGGTTTGTTTGAACGCGCTAATCTCAAGAACTACTGGTCCGAGTTATATGTTTGACGTGTCTGTCTGTGTGTCTGTGACATCATAGAATCCCGAACGGATGGAAAGATTTCAATTTCGTTTTTTTTTCTTAGGTTCTTCTTAGGGTGTTCTTAGATATGTTTCATGAAAATCGGTTGAGCCGTTTTAAAGTTATGGGGGTGAGAGTGGGGAAGGAAAACCGAAAATCTGCAAATATACTCGAGTGGGGTATCAAAATCAAATGAAAGCACATCGCGTGCACATTACTAAATATTATGGTGTTTTACTCTTAAGGAAATTAAATTATTGGAATCGGGGGTTTTTCTTAAACTTTAAATTTAGATTTATTAAACGGGTTAACAGCCGGAATAAACAGAATTCTTACTTCTATAAGTAGTGATCATGCCTATTCTGCTTTTCCTATCTAACATGGCTTTTCAGTTGAGGGGGTGATTAATTGTGCCTTTTATCCACGAGGACTTTATGTAGTTATGTACTTATTTAAATTAAGTTACTTATTTTGCTAAGTTAATCACATTAATGAAACAAACTTACCCTTTGTATCATGCCATATCGTGGTAGGTCCGAATCTGGGGGTTTCTTCTACGTTGAATGGCACCGAGGGACGCACGCGGGGGTATCCACGGATTTGTGTTGACTGTGAAAATGGTTCTGAAATAGAAATGATAAAAAATGGAATTAGAATAAGGCATCCTGCACACGATGCCGCCACCACGACGCTTCCGCCGCACCGTAACGAGCAATGTAACTTGAAATATCTTGTGTCTATTGTGGTAAGAGGGCCGGTTAAATTAGGCTTTGACGGCGCGGTGGCGGAGAGGCGGCGGCGCAGTGTTTTTCCTTTAATAAGGGACGCCAAAGCGCTAGGTAGTCGAGCTCGGGCCGTTCCATATTCTACCCATGGGATTAGACGATCCCATTTCTCAAATCAACCTAAAATTGTATTCTAAACTCCACCTATAACACACACAATCTGTAAAATGTACAATATTGTATTAATCACCAACAGTCGTTAGTGGCAACTCGTGGTAGGGCTAAAGGATAAATAAATAAATAATAAATAAATATTCCCGAACTAATCACACATCATCTACCTAAGCCCAAACAGAGCTACATAATACAGAGCTTATAGGTACTATGGGTATTATACTACATAGATATTCTTTTTTTGTAAATACATAGGTACATTATGATACATAGAAAACACCCAAGGATGGTGTCTGAATCCTCTTATCCCCTTATACTCGTAGAAGTACCTAAGTATTTAAATATATACCAACTTCTAATCCTAAATCCATGATTTCCAAACGGCAAGGGATCGCCCACTCCGTGAGAGAAGCTACGGGCAGGCGTGTGTACGCTGACATGCGAAGCAAACCGCGTAGATGCTTGCGACAGCGCGAACTGGACCACGCTGAGGAGTAACAATTGTGGGACCTGAAAGAGAGATAAACAATTATTCTGAATAAGTGAGAAGTTCTTAAAGTTTTATACGTTGTTGTTCCAAACATGTACAGTTTAACTAGGTTCGACTTTATATAGACGAAGATATTGTTACAAATACACGATATTTTATGAAAACAAATTTAACAAATATTACCTACTTTTTTTTTATGCTCGATAAGCCTTCATTTGACCACAATCTCACCTGATGTAAAGAGACGATGTGGTCTAAGATGGTACATAAAGACCTAGAAGGTAGATGGCTTCTCCGGACCACATTACGAAACACGAAAACTAGCTTCACGCACTGGCCCAGCCCGGAGGGTGGTGACAAGCCGCGGCCGAAGCCTATCACCAGATACTGTTCTTAGCTCCACCCGGAAGTCACGTGTACGGATTCAGAAGGTTACTACTTACGGACGTGAACAAACAAAACCTACTAGTTCAACTAAACATATTTAGGTATCCATGAAAGTTTAGTTTCCACCTGGTCTGGCTTAGGGTGTTCCTAAATTTGTTTAGATTTTTGAAAGAAAGAAAAGAAAAAGAAAGAAAGACATTTATTTCGACAACACAAATACAGAAAAATAAAAAAATATTTTTACGAAACTAAAACAACCAAAACAAAAACAAAATATATATAACATAAAAATCTAAATACGCATTTGGTTGATATATTAAGATTGTGAGCCGAAATAGGCGTTGGCTCAGTATGTGCCGAACGGTTGCCGCTCAGCGCTGTTTTTCAGCCAAAAACCTTTGGTATTGTGTGGCGTTCGGACGTCAAGCAGGTCAACAACTAAAGTACATAAATAACATAATATGAAAAATGCACCATACAAGTATATAACATATAATACATATTAAACATATACTATTAAGTATAAATAACACTTAATTCATTAAATATTTATCCATAAAATATATATTTATATAAAAAGTAATATTAGTAATAAGTTATTAATAGGCAAAGGCCCATATATAATAATTAGAATAAATTATTGAAAATAATAATTATTAAATTGAATATGAAATTGGACGGTCTGCAATGAAAAATAAAATAATTAACTAAATAAAAAAAAAAAAAAAAAAAAAAAACTAAAAAACTAAAAACTAAATAGTTATATAATTGACGTATCGATATTAAAATTTCCCTTTCGACACTGTTCTTTAATCAAGAATTCTTTAAGTTTTGAAATGAAATGATTTATTTGCCAGCATACAAAATTATTAATACATGTCGGATCTTAAATATTAAAAGACAATGTATTCAGCCTACACGTAGGCGCGCAAATGTTAAGTCAAAATATAATAAATTTTTAGTACAATACATGTCATAATTTAAATAATCACTAACGCTTAAATACACTTGTCGAGCAACTAACTATATCATTTTGTCTTTAATAAAAATAAGTATATTTTAAAAACACTTACTTACCTATAAGATAAGGGATTTTTATTATTACTTATCTAAGTAGCATAATATGAACCCTTGTTGAAAACGGGCTTGAGTCTTAAGTAAGTGGCTATATTTCAAATAGCATAGTTGGTACATATGATGTAAGTATAGTATCCAAATGTTAACATATATATATATATATATATATTTGTTAGATAAGCCTTCATTTCCACACTCTTACCTGATGTAATGTGACGATGTGGTCTAAGATGGGGCATGAAGACCTAGAAGATGGCCACATTACGAAACACGAAATAATCGCTTCACGCACTGGCCCAGCCCGGAGGGTGGTGACAAGCCGCGGCCGAAGCTGTCACAGACATCTATATTATGTGACTTTGCAAAAAAGCATTCTCCGGACCTTAGATTCTACTCGAGATCCGCATCATCAAATTCCCACATCTTATAGGAAATTTGCTCGTCATTACGCCACTAGTCCGATTGTGATGAGCTTGCGACATCGCGTGAGATGGGGAACAGCATAAATGGATTACTTAGGTATCAAGGTCGGATTTGTACCTATGTTAGTCACGAATTGTTACTTTTATATCTTTAAAGTAAGTAGATATATACGAGTAGATTGCTTTCATTACTTTGTCATTTTTGGACGGTATGCAAAAGCACCATAAAGTAAAATGTAACAATACAGAGCAATTGATTGATTGATTTTTTGTTAAGTTTTAAGTTATCGAGGAATGAAAATTTCATTCTAAACAAACCCATTTAAGGGTTTTCAGAATATTTTATTATAATATGGGTTAATGGAAACTTTTTAATAAATAAATTAACATATTTTTTTGTATTAAAGTTTTTTTCTAAACATATAAACGGACCGATGACTTGGTGAAGGCCACGGGTTCACGGGGGTTGCATTAAACTAGGTCTATGTTTAGCAGTGCACGTCCTACGGCTACGATGATGATTATTAAAAATACATGTTTAAAAGTACCTAACAGTCATTTTTAAATTCGTCTGTATTAGGTATCTGCGTGTAGAAACGCTTCCATCGAGTGATAATTCATTCTCATTAACATTATTTACGTAGAACAGATGGCAGTTGGGGCCGGAAAGTTCTCGAATGGAGACCACGAATCGGCAAACGCAGAGTAGGACGTCCACCAACTAGATGTACGGACGATCTGGTGATGGTAGCGGGCTCGCGGTGGTTGCAGGCTGCTACCGACCGAAGTTACTGGAAGTCTCGGAGGGAGGCCTATGTCCAGCAGTGGACGTCCTACGGCTCAAATAATGATGATGAACATTACTTATGCCCCGTGAGATCCACTGGAAGATTAAGACTCGCTTAGTTTTGTCATTGTTGACGGCTCCGGGTTTTCCGAATTTTGACTCAAAATTAGTTTTGTTATGGTTTTGGTGGAAGTGTCCACCGGGAACATATTGCCTTTTCCAATTCATCCGTCCATCAAGCTGGTGAAAGTCCTACTAATTTCGTGAACGTCGTAAACGTTGATCGACCATCTGTCGGTGATTTATGGCCTGCCTATCCTCCTTATCTAACGAGCCAACCCATTATATAGAATGGCATTCTTCTTTTCTTTCTAGAATGAATGCACAATACAAAGGCTACACTGTCCAGGTCCGTCTAAACACTAGACTGCAACAAATTATAGGCATTACATGTATTTAGAACGCTATTGTTTCGAATGTTCTAATTCTTACAATAGCAAAGGTTTCGAAATTAAAACCGTGACCTTATGGATGTAACTAATAGTCAGATCTAACGACTTGCATTAATGGAGATGCTGTTGGGATGATCATTACTGACGCCAAGGTGAGAATTAAGAAGCACACGGTGGTATTGTTATTGTATGAAATAAGAATATAAGGGATTAGCTGGCCCGTTGCGGATTTGCACGGATGTAAAAACATTCCCGTTGAATCACTCTATACCTTTTGCTGAACACCGCTTAAGGATCAGTCCAGTTATTTTTGAGTTTATCGCGAAAATAGGAAAGACGACGCAGCCTTTATAACAAATAATAGATACCCAAGTACCTATCCCCTAGTAAGACTGATTAGAGAATCTCAAAGAAGAAGGTTGGTTCACTAGTAAGTAGTTAAGAACCTTCTCTAGTACTTTGTGATTATAGCTTTATCGACATCGACAGTTGCCAACAGCTGAGATTTTGGTCATACGAAAGTGTATCATCCAGAAATCCTGGATAATCTATTGCTAATCACGAACATAAAGTCCGGTTAAGCTAATTACCTAGGAACCAATATAAATTGCGATATTACAGCGTTCGCTAAGAAAATGGAATTATGTACGGGATCGAGAGTGGTATAAATATTTTAATTAAAATATCTACTTCGTTATTTTATTTCTTAAGTAGAAGCACGTAGAAGAGAATCTCGTTTACCTTAGTATACTTATATTATAACACTGAAGAGTTTGATTGTTTGAACCCACTAATCTCAGGAACTATTTTAAAATTTCTTACACTGACAGATAGACTATTTATCGAGGAAGGCTTTCGGCTACTTTTTATCGCGGGAAACCACATCTTTTCCAGACAGAGGCTTTGCCCATTAGTCACAGCACTCAAAACTCTCATGTGACTTAGATTTTAATATCGTATTTGTATGTACTTACCCAATATGTATACACATGTCTTCTGTGTGATTGATAAAGTGGTCTACGATACGACGGAAATCAAACTACACCAATGGTGAACTTGATCACGATCAAGGAAGCAAGGCGGAGTTCAAAAGAATGCTCGTCTCATTTTGACAGCATCTACTATAGAGTTTTTACTGATGATCGGCGTTTGTTTCTTAATTAAGTAGATTGGATGTTCAAATGATATTTAATTAATTGACGGTGGCCTCTGGCATAGTGAAGGTAAGAAGCTGTCGTGGGATTAGTTCCGGGGACATCAATTTGAAAGATTTATTCAGCATCGTTTTGTTTTCCGGAGTTGGTTGTGTATATTTTACTGTGAGAATTTGATTTTTTGCTGCAGTAAATAATATTTATGCCATCTTCAATAGTGTCTATTAGATAAGGTAAAACGGTCTAAGTACTTTGGCTGCATTAAGTGTAATTAAATATACCTAATTTTATCAAACTAAATATTCCCGTTAAAAAGTAACTACTTAGTATTGGAATAGCCACGAACAACCGAAACTACACAAACGCGCGACACAAACATTTGAACAATATTATTTTTAAGAACTGGGACTTTACCCCAAATTGTGTTTTTTAATAATATTTTTTTTCGATACCTACATGGCTCTAAAATTAAAACAATCCTCTTTATATAAACTTTCTTTGGAAACACCTTGTGATGGTAGAGTATGTACACTATCTACCTATTTACTTAAACAAACTTCTTGTATCAACGAGGATAAGTTCTCCCACTCTAATATATTTTGATAGAATAGTGTGCAAATTTTAATCCTATATAGACCTTCCTAGCCAAACGGATGAGCTCTTCGAAGTGGCAGTAAGGCTATAGCACGCAGAACAGATGGTCCTTGAGGCCGATAAGTTCTAGAATGGAGAGCACGGATCGCCAAGCGCAGCGTAGAACGTCCACCAACCATATGGACGGACGACCTGGTGAAAGCTGCGGGCTGGATGCAGGCCAGAAAATTACTGGAGATCTTTGAGGGAGGCCTCCAGCAGTGGACATCCTTCAGCTGGGATGGTGATTATGATGATGAGACCTTCCTATTTAATCACATCTACACACTCTTTCAATAGCTAAAAAACAGTTACTTCTAAGTAGGAGAGTTATTTGTTCCATATGGCAAAACGGGCGACGTTTGCGGGCCCAGCTCGTGAACAATAAAGCGAAGTCCTAAATCAAGGACACGAAAGCTTTAGGTACCATTCTCAGCGATTTTAGGCATTTAGGACTGTTTAACTACAATCCATCAGCTTGTCAAACCTATAGATCCCTAGAACGTGACTTAGACTAATGCCCCATAATTATCAATTTGCTGGGAAGCGTAGGTACCTATCAATTTCAGAATTTGCTAACTTGTTCATTAAGACATTTGCAATAATCGTGAATTTATATTAAGTAACTTGATCTTGGAATACGCAAGACAATTCATTACAATATAATATAGACGCTGATGTATCAAATTCGTTATATTTTACTGTCTCAGTGGCACGGAGGGCGAGGGTCCGCGGCGCAAGAGTTAGCGGGTTCGAATTCCGCCGAGGTTCATGTGTTTGTTTGTTGTGCGAGCACTTGCTCCATGTTCTGGGTGTTTAATATATTTAGTAAAAAAAATCTACAAAATGTATGTCTATTATATTAAGTAGATATATCAGATGTCTAGTACCCGTAAGACAAGCTTAGAGCTTACCACTGGGCTAAATGATGTTGTATGGATTGTCCGAAAATATTTATGTATTTTTATAAACAATATAATATCCAAAAATAGTAATATTGTAATAATATTTCCTGACAATTGACACAGCATCGCCTAAGCCCAAACTAAGCAGAGCTTCTACATCTACTATGGGTGTTAGGTGACTGATATACTACATAGATACTTTTGTTTTTGTTTTTATGTACATACCTACATACCTACGTGAAACGAAACATTGAACTTAACCCATTTTAAGGAAATTGCGCGAACAGGTGAACACAAAATTTAACGTTGTTTTTAAGTTAAAGTTGTGTGTAGAGAAGTGCATATACCTACCTATCTAATTTTGATCTTATAAATTATGGTCGATTTTCGGCCACTGCGTCACCACAACTATTTATAACATGACCGAGAGAACAGCCGAATCCATACAAAGATGAGAATACGCCTCTTAGTCTTACAAAATGGCTATGACAGAATCATATAGGTGATGGCACAATTCTAAATATATTTTGGGAAAAACCAAACAACTACATATAGCTCCATGGTACCTTATGAGATTTTGTAAGGGGACCTAGACGTTTTTTGTGAAAAACGATATATAAGAATAGGTATAATATTATTGTAAAATTGTGTGTTTATTCTTAGTTTTTATTTTGAATTAGCTTTAAGTTGACCTTTCCATGTATGCATAAGCGTCTAAGGAAATAAACGTTTTGACTTTGACTTTGTGCATTGACTTGGGTCTTAAAATGTAATTTAGGTCCCAACTATTTATTCCATTTCGGACATACAGTATAAATAAAAACTCTATAGTATAGCTACGCTTTAAGTAGGTACCTACTAATATCATCATCACCACCTTACTAACGTTCTCACTGCTGGGACACAGGGAATTATCTCACTTGACGAGAGAGATAAGGCCTTAATTCACGCTGGCCAAGTGCGGGTTGATGACACATGTCCATCAAACTCTTTAAAATTCTATGATATTTTATCAAATTCGACCCAAAGTCGGTAGATACAATACATCTCTTATACTCTTTATTGAACACAACATAATAAAACACAAAAAAAGATAAAAAGTGTACAAAAATTGTGAATCAATGGGCGGCCTTATCGCTGATAGCGATCTTTTCAAGGCAACCTTGGGATGGACACAAATCATAAAGCACGAATAAGACAGGAGTAGCTAATTATAATGATGTAGATTTTATTACTTTTTTTCGATGATAAATAATATTGTCTGTGATTGTTCAACAATTGGAATTTAGAGGGCAATCTAGAGAGGAGATTCAGAGGGGCTTAAGATTAAAACGATTAGTAAGAAAACGGAGATGTTCAGTATCCTTAACATTAAAGGGGGATTATAGACCTTTTGGATTACAGTTTTCTTCCCTAAGAGAAATCCCCTCTCTTAAGGGGGAAAACAGGATTAAGCCGCTGTTCTGTATTCTGTGCTCAGCAGAGATTACACTACACCGGGCAGAATATTATCATGTGGGTTGTCTAGCTATAGTTTAAGCTTACCCCTTTTAAGCCTAAATGTCGTAGGCACACAGTTTTTGTATCCTAGATATCCTATTAGCACTGTGGCCCATCGAATTTGTCACACACAGATGATATCTCAAGCACAGTCACGACGAGCCGTCACAGAAATCAAGGACGAGCGAGATTCAGACGGAATGGGACATTGGACGACATTCGCATGCAAGCTATAATATGTAGAGTCAGCTTCAAAATTTATAGATTATAAACGTCTAGAGTAGACCTGAAAGAAAATCTGCCAACTGTATTAATATAAAAGGTGTTTCAAAATTGATAAATAAAGCGGAAGGGATGTTTGTGGTACACAGAATATATTGTTCTATTATTTTCAGCCTAATCTATCTACGTTTAGCCTCAAATCAGTTGTTTTTTTTTAACCCAAGTTAAGTTAAATATAAGCTGTTTTTTTTTCATAATAATAACTGAGTTAGGTTTTACTTAAATTAATAATTATCCAGATAACCAATAAAAAAATAATTAAAAGTTTATCAGATTAGTTCAGAAATGTTCAGAATGTTTTGTTGGTTAACTGGATTACTGGAAAGTAATCCAGTTAACCAACAAAACATTTAATTAAAAGTTTTTCTGATTATTTTGACTACTCTCGCTCGACGCACATATCCATTTTACGCTGACTGTACCTACAAGTATTACTGCTTGATATGGCTATCTAAGTTTTAATGCAGTTTGAGGCTTATCTTCATGGAGTTTTGAGAACCCTGACGTGAGAAATCTTTGCTTACTTGAATAAAAAGGGTAAGTTGATACTACGGTATTTTTTTAAGTGATATTTTGCCAGTTCCAAAAGAATAATCATGTATTGGTACAAAAAAATAATACTTACTAAACTTAGTAATTTTTTAATCATTAAGAATGTTCAACTTACTTGTGATTTTTGTATTTTATTTATGACAATTCTAAGATTCGATAAAATAAAACATTGCAAATTAGTGATTCTGTATCTTGTATCTTTATGCTAGACGGTATAAATAAAAAATAAATATTAGTTTTTTAGCGATCCATTACGCATGATGCAGCGCTGCCGGTCGTACATTTAACCTTTCACTATAATCACTCTATCTATTAATAAAAGCGTAAAAGTGTTGAGTAGTAAAAAGTTCTAAGCAAACACATCGGAAGTGATTTCATACTACTACCACTACCAAGTACTAGAGGTATAAAGTTGAATAAAAACCAACCCTGTACAATCAATATAGTCAACTTAGGATGGTAAGATTAAGATAAAATGTTAAAAAAATAATAGTTGTTCTCCTTTTGTTTTTTTCACTCCATCCACGGTTGTCTTGAAGAAATTGCTTTGAGCACAAAGCTCACTACGCATTCAAGGTTTAGTTTTTAGTTTCTTATTGTATCGTTATTTTGTTGTGTGCAATAATGAATTTTCTATCAATCTTTACAAACCTAAAAGACGAGCCTAAGAATCATGCAAAATATAAAAAAAATAAAAAAAATCTTCATAGGTTTACATAGGTACGTAGGCTATAATGTACAGATTAAAAAATTCTAATAACACGGAATAAAAACAAAAGACTTTTGGACTAAAATTTAAGTTATCACTTCTAAAAATATGGAATTATTACTAAAGTTCTTTACGAGTGTTTGTAATCTAGAACAATGTTGGCCCAATAAAGGCAATAATATATACCTACATACCTTACTAACGAATGATAAAGGTAAACTTAAGTAATATTGATCTTACCTAACTTTACCTTCATATTATAGAAAGCAACGGAGTAGTAAAGGGTTGGAGAGAGTGATCATTACAAATCGCTTTTAGATTGTCGTTACGATGCCATAATCTCACACTCGGCTGCTTGCTCCTACTAAAGTGCTAGTATGTTTAACATTCAAAACAATGAGGTAATTTTCTTTTGTTCTAAGAATAGCAAGTAATCGAGGCATGCTAGTCATACAAGCTTAAATAATAAAAAAAATATACGACTGCGACTAAATTTTCTTGTGATTTTTTTATGTCTTTATGCTTATAAATGAGACTGGTTGTTACGCTACTTTAAATTAATATACCAAATAAATAAAAAAAAAGTAAGTCGTATCAAATATATGAATAATAATAATATAATAATAATATTTATTTAGAAGATTTTATTGATAGACGATTAAAAATTATTTTTAAATACATATTCAACGATATATAACTTTAATATTTTTTATTTTGTCAAAATGGCGTCAAGAAGTCGCTATAATTATTTTTTACTAACGTCATGTCTTTAGTGACACTCGCAAGAGTATGTCTCGCCTTCAAACTCGTCAAAAATCTCGAAAAATGACGGTTTCCTCACGATGTTTGCCTTCACAGTTAAATAACGTGAATAAAGCGATCTTAATTAAAAAAAAACAACTTGGCCTTTGGAATGAAAGTCGAGTATACCCGCCAACACGGATTTTTCTTACAAACATAAAAAGTTATCATATGATTTGCGGATATAATGATTGTCGGCTCAAATTAACGACTTGCAAGACAGGTTCATTTAAATAATTATGCTCACGTCGCTCGCATTGTACAATGCGAGCTAAGCTCAAGTAGGTAGGTATTTATTGTAACTACGTACAAAGTAAAGCCCATATTTATCAAATGGAGCAGATACATACAAGTTTCAAGTCGTCACGACCTGATAACTGTCTAATTTTGTTGCGAAAATTGAATCCTAATACTAAGTTTACTTAGGTACCTACACTTGATCACGTTTCAGGGCAGTGAGTCCTTTCACAGGGCTATTGTTGGCCTTCGAGGTAAAGTGGCTATGAGATCAGACCAGGGGATCCTAAAATTTTAAATGTTTTAAGTGTTGAACAAGAATAAGACGTTTAGCGTCACTTTTAGTAGTTTTTAGCGAAAGCATCCACAAATTTATAATAATAATAATAAAATGTTTATTTTGTTACAATTATACAACATATTGCACATTAATTGTTTAGTACATAGATTGTAACCAAAAGGGCTTCCACTCAGCATTATGCTACTATGCTAATTTAAAATAGTTCAACCTAAAGTGAGGTAGTTACATCAATATGTGAAGTAGATTTTTTTATTTTTATTTACTGCAAAATTCATGTGTTGGTAGGCGCTCTGTCAAGTTGTCAGTTTTTTTAATCTTTTATAATTTACCATGGTACATCATATATTTTTTTCATATTTATTATTCTCTTAGCTTCGGTAGTGTCATCGTTTCTCTAGTATTTATGTGACTCTGTAAAATATGACCTGAATAAATAATTTTATTTATTATTAATATCTCCTTTCTACTGCAGAACAAGTAGAAATGCAGATAATTTAAATTCTATATTAGTAAATGATCCATATACTCTACGAAGCGGCTTTACAGCAAAGGTTGAATATACGCTCCTGTGCTGTATTTCCTAACCAAGATTCAAACAAACAAACATATAGATTACATTTTGAAAATCAACATTCACTTACAAATATTACAAAAAAATATATTCAAACACAAAATAAGAAGAAAAAAAATCAAAAACCAAAAACGATTGAACTTTGACCTTCTAGAACTTTCTGATCCAATAAACCAGATCGACACATAAAATTACTTACGATTGTAGTCCTCAAATAGTCAAACGGCTAAAAATATGAAGACAAATTGACAGTTAAATCGAAGAATATTTAAAGGTAGGTATTTGATTTTACCAACCATTGAAGCTCCAAAGCTGAAAATATGCCATATTTGATTGCCTAATTTTATTAAAATGTTACAAGTATTGATTTTTGAAATGTAAAACGTTTCAGCTGACTCTAAAATATCACAAGAGTTATAAAGTCAACATAAATCCACACACAAACAAAACGTAAATTATCCTTTTAAATAGCATTATGTAGGTTATTCATAAAATTGTGCTTATTTGTCGTTGATAATAAAATGAGTAGGTACCTATGTCAAATTGTAGGCATGTGTAGTCCTAAAATGAGTAGGAAGGTGTTTTCGAGAATATAAATAAACCCACTCAAACTGAGCAAAAAGATTGTATCACTTTCGTAAAAAGTTCACCAATCTGACATCATAATCTTTTCATGCCGTTATGAAACCAAAAAAGTGTTTATGAAACGGTTATTTTTTCCATTTTTCCTGTTTATGGATCCGGAACTTAACACATGTACAAGAATAATGTGTCCAGTTTAATTTACTGTTTCTAAGAAGTCATGGTTGAATAACAATCATTTTGAACAGTAGCGTACTTATTTCTATGAAGCAGTGAATATCTTCCAGAATTATTATGTTTTTGACCCATTCTAGGTTCGGTAAACTTTCCTAATCTCCTGGTTTCAAAACTTGATAGAGCTACTTTCGGACCGATAATTGAGGTGTTGTGCGCTCGTGCAAAGTCTCGACAGAATGTCATACCGATAGGTCTTTACGTTGTTTCGTTGAATAAGTCTTTTTAATCAATCTAAATTTATATTTTAAGAAAAAACCCCGATTCTTTGCACGTTATCTTGCAAGCGATGCGCTTTCATTTGATGCCCCACTCGAGTATATTTGCAGATGTTCGGTTTTCCTTCCCCACTCTTACCCCCATAACTTTTAAACGGTATAACCGATTTCCATGAAACATGTCTCAATCCGTTCGGGAGCTATGATGTCAGTACAGACAGACAGATTGACAGCCTACACGTCAAACTTATAACACCCCTCTTTTTTGGTCGGGGGTTAACAAACCGATGTGTCAACTCCCTTGACATGAAACACGAATCAAAAAACTAACGGGCTTTCAAATTATGTAAATAAGGCCGCGTTTGATTTTATCCTCTTGGGACTTTGCCATCTTTGTTGTAACAGAACGAAGAAAAAATAACTTAGGTGCATCCTCCATAGTCATTCATTTCTGTTATAGAAAACTATGAAGCCTTTCTTTGACCACAATCTCAGTGACGATGCCTTTTGATAGATCACGAAGGCTTGGAGTTAATTTATTTATTTTCACGTTAGAAATGCTAACAAAAGGGTTTCACCGCAAGCCTCTCCATGTATCTCTCTATAATTGTTATGGTGCGGCTACAAAAGCGAACGAAAATTCGTGTAGCGTTGACGCGCTAAAACATCGTGTTCGGGCGTTCGGGCCACCGCGATGTTTTTGTCTACATTAGCAAGCAAAGATTTGTGGCGCGTTGCACGCAATTTTTTTTTTTTAATGTTAGATAATACTTCATTTGACCACAATCTCACCTGATGTAAAGTGACGATGTGGTCTAAAATGGGGGATGAAGACCTAGAAGGTAGATTCTCCGGGCCACATTACGAAACAGAAAAAATCGCTTTACGCACTGGCCCAGCCCGGAGGGTGGTGACAAGCCACGGCCGTAGCCTACCAGCAGAGACTGTTCTTAGTACCTCCTGGAGGTCACGTGTAAGGATTCAGAGGGTTACCACTTACGGACGTGAACAGAACGATACAAGATTCTAAACTTAGGTGACGAAGATGTCGCCGCGCTGAACATCGCATTCGCCCGAATACATCGAGTTGCAACGATGTATTGGGCGATGTTCACAACACAATACACACACGAGTCAATTCAGATTTGACATTGGACATTGCGTGTCAAATCTGAATTGACGAAGTATGTAGAACTGTATAAATAACCTGGCACCTATGTAAACCATATTTCAAGCAATAAATAAATTTTATTTCATGTCATTTCACACTCCAGAGCGAGACTTCTGTGTAGTCCGTAACTACGGACGGTATTTTTATAAGTTCTAAGTAACTACTTAGAAGCCGTGTTGGCTAAGTGGGAGGACACTCGACTTTCATTCCGAAGGTCGTGGGTTCAAACCCCGCCACGCACCTCTGGATTTTTCTTCTTAAGAAATTTATGTGCGCTTTAAACACGTGCTTTAACGGTGAAGGCAAACATCGTGAGGAAACCGGCATGTTCTGAGAACTTTAAAAAAAAGAGTTTGAAGGACATGTGACATTCACCAACCCGCACTTGGCCAGCGTGGTGAATTAAGGCCTAATCTCTCTCGTCAAGAGAGAAGTCCCTGTGTCCCAGCAGTGGGAACGTTAATAGGGTGATGATGACTTAGAACTTATAAAAACAGTTTAGTTTTATTAATTTTAAGTTGACCTGACCGTGTATGCCCTGTACTTCTAAGGAAATAAACATTATGACTTTGACTTAGATGTACCCGGCCACACACCGCGTTGGCACGAACATTCGACGTAGGCCGCTAATGCAGCCACACCAAAAGCTTAATAAGAGTGCAAGCATTGCAACACGACCTTCAGTCGATCGTTCCCGTTCTATTTGTATGCATTTCTTTAAGAATGCATCAGTTCACTCAACACTACGATCATGTCGCAACAGTAAATTGACAATGCGAGACGAGACACAGCTATGTACAATGTAGGTGTAAGGTCTTAATGGTGATTAGTTGGTCTAGTCACGATATAAAACTATTCTAGCTTTTGATATAAAAAAAATATCTTAACTATTAATTAGTCCAAATGTTTATTAGTTTTTATTTTTTTGCTGTTTAGTTTTTGCACCAAACATCATCATTTTGGCCATAGGACCACCATCATCCCCTTGACCACTGTTGGACAAAGGTCTCCGTTGGTATTTATTATGGTGTTTATAACGCGTTAATTGATTAGAAATATTTAAGTTAATTTAATTTAATTTTTTTACTCAATTTAATAAAAATTGAAAATTGTGAACAAATGTCCCGACGCCATTTAAATCCCTTGATTGCTTTAGTCAACGCGATATTACAAATGGTATGTATTAAATTAAATCTATCAAAGTTAAAAGGTTTAATCACCAGTCTTTGATTGCAATAACTTCCATATTATAGATGTCGATTTCTATGGCTTACTAATTATTTATGCCCACTAATAAAAATACAAAAAAAGGTCAAAGATTTATCGCCAATAAAACACATACAATAGTGATATCTGTTTATATTAATGTTAATACTAAAATAACTAATAATATAAGTAAATCAATATTTGTGAAACCGGAAACCGGCATGTTCTGAGAACTTTGAAGAATTTGAAGGATATTAAACACCCAGACCAAGGACGTGACCTCCGGGCGGTGCTAAGAACAGTCTCTGGTGGTAGGCTTCGGCCGTGGCTTGTCACCACCCTCCGGGCTGGGCCAGTGCGTGAAACGATTTTTTCGTGTTTCGTTATGTGGTCCGGAGAAGCCATCTACCTTCTAGGTCTTCATGCCCCTTCTTAGCCCACATCTTCACTTTACATCAGGTGAGATTGTGGTCAAATGAAGGCTTATCTAATATAAAAAAAAGGAGAAAGTGCTTGCAGAACTTACAAACACTTGTGCAGTTCGATCCAACTTGACAGATAGGATGGTTTTTACGGCGAGAAAAATTCGAATAATTTCCGGGAAAATTTTATACCCGTGCGACGCCGGGGCGGGCCGCTAGTATGTATATAAAACAAGCAGTGCTCCGCGGTGTTACCCGCGTTATGGGTTTTCGCGTGGTCAAGCCTATGGCCTTTCACAGGCTCTATAAAATATGTGTACCAAATTTCATTCAAATCGATTCTGTAGTTTTTGCGTGAAGAGCAACAGACAGATACCCTAGTTGCTTGCGCATTTTCAATATTAGTATGGATTTATATTGACCTAACAAAAAGGTATATAACCTTTTTGTTAGGTCAATAATGTAATTTGCTTTGGTGACCAAAGTAATAAAACAAATAATTATGTTAACAAGAAAGCTTATCATTTCGAAGGAAAATATACCAGACCAAAACAATAACAAAATTATGTGTGTACGTTTATTTCGTGTTACATTATGTAGGTTTTTTTTAAAATTTAATTGAATTTTTGTATCCTCTACAAAACATGCACTTATTTGACATCTATTTCATAACACTTAACAATAATTATAATGACGTCAATAGAAAATAATCGTGTTAAAACGCGTTGAAATCTTTTGTACGGAAAAAAGTTACTTAATGGTAAAGGTTTTTGTTACCCAAATTTAATTAGACAATTTTTCAAATGTTTCATAAATTGTTAAGTTTTTATGAGTTAAAAAACACACTCGATCTTCGTGAAGCTTTAAGTACCTTTTTCCTAATTAAGCAATCATGTTGAGATACAAAAACCAAGTTATTTTTTCCTATATTTATAGGTAGCTTACATAGGCCTTGGCGTGCCTTGATTGTGCATAATAATTGATTGCTAATCAAGTATTTATTAAAGATAATCCGACTACTTAAATTTTTACCTGCCTAATCGGGTAAGTACAGTCGGCGCTTTAATTAATAGTAATTACCGACTTCACTAGATACAGCAGACCAAACCCACTGTGTTATACAAAAACATAGATAGTACGTTTTTCTTTAACTTTGGTTGATACTTTGATGCTTTTGCACGCCACAGCTATACCCGCGGTAAGATAGACTATAGCCGTCCTCGATAAATAAGCTATTTAACAGTTAAATAATTTTTCAAATCGCACCAGTAATTTCTGAGATAAGCGCGTTTAAACAAACAGATAAAATCTACAGCTTTATAATATTAGAATAGAAAGAGTATTGTTGTTTCACTACGATGATGATAACAACATATTTTATAATAAATAAATCGATTATCGAAATTCGGCTCATTACTAAAATGGCCGGTGAGTATCCCCTGTGAACCAAAATATTTGGATTGAAAGTTAAAGATTATTCTTCCAAATCGAAAAGTCTTGGAATAAAATATACTCGTCATGAGCTCACCTTTCTAACCCTTCCGCTTTATATATCAATTTTGATACACCTTGTATATAGTACATAGCGGTTATATTACAATGTAAGGTCTTAAATGCCTTGTAAATTGTGTAGTTATTGAGCGTAGGCAGGTGCTTACCTAGTTACCGTTTATGGTAAGAGGATCTCGGCGGTAGGTACGTGCCCAAATATCGATCACAATGGTGGATCGATGAATGGAACGTATTATTGATCATGATCATCTTCAAACAAGATGGCGTATTTATGAAAACAAGTGACTGATTGTATATTTTTCTTAATAATTATATATTTTTCAGGACTTTAAAGACTTTATTATATTTTTATTGGCCGAAAAGTTAAAAATGATATACCTAATATTTATTCCAATATATAAAAAATAGTTAAAATATTCACAATAACATTAAACAATAAATTAATTTTTACATAATCCCCTGGCTAAGTGAAGTTAAGCCATACCTACTCAAAATATTTTAAATAGGTATAAAATAGACTAAAAATTCTCTTAATCTAATAAATAGAATTATTTTTGTCTTGAAAAAATGCTTCACATTTTTTAACACTACGTTGTTAAAGCGGCTTCATTACTTTGGATAAATAGGATCTATCAGGATTAAACAGATTAAAACTACTTTCGTAAAATTAAATAAAAAGTTAAAAAAAAAAACATCGGCTACAGAATCATAACGCTGACCGTACCAACAAAAGTGCGAGCGACTTGTATGAATACAGCTCCAATAAAGTTTTGATTGATAGGTAAATATTATTCCTATGCGTTCATCATTGACAAGGCCGCAGACAACATAATACTGAAGTAGCCGCGAAGATCGTGCGTGTACCAGAAATTTAGCAATTACTATAACTACATAGATATAATTGGTGCTACATATTTTATTAACGTTTCAAGGTTATGATCGTCTTTAATTTTTATAGCTGCATTTTATAACAGATTTGCTAAACAAAGTGCCGTGATGCGTCTGTATGTTTGTGGGCTATAAAATAACTACTGAATGGTTTTTGTGCGGACTGTGGGAAATAGTTCGGTTCAGTTTCTTTATAGCAATAAAATAAACTTTTAAAGACTTACAGGAATTAACTTACATAAAGTGGTGGATTTACCAGCAGGCTGAGTAGGCTCGAGCCTAGGGCGGCAGATTTTAGGGGCGGAAAATTTGGAAAACAATTTTTTTTCTATGACGGCTTTCAGATTTCTTAAAGATAGAAGTCAGGAATAAATTTTGTCGTTGACTTTTCTCTCTCACTTGTCATTGCACATTCCGAGATAAGTTACGTGCAGTTTCAACGAAATTGTTGCATTGTTAAAATCATCATAATCATCATTTCAGGTCGCTACTTGCATCCACCGTGAGCCAGCCAGCAAGTTTGACCAAGTCATCTGTCCATCTTGTTGGTGGGCGTCCGACGCTGCGCTTACCAATCCGCGGCCTCCATTCGAGAACCTTTCGGCTCCAACGGCCATCTCTTCTACGTGCTATGTGGCCTGCCCACTGCCACTTCAAAGAGCTAATCCGTTTACAACTTTTCATAGCTCTTTGAGCTGTAAAAATAATGTATGATAATGACAATTGTTGAGGCAAGGGCGGTAAAAACTATTCAGCCTATACCTTGGAAATAAATCCGCCACATACTAATTAAAACTAAGTATAAAACATAACAATTACAAGTGACTTCATAACAGGTTAAATAAGTAATCACTTAGTAACCTAATATAAAAATTGCCATGTCACAATGTTAGTTAGGTACCTACCGTACTCCTCCGAAAAGGCTATCGCGAAATTTTAAGAAATCATTGAATGGAAAGCATTGTTATGGCTTCAATAACAATATGCCCAAAGAATTACTACAAACTTAAGCATTGAAATTTATAATTATTATATTTAAAAATTGGGTGAGTATCATTAGACCCCGGTTAAATTTTACCAAAAAAATTTTGGTTTTGATTTTATCCGAATAATCTATGACGTATTTTTAAAAAATATAATTGCAGGCAAGATAACTTATGCCAGATAATTTTTCTACTTTTGTGTTAAGGTCTAAGTTTTAATTATTTGATGATGATTATCCATTAAATATGTAAAATTATACAATAATGTATAAATACATTTTTTTAAAAGAAAAACATATTGTAAATAGTTTTTGATTGAATAATAATAAGAATTTAGGTTTTGAAGAACTGTACACGGCAAAACATGCATAAATAAATACTGATTTATTTTAAATTGAAACACTTTACTCAGTACGGATAATAATGTTGTTTCGGGTTAAAATGAAACCGGGGACTGAATGATATTAACGCCACTTATTGTGATTTTAACTACATACATATGTATATAAGATAATTTCCAGAAGATAAAAATTGGTAGGTTGTAGGAAACTAGTAACATATTTTTTAAAAATAGGTATTCTAGTAAATTAATAATGAACTAGATTTCCTTTAGTACAAAAAACTTGTAATATAATTATGTACTATATATATAGTGTTTAAGATCATCTCTTAAATTTTTTAAGTCTGAAGAGTATTTTCTAGTTTATTAAATCAACTAATCCTCGAAGTTCGCGCCAACAAGCTTCACGAATCACATAAGTTCTCTTCTGCAAGGACCAATCGCAGCGCTCCACATCTTCACGTAGTTCTAAGTAAATGACACCATTGGTCATAATTGTTCCCCCACCCTTATATCCTCGAACATTGTAATAATAATAATAATAGACATTTGCCATAGTGCTCAATCTTATATATAAAAATGAATCGCAAAATGTGTTGCTAAGCGCATAACTCAACAAAGCCTATACCAATTTAGCCAATTTATTTTTTTAAATGTTCGTTAGAGTTTAAGGATGGTTATTACGGCGAGAAATAATCGAATAATTTTGAAACAATTTTGAATAATTACCCGTGCTAAGCCGGGGCGTGCCGCTAGTACTCAATAAAGTCAAGACGTTCGTTCCACCAAAAATAACTTTCATTTAAATTAAATCATCCAGATAGGAAAAGTCTAGGACCGACTGGGTCGGTCCTAGACTGGGTGGTAGTAGTTTTCAGATCAAAAAGGCTTTGTACTAGCCCGCTTTCGTACACTCGACTAGGGATTGTTAATACTTACATATTTAATGACAATATTTATGAAGGGATATTCCTTTAGTTTCGAGTAGGGACAAGCAAAATGATAAGAGTTTATGACAACCAATTTAACTTACGTTAATCCAGTTTTCAAGATCTTAAATATTTGATAGTCAAGTAGAATCGTGCTTCATACTGTAATTAACAAGTAGTTATCAATTAATAATGTAGATTATTTCTACACGTTTTGATCATAAAATTAGGCAATCGGTTGGATTGGTTCGCTAATGGGATGGGTTGTTCGCATATATTTATAACGTCCTACGAATCAATGGTATAATTAATTTGTCCTTTACTTACCTGATATAATTATGTAGATTTCTAGGTCTGACACACGGTGTACGGTTCAGTTCAGTTACTTGTAATTGGACTTTGCGCTTGAAGCGACAATTTTCCAGTGTTTAAATAAAATTATAAAGTGAAAGTAATTTTGCGTCCCCGGTGTACAGTTACTTCGCCAATGATTCGAATAAAATGGAACGTAGAATTCTATTTATTTTATCGAATCGAAAAAGAATTTAATCAAAATTGGAATTACTAAAGAGGTTTCGTGAATATGTTAAGCATACCTTATTACAACGCTGATTGTATCAGCTGATCCAAATCTTTATGATGGATTAGATTTTCTACGCTGTAAACACCTCTAAACGAACATTATATCATTGAAAACAAGGGCTACCTTGAAAACTTCAACTAGAATAGGGTCATATGCTATAAAATTGGTCATGTTACGTGATTCCTATGGAACATACATGTTCTAACCATAATAGATGCAATTTTATTACTTAGAAGCGTAATTTAACTGCCTGTGTCGAAATTTGGCCTGAGCCAAGGCCATTATCAGACGCGCTTGCATCGCAGCAACATTTTGGACAAGAAAATTTTCCGGGTAGTAAAAAATGTCGGAAAGACTAGAATGCCGAATGCAAATAGATTATGTCTAATGCCGAGTTTGGTTATCTTAACGGTTTGAATGCCAAATAGGCTGCAACAATCCCGTGTGGTATTGAAAAAATGTACCTAGTACCGGAACGACTGTATTGCGGTAATTAATATCTTATTTTAGTAGTTTTTCAGTAATTCAGTCGTAGGACGTCCACACTCCCTTCTGGCTCCATCATCGACCATATAGTTAAATATCTATAATGTTATATACCCCTAATATTTAGATTCCTTTATAGTTCTGTTGGTCAGAAGCCATCTGTATTCACCGTTAACCAGCAGACTTTACCAAGTCCATCTAGTAGGTGGACGTCCTACGCTGCGCTAGACAATCTGTGATGTGTGTGATCTAAGATCACAAATTTATATGTATAAGAAATTTATGACAACATTTTTAAGCTCGCGTCATAAACTTGTCGTAAACAATTATATAAAATATGGTATGGTTTCGTTAACATTTTGATCACCTAACAACAAGTTAACCCGTTAACTTGTGATGTATACGAATATATGTATACGGGCATACGAATATAAATTGATTAAGGAGCCCGGAGGACTCGGAGGTTTTCGGTAAAACTGACTTACTTTTCTATCTATAGAAGATTACGGCGTTTAAATTACTCAGGTACTTAAATGACTAAATAAAGGACATAATGAAAAAAGCTTTATAAATTAAAATACCTACATGCTTAGTTTTAGGTCGGTCTGAAATTTGATAACGGTTCAATTTAAATTCACTAAGATGATAATTCTATTTAGTTCCCCTATGTTCGTGCAACCGTATCAGCCTCGAAGCTGCGACCTGGCCGGCCCTCTCAATCGTACACCACTGTCACTAGACCAAGGAACCCACATAGCCAATGAATTAAATCAACCAGTCGAAAAATTACCAGATAATTTGATGAATGCAGAACTCTTTTGTTTGCAAGTATGTGTTTTAGAAAAAAGTTCCGTTGTTTAACATTTTTACAAATGTTAAAAAGTAGCAATGGTTAAATTTTTTTAACTCGCATCAGATAGACACATGTCATTCGTAAGACGACGGGAAATAGCAATTCTTTCACGTAATTCCTTAACCATTCCAAAATATTTAAATGGTAGTTAAAACGAAGAGATTAAATAATATACTCTCTTTAGGTAGTGTTCAAATTTTACTTCTCTCGGAATGCAACCCGCTGTTATGCAAGTCAATAATATTATATTAGGGAAGGTGTGATTTTGTTCGATAAATTGATCATCATCATCATCATCAAATTGATCGAACTAAGTAAATACCCAAGCACTGCTAACTCAAAGTTTATTTGACATGTTTTAAATAAACATTGACTAAAAGCTAAACGTTGTTAAGAATTACCACCTAATTAGATTTATTGTTTACTTAATATTTACTAATTTATAATACTTAATATTTTCATAGGAATTAATTCATGGTTTTTAGAAAATGTTAATTGGTGTATTCAAATACCGTACGTGTATTAAAAACGTAGTATATTTAAAACCAATTTACCTATTTATTGAGAGTGATTCAACAAAAGTTAAGGTGTATCAAAAGAAAAACGAACGACACATTTACAATCATTATTATTTTTTCCGACAATTCAAAATCGAATTGATTAGTTTTCATCGTAATCTACTTATCTCAATCCAAATAAAAACAATTACGGAAAACCATACGAAAAAAATATCACTTTCTGTTTCTGTTCTGTTTTTTAATATATGGTAGGAGAAAGTCATATTTTTTTCCTTTAATTTTATTTAGATTCGTTTGTGATTATTGTATGATTGATTATAGTCTACGATTTAAAATAATACATTTTAATAACGTAGTATTTTCTGACTAACTTATTTAAAGCATGTGTGATATATAAAAAAGTATCACTCACCATTTTAGAAAAAATCTGCTTTATAATAAACAAACACACTGTTTTGCTTCCCGCCAAATTTCAGAATAAATCCGGTACGCGCGGCTCGGTTACGTTTCGTTATCTGCGTCCACTCGCGAGGTGACTGTTTCTCCCGGTAGAATGCACGTGACTTTGATGCGTCGAAAGCTCACAGGGTTAGCTGCCAGAATAGATAGTAGTATATAGAATGGAGCATTTTCTAAAACCGCCTTAGTAGGGTTCGTAAGGTTAAACGCTGCCGAAGATGTCTTAGTACTTAGACCGGTGAAAGGTATTCAATATTTGTCTACCTAAACATATTAGTAATCATTGTGTAATGTAGGTATTAAATTTTCTCCTGGAGTACTTTCTTTTGCTGAAAACCGCATATAAACTCCAATAAACTTAAAAATACATGGTGATTATAAAGATGCTTAGGTACTCTTTAGTGATAAAATAAAAATAAAAAATATTTCCGGAAAAATCTCACAACAACATAAAATCTGGTAGGTAAGCCCAAAACCTTGTGTTACGGGTACGCGACATCTGATATTCTTTAAATATGACGTACCTACATAATATAAGTAGGTATATATTTTTATTACCTATATATATTATTAAACACCCAAACAAGGAGAAAGCGATTGCAGAACATACATACCAATATTTATGTATTTATATTTTATTATTCGCATATTTTTTTCGTGTTTATGCCAATACCATTACACTGGTAACATAACGGTTTCTGGTTATTTAAATGAAAAAAATATATATTTTAATCTGGCATTTTTTTTTATTTTATAAAGTTTTTGATGATTATCGACGAGCGAAAGGTTAAACGCTTTGTGGGTTTATAAAGTGACGATAATCTCACAGTTCCTTCTCAGATTAGGAAGAAATGGGTTTCATAATCTTTAATTATCGGTTTTTATAATATTACTAGATTTACACCCTACAAATAGACATACAGTTTAGATATTTTTTGAATATACACATTAAACACACCAGACCAAGGACAAAGTGCTTACAAAACATACAAACACTTGACCACTTGACGGAAAAGGATCCTCGTGCGCCGCCATCTCGCCATCAGATCAGCGGATCCACCCACCGCGCCACTGAGGCAGTCATGGTTAATAAAAAAACAAATATTTACATCACCTCGTGAAAGACTAGAGTAATAAATCTAAATCAAAATTTAAGAAAAATCCTTGATTTCAATGCCCTAATTTCCTTAAAAGTAAAACTCCGTTATTAAGTATAAAGTAGTTTTAAGGTCATATAAATATTTATACGTTAGATTTATTAACCCTAGTTGTAAAATGTTGAAAAATGATCTCAAGTTCTGTAATACAAAAAATATTTATATTAAATAAGATATTGTTAAATGTTAATAGAATTTTGTGCCACATAAGATCGTTTTAGATTATAAGTAATCGGTAACTTGTATGTGATTTATATAAATAAATAAATGAAATAAATAAAAACACCACAAGATTTAAGAATGTGCACGCGATGCGCTTTCAGTTGATACCGCATTCGAGTATATTTGCAGATTTTCGGTTTTCGTTCCCCACTCTCAGCCCTATAACTTTTAAGCGGCTCAACCGATTTTCATGAAACATGACTAAGAACCCCCGCGCCAAACTCACCTTTCATACAAAAAAAAAACTAAATTGAAATCGCTCTATCCGTTTGGGAGCTATGATGTCCCAGACAGACAGACAGACAGACACGTCAAACTTGAGTGGTCACCCCTCTTTTTTGGTCGGGGGTTCAAAAGTAAAAAAAACCTTATTTGACATTAGTTACAATATAAAGACTCCTTGAAAAATCGTTGACGCTTACATCTGTCACGGAAAGCTATCTGACAATTTCAACCTTTGCAATGTAAAATCTTTGCGAAAAACGAAGTTATTATTATCATTATATTTTTACAAATGTTGAATCTAAAGAATGCGCAAGCAATTTTTTTATCCGATTTTATTTCTATATTAGATATCATTTCATCAAGAAGCAATAGTTTATACGAAAAGATAACAGATAATCTAATTTTAGTGTTGCGGGCGAACTTTAGCAGTCAGCCATGTGGCGACAAGCACTTAGTATGAAATAAGATATAGAAAACACAAAAATCTAAATTCCTGTGAAAATTTTGTTGTATTGGCTACCGTAAATTCTAAAAGATGGATGAAAAACCTGATGAATTAGTCGAAACTCCAGCCACTACTGTTGGAACTAATGTGCCGGATACAACGGCTTCTCAAAGTGAGGTGGGTGAACCGATCACAGAAGCAGTTGAGCAAAATGAACCAGCTGATCAACAAAACAAACCAGAAATAATCGAAGGAGAAGGTACTTCCAACCACGAAGAAGTGGGTGGCGAAGAAACTGGCGTTTACGGCGAAGAGTTTGATTGGGAATGGGAATACGAAGTTGTAGAAGTAGGTGAACAGGTTGAGGTAGATAGCGAAGAGCAGAATAAAAAGAAAAAACGAAGAAAAACTGCTCCAGTCCAGGGTGAAGGAAAAGAGATTGAAGGCGAAGGGGAAATGCTAGATGAACAGTTACAAGGAGAACAAGTAGGTTACAAAGAAGAATATGTGGAAGAAGAACAGTATATGGGAGACCTTCCACCAGATCCTGCAGCGCCGTTCAACTTCACCGATTCCTCAGAAGCAATTAGAGCACCTTTTGCTCTACGTCAAGATCAGCTGGCGGAAGTAGAGAAACTTTGGGAGTTTTATCAAAATTACACTCCCGCATACACAGATTTAGACAATTACATCACAGAGAAAGAACTTATTTATATGCTCAAATGTCTAAACTTGGAAACTTTTACAGAAGATCAATTTTATGAGTTGGTTGAATATTGCGTCAGGCCAGTGCATCCAAAGGGGCACATCTCTTACGAACAGTTTTTGAATATGGTTACGATAAGAACGAGAGATATCCCTATAGAAGATGTGATACGAAAAGCAATGAATACCTTAGATCCCGAGGCTACAGGTGTTGTAGACCGTGAATATATGAGAGAGATTTTGACAACTAGAGGGATAAAAATTAATCAAAAGCAAGCGGACAACTTAATTAAGGAAGTAGACATGACTAATGATGGTACAATTGGCGTGGAAGATGTGATAGGAACGCTGTGCATTGACTTGAATAGGGACGACATTGATATGCTTCAAAGCCAACTGAATCCTACAGAAGAAACTGAAGACGATTTTTGAGATTATTTAGTATCTAAAGTTTAACTAAATCTTGGAACGTAATGGAGCTCCCTACATATTCTTCAGAATTTAAAGAGCAAATTTACATGACGATGGATAAATTCCCATGGCACCCGGAAAGTGGGGTTCCGATTTAAAGTGTCTAAAGTCATCGCACGAATTATAAACTAATATATCAAGAGAAATTTGTGCCCAAAATCTTGGCAACGTATTACAGTATTGTACACCATAAAAATATCTACAAAAAGTCATCGTTTATTTTGTATGATATTAACAGCTTTAATCTCTAAACCCATACATAACTAAATTGTATATTTACTATACAATAAGTTGTTGAATAAACTATTTCTATTTAAAATTCAGGGACTTAGCGGATGCGCTGGTACCGGCCAGCGCGCGCGGCTTTTCACATGTTAATGTAGGCCGACTCATTTCAATAGGGGTACATCTTTGTATTGTATAATGTCGAAAAAACTGTGGACGTTGTGTTCTTATACATTCTGTCGTAGGTATAATAAGAAGCCGGGCAGGTCCCTAGTAAAATTATTGATGCGAGATTGCTTTTTCACACAAAAACTACCTACCTTCTGAATCGCTTTTGATGAAACAACACAATAATACACTTAAGCTACTTGTTAAACTCTGTAAAATACATACCAATTTTCGCGGGAAAATCAAAATGTATTGTATGAGTCTTTAAACGTAAGAAAACGTACGTACCTACCTAGTTCCTACCC
Organism: Gymnoscelis rufifasciata; assembly: GCA_929108375.1. Classification (NCBI taxonomy): domain Eukaryota; kingdom Metazoa; phylum Arthropoda; class Insecta; order Lepidoptera; family Geometridae; genus Gymnoscelis; species Gymnoscelis rufifasciata. Next base: position 2,547,965 of record OV815302.1, on the reverse strand, counting down.
AGAGATAATAATTGAAAAGCGATCAATCAAGAGACGAAGTGCGTGTGTGGACCACAATCTTCTAGTTATTTCCGATTGAAGAGCCATCGACCAACGGATTTTTTTTTTAAACTAAAAACTTCTAATTCTTGTTATCCTGAAGTAGATAATAATAGACATAGACATAATTTTATTTACCACAGAAACACACACAAAAATATTACAGACTCAAAAACAACATACATTTTTTTAAATTACAAAACATAATTAGAAGTATATATAAAAACACAGAGTGAGCAGGTACGTGTGTGCTACAGCAGTAAAAGGGCAAGCTCTATGTCCACTGGTGTTATCAGTGAACGCTGATATTCTGCCGCTACCACAATAGTCACAAGACTTTATAAGAATAATAATAAATTTGTCTTCTGAGGACACTAGTCTCTAGAGAGACTGGGCAACAGAGATTGAACTATCTACATTTCATGACATGACATAAAAGTCCTTTAAAATATAAAATTATCTCAATTAATTAATTTTATGAATTTGATTGAGTATTTAATAATTGAAATATAATTTTAACTAAACTAAAGAATTACCTATAAATATGTAACTATGATCGTGTCGCCACATAATAAATTTTATATAAATAATGATTCTAGGTAGGCTATTCCAGCCAGCCTCGTTTGGAGGTTAATCTGTGTATAAGATCTCGGATGCAGGAACTCTTGTTAATATTTCCGATGCTTACATAAAAATAAATCTCAATCTAATCTATAGATAGTTTGTTAAATATAGCTTGATACTCTATGCTATGGTAAACCAACCCCAACCACCAATAAAGTATGATATTGTCTTGCCTAAATAATAAAATTAGGGAACTTCATGCGCGTGATTACTACGTGTGTGTATGTCCTGCTTCAATGATCAAGCTAATATGAAACAAACTTATATGGGGCCCTTGTCCTGCAGTGATGGTTCTACGACTGCAAAAAAATGAAAAATGAAGATAATGATTGTTCTTCTTCTTCTTTTATTAGAAGGCATCCGTGATAATGATTGTTAAGAAACTGCAAAAGCAAATTCGCATGCAAAGATGTGACAAACAAACTAAAAAAAAAAACTTCTGTTTTCTTCTTCTTTTGGTCATCAGCGCAGCGCATTTATAAATTATTTTTCTCGTAGATTTCTTTCATTTTTTTTTGTAATATATGTAATTGTAATATTTAATTTAAACCATTGTAATATTTGTAATTTTCTTCAACTTGCTTGCAAGCTTACAGTTTATTTCAATGTCACTATCATCATTCAAAATCATATTATGTCACTGTCAGAACCAACCTGACAACAAAGCGCTAGCGAAGCGGGCGGCGGAACGCCAAACAGACAGATAGCAAACCGTCTTCGTCGTCTTCGATGAAAACGATGTAAACATTGTTTTGATTGTGTGATTTATCTTAGTTTATTTTATTATATACAGCAGTGTCGAAAGCTTACAACATTTTACTATAATGAAGCTAATTTTAGTTTTAATCGTCTTGCTAACAATTTCTACCACTGGTAAGTTTTCCATTAATGGGTGTGGTTCGCTTCATCTCTTTCAACGTATTTTTCATTCTTATCAGTTATTCACTACTTACCTTTGTCCATTAAAGAAGGCTTTCAAATGAGGAACCTATAATCAATTGTCCGAAAGATTTGTATGGTAACTACTGTTCAAGTCACACAATATAATTTTAGTACATGTTTTGAGATTAACTTAGGCATTGTCCCGAGGGGGCATCGAATTAACACTATGGTACGTGTAACTAGGGTTTTACAATAATAATACTACTAGATTTATTCTCATGTTGTTAGAAAGGGTATTTTTTTACTGAACTAAGGGTTTCATTGCAAATAATACATTATTAGGTATACTTTTCTATCTTACATTCCTAACAAATATGCTTAGCAGATAATTGGTGACAACAGCTGTAGAATTTATGTACAGCTATACAAAGTATAAAAAATTACCTAAAACCCATAAAAAATTGCAATTATATAAATAAAATATAAATATTACTAGACAATCCACCCACCAACTTCTAGCTAGGCCCATGGTAAGCTCCGAGCTTCAATACTTGGCATTTAAGACATTTCTTTTCTATTTCAGGTCTAGCTATATGGTGCTATCAATGCACTGCAGCCACTCCAGGATGTGGTGAACCATTCAACTGGAGAGGAGTAGGGTACCTTGGAAACCCTTGCCCTGATAATGAAGATATTTGTGTCAAACTCACAGAAAGGAAAGGAGGTATCAAACATATTATGTATTATATATATATATATATATTTTTTTGTGTTTAATCTGCTATGTACATTTAAAGCACATTGGTTTATGCATTCTAGGTTTAGTTTTAATTTCTTATTGTATTGTTTCATTGTTTGTTGTGTAATAAAGTATTTTCTATCTATCTATCTAATAAATATGATAATACTTGATTTCATGATGTCAAATCATACAGCATTAATAATACTCATATTAATATGTATAACATTATGAGTATTATTTCAAGTTTTATAGCAAAAGATTCTAAATCAATAATAATAATAATGGCACATCTTTAAAACATAAAAATAATAAGTATTATACAAAAATACATTATTTGCTTGCAATAAAGTAACATTATATCTTTGTTTTGACTGCTATCTATCTATTCCCTAAGACAAGACGAATATTAACAAATTATTTTATTTTCAGCCCAGCAAGTTATCACTAGAGATTGCTTGAGCAATTTCAGAGCATTCCGCACAGATATTCCAGCTGACACATATGAGGGTTGCCGACCCGCAGCCAAGGACCAAAACTTAGCGCACTATGTGAACAATTCCATAAAAGAACTTGATATCAGAAGGTATAATAATATGCAAGAATTATTTCTTGCTATTGTTTTTGTATTTTGTATGTACAACAATGTATTTTCCTCTGTAATATGTCGACTGTTAGATAGCCTATTAACAGTAATTATATTATTATTATTATTTAGTATTATTATTATTTTATCGAGGAAGGCCATAACCGCGGGAATAACGATGTTCCCGCGGTAAAATCCATAAAACTTATGCAACAGAGCATCATTGTATAAATCATTGTATTATTGTGTATTGGAGGTTTTGTCTGTTCACGTCCGTAAGTGGTAACCCTCTGAATCCTTACACGTGACCTCCGGGCGGTGCTAAGAACAGTCTCCGGTGGTAGGCTTCGGCCGCGGCTTGTCACCACCCTCCGGGCTGGGCCAGTGCGTGAAGCTATTTTTTCGTGTTTCGTAATGTGGCCCGGAGAAGCCACCTTCTAGGTCTTCATGTCCCATCTTAGACCACATCGTCACTTTACATCAGGTGAGATTGTGGTCAAATGAAGGCTTATCAATCATTAAAAAAATAAAAAAAAAATAAATTACACATAGTCTATTATTTATTTTTCCTTACTCTTACAATATTGATAACAATCCTAACTACTGTTTCATTAACATAATGTTTCTATTTCAGAGACTGGTATGATGATACAGAATGGTGTTTCTGCTTTCTTGACCATCGCTGTAACGGAGCTCCTTCACTGACAACTACAGTGTCCTTAATTATGACAAGTACTGTGCTTATTCTTAATTTGATGTAAAATTATCGGGACCAAACATAAAATTTAACAAATTATCCAACCATTGTCTTGTTATGTACAAGTGTACAAATTTGTACTGTGATTTTAGGATTTCATGCCTCAATACTTCATTATTTGCAAAGGGGGAGAGGGGCTCCAAAATTCTGACATACCTACTAGTCCATAATCCATTTTGCGGCCAGTGACGCAACCCATGTCAATTGCAAGAGTTAATGCGTTTTTTTATAATGACCGACTAGTAGTTATGCCAACTTTTCGGCTTTACAATACATGATTTAAGGTTGAAGTTTTGCTTCTAGATTTTTACAAATAATAAGTGACATATTGAATCTCAAATCTTAGACAAATATTTTGTATCAAGACTGCAACTGCAACTAATGTTTATATTAGTTAAAATGCCTTTTATGACGTTTTTACATTTCGCTTTTGGAAAAGCATTTACTTAGCAATGTTAAGTGTACAAATATTTTATCATTCCTTTATTAAAATGTATCTTTTTGATTCATCTGAGATATTTAATACCGTCCATTTTAGATTATAAGTGTAAGTTAGAAACAGTAATTTGAATAAAAATTTACAAACAAAAATGCTGAAGTTTTAATTCTTAATAATACTACCCTCCGGGCTGGGCCAGTGCGTGAAGCGATTTTTTCGTGTTTCGTAATGTGGCCCGGAGTAGCCATCTTCTAGGCCTTCATGCTTCATCTTAGACCACATCGTCACTTTACATCAGGTGAGATTGTGGTCAAATTAAGGCTTATTAATAAAAAAAAAAAAAAAAAAAACTAACTAAGATTTTTAGTATCAGCTTCAGAAGTAATCATACAACTTTGCCTTAAATTATTTGCCCAAGTAGAGCTAATTTAATCGGTGTAAATGCAAACAGTATTTGATTAATCATTTATTGGAAGTTGGCTCAAAACATTTGAATTCACATGATTCAATTACGGATTTATTGAAGACAGATTGAGAATTAGTGGTTTATTTTTAAAATGTTAAGGGATCAATCACATCACACAGAAAAAAACAAAGGTCCACAATACTAGTTATTGTTTCAAATACACCATCTCTAAAACATGTATCATCAATTAGCGCTCCTTTACAAAATGCCGCCGCCGCGCCACCACCGCGCCCTCAAAGCCAAATTTCACCGGTTCACTATACTGTTTTAGTAATTATAGTTAAATTGCTAGTTATGAATAGCTAAGTAACTCGGTGGCGGTATCAAGTGTGCAGGAGCGTTTAGGCCCAATTTCAGCATTTTACTAGTTTTATTGAACCAAGTTCAACTTTACAAAATTTTAAATTTGATCTCAGTTATAGAAGTTTAACTGAATTTAGGCTGGTCTGATTGCGTTTATGACCACTGGATGGTGAAATCAGGGCTCTATTCAGGTATCTTTCATCAGTTGTAGCTTAAATCTAGCCTGGTGTTTCGATTTATAAAAATGCGAACTGCAGAATAGTCACTATGCAACTAGTAATCAGACCCAACATCGAAACGAATGTTGCTGCGTTCATCTCCCACATATCATAGACAGAGAATCTTGGTGGTGTCTCCTCTATCATCTTCCGTAAAAGCCGAGCTTTTTCTCGGAGAGGACCTGCGGGTTAAAAGGTATTAAGATTTATTATGGGTAATCGGAACTGTTTGTTTTTCAGAGCAGATTTCTCAAAAACGATAAAATATTAATAAAAATTTGATACTTAGTTTATTTTATACTGTGCTATATATTATATCGTTTTATATATTTTTAGTTTATCTGTCGAAAACATAAATTGTTTATTTGTTATATAAATAACTTTATACATATATGTATGTATTTTATATTAGGGATTGTATATATATATATATGTATATATAATATATAATTTAACTATCACGGCATAACTTAAAACTTAAAACATAAATTGTTTAAAAACTAAAAAATAATTAGACTCGTGTTTATCCCTGTTTTTCTGCTCGCAAGTGTACATTTCTTTGTTAAATTTAATACAATAGCCGAGACAATAGACCAGTTTCGACCGCTGCTGCACTGACCGGTGCAGCGTGAGTCACGCTAATATGAGCCGTATCTCTATGGGACGAGAGTCATACTACGCCGTAACACAGTTAAATCTAGCGCGGGTAGTATAGATTTTAATCTTGATAGGTACCGTCATATTTGCTTCTCGTAAATTAAATTTGTACATTCAATAACAATTACATTACATACTCAATTTAAATTTAATAACCTGAATTGTAAGACAAAGACGAGTGCCTATTTTTAGTGGCTGGGTTAGTTAAGCTTACTTTAAGTAGGTTAATTAAGTTAAGTTACTAAATGTTAAATAAGTAAGTAAATAAAGTTTATTCTTATTCTTATTCTTATTCTCTTATTATATAATATAGATCATTTACCTAAATTAAAGTTAAATCAAAATGCATGTTGATTAAACTTAATAGCTAACATCATCAGAATATCACATTATTAAAATATAACGCTGAAAGCTATTAATAATTTTAAAAAGTAAGATTGAAAATGTTAAAAACTTTGACATGTTGGCATTTGTTGACATGTTTCCTGATTGTCACTTGTTTTGGTTAGGGAGGCGAATAGGGGAATTTTCGGCAATACTCGAGCGTGGCAGTTTAAGATATGAGAGATACCTTAGCAGTGGCGTAGCGTGCCATCTCAGTGCCCGGGGCGGGAGACCCATTTTACCGCCCCCATTCAATAGGTGCTTAGTTAAAATTAAATTTCACATGCAATGAGGTATCTACAAATATTGATTTTAAAAGCTTTTTAAAATCAATATTTGTAGCCAATTCTTGTCCAGTCGACATTATAGCCATCATATACATTTAAGAGATAATTTTTTATTAGCTTATTACAAAATTTCACACAACTTGCAAAACGCTAAAGCCAAACATTGCCCTTTGAAATATGTACGAATCAAGATACTATATTTGGCACCGAAATTCCGAGATTCACTTTTTGGATGAACTGGAGGAGCTATAGTGGTCTTTTCCCATATCCTCCCCTCCTAACCCCTCCTCCCTAACCCAAGACCTTTTTTAAAATCTTACATTGCTTGGTTTTACAAATCATGGAAACGTGAAAAAACAAAGAAAAAAAAAGAAAAATTGGTGCTGAAAGATAAATAGGAAATCAAATTATTGGATCTGGATCTGGTCGCTTGGCTTTTTTTACAATAGAGCAAAGTAACGATTAGAAACTCTAGCTAATTTTTGTATTGAAACTTTACAATAATTATTTGTTAGAGTTATTTTTGATTTGCTGTTGGAGCAGATTCCGTTCCAAGCAGTTTTGTCATCAAGGTAATCCGATAGGTATTTCAAAATAAGCTTTTTCACAAATATTGTTTTTACAATATTTTTAAATTTAGTAATTGACAACTTTTGCAATTCTTTGGGAATCATGTTGTAGAAGCGTAAACATCGCCCTTTGAAAGACACATTAACCTTATGCAGCCTAGTGGTGGGCAAACCGAGTTTATATTTATTTCTTGTATTTACATTGTCTTTATCACTATTTTTTGTAAACAAATTAATATTCTTATGCGTATACATAATGGCTTCACAAATTTATTGACTATGTTTGATTCTTAGAATTTATTACTTAGCGAATCTCGGGGACCCATATGATAGATAGCACGAACAGCCCTTTTCTGCAGTACAATATCAGTTAAACCCTAATTTTTTTGACTGCGAAAGCAGCAGAACTGAGCCTTTTCGACAATTTATCTATATGAGGGTCCCATTGAAGCTTACTATCAAAAGTTATACCTAGGAATACAGTATTTTCAACGAGCTCTAAATTGTCGCCCTTTATTTGAATATCTACAGAACTTTGTTTTACATTGGGTATCTAGTGAAAATCTAATATATTTTGTTTTATTTCATTCAGTAATGGATTATTGGAACCCAACCAATGGACTACTTTAGAAATTGCATTATTTACCTTGTCAAAGTTATTAGTGCGACGATTTATTTTAAATAAAAGAGAAGTATCATCAGCACATAATACAATTTCATGTTGATACTTTACAAGATGTGGCAAGTCATTATTTTAAAAAAGGTAAGATTGTAGAATGGATACCAGAGGTAAACCCATTGAAACTAAGGACCCTGGAGATCGTTTCGATCCAAGGATTTGCCACTAATTCCATAGTGGTTCAATTTTCTCATCAATGTTTCATGGTGTACGCAATCGAATGCACTAGTGAAGTAAAGTGATCTATGTAATTTTAAATTTACGTAATTAGTATTTAAACTAAATATTTAAAATATTATTAATCGTCATTTTGCCGCCCCCGCGGGCTGCCGCCCGGGGCGGGCCGCCCCCTCCGCCCCACCCACGCTACGCCACTGTACCTTAGACCTAATAGAACAACCTTGTAAAGTAGTGACGCGCGCCTAGAATAGACGATCAGATTAGTAAAAAAAAATTGATAGTCTGAAATACTCGAGCGCGTCAGATTAAGATATTGGGGGTTGATTTTAGTGTTTAAAGACTAAATTTAACTAATCTGACGATAAGTCCTTGACGCCGCCGAGTTATAGGGTCGCGAACTTGTAAAAAAAAAACGTTAATCCGGCATTCTCGAGCGCGATTTTTTTATTTTTTATTTTGAAGAATATAATCTGAAACTTACTAAAAATACAAAATCTGCGCATGACCGGAAGTGTGGAGGAGCCATTTCGTCTTCCTAAGAACGCGTTACGGCATATAAACCGCGAACGATCCATTTTACAAAAAAAAAGTTTAAATAAACAAAAAAGGTAATTTGATTTTGCACAAAAAAGGTCTCTAAAAAAAAAACCAAAAAACACAAAAAAAGAAACCAAAAAACCTTTTTCGGTCAGATTAAGAGAACCCACCAACATTTTTGTCAGATTAAAAAAATATGCTTTCAGGATACCGAGATAAACCTCCCCTATAAAAATCTGACGCGCTCGAGTATTTCAAAAAAACTTTTTTTTTTTGCATTTTCAAAGATTCATAGTAACTTATCGTCACGCCGAAATCGTCAGTTTTTTTAAAGGGAGCTTCCTTGGGGCCTACTTAACATCCCTTCCGAAAATCTGACGCGCTCGAGCAAATTTTTTTTTTTTGCATTTTTGCCTACTTTATATGCCTACCCCCACCACGCAAACCGGCAGATTAGTATACCGGCAGATTAGGCACTCGGGGCATACGTGGTATGAATATCTGACGCGCTGGAGAATGCCCAAGTAACTGTTTTTTTTTACATTTTTGAAAAACCATACACGCCAAACCCACCGCTAAAATGGTTTTTGCCATACGAGCTTTTCTTTTCTAAATTATTTTATCTTTCGATTTTGATAGGTCTCGACGGCGCCGTTGAATTACGCCATTTAGCTACCTCGCCTCCCTAACTATTTATTTGATAACATCGACATCAATGTTTCTTTAAAAAACATTTTTTTTTGTTTAATTGTTTGGTTATTAATGTTTAATACCTATTTTATGAAACGGGTACCCTACGGACGCAAAATGACGTTCAACTGAGTAACATCTTATTATCTTTATAACTTTACTAGCTGACCCCAGCAAACGTTGTTTTGCAAAATGACAAATAGATAGTACCTAGTCGATTCTTAGACGTACTGAATATGTATATAAAATTTCATAATAATCAGTTAAGCCGTTTCAGAGGAGTATGGTTACTAACATTGTGACATGGAAATTTTATATATAAGATTTAACTCGACACTGGCAAACTGACGCTGCAAGCGCAGAGAGAGAGAGGGAGAGAGAGAGAGAGAGAGAGTTTTTGGAGGTTGTTCTGTTCACGTCCGTAAGTGGTAATCCTCTGAATCCTTACACGTGACCTCCGGGTGGTGCTAAGAACAGTCTCTGGTGGTAGGCTTTGGCCGCGGCTTGTCACCACCCTCCGGGCTGGGCCAGTGCGTGAAGCGATTTTTTCGTGTTTCGTAATGTGGTCCGGAGAAGCCATCTACCTTCTAGGTCTTCATGCCCCATCTTGGACCACATCTTCACTTTACATCAGGTGAGATTGCGGTCAAAAGGATTAACTAACTTGAAAAAAAATGAAGTCCAATATCAAGAAATTGAATTGAATTAGGTACCCTACAGTACTTGGTGTAGTGATCGTCTTCGCATTTGCCTAATCGCGATAGCTCACGATAACTTTACAAGATAAATAAATTCATAGTTACCTTCTGTGTGCTTCGCTAATATGCTGGCACACAATCTCTTGGTGGTCTTCAGTTCGCTGAACAATTTCTCATAACGAACCGCTAAGGATATGCACATACCCGTATTTACTACAGTTTGAACCGCAAATTTCACTGCTTCTGCGAAGAAAGTTTCCTGAGGGAAAATTAACTATTATTAATTATTTTAACCCCGACCAAAAAAGAGGGGTGTTATAAGTATGACGTGTCTGTCTGTCTGTATGTCTGGGACATCATAGCTCCCGAATAGATGGAGCGATTTCAATATACCATATAAATAGAAAAAGGTAAATAGAAATCTAACATATTTTTACATTTTACGATAAAATCAAAGCATTATCTATATATTTTCATGATAGGATAGTATTAATTGAACTTCGAGACATAATAAAAAACACTATTATGATAGCCAATCATACAAAAATCAATGGAGAAATAAAAACAAACTTCAAAACCATGTCTATCCACCCCGTTTTACGGTTGTTATTTTGTATGAAAGGTGAGGTGGTTTGGCGCGGGTGTTCTTAGACAAACATGTTTCATGAAAATCGGTTGTGCCGTTTTAAAGTTGAACAGAGAGTGGGGAAGGAAAACCGAAAATCTGCAAATATACTCGAGTGGGGTATCAAAATTAAATCGCATTACAAAATATTATGGTGTTTTACTTTTAAGGAAATTAAGGCATTGGAATCGGGGGTAGATTAAATTTAAAAATCTAAATTTTATCTACCAACCTACATATTTGATTTTATTATTTTATAAAAATTCAAACTTCACCGCTCTACGAAAAAATATTTACAAGGAATCCTCTATGCATATCTAACTAATTACCCCTATTGGACACAGGAGCGTCTCCCTAGACGAGAGAGATTAGGCCTTTGTTCACCACGATGCCGATGGAAAACTACGGAATGGTGAATGTCCTTCAAACTCTTCAATTTATCAGAAAGTGATTCCTCATGATGTATGCCTTCACCGATACATAACGCGTTTCAAGCGCACATTTTTTTTTTAGAAGAAAAATCCAGAAGTTCGCGGCGGGGTTTGAACGATCTTCGGAATGAAACTCGTTCGATGTCGGATGCTTTTGTATTGATTTTTATGTTATTATTCTTGCAAAACAGCAATGATAAGCAAAACAATGAGATAAGACAGCAGAATGGTTGACATGCATTTTGTCTCTTTCTAACATACACAAGTGTCAAAGTGAGCGACAGGGACAAACGAATGCTAACGACGCTAATTATGTTTAGTAGATTTTTGGATAAGGGGTTAAGAATTTATTTAATACACCAAAGTTAGAAATTGATTGTTTATTATAAACACATCATTTACTACAACGGGTTATGTGTTTTCATTACTTTAGATTTTAATTTAATGTATGATAAATCAATTTATTTATTAATTACTTACTTTCTTTGGTATTGCATGTAGTATCAATCCAAATGAGATAACACATGAAAGAACTGTTTGCATGCAGAATATAAACATCTGAAAATATATTTATTGAAAATAACTTATGACGTACCTATTTATAGTGGTAGCGGATTCGATTCCCGCCGAGGGTTAATAAAGTGTTTTTATGTGCTGCAAGCACTTTCTGATTGGTCTGGGTGTTTAATTTGTTTAAAAAAAATATCTTAGTACATAAGCCTATTAAATTAAGTATATCAGATGTCTAGTACCCGTAACACAAGCTTAAAGCTTACCACGGGGTTAGATGTTGTTGTGTGGATTGTCCGGAAACATTTATTTATTTAAATTTATTTAAGTACTAAGCAAGTAGATATATTGTTACGAACATTACCTGGAATCTGTTTAGATTTTGATACATAACGAAACTGATGAAAAGTTCTCTCATGTACTCACAAATGTTATTATTTTCGTACGTATTATTACTGTTTTCAACATGAAACCTAACGTAAGCTCTGTAATTGAAAATCGACGGTTGTTTTTTAATAACTTGCCGTTCAGACAACTGTCTTTCCATTAAACAGTTCACGTAGATAATTCTTAACCAGAAATAAGCAATGATATTGGCATTGTTACCTATTTCAAGCATTATCGTAAATAAAAGATACACTGGACCTACGTAAAAAAACCCAACTAACCCCTTTTCAATATATATAACTGTCATAAGAAAGGTCCCCACAATAATTAACCACAATATTGGAAATATAACAGTTATTCTTAGAACATTAGAGCATTTTGATGTATCTCCCATTAATACCCGTTCGTTTTTTTGTAGTTTTACCAAAAATTCTACGTTCTTTTCGCAGTTCAGAAACCGGACATGTACTAAGTTACTTACGCAAGGTAAAATTAATGTTATTTGACTGCTATAAGCTAAAAATTTATAGAGTGATGGCTTATCTTCATTATGTGTATAAAATACGACAAAGACCATAAATGTTAAGGAAAATGATGAGATTATGCAGAATAGTGTGTAAGCTTTCTGCAGTGCAGTGGGTGGAGTCAGAAATTTGTCCTTTGAATAAACTCGACTGCTTCCTAGGAAATACTGTAGACTGTTGGGAATGCGATAAGCGTTGAGAAAATCCTCGTCCATTATATCCCTTGACAGATATTCCGGTGTTGTTATTTTGACTACTTCCATTTTTTACAATACTGCAAACTGTTTGAGTCTGTAGTGTAACTCGCTTTAACGGCAAATAGATTTAACAATTGTTAAAACATTGTAGGGTAAATTATGTGAAGCTTTTTGTCTAATAGTAATTTCCTTAGCTTGGCGTTTTCCCTGGATCTGCCTGTAACGGTTGTTTTATTAGATCTTGTTGATTGATTTTTATGACTCATTTTGATATTCTATTATTTTGGATCTAAAATGATGTCACACAGCGTACTATGCATTTTCATAAAAACTAAAAGTAAATAATACATTTGATAATTATGATATGGACTCATACTATATTTAGAGAATCTGTGTATTTTTGTTGATTTCCCTTACAGCGTCACAAATAAACTCACAAACTTTATCTTTTTATAATATTACTAGCTGACCCCGGCAAACCTTTTTTTTGCAAAATGTAAAATAGATAGTAGCCGATTCTCAGACCTACTGAATACGTATATAAAATTTCATCAAAATCGGTCAAGCCGTTTCGGAGGAGTATGGCAACGAAAACTGTGTTAGATAAATAATATAAAAGTACTAGCAGATCCCAGCAAACGTTGTTTTGCAAAATAAAAAATAGACGTTGGCCGATTCTCAGACCTACTCAATATGCTCACAAACTTTCATGAGAATCGTGCAAGCCGTTTCGGAGGAGTACGGGAACGAAAACTGTGACACGAGAATTTTATATATAAGATAGGTTACAGTTTAAAAAAAATTTTTATTAACTCACTTATAATAATTAAGTTGAATAAAGTACGCAATGGTATAAAATATTGTCAGTCATTCAGAGTTTCTATTTAAATTTCTCATACTCGTAGTCACGAGACATTAGAAAATTATAGCCATAATTCGATTATAGTGATTATAATGAATGTTTATGACAGGCAGGTAATGAGAATGAGCAACCACTTTTATTAATGACCAAAGACTTATGTATACCTACAAATAATTTATTCATCAGTGACATCAAGCTAGAGTTTTTCAGTTTTTTTTTACCCGACTACGCAACGCAAAGGTGTGGTAATTGTTTAACAATGTATGTTCCTTCGTCCAACTCATCATCTTCATCATCATTTCAGCCATTAGACGCCCACCGCTGGACATAAGCCTCCCTCATTCATCATCACCCTATTAACGTTCCCACTGCTGGGACACAGGGACTTCTCTCTTGACGAGAGAGATTAGGCCTTAATTCACCACGCTGGCCAAGTGCGGGTTGGTGAATGTCACATGTCCTTCAAACTATTTTAAAATTCTCAGAACATGCCGGTTTCCTCACGATGTTTGCCTTCACCGTTAAAGCACGTGTTTATAGCGCACATAAATTTCTCAAGAAGAAAAATCCAGAGGTGCGTGGCGGGGTTTGAACCCACGACCTTCGGAATGAAAGTAGAGTGTCCTCCCACTTAGCCAACACGGCTCTCCCTCATAGACGACCAATTATTCCGATCGGTCGCCACTTGCATCCACCGTGAGCCAGCAAGTTTGACCAAGTCATCTGTCCATCTTGTTGGTGGGCGTCCGGCGCTGCGCTTACCAATCCGCGGACTCCATTCGAGAACCTTTCAGCCCCAACGGCCATCTGTTCTACGTGCTATGTGGCCTGCCCACTGCCACTTCAAAGAGCTAATCCGTTTGGCTATGTCGGTGACCCTCGTTCTTCTACGGATCTCCTCATTTCTGATTCGATCCCGTAGAGAAACCCCGAGCATAGCCCTTTCCATAGCTCTTTGAGCGACTCTGAGCCTATACATAATAATATAAGACCAATAGTGAAGCACCACGTTTCGGATCCATAAGTCATCACTGGCAACACACACTCCAACCAAACAGACCAAAAGCCTGGGCCGATTTCTATGATTCACACGTCAATCGATTCCGCTAAGTACGACGAGTTTCACTAAAGACATGAAGTAAGCGAAAATCCAACATGGCGACTATTGGACGCCCACAAGAACAAGCATAATGTTTTTATCCCCCGACCAAAAAAGAGGGGTGTTATAAGTTTGACGTGTCTGTCCGTCTGTGTGTCTGTCTGTCTGTCTGGGACATCATAGCTCCCGAACGGATGGAGCGATTTCAATTTAGTTTTTAGATTTCAGTTTTGTATGAAAGGTGAGTCTGGCGCGAGTGTTCTTAGACATGTTTCATAAAAATCGGTTGAGCTGTTTAAAAGTTATGGGGGTGAGAGTGGGGAAAGGCAAACCGAAAATCTGCAAATATAATATATGCTGCGGGGTATCAAATGAAAGCGCATCGCGTCCACATTACATAATATTACGAGTATGATGTTTTACATAAAAGGAAATTAAGAATAAGAATAAGAAAACTTTATTGTAAAATTGTGTTGCATATACATAAGATCTTAAAATGTAGAAGGAATTGGAAAAGGGGGTTTTTCTTAAATTTTAAATTTAGACTTATTAAAGAAAAGTAACGTACTTACCTACATAGTATTAACACGAGAAATAAGGAAAAATTACTAATTCCTACCTACATTCCTAACTATTGTTTTTATAATAAGCTTCCTCATAATGGGACAGAGCTTTCTATTAGTAAATTAAAGTGAGGAGAGGGGCTGAATAAATGGCGGATCTGTGGTACCAGCAGTAGAAAAAAAATTGCCATGTTTTGGAGTTGTTTTATGCGTCCGATCTTAAGTCACATCCGATCTTAGGCGACCCAACTATATATCTATGTCATCTTTAAGGGAGGCCTTTAATGATAGAATAATATGATAACCTTTTAAAAAAAAGAAGTTTAAGATTATTAAAGCTTTATTTTCGAACACCGCGTGAGCAATGGCCGCGGCTTCGCAGTAAAAGTTGTATGAAACATATATTTAATTAATGTCAAGTAGGTGGAACCTGGATAAGGTTGGCATACAGAACCAAATTAAAATCGTAGAATGATTCCACATTTTTTAAGTTTGACTTATAAATCTTTGAATACAAAACAAACAATAAGGTAACTACTAAAAGTCATACGGACAAAAGGACCAAAATATGGATTATTATTTATTTATTTAGGATTACCAACAAATATAAGGTATCTAAATTTTGAAAGAAGAAAGCACTAGAAAATAAATGTTTTGTTTTTAAATTTTAATCCTTTTTAATGTATTTTCTTGTTGGTGGTCCTAATAAACAAATAAATAAATAAATGGGTAGCATGATTTAATGGTTTTACGACAAATATTTATGCTTGAACTGTTAAGTTTTCAATAGGGTGGTACTAATCGGAAAACTCAAAAACCTTGATGGTATCAAGGTAGGTATGTTAAGCTTTTAAAGTTATAATGTTATTAAAAAACATGATAATTTAAATACATAGTTGTATGGGCGTTAATGTTTCGGAGATACTAATATGACATGCCATCATGTCTTTGGTCTTTTTTCGCCTTCGAACTTCGTTTCATGACAAACATTTTTTTATTGTAAATGTTAAACTTATAATAGTTACCTATAAATAAGAACTCCAACTCAAAAAACTCCAAAATTGTAATAACTGATAAAGCTGTGTTGTTCTATTCGCTTCTCCACTCAGTATAAAAACATTGACAATGTTATTTCCTTGATATTTGTTATTTAAGCAATTTAGTTTGTTAATTTTAAGTTGACCTGTCCATGTAAGCTATATGCTTCTAAGGAAATAAACGTTTTGACTTTGACTTTGACTTTCGTTGGTGTAGCTAGTTCTATACTTCAGACCTGGTGCCTTCGTGAATGACGGAATTAAAGAGCTTCTTTCAGGGGCATTAGGAACTACCACTCGAACATACAGACTGATTTCCGGAATATCTTCTCTATAACGGACGGCGCAGTCTGATGTTAGCGGCGACCATCCTCAACGCTTGGTCAGGGTCAGGCATTCGCGTTATCTTGGTAGATGTATGTATGGTAAAGCTCTCTAGTGATATAATAATCGTTAACGAAGTAACTATATAGCTATGGTAAATCTTGGTACAAGAAGTATATATTTAGGAACATTCATTTCTTTGTAATCAATGAATTTTAAATTAACCTTAATTTAGGGATACTCTTTCATAATTAAACTGTATCTAAATGACTTGACTAGGATATAATTAAGCTTAATTACGAATTTAAACTCAATATAAAAGAGTGTTTATATTTTTGGTTTATCATTCTGACGACTGTATTCATATAAAATGGAAGATAAGGTTAAAGTGGAAGAAAACCTTCAAAAATTTTTTTCAGTTTCTGTGAAACTTCAAACTATTTTGGGATCAAATCGCGTTGTAATAAAAGATGGACTTGTTCAACTTCCTACGAAGTGGCATAACTTGTATACTTCACTATGGTTCATATGCGGGACATGTTCACATGTATTCTATGAGATATCTTTCTACAATAGATATTATGGCATAGATAAAATACTTTATGCATGTTATGTAGCTGGCACTGTGTCTATGTACCTTTCATCTATATCGTGTATAATGGTCGCTCGATTTTCGCAACCACAACGCAATATTGAGATATATGCTAATATACAGAATCTTGATAAAATTCTAGGGTTGCAGAATGATACCTATTTCAACACATTTCATTCCAGATGGTTGAAATTCGGGTTATGTTTGCTTTCCACGGTATTTCCACTTTGTTTGATAGTTCACAGTATACAAACTGTAGATAAACCTTGGCTTACATCACTTTCCGCTCTATTCTACTTGACAATATATGTGGATTCAATAAATTTTATATCATTTGTTTATTATATATGCGTAAGATTGAGTGTCCTGGCTAAACTGATAAGAAATTACATGGCCCTACGTGGATTAGACCCCAATGAAGAACCCCCGATGCTACAGCAAATCATTTCGTTATTTATTTATCCAAATATTAACGAAATTGGAGAGCAAACTACATTGGAACCAGGAAATTGGTTACGATGCATCGAGGAATTCTTGAAAACCTATAGAATTATGAACGAAGTTTTTTGTTATCATGTAAGTTAGTAACGTATCACGAGGACGTAAGACTAAGATGTTTGCTATTAGAAATGAGTTTTAGGTATAGACTTCCATTTGTTTCAATTGGAAGTAATCTGCGACCATGAAAACCTCCCCAGTAATACATACAAATGGCTGATGGATGCTGTGACGCTTGCCCATTGACAATGGTTTTGCCTCTACTACGGCTATTTGTTCTATGTTATATATGAACTAAACTAATCATTTATTTATGTACCTTTAGGTGCTGAACATCGTGGTTACGGCATTCTTATGGACCTTTGTTGTAATTTGTGGTATTACGTCAGCACTACTTTCTGAGGTAAGGTATAATTACAATCCTTTGCTGATTTAGAAAAGATATTTATTTGTTGCCAAATCTTACCTTAACATTTCTTTTAACAGGCAGAACCATTAAATGCGGTTATATTACTCGGGGTATGGGTCGCTATGTATTTCCTCCTTTTAACAATAATGGCTATCACAAACGACTGGTTCTTGTATCAAATAAAAGTTATCAAACTGTTGTGCGTTCGGGTTTTGTTCTACGATATTGATGGTAAGCATTGAATTTTTTACACAGCTAAAGAGAGATAGACTTTTTCTAGAGTTCAGTAGAGTTAAGTTATAAATAAAAGAAAACATGTTGTGCCGACCCCACGTAATGTGGGAAAAGGTCAGGAAGATGATGATGACCTTGAGTTAAGATATACCAATCCAAATATTTTATGAAAATATAATCACTATTATTATTGAAAGTAGCACCAGTGACAGAGAAGTTGAGAGGAAATCGGTTGGCATTGTATGGACATAATATGAGAATGGATGAATGTCATGTGACGAAAATGGTGTTAGATATGTGTGTTGATGGATATGTGAGAAGAGGTAGACCAAAGAAAAGATGGATGGACTGTGTAAATGATGACATGTGTAAGAAAGGAGTGAGTGTTGAGATGACGAGTGACAGAGGAAAATGGAAGAAAAAAACATGTTGTGCCGACCCCACGTAGGTAATGCGGGATAAGGGCAGGAGAATGATGATGATAATCACTATTAGAAATAGTTTTAATAAGGTATGTACCATAGGCTGTAATTTTTCTGTGTATTTCAATAATTTATCTTTCTTTTTTTGTTTTCCCTTAAGTTACTGAGGAATTAACTTATCATTCTAAACAAACCCTTAAGATAAGATAAGATAAGATAAAAAACTTTTATTTTGCCATTTACAATTAAAACATATATTACAAACATTTGCGGAAAAATTAAGACTTTAAATGACAAAAACGGCGACCACTCAGCATTTGCTAAGACAGTACTCTGCCATAGCGCTGGTCTTCCGTGGTGACCTTGGCTTGCGAGACGCGGCTACTGCGTCACTCGCATTAACATTATAAAAGTAACATTAGAATTTAATATAATGAAAACAAATCAAATACACATTAAAATACAATACAAACAACTAATGAGACAACTAAAAATAAAAAATAAATTATACATCTAATACCAAAATACAATATAAATACAAAAAACACAGTACAATGAAAACTAAGATAAAGACAACTAAGTTAAAGAGAACTAAGAGAAAGATAAGACATTGAGATCAACTTAGCATACAATTCACAATCCAAAATTATTGTTATTTAAACTATTAAAGAACAGAACGGCTGGCCCTTTCTTTGAAAATCAAGAAACATGCTTTTCATCGTATTTTTAAAAGTATAATATAAATAGTATTTATATTAAGGGGTTTCAGAATGTTTTAATACAAAATGAATTTATATGGACGATCCAATAACTTAACTATATTTCAAAGTATTTATGGTTTGTTTTTATTTTAATTCTAGATATATCCCGTCGTGCAGCGAGCAGGATACTTCGAACTGTGAACCGCACGGATCCTAAATACAGTGTCTATGGCCTGTTCGAGTTGAACTCCAAACTAGTGCTGACTCTAGTTGGAGTGGTAGCCACAAATGTGGTAGTAATTATACAGTTTCTTGTCTCTAAGGATTCAAAATAAATTTCAAAGGACAGAGGAATAAGCCAATATTTATTCAGGATAAAACAATAAGTATAATGTTAAACTAGTATATAATACACAAATATTAATAAGAAACCAAGGCGATTTTTAGCTTCAATGTTCTTTGAGTTATAACAGTAGTCTTGTACAAACATTGATATGCTAACGTTTATTTATTTAAACAATTGAGCAACTAAATATTGTAATGTTGGTCTGTCTGTCTTGATTAAACTTAATATACTTTCTTTAAGTTTCAATATATAAGGTATTCAAAAACATATTTTTATGCAAAACAAATTTATGTTCCAAGAACAATCTTCTCAATTTATATTTAAAACAATGATTGCTAATACCTACGCATTTAGATAATCCTTGCATTAATTAGTTTGCACACTTCATTGCAATTATTGTTTGCACTCATTATTTGCAATAGGTTGTTTCACACATAATAAGAAGAAATAATAAAGATAAATATAAAGAAAAATAGAACTTGATTGTTTAATTGTGCATAAAGAGTTTAATTATAAAAAAATATCCGTTCAGGACATACAATAAGTGGCGTAATTTATTTGCAAAGATTGTTTAACAAACATTTCCATGGATAATATTCTAAATGTGTATAGAAAATTAAGACGATGAACGTAGCTTACCAGAGCGAGATGCGGGACTCGAACCCACGTCTTCCATTATACGCAAGGGCGTTCTGACCAACTAAACTAACCTCGCCAATACGTCATCGCTTCAATTTCTTCTACACTTTCAACTACGTAGAAGTCCCTGTGTCCCAGCAGTGGGAACGTTAATAGGGTGATGTAGATGTAAGTTAGAATTCGAATACATTTCTTTTGCAGGATAAATATTTGTTGGAACTCTGTACTATAATTTAAATTGCCATGTTTTTTTATTACCAGTAGATAGGTTATTTAGAAACCATTACACCGATATTTAATCCTGTAAAGTGGCGATATGATATCTAGTACAGGTATATCTACAAACAACTCTCAAAATTACATTTATTTGTAATCAATGCATTTTAAATTACCGGGGATAGATTATGACTCATAATCGTATTTTAAATAAATTATGATTAATTTATTAAACATTATTTTAATAATAATCTTCTGGGGGAATTCCACTAATCGCGAAAGTGTCTTTAAAATACAAAAACGCTCAATAAGAGCTATGTTTATAATCCATTCAACAGAAAGCTGTGTACCTCTTTATAAGAAGCATAAGTTGTTAACTTTAGCTGGTCTTTATATTTTAGAAATAGCAATAAACCCCAATCTGTTTCAACGTATGTGTAGTAATAATAAGTAATAATAGGTTAGTAGTCCATCAAGATGGGCTTTGCTAAAAAAAAGTGTAGTAGATAAACAATCTAATATTAACTTGTTCAAAAATAAACTTAAACAGATGCTTGTTGATAAGTGTAACTAAAATACTGACGAATTTTTAAATGATAAATTTAGTTTCAATTAAATGAATATAATAGCTTAATTATTTTAATTGTTAATTTTCTTTAGTTGCATTTTATATACATTTGCACACTTATTAATGGTCAAACATGTCTGAATTATAAGTATGTTATTTTATTTTGTCATCTTAAATTACACATGTTTTTTTGCAAATAAAGCATCTTTTATCTTTAATGTTTATTATTGTATTGTAACAATGGTCATATTGTAATAGCACAATATTTAATCAAAATCATTTATTTGTCGTGTCATGTGGTTACATAAAGGTGTTACATTGATTTAATTCCCAAACATGTGCCACGTTGGGTCATTACAACATTGACTTGAGATTAGCTAATAACTAACATATTACATGACAATTTATTCTAGTCGCACTGGAAAAATTGGAAACCATGTGTATGTTGTTTTACAGAACTGCAAACTGTAGCAGTACTATAGTGTAGCTCGCAGTGACTGCAAATAGACTGAGCAGTAACTGTCCGTCTAAAGTAAAAATATCGTACACGGTGGCTTCACGCCGTCCATCCAATAGTATTATCATTAACTTTGCGTTTTTCCTTGATTTGCCTGTGGAGAAAATTGTTATTTTAAAACGACAGTACAAGTCCGGAGAATGATGACGAATTATAAGGAAAAAGTTCAGAGGAAGTTCTCAGTTTCTTTTTTTTTCTTTATTGATGAAGGAGGGCTGGATCAGATTGATCGTAATAGTTATATACCTACAAATGTTTGCATGTAAAACTCACCTTACATACAAAACTAAATTGTTAACATGCAAACTTACAATCAACGCTTCAAACTTATCTTAACTAAATCATATATTTTTTAACACAAATTTAAATAATTGTTTTAAATCTAGTCTTTTAGCTTCGGTCCGGGCACATTCGAAACATGATAAATATCTTCCAGTACCTATACACCATTCTAAAAAGCCCATTTTTAACCCCCGACCAAAAAAGAGGGGTGCTATAAGTCGGTCTGTGTGGGACATCATAGCTCCCGAACGGATGGAGCGATTTCAATTAAGTTTTTTTTGTAAGAAAGGTGAGTTTGGCCCGGGTGTTCTTAGACATGTTTCATGAAAATCGGTTGAGCCGTTCAAAAGTTATGGGTGTGAGAGTGGGGAAGGAAACCCGAAAATCTGCAAAAATACTCGAGTGGGTATCGAATGAAAGAGCATCGCGTGCACATTAATAAATATTATGGTGTTTTACTTTTAGGGAAATAAAGACATTGGATCGGGGGTATTTCTTAAATTTAAATTTATTTTTATGTTAGTGCGTACCTACATAACTTCCTCTTTCTCTTATACCTAGTAATTAAATATGGTGGTATTAAAAAAATATTGTTTACCTTCACATGATAATGTACACTCTGTACATATCCTTTTAGTATTTTCGAGCGTGGATGTTAATTTTCTTGCAGTGAGGCAAATTACCATAATCGTTATTAGGTAGGCTACCGACGAATGCATTATGATAGCGATTGAAGGAATGTCAACGTATATCTGAAACATAGTTCAAAAATAAGTTTATATAAAAATAATACTTTTATTATATTATTCTTAGAAAGCCTACCATTAGCATTTGGTAGCATTTGGTACTTGTATTGTAGGAATGCCTTAAAAATAAAATACGTCCGCTAGTTTGAAACAAATGTTAGTTCCATTGGTTGAAATGAAAATTGAGAAACAAGAACAAATCTACAATATTATTGCAAATTGCAAGACAAATAATAGCTACCTACTTACTTGTAATTTTATTGAGCTTATTATATTCTGCATTAATATAAGCTGCCAAACCAAGGATTGCACTGCGCAAAACATAATCTGTAAAAAGGTAGGACAATTTAGTTACTGTCCTACTATTCAACACAAAAGTTAGGCAAATTCACGTCTATGTTTTTAATTATAGGTACTTAACTTTAATAACTTACCTTTTTAAAATTAGTTTAATAACAAAAAATATAAATATAATCAAGTAACAAGACCCAAATAGACATATATAGTACCAAACAAACCCGATAGACAAACTACATGAAGCCACTAATGAAAGTCCTTCCTTTAAATAACTGTACCGTAGTAATTTATTATTCTATGCCTGTACTTACTGATGGTTGGTAAATGTCCATAAAATCATAGAAGCTGTCCAAAATACACCACAACCCCTGTAGAAGCTCATCAGGCACTTGTTCCTTCGGCTGCCAATTTGAAGACTTGAAATACATCCTCAATTTCTCTAAATCTTCCCTTTGTAATAGCGTCTCGTTTAGATATGAGGCCCTTTGTAATAAAAATCTAAGAATAGTCACCACCAGAGACATTTGAATAAAATTAAGCGAATTAATAACACTGGCTCCATATGCCGTTGGGCAAGATCCTTCAATTACTCTGTTAAACATTACTAAAAATGCAATGAATGCGAGGACAAACAAACTTGATACAACAGCCGTTATTATAAGCAAATCTTTATTTAATCTTTTAGCGTTTCGCATCCTCAGCGTTCGTTCAATCCCTTGCAATTTTACATAGATTTGACTTCCAGGTAGTCCTTGGTAGAAGACGCTTGATATTAGTGTAAATGTGTTGAAACTTGCATTCATAAAAATGCCAAGCTTAAATGGTAAGTCAGAAATGTCTTTATACTTTGGAGCGCAGTAAATTAAGCTGTAGATTACACAGCAGATATTCAACATTAGAAAGATACAGCTGTACAATTTGTATAGAACAGATGAGGGTGTAGCAAATCTGTCTTTGATAGTAACGCCTCGCATACCAAATACTGTAAGTAAGTAGAATATAGGTTGAAATATTTTGATGAATTCATCGTCTAATATGTCCTGGAATGTATTTTTGGTATTTAACATTTCAGCTACGCTTAAAAACTCGTATTATGTGTATCAACATCGGAAAACAATGGAAATTAATTCTAATAAAAACTTTCAATTTTGGGCAGATCGAATTTTAATGAATATTGTCTCAAGGGAAATAAGACCAATTTAATTAAGTTTTGAGCATAGGTACACACGTTGTCATGATTTGAGTAGGTGTTCTTTAACGAATTTATAATATAAAAAATCATATTAAAGTTTCAAAGATACAACCTTTCTTAACATAGATGTTAGTTATTATATGCCAATCCTTAGTCTTTAAACAACAAAAAAATTATTATGATTAGGTAAATGAAGTTTTGGAGGAAATTACTTTATTACACATTGATTTTCTACTGCAATTAAGTTATTTTTATTCAAACGATAAAAAAACACAAAATGTTTTAATATATATTTCAAGTGCATAAAAAAAAAAATACCATTATTTTATTAACTGTATTCAAAAATTCTTGCATATTTGATGAAGTATAAAATATGCCAAGACTCATTCATTAATTGATTGTTCATGTGTGAGGCACGCATAAAATAATTTATTTTATTAAGTTAATTTCTCGTAAGCGCAGTATACAGTGGCGTAGCTAGGGGCCCAAGGGCCCTTGTGCATAGTGAGAGAATCAGGCCCTCCCCCCTCTTACCGCGTAGTTGGAACTTATTGATATGAAAATGTAGATCTTGTCAACACCTTTCATTTGAACCCATAATGGAACGTCTAGGATGTGTAGTTCCATATATTATATGACTGTTTTTGTTTTGACAGCTGTCACTGAAAATGTAGGTCTTGTCAACATTTAAAAAAAACGTAACCAAAATGTAACCACAAGCACCACCAAAGCTGGTGCGACAAAATTCACGTGACCCCGCGATGTTGTATGGTTGAAGTACGTGTGGGCTGGCCCTCATTGGAATATGATTTTGAACTGAAAACAGGAATATCCATCCTTCTCTGATTAGAAATGATATATATTATTTTTTGCTTTATGGGTTCTTACTTACAATCTCTGTACGATCTATACAATATTGAAATTTTTTATACTATGGTATTATGATCGTAAGGTCACGTGATTGTCGCGGAATAAATCTAAATTTGAAATTTAAGAAACGACCCCTATTCCAATGCCTTAATTTCCTTAAATATAAAACAACATTGATACCCCACACTAATATTATTTGCAGATTTTCAGTTTTCCTTCCCCACTCTCACCCCCATAACTTTTAAACGGCTCAACCGATGGTCATGAAACATGTCTAAGAACACCCGGGCCAAACTCACCTTTCTTATAAAAAAAAACTAAATTGAAATCGCTCCATCTGTTCGGGAGCTATGATGTCCCAGACAGACAGACAGACAAACAGACAGACACGTCAAACTTATAACACCTTTTTTGGTCGGGGGTTAAAAAATGATCCTTGAAATGGTCCGTCCTCCGTGAGCGCCAGAGAGCGACTGATGGTGATCAGTTTTACCAAGCGCATTTTCGTGCATTTTGAAAGTATTATTTCACAGGCATTATTAAATCCAAATAATTAATTTTTGCTTTACAATATACTAGTAAATGACGAACTCTTTCTTTTGATATAACTTTTATATGATTTGAAGTTGAAAACTCTCAGTAAAGTTGGTTTAAAAATCAATTTAGTGTCATCTTTAACACATTTTATCCTTTATCAATATAAATCGCGGTAATCCGTGATTTATATTTTTTTCATTTTTATCTTTAACATGTTAGATATGTATATAACATTATTATTATTATTCAGCCCATACTGTCCCACTGCAGGGCAAAGGCCTCCCTACCCTTCTTCCACTCTTATATAACATGTTAAAGATAAAAAATGTGCAAATTATTCATATTTACTTATTTCCGCTTTGCAGCCCCGCTACGTAACTTATTTTTTTCCATAATTTTCGATTAGTAGCCATCGAAATTTTAGTAATTCTTACTTACTTACTGAGATTTTCCGATATTGCTTTTCAATGTCTAGTATAGAGTAAAGGAAGCTCAACAGAAAAGAACCTTATAACAGCTTGTTTGGTAATGATGCGGTAAAATCAATATTAACTCAAAGGCCTATTATAGTTTCTAAAGTAGCTCGTTTGTCAATTTTAACTTATGTTTCGAAAAACGTTGGTTGTTTTTTATTGCCAATCAGGTTGTGAGCTATCATAGATTATAAGCGGTTAGCGTTGTGCTGCAACGTGTGTATCATACATATCTTGTCGTCGGTTTTTTTTGCGAAAATGAGTTTTAACAGAATTTCGGGCCAGATGGATGGTTGTGTGGAATAGAAATCATAGCATTAGTGGTGATACTTGATGAAATAAGGCTGGTAGGGAAATACGAATAACAACAGTCAGCGACACACCTTGCATCAACTACTGTAGTACGTCCCAGACCCAAGAAAGTTGAAAACATCGCCGGAAATATCATAAATAAGAACTGATGCAAGGCAAGAGCGAATTAAAACTTCGAATTAAAAAAAAATATATATTGTTTTATTTTATTTTTGAATTTTATTTTTTTTCAAAGCTGAGGCTAGAGGGCCCCCTGAGCTCGAGGGCCCTTGTGCACCGCACAACTTGGCCCTATGATAGCTACGCCACTGGCAGTATAGATATAATTCGGTTAATTGTTTGCATCTTTATAATATTACGATCATGTAATTAAAAAATCCCGTGTATTATAGTCTTTAGTCATGGCAATTATGAGTTAAGCACTTAAATATAGGTAATTTAGTCATTAAAAATCGCTTATGATGATCTATGATGATAAATCCATGACAATCCAAACTCATATTCATGTCCATATTGGTTTTAAACAAAACCAATTTTTTAACAATTTAGTTATCTATATAATCGTTCATTTTACACAGATTACAAAGTTATACGACAATCTTGTAACACAGATTACAAGATATTTTATTAATTGCCTTACTACTTATGCCTAATGGCTATTTGCATTAGGTAGGTACCTGTAACATTTCATAACTTCATTTTGCTGCTTGAAATCTTCGAATCATGCTGAAAGGGGTTTTAATTGACGCAAACGTATTAAAATGTTTCTCTTACCTCTTAAATATACAATATTTCCTTGGATCCCATCGCACGGTTGTCGAACATGGAGCCATGTACATCCCAAATAACTCACAAAACTTGTATTCCTTGTTTTTATTTGTATGTTCGTTATTTTCTCAAACGTACTATCAGTTGTCTATCTTCAATTCATATTATTATAAAAATAATATTATGTACACTGTGTCTGCTGTTGGACAGATAACTCCGTACATTTCGTATGTGACATGTTTTCTCATGGCAAGGTTCACGAAACAAGACGAAAATATACATATATATACACAATTCCAGAATATTGATCGGATTTTGCAGCTGAAAAATGATTATTTCACGAAATTCCAGTCAAGGCTGCAGAATATTTTGTGTACTTTATTAGTAACAATATTCCCATTAGGTATCATTTACAATGCTGTTGAAGTTGTAGAAAAACCACATTACACAATATTTTTCAGTCCAGTATACTTGACAATGTATGTGGACTTTGTTCTATTTGTGGGATATTTATACTACCTTGTCTTACGGGCATGTATACTAAACAAAACTATAAAGAATTTTCTAAGTCAATATGAAGAACCTAAGCCAATGGAAGCCCCATCTTTATTAATTCGTTTGTTTTTAAATGTTGTTTATCCTAACGCTGGTGTGAATGGAATCAAATATACAGAAGTAGATAAATGGATGAAATGCTGTGAAGAAATATTAAAAGCTTACCAAATTCTTAATAACATCTTCTGTTATTTGGTAAGTTTCCCCTAACACCATCTAAAAATATTCGAAGAATAAGTAGATACCTACTAGGTATTAGTCTACCTAATACATAGTTTATATCAGCACACTGATGCTTAAAAATTGTATACCTACATATAATCTATATAGAATTAATTAATACTTGTGGAGGAAAGGATAGATATGCCATAATACAGGATTTTCCTAGTTTAGGTATCTATACTTTCTGTTATGTAAATGTCATCTCTGTACCACATCTCATCTGTGAATTACTATAGACTTGTAACATTTATGTGTGAAATAAACATTTTTATATTCTTATTATATAAAGTTTCTGTTTCAGATATTTAACATCACCGTGACGTTATTTCTGTGGACTTTCGTAGCAATTGGTGCCATGGTTTCTTCAATTAAAACGAACGTCAGTTAAGTTATAACATCTATCGTAATAATATTTGACAATATAAACAGAAATTCTATTAAATTGAAACAATCTTTGCTTAACTCTCAGACTTAAATCTCAGACAGGCAAAAAATGATAAATAATGCCTATTTTATTATTATTATTTTATCTCTAATACTTTAAAAATCTTGGCTATTTCGTTCTTAGTTAGTAGATACTTCCTGGCTTCATAAATGCATTCTTACACACTGTTGAAAAAAAATTTCCTTGCATGATATATTTAGTTTCAGTTGTATCCACTTATATCAACAATTCTGATCGGCGTGTGGGTTATGTTCTACTTCGTGATGCTCACTGGCGCAACTATTCTCAACGACTTGTTTTTGAATCAAGTCAAACAGACGAAATTGTTATGTATTCGTCTTATGTCGCACGCCTATGATGGTAAGTCTTAGAAATCCTACTTGGCGGATATAATTCAAGTGGTTCAATCAAATTGGTTCTCAAAAATAATCTTGGAGCTCAAAAATAGATTTGGGTGTTCCACAAGGATCAATACTAGGACCTCTTTTATTTTTAGTATAAAAGTAAATCATCATCATCCTGCCCTTGTCCCAAACTATGTGGGGTATTATACATTGTACTAGGTGTTTTGGATATGGTATATAAAGCAGAAAGTGTGTGAATGGCTCGCTCCAGACGAACATATTTTCTTTGTTATTTGAATTGATAGATAAATCATTTATTCGTCATCACAACACAGTAGTTCTAGCCTTCATGCTCCATCTTAGACCACATCGTCACTTTACATCAGGTGAGATTGTGGTCAAATGAAGGCTTATCAATAAAAAAAAAAAGATAGGTAAATAATAAATTAAGTAAATCTAAATTCAAGAAAAACCCCCGATTCCAATGCCTTAATTTCCTTAAAAGTAAAACACCATAATATTTTGTAATGTGCACGCGAGGCGCTTTCATTTGAGACCCCACTCGAGTATATTTGCAGATTTTTTATTTTCCTTTCCTACTCTCACCCTCATAACTTTTAAACGGCTCAACTGATTTTCATGAAACATGTCAAGATCAACCGCGCCACTTCACCTTACATACAAAACAAAATCTAAATTAAGAACGCCTCATCCGTTCGGGAGCTATGATGTCCCAGATAGACAGACAGACAGACACGTCAAACTTATAAAACCCACAGCACAGTACATATTTAATTAATTAACTAATAATCAAAGTGGGCAAAGACAACTACTGAGTGGAGCCCACCCAACGCTAGAAGGCGACGTGGAAGGCCCAGGACGAGATGGCGAGACGAGCTCGACGCCCACCTAACATCGTGGCCTGATTGCCCTGCAATAAGACGGAATAAAAAAAAAAAAAAAAAAAAAATGGTTTTTATTGTAAAAAATTACAATAGGTACATCTTATCGTTTTAACGATGTCTTACAGACGACCTATGCTACATTAAAACTAAACTAGTCTAGGTTTAACTGCACCAAGTATGCGAGTAATATTTTGCATACAGTCAAGGCTACGGATCCTTCTGAACTAATCAGTGACTGTATCTCAGAGGATCCGTATCTCGACTGCAGCTCAACTCCCCCATACTGGTGCATTTATGGGCGCTTCTCCCCGTTACTATGCTTCTGTTATAGTACATAAGGAATGGCTAATAAATAAATATTATTAATAACTGATAATCACGTCATTGGCGTATAAAGTTGATGGTCTACTCTACGGCTTTGCCCGCGTTTTTTAGATTTTATATTAGCAGTTTATCCAACACTTTACTTAAGGCTAAATAACATAGCATTAGTACTTAGTTTTGGGGAAGAATATGAGGAAGATTTTGGGTTTCTTCATGGAAGGTTAAGCGTAAGATCTATGTAGGTATGGCATTTGCTGCGGCCGAGATGAAGATCGCAGTTAACTAAAAGAATCGGTTCAGTAGTTAAATAAATATTTCCAGACAATTCACATAAAAATATCTAGCCCAGTGTTACGGGTCCTAGATATCTGATATACTTAATATAATAGTCATATATACATAGATATTTTTTATTAAGTATACATATTAAACACCCAGACCAAGGAGAAAGTTTCATACGTTACCTCTCAGAAACCACCAGTTTCGTATTCAAACAATGATTAATTAAAAACCAAAGAAAGTATTAACAATGTAAACATAATTAACGCAGTCTTTAGGAATTTTCCTCCTGTTCTATTTAGAAACTATGTTACAGCAAGGTAATATAATTATGTGTTATTTGTTTCAGAGGTGTCTCGTAAAACTGCGAGTAAATTACTACGGATGATCAACAACAGTGCTCCTAAGTTCGCTATATACGGCCTTTTTCACCTCAACTCCAGACTAATTCTAGCCATCATCAGCGTCATAGCGACCAACGTCCTTATGATTATACAGTTTGTTGTAGAAGATGAATAAATTAATTAAAAAAAAATGTAAGTGTGAAGTTAACATTAATCCACTAAGAATTGCTAATTGTTATAGGTATACGTTAGTATTATTAAACATTAAGTAATATTTTTGCCTATCATATTAAATGTCTATCATCTATTTTTAACCCCCGACCAAAAAAGAGGGGTGTTATAAGTTTGACGTGTCTGTCTGTCTGGAACATCATAGCTGCTGAACGGATGGAGCGATTTCAAATTAGTTTTTTTTGTATGAAAGGTGAGTTTGGCGCGGTTGTTCTTGACATGTTTTATGAAAATCAGTTGAGCCGTTTAAAAGTTATGGGAAAGGAAAATAAAAAATCTGCAAATATACTCGAGTGGGGTATCAAATGAAAGCGCATCAGGTGCACATTACTAAATATTATGGTGTTTTACCTTTAAGGAAATCGAATCAAGGCATTGGAATCGGGGGTTGTTAGCGACGATCCTCTAACCTATCTAAAAAGGATCTTTAACACTTGAACTTTTATTATTGTATTATTAACTATAGGGATAGGATTAGACTGTTATTTAACATAATTTATCGATAGACCTTTACCATTGAAACGACCCATCCCTACTGTTCAGTCGCTCATCTTTTTTTTTTTTTTTTTTTTATTATTGATAAGCCTTCATTTGACCACAATCTCACCTGATGTAAAGTGACGATGTGGTCCAAGATGGAGCATGAAGGCCTAGAAGATGGCTTCTCCGGGCCACATTACGAAACACGAAAAAATCGCTTCACGCACTGGCCCAGCCCGGAGGGTGGTGACAAGCCGCGGCCGAAGCCTCCCACCAGAGACTGTTCTTAGCACCACCCGGAGGTCACGTGTAAGGATTCAGAGGGTTACCACTTACGGACGTGAACAGACAAAACCTCCAAATTATTATTATTGTCTATAGCTCTGGCTCTATCTGCCTACGTTCTTCACATGTATTTTGAGATAAACGCGCGCTATAAATTACTGGATTAATACTTATAAATAATAAGTAATAATAGAATAATACAAGCCACCATCTAAAAGGCTACTTAACTAGTACGATACAAAAAAACCTCATTAAAAATATTCCAACCATTTATTACAAATTCAACTACTTATCTAATAACAACAAAATTAAAACCAGCACTCTATTATTACAGACATAGCTTTTGGAACGTATTATGGAAAATTGAGGATACGTCAAAAAATACCAAGTCACCCAAAACGTTCCGGATGTATATGTTTTTAGTAAAAAGTACCTAATAAAAGCTTTTTTACACAAAAATATGCTTTAATTCATGACATTAAACTGATTTGACACATCCTCAGTGAAAGCTTTCTTGATACTGATAATTTTTTTTGTATAGCTTATTAATCTTTCAAGTAACTGAATGACACTGGCAAGTCGTAGCATATGGCAAGCGCGATGCCAATAATAACTGAACTGGAATAATGAAATGCAAAATAACATTGTCTTTTTATTTGATTCTTTCTCTCCTCACCAATACTCTGTAGGAAGAGTAGATACATTATTGTTCTTTTGGTGGTTTGTGTTTTAACAGCATAGTATTGTTATTTTATTTAGATTTTAAACTTGAGAGTAAAGCCCGTTCTCACCAAAATTACCTAAATAGTTACCTAAGTAAGAATTCCTTATCCTAAAGAAATATTTGAAATGTAACTACGTTTATGTTTTGCAGGCCGCTGCCAGCTGAAATGGAGTAACAGCTAAGCGACGCATAATCCTGAAGAACCCGAGAGGCCTGTGAAGACCCCAGGAAGCTTCTGTGCTTTTGGTCGGATATAGACTGGTCACACTAGCGCCACACTAAACGCACAATATACCACCTTTGAGTTCTAAGTGCGGAAATTAGGGCCCACTTTACTATGTCTCGTCTGAGGAAATATCAATTTTTTAGGAACTGTCAGTGAAAACGGGCGTAAAATATTAATTACATACTACATTAAACATCTCCATAAAAAGCTTTTAAAATGCTTTAAAGTTAGTATTAAAATACAGTTATCACATAAGCCGATATAAATATAAGATTAACTGAGAACATTAAGAAAATGTAGGTCATCTAGGCTATCTTTTACTTTAAAAAATAATTATAAGTTATTTGAGTCAACATCTGTTTGTATATGTATAAAAGTTTTTGACTAAGTCATGTTCAAAAATGTACTTTCGCAGCTTAATTATCAATGTCTACACAATCTATACTAATAATTATCTACATTAAGGCACAATTTTGTCGATAACAGATAACACAACTCTTCTAGAACAATATCTATATAAAATATTTAAGATGACATACAACATGGTACAATTCTACTGTAAAACATTTCCAAATATATTATACAGAATGATTAAAGCAGTTTGCATTTACAACTATATACTTGAACACTTTACAAGCACACAAATAAATTAAATATCGTTCTATAAAATTTCCTTTTACCTTTACTAGTTTTTACGGGGAGAAAGCAGAGATTGTTATCATGACTCTATGAATCGAACGAAGCATCATCATTATTTTGTTTTCCTCCAAAATGAGCAATAGGAGATATTACGCGAATTTTAGCGCCACTTTGGCGCGGTTTGTGGCATCATTGACTGGGTAGTAACCTCTATCAAGAAAACTCCTTTCTCGTAACCTGGGGTTGGAACCGTCACTTTACCTAAAATTCAGATACTCTTGGGTAGGCGATCAATATCATTAGAATGGTTACAAGGACATTATCTTGCTTGCTCTTAAATTTTCTAAATAAACATTAGCCGTAGCCGTTTTGCTATTTATGGTTATTTTACCAAGTTTTGACGATTCACAGGTAATTTTAAGGGTGTAAGTTATCACTCGATCTACATAGATGCGTATTTGTTTAAGCGAGTTGTAAAGTAAGGTTTTTGAAGTGAAACTTCTTTAGAATCGTTGTGATTTCAGACCGGATGCAACGGAAATACATCAGGTAAGCCAATCTCAAACGCTAACAAGGTTAAGCAACTTTCCGGAACGCCAGTACTTGGATGGGTGACCGCCCGAACAGAATCTTTTTGCACAGTATTTTTTTATTCATCTCATTCTTTTGTCGATTTACTGAAGTTTCACTTCTACCGTGTGTGAATCGCACACACCGTGAACAGGCCCATATTTTACCAAGTTTTGACGATTCAGAGGTTAAATTTAAGGGTGTAAGTTATTACTCGATCTACATAGTTGCGTCTTTGTTTAAGCGAGTTGTAAGGTAAGGTTTCTTTACTGTTGTATGTAGTAGATTAGTAAGCGAACCGCCTGTCCTCCGCGTACCCCAGCTTGTCGAGCGCGGGCGTGCAGGCGAAGTTGATCATCGGCGGCGGCCCGCACATCAGGGTGAGCACGTCGCCGGCCGGCGCGTAGTGGTGCGCGCTGATCATCTCGTCGTTGATGAAGCCCGTGCTGTACTGCCAGCCTGGAAGAGGGAACAAAACACGTCTGAATTAGAAAACTATCTTTAGGAATAATGAAATGATATTATTATGATTATATTATTCATTTTTCTTTTTTTGGAGGTTTTGTCTATGCACGTCCTTAAGTGATAACCCTCATTGGTTATCACTTACTTTGGTTTTTATGTTAATTTTCTTGTGTCTGTTTGTTTATGCTGTCTACTGTGCTGATTTGTTAATGTACCAAAATTTTTTTTGTGCTGGATAAGCCTTCATTTGACCACAATCTCACCTGATGTAAAGTGACGATGTGGTCTAAGATGAGACATGAAGGCCTAGAAGAAAACACGAAAAATCGGTTCACGCACTGGCCCAGCCCGGAGGGTGGTGACAAGCCGCGGCCGAAGCCTACCACCAGAGACTGTTCTTAGCACCACCCGGAGGTCACGTGTAAGGATTCAGAGGGTTACCACTTACGGACGTGAACAAACAAAACCTGCAATAATCCATAATGTAAATGATAACATACCTTCAGTAGCCCTATCCACGGTGTACCAGACCTGCAGTTTGTTCGGGTTGGTTCTCTGGAAGTTCTCCAACTCCTGTCTAAGTAAGATGTCCTGCTCAGATTGGTTCGCGAAGATGAGTTTCATCTGGGTGCTGTCTGAGGGATCGCTGCAGATGTGCCTGATCAGTTGCAGCATTGGAGCGATGCCGGTGCCACCTGCAATATATTTGATAAGTGTGAGTTGGATCAATAAACCAAGGACCACTTAAAAAAAAAAAACAAAAAAAATTTAATTAAACTTTTACCAATTTAGATTCAATTTTAAGTATTATATTTCTTTCACAATTTGAGTATATCATTGCAACTGACTTTATAACCTGTATTTATGGAAATAAAGATAGGTATATCATTTCATTTCATCAATAACCAAAAACAAGAACTTCATTTTCATAAACATGTATGTACATGTTTGTAATATTAGATCCATCTATTTTATTGTATCTTCAAGAAAAGGTATTTAAAATCTGTTATTAAACCGTTTAAAAACGTTATTACGATTACAGAATATGGTTCAAAATTAACAATCAGTTTACATTGTTATCTGGGTAAATCACAAATGTTTAGTTTATAAATATGGTCTACAATAAACTATATATTTATTATTGACTAGCGACGTTTGCACGAGTGCAGCTTATATCCTTCAGCTTGACTGATTATCAATTGTTGAAAACTGCATTAAAATCTGTTGACTATTTTAATAGAGAACGCAAGCGATATGAATTATACTAAGTAATAAATCTAAATTTAAAATTTAAGAAAAACCCCCGACTCCAATGCCTTAATTTCCTTAAAAGTATAACTCCATAATATTATGTAATGTGCACGCGATGCGCTTTCATTTGATACCCCACTCAAGTATATTTTTAATATTTTCGGTTATTATTATCTAACCCCCCCATAACTTTTAAACGGCACAACCGATTTTCATGAAACATGTCTAAGAACACACGCGCCAGACTCTCCTTCATAAACAAAATTAAAATCGCCCCATCCGTTTGGAAGCTATGATGCCTCAGACAGACAGACCGACACACAGACAGACACGTCAAACTTCACCCCTTTTTTTGGTCGGGGGTTAATAAATAAATGTTTAATGATCAATAAAACTTATTTAAAACGGCGACGGATGAATTGGTAAAGATAAAATTGGCAAAAATACATTAAACGTCATAAATTAAATAATCAAGGATTCAAATAAGAAACAATTTTCCCGTTTCATTGGAAAATCCCATAAAAAGTTATCTGGGTAAATATTTTATATGCTTGAAAGATAAAAGTGTTTAAGTGCATACGTGATAAACATCACAAAAAATATTATCAGGTTATATCCAATAGGTAGATATGATATGTAATACAATTAGTTGACTTTGATGGTACTCGAAGAAAATTTAGGAGTGGTATGATCGAAGGCTTAAATGCAGTAATGCTGTCGACGAACTCTGCTATTGAAGGAAAGGTAATTAGATGAAAAGGGCTAAAAGGCCTAGAAGGTACCGGTTTTTGGTCTGGGTGTTTTCTAGTATGTTTTATGTATGTTTTTACAAAAAAATATATGTATAGTGTAGTATATCAATCACCTAGCACCAAAGTAAGAGCTCTGCTTAGTTTGGGGTTGTGATGCTGTGTGATTAGTCCGGTATTATAGATATTTAATATGATATTTAAATTATGACATGACGTAATAAAAAATGAAATTATATTTTGAATTAACATTTGCACGCCTACTTGTAGGCTGAATACATTGACTTTTTACTTTTTATGATCCGACATGTACTAATAATTTTGTATTCTTGCAAATAAATAAATCTATGTGTTCCATCCTCGTCCACATCGACACTTTCCATCAGGTGAGATTGTGGACAAACATAGATCTATCTCCCATAAAAAATAAATCGTTCAATTTCATTTTATCTTATATATTAAATTCTCGTGTCACTGTTTTCGTTGCCATACTCCTCCAAAACGGCTTGACCGATTTTGATGAATTTTTTTGTGCTTATCCGGTATCTATGAGCTACTATATATTTTTCATTTTGCAAAAAGTTTGCTGGGGTCAGCTAGTTTATTTATATATGTAGGTGAAAGGTTTTGGACATAGTGATTTAAGCAGATTATATTATTGAATAAGCATTCATTACGGGATTAATCGAACAATATCAATCACGCAAATAATCTGAGGCTCAGTTTAACAAAGATATAGATAAAGTCAACTAGTAATTCCGAGAGCGTTTGCACAGAGCAGAAGCCAAAGAAAGAATGACCCCGACTATTAGAACTCTACTTTAAATAGCAGTGCAACTCGTAAACAACCCCTCCACCTGCGGCCACCCGATTGGCTGTTAGCCCGGTCGGCTGACACCGACCGGTACCGGCCGCAAGTAAACGTCGCGCGAAAATTTTAAGTTGATTCTATGCTACTTCACTCGGTACAAACGCACTACAATGAAGAACCAGGACGTCACGCCGTCATATATTTTACCTGCAATCATGTTAAGCTTGGTAGCAGTGAGCGGCGCGGGCGGGTCCTTCCTCAGCTTCTTGACGAGGAAGGCGCCCCGGCCCGCGTACTGCAGGCGGCCGGACGGGCCGCGCACGTCGATCGTCTCGCCGATCTTCAGGCTGTTCAGGTGCTGGGACAGCTTGCCGCCGTCGGGGAACTTGGGGTGCACGCCCTTGAAGTATACCTGGGAGATAGTCATTAATAGTCAGTAATAGTCAGTCAGATATTGATAATATTATTATACGTCACAATTACATTTCGTTTACACTGGTTTTTGAAGTGAAACTTCTTTAGAATCGTTGTGATTTGAAATCGGATGCAACGGAAATGGAAATTGGCTTACCTGTCGGGTAAGCCAATCTTAAACGCTAACAAGGTTGCAACTTGGTAAGCAACTTTGCTCGAAGCCAGTACTTGGATGGTGACCGCCCGAACAAAATCTTTTTGCATAGTATTTTTTTTTTGTTTTTTTTTTATTCTTCTCATTCTTTTGTCGATTTACTGAAGTTTCACTTCTATCATGTGTGAATCGCACATACACCTTTTTTTTAGTACTAATAATGTCAAAACAAATAAATCATCAATTTCAATTACTTAATAAATATGTCAAATTGCAAATACTTTGTCAATAACACATACATTTTAATGTCAAGTTTTAAAAAATAAATTAAACTTTTGTACATACGGAAGGAAATTAATTGGTATGTCAGCTACTTATGATTTGTCAGAGAGCACTCTATGAACTCATAGGTATAAAATGACTGTTTTATGAGCCATCGTTTTAATAACTCCGGAATGTTGGCAGAAGTGAATAATAAATTACATGTCTATGCAATTCTAGAGTTCCTCTGGCTTCATCAAATGAATGGAATCAATAATGTCTGAAATGGCAGTTGGCAGTATATGCCGTAGGTTTGTTTTACATTATGTCATACATTTCATACATTAAGTTTACAGGTTTCAATTCTGCTCTTATTTTCTTTCCAAAAAAACTTTGGTCAAACTGGACAGGGCCGGCAGGTGTATTGCCAGTCTTACCCGGAATACGAACAGTATATCAGCTAAATTTATTGCGTCGTTCAATAATATCCTCAATATAGATTAAGTAATATAACATTTTATAACATAAGCTTTATATTATGGTTCTTAAATTTTAAGGAAGACTATGTTTAGGTGGTGTAACAGATGCATTGAACAGGAAACAATAAATTGCAGCTACTTTATGACAAAACAGGAAAATTAACGCTATTTGGGAAAATTTACAGGAAAAATAAGAAATTCTTCACACACGCAAGGTGATGTATTATATACTAGCTGTGCCCCGCGGTGTTACCCGCGTTATAATGGATTTTCCCGCGGAATGACGTTTTCCCGCGGTAAAAAGTAGCCTATGTTATTTTTCAGGCTCTAGAGATTCTGTGTACCAAATTTCATTTAAATCGGTTCAGTAGTTTTTACGTGAAAGAGTAACAAACATCCATACTTACAAACTTTCGCCTTTATAATAGTAATTATATACAAGGTGGTGTATTATATTGCAAGTAACTCATTATATAAATAATTCCTATATCATCCAAATAATAGTAATTTAAAGACGATACTAGAACGAAATGGTTAGGTAACTAAGATAATAAAACTACCTATATTTCTCAGGTTCAAATAATTAGGTATTAATTATTATAATAACTATTTAGTATTACTATGTACTATTTCATATATATTACATATCTTTTTTTTTAGTTCTAAAAATAGACTTCCACATCGATTTCAATGGCAGCTACCTTTCATTACCTTCTGTTGTTCTTTTTATCAGAATTGGATTTAAACTTAATTTAATAAAAAAAAAATAGTACGGCTGACTTTGATTAACTACTTATTTAATACTAGACTACTACGGTTATACATTATACATCTGTGATAGCCAAACGGATTAGGTTCTTAAATTGGCAGTGGCCAGGCCACATAGCACATAGAACAGATGGTCTTTGGGGAAGAGTTCTCGAATGGAGGCCGCGGATCGGTGAGCGCAGCGACCAACAAGAAGGAAATATGTCCTTGTTGTAGGTACTTGGATAAAGTGGCTGGCTCACGCTGGATGCAATTAGCGACCGATCGGAATAATTGGTCTTGTTTGATGTTGGCTTATGTCCAGCAGAGGGCGTCTAATAGCTGAAATTATGATGTACTAGCTGTGCCCTGCGGTGCTACCCGCGTTATAATGGATGAAGTACTCTTAACCAACAACATATTTATTTGAATAAAGATTAATATTATTATGTTGATACAACTTAAACAAATTATTTCGACCAAATTAGGTACCATAAAAACGGTTTTTGTGAGTTAATCTTAAAAGATTTAACATATACTATCACGGACTGTTTTTTAGATCATTAAAAGAGCTATTATTCTTTAATACATATTTTTTGTGTATCTTGAACCGGTTTCACGGCGCAAGCAACGGAAGGCTTCAAAGATGAACAATTTTTCCCGTTTTTTACACATTTACCACTATATCTTTGCTCCTATTGGTCGTAGCGTGATGTTATATAGCCTATAGCCTTCCTCGATAACTGGACTATCCAACACAAAATAATTATTCAATTCGAACCAGTAGTTTCGGAGATTAACGCGTTCAAACAAACAAACAAACAAACTCTTCAGCTTTATAATATTAGTATAGATATAGACGTGACCTCCGGGTGGTGCTAAGAACAGTCTCTGGTGGTAGGCTTCGGCCGCGGCTTGTCACCACCCTCCGGGCTGGGCCAGAGCGTGAAGCGATTTTTTCGTGTTTCGTAATGTGGTCCGGAGAAGCCATCTACCTTCTAGGTCTTCATGTCCCATCTTAGACCACATCGTCACTTTACATCAGGTGAGATTGTGGTCAAATGAAGGCTTATCGTGCATAAAAAAAGTCTAATAGCTGAAATTATGATGTATATAGAGGTAGATATGCTTTACCTTGATAACCAAGTCCACATATCCGTGCTCCTCATCACTGGATACGGGGGTGTACGCTCTGATGACCAAGTCGTCTCCAATCTTCGCTGACAGGTGAATGTGCTGGCCAATGGGCAAACCTGAAAAAAATATAACACAGACTGAAAATTAATGCTATAGCTTCATAGCTCCTGTAATTTTAACCAATTTACGCTAAAATTGCAATATTTCAAATGATATCAACGAACTAGCGACGACACGTGTAAGAAAAAGGTGAGTGTTGAGATGACGGGTGATAGAAGGAAATGGAAGCAAAAAACATGTTGTGCCGACCCCACGAAGATAATGAATCCCCGTACTGATATATATTTTATTTTGTTTTTAGTATTATTTTGTTCTGTTTAATGAGGAATGTATTATTTTAAATCGTCATTATGAAATTAGGCACAGATGGCTGAGAAAAAATGTTTTTCTCAAAGAAGTATTTAGGTAGGTAATTCGTTCATTGTAATTATATTGTAACTGAAATCTGTACAAATTTACAAACAATAACTCAGCTGCAACAATGCTATGGTAGCTTTTCCAATCGAGAATTTATTTTTATAGCAATTTAGCTGTTTTTTTTTGTAGTTAGGTACAGGTCAACATAACTTATCCTCACAATCAACATAATCTAAAACTAGGTTACTAAATACTTACTTAAAATGGCTATAATCACTATTATCGCTCAAAGAGAGAAAGAGCTATGCGAAGGGTTTCTCTACGGGATTGAATAAAAATGAGGAGATCCGCAAACGCGGGTCACCGACATAGCCAAACGTATTAGCTCTTGAAAGTGGCAGTGGTCAGGCTATATAGCACAAAAAACACAGAAGGTCGTTGGGGCCGAAAAGTTCTCGAATGGAGGCCGTGGATAGGTAAGCGCCGCGTCGTTCGACCACCAACAAGATGGACAGAAGTTGCTGGCTCACGGTGGATGCAATTATCGACCGATTGGACTAATTGATCGTATTTATGGGAGGCTTATGTCCAGCAGTGGGAGTCTAATAGCTGATATTATGAATGGATGATGATGATGATAACGAAGATAAAATTTAGGCTAATCGATGTTTAATGACTTTACATATTTGGAATATAATTTATCTAGCTTATTTGTCGTTTGTAGACAGTCGAAATCAA
The DNA here is from genome assembly GCA_929108375.1 of Gymnoscelis rufifasciata. Taxonomy (NCBI): domain Eukaryota; kingdom Metazoa; phylum Arthropoda; class Insecta; order Lepidoptera; family Geometridae; genus Gymnoscelis; species Gymnoscelis rufifasciata. The sequence goes on along the minus strand of OV815302.1, from coordinate 2,506,857 downwards.
TTAAGTACCAACGTATCTACATTTTTTGATAATGATTTCATGATATGAAAAAAAAATTAATAACTATGATAAAACCATGCCAGATTAAGGACCTACGTACACAGTCAGCGTCAAATTGATATGAGCGTCTATAGTAGTCAAAATAATCTAAAACAAAGGAACTTGGGAAGGAATGACGCATGATTGAGAGTTACAGCATCATACTGTTGTTCTAAGCACCCAATGCGTTTAAAATAATAATATTTATAAATAATTTATTGGTTAAACTTTCATGAAATTTAGGTACATACAATCAGAAAATTTACTAACACAATTTATACAATTATGGTGTAAGGGGGTGTAAGGGGGTTCGACTATCATCTTACGAACTCCAAGCCAACCTCACCGGCCCGTGGTGCATCCTGCTGACAAACAAACGAGGCTCTGGCATCCCATCCACCAACCCGCACTGGACCAGCGTGGTGGATTATGGTCCAAACCCCTACCTTCATGAAACAGACAAATATACAATGTCCCCAAGTGCCCGGCGACCCGGGGGCCACAGCTGATGACAGTAGGCCAAGGCCCCCTATGGTCAGGGGCAAGGTGAATCCCCGGGCGAGGTTCTCAAACTGTCCGACAACTCAGGCTATGCAATTGGATACCGAAAAGCTAAATATTTTAACCTATAATGTCAAAACTCTACGAACCGAGGAAAGATTAGTAGAGCTTGAAAACGCTCTCGAACATATTAATTGGGATATTATAGGTTTAGCGGAAATAAGGAGGGAAGGAGAAATTACGGTGGAACGTAAAAACAACATATTCTTTTATAATGGAAATAGGGGTGGTCAGTACGGTGTGGGATTTTTGGTGTCCAAAAGGTGGAAGACTAACATTAAAGAATTTATTGCATACTCCGATCGAATAGCTGCATTAAAGTTCCATATTGACAATAAAAGTACTCTCACCATCATTCAGGTTCATGCACCAACATCTGCTAGGTCAGACGAAGAAGTCGAAGAATTCTATGATCTGCTTAATAGAGCATATGACGAAAGCAAAGGAACTTGGAACATCGTTCTCGGAGATTTTAACGCCAAAATAGGAGAAAGGCAAGCCCAAGATAATTTCAACATTCTGGGTCCTTATGGCGCAGGTTTACGAAACGTTCGAGGAGAGAGACTCTTAAACTTTGCTTTCGGGCAAAGCTTGAGTTTAAGTAACAGCTTTTTCTTTAAAAAACCACACCGACGTTGGACATGGTTCTCCCCAGATAAAACTACAAAAAACGAAATAGATTTTTGCTTTTCTTCAAACAAGAATATAATAATTAATGTAGAAGCACTTAATAACATCAAATTCAGCTCCGACCATAGACCTTTACGTTGCACACTAAAATTTAACAAAAAAATTCATAGACTTTTAATGATAAAACAAACAATTAAGAAAGTAGATAAAAGTACATTAATTCGCAATAAAGATCAATTTTGTTTAGATTTAAAAAATAGTTTTGCTCTGTTAGATGCAAAAAATACTGAAGATGTTGACGTACAGTATAAAAATATAATTAAAAGTATCAAATTCGCAAGTCAAAAAATCAACTGTATTAAACCCAAAACCAATAAACTTACTAATAAATCAAAATCTCTAATTGAGGAACGACAAAAACTAACTATGTACACACCGGAATATAAAGAGAAAGATAAAGAAGTTAAACGTAACATACGAAAAGACATAAGAAATTTTAACGTTGAATTAGTTAGGATAGCATTAGAACAAAACAAATCTTTAAAAATTGCAATGAGAGGAGCACAACTAGGGAAAACGTCAATTACACAAATTAAAGACCAAAACGGCGTAAAACACTCTGATAAAAGCATAATTTTGCGCGAATGCACAGCTTTTTACGAAAAACTTTACTCTGATAATAATTCCCTAACAGTAACGGATAATAGCATTAATTTTCAAAATATTAACTATTTACGTACAGAAGACGTTCCACAAATAACTGGACTAGAAGTACACCGTGCAATCGTAAGTCTAAAATACGGGAAAAGCCCTGGAGCAGATGACGTCACAAGCGAAGCGTTAAAAGTAGGTGAACCGGTTCTGTTACCTCATTTGACAAATTTCTTTAATTCAATTTTGGAAACAGCTAACTTACCAAACCTTTTCTGTCATTCCAATATAATATTGTTGCACAAAAAAGGCGATAAGTCGGAAATAGGTAATTATAGACCCATTAGTCTAATATCTCACATTTATAAAACTTTCATTAAAGTTCTAGAAAACCGCATTTCAAGCTTACTAGACGATCATCAACCACCCCACCAGGCAGGATTTCGTCGAGGCCTCTCCACCACTGACCATCTCCAGTCTCTCAATCAAGTCATAGAAAAATATTCTGAATTCAAAAAACCAATTTACCTAGCATTTGTAGATTATTCCAAAGCATTTGATAGCATTGAACATTCCGCCCTCTTTGAAGCTCTAAAAAATCAGAACATTCCTAATACATATATCCAACTTTTACAGCAAATTTACAACCATAGTACAGCCGCCATTAAAATAGAATCCACTGGTCCAGCTTTCCCGATAAAAAGAGGAGTGAAACAGGGCGATCCATTGTCACCCAAATTGTTTACAGCCACACTAGAAGAGGTGTTTAAAACCATAACACCCGGTTGGTCGGACAGGGGCATTCAAATCGGCCAAAAACGGTTAACCAACCTACGCTTTGCTGACGATATTGTCCTCTTCTCTTCGTCAGCTGCGGAGCTTAGCACCATGTTGGAACAACTTAACATTGCAAGCCTCAGGGTTGGACTATGTATGAACATGTCAAAAACCAAACTTATGACCAATGCCACAGAACATAAGATCCTAATAGGTGATGAGGAAATCGAATACGTCCGTGAGTATATTTACCTAGGCCAAATAGTATCCTTCCAGAGCAGACAAGATGCCGAAATAACAAGACGCACTGAAAACGCCTGGAAGGGCTATTGGTCCATGAAGCACCTAATGAAAGGCAATCTGCCTCTTACACTAAAACGTAAACTCATGGACGTGTGCGTTTTACCTATCCTCACATATGGCGCGCAAACATGGTCATTGACGGCTCAGCAAAAGTCCAAACTTGGGGTTTGCCAACGGGCTATGGAGCGCAGTATCCTGGGAGTCAAATTAACAGACCGCATTAGGAACAGTGAGCTGCGCTCCAGAACACAAATAGCCGACGTAGCCCAACATGCCGCAAAGTTAAAATGGGACTGGGCAGGACATGTCTATCGCAGGTCGGATGAGTCGTGGGCTAAATCAACAACTATATGGATTCCACAAGACAGTAAACGACCTCGCGGTAGACCAAAGCGACGATGGAGAGACGAACTGGACGCCCACCTCAAGGGATGGATTAATTCAACGTCAGATAGGGAAGTCTGGAAAGAAGGTAGAGAGGCCTTTGCCCTGCAGTGGGACACAACAGGCTAGAAAAAAAAAAAAAAAAAAAAAAAAAAAAAAAAATTTATACAACGTTTCAACTTAATGCAGTTTCAACACGCATCGCTACGCTGGTTTTCAGACAACACCTACGAAAAGTGCACTAATAATTTCACAAGCGGCGATTTAAACTACAAATATCTTACTGTGTACTCACAATGATTTTAAAGTAGCAACGCTCTTAAGGGCCCCTTATACCGCAAATGCTGTTTTTAAAATCAATATGAATCAGTCAAAAATTGACGTAAAATTTTGATAAAAATATATGTTTCAGTTGAGGATCTTACAGAGTGCAATTCGCTTACATTTACACAATAAGATGAACTTCGCTCGATAGAAAAAAATACCAAAGTTGCCTCTTTTTAAAAAACATTTTCAATACTGTGCCTAAAAAAATAAATTTATTGACCTTATTTTTACACCAATCTTTAGATAAATCATTTTTCTAGTGCAAATCGCTGAGGTGCGTGTTTTAGTGTTATTTTCCTATTAATTATGCCTAAATACCTACAAACCCGCGAGCGGCGCGACGCCCGCGGGCTTCGTCAGTCGCGCGGTGGCGCTTACCGACGACGGACCTGTGCCAGTGCTCTTCCCGCCCGACGAGCGACGTGCGACGTGAAAAAAAAGGTGTGTGTGCGATTCACACACGCCAGAAGTGAAACTACAACAATTAATAAAAACCGTAATTGGTTTTACAAGTACAAGGACAACTGCGCGACATTGCCGTCGCGACGGCAATGTCTATTTAGTATTTGGGCCGGGAAAAAGAACTAGTCAAAGTCAAAGTATCTTTATTGCATTATTACATGTAGTTTAAATGGTAGGTATTATATAAGGTTTTGTATCAATGTAATTTGCCCATTGGAGCGTGCAACATTTTGATTAACAACCATTTAATAATAAGAAATTTTAAATAATAATTGTATATAATTAAAAAATAAACATGTCAATAATTTTATAAATCAGATTAAATAAAATAAAATATTAGTTAATGATTAAAAATAATTACACATTACATTTATTTACCAATGGTTTTGTCATTTAAATATTCGGCAACTGTATAATAACATTGTATAATAACAGTACATATCTATAAGATGATGAATTTTGGAAATCAAAGATGGAATCAAAATTATCACACTTTTACCACCTGTCCAATGTCTGCTGCCAGAAATCGTCAACCCCAGACACACTCTTGGTTGCATCTATACGGAATCTGACACTTGAATGCGAATCCCGGTGGATTCGCAAAATCAAAATCCGAAAATAAAGAAAAAGAGATTTTTTTATCGCAAAACATTATTAATTTGCAATCAGGAGCACTAGAACTCTAAATTACAATGAAATAAAAAAGCATTTTATTCCTCATATAAAATGTATTTTTTTTATAAATGAGAATAAATATTGTACATAACAATTGTTTGTTTTCATTTTGTTGTTTGTATTCTTTACCACAAATGCTTCAATCATAATTATCACCTCACTAATTCAAAAAGTTTAGTAAGAAAAATTATGTATACATTCAATACCTACATACCTACTACAATAAACTTTCATTTCAATCAAATAAAAGAATATAGTCAATAAAATAATCAATATACTAAAAAAATACGGTCATTATTGACCGTATTTTTTTATAATTAAAATCACCGTAGCTACTGCATTATGCTGTATTGTGGCGTTCTTGCTGCCGACAAAGTTCGCCGGAGTTCATATCAAGTCGGCTCCCGCGTAACGCGCATGCAAGTCGACTGGGCGAGTAAAATGCCTAAATCTTCGAAACAAGGTGGCCTTAAATAAAAGTAAGATTATTGAATACCTTGGGCTCTTAAGACATTAATTATTATTCTACTAAAACATTTTTTTTGGTTATCTTGTCTACCATAGACGCTTATACCAATTTGACGCTATTTAACCCTATTTACGTTCCCACTGCTGGGACACAGGGACTTCTCTCTTGACGAATGAGATTAGGCCTGAATTAACCAGGCTTGTAACCACCCTCCGGGCTGGGCCAGTGCGTTAAACGATGTTTTCGTGTTTCGTAATAAGCCATCCTACCTAAGCTACCTTCTAGGTCTTCATGCCTCATCTAACACCACATCGCCACTTTACATCAGATGAGATTGTAGTCAAATTAAGCTTATCTAGCTTTTATGCTAAAAAAAACGCTGGCTAATGCGGCTTGCGGCTGCGGGTTAGTGAATGGAACATGTTCTACAACCTCTTTATGGTACTAAGAACATCCGGTTTCCTCACGATGTTTTGCCTTCACCGTTAAAGCACGTGTTCTAATCCGCACATAAATTTCTCACGAAGAATAATTAAGAGGTGCACGGCGGAGTTTGAATACACGACCATAGGAATGAAAGTCGAGTGTCCCACTTAGCCAACACAGCTGATTGTACGCACGCACCTATTATGTATCTACCTATACTAGGAATCTCTTTATTTTCTGGGTGGTTGTAAATAGTATTGAAATCCGCTTGCATTATCATAATCTATTTCAAATCGTAGATGTATGTACCTTTTATTTCAATAACAGGAAACTACAATTTCAAAGTATCATAAATCTTATCTATTTGTGGAATTTATAGGTAGGATTATGTAGGTATTGCTCTTTAAGCAGTATGTATATTGCTATTAGGAAGGCTGGGGTTTTTTTTACATAGCCTAAGTCAGTTAATAGTATGATACCTTAAATAAACTTGAAATATAAAAAAAAAAAACTTTTGTATGGTAGGTGGTTTGTACCAGTTAGCAACAAATACATGTACAATTTATAAAGGTAGCAATGAGGTTAAAATATACATACATACAATAAAATTTATGGCCTCCAACAACATTTGCAAGCATAATAAAATTTGTACCTTACATATAGTGTCATTTTGGTACTTTCAAAATGTTTCATCGTAAGGACAAAGTTGTAAGAAAGTTCACACATAGAGGGTGAGAATAATTAATAAACCATAAAATAAGTGTTTAAAAAAACCGAATTCAACATCTTATAAAATTCCAGGGTTGGGTTCGATTTCTCTGGGATCCCAGACAATGTGACTCAGCAAGCATACCTTCGAATAAACCAAGAATTTTCACAACTAACAGAGATATCGCGTAACTAACATACAAAAAATAAGACATTTCATCATCATCACCCTATTAACGTTCCCACTGCTGGGACACAGGGACTTCTCTCTTGACGAGAGAGATTAGGCCTTAATTCACCACACTGGCCAAGTGCGGGTTGGTGAATGTCACATGCCCTTCAAACTCTTTTAAAGTTCTCATAACATGCCGGTTTCCTCACGATGTTTGCCTTCACCGTTAAAGCACGTGTCTAAAGCGCACATAAATTTCTCAAGAAGAAAAATCCAGAGGTGCGTGGCGGGGTTTGAACCCACGACTTTCGGAATGAAAGTCGAGTGTCCTCCCACTTTAGCCAACACTGCTTTTTCACAAGACATTTAGTACAATTGAAAACATTCTCCTTTCTGAAGTCTGTTAAAATGATATCTTACCTAGCACATGCTCTGGAGTAGGCAGACCAAACCGGAACCTTCTAGTATCATGACTGATTTCCTCTCTCTCAATTAGTGGCAACGGGTACTTTGTATTCGGGTCTACTAAAGCCACCAGCTTCTTTTTACTCTTCTTGGAGCTTTTACCCCATAAGCAGTTGGCGACCACAGTGGTAAGCACCACCACAGATCCCACACCAATGATGATTGGGAAGACCTAGGATTTATATAAATTTATTTTAACACAATTGAACAACAGTAGCCCATACTATAGGTAGTAGTTTGTAATGTTTGAGCATTAAGTATCAGAAGGTTATATTTATCATATGTCAAAAAAAAGGTTGTGGATGATTATGAAATGTTAAAGGAGGATAAATATTGATGGCAATGTGCATAACACAAAAGCTAAATACTAGCAATACTTTCTATTTAGGTTCTTATCTTAATGGATTTGGCTATCATACATGTAGAAGGGATTTACAAACTTGAGAATAAAAAGTGCAATATATTAAAATGTTTAGGTATATGAATAATTTAAGTGCTCTCTACATTCTAGATTAGTTCCAAGCCATCAACATAATAGAAATAAATATTTACATAGACCAAGGGCCATGAGGAACATTCTGAAATAATAAAAATACACTTTAAAATTGAATCTGATCTGTCTAATGTCTAATAAGCATCCCATTGGTTTAACATATACCTAGTTCTTGGTTTTGTTACGCTTGTTGCTATCAAAGATAAAAATTATGTTACGATAAGAGAATGACAGTTCAATTTTCACTATTTTATCTATACATACAACAAAAAATTAACAGCACAATGGTAAAATAACATTGGGTGTTTAATAAAATTGAATTAATAACAGAATAGCTAAAGATGGATATTTACATGAATTTATATAAAAAACAGTAGTATGATGATATACATACTGGAATATCTTCCAAAAAATCTGTAACCGCTGCCTCTAGATTACTCATCTTTCAACCTGGTGCAGTTACTTAGAAAAACACAAAAGCACGTAAAACACAAAATACAACACAAACACTCAGTAATACGAGGAAATCACGAATGACTCGCGAATGACAGGCGATAGACCTTGAACTTAAGATCAACAACACGCGATTGACATGAAGACAAATTACATAAAACATGAGCAAAGTTAGGTTAGGAAGTTATGACAAGAAACAGAAAGGAATCCCTACCAAAGTCTCTGTATCACTCATGCTGAACGACGAAAGCAAAGTGAATGCGATACATGCCTAAATCCCAAGTGCTATTTAATCTAAACTGATAATGTAATCAATTGGTTGTACTTACGATTTTGTAATTGATGTTTGCCGACATTATTTAACAAAACATGCAACTTCTTCACAAAACTTGATGTGCTGTAGTTTTTACTCGGAATGACTGTAAAGTTATTGCATAATTTTATCGATCTGGAGTGTAAGAGAACAGAAAAATTACAATAACTGTTTAGCCACCTGCCGTTGTGCGCTACAATCGATAAAATTATTAACTGTTCAACAGCAACTGAACCTAAAAAACAGTTGTAATGATATTTTGGGATATTTACGGTGCAGACAGCAGACAGTGCCTTGGGTTGAGTTCTAGCAGCTGTAAATGTACCTAGTTTATGATGATGTAAAATAAAATGTCATCACCGCCCTAAATACATTACTCCACAGATATATTACAAAATCTAACGTTTTTCAGCCGTCTAATAGTTTTTACGCTCTGTTTGTTCGATTATTTTAAAAAGAATGAAGAAATACATAAAAATATTAAAAATCGAGGTTACACTGAATAAGGCGCGATTTTTGAAATTGTGCTTTTTTCTTCTTCTTCTTTTATCGTGATAAGAGCACTAAATCAATTATGAAGGTTCTGCCAGTGTCTCAAGTCAAAACTGTCAAATGTTACCGTCAGAATTTACATAAAACTGGATAGTTTTTTTATTTTTGGAAAATGGCGTTTAACTGAGTAACATCTTTTTTACTTTAATAATTTTATTTAACTCGACACTGGCAAATTCTCGCTTCAAGAGCAAAGTCCAATTACAAAAAACTGAACTGAACTAGTTTTTTCGTCTTCTTGTTGATTTGATGGCGCCGCACGGTTTGATAATGTATCAAACCACCAATGTATTTCTTTATTCATTCGATAAAAAGAAGGAGGCATTATAATATCCTAAGTAGTGTAGATTAAATTTTACAATGCGATGTTCACACATTGCCGCAAATACGCGTAGTTGCCTGAGTAGTTGCCTTGTAAGGTGTCTGATTAGATATATCAGGAACAGGAAGCACTCAGGATAGAAACGACTTCACTCAAGAATTTTTATACTTTTATTTTATACTTTGCTATCTAAAATAAACGTTTACTTACATACTGCTTTGTAAACTAAATCTTATGAGGACAGGTACTTATGTACATATCTACGTAAGTAGGTACGAGCTACCTTTAAACTTTTAAATACAAACTAGTTAAATTTAAGATTAGTAACTGCATTTTACAATTTCTATCTTGTGTCCAAAGTGGTTCTATTGAGGACGTCCCACGCCGTTGCATTGAAAAAGTTTAAAGTTGTATTCAAAACATCTGAAGAAGATGATGAAGAATCATCTGAAGATTTATTCTCTATTTCCATTTTCTCCATAATGTCTATAATGCTCTGCATTACTCCGGTTACAAGAACGAAGCTTCCGAAGAAGATCAGCCCAATGTCTTTCCACATGATCCAGTTGAACTTCCCAAGATCTCTGTCCCAGTGGAACATGAGGTCCAGGATAGAAGGCGCTATTAGCCCAAGGAATGAGTAGAAAAATGCGCCTTCCAGACCGATGACTTGTTCTAGTTTCGGAAGTGAAATAGCAGCCACCACTATAATAGAAAAAAAAAACATTTGTATTGTTACACAAGTTGAATTGGAAGTGAAAAAATTGGTGTACCGTATTTTCCGAAAGACGGACAAACAGAATACCTACCTATTTTTTTTATGTCGCCATCTAACTAGAATTAAATATTGGATATTTAATTCTAGTTAAAGACATTTTGCACGATGATTAAAATATTGGATATTTAATTCTAGTTAAAGACATTTTGCACGATGGCGACATAAAAAAATAGGTAGGTATTCTGTTTGTCCGTCTTTCCGAAAATACGGTACACCAATTTTTTTGCTGTATCAATTTTATAAGAAAGTGCTAAGATATAGAGCATCAAAGTTTCAAAATGGGCAAAATTACTTCATAAACTAATAATTAATTTGATGAAATCAATAACGATTGTGCTTTCAATTCAGGTCTCTGCGAATTGTTATGTGTTTTGGAATAAAGAAAGCTTGCTTAATTTACGGGAAATCTGACAATTCATCTGTCACTTAGCTACTCTTTACCTGTTAGTGTGGCGAACACTGCCCTCATAATGCCCTGTCCCAAGTTATGGAATTTCTGAGCCACGTGTCCCTTGATATTCCTCCAGACTATCTCCATGGGCACGTAGAATTGCAGGGTGTACGTAAAGAATATAGCGAATATTATGAAAACTTTCGCCATGAGGCCAGCGCTGAAAGAAAAATCATTAAAGTTATTTAAAAACTTTATGAAACCATTTTAAAAATGTGTCACGCTAGGACAGGAACAGTTTTTTTTCCAAAAAATTCAGCCTATTCGACTCAATGTGTACCTATATTAAATGCGTGATTTGGATTGGGTAAAAATAAAATATATACCTTTACATTTGTATAAACCTATCGGTGTAGGTAATTTTGTAAAATTATATAATTAATTAAGAAAAATAATTCATTTCAAACTTTTAAAACGAGTTTAGCAATTTTCATTAACTTTTTGTTTGCTTGTCAACCATGGGCAACCTGCAATCCTGGATTGCTTAATATCGTCGTTGGAAGAAATAATATAATTAATAATGGAGTTGGAGGAGTCCTTTTAGGAATGCGTTCACGAAGATAAAACCAATCATAGTATGTGTTCGTGAGGAATTTAGTTTTACATATGTCTTGGTAAGGTATTTTAATACCTTATCAAGACATGTATATAGTTTCTAACTTAGCACAGGAGGTTTAAGTCCGTATGACTGCGATAATTATGTAGGTAATATTTTCTTTGCTTTTTAATAAATTAATGAATAAAAAAAACAGATGCCTATAAAAACAAACTTACACTTCATCAGTAGGCAGATTAAGGGTGATGCTTCCTTTAGCATCATCAGCATACTTCACGTAGCCCAGGAAACCCATCAGCATGTACAGTAGCACCACTACAGTCATGGTCATGTTCAGAACGCCAGGGCAGCCTAAGAAGTGCTGGGGTTTCGCCATGGTGTTCTCAACTGGGAGCACTACGCCGATGCCCTCCATCGCGAATATCACTGTACTGGAAAGAACATGGTTAGTTAGGGTTGTCAAAGAATAAATATTCCGGGAAACACCTCACAGCAACACTTACATTACCTAAACCCCATCGTAAGGTGCGGATATTTTAATGTCTCATGAATGATAAGCAAAACTCATTCATTTAACTTCAGTCATCCATATTTTTCAGGATTCTTGTTAAAAGATAATACCGATATGGTGTTCAATGTCTTTCATCATTGAAATCGGCTTATTCCCAGTTGTAACAACACTCACGGTCTCCACTGGCGACAAGCGAGAAAAATAATTTTATTGCCAGTGGAGAAGGGTGGATGATTAAAATCCCAGTTTTTACCACTGGTTAGTATCAGTGATTATGATTAGACTAAAACATTCGGCTTGGCTTGTGAGGTTAGGTTAGGCCTCTAGGACGATGTTTGAAATGGAGTACAACATTTTAGACATTAATAAGTATAAATATATACAAGATTTACCCGATAAAAAGCGGCAGCTTTCTAATCTCTATGCTCATAGGCCGATCGTCGATGCTGGGGAAACCCTGACAGATGTAATACACGCAGATCACGAAAGTGGCCACAAGGAGGATGTTGGCGAACCCACTGAACGGGGCTAGGTACTTCAGGTTCTTGATCTGGGTGAATATGAGGAGTGGCACCAGGAACATGAGACAGTAGTGCAGTTTTGTTATGCCTGTGTCTTTGCCGTGAAACTGTTCAACGATCTGGAACAAGAAGTAAATAAATATTAATATTTTTGTATAAGTTGTAATGTCCTAACGGGGCTCATGTAAGGGTATATAATAAAACTTAACACCTGAATTGTAACCACATGAAACAACGAATAAATGAATATGAATATTTCCAAATAATCCACACAACATCTAGCCCCGTGTAAAGCTCTATATAATCTTCTAATACAGGTACTAGACATTTGATATCTATCTATATATATAAAAATGAATCCCTATTTCCCTTGGTCACGGCATCACGCCTGAACGGCTGGACCGATTTCGCTAATTCTTTTTTGTTTTGTTCGTTATTATCAGGAGAACTTTCTTATGAAAGAAAAAATTAAGGAAATTGCGCGGAAAATTAGAACATTTAAAATTACTTACTCAACCACCGAATAAAATTATTAAACTTTTTTAATGTAACCTTAAGACATTTGACATAGAATTGACTGAGTGCTACAAAAATAGACAAAGAGGATGAAAAAAAAAATTACGTTCAATATTCATAGTCATTACTATCGGGTCAGCTAGATCAACCTAACAACTTTATATAATAAAACAATTAACTTAATAAAATCAAAAATCTGCTCATTTATGGCGTCTAAGGCGGAACAAAGTTCGCCGGGTAAGCTAGTACTTAATATAATAGACATACTTACCTGTAAAGATATTTATTATTACCATACAAAATAAAGAATAATTTACATCTGTGAACTTGTATGGATTATTAGATGATGCTTTTTGGTTTATATTTTGAGCTTGTGACTAGGCAGACAGCTAGGTAGTCGTTCCCAAACCTACATGAACTTACTCGTATAAATGGTGTGAATGGGCTACATATTTTCTAGGTGGAAGCTTAATAACCAATCGTCTTCATCATCATAATTTCAAACCTAGGACGTCTACAGCTGGCTTAACTTTGCAACTTCCGTTATTGTTCAATACAATACAAATCATTTATGCATAATTAAAACATTTACTTACCTACCTAAACAAAACACATACAGAGAAATAGCATTAATTATTATTTGTATTCAGAATAGGGTAGATGCCTAAAAAATAAAAATAAGTCCCTCATTTCGATTACCTACTTCAGAAAATTTAAACCCTATTATTATCTACCCTATACCTCTTTTCTTATATTCTTATAATTATACCCTATATTCTTTTTGCTTGCAAACGAAAGCAGGCCTGGCGCACTCCGCGCTAAAGCGTCAAAACATACCTACGACGCGCTGCGGACAGTTGGCAGATAGCCGGTCAGGGTCAGTTACGCGTCCTTTCGCAAGCTTTTTTTATTTATTTTCATATTTTCTACGATAAAATTTAATAACCGACAATTTAAAGATGGTAAAAAAGGCATTAAAATATGTTAAAGTTAGCCATTTATATTTTTCTCACTGATTATTATGTAAGTATTATGCCATTATTACTTTGTATGCAGGTCGGTCAAATAAAAGATAATCAGTATGAACTATGTATTTTTATTTATTCGGATTAGTAAATCCGGGCACATTATTACATTACTGTGTTTGTTTAAATTAATACAAATCACCTGGTCAGCTCCTATAGGTACTGTAATACCATAATCTGAATAAAAATAATTATAGTTTGCTTTACTGAAAGTAGAAGAGAATAAACTTTATGATTTTAAGGTGTTGGCTATCTTGTTCGCGTCGTATTTCATTCAGATTTTATTTACGTATCCTACCTACACATACACACCAAAACAAAATATTTACTTTCATAAACAAGGTACCTAACACTAACAATCTTCTTAGATAAAAGTGCCTATATGCAGATATTTAAAAAAGTTTAATAGTTCTCTAATCTACCACTTTCTACTAAGACCTAGCGTAGGTTTATTTGAAACGTCATTCGTTTACAAAAATAGAGTAAAACACACCTAGCTGGTAATTCAATAGTCAGATAAAAATATTCTTGTTACAACCCTGATGTCGTCAGAAAAGGTAAGGGTTACGCGATAGAAAGTGAGGCAACTTCTAGGTGAATATAACAGTAGGTAAATAGCGCTGTGCGATTTGAATTGAACTTAATTGTGTTGTAGAAATGCTCGCTATTCCTTTAATTGATTTTTCGGAGTGCGTCTTCTGTTCTTGTACTATTATATATTCTGTGACGAAAGCTCAATTCAATTCCATAAAATTGGACTATGCGCTTGAAGCGTCAGTTTGCCAGTGTCGATTTAAATAAAATTATAAAGTGAAAAAGATGTTACTCAGTTGAACGCCATTTTGCGTATAAAAGAAAACACGAGACGACATGCATTGAAGATTGGCATGATGTATTGTATAATACTTTCGAGCAAAATGTACTATATGCATACGTCAAAAGCCATTCCGGAACTATGTTGTCTTATATCTTGGCACTTTCTTATTAAATTGATAAAGCAAAAAATAGTTAACCAGTATTGGAGTATGGACGAGATAACATAGGGAAAACAGATTGGGTAGGGAGGTACCTATTTTTATATAGTCATCATGATGTTGAGGATATTCAAATGTCGACGCCCCCCGCGAATAATCCGGTAATCGTAAAAGTGTAAATGTTCAGGAAAAATAAAAAAACATTTTTCCTTAATAACTCCATTTAACAACAAGTATCAGAGACTTTTTATATCGCATAAGGAAGCTAATTTTTTTAGTTATCTGGTTATTTCAACAAAATTTAACTAGGCCCATGGGCTTCCTTATAATTTAGCTGGATGCATTTTACTATATTAGTGTACGTGAAGGTCTGGTCAGTAATGTCACTTACGATATTGTTCGTGTAAGTTTATATTTTCGACGGCAACAGTAAAATCTTCTTGCGATATTATTCGTGTAAATTTATATTTTCGATGGCAATGGTAAAATCGTGTAACGCTATTATTCGTGTAATTTGTTTTGTATACTGAACATTTGTAAAAGCCAATTATGTGGTTATTCGATTGTTTGAGAGTAACGTACATTTTATTGTTATGACTTTTTACTGTTTATTCGAATAGTTTACTAAAGTATTATTTGGTGATTTTTATAGTATATTTTATGAAATAAAGCCTTAATTTCATGAAATATACTATAAAAATAAAGGGCATTCTAGTAAACGAAACAACTTTGGTTAGTTTGAGAAAGCACGATAGTTATTAGTATTATAAAAAATGACACTGCACTGAAGACACGACTATTACACTTGATTACACAATCATGAAAATTATAATATCCTATTACAGTTAAAATTCTTAATCAGAATCCTCATCGTGACCTGATTCAGTTTCACAAAAGCTTAAGTTCCTATAAAATTGTTGATAATGGTGGGGAATTGCTTGGGAGTTACACAGGCTTAGGAGATCGTTATACAGAGCTTTCTTAATAGGGAGGGGCTTGTCGTATGCTGGCTTTAATTCAATACTTTCAATTGATTTGGACACCTGTTTCTGCCGTCGCTGTCTACTTCTGCCTGCATCGTAATCCAATTCAATATCCTGCATCCAAACCTAAACGAGATGAGGAGTTAAAAGTGGAACAGATGGATTTATCAGGTGATTTACGTATCCTGAGAGAGGAAATTGCAGATCTTAAACAACACCTAGCATTGGCCGTTAAGACCATCGTCTCTTATGAGTCCAAACTGGAAAAGTATGCCGATCATGTACAATTTATACATAATAAGGTTATAGAATCAGAAAGCCGGTATTTTCAACCTCCGCTTGGGTCATCTGACGGTAACTAAACGTTGGTCGCTCCAATACAACTAGTTGAGACTCCGTTGTCGTCCGACGAGTTCCCGGTGTTGCCACTTACTATGCAGCCGCTTACAAATAACCATAGTATACGAAGAGCAAAGAGCTCTGCGGTGTCTAAGTTTCCTATATCGGCAAACAATACTTTGTTGGTGACAAACAATAATGGAAAGGGCGATGAAACCGAGATGACTACTTCTACGAATGTTCGAGGTTGGACTTCAAATAAGAGGCTCTCCGAAATAAAAAAAGGGGAGAATAACATGTTGAACGCCATCGTGGCTGTAGAAAGGAAAAAACACCTTCATGTCTGGTTCTTACACCCTGAAACTACCGTGGAAACCTTGACAGATCACGTTCAATCTGTGTGCAAAACCTCTGAGGTGATTACTCATCGTTCGTAATAGGTGTTCCTGAAAGCGCTTACGAGCTTTTGTCTAATGGTTCCGTATGGCCTGTGAATGCTGCGTTCTCTGAATGGCAGTGGTTTCGAAAACACACAGCAAATCGCAACGCCGTCAAAGCACAAAAACCACCTTCGCTCTAAGCCTCGCCCCCAATATGCGAGTATATACTACCAGAATGTACGAGGATTAAGGACAAAACTAGACTTGTTTACCCAGGGCATGCTGGCATCGCCAGAAGACCTATTCGCGATAACTGAAACGGGTTTGAATGACTCGTTCAGCGATGGCGAGCTTATACCTCCGGGCTTCACTGTTCATCGTTGTGATCGTGCGGATGGACGGAAACAAGGAGGCGCTTTACTAGCCGCGGCCCCGTCCCGCCTAGACTTGAGAAATATTGCACTATCCATTAATGTAAATGATTTCGTATTTGAACTTGTATGCTCTATGATAACAGGAAAGAGTAAAAACCTTTTTGTATTTTGCGTTGTATACATACCTCCTGGTAGTAAAGAACAAGAATATTTATCATTGTTTAAAGAAATCGAGAAGTTATGCTCTCGTTATCGTAAAATGCTAGTTGTAGGGGATTTTAATTTATACTCGGCCTCAACTGATATAAATAATTACTACGAGTATTTTGTTGCTTACTGTGGATTTCATCAGGCTAATAATATAATGAATTGTAACGATCGAGTTTTAGATTTAGTTTAGTCCAACTTAGATGATTTTGATATAGAGGTAAATGTTTGTAATAACCCGATTGTACCAATTGACAATCAACATCCTCCACTTGTTGTAAACTTGAGATATTTTGATAGTCACCGGCTGAGTGGTGAACCCTGCCATACTTATGTTCAGTCTGGGAATCAAAGATGTCAATGGGATTATAAGAGGGGGGACATGCTAAGTCTTTATACTGAAATCGGTACTATAGACTGGTCGATGTTATATAGCATGAAAGATATAAATAGAGCTGTACCATACTTTTATTCATTAATAAATAATGCTATCGATAGGTCGGTGCCGCGCAAGGATAACTATAGTCATAAAAAACGTCCCTGTTATCCAGATTGGTATACCCGTGATATTAAATACGAGATAAAATCTAAGAGTGAACTGCACAAAATATATAAAATTAATAAGAATATAAATGATTACCATGATTTCTCAAATAAGAGAGCGCTTGTAAAAACAATGATTAAAGAGGCTTACGATGCATATATATATACGTTACAAAGTCGTTTTTCTAAAGATCCGAAGTCGTTTTGGACTTTTATAAAATCTAAAAAGTCTAAATTACGCCGCTCTTGTATCATTAAAGAGGGAAATGAGCTGTCTCCGTCAGAATGTAGTCAAGAATTTGCGAGCTATTTCCATTCAGTCTACAACGATAAACCTCCTAGACTTGATGTTGCAGAGGCTATGCGCGCGGCGCGGCGGTAGGAAGCAGCGCTCAACGCGTGGTAGTAGAGCGCTTGACACACTCCGATGTCAAATTTGCACTGAAAGTGCTTAAGCCGAAGTTGTCGTATGGTCCTGATGGAATTCCATCTTTCGTTGTAAAGGATTGTAGAGAATTCTTCATAAATCCTCTTTTGTATATTTTTAATCTTTGCATAGAATCCGTTGCAATAGGCATAACCGAAGTAAGGAGCCACTCGATAGTGAATATGGCTGGATATCGTTTTCTAAATAAAACCCCGAATAAACCTGTACTAGCACTTACTTAGATAACGAAGAAACCTTTTTACCCGAATAATATCGTAACAATGTATACTGTCAAATCATATTGATATTTTGTTTCGTAAAGATCTAAAACCATATTATTCGTTTAAAATAATTTTGAATTATTTTTTATGGAATATACGCGTAGTTTTTCATATCTTCGTAAATAAAGATAGAAACATTCTGAAAAAAATTCACATGGTGTATTTTGACTTCTAGATGCCGAAAAACGCATAACATGAAAAACCCCGTAATAGGTCATTACCGGATTATTCGCGGGGGACGTCGATGTATCTACTTCCAAAAGTTACCCGATAGCATTATTTTCGAGAACCATTTGGGCCGAATAGTCAATATTAACTACAAAATGGCAGATAGCTGTGTAAGTAAACTATTTAATAACCGGTTTTGCGCTATGAAATGTCTTCCATTAAGCAATTTGTTACGTAAGAATGTAAAATGGTTGTGTGTCAGTGGGTAAGTTTGGATAGTAAGCTTGGTTACGCAAATATGAATCTAACTAACATTGAATGCAATGCAATCTAATGTATTATGTTATAAACATCTATAGAGTACAGGTCAGGAAGTCAATTCTCACGCCTATGATTATGATAACGAATTTCCTATAAAACCGAATATAAATTCAAATTAATAATTATATTATTTATATTATATAATATTATTATTTATACTATATTAATAAATTCAAATAAAGGTTAATATAAATTCTTTTCGGTTTTCTTACGAATCTTTTTAATCATATACACATGGTACATAAAACAATATTTACCGACTTTAGGTTATAAATCAAATTCGTCAAAAAATATAATACCTATGCGCAAGAAATGCCAGAATTTCCAAGGGGTTCCAAAATTTTTGTATGGAGCCTGTTTTGCGGCTAGTGATGAAACTTATGTCAGTCGACAGTGTAAATGCTAATAATTAAAGAAATCAAATATTTTAGTTTTCTGAGATGTTTGGGTCTTAAAAAGATATGTCTCCGATACGTAGATAATTATTTGTTTAACTTCAATGTATACAAATGATTAATGATACTTCCAAATTAGCAATATATTTGGCACGTTAACATTGCAACAGTGCCACGTGGCGAATTTGCGGTTGTCTGCCAGAAAAGTGATTCAATGTTGGAAAATATCATAACTCAGTGTTATTTTCATGTCAAATTCAATCCAATTTACGTTAAGAAACCGTTTCTTACGTCTAGCAGAAGCCTTTCATTTAGGTACATAATTGTAGGACGTACTCGTTTAGGAAAGGTGTAGGACAACCAGTTGGTTAGGTTAGGGTTAAATCATACATATAATAGGTAGAACGAGATTTTAGGTCTTATTAATTATGTATAGTTACATGTTAGCTGTAACCCGCAAAGTCCTGGTTTTATAATATCCGAAATATTTTACATTTACCAAACGTTCCTTTCTTATTTCCTTACATAACCATGAGCTGGTATCCTTTTATTTGTATATTTGAAGAAGGTGTCCAGCAGTGGTATTTCTATGGTTACAATGATAATAATTATGAGAATTTTAAACCCTTCCCTTTCGAAAATAATAACCTTATATCTTATTTAATACAAGTATAGATAGCGCCACAGGAAATACCATCTCATTAATTTGTAGCGCATATTCAGATGCCAACATACCTGTTCCACTGAATCCACCAGCAGTAATACATAGACGGCGCAGGCGCCAAGTATGGTGAACGCCATTGCCCAATCTATAAATATCCTGGAATGACGAATAAATCATTAGTCATGGGATCTTCTTTTGTCTGGTGCGAAAGGAGGTTGAAAGACTTTGGGCTTTTTGACAAAAATCTAAATTTAAAATTTAGGAAAAACCTCCGATTCCAATGCTTTAATTTCCTTAAAAGTAAAACACCATAATATTTTGTAATGTGCATGCGATGCGCTTTCATATGATTCTCCACTCAAGTATCTATATTTACAGATTTTAGATTTTACGTCCCACTCTCACTCACCCCCCCATAATTTTTAAACGGCACAACCGTTTTCATTTAAAACATGTCTGAGAACACTCGCGCCAAACTCACCTTTCATACAAAAAAAACTAAATTGTAATCGCTCCATCCGTTCAGGAGCTATGATGTTTCAGACAGACAGACAGAAACACAGACAGACACGTCAAACTTATAACACCCCTCGTTTTGGTCGGGGTTAATAATAGACTTGAGACTACGCTGCGCTAAACCTCCTTTGCTTTGGTTTACAGGTATTACAAATACTTCCTCGATAAGTAGGTACCTACCCTAAAACCTGGCAGTAAAGTGATGAAAATAACTTGAGATGCATCCTAGCTAAAAATTTAAAACATTAGCCTAGGAGCGAAGGAATCTCGGAGATGTTATCATCGTGCCATTTATTTATATACACTCTCTGAGCATGTAGTTTCTCCACACGACGATGATATTACGGCAATGCGACAAGGTGGTTGAGCGAGTGATAGCATCGCAGCGGGCCTGTCGCTACTAACGGAACGTGGCGCTCTCGCTAAGAAGTCCCTTTGTCCCAGCAGTGGGAAAATAGGGCGTAGATGACTCATCGCGATTTTGAGTTATTAAAACTTTACAAATCAGTAGATATATTTTTGGTGATGGATGTACAGAAATTTTGAAAACCAAGTTACTCACCAAGTTTTTTAAATGATTTAATACTTATTAACTGCCTGTTGGCTAAGTGGGAGCACACTCGACTTTCATTCCGGGAGAGAATGCTTCTAGCATTAAGTCCTCCTCCATACATTGTTTTTTGTGCACAAAGTATAAATTAATTAATGTTCTGAGAACTTTACAGAGTTTTAAGGACATGTGACATTCACCAACCCGGACTTGGACGGCCAGCGTGGTGATTTAAGGCCTAATATCTCTCGTCAAGAGAGAATTCCCTGTGTCCCAGCAGTGAGATCGTTAATAGGGTGATGATAATGAATCTTATACCCTACATATATCTGATTATCAACGAATAGCAGCAGCTGCTGAATAGTTGTAGATACTTTTCTTTGCTTACGAAATACAGTTTGCAAAGATTATTTAAGTACCTGGAAGCTTTTGAAAACTTGCGTAAACTTTGAGGTCCATGAGCAAATACTGCCTCCACGGTTTCTGCGTATCCCAGAGATGGGACTTTGGCCACTTTTGACACATCCTGTGATGTTTTTACCTGGAAAGGTAAGAATAGGTACCATAAGTTTTACACGCGTCACTATTATTACACTTATTAAATCCCTTTTCTATATTCATGTAAATGCACACAATTTTTAAAATAAAATATTTTTATTCTTATTCCTAATTCATGTGCAGAATATACTAGACGTACCGCTCAGTGTAGGTCTATCAGTAATTTTTATGCTTGTTGAAATTTTTGGACCTTAATATGACTAAAAACGGGTAACATACGATGATTTGACGGTTTTCCGATATTTCGACGCTGTTGCAAGCGATCCGTCAACAACTGAAATCCGTCAAATCATGGTATGTTACCCGTTTTAAGTCATAATTTTGTTAAAAACCATGATAATTCAAAAAGATTTTAAACCTGTTTTTTTTAAATAAAATGCTCATAAAGGTTCTGTGTAATTTAAAGTTGTATTTAATGTTCCCGTCCTGAAAATCTCTTGAATTTAAGCGGATATTCAATAGCTGAAGAGAGAAAAATGTGATTTTACTCCAGTTATCAGATACTAGATTTTCTCGTCGCGGCGACATATTTTCGACATATTTTCCAATAACATAGCCTTCCTCGATAAATATCCCAACTAACATTGAACCAAATATTCAAATCAGCCACTCGTAAGTCCTGAGATGAGCGCGTTAAAATCAAACAAACCCTCCAGCTTTATAATATAGTACATATAGATTTTGATAAATATAAACTTATCTCCACCAACTTGACATATTCACCAATAAATATACGCAGTGTGTACAGATATATCCTAGAATGATGGTGCCGAAGATGCCCACAACAGTCCCGGCATTTTTGAAGGCAGCTGGCATCGCAAGGATTCCTGAACCAAGGGAGGACTTCAACAGGTTGGCGAATGATCTGACGTCACTGGAAAATAGAAATACAAAACTTTTATTTACGTCAGAATATTAAAACAGTATATCAAATTTTTTTACATATTAATAGAATAAATATTTCCAGACAATTCACACCACAACATCAAGCGCCGTGGTAAGCTCTAAGCTTATGTTACGAGTACTAAATATCTGATATCTATATAAATAAAAATGAATTGTTGTTCGTTAGTCTGATTAAAACTCGAGAACGGCTGGGCCGATTGAGCTGATTTTGGTTTTAAAATGTTTGTCTAAGTTCAGGGTAGGTCTAAACGGTGAGCAAATAAGGAAAAATTGCCGGGAACTTTTTTTACCCGTGCGACGCCGGGGCGGGCCGCTAGTAACTAAATTGAAATCGCTCAATCCGTTCGGGAGCTATGATGTCCCAGACAGACAGACACGTCAAACTTACAACACCCCTCTTTTTTGGTCCAGGGTTCATAATTCATAATTCATAATTCATTTATTTGCGAGAATGTTTGTACAATAGGTCTTAAATCTAAATTAAATGTCCATTAACACTCTACCTAAACAGGTGTGCAAATCTCTAATAATTACAAGTTATTATCTATAATATAACACTAAAATATACATTAAAAAAACTAATTTAATAATAAGAATAACGAATACACATTAATTAATTGAAAATTTAATCATAATTGGTAATTAGGTTAAAATTATTTATTGGGTTAAAAATGAATAGATATTAGCTGATTCTCAGACCTACTGAATACACATATAACTTTGGAAAAAAACCAGTAAAGTTTCGGAGGAGTACGGTCACTAGCATTGTGACATGGAAATTTCATAAATTATAAAAACTTTCCAATACTTACGAGTTAGGATGTTCTAGCTTGCGATTAGCGAAAGGGTCATAATTGTCATCTAAGTCCTCCTCCTTACACTTTGTGTTGATTGTGCTGATGGATATCGTAGATGGGTATATCACATTGTCTGTTATTACAGCTCTGAAACAAATAAGAGTTTATATAGTGTATATAAACATTTCAGAAAAATCCACATAGACATCTAGCCACTCTCTGCTTGTGTTTCGGGTACTACATCTGAATAACTTAATATAATATACATTTATAGATATTTTTTAATATTATTATTAAGCACCCAGACTAAGGTAAAAGTGCTTGCAGAACATACAAACACTTGACCCATCGAATGACGAATCGAACCCGCTACTGCTTGCGCCGCGAGCGCGCTTTCGACCACCGCACCACTGAGGTCAGTAATTTTTTTTTTTTTTTTATTGTCGATCATTTGACTACAATCACACCTGATGTAAAGTGACGATGTGGTCTAAGATGGAGCATGAAAACCTAGAAAGTAGATGGCTTCTCCGGGCCACATTACGAAACATCGGAAAAATCGCTACGCACGAAATTCTACTGCTCAAGCAGACTCACAATAACAGATGACCGTACATATTTGGTAAAATAGTAATAAGAAATAAGAAAATTTTACTGTACAAATTGTGTGGACATGAAAATCTTAAATAATATCAAGTATCAACAATTTGATCCACTTCGGACATACAATATAGTAATAATTCAACACATAGTTTAAATTATAACAAAAATTACAAAAATCTTACAGTTCCTACATACTAAAAACGCTTCGAACAAAGTACCTTATATTTCGTTCTCAATTATAGTGTTGAAATGGGTAGAGTATTTTGTGAACATCAGTCGAAATATGGTATTTGGTTTGTTACATACTAGCTTTCCATGCCACTGCGTTGCCCTTTAGCATTTTCGATATAGAACACTGATTGGTATTTTCAAATCTGTAGTTTCTGAAATTAGCGCTTTAATCAAACAAATTCTTCAGATTTATAATATAAGTAAGCATAGATTTAAAACTAGAACCAGACTACTAAAACTAGCTCTAAACAGTACGAAACAAGAAAAAGTCTCCGCTGGAATTATTATGTACCTCTGTCTAATTCTTCTAGTTTAGATTATGTGAAAATTTAAGAAAAACTCCCGATTCCAAAGCCTTAATTTCCTTATAAGTAAAACACCATAATATTTAGAAGTTAGGGCACGCGATGCTCTTTCATTTGATACCCCACTCGAGTATATTTGCAGATTTTCAGTTTTCCTTCCTCACTCTCACCCCCATAACCTTTGAACGGCCTAAACGATTTTCATGAAACATGTCTAAGAACAACCGGGCCAAACTCACCTTTCATAAAAAAAAAAACTAAATTCAAATCGCTTCATCCGATCGGGAGCTATGATGCCACAGACAAACAGACAGATAGACACGTCAAATTTATAACACCCCTCTTTTTTGGTCGGGGGTTCAATAACAGATTATGAAGGAAACAGATGCACATCCATACATACAGGCCAAAAATCATAACCCTTTTTGCTTCGTCGCAGTCGGGTAAAAATGATTTATTTCGTTTTGGTTTTCCATTCAGTTTTCACTATTCTATGGTTTGGATTACGCTACTAATGAATAATTTTAACCTGAAGGATATAATCTAACATAAGCGCATAGGTCCAACATTCTCGATCTTCGTGATGTATCGTAAACGTATCGACAATTTACACCAGGCGAGATTGTGGTTAAACATTGTATCTTTATCTAACCACATGTCATAAATAAACCTGTTGGTATGTTTTATTATTAAGAATGCAAGGAAAATGCAAAGCATTATGATACTACTATATTAAGTGAGATGTTTAAGATGATAGACTCTTCATATACAAGAATATAAACATATTTTTTGGAGGTTTTGTCTGTTCACGTCCGTAAGTGGTAGCCCTCTGAATCCTTACACGTGACCTCCGGGTGGTGCTAAGAACAGTCTCTGGTAGTAAGTTTCGGCCGCGGCTTGTCACCACCCTCCGGGCTGACCAGTGCGCGAAGCGATTTTTTCGCGTTTCGTAATGTGGTCCGGAGAAGCTATCTACCTTTTAGGTCTTCATGTCCCATCTTGGTCTTCAGACCACATCGTCACTTTACATCAGGTGAGATTGTGGTCAAATGAACGCTTATCGAGCATAATAATATTTTGAAATGAATCGTAGACGGACTATTTAGACTATTGAAAACCATGATACTTTCAAAAGTTATCGTCGACAAAAGTAATTTTATGACCTCATGCTCTTTCTTATTTATGAACAGATTCTCACTTATGCATAGTAATTTGCTATTCATCGCCAATTCTTTCACAATACGGACATTTACTAAATGTGTATCAAAATTTTTTACTTGTAAATATTTATTTTTATTGTTTTAAGTGGGTCCTATTCATAAAGATTAGCAAAAGTGAGCCAAGGTGATTCATAATCCAGGCTAATTGTATGTATGTGTATAAATATATTCTGTTTATTTGTTGTCACGGAAATTCTAATTCTGCTTTGAGACAATGCCAGGCCATAATTTATTAGATCATTAATTCATAACGTTATATCAATCATATTGATGAGACATTACATTTTCTCGGTAAAGTTGGTCATGTGACGAAATTTTGACTTAATTCTAGGTAGGTTACATTTGTGATACTCTATACTCGTAATAAGGTGACATAAAAATAGTTAAGGGATTTCGTCAAATATTATCCCCGGAAAATCTTAAGTATGTACAAAACCTAAAATATTTTTAATAAAATAAATAACGTAGGTATGTATGTTATCAAATTCCTCTTTGAGCACAATGTAAAAATATTAATTGGTGCTCAAATGGGTATACCATTTTGGCGCTCAATGAAAAGATGCTCAAACACAGTTCACATGAGAATACATTTTTATCATCATTACCATTGTTATTATTGTTTGTATTAATAGTTTGTAATTTTATTGTTTGTTAAAAAACTTGAAATAATAGAAATATTATCTAATGTATAATAGAAACAATGTTAACATGTTGGTAGATGAAAATGACTAGGCATTATCCCACCTTTTATTTACAAAGTATTTGTTTAAATGAAGTACTTAAAAAAATAAACTTTGCAGATTTATGGCGTCCACTGGATGGGCATAAGCTTTTAAGTTTTCCAGTCTAGTGGCCTACATCCACTTTGAACCCGCGGCGTTAAGCATGTCGTCCGTTCATTAGTGAGGACGTCCTACGCTATAGTATAAACACCACGACAATTTCCCTATAAAAAAGTGAAATTAATAAATAAATATTTCCGAGCCATCCACACAACTACATGTAGACTTCTAGTAAGCTTGAAGCTTGTGTTACGGGCACTAGACATCTGATATACTTTTTATAATAGACATACTCGCACATAATAATATATAGATATTTTTTATACATATTAAGTATCTGGGTGCCACGGAGAAAGTGCTTGAAGAACATACAAACACTTGAACCGCGGCGGGATTCAAATCCGCTTCCCCTTGTGCCGCAAGCGGGCCTTCACCCACCGCGCTACTGAGGCAGTCCAATATACAAATATGTACTGCAATAAACCGAATGCATGGCTGAAAACGTACCTACTGAAATACTTTCGCTTGGGCGGAAACTCAAGGCCGACGTATATTGAATTCTCTAGGAATGTTTGACTTCTTCGCTTTAACGTCGTTGCTATTTTTTGTTTACGCGTATCCCAGACAATTAATTGCTGATGAAATTTGTAGTAGACAATATTGCTTTGGAAGCAGGTTCAAACATCTTTAGGTGCGCTTACACAAATATGCAGCATGGGTGTTTTGTGTAGGTACTTTATTTAGATAGTGTTTTTAACATAATCGTGTTTTTTACATACTTACTGCAATAGCATAATAACCTATATTATGTTTATTACTGTACGTCTGAATTTGTTATTTTGACGTTATTTTAGTATTGGGTAATTATTAAATGTGTTGAACAGTGTTGTGTTAGAAAATTACTTCATATTATATACATTTTATAATTGTAATTACGATTTTTTGTTGGATTATATTTTTGTACTAAACAGGTTGAATGCATAAGCTTAGATCACTACAGGAAATTAAAAAAAAATACAAGATAAAATAAAAAATAAATAAATAGTTTCGGACTAATCACACAACATCACCTAGCCCCAAACTAAGCAGAGCTTGTACTATGGGTGTTAGGTGTCTGATATTCTACGTAGATAATTGAAATGAAATGAAATAGTTTATTTGCAAGAATACATAATTAATAATACATAATCAGATCTTAAATAATAGTTTATGTCACTGTATTCAGCCTGCAAGCAGGCGTGCAAATATTTTGTCAAAACTATTTATTAAAGATGTCATAATAAAAAATTACATAAATTTATCATCATAATTCAAATACTCATTCACATTATAGAAAAATTTGTCAAACAACCAACTACATAATCTGTTCTTAAAAATAAATCCATTTAATTGTTTTAATGATTGTTTTAGTAAATACATAGGTACATACAATACATAGATGTTTAGGTATTTGGTCTTTTGAGGGATTTTGAGGCTTATGTCGTGCAGTAGGCTTCTAATAGCTGAAATGATGAGGCTGGTGATTCTCTGTAAAGTAAATATTTCTTAAGTATAATTTGTAGCCATAATGTAGATGATACCACGTAGGTATAAAGATGAGACGAATGATTACTAAGTGATTAAACTTATCTTGTCGCAGTAACAAAATGTGCTTGTTGAAAGTGTTAACCGTTGGTGACGTACCCAAAAAAAAAATATATTTCAGCTATCTACATAGTAGAAACATTTATTTTGTTTATGCGATAGTTAATGAAATTTGCATTAGAGTTTATTACTTTTGAATCAGTTTCAAACATTTCAATGTGTATTTATATTAAGTGGCGGCAAGGTTGTTTTGTGTATTTTATATAGCTAAATAAATTTTGAAACTATCATGGTTATCAATACAATAGAATAATTTAATATAATAGATTTATAACGGGATATTTACCATGATTAATTTGTCTTTCGAGTTTCCCCATATTTCGGCACAGTTGCATGCGCCATGATCACGGTTGAACTGAAGCTGCAGCGATTTGGGTAACAGTTTTAATGGCAGAAAAAGCGGTCTACCCTCTTTCTCAGTCTTTTATTACGAGCAGATGCATCACTAGAGTTGGGACCTGTTTCACAACCCCTCTAACACACTATAGCGACACATAATATTGACGGTGTCCGTCAAGACAGTCAAAGTTACAAGACAATTATTATAATCAATTATAATAAATATCCCGTTATAAATTGATATAGTTAGTTCTTCATATGACTATGTTTAAACCATACTGACTACTCCAGCAACATAAAAAACTGCCTAGGAATAGTTCATATAGAGCTGAATATATGTAGATGCATTAAGTACACTTTAATATAAACGCAAAAATACCCGTCGATCCAAAGTTTTTTTTTTAGCCAAGGTCAAAAGTACAAATTAAGGATTTCTTCAGTTAAAGTGGTGTCTAACCCACTTTTTTTCAGTTGTAGACTATTCAATTCTAGTAAGTAGTATCTGTTTTTTTTTTATTTATTTTGATTGGATTATTATATGAGGTAAGACTGTAGTAATAACTACAATGTGTATACTCGTAATTGTTCTATATTATGATAATTGACATGTTTGAATGATAGATTTTTTATTAAAAGTTATAATAATTAAAACACATCTTTATGAGTGATCTAGGGTTAATTGTGCGTTTTTATAAATCATTGCTCTCCGAAGGACAAAGAAGGCTTTGTGTTTAATCATTATTTACTATGTCTCGAGTGGTTTGAATTAGATAGTGTATCTATATAGTGCTTACGTTTACTACTTCAAACAATCTTACACTGAGATTAAAATAGTGGCGTCAGTGAATTTAGCGTATGGCAACTTTGTAGCTGGATCGAGTATTACTAGATCTTTTCACCAAATGTTTTTTTTTGTTTTTTTTTTATGATTGATAGGCCTTCATTTGACCGCAATCTCACCTGATGTAAAGTGACGATGTGGTCTAAGATGGAGCATGAAGACCTAGATGGCTTCTCCGGACCACATTACGAAACACGAAAAAATCGCTTCACGCACTGGCCCAGCCCGGATGGTAACAAGCCGCGGCCGAAGCCTCTCACCAGAGACTGTTCTTAGCACCACCCGGAGGTCACGTATAAGGATTCAGAGGGTTACCACTTACGGACGTGAACAGACAAAACCTCCAATGTTGAACTGCCTCCACAGCTGGTCGCCCATGGATTATCAGCACTTACAGCTGGAACGTCGGAGAAGATACCAGCCAGAAAGAACAGCTCTTCTGCTTGAAAATGATACCACTCAGTTTGCTTCCGTAGTTATTTTTTATGGTACAATGTAGCTACCTCGAGCTAATCAACGATACAATAAAATCACCATCATTAGCATAGAATACATATAATAGGGGTTTACACTCAGAGATGTGATTAAATTAAGTTTATTTAGCAATTATTTATTATTATGGATTATTATTTTTATTTATTAAATTAGGCTTTGAATTATTAGCAAATAGATTGCTTAGCATGCTGTTATTCGTCGGGATCTACTTGCTAGTTATATAAAACCTGTTATACATAAAATAAAAATAATAATACAAATACCTAAAAAATCCTTTTATTTCTTATTTTTCAATAGAAATTCGTTACAAAATCATTCACACGCAGTCTACAATTTATAATCTTATTAATAATTCAACAATATATATTATTTTTTCATTAATTCTAATCTTATTTTAATTATAAATAATATAATAAAATTCAAAAATAAGATTAATAAAAATTGCATGTAAATAATTGTTATAATTAAAACATTCTATGCTAAATTTATTTCTATTTGCGAATGAAAACGATTTAACGAGGCTAGTAAAGTTAATGAATGCAATAAAATAGGAATTATTTTTTAATTGATAGATAAAGCAATCATCAAATAATCTATGGTATGCAATGTTTGACTATTAAAAGGT
Source organism: Gymnoscelis rufifasciata (assembly GCA_929108375.1). Classification (NCBI taxonomy): domain Eukaryota; kingdom Metazoa; phylum Arthropoda; class Insecta; order Lepidoptera; family Geometridae; genus Gymnoscelis; species Gymnoscelis rufifasciata. The sequence goes on along the minus strand of OV815302.1, from coordinate 2,476,849 downwards.
TATGTCAGTTAGGCAATAAAATAAAGAGAAACTTTAACAAGAACTTTGATGTTTTTTTTATATTGACAAGAATTTAGGTAATTACTTATTTTTACAAAATAGTAGTCATCCAATGGTTCAAGAGATATTACAATTTCAATGTTTCCATAAAACCTTTCCTATTGTAAAACCTGTGTTAACTTTTTTAATTATTTTACCACACTATGTTATTATTTATGTTTATTTTTCATTTGTTTCAACCTAACTTGACTGCTAGCTCTTCGGAGGTTCCAACGGAAGACCAGCGCATTCTTCACAGCCCGCATTATGCTGAGTTGGGACCTTTTTGAAACTAGATACCTACATTTAAATATTCTGTAATCGTTAGATCAATAAAATTAACTGTCACTATTTCCCTGCATGTATTTTTATGTATTTAATTCTGAATAAATGATTTTGTATTTGTATAAAATACAACCGACTTCTGGTTTATTGTATTATATTGTATAGATACATATTTTATATTATACTTGCTTGATTCTTATAAAATTTATTAAGACCTATTGCGAGCCCCAGCCCCCCTTCTTATAAAAAACAATCATAGATATTAAGATGGAAAAGTCCTAATACATACACTAAATAAAAATAAGACAATTTGAGAAATTCAACTTTATGAAAATGCAACATAATGCCAATTCAACTTTTTGTAGACTCAACATTTTAAGAATGCAACATTCAGTTTCTTTGCACTTTTTCATTCAATTAAAATTTTTTTTTTGCCTCTGTATTTTACAAAGAGGTATAAAATGTTTTGTTACATTTTTCGAGTAGGATCCGAAGCCCTAAAAGACCTATAATATGAGTATAGATTATAATTTGGACATGCAACTTGCCGAATATGAGACAAAAAAGGGTAATCAGTAGATAGTTAACAAAACCAGGCTATTAATTTAAGACCTTGTTCTTGGTAATGCTCTAACCGGTTCTATGAGTCAATGTGGAGCCTTTTGTGATTAGACTGATGATATGTTTAAAGAATGCCGATTGCACGATCTCGATGCGGAACTTAAAGACTATTAAGTACATTACTTATGTACAAATACATTATAGTTAGGTACATAACTTAAGTACAAATGCTTGTATATAAAGCTTGATCTCCGATTTCCGTAGTATATGTGTACTTATGTGGTTATAGGCTGTTCATGTCGAACCCAAGACTTATATATGATATCTTTGATGTATGGAGTTTCATAGATAAGGCAAAATTACTATAACATAAAGCTTCGGCCAAAACTGCGCGACTGCGAAGCGGGGGCGTCTGCCTCGCGTCGGACAGTAAGTAGTTTTCATGCAAAAAAGTTCCCGCGTAAAAATCTTTTTCCGAGTTGCTGACGCGTAGGTTTGGCTTTAGCATTAACCTCTATATTACAAGTTTCGTTCTGAATTGAAATAAGAGCCTGCGTAGTTGCAGGTACAGTATGCGTCTCTAACTGGTAGCCCTCTTGCAGAAGTAGTTTCTATGCAAAAGAGGGTACCAGTTAGCGACGCATACTGTACAAATTTGTTGTGAACATAATAAAAATATCTACAGATGGTCGTACATTTACTAAATAGAGAATAGAGGTTCCCTATTTTACTGAGACGTTGTAAATACATTATAAAAACCCTCTGGCATCGAACCAGCAACCAACCACCAACCAACCTGTACCCAACAAGTTATAGATAAGCGTAAGACGTCCCCCAATTAGACTGGTCAAGGCTGCTGGGTCACAGTGGTTGCAAGTCACAGTGGTTGCAGGTCGCTTCCGACTGGCATAACTGGCATTTTGGACCAGGTTTAACAGGACTAGATCAATCCTATATTATTTGTAAGTAATTTATTAAAGTAGGTATTTTATTAACTCGAAGTCATAACAACATTCATATGTAAAGAAAGTAGTAGGTACTATAAAATATGAAAAATAGCATAAAATTATTTTTTCGTTGACGTAAACAGAAGTAACCGTAATCATAAAGAAACACATTCGCATATTTTAAGCTTCACTGCGTCGAATTATAGCGAGTAAAATTTTTAAAACACTGGTTATCCGCTCTGACTTTGCAAGGTCGCATATTTTAAGCAAATACAAATGAAAACCTTCCTCAAAAATCATATTTATATTCATTAATTCCTAGCTTCATGTGGTTACAATAAAACCCATGAGCCCAAATGGGACATTACAACTTGAACTTACATTTAGATGAGTCTATACTAAGTTTATTCCTTAAATACTCTATTCTCTTTTGCTGAAAACCCATGTATATTAATGTTTAGTACCTACTCTGTTTAAAATATCTACAGACAACACATAATGTAAAGAAGTATGATAAAATATGCACAATATACATATATACGTATCACACTCATTATTTACACTTATTGTAAATTAAAGTAAAATTCCGCGTCTGGCTGTACATTATGTTCATGATAAACTCAAAAACGACTGAACGGATTTATATGCGGTTTCCAGGAACAGGTAAAGTGATTGAAGAGGAAGGTTTTTGCATCCATGCAAAGCTGCAACGGGCCAGCTAGTCTATTTAAAAAACTAGCAAAACCGCGTTGTTTGTGCATTAAATTATATTTTATAAATTTTACATATGTTTTCCAATCTTTTAATTTATTCTGTCATTCGGAATCGAGACAAATGCAACATACAAAACGCTCCAGCAATCGAGTTATTATAAAACATACACGTCTTTATTTTACATATCCAAAAGAAACAACAGAAATAACTCACGTGGAGCTGAATTCCTTCATATTGTAACTATTCGACATTATCACAGATTCGTCCGAACACAGCCACTGGTCACGATTCGTTTTTACTCGCTTCTTTATTCGCTACGTACGTCGACTCACGCGCAACATGTTGATACTACTGGCAGCTGATGGGTGATAATCGGCGAATCGGTGGATGCTTTGGCAATACCGCGCGAAAGTTTTCGAAGACTTATGAGAGGAGGAAAATATACGAAAACTAGCGTGGTATGTGCTAAAATCTTCGAAGAGAAGCGGTTATCATGCAAGCATGCACAAAATATTATGGTGTTTTTCTTTTAAGGAAATTAAAGCATTGGAATCAGAGGTTTTTCTTAAATTATAAATTTAGATTTATTACATTATTAAAATGACGGTACCTAAACGGTTCGAGATGCAATACTTCCCGTCCTAGTCGAAACTGTGTTAAGGCAAAGTGTGTTATGATTCCCATCCCATACAAATACAGGTCATAATATTAGTGCTAAAATCTTCGAAGAGAAGCGGTTACCATGCAAGTTCAAGGTTTTACCTTAAACTAATTGAAATAAATGTATGTAATTTAAATTATTAACAGTTAAAGCCTTCACCGTGAAACCTTGTTAGTTAAAGGTAGTCACTTGACTTTCATTCCGAAGGTCGTGGGTTCAAACCCCGCCACGTACCTCGGGATGTTTTTTCTTGAACAGTTTATGTGAGCTTTAAACCTTCTTTAGCGGTGAAGGCAAGCATCGTGAGGAAATCGGCATGTTTTGAAAACTTTAAAGAGATTGAAGGACATGTGACATTCACTAACTAGCACTTGGCCAGCGTGGTGACTGGTGAATTAAGGGCTAATCTCTCTAAGAGAGAAGATTATTTTGGTAAACGTCACATATCTTTCAAACTTTTTGAGGTTCTCACGATGTCTGCTTTTACCGTTTAAACACGCACATATTTTTCAAGAAGAAAATTCCAGTGGTTCACGGCGGGGCGTGAACGCATTATCTCGGAATGAAAGTCTAGCGCTGTGCAATGCCAACAAGGGTTAGAGGAGGAGGTGTAATTATTTATTTCATTTATTTTTCAACTGTTGGTCCACAGCTGGGCTTGATCTGCTGGTCACTCACAAAAAAACAACTTTCTCCGTAAAATTTGACCTTTACCGTCAATCTAGTTGCTGGACGTCCTACGCTGAGTTTTCCAATCCGCCATCGTTTCCTTTCAATATATTTTCAGGCCCTACGGCTATCTGATTTCGTCTATACCTATTATAGACATATGTTAATAATAGAGGTAATAAATAATAAGAATAATAAATTGTATTATCATTTTACAAAAACATAGCTTAGATAATTATATAAGTATCTTGTTACAAAAAAATATGCAAACTTTGAATTATAATTTAATATAAACACTATTTTTAACTTATTAATCATATTTCTTCCAAATAACCTTCACAAAAAATGATGTTAACTTAACTATTTTTAACCCCCGACCAAAAAAGAGGGGTGTTATAAGTTAGACGTGTCTGGGACATCATAGCTCCCGAACGGATGGAGCAATTCTGATTTAATTTTGTTGTATAAAAGGTGGGTCTGAGTGAGTGTCCTTAGACATGTTTCATGAAAATCGGTTAGGCCGTTTAAAAGTTATGGGGCTTAGAGTGGGGACGGAATATAGAAAATCTGCAAATATACTCGAGTGGTGTATCAAATGCAAGCGCATCGCGTGCACATTACAATATATTATGGTGTTTTACTTTTAAGGAAATAAAAGCATTGGAATCGGGGGTTTTTCTTAAATTATAAATTTAGATTTATTACATTATTCAAATGACGGTAAACGGTTAGAGATGCAATACTTCCCGTGCTAATCGAAACTGTGTTAAGGCACAATGTGTTATGATTCCCGTCCTACACAAATACAGGTCATATTAGCGTGTACGAAAGCTTGTTCGTAAAACGCACTGCTTTGAAACAATAGGAGTTAATAGTGACGGGTGATAGAAGGAAATAGAAGCAAAATGCGTGTTGTGTCGAACCCACGCAATGTGGGATAAGGTCAGGAAGAAGATGATGCTGATGAGTATTCAAAATAACATGTCACAAACAGCAATTCAACTAAAATGTGCTTGCTAATTATGTACTAGATGAAAAATCCTATAAGTGCCAATTCTAATTAACTCAATCACACTCAATTTGTTTACTTAAACAGATCCTATACCTAAGATAGTTGTAACAATGTGTTTATTTTAGTAAGCTTTAATCATTTAGCAAATACAATTCTTAGTTGAGTGGTGATTAAAAAGTCAAAAAATCAAAGTCAAAACGTTTATTTCCTTAGAAGCACATGGCCTACATGACATCGACCTTTTCATGTATTAACTCAACCCAAAATCATACCATTACCATACTCAACCTAAAGAGAAAAGTATTGATAGCAAAGCAATGCCTTATATTTGGCAGACATTATTGTTATGAAAGTGACTAAGAAACTAGTATACTATTCAATTAACACTTTTCTTTGCTTTCCTTTCCATGATTTAAAATTATTTTCTGAATCCTTACACGTGACCTCCGGGTGGTGCTAAGAACAGTCTCTGGTGGTAGGCTTCGGCCGTGGCTTGTCAGCCCTCCGGGCTGGGCCAGTGCGTGAAGCGATTTTTTTGTGTTTCGTAATGTGGTCCGGAGAAGCCATCTAGCTTTAAGGTCTTCATCCCCCATCTTTGTCCACATCGTTACTTTACATCAGTAGAGATTGTAGTCAAATGAAGGCTTATCTACTTTAAGACAAAAAAATACTAATCAAATTTATTTTAATGTCTAGTTTACTCCGATTTTGTAAATTATTTCTTGTGGAGCTCATGGTTTGATACCGGGATAAGCCGCGAAGAGTGGGAGAAGGGAAGAGAGGTCATTGCCCAGCAGTGGGACATTAGAGGCTTAATAATAATAAATGACAAAAGAGCTCAGACAAAGAATGCGTTTCTAAGTAAATACTACTAAAATCACTTTCCACTGCCGTGAAAGTACCTACAGTAATAAACCGACAGCGATTTAAGATACGTTTGGAATTTGCTCATTTTTCTAGAACGTGAAATTGTTTGTTCTCGCACAGTTCTAATAATAGTTACTATAGTTACTAGCTATTCAACACGCGGCTTTCCTCGGTTTATTATTAAAAAAAACATTAGTTGTGAACGAAGAAGAAGTAGATCGTGTTACAAGATAGCGAATGTTTTTAACCCCCGACAAAAAAGATGGGTGTTATAAGTTTGACGTGTCTGTCTGTGGGTCTGTCTGCCTGTCTGTTTGTCTGTCTGCCTGAGACATCTTAGTTTTCAAATGGATAAAGCGATTTCAATTTACTTTTCTTTGTATCAAAGGTGAGTTTCACGCGAGTTATCTTAGACATGTTTGAAAATCAGTTGACCCGTTTAAAGGTTATCAGGGTAAAAGTGGGGAAGGAAAACCAAAATCTGCAAATATACTCGAGTGGGGTCTCAAATGAAAGCGCATCACGTGCACTTTACAAAATAGTATGACTTTTTACTTTTAAGGGAACTAAGGTTCTGGAATCAGAAGTTTTTTTAATTGTATATTTAGATTATTATTTTAATTTATGTGGAGGTCCGCTTGCGGTGCAAGTAGGGGGTTCGATTCCCGCCGATGGGTCAAGTGTTTGTATGTTCTGCAAGCATTTTCTCCTTGGTCTGGGTGTTTAGTATGTATAATAAAAAATATCTATCTATGTATGTCTATTATATTAAGTATATCAAATGTCTATTACCCGTAACACAAGCTAATAGCTTACCACGGGGCTAGATGTTGTTGTGTGGATTGTTCGGCAATATTTATTTATTTATTTATTATAAGCCCCCTGTGTCCCACTGCTGGGCAAAGGCCTCCCCAATTTTTTCAACAACTCCCGATCTCCGGCCTCTGACTTCTCGCCAGTCATGAAGAAAACTGTCAAGCTCGACCCGCCATCATCGCCGAGGTCTGCCGCGTCGCCTTCTCGCTGGGTCTGGGCGCCACTCGGTGGTTATCCTTGTCCACAGCTTTTCTGGCATACGGCAGACGTGACCAGCCCAGTCCCACTTCAACTTTGCGGCTTTTAGAGCTACGTCTGCGGTTTGTGTCTTGGAGCGCAGGTCGGTGTATCGGACTCTGTCCGTACGTTTGACCAATATGCTGCGTTCCATCGCACTTTGAGAGACTTTAAGATTAGACATTAGACCTTTAGTTAGGCACCATGTTTGCGCACCGTACGTGAGAACGGGGAGAATGCATACATCCATTAATTTGCGTTTTAGCGATAAGGGGAGTTCTCCTTTCATTATATCGCCCATGGACCAATAGCTCTTCCAGGCATTACTTGTTCTACGGCTTATCTCTTTACTTTGCCTGTATTAGAAAGATACTGATAGGCCCAGGTAGACATATTCGCGGACGTACGCAAGCTGTTCTCTATACAACGTTACGTCGATAAGTTACGTTATGTTACAAATTTAGATTATTTATCAAATTTGTCAACGATTCCGTGGTGCCTTAAAAAATTGCGCTAATCTAAACAAACCTACTCCACGTCGTTTTATTTTTATTTAAAATAATCTACAGGCTAAGTGACTTTCTGATGATCGCGGGTTCGAATTCGGTCACTCACCTCTGGTTTTTCCCTGAAATCGAAATACATATTTGAAAGTAAAACAAAAACATTTTGACACACATACATTATTAAACATTATTACCGTCGCATGACACTCTTTTATTATTTTTGTGATTTTTAATACTTAAAAATATTAAATAATAATAAAAATAATACATTGCAGTTTTAATATTATTTAATGGCATTTACCTTAGTTATGGTATAATAATATATTTATTTATTTGACTTTGCTATTTTTTGGAGAAATATCTATCTATTACGTCAAGAGGAAGATTTTTGCATCACGAGTTATAAATTTAAAAAGGCAAATAAATATATTGAGATATACAATACATGTTCAATTGTTTGTAGCAATAATATTGCTAATAATATTTGAAAGCAAATCTATAACTATCACGATTAAACACCATGTGTAATTTTATCTAGTCACCTAACACCCATAGTACAAGCTCTGCTTAGTTTCGGGTAAGGTGATGCTGAGTTGTGATTAGTCCGGAAATATACTTATATTTAATTAATTTGATGTTCATCTTGAAATTAGGTATATGAGTTATATCCAACTGAAATACTCTTCAGGTTGAATATAATGTCGAATGTAAAAAAACCTTACCCTTTTACAGCATTCGTTTAAAGAAAAACGCAACAACTTTGAACGATGGCGAAATATCGCAGACTCATTCGTTGTCGCATGGCATCTATTTATATCGCATAAGTGTCCGATTGGTGCCAAATGTAAATAAGATATCTACGTGAATATAACGAGATTTCTCCACTATTTATAGAAGAGATGCAATAGAATGGACGAAGTATGTCTGTTTCAAAGTTAGTTGATTCTAATAAATTGACGCATTATCATTTATTTTAATTAGTTTTATTTGTTTTCACGTGTATACTCTACAGCTGACTAAGTCAGTCTATTTTTTTAGGCCACACTCAACTCTGTGTTTACTCTTAAGTGCGCATTTGACAAAGCCAAATACGCATTCTAGATCAAACAGTTTAGTTTGAGTTGAGTATAAACATATGATTTATTAAACTTTTATTCTGAAGTTTCGTAACATCACAATTTTAGTCTGCTATCTAAACGAATTCGAGAACACATCATCAAACAGCGGTTGTCATCTTTGGTACAGTCTCGTATCCTCACTTTCTTTGGTGACGTCTGCCACCGAAGGGAGGTGGCTATTGAGCGACTTGTGGTCCAGGGGAAAGTTGAGGGCACCAGGCCACGAGGAAGATCCCCTATGAGATGGACCGATCAGATAAAAGCAGCAATAAATGGCTCCTCATCACTGCATGAATGTACCAGGAAGGCCGCCATCAGAGAAGAGTGAGAAGCGCGCCGCGACGAATTCTCTTAAACATCGCCTTCGGTAAATACATTACAACGTACTAACTGTATACACAGCTATTACGAATAATCAATATCAATCAGCCAATGCAACAGAAAAAATAGAAATCACATTTGTAGTTAAGCTTCGGCCTAATTGAAAATGTCTAAGCTTTAAGGCAAAAAAGTTCCCGCCCAAGCCATAATTATCAGAAAGTCGCTTTTTGTTGGCATGAAATAAAACGGCCGACCTATTAATGCATTAAAATTCAAACAAATTCAGGAATATACGTAGCCCCATAAGAAATGGTAGAAGCTCACAGTACCTAACAAGGTTTTAGTCTTATTTTTAGATAACATTAACACATTAGTACATACATCTCTTTAACGACCTCATTACTGGCAAAAACATGTCTTAATTACCTACACGAGCTATTTTTACACTTACCTGTTTCCTGTAACGTGTATAAATAGTTTCAGCTACAGCATTGTTTAGTAAACATATATCTACCATTGAATGTCGATGTTGACAAAATAAAGTGGTATAATAGTCGAATTAACAGGGCTATATTTATAGTAAGAGAGTGCCAAGTGCTAATAAAATTAGTTATTATTTTATGGGTTACACTATATTGAAGGACTGAAGTATGAAGACACGAAATTATTATTGTACCTTTTATGTCAAAAGAACTATTGTAAGGGACATTACCTTGTAACACAGTTTCTTAACTAGCACAGGCGGTAAAGTCCTAAAGACTGCGTTAATTATGTAATAATTAATTAAGGTTTTTAATAAGTGATTTATTGATTGATTGAATCGTTGTAAATCTTAGCTAATCATGGCACCTTTATGCTGCATTTTACCTCAGTTTTCCATATTCTCCTTACAGACAGGCGTTTATTAATTAAACAATAAATAAATAAACTACTGTATGATAATTATAATCATGGTGTTTATTTTTTCTTTTTCTTGAGCACGTTTTGTTTGTTCATTGTCCACGGATTTAAAATCAGGGTATAGTTTTTTGTACAAATTTGCAATAGGCTCAGTCGATTAAAGCAAAGTAATAAATTAATAGCATTATGACAAAGCCCGCGTTTCATCCACATTAAAAAAATCTACTGTTTTTGTGTCGCTTATTCTGAACCCTGAAATTATCCAGTTAATTTGCTTTTATATATGGCCAAAGGCGTTATATACACTTAGGTCATTTTGAAAAGGTCATACAAACTCCCTTGGCATGACCTTTTCAAAATGACCTATGTATTTGTTGTTTGTGCAAGGGTTTCAAGTACCTACATCGCTGAACGGTAACAGTATATACGGTCACTGTTGGGCGCCCATTTCGCCGAGCGTGCAAGCAATATGTCATCTTAGTTGCCCTTGAACGGAATTCACGGAGGCCATATCAGGATAACGCACTACGCGACTAATTTATCATAATGATTTTTGATCATTCAGAAGCCATGATGTTTCGATCATAATATCATTATCGTTGGTTGTGTCTTGTATGTAGAGGTCCGCTGTTAGAAAACACTTTTAGGGTTAAGCTCACCTTTTGTACATTCTGACTAAATTAACAACTTTTGTATGTGTTTTTTTTCTTCATAATTCATTATTTTGCACCTGTCTTTCCTTTAGATTACAACCTGGGTATCTTCAAAGAAAGAGTAAATAGGTACTGTCTAGGTCTTCCTGTCCTATTTTAGACCACATCGTCACTTTAGATCAGGTGAGATTGTGATCAAATGAAGGCTAATATTGCAAAAAAAAAAATGTATTGTGGTAGCCCCAGCAAACATTTACAGGCTCTGTTATAAAGTTTTTCAGTATTTGCAATAGCTGTTTTCGACTATAAAGGTACCTGCACTTTTATTCTCCCATTTGTCTCAAAAATATTAATACAAATTTAAAGTGATAACAGTTCTTAGTGGGTTGTTGTACATTTGCCACAAAGTTAATTCGTCACATTTTTGAAAACTCCATACATTGAAAGTAAATTCGTCACATGCATAAAAAATATGTGTAAATTCGTCACAGGTATGTAAAGTTCATCATAAAGTAGGGTTAGCAAGTAAAGTGAATGGTGTTTAGCGCTCACAATGAATCAAAGGTTTTACCAATTCCCAAAATTAATTATGAATAAACAGGTATGAATAAACAATACCTATAACATAACAAAAAAAATATAAAAATTACTGCCAGCAGTCAGCACAGAAAAGGGGAATGTAGTCATACATATCTCTTTAACCCTAGGTTCCGGCACACGCTATCACGCTCTCGCTCACTCGTTGTGTCAACGATTGTGAATTGAAGAATTTCAGATGTTATATACCCTTAAATTTGAGAACACGTGGATCGATAGCATATGACAAAGAATTAAAAACAATTTCGGACAATTATGTTAACATGTCTCTGGCTGAAGTTATTAAAAAGCTTTCTGTAATGCAGCATTTTAAAAACATGTAAAGTAGTTGTTAAATTTAAAAAATGTGATTGTTACTGTGATTCAAATATGTTGATATTTTTTATATGTGTAATGTAAGGGAAAATCAGCCGATTGCGAACAGAAATAATGTTATGACTGTGATTTTTTCATTTTCCTTTTAATATTTGTAAGTTTTATGAGCAAATCAGCTATTTGTGAACTGTGATTTTTTTGTAAAAGTAAAGTTTAATCCTTTAAATACTTAAATTATTATTACGTTTTTAATTCGAATTTTATTTAAATATAAGTTTGAACGCAAAAATGTGATTATTAATGCGATTTAATTATATATTTATTTTATTTCTCCTGATCATTAAAAAATATTATCGTATTAGATGGAATTTTATTAAACCCTATCTATGAGTGTGAAAACATTTATTTTGTTCTATTCTACTTATTGTTTGATTTTTCTGCTGTCTCTACGGAAAAATCTATGTGACGAACTTACAACAACCAAAAATAATAAAAACAGAAGTGTGGCGAACTTACACATACTTTTTTTCGTGACGAATTTACTTTGTGGCAAATGTACAACAACCCTTCTTAGTCACCCGAGTTGGCGCTTTGTTGTTGTTTGCGTTGATAACTAATAACACATTTTAGATCATCAACAAATTTTGTTTTCAATAAATCATGTTTTACAAAAAAAAACACTCCCCGAATTGTTATTACGTACGTCCGTTTGTGTGACGATAAAATACTAATTGAAACGTAACTCCCATTCTTGTAAGAGTCAAACGAATGATGTGTGTTTTAGCTCAACCCGTTAGTTAGCTCGTGATATAGCGAGTATGTGAACATAATAATTTTATTTTATTGATGACTAGTTTAACATACCTCGGCTTTGCCCGTGCTTCTGTACTTTCCCTAGGTAAAAAGTTGCTTATAGCCTTCCTCGATAAATGGGCTATCTGACACTGAGATATTTTTTGTCCCGTTTTACCATTCAGGTACAGAACCCTAAAAATTACGATCAAGGCTCGTTTACCCAGGTAGGTGTTATATTAAAATACAGCAACTCCATTCGATACTACACCACAATCGAAAAGCCGACATCGTTAATATAATATTTATTGTCAGGTCAATGTCAACTATCAATGGTGATTCGACGAGAGTGACTTCTTAGAATGATACGCATTTAAGATTATTAGCTACGACGACGCGACGATGCTCGAATAATTGTCCAAGTGACCTAGTTCTTACTTTTATGTAACTTGCTTAACGTAACTTTGAATGGAATGCTTACGATAAATAAATCTAACATCACTATCATCATGCATCCTATTAACGTTCCTATTAATGTTTTGGGACACAGGGATTTCTCTACCAAGAGGTAGCCTTAGGTAACCACGCTGTCCAAGTGCGGGTTGGTCAATATCCCATGTCTTTCAAACTCTTTATAATTCTCAGAACATGCCGGTTTCACACTAAAAATAAAAAATACATATTATATAATTATTCTAAAGATTAAGAGGCAAATTATACAGATTGACACAAAACAAAAAAAATACGGACAAAAAAACTGAGAAAGGCAAACAACGTGAGGAAAACGGTATGTTCTGAGAATTTGGAAGAGCTTGAAGGACATGTGACATTCACAGACCGCATTTGGCATGCGTGGTGAATTAAATTAAATTAAATTATATTTATTTCAGATTAAAATCCATACACACACATACAATTCAAATAACAATGAAGAAATAAAATGTCACAAGAAAAATTTAAGGACTATTCTCTCCCGTCAAGAGAGAAGTCGCAGCAGTGGTAGCGTAAATAGGGTGCTTATGATAATGATGATGAAAATGTGCAACAGTGGAAGGCACATGAAATGATAATGATGAACATCATTAAGAACTGCATTTTAATGTTTTTAATAAGTGATAAACCTCACTTTGCAGGTTAAACTACCTAAGTTTTGTTACGGATGTGTCTTAATTTTTTTAGCATAAAATTTAAAAAATAATGTCTGTCTTTGGCCGAGACGAGAACCATCAAGAGAAAACCAGCAATATTAGGTGTTGTACAAAGAAGACGCAGCTGCTTATTCTAGTTTCGTTGGTCATGTTCTACAGCACCTACGGGAGGCGATGGAGGCAACATTATAACTAGTAAAAACTACTACTAGTTAGTATAAATTATTTATTTATCACCGACATAGCCAAACGGATTAGCTCTTTGAAGTGGCAGTGGACAGGCCATATAGCACGCAGAATAGATGGTCGTTGGGGCCGAAAAGTTCTCGAATGGCGACCACGGATCGGCAAGCGCAGCGTAGGACGTCCACCAACTAGATGGACGGACGATCTGGTGAAGGCTGCGGGCTCACGGTGGATGCAGGCCGCTGTCAGCCGAAACTACTGGAAATCTTTGAGGGAGGCCTATGTCCAGCAGTGGACGTCTTACGGCTGAGATGATGATGATGATTTATTTATCCGGGTACGCAGCAATAATGTCCATGATGGTCACCGCACAGCCCGACAGCAGGGCCAGCAGACCGAAGCCTACCAGCATTATGTCCTTCACGAGGATCCATTTGTATCTGAAAATAATTATACAATTATATGAGGATTGCTACACGCTCGACATGTATCGCGTGCGGTATTTATTTATTTATTTATCAGACACACAAAACACATTACAACATTTACGACTAAACTATTTATATCTAAACCTAAGATCTATGTTGCAACATAACTATAAGTGTGCACTACAAAAAATTATATGAACAATGGTTAACAAACTTAATAGACTAATAATAAAAAAGAAGACTAAATATTATTGAATAAAAAAGAGGACTTAATATTATTGAGGGTGAGCGTGTGTGATGGAACGGCCATTGAAGAAGATTTAACGTAAGTTAAAGTCAACACGTTTATTTCCTAAGACGCACAGCGCATACATGGACAGGTAAAGTAAATAAAGCGAAATTAAATAAAACTAACCAAGTAAATAGCATTATCTTGACAGTTCGATATTTTTTTTATACTCAGTTGAGAAGCGAATAGAACAACCCAGCTTTCATATCTTTTGTTGTTATAATAACAATATTGGTGTACAACGGTGTAGTTACCACATATACATTTAACATACAAATATTGATTGGTTATATTGATCGTGGACTGATTTAGTTATATTTCTGTAGTTACTTTACACATATAATACGACGGTAACTTCCTTGAGTACACTCGTATGTTTCGTATTGCTAAGAATAAAGCTATGAGTGACAATATACCATAAATAATTATATATTTTTTATTAAAAGAAACGTTATTGCGTCTCCTTAGTCGCTAACATAATGAATACTGACACACACATAATTCCTCTTTTATAAGTATTTCTATATTTATATAATAGACAATTTTTTATTAGTAGTAAGCTTATAGAATAGATTTGAGGTGTCAAATATATTACCTTCCAAGATTTGGCCATCTGAACACAATATCCACTATTCCTGGTATAATTAGACCTAAGATCGAGTAGAATAGAGCTCCGACAATGTTGATGATCTGTTCCAACATCGGTAAGGCTATTCCAATGCCACCTGAAATTAGATAATTAAACCTTTATTAGAAATATATTTTTATTTTTTATATAAGATTGTGTGCAACGTATGATGCGCAGATATCTCTTAAGATGTTCTAAATCTGTTACGACTAATGATAATAATAATTCTTTAGCCACACAGCAGCATCTAGCCCGGTGCTTAGCTAAGCCCAGCTTTGTTATGGCTAAAAAATACATATTATCTTACAAAATACTTTTTATATGTAGTACTCGTGTACACCACATTTGACTTTAATTCCAAAGATCATGGGTTCAAACAGAACCAATGAATTTTTCTTCTTAAAAATGTATTTGCACTTTTTACCACGTGTTTAAGGTGCACGGTGAAAGCAAACATCGTGAAGAAACCGGCATATTCTGATAACTTTAAAGAGTTTGAAGGACATGTGACATTAACCAACCCGCACTTGGTCAGCGTTGTATCCCTCGCCAAGAGAGAAGTCCCTGTCTCAGCAGTGGGAACGTTTATAGAGTGATGATGATGAATATAATTATAAACAACAAGCTTGCTCTAAATTGTGCGTTGGGCTTACTGGATAAATCTAATAATAAATGATCGTCTATAAGGAAAGCCGTCGTTAGATGAGACCAAGGCATGGTAAACCTATAAGTTTTTTTTTTTTTTTTAATAATATGTTTTTTTTTTTAATCTTACCACAAAAGCAGACAACCGCTATCCTTATAAAAACTTGCGCAATAGTAACGTGTTTTTCTCTGATGTACGGCTTTAAGCACCTCGTCAGTGTGTCTATGACCACGTAGAAATGTAGTGGGTACGTGAAGAAGATTGACACAGCTATAAACACTTTAGCACATATTGCAGGCCTGAAAAATAATATAATAAAATAATGAATAAAAGCATATTTAATATATTATATTATTTTATAGTTATTTGTAACTAAAGCGAGGCTCATAAATGAGCAAAAACTTGATGGGGCTATGTCCTTTTACAACGGAGTTCCTGTTTCATTCTTGCAACCTCTTGATAGCCGTGCTCGTTGATCCGTGTTGGCTAAGTGGGATCACACAGGACTTTCATTCCGAAAGTCGTGGGTTCAAGCACAGCCACGGCTCTGGATTTTACTTCTTGAAAAATGTATGTGCGCTTTATAACACGTGCTTTAACGGTGAAGGCAAACATCGTGAGGAAACCGGCTTGTTCTAAAAACTTTAAGGAGTTTGTAGGACGTTTGACATTCTCCAACCCGCACTTGGCCAGCGTGGTGAATTAAGTCCTAATCTCTCTCGCCAATAGAGAAGACCCTGTGTCCCAGCAGTGGGAACGTTAATATGATGATGATCATGAACCTCTTGCTTTCTTCATCAGATTTACTAGATGTCATTTTAATATTACATTGTAATTTGATTGACATAATATAAGCCAAAGGATGGCAACATTTTGGGGCACCTACAAGTGCGCTATTTAAAAAAGGTTGGTTACAAATTACTCGTCCGTTAAAAGTTTAGTCCAAATTAGAAACCGTGTTTGTCAGAGATTTGGTTCGTTAAAACTTTTTGTTTGATAGCATTTAATATCTGTGCATTGACATACGTTTCTTCACTGGCCGCGAAATCAAGTTTATTTCATACTACTTTCAGACTAGTAGGTGTGCCAGGCTCCTTACAAAAATGTCGGAACCCGGTTAATCAGGAAATCGGGTAGTGTTCATAAATGAAATTCGAAAATGATAAAGAAATAGGGATTCTGCTACCTTGCAGCAAATTCTTTAAAACTATACTAAGATTTAGATTCAACCAACCAATCATCAATAGGCAGATTCAGCGTGATGCTCCCCCTGAGCACATCCCCGTATCTGAAGTATCCGAATAGCCCCAGGACTATATACAGCACCATGATAAAGCCCATGGCTACCACCAGGATGCTCGGGCACCCCAGGAAGTGTTGCGGTTTCTTCATCGTGTTCTCTACGGGCATTACTACGCCTATGCCTTCCATTGCGAAGATTACTGTTCTGTGGAGGAAAATATTTTGTAAAAGCTGATTTATAAGTTAGGAGTTGATTTTCATCGAATGCAAAACAGACATTTTGTAAAATCGGGAATACTGAGTGATCGGGAATTATTGTTATTTGCAGGTTATGAGAACTTTATTTTTGGGTCTCGGTATGAAGTTACATCATACTTTTGATTTTGCATTATGATTGGCTGGAGTGATAAGTAATTGATAGAATTTCGGAGGAAAAAGGCATGTTCAGAGTACCTTGATGAGTTTAAAAGACTTGTGACGCAAACCAACCTGCACTTGGCCAGCGTGGTGAATTAAGGCTTAATCTCTCTCGTCAAGAGAGAAGTCCTTGTGTCCCAGCAGTGGGAGAAATATAAATATAAATTGTTGGGTGTTGATGATTGAATACACCTACAACGTGACCTCGTGGTCTTTACCAAGTCGTGCGTGACCTTTTAGGGACTGTTCATTGATAGTAATCACTTAGTAAAATTAAAATATATTAATTCAAATTTCTACTTACGACAAAAAAGCAGGGAACCGTGCCCAAGTCCCCACCATCCTCTTGTTTTCGAATTCAATTTTATCTCCAAAGATATAGTACAGGCATATAGCAAACGTGGATATCAGAAGGACATTGGCTAGGAAAGAAAACGGAGCGAGCCATTTCAAGTGCCTGATCTGAACTATACAGCAAAGTGGAACGAGTAAAACTAGGCAATAATATTCTACTATAGGCGGAGAGACGCTTGTAAAAACGTATTTGTCGAATATCTGTAAAGAAGTAAATTCATATGATTATACTACAGACTGACTAAATTAGTTTATTCATTGATTTCATTTATTTGACGACCTCTGTGGCTCGGTGGGCGAAGGTCTGCCTGAGGCGTAAGAGGTTCAGGTTCGATTCCCACTGGGGGCCAGAATTTATACGATCTACAATTTCTGGTTTCTGGTCTGGGTGTTTTCTATCATAAGTATGTGTGTACAAAAAAAAATGTATCCATGTAGTATATCAGTCACCCATAGTACAAGCTCTGCTTAGTTTGGGGTTAGGTGATGCTGTGTGATTAGTCTGGAAATATTAATTTATTTTATTTTATTTGTTGCTTCATGTGGTGACAACAAAGGTGTTATATTATAGATACTCTGATCTTTACTCAAAGAACTTTTACTTAAATTTAGACGTATCGTATAATATATTAGGTTAATTAATTAAATAAACAGTCTATGACTATAGGCTAGCTAGTCCGTCCGCTTAGACCTTTTTAACCATCACCTTGTTATTTTTATCAAAGAACATTTCTCACTTTCATTATTTGTATCTACTGCAAAAGTTTATAATAGGTTATCTGTTTAAACGTAAACGTAACGGTGTTTCCTGATAACTGCATTCTAAGTGTCAGCCTTGTTGGCTAAGTGGAAGCACACTCGACTATCATTCTGAAGGTCGCGGGTTCGAACCAAGCAACTCTGGATTTTTCTTCTTGTAAAATGTATGTGCGCATTAAAACACGTGCTTAACGGTGAAGGCAAACATCGCACTTGACCAGCATTGTGAATTAGGCCTTATGAGAGAGATAAGGCTGTCAAGAGAGAATTCCCTGTGCCCCAGCAGTGGGAACGTAATAGGGTGATGATGATAACCATCTTAGCCTCCCTATCTGCAACCGTAGAATATCAACAAAAAGGGACATGGTTAGGCAGCCACAGATAAAAATATCCAAAACTTAAACTAATTTTGTCACTGTGAGAGATAATTTACCTGTTTTAACGAATCAGCGATTAGTACAGTAAATATGCAGCAGACGCCAAGGTAAGTAAATAGCAACGCGAACTCCGAAAACACGCTGTAACAATATGATGAAATTCTTTTAATCTGACACGCTTAATTAATCTAAATGAATGTCTACAAAATGTCACATTAACCCCCATGCAATGGCAGTCAAATGACTTTGACTTTGAATGGTGGTTTGTATGCAGAAGGGGTTACCAGATAACGACGCATACTGTACGTTTGTTTAAAACCGATTCCTGACCACGGAATCCCGGGATTCTTGTTTTGTATGGTTAGATGGAGGGGTGAAAGTCGGGAAAAATATATGTTTTCACTTAAGTAGATAAGAATAAGACACGTTTACTTCGGACCACAGTAAATATTAAAACATACATAATAAATTTAAAAACAAAGGAATACAAATACAGACACATTATAATTAAACAAAAATAAAAACAGTAAATGGGTCGAGTATTGGCGTAAAGGTCGATTTTGATATAAATTTGAGAAAATTTGTGTTTGGGCTGTTTTGAAATAAATTTCACAGCCATATTCAGTTATAAAATTGAAAAAGTGTCATCAAAAATAAAATACTTTCTTTTTAACACGTCACTTATATGTCGAGGTCCGCTGTCGAGTTAGAAAACTCTTTTATGGTTCAGCTCACCTTTTGTACATTCTGGCTAAGTTATCAACGTTTTAACCCCTGACAAAAAGAGGGGGTGTTATAAGTTTGACGTCTGTCTGTCTGGGACATCATAGCTGCCGAACGGATGGAGCGATTTCATTTATTTTTTTTTGTATGAAAAGTGAGTTTTGTGCGATTGTTCTTAGACATGTTTGATGAAAATCGGTTGACCCGTTTAAAAGTTATTAGGGTAAAGTTGGGAAAGGAAAACAGAAAATCTGCAAATATAAGTACTCAAGTGGAGTCTCAAATAAAAGCGCATCACGTGTACATTTCGAAATAGTATGAATTGTTACTTTGAGAACTTACTTAACTTAACTAACTTATCTATTTTTTTTTTTATGTAATTTATGTATTTTTTTTTGTTTTGTGTGTGTTTTTTTTTGTATGCAATTAGTATTTATGCATGGGTTGAGAAATAGGCTAAAATTATAGAAATAATGTTACCAATACTCACTAAGCTGCATTTGCAAGCGGTCGACATCTTTTCGGTCCGTTTGCGAATGTGGATCTGCAAGTTTCTGAATATCCCAACAGTGGTTTCTTCTCTAACTTACAGCATTCTCGAGATACTGTTACCTGGAAACAAAATATTGAATACGATATTGACACAATTCGATTAGGTAGCCCACACGCCCACATATAGCAGATGCTGCTATTTGTATTGTCCGGCAATATTTATTTAAGTAATTAAGCATAGAATTGCCAGTAGTGTTGAAATATTTTGAATTTCAATAAAACACTATTTAGATTTATAACGGGATATTTACATTTATTTTGACTGCTTTAGTGGCGCGGTGGGCGAGGGTCCGCTTGCGGCGCAAGAGGTAGCGGGTTCGATTCCCCCCGATGGTGAAAGTGTTTGTATGTTCTGCAAGCACGATCTCCTTTGGTCTGGGTGTTTAATATGTATAATAAAAAATATCTATATATGTAAGACTATTATATTAAGTATATCAGATAATCTAGTACCCGTAACACAAGCTTAGAGCTTACCATGGGGCTAGATGTTGTTGTGTGAAATGTCTGGAAATATTTATTTATTTATTTATTTACCATGATTGTCTTTCGAGTTTCCCGATATTTCGGCACGGTTACACGCGCCATTTATATCAATAAAACACTTTTAAATAGTAAACTAACTTACAAATATATGTACGCAGTGACCGCAGATGAAGGCTATAACTACGGTGGCAAGCAGGCCCAGTAGCCAGCCCGAGTTGGCAAAGGCGAGCGGCATCGCCAGGATCCCGGACCCTAGCGAAGCCTTTAGCAGGTTGACTAGGGACCGGAAGTCTCTGAAACATACAAATATTATGCGAAATTAATTGAAGCTTTTTACCTTACAATAAAACGCGTATCAATATACTTAGCTTTTGCAAAGCCTACATTTAAATCTCTGCTTACTATTAATAGTACTGTATGTTTTTCAAAGCCTAATTATATGAGACCTGTTTGTTATCGTCTGGTAGTGGTGATTACACTGACTGACGCCAATGTGATATTAGAAAATCAAAAAAATAACATATATAATTTTGTTATGATTCTTAATAAACCTTAGTATACCACCAACTAACTAAATAATCTAGACACATGGGTAAAAAGAATATTGAGTTCAAAGGTGTTCCCTGAAATAAATTACGCAATGTAGTTGCAAAAATTATAAAAAGTTATTTAAGTAAGTATTTTCTTTATAATATCTGCTAATAAAATCATCACATAGTTAACTATCCAATTTTCAGATGATATAGCAGAATTTTTATTTCTGGCCTTAGTAATGATAAGTGTCACATTTCTTCAACCGACTAGACATGGAGGTTTCTTGATTCGATCATAGACGTGTAGCTGTTTTAGTCCAAACAACAACAAATGTCCAAAAACAAAACATTTTAAACCAAAAAAAAGTGCATATCTGATTAGTTTAGAACATATTTAATTTTGGTTTTAGCGGCCACTACCGCGGCACGCTCGCTACGCTCACTCGCCTCACGCTTGTTTTATATGTATTACTAGCTGTGCCCTGCGGTGCTACCCGCGTTATAATGGATGAAGTACTCTTAACCAACAACATATTTATTTGAATAAAGATTAATACTATTATGTTGATACAACTTAAACAAATTATTTCGACCAAATTAGGTACCATAAAAACGGTTTTTGTGAGTTAATCTTAAAAGATAGACATATACTATCGCGGACTATTTTTTAGATCATTAAAAGAGCTATTATTCTTTAATACATATTTTTTGTGTATCTTGAACCGTTTTCACGGCGCACGCAACGGAAGGCTTCAAAGATGAACAATTTCTCCCGTTTTTTTACACATTTACCACTATATCTTTGCTCCTATTGGTCGTAGCGTGATGTTATATAGCCTATAGCCTTCCTCGATAACTGGACTATCCAACACAAAAATAATTATTAAATTCGAACCAGTAGTTTCGGAGATAAGCGCGTTCAAACAAACAAACAAACAAACTCTTCAGCTTTATAATATTATAGTATAGATGTACAAACTTATATTTATAAAAATAGTTAAATAAGTAGTAATAATACAAAAAGTAGTTAATTAATACCAAATCTTGCGGTAATTTTTGTGTACGATAAACCTGCGCGCGAAGTTTACGGATCCGTCGTAATCTCTCTGATTATGAAATACTCTGATTTAAATAATCCAAAAAGAAAACTGATCTTGGAGTTTATTTTACAAGTTACGTTCAATACAGTCCAAGTTAGCAGCTATACCGTGATCGATATATCTACCAAAATATTAAAATTTAAGTTTTTTGAAAAATTATAATGATGGTGTAGGAAAATATTCCCAAATCGAATGTGAACAGCCTGAAAAATAAGACTTAAAACCAAAAAGGTGTGTGTGCGATTCACACATGATAGAAGTGAAACTTCAGTAAATCGACAAAAAAATAAGAAGAATAAAAAAAAACAAAAAAAAATACTATGCAAAAAGATTTTGTTTGGGCGGTCACCCATCCAAGTACTGGCGTCGCGCAAAGTTGCTTAACCTTGTTAGCGTTTAAGATTGGCTTACCCGACAGGTAAGCCAACCCGCACTTGGCCAGTGTGGTAAATTAAGGCCTAACCTCTCTCGCCAAGAGAGAAGTCCCTGTGTCCCAGCAGTGGAAACGTTAATAGGTTGATGATGATGATCTGTAGGTATACCGATTTTAGGTATTTAACAAATAATATAATGTGGGACGAATTAGGATTTGTTATTGATTTGAGCCGCAATATATCATAAATAATCTAGCACCAAGGTCATTTAATGTTAGGTGTTAATAGTCGGTATTCAAATTAAAAATTATATCGCATGCTACTATTATGTAATGAACCGCTGAAATATATTTATCTACAAAGTGTGTATATACAGTGAACATAGAGTACAGACGTTAATATTTTAAATAACAAGGAGTATTCTAATATAAGTTCTAAGCTATATTTCTGCATAATGGTAAGTAGCTATTAATATGTGTATATAGATAAGTAATTATAACTGTTTGTTTTCCGTATAAAATAAATAAATAAATAATTTCCACACTTACCCATTAGGTTTCTCAACAACCCGATGTTCAAACGGATTGTAATATCCTTGTCCATCTATCTCCATATCTGTTCTTTTTTCTGAATCCATGGTAATTTTCTAACAGGCGATATGTTTTTACGAAATTCAGAGTTATTTCCATTTACAATCACTTCTGTTATGATATGTTTATTTGCGTTAATGTGATAAAATTATTATTATAAATCAAGCAAAGATCTTATTACAATTTTGAAATACTTCACTTACGAAGTATTTATTGCCACTTATGTTAAACGGTTGGATGGTAGAATATTACTGCAGTATTTCTAGCTAAGATAATATTCGTACGTTCAACTTTGTATTGTAAAGTATTTAATCTTGAGCAATATTTTTGTTTTATGACCAATTACGTTCAGGTTTAGCAAACATTGTCAATGGCTGTTTAGCTCGAGATAGTTTTGCATTTGTGGTAACTGAATAAAATAAAGAATTTAGATTTGATAAAGCTGCTTATTTTATTCTAACTCCAAAAGAAGAGCAGAGAGAGTAAGTAGTTTATTATTTAGCCTTTTATTCAAAGGCATCTTCCAAACTCTGTTCTTCTTCCCAGCAATATTTTACAACATACGCAAGTGTGCAGAAATTTACATCTAAGACGTTTGTGAATACCGTCCAGGTATTCACAAACGTCTTAGATGCATTCTAAAATATTTATACCTAATCAATAAGGTAAGGTCCTCGAACAAAAAATATCTCTAAACGAAAACTGCTGATTTTGTTTGTTTTTATAAATATTTTTACCTTTTTTTAAATCCAGTGAGAGTCATGTGGAATTGGTTATTAAGCTAAAAAGTACCTGATGAAAGCACATAGGTAAAATAAATACAAATAGGTTTTTTAAATTTCAACTCTCTTATTTCAAATACAATCTTGAAAACCCATTTTAAGGGATGGAGTTTCGTAAAACCCGTTCTTAGCGGACGTGTACACCCTATAAAGAATCTACTCACCTACTACTATCTTAGTTTTGGACTTTTTGATTAATCAGTGAGTGGTAAAAAGTCTTATTTTGGCTTTTATATAGATACATATACTAGCTGACCCCATTAAACGTTGATTTTCAAAATGAAAAATGGATGTTGGCCGATTCTCAGACCTACTGAATATGCTCACAAAATTTCATGAGAATCGGTCCAAGCCGTTTCGGAGGAGTATGGCAACGAAAACTGTGACACGAGAATTTTATATATAAGATTTATGAGTGGCAACCGTTCGGCACATGCTGAGCCAACGCCTATTTCGGCTCACTATGTTTATGTGTCAACCAAATGAGTAGTAACCATTTTTATTATTGTAGTTAGGTTTTAAATATACTTTATTTTTCTGTATTTCTTTCTTTCTTTTCTTTTCTTTATATAAACTAAAACTAATCAATACGTGTCAAAATCAATCTTTCTTGTAACTAAATATTGTGGAGAATTGATTTTAAACTTAATCTCATTATGGAGGAGTATTTTTTTACATGTTCAGATCCTTGCATGTTATATGGAAATGGTAAATAAGTAGATTTTTAATAAACCGAAAACAACCGACTTTAATTTTGGAATACCTAAATGAATGAGAAATATAAATTGAATAGAAATATAATTAAGGTGTTTGTATGTTCTGCAAGCACTTTCTCTAATAAAAATATCTATATTATGTATGCCTATATAAAGTATATCAGATATCTAATATCCGTAACACTAGCTTAGAGCTTACCACGGGGCTATATGTTGTTGTGTGAATTGTCTGGAAATATTTATTTATAAAGTAGCCTATGTCCTAATCATATGTATAATTATCAAATTTCAGGCAATATGTCTCTATAACGCTCGACTAAATCCCCATTAAGCATCGTGGGCTCCTCTACTATTTTGTACCATTCTTAGACACTCCTTAGTTGTCCTGTATCTGAATGTTGCCCCCATCTCCTCTCGTTAAATATTCAAAAGAAATAATAAAAAAAAAAAATCGTTGGTTACACTCAGCATTTGCTATAACTACCTAAGTGATCAATTTAACATCGCTATTTTGCAGCAGATAAATATTTTTCCTTATTTGTTTCATACTCATAATCACTTAAAACCGTTATTAGCATGACGATTAGATATAATAATAAGAACATTGTATAGATACTTTTAGTTCCAACTCATCACTTCGCAACATCATCTCGAAATGTTATTTTATCATATAACCACATATCTTAACAATGAGATAATGTAGGCATTTGAGAACGTAGAATTTATTTACCTTTATAAGAGTCAGAACTAAACATTTTATGGAATATTTGTATGAAACGATATTAGGGTTCCATGCCCAAAGGGTAAAACTAAGGGAGTTTACCCTTAGTGGATGGGTAGAATAACTTTACCCAGGGTAAATTTCTACCCACCCGTAAGTCCGCTTGTCATCAGAATGTCAGGATCTCAAGAACCGCGATAGTGAGAGAGTTGCATTTATTTGAATGTATTTCTGTTGCTGCTACATTTTTTTTTATACTGTATAAGCCTTTTTTGGACCACAATCTTACCTGATGTAAAGTGACGATGTCGTCTAAGATGGGGCATGAAGACCTAGAATGTAGATGGCTTCTCCGGGCCACATAACGAAACACGAAAAAATCGCTTTACGCACTGGCCCAGCCCGGAATATTTGATTCGGTGTTTTTAGAATATGCTAAAAACACCGAATTCAAATATTAAGGGTCCTCCGTCGATGATATTATAAAGTTAATCGAGCAACGTTTCCCTCCGCCATAACTTGGAGATTTTTATTTTTTTATGTGAATCTTCATGTGTTTCTTTTTGTTACCATAAGTGTGTTAAATGTTAAATTCATCGGAACCCTCGGTATAAGTGTCCAGCTCATACTTATAAATAGACTTACTGATAAGTATGTCCGTTGCTAGTCTAAAAAACTAGTTCTGACTCGTATTTGTTTGCCCAAAACTTAAACGCTGTCTATCTTAGTTTGCAAGTGTTTGTATGTTAGATAAGCTATGTAAGTAAATAAAATAGATAATTATCATGCATAGCAACACTATGAATAACGGTGTGGTAGTTAATGTGTTAAGTTATTTTAATCAGTATCATTTGAAAGGGTTTCAAACGATAGTTGCTTGTAAGTAAAATGTCAAGACAATTAAACAACTTTTTGTTTAAAAAAATATTGATAACCGATTCTTGTAAAATTTTACTGGGAACAACTTGTAATCTTTCGTTAAAAAATATATTGATTCCGTCTTGTTAAGATCCATCGCGTTTTAAGGTTCACGCATAGCGTCAAACAGCGCGAGCCGCTGAGGTGGTTGTATCAAACACAAACAAATTAGTGTTTATAATGAAGGCTATGTTTATGCTTGATAGCATAAAATATAAATACGGCAACGTTCAGGACGTTCAAGGAACAGCGAATTTGAAGGGGTTTGTTCGAATTGTAACGTATTATTCAAATTTATGTAAGCGATAGAAGTTTTTCCAAAAGTTGGGTATAAATTATTTTTGTTTCCCGTAAGGCCGTCTAATATTCGTACAGTTTATAAAATAAATATATAAATGAATATTTCGGTTAACACGAAAAAGAACGAAGAAAAAAGCATTCTCAATAAGCGGTATATTAAACTTCACTTTCGTTTAGTCCATATTAATTCTAAGTATAAGGAGAATTGATTAAATCCTTTGAGCGTCGTACCAAGTACTGTAGGATTTGCTTTCTGGAAGCTGACTGTTGCATTGTGATTGATATTGATGCCGAGCTTTCATTCTAGAAGTTAAACCTTCTTACAAGGTAATAAGGTAGTGGTTCCATATTCTACCCATGAGGACATAACCAACCTGTATTTTTTCCATCTTCAACCTAGTTTAGTTGCTCTGGCAATCCAAAGTTAAATTAAATTTTTAGTTCAAAACTCAATCCAAAAACATACTAAGCTTAATATTGTTAAACCTCTTGTATTCTACAAGAGTAGTTTTTTGTGTAGGGTCAGACACAGAAATATGGAATCACCATCGCCCCACGCGATGGTGATTCCATATTTCTGAGTTTCTGAGAGATTACACAAGAGAAGGTGGGGAGCACAGAACACAAAAATAAGGATGTGGAGAAACAAAATAAATAGAAGGAATGTAAACGGTAACGGTTTCTGACAACTTTTATCCTCGAAACGTTGTTATAAAGTATAAGTATCGTGATTAAAACTAGGTGACTATAAATAATAATTAAAATTACATTAAAAATAAAATAAATAATTTTCTATTTATTTGATCAATAAAAGGATTACAATAAAACCCTTATTTATAGAGAACTAGAGCTAAAATACAATTTCACAATGAAATTAATCAATCAATATCAAAGCAAAAATATTAGTTACAAAGTTCATTAAAATAAAGTCAACATTCGTCAAACGGCATTAAATTAATCACCATTATAAAATACTTATGACTGATTTTAATCAACCATTTTTTTAATACATTCGACGTTAATATCTACTGAAAATAAATAACTTGAATTGAATTGAGTTAATTTCATATTACAGTTATTTATACATACGTTAGACGACTGCAGTAGAGGATTCGACCCTTTAATTACATTTTTGTTTCAAACAATAGTATTTATATTTGTTACACAGCAGATTAATTGAAAATATTGTTTTATTTAAGGTTTATTCTTATTCAAACTTGGTGTATAAATTAAATAATTTAACAGGACTGTCTGTGTAGAGACTGCATTGAGAAAACAGTTTAAAGTATTTGATTTCAAGATGTGACCAACTTCTTTGATTAATACTATGTAAATTTGTAGTTTCAAATATTAGTTTACAGTTTTCTAGGATGCATATGCTCGCCTGGTAGGTGCTATTCCAACCTTTCCGCTTTATACACCAATTTTGAAACACCTTGTATATGGCGAATTACTTTAAATAGGTACCTATTTAAGTCGTTGTTTCTACACTACGTTGGTTGAGTAAAATCTCTATTTACAATAAACTATATTAAGAGAAATATAAATATATTACGGCTTTATCTTTAAAATTGTACTATTTGTCGAGGAGCAAATCGAGTCAATCTCACACTGTTAATCACATTCGATGTATTAGTGTGATTTTGATCGAATATGTTAGCATACACCTGACGTTGAAATTGCTTCCAAAACACATTTATGCATAAGATTGATATACCTAATATTTACAAAAAATGTAAAATAAACGGTAACGGTTTCTGTCTGGTAGACTTTAACCCTCGTAACAAAATTATTTTTAGTAAACATTCATCTTGGTTCAACTCGACTGTGTCTTTATCACAGGACATAGGCCATCTTCATTGGTCCTAGCCATGTTAACAGTACTCTCCACACTTGGCAGTTGGAATAGCGCGGGTGTAATGTTCTAAACGAACGATTCCGAATAACTTCTCGCCATATCCCTTGGCCGGGTTTTACGGCGCCCACAGGAGGAAATGGGGGGCAACATTCTAACGCCGGTGCCCGCGGCAGTTTGAATTATACTCAAAATTGAAGAATAAAATCACGGTGGACTCCTAGAAATTATCTCAATAATATCCATGATAGTAACAGTACAGCCGGATATTAAAGACGTAAGTCCGAAAATGAAGATAAAGAGGTTCTTCCAAAGGATCCACTTGAAGGTTCCGAGGTTTTCCCAGCGGAAGACTGTCTCGATGACCGCTGGGATCATGAGACCCAGGATGGAGTAGAAGCAAGCACCCACGAGGTTGATGATCTGTTCCAGCATAGGTAGCGCTACTCCAATGCCCACTGAAAATAAATTATTCTATGGTTATCATATTTTCTTCGGTTTTGAACCAACGACACGGGTTTTGAACCTCTTTGACCTTTTGACTTTCGGGATGAAAGTCGTGTGGGCTCCCACTTAGGTACACTTACTACTATAGATGTCAAGCACCCGTATCACAAGCTGAGAGGTTACACGGGGCTAGATGTTCTTGTGTGGTTGTCCGAAAATATTTATTTATTTATTTTTAACTAAGCCGTGTTGGCTAACACGTCGCCGCAGGAGCGCTTTATTTTTATTTTATATCTAACATAAATAAATTAATAATAATAATAATAATAATAAATGGAATACAGTAAAGTACGAGTAGAATAATACTAATATTTTCCCATCCCTTTCCTTATTGAGTGTTATTCATAAACATATTTGTTGATGTTGTAGCAAAAGTAACCTATGTAGTTTTATTATTTGTCCTATATTGTCTACATCTCGCGAGTCTCATACTCCGTGAACTCCGAGGCTGTGATGGAAAAATTCCGAACCAAGACTGCATTTTCGGTTCACGTTGAAAGGTTGGAATCTCACCGTATTGTCAGTTTTTTAATTTGTCATTTATGGTGCGGGTTCCAACACAACTCAACATTTTTCGACGTTCCTGAGTAAGCAGTTTTGGCCGCAAGGGGTCAAGTTTCGACGGTTCATCGGTCGCCTACACTGCAAGACGACACCGCCGTGACAGATGATACTATGCTACGGATACGATGATATTTTATTAAAAAGATTAATATTTGTAGGTATGTTAAGGTATATGTGTATATATGGGCCTGAGAGGCCTAAAATAAATGATTTAATATTATTATCACTTATTTTGTTTTCATGCACTGTTTTCTGTGAAGTGTTAGAACACATTGATACAGGTCTCCCACAACAGGCTTGCTTCGTGCAAGACCGCTGCTATATGAAATAATATATATTTTACAGAATCACAGCTATCTATGCCAACTCGGCACGTGTTTCGTACACAACAGGTAATAAAATAATCATAAACTCTAATACTGGGAATTAAATGGTTGTAAATCGTGTAATTACAGCTAACAGTCATTGAAGGCGCTATGTTATCTAATCAATGTAAACCACCTCAAGAGCAAAGTTTATTGTCACCTTACAATAAACTGAGACTCCTTGTAGCACATGGGATTAGCGAGGCTGAAGTGGCATTTGGTCAGTAACCGACAAATAAGAAATCTTATACTAATGCCACACTTTATCTTAATAGAAATGGCTTAGGCCGAACGGCATTGTCAAATAACTTTAAGCAAAAGTGGTCTGTATTGTAAGAGGCGTGAATCGTACTTTTCCGTAACACAGTTCATACTAGCACGGGAAGTACAGTTCAATTCTCCCCTATACTTTTTTGTTTTTGTTTTTGAATTACCTTGTATTTTTAAAGTAATCCATAGCTAAGCCTAGTTTTAAGAAACCTATTCACTGTTTTATAAGTTGTTGAATAAACTATTTCTATTTCTATCTGTATGTTCTTATGACTATGCCGGTTCTGTTCTCAAAAGCTTATAGGTAATCCAAATCTATAATATAAAAATGAATCGTAAAATGTGTAGGTAAGCGCTCAAATCAACAACGTCAAAATCACCTTAAATACAAAAAAAAACGAAATTGTATCTATCAAAAAAAATATTATATAATATAATACAATTTATAATCATATAAATTGTATTATATTATCCATTTCGAGAGCATTAGTGCCACGGACAGACTGACACGACAAACCTATAACACCCCTCTTTTTCTGTCAGGGGTTAGAAAGTGATCCTATTACTATTTACTATGACTGTGTCGTCTCTCTATCCATCTGTCACCAAGCTGTATCAAATACCTATATGGATCCTTAAATTCAGTAATAATTCCGCATCTTCTTCTCCCTGGCAAGATTCTACAAGTTATCATGCAACTTCAAGTTAAGTCTTTTGACTTACTTTGGTTGGATTCATTGGTAATTTTGGTGGTAGTGCGAGTTCATCTTCCGGTAAGCTTGGGCGGTTTGTGTGTGGGCGGGCGGGCGCTCCAGTTGCATGATAATTATGTAGAATCTGGCCAGGGAGAGGTGGGTGCGGAATTTGTACTAAATATAAGGTTCCATTTAGGTATTCAGAATGGATTTCCGAAAAGTAACGACTGAATCTATCAATTAACCAGGCTGTATCTCAAGAAACGTAAGAAAGATATTTAAATAGATATAAAAACACTTTTTAAATACAGATAAGAAAGGTCTTCTGGGTGTTCATGCTCCAGCTTAGACCACATCGTCACTTTACATCAGGTGAGATTGTGGTCAAAGGAAGGCCTATCTATCATAAAAAAAAGGGTTGACATTTTGAAGGATGATGTATTTCTGTTGCCGCTGTATCAACAAATAAATACAATATATAAATATTAATGGGGTCTCCAAGGTTCAGCAACGCTGCGCGAGGCCAATACTTGGATGGGTGACCGCTCCGACTGCATTTTTTTGCACTTTTAAATAAATAAACATTTCCGGACAATCCACACAACAACATCTAGCCCCGTGGTAAGCTCTAAGCTTGTGTCACGAGTACTAGACTTCTGATATACTTAATATATAGATTTTTTTTAGTATACATATTAAACACCCAGACCAAGGAGAAAGTGCTTGCCAACATACAAACACTTTCACCCTCGGCGGGAATCGAACCCGCTACCTCTTGCGCCGCCATTGGACTCTCGCCCACCGCGCCACTGAAGCAGTCAATTTTTAATCGCAAAAATTGTACTAAACTATACACGGAACTCTAGGATGTAGTATTAGTCCATGTTATACACTTTTTTATTTTATAATGATATATTTTTCTAGTTAAAAAAAGGTTTTATTCTGAAATTTAACACTATGTACATTAAATTTTAATACGTAATAATTTAGTGCAATTTGGATAAAACAGCAACTTGATATTTAAATCCCTATTACTCGTATTTTGATTGATTGTTTGAATGGGGTATAAAATGGCGGCCCATTAATATAATACTTAAATAATTTCAAATTTAAGTATACAACATTTTTCGATATTTCAGCTTAATTTCCTTATTTGCATCAAAATATGAAATTTACATTTTAGACATTTTTTGCTGTAAATAGAAACTGCCTATACAAAATATTCCACATAAAAGAGCTCTAGGGCGATTGAGCTCAAAACCGTAGTTTGAATGAACAATTCAAAACTACAGAAATATCCACATTTATTCAGCACTGCCAGATAACTGCCAGGTCCCATAATTTAAGCACCTCTATTTACGTTCCCACTGCTAGAACCCAGGGACTTCACCCTTGACGAGAGAGAATAGGCCGTATAGGATTCACAACGCTAGCTAACTTTGGGTTGGAGTATGTCACATGTTCTTGAACCTCCACGCTGGCCAAGTGCCGTTTTGGTAGTTCCTATTTACAAAAAAAAATCAAATCAAGAAGTATAGAAACAAGCAATATAAGAATCTTTATCCTAAATCAAGTTAATGTGGAACGAATGGCACAGTTGTGAATATTTTTGACCTCCTAATTACATAGGTCAGTTATTTGACATTGTCCGTGACTAGTTTTTTATACAAATAAAAAATAAAATAAACTCTAGATTAATAAAATAACTCGACGGTTAGAGTAGCAATTGTTGACTGCTTAAGAGCTCAAATATGTTTGTTTAAGTTATACAAAATTTTATTTGCTGACATTTGAGAAAAATACACAGTACTCCAATGTACCGGGTAGCGAACTGTGTGATTCGTCTGTAATGCTTTTTGATGTAAAGCTCGGTGCAGATGGTGAACGTATGAATTACCAAAATTACCCTTAACATTAGCAAAACAAAAAAAATAGGTAATGAACTGAGCTATTAGTCTGTAGCGCTCCTTGATATCAGGCTCGGTGTACTCGGTGAACGTGAATGACCTCAAATATCCTTAGACTAACCACAAAAACAAACTCCAATGGTCCTGCGAGCTAACTGGATGATTCGTCTGTAGCACTCCCTGATAATAAGGAGTGCTCGGTGTACAATACCACAACAACACACTCCTGCTAACGAACTGGGTAATTCGTCTATACTGATTCTTGATGTAAGCTTCGGTTCGGTATACTAGGTGAACGTGTCGATGACTACAACTTACCACATAAACACACTCCAATGGTCCTGCTAGCGAACTGGGTGATTCGTCTATACTGCTTCTCGATGTAAGCTTCGGTTCGGTATACTAGGTGAACGTGCCGATGACTACAACTTACCACATAAACACACTCCATGGTCCTGCTAGCAAACTGGGTGATTCGTCTATACTGCTTCTCGATGTAAGCTTCGGTTCGGTATACTAGGTGAACGTGCCGATGACTACAACTTACCACATAAACACACTCCAATGGTCCTGCTAGCAAACTGGGTGATTCGTCTATACTGCTTCTTGATGTAAGCTTCGGTTCGGTATACTAGGTGAACGTGTCGATGACTACAACTTACCACATAAACACACTCCAATGGTCCTGCTAGCAAACTGGGTGATTCGTCTATACTGCTTCTTGATGTAAGCTTCGGTTCGGTATACTAGGTGAACGTGTCGATGACTACAACTTACCACATAAACACACTCCAATGGTCCTGCTAGCGAACTGGGTGATTCGTCTGTAACGCTCCTTAATGCGAGGCTCCGTGTACTTGGTGAACGCGTCGATGACCACGAAGAATTGGAGGGGGAATGTGAAGAATATTGACACGGCTATGAAAAGCTTCGCGCATATCGCTGGCCTAAAATGGAAATAAAGAAATTATATACCTGTACAGAATTTGTAAGATTTAGTTAATGTGGTTGCAATTTAATTTTTTAGTTTATTCGATAATTTTAAGTATGAAGTGGTAGAACACATTTTCAAATGTGTTTTTGATACCTACTATGTTCTTGTTGAAGTTTGATGCTAATAAAATCGGTCACGTTTTTTAACATCTTCAGGTTGCAGTTTATCTGCAACCTTAATTACAATTAAATATCTACAATATTTAAATATTATAAAAGTTTCTGGCCTTTGTCAAATCTTGTTTTTTTTAACTTTTTCGTACTCTGAAGGTAAACATAGTTATTTATATATTATTATTGTACACAGCTGTTTTAATAAATTGAGGAGAAGGTCGATAGTGGACTTGCTCCTCTGCTGGAAAGCCAAAAACGACTCAGACTGAAATGATGATACTCGCCGTGAAATAAACGATCTCGCTAGTATTCAACCGGAAGGTTCAATGTGTCTCCACCTCTAAGCACCTCGCTGCAGGAAAGGACCCAAAGATGCCTAGCTGACATAGCCACGATCAGCATACTGGGGCATCCGAGGTAGTTCTAGAGTTTCAAGTTGCAAGTCAAGTTAAACCGAAATAAATGAGAGAGAGAGTAGTGATTATGGCCCAACAACCAGCTTGCAGTAGATTGTCGCTTATATGTCAAATACACCAATCTAATAAGCATTCTAGAAGTTTTCAAAAGGAAGTGTTCAGAGTGATGGATCGTCTGAGCACTAGATGGCTGTCACTGCCCCGACCCATTTAATAAAACTGGGACAGCCGAAAAGTTGTTATTGAAAGCTTTTAGTTTATTTTAATTAATTATGAGTCAGCGAGAGTAAGGCTAATATTTCTCGTCTCTTTTTTCACCGTAGGCCGTGACAACTTGAACAAAGCTTGAAAAAAGCCTATTATTCTACAGAGGACTATATCAAAGACGATAATGCTTGGTCAAATGTAGCTCGGTTCCACTAGGATGGACAAAATAGCTGAATTTAGTTCTTTTTCTGTTATGTGCATGTTTGACTAGCATTTGTTTGTAAATGTTAAATGTATAAGTAACCATGTTGTACACCAATATTGTTATAATAACAACATAAGAGATGGAAGCTGAGTTGTTCTATACGCTTCTCAACTCAGTGTAAAAAATTGAAGCGAACTGTCAAGACTATGTTATTTCCTTGATTATTCTTAGTTTTTATTTAAATTAGATTTAAGTTGACCTGTCCATGTAAGCATAGGCTTCTAAGGAAATAAACGTTTTGACTTTGACTTTGAACTCATCAAACATGACTCACGACTATGGCTAAAAAGATGATAGTAAAACAACTTGTCTCACCAGTCTTCGACAGGAAGGTTCAAGGTTATGGATCCTCTGAGCACATCGCCGTAGCGGAAGTACCCGAAGAGTCCCAATGTGCTGTACAGGAACACGATGGCTGACATGGCCACGACCAGCACGCTGGGGCAGCCGAGGAAGTTCTGGGGTTTCTTCATGTTGTTCTCTACCGGCATGACGACGCCTATGCCTTCCATTGCGAAGATAACTGTTCTGGAATAGAAGATAAAGTCAGTTATGGATAAAAATGGATTGGTAAAGGTATAGAGATTAATTTAGAAAATATGATAACCTTATCCATATTTGCATACTGTACATCAAATGAAATACCAATAATTCCTCATTTTATGCGTTGTTATTATTGTATCCCAAATTATGTTTATATGTTACTCTTCATAGCTTTTCTACATAACTTTCTTTTCAAAAAATGTCAAATGATTAACTCGGTCCTCTTTAGATATAATGAAGATATATCTTCTAATATATAAAATTCTTCTGTCACGGGGTGCGTAATCGAACTCCTCCGAAACGGCTTGACCGATTTTGATGAAATTTTTTGTGCTTATCCGGTATCTATGAGAATCGGCCAACATCTATTTTTCATCCCCCTAAATGTAAGGGGTTGTTTCTTCCTAAATTTATTTTTTATTTTTTTGACAGAATTTTTAATTTTTTTTATGACACAACATACAAAAATACATACAATCCTCAATTTTCACCCTTCAACGATCAACCCTTATTTTTTAATAGCCATTTTAGTATGGCAAAACAACGTTTGCCGGATCGCTAGTATGTATATAGAATAATGAAGTTTTACACCTACTTGTTTCCCAAGGTAGAAAAGGTGAAAACATTATAGATTGTTGTTTTTGTGTAGTTATATTACTTATAATAAAGTAATTTTTGAAAAATAAATAATTTTTCCTTAAAAACACTTAAAAATTATCTTAAAAGTAATTTAACTTCCAAACACACTTACGACAGAAAAACAGGGTATCTTGCAGGATTGCCAACCGCGATCTTATCACTTACAGTGATCTCTTCCCTGAAGATGTAGTACAAACAGATGAGATACGTGGAGAACAGAAGGATGTTGGCGATCAGGGAGAATATAGCCAGGGACTTGAGGTGCTTGATCTGACAGAGTAAGATGAAGGGCACGAGGAAGATCAGGCAGTAGTATTCGACTGGCATAACCACCGACGGGGCGTATTTGTCTACCAACTGAAATTAAACATAAAAAAAGTTGTGTGTGCGATTCACACACGAGAGAAGTGAAACTTCAGTAAATCGACAAAAGAATAAGAAGAATAAAAAAAAAAAAAAATATGCAAGAAGATTTTGTTCGGGCGGTCACCCATCCAAGTACTGGCGTCGCGCACAGGCTGCTTAACGTTGTTAGCGTTTAAGATTGGCTTACCCGACAGGTAAGCCAATCTTATTTCCATTTCCGTTTCATCCAGTTTCAAATCACAACGATTCTATAGAAGTTTCACTTCAATAAATAAATAAATATTGCCTGACAAAAAGCCGTGGATGGATAGGATGAGTGTGAGCACACTCGTCTTTCATTACGAAGGTCGTGCGTTCAAAACCCGCCACGCACCTATGATTTTTCTTCTTGAAAATTCAGTGTGGTTTAAAAAAACTTTAAATGTTTTTTTCCTTTTTACTCATTCTTGTTACTTACTATACTTTTATTAGGTTTTAATAGGGAAGATGACTAAAAATAGTAATTAGTCCGTAATTAAGATTGTACCCGTATTATTTATTATTTCTTACAAACGATAAATTCAGTTGTAACAGTAACTTGAGCGTGATGTAACGTGTGATTTGTGCTAAATTTTGCAGACATATTAAGTCCCCACTCCGGAAAACTCAAAACTGAATTCGAATCCTTTGATAAGTTTAAAATACCTGTGCAGAAGTGACATTGTATGATAAATATATATTTTTTCATGGTTTTTGAGTACAAAACTGTCTAAATTACTATTAATTATGTTACATGGATTTCATTATATGCAGCCTAATTGAATCGTCTATTGTACGAGTATATTTATTGAATACTAGCTGACCCGGCGAACTTTGTTGCGCCTTAGACGCCATAAATGAGCAGATTTTTCATTTTATTAAGTTAATTGTTTTATTATATAAAGTTGTCAGGTTGATCTAGCTGACTATGTTTAGTAACGTGTATGTTAGTCTATCCAAACAAAACAAAAAAGGTTTTATAAGTATTTCATTAGTTTTAATTTCTCTTTTTTGTTAAATTTTATGAGTGTGAGGGTAATGTATGTCTATTAACGTTTATTTCATGTTTACAAGTAAAAAAAAATTTTCTATGGTCTATGAGTCAAGATTGCTTAATCAAGATGATAACTAGGCGATGTCATTCTTAATAATAACCATTGTACAAATCATACCTGTTTTATGGAGTCTGATACGAGAACTGTGTAAATACAGCAAACTCCTACATATGTGCAAATGAGGGCGAATTCTGAAAATATACTGAAAAATAAAATCAAATTATAGTTTAAAGTACAATGTAATATGCTTTTTTATGTAGATGATCATAATAAAACCAAGATCACATACTTATGAAATCTTATTTTTTACTTTACATCTCACAAACTACAATTAGTCTGGTAGCCAACAACAAAATCCCTACCTGATAAAAAATACTTATATTGGTAGGGGTACCTGACTCATAGTAGACTGAACTACCCTTGATCGGCCGCGGCGCAACTTGGTTCATTTTGCACAACATTTTACATGAAATTCACAGTCTGACCAAATAAAAGTGGTCGGACAGCTTAAACTGCTAGGCTAAGAGACATATTTTTTAGTTATTTCCGCTAACATTTTGTTTTTATAAATGATTTATACATATATTTTATAGTAAAATGCAGTCTCAAGCTCGGTTGTACACAGTAACCGACTTAGACAGGATGTAACCGATATTTTTTTTTAACTGTCCTCAAAAGCCTCAACCACCATAGAAGTCTTATTTATTTATTTATTTTCAAATACATGGAGCTCTATCATTACAGGTAAAACCTGATTCAATAAAGCCCATTAAATTACATGTTGAAATTAGTTAAGTAAAATTAGGCATAAAATTTAAATTAAACATCAAAACATTTTAATACATAATTCATACACACAAAATTAATATAAAAAAAAATTAAAATAAAAACAAAACAAAACAAATTTAATAGATTAAATTATGTCAAACAAATCTACACACATGAAATTAATGTCACAACCTTAGCAAGTTCGCTCATGGGACTATGAAATATGTCAACCCTCTCGACTACCAGATTTAGTGTGTGAATGGCACGCGTCACAGATGCCCCATTCACGAGACTGGTCCTTCCTCTTATTCTTCTTCGGTCTTATTCTATTTTCGATAAGATATATTTGATGGAATTTTGTACCACTCATTACTCATTTGTGCAAGAAATGCCAAGTTGTTATTGACAGTTTACATCATAATTCAGAAATTTTATAGGTACAGATTGTTTTTGTAATAAGTAATAATATTTACCTCGCAGCTGCGGCCCATGGTCGAACACACTTCGGCCCATTGGCGAAGGCCGATCTACACGTTTCTGCATAACCTAAAGAGGGTTTATTTTCTAGTTTACAGCATCCATGCGAAGTTTTCACCTGTCAAATAGAAGAACTAAAAATAGCGTTCCAATATGTGTAGGGAGGGATATACGTTTAGCTGGACTACCACACGGAAAGACTGGAAGAGGTAGGCTAAAGAATGCTGGAGCGTCTACAGACTATGTGATCATAGGATCTGGCAGCTGTCCATGTATACCCTGTGCTTCAAATGAATTAAACGAGTTTGACTTTGAACATGGTTAATAAAGGGGTGAGTGATGAGAGACGAATGATATAGGAAAGAGATAGAGAACTACATCTTGTATTCAACCCAAATGTGACAAGGAAAAAAAAAAACTAATATCAAGTGTTTTGTATTGGACTATTGTGTTGTTACTACATTTAAATTATGTTTATTTACCAATTTTATTTGGTCGTGCAGTGAGAGTTAGAGAATTTAAGTATTATTTTTAGTATTTATTATATAGATTCAGCCGAACTTTGTCATATCTAGGTGTAAGGTCATTGATATTTTCACACAGAACGTGACTGCACCATTAACACAAATGGCTCTGCAGAACACGAAGAGTAATCATGGAAAAATAGACTAAAATAACTTTGTGTAGGTACAATGGTTCGCTTCATAAATGAATGCGCGAAGGACATTATGCTGGCTGGAAAATTGTACACTGTGGATACAATGTAAGTGCCTATATTACTTATGAAGTTTTGTCTACCGCCAACAATGATGACGTCAATGAACGATAGACACCAAACTTTAAATACACTCGGTTTCAAAAATAACGGGCAAGACACATCATTTCAAATATCTCTCGAGCTACGTATGCACCAATGAAACGGAGATTGTTTTGTTGAGAATTTAATTAAAAACATAATAAAAAGCTTTAATAAAATGTATTTCATTATCATCATCATCAGCACCCTATTAACGTTCCCACTGCTGGGACACAGGGACTTCTCTCTTGACGAGAGAGATAAGGCCTTAATTCACCACGCTGGCCAAGTACGGGTTGGTGACTGTCACATGTCCTTCAAACTCTTTTTTTTAAAGCTCTCAGAACATGCCGGTTTCCTCACGATGTTTGCCTTCACCGTTAAAGCACGTGTTTAAAGAGCACATAAATTTCTCAAGAAGAAAAATAAATGTATTTGCTATCTCGAATATAAAAATATACAAGGTAGGTACTCATTACTCAGGTGCAAATTTGC
This sequence comes from Gymnoscelis rufifasciata, assembly GCA_929108375.1. Classification (NCBI taxonomy): domain Eukaryota; kingdom Metazoa; phylum Arthropoda; class Insecta; order Lepidoptera; family Geometridae; genus Gymnoscelis; species Gymnoscelis rufifasciata. The sequence continues at coordinate 2,437,255 of OV815302.1, read as the reverse complement.
CACGGTCCGTAACGATGGTAGTTTTATTAGCACGAAAGAGTTACCAACTTTGTTAGGACACACCGTTTCCGTGTCGTTCCTTACCAGTATGTGAATGCAATGTCCACAGATTATGCCAACGACTATATTCCCAGCCATGCCAATACCCCATCCCGCGTTGGCAAACACCCCTCTGCATTGTTCTTATTTTCTACTGAAGTCCATTATGCTAAGATCCAACATACTTATTCAGGAAACACCCTTTCCGTGTCGTTCGTTACCAGTATCTTAATGCAATGTCCACAGATTATGCCAACGATTATGTTCCCAGCCATGCCAATACCCCATCCCGCGTTGGCAAACACCCCTCTGCATTGTTCTTATTTTCTACTGAAGTCCATTGTGCTAAGATCCAACATACTTATTCAGGACACACCCTTTCCGTGTCGTTCCTTACCAGTATCTTAATGCAATGTCCACAGATTATGCCAACGATTATGTTCCCAGCCATGCCAATACCCCATCCCGCGTTGGCAAACACTCCTCTGCATTGTTCTTATTTTCTACTGAAGTCCATTGTGCTAAGATCCAACATACTTATTCAGGACACACCCTTTCCGTGTCGTTCCTTACCAGTATGTGAATGCAATGTCCGCAGATCATGCCAACGAGTATGCTCCCAGCGATGCCAATACCCCATCCCGCGTTGGCGAACGCCAGTGGCCCGGCCAAAAGCCCAGATCCTAACGAGGACTTTATCAAGTTTGCTGTAGCGCGGACATTACTGCAAATTAATAGTATAATCAGTGTTTTAAAAAGATAATTAATAGTTTCCATGAGAACAGGCGAAAAGTTTCAGGAGATCATGAGATCATGTACTGAACATTTCTTTATATTTGTGTTTCAGGCGGCACGCATCGATGCGTGTCAAAGTAACGAATTAACTCCTGTCCTTGCACACGGCCTAAATCAGTTTTCGTTATAATGCTAACATTATTAGTTTGTTAATAACGACCATTCTGACATGTGTGTTTTAGAAAAGCGACGAAACTCATGGCAAGTTATCTATTATTTTACATATGAAGGTTAATGTATACTTCTTATTCTCATTAACTGTACCAAATTATACATTCATTTGTTCGATAATTTGGTTAACAAGGGGTACAAATTTTCGCTTCACGTATTAACACATGGTAATTAAGGTAGATGAAACCATTCTAAAAAACTTATTTTTGGACATTTGAGCTTGACGATTTATTTTTATGTATTAATAACTGAGAATTTTGTTATCCCTTTCTGTATAACAGGTCGCTGGTTGGGGAATGGTTAGACAGGGGGTAATGCATAAAACACTCCTACACTCTCTCCTACGGCGAGATGTCAGTCCAGATCTCACTCAGAATAAGAATTAGGTAAGTCGCCAAATTTAGTTCAATTTTATTATTTTGTGTTCAATAAAGAGTATTTGTATTGTATTGTACATTAGTACAAATTTTCCAACTATCCCGTCGTAGATCATACTCGCAGGTCAATATTAATATATATTCATTTATTCATAAATCAATTTTAAAATCGTATTAAGAATATTATACATATAAATATTTATTATTAATCTAGATTAGAAATTTTTTTTTAACAGCAATCGACTGAAATTTCCCTTCGTATATTTAATGTAAGTAATGTTAATGTCAATGTTTGTTTTGAATATATTTAATGCGTTTTATTTTGTTATGAATATAAATAAATGAAATATATCATCGATACTGTCGGAAGTTCTTTTAGTGATAGTTTTCGGTCTAGTAATAAATAAAAACATCTTTGAACCATGATAATACGTCATTAAAATACGATCTTACTGTACTCGAACTAACAAACATGCAGTTAATCTATACACGATATTCAAATTATTTTCATAATAACTTTTGTGACAAATTAACATTTTGTTTTCAAACTAGAATTATTTATTCAGTTTAGCTTAGAAATACTTTCATGACAAACCATTTTAGTTTATGTCTTAAATAAATAATGATAAAAATGGAATACAGAATTTTACTCACGAAACTGGTTCTTCGATTTTCCGATGTTCAAAAGGGTTATAGTCTTTACTTATGTCAGTTATCTCGGTATTGACACTTTTGTTTTTATTTTCCTCCATTTTGACGTGGGCTCGGTTAAGCGGCGCAGGCGCAAGTAAGCAATAAACAGCGTATCTTATGTCAACACCGCTAAGCTATGACAAGTAGTTTTTAATAGCTATAGCTTCTATTATTTTTAATAGCTATAGCTTCTATTATTTTCCATCTTTATAAATTACTGTACGTGATGCAAAATATGAATTCTTCTATTATAAGAAATTTAGGCTTATAAGTCAAACTGATTTTTATTAAGTTGAGAGACGCCAGTACTTGGATGGGTGACGGCTTTAACTGCATTTATTTGCACTGCATAAAAACTTTCTTTCTTATCAAATGTATTTTAAAGAATTAACTATTCTTCGTCGTCTTGATTACGTCTGTCATCCCCTCAAAATAAGGTGGTTAGACCATAACCAACTACACTGTTGCTATAAGGGTTTTTCTTGGTCTCTTGAATCGCCCTGGGGTTCTTTTTTCGTTGATTGGCCGTGGGTGTGTGGATTATTTTTGTTTGTAATCAATTTATCTGTGGATTAGCATAATATGTCTTTTTTAATAGTTGTAAGTGAATGTATTCAAAATGTAATAATAGATATGTTTTTTTGTTATTTGTTAGGAAATAAATGTATTTTGTTTGTTGTTTGTTTGTTGTATAATCACTGGCCGCAAAATCACTTTTACTTCAAAATGGCGGACTAGTAGGTATGCCAGGCTTCATACAAAAATACGGAACCCCTTAACTACATACACTATTCTCAGTTTTCCTTGACAAAAAAATCAAAAAAAGTTCTATAAAAACTACAAGATTTTGTTTATTGGATTATACTTTAGAGGGGTCAATTGTATAGTTCATATAATTATTATGTCGTAGGTTATCACTCTGAAAACTGCATGTAAATCCGTTAAGCAAGTTTATAAGATCTAAACGAATAGATAGCGGAAGTGACTTCATTTCATAAATACTATATAAATATACATATATTATCTTATTACGAATACAGTTCAAGATTTTCCACGCTGCGTTATCTTGAAGTAGGCTAATTGACATTAATCCTCACCTGACGAAATGGATATCTATGTAGTGTACCTAATTAGCATAGAAATGTTTTGACATGTTAATATAATCATCATTATTTTTAGGCGAACTCAGTGGCTCGGTGGGACTAGATCCTGCATGAAGTACCAGAGGTTGTGGGTTTGATTCCCGCCGTAGGACCAGATTTTGTGCGATTTTCAATTTCTGATTTCGGTTTTATATGCATCATTATGTACGTATTTACAAAAATAATGTATCTATGTAGTCTATATTTTTTCATCAAACCATATTTTATAAAATAAAATATTCTGACAGTGCCGTCGTTGTACATCTTTGACTGTACTGTTTGTAAGGAGTAATCCTGACCTGTTTTGTCGTCTCTCAAAAGACAAAGCAAAAGGGACATTGATAGAATTCGTACACATCCTATATTCTGCATGGCGCCTAAGCTGTATAACAAACTGCCTAAAACCCAAAAGAAGAAGCAAAAGGGACATTGATAGAATTCGTACACATCCTATATTCTGCATCGCGCCTAAGCTGTATAACAAACTGCCTAAAACCCAAAAGACGAAGCAAAAGGGACATTGATAGAATTCGTACACATCCTATATTCTGCATGGCGCCTAAGCTGTATAACAAACTGCCTAAAACCTATCGGGATTAACAAACTCAAGAGCAAACTCAAAATATTTCTGACAAATAAATGTTCTTCTTCTTAGTCGTAACCTCATAACTGAGGGACGTGACTATGGCGTCTCATCAGCTCTGTCACCACTTCTCTCCATCGACTCCGGTCCTGAGCCAACTGTATTGATGCTTGGAGAGTGCCACCTGTAGCGTCTTGTGTTGTGTGGGTCCACCGTGTAGGTGAGCGGCCTCGACTTCTCTTTCCTTCCACACTGCCAGTAATTATCAGCCTCTCCAGGCTGTTTGGGTCACGCCTGACAGTGTCTGTGTGTCTGTGTGTGTGACAGTGTGTGTGAAATAAATGTTATCTTAATATATATAAATCTCGTGTCACAATGTTTGTCCTCAATGTACTCCTAAACCACTTAACCGATTATAATAAAATTCGCACCATGTGCAGTTCGATCCAACTTGAGAGGTAGGTTGGTTTTTCACGGCGAATGGCGTTGGTTTTCCGGGAAAATTTTATACCCGTGCGACGCCGGGGCGGGCCGCTAGTTATACTATAAATTATTATTTAAATGATAAAATTTAGACTTGATTTGTATATTAATTTCTATTATTTTTGTATAACTCCTAATTACTATTTGTCTGATGACAAAATGAAAATATGAATGTTAATTGTATGATTGTATTAATTGAAATATCTTTTTTAAGTCAAAATGTAATCAATAAATTTGCATACCAAATGGAAACCAAATGTTAGAAAGAAATTACCTTAAAACAACCAATATGTACACATGTTTATTGGCAAATAAAAAGTTCTATTCTATTCTTAAATCAAAGAACATAATATAAAGGTAATGGCCGTAATTTCTCGTTTAGACATGTATTAATATATTTGTAAAACCTACTGACAGTATCAAGAGTTATGATGCCATAAAAGATTTTACTTTTACAGTTTCGCCTTAAAAATAACAAATATTTACGTTGGTGATAACCATGTCTCTATGTGAAATTGAGAGCTGTTTTCACAGATCTGGTCGTTAATAGAGCCATATGTTTCAAGACGAATTTGAGAAGTTTGTAAGAGATTGTGCTAACGGAAGAGTGCTGTTGGATAGGACTTAAAGGTGGTTTTCCACTGTGGATGCAACTTTGCCGTGAACCAGCTTTTCAAAACTCGGCGTTTACCGTGTTTTATTTTCCCACGGTTACGACGTTATTTCCCGCCGAGAAAATCCTATTTTGCTGCTCCAATCTATCACTCTTCTCTGATCCCTCAATCACTCTACTAGTGGATATCTGTTTTTATTTTAACTTGTGGTGTTGGAGGGTGACCTCATGGGCCCTTGCTTAAAACCAGCGCTCTGTCATAGTGCTCCTACGGGCCCTGTGGCAGATGCATTATGCTGAGCCAGGGACCCTTTATTACATTGTTTAATTTCACGTAAGTTTAAGCTACGTATATAATTATTATTAGTTTTATTTATAAATACTTTTAATTGTTAGTTTTTGTGTAGTCATAAATATTATCCTTCCTTCCTATAGCCTACCTCAATAAATAGTCAATGTAACAGTGAAATAATTATACAAATCAGGCCGGTAGTTGCTGAGATTAGCACGTTCATACTAACATTAAAAAAAACTCATCTACTTTATATTGTTTGCTGTGACTGCAACTGGAGTTGCAGTCGATTACTAATAGCATTACAGTTAATGGCATATGTAAAAAGATTTAATAATGTGCGGTAAATAATAATGTCAACGAAATGTAACTAAATAATCAGCTTTACCATGGCCAACCTTATTGTGAAGTGATAAATCTAATGGCACATTATAACAAACGCCTACGTAGAATATAATAGCAATCGGGGTTGTAAGCTGTAGAATTTAACGAAGGCGGCCTGATTTTTGAGACACAAACGTAACCAACGTGTGCCCATACACACTCAACATCTACGATCTGCACACCGACCACATTTCCCCGATCTAGTGTTCCAACACTAGATCGGGGAAATGTGCTTTAGCACAATAAAAAAAAAACATTTGGTAAACATTATTAACCGTATAACGTAAAATATATAGGTACAAAAGGCACATCAGAAATACTATTTCCAAATTGCTTTTACCCAAAGATTTATTATTCATGGAGTGTTCTTTATAATTAACTTCTGGTTGAAACTTGAAAAAGCTTTTGCTTGGGCATTGCTTTTCACTTGGAAGTTTTAAATTAAAAATGTCATTAATGTCATGCAATTGTGAGAATAGTTATATTTTTCAAGCCTTATCGATTAACAGAAATAGTTGTAGGGTTAGCCTATTAGGTTATCTATCAGAAAACCTAGATTTTAAAAAAGCATCGTGATTATAGTAGTACCTAGTGATATACATATAGGTGATAAAATTAGTGAATTGAATATGCATGAAAGGCACTTAGATCTTAATCTTGCTGTTAAATACTCCAGTTTTCGTTCCTTATTTGTCGACAGTTCACGTCTAAGGTACCTTGTATAATTATTATTTTAAATTATGATTGTTTGTTTGACGTTTTGTGAGAGTGAGGAATGAACGTAAATTGTTATTTTTATTTGTAATTAATTATTGTAAGCTAATCTCTTTTAAATTTAATTATTTTATCTCCTATTTAGTTTTAATGTTTTTACTCAATTACTGTAAGTAAATGTTATATTAAGAAGAGTTATTGATTTTTTTTAAATCGTGATAATTAATTAAATAATAAATAAAAATTATGGACTATCTGTCACTAATGTTGTTCCTTATAAATAGTTCGCAACTTGAAATATATGGTTTAATAACTTAAAAACTTTTATTTCTTAGCCAAACTATTATGTATTCTGTGGCCAAACTAAATAGAAGAAAACCAGTAAAGTAGTAAAGTGCGATTTATTCTCAACTGCTTTCATTTCAGGGTTTCAGCAAAGCTACGAGTACATTATCTTTTGAATGTATCAATATAATATTTAAAAACTATGTATTTATTATAATCGAAAATGCAAAAAAAAACTAACTATAAAACATGTTATATCGGTAAATGTTGGTATAACTTCTATGTCATTTTAAATTAATTGAAAAAATAACTAAGCTCTTTGATGTTTTTGCAAATCTTTAACTTTAAGTAACTAATTCTTGACAAAATGTATAATCAAGTTATTATGACTTATACTTTCAAAGGAACCATCTGTCCATTTTACTGTAGTATAACAGCGAAGAAAGACAATGTTTCAGTATTTGAAATAACAGGGAGCTTAAACTTTGAAAAATAACCATGGATTTAAACTTTGAAAAATTGTTTAAGCCTACAATTATCGCTTTAAAATTAACACGTTCACATCCTGAAATCAAAAAAGATTTGAAATGGTGCAAGCAAATGTTGTTTATACATGTATTATATACTTTTTTATTTATAGTAGTTACTCAAACTATAGTAAAGTCTTTGAAAAAAAACAATGTGTCTGATGCTTGCAAAGTCGGTATATTATTTGTGATCTATTTGGTAATAACACTTTATTATATCTTACTACTGTGGAGGCAGAGCATGTTGTTAAATCTTATGAATGACATGAAAACAGATTTCACGAAATCAACTCAGCTGCCAGGTAATGAACAAGGAATAATTCAGAAATATGCCAAAATGGGACAAAACCATAGCTATCAATGGATGAAATTAATTTCCGTCGGATTATTGATGTTTCCTGCACGAAACGCCGTACTACTTTTCTATAGTTGGTGGAAAGGTGAATTTGAATATGTTCCTCTTTTTGATTTGATATATCCTTTTGATTTTATAGAGGATAATAAAAATACGCTATTGATTTTCATTATAACGTATTTTTGGTTTGTTTTTTATGCCGTTTATTCGGGGGTGATGTATACGGCGTTTGTTCCTCTGGGACCAATGTTTATGCTCCATGCGTGTGGACATTTAGAAGTTCTGATTGGTAGAATAAATGTCATCTTTGAGAATGATAATAAAGAGGAAATTATATCTCAATTCAAGAGTATCATCAGACATTTGCAGTATGTTTATGGGTAAGAGATTTTTTATTTACTTTATTGTATTGTGAATCTAGAGATTCCTGCTGAATTTTGAAAAGGGTAACAAGAATATGTAGGTTAACCCCAGTATTTATAAAAATATATTTATATATTTTTTTATAAGACTAGAGAGTTAATTGGAAGTTTCATTTTCTCAAATTAGTGCTTAATCTGTTCAATACACAGAACACATCTCACATACATTTAAATATAGGATTTTCACCCTTGTTTATCTCTGTAATGTCTGTTTAAGCCAATTCAATTATATATACCTATTCGTTCAGAACGAAAAAGCAGGTTTTACAGTTTTGCTATTGGTATTTATAAGTATACTAGTCGACCCGACAGACGTTGTCCTGTCCCACGTCAATCAAAACAACATCCAGTTGACCGTATTGTGAATCTAAACCATTCCCAGATCCCCTAGAACACACACAAAAAATTTCATCAAAATCGGTCCAGTCGTTTGAGAGAAGTTCAGTGACATACACACTCACAGAAGAATTATAAATATATAAAAGATACTCGTACCGCACAGCGCATTATTAAAATACCCATTGATTTTCTTTTTAAATACCCGTTGATAGCAGTTTGTATTAAAATATTTATTTTTTGATTGCCTCTTCATCCAATATATAAGCAAAGTTATCAATACGAGCAATATGATATTTCTTTTTAATTTCCAGGTTTGTAGATCGAGTCGATGCATGTTTCAGGGTTTCTTATGAAATGACCATGAAAGGCACGACCATCTTACTGCCAATAACGAGCTACGAAATAATTGAGGTATAGGAGCTTACACTAGACACTAAATTTAATTATAATTAATATAATAAAAATGTCTATTATATTAAGTATATCAGATGTCTGGTACAGATGGCCTCCAAACTAGGAAAAACCTGTATCTTGGAGACCTCCTTCCACTGTTTCAAAACACATCATCTTCCTGACCTTATCCCACATTACGTGGGGTCGGCACAACATGTTTTCTCCTTCCATTTCCCTCTATCACCCGTCATCTCAACACTCACCTCTTTCTTACACATATCATCTTTCACACAGTCCATCCATCTTTTCTTCGGCCTACCTCTTCTCACATATCCATCTACATTCATATCTAACGCTCTTCTCGTTACATGACTTTCATCACTTCTCATGACATGTCCATACCACGCTAATCTATTCCCTCTCAACTTATCCGTAACTGGTGCTTCTTTCAAACTGCCTCTTACATACTCATTCCTTATTTTGTCCATTCTAGTTACTCCACACATCCATCTTAACATCCTCATCTCTGCTACATGGATTTTTCTTTCATCCGTCCCTTTCACTGCCCAACACTGCTCTGGACCTCGGTTGCGTTTTCTCCAACGAGAACAATGTCGTCGGCGAACAGCATTCACCAAGGTGCCTCCTCCTGGATGTCCGATGTAAGTGCATCCATCACCAGGAGGAACAAATATGGGCTTAAAGCCGATCCCTGGTGCAAGCCCACAGCCACACTGAACTCGTCGGTGACGCCAGCTTCGGACCGAACACGTGTACTAGCCTGGCTGTACATGGCCCTAATAAGCTGCAGGTACTTCGCAGGCACGCCTTTCTCTTTCATAGCCCACCTCAGAACCTCACGGGGCACCCTATCGTATGCCTTCTCTAGGTCAACGAACACCATGTGCAAGTTTTTGTGAGTACGTCTGTATTTTTCGCACAATTGGCGAAGTGCAAATATGGCATCCGTTGTTCCGCGACCAGGCATAAACCCGAACAGTTTCAAAACAAAGTATGAAAATACAAGTGATTTGAAATATAAATCGACATATAAACTTATTCGAAAGTTTAAGCTGTTAATTATAAAATGTTTTTAAAATAAAGCCTTTTATTCTTAAGAAGACTATATCAAAGATGATAATGCTTGGACAGATGTAACTCGGCTCCACGAGGATGGACAAAATAGCTGATTTTTGCTATAACTATCGATAGAGCTTTTATTTAATATTAAAGTCATTTAATATTATATAGTAGTTGTTCAGTTCAGAGATGAAAGCTGAGTTGTTTTTTTCGCTACTCAACTCAGTGTAAATAAATCTAAATTAAAAATTTAAGAAAACCCCGATTCTAATGCCTTAATTTCCTTAAAAGTTTTACTTTTATATACCCATGTATTACATACATATTTTGTAATGTAGACGCGATGCGCTTTCATTTGATATCCCACCCGAGTATATTTGCAGATTTTCGGTTTTCCTACCCCACTCTTACCCCCATAACTTTTAAACGGCACAACGATTTTCATAAAACAAGTCTATGAACACTCGCGCCAAACTCACCTTTTATAAAAAAAAAAACTAAATTGAAATCGCTCCATCCGTTCGGGAGCTATGATGTCCCAGACAGACAGACAGACTCACAGACAGACAGACAGGTCAAACTTATAACACCCCTTTTTTTTGGTCGGGCGTTAAAAATTTAAGAGAACAAGCTATTTCAAGACAATGTTATTCCCTTCATTATTCTATATATAGCTTTAAGTTGACCTGTCCCTGTGTGCATTTGCATCTAAGGAAATAAACGTTTTGACTTTGACGTTAGAACTTACCACGGTGCTAATTGTTGTGTGTGGTTTATAAGGATATATGTAATTATGTATGTATTTATTTAACACACTCTTTAGGACCTTATTGTCTGTTTACATGGTGATGGTTTGTGGACGCCGTACGGCAAAAAGGATAATAATAATAATAACCAAATAATAAATGTTTATCTCACATAAAAATGTTACAAGTGCATAGTAATTTACAGATGAGACGTGGTACAGAGACGACATTTACATTACAGAAAGCATAGATACCCAAACTAGGAAAATACTGTATTATGGCATATCTATCCCTTCCTCCGGTTCACAAGTTTAAGTTGCATAAGGCCTCGGTGTCGAATTTTGCGGGCAGCGGGGCGGCGGCGGCGGCGCGGGAGAGGGGCGGGCAACGCATACCTGTTCTCGAAACCAGCGGGCAGATCGGATCGCGCGGCACTGTAGCGGTGTAGTGTTGTGTTGTCGACATTCGCAAACGAAATGTCTGAAAATCGGCGACAACATCTTTTTGATTCAAATGTATTCCTAACGCTCGATTTATTGTGGGCAAAAGAAGAAGTGGATCCCTACTAATAGGGCAAGGAAAATAAATTCTACCTTCAATATTCAGTTCGTTTTTTATTTCTTCCCATAATTGATTAATTATTCTTCTATTTTTATGGTTCACATCTTTGCTGTTCCTTATCGGTCTCCTCTCAAAGATTGCCGAAATAATTTGCTCTTACACGTCCGAGGACATTTTAATACGTCACAAAAAAAAAGTACAACACTATACTACAATGCAGACGTGCAACGCGGGACGGTCACCGCTCGACTGGAGTGCACCGCTCGTTGCCCGCCCACGCGCCGCTCCCGCGCCGCTGTTTTCGAGACCCGGTCCATTTGACGATACGCATAAGATCCTGCCGCTCCCGCGCCGCCGCCGCCGCCGCCCCGCTGCCCGCTAAATTCGAGACCGAGGCCTAAATTTCAGTATATGTATATGTACTTCTATGCATTCTTTCTTATATTCTATGTAAACAATAGGATGAAGATGATGACAATAACTTTTAATGTGTGATTGATCATTTGGATATTTTTTTATGTTTCCTTGCAGTCTTTGAAACGAGGAGACGTCAGTCTGGATGTAATGGCGTTTGTTGTTGGAGGAATCTTTATCAGCGCTGGTCCATGCTACTACAGTGATATGCTCATGGAAAAGGTTTGATTATACTTGCTTTTGTGATGGACTTCAAACTAACTCTGTGTAAGCTGAATGTTTTTAACCGCAATTTATGAGATCCTTAGAGTATCTATAGAAAGTAAGCACAATGAAGTGGGAACAGTAGCTACAAGTGAGACGAACATGACGTTCGCGCAGCGAGCGTTTGCAGACGTGGATGCGCATTAGCATTAAATGTTTTGTAATGTTTCAATGTTTATTTAGGAGTAGTGCAAAAGCGAAGCATAACCAAACAATAAAGATAGTATGATAAGACAACAATGATAGTAAGTATAGTATAAATATGTAGGTATAGTTAAATTAAGACAATTCATAGATACTTAACTCTATTAATATGAAATTTATTTTTTCTAAGTGTAAGTATTATTTGAAACCAACCAAATGACAAAAAAACTTTTATAAAAACCATGAATGGAATAATAATTTTTGGCTTAGCCTCTCCAGGTCCACATTTTTAAATTCCTATCTATTGTTAGTTACCAAATTGTCATGTTTTATTATGTAAGTTTATTATGTAAACGGCATAACTAAACTACTAATCTAAAAATATATATATTTTGAATATCTATAACAGATATTATATTAAAAGAATAAGGGAACAAGTAAATAACATTAAAATTGTGTTACTAAGTACCTTGCAGAGATAATTATTAACATAATTTATCTATAGCTATGGGCACGCCCCATCCCTACCTGTCATTCACTCATTTACGATTGTCTATGGTCCTAGCTGCCCACGTTCTGCACAATGTAGTTTAGGTCGTACGCGATCTCTATACTTACTATAAATACCTTCAGGTGAGATCCTCCATAACAAGTTGACCTGTCCATGTAAGCATAGGCTTCTAAGGAAATAAACGTTTTGACTTTGACTTTGACTTTGACTTTGACTTTGACAAGAGGGGTAGGTATTTTGACCCGTGTCAAAATGTTATCTATTGATATTGTTTTTGTACCTATTCCAAAAATCCCTCACGCGTATTGGGAAAATCGATATAAGATATTTTTATTTGACTTTATTAACTAAAGCGATTAGTTAATAAAGTCAAATAAAAATATCTTATATCGAGGCGTATCAAGAGCCTCAAAGTAACTCTAGTCTAGGGTAAAGTAACTCTAGTCTATGGTAGTCTGGGGTTGATAATTATCATCACTCACATTATGTGGGCTGATCACAACAAGCATTCTTCATCCTTTCACTCTCTCATTCTCACTCCTTTCTTACATATAATTATCATCCTTTACATAGACCATCTTTTCTGGGATGATATGAATATATTATCCTTTCCCAGGGTGAAGACCTTTGCTTCGCTCTCTACTCCTGCGGATGGGAGAAGTTCCATGACAGAAACATTCGCAGCACCTTACTGGTGATGATGCGGCGCGCTCAGAAGCCGGTGGCCGTACAGACTCTATTCAGGGTTGTTTGCTTGGATGCTCTCACTGATGTAAGGGGATTTTGAACCAGTCAGGCATATAGCTTTAATGCTTTTTTAAGCTAACATTCATTTTTCAAGAAAAAAATGGTGTGTTTGCGATTCACACACGATAATAAGTGAAACTTTAGTAAATCGACAAAATAATGAGATGAATAAAAAAAAACAAAAAAAGAATACGGTGCAAAAAGATTTTGTTCGGGCCGTCACCCATCCAAGTACTTGCGTCGTGCAATGTTGCTTAACCTTGTTAGCGTTTAAGATTAGCTAGGAGTTACGCCTCGTACTAGCGACATCTAGTAGAACATCCTAGAACTATTCTACCTCTTAATCATAATCATTACTACCAATGCGACGGGCTCTATATTCTCTATATCTACTATATTAACAGTTTTTCAGTTCACCTTACAAACTGTTTTCTTTTTCAGGTATATCAACAGGCCTACACAATATTCAATATTTTGAACGCGTCCACACAACATTAAATATATTTTGCACGAAATCTGCTACCATGATTAACTTTACACCCGCAAAACAAATGTGAAATGATTACGAACTCGTTAAACATAGAAAATCAAATAGTTGAGCTAGTTATTATTATTTATTTATTCATCAGACACACAAAACACATTACAAAATTTACGACTAAACTATTTATATCTAAACCTAAGATCTATGTTACAACATAACTATAAGTGTGCACTACAAAAAATGATCTGAACAATGGTTAACAAACTTACTAATAAAAAAGAAGATTTAATATTATTGATGGGGAGCGTGTGTGATGGAACGATCATTGAAGGGGAGAGATGTTTTAATCTTGCATATAAAATGAAATAGATTAGATAAATAAATACAAAGATATTTGTTTAATTTATTCTTACATTATCATTCCATAATTATGCGCTAAACATCTACATGTGTTATAAATCTCGTAGAATGCAGCAATTAATGTATAATTTATGGTTGATTGAACTTACCTAATTGCTGCATTCGTAGAGATTTAAATTCCCATTCCGCTCGCTGGTTGTTTTCAGCTCAACCCTTTTTTGAATTATGGAAGTGTGAATATAGGTTCCCCTTATTCATATTGCAGCTCTAAACGAATGAAAGCAGCTCCGACGACGACCTCCGAGCTAGCCGAGTATCCGCTACTAATAATAAATAATAATAAATGTTTATTTCACACAAGAACCCTCAATAGGAATCGCGAAAAATATTCTTTGTTTTTTAAAAAGGTTTTAAAGATCTGAATACGAGTGGGATGATGCAGTACCACAGAAAACGTGTAGTACATGTGTTATAAATCTCTACGAATGCAGCAATTAGTATAATTATGGTCGAAGTTCACTTAGGTAAGTTCAATCAACCCTAAATTAACACTAAATTCAGTCAAAGTCAAAGTCAAAGTCAAAACGTTTATTTCCTTAGAAGCACATAGCCTACATGGACAGGTCAACTTAAAATTAATAAAACTAAATTGCTTAAATAACAAATATCAAGGAAATAACATTGTCTTGACAGTTCGCTTCAATGTTCTTATACTGAGTTGAGAAGCGAATAGAACAACACAGCTTTATCAGTTATTACAATTTTGGAGTTCTTATTTATAGGTAACTATTATAAGTTTAACATTTACAATAAAAAAAATGTTTGTCATATAAGGAAGCTATTATAACATGAGCATATCAGTCCTGGTCAACCAGAATTATTAGAGCCTGTTAATGTGAAACTAAGCAACATCTATCCAAGCTGCATCATCCTTTATATAATCATTTATAGAGTAATACGCTTTTTTCATTAGACTTCTCTTAATAAATGATTTAAATTTTCTAGTAGGAAGCTCTGTTACATTATGAGGAAGCTTATTATAAAAACGTACAGAGTTACCCATAAATGATTTGCCTAGTTTTTTTAGTCTGTAAGTAGGAATTAGTAATTTTTCCTTACTTCTCGTGTTAATACTATGTACGTCACTTTTTCTTAAAAACAAATGCTTATTCTTGTGGGTGAACATCAAGTTCTCAAAAATGTACTGTGAGATTACAGTTAGAATGTTAATCTCTTTGAATTTTTCTTTGAGGGAGTCACGTGGTTTCATTATATATATTGCACGTACAGCCCTTTTTGCAGCACGAATATAGTTTGAATATCGGCTGCAGCACCCCAGAGTAGGATACCATATGACATAATACTATGAAAGTAACTCAAATAAACCTGTCTAGCTGTACCCTCATCTGTGATATATGTCATTGTTCGCACTGCATAAGCGGCTGAACTAAGTCTACCTGCAAGGTTTGTAATTTGGGGTTTCCATTGTAGACGAGAATCAATATGTAAACCTAGGAACACTGTTGAGTCAACGAGCTCGAGAATTTCATCGTTTAATATGATTTTTATAGGAAATTCTTTAACATTAGGGAGTTTGAATTTAATACATTTAGTTTTTTTTTGTGTTTATCAGTAAGTTATTAACCGTAAACCAATTAAGTACTAGTGACAGTGAGTTATTTACATCGTCAAAATTATTTTTATTCCTATCAACTTTAAATAATAAAGAAGTATCATCAGCAAATAAAACTATGTCACAAAGGTCTTTAGCAAAATACGGGAGATCATTTACATATACTAAAAACAAAAAAGGCCCAAGTATTGATCCTTGTGGAACCCCTAATTCGATTTTTGATCCTGAGGATCTTTCATTACCTACTTGAACCATTTGAATTCTATCGGTCAAGGAGGAATGTAGGAGCTCAAGGGCTTTGTTGTGAATGCCGTAATGCTTTAATTTATTTATAAGTGTTGCATGGCAGATACAATCAAAAGCCTTGGAGAGGCTTCTAGGCCTTCATGCTCCATCTTAGACCACATCGTCACTTTACATCGGGTGAGATTGTGGTCAAATGAAGGCTTATCAATAATAAAAAAAAAAAAAAAAAAAAAAAAAGATCACAGAACACACACAACAGTGCTAGGAGGCACATAAGCAATTTATTTGTACTGCATACAGTCAGGAACAATATTTCGTTCTACAATCCCCTCACACGAATGGCTCGCCAGTATAATGAATTGTCCAGAACAATACCGAGCCAGATATATTTAAAAAAGGTAACGATTTAGCGGTTGCGAGTAGCACCTCTGGTGAAAAAGCACCCCAATTCATTAAAGTGTACCTAGCTTACATAAATAACTTTTAAACAAGGAGTATTTAAAGTAAAACTGAAAATATATGTATGTATATGATGTTTATTTCCATAAAATATAGAAAACAGTGACATAAGAACTCAATCAACTTGACATAGTAACTTAATAACTATCATTTAGCTATGTTTGTTCATTAACTAAGTAGGACGTATAAAGAAACAATTCTAATAATTTCTACATAATTATAGTAGAGTTATGATGTTATCTTCAATAGGTTGTTAGGACACTTCCTATTATTTTTATACATAAAAAACAGTTCAACATTAGTGTTCGTGCATTAAACACCTAGAGAAAATCAATTTGATTTTAGCCTGTTAATTCAAATTAAATTTTATTTTAAAAATTCTGATTTGACGGCAGTAACTAAGCTATTACATAATAATAGATTGTACTACACGATAATACCATAACATATTTCCAATTGAAGAGCATTTTCATACTCTCTCAGTCATCTAACAGCAATAGTACAAGCTGTGCTTATGGTTAGATGATTCTGTGTGAATAGTACAGTCAGCACCTACTTTTGGTGATCAATATCAACGTCTCAAAGCATCTTCTACTTTGACGTGTCAGATGTAACAAGTTTTACAAAAGCGTCAGTACTAAATAAAGCTTTTTTTATGCTTGATAAGTCTACATTTGACCACAATCTCACCTGATGTAAAGCTTTAATAAGTCAACAGTTAATGATCATATTAACACCAAGTTGAAATAAATGTAATCATTTAATTTTGAGACGTTATTTGTTTCTTTACTTCTATGAACTACAACCGCCAGTAATTTTCGACTTTTCGATCACCCTCCGGGCTGGGCCAGTGCGTGAAGCGATTTTTTTCGTTTTTCGTAATGTGGTCCAGAGATGCCATCTACCTTCTAGGTCTTCATGCTCTATCTTAGACTACATCGTCACTTTACACCAGGTGAGATTGTTGTCAAATGGAGGCTTAACCAACATAATTTTTTATTTTTTCAATTTCTCTATTTTTCTATTTCTTCAGTTTATTTTGCTGTTAACTGTACAGAAATGATATATTACATTTATATATCTTATACACACAATTCTGGTTAGTAAGTTTAAAGTTTGACAATCTGCGAAGTCTTGAAAGGGTTACTCTAAATTGGATTTACACAAGATACACTTGCTATATTTGTTATACGAGAACATTTGTTTGAATTTAAAGTTCCAACACCGCATATAAGTTCAAATTCTTACAACGAAAGTGTTAGGAAACAATTTTATAGTTAACTTTATGTGCTTGAGAGCACAATATGACTTATGAATCTAGGCACCTAAAACTAATATAATCATTTAAACATCCTTACTTTGCATTAATATTGTGTAAATTGTTATGCAGGTAATATGACATGTGATCACTTCAACTTATTTGTTCAGCTAACCCTTTATTTCGATTTGCCTTTCATTATAATTGAACATTGGAAAGTTTTTCAACCACCTCGGAAAAATCGTGTTTCTATTCGTCATAAGTCGCATCCTTATTTTATAATAATGTAACGTTTCTATCAAAGTTACCATTAAAATATTATGACATAACACTTACACCATTTCAACAAAATTCCTTACAGATAATTTTTACCTCTAAATTAACGTTCGTATACATTGTCGTGTTTCTTGATCCAGTAAGAGGTGCCACTGGATCCTTTAGCGTTGTAAGTCGCTGATACTTTCGGCAGATTGAAATAACTGTACGATTTCGGTGATGGATGTTGTATATACTGATGTTGTCTGTAGCTAATCGTGTCAGGTCGCGGAGTGTAAATTGTCGTAGGCACAGTTACAGTCGTAGTCGTATCGTAAACTGTGACAGCTGGAGCTATTCTTACAGGGGCTTGTCGAACCGGTATCGTATCGTACACTGTTATCGGGACTGGAGGTATTACTCTAGGCGACGGTCTTCGTGGAACTTCACATACAGTACCTTGCACTAGCGCGTCTAGAGGCGCAGTGAAAATTCTGAAATTGATATCTCTGTAATCCAATACTGATTCTAAGAACACTGGCATTCTATCAGAAATAACCCAAACGTTTCGCTGCTCGTCGATTTTTACATCAGAAGGGAAAATAAGGCCTATGTCATCTTTGTCCACAATGCCTATGTTCTGAGGTTTGTACGAAAGACCTGATCTCCAGCATCCGATTGCGTTCTGATCAATCATGTTGAACAGTTGTACACCGGTTTTGTCCATGACTTTAGCCGTCGTATGCGCGTTTGGTCCTCGAGTTCCTACCACTTTGAAGTCCTTGTATGAGCCTTTTACTTTAGTTTCGTCTCTAAGGATGCGAGTGGATATAGCAAACTCAGTGTGACTAGCTAATGGAGAGAAGTAAAGGGTTCTGTAGCCGTCGACTCCCCGTGGGGAGGTCGTGATTCCGAATATGCCTTCAGCGCTCCATTGGAAGTTGAGTCCAGCGATGTTGTAGTCTCCTTTGAGAGGGTCTGGGAAGAAAAAGCTGTGGCTGAATCGCCAAGAGTGGTTTTGTTCCCAGGAGTAGGCGATGAGCCCGTAGCCGAGCTCGTCGGAGAAGTAGGCGAAGGTGTCCTCGCAGGAGTCGCCCTCGTCGAGCGCGATGTTCGCGATGAAGGTGCTGGGGACGATGTCCTCGGGACGGAAGACGTAGCGACGGATACGTCGGTCGGTGTGCAGATCGTAGATGTTGAGTGTGTATGGGCACACGTTGGTTACGTTTGTATCTGAAAAATCAGGCCGCCTTCGTTAATTTGACAGCTTACAACCCCGATTGCTATTATATTCTACGTAGGCGTCTGTTATAATATGTCTCCTACTGCCATTATATTTATCACATCATAATAAGGTTAGCTATGGTAAAGCTGGTTATTTAGTTACATTTAGTTGACATTATTATTTACCGTATCCATAAGTGCCGACGTCTAGCACCCACAGTCGATCGCACTTGTCCACTTTGATTCTGTACACGGTGTTCAAACCAGAATCACAATTGCCGACTTCATTGGCAGCAAAACTAGGGTAGGGGTTCAACTTCGGAGATGGGTCGTATGGCACGTCTAGAGGAATGTAGTTCAAGGTGGCAGGAATACCTGAAAAATAAAGGCATAAGGGTAGATTTAGCTGTCCAAGGTTTTGCTAAGTGCTAAGTAAAAATTTGGTAAACATTTTGTATATAGTACCGTATTACTTACAAATATTAGGTACAAAAGGCACATCAGAAATACTATTATCAAATTACTTTCCTTCAGGCAAACTTTACCTTAATATTAATTATTCATGGAGTGTTCTTTATAATTTACTTCTGGTTGAAACTGGAACTGGCTTTTGCTTTTAACTTAGAAGTTTTAAATTAAAATAATGACATGCAATTGTTAGAATAGTTAAATAACAGAAACTATATTTTTCAAGTTTTATCGATTAACAGAAATATTTGTAGGGTTTGCCTATTAGGTACGTCTCAAGGCTTCAGGATCAGAAAACCTAGATTTTTAAAAAGCACCGTGATTATAGTAGTTTCTAGTGATAAAACTATGGAGTTGGATTTTCACAATATTATCTTATGAATATGCATGAAAGGCACTTAAATCCTCTTTCAATAGGCTCAGCCTAGTTTGGGAACCATTGATTACTGTAAATGTTTAATTATGTTTTTGGAAATAAATATTATTATTATTATTAATGATATTCTTGCTGTAAAATAATCCAGTTTACGTTCCTTATTTGTAGACAGTTCACGTCTAAGGTACCTTTTATAATTCTTATTTTAAATTTTGATTGTTTGGTTGAGGTTTTGTGAGGGTGTAATCACTGAAATCAAATCAATGAACTTAAATTATTATGATTGTATTTTTTTTATGTGTACTTGCAATGCTACATATTAAGGTTTATATTTTGAATGTATAAATATAATATCACTCATTTTCAATGTATAAACAACTATTTATTATAACCGAAGATGCCAACAAAACAAAACTCACTATATATATACAAAAAAAAAATGTATATATGTAGTATATCAGTCACCTAACACCCATAGTACAAGCTCTGCTTAGTTTGGGGTTAGGTGATGCTGTGTGAGTAGTCCGGAAATATTTATTTATTTATTTATTTATATATAAAAATAAAAAACATGTTATATCGGTAGAAGTTGGTATAATTTCTTTGTCAATTTTAAACAATTGATAAAATTACTAAGCTCTTTGATGTTTTTGCAAATCTTTAACTTAAAGTAATTCACGACAAAAGGTATGGAGGTATACAATCAAGTAATTATGATTTATTCTTTCAAAGCAACCATCTGTCCATTTTACTGTAGTAAAACAGCGAAGAAAGTCAATATTTATTTATTCACTTATTTATTTTTTTAAAGCATTTATAATAACAATAACTTAAACTTTGAAACATAACCATGGTCTTAAACTTTGAAAAATTGTTTAAACCTTCAATAATCGCTTTAAATTTAACACGTTCACATCCTCAAATCAAAAAAGATTTTAAATGGTTCAAGCAAATGTTAATTATACATGGATTATATACTTTTATATTCATAACAGCTTGTCAAACTATAGTTAAGTCTTTGAAAAAAAACAATGTGTCGGTTGCTTGCAAAGCCGGTATATTATTTGTGCTCTATTTGGTAATAACACTTCATTATATCTTACTACTGTGGAGGCAGAGCATGTTATTAAATCTTATGAATGACATGAAAACAGATTTCATGAAAACAACTCAGCTGCCAGATAATGAACAAGAAATAATTCTGAAATATGCCAAAATGGGACAAAAACATTGCTATCAATGGCTGATATTAACTTCCGTCGGAACACTGTTATTTCCTGTACAAAACGCCGGACTACTTTTCTTTACTTGGTGGAAGGGGGAATTTGAATATGTTCCTCTTTTTGATTTGATATATCCTTTTGATTTTATAGAGGATAATAAAAATACGCTATTGATTTTCATTATAACGTATTTTTGGACGACTTGCTTTGCCGTTTATTCGTCGGTGATGTATACGGCGTTTGTTCCTTTGGGACCAATGTTTATGCTCCATGCGTGTGGACATTTAGAGGTTCTGATTGGTAGAATAAATGTCATCTTTGAGAATGATAATAAAGAGGAAATTATATCTCAATTCAAGAGTATCATTAGACATTTGCAGTATGTTTATGGGTAAGAGATTTTTTATTTACTTTATTGTATTGTGAATCTAGAGATTCCCGCTGAATTTTGAAATGGATAACAAGATTATGTAGGTTAACCGCAGTATTTATAAAAAATCTATTTAGTAATTTGGCTTAATAGGACGTTTCATTAAAAAGCTTTTCATTAACTCAAATTAGTGCTAAATCTGTTCAATACACAGAACACAACTCACATACAGTTAAATATAGGATTAAACCCTTGTTTATCTCTTTATTAGTCGCAAAATAAGGCAAAAATATGTTAATGTCTCATCATCATCACCCTATTAACGTTCCCACTACTGGGACACAGGGACTTCTCTCTTAGCGAGAGAGATTAGGCCTTAATTCAGCACGCTTGCTAAGTGCGGGTTGGTGAATGTCACATGTCCTTTAAACTCTTTTTTAAAGTTCTCAGAACGTGCCGGTTTGATGAACATGAACATGGATGTTTGCCTTCACCGTTAAAGCACGTGCTTAATTTAACGAAGAAAAATCCAGAGGTGCGTGGCGGGGTTTGAAACCACGACCTTCGTAATGAAAGTCGAGTGTCCTCCTACTTAGCCATATATAGCTTTATAACGGCACGGCTCGTAAATATCTGTTTAAGCCAATTCAATTATATGAGCGTAAAAAGCAGGTTTAACAGTTTTACTATTGGTACTTGTAAGTATGTACTGCACAGCGCAATATTATAAATACCCATTGATAGCAGTTTAAATTAAAATATTTATTTTTTTATTGCCTCGCCGTTCAAGGTGTAAGCAAAGTTATCAATACGAGCAATATGATATTTCTTTTTAATTTCCAGGTTTGTAGATCGAGTCGATGCATGTTTCAGGGTTTCTTATGAAATGACCATGAAAGGCACGACCATCTTACTGCCAATAACGAGCTACGAAATAATTGAGGTATAATAGGACCTTACACTAGACATTTAAATTTATTTCTAATTATATAGGTATAATAAAAAATATATATTAAGTTATGTCTATTTTATTAAGTACTAGTAGTGCCCCGCGGTGTTACCCGCGTTTAAATTTATTGTCCCGCGGAATAACATATTTTCCCGGGATAAAAAGTATCCTATGCTACTTCTAATACCTCCAAGAATATGTGTACAAAGTTTCATGATGATCGGTTGAGTAGTTTTCGCGTGAAAGCGTCACAAACAAACTAACATTCACATTTATAATAGTATAGGATTCATCTTAAGTTTATATTATTACTTGCTTTAACCGCGTAATAAGGGATTTTGTCGCGGTAAAAAGCAGCTTTGTAATTTACTGGGAAAGCAGCTATGTTTGTGCCAAATTTAATCTAAATCGGGCTTCACTCGCAATAATTGATTTTCCCGCGAAAACTGATATTTTACCGCGATAAAAAGTAGCCTATATGTTATTCTGATGTATAAGCTATATTGTGGTAAAGTTTCATTCAAATCCATTCAGTAGTTTTTACGTGAAAGAGTAACAAACATCCATACATCCATACTTACAAACTTTCGCCTTTATAATAGTAGTAGGATATCAGATGTCTAGTACACAAACAAGCTTTATTCATACTATTGTTATACTTCAGAAAATAACTGTGCGTTCAATCTTAAATGAAACCACGTCACTCCTTACGCGATAAATTTAAGGAAATCAATATTATGACTGTTGCTTCACAATATATTTATGAGAATTTGCTGTACACACACAAAAATAAGCAAGATTTTCTTAAAAAACAGTGATATCCATATCCCTACATTTAGATTACGTAAGGTGGTGAAATCTTTTATGGTAAATTGTATCCGTTTTTATAATCTAAGATCGTAAATAGCTATCGCAGTTCATATTCATATTCCTGACCTACCCATTCGAAAGTTTAAGCTGTTAATTATAAAATGTCTTCTGAAAAAAGCTTTTTATTCTAAAGAAGACTATATCAAAGATGATAATGCTTGGACAGATGTAACTCGGTTCCACTAGGATGGACAAAATAGCAGATTTATTCTTTTTTTTTTCTTTTATGTGCATCTTTGTCCATAATTTATTTGTTAATTTTGAATGTGATAACTATGTTATACACCAATATTGTTATAATAACAACATAAGAGATGAAAGCTGAGTTGTTCGCTACTCAACTCAGTGTAAATAAATCTAAATTAAAAATTTAAGAAAAACCCCCGATTCTAATGCCTTAATTTCCTTAAAAGTTTTACTTTTATATACCCATGTATTATATATTACATACATATTTAGTAATGTGGACGCGATGCGCTTTCATATGATACCCCACTCAATTATATTTGCAGATTTTCGTATTTCCTTCCCACTCTCATCCCCATAACTTTTAAACGGCACAACCGATTTTCATGAAACATGTCTAAGAACACTCGCGCCAAAAACTAAAAACAAACAAACAAAAACAAAAAAAAACTAAATTGAAATCGCTCCGTCCGTTCGGGAACTATGATGTCCCAGACAGACAGACAGGTAAAATTTATAACAATCTTCTTTTTTCGTCGGGGGTTAAAAATTGAATAGAACAAGCTATGTCAAGACAATGTTATTCCCTTGATTATTCTTAATTCTTATTTAAATTAGCTTTAAGTTGACCTGTCCCTGTATGCATTTGCATCTAAAGAAATAAACGTTTTGACTTTGACTTTAGAACTTACCACGGTGCTAACTGTTGTATTGGTTTATAAGTATATATTTAATGTATTTATTTTACACCATCACCGTTACAATTTCGGACCTTATTGCTTGTTAACATATCGAGGGTTTGTGGCAAAAAGGATGAAGATGATGACAATAATTTTAATCTGTGATTGTTAATTAGGATATTTTTTCTGTTTCACTGCAGTCTTTGAAACGAGGAGAAGTCAGTCTGGATTTAATGGTGTTTGTTTTTGGAGGAATCCTTATCAGCGCTGGTCCATGCTACTACAGTGATATGCTCATGGAAAAGGTTTGATTATAACTGCTTTTGTCATGGACTTCAAACTAACTCTGTGTGAGCTGAGTGTTTTTACCCGCAACTTATGAGATTCATAAAGATACAAGATTCCATCAAGATAAAAAAATTCAGTTATTTCCATTATTTGGTTTTACAAAAATTAGACACGTCGAAAATAAAATACAAAAAACAAAAAAATAATCATAGGTGCTTAAAGATAAATAGGAAATAAATTTATAGTATCTGGTTGCCTTGCTTTTTTACACTAGAACCTCATCCTTTCACTCTCCAACTCTCACTCCTTTCTTACACATTATATCGTTATCATCAATTATCATCGTTTAGTACATCGACCATTTTTTATGGGATGATATGAATATATTGTCCTTTCCCAGGGTGAAGACCTATGCTTCGCTCTCTACTCCTGCGGATGGGAGAAGCTCCATGACAGAAACATTCGCAGCACCTTACTGGTGATGCTGCATCGCGCTCAGAAGCCGGTGGCCGTACAGACTCTATTCAGGGTTGTTTGCTTGGATGCTCTCACTGATGTAAGGGGATTTTTAACTAGTCAGGCATATAGCAGTTGTTTAATGCTTTTTAAAGCTCACCTACATTTTTCAAGAAGAAAAATCGGTGGTGTGCTTTGGGGTTTGAACCTACTATCTTCGGAATGGTTAGGCTTAAAGCAGGCTTACATCGTAAGGAAACAGGCATGTTCTGAGAACGTTAATGAGTTCGAAGGGCATGTGATATTCACCAACCCGCATTTGGCCAGCATGGTGAATTAAGGCCTAAACTCTCTCTCGCCAAGAGAGAAGTCCCTGTGTCCCAGTAGTAGGATAGGGTGATGATGATGATGATACTTTTAGGCATATAGAAACCATATCGGCATGAATATTAGAACCAATCTATTCCGTGGGTATGAATGTCGCGCGGACCCTGTCAAGGAAATTAAACAGAAGATTGGCAGCAGTGTTATTGAAAGGGACAGATGAAAGACGACTTCATGTGAATGAAATGAGAATGTTAAGATGGATGTGTGAAGTGACCCGGATGGATTATAGTATATAATAAGGAATGAGTATATAAGAGGAAGTTTGAAAGTGGCACCAGTTACGGATAAGTTAGGTAATAATATGTTAGCGTGGTTTGGGCATGTTATGAGAAGGACCGAAAGTCATGTTGAGAAGGGCGTTAGATATGGATACGTGGGAAGAGGGAGGCTAAAGAAAAAATGGATGGACTGTGTGAAAGAAGATAATATGTAAGAAAATAGTGAGGTTAAGATGACGGGTGATAGAGGGAAACGGAAGAAAAATACATGTTGTGCCGATGATGATGATGATTGGCAGCAGTGTTATGAGTAATTACAAACCCCCTATTCATATTATTACTACCAATGAGGATCTAAGACTTAAAAAAAAGCGGACATTAACAGTTATTCACAGTTCACCTCCCAGGATGTTTTCTTTTTCAGGTATTTCAACAAGCCTACACAATATTTAATATTTTGAACGCGTCCACATAAAATCAATAATGTTGTGCACGAAATCTGCTTGATGACATGCTGCTAGCACGATTGACTTTTAACTTGTTAAACATAGAAAATCAAATAGTTGAGCTAGTTATTGTTTTATATATATATATATATATATATAGCTATTATTATAGCTTTACTGTTCAGGCAATTCGGTTGTGGCACCAATTAATTAGCAATGCTCCATCACTCAACTATTTAAGAAATAGCATAAAACAATTTTCTAATAATAATAATCATAAAAATTTAGTGATTCATCTATAGTAGCATAAGGAAAAAAGTATGGGCTAGTTTTAGGTTTAGCATTAGATATAAGGTATTTATATTGTTTAAGCCACCGGCCATAAAACTTGTAATTTTTTCTCTCCATCCACGGTTGTCTGGAAGAAATTGATTTTAGCAATAAGACCGCCCATTACGCATTCTGGGTTTAGTTTTAATTTCTTATTGTGATATATGTTTATCTGGTGTGTAATAAAGTATTTTCTATTCTATTCTATTCTTTTCTATAACTAAGTTACAGACATTACAAATTCGCTACTAGTTATTAAGTACTTATAAAAACGATATAAAATACGTTACGGTTTGTAAATAATTGAGATAGCGCAAGAAAGGAAGTTTCAAAAAAAAAAAAAAATTTTTATTTCCTTAACTGGAATTACGGGTGTTAGGTATGTTTACATTTTAAATACGGTCTCATAGTTCTTATGGAGCATTCCGTACTCAAATAAGTGTATTTATGCCATTGTAGGAGGTATAAAGCCATGAGAATCGTGTCGTCCATTGACATTTAAGCGAGCTAATTCACTTGGCTATGTCGGTGACCCGCGTTCTTCTACGTATCTCCTCATTCCTGATTCGATCACGCAGAGAAAGCCCGAGCAAAGCCATTCCATAGCTCGTTGCGCAACCCTGAGCCTATTCATGAGGCCTATGGTGAAGCACCACGTTTCGGAGCCATATCTCATCACTGGCAACACCCACTGATTTAATACCTTCGTCTTCAGGCACTGAGGTATATTGGATGAAAAGACGTTACACAGTTTCCCGAACGCTGCCCATCCGAGCTGGATTCGGCGTTTGAATTCTTTCTCGAAGTTGGACCTACCTAATTGGACTGTCTGTCCTAGGTATACATATGCGTCAACAACTTTAGCAACGAATTCTCAACATTAACAGGGGGCACCACATAAATTAAAATAATGGCATGCAATTGTTAGAACAGTTAAATAACAGAAGTTCTTATATTGTTCAAGCCTTATCGAATAACATAAATAGTTGTATGGTTTGCCTTTTACGTGCATCAAGGCTTCTGTATCAGCAAAACCCTGATTTTTAAAAGGACCGTGATTACAGTAGTAATCACGGTACCTAGTGATAAAACTATGGAATTGGATTTTCAGAATATTATCTTAAGAATATGCATGAAAGGCACTTCAATCCTCTTTCAATCATATTCTTGCTGTGAAATACTCCAGTTTTAGTTCTTTAAAATAACAATAATAAGGAGTTGCATGGGAGATTTTACAAAGCCCTAACAAGGTCTTATGTAGATCTTCTTAGTTCGGTAACTTGGCAGCGCTTTGTTGACCTCTTTGGGGAAACCGAGGGGTTTGTCTGTGAAATTATGGATGAGGTGGTGACGAACAATTACCGAAAATATATCATAAAAGATGGTACGATCAATATAATGTCGAGCGTGCTATCTTCCAGAGGAAACCCTGATGCATAAACTTTCGGGTTGTTCGCATCTCGCCAACTCTGAATACTTGCACAGGCATTACCAAGTAGCCAAGATTATCCACCAACAACTTGCTCTTCAATACAACTTCACTGGACCTGAGGTTCCGTACTACAAATACAAACCGCCGCCAGTTCTCGAAAATTGCCGTGAAACACTCTATTGGGACCGATCTATCATTACAGACAGGACTATTCTCGCGAATAAACCTGATATTGTTCTGATAGATCGGTTAAAGCGGAAAGCGATACTCGTTGACGTCACTATCCCGCATGATACCAATCTCGTGAAGGCTGAGAATGATAAGGTTAACAAATATCATGACTTGGCCCGCGAGATTGTCACCATGTCGGACGTGGAGTCGGCGATTATTGTCCCGATGGTCGTGACCGTTAACGGCCTAATAGCGAATTTTTTATTGTAAAGTAGAAAGTCCCTTAAAAGTAAAAAGTCTATTTTTGTCGGGGGTTAAAAATATATTTTCGATGTCTCTTCTTTGGATGGTGTGTCAGGTCCAACTTAATTAGTCGCGAATGTTAGTGTTTATTTTATTTGGTATAATAACTTGAAACTTATAATTTCTTAGCGAAACTAACTAACAAGGAAACCAGTACAGTAGGACAGTGCAAATTATTCTTAACTGCTTCCATAACAGGTTTTCAGCGTATCTACATAATATGATGGTTTATCTTTTGAATGTATCTATATAATACTAAATATAAAATTAATAAAACATGTGACTCGTATATTGGTAGTAGTTGGTATAATTTCTTTGACAATTTTAATCAATTTAAAAAATTACTAAGCTCTTTGATGTTTTTGCAAATCTTTAACTTATACTAATTCTTGACAAAAGGTATAATCAAGTTATTATAATTTATTCTTTCAAAGCAACCATCTGTCCATTTTTCTGTAGTATAACAGCGAATAAAGTCAACCTTTCTTATTTCACTTATTCATTATTTTAAAGCATTTAAAATAACAATAACTTAAACTTTGAAACATAATCATGGTCTTAAACTTTGAAAAATTGTTTAAACCTTCAATTATTGCCTTAAAATTAACACGTTCACATCCTCAAATCAAAAGAGATTTTAAATGGTTCAAGTAAATATTGTTTATACATGGATTATATACTTTTGTATTCATAATAGCTTGTCAAACTATAGTTAAGTCTTTGAAAAATAGCAATGTGTCGGATGCTTGCAGAGTCGGTATATTATTTGTGCTCTATTTGGAAATAACACTTCAGTATATCTTACTACTGTGGAGACAGACCATGTTATTAAAACTTATGGATGACATGAAAACAGATTACATGAGAACAACTCAGCTGCCAGATAATGAACAAAAAATTATTCAGAAATATGCCAAAATGGGAAAAAGCAATTGCAATCAATGGCTGATATTAACTTCCGTCGGAACACTGATATTTCCGGTACGAAACGCCGTACTACTTTTCATTAGTTGGTGGAAAGGTGAATTTGAATATGTTCCTCTTTTTGATATGATATATCCTTTTGATTATATAGAGGATAATAAAAATACGCTATTGATTTTCATTATAACGTATTTTTGGTCGGCTTGGTTTGCCGTTTATTCGGCGGTGATGTATACGGCGTATGTTCCTCTGGGACCAATGTTTATGCTCCATGCGTGTGGACACTTAGAGGTTCTGATTGGTAGAATAAATGTCATCTTTGAGAATGATAATAAAGAGGAAATTATATGTCAATTGAAGAGTATCATCAGACATTTGCAGTATGTTTATGGGTAAGAGATTTTTATTTAATTTAAACCTGAACCTGAACCTGTGAACTTAGAGTTGATTCCTGCTGAATTCTGAAAAGGGTAACAAGAAAAGGTATACCTCCGTATTAAAAAAATATATATATATAACTAGACAGTTAATATGACGATTAATTAAAAACGCTTTCCATAAACTCAAATTAGTGCTAAATCTGATCAATACAACAACACATCCAGTTAAATATAGGATTTTCACCCTTGTTTATCTCTATAGTATTCGCAAAATAAGACAAAAATAGGCTAACTGTCTGTTTAAGCCAATTCAATTAAATTAGCAAAAAAAGCAGGTTTTATGGTTTTACTATTGGTTATTAATCATTAGTATATACCGCACAGCGCATTTTTATAAATACCCATAGATTTTTTTTAAATACCCATTGATAGTAGTTTTTATAAAAATATTTATTCTACTAACTTACCTATTCGTCCAAGGCGAAGCAATAATAATGATATTCCTTTTCAATTTCCAGATTTGTAGATCGAGTCGATGCATGTTTCAGGATTTCTTATGAAATGACCTTGAAAGGCACGACCATCATTGTTCCAATAACAAGCTACGAAATCATTGAGGTATAGACATTTTAATTTAATTTTTATATGCATTATCTTATATATAAAATTCTCGTGTGACTATGTTCGTTCCCGTACGCCTCCGAAACGGCTTGACCGATGCTCATGAAATGTTGAGAGCATATCGAGTAGGTCTGAGAATCGGCCAACATCTATTCATTTTGCAAAACAGTTTGCCGGGGTCAGCTAGTAAAAATATAATTATATTAAGTATGTAGTATCCGCCTGAGGCGTAAGAGTTTGCGGGTTCGATTCCCGCCGCGATTTTGTAAGATATGAAATTTCTGGTTTCGGGTCTGGGCATTTTTGATGCATTATGTTTTTGCAAAAAAAAAAATGTATCTATGTAGTATATCAGTCAATTAACACCCATAGTTTGTGTCTCTGCTTAGTTTGGGTTTAGGTGATGCGGTGTGATTAGTTCGGAAGTGTGTATTTATTTATTTATGTGAATAATATTAAGTTTGTCAAACACTAGCTTAGAGCTTACCACGGTGCTTGCGTGGTTTGTCCGGATATATGTGCATATATTATGTATTTATTTTACACCATCACCGTCACAATTTCGGACCTTATTGCTTGTTAACAAATCGAGGGTTTGTGGACGCCCTACGGCAAAAAGGATGAAGATGATGACAATAATTTTAATCTGTGATTGATAATTAGGATATTTTTTCTGCTTCTTTGCAGTCTTTGAAAAGAGGAGACGTTAGTCTGGATTTAATAGCGTTTGTTGTTGGAGGAATCCTTATCAGCGCTGGTCCATGCTACTACAGTGATATGCTCATGGAAAAGGTTTGATCATAACTGCTTTTTGTCATGGACTTCAAACTAACTCTGTGTAAGATTAGTATTTTTACCCGCAATTTGTGAGATCCATCGCATTTCATCAGTCATTACTTCTTCCCATTCTTGACTATGCGGACGTTTCTTTTCTCGACTTGTCTTAAGAGCCTCTCAATAGACTAGAACGTCTTCAGAATTTGGGTATCCGGTGCGTGTGCGGTTTGAGCATCACGACCCCCATTTCACAGCACTGTTAAAATGGCTTCCAATACGTCTACGAAGGGACGTTCACATCCTTTCTGTTCTTTACCTTTCTCTTTTTAGTCCACTTGCTCCCTCTTATCTACGTGTGCGCTTTGAATTTTTGGTTGCGCGTGGTGTATGTACCCTATATCAATCTAAGTCTTTTTAAATATATAATATTTATAAACGATATTTTTATATGTATCTCTAATTATTATTACTTCTAATATTTAAAATTTCCATGTCACAATGTTAGGAAAATGATAAACTGAGCTAGTAAATGTATATATTTATTGGTATATATCTATCTATTTGCTGTTTTCAAATGTTAAATATAATATGCCTAGGTAGTTATTGAATAATTGTAGTTGTAGTAGTTAGATTAATTTGTTTTATTTTTTTCTCTGCGAACTATTATAATGTGCACATTATCAACCCACTCTTTTTAACACGTCTCTTGTATGTCGAGGTCCGCTGTTAGAAAACTCTTTTAGGGTAAAGCTGGGTTTTTGTACATTTTGGCTAAGTTATAAACTTTTATATGTGTATTTTTGTGTGTGTAATAAAGAATTTATGAATTATGAATCATCACAAGAACACTCTTGTACCTACCCAGGTATTTTGACGCGTGTCAAAATGTTATCTATTACAATTATTGTTTTTTGTACCTATTCCAAAAATCCCTCACGTGTATTGGTAAGAACGTCATCCGTATAGCTAAAGTTATTAAAATCAAATAAAAATATCTTAAATCGAGGAGTATCAACAGCCCCCCTGATAAAGTCAATTGGTTGATAATTATCTTCACCAACATTTTGTGGGCTCAGCACAACAAGCATTCTTCATCCTTTCACTCTCTCACTCTCACTCCTTTCTTACACATAATTATCATCCTTTGTGTACATAGACCATATTTTCTGGGATAATACGAATATATTATCCTTTCCCAGGGTGAAGACCTATGCTTCGCTCTCTACTCCTGCGGATGGGAGAAGCTCCATGACAGAAACATTCGCAGCACCTTACTGGTGATGCTGCAGCGCGCTCAGAAGCCGGTGGCCGTACAGACTCTATTCAGGGTTGTTTGCTTGGATGCTCTCACTGATGTAAGGGGATTTTTAACTAGTCAGGCATATATCAGGCGTATATTTTTTC
The DNA here is from genome assembly GCA_929108375.1 of Gymnoscelis rufifasciata. Lineage (NCBI taxonomy): Eukaryota > Metazoa > Arthropoda > Insecta > Lepidoptera > Geometridae > Gymnoscelis > Gymnoscelis rufifasciata. The sequence continues at coordinate 2,405,003 of OV815302.1, read as the reverse complement.
TGCTTGAAAAATGTATGTGCGTCTTAAAACACGTGCTTTAACGGTGAAGGCAAACATCGTAAGGAAACAGGCATGTTCTGAGAATCAGTTCATGAGTTCGAAGGACATGTGACATTTACCAACCCGCACTTGACCAGCATGGTGAATTAGGGCCTAGTCTCACTCTCGCCAAGAGTGAGGTCCCTGTGTCCCAGCAGTGGGAACGTTAACGATATTGATGATAATGCAAGGTATATAAACCATATCGGCCTAAAAACTAATCCGTGGGTATGAATTTCGCCCGGACCCAGTCAAGAATAATTAAACAGAAGATTGGCAGCAGTGTTATGAATAATTGCAAACCCCCCCTATTCATATCATTACTATCAATGAGGAGGGCTTAAATACTGCAGTCGACTACATAAGATTAAAAAAAAATTCGGACATTAACTTTTATTCACAGTTCACCTCCCAGGATGTATTCTTTTTCAGGTATTTCAACAAGCCTACACAATATTCAATATTTTGAACGCATCCACATAAAATCAATAATATTGTGCACGAAATCTGCTTGATGACATACTGCTAACATGATTGACTTTTGCACACACGCAAAACAAATGTGAAATGATAACGAACTTGTTAATCATAGAAAATCAAATAGTTGAGCTAGTTATTGTTAGATATAAACAATTATTATAAAGCTTATTTTAATCTCAGGAGAATATCTAATATACAGACATTACAAATTGCTACTAGTTATTAAGTATATAGGCGATATTAAGTACTTGTAGGTTTTTAGATAACTGTGATCGCACAAAAAAAGGAAATTTCGAAAAAAAAATCATATACTTAACGGGAATTACGGGTGTTATGTTTTACGTACGTAGCCTCGGTGCTTAAATACGGTTTTATACTCTGGGTCAATTCTACTGACTTCGATGGAGCATTCCGAACCCAAAAAAAGTGTATTCGTGTCATTGTAGGTATAAAGCCATGAGAATCATGTCGTCCTACCCATTACCACTTTAGCGAGCTTTAGCTTGGCTATGTCGGTGACCCGCGTTTTTAATTCCATAGCTCGTTGCGCAACTCTGAGCCTATTCATGAGGCCTATGGTGAAGAACCACGTTTCGGAGCCATTTCTCATCACTGGAAACACCCACTGATTTAATACCTCAGTTTCCCGAACCCTGCCCATCCGAACTGGATTCGGCGATTGACCTCTTTCTCGAAGTTGGACCTACCTAATTGGACTGTCTGTCCTAGGTATACATATGGGTCAATAACTTCGAGCATCGAATTCTCAACCATGACAGGGGTAGGCACCACATAAATTAAAATAATGGCATGCAATTGTAAGAACAGTTAAATAATTAAGTTCTTATATTTTTCAAGCCTTATCGATTAACATAAATAGTTGTAGGGTTTGCCTTTTACGTCGTTCAAGGCTTTTGGATCAGAAAACCCTGATTCTTAAAAGGATTGTGATGGAAGTACCTAGAGATAAAACTGTGGAATTGGAGTTTCATAATATTATCTTATGATTATGCATAAAAGGCACTTCAATCCTCTTTCAATCATATTCTTGCTGTGAAATACTCTAGTTTTAGGTCTTTATTTTTCGACAGTTCACGTCTAAGGTACCTTTTAAGGACGTTACATGTATAATACATTAATCAAATTTGTACCTCTATCTATATAATCGAAATTTACAATAAAAAAACCCCGATTCCATAACCTTAGTTGTTCTGGAATCGGGGTTTATTAGTGTAAGTCTATTTTTGTCGGGGGTTAAAATATCTTTATCGATGTCTCTTCTTTGGATGGTGTGTCAGTTCAAACTTAATTTAAAGAAATATTTGGTAAAATAACTTGAAACCTATAATTTCTTAGCGAAACTAACTACATACAAGAAAACCATTACATAAGAATTTTCAGCGAATCTACATTATTATGGTTTATCTTTTGAATGTATCAATATAATATCACTTATTTTCACAAAAACAAAATAAACCGACTAAATATAAAATAAAAAAAACATGTTATATCGGTAGAAGTTGGTATTATGTCTTTGTCAATTTTAATCAATTGAAAAAATTACTAAGCTCTTTGATGTTTTTGCAAATCTTTAACTTAAAGTAATTCATGACAAAAGGTATGGAGGTATACAATCAAGTAATTATGATTTATTCTTTCAAAGCAACCATCTGTCCATTTTACTGTAGTAAAACAGCGAAGAAAGTCAATGTTTCTTTATTCAATTATTATTTTTTAAAGCATTTAAAATAACAATAACTTAAACTTTAAAACATAACCATGGTCTTAAACTTTGAAAAATTGTTTAAACCTTCAATAATCGCTTTAAATTTAACTCGTTCTCATCCTCAAATTAATAAAGATTTTAAATGGTTCAAGCAAATATTAATTATACATGGATTATATACTTTTGTATTCATAATAGCTTGTCAAACTATAGTTAAGTCTTTGAAAAATAGCAATGTGTCGGATGCTTGCAGAGTCGGTATATTATTTGTGCTCTATTTGGAAATAACACTTCAGTATATCTTACTACTGTGGAGGCAGACCACGTTTTTAAATCTTATGGATGACATGAAAACAGATTTCATAAAAACAACTCAGCTGCCAGGTAATGAACAAGAAGTAATTAGGAAATATGCCAAAATGGGACAAATCAATTGCTATCAATGGATGATATTAACTTCCGTCGGAACACTGATATTTCCGGCACGAAACGCCGTACTACTTTTCATTAGTTGGTGGAAAGGTGAATTTGAATATGTTCCTCTTTTTGATATGATATATCCTTTTGATTATATAGAGGATAATAAAAATACGCTATTCATTTTCATAATAACGTATTTTTGGTCGGCTTGGTTTGCCGTTTATTCGTCGGTGATGTACACGGCGTTTGTTCCTCTGGGACCAATGTTTATGCTCCATGCGTGTGGACATTTAGAGGTTCTGATTGGTAGAATAAATGTCATCTTTGAGAATGATAATAAAGAGGAAATTATATGTCAATTGAAGAGTATCATCAGACATTTGCAGTATGTTTATGGGTAAGAGATTTTTTATTTACTTTATTGTATTGTGAACCTAAAGATACCTGCTGAATTTTGAAATGGGTAACAAGAATAGGTTAATATCCGTATTTTTATATAAAACTAGAAAGATAATAGAAGGATGTTTTATTAAAAACGCTTTTCATAAACTCAAATAAGTGCTAAATCTGTTCAATACTGCAAACTGCAAACTTACCTCTTCATCCAAAATTTAAGCAAGGTTATCAATACGAATCAATATGATATTTCTATTTTATTTCCAGGTTTGTAGATCGAGTCGATGCATGTTTCAGGATTAATTATGAAATGACCATGAAAGGCACGACCATCTTACTGCCAATAACGAGCTACGAAATAATTGAGGTATAGGACCTTACACAATATATTTTAATTTAATTTTAATACTTATGTATAATAAAAAATATATGATGACAATAATGTTTAATCTGTGATTGATAATTTGGAGATTTTTTGTTTCCTTGCAGTCTTTGAAACGAGGAGACGTAAGTCTGGATGTAATAGTGTTTGTTTTTGGAGGAATCTTTATCAGCGCTGGTCCATGCTACTACAGTGATATGCTCATGAAAAAGGTTCGATTATACTTGCTTATGTGATGGACTTCAAACTAACTCTGTGTAAGCTGAATGTTTTTCACAGCAATTTATGAGATCCTTAGAGTAGTAAGTAAGCACAATGAAGTGGGAACAGTAGCTACAAGTGAGAAGAACATGACGTTCGCGCAGCGAGCGTTTGCAGTTGTGGATGCGCATTAGCAGCGTGTCGATCTCAATACATTTTATTAAATTGAGCAATTAAAATGTTTAAATAAGCAGCTAAATCCTTTAAAAATTATACAAGAACGCACTCCAAGATAAAATATGATATTCCATTTCATCTATATGTCAATGTTTACACTTATTTTATTAAAATAAATTAGGCGTCGTGTCCATTTCGGGGGTAGGAGGTAGAAGAGGCGAGAGTAGTGGTGGGACATGATCGATTGAAGTTGAAAGTTTTAATATTTATTTAAATGTTTAGTTAGGAGTATAGTGCAAAAGCGAAGCATTACCAAACAATAAAGATAGTATAGACAATGATGGTAAGCATAGTATAAAGATGTAATGTTCAATTAAGACAAATCATAGATACAATTAACTCTTTTATTATGATTTATATGAAAATGTATTTTTTATAAGTTTTTCTAAGTGTAAGTATTATTTGGAACCAACCAAATGACAAAAGAACTTTGTAAAAACCATTAATGCAATAATGCAATTAAATAATTTCTCTCCAGGTCCATATTTTTAAATTCCTATCTATGTTACCTACCAAATTGTTGTATATTGATTTAAATGTCTCATATTTTGTGAATGTAAGTACCGTGTAGTAAGTAAACATAAGGTTGTAATGCCATGACGGGGCTCACGTCAGGATCTGACTACTATGTAACAACTAAACAAAACCAAATGTAATAATTGTGTAAACGGTACAACTAAACTACTAATCTAAAAAAGATTTGTTTAAAAAATGTATACCAGATATTTTATTAAAAGAATCAGGGAACAAGTAAATAACATTAAAATTCTGTTACTATATTAATTAACGTAATTTATCGATAGCTATTTCCCTATCGGCACGCCCCATCCCTACCTGTCATTCTCTCATTTACGATTGTCTATGGTCTTAGCTGCCTATGTTCTGCACAATGTAGTTTAGGTGATACGCGCTCTCTATACTTACTATAGATACTCAAAAACCCCTCACGTGTATTGGTAAGAACGTCACCCGTATAGCTTTAGTTATTAAAATGAAATAAAAATATCTTAAATGGAGGCGTATCAATAGCCCCCCTGATAAAGTCAATTGGTTGATTATTATCATCACCCACATCCAATTTTACTCTCTCACTAATTTCTTACACATATCATCCTTTAAATAGACCATCTTTTCTGGGATAGTATGAATATTTTATCCTTTCCCAGGGTGAAGACCTATGCTTCGCTCTCTACTCCTGCGGATGGGAGAAGTTCCATGACAGAAACATTCGCAGCACCTTACTGGTGATGATGCGGCGCGCTCAGAAGCCGGTGGCCGTACAGACTCTATTCAGGGTTGTTTGCTTGGATGCTCTCACTGATGTAAGGGGATTTTTAACCAGTCAGGCATAAAATAACATACATTTTTCAAGAAAAAACAGAGTTGTGGTTTTGGTTTTGAATCTAAAATCTTCGGGATTGAAGTCTAGTGTGGACCCAGTCAAGGAAAATTAAAACAGAAGATGGGTAGCGGCATTATGAGTATTTGCAAACCCCTCATATTCAAATCATTACTACCAATGAGAAGGGCTCAGATACCTACTATTATTATTACTAACTAATATTACTAAGTACGAAATTATGATTTAAAACGGGTAACATACCATGATTTTGACGGTTCTTGAGTTTTCCGATATTTCGACGCTGTTGCAAGCGCCATGATCACGGAAACAACTGAATTGTCATTGTCTTAGCGATTTGTATTTTAAATCATAATATTGTTAAAAACCATGATAATTTAAAAAGTTATAATAAGTACGAACTACCTAAGAAAAATTTTGATTTTACGGACATTAACAGTTATTCACAGTTCACCTCACAAATTGTTTTCTTTTTCAGGTATATCAACAGGCCTACACAATATTCAATATTTTGAACGCGTCCACACAAAATTAAATATATTTTGCACGAAATCTACCACCATGATTTATTTTACACCCGCAAAATAAATGTGAAATGATAACGAACTCGTTAATCATAGAAAATCAAATAGTTGAGCTAGTTAGTTATTAGATTTAAATCTTTATTATTAAGATTATTTAATTTTTTAAGTGTTGTTGTTAAATCAAGGAAGATATCTAAATTACAGATATTACAAATTTGCTAATAGTTATACAAGAATAGTATATATGTATAAGAATTTTGGCGATTTTTAGTACTTGTAAAAGCAAGATAAAATAGGTTACGGCTTCTAGATAATTGTGTTGGAGCGAAGAATAGAAGTTTCGAACAAAATAATTTTCATTTACATACTTAACGGGAATTGAAGGTTTATGTTGTAAAAGAGGAAAATAATGTCATTATTTTTTCTGTGTTGTATAACCATTTTATAAACCATTAAATATTTATACATATATTTATTGGAATATCATATTTACTTCAGATATGATTGTCATATAAAATGCTCTTGAGTAATAAATCACTATTAGAGTTTAGTAATAACATAATAATCTTGTCATTTTGATATCCTATAACAAGATAATAATGGTCATTGCATTGCAAACTTATTAGCTTAGATAGAGCAATTGCTCTAATAAATACCCGAGTGGTCCATTAAACAATTTGTTCAGTAAGAACGAAAAATGTCTAGATTTTCCTTGATCATCATTATCTATCTATTATCTGAAATCATTTTTTTTACTTTTTTTTATAATTCATCATCTCAGCCGTAAGACGTCCACTGCTGGACATAGGCCTCCCTCAAAGATCTCCAGTGGTTTCGGCTGGCAGCGGCCTGCATCCACCGTGAGCCCGCAGCCTTCACTAGATCGTCCGTCCATCTAGTTGGTGGTTTTTTCTTATTTATTTGAAGGAAAATCAACAGCCAAGATTATCACTAAAACCAACCTAGTAGCAACAGAAAGCTAAGACTTTAATAAAAACAAAGCATATCCTTTAGCCTTAGGATGTTCACTGCTGGACATTATGCCTCCCACAAAGACTTCAGGAGGTCGTCCGTCCATTTAGTTGGGGGACGTCCTACTCTGCGATTGCCGATTCGTGGTTTCCATTCGTGGTATTTTTGTAACGTCTTAGCAATTAATTTTAATTTCGAATAAACGTATGATTTAGGATAAACAACTCTTTGCATTCACGCTGGAGATCGTGTAGAGATCTTATGAAAGCATTTTGTTTAATATAAATATATCGCTGGTGCAAATACCGGTGTTTCCGCTGGCGGAGCCCAATAGGTCAATGGGTATATTATGTTGCAGATTCATTCCAATTTTTTACATTCTTTAGACATTTTTTTAAATTCGAGTATTTCCGCTTTTAGTGTCTAGTATTTAAAGTCATGACTGGCTAAAATAACAATGATTTATGTACGGCCTACCTATAAAAACATCTATATTCTTAGTTAATTTTATAATAACTCTTCATTAGGGAGAAAAAGGAAGAGTTTCCGTTATTGCCCCATTAATAGGCCTTAATTATTGCATGCATTACTAACAGTGAAACAATAGATATTTTATAGATAGAGGTACAGATTTGATTAATGCATTATACGTCCATAAAAGTTACCTTAGACGTAAACTGTCGACAAACAAAGAACTAAAACTTATTATTTATATTTAAGATAATATTGTGAAACTCCAATTCCATAGGTTTATCACAAGGTACTATTGTAATCACAGTGCTTTTTAATAATATGGGTTTTCTGATCCAGAAGCCTTGAACGACGTAATAGGCAAACCCCTCAACTATTTCTGTTAATCGATACTACTTGTAAAACATCTCTATTCCTAGTTAATTTTTATAATCACTCTTCATAAGGGAGAAAAAGGAAGAGTTTCCGTTATTGCGGCATTAATAGGCCTCAAGTATTGCATGCATTACTTACAGTGAAACGCTTATTTCAAACGCATTTAAATATGATTAAAGTATATGCAACATTTAAACTGTTGGGAAACGCACCGTATTTAGCACTTCATTTATGCATTTGACATAACGTGGTGCAAATGATATGCATAATCCAAAATTCAAATTTATAACACATTTTTACGTATGCTTTACAATTGTTTTTTAATTATATTCTATAATTAATTTGACGTCTTCGATTTATATTTGATACAAGATATTTTGAAATTTGTATATGAACAGAAGAGGGCCGAAAGGTGACCTCATTGTTCGATTTGAAAGCCCTTTTGTCAAAAAAAATCTTTAATGTTGTTTTAGTGACAGCCTTTCATATATTTTTTTTGTTACTTTGAGAGTTTTGATTAAAATAAAACCTATGCCATTTAGTATTATAATAATAATCATGACTAACTCTACTGTTATTAAACTTTTTTAAATTCTTCCAGAGTTACAAATTAAAATATTTTCATTACTTTATGATACAATGTTGAAGCGGTTGGTGACGGAGGAAAATGGAAGAACATGATGTGTTCTTCCGACTCAGCGAAATGTAGGACAAGGGCCAGGAAATGATGATGAAATATTATTTCATTGGTACCAAGAGATTACCAAAAATATCTAGTCTTTCACCCTATATGCATCTTATTAGTAACGATCCGATTTTAAAACATGTTCATATAAAAAATATCAAAAACCTCTCCGGAAAACTGGGTTTCAAACGAAAACAAATTTATCTATTCTAATGTTATAAAGCGGAAGATTTAGTTAGATTGTTTTTTTTTGTTTGAACGCGCAGTACGTTTGTCAGGAACTGTAATATTGGTCTTATTTGAAAAATTATTTCAATGTATGCCGCGCCCGTGGCGTGCTAGTTCAATATAATCTACCACGTACGTACAACTTACTTTTCAAACCCCGACGTAAATATAATATTTTTAATATTAAAGGTGAATTACGTGCGAGTGTTTTTTAAGCATTTGAAATAAAAATCGGTTAAACCGTTTTAAAGGAATAGGGTTTGAAAGTGGGGCTGCATAACCGAAGGTCTGCAAATATAAATGTGTGCAATCTTTTTAAGGAAACCTAAGGTTTTGAAATTGGTAATTTTATTTTTAGATAATTAGATTATTGTTTTGATTTAAAACGTCCTAGTCAAATGCCTACGCAGTGCATAATAATCACAGAATGCAGAAAGGTATTGTACAAACCATTGTTTAAACAGTGATAAACCTCACTTTCGGTTGAAATTAATATTCAAAATTTGTGTAGAAAAAATTAAGACGAAGACGTGGGCTCGAGACCCTCATTTCACTATTAAACTACGTTAATTTGTCATTATTTTTTATTACAAATTTAAACTATTAGGTATGGCTACGTTAAGAATAACATAAAATGTATTACCAGAATATAATTGCCATATGGGAAATTCAACAATCAGGGAATCATGGAAAATATCCTATAATGCAAATAAAGAGTCAATATCTTACCTGCCTTCCACCTCGGCACACTAACAAACAGTTTGTTCCTCCACCGTTCAATGCCCACCGGGAGCGCATTCTCCGGAACTAGGTCTCCGGACAAAATGGCGCGTTGGCGCGTATACTCGTCAGGGTAGTTCCAGTCCAGAACATTCCAAGAAAACAGCTCCTGCAGCTTCACAGCTGCCGAAGTCGACGCCACCAGACAACACAGGATTAAATACTTGGGCGCCATGTTGATTCTGAAACATTTTTTTTTATTATGGTAAAACCGTTGTAAAGAGTCCGAAGGTTTTACTCCGTTACGTCAAGGAGGTGGACTGGTTAGGGACAGTTGGGTGGAATGCAGAATATTCTCCTACGCGAGATGCCAGTGCAGATAGCGAGTCCCCAACCCAGAATTAGAATTAGAATGGTGTTTATAACCAGCGTTTTATTCTTTGACATAGGCTGTTTCAAAAAAAACGGTGTAAATAATGAAACATACCCATTATTTTTAATACAATTTTAAATAAATTATGGATTTCTTAAGAAGATGACGTTACTTCAGTTAAAAAATGAAATACTATAAAACTTAAGATTATTCGATTCTGAGTTTATGGTGTTACATTATTAGACACTTTACCTTACACAAACAAATTATAAATATGTCTGAATGTTTAAGTTTTCGCGTCAAACTCATACAAAGATATAAGAATATTCATTAAATACCATAGTTGTAAACTAATTCAGATTCCTCGTCTAAATCAAAATCTTATACAAAAACGGACTCAGGTAAAATATATATACACGTTTTTAAATTAGCCGATTAAAGTAATAATCACTTATTATCTTAATGTTAACGGAAAAAATACTTAATTTTTTATGTTATCTTTGATAAAATAAGCTTCAATTAACTTATTTCACTATATTTAAACACTTCGTGTAAAGCGACATCTTGCGGATAAGCATTGTCATGACAGGATGTCAAATGAGATTGAATTAGTGAATCACATTTATTGACAGTGGTGGATTTACTAGCAGGCTGAGTAGGCTTGAGCCTAGGGCGGCAGATTTTGGGGGCGGCAAATTTGGGGAACGATATTTATTTAACCTCATAGAAATCAAAAAGATTTTTCTATGACGGTTTTCTGATGTCTTACATATAGAAGTCTGCAACAAATTTTCTCAATGACTTTTCTCTCTCACTTGTCATTGCACATTCCGATAGTAGCAAACTTATTCTGATTAGCTCAAAAATATACCGAAAAATTATATAATGTGAAATTTCAACGAAATTGTTGCATTTTAAAAATAATGTTTGATATGACAATTGTTGAGGCAAGGGCGGCAAAAACTATTCAGCCTATATCTTGTAAATTTGTAAATCCGCCTCTGTTTATTGAAGTCACTTAGAGAATTTTTCTCCATGCCTTTGATTCACAAAAAAACATAATTATATTTTAAAAAATTGAGTCAACGTTATTTTTTTTATAATAACGAGTCGATTACAATTTATAAATGTTATTTTATATCACTTTTATTAAAGAACTAGCAGCCCGCCCCGGCTTTGCTAAGGTTATTAGGTATTAAAAATTGATTTCCCGGCAAATATTAATTTTATTCGGCGTAAAAACCATTATTGAACTCAACGAACATTTAAAAAAAAAATGGTTCAGGCGTTGTTGAGTTATGCGCTTAGCAACACATTTTGCGATTCATTTATATTAAATACTTACTTAGTCACAATCACTATAAATGAATATCAAAATCTCACGCAACTCCATAAACCCTAAAGAAGAAGACGAAAAAACAATAGACTGCTTCTAAAAAAAAATATTTTTTAAATTCATACACCCGTTAATTAACCCATAAATATTATTTCAAGAAGTTTGAGTCTAAAAAATTTTTTAATTAAATTTTTAAGTCTACATTTTTTTTAACGATAGAAGTGTGAATAGAAAACGTACATGCCACAGCACGCCAAAGTTCGCGAGCGTTCGAGATCGACTGAAGAGTTAGCACATACCACTACTGTTATATGTCCAGCAGTGTGCGTTCACCTTTACCCATGACATAGACCTTAGAACTTTTAAACTAGATCTGAGTTCAAGAATTAAAATTAATTTGAGTTTAAGTTGCGCTATTTGGAAACCCTACTTGGACAAAATGTGACAATATTTTGTTGCGTAGTTTGAATCTTATTTATGCGATCTTTTTGGGACATAATCTAATGTTCAAAGTTCAAAATCTTTGGCAATTTCGGATTTTCAAAATAATATTCAAATATATCATTTGAATGACAAATATTAAGTAATACTAGGTAGGATTTTTAGTCTTAAAAACTGCGTTGGTTTAATGAAAACCTTTACAAGGAAAATTTCATTCTGATCTTCAATCATTGCATAATCCATATTTAAAAACACTGAAGAACTGTTAATCCATCTCCGAGTAAATAGCCAATGGTTAAAATATATATAGATAAAACTAGCAGCCCGCACGCACGGATAATTATTCTAATTTTTTTTCCTGGCAATTATTCGATGTTTTCAAGACTAATATAAGATAAATCCGGTCAGCCGTTCTCGAGTTTTAGTGAGACTGACGAACAGCTATTCATGTTTATTTATAAAAATAGAGCAATCTCTTCCGGTTCGTCACTGACAGTTGTCAGTTGACATGATAGCTATATATTAACCATTGGCTTTTTTATCCGGAAATTGTGAAATAGGCCCTCAGACAAACAAGGTCGGCCCATGGCACGATATTGCAATCAAATCGATGCCCACATAAAATCTTGTTGTTGAGTCTAGAAACGAGAAATGTGGGTTGAGAAACCCCAACCAAAGGGCTTTACTGCACTTGTATCTACTATCAAAAAGCTTAAAGGTTCGTTTGGAACTCGCTGATAGTCTATTTATAGCCTACTTATTGCGGGAAATACTTTATTAATGCGGTAAATTCTATAAAATATGAAGAACTAGTAAATAATTTTGCTTTTAGCACCCCCATTACGCATTCTAGGTTTAGTTTCAATTTCTTATTGTATTGTTTATCTGGTGTGTAATAAAGTATTTTCTTTTCTATTCTAATAAAAAAAAAATCCTGATAATACTTGCTCTGCTTAGCCCCGAAAATGATGAAATTAAGCGAAATAATTATGAATGAAATGAAAATCTTTATTACAGTTTGTTATTAATTGTAGTATATTTTTAATTTTTATTATAAGCACCTTAATTAATTGACCTTTGATTGATTAAAAAAAATAACATAACACCAAGAAAAATATACTGTGTTCCGGCAACCTTGAGTATAATAAAAATACTATTATCTATTTATCTACAAGTTAATATTTTACATAAACATGGTGTTTAAAACTCCTTATCCATAATAATATTATAAATGCAAAAGTACCTCTGTCTGTTACCTTTTCAAAAACCACAGAACCGATTTAAATGAAAGGTACAGAGATTATTAAAACCCAGATATGTGAAATAGGCTCTTTTTACTGCGGGGAAATACATTATTACGCAGGTTACACCAGGGTGGACTTCTAGTATTTAATCATGCTTAAATTCTATCGAACGATCGCCCTGTCTAGATATTCCATAGTCTCCATCGGGTTCAATCAAATCAGAATCCAATCTTGCGCACTTCATCAACCCAATTCACACTAGCCTAGCACCCAATTTAATCTGCAATGATAACATTTCCTAAGACCTAAAATGGCTGACCAACTGACCACAGCGATACCAAGAGATTATGAGATGGTAATCTGGATAGGATTGGGTCTGTAGCCATACGAGAGATATACCCAAATAAATGTTAGTCGTGTTAGGGATTAGAACATGTAGTAATCTCCAACAGTCGTTAGTAGTCGTTAGTCGCTACTGGACATAATTGAAAAAGCTCTTTTGGCTAAGAAACGGCCGTGTTGACTAAATGGGAGCACAGCCGACTACCGTTCCGAAGGTCGTGTGTCAAACCCCGCCAAGCACCTCTTGATTTTGCTTCATGAAAAATGTATGTTCGCTTAAAAACGCTTTAACGGTTAAGGCAAACATCGTGATAAAATACCTATGTTTCCCCGTCTTTTTGAATCCTAAAAAAGACGGGGAAACATGGGTATTTTCCATTTTCCGAACCCAACCCAAAAGTTAAAACACCCACTTCGATGCAAGTTGGTATAGCTATAAAAAAGTTGAAGTTAAAGTTAGTATAGTTGGAAAAAGTAGCTTCATTACTATAATATCCATCATTAAGGACGATAAAACCTTATCTATACTTATCACAAATGAGTTTGTGAGATTGTTTGTAATGTGACGAAAATTTATACAAGAGTTTGGTACCTACACAGATTCGTTAAGTTTTTTATTATTATTATTATATTCTTAAAAATATAAAACGTTATAATTAAATGAATACAATATCTCTTAATTAAAAAACATCATTCAATAATGAAAATTAAATAATACAATGTCATTTAATGCTTTTAGAGACTGAGACAGGGTAAAGCTACTTTTAGACTGCCTAACGGTACGTTCACACGGAGACACGATTTGCCGAATCTTATTTTCATCGGATCTGGAAAAACCGAATGTTGTATTCACACAGCACATCTTGCTTGGCCGTATCCGACGGCCTCGTATCGGAATCTCGTGTGAACTCTCCGGCTTTTATTAGCAAGAGCGCGCACAGTTTCAGCACACAAGCAGCACGGTTTCAAGATCCGACAAAAAACCGAATCTACCCCTGCGTGTATCGTATGAACGCATGTATTGAATGCCCTATACCACTGCATCGGATCTGCATTTTGCAGTATCGCCGGATCGGTTTGTAGTCGCAAAATCGGATGTCAACTTCAGCAAGATTCGGTTTTTTTGTCGTGTCTTGAAACCGAATGCATGTGTGAACTCCATCATTGAAATACTTATGCTACTAAACCGAATCCTGCAAAAAACCGATTCGTTAGAGAAACACTCGACGCCGTGTGAACGTACCGTAAGGGCCGCTTACGGCGCAAGAGGTAGCGGGTACGACTTCCGTCGAGAGGCCAAGTATTTGTATGTTCTGCAAGCACCTTTCTCCTTGGTTGTGGTGTTTAATATGAATGATAAAAATATCTATTATATTAAGTATATCAGATGTCTAGTACCCGTAACACAAGCTTAGAGCTTACCACGGGGCTAGATGTTGTTGTGTGGATTGTCTGGAAACATGTTTATTCTACCGCAGGAAAACTGTAAATTCAAATGAAAATCCATTAAAACGCGCCTAACAACGGGCATACATACATTATACGTGTAACAAACGGATTTATAGATTTTCTGTTATTATTTAGGCGTTTTCATGTAAAAACATTGACGGCTATTAAGATTCATTAAAATGGTTGCATAACATTGTCTTCCAGAAGGGCGTACGAGTTACAAGTTATCAATATCCGTTTACTTTAGAAATCGACTATTTGCACGTTTGTGGTTGTCTTTAAACTGTAAGTTGTTAGTGGTAAGTAAAGATTAATGAAAATGCTAAATATTAATCGAAATTGTGTGAATTCATCGATACGCTCAGAGACCCTCAGCGAGCTATGGAAAGGCTATGCTTGGGGTTTCTTCATGAGGTCGAATCAGAAATTAGGAAATACGTAGAACCCGGATCACGATAAAGCCGCAAGTGGTAACCCTCTGAATCCTTACACGTGACCTCCGGGTGGTGCTAAGAACACTCTCTGGTGGTAGGCTTCGGCCGCGGCTTGTCACCACCCTCCGGGCTGGGCCAGTGCGTGAAGCGATATTTTCGTGTTTCGTAATGTGGTCCGGAGGAGCCACCTTCTAGGCCTTCATGCCCCATCTTAGACCACATCGTCACTTCACATCAGGTGAGAGAAATGAAGGCCAAATGGCCTTCAAAACATCATTCAATAAATGGGGGTCAAATTAAGGCTTATCAATGAAAAAAAATAAAGAAATAAAAGCCAAGCGAATTAGTTTGCGAAAATGGCAATGGCCATGCCATACAGCGCGTAAGATGGATGACCGTCGGGGACTGGAGACCACGGGTAGGCAAGCGTAGTGTAGTGTAGTGTGTGTGTAGTGAATGATGTCCACCTAAACAATGGATGGATGTCTTGATAAAGTCAGCAGCGGTTTTTTTTAGCGGGAAATAACTGGAGATCTTTGAGGGATCTATGCCCAGCAGTGATGATGATGATGAATCGATAGGCTATAGATGATCTTTTGTATTGATAGCAAGCTGCAATATATTTAGAACGGTAGTTTGGTATGCGGGAAGAATGCGGACAAATTAGGATTTTTCAACGTTTTGGCCCGAAACTCCAGGATAAACGACAAGCCGACAACTAAGAGGACCTGTTATATCTAATATACTTACCTTACCTTACGTTTGACCTAGAGTTATGGAAAAACTGTTTGTTAATCTGTTTAAGCCGGAAAAGTACAGTCACGCACGAAGTGTTCATAAATTTTTAGCCGCTTAAAATGTGTACAAACCATACTCAAGAATGTATGCTAATACAATAAGTTGGTTCTTCACGATTTCCAAAATTCTTATTCTGTTGCAATAAGCACAAAGTTGGTCGGCCTTATGAATATTAAGTTTGGTTCATTTACTCATTATATATTGGTTCAAAACGTTGCAGGTTCTGCATCTGTATCAAGTAGGTATCTGTTTATCTAGTTGGTAGTAGTCTTAGGTTGCCTTTCAGTTCCAACGACCATCTGTTTTACCTGCTTTATGTCATACTCACTGACACTCAGGTTCGGCTTAAAAAAATAGGCATTTAATAAATTTATAAATTCTTTATTGTACACAAAAAGAATAAGTACATTTAGGTTTAGTAACAATGGTCACAATTTGTACAGTACAAAGGCGAGTTTAACCCTATAAGGGTTTTCTTACAGCAAAACTGTGGCGATGAAGAAATTTGAAACAAAATAAGAGTAAGTAGAGATGCAGTGTATATACAAGTTAGAAATAGAGACATTTATTGACTTTTGCCTTCATAAAATTAACCTAATAATCCTGAGTAGACACATACAACACCTCGGTTTCCGTTTACAGTTTATAAACATTTTTTTAAGAAAAAAGAAAAAAAAAAAAAAAAAAAAATTTTTGAGTTCTATAACATTCATTCTGTTCGGTCACCCATCCAAGTAATGACATCGCTCAACGTTGTTTAACCTCATAAACATCACGTATGTTGTATGGAACCCCCCTTATACACATATATATATATAGTAATACGTTATCATATCATATTATATAAATTTTATTTAATTAATTAATTTCTGACATGTAATAATGGTATTATGAATAAATTCTGTATTCTGTATTTTCCCTCAAAATTTTAACTCTCTTTCTATCGCGGTTCTTGTGATACAGCCTGGTGACAAACAGACAGACAACCAAGTCCCATTTGGGTAAGAAACCCTAAGACTGCACTAGTGAATCATTTAAAATCAATACACGGAGATTTTATACTATCAATGAACCAAATTTAATTGCAGTAAACAAAATAAAACCGAACGTCTAACTCCGGAAATCCGCAATTATTTTGTAACCACGTCAACAACACGGTCAAAAACAATATCTCATTTGTACGCGGTTTTATAGACATTAACATTGCATATCATGGTCATTAATTTGTACTACGACCTGAATTTACATGCCCTATTAATTAAGGTTTTATGAGAAGTCTAAGGATAATATTTGGTGCCCACCAAGATTAAGAAAGTTTCTTCTATATTGAGTTTACTCTGATGTAAATATGTAAATACATTGTTGAATACTTTAACAACGACGGAATTTAACCCCACTTGCACTCTCTTCTCTTCTTGTGCTTCGCACTTGGCCAGCGTGGTGAATTAAGGCCTAATCTCTCTCGTCAAGAGAGAAGTCCCTGTGTTCCAGCAGTGGGAACGTTAATAGGGTGCTGATGATGATGATGATGACAGAATTGATCATGGGAGAGGTATTTCTTAGTGAACTTTTTGACATTGTTAATCTGAGATTTAATCTGATGGCTGTAGATATAATTTTACCTATGTGTCGCAAAATGAAATCATTGAAATGAAGCTTTTGAGTCGATATTTTATGGTACAGTAAATAATTATTATTTAATTATTTATTAATTTTTGCAATCTTTACAATAACATCTAGCCCCTCGGTAAACTGTGTTTCGGGTATTAGACATCTGATATATTTTATATTTTGACAAACATATTTCAATATTTATCATCGATACGGTACACACACAGTTAACAGTTTTCACGTAAATCTTGTGTTCCAACTTATTTATTCAGTTTTGGCCGGCGAAGTAAGTTTTAATAGTGAGCCTCTATTTTGGAACGAATGCCTGTGAATAAATATAATAAAATCAGTTCATTTCAGGTACACAACAAGACCCATATTAAACATACAAAGATTAAGCATACGTTATCATTAATACAGATACAAACTAGTGTCGAATTATCGGATTGGCAAAATAGGCAGAGTCATATTTTATTATAAATTAAGCAAAATGCTTAATTTACATAGCATATCGCTGCACGTAAAATTATATTGCTAAAATTATATTGCAGTGAGAAACGGAAAACAAAGGAATGTTCTAATTTTCAATAAGTCTACATACATTGATTTGATAGTTCTGGTTATCAAACCCAAGGTGAAGGCTATCACCGTTTTCAAAACCGGAGTTGACGTAGTATTGCCTAGGCCACGCCGTGGGAGAGTTTACAAGACATTGAACTCTATGATGCACTGCATTAAACCGCAAAGTATTCAGTATACGGCTCCTAAATATAAAAACCCAAAGGTTTGAATGCTAGTTACATGAAAAACCTGTGTTGGCTAGTTGGAAACATACTCGACTTTTCTTCCGAAGGTCGTGGATTCAAGCCACGCCGTGTACCTGTGAATTGTTTCGTCTTGGGAAATTTAAGTGCGTTCTTAACACGTGCTTTAAAGGTGTGGAAATCATCGAGAGAAAACTTTAAAGAGTTTGAAGGGGTTGTGACAATAATAGCACCGAATTTCTCTCTCGTCAAGTGAGATGTCTCCCAGCAAGTGTCCCAGCAGTAAGGACGTAAAAAAGGGTTTTTATCTATTTACTACCTTGGGTTTCTTCTTAGAAACCATTTTTGGTATCAAAAAGCCCTTATCCCCCTTAGCTTTCACATAACTGTGAAAAGTAAAGGTCGGCTTACACTTTTGAGCGACTTTCGTACTTACGGTTGCATATACACTTAATATAAACCAACCAGTTAATAATGCTCGCGTTATTTTTTACAATTCCATTTCAAATCCGATCGGTCGCTACTTGCTACAATAGTGCAATAGTGGGAGCTATTTTGAATCCTGGTCAACAAGAATATGTGCTTCAAGTAAAAAGTTGAGTAGTTTACCTACTTCCAAAACCACTTCCTCGTTCTAGCTTTAATAAAACCAATATACTTACAATATATTTCCAAACACATGTTAATTAATTTCGCTTAATTTAATCGGAATCTAGGCCTAGCTCGTGATTAGATCACCCGAGTGAATTTTATGTCAATAATAGGATGGTCACGTTTTATGTTTAATACGTAAAATAATTTACATAATTAATCTACCATGCGATTGTAAAGGGTTAACCCAATTTCACAAAACAATATGCAAAATCCAAATGAAATGAACTGGCTGTTACGTTTGATAATACTAATCTATATCAATAAAAATGAATTGTTGTTCGTTAGTCTGATTAAAACTCGAGAACGGCTGAACGGATTTATTTTATCATAGTCTTGAAATGTTCGTGGAGGTCTTGGAAAGGTTTACAAGGCGAGAAAAAATCGAATAATTGCCGGGGAAAAAAATTGAATAAAAACCCGTGCGAAGCCCGGGCGGGCCACTAGTTAGAACTAAAAATGTTACAGTCGATTAATTGTACAGTCAATGGCAAAGAAACTGATGAAATAAGGTTCCGAATGTTATAACGTAATTTAAGTCAAAAGTAATGGACTATTGTTGTATAATACATAATAATAGATAATTAGATAATAAACTCTTTATTACACACACTACTGAACATAAACACAAAATTATGTATAGTAAGATAACTTTTCTAGCATGCGTCATGGGCGGTCTTATTGCTTAAAGCAATTTCTTCCAGACAGCCTTTGTATGGAAATAATATAAGTCAGGAAGGTTGTGAACGGCGGTGGTGAACAAAATAGAACACTAGTTAGGAAGTGAAGGAACAAATTAAAGTGTCATAAATAAGTGATCACACTTAGATATTTTTTTTGTTGCACAATCTACACAACATCTAGCCCCGTAGTAAGCTCTAAGCTTGTGTTACGGGCACTAGATATCTGATATGCTTAATACATATAATATACATACATATATAGATATTTTTATTATACATATTAAACACCCAGACCAAGGAGGAAAGTGCTTGCAGAACATGCAAACAATTTTACCCTCGGCGGGAATCGAACCCGCTACCTCTTGCTCTGCAAGCGGAAATTCGCCCACCGCGCCAATGAGGCAGTTCAGTCCTCGGTGTAACTATTATAATTTTCTTCTGACCAATTTGAAATTCATTTGAAATGGAAATTTTCGTATTATTTGGTACAACTGGCGTGTCACACTTACGGAGTTTTTAAAAAGGTTAATGTTGATCACTTACTTATGCTGTGGACTGATTGCTTACGTAAATATAAAGTTTAAAAAAAAGGGTATTGTGTTTCTTATCCTATACTATATATTTGACTGCCTCAGTGGCGCGGTGGGCGGAGGTCCGCTTGCGGTGGGTAGCGGGTTCGATTCCCGCCGAGGGGTCAAGTGTTTATTATGTTCTGCAAGCATTTTCTCCTTAGTCTGGGTGTTTTATATGTATAATAAAATATATCTATCTATGTATGTCTATTATATTAAGTATATCAGATGTCTTGTACCCGTAACACAAGCATATAGCTTACCACGCACGGGGCTAGATGTTGTTGTGTGGATTGTCCGGCAATATTTATTTACATATTTATATTTATTTCGTACGTGTGTTCCAATAAATAGATGCTAATATTGTTGGTTTGCTATGTAATTTTTTTTCTTTGTTTTGTAATTGTTTGGTATATACCCTCTTTTTTTTCTTTGGGCATACAATATATACCAAATCGGTCTCGTGGAGCTATATGTCTAGCAATGGATATCTTCTCAAGTGATGATTGATACATTTAACTCAAACAACATAAGACATCCTTTTTTTGTAGAATTATATATATTACTAGCTGACCCCATTAAACTTTGTTTTGAAATTAAAAAAAAGATGTTGGCCGATTCTCAGACGTACTCAATATTCTCACAAAATTTCATGAGAATCGGTCTAGCCGTTTCGGAGGAGTACGGGAACGATAACTGTGACACGAGAATTTTATATATAAGATTTATTGATTAATTTATCATTTTCACCAATGTTCAATAAAGTGTATTATTACTCCAGAAAAGTATAAAATAATGCATTTAATAACCGTGGGCGTCCTTGTCTATGTTATAATATAATTTGTTAGCCTACAAAATGCGGTTAACCTTCAACAAACTATGTCAAAATTTGAAAGTTTTTACCAATGAATTTTGAAAATATGAAGGTTAACTACTGGCTAGAGCCTTAGGCGTATCACTAGGCCAAAAAATTATCATTTTTTATGTAACTTATGCAAACATACGACATAAGACATATTTAGGCAAAGCTAAGGAAAAAATTTAAAATATTTTTTTAAAACCTTCCATTTTAGAAGTTCATACTACTAATACTTTCTTCAAAGTTCTAAGAACAACTCGGTTTCCTCACGATGTTTACATTTACCTTTCTTTTATTTATTTTATTTTATTCGGAAAACAAACTTTTTTGTTTTACTTACTAACGAAATCATAATACAAACAACTCAGAACCATTTACATGTTTCCACATAGCGTGCGTAGCATATAGCAAATATAAAGCAACTTATACTAGTTTTACTAGTAGGTAATTTTCCGAAAAGATAATTAAGATCTTATAGACTTTTTATCATGCGATTAACATTCATCATCAACAACATCATATTCTTTCCCTTATGCCAGTACATGGGGTTGGCGATACATGTTTTTTCCTTCCATTTTCCACCCATAACTCACTCACAATCCATTCATACAAGTTGACTCTGCGATCAACGTTTTTTTTCGTCTGATTCGAAGGGGTATTAATTGTCTCAATTATAGAAGAGTTAGAAGAAAAAAAATTAAATCAGGTTCGTTATCAGTGTTATCACACAAACTTGCTCATAAGTAGAGTAAAACGATAATGCCCATTTATGGACGTGTGTCAGTTTGAAATCTGGTTTAGTTGATAACAGCTGATTCGAGTAATCACTATGAATGCTTAATTTTTACGACTCACTGACTTCACTTATTATGCCATCACGAAGAATATACTAGAGTGTTATCGCAGCGTAGCTAAGGGTTTCTTTTAGTGATAACCTAGTTATTAATGATAATATGTAATGCTGCTTCCAGTATAGTAGTAGTGTAATAGTTAAATCAAGAATTTCCTATTTAACCTGCAAGCGGTCGCGTGACCATTATAACGGCAGCAGTCGCACGTAACCTAAAAGACATATGGGATAATTCAGGTATTTTAACACTAATTGATTTTAATTTGTATGTTTTCTATATTTAGACATACTTTAACTACATATGTGATGATAAAGTTTTAAGGAAAGAAACGTTACCTCAGGTAAAATCTAAATAATAAAATTAAATGAAACAACAGAAATTTTGAGCGTTGTATTTGGTCGTATGTAACAGTCACCTTGAGGTGGGTGGATCTCTGTAGACGCTGCGCCACTTTTACATTCAATACTATCTTTTATATCGGAAACCACGGAAAGTTGAGGTAAATATCTTATATCCATACCGGTGTAAATATATCAGGTTAATTTCACGAAATAATCCAAGTCACAAGAAATAACGATACAAATAACAAAAATTTATCGAGTGCGGTCGAATCGACGCCACGCGACCGCTTGAAGGCTAATGATGTAGGCAGCTAATTCTATAATCATGGATTTTTTCATTCACGTTAGGCTTTGTTATGTAATAAAGACCTGACGTTATGCAATAAAATACTACTCAGATTAATATAATGAAGGTAATACTAATGTAGGTACATAAAAAAGAGCAAGCTGTAGGGTCAGATATACATATAAACAATAGTTTGCATAGCTTACTGTGTATTTAGCTTCTGTGAAAAATCCAGCTCTGACTTTTGTGTATCCTCATTGCCAAACGACCCTTGGTTTGTATGCAGGAAGGGTTAACTATAAATGAACCATACCGTATTATAATAATCTTTATAAAGGGTTTTTCAATAAGGGCTGGTAGATTTTTGAATGAAATTAAACAATCGTGAGAGGTATTTGCAAAAATATGTTTTTATTCTAAAGGCCCATATATGCCATTCATCATCATCATCATTTCAGCTGTAGGACACGTCCACGATGGACATAGGCCTCCCTCAAAGATTTCCGAGTGCTCTCCATTCTAGAACATTCCGGGACATGAAAGACCATATTATTTAGATTTATAACAGGATATTTACCATGATTGATTGTCTTTCGAGTTTCCCGATATTACTCGAGACCTCTCATAAAACTCGAAAGACAATCAATCATGGTAAATATCCCGTTATAAATCTAAATAATATTGATAACCATGATAGTTTCAAAGGTTATAATGAAAGACCATTTAGAACAAATGGTCTTTTGTGTCAAATGTCCCGAAAAGTTATAATCCATTTAGTATATAAAGTGTGGAAAATGGCATCATTTTAATGCCCGCCTCGGCTTCTCACAGGCGCTGATCCGAGTTCTCCAATTTTCAATTACTCTTACGCATAGGTCCCGCTGAATTTGATTGAATTGTCTGTCTTATGTTGGCCTTTAGGGCATGGCTTGTGGATTATTTGCATTTCTGTTGAAATCGAATTCCTATACGATAAGAAAAACCGCACCTTTCTGTCAATTGACCATGCTGCAGGAATTGTATAAAATAAACCTGTATTCATATTGATTGATAACTATAAAGTGAATTCGGTAATTGCACTAGCTATCGCGTTATCAAGTACCTACGTTTATGCATAAGTGTTAATGATGTAACGCGCAAGGCGTGGTTGCTTCCTGAGTTACACTGGATTGGGGTAAACGAAGCGAATCTGAAAGTTGAACGACCTCGGGAGTAAGGTCAGTTAATTTAAAGACTTCAGTCAACTAAATACTGAAAAACCTTAAATGTTACTTATATTTGTGATAAATTTTGATTAACCTCATTTTTTAAATTATGTTTAAACATTACGCCCTCATGCGAAATTGTTAACTTAACCTATTGTGAGATAGTAACATGCCGCTAGCATCTGAATATATTAATTATATTATTATTATTATTATAACTATTGACGCACACAGGATTTGAATTTGCGTTTCCTAAGAAGCGGCGACATACCAATAACACCAATGCGCCGATATCGTTTAATTCCTAAAAACTATTAAAAAAGCCCTTCCTGAAAATAACTAATAAAAATAAAATGCCTGACTGTGTCTTTTCACTTTCAGAAGAGAATACAGAATGCTATCAGCTAAATATATCTAGGTTAACACTAATCTAGGTTTATAAGAACGAATCCCTCTAAAAACGGATTTTACGAAACTCAAGGGAGGAAACGGGGGTTGAAAATTGCTATCGAACTCCTTGTGTTTGAAGTGAAGAACAAAGGAGGTCTCAAGCGATCACTTTTTAATAAACATACATGGACTGTTTAGTTATATCAGTCAATATAATACCAAACTAAGTAGAACTACTTTTCGCAATGTAATAAGTAACACTTATGTAATAAAATTATTTGTCTTATTTTGTAATTTATTTTGTTTTCATGCACTGTTTTCTATACCCGGTTAAACCTTATTGAAACAGGACTCCATTAATACAGGGTTGCCTCGTGTGGGGACCGCTGCGAAGTGAATTTGTAATGTGTGTGTTGGTAAATCAATTTATTTGTGTTTTTTTTTGTAGAACTTAATAATCATGATCATTTATTTGTTGTTTCATGTGGTTACATAAAGGTTACATTGATATTATCCAGATATGAACCCCGTTGGGCAATTACAATAATTACTTATTAAGAGTTATGTTATGAAAGGTTGTATCTTTGAAGTTTAACATGAAAATAACATTATAAATTACGAATTGGAATTTATAACATTAATATAAAATTTATTTCTAATGTATGTCTATTAGACATTGTAAACGCAATGAAATATCATTTAGTATATTTATTTATAACTAGTGGCCCGCCCCGGCTTCGCACGGTTTTTATTCAATTTTTTTCCCCCGGCAATTATTTGATTTTTTCTCGCCTTTTAAACCTTCCCTAGACCTCCACGAACATTTCAAGACTATGATAAGATAAATCCGTTAAGCCGTTCTCGAGTTTTAATCAGACTAACGAACAACAATTCATTTTTATTTATATAAGATTAGGTGTACACCTGAGAGTATTTCACTCTTGCTTCCAGGTTCAGACCTGGAGGAGAATTGTATAATTTGTAATGTTACAAAATCTGGTTTGACGGCAGGAACTCAACATGCAACCTACTTTGCCTCGGGCGGACATACGTACAACTACAAGAAATAGTAATTATTATTAACTGTTAATTATAAATATACTAGCTGACCCCAGCAAACGTTGATTTGCAAAATAAAAAATTGATGTTGGCCGATTCTCAGACCTACTCAATATGCTCACAAAATTTCATGAGAATCGGTCAAGCCGTTTCGGAGGAGTACGGGAACGAAAACTGAGACACGAGAATTTTATATATAAACTAGTCGACCCGACAGACGTTGTCCTGTCCCACATCACAAAAAACAATATCCAGTTGACCGTATTGTGAATCTAAACCATTCCCAGATACCCTAGAACACACACAAAAAATTTCATCAAAATAGGTCCAGTAGTTTGAGAGAAGCTCAGTGACATACACACTCACAGAAGAATTATATATATAAAGATATATAAATATTTCCGGACAATCCACACAACAACATTTAGCCGGTGGTAAGCTCGAAGCTTGTGTTACGGGTACTAGACATTTGATATACATAATATAATAGACATATTTTATATATTTAGATTTTTTTTATCAAACATATAAAACACCCAGACCAAGGAGAGTGTGCGTGCAGAATATACAAACACTTGACCCCTGGGCGGGATCGAACCCGCTACCTAATGATCGCGGCGCCACTGCAATTTATAACATAGGCTTCTGAAAATTTTAAGGGGGTTAAACCAAACTAAAAGTTTAGAAATAATATTCCAAAATAGATCTGATTTAATTACCTCTATTAGGAATATTTACCAATTTTGATTTTTAAAAAGTGGAACAAAAACATGAATATTGAATAATTTAAGTATCGCAACATTCAAAATTTCAAACCATTTATTTATTGCCTAATTATTAATTTTGAATTTAAATAATAGATAAAAACCACTTCAGACCCACACTAAGTGCTTGTCGAGTACATTGTAAGGTCTCACACAAAAATGTATTGAAGATTAGAAAGCTTTTTACATAAAATTTCATTACTGGATTAAATGCACTTTAGTACCTACAATTCAAATAAAATTTTACATTAGAAGTAGGAAAAAATTAAGTTCTCTGTAGTAATTCAAATTAAATATCTTAAATACTTATTTCCCTATTTATATTTAAGTACTAGCTGTGCCCCGCGGTGTTACCCGCGTTATAATGGATTTTCCCGCGGAATGACGTTTTCCCGCAGTAAAAAGTAGCCTATGTTATTTTTCAGGCTCTAAATTTCATTTAAATCGGTTCAGTAGTTTTTGCGTGAAAGAGTAACAAACATCCATACATCCATACTTACAAACTTTCGCCTTTATAATAGTAGTAGGATTTCCAACCTCACCTTACATTTTGACTAGGTACGTTTAGTTAACTCTATCACTAAGATTTTTTATAAAAGATAAAGATAAAAGATATTTATTTTTCTACCATACAATAATACAAACAAAAAAAAAACTTAAAATATAACCAAAAATTCAAATATTAATTAGTAGAAAAACTCGTTCTGTCTAAGCATGTGCCAGATTACTAGCATGCTAGTAACCAGCGCTGGTCTTCCGACAGAACCAATTGTTGACGTTTCGGACAAACATAACAAGCACACAATAAATACACAAGCAAAAGAAAAACAAGGTTTATAGGTATCCGAGCAGAATTGCATGAGTAAATAGTGACCGTATTAAACTTCTTGATAAACTACGTATGTAATCCTAAAATTTTTGATAATGACGCAATAATCAAAATCTAGCAACGTATGTTAATATTGATTATTACGGAATAGTTATTATAAAATCAAAATTTTGAATAACCAATATCATAGAACTTACAAATCGAATGATTAACATAAACACCATTGAAACTGGTATCTAGCGATTTTGTCGATACCTAAACCTATCCCGTGATAGTTGGATTTGTAAAGAAAAATGTACTTTGAACCAAGATGACTCAGAAATAATAATAATAAATTATATTCAAATATTAACAAAATTCACTTATATTATAGTTATAAAAACGTTTAAAACAGGTATGATAGGTAGGTAGGTGGTTATTAAATTAACGTATCCAACGTTTTATTAAGGATTGGCGAATTGTTGTACAAAGTGTTTCACAATTGGTTTATAAAGCGGGAATGGCACGAACCAAACTTTTTAATTTTGAGACCATTTCTTCGTCATTTCATGACCTAGATCAAGGTTGCTCAGCAAGCTATAGAAAGGGATGGAATCGGGAACGAGGATATACCTAGAAGAACTCGGTTCACCGACAAAGCCTTAGAAGTTTTTTTCAGAATATGAATAACACGTATGATTCGTCAAGATGAGTATATCGACAAGCACCCGATAAAAGCCTCTTTTCAAACGAAGTTCTCTGGTGGTAGGCTTCGGCCGCGGCTTGTCACCACCCTCCGGGCTGAGCCAGTGTGTGAAGCGATTTTTTCGTGTTTCGTAATGTGGCCCGGAGAAGCCATCTACCTTCTAGGTCTTCATGCCCCGTCTTAGACCACATCGTCATTTTACATCAGGTAATATTGTAGTCAAATGAAGGCCTATATAGCATAATCTAAAAAAAAAGTTTTTAATTTAGTCTTGTTATTTTACAAGATGCTTAGAACGCAGACCTATATTCCAGCACATGTTTTCACGCATTCGTAAATAGTCTGAATTACCGCAATGGTGGTTTCATGTGAAATCAGCTAATACCCGGTTGTGATGATGATTAGTACGCGGAAGTCAGCTATTTAGGATACGAAGTGTCTGAGGTTGCTCCGAGATTAGCTTTCGTAATTTGTACTGATTTGCGTGTATGAAGTATGTGTGTATGAGTGGTTGATTAGATCTTTATCTCGGGCCAGTTCTAGTTTTCTGTGCTGCGACTTTGCCCGTTTTATGTAGATGGATAATCTTATAAAACCGTTTCCTTGTAACTATAACTGTAATGGTCAACGTGCCCGCTCTTATGGTCCCTTAAAAATCCACCTTTAAAACCGGAGTCTGATTGTCTGTTAAAGTTTTTAGCTTACTTTGAGAATCGTCTTGAAGTTAAGTTAAATATTTATAAGTTGAAAATTTTTGTAGCATGAGTTCACGTTCCAAGTTTTAAGAAAATCGAGCAAAATTTCTGCTTAATATACAAATGCTTTAGACTCTTGCATCCATTATGGGATTGAGTGCCGTTGTGGTTGGATGAGTCAGTCAGTCTTAACTCTTTCAAGTACATAAGTACTAGAGGAAGTATTGCCCCGCGGTGTTACTCGCGTTATAATGTAAATTGTAATTGTAATAACTGATAAAGCTGTGTTGTTCTATTCGCTTCTCAAATCAGTATAAAACATTGAAGCGAACTGTCAAGACAATGTTATTTCCTTGATATTTGTTGTTTAAGCAATTTAGTTTTATTAATTTTAAGTTGACCAGTCCATGTAGGCTATGTGCTTTTAAGGAAATAAACGTTTGTGACTTTGACTTTGACTTTAATGGATTTTCCCTCGGTTAAATGTAGCCTTTGTCATTTCTCAGGCTTTAGAGAATCTGTGTATCAAATGCCATATATTTAATAGTTATTGCGTGAAAGAGGTACAGAAAGACAAATATACTTTCGCATTTATATTATTAGTATGGATTTGAAAGGTGTGGTAATGTGCGTTTTATAAGCAACAGCTTGTCAGACCAGATAGAAATATTGATATATATAAGTAGGTACTCATACCTAAGGGCCATGTATGTAAATATTAATTACTCAATACAAAAGCAAAGTAACTATGCAACAGCATTGACAGAAATCCCTTACAAGTACTTTAAAATAAAAGTGGTTCCGACATTTTAGTATGGAGCCTGGAAAACCTAATTAACCGCCATTTTGATAAAAACATAATGTTGCGGCCAGTGATGAAACTCATGACATTCGGAAGAGTAAATTCTTACTAGTAGGTATTTACTCTTCAAATTGACATGGGTTAATAATCTAAATTTAATATTTAAGAAAAACACCCGATTCCTATGCCTTAATTTCCTTAAAAGTGTAGGCACATTACAAAATATTATGGATTTTATTTCATAATGTGCACGCGATGCGCTTTTATTCTCGAGTATATTTGCAGATTTTCAGTTTTACGTCCCCACTCTCATCCTTTAAACGGCTCAACCGATTTTCATGAAACATGTCTAAGAACACTCGTGCTAAACACACCTTTCATACTAAAAATCCATCCGTTCGGGAGCTATGATGTCCCAGACAGACAGACACGTCAAACTTATAACACCCAGGCCTTCATGCTCCATCTTAGACCACATCGTCACTTTACATCAGGTGAGATTGTGGTCAAATGAAGGCTTCATCATCATCATCATCTCAGCCGTAAGACGTCCACTGCTGGACATAGGCCTCCCTCAAAGATCTCCAGTGGTTTCGGCTGGCAGCGGCCTGTATCCACCGTGAGCCCGCAGCCTTCACCAGATCGTCCGTCCATCTAGTTGGTGGACGTCCTACGCTGCGCTTGCCGATCCGTGGTCTCCATTCGAGAACCTTTCGGCCCCAACGACCAAATTGCGAATTGCGAGATTGCAAATTAATGAAGTCTTAGCAAACATAAAAAAAAAAAAAAAAATTTTTTGCGCCTGGGTTAAAAATGCTTTGGCGTTCCCATTGGCCGGAGATGGGAGTACCGGCGAATAATAACGTCGAGACGACGAAGTCTTAGTAAAAGGTTCCAGTTTTACTCTTTAGGTGCGGAACTCTAAACATGATACCATGTTCTAGAAGGAGGTCACGGACATGGTTTATTTGGTAAACGTGCCATAGAATAATAAATAGTGCATACAACTAACTACAACCGGTGGGTTGGCCTTGGACTGTCTAAAACACAATTTGACTACATTTAATTTTTGAATAGAGCGTAAAGTGACTTCTTATTTTTTCGGACATAAACAAAATAGCGCATTTGTAGGCGCCCTTAAATCTTCTTTATCACAAATTGACTTGTATTCAAACAAACTATTAGATGGACTCATAATAGTTCTACACCTAGGGTTATGTGTACCAGTTTAAACACATTTAGCAATAAAAAAAAGAAAAATAAGAAAACAAGATTTTTCTTAAATGCAAAATGAGCTGTGATCCTATTATAGTACTGGCTTTGCGCAACTTGGTTTATATAAATAAAATAAATATTTCCAGACAATCACGCAACAACATCTAGCCCCGTGGTAAGCTCTAAGCTTGTGTTACGGGTACAAGATTACTATACTATATACTTAATATAATAGTCATACATATATATATATTTTATTATACATTTTAAACACCCAGACCGAGGAGAAAGTGCTTGCACAACATACAAACACTTTAACCTCGGCGGGAATCGAACCGGCTAACCTAGCGCCGCAAGTGGGACCATCGCCCACCGCGCCACTGGAAGCAGTCAACCTGTTTAACCTTTTAAAAATCACGTTTATTGTAAGGCTCCCTTAAATACTTATCTTTTTAATTTTTGTTAGAAATATCCCTTAAAATTGCAACTCTTTGTGATACAGCCTGGTGAAAGACAGACAGACAAACGACGAAGTCTCAGTTTTAGGATTCCGTTTTACATTTTGGGTACTGAACCCTAAAACCCTAGGACACAATTTGCCTACTATCTATCAAATAGACTGCTTCAGTGGCGCGGTGGGCGAGGGTCCGCTTGCGGCGCAAGAGGTAGCGGGTTCGATTCCCGCCGAGAGTGAAAGTATTGTATGTTCTGCAAGCACGATCTCCTTGGTCTGGGTGTTTAATATATTGTATAATAAAAAATATCTATATATGTATGACTATTATATTAAGTATATCAGATATCTAGTACCCGTAACACAAGCTTAGAGCTTACCACGGGGCTAGATGTTGTTGTGTGAAATGTCTGGAAATATTTATTTATTATTTATTTATTAAATAGGTACACATTATCCAACAGTGGTCGTCTCAATGGTGAAATTACATCGATAAATCATAAAATTATATTAACAAACATTCTGTTCATGTCCGAAAATATACAGCTCTGTAGGTATTAATGAATGAATGGACACAACTTACTTTTCTGAGCAGATCTAAATAACTAAATAATACATGATTTTTTTTTGCGTGGTTACCAATCAAAACTATGTGGATAATCTAATATTAAGGGCCAATTAAAATAACTGAGTCAATACACAGTCCACATTCATAACAGTTCGTTCGGTCCGATCTCTAATCAGGTAGGTATGTTGATATTTTATAAAATGTCTTGATAACCATTTTACAGCAGAGCCTTTATATATACAATAGGATAGATGATTAAAAAAACAGTACGTCATTAAGATGAATAGCGTGACTCAACGCGGTCAAAAATGCCAAGTGGTTTTGATTTTACAAACTTTTGTGGGCTCGCCCCACATACACACTGCCACCACAGCTACTACTCGGAAAAATAATATTTTTCACTTTTAATAAAAAAAAATATATAAAAAAAAAACAAAAAACAATAAGTATGTTTTTTGTTTTTTTTTATATACTTATTTTTTTTTAATTTAAAGTGAAACCCGCCTTTAAAGGCACCATCGCGAGACCCGAGAGTAGTTGCCCCTGGATTGAAACCGCGGTAAGGAGCACAAGCTCGAAACCCCACCCTGCGCCCTCAACAGAGGGACAGAAGACAAACGATGTTATACTAGGCTTACAATATTCATTAGATTTAAACTTTCAAAGTTCTTTAGTAACCTGACTGAGAGTAACGTCATGTTTTATCAGTTTTTTCGCGGTTATTACAATATTCCTCAATATCTCTACTACAAGTACGAATAAAAATATTTAGGTTTTTGATTTAACATTTATTAGGCACTCGCGTCAATCTATAAATAAAAATTAATTGTTGTTCGTTAGTCTGATTAAAACTCGAGACCGGCTGAACGGATTTATCTTATCTTAGTCTTGACATGTTCGTGGAGGTCTAGGGAAGGTTTAAAAGGCAAGAAAAAAACGAATAATTGCCGGGAATATAAAATTGAATAAAAACCCGTGCGAAGCCGGGGCGGTCACTAGTTTAAAAATAAAATATCTTGAAAACTTATAAACGTATTTAATTATATATATCACAGGTATTTTTTTTATTTTAAGCATAGTATACAGAAACTTTTAATTCAAAAGTGAACATAGCTCATGTAAAACAAATTCATGTGTGTTCAAACAGTAGAGCAATAACCATGTTTTTTGTTTATTTTATTTGTTTGTTGGATTTGTCTCGGTCCCGAATAGCACAATTAATTATTCAAAAGAATGGAAACTTTATTAATAAATTAATTCATTCTAACAAACCTGTGTGCGACCCTTAAGTCGCAAAAATAAAGAATGTCGCTTAAGATCTGTAAAATTACAAAAATACCATAGTTTATATTTTTAGGCATTAAGTTGATTGAACCAGCGTCGCCTAAAATTCACTGCACTTATCATAAATTAACAAATCATCTAGATCTGAAAGAATTCATTATAATTCAGATTTTCGGTTCCAGATAACATCAATGAATGGATTCGAAATCAAATATGTGATATTTTATTAAAGGTTTTCAAAAGTTCTTAATTAATATTCTTAGCAACACATCATCCTACCAATTAGAAAGATCTTCAAGAAGAATAATGGAATTAAAAATTTTATTTGCTTTGTTTTGAATTATCGACAAGATTGTTGGATTTTTTGACAATGAAAGGAAAAGTGGGTGCAAAACTACTTAGGTCGTAAAAAGTCGCTGATTCAGTTATCTTTACTATAACAGAGATAAAATAAATTGCATAACAGTAAATAAAAAGTATTTTCAAAATGACTTTTATAGTTCACTGAATGCTGAGTGGCATTCAATCATAAATCATTTATTGTTTGCGAATCTGGTGAAACATAGTCAGGTCTTATAACTAATTAGAGCTAAACAGATTCTGCTACTTTGAGCACACAAACATTACATGTCACTTACTACATATAAAATAAAACAAATAAGTAAAAAAATTATGAGGCAATGTCAAATGTTTTAAAAGTCAATAACAATAAAAAATAATTATAATTTTAAGCTGAGACTGCTCCCTTTTTGGTACATGGCAGCACAGCCTGCCAGCTCATTTTCTGTTTGTGATTGTTTAGGTTTTTTTATCTTGTGTCTGGTTGTTTATGTACCAATATAAATGTTATTCATTTCATTTCAAGAATCACCTTTATTGAAGTAAATTAAAAGTGCTACCACTAAATATATATACTATACGAATCAGATATTTGTGGGAATCCACGAAGGTTGTTGATATTATAGGTATCATAATCAGGGTGATATATGTAGGTCTCATAAAATTAACTGGTTCCCGTCATTCTTAAAACATTAATTTGTGTAATATGATGCTATAAAAGCAATTAACAGACGTATATAAAAATATTTATGAACTACGAATGTGGCGTAATAAACCTTCTTATATTTAAAAAATGTGTGCGCGTTGGAACGGCCGATAGAAGGTATAGACTTATCAATGTGGAACTCATCATTATCAGTCATCAACACCCTTTTAACGTTCCCACTGCTGGGACACAGGGACTTCTCTCTTGGCGAGAGAAATAAGGCCTCTTAGGAGATTAGGAATGTGGAACTATTTATTTAAATCTAGCGGCCCCTAGCGTCTTCGTATGGACAGTTTTTCCTGACAATTATTCGAAAACTATTCTTGGACTTCTACGAAAATTTATAAAAAATAATTGGCTAAATTGGTCCAGACCTTGTTGGGTTTTGCGCTAACTAACACATTTTGCGATTTATTTTTATATAATAAACGTTCAACTCAGTTATTTTATGTAATCTGTGAGTTAGCAAAGCTAGAAGGAGCCTTCTTACCCCTGGCGTCGGTAACACTTTTCATACTATATACGTGAGTTTATGTATGAAGCTTCGTAACTTTAAATATCGAGGCACTATTTTTGTTACATAAGTACCTACCGACGTGAGGTCCAGTGGACCTTGATAGTTTTACTAGAAAATATGACATAATTTGCTATATTATTTATATTTAAAAAAAAAACCTTAAATTGTATGGCGCATCTGGGCCAAAACTCCATTCGTTGATAAGCGCAGCCACCAAATGTAGATTTGTTAAAGTTTGTCCATCAACACTGTCACTTTCAATTTAAGTGGCGTGTTTTTAGTCTAACTGAGTTTTTAACTTAAATAAAAATAAAAAATAACTACAAACTTCAAGAAAAATGTGCTCGAAAAAAGTTACAATAAAACTGACGCATGGTGACATGGACCGTTCGCAATATTATAAAAGTCAAAACTTACAAAAATGTTATAACGTCAAAATCACCGTAAGAATACTTTTGGATCAGTGGATCGAGAGGTAAAAAGAAGCACGGGAGCATAAAACAACAATAAGATAGGTTTCGAGACTTTTGAAATACTCCATAGGTCTGTGGGACCATGGGTCGAAACTGAAAGGGTATATATATTATCTGTGTCATAGAATAATTAATTACTACGTCTGTGTTAAAGGATAATGAATGAAGCATTTAGCGCATAAACAGCGAATGAAGCAGTTAACACATCACTTCGAAATGTGAATGTCTTTGCGAATCTTTGTGTGTCTTAATATTTAAACACTGTCCAGATAAATGTAACTTTTTATTGCTGGATACTTAGATAATACTTCTTTTTAAATAAAAAATTATAGAATCGGTATATAACGTTGAGATGGACAAGAAAGAAAAAGAACTTGGCGTAAAGTAAAATGGGTTTCAGTAAGAAAATTATTTTATCTATTACTTTATTTTAAGTAATGAATTAATTTTACGTCTGAATATTCTTAATATCAAGGGCAGAATAACAAAGCAACTGAATATTTAGAAACTGCAATCACGATAAGATTATATTAAGTACCTACTAAATACTGATTCATTTAAATTGTAAGTGGTTTTGCATTGAATCTCTTGAATTAACAATCTTACAGAGAAATTTATTAGTACTGAGGACATTGAAGTTAGAGTTACTTCAAGAGATTCAACGCAAAACCCTTCACACCACCTTTTCAAGATGATTACTGGGGGACAGGAGTGTCGCCCCCACAAACCTATAAAAAAAAGAAAATTGCGTCTTTCAAAAACTCACAAACTCTATAAACCAACATAATCAAAATTATTTACTAGGTACATACTTATTGGAATACGTAAAAAGAAAAAACCTAGGCGTGTGAAAACACGAAGCGGAAAGCTTGTAACATAATATGGAACTAAATGATTCCTTGCCTTCTGCAGAGCCTCAATAATATTAATAGCCGCTTTGTCAGCTAACTCCAGTTCAATTAATAAAAATGTTTATTACTCGCTCAATAAAGTTCGAACTTATTTGTTTAACAATAAATAATGTGGATCAATGAGGTGCTCATACAAAGCCATTTTAGGGTTAAATACCGAAAGAGTAAAAGTGATACCTTATTTTAAGACACCAAGACCTGATTGTCACCAGGTATCTTATTAACCGTAATAGATTGATGGTTGCTTTTTTAA
Organism: Gymnoscelis rufifasciata; assembly: GCA_929108375.1. NCBI lineage: Eukaryota > Metazoa > Arthropoda > Insecta > Lepidoptera > Geometridae > Gymnoscelis > Gymnoscelis rufifasciata. Next base: position 2,369,603 of record OV815302.1, on the reverse strand, counting down.
CCGACTGCGCGACACAAAGGCGTGGAGTATGTAAGTTTTGTATCAGTATTATGTATGTTCCTTTATAGCACTGTACAGACTAAACCCCTGGCCCGTTTTTTATGATTCGTACGTTTCGATTCTTTTTAGTCCGATGAGTTTCACCAAAGTCATGACGTTTGTGAAAATTCAATATGGGGAACCTGGACGCCATTTTGTAAAAAAAAAGTCAACAAACTATGAAATGTGGGGTACCTATCGTTGAATAGGTTATATTTTTCGTAAATTTCAGCTTGATAGTAGACGATTTTAAAACCTACCTATTTCTGTTTTCGCTTTTACAACAAATATTAAGAATATTATAAATAAAATATTTAGGTTCATATTATAACAAACGTAGGTTAGCTTTCTTTTTTTTTGAGATAACTTCAAATATAATAGTGTCATTTTTCTCGGCGCCTGCGCAAATAGTTTCTGCAAAGTGTTGAAACGAAAGTTTCAAGAAAAGATCAGTCATTAAAAACTCATTATTGAATTCTGGGGTGTTTTTTTTTATGTTTAACAAGTTGAACTGGTGTACCAGTACTTTTTGTTTTTTGATATCTATATTAACCCAGCACACCCTCACATTAAACACGACTCCTACACACGTCTTGAAATAAAAGGTCTTTCAGTGTAGTTCAGTTTCTCTGTTCGTCTCTGTGAGTAGTGAAACCTTTTTTACTGATAATAAATATATAAATATTTCCGGACAATCTACACAACAACATCTAGCCCCGTGGTAAGCTCTAAGCTTGTGTTACGGGTACTAGATATCTGATATACTTAATATTATAATATACAAACATATATAGATATTTTTATTATACATATTAAACACCCAGACCAAGGCGAGATACTAATCTATTTTAATTGAACGATTCCCAGGATCATTGTGTATTGTGGAATTATGTTTATTTCATTTATTTTATATTTCAGACCAATTAGCAATGTTTTTAATAGATTTTCCTTCTGCTATTTCTGACGGAGACAAATCTATCAAATCATAAACTCCAGTTATAAGTGCTATAACGTACACTAATTTGTATGATATAATATAAATATTAATTTATTTTTATTTTTTGTACCTCTATTATGTAGATTTTATTGAGACATTTACTTCTAAACGAAAAACAGCATAATTTAATCATTACCATAGAATTAAACAAGTATCTGAATAAATATAAGGTCTTATAATTAAAGCCTAAATTACCGAAAAGTAAACTAGTGCCACCCAGCGTCATATTACAAAAATTTACCTATATAATTATTTTAATGTATTCGCCAAGCTTTAACCTAATAAATAAGGTACACATTTTACGATAATTACCAACCACCAATGTCTTCACAACATTTCTGATTTATTAATTTAGGTATAGTCTTAATCCCAACACAATGTTCTGTTTTTTCATAAGTTGGTTGATCCATAAAAAAATGTATTATCTTAAATAACACGGAACCGTGGTGTATACATACCTAAATATTATTTGGTTTATTTTATAGCTTCATTGAGAGTTCAACAAAACTCTTGAATGTAAAATAAAACACCGAAACAAGTCATTAAAATACCCTTCCAGTTATTGCTCTCGATTATTAACAGCTTTCGTAATATCTTTCAAGAGCGGCGATACTGTAACACAATCTCTACTAGAAACTACTTAACAGACCCCATAGGGCTACAATAAAATTTTTAGCTCAGGTATTCCATGAATACACTTTTTGTTTTAGCCAAAGTTTCATGGTAATACCCTATACCAGTTGCAAAAACGATAAATACCATTCTTGTTATCCTGTTTTGAAACCTGACTGCCAACATATTTTTTGCTAATGTGGACGAAATTGGAACTAAAGTAAAGGTAATTCAGTAAGGTAATAGGCGATATTTAATTATGTCATTTTATCAAATATAGGCAAGGAAGAAACAAAATATTAAATAAAACAATATTTTAAATTTAGTTTCAGAAAACTGTCAAATCGCTTAAAATTTCTTTTTATGTTTAACTTTATGTTTATTGCAATAATGTCAGAATAAAGAAATATTACTATTTACATTGGCTAATAAATAATTTAAAATAATTAATTTTAATTTATACAAATTACTTGCAAGGTTCAATCGCGGTCATGTTAATATTAGGGATGTTACCCAATTTATCAAAGATTGAATGAATGATTGAACATTTAATACAGAATAGTTCTGAATGACCTTTGTTTCCTTAATTAACATACGATAGATAATAATAATAGTACATAAATTTACTAACTTTGTTTACTTGTTTTTTTTTTCTACTTTTTGCAAATATACGAAGCCAAGTGAAGAATTGCACGTACCTTTTTGTGTATTCATAGGTCGTTTCTCGCGGATGGCGCCCAACAGGCTGAGTTTTTGTGAGACCTAAGTAAGGCAACTAGATTCTGTTGCTTTCTTAAAATAATACTCTTAATGGAATTTCTGGTATTTTTCTCCACATCAGGCACAACTATGCTTTTTAATTTTTTGATAAACTTTTACAAATACCTCTATAGAAGTAAATATATCGCCAAATCAAGTTTCAATTCAATTCAAATTCAAAACAGTAGAATTTTTATGTACATTTAATAACATTCTTTACAATTCTTTGCATCTTTTATGTTCATCTTTTCCTAAATTTAATTTGGTTTTGAAATATTAAGATATAACTAACTCTAGTTCCAGATGTGTATTCAAATGATGCCTTACCTAAACTATGGAGCAACTCTTCGACAATGCTATTGGAAATAACTGACCGCGCTGATACGCGTTTGATTTATTTATTTTTCCATAAAAATATATGAATTAAGCCTTTTTTTTCTAACGTTGAAGAGCACAAATTTAGTGTGACTAAAAACATGGATTTTGCAATTTTTCCTTTATCTTGTTTTTGAGATTTTGAGTTCACACAGTACTGCGATGTAGGTTTACATTCCCATACGAATTTCGAAAAATTTCGGCGGAAACTTACAACTTTGTTTACGTTTACAGCTCAAAGTAGTACCAGAGTATTTAATTTTAAATTCAGCTTTACACCTCCAAGTTTTCTTGCGAAAAAGGGGCTTGACGGTCGAACAAATTAGCTAATGATGACATACCCAAGGTAATATTTTTAATTTAATGGACGAATCTGAAATGAATATCAATTAATAAAATCAGTAGTTATATATATGTGTTCCATCTCTGACTAAAATTGTACTATAGTAAAAATATGGCTATTTCGCACAGTCACATGTGACAAAGAGAGATAGCTCTTGACACAACTAACCATGCCTTTAATATTCTATGAAAAATTCATATGATACTTTAACCGTCCCGTAATTGTCTTTAATTATCCAAGCCCAGTTGTAATTGACAAATGGACTCTAAATCTTGCGAGATAAGATACCTATTGTGCTGTCAGAGCCTGTGAGATAAGGAAACTTTATGTCTTGAGCACTGACCCTAATTAGAAAATTATAATTATTGGCAAATTATAAACTGACCAAATGTAATGTTCATTTTACAAACGAGTATTAAGTACTCACTTAAATTGGCAATATATTATGTTAATCCATTATTATGTAATACGTTGCAATCAAAAAGAAAGAATCTCGAGCGATCTTGAGCGCTTTCCTGATGAAGTTCCTTCATGAGTAACATACGTTTTACATAAAGTTTATATGCTATTTATAATAAGTAAACATTAAACACCGCATCTGCAATACTTTAGATGCGCTCTAATTTACGCCGAACTTATTATTTGAAAAGAAACAAGAAGGGAGCGAGGTGTAATAATTAAGTGAAATTGCCAGAGACAAAATGCGATGGTTATATACATTTTTCTTTTTAGAAACATTTTGGTAAGTTGTTTTGCTTACAGTATTGTGCTTTGTGTGCTTTTGTATTTTTATGGTGTAAATAGCTGATATTAATGTTCAGTGAAAATAAACAATTATGGTGTCGCCCATAGCCTATGTAAGATAAAGCATGTTAACAGTTTTTTTTCCGTCAAATTATGAGGGGAATATAACCAACAACTCTAGTCCAATGCTGGTTAGTGAGTTGAGACAGAGCCTAGTTCAATGTTCGGAAGAAGATCTCACAGGCCTTTTCATTTGGCTTGCGTATTTACCAGTAAAACCAGTATAGCCTTCCTCGATAAATAAATAATGTCTGCTATAGCCATTAATTATTATACAGTGGTGGTGTTTAAAGAGGTGTTGTTTTTATGATCAACTTACATTTCCTGCAATGAAATCAATCCGTGATCTTGTATTTACCTAGTTTGATATCAGTTCAGACAAGTTTCATAAAAATAAACGCGCAGCAATCAACACGCAAACATAAATTTAAATTACAATTAAAAGTATTTATGAAAAGGAGGTTAATCATAAATTTTATTTAATTACTTACTGTTTCTGTTAAACTATCAATAATCAATAAAACATGATATTGTAGTAATCTGTATTGTGTAGTAAACGTTAATAAATTTATTGCTGTACATACTATTCGCCTTCGCCGGAATACACATATTCTTACTCTCTTATATGTACAATGTTCTTTCTAATCCTTTTGCTCCTTCCTACCTCAAGGATCGTTTCAAATTTCTACACCAGTCTCATTGTTTCTCTCTTCGGTCATCAGCAAACAACACGCTCAAGGTGTATTCCTTTTTTTTTCTTTTTTTTAAATTATTGATAAGCCTTCATTTGACCACAATCTCACCTGATGTAAAGTGACGATGTGGTCTAAGATGGAGCATGAAGGCCTAGAAGATGGCTTGTCCGGACCACATTACGAAACACGAAAAAATCGCTTCACGCACTGGCCCAGCCCGGAGGGTGGTGACAAGCCGCGGCCGAAGCCTACCACCAGAGACTGTTCTTAGCACCACCCGGAGGTCACGTGTAAGGATTCAGAGGGTTACCACTTACGGACGTGAACAGACAAAACCTCCAATTCAAAGCACAGATTTTTACACAAAATTCTTTACTGTTCAGGCAATTCGGTTGTGGAACCAATTGCCTAAGGATATTTGAAATGCTCCATAACTCAACTCTTTTAAGAAAAGCATAAAACAATTTTTTTAATAAAAGAAAAATGTAATTAATCTATTGTAGCATAAGGATAAATTTAATTAAGTATAGGCTAGTTTTAGGTTTAGCATTAGATATTACGTATTTATATTGTATAAGCCACCGTCCATAACACATGTAATTTTTTCTCTCCATCCACGGTTGTCTGGAAGAAATTGGTTTTAGCAATAAGACTGCCCATTACGCATTTTAGGTTTAGTTTTATTTCTTATTGTATTGTTTATCTGGTGTGTAATAAAGTATTTTCTATTCTATTCTATCCAGATTGTAAAGTGTGGAAAAAACATCTTTACGAGTAAATATAACTGTACCACACACATATTTATGTGTGTGTTTGCTTAGATTATTTACTAATAGAATAATACAAGGCATTGTTTTAATAAAAAGCGAATGCGCGATCATCCCGCGAGTAAGCGAAATCAATGCATGGGCTAGTCATGTTTATGATTAACACAGAATAACCTTCGTATTCAAAATGGATAGCAAACCAATTTTATGAAGTGAAGTCGGTTAAAATATGAAAACTTGCCAAACAGCGGGAACAAAACAAACCTACCTAACCTTCCTAGCTTTTTTTTTGATAACCCACTCAAGTATGTTTGCAGATATTCGGTTCATCTATCATATCATACATATACAGTACATTCTAGGTTAACCTTTAACCCCGAAAAACGCACTGTCCCCGTAGGTTTTACGAAAAATGACTACGCTGTTTGTTTGATGGCTTGGTCTAAAATAAGTCACCATTATGCCCCATATCCAGACTTCACTAATCCAGGAATCTGAGACAAGAACTCAACTCAAAACAAAGACAATCTAAACGTATGTAAATCTGTTAATTAGTCGATTTCTCCGCTTTTTCCTTCAGGGTAGGCCACGTGCGAGGCAGATGTGACATGACACCTGCCTTTAGCGTCTTCCGTCACTTTCTAACGACAGCCGAAAGTGTATTACTATCCCTTTCTGGTGAGCTTATTTTATGTAATTTATACAAACTGACGGTAACTAGAATGGACCTCGGGCGGTAGTACCTACAGCTGAGTATGAGGTAAAATTGTGGTTATTGCTACTTGTTCATGTTAATGAAGATCCTTGTTAATTAACCGACTTCAAAAAAGAGGTTGTTCTCAATCGCGTATATTTTTCAATATTTTCAATTTGTTTGCTGGTTTTGCTTTGACATAAATGCTGGTGCTTGTCTATTGGTTTCAGTTCTTAAACATAATCCATTATAATATTTTTATAATTGGAGTTTATTGGAGTTTACTACATAAGAAACGATTTGAGTTATAAGGCCCGGTACGGAAATTTTATGAGGAGTAAAATCAAGTGTAACACGAATAGTTGAGGCGTTACGTAGAAAGAGACAAACATATATATCTGTAAGATTGAACGTGTAAAAGAATGAGATGGAATACATTACACAGCGTACCTCATTCTCGGGGTCTCCTCTTTGCGCGATACTTCGTAGTCTCACTGTATTTTATTTATATTATTTTGTAACATACTTTATGTAATCCGCTTTAGTGAAGTAATATAAATAATCCGAATAATTACAGATATATGTTTGTTTCTCTTATCATTTTAGCAAATGCGTTCATTTACCCGTTTTTTCTATTCGATATATATCATTATTATCGTTCGTAAGGAGTAAACTCCAATCGTGCGTCGTAGCTGACACACACACACTTTTTTTATACAAAAGCGTTTTTCCTAGTTACAACGAACAGTTTACTAGACTTAGAAAAACGCGTTCCAATAAGAACAGGTTTAAGTCTGACATAAAATAGATATTATACATAAAATTTTTTACCTTCAAATGAAATTGGAGGAGAAAGTAAGACAAAAACAATAAGATTGGCTAGATAGAATTAATTATAATAATGTAATACATAATTATAAATAAAAAAAAAACAATACGGTCGAATTGGGCAACCTCCTCCTTTTTTGAAGTCGGTTAAAAAGTTATATTGATATTGCACCACATGTTTATTATTCCGGATTGTCACTTTATTTAATTGATGATATTACATCTTATTACATTTATTTGTTTACCTAAAAGTTATCTTATTATGAAACGGAGTATAGCCAGGTTTAGTGAGTGACCACGTCGATTAACTGAAAAAAAAATTTAGATTAGTTATGTATCTACAAAGTAATATGTAAAGAAGACACAAAATTTTAAGCCAGCGAAGATGAAATTTATGTGTTTCGGTTCAGTGCGTGAAATGACTTTAGCTATAGCAATTATAGAGAAGTAGCGACCTCTTGAAATAAAATATTTCAATGAATATATTATTAGAGGAGAGTAACCAAATATGGAATAGTATCCCTAAAATGGAATACCGCCATCTCTCGGAAACGAATACTCCTAGTTGCAAAAGACAGTGATCTTCTGTCTCTTTCCATCATTATACTCGCGTACAGGTTTTGACTTGTCAGTCGGGCGAACGTTGTGGCTGCGGTGAGACTGTTTTGTTTTGGTGCTGTGAGAAAAGTTTTTAAGGTACGTAAAAACTAAGTATTTCTTTCAAAACGTGATTGAAAATAATATTGTATATTATGACTATGCATTGATTACATGTTTATTTGATTGTTTTAGAGGTTTTTTCTTGTCTGATTGTGTTTGGTAAAAAAATCTGATATATGTTTTGATTAGTTTGAAATTTCCGAATATGGACAGTCCGTGGGATCTAAATATGGACTATTCCAAATTTGGATATCAAAATTTCATCTGGCTAGATTTCAAATTTAATATTTTGGTTTTAGAATAACGTCTTCGAGTTCAAAAGGAAAACGAAAAGAATGGAACACAAATCACATGACAGAAGCTATACAAATGGTTAGAGAGAAAAAAATGGGTTATTTTAAAGCAGCAAAACACTTTGATGTACCAAGAACCAAACGATGTACCAAACGATGCAAGACCACCTGATAATAGTTTGATTTTAACTGGAACTTCTTTCATACCAAGACAAGACACAGAATTTGATCCAGAACCCTCAACTTCCAGGCTTTCTCGCAGTACTCTAAATCTGGTGTCGCCCTATGACATCAGCCCTGTACCAGTTAAAAAAAGAAAAATTTCTAATAGAGGAAGAAAAGCAACTAATGCTGAAATAATAACATCTTCTCCATATAAAAATCAACTCATTGACAGTAATGAAAAGAAAAAAGAAAAAGAGAATAAATTATCAAAGCCAAAAAATAAAAAACAGAAAGAAAAGAAAACTAAAGGAAAACAGCAAATAAAGAAAATCAAGTCTCAAAATAGTCCCATTGACACAGACAGTGAGCCTGATGCCGTTATAGGACTGAAAGTTCCTGACTCAGAAGATGCAGAGTGTATGTTCTGTAACAGCCTGTTTTCTCAAGATACTCAAGGAGAGACATGGATCAAATGCCTCATGTGCAGGCTCTGGGCACATGGTGATTGCGCAGGTGCAGAGTTCGATACATGGATATGTTATTTCTGCAAGTAACTTAATAAGTATCTTCTTAAAATTGACCAAAGTTCCTGTAGATCTCATAAAAATAAAGGTTTATTATTCATAGTTTTATAGTAGTCCATATTTGGGTACCTATTCCATAATTAGGTGCCTTTATGTTGATTTTGTTTTTGTGTAAATTTTATATTTTAAATTAATATATGTAAAACAAAACTGTCAATAAGTTAAGCGCAACTGTATGACTGATAATAAATAAGAATAAAAGTTTTTAATTTACAATATCTTTTTTTTTTATAACACAAAAACAAAATGGTATTCCATATTTGGTTACTCTCCTCTATAAGATCTATATAAGGTTTTTTTCTAGGTTAGGACCTCTATTCAATCTAATGATATCTTGTAACCGTACGAAATACCAATATCAATGTATGAACATTCCGTAAGGAAGAAAGAGCTTTAATTATCTGACATAACTATAATGAAAAATTAACCCTTACCGACCATTTGTGTGTTACCGGATGTTTTGCACCGCTACAACAATTGCGTTATGAAAGGACCTATTTTAATAGAGTCAATGGGCGATTCATACCGTTGTATAACACCTCGCGGAATGGAACAACTAAACACCCACTCATTTCTTCTAGATGTCACTTCAAATTAAGAACGCATAACCGCTAAATCGCTAAATCTATCCTTCAATATCGTATAAACTAAATCCAATCGCACACAGAGTATATTTTAGTATTTCTGTCCCAAATAAACCCAACATTGCAGGTGCAACTTTATTCCATTAAAAGTTAATACAGATGTCGCGTGCGCCTCCTTTTTACCTCACGACGCTCCATTATAATTAAAGAATATTATTTTGTCGTAAAATGAAGCTGCGCCAACTAAGCGGTAGCGGAGATGGTGTTGCCAACTTGTAAGAATGTCGTTAGATGCCGCTATAACGGCTTTAAGAAAGAAGCAGTAGGAAGAAGTTTTGTGGTTAAACATCTTCTCGTTAAATCTCGATTGATAATGTTGCTATAAACTATAAACTAGCATGTTATCTTAATATCGACGGTCAAAAGGCTATTTCGCTTTTTGGAGGATCAGCGACAATAAGTGAAATGTCCAGGAGAGCCATTTAAAGTTTAAAATTTCAGGGAAATTCGCCTATTTTGATTTTATTTTTTTAGAATATTCAAAATATATGTTGTCGCTTACATCGCAAAATAAAATATAAAAGAATGAGAAGCCTAAGCCATATACCACTATTAAAATATATTTGAGGAATTTTTAACTAACTTATAAACACCAAAAAAGTCATCATAGAGCCATGAGAGTCAGCTTATAAGAAAGAGCAGATAATTTTATGTATTATTAGCCTACTTTCGACCAAAGTGTCCTTTATTTTTGTTTTTTTTAACCCTTTTAACCGTCACTTTTTGTTTTTTATAAAAATGAGAGATAATTTTATGGAATTCCTGGCATACAGTTTTAGAAAGAATTTCTGAATTTTAGCCAAAACTAACTCAATGTTTGCTGGCAGCCCGCTCGCGACCGCCACGCGCTCTCGCAACGGTACCCTGAATTGCAGATATCGTGATTATTTCTTTATCAGCTTAACGATTATTAAAACGTGGACCGGAATATTTTCATCGGAATGATAATGTTATTATTATGAAGCGCAGGTAATCTCCACGCGTCTTGATTTCTCGGAGGATATAAATATAAGCATTTTAGGAAAAAAAGCGGTTTTATTTGTGACTTTGCGTTTAATATTCGGTACTCAAATTATCAACCCGAAAGTTGTGCGAAAAATTTGCATGAGTTTGACAAGTTTATCTGTTTTTGAGCGTTTTTAACAGAGACTCGTGGTGATGCTGAGAAACTACTAAAAACATGAGAATCAATAAGGTTCTTCAAAGGCACATTGCATGTTTAGATTTGTCATGATATAACTTAGATTGTAGTTGATAAGCGAATAGGAGGAGGAGGTTTTAGAGGTTTTTTCTGTCCACGTCCATAAGTGTTAACCCTCTGAATCCTTACACGTGACCTCCGGGTGGTGCTAGGAACAGTCTCTAGTGGTATACTTCGGCTGCAGTTTGTCACCACCCTCTGGGCTGGGCCAGTGCGTGAAGCGATTTTTTCATGTTTCGTAATTTGGTCCGGAGAAGCCATCTACCTTCTAGGTCTTCATGCCCCATCTTAGACCGTCGCTTTACATCTGGTGAGATTGTGGTCAAATAATAGCTTATCTATCATAAAAATAGAAAAGGAAACCATAGCTTTTATTTCTTCATACTCATAGTTATCACAAACAATATTGAAGTTCCTCTTATTGTTAAACGTACTCGTAACAACAAGAAAACCCTTACGTCGGCCTTTTAATAAATGTTTATATCACATTAAAACAAATGTATACCTATTCATCACTTTCAATAACTGGTCAAACGGAAAAAATAGAAAAGTAATTTTATTCAACTCGTGAAGGCTCGTGAATTAATTGAGAGCATGACAAAATTGTCAGGTTCTCAATTAATTCAAATTCATACAGCGCCTACCCTATGTTATAGATAAACATGACCCACAATCGAAAGATAAAAAAGTATGAGTCCGAACCTCCTTGGTAATGCTAAATGCTAAAGCCTTTTAGCTCTGTAGTCGAAGTTGTAACCTCTTTTGTTTTAAACCACGAAAGTAAACCCATAGCAAAAAGTAAATCAGTTCAGGAGCGATGCTCTTGCAGATAATGTTTGTTTCTCGGCTATTCCGTGTGAACTGTCATTGATTTAAGTGGGAGTTGCTCCGGGCCCCGGGCCGGCTCCGCCTTCCATTGTACCGAGGTTTTACTTCTCCGGTAGACCTCTGTAGAGATGTGCAGGGAGACTTTGTAGTGCAAAGTTTAAAGATTTTACCCTCTCGACAATCCAAATCGTCGAAGTCTTGGTAACAAAATAACAATTATATTATTCCAAACAAATGAAAATTTCATGATACCTTTATGTGACTTGCCTAATGATATTGATAACATGATAAAAATCATATTAAAGAAGGTTTTACAATCGTTATTGGGCAGATACGGCCATCGGTGATTAATATTTTATGAGTCAAGATGGATTTCTAAAACTAGTAATAAATAATATTTGTTGAGAACTTCAATCAGAAGCGTTGCTGTTCCATTTTACGATATTTGTGCTTCTTAAGTTTACATCTTTGATCGCGCCTTAACAATATTTGTTATCAATATTTCTTCCCAGGTAAAATAATTAGGAGGAATTTATTAACCTGGAGCTATTTGAGAACTATAAAATTGCCAAAAATTTTATTCCAATATCATTATATTGTTGTTATGCTAAATTCCTTTTAAATTTTTCTAGCAGAATTAAAAAAAAATTGGGTCTGAATGAAACAGGACATATTAAAAAAAAAATTGTCAGTTCAACACATAAACAGATTAAAAAAGTACGCGACGCCAAAAAAAAATATACGATTTCGTTCGATTTATGAATCGAACGAAATCGTATATTTTTTTCCCCTCTGATTAGTCTTAACACATTTTTTCACAGTCACCTCATCCCTATCTCGTAGGTAAAGATGCCACAATGCCTCATACGTCAGACTAACGAGCCCTCCAAGCGCAGGCGCATTAACCACAGCCTTCATTTCGGCATATTGTTTTGACATACAATAAATATTTGAGAGATTACAGGCAGCCGTGCAAAAAAAACAGTGGAAAAAATCGTAAACTGCCGAGTGGGATCGAACCCTATTGTTTTGGCTAGGGATGGAGTCAGCGATATTATGGTATGAATTATGATTTTAATCGATATCGATTGAATGAACGTAGAATAATATGTTATGTAACCTATATAGAACCAACCCCACGTAATGTGGGATAAGGACAAGAGAATGATGATGATGATGATAGAATTTAGGTAGAATATTATATTCTACCTAAATTCTCGTAAGTTATACAGCATAGTGATCATTTTGTCGCTTTAATTTGAGTAGGTACTTTCATTTAAAAGTGAATTATACCTTGGTAAAATAATTAGAAATATGAAAATAGGGCTTATGTGTAAAATATTATAAAATATTTTTTATAGGGGAGTGTGGGTTCATGTAGAATTTTTTTTTTTTTAATGTTTAAAAGCCTTCATTTGACCACAATCTCACCTGATGTAAAGTGACGATGTGGTCTAAGATGGGGCATGAAGACCTAGAAAGTAGATGGCTTGTCCGGGCCAGATTACGAAACACGAAAAAATTTCTTCACGCACTGGCCCAGCCCGAAGGGTGGTGACAAGCTGCGGCCGAAGTCTACCACCAGACACTGTTCTTACTGTTCTATTGACAGTTTATACATTTGATGAGAATCCGTTCTCGAGTTTTTCCTAAAGTCCATATTTTACAGATGTAAACAGTGATTGAGTGTGAATTTATTTTAAATTTTACTTATTTCTTGTATTTAATTAATCGAATAGCTGCACCAGGATTTTGAGTGCGGCACATCCCTAAATTCAATATAAATGATTATTCTGGAAGCTTTGTCTTACGTCCGCGTCGGGCCGGGACTGACCCGTAATTACACACATATGCTATTTCGGACATTTTATTACTCTTTGCTTTGAATATACCTCTCTATTTAAGTATATGGAACATCTTTAACTTCAATAAAATATCGATGATTCTGCAACCTTCGTCTAACGTCCATACCATAACGACACTTACCATCAGATTAAATTGTAAAAATGCTATGATTTATCAAACATAAAAAAAAACGTCCGAGTCCAGTCGGTGTCCTCCGACCTTTATTACAGATGCTATTTAGGAGATTTTAATGTTATAAACAAGGTTCGATGATTTGAGTGCAGCACATCACTAAATTAAATATAATATCGATGATTCTGGAAGCTTTGTCTTACGTTACGTCCGGCCGGTGCTGACCCGTATTACACACAGATGCTATTTCGGAGATTTTATCGTCTGCGCAAAGCGGAAGGTTTTGTCTTAATGCTGATTTTTGGGAATTATGTTTTTTTCGTTAATTTACTTCTACTGGAACAAAATGTATGGAAAATTAAAGAGATAATTATATTTCTACTAGCAACTTTGCCTGCTTTGCCGTCATTAGCTATGTACATATATTTCAAGTTACAGTCATATTCGTTTAACCGTTGAAGCGTGAACGTGACAAACAAATTTTAGCATTTATAATAAGTACATACCCTGGATTGAATGAATCTGGCAGTATATGTTGGAGTTTAAACACAATACAGTGTTATCGAATGTATAAAATAGTCAATCTCAACCTCTTCGCGACTGAAAATAATATGGTACAGTACAGGGTAACATTGGACCCAGTTTAATTACACAAAATAAATATCTCCAAATCATCTCTAAATAGAATTGTTATTCCAATCCCATAAGCTCACATAGATATCAAGGGACAATAAATGAAAATATAGTTTTGAGTCCGTATAGAAATCCAAAGCTTAATTCTTTTTGACGGACCCTGATCCTACAAAAAAACCCGAACTATTTCACTTTGATTATAATTTAAATAAAGAAAAAAAATCATAAACAAAACAAAGTGCCAACAGATAAAAAAAAAATACTAACCCAACTTATACTTTCGCGATAAATACACGTGCGATACTTATCCCTCATCTCCGTATCATACCATCTAACCATAAATTACCTCGCATTTCCTTGTAAATTAAAGAAAACATACTATTCCGACTGCCGTCCGGCCCAGTGCAAATTACAGGGTTGGTACACTTAGCGCCTCTGAGGTGTGAAGATTGCAGTCATTTGCGCTGCTGACAGTACCCTCGAGCTGCTGTCGTCAACCACAGATTCTGTTGCAGTAGCTAAGGTGGGGACATACCGAGAGATATCTTGCTTCTTCTGCCTTTTTAATCTTCAAACCTTCAAAAATATTTAGTTCATACCTACAATATTGTGTATAAGGTCTTAAAACTAAATACAGAAATACACAAACTTATTGAAAACTTTTGGAATTGTTTATATATATGTTTCAAGTACTGATTTCATATGCACAAGTTATTAAAATTTCGTTGTGTTCAATCTGGGATGGCAGTTTGTTTGACGTAGTCAGTTTGTTAATATGGTACACAATACAGAAAAGCTATCATCTACCTATGAGTGTAAATGTAATTATAAATACAGATTCTAAGTTATTACTACAAGTAAAAAAAATGGTAATCTAAAGACATTAGTTCAAATTAAAAAACGTTGACTTAAGAAAAAACTTTTTCTCATCGTTTTTTTAAAAAATAACAATCATTAGCTTAACTTAATGTAAACCCACAGAATAATGACTGCAATTGCGTTAAGTTGAACGCGTATCCATAAAACCATTTTAACTGTGGAACTCATGGAGATAAACCTTTTCTAAAACAGTTTTAGAATAAAAACTCCATGACAATGTGGATTTAAATCTGATGGCTTGGTTTTTAAAACTATAAAAATGATGAAGTCTTTCATCATATACTATAAAAAATATACAAATATTTTGCGCTTCGTACGACTCTTACTTTATAATATTGCAGTAAGAAATAAAAGAAAGACAAAAAATTTATGTTTGTGAACTTTTTGGTGAACTTTTTTATCATTGCGTAAGGTAAGAATTTAAATTTGGTTAGGTTTCTTAGTAACATAGATTTTTTTTTATGTTTGATTAGCTTTTATTTGACAACATCTCACCTGATGTAAAGTGACGATGTGTGGTCTAAGATGGGACATGAAGACCTAGAAGGGGGATGACTTCTCCGGACCACATTACGAAACAAGTTCTTAGCATCACCTGGAGGTCACGTGTAAGGATTAAGAGGGTTACCACTTACAGACAAGAACAGACAAAACCTCCAATACCACGGTGCAAGAGGTATCGGACACAATTACCGCGGAAGGGTGAAGTGTTTGTATTTTCTGCACGCACTTTCTCCTTGGTCTGGGTGTTTAATATGTATAATAGACAATAGATATACTTATAAAGATCATCATCTTCCTGACCTTATCCCACATTACGTGAGGTCGGCACAACATGTTTTCTCCTTCCATTTCCCTCTATCACCCGTCATCTCAACACTCACCTCTTTCATACACATATCATCTTTCACACAGTCCATCCATCTTTTCTTCGGCCTACCTCTTCTCACATATCCATCGACATTCATACCTAACGCTCTTCTTGTTACATGATATACTTATATAGATACTCGTATAAATATCTATATTAGACAAGTATGTCCATTAAATTAAATATAACAGATAACTAGTACCCGTATCACAAGCTTAGAGCTTACCACAGGTCTAGTTGTTGTTGTTGATGTTGTTGTGTGGATTGTCCGAAAATATTTATGATTTTATTTGATTATTTTTTAACTCAATTTTGTGGCTCAGTGAACCAAAGTGCGTCTTGGCCTCCGAAGGAGAGACTTCCACTATATAGTACATATCTGCGATTTAACATAACATAAATTCTGTCATAAGTCAATTACTAGCATCGAGACAATTTTTTTTTTCTTTATCAGTTTATTTTGTGACACGGCTATCGGCAACTTATTCTGTCAGGTGCCATGGACCTATAAATAAACAATACTTTCTAAGTTAATGTTTATTTTTTTTTTCTCGACTCGTTCAACAATTATCTTCATTATTCTACTTATTTTCACACATACCTAACAAATTATACCTATAAACCTTCCTCTTGTATTAGTTTACTTATTTCTCATAACGACAATTCAGTGGTTTTTGAGTTTTTTTTTTAATGAAAGACTTTCTGTCCCTATGTTTACGACATAGGGACAGAAAGTCGCGGCGGGGTCTTTCATTAAAAAAAAAAGCAGTGATACAATTATATGTTTTGGTACAAATTAATTTTGAAAGTAGGTGGTACTGAGTGTAATCTTTTCGTAAGGAGTCGATTAAGCGTCTGAGCCGCGTGGTATGGGAACTAGTAGGGTAACTGTGACCACCGACCGCCTTGACATGCGCGCTATGTATTGTAATTTTATAATATATATTATACCTACCTTTATAGTTTTGCGAAGAGGCGATGAAGTCTGGAGAAATTGATTATCGTTGGTAACACCGAAGGGAAACGATCCCGAGGACGTTCACCAACTCGATGGACAGATCAAATGAAGGTTCCATCGTCGTCCGAATTCTACGACACTGTCAGAGATGCGATGGACAGAACCCGATGGAGACAAATTATCCGCTCCCGATGTAACTCCGATGCTGACCACGATCATCAGACATGAGGGACCGACTACAAAGAGAGAGATAGTTTTGTAAATTATTGTTTTATAATATTTGTATTCAATTTATACATTTGAATTTGAAGTACCTACATAATAAGTTATTCATAAATGTAAACAATAATAAGAATAAGATTCAAATAATATGTATAAAGATATCTAAATATAAGATTCTTATATTGCCAAGCCCTGTCTGGGCTCATGTTGTTAAAACATATTAATTTTAAGACCAATTGTACACACATGAATGCAATAAATGATTTGATTTTGATTTTGCTATACATTGATCATATTTTTCTGCGACATTATTTTAAACTCTGCGACATCTCCTGAGAAATTCATTTAATACAAATGATGTAAAATTTAACTGTGTTTTTAATATCATACTTGTTATGAATAACGTAATAATTTCTATAAGGATTAATATCACGTTTAAAAACCATACCTTCGCAAGTACTTATTGCATTATTTTAGATACATGGTAACCATAAAATAGAATAAATAAAATCGTAAAAGAAAGAGAGATGTATATGCTTTGGCGAACTTTTTCTAGGTCTATTTAGTGTTCCCCATATTCTGTCGTACTTTTTTTTGGGAGAATAACCGATTTCACGCATCGGATGCTATTGCGAAGTAAGGAGGAAGGAAAGAGAAGTCGAGGCCGCTCACCTACACGGTGGACCCACACAACACAAGACGCTACAGGTGGCACTCTCCAAGCATCGATACAGTTGGCTCAGGACCGGAGTCGATGGAGAGAAGTGGTGACAGAGCTGATGAGACGCCATAGTCACGTCCCTCAGTCATGAGGTTACGACTAAGAAGAAGAAATAACTTAAATAGCCTTCCTATAAATGGGAATTGAACACTGAATGTTTTTCTTAACTCGGAGCATTAATTTTTGAGAATAAACTCAATCGATAGTCATCATACAGAAGAATACCTACATAAAAAATATATTTTATAATGAAAAAGTTAAAATGAAAAAAAAAACAAATAATAATAATTAAAATTACCATCGACCCCTTTTTGTTTTTATATTGTTATCAAACAGATATTTTAATTAACGATACGTAATACGTGACCTATAATCTTGTCTATATGAACCTACGTAGGTACCTCTTTATCGTATCTGCTATCCTGGTACCTGATTTCAATTTCGCTGTTCTAGTTTTTATACATATAAAAGATGAGAGAGAAAAATAATTGAACGAAAATCCAAAAATTCAAGTTCCCAAGCAATTAAATCATTCGCAATGACATTCGATTAAAATTTTAAATACACATCAAATATAAGTTTTTTTCATTTTCATACCCTCAAAGTCCAGTTAAATGATAAATAAATTCATCACTTATCATTAATCCGTCGGCGATGGAAGAAATTCAAAAGCGTTGGAGATCAGTAAAAAATACAATAGTATTATGCCAGCCTAATGGTCAGACGAACATGGGCATTAATCTCTTGCTGAAGATATTGATGTGTTCAGTTATTTATGGCGCTGCTGAGCCATCATAAAGTCAAAATGCCTTATTAATGTGTGAAGAAGCTCACCTGAAGTCACCTCCTGAGAGGCAATAATCGAATGACATATTCCTTAGGCCTGCTGTCGACGGGGAAAGTAATGCTATTGATTTACTTGTGCACAATTTAATATTTGACATCATCTAATAATACATGTTTCTTTAGAGATAGAGACACAATACCTAGATTGAACAATGTTGAATTATTAAACGAAATCTGTTTGAGACGGTTACATATTCAAAATCGATAGACTATCCACAAAGTCACACCTTACCTCGCAATTAGGCAAGGTTATATCTGATATAGGTATTTAATAAAATATGAAACTTAATTATAATCCAAATAATTGGACTCTGCGCTTAAATTACATATTCATATTAAAGGTACAATTGTAACTAAATGCTAATAAGAATGTAATCAAATTCTTGGCCTAAAACGACATCGTCTATTATAGAGGTAGATAAGTTATATCTATATCAACCATTGTAAAGAAGGAAAATGAAATTATGTTAATTATAGGCCAGAATAAGTCAAAGGAACTCACTGTACCTGTGTAAATCAGCCTAAACCTCCATGTGGCGCTCGTTAGTGAAATATTTCGTTATAAAGGAATACAATTGAATGTGAACGTCAAAAACATAAGTCATCATTTTAATATGACTGTTTTGTTAAGCTGAAAACTGATTTTTCAGCAAAAAACAATGGCTGGTTCAACTTTTCTCAATAATTTTATTCTAGTGCAAAAACTAGGCAGCAGCGCTTGCCATTTTATTTAAGTATTGATATTCTTCCCATATTTTGTTTTTGCAAGGGTTTTGCTGCATAGTAAATGATGTTATTTTGTTTATAGAGAAGATGCTAGATCCTTGCGAATGATAGTAACTTGGCACTCTTTTTGTGTCAATATTTCCTAACAAGTAAATGCTCTAGTGTATTACATACTAACCAATATGGTTAAGCTTGAAATTTTACAGTATGAGCTCGTTTAGAATTGAGATATTCCGTTTTAATAGAATTATAAAAATAAATAATAATTTTAATTTTAATGTATATTAACATAACACACAGGTAACATACCAAGTTTTGATGGTTTTTGAGTTCACTGTTATTTTGACGCTCTGTTGCGAGCTGTTTCAAGCGCCATGTAGTCCTACCATGAGTTGCCAGTTGCTGTAAATTAACAACATGTTGTAATCCCAAACATTTTACAAATTATAACAATTAAAATTCTATCATCATCTGTCAAATGTATGAGATTACAACATGTTGTAAATTTACAGTAGATAAAATGCCATCTCATGGTATGGCTACTTATCATGGCAAACCATGGTCACCGGTCACCCGTTTGGCCGACTTTAATTCATAAAGAGGTTAATGACTTTAACGTAATATTATTAACAGAAGCGTTTCTCAACGTTTATGAACGAAATTTTTAACTAATTTCTTCCGTACTTGAGTATTTCAATCCCTTACTTTTTGTCAAACATAATAGAAGGACAGCAAAAAAAAACAAATAAATTGACTTTTGAATTGACTTTAATCTGCTTATTTGACGTTAGCCTCCACCTCACGTCCTGATTGAATGAGATTTAATCTGTTTTTCATTCGAGCCCTCTTCCCCAAAATAAACTTTTTGATCTCTGAATAATTTACCTTAGCATGTTTCTTAGCTTTAATAAATCAAGATTTTTATTTTTAGGAAGCCAAAGGTCATTGTCTGATGTTTTGCGTTGACAGTTATTTTTATTGGGTGAAGATATTTGTTGTTTTAGAATTATAGGCTCCCCTCGCAAACAAATGATTTTACATCAATAGATGTTCATTTTAAAAAGGCTTTACTAAACATGAGATCTCATAAAAAAATTACGGCCAACAATACAATACAATACTCTTCACTGAAACACGTTATCCGAATCACGTCTTGTCGTTTTAATGAATACAACGGACTGTCGTGTGTCGTAGCAATTACAACGTTTTAGTGCAACCAGGTGATAGACAGCATAAGTAGGTATATTACATTCTATGTATGTAGTTTCAATCATCATCATGATTTCAGCCATAGGACGTTCACTGCTGGACAGTGCCTCAAAGATATCCAGTTATTTCGGTTGGAAGAGACCTTCATCCTTCCATCTTGCAGATGTTATGAAGTTTCTATAAATGATGATAATGATAATGTCCTTTTAGCCGTTTTTAGTTACGGCGACGAGTTTTTCTATAATACATAATATGGATAAGATTATATAACAAATATTTTTAACAAAGCTATATCATCATCATCAGCTAGTTCATCAGTATAAATTAAAGCTTTACGGTATTTGCAGCAAGGCAATAGATCTGCTCCAATTCTATCTAAAAAATGGAATGAAAGTAGTTCAAGTTGGAACTAGGCCTAAAAATAGAATTAAGCGTCCCGCAAGGATCAATTCTAGGACCTATCTTATTTTTGGTATATGTAAATGACATTCCTATTTATGCCAAGGACCTTAGTGACAAAGTTTTGTTTTGGAGTATTATTTTTTAAGGTAAACATCAATATTATTAATTATTTATTATTTATTAATTATTGGAGGTTTTGTCTGTTCACGTCCGTAAGTAGTAACCCTCTGAATCCTTACACGTGACCTCCGGGTGGTGCTAAGAACAGTCTCTGGTGGTAGGCTTCGGCCGCGGCTTGTCACCACCCTCATGGCTGGGCCAGTGCCTGAAGCGATTTTTTCGTGTTTCGTAATGTGGTCCAGAGAAGCCATCTTCTAGGCCTTCATGCTCCATCTTAGACCACATCGTCACTTTACATCAGGTCGAGATTGTGGTCAAAAGAAGGCTTATCAACAATTAAAAAATATATATATATACTCGCGCGTACTGAATTGGTTTACTCCTAATCATTTGATACTAAACGTAAAAAATAAATATAAAAAAAGAAAAATACTGACCATCAGGTTATGACGTAGCTTGTACCCGCCTGCTAATAATATTATTTTTAGGTATAAAAACTAACACAACACAATGTTTCACAAAACCATTTATAGCAATATTCACTTTAAATCGCTTACATTTCTCTGAAAAACGCCCATGCCTCGCTATTTGTAAGGAATATCAGCTATTTGTTAAAAACCCAGTATTTATCATCTGTGCTTTGCAGCTCCGTCGCTGCCAATTTATGATCCTATTGTAAGAATATAGTAAGTAGTGTTTTATTAAGCATTCAGTTAAAAACAAATGAATCACGCAAATCGGCTGCTGCTATCACACGTTTTTAACACAAAAAGTTCAGAAATGTAGCTATTTATTGTATGCTTTTTAGAGTTTCGTACCCAAAGGGTATAACGGGAACGTTTTGCTGAGTCTTCGTCATCTGTATGTATTATGTGTCTGTATCTCAAGAATCGTGATAGCTAGATAGTTGAAACTTTGAGAGATAAAAAAATAAATAATAATAATAATAAATAAATATTTCCGGACTACTCACGCACAGCATCACCTAACCGCAAACTAACAGAGCTTGTACTATGGGTGTTAGGTGACTGATACATAGATACATTTTTTTTGATGATGTGTATGCAATGACAACAAATACTAAATAAACATACAACAAATAAGTTAAATCTTTTTGCACTTTTATTAAAATATATACATATTTTTTGCTTTTTACGAAAAAAGTGTATAAACTTTACACAAATCCAGGTGTTGTTTGAGTCTACCTACCTCATACTTTTAAAATATTTAATTTAAATTATATTTAAGCAAGACGGTTGATAAATAAACATTGCTTAGTTTAAAACTAAGGTACTACTTTAGAGGATTTTATTCATAATGTATTAAACATTACTAAACTTGGTCGTGTAATTTTATACATATTTTATGTGAGAACTGAGGGTTATTAATAAACCATTACAACGCTTAACTCGCTTCGGGGTTTACCTACTCATAAACTAATCGTCTTTGTAACATCTTAAATATGTACAGTTATTTATTAATTAAAAATAAGTGGTCAAAGTATTTCTTTATTTCATCAAAGGTGAAAATATAGGCGCCGTTCCCCGTATTCAAAATGTAATTAAAATGTAGGAACTACAAATAAAATAATATAACGCTGCGTTCCAGCCAGAATTATGACTTAATAAAATCTAACGTGTGTCGTATTTCATGTAGTGATAAAAGAAACAGACGCAGACTCTTCTTTATCTAGTGACGGAACGTAAATTATATATATATTTTTAACATCCATTGAACAAATATATCAATGTCTTCGTAATATTGTTAGATAAGTTAGATAAACAGAAGTTATTTTATATAGTTACGTCGGTGGTAACAAAATACTATACCTATATGAACAAATCTAAGATTTGGCGTGTTCATAGCGCAATATTCTGGAAAATGAAACAATCTAGTATTGTTATAAAAATACTTAAGAAAGTGTCTATTACGAGTATGAGATTAAATAATCAATGACGATTTTTTAAACTTCAGAAAAACAATATATTTGCGGGAATTAAAAGAAAGTACACCATAACATTAACTCAAGCCTTTGTTTCAGAATACCATTTATCTAGCTATATTTCCTTATTCAATGGAATTTATTACAGTAGCTGATAAAATCATTAAATATCTACTATTATATACTATCAGGCCCGATGCTGCATTTTACTGTCAAACACGTACAAAAGTGATCCGTAACGACGTAGTTACGTTACGTAGTTAGTTAGTAGTACAATATACTTACCACTATTTATATTTATTACTATAAATTGTCTTTCGAGTTTCCCGATATAAATCAAATCTAAATAGTATTATATATATTTATTGATGGCCATAATACTTTCAAAAGTAATATAATTACCGTCTCGTTCCCGTCACGTGAGGTCTAAATAATCCATAAAGTAGAAGCGGGGTATCTATTATCTATTCACCACGCCTCGGTTTCGCTTCCAACAGATTTTAATTTATATTTGATACCTCTTAATGCGTCTTCAAATCGATTTCAATAAGCCGAAAAAATATTTAAGATACTTGCTGAGAACATACTCGTGGCATTTTAAAGTATCCATGTTTACTTTATGTCGTTTTAATGAGTCAGATAACATCACGGTAAGTTTGATATAATTTTTAATGATATGTAGGTAAATAAGACTTAGTAAAAATCGTTTAAAAGAAAAAATATATATATATTACTTAATTATTATCTTTAAATCCAGCCAACTAATAAAAAAAATTGACAATCATTATAAAAAAATCTATTAATTTGAGATTTGACTGGTCAAAATTAAATATCTGTCATTATCAGTGTAGTGTACATATTTTGTTGAGATGGTGGTCGCGCTGACTATAAATGGTATTCATAAAAACTGTTTTTTCTTGCTGGTAAAACCAAATTGGCCAAAACACTCAACAAGCCTATTAATGCTTTATTTTGCGACTATTAGAGATTATGTACGGGTGAAAAGCTTTTATTGAACTGCTATTAAACAGACAAAGTACTTACTTAGGTTTATGAATAATGTTTTTTATCAAACATTCTATTAATCTTCTATATGTCTTATATAAATATGAAACATTTTTATGATTACGGCAGTTAAAAGATTTTTTTATATTAAATCAGCTTACTTTTGACTCAGTATATCCAGAAGAAAGAGACGAGTTCAACGATGGAACAAGTTTTCCCAGAAAAAGCCTAAATAAACTAAATTTTAATAATCATGAAGAAAATATGAGACTAAAATAGTCAGAAACTCAGTGCTTAATCTATGTATTATGAATATATTCTTCTATTGATAATGATTAGTAGGATACACTTTTCTCATTCAACCGTAGTAATCAAACCGGAAAAAAGCATCGCAATTGTCTTGCAAATTAAAACAAAATTACCGCCCCATCACCAACATTTAAGTACAAACACATACAGTTAACATAAATCAGTAAAAAACAAAGCGAAACAATGTTCGGTACAGTAAAGAGAGCTTACATAAGTCAATTGAATCACACGCTAATAAATTCAAAGGACCGACTGCGATGTGGTGAGAACTCGACGAACTTGCAGAAGCCGCCATACTGTTGGACATAAATCTAAGAATCATCGGGACGTAGTAGAGAGAAAGTAAGTAAAGCAACTTAAAATATAGTAATTTTAACTTTTGATGTCTCTCCGTTCATTATAATGCAACAAAAGTGCAACTTGTAACTGGTTAAAATAAATTTACCTTTTACTTTTTTATACTTACTTATTTAGAGATCTTAGGAAAAATTACAGCTATCATTAAGATAGTAAAAAAAAACATTTACACAGGTGCACCATGAAGGTCATTTTACAGTTTTCACATAGAGTTTTTTAAATAATATAGTTGTGATTCAAAAATTAAGTGTAGGATATTGCAGTCAGGATAAATAAAAAAAATATGAGTATTCATTAGATCCTTACAATGCTAGAAGGCCTTACAATGCTAGAAGGCCTCAATCGAGTCTCCCAACGGGTGGGCCTCAGGATGAACATGGACAAGACGAAGGTCATGTCGAATGTCCATGTAGTGCCCACCCCTGTTATGGTTGAGAACTCGATGCTCGAAGCTGTTGACGCATATGTTTACCTAGGACAAACAGTCCAATTAGGTAGGTCCAACTTCGAGAAAGAGGTCAATCGCCGAATCCAGCTCGGATGGGCAGCGTTCGGGAAACTTCGTAACGTCTTTTCATCCAATATACCTCAGTGCCTGAAGACGAAGGTGTTTAACCAGTGTGTGTTGCCAGTGATGACATATGGCTCCGAGACGTGGTGATTTACCATAGGCCTCATGAATAGGCTCAGAGTTGCGCAACGAGCTATGGAAAGGGCTATGCTCGGGGTTTCTCTACGTGATCGAATCAGAAATGAGGAGATACGTAGAAGAACGCGGGTCACCGACATAGCCAAGCGAATTAGCTCGTTAAAGTGGCAATGGGCAGGCCATGTAGCGCGTAGAACAGATGGCCGTTGGGGCCGGAAAGTTCTTGAATGGAGACCACGAATCGGCAAACGCAGAGTGGGACGTCCACCAACCAGATGGACGGACGACTTGGTGAAGGTAGCGGGCTCGCGGTGGTTACAAGCAGCTACCGACCGAAATCACTGGAAGTCTTTGAGGGAGGCCTATGTTCAGCAGTGGACGTCCTACGGCTGAAATGATGATGATGATGATTCATTAGATGGGCAGACGACATGCTGAAGGCCTCAAGTTCGCGAAGAATTCATTATCAATAATACCTATTGCAAATCATTTATGTCGAAGTGTTTAAATATATATATATATATCTAGGGTGCTATTTAAATCATATACTATGTGCATTTAGCCAATACCGAATTTTTAAATGTCGTGCTTTAGTAAAAATAGTTTTGTTAAGCGTTGAAAATAAATAATTATAAATATTTCCGGTCAAACCACACAACAACATCTAGCCCCGTGGTAAGTTTAAAATTGATCACTGCAATTATTATTGCTGCCGCACTTTGTCACACAACCTTTGTATAAAGTTACTCAGTTGATATACTATTTAACCTTTACCGTGTTACTTTGTCGTAGTGATTCTGACTTCAATGGCCGAGATATGAGGGATGGCGGGCGCTCTGCAAACGGGACGTTTTGACAACAGACGATGTATGTTGAAATATGAACCCCGGTGTGTGTCAGAGTGTTTCAATGTGGGGTCAGTCGGTACTTCATATGTTGTATTGATGACAAAATAATCGTTTAAAGTATAGACTATCGTTTCTTTCATAATTTAGTGTTGTCATCTGATTGCCTTTTTTTTAATTTATGTTTTAGGGCACACTACTACTGGTTGTAAGACTTACGTCATAGATCGAACTGTATTAGTAAGAAGCGTAAAGACATGTCTTCGTTTTGATAACCGAGTCTTTAGCTTTTATTGGAAAATTAAATAATACAATGCCTGAATACATTATAACATAAAATTATCTGCTTCATTTCTGACCTACAAAAATATTGAATTTATTTGGAACAAAAACATTTATTTTGTATGTATTTATTTCAAAGCAGGATTTGTAGTTATTGGGCTTTGAGCCGGCAAACGGTTATGTCAACCCTGTTACAACCATTCAATAAAAGTAATTATTACACGATGAAAAACACGTTTCTCAATTTGTCCCTTTATTTTTAAATTACTTTAGAAGAAAAAAAAAGTGAAAATGTAATTTATTAAGCAATATATATTAATGAAAATTAATTGTAAACGTGACCAAAAACAATATAAACAATATATCGCAACGTATCGCCTATGCGAGTTCGAAACTTTTCTGAGAAGATATAATCAGAATACTCGTAAATTGTTGCATTGAAAATTGTGCATATATACTCTAGCTATGTGTAATAGACATACAAACTGATCATCATCATCACCCTATTAACTTTCCCACTGCTGGGACACAGGGACTTCTCTTTAGGCCTGACAAACCTACAAACTGATCAATTGGCATTAAAAGTGTCTACGCATTTTTACACAGTATTTCACATTATAATTCATTCAGTTGATTATTGTATCTGCCAGAAATAGCTCCAACTGATGTGCACTATTATTCTTTGATTGCATTCGTGTGTTTAAATGACAAGGAATGGAATCTGTGCTATATCTGACACTTCCCAGCGGCTGATGTTGAATGAAGGTTTATTTAATCAAGGGGCAGTATGGTACTGCGCTGCCTGAAGCGACTTGCTGTACGAATAACTTGGATATGGTATGACGTTATGGGGAACTTGGTAGTAAGGAGAATAAGGATAAAGGATTGTAAGTAAATAAAAATAACGTTTTCATATTCATATTCATTTATTCGTTGATTCATGTGGTTACAAATGGTGTTAGGTTTTATATATTACCCTGACATGAGCCCCGTTGGGACATTACAACTGATACAAAAGTAGTCTTAGACTATAGTTGGTAAGTAACTTATTACATATTCAATATTTATCATTAAATTTAAAATTGTTTAAAAGGAAAGTTTTTTTTACTATAATAATATGGCTAGTGAGAATCTTTAATTGTTTTTTTAATATTAATATTACCTATGTATTTCTATTGTATGGAGTAACATTATCACAGTTTAATAACAGTCGATTTATATATTTATTTATCGTGTGTTATTAGTATTTGTTGTTACAGTGGCGACATAAATACGTTATTTCTCAAAATAAAATTTGAATGATCTTTCTATCACTTCTTGTGAGACTGTCTGTCTGTCACTTTGTCTGTTTGTTCTATTTGCAAAAAGTCAAACACTTATTTATCACCACCGACGTTAAAGTTCGAATTTAAAGTGCACATACATTTTTCAAAAACAAAAATCCTGAGAAGCACTGCGCAGGGTTTGCCCTTCGGAATTAAAGCCAAGGGTTATCCCGTTTGACGACTTTTTAGTAATAGAAAGTCCTTCAATGGATTATAATTCTGATATCAAGCTACATATTATTGCACGTCCTATTCTAGAGAAAGCCGATACAAATCTTAGTTAAGTGGTAGTCGAATCGCACTAAGCAGTTCTCATGTATCTTTATTATTTGCACCGCAAGGATAACTGTATTAAGCTCTTTGTAACTGTGTTTTCTGATAATGAATTAGAACCTCGAATAATATTTTGAATATGAATTTTCTAGATCTATATGATATAACTTCGTCCACTTTAAACGAAAAAATCAGGTAATTCCCATAACAAAATTGAATCAGTAAGATAGATGTGTAAGTTCGTCTCAACTTTTTAGGTCTTCTTCCATTAATCATAATTAGTAATTATGTCCCAAAAATAAGTAAAAATGACTACGTATGCCGCTCATTCCGCATTTCCGTACCAGATGCAGGAGGTTGCGGGTTCAGGGTCCAAAAGTGAGGTATTGAGCCGTTTATGTATTACCTTCTCAAAAATTAAGTAAGCTGATAGAACAGTTATTTCTGGAGTCTAATTTAATTCCTGATTTATGTATTAGTGTAATTTAAAATATAATTAAATTATGTAATCCTTTTGAAGATTGAAGACATTTTCGATTGTTATTGCCAGTCAATTTAAATAATCATTCTGTGCCATTACCCATCCCAGCCAAAATTAGAGTAATTGTAGTGCTGGACGCAAAATATCGACCTTTTCGTTAATATTTGCGTCATTAGTAAAGGTGTCTTTATTTAAATTAAATTACATGTTTTTACTCTGCCATTATTTTGACCAGCACTTTGCTATACTTGTAAAACTTGTGAAGCAAATAAAAATAATACTTAAATTAACTTTATGTTAAATTAATTTTATTTATTTATTATACCATATCAGATTGCTATCTTTCATATTCCTAAAGTATTGTAAATCTGCCGTCTCAATCATGTACGGAGCTTACAATTGCATTGTTTGTCCTGGGGTGATGGAATTAATGAAATTTCTTCACGGCTTTCATCGGATTACAGCATCGGGAGTTGTTTGCCTTTGTTTCTGGGCTACCATAGTAGTTCAATTACATAGTAAAAATATTTATATTTAATCGCTTAGGGATATATTTATAAGAGAATGCACAGCAATTCGATTCGTTCTCCATTATGATTTGGCTACATTAACAAACCGCGTGCAAGCAAGTGTCACGTGAATTATTCCACTTTTCCCCACCAAGGCTCCACCTATGGGACATCGTATCCTCATCATCATTTTAGCCGTAGGACGTCCACTGTTGGACATAGGCCTTCCTCAAAGACTTGCAGTAACATAACTAAGGACATCGTCTATAGCACAAGAATTGCCGCCATATTTCGAAATAGTGGCATATACACCTAAGACTATATATCTAGTAAATAGGAAGATATTAGTAAATAGGAGACGACGGAGCCCCACCAGGGCTGACACCACTTGGGTAATATAGTTTGTTTTCTATTTTGGAAAAGAATAAAGTAAGTGATGCTATTTTTGTTTGCTTTATTCCACATCAAAACTTAGAGACTAACCTAAAAATTAAAATCAATAGCCACATTACCAGTTGTATAATCGGTTGTTGTTGTGTTGTTGTATTTTCCGTAAGACGTGATCTTTGCAACAGCTTTATTGAGTTGACAGATAGAAACTGAGCTATGTTGTGTCGTTCGTCCAAGTTGATATAGCAATAAAATAAATATTTCCGGACAATACACACTACAACATCTAGCCCCGTGGTAAGCTGTAAAGTTGTGTTACGGGTTCTGATCATCTGATATCCATCCTACTACTATTATAAAGGCGAAAGTTTGTAAGTATGGATGTATGGATGTTTGTTACTCTTTCACGCGAAAACTACTGAACCGATTTAAATGAAATTTGGTACACAGAATCTCTAGAGCCTGAAAAATAACATAGGCTACTTTTTACCGCGGAAAAATCCATTATAACGCGGGTAACACCGCGGGGCACAGCTAGTCTTATATATAAAATCCTTGTGTCACAGTTTTCCCGTACTCCTCCGAAACGGCTTGACCGATTCTCATGAAATTTTGTGAGCATATTGAGTAGTTCTGAGAATCGGCCAACATCTATTTTTTAATTTGCAAAACAAAGTTTGCTGGGGTCTGCTAGTATGTATATAGATATTTTTACTGTATATTTTAACTAACTTTGAACCCGGAAGAAAGTAATTCTTGAACCCATAGTTTAACTCCTCTTTGTTAACTCATATTTTCGGGCCATATAGATTAAATATAGCATTCCTTACAGACAAGGTCCATTAAGGCTATATATTTGCTTCATCGCTAAATCAAAATCAGTCTTCTCAACATTCAGTGAGGCCACCCATCCAGCCCCACACACGCTCCGTCGAGCCACTGTGACGGATTCCCGCCACGCCCCTCATTTGTTATACAAATTTTATACTACCCTCCGAGCTATACAGATCCCAGAATCTCGGAAACAATGCGACCGTGACTTATCTCGACCGGCAGCTAAAGTTTGATGTGAGGCAAGATTCTTACGTAAAGGTTGTGCTGGTGATTTGATATGTTCTTTCCTTAGGTTTTGTTAAAACGCGGATTATGGATATGGATTGGATTCATATATTAGTAGTAATAGAACTCGAATACCGAAAATTAAACAATAAAGATTTGACCTACGTTCAGAATACCTAAAATCTAGCAAAGGAGGTAAAATCTTAAAGACTGCGTTAATTATGTAATACTTGTTTTTTTAGAGATGATTGATTGATTGAATACAATACATAATGATTGTTAGACCTAAATTTCAAATCAAACTCATTTATTCACTTAGAACATGGTGTACAGGTTCAAAATGAAAATAATAGGATCAAAATTACCAAAACTAAAATATGTTTAATAGATATAATACCTTAGTTTATAATGTCAAAATTTTAAATACCAGGGCCCCTTTAATTAATTTACCTCACAATTAATATACCTTTTATGAGCAATTACATTTTGTCTTTTATGGAACCTTTGTTTTGTTTTTGAGTGTTTGATAGCCAAATAGGTACTCTTAATAATAATGCGCAAGTTTGTTTCTTTTACCTTTTATACGCTGTTGTTCTATCTGCCACTATTTGTATCAATATTTATAAAAGTTAGCGGCGTAATTAAATTAAATTTGTTACCTACAGTTAGCACAGATAACATTTTTTTTTATTTTTTTTTTATTATTGATAAGCCTTCATTTGACCACAATCTCACCTGATGTGAAGTGACGATGTGGTCTAAGATGGAGCATGAAGGCCTAGAGGATGGCTTCTCCGGACTACATTACGAAATACGAAAAAATCGCTTCACGCACTGGCCCAGCCTGGAGGTGGTGACAAGCCGCGGCCGAAGCCTACCACCAGAGACTGTTCTTAGCACCACCCGGAGGTCACGTGTAAGGATTCAAAGGGTTACCACTTACGGACGTAAACAGACAAAACCTCCATTACCAAAGACTTAAAAAAGCAGCAATTTAATATTCTGCGTTGTGAAATGTACCTATCAGTCAGTGAAACATTAAGCAGTGGAGTCGAGCCTTTTTTTATGTAAGATAAGCCTTCATTTTACTATAATATCACCTGATGTAAAGTGACGATGTGGTCTAAAGAAGATGGGGCTTGAAGACCTAGAAGGTAGATGGCTTCTCCATCCAGCCTTATTTAAGCTTATTGCTTAAAAAATATTCTGATTGTAATGTACCGTACAAAAAAAAATGTAGTTAATAAGTCGATGAAATTAATCCACAGAAAGCTCATTCAAACCAATTCGCATATATTTTTAACTACCCGCAATAATCGTCAGACAATCGTTAACCCCGAATCTTACTCAATTTGCTGATGGAATCATTTTTTTCTTTCCTTTAAATTGGTGTTCGAACAGTATGGTTTGTTTGCTCTGCTGTTAATAACATGTGTTTTGCTAAACGATGTTTCACCCGAAACGGCTCAGCTGAGAAACAGCGCACCTTTGGCAACGAAACGTGTTATTAAGCTATTAGTTATCTTAAGCTGGGAGATACGTAGGTGGGAAAATGACTTTTGGTACTTGAAAGCCTTATATTAATAAATACATATTTCCCGACAATCCACACAGCACTATCCAGCCCCGTGATAAGGTATAAGCTTGATTACGAGTACAAGATATACTTAATATAATTGACATAATTTTTATTATACATAAAAGACACCCAGTTCAAGAAAAGTTGCGTTCAGTACATAGATACACCTGCCCCCTCTGCGGGAATCAAACCAATGAGTAGTCTAAATCATCTCATATTAAGATACATATCTCACGTAATTTGATATATTGATTGTATTTAATATGTAACAGGAATACAGAGACATCTGTATATACTAAACAGACGGTGTTATATAAATCAGTTTGCAGTTTTTAAAAATTTCAAGAAGATTATAAAAAATAAACTATTAAAGCATTTCACCTTAGGGCGTACACAAATGTTGCTTTAAAACAAAATCTAACATTGCTATCTTACGTTATTACCAAAAAAGTATCAAAATTAAGTCATCCATCTCCGCCGTATCGGATATCAACCGAATTCGGATCTTGATATGCAAAATCTGTTTGTTTATCGAAGATTAATACAGTTTTAGGTACTAATTTGTATGTGGTATCTGATGCTAGGACGGATACATCGATTGCTATTCAAATAACCATAAGCCGTTTAATTTTCTTTTCTTTTTGCGGTTGTTGGCTACCTTTCTCTACTTTTTTCTGATTTTTTTTCACTGATAGCTTATTTTTTTAATTTCAGTTTAGTTTTATTTTTTTTGTGTTGTGTTTCACTGGCGTTCATTTTTGTTAGTATTTTATTAAAATGTAAATGTTCTAATATGTTCAAGAAGTTTTCTACTTATTAAATGTGTTAGTACCTATAAAGGTCACTAAAATTAAACAAAACTGAAAAAGTTAAGAAGTTTACTTAAATTGGCATTTATAGTTCAAATGACGAACTGCACATACATACATAATTGTGTATTATACTTCAAATATATATTATGCTGAGTTGGGACCTTTTTGGAACTAGATACATTTAAATATTCTGTAATCGTTAGATCAATAAAATTTAACTGTCACTATTTCCTTGCATGTATTTTTATGTATTTAATTCTGAATAAATGATTTTGTATTTGTATTTGTAACTATGTGTAATAATAATATTTTTTAAATAGATTGAACCAATTACTTCGGTTATTGTTAAACCAAGCCATTCATGGAGCAATTAAAAAAGATGATAATCGAAAACGATCTCCAAGAATTTCCGTGCATACGAAAATAATTGGCAAAGCAGTTTGTTTGTGTAAAACGCCAATTTGTACTCAAGTACCGTATAATAAATATCTTCATTTTCAAAATTGTGAAATCCATGATTTATGGAACAAGTAATTGGGAGCTCTTTATGCCCCTGTGTGTTTTATCTTTATACTTTTAAAGATTGAAGATGACCGATGTTTGCTGTGAACTGATTATTTTGGTCTCCTATGAAATCGCAGGATTCAGAATCCTTTTTTTTTATTGCCTTTTTAATATTAGCAGTAAGATGATAAGCAAGTGTGATAAAAAAGGTAGATAATAATGATTGTTGTTGCTGTGGAAAGAGGTAGACTAAGAAATATTTTATAGTGGATAGTCCCTGGATAGTGTTTAGAGGACGGATGATATAAATATCTAAAAACACTCGCGCCAAACTCACATTTTTTACAAAATAACACTCAAATCTGAACACTGAAATCGCTCCATCCGTTGTCCCAGACAGACACGTCGAACTTATAACACCCCTCTTTTTCCGTCGAGGGTTAATAAGATTAAATTGTAGCATATCAAGACCGATGTGATTTATTCTCGGTGAGCCTTAGTTTTTTTTTTTTTTTTTTGATCGATAAGCCTTCATTTGACCAAAATCTCACCTGATGTAAAGTGA
The DNA here is from genome assembly GCA_929108375.1 of Gymnoscelis rufifasciata. Taxonomy (NCBI): domain Eukaryota; kingdom Metazoa; phylum Arthropoda; class Insecta; order Lepidoptera; family Geometridae; genus Gymnoscelis; species Gymnoscelis rufifasciata. The sequence goes on along the minus strand of OV815302.1, from coordinate 2,335,865 downwards.
CGATGTGGTCTAAGATGGGACATGAAGACCTAGAAGGTGGCTTCTCCGGGCCACATTACGAAACACGAAAAAATCGCTTCACGCACTGGCCCAGCCCGGAGGGTGGTGACAAGCCGCGGCCGAAGCCTACCACCAGAGACTGTTCTTAGCACCACCCGGAGGTCACGTGTAAGGATTCAGAGGGTTACCACTTACGGACGTGAACAGACAAAACCTCCAGTTAGTTTAAAACACCGACAATCATGAATTCTAATCCACGTCCCGTATTGAATAAACAGGAGGTTCTTTTAAGAATTCTTCATTTCCATCAATCCTAAGATTGCGTAGAATTTGTTAGAGATCTAATTAGGGAGATGAGCGAACGGATTTCTTTTTATTTTCATTAATTCATTCCTCTAAGTAGTTGATTAAAACTCATGTTTATGCGAGTGTCTGCTCATAAGTTTTTATAAAGCACTAGCTGCGCTCTGCGGTGTTACCCGCGTTTTAATGGATTTTACCGTGGAATAAAATATTTTCCCGCGATTAAAAGTAGCCTATGTGTTATTTTTATGTGTAAGCTATTTTAATGTGAAGTTTCATCAAAATCCATTCAGTAGTTCTCGCGTGAAAGAGCAACAAATACACACTAAATACACAATAATATTAGTTGGTAGGTAGGTTTTTAAAAAAAACGGAAACTTATAAAATCTAACCAAACAGTGATCTTCAGTAACATGATTGACATTATATATGTTTGTGACTTATCTGAAAATCATTAAAATTAATAATATACTACCATTTGATTCTACTTCCATAATAAAAAAGTTTTGATCCCTTTTAGTATTTGACTAGTAATATAGGTAAGTAGTTTTGGAGTTTTTGTCCATTCACGTCCGTAAGTGGTAACCCTCTGAATCCTTACACGTGACCTCCGGGTGGTGCTAAGAACAGTTTCTACTTCGGCCGCGGCCGAATAAATGTAATCACTTATTTTTGAGACGTTATTTGTTTCTTTACTTCTATGAACTACAACCGCCAGTAATTTTCGACTTTTCGATCACCCTCCGGGCTGGGCCAGTGCGTGAAGCGATTTTTTCGTGTTTCGTAATGTGGTCCGGAGAAGCCATCTACCTTCTAGGTCTTCATGTCCCATCTTATACCACATCGTCACTTTACATCAGGTGAGATTGTAGTCAAATGAAAGCTTATCGAGAATAAAAAAAAATAAGTAAAATAATTATTCAATTCCTTAATTTGTACGACTATCGAGCTCAATAGTCGTACTCATTAAGGAATTGAATAATTATTTTACTTATTTATTTTTGACGTTGTGAAGTCTCAATACAAAAAATACTTGATAGCTAAATTGAAACCAATCATCTTAAACTGGAGTTCAGAGGTGTAGAATCTCACACCACACGTTATTTTGAACCAATAAAGTGTTGCTAAGTGTTATGTTGGTTTTAGTAATTGTGTTCTCCACTTTCTCCCGGATTAAACTGTTTTGGATTATAAATCAATGTTTGTTTTATTGCATCCCTGCTAGTGTAGTGCCATAAATATAAATGTTTAAAGTTGTGTTGCGTTTATAAATCTGGTGTCTTTGATCTTACAATTACAACGAGGAAAAATCTTCTTGGAAAAATCTTTTTGCCGACTTCTGTGGCTCGGTGGGCGAAAGCCCGCCTGAGGCGCAGGAGGTTGCGGGTTCGATTCCCGCCACGGGACCAAATTTTGTACGATCTGCAATTTCTGGTTTCGGGTCTGGGTACTTTCTATGCATAATTATGTATGTATTTACAAAAATAAATGTATCTATGTAGTATATCAGTCAACTGACACCATAGTACAATTTCTGCTTAGTTTGGGAATCTGTGGTTTGGGTTAGGTGATGCTGTGTGATTAGTCCGGAAATATTTATTTATTTACTGATTTTTACGTGACAAAACAACACTTTTTAGGTTAATGTATTTTTCAATTTTATGCCTACGAAGATTAGAACCTGTCTGTGTTGAGACTAAACTAAAAGCTAAATAAAATCATATTTCCGGACAGTCCACACAACATCTAGCCCCGTGGTAAGCTCTAAGCTTGTGTTACGGGTACTAGACATCTTATAATACTTAATATAATAGACACACATGTATAGATACTTTTACTATGCATATTAATCACCCAGACCAAGGAGAAAGTGCTTGCAAAACATACAAGCACTTGACCCCTCGGCGGAAGTCGAATCCACTACCTCGTGCGTCGCAAGTTGGCCTATAGGCAGTCAATATAGCATCAGTTTGAAGCATTAAGGACCTTTAAAATCCGGTAAATTTAACTAAAACCATGTTCTCGTCTTTCGGTCCTTTGTGCAATTTTAGTATTGAATAATGTCTTAAGAGGCTTCATATAAAGAGCTTAAGTAAAGTGTCGTGTGACTTTGACAAGGGATGGGTGCTTCGAATCCGTTTTTTAAGGATTCAGTATTTGAAAAACGCGTGAATTGAGTTTTTTAAGTATTATGGAACGTTTTTATGTAGCTCGTTAATTCAAGTATTAATCAGAACTGTAGGGAAGTATAATTAAATTACATTATGGTTGATTAATAATTGAAAAAAAAAAGGTCGAAGTACCAGTAAATGACATATATAATGTGACTGTGTGTATTTGTTAGCCCTTCACAGTTTATTTAAATCTTAAATCTTTTTTTAAAATCTATTTATGAAATTTTGCGTAATAAATATTTTAAAGTGCAGTTTACGATTAAATAATTATTAAAGTAAATAATAAATGTAATTGGAATCTGCGTTAATATTATGTACTTGTGTATCCATAAAAAAATGGGTGATTATGGATGAACGTGGAAATTTACACAATTAATGTTAAAATATGGAAGAATTTAATTTAAATAATATCTAATTGCGACCACAGGGCAACCATTAGCATTATAAAAAGTTTATGCCTAATCGTGTGACAACTTACGTACAAAACAATTTTTAATCTAACTCATCAACATAATTATGAATAAAAGCATAGCCTGTAGATAACCCTTACGAACTAAACATTTAGTTTTATTAACCGTGAAAATTAACCCAAAAATTTTAGAAAAACTAGAAACTGACTGACGATTTTAACCCAATAAATTGTCACGCTCTATCATATTAATGAGTGGCCTACTGTTGTAGTAGTGGCAATTTTCTATGGTCAATAATTCAAATTAAAACGCATGTAGTCTTAGACCACCCTGTAGGTGATATAATCAGTTAGTTATGAATTAATAACGCGTTTAGTTCAATTATGAAATAAAGTTGGTTCAAAGATTGGACCCAACTTTGAAGTTCTAAAGTTTGTTAAAGTTTCCGTAGGTTAGGGCCTTCGAATACTAAAATTATTTTTTATAATCATGACTCATTTGTCTCACAAAAATTAAGTCATTATGTAACAAAGAACAATAAACAAGATAAATTTAAAATGCAAATATACATACTAATACAGGTTGCCTGGAAGATTTCTTGTACTCATATTTTTCTGTGTGTACAAATATAAATGTTTTTTTTTTATTTATACTTTATTATTATTTAAACTTCATGAATAAAACGTTTCTATACCTACTATATAATATTCTCGTCATTTTAAAACTTCAAACGAAATACTGCTTTAAATTACGTTAACATCGCCTTAGGTAGTCCTTATAATCATTAATTATCTGTCAGTGAAAGTTATATCAATGGCAATATACATAGGCTTTTAAGAGATAAGTTTAAACTGACGATATATACCGGCAAACAGACAGTCGAAACAGTAATAATGTTTTGGAATAAGAACTGAGTACATATATAATAACTTTAAAGAGTTTGAAAGACATGTGACATTCACCAACCCGCACTTGGTCAGCGTGGTGAATAAAGGCCTAATCTCTCTCGCCAAGAGAGAAGTCCCAGCAGTGAGAACGTTAATAGGGTGATGATGATGACATATATATCTGTTTGTCCATCCGTTATGTTACAGTCACTTTGAATGAAACTATAGAAACTATATTGTTGAAACATTTTCAGATAAATCTAGGAAAACATTTTTTTTCGGGGTTCTAACATTAGTTAGAACTGAATAAAAATTTTTCAAAACAGAAAAGTTTGCGCAAGTGACGCTTCCTAAGTGGTAAAATGTGTGTTGTGGTTTGCATAGTTTCCACTATGAAAACTTCCACAAAAGTTGGTGTGAACGAGATCTAGGTAGTAGATTTTTTTTTAATACGTTATATCAATTTGCCTTTTTACCTATTAAGATAAGCGACAATAAGTGTATGAATTAATGAAATATACGGAACCCTGGTATTTGAGGCCATCTCATAGTTTTTAAATTCATTTTCACTATTAAAAATAGTGAAAAATAGTGCTTCATAGTCAGGGTATGGTCTAACTAAAGTTTAAAAACTGTGTGACCATCGTGTGTGGTCCACAAAGTGCGCGTTTGATGGTATGTAGACTGTCCCCATTGAATTTATGAAAGTAATTAGTAAACTTAATAAGGGATTAGGAATCATTAGAATTTAAATACTTCTTCACTCTGAGACATTTGGTTAATCCAGTATAATTGTAAATAACTGTTTTGTGACTACTTTTGTATTTTTTATGTTTTTATGTTGTTGTTGTAACATTGGTTAAATAAATTTCGGGACCAAATTTATAGCAACAGCTCAAATGAAAGCTCTCCAGAATCCGTTAACAAAAGATAAGTTTCAGAGTAACAAACGAAAAATGGTGCTAAATTGAAAACTTCCCTTTTGAGGTTGGTTTGATTGAAAATAGGTTTTTTTATTTAATTTTATGTCTTTTAAAGTACATATACAAAAATATTTTTTTTTTATTTAATAACCTTATTTTTAAAACCTATTTCAAAAAAATATATTCATATTTTTATAATTTGCAATTATTGCAAATTTTCTTTATCCTATTATTTATGTGCAAATGTAATTTTCAAGTCAAAAAATACACTATATACGCTATCTTCAAATTATAAAAGCTCAAAGTAATATGTAATACCAGTAATACTAAAGTTATGTTTAATAAATTGGACATTTTCAAAACGAGGTATTTAATTAGAAAGTTTTAATGGATCATAAATGAGTACAAATTATCTAGGCACCATCGGCGAGGCACCCTGCGGTGCGAATACTTTAATTTCATTATATTACAACAAGCTCAATTAAGTACTAATTATCATAAATAATGCTATCGTTAACAACGGGTTCTCGTAGTCCTGTAGAGTATCCTGTTATAGCATAGGATTATATTTACTGTTAACCGTACAGTTATTATTTGTTTACTCTAAACAAGCTTAAAAATATAAATGTGGCTCCATTATTGGCCTACGGCAATTATTCGTATCAACGCGATGTGTGGCTGGGCACATCGTTGCAACGCGAAGTAGTCGGGCAAAGAAGATGTAATCTTGTAGCGAGCAGTGCGACACATATCTCCCGCTAATGTAGGCAAAAATATCGCGTTAGCCCGTACTTACGTAGTAATTTATTATTCTATGCCCGTACCACAGATTTGCCCGTACACGATGCTTTGAGCGCCATAACTCGACGAATCTTTGCCCGTTGCTTACGCTCGCACCATTAGATAAATATATTGATAAAAAACATACAATTGAATATAAGAAACTAACCCAAAAAGGTTAATTACCTACTATAGTCTAAGACTATTTTTGTATCAGTTGTAATGTCCCAACGGGGCTCATGTAAGGGTATATATAAAACTTAACACCATTTGTAACCACATGAATCAACGAATAAATGAATATGAATATAAATAATTAAGTTAAAGTTAAAATCTAAGTATTTGGATTATAAATCCCGAAACTCCATTTATACTAAATTTCATGGAGATCGAATTAGCCATTTCTGACATTGCTTGTTTACTACGGCATAGTATGAAACTGATCGTTAACTTATTATTACGAATTATAAAACAATGTTTGCACCTCTCTATATTGTATCTTTGTGTCAAAATGAAATTTATAGATATCTTTTATTGTGGTAATGTAGTAAATGTGGCTCCTTAAGTTACAATGGCTTGAATAAATCTTAATGTAATAACTACTTTCAGCGAACTCCCATAACATCTTATTCAACAAAAACCACGAAAAGTGCCTTTAAATAGATATCTTTACACCGCAAAAAATGTCATTACAAAACCGACCACGTGTGGCCGTATTTGCCCACAAACGTACAAAGACTTGCCCACTAAAAAGCTAATACGTCAATAGGACATAATACAAAAAAAAAGTCGTTGCACAATGTGCTTTTCTGATGCTGTCATGTGTATAATTTTATTAAGAGGACCCGTGGATTATTGATGCGACGTTAATGTCTCTATAAGCGAAGTTTGGTGTTTGGGCGTTTGAAGTGGACATTTTTTTTTACAAAAGACAGTAATGCTATGGTTTACGAGTGCAAAAAAAAGATTGATAAGTAATATCACTGACAATTTGACTGCTTCAGTGGCGCGGTGGGCGAGGGTCCGCTTGCGGCGCAAGAGGTAGCGGGTTCGATTCCCGCCGAGGGTGAAAGTGTATGTTCTGCAAGCACTCTCTCCTTGGTCTGGGTGTTTAATATGTATAATAAAAATATCTATTATATGTAGGTATGCCTATTATATTAAGTATATCAGATAATATGTAGTACCCGTAACACAAGCTCAGAGCTTACCACGGGGCTAGATGTTGTTGTGTGAATTGTTGTCAAAATCAAAATCAATACAATATTATGTAGACATTGATAAATGATTGTTTAACGAATTTTTATATGATAACAATTATAATAAATGATTAAATAGTTATATAATATATTAAATTGGTCATCTAATAGCCACTGTAACACAAGCTCAGCTTAGGTGAATAATAACCAGTCGTCATGATAAGTTTAAAAATTAAATTAAATGATTTACTTGCAAGAATACTTAAGAATTTATTATAACATTTACTTGTGTTTTTAGATAGATTAAATTGTATATCTTGTAGAAGTGCTCAAGAACCTTCTTAGTCAACTCTTATATACTTCATCGTAATTTGTATTCACTAAGGTGAGAATTTGAGGCTCAATTGTCTGAGCAACTCTTCGTCACCTACGATCAGTCCCTTTGTTTCTTATTAGATTTGAGTGTTTGTCCCAATAAGTAGCTGCCAGCTTGAGCTCTAGGCAAAATCAAAAGTAGTCAACCAGTGCCTAAGGCCAACTCATAGAAAGACTTTATCGCATTCGCTGTCACAAAAATAATTTTACAAACAGGTCAATCATCCCCTGAGTCAGCGAATTCGCCATTCAAATCAAAGGGTGCATCCTGTCGATCCACATCCGGAAAGGTGCGGTTCGCATAAAGACCCAGACATAATTCGTCATATTCATATAGAGATATAGAAAGTTAAGGGTGAGTTTTAGTTGGGACATTGAGTTCCGAGATAAATACGAGGTTAAAGATTTTAAGAAGGAACTCTACAAGTCACTGCGTTACCTGTCTTTTTGGATTTTCCCGCAAGTAAAACGTATTTTCCTCTGTAAAAAGTAGCCTATAGCCTTCCTTGATAAATAGGCAATCTGTTAGATTGACTATTTTCAAAAAAAAAATCCAAATCACACCAATAGTTCCTGAGATTAGCGCGATCAAAACACAAACAAACATAAACTCTTCTGTTTTGTAATATTAGTATAGATTGCAATCAACGAATATGGCTCTGGGACACCCACCATTTCGTATTGTATTTTTGTTTTAAAGAAAACAGATATTATATTATGTCAATATTTAAATAAATAAATATTTTCAGACTAATCATGCACTTAACCCAAATTAAGTAGATAGACTTTAAAGTGACCTTAGTCAGTTATGACCCTAGCCCCATGGTGATCATAATCATGTTTGTCCTCTGCTGGACGTCACTTTTGACGCTTTGAATAATAAAACAAAAAAAAACTGCTTGACTTACACATATCGTATTTTTTCTCGATTAATTCGTTTATATAATATTGATACTAATTAAGATTTGTTACACAAACTTTATTATATTTCCGTATAGACTTTTCATGTATAATGTTATTATTATGAATATAAAAATGTTTGCATATGAAAAATCTTACTATTCCGTTCGGAACCCTAAAAATGAATGCAGATGCGAAAGTACGAAAGGATTGCACATGCGCATAAAGCACAAGGTGCAGTGGCTTGTGCCGAGTGCCACTTCTATGCGCAAACAATGAGCTGTTAGATTCACATCTGTTTGAATGATTTCACCATTTACCACACCTACGGATGGCACTGATCTGGGTTTATCAGGTTGAAGGAAAATGTGTACCTTTACTTTTGGAGTAAGTCTGGTCACCCAGATGATGGAAATCGACAGCAAATCATTAAACCAATAATAGCTTATTAATAATTTTTGGAGGTTTTGTCTTTTCACGTCCGTAAGTGGTAACTCTCTGAATCCTTACACGTGACCTCCGGGTGGTGCTAAGAACAGTCTCTGGTTCGGCCGGGCTGGGCCAGTGCGTGAAGCGATTTTTTTGTGTTTCGTAATGTGGCCCGGAGAAGCCATCTACCTTCTAGGTCTTCATGTCCCATCTTAGACCATATCGTCACTTTACATCAGGTGAGATTGTGGTCAAATGAAGGCTTATCCAGCATTAAAAAAAAAAAAAAAGCTTTGGACTTTTCCACAAATTTAAAATAGTATCAAACACAATTAGGGTAGATGACCGTATAAAATATATTAGTCCAACATTTTGAATATCAAAAAAATGGTGGTTTTTTTTTACTATTAAACAAAAAATCAAGACAAAAGCGTTGAGTTTTTGCGTGACGTATCGCTCTCGGGCGATTTGTACTAAATGTATGCATCAAAAGCCTCGGAACTTTGTTACTCTTTATCGTTTAATTGAATAAACTAAGTGTATGTGGATATAAAGTTAAAAAAAAACGCGTCAAAAAAAATATTTTTAAAGTAATATTTTGTGTATCTATTTTCATTTAATATATTTTTGTGATGAGCAGAAATGTCGGAAAGTAAAATCTGGTAATTGGTTTGAAATCGTGCATTAGTATTGTAAAATAATATACGTTTTTAAAATCAATAAACACAAACTATTAATATATAGTTGGTATTTTCATATAGAACGCAGTTAAGTCCGAGTATTTCTTAACTAAACTAATTACTAATTACAGAAACAATCAAAGTAAGCGATTTCTTCTCTCTCTCCAATCTTTGCAAATTCAAAATAAAACCAAAATTTCGCAACTAAAAAGGTTGTAACTAAAGACGCGTGGACGTTCACTAATTTTTTTTATCTCAGCCGCGGCTTCTCAAAGAGGTTGCAATTAAAGTTACATCTTTATCAAAGACATCCCGTGGACCACCGACCATCTTATACCTATAGACGATAAAATGCCACTGACGAAGACTTTATGCTGAGTAAATTGAGGATTTACATACGCGTGACTTTATTATATTTGAAGCTTTCGAATTTATAGATATTGGATGTGTATGGTTTTTTTTTTAGAGGTGTTGTTTATTTGTAGCTGACTGCTACGAGTAAAAAAGACTGCATCTCAATTTGGTGCGTATATATTTTCTTCTGGGAGCTCATATATTTTTCGTCGAGAACTATTTAGAATATTATATTTTTATGTAATAGCTACTCTTTGCAAGTGGTTATTATTTGATTTTGATAAGAAACTCAAATAGTTTACGAGTTATAATATATAATGCATATTTTTACGAGAAATAAATAATTATTTTGACTGTAGTGTACCGCTCTAATGACATTGCCATTCTATTTTACGGCTGGCAAAGACCTTTTCGCTTTACAATCGTCTATTTAATGCTTGACATTGACACGACAAAACCGATCGAAGATAAGCCTGAGGATTAATTTTGGTTAAATTTAATTGATTTAGTAACACACCAAAATATCTGAAAAACCACTCTCCCTACCACATAGACCAAAGCCACTCGCGTAATGGAACTGCCAACCTGCGCCAGCGCAGACTGCTCCAAATGGGTTTATTCCAAGCGGCAATTGCGCATATTCTGAACATAACTTAGCCTTAAATACTCCACAAAGATAACAACATAATTATTCTGTAAATCTTTGTAATATCATATTTTATACGCGTTTTAATGCTGTGCGCAAGTTTGCGTTGGATGATTCGACTGACTTTAAGATCATCTGTAATATTATACGTATTTGAAAGTTTGACTCTTACGCTTTTATGTGAAAACTGATATTTATCAGAACTTTTCGATACTACTAGTTTAGTATGAGTATGTTATGTAGTTTCGAATACCGTCCTTGTGAAGCACGCTGACGCGAATAACATTTAATGTCGTACGCTATTGCGAACGGACGTTATAGCGAAAACCGCTAGATCTAACTAGATCGCTTGATCGAAACTCGCGAACGACGCCGCTTCGAAACACTTTGTACATGTACACCTAGATCTGAAGTCACGGTATCAAAACTACCGTTGCGAGATCAGAATATAAAAAAGACCTCTTTTTAATAAAAATTAGTTAAGTCAGAAACGAAAGATAAATAAATGATAAATCTAAATTTAAAATTTAAGAAAAACCCCCGATGGCAATGCCAATAATTTCCTTAAACGTAAAACAACATAATATTATCTAATGTGGACGCGATGCGCTTTCATTTGAAACCCCACACTAGTATATTTGCAGATTTTCGGTTTTTCTTTCCCACTCTCACCCCCATAACTTTCGGCTCAACCGATTTTCATGAATCATGTCTAAGAACAACCGGGCCAAACTCACCTTTCATACAAAAAAACTAAATTGAAATCGCTCCATCCATTCGGGAGCTATAATGTCCCAGACAGACAGACAGACAGACAACACCCCTCGTACCAATTTTATGGTCGGGGGTTAAAAATAATATAAAATTACTGGATTATTAAAAAATATTTCTCAACTAGCCAATTTTTTTCGAATTCGACCCTAAGTTTAATTATTTGTTATTTTTTCTGCACAATAATTATATTAGAATTAATTTTCTTCTACTCATTAAACTACAATGTAACCTTAATAACAAACTAAGTATCTAATTATATCTAGAAAGTTTATGAGTTTGGATAACAAGCAATTTAAAAGTATCTAAGAAGATTTTATTATCTTTATGGTTTGATATCATAAACTAATGTAATGTAGCTAAAGACAACATTATCCGTTCAATGAATTACGCAAAAGTTAAGAAATTATTTTATAGTTTTTCTAAAGTGTTGCAGTTAAAAGACTTACTAATTTCATATTAAGTTCTCGTTGTAAAACTGAGTGTGAATACAAATATTTAGTTACAAGTTTCTCCGTTTTTATTTGAATATTTTGGCCTTTTTGATATATTAAAAAAAATGTATTGAACTTCAAAGGTCCCTGGTAAACTCCCCACTACAGAGACTCCTTCGTTTGTGTGTCGGTCACCAGGTTGGATCTTAATAACCGTGATAGATAGACAGTTGTTCAAAAAATCATACCGAATTCGCCAATCCGCTATCAAGCTATGTTGCACAGTTGCATTAAAACACACAAGCCATTAAACAAAATAACTTTTGAAACTAAAAAATAAGCACGAATATAATTTAACTTTATTTTATGACTCAATAAATTCCAAACTAATTTGCATTCATACAATATTGGTGTAGTTATCAAGTAATATTGGTACCCGATTTGCTTTTCAAGCAAGCAATTAGCGAGTACACACAGACCTACCGGTATGCAGTTCAATGAAACACTTTATCTTTCGGCTTCCCTACGTTTCGTAGCAAATGTCAGATAACATGATACAAAAACATGAAGTACTTTAAGTAACATGTACTTTGGTATTTGGTGAAGATATACTGTGACATTTTGTATCTGTACTATGGCAGAAGATCTTGTTTCGTTATAATGTAAGTACATATTTTTAATTATTACAGTGAAATCAGAATTCAATGTTAATGAATGCCCTGGGCTTCTAAGGAAACAAACGTTTTGACTCTTAAAATATGCTCAGTAATAATATATTAGAAAAAAAAGTAAAATTTTACCTTTAAAAAACATTTACCTCAGTAGCTTTTTTTGCTCTGTCATCATCATCATCATCACCCTATTACCGTTCCCACTGCTGGGACACAGGGACTTCTCTCTTGACGAGAGAGATTAGGCCTTAATTCACCACGCTGGCCAAGTGCGGGTTGGTGTATGTCACATGTCCTTCAAACTCTTTAAAGTTCTCAGAACATGCCGGTTTCCTCACGATGTTTGCCTTCACCATTAAAGCACGTGTTTAAAGCGCATATAAATTTCTCAAGAAGAAAAATCCAGAAGTGCGTGGCGGGGTTTGAACCCACGACCTGCGGAACGAAAGTCGAGTGTCCTCCCACTTAGCCAACACGGCTTCTTTGCTCTGTAGCTGTAGCTAAACTACGTATAAAAATGTGTTCATAAGCACCCCTATTTACGTTCTCACTGCTCGCATACAAAAACCACTTTTATGACGAGAGACATAGGACAAGTTAGGGTTGGTAGTTGTAACATGTCCTTCAAACTCTTTAAGCTACAGTAACAAATATTCAAAAGAAATTAAACCATACTAAACCTCTCAGTTATAATTATCAATGGTACGACAACGAAGCATATTTCAATAAAAACGGCAACACTCAATCAAAATTTCCATGACTCCACAATAGATAAAGCCATATAAAGCTAAGTACATTGTAAAATTCGCTTTAAATCGCAAAATAACAAAACCAGTAATTATGGGCTTGCCTCTTCAGGCCTTCATATGATAGCTCTTTGTTCAATGAGATGTCTCTATTTTGCGATTTTCTAAGGTGTGGGCTAAATGTTATTTGACGAGAATACTGTGAGCACGCCCGTTGAGCCTTTGTTGGTGATTCTTTGATTCTCTGACTATCACTCCCACAATTTCATTGTGTCAATTTGCAGGAAGACTCTTGGATGATGGATGGTTTTTTTCGCAGTGCGAAGATATTAGACTCCGGGGATTGGCAAGTCTCAATCTGCTGTTGTATTGCGATCTGAGTGTTTCTAGGTTGTGTTGAAAAGTTCGAAATAAAATATGAAAATTCAATAACAAAAAAAATAGAATAAATAAATAAAATGAGGACTTCATTCAAATCTCTTTTTTATTACAGTTTTTATCGACTTCTGGTTATAAATATTATGATAGTTTTATTCTGCACCTAAATTTTAAGTGTTTATATTGACAAAGATCCATGGTGTTTCACTATGATAACATTCGTTGAAATAAGAATGACCACTATGGCGGTTATAATACAAAGGTACAATTACCTACCCAATACCTCAGGTTTTTACCAACCTGTTAATCCAAGGTGATCTAATCAAACATAAAATAGTTGCATTTATATAAATGCATAGACAAGTTATCGAATCTAGATTAAAGGCACCACAATGTCTGGCCAGAGAATCGTCACGCCTCTCATAATTCCGTTGTCACAGTCATAAACAAAGAAAAAAGCCTCAGGTACCCAAGAATCAATGGACAAAATTAAATTCGTATTGCTTCTTAAAGGCGACTCAAAGTCTATTAAAATCGACTTTAGCGCCTTCTCAATGGAAGATTGAGTACCTCTAAACAATTGTTTTTTTTTCCACCCCATTCTCTCAATGGCATACATTCTTGTGTAATCTTTTTAAGTGACAATGGTATTGAATGGTTCGAAGTTTCGTTCTACATTAAGGTTACCTTTTTCAGATTCACTGAAGGCAACCGCCCAGTGAGCGGTGTAAAACCAATCTTCGCCTACTAATGAAAAGCAGAGTCATGCGAAAACCAACCTTTGTTCATAAGTTATTGGGTCTAAAGCCTGTTAATTTCAGTTTTGTGGTTTATTTGGCTCTAGGTATTTGCTTCGGTCCGTTGTTGCGCAAAGCACAATGTGACTTGTTTGATTTTCACTTGAACCGTAATAAATTTGAAGTACTACTCAGCAGGATGCCACTTGACTAGACTTTACTTTGTCTACAGCTGATATTTGGCGCCACGTGATGCCTCTAAATGAACAATCAGCTGGTCTTAGACAATGCACTGCTCAGCTGATTTTTGTTTTGTTATGTTTGAGATATCAGCTGACTAACAGCTTAGGCGGAATGAAGCTTATTAAAAAAAACTTTCAGCTAGATTGGAAAGTTGGTTCATAGCTTAATCTTGTCAGTCAAGGTTTTCTTGTATTTTTGTTAGGTACTAGAAAGCAAATTTTATATTCTTTTTTGTTTTCGGTGATAAAATATATTAATCAAAATTTAGTTATAATTCCGGATATGAAATCTTATTCTGACCGAAATCTCGTTGAGGTCTTTTGTAAGAAAACGGTTACTGCTCTATAGAACTTTGATAATATTATTTTTTTACCTGATAGGTATTTTTTTATACAATAAATCGAATCTAAATTTAAAATTTAAGATGAACCCCCTATTCCAATGCCTTAATTCCCTTAAAAGTAAAACACCATAATATTTTATAATGTGCACGCGATGCGCTTTTTTTTGATACCCGACTCGAGTATATTTGCAGATTTTCGGTTTTCCTTCCCCACTCTCACCCCCATAACTTTTAAACGGCTCAACCAATGTTCATGAAACATGTCTAAGAACACCCGCGCCTAACTCACCTTTTACACACCTACAAAAAAACTAAATTAAAATCGCTCCATCCGTTCGGGAGCTATGATGTCCCACACAGACAGACAGACACGTCAAACTTATAACACCCTTCTTTTTTGGTTGGGGGTTAAAAAAGGAATTGATTGGTACTTACCATATTAGTTTTTGTGCAAACAGTTTTTTTTTTCATTTTAATCCTAAATAAATAGCATCAAAATATACTTGTTTTTACAGACCCTTTCCTACTACTATTAAAACTAATAAAAAAAAGAAAAAACTGTTGAAAAAGGTAGTATACATTTTAATGTATCTTGAAAATATTACTAAAAAAGTACATGTAAGCTACGAATTAAATTTTACTTCAATATTATGTATTCTGTGCTTCAATGTAAGTACGATAAATATGTCTGAATTTGAATATAAATATAGACCGCTAAAGCAAAAATTAATCTTAGCTCTTTAATTGTTAAAGAGCTAAGATTTTTTTTTTAAAATAAGCATTTAGTTGTGAACCCAATAGGAGCAATATTTTTCTTGAAAGTGTGCGTTTAAATCTTCTGTATGGAGATAGATGTAAATCAACTTATGTATTTACAAAGTTTGCAATTTCACAATATTATAATAAAGTTTTAGTAGATAACTTGAGATTGTAAGTACTTGTACTTGTCTGGGGGCACGGCAGTGCCCCCACCAAGTCAAGCAAAAAAGCGGCACGGCCGTACCATCCTTTTCTCGAAGCAATTCAGGCCATTTTCGACCCCCTGTAACTTCGTTGTGGATAAAACTAGAAGACTGAAATTTTCAGTAACCATGCAGGATTGTAAAGACAAGATATATTTTAAATTTCATTCAATTTGAACCAGTATTTTAAGAATTATAACGGGTCAAATTTCGTAATTTTGTCACTCACTCACTGACTGACTGACTGACTGACTCACCGATCATCAAAATTCTAAGGCACTTCTAGCAGACTTAGAAGCTTCAAATTTGGAATATAAGTAGTGTTTGGTGTATGAATCAAGGAAAAACTAAAAAATCTAGGAAAAACCGGTATAGAGGGCGCTGTCGTACCTTTTCTCGAAGCAATTCAGGCCATTTTCGACCCCCTGTAACTTCGTTGTGGATAAAAGTAGAAGACTGAAATTTTTAGTAACCATGCAGGCATTGTAAAGACACGGTATATTTCAAATTTAATTAAATTTGAACCAGTATTTTAAGAACAACACAAGAAAACATTAAAGAATTTTGAGACGAAATTTGAAGACTTGGATTTACTTGGATCTCACAACTTTTTACCGCAGAACAACTGAGTTGCGCGACTTGGTTTTTTTGACAAGTATTGTTTTTGATGGGATATATTTAACAAGACAAAACAACATCCTAAAAGCCCAGGAATTTTCGTTTTCAATCTTCAACCCATTCCAAAACTAGTTTAATTTCGAACACTAATCAACTTCTTTCTCAATTAGAATACGCATAAGACTGGTCCAATAAATAAAATTCTATGGCACGCGTTTGAAGGCCCAAATCCCAACTTCAAAGCATCCAGGTAACGATAGAAAAAAAATGATTTGTGTCGACGCGGGGGACGAAAAGGGTCCAACCAAATTTTTTCAATCAACGTGCGCCCATAAAAAGCGATGCAGGGGTGTTTGAAAATCATTCCGTTGAAAGCTCCCGAGCTTGACACATCTCCACTTTCCAAATCGAGAATTACGTAAACCTTTCCGCGACTCAAACATGCACGGTGTTACCGAATACTACCAGAAGATGATGCCTATTGCCCCTGCACCGGAAACGTGCAATTTGGATTTTGAAAATAAAAAATATACGTACAAAAGCACTGGATACAATGGAGCCCAGGCTGCTTCGATTGCGAGGAGGAACGCTCGCGAGAGAAACAGAGTGAAACAAGTGAACGATGGATTCAACGCGCTGAGGAAGAAACTCCCTGCCGCGGTCATCGCGGCCCTCTCCGGTGGCTCCCGACGCGGCTCCGGCAAGAAACTCAGCAAAGTCGACACTCTACGAATGGTCGTCGAATACATCCGCTATATGGAGAACCTTCTAGAAGAAGGCGACGCTGCGCAAGGCTACACCAAGCCACTCCAGGATTCTTACGAGGACGAAGGTGTTTGTGGAGACAGCTCGCCGTATTACGAATCAGTTCCGTCTCCAGTTTCTGATTGTTCCTCTGGTGTGTCTTCAGCCCATTCTGCGAGCTTTGTGCAAAGTTATCCTCAACATATGACCCCCATGGAAGAAGACGACTTGTTAGATGCTATCACTTGGTGGCAGCAGAAGTGAATTTTAAGATTTCAGTGTCCATATTTCTATTGCAAAAATACTATCTCAGATATGTACGAAAAGTTGTAGGTTACCTAAAACTATTATCCTATCATTTTTGGCAGGATACGTTATGAAAGTTTAGACTCAATAGTGTATTGTCTAGTCAAGTGCCTTAGTTTGTTTACTGAAGCATGTAAATAATGTTACCAGTACATAGTTGTAATAATTTATTTTAGTTGTAGGCTGTGAGATTATTGTAAATAGTTAAGTTGAGCGTAAAAAGAAAATAAACATGAAATTACAAATGAAAACTGTTTTTACCTTATTCTGTCTTCCCTTAATTCATTAAATATTAAATGGAAACCATAGGAGCATTTTGTCAAATAAATAATTTATTTATTTATTTGATCAAAATTTAAGTTTTATTTATTTATTTATTAAAACCATTTTGTAGTTGGATGAATAAAAGATGGATGTGTGGAGTGACTGGAATGAGTATTTAGAAAAAGTTTAAAAGTAGGTTAGTGTGATTTGGGCATGTTATAAAAAGAGAAAATCATGTGACGAGAATAGCGTTAGATATACAACTGGATGAAAATGTGGGAGAAAGTATAACAAAAAAAAAAGGATAAAGATGGATGGGGGTGTGTAAGAAAGGAGTGAATATTGAGATGACGGGTGATAGTGGAAAATGGTAACAAATTGATGTTGTCTCGACCCCACAAAATGTGGGAAATCGGCAGAAAGTTGATGAGCAAACTCTAAAACATATTAAAAATATTTTATTACTATACTGGTCGAGTAGAGAGAAGTACTTGTGTCTCAGCAGTGGGAACGTAAATAGGATTGCTTATGTATTTTAAAGGTACAATTAACTTAAATTCCATTTTAATAAACAACGCATAGTCATAGGTAATCTCTAGGTGGGTAGGGCTTCTCGTTTACTTGTATCAAATATAAATCATTGTCGTTGTATTAAAACGGTCCGTAAGTAAACGGTTCGTTTTATAAAAAACAAATCCAAAGCATTGGGCGTATCTTAACTATTCTTATCATAAGCCTATGTAAATTAGACTCACTGTGCACTTTATTGCTAGACTTTCCACAAAGCATTCTGATTCGCGCCCGCTGGTCTTAATTACATTCGTTAGTCTTTCTATCAGTTGCCCCAATAATCGTAAACTGCAATCTTCGGTTATATCTTGTGGGAATAAATTCGTTTGTTCTACACACGGCACTGTAGTATTTAAATTTACAGCAAGCTGAGTAAGAAATGCTAGCACGAGTTAAATAACTACAGAACAGATGCTATAGGAAGTCGAGTATGCAAAATGTGAGGACCGGTAAATTTAATAAAAATTGAGGCTGCTAGTAATACAATAATTATGTAGTACTTTCCAAAACCAAATACTAAACACAACACAATCTTCAAAGCTTATAACGGTGCTAGATGTTAGTATGTGGATTGTCCGGTTTTTTTTTACACACTAACAATATAATGATTCCTAGGGATTTGACATGCATAGTTATTTATAGAAAAATCTTGCAAAAGATATAAATATATTTTCATTGCCATGATTTCATGACTATTTATTTATACAGGTAAGCTAAATAGTTATGGTACATTTTTATCAGAATTAGATTAATTAAGTGTAACCACAAAACCAATAACAAAACTCTCAAAACAAACCAACAATGTGTCTCAGACTAAACCAATATACCCAGCTTAAACAATAGTCAGTATTCTTTGTCGCTTTATCAGTGTCGTCTTTCGCACATGTAAATGCATTTAGCACCCACCAGCTTATCTGCTCGAACACCATTAATCTTGTATAACAATGTACGCCGCGCTTACGGCTTAATCAAGCGAGCGCGTATCAGTGGTCTTTTAAAAATGATAAAAATTGGTTAAACTTTACTGTAAGTGAATTCAAATGAGGGTATGACTTTTAAGCTTGTTTTTGGGACGTAATATCGATAATATATTTCAAGATAAAAAATACAAAATCATTTATTTCCATATTTTGGTTTTACAAAACTTAGACACGTCGAAAATAAAACACAAAAAACAAAAAAAATAAATATAGGTGCTTTCGAACAGTTATATTATTAACTATTTTTATTTCCGGGACTGGGACTTTTATTTTATATATACTGAACGTACAATGCTGGACATAGGCATCATGACTAGTTATTCCTGTTACATATTGATAACATCCACGTATTTTAATAAGTCATCCGTTACTTCAGCTGAAGCTAAAGCAGCCACAACGGAAACTGCTAAATATTGGTTAAGTAACAATTGGTTTTTCAATATTTATTTATTTATTTATCTTACCCTATTATTACAGGAAAAAACCAAATGCAATAAGGAAGAATGTCAAAAGTTTGTTACATCAATTTAAAATCATTATAAATTGTCAAATTAACTATCACAAAAATTAAAAGCAATAATAAATAAAGAATGTCACAAACCAAAAACTAATAAAACAAAATAATAATAATACATAAAAGAAAAAGGTAATTGTGCCTATTTAAAAATATAATATATTATTTTACTTTGAGAAAGTTTTGCCTATGCTATTTCGCAGATCACGAGCTATTTCTGTATGAGTAGTCTGGAAATATTAATTAATTTATTTATATGAAATTTCTGAATTATATTATTATTTCGTTATTGATACAAGATGCAACAAGGAACTTGTAATTGGCCTTTAAGTATTATAATATTAGGTCCTTACATATGAAATTGGCGTTTTGTATGGGAGGAACAAAAAGTCGAATATTTTTTAATATAATATATTTAATTAATCAAAGTATGAACCATTATTTTCTATGCACTTTTGCCATCTTATAGGTAGTTCATTGATCCCTTTACTAAAAAAACCAGTCGGACGGGAATCAATAAAATCTTTGAAGGCGATTTGGACTGCCCCATCGGAGTTGAATTTTTTCCCTTGCAAGAAGTTATCCAAATTTCGAAAAAAATGGTAATCTGTTGGAGCAAGGTCCGGGGAGTACGGAGGATGTCTTAGACTTTCCAATTGAAGCTCTTCTAATTTAGTAGCCGTCTGTTGCGCAGTGTGTGGTCTAGCGTTGTCGTGAAGCAGCAGTGGCGTGGAGCGATTGACCAGCCTAGGTTGTTTAGCCGCTAGCTTTTCCATCATGGTTTGCAATTGCTGACAATAGACATCAGCCGTAATAGTCTGGCTAGATTTGAGAAAACTGTAATGAACAATACCGGCACTAGTCCACCAAACGCTTACAAGTAACTTTTTTGGGGTTAATTTTCGCTTGGGGCAGGATTTGGCTGGCTGGCCAGGATCCAACCATTGCGCTGAGCGCTTCCGATTATCGTAAAGAACCCATTTTTCATCACAGGTTTTCAACATTCGGTTTAAAATACGTTCATTATTGTGCCGGTTTAGTAATGTAACGCAGCAGTCGACGCGCGTTTGCCGGTTTGCTTCAGTCAATTCGTGAGGTACCCACCTTTCAAGCTTTTTAATCTTCCCAATTTGCTTCAAGTGAATTAAAACAGTTTTATCACTAACACCGCAGCCTGCAGCTAACTCGGACGTGGTTTGCGATGGATCCGCTTCCACAATAGCCTTCAACTCTTCATTATCAACTTGAGTCTCAGGCCGTCCACGGGGCTTGTTCTGCAAGTCGAAATTTCCAGAACGAAAACGTTGGAACCAAAAACGAACTGTGTTTTCTTTTGCAACACGACCGCCATACACATCATTCACCCTTCGAGTTGTTTCCGCAGCACTAGTGCCACGGCGGAACTCGTACTCGTAAATAATGCGATATTTTAAGTTTTCCATTTTGTAAAATGAGTGACGCAAACAGAAAAAAACAGAAGAAAAAAAACAAATGAATGACGATCATCGAAGCACAAATACATGAGTCTATAGCTGTACAAATTTGAATTTGGAATTCCTTACCAAAGAGGAGAAATTTGTGATTAAAGTGGCCAGTACGAAAAACGCCAATTTCATATGTAAGGACCTAATATTTAGTTTATATTATTGTTTTATTAGCTGTAGGTTTTCCTAAGATTGTAAAAATAAAATAAAATAAAAATAAACAAACATTATAGATAGGAGAAAGTTGGTAATTGGGTAAAGACATAAGTACAGATTTTTTTGTAATCTAGTTTGTATGTTATAGTGAACTATATAGTTGTCGATTATCCTCTTACAATATGAAACAAAACTTGTAGCTATGATAAACCTTCCCAATTAAAATAAAATTCGTGAGAATATATCATATTACAAGATCCGTGCTTCCCCATTCACGCGCGAAGATTACTAAACCCGCCTACTTAGCTTCCGCTTATAAAAACTCGCCACTTTTTGCGCGAAACTATTATATTTTAGCGGATTTCGGAAACTATAAAATCGAGATCCGATGTTGCCATGTAACTATTGTTGTGTTCCAATTTTTTAGGTAACTTGCCCTAATCGTGTTACAGGGCACGTGTGCTGTGCGTGAGTGTTGCAAAAGCTTTGAGATAAGGGAAATAATGTTTGTTCACTTTTATTGTATTATTCGGATATGTCGTTCGATTGTAATGACGCCGGAACCAAAAGTTCGATAGATTTTGTTTTTAATTTCTCAAAATGTGTTTGATTTCGCGGAACGACCAGTGAAATAAATTTATTTTATTTTTAAGTATTTAGCAGTTTTTATTGATTCTAAAAACTATTGTTTGAAACTGATATTATTCATAAAAACTTTTGTTTTTAATTATGGTAAAAAGTTTGTTAAAATTATTTTGCCTCTCATTTATTAAGTCTTTGTTTCGAAGCTCAACATCTTTATCAGTCTAAGGGCTTATTTCGCAAAATCCGAGTAAATTAAGCATTAGTTAGTTAAGCTTTGAAAGGTAAACTTACTTCTTATCTAATTATATTTTTACGTTTCAATTGTCCAATTCTTCGCTTTGTAGTTTTGAACCCTTCCTTTGTGTGACTTCTTTGTGTGATTTGTTTGTATGTAGATACAATCAGATTAAGAACAATTAAAAAACAAGTTTCTTGGGTTATTTGCATATTGTAAAAACTATCGCTTTGCCCATGTAATGTCATATGTTAAAAAAAAGAAAGCTCAAACTGAATAAAGTGTTTTCAAAATACTTACAAATAACATAACTATCTAGCTAGTATTTTAAAATGTCTGTCTTGAAACTAATAGTCATACTTTCAGATTAGAAGTAAATGATATCTGTATTCTGGCAAAACAGGATGCATTTATTGTTAAAGCAAAATAAACGTACCAAAACCACATGTCAAAACTACGTAATCACATTGCAAATACAACATGTAGTACAATTTCAATTTCATTTATTAACCATAATAATACAACTGGGCGTTATACATGGCAAGTCAAGTTTTATAATTTATGCACAATTAATAAAAATCACACAAGTTAAAATTTTTAAATGAAATAAAAAAACATACAATAATTAGAAAATAGCATAAAATAAATACCTAATCAAAATAAACTTGTTGTACTTCTGTGTTGGCTAGTGAATTTAAAATTCTGGTCAGTCCTCAATCAATCAATCTACCTTCTAGGTCTTCATGTGCCATCTTAGACCACATCGTTACTTTACATCAGGTGAGATTGTGGTCAAATGAAGGCTTATCGTGCATAAAAAAAAAGTCAGTGATGAAAAGTCTGGACCAGAATTTTCATCACATCGCATCGCATTTTTAGGATCGATCAATTAGTTAATTAATTGATGCTTCATAAATGAGTACCTGAAATTTTGATGCTTTTAATCTTTTCAATAACTTGAAACTTAACAAAACTTAATTTTCCATTCGGAACACCCAAAAACTATTGACAAAAACGTCTCAAGTGATTGCAATCGCTCACTAACCACAACACAAAAGCCGATTGTCTCCCGCTTTGTAAATCGGTTTACAATCGCAACATTGTCTAATCCCTTTCATCGAATGAAACCATCCGTTGTTATTTTAATTTGTATTTTACTTTCACTCGCTTTGTTTTGATTTGATTTCAACAGAGATTATGACGGAGAGTAATTGGCGTTATTAATACTTGTTATGCGGTTTGCTTTTGTGTTTTTTATGGTTAAATAGATTGTCGTTTGACCACTATCTCACGTGATGATTTAGGCTTAAAAAGAGTAGGTACTTTACGAATATTGAAAATAGCGTCGCCTGTGTCAATTTAAGTTGGTATAGACATGGGTGAGATTAATCCTTGTTTGATATCAGCTATGATATCAGCATAGCAGCATAGCAGATATGCATATCAGCATTTAGGCAAACGAAATACCACACTCCCTTTTAAGTGCTCAAAAGTTTTATTTAAAACTGTTCTTACAAGTCCAGTTTAAATTTGCGTCGAGTCCTTAATGGTTCCATCTTAGTTTTAAACAGGTTGTCTAACGGGCTCTTGAAAATAAACAAATGAATATCGGTAATGCAATAGTGGAACCTAGTTATAATAACCTGCAAGCCAGAGGCGCCACAGACTACAGTAATTTATAAATAATTGTCGGAAATCGGCTTCCTGTGCTAAGATCTGGTTCAGATGAGGACAGCATTACTTCGTAGCTTCAATTAATATTATTTCAACTTATAAAATGTAAAGTCTGAATCAATGTTTAAAAAACGGAAATAGGAGTAGGAGACTCCTACTCTGTACCAATTATTTCCGTTTTGCGTAATATGATAACTAAAACTATAATTTCACACATTAATCTTTAGTCAGATGGTTTTCTTAATGTGGAAGCTATGGAATTCAATATCATATTCATATTTCACGGAAGATAGACCAACCATTGCTCTTGCACATTGAATGGAACAAACAATTTCATTTAATGGAACAAACAATTTCATTTAATGGAACAAACAATTTTTAATTAGCAGAATCAATGATAAGCGTTCACTTGACCGCAAAAATATCTAGTTTCTTATTCAATGAATGAAAAATATGAAATTTGAAATATAATCCGTAATTTTTGGTTCCGAATTCGGAAGGTACGGAAAAAAAGATCAATTTGAACAAAATCGGAAGACGCACTTAGAGGCAATTCGAGAATGTATTCCGCACAAAAAGCTCCAAATGAACTTGCAACAATTTTTTTTGTATTTTTTTGCGGTTATTGAATTTTATCAAAAACGTGGGTCTTTTAGTTTTTGCATTTTCCGTTTAAAGTGATTGCTCAATGATGGTTGCGTAATAACTCGTGGTTTATTTTATTGAAATCTTTGAGTTATACCGGTGGTTACAGTTTGATGGCACTTGAGATGTTTAATGGTCTTAGAAAACGATTATTCTCATCGTTTTATTAAAATTAAAAAAAAAACTGTTTGTAGAACTTTGTGATGTTTAAATTGTGGCCTCTTTTTGTATCCTGGCAATATAATGAGTGTTTCCGGTGTATAATAATTAATTAGCAAATCGGTAAGTTTAAAGGAAAATATATAAAAATTAATAATAACTACGAACAAATTAACTTATAATCAGGTACGACTAATAAAAACGGGGATTATATTTATGACTGTTATGTTTTTATATTAAAAGTGTAAAGTATGTTTGCTTGTTCAACTTTCTCATATAGTTTTATTTGAAATTGTCACATTTGTTATTGGTAGACCAGTATCGAAGGGGTAATTTTATAATATTAATTTTATATATCTATAATATTCCCGAAGTAAACTCAAGCTATTATTTTTTACCGGGACATAATGTCCGTTTCAAATTTCATCCAAATCGGGCTTTGCTGGCCAAAATTGATTTTCCCGCGAAATGTGGTAATATACCAAGGTAAAAAGAGAATTATGTGCTATTATGACATTAAAACTACGTTATGTAAAGGTTCATTAAAATTCATGTGACAGTTTTTGCATACACTCTTACATACTTACGCAATTAATTACATCCTCACAAACTTAGGAGTAGAACTTTAGTAGGATTATCAATTCAACTTCATTAATATTTCCGTCAATTTTGTAAAAACTGTCAAGACCTAATGGAACGCACCTGACAACAAAAAAATTAATCAGGGCCATCCTTAAAACGTCGGCGTGAATATAATAAAAAGGATTATAGGGTAAGCTTAATGCTAGGATTCAATTAGACGAAATGAGCTTAAGTGGAGTTTTCTCAGCTTAAGTGGAGAATATCCGCTGTTTTGACAGCATTTGAATTAAGGCAGGGCTGGCTTCCGTCATTTATCTGTGGTTATAGAGGTGACAACCCTGGAAAGCATTTGGGTAATTACAGGCTTGGATTGGTTAGTGGCTATAAGTATATTCAATTTGGAGAATCCTAATGATTTAAGTAAATCAGAAATGAGTTTCGGAAATAAGAGATTTCAGTATGATTTAAACAAAAGGTGACATTTAATAGTTTCAAGGCTTTGCTCTGCTAGTATTTTCGTGAGTTTTAGTTTCGTACCGCGATCGCACTACAATATGAATTGCCGAAGGGCTGTTTTGAATTGGTAATTTGGCAACACGGTTTGAAACGCCCAAATACTTTTAAAACTGTCTCGTTTTGGATATCATAATATTGCATCAAGTTAATATAATAATAATATACAGAGAAATGTAAGGAATAATTTACAAAGCTGTAGTTTGCTGAGCTATGAGTATAATTATGTGCTGCCATGTTATATTTACTTTAGTTTATTATTCTGAGTAAATTTGGACTAAGACAAAGCAATGCTTAAAATTAAGTAACCCTATAAAGAAGACCTTATCAATATACCTCTATTTAACCAGTAGTCTACTTAAACGTTTATTTTATCTCAAACATTGTAACATTGAGAGACAAGTGAAGTCACAGATAGTGCTTATCTTAGACTCATTTAGGATTATATGCGGGTTGTATCTTTAACACTTATTTGTATAAACATAGAACCCATATTGCTGTATTTAAAAAGTCTCATTATTTGCCCATTGTCAGTAAGATTCAGAGTGTGACAGACAGTTAAGTGTTAACTAGACATGTTTAAATTAACCTTTAAATGCTGGCTTTTTGTACATCTCAGTGATCGTTGGTATTGAAGGGTTAAGTCTTTAAATGCCGCAAACCTTATTCAGTATTAATAGTCATTGTATGTGAGAAATACTTTTATAAAGTTTTAATATATTTCTGGAATCGCATAACACAATATACCTAAGTATTACTCAGTGAATGATTCTATCCCTTTTTAAGGAAAACCGTCAGTTTAAATTTAATTTTGCTGTACACATACATTAAATGAGAACAAGGCACATAAATCTATTTTGGATTTCTTGGAATGGACAAAGTAATATCTTTGAAAACAATATGTAACATGATTTGTGACGATATAGTTATTAACCTCAAGACTTTATGCTTCGTATTGTTTCTAATATTTTTTTTGAACAAAATAATATTGCACTACATGATGATGATAACAATCAACAATATTTGTCACTAGAATATCACGTAGCCTTCTCTTTGAAATTGATCTCATTCAAAAGAGTCAAACTTTCCCACAAAATCACGAATCCAAAATCTCGCGTTCCCACGAATTGCGAATCGTTTCCGTATCAGGTGCCACTGCGAAAGGGTTTCAACCTCAAAAGGCTGCTATTATTACTACTACCTACAATCAATACTCAAGTGTCAGTTTTTTCGCTCATAAAACTAATATTGGTAAGGCCCCATCCTGTTCCGCTTCTTTTTGTTCTCTGTTTGAGCTTTTAAGGTTTTTACGTGACATATCAAATTTATTGCCAGAAAAAGTGACAAAAGTATACCTTAAAGTACTTACGTTTGATAGATGTTACCTACCAAAGTGCTGTGCTATCTCGTGATAAGAATATCGAGTATACCACCCAAAGGCGAGAATAGAATTTGGTTTAATTATCTAATTAGATATCGCAAGCACCATAATGCTTACTTCACCGTTTATTTTATTCAAATTATTTTTCAACAGCTTAACTCAAACTGTATTTAGTTTTTAAGATGTTAAGGTGTATTTTTCTGTGTAGCGTAGCTTTTTTTTCTTGTATTTAAGCAGTACCAAGTGTCGCCGAGTTGATGAATGGATCGGCGTTGATTTAAGAGGGTCTGATTTGAATGAAATACTCGATAGCATGTTACTTTATGCTATCGAACGCAATAAAACCATAAAAGTTACCCTACCGCTTCATTACTTAATTTACGATGAGGAACCACAACAACCGCAGGTTTTCTTGGAAGAGTCTTGTCCAAATATCGAACTAATTGAGATGAGCGAAAAAAAATAGATCGAATGTTAGATCGTGGAAAAGACAAATCGCTTCCAACTTTGTCAACCCTTGGGTGCGTCTCCCATTCATAAGTTTTTTAGTTCACAATGGGCCGGTCAGGTTGCCCACAAAAAACTACGTCTAAAATTTAGACGTTTTTATTGCGCTTAGTATTTTGTTCATATCTATATTTTATGTTGGATCGAAATGGGGCGGCTTTTTAAAGGTGGATTAACATCGGTTCCCTTTGTGTTTCGTCACATTGACAAAAGTGTTAACATATACAGTCGTAAAATATTTTGACTTCTCTTTTAGTGGTCATGGGTTCTTTTTTTTTTTTGAGAATGTCTACTTCAAATGGTACTTACAGGTGCTTTTCTGAATTATTTACCTCCAGAAAGTACCAAAATTACTGTAGGTTGGCGGCAAAGTTATTGTTACAGGTGTGTATTTAATAATATAATAGGTTATAATTAAAACAATTTCGAAACAAGTATTCTGTAAACCAAAAAGTTCGAATTTTGTATATATTTACTATAGAATTTTACCGATATATTAAAAAATTTGTTCAATCTAACAATGATAAACAATCCAAAAACAATTTCGCTATTTTAGATATACACAAAAGAGTGATTTTAAATAGTTCCTAAAAGTTCTAAAGGGTTAAATCACCTCTAAACCGTTTCGTCATGAACCTCCCCGAGCTAATATTAATTACCGGTTGTCTACCAACCAAAAGCGGGTTATTAAAAACTATTAGAATATTTCATCGCTAAGGGTAGTATTTACCCCTAACCTCTGTCAAACTCAAAGCTCTCATTTAGCTCAAAGTATGATTGCCAGTCATTTACTAAAACAAAATTAATTATTGCTCGCTTCAGGCAACAAAACATTTTTAATAAGAATAATTAACATTCCTATTTTTTATCATTACTTTCTTCCAGTTGGTTATATTACTTCGTACAGATAGTTTTAAATACAACGAAAACCAAAAACATGGAATAGGTGAAAAAGTCGGAAATTTAAGAAGGAACATAAAATATTCCAAACGAAATAATTTACTATGCAAAATAAATTTTAAATTGTATGCCTGGGAAAATTAATCACCTTTAGCCACCTTTGAGCTTCTTTCACGGATCATGTCTAGGCATGATATACTAAACAGGTGCTTATGTAATATTCTAACTAGTCTATCTAACAAGGATACTTTATGATTATAGTTCACCCCGCAAAGCCACAAAAAACGATCACTCCAAAAAAAAAAAAAAAACTTTTAGAAAGAAACAACATCATGAATCGATTTATAAAGTACAACCAGAAAAATGCACCGTCAGATAACAAATTCGCAATTTTTATCATCGATCGCCAAACATCGATACAACCGACCGCTGTCAAAAACCATATTTATTCCTCGCAAATTCATAGAATCCGCGTATTCATTTGTTTGTACCTATTGTCATACACAATGCAACCCTTTGGGACAACGCGCATCACTAATCTAGATCATGTGCACTTTTGTGGTCCATTGTGGACTATTTGTGTTCTTTTGTGGTCTATTGTGCCTCTTGTCATGCCGGCATAGGAATATCTCACTAGATGTCGATTCATATGAAATTATCTCACAGCAGGGCACAGGTTTGGCTCCCACGGATGAATTTCAACAGGAAATGGAAATATGCTTCCTGTATTTACTGATTGTCAGTGGGTTGATTGAAGTTTTGGACGCATCTGAATGTGTTTTCAGTTTTTAAGTTAACCAGTTTTTTGTATTATAAGAGAAATATTCTTTATTGCACACATAATTAAAAACACAAAACAATACATAAGCACTTAAGATTATGTGTGAAATTTGAATTTAGGATGGAATAGAAAGAATTGGAAATACTAATTAACAGGGCAACTACTTACTGCAATTTATATATTAATCTTATTCTTTAAATATACTCCAAGATTTTATCTCACGAACCATACATTGTCTGGAATACTTTCTCACTAGCGGCGAGTTCAGGTAAGCTCGATGATTAGCGCACGAACCCCTCATTAGTGCGTGTGCCACAATTTCGTCAATTATGTAAAATACTGGATACCTACTGGTTATTACTTTGTAGCCTGAGAATCGGACTAACGGGCGCTTCTGAGATTGCCCGAATGAATGGAGTTGCTCTCAAAATGTTTGACTCCATTAATAAATCTCAGAATAAATTAAACCTCGCGCTCGTCGATAATCGTCAAAAACTTTGTAAAAAAAAAAGACAGAACATAATTTATTACAAAAAAAAATCATGGTTATTTTATGGTTACCATTCTATTTTCAACATTCATGTCAAAGAGTATATAATCACTACATGTTACCTTTTAAATGACATAAACACAAAAAAAAATATTCTATCTTTAAAATAAAAATAATTATATAACCAACTCAGGTGAGCCAATCGGCACTGTGCTAGTCTATAGAGCCATATTTATGCAATTAGAAATCGAGATTCTCTCAAAATTAGACATTTTTGTGCGTAACTTACGTGCAACTGCAGTTGATAAGTTAGTCTAATTTTGAATACTTACAGTAACCTTAACCATGAAGTTATAGTTATTGGTTACCTGCACTGCTGGACATAGGTAACCTTCAAAGATTTCTAATTATTTATGTTGTAAAACTCAAACTTACTTTAAGAAAGTATAATCAGGGTATATTATTTTACTTATAAAAACTATGCATTGTCTTAGACAATTTCGGCCACGGCTATTGCGTCTTTAGAGTATTTGTAAGAGTACCCAAATTATTATTTTTTTTAAATAATCGTTGAACATCCTCTCCATGCATCCTGATCTCCTGGTCCCAGTTCGCGTGGCCCCAGGATTCAGTGACATCCAACTAATTGGTCGAGTATTTTTACGTGCTCCTAACTGCAGTGTTCACGAAATAAAATGATAAACCTTCATAAAACCTGTGCTTATTATAATTTCCTTGGGTTTTGCTTTTTTCGGGAAGTGTGAGACGTAGTTTGGTTGGTTTATGACGGACTTTCTCACTTATGGTAAATGGTGCTTGTGAAAAGATTTATTGAAAGGTTTTTGTAGATAGTGTCTAATTGTCTTGCTCAGTAGAAAAACTAATCTTAAATATGCGAAATTATACATGTGCATTTGATTAAGAATAATGTTATGTAAATACAAATCTATAAAAATAATCAATTTATGATATCATACAAATTTTTGTCGAATAACATACCGAAATTTTTCTCCGTGATAGTTTTTTTATATTACCTATATAAAAAATAAAACGAAAGCATTTAATAATATAGAGGTATTATGTATGTAATTGAGTCATAATCTCATAATTTTCCTTACAAAAGGAGTGTTGTAATAAAAATTATTAGAAGAGTCTAATAATTTAGACTAGAGAGTCAAGGATTTTTGATTCTAAAAGTCCCGTAGTCCCATATACAGTATTCAGAAAGTATTGTCTTGTATTTGTTAGAATATTATCAAATAAAGAAGACAAATAAAAACGTCTATGTTAATGTTGAAAGAGGTTGTAACAACGGTCCGTGTAGGACGTTGTTCCAACCTCTTTGGTAGATGTAGCTAATTAATTCTACAATCTTCGCAACCAATAGACGCATGTTCGCCCAACCAGCCAATACATTACGAAGGTCAGCACAGGCGTGACATTGACATTGACAGATCTTTATCAGCCAGAGACAAATCGCTCCCAGCTTCAGCTATGTCACCGGACATGTACTAAGCCAATGCGACCAATTACAGAAGTCTTCTATAGTATAGTCTTTTATTCCGATCTAGAAGAAAACTCCCTGATTTTGACTTTTATTTTACTGACATAATATATTGATCGAAGGTGACATAACACGTTTAATTTATGCTGACATGATATTAATTTTTATTTTTTATATTTTTATAGTCTTTAAATTAGGTTTAATGTAATAATACAAGATTTTTTATCAAATTTTATATCTGCATATATTTGTCAAAAAAAAACACATGTCATGTAAACATAAGTTGCCCACTTGCATCCTTGACTTGGTCGGATTATAGTGTTCTAGCAGATTTATATCTTTGGTTTTAATTGGATTTGTGTTACATCAACGACAAAATGAACATAGGTATACAGCAGGAAGAGTTTTGTCTGATTTAATCTTTACCATTTTTTTATATATTAGGTAGGTATGAGTTAATTTATATGATGACACTTCTCTGTTTAGTTCCTGAAAATAATTAATTTAATATTTTAATTGGCAATATTTTCGCGTTATTAAGTGTTGGTTACTAAATAAATAGCTGAGTGTAAGTTTATTTGTAATGATTTTGACATGAGCTGAGGGCACTGACCTCATCATTGAATTCAAATTGTAATATTTTGGATTCAACAGATAAGAAACTCATAAGGACCAAATTTTATGCTCACACACATTTCATGTCATCATCATTCAAGTCACGCACGATTTACGTAATTTTAATAATAAGTAAAAATAAACAGAACTTTCAGATCTGCTCTAAAGTTTAAGTGATTACAGATGCACTTAGTGAGTACTTATGTTTTAATAGAAACTCATGTTCATTGAACAAAACTATGCTAAATTTGAGACTCCTAAGCACTCTTATGATTTAAAACGGGTAACATACCATGATTTGACGGTTTTTGAGTTTTCCGATATTTCGACGCTGTTGCAAGCGCCATGATCACGGAAACAACTGAATTGTCATTGTCTTTGCGATTTGGAATATTTTAAATCATAATATTGTTAAAAACCATGATAATTTAAAAAGTTATATCCTAAGCACTCGTTCTTTAAGTTTATGAATTCGAGATTTTGTGGTCTTTAAATTTATGTGAATATGAATGTGAATACCTAAGGTGTGTGTGTGTGTGTATGTGTCCTACCGATTTCGACAGCTTATAATATTCCTTGATGTACCCGCTTGTGGCTAGATATAGTCTATTTTCTACGAATAACTACTAATGTCATCCCAAATGTAATATAAAAATATTTAGCTTTTTACTATAAGAAAAATATTGTATTACCTTAGACTCTTACTATCTTAAAAAAAAACACGAACTCTTAAAAAGTAACCACAACCCAAACTCCATATCGGTGGTCGTTCTACTGTTTTACAAGTACAGTAGAAGTTTCAGCTTGTATAAAATAACAAAGTCAAAGTCAAAACGTTTATTTCCTTAGAAGCACATAGCCTACATGGACAGATAAAAGATCTGGCTGTTCTCGGCTCTTAGTACAGATAAACCAAATAAAAAAAAAAGCAGTTATGTTATTGTCGGCAATACAAGTACCCTCAAGTGATAGCCAATTCCAGCTTCAAATTAATGACGTGTTTGCGCACCGATTCCATTCCTTGACAACTTGTTTTCCTTCAATTTTTCTTGTTCATAAGGCACGAATAAATCTCGGAGCTTCGGGCTTGGGGGCAGACCGCTTCCTTTTTACTTCACCTTTGTTACGCTTGCCAGGGGATTTGTTTCGTAGTTGAGTTGATTCGCGCTTCCTGGGCGTTCGGCACCCGCAGGCTTTTGGACACACGGGTGGAGAATTACCTCGGCGTAATCAGATATTTTTTGCTTTTAAACAGACCTTAGACCATAATATCACTAGATTTTGATGATGTTGATTGTCGGTGTAGACGATGATGGATCAAAGTCTAGAATAATTGAAGAATGATAAAATTTCACCATTGTTATTTCTACTGTAGTGCATTCTATGACTAGGTTAAGGCCAGTTGCAGTGATCTAAATCTAACATGAAACTCTTAACTTTGCTTAGCCATCAATGAAGTTTCTGAATGTCTATTCGATAATATTTTGACCACAACGACCATCAATTGCATTCAACATTAAACTGCGACCTATAAATTCATCAAAAATTATTAATTTCTTGGTCTTAGGCAAACTTCTATATTCGATACGCAGTCTTTATGTCTGCACCAACGACCATCTGTCCTACATGGTTATGTTAGTCCATTCTTCTTTCGACAGAATGTCTTATGTTGTTGATCTCATAGAGACACCCGAGCATAGCCTTCTCTAGGTATAAATTATTATTATTAAGAATACTTTATTGTACAAGATAAATACAGAGTTGTACAAAAGTTGGGCTTAATGCCAAGGCATTTTCTACCTGCCAACCTCAAACAGGTTTATGATAAAAAGTTGGCGCGCAAGAATTTATAAAAAATTGCTTAATCTAAAGAGTTACAATATTAAAGTGTTAGGTACATATAACAATATATCAGAACTCGTTGGGTAGATTATAGTTAAACGATATTCAAAAGGCTTCGTCTTAAAAAAAACACATTCTATCTACAAACTAAAATACTTGTAACTTAATATGGCAAGTATATGGCAACAACGTTTAGTATAAGCAATACCAGTTTGCTCAGTACATATAAGCAAAGAAAAAATATAAAAATGCAGTATTAACAATATGCAGTGTGTTGCATTGCAGTTTGCCAGAAGCATTCGTTAATCCGCAAACTGTGCGAGTATTTATCGTCTCGGTTTGACCCACACAGCCTATTGTAACTGCCTATTAAAATATTTCTTTTATAAAACCTTTGTCTTTAGATTTCACGGTCAAATCTTACAATAGTTTTTAATACTCAATATTATTTCAAAATAGACTTTCTTCAACATTTGTGATTTATATGGCTCGTTTTAGTTTGAAGGATTTGATTTCTCATTTAGGCTACTTATGATATTATTATGTGCATTCTTGTGTCTTATGGTGTGGCTATTAACGGCCTACGGTGAATATTCGTGTCAAAGCGATGTTTGGCCGAGTATTTTTTATTTTTTTTTTATTTTTTTTTCATACTACGAGTACTCGTAGTATGAAAAAAAATTACTAATCTAATCGGAATTTGAGTACATACAAGATTTTTTTTACAAAAAGACACTTAATTACTGGTATTATGCAAAGTTTTAAACTTTTTCTTCTAGTATTATGTAAATTATGCCATTTTATCAAAACCGTATGACAAGTCGATAATTTACTATGCATATTCAATATTTTCAAGAAATTGTTGGCATGCAAGACAACCTATCCCTGACTCTATGGTTTGATCTTGGCCTGATTGTCTTCAAGACAAGAGTTAATAGGTCCTTCTAGATCTATGTGATTCCTCTGCGTCCTCATCGACCATTACCATCATCGAGATTGTGGACGAAAAGATCCATAAAAAAACTATTAAATAAAATTAGTACTAAACGCATAATTTTTGCTAATACACTTATAAAAATGATTTCTACTTTTACAATAAAACTAGTCGATTGTAGAGCTAAGATTCTATATAGATCATTGTCAGATCGGCCGTGGGAGCCGCCGGTTTCCGCTGTCCTTTTATTTTATGCAGATTGATGTAAATGCAGCCTGATAGATATATTTTTGTAATATTGATGAAAGAGATTCATCATGTTACTCTAGATATATCTTAGACGTATAGATATATCTTTAGAAGGTATCATTTTAACTTAGATTTAAAAATATTTCTTTAGATCGTGTTATTTCAACTTATAGATATATTTTTAGAAGATATTATTATAACTTAGACATATGTATATATCACAAGCTTTTCGTTTCATGGTTTAATCAGCATAACCTGCAGAAGGATGATTTACGGCAAGAGTAATTAGTATCCAATAATAATATCCGTACTAAATTATTAATTAACACAATTACAATTCTACTGTCTTCTTTTCCAAAATTATCAATCATTAATATTCTAAATAATAGATCCGTTCCATTGTCATAATGTGTTACGTGATGTTTTTTCCTTACCCTTGAAGATGGATAATTTTAAGTGTTAGTATTGTTTCCTATAAAGAATCGAAAACCTTAAATAACACATCTACTAAATGTTTAACAAGGTTAACTTAGAAAAAAGAGAAGATTTCCTCCCTTCCATTAGACACGGTATACCACAGCATCTAATGAGCATAATTGGATGCAAATCTCCTGAATACTAACAAGCGGTGTTTAGGTCGTCTTATGTATAATGGTCTTTAGAAAAGCTATAAATCAAAGGTTTAGGATAGCATCGATAGTCCGTAGGCGAAAGGGGTGTATATATAATGTACAGATTAGTTTGTTTGTCCATCAATATTGTGTGTTAAACAACTGCCTGGACATCATTAGCTCCCCAACGGATGGAGCGATATCAATTTAGTTTTTTTTTTGTATGAAAGGTGAGTTTGACGCAAGTGTTCTTAGATATGTCTCATGAAAATCGGTTGTGCCGTTTGAAAGATATGGGGGTGAGAGTAGCGCGGCGGAGCGAGCGGCGGAGCGAGTAGAGTAGAGCGGAAAACCGAAACTCTGCAAATATACTCGAGTGGGGTATCAAATGAAAGCGCATCGCGTGCACATTGCAAAATATTATGGTGTTTAACTCATAAGGAAATTAAAGCATTGGAATCGGGGATTCTTGTCATCATGCCCAAAGTCTTAAGTTGAGATTTGAAGAACGTATAAAACAATTCTTCTTTTTAATTTCCAAAACTTTATTCTTTTATTATCTTATCATATGCTAATAGATTAACATTTTCTGACGCTACCAAAAAAAAATGGTTTGAGATTAGAAGGGATTAAACATATTAAGAAGTTTATTGTTTTTGCACGCAAAATATATCGCAGTATTTGTCAGATGTTGTAAAGCCATAGTTTATACTCTTCTTCCCCAAATATCACTTTAAAAATTGAAACAAGAAAAGCCAAATGATTACGTGGTATACTCTAAACACGAGGGTATAGGCACCGAACAGTGGCCCTCCACCAAGTAGCCCGAAGCTAAAGATTTCGGCTTATTTCTTCCCTTTGCCTCCCTATAATTGCCATAATAATTCAAAAGTTTATTGCCACACGTGAAATATTGCCACACACAAAAACTAAAATAACCTCTTAAGAATTGAGATTCAATGTCGTAGAAAAATGATTTTTCATCATCAATCATTGCAGCTTAGTTGGTGTATAATTAGTTAAATTTGAGTGTCTCTTAAACGGGTCATTAAGTTCATGTGCTCTGAAGTGATTTACGCGAGAGTATTTTAGTGATAAATAATGTTTATGACTTTTTTAACATGTAGGTTAACGAAGGCTACTGTTTTTAGTTTCAAGTGGGTGTAATGAAGAAGGTTATATGAGACCTATCTGGTGGAACAGCTCAGTTGCGGGGCTATTCAATTGTTATGTAGAAAATGAATAATGGCACCCAATTTAAATCTTTTACGCATAAGACAGAATGCCTTATGCGTAAGGCTGTGCGGTAGGAAAGTGAATAAACATTTTATGACCTCTAAATCTTTAGTAACATAGTACTCTACAGTTTTTGAGCTACTTACCATTTCTGTGCCAGTAATTAGTATCTCGTATAGACTGGTCCCGCTAACAAACCTATTGAGAGAAGAGTTTATTAAATATAAATAAAATAACATTTATTTTGGAACACACTACAAAAATAAAGAGAGCTATAACGAAACGAAAATTCAATTATTTTTTTTGTGGGATAACGTTTGAATATACCTTACTCAGTGTCTACTTAAACAAATTTATAAAAGAATAAACTTAGGACCATTTCCAAAGCAGTTTTAAAATAAATATTATCAATATTCATTAATAAAGAACTTAAATGGTAAATACAAAAAATAATAAACCTACAAAAAACATTTTGGAAGCAAGTTTTATTATAAATTTTACTCAAATTTACTGATGTATAATTTTATCTATTTGTAAAGCAACATTCAAACAATGGCAGATATTAAATCCAGACATTGGCCTAAACTTTCGTAAATGGAGTCCATTAATAAGATCTGCATACCTCTTGTAATTTAAATTTATTTTTATCTATCTTATAAAAAGCCAATCGCCTATATTATACGCACACAACTTGCGAACTGGTGATACAATTTTTATGATTCTTTGTAAGTCTAATTTCGTTTGTAATAATAATTGTATAAAATTCAAAATACTATATACATTTTTTAATAAAAAAATTTTAGTTCCACTATTGGACCTCAGGATAGATTACAGGAAAACATCACCTTCGGCGATACAACCGTAACCATAAGGACCGCTATAAATCACACTAACAACTGGATTTATATGACTTAAACGGCTCTTATAATTAAGTGAGATATTAATGGCTTATTTGACAGAAGTTCACTTTGACATGGGATGAATTTAAGTCATTCTTTTAGTGGTTAAAAAGTTTGTTGGCCAAATTAATAAAATAGTTTCTATGTATTTTATGATTTTTAAATACATGTAGAACAATTTGGGACTTCTTAACATAAATTATATATTCCCGTTCTGTACCAAAAAATTTGAACCAAAATTTTCAAATTGAAGATAAGTACTTTTTCCCTACGAGTACCAAAATGCTGCTTCGAATACACTCAAACCTCTTTTAAATAAGAGCAGAATATACGATGGAAAAATATCGTTTCAACTAAAATGGATTTGTTTATTGGGATTTGTGTTTATTTACACAAGTATTTTTGTCTCTATTATTATATTATGGTAGGAAAATAAATATATTTCATCTTTATCTATATGTTATGATTCCATGTATGTCTTGTAAACATATATGAAATACTATTTAACAAACAGTAATCTAAAGATATTACTACTTATCGGGACAAATCAGAAGAGCCCAAACTTTTGATGACGACAAATTTCCTAATACCTTTAGGCTTCGGGCTGATCCAAGACAGAACTGTCAAGACTTGACTGACTACTGCCTTACAGAAAAGATGAAGCCGCGCACACCGTCACCGACAAGTCTGTGTTAAGACTAAAATGTTTTGAAACAAACTTGACTTCAATGAGCTCGAAGCCTTAAGCTCCTACATCAAATTAGTCTTAAGTAACGGAATCAGTCCATCGAACGTCTTGTTGTTCAAGGAAAGGTAGAGGGCACAAGGCCGCGTGGAAGGTCTCCCATACGATGGACAGACCAAATAAAAACTACCGTAGGGGGACTGTTAAACGATTGCAGCAGGATTACCTCCAACAGAGAAAAGTGGCGCGCTGTCGTGAGGCGAATATCATCTGCCCACACCGCCGACACATGTCGACCACGACCGCTCTGTCAAGAGCGTAACGGAAAAGAAGAAGAAGAAACTTACCCGTAAACCAATTCAGAGACAAACTAAGTGAGATTTTGATTAAAAAGGCGTACTATTCAGTAAATGACTTTCTCAACGATAAGGAAATAAGTAAATATGAATATACTTGAATTGTATAATTTTGATTTAATTTACTAGATTTAATTTGATTTTATTTAAATTGATTTAATTTGATTTATAATAATTTGGCTTGATTTTTTTAATGCAATTTTATTTATAATTGACTAACTTATTATGGTAATTTAATTTCATGACATTTGCATTCACTTTTAGATATATTTAACATCATTTTAATTGTATATTCTGAATAATTTGATATTATAGATAATAATGTTTGGATGCTCAATGTAGCAGAATCTGTGTAGTTTTAAGTAGTCTTAACATCTGACATGTATCACCAGATTTTACGAACAATAAACAATTTATGATTTTATTTATGATTTATGATTAGAACGGAATGTGATTCTATGGGCCGGCTTACCTTTATGACTGCACGATGGTACACGTCTTTAGGAGTAGCGCTCAAGTCTGGCATCACCACACCAGTTCCACAGGGTGCTGGTTTGGAATGATCTTCTCGATTGGTGTAAAACTCCAAAACGTCCAAAAGGACCGTAGTATGACGTTGCGTTGCGAGTGAAGTCGCGGACGCCCGCGGAGATGATTTCGGATATCGGAGGTCTGAGAATCGGCCAACATCTATTTTAATTTTGTAAAACAACGTTTACTGCGGTCAGCTAGTAATATATAAATGTTAAAAAAAAATCGACAAAATTATAGGTTTTTTTTGCTTTTAATTCTCATTTAAATACACGTAAGACGCCAAGTATAAGAATAAGAATCATTTATTCTGTCACAATCACAATAAAATACAAAAAAAAACATACATTAACATTATAACTATATTGCGACAAAAAAGGTAACCATTCAGCATAAGCTGCGGCAGAACGGGTCCAACCACAGCGCTGGTCTTCGAAGTAGACACTATTGTTTCAAGGGTGGTCCAAATATTGTATAAACTTATTTCTTCCAAAACCATTAATTACTAAAACCAATTTTTTGCAAGAACCCGTTGCATAGAAACCTCAAGCCATACTCGATAAGGCTTATCAGGGTACCTTTACATTTGGCGCCAGATTAAGATACACCTTAATGTGTTAATTAAAAAAATAACTTAAGTCCTTATCTACCACTTAAGAGAGCGAAGATATTACCTAGAGACCTTATCGCGGGTTTTACACTTTACTGATAAAAAAATCACAAGACATTTCGATTATTTCTGATTATTTCAATTGGTGAGTACCCGTGAGAGTTTTTGACTTTCGTTTTGCAACTGTTTGTCAAAGTGATAATTGTGATTTAATCGGAAGTGCGCGAGGATCGTAAAACCATTAAAGAAATTGACACGACTTAATAGTGTTAAGTTGTTAAAAATATTTTATTGATTATAATTATCACTCAGTATTCAAGGATGAATAGAATGTCGTTTTTAATCGACTTCAAAGAAGGAGGAGGTTCTCGATTCGATTGAATTACTTTTTTTTGTATCTTTGTCACGCGATATCTCCGTAAGTTGTAAACCGATATTCCAAATTCTTACTTTATTCTTGCAATTTTATTAGATGTTGAAGTCAAAACCGACTTCAACACCTAATAAAATTGAATTTGAACGTAGTTTATATTTTATCGTTGAGATATAAATAATAATTGTTAAATAAATCAATCATTGTCTTTTTGTAATTTTTTTTTCTTTGCATCCCGAGCCTGGAAGTGATAGAGAATATTTTTATAAATGTGGTTTTCTTGTTTGATTCAAATAAGGGGTCTGTTTTAACTATGTCCAAGTAAAATTAGACAGTAGTTAAAACATTGAGCTATTTCGCTCATTTACATGTGGCAAAGCGATTACACAACTAACTATTGCTTATTCTACTAGTATTCTTTTTAAATAAGATTGTGTAGGGATAATTGTATTAGGCTCTACCTTGAAATTAAAAACTAATATCAATTCGTGCTCGTAAATATCAAAACATGAGCAAATCTTTATATTATATTTTTATAATTGAGAACCCCTTTTTCGTTGAAAGTCGGTTAAAAAAAGTCATTACGTTTACCGCGGCTAAATTGATTTTATTTTAAACTAAAACAAAATACAAGCTAGAATTCAAATATTTAGGTATACCATTCTAACTATATTACAAAATATCTACAAATAAAAAAATCTGTCATAAAATTCAATATACAATTAAAACTCTTTGATGTCCGCGCCGCGTGGCAAGGAAAAAATAATTGTCTATTGCACCTTGCCTAGAGCACCTTGTCTCACATTGATAGCACATGGAGTGGCGTGCGTTGCACAAATGTGGCACAAACGCATAGATAGTAGATTGCATAAAGAAAAGGGTACCTAAATAGAAAGGATTTGCAAATGTCTGCACCTTTCGAGTTGTGATGGATTGGGCAACGGGTTAGCACGAGTTGTTGAAACATCTGGACTTTTGAAGGTGTTCTTGGTTGAATGAATATTTAGCCAATAGGCAATGAGTTTAGAGCATAAAGGAAGGAATATAATTAGACCGACGGATTTTTATAAAAAAATTAATGTAGTAAACACGACCCATGTAATTTTACCTTTTATGTGAATGTTGTAACTTTTATTTTGTTTTTATTTTGTTAGGTAACCCTTTACGTAGTTACATAGAGAATGTCTAAAAAAAATTAATAGTCCGTTATTTGAAATTCCAAAAAAAAATTACCTTTATTTTTTTATATTCATGGAAACGAAAAATCAAGTTATACTGCATTAAAGTGTCGCGTTGTAACGCTTTTATGTAATTTTTTTTGTTCTAAATTTCGCCGTCACATGTCTCCACTTCGGAAATTTGATGCTCTTTATATGTATATATTTTTTTGCCTTTCTTACGTAAAGACAAAAACGAGTGTTCAGAATTTTCGAATGAGCTTACAGACTGACTAAAGAAAATATCAATATTTTTATACAGTCATCATGCCTATTTAACTAAGTTTTTAAGAAGTACAGTAATATTTCGAAGAAATCTTCATTGCGTAAGCAAGTTAAATCTATAAAATATGTCCACTTAATAAAATTATTGATTTAATTGACCGAGAAGATATTTCAAGCATGTTGGAGTAAATCAATATCAGTAGTTAATCGGAATTTTATGGTGTAGTAATAATATTTCGATATTACTATTTGTGCTTGCATTGAGATGTTCTCTACCGATTTTTATTAAGGACGTGGTCACATTGTTATATAAAAATCAGTAGATATAATCTATAGAAAATAAAAATAATGACTACATACAAAATTTGTATTTTGCTTAGTCGGCCTGTAATGCTTTTTTTTGCTTTTTCAATATACAGAAAGTGCAAAGATAGAGCATCAAAGTTCCAAAGTTGAGGGGGCTTGTTACATCAAAATTAATTACAAATCGCTCAAAAGCGTTTCGTTTGGACGTTTTGGTTTTGGTTGTAATTATTGGACTAATATTTTTTCAATATATTGCTAAGGTAAGAGAAGTTTTGTTCAGTTTCTTGTTTTTGGACTCTACGGTTAAAAATGGTTTACCAGTAAACCAAACGATATTGAATCCAATAGTATTCTCCTAAACATAGGTTTTTCGCCACATTCCTTTGTAAAGTTTGTCAATTGTCAATGTGACCAAACCTTTCCCCGACCCTCGTCCCACGCTCTATGTGGCTAAGGCTTTAGCAAGATTTATGTCCAAACAGGAATTTTATGGTCTTGAGCCCTCGTTAACACCAATGTAAACGCGTCATATAAAATATTTGACTTATACCGACTGTTTGCTTTTACCCACCGCTATTGTAATTCAAATTTTGATTTTGATGACTTTATAGATATGTAACCCTACGATAAGTTGCAACAGTCGTAAGTCTGTTGGAGATTACAACATGTTGTAATTCCGTATATTTGACATATAAAGATAAAAAAATTGTAGTGAAAAATCTGTTCAATGTATGGGATAACAACATGTTGTAATCTCCAACAGTCGTCAGTGGCAACTTGTGGTATCGCTAGAGGTTTATAAAGTCGTTAAAAAGTAATGATAGAAATATTTTTATGGTTGAGTGTATCAGATCTCATTAAAAACAATTAATATTGGATAGCAGCCCCAATTTTAATTTTCATGGGTTTTAAAATATGAAAATGAGATATGAAAATAGCTGCTGGTGAATTTGTTAAAAAATATATTTTTATTCAATAGTAATTCGAAGTTTGTTTGCGCTTCTAAGTTTTTAAATGAAATATTGTACTTAAGACATTTAAAATTAGATAATTAGAAAGAAAAATAGATAATTTATTGTGAGAAAATTAAAGCTTGTTTAGCTATAAACACATGTCCTTAAAAATCTGACAAACATTATACAACAGACACGTGGCTTTAAAAGGAATTTTCATTTTATATACTTCACAAAGACGAGTTACTGATTGCTAGTACTAATGTATTGTAAAGTTAAGTAATTTATCAAATAACGTGATCGAAGATTGTTGGAACAAGGTTTTATTAATGTTAATACGATGGTTTTAATTGTGCGTACTACTTTCGCGCATTCCGCGATTCTGAAGCAGGATGTTGAAAAAATTATGTGAACGACATCTTGTACAGTCGTCTGCAGAAGTGATAGCATTTCTTAATTATTAGTTAGCGTTCCTTAGTAATTATTCAATTCAATTCAATTTATTTATTTCAGCTTTACATATTAAATAATTATTACAGCCATAGGGAGTTAATAGTTAGAGTAGGTACATAATTTACATTATGCTACACAAACATGTTTTTGCCAAATAAAGTATCTTTCTTTTAAATGGTAATTTTTAATCAAAATGTATGTTTACATGTGTTTTTTTTTAATTTAGTTAGATAAGTTTTATATTTGACCACAATCTCACCTGATGCAAAGTGACGATGTGGTCATGAAGACCTAGAAGGTAGATGGCTTCTCGGGGCCACATTACGAAACACGAAAAAATCGCTATACGCACTGGTCCAGCCGGGAGGGTAGCGACAAGCCGAGCCGAAACCTACCACCAGAGACTGTTCTTAGCACCACCCGGAGGTCACGTGTAACGATTCAGAGGGTTACCACTTACGGACGTGAACAGACAAAACCTCCAATATGTGTTATGTCATTATTGTTTTGCATTATGGTATTTTTAGAGAAGCAAGGTAGGTTTTTATTTAAGTATTATGCATTACAAAAATAAACCCATTGGCCAGCGTGGTGAATAAGGCCTAATCTCTTTCGTCAAGCAGTCCCTGTGTCCCAGAAGTGAAAACAGAAACAGGAGTGCTTGCTATTACAAAAAATTGAATACACTGTTTTTAACTTCTTTGTTTCATATTAATGTGTTGCTTGCAAATTAATAATTAGTTCCGGAATTATATTCTGTAAACTTGTTTATTAATCAAACATTCAACAAAATATAATTTTGTATTATAATAATTTAAAATAAAACACCTCGCTGCTCCCTGCTGCTGTACTTCCTGATACCTAAAACTTGAGTATCTTCAAGTCAAGAGTGAATAGGTACCTTCTAGATCTTTGTGGTCCATCCTCGTCCACATCGACACTAACCATCATTTGAGATTATGGACAAAGATCTGTCGTCCATAAAAAAACATCCTTAAAAAAACAATATCACTTCCGTCACCGACAGTGTGCTA
The DNA here is from genome assembly GCA_929108375.1 of Gymnoscelis rufifasciata. Lineage (NCBI taxonomy): Eukaryota > Metazoa > Arthropoda > Insecta > Lepidoptera > Geometridae > Gymnoscelis > Gymnoscelis rufifasciata. The sequence continues at coordinate 2,291,799 of OV815302.1, read as the reverse complement.
TGACAAAGTTGTAGCTTGTGCCGATCACCTGAGACACCTTGCCGCGGCCAACATCTGCCCAACGCATACTACTTTATAATTGAAACGTGGTTGCCCTCTTGATATGCGAATGTAGATTTTTTATGATACTAATTTTGCTACATAAAATTGGTTTAAATAAAAAAAAAACAATAAAAGGAAACGTAACTTACTGGAGGATGCCTGTGTTGTGTGTAGTTTAATTTACACATAGGAATTTAAAAACAAAGTGTTTTTTTTTTCTAAAGGCAATTTTCTAAAGGGAGTTAGTTTACTTTAGTAAAAATTCAATATAAGTATTTTTATCGAACTCTGTTATTTAGTTAGTACTAGGTTTTAAAGTTTTAGTAAGTTCTATGCATAAAGTGTTTTTTGAGTTTGAGTTCTTTTCTTATTTTTCGATGCCGTATAAAACGTCATAGATTTAAGTTATCTGTATGACGTATTATGATTTATACCTAAATAAAATAAATGAAAATAAAAACTACCACACATAGCCCAAGCTTCAACAGTATTTATTGCGCCTCGCGGTATTATCTACTTTATAATGTTCTTTAGAGGTACAACAACCATCATCATCATATCAGTCATAAGATGTCCACTGCTAAACATTGAGGTAGAACCAAAGGTGACTAATTATTGCGATCGGACTAATTGTAACCACCGGGAGCCAGCAACTATGATCAAGACATCTGTCCATTTGTCCATATCGTTGGTGGTCGTCCGACGCTGGGCTAACCGATCCTTGACCTCCATTGGACAACTTTTCTTCCTCAACGACATTCTGTTCTACGTGCTATGCGGCTTGCCCATTTCCACTTTAAAGAGCTAATAGTAAGTAGCCATGATATAATTATCCAAATCATGAGCTTTGTGTAATAACTTTCAGTAGATAATTAAATGATAGCTTAAGTTTCCAAAAAATATACTCCATAACATAAAATCAAACTTTATCCAAAACATTTTGATACATTATTTATAATGATAAAGGAAATATTTTACTTGTAAAAATTCATAACAACTTATCTAATCAACTGGAAAACCAAGAAGTTCTACTCGAAATAATTAAGTCCAGTCACTTGTAAAAGCTTATCTACAATCACAGCTAAATCTGTGAGTTCCGTGTACAGAAGTCAATTTCACGGTACCAAACATTATAATTGTAGAATGACATGTTTTGTAAACATAATGTAACTACAGCCTGAATGGGAACAATTTGTCTGCTCAAGTCTGAGTTTTGATCTTATCACATCTTTTGTGGTTTACTTTGCCTCAGATTACTTTTACATTGACATTTTGTTTGTTTGTACGCTCACAACTTTATAAATGAGCTTCAGTTTACCACAAATGGTAAAGATCTTGGAAGAATCAAGGTACAGTTTGACTGGAATAGTATGAGTACCATTTTTATTAAGTTTAGTGTAAGTTTGTGATAATGTTAGATTGGTATCAGTTCGTGGGTGTTACGGTATAAACTAAGTTTGTTTGTGTATAAAGATTCTATTATATTTAGTGTGAAACTCTTTTCAGAATTACATGAGATGTTTTGTAAGTGTTGACAAAAGGTATGATTTAAAAGTCACTTGCTCAAAGCGAATGGGTTGATAATGGAGTTCATTATTTGAGGTTATTTTCATTGTATAAAGTATTGTTACTAGTATAAGTGAAATTTTTGGAAGTTTTGTCTGTTCACGTCCGTAAGTGGTAACCCTCTGAATCCTTACACGTGACCTCCGGGTGGTGCCAAGAACAGTCTCTGGTGGTAGGCTTCGGCCGCGGCTTGTCACCACCCTCCGGGCTGGGCCAGTGCGTGAAGCGATTTTTTCGTGTTTCGTAATGTGGCCCGCAGAAGCCATCTACCTTCTAGGTCTTCATGTCCTATCTTAGACCACATTGTCACTTTACATCAGGTGAGATTGTGGTCAAATGAAGGCTTATGCAGCACGATTCATGCAATTATTAAAGTCCGCTTCTATTAATGGACGTATTTCCTTCGAATAAAAATTCTGCGATAAATTGCTGTTTAAGTGTGAAATATAAATAATAATTACTTAGCTAGTTCAGGTAGGTAATGGATTTTTATAATGAATCAAATTTTATAAGTTTTATTCCTCAGTAACAAATTAAATACAAATCTTTTCTCTATAAATAATTATAACATTTTCAATTATAATTGTGTCAAATAGGTATTATGTAAGTATATACAAAACTATAGAAATCATAAAGGTATATTTAAAATTTTATAGAGAAGAAAAAATGTATTGAATTTACTTCTAAGTTTTTTTGATTTAAGGCGGCATATTTTAGAACTGAGTCAATCTATAATAGTCAAGAAAATATTCTCCACCTTTAGTTATATATAAAAATATTTACATTTCAAATTAGAATAAGCTTCCGAAGCCGAGGAATAACATTCTCTAACTAATATTTATTCAAAATGTACTATTATGTGTCGCACACGTATTCATAGCAAAAATGTTTGTCATAATCGATATTTATTTTCTTTGCAAATTCATAGAATTTCTATCCGAATCAAGATGTTTGTTCATTGTGCGATTCGTGCAAAAAATCAGAAAAGGAGTTTGAGCTTTATGTCTTTTGGAGAAGGTTTTATTTGCTTTGCGGTGTTTTGTGCTCGTGTGAGTACAATAGTAACCCTTTTGGGTACAATACGCGACACTAATCTAGATCGTGCTTTGTGGAGTACAATGCCATTTGTGGTATCTCATTCGATGGTTATTTGAATGAGATCGGCGTGGCGTTGCGGTGTTCCTTGTTGCAACTGTTTTGTGCGTGAATGTACCGCTTTCTTTTATTCATTATTTTGCGGTTTTATTATTAAAGACATTTTATATGGTATAAAATAACATGTTATATAAAATTGTAGACAAAATATACCTTATTTAAAAAATATAATTTACTTACTAAGATATGTTAGGCTTGCATTATTTATAATTTAGGTATATTATAAGAGTTTCTTGTTTAAATCAAGACAAATGAGAGATTTACGATGTAAATATTGGCGTATTGGTCAGGTTACGGAGGAGTTGTAATAAAGAGTTATTAAGTCAACTGACAACTGCCAGTGACTGACTGACCAATGTTGATCTATATTTTAATCATTGGTTATTTTATTCATAGATGGTGAAACAGGCCCTGAGCATTTATTAACTATCATCCGTCCCGAGAAACGTCTGTGATCAAATGTTATGAGTACAATTTGACACAATTCTCGACTGCTAATTAAGTTTTTATTTGACACAATAATTACAAAATAAAACTTTTTTTTATTTATTTTGTGTTATTTTGTCCATAGTTTATTATCTGCCTACAAGTCCATCAAGCAGTGGATAAAGGTCATCCTCCATTGAGTAGTAGGACGTCGCACAGTACTGAACGAAGACATACATACAGACACAAGAGCAGACATATATTATTAGACGTTATGTTAAAAATATGTGTACAGTGTTATTAAAGTATCTAAAAAAATATATTGGATAATTTTTCATAATTTACTTACCAAAATATATTCTAATCTCATTGTTTTCATTCAGTGTATATCTGACTAATAAACCTTCGCACCATTTAATTCGTCGACAATGCTAAGCAGTTTTAATCTCTTGCCTTAGGGCGCGGTGTCGGATCCTTTGAACGCTGCCATACATCACGCGCCCTAAGTAGACAGTATATCAACCTAAAGGATATCTAGTGATGTGCCGAAATTTCGATAAAAATTATAGGTATTTTATAAAAATTTCTAATTAAATCAATAAATATTTCCAGACATTTCACACAACAACATCTAGCCCCGTGGTAAGCTATGAGCTTGTGTTACGGGTACAAGATAATCTGATATACTTAATATAATAGTCATACATATATAGATATTTTTACTATACATATTAAACACCCAGACCAAGGAGATCGTGCTTGCAGAACATACAAACACTTTCACCCTCGGCGGGAATCGAACCCGCTACCTCTTGCGCCGCAGGCGGACCCTCGCCCACCGCGCCACTGAAGCAGTCCATTTCAAGTTAGTGTTTCAATTAGTTTCAAGTTATTGTTAAAAAATACTCCTTCATCTATTGAAAACCATGATAGAGCGTCAAAAGTTCAGCTTCAATTCAACTTCACTCCTAAAAATATCAATTTATTTGAACTCTCAAACAAAGTCGAATTCAAATTTGGTTTGTAAAAATCTACTTTTTCCTGAACTCAGTTACCTAGTTATTAATTAGCAACTAGAGTTAGTTGTTTAAATAAATCAATATTATTTCACTATCCAACGAAGCTTAGCGTTCCTATGCGAAGAATGATACACTACAAATTCACAAAACACTTTTCTATAAATATTTTATGTACATAACTGTGGAGTAAATGTTATATAGAGGTATAGTACGAAATCTTCGGAGTCCGAAATTTACCCAACCCTATAAGTAGACAGCACAACCAGAGTGTAATTAGCCCTTTGGCGACTCTCCCAGATTTATAGCGGAATGTCCGACAAGCGCTTTTGTTCTTCACGCCCAAATTCAATCGAACTCTATTACATTCTATTACCTGGTAAATTTTGAGAGAGCTCTTTAAATTTTAAATGAGATCCTTGTTAGAGTTGCCGCGGGCGGCGTTTAGGGATGACAATATGATAAGTGTAATGATTTAAGCTGCGACCAAAGCGTCTACAGCGCGGAAGACGTGCTTTACCTGCGCTGTCTTTCCTTCTTGCTTCCCGCGTTGCTATCGCGTACGTTGGCCGCCTGGTTCGGTGGACGGCGCGCTGATGCGCTCTGATGAAAAGGTGTTAGCACTTCTAAATCCCGATTTATTCTGTCTAATAGGTACACGTTACAAACGACATAAGCATAATATCTATCTAAGATGAGATACATCCTTTAGGTGTAGAGGCATACATCTCAATCTTAAGGTTTACGAAGTTTTTTTAAACTATAGAAAACCTTCGATGTAGTAGTAGTAGCGAGTAGTTTAAGTTAAATTTTAGTAGTTTAAGCAATACACTAGTTGATTCTTAGCAATAATAATTATATATAAAAGCTATAATAATCCTGTATAATAATTATACAGGATTATTATAGCTTTTGATAAGATGGGATTATGTTTGGTTATTATTATGATAATAACCAACGCTTATCCATAAAATTATATCAAGCGGCATCTTTTAGAACCAAAGTAAATTTCTTATCTATAAACTAGTATACCTACCAAAGGGTTTAAGTAGCTAATTTGAGATTAACTCGCAAAAAACTTATCGATCGGACAGTTGCCACTGACCGTCGATTAATTACTCAAAGGCGGCAAAATAATCTATTTCTTTCTAAAATAGATTTTGTGGCGCCTAGATAATACTGTCTGGTCATGAATGAGTGGTTTTGGCTACCGGAGACAACCAAAACTCCTTTTGGTTAAAACCCTTATCAGTTCTATAATGAATGAAACTACTACTGTTGAAGCACAAAATAGACTTTATTGTGCTGGGAATAAAGAAACTTGCAAGTCGATAAGACGACATCGTAAAACATCATTAGCAAGATAAAAGGAAAAAGAAGCTTTTACTAGTGCAGGAAGCTACTGTTATCAGTGCTACTGATATGTATGTCGAAAATCTTTTATAGCTTTCAACACCGGATATAACGTAGTTGAAATTACGAAATTATTTTATAAGCTTTTTAATTTATGCTGGTTCGGTGTATGTAACAAAATAGTTGGGCTTTATCGAAGCATTCCCGTTTGAGTACCATTGAGCACAAATCAACATTGTAACGTGGTGTTCAAATGGGTTTTTTTTTTGCTATAATTCTAGTGATTCTAGAACCTACTATTGCTATAAACTCCTTGTCCATATTACGTGAATAACGTAATAATAGAACACTGTATAGAATACAATTATAAAACTAAATTTTAAATATTTCATAAGTGGATTTTTATGTGAAGAATTCACTGTTTTGTTACTTAATGACATCGAAAGTTAATTTAAAAAAGTATATTTTTTTATAAACTATAATTATTATCTATTATTTGAACATCGTTAAAAACACAAACAAAATTCAAATTTCACTGATTCAACTCACTTTCTTTTGAAATTTAACCACGAAACACCCATGTAACCCAATTAGTCAAAAACCAAAATAATTCAACCGATTTGTTGAACAAACAATAATAAATACAAGAAAAAGCGAACAGTCCCTCGAACAAAAGCAGAATAGACTAAAGAGGTTTGATTCCAAACTTTTCTTTGTTTATGGTGCTAACAAATGTTTTGTAGCTCCCACCTACGCTTATTATCAGATTTTGTGGCTCCGTGGCATGTCATTTTTTTATCAAAACAATAAGATTTTTTCGGCTTTGAACCCATGTCTCAATTGTCCTAGTTGGTCTCCCACGATAAGAAGATTTGTCTAAGAGATCTAACGAAACGAAATTAATGTTTCATGGTTCATTTCATTTGAAAATAACTTGTTTTATGTTAAGTTGTATCAACTGGTGTAAAACATTTTTTTAATACAAAGTTTACTCAAAACGTTGTATTTATTTTTAATATAAGAAATTTTAATGAAATTGACTATGCATCTTGACCATTTCATACACGTATTATTGGAATAAACCATAATTTCAATGAAAAAAGCGGTACCCTATACGAATTAATAAAAAATCTTGTATTAAAGCATCACTTTTTAATCAATACAAATTTAAAAACTAAAGATCATTAATAAAGGATAACATTTTTTTATTACAAACATATTAAGTTATCTCAATAAAACTGAATAACAGTATTTGTGACCAAAATCCGCTAAAATAATGGCATACTACCCACCCACATCGGATATAAATTAATAGAATCAACCCACATGCCTTTGTCATATAATAATAGTATATTCGACGCGTGTGAGGTATTTTTTTATTAAGATATTTTTATCTGAGGTATTTTTTATTGAGGTATTTTTTGAGAAAACGTGGCCCTGCTAATTTTTACATCTGGGTTCAGATGATTTATCTACCAAAGGGTGAGTGGGTTATTAAAGGTTATCCTTGTATCTGAAACCCGTATTTGTTTTATAATAAATAGATTAAATTAAAAAATTGTCATAAAATGTGTCAGTTTGAGATACAAAATAATACTATTGAGCATCACAGATCGACGCCCCCCGCGAATAATCCGGTAATCGTAAAAGTGTAAATGTTCAGGAAAAATAAAAAACCATTTTTCCTTAATAACTCCATTTAACAACAAGTATCAGAGACTTTTTATATCGCATAAGGAAGCTAATTTTTTCAGTTATCTGGTTATTTCAACAAAATTTAACTAGGCCCATGAGCTTCCTTATATTTTAGCTGGATGCATTTTACTATATTAGTGTACGTGAAGGTCTGGTCAGTAATGTCACTTACGATATTGTTCATGTAAGTTTATATTTTCGACGGCAACAGTAAAATCTTCTTGCGATATTATTCGTGTAAATTTATATTTTCGATGGCAATGGTAAAATCTTGTAACGCTATTATTCGTGTAATTTGTTTTGTATACTGAACATTTGTAAAAGCCAATTATGTGGTTATTCGATTGTTTGACAGTAACGTACATTTTATTGTTATGACTTTTACTGTTTATTCGAATAGTTTACTAAAGTATTATTTGGTGATTTTTATAGTATTTTTTATGAAATAAAGCCTTAATTTCATGAAATATACTATAAAAATAAAGGGCATTCTAGTAAACGAAACAACTTTGGTTAGTTTGAGAAAGCACGATAGTTATTATTATTATAAAAAATGACACTGCACTGAAGACACGGCTATTACACTTGATTACACAATCATGAAAATTATAATAAGGTCCTATTACAGTTAAAATTCTTAATCAGAATCCTCATCGTGACCTGATTCAGTATCCCGAAAGCTTTAGTTCCTATAAAATTGTTGATAATGGTGGGGAATTGCTTGGGAGTTACACAGGCTTAGGAGATCGTTATACAGAGCTTTCTTAATAGGGAGGGGCTTGTCGTATGCTGGCTTTAATTCAATACTTTCAATTGATTTGGACACCTGTTTCTGCCGTCGCTGTCTACTTCTGCCTGCATCGTAATCCAATTCAATCCAAACCTAAACGAGATGAGGAGTTAAAAGTGGAACAGATGGATTTATCAGGTGATTTACGTATCCTGAGAGAGGAAATTGCAGATCTTAAACAACACCTAGCATTGGCCGTTAAGACCATCGTCTCTTATGAGTCCAAACTGGAAAAGTATGCCGATCATGTACAATTTCTACATAATAAGGTTATAGAATCAGAAAGCCGGTATTTTCAACCTCCGCTTGGGTCATCTGACGGTAACAAAACGTTGATCGCTCCAATACAACTAGTTGAGACTCCGTTGTCGTCCGACGAGTTCCCGGTGTTGCCACTTACTATGCAGCCGCTTACAAATAACCATAGTATACGAAGAGCAAAGAGCTCTGCGGTGTCTAAGTTTCCTATATCGGCAAACAATACTTTGTTGGTGACAAACAATAATGGAAAGGGCGATGAAACCGAGATGACTACTTCTACGAATGTTCGAGGTTGGACTTCAAATAAGAGGCTCTCCGAAATAAAAAAAGGGGAGAATAACTTTTTGAACACCATCGTGGCTGTAGAAAGGAAAAAACACCTTCATGTCTGGTTCTTACACCCTGAAACTACCGTGGAAACCTTGACAGATCACGTTCAATCTGTGTGCAAAACCTCTGAGGTTAAAGTTGAGAAAATAAAGCCGAAGAGTAAACGTGATTACTCATCGTTCGTAATAGGTGTTCCTGAAAGCGCTTACGAGCTGTTGTCTTATGGTTCCGTATGGCCTGTGAATGCAGCGTTCTCTGAATGGCAGTGGTTTCGAAAACACACAGCAAATCGCAACGCCGTCAAAGCACAAAAACCACCTTCGCTCTAAGCCTCGCCCCCAATATGCGAGTATATACTACCAGAATGTACGAGGATTAAGGACAAAACTAGACTTGTTTACCCAGGGCATGCTGGCATCGTCAGAAGACCTATTCGCGATTACTGAAACGGGTTTGAATGACTCGTTCAGCGATGGCGAGCTTATACCTCCGGGCTTCACTGTTCATCGTTGTGATCGTGCGGATGGACGGAAACAAGGAGGCGCTTTACTAGCCGCGGCCCCGTCCCGCCTGGACTTGAGAAATATTGCACTATCCATTAATGTAAATATAAAATACTTATGTTCAGTCTGGGAATCAAAGATGTCAATGGGATTATAAGAGGGGGGACTTGCTAAGTCTTTATACTGAAATCGGTACTATAGACTGGTCGATGTTATATAGCATGAAAGATATAAATAGAGCTGTACCATACTTTTATTCATTAATAAATAATGCTATCGATAGGTCGGTGCCACGCAAGGACAACTATAGTCATAAAAAACGTCCCTGTTATTCAGATTAGTATACGAGATAAAATCTAAGAGTGAACTGCACAAAATATATAAAATTAGTAAGAATATAAATGATTACCATGATTTCTCAAATAAGAGAGCGCTTGTAAAAACAGTGATTAAAGAGGCTTACGATGCATATAATATATACGTTACAAAGTCGTTTTTCTAAAGATCCGAAGTCGTTTTGGACTTTTATAAAATCTAAAAAGTCTAAATTACGCCGCTCTTGTATCATTAAAGAGGGAAATGAGCTGTCTCCGTCAGAATGTAGTCAAGAATTTGCGAGCTATTTCCATTCAGTCTACAACGATAAACCTCCTAGACTTGATGTTGCAGAGGCTATGCGCGCGGCGGTAGGAAGCAGCGCTCAACGCGTGGTAGTAGAGCGCTTGACACACTCCGATGTCAAATTTGCACTGAAAGTGCTTAAGCCGAAGTTGTCGTATGGTCCTGATGGAATTCCATCTTTCGTTGTAAAGGATTGTAGAGAATTCTTCATAAATCCTCTTTTGTATATTTTAAATCTTTGCATAGAATCCGTTGCAATAGGCATAACCGAAGTAAGGAGCCACTCGATAATGAATATGGCTGGATATCGTTTTCTAAATAAAACCCCGAATAAACCTGTACTAGCACTTACTTAAATAACGTAGAAAACTTTTTACCCGAATAATATCGTAACAATGTATACTGTCAAATCATATTGATATTTTTTTTCGTAAAGATCTAAAACCATATTATTCGTTTAAAATAATTTTTAATTATTTTTTATGGAATATACGCGTAGTTTTTCATATCTTCGTAAATAAAGATAGAAACATTCTGAAAAAAATTCACATGGTGTATTTTGACTTCTAGATGCCGAAAAACGCATAACATGAAAAACCCCGTAATAGGTCATTACCGGATTATTCGCGGGGGACGTCGAGATGAGAAAAGTGGTATAATCCAATAATTGCGGTCTAATAAGACAGATTTGTATTGTCAGTTATTTTGCAAACCTATCAATGGCGTTTATCTTGAAGGTCTTCTGTAGTTATGTGCTAATTTCTAAAGAAAACATGTATTTTAGAAACAAATAAACAAAAATTTTGAAAATAATGAATTATGGACTCTCTCTTTTCAATTTCACTAATTATTATAATATAAAAGTTTATCCGTAAAATAATTTAAGTATGGATACAAGGTTGTCTTAAAAATAAGCAAATGTTTATAAGTATAAAGGAGAACACAGCTTTTAATGTTTGTGTCTTAAAATTAATTAAAATATCTTCGTGGTAGATATACCGAATTAATTATAATTTTCCAGTGCTTGGTTCAGGTAAATAGTTTAATTACCATGAAATGGAAGTGAGACGTTAAAATGTCAACAAAGTTTTACGATATGACTCATTAAGAGCAGGCCACATAGCAAGCGGTCTTTGGGCGGGCGATGTTGTGCGAAATAAGCTTGGGAAAAGAGATTTTTTAAAGCCATTCAAAAAGACCGATAAATAAATATAATTTGACAATCCATACAGCAACATCTAGCCCTGGGGAAGCTCTAAGCTTGTATTATGGGTAAATTTACTAGACATCTGATAAATATAATAATAAATAGAAAATACATAATTGAAGCCAACTGCGTTAAATAGTTTGATGTCGAAAGAAAACAGTTAGATGGTTTTTGAAACCATAACGAAATAAAAATGTTACTCGAAAATAGTTGTTTATTTTTATATGTGTTGTAAATTTTGTAATGATAAAGAGAAGCTAGTCCACACACAAAAAAATTAATAAGTTATCCGTTCTTTTTACCGAGCCAGTTATTGAATATATTTTCATAATTTTGATCTAACTCATTAATAGGTGATAACTCTCAAATAAAACTTTAATGTGATATTGATGTCACTACCGATTTCTTATCGACCGAAATAGTCAAATATCAAACTAGTTTTAGGTAAGATATAAGCAGGTAGAACAGATGCTCGTGGAGGTCCGAAAAGTTCGTGAAAGAACCTTGGATCGGAAAAGATAGCGTAGGACGTCCACTAACTAGATGGACCGGCCTTTATAAGTTCAGCGGTTGTCAGTGGATGCAGGCAGATACAATCGAAATAACTAGATTCTTCTGTTATCGAGCCCATTGTAAGCTCTTAGCTTGTGTTACTTAAACTGACGTCTGATGTACTAACTGGAAATAAACATTACACAATGTTTAGTTTATTTTTATGGGTTAATTAATCTTGGTTTGGGACCAAGGGACAACATTCATTGAACAACCTACACAGTCCCTCAACGGGCATCGAACTCTGTACTTTAGCCCAGTGGACCAGTTATACAAAAATAATTCAAATAGCCTCTTTGGTATCTATAGAAAAATATTACACATCTATATAAATAAAAATGAATTGTTGTTCGTTAGTCTGATTAAAACTCGAGAACGTCTGAACGGATTTATCTTATCATAGTCTTGAAATGTTCGTGGTGGTTTAGGGAAGGTTTTAACACAAGAAAAAATCGAATAATTGCCGGGAAAAAAATTGAATAAAAACCCGTGCGAAGCCGAGGCGTGCCACTAGTAGGAAATAACGCTATCAACTTCGTTATGATGAAATTACTTTTAGTTCCAAACGCTGTAATATTTGGTACTTTAAATCACAATAAAACAATATTATACGGTTAACAGTTTTAATCTTATAAAAAAATAAAGAGTCCTTATAAAGTTAACTAGATCTTAATTATACCATCTGTGATTATACTAACCGTGTACTAAAGTTGAGGTTTTTAAGACCTGGAGTAAAGTACGCAAAATTGTAAGGTAGCAAAGAAAACGGTGCAATTATGTTCAATAAATAATTTTATTCGTTTACAACCTACTTACAGATAAGGTATTTACAAAGACTGGCTTCTTACAATAAATTACATCTTAACTAAGAACTTCTTGAATTTTGCCGTCAAATAAAAGTTACTCACAACATTGTTGTACGGTGGGTTTCGTTTGTAATTTTTTAATCGGAATGTAACTTTTTTTGCTTACTGTACAAAAATACTTCTCAAAGTTACACAATATTACAGTCAAATTATGAAATTATTGTCACTTTAAATTAAATGTATTTTTTATCATTATACAAAAATAAACTCAAAATTATACAATGTTACAGTCTAGCTATAAATCATAGACTCAAATGGTATTTAGATATTTGTCTTAAACATTTGCGAAATTTCTGTGAAAAAATATGGTATTATGGTAATCCATGAAGGATTTATTGATTTTCTTCAGTCTCATTTTTATTCTCACTTGCGCTCCCATTTATTCTATCCGTAAGGCACTACTGGTATTGACTAGATATACAAAAGTCTTTTCGTACATTCACAAATAAATGCAGTACTCATAAATAATGCACATATTTCGGAGGGATTTGTCCATTCTGATCTGCTTAACCTGAGAACAAAGAAAGGGAATATTAGTCTTGTTGGACTTTTTTAACGAAATCTGTTTAGGAAAAACACAAAAAAAAATTAAATTAAAAAAAAAAACAATACATAAGAAGTTAAGGGGATTATATAAATAAATACAAGTTTGAAATATATTTTTTCAAATGTTTAGAAAGAACATTTAAAGTTTAGGTAGTAGTAAAATTGTAGGTTGATAAAAATATGTAAAAGGTATTAGTAATAAAAAATACTTACAATGCTATTTCTGTTGCCACCAGGAAATTACATCAAGAAGTTCATCTTCATCCATAGAGCCAAGTTGCTGCTGCGAGGGCTCGTACCTATCCACCGCCGAGTACGACGAGGAGACTCCTGAGGAACACTCCGAAGGGGCCGGAGAATCTGCCTTCTCAGAGCAAGGAGAACCAGGCCCATAGAAGAACCCATCATCCATATCTAAAGACGTCATTGGCTGAGAATTACTAGGCGTGTTCTCTTTATCCCTAGTAATGCCCAAAGCCGCGTCGCTTTCGTCTAAAAGTTGCTGTAGGTATCTTATATATTCGACGACCATTCTCAGCGTGTCAACCTTGCTGAGCTTCTTGCCGGAGCCGCGCCTCGCACCGCCGGACAAGGCAGCGACCACGGAAGCTGGCAGGTGTCGTCTCAGCGCGTTGAAGCCGTCATTCACTTGCTTAACGCGGTTCCTTTCGCGGGCGTTGCGGCGGGCGATCGAAGCCGCCTGCGGGCCTGTGTACGGATTCGTCCTGAAATGCACTTTCTTCCTATACTGCAGGTTCGGAGTATCATGAGTCACGTAGTTTTTTTCAGGAGCCGGCGCGATTGGAACGTTCCGTTTCTCTGTTTTGAGGGTTGTATACGTAGGGACCACTACGTAGTTGGTCTGAGCGAGTTGTAGTTCTTGCAGCATCGTGTTTGTTTCGCGGCGCGTGCGGGGCGCGGGTTGTCGCGGGACGTGCGCTCGCGTCGGCGTCGCGGGCCAGAGTGCGGCCGGTGCGCGCGCGCTCGTTATATCACCTCACCTGCGCAAGCTGCAAAAAACATAAATTTCAAATTCTTCCCCTATTATTTTCGATCATCCCTTCCCTACGTGCGGGTTACCTGCCACGCGCGAGTTTTTTCTTTAGCATTAAACGTTGAATTAATAGTAATAGCATACCTAGAATTGAAGCTGGTTTTATAACTTGTTTAGCTAGCGAATTCGCAATGAAACGGTTAAGTTATAGCTTATCGGCTTGATTGGTTCAATAAATCAGTCTTTTGTGAATGCGTAACCATATCGATATGGGATCGAGGGATTCTTATTCGCTGGTCACAGATATCGATAATCGCATCTTTACCAGTAATATACGATGACATTCACATTTAATGAAAGCGATTTACAAAATTTGGTAGTAAACGGACCGGCCTGATAAAACTCTGATGGTCTGATTGCCGAAATGACTTGCTTTTAAAAAATGATTATTTTATAGGTAACTAAAGTATAGAATCTTAAGTAAGCGTTTTTAAATTATTGTGTTTTTACGATTTACTCGCACTTAATGTAGGTTAGTTCACCCAGATTGAGGCAGAGTAAAATGTACTCGGATATCTTCATCTTGATTTTCTTATAAAATTGAGGCTTTTGTGTAATAATAAGAAAAAATAGTACTCTACTTGTCACCAATTTCAAATAACGTTACACTGTTCTTAGACAAAGCCAATTTATCGAGATATGCTTTAGGTTATTTTACCGCAATAAAAATAATTTATGTTCCTAAAAAATTCGTAAAACAACGAGGTAGCGTTAAAAGCATAAATTAAAATCAAGAATTGCTTAGTAAGAAAACGAAATATCTATGTAGTTTATCAGCTACTCCCATAAAACAAGCTCTGCTTATTTTGGGGTTAGGTGATGCTGTGTGATAAGTCCAGAAATATTTGTTTATTTTATAATTCGTAAAAATAACAATTATTAAAATAATTTCTGAAAGGAATTACAATAATGTTAAACAAAGTTCTGATGTACAATCGAATGAGCTTTAAAAGACCCATTACCACTAAATAACAAAACTATACACATAAAAATCAATTATCTCGAAATTCAATCAATTAATTTATGTTACTCGTATTCTCACAGCATTTCATTAGAATTATGTGAAATTAAAATAACTCAACAAGTGTTTAATATATTCTTAAGAAGTATACAGTTATTACGTGTTCGAGCATTCGTTGAGTATTTATATTGTTTTAAAATAGACACTTGTCCCTTCAACATTCTTTGATCGTCTACAGTAATGCTGGGGCTACATTACTGGCTACAGAAATATCCGTGTTAATCTGGGGACACATTTGTAGGCTACGGCGAATCTTCATGTTAAAGCGATGAGTGTGGATAGCCTGTGTGGCCGGGTAGTTGAAACGAGTAGAATTTTAACGAAGACAATCAACAATCGTATTTGTCCAAATACGCTTTTCAACGGATATTGTTCCCCGATTATACATACATTAATTTATTGCGTTAATATGAAATACTTCTTTGTTTTTCAATAAATGATTGATTGGTTATTAGCGCATTCTCGGTATACTGTCACTATAGATTTGTCCAGTTAGATCGGGTGCATAGTACATTACAAGACCACCCCAGCAAGATTTGTCAGCAGAATCTACCGTGCTTCTAATCTTAGTTTGCCATAATGTAGACGAGAATATCCATAACATGTTTTGTACTGCAACATGAATAATGCCTGCTAATGTAGCGCCAACATTTATGAATGTTTGATTCAACATAATTTAAATTACATTAACAGACAACACTATAATCGAGTATTTATTATCATAATATCAAGGGAGCCGCCGATTATCGATAATTTAATACGTTAAAAATAAATATTTCATATATCTTTGACTTTTTTAATTTAAATTTCCATAACGGGAGTTTGCTATGACTGCAGTTGGGTAGGACACAATCATAGTCCCTTCAAGAATTTTGCTATACCTTATCGTATTTGCCTTTGCGGTAGACAAATTCTTTGGTGGAAAGATGACGCCTACCTGGTTGGCATCCAGCTCATCCATCCAGTCTTTAAAAACTGGATCATCTTAACTAGTGACAGAGACGTCTGGAAAGGAGGCAGAATAGGTCACTTTAGTAATAAAGATTCTTCTTCTTCTTCTTGGTTGAATTACACTTTACATTATGATGTGTCACGAATAAATCGTTTATTTAAGGATTACTGTTTTGTATGGTTGTGGTGTTGCCATTTAGGTTAAATTCAGTTTTATTTGAAAGTTATTTTTAGTTCAAATTACATTTGAAAAAAAATTAAATTCCTTCACTAATTCATCGAAAGGAACTTCGTTCCATCCGGGTGTCCCTTGACACCTCTCAAGTATTTGTGTAATAATAAATGCCTATCTTTCTTTCTTTCTCAAATAACAATACCAAAAAACAAATGCCTGCAGGACACACAAACATAAGTCCCTCCACAATTAACTCAAATAATTCCTGCTTAAAACACTTACCCAAATTACTGTTAACACAAATACTACCCGTTATTTCGAAGCTCAAATCAAACCATACTTCTGTCAAAAGTATTCAATACTCGAGCTTCTTATCCACTTAATGTCGGCTCTTTTGATTAAGGCTACCGACTGGACCAATCTTTGAATCAGATAATTCACATACTATTAGTTTGAATTTCCTAATTGAATATTTTGGGCTAATCACTGGTTGTTACTTTTTGTCGGGAAATTACTTTTTGGATTGAAAGTAGGTATTGGTTTCAGATGGTTACTGTTAGCATGAGATTGGTATTTTTACTGATTTCTGAAAAATTATGAGACTCTATTTCGGCGCTATTGTTTTTTGAATTGTTGATTAATCACTCATTTTACAGTTATAAAGTTTTTCGTTATTCCTTACTTATAGATTATTACAGGCTATTTTTTGTAATTTTTGTAATTGTTAATAAATAATTTTGAATACGATTATACTCGTAACACAAGTTGAAAGAGGTACTCGCGTATATTGGTACAAAATTGTACATTACCACAGATAACGATAAAAAATAATTTGTTTGCTCAAATCTTATATTGTTTGTAAAGAGTTGTAGGTATGTATATAATTATGTAAGGGCTCGTCATGTTCTGCCAAAGTCCTGAAAACAAATTGAAGTCAAAAGCATACAGATACTTATACTTATAGTTTACAATAATCAAGCAATACATACAATTATCTTAAGCTAAACTATTAATTTATGTTAATACAATTAATTAATGTCGAGTAACAATAAAATTACAATTTAAACCAACGTTTCAAACCTTAGTTTTGTAAGTTAAATCGCGAAATTTACAAAGAAATATAATCTACTTGTCGCCTAAAAAAATGTTTTTGACATGTAATAAAATCCAGGACCCTAGGTATAAAAGTAGAGTATGTTCTTACTTAGCCAATATGTCAAAAATAAATGTTATGAAATAAATGATTAAACTATGTTAAGCATGGAACACATGAGAGATAACCCTTAGATTTATTTCCCACGATAAGTTCAACACTAACTCCTCTTCTCTATCTGATAATTACTTAATTTCAAGACAGCAAAACAAACAAATTCTTCTTACAATCTATAACTAGATCAAAAGTGACTTTGCATCGGCAAGTCATCTAGTAAGTTAATACTTTGCACCCCGGGGTCGTGATTCGAACCGGATATGATGGGGAGGTGCTAATAGGTTCCGTAAATAACTTTTTTTATTTTTCAATCGTGTTACGATTATTGTAATGGGTCGAAAGGACCCTAGTTCGGGGTGAGGGTTAATTGAAGGGAAAATGGACAGGGTGGTTGGGGTGGCAATGCATAAAGATCATTTTATTTGGAATTATCAGAACTTAAATATTTAAAGAAATTACTCTTTATTGTACATCACAATATAATACAGACTGTACACAATGACTAAGAACATTGGAATACATAAGGTTAGCCTATGTACATATTTATATGAACATATATGAATACACAATCAAAGCTTCGACTACATCAGTGGCGCAGTGGGCGAGGGTCTGCTTGAGGCGCAAGATCATGGTCGCGGGTTCGATTCCCGAAGAGGGGTCAAGTGTGTGTATGGTCTGCAAACTCTTTCTCCTTTGTCTGGGTGTTTAATATGTATAACATAAATATCTATATTATGTAGGTATGTCTATTATATTAGGTATATCAGATGTCTAGTACCCGGAATACAAGCTAAGAGCTTACCACGGGGCTAGATGTTGTTGTGTGAAAAAGTGCATAGGACAAAAAAAGATACGAATCTTTCGAGTGTTTAAAAACATTATAGTCATAAGTTGTTAAGGACGCGTGATTCTACAAAAAGCATGAATGGTATGGTAGAACTTGCGTGCAGTCATAAATGCACAGTACTTTGCACGACAGCAAATATAATTCCCCTTCAACAAGTTGCCACCAGCGTGTCATTTACCATCTCGTAAGATAATTTAAAATACATAAATTATCATTGACATGTTTGCAGATGAGTTAAAATAAATGTTTTAAGTGGCTGCAACACTATTTAGTTTAACTAGTGGTTATAGTTGAAAGTAAACTTTACTCGTATTTATCAAGTAGTTCTGTTTTCTACTTTGCCTAGGGATGTTGTTGGTATTAGTTGTTAGTGGTCTTGAAATGTCACTGTATGTTTACTTTGTAAGTTTTTTTATTAAAAGACAAGGATTAAATGGTTTGTTTAAAGTAAAGGGATGCTTGCCTGAAGGCTAAGCATTTAGAGCATAAAACTATGGATTTGTATTTAAAAGAAATTAAGCCTATTCTGTAGCAACTGATAATGATCTATAAGGTATACATGAAGCGAATAATTTGTGCAATTTTCAAAGAAAAAGACGAATAATGATGGACATTAGCCTACCAAAAAGTTTTCTAGTTTTTTGGGTTTTTTTTCATGAGTTATAAAGCCGTTACCTTTATCAAGTTAATTTAGTTGGAGGACTTTGTTATTTCTTTTTAGTAAGGATGTAGGACAGTAATGACACAGTTGCTAGTACGACTCATTCGTATCTCTCGGCCTCGATTATAATGAACTCAGTTATACCTCTATAATAATTTGTACCTACGGGTTTCAGAACAGCTCAAACATCTAAATACAATAACTAAGACTTATAACGTTTAATATACCATGATTTGACGTTCACTAGTTTACGTCGTGATCTTGGCAACAGCGTCGCAATATCCTAATCAAAAACCGTCAAATCTTGGTATGTACCCGTTAAAAGAGTAGGTATTGTTAAAACTATGAGAATTTGAAACAGTTTCATTATAAAACAAACAAATTGACAATTTACAATCGGAAATTAGTAGAAATTACGTCCGATTACACGCCATAGCGAAATTACGGGAATGATTGAGATGGCACCGTGAGAGTAGGGGTGGGTGATTATGGGAAAAGTGTCATCTGTGAGTTCATGGTTCAGTGGTATGGGTGCTGGGCAATGGATTAATTTCGTTTTTCCAGTTGTTTTATACTACCGCAAAATATTACAATGAGCACTCCTCATATAGTTACTCATACTGCAAGTAAATCTAGTGGTACTGCTATATAATGCTCTGGTTTCAGAATCAATTGTTCGATCTTAAGTCTTACTAACAGGCTACAAGCACCTATTGTTATTGATTCACAAACAATAAATGATTATTACTGATTATAACCAATGTTTTTATTCAAAAAACTGAATAACTTCTGTAATAAGTTAACTTAGATATCATGGGGTGAGATTTTTAAAAATATAAATCTTTCTCCCGTAACAAAAACGTTCCACTAGAAATAAATATTAGGTCCTTACATATGAAATTGGCGTTTTGTATGGGAGGAACAAAAAGTCGAATATTTTTTAATATAATATATTTAATTAATCAAAGTATGAACCATTATTTTCTATGCACTTTTGCCATCTTATAGGTAGTTCATTGATCCCTTTACTAAAAAAACCAGTCGGACGGGAATCAATAAAATCTTTGAAGGCGATTTGGACTGCCCCATCGGAGTTGAATTTTTTCCCTTGCAAGAAGTTATCCAAATTTCGAAAAAAATGGTAATCTGTTGGAGCAAGGTCCGGGGAGTACGGAGGATGTCTTAGACTTTCCAATTGAAGCTCTTCTAATTTAGTAGCCGTCTGTTGCGCAGTGTGTGGTCTAGCGTTGTCGTGAAGCAGCAGTGGCGTGGAGCGATTGACCAGCCTAGGTTGTTTAGCCGCTAGCTTTTCCATCATGGTTTGCAATTGCTGACAATAGACATCAGCCGTAATAGTCTGGCCAGATTTGAGAAAACTGTAATGAACAATACCGGCACTAGTCCACCAAACGCTTACAAGTAACTTTTTTGGGGTTAATTTTCGCTTGGGGCAGGATTTGGCTGGCTGGCCAGGATCCAACCATTGCGCTGAGCGCTTCCGATTATCGTAAAGAACCCATTTTTCATCACAGGTAATGATTCGGTTTAAAATACCTTCATTATTGTGCCGGTTTAGTAATGTAACGCAGCAGTCGACGCGCGTTTGCCGGTTTGCTTCAGTCAATTCGTGAGGTACCCACCTTTCAAGCTTTTTAATCTTCCCAATTTGCTTCAAGTGAATTAAAACAGTTTTATCACTAACACCGCAGCCTGCAGCTAACTCGGACGTGGTTTGCGATGGATCCGCTTCCACAATAGCCTTCAACTCTTCATTATCAACTTGAGTCTCAGGCCGTCCACGGGGCTTGTTCTGCAAGTCGAAATTTCCAGAACGAAAACGTTGGAACCAAAAACGAACTGTGTTTTCTTTTGCAACACGACCGCCATACACATCATTCACCCTTCGAGTTGTTTCCGCAGCACTAGTGCCACGGCGGAACTCGTACTCGTAAATAATGCGATATTTTAAGTTTTCCATTTTGTAAAATGAGTGACGCAAACAGAAAAAAACAGAAGAAAAAAAACAAATGAATGACGATCATCGAAGCACAAATACATGAGTCTATAGCTGTACAAATTTGAATTTGGAATTCCTTACCAAAGAGGAGAAATTTGTGATTAAAGTGGCCAGTACGAAAAACGCCAATTTCATATGTAAGGACCTAATATTATATTATATTTTCATATTGCTCGACTTCGCCCACATCAACATAGTTCCGAAAAAAAAACATTTTATATCCAAGTACGCAATGAATTATATATGCAAATAAAATAATTTATTGAAATTATTTCTTAAAAAAGTAACAAAAGTTAAGTAGATACATTGAAGATAATCTACCAACATTTTTAAATGTACACTCATATTAACAAGGATTTATCTCGATGTATATACAATGCAGCCAAAACAGTAGTTACATTGTCATTTCCAACTCTGTCTAAGATTTAACATTCTGTAACATCACGCTAACTAACCGTATTACGAATAGGTAGCGACTATCAATCGATTGAAGATCTTAGATCGAACAATCTAATCGATAAATCATTTATATCACAGACATGCCGACTTACCACACAATGGAACTACCTGGTTCATATTTTGTGGATCATTTGATTAACGACTTGTTGAGTGAGTCTATTCATATTTAGTCAAAGGGTTTCGTATTAGGAATTAATAAAGGAATGATAGATTTTGACCACGGAACACTTTCTTTGATGTAGCGGATATTGTTATGTAGATCTAGCGGAAAGTCCGCTTGCTTAGCGGACAATATAAGCTGCTGAAGATACATATTTTACCGACTCCACATGGTATACATTTCATATAAAATTATTTTTTTTCTTCTGTAAGAATAATAATTTTAAAATAATTTACGAGTATTGTTGTAATTTTTAAACAGCTTTCTAATTTTAAAATAAACTCGCTTTAACTAAAATAAATAACTTAAATAGATTATTATATTTATTTATTAAATAATTTTTTAGTTAAAGCCAAGTTAGTAGGTTGAACTTCTCAAAATTTGGTAGTGTCCTTAAAAAGTATAGCTGTAAATTACTGACGGACACAGTGTCATTTTGTGCATCTGTTTGATATTTCATTTAAGTGTACGATAATTTACAAGGTACAATACTTGTACCTTAAGGACCTTTAAGTGACAATTTGCAAACTATCTCTGTTATCAAATCTTCTTAATTGCAACCTGTCATCAGGAAACGGATATTATCTATGTTATGTTTAATTTACTCTTGCAATTTGAGATCGGGTATAAACATACAAATACCGGAATATTGGAGTAAACTGTTCACGTCCGTAAATGTCGACCCTAAGTATATGTATAATATATTGTATCAATGTATTGTTAAAAAAAAAAAACCGTCCTTGAACGAAAAAGGGGTACTTAATTCGTTATTGTTCTATTTCATAGATCTCAAATTACAAAAATCTTAAATTACTTAACATTAGTTAAGATTATGAGGTACCAACAGGTACAACGGTGGATTCCACGGCGATCATGGTGCATGCAATTGCAATATTAGAAATAACTTATCTTATGATGTTTGCTATAAAGTTTACACTTTAATTGATACATTATTTATAGTATTAAAAGAATCCTCCGTAAAAAGTTCTACACACAACCCTAAAATCAGTAGCGAGTAGCGATAATTATTGTCTCTAATGCGCTCGCCTACAACAATAATATTGGGTTCAATTTGTAACTACACGAGGCAATTTAACGTACCATCTAGGGTCTCCACTACTTCCCCGATAAGGCTACTGGTTGAACTGGTTTTAGGGTTGTGTGTAACCCACTTAACCTCCAGTCCGCTAAATGTGTATACTAATATAACTAGGTGTGATATATGGCGATGATTCGCGGTTTTGTAACAATATTTTATGTACTCTTTTGTTTGTTTGAGGGTCAAAAACGAAAAGATGGACAAACGGACCGGCGGTGTTCGTGATTTTAAAAGATCCCGATTCAACCCTTATTTATTTATAAAATGAGGTGTTACCAATTACTTTTTAAATATGAGTCTTTCTATGTTATTTATTTTAATGTTTTTTTGAAAATGAGATTTACTTTATAGCTTACACGAATTATATCGTGTAAGCTATAAAGTAAATCTCATTTGTGTCAACCTGTAATAGTAAAATTGTTAAATAAACATCTTGTCACTAGTCATTTATACAAATATACAACTAAAAAACGTTATACCCCGAAAGTGTTATTACGCTAAGTTTTACGTAAAGCTATTGTAAATTACAATAATTTAATTTTAATTTCAATGTTGAATACATTTGAAATGATCGCATGCTTGCTAAAATGTATGGCATTATAACATTATTTTAAACAACACAATTACTGAAAACTGAAAAGCCAAACTTTATAAAAACTAATAAAAAGCAAAACAGATATTTTATAAGATCTTCCGTTCCGTTACAAATTAAGTTCCGATTAAACTGATCTAAAACATGAACATACCTAAATATTCGCTAATGAAATACAGTTAAAATACCTTTGATAAATTACAATCGTTTAGTACTGTCAAAATCAAATTGCCTATAAAGAAAGCTCGCGTGCTAATCTTCTGTAATGCTTCGCTTGATGGAGTGTGAACAAGGACGCATGTTTTGACTCCTATTGATGTTTGAATTTTAAATATTTATCATAAGTGTATTTAATTATTCATTATATTTGTCGGCAATTAAAGAAGCGAAGCATGTTTTAATGGGGCGGCAACGAAATTTTGTGTTTCCTGTCATTGGTTTGTTTTAAATGGTAATTATAGTCATTTATGTAATGTATTTTGGTTACTGTATCCTGATTCTGCAGTCCAATAATATATTAAGCGAATAATATATCAATTTGTTAGGTACATTGCACAAGAATCTAAGATACTTATACTCACTAAAACCCGCTACATAAATGTCCTGTCAAGAGACAGTGAAATAAAAGTGACAATTTGTTAATTGACGTATTTGAGACAGATGTACTAAAGATACAGTATAACATGTCACTCGACTGTAAATGACACAGAGCTACAATTGTGTAATTGACACTATTACTTGTTTAAAACTCTTGTTAGTAGATTTAGTGGGGTGGAAATAGATTTATCTTATACGTACTCCTCCGGCTTAATTATTAATTTTATTTTTGTATTACATATAATGTTTAAATAACTTGACAATATCTTGATGGGAATATCTTATTATTGTGTTTTGTTAGAACCAAGATTAGTTAGTTTAAATGGATTATCTGTATTAGTTATTAAATAAATAAATAAATTAACCTTACATTATTATTAAATTCTTTAAGCATATTCGGTAGGTCTGAAACTCGGCTACTATCTATTTTTTGTCAGCAAAAAAATAACAATTTATTAAGGCTCATGCTTCGGCAACATCTTCTGTAATATTGTAATAAAAAATATCTAAACCGAGCTTCAGTTTGTATTTATTCATAAATGAATAAATTTTACGGCAAAAGATTGAAAAAAATTACAATAGTGTAAACTGTTGAACAATACTAATGACCTATTTAGGGATCTTTATCACCGTGACTAACGAGGTGCTGTTAACTAATAAAATAATCGTAGCTTGTTTGTCGGTATGGATATATACAGCGTGATACAACAGTGTGATAGGAGGCTGCGTGAAATATCACAGTATCTGTCATGCGACAAGCAAGCTATGTTAGACTGAAATTTATGTTCTGAATTTGAAAGTATTTTATATAAAACAATCATTTACACCATATAAATTAGTTTCTCGAATTATTCGTTTCTTCTTCGTTCTGAATTTGAAAGTATTTTATATAAAACAAAGATTTACACCATATAAATTCGTTTATAATCACTCTCTATTTATCTATATTGCTGTAAACGGCAATAAAATTAGAAATAATTAACCAAAACCCACCTTCGGCCGCCCTATTCATTTTGCCTCTCAAATGCCATTGCAATGGCAACCTCAATCTGTTGACTATAGACTGAAATCCGTGGATGTGGATCACTAGGTGACTCCTCGAGCAGTCCATGTATGAAAATAAAGTTAAAAGGAAATGTTAAATAAAACTATATAAAACACTTTACTTTATATCTGTTTTACAAATGAGAATACAAAAATAAAATAAAAGTTTTGTTTAGTTACATATGAATTCTATTTTTAACCAAAACGTGTAAAAGAAGCAGTCCCAGCTATTATAAACACCCTGTATATAATTTCCTTCCTAAATGACCCAAATATAATCAACTAGGTTTATTTATTGCAGCAGGTCCCTTCTAGTAAAATACGACATACTAAACGGAACTAGGGTTATCAATGATTTGCGTGTTACAGCTCAACATTTTTATTTCTAACGCTAACGAGATTGGTACTGTGTTGTTTAGCAGTTAAAATTTTGGTACAATTTAAAGTTGTAAAATAACTCAATGGTAATAATTTAAATAAAGCTAAGGACCAATTATCTAACTCTGTAAGATAAACTTAGATATCATCCAATTCGGAATTTTGTTAAAAAAGTTTTAATTCTAAACAATAAAGGTTAGTAACAATAATACCTTATTTGTTAATAGGATTCCACTAAGATGTTATTTATAAAAAACATATTGTTTTGTTTTGTAGGTACAAAGCTTTATTTTCAAATTACCTATAGTTCAAATATCTGACTTAATAAGATTACTTTCTCTCTGATCTCTGATCTGATATTTGAACTGTAGGTGATTCAAACCATCCGGTACTGGTTTTTTTAAGTGATTCAAATATAAAATACACATAATATTAATACTTAAAACGGGTAACATACCATGATTTGACGGCACCCGTTTCAAGTTTCAATATTGTTAAAAACCATTTTAAGTTAAGAAGTTACACAAAATATACTTTGACTCGCATACTGTGATTTGTCTAAGAATAAAAAGCTTTTATTTCGTCACAATCACAATAATATACATAAATGAACATAAGGTTAGAACTACACTACCTACTACTACTGTATAATACATAGAAAAACGACTCGACAAAAAATTTACTTCCCATCGACTTAAAAAAACTTCAAAGCTTTAGACAAGTAACATGTGTTCAAGCGGATACATGCAAAACAATCGACAATCGCCCGATAAACTTTATCTTTAATTCGACTGTCGATGTCGTGTCGTGTCGTGTCAATGATCGGAGCGGTCGAATCTCGGCCACAATCGGCGAGATCCTGACGTCGGACGTCCAGGCTGACGTCTGACGTCTGAAGTCACGTCAGTGGACTTCGGTGTGGGAACAGAGATGCGCTGATAATGGTGCTTGCAGTTTGTTTTTGCCCGTGGTCTAAAATATTAAATGTGTATTTTAATACCTGCAGTAAAAATTGTATCTTATTCTAATTTTAATTGGGCAAACCAGTTTAGAAAAGATGTCAAATAAACAGAAATGTACAAAAAAAAAATTTTAGGTTACTTTTTATAAGGAAATGTCCTACCAATTTTACAAGAATTTACGTAGGTATAAACAAACTTGAACGATCATCATCATTCTCTTGTTCTTGTCCCACATTACGTGGGGTCGGCACAACATGTTTTTTCCTTCCATTTTCCTCTGTCACTCGTCATCTCAATACTCACTCCTTTCTTACACATGTCATCCTTCACACAGTCCATCCTTTCTTTGGCCTACCTCTTCCCACAAAAAAACAAACTTGAACGATATTTATAATAATTATCAAGTAATTTTCGTTATCATGATAATATGACGACTGGTTAATTATATATTATATATTTTTTTATGGTAATGTTATTTGCTCTGGAATAAATAATTGAATCCGTAGGTACATAAAAACGCTCGTTTAAAAAAATGCGAATTCTGACTGACAAATATAATTGAATTGTCTAAGACGCCCAATAAACCTACTTATGCCTTATTTTACGATTAATAGAGAGATAAACAAGGGTGAAAAGATTTTATTCAACTATTAATAAGCAGATTTAGCACAAATTTCGATAATTTAGGTTTTCTTAACCTCCTCTTAGATTTTTTTATATCAGTATAAAAAATCTTTATGAATGCTGGGGTAAGAAAAGTGTATTTTACTGGCCATCATTGTGTAAAACCACGTCACAAAACCGTAGATCAGCCTCAAGCTTACATCAATGGTTTTACGAGCTGACAGGATTAGCATACACTCTCACTATCACAATCTAGAATAAATTCTGCCTATGTTGTATCTATAAATGTGAACAGGACTTTCAACAGCATGTTCATCATAATCGTGTAGGGATATGTATTTTATAAATGTATATTTTGTAATGAAAAGTAAACATGCCACGCTGAATAAACGAGAATGTATCGTTGCATTACTGACTTTGGAACCTATATTCACAGATATCAATTGAAGAAAACTCGCTTACAGTTTGTCTTGTTTCACTTAGGTATTCGAGTTGCTCTTTAGACGGGTCACTACTATGTCGAATAACTTTTAAGACGAGTCGATAACTAGTCACCTAGAGTTTTAGACCAGTTAACTCTGGTAGACGAGCTGATTATTAGAAGAATTGATTCAAACCTTATTTATATTAATTTATAAGCTAAAATTGATGGAAAATTCAAATCTCGACATTTCAAAAGCTAATTTACAATCAACAATTAAATAGTAAAAGATTTTATTACTAAAATTATTAGCATATTTAGTGTTAAAGACAATATCATTAAATTGATAACATAAAGGTACATTTTAGAAGACCTTTATGTTATCAATATAATGATATTGTCTTTATCTAATGTCTTTGACTTTCTAATGGCTTTATTTTTTTTTTTAAATATTTTTTTGCCTTTTTTGTTTATTAACAAGTCTTTGACTATTATCGACCATCGAGATGGTTAATATCTCATTAATTACAGCAAACAAACTTTTCAGTTAAAATGAGTATTTAATTTTTCAATCAATATATTTCCCACTGCTATGACACAAGGACTTCTCCCGTGCCGAGAGAGGTTGGGGCTTAATTTAACACCCTGGCCAAGTGCGGGTTGGTCAATGTCACATGTCCTTCAAACTCTTCAAAGTTCTCAGAACATGCCTTGTTCCTCGCAATACTTGTCTATTCCTATTTTTCATATTACTTGCTCTTCCCTGTTATGTTTTATACCTGAACAATAATAATTATCAATTCTAATATTATCAAAGTTAAACTTAGTATCTGTTTAATGTTTACTAATATATTCATAATAATATCTTCTCACACAATCTTCTTAAAATTACTTGAGACTACGTTAAAAAAAATTGACCACGGGGAAATATTATTCACAGTTCTCATTTGATAACCAAACAAACAAACCCACACAAAAACTGCGGTAGCAAATTCTAAAGGAACGATCTTGTTCGCAGAAACAGAGCAGCCCCCCAAGATATGTGTTCAGTAGTAACTGTGAGGCTTAATAATGACGTTGGAAGACAACATTTATTGTATAAAACGCAGTGTTTTCGGTTATTAAAGTGAATGTTTTAAAATATTGATGCGCAAATTCTGGTTAATGGTTGAGTCCCGTTGTGCGCGTGGCGGGCGCGCGACTCGGACTTGCCGAGATAAGGCGGCTTCCATACGTACCTTCTCAAAAAAAATATACATTTGAATTGAGAAACATCCTCCTTTTTTGAAGTCGGTTAATAAATAGCTATTGCCCCAATTATAACATTTTATGCTACAAATCGCGTTATATTGAACCAAGCGATCAAGTACAAAAATGTCTCTTTAGTGTCAATTTGATTGTTTTTTGAGCGGTTAATCGAGTTTAGCTTGATCTGATCGCATTAATATCCAATGGTGAAATCGTGTCTTAGCCACGCAAGGGATAGTAGACATTTTATATAATGTCATATAAAAACCTTTGTACCAACAATTTTTGCATTAATTGTATATTATAAGAATCTTGGAAACGGTTCCAGCAATTTTAATAAAATTTCTTACAAATCTATCTAGAGGTTTTATATAAAACAAAATTCTCTATAAGTGTACTTTACATTTACAGGGAAATTTATAATATATTTGATAGGTCCAGGTTTCCTATTATATAATGGAAGTCCTTTTGTCATACATATTTGGCCAAATTTACATGACTGTGGCTTTTCGTTATTTTTAAAATAAATATAAAATTAGATTTATATAATGTTACATTAGATTCATTTGTGTGCAAAAATAATTTATGCTTGCGGTATTATAGCGTTGTAAATTAAATAAAATTATAATATCACTTTTCTTGTATGGGAGCCCCTTAATTTTTTATTCATTATGGTGTTCTTAGTATTTGTTGTTATATCTGGTGACAGACAGACTTAGTAATAGGGGCCCGTTTCACCCTTTGGTACGGTACCCTAAAAAACACATCTAAATATCAGAGCTTCATCTAGAAAAGAGTTATGCCAACCGCCGACCATTATAATGATTTACGGTCTGCGATTAAAACCATTTCGTAATAAATATGTCAGGCGAGCAGTTATAAGCGACTAGTTTCAGTTCGCAGCTTTACCTGCTAACTTTTTTGATGGAAAATGTGTTTATAGTTAATTGCTTAGCAATGCAAATGTCAGTATTTATGAATTGTCATACCATGTTTTGTACAAAATTCATTCTTAAAAAAAATTCTAATACCTTAATATTTTAAACTAAAATACGTTCTATATTAACAGATAAAAACATAATATTTGTTTATAAATAAATACCTTTAATTTACCATTTTCATTAAAAAAACCCATCCGAGGCTTATCACGATTCATTTACCTACATTTATTCTCCAATAATACTAAAATTTTGTTTGGGAATTTAGTCCAGTTATTAGAAAAACACACAAGGACTCATAAAACCGTCACAAATATGTATATTAAAGCGAAGTGATTGTATATAAACGTAAATTAATATGAAAAAAAAATGAAAGACCAAATATAAAAAAATATATAAATTATATAAATAGCCGTGTTGGCTAAGTGGGAGGACACTCGACTTTCATTCCGAAGGTCGTGGGTTCAAACCCCGCCACGCACCTCTGGATTTTCTTCTGGAGAAATTTATGTGCGCTTTAAACACGTGCTTAAACGGTGATGGCAAACATCGTGAGGAAACCGGCATGTTCTGAGAACTTTAAAAGAGTTTGAAGGACATGTGACATTCACCAACTCGCACTTGGCCAGCGTGGTGAATTAAGGCCTAATCTCTCTCGTCAAGAGTGAAGTCCCTGTGTCCCAGCAGTGGTAACGTAATTGGGTGATGATGATGATATAAAATCAACTTTATTTCCAAATATTCATACATTCGCTACAAACAAACTTTCTCCTTCAGCAGCTGGCAGTGAGGAACGCCGTGTGTAGGCGCCTTAGTCCTTAATTACGCGAAGGCACAGCAAAGGCGTTATCAAGTAAGAATGTGCACGCGACAACGTTATTAATAATGTAAGTGCGCGCGCAATTACACCTGCCCTGAAGGATGGTATTAACCGACTTATAAAACGGAGAGTTTCTTATTCAACACATAATAATATGTATTTTGTTCTATGATACTAAACTTTTTCAGTGAGAGATTTTAATGTTTTTTTTTAATGAATGCTGTTGCTGCTATCAAATTTGGCCTATTTATATTTGATATCAATCGCTCCAGTAATTTTTCGGTTTTTTAAATTATTTACAATATTTTATAATACAATATTTAAGCAGATATTGTATAGAGTACAGCAAATGCGTTATCAAGTAAGAATGTGCACGCGCTAACGTTATTAATAAAGTAAGTGCGCGCGCACTTACACGTGCCCTGAAATATTTTTTAAGCGACATGTAGATGGGAGGGTTTCTGATTCGACAGCCTATTTGTTAAGTTTTATGTTAGTTAGGAACTTTTTTATATGTGAACAAATTTGAATGATTATTTTACAGGAAAGCTGCTGCTCGCAAATTGAGCTCATTGATAATTTATACGAATCCCCAGTTATATAGTAAATCCCTAATATTTCATACGAGAAGAGTCTAGAGTATAGTTTTTTAGATCTTTGGGGTCTATTCTCTTCCGCATGGATTGAGTATTAACATATGCGTGCTGTAATTAATATTGTTAGCGTGCGCGCACTTACACCTGCCCCGGACTACCGGACAGAAGATTATTTTTCCCGACTTACCGCCCGGACGAAGAAGGAAGGTTTTTATTAAAAGAGTGATTTATTTTTAAAGTGTGTTTGCTGCACCTAGACCTATTTTCGAGTAAAACTAGAAAAAAAACGAAACAGTTCTAAATTCTATGACAATGCTGTCAATATCTTGTTGAGTTTTCCTTGACCAGGCTATATATCTCCAACAGGAGGAGATGGAGGCAACTAGAGTTAATCTGACTCTGCTGGTGTGCACCACCGAGATGAGTGCTAATTGAGGGAAATTGAAAGTTGGGACTTTAATTTCGTTCTATTCTATTTTAGGCACAAATGGACATAACCGTACATCTGCACAATTTAATAATTTTTACCTTCTCGTCTCACATTGAGATAAATGATTACGCAATTCAATGGTCTTAATATTTTTGTGGAATTTCACAACAGAACGAGCAGTAAGTAAAACTAATCCATTGATTTACTTGCAATTATATCGTTGTTCATTCATAATCAAACATAACCAATAAACAACATAAAACAAAGTTGCGTTACTTTGACAAAGTCCGAGTGACGACTAAAATAATTCCCGATATAAAAATATGCACTTAATTAAAACTGCACCTGCTTAATGCAGTTGGCTTCGACTGGTAACACCGATTCATTTAATACATGAAAGTGCAATGAAGATATTTGTAACACGTGTGTTGGTTTGACTGTGAGCTCTTTGTCTTAAGCTTAAGTAGAATTCAATATTTGCGAATAGTAGTTTTGTGAACTCAAATTAAGCAACTCATCACCGATTTTATCATTGGAAATTTAAACGCATTAGATCAGGCTAAGCTCGTTTAACCGTGTAACATTTACATTTTTCAATACAAATTTTTAAATGGTTAAAATATCAATAAAACTCGACTTGTAGCATTAAAAGTTGAAATTGGGGCTTAACACTAAAAAAAGGTTTGATTTGTACATATACGTATATTTAATTTGTACTTATTACTAAAAACAACAACAAGAGACACCTACCATCAGGTGAGATTGTGAAAAATATAGATACCTACATTAAAAAAGAAAAGCTATCAAAGACAACGTAACCATGGAGATTTCATGGAATCGAATCATACCATAACAAACTTTGATGGTTCTTTGTCCAATTGTAACAATGTAGTATTTCTATCGGTACCAACTGCTTTACCAGATTGAAATTGTTGCTGAAAATACATATGACAGACCTTAGGCAAATTAGAGATTGCGTTAAGGTTAATTATAATATAAGTTGTATTGTGCATACTGACTAGGTGAACGGACCATGACTTGGTACAGGCAAAGTTATGGGAAGGCCTATGTCCGGGAGAAGACCTGTCTAACCTCCATGGTAGAAATTTGAGTTTTTATGTATAGCTTAAGGTTCCATTGGCCCGTTTGCGGCGTAGAATTGATAGACTGGCGACAAATTACCGCTTTCGTAGAAATATTCAATAAGGTCAATTAAAATTATAATCATCGATTGACTTACTGCTGGGACGAGGGGAAGGAACGCAATTCTGATCGACGTAAGGCAGATGTACAGAAGCACCTGCCTTGACATATCTCTTGTATTCAAAACTCGTCTTAATACTGAGGGGTTTAAGATCCAATATGGGGTAAGAGAATCCTTGGTTTTGACAGGCAGCCATCATCATCATCTGATTTAAATACGGAAAGTAAGGGAAAGGTTATGAAACAAAATAACCAAAATAATAAATCTGTAAGGCATTAAATTAAAACTTCTATGTAATCTACGTAATCGCATCAGGAATGAGCTGATACGGTGGGTGACCAACTATCCAAGCGAATCAGCTAACTAAAGTGGAACTGGGCATGGACAGTACATGTTGAACGTAGAACAGATGGCCGGAGAGTTCTCGAATGGACACCACGAATCAGCAAACGCATCGTTTGACGTCCACCAACTAGATGGAGGGACGACTTAGTGAAGGTAGCAGACTCGCGGTGGTTACAGGCTACCGACCAAGTCACTGGAAGTCTTATAGGGAGGCCTATGTCCAGCAGTGGACGTCCTAAGGCTGGAATAATGATGATGATGAATCAAACTGGCTTTAAGGGAAACGGAAACACAGCGGTTTTATTGAAAGCGACAACTACAACCACTCTTGTCTTCAAGACAAGAGTGAATTGCAAAGGTACTTGCTAGATCTTAGTATAATAAAAAATATCTATAGAATGTATGTACCTATATTATATTAAGTATATCAGATGTGTAGTACCCGTAACACAAGGTT
Source organism: Gymnoscelis rufifasciata (assembly GCA_929108375.1). NCBI lineage: Eukaryota > Metazoa > Arthropoda > Insecta > Lepidoptera > Geometridae > Gymnoscelis > Gymnoscelis rufifasciata. Next base: position 2,258,560 of record OV815302.1, on the reverse strand, counting down.
TTTAAATTTTATTGTGTGGATTGTTCGGAAATATTTATTTATTTAGTGAATCATCCTAGTCCTCATCGTTACTTTACTTTATGATGTGGTCTAAAGAAGGGTTGTTTACAGTTTATTTATTACTGAGAGTAATTTTAAAACACCGATGGTCCGTTTTAAAAAAATACTAACAAATAACTCTTAGTGCTCGACTCGATTGGCAAAATACTTTCTCATCAAACTACCTAAGCATAAACTCAACTCCCGGCAACTTGCTTTTAAAAGCTGAACTTAAATTACACGCTTAGAAACTAAAAGGAAAAAGTATTGATAATTGATATTCGCGAGTGGGTATAGCGATTATTTTATAAATTACGCACAGAAGACGAAGTTTAGCTGTCCTAGGCGTAATAGTTACGGCATTTGCACACTGGTTTTAGAGTTGATGCACTGTGTAATTAGCATTTACTATGTATGCCGAAAGGGTGGGAAACTTAGAGTATCTATCTATGGTAAGGTGGGAACTAAAGCTGCATAGAACCTACTTGAGTTTTCTAGAATTTCGAATTGAGAATACAATTTGTGTTTTGCTTAGATGTTCTGCTTTGAACTTTATGTTTTTCCATAGTGTTATAAATCTCTTTTGAGGTTGATTTCAAATTAAGAACACTGTTTATGTTTTGCTGTGGTATTCTACTTTTTTTAAATAGTGTTAAAAATCTCTTTTTAGATTGATTTCAAATTGAGAATACTATTTCGGTTTTGCTTAGATGTTCTCCTTTGACCTTTATGTTTTACATAGTGACAAAAAACTCTTTTGAGGTTGATTTGAATTAAGAATAGTGATAAAAAAATTCCTTAGTTGCAACTTATATTCAAATAGGTATGTAAAAAAAATATAATTCCATAATTCCTCATTTCACTACTATGTAAATTACGTTATTCGTCTCCAATTTTTTGAGGTGCTAAAGGCGAAACGATTCACTAGACTGAGAGGTGGCGCTAGGTTTAGTTATGATAAATAAATACATTATACAAAAACTGACAATATCTTTATAACGACCTTGTGGTTCTGCTATGATGACAAATATTTTAAAATTCACCATTCAATAAAACAATCACGCGTTATTTAAATCGGAGTTGATCACTGGTTCAAGATAATCCAGTTCTTCTGTAGGTTACAAAAACTGGTCTGTTTACAAATATGTATACATTTTAAATGTATACATTTTAACTTCTGCTGTCGTCTTATCTTTGCTTATTGTTTAATTCTTTGAATTATAATGATTTGTAAATAGGTGCTAATAAAATAACTAACATTTAAAGAATTTTATTTTAATGTCAACTACATTAAAATAAAATTCTTAAAATTATATGGTTACTAGCTGACCCCAGCAAACGTTGTTTTGCAAAATGAAAAAAAAATGTTTTCCGATTCTCAGACCTACTCAATATGTTCACAAAATTTCATGAGAATTGATCAAGCCGTTTCGGAGGAGTACAGGACAGGAGTATATGTAAGATTAAAAATATATGACTTGATATTTAACGTTAGGTTAATTTTTTTAATGAGCGTGTCTCATGTTTGTTTTTTTAATGAGCTTTGTGTAACTTGCTTAAACAAAGCTTGAGACTTAAATAAGGCTTAAATAATATTTTTTATATCAAAAATATAAATTAATACTATTCTCAAAACCAGTACGTTGCTAGACTATGTCGGTGAAGGTCCGACTGAGGTGCAAGAGATGCGTGTCCAATTTTTGGTTTTGGCTCTGGGTCTTTTCCAAGTATTTATTACAAAAAAAAGTATTAATGTAGTAATTTTCAGTCTCTCATAGTACAATCTCTTCTTAGTTTAGAGTTAGGTGATGCTGTGTGATGTTACCGGGCGCTAAGATAGGCTAAAATAAACGGTGACTTGAGCTGCAGAGAGAGGAACTTCCTGACGATACGCGCCGAGTCCAGGAGTACTCCCTTCTGAATCTAACCTTTGATCTCTGGTGTTGGTCGAGATTCTTATCTATAAGGCCACTAAAAGACACGATTATCGGGACGATAGTCGCCAACTCCACGTCCCTCATGGTGACAATCTCGCGGGCCAAGTCATTATATTATTATTATCATTATGTAGAGGTCTGATACTCACCAATAAGTCTCCATTTGATAACGATATTGTTATAATGACCTGGAAAGCTATAATTGCGTCTGTGATATTATAACGAATTCAATATTCAACCCTTAATAATATTATACACAATTCTCAAAAAAATAACGAAATCTTCCAACTTTCAGGTTATGTTATCGAATTCGCTAAGCGGTCATAGACACGAGAATTGCCTTCCAGCATACATTAACGAGTTGTCAGTTTACTAAATCATCCGTCTATAATTTTGGACGATACGTTTGCCGATAAGCGGACTTCATTCAAGAACTTATAAGCACTAAAGCTTTTCTTTTCTCTGGACGATATGGTTATGTGCTATGAATTTAGGTAATTTTACTTCAACAATAATAAGCTTACGTTTATCTATCTTTTATTTACTATCTATCTACTATTACTACAATTTATGCATATCAAAAGTATTTATCCCTAAGATATTAAAGGTACTAAAACTAATCTAGCTTACAATGCAAACAAAGATCAATAAACCAGCCGTTATCTGTATAATTACATGTGTTAAATTAAGTTCGTTGTTTGAACATCGCAATAACAAATTTAACCCTTTAGGACATGATTAATCTGAGAGTATATAAATCAGAATTATCGATGAAGCTTACGCAAAGCTCGGATGTAGCGATTTGCTAGATTGAATTAATTGCACGGGGGGTTTTTACTTACTCTCTACGAGGTTTTGATTATCACTTTTGTCGTGGTATAAATAATGAGGAGCTATGGATAGGCCTTAGTATTTGCAATTTGGAATATTCATCATAACCATCTTCCTGACCTTATCCAACATTACGTGGGGTCGGCACAACATGTTGTCACCCGTCATCTCAATACTCACCTCTTTCTTATGTCATCTTTCATACAGTCCATCCATCTTTTCTTGGCATTGGAATATTTATTGATAGAAATTGATTATTTTGTAATTTGATAAAATTTATGGATATCATTTGTCTTGGCATCGCTTTTTGATGATGACTTCGTTGATCAGAATACCGAAAAGAAACCGAGTTACCATCATTGCAGTGCGAAACGAGCCGTTCTAAAAGAGCATTCGGGCGATGTATAGTGTTCTGACCAACTCGCGGTATGAAATACTCGTTAAAATGGCATTGGGCAGGTCATTATAGCACGCAAATTAGATTGCCATCGGGATCGTCAAGCACTTGAGATATTAAATAAAAACATCATGCAATTCGTTGCATGGTAATAACGTGTTCAATTTTGACGACCTCTGTGGCTCGGTGAGCGAAGGTCCGACTGAGGCGCAGGAGGTTGCGGGTTCGATTCCCGCCGGGGACCAGATTTTATACGATCTACAATTTCTGGTTTCGGGTCTGGGTGTTTTCTATGTATCATATGCATGTATTTACAAAAAAAAAATGTATCTATGATGTAGTATATCAGTCACCTAACACCCATAGTACAAGCTCTGCTTAGTTTGGGGTTAGGTGATGCTGTGTGAGTAGTTCGGAAATAAAATATTTAATATTTAATTTAAAAAGGAAGAAGATTTCTTCAACACGATGAGTGAGTGTCCCCGTACACTCCCACTTTTTAAAACAACGATTCACTCCCACGATTTTTTAAATAATTTCATTGATTTCTTAAAAAAGCCGTGTTGGGTAAGTGGGAGCATATTCGACTTTCATTCTGAAGGTGGTGGGTACAAACCCCAACACGCACCTCTGGATTTTCTCCTTGAAAAATGTATGTGCGCTTTAAAACACGTGCTTAAACGCTGAAGGCAACATCGTGAGGAAAGGACATGTGACATTTACCAACCCGCACTTGGCCAGCGTGGTGAATTAAGGCGTAATCTCTCTCATAAAGAGAGAAGTCCCTGTGTCCCAGCAGTAGGAACGTTAATAGGGTGATGATGATGATTTCATAAACCCCTTACAACACTTTCTCCCCGCCATCCGGCAATAAGCAAAAACAATTAGCACTAACCATTACGTAGATGGGAGATACGGGTCGTCTCTAGCCGTAACGTGCAGTATTGCGAGTGCAAACATCGACTCGGGCCGTAGGTATAAATCGATTGGTCAGTCTTTGATGATGTCAGTGATAACACTGGTGTATGGTATTGTGTCTGGATTGGGGCAAACGAGAGATTATTTAATTGTTTTTTTTTAATACACAGAAAGGCATTGAATCTGGACATTTGTTGTATAAAGTGCGCAGATATTAATACTAAATTTGTTGCTATTCACGCCACGGCGTTGAACGTGCTTTAAGGATTATTCCATGGGAATAACGTATTTTAATAAAAATATAGTCTACAGTCTTCCTTAATAAATAGGCTATTTATCAGTGTAGAGCGCGTTCAAAAAACAAACTCGTTAACTTTGTAATATAGATTATCAGCATGCACAAGATCCATTTAGTTGGTATTAACCAAGGATTAACCATTTGGTTAGGTTATTTCGTGTTTTTTTATAAGTCGAAAGGGGAATTCAGAATTAACGTAATCGCAAAATATTTCTATACCGATTTCCATTGAATGAGGAGATTCTCTCATTCAGACCAACACTTTTTTTATGTTTGGTATCTCATAGCTTTTTATCTCCAATTAATTTACTTAGACAATTAATTTTAATTATTTATTAGTTTTTTTCACATTTCTAAGCATACTCAGTGTATTTATGGAAATAAATGTTCTTACATTGAGTTTGACTCCGTAAATCAATTTTGATGTTTCTCTTATTATAAAAAAAAATTGTTTCATTACAAACTGATGAGAATCACTCTAGTATTTATAAAAACATCCTTATTTTTATACTTAAAGTTGTTTGATTTCAATAAAATTGATCTTTTTGCATTTTTGCATCGCCCGTTTGCGCATCCCGTGGTTCTTTACAACTAGCATGTATTTACTTTTTGCCGTAGTATCGTTTCGAATTAGCATAGATTATGCTGTGATACAATCTTCGATAGTTATTGGGTTTTTTGTTAATAGTAACTGTACTGGTCGTTAAAACTATTTATTATAAGGCTTTTATGAGAATTTTCGTACTCCTGCTAGCTGATGGCACCTTTGCTAAGCTTGTAGTATAATGATAAATACCAATAATTGGATTCGTGTGTCGTCTCTACGTATTTTTCGTTGAAGTATCAATTCATTATCATCAGGTGATGATAATGAATTGATTTTGGGAACGTTAATAAGGTTATTAACGTTCCCACAGCTGGGACACAGGGACTTCTCTCTTGACGAGAGAGATTAGGAGAAGTATCTAATTATGCGACTAAAGTTATCTGTGCATAAGCAACCCTAACTAAGTCCCACTGCTGGGTCACAGAGACTTATCTCTTGACTGTTAAAACATTACAATAATAGGTACTTACATTAGTACAATTTCGACGCAAGGTTAAAATAATAAATTTTAAAATAAATAAAACAACATTTTTCCTAAAAAATTGTTTGTTAGAAAGTATATAATCAATAATTTCTTATTGCCGATCTGAAGTAAAGTCAAATAATTTTAATTTAGCCTTTTCTTTAAATGAGTGTTTTTGAAATAGTTTGAGTCCCTAGAGCCTTTGAAATATCTATTTTTGACGATATTTATGGTAACAAATATCGTTGTTTTTAGAGAATGAGATTTAATTAATGGTCAAACATGTCTGGATTATATGTTATTTTATTTTGTCATCTTATGTTACACATGTTTTTTGCAAATAAAGTATCTTTTATCTTTTAATTAAGTTTATTTAAACAGAATTTTGTTTTACTTATTAGACTATTTCTTATTTATTTGTATAAGTAGAGTTTAAGTTTTTAGTTTTCAGACAAGAGTTTTCCAATAAATTCTAAATTTTGACCACCAAATATTATTCCCTAAATAAATCAAACCCCCTACATCATAAAAATAATATTATTCGGTAAATGAATTGTTAATTTTGTTTATTATAACAAAAATATTTTTATCTATTGCCACAAGTAACAATCTCGAGGTCATTACCCTTACAAACAAACACCATCAACATTGGTCTCGCCCCCGGCGCGATCTAAACGATGCTGTAAAACAAACACATACTGTGGGATTACTCGCAATTTTTGATATCTCAATCTGGGTCCGACGGACCGACAGCCAAAGGGTCCACGGGACCCGGGGTCAAAGAGACCGCAGTCACGACACCCTTCGGTGGTCACGAGAGCCTTATTAATTGTTATCAGTGTTGGAGGTACGAATTACTTACACGGTCGAGCGAATGAGGCCGGATTTGTAGACCGCATTTATTCTGACTTGGGAGGTTTTAGTTGAGCCTGGTTGTAGAATGGAAAAGATAAGATAGAAAAATTGCAAAAAAAAGTGAGTAGTTCAATAATAAAACTCTAGATATCAGAATCAGATGTTCTTTATTGTATTGGTCATATATTTGTATGACGGAAAATGAATTGTACAACAGTAGTTTTTAGGTTTTAGAAATGATATCTTTAAAACAGTGGTGCATAATGTAGACGATGCGACGACCGTAGAGGCATTTCAGTTTTTCAGCGAATTTTTTTTACTATGCATAATAATACTTAACTTTTATAATCATGGTTTTTAACAATATTATGACTTGAAACGGGTAACATACCATGATGTGATGATTTTTGAGTTTTCCGATATTTCGACGCTGTTGCATGCGCCATGATCATGGAAACAACTGAATTGAAATATCGGAAAACTCAAAAACCGTCAAATCATGGCATGTTACCCGTTTTAAGACATAATATAATAATTCAAAATGTAAAATTTTATTTTAATAAAAAATAATTAAATGGTGGACTAAATTAAAAAACGATTCAAGCAAACGTCATATTTTAAAATCATATGCATTTATCAAACCTGGACAGCACTTTATAAAGATAATAATGAAGATACCACACTTCTTGACGTATCTTTTTAAGTCCAGACCATGAATACGGCCAGCACGGTTACTTACACAGGGCAAAAGGTTAGCCAATGCCAAAATTAAATACAATTGCTTTAGGCCTAACGCCATTAATTGACAAGATCATCTTAAAACGATTAAACACAATCGATAAGTGATCTAGATTTTAATTCTTAAGTAATTATTTTAATTCACGAGAGCTCAAGGCGATTCTGATATATAAGTTTTTGAGTTATTTGATATCTTCAGTTTGTATCAAAACATAATTTATTTTATTTAATATTACTTCATAAAATAATGAATTCTGGATGCATGGATTTCACAGGACAGTAAACGAGCTAGCGGTAGATCAAAGCGACGGTGGAGAGATGAGCTTGACTCACAACTCATTGATTTCACCTAGACTATATAGGGCAGTCTGGAAGGAGGGTAGTGCGGGCTAGTAAAAATAAGATAACAATTAATATATTATAACTAGCTGACCCCAGCAAACGTTGTTTTGCAAAATGAAAAATAGATGGTAGCCAATTCTCAGACCTACTGAACATGCATATAAAATTTCATAATAAAATTTCATAAGAAGCCTTGTGGGCCACCACGTGATGCTGCGCCTGCTCCGGCTTCTGGGAAGACGCCATGTGACGCGGAGGGCTATACTGTGGTTGTTCGCAAGTGCCGTAAACCTAACGGCCGCAATCAGTGCGGCACTGGGCCCTCGGACCGAAACTCTGTGTTCCGAGCGGAAGTACCTACCACGCCAATCTACATCTCACGTGTCTCGCACACCGTGAACTCCGAGGCTGTGGTAGAATACATCCGAACCAAGACTGCATATTTGGTTCGCGTCGAAAGGTTGGAATCACGCAGAAATGTGAGCTTCGGTTCATTTATGGTGCGGGTTCCAACTCAACATCTGTCGACGTTCCTGAGTGAGCAGTTTTGGCCGCAAGGTGTCAAGTTTCGACGGTTCATCGGTCGCCTACACTGCAAGGCGACACCGCCGTAACAGATGATCCACGATGCTGACACTTTAGTTTAGTTTATAAGATTTATATTTTTATGTATGTTAGTCTTTAAGGTATATGTTTATATGGGCCTTAGATGCCTGAAATAAATGATTTATTATTATTATTATTATTATAATAATCGGTGAGGCCGTTTCGTTAGGAGTATGGTAACTTACACTGTGACAGGTGAATTTAATATATATAAGATATTACTTCAGTTCAACTAATAGTCATTACTTGTTTTCTTGATGGTTACTAATAAATTACCAACCAGATGTACGGAAGTCTTAGTAAAGTCCACTTGTAACAACCGAAATAAAGATAAAGCTGTGTTGTTCTATTCGCTTCTCAACTCAGTATAAAATATTGAAGCGAACTGTCAAGACAATGTCATTTCCTTGATATTTTTTGTTCAAACAATTTAGTTTTATTAATTTTAAGTTGACCTGTCCATGTAGGCCATGTACTTCTAAGGAAATTAACGTTTTGACTTTGACTTTGACTTTGAAATGAATGACCATCTATGAGGGAGGCCTAAATCCAGCTTTGAAAGTCATACCATATATATGTGGTCATAACTAATATTAGAAACTATTATTTTTACTAGTATCTGGACAATGATTATGTAGGTACGAATTACCACACAATGTTAAAAACTAAAAAAAATATATATCAACAGTTATTTTTTTTATTTATTTTTTTAACTACAGATGTTTTCTTATATTTAATCTGACAGGAATATAGATAATCCTAGAACAATATTTTTTTCTTAAATATAAAGTAAATAAATAGACCACAAAGATCAAATTCTTACACAAAATGATTTTGTCCCTGTCATGTTCTAAATGAGTCATCAAAGAAACCCTTTGATGTAACCTTTTGTGCAGTCATCGAAACCTATTTGTTAGATGAGTTGATCTGAACCAGTTCCAACTGCATTTAGGCCACCCATAGATGTGATGACAGAGTGATCTAAGGGTTAACTTGAACGAATATCGAATTAAACACTTTGTGATTCCCGCAGAGTAACATATTGTATACTAATGCAGTGCCCTTTGGTTTTACCTACTCTTTCACAGAGTTTAAAAAAAAATTAAAAAACATGTATTTTTCGAGTTTTAGTAAAATCGTCAATTTAGTCATATGCAGAACAGAAGTTCATTGGGGCTTAAACATGATTTATCAATATTAATTAGCACGGTTTGATACCAATTACATTAATTAATTAATTAAATAATAGATAAGTACATAAATTCATAAATATCATAATCAAATAATTATTTTAGAATAGAAAAATGATATAATACTACATGCAACATACATTATACATTATTACATACATTTTATAAGTCAAGTAAAATTCTAGAATAAGTACATAATTCTAGATCATTCTGGAATGGAGACCACCGATCGCCAACCGCAGCGTAGGACGTCTACCTACTAGTTCACGGCGAGGGAGGCCTATGTCCAGCAGTGGAAGTCCTATCGCTGATGATGGTAGTGATATAATGTTCACTATAAACTGTATCTTAAAAACAAGATTACATAGGTACCTTTAGACATTTTTATGATCCACCATCATATCGGAACTTACCATAAGGTTAGATTGTAGTTAAATAACGGTCTATTTTATCAGATGTACCCGAAACACAAGCTTAGAGATTAATAATAATAATAATATAAACCTTTTATTTCAGATGAAACACTATTACAATTATCTTCAGTTCAGTTCAGTTTCTTGTAATAGGACTTTGCGCTTGAAGCGACAATTTGCCAGTGTCGAGTTAAATAAAATTATAAAGTGAAAAAGATGTTACTCAGTTGAACGCCATTTTTCTACATTATTTTTACAATGCGGAATGTGCAATCTACAATTATCTTAACCAGTCACTCAGTCAGTGATACTGACAACTTGGTATGTTTGCCCTGATTTGGCAATGGCCTCCTCCATTTCTTTCCACTCCCTTCTAATTAACGCCATCCTTGTCCATGTCTTCCCTGCTGTCATTTTAATTTCATCTTCCCACCTTCGGAACTGCCTGCCTTTATTTCTTTTGCTATTTCCTTGGGTATCAGGACACTATAATGTAAGCTTTGAGGTTACCACGGGGCTAAATGTTGTTGTGTGGATCATTATGAAATAAAACAAAAGTTTCACCGTGACTGTAAACCAACACGATAATTCATCTATTGGTTTAAGTTTTAACAAACTATCGAATTTATATTAGTGATAAATATCACAGTGTGAACTATTCTAAATCATGGAGACGTGTTATTTGTTTAGAGTTCGTTTGACGGAGGCGGCCGCACGCGACGAAACTAATTGGATTTACCCAAATGTAAATGAGATGGGAACTTTTATAATGTTTATTTGATTGTGAAAGGATTAACCTACAAAGGTCAAATGGGATAAAGGTGGAGTGGGAAAACACATGTGATAAAATATTTAAATATGACATTAATTATTAATTATCTATTTGATGGCCCCTGCTGGACTTAGCCCCAATTCTACCAATTTATGCTACTAATGATTTTGAAACACTTTGTATATAGAAAAAACTCATACCTTGTGTTAAGAGTTTTAGATAATTAATATCATCTTCTAACAAAGATAATCATAGACACAGATATCACAATTTAGATAATCTCAAACCTTACCAACCCTTACTTAAGTTTTCAGTATTATTTTTAAACAACAACCATCATAGTTTATTTCCAATACTAACATTAACTCTAAGCTACACCTTACTAATATTTTATAACCTGATAAAAACCGACAGTCAAACCCACGCGTCAAATTTGCATGGCGTCCCATCGCGCCGCTGTGCCCTTGTTTCAAACCTTCATAAATCGTCCGACAAACCGACTATTTATGTATTTATGAATAGACGCTATTATGATAAAATGCTTAGCTATTTTTAAGTATAACTAAGCCCCTGGGGTTTGGATTAATTAGATTATATTTATGCAAATTTTTAATAATTAAATTTGTCAAACGGGAATTAATGAGTTGTGATGGTGATCGATATCGAGAACATTATCATTGGGTTAACAAAATTAAGTTACTCTTAGAAATGTAGGAAGACTAGGTGAAATAACCGAAAATGCCTTGAAAATAACGTTTATCCAGAAAAAAAACTCGTTACCATTGTAATTGTATTGACCAAACACAAATCAGTAGTTCTTGAATGGAGATCCAAATCAGCGTCCCTTAAGTTTAAAAGGTAGATTTTGAAGTTTAATCGCAAACCGCACGCCATCGAAATAACTGGAAATTAATGATTAATTTGCGCTTTGATATAATTGCAAAAGCTATGAGTTTTTATGATAGATATTAGTGCTTTAGTTTTCTCATCATCATCATCATAGATATTACCATATATATGTAAACAAACACAGATAAAAAGATAAGCAGTATCTTTTAGTTGCTAAAGCAAGCATCTTCTCGTGGTGTGAAGCTACTAAGGCCCGCTTTCACTATTGGCTATAAACACGATCAGATCAGTCGAATCAATTTTTTTAATGACATCAACTAGTAATTTTTAAGCAGAATTAGTGAACTGGTTCAATAAAACTCGATTTGTAGTATAATTTGGACTAAAAACCCCTAGGACTACAGAAACTTTTATAACAAACAATGTTACCAACTTCACGTAATTTCCTGATCTCTATAACTGATTTTGGTTCCGCAGTAATCAAAGGGAACCGGTGTCATTATAGCTATTTGACTAGCTAACTGCCTGAAATTACTCGGGTTTTCAATTTACTTTATTATTTATTTATTTATGCGTTATCTTGGAATTATGACCGATGGCTCTTAGAACATTAGAGGCTACAAAATGTGTGGAGATGTGGACTGCTACACATTTTTTAACATTAATGGTGAATAACATTGTATGTGAGTGATGATTGTTTAAATTTAATTGTTAACTGCTTTGTTTTTTTTTGTATAACAAGCTTGTTGCATCAATAATCAATATAATTTGGGAAAAATGGCTTAAAGTCAAAAGGCTTTTAAGCATAAAAAAAGGTATTGTAATGTGTTTATTATAACTTAGTACTCGTACTTTCTATATAATATAGGTACCTTATTCCTACTTGTATCCATAATCATTAAGGTTTGTGTGAGGAAATAAACGAATTTGATTATTATAATATATTATTAAACAAAATATATTAAACTAATAAATCATCATGTCACTCGTCATCTCAACACTCACTCCATTCTTACACATGTCACACGTCACACAGTCCATCCATTTAATAAAATAAATATAAAAGAATAACACGAACACTTTTACAAAATATAAATTAAATTATAAAATAGTAAATCTGTAAATCTTTTTATCGACTCCACAGTTCTCTTCTTCCCAAACTATCGGTGCTTAGCCTATCTACTATTAAAAGCATTAAGTTTATAGTCCCGAATCGGTCCAGCATTAAACGTCCCTAATAGGAAACGTTTATCCTAATAGTAGAGTCGCTTTGACGCATTTTACTAGAACAGGAAAAAACTATCAAATGACCTGCTTGATAAACGGTCAGCCATTTTGTAATAAATGGAAATTATATAAAATGGCGATTTCATAGAAACAAAATCTGGGAGGTCTACAAGGATTTTATCACTTTATGGGTCATTTATTTTTAGTATAATATATATATTTTCCTAATTTAAAACAACAATAGATCCATAAGTGTTTAAAACTTAAATAATATCTTAATTTTAGGAAAAGCTATGAGTATGAATACTACCAAAAAATCTATATTTATAAAAAATACTAATAGGAACAAGTTATTTTGTAGACTTTTAGTAGCATTTTTTGAACAAATATTGTACACATTTCCGTAATTAATACTTTCTTATCAAATACTCGACAATCCTCACATATCCCCAAAAACAAACATTAAAGACCAAAAAAGGGAAATTACTTCCTTACGCCTCCTAAATTGAATTTAGACGTGATTAACTCTTGAGGCGTTTTCACTGTTCATCAATCAAAACAAGAGATATCTCCCATCTCTTTCACTTCCGGGATACAAGTCTATGTGTGAGAGGGACAGTCAGCGTTAGATATTCAATTACATCACATACGGTGAACTTCAGAAGCGACTGGTAATCAATTTTGTACACAAACAGGGTATTTAATTGATTTTTTTCTCACAAACGACTGAATAACATCTGCCAATACTGAAGTCGTTAGCGAACGTGCCAAAAATTGTTTTTTTTTTAAGATTGTGACTTGGTTCGTGTGGGTTTAATGATACTCGGTACTACTCTTTAGAAAAATGCTTATAAATAAATATTAGTGTTTTTAAAGGTCCGGATACATCAGCGGGCGAAGTTTCGTCTCGCGTTGGCGCTCTAAAATCGTCAACGGGTGTATCCGATGTTCATGTCGACATAAGTGGACAAATATTTGTGTCGCGTACAGGATTCTGAAGTATCGTAATTGTATCCACTCTCATTCGCCCAAACATCGTCTTCTACATATGTATGTGCTCGTCCAAACATCGCGCTGACACAATCTTCGCGGTAGGCTCCTCGTGTAGTTCGGAATACTATTCATAAAAGAGATGCAATAAATAAACTTGAAGTAAACAACAATTTAAACATTATATTTGATTTGGAAAAGATACTTATGTTACTTATGTAAAAGAATTAATTGATATGAAAAGAAGCATATGTATTCTATCCACGTATTTAGATATTGTTCGGTTAAATTTATAAATAATCTAAGAGAGCTATTTATAATCTAGAAACTACTTTCCCACGAAATTACCACAGCCAATACAAAACAGCTCCAACAAAACCAATATTTCATGACTAAATTAACACAGATCAAACAATAAAGTGAAATAAATACATAACGTCAGCAGTAAGACAACTCTTGTAAATCAGATACAGATCTTGATGTACCGACGGATGCGAAACTGGAACTCACCGGTTTGATTTACGGAAACGGACAGGGAATTACGGACATTGACGAGCATGAATAGCTATGTTACTTCGATTTCTAGCTTGAATATCAATGTAGGGTGTAATGAAAAGTATTTCAAGATAAAAATATTTTTAATAGTGATTTGCAATCACCAGGTATCTTTAAATTAAATATCCATATTTATTATCTACTACAAATTTAAATATACATATATGAATAAATTAAAAATAATGTTAATCCGCTTACATTCAACTTTTTTTCATATTAAAATTGGTTAGGTCGATAGATTGGTTCTTATTTCTATAAAATTGTAATTTAAAGACATATTCATCACGGAGTAATTCATTTAAATTAACCGACTCATATACCATTATATATATGTCCCAAATTAAAAGTTATTAAGTGTGCCAGGAGAATTACCACAAATAAACACATTTTTCAATACACAAATGACATGTTTAGTCTGGCGAGTAAAAAGCGGGAATTATCGAAAGGACAAACAATGTGGTTGTGTAGATTTTATAGGAATCTATAAAAACATTTAAACCTACCTTCAATGCAAATAAGGTATGACTGTGCCAGCTAAATATTTATCAGCTGTGTTTTACTATCGCAGTATCGTATAATAACAGAGTTTGCATATCAATCGATCTCAATTGTTTACAATTCGATTGATAACCATTGCGATCAAAAACCTCCCAAGTATTCAAAACATGCTGGATTTACAACGGGCCCGCTATATTTGAATAACAATCTGCTACTAAGTTATGATGTTTTCTTACCCATCTCGAGTTTATCATAAACGATATACGAATGATATTCCTGTTTGATAAATGCCTAAATTTTATTTTGTTCCAGTGATACCACAGTGGCGCGGTGTTCGAAGGTGCGCTAGCGACGTAAGAGATCCCTGATTCAAAAGCACATTCTCCTTGGCATTGGGAGTTTAATATGTATAATAAAAAATATATATGTATGTACCTTTGTCTAATAAAATAAGTAACAAAAGTTTACTACAATGCTAGATGATGTTGTGTGGACTGTCCAGCAATATATATATATATATATATATTTATTGCTAAGCATAGGCCCTAACCGATTTCAATTATTTCAAAGGGAGTTTGATAGTATTTAGCAAAACAGAAAATATTCTCAATTCAGCTCGTAAATTTTGTATCTTTGTTATTTTTTTTCGCCATGAACTCATTTTATAATTAGTAGTTATTGCTGTCAAGTTAGCTCCCTATAAATTGATGGGTCCAGTATTAACTCAAAGCCGGAACAAGCAAGCTAGTAACTGATATTTTTTAATTCTGTTAATTATTGATAAAAACATACGCGTTGAATTGAGAGCCTGCTTTTTTGTTGAAAGTCGGTTAAAAATAATAAACGACACGTCTACTTTAATCATAACGTTGGTACAAAAAATTCTTAATCCAAAACTGACCTTGCTAGCACGAGCCAGTAGAAAAAAACAGCAAAGCTACAGGTCAGGCAGATGTTATCAACCCTGTTATCAGTCCTCCTCAAAGTCCTCTTTGTATCGGTGTGTTCGTTGGCACGCAACTTCCTTGTTTGATCAGCGAATCCGAAGATAGCTTTTGTGGTGTCTATTGGTTGAATACAGTTGTTGTAAATAGGGTAGGGGTAGGGATAGGTGGCATGAGTACTTTAAATGTTGAAAATGAGTTTCGTTGGTTATTTATACCTAATGATTTTTTTGCGCCACAGCGTAGAGTATATTATGGATTTTTCCACCGGTATAGACGTCATCATCATTATTTCAGCCGTAAGACGTCCACTGATGGACACTGGTGTCTCTCGATGATTTCTAATAATTTCGGATGGAAGCAGCCTGCATCTACCATGAGCCTTCATCATTACCTCCAATAAGTCATCCGTCCATCTAACTATATCAAATGTTAAGTACTGCTTAATTGTTTGTATGAGACAGCTAAGTAATCACTTAGGTTAGAACGTACTAATAAACTCTTTATAATCTTGAAGTCTCTTTATACGAAGAAGAAGGCTTAAAGTGGAAACAATAAAGTAAAATTGTTTTTTTTTTCTTTTTCAGACAATCGCTTAAAATTGGTTGTTCAACTTCTATTAGTTACCTACTTAATAAATACATAAGTATGTATGTATATTCCACCACATCGATTTCGTTTCCATACCTTTGCATTACTTTTTGTTATGAGCTCATGTATGATTGTCACAAATGCCGCAAATTTGGTCTAGCCAGTCATAACAGTCATAATACAGCCCTTAACTTGATAAATAACTCCTCTATAAGGAACATAATAAGTGAAAACCATTCACCGCAATCAATATAATATCTAAAATAGATATAAACCTTTAGCGTAAGGGGGTATTTATTACAGCTGTACAATTTTAAAATTAATGATCTTTAAAAATTACCCCAAGCAAAATGTTTGACTCATCAGTATCACTAATGTAAAACAAAATTATCTTTTTATTATCGCATTTCAATCGGTTAGGGTGAATTGATGAATCACAGTAAATGAAACACATCGGTCAGGGGTCATTTTGGGAGAAATTATAACCCCATATTTTAAAGGTACAGCTTGCTAAGCGTTGGCTTTTTTTTATGGTTTAAAATAATATACTTCTTTACTTGGCTTTTATCGAACGTAAACAGCTTAAAATATGGGTCTTTAGTCGTCAGCGAGCTGTCGTTTCGCACCGTAGTAGTACGAAAAGCCCAAGTACTTTTTAGAATATGTCGCTCAATATTTATTTATTTACGTATTTACAAAATTTTGGGTAAAATAACAGCTAGTATAAATTATGAACAAACTTATATAATAAGCTTGCAACTGTAACAGTAAGTTACAAACACAGAGACGGCAAAGTTTCCATTTATAGAAAAAATAGTACTTAACCTATCGAGACAAAATATAATATTGGGTCCTTTGCTTATAAAAACAATGTCACTTATTTAAAACTAAGGAATTTCTAAAACCAATTAGGTTTTTTTTGGAATGATAGCTTTTTGTAATAATTTTATCAGTTTAAAAGCGATCAGCGACTATTAGTTAAAAATAATACAAGCGACTGTTAGATTCTTGAAACAGCAGTAAACAAAATAGTTAGATGTACAGTCAAAGGGAGTTTCACTATGTTCAAGTAAAATCAGACAATGTTTAAAATATAGAGCTATGTCGCTATAATAAGTCGCTAAGTCTAAGTTTTGTAAAATCAAACTATGGAAATAAACGATTTTGTATCTTTTGTATCTTGTATCTAATCATTAAATATCAAAATGTGGAAACGATATATAATAATATTAAAACATTTATTTTGTGCCAAAAGAGGAAGACTGCAAACTAGAAATGGGTAGTATTAACACATTTAGGAATCAAATAAGGTGGACGCTCAACATTTGATCCAGTAGCTCAGAGCTGCCGATCACTGATATTCCGGGCTGGGCCAGTGCGTGAAGCGATTTTTTCGTGTTTCGTAATGTGGCCCGGAGAAGCCATCTACCTTCTAGGTCTTCATGTCCCATCTTAGACCACACCGTCACTTTACATCAGGTGAGATTGTGGTAAAATAAAGGCTAATCCAGCAAAAAAAAAAAATTCTGCTTCCTCTCATATTGTGTGCGTACGCGACAGTGAACTCTTACAAATTAAATTAAATTTAAACAATTATGTTATAAATTTATCAGAAAATAATCTAATATAATGTCACGATGTTAGTCACCGTACTCCTCCGAAACAGATTAACGATTTTCCCAAACTTTATACGTATTCAGTAGGTCTGAGAATCGGCTACTACTACATATTTTTCATTTTGCAAAACAACGTTTGCTGGGGTCAGTTTGTATGAATATAATATAAAGAGATAGCTCTTTACGTAACATTGACACTGATTATAGACATAACTAACTATGGCTTAATTAATCCGATTTTGTGAATTAAGCTCTAAGTCCAGTAAAAAATAAATATGCTTGAGCAAATATCCAAATCGATGAAGTTTCTTCCTAGGTGGTCTTAATTAGAACATAGCCGCAAAACCTAACTAGAAAGTTAATGGGTTTTTTAAATCTATCGTGTATCATATCTTTTTCAGTCCTTTTTTGAGTTTTATTCTTTTTATCTAAGAAGTGCCTCCGAACGTCCTCGGTAGAACGTGCACTCTATAATATTAAAACAACGTTATTATCATCATGATATATTTGATCTTGGTCGGGGTGTTTAATATGTACAATAAATAATATTATATATGTTCATATGTCCATTATATTAAGAATTAGAAATGAGGAGATTCGTAGAAGATCGCAGGTCTCCGTCATTGATTGCCAAAAGTATTAGTTTTTTGAAGTGGCAGTGGGACACCGCCGTTACATAAGACGGCATGACACTAATATGGTGTTATATTGGAATTTAAGATTTGTATTTGTATGTATGATAAGGTAATTTGCCATGTTTATATGGGCCTCTGATGGGCCTGATGAAGTAAAGGATTTTATTATAGTTCTCTTAGAATAATTTCCCGAATTGATTACGATTCCCGCCTAGGAGTCAAGTGTTTGTATGTTCTTATGTATTCTTATTCTTATTCTGCACTTTCTTGTGGTTGTTTAATATGTATTAATATGAGCTTACCACGGGGATTGATAGTGATATGTGGATTATCCGAAATTATTTATTTATTTATTATTATTACAGTGTAGCACCACGTTTCGAACACACAAACAATAAATGATTACACTGATTGAAAAAAGTTGAGGTCGTGAGGTGGTTTTAACCATATAAACTATAAACAAACCAATCCCGGATAATTCTCACATTCTCAATCTATAGAGAACAAGGTATGATTATCAAAAAAACAAATAGATCCAAGCTAATGAGTGTGTAATCACGTTAGTCTCCAGGGTGGCATTCGGCCCACCCTTGCCTGCATCCGTCATTACAGCGCTGGATTAATCAAAGCAACTCATTAGGGTGGTTTATAATAGGGATTGGACGAGCCTGTTTCGAAAGAGCCTCGCAGAGCCACGACAAACTTTGATTGTCTTATGTTTTTCTAATATTCATTTTGATTACGTTGCTGAACTTAATTTGATTAAGGAGCTTGAGGTTGATTTTATTGTGTATGGTTGCTATAGAAACGTTTGACCTATTTGTTTTACCTAACCCACTCTTTTTTACATGTCTCTTGTATGTCGAGGTCCGCTGTTAGAAAACTCTTTTAGGGTTAAGCTCACCTTTTGTACATTTTGTCTTTGTTATAAACTATTTTTGGGTTTGCAATAAAAAATTATGAATTTTAAAATAACGTCGACAGTTCAGCGTTGTCACGGAAAACAGCTAAATCGATGACTTAAATGATGCTACGTAACGTACTTTTGACAACAGGGACAATTAAAAAAAATATTTTCACTAGGTATCATATTAATATAATCACTTCAAGTGATGGTGCTAAAGATTTAAGTATCCTGTATACTTGTTACTGGTTTCTCAATTAAGTTATATAATAATGTAATCATTTTGCAAAATAAACTTCTGAATCGTAGCAACTTGAAATTTGGTATGGTTGTTTGGAAATACCTTTACGTTAATACGGCGAACATACAATCTAAAAACATTAGATACTCTATATTATTATTAAATACTTGCATAATCCTCATTATTGCATCTAGAAAATGAATATGTATTTCGAAGGAAAATGTATGTATACAACGTCGCGGTGTAGCTAGTCAAATTTAAATCGTAATTGACCATTACGTCTTTATTTAAAATCTGAAAGCACAGCCTCATACAAATCCTTGTGAATGCAAAATAAAGGCTGCAACAGACTTGGCCATTTCACGATATTGTCGGCACATAAAAGCGCATATTCACTTGATTCATAAGCAGCTAATGAAGCGTCTACTTCCGGTTGAGACGTTGCTAAGCGGTACCGGAAATGCTTTGTCGAGAGCGAAAGGGTGATTTTATGCTTTTATAATTTTTACAGATATCTATATTTAGATTGTGGTGATTGTGAAATCGATTTGCTATGTAAATGCCGATTTTGTTTGCTGATTATGGTTTGTTATTTGTATTGAGAGATCGACAGTTGTATCCGTGTAATTTATTTGTTGAATTCTTTATGATTCCGAAGATAAATTAGAACAATTTTACATTATTATTTTATTTTATTTTAAGTACAGCTCTTTTTGATTTAATAATTATGATTTTATACACATATTTGATAACCATTTATAAGTTTTCACATAGTGAGGCTAAAATACACACAAAAACAATTCGGTCAGTTCATAATATAATTAATAGTATAGTATAAATAGCTAATTAGGATTGAGAAGAAAAACTTAACATTTAGCAATAATAAAGTTATGATACTAAACAAAATACAAATGAAACATTCCTAATACAAACATGAGTTATTTGAATGAGAAACAGAATTATATTGATCGTTGTGTGTAATAAAAGCTTCTACGCGCGGTTTCACACGTAAGAAAAAAAAAGGCAACTTATTACAACTTAAAATTTTGTAGAGTCATTGTATTGTAATGTTGACGTCACAAAACCCAAGGGAGTAGTAGTGCATCTTTTCGTTGTCGCCTAATATAACCATTTCATTCCCTTCCAAAATTATGCAAAATTTCGTAATAAACGATTGAGTAGATAAAACACAGATTCACGCACAATGGACCACCTTTGAGTCTAAGTGCGGAAAATCAGGGCCCCCCCTAACTAAAAACACAGATTTTATTAAAAACAACTTACTGTCAAGGGTAATCCTCGAAGCATAAGTACATAAAAAACAAATACCTGTAACATACAGAAACTATAATAGTTTCTGTATGTTACAGGTATTTAACTATAATAGTTGCTAACTATAATAGTTGTCTCAAAATGCTGCCTCGAACATATCGACACATAGCAGTGTAAAAACATTACTCCCATGGGAAAACTTATGGTACGTGCCACACAGCAAAGTCGCCAGATCTTATGCCTTGCCTAAATAAATATTGCAGTTTGCCCATTCTGGCGCCAGGAACCCAACACTATGCCAATATACTTAGCCACTTCATACACACACTATGCTAATATACTCAAACCCACTTCTTACATGTGTTTGTGTCCAAGATCGCAAAAAGCAGAGTGCATGTCTATGTGAATGTACCGACAATTTATTTGACTTGCGCCAAATCTTTCTTTTAAATAACTTATTTAATTATTTTAGAAAGATCTTTGTGGACGAGGATGCGTCACAAAGATCTAGAAGGTACTTATTAACTATTAAGTCAATATATTTGGTGGTAGGAAATACTGCAGGAGAGACAGTATTCCAATCTGCGGTGTAGATGATGAACTAGCTACATACAACCATTTCTTATACACATTATTTTGGTGACAAATGTTGTTCGATATAAAAAATCTCTTGATATGATAATTCTGCTCACACATCAAAATAGAGTGCAAATAATTACTGTCAAAATAACAAATCAAAAATGAGAGTTTCGTTCGTTACTAGTATTTTTCATTCTAGAAGCAACCAGATCAACATGTATATTTGTTTTAAAGTATATGTACGGGTTACTACATGTAAGTATACCTACCTCAAACTGGAATGCCATACAATGTTAGTAGTAATGGTCGCTATCAGGTAATTTTAAGACAAATGTAATGTTTAAGTACATTTTTAAGTACTTCTTTTTTAGTTCGTTGGATATTGTATTGTGTAAAATCCTTAATAAGACCTCTGGGGTCCATCTTTTTTCTTAGAGTTAGTAATAGTAATAATAAAAATTGCGTTATAATTTATTTATAACTAGTTCAGTAACCATCGTTTTCATTTGAATTGTCCTTCCAAGCTTTGTGTCCAATAAATAAATAAATACATTTTGCCGGACAATCCACACAACATCTAGCCGTGGTAAGCTCTAAGCTTGTGTTACCGGTACAAGATCTGATACATATAATTAATACATTATATAGATTTTTTTACTAAACATATTAAACACCCAGACCTCGTCCACCATGCCACTGTGGGAGTTAATAAACTATTTAATTTTTAAATAGTTTGTAAAATAATGTTTGACTTCTGTTGTGAATATTAGTCTACCTATAACACTCCTTGTAACCGATGGTAAAATCATAGCTGTCGACACCTTGCATGTAGCACGTGGAACAGATGTTTGTCGACTAAAGAGCACGCGGCAAACGCAGCGACGGACGTCCATAAACGAGATGGACGGATGACTTGATTAATAGTTCTATTTCGAAAAACTGATCACAGATATCTGATGGCTTAAATTATAAAACATGTCTGGTTCCTAAATGCTTCCACTTTGACAAAATGTTTAAACCGAAAAAAAGCACTACAGGGCAACCATGAGGTTATAATTTCTAAAACCAAATCTGAAAAATCTAAACTGACCGAGATTGCTTATTGTCTATTCGAAGATTGTGTCACAAGCCCAAATTAATTGAAATTAAAAAATATACTACAATATAGTAGGTATACCTTATTATAACTACTTAGCTCATTTTAGTTCAAGCAAACATATTTTTTATATGTAGTTGTAGGACAGATCATTATACTGGCTTTTTTACCTTTGTTTCTATAACAAAATGGAGAAAGTGGAATAAACAAATTAAGAACTTGGAATTTATAAACTTTCTTTTAATCTTCCCCCCTAATGGGGAATTCTGTATATCGGAAATCCGGAAAAAGCCAAAAATGTCTGTTCATAAATCTCTATAAATTGATATATAAGATTTTCTAAAAAGGCTAAGACATCCTATCCCAAAGTCATATAGAACCTCCTCACACAGCTTAATATATAATGGCAACATCCTCCTTAATTAAAAACGTCTCGTACATCTATCGACTTTTTGTCTTCGCGACTAAATTATGTCTTCATAGTGACACTGGTTATCCTCACCATCTAGATTGATGGAGCTCTTCGTTTGGTAATTTGTACCTGGTGAGATCCGATCTGCGGTTTGTTAAAAAAGTAACTCAAAAAACAATAGGAATGAATGCAGCGACAAAGACAATGTGACCTTTTTTGTTTTTATTACGAATAGATCGGCGAGACTAATGTGTATGATAGATAAGTCGTATATAATATTATATTTCTGGAAGATTATCTGCATAGAAGCTTAAGACACCAAGTACAATTAAAAACTTTGAACTTAAGGCTTGAATAATGCCTTAAGTTCAAAGTTAGGGGTATCCCCTATGAATTTAGCAAAATGAATCCCTGGTGGATTCATTTTGCTAAATTCATATATTTCTGGAAGATTATCTGCATAGAAGTTTATGACACCAAGTACAATTAAAAACTTTGGCTTGAATAATGCCCGATTCCTGTTACGTGTCCTCGTGGTATACGAATTAAACTACGTTTTTAATTAAACTTATTATGTATAAATGCTCGTCGGAATTATAACAGGAATCTATTATGTAGGAACTTTTTCTCATTGAACTAAGAATATAAATATTTGTAGGTATTCCTACAGAATTAATTCTAGACAAAGTATCTAGGTTAAAATAGTACGCTAGCTGAAATATAAATACTACAACATTATTTTATAGGACTTGTGGAGTATTTTTTACTGTCTTTATTATTATTCAAACAAAATATACATAAATATGGACCTATTAAACTACAAATAGGTAACGGGATATTCTTAAGAGAACATTTATTTCTATTATTTCTCTGTTTAGAGTCAGTTTCTTTGGTAGCCAAATCGTAAAGCACTTTTTAAGCGCTCTTGATTTGTAAAAATACCGTCAAGTGATTTATAGAGACAATTTTTGAACGAAAGCTAATCCAATCCTTTGTAAAAACTTCAACACCTTACACAGAACCAAGAGGTACAACCTCTACGATATTAAATTCCATATTCGAAAAATCAATTGCACTCGAGTGCTGAAAAGGCCATCGACGCATATCAATGGCTGTGACGATACCCCTATGAATTTAGCAAAATGAATCCACCAGGTTGAATTGCACTCGTGCATTGAAACTTGCGCAAACGTCATCTGCCGATAACCCTTTGAAACGCCGACGGTATAATGACATATGCGATTGCATTGCTTTTTTTCCATATTGTCAATGACATGTAAGGTATCATGGTTTGGAAGGCTGAATTTGCCAAGGGTATAAAGGAGTGCGTTTGGAAGCAGTTTTTGTGTTTTTACTTGAAAAGTGACAAAATGAAGGTTTTTCTGTTTTTAAATAGCTTGAGTTGACTGCCTTAGGGGCGCCATGGGAGTATTTTAATGTAAATTAAAAAGCAAGTTCAATATTCTATGGTGATTTTGGTCCGTAAAATTTTGTAAATTCTGCTCTCTAGCGAGCGCTTCGATAAACTTATATTTATTTTTCTAATTTTAATGTAAAACCTGCCAAGCTTAATCATTTAAAGGTCAATAAAACAAAAGAACATCTACAAAGGAAATCTTTCTGCGATAATTATTATATCTATTATGACAGAAAATTCTAAAATTTTTATTTCATTTTCGAATCTTTTTTGTTCGTCTACAGGCAGTATTCGTTTAGGCGATTCAATTCAAAATGTTATTACAGTAGCCGATACAAAGATAAGAGCTCCCATCGGCACATGCCAAAAAAACAGAACGCACCTTGCCAAATGTATAGAAATCATAACAAATATGAATACAACCCTTACATCTGCAGTAATCGGTGTTTCAAGCGAAGTAGAACTAGCATCACACCTTGAATTGTATGTCTAATATTACAAAAGTAGATGAACATAATAAATGTATAGTCAATATTGTTAAGTCTTGGTTAGTAATTAACTTCTGCCATAATGTCTAATTATAGTGCACGAAACACAAAATTCATCATCATCATCTCAGCCGTAAGACGTCCACTGCTGGACATAGGCCTCCCTCAAAGATCTCCAGTGGTTTCGGCTGGCAGCGGCCTGCATCCACCGTGAGCCAGCAGCCTTCACCAGATCGTCCGTCCATCTAGTTGGTGGACGTCCTCCGCTGCGCTTGCCGATCCGTGGTCTCCATTCGAGAACCTTTCAGCCCCAACGACCATCTGTTCTTCGTGCTATATGGCCTGCCCACTGCCACTTCAAAGAATTAATCCGTTTGGCTATGTCGGTGACCCGCGTTCTTCTACGAATCTCCTCATTTCTGATTCGAAACACAAAATTTTCTGACACAAAATTATAGCTTACCAATTATAGCGGCTAGACGTAGCTGAATAGGTTTTCAGCAGACAAGTTCAAAAAGGTCCTTTGAGTGAATGAATTCTTTATTTGCGGAGGGAATTTGGCAATATTTGTTACAATTTAACACCAACTAAACAATCTATTTTTGAGAGTTTAACGATGCAATGTGATAGTTATTAAATACATAGATAATTTTTCTACTTTTCATAAACATCATGATTGACTCTCAATTATTATTGTTAACGAGTTTGTGAAACGTAATCTGTTCTGCACTTTTTGCCCACACTGCGCCAATCTCTAGATACAAGAAGCGTGCCAAAAACACCTTTCCATTCATAAATATCAGATCACGAGAGGCAAAGATGTCCACGACACCTTGCTATCCAATTGTTTGCAATCGTATTATATTTCTGATCATACGTGCCCCGTAATTAAAGGTCCCACATGAAAATGCCACAAAAAATGCAGATGCTAAGCAAATAACGTTTCAAGAGTAATTCAATAACATAATGTCTATCGAAATGTATTACTTCCTAGCACCTTGTAGGTACAGTTAGAACTGTAACACTTTTTTAAGGTGAACATGTAACGGTAAGGTTCAAATCAAACAAAACGGAATCTTTTTATCAGGATGTTATTCTTAAGGTGTGTGTACAATGCCGTTACGTGAATAGAAGCACGAGATGCGGGAGTGTAATATTGCCGGCACTTTGATGTGGCTGATGTAGGACGTGGTTCGGACAATGCTGTAGGGATAATTTGCGATGGTTCGTCGGGTGTAAGTCCGGACACTTGAGTTGCCGTTTTAACGGTAGATGTGAAATCGCCTTAATCTTGATCTGGGGTGATATAACAATAAAATGTGGAATAAATAGTGAACAGGCTTGTGTGATTCGTTGCCGTTACAAGTAACGGTGATCAAATTCTTATACATGGAAACTATATAATAATATAATCATTATATGGTTATGTGTAAGATAAACTACATATAGTTATATTTTCTGTTGGTGTCATGTTCAGTCCACCAATAATTACAGTTATTCTTAATAAATTGTTATCATAATATTACAACTCACTCGCCGAGCTTAGGCCGTGACCAACCTGTCCATGTATGCATAAGCGTCTAAGGAAATAAACGTTTTGACTTTGACTTTGAATCACAGAAAGTATTTTAATTTTACGCGTCTATAAAATTGAGAACACACTGTTCGTAGATTATTTAAAACCCAGTATTTATACATCTTGTCATAATAGAAATAAACATTTTACGTTATAATATTATAAAAAAAAACACACATTCCACACAAAGATTGTAAATTATATTTGTGTGGAATGTGTGTTTTTTTCTTACGGATTACGGATCTTGATATTTTCCGGTGACATATACAAACAGTATATAATCTGATAAAAAAAATGACAACTTGAATATTAAAAAAAACATCTTCCTGTGCTATGTAGTTAACATTACAAAACAGAGGATTATAAATGACATAAAATAAGTTCGGCCTTCTTAAGATGTCCTCATTCCTTCATAAAACTAATGTCAGACATTAATCGTAGGATGTTGTGTTAAACAAATAATAGTTTTGATAACAGAATTGCTTTTAGTTCGGAAAACAATTAATGAGTGCTATAAAAAGGGTCAAATTTAAAGGCGCCGACTCTTTTACTTAACATTTTAATGGAATGAAGTACTCGGGTAGTTAAAATCAAATTAACTTCAATAATTTTATTCATGATAAGTTATTCCAGTTAGGATGATTTTCGGAAACATTAGGATTCAAAGTTTAATTTTTTAAATTACGCAAATCTAGTATCTTATTTAATTAAAGTAGAGACGATATGAAGATATAATGAGAATATCGATTTGTAATGCGCATTGTTTGCATATTATGTTATGAGACATGAGTTACTTGCACCAATAATTGGAATAGGTATATTTAAAAAAAAAAAGCAAATAAACTCAGTAAAATGAACCAAAAGTCATCCAAAGGTTGCCTGGAAGCGGCCACGTACCACTAGAAGTGTAATAAAGTTTTTTTTTTGTAATGTTATGTTTTTTGTATTTCGTAAGAAATGGTGTACAATAGAGTTGTTATCTATCTATGTCCACACGAATTTTAAAAATCTGGACAAAAAGAAGTATTTTATTATAATACCAGTAGATTCATCACAATTTACAATCACTACGCAACCTCTTAGGGTTCATTTTAAAAGATTCAATCAATGGTTAGTTATGTCAAGAACTATCATGCTTTGTTACGTGTAACCGAACGAAATAGATCTATATTGTAACATTTTCTAATTTTACTCGGAGATTGTAAACTGGCCCAGAATAACATAATTAAATAGCCTATTTAAACTTATCTCGTATTATTCATCTCAAGTGTGAATTCAAAGCGTGCCATAAACCAATAGAACTAACATCTCTAAATCAAGTATAACCGGAAGTGATCCCGCTGACAACCAAACAGCAATCGGAAGTTGACAATGCCAGCGTAAGTGCTATCTGTTTGCGCAACAGTTCCTCGGAATTGTAAACATTGTGCAAATAAAGGCGGGACCATCTCTCGATTGAAATGTCCCTCTATTCAATAATTCTCTATAGTACTGGTCAACCTCAATAAATAATCTCGGCGACGCCAATAATGAAATTATTCAGAAAATCACGCCTGCTCGTGCCTTAACATTTATAACACAATAGCATTTTTTTTCCACAAATCTTTATAAATTTTACAATTTGTGGAAGGAAATAAATGGCGCAGCAATTATACAAGAATCAGCGAGCCGGAAGCGACGCCATTTAACTCTGAACTTATTTTAAACAAATATGAAACGTACAGGCGAGCAAAGAGGATTACACGGAAATCCTGTTTTTGTTTGTTTTCTTTGAGTAATTCTATTGTGTGAGCGGAGAAGTTTGACGGCTTATGGTGGTATTTATGGTCCATAACCAACACGTTCGCTTTTGCTCCTGATCCTAAATTTTACTAATTTTGGAAGTCCTAATCTTCGATCTTGGATTGCATACCTGCCATTTACAACCCAAACTCACAAGTCAGCATACAAAAAACGGTATTCACACTAGTTGATATAAAACAACTTAATTATAAAAACCAGAGCCTCAGAAATTAGTCCAACGATCTTATCAGCGACAGGTTGAAACAACGGATAAAAAAGTTAAAAATAACACCTTTGCGGGGCTTATGTATAGATTGGATATTTCCAATGATTACTTCCATTGATTGGGGCTACGGGGAATTACGACACTTCATTTGTCAATAACCTTACTTTATAAATTAAGTGGGAGATAGAAGCTAAAAGCCTTGGCTTCTGTATCTATGCTGAGGCGTCAGAGTTATCGAAATTAATACTATGAATGATCGTTATAGGCTTGGCGTACGTGAGAACTGATAACTTGGCTCATTAAACAGCTATTTACAGGTATCTGGGAAGTATATCAAATACTATTCGATAGACGCGGCTTAGTTTGTACTTAGTATGGCTTTGTTTATGAATATGATAATTATTTAATTATACTGATACATACATTCTAGCGTCTAAAAGACTTGAATCAAGCTAAATTGTTACTGCAGTTGAGATTAGTTTTCCAGTTCTTAAGTTACTTTAGCAGCGAATGGGGAAGTAAACTAGAGTTAGCCTGATCAGAAGTAGTGGTAAAAAATACATTGACTCGTTCGTAAAGTTCCGATAAAAAGGAGAATCTTGTCGTTTTGCGTGAATTTCAAACAGATCCAAACAGAATGGGTGCTGACAGATTTCAAAATTCCTGTTGATTGTTATTCAAACCCTACAATTTTATCTTGACGTGCATTCATAACAAACCGATCGGCTATTGTTGTACAAATTACACAATTTCGCTTAAACAAAATAACAAAATAAGGGTGTTGTTTGGATTTTATCTACAGCTAAATCAATTTCACACAAAAGGCGCTAGGAAATTGCAAAAGGTAGCATTCATCAATTTTACGGTGTTTTGTGTTTTGGCAAAATTAATTATTGGAGATGATTTGCTTTAATTGCTATACAATAGTGGTTAGCAAGATGTTTCAAGAAAAAAAAATTGTATAAGCTACATACTATGAGGAAGTTTGTAAAAAGTAAAGTCCAGAATAGATATTTTGTTACAATACCTCTTGACTTGATAGCAGACAGAGGACTAATCACTTACCAAAAACCGTTGCTGCGTTTTATTGTTATTTTATTTATACTAATAATATTAGTAATCGTTGGTCCAACGGTCAAAAAAAACCATATCGTTTATGACGTTACAGGATATGGCAAACTAATATTTAAGAAAGAGTTAAAAGCATAATAGCATTAGGAGAAATCTGGATTTAATCCTCTAGATTTAAATTTATTGTGGTTTGCGCAACAATACAAGATAATCTTCTTATTTTCACCCTTCAATCTTTTAACTGGCGCCGCCTAAATTAGAACCGCTAAACTTATAACGGTCACATTCGAAGTCGACGAAAAAAATCAACAAAAACGTCCATTTTCTATTGACCATGACGCAAGAATTGTTTGGCCGATCGAGAACCCTTGAGTCTTGTTGACTTCACAAAAAGTCTTTAAGTAGATCGAAGGATCCATTGTGAATTCTGTGTAATGCAGCGCAACAGGCAGGTCACGAAAAAAGTTGCGTCACACAAGGAACCGAAGCCTGTACAACGCAGAATTGTGGGCAGGTAGAACCCTTTTGCACAATTCCGTGCACAAAAAATTGTCCTAGCATATTGAAGATCAAACATAGTCCAATTTCACGTCTTGTTGACCCGCAGTACACGTGACCAATCAACAATGGGGCTAGGATGAAATATTATGGCGAAACAAGTGGGTAGCTATAATCTAGCATGAAATAGGCGGTCAAGAATTTCCTTAAGCGGTTTAGACTAAGTTCTAAATGATGACATGCGAAATATTAGGTTGGGTAATGTGCTGTATGCCTTTACCTACAAATTTCTATAAATTCTTGATGATATAAAAGATTTGGTACCGCAAGATGAGGATTTTAAGTTAACCGTGTAACACGTGTTTTAGGTGGAGCTATAGACATGCGTTAGGTATAGATATAGAAATATTTATGTGCCTTGCTTCAGATATCTGGTCCAGGGCTTATTTGTCAGTTAAATTTAACTTAACTACATACCCCCATATTCATAAAAATGTATTACTTTTTATTTTAGGCTTATAGGAGGTTAATAGAACGTTTGATAAAAAGCTGTATTTATAATCCTGAATAAGTGCCAAATCTGTTTAATACTAAATTAGTGTTAAATCTATAAAATAGTTAAATAAAAGCTTTTCACCCTTGTTTATCTCCATAATAGTCGCAAAATAAAATGTATTTCTGCTTATTGTGTGTAATATTTTAAACAATTGATTTAAATATTGCATGGAAACATTGATTGTGAAACGACTTATTTTATCAATAACAATAATTATGTTAAGAAACATGTTACATAAATTATGTTAAATTCGTATAGTTTACTTCGGCAACCATTAATGACTTTTTCCACTAAGCACACTAATTCTGAATTAGCTGTAGCAGTTTTTAATTTTAGATTTTTTCAAACTGGATACTAAAATGCATTTGCAGCATAGTGGTTAAGCGGTACGAAACATATCTGTATTTTAATACAAAGCTGTAAGAACCATTATTAAATAAATAAAATAAATATTTCCGGACAATCCACACAACAACATTAAGCCCCGTGAAAAGCTGTTAGCTTGTGTTACGGGTACTAGACATCTGATATACTTAATATAATAGACATATATACAAACATATTTTTACTAGACATATTAAACACCCAGACCAAGGAGAAAGTGCTTGCAGAACATACAAACTCTTGACCCCTCGGCGGGAATCGAACCCGCTACCTCATGCACCGCAAGCGGACCCTCGCCCACCGCGCTACTGAGGTGAATTATATCTATTATACTAATATTATAAAGTGGAAAGCCGTGTTGGCTAAAGTGGGAGGACACTCGACTTTCATTCCGAAGGTCGTGGGTTCAAACCCCGCCACGCACCTCTGGATTTTTTTTTCTTCTTGAGAAATTTATGTGCGCTTTAAACACGTGCTTTAACGGTGAAGGCAAACATCGTGACGAAACCGGCATGTTCTGAGAACTATAAAAGAGTTTGAAGGGCATGTGACATTCACCAATCCGCACTTGGCCAGCGTGGTGAATTAAGGCCTAATCTCTCTCGTCAAGAGAGAAGTCCCTGTGTCCCAGCAGCGGGAACGTTAATAGGGTGATGAAGAAGAAGAGATAAAATGGAAGAGTTTGTTTGTATGATCGCATTAATCTGAAGAACTACTGGTCAAATTTGAATCATTATTTCACTGTTAGTGAACGCGAGTCATCGTCATAGCCAAACGGATTAGCTCCTTGAAGTGGCAGTGGATAAATGGACAATTTAGTAAAAGCTGCAGGTACAACAAGGATGCAGGCCGCCTCTAATAGAAGTATCGGGAAGTCTATGAGTGAGGCTTACGCCCAGCAGTGGACATCCTACAGCGAACATCATCATACGAAATGTGATCTCATCCTCTAGTTGAATGCATGGGAAGCGACGCCAAGTCACAGAGTATTTCAAAATCTGTTATTTCACAAAAAAATCGAATATCCATTCTAGGTCTTCATGCTCCATCTTAGACCACATCGTCACTTTACATCAGGTGAGATTGTGGTCAAATGAAGGCTTATCTATCATTAAAAAAAAAACATTCACATAAGAAAGAACTAACTTATTCCAATAAGAATAAGACATGAATAGAATCCAATGAAAACTGGATCACAGTTCAATCGTCAATTATGACTTTATAAATCGATTGTGAGAAATCAAAGTCTATTCTATTCTACGCATAGCGGGACGAATTCAAACACAATAGTATGTATCATTTTAGTCAAATAGCTATTTAAGATGAATAGAGCACTTATCGATTCTTAAATCGTCATAAAAAGTGGAGCATTAAAGGAGTAAGATTAAAGGGATTATTTTATATATGAGGTACTAACAGAAGGTATCATATAAGGTAAAATTAATAAATATTATACCATATTAAGAAATGTTATACATAATTTTAAACAGTATTGAATGAAATATAGATATGTTATTGTGAAGAAATGCGTGTAAATCTTTAGAGGAGGACTTTGTCAACAGACAAGCTATTTTATTCGTTTTAGTATTTAAGTAGGCATTTATAAGAATTATTGTAAGAAAGAAACAGCAATAAAGCCTATTTTATTTTATTTATTTTATGTTCTTGTATGTTAGAAATTTATCCACATTTTTTTTCCGTTACTTGTTAAAGAAAGCTATAATTTACTTGTGATAGAAAATTACGGTAAAAGACGTTGATTGTAATCGCTTTAGTTTTTTTACATTAGAGAAAGGTATCGATGAGAAACTGTAGCTCATTTCAAATAAGAACAAATTCCACATAAAACCAAAAATAATATTAAAAAAAAAACCTGTTAAGATGGCAATGGTAATAAATTAACATTTTTTTCAGCAAGCGTATTTTACATTCAAAGTTGATTACTTAGCATTCTGATACACTTCAATAACCACAGAGATCGGAGTAATCAAATATCCCTTCGCAGATAAAATAAAATAACCTTAAGACCATTAGCACGAGGCGCTTGGGACTAAATTAATAATGTTATGTTTCTTTTTTAATTTGTTAATTCGAGGCAATAGTCAAAGAATGCTGAATGCGCAGGCGCGCTTAAACCGCCTAATTTAATTTAAGAGGTAGGAGTTCCTTAATCATAGGCTTACTTCTAAATTATAGAGTTGGATAATGGCTTCTTGTAATCGGCAATTCTTCATTTTTGCTACTGTTTTTTGTGTCTATAAAAAGTTATGCTCACCCCCAAAAACGGTTTGCCACTGTAATAAAAAAGATGATAGCTTTTTTTCTACAAAAAAATATGTATATCTAATATTTGAAATAAAGGCAATATAAATGTTGAGTTTGAGTTATGAACAAAACCATTGCACAAAATTACTAACTATCTTATAAATATTGCGTCATTTTTATTATCAACGGTATTTTTTTTAATAATTTTGTTGCACAAAAAAAAACAAATCATGTTTACGACGAATTATTTGATAAAATTGCAAATCCAAAAAAAAAGGTTATTAAGAATTATTAAATTATAATACATATGTATTTTTTAAACTACGTTGTACCACAGTCTCGCCATGACTCCTATCAAAGATCATATCGAGCTTTTTACAGAAATTACAGGGCGCTGAGTAAACCGATCAGATCGCAGCCTCATTATTCTACGATGACTGGCAACACGTGAGCATTATAAAACATGAGACTGTATGATCCACACGTAATCTTAAAACCACCCAAATTACGGGGCCAAATTCAAAACTTAGCACTTGTTAGGTGTCAAAATTGCCATAATTCCACTCCCCGCTTTCAAAACGCCGACTTTTTGCCCGAAAATTACAAAAAATTATGATACTCTGTATTTTTTAATGATTTGTGGCCGATGGGTGTTCGATCGGAAACGAAATTGTTATCGTGTGAAAATAATAAGTTTGGGCTACCTGTTGGATTGGATCGTGGAGGAAGCGATTTTGCAGTAATGTGCGGTGGCAAGGGTTAAATCACGTACAAACTCCTATTGAATGTTCCCGTTTTATGTAGTCCATGCTGGTTAGACTCTCAACTCGAGAAATTGTTTTAGCTCTGGCTACGGTCACAATAAAACTTTAACCTAAATAGATCTTCTACCTGAAATTACCTGAATGTTTTTTTTTTATTTAGTAACGCAAAAAAAGTAATCTAAATAAAGTTTATATATTGTACGTATATTTTTTCACTTCTTTTAATTATAACAAACATCAATACTACACGCGCTTTTTAGTCTAGGCATAGAAAAATAACCTATTTTTCTATGGTCTAGGGTAGAAAGGTAGTTTAAATGTAAATATAAGTGAGTATTTATAATATTTTCTGATAATTATTATTATTTTGCTTATATTCAAATTTGGTTTACCTCAGACATTATCCCCACTTTCTAAAATCTCTGAGAGATCTCATAAGCTTAACTCTTATAAGGAAGCATCTCATAGATTTACTCAGTTAAGATCCCAAGATGATCTTTAGTACGATCATATTGCAGTGTACAGGAAACTACCAACCGACTGCCTATCCTATTTACCCTGAGGCAGATTATCCGAGACGCAATCTCTACAACGCTATCTCAAATATTTATCGTATGTCAATACAATATGCCAAAAGCGAACGCTTATTATGGTTTTTACAAATGTTTCAGTGCTGGAGGCTTTGGTGGGTTAAGTTACGAGCTTATCAGTTAAAATATGCGAATAAATAACCCGTCACAAAAACAAAAAATCTACTCATATCAGAAGTTATATTTAGGACCTATTATAAATTTTGCCCTTCTTGATTACGTAGCAACATGTTGCAGTTGAAATGGAAATGATTAAACGCGTTCTTTCTAAGTCGATCGGGTTTAAAATGACTGTGATTCTCTCTTCTTTCTCGACTATCATTGTATTACTTATTTACTATTTTCCGGTTCGTAAGACAATAATGAGTCGGCTAAATGCCATGAGCGACTGCCGCTCGGCGGACGCTACCCTATGGACCTATGGACTTTGCACACCTACGTATCCACAAATCGAGACGTTGCAAGGCAGACAAGTTTTGGCGTCGAACTCGCTTCCCGCGTTACTGACGCGTAAATTTGGCCGTAGCTTAAAGATGGCAAAGACAAATGTACTTAAGTTTCCTGCAGAATAAACAAGGGACAGCTCGTTGAGATCTTTCCTTCCCTAAAGTATAGTCGTGTGGATCGAATATAGTCACTGATAGCATCATAAATATACGTTATCTTGTTTAAAAATTTAAATATTAGGTTAATATTATATATAGTGTAATCTCCTATGGTGACATCTCTTGATACTTAAGTCAGTTTGCAAGTTAATCATACCTTACCTTACACTAATAATTTCGTTAGAAAGCGTTTCATAATAAGTGACGTATTATGAACCACCAAAGGCTTACAAGGATAGCTTCTGTTAAAGTCAAAGTCAAAACGTTCATTTCCTTAGACGCTCATGGCATACATGGACTAATAAAAACTTAGAATAATCAAGGAAACAATATTGTCTTGACATTACGCTTAATTTTTTTACACTGAGTTGAGAAGCGAATAGAACAACGTAGCTTTCCTCTCTTATGTTGTTATTATAAACCTGGTAAGTAAAACCTGGTTAGTTAGACCTGGTGAGTATAGTCTTTCGCCTTTGACTTGGCCCATGCAGCCTCTCGTTAGTGAGGAGTTACAGCGTATTGTCCGACACAATAGGAGGACGGCCGGCCGCCGGCCATCTCGTGTCTAATACTCGATACGCCACTTTTCGGGAATTGGGAATCATTTCGCGGCAATTGCACAGCAGATGTTTTTGAGAATTGTAATGTTGAGGTTATGGAGAGATAAAGATATGTTGGGAATGGGGAATAATCTTAAATATATCTGTGTAGGTAAAAAGCAGCTTCGAGCATACTAAAACAAGTTTAGACAAGCTACAAATTGTTTTATTTAACCAAGTTCAACCGAAAAATTACAGTTTATTTATCTTACCGCCTTAAGACGAGTTTAGCCTGTTCTGATCGGGTTTATAGCCAATAGTGAAATCGAGGTTTAAATAATTTGAGACTACAAACAATAGTTCTTATTTTAGAAAATATGAGAGGCGACAGATGAAAATTTTGATTGCCTAGTAGATAATATTTAACTATTAATTTACGTGAACCATAAAATTAGGTCAACGTAAACTTATCTAATTTGCAGTTTTCACTCATGTAAACACCCAAAATATTGACATCTTCTAGTTGTTTTAAGTTACCATATTTATTTTTATGAATACATGCTCCGTACTTAACAAAATACACATTCGGTATATTTATAAAGTGAAACTAGCTTCCCGCAAGTCTGACTTGTGAAACACTTATTTAAGTATAAAAACGACTTAATTCTAACTAGTATAAGCAATATTTCATTTCAAACTCCTAGCCCATTCAACTGAGACTTTCGAGATAGTTGCCGTTTCTCGTTATAGGTCTCGTACGAAAATATTTTCTAATGAGTAAGTCTATATTCAATTATGAGCAGTAACAGGTTCGCGGCATCTCCATCTATGGTAAGACAACTGATACTATCTCATGATATTGTAGTCAGTAATGCAATGATGGTCGATAGTAGAATATTGGGATAATGGTCTGTGCCGATTATAATTATCATTTCTGAATTGGTTGTAGATTTCTTTGTTACGTTGATATTTTGAGATTAAAAGATTACGCTCTAGATGGACGGATTAATTGAAGAGTTTACAATACAAAAACACTTTATTGTACAACAAATACAAAATTTACACGAGAGGAAGAACAAAGGGCGGTTATCGTTAATAGCAATGTCATCCAGTGGTTTATGGTAGTTGCAAGCTGTTTTCAAAATGAAATAATTAGAAATTTCGACTAATTCTGCTAACGAAGAATATCCTCTCAATTTAATAGTTCACAGCGTTTTTCATAACACCAGTTACTTGCAGGATTTGAAACAGATTTAATAAATTTGATATGTATGACTCATACTACGCCTAGGCTTCCGTTTGCAGTCTATAAACATTACGAAATAAAAAAAATAAAAGATTTTTTTTATTGTAAATTTATATGCCTTGAGCGGTCACCCATCCAAATACTGGCTTCGCGAGACGTCGCTTGATAAAAATAACGTTTGTGGTAAGGGCCTCTTGTATATTAATTAATTAAGTGTTTTAAGTATTTGTTGTCAAACCAGCAAGAGAGATGTCATAACATTCATTTCGTAATCCTTCAGAATCCACAACAAAACAATAAAACAATGTCTGCGCTCAAACACTGACATTAAAAAGGATATATTTTAATCATAGCACATTTAGATAGGCCCTAGATACGGCGCGGCCTCAAAGGGTGATCATACGCATCGATACGCGGAGATCAGCGCCGGATCGTTTGCAAGCGTGGGAGATTTCTGCTACTATTCTATTTAAAAGGAATGGGATTTAATTGTTTAGTATAAACATCAATAATAAAGGAAAATTAATAAGTTTACTAAAAAAGAGACATAATATTTACAAATACTTACTGTACTTTGAACAAGTGTCTTAGATGACTGATTCTTATGCTAAAAGTCATCCTAAAAGTAATAACAAAGAAGTTGTCTAAGTTCGATAGTAGGCATCACGTTAAACCGCTACACATGACACCTATAGAAATTATTAAAAAAAAACATTAGGCTCAATCCATTTAAAATAAATAGATCTAAGAATTAAGTTGAAGACATGAAAAACAAAATAAGAGCAGAACTAGTTAGTCATTTAAAAAATTTATAATAAACTTTCTAAAAAAAAAATATTTTCTTTTGTTTTATGTCCAGATAATAAGATATACCAAATTTTTCAGAACTGTTGGTGAATTAAGGCCTAATGTCTCTCGTCAAGAGATAAGTCCCTGTGTCCCAGCAGTGGGAACGTTAATAGGGTGATGATGATGTTAGTGAAAACTGGTATTATGTCTTTTTGGAGTGACCTTTTTTTTTATTATCATAATATGGGCTTACTTTTGACTACAGTCTAGCAAGAAGGCAGAGACGAGGTCAACGATGGAGCAAGTTTGCCCAGAAAAAGCCTATTCACTCTGATCTTAAAGGTAGTCGGGTTGTCCTAAAAACAGTTTCCTATGAAAATAAAAGATCTCTGATTGGTCGCCGAACTTCAAAGCGCACTATCAGTCATTCCATCTTTGTCATCAGCTGAGAGCGGCCGCACTGGCACAGGCCAAGTGATAATTAATTAATTAACTAAAATAAAATGTGGAGTTTGCCGGTCACACAATATAATTTTATTTTATTAATACATTATATAAAATGAGGAGATTTTAATCCCTTTGAATGACTTATCTGGTTGATAATTGAGTTGACATAACGTAACGATCCTATCTGTTGGCTAAGTATAGAGACTCGTTCTGCAATATTGAATGTTATGATGTGAATCTGTGAAAATATTTTTTTTATCTAATTATATCTGTTCAAACGGCCTTGCCGTTTTCAACCAACGAAAAAAAAGAGAATGATCTTAATTCGACAAGTGCTTATCTTTATTTATATATAAATGATTTATACTGGACTAACATTTCTACAGCCATCTTTAATAAATAATCAAGTCTGCAATTAGCGTTTTTAAGCCAACAAACTTCAATTAATTGTAAAATTAATTGTATATTAATTAAGCATCGTCCGCAGACACATTCTAAATAGTATCGTTACGAATGGGGCAATTCGAACCACGCTTTGAAACGACGAATCCGAAAAAAACCCTTGCCGATTCATACCGTAGTTTGAACAGCTCGCGGTATGAAACGACTAAAGACACGAATAAAATCTTGTAAACTAAATCTTTAGTTTTAATAATGTTTGCATCAACTTTATAAGCAATAAGTATTAAAATACAAGTTTAAAGAAATTGAAATTATAATCGTCCGAGAAAAAAATATTTAAATTAACTTTAATATTTAAATGAGCAAAGCGGCGGTTAAAAACTAGTGATCAATAAATATATTTATCACTTCATCGCCTTTGCATTTTTAAAAAGGAATGTATGATACTGCCTTTTGTACGAACACGCAAATGCGACACGCTACGTTACAAATTATAATTTTGAGTGTATTTACCCTTGGGACCTTTGTTTTGTTTTATAAAATATAATTAATAAATATTTTTTGAAAACGAGTTTTTTATTAAGTTTCAGTAAAGATAAGAATGAAAGGTACTCATAATACACCTATAGGGTTCCGTGAACAGTTTATGCACATTTTGCAATAAAAAATGTACTAACTTTTTAAATTATCATCGTTTTTAACAATATTGTGACATAAAACGGTTAACATACCCTGATTTGACGGTTTTCGAGTTTTCCGATATTTCGACGCAGTTGCAAGCGCCATGATCACGGAAACAACTGAATTGTCTTTGTCTTTGCGATTTGGGCAGACGGTTATTCTCAAACAAAACGGTCTACCCTCTTTCTGAGTTTTTTATTGCGAGGTTGACACTCACTAGTCCGTCAAATCATGGTATGTTACCAGTTTATTAAGCTTTAACCTTATGTTAGTTACTTGTAAGTTAATGTTGAGTTTGAGTGTTCCTGTATAATAGTGTAGTGTATAATTAAGTAAATGTGTATGAATGTATGTGTGTTGAAGTCGCAAATAAATTATTTTTACTTTACTTTACTTAATGTCATAATAAAAAATGTACTAGTGCAAAAAGATGCACCCATAAAAGTACTCATGTAACGTTGTTTAGCCCGAAGTGGAAGCCGGGGTAAGGAGAACAAGCTCGAGACAAGCCCTGCGCCCTCAACAGACGGACAGAAGAGTGACTTTTGCTTAGCATTTTATAATCACGTTTGTTGTATGGGACCCTTAAAAATTTATTTATTATTTTGTGTTATAGCGGCAACAACAAATCTAAATTTAAAATTTAAGAAAAACCCCCGATTCCAATGCAATAATTTCCATAAAGTAAAACACCATAATATTTAGTAATGTGCACGCAATGCTCTTTCATTTGATACCCCACTCGAGTATATTTGCAGATTTTCGTTTTTCCTTCCCCACTCTCACCCCCATAACTTTTAAACGGCTCAATCGATTTTCATGAAGCATGTCTAAGAACACCCGGGCCAAACCCACCTTTCATACGAAAAAAACTAAATTGAAATCGCTCCATCCGTTCGCGAGCTATGATGTCCCAGACAGACAGACAGGCAGACACGTCAAACTTTAACACCCGTCTTTTTGGTCGGGCGTTAAATATACATTATCATACAATCAAAACAGATCTATTAAAAAAGATTTCATTTCTTTATGATTATCTTTAAATATATAAATATTCTGTGCGTGTGTTAGCCGTTGAACTCCTCCTAAACGGCTCGACCGATTTTGATGAAATGTTTTGTGTGTTTAAGTGGGTTTGAGAATGGTTTAGATTCACAATACGGTCAACTAGGTGCGAAGGGACCGCTTGTTGATAAATATAAGCAAACAAATTGACATTGAGGAGGTCACCAACCTTTGTTTTACTCGAATAATTTTAAGAATTGGTTCGTAATTACTGAAAACTTGCTTAAGTCGTAAGAAGTTTTGATCGCGTTTTTTGTACGATATTGAATTCTCACAATATAAGGCAAGGACATTTGATATATTCTACAATTTTTGTTCCTACTACGCTACGCAAGATAGTGTTGTGCTTATATTAGTAATAATAATAGTATTGCCGGAAGTCGATACAATCGGTTACCTATTTCCGTAAAGCCACTTTTTTTGTTACCTTTGTGGACTATAAGGCCACAACGCGTACTTCTGATATTATTAAACTATACATATTATTTTATTATTAATTATATGATTTAGTTACTGCATAAAAACATAATTAATTTAAAAACCTACATGGTATCATTATTTCGGCAAGGTTTCATTTGATCGATATTGAGTTAATAAAAACATTATAAATTTTGGTACAATCTTACTTTAATATATTATTTGAATAGTCACAATCTAAAGTATAAAGTTTTTTGTTTGTTTGTTTTGTGTGTGTTGTGAGTGTGTGTTGAACGCATTCATCTCAGGAACTATAGGTCCGATTTTAATATTTCTTTCACTATTAGATAGCCTATTTACTGGAAAGGCTATCTATGGGTTATAGGCTTTTTACCGCGAGAAAATAAGTCATTCCACAAAAATATATATTATAAGTAAGTAAAATTTTCCGGCTTTTTTGGCAACTTTTCTCGTCCTTACGCACTGTAGCCTTCCAAATAAGGACATAGAATTACCCCACCCCCCCCCACTTTTGTTACAAAATAGGATGCTAAGAAACGAACGTGGCATTTCGTCCGAGGCAAGTTGAAACTCTTAATGGATATTTATAACAATTGTTTATTGATCAACAATTGTTATTTATCGTGAAAGTGTGCTACGAAAAATAATAAATTGCTCCATTGGTAGATGACCAATGCATTAAACATTGATTTTTGATACAGAAATATCTTGGCGTGATTGTGCAGTACGAAATTTAAATGATATATGAATTGGTGCAGTTATGTTTTAAAAACAGGCATAATAGGTACACAATGGTTTATGATGGATAAGCCTTCATTTGACCACCATCTCACCTGATGTAAAGTGATGATGTGGTCTAAGATGGGGGCATGAAGACCTAGAAGGTAGATGGCTTCTCCGGACCACATTACAAAACACGAAAACATCGTTTCACGCACTGGCCCAGCCCGGAGGGTGGTGACAGGCCGCGGCCGAAGCCTCCCACCAGAGACTACATTCTTTAAGTGATAATAACATTATGATAAAACGGATATCTATTGACTTCTTCACTGGCTTGGCATATATCATAGATCAGCCACTTGTCTTTACCAAATCATCACTCCACAACATTCTTAAACGCTCAATACCCCAGCTGGTTCGCAAACTCAACCAATTACTCTAAAAATATAAACACATTCCTTTAAAATCCCGCTTAACCACATAACTATCATCCCGATACTTTTTCATATTAATTCCATAGAATCTATCTACTGTTCAGGTAGTTGAAATAATTATTGGTCGGTAATTAATGCTAGTACGCGGTCATTCACTTTGCCACGCGTCTCACAAGGCCGACCGCGTCACTTGTTGGGCTTCTTGCCACAGATAATATATAGGTTTTTCTTTTTTATTTGCTCTGTTGTTTATGGTTAACGCTTTGTTCAATGTCAAAATATGGATTGTGAATGCGTTTTGATTCGTATCGGGCGATAAAGGGTTAATATCGCGTTTTAA
The DNA here is from genome assembly GCA_929108375.1 of Gymnoscelis rufifasciata. Lineage (NCBI taxonomy): Eukaryota > Metazoa > Arthropoda > Insecta > Lepidoptera > Geometridae > Gymnoscelis > Gymnoscelis rufifasciata. The sequence goes on along the minus strand of OV815302.1, from coordinate 2,216,422 downwards.
GTGTTAAAACCTGAAAATGATATTTGATATTGTAATATTTAAGCATGGGTATATAGTTTCGAGTTTTTTTTATAAAATATTAATTACATAATTTATGGTGGATTTAATTGTGCTTCCTTATTGGTGACTACCTAGACTCTTAATACAATAAACCGCCAGATGCATTAAAGAAATTATATCGGCAATTATAAAAATCATCAAAAAATTGTTTAGCTTATTGGTATTACATTTTAGTCATAATGCGACTTATACTTTAAAATATCGATCAATATGCAACGGGAGGGTCTCACTGTCATATTATTATGAAACAATTATCACGTTTAAGTAAATTGTAATCCTTATATTCGTGACAGCGTAATTCAGAAGTATCATAACTTGTTTGGCATTTTACACAAACATGCCGACATATTAACGTAAACGCCTATGGTACATGAACCTAGGAGCACTGGTTTGCAACAATGTTTCACTGGAGAGCAAAAATACCCTCGAATTTTATTTACACTCGTAGTAGAGTGTAATAATAGTTATTTTTTTGTGGGTAAAGACTATAAGAAAAATACTAGTCTTTTTTTAATGGTAACCACACATCGGCAAGGTCGTTTAACAACAAGATGGACAGCTGATTTGGATGAATGGAGTGGAGACATCGAGTTCAATTCCTACTGCAAAAAAATTGTTTTATGTTCTTTTTCTACCTAAACCAAATGGGTAGACCATATTTGTAGTGATTGTATTCGAATTTAATTAATTGAGCGGCGGTAATTTACGTCTCTTTATTTCTGTTATCTTCTTTAGTTACCTTTCTTTAATTAAACTAATTTAGAATAGTACTAAAATAGGCTGTACTCATTTATAAATTCATTTAATTTAAATTTTTATAAGTTTTCAAATTACCATAGGTTAGAGAGGTAATAATATAAAGATCAATATAATAATATTTTCGTGGACAGCTACCGAATAAAGGTTGTTAGTGAATTTGTATTGTCACTAAAAAAGATACACTGACATTTTTTTTTTTTTAACTCCATACAATTTACACAACAACATCTATCCCCGTGGTAAGCTCTTAGCTTGTGTTACGGGTTATAGACATCTGATATACTTAATATAATATACATACATACATAGATATTTTTTATTATACAATATTAAAAACCCAGACCAAGGTGAAAACTCATTCATATACGGTGTTTAAAAGTGCTTGCAGAACAAACTATTTTCAGTGATTATATCAAAGAGAATGTAGTAAAAGTGTGTCTAAACCTTTATCAGTTGGTCGCGTGTCAGGCCACACGCCCGCCACACGACTAACTGGAGTGCGAATTCTTTAAAAATAACTTAGTTTTGGGATAAACCGTTTAGATTACATATTTGATTATATTTTATTAATTTAAAATATCAATTCTAAGTAAGTAAATTCATAAATTTTATAATGTAAATCAATTTAATTGATATCTTATTACAGAAGTACTTATTAACTGAGCATCTGTCAACAAAGCTATGTTGTTTGCAAACGAGCAAAATTACTAGTTTTTTAACCAATTTATTCTTCTATGTAGAAATGATTGGTCTTTGTGCAGTTTTTTTACAACAATTACATTTCGCAGCTGTTTATAATCATCATCATTGCAGCCCTAGGTCTAGGTTATATCAACTGCTGAACATAGGCCTCCCCGAATTTCTAGTAATTTCGGCTGGCAGGTGCCTGCATCCACCGCGAGCCCGAGGCATTCACCAGGTCCGTCCATCTAGTTGGTGGACGTCCTACGCTACTCATGCCAATCCGTGGACTCCATTTTAGAACTTTTCGGCGCCAACGACCAACCGTCCCACGTGCTATAATGTTCTACTTCAAAGAGTTAATCCGTTTGTATATAACATCGACCCGCGTTCTTCTACCTATCTCCTCATTTCTCAGTCAGTCGTCAGCTGTTATACGAGTATAAACTAAATACGAGTAATATAATAAAGTAATACATTTTACACCCCAATACAATTTGTCCATACATTATCATTTCATTATAAGTCAAATATTACCCAGCAAGTGCAGTGAAGTGGTTATATTGTAACTAACAAATTATTGTTATAATGCACGAATTGAATTAGATAAGGTCTCATAAATGTACTAGCTATATACGACTTTTTACTCAATAAAACTTTTTATTATTTTAATTATTATTATAGAGTAAAGTAAAGTAAAAGTAAAGTAAAAATTTCTTTATTTGACATAAAATGAGGTACAGTAACAAAACTAAGGTCCCATAGGCTCCCGAACTAGTTAAAAACTGTATTTCAGGAGCCAGTGGCTTCTCCTATATAGACTTATTACAAATTATGTCAACAACTTAAAGTAACTTAAACAAACAAGATTTTTAATACAAATAAGAAAGCAAAAAAAACATTTATAATTATTAAATTAATCTAGTTCAATGTAAAAAGAAGAAAATGATACAATACGTTAGGTTCTCCGCAAGTTTATAAGAATGTGTAAATTTCTACTTGTGTTATATAGGTACATACAGTAAAATAGTTTATTTATTATACATAATTATAGTATAAGGTATAATAGATTATATCTATAACAAAAATATATAAAGTTAAATAATGTAAAATATAATATATATTTATATATATATATATATATATATATATGTTTTATCAAGGATAGCTTCAACTTCTTCAAAAGGAAGATCCTTCAGCCAGTTTATTGTTAACTGTTTTAATTCTCTGTCGCATTTATTTCTAATATCTTTACGTTTTTTATAGGAATCTTAAATTAAAAAACGAAATCTTAAGGAATTATAGGAATCCTGTATAAGCAAAATAAATAGACCCAATGCCACTCCTATACACCTTACATTTGACCGCCTTAATGCGTTAATGATGCCTAGTTTCTTATTAGTCAAACAAACCCCACTTATTAACTAATGCCAAGTTAAGATGGACGGCAAAAACAACATAAATAAGGAATTTATGATAGTCCACCCTGTTTAGATGCATGGATGCATATTCATCCTTGGATTCGTTAGGTTAGATGTTTGCTATCCGGTTTTGACCGCAGCATATTTAAAATGCTGGTTTCGCTATAAGTAGTTTTAACGACTTTTTAACTTTGTAAAAAGCGAACATTTTGCAGAGTAATAAAACAACTGTCGCAGAGTGTTGAGCCGTTACACGTGAAGTTGTTTATTTATTTGGTAGAATTATAAAACAAATATATTATTAAACAATTGGGGAAAATTCACACAGTAACGTTGTACACATTTAGGTATAATTCATTTTACATTATCATTTTTTTTTAAATAAACATACCTAAAAATTAAAAATCTGCTTTAAAAACTAAGACACAAACGAACTTTGCTTTATCCACGTGGTCGATGAAGCAGTCATGTTAAATCATATGAATATTTTTTCTTGAATTTTCCTCAAAAATAAGTCTTGTACGAATAATTGAAAATAATTATTCTGACCACAGATATTACATAAACAGTTAAACAAACAAAATACAAATTATGACATAAATATATGCATGCATGCCATTTCCAAGCTAAAACACAAACAGAAATTACGAAAACGCAAATTGTAACTCCAGCCTTAGATCTTTTTAGCAGGAAAATAAACTAAATATGATGAACGGACGTGAATAATTACAGATCATCGTATTAAAGCATTTGTCCGTAAGATTAATTGCAATTACTTGCTTGATAGTGTAAAAACAAAGTAAACGCACATCCATCGTTTAAAAGCCTGTTCTAAAAGATGGTTGATAGAGGAATATTTATATTTAGCCTCAATGGAATTTCAAATTATCTGAGGCTTCGAAAATATAAGTCCCTGTCACTGTAGAATTATCATTATTTTGTTATTATGTCATTTTGCACTAATGCATTATTCTCAAAATGTCAAAATCTTAAAATTTTGGTAATTTTTTTATCATTTTAAGAAACTTTAAATCGGTGGAATTCGTATATGTGTCTGACTGTGCATAAATGATACAAATGTGAAATATCATAAATTATTATATACTTTTATCAACAATCTTTATTTATACCGTTGGCTATGATTGGCTTTTGAAATCTAAATAAAAATCTAGATGGGGTGGGGTGTACTTCCATCATTAAATAAATTGCTTCAGGACAAATTAATAGAAATATACCATCAACATAATTAAGTTTTAAATACCTTTTCAAATAAATAGTCTCATATTTTAACCCAGACCATACAATTAAGGCTGTAGTGCTTATTATTATCATTTGGAAATACGAATACGGATCCGTATTCGTATTTGCAAGTAGTTTAGTAACTCAAGTTACTTAGGTACTTGAGTGAATTTAGAATAAATATTTGGCTTATATTAACAGACTTCAAAAAAGGAGGAGGTGGCTATTGATTGTTATTTTTAAGTTAGTCTGTAAGCATTGGTGTGCAATAAAGATATTATCAATCTATCTATCTATCTATTGATTTTGTAGTGGTGAAATTCTTGTTTTATCCGAAAAGGTATGATTGCTGAATGGTCCATTGTCACCATGTCGAAATCTCAGGATGGGATCCAAGAGAAATCGAGAGCAACCCTGAAATTATATTATAATGTAGAACTCGGTTTTTTAATTGTAGATAATCAGTGTTATTTATAAATGTTTACATCAATCTCCTTGAAATCTTACATGTCGCTGGGTGTGGAGGACTACGGATTTTATCCCGAAAGTTACTATGCGCGTTGGAATTACTTAGCAAAAAACGCGAGTGAAGCCGCGGGTAAAAGCTAGATGGAACATAAAAATAACTTTAGGTTTACTGTATTTTTATTGTTTGAATAGTGCCAAAACAACTAGCTCAAGGTTATGATGAAAGAACAGCGCTCTAGTTTGACACATTTTTGTCTTTTCTTTCTTTTAGGAAAAGATAATGCTTCTTTTCTTTCAGTTATTTAATTTTTTTGCTTTCTTATGTATTACGATCAGCCTAAGGTTAAAAAGTATAGTAGGCTCTTTACAGTTAAGTTGCCAACAGTATAATTAAACAACATACCAACAAAAAACCTAAAGATATTATCTCTTTTAACTTAGCGCGTCGGCTAACCTTAATTACATTTTAAAAATATTGCTTACCATAATTTTTTACACTTTGACTTTTACATTGACACAATTTATTTTACATACTTTACAATTTATTTCTAAACCTTCGTTTCATAGAAACGGTCATAAATATATGGGTGAAGATAACTTTCCTTCATTACGGCTTATAATCAAATGTCTGACGCGTAATCCTAACGCCTAGCTAGCGATTTGCATATAGATGGCGTAGTGAGCTAAAAGCTGTATGGGACAGCTGCTAAGCTGGTTCGGTTTAGCATAGCCAACCGCAAACACTGCGGTGGAGTTCTAGGGAAATGGTGTGGAGAGGACTATTTTAGCTACATTTTTTTGTTAAGGTTCCATTGATGTGTGTCGTTTGTGTGGCGACAGCCTTATTTTCAAGGATCTAAACATATTTTTAAATTTTATTCGAAATAATCCTTCAATACACCGGATATTATGAGTTCATATTTATTAGATTAATAGACGCTGATTTTTTCCGTTAAATCACAAAGATTATGTGGGCACGTCATCATTATCAAGTATCAATTCAACTCGTTCTTTTTCTTTTGCTGTTATGAATTTAGATATTATTTTTTTTCATTATTCAATCTTAGAATAAAACTGAGACCTTATTTGTCCAAGTAGACGTCCTTTTGTCCGTCTTTCCATCAGTTTGACACCACGCTGTATTCCAAGAACTGGGATAGCAGTACACTTGAAATTCTTACATATGTGTATTTTTGCTGCTGTTAGGTATAACTAGAATATACAAAAAAAATTGGCTAGGATGTATCTCAAAACATTTTACTATAAAAACGATGAGAATCAGTTACGCGCCATGCGTCTTTGTACAAATAGATATGTCTTATATATTTATTTCCAAGAGCGCCTCCACAGTTTTGTTCTGACGCGACTAGATCCTAACATTATAGTTTCTGTTTTTTAACCTTAATGGGAATGCGGGCAAGGGGTCTGTAGGTGAGGTTGTAAGCGGTCCTGCATGCAGGTATGCTTAGAAACACCATGCATCTATATATCTTTCATACATCTAACACATTGAGGTTGAGTTGATATTGAAGCGATTTCTTAGAGGTATTATTTTATTTTATTTTTTACTACCTGCGGTGTTACCCGCGTTTAAATGTATTGTCCCGCGGAATTATATATTTTCCCGGGATAAAAAGTATCCTATGTTACTTTTAATACCTCCAAGAATATGTGTAAAAGGTTTCATGATGATCGGTTGAGTAGTTTTCGCGTGAAAGCGTAACAAACAAACTTACATTCACATTTATAATAGTATATTTTATTTATACTTTGTGCACAAAAAAACATTGTACAGAGGAGGACTTAATGCCAGAAGCATTCTCTACCAGTCATCCTGGGCGTGCAAAAAAACAAATCAGGCAATAATTGATAGGTTTTAAAGTTTTATTTCACCGTTAAAGAGAACAGCTTCCGAAATTCTACTTCTTCTTATTAGTCGTTACCTCATGACTGAGGGACGTAACTATGGTGTCTCATCAGCTGTGTCTCCACTTCTTTCCATCGACTCCGGTCCTGAGCCAACTGATGGAAAGAAGTGAGGTCCTGAGGGTTATATATGTGGGTTCAACGCGAAGGCAAGCTCTCTCTTTCCTTCGACACTGCCCGTAATAACTACATCTTTTTTTTGGGTCACGCCTGACGTTGTGCCCGAAATTATACAAGTTCATTTGTTTATAGGCATTTCGGATAGAAACCAACTAGAAGTTTTGTTGCTATAATATTTTGACATGTATAGTAACAATTTTATTTATTAATTTAACATCAATTACTGTAATAGCTGACATTTTGTTTAATTAATGTTAATAATGTTTTGCACGTCTGTATAAGGCAGAATGTATAAGGATCGTTTCTTTTTAATGTAACACCAATTGTACCTGCATTTGAGCAAATAAATGATTTGACTTTGACTTTGACTTTGCGTCACTTTAGATCTGCGGTCTGACGACTGCCGTCTTCGTCCTCAACGACGCTATTCTAAATTTATCTCGAATAAACCTACTTAACAACGAACCTTACCTTCACCTACGAAGGGAATTTCATAAGTATTTACAAGAATTTCAAAATGCGAACGCTTTACTGTAAACCTACATTTAGTCCTAATTACTATAGATTTACAAACATTGAGTTTTTATTGTGCTACAAATTCTAAACTCGACCGTAAAATAGGATTAGAAATATAAACTACCAAAAGGTCTAGAATTTAACCTTAATCCTGAATAAAATTTAACAAAGTGTATATCATAAAAGATGAGCAGCTATTTAAAATACCTAAGCGGTTCTATTACGAAAGTACTTACAAGAGTATGTCATTATAGATATTTTTAAATCCTGATAATTATTTATGACTTGAAACCTGTTGCGTTTAATTACACATTATGATCAACCGTCTAGTTTTAATTATGTTTGTCATTTTAATTTCTTCATTTATTTCTTCTGAAGCTTAAATTTGTTATGTCTATAGGTTTGTAAACGTAAAGGTATTGAAAATGATGAAATAAAATTCGGATAGCAATCTCATCTAGATTTATTTATTTTTTGTCGTACCCCCAACAAATGATACAACTTATTTTACTAAGAAACTAATACAAAGCTTTATAATTGCTCCCTTATTATAGTCCGCCAGCTTCACAAAAGTAGACCAAAGCCCTCCTACACCTAAACTTACAAGTCCGCTGGTCAGCTCTACTGCCAAACATGCCGCAGGGTGTTTGAGTCAAAGTTTGGTCTGGCCACTCACATAAGAGCCCATAACAGAAATTAAAGCAAAGGTCGCCGTCATCGAAATCGATGTGGAGGACTATAATATATCTTAATATATATAAATCTCGTGTCACAATGTTTGTCCTCAATGGACTCCTAAACCACTTAACCGATTATAATAAAATTCGCACACCGACCGTGTGCAGTTCGATCCAACTTGAGAGATAGGATAGTTTAAATCTCAAATGATAGTCCCAATTTTAATTTATTGCTAATTATTTGTCTGTTATATATGAACATTTAATTTGTATTCCCACTCAATTAATGTTGTCTGAAATAAAATGATTTGAATTTGAATTTGAATTATCTACAGGTTAACAAAAGTGTAAAATAAATGTCTTTTTATAGTATTTAGTGTTTGTGATAAACATATTTAAATAGCCTCCGAACTCAAATAACTGTTTTGATTAAAACACACGCACTATCATTACACAGTAGAACCGATAGTTGACAATTGACAGGCGATAATATCGTAATTGGTTTTTAGATTACACCCCGTCCTGCATCTTGTATATTTGCATGCTCCTCACATAAAACTCCTAGATCATAGAAAGGACCCTTGACTAATTCCACTAGGTTTATTCTCCAATAAGTTATGTTAATAGTAAACCATTAAGTTTTCTTTATATGGCGGGTATACATTTTAATGATGAATGTGATAGCCCAGTCAGCTAAAAATAGAGAGAGAAGCTGTCGCTAAGAGTCGCTACTTTTCATCGAAATATCAGTCAAATGATGGCCACAGGACATGGGCATCCCTCATATATATTGCCAGTTATTACGGTTAAAACGACATGCATTTAAGCTCAGCACAAACGGGCTACCGATCATAGCCTCCGGACTACATCTGGATGTGTCTTCTCACATCTTCTCAACTCAGTATAAAACATTGAAGCGAACTGTCAAGACAATGTTATTTCCTTGATATTTTTTGTTTAAACAATTTAGTTTTATTAATTTTAAGTTAAGTTGACCTGTCCATGTGGGCCATGTGCTTCTAAGGAAATAAACGTTTTGACTTTGACTTTGATGATTGTGTAAGTGTCAGATCGAGTGACAGCCATCGATCAATATTTATAGCAAAAAAAAATATTTTAATTGTTGTTGCGCGACAGTGGGGCGAATGGTGAGGCCCGTAGTGAACACAAGTAGCGAGTCACGGACACGACAGTGGCCGCTACCGACCACAAGTAAGGACAAGTAAGATCATAGTGGCCCGTTTACGCCTGGCCTTTAGGAGGTTTTGTCTGTTCACGTCCGTAAGTGGTAAGCCTCTGAATCCTTACACGTGACCACCGGGTGGTGCTAAGAACAGTCTCTGGTGGTAGGCTTCGGCCGCGGCTTGTCACCACCCTCCGGGCTGGGCCAGTGCGTGAAGTGATTTTTTCGTGTTTCGTAATGTGGCCCGGAGAAGCCACCTTCTAGGTCTTCATGTCCCATCTTAGACCACATCGTCACTTTACATCAGGTGAGATTGTGGTCAAATGAAGGCTTATCGATCATAAAAAAAAAGGCCTTACTATGAACCCGCGGCTTTCCGTCGTATGTTGGTCTACCTTAGTTACGCTACTGTTAAGGCTGTATCTGAACCACTTGTTCTTGGTATTTTGAATAAATAGAGTTTAGAGCACAGAAAAGGGTAAAGATTTTTTACTAACCGAAAATACACTTTTCGTCGTCGGATTTGTGATAAAAATCTCCAACTCACGAGGGCGTAACCGTAAATAAATTTTAGTACAGAAATTCTAATTTAATAATTGGTCTAACCTATAGCTATCAAGAATCAGAAAGAATAAAATATGTACCTATAGAAATTCTGTTATGATAAACATTTTAAAAAACAATTCGTTATTAGCTGTCCATTTTTTCTCCGAAAAAAACCCATCTTTCAAACAAAAGAATAAAATATCTCCTTTATTCTCGAAATTAAGTTAGTAAAAGTTTGTTTAAAACATTAGTATGTTTTAAGATTTTATCAAATGTGTTTGGTGTCAAAATTCTCGCATCATGCTGAACCATACATTGATACAGATCTTAAATAAACCGCATTCAAGGAATTGTATCTCTTATTTGTATAGGAATAGAATATAATTTAACTTTTAAACAGATGGATTGATTCGCCGTTTGTTATACTTTGACGGTGTACCTTTTGTTAAAAGTTCCTTAAACAAAAATAGCGGGAGCCCTTATAAATCATATCTATTAATATATTTCTCTCGGCTCTTTGGGGAACCGATTCTGACCTGAGAATCTTCTAAAGTAAATAGGTAAAGGTTTGAATGAACCTTCTAGAACTTTGTAATCCATACTCGTCCACATCGACATTTACCATTAGGTGAGATTGTGGACAAACAAAGATCTATAACTTATATTGTCACGTTCTATATTTAAAAAAACCAAGGATTTTGGATTTAAGATTTGCTAAACGCTCTTCATAGCCTTACTAATATTAAAAACATGTATAATATGCAAGGATGTTACAGTATCACCCTCAACACAACGTCAATTTTAACGTACAAAATATTTTGTCTAATTTTCTGCGGTCAATAAAATTCATAAAATGCAGCTAATACTGAAATATTTTATTAAAGGGTTCCTGGTCACAATATTATGGTACTTATTAAAAATAATGTGACTATAAAAGTTGTACACTGACAAAAATACTTTAAGTGAAGTACTACGTTATGATTATGTACACTTTTATATTGCTGTATTAGTTGAATGCTTTAATTATTTTTAATACTTTATAAATTTTCTGAAATCTTCACTAAAAAAAAATGTGGTCTCTTGAGATTAGGAAATAGAACAGTTATGATATAATATTTTTGCAAGCGTAATGTCATATACATTACTTAATACCAGTACTATAGAACATTTCTTATTAAACACACCAATAAACATAAATACACAATTATTGATAGAAATGTAATAGTAATGGGCGGTGTTATTGCTTAAAGCAATGACTATATTAATCAGCGGTTGAAAAGGTGATTTGATTATGATTTCAGGTACATATCGAAGACTCGACTATATCCTTTTCCTGTGGATACAGGTCCATGTGTCATGAAAAATAATGTATTTAAAGATATTATTTGATATAATGATACATATATAATTGAACTATTATGGTGTTATAATATAATTATAACATTTAAAAACCATTTCCTGCAGCCCGTATGTACGTTCACTCAGGAAGACCATTATATTGTTAATAACTTGGTGTTCTGGCTCATATGAATATTATTTCAAATCTTTTATATGTTATATTATAATAATATGTTTCTATCGCTACGATGAATTCTTAGTATAATCTGTTCTTGAATTATGAATTATTATTTTGAATTATGACATATTTAGATTTTCAAATTAATTGACATTGTGTATAATTTTTATTTTGTATTATTGAATTATGTTTCTTTAATTAAAACAAAATTTATTGTATTAATATAACATTATGTATGAACATTTTTACATATATTGTATAAAATTGTAACATGACTTACAAGTCATGTTACAATTTGTTATAAAATTAATTAATTAATTACCTTTGTTATAAATAAAGAAACTTGAAACTTATTTCTTTGTATCTATACTTATACTTATAGGGTTCGATTCCCGCCGAGGGTGAAAGTGTTTGTATGTTCTGCAAGCACGATCTCCTTGGTCTGGGTGTTCAATATGTATAATAAAAAATATCTATACATGTATGACTATTATATTAAGTATATCAGATATCTAGTACCCGTAACACAAGCTTAGAGCTTACCGCGGGGCTAGATGTTGTTGTGTGAAATGTCTGGAAATATTTATTATTATTATTACTTATCATAAGTACAAGTCCCTTGTCGCGTTTGTCTGTCTTCGTGTCCGCGAACTCAAAAAGAACTGAACAGATCTTTATGCGGTTTTTAACAATAGGAACAGTGATTAAAGAGGAAGAGTTAATTCGAGCAAAGCCGAGACGGTCCAGTTTACTTAAAAAGTAAGTTTACTTTAAAAATCTTTAGCCATCGAGCAAGAATGTGTTAATATAATGTTATGTAAACTCATCGAAATGTAGAATTGTTGTCGACAACTTTTCTTTGCGCATTTTAACTCCACTTTGAGATTACGTGAATATAGAGATTTTCAAACGCGGTACTTTTAATATAAAGTATTTTTATACTATTTTATTTAAAAAAACAAACAGGTTTACTTACTTAATAAATAACATTTGCCTATTTTATAATAACTCTGTACCATTTATTTGTTTTCACATAGTGAAGTAATACTTTGGAATTTTACAAAAAAGTCTACAAAAGACAATAATCATTATCTTACCTTAAGTAAATTGATTATGCTTCTGGAATCCCGGAGGCTAGGTCAGGGTTAATTCTTGTCTCCTTCTTAGCAATGCATTTAAATATAAGAGAAACAGAGACAGCAAATGTAGAAACGTTTTGATTGATGATTTTGCCCTAAAATTGGGGAATCTAAATTGAATTTTACGAATGTTATCGCATTATCTAGCACTTTGGAGGTTTGTTTACTTTGTTTAAATTAATAATATTAGAATTCGATTTAGGATGTATAGAGCCCCAAGGTATCTAAGGGAGCATTATTTTGACAAACTATTGATAGTTTTTTTTTCTTCTTATAAATCAATGACGAACTATTAGCTATGTTTTTCTACGATTTCAAGTCCTGTAATGAGTCTCAGAAATATATTAGAGCTTGGTAAGTGTCAACTTTCAACATTGGGTCGAAACGTTACTGTACATTCAGTTATCAGTCATTATTTACCTGTAAGACAGATAAAAAACTGCTCACAAAAATCATTAAAAAAAATACATATGTTAAAAAATCTTATATGTATAACCAAATCCATATTTTTAAAAGAAAACAATTTTTTAACACGTAAAAACTGTGCCAATGTTTAATATTAACCCTCAAGCGAGCGTGTGGTCCAAATAAACCCGGACGCAGGTGCCCGATCGGATGTGACCGGTGGAACACAGTACCAGTGAAAATAAACACTGAAAACCACGCCTTAATTAAACAGGTATGAAGTGTACGAGTTTTATAGAGGATGCGACAGATGACCGAACTCGTCGTGTGAAAATTTTAGCACGCTCATTCGAATATGACGAGATTTTCTTATACATACTCAAATATTTATAATATTATAATAATGATATTGATTCCAATATTAGAATGTTTTAAAATCTACAAAATTTGATAATTGCAAATAGTAGTTTAAATTAGTTACTATACATTTGTATCAAGATGTTCAATTTGGCAGCAGTTCCGGGTCTATGTAGTTTTTAGGCACATTTTTTTTTAATTTAATTCATACAGTCGTTTGAATTCGAACAAATACAATTTATAATGTATGTAGTCAGGTTATGATTTATCTTTACCTACTTAAAAAATTATAACGATAAACCTAACAACAAAATGTAAGTACTTGTTTATTGCTTTTCACATTTGACATTAGAAATCTGACATTTATTTTATTACTTATTTTCAATATTTTTTTATAAAATCCATTATAACAATAATTGTTGCAAAAGTTGAAAACTAAATAAAAGTCTTTCTTAGTTTTTATTACAAAATAACTGAAAGATATAATATAAAATTATTAGGTATTATTATTGACTAAAACTTCAACCTTTAACCGAAGTAAAACAAATCCAACTCCAAAATAAACCTTATCCAAAACAAAACCGCTTTTGTCAAACGGGTTCCGAAAATATGTCAAAAAAAAACGAGACGGACACAAAATCATTTTATTAAATTAAAACCACCCCGAGGAAATTGCAGTATTAGTTTCGGATCAACCCTTATTAAGCTTTTGGGACATTTTTTGTCCATCGGTTTCAGATTTAATTTTAATGAAACGTGGTGCTCGATTAAAGGTTAAGGTTGTAATAATGGTGAATACTATCATTTGGCTTAGAAAAGGTCAGCTATGGAATTTTAGTTAATTATTATGGAGGTATCGCAGTTTGTATATATATAAAATGTATTACGAGAATATCACCGTGTTGGCTAAGTGGCAGCACTCGACTTTCATTCAGAAAGTTTTGGATTCGAGTCCCAAAGAAAACCACTGGATTTTTCTTCTTGAAAAAAATATGTGCGCTTAAAACACATCCTTTAATGATATAGGAAACATCGTGAGGAGACCGACAAGTTCTGAGAACTTTAAAATAATTTTGAATCACATGTAACATTCGCCAACCCGTACTTGGCCAGCGTAGCGAATTAAGGCCTAATTTCTCTCGTCCAAAGAGAAATCCTTGTGTGAGATACCAGATAATTCTTTATTTTTAACCAACTTAAAAAAAAGAAGGTTTCTCAATTCGACCGTAAATATATATATATTTTTTTTATTATGTATGTATGTATGTCTATTATATTAAGTATATCAGATGTCTAGTACCCGTAGCACAAGCTTAGAGCTTACCACGGGGCTAGATGTAGTTGTGTGCATTGTCAGGTAATATTTGTTTATTTTTATTTTATTTCTAGATTCTTCTTAACAAATACAATGGAATGTAGTATGTGTTTAACGTTTGTAATGTTAATGAGTAATCATTTTATAATTATCTAAAAGTTTGTTTTGTTCTTAATCTTTTTGACTTTCTATTATCCAAGGAACGTGGTACTGGGTTCCATATTTCTAAACATATTCGTGTTTTCTATCCATATTTCGTATTATGTCCATTTTTAAGCAAAAACTTTTATCTTAATGGCGGCGAGCTATTCAATTTAAAACATGTTACTAAGGTACGATCCTTTTTATTATATTATTATTCTAATAATGAAATAGCAAAATCCAAATATTTAAAAAACTATCAAATTACAAAATAAATTATTCAAACCAATGCTATAAAATGTAAGCAAATTTATATACAAAATGTAAGCAAATTCAGTTTAGTAACCTAGTTTAATCCCCAGGATACACCTGCAACTTTGGCATCAGCTGATTTATTCAATTTAAAACAATACTTACAGATACCGCCATAGTTACGAGCGGGACAGAAGGGAAATAAAAAAATCTGTACAGGCAAGTGTAAAATTGTTTTGTTTCACAAAGGTTCCGTAGTAGGATACTATTTTTAGTTCCTATTAACAATATTTCTAGTTGTAAATGTTCGTACATGCTACCTTAAATTATTGGTTTTGCCGTGCAAATAATTTCTAAACCCTTTTTTTAACTATACGAGTATATCCATATTATCTACCGTAAATAATATAATATCCGCCGCTATACGCTATAATCACCAAGATAAAAAGGCGCGTGCAGTATTTAATCTTTTGTTTTAAGAAGACACTGTGGTTTTAATGGTCCTTATTAGAAACCTTCGTTTGTTTCAAATATAAATCTACTGTAAATTCAAGAAAACGTAAAACTATTTTCCTTAGCCACAGTTTTGTATTGCCGTTTGGCAATGTATTAACATTTCTTTACAATAGTAATTATTTTTAACCCTCAGGAGATTTTATCAAAACAGCCACGGAACCCTAGAATGTCTTTTTGTCTCATCCATCAAAATGTAGACCAAGGGGTGGGGTGAATCTGATATTATTTTTATTGAATAGGAAATAGAAAAAGCCGAAGTCACTTTTATTTTGTCGGTTTTATTTTATGTCAAGTGTTTATTAAATAGAAAGTGAAATAAAATATACGTTTTCTAGGTCTTCATGCTCCATCCTAGCCCACATCGTCACTTTACATTTATCTTTATAGCTTTAACTATCATAAAAAAAAAAAAATGCTGGTGTTTAGCTTTGATTCATTTTTTAAGGGGATTAATGATTGGCCTACTAACATAACCACAAGCTTGTGAAGATAAAATTGCTACTTTAATCACACACTCGGTACATGTGCAATAATGGAAAAATACAGGAGAATATATAATTAACTAGCTGTGCCCCGCGGTGTTACCCGCGTTATAATGGATTTTCCCGCGGAATGACTTTTTCCCGCGGTAAAAAGTAGCCTATGTTATTTTTCAGGCTCTAGAGATTTTGTGTACCAAATTTCATTTAAATCGGTTCAGTAGTTTTTACGTGAAAGAGTAACAAACATCCATACATCCATACTTATAAACTTTCGCCTTTATAATAGTAGTAGGATTTAAAGTTAGCACTATTAAGTATGACATAATTAGCGCATGTGTCATCATTTGTGTTGTTGTGAACCAAATAGCTATCTAGGCCGATATCTATCTAACAGCTGGTTTAACCCACAGCTGGGCAAAGGCCACAAATTTATCAAGCAAGTGCCTTCCTGCAATTCCGACGTCGTCTTCCATCTGGCAGGTGGTCTGCCGCGACACTGTTTCGCTCCCATGACCATTCCAAACATTATCATCATCGCCCTAGTCCCATGTCCACTTAATGCCCGCTTTCCACTGCGTAAGTGAAATGAGCGAGAAATAGTCAACCGGAACGTAGTTTGAAATGATAAATTGTTTTGCCCTTCCACTAAGAAAGAGTTTTAAAAGATTATTTATTTCGCCTTCCACTGAAAACGAAAACTGAACTCGCTCAACTCGCTAACCTCTTATGTGACTCTTTCAACTCGCTCACTCCGCTCCGCTTTGGTGGAAGCACATGTATAAAAACCATCGTTACGAGTATAGCGGAGTCCGTAATGGGTCCGTTCCGCTCGCATTGGAAAGCGGGCATTAGGCTCGCGATCCGTATGCCTACTTCTACAATTGTTGTTCGTCATCGTATTTCTACGTCAGGCATACGTCAATGAGTGATATACCGGGCATGGCAAGTACCCGTTACACAAGCTTAGCGCCTTCAACGGGGCTAGATGTGTTGTGTTGATTGTACGAAAATAATTACTCAAATAAATAAAAAATAAATACATTTTATTCAAAATATTTACAATCGGTATAAAACCAGGAAGGAAGGAGGATGCCTAACTAACCAACTAACCTGTATCTCAGGCTAAAGGACATAAACAATAGGCTAGATAAACAAACGAATAAGCAGTACTACTGAAAACATCAATATAACAAAAAAAAATCTAATCTAAGCCTTACGCTTGCTATTAGTAAAATCTCTAAAGGTTTATCGCAACACACTCTAAATGGATTTATGTCCGAAAGCGTCGCGTCATTTACGTATAGTAAAAATAGTATTCACAGACATAATTTAAATGAACAGTCTCTCATAATCAATAAGCGAACATTTATTTTCAAATTTAAAGACACTATACGTAAACCTTGTAGATTAAATTTGAACGTCATCTTCGTGTTAAAGTGTCAACAACTAGGAGACGCTATAAGCTTTTTTTAACCCACGATAAAAAAGAGGGTTGTTATAAGTTTGATGTGTCTGTCTGCCTGTCTGTCTAAAACATAATAGCTCCTGAACGAATGGAGTGAATCGGTTGAACCGTTTCAAAGTTATGAGCGTAAAAGTGGGACAGGAAAACCGAAGATCCCGAAATATACTCAAATGGGGTCTCAAATGAAAGCGTATTACGTGCACATTACAAAATAGTATGACTTTTTACTTTTTAGGGAGTTCTGGAATGAGGGGTTTTTTATAAGAATTTTAAATTTAGATTATGGATTAAACAACTTCTGAGTTCAAATGGTATAAAGCAAGTGTTCAAGTCCACGAAGAAGCACAGACCATAAACACTTCAATATCAATCATATTTCTTCAGCAGAGTAATAAATACGACTCGAAACCAAAACACGTTTTTCAAAGTAATAGTCTACTTAATACATTTATCGAGTTAAGAGAGCAATAATTTTGCACATGAGCAATAACTCTATAACTCGAAGTGGTGAGCGAACGCGGCCGGCTTGTTCATACATTCAAAAACTGACATCAATTAAAATATAAGTTTGCGTCTTTACTGTGGAGTAGGGTGAGTATTATTTGAGCCTTGTGAAACGGGTAAGCAAATATTATTTTTTATTAAGATGAATTCATTCTTATTTAAATAAAACGTAGTGCGTATCGTTACTTTATTGCAGTAATAACCTACCACCTACCCTTCCTACCTGAATATAGAAAAGTATTTTGAAGGATTAGACTAAAACATATTTTATGCGAAATATCAATCTAATCCTTTCTATAATGTTCTCTTATTTTCTACTAAGTATACGAGTAAAATAAATGTATTTAATATATTGAATGAATATTATATATTGAAAAAAGTTAATATGTAACATGTCTGTGAAATAAAAGACTCCTGCAAACGATGAAGCCATGGCAACCTTCACCGCCGCACCGTTCATTCGTTGTACATACGCGTCACCACCACGCCGCGCCGACAGAGCCCAATTTTAAAGATTCACACACATAACAGCTGTCATTAATGCATTGCTAGTTACGAAGACCAGTTAACATTGCTAGTTAGGAATAGCTAAGAAAGCAGCGATGCGGAGGGAAATGCGGCGAGGCACGGTTGCGGTGCGGTGGCGGCGCGTGTGCACAGTGGAGCGGTGAGGCGGTGGCGCTAGCGTGGTGGTGGCATCGTTAGCAGGAAGCCATGGCGCCTAGTGCGAGTGATGCGCTGACTTATATAACCAAAAATATAATTTTAATCTATCCATCAATACATTATCCCGTTTAATTTAAAATATATTGTGACATGGTCACACTACTAAAAGTGCTGTGTTGCGGTTCTTTGATCTGTCTGCAACTGTTCACACGGACACTTATTTCATTGCAAGAGAGAGAACAAAAATGAAGAGTGCAAAATGGCGTCGAGAGACTATCAATAATCTCAATCAAATATAATTAATGGCAACTGAAGATTATTTAATTAATTAAATACTCGTGTTCATAGATTTTTTTTGAGCACAAACTCGAAATTATGTTAGTCGGTATATCGGGAACAGAGTTGGTCAACATATTTAAAAGTTGGCATTACGGGAATTCATGTTTGATGTTTCGAAAAAGGTGGCAGAGCAACGAAGGTCGGCATTGAGCACCATGACCAGGTGAAGAGGTCACAAAGGTCAACACGGTTTAGGTATTAACTTTGGTTAATTGAAATTCAGAATGTTTTTTATTTAAAGGAACTATAGCAACAAAAAACGTTAAAATCGTTTGCAAGCAATTGATGAAACTGCTATAATTTTTTTTTGAGATTATAAAATTTGCTGGCTATAAATGCTTATGCCTACTATTTCAGTTATGATTTTAGTAGACTTTTAAAATAAGTACTTAAAAACGAGAGATCTTTCTTGCCATTGTACAAGCCCACTTTTTAAATTAATTTATTAATAATAATAGTCAATTTATCTTTCAACTCGCCATATTAAAAGTGATTAGCATACGCTAATACATACGTCAGACATACGTCTGAGTGTTATTCCACTTTTATAAAAAAACATTACGTGTTTTCTAAAATGTATTCATATATAATAATAAAAATAATGTTTCAATCAACCCCTATATTCTGTATAAAACACCTTACGGTAATAATTCTGTATTCTAATTTTTTTTAATATGACAGCACACCTATATTTACGTTTTTAAGAGTGTGTGGTGTTTTCAAGAGTGCAAAGGTTTTATTTAATAAAAATCTTAATTAATACCTACCTTAATAATAACATTTTATGTTTTATTTTGAATAAGAATCCGATCTATCAGTTCAATCAAAATGTCTAGTGATCTATAAATGACAAGTTTAAATGAAGTCGATCAGTTTTATAGTCTATTTGAAAGTTATCTCGCAATCGTAAAGGTTACTGAAGAACATAGCATTTTAATGATTTATTTATGCTCTGTATTTCAAGTATTATAGCTAACCAACGGTGTTTATACTGCAACCTTGTGAATTATCTTTATTTTTTATTCAAACCTTTGCTTGTAAACACAGATATATTTTCAAATATTGACAAGATAAGACGACCCATGACGACTTAACCAAGCTGGCAATTATTCCTCCTTCAACCCAATTTTGTATGATGGTCAACTCACAATAAAATAATAATTTTTAGTTCCATTCTCAACCCCAAAAACATTCCTAGCTTAACCCATTGTAAAACCAGTTAAAAAATATTACATTCTTATGTACGGTTAGAAAATTAATGTATTTATATTATTATTAATTATATTATAAAATTAAGGTAATAAATCCTGATGGTAATTTGCAATCGGACTAAACCTTTGATTATTAATTGATTAATATTTTTTTTATTTATTGCCCTTGATTTCAAGTATCCAAATAATAACTTAAGATTTTATAACTAAAATAAAGAAGAAGTATAGCTCCTAAATAAGAATCTGATATTAATTAAAACGAGGTTAAGGTATTAACTCAAGTTGAGGATTTACAAGTTTGTAACATTCTGAGCAAGTTCACCGTGATTATTGATTCATGAAAAGTATCGATCGCAATAATTAGTGATCGATAAATATTTCTGATGGTATTTGATGTGTTTTACATTCGTGTATTATTTTAAATTATGTTGGTTTTGTACTTTTATGACAGTTTTTCTTCAACTTTTGTTAATTTAATTTCTCCCGTAAAACCTTTGTATTGTTTTCGTATAGGCACCTGTTTCTTAACCATTGATTAAATATATTCGGAGTTATTGAAACACGGCAAAATATTAATATATTTTATTCCATAAAATTATTATAGTTCTGATGTTCTAAATTGTTAATATTTTAATGCACAATCTATCCAATTTATTTATCGTCTTGTTAAGTGTGTACCTTATAGCTATATAGGCCTAAATCAAAGTAGTTTATGTTGAAAGAGAAATATATTTCTTATGTGTAAATTATGTCAATATATTTGTGTATTTGATCTATGTACTATGATTTTTGAGTATTCCTATTTCGACGCTATTGCAAGCGCCGCCGGTACTGTTGTTGTTTGGTTTATTCCGTTTTCATCCCAGAGTTTCGACATAAATGATTAATAAATCCGCTTTCGTCCCACATACCAAAGTAAAAGAAAGTCAAGTTACATATTCCGAAAATTGTAAAATTTGTCCTTGGTCCATTAAAGTCCTTGTTTCATTACTTGTTTCGAATCACTGCAAAGTGTCCTGTGAAAGTGCAGGATATGTGTGTAGTGTACGGCCGATCCCTTGATAGTGCTTATTGATCACGTCCGTTTATATTAACAACGTTGCTGTCAGTGTACGTTCATGTACTTGCAATTATGTGGACACTCGATCCATTACTGGGGCTTGCGATTTTACTATGGTGTACTACTTGTAGGGTACACACATATAAGCACTACTGTTGCGGGACTCGGGAACTTCTCTCCTGGCGCCAGAGTTTGGGGCTAAGTTTACTACGCTGGCCATGTGCGGGTTGGTAATAGTAATGACAAATTATATTCAATTTTTTTTACAAAATCTATAGACCTTTGGATGTTTATAATCAACTCTCGACACACCATCAGATATAATGTTCAAGCAAGCAGCTCTCTCTTTTCCATCCTAAGGTTGCCTTAAAGAGATAGCTCTTAAGAGATAAGGCCGCCCTTTGTACTTCTTCCTCTTATGTGAGTTTTGTAACTTTTGTTTTATTTTGGTTTACAATAAGTGTGTAATACAGTAAGTTAATTTTTCATAAAAAAGCATGTTCCAAAAAAATATTCGAATTACCCAACAACAAGAACCATTTTTTTCCTCATTACCTTTAACATGACAACAGCTATCTCCCATAGTACCTTCAGAGCCTTTAATAAGGAAACTACGAAGCCACTTACGGCCTTGTTAGCACTTAATTTGCGGCGCTGCGTCGAATCGACGGGCGACGGAGCGACACGCGTCATTCAGCGCTATGCGTTAACGAGCGCATGCAAATATCGGCGCTAACAATATTCTAGATAGAGTCTGTTACGGCGAATTGGATATAAGATTTTTTGTAATGGAAATAAATAATAAATAGGTATAATTGTCTGACTAATCACACAGCATCACCTAACCATAAACTAAGTAAAGCTTGTACTATCGGTTTTAGGTGACTGCTATATACTACATCGATTTTTTTTTGGTAAATAAATAGATATGATACATAAAAATATTCAGACTGGAAATGAATGTGTATGACATTTTTTTCAGATTTTCTGTTTCTTATTTTATTTTCTGCTCTATCAGACTTGATTAGATGCAATAGATATAATTATTAGTACAATATTCGATTTTAAGCGGTTATCTGTAAAATATTTTTTTAAGTGTGCGGTTGTTGTCTAGATACAAATACACCATGTAGACTACGATAAGATCTACAAATAATACATAAATACTTAGACTTGAATATTGGTAGATAAGAGTAACTAAATACAATTTTATACAAAAGATTGTCAATATTTTTTTATCATCACACAGGCAATTTGGATAAAATTGCATTGTAGGTTCAAGTTAAAAAAAAATATATATCGAACGTACATTTAAATACCAAAGTATATGTAACATAAAACTAAAAAAAAAACATTTTTCCATTTAAAATGAACTTAACTTCAAACAAATTAACCATTTAAAATGAAACAGAAATCAGCGTAAGAGCCCCTCAAAGTCGTCTCATTGCTAGTGCATCGTGCGACTGCAATCTCACGTAATTTCAATTCCAATTGAAACAAATTCTGGAATCAAATACATACAAACTAGCTGCCTTGTATGGGTAAAGTAGATTCTGCAATTACATGAAAATGCGTTTATTTTGCTGGTTGGGTGAATCAGCTTTTAAGCTTCAAAGCGACTGCGTAGTTGGAGCGTCTGCCGCGCGGCATACGCGACCCATACTTACTATTGCTTTTACTATGGCTCTTCGCACACCTACTCACAAAGCGGGAAGTTAGGCAAAAATTCCAGCGTTGCTAACGCTCTTGCCACGCGACCGGCTTTCCGCGTTGGTGACGAGTAGCTTTAACAAACCTTTTTTTTATGTTAGATAAGCGTTAATTTGACCACAATCTCACCTGATGTAAAGTGATGATGTGGTCTAAGATGGGGCATGAAGACCTAGAAGGTAGATGGCTTCACCGGGCCACATTACGAAACACGAAATACTCGCTTCACGCACTGGCCCAGCCCGGAGGGTGGAGACAAGCCGCCGCCGAAGCCTACCACCAGAGACTGTTCTTAGCACCACCCGGAGGTCACGTGTAAGGATTCAGAGGGTTACGGACGTGAACAGAAAATAACACCAAAAAAGCTTTAATGGTGTATTAACAGTTATTGTTGTTTATTATTTTTTCGTTGATTTATTTTTGTTTATATCATTCAAAAGTTAGTTATAGCTCTGACGAATTCCTTCTATAAGCATAATCAGTAGGTATTACTAACCTTATAAAGCGCGAAATCAACTGAACTCCAGTAAGCAATGCTCCTATAGTTAATAGACTCATGTTAAGTGTAGTTTAGTATCGTCCGACTCGGAAAACTTTTATTTGGATGAACATCTGAGGGTTTTAAAATGGGATGATCTAAGAATGCAGATAGTAGAAGCAGCTTCATTTTACACTACCATTACCATTGCTATGTAAAAATACCAATTTATGATATTATATTAAAATTTAAAAAGCAACCATTCCATTCTCATCACAAATGAAACATCTCCCGCACACTTAACCATCCTCATTTGTCAAAAAACATTGCAAACTTAATTTCAAGCCGACTACAATGAAACCGCCCGAAGCGTTGTAAAAACCATTGCTAACATCATTATCATCATTAGGCTAACAAGCATGCCTAAGCGAGTTAGTCTGCATATTGGATTTGAGGCATACGAAATCAATAATTGCAGAAGCGAAGTACTTTTGGCACTTAGGCAGATGAAGAGATTCCATAATGCTAATTAGGCGTTCAGGTTGAAGGAAAACATCGAAATGAGACTCGGTTTTGAAGGTTTTTGTGTTAAAGTTATAAAGAGGCCCTAAGTGGATGATACAAGGTAATGAATGGGGAATTTGTATATATTTTTCGTTTTTTTCCGATTTTTTTCTGAGTGACAAAAAGTGTTGTAAGTTTGACTTTGATGTTAGTTTGGCAGGTTAATACCATAACGGATTTTTTATTTGGTAATAGTTGGCAAAATAAATAAATATTTTCGGATAACACCTAACAACATCTAGCCTGGTAAGCTCAGCGATGAAACGCATGTTAACAGAATAAATCCTAAAAAAATTTCGCAATTTCTGAGATATTTTGATCTAAAAATAATCCACACAACAACATCTAGCTTGGTAAGCTCGTGTCACGGGTACCTACTAGACATCTGATATACTTAATATAAAAGACGTTCAGATATAGATATTTTTTATTAAACATACACCCAGACCAAGGAGAAAGGGTCATCAATTTTTATATTTTTTAAGATAAAATTTGCTATTCTCACTTAAGAAAACCTTATGAGTTATTTTATATTAGATAACATTATTATAGAAAGTGCAAATGAATATAACTGGTTAATGCACACGACAAAGTCTAGCCTCCCGAAGGTTTCAGTGGTGTTTCGGGTACTAGATAACATTTCACACATACAAAACAAAATTTATCATCAAAATAATCGATAGACCAAAATACCAATACAATAACTCGATAACTCACTTTCATTTCCACATCTATAAATAAATATGAAACGCAGCATGAATTTTGATCTTATTTGTTTTAGATCGCAATAAATAACAGATGATGCATCGCCCCGCGCCCGCTCCCTGCTAGCGTAACTATAAAATTGATAAATGTCGCCGGACCGGCGCTTGAAACTCGTCGATGCGGCTGCGCTAAGACTGAGCCTGGGTTCCAGATAATAATAATATATTTATATATAATAGATAATTAAAACGTCCCCATTAAGGACCCTTCACAGGCATTGTATACAAAAATATATGAACATGAAAAACCCGAAGCACAAGGCTAGCTTAACAACGGAAGTAAAGACTGCAAAACATATATTTCATATTACATAATGTCTAAATTGTACGAGTATAATGTAAAATAAATAAACTAGTTTTATTCATTTGTTTTTTTCTTTCGATCACCTTAAAGTTATTCTATAAGATATTTATACTACTATAATTATTTTAATCATATATTGTGTTAAATGTTTGTATATGCATTGAAAGACCGTTTTATATATTTCTTGTTAGTTTAAAATCAGTTTATTCTAAGGGCATGTTTCACGAACTTGATCAAAACCAGACAATGGTACCTATTTTGCTCGTAAAAATAACTAACCATTGCTAAGTTTACTCAGAATTTTTTAATTAAGTCCTAAGTCTAATCTTGTATATAAGAATGTAATTTTTTTTTTATTATTCAAATCAACTTAGTATTATTTAAAACCCAATTATTTAACACATCTGTGCGATGCTTGTCACAAAAAAAATATTAAACAGAACCTCGCATAGTACCTATACTTAATAATAATATACTACTAAAAGGTTTACCTTACCACCAAGGAACCCTATTCCGAGTCCGTATAAGGTGAAACGGTAGGCAAGAGTACAAATCGCCGTGTTTTTGTCGCTGCGTGTATTCTACATTGTTCCCAACACTTCGGAACGTAAAAGGTGTTATGGCGTTGCTTTATGGATAACAAAATAACTTTTAAAGCTCAACAAAAACATTTACTTCACTACCTTGTGTTACAGATAAGAATAAGTTACGTGGAGCGGTAGATTCAATTATATCTTTAGCATACAGTTATGATGGCCGTGAAACAATTAAAATATTCATTGATAAGAAATAAGTGGTTATAACCAACGAGTGATAAACTTAAGGAAGTGTTATGTATAACCTACAAGCAGTTACTTGGTCTAGAAGTTTAGTGAACACCCTTATTTTGAATAGATAGGTTCTCGATTCAGCGCTCAATTTATTCAAAGACCAACAGTTTTATGATGTTGTACAATTACAATATAGCAATTTAATGGCCTTTCAAACTAGAGTAGGTACACAATTCCTAACAAACACTTTATTATATTAACTAGAGACGTAGAAATAACGTATTTGCCGTAAAAGTACATGTAAACCTTCCTTCCGTGTAGTTTTTCAAGAAAACTATCAATCTATTAAAAACCGCATTTAAATTCGTTTCATAGTTTTATAGATACATACATAGGTATCATACATAGGTACAGACAGACAGACAGCCGAAAAGGACTTTGTTTTATTCTATGTTAAGAGGACAAGATTTCTCTTGTGGATACGGATTTAAGGCTGGTAGTAAATGTATCAAATAAAATTTATTTAAATAAGCTATCTTACTAGGGCTATAAGTTTTCCTCGATCAATTGTTTCGTCGCCAAAAACAACAGAAAATTATGGAGTTCCCAAAGTGATAGAGTCAATACTTTAAAAAAAAAATTGTTATCCAATAATTGTATTCATAGATCGTATAACCAAATTACAAATAATGAATAAGCTTACACAAATGTCCATACAAACGACCCACAAAACTTTATGAACTTAATTTAAAACTTGAATCGTGGGATAAAAGTTATCTACCTCCAAAACGTACAACGTACAAATCTCATACAAATATGTTTTATGGACTTACAATGCCACTAATTCGTAATAGTTTACATATTTGTACAAACACACTTCATATTTCCCAAAAATTCAAATCATCAACCATTTTAGATCATATTTCTCGGTTATAAGAGTGTTAACTTATATTTTTCTGGTAGATACAGATGGGTTGCGGTATAATTTGATTTGGTCATAGTTGTCTACACCTCTGGGTGGCTTTGGTATCCCGCTAGCTCGATACTACACATCGCATGGTTCATAAACATTAATAAAATGACCAAACATTTGTTCCAACACTATTTCTCACCGGATTAAGTGAATTCCCATTGGATAAATGTTAAAGTTGGATGGAATTTTTAGATTCTATATTTCTTATGTGTAAAGAGTTCTTTTTTTTTATTATTGATAAGCCTTCCTTTGACCACAATCTCACCTGATGTAAAGTGACGATGTGGTCTAAGATGGGACATGAAGACCTAGAAGGTAGATGGCTTCTCCGGGCCACATTACGAAACACGAAAACATCGCTTCACGCACTGGCCCAGCCCGGAGGGTGGTGACAAGCCGCGGCCGAAGCCTACCACCAGAGACTGTTCTTAGCACCACCCGGAGGTCACGTGTAAGGATTCAGAGGGTTACCACTTACGGACGTGAACAGCCAAAACCTCCTAGTTCTTTAGTTTTATATTGCAATATTCAATTTTTTTTTTGTCGTATGAATCCCACAGTGGATAAGAACCTCGCGGTAGGCCTTAGTGGTGATGGAGAGATGAACTTAACATCTTTAACTGACTTTAACTAACCTAGACAAGTTTGACAGGAGATAGGGCCATTTGGAAGGAAGGTCCAAAATAAAATTGTTTGTACAATTTCCGTTATTGAATTCACTGCTTTCTACATAACTTATCTTACATGTTATTTAAAAATTCACTATTATTGATTTTAATACCAACCAATTTTGTACCAATAATAAGTAGTTGTAATGTTATTAAATTAAATTAAAGAGACAAAAAAAAAAATTATGTCCGTTATTAAAATTATTTTAATTTTTTTGTATTATGTTATGATTTTTCTATTTTTCTTGCAAATGCAACATATGCATAGAAATTTTGCGTGACGTTACGCTTTCGTGCGATTTGTACTAAATTTCTCAGTCACAAGCCATCACGCCGAAATTTTAATGCTCCATAATCTGTGCACTGTGTCTAGTTTTTTTGAACGGCGCTAACAGACGTGCTGAACAGAATAATAATTTATATGTAGTTATCATGCCTATTCCAAATTTTTAGATCTTACGTTAAAGTGTTAAATTTAAAGTTTTATTAACAAGTTACTAATTATGTTTTATTTGATACACTGTCTTTTGTTTTGGTTTGTTATATTTGCTAATTCTTTCTACAATGTGATCTTTAAATTTGAACTTTCTCAAAAATTTATGTAAGTTTTGGATGGCTTATATTATGGCTTAATGTCACTACTTATTTAAACGTTCAAATAACATTTATATTTATCTCCAGCGCATCGCAATTAATCATAACCTATTTTATACACAATAAATTGACACTCATACATAAGGATTATAGGTTTATGACCATAATATTTGTATCGACGCGTCGCCAGAGACACATAAATCTACAGTTATAAGAACCAAAGGAATTTACGACTGCATTCATTTCTTAGCAGCATTGGTTGCAAAGTTAATTCCTTAAGCTGAACATTGAATCTTCTGTATAATATGTAACGCAACCGTCTATTTTATTTCATCATTATCATCACTAGGACTGCCTCAGTGGTGCGGTTGGCCCAGGTCCGCTTGCGGCGTTAGCGGGTTCGTTTCGCGCCGAGGGGTCAGGTGTTTGTATAACAAGCACTTTCTCCTTGGTATGGGTGTTTAATATGTATTATAAAAATATATATTAGGTCCTTACATATGAAATTGGCGTTTTTCGTACTGGCCACTTTAATCACAAATTTCTCCTCTTTGGTAAGGAATTCCAAATTCAAATTTGTACAGCTATAGACTCATGTATTTGTGCTTCGATGATCGTCATTCATTTGTTTTTTTTCTTCTGTTTTTTTCTGTTTGCGTCACTCATTTTACAAAATGGAAAACTTAAAATATCGCATTATTTACGAGTACGAGTTCCGCCGTGGCACTAGTGCTGCGGAAACAACTCGAAGGGTGAATGATGTGTATGGCGGTCGTGTTGCAAAAGAAAACACAGTTCGTTTTTGGTTCCAACGTTTTCGTTCTGGAAATTTCAACTTGCAGAACAAGCCCCGTGGACGGCCTGAGACTCAAGTTGATAATGAAGAGTGGAAGCGGATCCATCGCAAACCACGTCCGAGTTAGCTGCAGGCTGCGGTGTTAGTGATAAAACTGTTTTAATTCACTTGAAGCAAATTGGGAAGATTAAAAAGCTTGAAAGGTGGGTACCTCACGAATTGACTGAAGCAAACCGGCAAACGCGCGTCGACTGCTGCGTTACATTACTAAACCGGCACAATAATGAAGGTATTTTAAACCGAATCATTACCTGTGATGAAAAATGGGTTCTTTACGATAATCGGAAGCGCTCAGCGCAATGGTTGGATCCTGGCCAGCCAGCCAAATCCTGCCCCAAGCGAAAATTAACCCCAAAAAAGTTACTTGTAAGCGTTTGGTGGACTAGTGCCGGTATTGTTCATTACAGTTTTCTCAAATCTGGCCAGACTATTACGGCTGATGTCTATTGTCAGCAATTGCAAACCATGATGGAAAAGCTAGCGGCTAAACAACCTAGGCTGGTCAATCGCTCCACGCCACTGCTGCTTCACGACAACGCTAGACCACACACTGCGCAACAGACGGCTACTAAATTAGAAGAGCTTCAATTGGAAAGTCTAAGACATCCTCCGTACTCCCCGGACCTTGCTCCAACAGATTACCATTTTTTTCGAAATTTGGATAACTTCTTGCAAGGGAAAAAATTCAACTCCGATGGGGCAGTCCAAATCGCCTTCAAAGATTTTATTGATTCCCGTCCGACTGGTTTTTTTAGTAAAGGGATCAATGAACTACCTATAAGATGGCAAAAGTGCATAGAAAATAATGGTTCATACTTTGATTAATTAAATATATTATATTAAAAAATATTCGACTTTTTGTTCCTCCCATACAAAACGCCAATTTCATATGTAAGGACCTAATATTAATGTAATATTTTTACATTATTCCTATAAGAATTATAAAGTACCAACATCTGTTGACGTTCCCGAATGAGCAGTTTTGGCCGCAAGTGGTCAAGTTTCGACGGTTCATTGGTAGCCTACACTGAAAGGCGACACTTTAATTTAATTTACAGGATTTACATTTTTATGTATGTTAATCTGTAAGGTATATGTTTATATGGGCCTTGCCTGAAATATATGGTTTATTATTAGTATTACTGCAGAATGGACAATCATTTAGAAATACGATGTTAATAAACTCTCTATTATGCAACAAAAATAATGCCAGCATTAATGTGTTCTGTAATATAAATAATGACACAATGGATCACATTGTAAGGCCTCAACATTTTAAATGCATAACAATCGCTCGCTAACAATCCGCAAACATACCAGATGTGTGCATCACGAGCAAGCCAATCTCGTTTATGCGTAGCAAAGCACGGTTATAAAATCATTTCATTGGAGTAAACTACTAATTGTAACTAATTTTCTGAGGAAAGAACATGGCTCTTGTGTCTAGGAGTCTAGAAGTGGCTCTTAGGTATGGTATAAATACTCAGTGCTTAAATTGAGAATAGAATAATAAATGTTTAGAATGGAATT
Source organism: Gymnoscelis rufifasciata (assembly GCA_929108375.1). NCBI lineage: Eukaryota > Metazoa > Arthropoda > Insecta > Lepidoptera > Geometridae > Gymnoscelis > Gymnoscelis rufifasciata. The sequence goes on along the minus strand of OV815302.1, from coordinate 2,186,247 downwards.
TTACCAAAATAAAAAATCATCTAACATAGTATAAAATATGAAATTCGATTATTTTTCGATGAGCAAAAAAGCGACGAATAGCGTATGGTAAAATATGTGAACTTATATTCGCATAATAAGGGTCGAAAGAGTCTAAGTTGGGTCTAAGTGTAGGTTAGCATAGACATAATTTACAAGGCTTATTATTTTGAGTAAAAACCGTTAAGATGATCATTTTTCACAAGAAAACTAATTATATTGTATTACTTTTAAACGTATTTTGAAGAACATGTTGAATTTTTTATCACTTAATTGCCTTTTCTGCTGTCCATTCTCTAAGTATTGTATTACTATATGTTTTGTTATATGTGAAAACTTTATAATTGGCCTTCAGTATGCATGTAAGTTTCCATGTATTTATTTTGTATTGCATTATTATTGTATCTAGCTGTAAGTTTTCCTAATACCATAAACTAAAATAAATAAAATAAAATAAAAGTGTATCTGCATTCATTAATTATAATCAAGTACAAGTGCATAAGATTACCATGGATCTCAGGAGTTGTGTCGTCTGTCCCTCGGTTGAGGGCTACGCCCTCTGGTGGGGCCTCAAGCCTGGGCTACTTCAACTTCAGCCTCCTTCAACGGCAGTTTCATCTCTGGGGGTGATCACCGTCATGTGATGATGCGCTTGGAAAGCGGGTATCTGTTAATATTTTGTTTATAGAATATCGTTTCATTTATACACAAAGCATTCATTTTGTTAATTGACATTTGTAAAATTTATAGGGCTATTGTAATAATAATTTTTGTTTTTAAATTTATTTGGCTCTATGCATGATTATGTTAGTACTAAAAGCAGATGTATAATTCTATTGAAAATAAATTACTATTATTGATCATGGTTATAAATTCTATTTAAATTTATAACGTGATATTTACCATGATTGATTCAATATCGGAAAACTCGAAAGACAAATAATCATGCTAAATTTAATAGTAATGGTATCTTTTTATAATGACTATAATTGTTTTGTAAAACATGCGACATCTAGTTAGTTAAGATTTTTGTTCCCTACAAGATACTACCAGAACAATGTAATCGCGCAAACGGGCAAAAATAGTTGTAAAATTTTACAAGATTACAACGCAATTGAGACTCGCTGGAAAGAGCTCTATAAATATTTATTGGTACATTTTCAGCCGCAAAATTATACGGCTAGCGAAAGTTATTACCATATCTCAACTTACAATAGCTTCTGTAGCGATTATTGAACAGTTTTTATAAGAAGTTGCCAGCGTTCTTTCACTGTCACTGCAATAAATTTTGTGCGTGACGTGAAATGATAGGGTAGATTCAGTATGTTCGCTTCAAACGGCTACATATCACTGTTCTATGATATATAATGGATAGGATTATGCATAATGTTGATTCGAACAGCAATAATATTGCGTAGTAGATAACTAAATGGTAGTAAGCAAAATGTTCTTGAGTCAAGCACCGTTAAAACATAGTTTGTTGTCATATCAACACCATGATGTTACACCGTTAACAGTGTTAGTTTAAAAAGGAACTTTTAATTCAGGTAATAGATTTTTTATTTATAATTCTCAAATAAAGCCTTTGTATAGAGAAAATAACTTCAAAAACATTCCAATCTGACCATCAAAACAACGCCATAAGCTTATAGTAATTTACTGTCGAGTTCAAAAAGCAAGCCCAATAGAGCTGACATATTTTGATCTATCAGATTTTTAATATTTGACAACTAATTAAAATCTAACGAATGGATCAATCGATTATCGAACTAAGTGACGAATTAAAAAAGAAGATTGAGTGTAGAGATGAAAGAAGGAAATGGAAAAAATTAAAGTTTTGTGCTTACTTCATGTCAAGGAACTCTTGATCTGAAATGATCTGAACGCAGACCCTGTCTGAACAGACCTGACTGATTTGAAAACGGGACCAGAAGCTGATAATTATATAAATCTAACCATGTGCACCAATTAACGAAAGCTATGAATAAAGATTTTCACTTTGCTGTGAAACATGTCATTGCAGTTCCTTGAACAAAAATCACATAACAGAATCTAAAATATAATATTTCCAAGCGATCCACACAACAACAACTAGCCCCGTAGTAAGCTCTTAGCTTGTCTTACGGGTATTAGACAAACGAAATACTTAATAATACATACATATATTTATACATAATTGTATTAAACCCCCAGACCACCAGAACTTTTGGAGGTTTTGTCTGTTCACGTCCGTAAGTGGTAACCCTCTGAATCCTTACACGTGACCTCCGGGCGGTGCTAAGAACAGTCTCTGGTGGTAGGCTTCGGCCGCGGCTTGTCACCACCCTCCAGGCGAGGCCAGTGCGTGAAGCGTTTTTTTCGTATTTCGTAATGTGGTCCGGAGAAGCCATCTACCTTCTAGGTCTTCATGTCCCATCTTAGACCACATCGTCACTTTACATCAGGTGAGATTGTGGTCAAATGAAGGCTTATCGAACGTAAAAAAAAGACTAAGAAGAAAGTACTTGCGGAGCATACAAACACTTGGCAACTTGTCTGGAATCGAACGAGCTAACACTTGCACCGCAAGCGGACCTTTGGGCCTAGACAATGTAACATTCGATTAGCGAAAGCGATAGTAGAAAAGTCCAAAAATGTATGGGATTGACATAAGCCTTAGATATGTCACGTGATCTGTTTCTAACGTAACGAATATTGGTAGACAATGTACATAAATTTCGATTCCACCAAACGAATCGACAACATCGAACGATTATTTCCATACAAATGCGTAGCCAAGTTACACTTTTGACAAGCGAATTCGCTTAGTAGTCGATTCTCTTGATGGAAAGGCCAGCGAACGCTAGGACCCTGTAGTTATCGAAACAAAATGGCGATTTTATATACAAACAGCTGCTGTAGAAAGATATCAATAGGGATCAATTACTTAATGCATGCTTTGATTTTTGGGTATTAAAATAATTTTAGTGCTCGTGTTACCAAGTGTTAAATACCTAATTCAAGACGCCTAAGCTGCGTTTGCTGTGTTCAGTTCAGTTTCTTGTAATTGGACTTTGCTTCAGTGTCGAGTTAGATAAAATTATAAAGTCTTTGCTGTGTTCAGCTCAAAATGAAAATGTTTGGCATATACGCCACAAAAGATACATTGGAAAGTGTTGATGAATATCTAATACCAGAAACATTATTTATAGAGCACTATAAACTCAGCAAAGCTTTTTTTAGAAAACTTTGTTGTGATGAAGGTTTTCAACGTTGCAGCGGCGAAATAAAGGTAAATATAGGTGAAATATTTTTTGTTGTATCTGCCTATCAATACACAATTGTATAGAGGTATTTCCTTTTTTCAGGTGCTTTGCGCCCTTAACTTTTTTGCGACAGGGTCGTATCAAAGAGTTGTTGGGTGTTATCTAAAATTTGATGCAGCGAACAACATCATGCTCTCAGCCATGACATTATCATTAAAAATGGATTGTTTCCCCTCAAACATCACAAGAACGTTCTCAAATCAATGAAGGGTAAGCGGTTGTTTGTATGTTAGTACATTATTATTTTATACCTATGTTCCCACCTATAGTTCAATAGGTACATATGTAACAAAAAGCAGACCACTGTGACCTGCTACTTAACTAAGAACCAACCTTACCTGCCTAGACCACTGTGACCTGCTACTTACCTAAGAACCAACCTTTACCTAAGTACTCATTTTTTTAACAGGTTTGAAAGGATACATGGTCGGCCAGGGGTGATAGAGTGCATTGATTGCACTCATATTGCAATTGTAAAGCCAGTGGATGCTTTACATTTGCAATATGAGTGCAATCAATGTCTTTTATTATAATAGGAAAGGATACTTATCACTCTTTATATGTTCAGATGATAATTACATATTAACTTTAGCTACTTACATATGTGTGTATGTTGTTTATAACATCATCTAATCTAACTCACTTATTTTTACTGATATTCTTTAATGGAGTTTTATTTTATAGGTATGTAACCACAACTTAGAAATAATAAACATCAATTCTAAGTTTGGTGGTGCCACACATGACTCCCACATATTGTCTGCAAGTATAGTAGAGCCATACATGCAAGGCCTTCATGAAAGTGGAAAACATATTTGATTGCTGGGTAAGACAATAAACATTTTATTTGATTAGCAGTAAGAGAACCTTATTTATTTATTTATTAATAAATTTAGTTAGGTCAGGTACCTACTCATTAAAACCAATGTGAATAAGTGCTGTTTGTTTTCTTGCAGGGGATTCTGGTTATCCACTGCGACCCTGGCTGATGACCCCTGTTTTAAATGCTGCACTTGGGTCTCGAGAAGAGCTATACAAATCTCACCACATGCAAGCCAGAAACTGCATTGAGCGTCGCTATGGTTTGCTCAAGTTTCATTGGAGGTGTTTACCTAAAGACAGAGTTCTTATCCGAGGCAGAGCAATGCTCAATCACTTAATCAACAGGTTGTGATGAGAATGTGAATTCTAAGTAGATTATAAATAAAAATACATAGTTAAAGTTACAAATATTGTTTTTTTTATTTTGGTACACATTTGCTTTACCTGCTTACATCTTTACACATAATCTAAATCAAAATCCTTTAGGATTAGGTAAAATAAGCACTTAGAAAGTTAAATTATTTTTTATATCACTTCCACTCTAAAAGAGTTGAAAATTGTTTACCACTGGCCCTTGATTTCATTATTAAATAGGTACTTAAAGTATGTTTATCACTGACGCCAAGAAAAATATGATTTATCACTTCTTTTTAGTTGTAACCTCATGACTGAGGGACGTGACTATGGCGTCTCATCAGCCTTGTCACCACTACTCTCCATCGACTCCGGTCCTGAGCCAACTGTATCGACGCTTGGAGAGAGGCACCTGTAGCGTCCTGCGTTATGTGGGTCCACGTGAGCGGCCTCGACTTCTCTTTCTCTCCACAGTGCCAGTAATTATCAACCCCTCAACCTCAAGGCTGTTCGGGTCACGCCTTACAGTGTGGCCAAAGAATCTGAGAACTCTCTCTGCTCTGCATGCAGATGTAGATTGATGCAGATTGTATTTAACACTAATAAGCACTAATTTTGTCAGGAGTTTTCCTTCAACAATAAAACAAGACAACGAAACGAAGCATCAAGCAAGCAGAAACACAATATTATGATAAATGACAAATGACACATTTGACGTTTGATGTCGACAACCATAGACTAAAACTCGTATTTAGCGATCGAACGAGTAGAAATGGCGATCGCTATGCGAATGTTACTTTGTCTACCAATCGAACTTCGCTATCGCTTAGGCCATGACGATTGTAGAAATCGATTCGCTTCGTAGCGAATGCCGGTTGGCTAGGCCAGCTTGGCCCAACGCGCCACTGAAGCAGTCATAATAAACCGAAATAAACAAGAATTTGACTGAACTGCAAATTATCAAAACATCAAACGGAAAAAACTAAACACATTAATTTGTCAAAAGCGGTTTATCTTGTCATAAGAATATTGTAATGTGTGGTTTCAAAGGCGGCCGGGCCGATTCGTCACGCTGTATCGATGCGCTGTCGACACTCGGTTATAGATGGTGAGTAATGACGCGATGGGAGATTACGTTTGTCTGAACTTGTCTAACGAGGACAAATATGTTGAAGAATTGATTGGCTAAAAAGTGGTCAACGGAAAGTGGTCTTTATTAAGAGACACCATATTTTTATCCCATGATTTTTATTGCAACTAATATTGTGTTTAACTTTATAATTAAACTATGCTACTGTATATACCTACTACTACTGTCAAACTACTGTTTTTATTATTTTTTTACTTAGTGGAAAATTAACTGGCCATCTCTGTGTTTTAAAGTGACTGTTGCATGCATTTTTATATTTAAGTTTCAAATTTAAACTAGCTGTCAATCTTCTTGAAAAGTTGCTTACATTACAATCATACAGGTGAGATAAACAAAAACGATATAGGCTACCTTTTATCTTAAAAAACAGATGATGTCTTAAGATGAAATTATGGTCTAAAAAATATATGTCATTTAAAAGTCTGAATAGTATTAGTTATTTCGCAGGCAAAGAAAAAATGAAACTGACGATAGCATTTTAATAGTCTTCGGAGTGGGTCTCCCTAATTAATCTGTCTTTGATCGCTTTTCAGCTAAACCGTCTCAAACCATAAAACCCCTAAGATTCGTGAAATAAACGTGAATTTACTCGAAATCAATCACCTTAAAGCTTCAAAGCGGTGAAAGGTTAATAGTGTCATTTGAGCGGGATGAGATTTCTTTTACGGGCATGTTACATTGCTCTAAATTAAAATGAAAGAATTACCTAAGTACGAAACGAGAGAAAGCAAAATCTTCATTTTTCGAGAAGCCACATTATTGGATGAATACTTCTGGCCAAAATAATCACCAATCATATTAGATTTCAAAAAATATCCACTTACTCTTTGCCCTCACAAAGCCCAAGAGTTTCTTATTAAGCATGTTTGAGTAATTTTCTGATTTTTAAGAAGAAGTGTTTGCATGACGTACAATTCTGGTCCAACCCACAACAAAATCGGGTTCAGAATGTAATAGAAGTATAAAAGTTGCGTAGGATTTGATAATAATATTTTTTTTGTGATTAGTATAGTACAGTTTTTTTGCATCTTTTAAAAACCTTTTGTAACCCATACAGTTTCCTTTCTCAACCGTAAATTCGATTTATAATTTAATTAAATTATTGACTTTGGGTATTCTAAAAACAATATCCGGCTCCTAAGCGTCCGATCTGTGTCTAATTCTGTTAGTATTAGGCGCCGCTCGTTGTAAAAACAAACAAAAAGTGTTTCGTAGAACTAATGAGTGTGTAATTTTGTTAGGGAGGCTCTAGGTAGGCGGTCTCTGGGGAATTAATATTCTAGTCGGCTTTGTTGTAAGAAACTAATTATAATTCCGTGGCTCAACCCTGGAAAGCTTTTGTTTGCTTTGATCTATGAATCAGAAGTTGTCAAAATATACAGAAAGTATTATGACATTTTTTAAACAACGACTGAAAAAGAGGGTGTTATAAGTAAGGTGTGTCTGTTTGTGGCGTCATAGCTGCTGAAGCGATTTTAATTCATCATCATTTCAGCAGTAGAACGTCCAGTGCTGTATAAATGGTCCCCCCCCTCAAAGATCTCTCAAAGTTATTGAAGGTTTTTTGTTATAAAGGTGAGATACATGTTAGATGAAAATCTGTTGAACCGTTTAAAAGTTGAGGAGGGTAAAAGTGGGAAACAATTACCAAAAGCGCATCATGTGCAAATTACAAAATAATAATTATGATTTTTTACATTTCGGGAAATTAACGTTTAGGAGTTTTTTTTTTAAATCTTGATGACTCTTGGCGATACTTATGTCTATTTGCGAAATATCGTACCTAGTAAGATGAAATGAGTACTTTACAAGATCGACTCAGTTTGTTTTACTAGATTTTTTTTACCTTTGTGTGACTAAAATGTTACCTGTTGGTGAAGTGTCGGTAAAATAAGAAACTCAAAGTGTTTTGTTGATATTGTGTCGAACCTGAATAATGATTTGTAACAACATTCAAAGTAAGCCGATTCTTATACAATTAACTCAAACTTAGAGCTTATCTCGAGGCTAGATGTTGTTGTGTGGATTGTCCGGAAATATATATTTTATTTATTTATACAATCAGTATAAAACATTGAAGCGAACTGCAAGGCAATGATATTTCCTTGATAATTATTGTATAAACAATTTAGTTTTATTAATTTTAAGCTGACCTGCCCATGTATGCCCTGTGCTTTTAAGGAAATAAATGTTTTGACTTTGACTTTGACTTTGAGTGGAACCATACATGTCATGGAAGCCACTAATCCGATTCCAGTCTTCAGACCACCGCATCGACAGCCCATTTGCCTTTGAGGCTGCCGTCGCATCAGTTAGATAGGCAGATAGCATCGGGACAATTTCGTCTTTGTTCCGCCATTAACGCATTAGCATACCAATCACCACGCACTTATTCATATGCCTGTGTCTCTGACGAGATGACGTGGTGAGTAATTCGCTTAATTGCCGTTCTGATTTGCCAGTACCAATGTTACGAGTGGTTTGAAAATAAATCATTGAAACAATTGTAGTTGGTAATCTTGACAGTGGTTGGTTTACTTTGTATACGACGGAGTTTGTCTTAAAATAGGTCCTTATAGGCATGTAATACATTAAGCGTAAAGCTAAAATATAAACAAAAGTTTGGTAAATGTTATTAAAATGATGTAGCTTAACAGCCCTAACGTACATTTATATTAGTTACTAGAGGCCCGCCCCGGCTTCGCTCGGGTAATTAGGTATTCAAAATTGTTTTCTCGGCAATTTTTTTTTTCTCGCCGTAAAAACCATATTTAAACTCCAACGAACATTTAAAAAAAAAATTGGCTAGGTGTTGTTGAGTTGTGTGCGACAATTTTCCGAACACATTTTGCGACTCATTTTTATGTACCTATGTAAGATTATTTATTCATATTTTCTGTTGTTGATTTATTGTTATTAATATTATACTAATTTATTTGAATTATTATAAATCTTGTCTTGTTTGTAATAAATATAAATTATATCATTGAATTAGGGCCCCAAAAATAACCTGTAAAGATTAATAAAAATAAATAATAGATCGTATCGCGCGGTTCTGTAGGCATTTATTTCAAAAATTCGGCTGAGCTACATAATGTAAGTATAACCGTTACTCGGTGAATGCTTTTTTTTTTTATTATTGATAAGCCTTCATTTGACAATCTCATCTGATGTAAAGTGACGATGTGGTCTAAGATGGAGCATGAAGGCCTAAAGGTAGATGGCTTCTCCGGACCACATTACGAAACACGAAAAAATCGCTTCATGCACTGGCCCAGCCCGGAGGGTGGTGACAAGCCGCGGCCGAAGCCTACCACCAGAGACTGTTCTTAGCACCACCTGGAGGTCACGTGTAAGGATTCAGAGGGGACCACTTACGGACGTGAACAGACAAAACCTCCAGCTGTGGGTTCATGCGGCCTGCATCTACCGCTACTAAATGTACTAACTGAAAATCTATGAGGCCAAAGAAGTCCAACAGTGGGTTATCTACGACTAAGCCACAATTTCACCATTTCACTACAAATGGAGTTTTATTGAACCAAGTTCAACTATATAAACTGAAATGTTGATCTCAGCCAGTATAACGAGTTTAGCCTAACCTGATCGCGTATTTATGACGCGATCAATGACCAACAAATTCAACCCTCAAATCAATGCGTGGGAATTCTGACACTACCTCGGAAGTGGCTATTAACCCTTAATCGTGGGTAGTTTGGACCCCGGTGACAAAAGACCCCACTTCCGTGCAGCTAATGACTAAACGCTTTATCAAGTTTGTAATCGCGCAATGATCGTGCGTGAGCTATTGTGTGGGAATTCATGAATATTTAGATATGGTGTCAATATTTTGATACAATTTTACTATACAGACTTATTATTTTTCGATCATGGTGACAGTTCAGATCCGTTGTTGCCTTGCGCATAAGATTAATATATGTAGTTTATCTTAAATGATGAAACGAAGCGGTTATGTAACATAATTTCACTAGATGTTTGTTGTGTTAAATTATGTATTTTGGAGTTAGAATCTTGGATTGGATTTGATAACTTTTTCGAAATGCATAATTAAGATATTTGATTTGTAATTTTGTCTCATTAATTACCTATTGTTTTTTTGTTAACTTTAGGGGGGTTTTTGTTTCAGTTGTAAATAAAAAAAAATTTTCTTTATAGTTCAGAAGTGGAATGGAAATACGCCTTATAATATTATGGTCAATTTTGCAAACCGTAATGCAACTAACTGCTTATTAAAGTTTATTAAAATAACGTTAAGGATAGCCTACTTGACATTTGAAAATCGACCCACATATATTCGTATTATATTCGTTATATAAGTCTCTTTAAAACAGTTTAACAAACAGACCTTCGCCCACCGACCCACTGAGACAAAGAGGTCAAACTTATCCCCGGTTTAAAAATAAACTACCAATACGTCAAACGAACGGAAACCATTTAAGCACAAAATTAATAGTTAAAGCAACAAAGAACGTCAATGGCACAGTAATATACGAGACAACATCACCTTAAACGATTTTATCAGTCACAGGATCTCCTCAAAAAGTATAAAATGGAGAAACACACTGTGAAATTCAAATTTTTATGGCAATTTTTATGCACACTGCATAAACTTATTTACCATCTGGTAGAAAAGATTCATAAATGTTGCCACACGTGAAAAGAATTCGCGAATTGATCGTCGAAATTCAGATAATTGAATTTTATTTTTTTGCGGTAACACTAATAGGTGTAAGCGACGTGTCAAGTTAACGTGGATAAGTGATTTACCTACAATGTACCGTGTAATAATTTCTGAATGACAGTACATATATAAATAATTTATTTATGAGCTGTGCTATAAATGTTCACAACACCTGTTTCTTGGAATTAAATTTAAGCGTAAAGTAAAATACTATGAAGAGTTTTAGGTTGATGAGTAAAAATCCCCATTCATAACTAGCTTTATGCTAAGACACTGTTTTATTATTTACTTAGCTGGGCTGGTAAACTAACCGTACATAAAAAGTTATAAAAAAATTTTTTAGACCATTTTCATGGTGTTATTAAATAGGAAAACGAAGTTTAAACTTGTACTATGATTTTTTGTAATTACATTTGGTTTACCACCGCCGTCCACAACCTTCCTGAATTAAATTATTTTCATACAAAGGTTGTCTGGAAGAAATTGCTTAAAGCAATAAGACCGCCCATAGCGCATACTAGGTTTAATTTTACTATTAATTATTTTTTATTTTTGTTTATAATATTGGTGTGTGTAATAAAGAATTTTCTATCTACATCTATCTATGATAAAACAATATAATATACATAATATAAGAATTTATAACAAAATATTTCCTAAGACCACGTTCTAACTCTTTCATCAGATCAGCTCTATGTAATTTTAATGCATTGTGGTATTACATTGGTTTATGCCGTTTTCGTTCCAAAGCTTCGATCCAAAACATAACTAAAATTTTGTAAAAAATATTTCAAAATATCAAAAAACATTTTCGGGAGCACAGAATGGTACTGCAGGAAAAACCATTATAATATAAAATATTATATAAATCTACTGTCACAATGTTTGTCCTCAATGGACTCCTAAACCACTTAACCGATTATAATAAAATTCGCACACCATGTGCAGTTCGATCCAACTTGAGAGATAGGATGGTTTTTACGGCGAGAAAAATTCGAATAATTTCGGGCGGGCCGCTAGTATAAAATAAAATGAGTTGTAGTATGAGTACCTATTTACAATTTTCTCACGGCGTGAGTGTCACAAAATCAAAAAGCAATTTGTCAACCCTAAATCACGGTGAAGGTCAAAAGTCAACAACGGATACTGGGTTCCTGTGGAGAACCATTATTTGTATTATTATAAGAGTACGTACATTGTATTACTCTACACATTGATATATGACATGACTGTATATATATTTAATGTTAGTATTCACGATTTTGATGGTAGTGCTAATAATTATGCCTAAGTTAAGATGATATCGGAGAGTTGAAAATGAAACATAAGTATTGTTTTTTTGCGAAATGACAATTAATAGATACTGACTACACTTGGAAAATAATATAATTACAAAATTATGTTTAAGGACTAAAAGCAAGCTATTAATTGCTTTCATATTTTAAAACACAGATTATGTTATATGCAAATTAAAAATAATTTATCAAGTGCCTTGTTATTTTAACACCCAGATTATGTTATCTACAAATATTAACAAACTCGAATGCGTAAAAAAGTAAATTCGAATGCAAATATACATTTTATTTTTAACCTCCGACCAAAAAAGAGGGTTGTTATATGTTTGACGTGTCTGTCTGTCTGGGACATCATAGCTCTCGAACGGATGGAGCGATTTCAATTTAGTTTTATTTGTATGAAAGGTGAGTTTGGCGCGAGTGTTCTTAGACACATTTCAATTGAAAATCGGTAGTGCCATTTAAAAGTTATAGGGGTGAGAGTGTGGAAGTAAAACCGAAAATCTGCAAATATACTTGAGTGGGGTATCATATGAAAGCAAATCGCGTCCACATTACAAAGTATTATGGTGTTTTACAGATAAGAAAATTAAGGCATAGGAATCGGGGGTTTTTCTTTAATTTTATTGAAAAGTGTGTATATTGTTGTTATATATGTATGTTATTTGAAAAGTGTGTATATTGTACTGTATCTAATTATAAACTACAGACTGTGATGTCATCCAATCAGGAGCAGTCTGAAAACCAGCGTTGCTTCGATCCCTCTCCCGGGGAGCGGAGTGGCATTAAGCTGAGACTGCTCCTTTTTTGGTACATGGCAGCACAGCCTGGCAGCTAATTTTCTGTTTGTGGTCTTTTTTATGTTTTTTTTATCTTGTGTCTGTTTGTTTGCTGTCTACTGTGCTGTTATTTAAAAAAAAAAAAAAAAAAAAAAAAAAAAAAAAAAAAAAAAAAAAAAAATTTAAATTTAGATTTATTATTTTGTGTATAACAAATTAAGACGAAGTAAAGTAGCTTACTTACGAAATGTCCCGTATTTCAAGTTTTTAAGAACATGGAAAGTTTTTGAAAACATGGAAACATAATGACAAAGGATACAAATTTAGAATATTAGTTTCAACGATAAAGATAAAGATATATAGTAAAAAAAAAGAATCTAAATCTTAAGCGCCATCACCATTCGAAAACTTCTTATTTTCGCAGTGGTGTCGAAACCGATACAATCAATATTAGAACACATACATAAATCACAGTCCGACAAACAGAAAGCCGAAAATTTATTTATCTCCCAGTAAATAAAGCAATCCCGGAGTTCATTAAGGGGTTTAAATGTTATCTGGGCATTTTATGTTAACCACCAAGCAAGGCTGCGCAAACGCCCGATACGAAATCGAACTAATTGGACTTTGTACCAGCGTTTACTAATTAGAATAAGTTGTGGGAGCGATGGAGATTTATTTTAGTAGCTGGCAATACTTAATTAAAGGGTTTATTTGGATCAGTGTTACACCTTAAGCTTTTCCTGTTTGGATGTTTATATTATGCAAATTGTGAGTGATGTGGAATGATTGAATTGATTGAATTAATAATCATAGCACAATGGTGCTTTAATATTGGATACATAGAATATAGGAAAGAATGCATAGAAGTACATATACATATACTGAAATTTGTGTAACTTAAACTTGTGAACTGGAGGAAGGGATAGATATGCCATAATACAGGATTTTCCTAGATTGGGTATCTATACTTTCTGTTATGTAAATGTCATCTCTGTACGTCTCATCTCAAAATTACTATGCACTTGTAAAAATGAAGATGGAAATAATTGTAATGTGTTGACGTATTTTTTACCTAATTGGTTTAAAATCAAATTAATATTCTTTGATAGTATGCAGTTTTCAGCAATAAATTGTCCTACTTATAAAATAAACGGTCAAGTTTGTGAGGTAGTAAGTAAGTGAGAGAATGAGGATGTTAGTTGCTCTTTCATATAAAAAATTGTAAATGGATTTTTATGAAACTTTCAAGAAAAACAATTATCGCAAACAAAGCCCAGTTTGCATCAAATTTGGACTAAATCGATTTTGATGAAGCTGCAGAATAATATAACTTACATATAAGAATAATACATAGGTCTACCTTTACCACGGTAAAATCCCGCATTTGCAAGAAAAACAATAATTGCGACCAAAGCCCGGTTTGATGGATAGTACCAGTAACTGACAAAACCTAATTTTTACATCGGGAAAATCAGTTAATACGTGGGCAAAGGTAAATAATATAACTACATTATCCTTAAACCATTGAATGGATCTAAGCGTATGTCATTGGTGAAATATATTTTTTTAATATAAAGAGATAGTCATTTTTTTTTATGATAACGTTATCGTTAAAAGTATTATATTTTAACCTCACACCGAATAAGAGGGGTGTTGTCTGTCTGCCCGTCTGTCTGTTTGTCCGAATATAGCTTCCGAATGGATGAAGGGATTTCAATTTAGTTTTTAAGGTGTGTATGGGTGAAAGTGGGGAAGTATACCGAATGTGTGCAAATATAATCGAATGGAGTCTCAATTGAAAGCGAATCGCGTGCACATTACAAAATAGGAGGTTTTGTCTGTTCACGTCCGTAAGTGGTACCCTCTGAATCCTTACACGTGACCTCCGGGTGGTGCTAAGAACAGTCTCTGGTGGTAGGCTTCGGCCGCGGCTTGTCACCACCCTCCGGGCTGGGCCAGTGCGTGAAGCGATTTTTTCGTGTTTCGTAATGTGGCCCGGAGAAGCCACCTTCTAGGTCTTCATGTCCCATCTTAGACCACATCGTCACTTTACATCAGGTGAGATTGTGGTCAAATGGAGGCTTATCGATCATAAAAAAAAAAATGTATATATTTTTTTTTACTCTTATGTGAATTTAGGTCTTGTAATCGAGGGTTCTCTTTTTTAAATTAAGATAATGTATCATCAAATCGTATCAAGTTAAAATTATAGTTCCATTATTTTCACCCGACCAAAAAAACTTAAGCTCAAAATATCGCATAAATTTCGGTTTCCTAACCAAACGGCGCTGCAATAATTCTAATGATAGCTTTAAAGAAAAGGTGTTAAAACGTTTATTGGATTCCATCTAAGGCATTATTAATAGCGTTATAACAAGCCGGCTCTGAGGTGTGAACCTAAAGTTTTTTAATGGTAATTTAGCAGAATTGGCCAAGGGTAAGTTGGATCATATAAGGGGAACCTTATAAAATATTAACAAATATTTGTAATTTTAGCGATACAACAATTAAATCCATAAAATATTTTTTTGACATTTACTGAAATTAATAAATTAAATTCTGGTTTTCAAAATAATCTAGTAGATATTATTTGTTTTATTATTTCTAATCATGAATTAATAAAATACCAGTGTTAATACAAACAATGAAATAGTTAAAACATATTTTTCACTATCTATGTCGTTCTATTTCTTTTCAGTCCATTCAAAGGTTGCCTGGAAGAGATCGCTCACTCGATCGATAAGGCCGTCCTTTGTACTCCGATGTATTGTCTTGTTACTGTTTGTATTATTTTTGTGGTGTACAAAAAAGAGTTATCTATCTACCTATCTACTTTTTACTATTATCTTACCCAAAAAAAAACAACGCATACTTATACATTTTTTGATAGTAACAATATTTTATTTTGTATTCACCAATTTATTCACCAAACACAATAAATACTTTTATAGTCTAGACTAGAATAATAGTCTTAAATTCTTTTCTTTGCATAAACATTACAACCGTTCCATTCACACAATAATTATGAAGAACCCTACCGGATCTCACTTTTGGCAGATTGTTATTCAATAACAGGTAACGGGACCCTTTAGCCTTTGCGGTGGACAGAAATTACTCTTCCCTATACTCAAGTTTTTATCGGCTACAAACGACACGTACAATTATGATTTCTCCTCGAGAATTTAAATGAAATGACGGATAACTAACATAGTCGACAGTCGAGCTCTGTGGCTCGGTGGGCGAACGTCCGCTTGAGGCGCAGGAGGTTGCGGGTTCGATTCCCGCCGGGGGACCAGATTTTGTACGATCTACAATTTCTGGTTTCGGGTCTGGGTGTTTTCTATGTATAATACGTAGTATGTATTTACAAAAAAAAAAATGTATTTATGTAGTATAGCAGTCACCACAATGTACTTACAAGCTCTGCTTAGTTTGGGGTTAGGTGATGCTGTGTGAGTAGTCCGGAAATAATTATTAAATATTTTATAGTATAATGTATATACGTTTTGAATTACATTACCTTTTATAGAATTGAAATTAAAATATTATCATGAATTAAATGAATACAAAGTAATATATAATAGCAAATTAAGCAAACATTCTTCATTCATCACTATCTCAAAACTTGAGGCATACCAACATTAAGGGCCCCTTATACCGCAAATGCTGTTTTTAAAATCAATATGAATCAGTCAAAAATTAACGTAAAATTTTGAAAAAAATATATGTTTCAGTTGAGGATCTTACAGAGTGCAATTCGCTTACATTTACACAATAAGATGAACTTCGCTCGATAGAAAAAAATACCAAAGTTGCCTCTTTTTAAAAAACATTTTCAATACTGTGGCTAAAATAATAAATTTATTGACCTTATTTTTACACCAATCTTTAGATAAATCATTTTTCTAGTGCAAATCGCTGAGGTGTGTGTTGTAGTGTTATTTTCCTATTAATTATGCCTAAATACCTACAAACCCGCGAGCGACGCGACGCCCGCGGGCTTCGTCAGTCGCGCGGTGGCGCTTACCGACGACGGACCTATGCCAGTGCTCTTCCCGCCCGACGAGCGACGTGCGACGTGAAAAAAAAAGGTGTGTGTGCGATTCACACACGACAGAAGTGAAACTACAACAATTAATAAAAACCGTAATTGGTTTTACAAGGACAACTGCGCGACATTGCTGTCGCGACGGCAATATCGATTTGGTATTTGGGCCGGGGAAAAAGAACCAGTCAAAGTCAAAGTATCTTTATTGCATTATTACATGTAGTTTAAATGGTAGGTATTATATAAGGTTTTGTATCAATGTAATTTGCCCATTGGACATTTTGATTAACAACAATTTAATAATAAGAAATTTTAAATAATAATTGTATATAATTAAAAAATAAACATGTCAATAATTTTATAAATCAGATTAAATAAAATAAAATATTAGTTAATGATTAAAAATAATTACACATTACATTTATTTACCAATGGTTTTGTCATTTAAATATTCGGCAACTGTATAATAACATTGTATAATAACAGTACATATCGAAAGAATCGAAAAAGATGATGAATTTTGGAAATCAAAGATGGAATCAAAATTATCACACTTTCACCACCTGTCAAAATGTCTGCTGCCAGAAATCGTCAACCCCAGACACACTCTTGGTTGCCTCTATACGGAATCTGACACTTGAATGCGAATCCCGGTGGATTCGCAAAATCAAAATCCGAAAATAAAGAAAAAGAGATTTTTTTAAAAATCTCTTTTTAAAAAACATTATTAAATTGCAATCAGGACCTAGCACTAGAACTCTAAATTACAATGAAATAAAAAAGCATTTTATTCCTCATATAAAATGTATTTTTTTTTTATAAATGAGAATAAATATTGTACATAATAATTATGTTTGTTTTCATTTTGTTGTTTGTATTCTTTACCACAAATTCTTCAATCATAATTATCACCTCACTAATTCAAAAAGTTTAGTAAGAAAAATTATGTTTACATTCAATACCTACATACCTACTACAATAAACTTTCATTTCTATCAAATAAAAGAATATAGTCAATAAAATAATCAATATACTAAAAAAATACAGTCAATAAAATTAAAATCACCGTAGCTACTGCATTTTGCTGTATTGTGGCGTTCTTGCTGCCTACAAAGTTCGCCGGAGTTCATATCAAGTCGGCTCCCGCGTAACGCGCATGCAAGTCGACTGGGCGAGTAAAATGCCTAAATCTTCGAAACAAGGTGGCCTTAAGCTCTTCCACTCATCTGCGAAGATCTGGCGTCTGTCTGTCCCTATGTTTAAAATAAACCCAAAAACTACTGAATGGATCTTTATGCTGTTTTCTGCAATAGGTAGACTGATTATAGAGGAAAGTTTTTGTATCCATTGTATGTGCATTTGAATAAAATAGATATATATAGAGAATAAAGAATAATTCCTTTAATCATACCGAAACACGCCAATTGGCGTACTATATAATATAAATATTTCAAATGATAATCTTGTATGCTAATAACGAAGAAGCTTCGTTAAAGGCTGTAATATAATAATATCGTTTTTAAACATAATATATGTAAATAAACGCAAATTATAACCTCAATATGTCAATCTGGAGTACTTAATAATTGAAGGAACATTTTTTAAGGCATTATTAAGTAAGATGGCACGAGCGGCGACCAATTTTGTGGGCAATTTGGTGAACAGATAAAGGCTCCTGCAAACTGTCTTGCGTGACATGCTGTAAGTTGAAATTTTTGACAGCTACTGTGTTTAACGTGGAATCACAATTTTTTATTAACAACACAGCATTTTTTATTTTTTACGGGGGTCAATGCAAAGGTGTTATAAAAGTTTGTTGCACATTAATAAATTATTATAACCTCCTCATGACAGATTCGCGTACATTTTGGTTAAGACACTTTTATTAAATTACCATACAGTTTGTACCTATATAATTAATATCAACTATCATTAGATTGCTATCTATCCATTGCTTCCTTTACAAATAGAAGTACCTGGAAAAGCATTTGCCACAGGTTAATTTGCTGGTTTTTTGCTACTTGCTGTTTATACTAATTAATGATATCCTAATAGTATAAAACTATAGAATGTGTTTGGATTTTTTTAAATTTTTGGATAGGCCATTTATCGAGGAAGGCTATATTGCTACATTTTTGCTCGGATAAATCGAAGCAACGCCATGACGTTAAAAGCCAGTTATTTACAAAACACGAAGAAAAAAAAGCTGCCACTAATGTTCAAAACAAAAATAAATCCGAAAAGTTAACAGCATGTCGCGGTACTCGTGTACGTAAGTCTGCACGAGCCACGACTGATTTTAATAATAAATCGCGGCCCCACAACTCAGGGCCGTTTGAGCTCCGGGATGCACGTCGGTAAGTGCCGGGCGGGGCCAACGGTGCATAGCGGTCCACTTACCAGAATTCTTAATTCATCATCAATGTAACCACAGGTGACATAAAATAGAGGCTGTTTTGACTGGACCACCATCATATAATCTAACTAGCGGCCCGCCCGGCGTCGCACGGTTATAAAATTTTCCCGGAAATTATTCGAAATTCGAATTTTTCTCGCCGTAAAAACCATCCTATCTCTCAAGTTGGATCGAACTGCACATGGTGTGCGAATTTTATTATAATCGGTTAAGTGGTTTAGGAGTCCATTGAGGACAAACATTGTGACACGAGAAATATATATATATATATTAAGATATATAAAATTTCCATGTCACAATGTTAGTTACCGCACTCCACCGAAACGGCTTTACCGGTTTATTAAAATTCAGGATAAGGCCATAAATCAGACCACCAGCTTGTAGATAATAAATCAGTATATTTCTTGATTTTTACAAATAACGTTTGCTTATCGCTTCGAACTCGTCACGACTTGACACCGTCTCTCAACAGAATGGCTGTCCGCCATAACAATGTCAAAACGACAGTGACGTTCCCCATAGAACGCATAAAAATAAATTTCAAAAAGTAAAAGCTTTTACGACTAAGTCAACAGTCGGCCATTCTGCTGCGGGGATGTCCACAGCCCCGAATAAAGTTCGGCCATTCGGTTAGTAATATGTCCACATATTATGAGTAGATGTGAAATCGAAAATTATATAAAATTAAAAAGAACATCTTCTAAATAGAGTATTACATCTGGCACTAAAATAGAGTAAAAATTAGATTTTGACATAATATTATCCATTTCTTTAAAAAGTTTGTTAAATTCTTAATTTATTTGTAATTTTCTGTAGCAATGCAAATGCTAATAATTGTAAACCAGCGTCGATCATTCTATGTGAATTGTTTCTTCGGATTTGTTTGAGTAATAGCCAGGGGGTGTCGATATCATATCTCCCCACACCAGGGAAGTCGAAGTTTCATCTCCCCACACCAGGGAAGTCGAAGTTTCATCTCCCCACACCAGGGAAGTCAAAGTCTCGTCTCCCCACACCAGGGAAGTCGAGGTCTCATCTCCCCACACCAGGGAAGTGAACGTCTCATCTCCCCACACCAGGGAAGTCAAAGTCTCATCTCCCCACACCAGGGAAGTCAGTCTCATCTCCCCACACCAGGGAAGTGAACGTCTCATCTCCCCACACCAGGGAAGTCAAAGTCTCACATCACCCCACACCAGGGGTGTCCATATCACATCACTCCACACCAGGAGCTTCTCAATAATCAGTGGTTCATCAACCATAATGGAAAGTAATTTTGTTTTTGATTCTGTTTGCGCTTATTCTGAAAATGTTAGGATAGGAAGGTAGTGTTAAGTGTAATGTTCATCTTATTCTGAGTCACCACTCTACTACATGTCGCATCACAATCTGATTGAGGCATGTCAATAGTGATCCATTGTTTTGACATATCGGCTGCAAAATATATTGTTAGAAGACCGATTGGCATGTCTATCAATACTAGAAATTTCATACTATCATTGTCTAAAACACCTTTAACTTAAATGGCCCTTTAAACTTCGGGGCTAGCTTCTTGATCTTCCCATTGACTGGATTAAGATTAGGAATCATTACAAGGTCACCTAATAGATATGATTTTCTTTGGAGCTTTACTTTTATCGTATCGGTTTTTCATTTTCTCTTTTCAGCTATGCACTGTTTCTCGTTCTTCATCTGTTCAAGTTGTTTTAGAGACTCTTTCCAATGCTTTTATAGTACTTTTGGATTTGGTATTTCTTACACATCTATTAAAAATAAATTAACTATAATCGGCTCAGAGCATTTATATGCATGCTATGCCCGGTCTGTATTTTCCTTTTTATCAGAGTATTGTTTAAGAGTATTTCTAGAGCTAATATTGTAGATAGATTCACATTTCTGACTATCATGACCAAAACGGGAGCACTTATTGCATTGCTTCGGTGGTTTTGTACATTGGCGAGAGACATGACCTACTTCCAGACAGTTGTAGCACTCTATCAGTTTAGCATTTTGGGATCTCGCATTGTAGTATTTGTCTCCAGTTTTGGAAATAAATTCAAATTTAGAGTCATTAATATCTCTTTTAGTTGCTAAAGCATTTTTCTTAGAAATTCGCCGCAGATATTGTAACAACTGAGATGGTTTTGTGAAACTAGAACCTTGTGCGTTTAGGCGTATATTGAAATCAAATATTCCGTTGATGATACAATCAACTGCATTTCGTCCTGTGATACAACACCTTCTAACAAGTCGTGCCTTGTCGTGATAATAGTCTTCCAGTGATTCCTCTCGTTTACTTCTTCTTTCTAGCATTTCAGATAATCGATCTGCGTAATTACGGTCATCAGGGAAAGCTTTCACAATCTTCTTTTGCCATTCTCGCCAGGTAAAATTAATATAATTTCTTCCCTGGTACCATTTTTTTGCATGACCTGCTAGTTTAGGAATCGCGTAGAATATTATTTGTTTGTCATTCCATTTATAAATTTTTGCTGTTTGATTTACCTTACGTACCCAGTCAGCGGCTGATTGGTCATTAGCATCTGGGTTAAATTCGGGAATGACGTTTTGTGCTCCTTCAAAGTGCTGTTCGGATTTACCAAACCATCGAACAATATTTTTCATTATGTCGTAGTCACGTGATGTTTTAGAGCTAGCGTAGCGTCGTGTATTTCTTCTTTTAAATGATCGGGGTTTTCGTCGAGACCGTCTTTCATGAAGAGTTGACACTGATGACGTAGACGTTGAACTATGACGATAGTGTTTTCTTTTTGTCATTCCTGACCGTCTATCAGTCAACAAATAATCGTCGTCGGTTATTTCACTATTGCTGATGTGTCGTCTTGGGTTTGTAAATCGCTTCCGTCTTCTACCAAACCGAGATTGCGAAGACAAGCTGTTTGTGTCAGAAGTGTATGATCTACAGTGCCGTCGCGATCGATTGTGATAAGTGCCACGTTTACGGCGGTCTCTTGGACTAAGTTCTGGTCGTGACCGTCGCATAGGACTATGTCGTTGCCTCTTACGTGAAGGTCTTTCATTGTTTTCACCATCTAAAGGTGGTGGTGTGTAGCGAGACGTGTCTGACATTGACATTTGTTATATGTGGCTAAGTGTGGAACTGTTATTGTGTGTTTTAAAAGTGTATCAGTGTCAATGTTTTACAATGTAATAAGGAAAAAGGAAAAGAAGGTAAAAAGGAAGAAACGAAAGAAGAAAAACAACAATTAATTAAAATAATAACATACAATTACAAATAGATTTAAAGACTTGACATTGAATATATTTAGAATCAAATTATTTAATTTTTTATAAGATAATTGCTCTAATTCTGTTACTGCCTTCATAAAAGATAAAGACAAAAATAATTGACATTCTTGTATCACCATTTTATAATTTATTCGAATTCGGTTGTGTTTGTTTTCTAATTAAATTCATAAAATTAGGATGTTAAATTTTTGTTCACCTTATTATGTCAGAGTTTTGTAGGCTAATTATACATAGCTTTAAGACCTAGCAATTATGTACCAAAAATGTCGTAAAAATAAATGTATTATGACAAAAAAAAACAAACAACGAAAATAACGCATAAAAAAAACATATAACATAATATTGGCATTAAGCCCACCTTTTGTACAACTCTGTATTTTTATTATGCAATAAAGTATTCTTAATAATAATAATAATAATAAAATAAAAGAACTAAAAATAATGCAGTGTCTATTATGAAACAGCTACTCCAGCGGTCGCAATGCAAATCCACGTTGAACTTTGAAAGTTAAAACTTGAATAAAAGTAAACTAGAGTGCGCTTTCCCTAAGATTTGATATAAATAATAATATATTCGGACAATCCACACAACAACATCTCGTTGTAAGCTAACATCTGAGAATCTTAAAATAATAGACAAACATAATAATATTTTTTTTTTATCATACATATTCCACACCCAGACCAAGGAGAAAGCGCTTACAGATCACACAAACACCCGGCCACTCGGCGGGAATCGAACCCGCTACCTCATTCGCCGCAAACGGACCTTCGCCCACCGCGCCACTGAGGCAGTCAAAAAATACAAAACAAATATGAAATGAAATATATATAACTATTAGGTCCTTACATATGAAATTGGCGTTTTTCGTACTGGCCACTTTAATCACAAATTTCTCCTCTTTGGTAAGGAATTCCAAATTCAAATTTGTACAGCTATAGACTCATGTATTTGTGCTTCGATGATCGTCATTCATTTGTTTTTTTTCTTCTGTTTTTTTCTGTTTGCGTCACTCATTTTACAAAATGGAAAACTTAAAATATCGCATTATTTACGAGTACGAGTTCCGCCGTGGCACTAGTGCTGCGGAAACAACTCGAAGGGTGAATGATGTGTATGGCGGTCGTGTTGCAAAAGAAAACACAGTTCGTTTTTGGTTCCAACGTTTTCGTTCTGGAAATTTCGACTTGCAGAACAAGCCCCGTGGACGGCCTGAGACTCAAGTTGATAATGAAGAGTTGAAGGCTATTGTGGAAGCGGATCCATCGCAAACCACGTCCGAGTTAGCTGCAGGCTGCGGTGTTAGTGATAAAACTGTTTTAATTCACTTGAAGCAAATTGGGAAGATTAAAAAGCTTGAAAGGTGGGTACCTCACGAATTGACTGAAGCAAACCGGCAAACGCGCGTCGACTGCTGCGTTACATTACTAAACCGGCACAATAATGAAGGTATTTTAAACCGAATCATTACCTGTGATGAAAAATGGGTTCTTTACGATAATCGGAAGCGCTCAGCGCAATGGTTGGATCCTGGCCAGCCAGCCAAATCCTGCCCCAAGCGAAAATTAACCCCAAAAAAGTTACTTGTAAGCGTTTGGTGGACTAGTGCCGGTATTGTTCATTACAGTTTTCTCAAATCTGGCCAGACTATTACGGCTGATGTCTATTGTCAGCAATTGCAAACCATGATGGAAAAGCTAGCGGCTAAACAACCTAGGCTGGTCAATCGCTCCACGCCACTGCTGCTTCACGACAACGCTAGACCACACACTGCGCAACAGACGGCTACTAAATTAGAAGAGCTTCAATTGGAAAGTCTAAGACATCCTCCGTACTCCCCGGACCTTGCTCCAACAGATTACCATTTTTTTCGAAATTTGGATAACTTCTTGCAAGGGAAAAAATTCAACTCCGATGGGGCAGTCCAAATCGCCTTCAAAGATTTTATTGATTCCCGTCCGACTGGTTTTTTTAGTAAAGGGATCAATGAACTACCTATAAGATGGCAAAAGTGCATAGAAAATAATGGTTCATACTTTGATTAATTAAATATATTATATTAAAAAATATTCGACTTTTTGTTCCTCCCATACAAAACGCCAATTTCATATGTAAGGACCTAATATATATGCTCGTCCCACTTTAAAATTGATACGCCTAGTTATACATTTAATATTTATTTTTTTTACTAGCTACATTTTAACTAAAATAGGTTTAGTTCACAATTATGCATAGCGGGTTAATATTATTTTACCCGCAACACTACTTACTTAACTAGGTACTTGTGTACTTTACTCAGCATAAATCTTATTTAGAAATCCGTACGATTAAAATTCGTAGGTTACTTTGAAAATAATACGTAATAAGTAAATGTAAATATTGTGGCTTCTTTTCATTTACTGATTTTTTTTTTTTAACAAATTATATATAGGTATATATTTTTTTTGTGTGTAATAAATTGTGAACGAGTAACACAATATAATTCTTGTTTAACGTAATTAAATTGGGTGGAAAATAAATATTATGATTATTTATCTCTTCTAAAAGTTTCCTATAAAAATATTATAAGCCACTGTATTCAATATTTGTTATGCACGATAAAGTTCATCATTTCGACACAAATAGGGTAGGCACAAAAATTTACTAACAATTGTTCGTGGGCGTATTACTGTATAGAAAGAATGTGTACATACCAGCAGATTTCTTCTCAAGTTCTTACCACCTCTGAATTATTAAAATTCAGGATAAGGCCATAAATCAGACCACCAGCTTGTAGATAATAAATCAGTATATTTCTTGATTTTTACAAATAACGTTTGCTTATCGCTTCGAACTCGTCACGACTTGACACCGTCTCTCAACAGAATGGCTGTCCGCCATAACAATGTCAAAACGACAGTGACGTTCCCCATAGAACGCATAAAAATAAATTTCAAAAAGTAAAAGCTTTTACGACTAAGTCAACAGGTTTTTACCTAATTTTATATGCGTATTACATTAGATCTGAGAATCAGCTACTATCTATTTTTCATTTTGCAAAACAACGTTTGCTGGGGTCAGCTAGTATAATATAAATATTTAATAAATAATTCAAGACAATCCACAAAATAATATCTAGCCCCATGGTAAGCTAAGCTGGTGTTACGAGTAATAGACATCTGATATACTTAATGTAATAGACATACGTAGATATCTTTTATAATACTTCTACATATTTAAACACTCAGACCTAGCCGTGTTCGTTAAGTGGGAGAACACTCGACTTCCATACCGATGGTCGTGGGTTGAAGCCCCCACCACACACTTCCTTCTTCACGAAAAATGTGTGTTCTTTAACGTTCAAGGCTGAGAACGTGAGAAAACAGTCAAGATCTGAGAACTAGAGTTTGAAGAACAAGTGTCATTCATCAACCCGCACTTGGTCAGCGTGGTGGATTGAAGCATAATCTCTCTCGTCAAGAGAGAAGTCCCTGTGTCCCAGCAGTGGAATTATAAATATGGGTGCTTATATGGTTATGCTATACTTTTATGGTCATGGCTATATGGTGGCCGTATATGGGGTTAAGTCTTTATTTCATAAAGACTTAACCCCATATACGGGCCATGGGATTTAGATGTTGACACGCAAAATGAATCTTTGCCTGTTAATTAAAAAAATATAGATATTACATTTGTTTGGTACACAGCACAGAAAATTATAAATAAAAAAAATCACAGAAACATAGTGAATTAATGAAAAAACACGAATAAAATTTAAAAAAAAACAATTGCTGCTGCCCTTGGCACTGACATCCACCAAAATTGAAATGTATAATCTCAAATTTTAAACAAAAAAAATTTAGTACCTAAGTAACTTATTACTAATAATCTAAGAACCAATTTCATGTTATCAATTTCTCATATAAAATTACCATGACAATCTGCAACAAGTATAATCAGAAAAAACTCCCTCTAGGGCAGTCGGTTAAAAACTCACCGGTAACACGTTCAAAACCCGTCGCAGCGTACTTGGTCATAGAGGCTTACAGCATACTAATGAGGACTATTTTAAAACTATACACAAACTGGTCACATAATCGTGTTAAGAGATGAGACCCGTCGCATACTTTGCTATCATTATAAAGGGTCATCATCTTTTTAGCTCTTAGACTTCCATCCATAACATAGGGCTTCGTCATAGATTTAAAATTAATTGTGGTTGAAAGAAAAGCTAAAGCCGTGTTGACTAAGTGGGAGAAACACTCAACTTTAATTCTAATAAGTTTGAATTATCTGAGCGCAAAAGCCGTCTATATCGTATAGATGATAAAGTAAATTTCAAATTTAGAACATTATATGTAGTCTGCACGAAGTTTGTGATAAAAAACACCATTCAACCTATTTGCTTCTAACTCCATGATGCCAAATTTATAATTGAACTATTTTAAATTTATGAAAACCTCTGACTCGGAACCTTCTTGAGGTTTTTATTTACAAGGTGTTATTTAGTTTCACCCACAGATTAAGTAAAAAAGGTTCTTGATCTGAGGTTTTACCAGTTGCAAATTAAATTTGTTATAGGGTACTTCCTAATCTCCGATTGAGCTGAAATTTAGTAACTACCTCAGTGAGGTGGGAAAAGACACGTGTTGCCCTCGACTGCAAAGATTTTTCAACTTGTGCTTTACAAATTTGGAATCAAAAGAGCACAATGACGCATTTTTGCAGTCAGATATTTTAGAGCAAAAATTCTCTTTACATAATTATTTCCATACTATGTAAAACCATTACAAACTTTACATAGTATTTTATTTTAATGAAGTATGTTTTCTTAGATATTTAATCTACTTACCGGTTTCAATGCTGTTCACAGCTTAAGATATGATAAAAATGATTAATCTTATTTACAAGCATTAATGTTACAAAGGTGTATATGGATTTGAACCTATTTCAGGTAATCTTTACTAGTAGTAGTTCGTCCTTAAAATCAACCCTAAACTCAAACTTTCGTAAACCGGAAAAAAAAATCAACAACCATGTCGAATAGTTTGAAACAAACTCAGTACCTCGGACTTTGAATCAAAATCGGTTGCGAGAAGAAGACGTCAATATAGTTATATGATAAGAAGGAAAGAGAAGGAAGATTGTCAAGGCAGGTGTCTGTATACATCTGCGTTTGCGCTGACCAGCACGTGCGCACTGACTAAGCTTTAAAAAAACGGAAATTAAAGCCTTTTGAAAAAGTCGGTTAGTTTAAAAGTGATGTCAAATGTATGAAGTTTGATGGAAGGTTCGATATTGTATCTTTATTTTGCTACGACTGGAAATTGTTTCAAGTTTTTTCGGCCTCATACGCGAGTCTGCAAATTAAAGGAGTCGTTTTTTTTGTAATTCAACGAAAATAGTATTAGTTTCCTTGTATGAATGATGCTTATTGTCATACTCTCAACTTTGTATATACAAAACATAACTAAGACTAGTTGCGTAAATTAAACTATGAGAGGTCACACAGACCCACAATGTCCTTGACCTTACACGGAGATTTTATGTAAGGAATATCATCATCATTTGGCCATGAGAACTTGGAAGCCTGTACCTTAACCAAGTATTGGTGAAGGTACTGTTCCGATGATGATGGGTGTGGTACACCGTTCATCGTTCGTTCGTCGACAAGAAATATCAAAGGATTATACATATAAATAAATAAATAAATATTGCCGGACAATCCACACAACAACACCTAGCCCCGTGGTAAGCTATAAGCTTGTGTTACGGGTACTAGACATCTGATATACTTAATATAATAGACATACATAGATAGATATTTTTTATTATACATACTAAACACCCAGACCAAGGAGAAAATGCTTGCAGAACATACAAACACTTGAGCCCTCGGCGGGAATCGAACCCGCTACCTCTTGCACCGCAAGCGGACCTCCGCCCACCGCGCCACTGAGGCAGTCAAATAGCTTTTTATCTAAAATAACGTAAAGGCTATTTTTACCACAGGAAAAAATATTTCCGCAACGAATAAAAGTATAACTCGAAGCAGTGCTAGTGCTTTTTAATAATGAAAACTTGTAACAAATATTAAACAAGTAAAAATCCTTTCACACAAACAGATTTCGTCAGTAAAATTAAGTGGCCGTATCAATCAAAAGATCCCTTAATCCAGATCGAATCACTGACGCAAGACCGAAAATGAAGTTAATTTGATCTTGATAAATGACTGCCGATTGACAACGCATCGCGGGGCGTACCTCTCGCTGTGATGATTGTAATGATTTGACACAGCTCAGCAAGAGATGTGCTGGTATTGGCTTCTTTGAACGCCTTTCACGGCTTTCTTTGAACGATTTCGGAACCCGTGTTGGCTAAGTGGGAGTACACTCGAGTTTCATTCCGAAGGTAGTGGGTACAGACACCGCCAAGTACCTCTGGATATTCCTTCTTAAAAAATGTATGTGCTCTTTAAAACACTTCAATGGTCAATCTTTTAATATAATATAACATCGTTGATTTGCAACGTTCCTTTGCTTGATTTGCGGTGGGTTAATAAGTAATCCATTTGTATGCGCAAAAAATATTATACAAAATTATATTGAATAAGTGATATTATTACCACTAAAAAAACATCAATGAATCAAATCAAATCGTTGGGTATTACAACGATATTTGTGAGTCGCATCTTTCGAATTGTTATATATAGTGCAATACATGAATGTTGATTATTGCCTCAGAAATTATGCAAACGCTGGCTTAAAATAATATTTATGATTTTAAACACCCGACCAAAAAAGAGGGGTGTTATAAGTTTGACGTGTCTGTCTGTCTGTCTGTTACATCATAGCTCCCGAACGGATGGAGCGATTTCAATTTAGTTTCTTTTGTATGAATGGTGAGTTTGGCCCGGGTGTTCTAAGACATGTTTCATGAAAATCGGTTGAGCCGTTTAAAAGTTGTGGCAGTGATATTGGGGAAGGAAAACAGAAAATCTGCAAATATACTAGTGTGGGGTATCAAATGAAAGCGCATCGCGCCACATTACATAATAATATTATCTTGTTTTACATTTAAGGAAATGAAGGCATTGGAATCGGGGGTTTATCTTATATTTTAAATTTAGATTTTATAATTAGAAACGTCTAAATTGTAATTGTTTGTTTGACGATTTAAGCCTGTAATCTAAGCATTTCTGTTAAAAACTCTTCTCAGAACTGACAGCTTACTAGAAAACCCATTTTAACTAATGAAGCTTTCATGCTGAGTTATCGAATCAAAATCGACCTCTAATATTACCTGATTGGCACTATGAGATTCACCCTATCTGTGATTTACTTTTTATCTTCAGAACAATGGTCTCCCCACGAGGGCCAAAATAAACCTTTATTAGATGGGCTCCCGACTTCGATTATTTAGGTAGTCCACCATTTTTTGTGATTCCCCAAATTATTAGATATCGGCCTTTATAGCATGAAATTCTTTAATTAAACAAAAATATGAATCCATTATTTGTGGTTAACGTCTTTTGTACGCCGCTCGTTAATGACTTACTTTTGATTTTGATTCTTTATAGTGTTCAATAAATAAATAATTGTATTGTTCACACCAATGGAATCATGGTTTTATGGCAGTACACTGTGGGATGCCCAATTCCATAATAAGTTATGAAATTTCTGATTTTAGATCGGCTTAGCTTTTGGGGTCTGAATTATGAAGCTATTTACAAGATTTCGTTACACTATTAAGGGATATTTATAATAATGAATGCGATTCTGCACAATTAAATTATAAATAATATTTATAAAACATCAATTTTAAATTTTGGTCACTTTGATGCGTTTGGCTCGGCAATCAGAGATTTCTTTGATTCTTAATCCGTTATAGATCAATTTCTAAAAAAAACCTTGGAAAATAACCATTTCCATAGCTCAATTAGCAACTTTGCAAATTATTAATTTAACAAATTACGCAGGCAATTAATAATTGTTAGTTCCTCGCACCTATAATAGGCTGAAAGGGCTCTAATGAGCTTTTCGATTCGCATCCATAGGTTAGCTAGCAACACACACACATTGAAGACTATCGTACGAAAAATTATATTAGTGAGTGTTTCTCATTCAGAACTTCACACATTTAAGCACCAGAGATTTATAAAGCAATAAACTCTACTCGCAGATAAATAACACGTTCGCACGGAATCGTATAATTAAATGCGAATTAATGGTAGATTAATTAAAGCTGCGATATATTAGTGGGCGATGTAGGTTGATGGCACTATTATTTTACTTTATCACAGAAATCTGACGGTTTTGGAGATACACAGACAGTCCTATAATACAGGATAATACAGGTCCTATCATATATATATGGAGGTCTATACCTCCCTCAAAGATTTCCAGTTATTTCCCGGTGAGCTTTTACCAGGTCGTCCAGCCATATAGTTGGTGCACGTCCTACTCGACGAAACGGATAGTTTGTTGTTATGGAAGTCCAGCGTTACCTTCCAAACTTCCAGTTATAAATATATCCATTCAAATATAATTGGGTAATAGAGATTTAATAAAAAAAAGTCCAAGTGAAAATTGTGGGTTTCCTAGTGGGCTATGGCTATGGTCTAAAGTTTCTAATAGCTTCTTTGCTCTTATTGTAAAAAAAAGAAAAAAAATGATTCCGTTAAAAATGTTCAATATTTTTTTGTGCTTTGTATGTATTTTGAATTTTCTAAGATTAGTAAAATCAAGCATTGGAAATAAATGATTTATAATCTTGTAAGTATCTTAAAGTTCAAGGGAGGTATTTGTTTAGCAGCCGACGTCCGATATTATATTAATGTATAGCTAAATACACCTCCACCGAATCCTACCTTAACAAATAAGTCCCAAGTAACACAAAACTCTGCATCCAGACTTCAATCATGGTCAAAGTCAAACACCATGGAAATACAAAAAAAAAAAAAACCTCTGAATCCTTACACGTGACCTCCAGGTGGTGCTAAGAACAGTCTCTGGTGGTAGGCTTCGGCCGCGACTTGTCACCACCCTCCGGGCTGGGCCAGTGCGTGAAACAATTTTTTAATGTTTCGTAATGTGGCACGGAAAAGCCTACCTTCTAGGTCTTCATGCTCCATCTTAGACCACATCGTCACTTTACATCAGGTGAGGTTGTAGTCAAATGAAGGCTTATCGACAATAAAAATAAAAAAATATATATGTCATCACAATAAATATTAACTTCGAAGCTGACCCGAATACACGACGAAAACAGGCGGTTCTCAATTCATCGCGTATGTTTTTTTTTATCACCGTGTATTGTCTGTATTTTTCGTGTCGTGCAAAATAAAGTTTAATCCATGTGCTTAAATTGTGACGTATCAAATGAACATCAGCATTTCTTAATGTTCGATTCGATAAAAAAAATTAACCTGGGTATATTTACTAATGGCATTGACCCACTGACGAAGGTCTGAAGCCCTATTACCCAATAAGCGCCAAATCCTCCTTAATTCACACACTCAAACATTCACATTAAAAAATATATATTTATAAATATAATTTGTTGTTTGAACTTGACTGCCCTTTCATTTACTTATCCTATTTACTAGTGCAACTCATACCATCCGTGTATGCCTCCTACACAAATCAGATTAATTTACTCGCAAATAACGAAACAAGATTATCCTAATTGTTCAACAAATTCATTAATCATTGATAACACTAAGTGGAACACATCTTATTAACAATAGCAGTTTCCGTTTTATAAATCAAAGGTTATTAACGATACCGTTTACGTCAAATCGGATATATTGTCTTTTTGTGTTTTTCTGAAGTTTATATGTATTATATTCAATATCGCTCCGGAGAAATTTGACCTATTCGAGCCTTTATCTACCTCCGCGAAATTATTATTATACTTTAGGTATTTAAAAATAAACAATAAAGTTATAAATGTACAAAAAATTAAGTGGACAACCTCCGTTTTTGTTTTTTTTATTTGAACTGTCTAGCAACTAACATCAGCTTGTTGGCAGACCGTTCGTAGTAAAGATGGCTGCAATACATAAGACGCAAATAAAGCGACTTCTTCCCGCATTTAAACGGAATTGTTTCAGATACAATATCAATTTATCTACTCCCAAGGAACAATACAAAAAACCACACAAGTCATGTCACCCCAATGTCAACAGAACGACTACAAATCGTTGCTCAATGGACTGTAAACTACGGAAGACCTCATTAGCAACATGTCCCTAATTAAATTGTATCGTCTCAGCGAATTCCGTTGGTGGTCCAAAACCACTTTATTAAAGAAATGGTTATGTTTACGAGCATTTTAGATATCAAAAAAGTTATTACGCTGATAGGTTTTATTGCTAAGCAACAAAATAACTTTGTGCGGCGATTTGTGCTCGAATATATGTACTAACTGTGGTATCTAGTGAATTGAATAAAAAGTTGCAATGAGGTCTACCTACAGGCACTCGGCTTGACATTTAACTATCTAAGATCTGACATGTATTAATTATTATTATGTATGCTTGCAAATGAATTATTTTATTTTATTTCTCATAATAGCGTTAGGTCTAGATTGCTCGCGTTTATTAATCGACTTTCAACGACAAAAGGAGGTTAATTCCTCGCGAATGTTTTTTTTTGTTTTTTTTTATGTTTGTTACATCAGAACTTTGATCTCCGTGGACTGATTTCGATGATTCTTTTAAATGAAAGCTTTTGTGTGCAAATTTCTATCGCGTTTCTCATTTTACCTGAATTCAAAACTTTGGTTTGAGTTCTCGAGTTATTTTTCTTAAGTCTATGTTCAGTTATTTTTCTCAATTTTTAACAAATGTTGGTTGCACCTACGCCAACGGGAGTAGATGGGCGGCTCACGGTTCGAGTTATACTCAATACATACTAATATTTGAAGTGGGAATGTGCGTTTGTTTGTCTGTCTTTTACGGCAAACCGACTGAGCCGATAAGCCTGAAAAGTGATATCTTGATAGGTTATACATTAGATTAGGGCATAGGCTACTTTTACTAGGAAAATACATTATAACGCGGGTAACAGCGCGGGGCATTGCGTTGTTTCTTATTTTTTATTTTTTTTATGCTCGATATGCCTTCATTTGACCACAATCTCACCTGATGTAAAGTGACGATGTGGTCTAAGATGGGTTATGAAGATCTAGAAGGTTCTCTAGATGGCTTCTCCGGACCACATTATAAAACACGAAAAAATCGCTTCACGCATTGGCCCAGCCCGGAGGGTGGTGACAAGCCGCGGCCGAAGCCTACCACCAGAGACTGTTCTTAGCACCACCCGGAGGTCACGTGTAAGTGTAATAATTCAGAGGGTTACCACTTACGGACATGAACAGACAAAACCTCCAAAACAAGTTGAGGAACAGTTTCCTTGACCAGTCCAATGAAGATGATATATTCGCCTATAGGCTGAATAAGCTTGACTAATTGACAATTTTATTTTTGAATTAGGAGTATCTGTTAAATAAATTTTAACTTCGTTAAGTGCCGAATTTGTCTGTTTGTTTGTCCATTTTGCGCGCAAAACGGCTGAACCGATAAGCCTGGAATTCGGTACGAGTTATACCTACATTGGATTACTACATAGATAACTTGAATTATATTTATATTCTATTTCTTATTCATTAAATGCAAACTGAAAGTCGTTTGTTTTTTGTTAAGAATGTACTTGTTTCAGATAAAAAAATATATATTTTGTGATTGAAAGCAATGTCTGAGGAATTCACTCTTCTTCTTCAGGGCTCTCTTAAATTTTAATCCGTTACAAAAAGTTCTAAGTAACTTAACATACAAATTTTTAGTTTAGGTAATTAGGAACCTCGTATTTTTTTTTAATCGGTTAAAAAAGAATTTCATCCACTTCCAAATAAATTACTCGAATTCTCGCGATCCACCGTGCCCGATACAACTAAATACTCACATGGACTTTTTGACGTTTCACATTTTTTATCAATCAGTTAAACATATCTAAGCTCCAAATATCGTTATCTACGTCATCTCCCCTGCCACCGAGTACTGACATCTTAATAACGTCGAGATTCATCTCAACCGACGTCACGACAAAGGGGGTATTTTGTCACTGAATACTCCGATCCGATCGGGAACACAAAAAATGGTTTGATACATTTTGGATGCATTTACACAGTAAACGTGCAGTGAGACGTGGATAGATGAATATGACTGCTAGGTGTTGTTATACAACCTGTCCAGCAATCTATACTAATATTATAAAGGTGAAGTGTTTTTTATTTGATTGTTTGTTTGAACGCGCTAATGTACTACTGATCCGATTTGGGAAATTATTTCTGTGTTCTGTAGCCCATTTACCTAAAAAGTCTTTCCGCGGAATTTACATTTTAATCCAAAAACTGGATAAAACATAAATAAAGATTTATACATTTATTTAGTTTACAACAATTTACACCATTTTATGAGAGTTACAACCAGACCGAAAAATGTATAATGAAATATGAATATCTTGGAATAAAGCGATACAAGATTGAAAGAAAGTTTTATATGTGTTGTTTCGTAATAAGTATTTCTGAACTATTTATGAAAAATCATTGGACTACAAAATGTTAACTAACAGTGTAACGGTACTGGTGGATAAAAGGATTATACATATATTAAACTAGAAGTCAGGCGGGATATAACGCTGATGACTTACATATTTCGCCTTATTAGAGGTCTGGTATATAATCCACCAGTCCTGGCGCATATAGGATTTTATGCACCCACGAAATATGTATATGCACGCAGACGACCTTCGCTCTTTGCCATACCAACGGCAAGAACTGAGTTAAGGAGCATGTCTCCTTTTCAGCGGGCTCTACGCACTCTCAATAGCTTCTGCAGTGCGCGCGAGGATGTTGACTTGTTTGTAATATCAGAAAAAAAAAATAATAGAGCCGTGTCCCAGTACATAGATTAAATATACAGAGTCAATTAGAATTGAGCAATATATTTGAAATTATGTAATTTAATTTATATGTACCTATTATTTTCCATTGTTGCATTAGTTTTGTACTGTAATGGCAATGTAAAAGTGTAAATAAATAAATAAATGTTAAGCTATTGCATAGCTTCTATCGTGGGCCTTAACCGTGGAGACAGAATCCAGAAATTCCGTAACGAACAAAATTTTAAAGGTAACACCCGCCACTCCGACCGGCATGCGTTGATACACTTTTTAGTTTTTCCATCTATCGATAAATAGCAGAAATTTAATGACTTTTTGAAATATCACGCTTGTATCTTTAGTTCAGCAACCCGCCTTTAAATGGCATTGTATCGGCGTTATTTCAAATACGTAATAATCTGCTTAGCCGCGGGCACCGGCATAAGAATGTTGCCCCCCATCTCCTCCCGTGGGCGCCGTAGGACCCGGCCAAGGGAATTGTGTTTTCCAGAAGATGGGCAGCAGCGTCTTTCTGGTCATCAACACCCAATAACTGCGCTCGCCAACCCGCCTGCCAAGCGTGGCGAGTATTGGCAAACCCCCTCAATGAAAAGGTACACCGATAACACACGGCCCCGAGTTCCCGGCGGCCCCGCCAGGCCTGGCTACGGTAGCGGTCATGGTATCGGCAGGGCCAGGGGTGCTAAGAATCCCCGGGAGACGTATGGCTACCTATCTACCAAACGACACTTGGCCCTGGCAACACACAATGTCCGAACTTTGAGGTCTGATGAAAAGATTGTTGAGCTGGAAGAAGAATTGAGCAGGTTACGGTGGGATATTTTAGGGCTATCTGAAGTCCGTAGAGAGGGACAGGACACGATAACCCTGAAATCTAGTAACTTGCTCTTCTACCGGGAGGGCGACCAACAGTCCCAAGGTGGTGTCGGTTTTCTCGTTCACAAGTCCCTCGTGAATAACATCATTGCCATCGACAGTGTGTCGAGCAGGGTCGCATACCTTACACTCAGAGTATCTAAGAGGTACTCGCTTAAGGTCGTTCAGGTCTATGCACCGACCTCGGCACACCCAGATGAGGAAGTTGAGTCTATGTATGAGGACATCAGTAGAGCCATACATAGTCATAAAACTCACTTCAATGTTATTATGGGGGACTTCAATGCGAAGCTGGGCATGAGAAGCGATGATGAGTTGAGAGTGGGGAACTTCGGTTATGGGCAACGAAACCGTAGGGGACAGAGGCTGGCCGATTTCCTGGAGAAAGAAGGACTCTTCATGATGAATTCTTTCTTCCAGAAGCCGCCTCACAGGAAGTGGACCTGGATTAGTCCCGATGGTTTCACGAGAAATGAGATCGACTTCATCATGACCGACAAGAAACGGATATTCAATGATGTCTCTGTGATTCACAGGGTGAAAACCGGCAGTGATCACTTAATCGTAAGAGGCACATTGAATATAGACGTTAAACTTGAACGGTCCTGTTTGATGAAGTCCACGCTCCGACCAACTCGTGCTCAGATCGAAAACCCCGAGAGCTTTCAACTCGAGCTCTCAAATCGCTTTAATTGTCTAGAAGATGACGCATCAGTGGACGAGATAAATAACAGGTTCGTAGAGACTGTTCATACGGTAGGGTCAAAATTCTTTAAGACCCACCGTACCGGTAGAACTCAGAGACTCTCTGAAGACACCCTTAACCTTATGGCTGAACGACGCTCACTTCAACTGCAATCTTCCGACGATGCCGAGTGCCATAGGCGGCTCAATAGACGAATTTCAAAATCCTTGCGGCACGATATCCGTACCTTTAGTACTGTTCGTATTAAAGATACGATAGAGCGGAACCAGGGCTCGAAAGTGTTCGCGAGAGATATGTCTATTGGGCAAAGCCAGATGACGAAGCTGAAGCGGGATGATGGCAGTGTAGCGTCGACGAAGGCGGAAGTGTTAAGGGAAGTCGAAAAGTTCTACGGGCAGCTCTACGCGTCGGTCACAAAACCTGTAATCAGTGAGGCAGAAGACCCAAGAGCCAAACTGACCCGACATTACACCGAAGACATCCCGGACATCAGCCTGTACGAGATTCGAATGGCCCTGAGACAGCTGAAGAACAACAAGGCGCCGGGTGAGGACGGAATCACGTCAGAGCTTCTGAAAGCGGGTGGATCACCGGTACTTAAAGTCCTTCAGAAGCTCTTCAATTCCACCTTGCTCGGAGGTACTACGCCTGAAGCATGGAACAAAAGCGGGGTGGTGTTGTTCTTTAAGAAAGGTGATAATACCTTATTAAAGAACTACAGACCCATCTCGCTTTTGAGCCATGTTTATAAGCTGTTCTCTAGGGTCCTCGCAAATCGTCTCGAACGCAGGCTTGATGACTTCCAGCCTCCCGAACAAGCCGGGTTCCGAAAAGGCTATAGTACCGTAGACCACATACATACGCTGCGGCAGGTTATACAGAAGACCGAAGAGTATAACTTGCCGCTCTGTTTAGCGTTTGTGGACTACGAGAAAGCCTTCGATTCGGTAGAAACTTGGGCGGTACTAGAGTCCCTCCAACGGTGCCGAATTGACTATCGATATATCGAAGTGTTGAAGTGCTTGTATAAAAACGCCACCATGTCAGTCCGAGTACAGGAACAGAGTTCGAAAGCGATTCCGTTGAAAAGAGGAGTTAGGCAGGGAGATGTTATATCTCCGAAACTGTTTACAGCCACTTTAGAGGACGCTTTCAAACTCCTAGAATGGAAAGGACTAGGCATCAACATCAATGGCGAATGCATCACTCACCTTCGATTTGCTGACGATATCGTAGTCATGGCAAAATCGACGGAGGAACTTAGTACAATGCTAGAAGGCCTCAATCGAGTCTCCCAACGGGTGGGCCTCAGGATGAACATGGACAAGACGAAGGTCATGTCGAATGTCCATGTAGTGCCCACCCCTGTTATGGTTGAGAATTCGATGCTCGAAGTTGTTGACGCATATGTTTACCTAGGACAAACAGTCCAATTAGGTAGGTCCAACTTCGAGAAAGAGGTCAATCGCCGAATCCAGCTCGGATGGGCAGCGTTCGGGAAACTTCGTAACGTCTTTTCATCCAATATACCTCAGTGCCTAAAGACGAAGGTGTTTAACCAGTGTGTGTTGCCAGTGATGACATATGGCTCCGAAACGTGGTGCTTCACCATAGGCCTCATGAATAGGCTCAGAGTTGCACAGCGAGCTATGGAAAGGGCTATGCTCGGGGTTTCTCTACGTGATCGAATCAGGAATGAGGAGATACGTAGAAGAACGCGGGTCACCAACATAGCCAAGCGAATTAGCTCGCTAAAGTGGCAATGGGCGGGCCATGTGGCACGCAGGACAGATGGCCGTTGGGGCCGGAAAGTTCTCGAGTGGAGACCACGGATCGGCAAACGTAGAGTAGGACGTCCACCAACTAGATGGACGGACGATCTGGTAAGGGTAGCAGGCTCGCGGTGGTTGCAAGCTGCTACCGAACGAAGTCACTGGAAGTCATTGAGGGAGGCCTATGTCCAGCAGTGGACGTCCTACGGCTGAAATGATGATGATGATGATGAATAATCTGCTTCGCCCCGCAATCTGGTGACTCATGCCTGCTTAGAGTTTCGGCGTTAGGGCACCTCCTCTTTGTATTTACTTCATGGTACGACTCTACGAAGCTCACCCGATTGCATTTAAAAATACTGCAGAAATAAAATATATATATATAATTATATTGCATAAGTTGATAAAAATTATATGCCGCTTTAATAGCTTTGCCGCGGCAGTCTCCAAGAGCCACACGTCTTTTTTTTTGTCTTATATTCAAATTTTAAAGGTGAGAAAGCGACGCGGTAGTTTCAAAACCTTGGGAGGCCTTTGCTCAGCAGTGGGATGAATACAGCTATAAATAAAAAATTGGCAAATATTTTTTTGTAGTCATTTGAAGCTGAACCTTTTAAATCCGATATCTGCATTATCTATCTATAAAAATAAAAATGAATTGTTGTTCGTTAGTCTGATTAAAATCCAGAACGGCTGAACGGATTTATCTTATCTTAGTCATGAAATGTTCGTGGAGGTCTAGGGAAGGTTTAAAAGTCGAGAATAAATCGAATAATTGCCGGGATATTAATTTTGAATAATAACACGTGCGAAGTCGGGGCGGGCCGCTAGTATATAATGAAAATCAGATATGAAGCTACACAATATCAAAGAATACCCATGTACGGTATCGGATATCTAATATTTCTAAATACCACTTCACTTTTATAAACTATCTAACTAAGGATACAGTGTACAAGCTTTCTGTTTAATCTTACCCAAAAAATCCATACAAATTTTATTTACCCTACGATTACCTATCCTCGATAATAAATAGAATCCTTCCTTGTTAATTTCTATAATCTGATTCGTTACTAGAGTAATAAGTACTGTCACGATAAAGATTTGTTTAAATAAGATATTGGACTGTCCGTACTGTCCGTGCCACACGCAACCTAACTAATGATACCTGCAGGTAAAATGATGCTACTACAACATTTGTTTTCATTATAAGATTTTGTAATAGGAACGAATTCCTATAATATTATAGTCCTAATCCCTCTCTCATCAAGAGAGAAGTCCCTTTGTTCTAGCTGTGGGAACTAAATATGTATTTGAAATTAAATCGTATTTTAATATAGTGTGAGGATATTGTAAACTATCCTATTTTAATAGTATTTTAAATAAAAGCATATTTAAATCTTGTGAGATGTCATTGTTGACTGTAGTATAAATTATGCTTAGCTTGGGGTAAGCTGTGGTAATAGACAGAAATATTTTTCTATTAACAAGTGGCCTAGTATTTGACCGCGAAGGTATACGGCGCAAGATATAGCGGGTTCGATTCCCGTCTAGTAGTCAATTGTTTTAATGTTTTGCAACACTTTCTTCTTGATTTGGGTATTTAATATATCTATAGTAAAAAAGAATCTATATCTGTATGTCTATCAAATGAAGTATATCAGATATCTAGATCCCGTAACACAAGCCTAGAGCTTACAACGAGGCCTAGATGTTGTTGTGTGGATTGTTCGGAAATATTTATTTAGAAAAAAAATGTTATTATTAAGCTTGGGCACAATTTTTGTATGCAGCACGTTACTATGAGGCACATTACGATTTTATTAAAGCAAATGCTTCTGTATGTAATTATGTTTGTTTATAAAATCATTATCTTTCTTATATGAAGGTGGTTATTTTACTGATTAACCCTATGAGTTACTACCCCTATCAAACCCTTTATTCTTTGCAAGGTCTTATTAAATAGTAGTAACGCGGGTAAAGACACTACTAATCTGTATATTTAAGAAATTTATTATATTATTATGATGCATTTATTATACAAAGTTATTTCCAACTAACTGTCAAAAAAAGTTATAGATTTTGAACCTTCTTATTATTTGATTATTATCGCTAAACTTTTTTCTTTGAGAGCTTAGATTAATTTTTCATTTTTTTCCTATATATATAATTTTATAAATCCGAAAGTAACTCTATCTGCCTGTTACTCTTTAACGCAAAAACTACTGAATCGATTTAAATAAAATTTGGTAAACAGATTTTCTAGGGCCTGAGAAAGGACTGCTTTCACAAATTTTGGGAAAATTATATTTCGCGTGCAAATCCATTATAACGCGGGTAACACCGCGGGGCACTACTAGTATCAAATAATTAGCTTTTAGTTGGACACACTTGTGGAATTTGATGAGCTAATTCTCACTTCAGTAGATAGTCCTCAATGAATTCTATCAACATATTAGTCTCATAAATTAATTGTCCATATTAAACGAGATATCAAAATACTCATAACATTGATATCTTTTTGGAATAAAAGCTAGTTTAAAATGCCTTGTTTGTTTAAATAAAACAGTTTCGTTCCACAAAAACAGTATGCAGAATGTAAAATTCTTATTTAACATACTCACAACTGACGTGTCAGATTTTTTATTGAAATGTATGGAAAACTCACCGCCACCCAGCTCGCAGTACAATTGAATAAAATTTAAATTACAGCACTTTTTGAATGATTAAAAAATATCTTTATATCTCAATTTTGTTGTTACCTTGTGTTGTATGGACACTGCGAAAAGAGGACTCCGCTTTAAATCATACTGAGTTACATTTTTTAATGCAAGTAAAATAAATGTATGACTTTTGAAACTATGATGGTTATCAATACTATTTAGATACAAGCTGAAGTATAGGAACAAATAAAAACCCGACTGTGACTTAACTTTTTTGGAAATTGCCCGTGAGTCCGCAGCCTTCAACAGGTCGTCCCTCCATCTAGTTGGTGTACGTCCTATCCTACTTAAGTAAGAATGGTGTTTACGTAACTTTAATTCGATATAGATCATAAACCGACCGTTGGATCGAAAAATCTTCTAACTAAAATCATTTTTAAATATCTATTCAACAAGATTATTATTGAAGTGAAACTTCTATAGAATCGTAGTGATTTCAAACCGGATGCAAAAAGATGAAACGGAAATGGTAAGAGACACAAATACAATAGTCGCCTGTAATTAGTGAGCCAGAGCGAGAGAGCAGATTTCGGTGTGTATGTATATTCACTCACACTGTTTAATACATACTTGCTTACTATTCGAGCATTAATAACGTGTGTTAGTGTGTGTTAGTAGTGAAAACTACCGTGTTGTTTGTGTAGTATCGAATCGAAACAAAATGGCGATTTTATAAACAGTGCGTGCGTTTTTGTTGTGGTTTTAAAATAATTTTAGTCCTCGTTCAAGATGCATACGCTGCGTTTGCTGTGGTCAGCTCAAAATGAAAATGTTTGGCTTATACGCCACAAAATCTCTCGGCAATTGGAAAGTGTTGATGAAATACTAGAAATATTATCTAATTTATTTAAAAAACTTTGTCGTGATTATGGTTTTCAACGTCGTTAAAAGGATCTCTAGAGATATCTCTGGAAATAAAGGTAAATATAGGTGAAATATTTTTTTTGTTGTATCTGCCTATCAATACCCAATTGTTGTACTATCAACCATAACAACTTAATTAAAAAATTGATTGTTTTCCCTCAAACATCACAAGAACATTCTCAAATCAAAGCAGAAAAATATGCTAAATAAATACATCAGGTTTCCTGATATACCTGCTGCGAGGCAAACTGTTAGCATAATAAATTACTGCCAAAAGTAAAGTGGCAAATTAATAGAAAAAATTATGTGTATGTATAACTGGGCTATTTTATTTGAAAAAGTTTGAATGTTACAGGTTCTACAGGAAATATGGCATCCCGGGGTTGTAGGGTGCAAAGACTCTAGCCACTTTCATATATTTAAACCGGTACAAGAATTTGTCCTTCATTTGGGGAAACAGTAATTTGAATGTTTATATGCAGGAATTACATGCAGCTAGAGAAACTGTGTGGCTTTTAGGTATGTTATTACATAATTGTGATGTATAATATTGGCTTTGAATAGTTCACTACATTATAATTTTCTTCTAGGTGATTCTGGCCATCCACAGCAGCCCTGGCTTATGACACCTATTTCTAATGCAGTATCCGCTACACCTGATGCATATTACAACAAGCAACACATTCAGGCCAGAGTTGTAATTGCAAAGCAAAGACTGGGTGCTGCATTATCAGCCAGACAAATGTGCCAAAATTATACAAGCATGTTGTGTGTTGTATAATATTGGGTTGGATTTTGGACTTGAAGACTATTCTGATAATATAGGTAGCTATACCTTATGACTTTAAATTAATAGTAACTACATTTTCTTTAAGAAGTGTGTGTGACTTCAAAGTAAATTAATTTGTAATTTGTTGTGAAAAATCAAAGTATTTTAATAAGAAATAGATGACTTAGTTGGATGATGATGATGATAGTGAATTAAATTATGTTTCTTATTCTTTTTCAGAACTATTGAGCCTCAGGAGAGTCACACTCCTCTGTCAGAAAATGATTCCACCACCGATCTCCTGAGAGGAAGAATAATGAGGGATCAACTTGTTAGGAGGTTATTCCAAGCAAATTGAAATTCTGCTGTAGTTTGTAAAAATAATGACAATGTTCAAGAATAATTTGATAAACTAAGTACAATAAAAGATTTAATTTATTTATTTAATTTTTATTTTATATTTTATCTGGCTTATCACAAATACCAAAAAGGTCATAGTGTGAGCGCCGGCCCACTAAACAGTTGCAACATCTTCTAAAACCTGTTAATATAAATTATATTGTAGTTAGGTACTGCTTCGTTAGCATAGCGCAATTTTTTTGTATCCGACGCCACGATATCGCCGACGATCTGCCATTGTCCAAGTTCACAACAAAATCCGATTCACACGGCAAAATCAAAGTCCAGAAAGAAATAATGTCAATCAGTCCATGCACTAAA
Source organism: Gymnoscelis rufifasciata (assembly GCA_929108375.1). Lineage (NCBI taxonomy): Eukaryota > Metazoa > Arthropoda > Insecta > Lepidoptera > Geometridae > Gymnoscelis > Gymnoscelis rufifasciata. The sequence goes on along the minus strand of OV815302.1, from coordinate 2,142,710 downwards.
AAATTGATAGAAAACCGATTCCGAAAGAGCACACAACAAAACACAACACAACCGAAACGAAAATCGCAGAAGTATTCTGTCTGTCAATTCAATCTGTCATTGTCAAAAGAAAATGTAGTGCGAACTATCGATTCGATTTTATTTAAAATCGATCAACATTATAACGAATGTTAATAGGATTGCAAGTTGCATTCCTTTAAATATGGCTTTAATATCAGGTTATTATAGATAAAAGAACCGTGCATTTCAATAACTATTGCAAACAAAGCTAACCCTTGCCGGGTCGATCGACCGATCGATTTTATAGATCATTCGCTTACCTATCGATTCATATTTCAAAAGGTTCAATCACTATTTTATAGTCATATTTCGAATGCAGATCATTTGATATGCTTTTTATAACAGAAATAAAACTCACACTACCTACTGTACACTTTATGCGGCTGCGTATTACAGCTTTTTAGTAAGACGAAAATGAAAAAGTTTCACTTCTATCGTGTGTGAATTGCACACACACCTTTTTTTTTTATTATTATTTATTCTTTATTATACCCCACAAGACATATTTCGTTTACTTATTTTTTTTTGTTACAAAATGGCGTCCAGTAGCCGCCATGTTGAATTTCAATAACGTCATGTCTTGATGGAGGAATCGATTAACGTGTGAATCATAGAAATCGGCCCAGGCTGGTCTGTGTAGTGGGACAAAGAAACATACATACACAGACTGTTAAACATGAGGTAAATATTCCGATACAAATCTACTTAGTTTATAAATATTTGAATACTCTCAAATTTTACACAGCTTTTATTATAATTATTTAATAAATTACATAGATTGGATTGGCTTAATACTCGTCCAGAATAGACTTTAGAGTCTATTCTTAATTTCAGTGGATACGGTTAGCCGTATCCACTGAAATAAAGTACATTTCAAAACAAAACCTATTCTTATAAAGCATTGGACATAAAAAAAAAACATTTTTATGGGCATCAAAGGCCCATTGAGCAGACATTATAACCAACGGTCAAAAATTATCATTTTTAGGCTACTTTTAACAAAATTGAACTGAAAATATCAACTATTTAAACGAATAAATGAGTTTCAATACGAATAAATCCATTAATGCGGAGTTCTGTTTCAACGTATATTTGCATATGTCATATGCCGTTTTTGCATTCGTCGATTTGGGAGGTAAGATAATGAGGAAATACAAGGTTTTTATGAAGTGATTTAAGTTCAATTCTAGATGAATCTTAAACTTGGCCTTACCACAAAAACATAATCACAACTTAAGCATGTGTTTAACAATTGCTTAGCAAAAGTGATCCTTAGAAACTATTGCTGAGTCTATGTTGTATTTTTGTTTTTTTTTATGGTAAGGTGGATAAAGTTTATTTCGTAGACTAAGTATACATTATTATTGTATTTTAGGGTTAAATAATCTTTTTTTCTAATGAGCTATAAAATTACCAGATAAAATTATATTTTAACGAAAAACTTAAGGATATAACTAATCCGAAACGAAATCTACTAACTATATTATGTGTCTTATAATTTAGCTCAGAAATAAAGTAAGAACCGAGGTTTTTCTTTGGCATGGAATCTGAAATAAGTTGATCTGTAGATAGCCGAGTGTATGTTTGTTAATCTTTCGAGTACAAGAAGTTGAATGGATTTGAATGAAACTTGGAATTGGCGTAACTTAAATAAATTAAATAAAAAGGACTTTATTTCCTACAAAATATTAACTATCTTGGAATACAAGTTTTTAAAGATATTTAAAGTTATCGCCAGCTGACTTCTCCATCTTATCATCCCATGTTGTGGTCTTAGTTGTTCCTCTGTTTCCGTCTCCTTGTGGTCCTTTCGTAAGGTGGGATTAACCCACGTTCAAAAACTATATTGAAACTGGACAGGTCACAAAGAAGAGATGGACAAATCAACTACCCTATGAAAGGACCACAAGGTAAAGAGAACAGTGTTTGTTGCTTTTGTAATGGATCTTATTTTTGTGTTTTTGATTTTATCTAGATTGCTTATATTGAGCATGCACTTATAATCCGTATTAACACATAGGTTTGGAACATTATTGAATAATTAAACAAACTTTGAAAACAAATTCATTACAATGCAACAATTCTTTGTTCTCCTTATTACGTACATTAGTTAGGCGACATGTTGAAAACAACGGTGAATTTCACACTTGTTTACACGTCATGGATATATTGTTGCGAGTACATTTTGTTTTTACTCTGGCACTTACCACACAAGAGGAATACAATATGAATGTTGCTTGGGGAAACACGTTTAATGTGAAATAACTTTTTTGTGAGTTAAATTGATGCTTAAATAAAGTTTTATTTTGTGGTATTGAAAAAAGTAGCTTATTTTGTTTTTATAATGTAATTTTTGGCCTTTTTTTTATTAATTAGGTGGATGGACTGTGTGAAGGATGACATGTGAAAGAAAGAAGTGAGTGTTAAGATGACGAGTGACAGAGGAAAATGGAAGATAAAAACATGTTGTGCCGACCCCACGTAATGGCAAGAGAATGAATGATGAATGTATTTTTTACCAATATTAGTGATGGATATTCAACAGGAATATTAGATTATATTTTTTTATGTTTTTTTTTTATAAATTATTTAAAACTATTTTTTTACTATGTTAACTTCTTCCGACTTACCCAGAGGATCCCTAGGATTTATGGAAATAAATAGCTGTTTTATGTTTTTTTAGCTATAACTGGTTTTAATACCTTTCCCTTGAATTGGTAAATAACTCTATCTATTGCTGAAAATCGCATAAAGATCCGTTCTGTTTTAAGACAATAATAAATAAGTATAGATTTCTAACAGTGTAAAGGCATCTTGGAACCAAAGATATAAAAAAACAAGCTTAGAGTAACTTAATAAGTGAATGCTCATAAAAAAATTTCAAGCCAACAGCTGCCGTAATCTCTTACATAATAATTATGAGACACAATAATCTTCCTTGGTTGTAAAATTGTTTAAATAACTAAATCTTTAATATAATAAGAACAAGACTCCCAAATTATCCCAAGAAACACTTCCTTTCAATACCTTAAGTGTATCAAATAATGAGTCCAGAGAATATTAACCACTTAAATAAACTTATTTATAAAAATACAGGAATCAATATGTATACTGGTATCGTTTGAAAAACAATAAAAAAATATCGCTAAAATTAGCAAAACGTATCTCTAAAATTGAGTCTTACTTGGAGACGCAATTTTAGAGATACGCATCGAATGCTGGTGACATAAAATTATAATATCATTATTATGCGTCCAGCAGACTTCTAATTGGCACCTTTTTAACTCTCCGACAATTACCCAACATGTCTTACGTGATCCGATACTAACATTCATGCATGTTGGAATAAAATGCTTGGTGACTTGTACAAATATTTATTTTGTAAAGTTTATAGAATTTTATACTACAGAGCAAAGCCACTTTAATGAGATCACAAAGGAAGGATTTAATGTGACCATTACATAAAAAATTTAATCTAAATTGTTGCTAATATGAAATTATTATTTTAAGTTTACAGATGGTCAGCTGTATGTTCAAATTGGTTGCAACAATAACCATTATTATTTTCAAAAAGTATAAGAAGAAAAACGTAGGTTATTTATATAGACATTCAGATTCGCTCATTAAATGGCAGAGCTTCATGGTACACTCAGTTTCAAAATAAGGAGTCAGTCACATAAACGCAAATATCTCCCGAACTACGTGTGATATCCTAATGAGACGAAAACTGTTCAATTGAGAAATTAATTATAGAAGAGCACAATCTCGAAATTAAAAAAAAAACTATAACATTTTTGTGAAAATTCTATATTTTTTAAGATTGTGTTTTTCATCGCACTCTTCATTTTAGTACTTTGTATTGCTTCCACAAACTCTTCTGACAGCTTCCAGGCGATTAGGCATGATGCCCCAAATATCAAAGCAGGTGCTAAGGAATACCTTCCCATTCCTCCACCAACCTCCTTTACAACCATTTTAAACCAGTTAAATGGGAAAACATTATTGCTGTTAGTTTGAGATTGTGTGAGAATGAAGAGTGAATGTGAATTGTTTTAATGAATTAATGTACTTTATATGTTCTACTTGCAAGTAAAAAAAAAAAAAAGTAAAGAAATAAAAATAATCACTTTTTGTTATATTATTTAATTTTCAAGAATTAAATTTTATCTTTATTAATTTATTTCATAGTATTAATATATTAATTAGAGTAAATGATTTGTTAGTTGTGCTATAATATAAGGTGCTGCTAAATAATTTATTGAATAAATAAATTAAGTGATATGTTATTAGAAGTGAAACTATAAAGTATTTATTCTGTTTTTATTGAATTGATCTAATTTTTATAGTTCTGGATATATTTAGTATTTTGACTATTCCGTTATTTTTGGAACTGAGTGTAGATGCAGGCTGTCTACTTAAAAAACAAGAAATTATTCTTCCAGATAATTATTATTTTTATAGAGTGTAAGTTTGCCTATCTTCTCTATCTTTTTTCGTGTTTCGTAATGTGGCCCGGAGAAGCCATCTATCTACCTTCTAGGTCATCATGCCCTATCTTAGACCAAATCGTCACTTTATGTACATCAGGTGAGATTGTGGTCAAATAAAGGCTTATCTAACATAAAAAAAAATCTTGAGGATGGTGAACACCTTAAATCATCACCGGAATTCAACGTGTGTTATATTAAAACTGTTACCACATAACTTGTTTCTTCTTGGATCGATGTTGTTATTTATTTTAAGCAGGTAAATGTATTTCAAAATTGGAGTTACAAGTAAACTCGAAATTGGTTATCTTCCGATTATTTTTAAATAAGGCACCAGTTTATTAATAAACAAAATATGCATGAAGTTATAATACAACAGAGCAATATGTAAAAATTCCGAGATAGATATAATAAAGATGTATCATTTAAAACTGCAGAACCAAATCTCATTAACTTCAGACTTTGGCAAAGTTAGCATTCACACTTAAATTTCAAACCATTCGTATTCCAAGAGTCAGTTCTATAAAATTTACTACTATATTAAGTGAACAACGTTAATATTCGCATTAAGTAAGCAAACCCAATAAAAGATTAAGCGATCCAGCAAGGGCATTAAAATAGCTGTTTATTAATATGCTTAATTAAAGAAGAAGGAATATTATGGAGGCGGAAAGCTGAAAGTATTTGAAAACTTAAACTAGTAGTTTTTATGTGAAATTTTAGTCTAGTGACTGCGCTGTAATCTATAAACTTTTGTTGCCCTAATTATGTTGACCTCGATCGGTTAACTTGAACGTTATTGCATTAATTTTATGTACTGCAAATGACAATATCAGGATAAACTTGCAATAATGTTTTATAACCATTAGCGGACAAAGATTTGCATCGCGTTGCGCGCTCAATACTCTCAAATAACGTAATTTTAGCAAAACATTGTTTTCGCCCGAATACTTCGCGTTGTCACGAATATGGCCGCTAATGTAGCCGCACCATTATAGCGCAAACCCTGGTATTATAAGAAGTAAAACAGTTTTATACGACAAAGGTTAGGAATTTCTATTTAATATTTCATTTCACTCGAAGTCACTTTACGGCGTTAAGGGTACGTTTCCACTAGAGATGTGGAGCCAAACATAGTCAAAGCAAAATATGCATAAAAATATTTGATTCCACGTTGGTATGTATACATTCTATTACAACTATGTTGTATGTCTTGTCTACTTTGAAAAAACAGTCGCTTATCTCTTAGGTTAACTTAGATAGCCTAATAAGCGACCCTTTAAAAAGAAAAATCCAGAGGTACGCAACGGGGCTTGAGACCACGACCTTCGGAATAAAAGTCGAGTGTGCACTAAGTCAAAACGACACAAAACTTTTGTTTTATCCTCAACCAACATAAATGAAAAAAAAAAAATTCGATCAATTATTTTCCACCTGTGTGAAAAAACCCCCACTATATTAGCTCAAAACCCAAAACATCGCCTATGTAAAAACAGCCTTAGGATTCTAAAACTATTAACCTAGATAACTCGTCTTCGTTATTAAATTTTTCTTCTTCACCGCCAATCAAAATTGATGAATTGAAACAATTTATTTATTTATTTATAATTGAAAGTCTGTAGTTATTTTATTCAATAAAATTGAATACAACCCATTAAAGTTAGTTTTATGATTAAATTTCACGGTTTATATAATTAACGTGGACTCGGATGAATTTATATTTATATAATGATTTTGTTGAAACAGAAAATTCAAATTTATATACCTTACAATTTATTTTGTAGTTTGACTCTTTGTCTCTCTACTTTTATTGTCTTTCGATGGTTAGAACGATTCTGTAATAATTTCGAATTTTCTATGTCATATACAGATCTTGCTTTATGTGTTATTGTATCTATTTCTAAAATGTAGCTACATAATACGCTACATAATATTATGCGGTGGTTATTACAATGCACACCTTTAGGCCAGCGCTTAGAAAATGTACAAAACTGATTATTTGAAAGTATTCCTGGAAAGATGGCTAAATCCACGCTAAATCAATGTATAAAAAACTCTGTGTGACAGTGAAAAAGGCGTTTTCCAGAAAAAATATAATTAGGCTATTATTTTTTTAAGGTAGCACAGACGCTCAGGTAATACCTGAAACATTAAATTGGAAACCTGTGGATTTGCAACAAACACGCTCAGGTGTATCTGTTTGTACAAAATACTTGTCAGGGTATACCTGTGCATCTGTGATTACCTTGTGATTACCGGTATTAAAAAGCACTGTAGTAATATTTTGTTTGTTTTCTATTGTTGATAATTATGACTTAGCGACAAATCCCGTCAATAAATAAAAAAACTATCGTTAGGTATCTTGTTCGACAAAATGTCACATGTTAATTTTCTTTTTCATTATATAAAATGCATCGTTTTTACTCACCGCTGGCTCTAGACAATAAAGTTGAACAATTTGTGAACTGTTTTCAAGAAGCCTCATTAGAGGATATAATTTTTGTGGTGATTGATATAATTATTGCTGAATGGACGCACAAACTAGTGGGTTCCCGCTGTTTCTCTCCCGGGGGTATTGATCGATTTTGCTTTCGTTTTTACCGTAAAATATCTGATTAACAAGGGCAGATATCTACTAAAGCATGGAATAGGAATAGACACGTCAATGTAGGTTATTTTATTTATATTATCTAAGTTTTGTTGAATTATATTTTTTTTCGATAGACAAAAAGCATATCTATATTTTTTTGAAGACTTTAAACTAAAAAAAATATTTTTTATTAAAAATTTAAACTTTATTTAAATGTAATATTTTATAGGAACATTCTTACTTAATTATTTTTTTTATTGGAACGGTACTCGTATTTTCCACAGTGTACATGTCAGCCTTATATTAAAGATTATTTGTAGAATAATTCTCTAAAATATTATTTGACTTAGGGCATAAATACTAGGTCTCCATAATGATCTAACTTAAAGAAAGGTGTTATAATCCTCCCTTTTAGTTAAGGTTATTGCCTTTTGTAGCTATCTTTAAATACATAATTCTTCTGTGAGTGTGTATGTCACTGAACTTCTCTCAAACGACTGGACCGATTTTTATGAAATTTTTTGTGTGTGTTCAAGGGGATCTGGGAATGGTTTAAATTCACAATACGGTCAACATGATATTGTTTTTTGAGACGTGGGACAGGACAACGTCTGTCGGGTCGACCAGTATTCATATAAAACGCAAATATTTCGGTTGGAAACGAGCTGTTCACGACCCCGCTCAATCGCGGTCTCAGGTAAAAATATCTTACATATATAGGTATATATGTAAGATATTTTTTTCTGATCTGATTTTTTTCCTTACGTAGCTTTAGCAGAACGCGCACTTTACCACTCTAACGGCATCATTTGTCTAAAGCTAAGCATAATTCGTCAATAGAAACTCCCGCAGTTCTAAATGTTAATTAATCGGCTCATTAAAATATATTTCATTAATGGTGGCTTTGTTCCTCAGAACCCAGTTTTGTGGCCACCTAAGGCTTATACGATGATTTTTATGGAAAAATATTTTGTTTTCGTATTTATATAGTTTTATCGATAATTACACAATGTGAAATCATTTTTGTTTTCCCATTCTCCCTCATCAAATTTATATTTATTAACTATTGTAATGTCTAAAGAGCGTTTAATCTTTTCAAAGTACTTTTTGCAGTTTTCTGCATAGATTTGACTCAAGAAAAAAACTTTACATGAATGATTTTTACCCTTGCAAATTGCAATTGCAATTTTTGTCCTTGCAAAGTAACAGGGCTATAAGATTGTTATAAATACCAGAACGCAATAAAAACCAGTGCCACACATCGAATGATGCATAAATGTAAACGTAAGCATATTTTATTCGCAACGTCTTTATCCTAACTCCATGACAAAAACGCACCGACCTCTTTTATTAATTTATGAGACCATAAAAGTATAGATTGCTTATTAGGTTTATCAGAATTTTATGTTAGTGACCAGATAACCAAAGTGCCGACTTTCAGATACACATAATGTGTTTTGAAACGTTTTTTTAATATGCGTTTATCAATAATGAAGTCAATTTAGGTCTTAGACTAAATTTTTAATGAAAGGGTAAGTTTTAGAGTCTATATTAAGTATATTTTATTCTAATAAAATTAATGATATATAATTTGTTACTTGACATAATGTTTTTTATTTAATAAAAAAAAAATTGTGAAAAATTTTCGGTAAAAAGTTTAATTTATCCCATACCAAATATATACTTTTACGCATAACAATAGCATGTGAATGTGACGTCAAATTCTATTAGTTTTCATGGTAGTTTACTGATTTTGTCAAACTTTCAGTAAGTTTGTGAAACAAACATTTCGTTACTGACGTCAAATGTTACTCTCGTCAAAATGGGCGCGTTGAAGTCACCCCAGAAAAGGATAGTAATTTTAATGTTTTATATCTTAAATGTGTTTTTTTATGTTTTTTGGTAATGTAACAATTAGTATAAACGTATGAAGCAGTAAAGAAACCTGATTGTTTTTCTATTCTTGATAAAATCTTGATATTCTTTTATTTTTCACCAAGCAGATTGTCAAGATTTTGCCAAGTGTACACACTCTGTAACGCGAAATACACTGTGTCTTTGGATACAAAATGTTAATTCTAGTCATAAATTTGCCAAGCCATTAAACCTATCTAACATTTTATCTATCTTAGAGATAGAAGACAAATTACTGAGATTAGGAAACTCGACAATAAATCAAAATGTGAAAAATCGTATCGCTCAGTAGAACAGGTAATACACTTTGGTGTTCCACAGTGGAGTGTGCTGGGACCGTTGCTTTTTCTATTATACATAAATGACCTACCCAGAGCAGTTACTCACCCCATGACATTATTTGCTGACGATAGTACAATTACAATTAAATGTGACGACATAGATACTTACAATTTTGACATTAATAATTCTTTGATCTCAATAATTAAATGGCTTGATAATAATAATTTAAAAATAAATCTTAATAAAACAAATATCATGCATTTCAGCCAAAAATTCAATAATAATTCTGACATAAACATTAAATTTAATGATAATAAAATAGACCAGGTAGAATCAGTAAGATTTCTGGGTATTGAAATTGACAGCAAATTAAATTGGAAATCCCATATTGATACATTGAGTAAGCGAGTAAGTAGCTCTACATACGCACTTTATAAATTATCTTCTGTAGTTAACATAGACACTCTGATAACAGCTTATTATGGAACAGTCGAGTCCGTTTTGAGATTTGGTTTTTAAGGTACAAAAAAGATGTATTAGATCCATGTTTAGCTTGCATGTCACCGACAGTTGCAGGCCGCTGTTTAAAGAGCACAAGATTCTAACTATACCTTCATTATATTTATTTGAAATGGCATTATTCGTTAGAAAACATCCTCATCTTTTCCCATGCATGTCTGATTCGGTTGTACGAAACAGACGCGATAACTGCAAACTGCGAGTTCCGAACAATAGAACAGCATTCATGCGGAAAAGTGTGGTATGTATGTCACGCAAAATCTATAATAAAATACCAATTTCATTAAAAAACTTAACGATACTATGTTCCGGACTAAACTTAAAGAATTACTGACAAATAAATGCTATTATAATATTAATGATTTTATGACAGATAAACTAGCTTTTTAATCAATTTTCATAATATAAAATCTTGACATTGTTATTTCATTTATTTATTATTATTATTATTTTTTCGTTATTGACTTGTATTAAATTTTATAAAATATTTGCATGCTATTTTTAGTAGAATATAATTGATACAATATTTTTGTTAACATCTGTGTGACCTACATTGTGTTCAAGCAAATAAATTATCTTTATCTTTATCTTTATCTTTATCTTTATCTTTATCTTTATCTTTATCTTTATCTTTATCTTTATTTTTCCAGGCATTACGATAAACCGTAAAAGCTACCTCACTTTAATTTAAAGTTTAGTTTCTTTATGGTTGCTTTTGGCAAATTTACTATACCAGCAACCAATGCGTTCAGTGGACCCTGATTGAAGAACTAAGATTATTTTTCTAAGATTCATAGTTAATTAGAATTCATCTTTTAACTTTTGAAACTATCATATTTATCAACACTATTTAAAAAAGATGTGTGTGCGATTCACACACGATGTAAGTGAAACTTAAGTAAATCGACAAAAGAATGAGATGAATAAAAAAAAAACAAAAAAAAAATACTGTTCAAAAATATTTTGTTCGGGCATCCAAGTACTGGCGTCGCGCAACGTTGCTTAACCTTGTTAGCGTTTAAGATTGGCTTGCCTGTCGTTTTTTTCTAATTCAACCGGTTTGAAATCACAACGATTCTAAAGAAGTTTCACTTCAATAAATAAATAATCATTTTTTCGTGAATTTGTTTTTATTTTAACATAATTAAAATCCTATTAGTACCATAATACGAGTGTGGTCTTTTTTGCCAAAACAGCGACTGTAATCTCTTTTAAATGCATTGTTATAAACTTTTTGCTTGACACACCGAATGGTACGCACAAAATTTTATTGTTTGTCATAATTATTTCTAATTGAAATCAATTTGGATAACACAGTTTATTGTTGTATTGCGGTGTGAATAATAAAATGTTTGTAGGATGGCAATGACCCTTATGTTGTAATGTGATACGTACATAAAGCCACGAGTCAACCTATCTGCAACTGGACTTAAACCGCCTTACAATTTCTACACCATAGATTTACATTCATCATTTAATTTTACTAATCTACGGCAGAATAGAGATAGATATATAAAATATTAATAAATAAATGTTATTATTCGGTTGACGAATTCCTCAGTGATAAATTGACATAATTATAATAATAAATCATTTATTCCAGACATCTCAGGTCAAAGTCAAAGTCAAAGTCAAAACGTTTATTTCCTTAGAAGCACATAGCCTACATGGACAGGTCAACTTAAAATTAATAAAACTAAATTGCTTAAATAACAAATATCAAGGAAATAACATTGTCTTGACAGTTCGCTTCAATGTTTTATACTGAGTTGAGAAGCGAATAGAACAACACAGCTTTATCAGTTATTACAATTTTGGAGTTCTTATTTATAGGTAACTATTATAAGTTTAACATTTACAGTAAAAAAAATGTTTGTCAGGCCCATATAAACATAATACCTTACAGACAATCATAAATACAAATATAAAACTTATATACTTTCACAACTGACTATCGGTTTATAATATACTTTTATTTATCATTTACTTAAGATGTAACAATTTATAAACCTATATCCTACCTATATACCTTTGCCCACATGTACATTTATACAGATATAAATATAGAAATAAAAAAAATAAAGAGTAAATAAATAAATATAGAAAGAGTGAAAGAGAGAATAATGAATTAAGGAAAGGAATATGATTGTTTTGTAGACATTTCGTAATGGGAGTGCGCGCGTTGACATCTTTTTGTTTAAAAACTTGATCGTATTCTGCTATGTGTATGTGTGTGTGCTGTGTATAGGGTAGACGACAATCAAATTATAATTATTCCGGAAATTAGATCTCAAACGAAAAATAGAGATGATGGATGCAGTGCATTGAAGTTGACGTAATACTTTCAAGCAAAATGTACTCAATGTATGGTCCCACGTCACAGGTAACTTTGATGTTTTATATCATGACAATTTCTTTTTAAATTGATTATTAAAAAAATAGATTATATAAATATATTTTGACGAGCCAAGGGACTTAACGGAATACCATTTTTTATATGTAGTCAAAATGCCTTTTATAATTATTGATTATTATAATCACCTATTCGAACACTAGGAAGGTTATTTAGGTGCCTATTTTGAGGTTGCCAATATAGTATATTATAATTTATGCCTATTAGGTATCACCTAATAGGTAAATTAAAATGAAATTCTTACATTTATTTTGAATTTTAAAATTTAAAACATAAAATTTTGAAATTTCTGAAGTTTCTTACGGCCACATTTAAATTGGCTATTTGAAACCTGTACCTACGCTATGAACGCACGATCCTAGCACGTAATCACGTGACTTACGAACGAAGATACAAATAAAAAAGCTACCAATTGTGTTGCAACTAAATCAATTTTACCCAGAGAATTTGAGTTTAAACAGTTTTTATTATAATAGCAGAAAGTTAAATAAAAGAGTTCTGTTTACATTACACACGGATCCCACTGGATCCTAAGTTTCTTCGCCAATCCTTATTGATGTGATGTCGACTTACCGCGACATGGTTCCAACGCTCTTGTACAAATTACTACAATACCTCGCCACCCGCGTCGCCTGCCGCTAGCGCGCAAGAATAATACCTATATTTGTCGCCAGTCGACTAAACAAATATGAACTTTTATTAAGAAAACGTGATAAAACTAGGCTTTCAATTTCTGAGATGGCTGGATGTTAGAAAATGGATAAAATTTAATCTTTACTTGTTTTTAATTCTAGGTACCTATATTTAACAACGGGTTTATTCATATTTGATTGGAAGCGTATCTTGAAAACAAGGTGCTTTCTAGATCATTGTGATCCACAGTGAAGACGTGGATGAGTATTTAACTTCGAAATTTTGTTTTAATAAAATACTAGTTTTTCTGGCCACGGTATTTTATGTCCTACTTATAACATTATTCACATGCATAAATCACGTACTGCCAACCATCACATGTTCCAAAAACAAATTAGTTCCATTTTCAAATCTAAGCACGTGCGTATTGCCACCGTGTCGGCGAGAACAATAAAATTCTGGCGCCAATTGCCTCACCCTTCCTAAGATTATATACAGGATAATTAAATCTTAAAGACAAGTTTATTTTATTTTATCCTAATAAAATTGGTTGTTTGAGTGTTAGAGACAAATACAATAAAATTTTTCAGTATTATTAGTAAGTTTATTTTATCAGATACAATAGTATTTTGTAGATCTAGAACGTAAAATTTTCTTGAAATTACTCTATGGAGAGTGCTCATACTGCTCATACTTTTTGCTAGTTCGTAGTTTGAATATAATTATGTCATGTTCAATTCAACTACTAAAACATATAATTATTTGAAAATAAGAAAGATTTGAATTATTCGAAGATTAAGGCTATTGATGGAATATTTTTATAAGTTTTATTTGTCTTGAATAATACCTTTATTTTCCACTTCTATTACTTGATTTCAGAGTGATAGAAAACATCCTGTATACTTCCAAGTTTTCAATTTGACAGTGACAGACACCACGTACGTCATAATGGAGGGAAAATTGCCGCGACGTGATGATGCGACAAAACTTTTTCGAGTTTTTTTTAAACGAGGGTTATCCATGTTCCCGCGTATTCGGAAGCCGTAATTGTTATCGTGAGTTGAATGGAAATATTTATGAATGAATGAAAGTGGATTGGATTGAATAACAATTGCATAATAATGTTTTATGTAATTATTTAAAATTCGAGTGCTATTTAAATAGCTATGATACTTATGATGTAATATGCTATATTTTATAGCTTCCTGGAGTATGCTGATATATATAAGTCATTATACTCTCTATTTCACTGGTCACACACACAAAAAAACAGTTAAGTAATATTTGTACCTACTCCTTTCTTTCCTTAGTTCTTCTATGCAATGTTTTGTTTCAGATATAAGTAAGTATATTTATCGACAACTCTATAGCAGCAGCAACTTATTTGACGAAACTTTTACATATCATTCTATACCTATTATTCTATGCCATAAAAATAAATAAATAGATCTTAGTGAGAAAATATTTTCTCATAGTCACAATGAAACTGGTTCTCGATGATTAAATCAAGCTTGCTTAACCAACTAGACCAAAACGATCTTGTTAGATTAATATAATCTGGTTTGCAGATTCATCCTATTACAAACAAACAAGAGCCAAAGTCTCATAAGAATATTTTTTATAATTGGCTAGTGGTTAAGCCTTTAAATACTTTAAACCGATTAATAGTATAGGGCAAAATAGTGTCTGGATGTATTTTTATTAAACATGTAACGAACCTTATTCATTGGTTCTTTATCTCTATGGGCGTTTTAAGGTTATCGTTTCGATTGTCAAAAAATATGGCATCCGGAGAATTACATAATTTTGTTAGAATATTGAATATGTTATAGCTTGGTAGATTTATACGAAATAAACTTTAAATTTAGTTTCTCATAAGTAAATGAGCTACAAATTCATTTATTTTTAATTTCATATTCAATATCTTATAAACATAATATGTACCTATATTTTATATCATCATAGAAAAGTACAATTTTAATAAGGTATATAATTTTGAAAAATCTGCCTTACGAACAGCTTACGAATAACGAATGATTTTATAACAGAACTCAGAAGAATATTCCTAAAATTCAAACTCAAAAGTTTGAATTTTAGGAATATTCTAATAGAATGTTGTCAGATTGAACATAGATAATTAAATAAACTTACATCCTCCAAAAACACAAACAAAAACTAACTTTATACGTTTGGTAGCTCTGATTTGCAGGAATTTCCTTCCTAAGGTACCTAGAAGGCGTTCAACCTGCAAATCTATGATTAGAATGTCTTAGCCGTGATTGGAGGCGCGCTAGTAGAAAGGCGAATAGTCCACCAATAAGAAGCGGGCTGAGTAACAATAGGCTAAGAACGTGGGAAGTAGGAAGTGAACGGCCTACGTTTATGTTTAGAACGAAAGGTTGAGTAGGTTATGGAACATTGTTTGTAATTATTTTAGAAAATAGAATTTGTTTTCATCCTTCTTTATTGGAACTTTTTGATTATTTTTTTTTAATTTATAACGAATCTTGTTTCGTTTTTTCGGTATTCGGATAAGATTTTCAATTTTGGCTAATAAGAAGTCGGATGGAATATTTATTTACGTTTGGTATAGGTATATAAAATCGGAAACACCATTTCCCGTTGCAGGATATGAATCGATGTATATACTTTGAGGTAAATAGGTATCTACTACCACTAGGTCTTCTTTCCCTAAAAGTCTTTGTAATATTTGTAAATGGTGTTAAGTTTAACTTTCGTCGTAATTATTAAAAAGATTCCAAAAAGATACTATTATTTTTTTTAAGTTTTAAAACATTCTCTATGTATATAAGTAGTACATATACGCAAGTAAATACGTATTATCTTGCCGTGAAAGTAAGTGCCTACAGCCCAAACAAATTTCTAATTAATCAATTACGTAACTTTATTAAAGAAAAACCAATAAAGAGTAGGATGGCGAAATAAAAATGTTACTTAACTTCAAACATGCAAGTGAGACGGCCAATAACTTCAATCTTCCGTCTCATAATTTATGGATTAACTTTATTCTGACGTTGAAAAAATCAGCATTAGTATATTTTTCCATCATAAAAAAAACAATTAACTATTTGCACATCAGTCCCATCGTTCGCCAACAACAAACTTAAATAATCCAACTTCAAATATATCATCCCATAATCCATTCAATAAAGACATCCCCAACCAAAATAAATCAACCACATTCAACGAACAAATTCGTACATCAATTCCTTTTAATAAATTATCGAGCCGGCTAAAGTTACAAGAAAGTTTAGAGTACGCAACATGCAAAATAAATGATAATACCACCTCTGCGGACATAGACAGATTCTGATTGTCATCGGAACAAACGTTGAAACACGCACCGCTTGCCGCATGTGGGGGTAATAACTTCTCTAGAAGGATGGGCTGTGTAGAGACCTGTCGGAGTTCTAGAAGAATCGCCTAGGCTATGTGGGGTTGTGTAAGTTGTTTGTTTAGTACATTTTATTGGTGTGTTGGTCATAGCCATACTATCTTTGTATTGGCTATGACGTTCTAAATGCAAATTTTATTTTCGGTTAGTAGTTACAAGTTATGCAAAAGTAATTCGTGTGTTTAGTAGTAGTGGATGTAGGTTTGTTTGTTACGCTTTCAAGCGAAATCTACTGATCCGATTTAAATTAAATTTGGCACACAGAATCTCTAGAGCCTGAGAAAGGACATAGGCTACTTTGAACCGCGGAAAGTGTCATTCCGCGGTAAAAATAATTATAACGTGGGCATCACCGCGGGGCACTACTAGTATTATATAAAATCTCTTTTAAATTTAACATGATATGTGCATGGAAATGTTCTAGCCTTTATACCTATCTAATGAAGTAATGATCATATACTGGTGTTTAAGCCGAAAGTATCTCTTGACCCCATACCTTACCTACAGGTTTGTATATTCATACCTATATCCCATGCAGGAAGGAATTAATCTTTCGCCCTATAAGATCCCAATTTATTATAGATCGTTGCTTAACCTACAAGCGGTTATTATTTTCCAATGGTCCTACTTTGGATTTTAGGAAGATCTTGTAAAGACGAAAATATGTTTAATTTACGAGTATTCATTTATCTTTCTTCAACCTGTATCCAAATAAACTAAAATACATTCCTAGATACGGAGTTAGTAAAATAATTATTTTTAATTACAAATATATTATTATCCACATATAATATCAAATTTGCGAAGTCATTATAGCTCAGAAATGGCTTTGAACATAAAACGGCTATTCGAGTAATCACTTTGTCCATTCTGTCATATGCAGAAATGGTATAAATGACCCTGTACTTAGATTAGATTACAGAGAAGAGGCTATTAGATTAGGGTTGTTAGGTTTTGTTCAGATCCAAAAGCAGATAAAAAGCTTCTATGGCTAAGTGAGAGAACACTCGACTTTCATTCCGAAGATCGTGAGCTCAAACGCCTAAATAGTTTTTTTTTTAAATTGTATGTGTTTTAAACAAGGAATTAAACGGCAATCGTGAGGAAACCGTTTAGAAGATTTTATATTTTATGTTCTGGGAACTTGTTTGAAGTCTGAGTTTGAAGGACATATGACATTCATCAACTCATACTTGGCAAGCGTGGTGAATTAAGGCCTACTCTCATCAAGAGAGAAGTCCCTGTGTCCCAGTAGTAGTGTGTAGTAGTGTGTGTGTGTAGTGGGAACGTAAATAGGGGTGCTCATGTTTTTACGTTGTTCAGATCCAAAATATGACGCATCATATTATACGCCTTATTTCTAAGCTCAGAGATGCTATGGAGCAGGCAGTGTCAGAATCAGGAATGAAAAAGAAATCATTAGATCTCATCAGAGTAGAATAGGGCAAGCTATAAACTTGATGGACGGTTGTCTTAATGATAAAGGGAAGGCTTTGGAATTTCTAGAACACACTTAAACTATATTTTAATGTTTTTAATAAGTGATAAACCTCACTTTGCAGGTTAAACTATTAACTACTCGGGGCTTCACTCGATAATACAAAGTGCAGAAAAATTTCGACCTATCGCGTGATGACGCGTTGGTGTAATTGGTCTAGCACGTCAGGGCGCATTCCTGGAGATGCAGGTTCGAATCCTGTGCGCGAAGATTACGGATGTGCGCTTAATTTTTTCTGCATAAAATTTAAAAACACTTAAACTACGATTTTGTTTAGAGCTACTGCATATTGGGTCAAACACTCAAATCTTGTATGACAAAAACTGTAATAATTGTTCCGACATAGCATGAACATGAACTTAAATTGTCAAGACATCCACGTAGAGACGTAGCCCTGGCTAAGCAGCTAAATCATGATATTATGTTGGCTATCTATGGTTTCTAACGACCCCATACACACTTAACATTAATATGATGGTCCAGTAATATCGCGAGTTAAAAATAGCACTGAATTAGAACTTCTGGCCTTACGAGCGAGCTATCCATTATTTTAAGTAGCGGCTTTGCTTAGAATATGAACGGGGTATAGTTTAATCAAAAGCCTGCAGCTATTAAGTAAAGGCATAATACTCTAGGGGTACAGTGGGTTTTTTAATAGGGTTACCGAATGAATCTTTCCTACTAATATTATTTTGTGAGGGTGTAAGTAAGTTTCGGTGTGTTTTTTGCTCTTTTCCGCAAAAACTTCTTAATGGATTTTGATAAGAATCTGTCTTAAAGCATCACGTTTCTGATCCATTTATCATCACTGGTAATGCATACTGCCTTAACATTTTCAACTTGTACGCGAAGGATAAAAAAGCGAGAACAAATCGAATGCAAAATGCATCAAACAACAACAGCAACAGAACAGCTTCGTTCCATCCGGGCCAAGTTGTCGTTTTAGTTACACAATTAATTCAGCGAGGTGTATTCTGATAAATAGTACATTACTCGAGTTTCAGAAATGATGAGTAATTGAAATTGAAAACAATTCTTTTTTATTTTCTTGACTATTTTTTCGCGCCACAGCGTTGCCCGTGTGCTTGTATTTTCTAGCGGGAACAACCTATTTTCCTTCTTTTAAAATTAACCTGTAGCTTTTCACGATAAATGGACAATTTTAAAATGAAATAATTTTAAAAGCGGAACTGTTGTTTACCTGAGATGAGCTCCTTCTAGCAAACAAACGATCTTCAGCTCCAAAAATTAGTATATAAAAAAACAATAAAATTGCTAACCCTAACACTAGTGAGTGATAGTCCAAAACAAGAAGAAGAAGATAAAATGTGTAAGTCGCGTGGTTATTCACTATAAAGATGTGAAGGCAGTAAATTACACGTATCAAGCATTGCTCATGCGTGATATATTGGGTGTGGTGCTACTAATGTTGTAGGTTTATTTTGTAATCCTTAGAATATGATCTCATGTTATGTTTTTGTGTTGAATAATAAAATTTATTTTATTGAATGAATGAATGAACATTTTGTATTTTTTTTTGTTTGTCGAAATGAGCTAATATCAAGAACAGGTGAGATTAAAAAAAATCTATCAGTTAGATATCCGATTTATCAAGGAAAGCTGTAGGCATTATTTATACTCAATACTCAAGTTTATAGCATTTTTATCTAATACTTATTTTTTTATAGAAATATTCTCTAACTAATCACTATTATTAATACATTAAAATCCACTAGCAAATATTTAATAATATTTAAAACTAGAAAACTTATATCATGGCACATTAAAGATAACAGTTGTTTGTTTTTTATACAGTTCCATATTATATTTATTTATTTATTTACAAAATTTTGGGAAGAACTAACAGCTAGTACAAATTATGAACAAACGTATATAAAAGCTTGCCACTGTCAGTCAGTTACAAACACAGAGACGGCCAATTACAAGTTCCCACTTATAGAAAAAGTATTAAAAAAATATTACTTAACCTCTCGAGACAAAATAGTACTTAGATATTAAAAAGGAATGCTATTATTAAGAAAGACAAAAGAAAAATATTATGAAGAATTTGCGAAAAACTAGACGTAGATAATACTTTTAACATGTTACATAATTAATACTTATATTTATTTGATTGTTTGTGTGAAACCAAAAACAAAGGCAACCAAGTAGCTTGTATATATAGTAAAATATAGAAAAAAGGTTTGAAGAAAATACGCAGTTCTACTTAACCTATCTGATAACTTAAATAATATCAGAATAAGACGATTTGAAAAGTAAACCTTACACTGATAACAGAACTTGAGCCCAATTAAACCATCGGCGTCTTGTTCTTGTAGCTCACTTAATACTGAAGTATTAATCTCCCCTGCACTTTATCTTAATCCATTAAATCAAAAGCTAATAATCGAATTATATCGATTAAGCTCGAGTAAAAATGGCAGCTCTTGATTAAGGTATTAACGTCACTTTTGACAGCTCTCACGCAGTTGCAAGTTCACTTGTCAATCAGAATATAATATATGGTTGCGCGTGTAATATGAAGTGAAATAATTGACACCTTGAATAAGGTTATAGTAGATTTTGCAGTATTGCAAATAACACTATCATGTCTGATAGTTTTATTCTTTTTTACTAGGATTTTGGAGGTTTATTTATATCATAATAATTCTCAATACAGGGTGTTGCCTGTATTTTATGATATTTTTACAGGATTATAGAAGGAGCATAAAGCTTTCCTCGATAATTAGTCCGTGATTCAGGTTACTCAAAAAAATGGACACCATAACTTTGTAATTTTTTTTATTATTAAATTACTTAGCACTAATAGGTGTCCAGTATTTTGAACGGGCTAACAGGCTTACAGACGGACTAATTACCTATTATGTATATTGTGCTATCAACTTTTTTTTGGCTAAGTAATTCTGAATGCGTTGCTTCAAGCTGTGTTTTTAGATTTATAATACATATTTTAAAATTATACCCATTTTATCAACTATAAGCTACCTACATAAATTAAATTAATTCTGTAATAATAGAAAAAGACTTATTAGAATCCTGTAACATAGTTACTGTGCCATCTAGTACCAGAATCCGTAAACTAGTATTACAAAAAGTAGCGACCTCCCCTTAACCAAAACTACCCCTATATGGCGCCACCTAGTGACGTTTAAAAGAAGCTCTTTAGTAAGCCGTTCGTCATGTCGATCACACATGTTTTCAAATTGGGGGTGGAAACGTAGATGGCGCTTTAGGGTTCGTGAGGGGTGAAAATTAGAATTTAAAGTCCTTGAATTTTGATAATAATTATTAAATTATAATATGCAGCTATTTCTAACCTTTTGGTAGATATTTGGGACTGTTTGTACAGATATGGTTGTTTTCTTTCACTGAACATTCTGTATGTACAGTAATCAATTTTTCCAAAGTTAACTCAATAAGAATCTGCAGTATTTTTTTAAGTATTTATTTATGTATTAAAATAAAAATCTATATAAGTATATTATGTCTATTAACAACACAAGTAACACAAGCTTAAAGCTTACCTCGGGCCTTCTGTGGACTATCTAGATTTAGTTCTAATTTCAGCCTTGGGGGTTCCAAGGCTGAAATTAGAACAAAAAAATTTTACTAAGGAATATTAGACAGATAAAAATATTTTTCGTATTTTCCTGTACCTAAAGATTTATTAGAAGATAAATAAAAAAATGATAGCTTACATTCTTTATTTTAAAGGATATTTAAAAAAAACTGTAATCTACTTTGAACTCAAGTACCTACGACTCGAAGTCATCTTTCAAGTACAACCCGTATGATAGATCAGCTGAGCAGGTGTAGCTCTGAATATACACCTGTCTACCTGCATTCTGTCACTAGACTAGCACGCGACAAGTTTTTAATACTATTTCAGATTCATTCCGAAAGTTATGAACTATTTATACACACGGTCACGTGACTTTTATTCGATTATAGGATTTCGAACTAGTCCAATTGCTATCATACGTTACCTTGTCTAGATTAAGCCTGCCTTTTTCAAAGGACGCTGTTTTCCCGTAAAATTATTTTACATTATTATTTTTGTAAAAGTATTTCGCATGAATACAACTTTTCGCAAATTTTGGGAATTTTTATCGTTATTTGATTTCAGTATGGTTAAAATTATAATCGTTCTGTTCTGTTTCATAATGTTTTAAAAGTTAAACAAGTTGAAGTATCCATACAAACAATAACAAAAAAAAATAACACAAAATTAGTATGTTAAGATATCAACACAGCTGTTAAATACAGAAATACCTCTACATTGTACATAAAAAATACAAAACTTAAACCAACAAGTTATTGATAAACATATCGAAACAATTAAAATAAGATGGCCGTAAACGTGGATATGACTGGATACGGCTGGATATGGACAGGAATCCGGCTCGTAATTAGAATGCGTTACATTAGCCCGGCTGGATCATCTAAGGACTGCATCTGCCCGTAATCTCCTTAGATTGTTGCTATTAAGATGCAAAAATGTAGATAGAGACGTCTTTGACATTAGGCTTGGGATACTGCTGAATATCTTTTACATTTTTCTTCATAATTTTATGAGACGTTATTATCGTTTTATTTTGAACTAGTTCTTGATTTTTTTTAATTAGAAATGCGTTTCTGTAATTATAGGTGATACGTTTTTAATCCGGGATTAAATTATTTTCCATTTTTAAATTGCTGGACGCAATCAAATGCCTCCTGACCGGATTGACTAGGTTACAAGATACAAGGACTATGGCGAATAACGTGTTCCTAGACACCTGTACTCTATGAAAAGGGAAACCATTGAATATCTAATGCGTACTCGCATGCCATCAAATAGAGTGCCATTGGCGCTCGTCAGCGCAACTTGTAGCGAGACACCTGCCGCCTGCATCCACTTTACCATCAACAGCTGAGAAAAAAATCACTAAAACAAACAAAACAGATTGCAAGAATCACTAATTGCACGATAAATCTATAAAGAGATCGATTTAAAAAAGTTCGCGAACAGAAAAGGCATAATACACAAGTATCGTTACGCGCAAAAAGTATAATGAAGCCTATTATATAAAACAAAAGCGGGCGCATTAATAACGCAATATCGTCCTCGATCAGTTCACGGCGCCTATTCTCGCTAACGACTTCTAAATAGACGCGGAGTCCGAACATGGTTACGGGATAATTACGAACAATAGCGGCGCGAGCGGCGAGCGGGTATGGCATAATAAGCGGCGGCCGGTAGCGGCGCGGGCGGCGTCGTGCGGGCGCGCGCGCGGCACGCGTCGGCCCCCGCGCCCCGCGCCCCGCCCGCCCGGCGCGCGCGCTACTTAGCCGTGGGGGTGCGCTCCACCTCCGCCAATTCACCGCCGACCTCCGCGGCACGCAGACGTGCGCTCGATCTCTCCGCTCTATCGCTCGCGATGCCCATGGCTACCGTACACTATCAAAACATCGACAAACTCGCGCAGCTCAACCAGCGCAGACTCGCGCCCGCCCCCGTGGACCCTCACAAGAAAAACAAATCTTACATGCATCAGCAGTATCCCGCTCCTCCGGCCTCCGTGGCGAGGAGGAACGCTCGCGAGAGGAACAGAGTGAAGCAGGTCAATAATGGATTTGCGGCGCTCCGGCAGCACATCCCTTCCGCTGTTGCCTCGGCTCTGGCCGGCGGCAGGGGATCTTCTCGAAAACTCAGTAAAGTGGATACGTTGAAGCTGGCTGTGGAATACATAAAAAGCTTGAAGCGTTTGTTGGAAGAGAGTGAGGATGGGTGTTCTGATGGGCAAATGAGCCTGCTCCACGGGCCGCAGACGCCGCCGTCCTCGGACGAGTCCCACTCGCCGGCACCGTCCCTGATCTCCGAGAGTTCAGCCGGTCCTCACTGTCATGATCCCTACGACGCGTATGAACCCATGAGTCCTGAAGATGAAGAGCTTCTTGATGTCATTACTTGGTGGCAGCAGCAGTGAAATAAGGTAAGGAATCATCTTATTTCTTGTTATCATATGTTATTTTGTATTGGATAATAGCTAGACGTGTTTTGGTTAAGATCAGATAAACTTTAATACCTACATAAAATTAATTTCTTATGTGATAAATCATCTGTCATCACGATTAAGCGCTACCTTTTGTAAAGCCCGGTTTCTGTCTGTCAAAAAAAAACTTTATATCAACAGAATCTACCTAATCAGAATGAAAAATTCAGGTAGTGCATTTTTTCGCAAGATCCTTTTCGTCACGGTTCCCTACAGGTCTTTTATAAAGATCAGGTTCATTCTCTATGATGCAAAAAGCAAACGCGCTCTATTGTCGATGTGAATTGAACCGCAGGGACGATATCTATTCTTTGTCAGATTCGGGACATAAAGGCGAGCGCACAATAGAAAATCTTAAAATATGTCGCTTTTATAAAAGCTCATCCAACAAGTCGACTATTTATACGGCAAAATATGAAGACCCGCATTCTAAACATTATTTACTGAAATAGTGTGAAGCTATTACTTCTAACAATCTTGCGGCTAGCCCGCATATGGCTCATAAAACGGCTCGTTCTAAATCAAAGCAGTCTCAGTTAAGTGGAAACATTTCCCACTGGACCTTAGACCATATGGTCTAATTTTATGGTCCAACGCCAGTAGCGCCACTAAAAACATCGCAAAAAAACCTATTAATTTATTGTACCGGAAGACAAAATCTCAGGAGGAAACGATCGCACACGTGTTTCAATATTTGCCGGCTTAATGCAAACATCTGTTGATATAGTTCTGGGAGTTTTTATACGTCATAAGGGCTCGCACACATAGTCGTCGCGTTTATCTATAATAACAGTAAAACATGATCGTGATGAAAAGCTAAAGAATCTTGAATGCACGTTGACTTTGACGTGTGCGGCGCAATAGAAGTCGACAATTTATCGAGAGCCTAGGGTATTTGAAGTTCTTGGCAGTAAATAATAATTGTTTCTTTTTTCTCAGGAACCGAAGACCGCGATCAAAGCATCCGGATGGTGATTACGAAAAAACAAGTATTCCTCGAGGAGTGAGCGAGCAAGTTAACCTCTAATTAAGCGCAATCAGCGTATTCCTAATGAGAGGAGTAATGGTGGCCCTGACGAACCAATCGACGCATTCCGAACGAACGAATACCTACTGCATTTGTTTCGTGTCAGTGGCGAATGACCATTCGTCTATTCGACTACACTTATACGAGCATTGGCTTCGTCCATAATTTTTCTTCCTTCATTATCTTATACGTTGTTACATGATGTGACATTTAGTTGTTGCATTTAAGATCCTGACATTTCTGAAATAGTTCATCGGAAAATAATAACAAATGAAACACAAATTCCTTACATTATTTCTTCGCAATATTTTTATGGTTTTTAGTTTTAAGGAAGCATAAATACAGCGAATTTTAGTAGAAAGCATTCATTAAGGCAATCATGATAAAACTTGATTTAGTGGTGGAGTGCCGATTTTCGCTCTCTGTCAACTTTTTCAGTAATCATTACAAGTATTAGCGGAGTGACAATTTTTGGAAAATTCCATAAAATTCATCGCTTATAGACGACTTTCGCATAATGCCGACGTTTCAGATATTTAATTTTAGTGACGATCTTTCCCACTGATACATAACAGAAAGACTGAAGATCATTTTATTGTTCCAAGCATTTATTAAAGTGATTCGAACACCGCTGTGCCTTAGGTTAAACTTCTCATTTTTATATATAATTGTTATCTAGTCATTATTTTTAATCTATTTTGTAAGCTTGTTGTATAAAGGTCTTGTATGTTACCTTTTTGAATTGTAGGGTTATGTTGATTTGAAACAAAGACTTTTTAACTGACTGCGAAAGGACGTTTATTGTATATAGTTAAGTTAGTACCATAAGGAAGATTCCTAATTAGATTTATACGATTTTTGTTGTACGAAAATACCAACGATCGATTTGGTTGTTTTTGTAAATATAATATATTTAAATATACCTTTACGTTTTATTTGCCAACGAAACTCCGCTTACCTGTCTAGCCCGATCTGTAAGTAATAAATTAAGCAAGATAAAAATATTTATTGATGAGAAAATTACGAACGAGAAAAAGGAACTTAGGAAAATAAAAGCACAGGTATTATTTCATCATATCTCTGTTGATAGTTAAAAAACGAATGAAAAAATTACATCATGAATATTTTTTAGCGACAAGAGATAAGACGGATACCAAAAGATCTGAATTTAGTATAGTAGTTCAAAATCATGAAAATATACCATAGAATTACTGCCAGCCAGCCGAAATTACAGATCTTTGAGAGAGGCCTATGTCCAACAGTGGACGTCCTACGGCTGAGATGATGATACCGTAGAATAATAAAATACAAAAGCAACCTATACTATTAATATAATAACTGAACCAGTTGGCATAAAAGCGCTCAATATCTGGAAAAACTAGTCTGATTTGAAAAATTATTTAACTGATGTACAGAAAATTTATTGATTATAGCCAATTTGAAACGTAGAAAATCAAAGGGAACAACGTGGAGTAAAAAGCTAGTTAAGTGTAAAAGCAAGACTTGATCAGAAAACCAATCGACTCAAGTTTTTGTGAGTAATTCGCATTTAATGGAGGTAATAAGATAAATAAATATTTCTGGACAATCCACACAACAAAATTAAGCCCCGTGATAAGGCTGAAATCTTTTGTTAGGTGTCCATCAAATTTCAATTTCAATTTATTTATTTCATTATCATTATAATACAAGGTAAGTCAAGTTTTACAATTCAGAATCAATATAAACAATAATTATTTAACACAATATCTCATACCTATACAAATAATAATAAAAAATATATTTATAAAAAGGACTTCAGTCATAGTATAGTATTAAGATTTAAATCGGGTAACAAACCATGATTAGACGGTTTTTGAGTTTTCCGATATTTCTATGGTGTTGCAAGCTATGATAACGGCATTAACTGGCGGTTACGGGAGTAAGTCACAAACAAATGACAAACCACTCAAGGTCTTCCTCCTTTTTGAGTCTTTTATTAAGAGTTCAACGAGTTAATATTGTAAAAACCATGATACTAAAAAAAATCATATGGTATAGTATTGGTAATCCCTAAATTTAAAAATCAAGCATAAGTTATAACAATAAAATGTACTTACATTCTATTACAACTGTTGAATATTTTTTTATTGACGTCAATGCAAATTTAAAACCTTATTTATGTCAACTCAAAAATTCAGTGCATAATTACAAATAAATATAAAAATAATTAACCTTCTAGGGAATTTCAGATCGACTTAAATGTTTAGTTAAAAATTTGCAATTTTCATCATTTACGCACTACGGTTACTTGTTCTCACCCCATCTCGAAACACAATGTTCCAAAAATAGTCACATACCTGACTTTCAAAACACAGGATCGAAGGACCAAAATTAAAACAACAAAAGGTTAACACGTGCCTTTCCTCAAGTTACAATTTCGCAAATAACAACCTACGGAAAATATGGTAAGATATGGCATAATGGGGGCTCAAAACCAGTATAGCATTTTATGAAGACAATTCAACAAATCCCGCAACGCCTTGTTCGGGTTGCAATTCCGCTAAAGCAATTTGTGATAATAGAAGGGAAGTTCGCAATAGGTGTGTCCTTCCGTTGCTACACATTTAATTACAACTTTCATACTATAGAAGGAGATGTTGGAAGTAAATATAGGGTGCGCTTTTTAAGAAAAAATATTTTAGGATGAAAATTGACACAATGATCATTCTAATACATGAATCATAGACAACTTTGGCTATTTCCTCACTCAATGTCGTATTACTCACAATAAGAACAATTACTGATGTGAGTATCATCACCATCATCATTTCATCCAATGTCCTCTGGACATGGGGTTTTCTTAAAGATTATTACTATTTCGGTTGGAAGCCTGCATATACCGGGAGCTCACGGTTGTCATAAAGTCATCCGTCTATCTAGTTGTATAATTTTCTATATCATTGGTTTAATGTCTATCGTTACAAAATCACAATTTAAACGTTATCACTACTTAGAACTATTCTTATAAAAAAAATTCTAAATAAAATAGCTCAAAACAAAAGAGAGATATTGTATTATAGTTATTGTAGGTACTTATATAATAATTAAGTTTTATAAGGCCAACCCGCCTGCCAGTTGTGGCGAATCATTAAAATCAATGAAGGGGGAGTAAGGCAGGCCTTTGTACTAGCGTTTTAGATTTAAGGTTTATGTAATTTATGTTTTATGTGTTGTATTATTATATGTGTTATAAAAATAAATACATGTTCGAGATGATGATGATGACGACTTTACTAATATGGGTATTAATTATCTTAAACAAAACTTAGTTTTCATCGTGGTACTAAGACCACTTAGCAAAATACCGTTTCATATCAACATACATTGAAACCTCATCCATAATCGCTGTAATTGTGTATTTTAATACCCTGTTGACAACCCTTTCGGTGCAAGCAGTACTTGTTCAGTAAACAGGTAATGCGTGATCAACACCTGTGGTTTTGTCGGTGATCTAAAAACGTTTTTTTAAGGATCTAGATGCCTTTTATTAATTGTCGGCTGCTCAGCATCCGTTAGCAAGATTGCCATTATCTTGTCTATCTCGTTGCTGTAATGGCGCAGTGCTAGTTTTAATTTCATGTTATTTTTCGCTTCCTCTGCTTTTTTATGCTTCCGTTCAATATAAAAATTAAAGTCTAATGCTGTTTTTGTAGTTGTTATTGTGAGTTGTGTTATTTTGTTTCCTAATTTAGAAAATGATCACAAAAATTAAATAATTTAAATCATCTTCTTTGCAAATATAATTTTTACAGGTTTATTCAAAATGAAAATTGAGATGTACGTAATTGTGCAGCTTAACCATAACCTAACTTATAATTCCCCAAAATTACCCATCTAAAACATACTAATTACATTTCAAAAACTCACAAAAATCACTTAAAAAAAGTTTGACCAAAACATAACAATTTCCATGCACCTGGCTAAAACGTTCTCGAAGCCTGCGCTCCGTCCTTCGGGCGCGCTCGGCGCCGCTCGTGCGTCCCCGGCACGCGACCGGCGCGCGCAGTTGCGATTACTTGCGCAGAACCGATTGTTCCAATTGAAAATGGCTTACCCGTTACCTGTCAAATTGCTATGACCCTGGTTTTTCGGAGGTTGTTTTACTTTGTTTTGACTGACTATAAGTTTAGCCTGTAAGTTTTGAGGTGCAAATGCTATTCGAAACGAAAGTACTACAAGATTTGCTCTCCATAGCAAACTTTACTCTCTGGATGTCAATGATCTTTCTTTTTCTTCAAAAATTTAAATTTCAAACGAAATGACCCTTTTAATAATAATGAATAATTAATGATATAAAGTTTTAATACATTCTAGAAAAAAAATTGGCTCTCAAATTTTCTGACTGATTAAAAGATGATAAATTAATATATAGCATTTTGTTATATATAGTAATTAAAAATCATGGAAGCCTAATCCAAATATTTTTGGAATTGAAAAACAATTCAAAACTAAATACTCTCAATTTCTTTTCCTTCAGACTTAAGTCAAGTGTAGACTATGTAACTTTAAAATCAAAATGAAGTAAAGCGTAGCTTCAGAAACAAAAAGCTGACGCCACTACACTTACAAGCAAATAAGAAGCACTCCAAAAACACCAAATGGCCAAATAAAAACGCCGCAAGCGTCGTCCTTGGCGGCGGTGTAACGTTTCTGGCAATAATCGTGTGACCCAAATGCTTTACAATATCGGGCAAGTTCATGTGAATGGGAGGTTTTTGGTCCAAAAATACACATATTTATGGTACAAGTCTGCACTTTAAATCAGTTTCACGTCAGTTTGTAGCTTGACGAAAAGAAGTGGTTTAGTTAGTATGTAGTAAGTACTAATTGTGAGTCTGTGTCTGTCGGTTACGTCGTTTAAGAAAAAAATATATAACCTGCTAATTAAAAGCTAAATGTAGCCCGCCCAAATTCATCTAATACGGCTATTAGCCTTTTTTATAAATATTTCGTAGGTACGAAACGTCCCCTCCTCTTAACTTATCCTAAAATAAATAAATAAATATTTCCGGACAATCCACACAACAACATCTAACCCCTAGTTTATTCTCTTTTAAATCTACCAAAAATAGAAATTATATTATAACGTATATTTTATAGAAATCAATTAAACTTCCAAACAATTGAATAATGATTATGCGTTCTATATTAATCATTCAAGATGGTGAATTTTAGATCAGCAATTTAACTCAACATTAGCCAACCCCATTCATAAATCCAACGGACCCAATAAAAATGTATTAAAGTTAAAATAACATCAACATGCTTATTTTTTCGCAATTGAACAATGCGATTTAAATAATAAATAATCTATGTCAACGCATAACGATAAAGTCAAATTTAATGATTCTTTAATCTAAAATGATTCTCACACGGTGCCTAATACGCGCAATAAATTAGGATTAAAGAAAATAATTATCCTAGAGGACCGTAAAGCTGCGAAGGTTTCCCATTCATTGTCTATTTAATTAATCAGCTAAGGGTAAGTCGTAAGTTGTGCCGGCCGCAGTAAAACCATTAATGGCCTTTAATGAATTGGGATCTCAGTAGCGGTGTAGCTCAGGGATAAGCGCTGGGTCCTTTAATATTAAAGCTAGGTAGCTCGTAGTAGAAAGTAATTTTGTATATTTGATCAGCTGAGAGTAAGCCGTAAGTTGTGCCGGCCGCAGTAAGTTTTTGAATCTAACTTAATAATGTCAAACAACAAAACGAAATTATGTGAGTCATAATAATATTTTGGTATGATTTTAGAACCGATATGTTGGAAATTTGTAATGTTTATGGATGTCTCATTATATTTAAACAAAAGATAACTACATTCGTATAATTAAATAACCTTATTTTATTTTTACAATTTATGAAAACAAATAATATAAACAGATAAATTAAAAAGAATATGTCGTCCACATGCCTTAATATAGAAGGCCAATTAATTAAAAGTTTTCGTTTTTAGCATTTAATAATAAAACAAACACAGACGACAAACATAATTGTGTAAACTGTTATAAAAATGTTTTAGATTTACTTTATAGAAAAAATAAAAGTTTATACAGAAACTTGCCCGGTTGATTACTTTATTACTCAACAAGAACATGAAAAAAACAATAGGTTCAATTGATAACTAGTTAAATATAATACTTCAACAAATTTAATATATTGCGAAGAAACATGGTATTAGTAGACCAGCTGATTTAATTTTCCTGTGGCATCAGGTAAGTTTTATTTTATCTATAAACCATCTCCAATTGCTCCGAAATTCTTATAAAAACTGTTATATCAAAGCAAAGAACTAGGAATGTAGCCCCGCCAAAGTTTCGTGTAAAATGTTTGACATTCTTTGCGCTCATGTGTTCAAAGGTATGTATTCGACTAAAAAATAAGGCACATTGAAGATTATAATAGGTAACCCTTATAAAATTTCAACATCAGTTACAACGGAAACTTTTTGACTTACTTTCGTAAAAAGGAGAGGGACTCAAATTTACCTTTTTTTTTATAGATGTTGCTATGCATTGCTTAGTATTTATCATATTTTTAAATCTGCTGTTAACTTTTATTTTTATGTATTTAAACGTAATAAAAATAGTTAATATAATAAATTGTCATTATCTATATTTCGTGTATCAATAAAGTAGACATTATTTTAGTTGATCATTATGAATTATTATTGTTTTTCAGATTTTCACATTAAAGAATAATTATGATTATTAGTTATTATATTTGAATAAGTTGTAGCATTGGGGAACCACATTAAAAACCAAATTGTGACTTATAATTTATATTATCAATAAATTATTATTATGACTATATTATCCTACTACTATTATAAAGGCGAAAGTTTGTAAGTATGGATGTATGGATGTTTGTTACTCTTTCACGCGAAAACTACTGAACCGATTTAAATGAAATTTGGTACACAGAATCTCTAGAGCCTGAAAAATAACATAGGCTTAGATTAGATATAGACTTTTTACCGCGGGAAAACGTCATTCCGCGGGAAAATCCATTATAACGCGGGTAACACCGCGGGGCACAGCTAGTTCTTAATATTTTGAGATATGTATATCATAGCCATAGGATTAGCTCTTTGAAGTGGCAGAGGGCAATTATAGCAAGCAAAGCATATTTAGGGCCGAAAAGTTCTTAAAAAAATTATGAATGTTGAAGTTGAAATGATGATTATTCAGAGCATTATATTCTGAATGTTAAAAATATTGCCGTAATAGAATACCTTTATTAAAAAATCTGATATTTAAATATGCCTTCTGCCCATTGATCGTCTATATCTCGATTAAATGGTGTAATTTTAACAGTAACTGCTCTCGAGAGAAAAAATACGCATTCGATCATTTTAATTGTTTAACTGAAAACTATCGAGACGATAGTGTTCGAAAAATATTTTAATAAATTATGAGTGAATCCTCAGCAGGAAACAGGCAAGGCTGTATGATCAAGAGTAATTTGCCTACCGACAGGAGGGCAAATTAAAAAAAAAAACAAATAACTCTATGAATCGAACGTTGCCACACTATATTAGTTTTCCACCATAGTGAGCATAGGTAACGTGGTGTATTTTGATGATAATTCTATTAAGATTTATAATGTAATATTTATTATGAGGTTAGACCACTTTGTCTGCCAATAAAACTCAACCATTCAACAGTGATCATGGCGCATGCAACTGTGCCTAAATATTGAGAAACTCTTAAACCAGTAAATTATGGTAAATATCCCGTTATAAATGTAAATAGTGAGCCCTTTTTAAATTTCCATTGCTGGGACACAGGTGTTAATATCTTGACGAGATAGATTAGGCCTTTTATTTACCACGCTGGCCAAGTGCGGGTTGGTGAATGTAACATGTCCTTCAAACTCTTGAAAGGTCTCAGAACATGCCGGTTTCCCCACGCTGTTTGCCTAGCAAGTTAATAAAAATCCTCTACATGACATAAACTCGTAAGTATGTTTAATATTTTTTTTTATCTCAGTTTCTCTACATCTTTCCTTAGGAACCTGACCGGCGTTCTCAAAGGGTTGCGTGTCGCGCTATTCAAATAATTAGGGCCGATATCGGCGACCGCACTAAATCGACTGCGCGCCGCAAAAACTTTGTCGCAATTCATATATTTCATACTCAAGAATATTTTTGCCTGCTTCTATGATAAATAATAGATTTTTACCTGTTTTTAGGCCTGTGAGAATTTGAGTAAAACTTTGCTGAGTTTGTTATTAAAAGCAAAACAAAAAATAAGTTATTTTGGGATGCAATACTCGACTCCTATTTCAGAATGTTGACTGTGATTCATTATCCTTTTCAGTGCTAAATAAATTTATAAATATTTTGGTCGATTAGATTAATCGTGAACAAGTAATCAAATTTTCGCATTTATTATAATTTTTTGTTGTCTTGGATTTCGTTGCATGTTTCTCCATTCCAGATTCGATGCCGCAGAGAAAACCAAGCATTTACTTAAATCATAAGATTTATCATAGATTTTATTATCTACTTACTTACTATCCTGGCGCATCGACCCCGAAATGAGTCTTGGCCTCCAACACAATAGAACGCCAGCGGTCCCTGTCATGCGCAGTCTCCCTCCAGTCCGAAACTTCAAGTGACAGAAGGTCTTTCTCCACTTCATCCTTCCATCTGTATCTGGGTCGACCGACAGGACGTCGACCGTGCACACCCTCAAAGACTCTCTTAGCAGCTCGATCCCCATCCATTCGCAAAACGTGGCCAAGCCAGCGAAGTCTGTGGCATTTCGTTTCGCCTATGATGTTTGGCTCGGCTACAAAATATTTTTTTAGCCTTACCCCAGTCAAAACATCACTGAGTGTATTTCGTGAAGCTTATTTAACATTTCTGCAAAAACTTTATCACATGAATTCAGTGAGTTATATGAACAATAAATACATTAAAGATACAGCAAAGAACATGTTGTTATTGACACTGTTTTAATGAAACTAAGGATGAGGACATACAGTCGAACACATACGTCAAAATATAAAAATATTGCAATTAACAACCTCCTTTACATAAACTACGAGTACATGCAGGTATTGTATTATGACATTTATATGAAATGTGGTATAAAAAGAACAAAAAAAATATAAAAACAAGTCTTTGAAGGCCTTCGGCCGCGTACGAAACCGGAGTCTCGTAACCAGGTACGGTAGAAGAAAAAATCTTCTTTTTACGATACTAGTTACTAAGCAATAGGTTTTTTCCTTACACGATACTGGTTTCGACATAAGAAATCGTAATGAAGTAATGCATATGAGGCGGTATTTTATTTTCTTCATGCGTACCGAGGAGATCGTCGCTGAAGTTAGTCAATCAATAATTGTAAAATTGAACTTAAACCAAATAACAGTTTGGCATTATATAGAATTGATATCTCCATTTTCGTTCGGTTTTTTTCATACTTGTTTGATTCCATTTTCGGCTAAGCCATAAGTGGGTATTTTGTATGAAGGGCAGATTTTTAAACTTCTGATGAATGTATCTGCCAGAAAAAATAGTTCTGTCATTTTATTTTATGAAAGATATTTTAACTTAAGGACATTTTTATCTTGGGATTGAAAAAAATCCCTGTATATTTTGAATCTTATTATCTAGTTACCTAATTGTTTAAATAAACAATAAAATGATATACCCTCTTTCCATTTTTTACCTATCTATTCCTTTTAACAAAAGCAAATACATTATAGCAGTTATGGATATTTCGAGATCTTTTATTAATCATAAATACATTAAAATATTAAAGTATCTAAAATGAAATAACTTCGCCTCATTTACTGCAAAAAAAAGCTGTTTAAAATTCCTTACTTATGTCCTAAATTTTTAAACGTAAAATTCTATATAAGGTATATCGCTATCACTTTATATAATAGTTTGATCACCAGTTACGAAAAGTTAACCGCGGTTTCGTAAGAGTACAAAAAAGTATTTCAATGCAACTGGTATCGTACAAGTACAAAAAAGTTTTTAATCGCAACTGGTTACGAAGCTCCAGTTTCGTACGCGGCCGAAGGGCTTTGAAGTTGTTAAGTGACAAAAGCGATTAATAAAGTTTATTAAGCTTAAGTTTTTACTTGGCCAGTGAAGTGAATTAAGGCATAATCTTCCTTGTAAAAGAGCCCCAGTCCCAGTGAAAACTTAAATAGTGGTGATCAATGCTCATACTTAAATTAATTTTTAAAAAATACTTGAAATAAATCATAGTCAAAGACATATGAAACTATTTATTTGCAACGCTCTAACAGTACACTATCAACTTCTTTTTGCCGTTTCCACAAATGTTAACATCAAACAGATAACCATTGAATTTATCACCTTGAAGAATCATTAACGCTAAATAATTGTTGTAAAAACTTCACACCTCTCGCGATCGTATCAGCAAGTGTGCACTCTCTTTACAATTACGTATTTGCACTGCCCTTTTTCGGTATACCGATTCCGAGATCAATCGAAACCTGATTGAGATAACAATTGAATGCGGTTCATTGGCCTCTCCAGGTGTGATAGCGCCTTAATGTAATTCACCTAGTTGAGGTCGTCGCGACTCGTGTGTAAGGTCTTTTATAGGAGTGAGATGACGGCTTATAGAGTAAAATTGAAGGAGAATATTATTGTGTTTAACCAACTGCATTATAATCGGACCAATATTTTCTTATATTTAGGCGTCAATTCAAACGAATTAACTTACTACATATTTATATTATAAGTAAAGTCTTTATAATATACCTATAAGTAAGATATGAAGATAACTGTAAGGCTCATACCAGAAATGCTCTGCGAGTATTATCAGTAAGGGGATAACTGGATTTTATTTTCAAAAATGGACACCAAGGGTGTCCCCTTTTAAGGGGCAGGACATATTAAAAAAAATACACTGTTTCATTTATTAGTTGCAAAACATCTCACAAAATGCTTTTTTTGTAATTTAAGATTTTTTAATTTTCTTTGTTCCCAGCTACTACCTATTTTTGATTTTGTTAAATCCCCGGACGTTCTCAAGACACTATCGATATAAAGCGCAAGTAATAGTGAATCGAATGTCTTATCGGAAGAAATTACCCATTCAAAGTAAACTGACCTATGATAAAGCGATATGGGTTATGATATCGACAGCTGTGTATAATCGATGACTTTCTTTCAATAGGTTATGACAATATTGATTCCTTCCGCTTCCCAAAATGAATCATTTATTGATACCATTAAACTTTTAGAGTATTTGTTTTTAAAAGTAAGGGATCTCTATTTATTACAATATATTTTTAAATCATGTTATATCCAGAGTAATTGAGTTATTAGAATGGATGGTTATGGTGACCTTCGAACAATCCCATATTTTTTCAAAATACCAAACATTAAATTTATTTAAAGTTACAGTTATTTACAAAAACATATGGAAAGTTAAAATAATTTCGATTTCCGAGGTATCCGGTTCGATTCCCGCTAAGGGGTCAAGTTGCTCCGTGGTCTGGTTGTTTAATAATATAAAATAAAAAAATATCTATAAAGTATATCAGATGTCTATTAACCGAAACTCAAGCTTAGATTTTACTTTTTTTTAAACTTCAATAAAAAAAATCAATACTTTGATAATTATATAAAATCTCCCAAAATTATTTTTATGTTTTTTTTGTTTATGTCGAAGGTGAGATGGCTTTTCCAGACCACATTACGAAACACCAAAAAATCGCTTCACGCACTGGCCCAGCCCGGATGTTTTTGGGTATTTTATAACATTTCTGGTAAATTATTTATATCACTTCATACAAAAACTTACAACAAAGTAATATAAACCAACCATAACTTCATCTTGTAAGTTTCCTAGATATGTCGATTGCCTGACTCTAACGAAGGTAACTCAAAAAACCGCGTCTCCGGTGGCCACGTCAGCCGCGTGACATCGTAACGAGAATTAGATAACTAGCAAACAATAGGGTATACGTAGATGGATGATATACCCGAGGATAGCTTTTGCAAAGCAAATACTGTGGATTCCATTTTCGAATGCGTGGAACGAGTTTGAAAAATGTTAAATTGTGAGATGGGATGTTTGTGTTTAGATCGTCGATATGTTTATCACAGTAGTGTTGGGAATAGTGAGCTTTTAACACTTTTGAAATTTTTAAATATAGATTCAGATTTCAGATTCAGATTTATTTATTTCACCTTATTATAACAATGGTTGCTATACTAGGTAAGTCATTTTGTACATTCTTTCTTAGTTATATATATTAAATGAAAAATCCACCTAAAAGAAAGATTATTTTCAAATAAAACTGTTAACCCTTAAATTACTGCTAATTGCGAGGAGCGTTAAAGTTAAGTTGTGTTTAATTTTTCGCTATGATCTAAAAGTCACTATTGATTATAAAGATACATGATACAAGATACAAAATCATTTATATCCATTGTTTGGTTCAACAAATCTTAGAAGCCTCAAAAATGAAATACAAAAAAAATAATTATAAAAAGCATAATATGCTAGCTATTTTTTCTAGCTACATTTTCATTTTGACAGTAAGTTATTTGACATTCAACATGAAATCATACAATTTAAGTATTCCAAAACTTTTTAAAAAAACCTTTATGGTCAAAAAGCAAAGCTTTTTAACTCGCACAAATCAACCATAGCATCTTCAATGCAAGCTACGGTACTTAAAGCGTATTAATCGGATGTATTCTCTCATTACGACGCCCAGGAGTCGGCGATGAAACAAGCGATTATTAGTTAATCGAATACAATAATCGTTTCCGCATAATCGATTAGCAACAGCGGTATAAAACATCGATTATTCTATTGGAAATATAGTTTACATAATTTAATGCACTAGCATTTAATGAGGCAAATGTAACATTTGATTCAAATATTTATTATAAACTAGCGGCCCGCCCCGGCGTCGCACGGGTAAAAAAAGTTCCCGGCAATTTTTGCTCACCGTTTAGACCTACCCTGGACTACGACAAAAATTTTAAAACCAATATCAGCTCAATTGGCCCAGCCGTTCTTGAGTTTTAATCATACTAACGAACAACAATTCATTTTTATTTATATAGATATTTCCGGACTAATCACACAATATCAACTAACCCCAAACTAGGCAGAGCTTGTACTATGGGTGTTAGGTGAATAATATACTACATACTAGAAACATTTTTTTTTGTAAATACATACCTACTTATGTTATGATATATAGAAAACCGAAACCAGAAATTGTAGTATAGATCGTACAAAATCTAGTCACCCTGCGGGAATCGAACCCGCAACCTCTTGCGCCTCAGGCGAAACTTGGCCCACCGAGCCAGAGGTCGTCAATATTATTATTATATCTAAGGTATTTTTTCTTCATTGCCAATTACATTTACGTGTCCATTTTATACGACTTTAAATTTAGATACACTAGGTGCAGAGAGGCGCAAGCTTTTTGAAATCACATACAAATTGCTGCCATACATACATTTTTGTTATGTTACTTTGGTGAATGCATATCTATAGTGTACAATTTATTGGCTCGTTAGCGGCTGATAAATTTAACTCGATTGCTCTATGATTATAAAGTAGTTATTCAACGTGAGAGCTCATATTAATACTGTGGTCTTATTTTTGTATTTTTGAAAGTTTGTATTTATTGCAGCTTTGGTTGTAGCCGCCGATATCAGATCTAGGTATCTATGAAATGAGAAGAAATTTAGAAAAAAAAAAGATTTATCATATTTATTTTCCTAGAGACATGAACACAGGTACTTTGTAAAATTCATAAAATATATTTTTATATTATGGTTTTTTTTCGGACATAATTTTCGCTACAATAATGATTTTCTGAGAAAAAATAAAATAATTACAACAATATTTGACTGCTTCATTGGCGCGGTGGGCGAGGGTCCGCTTGCGGCGCAAGAGGTAGCGGGTTCGATTCCCGCCGAGGGTATGTTCTGGAAGCACTTTCTCCTTGGTCTGGGTGTTTAATATGTATAATAAAAAAATATCTATATTATGTATGACTATTATATTATATTAAGTATATCAGATATACCCGTAACACAAGCTTGGAGCTTACCACGGCGCTAGATGTTGTAGTGTGAATTGTCTGGAAATATAAAAAAAAATATATATTTTATCAATGAATAAAACAAGCTACAAGTTCACTGTGATGAATTATTTAATAAATTATTCTAGAAGCTATTTTCGAAACTAGTAATTTGCCTTCAGTCTACATGTGCCTGTTTGTTTTGGCACATTTAATTATTATTATACAATAGATTGTAAAAAAAAACTGTTTTGTAACTAGTACATGAACATAAAGAAAACGTAACGTTTACAAAAACCGTTTATTCTGTATGTGATCCCATGATCAATTTCGATCGAGTGCAGTTTTATTTTTGTCGTTAAACAAGTATTTTCGTATATTTTTTGACCGAACGAATCCAACCTTTCACACAGAAACGTTAAAACAGTACCATACAAAAAATACCCATCGTGTTAATTTATGAACGCGTTTCGGATCCTTTGATAAACTCCCCACATTTAGCTAAATGCTGAGATAAGAGGTAACTTATTCAAACCCCACTTCATTATACCTCTTTAAAGATACCTGTTATCAAGATCAACAGTAAGCTTAATTTTTTACATCAGACTTTCCATTCCTCATATTAATATATCATACTCGGAATGTTTTATTTGGATCATTGTAATTATGTGACCTTTATATTATCATAGTTATCATCACATTCTTGAAATTACTTACTCATATGAATTATTGGTTTTGATTAAACTACCACTCACTTTACCATGATAACGCCATTTTTTCATTTTATTTATAGATTTTTTACAACCAAAATTTTATCTTTATCTATCAAATGTTTAAAAAAACATTACT
Organism: Gymnoscelis rufifasciata; assembly: GCA_929108375.1. Taxonomy (NCBI): domain Eukaryota; kingdom Metazoa; phylum Arthropoda; class Insecta; order Lepidoptera; family Geometridae; genus Gymnoscelis; species Gymnoscelis rufifasciata. Next base: position 2,102,879 of record OV815302.1, on the reverse strand, counting down.
TTACAACATTTTGTAAATATTCAGCAGGTAAAATGGCAACTCATGGTAACGATATAGGATTGTGTTTAAGCTTTTACAATGTCTTAATTTATAATTTTGAATTACTCACACCAATATATTATTATGTTGCAATATACATACTCATTTTATATTGCAATTCAAGTTGTCATCAATTGTAAATAAATTTCTTTTGTTTTTTCTCAAATCCAAAAACTACATTATTATTTAAACCCATAAAGTACTTTCGATAGATAAAAAGAATAGTATAACATCCTGGTACGATCTTTAATAGTTACAAATTGGTAATTTTGTTTAGTCATAGTAATAGGACTATTTCACGGTCTGGCACGAAAACTTTGGGTAAACCAACCACATCATTTTGTCTCTGAAGTTATTGACCCACTAAAGGTCAATGCTTAAGCCATTTGCTATTTACAAATAAACGGTTCTGTCTGCTTTATGTGACTCAAACTTTTATATTGCAATGTGAATATAATGAAATACATAGTTTATTTATGTATATATGTTAAAACAAATAAAGATCTCTATTCAATTATATTTATCACATAACACGTTTTACAATTAACACGTTGACTGTGCCGTCTATTTTGAGAAATTTTCTGGTACGACCATCTGTTTTAATAAAGCCATTTAAGACCTCTTTTGTGATTTCTGACGTCCATAAACAATAAAAAAATACGATGGGACATTTTCATTTTATTTTCGCCAATTTATTTATTTGTTCATTCATGCGTCCCTAGAAAATCAAAGTTCTAACTCTCGTCCAGCCCAGGAAACGCGATTCAGTTATGTGGAATCCATATGGTATGGGAAGTAGGAATAGGTAGAATTGCGTTTGTCCATCGCATAATCCATTGTAAGCTCAACCAATGTTAAGTAAATTCATTAAAAAGGCATGGACATTAAGTCTATAGATAAGATCTTATTTAAATAAAAAAAAATTGTTACATTATGAACCAGTAAATGATAAAAAGTACTAATAAATTAAGCACTGGACCTAAACATATTGGAGATTCAAGTTAAATCTGAACTTTCAATTTATAACCATGTGGACCACCACCACAGAGGACCATGGAGGTTTTGTCTGTTCACGTCCGTAAGTGTTAACCCTCTGAATACAATACTCTGAAATACCTCCTAATACCTCTGAATACTCTGTGACACGTGACCTCCGGGTGGTGCTAGGAGCAGTCTCTGGTGGTAGGCTTCGGCCGCGGCTTGTCACCACCCTCCGGGCTGGGCCAATGCGTGAAGCGATTATTTCGTATTTCGTAATGTGGCCCGGAGAAGCCATCTACCTTCTAGGTCTTCATGTCCCATCTTAGACCACATCGTCACTTAACATCAGGTGAGATTGTGGTCAAATGAAGGCTTATCAAGCATAAAAAAAAAGACAAGATGTGTCAGTTTTTAAGGAATAACCTTAAAAACTGACACATTTTAAGTCTGTGACAATAAAAAACTACATTGAGTGCACAAATCTGTTTGTTGTAAGAATAACAAAACCGCAGTTATTTTCTGTCTCAATGATTATAAGGCACGAGCGGGATTTGAACCGAAACGGAGACTTGAACCTCTTAGCGGTCAAACTAGGTATCTAAAAGCTATACGCAATTTAAATTATTACGAGATCACCACTCGGGAACCTGTTGGCTACAACACCAATTACAAAATTGTAAAAACGTAAAAAACTGTGTTCTATTCTCAACTCAGTTTAAAAAATTAAAGCGAAATGTCAACACAATTTTTTATGGTATAATTAACTTAACTCTTTTGGGGCCTGTCACAGCAGATCATCCATGTTAGGTGACTGGTCAGATCCGCAGATATTAACTTAACTCTTTTGGGGCCGTTCAATTGCAAAGAGTGGAAGAAGGGTAGGGAGGCTTTTGAACTGCAGTGGGACAGTGTGCTGAATAGTAAAAGTAAAGTAAAGTAGCAATCATTTATTTGCGACTTCAACACACATACATTCATACACATTTACTTAATTATACACTACACTATTATAATAATAATACTTTATTGCGTACACAATTATAACAAAAACATAACAATAATATTCTTATCAATATGCGACAATTGGCAATATTTATGGATAATAAATAACTTAAGTTGACCCTGTTCATATAGCCCTGTGTTTCTAAGGAAATAAACGTTTTGAATTTGACTATGTCCTATCTTTATATAATATATATATAATTCTTCTGTGAGTGTGTATGTCACTGAACTTCTCTCAAACGACTGGACCGATTTTGATTAAATTTTTTGTGTGTGTTCAAGGGGATCTGGGAATGGTTTAGACTCACAATACGGTCAACTGGATATTGTTTTTTGAGACGTGGGACAGGACAACGTCTGTCGGGTCGACTAGTTTTATATAAGGCTTGAAACTGCTACTTCAAATCAAAAATCAAAACTAATTAACTTGCCTGCGTGTATGGTTTACTTTTGTTTAATATCTACAATTCAGAATCCTTTATGTTGAAACAGAAGGTATACCTACAAATGGAGAGTCAAGAAGTTTAATCTACAAACCAATTATTATTACAATAATCACGGAATTAGTATCACTAAAAATATTTCTAATTTTATACGGTGCTTGTTGATATGAAAACCAAATTTAAATTAAATAAGCTTAGCGGCAATAACCGTGAACTCACGCCCATATTTCACGTTTACATCCATATTAAAACCAAGCAATAAATGATAATCCTACTAAACTGGGATAATCTCTAAATCTGTAATCAAAAGCTTCTGTGAAATGTGAAGCAGTTTACAAGCGAGTTAAGAAAGAGTCGCTATTACAAAACAAGCAATAAAAATTCAATGCTGAGACCACCGAAGAGTAGGACAATCAATATAATTTGAGGAAAAAGCGAATGAATCATTACTATTGTCGGTCGACTTGAGACTGGGCAAACTATCTTCAATGTCAAATGATTTTGCAGGACTAACTTTTAACTTTTTAACGTTTTCTTTTAGCCGTTTCAAGTATGTATCAATAATCTTAAAAACCATGATAATTAAAAAAAACATATTGTTTGCTAATAAAATAGAGCATTTTTTTTTTAATAATATTTATAATATATTGTTTAATATAAAAAAAAACATTGCGTCCGCAGGAGTAAATAAAAAAATTATTTGGTTAAAAATTAAAAGTAAAGTCATCATTATTGTATAATGTGTCATCTATATCCTAAATTACGTGGGGTAGTTACCTACTGCATGTTTGTACCTTACATTTTCCTCTGTCTCAACTCTTATTCCCTTTTTATATATATCATTCTTCCCAAGTACCCAGTAGCTTAGCGGCTACTTACTGTAGAGAAAGTTGACTGCGCTCCGTATTAAAACCACAAAACATAAAAACCCTTGCAAATTAAAACTTTATTCAATCTTTACTCAAACTTTTACGAGTGACAATTTCAACAACCAGTTCCTTCACAAAAACTTGATAGCCTACCAAATTGCAAGTACCTACCGCAGTACACATCAATCAAAACGCAGTAGCGATAGCCCGGAACCGTTTGTTCTTACCCTAATTATTGACGGGGCTTGAGTTTCACTTCGGTGGTCCGGCTTTGATTACCCGACGCCTCGAAAGAGGACAGTGTTAAACAGTCTATTAGTCTTAAAAAAGTAAATTTATAGATCACTAGCGGCCCGCCCCGGCGTCGCACGGGTATAAAATTTTCCCGGAAATTATTCGATTTTTCTCGTCGTAAAAACCATCCTATCTCTCAAGTTGGATCGAACTGCACATGGTGTGCGAATTTTATTATAATCGGTTAAGTGGTTTAGGAGTCCATTGAGGACAAACATTGTGACACGAGATTTATATTTATTAAGATAATAATTAATAATAAGCCTCTTTATTTCCAATAATCTTAAAAATCACGAATCTATTATGGGAATTCCCCTTTTTTCTCTAGATATAATTTAGAGATCCATTTTATGAAAAAAAATTATTACAAAATTCATTTGCTACATTATTCATTTTTAGAACTTAAATTAAGGATCACTTTTCTTTTTCGTGTTGGCTGAACGACTAAACGGCATTTTGACTCATTTTCGAATTTTTCTTATACATAGTTTAATACAATAACCTGACTAGTAAAAACACGTTCTACAAAGTACAAAACAAGAAATTGATAGAGATTTGTTATTTCACTTTATTTTCGTGAAATCCAGCTATTTTTTTACAATGTACCTTATGAATTAAAACATTTGCCAACTGACCCATATAACACACCAATAAAACTAACTGTTTTCGATAAAAAAAAAAACCAACCATAATTTTTTTTTTGTTTGACTGAATAAAAATGATCTTAATATCCCTAAAGTTAGATATTTATCAACATCTTTCTAATCATCTAGTTATCTTGTACCCGTAACACAAGCTTAGAGCTTACCACGGGGCTAGATGTTGTTGTGTGGATTGTCTTGCTATATTTAATTATTTATTTATCGATTCATTGCCTTTTTGGGCCTGTGTTTCAATACAGAAATGTTACAATGAACATCAGTGCAGTAGCGGTCAGAATCTAGTCAAATTACTTTCCTCAGACTGTCTAATGAAGTCATTGTAGGTAATGCGTCAATAAAGTCATTACAGCGGCAGCGATTCGACACCGTCGTTAGGATTGGATGAGGTTTTGGTCTATTTTCGTTGATGATCTCGAAATTGCTTTTTATATTGTATTCTGAAATTAAAAAGAAGAAAGTATGTATTCCTTAGGTCTTTGCGTTTCATCCTGCTTTCGATACATAACATCAAGTCAAATATGATCAAATAAAATTCATTTCATTACTTGTATTATGGTAAAATTCAGTACATTAATACAGAATGTCTTTTTTAGAATGTGTTTTCTTTATTACCTTTACTTCTTAATATTTAAACGCTAGGTTATTAATTATTCAAACCTACATAACTTTTGAATAAAACTTGTATAAATTCAAGTTAATTTATCATTTAACTTTTGTCGTTCGACGTTAGACGCATCTAATGAGACAATTTGAGGATTCACCGTCAGGTCACCGTAACGAAAGCTGTCTTACCTACAGCAATCAGAGTTTTAGTGAGGTGAGGTGAGTGGTGAAGTAATGTGTTTATCAGTCAATGTGTGTTTATAATTTTCATCCAAATTCCTTATTCATATTGGTTTTGAATTATTTTAATGATGTATTTCCTTTATCATTATCTAGTATCTTAAAAACAAGGGAAAATGTACCTACTCTCTAGGTCTTTATGATCCAACTTCGTCATATTTCGACACTTACAATCAACTGAGAATATGATCAAAGAAAATTCTATTTCTCTAAGGTAAAAAAGGGGAAAATGGACATGGGAACATACAAACAAAGTTTCCTAAGCGGTAATTAAACGGCTACCTCTTGCAAGCCTCAGTATCACTGAGTTTGTTTTGTTAATTATAATTACAGAATAAATCAGTGCAAAAAAATGCGCTCCTTTTATGCAAACCATATCATAATAATTAAAACCCCGTTTAAATATTTACACTAATACTCATCTTTATTCATCTCCAGATATTACAATGTCTGTATTAATGAAACCATTAAATTTAATTCAGCTTACTGCGTACATTTCTCCGCGCAGTCACGCATGCGCGGCGATTAATTCAGACCAATCAGGGACTGATTACATGCATTACAGACTAACAAATTAACCAATCCTATCCCTGCAACTCTATTCTTAAGATGTAAGGTTTAAAATGCTTTGTTTAAGGTTTATTTCAATTGACTAAGCCGCTGTGCGTTAAGTAGCGGGTCGGCTTATGGGCTTTTACAAAGATTTCACGCGATGTCAAAGGAAATGTAACGTTAACCCGTGCAATGACTTTTACTTATAGGCTGGAAGGGATAAGTGTGCCAAACTTTGTCACCCGTTAATTAATGTATAAGTATTACCGAAGACTAATTCATTTTACCTGTAGTATTACGCGCTGTCAAAACTGTTTCATCCTTCAAGACAAAACTAAAAGCTTTTTTTATTATGTCACAAAAAGGAGCCTCGTAAAAGAAATTCTTCCTGCTTCTTTCTATTTATTAAGTAAAATCTGTTTGTGAAATTATTAATACTGTATAGTTAAGTTAATTGTTTTCTCATTTAAAATATGTAGTAGGTAGTCGTAATTGTTAAGGTTTTTATTTTATTTTATTGTTTTGCTATTTGCTTGTTTATTTTATTTTATTGTATGTTTGTCGGTAACTCTGTGTTTTTATCAACTTCATCTATCACTCACTTCTGCAGGCGTCACGGAAGACCAGCGCTATAACAACCTTTATAGGTAGTTATAGCAAATGCTGAGTGACGACCTTTTTCGAACCACTGTCTTTATTTTTCTCTTGTTTTCTTAAATTATAATGTGACTGTATTTGTTTATTTTGTTTTTCTTTGTTTTTATATTTTAATGTATGTTTTATATTTACTGTGGTCCGAAATAAATGTGTCTTATTCTTACTATTATGCTTTGGCTATATCGCAAGCAAAGATTCATGGCGCGTTAAATTATCGTGTACAGAATTCAAAATTTTTTGGATTTCATTTATGTAGGACTAAATACACGCGACAAATTTCACGCCAAACATAGTTGAAAACTGTTTCCAGTATTGGAAAAATATAAACTATCAGAATTTTCATTCTACTTCCAGAAATAGGCAAAACAAAATTGGACATAAAAGTTTATCATTATGAGTTATTAAAATAAACAAAACTACCTACTAGAAAATTTGTAGGTACATACTAATATTCCACAAAAAATAAGTCCTCAAAAGAACACTCAAAGGCTTGTTTCTTCATTTACATTAAACCAATGATATTAAATAAATATAATTACGTTGATTCAGAACTTTCTTGAATTAAAATTAACATTTTATTGACACAATATAGTATAGAGGATGTAACAGATTCATCTTGCAGCGGATGCAGATATTCTCGGTTCATCTTATTAATTGGAATCGATGATTTCCTGCGATATTCGAATCGTGATATACGAATAACATTCATATTCGATTATTAAGAATATCGATTAAATTTATTCATTATTTATTGATTTATCTTACGAATAGCATTTTCTGAAGGTCAAATAACATATTGATTGAATTGACAAAGTCAAATTATATTCGTTTGATAAAAAACATAAATGATGGGAATATAACGAATATAATCAAATAATATTCAGCTTTCGAATGAACATAAGCTTTTGACTTTCTTAAAAATGAACGACTATTCTTTATCAACAAAAATGGGTATGCGTAATCAAACAAAATGGTGGTCAAACCTCAATCGTATATTATTTCGAAATACCACGAACGACAATAATCTATAATCACCAAAATTACTATGAATCATAATAATAAAACTTCTGTATTTCAAACTCAAACCCAATCGATTATGGAAAAGCTAGCTCAATTATAAACATGACACTTTTTTGCTCGACTACCCACCAATCTATCATTACGAAATTGGGGTAGAACCAGCATAGACCACACTAAATTACTTCCGATCACGACATATACTATAGTCAAAGCAAAAAATACTGTAGCAGCACCCGCAGAGTATTCGCAAACTTTATGATTTCCAACAATCCGGACCTCCTGAGCTCTCAATTTGTCATGAAAAAAATCACAATATTCCTAAATGAGACATCACCTTGTGTGGTCAACACAATATCTTCCTGTCACATACTGAGCCGGACATACTATTTGACACCTCCATAGATACGATAAATATAATCAAACTGACCAAAACACCATCTTATTCTACGAAAAGTCCCCAAAATTAACTGTTACCCTGCAGCTCCATATACCTGACTTATAAAAAAAATCTATCAATCAATGGTACCCTATCTGATCTACTTACCCTTTTTTGCTGCATAGTTTCAACCCTTGTTTTTGCTGTGTGCAAATAAATTAGCGGGGGTTTCTAGGTGGTTATCTTGAATGGTCAACACTCGAGATTAGGGAAGTAAATCCGCAGGCTTACATGGTTTTGGTGTTACCGACAGTTGTTTGTTATCATATTTGGTGTTAGATGTCTTGTTAAAAACTTCCGAGGAATGAAGACGCCTTAGATCAAATTTTGAAACTTAATAACGTGTATTTATTTCTATTATATTATGTATGTACTATAGCTTTAAGCTAACCTTTTTGTACCACAGCTGTACAAATAAAGTGTTAAAAAAAAATAAAGTTAGGTTTAGCTGAATAGCTACAAAAAAAAAAAAACAAAGCTTGGCAAACCAAACTTGGAGATTGATGATGATGAGATTGGCAGATAAAAAAATTGTTGCGTCGTGAGAGACATATGGATATTTTGAGGCTCATTGAAACAAAGATAAAATATTGTTAATCTAATCAAATGTGATTCAAACTAGCTTCTTCTTAAAAAAATATAAGAGCAGTTGCTTGTAGGTGACTTGGTTAGGTGAAAAAGATGACCTTTATCTTAAATTAGTTGCTCCCTTAGACGAGTCACTCTTTATACGCCTTGCTAGTATCCTGATTAATCGAAAATAATGTTTCGTTATTGATAGATGTAGCACAACCATAAAAAATCCGCCGCGCACATTTCCTTATCTAGAACATCCGATAACTCCACAAACAAAGCACCATTGTCTAATTTCCTTTCGATTTCGATAAAATCTTCAATATCATTGAAACCGAAACCATCGTCAATCCTACAATACGCACAAAGCGGTATAAAAACTTGAATAATACCGCAAAGTCCATTAAAAGTGAAAAACGGGAGGAAGCCCAAGCGGAAATGCAAAATCGCATTGTGAATGCACGTGTTCCGGCCGCCATGTGCACTGGGAATGGCCGAAAGCCTAGCAGTAACAGCCTTAGCCCAGCACAGCCTACACTTAAGCTTTAGCCCAGACGACAAAGCCTTTTGAATCTGCCTTGATTACTGGTTGCCAAGTGAGCCCCCTAAAATGCGGTTCCAATGACCTTTGTGGCTGGTTGAAATTGTTTGTTTGAATTGATTTTGTTTTGTTTATGAAGGATATTATTATTTGAGATACACTACAAACAACTTTTCATAACTCACAATCAAATATATAAAAAATTACTGCGGTTTATCTTCATAAATAATAAATAATAATATATGTAATAAAATAATAGTTCAAATTCTAGTATTTTGGGAACAAGCGATCACTCGTTTGTTCCCAAAATCGCAACTTAATTATGATTTATCAAATATAAATTGGATTTGTAATATTAACAAGTTTTTCCACAAATAGATGACGCAATATATGGTGTTCAATTGAGTAAATATATCTTTTTCACTTTATTATTCTATATTAATTTGACACTGGCAAACTGACACTTATAGCGCAGAATCCAATCTAAAATGAATTAAATTGAATACAACATATTTATTTTATTCTCAGCAAAGTCTTAGTTTGATGCGATAGTATAAAATATCCAAAAATAATCAAGTATGGGTATATTGGTAGTAGTTAGTATATTACCACTATCTTTAACCGAAAACAAAAATGTAAAATGAAATATCATAACCCCTTCTCAAACTTTTCCAATTTACCGAAAAACTCAGGTCAAGGCAATTGATTGGATCGAACCAACAAAAGATCTATAAACAAGCATGCTTGCCGAACACTCAGCTGCGACCGCAGAAGCAAAAACCATAAAGATACCATCAGGTCGAATTTCATTTGACCAGAACATGGACCAAGGAAAAAATGTGGAAAAAAACACTCCTTCGAGGAACAAACTACTTACCGCTTATGAGTTACCGCGATATGGGAGTTTGAGCTTTATCTACATTGAGCGTTATGTTGGTTTGTCTCATTGGAAAATATGGTTTAAATTAATGGACTTGCTAATTTTGTACGCTGTTTGAGAAAGAAGTACCTCAAAATATATCAATGTAGAAGCTACACACATCTACACTAGTACAGATAAAATATGATCATCATGGGTCAAATGCCAAAAATATCCAAATATTTTGATTGAAACCGACTGGCAAGCACCATGAATCCGCTGATTCATCCATTTATTTGCTGATTTATTTGTCAAATTGGTGGACGTTCACAACACAAGCTTCTAGCTTACCACGGGGCTAGATGTATTGTTGTTGTGTAAGTTGACTGGAAATATTTATTTATTTACTAGCTAGATTCTCAGACCTACTCAAGATGCTCACAAAATTTCATGAGAATCGGTCAAGCCGTTTCGGAGGAGTACGGGAACGAACATTGTGACACGAAAATTTTATATTTAAGAAGATATTTATATACAAACAAATTGCCCATCATCGCGCAAAAATAATAATTGTTAAGTAAAAATGACATGCGCATAGCATAGAGCTTAATATTTGATAACACAAAACTTACAAAATTCCACCTACACACGTGAATACCTAAACCTAAAAAAACAAATTCCTTTTAGATATTCACGTGGTCAACCACAGGGATAACGACCGCAAACTATCTCGGCATAATAGTGTACCATGCGATAGATCATGCTTCCATTGCGATTTTTTCAAAATAAAACTTTTTTCTATCGAAATAAAATACGATTTTTTGCAAAAAAATCTGTCGGTCGCTCAGCAGGGTATGTTTGTGGCTTTGTCGCGCCCACAACATGACAAAAGGCAAATAAGAGAACGTAGGTACGTTGTCCATGATCGAAATTCGAAATACATTCTAAATATCTCACCATTGAGGTTTAAATGGCGTAGAAAACCTCTTTTGTTCGGAGATATAAAGCGGTGGCGATATTAGGATCGTATTATATTTTTAGTTCTAAATTTGAAAAAAGCTGAAAGCAAATTTCGAATGGTCAGTGAAATCGAGGTTTCAGAATCGAATGCGTCGATAATTTTATTTATGTCTTGGCCATCTGAATAAATTGACGGCATTTCTTGTGTTGGTAGACACTAATGTTCTGTTGCAAATAATAATAGGTAGTTATGTCTCATAGTTCATTGTATGTATAATTTTTAATAGCCAATATACTTTGTATGGTGTAGGTGTAAATTAGACAAATAAATGACACTGTTTAATTATTAGAACTTATCCAGTTACCATAACTATTAAAATTATTTCATTCAGATCAAGAGCAGCCTCAGATTTTGACATACTTAATTTAATGAAATTATAAATTTTTGGTAAATTATCAAAATATTATACGATCAATTTAGCTTTACTTTTTATAAGGGTTTACTGAGCAATGTATTCCAATAATTATAAAAAAAATTGGTATTTTATTTACCTGATTAACACACAAAAAAGAGGAAGTGAAAGTGAATACGCTAAAAAAGATTTTGCAATGGAGAAAAACGTAAGCGTTAAAAACAAACAGTTTAAACAATATATTACCATGGCCCATAGATGTACAACAAATTCTTTTTAAGGTAAAATATAAAAAATCTATAATACAAATATTTATCATCTATTATAATATCTCAATTTATCTTAACTTCTAAACCCAACATCCACAATCAAAAACCGTATCAATCACGCTTAAGAAAATCTAAACCCATCTAAAACATATTAATTTCTGCCAAAAACGGCAAGTCATGAATAAAATCTTAATCAGCGGTTAAAAATAAAGGGACGAAATAATTAAAAAGTAAGGTCTCAAAAATAGGCGGGTTATTAATTTTTTGGGTGCGCTTGCGCCTTATGTGGTCCAATTTGCCGAATTGGCGAAGCGCCTTGTCAAATATAACGCGATCCTGGTTAGGGTGACTATGCTTTGAGATCCGTTGTACCAAATAGAAGAAAATTAAGATTAGGAGGTTTTGCTTGTTCATGTCCGTAAGTGGTAACCCTCTGAATCCTTACACGTGACCTCCGGGTGGTGCTAAGAACAGTCTCTGGTGGTAGGCCTTCACCACCCTCTGGGCTGGGCCAGTGCGTAAAACGATCTTTTCGTGTTTCGTAATGTGGTCCGGAGAACCCATCTACCTTGTAGGTCTTCATGCCCCATCTTAGATCACATCGCCACTTTAGATCAGGTGAGATTGTGGTCAAATAAAGGCTTATCCAGCATAAAGAAAAAATAATATCACAATTAGTACCTTATCATTAAAATCAATTTGTATACAAAATTGTGAAACATGTTAGAACTAAACTACCGTATAACAACTAATATGTTAAATGGCAAATATATTTTTTGTTTTTTTTCTATTCTATTCATAATGTAAATTTTAGAGATCCTTAAAGTTGCCTTAAAACCGCCTTACCACATAAACACGGTTTAGACACAGGCGTTCAAAAGTTTTTTAGCAAATGTTATAGATAGATATTTTTTTTTAAACACGTGTCTAACGCGTTTTATGTATTTTTTTGTGGTAAGTGTGTCTTAGTTTAATTTACACAGTGGTTTGACTCGCTCAATCACAGCATAATGCTGAATGATCACCATTTTGTCACATTTATTATTGTTTTTCTGTTTACTTTGAGGTTTATTTGGTTTTTATTTTGTGACAAATCCATACTTATTTATTTATTAAAAAAAGTTTACATTAACAGATATTATAAAAAAATACATTCTGATGATTCTGTATTTTTTTTATAAACATTTCTTTCTTTTCTTTTCTATTTATTGCATCATTATCATTTCAAATGTGATTAAATTAATTTTAAATGTATTTAATTAAAAGGCCCAGATAAAAAATAAATTATAATATTAACAGATTCATATTTTTATCGTAAGCTTTGACAGAAGGGGGGGCTCATAAATGGGATATCTAACAGTGAAGAATTTTTCGCTTCGGACCTAGTTCCTCAATTTAAATTTAATTGCCTACGATTTAACCTTGAATTCTTAATTTATGAGTTATTTCTCTCTACAGGTTGAGTAGATATAATTCTTGCAAAATTTAAAACATGGTCACCCTACATAGTTTAACGGTTTAGAAAAGCGTTATTAATATTTATGGCAACACATAAACGATTGTTTTTTATCTTATTTGTTTAGCAGCGTGGGGTTACAGGTGCCTGCTTTGATCTGCAGCCGCAACTGTATCAAAAACGATATAGCCGAAAAATATGTACCGTACACCGTGAAATTTCATCAAATTTATTGCCGCGCAAAAAGTTAAAAACTTAATTCTACCTCATCCAGTTTTATGAGTATTGAATAATAAGGAAAAAAATTTTAATTCATCTTATTAGACCGAGATGGTCCAAGTTTGATGCCAGGTCTTTCTGAGTTTAATGCAGCTGATTTTATTTATTTGGTCTGAGTGTTTAGTTTAATATATCTATATATTTTTATGTCTATTATATTAACTATAATCTTACCACGGTGCTAGATGTTTTTGTGCGGATTTTCCGAAAATATTTATTTATATATCTAACGGATTCTGGACAAGATAAAGTAATTTTTAATTCAATTTATCGTATCTTCGCATCTAAAAAAATTGCATCTATATATCCACGAACAGAAAATTCCTAGATATAGGTTTTCTACTTCTTCTTCTTCATCACCCTAGTAACGTTCCCACTGCTGGGACACAGGGACTTCAATCTTGACGAGAGAGATTAGGCCTTAATTCACCACGCTGGCCAAGTGCGTGAATGTCACATGTCCTTAAAACTCTTTAAAGTTCTCAGAACATGCCGGTTTCCTCACGATATTGCATTCACCGTTGAAGCACGTGTTTTAGAGCGTACAAAAATTTTTCAAGGAGAAAAATCCAGAGGTGTGTGGCGGGGTTTTGAACCCACGATCTTCGGAATGAAAGTCAAGAGTGCTCCCACTTAGCCAACACTTTTTGGAGGTTTTGTCTGTTCACGTCCGTAAGTGGTAACCCTCTGAATCCTTACACGTGACCTCCGGGTGGTGCTAAGAACAGTCTCTGGTGGTAGGCTTCGGCCGCGGCTTGTCACCACCCTCCGGGCTGGGCCAGTGCGTGAAGCGATTTTTACGTGTTTCGTAATGTGGTCCGGAGAAGCCATCTACCTTCTAGGTCTTCATGTCCCATCTTAGACCACATCGTCACTTTACATCAGGTGAGATTGTGGTCATATGAAGGCTTATCCAGCATAAAAAAAAAAGCACGGATATAGGTTATTTTTTATAAAAAGTACAGAAATTTTCTCATTTTTATTGATTTATGCATATTATAGTATTAGGATTAACAATGGAATATTTACCATGATTTAACGGTTTTCGAGTTTCCCGTTATTATGCGATGTTTTACATAATAAAAAACATAGAATGAGGGTAGACCGCTTTGTCTTCCAACAAAACTATCATACAACTTGCTGGTACTTCAGTTGACCGCGATCATGGCGCGAGAAATTGCGTCGTAATATCGGGAAACTCTAAAACCGTTGAATCATGGTAAATATCCTGTTGTGAATCTTAATGATGTTAATAATATTTATAGTTACAAGAAAATATCCATTGCCAATTAAATTAATGCGATGCGATGGGTGCAAAGCATTTGGAAATCTTTGGTGTATATTAGATGTCTAGAGTGAGTGAATATTATGGTGTTTGACTTAGAGTTTTTTATATCTTTAAAATAATGTGAATGTGTTTTTCTATGTGTAATAGAAAAAGGAGAAAGCATCAAGTAAGTACTAAATCTTTATTAATATAAACATTGATCGCCGAATTGTATGTATGTACTTCTGCATCAAATCGTATGATTTTTTTGTGTTCTTCATTCTTAGGAGAAAGTTTTGAATAAAATATAATAATATCATAATGCTGGATTTTTTTGTCAAAATAAGATTTTATATATTGACATAATAAATTTATATTTTTTTATTTCATCCTGTAGGCTGGCAAAAGTAAATTTACCATACACTGTATGTGTAATTTACCATACAAGTGACTTATGCCCGAGGCTGTATGGCATACAGCCTCGGGCATAAGTCACTTGACCAACCCGCCCTTGGCCAGCGTGGTGAATTAAGGCCTAATCTCTCTAGTCAAGAGAGAAGTCCCTGTGTCCCAGCAGTGGGAACGTTAATAGGGATTATGATGATATAATCTATCTACTAACCCCAAAAAAAGAACGTTAGCCGGGTCAATTTCCATCACTACTAACTATACACTATTGAACTGAATTGGATAATTCTCCATAAATGCAGCTCCCTCCTAAACACGACTATTACCGTAATATCTCTATGAGCCTCGCTTAGTTGGGATAACACTAATTTAATTAAAATCTCATGCTTTGTCAGTAATTGTTACCCCTACTAGTGGAGCTTTTTCTTCATTTTACTTTCATATTGTAAAATGTTGGCATCGACGTATTGTAAAAATAATTAATACGAATTACGAATGTTTTGCTTCATAACATTAAACTCAAAAACTTGTCTGTTGCCAATCCACACTTTAACATCTGTTTAAGTTACTACGAGTACACATCTGATATAATTATATATACACTAGATATTGTTTATATACACAGAATACAATGTAGGAAAAAAAATTAAATTAATAAAACCTTGACGACCTCTGTAGCTCGGTGGGCGAATGTCCGCTTGAGGCGCAAGAGGTTGCGGGTTCGATTCCCGCCGTTGGACCAGATTTTGTACGATCTACAATTTCTGGTTTCGGGTCTAGGTGTTTTCTATGTACCTTATGTATGTATTTACAAAAAAAAATGTATCTATGTAGTATATCAGTCACCTAACACCCATAGTACGCTTATTAGTAAGCTTTGCTTAGTTTGGGGTTAGGTGATGCTGTGTGAGTTGTCCGGAAATATTTATTTTATATTTATTAAAACTTACTACAGAAATGGCCTGAAAAAAACTAGACTAAGTAATAATAAATAAATCCCATGTTTCATGTATGTACTTACACAAATACATTTTAGTAAAACTTGTTGTCTAACATTATACTTGTTCTAAATAGTTCGGACATTTATTTTTTAGTTTTGTCCGTACTATCTACACAACAACACCTAGCCCCGTGGTAAGCTCTAAGCTTGTGTTACGGGTACTAAATATCTGATATACTTAATATAATATACATACATATTTTTACTATACATATTAAACACCCAGACCAAGGAGAAAAGTGCTTGCAGAACATACAAACAATTTTACCCTCGGCGGGAATCGAACCCGCTGAATGTCCGCTTGCAAGAGGTAGCTCGCCCTCCACGCCACTGAGGCAGTCCTTTTTGATATTGACAGGTCGGTCGCCTGCATTCAGGTTTTTAAATGTAAAAATTCTCGTTTCTCGATTCAAACTTGACTCCCTTTACTGAAATTCGAGCTCATAGTTGGGTCTGCTTAGATTCAAGTGAATCTTTTGGGCAGAATCTTTAAATTTTATGACGCCGATCAAACTATTAAACCTATTATGCACCATTATAGCTATTATTAGACGAGTTGCCGAGTTTCAGAGTAATTTTAAGTTTCCATTACTGGAGAGGCCTCAACTATATCATGTTTTGAATGTAAGTAGTTTTTTATAGACCGTTACAGATTGAGCGTAATCTTTAATTGGTCGTTGAAAGTGACTTGTCTAAGTTTTCATATAATGTTATAATGTTATGAGGTAAGAGCATATCTATGGGATATAATTAGATGCTGTGCCTAATTTTATAAAAATATTATGCATAAAAAAATAAGATTGGTGTTTTTGCTTTTTCATAAATTGAAGTAAATGTTCTGCAAGCAAATCTGTTCTTTTTTTCGATTTTTATTAATATCTATATAAAAAGTCATTCATTATTTCTTAATAATAATAAGAATAAAACATAGACATTATTTTATTTACCACAGAAACACACACAAAAATAATACAGACTCATAATCAACATAATTTTTTTTAAATTACAAAATGTATGTTATGTATATATAAAAACACAGTGTGAGCAGGTACGTGTGTGCTACAGCAGTAAAAGGGCAACGGCTCAGCTCTATGTCCACTGGTGTTTTAAGAAGAATAAAAAACATTTATTGGTTAAAGTGATAACAAACAAGAACTTAATATTAATAACGTTACATAGCTAATTAAGTACAATAAACTCTTTATCAGTTATCAGTATCACACACGAAGAAAATACAGAAAAACTTAAAAGCTTCTCATTATTTTTTTTAAAACAGTTTTTACGCGTAGTATGTGATATTTACGATTATTTACCTACCATCAAACAACTACTACCTACAGATTTATCATACAAGTTAAAAAAATATAAAAAATAAAACCAACGAAACATTACATTCTTTATATACTGCCATAAATACTCAACAACGAAACATTGAAAATTACATCACACCGTTCCAGTTACATCATAACTTCCACTCTTATAACATATTCATAAACTTTCAAAAGAAACGCTTTTAATAAAATAGCCCAATATACCCTAATATATTAAACCTTAGAGTTGTCCCTAATTAAGTGGCATAGAATCGAGTAATTTAGGAGGACACAACTCGAGTTTGAATCGCCTTTTTGATGGTCAATAATGATCAGAAAGCTCGACTAGATTTGCATATAACACCTTCTAATGAGGTGTCAAATTATTAATTCTATAGATCTTGACCTGATAAAATAACAATGTAAGAGGTTTCGTTTCTGAAAAGCCGTCCAACATAATTGGACCTTTAGAAAAAAATCGTTACCAACTTTTGGTTTTCAAACTCGTCTATTCTCCTTGAAAGTGTTTATTCTAAGGCTTTATGAGGGGTAACGTTATGTTGGTCTCCTCTTGTGTAATCTTCAGGTATTTAACTGCGACAGTTTTAATTGGTTGTATTTCCCGCTGATAATATAATACATCCGTTTTGTGTAGATTTTCATCTTGATGCCAGTAGGCGGAAACTATTTGAATCAATGTGAGCATTGATGCTAGGAATATATCATGGTGGAACTTAACGTAGTTTAGTTTTTAATGGAAGTGTGTATACCTAGTTATGATATTATAAGTTACCTTCCACGGCGTATCACGCGTTTTATGGACTTTTGTAGTACATCACATTAGTACAAGCTCTGCTTAGTTTGGGGTTAGGTGATGCTGTGTGATTAGTACGGAAATATATATATATATTTTCCGTCTTAATAGGGTCGAATACTTTAAAAGTAATTATTCCGTCATTTTGATTATTTATGGATACACTGCATTGATTTTTCCTTTCTTGTGAGGTGACGCTTTCGTGTGATTATACTTAATTGGTTGTATTGTTATAGTCAAAATATGATGTAGTACTAGTTCATTTTAAGTCAAAATGTGATAAATATATACCCCGGCTCCATTCAAGTAATATCAGCATTAGACGCATAAAAAGTGTATTCAGTGTGAAACATTTGAAACTCATAAAAATATAAGTTGATACCAAATCAATCGAGTGATGCCGAGAGCCGCTAACTAGACGCACGCGGCCATTAGGCCAATGTAGGCTTCTGAGGGAGTAGTGGCGACGGACGCAGTGTACACAATACTCATACTTACAGTAGGACAAGGGCTGTTTAGTTGACTGGCCACGCTCAAACTGACCCTTCGAGTCCAGTTGACCTAACGCATGATTGTAGCAAGCTATCTACTATCTCGTAGAGAAAAATTGTGGATTTGTAAGGTCATGTCTTTCAACTTTTACTAATATAAAATTAATGTGCTAACTAGCTAGTTACAAACAAACATAATATTGTAGACATACGTATATTTTTAAATTTATGTCCTTATAGACAAGAAAAAAAATAGTGTGCGATGCCATATCCGGACTATGGGTATATATAGAAATTAAATATACTACGTCATAATTTGGATTTACACACTAATCTGCTTGCTTAATTTTTGACTTGTTTTATTTATTTATCTTTTACAAAAGTGTTAATCTTAAAATCCAATTCCAATACCTACAAAAATACACAAAGTTTATTAGTGCCATCTATAAAAAATCAGACTTAAGTTCTCATCCCATAAGTTCAAGTTAAGAAATACACTTGTATGATAACTCTCGGTTTTACCGCTGCTAGTTAATATAAATAAAATATTAAATATTGCTGGACGATCCACACAACAACATCTTGCCTCGTGGTAAGTTCTATGTTATGTTACCGGTACTAGAAATCTGATATACTTAATATAATATACATATATATTTTAAAATACACTTTTAACACCCAGAGCAAGTAGAAAGCGCTTGCAGAACATACAAACACTTGACCCCTCGGCGGGAATCGAACCCTCTTGCACCGCAAGTGGACATTCGCCCACAGCCCCACTGAGGCAATCAATATCGCTATCAACCAATTGACCCACTGGTTCGCCTCCACTGTAACACACTATCAGCCGTTTCATCTTCATCTCCTAATGGAGCAGCGATGACTTTCTATAAATTAATAACAACAATCCCAAACTCGCGATGATTGAGATTGTTAATAAGGTCTTCATCCTTGCCTCATAACAATATCGTGTACGTGTTTCTAGCTCTTTTTGGGAACAGGGTTCCGTAGTGACCCATCACTACGAAAAGTCCTAAGAAATGAAAAAATATATATAAATGAAATTAATTAATAAGAACGTTACTTAACTTTTTTTTTTCAATTTTTGTTTTAATTTTCTCTGTAAATAATTTATAACTAAATGTTTTTGTGTGAGTAGCAAATAAATGTTTGCCTATGTCTGTGTCTAAATGGGTTAATTTATAACATGCTTAGGGCTTGGTTCACTGATCCCCTGCGTGAGATCCCGTTAGTGGGATCTTTAGTTATGTTTTTTACGATTTTTGTTCACTTATATCCCCTCGTTCCCTGGCAAATTTTTTTTGTACAATAAATATTATTTCGGAAACTACGAATCTAAAAGAAAAGTGGACAATAATAATGATAGTGTTAATGTCACTACAAACTCTCTGGGCCCACTAAATTATAGTTCATGGATATATGCCCTACGCTTCAAAGGAAAAAAACGTTTTGACTTAGACTTTGACTTTGAATTTTAGTATCAAAACAGTGGATAAACCTTCAACTCCTAGCATGAATTTTAAATCTAAGATGAAATCAAATATACTTACGTTTAATATTAGTTACATACAGAACCCTATGACCCCGACTGTAGCTTGGAATATTTATAAAACGTCCGGTAGATAGGATCTCTTTAATCGAAGCTACTAGCGGCATCGGCATGACTTGTCTCAGCGGAATCTTATTGTTTTACATTATCAACGGCTTCCTCTTTCATAAGCGACGCCCAGCTTCCAAAATTAACCGACCGACTACAGTAGTAATTAAACAGGTCGTAGGTAAAAGGGAAACAAGAATAAGCCTGTGATGAGTTGACTTACTGTAACCAAAGATTCACTCGAATAGCTATAAAGATGGCGTTTCTACGTCCTATAGAAGCAATGATGGTTGGTGATGATTGCTTTAGTAGCGTAGAAGGTTTGCTTGATAACAAGGGTTTGATTCCCGTCGAATGAAAAGTATTTGTATGATTAACAACACATCTTTCTAGGTGTATCCAAATCTGAAAGTTAAAAAAAACCGATAACTTGTGTATGTTGTCAGTGATGACTAATATCCGAAATGTGGTGGTTCTATAATCATTTACTTATTGTTCCCATTTCAATAACAGTCATTTTGGATAATTCATATTTTTTACACTTCAAGTAAAGACGTCGGCGAAGCCAAAGCCGCTTTGTTGTGCCAATTTGTGAAATCTTGTTGTAAAATCATAATACTTTTTTAGTGATTAGTTTAATAAGTTGGCTATAATTTTCTTTGTTGCACTAATTTGAAGTGGAACGGAAACTTAACAAGATGGCGGCTTTGCTGAATTTAATTTATTATCATCATAAGACTGCTTTAAGGGCGCATTGGATGCCGGTACAATTGCGGAGTTTATAAGTTTAAAGTTTATACATAAAAAAATGACAAGATGTTTGAGATAACCGTTTTATCGTAAAACATATTTTATCAAAACTGAGTATTTGAGTTCAGTTAATTTTATTTAACACTGCTTATATAGGGTACAAATGCTGTTTAACAAGCTCTAAAGCTAAATAATCCTACCCATTTTAAAATAGTAAAACCGTTAACTACCATTGAAATTGGTAAGAATTACCAAACAAAAGCAAATTAATTGCTAAAAAAAAGTTATATTTTCAAATCGTTGTTACAATCACATTGTTACATTGTTAAAAGGGTTTTTCAATTTTCAAATTTGTATGCGACTTTATTTATAAAACTTATAATGTACTATCACCATTTTTTTAACGCAATGTTAAGAAACCCGCAAAAAGAAACTAAACCTAACCATACAAATCGGTGATAGGATCACCCCTTAATCTTTGCCTTGATGTTCAAAGCAATTCCTCCCAGAAAATGCAGAGCAAATAAATAATTAGTCATTTAGATCAAAAAAAAACTTATAAACGCTTTCGTCCCATTTGTACATCACAAGATGATTGTACATCTCCAAACTTTAATGCGATATGATTTTAAGATTTTGTTATTAAATTAAGAAAGCGAAAACAGGTGGCCAGTGTTTTTGAAAGCGCAAGCAGATGGACTAAACAAAATACCTATTTTTTCATTTAGTCCTCATGTCCGGACAAATCCATCAACACAAAGTAACTTTCCTTCTTGTCCGACGAGTATATACAAGCTCCAGTTAAATACAATAATAAAATTCAAGCAATGCAAAGCACAAAGTTTCTCTTCCTGAATATTCGAAATAGCAATCTAGCATTTTCTCCCATAACCGTAACTTTAGCAAGAATTTACATCAGTTCGCTATTTATTGCCGCAATCAACCGAAATTAATTGTTTTGCACGTAAAACTAATTGCTGTTTAATTCATGTTTTCCGTTCTACAAATAAGGTACTTATTCGCATAGCATTGGGAACAATAAATTGTCTTCGAATCGCATTGTTACACTGAAAAATAAAATACGGTGCGCTACTTGTCACGCGACAAAACCTATTCATTCACAATTTACACCATATCGCCTCCCATGCCAAAAGGGATTAACTGCCTCTCAGAATCAAACAACTGTAAACTTTTTCAGTCATTGATAAAGTTCTATTTACGCTGTTGTATATTCAGAGTACAATGCAAACAAAACGCCTAGCGGTCTTGCACAGTAAAGAGACAATAATGTTGAACAAATGATCAACTCGACGCCACAAAGCTGCGAAAAGATAAAAGGAATTACACGGAATTTGGAGGCGTGAAGGCATTGAGGCTATATTTTATAAGCGACGATTTGAGTTCAAGTGGTCTCTAAGGACATTAAAATCCACAATGAATGGACTAGAAGTGGCCAAACAATTGACTAACAGATGTTGACGGCGCTAAGCCTTTGAGAAGAAGTCAACTTGTTAGTTTCTTCAGTTGGCAGAATGGACAATGGTGAAAATTAATGACCATTACTTGCTGTTTACGGACGAGACATGACGTGTGCTTACAAGCTATTGATATTTTTGATGCGGACAGTACTATCTTCCTCATAGTATTCTTATATAAAACAATGGGGAAGATACAGAATACTTACCAATAACCATTATTTATGAATTGAATCATGAAAAACCAGTCCAGTATTTTCGGAAGAAGGAAAGGTACTTTATCTGAGACGGAACGTCTCTTTATATAGTGACATGGCAATAATATGGAGAAAATAAGTTAGATTATTGATAAAATCAAAATGATGATTTCAATGAAAATTGCAGTTCATCTTACATAAATTAATATTTAATTCAATAAAACTGTGCTTTTTAAATTATGGCCTGCATACTGTAAAATAGGTGATACATATATTTAAAAAATGCCACAATTGACAAACAGTAAACTTAATATTCAGAAACAAACACAATGCAATTGCGTAACGAATAAGTGTTGTGTGGTTAAGTCCTAAGGTAGAAAAAACCTTATCTTGTGTGCTACCTTTGTCTATGTACAATAATAATATGTCAAGATACATTTTCTACTAATTTAATAACAAAAACTGGTTATCTTTAGAAAACCCGTTACCCAATTCTCAAGAATAGGTGTACTTTTATGTAATGATGACGCATTGAAATATCAATCGTACAACCGAACCTTGTTAAGGAGGTGTTGTTCATCTTATCGATAATCGGATTTAAAGTGTTGTTATCAATACTAAGTTCTCAGTATACATGGAGTAATTTAAACTTAGATCTGAAACTCAATAGTTTTAAATAAGCAAACTTTGCCGTTTTATTCGTTTTAAATAGTTGTTTTTTGTATTAAATCCTTATTAAATGCGAAAGTAACTCTGTTTGTCCGTCTGCCCGTCTTTCAGGGTTTTACGCAAGTACTACTGAACTGATTTACATGGAACTTAATACACAGATTCACTAGTATCTAAAAAAGAGCATAGGTTACTTTTTACCGTTGTAAAATTTGTATGTTGTTCCGCGGAAAAATTAATTATAATGAGGTGTACCGCGGATTACTGATAGAACTATCATATTTTATACTTAACGTTGTCTGACTTTTCGTCACAAAGGTCCATTGAGGAGATTAAACTGCAGTAGTTGTATGTTCTTCACGTCTTTATTCTTAGATCTGAATGCTATCTATGAGTAATTAAACATCTTGAGAAGTACCAATCACTGCTTTTGTATAAAGATAATAAATAAATAAATAAATATTTCTGGACAATTCACACAACAACATCTAGCCCCGTGGTAAGCTCTAAGCTTGTGTTACAGTACTAGACATCTGATATACTTAATGTAATACATACATACATATTTTTTATTATAATAAACGAATGGCATGTGGCATTGCAAAGAGAATATGAGGTATGTTACTTCTTAAGCTTTAGAGAATCTGTGTAACAAATTTCAGCCAAATCAGTTCATTAGATCCAGAGATCCCAGACACAAACAATCTCTTAAACGTTACCTCTTTTTAATATTAGTATAAATTCGCAAACGGATTACAAGGTTCGCCGTAAACTCAGACGTGTATAAGACGAATAATTACTCAGTTTCCAACTGTGTTTTTGTCGAACCTATTTATTCATTTTACGGCTGTGTTTTTGGCGGATGAGTTTCACATCTATCCTTCTAATGAAACTGACGCGAAATAGTAGATTATCATATATAACTGTTGGACTTCCTCGGTCTTCGTATCTCGAGTCAATATTGACGGGGCGTGGGCGGCGCTCGCTGGGGACTCAATGGAACTGAGTACAGACGAGTATGATTCTAGCACACGGTAACTGTACACTGGTGTCTAAACAATCTGAACTAATTTCAGCGATTCTCCGCCATTCATTTTAAAGACGGGATTTACTAATGTAATTTTTGTAAAATGTAGGTTTTGGCAACAGCAAGTAAACACTATTGTCTTTCGCTCTCGGAAATAAAAATTCAATACTGCGCTAAAAACCCTTAGATCGTTTCAAAAACACAAGCAAAAGTGATATAGTGACTCGCGGCAACACTTCTCAAGATTTCTACGCAATAAACAATCAAGATCAGGAAAATTTAATCGAAACTACAGAAGAATTTTGGAGGTTAGAACATCAATTTACCAAAAGACAACAACAACTTTGACAGCGGTTCATAGCACCAACAAAAAAATAATTAACAACTTCCGTCAAGTAAAGTGCGTTCAAAAACATCAACATCTGACATATTGGGAGTTACCAACTACGAAGCAGGGTTACCATCTTGAGGAAATTTCCCCAACACTAAGGTAGAATTTAAATAAAAACCACCAAAATGAATATGGAAGATTTATTAGATAAAATAAAAGAACAAATGGAAATACAAACCGAAAAAATTACAGAGGCCGTCACAAAAAATGTGTCAGCTAACATCGATCAAAAATTAAATAAGATCATTGAGGAAAACCAAAATTTGAAGTTAGAAGTAAAACATCTGCAAGATAAAATTAAGTCTATGGACATAGAAAAAAGAAAGACCAACCTGCTACTTTTTGGAGTCAGTGAAATACAGCATGAAGATTTGATCCAACGTGTGCAAACAATAATCGAATCAGAAACAAATTCAAAGATAGCACCGTACGAAATCAACAAAGCCTACAGACTAGGAATAAAGAGTTTAAACACACGCCCAATTCTAGTAAGCTTTACGTCTATCTGGAAAAGAAACGAAGTCCTAAGGAACAAAAACAAATCAAACTCAGGAATCTACTTCAAAGAAGATCTGTCAAAGGAAACTTTAGAAAAACGGAAAGAACTTCTACCTAAACTGAAAGAAGAAAGAGATAAAGGGAAAATTGCATATTTTAAAGGAGACAACTTAATTATTAAGGAGCCTAAAGAAGCAACAGGAGACAAAAGGAAGAGGAACAGTCTAGACTCCCCAAATACATCACCTAATCAGGAATCAACAAAGGCGCCTAAGAAAATTAATAAAACAAATATGCTCGACTATATGGGACGCGGACGAACGGCATCTCTGGGTTCTGAGAAGACAAAAAACAAATAAAAGACATCGACAACCGGAAAGCACCAACTTCAAACATAACAAGTACTAACACACAAATAATGAAAAACACCCCAAGCCGGCTAGTCACCGTGGGGAAAGAAGACTACAACCTTCCAACTGCAAAACCAAATCTGAGTCAAAACACAATACCTACAGACAATAGAGATTATTTATACTACATAGCAACGTATAATACACTCTCGCTGAGGACCGAAGATAGCCTAAAGGAATTGATCCTAGCGTTGGGAAATATAAAGTGGACTGTTATTGGACTCAGCGAAGTGAGAAGATTAGGAGAAAAAATTGAACAACACGACCAATTTATCTTTTACCATAAAGGAGAGACGCCAGGAAAACACGGTGTTGGGTTTCTCATCAAAAAAGAAATACAAAACCACATCGAAGAAATAATTGGAATATCAGAACGTATTGCAATACTAAACCTGACTATCAGGCAAGAAAACTGGTCAATAGTGCAGATTTACTCTCCAACAGAACAATCAACAAATACAGAAATAGATTCATTCTACTCCAAACTAAACAACGCACTGAAAGAACACACATACAAAAACCTGATAGTGATGGGAGACTTTAATGCACAGATCGGTGAAAGAAGAAAAGGTGAAGACATTATTTTGGGACCTCACTGTTATGGTAAAAGAACAAGAAATGGCTCAAAATTAATAGAACTGGCCTATGAAAACCATCTCACAATACTAAATACTCAGTACAAAAGTCGAAAACACAATAGATGGACATGGGTGTCTCCAGGTGGACTGTACAGAAATGAAATTGACTACATTTTATCAAACAACAAACGAGTATTCGAAGATTGTAGAGTTATCAAAAACATTAACTTTAATAGTAACCACAGAATGGTCCGAGCAAACTTAAAGCAGCAGTCAAATAAACATAGGCCATACAAGATGTTAGCTAACACAAGCAATAGAGTAGTTTCATCGGAAGATTTAAAAACGCAACTTCAACAATTTACAGATTCGATAAATACACACAAGTTACAAGATACGTATGACAAACTATTAGAAATAATAGATAAATCAGCTAAGACAAGCTTGGCAAATAAAAACACGGACAAAACAACCTCAGAGATGACTCTGAAACTTCTGGACAGAAGAGCGAATCTATTAAAAATTAATGGAAAGACAAAAGACATAAGAAGTGAAATAGCTTACCTTAGCAAACAAATAAAGAAAAATATGAGGAAGGACAGACAAAAACATAGACTTAAGACATTTGAAAGCTACATAGCAAAAACAGGAGGTACTAAAAAAGCTAGAAAAGTCTTAACCAACAAAAAGGAGTGGATTCCTAAGTTGCAAAATGCTGCGGGAAATAATATAACAAGGAGACCAGACATACTAACCACAGCCACAAATTTCTACAAGGACCTATACTCAAAGAAAATAAATCTAAAAGAAATCGATCTATCAGACAACAATACTGTACCAGTCATATTACCTAGAGAAGTAGAAAGAGCAATGGCAACACAAAAGAGAGACAAAGCCCCTGGACCTGACAAAATAAGCAATGAGCTCTTGATAGAACACAAAGACCAGTTCGTTCCTATACTAACACACATATTCAACGAAGTCATCAAGAATGAATTTATCCCGGAGCAGTGGTCTACATCAATCATAACTCTCCTACATAAAAAAGGTGATAAAAATAACATAAGTAATTACCGACCAATTAGTCTTATGTCGAATATCTACAAAATCTTTGCCAAAATAATTTTAAACCGAGTAACGAAAAAGCTTGATGAGAACCAACCAAGAGAACAAGCCGGATTCAGGAATGGTTACTCAACAATAGATCACATACATGTAGTTAAACAAATCATAGAGAAAAGTAAGGAATTTGATTTCCCCTTCTATTGTTGCTTCGTAGATTACTGTAAAGCTTTTGACACACTTGAGCATGGAAAAATCTGGAACGCTCTTAAAAACCAAGGGATTGAATACAAATATATAAGGATAATTAAAAACATTTACAGCAACAGCACTGCCAAAGTGAAACTGGAAAAAGAAGGGAAAGAAATACGAATTGAAAGAGGGGTACGTCAGGGAGACCCACTATCACCTAAACTCTTTTCAGCAGTTCTAGAACAGATTTTCCGGACACTACGCTGGGAACAATATGGCATTAACATAAATGGAGAAAAACTAACCCATCTAAGATTCGCTGATGACCTTATAATATTTTCACATACGAAGACGGAACTAACACAAATGCTAATGGATTTAGATAAAGAAAGTCAAGAAGTCGGCCTATCTATGAATTCACTCAAAACCAAAGCAATGACGAACAGCAAAGAAGACCCAATTAAAATACAGAACAACACAATTGAATACGTCCAAGACTACACATACCTGGGACAAGTAATTTCACCTATAGATCAAACTACAAAAGAAATAGAAACCAGAATAGGAAACGCATGGAAAAGATACTGGTCGTGTAAAGAAATTATGAAGAACCCTGAAATGAGTGTGAACATAAAAAGGAAACTTTATAACACATGTATACTCCCGGTGCTAACATATGGATGCCAGACATGGGCTCTCACGAAAGCGCACAACAAAAAGCTAGAAGTCTGTCAGAGAGCAATGGAAAGGAGTATGTTAGGCATTAAGAAAATTAATAAAATACGCAACACATCTATCAGGAGTATAACTAAAATACAGAACGTCACTTACGTTATAAAGAAACTCAAATGGAGATGGACGGGACACACTATACGCGGTTTAGACAAATGGAGCAAAATCATCGTAAACTGGTATCCTAGAGACAAAAAGAGGAAACGCGGAAGACAATTTAAAAGATGGGAAGATGAAATAAGAGAGACAGCAGGAAAGACATGGTCTAGAACTGCACGAACAAGAGAGGAATGGAAGCAGTTGGAAGAGGCCTTTGCCAAATCTGGGCAAACAGATGCAATAGAAGTTGCCGATGTCTAATTTTAAAATTTTCATGTAAACATAGTTAAATATCTGAATAAAGGCTTTATTATTATTATTATTATGATAAGATATAAGCTTATAAGTTTAAGTATAGTCTGTTTCTTTTAGTGACTCAATATGTTTATAATAATTTTTTTTGATTAAGCAACAGAAGATTCCAGAAGACACCTTCTATCCTGAAATAATAAACATTATGTATTATTTTAGACATAATCGATGATCCTTTATTATTGATGATTTCAATTCTTTTAATTAAATTAAATAGTTCTCACTTTTCAACAGCACGTCAAGCAGCTTGTGGCATCATGAGCAAAGGAAAATCATAGAAGCATTTAGAGAGATAAAAAGATATGATATTATTTCGCCTTTGTGCGACGCGTGTGATCGAGTAGAGCTTACAAATTGCATCCAGCTTCCAAGTTCTAAGTGTTTATTTGGTGTAAGTATAGGTTAGTTGACTCAGTTGAAGATTGTTGCGATAGTAAAGCTATGAAAGTACTTACAAAAATCATTTTTACTGTCAACATTGTGAAACACTATTGATAACCTTGTGATTTTAAATGTATTGATTTCCAAAATACAATGACAGAATTAAAAGCGAAATTACGGTGCTATTATTGACTCTGAAGCTGTTTCTCGTATAAATAAAATTTCAAAAAATTTGGTAAGTGTGTCATGGACTCATACAACAAGGGTTCCGTGTATTTATAACAGTTTTTTATAACCATAATTATACACTATTTGTATTGGAATTAAAAAATATTGCAAGAAGTTGCAGTCAGAGCGGTCATCCAACTGACCACCACTTTAAGAAACATCAATATAATTATTAAATACCTAATCCATAAATACATATAATTAATTTATTTATTTATTTGGTATCAAACCGCTTTATTAATAAATATAAATATATAAAATATAACATGAATAAATAACACCAGATTTTAAGAAAAATTAAAACTAAGAAACTTAGTTCTAAGTATGGGGAGCCACAAAATTTCTTATTATTTTTCTATTTATGTGTAAAAATCTTCCACAAAATACATCTTATTACTAAGTTTAAACTATTTATAGTGATCCGTGTTTTTGCTATTTGGCTACGGAACCCTAAAAATAATAAAACTTTGCTGGATTAATCATCCAGAACATTTAGCACTGTTGTTAACATATAACTTAGGTATAATTATAACGGGTTCAATATTAAGTTATATAAATATATATAATGTAATCTCAAATAGTGATTTAAGATTACATAATAATACATTTTAGTTTACGTAAAAAATCATTTAAGCCGTAGGACGCCAGCACAAAACAAATGTGGCTATTGATTGTTATTTTTAAGTTAGTCTGTAAGCATTGGTGTGTAATAAAGATATTATCTATCTATCTATCTATAGGTCAAACAACACAACAACATTAAATCAACTCAACTCTTCTACCAACAGCCTAAACTTCTAATCTTAGAAAATAAACACACAAATCCACACGTTTCCTATCAATGGTCCCGCGACTGAATGAAATTCCTATAGCAGTGTGCCCCTGACCTTGTCCCGGCCGTGACCCTATTATCGGGCGTGTATCCCCCGCCCTACAAACAGGCTATTTAGGGACTGATAACACCAGAATAAACAGAGGTAAAGTGGGGCACGGCAAGTATTTTTGAATGGCAGCTTGAATTGCGAAGGTAGACAGGAAGAATGAAATAAATAAGAATAGCTGTACAATTTATAATGTTTACGTAAAATAATACGCGTAGCAGCGATTGGTCAATTTGTATATGAGTTTTCCTATGCAGTTTTAGTTCATCGATTATTATTATTATTAAGAATACTTTATTGCACATGAAAATACAGAGTTGTTCAAAAGGTGGGCTAATCTAGGCTGGGGTGTGGTAATCTTAAAGTTATTGTATAAAATAATACATTACTAAAGCCGTTGATGATTTTATCTACTAATTTTATTAAACTTTTAGTAAATTGATAATATCTATTACCAATTTAATAACGATCGATCAATTTACGATTCATATTATATCAAGTGACATAAGTTAAATTACAAAATCATTGGTTAATTAGGTTAAGGTTAAATAAAATTATTTTTTCATACACACGAAAGAAAGAAACAGTACAATAAGAAAATAGAAACTAACTAAGAATGCGTAATAGGCGGTCTTTTTACTGTTAGCTATTTCTTCTGGACAACCGTGGACAACAGCCAACAAATAAACGAACTCTTAAAATTATAATATTGTTTTTGAGTGTCGTGTATTAAGTTACTTAGGAATGAACTTACTCGTATCATTCTAAACCAACCCTAATGCGTTTTCAGAATGTTTCAATATAAGATGTGTTTGTGTATTTTTTTTATACATTTATCTGTTGAAATTTTTTAAAATATACGTCTTTAAGAGCTCGATAAGAGACGTGAGGAGCTCAAGGCCAGACCATCGGTGGCCATATCCTAATCATATGTAAATGGGATTTAACATGTCCAACATGCTCTCGTACCTTCACTAACAAGGTTGGGTATTCTAGCCACCAGAGAGCACATGAAAGGATACTACAGTTACATCCACAGTTAATGTTTGTCTATGAAAGCCAATTATCGCAGTCGCTGAGGTCGAAAACGGCCAAGACTACATTATTATTATTATTTGTGGGAACTTTTAAATAAATATAATAAGATTTTGCTTCAAAACATAACAGTACCTAAATCATTACACAGAACCTTAGCTTCATTACTTGAAATAATTAATCCTACTTCTATTTCCGTACACTGACAGATATATCTCCACCACAGGCACTAAACTCTTCACAATTTGCACAAGTAATTAAAAGCACAATCCGGCTTGACAAAAACTTAAATTAGATGTAACATTGTTAGGATATAATGGTTCCTTACGCAAACCACGAATGCCTTCGAAGCTTTCATTCGACAATGTAACAGAATTAGGGTGACAGCGTACAGCCTTGGGCTAATCCTGCCATAGATATTTGTAGATAGCTCGTTTGTTTTGTAAGTTTTTCTACAAGAAACAAATTTATTAGGCAAGATGACTACATAAAAAGTGGGTATTCTGTGTTGAGGCACAAAGGAAGGATATAATAATGATAAAAATTACGAATAACTATGAACGCTTTAGTATAGGCCTTTTAAAAATATAATTAATGAAGTATTTGACGAACAATATTATAACTCCCAATGCTAAATTATGGAAATTATTATTTATAAAATCAATGACTCCAATAACAAATGAAAACTTAATTGCTTTAATTCAGGGGATGTACTAAAATCAAGAATGGATGACTTCATTATCAAATCATCAACTATCAATGCGATCATTGATAATGATGTTCAAACATGTTTACATATTTTTTGTGATTTAACAGACAAAATCAGAATCAATCAAATGTTTTGCTTATAATTTTGTGATTTTTATTTTAATAACACAAAATTATCAAAACTCCTGAATCGTTTTTATCTTTGGGAAAGGGGCGTATGAGGTACATTCCAGATCGTTCTTAATTAGCTGAGTTTGCGACCAAACCAAAATCTATTCATTTTAAAAACTGCACCAACGGCAACACCAATTATCCACTGTGACAAAAGCAGCTCAAAAATCTGATAACAAGGTTTGTTTACCCACTTAAAACCAACAAACGTAATTATTCCAGCAAAAGTAACAATATAGAATACAAAACGTGATTACAACAAAGGATGCGTATACAATAAGACCTCTAAAGAATCTCGGCGTCCATTGAGCAGGAAATAAACAAATACCAAAAGAACTTTAAAGAAGTCCTTTGTTGCTTATCAAAAGTATGACGACATTGGATAAGATTAGCCTCGGAGGGATACTGGATAGATGGTAAAGGTTTTATGCCATATTTTAGCAATTTTAAACACTACCTCTTTAAAAATGTCGTAAAGGTAAATAATCTTTTTATATAATTGTAAGAAGTTGTAGTTTTGAGCTATTCTTATTAAAAACTTCTTTGTAAGAATATGACATAAAGAGTCTCAGTTCAATTCAATTTATTTTAATTGGACTCTGCACTTGAAGCGTAAGTTTGCCAGTGTCAAGTTAAATCAAATATATAAAATTTCCATGTCACAATGTCAGTTACCGTACTCCTCCGAAACGGCTTTATCGATTTTTAACTAATTCTATATGCGTATTCAGTAGGTCTGAGAATCAGCTACTATCTATTGTTCATTTTGCAAAACAACGTTTGCTGGGGTCAGCTAGTAAAATTATAAAGTAAAAAACATGTTAGTCAGTTAAACGCAATATTCCGTCTTTTGTTTAATTTTTTTTCTAAAGTGTCTGAAATATTCTATTATTATTTATATATAAATAAATAAAACTGACGAAGTAAATGCTTGATTTTTCTCCGACTCCTTCAACAATAATCATCATTATTTTCTTAATTCTTACACATCCTTAACAAACTGTACACTAAGAACCTACCTCTGTGAACTGTGGAGCAGTTATTGCTGAAAACTACACAAAGAACCGTTTTGTAGCTTTTGTTTTTTTTTATGTTTGATAAGCCTTCATTTGACCACAATCTCACCTGATGTAAAGTGACGATGTGGTCTAAGATTAGGCATGAGGACCTATAAGGTATAAGTATACAGTGAACATAAGGACAGACAAACACAGCGGGTAACTTTAATTTATATTTCGTTTATGTAGGTACCGACAAATTTTAATGTTGTCATATAAACAATAATATTTTTAATAAAAATCGGTTTGTTATTTATTTTTGCTGGTTATATTAAGTACTTTGGTAACCTAAGCCTAAAATATATAGAATATATTTCCTACCATAAACACTTTGGGATCAATTATACTCCGTTTTATTCTACTAGTAATAATAATAACACAACAGCCATAAACACCAAAATTACAATCCCCAGAACAACATCAAAGTCACAAATCACTTCCATAATTACCCCAATAAAATGATCATGACCCCAAGTCATTTGAATCATATTACTCCGAATCGGAAGCTGGTCAATAGATACAATCATCATTGCATCATCAAGCGTCACCGGATGTGGCCATTAACCGACTGATCAACGGAGCAAGTTCAACAATTAGCTCAAGAAGCCATGATTAAAGTGGAAAGTATGGTTGGAATGTATAGAAGTATTCTTAGATGATTATAAAATGACAAAAATTTGGTACATAGTTATTTTATATTTCTAGGTAAATAATATTTTAATTAAAATAAAATTGTATGATAAAATGTAGTTTTTTTATCCAAAAGCTTTACAATATTTTTCGATAGTATAATTTATATAGAGATAATAATTTAGTTATAATTTAAAACTAAACTATAATATTAATTTTTATTTTCTCACTAAAACTACAACTTCCGCTAAATACGAGGGTTCGTTCACCGATGGTTCTGTGTAAATAAATCAATAGTTTATGCACCATAAGTATTAAAATATATATTACGAAGATAATTTGTAGGAAAATGGAAATGGAAATGGGAAACACACAAAAAGATTCAGTAACGGCTACTCATAATTTATCAATTAATGACCGCATGTAGGTATTTTCCATTGATAACAATGTTTATTTTCAATACGTACTAAAGATTTTATTTAGATTTAATCTCATAACTTTAATTATGCATGCTGTAATTAGGAGCCATGCCTTACTTGAGTTGTGCTCCATAAAATTTAATAGACTAAGAAGCTCCTTCTAAGCATTACAACATCACTCCAAGTTCTCAAACACAGCGACAAGTCGACCAACAAATTGAGATTAATTCAAGACTGCACTCGAGCAATAATCATTTACTCGCTCATTGAGATCATAACCGACTATATTATTGTCTTGTTAGGGTCGGTTCACATTGAGACGTGGCAAGGCGCGACTCTTCTAAGATGAAATACCTCTTCTTTACGTCACAAAAACAAGTTTAATTACTCAAAATTGCTGTACGAGACGCGGCGCGACGCTGAGCCGCGCGATGCATCACGACGCAGCGGTATTTCGATATAGTATCTCGCCGGTGGGCGTTTTCTGCATGAAGATGTCTGTTTCGCGATGAAACCGCCTGCGTATCACTGCGGAGCGATATTTTTGGCCACTTCTAGTGTCTCGCGATTCTCTGTTTGAACTGACCTTAAGTCTGTCAGTTCGCTTGAAATTACGAGTTTTGTTATTTACTGCGACGTGAAATTAGATTGGTTTTAATTTTGCTTCTGGAGTAAATAATTAATGTCAGGTTTGGTTCGTGGTCATGGGCGAAGGTAACGATAGTTATAGCTATTGGTCGATCGTTTATTAGTCGCATTTTCTTCCTACTACAAAAGAAAGAAGAAATTGTTACTGTACGTAAAATACTTCGCCATATTAAATGTCCCTCTAAATTTTGTAAAGGATAATTGAATTGAATTTACAGGGTGGAATAAAGAGAATGGGTGCTTGATGGAAAATACTTTTAATAATTTATCTAGCTTATTTTACTGAAATTTTCAGAACATTTTTTGTCTTGTTGAAAGGTATAAGGTTAGATTTCTTAATCAATAATCAGCAAGAAAATAATTATCTTCAATAAGAAATAGAATAATAGCAAACGGACTTTTATAGAGACTACTGCAGGGAAATGGGGGAGGCCTTTGCCCAGCTGTGGGACATAATCAGCTATAAGAAAAAAAATAGAAATCAACGATATTCATTGAATTAAAGTACTCCGTACTCAAGAAAACTCTAAAAGGGCTAAGCTCGCCTTTCTTCATGGCCTACGTTACTACTAAATTTGTATTCGTTTTGTGTACAATAAATAAATTATGAATTATATTTGAATGTAGAAAGTCAAGCAAACCCGAATACACCTACTGGTCATAGCTAGTGTAGCGCAACAGTGACGTTTAACCCCTCAACTGCCGGCGAGCCCATGTGGCGTGTTTATAAATAGCCCGTTTTAATTGCTAGCAATCTTAGACCATGAAAACGACGATGCTATTAATAAACTTGAATGAATTCAATTGACAGCAACATTTCTTATGTCATTGAGTATGGCAATAAGCTTCTTCACTTATTTTTGTAATTAAATGTAATTTTTAAATGTTTTGTTTGAATTTATTTTATAAGTAGGCTATTAAATAATGTTATTTTTTATTGTTTTGACAGTCAGTCAAGCGATATCAGGCGATTAACATATTTAAAAATGATTTATTGTGCCTTATAAGTTTCCTATTTTTCGGCACAGTTACATACAAGCGCCATTAGACGATTGTGCCTAAATATAGGGATATTCTAAATTTCTTTAGAAAAATTTAGACGAAGTAACGTTTAGGATAAGATAACGTAGCTTACTAGCGACACCTTAAAGTGGGCTTATCACTTTGTACAAATATAAAGGTTTTTTTTTTTTTAATTAAATTTTTTAAATTTACCCTTTTATAATTGCAAATCAGTAATACAAAGCAAATATAATTAATTGCAATGACCCATATTTATATTAAATACATTTTTTTTATGCAGAATACTACTATCGGAATGAATGCATTATTTACATATTTCATGAAAATAACAACGCAAGCTAAAGCTTTCAAAAGTTGATTTTCGAAAAAATTTACACGCAATTTTATTAAACTGACCTTGTTAACTCAAATGCGCACGTTAAAGATATTTGTCAATGATAACACTTTCTCAAACCCGTTGCCAGGTATGTACAAGGCATCAATTAAAGTCCTCATTACAATTCATTCACAATTACTGCCGAATTCGAACATTGACGTGACATAACAGGTTTTTAGGTTTCGGCACAACGGTGCCGAGTTGTTCGTGTTTTTGGGACAAGCGAGAAGCAAGCAGGGTACACTAGCACTGAACGGGTTAAGTTCATTGTACGGTTTTGTTTTTTTTTATGCTGGTTAAGCCTTCATTTGACCACAATCTCACCTGATGTAATGTGACGATGTGGTCTAAGATGGGACATGAAGACCTACCTAGAAGGACTGTTACATCTTCATTGTTAATTATTTATTAATAAAGACGGTTACACCATATACGAGTTAAGTCAATGGTTCAAATATAGAGAAATCTTGGTCAGTCAGACAATGACAGTTGTCAGTTGAATTGATAGCAATCAAGTAAAATAATTCTACTTGTGAAAACCACAAGTAGTACCTACTTATTTAACTTTTTGGCCCATAAACAAATTAATTGATACATTAATAAATAAACAGTATTTACAAAGATAGATTTATAAGAAACAGCTTTTATTGAAACTTATTTATTCATGATATTTTGGTTATAGAATAACAAATATATTTGGTAAAGAGAGAAAAACGTTTAAAGGTAAAACACATAAAATAATACTTAGATAAAAAACATATGTAGCTTTTTTTACTTAAAAAATAATGATACTTGTAACAACTATTAACGTGTAAAAAATAGTGTCTAGAAGATCTCGACTTTTGCTTACACTTTTTTTCATGAGCATCCCTATACATTCCCACTGCTGGGACACAGGGACTTCTCTCTTGACGAGATATATTAGCCTTAATTCACCACGCTGCGCTGGTCAAGTTATACATAACACTACTAATTCAATACATAATACTTGTAGTCGGTACATTTTTGGTTAATATTTTACAATCATAAGCCCAGTGTACTCAAGACTTTATCCGTATTCCTTGAACTTCACGTCCGGAAACTTTAATAAATACAGTTTTTTTTACATTAAGAATGTAAGCTCACATACCTGAAATAGCAGATAATATCGATATATTTGTTAATAAGACGCCTTTATTTTAATACAAAAGTTATCTTGTGATGCGAATAATGTTGATCAATTTAATTTTAATGAAGATGTGAGGCAGCAAAACAGAAAATTAACCGTAAATAACGGATATTTACTTTAACTTACGGTGAGTTACGGTGACCTTAATTGATTACCGAAAATTACTTGACGAAGTATTGACAAATTAATTATTGATAAACGTTATTTAAAATTGTACTTAATTCTGTTTTTTTAACAAGTATTAATTTTTGTGTAAATTAAGCTCGTTTTTTGTAACATACCTACGTAATATGGTCAAATAAAGTGTTTATTAATAAAAGTCAAATGACGCATTTTTCAAAAGTGTTTGACACAAGTAGTTCCAAATTAGTTCTATCTGACTTTCGATATTTGACTAAATATATTTATATATTATATAGATATAGATACTTTACTTCCTTATTTATTATATAAAAAAATATAATTACCCTGCAGTATGTATGTATTTTTTTTCAATTTG
The DNA here is from genome assembly GCA_929108375.1 of Gymnoscelis rufifasciata. Lineage (NCBI taxonomy): Eukaryota > Metazoa > Arthropoda > Insecta > Lepidoptera > Geometridae > Gymnoscelis > Gymnoscelis rufifasciata. Next base: position 2,065,206 of record OV815302.1, on the reverse strand, counting down.
TATCGTGTTTTATTATTAAACCAAGCTTCAAGTTTTCCCAAAATCTTAATAAATACACAAAATCAAACACAATTATACAATATTTAATGTTGTGAGATACCATCAGAAAAATAGCAGCTACTTTAAAATAAAAATTTGGAATTATTTTACGCATTTATTACTAACAATCAGCGAAATATAACTCTCAAATATACCATTCCAGTAGCCGAAGGTTAAAACAAAACAAACCATGTTTGTACGGATGTCAATACTGACTTTAGACCCGTTGACATAAAAGTCAATACCATTTGACATAATGTCAATGATCTCACAGCGGAAGATACGGGTTGAATTACATTTTTACATGTGGAACCATTTCGTTAGAAAACAAACATTTGTCATCGACATTTCACTTTCTATTAAGGGTTAAAGTTAAATAAGGGTAATCGTAACGAATTTTTGAAACAGGTTTGAGCATAACAAGTACCGAGATAAACTTTACTGTTTATTTTTATATGATAGACACCCTAAGAAGGTATAGGAAAACTATTTATTGAATGTTTGAGAAATTTGTGACATGAGACAAATCACAGTTCTTATAATTAAAGCTTAAGGCTTGTAATTCTTTCAAATATATAAATGACTAACCGTCACCTTAGTATAAACTAAAAAAAACGTAAAAAGTATATTTAGTAATTTACTGGGAAATTAGCGATGTTCGTGCCAAATTTGAACAGACCATGCAAATCACACACAATTTTACAAACCAGGCTTAACTGGCAATAATTTTTCGGCGGAAATTGATAGTGTACCGCGGTAAAAAGCTTATATGTTATTCAGATATGTGAGCTACATTAATATGAAGTTTCATCAAATCCCTTTTATACTTTTTGTGTGAAAGAGCAACAAACGCAATTACATCCTAACAAACTATCGCGTTTTTAATTAGTAACATTTATTTCGTGAGAAACTCTAGCTAAGCTTATATTACGGCCACTAGAAATGCGATATACATAATGAAATATACAAGCCCCGATTTCACCATTGTCTATAAACGCGATCACGTCAGGTTTAACTAATTTTACCACCTAAATGAGACCAAATTGACTTTTTTCTAATGAATTTTCGGTTGTTCGTTATTTTGTTTTTCGTTTGATCTAGGTTCATTAGAACTAGATTTTTAGAATGGCAAAATAGGGGCTTATTAAATAAATTAAAAACAAATAAATTAAATATTGTCGGACATACCACACAACAACATCTAGCCCCGTGGTATGCTATAAGCTTATGTTACGGGTACTAGACATCTGATATACTTAATATAATAGACATACATAGGTAGATATTTTTATTATATACATATTAAACACCTAGACCAAGGAGAAAATGCTTGATGAACATACAAACTCTTGAACCCTCGGCGGGAATCGAACCCCTACCTCATGCACCGCAAGTGGACCTTCGGACACCGCGCCACTGAGGCAGTCAAAGATATAACAAAATAGAGGTTATTGATATAATAAAATAGATATAAATAATTTAGTTTTGGTGATACCTTAGCAACTAAAACTTATAGCTACCTTAAAATATGTATACACATCTAAAAAACTTTGCAAAGCTCAAAGTGACCCACATGACCTTTCATACCATTGACTATTCAAGAACTAGACTCGAAATCCGAGCACAAAAGTCTCCTGTCATTGCGCAATCTTATAATAAGGCCTATTCAGAACATGAATGCCGAGGGACATGCAATTCTGGACAAAAAAATGCTAAAATCAATAATAGACGTGCACGTGTTGCAGGATTATGGATTGTGCTGGAGATTTTCTCAAAGCGTCTTCGTGAGCCGGGCGCAGGTAGGTATGCGGACAGGAGGTGAGTGGAGTCGTGTGTGTGAGTAACATTTGAATTAAAAATATAAAAAATTTCTGATATTTAACTTTCTTACTTTAACTTGTCTGTCAAGAGTAATATATGATATTATATAAATATAGATATGTTGCGAATGCTAAAACAGTTACAAATAATACAAAAAATTCAATCTCTATGTCTCCTTTTGTCAATCTTTATGTTAAAGATAATTAAAAATTAATCTCAGTTTTATAGTAATTAAAAAAAAATCTTTAATATATTTGTCATGGAAATAAGTTTGTCTTGACAGTTCGCTTCAACAACTTTACATTTACAGATACCAACTGAGATTGAATTTTTTGTCCTTTTAAATTATTATGGTGTTTAACAACATTATGACTTAAAACTTTATGTATTTTGTCCTCTACGGAAATATTTTTTGTATTTGATTATTATTTAGATGGAGTATGTAATATATTTCTGATTTATTATAATATTCTTAACATTACGCGATAGTTAATAAAGTAAACTTGATAGAAAATAAATCAATGTAGGCAAAAATTCGTTTTCGCTACTCCATTCCATTACATGTTTTATTCCCTGATTCTGCACAATGAAATTGTATACAATTATAACGGCCAAATTGTAACTGTCTTCTAACAAAACTCTGACGTTGCGTTTCTTAAAAAAAGCAGGTAATATGCCGAAATTCGGTGTCTCTTACGATAAAAACTGAGCTATTATTACAAAAAATATTATAATAAATAGGTCAGCGGGTTTTATACGAAATTTCTGTTATTATCCTTTCCGCGGAAGGTGCTTTACGAATATTTATTGTTTTTTAATCAAGTGATAAAATGTACAAAAGTGTGACTGGGTGAAAATTGTAGACTAAATGATGGTGATACGATCTTTTGATTATGTCCAAAACTATATAATTTACTACGACGAAATTTCAAAAAATTATATGATATTTATTTTAGTGCTATCAAATTAGGTAGGGTAAGTTAGGTCAGTAAGTTCCCAAGTTATTTTATTTTATATAAAAAATAGGAAATTCGTTAACTGATTGATACCACTGTAAATGTAAAATAAAACTATTTAACAGCTGGTCGATGATGTCGGTATTCTTATCCTTCTGCAGGGATGTTGGGCTTGTAAAAGGGTTTTCATTAGTTGTTTAAACGTAACTAAGATGACGTCATATAACAAAAATACAGATATATGGCTCTAATGCAATTTTAGTCTTAGCTAAAATGACATACATTAAATTACATTCTGGAAGAAATTGCTTTAAGCAATAAGGTCGCCCATCACGCATTTCGTATTTGTCATTAAGTCCATTTTTGTATTGTGTTATATTATTAGTGTGTGAATTTGTTGGATTTCAACCAGTTGTGATTTTAGCGTAAGCCGATGCATAATATTTAGCATAAGATGCCGTAGATAGCCAGATTGTTTTCTCCTGCTTCCCTTAATATACCTATATGATTTATTTAAAACTGCATCCTTGATAATATTTAACAAAAGCCAGCAAAGAAAGCAACCAAAAAAATCAATCGACGCCGAAAGCAGATTTTAATACCAGGAAGCGAATAAACACCCGCTTATGAAATTAAAAAGTACCGCCTCAACTTTTGTATTCTTTGAAACGGGCATATCATTATACTCTATACTTACATACGAGCTCATAACGAGAATCTCGTTACTAACATTTGATTTAAAATTTACCGCTTATTAAACGTTTTTGCTGCTTACGTAAGGGTATTTCTAATTAGCTTTTTATTTATCGCAACAGTGTGGAAAATGCAAAATTACGCACTGGGCTAAAGCCCGAGCAGATCGAGATTATAATTTGCGTTAAATTCATAAAACGGAGCATAATTAATGTTTACTGAAGATTTTTAACAATTTCTATAAGATCGTTAAAGTGTAAGGGGTACTCGCACAAAAAGAGGTTGGATAATGGGTTTTGTTTTGTATAAAAAGGTAAGTATTTGGATAAGACAAAATGAGATATTTTTGTTAAATGCTATTGTGGCTAAATGCTGGTACAGTCAGTAACAATCTTATAGGCCGAGTTTGCCTTTTGTTTTGTCTAATTGATTAAAAATAGCCATGATGATTACAAAAACAATGGTGTTCTGTTCAATCTGTCTTTTATATCTTTCAAAAATACTCGAGGGACTGACTTCATCAATTTAGTAATAAAATGCAAAAATGATGACATGACATGGCCATCTATTATATTAAAATATTCGGTTTCTCATCTTACTTTATTTATAATTTCTCTTTGTTGTGTAGTTTTATATGACAAAAGTCGCGCAAAGTTGCTTACAAGGTTAAGCAACGTTGCGCGACGCCAGTACTTGGATGGGTGACCGCCCGAACAAAATCTTTTTGCACAGTTTTTTTTTATTCATCTCATTATTTTGTCGATTTACTGAAGTTTCACTTCTATCGTGTGTGAATCGCACACACACCTTTTTTTTTAAATAATTTACATAACGGACTAATACAATTATTTTTTTGAGTCATGTACCCTCAAATAAATAGAGGCCCCCATAAAGTAGGCTCAAGTTGTAGTCGACGTAATCACTAATCAATCAATTACAAGGTCAGAGTTTACAACTAAAATACAATAGTACTCTTTACTGAACACAAAAAATAAAACAAAAAAAAGATAAAAATTCACAAAAATTGTGAATCAATGGGCGTCCTTATCGCTGATAGCGATCTCTTCCAGGCAACATTGGGATGGACCCAAATCATATAGCACGATTAAGAAGGGAGTAGCAAATTAAAATGGAGATACGAGTATTTATAAATTAAATACAGATTAAATACAATATTACAGGATTTTAAGCGATTTTAACTACGTTATTGGAATGCGTGGAATATCTAGAAAAGTTAAGTATTTATTGCTCCGACAGTCTTTGCTACAATTATCCGCCACTATTCACAATTAAAATAGTTTTATTAACAGTAATGTCCCCACGGGAAATATAATAAGATGGTGGGAATGCTACGAGCGCTATACCATCGAGTGATTTCCGGTCACTTGTTTTTTAAAGGAAAATGGTTCGCTTGTTTATGTAGCGGTATTTTCATCTAGAGTTTATTAATAATGGTCGGGCACTTATGTTACTATTTGCGATCTTAAGATAGTATGTGTTTTGAGAACTTATGTATGTATATAATAACTAGCGGCACGGCTTCGCACGGGTAATTATTTTATACGTAAATATATATTTTTTTATTAATAAATATCCTATGTTACTTCTAATACCTTCAAGAATATATGTGCAAAGTTTCATGATGATCGGTTAAGTAGTTTTTGCGTGAAAGCGTAACAAGAAACTTACATTCGCATTTATAATATTAAGTATAGTATGATTTACGTCGTCGTCTCAAAAATGTGCTAATGTATTAATTATGTAGGTAGTAAAAATGGTGACTCAACAATATATGAATGTTTTTTTTTTATACAAGTACATAAATTATAGAAAAAAACTAAGATAATAATGTTGATGGGAAAGTATGGGAATTATGTTAAATGAAATAAAATATACATACAGCATACAGCTCAAACATAGTTTGTCTTCCTAAAGCTAAGAGGCTGTCGAAATTTAAAAGCAACCTTATGGAATATATTTTGTTTTTTTGAATGAGTAGATCATGAATCTTTGCTATTTTATCAATAACGTTTTAAATATGCCTTAGTATTAAAAATATAACAAAAACATCTCCCCGAATGTTGTCGATATACGCTAATTAAAAATTGCTTGTCCTAAAGTGTGACTAATTGTATGATATAAAATATCGTAATTTATTTATGTTGCCTCTACATAAGTACATTATGTCTCTTTTGTTTAGAAACTAGGAAGCAATCTTTTCGCTGTAAATCTCTTTTAACTGCCGTTAAGAAACTTCGTATTCAATTATTTTCTTCAATTTATGTTAAATTAAAATGATGTGTGTTGTTAAATGATGGCGAAACAAATAAAGTTTTTTCTATTTCTATCTATAATTTATACAAATTGTACATTTTAAAATGCTCGGTTTTTTTTAACTTAAAAAAAGATGACTAAGTAAAGTTTAATGGTTTTATTATTTAATTTAACCAATACCATGATTTAAAAAGGGAAACATACCATGATCTGACGGTTTTTGAACAACATCATAATGTTTCCGTCCAAAATATCGGAAAACTCAAAAACCGTCAAATCATGGCATGTTTCCCGTTTTAAATCATAGTATTGTTAATATTGTTAAAAACCATGATAATTTAAAAAGTTAATTTAACTTAATTGTCTAGATCTAAGACTTAATTAATATCTAACCTTAATGCTTTCCTTAACAAGCCCAATCCACTCATTCTATTTAAATGAAAAAATAAAATCCCCGAATCATAGATAAGAGATGTCAGACAGACAGGACAAGATAACGAGAACATTATGCTATAATAGATTAGAGGCGGGGCAGATAAGACGCATGGCAGAGATTGTGTCATAATATTTATTGAAACAATGAATATATTTGAATTATTTACGTGTGAGAAAGCTTTGTAAAAGCTCAAGTGATTAACTTGACTTGACTGCAGTCAAAGGTGAGCCCATTAATTGTAAAAAGCTTTCGAGGTGGAATTATCATGATATTAAAAAAAAAAACAGCTGTCAGATGCGCTTTAACTCATTTTGATAGTTTTCGCATTTTGCGTGTTTATTTTCGTACGAAACTTATATTTAACATGTGTGATTTTTTTGTATTGCATACCAGTTTATTTCATAGTATATTAGTATATGGGAATAGCATTGTATTTTTATTATTTTGACTGCCTCAGTGGTGCGGTGGGCAATGGTCCGCTTACGGCGCAAGAGGTAGCGGGTTCGATTCCCGTCGAGGGGCCAAGTGTTAGTATGTTCTACAATAACTTTCTCCTTAGCCTGGGTGTTTAAAATGTATAATACAAAATAATTTTATATGAATATCTATTAAATTAAGTATATCAGATGTCTAGTACCCGTAACACAAGCTTATAGCTTACCATGGGGCTAGATGTTGTTGTGTGGATTGTCCGGAAATATTATTTATTTATTTGTTATTCGTACAAATAAAAAAACAGTTTTTAGTAGAAAAATAGCTTGTCCTGAAGTGTGACTAATTTTATGATATAAAATATCATAATTTATTTATATTGCCTCTATATAGAGTACATTATGTCTCTTTTGTTTAGAAACTAGGAAGCAATCTTTTCGCTGTAAATCTATTTTAACTGCCGTTAAGAAACTTAATTTTCAATTATTTTCTTCAATTTATCTTAAATTTATGTTGAAGTAGAACACACACGATTTTGGAGAAAAACTTGATATATTATTAGCACTTGGGCAGTCGCGCCCTGTTTTGATACGCTAGGAGTCGCTACCGTGTCCACCGGACCCAGTTTAATATTGCTGTATTTTTCTATAATTACTGAATTTAATGTTATTGTGTATTTCCTAACGGTAATTATATTATAAAATAAAATTACAAATGGTATTAAACATTTATATTTATTACTTTTATTCATAAAAAAACGCAATCTAAAAACATACTAAAATTCAACTAACTTTAACGACACATTTTAACCATTATCATATATCTTAGTAAATAACGAAAATAACATTAAGTTTCTTTATTTTTCTAATACTACTATAATGTACTTATTCCAAATCACAATAAGAGACCCATCATTATTTGGTAAAAAAAACTAAAAAACTTCTCTAAAAATCAACAGTCTAAAAATACCTTATTTTGTCACTTTGCAAGTCAAATATTGTTATAAATATTGTTATTGCAGTTCACACATATTGCTTTAGTGAATTTTTAATTTTCTGCACAACTTGACTCCTTGAGGAGCTAGTTTCTTCAGGTCCCTCTGTATTTTGCATTTCTTCGTCGCCATCTTGTTCGGAAGCTGTTTCATGGTAATTTATTTCTGTTTCTGAGCATTCTTCATTATCTATTGCTTCGTTCAAGCATTCTTCAATATCCCATAACCTTAAGGGCCTATTGGTGTCCATTTTTTTATAATAAAAACAAATTTTCAATAATTAATAAGGGTTATAAAGTTATGAAAAATCACTTACGTATATAGTCGCTACCGGGTCCAAAGAACCCATAAGCACCTTTTAAGTCCATAACAAATGAGCGCAGCGCGTCAACTGACTGCTGCGACTTTTATTCGCTGTCTCAATCCAACGTCGGAAGGTACTAAGAGCGGCAATGTTGCAATCCTTAAGATTCAATAGTTACCATGCAAACAATGGGCGACTGGGTCTGATAGACCCTTTAGCGACTGCTTAAGTGTTAGAGCTACGACCGCCGTGTGTTTATTTACGTCATTGAATATTTAATAAATACCGTAAAATGTTTTTTTTTGGATATTGCGAGGTTATTTGGAATTTCAAAATAAAAGATTTGATCGCGTGTATTTTTTTTATCTGTTAATTGCAGGATTATTTTTATCATTGATTGCTCTTTTATTAATTACATGGTTATGCAGAAACAGTTACATACCTATAGCCCCGTTTTACAGTATGCTAAAAAAAATATTTGCTCCTACAAGAAGGGTTCCATGCAATTTGAAAGTTAATGTAGGTAGTTTTTACTAATATTAAAAACTAAAACAATAATAAATTAATATTAAATGAGTTCAACCGTGATCATGGCACATGTAACTATGCCGAAATATCGGAAACCTCGAAAGACAATCAATCATAGTAAGTATCCCGTTATAAATCTAAATAGTTGAAAACCATGATAGACAGACATTTTATTACTATAACGAGTTCATTAATGGAAATAATTAAAAAAATTAATTTCAATTTACATTATTATTATTTATTCTATTATTTCAATTTATTTGACATAGATTAAAATAATATATTGTTGAAATTCGTATCCATTGTTAATAGTAATTCTGATAAATTGAATTTATTTATATTTCTTGTTGCTACAATTGTTAATGTATTTCAGATTTTGACATTTAATAATAATTATCACATTAGTTATTTTGTTTTGAATAAGTTGTGGCATTGGGCAACCACGTTAAAAACCATTATTGTGACTTATAATTTATGTTATCAATAAATGACTATTATGACTATTATAGTTTTAAAAGTTATAATATTAAAAAGCTGAAGAATTTGTTTGTTTATTCTAATCTTAGGAACTACTGGTCCGCGTTGAAATATTCTTTCAGTGTTAGATAGCTCATATATTGCGAATGGCTTTACTTTTTACAGCGTTAAAATATGTTGTTCTCGCAAAGTGTGAAATTATAATTTATGATAAATGTAGTAAAATTATTATAAAATGCCGAAGTTTATGTGGTTATTCATTCAAATGATCTTTTTTATTGTACCCATAATAATAGTTGTGAGTTGTTTAAAAAAGTTGTCATCGTGCTACATACTACTAGTAAAAAAAAATCATCAACATTGTCGTTTTCAGAATATGAGGATTGGATTAACAGCCAACCCACTTAATATACTGTTATAACCATTTAATACAAATAAATAAAATATTCCTCCTATCAAGATCTAGCTACATAGGAATCCAAGACTTTTGTTACAATTACCTACTAGAGATCTCATAAATTAGAGGTATATATTAATATGGCCGGCATATTCCAATCAATTTTTTTACATCGAATAATTCGAATAGTTTTTGAGAAAACATTTTTGTACAGTAACCCGTGAAAAGCTGGAGCGGGCCACTAGTATTATTATAAAGAAAACCCATAATAAGTAAAAATGCTTATCCTTCGTCGGGAATCGCGCCCATGCGCTACGGAGGCTTTTATTATAAGGCTGGATAAGGTAAGTAACGAACCACCATCTCCAGAACTACAAGACAAGATTGATGGCACAATAAAGTCTGCTTTTATGAGGAACATTATTACTTTATAATCTCGAATTTAAGTTTTATCTATAGAAAGCTTGTTCCTGAATCGGAACACGATCGTGTTGATTAGTAGAACGTTTTTATACTAATTAAGAGTTCCAAACTTATTTTAATTACTGTAATGTTGTCGGATGTATGGAACAGGGACTTGATAGATAATAGACATTGGATATTTTTTTTCTTCCGGTCCGGTCGGTAAAGTCCGGGCATGATAAAATATGCTTTTTAATCAAATTATAAATAAGAGGTTTTCAAATCGGCTCGTATTCTGTGTATTGTTCGCAAATTTTTCGTGACCGGATTCTGATGAGTTTATGTATATGTAATTGCATGTTGGTCCTATATAATAATTTGGTTCTGAAGAATCGGTCTAGTAGCCATATTTTTATACTAAAAATCGGTCTATTTTCGCTAACATTTTACATGTCATTTCATGAATCATGTCAAGACCTGGCGGGAAATGCTGCGCCTCATGTATTCCATAAGTTGATTCGCGCAACATTTTTTGGACTGTTTACAATCACTGCATGGAACAGCATATCAGAATGGTGTAAATAAAAATGGAAAAAAATGGAACGGGAATTAAAATAATGTAAATTAAAAATATTTTTTTGGGGTTTACACGGCTACAGTACTGATAAAAATAAAATTTTAGTTGTGAAAAATCTGTCAAATGCTTGAGATTACAACATGTTGTAATCCCCCAACAGTCGTAGCTGGCAACTCGTGGTAGGGCTAATAATCACGGCATAAACTGGATTTTATTCGAGTGACTGTAGCCGTGTAAACCCCAAAATTTATTTTAGTTCTCGATTCATTTTTCCCCATTTCAACATGGCGCTTGCAACAGCGTCGAATATAGTCGAATGACTCAAAAACCGTTAAATCATGAATCATACCCGTTATTTGTTTACGCTTACAACGGGTAGTAACACGTAATTTTATATTTATAACGGGTAACATACCATGATTTGACATAGGAATACAGCTCAAAGTTATCCAGTTTTAACTTAACGCGAGGCAACGCAAGGCGAAAAGTCAGTAATAAATAATAGATATGAAATGTCTATCACCGCACATTCTTAAAAAGTATGAATGATTGTGTTAGTGCGTGATCTATCTGTGTCCATCTATTCCTCATTCCCACATACCACGCTGCAGCATCCGCTGTGTTCTACACTGAATGAAATGCGTGAGAGAGCTTGTGATGCACGAGTTGTGGTATACAGTAGCGATGGTCAGCCTGACTGACGCTAATCTATGTACACTATATCAATTAACGACACTCGCGGTTCGGTTTTAAGATTTTGAACGGATTGATAAACAGGATTCTTGGCAAGAAACATTTTTTATAGTCTCGATTATTACTCAATGAATCAAAAATGGATTAATTTGATGAAGTTACTGATGTAGCCACTTGAACGTCCTCTGGTACTTTTGTGCCACAAAATTTTATGCCAACTTACGTCCATGGTACAAAAAGGCCACACGTAGTTTTAGCTCTTTTGGTTTCGGATTTATTTATTATCTATTATGCCAAGTTGCTACTGTCAATGTCAGATGTCATTGTTAATAATTATTCTACCAGTTTCCAATTAGAAAAACCCATACCTGGCAACAAACATTTTCCCGTGGTAAAAAGCAATATGTCCTGTTTCAGGCTATAAAGCATCTGTATACTAAATTTTATTTAAATCGGTTTAGTTATTTACTTTGGCATTTATTCAATTGGTATGGAAGTATGGATGAATTGTAATTTTTTAAGTTTTTATATTTTATACACCCATTTGAATTGACTGAAAAGCAATTACCATAATATTACAAATAGTCATATTTATTTTATTTGTTTGTATTGATAGATAGATTATCAGGAAATAGTTGCTAAGAGAACCTTACTCTCTGATTGATAATCTCTTGTTCCGTGACGCTAGGATTTAGCACAAAAACGTATCATGCACTTACATACCTATTCGTCATTTTTATGACGTAATATCATTGCTGTTGAATGAAATTGATATTACAGACTTAAATAAAAGGAAATAGAATCGACATCATAATATTCCGTTGATTTTTATGGTGTAGTCTTTTTTTTAATTCTTTATTGCACAAAAAAACTAAATGTAAAATAGTATGGGAAACACAAATTCAAAGCGTGCGTAGAAAGTGAATGTTGATAATGTAAATCAGTTATTTTTCCGTCATTAAAAAGAAGTATACGTACATACCTTCTCTTCTTTCTATAAGTCGTTCTATTTATTTCCTGTCCATCCAAAGGTTGCCTGGAAGAGATCGCTCACAGCGATAAGGCCGCCCTTTGTACTCCAATGTATTATCTTGTTATTGTTTGCAGTTTGTATTTTATTTGTGGTGTACAATAAAGAGTTATCTATCTATCTATCTATACCTTTAATTCCATTCGTCTGTTTTAAGTTATAAGCACTTGTTACACAACCTCTGATTAAATTAGTCAAAATTTATATGAGCTATCAAGTCAATTGACAACTGTCAGTGAAGTAAAAAAAAACTGTATCTGGCATATCTTTTAAAAGCCACTTCTACTTATTCCAAAGGCTACACAAAGCAATGTCATTCAAAGATCCCGCGCAACGCGTGTTTTTGCGGCCGCGGTTCCTGGACGGAGGAATCCAACGATTAAAATGTAAAACTACATCGATGTTGCTCATTGAAAATCTCGGGACAATCAGAAATAACATGTTACAGCATTTTTAACGGCGTTGTAAACGAGAAGGTGAAAAAAATGCAGAGTAATGTGGGCCATGAAATATGCGAGTTGGTTTAGCGGTAAAATAGCCCGTGTCAACTAATTAAAAACAATAATAATATAACTCTTTATTACACACCAAGATAAAACAATACAAAAAGGGACTTAATGCTTAATACAAAAAGCGTAATGGGCGGCCTTATTAAATTCACAGCAAATAACTGGACGGTGCGGTGACATAAAAATAATAATTATATTAATACAATAACTAGAAATTAATATCCAAATATTTTATAGACTTACATAGACTAACAATATATATTTAGTTCAAGGCGATTTCATTAAAATAGTTTAAAATTATTCATAATTGTACCATTAGGGCAAATATTATGTCAACAATAAGAATTCGAAATTTGACTTCCAAATAAAACGTTATAATTGTTTCAGCTCCTCAGGAGTATTCTTTTAATATACGAAATAAAGTTTTAAGGTTCTTGTTTAAAAAACTGTTTTACTTAATTTGTTTTTCTTTATCTAATCCGCTAAACAAAACTATTCAAAACTAAACAAAATCAAACTATTTTAAACATTTTTCATTAAAAATATAGCCTTAACAAAACAAAATTCGATGTGAAGTTTCAAAAATAAATATATATTTTCGTGGCCGCATCAATAACGGTGTCTGTGTCACAGATACCCAACAAGAATGACATCTTGTAAATTTGCAATTTTGTCATAAAAAAAATAATGTCACACGTGTCATCTTTGACATCAGCTGTCATGTTAAGAAGCGGTATCTTGAGCGAAAAATGTTGAAAGAAATGATATGTTATAATAATGCAATGATATTGTCATTTTTATATCACTACACGAATCGTTTCCGATTAATATATCCTCATAAATTGAATTGCGAAAATGTTAACCAGAAGTTATAATCATTATCAGTAATGTTTGTTTATTTTTGTTTTAATCGGAATATTACGATTAATATAATTATATTCTCATAATATTGTTTTATGAGAAAATATTTACTATAAGTTATAATTAAGATCAGGTATATATTTTAATTTATTTTTATCGGAATATTACGACTAACATTCTCAATTAATTGTAACATGAGAAAATATTTTTCCAGAAGTTAAAATCATAATGAGTTATGTGTTTTTTGTGGGGTAAAACGTACTTTAATTGTTATTCTGACTAGAGTTAGCTCATAAGACCAACGTTTTTGGTAACAGCATCACCTACTTTGGTAACAGCTTACATAATAAAAAATTCAAATTTAACCCAACTAATCCATTTTAGCAATAAATATCCCTATTTACGTTCCCAATGCTGGGACTCAGGGAATCCTCTTTTAAACGAGAGAGATTAGACCTTAATTCACCAGTTCACCAATTCACACAGACCAAATTACGGTTTGTACAAAGCATGTAATAATCTAAATTTAGAATTAAAAAAAAAACCGTTTTCAGAACCCTAGAAGTAAAAAGTTATACTATTTTGTAATGTGCACGAGATGTGCTATCATTTGAGACCTCACTCGAGTATATTTGCAGATTTTCGGTTTTCGTTCCCCACTTTTAACCTCATAACTTTTAAACGGGTCAACCGATTTCCATCAAACATGTTTAAACTAAAAAAAAAACTAAATAGAAATCGCTTCATCTATTCAGAAAGACAGACAGACACGTCAAACTTCCCCTCTTTTTTGTCGGGAGTTTAAAAGTGCATAATATTAAATATAATTATATTTTATTAACATATAACACGTATTGATAAAAAAAAACACCTTAAGATCATTGAAGAGGCAAATGAATATATATATTTCTCAGTAGCATTTTAGAACACTATTAAATTCTTAAACAGCGCTTTCTTCTCGCTCAATAGTGAATATCTGTTACAAATCTCTTCGGTGTCAATACGAAGGTTTAAGCTGCAGATTGCATCGCCTACGCTAAATTTAACATGCGCAAAGGCAGACGTTTCGGCGATACTGTTCGAGGAAACGATACGCCTTTGTTATGTACGTTTTTTTAAGGGGCTCGCGGTAAAGGTTCTTGATATATTTAAAACTTTTTGGTGAGAGAGCAGACTTTCTGACGATGACGATGTTTAGGGATAAACCTATTTATTTGATACTCAGATTGATTTTTATAGAATATAACTGTAATATTAATGTTAACTGTGATATTTGAACATAAAATAATAAAATAATTAGATGTGAAAGCTTTTAAATGGCCTTCAGTGTGCACATAATATGTGCACACTGAAGGCCATTTAAAAGTTATTTTATGTGTATCTATATTGTTTATAAAAAAAAATAAAAAACATTTATTGCATAAAGTTATTACAAAGAAAAGAACTTAAAACTAAAAACGTAACATAGCTAATAAGGTACAATTAAATTAAATTTTTAATCAATTATTAATTCTCTTATATAACTTTAGGCAAAAGGGATAATCTCAGCTTGATGCCGACAAGCTGTTTAACTTGTGCGGCGCTGATTCCTAGAGAATCCCATACGACTGTTTGATGTTGCATTATTTTATGTTTAATATATATTATCATCTTTCTTTTTTTGCTAGCTAATATTTACTTATTACAACACTGGTCAATAAACTTTTTCAAACTTAATCAGAATTTGGTAGAATATTTATATTACATACTAGCTAGCTGTAAGTTTTCCTAAAGTCCTAAAATAAAATAAAATAAATAGTATTAATTCACCGACCTCAAGTTGGAAATATAAGGATGTAGGATAAAAATTGTCAACTAGTGGTGCGATTCTTATAAAAGTTAAATGGGACCAACTTGCCGGCCGCGGGCTCACGGTGGATGCGGTGGATGATCTATGAGGAAGGCATTTGACCAGCAATCGACGTCCTATGGCTGAAATGATGATGATAAGCTTATAATCAACGGCTTTAATTTTAAAAAGACTCATCTTATCCGACCATATATTAAAAGTTAGCTCTATATTAAATGGTTGCGCCACTGGGTACATTCCATACATGACTGCAGGCATCAACTTCACAACTCTTAGCCCAGAAAGGCAGATTGCAAGAAAAATAGGAGACTAAAAATATATGTATATATATATATATATATATATATATATATATTATATATATAAAGTTACGCGATTCATTGAGAGTCTCTTATTAAACAACTTGTTTGCTGAATTATTATGAATAATATAGGTACCTAACAATTTTTATTTACCCTATTTGTTATTATTATTTTGTATCTAAATTGTGCAAAGTTTTTTCAGCACTCAAGTACTTACCATGTACCTTTGGCACTGGAGCCAACAATTAACAATTGAAGCCGACAATGCCACGTCAATTTCTGCATGGTGTTCAGTTACATTTTGACACGGTCATTCAGGGAAGTACTTTGAAGTGTTACTCCAATGATTCTATTCTCAAATACAAATGAAGTGTTTTCTTATTAAAAAGAAAAGGAATGAAGTGTTTTCCAAAAAGTTAAAAATTCTGTCGAGTTTGTGACAATTTAAAGTTATTTGGTGGCCATAGGAAAATATAATACCATCACTCAATATCACAATTATATATAAGTACAAATCATTTATTTCCATTGTTTGATTTACCAATCTTAGAAAAACTTCACATTAAACAAACAAATTATACATACTTACGTATACTACATATTAAATTAAATCGTAACAGGTCGCTTCGCTTTTTTAACACAAGAGCAAAGAAGCGATTAGAAACTCTAGTATATTTTTATTCTGATAATTATACAATAATTATTCGTTAGTCTTTTTGATTTGTTGCTGGAGTAGATTCCGTCCCAAGTATTTCTCTCTCAAGAAAATCAGATATTTAATAGCGGCAGCCTATGTTACGTCTTGGAAAGACACGTCGTAAAAGTAAAGAACATTTCGAATCAATACTTTTAATCGTAAAATATTGACTCATATCATAAGCCTGCAATAGAAAATTACAAACGCATTTGTAATACATATTAATATTATAAATGCAATTGTTACTCTGTATATCCGCTCCTCTTGCAAACAAAAACTATTGAGCTTAGAGCTCACCACGGGGCTAGATGTTGTTGTGTGAATTGTCTGGAAATATTTAACCCCCGACCAAAAAAGAGGGGTGTTATAAGTTTGACGTGTCTGTCTGTCTGTCTGTCTGTCTGTCTGTGTGTCTGTCAGTCTGTCTGTGTCACCATAGCTCCCGAGCGGATGGATCGATTTCAATTTAGTTTTTTTTGTATGAAAGGTGAGTCTGGCGCGAGTGTTCTTAAACATGTTTCATGAAAATCGGTTGTGCCGTTTTAAAGTTATGGGGGTGAGAGTTGGTTGGTTATCAAATGAAATCGCATCGTGTCCACATTACATAATATTATGTTGTTTTACGTTTAAGGATATTATGGAATTGGAATCGGGGGTTTTTCTTAAATTTTAAATTTAGATTTATTATTTATTTATTTATTAAACCAATTTGAATGAAATTTGGTAGACATATCTTTAAGAGCCTAAGCCGGGCAACACCGGGTACAGCTAGTTTATTATGAATTATTATTTGCAATCTGATTATTATCGATAAAGTGTACTATTAATTACGTTATCGCGTTGGTATAATTACCGCGGAAAATATTTTTTTTACGAAAAAATCGCTTCACGCACTGGCCCAGCCCGGAGGGTGGTGACAAGCCGCGGCCGAAGCCTTCCAGAGACTGTTCTTAGCACCACCCGGAGGTCACGTGTAAGGATTCAGAGGGTTACCACTTACGGACGTGAAGAGACAAAACCTCCACAAATATTAAACAAATATTATTTTGCAAAACAACAAGTAAGAAATTCGCATAATTTCTGAATCAAATTTTGTGAAGCAAACATACATTACAGATATTATTTTATTATACCTCTATACATTATCGTAATTTTTGGGCAGGAAAATACACCATATAACTTATTTAAGGATTTAGATTATTGATCAAATATCGATAATATCTCAATTTCGAAAACCTAAATGATTTCCGCACGAAATTAACTTTGTGCATCAATGCAGACAATTCTATAATGTGGAATGCACGTGGAGCTTATACTAACGGACACGATTATGAACCAAATCTAAAGTAAGGCCATTACGCATTTGTATTTATTGTTTTAAATCTTGGTCTGTAATAAAGAGTTATCTTAATAACCTTTGTTGAGAAAAATGATGTTGGTACCTAGGGAAGCATAAATATAATTTTTATTGTATTAATAAAGATGTTCTGAAAACATAGGACAATTTAGCATATTTATTATTAGAAAGGTTTTTTTTTTCTTTTGCTGACTGGCGTCATAACTCATACATAACGCTTCTCGGTATTTAAATAAACAATCTTTCAAATATTCGATTCGCTTTGAGACGTTTTTGTTTAATATTTATGATTACAGTGTGTTAGTAAAAAAAACCCATGCCTACAAAATAAACTAGAATACAATAAATTCTAAATAATGTTTAATGTATCACAAATATCCCAGAGTATATTAATCAGAAATTTCAAGAATACTTTTAGCAATATGTATTTTTATGTATCGTCGGATCAAATCGTACTAATTTGGCTCCAGTCTTAACCCCTCATCTGCTGATCCGAAGCCCATCAGACGTTCCAATTCGGGACCACCGCGTAGCAAATAAGACATCAAGCAAATTGAAATGCAGGCAGGCATTAGAACAGAACATTCTATATTCAAATAAATAATACAGACGTGCGTTCCGATATTGCAAGGGTGAATGATGAGATACCTACAGGGTGTAACTTCTCAAATTACGAGAATCATGGTTTTTAACAATATTATGACTTATAACCCAAAAACTCAAAAACCGAAAATAATAAGATATGTTACACGTTTTAAGTCATAATATAGGATGATCGTTTTTATATCGGTCAGAGCCACCAAAACTAATAAATATGTTTATCTTAGGTAAATCGTCATTGTAGTAAAATCACTTTTTTTCGTGTTTTTTTTTTAATTTTAACTCATTAATCACGAAATCTCAGCAACTTTATCACATAGAAACTTGAATTTTGACTAGGTTTCTAAGATGTAGACGTATTCGAGAACTGTTCGAGTTTTCTAATAGTATTTTTTATATGTATTAGTGGGCGTAAGCGACTTAAAACTCTTACTTAAAAACATAGAACTTTTAACGCCACCTTGGTCCTAAGAGGTCCCAAGAATAAAGTTTCGTAAAATCCGTTCTTTTACCCCTATAAGAAACCAAGGTACTTTCCAAATTTCAAGTCTCTAGGTGTCATAATTTCTGAGATGTCGTGATTAATCAGTAAGTGGTTAAGGAATTTTGTATGGAGGTTTTATTTTTATGGATTTTTGAAGACTAATAAAACTGAATATTTATAATTCTTCATTAATATTATTATCATTATATACAATCGATCTATTCATAGTTCGGTTTAATTTTCGAAAGATCGAATTAACTTCTTAGACTTATTGTTAGAAACTTATTGTTCAAATCACTACCTTCTCCGATCTTAAGATAAAATGACATACCTACATGTAACTCTGTTCAATTTGAAATTCAATTTTGATGAATCAACTTTAATATTAACTTTTATAGGTTATTTCACTGTATTCTTAACTCGTTAATGGTTTAGAATTTCAGAAGCACTAAGCATTTTTTTTTTACCTGTCATGCACTTAGACGAGAGATAAGTGCCTAATGTTTATTCTAATAAATGTATCGATACTTCAATCGCAAAATAAATTATCTTGAAGTAAGATGCCGACTTCCTTTTAAGCTTTTTCAGTTATTCATAAACATGGCGCTGGCACTGGATTTACACATTCTAGGATTTTATTGAAGATAACTAAAATAATAATTTCTTATTATTTACTAAGCAATTTGACATTTATTATTTAAGGTTTCATAATTGATAACTTGAGTTAGTATAGTTTTCTTAATATATTACGTTGAATCGTTAGCACTGTGTTTAAGTTTTTTTTTTTTTTTTTATTATTGATAAGCCTTCATTTGACCACCATCTCACCTGATGTAAAGTGACGATGTGATCTAAGATGGAGCATGAAGGCCTAAAAGATGGCTTCTCCGGGCCACATACAAACCTAAACCCTTCTTGAAAAGGTAGTCTATAATAAATATTACTGATAGATATAATACCGACCAAATGGCCTATTTATCAGTAATATATATATTTTTAATCAATCTCGTAGCTCGTAAGATGACCCGCTACAACCACGCAAACTTTTCTTCTCTTTATTTCAAATTCATTATATAAGATGCTTTAAACTTTAAAAATAATTCATTGGTCCAATATTTGAACTCGTTATCTTAGCAAATTCATATCGCAGTTTGAAGTCTACGATAGCATGTATAAATGATAGAATAATAATAATAGACTACAATAAAATGTATTAAAAATGATCCAAATCATGAGAAATTAAAATGGTAATTATTTTAGAAGTACAATTCCGTTTACTAATAACCCAGCATCTCTAATTTCAATGCAAAGGGTATGCAATCACGCACATCGCAACTTACCCAAAATTCTTTAAATGAATAAAATAAAAATACTTTCACTTTCTCTAAAATCAATGATTAGGATCGATAAATAAATCACCCTGTGATCTCGAATGTCTCAAAGTTCAATCGGGATTCGCTCGCAGTAAATGATTCGGTGAAGCTCGTTTGTATTGATCCAGTGATTGAGATTAGTGTTCGATGGTCGTACTAAAACGTCAGGCACTTAAACTATAAATTAAAGCTTTGGCCAAATCTGCGCGACCTAAACGACTACGAAGCGGGAGCGTCTGCCGAGCGGCAGGCAAAAATGTCCCGCGCTGTTGACGCTCCGGCGTCGTGTCCCATTTCCCGCGTTGCTGATGCCTAGGTTTGGCCTAATATCCTACTTAATATTATAACTACAAAATTACTATTTGTTACCCTTTCACTCTCAAACTACTCAACTAATCTATAAATTTTGCATAATTATGTTTGAGAGTACGTGTAAGGACAAAATGTCATCTTTTATTCTGAAAGATTCAACCTCTCATGAACTATTTCTGTTCGATGATTAGCAATTAACAATTATATAAAATAAGACAAAAAAGATACACGACTAATATGCACGCAATTTTTTTAAACTATTACTCTGATTTGAGATCTATAAATTAGTTAGTACTAGTTTTGAAATACATATTCCAATTACAAATATTATGATCAAATTATTTTGTTGGGTTCAGACCCTCGTTTCTAGTTAGACATAGACATAGACAACGTTTATTTGCTACAAAGTCGTACAAGAAAACACAAATAATTAAAATTGATAGTAGGTACATACAAAACACATGAACTATATATACAAAAATACACAAATTACTTACGAATGCTCTGTAGCAAAATTGATGAAGCTCAGCATAATGCCAGCTACTACAAGCAGGTTAGTTCAATTATTTCTGACATTATTATCCCATATAAAAAATATCTACTGGATCAATGTAAACACATCCATTCAATTCTAGTCAATGCTAAAAACCATTTATGTTAACTTTCGGTGTGGCATCCCCATGTCGATTTGCATACAGTAATCCGCAAAAACATGTTGCATTTTAAAATCCTCTCCGAAAGCCAACATTTAGACGTTTCAAGGAAAATGTACTTTTTTTTTCTTTTACACAAAAAATTTAAAGGAATATTAGTATGGCACGAGCGTAAGCTGACATGTGTTAGTAATGCTTGTTACTAACCGATTAAAAAACTTTTCAAAACAATAACTTTTTCTTATTTACAAGTATTTTTTTAAAAGTATGTTGCTTTTATCTGAGTATTTGGTATTGGGCAAACTAGCCAACTAGCTATTCTGGAAGTGATTAAGATCTGGAAATTAATAAAAATATCTTTTTACAACACATGGCCCATCGTATCTTGAAGTTGTTTTTTTGTTGTTGTTGTTGTTTTTTTCTTGATCGAACCATAGCAATGTTGTGTATCTCAAGAAACAGCGAAATAATCACATATTTTTTCAAAACAAAAGATTTTAGTTTCACCAGCGATTTAAATCATCTTTCATTGATTTACTTCCATCTTCCATCGATATATTTCGATCCGTCAATATCTCGTTACATTATTCTACCGTAGTCAACACAGGCGCCTTTGTTCGTGCGAAAATTTATAAGTTTTTTTATTAGACCTCTGTCCGTCGACGCGTCGGTCAGTCCATTCAAAGGACACAATACAGGAGTCTTATACAAGGTATCGAGTCTTCTATACAAAATGTCATATGCGATATTTTATTCACATCATAACGTCGACGTGTGGTCAAATGTGTCGAAGCGTTAAAGATTTATATCATCGGCAAGGCTTTTAAGGCAGTTCGCAACATTTTTTTAGGAAATAGCTGATCGTAAAATATGATTTCTTTATCATTTTGGACATTCCATTTATAAGGAATAGAATGTTAGACGTCAAAGGATGAATAAATGGATAATGCTAAAGAAAGAAATGAGTTTTTTAAATAAATTACTCATACTAAATAAAATGAATAAACACAAATATAGTTAACAGAATGTGTGTTTTATAGAAAAGTTTTTTCCAAATTAGATATATCATAATTTTGACTGAACAAAGAGTTACTTTAGATTTGTTATTATCTTTATTGTAAATTGGTTACAAAGAGGTTTATCGTTAAAACCCTTATTAAATTCATTCCAATTCACATAATTCCAAATAAAATATATGTTTAAATGTCTTTTACATTTTACGCTAATAACATTTTAACCAATTAATTACTATTCAAAAAACCTTCCAAAGACAAAAAGAAATATCCCAAAATCGATTCGGTCACACACCAATTCTAGATATGAAGTAATTCCCAAATATATAATTCACTTTTCGTCTTTACGCTCACCCATCCTTATTACTTTTTCCCTCTTCGTCAAACAAGTGAAGTCTACCAGTCAGCTGACTTTTATTCACACCGCTCATCCCATCCCACGCTCAATAAAACACACATAAAAGGCTAAATAGTGCAGAATATTGCTTCTCGTACAAAGGTTCATGTATCCGCCCAAATCGGTGCTGCTATGCCGCCTTCAAAGATCCTAATTTTATTTATTAGTGTCTTTGTCACGTCAAATTACGCCGTTTGTCGGGATTTTAAGAGATTCTGCGACAATTTTCAACGGTTACACTTGTTAGATTACAAAGATCGGTGTGCTTTTGTCTTGTACATTGTTTTTTGACGAAGCTAGTTTTAGTACGGTCTATTTCAAGTTATGTCAAGAGCTATCTCGCTTTGTGACTGAGTGAAATAGTTCTTAGTTTTAACCGTTGTTTAACGTAACATGGAGATTTCACCATCTCAAAAGTTAAGTTGTTCAGAGACAGGTTGTTCTTAATAAAATTTTAGTTCTAAAAGGCTATCAGCTCTGCTATCTGAGGCCATTAGTATGTATATTTAGTTCGACAGTTTAAAGTTTCAAGAGTTATTTTCAATCAACATTTAGTAGTGCCTAGTACAGGTAACATAAGCCTAGAGCTTACCACGGGGCTGGTGTGTGCATTGTTCAGAAATATTTTTTTTTTACTTAATTCAATATTTTTCTTATGAAAATAAATCTAAAGCCTGAATTCGTAACCAACTACTTATCTATGGTTAAATAAGGGAATTTTATTCATTAAAATTGGTAAGAATCATAAGTGAGGTAGCTGTTAACACAATTCTGATCTAACTGTCAGAACGAGAACTAAATAGGCCTAATCCGACCAGTGAGGGACTCTGAGTAGCCCTTCTAATTTCAGAGCTTATAGACTCACGAGCTAGCTAGAGTGTAATTGATATTGAGATATTTGATCCTATAAGAGGATAATCTTTATCTGTGGGTTTTATTTCATCATTTTAGTTGTAGAACTACTGGATATAATTATATATTGCATGTTTATGATTATGCACACATTATATAAAAAAAATAAAGTCTGAATCCGTAAATGAAAAAAAATCTAGTATCAAACCAGCCTTAAAAAGATTTCAACGCGCTATTTTTTATTATAGATATTTATTTTAGTATTATTTCCAGATGCGGCTAAAATGACGACAACGGAAATAAGATTTAAACCTAGACATAATAAATGATTTCATACTTTTAATGTATGAGTTTGGAATTTATAAAAAAATACATACAGGACGTTTTGTGGTTAACCAATCGATCTGGTTACTTAAGTTTTAAATAAGTGAAATGTGTAACATACATATTTTGTACTTTGATATACTTTCGATGAAATTTCGACGGCATTTTGGTCAAGGGACCAGATATGTCAACATTTTTATTAATAACCTTGAAATATTCGGACATCCAAGTTTACACCTTGTAATTGTATCACTAACAAGCCACCATTATTATAAACCAACAACAAAAAATAAAAAAAAGGAATTTAATTTCAACTTTCTGCCAATCAAAACTTTGCAAATAAACAACCACTTGCCAATCAAATCAAAATTCAAGACGGAAGTGCTATATTACAGTGGAAATAGAACGGAAGCTAAACTGACCCTTGCACACAATACTAAAGAAAACAGAAGAGTTAACGCATCTGCCACCCGTATCGAATAAATCTTGAAATAATATTTTTATTTTGATTGGGCACGAGTTAGACAGATGTTGGGCGTGTGACACACTGATAGTTTATATAGCGAGTATAAGGGAATGTTTCATCATCGATTAAATAGTCTATGGTTAAAATATAGAGGAATCTTTGTCAGTTAGTTACTGACAGTTGTCAGTTGACTTGATAGCTCTGTTTTTAAAATGTATTTAATTTACAGCACACAGACTAATCGCACCTGACCCAGTCCTAGTTATTTAACCTTGAGATTGTTAAACAGGCCCTCAGTAAATCGAGATTGTAAGTTCATTCAAGTAGGCTGTTATGTTTTTGGTGAATATTCAACTAGATTTTTAACAAGTATGAAACAAATTTAATTGAATTATTCTAACACAAGAAAAGTCTATGTATATGTTGTACATGTTTTTTCCATTATATTTCTGAACAAAATAATTTACCCCAAAGCAACATACAACATAAGGCTAGTTTGTGGCCAGTGGCCATGTTTATTTTCCTGTGTGTCACAAAGACCCTAAGTTCAAGTATCAGATCAATCGCTTCTAATGGGGTGCGTACAATATCGAATTATTGAACTCAAGGTGTTACCACCTCAAGGTGCACTCCTTTGATAACAGTATAACTGATAGTAAAACCATTTTATGGACAAAGGTTGGTTGAGATTTGGTAACGATGTAATAAGGTCTAATACAAAAACGTACGCGGCGAATTGAGAACTCTTTTTCGTTGAAAGACGGTTAAAAATAATATAAACAACGTTTAAAAGGCCGACTTCAACATCTATTAAAAATCCAGAGTTGGTCTCGATTTCTCTGGGATCCCATCATTAGATTTTGACAATCAGGTGGTCAAATCAGTTGGTTCAGATGGTGACAATGGACAGCAAGCATACCCTTTCAAAGAAAACAAGATTTCCAAAATTGGTTCACAATTTACGAAGATATCGCGAAAAAAAGACATTCATTTGAATTGAGAACCTCCTACTTTTTTAAAGTCGGTTAGTGCGATATCACTTATAAATATAATAGTTTGGCACGTACAAAAGATATGTTTTTTTGGTATGATATAACTAAAAGATAATAAATTATTTTACGGACAACCATGACTGATTGAAATGTTTACTTAGTATTTAATAAGCAAACAAATTAAATAGATAGTATTTGACACGAAACTCAGTACAGAAATAGAAAATAAATGAATTTTATAGCTTGGATTATCTTCTGATCAAACCCCTTTAAATGTCTCCAGTTTTTTTGTATACATTCTAAACCTTTCTAAACATTGCGAAAGCTGCTCTAACCTATTTTTAAAACCGCAGTGTGAATCCTGCGTCTAGGACTCCAGTCTTTGCATAAATTAAAAGCGACTTACATTACTGGAGATTCCAATCCATTACAAACAGACAGGCTAATGCGACTTCAGATATTTTCGTATTTATCTACAGCCTAGATGAGGTAGTAGTGCAACTGCTTTTATTTTCACTACAAAGGATATTTTTACAAATGTTGTCAAACTAATTATAATGTTTGTGACTAAGTAAAATTTGAGTGTCTCAAAAACATAACTTCTTAAGCTAAGTTAATGTTTTTCATTACTGTTTCATTTTAGTATTCTCATTATTTGGAAACACGGAATGCGTCATATTGAATTGAGAATTAAAACAAACTTGACATTGAGGAAAATTACTTAATAAAATAAAAAAATTCTGAAAAAAAAAACTTTTAATAGATAAAAATTATGTTTCGTTGTATAATTCAATTCCACTAATATTATAAACGTAAAAGTTTGTAAGTTCACACAAAAAACTACAGAATGTATTTTGATAAAGTTCACAATAATATAGAATGTATGTATGAATAATAAGAATAACTAGATGACCCCAGAAAACGATGTTTTGCAAAATGAAAAATAGATAGTAGCCGATTCTCAGACCTACTGAATATGCATATAAAATTTCATAATAATCAGTTAAAACGTTTCGGTGGAGTACGGTGACTAACATTGTGACATGGAAATGTCACAATGTTAGTCACTAGAATTTATATATTAGAATACTTATCAGAATCACACATAGTGTATTTTATACCGCGGTAAAATGCCACTTCTTGCTGGAAAATCAGTTAACGGCGAGCAAGCCCGATTTTGATCCAATTTGACACGCACACATTTTAGCTGTTTTCTTGGTAAAGTCCAGCAACTTAGCTAGAAAATCTATTATGACGCAAGCAAGGCCGAGAGCGAACAGCTAGTGTATAATAAATTACTTTCTCCCAGTGACTTAGCCACAGTATAAGCAGGCGGCATTCATGGCAGTACGTAGCCTCCGCACTATGAATACCATCCTCTCGGACCTCTCGGGAGGTTTATCCACGCTTTCTTTACATTTTTCTTTAGACAGTAATGATCTGCATTACCGTCTAGGCAGTCACATTCAATAAACAGTTAATTACGGATGAATGAATGAAAAATAGTCGTATTGTTTGATTCAATGGAAAGTCTTTGATTTAGTAAATGAATTGAAACAGATTTATATTTTCTCAACGAAATTACACATTTTTGGCAAAATTTTATCTCAAAATTAAAGTAAGAATTAATAAATACATAATAAGTTTTATTCCAAATTTATCAAAATAATAATTTTGTTTACGGAAAATTTTTATAATTATTTTTTATTTTAATCATATGCACCACAATTATTCATTGCTAACTATATGAATCAACACTAGATCCCTATTAGATCTATGTTTATGTAAACATGTGGTGGCAATTTTAAAAGAAGGTACACTTATGTCTATTGTATTCTTTATTTGAAGAAATGTTTATTGTTTGTTACCTTTGTTGACAATTTCCCTTTAAAAACTAACGTTGAAACTGAAAATGGGTTTTATTCCCGTGTAATTGCAACGAAATTATGACACTCTGACCTCTCCAGCGGGCTATCCCACTTCAGTGAAGTCGCTTCCTTCTTGAAGGGAATAGAAACGTCGCCATTACACGTTAGTAAAACCAGGTTTCAAAATATACATTCAAAGTTATTTACACATCATCACTATAAACAAATTTTATAACTTTTCCCTAAAGTTAATACTATTAATTAATAAAAAGTTTAAGAAACTCTGCCTGTTGTGTTGAATTAACAAGCCACGTCTCATTATGACGCGGCTTCCATTCCCAAAGATAATAAGTAATGTCCATATTTTAATTTCTGAGTAGGTAATCTGCTCGGTTAAGGAATATGTAGACTCATGCAGTCCATTTGAATTTACTTGACACGTGATTTGGACTTGATTATGGTCTATTCAGGTATCTAACATCTTATCGATAGTTTCAAAATGTATTCATTTATTTATTTACATTATCTTACCCCGTGTTGGCTAAGTGGGAGGACACTCGACTTTTAATCCAAACCCCGCCACGAACCTCTAGAATTTTCTTCCTGAGAAATGTATTTGCGCTTTAAACACGTGCTTTAACGGTGAAGGCAAACATCGTGAGGAAACCGTTATGTTCTGAGAACTTTAAAAGAGTTTGAAGGACATGTGATATTCACCAACCCGCACTTGGCCAGCGTGGTGAATTGAGGCCTAATCTCTCTCGTCAAGAGATAAGTCCCTGTGTCCCAGCAGTGGGAACGTTAATAGGCTGATGATGATTATCTTACCCTATTTTTGCAGGAAAAACCCAATGCAATAAGGAAGAATATCAACAAAAGTTTGATGTTTATTTGCACCGAAGATTTATACCTATCTTACTATGTTCAACATAAAAATACACTTTTTATGCTATGTAACCTTCGCAAGCAAAAATAAATAATATATTAAAATAGTTTAACCCAAAAAATTTGGTTTATCACTAATTACAAAAAAAAATCATTAAGATTTAATCCATGTTAAACTCTGTAGTTTAAATTCATACGCTTCAGAAGACATAAACCTTTATCCGTCTTTAAATTTTAAGTGACTCTTAATTTCAAAATTGACAAGGTGTTCGCCATTTTAATTATTTAAATTAATCAGTGACTCCTCTCGAATAAAAGCATCTGTATCATTATTGTAAGGAGAACACTTTTATTACCGTCGATTACTTTTATTACGTATATTCGTGTTTTATAACTAATACTGTATTATTTAAGGTAGCAAGTACCATTCAATACCAAGGCTGTCCGTTTATTAAATTCTGGAAATGAAATCCAATGAAAAAAAAATGAATATGGGGTTATAATAAGAGTTATTACTTCAAGTTTAATCTTTTTCATTTATTATATGTAAATGTATTTTTCAATACTTATATTATAAAGAATAAATTCGATAAGTATGGTATAAACCGATGGTTTTGCGAAATTTTACATTTCATACACTTTTTGTCGTTATAAACAAATAAATAAATAAATTGCAATACGAATGAGTCGAAAGAAAGTAGTCAGCGGTCACCCATCCAAACACTAGTGTTGAATGAACACCCTTAACTATTTTTTAAGTGTTTTAAGTATTTGTTGTCAAAGTGGCAACATAAATCCATTCCTCTGAATTTCTGCTTTATATTTATCTCAGTTCTTGAGATGTAGCCAGGCGGCACACGGACATAATAGACAGACGACGAGGTCATAGTAAGAGTCACGTTTTCACCTTCAGGTAATTATTAATTTCTCAACATAATTTAAGTTATCAGCAATAGATAAAAATAATTAAAATGGTAGGTTTGTGGTATGATTTCATAGACAAGGCATTATATGAGTAGGTATCCAAAAAAAATCAGTTACCTTTGTGATGAATTATTGTAAATCAAAACGAGAGAAAAATCAAGGCACAGGATTTCAAGTCAGACCGCTCTTTCAAGTTTTTCTTCCAACTCATTAGAAATCAGTTCACACTTCGGTATCTTAATGAAGAGATGTGTGCAGCATGTGTAATGCAAGTTGTGGCATGAATGATAGATGCTGGGTGAAGCTTGCCTGTGTTCCTTCATTCACGTTCATTTATTCATTGACTTCGTTTCATTGATTAACAAGCTCATGTGAGAGAAACTTTATCGTGGCAGGTTGGAATGTCATATCTTCTTCTCAGACTTCTATTTCGATAGAGTTTTTAAGGTCGTTTGACAGCCTTATCTAGCCTTAGTTGTGTAGCTGCTTCTAGCTCCCAAATGTGTTTTAATCTAGTTGTCACATACAGAATATTAACTAGAGAATTGAGAATTCTCATTCTTCGAAGAGTGCAGTGGACAAAATTGCGCTTGACCTCAAGATTTGGCTACTCCCAGAAAGACTAGTATTTCTGTAAAGAAAACGAATATATTTACTAACCATACACAGATACAAATACATCAACCGGCTGCCTCCGCACGAGGCATAAACCTGTGTCGCAGGAGGCCTGTTACAAAACGTATTATACTAACACAGATAATATTACATGAAAACAAATCAAATACAATTATGAAACAGGATAATATAAATATCTGTATTTCGCAAGTACATTATTTATTTTTGGTCCAGTGTTTTCTACATACATGTCTATAATAAAAGTACCTATAGCATAATAATTAAAACCAGCATCTGTAATACAAGCTCAGTGCATATGGATTTAGATATTGCTATGTGGATCGTCCATTATTATTTATATGTGAGAAGCTGTTTGGGAGCACACTTGCACTAATTTCGTAAGCCGTGGGTCAAACCTCGCTACGCACTACTGGATTTCATTTCTTGAAAACTACATTTGCGCAAAACCCTTGTTTTAGCGGTATAGACAATCGTCGCGTCGTCAGGAAACCGGCATGGCCTGAGAACTTGGAAGAGTTTGCAGGACATGTGACATTCACCAGCCCGCACTTGGACAGTGGCGTGGTGACTTAAGGATTAATCTCTCTTGTTAAGCGAGAAGTCTTGTGTCCCAGAACATAAATAGGTGCTTATATGTATTTATATGACATGTATTTGGATATCTTATAAGTATCAAAGGGTTAATTAGATAATCAAATTAAAATTGAAATTATGCAACACCTATTTTCCTTTCTATTTTATCTTACTAAACACAAGTCATCAATATAACACCCACAAAACATCTCAGCACGCTTAACCAAAGCAAATAACAA
Source organism: Gymnoscelis rufifasciata (assembly GCA_929108375.1). NCBI lineage: Eukaryota > Metazoa > Arthropoda > Insecta > Lepidoptera > Geometridae > Gymnoscelis > Gymnoscelis rufifasciata. The sequence goes on along the minus strand of OV815302.1, from coordinate 2,034,987 downwards.
AACGTTGTATATTTTGAAAATAATCGCGCTCATAATTGGCACGCGAGCGTGGTGTTACTCAGAGCTCTTACAATTACCGCGCGCGGCCTACCACCAACTGGGCAGATTAATCGTGCTAACTATTCATAACTTTATACCTAGGTTTTGGGGTCAGCTAGTGCACTTGAATATTCTGCTTCTTGAAGCTATATTATAATATTTATTTATAAAACAGAAATTATTGTTATTATCTACAAGAAGCATTGATATTAACTATATTCTTGTAGGCGGCAGAGACATGGACCCTGCGAGATGTAGAGAAGGAAAAGATAGAAGCCCTAGAGATGTGGTGCTGGATAAGAATGCTCGGAGTATCGTGGACTGAATTCCGTACCAATGAGTCCATACTTCGAGAACTCAGCATCAAACAGCGGTTGTCATCTTTGGTACAGTCTCGTATCCTCACTTTCTTTGGTCACGTCTGCCGCCGAGAGAAGGTGGCTGTCGAGCAACTTGTGGTCCAGGGGAAAGTTGAGGGCACCAGGCCACGAGGAAGATCCCCTATGAGATGGACCGACCAGATAAAAGCGGCAATAAATGGCACATCATCACTGCATGAATGCACCAGGAAGGCGGCCATCAGAGAAGAGTGGCGGCGTGTTGTGAAGCTTGCCACCAACACCTGAAATTATGACCTCTTCATTATTATTCTTTAGAAGAAAATAAATATTTCCGTACAATCCACGCTACAACATCTAGCACCGTGGTAAGCTCTAAACTTGTGTGACGGTTACTAGACATCTGATATACTTATAATATTATATTAATAGAATAAGCCTTTATTACAGAGTTTACAATGTGTTTCTTAATAATTACTTATTTTACATCGATCTGTATTTCTCTCCACAGCTTGTCCTTCGACATAGGCCTCCTCCAAAGATTTCCACTTCTCTCTCTCCCTCACAATTCTCATCCACTCTGATCCAGCAGTTCTCTTTATTTGATAAAATATACATACAAATATAGATATTTTCACTTACTCGACCAGCAATAGCAAACAGATAAGTTCACGGAACGGCAAGCGCAGTGTAGAGTGTCCACGAATTATATGAAAGGATGACCTGGTGAAGGCTGCGAGCTCAAGGTGGATGTAGGCGGCTCCCAGCCGAAATTACTGGAAATCTTTGAGGGAGGCTTATGCCCAGCAGTGGACGTCATGTTGCTGAAACAATGATGATGAGTTTGACTTGTAATTTGTGATAATAATAAATTGATTATTCTGATTTACTTATACATACTTCATCACCCTATTAACGTTCCCACAGCAGGTACAAAGGGACTTCTCTAGGCGAGAGATTAGGCCTTAATTCACAAAGCTGGCCAAGTGCGGGTTGGCTGGTTGCATTTTTTTTGTATTTGCTTATGCTGACCGATTATCAAAAAATACAAGATACATATAAACATAAAAATAGTATTCTGATCCAACTTCCAACACTATTCGCTATGTACGATTGAACACTGAATACTAAAGCGTCAATTACAGACTAAAATGCAGTGTCTATTATTTATAAACACTTACGATCATTATGAAGTGTGCACTAAAGCCGGGACTATTCATAAGCCATGTCTTACACACTACCTTATAACTAATAATCTTTTTTAAAATATTACTCGTTGCTTACGGAGTCGGGAATTTCTTTGATAAACTTGATATCGTATTTTTAGAAATTCTTTATAACACTGTTGCTAGCGGTTGTAAATCATGTGTCAAGGTACAAAAATGTGTTAAAAATTTCAAAAGAAAGCTCGATCTTGACATATTATGGTGTAAATTTATTTTTAACCTCAAGTCCAATCAAGGATTTAGCACATCAAAATAAGAACTTATATTTTCATAAATCTATACATATTGTAAATTAATGACTATCATGAATGTTACGGTAAAACACTGTTATGAAAATATTTCATTTATTTAATCAAATATTACATTGAAAGTCATATAAATAGATAGTTTACTAAAATTACTTTAAAATGGTATCATAAAACACTACGCACCTACTCAAGAAACGAAATAAAAAACTATCGACGAAAATTTTCGCAACATGGCAGTAATGGGGGCCAACGAATTTTTCGTATCGTTTTTAAATCTTTTCAAGAACATGAAAAGATTTTCATGAAAAGCGTTTCATACCAAAAAATTGCGATAAGATAATATATCAATATAGTGAGTCTAAAAACTAAAAAAAGGATCCATAGTGCTCAAATAAAGTGTCTCATTTTACTAAAAAATAAAGTGCCTAGTCCATTAATAACTTAGTGACACATTATTGAGTTTGAATGGAATCCATCACAATGAATAGAAATTGAACAAATTTAAATTTGCACTTCAGTTTGGCATTTGCAGAATTAAAAAAAAACCGTTGTTAAATGTTATTACAAATTGTTTGAAACTAATGAAAAAAAAAAGAAATATCATGCTGTTTTGTTTTTTTTTTTACTAGTCTCACTAAACTAAGCAGACCGTTTAATATGACTGACTGATATACCACATAGAATTATATTTTTTTTGTAAATAATACCATAGAAAACACCTATACCCAAAACCATAAATAGTAGAACAAAATCTGGTTCCAAAACCCAACATCAAAACAACCTCCTGCACCTCTCAGGTGGACCTTCGCCACAGAGGTCTTCGATGTGAATTACTCGTAATCCTCATATACATTATTAATTGAGTTAATATTATTTAAAATACTTTCCTATGGTACAAATAGGTAAGTTTTTATCTTTAATTTGGTTTGCTATTTCGCAATGTTGTATATTTTGGTCTGTAGGGTCACTTTTGATCAACTGATAGTACAGTAAAGTGGAACTAAAGTTTGTGATCATAATGGAAGAAAAGGATCATTGAATTGTCCGTTTTATATAGTTACAATACTGTTGAAATGCCGTCAATGTTATCACAATATCTTTCGGAGTAGTGCGAGAGACGTGAACATTTTTGTTAAATAAACTAAAATATGGACCGGATTAAAAAAAACTGTTTTATTTAATAAAACCCTATCGACCGATCCTTTAAACACTAAAAGTAAAATAAGGAATTTATAAAAACTAACAGCGATCTGCCCTGGTTACCCAAGTTATTCTAACATTTGTAAACTCCAAACAATGAAAATAAATGATTTCGTAGCTTGATTTTGTATCTATGATGATTTCTTCCCCGTAAACGAGCCTATGAGTTGAAACTGATTTTAAGATTTAAGCTGAATTTGAGTCAAATCCATTTAGGCGTTTTAGTCTAAAATATGAAAAAAAGATTGATGGTTTAGGTAACGGTGTTAAGTTTTGTACAAGCTCGAAGGCTTTTTCATAAAAAAATTAGATAGCTCCTAAACTACAATCTCACTTTATCAACAACAGAAGTGTCAATGCAAAATCATCATGATGATAATCAGTAAACTATACAATAATGGAATCAAAGAGAATTCGGACATTGTGGTCAAAACATCAGAAAAAAATGAATTTAAACTTTTTGTAGTGCAAAGTAAAATCTCTTTTGTTGTCTGAATGGATCATGGTTCAAAAAGTTTAGCCGTAAATCAAAAGGATTTCGGTTATTGTGGTAGAAATTCAAACATGGTGGATTGCAGAGATAAAATTAATCTTCATGATCTTATCAGGAGCTCAGGCGTGAAATGAGAAGTGTGAATTCTGTGAAATTTGATGCAAAAAGTTTGATTGTGGTGTAACAAATTTTATGTAGGTTAAAAAAAGCTCATGATTTTTATAAATGGTTTTTAGATTTTTGGGATTAGAAGAATAGGGTTGTGAACAGCCTTGGCCCAGCCTTGGGCCTTGAAATGATGTACTAACAATGTTTTGTTTATAATTTCCTACACTAATTACAGCTTATAACCGATTTTAAATAAAAACATTAGGTTATCATTCAAATTTTCAAATTTAAATTAGGGTATGTTATTATTTGATATTTTCGTCACCTTCAAAACTCTTGAAATGTGCCTTATAAGGTACTACGGTCATTATTATTTGAGGCTATTATGCCCACTTAAATATATTTGCAGATATTCGGTTCTTCCCCGCTTTCATCAACCATAACTTTTAAACGACTCAAACGATTTTCATTAAACATGTCTTAGAACACTCGAACAAAGTGACCTTAAATACAAATTAAAGCTTAATTTAAATTGCTTCATTCTTTCGGGTGTTATGCTGCCACAAGAGTCACGTCAAACTTATAACACCCCTCTTTTTGCATCGGGGGTTAAAATAGCTACAAACACACTTTTTATAATTCAATGATTTGAGCGATAACACACGCCCATTCATACAGACAGATAAAATAACGACAATTGTCCAGAGTAAATAATTTTCACCTTTTACTTTCGATAGAGGGGACTGTACAAACACTGATTGTAGTATTTACCTAGAGCGGGTGCGTTTTGTATCGCTATTTGAGTTTTATTGTAGGGTTACCATGATTATGTTTATTTAAATGAAAATCAACAGCTAAGATAAACTAACTTAGCAGCAACAACATTAAGCTACTTAAAGATTTTCATGGACAGATAATATTTAATGATGTTGTTATGTAGGGTACTCAAAGAGAAAACGGTACCTTACTACTGAGACTTCGTGTTGATCATGATTTTGAGTTTAAATTTTGAAGGATGATGTATTTCTCCAGCCGCTATAACACCAAATTCCAAAAATTCCATAATTATGATGTGTTTAAACACTAATTGAGGAATCTATGCAATTTAGCAGCGACTACCCAAGTTATGCTAAGATTTGTAAAATCAAACAATGAAAATAAATGATTTCGTAGCTTGATTTTGTATCTATTATGATTTCTTCCGCGTTAACGAGCTGTTCCCGATTTAAGATTTTAGCTGAATGTGAGTCAAATCCATTCAGGCGTTTTAGTGTAAAATATAAAAAAAAGATTGATGGTTTAGGTTACAGTGATGAGTTTTTATGACGTGATTTTTAAAAGTTATGTACGTAGTTAACGCCTATGTTTTGGGTGACCGCTCTAAGTGCAATATTTTATTCATTAAAAAAATATATAGGAAAATGTGTGTTAGCTTTACCATAGGTGTACTATATGCGATATTAACGAGAGAGGAGATACTTAAATAACAGATTTTGACGTTATAGTGACAGTAGGCCCCAAAACACCTAAGCTTTCCAAGTCGGCTTCCAAACATTCTAAAATAGTGACCGCGAATCGGTAAGCGCAGCGTAGGACTAATTGTATGTACAGTGCAGCAGGGCGTCTGTCAGATAGAAGTTTCTGAGCAAATACATAAACCTACATACAGATAAACAAAATTGGATTGTCTGTCTGAAAACATTTTCTCACAGACTAAATTACAAAACTTTTACTGTGGAAAAAAACTTTTGGATGAAATTTTATTCATATGTTCTACTTAATTTTTTAAGGAAGTTTATATTCCTAGTTTAATTTATATCATGGTTACCCTATCAAAGTACAGTAACGCTATGCGTAGGGTACCAGTAAAGCAATGCGCCCGAATCCCTCAAATAAGGGGTGAGGCACACCTGTCGGGCACCCTCGCGACACGCGACGGGTACAAGTTACACCGACTGTGCCGCCAGTGTAACTTGGCCTGGGAGTGTACTTGTAGATTATTTCTTGTGGAATAATTATTGGTATTTTTTTTATTTAGTAAGGGAAAAGCACTAGTCATCCATCACCAGAGTGTCCATCGCAAGTTTGTCTGCAGCCTTCAATTATTTCGAACACGGACACGAGTCTCCTTCTAAAATAAAGGAGGTTAGGCTATAAACCTGTAGTCTGCTCAGTGGTCCGGTAGGCGAAGTTCTGTTGCAATGCAAGATGTAGTGGATTCGATTCCCGCCGAGGGGTCAAGTGTTTGTATACTCTGCAAGCACTTTACTCTTTGGTCTAGGTGTAAAATATGTATAATAAAAAAAACCTATAGTATATTAGTTGGCTAGTACCTGTAGCACATGCTTAGAGCCTACCAAGGGTGTTATGAGTTTGCTTTTGGGTCCCTCGGACGATGTTTGAAACCGCTTACCATTTATTATTATACCCATTAATTTACTAAATCCATACATTTTTATCTCCAGACGATATACACAATGATTTATAAGTAAAATATTAATACGATTATAGTTCAAGTTACACTGGTCGTTCCTAAATGGGGTGCCGTACTTCAGACTAAAGCTATGTGCATTGTGCAGCAATTCGGAGCTCAACAAGTAGGGTACTATTATTATTGGGAGCAACCGAAATTATACGTTTCTTTATAATAATTTGCGATTGGTGATGCAAAAAACTTGGCATTTTTTATTTAAGTATATTGGAAGGCGCGTTTTATGAGTTTATTTGTTGACGATTTCATAAAAAAAAGAGAGAATACTTTTAATTTGAACACAAAACATATATGTAGGTACATACTAATAGGCATAAGAAAATTGGCTAACTTTGTTGGATAAAAATATTCCTTATCGTAATATTATGTTATTTATTTTCAATTTATGTCAGACAGACGCGGTTTAACCGCAAATGTTATGATCGTATTTTTCGTCGATTATTTATATTCTTATTATTGTTATTTATATTTTAGGCCTTTGCCCAGCAGTGGGACAATATAGGCTAACGAAAAAAAAAATATATATATATTCTGTAATGTTTTAAAGCCTAAAATGGCTGGACATTTGCTTGTTCAATTGATAAATTATTTATGACTTAGATTCACTGAGTAAACAGCAGTCTTAACGAAGCCAAAACATGCTTCTATAACCAAACCATTTTCTCGACAAACATTCAACATTCGGCGTTGGGTTGGTTAAGAATTATTCAAATTAGATAAACCACTCGAATGTCAATGTGCTATTCTCAGCTCTAACCAAAAATGGCATTTTCAGACCAGTAGTCTATGATGGCTCTTTGTTGCTCGTGAGCAAAGATCAACACTTTGCATGAAAAGAATGACATGTTTATTGCATCATTCTGCACATTTTTTGTTTTTTTGATCATCCATTGTCTGGTGTTGGAGATCAATTTAAGAAACAAACAGTACAGGTTAAACTTGTTGAATGAGTAATAGTTTTGTCTTTTCGTTAACATTATCAATTTAGTTAAAAGATGTATGTATGTAGTATGTAGTAGGTGACATGAGTTGTAATCTTTGCTCAAAGTAGCAGAATCAGTTTGGCTCTAATTAGTTATAAGACCTGACTATATTTCACCAAATTCGAAAACAAGAAACGATTTATTTTCTAATTTATGACATGTCTAGGATGTTGACTAGGCATAGGTCTTTTTCATATCCAGGTTCTTTCGTTGGAACAGTCTGTATCAACTATGCATCCATGGATATAGATGACTTCATAATAAATATATAAATATAACCAAACTATACACTTAAAAATATCTGGCCTGTGGTAAGATCTAAGCTTGTGTTATGGATACTAGACATCTAATATACTTAATATAATAGAAACTCATTATTTTTATTTTTTTTATTTTACATATTTAACACCCAGATTAACTTAAGGAGAAAGTGCTTGCAGAATATAACAATCACTTTACCGCTCGGCCTGATTCGAACCCGCTACCTCTTGCACCGCGAGCGGACCCCTGCCACGTCGCCAGTCACTTCATCTATATACACTTTTAGTTGGAGGATTTCCAATGTTACGATGGTCAATTTCTGGCCTCCATTTGATAAGCTTCGGTCCTAACGACCATTTATTCAACGCGTTTTATGCTACTGCCATACATAGTCAAAGTCAAAACGTTTATTTCCTTAGAAACGCAGGGTATACATGGGAGGTTAACTTAAAGTTAATTTAAATAATAACTAAAAATTATAAAGGAAATAACATTGTCTTGACAGTTCGCTTCAATATTTTACACTTTTGAACGAGCATAATTTTTTTTCACTCACAAATACACTATATGCACGCTTTTTATATTTAGAGCCCACAATTTATAAAAATGCGCAATAAAATTATTTGTATGAAGCTAATTGTCACGATTCAAATAAATAATAATACTCGTACAATGAGTACCTATGTTACAATGAATTATCTCATTGTAGTGGTCATTCCACACGTGTCGTGATAATAATCGTTACGGTTCAATTGTAACTTGCATGGTAATAATTTTAATTATCAACCGATGATAATAATAATAATTTTACTTTTTGGGATGTATAAGTAGGTATCAAGGGGTAAAGATGCGTTTTAGACATTGATGAATAAGATGAATCAAATCTTATGGTCTAACCAAAACAATATTTTTGATTTTGTGTCTTGTGATTTGAAAAGTAGAGGTAAAGTGGTATATTCATTTTAAAAAAAATAATTGGTTATTAAAGTTTTAAAACCAATTATTGTTTATAATTATTTTCTTTATGGACGACGTAACATAATAAATCAGTAATATTAAAAAAAAATCTGACTTTTATATTTCTTAACATTATTGTAAAAAAGCCAACATATTTTAAGCGTAAAAAAACTTTACTCCAGAAAAACACGTTTCTAACAAGCATAATTGTCACAAAACTTGGTAGAATTAGGTGACACTTACAAAAAAAACTTACAAAATAGTATTTATATCAAAATGGCGATAGACGCGTGGCTTGCGTGCGCTGGACAGGTGGCCTCCCCAACAGGAATACACAAATACAGAGGACAGGAAAGGGAGTTGAGGGGTTGAATTTAATGCAAATAATAACCGGTCGTTGAACAATGAGATAACAAGCGATTTGGTCAATTGTGTTTAACAGGACTTTTTACTAAAAATCGTGTGCGTCTGTGTACGCGCGACAGAAGTGACAAATAGGTGGAATGACAAACTGCAATATCTTCTATGTTACTTTGCAACTAAGTCCAAACGTCTTTTTAAAGATCATCATCATTATAAGTACCCCTTTTAACATTCCCACTGCTGGGACACAGGGACTTCTCCCTTGAAGACAGAGATTAGGCCTCAATTCACCACGATGGCCAAGTGCGAGTTGGTGAATGGCATAAGTCCTTCAAACTCTTTAAAGTTCTCAGAACATGCCGGTTTCCTCACGATGTCTGTCTACACCGTTAAAGTTGTTTAGAGCGCACATTAATTTTTCGAGATAATCCAGAGATGCACAGAAGGGTTTGAACCCACGACCTTCGGAAAAAAATCTAGTGAGTTCCCTCTTAACCAACACGGCTTCCTCATAGATAGAGCTAGTAAAAACTCTAGATCGCGCTGACCAAAACGCACGAGCTTAATGCAAGTATATTTAACATTTAGACCTTAGTGACTGGACACTTATAATATATTGAGACAGATAAGGACTATTTTAGATATTACCATATTTATTAACATCTATTTAAAGATTATATCTATTTTTGGTAAATCTTTTACAATGTAAGTTGTTTTTTTCACTGTAAACTTAGCTACAGGCTATTTTACCTCATAATATGATTAAAAAATAACAATAAAAGTAATAATACAAAAATCGCTATAGACGGCGTGGCTTGCGATTGCATGACAGGTGTGCCACCCTAATAAAATACAGAGGAGAGGAAAGAGGGTTGAGGGGTTGAATTTAATGCAAATTCGTAACCGGTGGTTGAACAATGAGATAACGAGCGATTTGGTTCAATTGTGTTTAACAGGATTTTTTGAATAATGCGTTTAGGAATGGAGTTCATTATAATTTCTATGGTCGATAACCATACTTGAAATTGAACTTTAGGTAAACGTTTTTTTATTTTTACTTATATTGTTATCCCAATAGGACTGAAGTGTAACGAAAAACTAAAACAGGTGTAAGAAAAATATTTGATATTTATACGTTTAGTATAGTCATGAATAATCAAGTTGCGAGTAAATATTTAGTTTCCTGTGTCTAAATAGAATTATAATTATCTATTAATATACAGATTTGAAAGTATTTTTTTACAATTTAATTTCAAATCTATAGTTTATGCGTTTCGAAAATATTTTCCTTGAATAGACTTATAATTAATATGTCATAAAGTTTATAATACCAATAAAATAACGTAATATGTAATAAAAAAAACAAATTTTCAAGTTAAATAAATTATTAAGGTTATATTTGTAATTATGTGAAAAAATGTATAAAATATGGCACTAGTCCGAGGTTACTTGACACAAGGCTAGGGCGGGCTAATTACCTTTCTATCCGCTAATTAGCCAAATTACTATTGTACACTCAGCGTAATAACGCGGACTTATTTGTTTAATCATCGGGTAGATGTGGTGAACCTATAGAATTATAAATTGTACACCACACAAATTAATAATAAACTTTACAAAAACCTCAACTAATTAAAAACAGGGTACAAAGGGTGGCCTTATCGCTATGAGCGATCTCTTCCAGGCAACCTTGAGATGGACAGGAAATAAAAGGGACGAAAAGACAGTGGTTTAAAACAAATATAATAAAAATATTAAAAAAAAACATAAAGTACTCATATAATAGATAAACCAATAGGTTTATCTATATAATACCTATTTATTATTTTTTCATGCAAACGCAAAACATTGCATAGAAATTTCGCGTGACGAAATTTGCTTTATAAAACTTTGATGCTCAATATCTTAACACTTTTCTTATTACATTGATAAAGCAAAGAATATGTTTTTTTTTAATTAAATTAATTATCCTTAAATTATTTCGAAAATATATTTTGAAATTTTCAACTATTTATTTTGTCAAGGCTAGACAGTTCGTTTCAATTATTACTGCTGACTTTTAAAAAAGTACTAAAATAACAACGAAAACTTAACCTGGTAACAAAATGTATTCAGTGAATTAGGATTCTGATCCTTAAGGGAACAGAAACGTTGGAGGTCATAATCCACACAATATACGTAAGTAATTCCCTCATTTAAAATGAAAAGCTTAATCTCGCTTAGCTTAATAGCTCATATTATTTTAACACGTTTTTTTGACAATGAATCTAATTTTAATTTAAACTAATATAATAATAAACTTACTTTTTATAAAGCGCTCGCTCGCTGCTTAACACTATTAATAGCACTTTTTACATATTTAAAACGCTACTAGCGGTCCGTCCCCACTTCGCACCTATTTGACCTTATTGTGAATCTAAACCATTCTCTAACCCACTTAAACACACACGAAAAATTTCATCAAAATTGGTCCAACCGTTTAGGAGGAGTTCAATGGCTAACACACGTACAGAGTTTTATATACATATTAAAGATTTATAATTTACATGATTTTTAATTAAATTATAAAAGATTTATTAACATTTTCACATTTAAAATTATTCTGATTAACACTCTTGATAAAATAGCTCCCTGAAATGACAAGCATTTTTTTTTGTAATGTAAAATTTATAATAATTTACATAAGTAAGAACTCCAAAATTGTAATAACTGACAAAGCTGTGTTGTTCTATTCGCTTATCAACTCGGTATAAAAATTATAGCGAACTGTCGTGACAATAATATATCCTTGCTAATTTTTGTTTAACAATTTAGTTATATTAATTTTAAGTTGACCTGTCCATGCATGCCCTGTGCTTCTAAGGAAATAAACGTTTTCTCTTGGACTTTATTTTAAAATTAAAAAATTATTTTAATTTAATCATGTAATTAAAAAACTAAATTTTTAATGTTTTTTATAAGTGATAAACCTCACTTTGCAGGTTAAACTATTTTATTACGGATGTGTCTTAATTTTTCTGCACAGATATTAAAAATATTAAAAAACTACTTTTTCAAAGCAACTTTTTACATATACATATTTTTAAGATTACATTGCCAATTTCTTTGAATCTATCAATAATTTAACTATACAAAGTGGTATTGTTCTTCGTGCGAGTGTACCGACAAACGAGACAAAAAGCTCTTTATGCATCCGGCACGGAGCAGGCATTCGAAGGTTCGCGATGGAACATACTGGAAACATCCACTTAAGCTGTTTTAATTGAAACAACATTATTTTATCTATCGTCATTAGTCTGTAACTAGTGTAGGATATTTAGCATGTATTCTTGCATTTGTTTTAACAATATTTGTTTTTCGTGTTCCTAACATATCCTATCCATCCAAAGGTTGCCTGGAAGAGATCGCTTTAAGCGATAAGGCCGCCGATTGTACAACGTATGTGGCTATTGATTGTTATTTTTAAGTTAGTCTGTAAGCATTGGTGTGCAATAAAGATATTACCTATCTATCTATCTATGCTTTAATTTGCCCACAATATCACCTGATGTTGAAGTTGCTCTTTATTGTTTTAAGAAGGCGGAGAAAATACTGCATGATATAACGAAGTCCCTGTGTCCCAGCAGTGGGAACGTTAATGGGTTGATGATGATGATGATCAATAAAGTAAGTGAAGGGATGGTGAAATTATATCATGCAATGTGCTCGAGTGATAGGAAAAGTCGTAAATATTATTACTTAATAGAATTACGGTCACTTTGTTCAAACGAATGTATCGAATTTAAGTAATAAAACAAATACGTCTCTCTCGTGATCTCTATCCATTCAAAGGTTGGAAGAGATCGCTTTGATAAGGCCGCTTTTTACTATGCACGCTTCTTTGAATATTTTCTCATGTTGTTGGTGTTCAATAAAGAATATTGTATTGTATGCGTATCCTCTAAATACATCCATAACTACGTTTTTAAATAAACTTACTATGTTTTAATAATGAGTCTTTAAGTATTTAAAAGGCCAAAGGGTATAGAATATTAATCAGTAGTTATAGCGTTATTGTTCTCTTTATTAATACTTTTTAGAAGGCAAAAAAATAATGAAATAGTCATACCGTTCATGAGATACAAAATTATGTTAGTTTTTACATTTGCACACACTCAAAAGCATTTAATAAAAAACTGATCGATCACATAATATATATTTTATTCAATTCAAATGTACAGTGTAATAGAATAGAATAGAATAGAATATAGAATAGAACTTTTATTTGCCATAACACATGTGTACATTTAAGTTTATATGTAAGTATCAATAATTTTATATGTAAGTATCAATAACCCATTTACATATACTATAATTTGCCCAGTATATTTAGCGTTCATTTTGTTATTGGCAGCATAAATCTCTCAGTGCTGGTAGCAGTAAATAAACACCAGTGTCTGTGTCCCAGTAATCAGAGGGAATATATTAACCGTGAAATTATCCTGCTGGAGGCATGCTTGGAAATGAGAACACACACGTCACTGGGTAACGATTTTTCAGGTTGACTGTACTGTCTTTTTACTTTGAAACGATACAGCGTTATCTTTAATCTATTTATTGAAAAATATTCAAAGTAATTTCGAAAGTAGTTCGATTTTACTGTCTAAAGAGCGCTATGAGACAATCCTCTATACTACGAAACCAAGAAGCAAGGAATTGTACTATTTATATGAATAATTATGCTTTCTGAATACAAATAAGAAACATTACAACTTTTTTTTTTAAATTACTGTTTTTTTTATTATTTAATATAAATAATACTAAACTAAATGTAAACTATAAAATCGAGTTTATAAAAAAAATTGTCTTGATATGGCTTCTTGAATTTCTAACGATAAAAATAAATATTTTCGGACTAAGCACAAAACGAAAATGAAATAGTAAATTATCACAATCTACATTCTCGTTATAATTACCAGTGCAGTACTTAGGACGGCGCTGCTAAAAGACAGACTAAAATAATGTCAATCAGACCAAAATTTCTTAATCTGTATAAAAACGGACTCAGCGTGCGTGGGAAGTAAAAAGCCTGTCTTTTGTTTCCTTCTCATGATGAATGGCGGAAGCGTATATCCATTTCGTTTTATTTGCCGTTTCCTTTAGAACTTTATCGAAAATAACAAAATCATTTTTAAGGATTGCAGATTAATGTCTTTGTAATTATGGGTTGTCGATCGGATCATTTGCGTCTGGATTAAACTGGGCTCATTAATCTTTTAAGTAGTTTGTGGTGTCTTTCTTTTTAATTTTTGATAATAATTAAGGCGATCTTTTTATGAAGTAGGGTATTATTTTTTTTTCTTTTTCTCATTTTGAGAATAAAGATGAAGTTATTACATAGTATTAAAATTTGCACGTTTTTAATTTTTTTATTGGAATAAAGAAATAAATATTGTTATTCCCAAATATTTTCTTTCTTATATATTTTGACCTGATACGACTATACAGTTAATTTTTTATTCTGTTAATTTTGATTTTATTTTAATATTTGGTTTAGGTCTTCATTAACAATGCTTCCAATTAATTAAACAAAACCAGTGCAGCTGAAAATACTTCGAAATAAAAAAAAAGTTACAAAAGAATTTCGCAAACGTGTTTAAGGTGTCTCAAAAGCGTCGTTAGAAACGCATTTTGTGCGAAAAATGGGCGGAGTTGCGGGAATAGGAGGCAACACTCCAATCCATCATTTCGTAACTAGATACGCCCCTGGCTTAACAAGTCTTAGATTAATTTGAATCCACAAAAAAATCCGACTCCCGAATCCGTCTCATTGCAAAAGCTGACGAGAACTGAGACGGATTATAAAATATATAAAAAACGATTTTCATAAAATCATAATAGGTAGGTAATGTTAAAAAAAAATAATAAGTCCGTCATTGAGATTATTAAAAAAAATATACCATACCATCTTCTAGGTCTTCATGTCCCATCTTAGACCAACCACATCGTCACTTTACATCAGGTGAGATTGTAGTCAAATGAAGGCTTATACAGCATAAAAAAAAAAACAATGCATTGCATTGAAGTTTCGCCTGACGTAAATGTTTTTGAGCAAAATGTATTAAATGTACTACGTTACTTTGCAACTTTGATGCTGTATTATTATTATTATTATACGTATTTTTGTATAAACGAGAGTAACTAACGTAAATTCAAAAGTCATCTTCTATATATATAAAAATGAATTGTTGTTCGTTAGTCTGATTAAAACTCGAGAACGGCTGGGCCGATTGAGCTGTTTAAAAATGTTTGTCGTAGTCCAGGGTAGGTATAAACGGTAAGCAAATAAGGAAAAATTGCCGGATTTTTATTTAACCGTGCGACGCCGGCGCCGGGGCGGGCCGCTAGTAATAAATAAAAAAATACGAGACAATAATATTATTCTATAAATACATGAAGTTCTATTCCACCTAGACAGCGTTTCTTCTCTACCTAGATAACACTCGCCGTGCTAAGCCCGCAAAATACGATTTTGTGACGTAGCCACCATGCCTATTCAATCGAACCACTGAAACCACAATCTTCAATACACTATACAAAGTCATGTAACTCGTCCAGCTCATCCGGACAGGTCTATTATCTCAATAATTAAAAGCTTATCTCATACTCAGAAGCGCCGTCAATAGTTTATCTGCGCGCGTCCAGCATCCTTATCTTCATTACGGCTCTGGACCACTTTAATTCACGTATCCATTTATTTTAAATGCTCTGAGGTTTGCGCACTAAGCGGATGTATTATTCCGCTGTGTGAGAGGATTTTTAGCGGAGGTTTCCTAAAGGTAAAAATATTGTGTTGTTTGAAACTCTTGTACCTATAACATCATGAGTCCACAAGGCCGCATTTTTAAAGAGATTCAAATAATGAAGTATGTTTCCATTCAATTTTAATAATAAAATACTTAAAACCAAACTAAGCCAATAATCAAAAAAATCTTAAAATTGTGACTTTATAATAAAATCTTAAAAATAATTTTAAACATTAAATTTAGTTCTCGAAAAACTGATAAGTTATTATAAATGTTTTATTAAAGTAAAGCTATTTTTAGGTATCGAGTCGATGGGTTAATATCATGTTGTTTAAAAAAAAGCGACCAATAACATTTGGGATTTTTGGTTCTTGTTACAATTAATAATCAATTAACTATTCAAAACATTTTAGAAAAATATAACTGTATATAACAAAATTCTATTTTTAAACCTATGTTTATTAAATATATTTAATTACCTTACAATACGGTATTATTTCCTAGATATTTGTATTATTTCTGTCTTTAGACCGCTTAGTCTACATAAACTATGCAGTAAACACACTAATAAATAATACCACAGTGCAATAAATCATACGCGAATCAAACGACGTTCAATAGATAACTCTCATACAGAGAGATTTACCGACTTAAAATGTTAGTTATCCTACTCCGAGTATGTTATTCTGTGAACTGGGACGCCATTTTTCATATGCCTACTATGTTGTAAATTCTACTACCCACGTATTCATAGTAACTGCTTCTTCTGGTTTGTATAGCTGAATTGGATAGAACACACATAAACCTATTTATACCTTATTTTGCGACTATTATAGAGATAAAAAAGGGTTGACATTTTTCGACATGGTAATTAACAAATTTAGCACATCATGGTTTATGAATAACGTTTTTTTAACAATGTTTTATTAACGTTCTCTATGTCTAGTATAAAAAGTGAAATATTCTAATCAATACTGGAATTTGAACAGTCTAGTTTAGTTTTAATGTAGCATAGGTCGCCTGTAAGACATCGTACTAACGATAAGATGTACCTTTTGTAAATTTTTACCATAAAAACATTTTTATTTTATTTATTATTTTATAGTTTGAGAAAAAAACTTTTTTTTTCTCAAACTTATTTTAATCTCTTTTTCTAACACTGCATTTCTACCTACTCTTATTTGTTTCAAATTTCTTCATCACCACAGGTTTGCTGTAAGAAAACTCTTATAGGGTTAAGCTCGCCTTTGTACATGGCATTAGTTACTAAACCTTAATGTATCCTTTTTGTGTATAATAAAGAATTTCTGAATTTATGAAAACTTAAAATATAACTGCAAAGCAATGAGCTTTCAAGTCAACTGACAACAGTTAGTGACTTACTGACAGAGATTGCTCTTAAATGAAATCTCTCTGGGAATTAAAATACTTACTGGAAAAAAGAAATTTTGCGTGTAAACAGATACTGTCGGTATTTTGACCGTTGACTATTTATCTCATATAATATTAAAACAAGTACTTTATGTGTTTGCAAAAGGTACAATAATTAAACTTATAAAACTTTTTGAGTGAACAATTTTGAATCACCTGATTTTTTTTTAATTATTTAAAATATATAAGTGCAATATTTTTCCAACTATTTGTTACTTGTCCACGTGTTAACTTGTAGTGCTAAATAAATATTAACACGCAATAAAAACGAAACAATAAAATCTTAACATATCAAATACACTTTATGTTAATGAGGTATTAGCTTATCTAGCGCTTTGTAAGTAAAATAACAAGTTTATCGCCACAAAACAACGTAGGACTATACTCAAACGTACAAACAGCTGAACACCGCGTATGTTAGTAGCCTGTGACAAACAGACATGATCAAGATAAGTCTTTGTAAGAGCTAAAATGAATATTCGTAGATAAAAAACTTAGATATTTGTCGTAAGCGAAGATATGATATTTATATCTAAAAGGTTCAACATGAATATTTATTGCATTTTTTATTTTTAGGCAATACTTTTTAATAGTGGACTTATTATTAACTAACGATCCGCCCTGGCTTCGCTTATAAATATGATGTTAAAACTTTTAACAAGCTACTTATGTAGTATTTTATTCATATTTTTTAGTGCGGAATAATCTATAAAAGAGGTCAACACCGTAGCGTGAAATAGTAAAACGCAAAGTATTGCAAAACACAGCTACAACACCTATATTATAAATTTCCTTGTTTTGTTTTACCAACATAAAATTTAACTAAGGATCCATTAAAATTAATGTATACGAAATTAATGACCATGCGAAAGTATGTTCCTCAGATGCATCAGAAAATATCGGTTATATATGCATTATATTTAATCATGTGCCTTTACGACCTATAAAAATATGGACTATTGAAAAGTTTATTACCCCTAAGTATTGATTTTTGGTTATTAAAATTAATATGTTCAGAAATTTACTGGATACTAATTACTTAATATGCATAATGAGAGCTTCTCCACTTGAGTAGGAAATGTACTAGTGAAAGTAATTTACTTGAAGCTGTAGTTTAATTTGTGTAATTTTCAATAATCTAAATTAAAGCTAAGAAAACCCGATTCCATACCTTAGTTACCTTAAAAGTAAAAATCATATTATATAAATAAAATAACCGAGTTTTATCGAACATGTTTTCCTTACACGCAATTTACCTTTAAATTAAAACCGCCTCATCCATTCGGGAGCTATGATGCCACAGACAGACGGACACGTGAAACTTATAACACTACTCGTTTTGCTTCGTGGCTTACAAAATCCACAAGCTTAGTGTAACAGCACGTGGATTAGCGCTGATAGACTAAGCTTGAAAATTTAATTAATTTAATCCATCACTGAGTCTGAAGATGTATAAGATGTGCTTCAAACTCCTTTCTCGTCACCTTATCATAATTGAATGTCTCAGTGGCGCGGTGGGTGAAAGGTCCACTTGTGGCATAAGTGGTGGCGGGATCGATTACCGCACTTTCTATGCCAGCTGCACATACAACCACCTTTTGAACTGGGTGTTAAATATAAATATTAACAAGTATCTATACATATCACATAATATATTAAGTTTATGAGATGTCTAGTACCCGTAACATAAGCTTAGAGTATACCACGGGCCTAGATGTTGTCGTGGCTTCACTATAAATGACTTTAAAACTAAAGCTATTAACTGGAAGAGGTCTAAATTACTTTCTATTTCTTCTTTTATTTTCCTCGCATATTCAGAAAGATATCAACAACAACTTACTACATACCTACACGTCTTCATTACCTCGCATGCCGATACATTCAACACACACCATGCAATCTAGAAATCCTTAAATTATAAATTAAATATCTAGTAGCTGATGTTGTGACATTAAAGCGGCCTATAAGACGCGTAATTGCAGCAGTGGGTTAGCATTGCCACTTTAAATACGGACGCATGCATGTTTCTTATAAGATAGCTCAGGGTTTGATACACTTTCAAACTGATTTTGATGAAATATTTTTATAAAAAGTGAATAACAAACTAAACATTTTTGTGCGAGAAATATATTTCTAAAACAGATCGAATGAAAAACATTTTCTTTTCTTACAATTCTGATACTGGCCAAAAAAGATTGGTATACGCTGAAAGTCTTTTCAAAGAAATAGTCAACAGGTAACTAAGGTAGGTGGTTTAAAACTCCATCTATTTGACTCATATTACAAAAAAAAACGACCTAAACATAATGCATCGCAAGTTTTGTTGTGCCATTTACAAATAAACCGGCAGTTGCATTTCAATTATTAACTCAAAATTTATCACACAAACCAAAGATTGTTTTACATATAATAAGGTTTTACATGAGGCTGTGGTTGTTTAACTGTTTGTCTAATCAAAAAAAATAACGTTTAATCTAATCAAACAAATATAATAAAATAAGTTTGAGTACAATAAAATAATAATAATTAAAGAAATGTTTTGCCCTAGGGAATAAAATACAACTTTATAAATAAGTTGCCATCTAAAGGATTATCTCGAATAAGAGATAGATGGATTATAATACTCGTAAGTAATTTTACAGTAATAACAGCATTTGTTGACCTTAAAATTTGATGCTTGAAAGTGTGGTCCGACCATTACATGAGCTACAGTTATAACGATCTCTGTCACGGTAGCTAATTACCGATTATTACGGAAATCATACACTTGTCGCCATTTTATCGAGAAATTATTATCGGAGAACGACTTGATTCGGTTCTTAAACAGTAGTCGATTGTGGACACGACTTATAATCGATTGCTTTTATGGTATCAGTTATGATCATTTTTATGACCATATCAGAACTGAAACATTTTAAGTTTTTTGACAAAGATCATTATGATTTTTAGTTGAATAAACATTATTATTTTTAGCAAATACTTATATTATTAAGAACTCTTACTTTAAAATGTATGTACACGTCCCTTTGTATTTGAGGTCTTCTATCATCATTGACGCATTGATCATGACAGGTTAACGCAAAATTCCCACATAACTGCTGAATTAAGTTAAATAAATCTTATAGGGATTTTTGAAGCAGTCGTTTCGGTGTCTTGCATCAATAACGATCCAGTTACGACTTTTGACCGGCTGGAATCCCTAATGAGTTTTAATTTATATATCATTATGTTATGTTAGTCTGTAAGTTATTTTTATATGCCTTTGTTAGGTAAATTATATGTGCGGTTTGCGGGGCTTTACCCTGCTGTAGCATAATTTCAAAACATTCATTTTGAAAACGGGGTTTTTCTACGTAAACTGCAGCGATATTATAATAATATCCTCCGACGTTTCTATTCGTTGTTGACTCAGGACAGGGAAGCGGGAGTGCCTCTCTCCTTATGAACATTCTTTCTTGAGGGGAATAGAAAAGTCTGAAGATATAATTATATAGTATAGTTACAGTTTACGTAAACTGTAACTATATTATAATACTAACGTTAGTAAAGCCCGTTTTTTAACCCCCGACCAAAAAAGAGGGGTGTTATAAGTTTGACGTGTCTGTCTGTCTGTCTGTGGCACCATAGCTCCTGAACGGATGGAGCGATTTCAATTTAGTTTTTTGTATGAAAGGTGAGTCATGCGCGAGTGTTCTTAGACATGTTTCATGAAAATCGGTTGTGCCGTTAAAAAGTTATGGGGGTGAGAGTTTGCAAGGAAAACCGAAAATCTGCAAATATACTAGTGTGGGGTATCAAATGAAATCGCATCGCGCCCACATTACATAATATTATGTTGTTTTACGTTTAAGGAAATTATGGCAATGGAATCGGGGGTTTTTCTTAAATTTTAAATTTAGATTTATATTATGAATAGTAAAACTCACGTTAGTTTTGAAAGTAAAATTTCAAACTACCACAGAACGGTCCCTAAAAACTACGTTAATTAGGTATGTTATGCTGTCTTTGATTTTTATTAAATGATTGAATTGATTAAGTTTATCAAAATTTTCTTAATCACAAAATGTTTGGTCCAACTTGGATGTCTTCTTATCCCTGTACTAAATTCTGTTATCTATCGTATAGCCATCTAATATATTAATTTACATACTCGGCAATATCCTTCCGGCGAAATTACCCACGTGAAAAAAAAACAATAATGTTACACGCCTAGATATTTTACCGCTAACACATTCATAGACAAAGCCTATTAAAATATCCATAACCTGCTCTAAGTTATCTCGCATCACAACGATCTGCTAAAACTTATAGAAAAAAAACTGTAATAATTCCAATTAACCCTAATAATAGGCCTCAGGCAGCAACACGATTAAAAAGACAAATTCCTAGATGCACAAATGCTGGGCATTCCATCTAGCAGGGCGTAGCACCGCGAGCTGGGCTGGATCTAGGATTGAAGATACAAGATCATTTATTTCCATTGTTTGGTTTTACAAAACTTAGACACAAGAAGAAGAAAAAGACAGAAGAAGGTTCTATGGATGCAAAATAGCAAATAGATGGCGAATTTAGGTTATTAAGAAGGTCCTCAACCAAAAACCAAAGGATTGATGGTTTATCTATGCCAAGGTGACGGAATAGATGGAATTGGATTAATACGCCTTATGGCAACCCTACACTGTGTGAAAAATGGACAAGAAGATATTGAATTTAATTGTTATAATTATATTATTTTGTCAAACTATAACAAACAAAACAAACTTAAATTTGTCAACGTAGAATTTTGAATATAACTAGAGAATCACTGGATCCATTCTTATTTCCTCTTTCATCCATTTTTTGCGGAAGGACGATCAAAATAAAATATGTTTAGCTAAAAATAAAAAGATTATAAAACTTTCAAAACGAATGCGAGTAACACTATTCATTTTGAAAACAGTTATACCATTCCTGATAAAAACTGCAACGTCGAAGGATATCCATATTATCGTATGTATAACAAAAAAACAAAATACATGACACATGAATGACTCTATAGAAGCTTATATAAAAGCTTATATCTATAATGTAAGATATCTGTTAATTATCTAATCTTTATTTTCTTCCCTTTCACCGATACATCGGCCCCTATTTCGATCCTAAGTACCACCAGGTACAAAGTACGGGAGTCAGTAA
This sequence comes from Gymnoscelis rufifasciata, assembly GCA_929108375.1. Classification (NCBI taxonomy): domain Eukaryota; kingdom Metazoa; phylum Arthropoda; class Insecta; order Lepidoptera; family Geometridae; genus Gymnoscelis; species Gymnoscelis rufifasciata. Next base: position 2,012,889 of record OV815302.1, on the reverse strand, counting down.
TAGACCAGGAGCGGTAGCCCCATACCGAGCGAAAGATATGATTAACACAGAGGCGATACATAATAAGCGATATTCCAGCTTTGTACTTTTTCTTCGTTGCACGTGGAAATGGATAAGGGAACTAATGTTTAATACGAGTTGTACTTTTCATAAGATTATGGGATGATTATTTAATCGGAAGCAGGCATGAGGAGAATCAGCAAATGTCAGGGAAAGACGTTCATAGACAGTTTTAATTCATCATCATCATCACAATATTAAAGTCTTCACTGCTGGGACACAGGAACTTCTCTCTTGGCGAGGGAGATTAGGCCTTAATTCACCACGCTAGCCAAGTGCGGGTTGGTGAATGTCGCCATGTCCTTCAAACTTTTTAAAGACCTCAGAACATGCCGGTTTCCTCACGATGTTTGCCTTCACCGTTAAAGCACGTGTTTAAAGCGCACATAATTTTCTCAAGAAGAAACAACTAGAGTTGCGTGGCGGGGTTTGAACCCACTACCTTCGGAATGTAAGTCAAGTGTCCTTAGCCAACACGGCCTATTAACACACAGTTTTAATTATGTCAGATTTATTAATAGAGGATACGTTATAGAACAACATAGGCAACCTAACGTTTTCATATTATATGGACTCCAGAATTTCGATTGGTATAATTTTTGTTTAATAATCAAGTGTAATATTTTAAAGAATATAATTTTTTATTAATTAATTAATCATATACTGGACTGAAATTTGCTAGGCAACCCATATTATGTCATATATTTACATATAAAATTTGATCTATCAAATAAGCATTTCGGTGTAGGTCGTTCTTTAAAGAATCTTATACTATGTTTTTTTTTTAATACTAGTTGATTTTATGTTTAATTACGACTGTTCTTAATCTTGGCTTAACAACTCGTAACATAAAAATTCTAGCCATGGGTCAGTGCCCTCTATCTTTTCTTCAGTCAGAATTTTTGAGACAACGGGCGTTTTAGTTAATTTGAATCTAGTATTTTATCCATAGTAATACTAATAAGAAAAACTGAATAGGTTTCTTTATTTTTTATTACACTCTACTTCTATTTATGCAACGGCGCTCATGTAAGGGTATATATAAAATGTTACACATTAATTGTCACCAAATGAAACAACGAAGAAATTAATATGAAGTTTATAGATGAGTATAGTAGTATAGCACACAGGTCCCCTTCTTTTTCCCAATAATCCTATCCATTCAAGGTTGTCTGGTAGAGATCGCTCTTTAGCGATAAGACCGCCATTTGTCGCATAGTCTTAAGTGCTTATTTTTAGTTTTGTGATTTTAATTATGTGTGCAATTAAGAATATTTATCTTATCTTATCTTATAGTAACGTAATTACTTATGGCACTTGAACTAATAAAAACTGAAAATGTGTGATGCAGGCATATTGATATTGGCGAGTCAAAAGTCAAAACATTTTTTCCCTTAGAAGCATAGGGCCTAAAAGGTCAGATCGACCTAAAATGAATAAAACAAAATTTAAAAAATAACATTGTCTTGACAGTTCACTTAATTTTTTTATACTGAGTTAAGAAACGAACAGAACAACTCATCTTTATCAGATTTTACAATTTTTGTAGTTATAATCGTGGTCCAACAATACTCGCGGGGCTCTTGCAAAGTTGATTTAATAAAAAAATATATATATCCGGACAATCTACACAACAACATTATTTATCTTTATCTTATCTTATCTTATTACACTAGCGGCCCGCCCCGGCGTCGCACGGGTAAAAAAAGTTCCCGGCAATTTTTCCATATTTTCTCACCGTTTAGACCTACCCTGGACTACGACAAACATTTTAAAACCAAAATCAGCTCAATCGGCCCAGCCGTTCTCGAGTTTTAATCAGACTAACGAACAACAATTCAATTTTATTTATATAGATAGATTATACATAATATAAAAAGTGCCATATCCAAATGCTTAGCGGCTCATACTTCACTCGGCAGGTAGGGACCGTATCAATTACGGCCCACTGCGACAAACTCCTACGTGAAACTCTTCAAATGCCCTAAAGCAGTGCTGTCCGCTGACGCGAATATTAATAACTCGCGATCACCCGTACCTAGAGAGGAACTAGCTCCTGCTATGCTATGATAGGCTATTTTACCGACTTCGAAAAATAGATAAAGTTTAACTAAAATCTGAGCTGAGTTATTCTATTCGATTCTTAACTCAGAATAAAAAAAATAAGTGAACTGTCAAGACAATGTTATTTTTTAAATTTAGTTTTATTTATTTTAGGTCGACCTGTCCTTTTAGGCCCTATGCTTACTACTAATATTATTACGTGAAAATGTGTAAGGATGTAATTGTGTAAGAATGGATTTTGATGATACTTCACTTAATATAGGTTACAATTAGCCCTACCCCTACGACTGTTGGAGAAAACAACATGTAATCCCATGCATTTGACAGATTTTTTTGAACTAAAATTGTATCTTTATATATTACCCCGAGAAAATCTATCATTAGGGCGGACAGCTAGTTTTAAATAATGAAAGCTCTCGCTTGGAAGTTGGTCCAATTTAGATTTGATTACAGAGTACATGTTTGTGCGAAAACTGTGTTATGGCTTTCGATTTTTTTGTTGTTGGTAGCGTAAACATGGAACACAGAAGGCCAATTAAAAGTATCCGTCATGGTTTTCCGTTATGGTCTACATAATAGTCACTTTAGTTCACGAAGAAAAATCTCTAATTAGTTTTAAGTTATTATATCATAGTATATGATAATCTGTAAGCTATCAATTTATAAGTAAGTAAGCCTTTGTAAGTATTTTATTATATTATATATGTGGTTTGCGAGGCTTGCCGTAATACAGTTTTAAACAAGCATATGAAGAAAAATCCTAAAGCCTGTTGAAAGTTAATTATGTTTTACTTTTTTTAATAAATTATTGATAATTATCTGTCTTCTTTGGATACAAACACAGACTTAGGGTTTTTTTTCACAAAATCGTTTGCAAAATTTGTAAGGAAACCGGCATGTTCTGAGAACTTTGAAAAGTTTGAAGAACACGTTGACATTCACCAACCCGCACTTGGACAGCGTGGTGAAATAAGGCCTAATATCTCTTTTCAAAACTGATCCATGTCCCTGGAACGTAAATAGGGGTGCTTATGTTTTCATCAAGACCAAACTAGGCCAATTATATTGTTTTATCTGAATATTAATTGATTTTACAAAACACATTTTAAAAGTTTAATTTTCATAAGTACCACAGTTTTGAGGTCTGAATTACCAACACGCGTATAAATTATTTACTCACTGTCGTCTGAAACTGCCCGCAGCTGATTATAATGGGCAGTCACGTGCCGCACTGCAATTTGTGCAGTTATCTTGTTTTGAAAATACTGCGAACTGCTTGTAGCGGCCGCTATTTATCCTTTGTTATTTTTTCAAGTATGTATTAGTCTTATTAAGCAAAAGTCAAGAATAATTCGCAAACGGAGAGCGTTGAGATGGCAACGCGGTTTTTTAAGAGTAAAATAAAAAAATAAATAGGTAAATTTACTTTATTAATTATTTTTATTAACTTTTTTATCCACACAGCAGCATCTAGCCCCGTGTGCTCTAAGCTTGTGCTACGCGTACTAGACTTAGGGAACAATCTATGAGAATACCATTCAACATTCTTATTAGAAATACAGTCTTCTATGGATTTATACAAGGGGAAAAAATGTATGGGATCTGGAAGGAAAGTGCGTTAAATTCTTTAGCTAACTCATTTACTGTTAGAAAACGTTACATTATACACTTTTTATGTTTTTTACAAAGTGATAAACCCCATTATAGGTTGAAACTAATATTTTAAAGTTGTGCAGAAATAATTAAGACGAAGTAACTTAATTTCTTCTACACTTGCAACTATGACGTAGTGGCGAGGTTAGTTTAGTTGGTCAGAACGTCCATGCGTATAATGGAAGACGTGGGTTCGTTCCCGCATCTCGCTCTGGTAAGCTACCTTACTTCGTCTTATTTTTTTTCTGCACAACTTTAGAATATACGTTACATTATATTTGAAAAGAAACAAAACAGCAGGTAAAAGTTAAAAAGTAATCTTACCGAAACATCTCAGAAACCGTACAACTTAGCGATTTGATACCTTAAAACTTTTTGTTTTTTAAATGCTCATAAACTCTTTCGATTGATTGGCATGCGTTTCATATCTGGCCGATTTTTTTTTATTTTTCGTGTTTAGATTCCCAAATGAGATTTTTTTTCAAAAATGTGGGTGTGCAGTTTTGTTCCTTTTAACATACGAAAGATGTTAAATGAGCTAACTAACGCATTTAAAGTACTTTTCCTCCTAGCCCTTTTTTTTACCACCGTGTATGTTATGCCACAGACGGCAAGCACTAAAAATATTATACAAAGAAAATTTAACTGGAAGAAGACTTAGAATATATATTTTTTGTAAATTTAAATTCAAGATACGGTAAAGCTCTTATTAATTAGTGTCGCAACACTATTTGTTGGGGGTATCGTTTGATTTTAAAAGACCCACGATACCACCAGGGGTATCGCCAGGGGTAGGTATCGTAGGTCCGTAGAACATGTTATAACATATAACTTTTTAAACTATCATGGTTATCAATACTATTTAGATTTATAACGGGATATTTACCATGATTGATTGTCTTTCGAGTTTAATGTTAATGTTATAACATAACGGCCAACATATTCCGGTCACCCTCTCCCCGGGCATATTAAGGCTCCAAGATTATATTGCATGAGCACTGAACATCACAATTACGGCGTATGCACGTAATAAGTGCATGGGACGAAATAGCAAGTTTGCGACAGCTAACCAGAAGATGCTTTATTAAAAGGACTTGTACTTTACTCGCAAACAAGTTTGTGAAATTTAAAGTGTATACTCGACGACCTCTGTGGCTCGGTGGAAGAAGGTCCGCCTGAGGCGCAAGAGGGTTCGATTCCCGCACGGGAAACAAGATATTATACGATCTACAATTTCCGGTTTCGGGTCTGGGTGTTTTCTATTATATCATAAAAATAAAATAAATATTATTCCGGACAATCTACACAACAACTCTCTATCAAGCTCTAAGCTTGTGTTACGGGTACTAGGTATCTGATATACTTAATATAATATACATACATATATAAATATTTTTTATATTAAACATAAACATATCATAAGCATAAACATAAGAATGTATTTACAAAAAAAAATCATTATCAGTCAGTATTCACCAACCCGCACTTGGCCAGCGTGGTGAATTAAGGCCGAACCTCTCTTGTCAAGAGAGAACTCCCTGTGTCCCATCAGTGGGAACGTTAATAATGATGATTATCAGTCACCTACACCCATAGTACAAGCTCTGCTTAGTTTTGTGTTATGTAATGCTGTGTGATTAGTCCGGAATTATTTATTTATTTATTATTTAAACTTAAAAGTGAATTTAAGTAGCCTCGTAAGATGTAGGCACCCATTATAATACTCTCTTTTGACATTTATATATCTAAATACAGGGTACATTTGATTTATTAAAAATTAAATAATTAATTCTGCTGATAGTTCTATTAGGCTTAAGAGGGTAGCAATTGGGTGCATGAAAATAAAATAGAGATACTTCGGGACAAAATGTTCGGGGAATAAGGGACTACTGTAGCACTTGGTACCTTCAACCTCTTTATATATTTCTAAGGGTCAAAACAGTAAAAAGTCTTTGAAATAGCTCGATCAAATTTAATAATGTAACGTTGGGCCTAAAGTTTATCTTATTTTAATCGTTCCATCCTTTTGTTTTATTTTTTTATTTACCTTTGACAAAAAAACTTGTTTACTAAAACACTAATATACCAACAAAAACCACTTAGGTTTAAACTAGTGCTATTATATAAACTGAGACGCAATAATGATTTAGGCAGACAGCAGTAATTCAAATAACATCTTCTTGCCTGAAATAAAATATTCGCTATATCTTACAGTTACATATTCTTACGGTTATTAGACATGATTTCTCTAAATAATAATTACTTTTTACATTTTTAATCAGCCGGCCGTTCCATTTCCATACAGCAATTTTAATAAGCAATTAAAATTGCCTCTTATTCATACAATTTAAGCGTGTTTAAATTTAACCCGTGTAGCTATACACCAATGTCTAATAAGAGGGATAAAATGTCTGCCTTACTATCTGGCATTTGTTTATCTCGGACTGCCTACTTCAGTAGTACTAAAGTGTTAATCGTTATAATTGTGGCCTCGCAAATGTTACTTTTTCTCAGAGGGTCCATTAGCTAACTATGGAACGAAGTAAATACGATTAAAATAATATAGTACCTATCCGGTAAAGTTTACCACGAATGAATAAGCCCCAATTTTACTACCGTTGGCAATAAACGGGATCAGATCAGGCTAAACTCGTTTAACCCCTAACTGAGATCAAATTGTAATTTTTCAATGGTTCAACTTGGTTCATAAAACTCGATTTTTAACATAAAATGGTGAGTTTGGGGCTAAATGAATGTGAAACAATTATGAATGACAGTAAATATAAGGCCTGTCAACTGTAACTTACTCATACGTATCTCTACATCGAACTGGTAAAGAAACCCTGAGATCTTTTCTTTGGCGACTGTGAGCCTTTTCTCACACAAGATATTTTTAAGATAGAACAATATAGTTTTTTTTCCACCGATGAGCAACTTGAGGCTGTAATACTCAATGGTGAAATAGGCCCTAAGACGCCATACCGTGGTCATACACTCTAAGCTTCTGAACTGTATTTTATAATAACTTATCTTTATCTCACGATAAATACACAACGAAGCGTAAATAACCGGCCGTTGACGCGCGGTAATTGGAAGACAGAATTGGCCGATCATCTGACATGAAAAAACATTAGTTTTAACACCTCTGCAAATTGAACGCGTTCATTGTAAACGAACACTGATGAACGCGTGAATTGATTATTATGGAAATAAAGGACCCAAACAAAGCAATTGCTTTTAATAAATTTGTGAATAGATTCAGGTTTCGCAGAATTATTATGGTTTGCCGCATTATTTACCTTTCTTTGCTTATAATTGATAAATTTATAGATTTAGGCGTAACTATGCGGAAATCATTTCTGAATGCAAAAGACATTGTCAAAGTCAAAACGTTTATTTCCTTAGACGCATAGGGCATACATGGGCAAGTCAACTTAAAGTAAACTTAAATAAAAACTAAGAACAATCAAGGAAATAACATTGTCTTGACAGTTCGTTCTTAACACTGTTCATTGCTTATATTATAATGTAACCAAATATTTAGTACTTATTCCACACAGTTTTTCTCTGGAAAGATCCTACGAAATTAAGATGGACAGTACCACTCTCTCTCTCTCTCACTAACACACTTCTTCTCATCACTTTTTAAAATGTAATAAAATCATGAAAGCACAATTTCTTATGAAACAAACTTAAAACAATACGTGTAAGAGGTATTTTCCCAACAGTAGGAGGTTATGGGCGGGAATAATAATTATAAATGACAGCATATTGACCACAAAGGTCTGATTAATAGTTTGACAGAAATGGCCGATCGTCTGACAAGAAAAAACATTAGTTTCACACCTCGAGCAGGTTAAACACGTTTATTGTGAACGTACACCGATGTAGGTACACATTAAAAGTTTATTATGGAAATAAATTACTTATTCAAAACAATTGAATTGAAATATATTCATAAACTGTCAAGTTGGAAGAAAAAATCTACTTGTTGTAGCAGTGCTCGTCGTCAGTTTTTAGGGTTCCGTAGCTAAATGGGAAGAAACGAACCCTTTATTTCTGTGTGTCTGTCTGTCTATCCGTATGTCACAGCCACTTTTTTCCGAAACTATAAAAACTGATTATACTTACCAACTGTGGGTTATAATATGCATAGGTCTTCTAAAATGAAATTGTGGTTTCTAATATATTTTCTTAACCTGTTTGTCTATCTTTGAGAATACATAATTTAGTATTATAAAACATTTCACAGAAACATAAACCTACCAGTTATACTCACACAATTTTATGGTCAAACAAACACAGCTCGCTTCCTATTTTACTATATTCTACAACACTAAATTATTTTATCTTTACCGATCGAACCATCAATATCTCGACTAGTTATAACAAATCTTGTGCTACTTCAAATGGAATGAAATGCCCTGGGCTGTTTTAATTTTTGATTTGAAGCAGTTTACTGTGTACTGGTTATTTTAGAATTGTAAGTTATGACGTTTTGCCGCACGCGGCTTGTCTGGTAGTAAATTCTAATTACTTGGTAAGTGAAAATATCTTGCAGCTCTTAAATTTTCTAGACTTGTATTGCAATGGATTCTCTGCTATAGAACCTTGTGGTTGTGGTTGTATATTTGTTGTTATATTTGTGAGCTTCTTATATTTGAAAGTAGGTAAGCAAATCTGTAATCACTTGGTTTTTATACTATTACTTTATTTTATTTACGAATTAAAGTTTTTTAAACGTAGGAAGTCAAAGTCAAAACGTTTATTTCCTTAGAAGCATAGGCCATACATGGATAGGTCAACTTAGTTAATTTAACTAAGAAAGGAACATGCTACTGTAAATAGTTTGGAATCTTACATTTTCGTGCGAGACAATAATATTATGTGGTTCAGTATTTTATCCAAACCTCATCTATACAATTATTAAGTCAAATTGCAGGTTTACTTCCAACATTGGAAGTCTGGCGACTAAAATAAAAAGAACTTATACCACAATATAGTAATAAAAAGTATTATAAATCCTCGCCCGCACTTTGACGACAATGAAGACCCAGCCGATGAAAATAGTATTCTCTGGACATTGGGCACTTAAGAACTAGTTAATCACAAGCCCACACGTTACTCGAGACCTAAGACTGATATACTGTATTAACTTGAACCCTACAGACATTGTTGTAGTTTACTATGACAGGTTGATATACTTAGGGTTATTCCACACCGAATCGCGGCGTGATGATATTTGGAGAGGCCTGTAGTCTATAGTATCATGAGGTCGATGGCAGCGCGACAAATTGTTGCAAACAGTGCCTACCAGGGACGTTCTGGTGTAGAACACTCAACACTGACTGAACACTGTCTGGTTGCGATCGCGCTGGGTCATTCGCTAGATCGTAGTTGCGTAGCGTTTCGACCTGCAGCAACGAAACTTGTTTTATGTGTAGTAGAACGTTTATACGTTAATTAAATCTTTCGATTAGGGTGTAAGGAATCATAGGCTTTTCACAATCATATGAAGGGTGTTTGCCGATACTTGCCACACTTGGTAAGCTGCCCATCTTCTGGTAAGTTTACCTTCTACGCTGCCCACGAGAAGATGGGGTAGCATTCTTACGCTGGCGTGTATCGCTATCTTTAAAAGTGTGCACGAAGTTGTTCGAACTGACCCTAACATTGAAATGCCCATCCAGTAACCACACTCATTTAATAACGAGTATCCGCCAATTAATGGAGAACACAATCGCGACAAAAACTAGTCGCGAACGGAGGCGCTACGGGAGTTAATTGGACGATCTCGACTGGGACGACAAAAGATGCTGAACTTTTGCAGCAATATCTGCATTTTCTTATCGTACATAGGAAGTCCACTATAGGACAAAGTCTTCCCGCTTTTATGAATAATATAATAATCATAATACATATTTCCGGACTTCTCACACAGCATCACCTAACCCCAAACTAAGCAGAACTTTTACTATGGGTGTTATAGGTGACTGATATACTACATAAATAAATTTTGTTTTTTTTGTAAATACATACACATATGATACATATGACACATATGATACATGGAAAACACCCAGACCCGAGACCAGAAATTGTAAAATGAGGGGGTTTGACAGTACTCGCCGCTCTTGGCAGGCGGATTCCGTATATTAAGCAAATAACTCTCACTGGGAAGTCTACACAGCAACATCTAGCCCCGTGGTAAGGTCTTGTGCTTGTGTTACTTGGGCTTGTGTTACTGGTACTAGACATTTGAATATAGTATTATACAATAATCACCAATTCACCATACACACATTCCTTCTGCTATAGACTATAATAATTTTAAAATTGGACTTAATTCCATAATTTAAGGACTTCGTCATAAAGAAATAATATAATATGAATAAAGTATAAAATATAAGTATATAATATAAAATATATTATTTATATGAAGATGGCATATGTAATCTTTGAGGAACGCCTTATTTTTTTTTCATTTTCTATGTTAATGCATTCAATGCTAAGTATCTGAGATTGTTTCAGCAATTTCTTCGCGTAGATTGTCCAGTAACTTATGAACGTTACCTGTATAGCGTATTAAAAGAGCAGAGTGGTATGCACTAAGCGAAGGCCACCAGTCCTGTCTAGGAAGTTTTAAAGGTTAAGGATTGAATGAAATAACAATCATTGCTTGGCGCTTATGTTTGTAAATGGCTAGAAGAAACTGGGATTGTTATCTTATTATCACTTACTCGGAACCACACACCGCACGTCAGGAGTGCTTACCCGTTCAACCCATGATTTTTCTACCCAATAATATTTTTACCCCTTCAACCCAAAACATATGCCCCGTTCTACCCAAAGCAAAAATCTGAGTCACAGTGTATTCTAAATAGTACAGACACCGTAATTTGTATATCTTTATATATATAATTCTTCTGTGAGTGTGTATGTCACTGAACTTCTCTCAAACTACTGGACCGATTTTGATGAAATTTTTTGTGTGTGTTCAAGGGGATCTGGGAATGGTTTAGATTCACAATTTTGTCCGCTGGACAATGTTTTTTTAATTAATTTTCAATTTATTAGTAGTTGTTGATTTTGTATATTATGATCCCACGAGATAATCCAAAAACACGGGCAACGCCGTGGCGATTTTTTGCCTAATGTAATGAATGACCCTGCTTCTTTAGTATTTCACTATGACATTTATTTGAATTCAAACAATAGAAATTAGGAATAAGTAGGTGTGGGTAGAACGGGTAACTTGAATCTATTGTTTTGGGTTGAACGGAGCAAAATACCTATTGGGTAGAAAAATCTTGGGTCGAACGGGTAAGCACTCCACGTCAGATGTAATCATTATAATCTCAGTCGTAATTTGTTGTCTGTTTGCTGCTTTAAATAGGTGCTCATTGATAGTGTTTTTTGTTTTGGCTGGAAACGGCCTGCATTGACCGTAGGTTATAATATAACAAAAAAAATATTAAACCGTTTTTAAGATCCTATATATATACTATTTATTATAAATGTGAATGTAAGTTTGTTTGTTACGCTTTCACGCGAAAACTACTCAACCGATCATCATGAAACTTTGTACACATATTCTTGGAGGTATTTAAAGTAACATAGGATACTTTTTATCCCGGGAAAATTTGTAATTCCGCGGGACAATACATTTAAACGCGGGTAACACCGCAGGTCTCAGCTAGTTATTTAATAAATTTGTACAAATATTTTCATGAAACTGCAGATTACCAATTAGTAGATTATAACCAATCAAAAGAGAAAACATATTCAAATTTATTTTTAAGTAATATTCTCATCATATATTTTGCTATTGACATTTGCTTTATTAATCGGTAAGTTGGAACTACTATAAAACTTTTTTGCCAAAAATTGGCTTTAAAATTAATTATATTGAATAATATTAAGGAACACACAAGTCGGAAAGACAATTTTTTCAAGAGTTTCCCTCAATTTCTTCAGGAGTTCACCACCAGATCCAGGTTTCCTTACCATGGGACCACACTTGAGATACTCCCTTTCCAACAAAAAAAGAATAATCAAAATCGGATCATAAACGACAAAGTTATACGCGGACATAAATAAAAAAAAAATACGGTCGAATTGCGAAACCTCCTTTTTTTTGGAAGTCGGTTTAAAATTAATATTCGCTCAATGTGATACAAAACGTCTAGCAACATAATCTATAATGCCATAAACACATCCCAACCGAACCAATAATTCTATAGACCATCCAAGCACGTCAATCCTTACAATTGACAAGTGCGAGCAACTTCGAGCTACTATTTCTGTCTCCGACAAAAACCCTGAAGGTTCCAAAAGAGGAATTTGAAATTTTAATTGTATAGTTAGAGGCTTTTTTATTTGGTCTACGTGATGGATGGAATGATTGTATGGAGTTCAATGGAATCTCTGAAATAGGGCATATAGAGCACCTGGGGATCTAGAAAGAATCCAGCTTTGTAATTGCATAGGATCTAGACTTTAGATCTTATACTATGGCAATTAGTCTAAATTTATAGTGGTACATAGTTTGTGTATTATATTTTTATTTGTGATGTTGATTGAACATTGATGACAGTAAACGGGCACATGCTGATTGTACAAAATGATGGTCTGTGGCCGGGAATCGGTTATATGATTAATAATAAGAATTAGTACGCCATTTAGATTACTTTAAAAGTTGTACCCATAGTTTTATTTTCTGAAATCGTTTTTCGTGAAATCAAGACTTTCGACTTAATACTTTCGAGCAAGGTACTACATGTATATGTCACAAGCCGCCACTCGTTTTTTGGAGTTTACTCCTTAAGAAACGATTTGAGTTATAAGGCCCGGTACGGAAATTTTATGAGGAGTAAAATCAAGTGTAACACGAAAAGTTGAGGCGTTACGTAGAAAGAGACAAACATATATATCTGTAGGATTGAACGTGTAAAATAATGAGATGGAATACATTACACAGCGTATCTCATTCTCGGGGTCTCCTCTTTGCGCGATACTTCGTAGTCTCAGTGTATTTTATTTATATTGTTTTGTAACATACTTTATGTAATACGCTTTATTGAAGTAATATAAATAATCCGAATAATTACAGATATATGTTTGTTTCTCTTATCATTAAGCCTAAGCTAAGCTAAGCCTTTATTCGACTACAATCTCACCTAATGTAAAGTGACAATGTGGTCTAAGATGGAGCATGAAGACCTAGAAGGTAGATGGCTACTCCGGGTCACATTACGAAACACGGAAAAATCGTTTCACGCACTGGCCCAGCCCGGAGGGTGGTGACAAGCCGCGGCCGAAGCCTACCACCAGAGACTGTTTTCCGGAAGCACTTTCCTATTAAAGTGACAGATCAAAAAAATAGGTGTCCAGTCTTTAGGACGGGCTTACAGACAGACTACAGAATACCTCCATTGAATAGCATTGAACTCGTTACTCTGCGCCTCATGTGAACCTGCGTCCACTGAGCCATAGAAATTGACAAACTGATCTTGAATTTTGCATGTAAATTGTCGATTAATGATTTGTAGTCATGAAATTTAGTTCACATTATTTGGTGCAATTACTATTTTTATGTGAAAATACATTTAGGTGAAAAAAATCTTGTAAAATATATAAGATTTTTCTTTCTTTTTTCGTCCTTATCCTTTGTTAATGTGGTTAAAATGTATGTTCCGGGTTCATGTTTAATGCTTGTCTTGTTCTACAGCATGCAAATAAAGAACTTTGAACATTATTGTTACATACCTTTATAAATAAAACAATATATTTTTATGACGAAACTCGTATACATTCAAGAACATGGAGAAATACATTTATTGATCCACAAAATGTTCTACATGCGTTTGTGCCCACATTGCAATTAAAACAGCCTTCACATTGTAGACCAAAAGGTTGAAAACAAGAAATGGTAATTTTCGTTAATAAAGTCGCTGTCTTCGCTGGCCAGGGATTACCAACATTTCATATAACCGCACAGTAAATACAAGGTAAAAGAAAAATGTTGTTTTTTTATTCCCATTACCGGGCCGTCGTATTTTTAATCGCGCATCATTTTAGCCATCTTTCGTGCTTGGCGCGTGGCTGGAACCGGTCGCGAGATAGCCGGTATCACGTATGTGTCAAGGGGGAGTCAGTTTACTATGTTGCGGTTCCCTTGATTTTGGTATAATTTAACATTCTCTATCGCAAGACTGGAGATCTAGATAGCAGTCTGTTTCGTTGCTATATGAAGGAGAAGAGTCATTACTAGGACATAGAAACTTACTAAGGCTTTACACTAGATTTCGGACTTTTGGAGGCGTGGCCGGAGTTAAAACATCCATTTTTTTTTATTTTTATTTATCCATGCAAATTCTTAACCACGTTTTTTCACTGGCCTCATTTATTGGCTTAGCAGTGAATGTGTCTTTTACGTACAATACAGACTGATGTCTGTATCTTTAGTCTTAAGAAAATGATGATAATTAATCTGCTTTATCAGAGAGTTGGAAAGGGTCACACGTTACTACGCGTACAGATCTGATTTCTTCACCCTTCTTCACTTCAAATTTGAATTATTTTTTAATTGATAAATATTCCCCGACAATCCACACAACAACTTCCACCCCTTGGTAAGCTCTAAGCTTGTGTTACGGATTATAGACAACTGATACTTAATAAATAAACAACATATCGTTTTTTTTTCTTTAAAATCAAGAATTGTCTGTTTTGTAATTTAATACATCAATGGCACAAAAGTTAGAATATTTATATTAACTTATTTTAATTATCAATACAAAACAAATAACGAGAACAAAAGTTTTGAAATCAAGTTTTGATCAAGAGGAAAATGTATTTATTTTATCTTATTTTGAAGATTTTACATGTTTTATTTCAAAGACGTACCCTAAAAATACCAGCAGCCGATGACAGCTATCGCAATTTCAAAATAAACCTTTTGAACATGCATTAATTAATATCATTCCACTCCCGTTTTAGCCCGGCTCGTTTCACACAAACGTGGATTCAGGATCAATCCTCATTTTATCTTTGCTTTTAAAAACTTCATTCCGATAATACCTATAATATAATTAAGATATCGATAATCAAGTTAATGTTATTAAATTTTGCGTTTTAATTTGAAGTCTGGAATCCAAGGGCTGTATACCTAGATGTCTTCTATAATAAGATGGAAGCTTTTATAGATTATAAAATTATAGTTCGTTTAAAAATCTGTATAAAAGTTAAATGTTTGCAAATTATAGGATGCCTAAGAATGTAATGTTAAAAGTTTTTGTAATGTTGTAAGAATGTTTTAGGGAAAGTACCTACATTAATATCGCAGTGAAGTTATTTTGTTTAAACAAGACTATGAAATAATTTGACTCTAGGTACTCTTAAAATAACATTAATTCAAAGAGCTATCTCGCAATAAATATATTTATTTTATTGCCTTGCATTTTATATTTAGACTTTGGCTATTTTGGCTATATTTTTTCTAGTTGATGACCTCTGTGAGTAAAGGATGTTTGAGACGCAGGAGATTTGGTTCCCGGCGGTAACTTGCAATCAAAACTAGCCACATATTTTGTGGTTATATTAGTCATCTAACACCCAATAACCCAATACAAGTTGCTTAAGCGCTTACATAACACTTACATAACACCGCCACCGCCGCACCGCTTCACTGTACACACGCACCGCCGCCGCGCTGCCACCGCGCCGTCAAAGCCTAATATTTACGGGTCCATTATACGACTTAAGTATAGTTATTCATTGAAAATTTAAATTTAAATTACGGTTATATTTTGATATCTTGCCATTGTTTTTATTTGTTTGTATGTTCTGCAAGCACTTTTCTCCTTGGTCTGGGTGTTTAATATGTATAATAAAAATATCTATATAATGTATGTATATTATATTAAGTATATCAGATATCTAGTGCCCGTAACACAAGCTTAGAGCTTACCACGGGGCTAGATGTTGTTGTGTAGATTGTCCGGAAATATTTATTTATTATTATTATTATTATTAAATTGATTTGTATTTTAGCTTAATTTGACCATTTGACCCTGTACAGCAGCTTCATTAATTAATTATTATGACATAATTTTTTGTATCACATTCTTTGTTTTAAGATTGACAATACTTTATAGCAACATTTGTTCTTTTATATTAGGACAATTAATTGGCGTCTTGTCTGTGACTTGCAGTGTGCTTATTTTAATTACAATTATATTATAATATTGTTAAATTGAATGTAACGAAGTCAAGTGTGCAGAATGTTACCTACGACGAATAAATTACCAATATACCAATATGAATCGCTAAGAAGCGACGTGAATGACCAGAAATATTTACATGTATATTTAATGAACTGTACCTAATAAGCAATCGTATTTGCCGACCAGTCGGACCCCACGAAAATCCTGCGCGGTCAGTTGAGCTGTCCATTCTGAAATTTGTTGACAAGCAATTAATGGAAAATCATTGGAGTAATAAAATTGATGGTGTAACCTTCTGCAGGTTCCTAATAATTTGCACTTAAAATGAGTTTGCGAATTATTAGGAACACGTGTATTTTAGGTATTTTAAGAATATGAATATTACGCTTTACGCAAAAAAAATATAGATAAGTTATTTATTTGCTTTAAAATATTGCACCTTCACGAATCGCACCTAAACTATTCCATGTACAGCACCTGTCAATATATTTGACAGAAAAGGTTAGTTTTTGCTGCTAATATTCGAATTTGTTATTTTAATTAACGATTCCGATTCAAGTTACTTGTTATAATAAGTAGTGCCACGATGTACCCGCGGAATGACATTTTCCCTCTATAAAAAGTCTATTAAGGAAATAGACTCATGCTATAGAGAATCTATGTACGCGAAAGATAGACACACAGTCAGACAGAGCTATTTTCGCATTTATAATATTAGTAAGTTAGTATAGATTGATGGTGAAGCTCTTTAGGTCGTTGTCTGGCTTATGCAAAACAAAACACTGTTGTTTTATAAAGAACTTTTTTTAATGAACCAACATACTGTTCTTAATAAATCTTCTGTACTCTCTTCAATCCTATAGTCGATGATAAACACTCTTATGAAGTTAGTGGTTAAAACCAGAGAGTTTTGGTCTCCAAGTTTTTATCGAATTGTGCCAGTAAAAACTCATTGATTGGAATCATTATATTATTAAACTAAAAAAGATGATGGGTAAGCTTAACGATTTAACTGAATACTTATGTTTTTGCCTCAATATGGAATTGTGCAGTAACGATTTATTGGCCAAAGCATTGGTACCGTAAAAGTGCTATGCTAAAGTTTTTGCTGTGTTCCTTTGCGAGAAAATTGGAGTCAGTTTGCGTGGGATCTCGGATGCTGTTTGTCATTTTTCTTTTTTCTAGTATTGTACCAATTCAGGTATTGCTCTTATTGCAGAACCGTTTTTGCTTTTTAAAATAAGGCTTCGGCCAGAGCAAGCGTCGGCAACTAGGAAAGCAAAACGCGACGCGGGGGCGTCAGCAACGCGGGACATTTTTGTACGAGAAGGTCCCACTTTGTGGTCGCGTAGGTGTGCGAAGAGGTATAAAGTAGTAGTAAGTTTTAAAATATATGTAATATGTAATTATTGCTGTCGCAATTAACAGCGCCAGTTATCTACTAGGTATATAAATTGATAAAAAATATGAAAGTATGGGTAGGGTCAGTCGATTTGGTCGAGCGCAGGTCTGAAGTGAAGTGTTCTAGGCGCCTAAACTAAACTCTATTTTAACTATTTTACAGATTTTTATAAGAAAGAAGAAGAACTTTAAGAAGAATAAGAACCCAACCGGTTTGGTCGGGTTTAAATTTGATAATATCAACCTATTTTTTAAATTTTCATCATTGATACCTACTTTTTTTTGTAAAAATAACACATATTTCGCAAAATATCCCGTATTATGTTTGTAAACATATCTTCTATTCAGACAGTACTACGAGTATAACCATCATAATTAGTTTGTAATCAGCGTCCAATCAAATACTATTATAATATTCGTTAAGTTTTCCATCAACATTTAGATAGTCATAACTTTACAATGTTATAAACAACTCTCTATTTAATGAGACGATAATGTCTGGACCACACAAGTGGAATCTTTGAATTTAGACTTCTGGTTATAATATTTAATAATCAGCTTTATGGTGCGAGACAAATTTGATTGGAGCGCTTTATTTATTTAAGAACATACTTGATCTGCTAAGTTTTGATTGGTACTACATCATAGGTATTAAATAAACAAAATTATTCCTTATAAGTCTTCATATCCCATCTTAGACCACATCGTCACTTTACATCAGGTGAGATTGTAGTCCAATGAAGGCTTATCAGCCATAAAAAAAGTCCGTATGTTTTCGATTCCCGAGGGGTCAAGTGATAGCAAGCATTTTCTCCTTGCTCTGGATGTACATGCATAATAACAATATATCTATCTATAAATGTGTATTATATTTAGTATATCAGATGTCTAGTAAAGCTTACCACGTGGCTAGATGGTGTTGTGTGAATTTTTATTTTCCTTCGGATAATATACTGTATCCAAGGCAAAAAACAATAACAAATTATTAAACTACGTACTAACAACATGTTTTCATTTCATTTGCCACATAATAAGGTTATAAAACCACTAATTACAACTGAAAAGTGTTTACAGAAACTAAATGAATAACACTTGCGTCTTATTAGACGAGTTAACATGAAATATTGCCAGTAAAAAAAGGTTTAAAATTATTAATGTTTACGAAATTTCACGACAAATACAAAAAAAAATAGGACATTTACGGAAAATCAAAAAATCATCATTTGTATAATAATTTTATTTCAAGATAACGTATATTCGTATTTTTACCCGACTTTCAACAAAAAAGCAGTTTCTCAAGTGGTCGCGTAGGTTTTTTTTTGTTTGTTTGTTGTTCTCTTGTTGTTTGTTTGTTACAGAACATGTCTTATTGTATTACTGCTTCTACAAACTTCACCTTAAATGAGACTTATCACTTTGAAAAAAAAGGGTAAATGAACGCATCTGCTAAAATGATAAGAGAAACAAACATATATCTGTAATTACTCGGATTATTTATATTACTTCAATAAAGCGTATTACATAAAGTATGTTACAAAATAATGTAAATAAAATACAGTGAGACTACGAGACGATGAGACGAAGTATCGCGCAAAGAGGAGACCCCGAGAATGAGATACGCTGTGTAATGTATTCCATCTCATTCTTTTACACGTTCAATCCTACAGATATATATGTTTGTCTCTTTCTACGTAACGCCTCAAATTTTCGTGTAACACTTGATTTTACTCCTCATAAAATTTCTGTACCGGGCCTTATAACTCAAATCGTTTCTTAAGGAGTAAACTCCAAAAACATAAAAACATTAAGCATGATTTATTTTCAAATTAATTTGAACCACGTTTAACAGGCACAGGTAAAGAAACAATAATTGTAGCATTCCCCCGCGGCAGGGCCCGGGGCCAAGCCGCGGCTTGTAATCTATTAATCCGGAGCTCTTTGTCATTAACACAAAATAAATATTTACTGATGGTATCATGTTAATTCAGAAGCGAGATACGGTTAAGGTCAGCGTCTTCACGATGTTCAATTTTTAGATATATTTTCAATAGGACCTGAGTTACCAATTTTAATGCTTAAAATATAGACAGAAAAGGCTTCGAACATTTTTGTATGGACCACATTTTTGCATACCATTTTGAAAAATAACGTATTTCGGCGGCCAGTGATGTAACTCATGTCAATCATTACAAACAAAAAGTGTTCTATGATCAAATCTCCTAAGTGATACGGTTTCTGTAAAATTTACTTAAAATAAGGTATGTTACTTAGAAATATAATCTGTCTATATTTTTTAGAATGCTTCAATAAACGATTAATATGACGGCCAAAATGGCGACATAACATTATGTGCTGTCTTAAATTGCGAAATGGTGACACAGAGCTGAGTTAACAACTTTAAAATATATTCAGAAATTTCATAAATTTACCTAAAATGGGGTATTATATTTCTAAGTAACATAAATATAATCTGTCTATAATTTTTAAGAATGCATAACTCTACGAATAATTAACTATTTTTTAAATATTTAATTAAATAATATGTATATGTTTTGTCTGACAACCTGTAAAAATAACTTTGGCGTTTCATACCGTGGTGAACAGCTCGCGGTATGAAACGTATTACACCCCAAAATAACAAAATATAAATACAAGCTTCATTAGGTATTGCTTTCAAAGAACAGTAAAGTGGTAAGAATATTATTGTGACAAATCTAGCTCCCTTCAAAAGGAAGCTCTCAGCCTATATATGTAAACAATTAGAATAAGAAATAATATTATATACAACTTGCGGCCCGCCCCGGCGTCGCACGGGTAAAATAAGTTCCCGGCAGTTATTCGCTTTTTTCTCGCCTTTTAAACCTTCCCTAGACCTCCACGAACATTTCAAGACTAAGATAAGATAATTCCGTTCTGCCGTTCTCGAGTTTTAATCAGACTAACGAACAACAATTCATTTTTATTGATATAGAAGATCATAACAATTTGTAGTAAGTATTCGCCTTAACTTTTCATTTCAACGTGTCCGAGTGATGGAATCGCCCGCGGCGCGACTAAAACAAACATCTATATTAATCCCGAGCCTAAAAAACCTCAAATAAGTACCCACCTCACAAAAAATATCAATCACTCCATACGTCCAAACTATAATCGATACAGATTCGAATATTAAAATCGATACCTAACATGGCGTAACATCGATTTAGAAGTTCATTTAAATAAATTATCGAGTGAGAACTGACATGCTCTTTCTACTGTATGTAAATAATATGTTAATGATATTGTAAGTTGATCCAAATGGAAAATGGTTATTTCAAATTGTATTTTAACATAACGACTTTGGTTATAACTAGATTTAAATTCACATTGTGAGAATAAAATTATATGGTGGGAAATTAATCCGGAGTAGTCGATATAAATTAGTTGTGAAAGAGTTGAAGAAGAACCGGAAATCTGCAAATATACTCGAGCGGGGTATCAAATGAAAGCGCATCGCATGCAAATAATTTATATTTTTTTATTTTTAGTAAAATCACTTTATTGTACGCCAAAACATAACAATAGTTACAAAAGTCTCCTATTTTTTTTTATTTAGTTTATTATCTTGGTATAAGGATCACAAAGATTGGGAAAAATATAATTAATTGGTTAACGTTTCGCGTTCACGGTTATAGTAAGACGGTCAACCACAAGCAGGTTGTTTAAACTCAACAATAAACAATTCCACCCCACAAGTCGTCTTTCTCTTCTTCTTTATGGTCTATGGCACAGAACGATGTCTTCCAATATCTTCCAAGGGATTTGTTGAAACACTGTCAAAGCCATGATTTTACCTTAAGCTATAAACCTATATATTATATGTGGCAATACACAAATTAATGTCTGCGCTGGTAGATTGGTTTTTCCACCGCAGACCCTCTCTTAGACTAAGTAACATCTTTTTCACTTTATAATTATGCTGAATGGTTACCTTTTTTGTCGCAATATAGTTATAACCTAATGTTAATTTATGTTTTTGTTGTATTTTATTGTGATTGTGACAAAATAAATGATTCTTATTCTTAATTTTATTTAAGTTGACACTGGCAAACTGACGCTTTAAGCGGTAGATGTGTATGCTAGTACGTACTTAAACTGTCCTCGAGAAATAAACAATGAAAACTATGTTATAAGTGTTATCATAAAACAAACTTAAAAAAGAAAATCATCTCATTAAGATATCTAGTTATTCGTCACAAGAAAGGTTAATGATTCCAGACTTTAAAATATCATTACAACGTTGAAATATTTAAACAGTCGTAGTTTTAAAAGACATTACTAGCCATTCGATCCACAAACTCCGATAAAAATAACACATTTTCGTATTCCACAATAAAACCATTTATATAGAGAACCACATTTACAACGGTTTCCACAATTTCTTATCCATAAAATGTCATTAGCTTTTTTCGATCTCAATTAAGTATAAATTTATTTCACGTATGTGACAGTGTTAAGGTCCCTGATGATGGTATCAACGACATTTTATGGTCTACTTAAGGTAAATCCTATATTATTGAGCATCGGAGTCGGTGTTTTTGTAAAAAGTTGCAAGTTCCGAAGTTAGGCTCAGAGAGTAACTTTAGCCAGCTATGTTACATGTACCTGTACCTACTATAGGTACAGTACTAGCGTTTGTAAGTTGTAATCCTGAAAAAATACAAAAACCTTTAAGATATTGAATGAGTGGACCAAGTAAATAACATGTTTGATTGAAAATATAATTGCTTTAAGCATCAAATTGCAAATAGTAAGTTTTTTTATAGATAAGCCTTCATTTGACCACATTCTCACCTGATGCAAAAGTTACAATACGGTCTAATAAGATGGGACATGAAGACCTAGCAGGAACCCATATACTTTTTCCTTTTAATTGAAAGAAAAGAAAAAATGTGAATGTCTGGGACTAGATTTTAAATTAATAGTAAATTCCGAATGTATAGCTACTATTATAATTACTTACCACTTCAATCACTGGAATAATTTTAAACAAAAAGCTTTTTATTTTTAAAGATATCTAACCACCCAAAGTTATTACAAATTCGTTCACTGTTCATGCAAAGAACTTAATTATAAAGCTGTCAATATTCTTACTCCACAACTGCGACCGCTAAAGCTTATCAAGCCATATTAAAAATATTTACCGTCAGCCCACTGCTAATAAGCTTGACGAATCACATTTATATACACTCCCAACTAATTTACTCTGATTTATAAATTTATCTGCCTTAAATCTGATATTTGGAAATTTATCTTGCCTTAAAACCCTTAAATGGAGACCGCTGTTCAGCAAGGTTAATATGACTTGCAACAATTAGACGGATTAATTGGTAAAGGATTAGTTTACAGTAGATTGCTATTATAATTGGAACTGCTGATAACCTATGACAAACTCCATTCAGTGGACATCATACGCTAGGAAAAATGGTGACAAAGCCCCTCAAAAATAAATGCTTACACTGTGCAAAATGATCAACCAAATCTATTTTAATTAATAAGCTGTCAGCATTCGTTTGTCCTTGTGGATCTCATTGACATCTCATCTATTATAATTAGAGAAATACAGATTTCATGCTTACTTTAAATTGTTTGCAATCTATTTTTCGTAATAAAGGGTTAGTAATAGGGACAATAGACGTTTCTGTCGCGTATATTTTCAACCAATAATTTTATAATATATGCATGTTTACAGAGTATTTTAACGGTGCGTAGAAAAAACGATTCGTTTCAAAAAAGGACATAAATAATATTAAGCCTTACACTTTGAGTTAAAGGTGAAAAATCGTGCAGTATCATACATGTCTATAATCTTTTTTCTACAATATCTTAGCCACAGATTACACATCATATTCCCAGCCCAAGGCATTCGATATCTGTAACGAACAAATCACTACCTTATCGGCCGTTCGATCGTAAAAAATATTGATATCTACATAAAAAGCGGCGTAAAAACAATAGAGAGGTTGAATTGAAAGGATTTCTCGATAAGGATGTATTAATAATAGCTTTATTGTGGGACAATACCGCTGGTCATCCCGACAAACCATTAAAAAGGATTGAAACTGATAGAATGATAGTCAATCGGAATTTGGATCGAATCATTTGGTAGAGACAATCTATTGATGATAATAATAAGCTTATCACGTATCGCCATCTAGTAACTAGCTCTTATAAATATCAGAACTACATTACCATAAAATAATTTTACTTGACTGATAGGAAATTTTTTTTTTGAGGTTCTTGAAAATCAACTACTTTAAGACTTGTTGCATTACTTTTAAAGGCGTTGTTTAATTTACCTAAGCTTGCTTGATTTTATAAGTAACTCTTAATAGAATAAACTTTGTATGCGAACTTATTCTTTGCCAAGTAAAAGCATAATT
The DNA here is from genome assembly GCA_929108375.1 of Gymnoscelis rufifasciata. NCBI lineage: Eukaryota > Metazoa > Arthropoda > Insecta > Lepidoptera > Geometridae > Gymnoscelis > Gymnoscelis rufifasciata. Next base: position 1,989,062 of record OV815302.1, on the reverse strand, counting down.
ATATCATATAATACTTGTTTAAGCTAGTGTAGTTGTGTTTATAATTAGTTAGTTGTACTTACTAAAAAAACTCTGCCTGTAAATTCACACTACAACAGATTAAGATATTGCTTAAACCACAAAAAATACAGCTGTGTTGTACCTCGGTAGAATGTTCCTTATGAAATGGTTGCCTTTCAAAATAAGCTTTTCACACCATCCAAAAACAACCATCTTCGAAATAGCCAAAGGATTCCTAGGATTTTATGGAAATAAATGTCTTGATATTTAAATTATTTAAAGTAAATAAATTACAAGTAAGGGTTTCGTCGGTCGAAAAGTAACTAACAATGCATCAGCAGTACCAGTTTGAAGATATAAACTGTTTACGACTTAACTAATGAATAATAAACTTATTATAAACCAATAATCACAATTTTATGTCAAACACTTGATTACGAAGCCATTACGAAGATTTATGCAACGACTTCAGAAACAATAAATTAATATGAATGTTATTATGGTGAGAAAAGCTGTAAAAGTGACAATAATATCCAATTTGTATAAAAATTATGATAAAATTGTCGTAAAATAACTGATTACATGTTTATGGTTTGATAGCGAAATCGATGTTTCACTATAAAATATTAAAAACATATATATATATTGCTAGACAATTCACTCAACAACATCTAGCCTCGTAAGCTCCAAGCTTGTGTTACGGGTACTAGACATCTGATATACCTCATATAATTGACATAAGATATTGTTGTTACATATTAAACACCCAGACCAAGGAAAAAGTGCTTGCAGAACATAGTCAAAAGTGCTGAGTGCTTGTAGACAAATTATGATCATTATTACAGAAAAATGATATACCTACATTGTACATATTTTTTTTCCTATCCATAATAGCGTAATAGAAATGTAAAACAAGTTGTATAAACAACTCATCAAAATTCATGCAAAATAAAAACAGAAGTCTTAATCAAACCATTCATAAACATTAAATCCATTTGTATGAATAGCAAAACGTCAACATTGTACATTAACCCGATTATTTACTGACCTACCTTAATTTGTTCAAATTTAATTATAATTATGGTCTAAAACTATGGACATGGTAATAATTATGTCAATAAATTGATTGGATTAAGACGTCAAAATGTGTACGGTTGGCAATAATATTGATAAATTTTGATTTTTATAAAAAAAATCAATACCTACCTTGCTAAATATTTAATAAATGATAATAGTATTTTAAATAAAGTCATAAAAACAAATTGATTTAAGAAACATGAACTTTGACTGAAATCTATATAAATAAAAATGAATTTTTGTTCGTTAGTCTGATAAAAACTCGAGAACGGCTGGGACGATTGAGCTGATTTTGGTTTTAAAATGTTTGTCGTAGTCCAGGGTAGGTCTAAACGGTAAGCAAATAAGGTAAAATTGCCGGGAACTTTTTTTACCCGAGTGACGCCGGGGCGGGCGGCTAGTTGTGAATAAATATAAGTATCTACTACTCGGATTGTTAATATTTATATTACAAAAATCCCTTTGAACGTATTGAATGATTTTTCATACAGCGATGGTCAAAATAGAAGTAATTATATGTCAAAAATGCTAGAAGATGAAGATATCAAAGTGTTCACGGTCGACGCAACAGATAATGTTACCTTGTAAATGATACTTTGATGATAACATCATTGACTGCTCCTGAACTAGTGATTGGCTCTCTCATTTCAAAAGGTCTCAATTTCAATCATGTATATAAACTTTCAAAGCGTGCTATTTGATTTTAAAAATGTCTCTTGTTAAGTCATTTTGTGGGGGTAATTTTGTATTTAATTCCCAAATTCCAACTTAAACTCTACCAATTGTTTCTAAGTCAACTTTAAGATAACATTTTGTATATAATTTAACAGACAGAATAACAGAACAGACTTGACAATAATAATATACATATCTATGTATGTATCAATTTTGACAAAGTTATAATAAGTAAATATCATCACATGAAAGCTCACTAGTCTTTAAATTATTATGCTTAGAATAGGAAAGAATAACAATATTTTTATGTAGTCATGATGACTACGTAAAAAAACTGTTATTCTGTTTAGTCTATTTAAATGTAAAAAAAATTAAATGTAGCACAGCATTGTCTTGATTTTTCATTAGCAAGATAAAAAAATAGATGTATTTTTTTTAAATAATTAAATTGACTCTTTTTGACTAAAAAAATATATAATTATACACCCTACCCTATGGTATATTATAATTTTACCTGATTGTAATTTCATAATAAATATAAGACGATATATTTTTTTGTCATCGCTCCATTATCAATAAAGGAAATTCCATTCATAAACTTCGCGAGACACTCGAACAAAACAAATTAAATAACAAAATATTCACAGAAACAATCACGACAATTGGTGATTCGTATGCAGCTTCTAACATTATAATATAATTATTAGAAATTAAATAACATTCAAACGGCTCATTAGATTAGATATTTCAAATTTTATTGCAATGGCTTAATATGATTTTCTTTATATTTTGGCACAATATTTGATAATTTTTTATGTTAATTTAGATTAAGAATTCAAGTTTGATTAAACAATTTTGGTATTTAAGTTCTGAGGATTTGCGTGGATAGAGGTTACATTTTCGGAATTATTTTAAATAATAATATTCGTAAGTTAAAAATTCTGCTTTTTACGAAAAACATTCGACAACGTTTAAAAATATGATATAAAAACTTTTACAATATATTCTTTATCGTAAAATTCACATATAGTATTTACGATATAAAAAATCAACAGAAAAACAGCAATGCAAAAAAAGTAATTCTGTTTTTTTTAATCATAAATTTATAAGACCAGTTAATAAATCAATTAAGACTAACGACAGAACAAAATTTAATATCCCTTCCGGATAACATCTAGGAAGAAACAAAAAAAGCACTACATATTTTTTTACATTCGGCAAATTTTACTAAAGAACCTTATCTAAAAACAGGAGTGTTATCGTGCCCTCCATGTTTTGCGGGAACCATAAATTGTTCAAATACGGCATTATTTCTTCCCTAAGGATCTAAGATTCAGATGATTAGGGAAATAAACACAGGAACCCGTGCGATACTGTCACAAAAACTTTATAAAAAATGGTTTAGCAAGTCAAAAAAAGCAGACAAAAACCGTTCGGCACGCTTAAAAAGGCCCGAAATAGGCACTTATCGATATTTCTGCAAATAACGAATGGTCGTGAAGTTAACACAAGTTTGTTTTAACTTATTTTGAACTGCTTGGGTATGTTTATAAACAAGGTGATAGAATTGAACCCTTGTTTTGTAATATCACCCCTTTGCATTTAGCACCAAATTGTTAAATTTGAATTTTAATACCCTAATTAAAATCTTATCTTAAAATGTATTCTTTAAAATGATTTTTTTAACTGTTAAACTTTTTTTACGAAATACTGGAAGAATTAAGAAAATAGTAATATACTAAAGTTTACATCGATCAGACTATAAACATCATCATGTTCCTGGATATGGATGGCCCTAAATATGGATGTCCACTACAGGGCATAGGCATCTTTCAAAGTTGGTTGGAAGCGGCCTGCATCCACTGTATAGTCTTACGCTCTTATTCACAAAAGCTGTTATTCCCAGCTAAAATTACTGATTTGCCTAAAATACACAATCAGCCTATATTTATGCCTTATTTTTCGACTATAACAGAGATAAACAAGGTTGCAAAGCTTTTAGCGAAATGTTATTAAACATTTATACATTGTATCAACATCCCATAAGTCCGCTAGGTATATAAAGTGAATTTATGTTTAATGAATACAGGGGCTAAAAAAAATTATTAATCAATGCTAAGTCATTATAAATGTTTGCTCTTCAATAACTGAGCGCAAAAGCTGTATTTATTCTCCTCAGGTTAAAATATATTTGAATTTAGAACTCTATGTTTTAAAATGTACTCTAGTGCGCCGAAGTATGATATTCGGAAACATCATTAAACCTATTTATTTCTACCTCTATGGTGACGAATGTAACATTAATTTTTTTTTTTTTATTTGTTTAAAATCTTGAAACCTCCTTGGTCCTTTTCTATAAGCCATTATTTACCCAGTTTCACCCACAGATTATATAAAAGAGTTTCTTATTTTGAGGTTTCACTCAGATACAGATTAAAGTAACACTTAAGTAAGCTTACATCAGTTCATAAGACACTATAAGTAATTGTAAAAGCGTATTTTATAAATAAATTATTATTTTAATCTATAACATCACAATCACAAATCGTCCTATAGTTGAAATAGACCTACAAATTACACAATCTTCACGTACACCGATCGCATCCACAGCATAAATCGCAAAGAATAAAAAAGCACAATCAACATGTTATTTAAACATTCAGATTGTCAATGTTTCCTGATGACTTTATTACCGAGTCCGAGAGGATTTGCATAAAAGATGCTTTAGTTGCGTGTGTTCTTGCAAATTGAGAGCTCTGAGTCGTTAACGGTACAGACCGGAGGTATTCACACGAACGAGCCGTTTTGAGACTTCTTTTTGATATAAGTAAGTCCTCTTGAGACAGTGAATATGTAGTTCTAGGAATAAGGTTAGGTTTCGTCTTTCTTTTTTAAAACGACTTCTAATAAACAGGATATAAATTTGACGCATTTTCAAAAATAGAATAGAAAATAAAAGTCTTTATGACACACACCAATATAGTACGACATTACAATTAAACCGAGCATGCGAGATGGACGATATTACTGATCAAAGCAGTTTCTATTAGACAATTTTAATACCCTATTAGACAATAAATAAAGTTATGATGTTTTTTATAAAATTTAAATGATGCTTCGAATTGAAAACTTATCTTGTCTTAAAGTCCTTTAAAATTAAAGAAAAAATATTGCCGATTTACGAGAACCAACAAAATGAATGTGCTTCCAATTATAATAACACTGATTAATTAAATTGCAGGAACCACAAATAAATGAGATCAAAACCTACCAAAAAAGAGACAAAATATAAAATCAAAACTCGCATTCAAGAATAAGCACCAAAAACCCAGTTGTATAACCCTTAAACGCAACGAACGCTGCAAGTTCCCCCGAGCGATGAAAAACGTTTTCAAAACGGAGAAATTATACCCGAGTACATTAAATTTGACAAATGAGACCTATCAAGGACGTCTTTAACTTTATATGAGTCTAATTTGTTGAGACGTAAGAGTACGTAATTAAGTGCACTCAATGCGTACTGGACTTGATTATTGTTTGTAATTCACCTGTGGGGTATGTGAACGCTTCTTGGTAATTGAAAGTGAAACTTTGCTCTCCAATCCTTAGATGTCTCATTGTAGATTGCATTATGATTACCGTATTCTTTCTTGATTCTGGTCTTTATTAATTTTACTAGGACAAAGTTTAATGGTACCCTTGAAAGGAAGATTTTGTGGATAAATATAAATAATGATGTTAGTGTTTGATTTGCCAGCCAAATGTCTGAAACAAACGATACATAGTTTGCTGTCTATCAATGTGGATACTAGACATCTGTTATACTTAATATAATAGAGATACATATTATATAGATATATTTTTATTTTACATATGATATACCCAGACCAAGAAGAAAGTGCTTGCAGAATATACAGACACTTCCACGCGGCATAATTCGAAAACGCCACCTCTTCACAGCATCATCATCTTCTTCAGTCTTGTGTTTATATTATGTCATTAAATCATGACATAAAAAAATTTTTAAAAAATCCTTCCTCAAAACTTAACCTCTCTTTTAGTCTGTCTAATTAACGTATCCACGGCAAAATAATTAAAATGTTGTTTGCCAGACCCGCAGGCATAGCTTAGTATTCTCATAAGTATGACTATCTACCTATTTATCGAGAATATAGCGCAGGTCAGGTTTCCGTTAATTACTCCTATTCTAGCAAAGTGGCTATTTGTAAGCATTCGCGTGTGTTCTCTGTAAGAAGTGTATGGTGCTATCGCAACTGTTTTTACAAGAAGATTTAATGGGGTCCTTCTCGTTTTAGCAATAAAACTGTTTTTTTTTCTATTTGAATCCCCATTAGTGCCACCACATTAAAGTATTCATTGGTTGCTCAATTGGGAATACCATTGGTGCTCAATGCATAGGTGCCCAAACGGTTATACTTCGTTAAAACGGTAGGAAATAAATTAAACTCAATTAAAAAGCAAAAAGTTGCTGCCAGAGTGATCACCCATCCAAGTACTGGCCGCGCGCAACGTTTCTTAACTTTTTGATAAAAACATTGGAATATGTATTATTTGATTTTTGAGATAGGTACAGCCTGGTAACAGACGGAGGAATAACAGACGAAGTCTCAGATATAGGTCCTGTTTTACTTTTTACCTTTGATATGTGAGAATTTGTTGAATAGCGATGATAATTTTTGAAGGAATCGGAAAATATCAGGCATTTTCTTTGAAAGTATTGTCTGTATGTATCCATGGCAAATGACAGAAGCAGTCGCATTGCGAGAATGGCAAAAGAACTATAGGGTCAGCTAGTGTTGGGTAAATTGGAAACGTCATCATCGTCACACTATTAACGTTCCCACTGCTGGGACACAGGGATTTCTCTCTTGGCGAGAGAGATTAGGCCTTAATTCACCACGCTGGCCAAGTGCGGGTTGGTAAATGTCACATGACCTTCAAAACTCTTTAAAGTTCTCAGACAATGCCGGTCTCCGCACGATGTTTCTCTTCACCGTTAAAGCGTGTAAAAGCGCACATACATTTCTCAAGAAGAAAAATCCAGAGGTGCGTGGCGGGGTTTGAACCTTCGGAATGTAAGTCGAGTATCCTCCCACTTAGCCAATACGGCTTTTTTGGATTAGAATTGGAAACGTGTTTGTAGAACATTTGTCAAGAAAGTGACATAACACAGGCTTAAACTTTTTAGAAAACTGTTATTATTTTAAACCCCCGACACAAAAAGAGGGGTGGGGTGGTTAACTTTGACGTGTCTGTCTGTCTGTGGCATCATCGCTACTAAACGGATGAAGCGATTTAAATTCAGTTTCTTTTTTGTATGAAAGGTAAGTTTTGCGCGACTGTTCTTAGACATGTATGATGAAAATCGGTGGACCTGTTTAAAAGTTATAAGTGGTATAAATAACTGGGTAAGGAAAACAATCACGAATTATACTCGAGTGGGGTCTCAAATAAAAGTGCATGACGACATGTCATTACAAAAAATATGACTTCATTAATTTTAAGGGAACAAAGGATATGGAATCGGGAGTTCTTATAAATTTTAAATTTAGATTATTATGTGAATTATAGTGAACTATCTCCATAGATGTACACATAAAAAAAATCTGGAATCTATAAAGGAAACTTATATCCAGCAGTACATACACTACTACAGCAGAAATTATAATAATGATGATAAATTAAGTTTCAATGATAGAGACATCTGCATAAATCAAAAGAAGAAGCGAATTCGGGTGACGCGAAGACAAGAATGAATTACAATATCGATTCAGTTTATTAGGGACGCAGATCGGTGGACGCGTCTCAGATTATTTATGAGATAAATTTGTCTTCTGCCCGCACTGTGTCTCATTAAGATAGAAGGATTTTCGTCGGACGCGATTTTATGTCGCGGTCTTTGGTCGCACTGTTAAAACTTGTCTATTAGATATTTTATATTTCCATAGATAGTCAATAGATTGAAAGATTGCGGCTCGAATTACATTCTTAAGATAGTAACTGAAAAAAATATATAAATTCACTTTAAACTCTCTTAAAACGAACTAATGGTAGTTACACAATTCATTTTGAAAACAGGTTTGACTCACGTGTAATTGTAATGACAATAAAAGAACAAAAATTCTCGCTAAATATTTTTTTTTAAGTCTTGCGCACGCCGCGGCCGGGCGTCTCGGTCAATATTATAATCATAGCGTAGTAATTTATTATACTATGACCATGAAAACAAAATTTTATAAGATTGTTAAAATAAACTTTTGTATTATTACACATAATTATAAGATGTTTTATGTACGACTTTGTTTTCCCTTCTAAATAGTAAGTTGACAGAGAAAAATAAATAGAAAAAATTTACACAATTACACCTTGCCTCCAGCATGATTACTTTGATAATAAGGTGAGCGATGGATTTGTTATTGTTATTTAAATTATAAAATAAGTTCGGATTGTACTAAATATTTTATTCTGTATTTTAATATAAGTGATCACTCAAAGTAGCATTATAACTATCCTTGGGCTTATTTCACAAAATCCGAGTAAACTACAACTCATAACCATTGCTTGGTTAATTATGTCAAGAGCTATCGCGATTTGTCCGACCTTTGCAAAATAGCTCTATATTTTAACCAAAGTCTTATTTTACTCGGACATGGTCCTAACTTTTAAATCATTTAATTTCATAAAATAAAGTCGCGTCTTACAACTCTTGCCGAAGACTACAGTTGCCGACAAAGCGTCCACCACAGCATTTGTCACAGGAACAGTTGCAAATAGCGAAACCTTTTTAATTACTATTATTATTTCATTTTACGCTAATTAGCACGCGTTCGGTATATCTGAAAGAATAACGAATTGAAAATAAAACACACGTAAATGGATGGTATTAATCATTCATAAGAGGAATTGATATAGTGTGGCTATTTTTATGCTTATTGTAGATTTTTTAAGGTATGTGTGATTTTCAATTTAAATTAAATATAGTTATTAATATCTGAGATCGGCGAATAAGGCGTTTCCTAAAAATAGCGCCGCAAAGTGGCATTATCATGAAGAGGTATAAATGACACAACGGTCATTGATAGAATCAATTCTTTGCCATATCTCAGTTTAATATGGTACTGTCATTAATCTAATAAGTAGATTTTTTAAGATCACTTTAAATAATATATCAAAACATATTATACCTATGCTCGTAATAACAGAAACTCTAAAACTCACAACCAGCCTATTATTTCGCAAATTAGACAAAAATAGAATTATATCCAAAAATAAGAGATAAATATAGATAGATTATTTATAGTATGAATATGAAGGTGCCTTGCTTTATTTGTGTGCCATGGCGTCCACTATCCAAACCTATACCTACTTTTAAGTAATCTTTCTAAAGTCTATAAGTTGTAATAGTTACCCAAACCGCGTAAAAGCTTAAAACAGACCCCAAGATAGTTCCTATAAAGCAATTTCGTCTTAACAGGGCCCCTGCTGCGGGTACAAAAACGACGACCAGCGAGCCGTCGATGAAGACCTAAAGTGCGCCCCGCGGGCGAGACAATGTTGAATAACAAGGAAGCAACGGGACAGCAGTTTATGATAACTATAGGTTGCCTTTTTAGCAGTTCGGTGCTGCAGACGCATTCTGTAAAAAATTGAATCCGAACTCGAAATCACTCAAGTGACCTAGCTCACTTCGAACGCTCGTCACTGAGGCGCTACAGGCGCTATCGAGTTTTACAGAATACAAAATTTTAAACTCACCGCGGATTCAGCTTCGTAAGGATCGAAATGAGTTTACAGAATGCGTCTACTGATCGCCGTCAGGCCGCCGTCGTCAAGAATCAAATAAATTTAATGAGTATGACAAAGACTCTCACTGCGCCTAGGGTTCTGTGTACACATATTGCAACAAAAATATGTAAAACTCTTTTTTAAGGTACAAAAAGAAGCAGCCAGTACGGTCACCCATCCAAGTAGGTACTACTAGAACAAAGTATACTTAATATCTTTAATGTATGTTTATTTTATTAAGTATTTTAGATATCTAGTACCCATAACACAATCTTAGAGCTTACCCCGAAGTTAGATGTTGTTGTGTGGATTGTCCGGAAATAATAAATAAAATAGCCTTTATTCAGATCTTTATGTTACATTATAGTTAAACCATACTAAGTAAACTTAAATTATTATTATTATGGGGTTATGATTTTATCAACTCGGTTTTAGAGTACCCGGTATTTCCATGAAAGGCCCGGGCCTAAGCCAAGTGCACATCATACTTGTGTGTTGTGTCTACTTTCGGTTTGACACATTTCGGATATATCTGTTTGCTGGAATTTTCTAACTATTCTACACGTATTAAGAATGACTGATTTCTGTAGTAGCGTAAATGTATGTTTGGGTAGATCTATGGATTCAAGTGATTGTAGAAGTTGTTGAGGTATCACTCCAGTTGTAGAAATTACAATTGGGATGATAGACACTTTGTTTAAGCTCCACATTCTACTGATTTCGTTCTTTAAGTCGATATACTTAGTAAGTTTCTCAGCTATGGTTTTTTGTAAGTTATGTGTATAAGGGATTGCAATATCTATCAGTAAAACTGTTTTATTGGTTTTATCCATTAGTGTTTAGTCGGGCCTGTTAAAATGAGTCATTTTATCTGTTAGTATTGCTCTATCGAAATAAAGTTTGTGTGTAGAATTCTCGAGGATTGTGTTTGGGGTGTATTTGTAGTATGGAACTGGTTTTTCAGAGGGCTCTATTAGATTATATTTTGTTGCTAGTTATTTTGTTTGCTAGGATTTTCCGGAAATACTTATTTATTTAAATTTGTATAACCTTGTAAAAATTACCTTTGTTGTATGGGAGCCATCTTGTATATTTATTTAATATGTGTTTTAGGTATTTGTTACAGTTTTTGAGATACATCCTATATATATATAGACGGACATTCAGACAGACAGACGACGTAGTCTCAGTCGTAAGTAGAAATAGAGTCCCCTTACCTTTTGGGTACCGGAACCCTAAAAAAAATATAATTTTAAAATTACTGATTTGTAATTTACATAGTTACAAAGTCGCGGTCTAGGTACTTTGAGTGACACCCGATTTTATCGGAAATAAAGTTTTTTCGGACGCCTTGCAACGAAAAAGAAGAATGACATGTATTATTCACAATTTTTATTTGGTCAAGGACGCCTTGCAACGAAAAAGAAGAATGTATTATTTACAATTTTTATTTGGTCAATAAATGGCAATGAAAGGATTTTTTAAATCGGTTCAGTGTTTTCCGAGCGTTCCATTAGCGTGTTCTATTATAATCACGTGTTTTAACGGTGAAGGCAAAATTGAGTACTTGGATGAGTTTAAAGGACATGTGAGCTTCACCAACCCGCACTCGGCCAGCGTGTGAATTAAAGCCCTATCTCTCTTGTCGAGAGAGAAGTCCTTGCGTCCTAGCAGTGGGAACGTAACTAAGGGTGCTTAAACGTATAATAAGTTTTAGGTATATCGATCGATATAAAGGATTTCTTACTATTTTAAATCATACAAAATCAACTTAAAAACAATCTGCTTCTTTGCAAATTGGGCTTGCAATATACATCTATGTATGTATAGTCAATTTTTTTATTATAAATTTTACATTTTTATTGTATAGTGCGCAATGGTGTCATTTAAATACGAAAAGCTTTTAAAAAACGCAAAAATACAAAGTTACGTTTAAAATTCCAACATTGGATTCTCACGTTGTAAAGCACACAGAACAAACTGTCGCGGGGTCACAATGGACCGAACTATTACTGTTCAGGTATGAGCATAATGTATTAACATACTAGCTTAGGCCTGTGGAGTTACTTGCACAATTTACTTAAATAATCCACTAATTTTGTCAATTATTTGAAATGAATACAATCAAAAATGTATATATACTAAATGTTTTTCTTCTAATCTAACAAAATTTCTTCTAAATGTAATAAACTGTTTTTGAAGTGAAACTTCTATAGAATCGTAGTGATTTCAAACCGGATGCAAAAAGATGAAACGGAAATGGTAAGAGACACAAATACAATGCTTTATTTAAATTTCTTTGCGCGATACTTCGTAGTTGAGACTACGAAGTATCGCGCAAAGAGGTATTGCTGTGATTTATTGTTATAAGTAGTAGACTCCAATCGTGCGTCGTAGCTGACACACACACACTTTTTTTTTATTCTTCTTATTCTTTCGTCGATTTACTGAAGTTTCACTTCTATCGTGTGTGAATCGCACACACACCTTTTTTTTCGAATTATTCTTCACTGATTTTTAAAATAACGTATAGTAAATAAAACTCACGGAAGCAGTCAATAATTTAAGCTATCATTAAAAACTCTACCCATCCCTTTTTAAAGGGTTGTTATAAATAACATCTTCAAAAGGAACTATCAAAATATGTCAAAATTCCATCACGCCACCTACGCGTGAGCAGTTGTTTGATTTGATGATGAGATGCTAGTATTGTTTGATTTAAACATCATCATGCCTGTTGGACTACCTACTACATTATTAAATGTTAGCCTGTATTCATTTACAAGATTTATATTTAGACTATCATCCATGACCTATGTTTGTTAAAACTGCAGTCTACAGAGAAGTCATAGGTTTTATTGAAGTGAAACTTCTATAGAATCGTAGTGATTTCAAACCCGATGCAAAAAGATGAAACGGAAATGGTAAGAGACACAAATACAATGCTTTATTTAAATTTCTTTGCGCGATACTTCGTAGTTGAGACTACGAAGTATCGCGCAAAGAGGTATTGCTGTGATTTATTGTTATAAGTAGTAGACTCCAATCGTGCGTCGTAGCTGACACACACACACTTTTTTTTTATTCTTCTTATTCTTTCGTCGATTTACTGAAGTTTCACTTCTATCGTGTGTGAATCGCACACACACCTTTTTTTTATCTATGTGGGACTACATAAATAAATAACATTTATTCATTTAAAATAACTCTTCTTTTATATAACACCTTCAGCAGTCAATTAATAGTAATATTATAAAGGTGAAAGATTTGTTTGTTTGATTGTAATTAAAGGGCTCCGAAAGTACTGAACGGATCTTAAAACTTTTTTCAATAAAGGTAAGCTACACGGTGGTATAAAACAAGTACTACCCTATAGGGTATTTTCATTTAAAAAAGAATAGGTATCTTATCTTTTAAATGGGGAATCTTTTAATAAGTATCCTGAGGTGTAATAAAAAAAACGAGCGCAACGAATTGAGAACATCCATTTTTCGTTGAAAATCTGTTTAAAATTTTTAGCGGGATATGTCAAAGAAAAGAGTTTTTTTTTTATTTGAGGTCGTATACAGATAAAAAATAGGAAGAAAATAGTTCCTCCTTCATTGAGATAGTCACCAAAGAAAATATAGTTGTCACAATAATTTATATCAAAAGCCATGTTTAATAAATGTTTATATTATTGTCTTATATGATGTAATTTCTTATAGAAAGAATGTGGAAGTGAGAAAGTTAGTAGTAGAAGTAAGAAGAACGAATTGCCTTACGTTTTCTGATCGCTAATAATGATGATAATTAAGTTCCAAATATTTTTATGAATAACATAGACATTGTTATTAGCAAAATCCAAGAAGATAAATGCCGACAGATATCGTGATTTTGTGTTAACAGGTTTGAGTTCCTGAACCGTACTTTCAAAATAAAAACCTTTTATTTATTTATTTATTTATTTATAAGGAAAACTTACAGCTAAACACAGCAAAATAAGTAGTTAAATTAAATTACAGAAAGCCATTTATAAAGCCCTCGCGGACAAAAAACACAATTACTAACAAATTACGACGTTAAACAAAAACAAACAATACTCGTAACAAAACTACACATGAATACACTTAACAACAGACATTAATAGCAATAGTTAATATTTAATTTATGTGCATAAACCAAAACTAACCATGAACTATTTATAACAAACCTAAGTTTAATAATTAATGGGTTAACAATTATACATTCTTGCTTCACAGAGGCTTAAAATTCTAGAGTAGAAGCGTTCTACAACTGTTGCAACTGTTGTGGCCCGGAGAAGCCATCTTCTAGGTCCTTCTAGGTCTTCATGCCCCATCTTAGACCACATCGTCACTTTACATCCGGTGAGATTGTGGTCATAATTAAGACTTATCAAGCATATAAAATCTAAATTTCAAATTTAAGAAAAACCCCCGATCCAATGCCTTTATTTCCTTAAAAGAAAAACACCATTATATTTTGTAATGTGAATCAAACTTATAACACCCTTCTTTTTTGGTCGGGGGCTATAAAAAAAGTTTGGAACAAAAATAGTGACGAACATAATGGACAAACTGTTAATATTATATTATAACCAGCGTCGGCTATATAGGACACTTAATGCGGATTCCCCATTCGAGCTCAATAAATAAACAGTGTTTATTGCAGAACCCGGTATGCGTGCATTGTACAACGCCACTTGCACTTTATTGGCTAATTTAATTCAATTAAATTGTTCTCGCTACCCATCCTGTTTTGTTTTTGAATAGGAGCGAGTGTTGGTTTTTTAAGTCTTTTTCGACGTGTACAATAGACTACAATTTAATAATTTATTACTTTTCGAACAACTTTCTTTTTCTATTTATGTTTGATTGTTTCTGTCTGGATAGAACTCGCTCAGTGTGACAAGGTTTAAAAAAATCAGGCTACCTTTGATATAGAATTGTTTTTTTTTATTATAAATAAAGATAATCATTTTAAAAAATATTTAGACAAATACATTAACCTATTGTAAAGCATTCTATTTCATTAAAATAAGATACAAATTATTTATTGCACACATAAGAAATGAAAAATATTACTATACTACTTCAATATTATATTATGCATGGAATTAAGACTGTCTTCTAGTTTGCTTAGGTAACGTAATTTTGGTGGTTTTGTCTCTTCACGTCTGTAAGAGGTGCTAAAAACAGTCTCTGGTAGGCTTCGGCCGCGGCTTCTCACCACCCTCCGTGCTAGGCCAGTGCGTGAAGCAATTTTTTCGTGTTTCGTAATGTGGCCTGGAGAAGCAATCTACCTTCTAGATATTCATGCCCCATCATTGAGCACATCGTCACTTTACATCAGGTGAGATTGTGGTCAAATAATAGGCTAATCCAGCATAAAAAAAAATTAACTTATGCTGTTTCTATCTATCCTCAATATAAGTATGTAATATGTATCTAGTAATCATTTTTATATGTCAGAATCAGTTATTGTATATTCTACAAAATCATTACTTTTATGGAAATCGAACCCAGAATATTCTTTTTTAGTCAGACTACCGCCAAACCACTAAAGTCATAAAAATATCTTGAATTTTATTCCACAGTGTAATAACATGATCCCGTTTAAAAATATATCGCTTAATTACACTAAATTCAGCCTTGGCTCACGCGATCCAGAATTTATTATTGAAGCTTCCACCATTTTGCATTGCACCCGACTAATAGTCATATGCATAAATTAATACAAATACATAAATTAATACTCCTACACAGTTAAACTTACCGCTGGGATGGACCTGATTCTGGCATTTAGTAATTGGAAAAGGAAATATCTTCAAGACAAGAGTGAATAGGACCTTATCTATGTGGTATATATAGATCTATGTGGTCTATCTTCGTCCACATCGACATTTAGAGGTCAGGTGAGATTGTAGACAAATATAGATCTCATAAAAGAAAAAAAGGAAAATATCAAACTTGGCAACACTTTTGACATAAGATTGTATTATTATTAACTGATAGGAATTCTTATGTATAAGCGTTTTTTACTGTTTTCTATATTATATACTAGCGGTCCGCCCCGGCGTCGCATGGGTAAAAAAAGTTCCCGACAAATTTTCCTTATTTGCTCACCGTTAGGACTACCCTGGACTACGACAAACATTTTAAAACCAAGCTCAATCGGCCCAGCCGTTCTCGAGTTTTAGTCAGACTAACGAACAACAATTCATTTTTATTTATATAGATAGATTAAACTATAACTAGATACTAATATTATTTTTAACTATTGTTTGTTTGAAAACGTTAATCTCAAGGACTATTGGTTCGATTACAAAAAATGTTTCTCTGTTAAATAGCCTATTGATTAAGGGTATATAAAGGCTTTAGGCTACTTTTTAACGAGAAAAGAATACGGTGTTCTCGCCAAAACACGTATATTACAATGTCCTCAATGTTCTGTCGTAAATACTCATCGGATTAATAAATTAATTGGTTTTGATGTTATTTCTAAGTACCGACAAGAAATTCTTGAAAAATGTTGATTTTTTTATGGCGTACCTAAATCATCTCATGCGTATCATCTTTTGGCAGTACCTGTTTGGTCACAAATTCTTTGTTTTTCAAATTTTGCATCAGTTTGTTATACCGAAAAAAAGTTTAAAGTTAGTTAATATCTTTCAAAGAATTATTCAGTAGTTTTTTACCCCTTAATCATAAAATTATGAATTATATATTTTATCGTAACCGTGCCTTATAGTCGAAGTCTACGAATGAACGAATAATAGAATGTTAATAGAAGCAGTGGCGAACAGTAGGCCCCGCTGTGAATCTCGAATCATAACAATATGACAAAACAATTCTATGCAGCAAAAAATAATATGGATGCAAACGAATAGAACAGGAGGCAGAGCTTTCTATTTTATTTTATTTTTTTCTTTTCGATTCAGACAAACGCTTTTTTAATCTTTGGTTAAGGAGGCAAAACATTTTATTTCATGTAGTCCATTCGTTTTCGCGCAGTGCCTAGATTTAAATAGAAAGATTAACTCCAAATTTACGAAGAATTACTAATTAGTTAATAAAAATAAATCCTACTTCAAAATAACATAAAAAAAACTACTTTCTCATAATCATAGGCTTTTTTTGGATTATATTTAAAGTTCTTTATGAAACGCCATCTTATTTGTAAGAATAAATAACTCGATAATACCTGGAGATTTTGTACAACGAAAAAGTAATTTGAGTTTTTTTTGATAACTTATTTTACGTAGCTTTTGCAAATAAAACAACATTTGCATACCCGTATTATACTAGAAATAAAATATTTTAGTTTTGCAATTTATTTGTTGATGACATATATTTTTCACAGCAGTATCCCGATCTACACAAATCAAAATCATGCTGACAAGGCATTTCACAAATCGTTTATAAATGTTATTTAGCCGACTTCTTCATGCAAGATAGCATCGCTACTAAAATGTTGACAACCTATGACAATTCAAAGGGTTTGAATACATTATCATTTGTCTGTCTGTCAGTCATAATCGTAAAAGTTTGAATCAGTAACAATTTATCAGCATGATACCGATTTTATACATTTTTGTATGTCCTGGAATGTTTTATCAAACTTATCAATTATGATGGAAATTATAAAAAAATACAATGTAGCTGCTGTTAATAAAATTACAATGTAGCTGCTGTTTTTTAATTTAATGTGGTCAAATTAAAGTTTATGAATTTATGTAACTTAAAAACTAAATGAAGGTTTCTGACTGACTTCAAAAAAGGAGCTGGTTGTCAATTTGCGGCGGGATTTGTTAATATTTGAATACGAAGTTCTTAAAAACTTCGTAATCAGTGATTTCTAGATATGTTTTATTTTTTATGCAGTATTTCAAAATGAATTCGTTTAAATTTAGAGATACGAGTACAAATAAAACTTGATTTTTGTTTAATAATCATTATTTGGTTAATTTGAAGTCACTTGTTTTATCAAACATTCTTTCAATTAAAACTGATATATAAACACTGAACAAAATTACAAGAATATCAGATCATACCAAAAGCAACCACCATCGAAAGTGCAAATTAAATTAACAAAAGAAAAATATTTTATAATGAATATGGTAAAAGACATATTTACCCATACCATTATTTTTTAACTGGGTAGTTAGTTCCACAAAATTAACCCAATTTCGCAAATCACTTAAAATTTTTACGAAACTGCAAATTTCAGTTCAAAATTACCATCACTCATAATTTTAAAGGCCATAAAACTGATCCGCAAAACCCAAGGACACAGAAATAATGCCAACATAACAAATAAAATTATATTTAATAGGGTCGTGAGAATTGTCGCCTACCACCCACAGAGAGCAATCCGAGACAATTTTTTTATCTGTGACCTCAAACATTTTAATTGCGGCGCTAAAAGACCGGAGGTTTTATTTCCCGTAAATCAAAATGCCCAGGCTAAAACACCGGCAGCGATGGGACACTATCTGTGATCAAATAAAAAAGAAAAAAAATCTAATTTACTGTTTTGTTTTTTGATGTGGCAACTTTTGATCAAAGTCGGGGCTCTGAATGTGGGGAAATAGAGAAAAAATGGTTGACAAATAAGAAGGACCGATACTTTGGTCAAGGTTACGATTCACGGTGGTTGCAAACCGTTTCTTACAAACAAAAACGGAATGTCTAACGGTTGACATTAATAAAATTGAATAATACAATACAAAAAAATAATCACAAAAGAAGTTTACAAAGACTAATATAATTACTCATAAAAAAAAACAATTGTAACTGTATTTTAATTACTTTTAACACCCTATCAATGTTTTAATATCAAAATAAAATAACTACATTGGACAATATATTTTTAATCGACAAGAAATTTTTTTAGAGTTTTGATTTTTTATTTATCAATTTATGACGAAAACTACACAATCTTATACATAGACAACAAAAATATTCCAGATCCATAGTTCTATCGAATGTCTACCCGAATAATCGAATTAGAGATCAGATCGAGTCGGTAATTCAGGAAGCGAAAGCATCGAGTCGACGGCGCGTGCGTTCGATCCTAATCGATGTTCCACTGTTCCAGGCTATTTCACGATTCACTGATGATGTAACCCTATTGTTATACTGGTTTAAACATTATTTTACACAATATCTTTAGTTTTTAAAAGTTCAAGCTTTAGGTAACCAAGAAGGTTATGTAATCGTCATAGTCATTTAGGCCCTGTAGGTTATACTAGAACACTGCTGGGTATTTGTAGCAGTGTTGCCTGCTCATGTATTTCCTATTCGAAAAATCGTGAATCTCCAGCTTTTAGAAATAGAAATAGAAAATTCTTTATTACACACGCCATATGTTATACAAAAATACAAAAGGTTTTAGGTTTATATCATAAGCAATCTGTCTATAACTATTCAAAAAATGAAATAACGGTTCCATATAAAATATCCTCGGGTTGCAGTTTGGGTTAATGTAAATGGCAAAACAATGTTTGCACCAGGCAAAGCTCCTTATTAGATAATTATACTGAATCTGTTGTATTGATTTTATATTATGTACATATTTGTATAATTTGGGAAGACGTGAAAAACGTGTGGAAACATACCTACATCTCTGACAGTTAATTTACTCTTTTTTTATGGATCGTATAACTGTCAGTCATTTAAAAAAGGAACACGCTGATTACCCATGCGAAGAAAGTAGAATAAAAAATGCTCAAAAACACCGTTTCCGTAAACAGAGATAACTTGAGAGAGGTGTTTAGCGAAATGGCTACCAACTCGCTGCCATCCTGCCTTTCGATCATTTCAAAGCTCTTGGAGGTTTACAATTGTGTCTACACGGTTTGAAGTCTTGGTTTTAGGCCAGTTAACAAATGGCTGACAAAATATATATAGGTTATAAAATTATAATAGTTATAATAATTTAATGAACTAAATGTGTTGCTATTATACTATGATAACAACATATCTATATGTTTGTTTTTTTTTAATTAAAAGAAGATTGAAATACGCTTATATTAATATTAGTAGAAAAAGTACGTAAAAGTGCTTAAATCAAATCAATAATCAAACGGTTTCATTATGTATAAAACATTGCTTTACCACCTATACAAGCATAATAGACATAACAGTCTTTCTAAAATATAGTTAAGGTCGTATACATCATAATCAACATGTCAGCCGTAGGATGTCAATTGCTGGACATAGGCCTCCCTTAAAGACTTTCCGTAACTTCGGTCGGTAGCAGCATGTAACCACCGCCAGCCCGCTACCAGCCAGTTCACCAGGTCGTCCGTCCATCTAGTTGGTGGACATCCTACTCTGCGTTTGCTGATTTGTTCTTCATTCGAGAACTTTTTGACCATCTTTTCTACGTCCTACACGCTGGTACATACATATTGTAATACATGCTGGTCGTAAATAATGGTGTCGACGATGGTCATCTAAGATTCAGATGAGCATCAGGGAGAACATGGCCGTTTGGAAGCTCCACAAAAACAAACTTGGACCTCGTCTCATATTACACTACTTAAACTGTCGTCAGCCGCCACCCAGGTCCTTAAATTTTTTACCAATCATTTTTAAAACTATATACATTTCCTGTTTGTAAAACAAACACGTTTATTGACTCGGATATTCTGTTTTTGAACTCGTTTTGAGTGAATGATGGATTTTGAATGACTATGGAGTTGATGGAATGGCGGTTCCGATTTAAAATTTGGAATTGGAAAAAAATAATTGATGTGGTTTGTCATTGGTTGTGATTGGGCAAGATGGGACCACCCTTGATAGAGTAATTTTTGTGACAAATGATTTTTGTAAAAAATTAAGAAATAACTCAAATATAAGCAAGCGGTTCTTTCTTAATAGTTTGAATTTGTAAAACTATAAGGATAATGTAAGGATTTCTACATAACTACGGTAAATATAAAAAAAAAATATGAATAAGTACATTATAAGTTTCAACCACAAGGTGCTTAAAGGTTTTATTTATAGTGTGTAATTCTTGTTATTGAATAAAATCAAGGCATTTCTGTATAGCTAATTATTATTGTCAAAAATTAGTAGATAGAAAAATTGAACAACCAAGAACAAAATTAGATTTTTATTAAATTCTATATTTATTAAGTAGGTCTGTTCTACAGTCTAGTAACCAAAGAAACCTAACAAAATTAGACCTTGCTTCCTGGCCAGCCAAATTTATTAATACATAATAACTATTAGTTAGTTCAAATATCTGACATATCTAAATACCTAATCTAACTTAATTAAAGTTAATGTAATTTATCTAATTAAAATAGATTTTTCGATAAAATCGTAGATTGCTTTTCGAGATCAATATAATGATCAAAGTTCCCCATTGCAGTGTGGGTGCGCCGAGGTCACGTGGCCAAACCCTCAGTGCAACCCCTATTTTATTCTTCCATCTCCTTCACACTCGCATATAATGTCTAAAGAGTGAGAGCGACAAATGTTTGCTAGTGTGAGTAAAACGGCGCGAGCTCAAACATCTGCCCGAATCTGATATTTTTTTGGGCTTGTGTGGAAGGTAATAATACTAAATGCATTTCTATAAAATGAATTAAGATTGTGTGATTGGCTTCGCTAGAAATAAACGGCTTTTGGTAGAATTATTATTGCGCCTTCATTTATTCATTTGTTTATCTCTATACCTAGTATCTAGGTGTAGAATGTGTCGCTAACCCTTTGAATTGCAAGATAGTCATATCTTGCATTGTACAAGTTATGCAGTATTGTAGTAAGCGTACTTTTATAATTAACTAGCGGCCCGCCCCGGCGTCGCACGGGTAAAAAAGTTCCCGGCATGTTTTCCTTATTTGCTCACCGTTTAGACCTACCCTGGACTACGACAAACATTTTAAAACCAAAATCAGCTCAATCGGCCCAGCCGTTCCGAGTTTTAATCAGACTAACGAACAACAATTCATTTTTATTTATATAGATTATTTTCGATGGCCTTGCACCTGGCATAGATGCACTGAGCGTGAAGAAACCTATGTGCCTGTTTTCAAAGTCAAAGTCAAAACATTTATTTTCTTAGAAGCACAGAGCATACATGGACGGGACAACTTAAAATTAATAAGACTAAATTGTTTAAATTAAAATTATCAAGGAAATAACATTGTCTTGACAGTTCGCTTCAATGTTTTACACAGCTTTATCAGATTTTTCAATTTTATAATATTACTTTTTACTTTTCCTATATCTAATATATAAAATTTCCAAGTTCTCAATGTTAGTTACCGTACTCCTCCGAAATGGCTTTACCGATTTTTACCAAATTTTATATGTTCAGTAGGTCTGAGAATCGGCTACTATCTGATAAACAACGTTTGCTGTGGTCAGCTAGTAATTAATATTTTGAATGTTTAAAGTTTTGCTGTATGCATATAGGATTAGTGACCATCAAGTTTAAAATATTATAACTTTTTTTATTATGTTGTGTGCGTCTAAATAAATAAATAGGTACTTAGTTTGTCTGCAGAAGGGGTTACCAGTTAGCGATGAATTCTGTACATTGCAAATATAATGAGCTAGCACGTGTCCCGCGGTATTACCCGAATTAAATGGATTTTCCCGAGGAATCACATAGTTACCGGTGAAAAATCTCTATACCAAATTATATTTAAATTGATTCAGTAGTTCCAAAGATTACCCTCTTCAATTTCAAAAACAATCTCACAAACTTTACCTGTTTATAATATTAAAGTAATAAAATATAGATAGGGTCAGGAAAGTTCAAATTTTAAATTGTCCACCAGTGGACGACCTATGGTTGAGATATAGACGACGATGACCATAGACTAATGACAATAAATTAAAGTTACGCGCGAACGAAATGCTGTGCCCAACGCGGGTCCATTTTTGAAACTCTATTGACTTAGCGAATAAACAACTTTAAACTTAGAATTTGCAACACGTAATGCTCTACTTAATATATCCTTTACAAGAGGGACTCAATTGCAGTTGTCGAATCTCGGTGAATACACATAAAAAAATATAATGGACTTCAAGTCAACCCCAAAATATAAAATCTCAAGACCTTGTCAAAATGAACACGATCCTAAAGTCATCTAAGAAACCAGTACAGCAACAGATAACACGTTTTATAACTCACTAACGACTTGTAACGGTCTCGCTATTGTCATGTAGCACCAAATTTAACAGAACTTAATGCATCGGTCTCGAGACCTTTCAACTCTTCAATAGAAACTCTACCCAATTTTGTTAGAAGTAGAATTTATTTTAAGGTGTGCTGGTTTTTTTGATAAAGGGTCTAAAGCTTGCCAATTTCTTAATTGTACTCATGCGAAATTTAGTCTTAAGTACATCGCATGAAGATTGCCATTCTTAATTTGAAATTCGTTTTCTGGTTGGTTGTTGTCATAATGAAATAAGGTTTTATGAAATTTCTCAAAGAGGTTGCTCGAAAAAGTTTGTAAGGAGATTGCAAACAAATGCAGTTTTGAAAGGGTAAGTTTTAGTTCAGACTCACTTGTTGTACAATTTGTATAGAGCTTTATGTCTGGAGTTATGAATGGGCGTGCAATTTTTACCCTCATTTCTTGTCACTTTCACTAGTTGCTATGAGGTTGGGACAATGGTGTCTTGTGATTGGCCTTCACCTTCAATTGATTTCTCATTGAAATTATAGAAATCACTTTCAACCTTACCTTATGCGCCCTATACAAGAATATAAGTAGTTCTATCTCAAGCTTAATCAAGTTTTAGCTTCAAAACGTATTAACTGGTTTGATGATTATTTTTTTTTTGTTTTTTTTTTATTTTATTTTGACGTGTCTAAGTTTTGAAAAACCAAACAATGGAAATAAATGATTTTGTATCTTGTATTTTGAAAGGCACAAAAGTGATATAACTTTAAATAAATAATCTTGGAAATATTAAGGATTTTTTTTTAAATGGAACGAAGTATTTGTAATATTACGTACCTATGACATTGCCATTGCATATGACAATTGTCAAACTATATTTTTACGATTCCCGTCGAGGGTGATAGTGTTTGCATGTTCTGCAAGCACTTTCTCCTTGGTCTGGGTTACGTAGTAATTGATTATTCTATGTTCTGGATCTTATGATCTTTACAGATCAAAAATGTCAAGAAATGCAAATAAATATTTTAGAAACAAAACGGATACAAATACCAATAGTTTATGGACTACTTTTATTAGATTACGAAGTTGACAAAAGAATAAACAAAAAGCAGCGGCGTAGACTTTTTAATTATAGATAGGCAGAAACAACGATAAATACCGTTCCTTTCAACTTTATTTCTTAGCCTACATATTTAATAGACAAACTCTTTTATAAATACTCTTTAGATCTGAGCAATGCAGTCTACGACTCCTTTTTGTCTGACCTTAGCTTATTCGTGGTTGAAGGTTCCCTTTTGTTTGCGTTCCAAAGACATAATACCTATGTCTGGGGAAGCCCTTCTGTTGAGGTATTTTACAATCACAGTTAAGAAATAATCAGTAGGAATATTTTGATTGGTTTTATACAAATTAGTAGCAACTTATAGAGTGTCAAATTAATTGAAGAATGAATTCATGTTTTTTTTTATGATTAAAACACACATAGTGCAAAAACGTAATCACAATAATAAAGTATAAAACAAAGTCGTGTGTGCTAGAGTACTTGTAACTGGAGATCGGGTGAACCGATTTTAATATTTTATAATTGTTTGATTTGTCTCTGGCAGGTTAAAATGTTTAAACAATTTTAAATTTGTTTCAAAAATAAAACATAATACACAAAATGCACCCGCGTTTCAAATTGGAATAGAAAAGTTTAAGTTGGAAGAGGTTTTATCACGCGCCGAGACATAAATAGAGTCAGCTCGTCTATTGTAATTTTATCACCAATAATCTGCTGACGGTATATTAACATCGTAAAATAAAGGTTTTCGCGAAAAATCAAACATCATACGGATTTTTTATTTTTAGAACAACCATGGGCGCCATGAATACAATTATTAACGATGACTTCATTTTGACATCGACATTTTTAAATTTGAATAACTTATTAAAATCGAATCAGTTACAACATTAACTTAGATAAAACGTCAAAACGTAAACACCTCGGATTGCTCAAGATTGCTAAAACGGTTTTTTTAAATCAAATTTAAATCACTACGAGAAAAGCCACATTTAATTAAAAAAAAACCAACCAGTAACGATAACATATTTAAAATAGTTAATATTCTCTTTTAGTTAACCTGTGGCCAGTGTTCCACATTCAAATTGAGATAGGTTATAGCAGAACTCTTTGAAATCACAGATGCAAAGGAAGTGGATATCAAGTAAGCACAGGTTTGCTTGGTCCATATACGGAGGAAGCTTAGTCATACCCCTTTTAGCCCAGACTTTTTTTGTGCAAGTAAACGGTTTTGAATAAGCATTCTTTGAATGGTATGTCTGGTTATACTTGGTATAATGTTTTGAGCATTGAAATTAGAACTGAGTTTTTTTTTAAGATTGATTAAACGACCTCTGGTGGTTTTTTGTTTGATGAAATATAATTTGAATGTACTCGATCGCCTCTTTAATTTTCTTAGTGGACGCAAAATGAAGTCTCTTTTTTCGAATATTAAAAAAATAATAAACATAAACGTTTAATGATAAAGCTTTTTTAGACTTCATTACAAAATAAGAAAATCTCTTTAACACGTTCGCTGCGTAGCAAGATTTATGCTACCTATCCATTGGTGCGGTACGAGGTCTAAAACAACTCGTTAATGACCTCCTCTTATAGCGGGACGAGGTTCTTTACATATCGTACGTACTGTCATCTTAAAATCAAAATATGTTTATGAAAATGGTCAAAAATTTCTCAATTTTTGCATAAATAGCTAAATGATAGATGTAACAATATGTATCTGAGCTCGCCTGACGATCAGAATATAAATGAAATTGTAATAAAAAAAACAAAATAACGAGACCTATATAACCTCGTAACGCACTGAAAGTAAGCAAATTACGAGATATTTCAGGTCACGTAACGCATATTTGTCTGAAAATTGGTAAAAACAATAGTGATGGGAATAAATAAAAATGCAGTAGGTATCGATAATCAAGATTAAAAGTCATTTATTAACCCCTGACCAAAAAAGAGTGGTGTTATAAGTTTGACGTGTATGTCTGCTTGTCTGTGTGTCTGTCTGTCTGTCTGGGACATCATAGCTCCCGAACGGATGGAGCGATTTCATTTTAGTTTTTTTTTGTATGAAAGGTGAGTTTGGCCCGGGTGTTCTTAGACATGTTTTATGAAAATCGGTTAATCTGTTTAAAAGTTATGGAGGTGAGAGTGGGGAAGGAAAATCTGCAAATATACTCGAGCGGGGTATCAAATGATAGCGCATCGCGTGCACATTAATAAATATTGTGGTGTTTTACTTTTTAGAAAATTAAGGCATTAGAATAGGGGGTTTTTCTTAAATTGTAAATTTAAATTTATTCATTACTGTATTATGCACCATCAAACTAATGTTTTTCGATGAAACACGTTAAGCACAAAGCTTTATTACATCTGATACAAAAAACGTTTAATTTGTTACTAATGTTATCACACGTGGCCCTTGGAACACATTCAAGAACTTTTCTACAAAGAGATTGAGATGTTAGAGAATCACCTTTGACTGCCACATCATCATCCAATCTATTCGAAAACGAAAGTTCTAAAATTCTACGTGACCGTTTTCGGTTATTTTTGTTCATTAAAATGACAAGTATTACTAATCACTTTCACTCTTCAAAATATAGCACAACACTAATTGATTAATGACCAAACTTCGTACGAAATATCTACGAGATCTAATGAGTCTCGTATAGCACTCAAAGTAAATTTTTACTAATTGGTCGCTACGAGACCTAAATTATCTCGTACGTTTTTATTGATAAAAAAATACATTAACCCTGTTTATGAATGGTGAGCTAATGCATCTCACTCTTACTTAAAAATAACATATAGAAAATGCATTCGCCGGAGCGGATAGACATGTAATTTCACTCCCGCACTGACTTAAAAACTCATACGAGTACTAATAGATCTCGTAACGCAGCGAACGTGTTAAGACTCACTACGTAAAATAATTTATTTAACTTATTGCATTATTATTTTTATTGATTTAAGTAGTTTTCACTTCTCTGTCATAGAAATAGTATGTTGTATCAAATCAATCATTTTGTTATAGTGAGTATCATTCATTAGTGTGTGCGTTTTTTATGTCAATACATAAAGAAATAAAAATACGATACGAAAATAGGTCATCAGCTCAGTGATGTAGCTTAATGAAGAACTAAGTTTTGGCCTTGTTTGCATAGCTAGCAACACACACATAAGTTTGCAACCATTTAAATGTATCCCAATGTGATGATGAGAATAAACCTTTATCTATCTGTCATAGCTTTGGTTCGCTATCTGTAATTTCCGTTGTTTGTTGTGACATGAATCCACCAAATGCTCTCCTGAGATTTGCTTTCCCCTCCAACATATGGCTGAGCTAAATATAGGAGCAACCTGTATAATTCCATTAAGACCTTAGTCCTTATTGCTTAGTAATAGAGTGCTTTTTGATCGTGTTTCGTTATTTGTTCCATATGCAGTTTAATTTAGATGGCTCTATTCCCCACATGCTCGCAAGATGGTAAGCCTCACCTTACGGAGAGGATTGCGTAGTGTTGCCATCCTTGTAATTAAGGTATTGACGATTGATTTAGCGAAGTAAATATTTAAATAAATAAATATTTCCGGACAACTCACACAGCATCACCTAACCCCAAACTAAGCAGAGCTTGTACTATGGGTGTTAGGTGACTGATATACTACATAGATACATTTTTTTTTTGTAAATACATACATATGAGACATAGAAAACACCCAGACTCGAAACCAGAAATTGTAAATCGTACAAAATCTGGTCTCCTGGCGGGAATCGAACCCGCAACCTCCTGCGCCTCAATCGGACGTTCGCCCACCTCTAAGTGCCTCTTAATGGATTACATCAAAGTTGACGTAGAGGTAGGTCTAGATATTATTCCTAGTAATTGTAAATAATATTAGGTATAGGTGTTTTTTAATAATAACCTGCTGTAACTCGGACTCCGACTCGCTTAGGTTTCTTTGCAATCAAATATTTATTTTCCGCACTGTATTTACGAATATATATATATATATATATATATATCTATATATGTAGGTATGTCTGTTATATTAAGTATATCAGATGTCTAGTACCCGTATCACAAGCTTAGAGCTTACCACGGGGCTAGATATTGTTGTGTGGAATGTCCACAAATATTTATTTATTTATTGATGTAAAAATCCTGGTTCCTGGTAATCTTTAGATAGTTGTCCTATTAGTCATTTTAATTACAGGCATGATTTTACGTTACACGACATTATGATAAAGTTGTGAGTTATCTGACATATATCTGCAACACACACTTTCACTTCTATAACAGAATTTGCCTTGTCACAATGATCATTAAAATTTATCTATGACTATCTTTCGAAGTAGAAACTTATTTCCTCAACCGTGTGATTCTTGCAGCAAAATCACAAAGTAAGCTGGCAACATTCTCCACATGTTCGCAATATGGCGGCCCTCACCTTACGTAGGATTGCGAGAAAAAATGTCACATCTTGTGTTACAGGATGCACTGAGGATCGTAATCTTACGTGTACGGTTTCCTTTATTTCATTTAGTCTATTTTCGGTTGTACGGATCAAGTAAGCACTATGCGTTATGATTATGACTGGAATTATAGTGTTTCTTAAGCATCAGCTAAAGGTTTAGCCAAGGCGATCAAAGCGACTGCGAAGCGGGAATGTCTGATACACGGCGGACTCTACCCATGCTTAACTATGGCTCTTTGAACTTCTACCTCAAAACCTCTTCCTGTGACCTCAAAACGGGACGTTTTCAGGTAAAATAGTCCCGCGTCCTGGTCCCTGACGCGTTACTAGCCGAAGTCGCAGCTATCTGGCCAAGACTTCGTCCTCTTACATTGACAATACACAAACACACAATACTTATATTCAAGTTATAGAAGTAGTCCTCAGAGAAAAATAAGTAAGACTAGATTTTGCCCTTGTGAAACCATGTACGTACAAATACCTATTAAAATTTTCAATGCTTTTTCGGAATGAATGAAACTTTCTGCCCTTTTCCGAACGCTACATGATTGCAATCAAGAAATATTCTTTAGATAGGTAGACTTTATAATGCTTACGCTCACAGGTAACAAACTTACTTTTTTAATATTAGTTAAGATTGATCAAATCGTTATACAGATGTCCGGTGATTGTCATAAAGTAGAACTGAATAACAGTCTCCATAAAAAAAAATCACAAAATATTTTTAGAACAAAAAGTTCAACTTTTTCATAAAAAAGTATTATGAGATTATATTGCTATCAAACAATCTCTTAGTCCTGAAAAACCACGTGGGCACTCGCTTACGTAAGTTACAGTCCTAAAAATACTATAACCTTACAGCTACAAAGAATTAGTAGGTGTTACACAGATAACAAAATATATTATGAGAAGCATTTATTTACTTAGCACTCGTAAAAGACGTATACCTCGAACATTTTTTCCTGTTCATTATAGAGTCCAGTCAAGCAAATCGTGTTGCTATTAAATATTTGAAAGGAGTAAACATCTTCAGATTTTTTTAAGATTTATTTATTTATTGGAAAAAGCTGTCCATCTTCATGACTGTCTTCAAGAACCTAGAAAAAAAATCTTACTTATTAACTTTACTCAAAACAAAAGTAAAGCGGGTTCCCCGATAATTATTACATACAAAAACGGAACACAAACTACTCGCCTCTAAAACTCAACTACTCTCTTCCGATGTCCCGTAGCATAAAAACCTTAAAAAAACCTTCATGCTTTTTTTAAATAAGGCAATCATACCGACCGACAGTCCTTTTGAAATGAATGGGGCGCGTGCCGTAGAAAAACACGCAGCTGGCGTGGGTGGTTGCGCGCGCAGATCTGCTCTATGCCTCATTCCGGTACAGGCAGTTGTTTCTAAACTTTTTATTTACAAACTTTTTTGATGCAATGAGGTTTGGAAAAAAAAGGTTTTATTTTATTCAAATGAGTTTGAGGTTTGTTTGTGTATGGAGTACTTATGTGAGCTTTTGATTGAATTTTTATAACATTCTTTTAAACTGAAAAGATTAATAGATACAAAAAAATTAAGATAAAATACATACTCGTAATAGTTCCCCGTATTTATAAATTTTCTATGTAGCATTTTATGTAAAGCAAAATAATTTGTAATTGTAATTAATCTATTACACATAATATTTTTATATATTTATTAAATTATCGAATCTACAATCCATTTGAAGATTACGAACTTTTATATTGAATTTATTTTACATCACTTCGTTACAAGAAAATAACCAAAAAATATAAGAACACAAAATTTAAATTAAGAAACGATGCACGAACAAATCATTCGTTATTTATATCGTGGAATGACTGAAAATTCGTATAATCAAATCTGCTTATTTTAACAGTTATAAAAATTTATAAAATCTTATCTTTTTAGTTGATAGTGACATTATCATTTATCACAATCAATAATTTTGTTTAGTAACAACAAAAGCGAGGTGATTTTCTCTCCTAAAAAACGAAACGAGCAACAGCAAACAGCAAAACGGCTTTGATTTTGCTATTTCGCAAGGAGTGAAAAAATCAAATGGTAGATATATCTCCAATATCAAATAACTATTGTAACCATTTCCATGGCAACATTTATTATACCATAACTGTATCAAATCCAACAGATACCTGGTTGCGTGTGTGTGTGGGGTGATTGTATAGAGATGTGCTTATAAGGTTCGGAATGGTGCGCTCCCCTATGCGCCCTTTGGAGCATGTGTGCAATAAATGTAAGTACCCTACCCTAACCACCCCAGGTGCGATCGTGGCACGCGCCATTCACGTCGTGACCGGCGATCAGACGGCATCTAAACACTTCCTATTTACCGCCATAGCTTTACACATCAATATAATCTTTTACCATCCGAAAATCCTCAGCTTAAACTCTTCGGTCAATCTCGTGGCATCCAGTAGGCAATCTAGTCAGTGAAAGCGTTGTGAACGGGGTGATTACAATCGATAAACAAACTGTGATGTAACAAGGACTCAAAATGAGCACTTTAGATCTTGTGGTGTTCCGCAACGCGCTCGGAAAGCAAGTTCTGCAGCAGTCGGTGAACAACAACGCGAACATAAACAATAACGATAAAGTGCGGGAAATAATCATAGTGCGCAAGAAGAAGCTGGATCCGACTGTGTCTGTGACGTCACTGGTGAAGAATTCGGAGAACAATGGTGGGAATGTGGCAAAAAAACCAAGGTTGAGGGAAAACAGTGCTGATGAACGGTCGCCAACACCACTGGCAGTACAGAGGCGAAATGCGCGGGAAAGAAATCGCGTACGTCAAGTCAACGATGGTTTTGCCGCCCTTCGCAAACACATACCTGAAGAGGTGGCATCGGCTTTTGAAAGTGCAAACTGCAACCGGGGAACCAACAAAAAACTATCCAAAGTAGAAACTCTACGTATGGCTGTGGAGTATATACGAAATCTAGAAAGTCTTCTAAACATTGGATATGACAAAGAAAATGGATCGCGACCTTCTATGGAATCCTTCCCATCACCAGCGTCGTCGTCTCCAAGGGACAATAGCCAGGAACGTAGCTACTATCTCAACTCACCAGCTCTAGAAGACGAAGATGATGATGAACTAGACAGCTCTTTGCAGCAGTACGTGGAACTACCAGCTGAAACTTTCCAAATAGTGACAACTCCCAATATGTACGAGGAGGAAGAAGGTGGTCAACCAATGACTCCCGCTTCCGACTTCATACAAGAAGAGCATCCTCAGCTTTTAGACGCGCACTATCAGTTTGCGAATTCAGCGGAGCAATTTACAGTAATCCCTGAACAGAGTTTTATAAGAGAGGAAATTCAGCCTGATTATGAAGTGAAATATGCTGATGTGATCCATCAACAGATGCCATACGATAGTTCAAGTTTAAATGTGAATCCTGGCTTGATGTTGAGTCATGATCAGTACAAATTCGGTGAGGATGATTATGAGAAGGCGTATAATGATATGGACTTGAAGAAGGAGCTACCAGAAGTTCAGGTGACCGCTGAGGACAGGGAACAGTTTGAGGAGACGTTGAAATGGTGGCAGGAGAAGACCAGGGTAAGGACAGTTCGGAATGATGGTAAATAAGTTATTCCATCTTAGTTTTATTTTTGTAACATAATTATGATTTTGTAAATGTCATTTTCTTTAGGGTTAATTCATGAAGGTCGGACAAAGTTCGTGTATCTAGTTATTGAGACTGAATTGTTTTGTAAAAATGTCAGATATAGGATTTTAGTACATTATTTAAACGCACATAAAAATGCTATAATAAAAACGCATTTTATTTTTGTCTTAAAATACAGTCTAAGAAATTTTAAATCAATAATGGCTTCTTATTTAATAACTTCAATATAGTGAAATTGTATCTAGTTTATTTTGTACATATGCAGTGTCTGAGGTTTTCTTTAAGCTTCAACATCTATTAAAATAGGTACTTAAATAAAATACGCACATAGTCAGTAATTACGGCCCTTGATATTTTGACGCTATTTCAAAGTGTCGAAAAACCAATCTACTACGAATCATGGTTATCAGTTGTAAGTCGTAATTTCTTGATTAGTTAGATATTTATCGGGATAAATACCAGCTTCAGTTTAACGTCAGTACAACAATGATTATGGTACATGAAAATGTGCAAAAAAACATTAATTTCAAGGTATATGTCCCGTTATACAGCTTAATAATGTTTGTTGTATTTTATAACCACAAGAGTTTAATTTTTTCTTGTATTAAAGATGTAAAATAATACGTTATTTTAGTATTTCTTCCTTTGTTTTACGTTAAAAGTACAGCTGTTAGTGCCAAAGTATTTAACGTCCACGCAAGGTGTTCTGTAACGGTTTTAGAAAAGGTTCGCGCCATATAAAATATTCCTATCGTTGTAAGCTAGAAATAGTGCTTTTAATGTCAACTATGCATTTAGTGTATCTATGTAATTAAAATGGTTATTTTTAGAATGCAGGGACATAAGTGCTTCTCAGCTCGAGATATTGACGATAAGATAATAGTGCCTTTAATTATTAAAAAACTTAAAAAGGTTTTTCTTCAGATCATTTGGAATGGATTTTGATGATTATATTTTAATTTGAAAAGTGTTGCTTGTAAGTTGGTCCAATTAAAATTAGTTCGGGGGTTCTCTAAAAAATCCTTGTTGTATTTTAAAAATAGTAAAATTTTGATGTATAGACTTTAATCTTAAATTAAATATTATTTTTAAACTAAACTTAACCTATCATTTAAAATTTATAGTGTGGGTGAATGGGTGAAATGGGTGGTGATGAAATTATAGTTTTAAGGAATTAATATTTAAGTTTTAATTTATGACTATTTATTGATCTCTGATATAAAAAAATTAAGGTCATCGCACACTTTCTACTTCCATTCCGTTCTCTTATTTCTGACATTTTTTTTTAAATTTATTTATGCTACTTTCCTTCTTAATATTCTTAGCGGAAAATGTTCTCATAAATCATATTTTTCTTTTTGTATACATTGTATAAGTAATCTTACATGATTGTATAACTGTATCTCAATATGACAGCACCTAGTTAACATAATTTGTAACTGTAAGTACTATACGTTTGTTTGTAACTCTTAGATTATTGTAATAAATCAGATATTAATAGAAACAAACGGATACATAAAACATGATTATTTTTGATAATTTTATTTTATATTTTAATGTAAATATGATCCTAATTAGGGCACCTCATAGAACAAAATAGACATTAAGTGCCTTAGACAATTTGTGATTTTAGTGTTAGAGAATATTTCTTGTAATAAATGAATTTAACTGTGTACTTATTTATTTTATTTTATTTACTACCTTCCTGTTCATTCCATTATTATTTTCATTTATTTACAGAACAATTGAGCAATTGTACTTAATAGTATCTGTACTCATAATACTTTTAGTAAGTAGAAATTGAAATAAGAGCAATTTAGATAAATATAAAATTAGATTAAATAAAAATAATGTATAATCTTTCGGAATTTCATTAGAGAAGTTTTTATCTCGTATACAATCAAATCATCATCAAAAGTAGCTTCAGTTAATGATTTTTTCTTAGATCTTAATAGTAGATATCAATGCTTTAGTTTTAGCATTAATGAGGCTTATTTCCGTGTCACGCTGACCATCCGGCACTGACGGATCGGAGTGTATCAATCTTTATTATAGAAACCTTGTAGAAAGACGCCGACCACTCAGCGCTGACTGTTTTTCCATACAGATTGCTACGCGCTGAGCCGTCCTGACACTGCCTAGCAGGGATTAAAAAGGAAATTTTAATGACATTATACGCACCAGAGCAAAGTCGAGGTGAATCTAGCGACTAAAATATCGTCGTTCGGCATTCAATACCGCGAACGCGACATTTTTGGCGAAAACCTTTTTTTGTTTTTATTTGATTCTATGCGTTCAAATACACCATCCTACATTAAAATTTCGGCCTAAAGTGGCCCCGATCTTATGTTATCGAGTCTTGTCGAAACCGCAAACGTATTTTAGCGCCAAAAAATCCGCGAATGTGATAGTTTCTTAGGGCCGCCATTCCACTCTGAAGTGCAACACGTGACGCTGTGATTTCTTGGTAAGTTTTTTTATTGAAACTAACGTTTTCCTCGTGTTTTATTTGCAAAAAATATAGTAAAATATGTAGTAAGTTAAATAAGCGTTATGTGTTAGCCTATTTCTCAATACACTTTGAAATAAAACTATTTCAAAGATAAGTTGTCGTATTCGCGGTTTTGAGTTTTCGACATTTGTTGCAGGTTCGCGGTTATACCTAAGTAGGCTAAAATGCTTCTGTCGAGGGATTTTAGTAAACTTATAGCTTAATTTGGATAATAATTATAAAAAGTGGTTATTTTTTACAGCAAGATGGAAGACTCATCCGACAATGAAAATATTCTAAAGGACATGAGGTTCAGTAACACAATAATGGAAAAAATTAAAGGAATCGCTTTTGCTGAACATTTTATCTTCAATACCACCATGCACATCAAAAAGTCGCAAAATCGATGCTCAGTCACAGCCTGGAAGTTTCGGCTCAGCTTTCCTGAAAACGGATTTAGGGTTTCAGCCACAGTAAAATTGAGACGTTACTCAAATCGAACAGTAGTCTGTGATCACTCCACTGTCAGTCCAACTTCTACTAAACACTCCGGATCGCACTGAAATCGGAGGCTCTACCTCAGACACAGCCTGCATACCTGGAAGTCCTGGAACTCTCGCCTCACTCCTCCACATGTCACGCTGAATTTTGGTGAAACTCCAACAGAGCTGCAGACTCAGGTGACTCCACTGTCAGTCCAACTTCTACCTACCGATACGAATCGACCTGAAATAGAGCCTCAGTCACAGCCTATATACCTAGAACTCTCGCCTCACTCCTCCACATGTCATCAGCCTGAGCTGAGTTTTGGTAACACTCTAATAGAGCTGCAGCCTCAGAACACTTCATTCGCAATCGAATTTCTACCTATCACTCCAAATTGCCCAGAAATAGAGCCTCTGCCTCTTCAAGATGAAGCAACTAATGCACAAACAAATACTCCCATCTCAGCCGGTAGTTTCTTCTTCTGCAGATTTAACCGGATTATTAGAAACATCTTCATCTGAACTTCGTCGCGGCCGAAAAAGAGACATTGAGAAAGTAAAAAGAATGCATGGCGAATCCTTTTTAGGATTTCAAAAAGAGGAAGAGAAGTGGATTCAAGATATTGAAAGATGTTAAAGAGAGATGGGACTGCGGTAAACATCAGATGCATGCTTTAAAGGAGGACTCAACTGCCGCGATATAACAGAAGAAGCTAGGAAGAAACATTTAGATAGTTTTTGGACTGAAATGGATTGGACCAGCAAAAAAGTATTTATCAAATCTATGGTTGATGTCAAGTCACCAAAATGGGGAAAAGAGGATCATTCTTCCACAAACTCAAGAAAAAATGTGACTAAGACATACCACTCATTATAATTTACCTATTAATCTTTTTATTACAAACATTTTATTCATTTATATTAGATATTAATGGAACTTTAAAGTTATTTGAAAAAATACCTTTTGATTATTATTTTTTCTATAAAAACAGTTAAATACTTATAATTATTAGTTAAGTATAATAAAATTTGACAATAGAAAAATTTTGTTTCTTAAAATTCTAGAACAAAACCGCCAATACGATAAGATTTTACCAAAAATAGTAGGTAAAAACCGCGAACGTGAATTTATCTAGCAAATACTACAATTAAATTGAAAAAACGTGTATTTATGCGTCTTAACAAACTAGTGTAGCTTACAATACTTTATTTTAAAAGAATATTAAGCGTAAAGAATCATTCACACGTTTTTTTCGTCTCCTGTAAATTTTGTTGAATGTCTCATTCGCGGTATTGACTGCCGAACGACGATATTATCTTTGGTATCCACAATCTCTTCTAAAACTCATCGGTGCCTTTACAGCTACTAAAAGTACTATAAATAGCGAAAACTAATTTGAATGAATTTATATCGCATTCTTGTTAAAATATAATAAATAAGATAAAAGGCGTTAATTTAAAACGGGCTATTATCAACAGATTCTTGAATTTCACCCTTTCAACCCTTCCATTAACCGTTATGCTAATGCACCAAATTATTTGACAGTAAATGACCTAGTTGGGGTTTTTATGTTCCTTTTGTCTTGCCGCGAGGGTAAGTTCTACCGTTTTTTCTTGGCTAATCTCGCATATTTGGGTAGGTTTCAATGTGATTCTTATTTGTGAAGTATTTTTGTTATTAGGATCTGGTGCAACGGTATATACAGTGACGTAATTTAAAATTGTAGGATCGTATTCGGGTATCGTGGATTTTAAGATAACTCACAACACAACAAAATAAAAGACTCATAAAAAATACAAAATTTTATTCAGTAAAAACCTCGCAATTTTGGCCTTGATTTGGCTATAAATCATAAAAATAACTGTCAGAATTTATATTTATAACTCTTGAACATAAATCATATTTGATATTTTGCAATGATTAATTTTGATTTTATAAGAATTGACAAATATGTGAATATAAATTAAAGCATCGATCCTATTTTTGGACTATATGATAATTGTGTTGAATACGATTGAATGGCGTGACACCGTTTTTATTCAACGCTTAAAATTATCATAACTTATACATACAAACTTTCGTGTTTCTAACGTTAGATAGATAATTTCGTGTACAAGTTTAAACCCGGTTAACGGCGTTAAGGGCGCGGGCCGTCCGTTAACTGTAAGTCGATATCGCTATTATGATTGTAATGCGCAACCGTTAACCCCTCAAAAACAAGCCCTGCTCTTCACGAGCTGATTATATATTGAGTTGGTTCAGTGTACCGGGGATAACGAATATTTTGCTTAAAGTTTAGACTTTTAAGTGGCAAAAAACGTACTTAGATCAGAATATTCTTGTGAATTATCTAAAAGAATTCTATAAAAGGTCATAATATAATCTGAAATCATAGTCACCGTAAAATAAAAAAGAAAAGTAAAAGAAGTGAAAGTAGTTCTGATAGGATTTCTTTTTCTGTGTCAATTATCAAATAATGAAAGCCACTATATTATTTTGGGTCTCGGAATCGTTAGATATATCTGTTTGTTTTCATTGTCCTTGTAACGGCTTAACCGATTCAATAAGCCTTATTTATCAACATTGAAGAAGTCTTAAAAAATGTTTTTATGTTTTGTCCATAAAGTACCTCACAACACTTTTCAATGATGGTTTCCAGATTATTTTATAATTTTTTTGACTGTTTCAACAGCGTCAAAGCTAACACTAGCGTACAAGCTACACTTTACGTAAAAACAATCTTCGTGGGGTCAGTTTATTGTAGTCTAGGATAATGTTTTTTATAAGCTAATTTGTGTTCTCTCTTGCTGAGGTATATTCGCAAGTATCAAGTTAACGATGACCTTTTAAATGTTTTTAACTATACTGAGAGTGACATTTTGGATGAATTTGAATGAAATAAATTACGTCAACATTTTGAGTTCCGGGTTTGGTAAAGTGATAGTATAATGGTTTTTTTATACAAATTTGCTATTTGTATAAAAAATTCATTATTCATCTATTATTACGAATATTATCACTTTATTATGACTGAGATAAATTAAGATTATTTTAGTAAATGATTCTACAAAACTAGTTTTTTATTTTTTTATTTTGAAACATAATTGAACTTAAGCATGGTATTTAATTGTTCGAGTAGTTTTGTAACCCATAAGCGTTGCCTCACTTCTAATATCTATACTACACATCCTCTTTTGTTTTGAGAAGTCGGTTAACCTAGGCTTTGTAGAATGTTACGGTTTAAATGTAGTACCTTACGAACATTAGATGTTATTTTTTTTCATGAAGCCTTCTTTCTAGAGTTATATATACAGTTTTATACATTGTTAACAAAATAAAATAATTTGTGATTATTATTTGGAATTTGATTTTAAAGTTTGAGCAAAATTCTCAAAAATTACAATTTTGATAGTTTTTTTCTTATGGTGGTATTATTGAAGCTCAAAGTTATAAATTAATTTCAATGTTAGTATATCTCAAAAACTATCAAAAATCGGAGAACATGTAAATAGGGTTTTTAATAAGTGATAAACCTCACTTTACATGTGAAACTATTTTTAAATTTTATGCAGAAAAAGATTAAGACGCATCCGTAACCTTCGCGCGCACAGGATAAAATTTAAAAATGTATATAGGGGTTAAATGGTTAGGTATAGGTTATCCCAGCTTTTGTGTATCCGTCGATTAGAAACATACGTAAGCATCTCTATTCACTGCTGGGACACAGGGACTTCTCTCTTGACGAGAGAGATTAGCCCTTAATTCACCACGCTGGCCAAGTGCGGGATGGTGAATGTCACATGTCCATCAAATTCATTTAAGTTCTCAGAACATGTCGGTTTCCTAACGATGTTTGTCTTCACCATTAAATTCATTTCATTCAAATTTATTTTTTTTCGTCAGTCGCTTTAAAGTAAAAGAGGAAGGTTTTAAATTAATATGATTTTGGGGTATTTTAAGGCCAATGGCATTACCTTGGTCAACGATTTCACTAGGCACGTGTAGTTTTATGAGTATTTTATACAATTTTATTCAGACTTCTGAATAATTCAGGTGTTTTAGTAAACGTGACTTCCATCATTTATTTCATAATATTGCATATTGTTACGTAATAAATATACTGTCTATTCCAGATTTAAATGTTTTTTTATGTTTAAACAACAGAAACAAAACGTTTATTTTGAACTTATACGTTACATTATCTACATTCTTCTTCGGGTATTGTTATGTCCGGGTGGTGCTAAGAACAGTCTCTGGTGGTAGGCTTCGGCCGCGGCTTAGGTAGGTAAATGAAATTTGCCGCAGTGTTTGTCTTTTTGTCACTATGCACGTTCACGGTCGGATTTTACACCAAACCGTTTTTAACAAATTGTGCTCAGTAGTTTTTAATACGGTTCTAATATATTATAGCACCATAATCAGACGGAAAGGCAATACAGAAGAATTAAAAAATCAGCCTCTAAGCACGGAACAAATAAGATTTACCTACTGAAATTGTCGTTGTGCTGTAATTTCGCAAAAAACTTGTTAGCGAATAAACCAGAAACAATAAATTTTTCGAGCAATTGCATAAATTACTATTAACTTTATATTTTGAATGTGTCTGTTGTTTTTGTTAATATCTTGTTGTATGCAAAGTGATGATCGATTTTTTTGGGTTCCGTACCTATAGGCTAAAACGAGACCCTATTATTTAGACTTCGTCGTCTGTCTATCACTGTCTGACTGCCTCAGTGGCGCGGTGGGCGGAGGTCCGCTTGCGGTGCTAGAGGTAGCGGGTTCGATTCCCGCCGAGGGGGCAAGTGTTTGTATGTTCTGCAAGCATTTTCTCCTTGGTCTGGGTGTTTAGTATGTATAATAAAAAATATCTATCTATGTATGTCTATTATATTAAGTATATCAGATGTCTAGTACCCGTAGCACAAGCTTGTAGCTTACCACGGGGCTAGATGTTGTTGTGTGGATTGTCCGGCAATATTTATATTTATTTATTTATCACCAGGCTGTATCTCTCAAGAACAGTGATAGATAGTTTAAATTTTTTGCGATGATGTATTTCTATTGCCAGCAAACAAACTGTTGTTGGTTACATCAAATACTAAAAACACATAATAAATATATATGTATATACCAAACGTGATTTTTATGTGCATAAACTGAACACGAAACCCTAGCAGTCTATCTCATATATATTTTACTGACTCATAAAGAACTAATTAGTATAAAGTTTCCTACAAAATTATATAACACTAGTTGACCCAACAATTGTTTTTTAACAATACACAAAGCAGAGTAGGAGCACACTCCACTTTCATTCCGAAGGTCGTGGATTCAAACCCCGCCACGCACCTCTGGATTTTACTCCTTGAAAAATGTATGTGCTGTTTAAAAACACGTGTTTTAACGGTGAAGGCATCGTGAGGAAACCGGCAGACAATTTTAAGGAGTTTGAAGGGCATGTGACATTTACCAACCCGTACTTAGCCAGCGTGGTGAATTAAGGCCTAACCTCTCTCGTTAAAAGAGAAGTCCCTGTGTCCCAGCAGTGGGAACGTTAATAGGGTGATGATGTTGATGATGACGCAAAGCAATGTATAAATAAACAAAATTTTCGAAGTAAAATGCTTGTATTTTCCCGTCTCCTTCAACAATTGTTAACATCATCATGAATCTCTTGAATTTCTCTACCTATTGCTGAAAACTGCATGAGGATCTGTTTCGTAGCTTTTGAGTATATCCCGAACATAAAGACAGACATCCACACAACAACATCTAGCCCCGTGGTAAGCTCTAAGCTTGTGTTACGGGTACTAGACATCTAATGGAGGACCAGATTTTTTACTATCTACAATTTCTGGTTTCAGGTCTGGGTGTTTTCTAAAAATATCTATGTAGTATAATAGTCACCTAGCACCCATAGTACAAGTTCTGCTTAGTTTGGGGTTAGGTGATGGTGTGTGATTAGTCCGGAGATATGTATTTAATAATTATTTATAATTTTCTATTCTATATTATTATTTAACTAGCGGCACGCCCCGGCTTCGCACGGGCAATTATTTTTTTCGTATTTTTTTTTATTTTTTTTAAATAATAGGTATCCTGTGTTACTTCTAATACCTTCAAGAGTATATGTGCAAAGTTTCATGATGATCGGTTAATTAGTTTTTACGTGAAAGCGTAACAAACAAATTTACATTCGCATTTATAATATTACTAGCTGTGTCCCGCGGTGTTACCCGCGTTATAATGGATTTTCCCGCGGAATGACGTTTTCCCGCGGTCAAAAGTAGCCTATGTTATTTTTCAGGCTCTAGAGATTCTGTGTACCAAATTTCATTTAAATCGGTGCAGTAGTTTTCGCGTGAAAGAGTAACAAACATCCATACATCCATACTTACAAACTTTCGCCTTTATAATAGTAGTAGGATTAGGATGTAGATGATGATGAAATACGAAATGACTCAAGTTTTTCAATCATAAGCAAGTAGTTTTTGCACCCAATTCCAAGCTATGCCAACAATTCTAATGTTGTGTACCAAACCTATTTCTTGCTCCGTTCCGCACGCTCCCGTTTCCGGGACAACAAGAATGTTAATTTCTTCCACTTTTTCTATGAAAAATCATATTTTACACGTGCAACGCTATTTTGGCTTCCATTTAGATATTTTCTGCTTCATTCGACACGCCTTTTTTGGGATGATTGAAGTTTGATAGGGATGGGTGCTGTGGTTTTTTATCTATTAATAACAATGCCTCAGGTGGGACCACGGAGGAGACGTAGCTACCGATACTGTCAAAAGGGTTTAATTCAAGATATTAATAATTTATTTCCATTTTTTGGTTTAAAAATCTTAGAAAATTGACAAAAGTATAATTTTATTTACTTTTGGCAGAATATTGCATGTTTTTAGAGTTCCGGAGCCAAATAGCAAAAAACTTGAAAATTGGTTTGAACGAGTAAGGGTTTTATTTTAAATACGTCATTTAATTTATTTATTTATATTTGGATACCCATCCAAATATGACACCCGGTCACCCGACCGTTCTGACTGTAACTTTTTACACTATAACACTATTACAATTTGGGTATAATCCATTGAAATGAACGGCTACCTAGTTGCATTTAGACCTTCTCATACTCTAAAAATTTTGTTGTCTGCCTGTCTCTATGACGTAGTTAGCGAAGGTTCGCTAGCAACTCAGTAGTGGGTAAGCTTCCACCCGAAGGTAGATGTTTCCGAGTGGAAACATATATTTTTAACCCTGCCGTGGGGACTTAAGAGGTAGATTGGAGAAAGCAAGAACCCTTGTGATTTAAGTATTGAGTAGGTATTAAGATAAGTTGCACTTAAACAGTGTTCCGCAGAGCCTGTTTTACAATCATATCTTAACTGCTTCATAGATTAGCTACCTTTAAAAACGGCTGGTTCTTAAGACATGTTTTGATCAAAGTTTTAGATAGTTTTAGATTAGTTATGAAAAGTTTTATACATTTTTAATTTTCGAAATCTTAAAGAAAGTGTAGGACACGTATCTCGACGCGACAATCAGTCCATAAAACGTCTTGTTGTTCAAGGAAAGGTAGAGGGCACAAGGCCGCGTGGAAGGTCTCCCATACGATGGACAGAACAAATAAAAACTACCGTAGGGGGACTGTTAAACGATTGCAGCAGGATGACCTCCAACAGAGAGAAGAGACGCGCTGTCGTGAAGCGAATATCGTCTGCCCACACCGACACATGACGACCACGACCGCTCTGTCAGGAGCGTAACGGAAAAGAAGAAGAAGAAAGTGTAGGATTATCCATTGAGCAATAGCTTCATGACCGAGGGTCAATTAATTATGCACTCTGATATCACTTTAGAAATTATCAAAATTATCAACACTATTTAGATTTAACGGGATATTTGCCATGATTTAGTTTTGAGTTTCCAGATAAATATCTGCCGTAATCTGTCAGTCGATATCAGAGAGATATAATCAGTGCAACCGTGATTATATCTCTCTGATATCGTCTAACTATAATAATTATAAAAAACATATTACTTACTTATTTGACATTTAGTAACTTAACTTAAATAACCTACTTAATTTAAACTTAACTAACCTATCTACTAACAATAGGCACTCGTCCTTAACTGACCCTCTTACTCTCTCTTTGTTGAAAATAACATCAAGATAAACAATTTAATAATCGGCCATACAAATAAATTCCGCTGACTACCAAAAATATTTTATACAAGCGGTCCGCCCCGGCTTCGCACGTTATTCGATTTTACTTGCCTTTTAAACCTTCCCTAGACCTCCACGAACATTTTAAAGACTAAGATAAAAAATCGCCGAATGGATTTACATTCAGCGGTTCTCGAGTTTTAGTGAGACTAACAAACAGCAATTATTTTTGATATATAAGAGAAGATAATATTAGTTTAGAATTCGTAGTTATATTTTAGAAAAGTCAATTATTATAATTCCAACATGAGAACATTCAAGTGAAATCGAGTTTGATCCAAATTATTTAGAACATAAGACCTCGTTTTTTCATTTAAAACTTTCAATCAAAACCTCCTTGCTATTTGAATATTGAACAAGAACTCTTTTTATAATTACTCACATCATATTTGCACGTGTCAAACAGAAAGTAAAACCTTAGATCAGGTTTCAATGCGTGGGAACGAGGATCTGTACAATACTAGGCCTGCGCCGGCGCAAGGAAAAGTCCGTTACGCGGCCCGCTATCCCTTTGTTGTCTCTGGTGTAGCGCGGATTGGAGGCGTTGATACTTTATGTAGCTGTACTAGAATTGATAAATCATTAAAATCTCTTAAATATTGAACTTGAACTCTCTGGTACATTTTATTTCAGACAATAATGCAAATATATAAAATTCTAGATGTCTTTGGATTTTTTATATCGCGTTCTTATTCTAAAGTAACGCCATTTTCTGCAGAGGTTTTTTATGACAAAAAATGCTTACTTAATAATTTTTATGAATTTATAAATATAATCAAGGTTTTTATTTATATATTTATAAAAAAGAAAAGCCATTTCAAGTAATATCAAAAACGTTTCATTGTTTAATGGTTAATATTTTTTTTTCACAAGCTATTTATTCATTTATTTATTGATAGAAATTAGAAATGGTAAATTTTAGATCCTTTTTATTAATAAAAAAAACACTTCATTAAATTGTACCATCACCTGGTGTCTCTCGCTCAAACTTTTTGTTTGCCTATTTTACGAATTAACTTTACATTATTGAGCTAAGCATTTTACACATTTTGATTTACTTAGAAGACAATCGATAGTACTAAAAAAATCTTCATACATTAATGACGTTGATTTTTTTTCTGTAAAGTATCAAGACATGCCAATCATCACCACCCCGAAGTCAAAGACGCTACTATTGTCAAGCATTATTTATTCCTGCAGATCTTCGTTCTTTCAGAGGTCGTCTATTGTACTGGGTTCATGGGAACTGACAAAAAACGGACCTTAAAGGGAACCAAACTGAATAGAACTTTATCTTTTATCGTACACATCAACTCGCGAACGGATCTAACCATCAAGAAAAATCTTTATTTAAAATATAATTTTAGTATATTCAACTCAATTCAATTCAATTTAATTTAATTAAGATCAAAATCCATACATACACATACAATACAAATTGAAATAAAAAA
This sequence comes from Gymnoscelis rufifasciata, assembly GCA_929108375.1. NCBI lineage: Eukaryota > Metazoa > Arthropoda > Insecta > Lepidoptera > Geometridae > Gymnoscelis > Gymnoscelis rufifasciata. The sequence continues at coordinate 1,944,479 of OV815302.1, read as the reverse complement.
ATAAAAATGTCACAAGAAAAAGATTACATAAATATAAAATACATAATTTATCTATTACATAATTAAATTAAATTAATGATATATGATAGAATTTGCATTTACAACAATTATCTGGGTTTTATTCACCGACGTACCTACTTTTTTTTCTCTTAGTCACATATTTATTTGTAAACTTAATTCACATTTGTTAATTATGTAATACATACTTACTTTGGTTTTTAATAAATTATTGATTGATTGACAAATCATACGGTGTATATATTAATTATTTTAGCCGTAGGATGTCTACAGCTGGACATAGGCCTCAAATCATACATTAAAACTTAAATTTAGTGTAAAATTAATAAAATGAGCTTGACAATAAATATCTTCTTCAAAAACGTGCCAATTTTTAGCTAGTTCCAATTTTTAGCCAGAAAATAATCGAAGGGGATTTTACTACGATCCGTTTCAAGTTGATAAGTTGGCGTCGACCTTAAAATGACTTACACTGAATAAGCAGTTTTTCATACCCACGTGCACAGATTATGATGACGTAGAAAGAACTAATCTCTTATTCTTATGCTTGGGAGGCTTTTAAAAAAATGTTTGCTTAAACCTTTAAAAAGTTCGTGGTAGATAGTTTGTTTATCTTGGTTGCAGATAAAAAAAAAATTTGATCACATTCTGTGTTGTTGCTGAAATTCTTATTAATAACAAGTTTTAACGACCTCTGTGGCTCGGTGGGCGAACGTCCGCCTGAGGCGCAGGAGGTTGCGGGTTCGATTCCCGCTGGGGGACCAGATTTTGTACGATCTACAATTTCTGGTTTCTGGTCTGGGTGTTTTCTATGTATCATATATATGTATCTATGTAGTAGTATATCAGTCACCTAACACCCATTGTACAAGCTCTGCTTAGTTTGGGGTTAGGTGATGCTGTGTGAGTAGTCCGGAAATATTTATTATTATTTATTATTAAGGTAAGAAGTAAGTAAAATGAGAATAGTGTTTTTAATGAAAATGTTTAAAATCCTACTGTCAAAATCATTAAGCAAACTCTATAATGTATTTAAATGACCTCATATTGAGAGGTTATACTTTTTTGAGGAACGCAATGAGAATTCATCATCATCATCATTCAGCTATTAGACGCCAACTGCTAGACATAAGGCGACCAAAGATGACCAATTATTCCGATCGGTGGCTACTTGCATCCACCGTGAGCCAGCAACCAAGTCATCTCCCCTATCTATTGTTGGTCAACAGGACGCTGCGCTTAACGACCCGCGGCCTCAATTCGAGAACTTTTCTAAAGAGAAATGTTAATTGAGTATTAGTAAAGGGAAAAAAGCTTTCTTGTCTTGCCTACGTAAATATTTTTAAGCTTCGGCCAAACCAGCGTCGCAGACGCTCCAGTCCACGCTGGTGTGCAGTCGTACCCATACTTTACTATGGATCTTTGCACACTTACCTGCGCGATCACAAGGCGGGTCGTTTTCAGGCAAAAATATCCTGCGTTGTAGACGCGCCCGTGACTCTTCCCGCTTCCCGCGTTGCTGACGCGTAGGTTTGCCCGAAGCCCTAATTCCGAAGAGCATGATATAAACGTCCCATTTAAGTCCCTTTCCTTAGTGTGTTAATACAAAAAAAAAAGAAGTTCAGTTAATCTCATATTCTTTCAACCAACATTTCTTAGATCCACAGATTTTAATTATCTCTCCGTTTTTGTTCGGGAAGCCAGATTGTAGATAGGCAAGGGAACCGCGAGTCTCCGTAATGGGTGATGCCATACGGCGTACAAACGCCAGATGCCTGTCTGTGTTTGGCAAAAACAGTAAAATTGCTGAAGCTAAGAATATATTCCACTTAGTTTACATTATTAGGGGTTCTTAAAAATAAAGGGTTAACTCTCGTCTTCCAAAATGATTGATTGATTTATTAATGTACGTTAAAGTGCAAATATTCGTTTTGCACTTAATCGTACATTCATCAATCACAGTCTTCATTATCAATCTCTCTCCCTTAACTGTCTTTTTCAGTTCATCGTCTAAAACAGTTAACAGTTAACAGTTTTCCAGGAAGCTATTGGCGATGCAAAGATTCTTACTAGCGCCTTTAATGTCGAAATTGTGAAGCTGTCTAAAAACGAAACTTTGATAGTTTTCGTTACAATTAACGTCAGGGAAAAACATAAATAATAAATACAAATCAGTTATAACTTCAACAAATAAACAAAGTGTCGTTCTTAGACAGTTTCTAAATTTCGCCGCTAGAGGCGTGCGGATAATCATTGCATCGCCAATAAGTAATCTATAAAAGTAGAAATCTTCTTTTACTTCGTAACTTACCTACTTGTTAAAAGTTTCACTTAACGCGAGGAGGTTTAATTGGTAACAATTTGAATACTTTTTACTTACAAAAATAAAATATAGGTATTTTTTTCTTATCTACAATCATAAACTATTTCTTTGTAGAAAGTAGTCCATTCTGATAACTTTGAAATACGTAATTATGTAAACACACAAAATATGTAGTTCAACCGTAAACATTTTCTCAGTGACTCATAAAATATACCTTTGTAGAAAGTAGTACCTACAGTCTAATAAATAACTGTAAAATACGTAATTATGTATACATACAAAATACATAATTTAGTTCAACAATCAACATTTTCTCAGTGACTCAATCACATAATATCACTTAAGTAATTAAATGATTTCACGCTAATCTGAAACATTCATGCATAATAAAGCTGCATAAACACCAGACATGAGTCAAACAATAAATCTGTTAGATATCATGCGACCTTTGATGTCTGTCCTATGGCTCACTGACCTAATATGGGTCTTTGCCTTTGATAAAACAAATCTACTTTGCTTATCTAGCTTTGAAACTAGTCGTCTACATTTCTAAGTCTTTTTACACAAGCTGTACCATAAACTACCTAATTCCATCGGTTTCATACTACAGGAACAAGTAACACAAAAAAACACAGCTAAAGCGATGATGCATAGACTATTGTTTTAGCTAAGATAATGAGCAGAGAGTATATAATCACTACGTTTTAAGAGACGGGACTAGGAAGGAAATTTTTGATCTAGGCAAAATGTCAAATCGAAGTTTACTATAACTGAAACACCAACATAATAAATAATCTGTTAGAAGTTTAAAAGCAATTGTACCAACATAAAGATAATTTTAAACCTTAAAGAAGAAGAAGGGTATAGGGTTGCACTCGTACAGAATAAAGTTTTATCGATATCGATGATTTAGGTTTCTCTCAATAATAGGTTGGACCTACATACTGAAATTGGGAACAGGGAGGAGGATACTTAGTACAAAAACAAAGCGCAAAGCAAAATATTTATTTATACAATATGTTATGTTCATAGTGCGTACCCATTATTTATGGCGAGATGTAAAACATCATCACATGATCATGATGATAACATGATCTATTGAATTGAATTAAATAATACATAGTATATATATTATAGGAAACATGATGTAAAGAATGAGAAAGTAATTTTGTTGTTGAATAAATAAATAATTAACTTTTGGTATTATATATATATTTGGTATTATATGTATATATATATAGGAAAATGTTCCGCTATTGCAAAGTGTGTTAAAACCGCAAATTATTTTTCAACACATCGAGATGAATCTAAGAATATGATACTCCTCCTATAATGTGTCATTTAAATGAGGTTGACCAAGCATCATCTGAAAAAAAAGTTTAATTATATTCGGAAAAACAGCACAACAACAAATTAATTAATATATAGTATACTCCTGATCATATTGATGGTTAATGGTTTTAGATTACGAGTGTTGAACTGAGGATGTGGGAGACAAATTCGTTTTATTTATGTTCAAATAAAGAAAAAATAACAGGCCATAGCATATTATCGTGTTATAGATACAATTTTGAAATGAGGCTTATGTCCTAGTATATTAAAAATTCATATTTAATTTGTAGCATAGAACCATATAGGTCTGGTGGACTTGTAATTTTGTGGTATGAAAATATATCGATGATAGGCGAGCAAACAAAACGCCTATTGTTTACAGAAGCATTATATAACATATTGGTAAATGTACTCACCGATCTTCATCCAGGGCAAATATTTGGTATAAGCTTTTTGTCTTCACTTGTCTGCTGTATGAGTTTCTTGCAAATTTCGCATCGAATAGAATTTGAATTGTTTTGTTCTTCATAATTTTCACAAATTTGCGGTCCTAAATGACAATTAAACATCAAGTACTAGGTGACAAATTGACAATGATCCATGAAGAATAAAACCTATTTAACAAGAAGAAGAAGAATAATAATACCACTTATCTCAGAAGTAGCAGTTACAAAAAGATTTGCGAACCACTAAAGCGTATTTAATATTTGGAAGTATTATAGTCGCGATTAGTTTTATTAAGTTGGCATTTTTTTTTATTAAGGTGGCAATTTTGTCAAAGCAATGCCTTAGCAAAGCTTTATGTCAGATTCTATCATAGACACTTGCACCAGCCTGGATATGAGTACGGCGCATATCTTGGCAATAGTTTTAATTCCCTGTATTTTTTTCTTTTATTATCCCTGTTTAGTTTTTTTTTTCCAATTCCATGCTGAAAGTTCTATTTTATTTAGTGCAATGAGAATTTATACCCACTATCAATTGTTCATGGATATGTAGGATTAGGTAGGCCAAAGGAAATATTGACCGAGTGGGTGAAAGATGACATGTACAGTACAGGGAAAGGATGGATTGATGAGATGACGGGTGACAGGAGAAAATTTAATGTTGAGTTGATACGCAATCTCGGACACGGGTATGATAATGAAATTATAATTTTCCACTAAATATATCCACTAGGTACATTATTATTTCTTTGTTTACTGTCTGTGCATAACCCTATCTGTTAGCACATATCACAATGACGAGGTTTGATGTCAGAAAACTCTTTTAGGGTTAAGCTTGCCTTTTGTACAAGTTGTTTATTGTATGCTCCTTTCGTATGACTGTGTTTATGTGTTTCTTTGTACAATAAAGAATTTATTATTATAATCTGTATTTCAAATATCAAAACCGAGAATCACCGGCCGCGAAAGTAGGCTCAAGCGACTGGTGAGTAGGGCTGTAGAGAGAGGAACTTCCTGACGATACGCGCTGAGTCCACGAGTACTGCCCTCTGAATCTGACCCTTAATCCAGCTTCCCAGCGAGAGCCTCTGAAGGTGTTGGTTGAGACGCTATTAGGCCGTTAAAGGACACGACCATCGGGACGATAATCGCAGACTCCACTTATTATTATTCAATGTTCCCCGGAAATCTACCAATTTAAACCTACCCCTACAAACATACACCATTCGAAAACAGCATATACATACGCGTTTATAAGTTGTCATACTGTCACCGGATTTACGCACTGCCATACCGCGCGGGCGCATACGTCACGGAATTATACACGATACGGCTCGGTTCCATGCCACTGTGTCTGAACAACTGCCGCAAATTACAGGAAAGCATTGTATTTATGAATTATTTATTTGAATTGATTATGACAACTACTTTTAACTTTACTGTTTACTAAGAACTGTAGTATTTTGTAATATTCTGGATTTAGGGTAAGTGCGCGGGATGAGTGGGAGATGGCACTTTAGGACTCTATTGTGACGGAATTATAATGAATGACAAACAGAATTAAAATATATATTAAAGTTTATTTATTAGCGAAACACGGATTATTTTATTCATAGGAGTTTTCCCAGCAATTATTAAAAAAAGAATTGGCCGAATTGATTTAGGTGTTGTTGAGTTATGCGCTTACCATAACTAGGTAAATTATAACTAATTATTTACCTACCATTTGTCCATTGTGGTAGTCAATTTGGCACGTGTTTAAAGCGCACATAATTTTTCAAGAAGAGAAATACAGAGGTGCGCTGCGAGGTTTGTACCCACGACCTCCGGAATTAAAATCGAGTGTGGTCCCACTTAGCCAACACGACTCTAAATGAGCCACCACCATGAAGTTATAATCATAAATTTATTCGATATAAATCCAAAGTCTATGTTTACCGTTTAGTGTTAAAATGTCTGACTAAAATGCTTAAACATATTTACATTTTAATATAAACCAATAGACGTGTGATTATCTTTACAACGTGTATTTTAGGTCTAGGCATTTATTTATTGTATCATGTCAGTTCAAAAACCTTGGCTGATAGCCTTAGTTCGTTATCTGTGCCTAAGTCATAGATAAAAAATTCAGAGTACTTTATTCAATGCATTGCCATTTGGCTTGACAAATAGTCTATATTTCGCGTAGAAAAAAATTGTGTTCTGTGGGCTATATATACTTATTCGATTTATTTTTGACATAAGTCATCTTTAGGCTTTGTAAAATTAACCTGTAGAAATATAATTAAAGTGTAGGTACCTACCAATTACACTATAAATAAATCAATAGTTTCCAAAATTGTGTTGTAAATTAGTTTAGACTCAAAAATTACATTTGATAATTACCTAGACATTTACTCATACTCATATAGCTCTTGAAATAACATTCCATTGACACATATTATTGACATGAACCATTGCTTAGATTACTCGGATTTTGTGAAATAAGAGTATTCTTAAATATAATTCCATTATTCATAATATTTAATTCCATTTATAATTCCACTCCATTACATAGCTAAAAAGCTTTTTAAAACAAATTTACTCAAAAGATAAATTTATTTAAAAACATATTCGTACTGAAAGTTCTAAACGTATTGCAATTTTATGTTAAATTGTCCAATTAAAACAGCTTTTTTCATCAACCATTTACGAATAGAATATGCATAATTTATTAAAATGGCCAAAGATCCGGATCGAACTGGTTAAAATTGGCTTCATTTGCCTGACATATATGTTTCCGTTGTTATTATCTGTGGGAAGGCGGAACGAATATTTTAATAATCGAATGAACACACGTGGCAGAAAGGAAGCTATGCACGTGCTTACAATTAGAGAAAAAAAGAAAAAAGTTGAGTGGAATGAACATTCCCGTACGGAAAGGAGATTATTAGAAATCACTTGAAGTGAAATATGAGGTACGATTGTTTATTTTGGTTTGTTGTTTACTTTCACTCGACTAGTGAATTGTTCTCACTTTCTGTTATCCGTTTTGTGTTTGTCTTAGAAAGTTAAATTAATAAATATTTCCGGACAATCCACACAACATCTAGCCCCGTGGTATGACAACATTTCGTAGTTTTCTTGTCTGAATTAGGTATCAATTTAAATTTACAAGTTTTTGCATAAATTATTCTGTATTAAAATCAAAATTTATATTAGTATCAATTTCATACATTAATTTATGAATCCATTAAATATTTAAAAGATAGAGGTTTGGGTAGTCTAAATCTAGCTCTAATTAAGTAAGTAGGTACGTCAACACAATGTACCTAAAACATTTGTGTAAAAAAAAAAACATGTTACTGTCACTTTTATTTTAGAGAAAGTTTTGAATGTAGGTCAAAGTCAAAACGTTTATAATACATGGACAGGTAAACTTTAAATTAATTGCATAGTCGTGGCATTTCGCTTCATTTTTTTACTGAGTTGATAGGCGTTTAGATCAACAAAGCTTATCATTTTTTTGCAATTTTGTTGTTAGCTTATTTTGTTGTTAGTTAGCATTGCCACATTTGTGCGGAACATCCTACTAGAAGCTTGTATAAAAGCTAGAAAATACTAGTGATAATAAATCTAAATTTAAAATTTAAGGAAAACTCCCGATTCCAATGCCTTTATTTCCTTAAAAGTAAAACACCATACCTAATATTATTAATGTGCACGCGATGCGCTTTCATTTGATACCCCACTCGAGTATATTTGTGGATTTTCGGACAGACAGGCAGACACGTCAAACTTAACCCCTCTCTTTTGGTCGGGGGTTAAAAATATAAAGGGAATAGGCGTTTTTGATAACATCATGCGTAGAATGAATGACATAACACTTTCTCTTGTCTTATTAGAAAATAAAGAAAATCCGAAATAAAAAAACCAAAAACTCGTGTGGCACTCTAGTACCATGGACGTTAGTCGGCATAAAGTTTTGTGGCACTACAGTACCACTGGACGTTCAAGTGGTTAAGTCAACATTTTTAGATAAAAAATAAATTACCCCAGTATTCATATAATTTAATCTATCTATTGACATTGCCTCAGTAGTTGCGGCCACCAAAATCATGTTTTTTTTTATTGTGGACCAGTAGGTATCTGTGCAAAATGTTGGAACCTCTCTAACTCAAGACAAAAGACAAGACATACAGACTCATACAAAAACGCTTGGCATTTACATATATAAAATTGTTCACGCTTATTCGACCTTGCTAGTTGCTTAGTGCGTTAGGTTCGTTAACTTATCTTATCATTATCACTATAGAAGTTGTGAAATTACAAAACTCTCTAGATAAGTTCAACTTTGATAAAGATAAAAACCTTGAATAATGCGTCTTTTATCTACGCACAGTGAAAAAAATTTAAATGCGTTTCCTTACTCATCATCATTCTGCCTTTATCCCACATTACGAGGAGTCTGCACAGCGATATTTTGCTTTCAATTCCCTTCTATCATCCGTCATCTCAACACTCACCAATTTCTTACACATGTCATCTTTCACACAGTCCATCCATCTTTTCTTTGGCCTACCTCGTCCCACCTATTCATCCACATTCATATCTAACGCTCTTCTCGTCACATGACTTTCATCCCTTCTCATGACATGTCCATACCACGCTAATCTATTCCCTCTCAATTTATCCGTAACTGTTGCTACTTTTAATCTGCCTCTTACATACTCATTTCTTATTTTGTCCATTCTAGTTACTCCACACTTCCTTCTTAACATTCTCATCTCCGTTACATGAAGTCTTCTTTAAGCCTTCGAAATGCTCTTCCTTATTCATAATTATTTTTCACATTTTTATTGAGGACTTATTTAACATGTCATAATTTGAATTTAATTTTTCATTTTAGTTTCATGATATTTCGGCGATGTTGCAAGCTCGAAATGAACTCAGTCAGTTGATACTATAACTGAAGATTCAACAACCCTTAAATTATGGTATCTTACCCGTTACAAGTTTTATTTTATATTTAAATTATCATGGATTAAATCCCAAAAAAAAAAAAAAGACAAAAAAAATAATAAGTAAAGTTGGTAATTATTGTAATTATGTCTTTATATTGTATCATACCATGGGTAAATAATACTAAAGCATGCCTAGGCATACTCAGAATAGCTTTTTAACGTTTTTTTTATTGTTTTATCGGGACGGGACTATCATCAGTAACTATTTCCGTACCACTTGTAATTTGTCATAAATTTCTTTGCTATTGGTAATTATTATTGACATGTAAGAGCATAAAATGTTCTTAACAGAGTTTAGAAACAGAGGATGAAAAATGCGAGCAAAACACCAACTTCATCTTTAGAGATTTAAAAACTTGCGACGAAAGGCTCATAGCTATGTTAAAAAGGTTAATTAAGAAATTCAACGAAGTAATGGGCTCATGTCAAATGTTTCAATAAATTTTGATAACGTTGACTCGTCGAAAACAATAACGCACCAATAAAGACCTATTAGTGTTATTTATCATCATTACGATAACAATATTAACTTGACCTATTAAAACGATTGCATAATCGCACCAATTCAATGATTTAGATTAATATTTGTGTTTGATAGAATATGCATGTAATGTAATACGTTTTTAAAGTTAAAAATGATGGTATATATTGTTCATTTACGGAATGTTATGCATAATTGTTGCACATTACGGCTAGCTATTTTACGAGTATGAAACATCACCGTTTTGCAATGCGGCGGTTCAAAGGTTAGCCGGATTCAATGCATACAACAACACGGCTAGCCATTATGTAATACAGATTCTTTGATAGTTTAATTTCCGATTCATAACACATATTTACTTTTGCAGAATCCAGAATATCTGACGCTTCGGCACTTACACAACCCCGCCGCATTACAAAACGGCGTTGTTTTGAAAACAACAAGCTGTAACGAAAAATGGCGGATTATGTAATCTAACTTCCACATAACTTTTTAATAATATTTAGAACTGATGTAAAGTGACGCTGTGGTCTAAGATGGGACATGAAGACCTAGAAACATTGCTGCGCCTTGAACAGGGTACCTATTTACTCTTTCTCTGAAGATGTTCTTGCAGATCTTTTGAACAAATTTCAACAAACGAGTTATTAAAATATGAATGTGTATTATATGCACCCATGCGCAGCCAAGGCGTGCCTAAGTTGTTAAGTAACTTATTATCACTTCTAAAATATTACTTGTAAGTTCCTCACCACTGAGTCCAGTTATCCAGACAGGCGGTCCCGTCCCAACTATTACACGGTTCGTTGCAGACAAGTGGCACGCGACCTGGGCTCTTCCTGCTTGGCCACGTGTGTCTCTTGATTCGCACATGGCATGCAAACAGTTGTTATAGATATTCGTTTGTCTATGGGGAATTCAACTTTATTATTTTTATTTAGGCTACTAGAAGTGGAACTAAACGTTTTGGACGACCAAACTATATCTCTTTTAAAAATCTCTTTTAAAGATATTCGTATAATGTGATACCGATTAATATTATCATATTTATATTAAAATCATTAGTTTTCATTGAAAGTGTGTACTTACATATTTTGGAAGAGAAATCCATAGTGTCAGACGAAACCCCATCAAAAGAAATTTCCTTGGACTTGTTCTACGGTAGGTACCTATTAAAGGGGATTTGGGAACAATATTACGTTGGCGTCCGAACTATAACTACGATCCCTCGATTTTTGTTTTATTGACGATAATATATTCTTGTTTGATTTACAATCGCACCTGATGGTAAGTATCTATGTGGACGAGGATGTAAGAGTTAAATGCATATATTTATAAGACAAAATTGTAGTTGGTTGCTCGAAAGGTGTTTTTATAGCGCTATTGATTATTTAAATTATGACATGTGCTAGGAATTAATTATATTTTGACTAAGCATTTGCACGCCTACTTGTAGACTGAATACATTGACTTTTACTTTTTAAGATCCGACATGTATTAATTATTTTGTATTCTTGAAAATAAATATATTCATTTTATGGATCACAAAGATCTAGACTTAGCTAGTTCCCACTATTAAACGGTTAGTTTCAGACAAGTGGCACGCGACCTATGTTCTTCCTGTTTTGCCACGTGTGTATAACTCTAGATTCGCACATGGGCATGCAAACAGTTTTTATAGATATTCGTTTGTCTATGGGGAATACAGCTGAATATGGAATAGAACTGAAACAAAATGTTTCAGTTGTATGTCAGATGTGTGTGGATTTCTGGACGGTAAACCCAGGTAAAACTGTATTACTCATATTAACATCCTATTTGAAACTGCATTAAATAATTAAATATTTTTGTTTTTATTTCCAAAAAAAAAATATTTTGTTTATCACTCACCTAAAGCCCAAAGTACTCAAGCTCACCTTAGTTTGGGGTGTAATTATTTATTTATTTATTTATTTCGTTGAATATCCCATATTGTTCGGAAGTAGGTTCAAACCCCGCCACGCACCTCTGGATTTTTTTTTTCTTCTTGAGAAATTTATGTGCGCTTTAAACACGTGCTTTAACGGTGAAGGCAAACATCGTGAGGAAACCGGCATGTTCTGAGAACTTTAAAAAAAAAAAAGAGTTTGAAGGACATGTGACATTCACCAACCCGCACTTGGCCAGCGTGGTGAATTAAGGCCTAATCTCTCTCGTCAAGAGAGAAATCCCTGTGTCCCAGCAGTGGGAACGTTAATAGGGTGATGATGATGTTCGGAAGTATTCCGATTGAATTTAATTTGATTTCCTAGAACAATCCCAGGCATAATCCTTACGATTCTCTTCATCACGGTGAAATCATTATCATTCAATTCAGAGGCCCCCATAGGAGGCAATCGTTATAGGGGATTTGCAAATATATACTTGTCTCGCTTGGCTATTTGAGGAACCCGCATGTATGTATGTATGTATTGTATTGTATATATATAATTATGATGCTTTAATCGAGATGAAAAGGATTATGCTCGGATGTTTTGAAATCTAGATAAATGTTACTTCTGATTCATATAAAATATTAAATCAAAACCAATAAAATAATCATAATGTTTTTGAAGACGGAAAAAATCGGAGACTATTTTGTGATTTATTTATTTATTTCATCATCATCACCCTATTAACGTTCCCACTGCTGGGACACAGGGACTTCTCTCTTGACGAGAGAGATTAGGCCTTAATTCACCACGTTAGCCAAGTGCGGGTTGGTGAATGTCACATGCCCTTCAAACTCTTTTAAAGTTCTTAGAACATGCCGGTTTCCTCACGATGTTTGCCTTCACCGTTTCTCAAGAAGAAAAATCCAGAGGTGCGTGTCGGGGTTTGAACCCACGACCTTCGGAATGAAAGTCGAGTGTCCTCCCACTTTAGCCAACACGGCTTGCTATATTGGCCTAATTTTATTCATTTAACAACTTATATTCAAGTTCACTTCTATATCTTAATGCAAAACAAGTTCATCGCTCAGTGTATACGCGCCTTGGTTCCCACGACGCACCAGGTTGCATTTGGTACGCGACATTTTTTCATAACCTTTTTGCTTTGTACAAAAACTCAGAGCACATCTGGATGGAAGAGGTTTAAAATAGGCACTCAGGATGTTAATGAGCGTGGGCCAACCTCTTGGTTTTAAGGAAGAAATCAAAGCGTGTAATAAAAGTGTGTATAATATGTGTTACAAGTTACATCATATTATACACACTTTTATTACACGCTGGGGGGTGCAACACCGTTCCCCGTACTATAACCGACTTTCAACGAAAAAAAATTTTTTATACAATATATTAAAAAATATTTATTTACATAGAGTTTGAAACATAACATTTTTGGAACTCTGTCATCTGTGGTAGCTTAAAGCTGCGTTACAGATGATCAGCAGTTTCTGCTCTACAACTCAATAGAGTTAATAACGCAATAGCGTTGTAGAGTTTAGGATATGAGTATATATAAAATGAGAGTTAACTTATGAACAATCAATAAGATCTTAGAGGTAGAACTAGATTAAATAATATATTGGCTTCTAAAGTTAAATCTAATTTGAGTAAAATAGAAAAATGATCTATCTGACAGACTAAGCAGGTTACCTATTTTATTTGAAGTCATTATGGCTATTTACGAGTATTCATGCAATCAAAACCGTGCATAGTTCATAAAATTAAAATTACCATCTTTATTATTATGACATCCAGAATCCCCAATATGTATATTGTTGTTAAAAAGAAGATAATTAGTATTGCTTAGTTAACATAATATTCGTTAAATTCGTAATATTTTAGCTTTTTACTTAAGAATAAAATAAAAACAAACAAATATTGTCTAATTTGCTATATTAAGTAAAAAAACGAGTACCAGAAATATTAATAACATTTTAAGAATCACAAACCATCTTTCAATTCATCTAATTTAATATCTTATAAATATTAATAAAAATTATGGTTCTTGAACGTGCAAAAACTTTATTCACGGTTTCAATAGAAACCGCGTTACATTAAAAAACAATTAATTGTGGTGTTACCCGCGTTAAAATGAATTTTCCAGCGGTAAAAAGAAGCCTATGCCCTGTCTCAGGTTCTAAAGAATCTGGGTACCAAATTTCATTTAAATCGGTTCAGTAGTTTTTGTGTGAAAGATTAACAGACAGTGTTAATTACGCATTAATAATATTAATATGGACTATAAAAACTCATTGCTCACACGCAAAAAGAAGAAAATAATCTTATAACTATCCGAAACAAACTGACCTATACGACCTCAAGTCTCTCTAAAATTACAATCTCAGAATATTTATCACATCATAGTAATTGGAATGAAAAAACTCAGATAAAAAATGACGAAATATTATGCTAATGGTCAACACAAACAAGTCCTTTGTGTAGGGGTCAATTTGAATATTATTTTGGTCAAGTTTCGTGACTAATTACTAAATTAGAGCACACGTGTTATTATTGTTTGATAAATTGCATTTCTAGATATAGGTTCTCTTTGTTCTGACATTTTAACATCATAAAATAATAAAACACCATCTTTTATGATCTTAAGGGTTCTGTTGTGACAGAAAAGCTAATTCCAAAAATGTCAATGATACCGCAACGATCTTGTTGATCTTGATAAGTGAGATTTGAATATTGGGAGCTATAAGTTTATAGCTTCTAAATAATATTGTTGAAATTTTTTGTCATTTTCATTCAAACATATTAAATACCATAGGTAGTATAAAAAACGAGCTTGACTGCAGTCTAGCCAGAAAACTAAGACGAGGTCAGCGATACTGACAGATTTGGCCTAAAAGAAGCTAAAAAGAACTATGTTTATTATTTTTTATTTAAATATGATTAAATAATTTCACAATTGGTATTTAAAGCCGAAAAGATGTGAGTAGCACGCACCAAGCGAATATATTTTTATCTACAACATTTCGATTTGGAGGCCTTTTATTCGAAAAAACGCGTCTTATATTTTAATCCAAATCTAATCTCTAGGTCATGTTTAGCCTCATATCATGATTAAACTTTTTTAACCCCTAGAAGAAGTTAAAAAGTTAAATAAAATCACTAACCACTGTTTGATTAGTATTATAATACTATTTATGATAGGTTTTACTATAATTGACACCTCTCAACTATTCCAATGAAAATAAAAAATAATTTAGGAGTGTCACTCATGATAAAAATGGATTTACATATTTACACTTTCAAGAGTTTTATTCGACAAATGAGCTTCCAAATAGAAAAATTGTTGAACAAAAAATACTCGTCTATAGTCCACCTTTCGAACCCCTTCTACTTTATACTAATTTTGAAACATCTTGTATAAAAATAGAGTACTAATACAGAAAGACTCTCAACTGGTTGACAGTACTCAGTTCAGTTATTGTTTTGTTACTACGAATTTCAGACTAGATGTCTACGTATGTGACGACAACAATTAGCAGTCGAATTAATTATAATTTGTATTTCTACCAGTCATTGAATCTATAACTTTCATACAGAGTCTAAATGTTTAGTACCATTCCACTCTGATTGAACTCTCTTCTTCTTCCCGTACCTAAAGTGCTCTTCTATTTGCAACAACGTCTTGTCTTTTGTTTCCGGTAGACAGAAGAACAAAAATATCGTGCCAAGTAGAGTCGATATTCCGTAGATCAAATACGTCCCGTGGTGCCCCAAGCTGTCGAACATAGCAGGAGCAGTCTTTACCACGCCGAAGAAAGCTACTGACGTCATCATGACACTTAGTCCAGATCCAACACCTTTAGTTTCCGAAGCAAATAGCTCTCCAACCATATTCCACGGCAGAGGCCCAATCCCCAAATGCGATATAATGATATAAAAGGCCATCAGACTCAACGAAATGTAAGGCGATGTGTCTTCCACAAAATATAAATATGATGCCAATCCTAATAGTGATATTGCTGTACCAGCTCCACTGACGATAGCCATAGGTCTTCTGCCACATACTCTTAGTAGAATGCAGGCAGCCAATAACGATAAACACCGCAACACATCTATACTTAACATGGCTGCGTATGTTTTGGCATCATTCTCTTTTCTTTTGTGATGATCTTTTCCAAACAATTCCTTCACGATATCCGTCGTATACGCACATATAACATTGATTCCCGACAACTGCGTCATGAAAAAGAATACCATCATAATTGACAACGGTTTCCAAAACTCTGGTTTCTGTATGTTTGCCTTCAGTGTTTCAATTTTGCCCATTGTTTTATCTTTATTTGTTTGCTCCGCTATCATTTTATCGAATTCCACCTTTGTATCTAGACCTCTACCTCTGTACCATTGATAAGAAATAACACTTTCATCGATCCTTTTCCTCGCTGCTAGCCATAAAGGAGATTCCGGGGCGTAATACAAGGTAACTCCGCCAATAAAAGGGAACAGTCCACAAAGTAAGGCAGTAGTTCTCCAGTTCCAAAAAGTCCCCATTAAATGTGATAAAAACACACCTAAAGTTATTCCTAGCGATAAGGCTGCCAAGAAGAACCCTCTGTAGATTGGTGAAGTAACCTCTGCTATGAAAACTGGACCAAGCGGGCCAAGCCAGCCTTGGCAAAACCCTGTGATAAATCTTCCGAAAAGTATCAATCCCATGTTATTTTGCGACGCGCAAATGACTATCCAACCAGCGGTGAAGCATGTCGACAATGCCAGCAGTGCTCTTTGTCTGCCGAACCGCTCCATAATGTATCCTGAGATTATGTTACCGAAGAGGAGAGCCAGAGAAGATATCGACGCTGAAACAAAAGGGGGAAAGCAAGGTTAGTTGTTGGCTAAGCTTCTTCTGAAAATTTTATATAATTCCAAGTAGACGTAGCGTCTTCTGTCATCGGCATGAGAATAGACAGTGATTTTGCTACATGAGAAGTGTGTCACCGATATAAAACCGTATTAGTACGACATCAAAAAACATATAATACCCTCAATTCATTCGTATTGGTCTAACAACAAATTTAGATTGTAGGTACTTTATGGCAGATGATGATTGAAAATCAATGCATGTTAGCTCTGCGACCCTAAGTGCAAAGAAATTTTTAGTTTATAGTAGGTTATCATTATCACACATACCTACCCAAGAAGCCATTTCTGGGGAAACGCCATGCCTGCCATGGGACCTATGGCGAGCCTCTTCCTTCAGCTGGGGGATGAGGATGGCGGAGATACCAGCCGTGCCGCCGACTCCGAGGTTCAACATGAATACTCCGAAAGACACGAAGGTCTGGAGACAGAAATCATTCATTCAATCAATCATTAATTTAATAAAAACTAAAGAAAGTATTACAGAGTAAGGCAGTTATTTGAATAAAATTTATTTATTTATTTAGAGTTAACGCAACGAGTTAAGCAACCTATACATATAAAATATCTAACAAGGGCATATTAATAAATACCTTACAAAGATAATCAAATTAAGTAGATAATTATTTTATCATAGTAGTGATGAGATAGTTAATTTATGTGTTGACTTGACAAGTGTAAATTGAGGAACCTATGTTTTGAATAACGCTATCTTTTACTGAAAAGTCCATTCGAATCCATTGTCTATTATATATTTAGTATATATAACTAACTACTAAACAAACGGATTATTTTTAAGAAGTCCTCAGCTCATTCTAATTCTCTGTGCGTTCGCGATTTTTTTAAATACTGCTAAATGAATTTCCCTCAGTAGTTGATCTTAGCGACAGATAGAGTGATTCAAGGATATAATGTACATACAATATGCACCCGTTAAATTATTTTCTGAGCGGATCGCTTGTGAATAACATAGCTTTTTAGTAAAAATTGGATACTTCAAACAAAGTCAAATATCAAGATAATGTCTAAAATGGAAACCGATAACATAGACATCATGTATTATTAAGTAGGTATTCTTAGTAATATGTTAATGTAAATTTGTACTATTGTTTGTTAAGTGGTCCGAAATAAACGTATCGTATTCCTTTTCTTGCATAATATTTTAATTGACCTACAGACGATATTAATGATATATCAAACAAACTTGAAATATCAATATTGATGTAAATGTAACAGTTTCAATTAAATATAACGATCTATTAACACGTGTATCATTATCGTGACCTTATCAAATTGTAAACATGATAGTTTGTTGCACTTAGCAAAAATGAGCGGAGTTGGTTTAGACCTTGCCTAGGAGCTAAACATTTGGTCATTTTAAGCATTAATTTTATTGCGTTTGTATCTGTTGTATGTAACCTTAGGTGTCCCTGTTCTGAGATAATGCCTCTACCAAGCTCTTCGTTTTAGGGCCACGATTCCTCTAGCCAACAGTCGAACATTCGTAAATCTTTGGATCTACAACAGCTACCAAATTTAAATATATAAGCTTGAAGACTATAATAATAATAATATAACTCTTTATGACACACCAAGATAAAATAATACAAAAATGGACTTAATGCTTAATACAAAATGCGTAATCGGCGGCCTTAAATTGCTTAAAGCAATTTCTTCCAGACAATATAATAATCTACAAAACAATTATTTTGTTACTAATCCTTATCTACGAGTATATATTTATGATACCATTCGGGAAACATCGGCTTTCGGCACATCGGCGAAAATAAATATCAAATTCTAATCTCGAAGGAAAAAAAATCGAGGTTACCTACATAAAATATGGTCGTATGATTGATAATCTTCTCGTTGGTTGGTCGTGAAGTTGGCTTTAATGTGTGAAGGTTGTACTAAAACCTAAAGCATTATAGCACGATTTTTAGAAGTGAGCCCATCTGAACAATTAGCTTTTTAAATAAAAGGCTATCTAATCAATTCTATATGGCCTGCCCCCTGTCATTTTAAGTAAGTTTCTAATCTAACCAACTAAACAAAAAGCATTATAATAGTTTAGTTGCGATATCAATATAGGTAGGTATTAATAAAACAAAAAAAAACTTGTTTTTATATAAGAACCTCAAGGCTTTTTTATGTGTATTGTGTTTGTTATTTGCTTACGTTTCGGTTCCTAGAAACAGATTTTTTTGTTTTACTTTTTGAATATACAACGCCACTGTGTTTTGCGTCTTATTTGAACTTTGCAGAATTATTAATAGATATTTTATTATTAATAGATTATGTATTTTGGCATTCCTAATATCCGAATATATAGATACATATATGATAATCTTTAAACGCCTCTTACTTTATTCTGTTGGCATCATAATGTCACGAGACCAAACTAGTTAGTTGCAGGTAAACAAAGGTAAATTTGACCTTGCATACTTGCTTTGACTGTGTTGTTGTTTTCTCAAAATGTATATTAAGTACAACAGCTACTGAAACTGATGAAATAGCGTCCCAAAATAAATTATACAATAAATTAAGCATAAACTTACTGACAATTGTAATTTATTTGAAGTAAAGGACTAAATATCGTGTCATAAGTGATTACATTTATTTGGAACCTCAGTGTTAATATAATCAACTTCTGATTAATTAAAATTTCATTTAGTTCTGACAAATGAGACTACTTTGAATAAAATACAAAACGAACGAAGAAAAACCAGATGAAGTAATTGTCATTAAAAATATATTAAATCGGCTTTTATTTTTAAATAGCCAACATATAAAATTATTTTATCTAGGTATAGGTATAATAGGTTCAAAAAAACGCATTGTATAGGATAAAGTGCATAAAAATCACAGATTTTGTAATCTCATTATTCTTAGTCTATTTCCGGGTTCAATTCGCTTGGAAGCGGCCTACATACATACATACTACATACATGCGGATTTGAACAAGTTTTCGCCGTTTTTTGGCACCAACGGCCAACAGTTCTGTGCCCTCTGGTATTACTCGTAACGAATTAATACTTTGCAATTCGTAATATTTAATTAGCTATGTTCTTTGTAATGTTTTCTTTTACTAATTTTATTAAGTACATCATTATCATCCAATGTGCAAGTATAATTTTCATTAACAAAGAACATAATTATTCAAAATAAATATGCTATTAATATTTTTTCGCTAATGCAATATAAATAATATAAAACCTTAGTTTATATCTAAAAAACTATTAAAAAAAACCTTGATGTGATTTGATGTCAATAATGAATGAAAAACATGTTTTTACCATATTTACGGTAACGACGTATCTAATATACAGGTGATTCACTTCAATTAGTCCAAAATGAATCGGGCAATGGGGAAGTTTCTTGTGCATCGATTTCACCCCCATGTATGTAGGTGTTGTTCGATATTTTATACATATTTATTAGTTTTGCGAATATTCAACTTTTTTAAGTTTTTCTTCTGATTACCGACTTATATAAAAAAAAATATTTTTATTAAAAGGAGTCGAGAAAAATCAATCGTTTATTTCGAAAGTTTATTTTTTTAGGGGTTCCGTATCCAGTGGGTATAACGGGTCCCTACTGCTGAAGCTTCGTCGTCAATCTGTCTGTCTGTCTGTCACCAGGCTTTATCTCAAGAACCGTGATAGCTAGAGATTTGATAATTTTGAAGGATGATGTATTTCTGACTTGATCGCGTTTATCAAGTCAGAAGAGTATTAGCCATTGGTGAAATCGGGGCTTAAAATCGGTCAACTGACTCCGCTTAATTCTTTTTTTATAAGAATAGACTAACGGTCTCTGCCAAGTACTGTACTTGAGAAACTTAATACCCATAGTTCACGTTCTACTCACTTTGGGGTTAATAAATGAATAATAATTGATATGTTACTAGCTTTTGACACCAAGGCTTTGCCTATATTGATTTTCACGGGAGAATTGCGATTATTCTTCGGTATATTTTACCGAAGAATAATCTTTATCAAGATTCTCAATTAAATTTTCAAAAAAGAATTTAGAATCGGTCCGTCGATGTGGTCAGAATCAGCAATTTAAATCAGTCTAGTAGTTGATGACGTGTTAATAGATTATAGAGATAGAGATTATTTATCTGTATGTATCTATAATATATATAATTTATTCATTTATCATCGCAATTTCAACATAATTGTCATTAAAAAAATTTATTAAGATGATTTTAGGCCTGTAGATATTTTTAAGTACATACCAACCTAGTTTTTTTAACTAATGTTTGTAAGGCATCTTCACACTAAGTAATAATATCGACGGAAAACCTCGATTATTATTGATCGTTTGTCTAAATCGTTACATAAACGATTATTACTGCGTATCCGTTTTGATTTATGTGATTAAACATGTTTTTGTCCACAACCACACGAACTTCTTAGAAAAAGAATAAATGTTTGTTTAAAAAAATCTGGTAGTTCTTAACATGTTTATGTCATATTATAATTATATACCTATTTAAAAACACAGAAGATAAATGTTTCCAGTTTAAAGTAAAACAACATTCTATTCAATATTAGATACTTCAAGAGAGAAGTCCCTGTGTCCCGGCAGTGGGAACGTTAATAGATATTACAAAACTCATTTATTAATCAAATAAACCGGTTGGTCTCAAATATATTAAGATTAACGTGAATATTAAAAAAATATATAACAACAAACTTACCTGTTTCTTAAACGGTGATTTTTCTTTACACACATTATTATTTTTATTATTTTCACTTATTATTTGTATTTGTTTGCCACTAGGATTTATTTTTTCTAACTCGGGTGCTGTTGGACTAGCCATGACTGCTGCTCGACTGGCGCGCACGCTCGCTCGAGACTAGAATCACATAATTTATCTTATCATTTTCCTTTTTAATATTTGTCGGATAAATAAAGCGTTGACTTAATTTACCAGCTGATTGGTGACAACTTTATAGTTGGAAAGTTTTGTTTTAACAAAATTTTGGAGACACTTTGATTAAATTTTTAATGCATCTACCTTTAAGATTTTAACACGGAAGCTTATGTATTTTTTTTCTCTAGAAAATGTGTTGTATGCTTTCAGATGATGTTTGTTTTTATTTTAATTTAAGTACAACACCCATTTTTTTTTAATGTCATAATTCCGTAGTGTTGTTCCTATTGTCAAAAAGTATTTTATTTTTGTTTCTTTAAATGTTTTTTTTTATAACTAAAAGGTATATTTGACGACAAACGTTAATTAATTTTATTCCGTAATACTATATTTTACTATATTATTGTAATACATTTATTTATTCATGCGTTCGTCTTTATTTTTTTTATAGCACTTCATATTGTTAATTAATAGCATAACGACCTCTGTACACTTACTCATTTTACAATCACTTGTGACTAATTAGTAATTACTCATTAACTAAAAATAATGTTTTAGGTGTGCTGACTAATGCATAGTTATATTATAATGTTAGATATTCTTGTTTGTAAAAGATTATAAATGTTTATCTTAATTTCTTAATTAGATTGTTTAAGATTATTTGCCATCACAAGTCGAATTATTGGTTTGGTCAGTAATAAAAATAATATTAAGTTATGATTATTATTAATGACTCAATATCAACAATTTGTCATTCGTTTCCGTCATTGAATTCTAAAACTAACAATATATTTTTGGGTATAGATTTGGGTTTGTCGTTTAACATAAAGTTCTTGATTTACGAATTTTATAATTTCATAATATTTTTGTGTGCACTTCAAAGCGTTATAAAACCCTTTTGTTATATACTTAACTAACATATTATTCTTAGTTGCGCTCCAAGGGCCTAGCATTACAAGATAAATCTTTGATAGAACTTTTGACATTGAATTCGGCGAACCTGTTAAACCAGTTTTATCTAACAGTCTCGTGGGTTTGTTTTGAAAATTTAATGCGACGTTTCACCAGAACAGAATGTATTCCGGTTTAGAGAACTTTATTATCTCAAAAGAATTACAATTCATTTAATGAGATATTACAAAACATTATAATTATGGGATTGTACAGAGTTTTTCACTATTAAATCATAACATCAATTTCACCTACTCTTTAAGTATGCCATGTGCGTCTATAGAAATAAACGTTTTGACTTTGATTTAACAATTGTCACAAAAAAACCTTTAGAGAACCAACACACCCATTTGTAGTGCTGCTTCATCGCGTATGGCGCATATTCGTGTCAACGCGATGTGTGTGGCCGAGTACATCGTTGCAACGCGACGTATTCGGGCAAAGACGACGACGGCGTGTCCGCGGCTTAAATAACGTCACTTTAGAATCTTGTAGCACTAATGTAGACAAGAATATTGCGTATTCCGATGTTCACGATGATTTTAGCGCGCCAACGCGACACGAATATTTTTTTTTAGCTAATGTAGCAGCACCATTAGAGTACATGCGAACGTACAGCTAACCACTGATAATGTCTATCTTTTTCTTATGAAATAGATTTTTTTTAAAGCATTTGTAAATATTAAATCGTAAAAGAAGAAATTTCTCAAAAGTTTTTTATAAGGTAGCCCTTTGTACTTCTTCTTTGCATGTAGTTTGTAACTATTGTTTTGTTTTGGTGTACAATAAAGTGTGTATTGTTAAATGTGATAGAGTTGTATTTAACCTTAATTATGTTCTATAAAACTAGTATTAAGTTTTTCTAAGTAATTCATTGATATTAAAAATACATTAACGATCAAAGTTATAGCTATGACTAGGTAAATCATTTAGTTTATCATTTATATAATTTTCCCAGAAATTACCACTTCCCATTATAAATAGCTGCCTTACTGCGTAGTGGATTTTGGAAATTATTGATATTTTTCCAAAAATGCCCTAACACACGGCGTCGTCGCCTGTATTTTATGATTTTTTCCGGTATAAGGAACATAAATAATTATTATAGGTTGCTGCAAATTGCATTTATATTTATGAAAATCGTGAGTAGTTTAAATATTCAAGTGAACAGACGGAAGTGACTACATTTTGGACGTTCGAGGCCAGATCCAAAAGGGGCATTTAGGGAATTGGACATGCGGCAACTGGACGTTCAGATAATAATTGGACATATAGGAATTGGTCGTTCGAGGATTGGGCATATGAGGACGTCAAATCAAAAATACTGGAACGTTTAATTTCCCAAATTTTGTCCAGTATTTGAGCGTTCGAGTCCGAAACTATTTAAATACCATGTAGGCAACAAATGATCAAATAATCGGTCTACGACAAAAAAATCTTTGTAACTTTTCGTATGTGTATAGTACAATGGAAATAAATAGCAGTAGTATAGTAATTACTGTGAATCTGTGAATTGATAAAAAACAATTATTAGACGGATTTCTGACAACGCAGGGCTCAGTTCGCGGTCTAAGTCAAAAAATAGAAGATGGATCAAGAAGAAAATTTATTGTAAGTTTTATTTGAAACACCAATGTAATCATTTATGTTTTCGAATCATTGCGGTTATCTATATAAATAAAAATGAATTGTTGTTCGTTAGTCTGATTAAAACTCGAGAACGGCTATATTATCTTAGTCTTGAAATGTTCGTGGAGGTCTAGGGAAGGTTTAAAAGGCGAGAAAAAATCGAATATTGCCGGGAACTTTGTTTACCCGTGCGACGCCGGGGCGGGCCGCTAGTTTCAAATAATAATGATTTGACATGCAAATTAAAAAACCCTTTTCAAAATGAATACCTAGGTATATTTTTTCTAAAATATAAAATGATGTAAGGTTATAAATTATGTATTTATCATGGTTACTTTAGGGTTATTTTAATTATACATTTAAGTTAGCTAAGTTATTTATTTTTGATGAGTTTAATCTAATACTCGTATTTTCTGTAAATAAATTACTGCATCCGTCTGATTTGTTCTCTTTGATTCGTATCCATTTGTTGCCTGGAAGTGATCGCTTTTAGCGATAAGGCTGTCCAAAGATTCACTGAATCTTGTAAAAGATAAACTGTTTTGTATTTTTGAAGTGTTCTATAAAGAGTGCATAATATGTTTTGCTCCCTTCGCTCGGGTTGGCTTTGGCTTAGAACAAAGTGTTAATTTTAATAAAATATAAATAAATAAATAAATATTTCCGGACTGCTCACACAGCATCACCTAACCCCAAACTAAGCAGAGCTTGTACTATGGGTGTTAGGTGACTGATACACTACATAGATACATTTTTTTTTGTAAATACATACATATGTTACATAGATTTGAATTTAACCGATGATATTTTATGCGAAGGTTTTTACGTTGTGTTCTCATCCACCTGCTTAATTCGCTCCACAATTGTTTGGAATACGCTCCCTCGCTTCCTGATAAGAACAACCTGATTACCTTTGAGAAAAGAGTTAGTAGATCTTTATCTGTTATTTGCTGTGCATTTTCCTCTCCATCCAAAGGTTGTCTGGAAGAAATTGCTTTAAGCAATAAGGCTGCCCATTACGCATTTTGTATTTAGCTTTAAGTCAATTTTTGTTTTGTTTTATCTTGGGGTGTAATAAAGAGTTATAATTATTTTGTTCTGAGATTTTTATCTGCTCGACAATTTGCTTGTCGGAAAATTATGATAGCACACGGGCCGAATCCAAATGTGTATCGTTTTGGGTTTGGATATTTGGAATAATTAAGCTATTAGTATTTTGAATGGATTCGGTTTGTAAGAATTTACGGACTAAGCGGCAGGTGTTTAAAATAACTGATTTTTGTAATAGCGTGAATGTGTGTTTAGGTAAATCTAAGGATGTTAATGATGTAAATAATTAAACTGAAACTTTCTCCAGTTTCCACATACGAGTAATCTCGTTTTTAAGTTCAATATACTTGGAGAGTTTTTCCGCTATAGTACTTTGGAGATTGTGAGTGTTTGGTATTGCTATATCAATTAAAAGTGCAGATTTATTGCTTCTGTCTAAAAGTGCTATATCTGGTCTATTGTAATGGATAGTTTTATCTGTCAATATAGCTCTATCATAATAAAGTTTACAATGTTGATTTTCCAGTACAGTATCGGGATTAATATATTTATAATATGGGATGGGTTTTTATTATTTCTATTATTATCTTTGCAATACAATACAAAATGCTTTATTGCAACACCACAATATAGGAACATACATAGGAGATACATATTTCATACAGAGACACAATGGGCGACCTTATCACTAATAGCGATCTCTTCCGGGCAACCTTTGGATGGATCAGAAATTAGTTAATAATAGAGTGCAGTGGCGTTTACACAGATTTATAAATAAAAATAAAAATAAAATTAGTAGGTATATGTAGTTCTGAAAACAAACACAGTAGGAGTGTGCAATACTAATTTACTCTCGCCTATCATAAATACTACTTTTAATTTACATCGTAATATATCCACTAGTAATAGTTTGACATACAAATGTAACCTTTTTATGTCCGTTATAGCTCGGAAATGACGTAAATTATCATTTTTGCCTTGTGTTTGGATTGTCCCGCGGTAAAAATTGACCTATTGCCTTCCTAATGGGCTATTTAGCACTGAACTATAAAACATTAAAGTAGTACCGTAGTGGTAGTAGTAGTAGTAGTAGTAACAAACAAAATCTTCAAGTTTATAATATGAGCATTTACAATAGATAATTATAGATTTTATTTAGATATAGATGAGCCGTGATGGCTAAGTAAGTAAGTAAAGGAGCACATTCAATTTTCATTCCGAAGGTCGTGGGTTCAAACACCGCCACGCACCTCTGGATTTTGTCTTGAAAAATATATGTGCGCTTTAAATCACGTGCTTTAACGGTGAAGGCAAAACATCATGAGGAAACCTGCATGTTCTGAGATTTTGAAGAGTTTGGAGGACATGTGATATTCACCAACCCGCTCTTAGCCAGCGCCAAGAGAGAAGTCCCTGCCCAGCAGTGGGAACGTCACAGCCGTCACCCACACATCCAGTCCCTCGCCCCCCTCCACACTCGCCCCCCCGACCACAAAGGCCCCTGGAGACCCCTTCCCAGGGACCTCATTAAAGATCCTTAAAGCCCGTAGATTGCCTCCTCTCTCTCTATCTTCTTCTTTTCTTTTTCTTCGCTGCCCACTCTACTCTTCTCCCCCACCCCACATCCCCCTATATATTCCCTCCCCTACTAACAATTTTGTATCCATATGTATTTTATACCCCCACATATATATATATATCTCCCTTCCGCCTGTATAAAATTGTATTTAGTTTGTATTTAAAAAAAAAAAAAAAAAAAAAAAAAAAAAAAGAGAGAGAATGATAAAAAAAAACAAAAATTAAAAAAAAAAAAATTAAAAAAAAAAAAAAAAAAAAAAAAAAAAATTCATATACCTGCCTTAAAGGCATTGTCGCGTGACCCGGGGGTAGATGCCCCCGGAGTTGAAGCCGGGGTAAGGAGCGCAAGCTCGAGGCCCCACCCTGCGCCCTCAACCGAGGGACAGAAGTCAACGATGATGACGTTAATAGGGTGATGAGATTAAAAGTTTTCATTTAAAGTGATGAACATAAATCTCCATCTATCTACCATCCCGTTATCCCCTTAAGGACGATTCACACATATCAGTGAGCCCACAGTTCCGGCACAGTACCGTATCAGTGATAATTATTCTTTCAAACATTTTCTATGGACTGACACTGACGGTACTGAGACAACACGTACACGGACAAGTGTGAATACATCCATAGAAAATGTTTGAAAGAATAATTATCACTGATACGGTACTGTGCCGGAACTGTGGGCTCACTGATATGTGTGAATCGTTCTTTAACCTGAGTAATTCTCCTCTTCGACATGCCAACTCACGTATCCATCTTAGGTCCTCGATTTTTCCGCTCTATAACCATTCAGATATGACCTTTGTGATGTTCTCCTACATTGAGTCCAACATTGTTATGGCCTGTGATTACAACAAGCGTATTCAATATTTATTTACGTGGAATCCGTGCTAAGGACGGAGATTGCAATCACGGAGCGTGATCGAAGCTGCGTATTATTTACACGCTATGATATGGTACAGTAATCAATTATAACTAGCGATCTATTATAAACCTAAATTTAAGAAAAACCCCCAATTTCAATGCTTTAATTTCCTTAAAAGTAATCATAGTATTTTGTAATGTGCACGCGATGCGCTTTCATTTGTTACCCCATTCGAGTATATTTGCAGATTTTCGGTTTTCTTCCCCCACTCTCACCCCCATAACTTTTAAACAGCACAACCGATTTTCATGAAACATGTCTAAAAACACTCGTGCCAAACTCACCTTTCACACAAAACTAAATTCCGTTTCGGAGCTATGATGTCCCAGACAGACAAACACACAGTCAGACACGTCAAACTTATAACACCCCTCTTTTTTGGTCGGGCGTTGATAAAACTAATTATATAAGATGCTTGCCTGAGAGCAGGATCCACCAACTTCTTAGGTCAGTGTAACCTGCTCCACTATTTGAGATTAGATCATATTTTATATATATATATATATATATATATCTATAATATAAAAATTTATCGCAAAATGTTTGTAAGTCATTTCATACTTCATACTATAGCGCATAAACCAACAACGCCTGAACCAATTTGCACAATGATTTTTTTAAATGT
This sequence comes from Gymnoscelis rufifasciata, assembly GCA_929108375.1. Taxonomy (NCBI): domain Eukaryota; kingdom Metazoa; phylum Arthropoda; class Insecta; order Lepidoptera; family Geometridae; genus Gymnoscelis; species Gymnoscelis rufifasciata. The sequence continues at coordinate 1,916,388 of OV815302.1, read as the reverse complement.
TTGTAGAAGTTCAAGGATTAACCATCCTTGTGTTTGGCGAGAAAAAATCGAATATCAGCAGCTTAAAAATAATGAGTTTAAATATACATTCTTAGATTAAATCCGAAATTGCTAATTGACAAATGTTATTATACAACTGACGACTGCGGATGTGTCTTAATTTTTTCTATAATAGTTTACCCTGCAAAGTGAGGTTTATCACTTATTAAAAATCATTAAAAAAATCTATTTTAATTATTAATTTAAATTCCTTCGCCGCGTGCCTCTGTCTCTATGTTCTTGATAAACTCAAAAATTACTGACGATATCTATATGTGGTTTTCAGCAATAGGTAGAGTGATTTCACAGAAAGGTTTTTGCATCCTTGCAAAGTGGGAACGGGCCATCTACTATCATCCATAATTCATTAAATTCATAATTCGTAAAGTTTATTTAATTCACAATTAATTGGCACTGTATATGAATATATATTACAAAATCTAATTAATCCTAGGTACTTATTTAACATAATGTCCTCAATTAATTACAACAATTTATCTTATTTTAATTACAATTAAAGTAGTTTTTAATTAAATTGGATAATACAGGTAATCGTTTAATGGGGTCAAAATCTTTTTATTTTTCAGTGAATGGCTATATAACCATCATCACTACCCTCCTTTGGTTTTGGATGACTTTGTTGATTTCAATACATAATCGTGTTATTGAGAAACGCCCTAAAGTTTAGTCATAGCAATCTTCAGTGATAGTCATGAAGTTCATAAGGATTTGCTAATATAATAGTTTATAAGGAGTGCGTTTTGTGAATAGAGGGTTTATTTTATTTTTAAACTAGCTGTCCGCTCGCGGCTTTACCTATGCAAAAAGTCTTCAATCAATGCGTGATACCCAGTGATGTCCAATGTAGCCGTAACATGATGCTTCACTAAAGGTCTTATGAATAAACTCAGAATCGAACTCAGTGATCGAATCAAAAATGAGGAGATACGTCGTAGAAGAACGCTGGTCACCGGCATAGCCAAACGGATTAGCTCATTTAAGTGGCAGAGGGCTCGTAAGCGCAGCGTAGGACGTCCACCAACTAGATAGACCGATGATTTGGTTGGCTGCAGGTACAAGGTGGATGCAGGCCGCCTCCTATCGAAATATCTTATCGATCAGGTAGCAACAATGTGGAAGGTGCTTCGTTGTATGATCAAAGTTCCTGATCTGCAAAAGCTTCTGCTTCGGCTTTACCTTCCCGTAGGTCTATTACGTAAAACTATGCAGTAGCGACAACAACAGCAAAGCCATAGCGACCGCTACGCGATTGGTTAAAACAGATCAGAAACAGCCTAGAAACAATTTTTAACCAATCGCGTAGCGGTAGCTTTGCTGTTGCTGTCGCTAATGCAAAGTTTTACGTAATAGACCTACCGATAATTACGTTCGCAGTAGAAGTCATAGACTGTTCTCTGTGCCCTACCGTAGAACTGTCACTCGTGGAAACTCTCCGCTGCCTCGCACTCTCGCCGGGCTTAACAGACTGCTCGACCAGAACCCGGAGTGCGATATATTCACAGATGAATGGAAGATCCTTATGTGGGAATGCCTGAAGTTTTGCAAGAGTGATGTGATGAATGAATGGAAGAATGTTTGCTTAATTTGTTATTTTAGTTTGTATTCATTTAATTCATGATAATATTATATTATAATTTTAATTCTAACTAGCTGTGCCCTGCGGTGCTACCCGCGTTATAATGGATGAAGCACTCTTAACCAACAACATATTTATTTGAATAAAGATTAATATTATTATGTTGATACAACTTAAACCAATTATTTCGACCAAATTAGGTACCATAAAAACGGTTTTTGTGAGTTAATCTTAAAAGATAGACATATACTATCGCGGACTGTTTTTTAGATCATTAAAAGAGCTTTTATTCTTTAATACATATTTTTTGTGTATCTTGAACCGTTTTCACGGCGCACGCAACGGAAGGCTTCAAAGATGAACAATTTCTCCCGTTTTTTACACATTTACCACTATATCTTTGCTCCTATTGGTCGTAGCGTGATGTTATATAGCCTATAGCCTTCCTCGATAACTGGACAATCCAACACAAAAAGAATTATTCAATTCGAACCAGTAGTTTCGGAGATTAGCGCGTTCAAACAAACAAACAAACAAACTCTTCAGCTTTATAATATTAGTATAGATTAATGTATCGAATGCATCAAAACTTTTTTAATGATCATGTATAAATATCTATTTGATTTTATATGACTTATTTAAAAATGTGTATGAAAATGATGTGTAACTAATGTAATTGATTGTATAAATCGTTTAAGAGTTTACTTTAATAAATAATGACTGGTTTAATTAATAACAGCAGTGGATGACCTACAGTTGATATGATGAGATACAAATTAACCTACATGAGGTAGACAGACATAGATAGTAGTTATATAACGTTTCCATCCAATCCTTGATCTGGCTTGAGCAAGGCCACTGATCATTTAGAAATCTGAAAACCTAGTTCAAGTGTAAGGTAGCCTTAAATATTTGCACGCACGCACGCACGGTTACAATTATACTTTTCGTTGATGCATCGACATCAACGAAAACTGTGAAAACATATTATTTAGAAACACCTTAGCAACCTAAGCAGAGCTTGTACTATGGGTGCTAGGTGATTGATATACTACATACATATTTTTTTTTTGTAAATATACATACTTATGATACATAGAAAACACCCAAACCCGAAACCAGAAATTGTAAATCGTACAAAATCTGGTCCCCCGGCGGGAATAGAAATCCAGAGGCCACAGAGGTCGTCAATTGAGATAGATTTTTATATTTTTATTCTTATCGGTAACATAATTTATGTGCTATTATTTTAAAGTTATCCATTCATCACCGGACAGACCCTGTATATACTTATATATATATACTAGTGGCCCGCCCCGGCTTCGCAAGGGTCCAATGTAAAACATTCCAAAATCAACAACTATCAATAAATTGAAAATTAACTAAAAAAACATTGTCCAGCGGGCAAAATTGTGAATCTTAGCCATTCCCAGATCCCCTTGAACACACACAAAAAATTTCATCAAAATCGGTCCAGTCGTTTGAGAGAAGTTCAGTGACATACACACTCACAGAAGAATTATATATACATATAAAGATAGGTACCTATATCATTTGTAATCACTGTCCTTAGAAACGAGTGGTAACGGACAGCGTAGTTTTAGACTTAGGATCCCGTTTTACCCTTTGGAACCTTTTACGAAGTCTCAACGACGAAGTTGTCTGTCTGTCTTTCCGTCTGTCCTGGCTGTATAAAATGTATAAATGTAATAGCACTTATAAAATGTATTTTTGAAACTTATTTACTTTATTGCAAAATGTGTATAAATGTTTTTAATAACAAAGTAATAAAGGTACTCTTAAATTAAATGTTTTAAAGTATTTACTCCACGCCCTTATACACTAGGATTGCATAAAGTAAAGTAAAGTATATATTTATTGCATGCACACTCATGAAGAGGTTTTTGTGACCCATAAACTTGACTCTTTATGATTTTAAGTATCTATATATCGCTTCTGCTATCCTGGTACCTGATAACTATCTAGTATCGAAATCATTTCAAAAAAATTGTGAAATATGTTTAGAGAAGACGGACAATATTATTTTTTAACCCCCGACCAAAAAGAGGGGTGTTATAAGTTTGACGTGTTGTCTGTCTGTCTGTCTGTCTGGGACATCATAGCTCCCAAGGGATCCGAAAGGTGTGTTTGGCGTGAGTGTTCCTAGACATGTTTCATGAAATGTGCACATTACAAAATATTATGGTGTTTTACTTTTGAAATTAGGGCATTGAAATCGGGGGTTTTTATTCAATTATAAATTTAGAATTATGCAAACCAGTTGCAATTTATATGTAAGGTTAAGTTACGTAGAATAATTCTAAATAGTGACTGTAAACATGTCCAAATATTACCTTAAGCTTTGTTTTTGTATTTAAAAATATATTTTAGGAAATTCTATTGTATTCAGTGACTAGTCAATTTAATAATACCACAGATTACAGAATAGTACATAATAATAAATAATACAAAGCTAAGCTAGCTTGAACACCCAGCCGCACTTACATACATTATTATTATTATTATTATTTAATAGAGGTAGCACACTAGACTTTCATTCTGAAGGCTGGCATATTCTGAAAACTTTTTTTTTTTTTAATAACATGTGATGACAACCAACCCGCACTTGGCCGCACGTGGTGAATTAAGGCCTAATCTCGCTCGTCAAGAGAGAAGTGCCTGTGTCCCAGCAGTGGGAACATTAATAGGGTGATGAATTATATTTCCAGGAATTTTATACTTTATCGTAACTGCTATCAATTTTAAAATCTGTGTCTGAATACTATTTAAAATTTACTTAAGTATTATTATTAAGTATTAAAATAAAAAAACACATAAGCAACGAATTGAGAACATCCTGTTTTCTTTGAAAGTCGGTTGAAAATATACAAATTATTGGATGTTTGCTGAAATATTAGGTTCGGAATATTTGTAACAGTATTATTTTATTTCAACATAATGACGCACAAACAGACTGACGTTGCAATTTTGTACAAGTATCATATTTGCTGATATGATGACAGTGTAATTTGACCTAGCTGCGACATTACGATTTCAATATAATGAATAATTCATAAATATAGACCTTGAAATAAACATATATTAAAGCTTTCATTATTACGGCAGCCAGTGAATAGGAAAGTGAAAGAAAATTGCAGGTGCATAGAATTAGAATTTATATAATATTCTCTATAATTTAAATGAGTGAAATAAAACTACGAACCCGCGGGTTTTTACACATTTTTTAGGTTAGATAATACGGTATAGGTATTCCAAGTGTTCCTTATAAGTTTTAAGGAAAACATATTTCTCGTAAGTATTATAATTATACAAAAAAATGTCGATAACTACACCATTGAGGAAGTGAAATTCCCAGAATATTTTTATAAATATGAATGCCCCATGAATTTTACGTCTTCACGTTTATAATATTTACCAATAATTGTAATTTTAAATGCACGTAATAAATAGAAAAATAATAAATCGTGTCACTTATTAAAAAGTTAAATTTGAAAAATTGCGTTTAAATTGCTTGTTAAAGTCAGCTAATAAATGTCAAAAAACGCTGGAATGCATAGGTAGGTAACTAATATTATAAGTATTTCTAGTTCAATTAGTTAAGTAATTAAGGAGCCTACCATCTTACTGAGATAAATTATACTTTATTCGTCTAAAGAGCTATGAGAACTTTTTATAATAAAAAATATCTATATATGTATGTCTATTATATTAAGGATGTCTAGTACCCGTAACACAAGATAAGAGATAACAACGGGGCTAAATATTGTTGTGTGATTTGGAAAATATTTATTTTAATTTGTTTATTTCTAGAAAAATGCAGTTAGACACGATTAGCAGTGAATTTCAATCCAGATACATCCTCTATGGTTTGATCCTTGTAACAACGCTCTTATGGGCTTTTCATAATCGACAAAAGAAGCTAAGAATCTACCGATTAGGGAATTTGATACCTGGACCATTCGCTCTGCCTATTTTTGGAAATGCGCTTTTGGCATTAGGAACCAACCCGGAACGTAAGTAGACATATTTTTCTTGGACAATTTTTTGCAGGAAAATAAGGCGATAGAAAAGTCAGAGCTACGTATAATTTTGATATTTTATTTATTTATTATATAAACTTAAATTATATTTATCACAATTTGAGGATCATCCCTTATTCGCTTCTCAATGCAGTATAAAAAAATTATTCGTACTGTCAAGACAATGTTATTTCCTTGATATTTTTATTTGTAAATTTTTAGTTATAACTTTAAGTTGACCTGTCTATGTATGCCCTGTGCTTCTAAGGAAATAAACGTTACCTATTGACTTTGACTTTATTAAAAAGACTTATTATTTAGTGCTCTCAACTAGGCTCTGATAATAATTTGCTAATTTTTGGGACAACTAATAGTTAACACCCATAGTACAAGGTCTGCTTTGTTTGGGGTTAGGTGATGCTGTGTGAGTAGTCTGGAAATATTTATTTATTATTTATATATTAAATTTATTGCTAGAGCGTGTATTGGCATTGTTTCATTTAATCGAAAGTTTGAGAATTCAAGTTCTGTACTTTTATAATCCAAAAACACGTGCACCTTAAAAACATAATATGGTATTATGGTTATTGGTACAATAAACATACATAGGCACAACAGAGAGACACAGGGACTTTTCCATTGAACAGTAAATGTCACATGTCCTTCAACCTCTTCAAAGTTCTAAGACCATGTTGGTTTCCTCACGGTGTATGCCCACGTGAAAAGAGTGATGCTAAAGCTGCCATGAAACTTGTAAATTTTTTTGGACTTAACATACAGGCATCACCTCACCCCAAAATAATCTGGAGCTTGTACTTATTGGTGTTAGGTGCTACATCGATATTTTGTTTGTAATAGTCAAAATAGTATTTATTAATAACATTTCTTGATCATATTATGTATTAAATTATACTACATAATAACAATAAAATAATCAATTTTATTAACTCATTCCAACACACTCAACCTTGTTGGCTATGTGGGAGCACGATCGACTTTCATTCCGAAAATCGTGGGTTCAAAACCAGCCACACACCTCTGGATTTTTCTTCTTGAAAAATGTATGTGCGCTTTAAAACACGTGCTTTAACGGTGAAGGCAAACATCGTGAGGAAACCGACATGTTCTGAGAACTTTAAATAGAGTTTAAAGGACATGGGACATTCTCCAACTCGCACTCAGCGTGGTGGATAAAGGCCTAATCTCTCTCGCAAAGAGCGAATTCCCTGTGTCCCAGCAGTGGGAACATTAATAGGGTGATGATGATGATATTAACTCATTAATGATTACAATTATAAATACACATATCTAATTCTAATTCATTTTTCAGAATTTTTCAATGCTTTTAAGTTTTTTTTTTGTATTTTGCGTTTTGGCTATCTGAATGTCATGTTCAATAATCCAATTGTCTGTTTTGATATGCAATGTCAAGTGTTTTCTAGAGAGTCAGGTCCAGTAACCCAACGAGTAAAACGTAGTGATTATACACTCTCTGCAACGAGACGCAAAATGGCGTTGAACTGAGTAACATCTAGTATTTCACTTTATAATTATATTTAACTCGACACTGGCAAATTGTCGTTTCAAGCGCAAAGTCCAATTTCTAGAAACTGAACTGAACTGAACCCATCTCTCAGTCCCCCTGTGTGTATCTCGTTGCTAAGTTTGAGATAGGAATTAATTATTAATTAATTTAATTTACAATAAATAAAATTAATTAAAAACATAACATACAACATTATGCTCCAATTTTCAATCAGATGTTTACACTCTTTAATCAAATAGAACATTATGCCTCAATCTAATTTAGAAAATCAAGATCTATGCATAAGTATAGCTTTGTGTTTCTAACAAGTCTTTATTAGTCTTTGAATCTAAAATTATATAACACTACTAGTGGATTGATTTTTCAGAAATTGTATATTAAATAGCATGTTCAAAAGTTTACATTATAGTGTTTACAATTTCAAAATTATTAAATATAATAAGTAGGTTCCCAACCCCGACTTTTAACTTTGGCACCTTTATTGAGTCTTAGGCCAAAAACTTAGCTAGGAAGCTAAGTATCCTGAACAAGTTTAATAGTAATAATAAAAATATAATTCATTTATTCAGACAACAGGGATCCGTAATAAGATTAATGATAAAAAAATAAGACTACAATTACAACTACAATAATTATTATAAGAAAGTGTTAGATTACTTTTCAGAGGTAAACGTGATGGGCGATGTTAAATTTAGCGATGAATACCAGTTAAGGTTACGTTAATTTCAAATCGAAAAAATCGGGGTCATACTTGATCAAAACCCCAATAAAAAACAAATAAATAATTAATTAAATTCCTACTTAAATTACTTATTACTTAATGTTACTAAGTAATTTTTTTTTACAGATGTAGTAAAGAAATCCCTGAGCTACGCCGACAAGTACGGAGAAGTAATCAGGGGCTGGCTCGGCTACTACCTGGTGATCTTCCTCACCAATGCTGATGACATCGAGGCGATTCTGAGCAGTCAGGTGCATATCAACAAGTCTTCAGAATACAGGTTCTTTAAGCCTTGGCTTGGAGATGGACTGCTTATTAGCTCTGGTATGTTTGATTTCAAAATCGATCAATGGTTATATTTCCTGTATTTTACGGCTGTTTAGTAGACTGGGCCCGTAAAAAACCGGCCCGGCCTGGCCGTTTGACATACATAATGCAATTATTTTATTATACTTTTCTTCAGTCAACTGGACTCTTTACGAACTATATTAAATACCTATATTAACTGTTATGACTGTACAGAAATTTATACTATACTATACACTATAATATTATTGCTGCTGAGTAACTGATGATGACTTTAATTAATTTTGATCATTAATATTCTAACACATCGTTTATTGTGGCTACTATCCTTAAAGTATCTATCTATTACTACTCTAAGCTACTATCCCTAAACAAAGATTTAATATTACTGACTGAGGGTCAATTTGCAAATGTAGAAGAATAAAATCATATAGAGACTATCCGCTAATTGAAAAATCGGTCTTGGCGTTATAACTTTAAAAACTATCACGTTTATAAACATTAATAGCATCAGATTCTATTTATTTAAAACTAAACAAATTGAGGTGTTGCTCGGTAATAAATAAATAAAAAATACGTGTAGCGCGCAGGGAATAGACCCTTTAGTTTGGGCTATGAGGAACGCACCCTCTAGTGGTATAGTTCACACCACCTCCACCTTGGACGGCGAGATGGCGCTAGCGTCGCGGTGACAGTGACAGTGACAGACCGCCCGAGACCCGCGAGCCGGCGGCCGGCGCGATACACGCGCTGCGGTAGATACAATGTTTTTAACTTGTTATTAGTGTTACCCCTTTCTCTAGGATAATGTTTTTTGTGTTTATTTAATTATACCTGTGACTGTACAAATCGTGTGTCGAACTCATTTTCTAGCCAAAACGACCCTGAGAGAACCTCATCATATAGAGGTACCAAATATAAATTCTTCTGCTTCAGTGGCGCAGTGGGCGAGGGTCCGCTTGCGGCGCAAGAGGTAGCGGGTTCGATTCCCGCCAAGGGTGAAAGTGTTTGTATGTTCTGCAAGCACTTTCTTCTTGGTCTGGATGTTTAATATTTATAATAAAAAATATCTATTTAAGTATGACTATTATATTAAGTATATCAGATATCTAGTACCCGTAACACAAGCTTAGAGCTTACCACGGGGCTAGATGTTGTTGTGTGAATTGTCTGGAAATATTTATTTATTTATTTATTCTCTGCTACATTCTACAATTAACATTTCTATTACTTTTTATATGTTATAGGTGAAAAATGGCGTTCTCATCGCAAGATGATAGCTCCCACATTCCACATCAACATCCTAAAGTCCTTCATAGATGTCTTCAACCAGAACAGCAGAAACGTCGTGAAGAAGATGAAAACAGAAGTCGGGAAGACTTTTGATGTGCATGACTACATGAGCGAAGTTACGGTGGATATTTTACTTGGTAAGACATTCTATTCTATGATTAAAGTAATTCATTCTTATTAATCCCCGACGAAAAAGAGGGGTGATTTTAGTTTGACGTGTCCTTCTGTCTGTCTGTGTGTCTGTCTTTCTGTTAGGACATCATAGCTCCTCTAGCTCTCCTAGAAAAAAAAATTGTTTTTTTTTGTTTGAAAGGTTGTTTTTGCTCGGGGTATTTTTAAATTGTAAATTTAGATTATATTATATATGGTAGTGGTTGTGTGTCAGCTTGTTTATTCGTTTGCAAAAAGGCTGAACTGATCGATATTCAGAGATTGGACTGGAATTGTTTTGCATTGCATTAGGACCGGGAAAGTGTGTGTGTGTGTCTGTTTGTCTATGCGTCTTTCACGGCAAACAGATTAGACTGGAATTGGGTATGGTGATGGGGTATACATTGGATTAGGTATATATAAAAATATAAGTTAGGTAGCATCGCGGGGCCTTGCGAGCAGTGTATAAAATTTACATACAATTACTTAACCAAATGAAAACATTTACTTAACCAGTACCTACAAGTGTTTTGGTGTATATAGGTTAGGTCGTAAATTAGTCATCAAAGGTCTTGTTTCATAAAATTCGAGTAAACCAAGTAAAGTAAACTAAGTTTGGTATGTTAATAATATGTGACAATGATTAGTTATGTCAAGAACCTTCTCTCTTTGTCACATGTGATTGAGCAAATTAGCTTTAATATTTAACCATTGAATAGTTTTAATGGTAAAACACTCTTTGAACACAAAAATACTAAAACGCAAAAAAGAGAAAGATGATATTTTTAATACAACAGGCGGCCTTATCGCTAATAGCTATCTCCTCCAGTCAAACTCGGGATGCACACAGATCATAAGGGACTGCAGTACCAATTATTATTGTTATTTTTCAATATTTACGAGGCCTATACCAGCAAACAAACGGGTTCAAATCAGAATGAGAATTACCATAGAATAATAGGATTTACTATAACATTTCGTTTTATTTTTTTATGTTATATTGTTTAATGTTTTAATTTTTTCTTAGTAGGTTTAATATCATTTTATTTTTATAACAGAAACGGCAATGGGCATAACAAGAAAAACTCAGGATGCATCAGGATTTGATTACGCCATGGCTGTGATGAAGTAAGTAATTATATTTATTTATTATTATTAGACATCTTACCTAGACAACTGCCATTACATTCCATTACAAGTACAAATACATTATGTTCTTTTTAGAAAAAAATATTAAATCGAAATCTGAAAAAAGAGTTGTATAATGATAATGCTCTTATATGAGTGGCTAAGTGGCAGTCACTCGAATTTAATTCCAAAGGTTGCAGGTTCTAATCCTGCCACGCTTAAAAAAAGGTGCTTATGCTAATTGTATTTTTTTTCCAGAATGTGTGATATTATCCATCAAAGACACTACAAATTTTGGCTAAGAATTGACTCGATCTTCAAATTCACTACATTTTTCAAGACTCAAGAAAAATTGCTGAGCATCATTCATGGTCTAACTAATAAAGTGAGTTTAAAACTAACATTATTCTAAAATCAAAAATTATATTTCATTAATATCAATTTAGGAACTTTCAATTTCAATTCAATTTCTTGTTATTGGACTCTGCGCTTGAGGCGTCAGTTTGCCAGTGTCGAGTTAAATAAATTTATAAAGTGTAAAATCGAAATTTAAGAAAAAACCCCGATTCCTATGCTTTTATTTTCTTAAAAGTAAAAAACCATAATATTTAGTAATGTGCACGCGACGCGCTTTCATTTATTGCTTGATACCCCACTCGAGTATATTTTCAGACTAGCTGTGCCCCGCGGTGTTACCCGCGTTATAATGGAAAAAGTAGCCTATGTTATTTTTCAGGCTCTAGAGATTCTGTGTACCAATTTTCATTCAAATCCATTCAGTAGTTTTTACGTGAAAGAGTAACAAACATCCATACATCCATACTTACAAACTTTCGCCTTTATAATAGTAGTAGGATTTTCGTTTTCCCACTCTCACCCCATAACTTTTAAACCACTCAACCGATTTTCATGAAACATGTCTAAGAAAATCCACCCAATATCACCTTTCAAAAAAAACTAAATTGAAATCGCTCCATCCGTTCGGGAGCTATGATGTCACAGACAGGCACGTAAAACTTATAACACCCCTCTTTTTTGGCTGGGGGTTGGTCGGAAACAAATGAACGCCATTTTGTTCCCGATGACGAAATTATATACGATACCTACATCAAAACGGTATCTGCAAATGTTTTTGTTTCTCCAGTTTCACGCTTGTAATCGACTATTACAATTTGCATAAGCTTGTAATCGGCTATTTCCGCGCTTTATTGTTTTTTATATTATGTTTAATTTAAAGCAATTTATTAGTAAACGTTTCATTAAGAAAGTGTCTATTCTGGGCCTAGTTTGTATAAAATTTTAAATAATGAAAATTAGTCATAGTTATTAGTTATATATAAATCTCGTGTCACAATGTTTGTCCTCAATGGACTCCTAAACCACTTAACCGATTATAATAAAATTCGCACACCATGTGCAGTTCGATCCAACTTGAGAGATAGGATGGTTATTACGGCGAGAAAAATTCGAATAATTTCCGGGAAAATTTAATACCCGCGCGAGGCCGGGGCGGGCCGCTAGTATTATTAATATATATTATTGTATATTCTAGCATTGTGTATGACAAATTTGATAAGGCCTCTACAGCCGCTCCTAAGGGTCGGTACACATCTGACGGAAAATGCGTCGAGCGTATCATCGGTCGCGTCTATTCCGTCAAATTAGACCTGCTACATTAGGCGTCTAGTCAGTTTCTGCGTTCAGTATCTACAGAGCGGTTGTGTTGTGTGATATTAAATTTTAAAATGAAGCCCATCGAAATAATAGCTATTTGGACCGACAATGCGTTGACGGAAACGGAACAGACGCTGTACGCTCGACGCACTAACGCATCATCTGTTAGGTGTGAAAGGATGGATGTTTTATTATATATTTGTTTGTTTTGGCGTTTCGCGACCGATATAATACGTGACGCATCTTCCGTCAGATATGTACCGACCCTAAATGCTTCGACGAAGCGACTGTCCAGCTGCCCTATTAATTAATTATTTTAATTCGTTTTAAAAGAGTATGAATTTACTGATTTAACTAAATGTTGTTTATCCCAAAAGTATAAATACCCCCCTAAATATTTTGTTATTGTAAATACATATTGTTTTATTTGTTAATAATTTAGAATTTGGTTATGATGGGACTGTCATACTTTAAATGTAAAAGTCCTTAGTAATAAAACAAGATTAAATAAAACAAAAAAGTATAATAACTAATTCATTTAATTAAATTTATTTCAGGTTATAAAGAGCAAAAAAGCAGCGTACATCGAAAACAAAACCAGAGGATACATTCCTCCCACTATTGAGGAGCTGACACGTTCTGATGAAGATGGAGATAACACTAATTCAAGAACAGCTGCTGATGCTGCTTTTAAAGGTTACAGAGATGACTTAGATTTCAATGATGAGAATGATATTGGTGAGTATAGTAAATAAAATAAATATATATATATATATATGTGTTTCCGGACTAATCACAGCATCACCTAACCCCAAACTAGAGCTTGTATTAAGGATGTTAGATGAATAATAAAATACATAGATATTTTTTTTTGTAAATACATACTTATGATACATAAAAAACACACAGACCTGAAACTAGAAATAGATCATACAAAATCAGGTCCCCCGGTGGGAATCGAACCCGCAACCTCTTGTGCCTCAGGCTGAACTTCGCCCACCATTTAATCCACCTATAAATCCCTATGCGTCTACCTTTTTTGTTGCCTAATTGTGTTAATATTACCCATTTCTGATTTTAAGTTTTTCTATTGTGCTACAAAATAAATATTTTTATTATTATCTTTATTTCATTTTAAACACGTCAAAAATAATTTTTGTACATAAATACAAAAAATACAAAAAAATACAAAATGTTTATTGTGGTAACAAAATGATACAGTACATTATCCGTTATTGGATGCCTCCTTTTAAGTACTAAGTACCTGTATTAGGAGACAACGCTCTTCCATAGAATACACTTATATAACTTATATAGTTAATAAATAAAATAAACATTTTCACACAACACAAACAAACAAAGAAACAATATAAATCACATCACTTTTTGAGGGTAGAGGCAAAATAAAAGCAAGTCAAATGCACGGTCATATCTGCAACTAAAGGCAAACCTCATTAGGATAGGAATGTTGGTGTATGGTACAATTTAAGAGCTATGAGCGTATTTTTAGTTTATGAATTAAAGTAACAGAAGTATGTTTGTGTTTATTGGTTATTAGGTGCAATATGATAAATGATAATTGATATATATATTTTTTTATTATTTTTTTGAGTTTAGTATAAACTTAAACCTAAATTATTTATTGATATACATTTATAGATTATGTTAATATACAGCAAATACCTATTTTAAGAATAATTTAATGTTTATGCTATGTTATAATAATATAAATAATATATAGGTATAAAAACCTATATACAATATATACAAATATATATATATATAAAAAGAAAATAATAAATAAATAAATATTGCCGGATATTATATATATACAATACATAATATATAATATTTATATTTATGTACATACTTTTAGTTCTCCAAAATAGCTTCAGTTTCATAATAGTCTAAGGGAATTAAAAAATTTTTAATTCTTGTTTTACATTCATTGTTATTCATAGGATAAATATTTAACGTTTTATTTAATTTATTATATAATTTCACTGATTGAGTTGCAAATTGACGTGAAGCAAACCTAGACTTAGTAACTTCCTTCACTGTAATTATGTTTTTTTTCTTTTTTCTTCCTTTAACTAGGTCAGGATTATATACCAGTGATTTGTGTATTTTCAGAGTGGAATTTAGTATGTATAGTTTCCTTATGGATAATGTGTTTTTTATAGCATATAGTAATTTAGTTGGGTACCTATACGATTTAAAAAACATTACTTTCAGAAGAGATCTTTGTACTCTTTCTATGTGAATTAGTTTGGTTTTTATAGCCCCTCCCCAGATTGAAACACAGTAGCTGAGAATCGACTGCACTAACACCACATATATTTTATGTAAGAGATCTTCTGTAGATTACATAAAAAATCATATAAAACTACCTACTGTAAAAAATATATCAAAACGGAGAATCACCGGTCGCGAAGCTAGGCTCAAGCGACCGGTGACTAGGGCTGTAGAGAGAGGAACTTCCTGAGTCCAGGAGTACTGCCTTCTGAATCTGACCCTTGATCCCGCTTCCCAGTGAGAGTCTTTTGTATTCTTATTATTGTTATTACCTATTAAATATTCAATTTATTATTTCAGGAATAAAGAAACGTCTAGCGTTTTTGGACCTTATGATAGAGTCTGCTCAAAATGGAACACACAATATCAGTGATCATGAAATAAAGGAAGAAGTGGATACTATTATGTTTGAGGTAGGTACTTAATTCTTTTAAAAATAGAAATAATCTATATTCCCAGATGTATAAATTATTTTTAAGCTATTGTTGAAGTACCATTTACCAAATTAATGCTAAAATTGTAAAAAAAAATTATCTAATGAGATTACAGAGTTTAAATAGATGCAAGTTCAATAGAAACCTATACAGGGTGTGGCGTAATGAGTGGATAATCCTTTACCCACAGTTGGGGGGCATCGCGACTGTTCAGAAAATGATAATTTGTATTCAGTAAAAGTGTCACGGTTTTCAAGTTATAAGGCATTTTTAATTTTTTTTAAAAAGTTAGACCTGACCTACTATTTTAAGTACCAAATTTACAATACAAAGAATTTTCTCAGTCTGTTTTCTGAATAGCATTGCTAGATAGTGGTGCTATCAAATGTAAATTACCAATTTTGTACGATAGCCATAGTTTTTTCTATTTTTATTTTTGAACGCAAAATTTGTGTTTTCATTTTATTTTTATCTAACTTTGGTATCACGTGGTGTAAAAAAAATGTATGGTGACATGAGTGCCCAAATAATAAATAATTAGCCTATTTTATTAGGATTCCAAAATGGTATAACATACGATATCTCTAGCTCTCAATTAAAAAAACTAATGATTTTAAGATGAGTTAGAAGCATTTTTTGAATTTACAAGATAATTTAAAATTTATTTTATTTTAATAATTAATACCAATGTTACAACTAGGAACTATATGAGAGCGTGTAAATGAAACAAAAAGTCATCAAAATTACATTTACTAAATTTATTTACAATAAAAATGTTCGAATTGCCCACCGTGAGCTCGAATGCATGCCCTGCACCTTCTAATTAACGATCGCTTAACATTTCGGGCATGCCCCGTTTGACTTATGGTCTCCGCTGCCCTGTTTATTCGCTCCCAAAGTTGGTTAATGATGAATATGGTTTATTTGTAAATCATGTCTTTGAGGTACCCCAGTAAAGATGTTCCTGCGCGAACATCACGACGCCACATTTTCCGGAAGATGGATTGGGCGCTTGGGAACTACTCCGTGGCCACCTCGGTCACCTGATTTAAACCCCCTGGATTTTTTTACTGGGGGTGCCTCAAGGACATGGTTTACATCATCCACCATCAACCAACTTCGGGAGCGAATAAGCAGGGCAGCGGAGACCATAAATCAAACGGGGCATGCCCGAAATGTTAAGCGATCGTTAATTAGAAGGTGCAGGGCATGCATTCGAGCTCACGGTGGGCAATTCGAACATTTATTGTAAATAAATTTAATAAATGTAATTTTGATGACTTTTTGTTTCATTTACACGCTCTCATACAGTTCCTAGTTGTAACATTGGTATTAATTATTAAAATAAAATAAATTTTAAATTATCTTGTAAATTCAAAAAATGCTTCTAACTCATCTTAAAATCATTAGTTTTTTTAATTGAGAGCTAGAGATATCGTATGTTATACCATTTTGGAATCCTAATAAAATAGGCTAATTATTTATTATTTGGGCACTCATGTCACCATACATTTTTACACCACGAGATACTAAAGTTAGATAAAAATAAAATGAAAACACAAATTTTGCGTTCAAAAATAAAAATAGAAAAAACTATGGCTATCGTACAAAATTGGTAGTTTACATTTGATAGCACCACTATCTAGCAATGCTATTCAGAAAACAGACTGAGAAAATTCTTTGTATTGTAAATTTGGTACTTAAAAGAGTAAGTCAGGTCTAACTTTAAAAAAAAAATTAAAAATGCCTGATAACTCGAAAACCGTGACACTTTTACTGAATACAAATTATCATTTTCTGAACAGTCGCGATGCCCCCCAACCGTGGGTAAAGGATTATCCACTCAATACGCCACACCCTGTATAATTAAACTAACATTTAATTATAATTTTCACATTTGGATTTCTTATGAAGATATTTATTTAATACTAGCTGGCCCGTCCAACTTTAGACGGATGCAAAAACCTTTCTTGAATCACTCTACCTATTGCTGAGAACAGTATAAAGGTCCGTGGATAATCCTTTATCACCATTTATACACTGTTAGTTAAAATGACATACTCTGTATACTACATAATTAGTAAAAAATATATCTTTCAGGGCCACGACACCACAGCGGCTGGCTCCAGCTTCGTCCTCTGCCTTCTAGGCGTCCACCAAGACATCCAAGCGAGGGTCTACAATGAGCTTTACTCAATTTTTGGCGACTCTGACCGCCCGGTGACCTTCGAAGACACACTTGAGATGAAATATTTGGAGCGAGTCATTCTGGAGACGCTGCGGCTGTACCCACCTGTGCCTGTTATTGCTAGGAAACTGAAGCAAGATGTGAAGATTGGTAAGATATTAGATGGTCTATAGATCGATCGATCGAACTTACCTTACTTACTTATTCAATACTACCTGGCCGTTTTCGACTTTGCTCGGATAAGTAAACCTTTCTTTTGAATCACTGCACCTATTGCAAAAAACCGCATTAAGTTAAATTCTTATCTTAATTGTAGCTTGTATCTTGTCCATTAAAGCAATTATAAATTGTTTTTGTATTGTGTGAGCAGCAAATAATGTTTGTCTATGTATATGTCAAAAATAAGCATAACATTGTTACATTAGAACATAGTGACTTTCCCTTAATGCACAAAAGACAATAAGAAAAATTTATTATTGGACACATTCTTTATTTTACTTTACGTGGCATTTTAAGTCATATGTATAATTACTTGTTAGCTTTTATAAAGACTAGATTGTTATACTGTTGTAGGTATTCCAATGAAGCTTCATTAATTAAAATAAAATCATTTGTCCGAAGTTGTCTCCTGCATCATAAAGGTTAGCAAGCCCAGTATTAGATGTAGGATTCCATAAAATTGCAGCGGCCCTTCTTGTGAAAGACAGGGCTCACAAAATAACAATAATAATTTTCCATGTATGGGTGTTTTTTATCTATAATATGTATTTACAAAAAAAAATTAGCTATGCAGTGCTTGTACTATGTGTGTTATGTGAATGATATACAATTCACCTAACACCCATAGTACAAGCCCTGCTTAGTTTGGGGTTAGGTGATGCTGTGTGAGTAGTCCGGAAATATTTATTAATTTATTTCCAGTTACAAACAACTACGTCCTCCCGGCCGGCGCCACCATGGAGTAGTCCGGAAATATTGATTAATTTATTTCCAGTAACAAACAACTACGTCTCCCGGCCGGCGCCACCATGGAGTAGTCCGGAAATATTTATTAATTTATTTCCAGTTACAAACAACTACGTCCTCCCGGCCGGCGCCACCATCGAGTAGTCCGGAAATATTTACTAATTTATTTCCAGTTACAAACAACTACGTCCTCCCGGCCGGCGCCACCATCGTCATCGGCACGTACAAACTGCACCGAAGTCCGAAGCACTACAAGAATCCCGATGAATTCAACCCGGACAACTTCCTGCCAGAGAACATGGCTAACAGACATTACTACAGCTTCATACCGTTCAGTGCCGGACCGAGGAGCTGTGTGGGTAAGTCCAATAAAATCTTTAATCGCTGTTTAATTAATGATTATTTATTTATTTATACTTTGTGCACAAAAATCACACAGACACATGTACAGAGGAGGACTTAATGCTAGAAGCGTTCTCTACCAGTCATTCTGGGCGTGCAAGAAAACAAATCAGGCACTATAAATATAAAACTATTATTATATTGTTGTTATAATAAATGGGATAGGTTTTACTTTAATTGATAGATATCAAGGTTACCTTAATAAAATATTTATGGCTGACGTTCCAGAAAAAATTAGGAAAAAAAATTGAATGCGTTGCGTAGGACGACCACCATCTAAGTATACTGATAACTTGGTAAATTCTGCAAGTTCACGGTGGATGCAGGCTGCCTCCAACTGAAATAATTGTAAATCTTTGAGATCTTGCCTCCGAGGGGTCAAGTGTTTGTATGTTCTGCAAGCATTTTCTCCTTGGTCTGGGTGTTTAGTTTGTATAAATAAAAAATATCTATCAATGTATGTCTATTATATTAAATACATATATCAGATGTCTAGTACCCGTAACACAAGATTATAGCTTACCACGGGGCTAGATGTTGTTGTGTGGATTGTCCGGAAATATTTATTTATTTTCTTTGAGCCTTATGTTAATGTTTGAAATAATGATGATGAATATGACAAGGTACTTATTACTAGGTCAAGTTATTTAGGTGCCTGTACGGGCGTTACTGTGTTTAATCCGCCTCTGCTTCGTATAAAGAATGTTCACAAGAAAGTTACTGATATCTATGAAACCTATTATAAAATGAAGATTAGCAATTTTATTAATTATCATGTATCAGCTTTAAAAAGAGTGTCTCTTACAGGTCGTAAATACGCACTGCTCAAACTGAAAGTACTGCTAGCGACAGTTTTGAGAAACTACCGAAGTATCTCCGAAATAAAAGAAAAAGATTTCCAGCTGCAAGCCGACATCATCCTGAAAAGAACTGACGGGTTCCAGATTAAACTAGAACACAGACAACGAGTTCCCACGAGCTAGTTATAATTATAATAATAGAACTTCCAGAAGAAAATTATACCTAGAGTTCTAGGTATTATTTTCTCTAAATGAATAGTTATGAATTTAGAGTAAAATAAATTTAAGCTATGGAAAAAGTAGATAACTTAAGTTCTAATGTAGTTAAGTGTACCGTACGAAAGCGAAATACTGTAAAGGAATAAATGTTGGAGATAATAAATAAGATTAAAATTCTATTAAAACTTTTCATTTCGTAAATGACAAATGGCCAGTTGCAGAAACGTTATTGATATGAAAGGATTTGTAATGTTTACTGTTTGATTGCTATTAAAATAATCAAGGAAATATTTAACAATTTAAGAATTATTGTATTATATACAAATAAATGACCCCAGCAAAAGTTGTTTTGCAAAATGAAAAATAGATAGTAGCCGATTCTCAGACCTACTGAATACGAATATAAAATTTTCGCTTCGGAGGAGTACGGTAACTTACATTGTGCCATGGAAGTTGTATATATTAGATAATAACAACAACCATCTAAATTACGCATGCTGCATATCCTATAATTAAAGGGGCACGCAATTGTAATACCAACTACGTTGCATCTATTGACCATGTTTTGTGTTTTCCTTGTTAGATGTTCTATTTTCATAAATAGATAAATAAATATAAATAATAGTTTTAACAAGCCTCACGTAACCAGGAACAAATTAAAAGTTGTTCGCGTTTACAACTCTTTTTATGGCGCCATATCATACTTTAGTTTTTGTGTCTATTGTTATGTCGTTTTCACTAAAAAAAAAGGAATTGACGAAATTTACTTAGTTGAAGACTGGTAAGTACACCTTAAAGTAACATATTTCGTCCCCTTACGACGACTTACGAAAAACACTTCACAATAGAATCAATCAGATCAACTAAAGCATTTTAGTTTCAATCCCACTTTATAGAATAATCTTTATAGAATATAAGTCTCATTATTTAAAAATAAACTTATACTTTACTTAATAACTTATACTTTTGGACCTAAAAATTATAAAGCGCAATCCTGATAGATTGCTATTAAAAAAAATAAGGGCAGGGGACAAAATAGGTAACAAAATGCTAGAAATAAAATACAAAAGCGGGGTCCACACGCGTACCAAACACTAACATTCACGATATTCACCGACTTTATTTTTTCGAATGCACATGATTCTGTTGATCGCAGATGGCCATGACAGCGTTACCGGACTGTGGCTGCTTGCGAGAGTACTTAGAGAAGAGACGGAGAAACATCCGTCTCTGTTTTCTCTGCATCTAAAAAATCGATCGTGGAAAAGGTTAGTAGTTAGTTTATGCTGGTTAGGTCAGGTACAGTCAATAGCAAAATAAACTAATTAAATTGGGTCCTAAAATAAAATATGCAGTAAATTAAGTCAAAACTTATTGACTAACCCTCTGAATCCTTACACGTGACCTCCGGGTGGTGCCAGTCTCTGGTGGTAGGCTTCGGCCGCGGCTTGTCACCACCCTCCGGGCTGGGCCAGTGCGTGAAGCGATTTTTTTGTTTCGTAATGTGGCCCGGAGAAGCCATCTACCTTCTAGGTCTTCATGCCCCATCTTAGACCACATCGTCACATTACATCAGGTGAGATTGTGGTCAAATGAAGGCTTATCTAACTTATGCATAAACTATTGTAGTTTGTTAGAAGTAAGGAACAAATAAGGTGTCATATTAAGTGTTCACATTTATTTCCATCTTCGGAGTTATAATGATCATTTTCTTTTGACTATTGGTATATAACTTAATTTGATATTGACAATTTGGTATACTTGTTAAATCCGGCACGTCACACTAGATGTTTTAAAACGTTGATTTTAGTCTCTTACTTTTGGTGTTGACTGTACACTATGTGTGTATGAAGAATGTTCATATTAAAAGAGGTACGTAATGAGAATTTAAAGAAACTGTACTTAACGATTATTCAACTGCGACTAGTCGTCTATAGTAATATCCCAGCTATAACAAAAATAAATGTATTCCTATACAAATCATAAATATTGTCAATGTTTTGCTTAAAGAGTAGGTATGTTGGAAGTTTTATTATAATTGCTCCTTGTTTCTTTATTTTGACTGTATCACCGTGTACATCGCCAAAAAAAAAATATTCCTTTAAATTCTACTATGGTTAGGAATTATACGCTTAAATTTGATGACACTTTAATAAAAAGAAATTAAAATTATGGTTAGTTGAGAAACAATTTTTTGCCATTTCAGAACTATTACCAAAATTATGTAAATAATTAAGAAACGTTGTGTATTGTATTTTTTAATATTTATAATGCATTTGTATGACAAACTATCGGTCAAGTGTGTGATTCCAGTAATAACAATAAGACCTCGTAAATCCATCTTATGTTATATCCTACTTGACGCAAATAAAGAATTTCATTTGATTTGATTTAAATTTGTAAACTTATAGATAGGTTACATTTAAATTATTAAAGAACAATATGAGAAGAGCATCAATTGCTAAATCTAACGGAATGGAATGTTTTATGCCAGTGCACACGGTGACACAGTAAAAAATATAAAAAACAAGGAGTGATTTAAATAAAACATCCAACAATTAACGCAAACCAATGCATGTTTAGCCTTATTGACTTATGTAAGCATTAAATTAATATTGAATGCCTTTATATTCCTCTAGTCATTGTATACCACTACAATATATGCAAATCAATCCATAGGTCGAGGTTAATAAATAACTTAATATTTGTGCCCATAGTCCTAGTCATAAAGCTTTTATATCTGTATCGGGGTGGACACAATTCAGGAAGATAACAAAGGTACAATATATAATTATATAAGTTTAGAAATGTTCGGTCCTGGACGTCTAGATGTTGATTGTGGCTGTATTTTCTCCTACATCGCTAGAGATTTCAACTTTGAGTTTATCAGAAACAGAATAACTAAGTTATTCAACCAACCGAAATCGAATTAATCAGGTATGGTATTTGGAGTGCATTTTATTTTATTTGCAACACCCCCTAACTCCGTTTTAATGGATTTCCTAGTAGAAAAAAATAATTATCCTGAAAAATTCTGTGGTAATCCAGATTACTTAAAAGCAGCTTTCCGAGATGCAGTCAAATCAGACCAGTTGCTTAAGTATGAAAAAATAAGAAACATACATACACTCATACACAACATTAACGCCTGTGTGGATGTATGTTTTTTTTTAAGGTATTTTTTAGTATATATCGTCGGCTTATTGCAAGAAGTCATTAACCGACAAATCCAAAAGTGTGGCAAAATCAGTTTTAAACTTTTTATGACTTTAAGAGCCCATATCAGCAAAACTACGGCAGTTATCAATATAATTTAAACGCCAATATATAGTGATATTTAATTATTATATAAACAGCTGAAATCAGTCTAAATTTAATCATGGCAATTTTTTTAAAAGCTAAAAATGCAAAGATAATGATTTCTTGCGATAAAAAGTTTTGACTAAACTGGAGTTAAGTATTTCTGCAACTAAGTTATTAGTGGCCTCTTTCAAGTAATAAAAGACAAAATAATCTTAAAATAACGTCTTTTATTACTAAAAACTTAAGGAATTACCTTGTTTGTTCATAAAAACTTAATAAAATAACTAAAATGGCCACAGAAATCAATCAATCAGGAAATATTGATATTTCGGTAACTGTCACCTCATCGCTTCCTTTTTACCCATCAACTTCAGACCACAGGTAGGTTCGCTAGGTTTAGGAGCCTTGGGTGGTTGTTCAACTTTTTTGCAACACGTAAACAACATAAATCTTCGATTGCTTTATCGTTAATATTCGTATTAATAAAAATAGAAATACCTACTTAACTATTTAATGTATAATTTGAAACCAAGATAGATTAGCTCATTTCTCAAATTGTAACGAATTAAACAAGTTGGTATTGAAACTTTAAATAGGTACCTAACTGGGTAGTAACCTAGGTATGTACATTATTTTATGTAATAATCATCTATTAATGAGAAACCAATATTCAATGTAATTATTACTACCAGTTTTGAATTGCATCTCATAGCTCTAAAATCATAAGTGTCTAAGTTTTGTAAAACCAAACTATGGAAATAAATGATTTTGTATCTTGTATCTCATAAAACTCGCCGGCAACTTATAAGTTAACAAGCATTACACGTTGGCTTAAATGTATGTGTGCAAAAGTCATTACATGCATTTTCCTGTATTATTTTACAATAACAAAAATCACTAATAAAACAATACATCATTCAGGCGATTTCAGTCTTGTAATAAGTTGTTTGCCATGTTTCGGTAAAAGTAATTAATGTGTATATAATGAATTCTATAAAAACGTTACTCGTTTTCATAGAAATCATTAAAAACCGTTAGTATTTTTTTTCCCAAATAGTATGATACGTCAAAACTAGTTAAGTGCAAATAATGAATTCAAGCAAAACTTAATCCACGGTTTGTAAACGTAAAAGCATTTTTAAAATGTTGATATGTCACATAAATGAATTATGTATGAAAATAAAAATGACAATTGTGTTTTGTTTTCTTTTGGTAAAATATATTAATGTAAGTTAATGAATTTTATGAAACCAGATTGACCAAAAATGCAGTTATTGACTTTATTACCAAGCCATAACTTCTAAGTTTGAAGAGCTACAAATTAGTGAGTTTTACCAAAATGTAGAGCTCATCGAGACGAACTCATTGGTGTATCTAACGCAGTTAGTGACTTCTTGCGACTAATGACTTCTTGCAGTAAGCCGACGATATGCTGTTTGTATTCTGATTCTGCAGTGAATCTAAAAATATAAACTGTTTTTTTATCGCTCTGTACCTACCTACATCTGTTAGCAGCATCATAGCTAGGCTATCAATTCGAATGCAGTTGAATTTCTCTAAAATGTTGTTTTTTGACAAAATATTTTTATTTTTTTTAATTCAAATTTCAATACAGTTGCAATTTTGGTGCGAATGCACCTGGCATTCGCACCAAAATTATAAAAGTGGTCGGTCTGCGAAAACTGTTACAGCTAAGAGGAAGCCGACCAAGACATACTTTTTTGTGTAAGTCAGCTAACATAATCTTAATATTAATTTAAGCCGTTTAATCTTGAAAAAAAAACAGGTTCTAAATACGACGCGTGTTTTTTTTTGTTTTTTCAACCTTCTACCATCCTACCATCGATTGATACGATGAGGTTTTTTTTTGATCAAATTTTGTACCATTATTTTCATTTCTCAAGCCGAGGACGACCCAGAGCAGTTGTAAAGTCAACTGCTCTAGGACGAAAAAGCCGGACCTTATAAAATAAATTATAGTTTGGAGGCAGCTTTCAAACAACAAATTTACATAAAACAAAAATGTAATAAAAATATAAAAATGTGTAAGTTAATCAGTCACCTAGCACCCGTAGTACCTTCAAGCTCTGTTTAGTTAGGTGATTCTGTGTGAGTCCGGAAATATTGATTTATTATTATTCTGAAGGTTGCCTGAAAAATATCACTCACAGCGACAAGGCCGCCCATCATATCCTACCTCTAGTTTTAGCCGGCGTCCTATTTGCGTTCTTTCTAGGTTTTTATTTCACAACTATGTAGCATGCACCATTTATTTCTAAATAGGTATTTAATACGCAAATAAACATTTTATGATTTATAAGCTATTTATAATTTTGTTATCATAAGTGTGGTATACAATAAAGAGTTCTCTATTCCTGGGCCAAATGGCAGACGCATTATGCTGAGCCAGGGACCCTTTATTACACAATTTAATTTCACGTAGGTTTAAGGTATACTTAATTGTTATTCGTTTTTAACCCCCGACAAAAAAAGAGGGGTGTTATAAGTTTGACGTGTCTGTCTGTCTGTCAGTCTGTCTGTGTCACCATAGCTCCCGAACGGATGGAGCGATTTCAATTTAGTTTTTTTTTGTATGAAAGGTGAGTCTTGCGCGAGTGTTCTTAGACATGTTTCATGAAAATCGGTTGGGCCGTTTAAAATATACTAGTGTGGGGTATCAAATGAAAACGCATCGCGTCCACATTACATAATATTATGTTGTTTTACATTTAAGGAAATTAAGACATTGGAATCGGGGGTTTTTCTTAAATTTTAAATTTAGATTTATAGATTGTTGTTGTTGTTTTTTTGTAATTGTTTTTCTTTCTTTCTAGCATTCCTTTTTCTAGCCTCAAAATGTCTACATTCGAGGATGAGAGCCAGAGTTTCCAGTTCAGCACGAGGCTGATCTTCTACCCGCTCCTGCTGCTGGCTTCGGGCCTGTGGGTGGTGCACAGGTGGCAGCAGCAGTCTCGCCTCTTCAAGATGGCTGAGAAACTGCCTGGACCGACCACTGTGCCGTTCTTCGGGAATGCTCTGTTAGCGCTTCGGAAGCAGCCACATGGTAAATATGATAAGCCAATGGATAAGATAGGCTGCAAATCTAGTTCATCATCATCATCACCCTATGAACGTTCCCACTGCTGGGACTTCTCTCTTGGTCAGAGAGAAAAGGCCTTAATTCACAAGGTCAAGTGTGGGTTGGTGAATGTCACATGTCCTTCAAACTCTTTAAAGATATCATAACATGCCGGTTTTCTCACGATGTTTGCCTTCGCCGTTCAATTATGTGTTATAAAGCGCACATACATATTTCAAGAAGAAAAATCCAAAGGTGCGTGGCGGGGTTTGAACACACAACCTTCAGAATGAAAGTCGAGTGTTCTCCCAATTAGCCAACACGGCGGCAAGGTCTAGTTTCATCTGGTTCTACCTAGAACAGCATTAAAACCAAGTCCTTCGTCTAACAAATGCTGGTTGCTGTGCTTTTAATAAGAAGTTCTACCTTGCTATGTCAGCCGGTTGCTTGCTGACCGGGCGTACTTTCCGGAAAAACGTTAGTCAGTGACAATTGGCACGTTTTCACTGGGTTGCAGCCTTAGAGTATCTATCTATGGTAAGAAGTTGTAGCCTTCTAGGTCTCTATTCAGAAAACAGAATTTATTCATCATACAATTATGACATGTCAGAAATTGATTAAAAAGATAATATATAATATTTTGTAGTTATGTTCATTTTATAAAAGCGGTTAACTGAATAATTTCCCTGATATCATAAAATATAATTTCGGTGAGCCACTTTCTCTTCTCTTATTCTGTTCTGTTCTAGGTAGAAGCGGACTGGATTAGTCTAGACTGTGTCCAGCTTAATCTATCCGATTTGAGAGAAAGTTAGAGCTTAAAAATACTTCTAGGGATATGTACAGGTATTTGATAAAACCGCTATTAAACTAGTTTATATTAGAGAAAGATACATCTTGCTCATAGGATTCAGTTGCTCTGCTCCAACAGATATATTTTACTACAAATTACAATGAATCTAAAAAAAGTTTCACACCACAGAGATCGTGGAACTGGCTCTGAACTACGCAGAGCAGTTTGGCAATGTGATCCGCGTGTGGATCGGCACGAAGCTGGTTATCTTCCTCACGGAGCCTGATGATGTGGAAGTCATCCTCAACAGTAATGTTCACATTGACAAGTCTACGGAATACAAATTCTTCAAACCTTGGCTTGGAGAAGGACTGCTTATTAGTTCAGGTAGGTTATATTATTAGACTATCATGAAAATGAAAAAGTACCACTAATAATTACTTCGTCTTAATTTTTTCTACACAAATTTAGAATAGGTATCACTAATAATTATTATAAACGCCAGTTTGGGAGGAAGTGTGTAAGCACTACTATTTCACGCATAAGCTTCTGAATGGATTTTGATGGAACTTCACAGTAATATAACTAACATATAGGCCCGTTACAACCGCAGTAAAATACCACATTTTGCGGATAATCCATTATTGCGAGCGAAGCCCGATTTGAATGCAATTTGACACGGTCATTGTTGTTATCCCGGTAAATGACTAAAGTTACTTTTTACGAAGCCGCGAGCGGTAGACTAGTAAAAGACTAGCATACAATTAATTAACTTAATTGTATGCAAGTCTTTTACTACTATATCTATTCACTGTATGTCTTTTTTACTTTCAAACTTATGGCGAGTAACTATTCATTTAATAAATCTAAATTTAAAATTTAAGAAAAAACCCCGATTCCAATGCTTTAATTTCCTTAAACATAAAACAACATAATATTATGTATTGTGGACGCGATGCGATTTCATTTAATACCCCACACTAGTATGTTCGCAGATTTTCGGTTTTCCTTACCCACTCTCACCCCCATAACTTTTAAACGGCACAACCGATTTTCATGAAACATGTCTAAGAACACTCGCGCCAGACTCACGTTTTATAGACTAGATTTAAATCGCTCCATCCGTTCGGGAGCTATGGTGCCACAGACAGACAGACAGACACACAGACAGACAGACACGTCAAACTTATAACACCCCTCTTTTTTTGTCGGGGATAAAAAAAGTAATTTACTCAGTATATACACAGGAACACACTCTCACAGGGTAATTCTGTTACGGGTTTTCGGTTATTGAAGCTCTTGATGCGTATGTATACCTAGGAGAAACAGGCAAATAATGTAACTCCTAATTGTAGATGGCAGTAAACCGTTCAATGTTCAATATAGTTAATGCAGCAGTATATGAGAGTAATTCAAAAATCAAGATTATGTAATTTTTGTGTGAGTGTTTTGCCCTATAGATTCTCTAAAGTTTTGACTAAGAAGACAATATATATTTGGGGTAGAATAAAACAAAGTCACCCACAGATCCAATAGCTTAGATATAGGCTGATGAATCCGATTTCCAGTTATCAGAACAAATAGATAGAAAACACTTTATGAAAACAAAATGCTTTGAGCAATAAGACCGCTCATTACGCATTGGTTCAGTTTTTATTTTCTCATTGTATTGTTTCTTTGTTTGGTATGTGTAACCAGACAAAGATCATCATATTGCTCAAACCTTTTTCTTCCAAACAACCGTGTATAGAGAGAAAAATACAAATCGTAATGGAAGGTGGTTTGAACATAATATAAATATTTAATGCTAAACCTTAAACTAACCTACCTAAATAAAACTATAAATTATGAATGATTATAGTTAACTATTCATTATTATAACATCTTATATTCCCAGGGGATAAATGGAGATCACATCGTAAGATGATAGCACCGACCTTCCACATAAACATCCTCAAGTCTTTCGTGGACGTCTTCAATCAGAACAGCAAAAATGTTGTTGAGAAGATGCGGCCGGAGATAGGGAAGACATTCGATTGTCACGACTACATGAGTGGTGTCACCGTTGATATTCTGCTGGGTAAGTTTCCCTAGTTTTTGGAACGAAGTTCCTTATCGCGCGTTGTGAAAGGGGGCTAGACGGAAAAAAATCTTACGAAAAGTTGTCACGACATGCGACACGACACTTTTTAAATCACATCATCTTTTGATAAACTGTTGCTTAATTTCGCGTGCTGGTCATCGACTCCGTGGCGCAACGGTAGCGCGTCCAGATCAGATGGTTGCGAGTTCAAATCATGACGGGGTCAATGCTTTTTGTGTATCCAAAATTTAGTTTTGGGTAAAATTCAGTTTTATTTGTAAGTTATTTTTAGTTCGAATTACATTTGAAAAAAAATTAAATTTTATTACAATTCCTTCACTCGAAAGGAACTTCTTTCCATCCGGGTGTCCCTTGACACATCTCAAGCTTTTTTTTATAACTTTTGTGACTATCATGGTCATCAATACTTATTGAAGTTTCCACTGCTGGGACACAGGGACTTCGAGTTCGTGAGAGTTTAGGCCTTAATTCACGTGCGGGTTAGTGAATGTCACATGTCTTTCAAACTCTTCAAAGTTCTCATAATATGCCGGTTTCCTCACGATGTTTGCCTTCACCGTTAAAGCACGTGTTTAAAGCGCACATAAATAATATACTATAGAATAGAAAACACTTTATTGTACACCACACAAAAAGAATAAACTTTACAAAAACCTTAACTAAATTAAAACTAGGGTACAAAGGGCTGCCTTATCGCTATTAGCGATCTTCCAGGCAACCTTGGGATGGACAGGAAATAAAAGGAACTAAAAGACAGTGACAATATAAAGTTTCCTTACATGATGATGTTATTGTTTTAAATACCATTTGCAATTATAATGATTCCCGTCGTAGTTAACATTAAACAATTGCCTCCACTAATTTCGTGTCAATAATCAATTAATGATTTGCAAGTCCAATGGACAATGCATTTAATGAACGTATAATTTATTAATATATAATTAGTAATTCAAGTATACAGGGTGTTTCAAAATTGGTATATGAAGCAGACTTTTTTAATTTTAACCAGGGCATAGAATAATAAATTACCAGGGGTTAAACATTTTTGAATCAATTGATATGTGGCTTAGAATGGTCTAGAGATGAAATAACAAAATAATGCTTAGAGGATTTTGTTTTTTGCTTCACTTGACCACAATGTCACCTGATTTACATCAGGTGACATTGTGATTGATCGTCACTTTACAGTGACGATGTGGTCTAAGATGGTGCATGAAGACCTAAAAGGTCTTCTCCGGACCACATTACGAACAGAAAAATCTATTTGTTTCGAAAAAAGAAGATTCCTAATTGAAATGTTGCAGAATAAAATATATTCGCCTGGTGCGTGACATTTCCGCTTAATTTACAAATTTTGAAACACCTTGTATAAATTATATTTACTCAAACTAACATTATGTGTGCTGGGGCTAAAAAATAAGAAATCAGTAGGACTTTTGATGCCCCATTACATTACCTATTGTTGCACTACGCGTTGCAACAATAGGTAATATTAATATGCCAAAGTTTAACGTTAACTAACATGAATATTTACCTAGGCTAATGTAGTCCAAGCAATTCAAAACAAATCAACAGAACCTATTCCATTTCAGAGGAATCTGAAATTGAACGGAGAGAGAACATATTCAGTTAATTAATTGAATTTGGAATATTTTTTTAAATTTAATTCAATTTAAATTTTTAATAAAATATTCTTGATTTGATTTCTTGTTTTCACGGTAAGACCGTACAACTGACCGTACTTAATAATGTAATCAATATCGGTTTTGTTTTAGGACTTGTCTACTACATTAACTAGAAACAACACCCCTATTTACGTTCCCACTGCTGGGACACAGGGACTTCTCTCTTAACGAGTGAGATTAGGCCTTAACTCGCCACGCTTGCCAAGTGCGGTTGTGAATGTCACATGTCCTTCAAACTCTTCAAAGTTCTCAGTAAATGTCTGTTTCATCAAGATGTTTGCCTTCATCGTTAACGCTAAAGCCCTTGTTGAAAGCGCACATACATTTTTTTTTATTTACATATAAAAGTCACACATACATTTAAAAAGGTACATAAGGTTACATAAGGTGATCGTCGGGGTTGCAACCCACGACCATCGAAATATAAATCGGGTGTGCTCCCACTTAGCCAACACGGCACGTTCACAATGAGTGAGGTTAAGTTAATCAATTTTATATTTTCAGAAACTGCAATGGGAATCACTAGAACTACTCAAGGTGAAGATGCTGGTTTCGATTACGCTATGGCAGTCATGAAGTAAGTTTTTTATGCTGGATAAGCCTTCATTTGATGTAAAGTGACGATGTGGTCTAAGATGGAGCATGAAGACTTAGAAGGTAGATGGCTTCTCCGCACCACATTACGAAACACGAAAAAATCGCTTCACGCACTGGCCCAGCCCGGAGGGTGGTGACAAGCCTCCCACCAGAGACTGTTCTTAGCACCACCCGGAGGTCACGTGTAAGGATTCAGAGGGCTACCACTTACGGACGTGAACAGACAAAACCTCCAAAATACATTATTCAACAACATTTCAGTCGTCCACTGCTGGACTCAGTCCGCCCTCTTTTTTTTTGACTTATTTATTAAATTTTATGTACAAAAAGTTATTCCGAAACATCATTAAACCTTTTTACTTCTACCTCAATGATGCCGTATTTGTTAAAACCTTAGACTTGAAAACTCCTTGGGGTACCCAATTTCACCCAAAGATTATCGAAAGAAGTTTCTAAGCCGAAGGTTTTACTGACCCGAAGTTTGTCTTTAGTCAAATCTTGGAAGGTTGACACACTACTCGATTTGCGATTGAGCTGAAATGTTGCATAAAAAAGGAAATTTCTTTACGCTTACCCTCTCTTACGATCAGAATTCTAATTTTGAAATTTTAGAATTTGACTCGATCATCAAAATTTAAGCACGTGGTTAAAAAGCAACTTAGCATTCTTGTATAACAAAATAACTATTGAGGTCCAAAAATACTATTTATGGCACCAATAACAGGACATAGGGAGCAACATTCTTACTCTGGTGCCCATGGCGGGATAAGTAATTATTATTAGTGATTTAATTTAAATATTTCTCAGGATGTGTGACATCATACACCAAAGACAATACAAGCTGTGGCTTAGGTTCGACGCGATCTTCAAGCTAACGCCTTTCTTCAAGAACCAAATCAAACTACTGAGTATCATTCATGGACTAACTGACAAGGTAATCATAATATTAGCATATACATTTTTATTTCCATTGTAATTAACAATTAAAGAAATTGAATTGTTATAATGTTCTGCCAAAATCGAATAGAAAACACAATTTGAATATCTTAATCTGCATAATTGACAAACCAATTGTGTTTATATCAAATTCTTTGCCCAAAGAAAGATTTCCGGAAAATAAATTGAAGATTTTAACTTTTTCATAAACGTTATTGAAAGTTAAATAAAAATAATAGAAATGTATTCGTATGAAAAAAACATATTTAACTACAGTTTAATTGGACGGACTTCCCAACAATGCAATGTTATGATTATAATGGGGATGAAAAGGGGCCATTGACACTAGGTATAATAGAAAAAAAACCTATAAATACTGGACTTGTATAATTTGCCTTGATAACCATAACAGAGAGAATGAGACTAATACTTTATAAGAGAAAAAGAGGTTCCTTGTTCTTAGAGAAATAACATTTTTTTTTATCAATTAATTTATACTTGTTTGACTTCTCATTATAGGTCATCAAAAACAAGAAATCCATTTACCTAGAGAACAAAGCCAAGGGTTTCGTTCCACCAACACTCGGAGAACTCACGAAGGAGACGGACGAGAGCGTTTCAGCCCTTGACAGAACAATAGCCGACAACGTATTCAAAGGGTACCGCGATGATCTTGACTTCAACGATGAAAATGATGTTGGTAAGGAAATAACTAAATTGCTATCATTTTTTAATAAATAAATATAGGCTTTTATGTTAACACACCGTTAGCCTTGTTGGCTATGTGGGATCTTACTTAACTTTCATTCCGAAGGTCGCTGGTTCAAGCCCCCGCCAGGCACCTCTAGATTTTCGAAAAAATTATGTGCGCTTTAATTCTTGCTTTAGCGGTTAAGGCAAACATCGTGAGGAATCCGGCATTCTGAGAAATTTAAGAGTGAAGAACATGTGACATTCACCATCCCGCAATTGGCCAGCGTGGTGAATTAAGGTCTAATCTCTCTCTTCAAGAATGAAGTCCCTGTGTCCGAGCAGTGAAAACAAAAATAGTTTTGCTTATGATGATGTTACGTTACAAAGATAATTACTAAATTCTTAATGTTTGTTAATAAGTGATAAACCTCACTTTGCAGGTTAAACTATTTTTACTTACTCGGGGCTTCACTCGATAATACAAAGTGCAGAAAAATTTCGACCTATCACGTGATGAGGCGTTGGTGTAATTGGTCTATCACGTCAGAGCGCAATCCTGTAGATGCAGGTTCGAAACCTGTGCGCGAAGGTTACGGATGTGTCTTAATTTTTTCGGCAGTAAAATATTTAAAAAAAAGATAATTACTTTGTAACGTGTGTTAATATTGTCATTAATTCATCACTTCAGGTAGTTACGTTAATAATGTCTACTGTGTTTGTAGGTGAGAAGAAGCGTCTTGCATTCCTGGATCTGATGATAGAGTCAGCTCAAAATGGAACACACAACATCAGCGACCATGAAATAAAAGAAGAAGTTGACACTATTATGTTTGAGGTAAGATAAATTGCAAATAAAAGGGTTCTAACATTTTTGTATGGAGCCTGGCATACCTACTAGTCCGCCATTTTGAAAAAAACGTGATTCGGCGGCCAGTGATGAAAGTCATGTCAACCGACAGAGTAAATGGTTACAAACAAAAAGTGTTCTATGATCAAATCTCCTAAGTGATACGGTTTATGAGATATATATATAACAGACTAAAACAAACGTCAACACACAACGATTTACGGGCGCTAAAGCGCTAAATGTAACTACTAGAATATTTTAAATGGTAGGTAATGGTTACCAGAGTATTATGTAAGGTTTTTTATCAATGTAATTTGCCTATTGAAGCGTGCAACATTTTGCAGTAACTTAATAAACTATGTCAAAGTCAAAACGTTTATTTCCTTAGAAGCACATACCCTACAACTCAACAACAATAGGTCAACTTAAAATTAATAAATAAATATTTCCGGACAATCTACACAACAACATCTAGCCCCGTGGTAAGCTCTAAGCTTGTGTTACGGGTACTAGATATACTAAATATAATATACATACATATATAGATATTTTTATTATAAATATTAAACACCCAGACCAAGGAGAAAAGTGCTTGCAGAACATTACAAATAATTTTACCCTCGGCGGGAATCGAGCCCGCTACCTCTTGCTCTGCAAGCGGAAATTTGCCCACCGCGCCACCGTGACAGTTAAAAAAACTAAATTGCTATATATGAATTATGAATTAATCAAACGGTTCTTAAAATCCAGGGTCACGACACAACGGCTGCCGGCTCCAGCTTCGTGCTCTGCCTCCTCGGCATCCACCAGCGCATCCAGGCGCGGGTCTACAACGAGCTGTTCCACATCTTCGGGGACTCCGACCGCCCGGCCACCTTCGAGGACACCCTGCGCATGAAGTACCTGGAGCGGGTCATTCTGGAGTCCTTGAGGATGTACCCGCCAGTGCCCGTCATTGCTAGGCATCTGAAGCGTGATGTGAAAATAGGTAGACTATTGTTACTATTAATAGAATAGAATAATTTATTTGCCAAAAACATGTGTATACAGGATATTGTTTGTTGTTTTATACAGTTTCAACATGTTTCACCAGTTGGTGTGCAAAGTTTTAATGACATAAAACAGTCAGAATTACATTTTGCTCTACAGCGTGTCAGTGCCAAAAATCCCCTCAAATTGTTTGAAACAATTGGTATGATTTATCGCACACTGTGTCAGGATGCATTATTTTTTTTTTGTGATTCTTGTATTCGGGATGGAAAGCGGACCACGCTGCCCCTGCAAGAGTGTGTAGGCGGACAAAATGCCAGATGGTCGACATTAAGGCTCATTAATGTTGTCGACCATTTGGCAGTCGGTCCGCATACACTTCGCTTGCAGGGGCAGCGTGGTCCAGGAAGACCCCAACAGAAGGGCATGGAGACAAGTTGGAGATGCATATGCCCTGCAGAGGGCTGATAAATACTGCTGAAGAAGAAGACAAGTTCGAACTTAATTTAATTTGCTTGTTATATTCCACCGTCGCATTTGTGTCAGGCTGTACCTAATAGCAATGTAAAAGTGTTATGATAAATACAATAAATACATAAAAACTTATCTAGCTTTGTTGTTCATGTTTCGTATATATTGCAGCAACCAAAAATTACGTGCTCCCTGCCGGTTCGACCGTTGTGGTCGGGACGTACAAGGTGCACCGCAACCCGAAATACTACAAGGAGCCCGACGTGTTCAACCCAGACAACTTCCTGCCCGAAAACACCCAGAACAGGCACTACTATAGCTACATACCTTTCAGTGCTGGGCCCAGGAGTTGTGTTGGTGAGTTTTTTGAAGTGAAACTTCTATAGAATCGTTGTGATTTGAAACCGGATGAAACGGAAATGGAAATAAGATTGGCTTACCTGTCGGGTAAGCCAATCTTAAACGCTAACAAGGTTAAGCAGCCTGTGCGCGACGCCAGTACTTGGATGGGTGACCGCCCGAACAAAATCTTTTTGCATAGTAATTTTTTTTTGCTTTTTTTTATTCTTCTTATTCTTTTGTCGATTTACTGAAGTTTCACTTCACTCGTGTGTGAATCGCACACACAATTATTTTTTTTAACCCCCAACTGAAAAAAAGGTTGATGGGTCATAGCTCCCGAATGGATGAAGCGATTTCAATTAAGCTTCTGAATCTTGTCTGCTTTAATACAAGATTATAATAAAAAATAACAGAAAAGTTTCATTTCCAAAAAAAAGAATAGATTGAGAAACTTCCGTCGCATTTTTCTGTCTGTATATTCACGATAAGCACGATAAAATAGCGACAACATAAATGCGTTATATAAATATACTGAAAGGTTTATAAATAAATCATTTAGCACCCCTTCGGAGTCAGGGTGAAATCTATATTTAAAACTGGTTGCCTGTGGGCCTAGAGAATGTAACAATCGATTAGCGAAAGCGATAGTAGAAAAGTCCAAAAATTTATGGGTTTGACATATGCCTTAGATAATATGTCTCGTGATCTGTTTTCTATACAAATGCGTAGCCAAGTTACACTTGTCTTTTATTGACAAGCGATTTCGCTTAGTAGTCGATTCTCTTGATGGAAAGGCCAGCGAACGCTGTTTGATATCGCAAGAATCCATAAGTTTATGTATAGATCGTATTAAATAAACCGAACTTTCACAGGTCGCAAATACGCTATTTTGAAGTTGAAGATCTTGCTGTCGACAATCCTGAGGAACTACAGAACCGTTTCTACTATACCTGAGAAGGAATACAAACTCCAAGCCGACATAATCCTGAAGAGAACCGATGGTTTTAGGGTGGCTATTGAGCCAAGAAAACGAGCGCCTTCCACACACGTATAAAATAAACACCTACAAATAAGGCATAATATTTTATTTTTTTCTTAAAGTAAAGGGAACATTAAGTCATGTAAAAATATTTAGGCATTACATAGGTTAATAAATTATACTTATTATATTGAAAAATATATATCATTTTACTTTGCGATAATTTTTCTTTAATTTGCAGAACAATTAAAATCTTTTGTAAACCAAACTTATCATGATATTCGAATGCATAGATGATTGTTTTTTAAACGCTATTATTATCAATTAAGTATTTTTATTGTATCATGTATATTATTTTACTTTAAAATAATATTTTATTATTCTGTTTTTTTTTGTTATTTATTTATTGGAAAACCAAAAGCTTACATATACAAACAGTACGAGTGATTTATCATTTTGAGTCTATACATTCTAAAAGAAATAGGATTTACTCATATCTAACCAGTGTTGAAAGCCTTTCAACGTTTCCTACGGAAGTCAAGAGAACTCCTTCATCGGTAGGAGTGAGCGGCGGATCTCACAGCGAGATAACTCAGCGTTAGGGCGGGCGGGGCGCGGGCGGTGGTTTTGAAAATTAATAATGTATATAATGTTTATTAAATCTTAGTATATTATTTGTATATCATTACCTGTAAGAGTTTGTTATGAGTGTTATTACTTATCTTTATGTTGTTAGAGTATTTTTTTTGTGATTATTTATTGGGTTTTTAGGACAGTGTGGACATTATATTCACTTTTATTCTAAGAAGTACCATTAATACTTTCATTATTAGAGTAGTTTCTGACAGGAATTCCTGTCTCAATATAATTATATTTACATTTAAGATGTTTTTTTTTTCATTATGTATTAAAATAAATAGATTTATATATTTTAGTTTAAATTTAATGGTGTTTATGGCCCACCAAATAATAAAATAATAAATTGTAATGTTTTATAGTGTTGTTTAATTTTTATTCATAGATACAGAAATTTAATTACCTATTAAAAATGTATCGCAACGTTTGTTTTTTATCCCTGGTCAAGCTCAGATCGGGTTAAGTTGGAAGATAAATAAACAAATCAAAGAAATTCTTTGGGACCCACCCAACTTACAACCCCGGTAAGCGGTGTTTTTTTTAATGCTATATATGCCTTCATTTGACCACAATCCCACCTGATGTAAAGTGACGATGTGGTCTAAGATGGGGCATGACGACCTAGAAGGAGAAGGCTTCTCCGGGCCACGTTACGAAACACGAAAAAATCGCTTCACGCACTGGCCCAGCCCGGAGGGTGGTGACAAGCCGCGGCCGACGCCTACCTAGTGGTGCAAGAGATAAATTCCCGCCGATGATGGTACAAGTGTTTGTATGCTCGACAAGCACTTTGTCTAGGTGGTGTTCTTTGGTCTGGGTGCTTAATATGTATAATAAAAATATATCTATCTATGTATGTCTATTATATTGAGTAAATCAGATGTCTAGTATACCCGTAACACAAGCTAAGAGCTTACCACGGGGCTAGATGTTGTTGTGTGGATTGTCCGGAAATATTTATTTATTTAATTACTAGCTGACCCTAGCAACCGTTGTTTTGCAAAATGAAAAAATAGATACTCTTAGTAGCCGATTCTCAGACCTACTGAATATGCATATACAATTTCATTATTATCGGTTAAGCCGTTTCGGAGGAGTATGGTAACTAACACTGTGACAGGTGAATTTTATATATAAGACGAACAAAACAGAATATGCATCCTCTTTTATTATTTTCCATAGTCACCCGACATCGATCACGTGTCTCGCAAATTTCATGCAAAAAAAACGTGCGAAAGATAGTGTACGGTGACAAAGAATATTTATAATTATAAAACAAAACCAAAACGTGATTATAAGACTGCTACGATGCATTCACCTTTAAACAATGAATGTCTCATAGAAAAAAAGATACCAAACTTTGACTTACAACGTATCCTTGACGCAACCTCTAAAATGGTCACTGATCTACACTTTTAAATATACCTATATATTTTTTTTAAGTTAATTGACATTTGTGTGTTTGACATTAACATATTTATTTAATTTGCATTATAATCAAAACTGAAAATTTGAGAACAACCACCGATTCCAATGCCTTCATTTCCTTGTGTAAAACAACATAATATTTAGTAATGTGCGAGCGATGCGCTTTCATTTGATTCCCCACTCACGATATACCTGTCGGTCGTGTGGAGAAAGATTTTCTCTATCGTGAAGACGACCCCTAAGTGCGAGCGAGTTAGAGCGAGATAGTTGGTTGAGTAACCAATCTTCTTAAAAGTAAGCATACATTGTGCTATGGATAATCTAAATTTAAAATTAAAAATTACCCCGATTCTAGAACTTTAGCTCCCTTAAAATTGAAAAGACATACTATTTTGTAATGAGCACGTTATGCACTTTCATTTGAGACCACACGAGTATATTTGCAGATTTTCGGTTTTCCTTACCCACTTGTCAAACATCAAACATGTCTAAGAAAGAACACTCGCTCGAAACTCACCTTCCATACAAAAAAATATAAATAGAAACCGCTCCATCCGTTCGGGAGCTATGATGACCCAGACAGACACGTCAAACTTATAACACCCCTCTTTTTTGTCAAGGGTTAAAAAGGACATCTTTCCTCTTGAAAACACCATATTACGTTCCCCGTTTGATTAACGAATGCTTTCAAACTCTACAATTTATTCTGGAAAAAAAGCCGACGAAGCTGGTATACCTTTAAAATATACAAGGAATGTCAAATTCTTTATTCATTTACTTATATAATCATTATAATACCTTTGTTTACAAAAATCTATAGATATTTATATTATAAAGAACTATACTTATAATCGTATAATCTTACAAATAAATACTTTGACAAAGGAAATACGAAAAGTGTTTGTTTATTATCATATATGATTGCCATACAATTTGTTAACAGTTTTCATGGATTATTCATACATTTGTTATATATGTTGAACCAATTACCTATATATTTCTATATGGTTTATTTGCATATACTTATTTATTTCAACACATTATACAAAATCATAATTTTACTTTCCCGAGTTAAACTATTTGAAGAGCTCACAACAATGATGGGAATATTTTTATAGAATGTACTTAAAAAATAAAAATAAAAATTATACAGTGCGCGTCATTATTAGATAACCTCTTTTGTATACGACCACCAATGCAAGGGGGATACCAAATTATGAAGCTCACTTAAAAATAAGCAAGGTTTTGTATCTCAACTAAAGTGACAAGTGTAAAATTAAAAAGGTGACAACTGCAAAAATTGGCGAGTATCCCATCTTCCTAATATGATGTTACAATAAGTTTGTTAGCGAGGCTAGAGTTCAGTAGTGGCCATTCTACAGAAAGACATTTCATTTGTAAAAAATCCATAAAATCATACAATTTGTCATTACAAAAACTCAGAGCTTACCACTGGGCTAGTGGATTGTCCAGCAATATTTAGAATAACAATGGCACTAAACCTAGTACAAAATATAACGCTATCTATTATTAAATATAATCAGTCGTTTCTAAGTCTTCCTATTCCTGTTGTACACGTAGAACTCTATACTCCACAGCACCACGCAGATGAGGCAGCAGAAACTCATGGCTAAGAAACAGAAGGTGTAGCTGCCTGTAGCTTCGAATAGTATACCTGTAATGGAAGAACCGGCTTTATCTTAAAAACTAGTCAAAACATTGACATCTAAACGGTGACCATCACAACATAACAAAAGCGATGTGTGCAGTTTTTTAAATGAGGTTTAATGTACCTAAGTATTATATTAAACGTATCATATCAAAAGTATCATTATAAAACGAATAAAACGTAAATAGTATATTAACTCTAGTCCCTAGTCCTTTACGCAAGTAAATGCCGTTTTGTTACAATGGAAAAGTCAAAAACATAATCTTGCCAATTTCAAAATGTAGAATTGTGGTGTGTGTCGAGATAGAAAATTACCTGGCAACATCGTCCGCTCGGTCGTTCTACAAGTCAAGACATGTTTGAACTGCGTGAGAACCCCACGCGAGGCGCAACACCGCTCGAGCGCTCGACCGGCTCCTCAGTGCAAATGCGACACAAGGCCGAACGCACGCCGCTCTACGCCTTGCTCCGATAAACACGCGGACACGTGCATAAGTTATTATTGTGAAAACAAGTGAACTTTCATCATTCCTTACAATTTCCCTTTTCCAGAACTTTCCTTTTCATTATCAAATATTATTCATTAACCTTCCTTACCTTCTGTGTGTGAAAGTGAAATAAATTACTGGCAGAGCTGGCAGATAACCGTGAGTACAGAATACATTTGCTAAACTGGTGACCCCTCTGAAAAATACACGATGACTTCTGAAAAAGACCATGTAGAACAGCAAAAACAGCCCGCTGAATTGTTTCGTGTCGGAATAAGAGTTCCGCCATTTTGGCCTGACGAACCGGAAATTTGGTTCGCGCAAGTGGAAGGCCAATTTGCAATCTCCGGAATTACATCTGACACCACGAAATTTAACTACGTTATAGGCCAGCTAGATCATCAATTCTCTAAAGAAGTAAAAGATATTATTATTTCTCCACCCGCCACAGAAAAATACGAAAAGTTAAAATCCGAGCTTATAAAAAGATTGAGCGCGTCGCATGAAAAGAAAGTTAAACAACTTTTAATGCACGAGGAGTTAGGCGAGCGTAGACCATCCCAATTTCTCCGCCATCTGCAGAGTCTGGCTGGACCCAGTGTGCCCGAAGAGTTCGTTAAGACAATCTGGACCAGCCGCTTGCCGCGCAGCATTCAAACGGTGATCGCCGCTCAACCTACGTCATCACTAGAGGTACTTGCAGATTTAGCGGACAAAATTCAAGATATTGCGACACCAACACCTCAAGTGTCGGCGGCTCAATCGGAACCAGGATCGACCATGGACGGAATGTCACGAGAAATCGCCGAGTTACGTAAGCAACTGCAAAATTTATCTTCGCAGCTAAATGACCAAGGCCGACATTCTCGTTTTTCTCAACAGCGCCAGCGTCGCGATCGAAGCCGTTCAAGAACGAGATCCGCATCCAACTACCGTAATTTCCCGGAATGCTGGTACCATTCAAATTATGGTAATGATGCTAGAAATTGCATTAAACCCTGTGACTTTAAGTCGTCATCCCGGGATAACAGTCCACAAAATTATCCGGGATTCCGAAAATCCCGGGATTCCGGAAAAAGTTCGGAAAACTACAAGGGTGGTCAGTGATGGCGACAAATGACTGCCCCCGCTCAGCTGGTCGCCTGTTTGTGACGGATCGTCAAACTAAGGTACAATTCCTAGTTGATACTGGAAGTGACGTATGTGTCTACCCACGGTCCGCTCTTTCACAGCGACGTCCAAAATCGGATTTTCTTTTATCTGCTGCTAATGGCAGTCCCATCAACACGTATGGCTACGAAAATTTAAATTTAAACTTGGGATTGCGACGAGATTTTCCATGGCGCTTTATTGTTGGAGATGTAACTAGGGCTATCATCGGGGCCGATTT
The DNA here is from genome assembly GCA_929108375.1 of Gymnoscelis rufifasciata. Lineage (NCBI taxonomy): Eukaryota > Metazoa > Arthropoda > Insecta > Lepidoptera > Geometridae > Gymnoscelis > Gymnoscelis rufifasciata. The sequence goes on along the minus strand of OV815302.1, from coordinate 1,874,160 downwards.
TTTAAAACACTATGGCCTTATTGTCGACATTCGAAATCAACGACTTCTGGACAGCATGACGACACTCTACGCTATAGGTACACCAGTAAATTCATCAACTACGATATCCTCAATAAAGATACCACTCGACGAGTCAAGGTACCACAAGCTTTTACGTGAATTTCCGGAAATCACCCACCCCTCTGGCTGCCGCAGAGAGCAGAAACACAATACTGTTCACTATATTAGGACAACACCAGGCCCGCCAGTATCATCCTCCCCCCGCCGACTAGCACCAGATAAACTCAAGATAGCAAAAGCAGAGTTCGAGTCCATGCTGAAAGCAGGTATTGCCCAACCATCAGAAAGCCCTTGGGCGTCTCCGCTACATTTAGCTCCAAAGAAAAACAATGAGTGGAGGCCTTGCGGTGACTATCGGATGTTAAATGCCAGAACAATTCCCGATAAATACCCAATCCGACACGTACACGATTTTACCCACAGTATCGCCGGATGTAAAGTGTTTTCGACCATAGATTTGGTGAAGGCATTTAATCAAATACCTATATATCATGACGATATACCGAAGAGCGCTATCACGACTCCTTTCGGTATGTATGAATTCCCTTTTATGACCTTCGGACTGCGCAACGCATGCCAAACGTTTCAGAGATTTGTGGACGAAATGACACGTGGTCTAGATTTTGTATTTCCGTACATAGATGATTTCCTTTGCTTTTCTAAGAACGAATTGGAACATGAATATCACCTTCGTCAGCTATTCGGAAGGCTCAGGGATTACGGCGTCATCATCAACACTGCCAAATGCCACTTTGGACAAGCAGAAGTCACTTTTCTAGGATATACCATTTCATCTGCGGGAGTTAAACCGCTTGAGACTAAAGTAGAAGCCATTAAAACATTTCCGGAGCCAAAAACAGTAAGAGAGCTTCGTAGATTCTTAGGAATGATAAATTTTTATCGAAGGTTCATACCGGACGCGGCAAAATGTCAAACTCCACTAAATGCGCTCCTGATGGGATCCGTCAAAGATTCTCATCCAGTACATCTTTCCGGTGATACCCTAAAAGCTTTTGAAGAATGTAAAGACAGCCTTTGCCGCGCCACACTGCTTGCTCATCCTGACAGTCAATGCAGACTCGCACTAGTCACCGATGCATCAGACACAGCTATGGGAGCGGCGTTACAACAGTATAATGAAGGCGATTGGCAACCACTAGCGTTTTTCTCCCGGAAACTGTCAACAACTCAATCGAAATATTCGCCTTATGACAGGGAGCTTTTAGCTATCTACGAAGCAGTAAAATACTTTAGGTACATGATCGAAGGCAAAGATTTTACCATCTTTACAGATCACAAACCATTGTGCTTTGCTTTCCATACACGCAAGGACAAATGCTCTCCGAGACAATTCCGTCACTTGGATCTTATATCCCAATTTACAACGGATATACAGCATATTTCAGGAAAAGAAAATGTTGTAGCTGATACACTCTCCCGAGTAGAGGAAGTAGAATTTTCCCTTGATTGTGGTAATCTTGCCAAATCCCAGGAATCAGACCCAGAATTGAAGGTTCTTTTGGAAAGCGGAACATCACTGCGCTTGGAGAAGGTAAAGGTACCAGGAAGTGAAATTGAAGTCTACTGCGACACTAGCATACCCAGTCCTAGGCCCTACGTCACACCCATCCTACGAAAGCGAGTCTTCGAGAACCTGCATGGACTAAGTCATCCTGGCACTAACGCCACAATTAAATTGGTAACAGAAAGATTTATCTGGCCAGGGATCAAAAGAGACTGCAGAGAATGGACTCGTACTTGTCTTCCATGTCAACGATCTAAAATACACAGACACGTTTCTTCTCCTCTCGGTACTTACCAGCTACCACGCGCACGATTTACAGACGTACATATAGATCTCATTGGTCCCTTACCAGTATGCGGCGGAAATCGCTATTGTCTAACAGCAATTGATCGCTTTACAAGATGGCCCGAGGTAATTCCGATTCCCGATGCGACTGCTGAAACTTTAGCTAAAGCTCTATTATCTGGATGGATATCTCGATTTGGCTGTCCCAATTCCATTGTCACGGACCGCGGTCGTCAATTTGAGTCAGCACTCTTCAAGACCTTGTCAAAATCTATAGGCTTCCAACATAAATCAACTACAGCATATCACCCGCAATGTAACGGTGCCATAGAAAGATTTCACCGGCAACTGAAAGCGTCAATTGTATGTCACAGTAATGAAAATTGGTTGGAAGTACTACCATTGGTTTTACTGGGAATTCGATGCGCCTACAAAGATGATCTTAAAACCAGTGCTGCAGAGTTAGTCTATGGTGAGCCACTGCGAGTACCTGGAGAATTTTTCAACCCCAGTACAACAACAGTAACAGACGTGACTGAATTTACCGCTCGACTCAGACAAATAACCAATAATCTAAAACCAACACCAGCTTCAAGACATACAAGGCAGTCAACATTCGTATTTAAGGATTTAGCTTCTGCCAGCCATGTTTTTATGCGAGAAGATGCAGTAAAAGCTCCATTACAGCCAGCATATACAGGACCACATTCGGTACTAGAAAGGAATGAAAAATATTTCAAGCTAAGCATCAAAGGCAAACCTGTTACAGTAACAATCGATCGTCTCAAGCCCGCCTATTTTCTTCAAGAAAGAAGAGCAGTAAGATTTCCCGAACATCTACGGGATTTCGAAACTTATTAACTCCGGGATTATATTTAACCCCGGGATTTTTTATTTTTTTTATTTTCTAATTTTGTTATTCTTCATTTATACTGATTATATTTTTATTATCTTATCGCCCTTGGAACCCGGTCTCTGGAGGGGGGTAATGTGGTGTGTGTCGAGATAGAAAATTACCTGGCAACATCGTCCGCTCGGTCGTTCTACAAGTCAAGACATGTTTGAACTGCGTGAGAACCCCACGCGAGGCGCAACACCGCTCGAGCGCTCGACCGGCTCCTCAGTGCAAATGCGACACAAGGCCGAACGCACGCCGCTCTACGCCTTGCTCCGATAAACACGCGGACACGTGCATAAGTTATTATTGTGAAAACAAGTGAACTTTCATCATTCCTTACAATTTCCCTTTTCCAGAACTTTCCTTTTCATTATCAAATATTATTCATTAACCTTCCTTACCTTCTGTGTGTGAAAGTGAAATAAATTACTGGCAGAGCTGGCAGATAACCGTGAGTACAGAATACATTTGCTAAAGAATAATTAACGCAAAGTTTAATTTAGTCTTTGTATTTTTATCAACATAACAGCTAACTAAACTATAGATTTCAAGATTAAAATTATCATTATGCTTTCGCCCGTAGGACGTCCAATTCTGAACAAAAGTCTCCCTCAAAAGGTAGAATTAATGTGCGCTTCTTAACTGAAACTTTTCCAAATTCACTGAATGTAGTTAGCAGACTATCCATAAATTAAAAAAAAATCTGTTTTTAAGTTATGCATAGTCTGCTAAAATCATTTCCTTGTTGGCCAAATATAAATGCTCTTGTCGTCCCATCTCAGAAATCCATCTCGCGAATAGAAACCAGTACCTACTCAACCACTTACCAATCATAGGATCGGCGAGCAGCATGAGAGCGCCAGAGAAGAGGATATGCAGCGCCAAGGCGGCCGGAAACCGGTCTGGAGCCGCGGCCACCAGGACCAGCGGGAACAGCACCTGCACGGAGCACCGGACCAACCCTGAGATGGCTGTCACCGCGAACACGAAGTACAACTCCTGGGAGCTTACTAGAGCTGGAAGCATAGAAAAGTTTTATAATCCTTATTCGAAAACCTGGAAGTGAATCAAATCATTAGATAATGATTTGATTCACTTCCAGGTTTTCGTATTTGATCGAAAATTGTACAACTGCATAACAATGTCATATTATGTTCTGATGAAGAAGAAGGTGGATGAGGGTCATAGGAACTTTTATAACGATGAAGAAGAGATAAGGGTTTTCGGGGTTTCGTGGTTTCGGCTCGTATGGAAGTTTTTTTTCCTGCGTTGAAAGTTAATGACCTCGATTATTAGACTTAGATCATTGAACGAATATAAAAATTAAATATCCTCTTAACACAATTGAAATGCAATTAATCATACAACCAATTGACTTCTTTCCTATCCTTATCTTTTAAGCATTTTTAGGTTAAACATCTGTCGTTAGGGTCATTTTAAAAATAACAGAGAATAACACATTCATGGTCGATATAAATATTTTAGAAGGTTACCACAACAGAGTGTAAACTTACCGATCCTGAGTAGAACAGTTATGCAAGTTCCTCCGAAGAACACCTTCCTACTGTCTACAGCGTAGAAGTACGTGAAGACCGCCAGCCCGAAACGGGCCACCAGGTCAGAAATAGCGCCGACCATGACGCATGTGGCTACTTGCATCTGTATGAATATCACATATGTTTTATTATCAACATTCCTCTAGAATATTTATAAACATAATAATTTAGAGTTCATTATAATCACATGTAGTTATATAAATAAACATTGCTGCAACACTTAGTCTTAGTCTAAGGTGTTTCGGCTGAAAAGACTTGCGCGTAGGACCAACGTTTCAACAAAGAGTGACAGCAAACAACAACAACATGCAAATAGCCGCTCAATCGCTGTGACTCTAAACAGAGCGCCAAGCATAGTTGTAGACGTGTGCTCTAGAGAAGAGTGCAAATGCTCTAGCTAGTATATTACCTAAACCATAATAAGATAATGTTTTCCTGGGTTTCACTGCACAAGTGTTTACCTTGTAAACGTCACGCTATATGCATTACATTCGCCCTTTTGGGCAGTCGCAAGCGTAGAGTCGCAGTCGTACTCTGTATGGTTTTCGAACCGTACAATAGATACCAGATTTGGCAGTAATTGCATAAACTTGCAAATATAAAAAAAGCTTAGGTATTTATAAGCCGTAAGAAGTGAAATATTTTATGAAAACGGGGGGTTTTCAAAGTTTTAGAAACCTTTCAATACAATAGTGGTTTCGTTGCCTTTTTAGTCAGCTACGTCTGCGGACACGTCCGCCAACGGCATCTTCAGATCTGCCGATGTAGATTAGGTTTTATATAATGTAAATCGGATTAAGGAAAACTACACAGCGACACGCCTAGCCCATCAAGGCATTGGTAACGGTTTCGTAAATCGTTTAACGCCAAATGAATAGCCTTGTTTTGTTTACTGATTGATCTACATTGAAACTGTTTTCCTTCTGTCGAAGTCGACATTGAAATATTCTCTGGATTTCATTTGAATTATTAAAATTCCTTTGTTACTATTGAATATTTAAATATTATTGTTCAAACTGATGAACTGCGATTCGTCTATCAAGGCACGGACAAAGGGATGTAATATTACATTTGACAAAATGATAAAAATAGGAACGTCTGGCTATTTAAAAAATAAAATAAAGGCTATTTAATTTAAAAATCAATTAATATATATCTTAATATAAGTACATTGAGTATAAAATCTCACAAAAATTACGGCTTCGGGAGCTGTTAACCAATCATAAATTTTCATAAGGTTTCATTCAAAATAACAATCAAGGCTCGGCCATCTATGTATTTAACGTTTGGCACTCTATACAAGGTGTTTAAAAATGTGTATAGAAGGCGGAAAGGGTGTGAATAGCATGTACACAGGCGAACTTATTTTGTTCTACAACATTTAGATTTGGAATCATTTTGCATTTTATAATGTTCATTTGCGAAAAATCGGAAAATCACGGAAAATTTCTCTCACTTTATTGACAAAATATTTATTTTTTCATAATTTTTGTTGCCAAGTATGGGTTTTTCTAATTGGAATCTGGTAGAATAATTATTGACAATGACATCTGACATTGACAGTAGCAACTTGGCATAATAGATAATAAATAAATCCGAAACCAAAAAGCTAAAACTACGTGTGGCCGATTTGTACCATGGCGTAAGTCGGCATAAAATTTTGTGGCACAAAAGTGCCAGAGGACGTTCAAGTGGTTAAGAAAGTAGCGTTAAACATAAACATACATCAGTAAATCCATAAGAGAACAGGAGAGTGGGTTCCATCGCCAAGTATGTGACGTCAGAGACGAAAGCGAAGCCGAGTCCCACGAGGGTGCTGACGAAGCGAGGGTCCTTCAGCAGGTCCACCTCTACGTTATCGTAGATTATTTTTCTGAAAATATTTTATGTCAGCATTACAATATAGCTGTTTATTTATTTAAGTGATAACAATGCTTTGGGGCTAAGGAAGGTACTTGCTTAAATTCAATAGATAAACTAGAAGTTTAAAATTGAATGTGAAACGCACACAACAAGCGCAGACAAAACTTAAGTTTACGAGTATTCCCATCGGCAAAACATAAATGAAGGCATTCTTATCTTTAACCTACAGTATACTAAGTAGTAAAAAGTTGGTAAACTATACTGGAGAGGCAAAGAAAAGGCCTTGACCGAAAACCAGTGTATTTCTTCGAATCTGCGAAAGAACCGCTGCTTTAAATTCCAGACAAAAAGTTAATCATGGCACGAGCTAGGTTTTGCTATATCGCTTAGCAGATTGACAGATTTTAATCATTGTACAATTCATCTGGCATAATGGAGACGTGTCTCTTTTAATCGTAATCTAGTTTTCGTCGTAATCTTAGCCGATTATCCAACTTTTCTCGTTGTAAAACGTTGACCTAAATTTTTATAGAAATGGACGTTTGCTGGTATACCTGTAACAATATTTTGCCTTGACGAATGAGTACTATCTTAATCATAAAAAATCTAGTCTTAATTTTTATAACAGCCATTATTATTTTCTTCCCTTACACCCTTAAAACAACTTAGTAGGAGACAAACAGAATGGAAGATGTCTTAATTAATTACTATCATACATTTTAACTTTTTTTACAGTACCCATTAATCGAATGTTTTCGTTGGGAACCGATTTTGATGATCTTTTTCTAAGGCCAGCGTTTTACCTTCAAATAGGTTTCATTAAATTCTCTATCGTTCAAGTCAGTGGTTTTCGATTTTTGAGTGATCTCCAATAAATCTTTTCAAAAGTAGCCTTCCCTTATATCTATATAAATTACTATGATAACTCTTACATGATGCTCTTCTGTATAGATTCGCTTCGTCGTTGCGCCTTCTCCTTGACCTCAATATCGACGATATCACCTGGCAACATTTTGACAACGGTCTCGTCATAGATCTCAGACTCTATCGTCTTGGGGACATCACAAGGAAGCTCTGAAAGAAACGCGACACACAACATTTACACACAAACAGAAAGCACATTTTGTTAGTTAACATTGAGCACTAATCGCAGCTTTATTATTGTTAGATAGCTTTTATTTTCTAACGTTTTCCAGGTTTAAGAACGTTTATTAATCTCAAAAGAATTTACAAAAAAATCTGTTAATGAGAACTTTATACATTATAATTAATAATCATCTAGCATTCAAGACAGATAATTTTAGATTTATTAAAATACAATGTTATCCTCAACTATATAAATAAAAATAAATACATACACTTCGTGAGGAAACCGGCATGTTCTGAGAACTTTAAAAGAGTTTGAAGGACATGTGACATTCACCAACCCGCACTTGGCCAGCGTGGTGAATTAAGGCCTAATCTCTCTCGTCAAGAGAGAAGTCCCTGTGTCCCAGCAGTGGGAACGTTAATAGGGTGCTTATGATGATGATGATGACATACACTTCACTAAAAAACACTAAATATACATCAGGCGGTCAGTCAGAGGAAATAAATTTCTAGCCTAACGTAGAATAAAAAAGAAAGACATTTGTTTTGACACACACAGACATCAAATAGCTACTTATACCTACTAATCATTAATATGCATTACACGTTATCTGTTGTAATCAATTAATAAATTTTTGTTCATTCATATTAAACAAAAGTAGACAAAACACGTTAATTACCTAGTTAACAGATCATGTTCCTAGAATTTAATCAATGAAAGGTAAAAAACTAAGTGCTTCTACTAGTTATTAGCTATTATAGTGGCTAAAGAAGTTTAAGATATTTTTTTCAATTGAAGTTATTCATTTTATTTTTAATTGTATTTATTAATATGCAATTGTAAGGTATTTTATTGCCTACTTTGCTGTAACACAGTTTCTAGCTAGCACCTAAAGACTGCGTTTATTATGTTATACTTTCTTTAGTTTTTATTAATGGTTGATTCCTTCATTAATTCGAAATTCGGAAGTAAGAGAAGTCCATTGGAAGGAGTGAGATCCGCGCGAGCGAACTGGAAGGTGTAAATCCCGTTTATTTTAATATTTATGATATAAATATAATTAATAAAAATTTTGTTGCAGTTGTTGAATCAATGAAACGTGAGATTTTGTTACATTATAATTTAGGCATAAAGTGTCTTTTGCTGTATTTTCTGCGTGTGAATTATAGTACACTAGCTGACCCCAGCAATCATTGTTTTGTCAAATCAAAAATTAGGTTCTAGAATCTCGAACCTACTGAATACGCATATAAAATTTGGTAAAAATTGGTAAAGCAGTTTCGGATGAGTGAGGTAACTAACATTGTAACATGTAAATTTCATATATTAGAAGATAATATTATTATAGAATATTATTATTAGAATTTAACGAAATCGAGTGTGCAATGTTAGCTATGATGAAAAAATAAACTATGAAACATAATTATCACACGGTTATATTATAATGGATAGGTTGAGTGAGCTACTATTTGCGGCAAAAGCAATGGATTACAAAAAACATAACAATGTAACATTACATCACATAACATATTACAGGGAGGGAAGGATAACGCATCTCAATAGGTACACTTTAAAAAAATATAACATATCTATTAGTTTTTATATATTTTGCTGAAATTGAGGGAGCCTAAATAAGTTTCAAACCAATGAGGCAAAAGGAACCAAACTCAGCACTATTGGTTTTGACAGAAAACCAACTCTGCTACGCGTCACAGCATCCTTAAACCTTATATTTAGGTGAATTGGTCCACACATAGTACACACAGTTGAATATAGATAATAATAAGTCTGTGTGATCTAGTAAATGAATCTCTGTCTCTTTACCTAATAATTAATTAGCAAAAAAACAACAAAAGAAAAACGTAGTGATTATTTATACTCTGTGTCGCTTGATCTTTGATTGCTGATTGTGATTGCTTTGCTTGCTGTTGCTGGTGCTGTTATTGGCTAAGAAGATTTTTTAATTTATTTGGAACTCTTGATATTTAGCTTCTTCCTTTATAGCTATGACCAGCACGTCTTAGGCTGTCCTACGGCTGAAATGATGATGATCATAAATAAATAATTATATATAAATATTTTTGAACAATGCACGCAACAACATCTAGCCCCTTGGTAAGCTCTAAGCTTGTGATACGGCTGCTAGACATTTTATATATTAAATATAATAGACATACTATAATAAATATTTGTAGTATAGATATAATTCACCCTGACCAAGCATAAAGTGCGTGCAGAACATACAAACACTTCATCCGTCGACGGGGCCTTCGCTCACCTCTCCACTGACTTGAGTCAGTCCCATTATGATGATTTATAGCAGTAAAGCGTACCTTTGCTTAACAGTGAAGGCGAACACCGTGAAGAAACCAGCATTTTCTGAAAACTTTGAAGAGTACGAAGGACATATGACATTCACCAATCCGCACTTGGCCAGCGTACTGAATAAAGGCCTAGTCTCTCTCGTCAAGGGAGACGTCCGCGTGTCCCAGCTATGGGAACATTAATAGGGGTGCTTATGTGTTGTTGTGTGTACCTGTATCATCAGTTTTAGCCTTCACAAGATGCCACTCCACCGGATGCATCACCATCATTGCGAAGAGCAGATGTAGATCCACTGCCATGACCAGAGCGAGGGTCCATCTGCAAACCCATTACTTAATTTACCATGAGTTGGCTATGATAGAGTTTTAGCAACAGTTTTACGCGAGATAGGCCAAAATCGGTGTTATCCATTTATTCGCGATCAAGCATAAAAACATAATAGAAAGAAAGAAATATATTTTTACTAATAATTATTGTCGAATCGAATAGAATCGGTTTTCGACGGTTAAAATGACTGTTATATTAACAATAAACTCGCAGTAATGGCCTTGAAAATTAAATACAGAAAAGTGTTTTTTTCTAAGGTTTCTTAAAATACTGTGTTTTGTGTGGAAATAAACGTTTTGTCTCTGACTTTGACTAAAGAATAAGAAGCTTTATATTTTGTAATCATTGGTAACAAAATATAAAGGGCGTAAGGAGTAAGTATTAGGTGTTGTGGTCCAACAAGAACACGTGTGCTCTTGGGTATTGTATCTTCTTGATAGGTTCCCTAGGCCAGATTTACAGCACCCGTGGGAGGGGCTAAAGGGGAACATTCTAACGCCGGTACCCGGAGCTAGAGTTGAGGTCTAATGTATATATAAGTCTGTTTATAACGGTTGAATCTGTTGGTATTACACACCTGAACCCATACTCCGAAAGCAGGAAAGTAACCAGTATTGGGAAGGTGATGGACGCCATGCTACTCAGGGTCTGGTTGGCAGACATCATGGTGGTGCGTTTGGAGGTGAAGTAGCAGTTGAAGGCGGTGAAACTGACCGGCACCATCACTCCGAAGCCGGCTCCTGGAATATATATAAAATTGAAATCTACTAGCAATGCTATTCGGCTATTCTATTATATAAAATCGAAAATCTGCTAAAAAATCGAGTGGGGTATCAAATGAAAGCGCATCGCGTGCACATTACTAAATATTATGGTGTTTTACTTTTAAGGAAATTAAGGCGTTGATTTCGGGGGTTTTTCTTAAATTTAAAATTTAGATTTATATCATGTTCTACCTCACCAATTAATTTTGTTATTGAAAGCCTTAGAAATAAAGAATACTTTGTCAAAACAGCGTAATAAATAAAGTTTAGGTGACTATTCCAGTCATTTATAGCTAGTAATAAGACCTACGCTGTATAAATGTATTGTGGTAAATAAATAGTTTAGTTTAGTTCAGGTTACATCACAATACTGAATTTAATATCAAAATGTATAATTGGCTATGTGACACATGTTTTTATTGCATGGAAGAATATTTTAAATATTTTGCATGTAATTCGTTATGTATAGTTAAGTAATTGTGTACTTGATTGTGTTAATGACTTATTATTATTTTTTGTAATGTATTGGTATTTTTCTTTAATTTCACTACATATTGTGACTTGTTACGCTCAATTTTAATTTTATTATAAAATAAATAGTTCGAGACATATTAATTAACTAAAATAAATGCACGACTTACCTAGTCGAATATAGATATCATTACTTTGATCTCATGAACCTGTGCAACCTATATTCTGGCAAATAAATATTATTTCAATTTATTTCATTTAATTAAAACATTTTAAGAATTAATTGTATTTGATCGAACCTGATCCTAAGGAGATAAAATTATTACCAACGAAATCCAGATGAAAAAAAATTGGTTGCCTGTAAAGTCGGTATACGGGCGAAAGTTTTACGTGACAACGACTTTGAGTGGTAAAATAATTTTAATATGCAGGCGCCTCAGTGAAATAGAAGCGCAAGACATGAACCGGTGTGTATGCCTAGCTCTCTCACTCTCTCTCTCTCGCTCTTAGGCGGGCTAACTGTGCTCGAGTGGAAGGGACGCGTGCCTTTCACTTTTTATGTCTGTCTCTCTCGCTCTTAGGCGGGCTAACCATGCCCGAGTGGAAGGGACGCGTGCCTCTCACTCGTTCTCATTGTGAGCGCATAACGTGAGCGGAGCGTAACGCAGTTTCTTGAAGTGTCACCCGGCAAACCAATTTATAAGACGTTGTCACGTCAAAAAACAATTCATTTAAAAATTTTCGTATTTCAATCAATCATTAATTACACACTGTTTACAATTTTCCTTTAAAACAGTGGAAAAAGCATGTGTTCTTCTTTAAAGTTTATGTACAGTATGCGTCTCTAACTGGTAGCCCTCTTGCAGTAGTAGTTTCTATACAAAAGGGGTTACCAGTTAGCGACGCATACTGTACCATGATAGTAAAAACTGATTGCATAAAAACCCTTGTATAAGTATCATTTATCCAACCATATCACATTTAAAGTGCGCGTAAACTCTTTTCCATTAAAATGTCGGCGAGGTTTGCCACTAAGGTTCGACCCCATTCACAAAACTCCTTCTGATTCTAATTCTAATTCTAAGTGGAGGAACTGAGATCTGCACTGACATCTCGCCTAGGAGTGTTTTGTGCATTGTCCCCCTGCCTAACCAGGCCCAACCAGCCCAACTCCCTGCGGAGTAGGACTTTCGGTGTTGTAACTAATTGTTTGAGCAAGTCTGCGGACGTTTGAGCAAGTCTGCGGATGTTTGAGCAAGTCTGCGGATAAAACTCCTTGTACATATCTAACCTCTGATGACCCCGAAGGTGAAGACGAGCTGGTAGGTCCTCTGCACGAAGATGGTCAGCACATCGCCCAGGACGAAGAGACCAGCGCCCACCAGCCCAACTTGACGGAAGGAATACTTCTTCAAGGCAATGCCTCCGAGGAATCCTGTACCAAAACACAGCATTACAAACCAGGAGGATCATCATGGGAATTTATAGCCGCGGACTGTGACGCATTTCTTTAAATTACTTTTAGATAATAATAAATACCTATATCATTATTTCATCAATGCAACCATCAACCTCTGAAACACTATTTAAAGAATTTCATTTCCCGAAACACGTTTCACCAAAAACAATATTAACCGATACTTAACACAAGGTATAAATTAAAAACTGATATAAAAAAAAAGGTGTGTGTGCGATTCACACACGGTAGAAGTGAAACTTCAGTTAATCAACAAAAGAATGAGATGAATTAAAAAAAATACTGTGCAAAAAGATTTTGTTCTAACTAAATAATTAATTCTAATGGTCACCCATCCAAGTACTGGCGTTCCGGAAAGTTGCTTAACCTTGTTAGCGTTTAAGATTGGCTTACCTGACGTATTTCCGTTGCATCCGGTCTGAAATCACAACGATTCTAAAGAAGTTTCACTTCAATAACGCCCTTATGCAAAAATGTTGACTAAACCTATTGTCAGATAACATGCCGCAAGCATTCGTTTTTCCGTATCGATCACATTGACATTTTCGCATAAGCGGGTAAGGTATCGAGACTAATAGTCGAAATAGACGCGATTAAGTAAAAAACTAATTGACTGGAAATGTCTAATTAATACTGTCATTTAAATCTATTAGTTAAAAAACTGTCAATGCAATCAAACACATACTAAATTATGCTTAATTATTAATTAAGTTCAACAGAACCAAGCAGGCTCTAATGATCTTAATAACGAAAGCCTAAATGAATTGACGATTTATCGAACGTCTATTCAATGTATTCCGACAAAAGAAAAAATTAATTGATCGTAATCAACAGTCACAGGTCACGGGAATGTAAGCAGTTCGGTTTGTGAATCATACATTGTTGAGCTAGATGTTTTTGCAACGGATGCAAGTGATATGTCAATGCACGATCGATTCATTATTGTTTAAATTAATACGGTTAGATACTGTTACTATCAATTTGTGAGAACAAAAAAAGATTTTTGAACCAAGCTTTTAATAGATACTTTCTGTAACACAGTTTCTAACTTGCACAGGAGGTGAAGTCTAAAGACTACGTTTATAATGACATACTTTTGGTTTTTAATAAATGATTGATTCATTGATAGATACTTTTTTATAAAAAGTTGTCATCGAGACAAATCACGGGAACGAGCCTAAACTCATTGGAGTTATATCAAAATAAATAAACATTTAATAATAAACATTTTTATTTCAATAAAATAATAAAATTATATTTCCGGACTACTCACACAGCATCACCTAACCCCAAACTAAGCAGAGCTTGTATGGATGTTAGGTGACTGATAAACTACATATATATTTTTTTGTATATAACAAGTTTAAATATAAATTCAAGAAATTGCTAATTGACAAATGTTATTATAAAATTGTCGACTTTTTATATGATAAACTTTGACTTTGGACTAACATGTAGGTATTCATTTTTATTGAGTAATTTCTTGACCGATATTTGAATTATATTTTGATATTAATTTAAACACTTATTTGGTTATAATTTTGTGACTTGCATGCCATTTCTCATAATTTGTACACCGAAATTGGTAAAACATGTTGATACCGACACACATAATATGTGACTGTAAACCATACATTTACACATGTTTCTGCAAATAAATGATATTTATCTTTAACTTTAAAAGATAACTACGGCAAAAGTCGGCACCCTACTAATACTTCTATTGAATACTGAAATAATTGGTAAAAAACGCAAGTCGGTTCTCCGCAACTAAATTATTATAACCACCTTACGGCATCAAAATATTGTATACATAGTCATTAGAACGACATGACTGTGTGTGCAAAATTTCAGCCCGATCGAAAATTTGGAAATGTGTCAAAATCTTATGTAAGTTAGTCACTAAATATTATTCAAATTAAGTTAGATAAGGTTCAAATTAGCTGAATACTTATACTATTACCGTGCTGATTCAATTTAGAATATATAGCTGATACGCCAGACCTAATTACTACTAATAGCTACCATAAATGACAAGCATTTTTTTTTATTGTAAATGTTAAACTTATAATAGTTACCTATGAATAAAAACTCAAAAATTGTAATAACTACAAAATTGTAATAACTGAGAAAGCTGTGTTGTTCTATTCGCTTCTCAACTCAGTATAAAACATTGAAGCGAACTGTCAAGACAATGTTATTTCCTTGATATTTTTTGTTTAAACAATTCATTTTTAAAGATTTTAAGTTGACCTGTCCATGTGGGCCATGTGCTTTAAAGGAAATAAACGTTTTGACTTTGACTTTGAATTACAGTTAAAAAGCTAAATAATATAGCTACCAATACACTACGTCCTATCTGGAAAACAAAGATTTTGACACAGATGATAAAACAAACTAAGTCCCTTTAAATTTTTCATAAATTGTTGAAATATTTTCCAACATTTCTCTAAAACCAATGAGGCCAAACATCACCCATACAGAAAACACACTCCTCACCTCAGTTCCGTGAACACAACACTGTAAAGTGAGAAGTAAAAGCGCCCGGCGGTTACTTGGAAACAGATACCCTTGCAGTGAAACACTGCCCTATTTCACTTCAAGGCGATTGC
Source organism: Gymnoscelis rufifasciata (assembly GCA_929108375.1). Classification (NCBI taxonomy): domain Eukaryota; kingdom Metazoa; phylum Arthropoda; class Insecta; order Lepidoptera; family Geometridae; genus Gymnoscelis; species Gymnoscelis rufifasciata. The sequence goes on along the minus strand of OV815302.1, from coordinate 1,858,907 downwards.
AATGTCGATTGGAAAGTTTGATTATTTTTTATTCTACCATTACCGAGTAAAATTAGACAACGGTTAAAGCTATTTCACTCAGTCACATGTGACAAAGTAAAAAGCCGCGTTGGCTAAGTGGGAGGACACTTGACTTTGATTTCAAAGGTTGACGGTTCAAACCCATTCGCGCACCTCTAGATTTCCTTCTTGAAAATGTATGTGTGCTTTAAATACGTGCTTTGATGGTGAAGGCTAGTGAGGAAATCGGCATGTTCTGAGAACTTGAAGAGTTTGAAGAGCATGTGATGAATTAAATTCCTAGGCCTTAACTCTCTCGTCAAGAGAGAAGTCCCTGAGTCCCAGCAGTGGGAACCTAAATAGAGGTTCTCTTGACATAACTAACCATTGCATAAATAACTCTGATTTTGAGAATTCGTTGTCTTGGATAGGTTTATAAAATGCGACTAATTAAGGCCATGGAAAATATACATGCTGTCCCATTTCGGCTTTGCTCGAATGTGAAAACCTTTGTTCGACACCGCATCTAGATTAGATTATAAAACCCTTTATCGTACACTACAAAAATTTTAAACTACACAAAAACCTTAATTAAATTAAAAACAGGGTACAAAGGGCGGCCTTTTCGCTATGAGTGATCTCTTCCAGGCAAGCTTGAAAGATTCCTTTAGAGATAGATGCGGCGCCGGCGGGGGACTATAAATTATAAATTTTGATGAATCAATTTTGATTGTTATGCAATGGAAGTTTCGTGCGGACGCGAGGCAATTTCGCTTGCATAACATAACTGTCGATCTCAAATTCCCGTTCCTAATTAATGCCAATCTTGTGGTCTTTGAGCGCATTTGACAACATGGAAAGCAAACCCAATGTAATCGGTTTTTTATACCTAGGACGGCGTTTTTTCTTCTTAGCCTGGGTGTTTAATATGTATACTAAAAATATCAATACATGTATGTTTTTTATATTAAGTAGTATATCAGATGTCTAGTACCCGTAACACAAGCATAGACCTTATCATGGGGCATATTGCTGTGTCGATTGTCGGGAAATATTTACTTATTTATATTTTTTTTATTTTATTAGCACGATGATAACTTTTTTTTTATTCCCATACAAGTAATCGCACACGGATGCTCCTGGTAGGTCGTTTCTGATTTTACTACTCTAGACCTTCATTAGCGCATGTGGAGATTCATATAATATGAAGCGAGAGTGACCTCTAATCTCGACTTGAATCGACGTACTTCTTCATCGTTCCTGCTATCCTGGTACCTGATATCGATTTTGTTATTTATTCTTCATTTTTCGGAATTAATAGTTGAGGCGAACATACACGAATATTTTTCTGATTCGATTTCGTTCTGTGGCTGTAGTAACAATAGCCCCATAATATTTGTTTTATAGTATCGACTCATTTGTTGCTTTTATCGTAAAAACATCAATCTCAGCTGATGGTGACAGTCAGTGATAATATGGACGAGGATGGATCACAAAGGACTGGAAGGAATTTACTCTTGTCTTAAAGACAAACTGCATCAATAACCCTTTCTCTCTCTCTTTCGTTCTCTCTCGATCTGTGCCTGCCTGTCTCTTTCTCTCTCGGTAATACCAACCTGCTATAGACAGGGCCCCATTGTAAACCCCTATTACTAGCGGGAGTCCGCTGCCGCTGTCTTGCTCTCGGAAGAAGTTGTGGAACAGAATCCCGAATGCATTTGATGATCCGAAACCAAGCATCTGTACAAAGAAATAAAGTATTACTTCACATTACTTACGCAAGGCGAAGGACGGCTCGCGGCGCAAGAGGTAGCGGGTTCGATTTCCGCCGAGTGATCAAGTGTTTGTATATTCTGTAAGCATATTGGTCTGAATATTTAATATGTATACTTAATAAATAAAAAAATCAATATACGTATGTCAATTAAGTATGAGGTATATCAGATGTCTAGTACCCGTAACGCAAGCTGACCACGGGGCTAAGGCTGGCCTCAGACATCCGGAATGTCTTTCTGAATTCAGAAACGGAATTCAGATTCTTAATTCAGAAAGCCCGGAATCCATACAATTTATACATTCTCCACACACATTCTGATTTTTTCAGATTCTGAATTTATCAGATCGATCTGTAAGAATGATACTGACGAGCGTTCTGAATTCCTGATCGGAATATTAAGATTTTAAATTCAGAACGCGCGTAATCCCATACATTTGCATAGAGCAACACACACATATTGAATTCAGATTATGAATTGCTCAGTTCACACTGTGATTAGTATTAATTCCTCCTCCATTTTGAGACGTTTGCGTGTGTCGTGAAACAAAAGACTACTGATCTATCTCAATTTTTAAGATAATGTGAGTTGAAGGAGCCAGAATTAAGAGTCTGAATTAAGATTCTTAATTCAGATAGGTTTTCCGGCTGTGTGAGGCCAGCCTAAATGTTGTTGTGTGGATTGTCCGGAAGTATTTATTTTATTTATTACTTTAGGTCATCGACTACAGAGTCAGAGTAGACGCCTAATCTATGACTTTTTCTTGCAAACTATTTCGTCATGAGACGTCATATTTCGTTTTCGTTCGTTTTAATTAATCATAATTGTATGGATGTAAGTATGTACTTTTTATATGTTCATTTACTAAACAACATAAAGACTAATTTTATAGCGGAAAATATAACTTTCCGTAGCGTTAGTCAAGCAAAATTCCAGTATTTAGAAGAATATTTAGTAATTGTAAATTTCTTTGCGCGCCTGACACTTGTTATTGTTATCTTTATATATAAATTTCTCGTATCACAGTCTCGTTCCAGTACTCCTCCGACACGGCTTGACCGATTCTCATGAAATTTTGTGAGCATATTGAGTAGGTCTCTGAGAATCGGCCAACATCTATTTTTTAATTTGCAAAACAACGTTTGCCGGTTTCAGCTAGTATACTACAAAATGAAGGGAAACAAGGTAGGAAGAAAAGTAAAACAAAGGTCTTGGTGTTTAATGTTTAATCTTTTTTGGTTGGTAAGTACCTACTTCCTTTCTTTATCTGTTTCGACTGCCACAGTGGCGGGTTCGATTCCCGTCGAGAGGTCAATTGTTTGTATGCTCTGCAAGCACCTTCTCCTTGGTCTGGGTGGTTGATATGTATAATAAAAAATACCTATCTATACATTTAATGTATGTCTATTATATCATCTATAATATCATATTAGCGCAAGGGTATTCGGAATCACCAGTGATTACACTTAACAACACACCACTCGAAGTTGTCAATAAATTCTTCTATCTTGGATCACTCATGTCAAATAATCTCACTCTGGATACCGAGATTGATTCTCGTATTGGAAAGGCAGCCACCACGTTCGGGAGACTCCGAGAAAGGGCCTGGGACAACAAACACCTAACCGTAAAAACTAAAATGCAAATTTATCAAGCATGTGTCCTCAGCACCCTCCTATATGGAGCTGAATCCTGGACTACGTACGCAAAACAAGAACGACGTCTCAACACTTTCCATATGCGCTGTCTTCGAAGCATACTGGGCTTCACATGGAAAGATCGAGTAACAAACGAGTCTGTTCTGAACGAGGCACAGCTTCCCAGTATGACCGCCATGCTCAAAAAGAGAAGACTTCAATGGCTTGGACATGTTCTTCGTATGGACCAGACACGTTTGCCCCGACAAATACTACTAGGAGAGGTAGCAAATGCAAAAAGATCTGTGGGGCGACCATTACTACGTTACAAGGACTCGGCCAAGCGCGATATGATCGCATTTAACATAAATTGCGACCGCTGGCAGGAGTTGGCTGTCGATCGAGCCAAATGGCGTCATCAACGATGGCGTCTCATCAACGATGGTCAATGCGCCCACGATCAAGCATGGTTCGATGTACTAAAAGACAAACGTCGGAGGTGTCATGAACAGGCCTCCAACCCTCGCCCACCAGAGGGAACATTCACTTGTAGAGTGTGTGGCCGAGTGATCCTTCCTCGTATTGGTCTTTACAGCCACGAACGCAAGTGCCGCCGCGATGCTACTTAAATCATCTGTTATAGATGCAAAGGCCCATTATTATTATATCAGATGTCTAGTAGGTACCCGTAACAAAGCTAGGAACTTACTATTGAGCTAGATGTTGTGTGGATTGTCCGAATATATATCATTGTCAACTGAATATATTATTTATTTATTGTCCACTGTTTTATATTATATTTATTTATACATTTATGCAAAAAGCCCTGAGTGATTCTTTCTAATTTACATAAAACTCTTATTATTAAGAATTAATATTATGGATGTTTCAAGGTGACAATTATCACCAAAAATATTTACATATTTTGGATTAAGGAAGAAATAAATAAAAAAATACACCTAATTTTCAAAATATTTTGTATTATAAAATACTTTATATAAATTGCCTAATTAAAAAGTGGCTTAGTGCGAGTTCAGTGCAGTACGATGATTCCGTAGTTATTAAAATATTATAGGTTTTTGATTGAAGATTTTAGATTAATTGTGGAATGCATTACCATTCCCGGTCCGGCATGCTTACCCATATTCAAAAACATGGTCAAAGAACACTATTTGTCCTGTAGCCACTGAAAGTGTACATTTGTCCCTAATAAAACATTATAATTATGTAGTTTATGTATTTATTTAAGTTTATTAGATTGGATATAGTATGTATATTTACATATAATGTAGGTTTATTATATTTATTTTAGTCACTTTTGTTATTTATAATCCTGCATCTATAATTAATTCATATTTGCACACAGATACTCTTTAATGTCTTAATGATCCCATCCATTCAAGGTTGTCTGGTAGAGATCGCTATTTAGCGATAAGACCGCCAATTGTCGCATAGTGTTATGATATGTTAGAATATTCTTGTTACGTTTGTTTTATAATTGTGTGCGCAATAAAGAGAGTTATATTATTATTATTAAGAATAACCAAGGAAATAACATTGTCTGAGCAGTTCGCCTAATTTTTGTAACTTTAGAGATGAATGGATTTGCCGAAGGTATACCTATTATTTATTTATATCTATGTAACCGTCTATAAGTAGCACAGATCTAGATTGTTTTCTAAGCAATAATATACACGAAGGGTTTAGAACGAGGAGTCCTAATTTAAAGTTTAATTTGCCAGAAACAAAATGAGGCAGTAATTGAAGTACTAAATATATCATGGTTTTTCATAACAAGAGCGATTTGGGAGATATTTTATGTTATATATTCTACACGGTAGATTTAAATGTGCAAATCCTACTACTATTATAAAGGCTTTGGCTGTTTACGTCCGTAAGTGGTAACCCTCTGAATCCTTACACGTGACCTCCGGGTGGTGCTAAGAACAGTCTCTGGTGGTAGGCTTCGGCCGCGGCTTGTCACCACCCTCCGGGCTGGGCCAGTGCGTGAAGCGATTTTTTCGTGTTTCGTAATGTGGTCCGGAGAAGCCATCTTCTAGGCCTTCATGCTCCATCTTAGACCACATCTTCACTTTACATCAGGTGAGATTGTGGTCAAATGAAGGCTTATCAAAAATAAAAATAAAAAAATAAAAATAAAAAAAAAGGCGAAAGTTTGTAAGTATGGATGTATGGATGTTTGTTACTCTTTCACGTAAAAACTACTGAATGGATTTGAATGAAACTTTACCACAATATAGCTTATACATCAGAATAACATATAGGCTACTTTTTACCGCGGTAAAATATCAGTTTTCGCGGGAAAATCAAACTTTGCGAGTGAAGCCCGATTTAGATTAAATTTGGCACGAACATAGCTGCTTTCCCAGTAAATTACAAAGCTGCTTTTTACCGCGACAAAATCCCTTATTACGCGGTTAAAGCAAGTAATAATATAAACTTAAGATGAATCCTATACTATTATAAATGTGAATGTTAGTTTGTTTGTGACGCTTTCACGCGAAAACTACTCAACCGATCAAAAATTAATAACGTTTCCTTGTATGGCTACAGCAGATACCCCAAACATAGTTTGAACCAGAATACATCAGGCTACAAGAGTTCGAGCCGAAGTGCGTAAAAAAAGTAAAAATAAAACGTAAAAAAAATCGTAAAAAAAACGTAAAACATAGTGATTATATATACTCTCTGGCGAAGTGTTTGGTTCAGAAAATACCTAAAAATTAGATAAAATCAGGGTATTACCATGGAAACCAACGCGATTTGACGTCACATTTTATTTCAACGTTAGCGTTACGTTTTGGAAATTTGCGAGGGAATATAAAAAAGTCACTTTTTGATGAATAAGTTGCACTATGAAATTATGATTAACTGTAAAAATAATTGCATAAGCACGTTTTTCATACAATAACGATTACGAAATAATATAACAGACCATTTTAAAGTCGTGTGCATATTTCTTATTGTGTATAGATACCGCCTATTGGCAAAATGCAGCGTCGGACGTCCACCGACAACATGGGCATAGTCTACAGTGGTTGGAAATTGGTTATAAGCTAAATAACATGTAGTTATTAAGGGAAGCCTATGTCCAGCAGTTGACGTACCTACGGCTGATATGATGATAATTAGTAAAAATTTTAATGAGATATAAATGAGGCATAAATGTTAAACATTACGCCCCAACATTCACCCATTCTGTGTTATATTATGTGACCTCTGCCAATATGTATGTAACGAACTATGTTTGATACAGCCCGTGATTTTGACTCTTTTACCCCCGACAAAATAGAGGGGTGTTATAAGTTTGACGTGTCTATCTGTCTGGAACATCATAGCTCCCGAACGGATAGAGCGATATGTATGAAAGGTGAGTTTTGCCCGAGTGCTCTAAGACATCTTTGATGAAAATCGGTTGAGCCATTTAAAAGTTATGCTGTAAACGTGGGGAAGGATAACCGAAAATTTGCAAATATACTTAATTTTAAATGTAAATAAATTACTATTCGTTTCTGATACGACCTAATCCTAAATCATATAAATCCCAGCTAAGTAACCAGAATGATAGGTACCTACCTATGCGTTTTGGTCTAGATGATAAATTATTTGTGATTTGATTAGTCATGTAACGATTTACGATTGACAATATTTGCGTTTCATCGAATATAGATCTAAATTTTTAATTTAGGAAAAACCCTCGATTCCATTGCCTTAATTTTATTAAAAGTAAAACACCATAATATTTTGTTATGTGCACGAAATGCGCTTTCATTTGATACCCCGCTCGAGTTAATTTGCAGATTTTCGGTTTTCATTCCCCACTCTCACCCCCAAGGTACCTAAATGTTTTTTTTTTCTGTAATTTATAAGTATTTGCTATGCATCCATGACTTTTCCAAATGTACGTTATGTATCTTTATGGAATAAATGAATTCTTATATTATCTTATCTTATCACTTCTAAACGGCACAGCCGATTTTCATGAAACATGTCACTTTTCATACAAAAAAAAACTAAATTGAAATCGCTCCATCCGTTCGGGTCCCAGACAGACAGACAGACAGACACGTCAAACTTATAACGCCCCTCTTTTTTTGTCGGGGGTTAAAAATTAAGTCACATCCATTACTTTTTCATTTCATTCGGGCGAAAATGATGTTTGACGTGAGCGTGGCTACAATTCACACGTGACTTCAGAATAATAAAAAACAATAATACTGCACATAATAAAAGTAAAAGATAAATTATCGCCTCCTTATGAACTATGTCATTGTCTCGCAATCTCGTAAAACAAAACAAATGAGAGTATTGCATTATCTCCACAATACTTGTTATGAATACCTAAGTATTCTCAGTTCATTATTAGGTACAGGCATAGAAAAATAAAGTACAGGCAAATAAAATATTATGTCCGACTTCCTAAATACAAAAAAATACAAAAAATATTATAACATTATATAAATGGGAGAATTATATATATAGAATCTGTGTAAATTTACTTTTACAAGTTTGTACTATTTTGCCATTGGAACTGTTCGAAATGTTTGTTTGCTAATTTGTTTGGTAGTAATCAGCTCAGAATAATTTATACGTTATATATATTTTTTCATCCATAATTCTAAATTTAAAATTTAAGAAAAACCCTCAATTGCAATGCCTTAATTTCCTTAATAGTTAAACACCATAATATTTTGTAATGTGCACGCGATGTGCTTTCATTTGATAACCCACTCGAGTATATTTGCAGATTTTCGGTTTTCCTACCCCACTCTAACCCCCATATCTTTAAAACGGCTCAACCGATTTTCGTGAAACATGTCTTAGAACACCCGGGCTAAAGTAACCTTTCATACATAAATAACTAAATTGAAATCGCTCCATCTGTTCGGGAGCTATGATGTCCCAGACAGACACACACAGACAGACAGACTGACACACAGACAGACACGTCAAACTTATAACACCCCTCTTTTTTAGTCACGGGGTTAATAAGGTTAACACTGTAACGTAGTATATATTCCTTGAATAATTTTAATATTATTCGCGATTAAAAACACAATTTGCTAAAATAATAATACCTACGTACCTAAATATTTTTGGTCACTTTTTGATTTCGTGAACAACTGATTATTCTTTAAGCTAAAATAGACGTAAAATTTATGTGAGTGAATGCATATTTAAATATATGTAATATTAATAAATTAACATAAAACTTGAGCGTTCTAGGCGCGTGTAACTGAATCATCATCATCAACGTTCATCATATTAACGTTCCCACTGCTGGGACTTACACTTTGATTAGGCCTTATATAATATTCGTGTCAACGTGATGTGTGTGGCCGGGTGTATCGTTGCAACGCAAGTATTCGGGCGAAGACTGCTAATGTAGACCCGTGTATATCCGTTCACGATTTATTTATTTATTTAAGTATACTAACACGATTACGAAACCAATTACATTAGTACACAAAATAACAATATAATGATACACACAAAAATAATTAGGTAACAAGTTATAAATAAAATGAAATAGAATTAATTATTATTATTTACGATGACTTTAGCGCACCAAAGCGACACGGATTGGCGTCCGCTGATCTAGCCGCACCATAAAAGAGGCCTTGGGCGTTTCTTACCTTTTCATAAATTGGGTATGAAACGACTAAACACCCAATTTGCATCAGTGCAAAACCTGGGCAACCTAGTGGTACATCATAATTAATTAAACAACAAATCTAATAATTATATAAAATTCTCGTGTCACGGGGTGCGTAATCGAACTACTCCGAAACGGGTTGACCGATTCTCATGAAATTTTGTAAGCATATTCAGTAGGTATGAGAATCGGCCATCTATTTTTCATTTTGAAAATAAAAAAAAATTTTGCAAAACAACATTTGCTGGGGTCAGCTAGTTAATTTATAAATATAACTTCCTATGTAAGTTTTATACAGACCTAGTGATGTGTTTTGTGATAGTATGTTTATTAACAACTCAGCAAATTTATTTATAATTTTGTATAGATAAGACCTATTTACAGGTCTTTGAACTTAATATTTTTACTGAGTATAATAGTAGTGCATGTCTATTTATTATGACAACAGAAAAATTAAAATACAGGTTCGGGAAAAAGAAAAACTACGAGTACCTAGTCATATTTTTAAGAGTATTTCGACGCTGGAAATTCGATATGTCGTAAGGGACATTTTCAGCCACATCTCATCACTGGCAACAGACACTGGTTAAATACCTTCGCAATTAAAATATCTTAGTAAAATAATTGGCATACTTTCCATTTCATTTTAAATTTCTATTTAAACATCTATACAATTGGAATAAGTAGTTAAGTATTGAGATAGCCCAATCATGGTCGCTCGGGAAATTTTATTATTTTAGACGATTTTCAATCCTTTGTAGCCGATTTGTCTCTATCATAGAGGCTCTATCTAAAATATATTTGACAATCTCTTATCGACGATATCACAGAATAGAAACACCGATAATTATCAAAATTAATTTAGGTTATTTCAATAAAATTAAGTAAGGAAACCAGCAGTTTTTATAAAAGCCTATCCTTTCTATTACAGATACAGTATGTAGGTAAAGACCATTTCATTTTTTAGATTACATTAAACCAAAATATATTGTCAGCATTAAGTCAATTTCAGGTAGACGTAGGAGAATATACATACAGTTCAAAAATATACTATTTTAAAATAAAAATATAACTTACGAAAGTGAATCCGACTCCAAGCGCCACCACGTAGCCCCATCCACCATCAGGAGGTATCAGGCCTTTCTTGCTACCTTTGACATTCCCTTCAACATGGGCAAAAGCTTCGTCCATTGTAACCAAGAAATATCTCTTTTTATAAATATTATTACAATGAACTTTACGACAAAAAAACTTGTTTTGTGCAATGTTGAGATCGAAAAACGATTAAGAAATCGTCTTATTCCACTCAAGATAATTTAAAAGCATCTAATTTGATATTTTACTATTATCAATTATTCACATAAAATTAAAACTATCCGCACATTCAAAAAATAAATTATACACAAATAAATAAAGCTTCTAATTTGCACTTTACTACTAATTTATTACTAAATATCGGTATACTAGATTTATTTACGATTTGATTTATTTACAAAGCTTAGGAACTGAGTTCTATTAGCATTGTCTCTAGGATCCGATGACACAGTAGGAGATGCTTAGGCACAAGATATAAATCATTGTCGCGTGTTGTTGCAATGCCGGTCAGTGGAGAACTGCCTTACTTTGTCTGAAACCTAATGAACTCAATAGCTTGCTAATTAATTGACAGATCAGTTGAAACTTGTGCATGAATAGATTACAATCCGTAAACATCTATTGGAGACTAATTGATTTTGAATATGGTTGGCTTGTCGAAGGCTGTGGGATATAGGTACCTACGGTAAGGACGAACAAGCTCTCTTGAGCTTTTCTTACTCGTAAAACTAATTCGTGGTGTGGAAGTGGATGCATGGTGAAATATGAAAATAAAACCTCAAAGAAAGGATAATGGCCGAATTATCAATTGTCGCAGAATGACCTGAAGGTTTTTCCAACATTTGACAGTTATAGATATCAGTAGACTGAAAAATAGACCGATATAATAAGTTATTTCAACATCATAAGATAGTTCTTTCCAATCCATCTTATGATTAGGTATGTTTCTAATTAAATCCACAGTAGGTATTATTATACCGTATAGTAGGTAAATACAAATTTTCAGTTAATACCTATTGGTACTTACCTACTTGTTCAATTTAACTCTTTACGATTTTCTTTTCTTCATCTTCCGGTTTTCCAGACTAACCTTTGAGTTTTCCATTTTGTTTCTGAAACTTAATTGAGTACCTACCTACTTAAAATCTGAGGATTTCTTACGACTCCTTTACAGCAGGAGGTAGATCCGCAGAAAAGACAAGCTTAAATATAAATACTATAATACTAGCGCCCTAACCAACATTATATCGAGTGCAAACTATATAACATAAAAAACCTTCCCCTCAAACCTCAAAATCGATCTTATATTAGTAGTTGAAAAGCTTCATTATGGGCGAACAAACTATGTTATATATTATTATTTTTTTATTCCAGACAAGACATTAAGTTAGTCTTCTACAGCATATAAGTTAGTTCAATCTATACGAATAGACTTAGTCGCATCAATGCGCGGATACTATCGGGTTACGCCAAAACTCGAGGAGGCAAAGTGGGGCGTAATGATCGAGAAACCATTCAAATACAATCCGGATAAGGCTATCGCAACGTGACTGGATATTGTATAACTTGACCGGAAACAATATAACTTTAAAATAATGATTTTAACAATATCAAGACTGGAACTGAACTGGCTTATATAGTATGTTAATAGTTATATTCCATATTGAGTTAAGTAAGGCAAGAAAGTAAATATGCTATGAATTTTATTAACTCTTGTAATTGGTTACCAAAAGTAATTCTACAGTTAAGAAATGTTGAGATCGCGGCGAATCGCGAATAGCAGAAAAGCTACAAGGATTTATTGATTACGAGGTATGCGACTAACAAACGGATTTTTCTATCTACTTTTTTGTAAAGTTTTAGTCTATTAATGTCCGCAGTCTAACCCGAAAGCTGACGATGGAAACAGTTACCAAAAATTTTAAGTAACGCGGGTAATGAACAGAGTATACAATGCATTCAGGGGAGTGTGCGTTTGTTATGAAGCGCAGCGGTTCTAATACTTTAATACTTTCTGCAGCACAACAAGTAGACACTTTAATTTTATATTGCTATCTATGTATGTGTATACTTGATAAAAACAGTTCACCTTAATTAGTCAGATATCAGATTTATTTAAGCAAATACTTTTGGCTTAGTTGTCAAGGTGCAACTTAAGCACTTACATTTTATACTAGGTCATTAAGATAAATTGAGTTTGCATCATTCTTTGTATTGACACAGCGTGCGCTCTATGCAGACTTTACCCAAGATAAGGCTTAGATTCTGGCAGACCTAGGTTACGTTAGTTTGCTAACATGAGTTGGTTTATTATTTTGCAGTACCGAAACTGATTGTTACATTAGGATAGAGGGCAAAAGACTTATAAAAACAAATCATTCTAACACTATATAAATTATCTAGAGACTTTGAAGAAAATAATCTTTCATATAAAGGTCATCTAGTTAAAATTACATGAATTGTTATGTAATTATTTTTGGAGTAGGTACCTACTTAGTTGTTTGTAAGTACTTAATCAAAAAATTGCCTATGGAGGCCAAATTTAAAATTTTGGGGACATTTACACGACATATATAATTATCTGCATCATTAGATTCTTGAAAAGCCGATACTTTTTGCTGGGCGAACGCACACCATTTTTATTATAATAATACTTGACCAATTCTTATAAAATGTTATTTGAACAAACTTTGATTTAAGAAGATATGTTATATAAAAGATTTAACACTGTAGGTTTCTAGGTAACTTGCTATTTTGCTAGGATCATGTAAGCTTCGTAAAAATTTAACTTATTTGAGTGACATGTCTAAGTTCCAGTTACACAACTGGCAATAAAAAAGGATTCGGATATTTGATAGTGTCTCAGACAAATATACCCAATCATAGCGGTCAAACTTATAGTTTTTTTTTGCGCTTAAGCGCAAGAACGGTGAAATAGAACACCGTCAAATTTTATCAACCATATTATTATTATTATATTATTTACTCTTTCTGTAGCTGTGTTAGAATTGTTTTGTTTTTATTGTCTATATTTTAGTTGTGAAATGTATTTGAACTTTCTGTTCAACACCGTTTTGTTTGTTACTCAATTTCTATTCGTGGAATCCTTAATTGGCTTGTATTGTGATGTTGGGTTGTGTTAAAAAAATGATTGAGGTGTTGGTTCTCCTTATATAATAAAAATTATAGGAAACTGGGTTTGTCTGCCGTACCTACTGAAGTCTTGTGGGGGAAGATCACGTCGTCACAATTCGTCTATTTAGCACCTTGGCCTGACGTAGCTTAGGATTGAGAGGAGAGGCCAGATAATAGAGGCTTATGGCGAGCATGGACTTAAAAATAAAATATCTACAAAATTGCAATCGCTTTCTACGGGGAGCGTGTGAACAGAGCTATTGCTGCTGAAAGAGGTTGCATACCGAATCAAGGATTTTATCTGAAATGTTCTTCCAGGTTAATATAATGCTCAATACTTTATTAGTTGCTCAACAAACTTTATACAGTACAGATGTGACGTTTCTTACCATGCAATAACCAAGGTAAGTCTACTAGCTGGCCCGTTCCGGCCTCTACCCATTGCTGAAAACCGCAAAAGGATCTGCTGAGTAGCTTTCGAGTTTATCCCGAACATTACAACAAATAAAGACAGGCGCGGTGTGGTGGGGGGATACTCGGCACCTATAGATAAATTACCATACTAAATAATCTAAAAGTCAACATTTTATTAAATAAACCACTTATTGCCTTTTTGTTTTATAATCATTATGCAAAATATGCAGTGTTAACCCAGATGTTTTATTTTACTTTATTTATAATGGTTCTCGTAAAATGTTAATTGATAAATGTGATGCCTTAAAAGTAATTTAAATTTAAAACAGTAACTTCCAAAGGTCAAATTACGCGTGTTATCTGCTGCAACTTGTTTTGATTCTTATCAGTTGATGCATAACCGGATTATTGAATACCAGGCGGAAATATGTGACCTAGAACTACGAAACTACGACCAAGACAATGATCTTATTCTGAAGGTTACCGATCACGTGAATACCGAATACCTTATTCAATAGACGATAAGTGGCGGGAGCTTTTGCAAGTCCAAAGGGCCTACGCGTAAATTAAAAATGCCCGCTCGGCATTACAAACGCGCCACCAAAATTATAGCCTGCTACTATTTCCTACTTAGCCGTATTGGCTAAGTGGGAGCACACTCGACTTTCATTCCGAAGGTCGTGGGTTCAAACCCCGCCACGCGCCTCTGGATTTTTCTTCTCGAAAAATGTATTTGCGCTTTAAAACACGTGATTTAACGGTAAAGGCAAACATCGTGAGTAAACCGGCTGTTCTGAGAACTATAGAGTTTGGAGGACATGTGACGTTCACCAACCCGCACTTGGCCAGCGTGGTGAATTAAGGCTTCCTATAAATAGAAGAACCACTAAGATAAGATAAACATTTAGGTCCACCACTAAAACATAAACTAGTATTTCTATTATTATACATCTTAGAAATCTATTATACAAATATAAATGGTTGTGTCAACTCTTGTTGCATCATTGTGAAATAGTTATGCAATAAACATACCTAAATCTATAACCCTGTCAGAATAGACGGGTTAGAGGTTTGTGTTAGAAATCAATCCGTTTATAATGACTCAGTTAGAATTTCAGTTTGTAGTAACTCGCTGAAAATTGGAGGTAAGAAGTGGCAGGTACAAATAAAATAACGTGGTCAAGTGTTTCGATTTTAATAATTGTTTAAGCGTTCTATCAAACAATTTTTAACACTTTAAGTACATGATTGACATATTTTCAAATACAATTACTATTTGGTCAAAATCACATTTTAAGATCTCTCCACATTATGCCAATCTAAGTTTTTTGAGGAAACATTAAGATAATGTGAATTTACCTCAACAGTTGGAAGACAGAAGCACTGTATTTAATTATAAAGTTAAGTGTGAATTATAAACTACAAATAAGTACGTTAAATAAGTACATAATTCTTGTACTGGTTGTAGAACAAAAGGAACATACATTCGTAATAAAAAAAACCAGTTCATCAAGGCATATCAAAATGCCTATCATTTTGAATCATGACAATCTTTAAATTCGTACCAATACGGGAAGTTAAACCAAATGATGTCCACAACGATAAGTATCATTGAATTAAATTATAATTTGTTTAATTATAACTATTCATAAATATTTTGATTTCAATGTCATTACTAGTTGATATTTCCAAATGATTAGAGACTATAAAATCGTCTAAAACGGTTAAAAAACATTCTAAACTTCTATACAAATTATATCATTATCTAAAATACCAATATTAAACTACATACAGCCATCTAAAAATATTAGGTACAATTGAAAAACATTGAACGTTACGAATTTTAAACATCGGGCATACTAGAGAACACATTATTATTCAATTCCTCGATGAAATATTACTATAATACACGAGAAAGTCAATATAGTTATCAAGAACTGATTACATCTAGAATAGGATAAAATTAAAAATTTCGGTTGTAGTCTGTCACACAATGTATTTATTGAGATATCCTATACAAAGACATAGGAAACAATAGACGGAGACACGGTATAACCAGGTAAGAGATAGCAGTATATTGTTTTGACACACCATGCAGCAACATTGCACCATTTTAATAAGTACATCTTACATACATACACAATCTTTAGCTTATTTCAATATCAAGGGTTGGGCGCGTAAATAAACTAACAAAACCAAATAATCTTGAGAATTCACTGGAATTTTCTTTTTGTGATTACAACGATGTTTTACTTCTGTCGCGCCTAGTAATATTTTATACGTGTGTCACTGTTTGCGTGAAAGAGATGACTGCATACACTGTGACTCCGTCTAATCTTTCTCTGTCTACAATCCTACTTTACTAGTATTCGGTTCTAACGCCAGTACTCCATTTACTAAACAAATTAAAATGTGTACTATCAAAATGTTTCAATATTAGTCTTGTCAACTTAGCAAGTCACTTCGTTCAAATATGTTCTAAATAATACTAAACTTACATGAACATAAATACATTTGTCAGTTAACACCTACATCACTGGTTATTTGACACAAATAGGAAGCACTTTACTTTAGTAAGGGTAGATTTTTCAATCCTCAGATATATTTAACTGACTGTCGTATGTATAAAAATAACATCAGACATTATCCATCTGACAGTTGAAAAATTGGCCCTAAATATAAATGTATGTGCATACAATGATTATATTGAACTAAAACGGTGAACTCTATTTTCAACTACATTTGATATGAATTTGATATGGGGTTATAGCTTGTGGCTTTCGAATATATAGTCACATTGGCCTCACCTACTGTAATAATAAGGGATATTACGTTAAACTTCGAGTAGATGGCGCCACGAGCACATACAGTAAAATCTCCTTTTCTTGGAGTTTTTTTCATTCGTGACTGGCTAGTAACCTCTATGATCTATAAACTCTTTTCTCGTCACCTCGTGTTCTTAGGGCTAGTCATAGATAAAACTGTTTGCTTTAAATCAAGCACCTCTTTACTAGCGCCAGTAATATTCTTTTTAGTCATGATTTATCACATAATTATGGAGAATTCACCATTTTAATTGTAAAAGCGCATTCCGTATTAAACACGTTCCTACATACACGGCACTAATTAACAAATACAATAACAACATTAGAAATTTGTATAATGCTTGGCACATTTATGTTACTAAATTATAACAAAAGTTTGTCATACTCATCGTACGTCTTGGATCAAATTGTCGTCAATTATTTGTCATGTCAGATAAATTCTTTTGATTTACTTCAGTAAAATTGCATACAAAATAATCTAAACGTAGTAAGACCTGTCATATATTATTTAAAAACGAATCGTTGAATAACGCAATTTAAAATAAAAAATAAACATTAGCACCTTCATACTGATCTCCAAACTGGAATAAAAAGTTCCATACATCAGTAGATTATCTCACTGTTTCACCAATAACGCTAGCAGCACACTACATCTCAAAAACTATAACAAAATACGCCCATTACCTTGCTAGCAGTATACAATATACATAAATAAAGTATACAATACACGAAGCTCTTGATTCGCTAGCAGTTAGGGGAAATGCAGTCGCTTTACAACGTGTCCACTGTTGTCCAGGGTGTACTAGATTTGTACGACTTTCCTTCGGCGGCTGTAGGTGAGCGCGTACTCGATGCCCCACACCACGACGCAGGACATAATCATCGCGTTCTGCACGTGGATGCAGATTGCGAAGCTGCCTGTGTAGTCTCTCACGTAACCTGCAAATTAAATTTCAGGTTAGAACCATGGAATGAAGATAAAATATGAAGGAAATCTAAATTTAAAATTTAAGAAAAACTTCCTGCAATGCCTTAATTTCCTTATAAGTAAAACACCATAATATTTAGTAGTTAGGGCACGCGATGCTCTTTCATTTGATACCCCACTCGAGTATATTTGCATATTAGTTTGGGGTTAGGCAATGCTGTATAGTCCGGAAATATTATTTATTTATGTACTCGAAACTTTTCGCCAATATAGACCTTCTGACCTTAGAAATATTCAAGGACCTTAGAAATATTCTATGGAGATGGTTATACGTAGAAAAATAAGGCTACGAATATCCGGCATAGACAACTGATAAATTTGTTAGTTAAAACATTCTTGAAGAGAGACAAGTAGTCAGTAACACGTAGGACGTCCAACTAGATGGACGTGTTCCGTGGGATGTTAGCTACTTCGTTATCTATGAGGAAGGCCTATGGCCAGCGGACGTTCTACGGCCTCCATCCTTCATCGCATGACAATACAAGACTTTTTTTAACCCCCGACCAAAAAAGAGGGTTGTTATAAGTTTGACGTGTCTGTCTGTCTGTCTGTGGCACCATAGCTCCCGAACGGATGTAGCGATTTCAATTTCGTTTTTTTTTGTATGAAAGGTGAGTCTGTCGCGGGTGTTCTTAGACATGTTTCATGAAAATCGGTTGTGCCGTTTAAAAGTTATGGGGGTGAGAGTGGGTAAGGAAAACAGAAAATCTGCAAATATACTAGTGTGGGGTATCAAATGAAATCGCATCGCGTCCACATTGCATAATATTATGTTGTTTTACGTTTAAGGAAATTAAGGCATTGAAGTCGGGGGTTTTTCCTAAATCTATACTAATATTATAAAGCTGAAGAGTTTGTTTGTTTGTTTGTTTGAACGCGCTAATCTCCGAAACTACTGGTTCGAATTGAATAATTCTTTTTGTGTTGGATAGTCCAGTTATCGAGGAAGGCTATAGGCTATATAACATCACGCTACGACCAATAGGAGCAAAGATATAGTGGTAAATGTGTAAAAAACGGGAGAAATTGTTCATCTTTGAAGCCTTCCGTTGCGTGCGCCGTGAAAACGGTTCAAGATACACAAAAAATATGTATTAAAGAATAATAGCTCTTTTAATGATCTAAAAAACAGTTAGCGTTAGTATATGTCTATCTTTTGAGATTAACTCACAAAAACCGTTTTTATGGTACCTAATTTGGTCGAAATAATTTGTTTAAGTTGTATCAACATAATAATATTAATCTTTATTCAAATAAATATGTTGTTGGTTATTTGAGTACTTCATCCATTATAACGCGGGTAGCACCGCAGGGCACAGCTAGTTTTAAATATAGATTTATTAGGAGTGTGTTTTTGTTGCAAAAAAATCATTTACTTACTTAGAATGCCCAAAAGGCTGAAAAAGCAACATATCATGGAACTAAGCACATGAACACTAAAAAAAATGAGGGAAATGATCATTGGACCAATTCCCTAAACGACATAAAACATCACATCTGCTTATAGACTAAGGACTGATTGCAGATCAAATAAGAATAAAAAAAAAAAGGTGTGTGTGCGTTCACACGAGTGCTTACCCGTTCGACCCAAGATTTTTCTACCCAATAGGTATTTTGCTCCGTTCAACCCAAAACATTAGATTCAAGTTATCCGTTCTACCCACACCTACTTATTCCTAATTTCTATTGATTGAATTCAAATAAATGTCATAGTGAAACACTAAAGAAGCAGGGACACGATAGAAGTAAAACTTCAGTAAATCGACAAAAGAATAAGAAGAATAAAAAAAAAATACTTTGCAAAAAGATTTTGTTCGGGCGGTCACCCATCCAAGTACTGGCGTCGCGCAAAGTTGCTTAACCTTGTTAGCGTTTAAGATTGGCTTACTCGACATGTCAATCTTATTTCCATTTCCGTTGCATCCGGTTTCAAATCACAACGATTCTAAAGTTTCACTTCAAAAACTTGAATGCATGTGATCTTGACGTTACCTATGATGGGCCCTATGACGACGACGAGCGCGCCCTTGCTGACCATGTGCAGGCCGAAGGCGGCGGGCAGCTTCTCCAGCGGACAGTACTCCGAGATGGTCAGCGTGAAGTTGGACAGGCACATGCCGCGGAAGAAGCCGCAGATCGACAGCCATATCATCAGCGGGACCCACTCCGACTGCTCGGCGAGAACTGCCAATTTATAAAACAGTTCATTATTTATTAAGAATACTTTATTGCATAGGAAAATAAAGAATTGTACAAAAGGTGGGCCTTATGCTTATGTTAATTTAAAATGCATACATAAAAATACAATTATACAAGGTGTTCAAAATTGGTATATAAAGCGGAATTTACACCCTAATGGTACGAGCCAGGCCAACATATATTGTTCTACATCATTACGATTTGTAGACCTTATTTTCGGAAAAAGACTCTTACTTTTTTTCAATGTAATCCTCTTACCGTCTAGATTTTTGTTTGTGAGGAAAAGCAAAATAGCCTTGTATAAACTTTAAATTGGCCTTAAGTGTGCACCTATACTCCGTCCAACCAGCATAGAGCATATTTACTAACAAACCATCTGACAGTTCAATCAGCTGATGCAGGGGTAAAAAACATTTTATTATAATTATTTTGATTGAATCAATGCCTTTATGTTGTTTATGTTTTAATTTGTATAATGTCATATTAATTACTGTAACTGGTGTAAGCCGTGGTGATTAAATAAATAAATAAATTATTGAGGTTAGCTCTTGCCTGCGGATTCGTTTGCGGCCTACGGCTATACGTAATTTATTGTCCTTATTCAATTTTATTGAACCAAACATTATAAAACTTGACTGCAACAAACAAATTAGTACCTGCATAACCTATCAAGATATACCATGTAGTGGCTACTATCTTGAGCTTTGATGGGTGTGTCTCTGGGCTATGCTAGATATTTGATGTAAATTTATGTGGCACAATTAAACAAGACAGCCTAGTGAAATCAGCCTACTGGCAATTTTTAATCGTTACCTATTCTTAAAGAATGTAATACAAGCTAAAGGAAGATGAAATAACTATAAATGGAAATTAAAGGAAATATTTATTTATGGATCATTCATTACATTAGACTTCATTTTATTTTTTCAATACATGTGTCTCTCTTCTGGGACAATCTACTCATCATCACTGTTACTATAAAAAGTGATAAAAAAATAAAAGGATGTCTTACAAATGTAAGACATCCTTTTATTTTTCAATACATTTCTCTCTCCTATCTAACACCACTAAATAGGGTAAGCTGAAACCAGCTAGCAACACTTGCTCTTCGTTCCTTTCGTTCCAAGATAATCCTACATCACTTACATCATTACATCAAATATCTAGCATAGCCCAGAGACACACCCATCAAAGCTCAAGATAATAGCCACTACATGGTATATCTTGATAGGTTATGCAAGTACTAATTTGTTTGTTGCAGTCAAGTTTTATAATGTTTGGTTCAATAAAATTGAATAAGGACAATAAATTACGTATAGCCGTAGGCCGCAAACGAATCCGCAGGCAAGAGCTAACCTCAATAATTTATTTATTTATATAATCACCACGGCTTACACCAGTTACAGTAATTAATAAGACATTATACAAATTAAAACATAAACACCATAAAGGCATTGATTCAATCAAAATAATTATAATAAAATGTTATTTACCCCTGCATAAGCTGATTGAACTGTCAGCTGTCAGATGGTTTGTTAGTAAATATGCTCTATGCTGGTTGGACGGAGTATATGTGCAGATATTTGTTTTTACTACCTTAATGTATTAGCTGTAAGTCTTCTTAAGATCTTTAAATAAATGAATAACAGGTTAATTTTTTTATGTAATTACGGACTTATTATTATTTCTAGTCATTTTGTATTACTAAGTGCGAGCGAACGAAACTTTCACTAATTAGGAGTTGTTATTTACGTTTGCTTGTCCGTGACCAGACGGGAGGTGTTGGTATCAAGTCATCCAGATCCTATGAACATGCTACTACGACAAATGTTACATTCTACTACGACAAATGTTACATTCTACTACAACAAATGTTACATTCTACTACGACAAATGTTACATACTACTACGACAAATGTTTATATGTCCCATATGAGATCTAAAGCAACTTCCGCGTGTTACATAACAATGAAACGAACTATCAAAGATTTTTTTAAAAGCCATGCGTTTTATAGTATTAATGAATATATGAGTACAGATCTAATAAATTTACCCAATTGTATAAATAGACATTCCATTTTTTTTTATTTAATTATTATGACATTGAATTTATTGGCGATGCAAAGATTCTAACTAGCGCCTCTAGTGTCAAAATGTGAAGCTGTCTAAGAACGACACTGACAGTTTTCGTAACAATTAACGTCAGGGAAAAACATAAATAATAAATACAAATCAGATATAAACAAACAAAGTGTCGTTCGTAGACAGTTTCTAAATTTCGCCGCTAGAGGCGTGCGGATAATCTTTGCATCACCAATACTTCCTGATTCTATACTTGTGTTAAATAATTGTATTGTTTATATTGATTCCGAATAGTAAAACTTGACTCACCTTGTATAACGGCCTGTGTTATAATTTTGGTGAAATAAATAAATTGAAATTGAAGAAAGGCATTCTCACCAGATCTAGTAGCGGCCAAGAAGAACGCGGACACGAAGAAGATCATCTTCTTGGAGATGGCGGTGCGGTCGAAGATGGGGGGCAGGATGAGCCGCACCAGGATGTCGGTGATGGCCGTCATGGACAGGCAGAACGCCGTGTCGTCCATGCCGTAGCCGAGGTTGCTGATGAAGAACGGCGTTAGCATCCTGGAAAGATAGGTTTTTTTATTTAGTTAGTTAGTTAGTTGGGGGGGGGCCTGATTTTTCCGCACTTAGACTAAAAAGGTGGTCCATTGTGCGTGGGGCGCTAGTGTAACCAGCCCAACTCCGACCAAAAGCGCAGAAGTTTCCTGGGGTCTTCGCAGGCTTCTCGGAGTGACCTTGGGTTCTTAAGGATTTCACGTCGCTGTGCTGTTACTCCCTCGCATTCCAGGATGATGTGGGCAGCTGTTTCGTCTTTGTTTAGGCATCCTCTGCAGAGAGAACTGTCCGTGGATCCCATGTTATAGGGTTTTTTATATTTTTATTGAAGTGAAACTTCTTTAGAATCGTTATGTTTTCAATCCGGATGCAACGGAAAAAACGACAGGTAAGCCAATCTTAAACGCTAACAAGGTTAAGCAACGTTGCGCGACGCCAGCACTTGGATGGGTGACCGCCCGAACAAAATCTTTTTGCACAGTATGTTTTTTTTTTAATTGTCTAATTCTTAAAGCCTTCATTTTACCACAATCTCACCTGATATACAGTGACGATGTGGTCTAAGATGGAGCATGAAGTCCTAGAAGGTAGGCTTCTCCGGGCCACATTACGAAACACGAAAAAATCGTTTCACGCACTGGCCCAGCCCGGAGGGCGGTAACAAGCCGCGGCCGAAGCCTACCACAGTTCACTTGTAAGGATTCAAAGGGTTAACACTTACGGACGTGAACAGAAAAACCTCCAAAAGGTAGGTAGGTTTATTAAGGTGGTCTATGTACACTTAATTATGCAATCAATCAATAAAACTTTAATGTGCACAACATAGAAGAAAATAAAATACAAATTAATTACAAGTACAATGGGTGGCCGTAAATCTGAATAAAGCTGTGTTGTTCTATTCGCTTGTCAGCTCAGTTTAAAACATTGAAGCGAATTGTGAAACAATGTTATTTCCTTGATAATTTTCGTATAAACAACTTAGTTTTATTAATTTTAAGCTGTCCAAGTTCTGTGCATCTAAGGAAATAAATGTATTGACTTTGAATAATCTTTCAGCCTAATCTGAAAACTTTTTAATGAACGAGCGTTTTTTATTGTTCCAAATGTTAAAATTATAAAAACACCTTAATTGTAATAAATAAAAAGATGAAAAGCTGCGTTGATTTATTAGTTTCTCGAGTCAGTGTTTAAAAACTTGCAACAAACTGTAAAGACAATATTATTTCTTAAATCATTTTTATTTTTTTCATTTTCTATTAATTTACATAGACGAATTATATTTTTTGTTACAGGATTGGCAAAACATGTAGAACACTTTTTTTTTAAAACTTAATACCATGTATACACTCATGTTTTATGCAAATAAATTATTCTTATTCTTACTCTTGTCTTATAAACTTTGAATTGACCTGTCCATGTATTCCCTGCGCTTTTAAGGATATAAACGTTTTGACTTTGACTTAGTGACGGGATGCATCTTATTATTATTATTGACTGCCTCGGTGGCGCGGTGGACGAATGTACGCTTGAGAGCAAGAGGTAGCGGGTTCGATTCTCGCCGAGGGTAAAATTGTTTGTATGTTTTGTCCTTGGTCTGGCTGTTTTATAGGTATAATAAAAATATCTATACATGTATGACTATTATATTAAGTACATCAGATATCTAGTACCCGTAACACAAGCTTAGAATAGAGCTTACCACGGGGCTAGATGTTGTTGTGTAGATTGTCCGGAAATAATTATTAACATGTTGTGTGCAACACATAGTTACTAATGTTATTCTTTTTTCTTTTTTGTTTTTTTTATCTCATATATTTCTAGTATTTAAGAGAATTGTTTTTTTTTTGTATGTGTGAAATGTTTTAAGTTAAGTTTGGTTAGTCCGCAAAATCTGATCTGATAATTTCAATATTGATCTCCACGATAAAGGCTTCGCCTAGTGTAGGAGATCGCTGGTTAATATGTATGTAAGTACTGTAATTTTCTGTTAAATAAACATTTTTTCATTTTTCATTTTTTTCATTTAATGTGAGTAGTAGAAGTACCTAAACTGCAGTTCTCCGCTCCAGAACAGCGACAGTCCCAGGAGGAGGTTGAGGAAGGACCAGTCCTTCAGCAGGTCCAGGTCCATCATGTCGATGAACTTGCGCACGAAGCTCTTGGGCTGTTCCACCTTCTCCGGTTCCGGTTTCTTGATGGCTTTCATTTGGATCGCGTTGTCGCCGTCTGCCGTCTGCGAATACAAAATATCTCAATATTAAAATTAGTATTTTTAATATTAATTCACACAACATATAAAAACAGATTAAATAAATAAACTGTGCTGTTATTTTGAAAAAAAAAGGAGAAAATGAGGAGTTTTCTTTTTATAAAGTGGGCTTACATTTATACATCTAATAAGTAATAACAGAGTTCATTATTTTTTTATTTTTGTTCAATGGGAAGATTAAAGCATCTCTCCTCTTCAATTATCGTTCCATCACACACTCAATAATATTAAGTCTTCTTTTTAAATAGTTTATTAAGTTCGGTAATATCATTTTTGTAGTGCACACATATAGTTATGGTGCAACATAGATCATAGGTTTAGATATAAATAGTTTAGTCATTAATGTTGTTATGTGTTTTGTGTGCCTGATAAATATATAAAATGAAAAATGAAAATGGGCTTTCGCTTCGTTGAGTTTGTTGTCTGAATTGCTCTCTCTCTCTGCGTCTTACAAATGTTCGATCAGGTCACGTGTCGATCTGACGATCTAACGCGAGTTATAACTAATAGAGTGAGAGCCAGCGCCTGCCAGACAATCAAATTCAAATTACGTTCTCAAGAATTAATATTTAAAATGTTATAGGGAAATTCCGTTCAATAATATAAAATTATTCTAATTTTTTTTCAGTTATGATTATTAAATAAAATAAATCTATTCCTGTATATTTTATATTAATATTGAAAAATTATTGAATGATAACTGTCCAGTAATATTCGTATATTATTTTTATTAATTATAAAATGTAAATTATATAATTTGACGTGAGAGAGCTGAGGTACTGCACGCCTTGATTGCCTGATACCTACTGCAAGCACCGTTACTCCAGGTTCGTAACCCCCAAACATTGTTCCCTACACCAGTGAGAACACGTGAAAAAAAATTCAGCTGTTATACTTTAACGTAGGTCTGGCAGGCGCTGGCTCTTAGGCCATATATACGTACATCTAGATAGAGTTGTAGATAACTGCCCGTGAAGTCCATGTTGGATATGTTGGATATGACGGAGGCCTTCCTGCGGCGCGCCGCCTCGCTCATGCTGCCGCTGGACGTCACCCGCGGCATGGCGGCCACCGACGCTGCCGTTGTAAGACCTGACATCAAAAATAGGAGATTAACACACGTCTTATTTTGTATTTATGTTCATTGGTGTGTGTATAGTTCGGCCGTTAATGCCAGAGAATGCGTTTGACACCTATCAGTTAGTCACGACTAGTGATGGGCAACATAACATAACATAACACTGAGTTCGTTACCGTTTCTCCAAAATGAGGCCGCGTTATTTTTAAGATTATTTTCTTTTTAAATTGGCGGAATCATTTATAATTTATATATTTTAGTATTTATTTTATTTAATCAAGTACTTATATTACAGGAGTACGTAAATAAACCTAAATGTTCTTTGTACTATGAAATAAAATACTTTTTTTAAATATCAGTAACTTGTATTATAAACTATGCACGATGATTCATCTCCCATCACTAGGTAGTTTGGCATGCCCATTAAGTATTACAATCACAGCTATTGTCTGTACTAATAAGAAATTCAGGACTTCATAGGCGTGATTTTTCTGACATCTGTCAGGAACGCATTCTCTGAAAGGCCGAACTAATAATAGAGAATTTTCTATCTAACTTAATAAAAACGAGCGACTTAAGGTGTAAATTATATGGATTATAGAAGATAAATCGATAAATTCAAGAGTTTATGTTTACCGCAGGAAAATGCACAAGTACAGGCAGCTCCGTGGCGTGAACAGCTAGGTAACTAACCTTCAAAAATATAGGCGCGTATTTATTTCTTGCTTTATTTTATCTGAAGCATGTTGCTTTCAAGTTGGGTCCCATTTAATTTTACACAAAATAAATTTAATTATATAAAAAAAAAAAATTTTACGATCGGTAGTTCTCGAGTTATTTCCGATAATTCTACACTAGAAGTCTAGTGATTTGTGTAAAACTGTTCTTGTTTAGATTATTAGATTACTTACTATATAATTTAGGGTTGCCAAAATCCTGTAGCGACTATTCTTGTTTAGATTACTTACTATATAATTTAGGGTTGCCAAAATCCTGTAGCGACTATTCTTGTTTAGATTACTTACTATTTATAATTTAGGGTTGCCAAAATCCTGTAGCGACTATTCTTGTTTAGATTACTTACTATATAATTTAGGGTTGCCAAAATCCTGTAGCGACTATTCTTGTTTAGATTACTTACTATTTATAATTTAGGGTTGCCAAAATCCTGTAGCGACTATTCTTGTTTAGATTACTTACTATATAATTTAGGGTTGCCAAAATCCTGTAGCGACTATTCTTGTTTAGATTACTTACTATATAATTTAGGGTTGCCAAAATCCTGTAGCGGCTTATCGCAAGTCTTGGCGCGCGGCAGGCCGACCGTGCGCACGGAGGGGTGGTTCATGTTGCCGTGCGAGCGCTGGCTCGTCAGCTTCGGCAGGTTTTTCTTCACGAGGGGGTTTATCTCAAACTTGTCCTCTGCCTCTTCGTCGCTCTCTAGTATACACTCCATTTCCTGAAAGGTATTTGTTAATTAGTCGCAATTATTCAACTAAGGGATACGGGGCTTCTAAAAGCATCGTAGTAACCGTTTCCACGAGCGAGGAAGAAGAAGAATAACAAAAATCTAGAAGATATCTATTATTCATTCTTCTTTACAGAAATACAACAGCAAGGAAGGCCTTTGCGGTGCGAATGATGTAGTTCTATGAGAGTTTTGGAGGTTTTGTCTGTTCACGTCCGTAAGTGGTAACCCTCTGAATCCTAACACGTGACCTCCGGGTGGTGCTAAGAACAGTCTCTGGTGGGAGGCTTCGGCCGCGGCTTGTCACCACCCTCCGGGCTGGGCCAGTGCGTGAAGCGATTTTTTCGTGTTTCGTAATGTGGCCCGGAGAAGCCATCTACCTTCTAGGTCTTCATGTCCCATCTTAGACCACATCGTCACTTTACATCAGGTGAGATTGTGGTCTAATGAAGGCTTATACAGCATAAAAAAAAAGAATAGCTTGGTGCGAGTGCAGTTAATCCACTAGATAGGATAGTTTAACTCACTTTAACTGGTTGCAGTTCGCAGTCTATGGGCACCTCCTTGAGATGGCGCTTCACGGGCTGCAGGAAGCAGGCGCCGAGCACCGCGTGGAAAGCCAGCGCGCCGAGGATCACTACCGACCATCTGCAAACACCACCACACTCTATAGATCTGCTATTGCACATAATCTTTATAGGAAGTCACAAACTACAGACTGTGATGTCATCCAATCAGGAGCAGTCTGTAAAACAGCGTTGCTTCGATCCCTCTCCCGGGGAGCGGAGTGGCATTAAGCTGAGACTGCTCCTTTTTTGGTACATGGCAGCACAGCCTGCCAGCTAATAATCTGTTTGTGGTTTTTATGTTAATTTTCTTGTGTCTGTTTGTTTATGCTGTCTACTGTGCTGTTGTTTGTTAATGTACCAAAATAAATGTATTTCATTTCATTTTATAAAAATAACTGTGCGTCCCGGGTCACCTGACGGAAGTGATAACATAAAATACGAAACCTACCCTTTAAAAATAAAATTATTAAAAAAAAAACATTTATTCACATAGACCTTGAAAAGCGTAACATTTTTGGAACTCCGTCACCTGTGGTAGCTTAAAGCTGTGTTACAGATGAACAGAAACTTCCTATTTAGTATTTATGTTGTATTCAATAATAGTTTATTTTATTGCGTGAGAGAAAGGGATGCAAGACATACTGGCGCCTATAAATAATTAAAAGTGACGAGCGTTAGTAACGAATCGCTTCAATCTCGCATCTGGATGTTTATCTTTTGTTATCCGAAGTAGCGTGCATCATTGTACTATTATTTAGGGGGAGTCTTAATGTAGTCTAAAAAGGCACACTGAATACTCAAAGGAAGTCCTGCAGTCCTAAGTACCAGCAGTGGGAAAATAAATAGGCGTGCTTATGCTATGCGTTACACTTATTGTACTAACATAATACAACTCTGTCTCGGAACATCGGGTCTGATTTGAAATGACAACATTTTAGAAGACGAATTCTAGAAATGACTAAATTTTTGCTCCTGCCTATCTTCTGGTGTTCCCTTGGCCGGTTCAACAATGATGATGCAAAATAACGTCTACAACGATGGTCAATCGCACACCACCAAGCCAATCTCGACAGATTTATTCATTTATTTTTAATTAAACTAACACAGAAAAAAAAAACAATTATGTACTTTTAAATATATACAAACTAAAATTTTTTTTTAATGTTTTTAATAAGTGATAAACCTCAATTTGCAGGTTAAACTATTTTTAATTTTTTTATGCAGAAAAATTAAGACACATCCGTAAACTACGTATCGTACGTAGACTATCCGTATTACGGATGTGTCTTAATTTATCTGCATGAAAAATAAAAAAATAAAAAATAACACTAACTAAACAAACATCCTTTCATTCATTCATCACTCACGCAAAACCTCAGGCATACCAAAATTAAACTCTTCCATTCATCTGCGAAGATATCGCAGTCCGGGTTCTGGTCGAGCAGTCTGAGAGTTAGTTACCTGAAGCCGTACTCCCGGAGCAGCAGTTTGACGAGCTGCGGCATCACCATGAGCCCGAAGCCGGTGCCCGCCATGGACAGCCCTACCGCCTGCCCGCGCTTCTTGCTGAAGTAGTGGTTCAGCGACACGAACGATGATGACGAGGCTAAGTTAGTTACCTGAAGCCGTACTCCCGGAGCAGCAGTTTGACGAGCTGCGGCATCACCATGAGCCCGAAGCCGGTGCCCGCCATGGACAGCCCCACCGCCTGCCCGCGCTTCTTGCTGAAGTAGTGGTTCAGCGACACGAACGATGATGACGAGGCTAAGTTAGTTACCTGAAGCCGT
This sequence comes from Gymnoscelis rufifasciata, assembly GCA_929108375.1. Classification (NCBI taxonomy): domain Eukaryota; kingdom Metazoa; phylum Arthropoda; class Insecta; order Lepidoptera; family Geometridae; genus Gymnoscelis; species Gymnoscelis rufifasciata. The sequence goes on along the minus strand of OV815302.1, from coordinate 1,829,349 downwards.
ACTCCCGGAGCAGCAGTTTGACGAGCTGCGGCATCACCATGAGCCCGAAGCCGGTGCCCGCCATGGACAGCCCGACCGCCTGCCCGCGCTTCTTGCTGAAGTAGTGGTTCAGCGACACGAACGATGATGACGAGGCTAAGTTAGTTACCTGAAGCCGTACTCCCGGAGCAGCAGTTTGACGAGCTGCGGCATCACCATGAGCCCGAAGCCGGTGCCCGCCATGGACAGCCCCACCGCCTGCCCGCGCTTCTTGCTGAAGTAGTGGTTCAGCGACACGAACGATGATGACGAGGCTAAGTTAGTTACCTGAAGCCGTACTCCCGGAGCAGCAGTTTGACGAGCTGCGGCATCACCATGAGCCCGAAGCCGGTGCCCGCCATGGACAGCCCCACCGCCTGCCCGCGCTTCTTGCTGAAGTAGTGGTTCAGCGACACGAACGATGATGACGAGGCTAAGTTAGTTACCTGAAGCCGTACTCCCGGAGCAGCAGTTTGACGAGCTGCGGCATCACCATGAGCCCGAAGCCGGTGCCCGCCATGGACAGCCCGACCGCCTGCCCGCGCTTCTTGCTGAAGTAGTGGTTCAGCGACACGAACGATGATGACGAGGCTAAGTTAGTTACCTGAAGCCGTACTCCCGGAGCAGCAGTTTGACGAGCTGCGGCATCACCATGAGCCCGAAGCCGGTGCCCGCCATGGACAGCCCCACCGCCTGCCCGCGCTTCTTGCTGAAGTAGTGGTTCAGCGACACGAACGATGATGACGAGGCTAAGTTAGTTACCTGAAGCCGTACTCCCGGAGCAGCAGTTTGACGAGCTGCGGCATCACCATGAGCCCGAAGCCGGTGCCCGCCATGGACAGCCCGACCGCCTGCCCGCGCTTCTTGCTGAAGTAGTGGTTCAGCGACACGAACGATGATGACGAGGCTAAGCCTACGCCGAAACCTGGAAAGAGTTATTTTAATTAGCATCTTTGTCTGACTGCTTCAGTGGCGCGGTGGGCGAGGGTCTGCTTGCGGCGCTAGAAGTGGCGGGTTCAATTCCCGCCGAGGGTGAACTGTTCACTTTCGTGTTTGTATGTTCTGCAAGCACTTTTTCCTTGCTCTGGGTGTTTAATATGTATAGTAAAGATATCTATATATGTATGGCTATTATATTAAGTATATCAGATATCTAGTACCCGTAACACAAGCTTGGACCTTACCACGGGGCTAGATGTTGTTGTGTGAATTGTCTGGAAATATTTATTTTTATTTTAGTAGTTAGTATTCCTGAACAATATATACAGGAACGTTTAATATACAGTCCATAATTTAATTTCATTTGAATAGGGGATGTAACTGGAATATACTCGCGCCAGAGTTCACCACAAGCGTACACAGAGAGCAAAAGAGATTCTCGATATTAGGTTATCAGTTATATCTATGACGAGTTCTAAGAACACCAAGTAACGAGAAAAGAGTTTTTTGATCATAAAGGTTACGTTACGCCATAAACTCTTGAAAAAATAGGACATGTTTACTGAATGTGATAAGGCGCCTTATGGGCCGAATTCCGTGTGGTATTACTGAATTATTGAAGTTGCATTATGTGATCTGAATATTACATAATGTCGTAAGAATCGATTTCAAATTAACAAGTTACTCATTATTGAAGATAGTTTGGGAACCTCTGGACGGATCTTTAAAGAGCATCGAACATCGCTGGCCTGGCATACATACTCGACCGCCATTTTGAAAAAAATGTTATTCGTCGGCTAGTGATGAAACTCATGTCAATCGACAGAGTAAATGATTACAAACAAAAAGTGTTCTATGATCAAGTCTCATAAGTGGTACTGTTTCTGAGATATTAGGGTCAGAAAAAAGAAAAATAAAGTAAAGTAGAACATAAGCTCAGGAATTCTTTCTATAGATTTTAGACCCAAATACTGAGATATTTGGGTCTAAAAACTATAGAAAAATCAAATATCTCTCTCCTGTATTGCAATCAATTCAAACTTCGCTCAAAGGGGTCTCAAAATCTTTCGCTCTGCGCGGGAATGCTCTAACCACAAAGAAACCCAGCACCATATCGAAATTTACATTTTACCTTTGTGTTTTTCATTAACATTTCTCGGCGACTTCGACGACTTGTACCATACGCTAAGACCAGTCATTGTTTACAAATTTTGTGTTTCTTTTTATTCTCTACCCTAATTTTTTTAATCTTAAAATTATTGTATGTTGTTTTATATATTTTATAATTCATCTTGTTAAACTTGTTTTTATATAACTTTTAATGCATGTTTTTTATAATTCATTTATATGTACACTAGATAGTACTTTTCTGTAGTTAATAGCTTTTTATATTATACTCAGTAGTTTCCACTACTGAGTAGTTATTCCTTATAGTTGGTGCCTTCGCTCTTCCGAGCGAAGGCACCTAACACAAGTATTCTATTATTACTTAAAAGGTGTCTTCAACAATGTGAATTATGTTAAGCTTATCACTGAATAAAGTTATTATTTATTTATTGTATTTATATGTTATTTGATGAGAATTGAATATATTTTTGTACATGATATAGATTTAATATTTTACTTTGAAACTATTCGGAACTAAATAAACTTGAAAGTAAGAGATGGTCTCATACCTAGGGTTGCTTGTATTTAAATAGTTTAAACACTTTGTAACACCATTATATTCTGTTAACTTTATGTTTTCCTTCCACACTCTCACCACCATAACTTTAAAATGGCACAACCGATTTTCATGAAACATGTCTAAGAACACTCGCGCCAGACTCACCTTTCATATAAAAAACTAAATTGAAATCGCTCCATCCGTTCGGGAGCTATGATGTAACAGACAGACAGACAGACAGCCAGACAGACAGACAAACAGACAGACAGACAAACAGACAGACAGACTCAAACTTATAACAACCCTCTTTTTTGGTCGAAAGTTAAAAAATAAATTGAGGTTCTTATCGTAATACTTATAAAAAATATTTTTAATAAAAAATATATTTGTGTGAAAATCTTAGTGCGGTTAACAGAAAACATCTACTTACAAAGTTTCAACAGTATAGTTCTTATGGTTTCGAAAAAAAGTGGCTGTGACATACGGACAAATCTTTGACTTGACGGATCCATAAGGGTTCCCGTTTCTGCTATTTGGCTACGGAATCCTAAAAACAGCCTATTCTTATCGAAAATCTTAGACCACATCGTCACTTTACATCAGGTGAGACTGTGGTCGAATGAAGTGATACCAAGAAAAAAAAACATACTCAAAATACAAGCGTGTGAAGGAAAGAATCATAAAGAAACCCATTACCGTACATCCATCCATCCTGCAAGCGATAAAGAAAACTCCCCAACAAATACCTACATAATAACTACGCTGCGAACCTATACGTAGCAATAGTTATATATATAATTAAATGAGAATAAATCACTGATAGAAATGACTCACCGACGTATAGGTCAGGCGCGCGACCCGAGGCCTTACAGTTCGATCTAGAACAGTTCTTACTAACCTAGTAAGGGAACCTGTTTGCGTAATAACTGCTTGGGAGATGGTGATTTGTTTACATTTCTTAATTAGGTCGGACTGCAAATCGTTTCGAGGTTTTTACATCTCTGTCCCTCTTAGCCGTGGACTGTCCAAAACTGAAGCCTCTCGGATTTAAGATCAGAATTGGGCGTTGGCATACTCGTCAGCATGGTTGGCAGGTGGGGTTGGTAGCGCTGTATTTGTTGATGTTTTGTAACAAAAAAAATGAAGCTGCTCATCTTATGGCGAATTTCCCATGGTTCTACGGCCTCTGTGGCATTTACCTCTCATTATGTTAGATATATTTCATGGGAACTTTCCCCTACGGTACCCAATTATACTAATTTAATTCTGCATACCACTGTAGGCGCCAGCGGCGAGCGTCGGTATCTAACGCTTGGGACGTTTAGGTGTGTTTACGCGAACTAGCCGCGGAGCGCGACAACACGTGTTTAAAGCGCACAAACTTTTTTTAGAAGATAAATCAGTTGCGCGGCGAGGTTTGAACCCACGACCTCCGGAATGGAAGTCGAGTGTGCTCCCATTTAGCAAACACGGCTTTTTTTGCTATTATATCGTATAAAAATTCAGGATAAAGCCATAAATCAGACCACCAGCTTGTTTATAACAAATAAGTAGGTATATTTCTTGATTTTTAACAAATAACGTTTGCTTATCGCTTCTAATTCGTCACGACTTGACACCGTCTCACAACAGAATAGCTGCCCGTCATAACAATATCAAAATGACAGTGACGTTCCTATAAAACGCAAAAAAATAAATTTGAAAAAGTAATAGCTTTTACGACCAAGTTAACAATCGTCACTTAATCACATCTTCTCTTCTTTAGTTGCCACTTCATTACTGAAGGTTGGCAGTCAGCTCCTTAAATTTGTCTTTGTTCATGGCGATCCTGAACAGCTGTTCCACGGTTTTAATGCCAGTCCAATGTCGAATGTTCCGAAGCCATATGACATTTTACGTCCACCAACTCTGCGCTTTCCGGCAATTTTCCCCATCATCACAGTTTGTAATAGATGGTACCGTGGGTTACGAAAAACTTAATCACATACACATATAGTCACACAGACTCACCTCCTAAAATACTGTAGGTAGCCAGAATATGCGCCATGCTGTTGGCCGGCGCAGTCGCGAGCAGGCCGAGCGCGCACACCGCGGAGCCCACCACGCACACCTTGCGGTACGAGAACGTCTTGATCACCGGCCCCACGAAGAACCCGGAGAAGTTCACCACCGAGTCCAACGTGCTGGCGATGAAGGAAGCACCCGTCGTTTGCACGTTCAGGTCTAACAGTAAGTCTTTGAACAGGAGACCGAATGATGGCTCCAGGGAACGTGTGGAGAACTGCAATAGAGGAAAGGGGTGAATTAAAAAGTGTTCTATCATGTGTCAAGAGTCATGCAATAACTCTAACACGGGTGCATCAATCGTTGGGTTTTAATAATTCAGGATACAGAACTACACTAGAAAAAATTACACTCCAGATCTTAAGAGCCACTATAAAATATTCTGGTTCTTAAGATCTGGAGTTCAATTTTTTCTAGTGTAGTAGTAATTCTGTTGTTCCGAACAACTTCATTGATGCTTTGTAAAGATGATAAACGTATTGCACTGTGTCTGTAGGTGCTGGCAAATGATAATAATTAATGGAACAATACTTCTTGTGTTCTGATAACTTTAATATGACTTATTTTATTATGCATTAAGTCCATTAAGTTTGATTAATAGGTGGAATCAGTCAAGAATAATTTACTGACATACGATTAAACGCAAGTTCAAATATTATGTTTGCTTCAAAATTTATGAATAAAGCACCACACTACGAGTATAGTTCAAGTAAATCATGATACATTTAATAATTGTTGTGTGGATTGTCCGGAAATATTTATTCATTTATTTATTTAAAAAAATATTAAACAAAAATTCTACTTAGGTAACGAAATTAAATTATAAATATTTTAATTTAATTTCGTTACCGCGCCTAAAGAAAGGAAACCAAATGTATTTTACGTTTGTAGGTGTTTTTCGAAATCAAACATTTCACATGCATACATAAATATTTCCTACACATATCATTTTAACCGAAGGGCAGCCACTACTATGCACAAGCTTCCTTTAAAGATTACCAGTTATTATAAGGAAGTGGTCTGCATCCACCGTGAACCTAATATTGCACTATTACAAAATGCCACTCCTACTCATAATCATATCAAATCATTTAAATATTCTCCTAGCTGGCCCGTTCCGGCTCGGATGCGAAAACCTTTCTCTTGAATCTTTCTACCTATTGCTGACCGCATCAAGATCTGTAGACGCATTCTGTAAACTCATTTCGATCCTTACTAAGCTGAATCCGCGGTGAGTTTAAAGTTTTGTATTCTGTAAAACTCGATAGCGCCTGTAGCGCCTCAGTGACGAGCGTTCGAAGTGAGCTCGGTCACTTGAGTGATTTCGAGTTCGGATTCGATTTTATACAGAATGCGTCTGCAGTTCATTCGTTTATAAGCAATAGCGAATATAGGGGCATACATTATATCAGATGTCTAGTTCCGTAACACAAGCTTAGAGCTCACCACGAGGCTAGATGTTATTGTTGTGTGGATTATCCTGAAATATTTATTTATTTATACAGACACGAGAGACTTACATTTATAATAAGTATATATCATTTATTCGAGTATATATTCTACTAGCTGGCCTGTTCAGACTCTACCTATTGCTGAATAACGCTTAAAGAACCGTGCAGTAATGAAATTAACAGATGCGGTCTTGGATTTGCTTTAATTTACACATAGGTATAGAAATAGATAAATAGATGTAGGTATACATATTAGGTAAAGGTTAGGTAGATCGCGCTTTAGGGCCACCTAATGCTGTACTCTACGGTACCACTGAAACAGCACTACAGCCAGCATCCTGCGAGCTTCTACAGCATCATGCTGAGTTGAAACCGATTAACGTCTAAATATATTATAGTATTTGCTTTTATGTTCATTTTAATTGTAATTTCATTGTGTGTTTACGACGTAAATAAAACTTTTTCTGTTCTCTACATTTTATTATGACACGGCTTTGGCTTTCTAATGCAAGTTTAAGACGTACGTAAAAATAAACCTTATGATATGAATAAATAACAAAGGAAATTCAGCTTTATTGTCGACACGTTTCTAAACACATTGTGTTAGAATTTATTATGACCACCGTTATAATTCTAGGGTTTATATTTCTTTGTTTCAGGTAATATAATCATCTCAGCCAAGTTATAACATATTTATTAAAGCCAACATACTATTCAAAGACTGTCAATAAACAATAGCCACACAAAATGTATTGGTTTATTTCAGTTAATAATTAGACATCGGATTATATGCGTTTGTATCTTTGCATATTTATACTTACTTTGATTTTATTAAACAAAATTTTATCAGTGTAAAAATATGTTATAATCATTAATCAATCAATCAATCATCGACACGCTCATTTCAGTGGTTTGCGATGTTTTGCCTAGAACAATGTTAATAATTAATAATGTTAGTTTATTGTGCAACACTGGAAATCGGATCCCAAAGTATTTCAAAGCAAAACCTTATATTAGAAGAAATAGTAAATTTGTAATTAACTAGTAGAGCCCTGCGGTGTTACCCGCGTTACAATGGGTTTTCCCGTGGAATGACATATGCCCGCGGTAAACGGTCTATGTCCTTAATCATAGTTTAAAAATTGTTTTATTAGCATTTGAATCGCGTCGTCTCGTTAATAACCGAAACATATTGGAATTACATACAAATTTTCAACATATAAATGCGTTACGACTTTTAACAATGTATGAAGTATTCACAGATTGTTAAAAGTGGTAATACTTCATCATCATCATCTCAGCCGCAGGACTACCACTGCTGAACATAGGCATCCCATAATTAATTAAAGTTAATTCTGTAGTAAGCGACTTCAACCAAAGTGAACCAGTTTTCACTAAATGTCAGACTCAGCGTTTTCTAATCCGCGGTCTTCATTCGAGAACCTTTCGGCCCTAACGGCCCTAGGTATATGAAAACTTGCATCGTTAAAATATTACCGGCGGCAGTGCAGTACCAACCACAGTTAATTGACAAATTGACATATTTATTAATTGAATAGAACCCGCTACCTGAAGCGCCACTGTAGCAGCAATAAATCTCTATAAATAAAAATGAATTGTTGTTCGTTAGTCTGATTAAAACTCGAGAACGGCTGAACGGATTTATCTTTTATATATATCTTATATCATAGTCTTGAAATGTTCGTGGAGGTCTAGGGAAGGTTTAAAAGGCGAGAAAAAAACGAATAATTGCCGGGAAAAAAAATTGAATATAAACCCGTGCGAAGCCGGGGCGGGCCACTAGTAATAAATAAATATTTCCGGACAATCTACACAACAACATCTAGCCCCGTGGTAAGCTCTAAGCTTGTGGTACGGGTACCTACTAGATATCTGATATACTTTATATAATAGACATACACACATAGAAATGTTTTATTATACATTTTAAACACCCAGACCAAGGAGAAAGTGCTTGCAGAACATAAAAACACTTGACCTTCGGCGGGATCGAACCCGCTACCTGAAGCAGCAATAAATAGCACATTTAACGCAATTGTCTTTAGAGAAACAGTATTATTACTAATCACATGTGCACATTTGTGCCAGAAACGTAAAGTAACACTTAAACAAAGAAAGTTACGTTGGGTAACTAACTTTCTTTGTGTAATATTAATATACTAATAGTGCCCCGCGCCGACAGCAGTCTGTGTCGCGGCTGCTTTGAGGAAGAGGAGACGGTGGAACATGTAGTGATCCACTGCAAAGCCACAGAAGAGATAAGAAAGGAGACGGGGTTGAGTCGTCTCATGGACGCGAAGACCCCATCTACATCCGCAGACTTGCTCAAACAATTGGTTACAACACCGAAAGTCCTACTCCGCTACATCAGGAGTTGGGCTGGTTGGGGCCTGGTTAGGCGGGGGGACAATGCACAAAACACTCCCAGGCGAGATGTCAGTGCAGATCTCAGTTCCTCCACTTAGAAATAGAATTAGTGCCCCGCGCACTCGTAATGTTACTCGCGTTAAAATTGATTTTCCGCGGTATGTCATATTCCAGCAAAAAATAGCCTAGTCATCTAATTGGGCCAACTTTTGATTTAATATGTGTTGCAATGGACGTGCTACATATGAAATAAAATAAATAATAAATAATTCCGGACTAATCACACAACATCACCTAACCCCAAACTAAGCAGAGCTTGTACTATGGGTGCTAAGTGATTGATAAACTACTTACATAATTTTTTTTTGTAAATACATACATACTTAATATGATACATAGAAAAAACCCAAACCCAAAACCAGAAACTGTAGAAATAAAGATGATATTGAATAACTAACTCTGAATAAGTGTTTCCTTTACAAAACTTCTACCAAAGTAACGAGGTAAGATAGGGGAATACATTAGCGGACACCATCACTGCAAAATATAAGTATGTTCGTCGAAAACCTACGCAATCGGCCACATATCATTGTGAATAAATGTACTACTGTATGTTATATACAATTAAGGTCGTCAGTTGTCAATGAGATTAGGTACCAAGATACTCAAGTACTACTTACTTACGTGTAGATAGAATAAACTTGTACGGTTTCGTTCAATATATTCAAGTAAATTAAATAGGTATATTTTTGGTCAGAGGTTATTCGATTAGTATCGTATTTTTTTAGATACTAGCTTTACACGCCACGGCGTTGCCTGTGTTTTTAGATTTCCACGCGGGAACAACGTATAGTCCCGCGGTAGCGTAGGTACTGAAATATTTTTTCAAATCGGACTAGGCCACTTCCTGAGATTGAATGCGTTTAAACAAACTATTGAGCTGTATTATATTAGTATAGTCATAGAATATTAAAATGTAACAGAGGCGTTATGTAGAAAAGCCCATGAATAAAACCTATTATATAATAACTAGCTGACTCCTGCAAACGTTGTTTTGCAAAATGAAAAATAGATAGTAGCTGATTCTCAGACCTACTGAATACGCATATAAAATTTGGTAAAAATTGTACAAAAGTTATCAAGTTATCAAATTTTTAATCAGAAGCGCAGTTTTGGCCGAAGCCAAAATATTAAAGCGGGGACAGTGACTTTGGATTTATAAAACTAATCACGCTCAGCTATAAATCTGCAGAGTTTATTTACCCCGGAATGCATGTATGTATATATTTCACATGTAAACCGATTGTTAAAACATCCAAGAAGTTCAGTGGGTGGATTTAAGATTCGAACTTTGAACCTTAAGATATGCCTAAAGAATTTCTGAACGCCTTAACAAAAAAAATCGTTTCGTTAAATTGCGGTGAAATGGCTTATAAACTTGTATAAACGTTTATTATTTATCTTATTCTATAAGATAATGAATAAACCAGCGAAGACTTGTGTTGCTTGGACTTTTTTGATGTGTTGATATATAAATAAAGGTACAACAAGAAATAAGACTATCTATCTCAGTATCAAATCAAAATACAATAATTATGGTTAGGGAGGCGAATAGGGGAATTTTCGGCAATGCTCGAGCGTGGCAGTTTAAGATTTGAGAGATACCTTAGACCTAATAGAACAACCTTGTAAAGTATTTAGCTCTATATATAGTGACGCGCGCCTAGAATAGACGATCAGATTAGTAAAAAAATTAATCCGGCATTCTCGAGCGCGATTTTTTTAATATTTATTTTGAAGAATATAATCTAAAACTTACTAAAAATACAAAATCTGCCGGTTTCCGCATGACCGGAAGTGTGGAGGAGCCATTTCGTTTTCCTAAGAACGCGTTACGGCATATAAGTCGCGAACGATACATTTTACAAAAAAAAAGTTTAAATAAACAAAAAAGGTAATTTTATTTTACACAAAAAGGTCTCTAAAAACAAAAAACCAAAAAAAACACAAAATAAAGAAACCAAAAAACCTTTTTCGGTTAGATTAAGAGAACCCACCAACAAAATTGTCAGATTAAAAAAATATGCTTTCAGGATACCGAGATAAACCTCCCCTATGAAAATCTGACACGCTCGAGTATTTCAAAAATACTTATTTTTGCATTTTCAAAAATTTGTCGTAACTTATCGTCACGCCAAAATCGTCAGTTTTTTTAAAGGGAGCTTCCTTGGGGCCTACTTAACACCCCTTCCAAAAATCTGACGCGCTGAAGTAATTTTTTTTTTTTGCATTTTTGACTACTTTTTATGCCTACCCCTACCACGCAAACCGGCAGATTAGCATATAGTTGTGATCAGAGGCACTCGGGGCATACGTAGTATGAATATCTGACGCGCTCGAGAATGCCCAAGTAACTGGTTTTTTTAACATTTTAGAAAAACCGTACACGCCAAACCCACCGCTAAAATGGTTTTTGCCATACGAGCTTTTCTTTTCGAAATTATTTTATCTTTCGATTTTGATAGGTCTCGACGGCGCCGTTGAATTACGCCATTTAGCTACCTCGCCTCCCTAACTATTAGTAAACAATGACAAATATCAAGAGCAAATTGACACCCAGCAAATATAGCATTCAATAGAAATTGTGTAATTTTATACTGAAGTATCAATTGTTTGCATCGATGCATTGCATGTTTATCACTGTGGTGTCAGCAAAACCAATTAACAAGTAATATGACCATTGTGAAATCGGTCTCGATAACGAAAAAAACAGGATGTAAATAAGCGTTTGTTTTATAATAACGTGATTTTACAGGTGTAGTAAAATTAATCAGGTGTATTTAATTATTATATTATTCGCTTTTAAACTCAGTATAAAACATTGAAGACAATGTTATATTTCCTTGATAATTTTTGTTCGCTTTATTAATTTTAAGTTGATCTAAATATAATTATATTTTATAAATATTGACTTTGACTTTGAGAGAGCTAAAGAGGAAAGGGCTAAACTCGGGGTTTTTGTGCCCCAGAAAGTTTATTTATAACCGAAATTACTGGAAATCTTTGAGGGTAACCTATATCCAGAAGTGGACCTCCTACGGCTGAAATGATGATGATGACAATGAATAAATATAATCGTACACAGGCAGCCGAACAAGTAAATGTTTCGGCTAGTTATTATTAGTTTTAGTTTTGTATTGCTTAAGTTAGGATAATCAACTTATGGTTACTACACATTTATAAATTTGTATCTACATGTGGAAACTGTTTTTAGCTTTAGTGAAGTCACTTTATCCATATTAATTTATCTTAGTTATAAGCTTTTTGTTTCCCAAATAAATAAAATAAAATAACACCCAGGTAAGATTTTTATATAAGGTAAAAGTACAGGTAACATGTTTCCCAGGAATAAGGGTATTTTACTGGGAACTAAGGTTGAATGTACTAAACAGACTTGGAGATAGAATTTCTTTTGCACTTATATTAATTTGACGACCACGATCCTGCTTCTATACGAAGTTGAATTATTGTGGGGTGGAGCCGCCGACTGGGATCGCGTATTTCGGTTCAAAAGCGTGCTGTTTGGGCAATCGTACGTGTCTCCATACTTTAAAGGGCTAGCCATTATTTGTGACCTTGTGTACTTTGACATTGTTAGAATTTATTTATATTGAATCTTTATTTCATTCACTTTGACATGGTTTATTAATTTGTTATTGTTTATAATTTTTGATGATTTTATTTGATTATTGTAGGTACTAATTAATATAAAGTACTAGCTGACCCCAGCACACGTTGTTTTGCAAAATGAAAAATAGATGTTGGCCGATTCTCAGACCTACTCAATATGCTCACAAAATTTCATGAGGATCGGTCAAGCCGTTTCGGAGGAGTTCGATTACGCACCCCGTGACAGAAGAATTTTATATATTAGATTTATTTTATGTAAAATGTGACTTGTCATCATTATCATCATCACCCTTTTAACGTTCCCAATTCTGGGACACAGGGACTTCTCTCTCGGCGAAAGAGATTAGGCCTTTATTCACCACGCTGGCCAAGTGCGGGTTGGTGAATATTACATGTAAAGATAAGATAAAGATAAAAGATATTTATTTTTTCTACCATACAATAATACTAAAAAAAATTGTCACATGTCCTTCAAACTCTTTAAAGTTCTCAGAACATGCCGGTTTCCTCACGATGTTTGCTTTCACCGGTAAAGCACGTGTTTAAAGCGCACATAAATTACTCGAGAAGAAAAATCCAGAGGTGTTTGGCGGGGTTAAAACCTACGACCTTCGGAATGGAAGACGAGTGTCCTCCCACTTAGCCAACACGGCTTTTTGTGACTTGTATCTGTATGATATTAAAATAATGAATATTACCACTTTAGCTCTGTGGATGAAGGTCCCAGTACGCTTCCTCCCGAAGGCCTAGATTTTGTATACGATCTGCAATTTCTGGTTTCGGGTCTGTGTGTTTTCTTTGTTTGTATCATACATATCTATGTTAAGTGATGCTGTGTGATTTTGATAAGTCCTTAAATATTTATTTTAATGGTAAAAAGGGATGTGAGATTTCTTAGTAGGGTTAAATCTACTAGTATCTTGGGTTAATCTTGTTGTGTGTGTATCAATTGACTTGATAAGGAACTTATCACCAACGGGATCTCCACGGCAATCAACAGACGTTAATAGACACGGTTTTACTATGTCATATTACCGTGATAATAGAATAGGTACCGACCTATAACTTCGTAAGGTTTGTATTCTCTAAAAAATTTTTTTCAGTTCAATAATAATCCTTGTAAATATAAATAATTGACAACACGTAAAGTTTTAAATATATTAGACAACAGGTAAACTTTACTTCTAAGATACGAATAGTTAAATTAGCTTTTCGGTGTATAATTATTTATTTTTAATTTTGTATCTACGAATTTTAGATATACGTAATTTACGATTATCTTCTATACTAATATAATAAAGGTGATAGGTTTGTTAGAAGCAGCTTATCTCAGAAATTGGTCCGATTAGAATTTTCGTTTATTCATAGTGTTAGATAGCTTATTTATCGAGGAAAGCTTTAGGCTACTTTAAACTGCGAGAAAAAACGTTGTTACCGCTGGAAAATCCAAATACACGGGCAACCTCGTAGCGTGTAAAGCCATTAACGTAATAAAAACAAATCAAGCAAAAAAGTTATGAATTTTTTTCCACGAAAATACCCGTATGCATGTAAATAAATTACTTGTCATTACTTGGACCACAAAGAAGGTTTCGTCCTTTACAAATGTTATTTCGCAATATTTGTGCAACAGAAGCCATTTTGGGCAGGTATTATTAGGCCAGAGTTCAAGCGTAAACACATAAATACCCTAACAGGTCTCGCTCAGCTGTTAACAAGGTTTACTTACTTAATACAACATCATCATCTCAGCCGTATGATACACTATATATATTACTCACTGCTGGACATAAGGCACCCTGAATGACTTCCAATTATGGAAGTTAGAAGCGGCTTGCAATAACCGTGAACCAGCATATTTCACTAAATAATCTGTCCATCTTGTTGATTGACGTCCGACGCTGCGTTTGCGATTATCTAATCGAAGAAGATCGAGAATCGGCTACTATCTATTTTTCATATTGCAAAACAACAACAATTTTCCAATTGCTGGGGTCAGCTAGTAGGTATATAAAATTCAATAAGTAATTAATTTCTAAAGCCAATAGTGCGCGATAAAGGCAATTACTTCCAAAATGGCGTGCGTGTGACGTCACAGCTCATGAATCGGTAGAAGTTGTGGGACACATTGCAGTTTGTACTACTCAGATACGTCACAACACTATAAACAAACGTTATTTTGAAGAAAAACAATGCTAATTTGAATCACGTGATTCAAATCGGTATTGTGATATTTTATATAAATCGTCTATTATAAATTTTTAATACCAAAGGAAAACACGATCCAATTACTAAGATTTGTGCAAAGAAAATTTTTGTACGTAATTTATGTCATTTTTATGGCAAATTCTGTAAAAACAGTACACCCTAGGTAGTATGAGTTCATGTCATACTAATCAAATCTATTTCACTAAATAAAGTAGCAGTAGTAGTAGTTAGTATTATGTAATGATTTACATATTTCATAATTGAATGATAGTCAACTAGCCTATTGGTGGTTCTTTTTTATATCTGCATCAAATTCTATATCTGCATCTAATGTATCTGCTGGCATTGAGAAGTTCAGTGACCCGTAGATGTATTACATACCTAATTACACACGGTGATACACTTCATTGATTACATTAACCTCATCGTTGCGTAGGGCAATTCGATAGGAAACAACATCACAAGAAAATCTAAATCAGGGGAGGCTCTTCCGCTATCCTGATGACGGTTCCTTCTTGGGAACAAAAACGTCAGACATATAATAATTTCGTAAGCATTAACGAGATAAATTATCTTTTTTATAATGGAAACAAAATCATTTTAAAATGTTCATAAATATTGTATACAAAAAGGATACATTAAGGTTTAGTAACAATGGTCATATAGGTACAAAGGCGAGCTTAACCCTATAAGAGTTTTCTTGCAGCAAACCTGTGGTGATGAAGAAATTCGAAACAAATACGAGTAGGTAGAGATGCAGTGTACATACAAGTTAGGAATAGAGACTTAAATATAATAATAGTACATTTTGTTGTTTGTCTTATCAAATTCTTACTTAAATATGTATAATCATAATAGACAACACGTAATGCTTTCTTCTAAGACACGAAAAGTTAAATTTGCTTTTCCCGTCATCAATCTCATTATCAATATTACAAGCAGAAATTGACATCAGCACTGTCTTCAAACTCAAATATTTAAGAACCGGGCCCCATATATTTTAAGACAAATTGAATTGCACGGACAGTGAGGCCACCCACGCTGGTTCACAAATGGTATAACAGAAATCAAGATATACAGTGGTTATAATATCAAATGAATTTATGGACAAGAAACCTTGAAACGACACCCACGAAATCCAGACTTTCAATTTAATCTTATATATCGGAATAAAGATATGGCGATGGATAGGTCATGTTTTGCGTTGTCCAGACAGCCACAGCAATTTTTCTACATATTTGCCAAAATCAATAACATGGTTTTCAAGAACAAATATTTCTGTCTTATATTTTCCTTTCCATACTCACCGAAACTTTTGTTACACTTTGTATAGTGTAGTTCCTCGCTCGATAATGGTGGTCGGTGAGTTACCCGAATAAATCCCGTTTATCTTAATTAAGCCGTGTTGGCTAAGTGGGAGGACACTCGACTTTCATTACGAAGGTCGTGGGTTCAAACCCCGCCACGCACCTCCGGATTTTTCTTCTTGAGAAATTTATGAGCGCTTTAAATACGTGCTTTAACGGTGAAGGCAAACATCGTGAAGAAACCGGCTGTTCTGAGAACTTTAAAAGAGTTTGAAGGACATGTGACATTCACCAACCCACACTTGGCCGGCGTGGTGAATTAAGGCCTAATCTCTCTCGTCAAGAGAGAAGTCCCTGTGTCCCAGCAGTGGGAACGTTAATAGGGTGCTGATATGATGATGATGATGGTACTCACATTAACTAAACTAACACCAAGGCACACCATCCAGGCCCAGCCCCCGTCCGGCGCGACCTTCTTCGTCGTGGGACTCTTCACATCCTGACCTTTGCTCTTCTCCACAGTCATTTTCAGCCTTTGTCACCTCAATGCCTGCAACAATACAAAATATTTTGTCAATTTGCATTACAATATCGGGAGCGTGTATTGGTTACGATAACCTTTGGCGATCGATAAGTGGATGACCTGAAAACGCCAGAATATCATTAAATGTATCACTTGAAGTTGTGTCGGCGAAAATTGTGATAACAACCGGCGATTTATGAAACAAACCATATTCATCACTAAGGGCATAATTTACCATTAAATTATTCCGAGTAAAGTTAGGCAATGGTTAAAATATAGAGCCAGATAGCTCTTCACATAATCTAACCATTGACACGTATTATTGACAAAACGAAACATTGCTTAGTTTCCTCGGATTTTGTGAAAAAAGCCCTTACTCTATCGTAACTATGGACTCTACAAAAGTTCTTATCAAACAATCCCTATATAAAATACCTCTCCGTACAAATATTATAAATGCGAAAGTAACTCTGTCTGTCTTTTCCTCTTTCACACAAAAACTACAAAACCGATTGAAATGAAATTTGGTACACAGATTTTCTAGAGCCTGAGAAAGGACATATGCTACTATTTACCGCGGGAAAATGTCATTCCGCGGAGTAACGGTAACACCGCGAGGCACTTGTAAAAACCACAATAACATTTAAATATGGACTAAATAGTCGGTCGTCCAGCAGCGAGATGGCGTCAGCCCATCTCGCTGCTGTCATCGCTAAAGTCTCAGGACGCACCTGGATGCAATTGGCACAAGACCGTCATGGGTGGCGAAAGCAAGAGGAGGCCTATACCCAGCAGTGAGTGAAGTCAGGCTGCGGATGATCATGATGATGGACTAAATCAAGTCGCCCACAAAGAACAAAGGAATGCAGCATCGCTTACGCAACGAATCGACATTCGTCGATATGCGTGACCAACCGACAGCATATGCAAATAAAAACGTATCGACGTAACGAGACAAATGACGCGTGACTAATTGTGTGATTGTCCACACAACAGTCACGTGATCAATGTTTACAGCTACATTATCTGGATGAGAAGAAACACAACAAGTCTATCATTTTTGGGGCTCGGTACCGAATGGGTAAAACAGTACCCTATCTCAGCATCAGGCAGGCAGTACTCAGGCTTGGTTGTCTGTACAGCTGTGATAGATAGATAGAGTTGAAATTTTGGTGTATGAAATGATGTATTTCTGTTGCCGCTATGTCAACAAATATTAAAATAAATATTGCAGGACAATACAGCGTTATGGCACTTATTACTGGAGAACGGCTTAGCCAATTTAATAGTTAATGCTTTGCTGGATTTGTCTACGTCCGGAATAATTATAAAACTTAAAAAAATAAAAAAAAGCATTTCCCTACACAAAATGTTACCGCGTGTAGTTCCTTTTAAATATAGAACCGTATTATGAAACTGAACGCAACTGAAAAAGGCTGTAATTTTTTTTTGCGTGCGTCCTTTTTTAACCCCCGACCAAAAAAGAGGGGTGTTATAAGTTTGACGTGTCTGTCTGTCTGTCTGTCTGTCTGTCACCATAGCTCCCGAACGGATGGAGCGATTTCAATTTAGTTTTTTTTGTATGAAAGGTGAGTCTTGCGCGAGTGTTCTTAGACATGTTTCATGAAAATCGGTTGAGCCGTTTAAAAGTTATGGGGGTGAGAGTGGGGAAGCAAAACCGAAAATCTGCAAATATACTAGTGTGGGGTATCAAATGAAAACGCATCGCGTCCACATTACATAATATTATGTTGTTTTACATTTAAGGAAATTAAGGCATTGGAATCGGGGGTTTTTCTTAAATTTTAAATTTAGATTTATTATTATAATTCAATTCAAATCATTTAATTTGTTTTGAAATGAGTGATTGAAAAGTACAAAGGAGTGAGTGGCCGTGGAGGTGGGAGAGGAATAGGAGTCGGGGTAATAGTAGGAATACGACTGGGGTGGGATTAGATTAATGTAAATGGCAAATTAACTAAATAAACTGTAAAATCACACACGGAACCCTCGAGTAGAGCCTATCTCAATACTTATCGGATGCATTGATAACGCAATGATTGTTGTTTCGGCATCCGAGCATAAATTAAATAGATACTCGTAGATAGACGCGAGGTCATGTGCGTAAGAAAAGGAAGGGTTATCAGTGTGTTGTAATGAAACACGCGTAGTTGGTTAAACACTGAATTTATTTCCATAGGTATCTACCCTCACATTATTGCATAATAGCTAACCTACCCACATTAAGTATATATACCACATCTTTCCCCTTATAGAAAACAAAAAATAAAATACATTTATATTCCCTTCACCAAAACAAAAATAAAGAAATAATAATACAATTAAACTAAACACCAACAATAACTAATATTATAGTACTTATAATCTTTATATACACTTTTCTATAAATTTCTTTGAGTTTTTAATATTTGTGACAAGAAGTAACATTAATTCTGTGTAATATACCTACCTACAACCAGGTATAATAAAGAGCTACACAGCCTGTTATGTGCCGCTAATCATCGTCAATCGTTCCAAAAAAATTATTTAACATTCGAGCCGTTCTCTCTTTAGACCTCGTCGTCTCACAGACTGGCGACACTCTTGATGGGTCGCAGTCACTAGTGCCCAGAATTGACTTAGGCCCTGTAGTTCCTGCCTGAGACTGCGTTGACTCCGTTGACTGTTGTTGACTTACCTTAGATTGCCTGCGTCTGCGAATACCTGACCTCGACGAGAAAGTGGGCGATTGCAGACCTGTCCGCTTAGTACTTCTGGGTAGGTTTTGTGACAGCACACTCCCGCCGGCAGTCCCGCGCGCCACCAGCTGTGCGCGCGTGCGCCGGTACCCACCGTGATAGTCCTCATGTTGTAGCGGCGGCTGTCGGTGCGGGCGCGGCGCGTGCAGCGCGCACGTCGCGCAGCCGCGCACGGCGCGCTCCACCGCCTCGGACAGCCCCGGCCAGAACATCACCTCGCGCGCGCGGCGCAGGCACCGCTCGATACCGAGGTGCCCCTGGT
Source organism: Gymnoscelis rufifasciata (assembly GCA_929108375.1). Classification (NCBI taxonomy): domain Eukaryota; kingdom Metazoa; phylum Arthropoda; class Insecta; order Lepidoptera; family Geometridae; genus Gymnoscelis; species Gymnoscelis rufifasciata. The sequence continues at coordinate 1,810,074 of OV815302.1, read as the reverse complement.
GGACCCGAAACAACATTTCTTCACGAAGACCGCGGGGAATGAACACACGATCACCTTCAAAAATTATTCCATCCACGTTGTGAAGCTGCTCACGATAAGGCCAGAATATGTTAACTTTCTGATTAACATCGCGTCTATTTTTAGGCCAACCCTGCATCTTCTGCTCGCTAAAGGGTACATTTTCTATAACGAAACATGCCTGCACCTCCACTTCATTCGTGACGCGTTCGTGCATTAACTCAGTTAGAGGGGCTCGCGACAAAGTGTCGGCAATATACATGTATTTACCGGGAGTATATACAACTTTAATATCAAACCCCTGGACCCTCAACATCATGCGCTGCAGACGAGCCGGCACCGCGTTGAGAGGTTTGGTGAACAGCGCCTCGAGCGGCTTGTGGTCCGTGTGCACAGTGACGTCAGACCTGCCGTAGATGTACTGCCTGAACCGCTCCACGGCGAACACGATGGCCAGCATCTCCTTCTCTATCTGAGCATACCTGGTCTGCGCACTAGTGAGAGTGAGTGAAGCAAACTCGACCGGGTGACCCTCCTGCAGCATCACCGCCCCCAGGGCCACGCTGGACGCATCCACCGACAGGACGATGGGCGCGCGCTCGCAGTACAGCGCCAGCACCGGCGCGGAGACCAGTGCTTTCTTCACTGCCTCCACCGCTTCGCTGTGTTGAGCCTCCCATGACCAATCGCTATTCTTTTTCAGCAAGGACCTTAAAACGTTCACACATTCTGAATAGTTTTGAATGAATTTAGATAGATAATTTACCATCCCTAAAAATCTCTCCAGAGATTTTTTATCAGTAGGATAAGGCATTTCTGTTATAGCCTTAACTTTTGAACAGTCCGCTCGCATTCCGTTTGCGTCAAAAATATGACCTAGATACGTAATTTCCGACACACCGAATTTACACTTACCTCGATTGAATCTAACACCAATTTCCCGTGCGCGACTTAGTAAGCTTTCCAACCTTCGATCGTGCTCCTCCTTAGTACTACCCCAAACGATGACGTCATCAATAAACGACTCCACTCCGTCAAGATCTTCAAGATGTTGCCGAAGCTTCGCGTGAAAAACCTCAGGAGCACAGTTGATTCCATACGGGAGCCGTAAAAATTGCCACCTACCAAATGGAGTCGAGAATGTACAAAGGTCAGCGCTGGCATCGTCGATTTGCACCATCCAGAATCCGGTGCGCGCGTCCAGCACGCTGAACACGCGCGCGCCGCGCAGCCGCGCCGCCACCTCCGGCGCCGTCGGCAGCGAGTACTGCGCGCGCCGCACTGCGCGGTTTAACGGCCTGGGGTCCAGGCAAACCCGGATGCCGCCATCTTTCTTCAAGATTCCGAACGTGCGGCCGGGCCGCCTTCGAGTGATAACTCAGTCGGAGGACGCGCGTGTTCCATTGTTTATCGCTCTAAACATCAAACACCAAGTAATACTCAATCTGTATCACACTTTCAGTGGGTTGATTGCAATAAACTGTCCCAAGACAATTAAATACATCACCGCTGTCACCATGTTGTAATGAAACACGCGTAGTTGGTTAAACACTGAATTTATTTCCATAGGTATCTACCCTCACATTATTGCATAATAGCTAACCTACCCACATTAAGTATATATACCACACAGTGCATGCAGTCAAAATTATACAAGCTGTCGAATGGCACGGAACCCTCGGTAAACGAGTCCATCTCATACATATCTCTATAGAGATAACGAATTGTTTCGGCGACCGGCCGGTGAAACAGGACAGATAGACGCGAGGTCATGTGCGTAAGAAAAGGACGGGTTATCGATGCATGCAGACACCACGTGCGTGTTGGACGCGGGGTACACGTGGTATTGCGGCTTCACTTGGCGACCGGTTTATATTAAGATCTGTGCCGTTCGCGATTAAGGGCTTGGATACTAGTCTAGTTGTAGGATCTCCGACTGAAGGACAATGACTTTGTTGATATTTAATAAACCTATTTATCTTAGTAACTTTTATAGTATAGTCTGTTCGGCCCTTTTTTTAACTATTCGTATTCGTAAACATTACAAAAACATACTTTTAAGAGAACTAAAGTTTTGGGAATCAGGCTCTTGAATATTTTACTTATTTATTCTTATCTCCCCCTATTTTCATACATACTAGTGGATCACCGATAGTTAAAACTTGACTTGCCATGTAGGTATCAAATGAAGGAGATGGAGTACCTATTAAAGTAGATTTATCCTTAACTGAAACAAGTGTTTAAAACACAGAGTTTACTACTACAATTTAATAAATAATAAACATAAAATTAGTAATCCCAATGAGCCCATTACGTGTTCAGCTGTTATACCGCGTAGAACGTCTGTTACCTACATTAGTTTATTTATACACACTACTGCCCTGGTTCTTATAATCTCTATAAACGACCGCCAAATAATGGCCATGGTGATTAAATTATTATAATTACATTTGGCTGATTCGCAAGTCATTGATGCATTGATTAATGTTTTTAATATATTCTATGAGAACAGGTTTATCATTACTTTTTAAGTTATGATGGTTTTTAACAATATTAAAAATTGAAACGGGTAACACACCATGGCTTGGCCAGTTTTGTTGTTTTCCGATATTTCGACGTTGTTTCAAGGGTCATGTAGCCCTACCATGAGTTGCCACTAATGACTGTTGGAGGTAATCCCATGCATTTGACAGATTATTAACAACTAAAATTTTATATTTATCTGTCAAATGTATGGGATAACAACATTTATTGTAATCTCCAACAGTGGTAAGTGGCAACTTGTGGTAAGGCTATTTATCACGTGAGTCGTGTGGATGCCTTTTAATTGTCTGCTGTGAGAAATATTAACTGTCGTTATGTTAAAATCTTAAAAATGAATCACCGGTCACAAGCCTGGAACAAACATTGTTCCTAAGAAGTTACAGATGATATTTTTTTATGTTGTAATGAAAAAGGGCGCATGAAATCGCTGGAAAATGCTAGCCTTTTCAGGCGACCAGGAATAGTTTTTTAGATATAATAATTACATAATTCACAAGCTTAAATAGTACCAAAAGGTTACGGTGATGGCGCAATTCAAAAGATATAAACGTCCGGACCAGAGGACTTTGGACTTTGAAATATCTATATATAATATTGAAAGCGGATGAAAATAGAGAGAATGAATTGATACTAACTGGAGGAAAAACTTACACACATGTCTAATAACATAGTTTAACGACAACTTGTGTTTCTAGACAGCATTAAAAGAAAACCAAGGCTAATCAAGGTGATTATAATAATAAAGTACAATTTACGTAAATAAGTCTTGCGTAAGCACCTATATGTTTTAAAAACGTCCATTGCAGTTTAAGAAAACAATATATTCTGCGATTAATAACTTTAAGGTAATTAAAATGTTTAAAGACTAGGCACTTTTCAGCTATATTTATTTGACCTATGTTTCTTACATCTACGATATCACTCAGTTCGATATTATCAAAGATTCTAAAAAAGTTCTATATCAAGAAGGTAATTTCAATTAAACACAATAACGCAACTAAATATAACTTTTCGACAGCTGCACTGTAGAACACAACAATATAAGGCAACCACGCCTTTTCTTAAATATAGCTAACTCGCTCTCAAATACAAATGTTACATACAATAAATGAATATTTTAATGTGAATAATTTAAGAACACAAACGATCCTAATATTCACGTAACTATTCCCAACTCTCAAAATAAACGGTACTCAAACATTTCGGATGAGTATCCGTAACTACAACGTAAAAACAATTGTTTCGGCGTACGGTATAACGGTTATCGTCATCTTCCTGACCTTATTACCACCATTACGTGAGTCGGCACAACATGTTTGTTGCCCTCTCTCACCCGTCATCTCAACACTCACCCCTTTCTTACACAAGAAATAGAATTATTCTAAAGTCAAAAGCACTTTTTCAGTAGGTAGCACTCAGCTGATTTGATCTAAAGATAGCCGGCAACGTCCAAGGTGGCCTCGAGGTGGGTATTAATGTCGCCGGCTCGTCAACATCTCATGAATAACCCCGTTTTATCCGTAAAAGTATAAAACCTCCGTTTCGTAAACATCGCTGAAGTCGCGTAGGGATAATTTGCGCGAGAAATTTAGTTATTGGAGAAGAGAATTTAAAGTTATCTGTAGGAAATTAGGACACTAAATTTTTTTTTAAGAAACCTTTTGGATTCTTCTTTTATTTCTTTTATTAGCTTTATATATAGCGTATCATCTAAGATAATGGCACCGTACGTTCACAAACCATTTATATATGGAAAAACCTTCTGATCATTCAACAGTGAATAAGTAGTTTACTCAAACGGTTTTAGAAGCATGTGTTCATAATAAAAAACTTATTTGAGTTTCCATGTGTAAGATATCTTTTGAATGCGCCATCTTGGAAGTTTTAAAGTCCTCTTATAATGAATTTTAGTAATTTAATTAATCATTACAAAAACCGTTACAAATTTCACATAAGAGGAAGAAGTACAAAGGGCGGCTTATCGCTTAAGAGCGCATCAAATCTCGTCCAGGCAAACTTACTTTTCTCCACGCATTCGTGAGAAAAGACAGATGATAACAGCCATTCATATAACAATATCATACCTCTATAGCCATTTATATAATCCTGTTAGGCAAGGTTTACCTTTAATGATATATGTTATTTAAAACAATTACTGTTTTTAAGTCAAACAAAATTGTCAGTACTCATAACTTGGGTTCGAAACCTTCTCGGAAAATTTAGCGCAAATATCTGTAGTTAAACAAGGCTGCAACCCGACCTCAGATGCAGGGACGCGTTGTGGATGCCGTTATTTCTTAGAAGACGTTTCCATTACCCTTGATGTCTTACAAGGAAAACCTTAGGGCTTGTCTGTTTGGTATTTTAGTAGGTAAGCAAAATGGAGATTGGACGTAAAGTCAAAGTAGAAACATTTATTTTCATAAAACTTAAAAATAAATTAAAATTAATTGTCAGATCAAATTAAATGATTAAAGTAAACTAAAAAGTAAATCATGGACATAAGATTGTCTTGGCAGTGTTTAAAATTTTAAACACTGATGTTGTGAAACGAATAGAACAATACAACTTTCATCTCTTTTTTAACCCCCGACACATAAGGAGGGGTCTTTATAAGTTTGACGTGCCTGTCTGTCTGTCTGTCTGTGTCATTATAGCAAAAACAGATAAAGCTATATCAATTTAGTTTTGCAAATATACACGAGTGGGGTCTCAAATGTAAAGTCACATCACGTGCACATTACAAAATAGCATGACTTTCTTCGTTTAAGGGGACTAAGGATTTGGATTCAAGTTTTTTATAAATGTTTAATTTAGATTACATGTTCTTATAATCTTTTGATAGAAATACTAATGTATGGCGGTTGGACCAAACACTTCACCACCAACCTGTACCAGAGCCACGCTCGTTATTTGGTATGTCGGATGGTGTTCTTCTTAACCCGACAAACATTATTTATAACTTTTATTCACAGACTCTAACGTTATGTTAAAGTTTAATTGATGTATGTTAAATATCCTTACACTGGAAGCGAAGGTTTATCCATAATCGTTGTGATTGAAAACGGCCCACTTAAAACAAAGTTGAGGTTGAATGCAATGGTTTTAAGGGCACTGGTGCTTTCGTAAATGCCAGGCATTGTTATCAAAATACCTTGATTTTCAGCTGCAGAAATCGGCAATGGCAAAAACTTCTTGTTTTAATAATAGTGATAGAAAGCTATTTTATACTGGTGACCAATCCAGAATAAATTATACGTGTAACGTTTCTCGTTGACCTAATTAATACAACTATCTATTGCTGAAAACTCCATAAAATATGAGTAATATAACTATCACCAGATAAAAAGTTTGCAGTTTGCAATATTAATTATTATGTGACAAAAAAACAAATTAATCTACCCTAATATTTATTTTGGACAAACGGAAATCTGCTGTTTAAATAGAATATAATAGAAATAACAATACACACGTAATGTAAGGTAAAACAAAAAACCTATCATGCGTAATGGGCGGTTTTATTGCTTAAAGCAATTTCTTCCAGACAACCTTGGAATGGAGAGAATATTAATCAGGAAAGTAGCTTTCTGCATTATTTGTGCCCATAATATTAAAACAAATCTCTTTAAATAACACAAAAGTCTAAGCTTATGAGAACAAACGAAATATGATTGCATTTAAATTTCAATAAAGGTTTATGCAACACGTAATGTATTACTAACTAAATACGCGCGATACGTAGTAAAACAAAGAGTATGTTATTAAAACAATCATCATAATTAATATATCCTCGCTAAGTCTCATCAACAATTGGAGCTAATTGTAGGTGACCGCAAATGTAAACATTTACGGGAATATTAATTATATTTTTAACGATGTGCCAATTTTCATTTCCTCTTTGAACATAGAGACTATGCAGCTAAAGTTAGGTACGAGTGATAATTATAGAACCCATATTGTAAGAAAAAAGTGCACCAATAAATTGGACCATTGTACTATACTAACAACAGTAGTAAGTAGTTGCAAACGTGATATTATTCGGAGTACTCGAGCACAGTAAGAGAATATCTCTTATTTTATGATAGATAGCTGCCCCTTCTGGCTTTGCTCGGATACGAAAACCTTTCTCTTGAATCATTCTACCTAATGCAGTTCTGTAGTTTTTGAGTTTATCCCGAACGTAAAGACGAACAGACGCGACGGTGGAATTTAATCTACAATACGTATAATATATATAGATAAGCGTTGTTTCACTCACAGTTATAGATCATATTGTCACTTAACAGATATTAAGTGACAATTCCTTTCCGTGAAGACTTTTAATTGGCTTCTCATAGTTATATCCTGTTATGAAATCTTTGTTAATAAGCTGTTGTTTTTCCGTATAAACAAATAAATAACTAGTCATGTATTACTAACAGCCGAATGTGAACCGGTAAAATTTGGGTTTGTTTTTTTTATGAGTAATAGATTTTTTTGTCCACAATCTCACCTGATGGTATGTGTCGATGTGGACGAAGGTGGATCACATAGGTCTATTAGGTACCTACTCACTCTTGTCTCAAGGCATTCAGAGTTCCCAAGTTGTTGTTATTAGGAAATACAGCAGCAGAGAGCGAATTCCAGACCTTTGCCGTGCGAATTGTAAAGGTGGCTGAGAATCGCTTCGTGCGAGTAAACGGAATATACACTAAATTTAGATGGTTCTTTTTTCTTGTTCTGGTGTTGGCTCGGCGGCGGCATCTTGGGCATGACTGCATCCAAAAATTAGAGAAGCCGTCACGAAGAAGGGTCACGTTGAATACACAAATACACATGCATCTCGTTTTATCAATTCGGCAAAGGAATGTAGGATGCCGCTAGAGAATTCACATGAAGAAATTATTATGAATTTGCTATGACGGATCATAGCAATGTGAAGATTAATAACATAGTTCGTGAATTTGAGTGTTTCCGTCTAGACTTAGGTTTTAAATATACGATAGTAAAATATATTACGGAGATAAAATACGAAGAGTATATTCGACGACCTCTGTGGCTCGGTGGGCGAATGTCCGCCTGAGGTGCAGGAGGTTGCGGGTTCGATTTCCGCCGGGGGACCAGATTTTGTACGATCTACAATTTCTGGTTTCGGGTCTGGGTGTTTTATATGTATCATATGTATGTATTTACAAAAAAAATGTACCTATGTAGTATATCAGTCACCTAACACCCATAGTACAAGCTCTGCTTAGTTTGGGGTTAGGTGATGATGTGTGATTAGTCCGGAATTATTTATTTATATTTATTAAATTGTCAACGGCTTTGACCTAACCAAAAAAGCATTTAATATAAACACTAACTTAAATATTATACAGGAAATGGGGGAGGATAATTATCGGGCTACAAATAATAAACTAATGAAATTATCAACACTCCACTTCACTATTATCCGTGGTCTGGGTGAAAATATATATGTATGTATATGTCTATTATATTAGGTGTATCAGAAGTCTTGTATCCGTAACACAAGCTATGAGCTTACCACGAAGTTAGATGTTAGATAGATAGATAACTCTTTATTGTACACCACAAATATAATACAAACAGCAAACAGACAGTTGTAAAGGAACACAAGACATCATCAGAGTACAAAGAGCGGACTTATCTCTTTGAGCGATCTCTTTGGATGGACAGGAAAGAAATAAAAGGACATAGATAGTGGCGTAACGTAAAGAAGTAGTATAACAAGGAGAATAAATAAATACCAAATAAACTATTGTAAAACTATTGAAAGTAGATGTTCTTGTGTGAGATTTCCAAAAATTTTTGAAGTGAAACTTCTTTAGAATCGTTGTGATTTCAAACCGGATGCAACGGAAAAAACGACAGGTAAGCCAAACGCAGCTTAAACGCTAACAAGCTTAAGCAACGTTGCGCGACGCCAGTACTTGGATGGGTAACCGCCCGAACAAAATCTTTTAGCACAGTATTTTTTTTTTGTTTTTTTTTTATTCACCTCATTCTTTAGTCGATTTACTGAAGTTTCACTTCTATCGTGTGTGAATCACACACACACCTTTTTTTTTAATTAACAGTTATATTTAAATAACAAAAAAAAATCAGCATGTCAGTGTAGGTTAAACTATAAAGAAACGCATTTTAAAGCACCTAACTATTTATAGTATTCCGGTACCCAGCAACAAAAACCTCGCAGCAACTGCCTGTCTCTCGGACGATAACCCACGATGATGTCAGAACCAACAAAAAATGTTTTGAGAAGTTTTTATACAAACAAGTACAAGCACAAATATATATTATGTTACGTTTTGTGAATACGAGGTCCAGTAGCTCTTTATAAAGAAACTACTGTTACAAGACACGGCCTTGTCCGTGTTTTTTCGATTATACCGCGGTAACCACGTATATTTCATATTTAAAAAGTAACGTTCCTCGATAAATCCGCTATCTAACACTGAATACAATTTTCAAATCGGATTATTAGTTTCTAAGAACACATCCTTAAACTTCATAATATTAGTATAGATCATAACAGGGCTATTCTGGAATTCATAGGTTTAGCAGAAAATAAATATTAAATTATATACAGATGCAACAAAAAATTACGTGTGCATTTCGGAACGCCTGACAGAAGTGATAAATGATATGTGCATATTTATAACGTACAATAATCACACATTATATGCACCCTGCGGCGTTACCAGAGTTACAATGAATTTTCCCGTGGAAAGATATATTTGTTATGTGTTAATTTAGATTATAATATAATTGACCATTGTCGCATTGGCGTCAAGCTGTAATAGCAACGTTCAAGTGTTAAAATAAATAATATAATCCATGTATGTATTTATATAAAGAGTTTAATTGAAAAAAGGGTTTCAATTAAACTCTTTATATGCATTTGACCATAGAAGAATAACAAACTGCTAATGATATGTAATTATTTCAGAAATAGTTATTTGTTTATAACTAACATATATACAAACGTTCGAGTTTATAATCCTAGTAAGATGTAAACATTTATAACGAAGTCAAGTTCTATAGAAATAAACGCTTTCATAAATTACAAGAAAATTAGTTCCAGTGGTTGGATCATATTAAATTATTGGAATTAAAATACTATAATAATATATATATAGTACTCTTAATAAGCTACACAAACTGTTATAGAATATCTATCTACATAATATTATATCTCCTAGCCTCATAAATTAAAAGAAAATTAGTTCCAGTGGTTGGATCATATTAAATTATTGGAATTAAAATTGTACTCATAATAAACTCTCGTCCAAGTCACACTACTCAAAAGACGTGTCCACTATTTAGTTTAAAATCTTCCTGAACCGTGCATACGATTATAGTTCTTAATTGTTCAGTCTAAAGTGCAAAACCATAAAAATTGTGCGTGGCCAATAATACATTTCAAAACTGTTACGCTGATGACTACACTTCGGGACAAAAAAAGGTACAACAATTAAAATGTTGCATACTCCTAGAGCAGGTCAGTCTGGTACTTACTCATCACAACCTGACCTTACAAAGGCTGACAATGAAGCTTGTGATACTATTAGGAACGTCAACTTGCGGAAACGCCGCAACCCTGACATGGATGTGTCACTGATGGATCTCCAGGAATCGTTGACAAAATCTTTTAAGATGATGCTAACTGCTGAGATTTCAGAAATGAAGGAGCAAAATGCTCAAATTCTACAAACTAATGCTGATATAATTAAACTACTCCAAACAAATGCAGCTGATTTGCAAAAGGCAAATGAGAAAATAGCCACGTTGGAAGTGGAACAGGCATTAACACTACAGAAAGTAAATGATTTGGAGATCCAACTGCACGAGATACAAAGACAACAGAAGATGAAAATAGTAGAAATCAAAAATATACCAAGAAATGAAAAAGAGAATGTTAAAGACATCTGTGCTAAGCTCTACAATACTTTAAAACTTCCTAAATTACAGGAAGACCCAGTTATATTCAGAAAAGGAAAAACAACGAAATCGCCTATAATTATAGAGTTTAATGATATAAAACACCGTGAAGAACTAATTACCGCTGTTAAAAAATATAATATCGGGGGGCTACAGAACCTGACGGCAGAATGCCTGGGATTCAAGGATAATCAAGCAAGAATCTATGTATCTGAATCCATAACCTTCCTGACAAAACAAATCTATAGAGAAGCAAGAAATCTTATGAAAAGCGGCTTATACAAGTTCTGTTGGATTTCCAAAGGAAATGTTTTGGTGCGTAAGGATGAAGGTGATCCAGCCATTGTAATTAAATCACTCTCTCAATTAAAAAGCCTTTACACTAAATGACTAACTGTAGAATTAGTTCAATTTGAAATCATTATTATTTATAAGTGTGTAGTTCTAAGAAACTTGGTCCAGTTAATTTTGAACTTGAATATTCTTTATATTATTTGTATTTATTATTATATTTATCTGAATACTATACCATCGATATATATTTATTGTTTCGTTTCTAACATATACTTATTTCCATTAAAAATAGCCAGACACTGCCACAATTTAAGTCTAATGAAGATATTCCTAATTTTTGTAAAATATTGCAGTACTTCAAACTCCAATCACCATGATTTGATTATTTTAAAACTTTCCATAATTTTTAATAATGGTTAACAGAGTTTTAGATGCTATTGTAGCCGACGTTGATAAAGAAATCAACGCCGGCCCGTCATGTTTGGTTGGAGACCCAATCGACTTCAATGAACTTAATTCTGATCATAGTTCGTGCCTTAAAATTATCTCACAAAACATTAGGAGCATTACTAAAAATTTTGATGATTTTAATGTACTAATGATGCGTAGTGGGTTACATTACGATATTATTATTTTGACGGAATGCTGGCTATCAAACTGTTCTAATATACCTTCGCTACCTAAATACACAAATTATAGTACACAAAATCATATTAACCAAAATAGTGGTGTGGTAACTTACGTGAGTAATTCTTTAACAGGTATTTCAGTACATGAACCAAATGTATCTGATGCTGACTGTCTAGTTGTTAACATAAATAGTGAGCACGTCTTTGTATGCATTTATAGGTCTCCGTCTTTTACATCAGCTACAAATTTCCTTAACTCACTGGACAATTTGCTGCATAGTTTAAGACACGTTTCAAATATATATTTGTTAGGAGATTTAAATATTGATATATGTGCTGAAAGCAATGACCCCAAATGTGAAGAGTATCTGGATCTCCTAGGATGTCATGGTCTTTTGCCGAGTCACGTTTTGCAGACCAGAGAAAAAAAGTGCCTTGATCACTGTTTTGTTAAAAGTAGAACCAAAGTTAAGACAGCAGTCTGTGATACAACAGTAACTGATCACAGCTCTGTATATCTTTCTATTCCATGTTCAGATAAAGTTATTTTTAAGAATGATAAAAAAGTCCATACTAAAATTAATTATGAGAAAATTGCAGAGTTGCTTAAGGTTATAGATTGGAGCGTCTTTTTTCTAGAGGACAATCCTGATAAAGCAACCGACTGGTTAGTAAGCATGTTGAATAACATAGTAAAATCTTGCACTACGACTTACCGTACATCAAATAGAAAGGCAATCAATCAACCGTGGGTTACACCAGGGCTGTTGAGGTGTATGAGATTCCGAGATACACTTCATAGGCGTCATAAAAAAACACCAAATGATAAAGACTTAGCCATAACATATAAAAGATATAGGAACCATTGCAACAAAATACTACAAAATCTTAAAAATGAGTTTAACAAAAATGAACTATCTAACAGCAAAAATGATATGAGAAAAACTTGGGATGTTATAAAACGCGTTTGCGGTATTAAAAATAAAAATAATAATAATCACAGTTCTAAAGAACTGTTGCAGTCAAAACAAATAATTCAGGATTCGTTAGATTACGTTAATGACTATTTTGTAAATGTTGGTAGTAATCTAGCAACAGATATCTTAAATAAGATGAATCTTTCTGAAAAACAATTGGTTCAACAATATAAACAGGAACATTCAACTCTTAAATCATTTGCGTTATTACCAACCAATGAATCTGAAGTAAGTAATTTAATAGCAACCTTAAAGAATACGTCATCATCAGGGTGGGACGGTATTTCTTCAATATTTGTTAAGAAATTTTCGGAACAATTGTGTAGACCATTAACTCACTTATTCAATTTATGTCTTGAAAAAGGTATTTTCCCAATAAAATTTAAAGAATCAATTGTTATCCCAATTTTTAAAACGGGGAACAGAGACAACGTCTCTAATTACCGCCCTATATCACTTCTTCCAACTTTTGCCAAGATCCTGGAAAAAATTATAAATAACCGACTCGTCAATTATCTGGAAAATAACAAATTAATTTCATCTAACCAATATGGCTTTAGAGCAAATCTGTCTACTGTTAATGCTATAGAGAATCTTGTTTTTGATATTGTAGATAATCTAGATAGAAAAAAGAAGTGTATTGGTGTTTTCCTGGACTTGGCAAAAGCATTTGATACTGTCTCTGTTCCACTGTTGCTACGTAAACTAGAAGATTTGGGCATACGTGGTGTACCTCTGGATCTCTTTACAGATTATCTCACAAACAGAACCCAGCGTGTACGAATTGATGAATATGTAAGTTGCAAGCGATCTATAAAATTTGGTGTACCTCAAGGCTCTGTTCTTGGACCATCTCTATTTTTAATTTATATCAATAACTTGTGCAACATTAATATTCCTAACTTAAAAATAACTACTTTTGCAGACGACACAGCAATCATTTTTAAAGAGCCTACATGGGCAGAAGTATTTGTCTCTGCTGAAAAGGGAATGCGTGTTGTTATGAACTGGCTAAATTCTAATCTACTTACACTAAACTTAGATAAAACTAAATACATACCTTTTTCGATACAAAATGACTATCAGCCTAGTGCTAATTTGCTGAAAGCCCACACGTGTATTACTGATATCGATAGATGTAAATGTAATTGTCATACAATCTCCAAAACTGATGAAATTAGATATCTTGGAATTATAATTGATAAAAATTTAAATTGGAAACCACAAATACAAAATTTAAAAATGAGACTCCGCAAATTACTTCCTATATTCAAGAAAATTAGGCAATTAAAAGATTTAAATACAAATAGAACAACATATTTAACACTATGTCAGTCTATAATGAGCTATGGAATAACAGCCTGGGGAGGTTCCAGGAAAACCAGTCTTCTGAGATTGGAACGCTCACAACGTTGTATACTAAAGGTTATCAACTTTAAACCCTTTAGGTACCCCACCACTGATCTTTATAGAGAGTTTAGAGTGCTTACTGTTCGCCAATTATATCTTAAATTTATACTAACCAGACAGCACTCGCAACAAATGTTTAATAGGGACACCCAACGAAGGAAGCATAAGATCTTTGATGTACCCTCGTGTAAAACAATGTTTGCACAAAGTTTTGCACATGTTTTAGCGCCGTTTGTATATAATAAGATATGTAAACAAATCCCGTTGTATCAGAAAAATCGTTTTATGTGTAGAAAGTCCGTTGAAGAGTACCTATGCAATCTTAACTACAATGAAACAGAAAGTCTTCTCGTTAGGCTAAAATAAATAATTGTGTGGTAAAAAAAAAAAAATAATAATAATAATAATAATAATAGTCTATTTAATTTAATTATTATATTTTTATATATATAAATTAACCATAAAGTATATAAGTGTATAAATTGAAAAATACATTTTTTAATTACATATAATATATTTAACTAATATATGCAAAAAAAAAAAAAAATAATAATTATAATAATAATAATTAAATATATATTTAATAATATATGTAAAAACTGTGTTTTATGTAATACTAAATCTATATTTGTATGTATCATAATAATAAGTAAATCAAGTTAAAATTATAGTAGGTATATATTTTTCAATAATAAGCTTTATAAACGTCAAAGCAATTAATAAGGACCAATTTCATTTCATTTCATTTCATTTTCATTGTTATTCAGTTTTTATTTTAAGTTGTTAGTTCTTACTTTCATTTGTATAAGTTTAAATAATTTTGCCCTATTTCTTTGTCACTAAGTGTAACTGCGAAAGACAATGGCCCGAAGACAATAGAAAAAAGTCACCTGATCGGATCCTATTGTTCCAAAGCAATGCGCTCTACTTACAAGATTTCGTACACGCTAATATGACCTGTATTTGTATGGGGCGGGAATCATTACTTTGCCGTAACACAGTTTCGACTAGCACGGGAAGTATTGCATCTCTAACCGTTTAGGTACCGTCATTTTAACTTAAATATTGTACAAAATTAAGTTAACATAGTTTTTGTTAGATTATTTGAAGAAATATGATTAACTAGTTTAGTTAAAATAAAAGTGTTTACTTATATTAAATGGTAATTCAAAGTTTGCATAATTTTTGTTAACAAGACACTTAATTATATATGTACCTAAGCTATGTTTTGTAAAATGATAAATAAATTATTCTTATTCTTATTATTCTTATTATTCTTAATAAGCTACACAAACTGTTATAGAATATCTATCTACATAAAATATATATCTCCTAGCCTATAGTTATTTGACACATTCGCATTGTCGTCGATTCTCAATGGGAAAGGATGGGCTTCTTAGCCATTGTCTCCTGTGTGAAGAATAGCCAATTGACATTATTACTGTCACAGATACACCAGAAAATCAGCGCTGCTCAGCGTGACTCACGGAGGGTGGCTTTAAACTGAGGCTCTTAGCTCTCAAACATTGTGATTGGTTTTATTATGTAAGTTATATTGTTTTAATTTTAGATAGTTAATTTATCTATTATTTTGACCGGAAATATTTATTTATTATCTTTAAACAAGGCAGATAATGATGAAGAAAATTTTGATAACATTTGTTGTTGCATTGAATTTTTGTTGCAATGTCAGACCGACGTGCATCGCTCCATTGTTTTTTCAATAAGGCTGTACAAATAATCAAGCAACAAGTTATATATATTAGAAGTAAATGCTCTTGTCTTTACAGAAACAGGTTAATGCGTTTACTGGTCATTGTAGGCGGTATGCCTTACCTTAGAACTTAACCATCTTGCAAATTTTTGAAAGACTTTTTAAATGATCATGGCTTTAGCAATATTATGACTTAAGACGGGTAACATACCTACCATTATTTCACGGTTTTTAGTTTTCCGATATTTCGACGCTGCGGTGTTGCAAGCTCCATGATCACGGCAATAATTCATAATAGTAGTAATAATTATTGCCGTGATCATCGGAAAACTCAAAAATTGTCAAATCATGGTATACATATTACCCGTTTGAAGTCAATATAGACGATGTAGCGAAGTTTACAGATATCAACAATAGTTTAAATATTGCCCTATACCTATATACAATCAATGACAGATGACAATCAACAATGTAGGTTCTATACAAGCCACTAGGGCTATACAGGAATTCTTATACAAGTAATCTTTGTTCTATATGATCACGCATGCCAGTTATGGTCAAAGTCCGTATCTCAGAACGGCAACGCTACGTGCCGAGGCCCTCGTGATGAGTTTCGATTTGGTCAATTAGAGTGCATGCATTCAGACCTGCACGTGACAACCATCAGACCATGGTTTACACTACCATATTAAACGGACTTAAAATGTCTTTATTTTCATGCATTTGACTATAGTCAGAGGATAAAATAAATTTAAATAGATAAATTTGAGATGGGTTTGCTGAAACTATTCAATTTAGAAAAAAAGATGTAAAAACCGTCAATATAATTTTATGTAAGACCTATCCATAGTTATGGGATAGATAAAAAAGGATTTTTTTGGCAATTGACTATGGAACTCTAAAAATCGATCATAAATCGAATGGGACTAAGAATTTTAGAGCTGCGTTTCGTTATCTAGAGACCCTATAGAAATTTGCCTTTTTTATCAAATTTAACTGTCTTGGACTTGTTTGGGACCCGAGTTGCTGAAAAATAAACTGGTATCTATTACGGGCCGTTTCACCACAGCAGAAATTAAGGTAGGTATACCTACATACCTAGAAACCTACATACCATACACAGAAAGTTGCAGATCACTGTAAATAACGAAATCCTTGACAACTTCCTAGTAATGACTATATCATCATGCCGACTTCTACAAGCGCCGAGCCTTCCAAACATAAATAAGATTAAGAGATATTAAATAAAGCCATGCACTTATACGCTGTCAGATTAAAATGCGTTATGAAGATAAGATATTTTGACACAAGGTCTACATCATCGCTATTATTATTGTAGCCTCTCGAAATGATAGTTATCTAATGTGAGGTGATAAAGAGTAACGGATTATTGTGGAGAATTCTTCCTTGAGATCACTTAGCATTAGGTACATGAGGAGAAAGCTGTAGAGACTACACGGGGACATTTATTTGCTAATGCGGTTTCAGTTTTAACACGGAAGTCAGACATCTAAGCTATATCTTACTGTCCTACTTATATTACATATAAACGCCAAAGTTTGTGACTGTAGAGAGATCTAAGTGTGTGATTGTTGCTACGTTTAACCTCTAAAATACCACATTTTGCGGGAAATAAGAGAATGATTTTCTATTTTGTGTGATTGATATAATAAGTAATGGTGACATCTGTCATTCCTACGACGGTGTCCCCTAAGTTAAAGGTTTTAACTACAGCGTTGTGCATACCGCCACAACTAATGTTGTATCTTTGCGAATCTAATGAAAGTTTTCGGTAGCCAAAATGTATGTATGCTCTGATAACAGTAATACCTATCTACGATATATACTATAACTTCATTAATTTACCAAGACTATGATTAGGGGTCTTGGCCAATAAACAAATACTAAAATCTACGGTATCACAACTTCTCAACAACCTCTGAAGCCTTCAAAGTCACGTTCAAGAAGTTCGCCTAGAGCTCCCATTTACAGTAATTGAAATGCTAAATCGCGGTCAACTGCCCACTTCACTTGTCACAAACAAACACTATTGTCAGCGTTATCACTGATAAACATTCACAACATTTCACAAACTTAGTCACGAGGTGTCGATAATGTTGCAGATATTTAGTACAGAGGGGAGTAGGTTAGTTATCTATCTAGATATGGATCACGATCGCGTTTGATGGCAATTTGATGATGAGCACACTTTAAATTGACAATATTTTGATAATAACAATGCGATGTGCGTCAATATATTGTTGTTATCAAAATATTGTAAGAATGAATACCAACCTACCGTGGAAACTTAAAGCCGACTAGCTGTTCGCCCGAGGCAAAATAATTCATTTTCCTACTGCAAAAAGTAGCGTTCTTCCTTTACTAAGAAAACAGCTAGGTATTATGTCCGTGCCAAATTTGATCCAAATCGGGCTTAACTCGCAATCGATTGATTTTCCCGCGAAAAGTAGCCAATGTATCTTATACTGTATTTTCTGCAATGTCTCAGATAATTTCTAGATTTAAATCCCGACCTTGGATTTAAATTAACTGAATAAATTTTTATTTAAGAATGCATAAAATGCAAGGGTCAGTAAAATCAAAACATGAAAAAACGTGCCAGTATTGCATAATATTTGCGAACTGAATGTAAATATTATGTTGCAATACTTTGGCAAAATGCAATTTGCGTCACGTAGAATTTCGTAACTAAGCGGATTTGACATTTACATGGAATTTTATTGCTATTCCAATTCAAATTTTGTAAACTGAAATATCACTGTGTTGTGACTATGTGCCAGTAGGTACTGATACATATAATTAAATTTTTGGAGGCTACAAACAACCTTTATGTCTTAAAAGGAACTTGAGATTCACAAAGAATAAATAAATAAATATTTCCTTACAATCCACACAACATCATCTAGCTCGTGGTAGCTCTAAGCTGGTGTTACCGGTACTAGAAATCTGATATAACTTAATATAATAGACATACATAATATGTATAGATATTTTTATTTATACATATAAAAACTAAAAGACTCAACAGGGCAGAATCCTTCTATATAAATCAACATACCTATACCTAGAACACGAATGACAAGTGGTCATCTAATAACAATGACTGATGAAAGCAAATTAAATATCATGTGATCCAACAAGATACAAGCTTTAGTGACCGGAAAAACAAACAGCTGTTTTGTCAGATAATGTAATGATAATAAAGGTGAATGGTCCCTGAAATGCTACATGTTTACACTATCTACCTTGCTGGTGTACATTTTAACTGCATTTAATATATAATTTTAAGGAATAAAAAAAATAAAGTAGATTTTAAATAAAACAACCCTAATCAGGGTTGTTTTATTTAACAGAACATTAGTTACCTTAAAAGTAAAATGTCATACTATTTTGTAATGTGCATGTGATGTGCTTTCATTTGGCAGCTGTTGTAAGCGCTATGATCAAGGCTTAAATGTTGAAAATTTCTGTCAAATTATGGCATTTTACCTGTTTTATAAAGACAACATAAGATAAAGCCCACTCCTATACAAATATTTAGTCAAAAGCAAAACTTGCTCCATAAATTTAAATAATGGAAATCATCAGTTAATGAAATTTAGACACCAGCAAAGCACTGGCAATTGTTAGTTAATCACGGTTTCATGTATCACATCTTAGAGATGACAATCTATAACCTATTTATAGTTGTTAAAATGATAAGTATTTAATAATTTTGTATGAAATAAAAATATAATTTATTTATCTAATGGACACAATCTCTGGCTCACAAAATGGCTCTTGGATAAATTTAATTTCTATCATGAACAATAATTTAATGCAAATTGAAAACAGAGTCTTGTCTAAGTAAAGAAATTTGATAAATATGATCTCATACTAAGCTGAGGATTTCATGTACAGTTTATACAAGTTTTGCAATATAGACCACTAAAATCATTTAATAAATATATGAATGGAGATAAAGTTATGTGGATTTAGATGGGGAACTTCTAGACATTGTTTATAATTATGTTTTAAACAATTTCACTGAAATTCAGCTTGTTGGGACTTTATGTAACTTCGAATGTCTAAATTGACCGGACTATTAAATACCATTGAAATGAATTTGCATTCAGCTATGTAGGTATATAACAGGAAAGTGATTGAAAACTGTACCTTAAAAATTACCTACTTGCTTTATACCTAAATAAAAAAAATGATCTATGTAGAATATCAGTCACCTAACTAGCATGGTACAAGTCTCTGCTCAGTCATAATAATAATAATAGTCATAATAGTCATTTATTGTAGTTTGGGGTTAGGTGATTAGTCCAGAAATAATACCTCTATATATATTTTGTAATTTAAATATTATGAGAAATTGAGGCAGAGGCTCATTTGAGGCATTACTCCTGGTTATTTACTTAATGGATTTTTTATTTGTAGGAATAAACAAAGAGCCTGTTAGACCAAATGGGCTAGTTCTGATGTACCTACAATACAAAAGACTGTGAAAGGAAGATGCATGCCTAATTATGGCAAACAAAGAACGTAATTTTGCATAAGGCTCTACCAAACAAGATTAAAAATAAAATATCACATTAAAAAGCCTCATTATTCCTAGATCTCTTCCTTGGAAAAATATCAATAGCAAGTTTTATTAACAAATACCTTGGAAAGCACTTAGTAATTTTACGATGGTATATTAAAACTTATTGATTACACAGGAAACCAAAGTTACTGAGCATTCATCTCAAAGCATACTAGAGCACTACATATTCCGATTATTGGGAAATATTTCAGCTAAAAGGGTATGCAATTTACTCATAATATACTTTTCAGTGAGTAATTCTTTAGTCCCTGCTAATATTATTTTATAACTGATCATCGGCTATGTCCGCATATTAGAACCTCTACATTAATTTGTATGACATTTGGTAAGTCCTTAATTTAACAATACTTTAATTAATGCAGCAGTCAAAATCCGTGGATAAAGGATACAAACCCTTTACTGCGGGATTCTCTGTGATCTTACCGAAGATCCCGGCATTTTACATTAATTAAAATTTGCAACAATCTGTACCTACTATTTGTTTTTGAATAGTAAGACTATTCAATTTAGCTCCATATTAAATAAACACAGTTACTTAGCTACATAAACACAATAATTACACTTACTCTACAAATTTTGTTCTTTTACGCTATCACAAAGTTTAATCATTCAGTTTACTACTTTTTATTCAAATATATGTATTTCTAAATTTTTATGCGTTCTTAAACTCACCTGTGCACAGATATTTCCCATAAAGTTTCTGCAGCTAATTGAACAGCATAGCACCCAAATTTTTGCTTTATTTACAACTTTCTCGTTGCAAGCGTAACAAAGAATTCTTTCACTTTCAAAAATGCAAATTAAATACTTATTGGTAGCACACTGTAAATGCAGTTTTGTATATCAGGTCCAAATATGCAATAGTCACTTTGCTCTATCGGTAACTGAATATTTTTATTGTAATACAAAGAGAAATAAAAATGTTGAACAAAACAAAAGCCTGCAATAACTCTGCCTGCCCGCGATTGGAATGAAACACACTCACACTAGAACACACTCCATGTATTTTTAAGCCATGTCAATGTCAATCTGACTTAGTCGTGACAAGATATTGTGTGTGACCAGTACGCGATTTTAATTTAGGCTGTTTATTGAACCCTGGAAAATGTGGTGTGCTAAATATGTACTACTCACATGGGAAAAATATATAAATGCGTGTTCATGATAGATTCCATAAAAAGTAAATTAGAAACGTCAGTATTTTGTTTCAAAATCATTAAAAAAGTATCATAATACATTTAAAAATATCAACTGGTTCATTTTGATTTCAGGATTCATTTAAACATTATAAATAGGTGCTACGCTTTTGCGGCCGAAAAACACAGCCGTCATAATGTCGACAACACTTACTCGGCGGCTTCACTCATTGCAAGTCGAAAAATTTTCGGCAGCTTGAGCACTCCATGTAGAAAAAAAATACCAAAACGTCTTAATGGGTCGAGAGGCGCCGGAAAACTGAGCACAGGTGCCGCCAACTTAACTAATTCTTTTCTTAAAAACTGCCGGGTTGTATCGGCCAGCGGGCTAAGTCGGCGGCCGGCCGGGCTCAGTGTATTGCATTATGCAAAGGAGTACCAAGAGGTAAATTTGCATTTATTTAATAGCTAAGCCGTCAGACATTTACCATTATATTGTGACCAACCACAGTCATCTGATTTTTGAAGTCTTTAGAATCGTTGTGACTTCAAACCGGATGCAATGGAAAAAACGACAGGTAAGAGACACAAATACAATAGTCGCCTGTAATTAGTGAGCCAGAGCTAGAGAGCAGATGTCGGTGTGCTTGTATAATCACACTGTTTAATACTTGCTTGTATTTGAGCATTTAACGTGTGTAAGTGTATGTGAAAACTACGTGAGCTAATACTACTGAACACTGTATGCGGCTGCGTATTACAGCTTTTTAGTAAGATGTCAGCGTGGTGTGTTATTAACTAAATTATTTATTTATCTTAATATATATAAATCTCGTGTCACAATGTTTGTCCTCAATGGACTCCTAAACCACTTAACCGATTATAATAAAATTCGCACACCATGTGCATTTCGATCCAACTTGAGAGATAGGATAGTTTAAATCTCAAATTATAGTCGCAATTTTAATTTATTGCTAATTATTTGTCTGTTATTATTTGACAGTCACAATTATCTGTTAACTCCAAATGATTCTAACAGATGCGATACCTTTCGACTGGGTTGAGTAAGTAATCAATAGCGCTGCTATGGTAAATCTACGAACGTGTCATATCAGCTAAATTTTAACAGCATAATTACCACGTGTTGTTGACGCTATAAAATCATTAAATTTATTTTGTAGTGAACGAAATACCGTATTATTCAATTATTTCCACTATTTAAATTTTTGGTGTTAGCATAGCCGGCCACGTGTTACTTAGACTGAAGTGTAAATTGAATTCATATTATAATGAAGATATTACAGTGAAATTAAGAATAATTTCCGGGAAAATTTTATGCTCGTGCGACGCCGGTGCGGGCCGCTAGTTTATTATATATATAAGATGCCGAAAACTAATGCCAAAATGTGTCGTCTATAACGACGCAAAAAAAATGAAAAAATATCCAGAAACTGAAAATATGGAACTTGAGCAATAGATGATGTAACATACGTTAAATAAAATATCTTTTAAAATTAATCAAAATAGGTACTTTCATTTTTAAACAATTAAACTTTGTAATTATCCTTGTTATATATATTCATGTCATTCTTTTGTCGATTTACTGAAGTTTCACTTCTATCGTGTGTTAATCGCACACACACCTTTTTGAAGTGAAACTTCTTTAGAATCGTTTTGATTTCAGACCGGATGCAACGGAAATACGTCAGGTAAGCCAATCTTAAACGCTAACAAGGTTAAGCAACTTTCCGGAACGCCAGTACATGGATGGGTGACCGCCCGAAAAAAATCTTTTTTCACAGTTTTTTTTTTATTCATCTCATTCTTTTGTCGATTTACTGAAGTTTCATTTCTACCGTGTGTGAATCGCACACACACCTTTTTTTATCTAGGATATTGCTATCAGGTGATATCTGACTTTATTATTTTTATTTTTCATGAAAACCATTCAAATCGTAGAATAATCTTTAAATGATTTTTCTCAATTAGGCATTTCATGTAGTTCGTTCGATTCAGAATGTTACCCCTTATGAGCAAATGTCAAATGTCGCATAGTTGGCCCCAGAGGATTTCGCACACAATCACAGAATACATAATAGTATACACAATGTACAACCTACTTGCCTGCAATTTTGACTAATAATTAAATTAATTAGTAATTCATTATTTACCGGTCTTTATATTTTCATTTCGAGAAATGAAGCTTAGTCATGCATAGAATAATAATTGCTTTTTTTTTGCACCTTCGGCTATTTACTTCATAGAGTAAGTTCGTTCCTATAGATCACTCTTAAATCTGAATAACCAAGCAAGAACAGTATCTAGGTACTTGGTATTTTGTGTTATGTGGTAATTACACAAAATGGTTGTGGTAATTAATAAATTTACAATCTTCGAAGATTTCGAAGAAGAAAACGAGCAATCAGATAGTTTTGCTATAAGTTTATTTAGTTATCTTGCGCTAAATGGGACACAGTAAGATGATTATTATTATATTATTGATTTCAATATTTCATTTCAATATATTATTTCAAGAACCTTTACTAATTACGAAACGTTCTTACTTACCTTTGGCGAAATTCAAAAAAGCTGCAACACGACGGGACATACGTTATAAATAATTTTCATTTGTTGACCCTCACCTCAGGTAATAAGGTCAGGTAAGCGGTAACCGGTTACCGCTTGGGGATTAACGAGAAAATTTATTTTTTAAGTATGTATTGAATGGTGTTAATTATGAATATTCAGTTAATTGCATTGTCGCTGTTGTTATGTTCATCTTAGTGTTATGACCATGTAATGGTAGATATTCTGTAATAAATTAATAAACAAATACAACCTACGAAAGGTTTATTTAACGATTAACTGTTGAAGTGAAATTCACTCGTTGTAAACGTAAACGTCTGTTAAAACTACCGGGTAGGTACAAGGTCAAGGAAATACATATTTAGCTATAGCTATTTTCAAAGAAAAACGACAACTTTTATTTCTGTCTAAGAAGCTGAAAAATTCTGCTTAAAAAAATTAATTATAATTGTAAAACGTTAGTTGATCAGTCAGACATTTTCAGATCCGTTGTTGTTTTAAAATTTATATACTTAGGTGCGTACCTTACCTACCCATCGCTTTAATTATGATTACATTTACCGAGAACACAACACCACGAGTGTTAAAGAAATTTCCCACATAGTCAGTATTTCCGTATTTCTAATAGACTAAACAGTCGAAGGGAAACGTAAATCATGAAATTACGTCTGAATTCTTAAAATCTTGGCAACTGATGCCAAACACCATCCCAATGTTTGAAATACCACATTACGCTATGAAAACTTTGGCGTGAAGTCAGTTGAAAATAGGATTGACTAGTTTTCACACCTATCGCTGTGACTCCTATGTTGATATAAATGTTACGATGTATACTAAATTTATTAAAAGCTTAGTGTTATCATAAACCCTCATATAATAGTTATAGCAAGTTGCTGTGTGCTTCAAAATGTGTATTATGAGTCAAACATGTCATAAACATTGATAATAAAATTGATCGGAATATTTCTAATTGTCAAGGTAAGTTTTATTCAATTACTTATCTTTATTATAGAGTATTTTAGTTTGTAGCATTGTCTAAGTGCGTGTTAGTGTTTGAGTGCGTAGACTGAGGAAAATATGTACTTTATGAAAAGTAGATACCTATTAACTAACGAATAACAAATTGATGCCAATTTTTTTTGTTTAATTCTGTTTTAATTTATTCATATTTGTGACAAAGTTGGTAAAAAATTACGTCCATACTTTATGCAGAATTTTAAGCAAAACATAGTTTAATTCAGATGGGTTTTTGACTTTAATTTTGTGAGAAAGTGACAACATTAATAAAATTTTAAGTAAGATAAACATTTCACTTTCAAATTTATCGTGAGTTACACTATTCATCATTATATAAATAATTAGAAAAACATATTATCGATACAAGAGGAGGTAAAAGTGTTAGTACAAATTTTGGAATGAGGTATTTTTGATTCGGAAGCCTCAACCATCCTCGATAATGTAGGTTTAGTACCTATACTGAAGAATCCCGGCCTAAGTAAATCATGACCTGTCTCATCTTAGCAAAACACGTTCTATTTCCTTCCTTCCTTCCCGGAACCAAAGTTTATCAAATCAAAACAAATACTTACAAATCTTACCATCTTTAATACCAAATTTAATCAGAGCGGACAAAATTGGTTAAGTTTGAAAAGTTTTAACCTAACTAACAGTCAGAAGAACTACTACTACTTACTCACTACTACTTGGTACTTTTTCATCTATACTAATATTATAAAGCTGAAGAGTTTGTTTGTTTGATTGTTTGTTTGTTTGTTTGTTTGAACGCGCTAATCTCCGAAACTACTGGTTCGAATTGAATAATTCTTTTTGTGTTGGATAGTCCAGTTATCGAGGAAGGCTATAGGCTATATAACATCACGCTACGACCAATAGGAGCAAAGATATAGTGGTAAATGTGTAAAAAACGGGAGAAATTATTTCATCTTTGAAGCCTTCCGTTGCGTGCGCCGTGAAAACGGTTCAAGATACACAAAAAATATGTATGAAAGAATAATAGCTCTTTTAATGTCCTAAAAAACAGTCCGCGATAGTATATGTCTATCTTTTAAGATTAACTCACAAAAACCGTTTTTATGGTACCTAATTTGGTCGAAATAATTTGTTTAAGTTGTATCAACATAATAATATTAATCTTTATTCAAATAAATATGTTGTTGGTTAAGAGTACTTCATCCATTATAACGCGGGTAGCACCGCAGGGCACAGCTAGTAAGTAATAAATAGGTATTTCGTACAGCACAAGTCCTTACGATACTTTATTAGTTCCAATAAAACTATACCGCACAGAAGAGAGCCTAATCTATTTATGACGATTGATATATTTACAAATCGATAAACGGTATTAGCCGTGTAGGTTATAATAAATAAGTGCCCCAGATACAAACATATACTTAGGTAGGGATATGAATTTGCACTTAGTCCTATTACATGAGATAAAGCTGTGTATGTCATGTACAGTTCTGTACAACTACATTAAGGGCGATATTTCAAACAACAATAAAGATGGCGAAATAACATTGTCTCATAGCCGTCCTACATTTATGTGAGGCAGGCTACATCAAATCATCATATAAACATAAATAACTGATTTAACTAAAACACACAATAAGCCTATTTACTTTATTTTGCGACTATTATAGAAATAAACAAGGGTGAAAGCTTTTATTAAACAGATTTGTCACTAATTTAGGTTTATTAATAACGTTTTTTATCAAACGTTCTGTTTTTATAAATACGGGGGTAATATCTTTTGATCTGTTATCTATATTCTGACGTTGGAAAATCGGCCATTACCTAATGAGTAATGATGCTTATTTTAGCGCGTCTATGGAAATATTCTCCAATAGCGTGCCAGACATCTTGGTATATAAAATGTTTATTTGTTTGAGGGAACTCGCTAATATCATCAAATCCCTTCTAAATCGATTTTAAAAATGATTACACTGATGTATAGGATCTTCAAGGTTTAAATAACGAACGGTTCATAAAAGAACCTACCATATTTTCGGGAAAATTCATAATACACGGGCAACACAATTTTTCGCGATACAGCGAAATTAACCTTCAACGACTTCATTCAACAACACACACTCGAACTTGACTAAAATGTGAACCCAACCTAAAATAATGTTACACATTATTCCACTACAATACGAGACAATTTTTATTATATATTTTTATGTCTAGTTCATTTTATTAGGTAGGTACTAATTATAGATAGATACAATATAGGTTACGTAGTAATTTACTATTCAGTGTTATTAATGTAGGTCAAGAATGTTCCAAAAATGATTCGGAAAGCAGGCCACATAAACAAAATAGTCTTCTTACTGTTTTATTTATTTTCTTTGGTTCATAGTAATAATTTAATCAGATTCAACGGAGGAAATCGCTATGTTCTGAGAACTTTAAAGAGTTAGAAGCACATTTAATTTTGGTATTTAGCAACCCGCATTTGGCCAGCGTGGTGAATTAAGGCCTTAAATCTCTCGTTAAGAGAGAAGTCCATGTGCCCAACAGTGGGAACGTTAACGTTAGGGTGATGATGATGATGTATCAGATTAAATATTGAAATTTATTTCCTTATCTAAGTGTATTTCTGTTTTGGTGCCCTTCCTATATAGATTTTGTATAAATTCAAGGAAATAAATGATGTTTTTAACCCTTGACCAAAAAAAGGGGTTTCTTGTATTGAGTGTTCTTAGACATGTTTCATGAAAATCGGTTGTGCCGTTTAAAAGTTATGGGGTTAGAGTGGGGAAGGAAAACCGAAAATCTGAAAATATACTCGAGTGGGGTATCAAATGAAAGCGCATCGCGTGCACATTACAAAGATTATGGTGTTTATTGGAATCAGGGGTTTTTCCTAAATTTAGATTTATATTTGTCTACGTTCGTGACTTTTTTATGATGTCTATTTTGACGGTAAGTGTACATTGCCTTAGTAAAAATT
Source organism: Gymnoscelis rufifasciata (assembly GCA_929108375.1). Taxonomy (NCBI): domain Eukaryota; kingdom Metazoa; phylum Arthropoda; class Insecta; order Lepidoptera; family Geometridae; genus Gymnoscelis; species Gymnoscelis rufifasciata. The sequence continues at coordinate 1,782,240 of OV815302.1, read as the reverse complement.
ATAACAACGTGTGTGTGCTAATAGACTTTTAACAAGGGCATTGCTCAATCCTCTGATACGATGATAAGCCGATAGTAGCTGGTCTCTGTTCCATTAAAATATATATTTTTCACAGAAAACAGATGTGTTTTGTGTCAGAGACAATTATATTCCTGATAACGCAGGAAGTTCCCTGTCATTCTGAGAAAAACTATCGGTTTTTTTAAATATATTTTATGGGATTCGTGGTTAGTAATAAAGAGACTTATGGTCTATTCTGGGGCTTTTGTGTCTTAAACAAAATCTTTTCTATTTTGAAATAAGGTAAGATTTTTTATTAACCACACGGACGTTGCTCAGGTAAAAATTTTAACCATTTCTCTTGAATAATTTTATCCATAGCTAAAAAGCGCATGAAAATCAGTTCGCAGACTTCATTTTATACTAAGCAACGTTATAGACTTCTAAATCTAAATAATTTGGGAAAAAAACTAGTTACCTACTCGTAGTTTTATAAGGACAATTCAAACTTTTTGAACCGCAACTCCTTTCTCATTCACTCGAACTTACTCAAAAATCTAGGACTCGACATAAATTATGAGGTAAAAGTACCTACATAAAAACAAAACAATTAACTGGAAAAAACCTTCCGTAATGTTTATACCTACCCTACACATAATTTACTGTTCCGCTTCTTCACTCAGCTTACTTCTTAGAACTCGCACAGAAACACATTGTTTTAATAAGTTCATCGCCAATGTAGATGCAGTACCTAGGCATTAATAATTGTAGTTACTAGGTACCTTTAAGCACTAGGTACACAACGAGTCATTCATTACCCACAACCTAGCATGTGACAAGTAATCACAAACTTCAGTAATGATCCTCCCGTGCGCAAAGACTGTTGTATCGGATAAATTAAATAAATTATAAAATATATCGCCCAAAGTAGGTAATATATATTAGTCGCAGCATTCAAAAACAATAATACTTTCTATCATAGAGGTATAAGAAGAGACCTTTCTATACTTTTGTTAGTTCTAAATATTTTACGATATAATATTTCCATACTCCCCTATTTTTCCACTCGGAAAACGAAGCAAAAGAAACAACATACAATTTATTAATAAACAGATAACTTTTGGATGATTTTGTAACAGTGAAGTTTAATGTTTTTTATGTTGGTTACAGAAGATGGTGAAGTCCAAGCTAAAGGTCAGAAAGGATGGAGATTTCATCCCCCCTGACGGTGGTTGGGGTTGGATGATTGTGGTGGCCGCTGGTTTTTCTAATGTGAGTAATTAATTTGTTTTTCCTTGAAAACTTGTGAAACGTTAATTGATTACGTTAATTGTTACGTGATTTTGGAAACTGATAATATTACCTAATTCCGGCTATTTTTAGATTTGTGTAAAAACATAATCGGCCTTGTTAATTCTCGCTTCAAATATTGTGTCGAACGTCTAATCTATGTTATACAAGCAGTCCTGTGCTATTTTTAAGGTTTGATGGAGACGGACGTCAAACGTCCGTACGTTGTTTTCCAGCGTTTTCGCTAATAACCCCAGTAAAATGGCACATTAAGGCCAGAATAAGTCACGCAGAGCTCGGTAGATCAGCACTATCACTTCGACTAAGGGCAGCTTATGGGAATTAAAATCTTGAACTAGAACTAATCGTAGTATAGAGATAATTTCAATGAGGGCCAAAGACTTAAATAAGTTAAAACAACCCTTTTCCAAAATATTAAGATGACGGCTTTTAGACTCATCAAATCCAACCTTTCGAAGCAAAACATAACAAATTACCAGGAACGAGTTGACGATTTACTCAGATCAGCCTATAACTGTTATCAAAACAATCAATAGATTAATGGATTTAAAATGACGACGCACTTGATAGGTGGCATTAACCCTGTAACGCAACCGTCAACAAAATTGGTTTATGTTAAAGAGGTCAATGTTTACGATACACAAAATTTAAGTTTGTCAAAATGTGGATTTATTAATATTAACTAATTAGCATGCTTGAAAGAAAAATCGTAGTGTTACTTTAAGAGTCATCAACATAGTTTTCTGCGGAAGAGGGTAAAAAATAATAATCAGTCCGTCATATAGATTATAAATAAAAATGTACCCATATTTTGGACAGTTCATCAGTCAGATTCAGCGCATTGAAATTCCAGTGACATAATGCTTTCGAGACAAATTTACTGATATACTGACTCCAGAACTTTGATGCTCTATAATAATAATAATAGTCTATTTCTGGTGCCAAGATATAGAGTCTATATCTTGGCACTTTCTTAATTTTATTAGACTCGCCTTTTTGTACACAATTTAATTATGTGCAAATAAAGTGTTTTCAATAAATAAAGCAAACATTTTTGGTATTATTGTTAAAAATAGTCCAGTATTATTGGGTGACAGACGAATACCACAGAATACCTTTATTTGTAGTAGTCATCATGCCTCATTCTAATGAGAATAAGGGACTTGTTGCAATTACCTTCGTACTTACGTTGTTGGAACACAACTAAAAAAAAAGAGTCAACGAACCATACAAAAATGAGCATTATATATAATATGTAGGTAAGTAGATTCTTCATTGTTTTTACCCGACGAGACAATAGAGGAGGAAGTTCACATTTCGGAGATATCTTTTGTTCACTAACTGGACCTTTAGCTTTAGGTAACATTAGTTATGGTTGTTTTTATCAGATCTGAACAATGATATGAATGTTGCAGATTTTTGAATAGTGTTATGTAGTTTAACAAATTTCATTTATGTAAAATGTCACTAGTGTCGGTCTCCGGGACTTTTGTTTTTGGAAAAAAGCTCTGGGCAGGGATTGTGGGAGGGAGTCAGGGAAGGCCTTTGCCCAGCAGTGGGAAAACATTAGCTGAAGACAGTAGCCGTTACAATATTTATTAAGACCACCAACTAGAAAATACACTTACGAACACAGAAAAATAAGCTACAATTAATTTTGAAAATTTGAATATAATACTGGTGCTTTCTAAATTACAGGTAGGTAGTCATATTGTGCTTAGGTCATTCCTTATTATTATTATTAAGAATACTTTATTATTGCACAAGATAAATACAGAGTTGTACAAAAGGTGGGCTTAATGCCAAGGCATTTTCTACCTACTACATTTTCCTTACTGTCTTTTATTTATCTGTAGGTAATATAACATTTAATTCAAGGCAAATATGAACTACCTAAAAAATTAAATGTTTACTTACTCGTAACATGATTGATTACAAGCCACGTAAAGGTTATCGCTGTAGGAAACAAAAATCACAAGATTTTCGCGTGATCTTCACGCTCATTCCACTTTTGTGACTAATTTAACATACAATAGGTAGGTACTTACCTACTTGGTTGATTTGTTTTTTCATATCTACGTAAAACGAAAATCTATGCAAGGTTGCAAATGCCTTTGAAAAAAGCTGGAAAGGCTAGGCGATATTGATAATAATGATACAAAAACACATTTTCAGTGTGTTCCCCCTTCAGCAAGGTATTATTAGGTACCTACTATCTTGCTTAGTTTGGGGTTAGGTGATGCTGTGTGATCAGTCCGGAATTACAAATTTATTAATTTATTTAAAGAATCGAATCGAAAGTTTGATCCCAAATACATTATAATCCTACGTTGTTATAGTTAGTATCTACTACATAATTCAAAATACAACTCGTTTCATTTTGTTTGAACGCATACGTTGATAACAAAAAACCTTGTCTAGGTAATAACAAAATATCTTAATAAGTTACTGGGCACTTACTACAAGGAAAAAATAATTCAACTTATATTCTGACGAAACCTTACCTAACAAATTATCTCTTAGCACTAACTACTGTGGACAAGGACATGAAGAACAAATTATCGATAGTTACTGTTGGCATCTTAAGCCTTACTTTACATACAACTTTTTCAGTGGAACATGTTAATTTTATACAGCAGAACCTATAGAAAACCAAATTTGTTAGAAATGTTATTTAGTTTTACATTTACAAAATCTGAGTCAACATTTTGGACCTTTTAAGGTTTTATGTATGATTAGGGTTAAGTAAGATATTTAAGGGGTTAATTTATGGTGCTATAAACTGTGTCCACGCGTCCCAATGGTCTCTAGCCATTGGATAAACTAGAATGAAAAAATATATGTTAGAAATGAGTGAGTGTTCAGGTGATAGAAGAAAATTATAACAAAATACAGGGTGTCCACTGGGAAAGTTTATATTTGAATACTCTCTAGTGAGATGATAGCTTAGGCAAGAGAGCGGGGAGGGTACATGTTGTGTCAACCCCAAAATTAATGTGATAGAATTGCAAGAAAATTATAATGTTTGTTACAGTCAAATATATCATGTGACCATGTTTTACATTGCTAGCAGAGGTATTTATTTTGAAAAATTGTTTTAAAACTTCATTACCAAAGGAATTAACAATGTTAGAATTTTAATGTTCCTTATCCTTTCTGTTCCAGCTCTCCGCCCTGCCGATCTTCCAGCAGTTCGGCCTGATATTCCGGGACAGGTTTGAGCGTCTCGGCATCTCCAGCTCCAAGACCACCACGGTCATCAACATGCACTCGGCCCTCAACTCCGTCGTCGGTGCGTGACGCGTAAGCATGGTAACTAATACCATCACCGTTATCATCTTCACTTTCTTCCAAAATCTATCCTGAAGCTGAGAGGAGCTCTGATTTTTTGCAATTCGACTCAGAGGTGCTTCGTTAGGCATGTTTACGCCAGCAGTTTGGCTTAATACTCCGGGATATTATCTCCACATTCTTCTTTCGGCCGTTGGGCCCGGAAAGTTCTCGAATGAAGACCATTGGCAAACGCAGAGTGAACGTCCACTAACTAGATGGACAGACGACCTGGTGAAGGTAGCGGGCTCGCGGTGGTTACAAGCTGCTACCGACCGAAGACACTGGAAGTGATGATGGTGATTCTTCCTAAATCTATTCTGAGACTAGTTAGAGGAGGTCTGAATTTTCGCACCTAGACTCAGAGGCAACGGAGCTATCCGTTGGGCATTTCTAACCCAACAGTCGAGTCTGATATTCCGGGACGTTATCTCCACTTACTTTCATAAAACCTAAATAACCTTTCCTGAGGCTAGTTAGTTAGGGGCTCTGCTTTTTGCACTATTACTTAGAGGTTGTGCTGATTGTCCGGATATATTATTATTATTATTACATTCTACTTAATTAATTCTTTCTTTCTTTTTTATTCTTACCTTTCCAAGCAACAACTATTACATGAGTTATCTTCTAGCACTATATTATGGTAAGGGTCTCAGGGCATTTTTGTCTCACCCCTACTAATATTATATATATATATAAATATATCTTAATAGTAAGTAGAAGATTCTGTTCTGTATACATGCGTATAGGTACATCTTATACTTCACACGTTAACCGAGTCACCGTTATATATCATGTACAGTCAGAGTTTGAGAAAAAGATATGGAGTTATACTGTTTACTCTTGACTAAGACGCAAGATGAAAAGCATTGTAAAATACCATATTATAGTGAATTGTTTGGTCCTTTTGGCTGTGTCTACATTACTATACTATGTACACACGGGCATGGCCAAAAGTCAGCTGATCGGTTCCAGCGTATACCAGCGTATACAGTAAGTGGACGGCTTAGAACGGGCCGAGGTCGGAGCCGAAGGTACTCGATCTCTTCTTTGTTACAATATTTAGCTTCCGGAAATATATATTATTTAAACAAAGATTAGTAAAGTACTTGATTTTACTCATAAGTCGTGAGTATTAAAGAATAAGAAAATATATATTAAGAACTACTAAGTTTAGCCCAGAGTGATAATAAAACCGTTTCTTGCATGTACAATATATCAACCTTATTGTTACAGAGAAAAATAGTAAATGTTTTACGACTCAAGTATTCCCGATAAGGCGATGTGGTCGGTCAGCGACAGTCTTATATTTTAAATTTTATGTAGAAAAAGATTAAGTAGCATCCGTTACCTTCAAAACTATTTTATTTCAAACCTGCACTACCGAAATAAAACAGTTAAACCTTAAAAGTGAGGTTTATCACTTATTCAAATATAATTTAAGCCTTGTAATGTTCTTTATATAAAAAATATAAAAATGACTCAAGTAAAAGTATTGTAAGAATCGTTATTGTATTTAATTTTAACATTTTATACCAAAAAAATAGTATTATCTTCCAACCGAGGCTCCTCTGTATGGGTTTGTTCAAAAAGGGATTCTGATTTACCATGCCCAGAGCAATTCCATAGGCTGCGATAGTCATTTTTCATCGGATAGGCCGCATAGTCTAACAAATCAGTACATAGTACAAAAAGTCTAAATAAGTCAAGAAAGAAAACAAAGAATTCCCAGAAAACAGTTCTGCAGTCCTTAAACAAAGAAATGAGCTCATCTGATTACAGGCCTATTGAGCGATTAATGCCACAAGTTAACATCGTGATCAGTCGGTACACACAGATACAAACATATCTTACACACTATCTTTCATTTTATTAAGGTAAGCAAACAATGCCGCGCTTGTTGATATAAAAGGTAGACTATCTTGAAGGAGAAGTTGATTAAATATACCAAATCCTTCATATTTTTGATGATTATAAGGCCATAAAACACTACAGTTACGAAATACCTGATAATAATACTTAAGTTATTGTAAATACTTTGCTACATTGACCTTGAAAGTTAAGCTATAACACACTATACATAGTAGTTAGGCCAAAAATGAATCCCTGTTTTTTTTTTGTTTTGTGGGAAGTTTTGTTGAACTCGCTACTAAATTGAAAGCATTAAGGCTTTCGCAAGGAATCTATTTAATCATTTTCATAACATCACTTATTACACGTATTTAGTTTAAGGAGGAAATAGCGCACATTGTTTTTGATTCTGAGATCTCATATCTTCATCTTAACCAACTTTAACTGTAACGATACTCTAACCTGATTTCTCCCGTTTCAGGTTTGGCCAATGGTCCCGTGTTCAGGAAGTTCACATATCGACAAGTGTCCCTAACGGGAGCTGTCGTCGTCTTCGTCTCGCTGATGTTTAACTGCTTCGCTAATGACTTCACCAGCTACCTCATATGCTTCGGGTTACTTTACGGTAAAATCCTTGAATAAGTACCAACTATGTCATGAAACGAGAATGTTTTTAATACCAGTCACGGCACGGATACATTAAAATTAACTTATGGCTTAAGTAGTAGTAGTCGTTGTTACCTATGCCTTCCTATGTTGTCTTCTATGAGAAGTTAAGGTCTAAGTTTTTGTTTTAGTCTATTGGCTATTTATATATTTTTAGTAAGGAGTTTTTGGGAGGACAAAACCACTTAATTTAAGTTTTCTTCGTGTTCTCATTATCTTTCTCCAGTTGTTTTATAAACTGAAATTATCTTTCCAGGTGCTGGATATGGCATCAGCAGTTCGGCGAACGCTCTAGCCTTGAACACCTACTGGAAGGAGAGACGAAGACTAGCCACCGGGCTCTCGTGGACCACCACGGGCCTGGGCCCCATCGTCTGGCCCCACATCATCACAGCGCTCTTCGCAGCCTTCGGAGAAGATGGCGCAATCCTCATCCTCAGTGGAATCTCACTTCACGCCATTGCTTGTGCCTTACTCCTTCAACCAGTTGAATGGCACTCTAAAACTCCAGACAAAGAAACAGACACCGAGAACCTCCTAAAAGCCGAAAATATGCAGCCTGAAAAGAAAGCCGAAAGTGGATATTTCAGCACGAAACTCAAAAATCTCAGCGCATTTGGCAGCCAGTACTTATACAACGAGGATGATCCTATAAACCCTGGATACGAAATTACAGATCCTGGAGTACCTATGATGGTGCGAGCTAACGATGGCTATTTCAGTCAGTCTAGACAGTCCAAAAGCAAGATATCATCGAGGGATGGTTCAGCTAAAACGTCAAGGCTTAACTCAAAGAAACCGTCAATGACAAATCTGCTGGAAAACCGCTCCCGTATGTCATCAACTCTCTATTTAAATGAATCGAAAAAAAACTCGTCTGCTAATCTTGGAGCCCTAGACAAGTCTAAAAAGAATTCTTCAACGAATTTAGGGGCACTTGCACAAGACAAATCCAAAAAAAGTTCAACGAATCTGAGTAATATGGCGCAAGAGCGAGAACCATTAAAGCCAAAGCGAAAAACTTCAATAACATTTGATACTCAAATTCTTGAATCTGAAATTGAGGATTGTCCAACTCTTAAGGCACCTCAAGATTTGAAAGCAGAAGAAAAAGATGTCATAGAAAAAATTGACCCAAACAAGGCCAAGGATATATCTGAAAAGGCTGAAAAGCACATAGCTGGTAGTAAAAATCTCAAAACACCTAAAATAGATAATCTCTATGGGGCAAAATACAATAGAGACAATCACAGTAACATTTCTCAGAAAAATCCAGATGATCCGGATGAAAGAAAATACTTAAAAGATAACCACAGTAACCAGTCCCAAAGAACAGCAAGACAACGAAAGAAATCGAATAACTTTGCCTATGAAAGTGATGTATTGAAGCAGGCGTCTCTTAAATTAGAGGAGTACTTAAAAGAAAAGGAGGAAGAGAAGACAGAAAAGATGAAACTCTTGATAGATAAATTAAGTGATACAGAAGATGACGATGTCTTTGAAAATAAAAAGGTAGAAGTTACTAAAGAGGATAATGAAGAAGATGATGAAGAAAACTTAACACTATGGGAAAAGATTCAAATATTCTTCGATTTAGATTTGCTAAAAGATTTCACATTCATCAACCTTATGTTGGGGCTAACGTTAGCATGCTTTAGTGAACTCAACTTTTCGTTGCTGACTCCATTCATTCTAGGAGATTATGGAAAGACCAAGGCAGAGGTGGCGTTATTCCTGTCGATTCTAGGAGGAGTTGATGTCAGTATCAGATTCTGCGTACCGTTTGTGGCTGGAAAAATTGGATGGGACAACAATACCTTCTTCTTATTCGGTGTTATGACAATGGCTACTGGCAGAATGGGTAATTACATAAAAATACTATTTATATTTACAAACTGAATGCTAATAGTATAAGAAAAGCCGCGAAGTCACCACTAAAATTAGTATGGCATCAAGGGAGTAATCGGGTTACTATTTTTACGTTAAGCTTTATTTTTATTTCAGCAAGTTAATAAATGCGGGTTCACGGTGGATGCAGTCCGTTACCAACCGAAATAATTGGAGATATTTAAGGGTTGCCTATGTCCAGCAGTGGATGTCCTACAGCAATTCCAATAAAAACAACTAATTCTAAAATGTTCTGTTACAGTTCTGGCTTACAATCAGTCCTACTGGGTAATAATTGCTGTAGCTGTGATCATCGGCTTCGGCAAAGGTCTCCGCACCGTGTTCATGGCACTTGTGATCCCTACGCATGTACCGCTCCACAAGCTGCCTGGCGCTTCGGGGCTCCAGCTCATCACTGCTGGGGTTGTATACGTGTGTTTGGGACCTGTAGTTGGTAAGTGTAGCTTGTAGTCTGCTTTAGCCAGTTGCGGAATCAGACTCGCTCCACAAACTGTCTGGCGTCTGGGACTGCATTTGTATACTGTAGTTACTGAGTAGCTCAAGCTCGTAGTTTGCTGTCTCCATTGTGAAGTTTCTTGATTTTTTATCTTATCTAATCAATTCTGTACCTACACTTTACCAACTTGCTCTCCAAATAACAATAAATACTCGTAAATAGAGATATTTGTTTTAGAAAACTACAGCAAATTATATTCACACAGCACATTACCAAAATAGAAATAATAGTACAAAATAAAAAGGTTGCCTGGAAGAGATCGCTCACAGCGATAAGGCCGCCCTTTGTACTCCAATGTATTGTCTTGTTATTGTTTGCAGTTTGTATTTTATTTATTTGTGGTGTACAATAAAGAGTTATCTATCTATCTATCTATAAAATACAATGAAAACAAAACATGAATAATCAAATCAAAAAAACAAATCTCTCCCAGTACCTTTGGGTGTTCCTTCGGGCGTGATTTTAGGTCCTATACTTATTAATTTGTACTGTGATGATTTGTTCTGTTAACGTAATTCTGTTTTCAATGATTACCTAAATTACGGACTGCCATAACTTATGTATTTGGGATTCGAGCCAGAAACCCCCTATTGCTTACCATGGAAAGTTTATTATATTTACAGAATTCACGTCATATTCACGTATAAATTTCCAGGTTGGATAAAAGACAACGCATCTACAGCAGTGACCCTCTACTGTTTGAACATCTTCACATGGCTGACTGCTGTATCCTGGGGCCTTGAGAAGTACATCAGACGGCGACGGGCAACGTCGACGGTCGATATAGTCATTGATAAGGCGTAGAAATTGTTCCTTTAGCTAATGGAAAATATAATATTGGTACGACTTTATGGAAGAGTCAGTATTGTTATGTTATTTATACTGTATTTGAAGATAAAATGATGTAAATACTAAGCTCGCAGACAAACTTTTACACAAAATTAATCAAAGTCAAAACGGTTATTTCCTTAGACACACAGGGCATACATGGACAGTTCAACTTAAAACCAATTTAAATAAAACTAAGAATAATCAAGGAAATAACATTGTCTTGACAGTTCGCTTGAAATTTTTACACTGAGTTGAGAAGCTAATTGAAAAACCCAGCTTTCATCTCTTATGTTGTTATTAAAACAATATAGGTGTACAACACAATGTTATAAATGTATCGTTCTTTCTTTATTTACACTGCGGCTGAATGACCTCCTAAAATGATAATGATGTCTAATTAACATGTGGTGTAATAAATTCTTAAAATAATGTCATATAATAATGTTGTTAATACTCGGTTCATGTATTATGTAATAATATCCGACTTGAACTGGAAATCTGGTAACATTATAACAATAGGTATGCTGACTACATCAAAAAATATACATTTTGTTTGTTTTGTTTATTCTGTCTGTTAATACGTCCAAAAATACTGGTCTACTATTTTTCGCTTATTCAATCTAACAAGAATGTGATAAAGTATATAGAGCAAAGTTCCGAAGTTGGAAAAACGTAATAATTTATTAAAAGTTTCATGAAAGCGTTTTACATCACGCGAAACTTCAATGCACTATATTGTCATGATTTATTGTTTGCGAGAAAAAATAAAAATAGTTACCTATATTTTTTTTGTAGCAATCTACCATATTGCCCAGCAAGAAAAGCTGAGAATAAAGTTGTTATTGTAATTTATATTTGATAATTATGACTTGAATACAAGTTGGTACACTTAAGTTCATACAGGCATATTATAATTACTTAGTCATAAGTTATGTAATAAATATTGATATGGAAAGCTAATTGTTTAATTCTGACTACTCCGTAATTTTTATCATAACTGATAATCGGCAGACGACCATTTATACTGATAAAAATCTTACCCTTTTGTAGAAAATTTCAATTGATTTTTTGTTGATACAATCCAATAAAATCTTTGGTTAACTATTTGGTTTTTTTGTTACCATTTTCCGTTATTTTATGAATTGTTTTTTTTATTTTTGTATGGTAAACTTTGCTGACACTGACGAATTTCACTTTCTAGTTCGTCTTCGAAAAAAATAGCTTACTAATACAATGAATTTAGAACCTCTTCCTATATTTAAACTCTGTTACAACTTTCAATTTAGAAAATCTCCCTGTTTTCAAAGTCAGTTATAACCTTAGGCCTTAGTACCAGGCCAGTGCCTGGCAATAACATAGTCCAGACATCATTCTGTTTCATGTAAATACCTATACCGTACCAAACACACTGCAAATACTACAATAAGGTTACTATTTCGACATTCAACGGCCTTTATCGAATAACGCTTTTTCGGCGCCCGCGCCTTCGTGCCCTATTAGGGAATGTGCAAAAACTATAGGTGGCAGCACTGACGCGACGATCAGTAAAACATTCAAATTAATGGCGCCCGCGCCTTCGTACCCTATAGGGAACGTGCAAAAACTATAGGTGGCAGCACTGACGCGACGATCAGTAAAACATTCAAATTAATGGCGCCCGCGCCGTCGTACCCTATAGGGAACGTGCAAAAACTATAGGTGGCAGCACTGACGACACCTTCTTATAAAACGGACATGGAAGCTTAAAATGGGTACCCAGCTCAAGGTGAATAAACACGGTGTTTTTAGTTGCAACATAGATCAAAACCATGACAATTTCAAAAAGGTACCAATGACGCATTTTGAAGGGTTGGTATAACCCCCGACTAAATAAGAGGGGTGTTATAAGTTTGACGTGTCTTTCTATCTGTGGCATCATAATAGCTCCCGAACGGATAAAGCGATGTCAATTTAGTTTTTTTTTTGGTATGAAGGGTATGTTTCGCTCGAGTGTTCCTAAACTTGTTTGAATCGGTTGACGCGTTTAAAAGTTATGAGGGGTAAAAGTGGGGATAAAAACCGAAAATCTGCAAATTTAAGACAAAGTCAAACCGTTTATTTCCTTAGACGCAAAGGGCATAGGTACAGGTCATATAATTATATCTTAACTAGCTGTGCCCTGCGGTGCTACCCGCGTTATATTGGATGAAGTACTCTTAACCAACAACATATTTATTTGAATAAAGATTAATATTATTATGTTGATACAGCTTAAACAAATTATTTCGACCAAATTAGGTACCATAAAAACGGTTTTTGTGAGTTAATCTTAAAAGATAGACATATACTATCGCGGACTGTTTTTTAGATCTTTTAAAGAGCTATTATTCTTTAATACATATTTTTTGTGTATCTTGAACCGTTTTCACGGCGCACGCAACGGAAGGCTTCAAAGATGAACAATTTCTCCCGTTTTTTACACATTTACCACTATATCTTTGCTCCTATTGGTCGTAGCGTGATGTTATATAGCCTATAGCCTTCCTCGATAACTGGACTATCCAACACAAAAAGAATTATTCAATTCGAACCAGTAGTTTCGGAGATTAGCGCGTTCAAACAAACAAACAAACAAACTCTTCAGCTTTATAATATTAGTATAGATATATATAAATCTCGTGTCACAATGTTTGTCCTCAATGGACTCCTAAACCACTTAACCGATTATAATAAAATTCGCACACCATGTGCAGTTCGATCCAACTTGAGAGATAGGATGGTTTTTACGGCGAGAAAAATTCGAATAATTTCCGGGAAAATTTTATACCCGTGCGACGCCGGGGCGGGCCGCTAGTATATATATATATATATATTATATATATATATTTTTATGCTTGATAAGCTTCATTTGACTACAATCTCACCTGATGTTAAGTGACGTTGTGGTCTAAGATGGAGCATGAAGACCAAGAAGGTAAAAAGAAATATACTCGAGTGAGGTCTCAAATGAAAGCGCATCACGTGCACATTACAAAATAGTATAACTTTTTACTTTTAAGGGAAAGGGGGTTTTTGAATTTAGATTATCTTTACTTATTTTTACAACTAGATAAGTAAAAATCACTTTTTACTCATTATTTATTAACTGGTTTTAAACATATACTTGAAAAATAGATTCAAGCCTACTCGTTTGTTTGACACCATTAACATTATAGATGCAATAAAGTCAAAGTCAAAGTCGATTCTTATGAATACACTAATGACATTCACTAATCTATAGAATTTTTTTATTATTTAACTAGTGGCCCGTCCCGGCTTCGCACGGGTTTTATTCAATGTTTTTTTCCCGGCAATTATTCGATTTTTTCTCGCCTTTTAAACCTTCCATAGACCTCCACGAACATTTCAAGACTATGAAAAGATAAATCCGTTCAGCCGTTCCGAAGTTTTAATCAGACTAACGAACAACAATTCATTTTTATTTATATAGATATGAGATATAATTAATTATCGCTTGACCGTGTCAATCTCCATTACGTGTTGTAGATATCTGTGTATCTCGGTTTTGTGTTCCAACAGTGTACACGTCAGAAACGAGTGATCAAATCGAATGAACTTCTAGTCCACACCAACATCCTCTTCAAATTAAGGTAACAACTAGTTCCTCCTTAATTAAATTAGGCCAATAAATGGTTTACGTTGTCAATGACCAGCGGGTATCCGATTTTAAAGTTTAAGGAGGCAAATGCAATGCAATGCAACAAACGAACGAAACTTACAATTAATTAATTTAAGAATTAGTTATTCACTTTTAAATTTAGACACTGAACAAGAAAATAACAAAAGAGTTCCAACATTTTGGCATTCCTAATAATCCGCCATTTTGAAAAAAAAAAAAGATTTTGTAGCCATCGATGAAACGCATGTCATTAGCAGAGTCAATGCTGACAAACAAAAAGTGTTAAAGAACCAAATCTCTAGGAAATAAGGTTTCTGAGATATTTGGGTATAAATCTACAAAAAATCTGCTGCTGACCATTTTGAAAAGACGCGTTTCAGCGGACCGTGATAAAAGTCATTGCAATAATTGACAGAGTAAATTATTGGAAGCTAAAAGTGTTAAATTAATAAAATTTCTAATTATTTGTGATAAGTATTTAGGTTTAAAAACTATTCACGTTAATTTTTTACCACACATCTTAAGAACCTAGAAAGAAATTCCTATCACAAATACGAGAAAAATGGGCATACCCAAGCTAATTAAACAAATAAATCTAATAAATGGATCAGCTTTCAAAAATACTAAATATGTTCATCTCCGTTCCTGAAAACAACGATAAATTCAATAAAAATAATCTCTTTGTGCCTGCCTGCCTTGCTAAGGCAAGTTTAGTAAACGCAACAAAACAACAACATGTAAAAGAAACACCACATTCAGCTTAATATAGGAAAGTATCTTTATGATGTCCAAATGACATAAAATTAATGAATAATTATTTATTTAAGAAAAAACTAATGATAGGGCATTAATGAATTATTTTGACATTTATCCTTGATTTAATTAATTTTTGCTCATAATCGAGAAATAAATCCATGTGAGTAGGTATGTCAATTATCGTAGGAATGATCACGCACGATTGTGCTGAAGTGAGCTGGAGCGCCATCATGAATCACGCCAGCGAATCAAATAAGAAACTATCGCGATGTAAAAGCACAACGCGCAGTAGGTATGGCTTTACGTGCAACATGTGTAGACATTTTCAACAATAAATAAATTTATTGATAGCAATAACTTAAAATGTTGTAGTACTTAATATTATCTTTATCCACTGTTAATATCCCACGTGGTGAATTAAGACCTAATCTCTCTCGTCAAGAGAGAAGTCCCTTCGTCCCAGCAGTGGGAACGTTAATAGGGTGATGATGATGATGAATATCCCACTGTTGGGCAAAGGCTTCGTTTCGTTTCATTTTATCTTGCCTTGTTTTCAGTTCAGTTCAGTTTCTTGTAATTGGACTCTGAGCTTGAAGCGACAATTTGCCAGTGTCGAGATTGAAAAAGATGGTACTCAGTTGAACGCCATTTATTACATAATTTGGTATCTGTTGATCTTTGTACAAGACAGAAATTACATACCTAATTCAATAACATGACAACGAAAAGAGGTAGACCCATACTTTTTGGAAGAGATTTGTGGAATAAATTATGAAGGTTAATACAACATGCAAAAAAGTACACCTCAATAATCCAGTTTAAAAGTTACAGATCAAAAATAAAATAGAAATCGATGTTTTTGTTAAATTTCTGTAAAAAAATATATTTTTAATAGGCTTTTGTACCGAAATTGTATTTTCTATAATTTTTTTTAGCTAGGTAAAGTATCTAGCTTTCAAATGAAACTACTTTGAATAAAATACACCGTTACCTAAAACAGAAACGAAGAAAAAACTAAATGAAGTAGTTTTCATTAAAAAAAATTTTCATCGGCTTATTTATTTAAATAGCCAACTAAAAAAAATACACATTGTATACAAAACCGACTCACTGCTCGAGTGCTGCACGAAGAAGCCTATTTGCTTTAAAGTGCCTCTATTAAAAGCGTAGGGATTAAGAATACTCGTACCACAGTAACAAGCTTAATATCACATCATATCATACTATTACCATAGCCCGTAGGAATGTTACCGCTAGCCTGACAGCTGCAATTCTAAAGGGTCAGCCCCGGCCGACTGCGAGTCCCCATCTCCCCTCGACAGTGTAGTGAAAGTGGAGTGAAGTTAGTACTCTCGAGCACTCACAACGGGCACCACGTCTCTACCGCCGCGCCTCTGTGTTTCTAACCTGAACTATTACGATTCACTCTCAAATACTACAAAATAAACCTTCATAGTGATACAATCAGTTGCTAAAAGTGTTTTAACAGGTATGTGGTTTGATGTATCCTTCAGAAATGTTGTTTTTTTACAGTGAAATGTGATGGTAAATTTCTCTACCTGCTCTACGCTCGACGCGTGTTGTCTAGTTACAAAGATGAACCCATTTTTGTTGGGTTCAATGTTTTGGTGTCGTTTTTTGTGATAGCATCACTTTGACTACTCATTTTTCGAGAATTTGGTTGGTGTATAGAATAACGCAGCCCTAGCTGTATTACTGACTACGTACAATAGGTAGAGTTTTTGATGTAATGTTGGCACATTATCTTACAACATTACCGAATGTGCTCTTTGTTTTAAAGTTGCTCTTTTGTCTTTGTTTTAAATTTGATAAACAACGTTTGGAAGAGAACGAAACGGAGGATATTTATGGAAAACATAAACATGTGTAGGGTTGAATGTACTGTACAAGGTGAACTATGAATTGTGTGAAATAGAAGCAGGTACTTAGTAACGGTGATTTTTACATACAACATTGTTTTTAAACTAAATCTCACACTAGCTGCCAAGGAAATAGAAAGTAGAGCAGTGTTTGAATGCATACATTTCATTAAGTATATTGTTCTAGAGCGGCTAATTACAAAACAAACTGATCACAGAAACAAAATAGGGCTGATCTAAATAATTGAAACATTTTTATAGAATGTTTTACATTTCAAACCGCGATTACGGCTAATTGAAACATCTGTAAGATATAAAAACAATTATAGGACCTTTTGCGCAGATGGATAATATTTTAATTGTCGAAACAACAATATGTTAAAATCATTCACAAAGATCAAAGTCCTTCAAGAATGTTGAATAATTCTAAAACATCGTGTAGTGTATATAGTCATGGCAACACTTAAGCAACTCGAATTTCATTTACATCTTTATTTACGAATTACCTAACGAAAACGAACATCACACCAATATAGCTCTACTTAAATCATCTCCGATGATTCTGTCATAGTAAAAAGTATAGTCTTAAAACTTAATAGTCAATCTGTTTGTTCTCGTATAGTTTTAAGCCTAGTAGTATTTACCTAAACATTGTATTTTTTTTGTATTATTTTAACTAGGTAAGTGGTACATCCAATTTATTAAGACGCATATATCTTGATACAGGTAGTGGGTTATACAGACAAACCCGGTGATATTATCTATTAGACCAAATGTTACATTCATAGCAACCCAATAAGGGCATCAAGATAATAAACTAATAATCCACAACTTATCATATTAGCTCTCTGCGTGACTAAATTATCGTTTCATATCAAAATTATAACGTAATCGACACGTCCAAGCTAACGTCCACAAGAAACTGTGTCACCGCGTTAATTTATGGGTAACTCGGTATCAGTTTAAATGATTTAAACGTTTATTATTAGCTATATTTAACTCATCAACTACGAATGGAAATGTCAACAACATCACATTTTAACAATTCCACATTTTCAATATATTCAACTTCTACTTTGGAAGCATACCTCATTTGTATGGTTTTCACAGATTCAGACATAATGTTTGATAATCGAATTTGTTTTTATTGAAACTTTGATTAATTATGATAACCTATGATTAAATCTGTCCCGTTGTTGAAGCTATGAGTAGGTAACGAGTATTAAAGGTACAATACAACTCTACTGTAGCAACAGTCAAAACAAATTCAACGCAGAGCATTTGCAATTTAAATATGCATTATCTAGCACAGTCAAATAGCACGTAGATAACTTCAAATTTCCACATTTCAGATTGCTGCAATCGGGTTCGCTTGATAACAGAGCAACACTGGCAGTCTGTGAGAGATAACACCTAAGAAGCAAACAGTAGACCGAATCAAACAGCAGACGGAATCAAATGAAACTCGTCTTTGAGGTCATTAAACCTACATTGAACAGGCCGGAAAGCATTGATAGCAACATGAGGAGTGTTTATTGTTTGGTGAAGTGTTGACGGTTGCCGATACGTGACTAGAAGGCGCAACAGTGATGTGATACAGCATGGCGGTGGAAAAGGTGCCTCCGGATGGAGGGTACGGGTGGGTAGTCACCCTTGCGTTTGCGCTGAACAATGTGAGTTTTGTTTTGACTATATCTAAACTGATATTAATAAATCTAAATTTAAAATTTAAGAAAAACCCCTGATTCCAATGCCTTAATTTCCTTACATGTAAAACAACATAATATTATGTAATGTGGACGCGATGCGTTATCATTTGATACCCCACACTAGTATATTTGCAGATTTTCGGTTTTCCTTCCCCACTCTCACCCCCATAA
Organism: Gymnoscelis rufifasciata; assembly: GCA_929108375.1. NCBI lineage: Eukaryota > Metazoa > Arthropoda > Insecta > Lepidoptera > Geometridae > Gymnoscelis > Gymnoscelis rufifasciata. Next base: position 1,763,673 of record OV815302.1, on the reverse strand, counting down.
CTTTTAAACGGCACAACCGATTTTCATGAAACATGTCTAAGAACACTCGAGCCAGACTCACCTTACATACAAAAAAAAATCGCTCCATCCGTTCAGGAGCTATGATGCCACAGACAGACAGACAGACAGACAGACACGTCAAACTTATAACACCCCTCTTTTTTGGTCGGGGGTTAAAAAGGTGAAGAGTTTGTTTGTTTTAACGCGACAATCACCGGAACTATTGGTTCGACTTGAATAATTATTTCACTGTTAGATAGCCTATTTATCGAGGAAGGTTTTGCGGGAATAGGTCGATCCTCCGGGAAAAAATCATAATATACGGGCAACGCCCGCCGTGGCTTAAAAAGCTATTATCAGTATCACAGATCACAAGTATTATATTAGGTGTTGTAGTAGGTTTTGGTCCATGATTCTTCAATAAAACGGTGTTTTATAAATGCAATGTTGGTAATGAACGCTCAATTATGCGATAACATTATGAATCGGTTTCTATATCAGTGTCAGTACCGTGTATTAAGGGCCCCTTATACCGCAAATGCTGTTTTTAAAATCAATATGAATCAGTCAAAAATTGACGTAAAATTTTGAAAAAAATATATGTTTCAGTTGAGGATCTTACAGAGTGTAATTCGCTTACATTTACACAATAAGATGAACTTCGCTCGATAGAAAAAAATACCAAAGTTGCCTCTTTTTAAAAAACATTTTCAATACTGTGCCTAAAATAATAAATTTATTGACCTTATTTTTACACCAATCTTTAGATAAATCATTTTTCTAGTGCAAATCGCTGAGGTGCGTGTTGTAGTGTTATTTTCCTATTAATTATGCCTAAATACCTACAAACCCGCGAGCGGCGCGACGCCCGCGGGCTTCGTCAGTCGCGCGGTGGCGCTTACCGACGACGGACCTGTGCCAGTGCTCTTCCCGCCCGACGAGCGACGTGCGACGTGTAAAGAAAAGGTGCGATTCACACACGACAGAAGTGAAACTACAACAATTAATAAAAACCGTAATTGGTTTTACAAGGACAACTGCGCGACATTGCCGTCGCGACGGCAATGTCTATTTGGTATTTGGGCCGGGGAAAAAGAACCAGTCAAAGTCAAAGTATCTTTATTGCATTATTACAATGTAGTTTAAATGGTAGGTATTATATAAGGTTTTGTATCAATGTAATTTGCCCATTGGAGCGTGCAACATTTTGATTAACAACAGTTTAATAATAACAAATTTTAAAGAATAATTGTATATAATAATTAAAAAATAAACATGTCAATAATTTTATAAATCAGATTAAATTAAATAAAATAATATTAGTTAATGATTAAAAATAATTACACATTACACTTATTTACCAATGGTTTTGTCATTTAAATATTCGGCAACTGTATCATAAGTCATAACATTGTATAATAAATAATAACATTACATATCGAAAGAATCGAAAAAGATGATGAATTTGGAAATCAAAGATGGAATCAAAATTATCACACTTTTACCACCTGTCCAATGTCTGCTGCCAGAAATCGTCAACCCCTGACACACTCGTGGTATGCCTCTATACGGAATCTGACACTTGAATGCGAATCCACCGAATCCGAAAATGAAGAAAAAGAGATTTTTTTATCGCAAAACATTATTAATTTGCAATCAGGACCTAGCACTAGAACTCTAAATTACAATGAAATAAAAAAGCATTTTATTCCTCATATAAAATGTATTTTTTTTTACTAATGAGAATAAATATTGTTCATAACAATTATGTTTGTTTTCATTTTATTGTTTGTATTCTTTACCACAAACTCTTCAATCATCATTATCACCCCACTAATTCAAAAAGTTTAGTAAAATAAAATATGTTTACATTCAATACCTACATACCTAGAATACCTACTACAATAAACTTTCATTTCAATCAAATAAAAGAATATAGTCAATTAAATAATCAATATACTAAAACAATACAGTCAATAAAATTAAAATCACCGTAGCTACTGCATTATGTTATACTGTGGCGTTCTTGCCCGCCGACAAAAGTGGCCGGAGTTCATATCAAGTCGGCTCCCGCGAAACGCGCATGCAAGTCGACTGGGCGAGTAAAATGCCTAAATCTTCGAAACAAGGTGGCCTTAAGGACATACACGGTACTGACACCGATATAGAAACCGACCGACAAAGCACGGGAGTGGAAGGCCGGTGAGCCCTCGTCATCAGTCCCTCGGAGTGCTTGGATGAAACACGACTGTCAGACGCGCGCGCAATGATAGGGGGTCGCCCACGTGAAGTGGATTCAACCTAAGCGCACCGCATGCATTTGTGTTTACGTCCCCACTGCTGGGACACAGGGACTTCTCTCCTGACGAGAGAACTTAATTCACCACGCTGGTCAAGTGTTGAATGAAACATGTCCTAAAACTTTTTTTTCTTTAGGCATTCTTCTGTTTTGTTTGGACCAATTAAATAAAATTGATAAAACTCCATCTGATAAACAAGGTCAAGAGGTGGTTCAACCACTTTTATATTTGCTGTCGTATTAAGGAAGCTTACGCGAATTGCATTAAGTCCGCTTTTAATAACTGGTTTGTAAATTACTAGTTATTTATAGATTTTAATGCAAAAATCCATAAATCCTTAATTGCAACCATGTTGTAACATTAAGTTCTTAATCAATATATGAGACCATAACATGGAATCTGTTTGGGCACTAAAATGTACGATTACGTACAGTTTCTAAAGTAAAGTTTTAGGTTACCCTTTTATTCAGAAACATCTATGATTTTTAATGGTTTAGGAGCAGTCAGGGTGTAAGAACAAAGTTAAAGTATTCTTAAGACGTCTCATTAGACAGTGACAGACAGATAACAAACTTCGGTTTTTTCTGGTGATATATAAAGATAAAAAATAGAATGCATAAGAAAACCGAGCAGTCGTAGGTGCAAATAACATTTAATAACACCATTACTGAGTAAAATTAGACAATGGTTAAAATATAGAGCTACTATTTCGCTTAGTCACGTGTGACTTAGCAAAGTAGCATTGCTTAGCATAGCTTAACTTAGCTTTACTCGTATTTTGTAAAATAAGTCCTACCGGCTATTATGATTATTTATATAACTAAACTAATATGTCTCAATTACTCAAGTATTCGATTATGCCATTGACCACAAAAGTACTTGTGATAAACTTAATTTAATCTAGTTCAAGTATTCTACGTTCTTTAAATTTCAATGACACTGAACGAATTTCGAAAATATTCTTGTTCTTAAATGAACTACTTAAGTAATTACCTACTAAAATGATAGTGCTGGACTATCCTAACAGCAACCTCTAACCCCGTTGTAAGCTCCTAGCTATTTACTAGAAAGACTAGTGGACCTACTCTAAATCTATACTCTGTCCAACCAGCATAGAGCATATTTACTAACAAACGAAATCAGCTGGTTTTTAGGGTTATCACTACGAAATTAAATGTAAAATGTACCGTTAAATGACAAATTATTTATAACTTTTTAAATCTTCACTTCAATTTAATGCAAATCCAATTATTTCAATTCACAAAATTATCACTAAGTGGTCAAACACGGAAGATTAAAATCACCAGAGATTTTTGACTTTGTGGCAGTGCCAACCTTAACGAATCTCGGTTTTGAAGTCTTGGGTGGCCAACATTTGGTGACTTTTTAAATACAATTCCGAATTAAGGATAGCACTCTCACCATACGTCTATATTATAGGAACTCTCATCGTGTAATATTATAATGAATTCGATAGTGCCTAAGTGCAGTAGATTTTTAGTTATTTTTTCGAAAGTAAATCATTTTGATGCTCAACAATTGGCCTTTTCACGAGGCTTGTGATTAATACGATTCGAACGAATGAAAAATATACTTTGGTAATATATCGAATTCGTTATAATATCATAGACGTGCTCGTACATACGTCTCGTAACGCCCAATTCTAAAGTAACGTAAGTTACGTAATCCTTCTTATTCGTTTTCTTCACTTCAAAATCTAACGAACACTTCATCATCACCCTATTAACGTTCCCACTGCTGGGACACAGGGACTTCTCTCCTGATGAGAGAGATTACGCCTTAATTCACCACGCTGGCCAAGTGCGGGTTGGTGAATGTCACATGCCCTTCAAACTCTTTTAAAGTTCTCAGAACATGCCGGTTTCCTCACGATGTTTGCCTTCACCGTTAAAGCACGTGTTTAAAGCGCAAATAAATTTCTCAAGAAGAAAAATCCAGAGGTGCGTGGCGGGGTTTGAACCCACGACCATCGGAATGAAAGTCGAGTGTCCTCGCACTTAGCCAACACGGCTTTTTAACACTTACCCATACATATTACAATTTCATAAGTTTATTCATAGTTTCATGGTCATTCTGGTTAATTAACTATATTGTTATCTTAAAATAAACCAATTCGTACGAGGCAACAAACACCTGGGTTATCGTAGGCATTCACTGTTTACCAACGTGTGACTGTTTGCGATTGGATTTGAAACGTTAACTTGCTTATAAATGTTATTTCAAATATCCGTTTTAAATGTTATAGCTAGTTATAAGCCCCCATTTCACCATTGGCTTTATACGCGATCAGATCATTTTAAACTCGTCTTACTGCCTAACTGGCTTTAAATTGACATTCAAATGACATTTTCCAATGGTTAAACTTGGTTTTGATGCTACAAATGGTGAAATTGAGGCTAGATATGTTTATAAGCGAATTGTCCTTTTCAACAAAAAATTAATGCTCTTAATCGGTTCTTAGTGAGTATGAGAGAACAAGCAAAAAGTTCCTAAAGGGCTATATTTAAATGGGTATTTATAAAGTCACCTATGAATTTTCCACTAAACAAACTCGTGTCTCGTACATACTATCATTTTCAATGTAATCTGAGGTTCGTGTGCTAAAATGTTTATCATCTCATTATGTACAAAGTTAATAAATTATTTGGAGGTTGCGATAAAATAATAATTACCTAATTACATCACTGTTCACAATTCGTCTATAATCATCATCATTAGGTTCAAATTTATCTTTATTCCCCCAAGTTTTTGTAAAGAGCAGAAGTAGCTCACCGGCTTTTTACTAATAATAGTAATAATACACAAATTCAATTTTACTACTCCCCAATTTCCATCTTTTACTATCAATACAAACTAAATTTATTTCCATACAAGTTTTTAACAATTCCACAGAACCCGCTCCATTTTACATAGGTAATTAAATAAATAATTATTGAAAACTTTAGTACTGACATAGGGTGCTGAACTTGTTTCAAACATAACAGAAAACCAAGAGAGGTTGTTCATAATTAAGCTGTATTATATAAATCAACGCAAAATTAATTGTAAAACATATCATCATCATCATCAACACCCTATTAACGTTCCCACTACTGGGACACAGGGACTTCTCTCTTAACTAGAGAGTGAGTAATTTTAGGCAATATTTTTGCAATATTTTAGGCCTGCGCTTTACTGTTTGTAGTGGTTATCTAATTATTATCTCTCTGATCCATATTACAAGGCACATTAACGTGACAAAAAAAATTAAATGATATATAAAATATGATGATCAATAAGGTATATTATCTATACGAATATCATAAATGGCAAAATGTATGTATGTGTCTCTTTGTTTGTCCGGCTCATGGCATAACGGCTGAACCTATTAGCCAGAAATTTGGTAAAGTGATGGGTAATAGATTATAATTTAGTATCTAACTGATATAAAATACACTGCCTAATCGCATACCTACAGTCTTCTACATCTTAAAATGAGTCAAATTCCTCTTAACTATAAATAATATAATGTTTCTTAATTTTCAGGTAGTAGTACTACCCCTAATCGCGGGGTTCGGGCTCATCTTCCAAGAGGCTTTCGATGACACCGGCATCTCCGCCACCCAGGGCACGCTGGTCATCGTCCTCAACCACAGCATCGGCATGTTCTTCTCGTTCTTCGGAGGGCCGCTCCTCAAGCGCTTCGGGTACAGGAAGGTCGCGGTGCTCGGCGCCATCTTCATATCAGCTGGTCTCATCCTCACTTCGCAGTGTACGAGCTTCTGGCAGTTTATCGTCTCCTACAGTATTATTAATTGTGAGTATTGTTTCAATTATTTAACTCCACTGTACGAATAAGAAAAATTTAAGTAAGACGTAATAATATTATATTATCTGTGCTGGTATGACTATATCGTGATCATGGCGCTTGAAAACTAAAACTCGAGAAATCTTGGTATGTTATCCGTTTTTATTTAAAATATAATATCAAAATGTGTATATTATTAAAAACCATGATAATTTAAAAGGTTGTATAGAAAATCTTTCAACGCGCCATCCGAACAAATAAAAATAATCCTAAATTACACAAATTATTTACAATGCAAAGCCGGCAAATGTAAATTTGTTTTTTATTATATGCTCACGGTTTTTTGGGGTAAATTCAAGGAGTAGGTACCTACTCGTAGAACGATGAAACGGTATAGGAATAAACCAAATCATTATATTAATTAAATATTTTATTTTCCAGCAATGGGCGTCGCATCAGTAATGTCGGCGTTCACGCTAGCAATAAATTCATTCTTCAAAGAAAAAAGAAGCAGGGCCATCGGTGTCGGCATGTCCATTACTGGTCTCGGCGCCATCCTCATGCCTCTACTGATGAGCCTGCTCATGTCTACGTACGGGTGGAGGTACGCAGTGCTGATCCTCGGAGCCATCTGCCTGCACTCCCTCATGGCGGCCTGCCTGCTGAGGCCAGCGAAGTGGTACATGGTGGTGCCAGGAACCACGGAAGAAACGGTGCCCCTTAAAGAGACTGAAGTGCAGCTTATTAATGATAGCCTTACTGGATCCTCCAAAAACGGTAAATATTTATATGATTTACTAGTGGCCCGCCCCGGCTACGCACGGGTTTTTACCTTCCCTAGACCTCCACGAACGTTTCAAGACTATGATAAGATAAATCCGTTCAGCCGTTCTCGAGTTTTAGTCAGACTAACGAACAACAATTCATTTTTATTTATATAGATGTTTAATCGATGTGACAAACTAGTTTTTTTTTTAATAGTCATAATTTAGAGTAATAAATGTACAGTCTTTGCAACTACAAGAATTAGACGAATACCTGTTTATGTATTAGCCAGGAACCGATAACAGGACAGTGTAGTATTTGATAAAGTACTCAGTTATCCGTTGCGAGAGTAAAGAACTAATAAATCAATTGAGCCGCGAATCTTTTCATGTTTTCCTACATCGAAAACAACATGTTAAAAGCGCATTTATCTCTACGTGGTCTAAGTGTTTGGAACCCTTTTACTAACCCAGAATTATTATATAATTGTTCTCCAGTTTTAAACGTTTTTTTCTATTTCAGGAGTTCCGTCCTTGCCAAGCGAACTAGAGATGAAAAATGGTGCCTTGCCAGCGAAAAGTGTTTCAATGCGGTCACTTTACAGTAGCGCAAGTTTACAGGCCAGAAACGCCATATCCCACCCTGATGTGCGGAACAAATCAGCAGAAACCTCCCTAACAGAGTCCAGGTACAAATGGTGGGAGTCTCAGGAGATAAACCTAGGAAGCTCCATAAACATATTCAACGAAGAAGCAAAGAAAGTGAAGGAAGCAGAACCAAAGATTGAAGTAAAGAAGGAGCCGCAGACAATCGCACAAAAGATTATCGCTTTCTTTGATCTCACGCTATTGAAGGATCCTATCTTTGTGAATATGATGTTCGGGATGTCCATAGCTGCGTGTGTGGAGACGAACTTCTCTCTACTGTTCCCGATAATTCTGAAGGACTTGATGATGTTCAGTACTGGTGATATTGCCAAGCTGATGGCCGTGGTCGGGCTGTCGGACACCATGTTCCGGTTGGTGGCGCCGTTCCTCGGGGAATGGGTCAAGAAGCCTCCAAGAGTGATGTATGTGTGGGCGTTAATAATGATCGTTATTATCAGAACTGGTGAGTTTATAGTATTATTATTTGTTGTTTTAGCTATTGGGAGTAATTCTTTTGAGCTTGGGCTTTTTAAAAAAAGCTTCGTTTTCAATTCAATCGGTACGAAATTCGGTAGGTATTTTTGTGTAATGGTTAACACAGCAACACTTAAAAAAAATTAAAAGCATTACCATTTAACATTGATAAAATTACTTAAAATTATTTAGATTATCCATTATTTGACCCATCCTATATAGATAACTAGGGGCTAGATGTTGCTTTGTAGAATGTCCAGTAATATATGTTTATATTAGCTATATAATATGTGAATTAAAGTAATTGTAAAAATACCAAGGTAGACAGCTAATGGCGCTTTCCACTAAAATAACAAGTTTTAGTTTACATATCCTAACTTGTGGGTTTCTAGATAATTCTTACTTCGTTCGATAATAGGAACATTAATTTACTAGGTCATTAATAACTCACAGTACAAAGTAGGTACCATACCACCATACCATATTAAGCAGTATAATATGGTATAGATAAACAGCATAATTGAGGTGCATTTTTCTAAAATATTTTTTAACTATGCACGTAATATTCTCAATATCATAATATGTTTGATTCTGAAAAAAATTATTTTCTGCCCAATTTGGTTTATTTAACCAAATTAATAATAAATAATAAATAAATAAATATTTCCGGACTACTCACACAGCATCACCTAACCCCAAACTAAGCAGAGCTTGTACTATGGGGTTAGGTGACGGATATACTACATAAATACATTTTTTTTTTGTAAATACATACATACAGCTGTTGACGCATATGTTTACCTAGGACAAACAGTCCAATTAGGTAGGTCCAACTTCGAGAAAGAGGTCAATCGCCGAATCCAGCTCGGATGGGCAGCGTTCGGGAAACTTCGTAACGTCTTTTCATCCAATATACCTCAGTGCCTGAAGACGAAGGTGTTTAACCAGTGTGTGTTGCCAGTGATGACATATGGCTCCGAGACGTGGTGCTTCACCATAGGCCTCATGAATAGGCTCAGAGTTGCGCAACGAGCTATGGAAAGGGCTATGCTCGGGGTTTCTCTACGTGATCGAATCAGAAATGAGGAGATACGTAGAAGAACGCGGGTCACCGACATAGCTAAGCGAATTAGCTCGTTAAAGTGGCAATGGGCAGGCCATGTAGCGCGTAGAACAGATGGCCGTTGGGGCCGGAAAGTTCTTGAATGGAGACCACGAATCGGCAAACGCAGAGTGGGACGTCCACCAACCAGATGGACGGACGACTTGGTGAAGGTAGCGGGCTCGCGGTGGTTACAAGCAGCTACCGACCGAAATCACTGGAAGTCTTTGAGGGAGGCCTATGTTCAGCAGTGGACGTCCTACGGCTGAAATGATGATGATGATGATGATACATATGATACATAGAAAACACCCAGACCCGAAACCAGAAATTGCAGATCGTACAAAATCTGTAATTAAAAAGTCTTGACGATTTGCCGGCAATTTTAAGGGTGAAGTAACCCTGTGATAAGTAAGTAAGTGGACGACGGTTCGCTTGTGGCGCATGAGGTAGCTAGTTCGGCTCCCGCTGATTTTTATGTTATTTTATGTCCTACACGCACTCTCTCTTTGAGTGTTTAATATGTTTGAAAACAAATCTATATACCAATATATGTATATCAGATGCCTTGTACCCGTAACTCAAGCTTAGGGATTACCGAGTCGAGATATATTTTTAAATTTATTAGGTATTTAATAACATCTGTGAAAAATCTCTGTGTGCGTGTGTAAGTGTGTGTGTGAGTTCAATCCCCGCCACGCACCCACATGTGACATTCACCAATCCGCACTTAGCCAGCGTGGTGGTTTAAGGCCTAATCTCTCTCGTCAAGAGAGAAGTCCCTATGACCCAGCAGTGGGAACGTTAATAGGATAATTATGATGTGAAAAATTTCAAGTAACGACTTAGGCCCTGCGTTGATATGTCAGTCAGCCTTTCCTATAATATTTTATTATTAAATTTCAGTAATGTTGTACACGAGCAGCTTCCTCGGCATGTGCTTCGTGACGCTGGCCATTGGGGTCACGAAGGGCGTGCGCACCGTGTACATGAACGTTATCATCCCCAGCTACGTGCCGCTCGACAGGCTGGCCTTCGCGTCTGGCATCCAGATGTTCTTCAACGGCATCACTATCTTCACTATTGGATCTCTTTTAGGTGAGTCATTAACCCCGACAAAAAGAAGGGTGTTTTAAGTTTGGCTTCGGCCGCGGCTTGTCACCACCCTCCGGGCTGGGCCAGTGCGTGAAGCGATTTTTTCGTGTTTCGTAATGTGGTCCGGAGAAGCCATCTACCTTCTAAGTCTTCATGCTCCATCTTAGACCACATCGTCACTTTACATCAGGTGAGATTGTGGTCAAATAAAGACTTATCAATAATAAAAAAATAAATAAAAAAAATGACGTGTCTGTCTGTCTCTCTGGGACATCATAGCTCCCGAATGGATGGAGCGATTTCAATTTAGTTTGTTTTATGAAAGGTGAGTTTCGCACGAGTGTTCTTAGACATGTTTGATGGAAATCGGTTGACCCGTTTAAAAGTTATGAGGGTAGGTAAAAGTGGGGAAGGAAAACCGAAAGTCTGCAAATATACTCGAGTGGGGTCTTTAATGAAAGCGCACCACGGGCACATTACAATATAGCATGACTTTTACTTTAATGGGAACGAAAGTTCTGGAATCGGTGTTTTTTTTTTTACATTTAATTTAGATTATTGTCTTTCATTTCATATTCATTTATTTATTTTACCACACTATAACAATGGTTGTTATATATGGTAAGTCAGTTTACAATTTATAAGACCGAGGTTGTTATCAATAAATGAACTATGAGATAGATATTTGATTGGCCGCAATCAGATGTGTTTTGGTGTGTGAGATGTTACCAGCGTCAGTATATAGAAAGAAAGAAAGAAAGTCTAAAAAATACTGAAGAAACAGAGAAGAGAAGAAGAGAGTTTTTTTTGTGTTTTATTATGTTGTGTTCAATAAAGAGTATTGTATTGTATTGTATACTGCTGATACCAATACAAAAACATTTTTTTGCAGTTTGTGAACCCTATATACTAAAAAGTCGTGAGGCCCAATAAAATTAGATATAGCAGAGCTATTACAGTAGTAAAATAGAACCTTTTAAATCAAGTCCATATATTTTGACATTATTTGACCATAGAGTTCTAATACTCCTACTAATAATATTATAAACGAGGAAGTGTAGTGTATGAGGTTGTAAGTGTGTAAGTTTGTTGCTCTTTCACACAAAAACTACCCAACGGATTTTTATGAAACTTCACATTGATATAGCTTATATATCAGAATAGCACACAGGCTACTTTTTATCGCGGGAAAATATGTCATTCCGCGGGAAAATCCATTAAAGCGCTGCTAGTTTACCATACAACAGTTTTTTTTTTATGCTCGTTAAGTCTTCATTTGACCACAATCTCACCTGATGTAGAGTGACGATGTGGTCTAAGATGGGACATGAAGACCTAGAAGGTAGATGGCTTCTCCGGGCCACATTACGAAACACGAAAAAATCGCTTCACGCACTGGCCCAGCCCGGAGGGTAGTGACAAGCCGCGGCCGAAGCCTACCACCAGAAACAGTACCTACTCTAAACGGCGTTCTTCAGTAGATTCTATTTAAACTGTTATCATTCTCTCTTTCCAGGTCGTATTCGTGAGATGTCTGGGTCATACATAATGCCAATTATAGTACTAAATATAGTGACAATGATCACGGTGGTGCTGTGGACCGGAGAATTCACCTACTTCAAGGTGAAGAATCGTGACAAGGCTGATGTAGAAACAAATTAATACGTTAACATAAAAAGGCAGTGTTGGCTGCCTGGGAGGACACTCGACTTTCATTCCGAAGGTCGTGGGTTCAAACCCCAGCACGCACCACCGCAACCGGCATGTTCTGAGAACTTTAAAGAGTTTGAAGTGTGACATTATTCTTGGCACTTGGCCAGAGTGGTGAATGAAGTCCTAATTTCTCTCGTCAAGAGGGTTCCCTGTGTCCCAGCAGTGGGAACGTTAATATGGGGTGATGATGATAATGATATACTATAATTTAACTTTAACACTTTCAATAGAAATTAATTAACTTAAAGGAAAATCCTTCCTCAATTTTCTACATGATGTTCTTAAAAAACAATGCAGGTTAATGTTATTTATTTACATACTTATATTATTTACAAATTGCTATAATAATCAAGTCTTATGGTTTTGTAAAGTGCCATTCATACAATTTAGTCGTTTACAAAGTCAAACAATTGGAACAAACTTACATTTTTCTAATAATACTAGATATATTTATTATACATGATTAAAGGAATTAAAAAACAACACAATTGTTACAATAATGTCTGCTTTGGTGAACTATTATCTAGTACGTTTATTTAAGTACTTATTTATATTGACCAAAATAAAAGAACAACCTTGTACTGCGTATTCTTCTTAATTTGTCCTCATACCCATTTATTCATAAAAATCCAATTTCTGAAATAACTTTATTAGCTAATACAAGCCTTAAAATGATTAATTAATTAATTTTGCGATAATTATAGAGATAAACAAGGGCCAAAAGCTTTTAGTTGTTACTGTTATTAAACAGATTTGGCTTTTTTTTTATTAAACGTTCTATTAACTTCCTATAAGACTGATATAAAAACTGAAATATTTTTATGAATATGAGGGTTTAAGTTAAGTCACATAATATCTATAATTCAATCACACTACACTACAATATAATTAAAAACTATGCACTTGCGATAGTAACATCACTGGTTATAAGTTTCTGTCTTTCAACTCACTGCACATTATTATTATTGTTTATAATTTACACATAGGTTCATTTTATTATTACACTAGAGCACTTTCTCTCGCGTGAGCGCAAACACTAGGAAGTCTGTTCAGTACACCGTCCATAAAGCTGTTTTATTTATGTCTATGCCTGTTTGATTGAAGTGTTACCTGAAATGTGCAACATAATAATAAAATTAATTAATTATAAAAGCCGTCAGGTGCGAGTCTTACTCACGCTCTGAGGATTCTGTACACCTGTAGGTATAATGAAGGAATAAATATTTATACATTATGCAAATTGGTCCAAAAGTCATTTAGAAGAAGAAGAAGAAGAACATTTATTTTGTAAAAAAAACTGTGTACATAGATGAGATAAGATAAGATAAGATAATCATTTATTTGCTCAAAACATAGGTAACATTTTGGTCTCATATAAAAAATATTAGTAAGTTCGGCTATGTTTTTGCCTGAAAGTAGGCGTACAAATATTAAAAAAACATGCAAGAAATTAAATAATTAAACATCACAAGTCAATTGAAAATTAAAATGGAACTTAAATATAAATAAATTAATAGAATTACAATAAAATTATTTAGTGTCAAATTTGTCTGTAAGATATTCTTCAAGAGTATAATAAGCTTTATCTGTCAGTAATTGTTTCACTCGTTTTGTAAAAATATACAGACTATCAACTTCTTTTATATTTTTTGGTAGCTTATTGTATAACTTTGGCCCCATACAAAATATACTCTTTGCAAATATTGCTGATTTGTGATTTGGCAAAACAACTTTATTTACTCTCTTGCTTTTTAGATTACCAAATTCTTTTATGTGTTGTCTAATGAATACAACCGATTCAAGTATATAAATGCATGGAAAAGTGAGAAGTTTTAGTTTAATAAAGTATGGTTTACACGAGTCTGTGAGCTTGAGCCTGGCTATGGAGCGTATACATCTCTTTTGTGAGATGAATACTTTCAACCGATCTGTGCTATTTCCCCAAAATATTACTCCGTATCTAAGAGTAGAGTTCACATAAGCGTGATATGCTGTTAATAGTGTCGTCATATTGGCGATTTTACTCAACATATATAATGCATATGAAAATTTATTTAGTCTTTTACATATATGGTCAATATGATACGTCCATCTTAGGTTGCAGTCAATATGAATTCCCTAAAATTTTGTGCATTTTGTATTCTTAATATTATGTTCCATATAATTAATGTCAAGTGGTGGTATGTCAATAGTACGCTTGGAAAATGTCATAACACACGTTTTGTCCAAATTAATTAATAGATTATTTAATGTCAGCCAATCAATCACACTGGTCAATGTATCATTTATTTCCATGCAAAAATCTTCTCCGTCTTTCTTTTCAAAAACCAAAGTACTGTCATCTGCAAACATTATCATTGTGTGATGTGTCGTCTTTGGCAAGTCATTTATATATATTATGAACAGTAGTGGTCCGAGTACGCTCCCTTGCGGCACACCATTCAGTGTTTGTCTAAGGTCGGATTCATATTCTATTTTCGTTTTAGTCACTGTGCATAGCCGCGTAATCTGAGTTTTCTGCCATCTCCCAATTAGGTAGCTACTCATTAGATCTAGTACTTTTCCACGTACTCCATAGTAGAAAAGCTTGTCTAATAATATTTTATGATTTACGTAGTCAAATGCTTTCGTTAGATCCATGTACATGGCGCACACTTTATTTCTAGCGTCTACATTAACCATTACAGTTTGTAAGAATTTGTAAATAGCATTATTAATATTTTTATCTTTACGGAACCCTACTTGCTCATCTGCAAGTAAATTTGAACTTTCCAAAAATTTGTATAGACAATTATATATATGTCTTTCAAACACTTTTGATAGTATGGGTGTTAAAGCAATGGGTCTATAACAATTCATATCTTCTCTAGAGTTTTTTTTATGTAACGGTTTAATGATTGTAATTTTGAGTTTGTCAGGAAATATTCCTTCTTCTATACACAAGTTTATTATGTAGCTAATAACAACACTTATGGGAGTTGCTACCATTTTTATTACTTTTGTATTCAAGTCATCATATCCGCTACTATTAGTGTCCTTTAATTCCTTAATTATCTTTTTTATGTCAAGGGGTGTTGTTGGTTTCATAAATATTGAGCTTACGTTACCACCATTCGTTTTAAAACAATTTTGTGTAGTATGTGTGCTACATTTTGCTGTATCTATGAAGAAATCATTGAAAGCATGTGCAATATCTTGCGGATCCGTTAATGTTATATCATCTTTTTTAATTGTCATTATGTCAGCTACAGGCTTATTACGTTCATGGCTCTTTATAACTCTCCATGTGGCTTTGCATTTGTTTTTTGCATTATTTATCATATAATTGTTTTGTGATTTTTGTGTCAATTTAATAATTTTTTGCAGCCTTTTAGAGTACTGTTTGTATTTCTTCCTATTTTCATCACAGGGATTACTTCTATAATTCCATAACATCTGTCTTTTTCGTTTCGAACATATTTTTATTCCATTAGATACCCATCGCTTACGTTTTTGGCTAGTAATTCTTACTCTTTTTAGAGGAAAGCTCAAGTCATGTATTAATTTAAATATGTCATGAAAGTGGTTAAAAGCTTCATTAGGATCTCTTATATTATAAATGTCACCAAAGTTGTAATTGTCTATGTACTCTTTGAATTTTCCCATATAATCATGACCGTAGTCGCGTCTGTATGTGTACCAGCACAATAACACATTTGATTCTTTTACTGGACATGTAACATGTTGCGCTCTGTGATCAGATAGGGCAAGTTCTACTACTTTACTTTTACATCCATGAATATAATTATGCAATACATTATCTAGGCATTTACCACTGTCAGCACGAGTAATCTCATTTAAAGATATCTTTAAGTTAAATGTAAGGGCAGTTTCTTCAAAGCGGTTGGTCAGTGAGTTTTTTTCTAAGGTATTAATATTAAAGTCACCACAGATAATAATTTTTTTGTGTCTCTTGCAATGCATGTCTAATACCTGTTCGAATTGAGAGAAAAATATATTAATTGAAGAAATGTCATATTTTGGTGGTCTATAAATACAAATAATTATAATACTATGGTCAATTAATTCTACTGCGCTGCACTCCATAAGATTCTGCAGGCTCAAACCCCTAACCTCATCCATCTCTTTATATTTGTGAACGTTTCGCACTAATATACATGAACCGCCATTTCTATTCTTTCGGGAAAAGAACGAAGCAAGTGAGTAGTTTGGAAAATTTAGGAGATCTACATCTAAATCTAACATTCTATGCTCGGTAATACAAACAATGTCCACAGTATCAGGAAAAATTTCTTTATCTACTAGGTTTACATATAATAAGTCAGCTTTTGTTAATAGTCCATTTATATTTTGATGTACAATATTTAATGTGTTAGGCACGAAAGGAATTGTTATTGTCTGATGTGTTTAATTCCTTATTTATATTAATTTTAGAGTCAGACTTTAGTATTTCTGGTTCATTAGTTTGCGTTGATGACTCTACCAGTTTAAAAATGGGTTCCGTTTGTGTGGACTGATCAAAAGTATATTTTTGAGCTATTGTCGCTTTCTCAAATTGATGCATCTCTATCCTATGTGCATAATCTAGTTTTAAGATGCATCTTAATACCCATTTAGATAATTCAGTACTGAAAAGATATTTATTTGGTATATATCGCATATAATCACAATCAATATATTCAACGTTACCGCAATTTTGACAGATAAACCTTAGCAAGTTATTAAGATTTGCAATATTCAAATATTTACTGTATGGAATTTCACCTACAAGTATATTAGTGTTTCTATACATAGAGCAGTATTTCGTTATGACTGTCTGTATTTCAAACGGATTCTTATCATTCATTCCACTAAGAATTAGTACATAGTCTGATTTCGTCAAATTTTTAATAGTGTTATCAGTCGTTTGTAGTATTCTCGAAGCTGTCGCATTTGGTTTCCAGAAACAAGTTACTTCATAGTCATTCCCAAGATTTTTTTGTAGTATATGTCGCAGACCTCTTCCCCTTTGGTCGGCAAGAATCACAACCTTTTTTTTCTGTTAACAATATAGGTGCTTCCACTAATTGTAGTTTTGGGTATGTATTGTTGAGTGTCAGGTTGTGCTTCTGTAAAAGTTATTATTGGTTGACATGGTGTAAGCTGCGTCGACTGCTCAATTCGTGTTGGTTGTGAGTGTTGTAACGTCTGTGGCTGGGATGTTTTTGATGCGTTTATTGGTGATAAGCGAGATACCAACATTCTCATATTGTTTAGTTTTCTCATAACTGGTACAGTTCTGGTTTTTCGAGGAGTTGACCTAGGTGTAGCATTTGCTGTTTCCTGTGTAAATTTTTTCAGTACCTGTACTTGGCATATTCGGTTCGATAACTCATTTTTGACGCTATTGCATTCGAAATTTAGCTTAGATATTTCCTCATGGGCTATGGTCACTTCGTCTTCGAGATCTCGTACTTTTTGCCTTAATTCGGACAAAATAGAGGTATCCGCTATATTTAAATTTGGTACGCTTTTTGTAGATAAGTCAAATAGACTTCCTTCTGCTAACGTAGAATTGAATTTATTAATCTCGGCAGTAATGTCAGATATGTCCATCACCGGTTTTCTTTGTGTCCTCCAGGTAATATAGTCTCCGGGCATTTTTCTCTTATTTCAGTAAGCAATATAATATATAAATATCACAAGTAGAATTGCTTAAAATTCTGCAATAATAATGTTCTTGATTTTTAAATCTCCCGCTTAAGCGTCCGTCATACAGCTGCTCAACACAAGATGTCGCTATTTGTCATCATTCTGGGTCAATACTGGTTCAAGTAAGCGTCAGTCATTGGAAAACTGATAAATCAGTCTGTGGTAGTTAGTTAAGCTACTAACTACTAGATGTCGCTACATATGTTCTAGTCTCAGGAGCTTGTCAGTTTGACGGAAGTGGATTTTTAGTTCGTCTATGGTTTACCAGTCCTGTTTGTCACTGTCAGACTGAGACAATCAGCTGTTTCTGCAAAACTAACCTCTATTCATAGGTTGTTCTATACGCTTCAACGAAAAATTGTACTCACGGTTATTTTGGATGATTTTTTGAAATGTCCTGTGGTTTTGAATTTCGAGCGTTGAGATGTTATTTCTGTAGTGTTTTGTGGACTTTATCACGTCTTGATTCCATGGAAATGCTCTCAGAACGATGGTGTTTGTATTCCAGATGATAATGGTCAGTGTTTTATAACTTTTGAGCTATAAGTTACTTTAATAAAAATTGTTTAAATATTCACTTCGTAGAGACAATGTTTACATCTGGGCGGAACCAGAGAGAAAAAAAAAGATGTAAGATAAGGATAAAAAACTAGTTACATGAAATAAAAGGTTTCAGTTTTAAAGTAATACTTTCAAAATGGGAATTTACTGTGGAAAACTATATCATCTACTAGGAATCTAAGTCTAAATTTTTTACAACGCAGTGTGTCCCGGCAAGTAAGTTTTGTAACCATTTTTTTCTAATATTTTCTTTCAGGACATTAATTGCCCAAGACACTGTACGTTGTACTGTCGTACACTTTACTTTTAAGATTAACGCATCATAAAGTCAATTAATGTTAAGTCTGATAGTCTGGGATACATGGTTACCAGGGATTATCTCCTCTTCAAGAAATCACTATACTAGGAAAAAGTCAACAGAAAACTATCTTCTGATTGCGTTGGGTTAGTTGTTTGATTTTAACAGCTATAAGAACCAGTAAACTTGAGTATTTTATATGAATTTCAGCTTGATTTAAGCCTTGAAGCGTTCCTGTGAAAAAGGGATTTGACAGACAGTTATTTTACCTTTTGAGGTACGGAACCCTAAAAATAAAATATATTGCTTTTGCCGGCTGAGTTTCAAGTCATACAAGACATCTTAACATAGACTTCGTGAATTATCAAACCACTTTACAAAGGCATTCAAACCACAATTGAACTAAAATTAGTTTGGTAAGAAAGGCATTCAGTATTTTCAACTATAGTAAGCTACTGCTAATTGGTGTTTCGATTGGAAGTAATCAACCAAATTCTAAATCCACTAGAAATTTGATACACACAGATATTAAAGTAACCGTAGCCAAAAAAAAAAACAAAAGATTAGGGGATATTACGCTAAACTCAGTGCAGATAGCGCCTCTAGTACACACAGTAAACATATCCTTTATTTTATGTATGGGTTTATGGCGAAACGTATCAAAATCTCTTTTCTCAGTTCGGTGTCTTGATATTGGACTTTGCGCTTGAAGCGACAATTTGCCAGTGTCGAATTCAATAAAATTATAAAGTGAAATACTACATGTTACTCAGTTCAACGCCATTTTGCGCCCGGTGCTTCACCTAGTTAGTAAAATAAGAGATTTGTGAACACTCATCTCTTTTCTCGTAACTGCGAGTACTTAAGTCTCGTCATAGATAAAATCAAGAAACTCTTTTCTTGTCAGTTTACTGTCTGACTGAGCTAGTGTGATTTATTTTATGTCTTCTACTTTTAGCACAGAACAGTAATATCCCCTAAAAGTCTACCACTACGAGTGATGCGAGCACATTGCAGTATACCAGTGTTAGATAGATAGATAGATAGATAACTCTTTATTGTACACCACAAATAAAATACAAACTGCAAACAATAATAAGACAATACATTGGAGTACAAAGGGCGGCCTTATCGCTGTGTTATACTCACATAGAAGAAGTCAGATAGGTGAAGTGTTCCATAGATTTATACAATGAAATAATACTGTTGGAAGATGCAGTTAGTGTTTAAAAGAACTGAACCTCATCCGAGCTCGTCGCGTCACGCCGCGCGTCGGGCACCGCCGTGCTGTTCTTCACAAGCTCGTTTACTGAAATAGAAGAATTTAATTATATATAATATATAAATCGCGTGTCACAATGGTTGTCCTCAATGGACTCTTTAACCACTTAACCGATTATAATAAAATTCGCACACCATGTGCAGTTCGATCCAACTTGAGAGAAAGGATGGACGCCGTAGAGGCGAGAAAAACTTCGAATAATTTCCGGGAAAATTTTATACCCGTGCGACGCCGGGGCGGGCCGCTAGTAAATAAATAAATATTTCCGGACAATCCACACACAACAACATGTAGCCCCGCGGTAAGCTCTAAGCTTGTGTTACGAGTACCTAGACCTACTAGACGGGTTTACCCTAATCTGGGAGTGTTTGTATTCTGTCATGGCTCAAAAGTTATCTACTGCCACAGTGGTGCGGTGGGCGTAGGTCCACTTGCGGTGCTAAGGTGGCGGGTTCGATCCCCGCCAAGGTGTCAAGTGTTTGTATGTTCTGCAAGCACTTTTCCTCGGTCTGTTAATATGTATAATATAAAATATCTTTATTTGTATGTCTATTAACTTTAGTATATCGGATGTCTTGTACTCGTGACACAAGCTAAGAGTAAGCTCTGTGCCTAACGGACAAATGTCCAGAAATATTTCAACATAGACTACACATTCACTCAACAACAATAACACACCAAACACATAGTACACTCACCACATAACAATTCACTACATTTAATGTAAATACCTGTTGTTGAAACTATTTTTGGTCACTTATTCTGATTATTTGCTTCTATTTCATTTTGTATCCGATTGTATTTTTTAAATTAGGTTTGTGTGTTCCTTATTTATATTAAGCTTAGTTATTCCTTTTTTTTTCTCCATTACTCATAAGATGTAATTATTGCCGCGAATTTGGAGAGCCTGGTGACCCGCAACACAGGTTTTATTAAACCCATCGCGGGCACCAGTCTCACACTTATTGCTTAATAATTCACTGATCACTCCTTCAATGTTTACCATAGAGATAATTATGTAATAAGTGTTGAGAAAATAAAAATCTTATTATTATCTTATTATTAATATTTTATATTTATTTTAACTTATTTAATTACGAACTTACTGCTTTGGTACCAGCTTCTGGAGAACTCATACGCTGCATCCGATTTTGCAGATTCTACCTTCCCTCCTGACGTGAAGCCGAACGAAGGTCTTTGCATAAACCTGGGAGACTTAAACGTCAATTCTGATGGCGATGTATCTGGGTCTTTAGTTTTCATTGATTCAAAGCTTCCTATGTCGTACCAGTCTTTAGTGGCGTTCCTATCTCGCCAAGGTTTCGATGTAACCACGTATACCTTCTCCTTCGTCAAAGGTGATATTGAAGTCTGTATTTTACCCCACGGAGCTGAAGTAGTAGTAGGAGGCGTTGTACCTCTAAAGGATGACGCTGCAGTATATATGTGAAGCTTTTGTATCTCTTCTTGTTCTTCATTCTTTGCGCTATTGAATTTACTTTTTACTCGTTCTATCGTGTTGTATTCCTTCAGAGGCTTGTAAACTTCATTACCTTTATCAGTCAAGGAATGGTGATTACTGCTCGAGACCTCAGGATCGTACAGATCGTAGTAGTTATCGGAATCAGTAGCGTAATTTGATGGCATTGTTGTAGTGAAATACTCGTCGGGTATTTTCTTTGAATATTTTTGACTGCTACGAGTCCGTTGTGGTGGTTTATGATTAGAATATTCTTGCTCCGTCCAATCATCGATTGTGTGTTGCAGTTTAACGATATCAAATGGCGGTTCCTTAACATCGTACAGATCATTGAGAATTGCCGCGGATGTTAATTTATCATCATACTCAGTCACTGCTGCCCCGGGATCTTCTGTTGTCGTAGGAACTGTGACATAATTTTCAGGAAAAGCTAAATATGGAGATTCTGTTATACTCGGTACCTTACGAGCTTGGTGTGCCTCTCTAGAATCATCTTCCCATGTTTGAGACTGGATATAGTCAGAGTTTTTTTGTTCATTTATGTTTGTTGTGTAAGGAACTATAATCTGAACTATTTTCGGTTGATAGTTATTACTTTGGTCTTGTGATGGAGACACAGTTTCACTGTACTCATTTCTACTTTCGTCCCAAGCAGTAATAGTAGGGGCTTGTGTAGATGGGGTATTTTGTGAGACATCGTCGTACAGTTCGAATTCATTTTCAGGTGCCACAGTGGATACAGCAAAAACGAAGTTTCCAGAGCTTTTATGTGGAGCACTAGGTTTTAAATACAACAAAGGAGAATCGATATTTTGTAAATTACTTTCTGTTCTGTATTTATCGACATCTTCATCCTTATAACCTCTTAAATCTCCAAAATTATGACTCTGTTTATAATTATGATTCTGTGGTACATATGTACTAGGGTTCAAATCTGTTGGTATTCCGGTATCATAAATATCATTACCCACATCGCCTCCCGTACTTTCAAAGCTAACGTCTGGTATGCTTTTTGTAGCTTTTACATCCGAAGCTTGGGGAGATATATCCTTAAAGTCATCGAATCTATTGGGAATGTTTCTATATGCTTTCGTTTGATTTATTCGTAATGAATCAAAATCTAAAATAGGCGATTGTACAAAAGTTGCTGGATAGTCAACAGAATGTGTAAATTCAGCTAGAGGAACACTTTTAGAAACATCAACATTATTCTGTTTTTGTTGCATTGCATTAAGAGTATTAAGTATACCAGCAGTCATTGATCTAAACGGGCGAGCATTAAAAATAGGTGGTAGTGGGGATACACTCAGGTTTGGTAATGCCACCGGTTGAAGAGTATGAATATTTCTACCCCTGTTGAGAGTGAATGGTGCTGGGTTCGCTAATGACAATGATTGATTTGAAGTCCTTGTATATATACTCGGAAGGACTTGAGCTACTTTCGTAGATTCTGCTGCTGTTGCTGACACAGGGTAGTGACTATCTTGATGGTATGGATTCGATATTGGCTCTCCATATGAATTTCTGAATCCTTTAGGTGTTGAGACTTCAGGCAATTGTTGTTGTCCTACATGATCCAAAAATTCTACGTCATTCTGTTGTGGTAGTTCGTTGTTTAAAGTCCCAGGCTCAAAAATTGGTGTTACTGGAGGTCCATAAGTGGTTACAGGGAATTGGGATTGATATGATGGTATTGGTGTTGTATACAACAATGTTGAGGGTCGGTATGTAGTACTACTAGGAGTGTTGAATGATGTCACTGAAACCCCTTGATTAAACGTTGGCAAGTAGGAAGAACTTGGTTGTGTTATGGTAGCGCTGGGCATACCATAAGTTGAACTCAGGACAGAGTATGGAGAACTAGACGCAACGAAAGTTGGGCTTATGGGATTCTGTGATGGAATTGTATGCGTTGGACTAGGCGGTCCGTAGGTAGAGCTTATGGCTCCTCCATTAGAGAAACTGTTAAAAGTCGAAGTGGGAGGACCGTAGATAGCATGAGGTGGCCCTGGAGATAACTGTGCAGGTCTACTATGTTCCCCGTTTAGTATTTGATACTGCAGAGGCTGAGCTTTAACGACATTCTCAGGTAGAGCAGTCGCGCTCGGTGGGCCGTAAGGTGGGCTATTATTATTACTAAATTCATTACTTTTAGCTCCTACATTGTATCTTATAACTGGTAACCATGGCACTAAATTGCAGGGGTTGCAATCTTTCTTTATAGGACTTATGTTATTATTAAATCCGGCATCGTAACTGGTCTGTTGTGATGGGAACAACCAGTTAGACACTTTCTGGAACACGGAGGGGGGTGCCGTTGTGAATGATTGGGGAGGGGGGACGAAGTTGAAGTTATATTGTTTGTAGAAGGGGGCTGGGAATTTGAAGTCTGTTGTGTAGATTTGGGGGGTTAGTGTCGGAGGTGGGGGAGGCGGCGGCTGGTAGTGATAGCCGACGTCGATGTTCTGTCTCTGGATCCTGGAGCCGCCGTGGAAGGGCACGGGCTGGATGGGCGGCGGAGGGGGCTTCAGCAGGTCTCCGAATTGGCCGTTGCCGACCGTGCTGCTGTAGGCGGTGGACACCTCGCATCGGCATCTCGCCAGTGCCAGTAGACAGATCACATACACCTGGAAGTAAACAAATTGCGACTTTTAATTATATTCCATGCATAACAGCATCTACAGCTTCCCTGAATCCCCGCATGTCAATTCTAGCCACGTTTATAATTATATTGCCGGTACTATTATAATTTTAGTTACTGTGAACTTGACTGATAAAATTACGCTCGCGCAATTGTTCCAAATATTTTAGTCCGCTGTTAAAGTAACATTACAATGCCATAGTTTCTTAGATGGATAAGATAAATGATTTTACAACGAATTTCATAATTACTTAGAAAATACGGTGAAACAGCGTGGCGTACCAGCTATTGTGAGGAGTTCCCACGACAGCTATTCTTTACACTTTTCTCTTTTCTCATAATATTCCGTCAATGTACGATCGGAAGGCGTCATGATCTATGTAATTGCAATCTAGTTGAAACTATCGTTTGATGTTGACCCCATTATAGACTAATCGCTATAAACCCTACATCTATGCCATCTATACCCAGAAAATAGTCTTTTGCAAAAGACCGTCTTCAAAATCTTAAAATGCTCTAAAATAGACTCAAGCTCTCCTATATATAAACCTTCAAGTCCTAGGGTCACTTTTATGACTGAATCTACACCCAGTC
Organism: Gymnoscelis rufifasciata; assembly: GCA_929108375.1. Lineage (NCBI taxonomy): Eukaryota > Metazoa > Arthropoda > Insecta > Lepidoptera > Geometridae > Gymnoscelis > Gymnoscelis rufifasciata. The sequence continues at coordinate 1,739,222 of OV815302.1, read as the reverse complement.
ACTTTAAAGATCTGGTTAGACATAAAATAGACCCATAAAAGAACTGCAAGGGCTGTCACCGAAACTGATCTGGAAGACTGCATACTGCCAAGCTCAAATTTCTGGCAACTGGCATAGGACATGAGGTAAAATTCGCTTTGCTAGGCTCTTATTGACAGTTTATCCAACGCTTATATAAGGATATAGGAGCGTAAAGTGGAAATGGTCATTTTAAAACATTCCTTACAATATGTGAATGCATCCCTCACCTTTGATTTGCAGACAATTTAGCTTTTGAAGTTGTTTCAATATTAACCTCGAACAAACAATTCGATATGGTTAATCCGAACCCTAAAAATAGGTCAATTGTCGTAATCGTGTTTGTCCAAAATTCCTCAGCATCTCAAGTTTTAATAGGCTTTGTAAGTATACTATTATTTGATTACATTTAATGGTAATGTACCTATTTATGTAGCCTTTTTACACAATTTAACAATAGAGCTTTCTTTATCTTATATATCTCTTAACATGCAAAAAACAATGAAATGGCAAATTAAATGATTCGGCCCAATATTCTGTTCGGTAGATGTAGGTACCTATAAACCGTTAATCGGCAAAATCACATTTTGTCACATCATTAGTACCTACGCATAGTATTATGTATAGTTCACTTTCAAATACTACAGTTTCCTTTTGATCTCGACTAAGCAGAATACAAATGAGTAATCGATTAGGAGTATCTAAGCGAATGCATTGCATTACATAAACGTACATTTGTCGAATTTCTCGAGACGACATCGAAAGTGAAGTTGTACTTGTCATGTACGAAAAAATCGGCAATAAACATTCAAAGCTTGTGTGAGTTTCGAAACTGTTCTTTTATGTGTTGTCCACTGAATGCTATACGTTCATCGTATACATATACGTTTGTTTGTGTTAAGACGTAATGTACAAGTACACGGACCTATTTGAATTATTCAGTAGCTACCAGCTAGTTTTTTATTTAATCTTTACTGAATGCTATAGGTACTTTGTTGTGTAAAAAAATTAAATTATTTAGTCATCCATCATGGAAAAGAACTCTTTTTAAATGTTTCGTAGAAACAAGTAAATGGTAGAAACAAGTGTTTTACAACGTGTTTTTCTATACATCTCTTTCTTAGAGATGTCTAGCTATGCCACGCGAACATAAACTGGAAGGCCGACCTCAGGTCACGCACCCATTCGGCCGCATCATCATTTAAACAAGATGGTACAAGAAAGTGAAATCAGAGACACAATTTATTCTGTCGTCGTAATGATACGAAAAGTAATTTTCTAAAGCAAAATCTAATGTTTTTAAACCATCGTACCGTAACACAAGCTTAGGTAGTGCTTAACATGGGGCTGGAGGTCGCTGTGTGGATTGTCCGGAAATATTTATTTATTTATCTTCATAATAGGAAGAATAGCACACCTCGCGATTTTACCCTTTTATAATGAATTTTACCGCGAAATTACAATTACTGTTAATTCAGGGTGTCGGCGAATCCATTTAAAATTTTGTTAAAATCGCTTTAGCTCACAAACATTCACCTATAAAATAATTTTCATCCCCCCATCTTCCAAGATTCAAAATTCCAAATAGTATCTTGCAAAAATCTAAGTAATATTTAATTACGAATATAGTTTTCACAAAGTTTGTTATTCAAAAAATCATTAAACCTATTTACTTCTACCTTTATGGTGCCGAATTTATCATGCAATGTTTTTAATTTATGAAAACCTCAGACTCGGAACCCTTGGGGTCCTTTTTTATGAGCTTCTATCAAGTTTCACCCACAGATTATGTGAAAGAGTGTGTATCTTAGAGGTATGTATGTATATAGATAAAAAAATATTGATCTTAAAATCTTACAAGTAAAATTTGTCACACCCGCCAATTTCTGATTGAGCTGATATTTTTCACGCTTTGAGCTGAAAATTGGGATATAAGTTTTATTTTATTTCCCTCGTCTTCTATTGTTTTATGGTTAAAACCATATCGAATCAACAATGTCTTCCAAAACATACGGACATTTGCTGTTGACGGGTCGCAGTATAATTAGAAGAATTAGTGATATCCTCTGATTAATGAATACGTGTTGCCTCGAGTCCAAAGAATTTTCACCTGTGCTCTTTTGATGACCGAGCAAGCGAAGGATTCATAATTTCAAATTAAAATCCTGAGCGAAAACAAGGCAATCTGTCATACTAGTAGGAAAGTACAATATTTTTTAATATAGTAGGTACCTGTTATCAAAACTACTCGTATTTATGTTTCCACTGCTGGGACACAGGAACTTCTCTCTTGCCATAATAGTTACCTATAAATAAGAACTCCAAATTGTAATAAGTAATAACTGATAAAGCTGTGTTGTTCTATTCGCTTCTCAACTCAGTATAAAACATTGAAGCGAACTGTCAAGACAATGTTATTTCCTTGATATTTTTTGTATAAACAATTTAGTTTTACTAATTTTAAGTTGACCTATCCATGTTGGCTATGTGCTTCTAAGGAAATAAACGTTTTGACTTTGACTTGACAAGGGAGATTATACAATAGGTAAATACATAAAGAAAACTATTTTATTTAACAGGCGGTAATTCACACCAACACAAGCTTTGTAATTTAACGACTAATCAGTAATAATCAGTAATAATCATTTATTGTTTGTGAATCAATAACAATAGGTACATGCAGACTAGCTTCATATCTAAGTATATGTGTATGATAAAATCGTAAAATCTCCCACGATACAAGTAGGTATCTCTACTTCTATTATACATACCATTATAGCAGCAAATAACAAAACAATAAAACTCATCGTTGAATGAATGAACTCATAAATTTTCACCTTAGCAAATCAAGGCATTATGAATGACTAGGTAATAGCTTATGGTCTATTATGAGCTAAGCACACAGTTACCCAACAGGTCATTACGCCAAACACTAGCCCGCTAGAATTCACACGCTCTTCAAAAACTACTTTTACTTAATTGCTGGCTAAAAGAAACAATGCTTTCTTCGTGACATAAGTTATAAGTAAAAGTGATACTTGGTAAGTATAAGTCTTAAACCAGTTTGGGTAACTATGGGTGTTACGATCGATTTTTATGGGGAATCGTTTTGCCCACGTGCGACGAAGCTTTCGATGATTCATATCTAACGAACTATTATCTAACCATTGATTATCATGTTTATATGAATTCCGGTTATTGAGATATTGGTACAGTCAACAACAAAATAAACTGAGGTAATAGGGACCCAAAAGATTTTACAGATTTACGGTAAATTAAGTCAAATATTTTAGTTTGTTAGAAGTAAAGGAACAAATAGTGAGTGATTATGATCGTTTTCTTTTAACCAATTATAACTTCATTTGAAATTGAGAATTTGGTATAACTTGTTACATTATGGCACTTTAAACTAGAAGATGTTTTTAAACTTTGTTTTTAATCACCTAACTTTTGCTGTTGACTATATATACCTATGTCATCAAGAACTTATACATGCAAACACTTGTCAAAACATCATCAACAATCCGAATTCACAGTAAAACCAAATTATTTTCCTAAGTTTCCAAAGTATTTTACGACACTTATGAAAAAGTGTCGTAAAATACTTATATCAACTCTATGTACCTACACAATTAAGTTATTAATACAATATATATGTAGTTTTCTTTGTCTTTATCTAAAAATCTACAAGTTGTATGGAAGTAACATCAAGAGTATCTAGTGATTACCAAATCGCCACTTAAATCATTTTAGTACTTACTAAATAATAGTGATTTCATTGAACGAGTATAACATTACCTTTCGATTGCAATTCAAGTTCAATTACAAACGCAAGCCCATTATTTTCCGTAGATACAAGGAGATAAAGTTGGACAACAAAGGCCAAGGTTCAGTGAAAGAGCAAACCTTAGTCGGAAGAGAAACTTCTAGCGGAGAATTCACTTCAAGAAGCAAACTGTTTAGACTAATGAGAAAGATCTTAGATGAAGTAAAAAAAATGTTTTTTTATGAAGAAACCGTAAGCTACTACAGACAAGGGATTCCATATCCTATTTCGCTTACATATTACGACGTTAATTAAGTTATTACAATATATTTTTAAAACGTACGAGTAGAGCTCATTACCAAAAGATTAAAGGATAAAAAAAGTTTATTATGTCATCAAAACAAAAGTCAATTAAATATTGATCAGATGTAATATAATAATACCTAATGACATAAATGGTAACCAATCAGCATGCGCTATGACAGAACTAGGTCTTGTCATAGCGCTTCCATAGTGACCAAAAGAATAAGTTCAAATTCAAATTCAAATCTATATTAAACTTTTGGAACCTACTTTCGTGAAATAATATTATTTACACACAATTTTAAAACAACAAAAACAATAATAATCATTAAATAAATAAATTAACTAAATTTAACACAAAAAAATAATAAAATATTAAAAAATCAATAATTAATGTTAAATATAGCACCTGTACAGGGGCTTTGTCAACTTACATAATAATAATAGCAGCTGTAAAGAGAACATTAACATGAAGGTAACATTAACAATATAACGTACATTACAAGAACATCACTATCAAATGTGTGTACTTATATCGTTTTGTAAGGTATGTACATACATTGGGTAATTTACCATAAGTAACATACCTTAACCGAGTTTATTTACCTTTCCTCTAAGGATATCCTGTACTGTAATATCCGATTGTATAAGAAAGTACCTATATTTCTACTAGCTGTTCCGACAGTCGTTGTCCTGTCTTAAAAATAATATATGGATGATTAACTGAGTAAATGTATTTATATTTCCGCGCAACTTTCGCCATTTTACTTGCCTACGCGAATACCTTCTCCTGTCAATTTAGACTTAGACTGGACTTGAGCCGTGCATTTGGTATGCGATGACCAAAGGAAATATAGATGTTACATACAAACATGCTGTGAATGATGGTATTATTAATTTATTCATAATTACAATACAAAAACTCTTTTTACACAAAGAAACATAAAACAATAAAAAAACCTATGTTGCAAAGGGAAGCCTTATCGCTAAAAAGCGATCTCTTACAGGCAACCTTATGATGGAAAAGACTAATTAATATAAAAAAGGAGGCAGGGGTGTACAATATTAAATGTAACAATTTCAGCTAATTATTTGTTATTGTCAAAATAAGATAAATATGAATGTTATGTCACTATAAAAATAATAATTCAATTAAAATAGTAACTACAATTAATGTTAAATTATAAAAATAAACACAAAATGTCAACTACTAACTCTGTTCAGATAATGAATACCCTACTTCGGAAATAATTTAGTCTTTTTAGTAAAAGTCACATCTCTTTCACGATTTTCACAATGGTCCATCCTTCGAACTATGTCCGAGTCAACACACAAAGCACAATACAAATAATTGGGTCTTTGATAGTCGAGAGTGGTCGAGAGCAATCGCTCGTGACTTTCTTTACAAACAAACTCATCTTCAATGAATTCTTTCGACATCTCGAGCTTTTGAACTATCTGTCGTTTGATTCAATTAGATGCGGTGTGATTATTCTGTCATTTTGTTGGGAAAACTGATTGAGTAAGATCGTTCGACCAAAAATGTAAAAATTTTAACTAACTAACTTCCTATCTAAACTTGGTTGTAGCACAGTAGTAGTAAGTATAAATAAATTAATAAATATTGAATTAACGAAACTATGGGAAACTATCCATGCTGTCCGAATTAAATGTTTTTCTTTTTATCAGCCCTTCTCGCGTATTCTGGTGAATACCAACTAACGAGCTTACAACGTATTTAGACTCGACAACGTATTTTGTAGTCGATTCAAAATATATCTGTTTTACATCATACATAACGACAAGCTTTTTTTATTTTCGTTTACGGAGGATTTTTCTGTTTACGTCCATAAGTGTTAACCCTCTGAATCCTTACACGTGACCACGTGCTAAGAGCAGTCTCTGGTGGTAGGCTTCGGCGGCTTGTCACCACCCTCCGGGCTGGGCCAGTGCGTGAAACTATTTTTTCGTGTTTCGTAATATGGTCCGGAGAAACCATCTAACTTCTAGGTCTGGATGCCCCATCATAGACCACATCGTCACTTTACATCAGGTGAGATTGTGGTCAATTGAAGGCAACTGTTATACAACAGAAAAAAAAACAACATTGAGGAGGATTTTAAAAAGGAAAGTGCTTGTCTTCTGCCACACTCAACAATAGAACAAATCGAAAGCAAATGAAGCCCTCATGAATAACCCATGATATTCCGTAATTGCACTTTGCATTAACATGGGTTTCGTATTAGCACAGGCATTAAAGGGCGTTTTGTCTATTTGCAGTTTGCATTTCAAGTTTAAGTTTTATTTTCTGACATGAATAGAGTCGTAGCACAACCTGTTCGTAAATTAATTGGACAAAAGATCGCGATGCCGAAGGTTGAAAGTTCTAATCAATGAATGAAACAATACATTGATAGACACGACATAGATAACAAATATCTGTGAATATAACAATGTACAATTGACGGCCTTATCGCAAAAAGCGATTTCTTCCAAGCGATAGAACCGCACAAAAACTTCATTCAACTATTCAATACAAGATATTTTTAGATATCTGTGACGCCAAACGCCTAAAACGTGATATAAGAAGAACCTATTGTGTAGATTTGCTAAAATTATCTAAATCTTTTTCGTAATGCAATTTATGCATATCTACATAATACCTATGCATACTTTTTGTTGGTTTATATGATATGTTGTGCAAAGTACTTCCGTTGCATATTTAAAAAGAAATTAATTTAAATGAAGGAAACATTGTGCAAGTCCATGACACAATATTTCCTGCTTGTAAATGTAAACAGTATTTCAGCAATACGAAAGCGATCTATAAATAAATATTTCCGTACTACTCACACAGCATCACCTAACCCCATACTAATCAGAGCTTGTACTATGGGTGTTAGGTGACTGATATGCTACATATATATACTTTTTTTTCTATTTATTATCTTTAAAAGTTTGCTATTTTAAGAAATATTTCCTCCCAAAATTTTGGATACACATAATAACTATTTATTTATACCTAAAGTTTTCGTAATGTAAAAATTACCCTGATTTTGTAGGTAATTATTAAAGAACGATTCTAAAAAAAATGTTTATACCTCACGCTCTGTTAAGTTTGCAGTTGGGTGATAATGCTGTCATTTAGAATTAGAATACTTGAATTTATATTTGCATATGGCTAGTTTAGAATTTTTGGTTTAAATAATATCCTTTGCTTTATCTGGAAATACGCATTTACTAACAGCAGATTTAAACTAGCGAGTGCATGATAAAGTACCCTAATTTTTTGTAACAAATGTTAGTGAAATCATTTATTTTTGAAAAAATACTGTCTTGAATCAAGGAAGTGCTTTGTGTAGTGGTTGCTAGAAAGGAATCGAACTCCTGCACCTGAAACCCACCATCATTCTCTTGATAAAGATGATCGTTCTCTTGCCCTTATCCCACATTACGTGGGGTCGGTACATATGTTTTTTCCTTCCATTTTCCTCTGCACTCGTCATCTCCACAATTAATTACTTACTCCCATGAAAATAAGTAAATAATAACAACCGTGACTAAGAAAATAAGTAACAATATCAGAACATCTACACTAGAACTTCAAGTGTGTATAAATTGAGAAAGTGTAAACAGACGTTAACGGACGCTGGTCAAAACCTGCAATCACGACTCAAAACAAAGCCACAATCTGTGAACCAACAAACCTCTATAATTCCAACCTCTTTGAACCTTTCAACAAACAAACATGATTTATTATAGTTCAGAAGATTATATAGAACTGCAACTATGCTTATTCCAATGATGGAACAGTTCTTATCACGTCGTGAACAATTAAGTGCGGCGAAAGCTTTCTCGTGACGTCAGATGTTCTCAATATGCTGGGAAATGTTTGGCGACATTATTGCTGTAAGATATTCAGCTACGCTATCAAACATATTTTTAACTATGACAAAAACCATCAATGCATTTGGGACTTAGCTAGCTTAAAGTACGATACCTACTGTGGTATCTTTCTTTTAGGTTTATTGACAAAAAACGTCGCCTCGCGGCGGCGCGGCGTAGCCTGCTTTTATAGAATCATTTTTGAAATAACGAATTCCAACAAAGTAAAAGAATGTACCTTTTAATTATTTTCTATTCGCTTCTCAACTCAGTATAAAACATTGAAGCGAACTGTCAAGACAATGTTATTTCCTTGATATTTGTTATTTAAGCAATTTAGTTTTATTAATTTTAAGTTGACCTGTCCATGTTGGCTATGTGCTTTTAAGGAAATAAACGTTTTGACTTTGACTTTGAATGTTCTTCTTAAAATACTTTTATCTATTGATAAAACTACAAATAAATTAAAAAAAATTCTTAACGAACTGACAATTCTTCATTATACCTTTTTTTGAAGAAGATAAACTTTAATTGTCTACAATATTATGTTGATCTTCCGTATATCATAATAAGTGATTAGATAAACTTAACTTGTAATTAGATAACTTTAAAACAAATTTACTATAAAAATATTGTTTAAAAAAGCACCTGGTGGTCTTTCGATTAGTGGTCTATTGAGTTTCACAATGTCTGCCCATAGCGGCTCTGAGAACACCTCTTAAGATTCTTGACTGACAGATCCTTTGATACAGCTTTTGATTAATTATTGAATCAAATCTTTCACAAACTTTTTCCCTATCTGTGTTAATAACAATAGATTTGATTTCTAGAGTAAACAGAACAGAGTTCTATTGTACGTTTCTGAGCATGAATTTTTGACAATTCTAACAAAAAAATAGCCTGAAGCTGAGGTTAGAACTTTTTGGTACACACTAAAGATTTTTACCGCAAAAAAAAAAACAGCACTTAAGCAGTTCAAACGTTCAAAAATAGAAAATATTGCGAATTAAAAAAAAGTGTTTCTTACTTTTAGCTAAGTAACCTAGCTTCAGTAACCATGCAGGATTGTAAAGACACGGTATATTTCAAATTTCATTCAATTTGAACCAGTATTTTAAGAATTATAAAGGGTCAAATTTCGTAATTTTGTCACTTACTCACTGACTGACTGACTCACCGATCATCAAAATTCTAAGGCACTTCTAGCAGACCTAGAAGCTTCAAATTTGGAATATAAGTAGTGTTTGGTGTATGAATCAAGGAAAAACTAAAAAATTTAGAAAAAAACCGGTATAGAGGGCGCTGTCGTACCTTTTCTCGAAGCAATTCAGGCCATTTTCGACCCCCTGTAACTTCGTTGTGGATAAAACTAGAAGACTGAAATTTTCAGTAACCATGCAGGCATTGTAAAGACACGGTATATTTCAAATTTCATTCAATTTGAACCAGTATTTTAAGAATTATAACGGGTCAAATTTCTTAATTTTGTCACTCATTGACTCACCGATCATCAAAATTCTAAAAAGATAAAAGTAGAACTGTCTACAAAATACAAAAAGAAATGAGATCCCATCAAAAACAATACTTGTCAAAAAAACCAAGTCGCGCAACTCAGTTGTTCTGCGGTAAAAAGTTGTGAGATCCAAGTAAATCCAAGTCTTCAAATTTCGTCTCAAAATTATTTAATGTTTTATATAAATATATTGAGACTTGGCCATCGCACTAAATAATTGAATTTACACGTGTTTTCAGGCGATTGAATTAACACGTGTTTTCAGGCGATGGCCAAGTCTTAATATATTTATATAAAACATTAAATAATTTTGAGACGAAATTTGAAGACTTGGATTTACTTGGATCTCACAACTTTTTACCGCAGAACAACTGAGTTGCGCGACTTGTTTTTTTTGACAAGTATTGTTTTTGATGGGATTTTATTTACGGACGCCATCAAAATAAAAAAAGGAGAAGAATGAAATAACGCAAAATGGCGTTCAACTGAGTAACATCTTTTCACGGCAAACTGACGCTCAAGCGCAAAGTCCAATTACAAGAAATTGAATTGATTATACAATTTTTATTTTATTTGTGAGTTAGTTATTTTTCTGCTTGTGTGTTATAGTTGTACTGTCTCTTTGTAAACTGTTTTCTGTTTTGTGTAATAAAATAAATATATTTTTTTATATGGTGGTATATAACTCTATGTTACAGCTTGCTATACGAGAACAAGGCTTGAGGCCTGGCCTACTGTGAACCGTCGCGGGGCCTCGACGGATCTCCTTTGTGTTTGACATAAAACCGCTCCCGCGCCCGCTTAACGCAGCTCTAGGCCTTAAAGCTCAGTAAAGCTTGGTGTCGTTATCTACGAGTATACTAATATATTACAATAATTTAAAAAAAGGAAAGCATTACATAAATCAAAATTTAAAATTTAAGAACAACCCCTGTTTCCAATGCTTTAATTTCCTTAAAAGGAAAACCCCATAATATTTTGTAATGTGCACGTTAAACGCTTTCATTAAGATACCCCACTCGAGTATATTTGCAGTTTTTCGGTTTTCCGTCCCCACTCTCACCCCCATGACAGACAGACAGACAGACAGACACGTCAAACTTATAAAACCCCTCTTTTTTCGCCTTCAAAAAAAAATAACTTACAAAGGCATGTTTTGATAGGCCGTTACGTTGTAAGGGGTAATCTCTGAATCTACTGAACCGATTTAAATGAAAGTGTTGTCGAAATAAATGTCTTTCTTTCTTTCTTCTTTCTTTTTTCTATGAGAGAAGTCCCCGTGTTGCTTATATTTTGAACTCCTAATATAACGGCCAAATCCTGACACTGTGAGTCTATCTATGTATATATCTATATAAACCACACCATTCTATAGCTGAAATGATGATGACATGTCAAGATCCATTACAAATATGCGGCACATTAATCCACTTATTAATAGTAATAAGTGTATCAATTATAATTCCAGCAGCTAATCGCTGAAGTGCGGAACAGTCGCTCTCGTGACCGCGTGCCGTGAAATACCGTAACTTATTGTATTACTTCTGGTAATCATCGCGCTACAATCTTGTGTGTTTACATCGTTCGTTCGTTTCAGCAAGCAAGTCTACTGCAACCATAGGTATAGGAGGCTAATCGCCTTTATACTTATGTCATTTTTTAACATTTGTGAATGAGAGAATTTTCATCGAAGCGCATTTTCTGGTTAGTTTCTCTAGGCAGGGTTCTACGACGTCCACGGGAGGAGATAGGATTAAAAATCTACTGTTTAGATTCATAACGGGATATTTACCATGATTGTCTTTCGAGTTTCCCGATATTTCGGCATAGTTACATGCGCCATGATCACGGTTGAACCAATATGGTATGGTAGGTCAATCACGGTAAATATCCCGTTATAAATCTAAATATAATTGATAACCATTATAGTTTCAAAAGGATTAAAAATCTGTCATTAAAAAATCGTAAAATTGGATGATATTATCAATTATTTATTTGTAATGAGAGTTGATGTTGGTTTATTTCTTAAATTATAGTAGCCGCGTAACAGCTTCATAAAATTAACACATTACTACAAAATAGTATTACCATGATTAAACTATTTGCAAATGGTTTTCTGAAATAGAGTAGTTACATCGGAAGTTTAGGTGTTTGAACGCATCTGTGAGAAGTTGTGGGTTGTTTCTGTCCGGGGGTCGGCCCTGGACTTACTTTAGGCTTCGGCCATACCTACGCGTCCGCAACGCGGGAAGAGACTAAGACGCGGGAGCGTCTGCATCGCGAAAACTGATCTTCTGTAATCGTCCCGCTTTGTAGTCGCGTAAGTGTGCAAAGGGCCATAGTAAAGTATACCTGCCTTATTTATTTTGTTTGTTTATTAGGGCCACCAACAAGAAAATACATTAAAGTATCTTAAAATTAAAGTACACAATGTTTATGTTCAAGTGCTTTCTTAATTAAAGGTAGCCACAGTAAGCGCAATATGTATGCAACTCAACTCTTTCCTCTTTGCCTCGCAGTAAATTCGGTCGCGCATCTTTGGCCGAAGCTTAAGAATATGTTTATATATTACATGCCCACAAAATGAACGCATGTCTAATAATAAACTGCGTCACAGACAAAAACGCGTACAGCAATAAATTAACGCACATAATCCTAGTCATTTGCACAGACATTACGTTAATGCTGCATAAAATAAACATATAATTTTTTCATATTATTCGATTCAAGATTATGTAAGGGACCTTTCACCTCTGCATCATCACACCAATACATTTCTGATGAGCACGCCGTGTCCGCGGCACGAATCCATTATTTTACATAATTATGATCATTTGTCTCTTATGTTCTGTATTGTCGTTTATGAATGTCAATGGTGGTCGTAACTGATGTACGTTTATTGTAGTACGATACTTTGCTCTGACAATGTTACAAATTACATTCCTATGAGTTTTAATGTGTATGCGTCTTACATAGAAGTATAGTCAGCGTCCGTGTTGTTATAGTAGTTTTCTCACGGAAATGTATATTTTTCCGCGGTAAAATCCTATGTGACACACGTGACCTCCGGGTGGTGCTAAGAACAGTCTCTGGTGGTAGGCTTCGGCCGCGGCTTGTCACCACCCTCCGGGCTGGGCCAGTGCGTGAAGCGATTTTTTCGTGTTTCGTGATGCGGTCCGGAGAAGCCATCTTCTAGGTGTCATGCTCCATCTTAGACCACATCGTCACTTTACATCAGGTGAAATTGTGGTCAAATGAAGGCTTGTATATCATGAAAAAAAAATGTGCTTGTTGCTTCTTCGTGTGGGCCGAACTTTCACGGGACGAATATCGAATGGGGTATAAATCTTCAAGTAGGGCCCACGTTTTCTACGTTTGCACAGGTTTGCACAGGTTATGCATATACCAAAACCATTATCTTGAAAAATGCTTACATCCCAATAAGTAGTTGAGAAACTCAAAGTGGAAGCAACTTCATTTATACCAATATTATTAAGCTTGAAGAGCTTGTTTATTTTATTTTTTCCTTGAACGCGCTAATGTCAGGAACTTCCTTCCGTCCAATTTCAAAAAACATTTAATTATTAAATAGCCCATTATTTACTGCGTTTATCTTCGTTATTCCCGTGGAAATATCCATAAAACATTATCTTAAAAAAATGCTAAAAATCCAAAATATCTAAACAAACAGCGGAATCAACTTATTTTACAATAAGTTTAAAAAACCTTTAATTCACCAATGAGCAAAAGTCACGACTCTTTGGCGCCACAAGAAGATGATATCTAACAATTATATATTACAAGTTAGCATGTGAACAGTATTTTTATAAGCGAACATTATCATCGCTGTGGAAAGGCGCTTTCTAAGGCATTCCCACAGAAACAATAGCAGAGTCAAGAGCACTGACTACCTCTGTGCTTTATTGTAATGTAACTGACTTCTCTGGGAGATAGATGATAAGAGAACAGCCTTACCATGAGTTACCATTTTATCTGCTGTAAATTTACAACATGTTGCACATTTGCTCTCTACTTGTTGTATACAATAAAGTTTTTGTATTGTATTGTAGTAATCCCACCATCAACATCCTACTAACGTTCCCACTGGGGATACAGGGGATTTTCTCTTGACAAGAAAGATTAGGCCTCAATTCATGACGCTGGCCAAGTGCGGGTTGGTGAATATCTTTCAACCTCTTCAAAATACTCCAAGCATGCTGATTCATCACCTTGCTTTCACAATAAAAGCACGTGTTTTTAAGCGCTCAAAGGGGCTTTAACCCACGAACTTTGGAATTAAAGTCGAGTATGCCGCTTAGCCAACACGGCGCGGCGTTTAAAATCTCATAATTTTAACAGATTATTCACAACTAAAATTTTGTCATTAACTGTCAAATGTATGGTATTACAACATGTTGTAAATTTTCAGCAGATAAAATGGCAACTCATGGTAAGGTTACAGATGATTTTAAGCTTTAGAAGCGTGCTTGTTTGCGGACAAATGATCTTGTCATTTACATTTTCCGTTATGTAACTTGGCCTACGTTTTATGAAAGCTACAAAGTAGGGAAATATTCTCTAGTGTAAAGATTATATGATATAGTTGAATCATGGTTCAGACGTCGGACAACCACGGCTATAAATGGCTTCTCATCTCACATAGAACATAATTATGTTAAGTTATTTCAGTTGAAAGCTCTTTCTTACGGTGGATACAAAACGGATTACTAAGCATTAGATAAACATTAGAAAATATATTTTATCCGTGTGTAATGTAGATCAAATGTATAATTTAATCAACTGATATCTCTTACGATATTTATATGATACTTGTGGTCCAATAAACAGGTTTAATAAATAAATGGTACAAAGGGTAGCGTTCTTGACATGTATATCGCCCAGTTGTATTATTATGGTTAATAAATGAAATTGAAATTGGGTATTCTGACTTATTTTATAAACTTTAAATGGATTAAATAACCCACAGCATCATTAAGTCAAGTAAACAAAGTCGCCGTATCCAGGGGCCTTAAATTGTGAATTTATTTATGAATATACTCGTAATTATACCTCTCCATAACATAATTAAAAATAAATAGTTTACAGTAATAATTAAGTAATAGTCTGTAGACATTTCACGTTCCTTTTAAAATAAAATATTGCTGGACTTACGACAACATCAGGAAGTCCCGTTCATAAGAAACTTAACATACCTAAATCATGACTAAAAAAAAATTATAAACAGAGTAAACCTTTAAAACTAGCTACGTACAAGTTGCCGATTGACATTATTTAACTGCCCTTACAAACAGACAAACATAAATTAAAAATAAGTTTTCAGTCATATCCTTTTTATAGCGTTGCTGAATACATGAGTTGTTCATTTTCCAATTCTTAGCCAATCATTGTGTCTAAATCTAAGTATGTATAACTAATGTTAGTATAAATGTTTTTATGTTGTATGTTTTCACTTGCCTATTATATAATATAAATTGAAGAATTATTAGCAACCGGAACTTCAACGAAAACAAACTATACAATATTAATGATCAAGTCTTCATCATCAAATCCAACCAATTTACCCATAAATTTCCCTTTATGTGTTTCGATTTATTATACGGAAATAATTATAAAGCCTTTAACATTAGCGCATAATTGAGTTATTTCCTACTGTTCCCCTAAGAACGTGGAAATGGAAAGTATTATGCGCGCACGCACAGCACTACCGATTTGATAATTAATGATGATTATGAATGCATGAGAATGTCTGCCAACGCGTGGTCGGACATTGTAGATAGGTAAACAATATTTTACCTAGCCCTACCTATCTATTATTTACCCTAGCAATATATAATTATATATATTTTAAATATTGAACTCATAAGTAAGTGTGCATTCCAGTGAGTACCGCTGATCTTCACGAGAATTTATAATGATTAAGTATACAAAATTGTTAAAACATAGTAATAACCAAATTAAAAAAAATCTAATAGTATCTTTTTCCCTTTGCTAGTCAGTTATTGGTCCAACTTTTCAAATCAGATAGGTCTTACGTATATTATGTAGTCTGTGGTATTACTCAGTGTTAAACCGAATGAATAAAACATAATTATATGGGTATCTCTAAAATATACATAACTGAATTTCATATTTGAATCAACAAATTAGCTAAGTTATCACCAACCCCGAGTAGTACTATACAATGAATCCAACCTTGACAAGGTTTTTTTGAACCGGAACAAATGTGAAAATTTACAAAGAGCGGCAAATTAGACTTAAGAACTTTATTTGTCAATACAACCAGAACTACAGTCACAATATCCCTTCTAACACTTTCCTAATTGTGGCCTACGCGAAAGTGGTACATATAATAATTATCACAAGTGGTACAAAACTCCACAATTATCGGATACAGAGTTTAATGAAAGCGTACAGAATTCGCCAATATTTATGCAAGTGTTCGCATATTGCTAGACGGAACCGGTCGCAGATTTCTCTGACCGAGTCAAGATCGGAATAGCAGTATAGCACATGGACTAAATTATTTAATAAAGTTATCTTATTTTTAATTAAATGATGAATAAATTGTATAGCCTTCGAGCTCCTCTGAAATAAAGAGCGCATTCGATTTCCATAGTTTTATTATTCTTATATATTATATTATTGTGAGTTATGGAAAAAAAACATTATAGGGGCATCCGGGATTTCAATTCAATATTTAAAAGATAATGGTTGGTTTTATATTATTCTATTCGATACGATAGATGTCGTATCTACAGGAAAATATCAATACAAGAAACAATAGAAACATATTTTTGTGTTTTCTATGTATCATGTATGTAGTAACAAAAAATTATCTAAGTATTAAATATCCTTTTTTGCACATTGGCAGATTCAACGAATAGATTACCTACAACCTAGGTGAACAAAGGTGAGCCGTTGTAAAAATAATTTTAAAGTTTCACCCACATGAAAGATTGGATTTTAGCATGATGAGTCCCCAAAAGCTTAGAAAAAATCTAGAAGTAAAACGTTTATTCTTTCTTTTATAGTTATTTTTCACTCTGGGTGATAACTGATTTAATTACGATATATATTTTTTATTAGCCGTTAAGAAATCATTGATGACCAGTATTTTTTTTTATTCTTATGCCTATGAATGACTATAATTTAAATCCACCTGACTTTCCCAACATAACAAAGTGTCATTCACTTCCTCCATAGACTCAAACTTGCCTGAAAACTGTTTGCATTTCTTATGGGTAGGCTTTATTTACACTCTATGGGGCTCCAAACATTACTCATCTAGGAGCACGTTCACCTTATCGCATCCTTTTAAAATTCCTTACAACGTATCCATCACAAAAGGTTAGACACTTAAACCTTAAGTAAGTAATCCTTGAAAACGTTTTAAAGGTAGGAATGTGACGTTTGGAACACAGGATGCCATAATAAATGGTCATAAATTCAGTTATATGCTTCAAGTAGGATTTTTTCCTTTTTATGCTAAGTAGGAAGGATTCGGCTTGCTGGATTTGAATAAAATATTAACATTTCACAAAATTACTATCATGAACTTATTAAGTTAATATTTCTGGCAAGAATTTAAACGGATTAGTGATATTTTTACGCGTGAGCTTTAGATCGTTGATAACTTACCAAAAGTTCATAAAGAACTTCACGCAATTTAAAAGTGTTTTTAATAAATCAAATGACATCATAAGTTCAAGTATTCAACAACCAGCTAAGTACCATTTGAAAGCTTGCGCAGTCTAATGAGTACTAATGGAAACTAAGCTTTACACTTTTAAAAGCTTCTATTTAGTTCGTTTTTTTATTTACCTGTGATGTTTGTCTGTAACCAACCTTTCTAGTTATTTCACACACTTCCCGGTTTTAGATAGAAAAAAATCATATTGTATGAATACTTCGACAGCCGCGTGACGTTGCAATATTTTGATGAAACTTGAAGTCGAATCAAACGATCGAACGAATGTTTTTAGGTCTTCATGCATCTTAGACCACATCTTCACTTTACATCAGGCGAGATTGTGGTCAAATGTAGACTTATATAGCATAAAAAATGCCATAAGAAGTTTATTAAACACCTTTAAATTGCATGAAGTTTTTATGAACTTTTAGTAAATTATCAATGATCTAAATGATGTATAAAGTATTCCCGCTCGAGCCCCTATTTTTGGGGCACCTACGCATCGTGCAATAAAGGTATTCCCAACTGAACACCAGAAAATATAAAATAGGAACGAAAAATATAATTTGTTTTATTTCCCTTTTGAGCACATTTTAATTACAAATACTTGAAAAAAATAATGTTTGTAATTTGAACTTGTTATCCTGAAAACGCTTCGCTATTGTTATGATTGACTGCTTCAGTGGCGCGGTGGGCATCTGTTTGATATACTGAGGGCTTGTTTCACAACATCCGAGAGCAATAGTTAGTCAAATCAAATAAACCAGTCAATGCTCAGTTATGTCAATGGTAGTTAAGAGCTAGAGCTATTTAGCTTTGTCACACGTGACAGCATCAAGAGTGTCGTATACATTTAGTACCTTTGATCGAAAGCTTTACTTCACGGCAATCTTCAATGCACTGTATTGTCTTGATTGAGAAGAAAAAATATGGGAACATTTTTTTTAAGTAATCTAATTGACGGACTAATTATATATTTTAGTTATCTACCGTAGTAACTCTACTTTAAAAATAAGAAGGTTCGGTTCTATAAACAGTGGTAGAGTCACGGTGGCCTTATCGGAACCTTTTCACGGGAAGCCGTGAAATGTGACAAGTTACTGAGATAAAGAGAAGCGGTCTTATCTCGTGTTTGAGTGAACATAATGGGCTGAGAACAGTATCACAGGTTTAGGTTTGCTCGAGTACAAAAATAAAATAATGTATATTTAAAGACGCCACGGCGTTGCAAGTACTTCAGGGATTACAACGACGTTATCTCGGACATGTAACAGTGAAATAATCATTCAAATCAGACCAGTACTTCCTGAGATTAGCGCTTTCAAGCAAACAAACTTTTCTGCTTTATAATATAAGGATAGATAATTATATGAAATAGCCCAAAAGTTAACCTTTGATGGATTGATTTACTTTAATTTTAAGAATATTTACAAATCTTAAATCCCTTTGTAAATGGAGACGCGCGGGAACCCCGTGCCTTCGATACCACAGGGCCGCCTTGGGGAATAACAGATGGGTAAAAATAATAAGGATGGAAGGGAAAGCGTGCACTGACCTGCAAGCGAAGGACTTCGAGCCAGGTTCCACGTTCCTTGCGGGGGTGGGGCAGCCCAGCAACTCAGGGAGCCCTCAAGCACATCCACACTGTCACCACACACGGCTATATCGTCTCGCATAAAATGAGCGGTAGAAGACCAAATATTACGTCCAGGATCACAATGATATTACAGCGAAATCAAACAGCGGAATTATAATGTTCCATATGGCGGGAAATTGGAGATGAAAATCGATCACGCTATCGATTAGTGTCCACTCCACGCGACTGCCCACGGTCAAGTCTTGTTCTTCAGTTGCCATTTTTCTTCTTCTTGTCGCGCCAGCGCATTGACAGTGACACTAGCACGCTTATGTCAGGGAAAGGAG
The DNA here is from genome assembly GCA_929108375.1 of Gymnoscelis rufifasciata. NCBI lineage: Eukaryota > Metazoa > Arthropoda > Insecta > Lepidoptera > Geometridae > Gymnoscelis > Gymnoscelis rufifasciata. The sequence continues at coordinate 1,720,103 of OV815302.1, read as the reverse complement.
AAATTGGATAGGATTATGGATAGATGGCGTTACCATTTCCTCCCCCCCTTGATGTGTCAGCATAAAGACACAATCGTAAGTGAGACTAGAAATTTCTAATATCCCTAGCGGAATGGCAGAGACTAGGATGAGCCTAATATCTCTGAACTCATTATAAGTAACAGCGGTTGAAAAAGACAACTGAATGCGGGATCATTATAATGTGCGGTACAATATATAAAACTGCGGGAAAATTACTTAAATGAAGCGGTGTTACGTGTATTGATAAATAAACCGTAAGAACTTAAACTAAGGCTTAAATATATCTACAATGTTTATTGTTGCGGTAGCGGGCATATGCGAACGGTTGGCCGAAGCAACACTGACCCTTTCGCGGTTCTAATAGTACACGTACGGATAACTCCGTCCTTAGAGGGATGAACCTTTTCTACGATGGCTAATGGCCAGGCTAAACTAGGCACGTTATCTTCTATCACGACTGCAATAGTACCCGGAGTGATAGGCGTGGAAATTGTATTCCACTTTTGTCTAGCCTGCAGACTGTGTAGATATTCCATCCTCCACCTTCGCCAAAATGACTGAACTAATTTATCCAGTAGCGAATGCCTTTGCAGTAGACTGATGCTTCCAGGTTCTACGTTAGGCGCGGGCAAAGAATACAACGGCGCGGTATGTAAAAAATGACTAGGTGTAAGTGCGGTAGGCTCAGCGGGGTCGGAACTTAGCACTGTTAGCGGCCGCGAATTAAGTAAACACTCAACTTGTGTGAGTACAGTGCAAAGCTCTTCATATGAAAGAATCTGCTGACCGATTACTCGGCGCAGATGCGTTTTTACTACCTTAATCATACTTTCCCAAGCCCCTCCCTTATGAGGTGACATAGGAGTTATAAAGAACCAACTAATGCGGCTGTCAGCCAACTCTCTTTTAAAACTTTCGCGGTATTCATTATTTAAGAATTTGTATAAGTCGCGTAAATAGGCATCAGCGCCTTTAAAGTTCGTTGCATTGTCTGAGTACATTACTTGGACAGGGCCTCGACGTGCGAGGAAACGTTTAAGAGCGGCTATGAAACTAGGCGTACTAAGGTCGGTTGTGACTTCAATATGCACGGCCCTAGTGGTCAGACAAGTGAATAAACATATGTAGGCCTTTTCAGCATGCACTCCACGACGGCGTACTGGGGTGTAAGCGATAGGTCCTGCGTAATCGCAGCCTGTTTGTGCGAACGCTTTTACAGCTTGGCGAGCGCGACTTTCAGGTAGGTCTGACATGAGCGGGTAAGTTGGACGCGGATTTACTTTAAAACATTTATTGCACAAGTGGAATCTTTGTCTCACGAGGCGGCGAGCGGATAAAATCCAAAACCTTTGTCTAAGAAGTGACATTAATAATTCCGGACCTGCGTGTAGGTATTTTAAATGATGATAATCAATTAGCAAGTTGACAATATGGTCACTGCGCGGTAAAATCAGCGGGTGAATATTTGTGTAATTCAAGCCTGAATTAACAAGACGACCACCTACTCGGATAAGTCCGTTTTCGTCTATAAACGGCCTTAATTTATTAATAGCGCGTGAGCATGACTCATCTTTCTGTAGGCTATTAAATTCTTCTGCAAAATATTTTCTTTGCAGGGCGAGTATTATTTTATTCTCTACAAACTGAAGCTGGTCAGCCGTAACTGCGGGTGTTCCTTTACGTTGCAATAACTTAGCAAACGTAAAGACATATACAAGAATTCGCATTAGTTTAGTCCACGACGAAATGCGTAAAGCGAGATTGTAAATTACGCAATCATTAGATGGTAAACAAACCGTAGCGTGCGATAATACCTTTTGCTCAGGCATCTCCTCAATAGGCTGGCCATCGAGGGAGCGGAGGGGCCACTGGCATGGATCGAGCGCGATCCAGGGGGGTCCGTGCATCCATAGTGGATGTAACATTAATTTTCGTGGCGTAAGGCCACGCGACAGACAATCTGCGGGATTCTCTGTGCCTGCGACGTGATAAAAGCGGTCAGGCGGAATATTATCCGTCACCTGAGCCACGCGGTTGGCAACAAACGTGTGCCATCGATGCGGTGAGCTTTTTATCCAATACAAAGCTACTTTGGAATCTGTAAACGCGTATGTTTGTATAGGGATTTTACCTGAGTATTTGTCTAGCACCGTGCGCAACAACCTAGAAAGTAGGACTATTCCAAGACGAGTTGACGTCTTATCATTACGTACAACACCGTGGTGCGGTATAACGTACATAGGCGATGAGTCATTAGGTAGACCTGGAGGCGCGGGTGAAATATATTTTTTATCCAAGTATTCCTTAATGACGTCATCGTACGCGGACCTTAGGCTTAAAGAAGCTTCTAACTTCTTCTCGAGACACAGAAAGCGTCGTCGGGCGGTTTCATAAGATTTGCCTAAAGAAAAAACGTCCTTACTAAACGGTAGGCCTACAGTATATCTACCGGAAGCGGGGTCGCGGGTTGTAGTATGTTTATAAAATTCCTCACATTCTATGTCAGCGGAACATAGAACGCTTGGCGCGGTAGCGGAAGGAAGCTCGTCCAGTTCCCAGAATTTCTGAACGAGATCATGTACATTTTTTAGACTATTCTCCTGCACTAGACAGCAGGTCATAGCCTCGCGGGAAAATAAAGTAGGCGCTGAACCTATAACGACACATCCTAATACTGTACGTAAATAATGCGGGGCGCGAGTAAAGTCGGGCGCGACGTTTGGTAATAACAAATGCGCAAACAGCGGAGCGCCTAATAACATATTTATTTCACCAGGTTCTCCAAACAACTCGTCGGCTAGCGGTAACCCGTGCAAATGCGATAAGGATCTCTTATCTATAACTGCACTCGGTAATGAGTCAGTAATGCGATCGACAACAAGCGGCGAAATATTAAACTTAATATTTTTATTAAAACGAGAATAAAAATCTAAGCCAATTGAACTAGAATTTATTGTGTTTTGCGTTCCTCCAAAACCTTTTATTATTGTACTCCCGGCATGATTTACTTTTATATTTAACAGGTCACAAGTATCTTTCGTTATGAAATGAGACTGTGACGCGCTATCTAACAAGGCTCTGATATAATGTCTAACTCCTGCAGTATCGTAAACAACGACCTGAGCGGTAGCTAGTAAAACCGTGGTACATTGCTCGTTCCGTACTGGGGAGTGAGACGCGGGCAGGTTTGATGCAGCGATGGAGGTCGCGCACAGCGATACGTCCGAGCGCCCAGGCTGAGATAACGACTGCGCGGGCGGCGCGACGGTCGCAGCCTGGGAGACGCTTGGATGGCGTGCGGGTTCGATTCTCGACCAGAAATGCAATAAACTATGATGTCGCGATTTACACGAGCGGCAAGTCGTGTTTGACTTACACAGAGCGACCCTATGCTTTATGCTAAGGCAGTTTATACATGAATTATTTTCCTTAACATAATTAAAACGTTCCATGGGGGTCATTTTATGAAACGGCGGGCATTTGAATAAATGATGATGAACAATATTAGTACATAGACATTTATCAGCGGTATCTGAGGAATTCACGGAATTCGCGGAAACAGCGGCGGCAACGGCGGGTGAAGTGTTTACGTAAGCGTGTAGCTGCGGTGCACCTTTATTATAATTATTATTAATTTGCTTTGTAAGAGTTCGCGGAGTACTTTTACGCGGGCCTGGACCCGCTGCGGGGGCGGGGGCGGAGCTCGTTCGCTCGAACACCTTCGCGCGATTTTTTATGAATGACTCGAGTGTATAAAATGTAGGTATATCGGACCCTAAACTCAACTCAAAGGCGTGAACAGTACTACGATCTAATTTTCTTAAAGCGATGTGAACTAGAATTAACTCATCTAATCTTTCTATCTTTAAGTTATTCAATGCGCGGACTGTGTTGATAAATTGTTCATGAAACAAATCAAAGCTTTCTGTAGATGCGGTGCTTATAGGCGAGAAATCGAACAGCTGATTTAAATAAGAAGTTGCTACCATTCGCTTATCTTCATATTTGTCAACAAGCGTTTGCCAAATGAGTTCGTAATTTTCTGGACAGTGCGTTATACCTATACACACTGACTCGGCCTTACCCGTCAACCTACCAACTAAATAATATAATTTCTCGGCATTGGTGAGGGATGGATTCTCATGTACAGCGGTCTTAAAACAAGAGTAAAATATAGGCCATTTCCTTATATCTCCTGCGAAAGTGATTAACTCAATAGGTGGCAACCTATGCGGCAATTTATTAAAAACAACAGAAGGTTGTGTTGTATTGATAACAGCTGACGGAACAGAATGCTTATCATACAATCTTTTTATGCGGCTGTATAGTTGCTCAAATGCAACCATACATTTATAATCTGGTACGGCGGTTGGATCGACCTTTAATAACTGTAAATTATAGTCGTCCAGTAATTTTAAGAATTCACTGCGTAAAATATCAATATTAGCACATTCAGAGAGAAAAGATTCCTTATTCGAAGCACTTACGTCTATATTCGAAGAAGAATCATACATGTTTTGAATTAACTCAAAGATAGCTTCCCTTTTAGCTTGCAATATTAACAGCTGGGAATCATTTGTTTCGATAGGGTTTTTTGACCTAGTATTAGCCATTGTAGAAATTATAAAATAACTGCGGTGCGTAAGAAATGAAAGATAGGCCTTATGTTATAATAGTTATATAAAATATAACGAAGTAAATTAGTATTTACAGCGCGTTCGTATAACAAGCGTAATAACCTATCTAACGCGGGCGCGGGGGGTAATACTTGCGTCGGCAAACCGGTTGCGATACTCGTACTATGCCGGGCAAAATGGCGTGTTCTATCAAAATAAGCAGGGGGTAGTGCTAAATAATTATGAAGGCAGACAGAAAATTTATAAACTGCGTAATTGCGGTAAATTTATCAATACGTATATGCGTAAACACCATAGAATGTTAAAGTTATGGAACATTAAATATAAAAACAGCGGGTTATAATGATATGACCAGGTCCAACTGCAATAGATGCGTGTTGGATGCGGTTAGTCTCAATGACAAAAAAGGTCAATCACTCGAATCACGTAATGTAATTCGATTATACAGCGAAAATATAACTTGTTAGACCAATAACTTAGGTATTCTAACAAGCTATGCGGGGGAAATAAATTATATGTATCTAAGGTTCGTTTGAACCACAAATTTGTATCTTGAATAAATAAGTAATGTGGGGATAAATCCGTCTCAATTAGAGTTATACTATATGGATAAATCTGTCTCAATGAGAAACCACACTTTAGGGACAAATCCGTCTCGAATAGGACCACACTTATGGAGACGCGCGGGGAACCCTGTGCCTTCGATACCACAGGGCCGCCTTGGGGAATAACAGATGGGTAAAAATAATAAGGATGGAAGGGAAAGCGTGCACTGACCTGCAAGCGAAGGACTTCTAGCCAGGTTCCACGTTCCTTGCGGGGGTGGGGCAGCCCAGCAACTCAGGGCGCCCTCAAGCACATCCACACTGTCACCACACACGGCTATATCGTCTCGCATAAAATGAGCGGTAGAAGACCAAATATTACGTCCAGGATCACAATGATATTACAGCGAAATCAAACAGCGGAATTATAATGTTCCATATGGCGGGAAATTGGAGATGAAAATCGATCACGCTATCGATTAGTGTCCACTCCACGCGACTGCCCACGGTCAAGTCTTGTTCTTCAGTTGCCATTTTTCTTCTTCTTGTCGCGCCAGCGCATTGACAGTGACACTAGCACGCTTATGTCAGGGAAAGGAGAAATTGGATAGGATTATGGATAGATGGCGTTACCAGTAAAGTTCTTTCCCTTGTAAAGTTCTCTATCAAGTTATCATATCTTTAATACTTGATACTTGACTTGTTCGGTTTATATCAAAACTATAATATATACTCATATTTCTAACTATGCCAATCAATATCCAGAAATACCAAAAGTACCATAAAATCTCTTTCCCCATATACCTTTAACCAAAAGTATAGATTATTTGATTCAGGTGAAATTAAGGATTGATGAAATAGATCCCCAATCTTCCTGCGATATTTAAACAAATACCCGTTTTTTTATATTTATGTATACATCTATATAAATAAAAATGAATTGTTGTTCGTTAGTCTGATTAAACCTCGAGAACGGCTGGGCCGAATGAGCTGATTTTGGTTTTAAAATGTTTGTCGTAGTCCAGGGTAGGTCTAAACGGTGAGCAAATAAGGAACAATTGCAAGGAACTTTTTTTTATTCGTGCGACGCCGGGGCGGGCCGCTAGTTTTAAATATAAAATAAGCACTTACTAATGTTATAATGAAATATTTGAACCGACATGAGTTACAATTTCAGGAACGCGGAACTCAAAACCCAAAGTAGAGTTCTAAAATATTCCCAACTCTTCCTTAAAGCTTACCCATAACCCTTAATATTGTTTTTTTTAAACCTCGGCAAGATTTTTAAGATGAAGGTAAGATAATCACGGGAAATGGAGCTATCCATCAAAGTTATATACGACCAATCATAAAAGTATGAGCAACAATATTATTAATAGCAGCCTAGTTTATTACGCTTAAGCTCTACTGAGTAATAATATTCTCTTCATTTTGTAGAGTAATAAAAAGTTATGTGTTAACAAATTAAAGAGAAAGAGAATCTGGTTTTTTTTTCATAATATTTGTATAAGTATTGGAATGGACTTTACAGTAAACTAGTCTAATATAATAATTTATAAGCCATAATAATATAGTATATATGTTTTCTTATTAGCTCTTAAAATGTTTTCTTCAATCATCTAATTTCCTTGATTACCATTACGTATGCAAGGTTTAAATGATACCTATTATTAATTTTGTATTTAAGTTCATTGGTGTGTGTGTAATAAAGAATTTTCGCTTCTATTTATCCTATTAATAATTTTGTATTTAAGTTCATTGGTGTGTGTGTAATAAAGAATTTTCGCGTCTATTTATCCATATTTATTTTGTTAGCTAGTTTTTAAATTAACGATCTAGGTAGATGTAGTATTCATCATCATCATCTCAGCCGGTGAACATTTTTGAATCTGTTGCTTTTTGCTTTCTTTTGGCCCAGCAGCTCTCGAATTATCTTAATAATCCATATTTTCCTATTCTTCAAGACTTTTAATTTGAATAAAATACTTTTTACTCTCAAATCGGTTGAAATTTCTTGAAATGTTCCTTGTTGTTCGAAACCACACTGGTCAGTCTTCGTTCAAACAAAAATTAAAGGATTTCTGGAATAAAATATGAATTAATGCTAGCTCGAGAAATACTGGACCGATTCTAATGTAATTTAAATAGTTCGAGCTTGCAAATAAATATCTAAATTTAAGCTCATGTTTTGGGGCACCTTAAAACAATAGATATACTTACATAGATACCTTCATATTATCTTATTATACACAGAAAACACCCACCATTATTTTATATCATACGACTTTCTCAATAATTACTGTGTTAAATGTGATCTATTTAAATAAAATACAAACAATTAATTATAATTAAGACCATAAGATATATAGCGGGCCGTTTAACACCAATGCGATGTAGAGAAACGTTTACCATTAAATCTTACTTTAATTTATCATTACTATGTTTAAAGGTTTTAAAAAAACCTTTTTGTACTTAAAATGGAAAAAAAATCTCTCAGAATATTTACAAGTGAAGATATATTTTTTTGTCATATTAAGCTTTTAAAACTTATGCTTCTTAATGTTTTTTCGCGTTTTTAATTCACAAAAAATGTAGCATTGTTTTGTATTTATGTACCTAGTTGAAAACATAAAAACAAAACAATGCTAAATTTTTCTACACAACAATAAAAGTTGTTGAGTTCGCAAACATTGACTTACCACACAACAAAAAAGCAAAATTTTTATTGCATATCTTTTGTCTTATTCAGGAGATGATTATAAATATAAATAAATAAATAGCAACAGTTAACAGTAACAAGACACTACATCGCAGTACAAAGGGCGGCCTTATCGCTGTGAGCGATCTCTTCCAGGCTACCTTTGGACGGACAGGAAAGAAATAGAACGGCATAGACAGTCACATCATTTATAATCATAATCATTTTCAAATCTTATTTTAACATTCATTGTTTTATTTAAGTTCGATTTATAAATCAGTTATTTGATTAAAAAAATATAATACAGATTTTTTTGCTTACCCGCACCGCCATATTCGAAATTCAGGATCCAATCACAGCAGAACCATCACAACACAACAATCCTCACACAATAAAATCCACCACAGTAAAATTCGTTCATAATAAATACTTATTTGACAGTTCTAATTAAACCTTCACAGTCAAGTCCTATTTCATTCTACCATATTCTCTATTCGAAATCCTACTATTTCCTACCAGGTCATACTACTAGTCTAGACGCGTCTTCAGGCCGGATCGATCGCGAGATGAATGAGCTAAAGCTACGTAAAGCACGCGGTTCCCACGGCGCGGCCGGTGAAATGCGACTGCACAATGCGCGCGAGTGGAAAGGCCGGCAAAAAGCGGCGCTACCTAAGGGGGTAGTACCTGCGCGGCCCATTTCGGCTCTGAGGAATTTTATAGACGCTCGGATTTGTTAGGGTACCTTATGATAACTAAAGAAATCTATAAGATTGTAAGGTACTACACCGATCTACAAATATATCAAAGCAAAGGGATTTAAATACTATGTCTTTTTGTATGTATAAAAGATAATTATCGTCAAATTTAATACCCCCGTTTGTTTACAAAGTAAAAATGACAATTATAAAAAGGGTTTTACATCGATTTTTTTACATTGTATCGGTTTCTATGAATCTGTAATTGTTTGACAGCATAATGTATTAAGTTTAGAACTTGAAGATTTTGGGCTATTTTCAATCACTTGTATTTGGCTGACCAAAGTTTATTCGACGGTCCAACCAAATTTTCTCCAAAATACATTTTTTTTTTAATTAGTGCACCAATATATTTATGGAGATGTGTAGGCTACTTATTCTATGATGTTCTTAAATATTTCTGTACATTATTTTATTCTATCGCTAATAGTTTCGGCAGCGCATTCGACGAAAGACATTTTTAGACTAATTTTTCTACACCTTCGGTTACATTTTTTAAATTTTACCAAGGATCCCTAATTTTTTTCAAAATGAAATGTAGCCTATGTCAAATTGGAAGAATGTAGCATTCTATTGGTGAAAGAATTTTTTAAATTGGCCCCGTACTGTTTGAGCCTATTCATTACAAACATACAAAAATAGGTACAAATCTTTCCTCTTTATAATATTAGTGTAGATTAAAAAACAAATGAAATAACGTTTATTTTTATAGATTTTGTTAACTATTTTCATAAAGTAACTATAAAAAATGTTTACAACATAGAACTTCACAAAATCTACCTATCATTAATTTATTATTCTATGCTATAGGTAATAATAATAGGCATGCTCCGAAACCCTCTGCACGATTTTAAACTCGCACACGAATGAAGGTTTATTTTTTTGATTAATCCAATAGTCAAGGCTCATACCTCACGAGATGAAAAAGGAAGAGTTTTATAGTATTTTATGATTATTAGTCTCTGGAGATATAAATTACACATATCTAAGGATAAAAGTGAAATTACTGCTATGACGTCGATTGCTTCTTCTATTCATTATTCAACTTATTTGTGTCTACCTACTTTGCACTCTTGATATCACACTTATGTCAATAGGGACATTTTAAGGACTTGTTTAAAATTTAAATCTTTTCAAAATTACTGGAAATCTAACAAAGAAACCATAAAAATAAAAAATAAATATTTCCACACAACGACATCTAGTCAGTGTCTAGTAATTAAACACCCAGACCGATGAGAAAATGCTTGCAAAACATACAAACACTTGACCCCTCGGCGGGAAGCGAACCCGCTATCTCTTGAGCCGCAACTAGACCAGTGATTTAGACTAGTGATTTAGCTCTAAGCGTCTCTCGAATAATAAATCCATTATAAATATTGTTTGCTAATTGATTTAAAGTAAAGGATTGATCATATTGGAAATTAATTGTAAATCTATCGACGAAAACTACTATCTTAATTTTTTTTTGGCTTAGCCCTTCAATAATTATAATAAAACATACCTAATAATGTGCGCGCGCGTTATAATCTTTTGCAAGCACGATAAGTGACACGATAAAAAAACGTGTGTGTGTGTCAGCTACGACGCACGATTGGAGTTTACTCCTTACGAACGATAATTATGATATGAAGCAAGTCTTAGAAGGGACATGAAGACCTAGAAGGTAGATGGCTTCTCCGGGCCACATTACGAAACACGAAAAAATCGCTTCACGCACTGGCCCAGCCCGGAGGGTGGTGACAAGCCGCGGCCGAAGCCTCCCACCAGAGAATGTTCTTAGCACCACCCGGAGGTCACGTGTAAAAATTCAGAGGATAACCCTCTGACACTTACGGACGTCAACAGACAAAACCTCCTAAGAACTGATATACTTGCCATTAAACATAGTACTTGATTAAGTAAAAGAAACAAAAACTACTGAACCGATTTAAATGAAATGTGGTACACAGATTCTCTAGAGCCTGCGAAAGGAAATAGGTTACTTTAACCGCGGGAAAATGTAATTCCGCTGGCAAAACCATTATAACGCGGGTAACACCGCGGGGCACTACTAGTATTCATTTCAAGAATACAAATTTTTACTACCTATCTCTGTACTTATCCAGATAATGTTATAGTGTTATTGTTTTTACTAATTCTATAAAATTATTTAATTTGCATTAGATAATATTGTCTTAAGGAGGTGGGCGATGAGGTCGCTACGCTACGCACATTTGCGTCCTCATCGTTTCTTTTTTGTAACTTGTATATTTTTGTACCTTAATGTAAATAAGCGATTTTTATTTTGATATTTGTCAAAACATATGCACACAACACTGAGAAACACTACAAGATTTTTGATGACATTTTCAATTAGAAGTTTAAACTTTCACACAGGAAGTTACGATTAGATCCTAAGTACCTAATGTATGGAAGTTAAACGGCTCGACTCAATAAATGAACGATTTTCCCCGTAGAGCAGCCCATTCAACGATCGTTAAGATTTCCTGAGTCATAGAAATATCGTTAGATTACGTCATACGCTAATGTATGCAAAACTCATGTTAGAAATAAATAGAAAAGATTTACCAAGTTGAGAGGAAATCGGTTAGCATGGTCATACTATGAGAAGGGATTAATGTTATGGGACGAGAAGAGTGTTAGATATGTGTTAAAGGATATTATGTGAGAAGAGGTAAGGAAAGATGGATATACTGTGTGAATTATGATTAGTATTATCTATACAAATATTACTAGTGGCCCGCCCCGACTTCGCACTGGTTTTTATTTAAAAAAAATTCCTGGCAATTATTCGATTTTTGCGATATAATTTGAGATTTAAACTATCCTATCTCTCAAGTTGGATCGAACTGCACATGGTGTGCGAATCTATACTAATATTATAAAAAAATACAAAAATATTTATTGACAATTTTACAAGTTCAAATTATAACTAGGTTTGGGAGCTCTTCTGGTAAGTTATAATAACCTGTATTAGAAGAGTCCCCTCTTTTCTCTGACGCCGTTACAGACTGGTATGAGAACATTATATATGTAAGTATGTTATAGATATTACAATTATTATTATACATATCAATATTACAATATTACAAGAACAAAAAACATAATACAACACAATGCTTTGATTTTATTTCTTCTCTTTAGAATTTTAAGTTGAATAAAATAATTATATAGATTTAACAATATTATGACCTAAACTAAAATATCAGAAAAGTGACGAACAGTAAAATAAATTTCAACACAAATTTATACAAACTACTAAAAACCATTTTAATTTCTAATGTTAATAAAGTTAAAGTTAAGGTAAAAAGCTTTAATTGAACAAATATTAAACAGAATCTAGCACCACTTCAGGTTTATGAATAACGTTTTTTATCAAATGTTTCATTAACCTATTGTAAGTTAAATTAAAAGTAACATTTTTATGCAAATGGGTACAAATAAAAGTAAAATGTGTGTAAAACTTGATATAGAACTGGCTAATTTAATCAATCTAATCAAAAAACAAATAATATAAATGAAAATAGAGGTATCCTTTGCAATATTAATTTATCCAAAAAATGTGAAAAGTTTTCTATTTTATTCCGTCAAATCTCTGTTACGGCTGGACCGTTTTTACGCGTTGTTATAATTACCTAATCTTTATATATATAATTCTTCTGTGAGTGTGTATGTCACTGAACTTCTCTCAAGCGACTGGATCGATTTTGATGAAATGTTTTGTGTGTGTTCAAGTGGATCTGGGAATGGTTATATTCACAATACGGTCAACTGGATATTGTTTTTTGAGACGTGGGACAGGACAACGTCTGTCGGGTCGACTAGTTATTAAATAAAACTTAACACATCTTCTGTTTCATCATAGCTTAGGGTTTTTAGCCAAGTAGTTACTTTTAGTTTGCATTTCATATTGGTGTTAGTAAGTATATTCAATTTTTTATTTATTTTATTGTAAATTTTTGATGAAATTGACATGTATTGTTTCCTAGCAAATGAGGTGTTAGACTTAACTTGAGTTAAATATGTTCTCTGTCTCCGGTTACTTGTCTGTTTTGGCATTGGTGGGATGGTTTTATGAATTTTTAAAACGCATTGCAAGATATATAATTGTCTAACTGTCAGAACATCAGCATCCGAGTAAAGTCTATGTGTATTGTACCTTTTTCTCTTTTTTAATATAATTTTTAATATTTGCCTTTGAGCTCTTTCAATATATTAGGTCCTTACATATGAAATTGGCGTTTTTCGTACTGGCCACTTTAATCACAAATTTCTCCTCTTTGGTAAGGAATTCCAAATTCAAATTTGTACAGCTATAGACTCATGTATTTGTGCTTCGATGATCGTCATTCATTTGTTTTTTTTCTTCTGTTTTTTTCTGTTTGCGTCACTCATTTTACAAAATGGAAAACTTAAAATATCGCATTATTTACGAGTACGAGTTCCGCCGTGGCACTAGTGCTGCGGAAACAACTCGAAGGGTGAATGATGTGTATGGCGGTCGTGTTGCAAAAGAAAACACAGTTCGTTTTTGGTTCCAACGTTTTCGTTCTGGAAATTTCGACTTGCAGAACAAGCCCCGTGGACGGCCTGAGACTCAAGTTGATAATGAAGAGTTGAAGGCTATTGTGGAAGCGGATCCATCGCAAACCACGTCCGAGTTAGCTGCAGGCTGCGGTGTTAGTGATAAAACTGTTTTAATTCACTTGAAGCAAATTGGGAAGATTAAAAAGCTTGAAAGGTGGGTACCTCACGAATTGACTGAAGCAAACCGGCAAACGCGCGTCGACTGCTGCGTTACATTACTAAACCGGCACAATAATGAAGGTATTTTAAACCGAATCATTACCTGTGATGAAAAATGGGTTCTTTACGATAATCGGAAGCGCTCAGCGCAATGGTTGGATCCTGGCCAGCCAGCCAAATCCTGCCCCAAGCGAAAATTAACCCCAAAAAAGTTACTTGTAAGCGTTTGGTGGACTAGTGCCGGTATTGTTCATTACAGTTTTCTCAAATCTGGCCAGACTATTACGGCTGATGTCTATTGTCAGCAATTGCAAACCATGATGGAAAAGCTAGCGGCTAAACAACCTAGGCTGGTCAATCGCTCCACGCCACTGCTGCTTCACGACAACGCTAGACCACACACTGCGCAACAGACGGCTACTAAATTAGAAGAGCTTCAATTGGAAAGTCTAAGACATCCTCCGTACTCCCCGGACCTTGCTCCAACAGATTACCATTTTTTTCGAAATTTGGATAACTTCTTGCAAGGGAAAAAATTCAACTCCGATGGGGCAGTCCAAATCGCCTTCAAAGATTTTATTGATTCCCGTCCGACTGGTTTTTTTAGTAAAGGGATCAATGAACTACCTATAAGATGGCAAAAGTGCATAGAAAATAATGGTTCATACTTTGATTAATTAAATATTTTATATTAAAAAATATTCGACTTTTTGTTCCTCCCATACAAAACGCCAATTTCATATGTAAGGACCTAATATATAAACTTTGTTTTATGTGAACCTCCCCAGATTACTAGACAATATAGTAAAATAGATTGTACTAGCGTAATGTATATGGTAGTTATAAGTTTTTTATCTGCTATTTCTCTTAATTGCTTGAAAATCCAAATTAGTTTTCGAGCTCGGTTTGCTACTAATTCTATTTGTGGTTGCCATGTAAGATTTTTATCTATTACTACTCCTAAATATTTTGATTTATCTATTTTTTCCAGCGTGGTACAGCTACATTTATCTTTTATATTATCTAATTTACAAAAGTGTGCAGTTAATTTTAGGTTATTGTCAGGTTGTGAGGATTTAGTTATGTAGAATGGTATATAGTTTGATTTTGAAGTATTTAGAGTGAGAAAATTTAAATTGAGCCAGTTTATTACTTGATATAGTCCCTTTTCGGCTAATGAGTATACGTCTTGCCACGAATTTCCATGAAATACTAATGCTGTATCATCTGCATATGAAACGACCTTTCCGTTGAATAGTTTTATGTCTGTCAAATCATTTATGTAAGTAAGGAATAAGGTCGGACCAAGGACGCTTCCTTGAGGCACGCCGAATTGTGACCCACTCCGAAAATCACTAAAGATGTTTGAACAGAGCTTTACACGCTGAGTTCTGTCAGTTAAATAATTTTTTATTAAAGAGAGAAAAGAGCCTCGGATCCCTAACTTTTCAATTTTCCGAATCAGTGCAGGAATGGAAACAGTGTCAAATGCTTTTTTTAAATCCAAAAAAACGCATAATACTTTTCTTTTACTATCTAGTTTTTCTGTTATATTACTAGTCAATTCTATTATGGCATCTTCAGTGCTTAATCCCTCCCTAAAACCAAACTGAGCTTTTGAAAATATATTATTTTTATTAAGGAATTTTATAAGTTTGTTATTTATAGTTTTTTCCAATATTTTTGACAGCACAGGTAGTATAGCTATTGGTCGGTAATTGTCCACATTATTTCGGTCACCGCTTTTGTAAATAGGTATTATTGTTGACCGTTTAAGATCTTTTGGAAAAATACCTTGTTGGTAACAAATTTTACATAGATGTGTGATAATTGGTACAAGTGTATCTTTTGCCATTTTAACAAATTTGGTAGGCACGTTATCCCATCCTGCCGCTGATTCAGATTTTAAATTAATTATAATCGATTCTATTTCATTTGGTAATGGTTCTATTACTCCAATTGAGTTTGGTAAACAAGGTAGTGATTTGTAATATTGCTCAAGCTCTATATCATTTGGAGTAATTGCTTTAGCCAGCTGTGTTCCAACGTTATTAAAATGTTGGTTGACAAAATTTGCAGACTCAATGGGGGTAGCTTTAACATCGAGGAGCTCTTTGTTTTCAAGTTTGTGTTTTTTTAATCCTGTAATGTTTTTTATATTGTTCCATAGTAGTTTATTATTGTTTTTAGATTGTTTTAGTAGTTTTAGTTCGTACTCCTTTTTTAATTTTTTTATTAGATTATTACAATAGTTTCGGTAGCGACGATATGTTATTTTTAGTATTTCATTATTATTTTCTTTTTGATATCGTCTTTGTAGTCTGTTTCTGTTATTTATACACTTTAATATACCAGGAGTAATCCATGGTTTTATAATTTTTTTACTATTTGAGATATTTTTATTGTATGTGTATTTCTCAAGACACTTTGTTATAAGATTTATAAGTTTTTGTGTTAATATATCAGGATCATTTGTATCATAGAGTTCAGTTAAATTTTGAGTACAAAAATAATTTAGAGCTTTTTCATAGTCAGTGTAAGTCCTACTAATTTTTTGCCGTGGTATCTTTGTTTCCTTGCTGTAATAATTTATCATGACCATGCGGTGATCTGTTATGGCAGTATCCAATACAGCAACCACAGCTGATTGTTTTGCCGTGTGAATATTTGTAAATATATGATCAATACAGCTATTCACTCTAGTATCAAGTCGATGGCTAGGCATCATAAAGTTCGATGCTAACATATCGAGATACTTTTCACTATACCTATCATGATTTCCCTCAAGAATGTTGATATTGATATCTCCTGCCAGGCAGATATTTGTACTGGGAGGTAAAGATTTTAAATATTTATCCAGTGAGGTTAAAAACATGTCGAGGTTTCTATCCGAAGGGGGGCGGTAAATACTAACTATAGTGCAAAAAGGAGTGACTATTTCTAGGCATGATGCCTTATGCAGGACTATTTCCTTAGCAGTATGCTCAATATTTGTTTTGACAAACACAA
This sequence comes from Gymnoscelis rufifasciata, assembly GCA_929108375.1. NCBI lineage: Eukaryota > Metazoa > Arthropoda > Insecta > Lepidoptera > Geometridae > Gymnoscelis > Gymnoscelis rufifasciata. The sequence continues at coordinate 1,703,686 of OV815302.1, read as the reverse complement.
CAACGCCGTCATTTTGGTTGGTTTTTATTGAAGTACTACAAGTTGTATAATTTGATAGTTGTGGCAGAGGCTTATCTTCGTCTATACGGCACTCTGTAAGTATAATTATGTCTATATCTAGTTGTAATAGTTTTAAGTTAATCTCTAAGTCATCTAAATTTGATTTTTTATGCACACTTCTAATATTTTGTGTTATTATGGATAAGGTCGGATTTATAATAGGTAATTTACTTTTCAGTTCCGTCGGGGAACAGCTAATTGACTTTACATTAGTTAACAAATCTAATTCCTGAATTATTGTGTTTTCACAAATCATGATAATGCAGTGGGTTAAAAAATCGGAGTGTATTATAAATTGTGTTTGTGAATGTATATTTGTGTATGTGAGAAGAAATTGTTTTATTATATTGATTATTTATTATTGTGTAAACGGTATCTAAAAGTATGATGTATTTGTTCTTTTTCCCAATGTAAACAAATGTTGTATTCATGACCCTACATATAATTCTTAAGTTCAGAAATATCGTTAATGAAACTGACGGAATAAATATAATAATAGTTTTACAAAATAAAATTAAGTAGTTAAAGAACTGGTAATAATACTCTAAAACTAGTCATATTTTTGATAGTTGTTGAAGTTGCGCTTCACTTGTGATGTTAATAATATGAGAATTGTCATCCATACGAAGGTATACGTTGCCGTAGCTAGTCCAGCAGTATTTGTAATTGTTCGCAGCCTTGAAATCTCTTGCCAGGAAGTACAGTCTTGATGCCGTTGGAGTAAGATTCTCGGAGACGAATATTGGGGTATCAGCTTGGATTTTTATCCCCATAGACCAAGCAGTTAACTTGTTGTTCTTATTCTTTATGTTATAGGTCTTCACTGCTTTTAAAAGGTCTGTTTTACTAAAAGTATTATTGATTTCAACAATGAGTGTACTTTTATCTGCTTTTGGTTTTTTTTACTTTTATTATATCCTTTATGTCCGATGTTTCGACTTCAACGTTAAGAAATTTATACAAGTCTGTGACCATTTTAAGGAGGTCTTTTTTATTTTCTTTCCCTGATAGCGGTATATTTCTAATTTCTATATTTGTCTTCCTATCTTTGATCTGCAATTTCTCTAATTTATTTTCGAGCAAAATCAGTTTTTCAGTATCTTGCTTTCTCTTTAATTCCATATTTTCTATTTTTGATTTAAGTTCCTTGTTTTCCTCGGTTAAATTCATTATTGTGTCCTGAACTAAGGTACTTGTTTGATGAATTTCTTTTAAGGTATCTAAGATAGAATTAATCTGTTTATTCTGTTTTTCCATAAAGTTCTCCATAAGAATTTTCATTTCTTTTTTAATTTCGAAAGTGATATCTGTTACTTGAGTCAGTGTCACCTCGTTATCTCTCTTGCGTTTCTGACGTCCACTGATAGGTTTTGGCAGTGGGGCATCTTCGGACATTGCTTGTAGATCTGGAACCGAGCTACACTTTTCCGGAGTTCGTAACATTTTTAGATGGAAGTAGTTGTAAAAAGCGTCCGAAAAATAAAAAACTAATATTATAAAGCTGAAGAGTTTGTTTGTTTGTTTGTTTGAACGCGCTAATCTCCGAAACTACTAGTTCGAATTGAATAATTCTTTTTGTGTTGGATAGTCCAGTTATCGAGGAAGGCTATAGGCTATATAACATCACGCTACGACCAATAGGAGCAAAGATATAGTGGTAAATGTGTAAAAAACGGGAGAAATTATTTCATCTTTGAAGCCTTCCGTTGCGTGCGCCGTGAAAACGGTTCAAGATACACAAAAAATATGTATTAAAGAATAATAGCTCTTTTAATGATCTAAAAAACAGTCCGCGATAGTATATGTCTATCTTTTAAGATTAACTCACAAAAACCGTTTTTATGGTACCTAATTTGGTCGAAATAATTTGTTTAAGTTGTATCAACATAAGAATATTAATCTTTATTCAAATAAATATGTTGTTGGTTAAGAGTACTTCATCCATTATAACGCGGGTAGCACCGCAGGGCACAGCTAGTTTTATTATTACCGGTTAAGTGGTTTAGGAGTCCATTGAGGACAAACATTGTGACACGAGATTTATATATATTAAGATTAAAATGAAGAGTTTCTATTACTGTTCGTTATATATAATATATATGCGTATTCAGTAGGTCTGAGAATCGGCTACTAGGCTATTTTTCATATTGCAAAACAACATTTGCGCTGGTACTAAAACTAATCTTGACGTCTACATTTTATATCGATTTTGCATACACATTTTTTTCTACACTTACATCAAAGTCATACATCACTGTCGCGTTTCGCACGATAAGTAATCGCTACAATTTCCGCAAATGTTACGGAAACTAACACTTCATTTGTTAGATGCAAGTAGATGTTACATACACCCATAACGACTTTTAATAAAAAAATCTTACCTACCAAATTTTCTATTTATTCCGCTATATAATGATGATTATGATGTTCGATGTCTGCCTGACACGATTTTTTCAAAACGTGAAAAATATAGGTGAAAAAAGGACTAATATTATATTATTTTATAGTCATTCCACAACACATGCCATCTCGCCATCTGTGTAGGTACTTATTTATAATGTTATTTAAATCACTATCTATTACAACAAGCATCATTAATATGATTTTAGTCTGTTATATTATTTATAGTCGAGGTTAAGGTTTGAGTATAATGTACATACATACAACTGTTGTACAATATTGTATTAATACACGAATATTGGATTAATTTGAATTATGAAACCCCTCTTTTTGCGTCGGGGGCTAAAAATGGATCAAGTCGTATATAACGTACAACTGAAACCTAGAATATACAGCAAAACGATTTGGACAGAGACACTACAATACAATACAATACTCTTTATTGAACACAAAATAATAACACACACAAAAAGATAAAAATGTACAGAAATTGTGAATCAATGGGCGGCCTTATCTAACCTTGGGATGGACACAAATCAAAAATCACGAATAAGACTACAATTAGAGACAGTGCAATATAGTGTTTTTAAATTTAAATTATTTTTTAATGTTTTTAAATTATGTAATTTAGGAAAATATCATTATCTCTCCGAGAGCTGGAAATTCATTATAACACTCGCAGGGTGCTTGGGTATAATAATGTTGTTTGGAAATCTTTTAGCAGGAACATAATTTCTCTATCGTATGAGTACCAGTGAATAGTGAAAACACAGATGCAATTTAAATGCAACAGATAACTGCGAATTTCGCAAACCATCGCGAGTCCAGACAAATGACATTTTAGTATTCAATTCAGTTCTGGTACAATGGAAATGTAGAAATTGTTCAATTTTGCGCACGCACGGTACCTTCTAAGCCTTTCGCAATAATGGAGTTATTCGAGGCACGTAGGTTGAAGTGCATGTTGTAAAATTAACAATAATAATAATCCTATTATGCACATAATGAACAATAATGGATTTGTTTTATCTATACTTTTAGATTTTTTATGCAGAAAAATATTTAAACACATCCGTAACCTTCGCACTCTGGATTCGAACCAGTATTTCAGGAAAAGCGCCCTATCGTGCTACCAATTACACCAACGCGTCAATTACGTGAATAGGTCGAAATTCTTCTGCACTATGTAATATCGGGTGAATCCCCGACTAACGACATCTCGTAGAAAATCCAAGGACTATTCTACTTACTACTACTTATTTTTTAGATTTTCTTTTACCTTATAAGATGTGCAAAACCTGAATATTTATAGTAGAGGAAATGGGATTTAATTGTCACCATATGATAGGTATTTACTAATAGCTTTTTATAATTAATGTTATAAATGGGAAGTGCACGTGTGTACCGGCACGGCAAAACTTCTGAACTAATTTCCCTAAAATTTCATATGGTGAGCACATTACCCGGCGGCTTTTTACCTGGGGAAATATGTCGTTCGCGGGAAAATCTTTTATAACATAGAGTAACACCGCGGGGAGCTGCTAGTTAAAAGTATTGTGTTTTATATCATCCTAGTAACTTAGAGAGCTTTTCATTTATTACATTACCGTATTAAACATTACAAAATAATCATAAAAAAAAAACATATCCGGTTGTGTTTCAAAACAAATCCAAAGTCATTTTTTTTCTATTTTAATAGAATTAATTAAAATATTTATATTTTATCATCTGTAGCCTTTATTATGGTACCTATTGGCGATGCAAAAATTCTAACTAGCGCTTCTAGTGTCAAAATTGTGAGGCTGTCTAAGAACGACACTTGGACAGTTTTCGTTACAATTAACGTCAGGGAAAAACAAAAATAATAAATACAAATCTTTATTTAACTTCAACAAATAAACAAAGTGTCGTTCTTAGACAGTTTCTAAATTTCACCGCTAGAGGCATGCGGATAATCTTTGCATCGCCAATTGTAAAATTTGACATGCCTTCTATAAGGCCCAGTTAATATAATATATAAAACGAATGACGAGGCTGTATGGTCTTATGACTTTTATTTTGCAAACGTTGTTTTGCAAAATAAAAAATAGATGTTAGGCGATTCTCAGACCTACTTAATATGCTCACAAAATATCATGAGAATCGGTCAAGCCGTTTCGGAGGAGTACGGGAACGAAAACTGTGACACGAGAATTTTATATAAGAAGAAGATATTGTGGTTAATAAATGAAATAATTACCTTTACAAAATGAGACACCCTTTCAGAACATTATCCTTAATTTATCAAAAACCTCTAGATATGCATTTCAATAAAATATTTCGGTATGCTTTAAATCCTCTATCACTCCAATCTCATTTTACGTCGCAATTATTACTCCCGCCAAAAATTTAATCAGGCCAAAAATCTAAAAAAGAAAGCAGCCATAGAGCATTCTTAAACGTATTTTCTTTCTGTTTATTAATCTATTGACATTGTTTGTAGATAGATAACTAAATATAAGGAAGTCTGTAATAAAAACAATTCCCAAATTTTTATAAAAAACAAAGTTGAGAGTAATTTGGGGTGCATACGTAGGTTTGTCAAGCTAACTTTAGGCTATCTACTGTTAGGCTAGAATATTTTTCCATGTGTGAAATTTGTAGCAACTCGTTTAGCAAGAATTTCGAAATAATCAACGGCCCTCTCAGAATAAAAAGAATAAGGTCAAAACAAGTACAATAATATGTGGTTGCCGAATAAAAAGTAATTTCTATTCAGGCTGCACCTACAAGATGCATCAAGTTCCAAATATTACACAATCTTTCCATTGTTGCATCTGAGGTTAGCCCGCGCCGTCTCTGTGCAAATATTACGAACAAACGTTGAATCGTTTTTTACTGTAGCAGTAGACCATAAGATCTTCCTTTATTTCCCTTTCTTTTGAATAAATTCAAGACACGTGACATTCACCAACCCGCCATTGGCCAGCGTGGTGAATTAAGGCCTAATCTTTTTCGGCAAGAGAGAAGTCCCTGTGTCCCAGCAGGTTGATAGGGTGTTTATTTCGCTCTTCATGAAGGAGCCACATGAACTTTCAGTTCAGTTCAGTTCAGTTCATTTATTAATAACATTCAGTTACATGTCAGAAGTATACAAAGTAAGGTGCTATAATAATTATTATAGAAGTATTTAAAATACAATTATTTTATACAAAATACATTAAAACAATAAAATAACATAAATTAATTACACACATTTTAAAGTCATAAATTCATTAATGTCATAGATAGATTGAGATATCAGCCATTTTTTCAATTTCCCTTTAAAAGATTGTAAGGATGAGGCGCCACTTATGTCTCTCGGTATTCTATTATATACGGCCGTACCCATAACGTGCAACAGCTTAGACGATTTTGTAAGTCGCCGTGGTACAGCTCGCAGACGATGGGCGTGCCGAGTGTGGTACCTGCTCGCGTCTCCGAAACTTGCGTACTCGTCAATGTGCTCGTGCACATACACGGCAGACTGATATATGACGAGGGCAGGTAAAGTCAATATACCTAAGGACTCAAAGTAAGGTCGTGCTGACTCATCGTGAGGTACCCGCACTATCGCCCTTATGGCTCTTTTTTGGAGCCTGAAGGCACGCTCCCAGTCGGCAGCACGTCCCCAAAGCTCCACGCCATACTGAAGAACTGAATGGACGGTAGCGAAGTATATACTCCTGACCATTGCTCTGTCCAGAGTTGCAGACAGGCGCCACAAGGCATAACAGGATGGACTCATTTTAGAGCAGACACCGTCAATGTGTGCTTCCCACGTCAAGCTTCGGTCTAACGTAAAGCCCAGGAATGAAGTCTGTTTCACTTGGTCGACTACTTCACTCCCAAGATTTACACTTAAGGGCTCTGTCTGGTGGCCCGCTAAGTTGAAATGCATGAAGCTGGTCTTCCGTACGTTTAGAATAAGACCATTCAAGCAGAACCACTTTTGCAATTTCTCACCTACGCTGGTAAGTTTAGCTTGTAGATATCCCAGGTCTGGTGCTTCTACAATTGCCGCTACATCATCCGCATACATCACAATGTGTGCCTCATTAATGCAGTCGGGCAAATCATTCATCAGGAGTGAAAATAGTATATTAGAGATCGAGGATCCTTGAGCTACACCGATCGTGTTTGTCAAAGGACTCGATCTTACCTTCCCTCCACTGCCTGTGACGACTTGACTTCGCGCTGTCATAGAGCTTAACAATAGCCGCAGAGTAGGACCTGCTATGCCGTAATGTGCCAGTTTCATTGCAAGAACCTTGTGGTCGGCGACGTCAAACGCTTTTGACAAGTCACAGAAAAGTACGGCTACTTGCATCCTACGTTCCTTGGCTTGCATTACCCGGCACACCACGACTCTCGCAACATCGGTCGTTGACCTTCCAGCTCGATAGGCATATTGTCTTTCAGAAAGAGACGCCGTATTTGTCAAGTGCGCTATTAATCTTGTACTAAGCCCGCGTTCGAAAACCTTGGCGATGGCAGGAATAATGGACACTGGTCGATAGTTGTTCACATCTGCTCTCGCACCCTTTCCTTTGTATAGAGGTGAAACTCTAACTTGCTTCAAGGCCAGTGGGTATTCACCATACAACAAGCATTTATTAAACAGAGTAGAGAGGATACAGGACATCGGTACGGCAGTTAATCTTAACAACGTTATGGATATGTCATAAATATCTTTCGTTGGCTTATTTGCCACTTCCGATGTTAAAATGTTAAAAACCTCTCCGGGCGTGAAGCGCTGAAAGCGCAGAAAGCGGTCAGCCGGCGCGCGAGCGCCTTCCAGCGCGCGGCGCGCCCCCAGCACGTCGGCGGCGGGAGCTCCACACGTCAGCGCGGCGCCCACGAAATGCTGGTTCACGGCATCGACTGCCGCAACGTCGCTTATAAATTCCGACCCATCAGATCGCCTCAGCCTTTCCAGGAAATCCACATTTTTCCCCCTTTTTTTACCTGTTTCAATTTTTACTAAATCCCACATAGTTTTAGTGATATTATTTGTATTTTTATAGTTTGTATTTTTATCTTTCTATAGGGTAGATAACAAAAAAAAACTAACTATTCCGTCATTTAAAGAATTAAATGAGAATTTAACGAGGATCATATCTTTTACCTATTCTGCAAGTGGCTATATGAATAGAATAAACAAGAAAATTCGGCTTTCTCTTGGCAATGCTTCAAAGCTTACTTTGATTAAAATCATCGCAAGTCGTTGGTCTCGTGTCTCTTTTTTAACCGACTTCAAAAAAAGGAGGTTTCTCAACTCGACCGTATATATATATATATTTTTTTTTTTTTTATGTATGTCTGCGGACATAACTTTGTCGTTTATGAACCGATTTTGATTATTCTTTTTTTGTTGGAAAGGGAATACTCCCTTTCCAACAAAAAAAGAATAATCAAATTCCTTACCATGGGACCACCCAAAATTATTAAATACTTAATTATTTAATTGTTTATGTTTATTTTAATTATCACTTAGAATGTCGAAATGATTTGTAAAGTGAATTTATTTTGTACTTTTCAGTTTCTCGTTTGAAGTTGGTTTAATTTTTGGCAAAAAAGTTTTATAGAATTGATTGTTCTGTTGTTTCTACCAAATCTCAATTTACTTTTGTAAGCACTTGAGGTTTTACAACATATGTATAGTATTTTACAGAAACTGCGAATGCAGTAAAACTAAATTTTGCTGTTCTCGAATTAAAGCTCCTTTGAGAGAGCGTTCTATATTACGAAATTCCTTATCTATAATCATATTATATTCGAGTCTTAAATCATCTAATCCAATACACGTCAACTAGGCATCCCATTCGCAGCTTTCTTTTACGGAAGTCGCAATTAAAGCAGTTTACTCAATAAGCGTGCAATAAGACAATAACACTACGAGAACGATCCCAGGCTCTTACCTTGGCGCACACCCAACTTCCACCACACAATTATAAGCCCTACAACCAGGAAATTAAGTGCAGTTTACTGTGAAGAGTTGTAAGAAAATGCAAAGTGTATTTGGATGATTTGCTAGACAAATTTGACCTTGATTCTGGCGTGTGGGAGCGACTCTCCACCGCCTATTGTGAGATTTTCATTCACTTTTTACGTGTTGCGATCACGCTTCAATTGGACTTTTGAAACTTAACATCACCTAATAACTACTATATGTAGAAGTATTCGATTTTGTTAGGTCATTTCTCACAGTCCATTCTAAAAGCTAGACTTTGGCTAGTACTCCGTTCAGTTCCTCTTCATAGCTCTACGTGACAGTTTGCCAATTTCCACGTTAAGGTTCGTAATTGTTGTAGATAACAATTAAAATAATTTGCAGACTACTAATCTAGACCTAATCAAAGTCAAAATCCAAAAATAATAAAAGTGGTTATCTAGGAGACGCAAAATGGCGTTCAACTGAGTAACATCTTTTTCACTTTATAATTTTATTTAACTCGACATTTTTTTTTATTTGCTGGATAAGCCTTTATTTGTCCACAATCTCACCTGATGTAAAGTGACGATGTGGTCTAAGATGGGACATGAAAACCTAGAAGGCTTCTCCGGGCCACATTACGAAACACGAAAAACGTACTGGCCCAGCCCGGAGGATGGTGACGAGCCGCGGCCGAAGCCTACCACCAGAGACTGTTCTTAGCACCACCGGGAGGTTACGTGTAAGGATTAAGAGGGTTATCACTTACGGACGTGAACAGACAAAACCTCCCCACTGGCAAATTGTCGCTTCAAGCGTAGAGTCCAATTACAAGAAACTGAACTGAACTGTGTGAATCTACAAATAGAATATATAAAATCACTATAGTTGGCAGTAATCTTTGGTAGTCTGTGCGGTGTGATATTTTTTGACAGCAGCAAAAGACAGCAGTTATCAAAGACACAAAAACAACACATAGTTTGTAATGAGCAATCAATTTGTTTTAATTTTTATTTTGCTAAGAACATATTTATTTCTAGTTACTTTTGCTACACCCACGAACTGTGCTCGAAACTACCAAGTGAAACGTCTGAATGAGACGACGTACTTAGTCACGAATCTGCCCGACGAAGAACTAATGGAATTTTTCAAACAACGGGATATTAAGAATGATGTGCTTTTATCCAAGCATCACAACAATCTAGCACCAAAACCTACCATATCGGTTGATCCCTATAGAAAAAAAGTTAAACTACCAGCATCAGTCATAAACAAATTGAGGGAGGCCTACTTTCAAAACATATATCCGGGGAAGAAAGCTACTGAAAATATTTTACAAGAAATAGCTTTGCCGACTCTTGAAAGAAAAGACAGTGTCTCTCCTAATTTAGAATTAGTGAGAAGACTTGCTACTATTTTGGTGAATGAGGCAGTACCTAAACCACATTTAGATAAAAGGACAACTGTTCATTTTAGAGGTAAGCGTCGGATACGCAAGAGAAATAAAACGAAAATACGAAGGTGTTTGCTGAACTTTTATTTATGTTAACATAAAATACAATCTAATATACAACACCTTATTGTACACCTTTACAAAACAATACTTACAAACTGATAATATTTAGAAACAACTTATGAAATCCATACATGCTTTCGTCACAATAATAACAAAAAGGTACATATTGGGACTAGGGTGTTGTTTCAATAATCATTGTGCCACTTAATCCGAATTACAAACATAGCCAGAGGTGCATAAACTTATATTTGGATCAAACATGGTAGACTCAGGACAAGTGTATTTAAGCTGTAAATATATTCTGGTATTCAAATAACAGTAGTAATAGTCTCGGCAAGTTGAGTCGGAGATATCAGCGAAATATCCCTCAGAGGTACACGTAAATGGACAAGTATAGTTTGATAAACATAGTGTGGTTGACGGGTCGAAGTAAGTATTGGTAGGACAGGAGTATGTAGTTGATGTGTATCCATCGTTGAGTTAAACGCACATGATGTAAGTAGAGCCGGTAGAACTCCTGGAATCGGGGAAGAATCCTTCAGTCACACATGTGCATGCAATAGTTTGCTGGAGCTTGTAAACTATGCAGAGAACCTTTAAGAAATAAATCTTTATTATAAGGTATGTTATTTTTTTGGTGTAAACAAAATACTTGCTTTTTATATAGGACCTTTCTCATCTGGATGTCATTAGCGAATAAGCAGGCTCAAACGGCCAATGATTATGATTATACGGAACGATATATTATTATTATTAATCCCGAAGTAAAAGTTGCTTATGTTGCTTACATATTAGCTAATTGATATCCCAACTTTCGGTCAAATTCATCTATACGTTTTACCGTGGAACAGTAACAAACATAACATTATTGTAGTATTTCGCTTTATAGTATATTAAAACTCCAATCGAACTCCACAATTAATAGTTATTTATAGTAACAGTACTCCACTCTGAAGTAACATAAGATCATATGGAAAAATTTAAAAACAGTATAACTTACATATATAAAAAAAATCATTTGTTGATCCATAACGTGAGTTTGATGCTCACTCGTAGCTATTGCTCACTGCACTATTTATTTGCATAACATTAGAAATATTTTTGTTGAAAATTATTTCAAGAGTAACAATAAAGTAAAAACGATTAGTTAGGTATCGTTCAGTGCCGATGTGTTTAACAACTTCGGAGTAATCTTCGTTTATACCCGGCACTCCAAGTTTATCAATATTTACATTTAATATAGGTTTTAGCGGTTAATTTTATTTGATAGCTTTATTTTGTACTAGCTTTCCAGCTCGGCTTCACAGTTGTTTCAGTTTATCCTGTTTTTTTTCATATTTGGGCCATACAGCCTATTAATTATACATATCCATCTTATATTAATTTATGTAGGTATCTCCATTCTCCCTTTTAAATGAGCAACTGCGGTATGTACTCCTTATTAGGTCATTATCATCTCAGCCGTAAGACATACATTGCTGGACATAGGCCTCCCTCAAAGCTGTTTAGCCTCATAGCTCCAGTAGTTTCGGCTGGCAGCGGCCTTGCATCCACCGTGAGCCTTCACCAGATCGTCCGTCCATCTAGTTAGTGTTAGTGGACGTCCTACGCTGCGCTATCTATCACAGGACACATCACCCTCAACAAACACCTCTATAACATGGGATCCACAGACAGTTCACTCTGCAGAGGATGCCTCAACAAAGACGAAACAGCTGCCCACGTCATCCTGGAATGCGAGGGAGTAACAGCACAGCGACGTGAAATCCTTAGGAACCCAAGGTCACTCCGAGAAGCCTGCGAAGACCCCAGGAAACTTCTGCGCTTTTGGTCGGAGTTGGGCTGGTTACACTAGCACCCCAATCCACGCACAATGGACCACCTTTGAGTCTAAGTGCGGAAAAACAGGGCCCCCCTACCTAACCTAACCTAACCTACGCTGCGCTTGCCGATCCGTGGTCTCCATTCGAGAACTTCTCGGCCCCAACTATTATCTGTTCTGTGTGCTATATGGCCTGCCCACTGCCACTTCAAAGAACCAATCCGTTTGGCTATGTCGGTGATCCGCGTTATTTGGTAAGAACAATAAAATGAAAATAGCCTCGTTATTAGATTTAAATTTTATTTTTAATTATTTATGTATCTTAAAATAAACTCGATTAATAGTTTTATGCGTCAGTTTTCATAAAATCAAGTAGGCTTTTAAATTGTTGCTAAGTGCTGATGCTTTGAGTGTGTCAAATGAAAGGATATGATGACATAGTTTAACTAATAACTAAAAGTTAGAGGTACATTGTCAGGGGATTTTAGTAGCCCCAATCAAATTAAAGTTTCAGGTTAAATGTAAGTTCCAGCACCAATGGTATTCGAAACCTACGGTTATTATTTTTTTAACATTACGTCGACAGCTGGTACTTTCAAATCCATTTTCATACAGTTTTTAAACCACAACTGTGAACACATCGATTCCATTAAGTTCCAAATAATTTGTATAGAACTTGACACAGATAAGAAGCATCAGCTAACAATCGGCACACCCACTTACCCCGAACTAGTTAGTGCAAGTGTAACTAGTGGTACACATACTAGTACCAGGATTAAACACAGACGTCGTGGGACAAGTGTAGTTATACTGCACGTACGTTCCAGTGGCAGTCAGGACGCAGTAGTAGTAATTCTGGCAAGTAGAATCAGACGTATCGGCGAACCGGCCGGCTGAGGAACAACTAAATGAGCAGGTGTAGTTTGATTCACAGTTTGTAGTGGACGGATCGTAGTAGGTGTCAGTGGGGCAGGAGAAGGTGGTCTCAGAGTAGGTGCCGTCGGTGAGCAAAACGCACATGATGTATGAAGAGCAGTTTGAACCGTTTGGATCGGCGAAGAAACCTTCAGCGGTGCAGTCAGAGGTTGTGGTGTTGGTGCCGGTGTTGGTGCAATTGTAGTTTGTGGATGCGGTGCACTGCTGTGTGTTAGGGTTGAAGACGCTGGTGGTGGGGCAGGTGTAGTCGTAGGAGATGTAGCTGGTGTTGGCGGTGACGTAAACGCAGTAGGTATAGGTCTGGCAGGTGGTGTCGGAGGTGTTGGCGAAGCGGCCGGCTGCGGTGCATTGGGCTGATACTTGGAGCTGCCACAGCTGGTAGGCTGTGCCCAGCATCTGGAGAAGGGAGATTTTGTGAGTATATAGACCTGAGAAGATTTTGTGAATAATATATTGCTGCAGGCTGTTTGAAATGTGAATGTTATGAATACGAAAATGAAATTATTCTTTTTTATATTATAAGTAATTATAAACCAACTTGACTAATCCTTTATGACCGGAGTCTTAATAAAACACTAAAAATTAAAATATTATATGCCACTCACAAAAACCAAGAAAATGCTGAACTGTCGATCCATGTTTTCCTTCTGCCGCTATTCATCATCAAAATTGACATTTTATAGCAGATCTAAATCAACAAGATTATCTCCAGATTAGTTAAGCTAGTCCAGATGAGGCGACATTAGCTGTTATGACAGTCAATAAATGAATTCGTTTTATCTATCGTAGGTAATTAACCAATTAGTGATGCAATATCAACATCAAAAGGATATATATTTTGGAAAGAAACAGGTAATTTTAAGTGTTCTTTCCTACTAATATATGTTACATTGCTATTGAAGCTTTAGACCATCTAAATAACTGCGCATAGCACATCCGTGATGGAAAAGCGCTAGTATATCGACGGATACTTAACGGTTCCGTATACAACATTAATAACTTTTGACAATATCATAGTTATCAACACTATTTAGATTTATAGCGTGATATTAGACTTTAAACCGGGTACATAATAACAGTCTTTATACATAGAATGTCAATCATTCTATTGGTTAATAATAATGGTAATAAACTGATTTAACTTTCAGTATGTTAGTGAACCAAACACTTCGTTACTGATGACCACGCTCGTCAAAATGGGCGCTTTTTAACCCCCGCCCAAAAAAGAGGGCTGTTATAAGTTTGACGTGTCTGTCTGTCTGTCTGTGGCATCATAGCTCCCGATCGAATGGAACGATTTCAATTTAGTTTTTTTGTATGAAAGGCCCGGGTGTTCTTAGACAGTTTTCATGAAAATCGGTTGAGACGTTCAAAAGTTATGGGGGTGAGAGTGGGGAAGGAAAACCGAAAATCTGCAAATATACTCGAGTGGGGTATCAAATGAAAGAGCATCGCGTGCCCTAACTACTAAATATTATGGTGTTTTATTTATAAGGAAATTGAGGCATTGCAATCGGGGGTTTTTCTTAAATTTTAAATTTATATTTATTATTTTTGTCCGAACCACCGCGACAAAATACGTTGATCCCACGGGAACATCCAGAAACACGGGCAACAAGCAAGCTAGTTCTTTATAAAAAATGGTCTGGAAGTAAAACATCTAAAAGTAACTCGAGTAAGTGTTTAATAGTATTAAAGTATATTTCGTAAAACCTGCAACACATTAATAAAAGGGAATCTGGGTAAGGCTTAGTCGTAAACAAATAAACCTCAACCTTATCTAACGCAAATATTTAATAGGGTTGTGTAGTTATCGATGTTTTATTTTACGTGTTTTACCTAGTATTGTTACGATGGATTGATTTCTATTAGATATCTTTTGTGTAATAGATTGTAAAATGTAACTTAGAAAAAGTTTCAGCTGGACGTATGAATATAGTATGACGGTTGAAATGTCGGTCCTAAGAAACAATGATGTCAGTGAACAGTGACATAACTCATTACTTTTACGATTTGACTAAAATCGAGACAAGGTTATTTACATTATTATATCCTTCATTTATTATTTAACATCTTGATTTATGTCTCTGTATTATAATGATTCTTAAAACATGCGAACTAGGCAGGTACACAGTGTTTTGAATCTAAATTTTTTAGGGTTTTCATATGTTGGGTATACATTAAATATTAGTTGAATATTATTTTAAAGGCAGAAATGGAATTGAAAGCAAAGACAGACACAAAGTGGTGCCATCCAAATTTCGAAAGGGATATGGTAAGATCAGGAAAAAATTGTGCTATGTGATCGAGGCCCATCTGAAGAGAATGGGAAAAGGTAGGATGTAGGTATCCCAATAATCAGATATCCCTTATGTTTGACTATATTATGGACATAAGGGGTGTCCGACTATTGAGGTATAACATAAGGACAAAATATTTATGCACGATAATTATCACGATTTACAAGCAATGTCCAACTCTATTTCTATGTCGCATCGAGATGGAATCTTTCAGTTTCCGCTATCTCCAGTTGATATCAGACGACAATAAAACTTCTGAAAAACAACTATATATCAGCCGTAATAAAGTAGTAGTAGCCTTATCACGGTTACCTTTTATTATAAATCTGCTCATTTGTAAATTAGTCGCTTTGGTTGTTTTCTGTTTTGTTGGTGGAGTTATTACTGCGCTTCAAAATGATACATGTTTATTTGTTTATAGCAGTTTTGGTGAGTTAGTGCATTTTTTATTATTGTTAGATAATTGTCATAATAAATTATACGGATTATACCTAATCATCGAGTATAAAAAGTGCCTACCTATTGCACAAAGTTGTTCCCAATGCTCATTTTTTTTTGTATGGAGCCGTATGAATTTGGATGCATTAATGGAATTTACTCTATCTTGAAGAATAAACGAAAAGTTTTTGTTAATTATTTCTGAAATGTTGGTATTCAAAGAGAGCTACAATATTAAAGATGATAAAATTGCTTTCACTATAATATTTTACGAAAACAAAATACCTACCTACTAGATAACAAGAAATGAGGAAAATTTATCAATTTTCTTACTCGCAGATGTATCACAAACACCAATAAAGCCATAACCTTAACTAAGATAATAAAAACAAACAATACTTATTACAGGGATTAAGCTTCAACGCGAGCAAGGCCGAGTGCACGTCACGCGGCAGATTCCCAAACAATGACGAAACTGATTGCCGAGGGTATACCATGTGTCTCCCCGGCCCAGCAGGGTACATTCAATACAAACTCGCCTGCCCCCAAGGCTCTGTCTACAGCCACACAGAGCAGCAATGCACCAAAGCAGCCACCTACCAATGCTATCCAGATTACTTTTGCTTCGCGCCCGGGGATTACAAACACGGCTGCAACGCCTACGTCTCGTGTATCCAGGGCTTAGATGGGATAGTGACGGCTAGGAAGGTAGATTGTTCTAGTAATCAGGTGTATAGTCCTATGAATGGATGTGTCGAGAGTACATTTTATAAATGCTTGGAAGACACTACGGATACCACGACTGTTAAGACGGTTACCGAGGTAACTGTCCAGGTTCCAAATGTTCCAAGAGATCAACCAGCGAAAGAGGTGCCAGGGAACCATGCTGGTACTCAACATAATTATGTCTCTTTTGTTCTATTATTATGTTTTGTAATTAAATTTATTTAAAGTTGTGTGGATTTTTTTGTGTCCTGTTTCCTTTTCTTATTATTGTACTAAAGAAGTAAGTACCTAGATACTTATTTATTACTAGCTGACCCAAGCAAACGTTTTTTTGAAAAATGAAAAATAGATGTTGGCTGATTTTCAGACCTACTGAATATGCTCACTAAATTTCAAGAGAATCGGTCAAGCCGTTTCGGAGGAGTATGGGAACGAAAACTGTGACACGAGAATTTTATATATTAGAAGAAGATTCTACATATACTAATATTTTATAGAACTTCAGTTTGTGGGAGCGTTTGAGAGATTGCTTGTGACGTTGTATGGAGTAATCTCTGGATCTACTCAACCGATTTAATTATATTATGACACATATATTCTCTTAAGTCTGGCAAATGACATAATCTTTTGACTGTTTAACGTACTTACCTACTTTATTAATTTGTAGTATAGGTAGGTACATAAAAATAGGGAAAAAATATGCTGGATTGAGGTTGTTATCATAACTTTTATTACATTTGAACGTTTTTGGTTATTAAAAATGTATCTTACATATATATTCCAACAAACAAAAACAAACATCATAACCCCCTAGCCTAATCGGCATCGGCAGCGTGTGAATGTGTCAGGGCAGTGCCGCTAAAAAATGTTTTTTACCTAAATACAATAGGTAGAATACAAAAACACATTATGGTACGTACACACAAGGAAATAGAATACCTACAACAACACGTAGAAAAACAAATGTACCTATAATGGGCGGCCTTAACGCTAAAAAGTGATCTCTTCCAGACAACCTTTGCATGGAAAATAACTTAGATTAAATAATTAGTAGGCAGGGGTGTACAATATTAAATAAAACAATTTAGACAAAATAAATGTTTTCAAATAGTTGATCAAGATACTTTTAATAGGTATCGTAATTAGGGTAAATCTTTCTTTATAATCATTAATGTAAAAACTAAGTCCACAATTTTTCCCATAAGTGAACCACTTCCTCCTCCCACCCTACTAGTAGGTACTGTGGCGTTATTTATTATTCTATGACTGTGGAGAGAGAACTACTACCTACCGCCTGCCGTATGCGCGCAGAACAATATTATGTACACATCTGATGCCAGATGTCACGAACAAAAAAAAATATTACTAATATTTTTAAGCCATAATATTGAACTATATATAGCTACTAGTATCTTGGTTTAATACTATATGCCACATGAAGTTCAAATTATACTAAATCTGCAATGTTAGAGTCCCATAACACGTCTGTCTATCTTTATACTCAGAATAAACCCAAAAACTACTGAACGGATCCTAATGCGGTTTTCTGCAACCTTCTTCTTCTTCAAGAAGATGGTTTTCGCATCCAAGCAAAGCCGGAATGGACCTAGTTTTATTTATAATTTATAAATGAATAAAATAATACCCATTGAATAATCTTAAATAATAAACAATTTAAATATACACTAAAGTTAGAATCAGCAAGTGTATATATCAAAAAATAGCACGGGAAAATAAACATTGCTCAGAAGCAATGTTTATTTTCCCGTGCTATTTTTTTTCGAAGTCGAGGCTCGAACAATTTCGATAATTCAGTCAATGTCACTATAAAGCAAGGTTTACACGAGCCAAAACATCTTTTTCACTTTAGATTTTTATTTATCTCGACCGACGACCGACCGACACTGGCAAATTGTCGCTTCAAGCGCAAAGTCCAACCAATTACAAGAAACTGAACTGATCCAATGCTTGACAGCTCTGATTGTCTATGAAAATAAAATCTTTGATTAAAGCATAGACAACATAACCTCTCTTTCTTCATCCGTCAAGCTTTGTATCGCAAGGTGAATTTAGTAATTTTTATAAAATTTTCTGAAAAATATCATGAAAACACCATCCAAATACTAACTACGAGAGCTTTATAACAGCTGTATACTTTAATTATAAAGTAATTGTTAAGAAAGAGTTTAGTGTGTGATTTTAGTGAGTAGTCCACGTGTTGTGCGGTCGGTGCCTGTAACTGAGGCTATATTTTGATTTTCAGGCACAAAAATGACGAACTCCAAGGGTTACCGTCGTGGAACTAGAGATTTGTTTGCCCGCAAATTCCGTACTCATGGAACCATCCCCCTTTCCACGTACATGAAAGTGTACAAAGTTGGAGACATTGTCGACATCAAGGTAATTTATCTATTGGCTTGAACTTCTAATCTAATTTGAATTTATGGATTCTGATTGATACTTATGGGCCTGAACACTAAAATCAAAATAAATATGGCATTAGAATGAAAGTAACTGGATTATGTCCATAAATATATGCTTATTTATTTTTCTTCTTTCTAGGGTAATGGTGCTGTTCAGAAGGGTATGCCACACAAAGTCTACCATGGAAAGACTGGCCGTGTTTACAATGTCACAGCCCACGCTCTTGGCGTGATTGTCAACAAGCGTGTCCGTGGCAGAATCCTACCCAAGCGCATCAACATCCGCATTGAGCATGTCAAGCACTCAAAGTGCAGACAAGACTTCCTCAAGAGAGTGAAGGAAAACGAGAGGCTGTTGACTGAAGCCCGCGCCGCTAACAAGACCATCAACCTGAAGAGACAACCTGCTCCCCCCAAGCCCGCTCACATTGTCAGTGGTTTGGAGAAGCCAGTGCTACTTGCGCCCATCCCCTATGAGTTTGTAGCATAAAAATATACTATTTTGTAAGATCATTATTGCCTTTTATTTAATTAGTAGGTTTGATTGGCTTCAGACACACAATTGAGTGTCACCAATAAGTCCATTTCTTGTGTGAGGAATCTATAGTCTATTAGTATAGCACATGATTACTTTAGGTACATTAGAGTAGACTGAATTATCTATCGATAACTCTTTATTGTACAACACAAATATAATACAAATGATATTTCTGACCGCAGAAACTAAAGTACTTACATAAATGTGTTAAGTTTACTACAGTATTACATTCGAGAATAGCAATATTAGAGGATGTTATTATAAAACAATTTCTCATCCACCCATATCATATACACCCACTGCTGGGTAAAAGCCACACCACTGTACCACGACCTCTACAACTTATATGGACCACTCATCCACCACATAAATTCATAAGCATTGCTTAAATCCAGCTTATAGTCCAATAATATATACTGAAATAGACTATAAGAAGAGAGCTTCATTTAAATAGTCCTAAAACCCTATCCGTGTCCAAGTTTTGTAAAACCAAACAATGGAAATAAATGATTTTGTATCTGTATCTATGGTGGCAATTTAAAAAAAATGTCATGTAAGATTATATACAGAAAGAAAAAAAAAACAAATAATTTAATTATTTATTTATATTAAATCTATATGTACAAAGTAACATCATCTAATTCTTAACATTAATATTGCCATCACTTATGTCAACATTTTTCTGTTGAAGTTTAGCAATCATCATTTTTTCTTTAGCTTCTTTCTTTGCCAACTTTTCCTTCTTCTTCTGTTCTTTTTCACGTTTCACCAACATTTCCTGGAAGCGCTCATCGCGAGGGTCCAACTTAAATCCAAAATGTCTTCTTACTTCTTCTACAAGACGCTCCTTCTTTTCCTGCAACAGAAAACATAAATTTAAAAATGTGAATTTAACTAATTAAAACTTAACATAAGCATTAGTGATAGTATCATACTTAAAAGAAAACACTTCATAAAATTAAAAAAATTGCACAATCCATCTCATTGAGATAATATTTACTCAATGAGCCTATTTCTCATATTGAAGTATTTCAAAAGGTAGGTACATCTAATACATTTTATTCTATTTATCTTGTTAGTGCACATTTTTTATTTATTATTGGACACTATCAGTTTTAAGACATTTAAAACCAGGTGGTTTCATTAGAGTCTTATAATTAGACTGTTTAAGAAAAAGATAAATAAATTAAAGAAGAAAGTTTAAATGTATAATTTGGCCCTGTGGAAAGCATGGTTGGGTCTCTTGTAATAAATAACAGAATTACCTTTGCAGCCTGAGCCTCTGCAGTCTTTTTCGCAAGTCTATCATCAACTTCCTTAGTCCAGACTGCCAGCTTAGCAAACTTGGCAGCCACTTCCTGGTCTCTCGCTAATATCTTCTGATTTTCTTCCAATCTATTTTTCTTTGCTGTCTCAATCATCTCCTTGATTGTGAAAGGATAAGCTACTGATTCATACTCCAAGGTTTCCTGAATGTCCTGTTTTGATGGCCAGCATAAGCCTGAAATAAGTTAAAAATATTAAAAAATAAAATTCTCATTAGTAAGTAAGCATTTGCTAACTGAGAGCTTGTAAGGTAATTATTGCCTGGGCCCTAACAATAACATCTCCTAAATAATAATAATTTCCAGAGGATAATTTTAGCTATGCTATGTTGAAATAGTTTTGTTTTGAATATCGAATGTACAATAATACGTCTACTTACTAGGGTTAACTCCACTTGCAGCACCATATTTCCCATACATTTTCCTATTATACTTTACAGTGAGATGCGCGATGGATTTAGCGATTTCATATGGCCTTCGTTCATTTATCTGATTGTAATGTGCTTCGCTGAGCCGAGAGACATTCCTTTTCTTCTCGATCTCCTCTTCGCGAGCACGGGCTTCATCGCTGTCGTCAACTAAAACTGTTTCTGTTGCTTCAGCGAGTTCAGATGGTGCAGTCGAAAGTCGATAGTAAGACCCTAATAAATTAGAGCGTAGCCCTCGAGCTTTTACGCAAATATTCATGGCAATGTCTTATTTTCAATTATTCAAATAAACCAAATCAAAATGTAAACAGAAAAGGAATTTGGCTTTAGCTTAGATTATAGGTTATATTTTGACATTATAAAAATTTGACTACTGACATTTGTCGCGTCTTTCAGAATCGAGCTTTCCTTTCCACACACCACTATCAGCAGAGTCTGTCCACACTACTCGATATTACCGTTAATTGTATTGTGTAAGAAAGTTTTAAGTTTTCTACTACCCACATAACTCTATTATTTTTTTTGTCTATGATTTGATTTGTTTGCGACGTCTTGGTTGATGTGCTGTTCTTGTTTTTCACATATTTATTAAATAAATTATCGAAATGGACGGCTTCGGCGACGATTTTGTGCAGCCAGAAGTAGACCCCGCCGCGGAGTTCCTTGCACGTGAACAGAACAACCTCGCAGGGCTTGAGGATGAACTGGAAACCTCTGCTCCACCCCCTGTCTCATCTACAAACGGATTAGTGGATGATTTCGTTGGTAACGATTTTGTTGGTAAGTTGTATGTAGTTTTGTAAACGTACAGTAGATATTATCATTAGTATGAAAATTTTAAAATACTGCATATGCATAGGGTCCCAGTATTGCTCAATTGTGATGATTCACTGTTCAATCTGTCATTTTTGGCTTCTCATTTACCCTAAAACTTCATAAACAAGTCAAATTTATGGCATTTCTATGATAAACACTACCTTTTATCTTGATATTGACAAATCATAATCACTGCTCCAATACTTGCATAACTTAACTAAAAGTAATCTTTTCATCTCTTATGTTTGTAGAAGTTCCAAGTGCTTCAGCATTTGAGTCAAATGAACTGCTTGATGAGGAGCCACAGCCATCTGTGTTCAGACAGGAGCGTGAAGAGCCAGAGAAGATTAAACTCTGGAGGGAGGAACAAAAGAAAAGGCTAGAGGAAAAAGGTAATACTAGTACTCAAATCTTATCACTGTAGCAGGCTTAAGATTTAAAAGGCTTCTTTCAACTTCTGTTTTTAAAAGGTCAAATTATATAGGATAACATCCTTAGTTTAGGAATATATGTCTAAAGTCCTCCACATTGATTTAAATAACAGTGAAATTTGCTTCACTTTCTGTTATGGGCTCTTATGTGACTGGCCAGACAAAACTTAAAAATGGTGGACAGCATCTGAATAATAAGGGCATGCGTAAAGGACACCTTACTGCATGTAGTTTAGGAATAATTAAGTGGTGTAACTCAGTAAAAAGATGTGTCCTCCACAGGAACATTCTGTGTTACATGTTCTTAACTAGAGTTACTGGAATCACAATTACTTTGACACATGATTTAAAAAAGCAAGTATGCTTCCAGTATCAATTTCAGTGAGTTGG
Source organism: Gymnoscelis rufifasciata (assembly GCA_929108375.1). Lineage (NCBI taxonomy): Eukaryota > Metazoa > Arthropoda > Insecta > Lepidoptera > Geometridae > Gymnoscelis > Gymnoscelis rufifasciata. The sequence goes on along the minus strand of OV815302.1, from coordinate 1,681,184 downwards.
TATTTGCTAATTGACATCCACATTTGGATAGAGCCTTATAAATAATTATTATCTCTAGATGCTGAAGAAGAGAAGAAGAAAGAGGAAATGCTGAAGGTAGCTAAGAAGGAATTGGAAGACTGGTACAAGACACATGAAGAACAGATTGCTAAAACTAAAGCTGCAAACCGGTACAAAATCCCATATATTGTTTACCTTTATTGGATCAAATATCACGCAAATCTTAGATTGACACGGTTTTACAGTTATATTCATATGTATATTAAAACACATTGTTTAGAATTTTATATACTTACTATATCATTTTGAAGTTGAATGCACTGCAGAACAATGATAATGACTATATTAGGTTAGAATCATTACAATTATCACAAAAAGGCTTTTATTATTCTTTATTTAAAAGCAGATTATTTCCAAAGGCTGGTGTACTTTTTGATTTTAGTGTATTATTGATTAGGCAAGATGGATGTTTTATCTTAGTAGTTTTGCATGAATTAGTTTATTTCTATGTATAATAGGCATGTTTATGCTTACCTACTAATGCCCTACATTTTCTTTTCAACGCTGCCAGGGAGTCAGCTAAGTAAGTAATATAATTTAAGTAGATTTAATTACTAACCAATTGGATTGGCTGTGGTGTTGAGGTGTTAGTTTATCAATAAGGTTTACATAAAAAGGTTTTTTAATATGGGGATGTTATTGGTTCTTTGCATTAATAGTTTAAGATCATTTTGTTTTATTTACAATTATTAAAGGTATTTCTGGTATATCTCATATCATTCATTTACATAACCCTGTTATTTTAACTTTGTGACGGTCGTTTTTTAAGCTAAATCTTAGGGATACATTTAATAGGGAAAGGTTAATATGTGGATTGTTCATTATTTATTCTTATTTCAAAGGGATTTCATTCTTAGGAGCCGTCTCTATGAGTGAGAGAATCACGATCAGCCCGGGCTCATATCGTAGGGTCATCTCCACGAACAAACGATTATTCCGTCAGCCTCGTTTCCGCAACGCCTGCGTTTAGCATCGAGCACGTCGCGCGCAGACCACGAGCGTTCCCGCTGCGAGTGCGCGGCGTGCTCGCCGCTTGTAGTGACAGACTTTAAATCACATTGTCGCAACGCCGCGTTATTATTGTGGTATGTAGACACATGCTGAGAGAGTGTATAGAATGAATGGTATGACCGACTATAACTACGCCGAGATTCTCCCGCTCTTATAGACGGCCCCTTACACCCACTATCACATAATTGCAGATTAAGATTGTCTTTCACTTAACAATTGTTATAAATTATGATTAATCAGGTGGACATGTTAGTAATAAAATTTTATTTATTATTTATTTATTTTACATTGATGTATTATAAAATGTGTAGTATTGTACAATTATAATAACTCCTCGTCTTGCGCTGTTGTTCACCTAATGTTGTGTTATGTATTCATTAAGTGCACACAAAATTTTTTAAGGCGCACCAACATCCAACTTAATTTCTAAAATAATGCCGCTGCAGATAACATCATTGAATAATGTTTTATATACCCAACATTATTTAACAAAAATTATATATTTGTTACTGTCACAGGAACGCAGAACGCGCGCTTGCGAAGGGCTCTGAAGACGGTGTGGAAGAGGGCAATGAATGGGCTCGAGTGGCATCCCTCTGTGACTTCGGCCCAAGACGCGGCCGCGACGTGGCTCGGCTGCGCTCTATTGTACTCCAGTTGAAACAGTCGGGTGTTCAGCCTAAGTACCCACAGCGACAGGTTAAAGTGTAGGTAATAGCTGCTATTTTTATTAGTTGATGTTTTGTAAGATTTGATTAGATTGTGGGTGACTTATAAATACTTTTAGGGGATAAAATTAGATACTTATTTTTATTTTAAATTTATTAAGTTAAAATCCAAATTAATAACAATGTAATAATTATAATGTTTTCTTTGTCCACAGAGCTTGAATAATTCAAGAAATGAATAAATAAATTGTTACTCCATCTGGATTGATAAACAATAATAATGTTATCAGTCTTGAAATTTGAATAATCACATTATAATTTAAAGTAGAAACTAATACAATATATTTAAATGTTCAAGTGTTATAAAACTGAAATATAATTGCAACTGTATGTAATGGAAGTGTTATTTATTGTAATTATTTTTTGTATTTACAATGTTATGACTAGCTAACAGACTAACAAGTTAGGAGTCTTTTTTATTTTCTATAGTATTAAAATATCATTCCAAAATTAAATCTTTGTACTTCCCCTTTGGTATAATAAATATGGTATAATAATAGCCACATCAATTTTAGCCAAAAATAAAAATGTTGTTTAGAAAAATAATACTTAATACAGTTTTTTCTTTTTGGCTAATACTTTTAAAGCTATGATTTAAAATCCTTAGCAATATCAATATGTTTCCTTTTGTGAATTCTTTCACAAAGTTGCAAAAGCAAATACATAAGGCTTATTACTAAAAGGAATGGCCAAACTCCACAGTTCAGGTAGCTCTTCAATTGCTCACCCAAGCACTTATTCTTATTAGTCATTATTTTATTATACACAACCTCTGTCCTTCTTGTAATATCCATCCAATTGTACATCTTGCGAACCAAAATATTACACTCAAATGGGCACAGGATGTTGCCTTGCTTGATATCACCCATTGCCTTTTCTATTGCTTCTACCAAACTGTTGACATTGGGCTCTGTAAGGTAAATCATAGACTCTGGTAACACCTCAGGTATACCACCAACCTTTGTGGAAACAACTTTCAAGCCACAAGATGCAGCTTCTACTATGGCCATACAATAAGCTTCTGTTAATGAGGTATTCAGGAATATGTCTCCTTTTATAAGGACATCTCTCACTTGTGAATGTTTGAGGCTGCCTAGTAGAGTCACATTGTCTTGTAGTCCAAACTTTTCTCTGACTTCCTGTAGAAGCCACATTTTTGGGCCATCTCCTCCAATGATAAATCTGAGTTTTGGGTACTTTGGACACAAGTCTGCAATCACAGCAGCCATGAGATCAACACCTTTTCTGTACACCAATCTGGACACAATTACTATTGTAATAAAGTCGGGGTCTCTTTTACTAGGGTCAGGGGTGAAGCTGTAGGCATCTACAGCATTTGGAATTACAGAAACTTTGTGAGCCTTGACCTTTGCTCTGAGAACAGTGTTTTCCTTCCCTGTGTGTGACACGCACAGACAATGATCAATTTCACAAAGGCTTATTTGGAGAAATTTGTTAGTGAGCACAGCTGATGTATCAGCAAATCCAAATAAACTATGGTCTGTGAAGACAGTTTTAAGACCCATAAGTTTTCCTATGACTGACACTTCATGGCATAATACACTGAAGGCGGAATGACCATGGACTATTTCAATGCATTCTCTTATAAGAATGTAACGAATTAGAGCTATGTTACAGATCATAGTAGGTAGAACACATTGGTTGTAGAACACTTTTATAGGCAGGTAATAGACTTTGAGTCCGGCAGTAAGGTAGCGAATCCCGACACGCTCACCATAGGAATGTGTTATGACTATCACTTTGTGCCCTCTTTTGATCAAACATTGGGAAAGATTGTAGATATGCTCTTCTACGCCCCCAGTGTTTGGATAAAAAAAATCTGAAGCCATGCAGATTACATGCCTTTTTTTCTTTCTTCCTGTTCCCTGAAAATCGTGATGGTTGTTATTACAATGAATTCAAGGAACTTGAATGAAATTTTCTATGACGATAAAAAAAATTACCGTGTTCATTTATGATTATTTTCATGAATCTATATTATGTAAATATTAATTTCAAAACTTTTAGGAGTGTATTTAATAAAATCGTCTACAGTACAGTACAGGAAACTCAGCAGTCGCCGACCGACCGAGCTGAATCATAATATCATTGTCATGTTTATTTTGATTATATGGGGATTTGTTTGATTGATATGACAAGACAACGACAACGACTTTGATTGTTTGATTTTCCAAACGTATCAAATTACCTACTCGAATAATGACATTTGACAGTGGCATATATTCTAAACAATTCGCTTGTCGCAACAGCTGCAACTCATGTCAGTCAGTTTTGTTAAGTCTGTGGTCATTTCAGTTACTCTTACTTACTATTTATTGCAGTATGGTATGGTGCGTGTGGCAGAGAGTATAATATAATCACTACGTTTTACCAAAACTTTTTAAAAATATTTTACGTTTGTGGGGCCGGTTAATGCCCGACCACGGAATGCCCACCCCAGAACTTCATGTACAAACAAAGCCTTGTTTATTTGTACATGAAGTTCTGGGGCGAGCATTTTGTGTTCGGACTGTGGTAAATTAATGTCTCTTCGGCAGATACTGCAATAACATGAATATAATGGAATTTGTGACCAAACAAAGATTCGTTTGTTTGGTCTCAAATTCCAAGGGTGGGCTTTCTTGGCTGAGCAGTTCTTGGTCGAGCTTTCCCATTCCGTGCCGGGAAAGTTTAGCCAGTGTAAAGTCCGACCCCAGAACTTCATTTAACAAACAAAGCCTTGTTTATTTGTACATGAAGTTCTGGGGCGACCATTTTGTGGTCGGGCATTAACCGCACCCCACGCAGGTAAACAAATAATCTTAATCATAACCCCTGCAATGTTGATTGGACTCCATGAGCTCTCTTTCACAAGTACCCCATCTGTTGAGTGGACTCCTGGAGTCCAATGTAGGTTGCGACGTATTTAGTGAACGTTTGTCGACGATTTCATATTCCTATGCTGCTCTAACTTGCACAAAGTGTAGTGACCAAGACAAGGATGACAATCCGACCAAAGTTCATTCACTGAAACGCATCTTCAACAATTGGTGGATTTTTCAAAGGTCGCCTTTCATTCTCGCAAGCGCGCCCGTTTTGTGAAGTTCGGTTTGGCTGTTTTTTTGTGAAAAGAAGTTGTGTTGCGATTGTTTTTCGACATTAAAACATGAGTGGGTAAGTAATAAATAGTTTTTAGTTCATAGATTGTGTATTTGATACAGATTTTGGACCTAAATAGTTATTTCAACAAACATCGTTTGGCATTTTGCGGCGTCTTGTCGGCGTCATGCCCATACATTTTCGTTTGTTACTAATACAAAATACAAAACTTATCGCAAATTGTTGTTATCACGCATATTGTTATGTATCTTTTTATTGGTATTAAGCGTATAATTTAACAAATACCACGGAGTCCTTGCGTAATATTGAAATAACAATACCGCTCATACCAAACAGAGCTCAATGAGCTCTCTCAACAAACAGGTGAATTGGGTTCCATGACACTTAACCGCCATTTTTTGTGAGCTTTGTTCGGATGTTGAATATTATGGATAAGACTAGCGTGTATTCAATTTTAATATTTTTGGTGACATATTTTTTTTGGCGATGTGTTTTTAAATATTTTTTTTTCTTTCTTTTGTAAGTTTTGTTATGATGAAAGATCAGTACGCAGATAAGAGTGCCTATATTAATATTTTTGGTAACGGTTTTTGTTGCGTTTTCCTTTGTTTGCATAATTAGTTAATTAATTATTTTTGGTTACGGTTTTTTAATGTTTTTGTTTTTTTCCATAATTATTTATTTCCGCTTTCTAATAAATTGCATGTCTGCATATTTAGACGTCCTCGAATTAGGGGAGGGAGACGTAGTAGGGGTGTGCGTATCCGAGGTGGTCAAGGAAGACAAGGTGAACCGGTACCGGTGGTAATGGAGCTGGTTGAGGAAATGGGAGTGGTTGTGGATCGCGGCGGGCCTAGCGGGCGCCGTGGAGGTCATGCCACCCGACACGAGCGCCCAGGGCCTCGCACTATTGACGAGTAAGCTTATTTGCTTTTTACTTTTTCTTTTTAACTGAACTCGAAAAAAGGTGGAGGTTCTTCGAAAAATGGTGGATGTTCGGCTTAATGAATCATTTTAAATTTTAGATTAATAGTTCGCGACATTAATGAGTTTCCGGAGGGGATTGCAATGGAAACAGCCTTGCATCCAAAAAGGAAGCGCATGTGGCGACCGTAAGTTGTTCTATTTCATTAGGTATCGTTATTGTAATATTAACTCCTTGAAAGTTATAACTTTTGTTTTAAATGTCTACTTAGATCAATGCCAGCAGGAACGTCGCGAACGGAGACAACGCCATCACCATCGATGGCCCCAACCTCACCATCACCTTCTTTATTCGTGCCCTCGCCAGTAATGTAAGTAAAAGAGTTTTCATACCGAAAAAAGAAAATTAATGAAACGTGTATAAGATATGATGGATACTACAACACTGGTTTTGTTCTAGGTTTGAGGAATGTGATAGTGAGGCATTGGAATTTCCTCCGCACCCAGAACCAGCCTCTCCAAGACCTGTAGCCGCCTCTCCGAGCCTATCAACTGCCTCTCCGGGCCCGCTAGAGGCGGGTGCCTCTCCGATGCAGCATCCACCTCCAACTCGTCACCGTCGCCCTCTGCCAGTCCGCAGTCGGGAACGGACCATATCTGCCCTCATCAATCATGGTAAGTAACAGCTACTAGCTGATTTTAGGTTGGTCTAGGGCTATGTCTATACTTCTGGTTTATACCAGATTAGAAACCAATCTATAATTTGTTACAGGAAGCGAAGAGGATACTGATGACAGTGACGAGGAATTTGTGCTGGTTCCTGGTATTCCAATGATGTACCAGAGTATGTTGGAAACACCCTTGGACGGAGATGAAGATGCTGCCGGAGACCCAGCGCCCGCCGCTAGCCCAGCGCCCGCCGTTAGCCCAGCGCCCGCCGCTAGCCCAGTGCCCGACTCTTGTCCTGCGCCCGCCGCTGATCCTGCGCCCGCTGATGTCCCTTCAACGGCGACGGACCAGCCTTGGAGTTGGTACGAGTTTGAGTGGAAAGAGTTTTCGAGTTCTCAGGTTCCACCTGAATCGAGACGGGAAACGTTTTCCCAAATAAATGTTGGTCCGGCAACTCCACATGACGACCCGTACGACATATTTATTGACATATGGGATCGACAAATCATGGAGCACATAGTCTCGGAGACAAATAAATATGCGCAGCAGGTGGCAGACCAGATGTTCGAAAGCAACCGTCTCCATCCATCTAGCCGCATCGTCAGGTGGCATGATACGACAACGGACGAATTGTATGTCTATTATGGCATAGTCCTGGCGATGGGGGTTGTGGTAAAGACGCGGGTAGAGGAGTACTGGTCTTCTACTCCTGACATATTTTATACTCCTGGTTTTAGTGCACACATGTCAATCGATCGATTTATTATGATCAATAAATGCTTGCATTTTAATGATAACAATGACATGTGTGCACTAGAAATGGGAACCTCCGAGGCGAAATTATTTAAAATACAGCCAATAGTGTCGCATTTAAATATGAAATTCCAGCAATTATATACTCCGTCTCAGAATATTGCACTAGATGAAAGTCTGTTGATGTGGAAAGGCTGGCTGGAAATGAGCCAACTTATCCCAAATAAGAGTGCAAAAAAAGGAATAAAAACCTACGAAATCTGTGAATCTCAAACCGGCTACCTATGGCGGTTTGAGGTTCACGCACAAAAGAAGACCCTGCCGCAGCACAATGACGATCCTCTGGCAGCTTCAACTCCATCCATTGTGTTGCGGCTGATACAAGGGCTTGAAAATAAGGGCTACACATTGTGGATGGACAATTTTTACAATTCGCCATGTCTCGCTCGACGGCTGAAATGCTTGGGGTTTGACTGTGTAGGAACCCTTCGGACTGATCGTAAGTTCGTTCCGCAGGCCCTACACAGTCTCAAGAAGCGAAATATGCGCCCAGGCCAGATTGCTGGTCTTACCTCGGGGGACGTCGATGTCATGGTATGGCGAGATACCAATAGAGTATCAATGATCTCGACATACCATGGCAACCATCAGCAGACCCTCCGAGGCTCCACCAAACCCACCCTGATATTGGATTATAATGTCATGATGGGTGGGGTGGATAAAAAAGACCAGCTCCTGGCCATGTACCCCGTCGAGCGAAAAATATCAAAAGTGTGGTACAAAAAACTATTCAAACGACTTCTTAATATTTCGGTTTTAAACTCGTATATAATCCACCGCCATGCTTCTACTATCACGCATCGTAACTTCCGTATTAGCTTAATAAAATCACTTTTATCCAAACACTCCGCTCGCCCTGATCCTCCGACTGCACCGACACAAAACGTATTACAGCGAACAGATTATTAGCCACCGTGTGGCTGAGTACACGATGGCTCCGGGAGGCCACCAGAGATTGCGTCGGACGTGCAAAGTCTGTAAAAAAAAAACTCGTACATTTTGTGTCGGTTGCAACAAAACCGTTTGCCTAGACCCTTGCTTCCAAATACTCCATACTTAAATTATATAATTTATGTATCTCCTTTTAAGTGTGTATATATATACTATTTATTTATGTACCTATTTATTTATTATTTATATAATCTCATTGATTGCATAATATATTTTTTGTACCACATCTTTGTTCATTCCAAAATTGTTCATCCCAGATAGACAGACTGACGGACAAATTGTAGACTTTTCGACTTTTTGTAAAGATTCTCATCTACTGCAATGTTTCTTGTGTAATTTATTTATTAGAGGTCATTTTGTAGTTTATTTTCATTTCATAAAAGTACAAATTTAAGTGCGACACTATTGGTCTTATCCATTCTATGATATTATGCCACTGTCCGTACTTGTCTGTTGAGAGAGCTCTAGGAGTCCCAATTCTTAAATAAATAGTTCCTTTAGGGTTTTTGATTTTAGAAATATTTTACTAGGGCAATATGTCTTTTTATTGCTTTTGTGTGCGTTCGCCCAGCAAAAAGTATCGGCTTTTCAGGAATCTAATGATGCAGATAATTAGTGCCCTATGCCGTGTAAATGTGCCCGAAATTTTAAATTTGTGCCTCCATAGGCTGCAGAGTTATTTATAAAAAACAGTTTTTGCTGGACGAACGTTCGCCCAGCAAAACTTTTTTTTAAAAAAGGGTTTTGCTGTATTTTTTATATGCAAAAAGATAGCTTAAGTACTTGTCTAAATGTGCCGTTAAAGCCAAATTTGTGCCTCTAAAGGTTTTTGAGATATTAAGTTTTTTGCTGGGCGAACGTTTGGGCGATTTCCATATCTCGGAAACGGCTGAACGCACAGTCATAATTTTTGTACCTACAGATACGGTATAATTTGTGCCTATTTGTGCCATAATTTTCATTATCGTGAGTAGCATGGTTCAGGAGCTATTATTGTTTTTCCTAGAAAACGGAAAAATGCTCTGGCTCTCGAATGACCAAATCCAAGGACTTCGCGTTAGTGCCGACTGGTACCCATTATATATTCACACGATCCTGTAAAGTTTCGCCGGCCTACTACATATAATAGACGAGTTATTAACGATTTTGTCTTTTTTTTGAGGTTATCTTACTTAGGATACAAAAACTCTAGTTTCCTGTAAGCTGGCATATTACATTCTTCTACAATAATTAGTGCCCTATTTAAAGAATACGTATGCAAAAATTCATCTTTGTATACCCAATACTTTAGACAATAATGATAAAAAACATTTCGAAATATTTTTGGTCGATAACCATACCAAATTTGAATGAACATTAAAAAGCGACCGTACGATACTTCAAGCTATCCTTCTTAAATCGTCATGATTAATTTAGTGTTTAGAGAACGTTGAGTACAAAAGTGGAATTATCTATTATCTCAACAGGTCACCGATGTGCCGTTGTCTCCGGACAATTTATTTATAGTAATACCTACATTACAAATTATAGTTTACTAGATGCGCCCCGCAACTTTGCCCGCGAATCAGAGTTTTTTTAAAATTTATTGCACACCCCCTAGGGTTTGTGTAAACATTAAACATGTGAATAATTAAACACGTAGGTATACGTGTTTAAATTTTCAGTCCATTGTTCATATAAACCGAGTTTTGAGTGAATCGAATGAAGGAATAAATATTTTCGATACAAACTTTACCACCATATTTAACCCCACAGAAAATTTTAACCTATTTTTTTTATTTCCGGACTAATCACACAGCATCACTTAACCCCAAACTAAGCAGCGCTTGTACTATGGGTGTTAGGTGACTGATATACTACATAGATACATTTTTTTTTGTAAATACATATTATACATAGAAAATACCCAGACCCGAAACCAGATACTGCAGATCGTACAAAATCTGGTACTGCGGCGGGAATCGAACCCGCAACCTCCTGCGCCTCAGGCGGGCTTTTCGCCCACCGAGCCACAGAGGTCGTCGTTTATTATAGCCTATTTAGTCCTATTCTAAGTCCTAAACTACCTACCTACCTACGAAATTTTATTTTAATAACTTAAGTAGTAACAAAGATTACCTACTTATTACGAACATTCACACAGACTTTTCCATTTATTATAATAGTAAGATTATTAAAAACAAAATAATTTACATTTTATTTCATGTAGGTATAATATTTTTCGTAACATAAATATTATTTTCTTCTTAACAATTCTGTACGCATCTATACCGCGTGTTACCGCGTGAAACGCCACCAAGCGAGGAAGGATAGCTTGAAGTATCGTACGGCCGCTTTTTAATGTACTTTCGAATTTGGTCTGGTTATCGACCAAAAATATTTCGAAATGTTTTCTATCATTATTGTCTAAAGTATTGGGTATACAAAGATGATTTTTTGCATACGTATTCTTTAAATAGGGCACTAATTATTGTAGAAGAATGTAATAAGCCAGCTTACAGGAAACTAGAGTTTTTGTATCCTAAGTAAGATAACCTCAAAAAAAAGAAAAAATCGTTAATAACTCGTCTATTATATGTAGTAGGCCGGCGAAACTTTACAGGATCGTGTGAATATATAATGGGTACCAGTCGGCACTAACGCGAAGTCCTTGGATTTGGTCATTCGAGAGCCAGAGCATTTTTCCGTTTTCTAGGAAAAACAATAATAGCTCCTGAACCATGCTACTCACGATAATGAAAATTATGGCACAAATAGGCACAAATTATACCGTATCTGTAGGTACAAAAATTATGACTGTGCGTTCAGCCGTTTCCGAGATATGGAAATCATCCAAACGTTCGCCCAGCAAAAAACTCAATATCTCAAAAACCTTTAGAGGCACAAATTTGGCTTTAACGGCACATTTAGACGAGTACTTAAGCTATCTTTTTGCATATAAAAAATACAGCAAAACCCTTTTTTTTAAAAAAGTTTTGCTGGGCGAACGTTCGTCCAGCAAAAACTGTTTTTCATAAATAACTCTGCAGCCTATGGAGGCACAAATTTAAAATTTCGGGCACATTTACACGGCATAGGGCACTAATTATCTGCATCATTAGATTCCTGAAAAGCCGATACTTTTTGCTGGGCGAACGCACACATTGCTTTTTATGCTTATTAATTAGTAAATATCAACTCATTGTAAAATAATAGTTAAAATAAATTCAACAATACCTATTTATACTGTGATCCAAACTTGGAGTGGATCGTTTCTGTGCCCTTTTTTCAAGTGTTTTGTTTATTTATCGATTCCTCGTAAACTAAACACTTCTAACAGTTGAAACTCTGTCTGTAACAATTATGTGAACCAAACTATAATTTAAGATAATAAGCTAACCCAATTGACTTGAAGTGTTCTCAGAATTGAGGATGAAACAGATGCTGTTTTGTACCCGGCGCTCGGACCGCTCGGAATAACACATGTTTTTGTAAGCCTTGTTTCGTGAAAAAAAATGTATGGGAAGTTGTTTTTTTTATTATTTGTGAATGTGTATAATATATTATTGTATGTGAAATAAAAACTTTATGTACGAATAATTGATTTTTTAAATTAAATACCACGACTTTTTTACAATAAACTGGAATAATTATTGATGTAATAGCTTATTTCATAGCAATTCCGATGATATAAGATAAACATACTAGCTTCCTACAAAAATGTAGAGATATCGTCATTTGAATCACACGCGCCGTTCTCGCGTGGGACCACCCAGAATTGCCTCCACAGACGTGCGATTTTATGCAAAATGGCCGCCACAGTTGAAGGCAAATTAAATCATTATGGAAGGGGACAATCCTAGAGGGGGCCAGCGGGACATACCCGACAATTTGACCTAGGGCTTGATTGGAATGTCATTTGGCTTGACGTACAGTTTTACAACGTTGGTAAAACCTCAGGTCAATTCCGTAGTGCTTCCAACGATAATGCTGTTCAAAAATATACTAGAATTTACCTGGTTACTTCAGTGGGATTTGGGATGTACTATGTCGATATACCAACTTATATAATAATGTAGGTAAATAAAACTGTTTTTTTATACTTAATAAAGTTGAACATGTCATGTGTAATTAATAATAATATTGTTGAAACTTATGTGACATTCTAATTAGTTCAGTTTATTGTAATTGCTCAGTTGAACGCCATTTTGCGTCTTTGCAACTTATTTTGACAATTATTTTTTTCATAGACTTATTCCATTGAATAAGGAATGCATGACTGAAGGTAAAATCTTATCCGGGCTTTTCAAGAAATACTGGACTAAATTTACATGAAATATTTCACTTTTGTGCATTTTTGAGGAAAGTTGTAGCCCATTCATGACATTCAATAAATACCTAAAATACCTACGTTATTTATTATGCGTGAAAACTTAGGATTAATTAAAACAACCGCTTTGTAATATGCACAAAAATTTTATATTAACATGGTAGTAAGGTCTTAACCATTTATTTATAAAAAACACACACATAACTTACAGATATCTTAAATCTAAAACGTTATATATGGCACATTGAATATACTTAAAATAAAATATCATATAAATATTATAACTACTAATAATCTTCTATGTAGGATAACTATATGAGATCATTTTATGCAATTAACCAGTAGACTTAACTTATATTGTATTAGTATCAAAACTTAAAATAAAAACTTTGAACTTAAAATAAAAACTATGTATTTACTAATAAATAAAAAAGATAATTTTACTATAACTTCGAATCTTATGAGATTCGAAATAAAGGATAAGTAAAATTATCATCACATTCTCCACTAGGCTTGATAGCCAACATATTATAGATAAAATATAATGACAGTAACAAAGCAACAAGGCAAATATAATTTACAAAATAAAAACATATAGAAAAAAGAACAATAAACTATAAACTGTTAGTACACAATATAAATGAGAATTGTAAATCTCCTACATTACCTTATCCACAACAAAAACGCCACTGGTTAGGAACCGATTTGTCGTTGGTTCGATATAATCCACGATTCTTCTTTGTAAATACATTCAATACAATTTAGATTCATATATTTCCGTAAATCTTCAGTCTATAAACTCACTGAGTGTATTGTGACGTCACTAACACTTTCAAATAAGCGTTATTATTATAACACAACCCTTTCACGCAAAACAGTGACACACAATAATGTCGTACTGTGCCGCTACAGCGTCTTAACTGAAGATTCACTAATAAGCATTAAGTTGTTGCACTATTGGCTAATACTAGTGTTCAGTTATAGCTTGCGACGAGCTCTGGGTCGGTGGTATGAAGGGATCGGCACGTAGATGCGTTTTGAAATGTCTCGGAAGGGACTCTTCTAACGGCTCAGCGCGAGGCTGTTCACGCCTCGCGCTGAGCCGTTAGAAGAGTCCCTTCCGAGACATTTCAAAACAGTTTACGACGGCTTCGTTGTACACTGAAATATGAAATGAAATTATATTAAATTTATTCGTAATTAAAGTCAATAAGCAATATTGGGTATTCAAACTCAATTTGTAGCCAACACAAAAGTTTATTTACGGGTGAAAGTCATTTGTCATCTGATGTGTTAAGTAAGTATCCCCTTGATTTTTCGCCGTAAGTTATATTTGAGTGTGATGGGTTCTGCTTCTGTATGTTTTCTTTGTTACATTCTGATTCTATGATAGTTTGAGGTTTATCTTTTTCATCTATTTCTTGAGTGGTTGCAAGTAGATCGAACTCTGTAGGCCTGTGTATTGATATGTTTTTGGATATATTTTCAAATTCATCTATTGTGTTGTCGTTTTTGTGTTTCGTTTATGTCAGCGGATTTTCCTATATTTTCTAAATTTGTTTTAGGGATTTCTTTAATATCTGTTTCGTCAACAGATGAAATAGTTTTTAATTTATTCTCTTGTTATCACATCTAGACTTTTGACTGAGAACTAGCTTTTCTATCGATTCTCTAACATTTTCTAAATTGGAAGCCACTTTGTTTGGAGTAAGGGGAATTTTAATGAGATTTATTTTAGGAGTCATTAAATATCCATTGATTCTTTTTTTTTTTAGATAATGTCGATGGTACTTCCAGCTTAGCCATATTTTCTCCTACGAGTTTCTTCATTGTACTAGGTTCTGAAGGTTCGCTGTCATCAGATACCATAGAGGGTGACCGATCGTGGTTTTTCCTCGCGCTATTTATTATTTCATTTTGTTAGGCGCTGTATCGATCACTTCAATGTTGTCAAAGTATGTTCTCTTTATTACAGCAGGAATTGTGATTAAATTATCTTGTGTTACATGTTTATTTGCAGTCAGTTGTACAGTATCTTTGACTTGTTCAACTTTTACAATTTCTCCTGTTGAATATTTAGTTTTATTACAACTAATCATAACTTCGGCTTCTTTAGGTTTTTCAGTATCAGTTTCTTTAATTGACGTCTTTGGAGAGTGTCGGACTGAAGATCAGTAGGACCAAAACAGAACATCTGTTTTGTGACTTCGGTGGTCCATCCAACTTCGACAATATTGCCTTAGATGGTGTATTCCTACCAGTTTGCTGCGACTTAGATACCTCGGTTCAGTTGTACATAATGATGGTGAGATTGACAGGGATGTAAGAAATCGAATAAATGTGGGATGGATGAAATGGCGGCCGGTCTCAGGCACAGTATGTGATCCTAGAATGCCACTTAAACTCAAAGGCAAGATCTACAAAAGCGTGATCAGACATGTTGTAAAGTATGGATCGGAGTGTTGGGCAGTGAAAGGGACGGATGAAAGAAAAGACCATGTAGCAGAGATGAGGATGTTAAGATGTGTGGAGTAACTAGAATGGACCAAATAAGGAATGAGTATGTAAGAGGCAGTTTGAAAGTATCACCAGTTACGGATAAGTTGAGATGTAATAGATTAATAGATTAGCGTGGTATGGACATGTCATGAGAAGAGATGAAAGTCATGTGACGGGAAGAAAGTTAGATATGAATGTAGATGGATATGTGAGAAGAGGTAGGCCGAAGAAAAGATGGATGCACTGTGTGAAGGATGACTTGTGTAAGAAAGAGGTGAGTGTTGAGATGACGCGTGATAGAGGGAAATGGAAGCAGAAAACATGTTGTGCCGACCCCACGTAATGTGGGATAAGGTCAGGAAGATGATAATGCTTGAGGACTGTTTTGAGCCAGATTTTGGACAAAGTATGTGCCTCTTATAGTTGTCTTACCATCGTTTATATTGTTCAATAGATTGTTCAACCTTAAAATAGACAGTTTTACTGATCTTTATTACAGTCAAAATTACTTACATCAGCTTTAACGTCATGAATGCTTTTCTCAAGCGTTCTCTCCTAAGCGTTAAAAGTATCATTCATAATCTTTAATTTCGCTTTCATCCCCCGTTTCATACTCAGAGTTTTTCGAAGTATCTTGTTTGATTGTGTCTGTTGATTCATCACTAGCATCATCAGTGTCAGGTTTGTGTTTGCGAGTGACTTGAGAACGGTTGATGCATTCCGCTCTGAACGCTGGTTCTAGGCTTGGGTCCGAACTGTCATCTTCGCTGTCCGTAATCACTTCCACTTCTTCAACTCTACGATCTTCAGGTGCTTTGTCGACCTCTGTGACAGAAATAACATTGTTTAGTTTATTAAGTAAACCCCATTATAAATTTAAGCCTATAAGGGAGGCTCAAGTCAAACAGTAGCATTAAAAGAAGAAATTATGTAATTGGGTGTTTAAATCTATTGACTTAAATGTTGTAGATTTACCATGGCGTCCGTATAGAGTACTGAGATATTTGACTTCTTCTTCCAAACGCAAATTTGCTTCGCGTTTCTCAGAGAGTTGGTGCTGTAATAAAATATGGTGTTTACAAATACAAATACAAAAACACAAATACTTTATTGCACACACAGGAAAACAAAATACAACAACACGTAGGAAACCCAAATGTACAATGGGCGGCCTTATCGCTAAAAAGCGATCTCTTCCAGGCAAACTTTAGTTAAAATAAATAAATATTTCCAGACAATTCACACAACAACATCTAGCCCCGAGGTAAGCTCTAAGCTTGTGTTACGGGTACTAGATATCTGATATACTTAATATAATAGTCATACATAATATAGATATTTTTTATTATACATATTAAACACCCAGACCAACGAGATCGTGCCTGCAGATAAATACAAACACTTTCACCCTCGGCGGGAATCGAACCCGCTACCTCTTGCGCCGCAAGCGGACCCTCGCCCACCGCGCCACTGAAGCAGTCAAATCAAAACGATAATTTCCAAGAGTTTCAGAGGAGGGTAGAAAAGGACTTATGTAAGTCCGTTGCTGTTTCCTCAACACATAATAACTTCAATAAATAAATACTTTTGGACAATCCACACAACAACATCAAGTTCCGTCGTAAGCTCTAAGCTTGTGTTACTGAGTACCAATAACACCGACATCTGATATCTATATAAATAAAAATGAATTGTTGTTCGTTAGTCTGATTAAAACTCGAGAACGGCTGAACTGATTTATCTTATCTTAGTCTTGAAATGTTCGTGGAGGTCTAGGGAAGGTTTAAAAGGCGAGAAAAATACGAATAATTGCCGGCAAAAAAATTTTTAATAAAAACCCGTGCGAAGCCGGGGCGGGCCGCTAGTACTTAATATAATATACATACTTAAAAATATATTTTTTATTATATAACTTAAACACCAAGACCGAGGGCGAAAGTGCTCTCAGAACATACAAACTCCCTTCGGACTAGTTCGGACATGACCCTTCGGCGGAAATCGAACCCTACATAGCCTATGGCACCGCAAGCGGAGCTTCGACCACCGCGCCACTAGGGCAGCATTTGAGTAGTCAAAGATTATGTTACCTTTAAGACTGACAGCCTCGTCATAAGCTGAGCGTACTTTGCCGTGTCTTCCATCTGTGGAACAGGTGATAATTTGAGATATTTAATCTTGCGATCTGCTTTTTCAAGCTTAATTTAGTTTTAAGATAAGATTTATGATATTGAGTTTTGCAGTCATGTATGAAATGTGCTCAGTGTCACAACCAAAAAATTTGTTTAAATTAAAAAAAAATAACCTAAATACCTAAGTGTGGTTAATCAATTAGGTATTTCAAATAAAAAAAATTGTTTTAATCAGATAAGTGTCATAATAGGTCTTGTGTGCTCTTGAGTTGTCAACACATTGTGGCCAGCAGTTCTTAGATATGTTGGTATTGGATAAGTTGGCTTTCGAGATATTCTCTGGTCATATCCTTGGCTTCTTCCACCTCTTCCCGCACCAGAGTAGCTTGCTGGTTCTACGACCATTGTGGCAGACGTTCTTATGTATAATATCCTACCTCATTCCTCAAGGCGGCGAGTTGACTCTCGTAGTACTCTCTGTTCACATCCTTGGCTCCTCCTACCTCTTCCCGCACCAGAGTAGCTTGCTGGTTCTACGACCATTGTGGCAGACGTTCTTATGTATAATATCCTACCTCATTCCTCAAGGCGGCGAGTTGACTCTCGTAGTACTCTCTGTTCACATCCTTGGCTCCTCCTACCTCTTCCCGCACCAGAGTAGCTTGCTGGTTCTACGACCATTGTGGCAGACGTTCTTATGTATAATATCCTACCTCATTCCTCAAGGCGGCGAGTTGACTCTCGTAGTACTCTCTGGTCATATCCTTGGCTCCTCCTCCCTCTTCCCGCACCAGAGTAGCTTGCTGGTTCTACGACCATTGTGGCAGACGTTCTTATGTATAATATCCTACCTCATTCCTCAAGGCGGCGAGTTGACTCTCGTAGTACTCTCTGGTCATATCCTTGGCTCCTCCTCCCTCTTCCCGCACCAGAGTAGCTTGCTGGTTCTACGACCATTGTGGCAGACGTTCTTATGTATAATATCCTACCTCATTCCTCAAGGCGGCGAGTTGACTCTCGTAGTACTCTCTGGTCATATCCTTGGCTCCTCCTCCCTCTTCCCGCACCAGAGTAGCTTGCTGGTTCTACGACCATTGTGGCAGACGTTCTTATGTATAATATCCTACCTCATTCCTCAAGGCGGCGAGTTGACTCTCGTAGTACTCTCTGGTCATATCCTTGGCTCCTCCTCCCTCTTCCCGCACCAGAGTAGCTTGCTGGTTCTACGACCATTGTGGCAGACGTTCTTATGTATAATATCCTACCTCATTCCTCAAGGCGGCGAGTTGACTCTCGTAGTACTCTCTGGTCATATCCTTGGCTCCTCCTACCTCTTCCCGCACCAGAGTAGCTTGCTGGTTCTACGACCATTGTGGCAGACGTTCTTATGTATAATATCCTACCTCATTCCTCAAGGCGGCGAGTTGACTCTCGTAGTACTCTCTGGTCATATCCTTGGCTCCTCCTACCTCTTCCCGCACCAGAGTAGCTTGCTGGTTCTACGACCATTGTGGCAGACGTTCTTATGTATAATATCCTACCTCATTCCTCAAGGCGGCGAGTTGACTCTCGTAGTACTCTCTGGTCATATCCTTGGCTCCTCCTACCTCTTCCCGCACCAGAGTAGCTTGCTGGTTCTACGACCATTGTGGCAGACGTTCTTATGTATAATATCCTACCTCATTCCTCAAGGCGGCGAGTTGACTCTCGTAGTACTCTCTGGTCATATCCTTGGCTCCTCCTACCTCTTCCCGCACCAGAGTAGCTTGCTGGTTCTACGACCATTGTGGCAGACGTTCTTATGTATAATATCCTACCTCATTCCTCAAGGCGGCGAGTTGACTCTCGTAGTACTCTCTGGTCATATCCTTGGCTCCTCCTACCTCTTCCCGCACCAGAGTAGCTTGCTGGTTCTACGACCATTGTGGCAGACGTTCTTATGTATAATATCCTACCTCATTCCTCAAGGCGGCGAGTTGACTCTCGTAGTACTCTCTGGTCATATCCTTGGCTCCTCCTACCTCTTCCCGCACCAGAGTAGCTTGCTGGTTCTACGACCATTGTGGCAGACGTTCTTATGTATAATATCCTACCTCATTCCTCAAGGCGGCGAGTTGACTCTCGTAGTACTCTCTGGTCATATCCTTGGCTCCTCCTCCCTCTTCCCGCACCAGAGTAGCTTGCTGGTTCTACGACCATTGTGGCAGACGTTCTTATGTATAATATCCTACCTCATTCCTCAAGGCGGCGAGTTGACTCTCGTAGTACTCTCTGTTCACGTCCTTGGCTTCTTCCACCTCCTCCCGCATGAGAATGGCCTGCGCGTTCTCGTCCATTGTCGCCAGCAGCTCCTTGTTACTGGCCTGTGATCTACAAACACAAACGCGATAGATAGCAGATTTCTTTAAAATACACCCCAGATAAAAAAAGCAATTAAACAATATACATCTAAATTTAATATTTAAGAAAAACCCCCGATTCCAATGCCTTTATTTCCTTAAAAGTTAAACACCATAATATTTTGTAATATGCACGCGATGCACTTTCATTTGAAAACCCTACTCGAGTATATTTGCAGATTTTCGGTTTTCCTTCCCAATATTCCGATTTTAATGATTTTTTCACAGTTAGTGTACAAAGTACAATGTATTTAGAGCGAAGGTACGCGCAAGAGCTAGTTCACTTCCTATAGCTCAGCAATAATACCTACGTGTTATACGTGATGTTTATTTTTAAAAGTGATTTATTGGTTCCGTATTACATCTTCATGTTAACTTTAATCTTATTAATAAACCAGTTGCGAACTATCATCGTTAGAGTTATCATTTCCCATACCTTGGTACCTCTAATAGTTAAGTTAGTCTAAGCGCTAATCATACCTGTCCTTTTGTACGGGGCGGAGACATGGTGCCTTTATAAAACAGACATAAAAAAACTTGACACATATCACCTAAGATGTCTAAGATCTATCCTAAGGATTAAGTGGCAGGATCATGTTCCCAATTCTGAGGTCCTGCGTCGTTCCGGAATGTACGGTATGGAAGCTCTTCTAATGCAGCGGCAACTCAGGTGGTGTGGTCACGTCCTTCGCATGGATGATCGCCGGTTACCTAAAGCTGTCTTCTATTCAGAGATGGCTGAAGGTAAGAGGAGTCACGGTGGTCAGCATCTGCGTTATAAGGACGTGCTTAAAAGACACCTAACTGCATGTAATATTGACCCGGACTGTTGGGAGGAGCTCGCTTCCCAAAGGTCTTCTTGGCGCTCTACCATCTTTACCAAGATAAAGTCTTTTGAAGATGATCGTCTTCAAAGACTTGACGAAAACCGCCAACTTACCAAAAGTAGACCAAAGCCCTTCTACACCTACACCTACAACTCCGCTGGTCAGCTCTACTGCCAAACATGCCGCAGGGTGTTTAAGTCAAAGTTTGGTCTGGCCAGTCACATAAGAGCACATAATAGAAAATAAAGCAAAGGTCGCCGTCATCGAAATCGGTGTGGAGGACTATATATATACCTCTAATAGTTAGATAGCCTTTTTATCGAGGTGGGCTATAGGCTTCTTACCGCGAAAATACGTCGTTCCAAGGCAACGCCGTGGCGTGAAAAGCTAGTCTAATAATAAAACATAAACATGAATATATTATTAATATACCGTAGAACACTTATCATTCCTGACCTAATGGTGTCAGGTCCCAGTGGTTGTACGTTCTAGGTCATACCACGTACTCGTTACCTACTTGTTTCGATACTACCTCTATATGCCACAAGAGAAGCAGATAAATCTTAGATTAGTTGACTGCTTCAGTGGCGCGGTGGGCGAGGGTCCGCTTGCAGCGCAAGAGGTAGCGGGTTCGATTCCCGCCGAGGGTGAAAGTGTTTGTATGTTCTGCAAGCACTTTCTCCTTGGTCTGGGTGTTTAATATGTATAATAAAAAATATCTATATATGTATGACTATTATATTAAGTATATCAGATATCTAGTACCCGTAACACAAGCTTAGAGCTTACCACGGGGCTAGATGTTGTTGTGTGAATTGTCTGGAATTAATTATTTATTTATTATTTATATAGTTCAGCGTCACCATTAACGTTAGTGATAGCCATTTAAATGTAAATTATTTCAGAAATACTCACTGCGCTAGTTTAAACTTTAGCAACTTTTTTAAGGATCGCAGCTTCCTGAGTTCATCGGAACAGGCGCTCGTCGCGGTCATCGCTGTGTTGTTTATTACTGTCAAAACAATCAATCATAAGCATTCGAAAACCCGCACTTGGTTAATTAACGCCTAATCTCTCTTGTTAAGGGAGGATTCCAGCAGTAAACGTAAATAGAGGTGCTTATTGCTTTATGCATTTCAATTGTAAACACATTACACTAGCTAAGACAAACGTACAAAGTAACCTGCAAATGCAAAAGTTTCGAAACGAGAAAATGATACAATATAATTTACAATTGTTGTCGGTCTGCTTTATTCCGACTAAACTGGTATAGAATTGGTATTGTCCTATCAAACCTCGGCCATGGACTGCCAACTGCGTCACTGGACTGGCATTTTTAACTAAAATATTTTCTCCTATTTGGGTGTAGATCATCAACTAATTTTTAACACGGCTAGACCGTTTGTGACGGGCAATTTACTAGCAGCTTATCTGCCAGCTAGTTACTATGTTACAAATAGTAATTTCGGCTATGTTTACCGCGGGATAATCCAATAAAACTAGCCGCGGGGCGCCGATGGTACCTCAAGGTGTATTAATGACGACCTTGGTGGATTTATGGGACCAGATCTGCCAGAGACGAAACAGGTTGCGCGTTAATGCCCGTCATATTTTGTACTGCATTATATACGAGTACAACTTCTGGTACCTGAGTGTTTTCTAATCTATATTCCTAAGCAGTGACAACAGTGGCGCCCGACAGGTCGGACCCCTCGCAGTCTAGTCAGTCTGCCACGTAGCAGTGATCGTGTAGTACGCAAGGCCTGACACTGCGTTAAGCGGTCGTGGGCGCGGTGTTATGCTAAACACGTTTAAAAGTATAATCCCTGCGACGTAGCATACAAAAAATACAAAAAAAATTGGTTGCCTGTAAAGTCGGTATACGGGCGAAAGTTTTACGTGACAACGACTTTGAGTGGTAAAATAATTTTAATGTGAATATTCATTCGTATAGTAGGAAGAAGGATGAAATAATAGTAACAATTTAAAACATTTATTTATGTGGAAGGGACGCGTGCCTTTCACTTTTTATGTCTGTCTCTCTCGCTCTTAGGCGGGCTAACCATGCCCGAGTGGAAGGGACGCGTGCCTCTCACTCGCTCCCATTGTGAGCACATAACGTGAGCGGAGCGTAACGCAGTTTCTTGAAGTGTCACCCGGCAAACCAATTTATAAGACGTTGTCACGTCAAAAATATTTATAAACCAATACACACGTTACAATTTGTGTTAAGTTACAACACTTGTTTACTAAGCAGCGGTCCCCGCACGAGGCACGCCTGTAATGCGGGAGACCTGTTACAATTTGGTTTAACCGGGTACAGAAAACAGTGCATGAAAACAAAGGAAGTGACAAAACAGGACAAATAATAGAATTACATAAGATTACATTAAACATCAAGACATTTTTGATAAATTTATATGAATTTAAAGCATATTTGTATGAAAACGCGCCCGCGCATGCGTAACTTAATTTAGTAATAGATAAATAATGTTTTTGTATAAAAGTAAATTTTTCTTGTGACATTCTCTTCTTTATCGTTATTTGAATTGTATGAGTATGGATTTTAATCTGAATTAAATAGAATAGAATTGTAACGCTGCTTCATTGTACGCGTACAATCAACTTACGTATGTTCTGAGAGACAGCCGCCACAGACAACAGGTGCCTGGCCTCGTGCGCGTGGCGCGGCGCGGGGCTCAGCGCCACCAGCGCGCGCACCGCCGCGCCGCGCGACCCCGACAGCCCGCACCCCACCAGTCTGACCAGTTTCAACTTACGTATGTTCTGAGAGACAGCCGCCACAGACAACAGGTGCCTGGCCTCGTGCGCGTGGCGCGGCGCGGGGCTCAGCGCCACCAGCGCGCGCACCGCCGCGCCGCGCGACCCCGACAGCCCGCACCCCACCAGTCTGACCAGTTTCAACTTACGTATGTTCTGAGAGACAGCCGCCACAGACAACAGGTGCCTGGCCTCGTGCGCGTGGCGCGGCGCGGGGCTCAGCGCCACCAGCGCGCGCACCGCGCGACCCCGACAGCCCGCACCCCACCAGTCTGACCAGTTTCAACTTACGTATGTTCTGAGAGACAGCCGCCACAGACAACAGGTGCCTGGCCTCGTGCGCGTGGCGCGGCGCGGGGCTCAGCGCCACCAGCGCGCGCACCGCCGCGCCGCGCGACCCCGACAGCCCGCACCCCACCAGTCTGACCAGTTTCAACTTACGTATGTTCTGAGAGACAGCCGCCACAGACAACAGGTGCCTGGCCTCGTGCGCGTGGCGCGGCGCGGGGCTCAGCGCCACCAGCGCGCGCACCGCCACGCCGCGCGACCCCGACAGCCCGCACCCCACCAGTCTGACCAGTTTCAACTTACGTATGTTCTGAGAGACAGCCGCCACAGACAACAGGTGCCTGGCCTCGTGCGCGTGGCGCGGCGCGGGGCTCAGCGCCACCAGCGCGCGCACCGCCGCGCCGCGCGACCCCGACAGCCCGCACCCCACCAGTCTGACCAGTTTCAACTTACGTATGTTCTGAGAGACAGCCGCCACAGACAACAGGTGCCTGGCCTCGTGCGCGTGGCGCGGCGCGGGGCTCAGCGCCACCAGCGCGCGCACCGCCGCGCCGCGCGACCCCGACAGCCCGCACCCCACCAGTCTGACCAGTTTCAACTTACGTATGTTCTGAGAGACAGCCGCCACAGACAACAGGTGCCTGGCCTCGTGCGCGTGGCGCGGCGCGGGGCTCAGCGCCACCAGCGCGCGCACCGCCGCGCCGCGCGACCCCGACAGCCCGCACCCCACCAGTCTGACCAGTTTCAACTTACGTATGTTCTGAGAGACAGCCGCCACAGACAACAGGTGCCTGGCCTCGTGCGCGTGGCGCGGCGCGGGGCTCAGCGCCACCAGCGCGCGCACCGCCGCGCCGCGCGACCCCGACAGCCCGCACCCCACCAGTCTGACCAGTTTCAACTTACGTATGTTCTGAGAGACAGCCGCCACAGACAACAGGTGCCTGGCCTCGTGCGCGTGGCGCGGCGCGGGGCTCAGCGCCACCAGCGCGCGCACCGCCGCGCCGCGCGACCCCGACAGCCCGCACCCCACCAGTCTGACCAGTTTCAACTTACGTATGTTCTGAGAGACAGCCGCCACAGACAACAGGTGCCTGGCCTCGTGCGCGTGGCGCGGCGCGGGGCTCAGCGCCACCAGCGCGCGCACCGCCGCGCCGCGCGACCCCGACAGCCCGCACCCCACCAGTCTGACCAGTTTCAACTTACGTATGTTCTGAGAGACAGCCGCCACAGACAACAGGTGCCTGGCCTCGTGCGCGTGGCGCGGCGCGGGGCTCAGCGCCACCAGCGCGCGCACCGCCGCGCCGCGCGACCCCGACAGCCCGCACCCCACCAGTCTGACCAGTTTCAACTCTCTGCAAACACAAAAGTATTTAATGCTTTATCCAGCCTTTGAAAAGCCGTGTTGGCTAAAGTGGGAGGACACTCGACTTTCATTCCGAAGGTCGTGGGTTCAAACCCCGCCACGCACCTCTGGATTTTTCTTCTTGAGAAATTTATGTGCGCCTTAAACACGTGCTTTAACGGTGAAGGCAAACATCGAGAGGAAACCGGCATGTTCTGAGAACTATAAAAGAGTTTGAAGGGCATGTGACATTCACCAACCCGCACTTGGCCAGCGTGGTGAATTAAGGCATAATCTCTCTCGTCAAGAGAGAAGTCCCTGTGTCCCAGCAGTGGGAACGTTAATAGGGTGATGATGATGATGATCCAGCCTTTGAAGAGGAAATGTGAGTTTTTCAAAAGAATAAGAATATTTTTAGTGAAAATCGTATGCATTTATATACATTGGGTTTTAAAATGTAACATAGGTTCCAACAATTGAATCCATACATAAGCAAACATACGATAAAAATAGAATCCAATCTAAATAAAAACCATGGCAACTTTAGTAGTTATAAAAAAACGGTGGCGCAATGTACATACATCAAGTTTAAAATTTAAGAAAAACCCCCGATTCCAATGCCTTAATTTCCTTATAAGTAAAACACCATAATATTTAGTAGTTAGGGCAAGCGATGCTCTTTCATTTGATACCCCACTCGAGTATATTTGCAGATTTTCGGTTTTCCTTCCCCACTCTCACCCCCATAACTTTTGACACATCAACCGATTTTCATGAAACATGTCTAAGAACACCCGGGCCAAACTCACCTTTCATACAAAAAAACTGAATTGAAAACGCTCCATCCGATCGGGAGCTATGATGCCACAGACAGACAGACACGTCAAACTTATAACACCCCTCTTTTTTGGTCGGGGGTTAAAAAGTACAGGTACCTACTAACCTAAAAGCGTAACAGAATAGATACATTTTCCAAAATTCATAGGGAAGGTTCTCCATTAGATGTATCTATTACAAAAATCATAAGGAAGGTTCTCCATTATTCAGTCAAAGATTTTTGCACAAATTCAGATTATACTTCAGACTTCATACTCCTTCAAAAAGAGTTTAAAAAACTTCTGAGCTAGATCAACTTCATTCGAAAATTATCACAAGAATAAAACCATTATATCCTAGAGGTGTCGCAAGTCGCTTTAATTAACTGACATCTAGCGCTCCAGTTGCGATAAGCCTAACTCCATTAAAACATATTTAATTTTTATGTATCTTTCACCTTGTGAGGAATATAGGTAAATGTAATCTTTGAGACCACCCGTTAAGTTTTTTTTATTTTCGTATTGCATTGTTTCTTTGTTTGTTGTGTGTAATAAAGAATTTTCTATCTAAATACATTCTGACCCCAAGTTTTGGTGTCACTCGGTTAATAATATGTAAATTATGCCTAATTTTACTTAACTAATTTTAACATGTAATTTAATGGGCTCTATTGAATTAGGTTATACCTGTAATGATAGAGCTCCATGTATTTGAAAATAAATAAATAAACTGACCCATGGGACACCAGCGCTTCATGCCTCTGCCGCTGGTTCTTCCGCAGCATGTGGAGGCACTTCTCCAGCACGTAGAGTGAAGAGTTGATGGGTCGGGACTCCAGCACCCTGGCGCCGGTGCTGCGAGCCGCGCGCGCTCGCTCGCGGCCCGCTAACTCGAAGAGACGCACGCACGACGTACGGATCTCACCATCTGTTATATATAATAGTCATAATATCATTCATTGAAATACAGAAATACACAATTTATTCATAATACCATTATTACATGTAAGAAATTAATTAATTATATATGATTGTAGTTAAATTATATAGTTACAAATATTATAATATTGCACATAAAATTTTTATATAAGTGGTAAACTAATTGATAATGTAGATTAATTAAACTAATTGATAATGTAGATTAACTATTAATAATATAGATTATGAGTCACAATATGGGTTATAACGTGGTCTTTATCCATGGTTATTATTTATCATGGTTATTATATTCATTATCATCCTAAAATCATAGCAGGTAGAATCACCTCTCCCTGTGGAAATGTTTCATGGGAAGAGTGATATAATTTAGTATTTAATTTAGTTTTAATTTATGTATTATTTAGTTTTACATAGAGACATATTCATACATACAAGTAAACATAGAGTTTATTACTAGAGTTAGTTAATAACTAACTCTAGTAATAAACTCTATATAAATTATGGATTGTTGATATCTGCAATAAAATGATTTTATTTATTTATAAAAATGTTATGTGTATCAATATAAAAACATTTATTTGATACCTTGGGACTGGTTACCGGGGATCTTCGCCTTCTTATAGCAGGAATTAAAAATAAATTTGATTGGTATAAGATTAAATCACATTGCACCTAGGGTTCCGTGTACAGTTCTATACTCGAGTTTAGAGTATATTAGCAGATTTTCGGTTTTCCTTCCCCACTCTCACCCCCATAACTTTTAAGCGGCACAACCGATTTTCATGAAACATGTCTAAGAAACTCAACATTAATACAAAAAAAAACCAAATTGAAATCGCTTCATCCGTTCGGGAGCTATGATGTTTCAGACAGACACACAGACAGCCAGACAGACATGTCAAACTTATAACACCCTTCTTTTTTGGTAGGGGTTCATAAAAAACACAACAAATAAAAAACTTTTCAAGTGCAAAACGATGCATTCTGCAGAAGCATGCGTCGCTTAACGTCATAAAAAAACACTTTTGTTGTACGGAGCCCCATTTATATTATTTATTTTTGTGGTTATAGCGGCCACAGAAATACATTATCCCTCAAAATGTCTAACATCTATCTATCACGGATCTTAAGATACGGTCTGGTGACAACAGACAGACGACGAAGTCATAGTCAGTCAAGTAAAATAGTCCCGTTCTACCCTTTGGGTACAGAACCAATGGCAGGTAATAGAGCAATCAACATACTTGTCTCAGTAAGCATAGTAATGGTGAAGATGCAGTGCGAGCGAGAGACGTCCGCGCGCACGCCGGCCGCCGCCACCACCAGGTTGCGCGTCCCGGCCACCAGCACCTCGTAGGCCTCCGCGCCGGTCCGCACGAACGCTTGTGTTTCACCCTGGAATTAAGTTATTAATCTATAATATAAAAATGAATCGCAAAATGTGTTGGTAAGCGCATAACTCAACAACGCCTGGACCAATTTGGCCAAATCTTTTTTTAAAATGTTCGTTGAAGTTCAAGGATGGTTTTTACGGCGAGAAAAATTAGTATTATTGCTGGAAAAACCCTAAAAATAGCCCTTTTCTTTTTCCCATACAAATGATTTGTAACTAAAACGTAGTCAATTTTAGCTTTATTGCTATGGTATAAAGTTCATATTAAATTACAAGCACTCACTGTTGTCTAACTAAGCAATGTAGGTGTGTTCCTAACGTCAAAGATCATATCTATCAAACAAAAGTATATAAAATTTTCATGTCACAATGTTAGTTACCGTACTCCTCCGAAACTGCTTTACCGATTTTTACCAAATTTTATATGCGTAAACAGTATCAGTATTAGTTTATCATATTACCCTTATACTTATATAACAGCACACATAATCCATTGTCTTACAATTTCAATACAGATTTCTTTATTATATGCAAGAAGATTGATAAATATTAAAATAAAACATACCATTACATACAGTTGTCCACTTGCATCTTCCCTCATGGGCAATTTAACTCTCTTTTCTGGCGGCGCCAGTAAGTCATATATCGCCTCGTTATATATCTCTACAAAAGATACCTGCAAAATACAACAGAGGTGTATTATTAGACCGTTTTATGCCAGAATTTATTATTTTAAATCAATGATTACATCTGCAATTCATCATAATCTTCAGCAACCATTTTCCACGTTCCCACTGTTAGGACACAGGAAATTCTCTCTAATGACGATAGAGATTAGGACTTAATTAAATAATAATAACCAGTAATAACAACACGCTGGCCAAATGCATGTTGGTGAATGTCACATGTCCTTCAATGTCTTTAAAGTTCTAAGAACATGTGTTTTCCTACAATTTTATTTATTTATTACTATGAATTTTATAAAATCTTAGTACCAATTGAGGGAGGGAGTGGGGCTAGTATGTACTAGCCCCACTAGCAAGCATGTGCTTGTGACAATAATAGCAACAAAGTTTTCCAAGCAATATACTAAAAGGTTAATCAACATTGAAAATATAATTTTAGTAATATCTTACTTACCCACACATAATATTTAGTCCTATTAGTCAAATCAGAGGTGCTGACAGTAAGGTCACTTGTAAGCTGAGCAGTCATCCTGCGGTACTTGTTCCTCCTCGCTGCTGATACTTGTCGGAGTTTCTTCACCCACTGGAATTTATATTAATAAAGTTTTCGGGACATTCCTCACAACAACCAAGACCCATGGTAAGATTACAGAAGAAGAAAGAAATTGCCATGGCAGACATGTATTGTTTAGCTAAGGATACAATGTAAGCACATTATTCAGACAACATATATGCTAAAAAATTTAAGGAATAGTTTACTATGTTATAAAATATAATTTAATTTGTGCAGAAGAAGATTAATATCTGTGACCTTGACAACCTGACCAACCGGCACCGTTGATTTTTAATATTTTTCTGTGAAAATTAAAATATGTAGTTTAAACTAAGTGACTTATTAAGAATCATTAAGATTTTATAAAATACTAGTCGACCCAACAGACGTTGTCCTGTCCCACGTCTCAAAAAACAATATCCAGTTGACCGTATTGTGAATCTAAACCATTCCCAGATCCCCTTGAACACACACAAAAAATTTCATCAAAATTGGTCCAGTCGTTTGAGAGAAGTTCAGTGACATACACACTCACAGAAGAATTATATATATAAAGATAATGTTTTATTAAGATAGTGGAGAATTAGAAGTAGTAGCTTATTTCCAAGAATTTTTCAACAATCATTATCATCAGCAAATGAATACACACTGCTGAGCCTATATTCATTTATTTGATCTTTACTTACAGTCAGCATCAAAGAAGTGCATAATACGTATTGACTGATGTAAGTCTGTCAGACAATCTGTCATATTATATATATTGAAAATAGTTTTGAAATTTTTATGCAGAAAAAATTAAGACACACCCTTAACCTTCGTGCACGGGATTCGAACCTGCATCTCCGGGATAGCGCCCCAACATGATAGCCAATTACACCAACACATCATTACATGATAGGACGAAATTCTTCTACACTTTGTATTATCGAGTGAAGCCCTTAGTAACGACATCTCGTAGAGTAAGTGAGGTTTATCACTTATTAAAAATCATTAAAATTAAGTAAGTAATAATAATAATAACCAGTAAGTAGTGTTTTATTTTCCATGTGCATTAAACTAACTTCTATCTTGATAAATTATATACATAACTTATTATACAATCCCTTTTATTCATCTCTTCTTGTCATTATTTATATATATTTGTATGTATATTATGTATGTGTTTATATAAACATTTATGTTATATGTAGTATATATATAATATGTATGTGTGTGTGTGTTTTAAATATAAAACTTTTATTTATAATTGTTTTTGTTATTTTTTTGATTGTTATATGTACCTTACACTTTAATATTGTAACTCTTTAGATTAAGCAATTTTTTATACATTCTTGCGCACCAACTTTTTATCATAAACCTGCTTGAGGTTGGCAGGTAGAAAATGCCTTGGCATTAAGCCCACCTTTTGTACAACTCTGTATTTATCTTGTGCAATAAATTATTCTTAATAATATTAATAATAATAATACACATCGCCGCCAGTTCTCGAAAACGGCCGTGCAACGCTCTATTGGGACCGATCTATCATTACAGACAGGACTATTCTAGCGAATAAACCTGATATTGTACTGATAGATCGGTTAAAGCGGAAAGCGATACTTGTTGATGTCACTATCCCGCATGATGCCAATCTCGTGAAGGCTGAGAATGATAAGGTTAACAAATATCATGACTTGGCCCGCAAGATTGTCACCATGTGGGATGTTGAGTCAGCGATTATCGTCCCTATAGTCGTGTCCGTTAACGGCCTAATAGCGAAGAGTCTCGACCAACACCTTCAGAGGCTCTCGCTGGGAAGCTGGATCAAGGGTCAGATTCAGAAGGCAGTACTCCTGGACTCGGCGCGTATTGTCAGGAAGTTCCTCTCTCTACAGCCCTAGTCACCGGTCGCTTGAGCCTAGCTTCGCGACCAGTGATTCTCCGTTTTGATATATTTTTTACAGTAGGTAGTTTTATATAATTTATTTTTGACGTGTTTAAAATGAAATAAAGAGAATAATAATAAACACACATGCTTGATTTATGAGCATTACCTTTAATTCCAAAGCCTGTTGATGATACCCTAGTTGATCAGTTCCATTATCAGATGGCTTATACGAAGGCAGCTGAGCAGCGTCCACCAGTTTAAATACATATTCAAGTGTTCGAGGGACGAGGCCTGGATTGTTCACCGTGCCCATCAATGTATAGTTTTCTCCAGAGCCCAATGCGCCATAAGTGAGAAGTGTGAAACTATTTCCTTCAACCAGTTTCTTCAAGTTTTCTTTGACCACTTCATCAAATATTTTCTGAAAACAAGTACCGTGGTACACTCAGCTTATAAATATTTTTGTTATTTTTTTAAGGAAAGAAGTTAAAAATGTTGGCTTATTAAAATTTTCTTATTAGGTATTTTGATCATTAATAAGATATGCATATAAAATAATTTTTAACTATCTACACTTATTAAGACAAGCGGGGGGATTGTCCCAATATTCAATCACTTATATATTATTTTATAATTTAAATTTAACACACTTTATGCCAACCACTTTTTTCAACACAAGTATTGACTTCACTAGTTACAATAACATTACCTACTTACTTTTTGTGTGCATTCAGCATCAAATATCTTGGAAAATTTATACATTCTTGATACATTATGATGAGTACAACTTCCGTGACCAGCTGTAGCGGTGTCCAGTGATGCTACCAGGCACTTATCTGATCTCAATTGATACATATCATTAGGCCCTTCATACGGTTTCATACGCAAGTACACCTGCACTAATTCTTGCTCTTCCAGCTCTGAATCTTCCTCGAATAATTCCAATAGGTTTGTACCCTTCGGTGGACGTGGTTGCTCCATTGTTTATCGATAATATTTTTATAAAAGTTGAAACAATTATTGTATTTGAAGAACTTATTTTATTCTTACAATTCAGATTTCGGTTACATTACAATACAAGCCCAACGGATCTTTCGAACTTAAACTTTTTTTAAATATTTTGACGTTTGAAGTTTGTGGGGACCGGTTAATGCCCGACCACGGAATGCCCACCCCAGAACTTCATGTACAAACAAACCTTTTTATTTGTACATGAAGTTCTGGGGTGGGCATTCCGTGGTCGGGCATTAACCGCACCCTGGTGTGCGTGTTGTTGGTTGTTGATTATTTATTTATTTTCATAAATTCAAAGCTTAAAACTGAAATGGATGATGAAAAAAAAGTGGACCGTAAAAGAAAGCGCTTTGCCGCACGCTTAAAGAGTTCCAGATATATTATTTGCACAGATACACCTGGACCGGTAGGTTATTTATTTTTAATGAAGCTATATCCTATTGGTTAATTTTCCTCGCTTTCCAAATAAACTTTTTATTTTACCTGTATGTGTATTTACCTTCAGAATATAATTCTGTGCAATGCTGGCCGAGCTACAGGTTACGGGAAAGAAGATTTAATTCAACTCTTTGAAGCTCTAGACTTGGGTATTAAAATCCCTAAGTTTATTGCAGAGAAATCTGAAACATACTCCTTTCTGGTGTTTCAAGGAACTAAAGATGCGGCGTCTTTCTTCAAGGCATGCAATGGCAGAGTTTTATCTGAGAAGTTTAAATCACCCATGTATTTGAACTATGTTGAAAAAGGTCATCATTGTTGTGTCTAAAATTTTCATGCTTTTCTTGATATAGAGTTATATATTAAATTAATTTACTATGCATTCCAGATTCTATTCCGAACTTAGAAATAATATGCACCCATGAAAATCCAAAAGGATTAACTATTCTTGAAAACTTCATCACTAATGATGAAGAAGAATCTTTTTTAAAAAAGTTTGATTTTATTGAAGACAATGTGAGTAATCTAAAGAACCGCCAAGTGAGGCACTATGGTTACGCCTTCAGATATGGGAGTAATGATGTGGATTTGGAGAAGCCTTTGTCTGAGAAGATTCCACCTGAATGTGATATTTTGTGGAAGAGGCTGGAGGAAAATGGATTTAGTTTGGGAAATCCTGATCAACTCACTGTGAATAAATACAGCCCTGGCCATGGTAAGAAAGCTCAGATTTATCTTATTATATCTTCTTCTTATAGTGCCTCTCCATTACTGAAGGTCGGCAGTCATCTTTTTAAACTTTTCCTTATCCAGGGCTAGCCTGAATAGGTCTTCTGCCTTCTTTATGCCCATCCATTGCCTGATATTAAGAAGCCAGGAAGTTTTCCTTTAACCAACAGCCCTCTTGCCTGGTATTTTCCCCATCATAATTGTTTGCAGCAGTTGATAATGGTCTTATTATATTGATATAGATTTTTTACTATATAATACTTGTATGTTATTCAAATTCTGATTTATTTACAAAATTTATACCTACATATTGATTTCCGACACATAACTTTTTGTAAATAAATGTAATTAAATAATGAATATTACATTTGTCTTAGAAGTAGAGTTTGCTTTGACTTCAATATAATCAAGATTTGATTATTTGTAAGTAACCTAAAAATGTAAAAAATTAAATATTATATCAGTCTGGGTTTTTTTTCTTTTCAAATATTAGGGTATCTTGCAATCTATCTTAGACTTCTAAAACAAAGGTGTTAAAATTTTAAAATCAATCTAGGTTTTGTAATGTTAAAAAGATATTGACCACAAAATAAAAAAAAATAAAAATTTGCAAAATACCATAATATTTGATAAGAAAAAAAACCCAACATCTGTTCTCAGGTATACCCTCGCATGTGGACCGACACAGCCCTTTCAATGAGACAATACTATCATTGTCACTAGGATCTGCAGTGGTGATGGACTGGAAGCACCACAGTGGAAAGAGTGTGCCTATTGTGATACCATCCCGAGCCATGGTTGTTATGCAGGGAGAAGCTAGGTCTGTATTTAATGTTAATTCTCTTCTTAATCTTATAATAATGGTGTTACCTGTGTTTTATGAATTTAGCCCCGGTAACAACGTATTTTACCGCGGGAAAATAACTGGCTATCTAACAGTGAAAGACTTATTCAAATTGGACCAGTACTTCCTGAGATAATCTAACAAACAAATGATAAAAAAAAACAACTAGGCTTTATAATATTAGTAAGTATAGACAGGCATTTCAAAACATGTTCCACTGAAAAGATGTAGTCAAACTTCTCTATATAAATTAATTTTAACAATTCGAACCTGACACAAACAAGGCAATAAGATTACCTTGAAAATTATTGTATGGATGGTTTGATTATTGTAATTTATGGTATTGTTTCATGGTTTTCAGGTATGACTGGCAACATGGTATCCAGAATACCAATACAGATCCTATTATCGAGCAAAGAATAGACCAACAGACACAAAAGATGATTAAAGTTATCACAAATGATACAAGGCCAAGGGATACCAGGATATCGCTTACATTCAGGTATGTTAGAGATTTTATAAATAAGCGCTATTTTCCTTTTTTTTGCGCTATTTGACTTTCCTGTGCTTTCCTATTGGTGGATGCAATTAGCAGCCAATCGGAATAATTGATCATGGAATAATTGTGTTGGTGGACGTACGACGCGGCGATTTCCGATCCGTGGTCTCCATTCCTTCATTCGAAACTTGGCCCAAACTGCCATCCGTTCGAGCTACTTGGCCTGCCCACTGCCACATCAGCAAACTTATCCGGGTGACCCTCGTTTTCATACGGATCTGATTCGATCCCGCAGAGAAACCACGAGCATAGCTCCCACTAAAGCCGCAATTCTCTATTCAGTAATTGCTAGTAGTTTGCCCGAAATACGGCTAGTGCTGCAGTAGGTTAAAGTAAGAGGGGAGGAGCATGCCGCTTTAGTATTTGCGAGAGATTTTTTTTTTTTTATTATTGATAAGCCTTCATTTGACACAATCTTACCTGATGTAAAGTGAAGATGTGGTCTAAGATGGAGCATGAAGGCCTAGAACCTAGAACGCGTTACGTAACGGAGCCGTTCCCCCATAAAAAAATATTGCTATAAAACTAATCTCTTAAAGTAATTCAATGATTAATATTTTTTGTTATTATTATGCTCAATTTTGTGTAGATGGACTAGAAGAGGCCCTTGTGAGTGCGGGTTCAAAGCCCTCTGCGACCGCGGCGGGCCAGCACAAACAGAATTAGACGATAGTGCCGCCTGTACTTTAGAGGAGCTACATGTGCATCAGGTAAACTTATAGGCTTGGCTTTAGAATTTAGCCGCAGGATTTTGGGGGTGCTGATGCTCGATTTAAGATGGCATTGGTTTCCCCTTTCCAAAAATACCAGCCACTCACCGCGGAGATGCGTACTAACCGATTTTTAAGAAATATGTTTAAGAACAAAACACACCTTAAAAAAAAATCTGAACTGAAATCATTTCATCCGTTCGGGAGCTACGATGTCCCAGACAGACAGACACGTCAAACTTATAACACCCCTTCTTTTTTGGTCGGGGGTTAAAAAAAGTATTCTGTTACTACGTCCAAATATACTGATCACAAATTTTTTGCTTAATCATTCCATAAAAACGAAAAGAGATAAAGAGCTTTAAACTATTCTATTCCAAAGTCCCGGAGGACCTTGTGACGTCACCGCAAGTAATAAATTGTACATTGTCGTGACGTACTGGAAAATCGCAATGCACTTTATCGTCTTCATTTTTCGTTTATAAGAAGCGCAATAACTCACCTTTCATACAAAAAAAACTAAATTGAAATCGCTCCATCCGTTCGGGAGCTATAATGTCCCAGACAGACAGACACGTCAAACTTATAACACCCCTTCTTTTTTGGTCGGGGGTTAAAAAAAGATATGATGTGAACTCGCATTACAGCTTTACAGCTGGTCCTATTTAATCGGAGTGTTTAAATACACGTTATTTGATGCCAGGTGGTTTATTCGCACCTATGTATACTCCCTACAGGTGTACGAACAGATAGCGGACCACTTCAGCAGCACCCGGCACACGGCCTGGCCGCGCGTGGTGCATTTCTGCAGAAATATCTCACTCGGTGACGTACTGCTCGACCTCGGCGCCGGGAACGGCAAGAACGTGCAGCGTAGAACAGACATATTACAGGTATGTACACGTATCTATACTCGAGGTGTACAATAACTTAACAGACTTATAATAATGCACGCACTGACACTATCAGAATGGACAGAGGAATGATCCCTTTCGTCACTTGTTGAGGACTCTCGAGCAGATGCAAGGTTGATTTTTGAACACGTCTTATTTAGGTACTTACCTCTTCCCTCATTCCACAAAAACGGACTCGGTGTTTGAAGACCCATCATTGTATGATAGTTACAGAATATACTAAACCGTAAGGACCAATAAGTTTTGTCTACTTCTCTTCTCGTTAATATTAGACTACCCACATCCACGCTTTTTGTCGGTAAAACGTTTAAGTTATCTTTTCATTATTCCAGATAGCAGGAGAACGCAGTATGGGTCTACTGCTAGAATGTTCTTTACACACGCGTTCAATCGCGGGCGCGTCCTGCGTTCGGTTAGACCTCTTGAACGCACCGCTGAGGGACGCTTGTGCCGACGCCGTCATTTGCATTGCGGTCGTACATCACATGAGCACTAAGGTAACGGATATTGTTATATTACCTACATGTTGATTATTGCGGGCGCGTCTTGCATTCGGTTAGATATCTTTATCGCAACGCTGAGAGACGCACGTGCGCCGTAATTTGCATTGCGTTCATCTAATGCCTGAGGCTGCGTTACGTGGGCGCAGGCATTCACCAACTCGCACTTGGCCAGCGTGGTAAATAAAAGGCTAATCTCTCTCGTCAAGAGAGAAGTCCCTGTGTCTCACCAGTGGGAACGTATCCCTTAAGTCTTCTTATCACATCCCATCTTATAGTAAGTTACGGCAGAGGACATGTGCGGCAACATTCTAAAGCCATTTCTCGCAGCTCTATATATTTAAATATATAAATTTACGTTCCAGGCTCGAAGACTACAAGCAATATCAACCATCCACCGTGTATTGAGACAGTCAGGCAGAGCGCTTATCACCGTCTGGGCGAAAGACCAATCTCGCTCCAACTATCTCGCAAAGAACAAAGTCGCCAGTCCCAACGAACAAGTCAACATCAACGGAGTTACATTGCATGTTCATGAGAATAGAACACAGTTCCAACATGAGGACCTACTCGTGCCTTGGAAGCTAAATGCTAAGTGCAAGGGTAAAAATAGTAAAGTGAATAAGAAAGAAAGAAGTGATACATCTAAAAATAAGATAGACGGTGAAAGTGACTTGACAAAACCTGGTAAAAACTTAGCAAAAAATTGTGAAAATACAACAATAAGTGATTGTGACTTAACAAAAACTGGTAATATAGAGAACACATTACTAAGGTTCTATCACGTTTTTGAAGAAGGTGAATTAGATGAATTGTGTAAGGAAATAGGATTCGTTATAGAAGAAACATTCTACGAGGAGGGAAACTGGTGTGTTATATGTAAGAAATTATGACCATTTATATCGAAATAATATTTTATTATACAAATATATATTTTGTTACAATATATTGTTGAATATGTTACAACCGACCAGTTAAGTTTTTAACTATCAAAGCACAAACTAAGACGTTCAGTTAACACATTTTGTACTCTTTTTTTATCAATTTGCAATAAAGTTGCTAAAAAATTATAAAATCATTTAAAAAATAACAACGAAGGATAAGAACAAACATGATCAAAACAAACCACGTGACTCTTTAGAAAATTAAAAGTAAAAACGCAAAAATAATATTCTTATTCAATGAAACGACTTGAGCGTTGCGATAATAATTTTCTATTCAAGTTCGATTGAGAGCAATCTTCAGGTAAAATTAACTATTCAGGCTTTTTTTTGTCTAACCAGTGGGCGCCATTGTAGGGTCAGGTGCAGAGAAATACTCGTCTACGTCAAAATAATTAAAAATTCATTCAGAAATTATAATTTTTCTTCTTAGTGAAAAGGTTTGTTTAGCAGTACAAGCCATAAGAATAAGTTGTATCGATGTGTCTGTGGTTACGCGATTATATTTATTAATTTGACATATCAGACCTCTCGCTACACTAGCGCCCCTGGCGGCAGATTCGCGGTGGCTCTCACTAACTATTTATTGAGCTGGTCTATGGCTTTATCAGAGCCAATTGCAATAAAGGTATAACTGATATCGTCGATAGATCAGCCAGTACAGCGTCCACGTTTTGTAATGTGTTCACCTGAGAAGAGAAAACAATTGTAGCACATATTTTAAACTTGCATAAAAAAATAATGTTATAGAGCTGTAGCAGTAGGGTTTGGGTAAGACGAGGGTCAAGAGCGTATCTTTGAACAGGTTGCTGCCGTTGTATTTTGGTTTTTATCTTTTGCTGAAATCTGACTAAAATAATCAGACAATTCACACAACATCTAGGCCCCGTGGTAAGATCTAAGCTTGTGTCACGGGTACCATACAGATATACTTAATATATAGACATACATTATATACGTATTTCTTATTATCCATATTAAACACCAGGGAGAAAGTGCTTCCAGAAAATACAAACATTTGACCCCTCGGCGGGAACCGAACCCGCTACCGCCTGCGCCGCAAACGGACGTTCGCCCACCGCGCCACCGAGGCAGACCGAAATATCGTACTTAAAACGTTATTTAAGTCAGTTTTCAGCAATAGATACAATCAATAGAAAGGTCAGTTATACGCAACCTTGCGACGCCAAGGAATAAAGTTCAAGTACCTATACAAAACCGTTACCTGGAATATATTCTCCTTCCGAAAGCTAAGTATCGCCAGCGCTAGCAGCGGCAGTATCTCGAGGCAGTCGTAGCCGAGGACGGCGTCCCACAGCAGCAGCAGCTGGTCCGGCGGCAGGTGGCCGCTGAAGGCGCGCATCAGCCATTTGAACACCACTTGTACGCTGCACGAAGGAACATTTAAGAGTCATGGTGAGGTCAAAACGAGAAAAATAGGATAAAGTCTTAAAATTCAGGTCATATCATATTATGTTGCAATTGACTAACAAATAATAATCATTAATAGTATTCATAATTATAGAATAATAATAACATACATAGGTATGTTGCTTGCCTAGCGTGATGCGATGAAAAATAAAAACTGACTCGGTGTTTTAAGGGAGTTTAGAAAACCATCAATGTATGCCAGTTGTATATTTTTTATTTTTTTTATGTTAGATAAGCCTTCATTTGACCACAATCTCACCTGATGTAAAGTGACGATGTGGTCTAAGATGGGGCGTGAAGACCTAGAAGGTACGAAACACGAAAAAATCGCTTCACGCACTGGCCCAGCCCGGAGGGTGGTGACAAGCCGCGGCCGAAGCCTACCACCAGAGACTGTTCTTAGCACCACCCGGAGGCCACGTGTAAGGATTCAGAATATCCTAATAATAATAAAATTTTCTTTGACTTTTTTCAAGCTAATGTAAGTACTTACGGATTTACATTGATGTTCCTAAAGTGTATCCAGAGGAGGGGCTCGTTAGCTTCTAAAAGCCTTTCGTACAAAAGGCACAGTGAAACTATACCCTGAAATAAACATGCAAAAGGGTAAACAAATGTGTTACTGTGTCATAATAATTTCTTATAGTATTTTAATTCTAAATTATAAATAGACACACCCGTTTTCAACTAAAACTACCGGCCTCAAATGTCGCGATTACAAATTTGATAGAAGTTGAGTCGAAAACCGACTTTATGTCGGTTACAAAAATCATGTCATAAATTTAAAATTAAAATTGAAGAAAAACCCCCGATTCTAATGCTATAATTTCCTTAAACGTAAAACAACATAATATTATGTAATGTGGACGCAATGCGCTTTCATTTGATACCCCACACTAGTATATTTGCAGTTTTCCTTACCTACTCTCACCCCCATAACTTTTAAACGGCACAACCGATTTTCATGAAACATGTCTAAGAACACTCGCGCCAGACTCACCTTTCATACAAAAAAAAACTAAATTGAAATCGCTCCCTCCGTTCAGGAGCTATGGTGACACAGACAGACAGACAGAGACACACAGACAGACAGACACGTCAAACTTATAACACCCCTCTTTTTTGGTCGGGGGTTAAAAATCAAGGAGAAAATCATATCTACACTACATGAAAATAATAATAATGTAGAATAATATATAATAATATTATCTCCCTCTTTGAAGCCGGTTGAAAATATCAAATCATGTATATAAAATGGTACTTGCCTGCGGGTGCGTAGATATGTAATGCAGCCGGTGCCAGTATCTGATGTAAAAGGCTCTGAATGTGTAGTACAGCTGCACTGGGTCGTCATACAGATAGCAGAACGGTGTCGCTGAGAATAAATAACAATTACCTACTCTTATTTATTGCCACTGCTGAATTTATTGTTGGAAATAATTGTTGGGCGGCTGAAGATTTTTTTTAGGGGCGGCTGAAGTTTTTTTTTAAATATAAAGATGACTTTTGTGCGAGTGTAATCGGACAGTGTTTCATGAAAAGTCGGTTGAGCCCTTTAAAAATTATAGGGGGGGGGTGAAAGTGCAGATGAAGAACCGAATTTCTGCAAGTATATTTGCAGAAATTCGGTTCGAGTGGGGTCTCAAATAAAAGCGCATTACGTGCAAATCACAAAATAATATGAATTTTTACTTTTATGGAAACTAAGGTGTTTTTTATTTTAAATTTAGATTATTTCGAGTGTGCGACGGGCTCACCAAAATTAAATGCTCGAGTTACTCATACGGCGGTATATAATCCATAGTGGTGATTCAAGCCATTGTTTATTTTATTTATTTTTACATGTTTACTAGCTGCCCGCCCCGGCTTCGCACGGTCATTATTAAGCTTCAAAATGTCTACATTTAAGTTAGAACACGTATGTAAGGGAAAAAGAAAAAGGCAGTTTTTAGAGTTTTCTCGCCGTAAGACCCAAACCTGGACATCTACGCACATAAAAAAAATTGGTCCAGGAGTTGAGTTATGAGCTTACCAACCAATTTTACAATTCATTTTTATA
Organism: Gymnoscelis rufifasciata; assembly: GCA_929108375.1. Taxonomy (NCBI): domain Eukaryota; kingdom Metazoa; phylum Arthropoda; class Insecta; order Lepidoptera; family Geometridae; genus Gymnoscelis; species Gymnoscelis rufifasciata. The sequence goes on along the minus strand of OV815302.1, from coordinate 1,639,942 downwards.
TTATAAGAAGATTTACAGCCATAGTAAATGTATTTTTATGAAAGCCAATTATCGCGGTCGCTGAGGTCGAAAACGGCCAAGACTACTACATACATAACAAGATTAGGACTACCAACATGTTCGATGGTTTGCTGTGTATCAACACGCAAGTTACAGTTAGTTAGTTAGGGGGGGGGCCTGATTTTCCGCACTTAGACTCAAAGGTGGTCCATTGTGCGTGGAGTGGGGCGCTAGTGTAACCTCACCATACATAGTGAACCCGTGGAAGGGTATGACCCCGCTGGGGGGGAACACGGTGGAGGCGTCGGGCGCCGCGCCCCGGCCCTTCACGAGCACCGTGAGCGGGTTGCCGATGCAGCCCTGCAGGTGCTGCAGGATCTCGCAGTCGCGGGAGAAACAGAGCATCACCTGAAATGAGGTTGTAACATTGCTTGCAAAAGACAGAACTGATGATAACTTAGAAAGCGTCTGTCTCATATATCTCCGTCTCAATACGGCTAGCGCTGTGGGTTAGAGTGAGGCAGTAGGAGCTCGCTTACTGCTAAATCGCCAATGTATACGTAAGATAACAGAATGGGAAATGGCGCCATAACACGTTACTTAAAAAAGCGGTAAACCTTTCGATACGCTATCAGTATCAGATAAAAAAAATGTTTTATTTAAATCACACCAGTAGCTTTTCTCAGTACCTAAGTTTATAGTTTGATTAATTATTGATTCTTTGCAATTTTAATTGGTATTATATTAATGGATCAAAGACTAGACTATTCCTACCTAGTAGTAAAGTATGCTTGTTTGCTAAAAATGTTAAAATTAGGAATCCCCGTGTAGAAATTTAAGTGAGACAGTTTGTTTGACAAAATTCGTTGAAAATTCATTCGTCACAGAATATGGTAAATATAACAACAATGGTTACAAACGTACAGGGGAATCGTTGGGCCCGGCAAAAAGTATATTTATCAGCGCGTTATTGTGGAACGCGCTATTTTGTGCCTAAACATTTAAACAACTTGTTATGATTCAAAAATGTTTAGGCACAAACTAAATTCATTATAGTAATCACCTGATAAAGTAGATCTTCAAACACGAAGTACTGGTCGTCATTGGACGCGGTCAGCTGCACGTCCTTGAATATCAGCTTGTCTATCATCAGGTCCACTTCGAGCACGCTTTTCTTCAGCTGATTGAAGTATGAAATTTGCTGTAAATCAGAAAAAATCGAGTTAAGAAATATTTTTAACCCCCGACCAAAAAAGGGGTTTTATAAGACGTGTCTGTCTGTCTGTTACATTATAGCTCCCGAACGGATGGAGCGATTTCAATTTAGTTTTTTTGTATGAAAGGTGAGTTTGGCCCGGCTGTTCTTAGACATGTTTCATGAAAATCGGTTGTGCCGTTTTAATGTTATGGGGGTGAGAGTGGGGAAGGAAAACCGAAAATCTGCAAATATACTAGTGTGGGGTATCAAATGAAAGCGCATCGCGTCCACATTACATAATATTATATTGTTTTACATTTAAGGAAATTATTAGCATTGAAATCGAGGGTTTTTCTTAAATTTTAATTTTAGATTTATTATAGAAAGTAAGGCTATGCCCAGCGCTAGGAAAGCGCTAAATTAAGCATATCTCTTCCAAGTTAATTGGGTATACCTACATTAGAAGGTACCTACTTAAATTAGAAGAATGACAGAACTTTGCCTGCTAGCCGTTCTCTTGCGCCCAAACAAAACCCGCAGACCACTCTTGAGAAACACTGCGATCGTGTTTGCTTTGCAACAGAATCGTAGATATGTGGTTTTTGACCACAAAGATGGCATCGCGACTGTACCTCTATAATATTAATATTTAACCTACCTATTTTATAGCAGTTTTAAATTAAGATTCAAGATTCTTTATTGATAACATAGGTTACAGGTCAGGTTTGTATAAAGGTATGTTCTTAAAGTGTATTTGTAAAAATAAAAATTGTCACTTAAAAATAGATTATGTTTCATTTATAAAAATGATAGATTATAATAAAAAGTCATCATAGCGATAGAAACATTGCTCGATAAGCCATTTCTTAAGTTTAAGTTTAAACAATTTTTCAGTTGGAGCCTGCTTAATTGAGTCCGGTATCCGATTAAAAACCTTTGGAGCCATAACATGAGTTAACTTAGACGATTTCGTTAGCGTACGCTGCAGAGACCTCAGTTTGTGCTTATGGCGTGTCTGGTAGGCATGGTCATCATGAGTTGCGTAGGTGTCTCTATTGTTCCTCACGTATACTGCTACTTGGTAGATGGTAAGGCAAGTTAAGGTGAGTATTCCTAGCGTCTTAAAGTAAGGCCTGACGGACACGTCACTCCTGATGTGCGCTATCACGCGTACTGCCCTTTTCTGCATACGGAACGCGCGCTCCCAGTCGGCAGCGCGCGCCCACAGCTCGGCGCCGTACTGCAGCAGCGAGTGTACCGTCGCGAAGTAGCAGGCTCTCACGGCTTCAGGCGACACCACACGACTCACGCGTCCTAGCGCGTAACACGCGCTCCCCAGCCTGCCACAAAGCACATCTATATGTTTCGTCCACTGCAACCCTCGGTCGATTTGAAACCCTAGGAACCCTGTGCACTCAACTTGTCCGATCGGGTTTCCTTCTATTCTTACACTTAGATTCCGTACTGGTTTACCCGATAGTTGAAAATGTATAAAATGGGTCTTTTTTAAGTTAAGTGCAAGTCCGTTTACCGTAAACCAGTTAGCTAGCTGTGTCGCCGCGGCATTTAAGCGATTTTCGAGTGCGGCCAAAGTCGGTGCAGTGACCACTGCGGCCACGTCATCTGCATACATGAGGACCTCGGCTTCAGTGACTGCTTCAGGTAGATCGTTAAGCAATAATGAAAATAATATGTTTGAAACCGAGGATCCTTGGGCCACGCCCATTTGTGTATTTAAGGGGTCTGATGTTATACCACCTCCTTTCACAACCTGGGTCCTGTCTCGCATCATACCGGTGAGTAACCGGAAAGGTGAACCGTCAATGCCGTAGTGTAATTCAATTCGAGTCTTGTTTGATATATATCGTATCTAAGAAGATATTGTCAACAACATGGTTGCAAATAACAAATTTGAACTTTGCATCAAAGCTAAGGCGACAGTTTCGCTGCAAGAAGTAGCGGCCCGCCGCCCATGCGTTACATAGGTATCTACCGCAAACGCATAGGACTACCCTGCGTTTTCAACTGCGAGCACATCGGCTCAAATCATGGCTTGTATAACGCACGGACGCACCTGCGTCTACACCAGTGAATGGAGCACCTACGCCCAGGTGCTCCAATCAAGGTTGTCAGGTAGAGATCGCTTTTGATCGATAAGACCGCCAATTGTCACATAATGTTAAGAATATTTTTATGTTTGTGTTTTTATTGTGTGCGCGCTATAAAGAATTATTTATATATAAAATTCTCGCGTCACAATGTTCCTTCCCGTACTCCTCCGAAACGGCTTGACTGATTCTCATGAAATTTTCTGAGCGTATTGAGTAGGTCTGAGATAAAAAGGCCATCTATTTTTAATTCTGCAAAACAACGTTTGCTGGGGCCAGCTAGTTATTTATATATGTTATGCCGCACGGGCAATTTAGTTTTATTAATTTTAATTTCACAGGTCCATTTGTCCATGTAGGCTGTTATGCTTTTTTTTTGTTTTGTTATTTTATTTTGACGTGTCTAAGTTATGCAATGGAAATAAATGATTTTGTATCTTGTATCTATGTGCTTCTTTGGAACTAAGCACATGATGGAACTAAGCACATGAACACTAAAAAAAACAATGAGGGAAATGATCATTGGACCAATTCCCTAAACGACATAAAACATCACATCTGCTTATAGACTAAGGACTGATTGCAGATAAAATAAGAACAAAAAAAAAGAAAGACTTTGACTTTGACGTTGATTTTGAGTTCGGGGGGGGGGGGACGCACCTGCTTGTGCACCTGCGCGCCGAGCACCTGCGCCCAGAGCGCGGGGCGCAGCGCGTGCGGGCTGCCGCGCTTGAGGAACTCCTGCGCGACGGGCGCGTAGCCCAGCGCCGCCACGCGCAGCCCGAGCGCGCCCCGCGCACCCTCGTCCGCCGACGGGCTCACGCCGGCCCCCTGGCCGTCGCCGGTGCTCCATTCCGTGTATACTTTCCTCTGGAAGAGAGAACACAATTTATTGAATTGATAAGTGTAGTTACCTATATTATTATTTTTTTTTTGATATAATACTCGTGTCACAGTTTTCGTTGCCATACTCCTCCGGAACGGCATGACCGATTCTCATGAAATTTTGTGAGCATATTGAGTAGGTCTGAGAATCGGCCAACATCTATTTTTCATTTTGCATTACAACGTTTTCTGGGGTCAGCTAGTTTAAGTATAGATTAAATGTAATGAGACGAGTCTTGGAAGTTGGAACTCACCAATTCACTTAGAGTCTTGACTTGTAGAGGCAAATGTGCAAATTCCCATTTTGGCTCGTCGCTGAAAAATAAATTACACAGTTTGGTAGTTATTTGCCGGTATTTAAAATGCTTGAGGAAAAATGTAACTCGGTTTTCCCTATTTTTGTATTCCTCACTATGTTTGATTGTTGAAGTGAAACTTTTTTAGATTTCAAACCGGATGCAACGGAAAAAACGACAGGCAAGCCAATCTTAAACGCTAACAAGGTTAAGCAACATTGCGCGACGCCAGTACTTGGATGGGTGACCAACAAAATCTTTTTGCAATGTATTTTATTTGTTTTTTTTTATTCATCTCATTCTTTTGTCGATTTACTGAAGTTTCACTTCTATCGTATGTGAATCGCACACACACCTTTTTTTATTATAATGTTACTTACTCTTTTGTGTAAGGAACATAACCGGATAACGTCAGTAAAACTTCTAGAAAGTCTTTAGGCGCGTAAACGGGCCTGTATTTTGTTAAATCTGTAAAAATAAACTTAACGTTAAATCATCATCATCATCATTTCAACTGTAGGACCTTCACTGCTCCTCCTCCTCCTCCTCTTCTCTGCTCAAAAGCATCCCTTATAGACTACAGTTATTCCGGTCGGAAGCGACTTGCAACCGTCAACCAGCAGTTTTTACTAATCCTCCCATCTCGTTGTTGGACGTCCGACGCTGCGTTTCCTACTCCGCGGTCTCCATTTGAGAACATGTCGGCCCCATTTACAACTGCCATTTATCTAGTTGACCATGTCGGCTTTTTATTTATTTATTGAGCTTCCCACAGCCGAACGCATCAATCTTAATTAAAAACTTAAATAATAATTAGGTTCATTGTGATCTGCTACAAATAGCTCCATCTGTGACATTTAAATTAAAATTTTACAAGAGTTGGCAATGCAAAATACTTCAGCTTAGAAAATAGAGTTAATAGGTAAATGTTAACAAAATAAAATACCCTCGCTCTCTTACATGTATTTTCATGACTGATGCGATCTCGTGGAGAAACCCTATTCGTAACTTGTTGAGCGACTCGGAGCCTATTTATTCACCTTCAGTGAAACTTAAGGGTCGTTAGGAACAACTCAAATAAAAATTGTTGTAGAACCTGAACACTCTCTGCTTGGCAAGACCCTGCGTGGCCAAATATTAGTAAGATATGTAGATATATAAGTTACATCACCTATGCTGTATAGTGTGCTAAGTTCATTCCATTTCTCAGACAACTCCTCATATTCGCTCTGAGCTCTGATCTTCGCTAAAGAAGTCTCTAAATCAGAGCACATGGAGTTCAATGATTTGTGGATCCGCTTCTCCCACTGAGCACTGGCTTTGAGCAGAGACGTTAGTGGGTCAAGCTTCTGAAAAACAATTATATTATTTATACATATTTTACAGTAGTTCATCAATGAGGGAGGCCTATGCCCAGTAGTGAACGAACTACGGCTGACATTTTCCATCATTTTTTTTTTCATTTTGATCTGTTACGGAAACTGCCGCCAAAAAGGTGATTAAGCACCCCTATTTGCAACCCCTCTGCTTGGACACAGGGACTTCTTAATGATAGAGATTATGCCGAAGGCCAAGTGCTGGTTGTGACCGTCACACTTTCTATTAAACTCTTCAAATTTCTCAGTAAACGCCGGTTCACCGTTTAAGCATGTGTTTTTAAAGCACACATAAATTTCAAGAAGAACAAAACCTGAGGTGCGCGGTCGATTTTGAACAAGCGAGGATCGGACTTAAAGTGGAACATGCATCACTTAACCAATGGGGCTTTTTTTAAAAGGAAACGCGAGGCAGCCGCGCCGGCCGTTTCGATTCTTGTTGAAGTTCTGAGGACATTTAAGTTTGTTTCATAAGAGGTGTCTTAAAAACTGGAGGGTTTTGACTACTTGTAAATTAATTATTGATGATTAATTTAAACACGTCAAAATTACATTTTTAACAGGTCTCTCAGACTTCTTCGGGGTTTTGTCAGAGCTTTAATTGTTTCCACGCGGCCGCACAACTTGGGAGGAGGTATCCTAAGCGGCCGCGAAGTACGAGTTAAGAAATCGGTATTCTCATACCGATTTTTTACTCGTACTTTTTACGTTGGACTCTTACAACACCTACGATTCATTATGTTAAATTATTACCTAGGATTAATTAGATTTTGTAATATAATTTTATTCCAATACAGTGCCAATTAATTCTAAATTGAATAAAGTTTTATGAATTACAAGCTGACCGCAGTAAACGTTATTTACAAAATGAAAAAAAATAATTTAAATCGGTTCATAAACGACGAAGTTATCCGCGGACATACACAAAAAATATATATATTATATATATAAATAAGCTGGTAGATGGCTTCTTCGGACTACATTTACTCATTCACCTAGCCGTGTACGTGGCCACTTCTTATTTTTTTTAACAATTTTGCAAACAAATCAAAACTGATAGACAGACAGACAGACACATCAAACAAGGGGTGTTATATAGGGGTGTCTGTCTTTTTTGGTCGGGGGTTAAAAAAAGAAAAGAGTTAGGTAGGTACTTACGTTTTGTTTACTTTGTGTTCTCACCCAATGAAAAACAGTGTTCCTCAGTTTAGTATCCAAACCCTTTTCCTTCATTGCTTGTTGCACGGTTTGTCTGAAATCCTCTTTCTTTACATTTGGTGAAGAAACTAATTTCTAAAAGAGAATGTAACTTGATAGTTAGTAAACAACATTTAAAAACTCGAAGTATCAACTTAATTAAGTCACTTGCCTGAACATCACTGTAAAACGATTTGTATATTGAAAGGTTTTTGATTTCTTCGGCTAATTTTATCGCAGTTTGATGGATAGCATCTTCTTTTAAACCTTCCATACCCAGATGATAATTCTACACCAATTTAGTAAATATAAAATAACAGACGCAACTGTGTTTACTATTTTTAGGAAATTTCATTGTACATGAGTGAAATGACACAGTTGCTTTGGAAACCGAAAACAATTTCCAGGCAGTCGTAGATTATAGTTTATTTGCTGTAGGTACTGAAAAGGAAGTTGCTTTTTATTCTTCCATTGAAGTTAATAATAAATGAGTATTTATATATTTGTATAGTTTTTAAAAACTATACATAGTAACATTGTCTTATATTTTAAAATTTCCCGGATTTTAGATTGAATGAAAATCCATAGACAAACTCGACATAAAAGGGAACCGATTGGCAACCTAGAACAGCTGAGTTGGCTGTCAAGTGTCAATGTCATACAAAAAAAATGTCAAATTAGTAGTCAGCTGTGTTTTTGTTTGGAAACAAAGAAAGTAATCAGAAAAATGGGAAAAATATTCCTGGATCACATTGGTGGCATGCGTTTGTTCTCCTGTGCATCCTGCGATGTTAATTTGACCAACCGTTCTGAGCTCATAAGCACTAGATTCACTGGGGCGACTGGTAAGTCACATACTACGACGTAATTCCTCTAAACTTTCAAAAATTATAGAACAAAGCTGTATTGATCTCATTTCATTTCACATCGATTTATCAAAATAGCGTTCAACTGAATAACATCTTTTTCACTTTATATTTTTATTTAACTCGTCACTGGCAAACTGACGCTTCAAGCGCAGAGTCCAACTATAAGAAATTGAATTGAATCATTTTACATCTTCATGTTAAGGATATTTAATTTGTGCAATAATTATTTTGTTATTCTTTCTCCTCAGGTCGCGCATTCCTGTTCCACAAAGTAGTGAACCTAGTGTACTCCGAAGTGCAAGATCGGGTGATGCTGACAGGACGCCACATGGTCCGCGATGTGTCCTGCAAGAACTGCGGCACTAAGCTCGGATGGGTCTATGAATTTGCGACTGAAGAAAACCAGAGGTTTGTTCATATTCATCGGAAGCTTCTCTCCATTTGACCTAGTTAAAAACTGTACTGCCAAATTTTAATATTGTAACTTTGTCCCTCCCCATAAAAGAATAAAACTAAGTTTTAACTTTCTAATCTTTTGACATCCATTAACATTATATGATAGAGAATACTTACTGTTAAAAACTTATGCGATTGCCATAGACCTAAGTGGTCATGTGCATGTTTCATGTATGGCTGTAATGTTTGATCATGACTTCTTTATTTATTAGTTAGATCCTGCTCCTATCGGTCCATGAAGGTATAAGCTTTTTAATAAGCCTTATTTTCATTTAAAATGTTTTTTTTTTAGATACAAAGAGGGTCGTGTCATCTTGGAAAGAGCTCTTGTGACAGAAAGTGATGGTCTGGAGGAAATCCCAGGAAATAATGAGGAATAAGATTTCATTGAATTATGACTTCCACATTGGAGGCATTATGTGAAATCATCATTGTATAAGTAGGTCCGTTGGATAGACCTTAACATTATCTCCAAGTACTTGTAGTATGGGTTGTTAGGATAGAACCTGATGTTACTGCTAGAGGGTAAAATCCCCAATTTTTTGTTACATTATTAGGATTCATGATGTATTGCAGTGGTAACCCTCCTCTTGGTACTTCAGAATAGGCAGGGAACATGCTAAGGGAATGCCTGCTCAATAACACAGACATAAATCTTGATATGTTTTGGCGTCAGTGAACTATGCCTTCTACCTTTTTAGAAGTACCTTATTAAAACTTGCTGAGAAAGCTCTGGCAGAAGCTCTAGAATTTTTTTTATATAAATACAGTTGTAAGGCCTTGTACAAGGACCTATAAACTGGATCATAGATTTATTTAGAAAACAGAGTAAAATGCCAATGTGGAAGTAAGAAGAATATTCCTAATAGTCTTCACAGTGGTACAGGTTTTCTCTATTTACTTAGCATTTACGACTATTTTGTTATGTGTTTTAAAAATGGGTTATGATTATGAGGAAATAAATCACCATTAATACAATATCACATTTTATTCATTATTTAAATCATAATATAATAATAACACAACATACATATACCTATTTTATCAGATAACATCAATTTAATGACAGTGTGATTATTTTCAACTCAGTTTCTTAGTTTGGAATAATATTTAAATTAAAATGCCAACAACTTAAGACTGATCAAGCAGTGATGTGTTCATGTAATAATTTTACTTCACTATTTATGTTGTGGTGAAACAGGAAAATAACTTAATAGGCATTTTGTGTTTAAAACATTCACTGCCTGATAAACCTTGGTAAACATATTACACATTGTGGATATCAACATCATTTAGCATACAAACAAATCGTAAAAATATCGCACCATAAAAAATCCTCCCAATAAAAAGCACCTCTAATTATACATTGACAAGAAGCAAACACTAGGTGCTGTATTTATAATCTGTAAAAATATTTATCAACAACTTTGATGAAATAAGCACATTTTTTTTTCATTTGAATCATGAAATCAATTCATCTTAAGCCAATAATTTTCTTTTATCTCATAATTTCTTAATTATTACTTAGGCTTTATGTCAAAAATAAAATTCATTCAAAAGAAATACATTTCTATGATTTTTAAAACCTACCTATATTACATACTACTGGCTGTACTGTACAGCATAAACGAAACAATTTTTTAAACAACAATTCAATCAAATTCTGTTAGGTAAGATATACCCAAAATATACAACATTCATTTTAAAAATCCAATTCGAGATCACATCGAAGTCATACTCTCGACTTTTTGTCGTACTTTATTAAAGCAAATCAGGTCGCCGTAATATTTTATCTTAATTAATTAGTATTTTAACTTGAAAGCTGTAAGGCTTACAAAGGTCTAAATAAAATTTTGCACTTATATTTTATATTTTAGTACGAAAAAGGAGTACCAAAATTCAAAATAGAAGTTACAATAAAAAAAAAACTGATGTAAATGTACTTCTACATACAATACATACTTAAATTTATGTTTTTTAACCAAGCAAACTACCAATATGTTTTGACATTTTTGTTTACTAAAAACGGCGTATTTTATATGCCACTTAAATGGCAAAACAAAATTTAATAGCTAGTTATTTATGTAGGTACTGTTTTTGTGGTAAGCTTTTCTGTATTAATTTGATTATTAATTATTATTATTTTGGTCGATATGTACACAATAACAGTTATTTAAATTACAGAGCTTGTTACAGTTAAAAAAAGATTACATGTGGTGAATGATAACAAGAAATTTATATAAATAGGTTTGTGCCGGAAAATGCATCTAAAGTAATAAAATTCTGAAATACAAGAAGACAATTTATGATAATGAACCAGTGACCAATGACCATATAACAACTAACCTTTTATGAAATAGATACTGTTTAACTATCATAAGAAACAGGTAGTCAAAGAAATCTTTTAATTAGTTAAAAATTCTTCTCGGTTCAAATATCCGCTTCATAAAAATGTCATAGCTGGGTGCGATCGAGCTCTGGGAGAGTCCAGACTTGGTTCCGTTCCCAAACCAACTCTTTGCTTCTCTGTCTCGATAAACTCTAAAACCGCCATGTAAATAAACTTGTACTGGGCTTCGTTTTGCACCATACCGGATCTGTGATCTCGGACCATCTGCACAGTGCGATGTATGTCGATCTCGCAATCGAAGCCTTCCTTTCTGATCTGATCGAGGATCATGTCAATAACGATAAACGTCCCCGTACGGCCTATACCAGCAGAGCAGTGCACGCATACAACCGCATGGGGCGGCGGATTCGGACCCATCATGATCTGCTGCAAGCGATAATTCACGTCCAAAAGAATGTTCAGCACTCGACCCGGTTCGGACGGAACTCCGTGATCCGGCCACGCAGTGAAATGGAAGTGGTATATTGTACGTTTTACGTTTGGCTCATCCTTTTTAGTGACCAGAAAACGTCGCAGTGTGTAATCTGGAGTAGCGGACTCGGACTCATTGTATATGGTGAACTTCTTGATCACGTCTGTTTTATTTAAATCGGGCCAGTATCTTTCGCATTTCACTTTTCCGCGTTCAATTTCTTTTGTTGTCATGATTATAATGCAGACATTTTCTTGCCAAATCATAGACCAAAACTGATAGATTGTGTTTGTAAGACATCCTTGAGTAGCGATGTAAACCTTGTTATAGACGCGTTCTGCGGTATCGTCAGATTCTTCTGCAGATTTTGGTATCGTTGTGTTCACATAATTTGGATTGGATCGAAGTACGTTGGGCTCGAATGTGGCCGTGGGTAGAAGCTTCTGCGTGCCGTTTTTGGTGACTTTCTCCTCGGTTACAACGACGCTATGATTCGGAGAGGACTTTTTCGAGTTCCGTTTTGGTGGTGACCCGTTTTCGTCGATGCCATTGTCTTTGTCGCTGCTGTCGATGCTATCACACCGAATGTAGTTGGCATTGATATAATCTGATCCGGGTGGTGCGTCAGGCGGTATATCTCTCAAAATAATACGCGTATGGTCAAAGGGTATAATATTTTTGTACCTGTTTTTCCGAATGTTCTCTGGTTTAGACCCTTCCATTCTGTCAAAAAGTTGTAAATTTTCCATCATTTGAAGGGTTTCAAACTCTTCCCAAAACCCTTGTTTATATGCCATACTTTCAATAGGACCTTCATTCTCCTTTTGTAGTTGTTTAACACGTTTGTGGAAATGTCTGACTTGAATGCGGGTGGCATTGAAGGGTTGAATTAGCCGCAGCACCTCGCCAGTCGTTTCGACCATGGGAAAGCTTCTGTAATGTTCTATGAGGGATACGAGATCTGCGAACTGTTCGCCGCCCCCGACGTCGTACTTATTGTCCTGTCGCCTGATGATCACATGAGTGGTGCGGTCGCGGGTACGTACCGATAAAACGAAGTCACCAGGCTGACGCTGTGATTCACGAACTAAAAACGATCCGTTTTTGCCGTTCTCTAGCATCAATTTTTCAGCCTCTTTCGCAGTCAACTGACCATGGTACCACCGTTCAGTAGTTGGATCGTCGCAGTTTAGCGGTGTTTTAAGTCTGATTATGTTGCCGTTTTTTTCACGAAGCTGGCACTGATTCTCCATATAATATTGCACAAGCTCTGAGAGTGTTGCGAATTTTTCCCCGCCGTACAAATCGAGATATTCCCCATTGTTTTGTATTTTAATGTGCGTGACTTCGCTGCCTCGTCTCACAGAGAGCGTGAAGTCGCCTTTGTGGCTCATACTCGGCCGCGCTAGGAAGTACCCATCATGTCCCCGCTCTATTAATAATTTCTCGGCCTCGACTCCCGTGAGGGAGGGATGAAACCATCTTCTTGTGATCATTTTTAATACTATAAGCACCTAGTTTCACTTAAAATAATATCTACCTCTATGTTTAAATTGCTTTTGCTTTGATGGCCCGCCACATATTCCCACCACACATCTGAAACAAATATAACCAAGTTTTAAACTAAGGTAAATGTATACATACAGAGGTTCCTTTCGATTTTAACTACATAAAAACATCGCCATGCAACCAAAAGATATACCATTTAAGTTACAGCTTACTAAGTCTTCATGTATTGATACGCTCACAGGAATAACAGTACCTAAAACAGCGGCCTGCCAAAACTACAATGAATCCATTCAAGCAAGTCGATAGACATGATGACTACAGAAAAAAAAATAGGTACTCTGTTTAGTTCGTCAGATAGCCCGTCGAAAAATACTGAATACATATTTTATTTATATACATATATTTAGGAGTACATATTTTATTAATATACATTTATTTAGTAGGACGTCCACCAACAAGATGGACGGACGACCTGGTGAAGGTAGCGGGCTCGCGGTGGTTACAAGCTGCTACCGACCGAAGTCACTTCTTTGATTATTATCTGGGGGCACGGCAGTGCCCCCACCAAGTCGAGCAAAAAAGCGTCACGGCCGTACCATCCTTTTCTCGAAGCAATTCAGGCCATTTTCGACCCCCTGTAACTTCGTTGTGGATAAAACTAGAAGACTGAAATTGTTAGTAACCATGCAGGATTGTAAAGACTCGGTATATTTCAAATTTCATTCCATTTGAACCAGTATTTTAAGAATTATAACGGGTGAAATTTCGTAATTTTTTCACACACTGACTGACTCACCGATCATCAAAATTCTAAGGCACTTCTAGCAGACCTAGAAGCTTCAAATTTGGAATATAAGTAGTGTTTGGTGTATGAATCAAGGAAAAACTAAAAAATCTAGAAAAAACCGGTATAGAGGGCGCTGTCGTACCTTTTCTCGAAGCGATTCAGGCCATTTTCGACCCCCCCGTAACTTCGTTGTGGATAAAACTAGAAGACTGAAATTTTCAGTAACCATGCAGGCATTGTAAAGACATGATATATTTTAAATTTCATTCATTTTGAACCAGTATTTTAAGAATTATAACGAGTCAAATTTCTTAATTTTGTCACTCATGGACTCGCCGATCATCAAATTTCTAAGGCACTTCTAGCAGACCTAGAAGCTTCAAATTTGGAATATAAGTAGTGTTTGGTGTATGAATCAAGGAAAAACTAAAAAATCTAGAATAGACCGGTATAGAGGGCGCTGTCGCAACGCCACGTATATACGAAATATGTACTAAAGTAATAACAATGCGAAATATAAATAAATCCAATCTGGACCGGCAAAAAGAAAATTATATATATAAAATTATACATAATATACAATAAGTAGAAGGTACCGAAAAGGAAAAAAGTAGAACTGTCTACAAAATACAAAAAGAAACGTGTGTGTGTGTGCTCATAAAGTAAACAATATCGTTACGCTGCTCTTGCAAAAATAGCTTATAAATAAGTGGGATTCTAGCAATATCAAGTCAAAACAGTACCTAACTTGAAGATTATCTGCTGCAACATAACCTACAACTGATGAACATCACCGGCAAGTCAAAATCTTCTCATAAATCATTGTAGAAACTTTGAAACTGATTTAGAAGAGTCACTCACACTAAGAAAAGGCACTTTTTTGAATTTTAAATCATCCAATAGCATCATTAACAGCATTTTGGAATTATTTTGATACCTGCTTTCACCACAGAATTAAATGACAAATACAGAACCAGCTGAACGACATGACAGTTATCAGTTCGGCACTGACAGCTTGACCTTGTCACTGACATTGACAGGAGCGATCAGAATCCAACCCAATTAGATGTTGCCAACTTAATGTACATTTTTGCACAATTAGGCAAACTACTAATTCACAAAAAATCCTAAGCTAAAAAATAATATTAAATAAAAATGAGCTGCTCTAAGAAAAATAATAATATTACCTACAGACGCGCGAGAACGCAACTAGCAATTGACAACACGAGATCGATGAACGTTTCAGACATGTCAATCGATAACGTTTTGGATGACAGCACTAGTAGCCTACCAGATTTAACACAAGATAACAATGACCAAACCTTCAGCCTTAAGAAAAAAATTGAAATATTGACAATACAACTAAACAGTGCCCATGAAGAAATCGAAAAACTATCATTAGACAATTTAGAATTAAAAAACAAAAACAAAGAACTAATTAAGAAAAATGACCTCTATAAGAAAATTGGTAACAGTCCTTCGCGAATTTTCACTACTCCAGGGAAAAAAATTAAACAAATTACAAAAAAAGACCAGAAAACTCAAACGGAAGTAAGAAATAGGCAAGATACCTCAACTCAAACAGATAAAATTTGCACAAATACAACTATTCTACGAAAACAAACTGAAAGTAAAAGTACACAAAGTGATAAAATTATAACTAAGGATATAGAAACAAATGCTACGATACAAGCTGAAAATCCACACCAGAAATCAAAAATCTGTATTATCTCCAATAAAAAAGAAAACAATGTCCTATCGTCTGCACTGAACCTTTTTGACGAAAAGGATGTCTGCCACTTTCTTGTTCCCAATGCAAATAACAGGTATCTACTGAAAGGACTACAAAATAAGCTTAAGAATTATACAAAGCATGATTTCTGTATTATATTCCTAGATAGTGAAGATCTTACTGAACCTAGACACACTATCGAAATAATAAATTATATTCACAGAACTTTACATGCCATTACACAAACAAATATCATACTATGCACACCGACTTATCTTTATGGATCACAATTTGACACTTTAAATGGACATATTTATAATTTTAATAACCTACTCCTAAAAGACATAGAAAAATATAAATATGCGTACCTGGTTGATACGAACCATTGTTTGACTTATAACTATAGTAATTTTCATAAACTATCGGGAAAAGTAAACAACGCAGGTTTTCGTACTATTCTTAAGCACATCATAGACAATATGGAAATAATGGATAGCACTGTTTACTCAAGGGAAGCCGTCTATACAACTGTAGAAATAATCAAAACTAAACAGAACTTAGAAACACAGTTTTTTCTCTAATACGCATCTATCTGTTCTACACCAAAACATAGCAGGACTTTTGAACAAAGCAGACCTATTGACTATCTGTTTAGATGATATCAAAGACCGTAATATTATAATTGACATAATCTGCATCACGGAACACTTCATCATGGAGGGGCAAGAAGAATACCTGGTAGTTCAGAACTACAGTCTGGCCGCGTCATTCTGCAGAAAAGAGAGCAAGCGAGGAGGAGCGTGTATTCTGATACACAACAAGCATACTCAATGGGTAGAGTTAGTAACATTAAGATCTTATTCTATAACTGGTATTTTTGAATGCTGTGGGATAGAATTGATACCATATAACATAGCTATTTTATGTGTTTATAGGACCCCTAAATTAAGTAATTTTGACATTTTTATTAATAATTTTCAAAAGGTATTACATGAATTATCAAAAAAACGTTATGAAAATATAATAATAGCGGGTGACTTTAATATCGACATTTTAAAACGAAACAATATAACCCTTGACTTTGAATGTTTACTTCTTAATTACAATTTAAAATTATCTGTTAAACAACCAACAAGACTTCAAAGTATGACATGCATAGATAATTTCGCACATAATTTTAAAAATCGCTGCACAACTGAGGTTTTAGAATTTGGAATGTCAGATCATACGGCCCAACTAATTAAATGCCCTATAAACAATATATCTGTTCTCAAATACTGGCGCGTAAAAAAACGCGATTACTCTCCTGAGAATGTAAAGAGGTTTGTTATTGCTCTTGAAAGAATGTCGTTTTCGGAGGTATACAGCGAGACAGATCCTAACAAAGCGTATAATATCTTTGTGGAACTATTCAGGTTGTTCTATGACCTTTTTTTCCCCTTTAAACTTTTTACGATAAGGACAACGAAACCAATACGTTGGATTTCACGGGGTATTAAAAGGTGTTGTTGTAAAAAAAGAAATTTATTGTGGCAACTCCGATTGAATCCTACCGATTCAAAAAAACATGAATATAAATTATACAATAAAACACTTAAAAGGATAATTAACTTAACACAAAAAGCACAAAACAATTATAAAATTAATATGTCAAAGAACAAAACTAAAATCTCTTGGAATATAATAAATAGCACTAGACGCGGTCGTCCAAGGGACTTGATCAGGAAAATTGACATAAATAATAAAATAATTACACATCCAATTGACATTTCAAACGCATTTAATGATTACTTTGTTGACAAGATTACTCCAATTGCAAATTCGGGAAAAAATATTACTTCACTTATAACTCCACATAGAGAATCTATATTTTTTGAACCGTGCATACCCCAAGATGTATTAAAATTAATTAACTCTCTTAATAACACAAATAGCGTGGGTTATGACGGTATTTCAACAAAATCTATTAAATCAGTTGCTGGTAGTATATGTACACCTATCAGTTATATTATTAACTTATGCATAAGTTCAGGTACATTTCCGGATGCCTTGAAGGTATCTATTGTTAAACCTATTCACAAAAAACTAAGCAAAGAATCACTAGAAAATTATAGGCCAATATCTCTTATACCTATTTTCTCTAAAATAATTGAAAAATACATATATAACATTGTGTACAACTACTTAGATAAGAAAAACATTCTATGTGATGAACAGAAAGGCTTTCGAAAAAACAAAACAATTAACATGGCATTATATGACTTTCTTAAACCAGTGACTTGCAATGTAGACAAAAGAATTCCTGTGTGCTCTATCTTCTGTGATATGACCCAGGCATTCGATTATGTTAATCACACATTTCTACTTGAGAAACTGCACGCATACGGCATACGAGGTAATTGCCTACAATTAATCAAATCCTATCTAGAAAACAGAATACAATTTACTGAAATAAATAGAATTAATTTTGAAACCAAAATCGAAGAAAATCATTTATCTAGTCAACGCATTGTAAAGTATGGTGTTCCCCAGGGCAGCGTTTTAGGGCCGCTGCTTTTCTTACTATACATTAATGACCTACCCAAAGCGACTGTACAGCCCCTCTCACTTTTTGCTGACGACAGTACAGTAACCATTAGGTGTAATGATATTGACACATATGAAAATGACATAAATTTAGCACTGACATCAATTATAGAATGGTTGGACAATAATAATTTAAAAATCAATGTGAACAAAACAAAAATAATTCATTTCAGACAACGCGATAATGCTGCTATAAATAAAATTGACATACACTACAATCATAATATAATTCAAGACACTGACGTAACTAAATTTCTAGGAATAAATATAGACAAAAAACTGAACTGGAAGGCCCATTTAGAATATTTAAGTAAAAAAATTAATAGTCTAACTTATGTCCTATATAAACTCTCCTCCAGAGTAAATCTAACCGCTCTACTTAGTGCATATCATGGTCTTATCTCTTCCAATCTAAGATATGGTATAATTTTTTGGGGTAATTCGACAGATATCATTAATATCTTGAAATACCAAAAGAAATGTTTAAGAGCCATGTTCAACTTGAAGATGACCGATTCCTGCAAACCATACTTCATCAAACACAAAATTTTAACTGTCCCCTCGTTGTATATCTGTGAAACTGTAACATTTGTAAAGAGTAATCCGAATCTATTTCTTCTTTCTGAAAAGAACAGGAGTAAACGTGATGAATATAAAGTACAAACAGTAAATTGTAAGACCTCTATGATGCGAAAAAGCTTGTTCTGTAATGCTCCATTTGTGTACAACAAATTACCGGAGAGCATAAGAGCATTACCACTCTCATTATTTAAAAATAGGTTAAGGATTATATTGGCCGAAAAATGTTATTATAGTTTAAAAGAATTTATGGACGATAAAAAATTTTGATTTTCATAATTTGCAATTTTTTTGACATTTTTTATTTATAAATTAATTTTCTATTATGGTAATTTCAATTGTAATTAAATTCAATAACGTATGTAACATGACATTGCACGCCATATATTGGTAAAATACATTGTTCTATGTAAGTTATTTAACACCTTTATCCACATGTATTTATGCAATAAAGATACTTTTACTTTTTACTTTACTTTACTTTAATGAGATCCCATCAAAAACAATACTTGTCAAAAAAACCAAGTCGCGCAACTCAGTTGTTCTGCGGTAAAAAGTTGTGAGATCCATGTTTCAATTATTTTGTGCGATGGCCAAGTCTATATATTTTTATAAAACATTCGATTGAGTAGAGACTGAATAAATTAATAACCGACTTGGTATTACATGGATCTCACAACTTTTTACCGCAGAACAACTGAGTTGCGCGACTTGGTTTTTTTGACAAGTATTGTTTTTGATGGGATATAATTTACCCTATTGGATTGTTTACATCTCTACATGAACCATGGTCGTGACCACACCCCAATGCCCGAAACTTAACATACAGGGACAAGGAAGTCCTCACAGTTGAATGGCCGAAGCCAGTCTCTAAGTTGCTTGCGGCTTTTTTCCCCAAAAATGCAGAATCCTAGAGGGGCTCTAGATAATGTTTTTTACCCCCGACCAAAAAAGAGGGGAGTTATAAGTTTGACGTGTCTGTC
This sequence comes from Gymnoscelis rufifasciata, assembly GCA_929108375.1. Classification (NCBI taxonomy): domain Eukaryota; kingdom Metazoa; phylum Arthropoda; class Insecta; order Lepidoptera; family Geometridae; genus Gymnoscelis; species Gymnoscelis rufifasciata. Next base: position 1,620,559 of record OV815302.1, on the reverse strand, counting down.
TGTCTGTAGCACCATAGCTCTCGAACGGATGGAGTGATTTTAATTTAGTTTTTGTATGAAAGGTGAGTTTGGCGCGAGTGTTCTTAGACATGTTTCATGAAAATCGGTTGTGTCGTTTAAAAGTTATGGGGGTGAGAGTGAGTAAGGAAAACCGAAAATCTGCAAATATACTAGTGTGGGGTATCAAATGAAATCGCATCGCGTCCACATTACATAATATTATGTTGTTTTACGTTTAAGGAAATTAAAACATTGGAATCGGGGGTTTTACTTAAATTTTAAATTTAGATTTATTCCTATGAGCGTGCCAATATATAAAGAGTTAGCAAGTCGCAGTTGCTCTGATGCCATGGCAAAAGAAATCCATGTTTGTCCACAATCTAACCTCTGTTCTACATTTATTTATTCAACAACAACAATTGTTACTCTATCGTTACAGGATGTTTCCCAATGCAATAGAGTAACTCAATTTACATTATAATATAATATTAATTTCATTCAATTGAAAAGATTATTCATAAACATAAGAAATTAATTAGTGAAATTAAAATAGATAAAGGTAAACTAAGTATATAAAACTAAGATAACAAAAAAAAAAAAATCTAAAACACATTAAAAAAAAAAAAGAAATCACAAATCATTAACTCCATCACACTAATATTTTACATAACACAATATATACATCATATATTGTGTTATGTAAAATATTAGTGTGATTGAGTTAATGTTACATATTTAACATTATGAATTAAAAAAGTTAGAAGGGAATTTATTTAAAGTAAAATTAAAGAAGTGGCTTACAACCTGTAGCCATTATAGTTTAAAGGAATATCTCGAGAATTAAGTTTATAAGTTAAGTTTATGGTTAAAATATACTTAATTCGTTTAATTCTTGTTTATTGTGTTAGTTTATTAGTTTAACTGTACCTTATGTAGTACCTGTTATTGTATGTCCGAAATGGATAAAATTGTTGAAACCTATTCTACATTTTAAGATCTTATGTATAATTATGCAACACAATTTTACAATAAAGTTTTCTTATTCTTATTCTTATACGATGGATTTCCACAAAATAACAGCTAAATCTATTAATTATCGATATTTCCTTACCTGAATTTAAGCTATGTACTGCTAATTCAAACAGTATAAGACGGCCTTCTAGATCTCCGATGACGCGTCATCGTCATTAGTCATTGTACAATAATGGTAATTATTTAAAAGCCATACCTACTTTACAATTCTCCTTCAGATGTATGTACTAGTTCTAACAAATCTAATAATAACAATAAATTACCATAATGACAAGGTTGAGGGCTCTGTGATCAATGGACCTTCACCAAGGTTGCATCACATTTCCTTTACAAGCCATTATGTTTCAAATTACAACTCACATTAAGGGCTAGGTTTCACTGTGTGACAGGATGGAAAGAAATTAGGTAACAATGCATCTATAAATAATTAACAGAATCTGATTGATTTATTTCTATAATTACATTTGTCCAATCCAAACAGTGTTATTTTGATTTATGTATCATTTAACTCGTTAATCCCCAAGCGGTAGCCGGTTACCGCTTACCTGACCTTATTACCTGAAGTAAGGGTCAAGGAGTTAAACCTTTATGTTTGAAAAAGTAACACATATAGGTTAAACTAATTTTCAAAATTATTTAATAAAAAATTAAGGCGAAATATAGCTTACTAGCCAACACCAACAATATGAAAATGGACAGATTAATGAGTAAATGTGTGTTATGGTTAAGAATTGACCCTTGAACTTGTGGGTTGTATTTGTGGCATAATTATGTCATAGGCAGATAATTCCATTAAGTAGGTTCAACTTCGTCAATCAGAAACGGTAACAGTGACAATATGCATCTCTGCCAAACTCCGGCTGTGACAAGTATTGGGTCTGACAAATGACTCTTGTGCAACACTAGACAAGAAGAACTTCTTCTTTACAAGAAGTGCTTCAGGTTTCTTTACGAGATTGAATCAGGAAAGATAAATTATGCATAATAAAATATAATATTGAGAGTACAGAGAGTGTAAGTGACTTCATTTTATTAATTTAGACAATGAAGGATTGAATTTTTCATTATTTCTTGTTAGTATGACATTGTTAGTTTTTTGGCAGTGGATAATGCAATGTACCCCTAATGGAATTAGAGTTTGATTTGTTTGTTGCTTCTACTTTACTTGAATAAAGAATCTGTTACAAGTAGAATAAACGAAGTAGGTATCCATATATGAATACTATTATAACCGAGTGAGTACTTGATGTGTTGATCATTATTTTTAAGTAAACAATCTTTTTATCTGACCCTATAGACCTAGCCCAGACTATATTTTATAGAACAGATTTATGAAGCAAAGCCGTGAACAATTACATTTCAGCGACCAGAAACATTACCAAACAAAGGTGAACAGTAAGTAGGTAAATACATAGTTTTACATGCTAAAAACCTTTTAATTGAGCAGAAAAATCAGCATTTCGAATAAATGGAGTTACTACTTACCCCTATAAAGGCACTTGTACGGTGAAAATCACCGAAACTCGATGGAATACCAGCTTGTAACACGGATCGAAGCACTGTTGCTATGCAGATTTTACAGTTTTCAAGGGCGTATACAAACGCACGCCTCGACATTCGAGTTCTATAACTTCTAACTGTTTAAATTTGATACCAATGCTTTAGCTTCGTGTGTGCAAATAAATAAACGTTAATCTGAACAAAAGTTTCTACAAATGAGCTCTTGCACAAAAGCAGCGCAGAGCTGACCAGCAAGCAGGCAGGCAGGCAGGCAGACATTCCGTCTTCCGTTCCGTCCCGTCCGTCTAGTAGTGAAGTTAAGATCAATTAAAATCGATTAATATTTGACATCAAGAAGAATCGATTTCTTACATATCTCTAACATAATAATATGATATGAAGAAATCGAATCAGAAAACAAATTTAATATATTTTTTTGTATTTCACTATGTATCTAAAAAGTCACAGACAACTGTAGCTCGAAAGACAATCAATCATGGTAAATATCCCGTTATAAATCTAAATAGTGTTTCACTATGTATTTCATTGACTATTCTTATATATTATGAATAATTCCCAACCATAATTAACCAAAGCGCTAGCCGTATTTTGGACAAAGGCTTCACCATCTCTCTACTCATACTCTGTGTTAAGAGAGCTATTGACATATACATAAGGCTAAATTTAATATTCTACGTCAATAGCAAGCTCACGGAACTTTTGTTGATTAAGCGCACACCTTTTAAAGTCGAAGAAAAACCCTTAGTCGATTCGATGACATCGATTTTTTAATTATCGATCCAAGCAATCCTTACCATAGGCTGACTGACAGTGGAACAAAACGACAGTGGAATGAAATGACAGACTTGCTTGCCTTCTTCTTTTTCTTGAGTGCTTCGTGACTTAAGGCTGCGGTGTCGAAACGGAGCGTTTTGACCTGTATTCGACGTTCTCAACACAAGTTATGTTTAAACATTTTTGGAGTTTTAACTCCATAAGAAACGATTTGAGTTATAAGGCCCGGTACGGAAATTTTATGAGGAGTAAAATCAAAAGTGTAACACGAAAAGTGAGCGTTACGTAGAAAGAGACAAACATATATATCTGTAGGATTGAACGTGTAAAAGAATGAGATGGAATACATTACATTACACAGCGTATCTCATTTCTCATAATTATTGCTTGTAAAAAGGTTCCATGACGGCATTTAAAAATAAAGGTTGTATGCTGTTCTTACGATATTTAAAAATAAAGAAGGTTCTTTCACTTTTTGAAAACAGAACACGAGGCTGTATGCGCAATATAATATCACTTGGCTTTATGGTGAAGTGACTTTTGCCTGCTTATGACAACTATAAATAAAAGTTTCATCTACTGTTATATTTCTGAAGTGAAATGCAAAAATATTCCATAGCCATTACATTTATTTATATACAAAGAGCATATGATGCATAATATCGTTATTTTACGAGTATGGTCGGTTATAAATATAATCAATATTAATGATGTATCGGTCAAAAGCTATAAGCACACTGTCTTAATACTTCTGGGAAATCTAATAAATGACGTGCGCAAGTTCATTCGGTTATATTTACTTGCCATTTTTATTTCAGCACTCTGATATTAATAAAATCAATAGTCAACTATTAAATTAGGTACATAATCATATAAAACAAGCATGATTTGTTGCTCAGGGACATACGCACAGATAATAAAATCAGTTAAATCATAAATTTTGTCTATTGGTATTTACTCCTTTTGAAACGATTTGAGTTTTATGGCCCGGTACGGAAATTTTATGAGTTAAATCAAAAAGTGTAACAAAAAAAACGAAAAGTTGAGGCGTTACGTAGAAAGAGACAAACATATATATCTTTAGGATTGAACGTGTAAAAGAATGAGATGGAATACATTACACAGCGTATCTCATTCTCGGGGTCTCCTCTTTGCGCGATACTTCGTAGTCTCACTGTATTTTACATACTTTATGTAATACGCTTTATTGAAGTAATATAAATAATCCGAATAATTACAGATATAAGTTTGTTTCTCTTATCATTTTAGCAGATGCGTTCATTTACCCTTTTTTTCTATTCGATATATATCATAATAATCGTTCGTAAGCTCCAATAGTAGCTGACACACACACACTTTTTTTTCGCAGTGAATAGTGCGGCGTAGTCACAATAACTACTCCTGCCTGACTTAGATATTCATAACGGTACATTAAAAAAAATCATAATGTTTATAGGACTAAGGCCAATTTGCTTCTTTAGATGTTACCGTTGAAAATGTGTTTATTACTTAGGTATACCTTTAAATATAAGAAGGAAAAATAAAAACAGTTTTATTATTCCATAAGTTTATTGGTCTTTAGCAACCGGCGGTTCTTTTTCAGTTTTTCCGAAATAGCTGGAAAGAACTTTTCTAACAGCTACACGCTTGCTGTGAGATGTTGGTTCTTCATGGTGCGTTGGTGATTTGGGAAAGTATTCTGCAAAACTTTGACGTCTAAAAACTTTCCCTAAAGACTGCCACTTTTGTTCTGAACCCATCTCTTTTACCTCAAAGTTATCTTTGCTTCCGGATGGTTGATCTCCCTGTAAAAGTTAGCTCATTAATAATGAATGTAGGTATAAAGTTAGCATCTCAATTAAATACAAAGTAGGTTATCCTATTTTGGTAAAGGTTCATTATTAAAAAAGAGTGTCTTTGATTAAACGCGTTTTTTTTAGGAATTAAGTACATTATCTTAGCACTAGCGACTTATTATTGTACTTTGTAATGATTAACTTACATCGTTTGATTTTGAAGATCGATGTTGATTTCGAAAGAAGTTAGAAATAGACTTTTTCCATGTCTTCAAATGTTTGAACGAACTAAGAGTTTCTGTACCACTGTTTCCTTCTGGCGTCTTTTTTGGCGGACTTCCATATAATTCGTCATCTGCTTTATCATCTGCTTCCTTTTCAAATTGTGCGCCATCGGGACACATCATTTTGAAATTGTTTTTCAAAAATATATAGATTTTTATAAATTACACAGTCTAAATTATTTGGAATTACTTTTTTGACATTTGTTTCGTTCATTTGTTTGTAAAGAAAAGTTACGTCAAAATTCAAACAGATTCAAAGAGTTTGCGCACATATCATTTTGACCTGATATCAAAAACCTCTGTCACTTGGGCGAACTAAATATAATCTCAATACTGAGAAAGCTTCAAAATTGGGTTGCTGGTAGTGTAGTGTGTACAGGACATTAACAGAAATGGCATCACTTAGATTTCGTCTACATTATCTTTGACCGCCGCGCCGCCATAAAATTTTGGCGGTAATGCGAAATTTGGAAAGGCGAATATTAATTTGTAATCTTTCTTTACTAAAAATCATCTTTATTTAGAAACTATAAATAAATACCTATCAAAATGTCTGTCATGAATACGAAAGTTGCTCAGGTAAGTGTGTTATTAATATCGAAGTTGCATTTCCGTGTGAATAAGTTTATTTGCTGATTTTTGAAAAAAGTTTATTTTGAGTGATGTTTCATCCAAAATATAGTACCTGTGTAGCTTATGTAACTCATACAAATTCAAGGCCGAGGCAGTTCTAAAATCTCTAGTTACCTAGTAGACCTAACACTAACACGTAGGTGTACCTACTGGGTAGGTACATTTTACCTGACTTTGTTCTACTGAGCGTTGCGTTGGCGAGAATTATCTAAAACTTATTTGAATTAAATCTCCGGATGGGATGTAAATATGTATAATAAAAATATCTATGTACGTATGTATATTATATTAAGTATATCAGATGTCTAGCTAGTACCCGTAACACAAGCTAAGAGCTTACCACGGGGCTAGATGTTGTTGTGTGGATTGTCAGGAAATATTTATTTATTTTTATTTTTGGAGTTTACTCCTTATTTTTTTCAAATTCAAATTCATTTCATTTATTCAGACAACAGGGATCCGTAATACATACACATTAAAAATACACAAAAATAAAATTCCTAACAACGTTAAAAAAAAAAAATAATTAAATAAATATACAATTAAATAATTCACATAAATTGACAAATTTTATAATAGACCTAATTAAATTATACATAGTTATTTTTTAAAATTAATTCTACGAGACATTGTCCTCTGTGTGATTGACCACATTAAAGGGCAATCTGGCTTATTCGCCACCACCTTCAGGATGCCGTTACTACTTCCACGCACCACATTTAGCAGGGACCCAGATTGTTTGCGCCATATGGCGTCAAAAGTGTCGGTGTGTGCTTCGACAAACATAGCCGATGCACTACAGTAACGCGGAAGCCGTAACAGGTCCTTATGAAACGATTTGAGTTATAAGGCCCGGTATGGAAATTTTATGGGGAGTAAAATCAAGTGTTGAGGCGTTACGTAGAAAGAGACAAACATATATATCTGTAGGATTCAACGTGTAAAAGAATGAGATGGAATACCGTCGAAACGTCACGTTCGAAATAAGAACTTTAACGCATTTTGATTGGTTGTTTGTTGTGTCTCTGGAATGCGAGTTACCATTTTTGACATTCGAATACGCGTTCGTAAAAGTACCTATTCGTCTAGCATTCACTTAGAATTTCTCAGTGAGTAGAGGTGAGAGTGCAAAGTTATTCAGTAAAATCATCAAAATTTACAAAAAAAAAATTGGCCGGATGTTTCTTTTTCATGTGGATATCGTCTTACAAAGATAGCTTTTACGTTTTTGTGGAGGGAACTAAAACAATTGACGAATTTATGGTCCTCTCAACGCGTTTCGTTGCAACAGATAATAAGTACCTTCTGTTATTTATTAATTAAATATTAAAAAGAAGCTACATATAGTTTCGACACCTAATTAATTTGTTCTTTGCAGTATTTAAGAATGATATTATAATTGAAAGAAATCAATCATCCTAAAATTGGATTTGTATAAATTGAACACAATTATTATTATTTTGTAACATACTTTAGGTAATACGCTATAGTGAAGTAATATAAACAATCCGAATAATTACAGATATAAATGTTTGTTTCTCTTATCATTTTAGCAGATGCGTTCATGTACCCTTTTTTAACCCCCGACCAAAAAAGAGGGGTGTTATAAGTTTGACGTGTCTGTCTGTTTGTCTGTATGTCTGTCTGTCTGTCTGTGTCACCATAGCTCCCGAACGGATGGAGCGATTTCAATTTAGTTTTTTTTGTATGAAAGGTGAGTCTGGCGCGAGTGTTCTTAGACATGTTTCATGAAAATCGGTTGTGCCGTTTAAAAGTTATGGGGGTGAAAATCTGCAAATATACTAGTGTGGGGTATCAAATGAAAGCGCAGCACGTCCACATTACATAATATTATGTTGTTTTACGTTTAAGGAAATTATGGCATTAGAATCGGGGGTTTTTCTTAAATTTTAAATTTAGATTTATAACCCCTGACCAAAAAAGAGGGGTGTTATAAGTTTGACGTGTCTGTCTGTCCGTCTGTGTGTCTGTCTGTCTGTCTGTGTCACCATAGCTCCCGACTGGATGGAGCGATTTCAATTTAGTTTTTTTTTGCATGAAAGGTGAGTTTTGCGCGAGTGTTCTTAGACATGTTTCATGAAAATCGGTTGGGCCGTTTAAAAGTTATGGGGGTGAGAGTGGGGAAGCAAAACCGAAAATCTGCAAATATACTAGTGTGGGGTATCAAATGAAAACGCATCGCGTCCACATTACATAATATTATGTTGTTTTATATTTAAGGAAATTAAGGCATTGGAATCGGGGGTTTTTCTTAAATTTAAAATTAAGATTTTTTTCTATTCGATGTATACATATATCGTTCGTAAGTAGTAAACTCCAATCGTGCGTCGTAGCTGACACACACACACTTTTTTTTATTTTATTTATGTGTATAATATTAATAGATACCAATATCGACCTGATTTTGTAATACGTAAATCGAGTGTTAGTCCCATTATTGACATAAGTTACTACCCAATTTGAGTGACTAATCAAAACACGTCCTAATTTTATTCAGCATATCCCTACCCTGCAATAGAATAGTTAAAGATACTAGAATAGATTAATATAATGTTTTTTTTTTTTTTTTTTTTTTTTTTTATTATTGATAAGCCTTCATTTGACCACAATCTCACCTGATGTAAAGTGACGATGTGGTCTAAGATGGAGCATGAAGGCCTAGAAGATGGCTTCTCCGGGCCACATTACGAAACACGAAAAAATCGCTTCACGCACTGGCCCAGCCCGGAGGGTGGTGACAAGCCGCGGCCGAAGCCTACCACCAGAGACTGTTCTTAGCACCACCCGGAGGTCACGTGTAAGGATTCAGAGGGTTACCACTTACGGACGTGAACAGACAAACCTCCATTCTTAATGTAGGTAATATATTGTTTCCCTTTGTTTCATGAATTAGGCAGAATCATTAGAGGTATTAGCGAAGCAAGCTACTGAGACATACACAGGATCGGTGGTATTTATGAAGCAGCTAACCACTATTGCAATTAGTACAATCACGTACTTGAAGAACATATTTCAAGAAGACAGGTAACATAACAATTCAGTATTTTTAACCCTCGAACAAAAAAGAGGGGTATTATAAGTTTGACGTGTCTGTCTGTCTGTCTGTGGCATCATAGCTCCCGAACGGATGGAGCGATTTCAATTTAGTTTGTGTGAAAGGTGAGTTTGGCCCGGGTGTTCTTAGACATCTTTCATGAAAATCGGTTGAGCCGTTTAAAAGTTATGGGGGTGAGAGTGGGGAAGGAAAACATAAAATCTGCAAATATACTAGTGTGGGGTATCGAATGAAAGCGCATCGCGTCCACATTACATAATATTATGTTGTTTTATATGTAAGGAATTGAAGGCATTGGAATTGGGGGTGTTTCTTAAATTTTAAATTTAGATTTATTGTTACTAGACTCTGGTACGTGAGAGTGAGAAAAATATTAAAGTTAACAACTTTCGTCTAACGCTTATCGTTGTTGATTTAAAGTGTTCAAGAATGGGTCCGGTATGTGACCCATTTTAACCGACTTAAAAAAAAAGGAGGTTTCTCAATTTGACCGTATTTTTTTTTATAATATTATTTTTTATATACCTAATAATACAATATGTATTTAAATTACAATTATTTTCATAAGGTTATTACTTGATACATATTAATTGAATTATGATGTAGTTCTATATAATTTTTATTCGCATTTTGCTAAACTCGCCCTAAGAAGTTTTCACATTAATAAAATTTATAAATTTGTCAATATTTTACCTAAATGACGGATTAAAACTTCTTTAGGTACTTGAAGAATGTATGGCATGATTTTATTATGATGAACAAGTAACGTTTTTTTAATACGCAATGACAATTGACAGCTATAATGTGGAGTTGTTCAGCGGCATACGAGTGAGGATTCTGAAGAGAAAGAGCAAGGACGAAATGGCTCAATTCGTCAGTACATCGCTAACGCAAGCGTTTGAAGCTTTTGATAAGAAATATGTGAGTTTTCCGCATATAATATACATGTTTCTCAACACTAGTAGCACAAAGTACCTGAACCTATACGAATTGTTCCGTGCAAATTAACGTTTTGGACTTTTTGCTAACTTCCCATATTTCGGGCGCCCGAACTTTATTCACGAGGCCGATAGATGGCGAGAGTGTTGAAGCTCTCTTGTATGTATTGAAACATTTTAACGGTGTTAAAAATAATCAATTTTGGGAAAGTTGGTGGCAAACAGCTCTGGACAGGGATTGTTGGAGGGAGTTGGGGGAGGCCTTTGCCCAGATGTGCGACAAAAAAACAAAAGAAAAAAAAACACACCCTATAAAATTACACGTTCAAACAAACACACGGAAAATACGTTGTTCCCGCGGGAACATCCAAAAACACGGGCAACATATAAATAATATATATGCCACGAAATTTTGCTAAATGTTGTTATTTTTGTAGCTTCAAAAACTAGCGCTATGCTTCTACAACGGGGAATCTTGCAACGCCGAGAATCTTCTAGAATACTTTGCGTTCGAGTACTTGTACAACGAGGCGGGAGTGACTATGGACTTGACTACGAAGACTGGAGACAGTGCTCTGAAGGTTTTATAATCATATTATTTACCTAATCTAGTAATCCAGAGAAACTTGTACAACACTTGTCACTCACAGTGTATTTTAACCTATTAATGTAAATATTCTAGTGTGTTAGGTACCTACATAATATCAGTGAGACTATAAATTAAGCTAGATTAATAAGAATAACACTTATTTGCACACCTACGTGGTATACTTAGTGTTAGTGTAAGTTTTGAATATGGAGTAAATAGATTAAGTTGGTAAATAAATTAAAAAAATACCTCGTTTTCGAATACTTGTATAACGAAGACAGATAACAATGGACCTGACCACGAAGGTATGATACAGTACAATTAAGGTTATTTTGCCGGTTAGATGAGTAGACATAAGGACCCACCCGAGGCTTTAGCACCCACTCAATTCCACCTACTCTGGGTTGTTTGAGTATGTAGCCGTTTATTTCCTACCTTATATACTACGAACGCCGTAGATCAATAGATAAAAGAACTATAATATTACGACTGTGTTTTTTTAAAATTAAATGGTCGTCGCAGTCACAGTTCACGTTCGAGCGCGTCCGCGAGAAGACGGTGCAGTTGATCCGCACGTGCGTCGTCATGATGGAGTCGCAGTGCGAGCTGCCGCCCTCCTACGACGTCAGTCTGCGGCTCTATTACAACGACGGTAAGGAGTGTGTTTGTCAGTCGCAGTTCTCGGGCAGAAGACGGCGCAGTTGATCCGCACGTGCGTCGTCATGATGGAGTCGCAGTGTGAGCTGCCGCCCTCCTACGACGTCAGTCTGCGGCTCTATTACAACGACGGTAAGGAGTGTGTTTGTCAGTCGCAGTTATCGGGCAGAAGACGGCGCAGTTGATCCGCACGTGCGTCGTCATGATGGAGTCGCAGTGTGAGCTGCCGCCCTCCTACGACGTCAGTCTGCGGCTCTATTACAACGACGGTAAGGAGTGTGTTTGTCAGTCGCAGTTCTCGGGCAGAAGACGGCGCAGTTGATCCGCACGTGCGTCGTCATGATGGAGTCGCAGTGCGAGCTGCCGCCCTCCTACGACGTCAGTCTGCGGCTCTATTACAACGACGGTAAGGAGTGTGTTTGTCAGTCGCAGTTCTCGGGCAGAAGACGGCGCAGTTGATCCGCACGTGCGTCGTCATGATGGAGTCGCAGTGCGAGCTGCCGCCCTCCTACGACGTCAGTCTGCGGCTCTATTACAACGACGGTAAGGAGTGTGTTTGTCAGTCGCAGTTCTCGGGCAGAAGACGGCGCAGTTGATCCGCACGTGCGTCGTCATGATGGAGTCGCAGTGCGCGCTGCCGCCCTCCTACGACGTCAGTCTGCGGCTCTATTACAACGACGGTAAGGAGTGTGTTTGTCAGTCTGTTTGTCAGTCGCAGTTCTCGGGCAGAAGGCGGTAAAGACTGTGTTTGTCAGCCGCAGTTCTCAGGCAGAAGTTAATAAGTTAATAATAAGAGTTAATGAACAAGCTAAATGATTTAAATTTAAAGTAGTTTCCCTCCAGAGCCCTTCGATTTTTTCGCCCCTGTATAAATACCATGTGAAAAGAATCACATTAGCATAACAGACAAACTCCCAATAAACATTGCTTTGGATGCTATTGGTATAACTGTCTTATATTTTTTTCAAATATCTTTCATGTTGTCCAGTCAGCAATCGGTTACACGTTTATTATCAATATAGATGAAGATATTACCGTAGGTTTTCAAACAGAATCTTTGTTAATCACAGCTGCCCCCGAAGGCTACCAAGCGCCCGGGTTCCTCTCAACCCTGGAAAGAGACGATCACCTCGAGATTCTCGACGATCCTCGCCGGATGGGCTCGGTCCAAACGCCGTACCACCGCCTGGTTGCACGGACCTACGTGCGGGACGCTATAGTGTCCAGTAATGACGCCGAGGTAAGTATTGCATACAAAATTACTCTAAAGTCATTGATACACTATTGCGTTGAGTATCTGATAAACTCTATTAATGATAATAAACATTTGGGATAATCCACACAACAACATTTAGATCCGAGCTAAGCACTAAGCTTGTGTTACGGTTACTAGACATACTTAATATAATTGTCATACATTTATACATTTTTTTTTCTGTTTATGCTGGATAAGTCTTCATTTGACCACAATCTCACCTGATGTAAAGTGACGATGTGGTCTAAGATGAGACATGAAGACCTAGAAGGTAGATGGCTTCTCCGGGCCACATTACGAAACACGAAAAAATCGCTTCACGCACTGGCCCAGCCCGGAGGGTGGTGACAAGCCGCGGCCGAAGCCTACCACCAGATACTGTTCTTAGCACCACCCGGAGGTCACGTGTAAGGATTCAGAGGGTTACCACTTACGGACGTGAACAGACAAAACTCCATATTTTTTATTATACATAATAAACACCCAGACCAAGCAAAAGTGCTTGCAGCTAATACAAATTCATGAGTTTACCTTTCGGTGGGATTCGAACCCGATACCTCCTGCGCCTTTGCCCACCACGCCATTATGGCAATCATTAATTATGGCAATTATAATTGCGGTCAAGGTAACGGGTACGCTCTAGTAATGATGCTGAAGTAGCTGATATACTCTTAGGTAACTGAAAACTTGTACCCTTTACAACCTTTTGTACAACGCTACAATAGAAGTTTATACAGTATTTCAGTATTAATAACGCCGAGGTGATTAAAGCAGTAACGACGTAAAGATAACTAATAAACTATTATGATTCGACGTAGCGATGCACTATTTAATATTCTTATTTTTTCAGCCTTCTGAAAATGCTCCAACGATGACTCAAATGGAAGAATTTGATGGTAACACTTGTATTTTAAATTGTATTTGTTGATTTTGGTAGAATTCTAGTTCAAAGTCGTTTACTTATTTAATAAGCTCAGAGCATACATGAACCTAAAACTTAAAATAATTAAAACTAAATTTTTAAATAAAATGATCAATGAAATGCGACTCTTTCAACTTCCTGTAATATTCAGTGCAGTGCAAAAGCGACGTATGACGTATGACCATTTCCGAGTGCGCTTGGCACTGCCAGCTACTGTTGTATAGGCATCCAGGCCTCTCCAGGTCCATTATTATAAATTCCTATCTATTTTACCTACCTAGTTTTTATTTTGTAACCCATTATAAATGTTTAATGTTTTTAATAAGTGATAAACCTCACGTTGCAGATTTAACTATTTTTAAATTTTATGCAGAAAAAATTAAGACACATCCGTAACCTTCGCGCACAGGGTTCGAACCAGCATCTCCAGGCGTCATCGCGTGATAGGTCGAAATTTTTCTGCACTTTGTATTATCGAAATAAGCCCCGAGTAACGACATCTAGTAGAAAATCCAAGGACTATTCTACATTCATTATATTTTATGTGTAATATTTTATGTAGCGAATAGAATAACACAGCTATATCAGTTCTAAAGCTCTCTTAATAGTTCATATTTTAAAATCCCCAGTCGGGTCCCCAGGCCGGTCCCCAGGCGGGTCCCCAGGCCGGTCCCCAGGCGGGTCCCCAGGCCGGTCCCCGGGCAGCGAGCCCCGCAGCCTCGCGGGCCGCGTGCGCTGTCCGTGCGCGCGCGACGATCGCGACGACGAACTGATGCTCACTTGCAAGTAAGGACCTTGGCTTTATGTTTTTGCACCAAAGTCCAGAAATAAACGAAACTAAAAAGCAAATCATGGAAATTATAAAACTCACCTGTCCCGATGTTTGTCGCTAATCAATTCCTACAAGCTAAATTAGACACAGTTCCAGTTTTTCGTTTGAGCTGAAATGAGAACGAGATAGAAATCTGCTTGTACTAAATTCTTATTCTACACAGATATCTGCATTAACATATCGCATAGGTTTTTAATGTTCCCTTAGTTTGGATCATAAGTTCATAACGCATGGTAAGCTGTGCGAGGTATTCTAACAAGGCGAACCATTCAAATCCTTTCTCCGCAAAGCCTTTTGACAGCGACTAAGAATCTATTCATAGCCCATGGCATAGTGAGGCACCACGTTTCTGATCCATAAATTTGCATCGCTACAAACACTGACTGACACCGACAAAATGATCATGTACAGTTAGCGTCACGATTTGGTACCCTCCTTGCATAGATTGTTTTCGTGTAGAAAGTGCTGAAAACCATCTGAGTGAGGCGTACTGTACATTGTTTACTTGTTCTTCTAATAAGACCAACTATTTATTTATTTATTATTATGGCACCGCCAACAGCACATAATAACAAAAAAAAATTGTAGACATTTTTAATACTTATTTACTATGGAATATGTGCCTATAACAGGCGAGCACAACACTCATATTTAAGTAAGGCACAAACAACAAAATAATAATTATTATAATATAACACCCCTCTTTTTGGTCGGGGGTTAAAAATGAAACAAAATAAAACAACTAGAAAATACACCGAAATAGCTTTTAAGGAAAATAATTACAGTTTATTAATTATAGGTAGCAGCAGGCGAAATATTTGATTATACTTAATAATAATAATAATTTATTTAATGTGAATAGTAATTGAACAGTTTTTCACCAATTATAACTATTTTAGACTAACTTACAAACTAGACTCATTTATTTATAACTTACAAAATAGAGCAAAGACACAGAAAGCAAAGAATAAAGGAAAATAAAATAATTACAACAAATTAAAACTTGAAAAACACCGTATTTGTCTTTCGAATATCTTTTCGAACTATCATTATAAATATCCACAAGCTGGTTTCGTACAAACGCATCGAGCATTATTGCTTAATGTATTTGTAATAAACATAGTTTTAGTTGACAATGCCAACTCGGCAGCTCAATTATTATGTTACATCTCATAATGAATGTCTTGTCTGTCTTTTGCTGTATTTTGTGTGTATATTTAATAAGCCTATAGTGTCCCAAGTCCCAGTGCAGGGAAATGCCTCCCCCATATCCCTCTAAGTGTCCCAGTCCTATACAGACTGCCACCATTCGTGGTCATAAGCATCGAGGTCGTCTCGCCATCGCATCCGCGTTACCGTCTGGCTGCCATGGCGTACAGATCTTTAATATAATAAATAAAATCGTTTTATTGCAGATATCGTTGATCCATAGTTTGTTAGTATACATAGAAAACTAGTGTTAGTTAGTTCTACGTAATACAAAAATTAAAACTAAATAAAATACTAAATTATATCACTCTCCCCATGAAACATTTCCACAGGGGAGAGGTGATTCTACCAGCTATGGTTTTTAGGATGTTGTTGGGGCTGTCACGTACCCTGCGCATCAGGGATTATTGGAACGAAGTTCCTTATCGCGCGTTGTGAAACTAAGCTAGCTACTTAAACTTCGCATTGAACTGAAACATGGTGGATGTTTTAATTCAATGATTAAAATAACCTGTAAATTCCCCTGGCCGGTGCTTCTTATTACAATATATAAGCATTATGTATTTGGCAAGCCGTGCGTGTAAACCTATGCGCTGTTGTGTTCACGAAGTCGAGAAGGATCCTCGTTTCCCTTGTCACCTCTCAAGTTTTTTATTAGAACTTAACGAAATCAAGTGTACAATGTTGCCTATGACGATTAAACTACTATGAAACTGTATACCTATGTCGTGTACAGTTCGTGCGGGTCCCTGCAGCACGGCGCGTGCTTCGGGCGGCTGCGCGCGCCGGCCGCGCACGTGTGCGAGCGCTGCGCACGCGCGCCCGCGCCCGGAGTCGACCTGCGCCTGCTGGACCTCACAGACAAGAAACGAGAGGTAACTCCTACATGCAGAGTATAAACGTAGCTAGTCATACCCTTTATTTTGATAACCAACTAATAGGTAGGCCGCTTCGCCGTCATGGAAATTTATGTGAATCATATTGTACCTAGAGTCCGTTAACTCTTACTTTTTTTTATGAAGCTTCTTATATAAAGATGCTACCAGAATATTACGATCTAACCATTATAAAGGCTAATTAGTAATTTTACATTTGACTTAAACTGCTACGTAAAATAAAGAATGTGTCCATTAACACTTTGCTTATTGTCTCTATTTAAGGGGAGGACACTATGATCTTGTGTTCTTTATAATTGTTATTAACACTCTTTGCACTAACATTGACACTAATTAATTTAAAACACTAACTCAAACGGTTTTGTCCGCTTTAGTCTTCTCACTATGTCCGTGTTGTAGAGGAGCTGGATGGCCTCTTACTGATAGATAAAGATCTCTTTGATCTTTGATATGCCATTTTAAAAGTCCTGTGCATGCCGCCACCAGTACCTGTCTTTCTATATTTTATAGGTTACATTTCGGAGAATGTTCACAGGATCTTCATGACCTAATTCCACCATCTCCCTTCCACTCCAGGACAAGCAGACGCACAGCGAATTACCATCCTTACTTAGTGGATATCCTATCCACTCGGACCAAGCGATTCTCATCCACCTTCATAGTTCGCACTGCAAGGATTTGGTATTCGCTCCCTGCTGCTGTGTTTCCTAACACCTACAATCTGAGTTTCTTCAAGTCAAGAGTGAATAGGTACCTTCTAGATCTTTGTGATCCATCCTCGTCCACATCGACACTTACCATCAGGTGAGATTGTGGACAAACAAAGATCTATCGTCCATAAAAAAAAAAAAAAAAGAAGTGCCTTCGCACTTCGATATCGAAACCGTATCCCCGTAGAACCAGGCTTAGAAGAACTCGGACGGTGGGCAGCAGGCAGCGTCTCCTTGGAACATCAAATACTGCGCTCGTTATGTCACCTACCAAGCGGACCGAGCATAAAAAAAAAAAAAAAAAAATAAAGTTTCTTTATTCAGACAGGTTGTCCACATACATACATAAATAAAAAAAACATAACACATTCAATTAAATTAAGCAAATTAATTTTGCAGCAGTCATTTTAACAGACTCCCACCCAACCCATGGAGTCTAGTGAGTGAGGACTCTGTTGAATGTCTGCATGATGCGCGAGGCAAACTTGCTGCCCAAAACCGGCAGGATGGAGTTGGTACTGCTCCATGTTCTGCGCAGCAGCGAAGCTGTTTTCTTGCGGATGATGGCGTGAAAGCCATCAGTATAGCAATGTCCCAATATGATATATTTAATTATTAGCTTTCGAGTTGCCCGTGTCTCATTAATTTTCCGCGGGAACTGCATACTTAGTTATTATTATCGTACTAATGTAGCCCAGCCATACTCTATCTAACAGTGAAATAATTCAAATGGGATCAGTAGTACCTAAGGTTAGCGCATTTTTAAAAAAACAAACAAACTCCTAAAATATTAGTAGAGAAATGGTGTATTTCCTGGGACCCCAGTGCCTGTGCATCCTGCGGCGGTCGCTGCAGTGGCTGCAGTCGCAGGCGGCGCTGGAGCCCTGCGCGCTGGCGCTGCGCCTCGCCATGTCGCGCGACAACGCGGGCAAGCTGGTGCGCGTGCTCACCTCCTACGGCGTGCTGGAGGACCGCGACCAGGGGTAAGTCGCAGGCGGCGCTGGAGCCGCGCGCGCTGGCGCTGCGCCTCGCCATGTCGCGCGACAACGCGGGCAAGCTGGTGCGCGTGCTCACCTCCTACGGCGTGCTGGAGGACCGCGACCAGGGGTAAGTCGCAGGCGGCGCTGGAGCCGCGCGCGCTGGCGCTGCGCCTCGCCATGTCGCGCGACAACGCGGGCAAGCTGGTGCGCGTGCTCACCTCCTACGGCGTGCTGGAGGACCGCGACCAGGGGTAAGTCGCAGGCGGCGCTGGAGCCGCGCGCGCTGGCGCTGCGCCTCGCCATGTCGCGCGACAACGCGGGCAAGCTGGTGCGCGTGCTCACCTCCTACGGCGTGCTGGAGGACCGCGACCAGGGGTAAGTCGCAGGCGGCGCTGGAGCCGCGCGCGCTGGCGCTGCGCCTCGCCATGTCGCGCGACAACGCGGGCAAGCTGGTGCGCGTGCTCACCTCCTACGGCGTGCTGGAGGACCGCGACCAGGGGTAATACTGGCTTTAAAGGGGCCTAATACATGCGTCTGCGGAAAATTCTTCGAAAACAATTCGCCGAAAAAACAATTCGCCGAAAACACAATTCGCCGAAAAACACAATTCGCCGAATCGCAATTTGTCGAAAACGATTACTGCATGGCACTTTATTCACATATGTCTATCATATATGTAAAATATTGCCCGCTATAGTTCCAAACAGTTTTTGTAACGGAATTTTTGCAAATCTTCTATAAATTGCGATTTATTGACAAATTGTAATTTGGTGAATTTCGATTCAGCGAATTGTGATTCGGCGAATTGTAATTCGGTGAATTGTGTTTTCGGCGAATTGTTTTCGACGAATTTTCCGCAAATCTAATACATGACCTCCCTCCTCCGAAGAGTCCTCTTGGGTCCCGAGATACAGGATTACCCTAGTTCAGACTCATGTATTCCATACCTATTGGAGTAGGTATAGGTATAAACCAATTAATTTAGAACTTGAAACCTATCCATATAAGGAATGGATGTAATGACGCGAGAGGTGCGGAGGAATTAAACTCACGGATGCTGATAGAATACTGTTATTTATTAAAATAGAATATCCCTTATATTAGTTATTATTATTACATGGGTGACGTAAGTAGGTAGGTACCTCCAGTTACAGGTTCATATTACCATACCATTCCTTATATGGCTAGGATCATAAAACAATACCATTAAACATTTCTATACCTACAGTTAAAAGTGAATTTTGTTAATATTGCAATAAAATTTATTAATATTATTATTATATTATTAATCACAACTTATATTATTGCTTATTGGCGATGCAAAGATTATCCGCACGCCTCTATCGGCGAAATTTAGAAACTGTCTAAGAACGACACTTTGTTTATATCTGATTTGTATTTATTATTTATGGTTTTCCCTGACGTTCATTGTAACGAAAACTGCCAAAATGTCGTTCTTAGACAGCTTCACAATTTTGACACTAGAGGCGCTTGTTAGATTCTTTGCATCGCCAATAGGAACGTCGGTCGTCCAGCAGCGAGATGGGCTGACGACATCGCTAAAGTAGCAGGACGCACCTGGATGCAATTAGCACAGGACCGTAATGAGTGGCGAGAGCAAGAGGAGGCCTACACCCAGCAGTGGGCGAAGTCAGGCTGCGGATGATGATGATGAAGAACTTAATGATTGTTAATAAGTGATGAACCTCACTTTGCAGGTTTAACTATTTTTAAATTTTGTGCAGAAAAAGATTGTAGAGGTAGGATTGTTGTTGTTGCTGTAATTGGTAGCACGTCAGGGCGCTATCCCGAAGATGCAGGTTCGAATCCTGTGCGCGAAGGTTACGGATGTGTCTTAATCTTTTTCTGCTTAAAATCTTATCAGAACTATTTATGTTTCTGAGCATATTTCTCGAAAACTATAACATTTTACGTTTGGACCCAGCCTAGTAAGATAACTGAAAAAATCCCACAAATGTAACTTAGGATAAGCTCATACGTTATTGTTCTATATAAAATATTTTTCATATATTTAATAAATGCAAAACGTACTTTTACCTACATCCAATTTACCATCTACTTAACTTATAAGTGTATTTTTTTATTTTGATTAAGCTCCATGCCATTAAGACATCTCAAATCTGTACACGTTATACGAAAATCACAAAAGAACGTACATTTTTCGAAGCTCCTAGCAGCAGATAACAATGTTATAATAATCATAACGTACTGGGCTTGAAGAATGTTTGAAAGTGTACAACTTTTTATTTCAGTATTTATGAGTACCTACCATAAAAATTGTGACTAAGAATACAGAATACAAGAATTTAATTGATTGAATTGAATACAGAATTGATTTAGGGCCAATTTTTCAATCCTCAGTTAAGTCGTCAAATAGTTATTTAGCGTATAAAACTATCTGTCTGTTTATCGGGCGAATAAGTATTTTCAAATTTTCAATCGTCTATTATATAGAGAATAACTATCAGTGGTTTATCCAAACCAACTTCACACCATCTGTGTGCAAGCGAGATACACAGATACTGTATTCAAAGTGTTAGTGAAGAATAGCAACAAAACTGTATTTGACAGTTCAGTCAGTTCAAACCTTGTTAATTCTACAATATCAATATACGATTAGTGTTCTTTTGCGAATTAAAAATGAATCAGAAAATGGAATTATCCAAGAAACGTGAACGTACTACTAATTTCAATAGTTCAGAAGTACGTTTACTGACCAAGTTGGTAACTAAATATCGGTCAGTAATCGAAAACAAGAAAACCGACGCCGTAACCAACAAAGACAAAGATGATGCTTAGACCAAAATTGCAACAACATTTAATGAGACATCTAGTGAAACTGCAGTTCGCACGGCTACAACATTAAAATGAAAGTACTAAGGCGTAAAAAATTTACGAAGAAAAAGATGACTATCCTAAGACAGGAGTTGTATAGAACAGGTGGCCGAACTTCTACTGCCCCCGATATCAATGATGTTGAAGATAAAGTGTTGGCAATATGCTCCAATACATCTGGACTAGAATATTAGAGCACGTAATGACAGTGATAATATTGCAAGTAGGTTGTGGATTTTCAATTAAAAAATTCAGTATTTCAGATGTATACTTCTAACTAATCTTTCTTTTATTTTTACCAGTATTTAACTAATGATTTATTTCTTCAATCAATGAAAGTAAGTAGGCTATGGTTTCTTTTTTCAACCGAAATATTCTCTAAAATTCAGTTTCGTTCCATGTGTTTAAATTATCAGGCCTCTCTCGTAAAGTTCGGGTTTTTCTATCAGAAGGGTATAGATAATTAAGTATTTCTTGTTCTTCCTCGATTGATAAGTGGTCAATTGCTTTAAATACAAATATAAATAATAATAATAGGAATAATAGGAAGAACCTATGTCGTTTTACGGTTTTATCAAACAAAATAAAACGAACGAAACTATACAACATAACCTAAACGTCAAACTTATCGGCGGGATAGAACCTTATCTGGTCCTTCAAGTAGCAGGTAACTTTATTCCTCTGATAGGGACCTTATTCGACAGTTAACTACTATCTGACCATTGAAAAACCATGAATATTGCTATTCGACGAATAAAGGCTATCTGACTGTTTATCTGACGATTGAAAAATCGGCCCTTAAAATATTTATTATATGTCAAAAATTTACTTGCAATACAAATGACACTTTCACATTGGTCTGGGTCCTGGGTGCTTATTATGTATAACAAAAAATATCATCTACATTTGTATGTCTAATAAGTGAAGTATATCATATGTCTAGTACCGTAACACCACGGGGTTACCACGGGGCTAGAATCAGATGTCGTTGTTGGGAATGTCCAGAAATATTTATTTATATACACCATATTATTTATATATTTAGTGACACAAAATGATATTCACAGCTCCATGGCGCCAAGGAAAATCGTCCACCACCAGCTAAGAGCGTTGATGCAGAAGCACTTCTACTTGGAAGAGAGCGAGCTAGTGGAGCGGCTCGCGGCGGAGACGGCCGCGCCGGGCGCCGCGCGCGACCCGCTCGCCGCCGTGCTCCATCCCATGGAGCAAGTCAGCCTGCACAACGACACTGCTTTGGGTAACATCCTCCAAATCCGCGCGACGATTTCCTCATTACTCAGGGTCGTGTTTTTTTGCTGTATAAGCCTTCATTTGACCACAATCTCACCTGATTTAAAGTGACGATGTGGTCTAAGATGGGACATGAAGACCTAGAAGGTAGATGGCTTCTCCGGGCCACATTACGAAACACGAAAAAATCGCTTCACGCACTGGCCCAGCCCGGAGGGTGGTGAGAAGCCGCGGCCGAAGCCTCCCACCAGAGAATGTTCTTAGCACCACCCGGAGGTCACGTGTAAGGATTCAGAGGGTTACCACTTACGGACGTGAACAAACAAAACCTCCTACTCTATCTGTGGCATAACTTTTTAAATTATCATGGTTTTTAACAATATTATGATTTAGAACGTCAAATCATGGTATGTTTTAAATCATAATATTTGTGGCATGATCTCCATTCGGACTGTAGCTCGCCACTTGTTCATCTCCTTGGCCGAGTGAAGGGCATTATGTAGATTGGTGGCCAAGGGTGCTCGGACCTGGTCCGTCCACCTAACGGGGCTGCGTCCTCTTGGTCGTTTGCCGTCAACCTTCCCAGTAACCATAAGTTGTTCGAGGTTGTGCCCTTCTTTCCTGGCGATGGACCGAAGAACTCAAGTACTCTGGGTAACATACTTATTATTATTTAAAAAAAAAGTAAATATTTATTAACATACAAAATAATTTAACAAAGATATGGTCCCATAAGCTCCTAAACTAGTTAGAGTCAAGATAATAGCATATCTCTTCATGCTGTATTGCATGAATTATTTTGCTGTACCCAATCCGGTTCATGTTTGATACACATCTAATAAAAATCTTGTAAACAACATGGTTGCAAATAAAAGCTGAATTTAGGTATTATCACAACTAACAGACAGAAAAATAAATTGACTATGTACGCGCGTAACAGAATTATCTCCTTCATATTACTTATAATGAAGAAAATTCTGTAAGTCTGTGGGATAACATTGCTACTTGTTTAGTATACTCCCATGTCGTAAAACTAAATGTCACTTGTTCTGTATCATATGAATCAACTTTAAAAATAGAAAAAAAAACCCTATTTCCAAAACCTTACTTCTCCTTAAATTCGAATTCATTATTATTCGGAATGTGCACGTGATGCGCTTTCATTTGAGACCCACTCGAGTATATTTGAAGACATACGGTTAGTCTACACTTCTCACGGCTTAATCGGCTGAAGACATTTTGATCTAAGTTAAAATCCCTTAATCCATTCAGGACCTATGATGCCACCGAACTACTTAGTTTGACGTGTTTGCAACACCCCTGTTTTGCGTCGGGGTTTAAAAATAGTTATCTAAAATTGTAACATTGAAGAACACATGAATTTCATACAACAATAAATTAGACACCCCGGACATTGCATCTGCTACTTGTTAAATTAGTTTTATTCCTATTTTGTAAATCCAGATTGCTTAAGTATATTTAGTATACCAAAGTATTATGTTAGCATCATATCACACAATACCTCGGAAGAAATTAATATAAAAATATATAAATCTAAATTTAAAATATAAGAAAGACCCCCGATTCCAATGCCCTTATTTCCTTATAGGTAAAACACCATAATATTTAGTAGTTAGGGCACGCGATGCTCTTTCAGTTGATACCCCACTCGAGTATATTTGCAGATTTTCGGTTTTCCTTCCCCACTCTCACCCCCATAACTTTTGAACGGCTCAACCGATTTTCATGAACCGGGCCAAACTCACCTTTCATACAAAAAAAAACTTAATTGGAATCGCTCCACTCGATCGGGAGCTATGATGCCACAGACAGACAGACAGACACACAGACAGACCGACAGACACGTCAAACTTATAACACCCCTCATTTTTGGTCGGGGGTTAAAAATAAAGGTACTTTCGATTATTTTGCGGTTTATTCTCGAGAACATACAGACGAATAGATTCGGCGGAAGACTTTAGTTTATTATAATATAAATGATGATAAATATTATTATATACCTATCGTTACAGGTAAAATCATATCACCTCCCACAAAAGAGCCCGTGATTGAAGACGCAACGTTACTGCAGTACAAAGAAGCTGTACTTTCCAGTCACAACATAGAGGAAGATCTACCTCTCAGCGGAAACCATAACCCGGCCCAAGACATGGATATGATAGGAAAGAAGAGTGCGAAACGGAAGGCGGGGAAGGAAAATGTACGGGGCGTAAAGGCGAAACGGGCTAAGACCGTGCCGAAGTAAAATTACGAAGCAACGAATATCTCTGTTGATTTACTTTGATTTAACTGAATTATTAAAACTCTTTGTATTACGCTGTTGTAATTTTCTCTTCGCAGTTCGCTTTTATATTGCTTTTTATTATTATTTATTTATTTAAAGGAAAATCAACAGCCAAGATTATCACTATAACCAACCTAGTAGCAACAGAAAGCTAATTACAGATCTTCACGGATGGTCACAAATCAATCATAAAAAAGTGAACACACCTACAGATGGACACAATGAACAATACAATATAATAACATACAAAAAACCAAAAACCTTTAAAATTACCTATTTACTAACAATAAAATCCTACTACTATTATAAAGGCGAAAGTTTGTAAGTATGGATGTATGGATGTTTGTTACTCTTTCACGCGAAAACTACTGAACCGATTTAAATGAAATTTGGTACACAGAATCTCTAGAGCCTGAAAAATAACATAGGCTACTTTTTACCGCGGGAAAACGTCATTCCGCGGCAAAATCCATTATATCGCGGGTAGCACCGCGGGGCACAGCTAGTAACTATACATATTAGGAAATATTTCACAGACAAATCACATTTGTGACCAAATGCATTGTGCCCTCTCAAATTTGCACGCCAGGATTGGCAAAACATGAAGAATACTTTTTTTTAAACTTACTACCATGTATACACTCATGTTTTATGCAAATAAATTATTCTTATTCTTCTAAGCTAGTCGCTGCCTGCCCGAGTTGACTCCCGAAGTAAACAGATCGATAGTTTTTTTTTTACAAACTCAATTGATGGTAAGTCACCCGTGTGCACGAGGGTGGAACACAAAGGTCTAGCTAGACGGAACCTATTTATTCTGTTCTATAATAATTTACAACACCTGAAGTTAATTAAATTTATTTCACAAAATTTACTTAACGATTCTATTAATAACATATGAAATGCTAATATTACATTTTAATAGTGTAATTCACTCAAATCCAGTTGAATCAATTTCATGAACGTTGTTGTCGATCGATAATGATATCCCTGAAAAGAAAAAGAAAACATTAGTTCCAAACTTAGATTCATCATAAATTTCTTATAATTTTTATACATACTTTTAAAATCGCCAAAATTTGTCCAAACTCGACCCCAATGTTTGGGGTCTCCAAATGATTCATCTTTCATGTTATTGGGAGGAATTGCCGTCGCGTTTATGGACTCCAGCTCCGTCAGTAACTCTTGAAGTATTTCTGGGTATCTGAGGAAAAGACAATTTCACATTATCATGGAGACTTTATAATTAAATGAAATTAAGATTGCCAAATCTCTTCCAACCAATATAAATAAGTGAAGCCATTAAAGGATGTTAGACTGCAATTTTAAACTTACTTGTCTGCCAAGTTTATGTATTCACATGGGTCAGCCTCGATGTCGAACAAACAAGGCGCCAACAGCGGGTTACAAGGCGAGGAGTTCTCACTTGTGCAATTATTCAATATAGCTGCATTCCTAGAATATAAATGGTCAATGATAAATGTATGTTTGTACGTTAACTGCAGTAAGTAGGCATTCAACATTTTTATAAACTTTAGACAAAGTGTGAATTAGCACCAATAGTCTTTAAACGGGTAATATAAAGCTCAGCCGCAACGCTTGCATCAGCATCGCAATATCGAAAAACTTGCAAATCTAAAGGCACAACGTTAAAATCTATAAATGATATGAAGTTATGTAAGTATTTAAACCTTATTGCAAGAATATCAGTGTCACTGGGTAACATTCCGAGCTTGTACGCGATGGCGCCGACTGAGTCAGTTCTGACGAGCTGTCTGTCGTACTGACCCTCCCGCTCGCTCGGCCCGTACCAGTGGTCCCATTTACCGTTGTAATCTACACCTGGAAGCATTTGCAATTTAACAAAAATATGTAAATGAAGATATTTATTTATTTTATTTTTCTTTATTCGGAGCAACAAACAATTATACTCTAGACTTCTATAGAAATTACTTGTTTCGATCAACATTTTTTTTACTTATTTTTTCGTTTTAATTATGTCAATAAAACTTGTTAAAATTAAACGAGAGTCTGCCCTATAAGTAAGTCTGTCTGACTGTGACTATGATGACGATAAACTAAAAAATTAATGAAAAAGGTTTTTGCATCCTATCCTAGGTGTAAAGCCGGGACTGGTCATCTAATTTTAGATGAAAAAGTTCAAAAAAACGTTACATCAATTTCATGAGCTTTATTTCGTTTCAGATGGCCCGTTGTTTGTATGTTTCTATTTATGTTTTATTTACATTCGAAACACTTTTGCAAGCTCCGATTGAGCTAAAACTTAACAATATAATTTTAATGTAAACTTATTTTCAGTTAAATTATTTTTTTATTATATCTTGTTTATTCAAAACGAACTGGACTTAAACAATACAAAAGTTACCTTTGAGTTTTGTTATAAAATTACCTTTGATTATTTTCCATTTGCCAACAGTAATGGCGGCGCGCGGAATTATATCGTCGATGTTGTGAACCACGATGTTTCTCTCGCTCGGCAGATCCTTCGATAGCTTATCCCATTGGTTTATACCGTCCAAATTCTCCAGTTTACTAAAATATTGACATTTAATTTAAACAAACATTTTATTATAATATTTATGCGTACCTAACCAGCTTTTTCAATGTTACAGAGAAAGCTATAGCATATTTTGAATAGGAATTTATAAAGAACTGAGTCGTTCTCACCAAACATGCCTTTGATTAAGGCTGCAGTTATAAGGTACCTACTTGTGAAATTTTCAGTTACCTAGTATCCATACCGACTGCGCCGAGTATAGTGGGCAGCCAGCCAGTGATATGCAGTCGGTGTGTAGACACGAGACTGTGATTCAACAGTTGAGACCGCAAAGTACCTACTAGTGAAATTATATAACTATTCCGTTACCTAGTATCCGCACCGACTGCGCCGAGTATAGTGGGCAGCCAGCCAGTGATATACAGTCGCTGTGTAGGCACGGGACTGTGATTCAACAGTTGAGACCGCAAAGTACCTACTAGTGAAATTATATAACTATTCCGTTACCTAGTATCCGCACCGACTGCGCCGAGTATAGTGGGCAGCCAGCCAGTGATATACAGTCGCTGTGTAGGCACGGGACTGTGATTCAACAGTTGAGACCGCAAAGTACCTACTAGTGAAATTATATAACTATTCCGTTACCTAGTATCCGCACCGACTGCGCCGAGTATAGTGGGCAGCCAGCCAGTGATATACAGTCGCTGTGTAGGCACGGGACTGTGATTCAACAGTTGAGACCGCAAAGTACCTACTAGTGAAATTATATAACTATTCCGTTACCTAGTATCCGCACCGACTGCGCCGAGTATAGTGGGCAGCCAGCCAGTGATATGCAGTCGGTGTGTAGACACGAGACTGTGATTCAACAGTTGAGACCGCAAAGTACCTACTAGTGAAATTATATAACTATTCCGTTACCTAGTATCCGCACCGACTGCGCCGAGTATAGTGGGCAGCCAGTCGGTTATATGCAGGCGCTGCGTAGCCACGCGACTGCGGTTCTGTAGCAGTGGACTCCAAAGAACCCCCGCGCCGCGCACTCCGCCCTCCCAAAGCGTGTTCTTTACCTGGTTTATGTTCACAATTTGTATTTAGTATTCATGCTTTCACATATAAAGGAGCTTAACTTGACATGCACACTGACACACCGATCATCATCACCCGTCATCTCAGCACTCACTCCTTTCTTAGTAAGAAAGAAAAAGAAAGAAAGAAAAAAAGTGTGTGAAAGAAGATATGTGTAAGAAATTCTTACACATTTCTTCTTTCACACAGTCCATCCATCTTTTCTTTGGCCTCCCTCTTCCCACATATCCATCCACTTTAATATCTAACGCTCTTCTCGTAACATGACTTTCGTTCCTTCTCATAACATGCCCAAACCACGCTAACCTATTACCTCTCAACTTATCTACTGACACACTGATATTAGATATTATTCATGGTCTCTATATCTGAATCGTTAGTGGTACAAAAAAGTGAGTACATAATGGTATATATATTATACTAGCTGTGCCCTGCGGTGCTACCCGCGTTATAATGGATGAAGTACTCTTAACCAATAACATATTTAGTTGATACAACTTAAAAAAATTATTTCGACCAAATTAGGTACCAAAAAACGGTTTTTGTGAGTTAATCTTAAAAGATAGACATATACTATCGCGGACTGTTTTTTAGATCATTAAAAGAGCTATTATTCTTTAATACATATTTTTTGTGTTTCTTGAACCGTTTTCACGGCGCACGCAATTCCGTTGGCTTCAAAGATGAAATAACTTCTCCAGTTTTTTACACATTTACCACTATATCTTTGCTCCTATTGGTCGTAGCGTGATGTTATATAGCCTATAGCCTTCCTCGATAACTGGACTATCCAACACAAAAAGAATTATTCAATTCGAACCAGTAGTTTCGGATATTAGCGCGTTCAAACAAACAAACAAACAAACAAACAAACTCTTCAGCTTTATAATATTAGTATAGATATAATATAATGGTATACATAAATATATGATAACATACACATATATGCATACATACATCAGTAGATAGATATTATACTTACTTGGCCAGCGTGTTGAATTAAGGCCTAATCTCTCTCGTCAAGAGAGAAGTCCCTGTGTCCCAGCAGTGGGAACGTTAATAGGGTGATGATGATGATTATACTTACTCCTTTCAGTGGATAGTTGGATCCCGCGTTGTCGTTGAATCCCGCCGCCGCCCCGCCGTTGTCAGTGCTGAACACCACTATCGAGTTCGCGAGCATTTCTCTCTTATTCAGAGCTTTGAACACTTTGCCGATCGACTCGTCCATCTTTGATAGGACAGCTGAAAAAGGTAAACAATTTCGTTTTATAATCTTCATTAAGAGATATCATCTGCTGGATTTAGGCCTCCCTCTATATATTCCAGTTATTTCGGACGGACCTTTCAGTAGAATCTTATCTTCAGCCCATCTCATTGCTCGATGTCCGGCACAGATGATGCCAAATTTAAGAATCTTTCGAGCAATAGCTTAGTTCAGTTTTTAGGATTTCGTACCCACAGGGTAAAAGGGGACCCTAATACTGAGCCTTCGTCACCTACCCTAATACTGAGACAGTATTAGGGTTCCGTTTTACGTTGTTTCTGTCTGTCTGTCACCAGGCTGAATCTCAAAAACCACGATAGATAGGAGAAGAACATTTATTGTAAATAACTGTGCATTTATTGTAACAAATAGTAAAATTTTGAGGGATGGTGTATAACTTTTGCTCCGCTATAACAACAAATAAATACTATTAAATCTAAATTTAAAATTTAAGAAAAACCCCCGATTCCAATGCTTTCATTTCCTTTAATGTAAAACAACATAATATTATGAAATGTGGACGCGATGCGCTTTCATTTGATACCCCACACTAGTATATATCCAGATTTTCTGTTTTCCTACCCCACTCTCACCCTCATAACTTTTAAACGGCTCAACAGATTTTCATGAAACATGTCTAAGAACACCCGGGCTAAACTCACCTTTCATACAAAAAAAAAACTAAATTGAAATCGCTCCATCCGTTCGGGAACTATGATTGAACAGACAGACACGTCAAACTTATAACACCCCTCTTTTTTGGTCGGGGGTTAAAAATACATAATAAATAGTAGCTAGTACTTGGTTGGGTGATCAAACCAAATGCTTCTTTTTTTACCTATTTTGCATTTTTTATTGCAAAATGTGTTTAAATTGAACACGGAACCTAAAGTGAAGTACGAGTCCATAATCTCAAAATTATTATTATCAAATTACTTTTTTTTACTAAACTTAAGTGTAACTTTAGTTCAAAGCGCGAGATCATTTACAAATAGGTATTTTTTATTGTTTAGGTTCATCATCATCACCCTATTAACGTTCCCACTGCTGGGACACAGGGACTTCTCTCTTGACGAGAGAGATTAGGCCTTAATTCACCACGCTGGCCAAGTGCGGGTTGGTGAATGTCACATGTCCTTCAAACTCTTTTTAAAGTTCTCAGAACTTGCCGGTTTCCTCACGATGTTTGCCTTCACCGTTAAAGCACGTGTTTAAAGCGCACATAAATTTCTCAAGAAGAAAAATCCAGAGGTGCGTGGCGGGGTTTGAACCCACGACCTTCGGAATGAAAGTCGTGTGTCCTCCCACTTTGCCAACACGGCTTTGTTTAGGTTACGTACATGAACTTCCTAGCTGAAACAATCATATTCTTACCGGCGAATTTCTGCCTCTGCGTATCGTTGATATACTTAAACCTGTCGATGTCGAGGTCGGGCGCGCGGAGCGGCTCGGACGGGTTGCCGCTGTGGACCGCAGAGTGCGCCACCATCAGGAATATCGGCTCGCTAGCGTTGTGTTTCTCTATTATCTAAAAAAAATCATACTTTGACTTGTATTAATTTGATATTATATATTTATATGATTAAATAATTCCATTTTTGAAGTGAAACTTCTATAACCACTTGAACGTCCAGTGGTACTGTAGTGCCACAAAACTTTATGCCGACTAACGTCCATGGTACTAGAGTGCCACACGAGTTTTTGGTTTTTTTATTTCGGATTTTCTTTAGTTTCTAATAAGACAAGTTGCTAGTGTCAATGTCAGATGTCATTGTCAATAATTATTCTACTAAATTCTAATTAGAAAAACCCATACCTGGCAACAAAAATTATGAAAAAAAAATTATTTTGTCAATAAAGTGAGTGAAATTTTCCGCCATTTTCCTATTTTTCGCAAGTTAATTTCTTTATGATTTACTTGTGATATCTGTATTAAAATTAAATATGTTATTGAAAAAACTAGACTCCAACCCCGTTAAAAAAGTATCAAAATAATAATTAAATGTTCAGAGGAAGTATTTTAAATAAATTTATCAAAATAGGTCTCCAAATCAGTCTAAAAATGCTACCATCCTATTTTTGATAATTTTTTAGTAAATGAAGATGTAGGTACGATGATTCATATTATTATTCAAGTTTATATAATTATAATAAAGAAAATAAATACATTTTTGGTTCTGAAATAGGTTTAGTACTTTTTATGTGATAAATAGTTTTAACGGAAAAATCGCGCAGCGTGTCACTCATCGCTCGCGCAACGCGGGCTGGGACGTTAGTCCCTAGTTACGCCGCGGGCGCTGGACGTTACAGTGGATAAAATCGTTGTGATTTGAAATCGGATGCAACGGAAATGGAAATAAGATTGGCTTACCTGTCGGGTAAGCCAATCTTAAACGCTAACAAGGTTAAGCAACTTTGCGCGAAGCCAGTACTTGGATGGGTGACCGCCCGAACAAAATCTTTTTGCATAGTTTTTTTTTTTTGTTTTTTTTTTTATTCTTTTCATTATTTTGTCGATTTACTGAAGTTTCACTTCTATCATGTGTGAATCGCACACACACCTTTTTTTATGATAAAATATTAACAGCAGTACCCCGCGGTGTTTCCCGAATTTAATGGATTACCCAGCGGTATCGCATATTTGCTCGCGCAAAAAAAGTAGTTTAAGCCACGTCTCAAGCTTCAGAAATGTGTGTGTGTTTCTGTGTGTCACATTCCAGACACAACCTTCTACAACGTCACAAACTTTCTAACAAACTTGTCAAACGTGTCATATTCATATTAATGGTTTTCGTGTAAATTGGCATAAGTAGGTTACACAATGTAAACATAAGAAACAATAAACAACTCGCTTGTCGCTACTGGAATATTCAATGTATTTTGATGTTTAACTGAATATTTCCCGATTTGCCGGATTCCTCTGACACCCAATCCTAGTCATATGGCTATACACCTGAAAGAATCGATCAGCTTCTAGCTCACATTACAAAATAAATGTAAATAAAGTAAAATGTGTTAAGGTTCACATGTATAAATTAGGTACATTTACAATTAACTTACGCGAATGGCTTCGTCAGTGTAAACATCAGTTGCATATTTGCCGTACAAGTCATGAGCTACTTGATAGCCTGAAATCACACAAATAAAATATAAATAAATAGATATTTCCGGAAAATCCACACAACATCCAACCCCGTAGTAAGCTTTAAGCTTATGATACGGGTACTAGACGTCTCTTATAAACAAAATATAATACATTTCGTATTTTTGTTATAGGTAGGTAGGTATTTTGTATTATTCATATAACACCCAGACCAAGAAGAAAAGTGCTTGCACACTTGACTCCTCGGCGGGAATAGAACCCGCTATATTTGCCAACCGCGCCACTTAGGCCATAAAATTATAGGCATTTTGTAGAATCATACAATTTTTAATTACTATTTTATGAAACGATAAGAATATTTCTAAATATTCTGAAAAAGTACTCAATTCTATTAGATTTAGGAATATAATTGATGTAGGTACCTCGTCTAAAGTCGAAGCCCCAAGTGCCGCGTTCCGCGTTGGTGTGCTCAAACATGTCGATTTTGCCCGTCCAAAAACCAAAGTGTGTGTCGAACCTATTAACAAGAAAGCATTACTATTACGGCCAAAGATGAGAAGAAGAGAAGCTAAATGAGATTACTATTTATAGAAACAGCTTTGCCCTAGGTATGTATTCTGTGCCATAATCAAAATCTAAAATAAAAAAAAAGTCATACTATTTTGTAACGTGCACGTGATGCGCTTACATTTGAGACCCCACTCGAGTATATTTGCAGTATTTCGGTTTTCCTTCCCTACTTTTACCCTCATAACTTTTAACCGATTTTCATCAAACATGTCTTAGAACACTCGCGCAAAACTAACCTTTCATAAAAAAAAATGAATTACCTACAATTGAAATCGCTCCATCTGCTCGGGAGCTATGATGTCCCAGACAGACAGACAGACACGTCAAACTTATAACACCCCTCTTTTTTGATCGGGGGTTAAAAAGTAGCATTGTCAAACTTAAAACAAAGAAAGTGATACAAAAAATTATGAAGACTCGCGCCAGAATCACCTTTCATACAAAAAAAAACTAAATTGAAATCGCTCTATTCGATCGGGAGCTATGATGCCACAGACAGACAGACAGACAGACACACAGACAGACAGACACGTCAAACTTATAACACCCCTCTTTTTTGGTCGGGGGTTAATTAATAAATGAAGCTGCTGTACAGGGGCAATGTCAAATTTTGCTAACATACAAATAAATTATTAAATAATTTCATTTTTTGAAATGTAATGTAAAGATAAAAAATTAATTCAAAACACCGTTCTGTTGCCGCGGGAATATGCAAAACATGGGCAATAATATCACAAAAACATAAATATTTTCATTGTTCATTAAAAGGGCCTTGGAACGATGTTTTTTTTTTACTTAGAAAGGAAACCCACATTAGGTAACACAAAATACAAATATAAAATAAACATTACTAAGAGGATGGACTATCATTGGGACGATCGCTAACCAAATATTAGTAAAAACTTATAGATAAACGATCGGAGTTACAGATAAGGAAAATGGTAAAGTTGGGTCATACAGTAAAAACTACTAGCAGTCACAATTTTATGCTACTTTACTTTTAGGAATAGGAATTATTATTATTTTAACTTATGGCTTGTTTCACAAAATCCGAACAAACTAAGTTATGGTTATGTCAATGTCAATAATACATGTTATGTTCTGAACTAAGATCTGGACGCAAAATGGCGTTGAATTGAGTAACATCTAGTATTTCACTTTATAATTTTATTTAACTCGACACTGGCAAATTGTCGCTTCAAGCGCAAAGTCCAATTACAAGAAACTGAACTGAACTGATCTTTAAACCTCGCTTTGACATTATGTGACTGAGCAAAATAGCTGTATATTTTAACCATTGTCTAATTTTAAACGTGCCCCAAATGACGTTACGTTAACGTTAGGAAGTTTTTGTATGAGATGTTCATAACCTATGGCACTGGAATCCTAAGAGTCAGGGTAGCAGGCTATATCACAGCTATAATTTATTATTATATTGTTTATTTAATGTATAATTGTATATATGCTGATTTAAGTGTTTGTAACATTCGGTGTATCCTTTTAAAATGAATAAATAAAATTCGGGTCAATTATAATTTGACCCGAATAAAATAAATATTATAATAGTAAAAATTCTAACTGTTTTAGAACTAAAACTTTGCATACCAACTGGTGAAACATGTTGAAACTGTATAAAATAATAATATCCTGTATACACATGTTTTTTGGCAAATAGATGATTGTTATTATTAATTGAGAAGGGATTGTTGACCTACCCTCTATTCATCGGAAGATACTCCCTCTTGTAGGATCCGAGATGCCACTTGCCCACCAGATGCGTCTTGTAGCCCAGCTCTTTGAGGTACTGCGGCAGGATCTTCTCGGAGAGAGGCAAGCCCCGTGGCTCCATGCCGTAAATTGTAACGTGTTGCATTCCTGATTGATAAGAAACAATCTGTATGTAGACAATGGCGCTTGCAACAGCGTCGAAATATCGGAAAACTCAAAAACCGTCAAATCATGGCATGTTAAATAATATATAAATATTATCGTACAATCAACACACCAACATCCAATCCCGTGGTAAGCTCTAACTAAGCTTGTTGTGTACGGGTACTATACATCTGATATACTTACTTAATATAAAAGACATACTAACATGTAAAGATATATTTTTATTATACATATTAAACACCCAGACCAAGGAGAACTGCTTGCAGAACATACAAACACTTGATCCCTCGGCGGGAATCAAGCCCATGATATCCATAAAAATGATAGCCCATAAAAACCATGATAATTTAAAAGTTATATGGTTATAACATGCTCTGTTTATGTGGACTTTAGAAATAAAAAAAATAAAAAATACTAACCAGTGTGCAAGGGATATTTCCCCGTCATGAGCGCAGCGCGCGAGGGGGTGCATATCGGAGCCACATAGTAGTTCTGCAGGATGAGCCCCGAGTACGCCAGCGCGTCTATGTTCGGAGTGCGCACTGCATTCGACCCGTGGAAACCAACGTCGTTCCAGCCCTAACGAAAAAACGTATGTATATTATTATACCTTTTTCTTTTTTTCCATTAGCCCAAGTTGCCCTTCTTCTGAGAAAAGGCCTCCCCCAACTCCCTCCATCAATCCCTGTCCAGAGTTATTATTATTATACCTAGTTACTGTAAAAAAATCAGTTGTCTGTAAGTCGGTTTACTGACGATAGTTGAACGTGACAACGGCCGATTGTGTCGC
This sequence comes from Gymnoscelis rufifasciata, assembly GCA_929108375.1. Classification (NCBI taxonomy): domain Eukaryota; kingdom Metazoa; phylum Arthropoda; class Insecta; order Lepidoptera; family Geometridae; genus Gymnoscelis; species Gymnoscelis rufifasciata. The sequence goes on along the minus strand of OV815302.1, from coordinate 1,584,813 downwards.
TCGTTCCGCGCTCTCGCTTGCACTTTAAGCCTTAAATGGAACGCCTCAGTGCGAGGTAACTATGTATCTAATACTTAATAGGTACCTCGCAACATGGCTTTGTCCGTGTTTTAGAGCTTTTCCTGTTTTAGATAAAGATAATTTGGAGGGAGGGAACAGACAAAAAAGGTCCAGGAGGTTCTAAGATTTTTGGATTAAAGGTGTTCAACGAAACTAACATTGAATGATTTCTAATAGATATGTTATTAGAATTATACTTACTATTGAAATATCGTTCAATTGAACAATAAATTAAGAAAATACACTCACCAAGTCGTCTGCTAAGAACAGCACCACGTTTGGCCGGCCCGCTTGGCACGTTACAAACAAGAGGCACAAACACAGCAACCACATTTTGAACACTTAAACGACCTATAGATATAATTTTAATTCATTCTTCTGTAACTAATTTAGGTAAGTAAAACATATTTAATTAGAAATTTTTAGTTATTAAACGCGACTTAAAATAAAACGATTTTATTGTTTTTAAGCAGTGTCGGGCAGTACGAAGTTTTCGAGATATATTTTTTTAAACACACTAAGTAACATTACGATATTACGTAAAAATAATATTCCTTTCCAAGGCGTTTATTTATTAAAAGATGATTGCGTTTCACTTCTCAATATTAATACGGAAGGAATATTTTGTTTTTTTGCACTTTCGTTTATTCGTGAGGACATTCTTTCCCACTGGCCACTGCTGGGCAAAGGCCTTCCCAATCCCTTCATCAGTATCTATCAAGGGCCTTTCTATGTCAGCTAAGTATAGGTAAAAGTTTTAATTGAGATTCGAAGAATTGAGTCCGAAGATCCGTTTGATCGGATCTTCGGACTGACGCTTCTGGCCGACAAACAAATATAGTTTTAATCGATACGTGTGATAAATAACATAATATCAAATTATAATTCAAAAATATTTATTGTAATCATGTAACGGCAAGTCTTCAGGTCATTAATCTGTTTAAACTTAGATAACGACCAAAAGCACCGAACGTATAGCAACTATCGATGTTTGTATTTTATGACGATTGTTTACTTCAAAATCAAGTAAGAGACAGAAATAGCATCTAGTTTTGTGGGTATAAGGATGCTAAAAATGTAATCATATTACATACATACATAGGTACCGACCGTACATCTAATGCAGCTACCTAATTGCGTTATATACATATTGAGGAGCTTCTGGTCTTTCACTGTAGAGGAAATCCGTACTTTCCTTTAAGACGTCCATGAGTACTGTTAGGGTGATTTTAGTTTCACCCTGACCACCACCATCGCGTAGCAATCTGTATGGAAAAAACTGTCAGCGCTTAGCAGTCGGCGTTAATTTAAGGTTTCTATAGTGTATAGTGACCATACAGATTGATACACTCCGATCCGTCAGCGCCGATGGTCAGAGAGACACGGAAATCAGCCCTATAGCGACCCTAACTTATCTCCCCACCGTCAATTCCTATGTATGCATAAACTTATTCTAATTATCAAACGCCCATAACATTAAGTGCACAGCATAATCACATCACTAAACAGGTACCGTACACAATCCGTAAAGCCGCAAACAGGTAAAAATCGTGACCGTAACGCTATCTATTAGTAAATAGTGCGAAGTGAATGTCCACTAATCAGGTCAGCCTGGTCGCGGCGCCCGGCACACACTGGCCGAATCTGGCGCATCGTCCCGTTGATAACAGACCAATGACAATTGCTAATCTACGGAACGGCAGGAGAATATGCAAAGTTGAACTAGTAGATTTAGTATTTTCGACACGAAGTTTTAAAGAATAAGACGTACCTACCTATTAATTAACTGATTTATGTTATCTTTCCAATTTATTTATATTAATACTGACGCTTCTGGCCGACAATAAATAATTTATATTAATATGTAATACAATGTAGGGACTTATATTGAATTGTGTTTGAAGCGCAAATATATTATTGAATAGCTTTGCACGATATGTTGTTGCCCGCGTGTTTTATGGATTTTCCCGCGAGAACGAAGTGTTTTCTCTAAGTATAAAGTAGCCAACAAGTAACAGTGAAATAATTATTCAAATCGGGCAAGTAGTTCCTGAGATTAGCGCGTTCAAACCAACTTTTCAGATTTATAATTTTGGTATATTATATTTTTCAATTGGATCAATCTATTTGAAACTGCCTAGCCTAGGTATGCATTAAAATGTCATTTGAGTACATATTGAGTTAAAAAATATATTTAGTTTAAACGAATACATAGTTGGTTAGGTTAGTATCTACAAACAGTTAGTTTTTGTTGAAACATTCAAGCATGTTTTAATTTATGCAAACATTCACTAATATTCTCTAGTGAATTAATAACTGTTGTATTAATTGTAAGCTAAGATATTACAAAAAATATAAATATAGACGCGAAAAATTGTATTTACTACTTAAACAAAGTTAAAAAAACTGAAACAAAAATACAATTTAATAAAATTAAATATTTCGAATTTATACGTATTATTAAAACCATGAAAAATAAAAAATCGACTGACGCATTCGATATGAACTGTAGAATAATTAAAGAACTAATTTTAAGAAATGACATTTTAATGAAATTAATATACAATATTATAAATGAATGTTTACATGATGGTGTGTTCCCTGATGTTCTTAAGATTGGGAAAATTGTACCAATTTTTAAAAAAGGCGACGAACATGTACTCAACAACTACAGACCTGTGTGCATATTGCCTAGTATATCTAAAATATTTGAAACAATTATAAAAAATAAAATTGTGGATTATTTTGAAACGAATGAATTGTTTTCAACAGCTCAGTATGGTTTTCGGAAACACAAAAATACAGAAATGGCAATCCAAAACGTAACTTATTTCATATTAAAGGCGATGGATGAATCGCGGAAATGCGCAAGTATCTTCTGCGATTTGTCTAAAGCTTTCGATTGCTTAAGACACGATATTCTACTAATAAAACTAGAGTACTATGGTTTTCAGGGACTTGCGCTTCAATTGATGAAGTCTTACTTTCAAAACAGGAAACAATATGTAACTATAAACGGAAGTAGATCAGATGCTAGGTTGATTGACATAGGTGTGCCACAAGGGTCTATCCTTGGGCCAGTACTTTTTTTGATCTATGTCAACGACCTACCAAATAGCTTACCGGATTGGGCATTCATTAATTTATTTGCAGATGACACACATGTGGGTCTAAAAGATGCGTCAATTCCACAACTACAATTTAAAATTGATAGTTCAATCCAAATCTTAAAGGGATGGTTTGAAGCAAACGGAATAATCTTAAATGACAAAAAAAGTATTATACTGAAATATCAAACTAAAGTAAACCAAACTATACAAACACGAGAGCCATCAAATCATATTTTTCTCGGGTATACAGTAGACCAGACCATCAGCCATAAGGCACACGCAGAAACCCTTTGTAAGAGATTGGCCAGCGCAAACTATGTTCTCTTTAAGTTAAAACCCTTTATTGATAAGCGATCACTTATCAACGTTTATTACGCTTACGAACATTCGTTGATAAGTTATGCAATAACGACATGGGGAAATTGCTCCGATATAAAAAAAGTTTTAGTGTGTCAAAAACGTGCTATTAGAATAATCAGTGGTATAAGAAAACTTACTTCAGCAAGAAATTATTTTGTTAAACATAAAATTATGACTGTAATTTCTCTATTTATTTACAAAAGTTTATTAGAAATATATAAAAATGACAATCCGAAAAATAAGGACATGCACGACTATAATCTTAGAAATAAAGAAAAACTACATAAACCTAAAATTAGACTAAGAAAAGTACAAAAACAGGGAGAATATACTAAAATATTAATATTTAACAAACTGCCTCTGGCTATATCAAACCTAGAATCTCTATCTGAGTTTAAACAAAAAATCAAATATTTCTTTACAGTTAATCCCTTTTATAGCCTAAACGAATTCATGAATTTTAACCTGACAGAATACTCATTTTTGCAAGATGATCACCTCCAAAATTAACCCTTAAAAGAGTAATCCTGAATTAATAATGAAATTAAAGTGATTATTTTAGTCTAAGTCAATAAATTAGATATTTAATTGTTTAAGTCTGATAAATATTTAATTTGCCTTTTCATTTGTGTGTCTATTGATAAATAATTTAATGATTTAATCTATTTACATATTTACGTTGAACTCATTTATTTAGAAAATGTATTTAATTAATTGTCATCTGATTTTTTGTAATTTATTTATGGATAATTTAACTAAGAAAGAATGTACAAAATGACTTACCTAGTATAGCAACCATTGTTATAATAAGGTGAAATAAATAAATCTGAAATCTGAAATCTAAGATGATTTGCTGGTGTAATTGGAAGCGCGCCGGGGGCTATCCCTGAGATGCAGGTTCGAATCCTGTGCGCGCAAGCGATTCGGATGTGTCTTAATCTTTTTCGGCATAAAGTTTCAACTGCCAAGTGAGGTTTATCACTTATTAAAAATCATTAAAAATGTATTAAAAAATTATATGCAGAAACAGTCAATTGAATTTTTAAGTTCGTTGGTCAACAAAACCGGTTTAGAAATCTTCGAAATATTTATACTTTTGTGTTACACCCATGTGAAGTCGGGGCGGGTCGCTAGTAGCCAATAAATGCAGGTACGCTACTAATTGAAGATGTATGTATGTGCATACTTTATACAAGACAATGCTTCACTAAAGTTGTTTGTAAATAAAAAAACATATTTTGTATTTAAATAAGTGTAAACAATAGAGAAATAATGTTACGTGTCTTCAAACTACCTACAGAATATAGAGGTAGGTTCTAGGGCAAAGGCCGGTTTCCAAATGTACGGTTTCTTACAGTCAGAGAGCGGTCAGGCGTAGGCGGTCAATCGTTCCGCGTTCAGAACATTCTCCTCTATTTTGTGTTTATTTATATTGTTCGGAACGCGGAACGCTTGACGGCTCCATCGCTTTTAACAACAAATTCCTAATGCAAGGTATTTGCATTTGTAGCCAAATTTTATGATGCCATTGCCACTTATGTGAGTTTATCGGTTTGGCTATGTCGGAATGAAGAACACCCACCTATTAATAATTTATTTATGTAAATTATCTTTCCAACTTACTAATTAGGTATACTATGTAAGTTTAATTTTATATTTAAAATTCTCGTGTCACAGTTTTCGTTGCCATACTCCTCCGAAACGGCTTAACCGATTATTATGAAATTTTATATGCATATTCAGTAGGTCTGAGAATCGGCTACTATCTATATTTCATTTTGCAAAACAACGTTTGCTTTGGTCAGCTAGTAATAAATAAAACAAAACATTACAAATAATTTACTTTATTATAAATTGCAGTCATCGTAACTAACTATAACACACAATACATAAAACGCATCTAGATATATTATAAATAATTTGTTAATCAGCTGCATGAAACAACCAAGTTCGAGTGCTGTGATAACATGTATTCGAGTGGTGCGTTTAACTCCATATAATGTACTCTCATAGCCCAAAGTAGTCTATAAAAATTAATAACACGAATATTTTGTTTTTGCGATGTACATAAACAAAATATTTCATGAAGTGACGCAAAAGTAGTCTTAATGCTATTTATTTTACAATGTCCGAAACTTAATATTATACTTAATTTATAAAATCATATAAGGCATTGCATCTTCAAATAACCTTATCTCTCAATTCAATTCAGTTCAGTTTCTTGTACTCTGCGCTTGTAGCGACAATTTGCCAGTGTCGAGTAAAATAAAATTATAAAGTGAAAAAGTTGTTACTCAGATGAACGCCATTTTGCGTCCCTCTTTCCAATTCAATTAAATTTCTTATAATTGGACTCTGCGCTTGAAGCGTAAGTCGTTTGCCAGTGTCAAGTTAAATAAAATTTATAAAGTGAAAAAGATGTTACTCAGTTGAACGCCATTTTGCGTCTCCAACCAAAGTGCTGCAAGTATATATTTGTATTGTTTTTCTTCTTTCAACTAGTTCAGTTTCTTGTAATTGGACTTTGCGCTTGAAGCGACAATTTGCCAGTGTCGAGTTAAATAAAAGTTTATAGTGAAAAATACGTTATTCAACTGTCAAGCCTTATTTATTTATTCAAATATTCTATCAGTGACTAAAACGTAGTGATTCTGCTTATATACTCTCTGTCAGTGAATGTAAACGACAATATTTATTAATGAATTTAAAGTATGTTTAGAATGTAATATTAGACAATGAGGTAAAAACTGAGTTAAAATACCTTTTATCCGAATACAGAAAATAACTACGCAAATATTAATATAAATAAAGGTAAATTATGATCAATTAAACTGTACAGTAATTAAGTAATTATTGTAATTCGTAGACAATCGATTGTTGTGTGCATTGTCTGGAAATATTTATTTATTTATTTAATCGAAAGCGGTCAAGTAAGATTGCCCAACCAGTGTTTTCACTTTAATCACATACTTTGTGCTATTGAGAATACCTACATGTAGTTTCCAAAGATCATTAAAATTAAGCACCACCCTTTGAATATATTATTTCAAATGTAATTTAATCTAAACCAAACCGTAACAAATTAAAACCACCGTATATATCAAAATTAATACAATTGTACTCATGTACGAAGCAAAGAGCTGTCTTATTTGACTTTAAGTACTACAGTATGGTCCATATAACACCTAGCATCTTTAATTATAAACGCTTTTCAGAATAAAACATTATTTTTTTTTATTATGGAAATTACGATCGAATTAGACCATGACCCTATCTATATACTGCATACTCAATTCAATAATATTCTTATAAATGGGACTCTGCGCTTGCAGCGTCAGTTTGCCAGAGTCAAGTTAAATAACATTATAAAGTAAAAAATATGTCACTCAGTTTTGCGTATCTTGTATTATTTTTGTTGGAACACGAGTGTATTTTTTTGCAATCAGAGAAAGCCGTGGTCATACTGAGATTTCATTATTAGCATTAAGTGTTCAGCTTAAAGTGTCATAGTCTAAATCGACAGCATAATAGGATACTAAATTAATCCAAATATATTGCCCTAAAAGTAGGTTGAGAAAAAACCTCAAGAAAAAAGATTATGAGGAGATATAACGAGGTTATTATCAAGAAAAGTTTACAGAAGAATATGTATCTCCGACGCAACAGAAAACAATATTATTACAATTCAATGAATAAAATTAGTGGTTTTTTCCCCACGTTAAAATTAATCAAACCTTCTTAAGCATTTATAACTAAAGCGGTACTTACAACATTATGAACACAGAATTATCTACCTCATACATTATGCGCTGAACATAGCAACATCATGGAAATTATTGTAAAATGCAACATCTACATGTTTCTTCATCAAATTAATATCTTACAATCGCTTATAAATAAATATTCGTCATAGAATGTGAACTAACGTAACAAACATAATTATATAAACTATAGATGAGAGATAATCAAAAGAAGACTTGTCTACAATTAAGTTACACAAAGTAAAGAAAATTCGGTTTTCTCTTGTTTAAAGATAATGGAATTTAAATACATGAAATAAGTATAGAAGTATATGTATATATAGAAATGTTTATTCAAGAGAAGAGTTTATTGCTCATAACATAAAATTATTAGATATTATCTTGAGTATTATTAAGATATAATGTTTGTAATAAGCAAAGGGATTGACAAAAGTCTATACTATATCATGAACAATATACTCAAATTATATATATATATATAGAAGAAAACCTAAAAAGTTTGTTCAAGAAGTAAAAATCTTTGGTAGATTTCTAAGTGGCAAGGAACATATAATATAATATAGAATCCATAGAGATTGGATAAGCAATACTTGAATGTAAAAAAGGAAATATATTATTATGGTTTCGAAGAAGCATTACTCACGCAAGTAATATTTAAACAGTTTTATACTAACGGAATTGCTTCTAAGGTTCTGATCGCAAGTATTGTTTCGTAGGACATAACTCGGCACAATTTGTTCACATGGAATATTATTATTGGAGCATAAAGTTGCAGGTGCTAAGGTTCAAGGAATGGTTTTATTGAATATAAAATTGCATGTCAATGTTAGTGTTAACTTTTTGTCCTGATTTTAAATTATGTAGATATCGATTAGTGACTTACATAACTGTATTTCACAAATCGAAACTTAGCTAATTTATAAAGGCTATTTTATAATTTTTATTAATCAAAATGAATAATATATCTCCAAAAAAACTATTAAATCAATATTTTCGCACCTTTGTGTAAGTTTAACATTTTGATAGTTTGACAAATGTCAATGAAAACCTGTCAAAAATTCCTTAGACAAACCACAGAAAATAAATGCAGTAACCAAGTGTCTGTCAGTACGAAAATACCTGCGCCTGAGACGATGTTCTGCCTCTCTCACTCCTTGCGCGGTTTCCGTTTCCGTTGGCCGTCGCCGGCGCCCTCCGTGTCGCCCGTCGGGACCGTCTGCAAAACAATTGAACACTGAACTTGGAAACTAAGAAATAAATATGAATAACATATTATTTAATCCTCGACGCAATAAATCTAAATTTAAGAAAAACCCCCGATTCTAATGCTTTAATTTCCTTAAAAGTAAAACACCATAATATTTAGTAATGTGCACGCGATGCTCTTTCATTTGATACCCCACTTGAGTATATTTGCAGATTTTCGGTTTTCCGTCCCCCACTCTCACCCCCATAACTTTTAAACGGCTCAACCGATTTTCATGAAACATGTCTAAGAACCACCGGGCCAAACTCACCTTTCATACAAAAATAGACAGACAGACAGTCAGACACACAAACAGACAGACACGAAACTTATTACACCCCTCTTTTTTGGTCCGGGATTAAAAAGGGGTGTTAATGGTTTAACGTGTGTATCTGTCCAACTGTCTGTGGCAACGTAGCTTTGTTGACTTAATATTTTTATTTTTACAAAATGGCGTCCAGTAGTCGCCATATTGAATTTTCACTGACGTCAGGTCTTTAGTGACACTCGCCCGACTGAGAGGAATCGATCGACGTACGAATCATAAAAGTCGGCCCAGGCGTTTGGTCTGTATATTGCTACAAAGGAACATACATACATAGACCGATAAACACATTACCACTCCTTTGCGTCGCGTAGTTGGGTAAAAAGGACGTCACTCAAGCATTTGCTATAATGACCAACAAATATTTTTATAGCTTTTTGGAGGTTTTGTCTGTTCACGTTCGTAAGTGGTAACCATATGAATCCTTACACGTGACCTCCGGGTGGTGCTAAGAACAGTCTCTGGTGGGAAGCTTCGGCCGCGGCTTGTCACCACCATCCGGGCTGGGCCAGTGAGTGAAGCGATTTATTCGTGTTTCGTAATGTGGCCCGGAGAAGCCATCTACCTTCTAGGTCTTCATGTACCATCTTAGACCACATCGACACTTTACATCAGGTGAGATTGTGGTCAAATAAAGGCTTATCCAGCATAAAAAAGTGTGAGTGTGTCAGCTACGACGCACGATTGGAGTCTACTTACTCCTTACGAACGATAATTATGATATATATCGAATAGAAAAAAAGGGTAAATGAACGCATCTGCTAAAATGACAAGAGAAACAAACATATATCTGTAATTATTCGGATTATTTATATTACTTCAATAAAGCGTATTACATAAAGTATGTTACAAAATAATATAAATAAAATACAGTGAGACTACGAAGTATCGCGCAATGAGGAGACCCCGAGAATGAGATACGCTGTGTAATGTATTCCATCTCATTCTTTTACACGTTCAATCCTACAGATATATATGTTTGTCTCTTTCTACATAACGCCTCAACTTTTCGTGTTACACAATTTTACTTCTCATAAAATTTCCGTACCGGGCCTTATAACTCAAATCGATTCTTAAGGAGTAAACTCCAAAAATTTTCTTTCGTAAATCCTATGGAAATCATAAAAGATGAAGGAAGAAGTGTGGTTACCTCTGGGGCGTCGTCGGTCTCCGCGTCCGGCGCGGGGCCCTCCAGGTCCGCCTTGCTGGGCCTGGCGGAGTCCCGCTCGGGCTCCTCCTCCTCCACCTCGGAGTCGTGGGGATCGTCCGCGCCGACCTCCTCGGCCTTCTTTGCGTCACCAACTGGATCCTGCATGTTATATTTAGTTGTGAGATAACCATATATATTTTAGGCCAACTCGCACTTGGCTCGTGATGAATTTAGGCCCAGCGCCCCGGAAAGTAGAAACGTAAATAGCTTGACGGGGATCTTAAGAGCTGTATTTTGATCAAATTTAATCTATAATTTTTGAGGCTAGCTCATTTTGTTGATTTAAATGTATAATACGACCATCTTGCCAGTACTGTGCTTGCATAAAGTAAAATGACTCGTCAAAAGCAGATATCATCTAGATCAGTAGCAAAAAATCCCAGATAACATATACACACAACTTTTTTAATATAAATATTAAGAACCTCGTCTTTTTGTACAAAGTTCGTTATAGATCACCATCTAGATCTCCGCAAACAATATAATACCTGGAATACAGAGCCACAACTTTTGCAGTAAATAACATCTCTGTCTTTTCGTCTCTTTTATTTCCCGTCCATCCCAAGGTTGCCTGGAAGAGATCGCCCATAGCGATAAGGTCGCCCTCTTTACCCTGTTTTTAATTAGTTAAGGTTTGTGTAAAGTTTATTATTAATTTGTGTGGTGTACAATAAAGTGTTTTCTATTGTATCCGTGTACTCACAGATCTGGGGCCGCAGCAGAGGTAGGCGAAGAAGCCGACGACGATGAACGCGCCGAATATGCCGGCCGCGTACACCCACGGGTGGTCGCCCGCGAACTGCAGCGCGCGCTCCGCCAGCGACTCCTGCAAGGGCCCGCTAGCTTACCACCACTCTCTAGCAACTACTCAATAACTACTACGCAAAAAAAGGTGTGTGATTGAGGTGTAGTATGTAACTATGTCCTAAGCTAGATAAGATATATTCATTAGTAATAAATCAACAGCAGTCAGATGTAGTCGTTTCAATTACAACCTGAAACCATACCTCCCTTCATGGCGACCCTTTCAAACCGGATGCAACGGAAAAAACGAAAGGTAAGCCAATCTTAAACGCTTACAAGGTTAAGAAACTTTGCGCGACGCCAGGACTTGGATGGATGACCACCCAAACAAAATCTTTTAGCACAGTATTTTTTTTTTGTTTTTTCATTGCATTTTTTTGTCGATTTACTGAAGTTTCACTTCTATCGCGCGTGAATCGCACACACACCTTTTTTTTTGTAGTTTCTGCTGGTTATCTGGCTGTGCTGGTACACTTAAGCCCTCTAGCCACAGCATACTATAGAAAGCAGGATTGTAATTCGTCAGGCGAAGGATTTTGCATCCATCACAGGTCTAAGGCACAGACAACTCTATTAGCTGCTTCAGTACGCACTCAAAGTAAAGAGTCCATTTTTATCTACATACATTTTTATCTTAGCCTCGTTCGAGCAAACATCACTTTTGAGCGAACAATAGATGGCTCTATACCCTATTCAAGAAGACAGTGAAGAATGTTGCTTTGATTACATATAGCACACACCGAAAATTCTAGCAGCTACAGTGGCTGTATGCCTATCTCGCTCTATCAACCTCTTTCTCCCTCGCACGTCGCACGAGTAGAGCGATGTAGCCGGCGATGGGAATGGAGCAGTACACGGCATACATGGCCCAGTAGCCGGGATTGTAGTTTGTGAGGCGAAGTATCTTGCCCCACCAGGTTTTCTTCACAATAAGTTATGATGAGTACAAGTGGGATTTGAATCAGAGAGAAGAGATTGACGTATAAATAAATAAATAACTATTTCCGGACTACTCACACAGCATCACCTAACCCCAAACTAAGCAGAGCTTGTACTATGAGTGTTAGGTGACTGATATACTACATAGATACTTTTTTTTGTAAATGCATTCATATCTGCCGTCCTTATCATAAGTGCAATAACTAGGTAAAAGCTACTTTCGAGAAAAACGCGCATAAAGATTTGTTTTTTGTTTTTCATGTATCTCAATTTCTATACAAGGTATCGACTTGAAACTTTCACAAGGCTATAGATTAAAATGTGTAGAATATTATGTAGTACCTTGAATTGGTAAAAGTGTTGGCTTAGTTACCTAAAATCACAGAATTTTACTTATGTTTAGTACTTTAATATAAATAGATAGAATGATTACTAGTCATAACCGAAATAAGTAGTATAGTTATTTCCCTTATCATTAGGAATTTAACATATTTCACTTTTGAGTAGCAGGCAATCCCTATTTTTTCTTGTATGTTCAACCGATTAGTGCAATAAGTGTCGAACATATTTCGGTTTTCATTAGTAAAACAAGCTTAGATGTCAGAGTTGTTATAATATATAAATTGGAGTTGGATATTTAATTTATTACAGGTAATTTGTATACGCAGTACGCAGTACCTACATTTATTCTGTCTAGATAAACAATTTGGTACTTAATTGAATCTTTATTGTATGTCATACATACATAATCAAACGTCAAGTAAAAAAATTGTATGTGATTCTTTAGCATAATATGGTATATATTTATATATTGTTAATTAATATTATAATATAATATATTATATTATAATAGGTATTTATATGTTATTTTTATGAGTATCTATATATTTATTTATATGTGGAGTAATATGTAAGTCTTTAGTATAAAATATTTGGATATAATTTTTTTGTTGTATTCCTATTATTAATTATTATTATTATTTTTAAGTCACCGTCCAGTTATTTGCTGTGCATTTTACTCTCCTTCCAAAGATTGTCTGAAAGAAATTGCTTTAAGCAATAAGGCCGCCCATTACGCATTTTGTATTTAGCAGTAAGTCCCTTTTTGTATTGTTTTATATTATGTTAAGTAGTTAAGCTTACAGAACTTTTATTTGGAACAATAGGAAATGTTTTTTGTTAATTTTTATTTGAAGGAAATTCAATTCTTTTTTATTCGCTATTGCCATGTTTCTCTTTGTCCTTTAACATGAAAGTTTCCCTTTCGACCCTGACCACCATGATGATCTATCTATATAAATAAAAATGAATTGTTGTTCGTTAGTTTGACTAAAACTCAAGAACGGCTGAACGGATTTATCTTATCTTAGTCTTAAAATGTTCGTGGAAGTCTAGGGAAGGTTTAAAAGGCGAGATAAAATCGAATAGTTGCCGGGGAAAACAAATCAATAAAAACCCGTGCGAAGCCGGGGCGGCCCGCTAGTTTTAAATAAACTCTTGGTACCGTGTTTCCGTGTTATTATAAGCTGAGATGAAAAGTCTTCATAGTCATAAAAATCACACACTGTCATGACTTTAACGGTATTTTTTTTTTAGTTTGACATTTTCACAGAATCTATGAAGTCATCAAAGTCGTAAACTTTTTTTTTAAGTGACAATTCGACTTGGTGGTGAAAATGATCAGAGGACATAAAGGTGTGTCCAGGCTAAAAGTACTTTACTGATGATTCATCAGCAGCAATCAGATTGCTATTTATGTCTACCAAAAAACACATAAACGCCCAGTTTTTATTCTGAGCCGAACAGTTATCAACCCATAAGACTATATGTTTTGCGTCAAGTTTATGTACAAATAAATCTAAATTTCAAATATAAAAAACCCCCGATTTCAAAGCCTTAATTTCATTAAAGTAAAACACCATAATATTTTGTAATGTGCACGCAAAGCGCTTTCATTTGATACCCCACTCGAGTATATTTGCAGACTTTCGGTTTTCCTTCCCCACTCTAACCCCCATAGCTTTTAAACGGCACAACCGATTTTCATGAAACATGTCTAAGAAAACTCGCGCCACACTCACCTTTCATACAAAAATTGTAATCTTCTATTAAATTAATTTCTTTCTTTCATATTAAATTGAAATCGCTTCATCCGTTCAGGATCTATGATGTCCCAAACAGACAGACAGACACAAAGACAGACAGACAGAAACGTCAAACTTATAACACCCCTCTTTATTGGTCGGGGGTTAAAAAGGATCTGAATGCAGAAAAAATTTCTTCTTGGCTTCGCCCAGACACAGTTTCGTTCCATCCTAACCATACTTATTGCAGTTATCGTTAGTAATTCAATGAATTATTTTAGGTTACCTTGCCACAACTCAAGTTATTTCACTCTTGATAAGTAAAACAAGACCAGATCCCTAATATATTGCGGTTATGCTTAAGAAAAAAACGGGAATGGTAATAGATACGTAAAAACTGTCAAAGAAGAAAACGTAGATCTCATTTTGCTGATCACGAATATGTATATAACTCTATTTGGCCCAAAACTCGAGTTATTGCACTTATGATAAGGACGGCAGATATGATACATAGAAAACACCCAGATCCGAAACAGGAAATTGTAGATCGTACAAAATCTTGTCCCCCGGCGGGAATCGAACCAAAGAAGAAGGTATGTGATTATTATGAGCGTATCTCGTGATTCTCAAAGTCTAAATTTTACTCAATCTCAAAAGCTAACAAAAAACAGTTGAGCTAATATTGAGAAGAAAATATGGTCTGTGAAACGTTGAACTTAAATGAAATGAATGCATAAACAGGGCCTTACTAAAGCCTGTTTCACCTTATCCGGGTATAGTATAGTCACTGATTATAATATAGAGCAATCTTAGTGAGTCACTGACTTGTCAGTTTGCTTGATAGCTCTTTGATATACCATTGACTTACTGAAAACGCCGTTTTGTGAGACAGGGCCTTAGGGCTTACTTCTCAAAATCCGCGTAATCTAAGCAATGGTTAGACATGACAATAATACGTATGCTTAGTTATATCAAGAGCTATCTCATCATTCAGCTCTATATTTCAACTGTCTAATTTTACCGAAAGATGGTGAAGCCGGCCCTAAGAGTTATAATTTCATCATCATCATCCGCAGCCTGACTTCACCCACTGCTGGGTGTAGGCCTCCTCTTGCTCTCGCCACTCATTACGGTCCTGTGCTAATTGCATGCAGGTGCGTCCTGCGACTTTAGCGATGTCGTCAGCCCATCTCGCTGCTGGACCAATACCATGACTTATGGTGCCGAAACATGAGAGTTGCACAAAGGGCCATGGAGCGTGCCATGCTCGGCAACAAACTCATAGCCCGTGTTCCCAATATCGACATCCGAGGACGAACGAAGGTTATAATTTGGGTAAAGTAAAATGCGAGGTTAACTTACCGAGTCCCGGGAAAGCTTGGCGCGTTTCAACTTGAAGGTCTGAGCGGCCCAGGCCTCGGCTATGATCTCGTCGTCAGTGATGATCAGGTTGTCGAACAGCAGTTGAGGTGACATTGACCATAGCTCGAAACCGACCGCGTGCTATTACACAAAAAAATATGTTTATAGGAAAATTCATACAATTTATTTTAGACTAGCCTAACACGCCATGGCGTTGCCTGTGTTCTTACTTATCAAATCGGACCAGTAGTTCCTGAGATTAGCACGTTTAAACAAACAAACAAACTCCTTTACAGTTAAAACACTTGTAGCAAGCGCACATAGATTTCTCAAAAAGAAAAATCCAGGGGTGCGTGGCGGGGTTTGAACCCTTCGAAATGAAAGCCGAGGGTCCTCTCACTTAGCCAACACGACTTTTTTGAAGTGAAACTTTAGAATCGTTGTGATTTCAAACCGGATGCAACGGAAAAAACGACAGGTAAGCCAATCTTAAACGCTAACAAAAAAAATATCTGAAAAAAGCCGTGTTGGCTAAAGTGGGAGGACACTCGACTTTCATTCCGAAGGACGTGGGTTCAAACCCCGCCACGCACCTCTGGATTTTTCTTCTTGAGAAATTTATGTGCGCTTTAAAACACGTGCTTTAACGGTGAAGGCAAACATCGTGAGGAAACCGGCATGTTCTGAGAACTTTAAAAGAGTTTGAAGGGCATGTGACATTCACCAACCCGCACTTGGCCAGCGTGGTGAATTAAGGCCTAATCTCTCTCGTCACGAGAGAAGTCCCTGTGTCCCAGCAGTGGGAACGTTAATATGATGATGATCATGAGGGTTTATCGCTTTTTATTGATAAAGGGGTAGATAGAAAAACTAGTGCTTACGATGGGCGTCATCTTGAAGGGATGGTCGTCCTTGAAGTAGCCGGGGTTGGGCACGCGGCGCGGCGTCCAGCGCCCCGCGTAGTTGGGGTTGCTGACCAGCGGGGCGCGCCACGCTCCCTACGCACACGGGCAAGGAAACATTCAATAAATAAACATAAATAAACATAAAAACAAAAATAAAATAAAAAGCCTTTTATTTCCAGTAGTACGTAGATAAACAATGTTGTAATATACACCTGTAGAGTGTTTTATCTTAGATATTAAAGTTGCTACTGGAACCCTCAGGTAAAGGCCTCCTCCAGGGTTTTCCATTTGTCCCGGTCGTTAGCTATTTGTTGCCATTGTGGGCCAGCTATTTTTTTTAAATATATCGGAAACATTATATATAGTCAATTTATTGGTAAAAATAATGTTTACATGCCACTTTTTCGTACAAACTATACAAACTTAAATAATTACACAATACAATTCAGTATAGGTAATTGATTATAATAATATATGTATTCAATTTCAGTCAATTTAGGTAATTTTGTTTGATTAGGGTAACATTGACATAAGGACATACAAATATTTTTTTTTGTCTGTGGAAACCAGCAATTTTTATGTATGGATCTTTGAATTAGTGATACTAACTTCGTAAAAACACCTATAAAAAAAATGATATGTCGAACAAACCGGAACAAAAAGTTTTTTTAAAGTTTGCTCGTGTATTTTGTGTTCCCGACCAGTGAATAGTAACCCAATGTTACCCAGAAGATTAAATAAATCATTTAGAAACAAATGTCTATGACTGGTTTACCCTGTGTCAATGTTACCCATGCGGAGGGGGTAACTTTAACACAGAAGAAAAGTATGATTATCTCAATTACTTTTTATAAACAATGAACAATGAATGTCCGCTAATAATATCGGAAAAAGTACCCTGTCAAAGTTAACCCGATTGACCATCGCGTGGACATTACAAAATATTATCGTGTTTTACTTTTAAGGAAATTAAGGCATTGTAATCGGGGTTCTTTTTAAATCTAAATTTAGTTATATAGTTTATAATAATAAATCCATAACCCATAACTATAAGTAGGTATAAAATTTTTAAAATAGTAAAAATGTGTATATGTAGTGTCGTGTTATGTCTGAATTATGATGAAAACTTTGGTAGGTCCTGTGATATACCCATCTGCTGTACGTTGAACTCCGGGTTATGGTACGTTGTCGTAGTTAGAGTGAGCAGGAGGTACCTTAAAGTCCGGGTTGGGGATCATTATGTGATATACCCATCTGTTGTACGTTGAACTCCGGGTATATGGTACATTGTCGTAGTTAGAGTGAGCAGGAGGTACCTTAAAGTCCGGGTTGGGGATCATGATGTGATATACCCATCTGTTGTTCGTTGAACTCCGGGTATATGGTATAGTAGATTGTCGTAGTTAGAGTGAGCAGGAGGTACCTTAAAGTCCGGGTTGGGGACCATGGGCGCGGCCCAGGGCCCGCAGCCGGGCGCGGCGGCGCAGGCCGGGTTGTCGACGAGCGGGGCTTCCCACTCGCCGTCCATCTCGTCGTCCCAGTCCGCCGGCCGCGTAGCTTCTGGGTCTGTACGATATTGAGTTTAATTAATTTCACGTTGCACTGTAAAAAAATCTTCTTGGCCGTAAACTCATGACTGAGGGACGTGACTATGGCGTCTCATTAGCTTTGTCACCACTTCTCTCCATCGACTCCGGTCCTGAGCCAACTGTATCTATGCTTGGAGAGTGCCACCTGTAGCGTCCTGTGTGGGTTCACCGTGTAGGAGACGGCCTCGACTTCTAAGTCTAAGTCTAGTGTCTAAGTTTTGTAAAACCAAACTATGGAAAAAAATGATTTTGTATCTTGTATCTTCTCTTTCCTTCCACACTGCCAGTAATTATCAACCTCTCTAGGCTGTTCCGGTACCTCTGCATGCAGATAAAAAATACCAGCATGCAAAACATGTTACTATGAGCTAGTTAGGCATGGGGTTAATGCACCAACTCCAAGGCAGCAGTCCTTAGTAATTAGTAGGTTGAGCACCGCTAAGCAGGTATAGCAGGTGTTATTACCGGGCAGCAGTCCTTAGTAATTTGTCGGTTGAGTACCGCTAAGCAGGTATAGTCAGTATTATTCAACATCATCATCATTTCAGCCATAAGACGCCCACTGCTGGACATAGGCCTCCCTCAAAGACGATCAATCATTCCGATCAGTCGCCACTTGCGTCCACCGTGAGCCAGCAAGTTTGACCAAGTCATCTGTCCATGTTGTTGGCGGTCGTCCGACAGTCAGTGTTATTACCGGGTATGTTCTCCGGCTCGTCGTCCAGCCAGCCGCTCGGCTTCACCGCGTTGGGGTCCACGATCTGAGCTGGCGCTTCCTCGTCCCAGTCCTCGGGCTTTTGCGCGGTCGGGTCCACAATCTGTAAATATATGTGAACTAGAATAGTGTCTGTGATAAATAATAATAATAAATCATTTATTCCAGGCATAAAAAGCCGTGTCGGCTAAGTGGGAGGACACTCGACTTTCAATCCGAAGGTCGTGGGTTCAAACTCAAACCCAGCCACGCACCTCTGGATTTTTCTTCTTGAGAAATTAATGTGCGCTATAAACACGTGCTTTAACGGTGAAGGCAAACATCGTGAGGAAACCGGCATGTTATGAGAACTTTAAAAGAGTGTGAAGGGCATGTGACATTCACCAACCCGCACTTGGCCAGCGTGGTGAATTAAGGCCTAATATGTCTCGTCAAGAGAGAAGTCCCTGTGTCCCAGCAGTGGGAACATAAATAGGGTGATGATGATGATGATCTAAGGCACATAAAAACATATACCTTACAGACAAACATACATAAATATATAAATCTTATAAACTATAAGGGTCCGCATCGTGGACCATCTGTTACGGCGGTGTCGCCTGCAGTGTAGGCCGTGAACCGTCGAAACTTGACCCCTTGCGGCCAAAACTGCTCATTCAGGAACGTCGCCAGATGTTGATTTGGAACCCGAACCATGAATGAACCGAAGCTCACATTACTGCGAGATTCCAACCTTTCGACGCGAACCAAAAATGCAGTCTTGGTTCGGATGTATTCCACCACAGCCTCGGAGTTCACGGTGTGAGACGCGCGCATAAATGGATGCAGCGGTGTTAGAATTGTCGCACCATTTCAGAAGGGAAAGTATATAGGGTCAGCAGCGCATTCTTGAAACACAAGATTCAAGTTATTTATTTCTTTAATATCCTAGGTATTGTCTAGACATAGTATAAAGTAAACTTATATTTGGAGCAATAAATGTAGATAGTCTAAGTAATTTTTTCTAATTTTATACATTTTTTATATTCTTTTGTTTACTGTTGCCTTGCTGAAACATTAATAGTTATGTTTGGTTGGGTATGCTGTGTCATGCTCGGTATGAGACCTTTGTCACATCCTACTTTACTTCGTATTGTTCAACGGTATTTTCCGTTTAAGTCTACGTTTTGTCCGGGTATCGTACATAAGCTGGCTCCGCTAAAGGGTTGGGGTGGTTTGAGATCCTTTTCTTGTAGATCTTTGTATAATTATAGATTTCTTGTTTAACTGTATTGACTTGTAGGTCGTGGCGTAACTAATTTGTGAAATCTTATAATGCAGTAAAGTTTGTTTGAAAATACAAAGGCATGTTTCCGTTCAAAATAATAAGGTAACAAATTGATTTTTGCTCTAGTGTAAAAAAAGCGAAGCGACCAGATACCATAAATTTATTTCCTACTTATCTTTAAGCACCTATGATTATTATTTTTTGTTTTTTTTTTGTATTTTATTTTGACGTGTCTAAGTTTTGTAAAACCAAACAATGGAAATGAAAATGATTTTCTATCTTGTATCTTGTATTTTAAGAGATTTCCCTCTAATGATTTTGAATATATACCGCCCTGTTGTTTGGTTTGACATTATTAGTACTGAAAAACCAGTGTAAACAAAATGTAATTGTGACGTATAATAATATTATCAATAAATGACTATTAACGCCTGTACTGTGTAAAAGCCGTGTTGGCTAAGTGGGAGGACACTCGACTTTCATTCCGAAGGTCGTGGGTTCAAACCCCGCCACGCACCTCTAGATTTTTCTTCTTGAGAGATTTATGTGCGCTTTAAACACGTGCTTTAACGGTGAAGGCAAACATCGTGAGGAAACCGGCATGTTCTGAGAACTTTAAAAGAGTTTGAAGGACATGTGACATTCACCAACCCGCACTTGGCCAGCGTGGTGAATTAAGGCCTAATCTCTCTCGTCAAGAGAGAAGTCCCTGTGTCCCAGCAGTGGGAACGTTAATAGGGTGATGATGAATGCCTGTACATACCTTTTCCCTCTCATCCCAGTTCTCTGGTTTCTTGTCAGTGGGGTCGTCGATCTCCTCGGGAGGGTTGACGGGCGGCGTGAAGTCTTCCAGCAGCGAGCCGGAGTTGACTTCCTTGCCGTCGACCAGCACGGAGAACGTGTTGTCCGGGCGCACGATCAGGGTGTACAGATGGGGCTGCTTGTCTTTGTAGATCTCGTCGAGGCGTTGGCTGGAAGATGGTTTTATTTTAAACTAGTGGCCCGCCCCGGCTTCGCACGGGCAATTATTCGATATTTTCTCGCCTTTTAAACCTTCCCTAGACCTCCACGAACATTTCATGACTATGATAAGATAAATCCGATCAGCCGTTCTCGAGTTTTAATCAGAATAACGAACAACAATTCATTTTTATTTATATAGACTAGTGACACGACTACTGGGGGCATATAGGGTTCATGACTAATAACAATTTAAAAAAAAAAACATTCCTATTTTTCATATTTGCTGCAAGACGAAAAATTGAAGTCCAAAATGTATACGCAAGCCCCCACTCCGAAGCTTTGATGCCTATATCTTGGCACTCTCTTATTGAATTGATAAAGCGAAAAATATGTGTCCATTATTTTTAACAAACTCAATAGAATACCTATTTTTTTCATGTATGTAGTCATCATGCCATGTGATACATGCATTTTGAATATAACTCCACTGCTGAAAAACATATTAAATTCCTTTGGCAGTTAAAAATATCTAATGAAGAGACAGTTGAAGAGACCTCTTAATACACTAAGTAAAAATATTAAGGTCATTTTATATAATAATACCTAATATGTTTAAAAATGTTCAGTACTTATTGTATTATCAGCCAGGCTATTTATGAAGATTGATTTATCAGCCTTATTAATTAACAACATAGACTCTTTAAAAACATAAGACTTATACAAAAGTTCTAAGTAAAAAATTAAGGTCCTTTTATATAATAATACCTAATATGTTTAAAAATGTTCAGTACTTATTGTATTATCAGCCAGGCTATTTATGAAGATTGATTTATCAGCCTTATTAATTACCAACATAGTCTCTTTAAAAGCATAAGACTTATACAAAAAGTTCAAACCCCCTTTTTATCCCCTTAGGGTCGGAGCTTCGTAAAAGCTATTAAATAGGTATATCATTAATTATAAAATGTTATTCATATCCCTAAACTTTTTTTTTGTGTATATAGATAAACTTTTTTGTTTGTGTATATAGATAAATTTCATACAAATCTAAATTCAAGTAACTTACGTAGTCTTCTTGCTATGCTTCTCCTCAATGGTTCCATTCTTGGGGTTCTTATGTCTGAATATGAAATGCAGCTTGTTGTCGTTCCCGCACTTGTCAGGTCCAAACATGATCGTGTAAGGGGTCTGGTCGTGGAACTGTCGCAGGTCCGCCTTCGTGTTGCTGCCTTTGGACAGCAGTTTGATGTACGCACCGCCGCAGTTTTGACCTTCCTGCAATTGAGAATATTATATTATAAAAAACGCTTTTTTTTGACTAAATCAGAATATATTATTTACTACACGCTTGAAAACGACGACATGAGTCTTCTTTCTGTCTAAATATTGTATCTGTGATATTTAATGCCAGCTGTTAGCACTCGAGACATACCGAGACAGGGCGAGAGTGAGTGTCCGGTGCTCTCGTCTAGTGTCGCTCTCGCTGGCGGCCTCTCGTCTTGCCTCGGCCGGTCTCGGTTACAATATTTAATCGTCGAGAGCACTCACGGTAGAGATTCTCGACGAGAGGTTTTGACGAGAGTTTCTCTACCAGAGATTCTCTTCGAGTGTGTACGTACACCTGGCATAAGCTAGGTACTTTGCCTTCACGTCGCCAACAAGACAGTAGTACCCGGTATAATGGCTAAGAATGCTTTTATAATTCTATATGGATAGAATGTTGTTATTATACCATATAATATGTGTTTGATGTTATTAAAAGCATAAAGTTTCAATTTGCCCGATTTTACCCTGACTTATATCAAACATATTTCACAACATTAGAACAAAGTATTTCGGTGGTCAAAAGGAGCCTTTAGCTCCTATATTCCCTGATAAATGGGCTATTAATACTTTCAAATCGGACCAGTAGTTAGATTAACGCGTTCAAACAAGCAAACAAACTCTTCAGCATAATAATATTAGTATAGACTAGGTTCAAAAACACTTCTCTTGAATCCCTATTTAGTTTTGATCCAATCTTATCCAAACTCACTTTATTCTCACTTCATGAGATTATCGTTTTTAAATCTGGGTCAGTCCTCGCCCTAACGATAGTTCCCGTAATTACGGCACTCAAGCTTGATTGATTGGTTGTTCACGAACCTTTTATTACTACTGCCTATCTGCATATATTGACTTGTAGTAAACTACAAAATTACATTAGCAATAAATATGGTCAAACTGTATTGTCGACTATCACTTTTTGCAGTTTAATAAAATTAATATTAGAACTCTTATACAAGTTCGTGGAACAATAAACTAATAAAGTTGATATTAAATACATTTTACGTCTTTACAGTTTGGAATTGAGCCAAATGACTATTTTTAGAATTTACTATGTGATCTCAGGACTTTACTCAAATTCTAAACAAGGAAAGTGCATTGTAATCGTCATACTATTCCTTTGTCCCTTACACCTCTCATTGTGTGTCTAGAACCGGTTTGAGCATAATAAGAATTTAAAAAAATCTTACCAAAGTCAAAGTCATAACATTTTTTCCTTAGAAGCACAGTTCATACATGGATATGGCATACCCTCTCATGAATACATTATTATGAGAAATTTAGTACTTATTTATTTAGTTTGAACTTAATTAAGAATTAGTCTTTAAGTGTGTCATATCAACAAAACCTGGTTCACATAAACAAACTGATTAAAAAAGTGCTTCCTAAATAATTGATGTTAATGTGTACATGAACCGCGAGAAAATTGATAAAACGCGGGCAGCGCCGCAGGGCATTGCTAATTTGTATATTATGATATAATTAAAGAAGTTTATTACATGGTATGGTTGATTTCACTTCTGTATAGAAGAAGGCTTTAGGCTTATCTTTTAATGTTCTTCAAACTAGACGTCAATAATAATTGTACACAGAAACAGTAATCATCAACCCCCTATTAACGTTCCCACTGCTGGGACACAGGGACATCTCTCATGACGAGAGAGATTAGGCCTTAATTCACCTCGCTGGCTGAGTGTGGGTTGGTGATTGTCACACATGTCCTTCAAACTCTTTAAAATGCTCAGAACATGCCGGTTTCCTCACGATGTTTGCCTTCACCGTTAAAGCACGTGTATTAAAGTGCTCATACATTTTTCAAGAAGAAAATCCAGAAGTGTATGGCGGGGTTTGAACTCACGACCTTCGGAATGAAAGTCGAGTGTTCTACCACTTAGCCAACATGGCTTCACAGAGACATTAGCATACTCAAATCAATATCATAGAACAAGCCAAAAGTAAAGAAAGCCCTAGTACAACTCTAAGCCAATAACCTTATTCAAATTAAAGGCTAAGTAACTATCCATTAACTGTCTTGGTAAGTCTCAACATGGAAATTGGATTACCAGACTGTAGAATCCAATATGGAAGTGATGCAACATATGACGATATTTAACACAGCTCGGAATTGTATACATAACTGTGATAAGCCAATTAGTCAAGCACCCAAGTTATTTTTCTGGTGAAATGCTTTCAACTGATAAGAATATTGGTTGGTGGCTTTTTGTTAATTAAAAATCTTGAGAGTAATTGCAAAACTTATGAATTATCGATACATACTTTACTGGACTGATTGATAAACTTTTGAATGTATAACAGCAATATTAATTTGGAATGATAAATGTGACAGTTTTGTTTAATTGTTTTCTCAAAATAGGTACCAGAGCTCAGAGAAAATTTGAGAGGATATCCTTCTATACATAATACGCTGATAGTGTATACAGAAGTATCTATAAAAAAAAACAGGATGATTACCAACCAATTAATGGTATAGATTTATAAATTATTTTATTCCATTGTTATTAAATTAGATCTTTGGTTAAGACACAGAAGTGAAATAAATACAATATACCTACCTAATTTATATATTTGAGATAAAATTTAACACAGGTCTGATATTTCATTTGTCAGATATGTTAAGTCTAGACATTGTTTCAAGCACTTACAGAGGTTTGAAAAATCAACTTATAGGCATTTAACCTAAACTTCCAGTTAAAATATACTAACTAACCTGCATAGTAACTTCATACTGTACAACTAATGGCCTGTCTTTGAACTCAAAAGGCTTGTTGAGGAGAGCAGAGATTGCAGCGTGCTTCGCTTCAGTTGTCAATACCAAGCCAAGGTCACCTTTGAAGATCTTTCTCGATGGGGTTTTCAACTGAAAACACATTAAGGATTCAGCGGACTGCTTGTAAGCGTAAACTTCTTTACATAATTCATTTAAATTTATTTCACCTTCAAATCCATACACACACATACAATTCAAAATAAATGAAATGTAATAGCATCAATAAAAGTAAATAATGCAATAGCTCATAGGACATTAAATAGAAAAGTATCAAGAAATATAAAAGAATAATTAATTATTAATTAAATTGATGAAACATGCTTGTGATCTGAATGTGTTTAGAAAAAGATGGCTGTGGAAAATTTTATTGATCTATATAGTAACTAGTACTGAGATATTAGTGATTTCATATGTGATTTTTGTTTTTTTTTAAATGTGCAGTTAATGGTCAATAGATAAAATTACTTACCTCCCAAAGACCATCATATTTGGCTATATTTTCATCTACACCCTGTTTTTTAGCATCTGACTTTACCCATTTCTTTCCAAATTCTTTTGCATCGTCAAAATGTTCAGCAAAATGTACTTGCTTATAAATCTCAGGGCTTGTGTAACCTTCTACTTCTTCAACCTGTGTAAATAAATAGTGACCTAAATTATTATTTGTTCATCTTAGATCTACAAAGTTAAATACAGTGAAATTTAGGTTATAGATAACAACTTTCAGCTCAAACTAACCTCAACTGTGGCTTCATCATCAACATCAGCTTCATCTGCTCTCGCCGAAACAGAGCACAATAGCACCAAGAAACACCCAAAGAGAACTTTACTCCTAAAGGGAGCCATCTGAAAGAATTAAATAATCGAGAAAACTGACCGACAGGCGAGTAACGGAGGGCGTTCTTTACGAGCAATGCAATAACCTCTGTCCTGCGCGCCGTCTCTATAATATGTTAATTCAATTAGATGGAGAGGTGGCAACTTGTATTATACGGGTTGAATGTTCGGGAGCGGCACGGCAGCCTAAGAGGGGCTGATGCGGTAGCCGGATAACGGATATCCTCAATTATGGAATAGACCGACTGTAAAAAGCCATTACTAATGAATTAAATGGTAAACCATACACACCTTAAATTACTTTGAACACAATACGTAAATATTCTTGTTACAAGTAAAGACTCGAAATAATGAAGGAATTTCATGCATCAACCTCAAAGAATGATTTTTGATTTTCCTGAAAATTTCAACCAATCAAAAACAAACAGTTGTCAAGGAAGCAATCAAACTCTCTCTTTAGGTCGCGTTCAGATTTTACTAAAGCGGTAACTTGTCACACTTAGTTTGATTTAGTAGACTTTAATAGACTTTTATTCAGGAACATTACAATGTCATAATAACTATTTGATTGTGTGATATGAAAATCTGATCGTGTGAAAGTAGCCTATCGTGTACGTCTCGTCTACAGTGTCATTCGTTTGTCATTGTCACTGTTAAATATCAATGTCACATTGGTGTTTAAATTCAAGGAAAATTGGGAAAACGGAAAATTGAAATTGCCTTGCGTTGCATTTCAGTGGTGCAGACCAATATTTTTCATTACCGGTAGAAAATAATTTCATTGTGTAACTTTGTGTTTTTACAGTGTTCAATAGTGCATTTATGGTGTATGTCTTCAGATTTTTCTGCTGCGTGTCATTTTACTAGTACGAGGGAAATGTTTATTTACAACTGAACATAATTTTATATCAACACTTTTTGTTTATTGTAATAAATTACCTATCGATTGTTACAACTTGTGTGCAAAGGTGTGTAAATAAAATTAATTTATTATGCATTCTCGGTGCCCTTACCCATTAATCATAGTTCAAGTTCATAAAATGTTATTCCATATTACTTTCTTACGAGGGCTCGGCACGACGTGTCTGTTTCTAGTCCTTGTTGCCACATATAAGTACACCCATGAAGAGAAAGTGAGTTTATATATTAGCACAAGCTTTCAAGCTCCTTTCTAAATCTATCCAGCTGGGTATTAATCAATCTCTAGTCAAAGTTAAGAGATTCAGTTGATTGGCTGGAGTGTGAAAGTTTTATTCAAAATAAGAGTAATATAGGAATAGATATATATTTATAAAGACATGGCCAGGGATTTCTCTTGAAAAAAAAAAAAATAATTTGAGTCTCACAGTAGCGAAAATATTTTTAAAAATTTTTATATTATTTTAGATAAATTATCCAGATATATATTTCAGTTTTCGCCCCGTACGCAGCATGCGGAGGACCTTATCCCGGATGCTGCGGCTCCGGAATCTTCTGCTACTCTCAATTATTGTTGGCCTGTTATTTTTATTGAAAACAATCAGTCGCATTGATTTGCACAAACAAAATGAAGTGGTACATGACACTGATGTATTGCCTAAACCACAAAAAGTTCATTCTGACTTTCTAGATGTTAAATATTTCATACCATCTAGCATAATTGAGGTAAGCTATTTTATGTGTAAGATATAAATAAAAAATCTTCAGAGTTAAAAGACTTCTTGTCCAAATACAATGTTACAGCTTTATGTTAATTGGAGCCATAATCATAATTAAATCCTTTACCAATTTAATTTGAACATATAGCATTATTTTTTTAAATTAATAAGCCAGGTACTATACAATTCTTTGTAGGTGCTAAACTGTAATTACATACTAATTCAATGAATTTTAATATTTATTTACATTATTTCAGCTAAAAGACTGGCATAATCAAACACAAATAGAAATGGAGAAAAGACGCGTGGGTGAGTCATTTTATATTAATCTAATATCAAATTTGCCTATTTCAATTTTTAATTTTAATTCTAATGAATTTTGAAAACTCAATCTAAATTAGGTACCTACTTAAAATAAGTAATATGCGGTAGTATTTGAAAGGTGTATGAGAACAATCAAACACCTTCCTACTATCAGCATTTTAACTGAAATAGTTTAGTATTGATTATGCACACTCTCCTGACAAGTGATATGAATATACCACTGGTCAGGTCACTCATTGAGTGTTTAAATCAAAATCGAGACTGGCCAGTCTCATAGAGCCCATAGATAAATATTTACTGTTCAAAGTATTTTGACACAGTATTTTAATAGACATTATAAATTTTGTTGGGCTCATATTTATAAAAACAAATAAAATATATATTTTGACTAAATTTAAAAAAAAAATCATAATTTAATGATCATATATATGTTTAGTGAATGAGGATTACCTATCACCTATGATTGTGGTGAATAATGCAAAATCTCTGAGACTTTGTGCATAACCATTCTGGACATCTAACATAATGTACTTACCCTTCCTCTTTGAACACTGCTGAAAACCGCGACAGAAACCGATAAGTAGTTTTTTTAACTATCGCGAACAGACAGCGTAAGCCACTTTATTTAATACAAACATATATCGCTCATTGAATGCAAAACAGCCACAAACCAGAAACCTCATTTTTTACAGGAGAGCCAAAACAAAATTTGAAAAATGTTTTTTTGAAAAAAATACTGTTTTTATTATTAAATATAACGATGTTAATATATCATTGTTTTCTTTATTTTTTGCATGTTCTTTTTAAATAATGACCACTGTGATAGCACTGTTCCAACCTGATAAAAACAACAAAAGCCCTTTTTGCATTCAAAATTTGAACCAATGTTAGGGTAATTATCTCAAAAAATTTAACAAATATTAAAATGAAACAAGCTTTTTTAATGTTTTATTAAAATAACTATATAAGAAACAACAAATAACTCGCAGTAAATCTAAAAGGATACAACCTATTCCAAATAGCATCACAAAACTAGACATGTTTTATCGTTTTATGTTAAAAACGCCAAATCCAATTTCACCTAATCATAACAATAATAGTCATAATAGTAATTTATTGATAATATACATTATAAGTCTCATCTAAAATTATATTAAAATAAATTTCTTAAATTAGTACAATTAAATACTTTTTACTATTTATTACTAGGCCCGCCCCGACTTCGTACGGGTTTTTATCCATTTTTTTTCCCGGCAATTATTTGATTTTTCTCGCCGTTTAAAGCTTCCCTAGACCTCCACGAACATTTCAAGACTATGATAAGATAAATCCGTTTAGCCGTTCTCGAGTTTTAATCAGACTAACGAACAACAATTCATTTTTATTTATATAGATTAAATCACAAACTGTATCGCTAAAATCACAAAAGTAGTCTTTAAGTCACAGCCTGTATGGCTAAAATCACAAAAATAATAGATACGAGTATCTATGACAGTCTTAAATCACAAAATAACCTGAATAATATCTAAGATAGTTTTTTAGGCACATTTATAAATTTTGGTTAATCTAGCTAGACTTATTTCTTTTAAATGCAAGTCGTACTTTTCTTTCATAAGCGATTTATCATCTGCATTAAGGTAAGCTGTACAGTCTTCGTACTGGTCCTTTTTAGGTTGCCAAAAGGTCCTCCATTAATTTATAATATATTTTATGTGAAACATGTGACTTATTTTCTTCTTTGCACTTGTCAACTTACAAACGATGATGCAAAGACGCACTTGTCATTTTTCCCTCAATATATTCAGTTTCACGCTGGGTGGTTGACAATCAATACTAGGGGGCTGAGTGTCAATGCTAGGAGGCTGAATGTCAATGCTAGAGGGCTGGGTGTCAATACTAGGAGGCTGGGTGTCAATGATAGGAGGTTGGCTGTGAATAGTAAGGGGCTGGATCTTAATACTGGGTGATTGTGGTTCTTAAGTTTCTAAGATAGGTGGCTCAGTGTCAGAAGGCAGTTTTTCCCTGTTGCCCAACAACATCTGCCCTGGAAGGTCCCGTTTGGGGTGAGAAAAATTGGTAATTAATCCGTTTTTGTCTATGTGTATTCTCTGGTAGAAAATCAGGATCCTTTCCAATATCGTCCGAGGAAAAATCAGATAAACTAGATGCCGTAGAACAGTTCGTGTCACTGTCGTCAGAGTGGCTGTCTGATGACTCTGATTAGTCATTAGGTAGAACGATTTTAATAGGTTTTTTTCAAGTTCTTAAGCTCTCTTCATCATCAGTCGTTTAAACGTTGTAATTTCTTGATGAACTCTAGCTGGAATATCACATTCTTGAATTTGTTCAGAGTTGATAACGGGCCGGTTTTGTATGATTTCTTATTCTTCATTAGAATAGCTAACTTATATGCTCAAAATTAATTTTGCTCTATTATACATTCTGATAATAATTATTATAGATTATTATTATGTACTTGCCAAACAATGCCCATCATAAATAACAATTTATGAGTAGGTAACAACGTGAGTTTAACAACAAGACAACAGTAACAACTTATAAAAATAAAGTGTTGCGAAGTTTCCGTGAAAACTAGCAATTTATTTATAATTAGTGATAAATTATTTTGAATATTGAAAGCTTTGAACCTAGCTAACAAAATTCTGAGGTGCTAAATATTAACCAATAACTGTATGAACGTAAACTGTAACAAAAAAATGTTATTTTAAACTACAAATTAATCCTCTAAAATTGACAAATTTGAAAACATGCAGTTTAGCTGTACACGAATTATTTTTACCTCTGTAATAATTCAATACAAAAAGTACACATTTGTAAATATGGCATCACTTTATTTCATTTTGGAATGCAAAATGTACAGATTTAAAAATATGGCAATTGATTTATTTCATATTGGAATGCAAAATGTACGTTTTCCAAAATATGGCTCTGTTACATTAAAAAAATCTGAATGTGCTTACTTGAAATTGGAATGCAAAACGGACGCATTTCAAAAAGTGGCCCCTTTGCACAGAATAATGAATTAAATGTATGGTGTTTTTTCGTATTGTGGCTGTTTTGTATTCAACTTACGTGCGTTCGCTCCCAGTTCTAGGTTGCAACTGACAAAATGGCGGTTTTGTTCTGAAGTTGGCGCGTAAGTCGGCCCAATACAAAAAGGGCGGTTGTTCAGTTTGGCATCGAAATGAGCGAAAATGACGGGTGTCTTCAGCAAAACATAAAATATTGCAGCTTAAGTACCTAATTTTGAAATAAAACCATTTTCAAAAAATTTTGATTTATGGCAGTTTTGCATTCAATGAGCGATATCTTCTAAACTAAATTAATTATAAATTTAATTCTTATCAAAAAAATCCTGTTATTAATCACCCGCTGCGTCTGTCTTTTCGTTTTTTTTTGATTCGTGATAATCTCAAAACCATCGAAAGACAAGAAAACTTCAGAAATAAGTAGAGTGATTCGAGGAAGAAGGTGGTTTCAGGAAGGTTGGTGCATCAATGCGTAGCCGGAACTGATCAGCTAGTATTAAAATATGTAAAGTAGGATTTTGACTGACACTGACTGCCTCAGTGGCGCGTTGGGCGAGAGTCCGCTTGCGGCGCAAGATGTAGCGGGTTCGATTCCCGCCGAGGGAATCAAGTGTTTGTATGTTCTGCAAGCATTTTCTCCTTGGTCTGGGTGTTCAGTATGTATAATAAAAAAATATCTATCTATCTATGTCTAATATATTAAGTATATCAGATGTCTAGTACCCGTAACACAAGCTTATAGCTTACCACGGTGCTAGATGTTGTTGTGTGGATTGTTCGTCAATATTTATTTATATTTTATTATATTTATATTTTATCCTTTAGGACCAGGCGAGCAAGGAATCCCAGCCTCATTACCAGAAAGCGAAGCGAAACTCGTGGAAGAGCTTTACGCAGTCAACGGCTTTAACGGAGCCCTGAGCGACGTAATACCACTAAACCGGTCACTGCCCGACATAAGGCACATTAAATGCCAGTCCAAGTTGTACCTAAGTTCCCTGCCCACTGTGAGTGTGGTGGTGCCATTTCATAATGAGCACTGGAGTACTTTGCTGAGAACTGCGTATACGGTCATGTATCGAGCGCCTAGTCATCTCATCAAGGAGGTCTTACTCGTGGATGACGCGAGTTCTAAAGGTTAGTATTAGTATAACTTTTCTAAAGGTTAGTATTAGTATAACTTTTCTAAATTTTAGTATTAGTATAACTTTTCTAAAGGTTAGTATTAGTATAACTTTTAAAAAAAAATGACTTGAAATGGGTAACCTATAATGCTTATGCTGTAATTTTGGAACTATGGTAAGTACTTACCAAATTTTTCAATAACAGAATCATGTTGGTTAAATAAAATTGTAATTGTTTTGTCTAAGCATTGCTAAATGCATGCATGTTATTTTACTGGTAAAGTATGTGAAATCTTATATTAAACAAAATATCTATTATTATCCCATACTTTTGACAAATAAATAATGTACATTTAACTTCATTTGAAAAGGTCAAAATTGGCTGGCAGTCATGCTCTAGTTAATCTTACGACAAATAATAATAGCTGAATGTATCTACTTTAATAGCATTTTGAACTTAAATTAATAATGAAATTGGTCTTCTACTCGCTCAAAAAAGTCTGTTTATCAGAGCAGAGAAAGTGTGTTTAGGTAATTTTTTTCATTACCATCATTTCTTTCGTAATAAATCCAAATTAATTTTTGTATTTGTAGTGGAAATAAGTAAAGTAAGTCAATTAACTAAATAGGTAGAAAATAAGTTAACCAACTCTAGTTAGGTAACTGTCCGCGAGTAAATCCCTTTTTATTAAATTTATTTATTTATATATACTTAGCTAATTTACTTGCGTCGAAATATCGGAAAACACTAAATTTCGCAGTCACAGCCCCCCACTCCGGGAATTTGGTGATAGATAGATAGATAAAGCGAAAAAACATGTCCAGTATTTATAGACGGGCAATCAGAAGGAACAGTATACCATTTTTTATACAGTCATCATGTCTAATATACCTCTACAAGGATTTTCAAAATTGGTATATAAAACGGAAAGGGTTAGAATGGCACACATCAGGTAAACATATTATGCTCTACATTTAAATTTGTCCAAAAAAAAACAATGTATGTATCAAGGAACACGAGCTTGCAGATCATACAAACGCCGTAGGTGCATAATTAATTATATACGTGGATAAAACTAAATACCTACCTTAGGCTGGGTCCACACTTGTATCATTTCGGTGTATCACGATCAGGCGTGGCGTATCGAGTATCCGTATCATAAGTATGGACGCTCATTTCATACTTTTATGTGATACTGTATCATTTCAGCGTATCAAATTTAACTTTACAAATATGGACGCTTCAAAAAGAAAATGTAACAAGTAACTTCAAGAGTAACAAAGTCCATACAACCATAGACAACTTTGCAATGTTGGCTTTCGGTATATTTGGATTATTAATCGAATACAGTTAGCTACTCCGATGTTTAAAATCGACAATCCCAAAGTGCTGTTCCTCTCGATCTCCTGTCAAATCATATTTGGGTCAGTGAGAACTGAGTAATTTCGCGCATCTGATTTAATCAATTACCGTAGAATTTGCGAATAGCCGTAGAAACTGCTACGGCTACAGGGTTGCAGCCGTAGGCAGTGCATTGTGTAATATTTTGGCCTGAAAGCCGTAGAACACGGTGATTGCCGCAGCATTAAAAATAAATAAAATAAATATTTCCGGACTACTCACACATCATCACCTAACCCCAAACTAAGCAGAGCTTGTACTATGGGTGTTAGGTGACGGATATACTACATAGATACATTTTTTTTTGTAAATACATACATATATGATACATAGAAAACACCCAGACCCGAAACCAGAAATTATAGATCGTACAAAATCTGGTCCCCCGGCGGGAATCAAACCCGCAACCTCCTGCGCCTCAGGCGGACGTTCGCCCACCGAGCCACAGAGGTCGTCGTTTGGCAGCACTGCATCAAGCATTCACGTCCAAACTTGTTCAATGCAACGCGTATCCCCTTTGATGATCGCGGAAAAACCGACACAGGATGGTTCGGGGTGTATCACGATACAGTATCATGATACAGTATCATGATACAGTATCAAAATACGTCCATACTACCGTGATACGCGTATCGGATACGAGGTGTATCTTGATACGCGATCATTGGAGATCGGGTGCGGATCGGGCCGTATCGGATACGGCATGTATCATTAACGTGTATCAGTTTGCGTCCAAACTAGCGATCATGACACGCGCCGAGGATACGCGACGGGGATACGATACGCCGAAATGATACAAGTGTGGACCCAGCTTTAAGTAATGCAGTCATGCGTAACCAATGTCGTTAAGGTAATATCGTGCGCAGAACACCTTTTGTTTGACGTAAACAGTTGTCTCTGTTTTGTTGTTATTGTTATTATCAAATGTGACTATTACAATGTCACACACGACTTACCGTTTTACAAGCCGTTTATAGAAACGCAAATAACTTTATAATTATAATGCTTGCTGACGAAAACAAGTAGCTACTGTTTGCATACTGCATTCTTTTTACCCACCATGAGCAATATCTATACAAATAATAAAGTTTAAGTATCAGTTTGTAAAATTAAAATAACAGCATTTTTGTTTATTTTAAAAACACACACAATTTTTTTTTTTTTAAATATGAATTAACGAATATAATTCTTATTTAAAACGCCTTTGCTAACACAACGAACAACGATTACATGTGGATTAAAGATCTAGTCGAACAAAGTAAAAATCATATTATCATGCTACAAACTTGTTAATCTTTAACCCCCGACCAAAAAAGAGGGGTGTTATAAGTTTGACGTGTCTGTCTGTCTGTTCCACCATAGCTCCCGAACGGATGGAGCGATTTCAATTTAAGTTTTTTTTGTATGAAAGGTGAGTTTGGCCCGGGTGTTCTTAGACATGTTTCATGAAAATCGGTTGAGCCGTTTAAAAGTTATGGGGGTGAGAGTGGGGAAGGAAAACAGAAAATCTACAAATATACTAGTGTGGGGTATCAAATGAAAGCGCATCGCGTCCACATTACATAATATTATGTTCTTTTACATTTAAGGAAATGAACGCATTGGAATCGGGGGTTTTTCTTAAATTTTAAATTTAGATTTTTATTGTCCTATAGAATTCCTCAAATCAAAACTGGACAACTACCTATCCGTGAATATGCCGAAAGTGCGCGTGATCCGCCTGCCGCGGCGCTCCGGGCTCATCACGGCGCGCCTGGCGGGCGCCCGGCAGGCCGCGGGCGACGTGCTGCTCTTCCTGGACTCGCACACGGAGGCCACCGTCAACTTCCTGCCGCCCCTGCTAGGTCTGTGTGTACGTATTACGATCTTATTTAGGTGTTAGGCGTGGATACTGTGTACATGTTGCTCCCAATTATAATTTGTAGAGAACATCATCTTCATCTCAGCCGTAAGACGTCCACTGCTGGACATAGGCCTCCCTCAAAGATCTCCAGTGGTTTCGGCTGGCAGCGGCCTGCATCCACCGTGAGCCCGCAGCCTTCACCAGATCGTCCGTCCATCTAGTTGGTGGACGTCCTACGCTGCGCTTGCCGATCCGTGGTCTCCATTCGAGAACCTTTCGGCCCCAACGACCATCTGTTCTTCGTGCTATATGGCCTGCCCACTGCCACTTCAAAGAACTAATCCGTTTGACTATGTCGGTGACCCGCGTTCTTCTACGAATCTCCTCATTTCTGATTCGATCCCGTAGAGAAACCCCGTAGTGAAGCACCACGTTTGTAGAGAACAATTCGCCGAAAATACTATTATTGGACTTGATTAACTGTTATAGAACGACAAAGTAGGTTAGGTTATATTTGTTTATGAAAGCTCACGTGCGAGGCGAGCGAGCGAAGCTAGCGGCCGCCGGAGTGACCGAAAGCTTGCTCAGAGTTGAAGGTAAATTGTGTTTTCGACGATTTGTATTGTCGGCGAGTTGTTTCGACAAATTGTTCTCAGCTTTCCGCAAATCGCCACACGCAAATCGGAAAACTAACCAAAAGATGGGCAGCAGAGCACTTCTAGAACACAAAAGGTTATCGATTGCATTATTTTATAACGTGCATGTACAATTTAATGTGTTTAAGTACTTTGTTAATATGGTTTTAAAAAACAACTTCTTTATATTTAAAACACGACAATGAATTTATTTTTAACCCCCGACCAAAAAAGAGTGGTGTTATAAGTTTGACTTGTCTGTCTGTCTGTCTGTCTGGGACATCATAGCTCCCGAACGGATGGAGCGATTTTAATTAAGTTTTTTTTTGTATGAAAGGTGAGTCTGCAATATCGTATGCGATAAACCCATGTGAGGCCTTTAGTTTGCGAACTTATTAGGTAGTTAAATACAATTTACCGATAAGACGGTTAGGTGCTACATAAGCAATGCGTAATAATACACGCACTCCTTCGGCCGTTAGGGCCGAAAAGATTTAGAGACCATCGATCGACCAACTAGATGGGCGGATGATTAGTAAGGGCAGCGGCATCATGGTGGGTGTAGGTGAAAGAGAAGCCACCTACCTTCTAGGTCTTCATGCCCCATCTTAGACGACATCGTCACTTAACATCAGGTGAGATTGTGGTCAAATGAAGGCTTCTCTAGCATAAAAAAAGGTTGATCCCAACCGAAACAACAGGAAATCTATAATCATGTTAAAACTTCATAATCAATTGATTTATTTTCTTTCATCTGTAAAATTGTTTAAAAAAATTCATTTAATCTCTTGTGGTAGTTAAAACTATTCTGATATGTGACTGAAAAATAAATATTAAACAAGCTGCTTTTGCTTATCAAGCTAACGTCAATACGGAAATTACTGCCATAGTTTCACCACGATGTAATAGCCTAGTTTTTATTACAACTTCATATTATACTGGCGATCGCTCGTGGTCGTAATTTTCAAATCATAATTATTTCATTAAAAATCAGTTCAGGATTATAAATAAAATAAATATTTCCGGACAATCCACACACATGTAGCACCGTGGTAAGCTTTAAAGCTAACAACACATTAAAACTATTATAACATTTTAAAGTATCGTGGTTTTTAACAATTTTAATATTTGAAACGCACGTACAATGATATAAAATCTTTTGACGATTGAGCGTTAGAGTTTCAGAAAACTCAAAAACCAGGACTGTTTCGGTATATAAGTTTAATAGCTTGTCACGGCACGGCATTAAATTATGCATATTAAAGCGTATTCTAACGTATTTTCTCGCGGTAAAATTAATGAAATAATTTTTCAAATAGTATTTTGACTAGTATTTTGTGATACGCTAAAGTTCGTGAGGATGTATGCAAGTTAGTGTGTTTGTTGCTCTCTTACGCTAAAACTACTTAATGGATTTTGATGTAACTTCTCAATAATATAGTTTACATAATTATCAGAATAACAAATAGGCTATTTTTTGTAGCGGTAAAATGCCACTTCGCGAGAAAATAAATGATTGCAAGCAAAGCGCGATTTGGATCTTTGCCATGGACATAATAAAAATAAATAAATAAATATTTCCGGAAAATCCACACAACAACATCTAGCCCCGTGGTAAGCTCTTAGCTTGTGTTACTGGTACTAGACATCTGATATACTTAATATTATATCCACACATACATAGATATTTTTGATTATACATATTAAACACCCAGACCAAGGAGAAAGTGCTTGCAGAACATACAAACACTTGACCCCTCGGCGGGAATCGAACCCGCTACCTCTTGCGCCGGAAGCGGACTCTCGCCCACCGCGCCACTGAGGCAGTCTGCATAAAGCTGGTTTATAAGGACAACAGCTACTTTACATTAATACGCGATCAAAGCCGCGTGCGGATAGATAGTAGTCATTATAATTAAGTACCAAAATCATGTCGTAGAAACAGCAAAAGTCGGACAGAGTGATACCGCGATAAGGTCCCACGCAAAGTAATCGTTACCCCGCGCTATCGGTCGAGTTCTGTAAATTTCATTCCATGATCATTATTTTAACCGTAGGACTTCCGCTAGACATATGCTTTTTTTTGTTGTCGATAAGCCTTCATTTGACCACATTCTTACCCGATGTAAAGACAAAATTACAATTTTTTTTAATAAATTGTTGCTGATGTATAGTGTCATAGTCAAATTGAAATAAATATTTATTTATTTATTTAAAAAAAATTGTTTCCATAAATTTAAAACAACATAATATTAAGTAATGTGGACGCGATGCTCTTTCATTTGATACCCCACTCGAGTATATTTGCAGATTTTCGGTTTTCCTTCCCCACTCACACCCCCATAACTTTTAAACGGCACAACCGATTTTGATGAAACATGTCTAAGAACACTCGCGCCAGACTCACCTTTCAAACATAAAAAACTAAATTGAAATCGCTCCATCCGTTTAGGAGCTATGATGTCCCAAACTTATAACACCCCTCTTTTTTGGATGGGGGCTATAAATTACCCTACATGTCGTCAGGTCACCCATCTTTGGGTAGTAGCACCTTATGTAAAGTTAACATATATTAGGTCCTTACATATGAAATTGGCGTTTTGTATGGGAGGAACAAAAAGTCGAATATTTTTTAATATAATATATTTAATTAATCAAAGTATGAACCATTATTTTCTATGCACTTTTGCCATCTTATAGGTAGTTCATTGATCCCTTTACTAAAAAAACCAGTCGGACGGGAATCAATAAAATCTTTGAAGGCGATTTGGACTGCCCCATCGGAGTTGAATTTTTTCCCTTGCAAGAAGTTATCCAAATTTCGAAAAAAATGGTAATCTGTTGGAGCAAGGTCCGGGGAGTACGGAGGATGTCTTAGACTTTCCAATTGAAGCTCTTCTAATTTAGTAGCCGTCTGTTGCGCAGTGTGTGGTCTAGCGTTGTCGTGAAGCAGCAGTGGCGTGGAGCGATTGACCAGCCTAGGTTGTTTAGCCGCTAGCTTTTCCATCATGGTTTGCAATTGCTGACAATAGACATCAGCCGTAATAGTCTGGCCAGATTTGAGAAAACTGTAATGAACAATACCGGCACTAGTCCACCAAACGCTTACAAGTAACTTTTTTGGGGTTAATTTTCGCTTGGGGCAGGATTTGGCTGGCTGGCCAGGATCCAACCATTGCGCTGAGCGCTTCCGATTATCGTAAAGAACCCATTTTTCATCACAGGTAATGATTCGGTTTAAAATACCTTCATTATTGTGCCGGTTTAGTAATGTAACGCAGCAGTCGACGCGCGTTTGCCGGTTTGCTTCAGTCAATTCGTGAGGTACCCACCTTTCAAGCTTTTTAATCTTCCCAATTTGCTTCAAGTGAATTAAAACAGTTTTATCACTAACACCGCAGCCTGCAGCTAACTCGGACGTGGTTTGCGATGGATCCGCTTCCACAATAGCCTTCAACTCTTCATTATCAACTTGAGTCTCAGGCCGTCCACGGGGCTTGTTCTGCAAGTCGAAATTTCCAGAACGAAAACGTTGGAACCAAAAACGAACTGTGTTTTCTTTTGCAACACGACCGCCATACACATCATTCACCCTTCGAGTTGTTTCCGCAGCACTAGTGCCACGGCGGAACTCGTACTCGTAAATAATGCGATATTTTAAGTTTTCCATTTTGTAAAATGAGTGACGCAAACAGAAAAAAACAGAAGAAAAAAAACAAATGAATGACGATCATCGAAGCACAAATACATGAGTCTATAGCTGTACAAATTTGAATTTGGAATTCCTTACCAAAGAGGAGAAATTTGTGATTAAAGTGGCCAGTACGAAAAACGCCAATTTCATATGTAAGGACCTAATATATTATTTCCAGATCCGATAGCAAAGGACTACCGCACAGTCGTCTGTCCGTTCATCGACGTGATCGCGTACGACACGTTCGAGTATCGCGCGCAAGACGAGGGCGCGCGCGGAGCCTTCGACTGGGAGCTGTTCTACAAGCGCCTGCCGCTGCTGGCGCAAGACGTGGAGAACATGCCCGAGCCTTTTGAGTGAGTCTCGGCTAATTGGCGGTGCAAAGATTCTAACTAGCGTCTCTAGTGTCCAATACTAATGGGGTGCGTAAACGTCCCCCATTAGTATTGTCGATGCAAAGATTATCCGCACGCCTCTAGCGGCGAAATTAGGAACTGTCTAATAACGACACTTTGACAGTTTTCGTTACAATTAACGTCAGGGACAAGCATAAATGATAAATACATATCAGATATAAACAAACAAAGTGTCGTTCTTAGACAGTTCCTAATTTCGCCGCTAGAGGCGTGCGGATAATCTTTGCATCGCCAATACTGATGGGGGACGTTTACGCGGAACTCAGCGCAGATGCCGTCAATACAACATGCCGTCAATACAACATACAGTAATCATCTACTACACCATGTCCTTCAAACTCTTTAAAGTTCTCAGAAACCGTGCCGGGTTCCTCACGATGTTTGCCGACAGCTTTAAAGCACGTGTTAAAACACGTGCTTTAACGCTGTCGGCAAACAAAAAAAAAAAAAGGGTAAAGCGCACATACTTTTTCGAACCCACGTCTTCCATTAAACGCATGGACGTCCTGACCGCTAAACTAACCTCGCCACTACGTCTTCACTTCAATTTCTTCTACACTTGCAACGAGTTACGCCTCGTTCTCGTACCGGCACTCGCCTCGTAAGCTACGTTACTTCGTCTTAATTTTTTTCACACAAAGAGCATCGAACATCGTTGACATACCTACTCGAGCGCCATTTTGAAAAAAATGTGATTCGGGGGCCAGTGATGAAACTTATGTCAATCGACAGAGTACATGATTACAAACAAAAAGTGTTCTATGATCAAATCTCCTAAGTGATACGGTTTCTGAAATATTAGGTTCAGATAAAAGAAAAATAAAGCTCCATACAAAAATGTAGGAACCCTTTTAGAATATTAGTTTCAACCTATAAGCGTGGTTAATCACTTTGTAAAATACATGAAAGGCTTTCTAAGAAAATGTCATGTTGTTTTGCAGGAGTCCAGTAATGGCGGGTGGTTTGTTCGCGATATCGCGCGCCTTCTTCTGGGAGCTCGGCGGGTACGACCCTGGGCTAGACATATGGGGCGGCGAGCAGTACGAACTTAGCTTCAAGGTATTATTCCTTATTAAGTAGATAGTTAGTTAGTTAGTTAGGGGTGCCCTGATTTCCCGCATTTAGACTCGAGGTGGTCTATTGTGCGTGGAGTGGGGCGCTAGTGTATAACCAGCCCAACTCCGACCAAATGCGCAGAAGTTTCCTGGGGTCTTCGCAGGCTTCTCGGAGTGACCTTGGGTTCTTGAGTTGGTTTCTGCTGCTGAAGAGAAGCTGAAGAGTTAGTTTGTTTGGTTGGACGCGCCAATTTTAGGAACTTTTGGTCCAACTTTTTTTTTATGCTGGATTAAGTGACGATATGGTAAGATGGAACATGAATACCTAGGAGGTAGATGGCTTCCCGGACCACATTACGAAATACGATAAAATTGAATGACTTAAAATTTGAATGAATGTTTTGTTTACCCCTGTAGCCTTTTAATCGAGGAAGGCTATATGCTACTTTTAACTACGGAAAAAAACGTCGTTTTCGCCTGAAAATTCATAAAACTCAGGCAACGCCTTGGCATGAAAAAGTAGTACCTTTATAAATGGGAACTCAGCGGGTACGATTCAGGGCTAGTCAGAAATGAGACGGCGAGCAGTTCGTACTAAGCTTTAAGGTATTACATTATTTCTTACTGGTAATATTTGGGAGGTTATTGACACCACCCTAGAGCCCCCCCCACCCTCACCGGCTCCTGGTACCCCGACGAACGATGATCTGGTCCACACAGATCTTGCATCAACATCGCAGATCGGCCGTCGACCAACGAGTAAATATTTAATGCTTTGCAGAATTATTGGTTTCATGTAATTCTAAACCTGTAATTTTTCTGAGCCTGCGTTAAAATAATAGGCTTTTGGCACAACGCACTCAAAAATAAATGATAATGATAATCAATAATAATAATTATTTATTGCTTTAAATATGGTACATGGAAGATATCTGTCACCAAGTCGAGCATAAAAATGGGTCACGGCCGTACCATCCTTTTCTCGAAGCAATTCAGGCCATTTTCGACCCCCTGTAACTTCGTTGTGGATAAAACTAGAAGATTGAAATTTTCAGTAACCATGCACGATTGTAAAGACACGGTGTATTTAAAATTTCATTCAATTTGAACCAGTATTTTAAGAATTATAACGGGTCAAATTTCGTAATTTTGTCACTGACTGACTGACTGACTGACTGACTCACCGATCATCAAAATTCTAAGGCACTTCTAGCAGACCTAGAAGCTTCAAATTTGGAATGTAAGTAGTGTTTGGTGTATGAATCAAGGAAAAACTATAAAAATCTAGAAAAAACCGGTATAGAGGGCGCTGTCGTACCTTTTCTCGAAGCAATTCAGGCCATTTTTGACCCCCTGTAACTTCGTTGTGGATAAAACTAGAAGATTGAAATTTTCACTAACCATTCAAGATTGTAAAGACACGGTATATTTCAAATTTCATTCAATTTGAACCAGTATTTTAAGAATTATAGCGGGTCAAATTTCTGAACTTTGTCACTCATTGACTCACCGATCATCAAAATTCTAAGGCACTTCTAGCTGACCTAGAAGCTCCAAATTTGGAATATAAGTAGTGTTTGGTGTATGAATCAAGGAAAAACTAAAAAATCTAGAAAATACCGGTATAGAGGGCGCTGTCGCAACGCCACGTATATACGAAATATATACGAAAAGTTCATAAGTCAGAGGGCTTTAAGAAAATTAGTTGCTGGTAGATATACATATAAACAATAAGTAGAAGGTACCGAAAATGAAAAAAGTAGAACTGTCTACAAAATACATAAAGAAATGAGATCCCATCAAAAACAATACTTGTCAAAAAAACCAAGTCTCGCAACTCAGTTGTTCTGCGGTAAAAAGTTGTGAGATCCATGTAATACCATGTCGGTTATTAATTTATTCAGTCTCTACTTAACTAATGTTTTAAATAAATACATTAAGACTTGGCCATCGCCTGAAAACACGTGTAAATTCAATTATTTAGTGCGATGGCCAAGTCTCAATATATTTATATAAAACATTCGCTTAAGCAGAGACTGAATAAATTAATAACCGACTTGGTATTACATGGATCTCACAACTTTTTACCGCAGATCAACTGAGTTGCGAGACTTGGTTTTTTTGACAAGTATTGTTTTTGATGGGATTAAATTTAAATTAGTTTCACATAATGCACCAAAAATTGGCATGCACAAAAGTTGTAGATTAAAATACAATAAGTCAAGATTACATTAAGTGTCAATTACAGCTACTCAATCATGGTTCATTCATCAAAATTATAAATTTCAATTAATATACATAGTCAAGATTTAAATTCTAAATAGTCCTTGACACTTTAGAAAGCATTATCTGTTTACAATAACTTTAACTTTTTCGCTAATAATATATAATGGTAAATCTTTTATTTTGTTTGGTATTTTATTATAAACTAGCGGCCCGCCCCGGCGTCGCACGGGTAAAAAAAGTTCCCGGCAATTTTTCCTTGTTTGCTCACCGTTTAGTAGACCTACCCTGGACTACGACAAACATTTTAAAACCAAAATCAGCTCAATCGGCCCAGCCATTCTCGAGTTTTAATCAGACTAACGAACAACAATTCATTTTTATTTATATAGAAGATAATGCCTATTATGACATGCATAGCATGACAATTAAAATCTGGTACTTAGTATTGTATACATATATCCTTGTTAAGTGTGTGCTTTGTCGCAATAAATGCTCTCTCTCTCTCTCGCTCTCTTTCTCTCTCTATCATGCAATGAATGTTTCCTTCAGATCTGGCAATGCGGCGGCAGGATGCTGGACGCGCCGTGCTCGCGCGTGGGACATATCTACCGCAAGTTTGCGCCTTTCCCGAACCCTAACAGGGGTGATTTCGTTGGCAAGGTATGCAGAAAGTTTCCTAGTATCACTGGACATATTTCTAATGGGCAGAGAAAAATAATGAGAATAGTATACAACATGTTGTGCCGACACCACGTATTGTTTAAACCTATTATACTTTTCACAAGCTCAATCGGAAAGATGATTAAAAATTAATAATTTGTCCGTTATTAATTGATTCGTTTGTATAATAAAAATAGCTATATATGTATGCCTTTTATATTATGTATATCAGATGTCTAGTACTCGATACACAAGCTTAGAGCTTACCACGGGGTTAGATGTTGTTGTGTGGATCGTCTGGCAGTATTTATTTATTTAGATTACATAAAAAGATAGGTCTCGAATTTTAAATTATTCTTGTAAACAAAAAATCGCTACAGTGCATTGAAGTATCGCGTATAATAAGAGCATTTGGTACATTTTGCCAAATGCTCTTGGCATTTCCTTATTAAA
Source organism: Gymnoscelis rufifasciata (assembly GCA_929108375.1). Taxonomy (NCBI): domain Eukaryota; kingdom Metazoa; phylum Arthropoda; class Insecta; order Lepidoptera; family Geometridae; genus Gymnoscelis; species Gymnoscelis rufifasciata. The sequence goes on along the minus strand of OV815302.1, from coordinate 1,540,643 downwards.
TCGAATAACGTATTTTATCAATCGTTCTATCAACCTACTATAAATCTTACAAAATAATTCTAAATTTAAAATTTAAGAAAAGCTTATATCTTAATTTCCTTAAAAGTAAAACACTATAATATTTTGAAATGGGCACGCGATATGCTTTCATTTCACCCAACACGAGTATATTTGCAGATTTTCGGTTTCCATACCCACTCTCACCCCCATAACTTTTAAACGGCACAGCCGATTTTCATGAAACATGTCTAAGAACACTCGCGCCAAACTCACTTTTCATACAAAAAAACCCAATTTGAAATCACTCCATCCGTTCGGGAGCTATGATGTCCCAGACAGACAGACACACAGACAGACACGTCAAACTTATAACACCCCTCTTTTTTGGTCGGGGGTTAAAAAGTGAAATATTTTATGAATACTTACACCTCTGAATCCTTACACGTGACCTCCGGGTGGTGCCAAGAACAGTATCTGGTGGTAGGCTTCGGCCGCGGCTTGTCACCACCCTCCGGGCTGGGCCAGTGCGTGAAGCGACATTTTCGTGTTTCGTAAAGTGGCCCGGAGAAGCCACGTACCTTCTCGGTCTTTAAGCTCCATCTTAGACCACATCGTCACTTAACATCAGGTGAGATTGTGGTCAAAAGAAAGCTTATTTAGCTTAAAAAAAACGTGTGTAAATGTTTCCAGAACTACAGACGCGTGGCCGAGGTGTGGATGGACGAGTACAAGGAGCACCTGTACAGCCGGCGGCCGCACTACCGGGACATCGACACCGGCGACATCTCCGAGCAGAAGGCGCTGAGGCAGCGGCTACGCTGCAAGAGCTTCAAGTGGTTCATGACTCAGGTACTACACTCGTTATCCTACTAATTCTATTTTTTTTATGCTGGATGAGCCTTCATTTGACCACAATCTCACCTGATGTAAAGTGACGATGTGGTCTAAGATGGGACTTGAAGACCTGGAAGGTAGATGGCTTCTCCGGACCACATTAGGAAACAAGAAAAATCGCTTCACTGCCCAGCCCGGAGGGTGGTGACAAGCCGCGGCCGAAGCCTACCACTGGAGACTGTTCTTAGCACCACCCGGAGGTCACGTGTAAGGATTCAGAGGGTTACCACTTACGGACGTGAACAGACAAAACCTCCAATTCTAAGTGGAGGAACTGAGATCTGCACTGACATCTCGCCTAGGAGTGTTTTGTGCATTGTCCCCCTGCCTAACCAGGCCCCAACCAGCCCAACTCCCTGATGTAGCGGAGTAGGACTTTCGGTGTTGTAACTTGTTTGAGCAAGTCTGCGGATGTAGATGGGGTCTTCGCGTCCATGAGACCCCGTCTCCTTTCTTATCTCTTCTGTGGCTTTGCAGTGGATCATTACATGTTCCACCGTCTCCTCTTCCTCAAAGCAGCCGCGACACAGACTGCTGTCTGTAGCGCCGGTCTTGTGAGGATGATGATTGAACCCGCAGTGACCAGTAATGAATTCAACCATCGTGCGGAGGTCTTCACGTCGCATGTTGAGTAACGTGTTCGTTGTTTTCCTGTCATTGAATTCATATAGCAGTTTAGTGTGTTTGCAGTCTGATCTGCGCTCCCATAGTTTTTGATGTTCCTTTACGGAGTAATGCTTTAGACTTTGTCTGACCTCTGCTGAAGAGGGCTTACAAAGAGTCCTACTAATAGGGAGTGCTATTGTTAATACTGAGAGAGAAGGAAAGAGAAGTCGAGGCCGCTCACCTACACGGTGGACCCATGTAACGCAGGACGCTACAGGTGGCACTCTCCAAGCATAGATACAGTTGGCTCAGGATCGGAGTAGATGGAGAGAAGTGGTGACAAAGCTTTTGAGGCGCCATAGTCACGTCCCTCGGTCATGAGGTTACGACTGAGAAGAAGAATCCTACCAATATTCATTATCATCAACACTCTATTAACGTTCCCACTGCTGGGACACAGGGACTTCGCACTCTTTGACTAGAGATTAGGCCTTAATTCACCACGCTGGCCAAGTGCGGATTGGTGAATGTCGCATGTATATCAAACTCTTCAAAGTTCTCAGAACATGGTGGTTTCCTACGATATTTGCCTTCACACTACTACATTTTTCTAGAAGAAAAATCCAGAGGTCTCAGTGAGGGTTTGAACCCACGACCTTCGTAATCAAGTGTTAGCCACTTAGCCAACACGGCTTCATACAACTTTCTTCTTCTTCATACAAATTTTTAACCATTTATCTCACGTAAATGGTACAAAATAAACAAACTTAAAATGTTAGCAGTGCTACAAAAAATATAGTATAATATTTTACTATCTACTAATACTATAATCAAATAAATGTATTGTTTACAGATCGCATTTGATCTTATCTACAAATACCCTCCCGTGGAACCCGAGCCGTTTGCCGCAGGACATGTAAGATATGTGTTTTTTTTCGTTTATTTAGAGTTATGTTTATTTATAAGGTATAATAATAATAGTTTTCGCTTGAGTCTAGCTTCGCGACCGGTGATTCTCAGTTTTGATATATTTTTTATAGTAGGTAGTTTTGGAGTTGGTAGTTATAGATTTTTTTATGTAATCTCATGTAAAAAATATATTTTTAACGTGTTAAAAATGAAATAAAGATAATAATAATAAAGGCTCTTTATATCCAATCACGTAAATATTACAATGTATATTCGTATATCTAAAATTTTTATTAGATATAGCAACTTATATTTAATTTATATTTGTACTAGCGGCCCGCCCCGGCGTCGCACGGGTATAAAATTTTCCCGGAAATTATTCGAATTTTTCTCGCCGTAAAAACCATCCTATCTCTCAAGTTGGATCGAACTGCACATGGTGTGCGAATTTTATTATAATCGGTTAAGTGGTTTAGGAGTCCATTGAGGACAAACATTGTGGCACGAGATTTATATATATTAAGATTATAAAGCTGTAGAGTTAATTTCATTGAATGCGCTGAAATCAGGAATTATTCGTCAGATTTGATGATGATAAATCTTTCACTGTAAAATGCCTTACGATCCTCCGACACCTTTCTGTTATCTATTCCAACCCACAGGACCACGTTTTTTGGAAATTCTTTTACAGTGGAAGCTGTGCGTTTATGGAACAATCTACCACCTGAGATCAGGAAAACTGATACTAGAGATGCCTTTAAAAGATCTGTACGAGAGCACTATTTAAATAATTTATACACATGATTATTACTATTTTATCTTTTTTTTTCTTTTTTATTTATTTACCTGTTTTGTTTTAAGATCGCATTTTCGCTGAGAATATTTGTTTCTATTACCTATTTAATTGCTTAATTTTGCTTTTTTTTTCGTTATTTGTTATATATTTTAAGTTGATTTTAGTATTTTAAGCCATTTTTGTAATAATAATTAATACAGTAATAATATTATTTAAGTATCTATTTTTATAAGTGATTCTGTAATAGCACGCCAACTTACATTTCATTACCTGTAATGGTTGGCAGGTAGAAAATGCCTTGGCATTAAGCCCACCTTTTGTACATTATTTTGTTGTGCAATAAAGAATTAATAATAATAATAATAATGCCTTGGCCCGTCTAAAGTCTAAAAAATTTAGCCCATCTTTTGTACAAATTCTTTTCTTTCTTCTGTGCAATAAAATATTATTAATAATAACAACAGCTGATTTGTCGAGGAAGGCTATATAGGCTAATTTTTACCGTAAACCCTTTTTTAAATCCTGCCGTTAGTTTTTTTTTGTACGAAAGGTGAGTTTGGCGCGAAAATTCTTCGACATGTTTCATGAAAATCGGTTGTGGCCATTAAAAGTTATGGGGGTGAGAGTGGGGAAGCAGAACCAAAAATCAGCAAATATACTCGAGTCAAATGAAAGCGTATCGCGTGCACATTACAAAATATTATGAAGTTTTACTTTTAAGGAAATTATGGCATTGGAATCGGAAGGTTTTCTTAAATTTTAAATTTAGATTTATTGTTATATAGATTTGCTGTTATTTTCAGATCCGCGCCCTGGTGAACAGCGAGCTGTGCTTGGACGCGGACCACGGCAAAGAGAGAGATTCGCTTAAACTGACCCCCTGCAAGAAGGAGGGCGCTGAAAACCTGTTCGTCTTCTCCTGGCATAAAGACATCAGGTGGGCATCTAACCGCTAGTCGCTTTTAACCCTCGGCATGCCTGGTGGTAAAAAGTTACATGGTATGCCTGGTACCCACCAGGCATACCATGTAACTTTTTACTGTGGGACCCGGATTTAAAAATAAACTTTGGGGTACATGCTGTGGACAATTATCCTAATTTATTGTTATTTAGGTAAACAAAATTAAAATCAAATGACTTTTTTAAATAAAAACTGTTATTAAACATTTCACTCAACACATCTCAACACTCTTTTCAACGTCAAATTAAACTACTATGATTACAAACATGCAAAATCAGCTTAAAACAAACGAGATCTGATAAAGAGACCTTAGGAAACGTTAGACACTCCTATAAACTTATATCCTATAATAAAATCTCTAGTCGTCCTCACTTAAAACATCGTTTTCTGGAGCCTCATTTTGAAAGCAGTTTGCACACTGGAATATTGCGTGATCCAAGCAAATGTGGCTCTTACATCTCTCACAGATATATTGTGATTTGCGATCTTTTTTTGCTGGACAAACGTGGCATCTCCTTTTTACACCGGGAGCAGATTTTTTAGCTGGTGGTTCATCCTGAAGTCCAATGCGACTGGCTATTCTATTTCAAAGACTCAAAGAAAGACGAAAAAAAATCAATCCTTTGACAAATAATTTATCAATACCGATGTATTTAAACAATAGAAACAGACAGTAATACCTACCTACATACAAATTTGCTGACCATATAGCTTTTTATTTATTTTAACCATGAGATACAAGGTTTATTATAATTTATCTAAATGTAATAACCACGAGTAATAACATACATAAAAATGTCACACCGCGTGCCTGGTGGGGTCCGTGGGGCCCGTGCGAGCTATACGCACGTCCTTCTTCAACAGGAGCACGCCCAGACTTAGAAATCTAGTGGTTGGCGTCAAGGAGTTCACAACGGTCAGCTACTGAGAGCGGTAAAGCCCGAAATTCGAATTCGGTTACAATACAACGGTTTTTGTACAGGCATGCCGAGGGTTAATAAGATAAGATAAATATTCTTTATTGCACACATAATAAAAAACAAAAAAAAACCACTTAAGACTATGCAACAGATGGCGGTCTTATCGCTAAAGAGCGATCTCTACCAGACAACCTAGAATGGATAGGATTATTCGGAAAAAGAAGGGGACCTGTGTGCTAGATACGAAAGTATTATAAGGAGTATTAAAATAACAATACTTTTACCAAAATATAAAATATACATTAATACTATAACTACAAATTAATAATATTTTTGAAGGCACTATAGTTTCCAACCTCCCAAAAAACCTTGTACAATTTGTAGTTTGCGCGTTCGTCTTGGCGCGGCTCATTCACAGCGTTCGGGCTGAGTTGCCAGATAACCTGATTTTTGTACGATTCTACTGATCTCTGTTTTTGTACAACATTCTCCTGATTCTTGTAATCATTAAAATTCATTCATATAATAGTGAACAATTAAATATTTCCAGACAATTCTCATAACAACATCTAGCCCCGTGGTAAGCTGTAAAATTCGGGTAGTAGTGTAAGTTTCGGGTACTAGATATCCGATATACTGAATATAATATCTGTATAACACCCAGATCAAGGAGAAAGTGCTTGCAGAACATACAAACAATTTCACCCTCAGCGGGAATCGAACCAGCTACCTCTAGCGCCACAAGCAGACCCTCGCCCACCGCGCCACTGAAGCAGTCAAATAGTTGTAAACAAGCTGAAATTAAGAAAAAATATAATCTGACTAACAACGATAAAGTAAAATACTTTATGGTACCATAAAGTAAAATACTTTATGGTTGTTACGCAACTTTCAATTGACATTGATCCGTAACGGTCTGTCTGATCGAATAATGTTGAAAGGACAATAAAAAAGATATTTTTAATGTTTTTATAAGTGATAAACCTCACTTTGCAGGTAAAACTATTTTTTAAATATTTTTATGCAGAAAAAATTAAGACACATCCGTAACCTCCCCGAGTACGTACGTACTCGGGGCTTCACTCGATAATACAAAGTGCAGAAAAAATTCGACCTACACGTTATGACGCAATGGTGTAATTGGTCTATCACGTCAGGGCGCAATCCCGGTGATGCAGGTTCGAATCCTGTGCGCGAAGGTTACGGATGTGTCTTAATTTTTTCTGCATAAAAATATTTTAAAAAAGAAATATTGAATTTCAACTGTTGTCATGGCTATTGTGACACTCGCCTGACTAAGACAAATCGATCGACGTATGAATCATAAAAATCGGCACAGGCATTTTGTCTACAAAGGAACATGCTTACAAATATAGACCTATCATATTATGTGCACATTATCAACCCACTCTTTTTTACACGTCTCTTGTATGTCGAGGTCCGCTGTAAGAAAACTCTTTTAGGGTTAAGCTCACCTTTTGTACATTTTCGCTTAGTTATGAACTTTTTTTATGTGTATTTTTGTGTGTGCAATAAAAATTTATGAATTTATGAATAGACTGATAAACACATTACCGCACCTTTGCGTCGCGCTTTCAGGTAAAAAGAACGTGTTGGTCTCCTCACCGAGCAGTTGATTTCTAATATATACATACACGCCAGGGGCAATAACCTGCATTTTTGAAAAGAGGCTTGCAACTATCACGGAACCAAGACCTGTTAATAACCCTCAGACATCTTTTTGTACCCTAAATACGCTTTCGACGTCCACTGAGTTCCCCCACAACAGTAGTCCGTACCCTAGAACAGAAGATACGTGACCGTGATAGGCTACGATGGCCGCTTCAGATAGGCTTCGAATGTTGCATTAATATATATTTTAATAATAAAAATGTCAGTAACCTCAGTAATAACGAGATCAAGAGCTAAACAAACAGCAACTACTGAGCTAGAATATAAACATGACGGTTTTGTAAATAATTAAAGCAAAACTAAAGATATTAAAAAAAAAAAAGGTGTGTGCAATTCACACACGATAGAAGTGAAACTTCAGTAAATTGACAAGAGAATGAGATGATTAAAAAAAAAACAAAAAAAAATACTGTGCAAAAAGATTTTGTTCGGGCGGTCACCCATCCAATTACTGGCGTCGCGCAAAGTTGCTTAACCTTGTTAGCGTTTAAGATTGGCTTACCTGTCGTATTTCCGTTGCATCCGGTTTGAAATCACAACGATTCTAAAGAAGTTTCACTTCAAAAAATAACTGAACAGGATATTTTTTAAATAAAAATTGCTGTTCCCAGGTCGAAGAGCAGAAACATATGCTGGGACCTCCCGGACTCCAGGGCGTTCAGCGAGGTCCTACTCTACTCCTGCCACCTCGGCGGGGGGAACCAGCTCTGGAGGTTCCACACGGTAAGTGTTCAGCTCACGTGTCCTATACACCTTAGTGTCAGAAGACCACAGTCGAAAGTCTTCAACCAATGTCGTTGATGGTATGTGAATCCGGTTCCTTAACTGTAGCCTTGGGGGACTACCACGGGAATAGGCGTTGATGAAACGAGCTATGCCTATGATTGGGGTTTCTTCACGGGATCGAATCACACGAATGATATTGAATTGTACGTGAATTCTATGAGAGTGGCTTATGTTCAACAGTATGCATCCTAAAGCTGCATTGTTATTGGTAACTTTTACTGAACTTTCATTCCTCATGTCCGAATGGTCCCACTATTGTAAGAAGAAGGTATCAAAAAAAGCCGTTGTTGGCTAAGTGAGAGCACACTCGACTATGTGCGTGGGTCCGAAGTTTGTGGGTTCAAAAATCGCCACGCGCCTCTGGATTCTTCTTCTTGAAAAATGTATGTGCAAACATCGTGAGGAAACTGGCATGTTCTGAGAACTGTATAGAGTTTGAAGGACATGTGACATTTCACTTGGCCAGCGTGTTGAATTAAGACTTAATCTCGCCAAGAGAGAAGTCCTTGTGTCCCAGCAGTGGGAACGTTAAAAAATGTTCTTATTCTAGTCAACGAACGAGATAAAACAAGGTAAAGGCGACAACTGCCTAGAATACAACCCTAAAACGCACTCCGTGTACATAAACCGGTGCTCGGGCAGCGACTACCAGAAGTGGTCGGTGGACGCCGTCAACCACCAGCTGATGCAGACCTGGGACTCGGAGCGGGAGCACGCTTATTCACCCGTTGAATTCGTAGATGAATAAATAATACAATCTTGGAAAATTATTGTTAGAGAGAAAAGGGTTCGAACATTTTTGTAAGGAGCCTGGCATACCTACTAGACCGCCATTTTGAAAAAATCGTGATTCGGCCGCCAGTGATGAAACTCATGTCAACCGACAGAGTAAATGATTACAAACAAAAAGTGTTATATGATCAAGTGTCCTAAGTGATACGGTTTATGAGATATTAGGGTCAGAAAAAAGAAAAATAAAGTAAAGTAGAACATAGCTCAGGACACAGATTTTTTCTATAATTTATAGACCCAAATATCTTAGAAACCGTATCACTTGGAAGATTTGATCATAGAACACTTTTTGTTTGTAATCATTTACTCTGTCGGTTGACATGAGTTTCATCACTGGCCGCCGAATCACATTTTTTTCAAAATGGCCGTCTAGTAGGTATGCCAAAGATGTTCGATGCTCTTTGTTATATCATATACAAATTTGTTACTTAAAGGCATCAGCCATTTTACCAATTTTATTTAATGATCTTCATTTACCTTGAATGTTATCTTAGTTTTTGCCAATTAAGTCTTTTGGAGAATATGCAGTATGGTACTAACTTCGAAAAATATGGCGGAATCGCAATATCACGAAAGCGACGAAAATTCGGCTTGTTAGAGCACTTGTGTTCCCCATATTTCTCTACGCCGCTGAGACATGGACACTACGGGAGAGTGAGAGGAAGAGGATAGATGCTCTGGAACTTTGGTGCTGGAGAAGGATGCTTGGGGTATCGTGGACTGAACACCGTACAAACGTTTCCATACTCCAAGAACTCAACATCAAGCAGCGTCTATCCTCCATCGTCCAAGCCCGTATTCTCACCTTCTTCGGGCACGTTTCTCGGCGTGGGGATATGTCCATAGAGCGTCTGGTGGTGCAGGGTAGGGTTAAAGGTACCCGTGCGCGAGGCAGCTCGCCCATGAGGTGGACAGATCAAATAAAGGCAGCAATGGACGACCCCTTATACGAATGCGCCAGTCGAGCAGCTGTCAGGGAGGAATGGAGACGAGCCGTGGAGCGTGTCACAAGTGGAAACTTCCAGTGATGACCACGACCACTCTGGCAAGAGTGTACCGATTAAGAAGAAGAAGAAGACTAACTTAGATAAGACTCAAGGTTAAGGGTCATCGTAGGTTATTATTCACCCATTGTAGCAGTAGTTATTACCTATTTAATTAATTAATTTTAAAAATAAACAAAGTTCATTAAAACAATAAACTAAACTCTCAGAAACAATAAACTAACATTAAATCACAAGTCATACAAGTTTCTTATCAATTTACATAAAAACAAAACTAAATAATAATCTAAATAACATTCTTTTGACTGAAAAAATAATAATAAATAAATATTATATTGACGACATCTTTATTAATACTAGCTGACTCCATACGTTGTTTTGCAAAATGAATAAATCTAAATTTAAAATTTAAGTAAAACCCCCGATACTAATGCCTTAATTTCCTTAACAGTAAAACACCATAATATTTTGCACGCGATGCGCTTTCATTTGATACCCCACTCGTGTATGTTTGCAGATTTTAAGTTTCCCTTCCCCACTCTAACCCCCATAACTTTTAAACGGCACTACCGATTTTCATGAAACATGTCTAAGAACACTCGCGCCAAACTCACCTTTCATACAAAAACTAAATTAAAATGTCTCCATCCGTTCGGGAGGTATGATATCCCAGACAGACATACACGACAAACTAATAACACCCCTCTTTTTTGGTCGGGGATTAAAAATAGATAGTAGCCGATTCTGATTCTCAGACCTACTGAATACGCATATAAAATTTGGTAAAAATTGGTAAAGCCATTTCGGAGGAGTACGGTCACTAACATTGTGACATGGAAATTTTATATATTAGACAATAAGGCTTTATAAAGTTTGTTTGCTTGAACGCGCTTATCCCATGAACTACTGGTCCAATTTGGATAATTCTATCACTTTTGACTTGTTGAGGAAGGCTTTATACTTTTTACAAGAGGAAAATACGTCTTTCGCACTATCTTCCTACATATCCATTCATACTCTAAGTGTTAACTGACAAAATGTCTTAGTTGTATAAAAATAGAAATTTTTTTGTTGAAAAAATCTGTGATGCACATAAACTTAAATACATGCATTTGTGTATATACCGTAAGTAAATATTTTAGGGAGTCTAACGCGTCTAAATGTTTCTCTGTGTATATTGCTCTACTATCAAAAAATGTATATAATTACGTTGTTAAAGCGAAAGAGTATATTCGTAAATGATGTTTTAATGTTGAGGTAAATATAAATGTTTTCAGTCTGCTTTGTTTAAAGCAGCATTTAGTCAATTTAATACCAAGACTTAGAGGTTAAGCGCTTGCCTTGTAGAAATTCTAAAGAAAGTCAATTGTAAGTTAAGATTCACTTAAATCGAAAGAGAATACACAAAAAAATATAAAGTGAAGTATTGATAGAATTTATGTGGGTTTTTGTCGATTGTTAGTATTATACCTTTGTTTTTAGATTGACACAATATTTATATTAAAGACGTGTACAAATTATTGCCTGTTCAAGGTATCTATTAAGTTTTAAAATAAGAGAAATGCTTATGTACTTATTTCGTTTCGTCTACTATATTGATTTAATTGTATGTATATTTAGAATATTATTATTTGATATATTTTGTGAGGACTGAGCGAAGATGCCATTGTTATTTATGTTATTTGAATGTTAGGATGTAGGTACAATTGCAATAGTTTACGACAATGTTTTCATTAGAAAGTTCATAAAGCTGCGTTACAACTTCGCGCGGCAAACAATCGAACATCGTCCGACCGCGGCAAACTATGTTTTGGCTAGTCAATGTTTGAGTTGCAATGCGCGGCAGCACAGTATAATGCGCATTTGCCACGCGAACCAATGTTCGATAGATTGCCGCGCGAGGTCGATAGGTAACTTTACATTATATAACGTTATACGTAACTTAATACGCAGGTTGGAAGGTTTATACTCTGTTTTACATAACCTGAGTAAATTTTTGAATAACTTGCTAGACATCAAACTCAGGTATATTTTAGTGTGATTGAGATCACACCACACATCACACCGTGCCGTTTACCCTTACTCGGACTTATTGAAACAGAATCAATGTTCCATTTTGTTATAATATTTGTACTTGATATATTACACAATAATAGCTATAAAACAAGTTTTAAAAGTATCAATAGTTATTACAGTTAACATAATACATAGTAGCAATAATAAAAGCCTTCCATTGTGTCTATGAAATGTATTGTTTAAGAACATGTTTAGTATTTATGATATTGTAATATTTTTGTTATTTGTCCAACAATTTATGCGATATATTCCACACTTACACACATACAAATTACACCATATATTTAATTCCATTATTTATATATTACATGTACAATATACACACAATCACACAATGCTACACTACAATGCTCTACTTATCTTGCCATTAAACCTTAAATTCCTATTAACATATTTATTAAAAACTTGCAGCCCACTTATAGTAGAACCACAGATCATTCTAGTGCCAAATTATGGATAATAATTCTCATAATTTAATAACTCGGGAACTTGACGACCTCACCATGACGAGATCTTTTTCTTGTAACCTGGAAGATACCGGATCATATATAAATAATTCTCAAATTAGTAGTTTAATCATGACTTTAAATATTAGGAGTGTTTTTAAAAATATTGACGAACTAATTGTTATCTTACGTAGATGTAATATAGAACCACATTTCATTATACTTACTGAATGCTGGTTGCAAAACCGACACTCGCCTCCTAACATTCCAACGTACTTAAACTACTTTACAACTAATCTAAGGAATCAAAATGATGGTGTGGTGGTTTACGTAAAGGAACATATAGAGTGTACTTGCGAGGAACCTATTTTTATTGACGGTACTTGCATGTTAATTAAATACAAAGATACGGCTATTATTTCTATATATCGCTCGCCTTCTATTAGAAATATAACAAATTTTCTACAATCTTTAGAGACATTAGTTAATAAAGTAAAACATTTTAATCATGTATATATTGTAGGTGACATAAATATTGACATTAAACAGAGAAACACAGATTTAAATAGCTCTGACTACCTAGACCTTCTCTATGGACTGGGGTTCTTACCTGCACACTCATTAGACACTAGAGAGGGAAAGTGTCTAGATCACTTTTTTATTAAATCTGTATGTTCTGGTACTTGTTTGGTGTTAAATACCTTCGTCACCGATCACAGGACAATTTTATTTGGAGCAAACAATATGCCTAAAATGAAGCCGGACATAACCATCAATAAAATTAACTATAAAAACGCCATAGAACACCTCCAGGACACTGATCTTTCTAGTATTTTACTTTCTTGTGACCCAAATTACGCTGCAGAATTCTTGACTAGGGCTATTATGAATTCGATCCTTGTTAACTCGATCTCCATGATTATACCCCGTAATCAACGCATCTTGAAGCCGTGGATCACTCCTGGGTTACTAAGGTGTATACGAACTAGAGATAAAATGCATCAGAAATTAAAAAAAGATAACAAAAATAAAATCCTCATGATCACTTATTCTAGGTACCGAAATTTCTGTGGTAGAATCTTAAAAAACTTGAAAAATGAATACGAAAGATCAGAACTGGAAAAAGCTAGCGGCAACAACAAACTCATGTGGAAAAAAATTAAAGACTTGACAATAACAAATAAAACCAAATCCTCTCCAACAGAATTATTATTAGCCACGCCTAATCCAGAAAAATCAGTAAACCTTGTAAATGATTTCTTCGCAACTATTGGTAAAAGTCTTGCTCAAAACATAGAGAACTCTTGTAGATTAGATCCCTCTCATACAACCCCAAAGACACAGTTCTCTTCTTCTCAAAGTCTAGTACTCTTACAAACTTCAGAAAAAGAAGTAGAAACCTTAATTAAGAGCCTCAAAAATAGTAGTGCTTGTGGCTGGGATGGAATACCTACGTTGTTTGTGAAGAGGGCTAGCCATGTAATTGTTCCTTACTTAACACATATATGCAATCTTTGCATTGAGAAAGGCGTCTTTCCTGAAGTTTTTAAAAAGTCTCTCATTCATCCCATTTACAAAAATGGCGAAAGGACAGACGTTAACAATTACCGACCCATATCTGTGCTACCTGTACTTTCGAAAGTATTAGAAAAGCTACTGAACAATCAGCTTGTCTCGTACCTAGAAAAAAAACAACTAATCTCTGGCTTACAGTTTGGTTTCCGCAAGGGCAGGAGCACTGAAGATGCTGTCAACCATCTTGTAGATAATATGACAAAGGAAGTCGATAACCGGAAAAAAGTAGTAGGTGTCTTTTTGGACCTTAAAAAAGCCTTTGATACCGTATCAATACCAATTCTTCTGGAAAAGATGGAAAGATATGGTATACGTGGACTTCAACTAGATATCTTCAGAAGTTACCTAAGTAATCGTTTTCAAAGAGTCGAAATTGGTACTTACATAAGTAACGACTCACCTATATTATTTGGTGTTCCACAAGGCAGCGTTCTCGGTCCAAGTCTGTTCTTGATTTATATAAATGACCTCTGTAATATGACCTTGTCCAATGGTTCTGTCATAAGCTTTGCTGATGACACCGTTCTACTATTCTACGGAGATTCTTGGTCTGAAGCCAAGTCAAATGCGGAACAGGGGGTTGCTAAGGTGTCGACATGGTTAAATCACAATCTTCTTACGCTTAATATTGAGAAGACTAAATTCATGACATTTGTTATCAATAACTCTACTAGACCCACCGATGACTTCAAATTAATTATTCATAATTGTTATGATCATACACTATTTACACATTGTAATTGCCCAGAAATAAAAAGAGTAAATGAAATAAAGTATTTAGGAGTAATGATTGACGATCGTTGTAAATGGGACTATCACATTGACTTGTTAAAGGGAAGAGTGCGTAAGCTCTCATGGATATTTAAAAAACTAAGGTCTATTGCAAATAACCATCTAATTACCATTGTTTATAAAGCAGTATGTCAATCAATATGTCAATACTGTATAACAGTGTGGGGCGGTACATACAAAAGTACTTTAATTACCCTAGAAAGAGCTCAAAGGTCTATTCTAAAAGTTATGATGTCTAAGCCACGTAAATATTCGTCTACCCAGTTATATGCTGACTGTCAGCTACTAAATATTAGACAGATATACATTTTACAGACAATTCTTAAGAAGCATAGACTAACTCCCTACGATAAAACGATACGACCTAGAAGAAGAAATTATTTAGTCTGTTCAAATACCCAACCCCATTCTGAGTATATAAAGCGTCAGTTTAGGTACATGTCGAGCCACCTATACAATAAAATTAACAAATTACTAGGTATTTATGAGATGTCTCAATCTGAATGCAAATCTAAAACCACTCAGTGGTTGTTATGTCTGGATTACGAGAAAACAGAGGAATTCATGTTGTTTACTAGGTAGAGTATTAGTGTATCCTTGAAATTAACAAAAAACAAAAAAAAAACATCCACATTCTTCTGTTGCCCGGCCTCTTAAGAGACCGGTGACTTCAAAAGGATATAATACACTTAGACACACACTCACACACTCATAACCACACACACACACACTTACACACACACACGCACAAACATACAACTACACTCATCATCTATAATATAAAAATATATCGCCAAAAAACTTCATTGTAACTTGATACTATTGATTTACTTATTTTAATATGTTTTTACTTATCATGCTTTGTACAAAATTTTAGTTTTATAATAATTTTATCTCTTTTTTTTTTTTCTTTCTGTGTATCAATTTTGCTATGATTTGTGTCAAATGGAAGGAGGTTCCCATAGTACAGGCTCAGCCTAGTTTGGGAACCATTGATTATTGTATATGTTAAATTATGTTTTTGGAAATAAATATTATTGTATATTATTGTAAAAAAAAAAAAAAAAATTTATTGATGTCTGGCAATATGTAAAATATGTATGTGTTTAGGTAAATTTACATCATTCCATGAAAGATAACTTACATGGTGCAGGTTATTCTGTCTGGGACAAAGCTTTGGGAATTATAAAGCTCTTGCATACTGGCGCACATTTCGAATTTATGAAGAGTGATTGATGAAGTTGCCTTGATGTCATTTTGATACTACATAAATAATATGTAAGTACTTAGTCGAATCGCAGACCTGTAAGAAAAACGGACGTTGCCGATATTTGCAAGTTATCTCCGAGCATGGTTCGTCGTTTTAGTTTTTGCCTGCGCAACCATAAATCTAAAATTAGAACAATGTTTTGCTAAAACATTTTAGAACCAGTTTTAATGTAGTCAAACGATCAAAAACATTAGACATTGATTTTTGACATTGGAGTCTACTTGCGGTGTGCCCCCCTAGCCTGCGTGGAGGTGTTATTACCGTTAATTCAATTTTGCGGGAAAAAACAAAAAAATGTTTCAAATATATAATTATCTGTGGAATGGTGTAAACAAGCCCTCAGTCTAATATTCCAGTGTGACATATCACTAGTTTTGATAACATAGTATTAATGACCGACTGTTTCGTCAGGAGTTTAGTATTGTTAGAGGTTTCTAGAAATATATTTGTTTTTATAACTTTAAAACTGTTTTATTTTTATTCCATACAGCATCCTGCGTACCACTAAATTATTATGATTAGAATCTAGATTCTGCAAAATTTTAATTTTAAGATATGATACGGTTTAGTAGCAAAGATGAGATATATTATTATTCTGATTATGAATTCAGAGGGCTCGGGGGTTTCGCTACGACGCAAGAGGTTGCGGGTTCGATTTCCGCCGGGTGGACCAAATTTTTTACGATCTACATAATCTGGTTTCGGGTCTGGGTGTTTTCTATGTATCATAAGTGTGTATTTACAAATAAAAATGTATCTATGTAGTGTATGTATATATTACTCATAGTACAAGCTCTGCTTAGTTTGGGGTTAGGTAATGCTGTGTGATTAGTCCGCAATTATTTATTTATTATGTACGAGATCGAATCAGAAATGAAGAGATGCGTAGAAGTCGATCACCGACATAGCCATGTGATAAAGCGAGGTAGCTCTTGACATCTGCCCATTGCTTATTTTACTCGGATTTTGCGGTATAAGCCCTTAGTATTTATAAACTTGTTTCTTTTAGTAGAACAAGAGTCTGGTTGTATGTTGTTGTTTTATTCTTAAAGAAAAGCCTCAAAGATAAATAGGATATTTTGGCCTAAATTGTAGATTTAAGGCCGATGATGGCATAATTTGTAGCATAAACGAAATATAATTATGAAGACTGCCAATTTAATAAGACATTATGAACATTTAATTGTAAAATTTGATTAATCCAATATAAAACAAAGGAAGTCTAAGGCAATAAGTAGCCATTACAAATACATTTTAAAATATTGAGAAAGCATGTGTTAAATTTACGAGTTTTCTTGTATATTTTGTGTATGTATGTATGTATGGGTTTGTGTACAGTTGACTTAATTGAGGTATCGCAATGAATGAAACAGCGTATAATTTTGATGTTTTTATTACATATTCCAATAGAATAGTATCTATATCTCATTATTGTACATGCTCGCCGGCCACGGCGCAGGACAGATCTATTGCAAGAGTCTACGGCACTATCCGTACCTACAAGAAATGCTTAGAGAATCCAGTTCTAGATAAATGCTCATTCTGTGAACGCGACATGAAAGCCACTAAAACTCTAGAAGCTGCTTGTCTATGGTTATGATCTTGGGTGGCCGTCTCTATGGCTACACGACAACTATCCACCGGCTTGACTGGAGGGCTATGACATTTTACCCCTACTCCCTCTTTACATATTTCATAATTACTCTAATACCTTAACGGTTTACATTATAAATAATTCAAGCGTAAAGATATGTACAATATTTTTACAGATTACATCATTAAGTACCTATTTACAAATTAGAATTCTTTATACATCATAAAAAAGATAACTATACCGCTATAAATATCACCGCGAAATAATAAACTACATTCACATATAGATATTTAATATATTAATTTTAAATTAAAAAATACACCTTAAAATTACTAAATAAGGATAAGACGTATTAAAATTACATGTATTGCTTCGTTTAGTCACATTTTGCAAAAATATCACCTTAATGGGGCCGGCGCCCGTGGAGTTTCCATTGTTTAAAATTTCCTTTCTCTAGACTTCATTCATTTTAGTAAAAAATATCATCCACGTATCACCTGTCACTCAGTCAACTATCATTAAATTAGTACCTCTAACACAGAATAGACACCACAATTTAAATGATACACATTCATGGACATATATACTATAAAATATCTACTTTTTATTAAATTACAAACGCTTAACGCTGATTTATCATTTGAAGATTACTCTCACGATACCTAGCTAGCTGTAGCTGCGTAAATTTCATTTTATTATTCGATTGAAACTATTATTTTCATAAATTTTATTATTAACAACATGCAGATGACGCCATTTTATCTTACTTCTCTTTCTGACATAAGCAGTCTGTAAACGAGGGTAAAACAAAATGGCGCCAGATTAATCAGAAAGGGACAATGGTTTGAGTTACGCAGCTACAAAAAATACACAAACGAATCAGTCTCTAGAAAATAGAATAATGATAATCCAGCGAAAAGTTCTCCTAATCGATAACCTAGCGTTCGATTATTGCACAACACATGCAGAAGTACGTATAAACGTTTCTTGTATAACTTTGTTCTATTGCCGTGGCACACTGAGCGTTATCCAGTTAGTAGAACCTATTTTCCCAACTCGTTTGATAATGCCCAGTGTCACACGGCCCTATGTTAAGAGGCCGCTACTTACGGGGTTATAATATTTCTAAATAGGACTCTGGCGCTTAAAAAAAACAAGCTACTCATACACGAATAACAATGGGAAGAATCTAAGGATATAAAACAATATAAAATTATTGCTTACAAGGTATATAGTATTGCGAAGTAAAAAGACCTTAGGTCTAACGTTAGAAAAGGAAAACTACTTAATAAAATATGATTACTTTCATTATTTACAAATACCTAAATTATGGGTTAGAACGAAATATTTGGCTAAAACGTGATAGGAATACATTGGTGATAATCGATAACTCATATGAATTCTAAGTGATAGGATAGCATAGGATTAAAAATAGGTATTAAAAGTTCATTAAAAGTAATATAAAAATGTGGTTAAAAATTGTGATCGCATTGAGTATTTTGGTTCCGCTGCTCATATTATGCTCGGATTCATTATTTCATTATAAGCTTCACATCACGACGTTACCCTGTCCTGAGAATCGAGATTCAATTCAGTCCAACGAGAAGTATACGTAACTAAAACAAGCATCAAACTGGCGTACAACAGCCTAAGTACGAAAGCGATCTAGGGTTCACAACATCTCGTCCGTCTCGCTCCGACCTCTCGCGTCTCAGTCCTAGAAAACTTAGAAATACCGATCACAGGAGCCGTCGAAATCTCAGTCCTATAAAAATAAATTTCGAGGAGCCGCCGTTTCGGGGTCAGAACGGCGCCGCGGCGCGGGGAAGTCACGAGCGGTGGCGCGCGCGGCCGCGGCCGCTCTTCCTCCGTTTCCTGCGGCCGTCGCGCACGAACACTATGTTCGCGGGGTCGTCGGCCAGCTGCGGGTACTTGGACAGCGGGTGCACGTCGCGCGCGGCCCAGCCGTCCACGACGCCGTGCGAGATGAGCTCCTCCTTCTCCTCCTCGGTCCAGGCCCCGCGGCCCTCCCAGCCGGCCGCCACCAGCGCCTTCTCGCGCTCCCACGCGCGCGCCGCCGCCCGCTTGTGCGCGTGCTTCAGCAGCTTGGCGCGCTCCTGCGCCGGCTCCACGCCGTAGCGCAGCACGATCACGGCCTGCGCCGAGCCCTTGCCCACTGCGTGCACTCGGACCTGACGGCATCACATCGTCAAATTAGAGCAAGGCGTTTAATTGGATTACTCCTAGGAGTCAATAGTGTTAGCCAGATCGAGTGATAGAAGGATTAAATCGTTTTTTGAAATGGTTTTCTTAAAAATTCTAGATAATTCGATGTTTTTGAAATAGCCTGGAGACGAAATAGATCATGAACTCAAATAACCATTCCTTTTGTATAAGGCCGGCCTACCTGTCGGAAGATTATAAATAAAGAATCTCACCTCAGATCCCTGATCATTGGTTTCATCCTGAGAAACATTGAACTTCCCGGACAACCGCCTCAGCTCCTCCATATCATCGCGAATCTTCAGACTATTATCCTTGACAAAGTAGAACACGTCCTGATCGTGGATGCTGAAGTGGACATCGAGGAAGTAGGAGTTGTTGAAGACTGTGGTGATGACGTCTTCCACGACGCTGTTGGCGCCGTCGGCCACGCTGATGAAGGCCTTGCCGTCGACGCGCGAGATGAGCACGCCCTCGCCGAACACGCCGCGCTTGTAGGACACGCGGGGGAGCAGGTTGCGCGTGATCGGCTCCATTTTGAGGAGAGGTGTGGGCACGAATTCTATGTCGGAGAGTTTGTCGTTCACCTGTGAATAGAAGATTGTGATTAGATAAGACTGTCGAAAATGATTATTCATATGATTTATCGATGCAAGAGAATAATTAAATTTACCTTTAAAACTTTTTTTTTTTTTTTATTATTATTGATAAGCTTTCATTTGACCACAATCTCACCTGATGTAAAGTGAAGATGTGGTCTAAGATGGAGCATGAAGGCCTAGAGATGGAAACACAAATATATACTGAGAAGTAGGCCATATTAGGTATATAAGCCTTATATTATAAGGGTAAATGAACAATTTAAATTAGCCTAGTGATATTATTTATTGGACTTTTATAATTCAGAGCATTTATATTTTTTAACGAGATTAAGAAAGGAGCTTTTTGTCAAGAATTCAAAGACTAAGCACAGATTATGCGGAGAGACAGTAAGAAATATTTACCTTTTCGATAATGCAGTGAAGTCCAGACATAACGCCGAAGTCAGGCGCTAACTGAGCTGTCGTCACCGAAGTCTTAGGCTGGAAGATCATATCCGTGATGTACTTAGATCCCATCATCTTGTCCAAATCGTAGCCATATAGCTGAAGCCAACTGCTCAAACTTGTCATGTACGGAACGTGCTGGTTTCTGTTTACAGGGTCGTTGTTCTTGAATCGGTAAATGAAGATATCTGTCGGTAAGCTTAGCTTGGTTGCCAGATGCTCCCAACTCGGCGTCATCCATTGTCCGACAACAGGGTCGAAAAGACGGTTCTCCAAGTAGATCAGGTTCGTGTTAGTATCCAGGATTCCTCCATGGAAGTCGATAGGAACGTAGAAAGCAGCATTAGTGTCTTTGACGATCTTTCCGAAAGGACTTCGCTTGATTTCTTTTATGATTTCTCCGTTGACATCAAAGACTACCAGCGGCGAGCCGTTGTGGTCTGTTGCAACGTAGAAACGCTGTTCTTCTGTCTCAATGCAAGTCAGAAAGTCTCTTTGGTCGTAAAGGAAGCGAACGGTCTTTTCGGTTTTCGTATAATGCATGTGTGTGATGAGATTTGGCGTTTGAGGGTTGGCGTAGAAGAACTGCGTGACATTGCCCTTATCGTCCTTCCATGCGACGAGTCTGCTCCTATCATCATAGTAGTACCACATTTGGAACTTGTCTCTTTCGAAGGCATGTACGAATTGTCCACGGGAATTGTAGCGGTACTTCTGTTCCCCTCGTCTGATAACAAATCCTCGACCGTCATAACTGCTGAATTCCAGCTCGCCATATTGTACAACTCTGTCGCCGATATCGTAGCCAAGGTACCGTTTCTCTCCTTGCTCGATGACACCGATGACGTTGCCGTTTTCATCGTAATTGTACTTCCAGTCGTCCTCGGATCCGATAACTTCCATCAAATGCCCGTCATAGTTGTAACTGATGCGAGCGACGGATGAAGTGTCTCCAATCATCATGCGCTTAGATTTAATCCTGTTTCTGACGTCGTATTCTAGCTCTAGTCTGAACACGTCGAATGCCTTGATGTTTATGAGTACGGTCTTTATTCTTCCATGGTCGTCATAGTCTATTATAGTAAAGTACTGTTTGCTAGTATCCTGCATGACGGAGCGGTTAAATGTGTTTCTATAGATTCGCAGATCGCTTACGCCTTCTAAGATTCCGAGGTTTTGGTTGTATTTGATGCGAAGTTGAGTCATCTCCTTACTGTTGATGTTCACGTCGATAGTTGAAAGTCGCGCGTTGCCGTCATACTGGTATTTGAAGTGGGCGTTGTGGAGACCGCTCTTTGAATTGAATTTCATCTTTTCATCCTTCAAAATACCGGCATGGTATTTATAGTCTTGTTTTAATTCGTAATCCGGATCAGTAACTTCCACGTTCTTCACGAGGTGAGTGCTTTCATGATACGCATAACGGATGGCAGAAGCGCCAGCTAAAATTGTTTCTAGCTTTCCAGTACTGTCGTAAACGTAAAGGATCTTGCCAGATTGGTGCGGGTAGATCTTAGCTAAGATATGCCCATCATCGTTGTATAGTATCTCGTAGGGATGACGGTTCATTGGCGAGAAGTACTGGTACTTGAAATAGCCGAGAGAAGTCATGAGAGCGAACGTGTGGATATGACCTCGTGGTGTTGTTAGGTTCTGAAGAGCGCCGGAGTCGTCATAGTCAAGGAGATAGTCACTGCCTCTCGGAGTGGTTACTTTCAGTGGAAGGCTTGTGAACATATCTCTGAACGAGTAGGCAAGCGATGAGCCATCACCGTAACGTATCTCGTGAAGTCTTCCAGCTCTGTCGAATCCATATGTTTCGTTCAAATCGCCCCAGCTCCATCGTGTAAGTCGGTTGAATCTGTCGTACTCGAGTTCTACTTCTGCGAATATATCGTCTCTAGGTACCCATTTCACGGGTCGAGCTGTTCTATCGTATGTGACATTCAGCAGTTGTACTTTGTCATCCATAAATACAGCGACAGTTGATTGGTCTTGATCGTATTCCAAAGTCAGAAGATTCTCACCGTTGATTCGCAATTTGCGACCGATTTGGTTGATGCCTTTGCCTTTGTTTGATAAAATTCGTCGTAGGAAGTAGCGCCATTCAAATCTGTTGGCTAAATCCCCACCGACTTCCGTTCTCTGCTTGGCAGGCACGGGGTAGCTTTGTCCTAAGATTTTGTCCGGACTCGAGCCCATTTCAGACATTTCGGATAAGATAGTGTATGGCACAGTATCAGTAGAGATAACGTGTCCCCATGGCATACTAGAAGAGATGCTGCCGTCGGTAGAGATAATCGTTTTCTTCTCAGCTTCGCCCAATTTGGAGTTTACAGAAGATCCCTTGATTAAGATTGCGATGGGTTTTCGGTTATTTTCACTGACTTTAACTGTCGCTCCTTTGATGCTAAGATCGAAAGTCAAAGTGATGATTCTTCCAGTTGGTGTGACCGCTGATGTGAGTCGCCCGAACTCATCATACTTGTAGATGTAACTCCTACCGGTGCTGTCGTACTTCGCCTTGAGCAAACCAGTAGTACCGTGATAGTCAAAGGTCATGTTGAAGTTATCAGGTGTTCGTAGCTCTTGGAGCATCTTCATTCTGGACATTTTGAGGCGGCATTTCTGTCCTTTCGTATTTTCAATTGAGTTAACCAAACTAGAATAATCACGAAGGAGGAATACTTTATTTCCAGCTGCATCGGTAACTGTGCTAAGCTTGCCGTTGCTAGTGTTGACAGTGTATGTGAATACGTAGTTATTTTCTCCCGTTAGAATGTTTTTGGTCAGTACATGTTGTCCGAATCTATTGAACACGTATGTTTCTTGGGTATCGGGAGAATAAATTGTGTATTCTCTAGCTCCACTGGCATCAGGAATACTGGCCATTACCGATCTGATTCTATAGTTCGCTTGGTCTGCAATATGGACTATGCCATCGGGGCTGACGATGACTGCCGAGATGGTATTGAACTTGGAGTTAGAAGCTAAGAAGTGGTCGGCTTCGAAGCAATCGCATCCTCTTTCCAAGCAGTTGCATTTAGATTCCGCTCCGGCGTATAGAGAAATCTTGCCATCGGTAGTAATGAGCCTGACTCTGTTGATCCTTTGCGAATCGCTTTCAGCCACGTACAGGTCGCCCGCCGCTCCAAAAGCAATACTCTGCGGCATCACCAAAGTAGCGTACGTCGCTAGTTCCATATCATATCCAGTTACTGGAGATGGGCAGTGCAGGGGTCTGCCAGCGATTACTTTGACTCTACCATCAGGAGCCATTTGCAAAATCATGTGATCATCTATGATATGAAGGCTGTTGTCGAGAGGATTTACTGCAAGTTCGGTCGGCCAGCGTAGATGGACCTCTTCCACGCTTAAAGTGCCCTCACAGGGTATTGGTTTCCAGTGAGATCTGTGCATGTGATTTCCGATGACCGTTGTTATGATGCCATCACGATCGACCATGCGAATGTTGGTTCCATCGGCGAAGTAGACTACATTGTCCGAGGAGACAGCGACTCCTTTCGGATAGGCGAGTTTGGCGTCGCGTGCTAACGCTCCGTCTCCGCAGTGAGCCTCGTCACCGGGGAGACACCTCTCTCCGGAGCCGACTATAGTCTCCCAATTGTGTTCCGGGTCGCTGTAGTCATCTGTGTTGCGGACTTTGATGATCTGATGTGATTCTGGATCGGAGATGTAGAGCGTGCCGTCGAGAGGGGACAGTGCCATGTGGTAACGGTACGATACTTGCGTGGCGCTGGAATTAGAAATGCAAATTAGTCGCGTGCTATGGTCCACTTTAGAGTGAAGCGTGAAAGTTTTGATATGGCTCGCTAATGTGCGCGTTATTAAAGCGTCAAGATTAAATGTCACTGTGCTTTCTTTACGGGAATGGTGAAGTGGATTTAATTATTTAAGTACACATTCAAAAGCCGCGCTGGAATATTGCCATGTTTTTTCATGATATAAAGCAATAAAACTTATTTGAATATATCAAATAGGTACTTATAGATTTCAATTATGTATTTTCTTTAATCATTATTATTATCATATTATGTGTAGTTTATTTAAGCTAAGAACAAATATATTAATTATTTCTGAAAGATATTATTTCTTATAAGAATTTCGTCCACTTTTTTGGGGTCAGGCCTCATCTTTATAGATTACCAGAGGTTATCTCGGTCGAGAGGAGTCTGTAACCACTATACGAAAATCCCATTACAGCTTCTCAGTACTAATAAATCCTATAGTAAAGTCCTCGACCGCACACTGTGTAAAGATTAATAATTCGATATTTGATACTCACTTCAGTTTAACCACAGTCCGAACAGTGCCGTCGGTGCTAATCTTGCGCACCAGGTTGAAGTCCCCGACGAAGATGGAGCCGTCGGGCGCCGCTGCCAACGCTACCGGCGCTAGCAAACGTTGTTTGCTGGCTGTACCTGCAAACGCAGTAAATTATAGTATTTTATAGTGTTTGATTACCTATAAAATTAAAAGAACACAGAAGTGTAATAGTAGCTTAGTATATAGTGTCTTTTTGTTTATTCTCACTGCTGGGACACACGATCCTTCTTAGACGAGATAGTTTAGGCCACGCTGCTGGCCAAGTGCAGGTTTGTCTCCAAAGACAATCAAATAAATAAATATACGTATACTAGCGGCCCGCCCCGGCGTCGCACGGGTATAAAATTTTCGCGGATATTATTCGAATGTTTCTCGCCGTAAAAACCATCCTATCTCTCAAGTTGGATCGAACTGCACATAGTGTGCGAATTTTATTATAATCGGTTAAGTGGTTTAGGTGTCCATTGAGGACAAACATTGTGACACGAGATTTATCTATATTAAGATTTACCATAGCACTCGGCGCCGCACTCCAGCTCCCTCTGGCGGCCGTCGCCCATCGCCGTGATGATGAGGCGGGGCTTGTGCTTCAGGTAGATGTTAGCGCCGTCGCCCTTCTGGAGGATACCTGCAATAGTCGACATTATTAGTACAATAGGTAACGGGGAAGCATCTGCTCTGTCCAGATGAACTACGAAACTTCCCTCCAAAGAAAACCCTTCGGTTCCTTGCAGTCGCAAGGATGAGTGGCGAATTCTAATAAGTAATCACAATAGGCCTCTTAGGCCGCAGTGTAACAATAGTCATAATAATTAAATAAAAAATAACGGTGTAGTCTCATTTATTGCAATAACCGACAATATAGTAAATATGAACTCTACTTTAGTGGAAAACGAAGCTTATTTGTCACGTCAGTGTCATATTTATAATTATAAAAAGAAAACTGTTTTATGCTAAGGAAGAAAAATAAAAAATAAAATCTTTTCTGGATAGTTCACTTTCGATGAAGCGTGAAGCCTCATACTAAGGCAGATATATAATACTATCAAAGACTACGGTTTTAACCTTTGTGGCATAGGTACAAAATGGTAGCTATGCCTAATCCACTACAAAATGTACGAACTCCTTTCTAAACAATCTTTAGCAACCCTTACAACCAAGTAATTAAACTAAATTAATTTTTTACACAAATAAATGAATGAATATTCAATCTCACCTTCATGGAAATTGTACCGATGATGTATATCCAGGTTCCAGCCACCAACATCAGAAATGCTCATATCATGCCCGCTCAGCTTCGTAGTCTGAACATTCCAGATGATATCCTTACAATCCGTGTACTGATACCCGACCTTCACCAGCGCCGTGGTCACCCCGTACACTCTCTGCCGGTACACGTTCAGTCTGTTCCACGGGTACGTGAATTTGATCACTGGATCAGCCTCGAACGTCTTCTCGAAGAGGATGCCTTCGATCGTGATGCGGAGGTGGATCAGCGCGAGGGTTGAGGGCACTTTCTCCGGGGTCAGTTGGAGCTGGATGGTGGAGAGGTAGCCGGCCGCGCGGGAGCTGTGGTAGACCAGGTTGAGGCCAGTTCCGGGGATTTGGAGGCTCTCCTGCACCACCTGGGGGATAAAGAATAAATAAATAAAAAAAATAAAAAAAATCCGGATAATCCACACTTCAACATCTAGCCCCGTGGTAAGCTTTTGTTACGGGTACTAGACATCTGATATACTTAATATATAATATACATACATACAAAGATATTTTTTATTATACATATTAAACACCCAGACCAAGGAGAAAGTGCTTGAACCATGAAAGATATTGAACCATGAAAGTATAGTCTTTCCATCTATAATGAGCTGCACTGAATAGCAGTAACATTTGCATTAACGTTGTAACACTTTGAGACTTTGTAGATCCAGATGTAGTAGTAGTCCAAGACCATGTTATAAGTATCGTGTATCCGCTCAACATGCTCAAGGTTGCATTTTCTTATTTCAGGAAATAATCATAAAATCCAAAAAAAGACATTAATGAATAGTGGTCAGTAACCAAATCCTCTCGTTATCATCACCATCTCGTCTGTTGAGTCTGAGAGCAATTTTACTTGATAAATGTTATTATGATATTAGAGAATTTTAAAATGACAAGTCTATTGACAAAATTTGACATTAGGTACTATTTTAATTATATGTGTGATGAAAAATGATTTATTGATTAATTTAATTTAAATAATCTTATGATAAGATGACATATTATGTATCAAATGAAATTGCATGATCTTTTATGTAGGTACATGTAAATGCAATAAATAATTACTTTACTTTACTTTACTCTTATGAATGAGACTCACCTGCGACTCGGCCAGGATAGCGCTCTTGTCAGGACAGGCGCCTTGGAAGCCGTGCTTCCAAGTGGCCAGCACCACAGGCTTCATGGCATCGTAGTCGTGCGCCAGGCACGCTTGAGGAGGCCCCATGCCGAGCTTCTCATCCGCAGTCGACATCACCACCTCGTCTATTATCACAACCTGGACACGAAAACAAGTTCAACTGTAACTTTCGCACAGGATCCGAACCTGCATCTCTGGGATAGCGCCCCAGCGCGCTACCAATTACACCAACGTGCCATTACGTGATAGGTCGAAATTATTAATAATAATATTATCATAAAATTTATAAATAGTTTCACCTACAAAGTGAGGTTTATCACTTATTAAAATTATTTAAAAAGTTCAACTGTTTAAACAAATGTTGAATATTTAAAGTGTAGTACACAACACACTCCGATATCTCCGTAATCTGCCTGATTTTTTGTGTTGTCAAAATATGAATAAGATGCTTTTCTTTCTTTCTTTCACTCTGCAATTGAAAATCGATAATAAAATTCTAACTTGTATCTTCGATTATACGCCTCGACGTGCTAGCTAATAACACATATGCAACAACTACGTAACCCTAACCCGTCGAATTCCGACTGCACTTAAATTATAAGATTAAAGCCCTATTAACGACATATGGTAGAAAGTCAGAATAGGACATCATAAATTATCGCATGGGACGGGGTTGCTGTGTATATTTAGAAAAAAAATCCTTTCAAACCTACCCTTATCAGTCACCTAAAACACATAGTAGGTACATTCTCAGCTCTGCTTATTTGGTTTATATTATGACAAACACATAAATAAAGTACTGAATCGCAACTTCTTAATAACTATGACACACATCAAATTTTATAACATATCTCTACTCATACCTAATTGAAACCCATATACCGAATAGGCCGTTAATTAGAAAGCATTGAAAACAATACCTTCGCAATTGATTTATCTAATCACATTGATGAGAGTGCTAAAATGTGGTGCTAGACTACTATTGAATCAATTTAATTACTTAATCATTGACACTTTTAAGTCTAAGTAAATCTAGACGGTTACACACATCCATTAGAGCTTCTGATAACAGCTCTAAATCGAACTGCTAATATAGTTTCTAAATTCAGCATAGTTAATCTAATTGTCACCACATTTTGTTCAATGCAGTATTAAAAACCCTTTGAAACATTTATCTTTTCCATTTGGCTTAAGAATCTAACGTCGTTAAAGAACTAACCATTTTTAAAATGTGCTAACGAAAAAACGTTACCTTAATCAGCGCGAAATAAAGTTTTAAGTGAAATAATTGACTCGTAAAAAAGTAATGCCACTTTGATCGCGAGTTCGCATGACGCGAAAAACTTTAAATTGCTTCATATGAAGTTTAGCAAAATCGTTGAGTTATTAAATGGCGGGTTCACGTTGACATGGTTAGACATGGCGGGGTAATTATATAATATTTGTGTTACAACACTACTTCATAAGGCAAGGCCCCGACGCGCGGTACTTATTTTGTTCGTGATTCTATTAAAATGGACTTTTATACAAAGATTGTGCAGATGGAATATACAATACAGCTGAGGTATATAAAATGATGATCTTTTGCTGACCGATGTACCTATGCTTCAATAAACCAACGAATTTCTATTTGCATTTATAATATTGGTACAGTTTTTATGAAAGGAAGAAATGTATACACATGTGAGCGCTTTCAATTTAGTTTTTTGTATGAAAGGTGAGTTCGCGCGAGTGTTCTTAAACTTATGTTTGATGGAAATCGGTTGACCCGTTTAAAAGTTATGAGGGTAAAATTAAGTAAGAAAAACAAAAAATCTGCAAATATACTCGAGTGGGGTCTCAAATGAAAGCACATCATGTGCACATTACAAAATAGTATGACCTTTTACTTTTAAGGGTACTAAGGTTCTGAAATAGGGGTTTTTTTATATTGGAAATTAAATTATACTTATTATTAATTAACCATTGCTTTGTTTACTCAGTTTACACTGACGAAATTGTTGCCTTAAGCAAAATTTAAACACCCCCATTATGTCGTATACCGACTAGGCACATATTATCGGAATAGATATCAGGTAAGACAAGCAACTTGTAAGCTTTCAGGATAACTTATTTACATGCGCGTAACGAGCACGGGAAACTTGGAAGTTATAGACTTGTTACACACGACCTTTGCGAGTTCAGAGTTTGTGTGACCTAGATCGAACTATGAATATTTCAGAAGCTTATATCATACGTAATTAGTATTACGCTGGCAATTAGCATGTTAACTTGTCTACTAGTGTAATTAAACTTTTTGGTAACGACGGTGAATGAAATGACCTCATTTATTAAATAATCCTTAGTCTAGTCAGATTTTTGGACACGAAACTATTATTTTAATTATTGGCTGGCTAATGGCGGTTGAATATTCATGAGTTTTACGGGGAGTCTTCGTTTTTTATTGGATATTTCGAGACTACATTAATTGCTTTATCGACCAAATAACAGACGTCAAATACATTTATTTCGGATAAATTTTGTACTATATATACATTAATTAAGATATTTCCTAAATACCTAATGATTTTTGACACTATACGAAGTTAAAGACTGCTAATTAAAATAATACGTGCATACCACCATTATCTCTTAGGTAGTCCAGAATTGTACAAAGCCTAATTGATTATAAACAAATTAAATAAATAATAAAATAAAATATTTTATTTCGGACAGCAATTAATCCATACTTTTTTTTTAAATTTTATGCATATTAAGATTTAGACACATCCGTAACCTTCGCGCACACAGGATCCGAACCTGCATCTCCGGGATAGCGCCCGGCGCGCTACCAATTACACCAACACACCATTACGTGATAGGTCGAATTTTTTCTGCATTTTGTATTATCGAGTGAAGCCCCGAGTAACGACATCTCGTAAAAAATCCAAGGACTCAAACCACCAGCAAAGTGGGGTTTATCACTTATTAAAAATCATTAAAATATAATCCATACTTTGTTAGGAAACTTAATAACTATAATATTAAAGGGGTTTGTAGTGACAAATCCAAACACGCTAAAAAAGTTAAAAATAACCTGGAAACAATTAAACAAAATAATCTAAAATTACTGACCTCATTCCACGGCACGAAGACAACCTGCGAAGAGCGTTTGAACGGCGACCGTCCGAAATGCAGGGTCACCGCGCCTCCCCCGTTCACCAGCAGGTCGAACCAGCCGTCTTCCCTCGTCAGGGTGAAGCCCTCCAGAGGCGTGGACGTGGAGACCCTCACGCCCACCAGCCCCGAGCCCAGGGACGTCACCACGCGACCGCGGATCACGGCAGAGCGGCTGCGGATGATAATAATGATTATATTGATGATGGCAATAGACGCGATGATGGTAGATTGAGAATGATATCAATACCTCAACTGGTTCTATGGTCATAAGAATGATAATAGGTTTTGATGGTGATTCTATTTGGAATGGCGGTGTATGAATATGATGTCTAAGTAAGTCTCAATTATTGCAGTCTCAAGTTTTATATCATTCATCATCACCATCACCTTCCTGCCTTTGTCCCACATTGTAGGTTCATAACATGTGTTTTTCTTCCATAAGTTTTATATCAATAAGAAGATATATTTGGGTGAAGTACCTACAGATGGTAATTTTTGGGTCCCAAATTATTAAGTAGGTACTCTATTGGTTTCTACTAGCAATAATAATCGCATCAATGATAAGTATTCGATTTGTTGAGGACCGGTTTTCTAATCATACTTTGTATGATATTGTCTATGCGTCTGCTAATTTTAGTGACATAACTTCAGGTAAAGCTTATTTGACTTTGGAAAAATCGGACCCAAATGGATTTACCTCACGATTTTTATGTAATGAATAAAGAAAAAAGATCAAATATGCGGTTCGATGAATTTGATGAATATCCTAAAATTTTCAATGGCAATGAATCATGTCTAAAATTTTAATCCGACTATTCAAACACTATAATTGAAAGGTACTAGTCATTCAAATTATGCTGGAATAGGGTATTCTAATCTGCCTTTAGAACTTTCAGCAACAAGTTCTTTCAGACAGCTGAATTGTGTTTCGGGGACTATAGAATTCTAAATCGAATGAATTTCTCTAATTCGAAGTCTACTTCAAATCTCAGTTCTAAACCCAACACTACAATGAAATCCTTAATTATTATCTACGGATTGGACGTATACTGTATAAATACACATACATAAAAAGCGAACACAATTACACAGGACACAATAGTAGGTAACACACACACAGACAACGAACAACGTGCACACATAGATACACTAATCGGCAATTAATAAATATATACAGTAGCAAATATAAGGAACAAAGGTAACGCTATAGGAGTCCACACAAATGACTCCACATCACAAGTCTTACCTCGTGTTGAAGTGGTTCCAAAACATACTGCGCAGCGTAAGAAAACCGAGAATAACACAATGAGTACACATCCTGACAATTGTTATTCAGAAGAGGAAACGACAACAGCATTGTTAAATAAGAACATGCAAGTGACAATCGTTTCTCTGTTAATTCAGTGTAAGAAAATAAGAAAAAGCAACGTGTTACAATTACAACTTCCATTAAATAAAACATTAGGATTGACTGGGGCACAACATTGCATATTTATATAACAGATATTGTTAATATTTAACTTGTAGATTAATCAATTTGGTACACGATTCGTTAAATCTTTGTATAAATTCTTAAATTAACTGAATACTTTTACATATATTTGCATTTATGATTCAAGTAATATTGACTGGAAGACACCAAATTTTTATCACCGGAACTGGGCTATGCAATTTACTTTTTGGCGTTACTACAAATGGGGGAGAACTGATATTCGCATCCAATATATCAACTTTTATGTACAATTTTCAACTTAATAAGTAAGTAAGAATTTAATTGACTTAAGATTGCGAAACTTAAAGATTGAGAGAAGAATTCATTTTGCAAGCAGGTATCGTTTGATTTTGAGATCCGTAAATAAGTTTAATTAACATGGGAAATATAATTTAAGTTAAATTGAATTCCGATAACGGTATTAATATTAAATAGTATAATTGAATTTTTTAATATTATAAATCCGATCTTAAACGAATCGTGTACGGTGAGAACATAGAAACACAACATCGAACATCGAACCCACCTCTCGTTGAAGGTCTCCTGTTTGGCGTAGTTCTGCAAGCTACCTTCGTCGATGAGGAACTTCATGCGTTCGAAGAAGGAGGCGGTGATCGCGGGAGGTTGCTTTCGGAGGAGGATGTCTATGGGCTTGGGAGAGGACACGCACAGCTGGCTGCCCTTGCAGGCCGCGCTCGTGCAGCACTCCGGGTCCTCGCAGTCGACGAGGCCATCTGCGGAGGGTAGGTGGTTATGTTGACCTTATCAAAATTAACAGTTTTTACTTTAAGTGTATTATTAGTATTTAGTTTTCCTTTGTTTTCAAGTTCTTCTTTCTTATAGATATTATTTATATTTATCTTTATCATATATCTTTTCCACTTTCAATGTAGTAGTCGTTATGGCAGTATTTTATTTATATATCCTCAACTAAGTATTTTCTTATAAAAACAAATAATAATAGCCTTTATATCACACGTTATACAAATAATATTATATTCATTGAATTAAAAATGTGAACAAATTAAATTAATATTAGTTATGATTTTGAAATTATGAATAACTAGTTACATTTTTAGATAGATTTTGAAACTTCTTCTTTATAATAATCATTACGTCCTAGCTTTCTTTCTGTGCTACGTATTTGTTCCAAATATATATGGATGAGTAATTAACTTATTTTTATCTATATGTGTATACTTCTTTTTTTTACCTTTATCATTATCCTTAGCGTCATCGCAGATCTGCTCCTTGAGCGTGGTGCAGTCGGGTCCGTCCCAGCCGTCGAAGCACTTGCACTCCCAGCGCCCGTCGTTGGCGACGCGGCAGCTGCCGTGCCCGGCGCACGCGCGCGGGCAACCTGGTGCGATCTTAGCTTTAGTATATAGTCTCAGTAATACTCCGTTTACATAGACTCGACAAGAGTCACTTTTGTAATGATTAGGGCCGATATACGGAGGCTTCACAAATCTACCCTAAGAAGAGGGTGAAAGGAACTGTAGATAGTAAGGTGGTATGGGAAGTTGTAGAAGTTTATTATCGACTAGTTCAAAGGATGCGATATTAAGCATACGTAAATACTGAACTTAATGCTCATAATGAAGGTCTGGACTTTTTACAGAACCAAAGCCACCCTAGGAGCACCAATGAGTTCTATCAACATCTTCCTGTCCTTATTCAACATGTATTTTGCTTCCACTTCAATACCTTCTTCCACTTATACCCAATTACCGAACACCACTGACCGTCGAGCCGTACAATCTCAGGCCGTCTCACCTTCGAGCGTGCAATGCTTCCCGTTCCACCCCGACACGCAGAGGCACGTGCCGTTCTTGCACTGTCCGTGGTCGGCGCAGCGCGCGTCGCAGAGGCGCTGCGCGCACGCCGCGCCCGCCCAGCCCGCCGCGCACTCGCACGCCGCGCCCGCGCAGCGCCCGTGCAGGCCGCACTCCAGGTCGCACACCTCTGCCGGGTCAAAGTCAAAACGTTTATTTCCTTAGCCACTTGAACGTCCTCTGGCACTTTTGTGCCACAAAATTTTATGCCGACTTACGTCCATGGTACTAAAAGACCACACGAGGTTTTAGCTCTTTTGGTTTCGGATTTATTTATTATCTATTATGCCAAGTTGCTACTTAGCCTACATGGATGAAGGACCGACTAGTTATAACACTATATACACAGGAAGATACACATAGATTGCTTGCTCATTGGACACCATTAAGAGGGAGTTAAACCATACCCACCACGCTTGTCTAAAGAGGGTTGACAGTGAATACCGTGAGTCGGTTATTTGGGCTTGGCTCTAGGATCGTATTTGTTATCCCACCATAACATGTACTATACGGAATGGCATATTTAAACTTATTTTAATATAGAACGAATGGTATTCAGCCGTAACTGAAAGGGCTTACAAACATCAGATGACCAAGAGGTAGACCACCCGCTCAATGTTCTGATATATTATTTATCAACGCTTTTAACTGATTATCGTTAACTTGTTTAGGTTATAATTTACAACATTGCACAACGATCCGTGCCAAAATGTTGTTGGAATGGGAACTTTTGGATCAGATGCAACTGAAAATGGATTATTGATCGGTTGAAATTTATCATCGCAACGAACCTGCTTAAATCTAACCTTTAGCAAAAACAACAAATGGAACAACCACAAACCTTTGGAGCAATCTTCTCCCGACCACCTCGCGTGGCAAGTGCACGTCTGCGTGTCCACATCGAAGGTCCCGTGTCCCGAGCAGTCGGGCAGGCACTGCAGGGCGTCCTTGTCCATGGTCGCGCAGTCGACTCCCTTCCAGCCCTTCTTGCAAACGCAGGCACCGGCGATGCAGAAACCGTGCCCGGAACATGTGGGGTGAGGGCAGTCCACGTCCGCGCAGAATTTACCTGGATAATGCAAAATCATTTAAAATTTCTTGTGTTCTTTATGTGCCACTGTGATGCTCAAGGCACAAATGTTCGTTCTGGTCGGCTCACTGACGCACGTACACTGCTGATGTTTCGCACAAATACGCTCCATCCTGCTGTGTTTCCTGATCACTACAACCTGACTTAATACAACTAAGTTGGTTTTATACCTATTGTTATAAGTGTTTTTTATATTATTTTGAATAAAAATTATTTTTTATTATTTTTGTTTAACTACTACCTGACAACTGATTTAGAACAAGATTGAATAGTGAATAGAGTTTTGTGATTCACCATTAATTTTGACAATTTAAGAGACACTGTTAACGGATAATGTGATCATATAAAGGTCTACTCACTAAAAACATGAAGGTAATGTGGATTAATTCGAAGTTTTGAATAGACACTATTGATTAGTCGAAGTAGAGTACGACAATTCGGATTTATAGTGGCCGGGGCCGGACCACAGAAAGACGTAGGTCGTTTCCACGACAGCTCAATTACGCTAATTTGACTGGGACTGGCAATGCTCACAGTGTATTATGTGTGCAATTTAACATTTAAAGGCTAAATAGAAATGCTTTCAGATTCGATGGGAGATTTAACCTTAATTGCTGAGCAATGGAAAATTATTATTATCTGCTGTAAGTGTGCGCGTCTATTTAAAGTCGTTGAGTTAAATAGATCTTGTTGTGATGTGTGTTAAAATCAACATACTGGCGTAGTTTCTCTTATAGGTAAAAACTATATTCTATGTTTGTGATGTTAGAATATAATAATTAGATATAATTATGCGCCTATAATGTTATTTACATGCTTGCCTCTTCAATTAAATATGTTTAACAGCTGATATTAACGTTAACTGCCATTTTTTTTACAATATACTTTATTAAGTACCAGATAAAATTTGAACTTCTGAAATAGAATTTGGACTACATCTGACATTTCTTCTAAACAAACATACATATATACGAACTTCGAACACAGGAGCGTTTCCCGATGAGAAAGACTGTCTGTTGCAGTCAGGGATTTTAAATTCGTCATGTCTAAGAATGTACTCTTTGCATTTCCACCCCGGTTTGCAATGATAATCATAGTTCATTGTTTTAATTAGCCGTTGATGTACAAGCAAACATACCTTTATAACCCCGGACGCAGGAGCATTTCCCGTTGATGCAGTGCCCGTGTCCGTTGCAGTCAGGAACTTCGCATTCATCGTGTCTGAGAGAGCACTCCTTGCCTTTCCACCCCGGGTTGCACTGACATTCGCCGTTGATGTACTCGCCGCGCTGACTGCACAAAACTGGGCAGACGCCTGGTAAAATACGAACTTATTATTTGCGCTGTTTAA
The DNA here is from genome assembly GCA_929108375.1 of Gymnoscelis rufifasciata. Lineage (NCBI taxonomy): Eukaryota > Metazoa > Arthropoda > Insecta > Lepidoptera > Geometridae > Gymnoscelis > Gymnoscelis rufifasciata. The sequence goes on along the minus strand of OV815302.1, from coordinate 1,504,586 downwards.
ATACAGACTTTACTCCTGTAGCCTATTTTAAAAAATAATTAAAAAAACACCTGAAAGTTAAATTCTAGACATTAAGAGTGAATGCCGATTTTTGTGTCTTGATACTCATGTCAGGTCCATATTATGGTGTTGGTGGCTATATTGTGGTGTTACATAAAGCATTTTTGTATTGTATTATTACTTGTGAATCGACGCATCAGCATAAATCATACGATTAGTATCCAACTTAAATAATATAATCTAGCTAAGGTCATTAATTTAAGTAAAATATTGCTTATGTCTACGTGCACGTACTTTTACTGCAGTCATCGCCTCCAAAGCCGGGTTGGCACTGACAATGTCCCATTAAGCACTCCCCTTTCCCGGAACAGCCGTTTGGACAGTTGTGCGTCATCTCCTCCGCCACCGCGGCTATGAAGCTGATCTCCTGGGGATCCCCGTCATCGTTGTACACCGACAGGAACCAGTGACCTTGCTCCATGTAATGCGTCACTTCTTTCTTCACAGACGGCTAAAACATTTCAATACAATTTTCTCACTGATAATTCAGAATTAGATTATTTTACGGGCGACCGCGATAAAATGCTTTTAGAGTTAATTTATTCAATTGATGTTCCAGTGAATTTGAATAGACGGTGAGGAATTCTATGGAATTTTGAATAACTGTTTTTTAAGTCTGTACGTTGTACGTTATAAAAGCAATATAGGTTTTGTTCTAAAAGCAATCGACTGTAGATCGCTCGAGTTTCGTAAACTTACATGTGAGGCTCTAGTAGTTCTGGCTTTGAATCCGCTGAGAACTTCCAGGAAGTGGTATTGCGTGTGTGTCGGGAGAGCGTTCCGCCGCGCGTACACTCCGATGGAGGCGCCCCGCGGAATCATGTAGTCGAACTTCACGTACGAAGCCTGAGATTGATAGAACTGCATGTTCCAATAACTATATGGAGGGATTTCTTTTGATAATTTTTCACCTAAAGTAATTTGCTTGAACGTCGTCCCGTCTGGGGGGAACGACTGGGCGGGGAATGTTCGGGCACCTAAAATACGAGAGTTCATTAGTATTCGGCGATGCTTTCAATAAATTCAACATGCGATGTGATGAAATGTTTTCTTAGATTTTACCAGACGTGGTATACGTACTGCATTCTGAAACACATAACTACTAGCGTCATTTCTAACTACGACTATACTATACTTTAAATAAATCACCACAAAGTTTCCCAAAGCACATGCAACTGAAAATACCCTTCCGAAAGATTTACCGAACTACATGCATGCAAATTAGTGGGTTATGTAAGAGTGAAACATGGAAACCCTATCCGTTGATGGTTGTCGTGATGGTTAGTAAGTTATCACTGATCGTATTCAAATCGACCTCACCTTCCAGTATAAGAATGGGTGGAGGTTCAACCTTTGGGCAAATACATGCCTTTTCCGTTGTAGGAACTTCAGTATCGGTCTCAGTTGTTAGATCTGTGGTTGATACATCGTCTGTATATATTTCTGTAGTTGTAGAATCACTGTCAGTGGTAGAAAAATTCTCGGTGGTACTTTCTGCTACAGATTCTGTGGTTTTTGTTCCGTTTTCGGTAAGGTTAGGTGGAGACGTAATGTCATTGTAGTCATCATAGTTTTCATCTGTTATATTGCTATTGCAAATAGGACAATCACATTCGCATGAACCTCCCCAATCCTCTGTGCTTGTTGATTTCGATGTCTTAGAGGTGCCTTCCAAAGTGACTGGTTTGTTAAAATTAGATGCTTGAGTAGGTTCTAAATCCATGGGCGTTATTTTTACAGTTGGTATCTCATTGGAATCACCTAGTGTGGGTACTGTCAAAGTCAAAGAGTATATTGGTTTATAAGAAGCGGTTTCAGCGTCATCTGACGATATTGTTAGGTTAATTAAGACGTGTTTTGAATTAGTTGCGTCTGTGGGTTTTGTTTCGGGTATATTTACAGATTTATTTTCAACAGTAGTTTTTTCAGTAATTATATCTTCGGTTGTTATGTTAACAATACTATTTTTAGTAACAACTGGTGTTGGTCTAGTCGTGTTAACATGCTCAAACTGTGTGACAAATGATTTTGTAGTGATTGCCATTAAAAGCTCTCTAGGTGTAGTCGTCATTGGCGTTTGTACAGTAGTAGCTCCTTCAGTCGCTAAGAATGGAGGCGCCATTGTTGAAAGAGTTTTTAAAGGTTCCGTACCTTTAACTGTGCTGTTAATGGTACTATTAACGCTACTGTTTTCATTCTCATATTTTGTATTCTTAAGGTCCTCATTTGATTTTTCAGTATCTTTCAGTTTAATATGAAGCTCTTCATTAGCTTGATTTAATCTTGTTAGGAGTTTTATATACTGAAGTTTTTGAGCACCGTACGAATAAATCGATGGAAACGCATCACTTTGCATATCATCAGGATCATAAGCAATATTGTCTTCCATTTTTACAGGCTCTTTGACATTATTTGAGATTTCAGGCGGATGATCCACGTGTGTTTTCAAATTAGTATTTTTATCTATTGTTATGACATCAATCGGTGTAACTATAGTAGTTATTTTCGGCGTAGTAGTAGCTACTGTTATTTTTCCAACACCGATAGACGTAGTTATAATATCCGGAATACTACTTGCTGTAGTTGTTGTTTCCGAGACTACGACCTCCTTAGCCGTTGAGCTCATAAGCGTTGTTAGATCACCAGAGTTAGGCAGTTGCTCACCCTTGAAAGCGTTACTATCCTCGTTGACTCCAGAAGCAGACTCCACACCATGCGCTAAGCTAACATCAATAGAAGTGGTTTCATGCATTTCTACAGTGATAGAGTCTGAAGGAACAGAAGTAGGAGAAGCATGCCCATCTACGTCTACACTCCTACGTGGACGAGCGTGGGTCTGGTTACCTGAGGTGGTGGTGAGCGAGCTCTGGTGCGTTCTCGCGAGCGACTTGTTCGACTCAAGAGTGGTCGCTTTGGATGTTGGGAACAATTCCGTGGATTCGCCAACTAGTACTGTACACGCTTTTGAGTTTTGATATGACCAGTTGACGAAATATGACGCTGTAACAAAAGAATGTTACTTAAATCAAAATCTCACAAGATTTAATATCATGAGCAGTCAAAATTACAGAATTCAAAGTTCTCGTTAAGCATAATTTACTAGATGTTTCTAAGCCCTTTTGAAATGTAACTGCAAAGTTATCAAACAAATTAATTTTGATCATTTCAACTCCATCGGTAAAGACAAAATTATATTCTATTTGTCAGAATTTATAACAATGTGAATCTCAGTTACTTCGGCATCAGCAGCTTCAAAGTAAAGTCGTTTCGAGCATAATTACGAATACTATATTTAAGAAGTGAGGCGTTAGACTCATTCAATCAGCGGTCTTATAGTAGTTTTTTATTTTGTTAACTTAATGTACACTACATCTCTAAATACTCTTATTTTGTTTCAAATGTATTCTAATTAAAATTTCTTTATTTGCACGAACATAAGTAAAAAAAAAGGAAAGTCTTAAAATAGTTACAGATGCATTATGTTCTACCACCAAAGGTTTTCTGTTAGAAAACTCTTATAGGGTAAAGCTTGCCTTTGTACATGACCATTGTTACTAAACCTTAAAGTATCCTTTTTGTGTACAATAAATAATTTTTGAATTTATTCTGACGTTGGAAAAATCGACATAGCTAAACTTTAGTAACTCTTGTAAAATGAGAATGCCAACTTACCGGACATATAAGACGCAATGGCTAAAAGTAGAACAAAGAGTAATATGAAGACTATAGCGGTGCACTTCCAGGAACACCTCGAGGACAGTCCTTTCCTGAAGTGGAACCTGGAGGCGGTTGGAGGAAAGTGTGTGGACCGCAGGTTGTTCCTGACGGGCAGCACGGGCACCGGCGCGCCGAAGGCAGGGTGGGACCGTTCCCCGCGGTCCATCCTCTCGAGGGTGCTCTTGTCCTTGCCTGGACTGCTGCACGAGGAGTTTGATTTATAATCCATGGATGGATTCTTTTGGATGTCCCCTGTAAGAAAACAGATTTTAGTAATAGACCGAGTAAAATCAGAAAGGCTGCTCTTAATCATCATTTCAGCTTTAGGTCATCTAATACTGCAATTAGACCTTTTTAGATTGTAACCATATTAAAGGGGTGTTACCCAACACTTAAAATGGAAAATTTTGACGTGGTAACAGTAAAATCATTTCTAGCCAAATGTTAAAACGCTCATGATTGAACGCAGACAAGATAGGTTTCTAATGACATAATACTCAATATATAACATATGCCACTACCATCGCTATGTAATAAAATGATCTCCACTCCTTAGTTCTCAATCGTTATGTGTCTAAAATTCACCTAAAGGCACGTCGAAGTTTCCAGTTTTCGGCGTGCGCACGAGGCACGAGGACTCGAAGTCGCCCAGGTCGGATGGGTTGCCGGAGATGCGAGCATTAGATTCTCATTATCTAGTAGCCACTACGGTCTACTTAGTAAGAAGGGGTCTAACATTCACCTGAAGGCGTGTAGAAGTTTCCAGAAGTACGAAGCACGAAGGCTCAAAGTCACCCAGGTCGGCCGGGTTGCCGGAGATGCGAGCATTAGTTTCTCAATATCTAGTAGCCACTACGGTCTACTTAGTGAGAAGGGGTCTAACATTCACCTGAAGGCGTGTAGAAGTTTCCAGAAGTACGAAGCACGAAGGCTCAAAGTCGCCCAGGTCGGCCGGGTTGTCAGTGATGCGAGCATTAGTTTCTCAATATCTAGTAGCCACTACGGTCTACTTAGTGAGAAGGGGTCTAACATTCACCTGAAGGCGTGTAGAAGTTTCCAGAAGTACGAAGCACGAAGGCTCAAAGTCGCCCAGGTCGGCCGGGTTGTCAGTGATGCGAGCATTAGTTTCTCAATATCTAGTAGCCACTACGGTCTACTTAGTGAGAAGGGGTCTAACATTCACCTGAAGGCGTGTAGAAGTTTCCAGAAGTACGAAGCACGAAGGCTCAAAGTCGCCCAGGTCGGCCGGGTTGTCAGTGATGCGAGCATTAGTTTCTCAATATCTAGTAGCCACTACGGTCTACTTAGTGAGAAGGGGTCTAACATTCACTTTCCTCACCTGAAGGCACGTAGAAGTTTCCTGAAGTACGAAGCACGAAGGCTCAAAGTCGCCCAGGTCGGCCGGTTTATGCGATCATTGTTTTCTCATTATCCAGTAGCCACTACGGGCTACTAAGTAAGAAGTGGTCTAACATTCACCTGAAGGCGTGCAGAAGTTTCCAGAAGTACGAAGCACGAAGGCTCAAAGTCGCCCAGGTCGGCCGGGTTACCGGTGATGCGAGCAAGTTTCTCATTATCTAGTAGCCACTACGGTCTACTTAGTAAGAAGGGTTCTAACATTCACCTGAAGGCACGTAGAAGTTTCCAGAAGGCGTGCGCACGAGGCACGAGGGCTCGAAGTCGCCGAGGTCGGCCGGGTTGCCGGTGATGCGCCCGTTCAGGCGAGACATGGTCGGGTTTCGCGGAGGCACATCAGGCGGGAACCGGGTCCCTTCCAGCAGACAACCTGCGACAATGGAAAATGACTCTTAGATGTGGTAAGTAAGGTTTAAATTTGAGTAGTACTCTTGATGAATCACACCAAAGAAGTAGAGAATAAATGCTACACGTAGCCAAAATGAAACTTTACATATATAATATATATATAGCTATACACTCAAAAAACTCAACTTAGAACTTGAAAGAAGCTTTGTTAAAAGATACTTTTATTTTCGCAACCAGTCTTAAATTTGAAGCTATTTAGCGTCAAATAGACTAGGTTAGATAAGTTAGTTAAGCTTAGGTTAGTAGGCGTTGGACGATCAGCTTGACAGTTGACTTAATCTATTTAAAATTGTTATTCAAAACTGCAAACAATAAACCGAGAGGATCAACTCTATAGAGGTACATATATGTCATAGAACTAAAATTGGAAAAGTTTTTCGATGAGGAAACGATAACCAATGACAAAAATACTGTTAGAATTGAATACGCATAGTCAAATTGCTACAAAACAAAGTAAATGTTGTATGCAACGTTTGCTCAATTGAAAAGCGAAAATGTTTTGAAACTGGGTAAAAATTGAACGCAAAAATGTTTTTAGATCGCTCCTGAAATGTTTGATTGAAGATTGGCCAACAATTGAAATGCGAAACGCTTGATTTCACCCGCCGGAGCTTTTAAGCCAAAATTAACTAAACCAAGTACGATGCTAACAGTCTATAAATTGTTATCAGAGGCATTATTTGCAAAGTTAAAGGCTTTTACGAAATTAATCAGCCCACGGCCGCGGCCCCGGCGAACATTACAACAAGGAAAAATTTAATTAATTCTATCCACGAAAATTTACAAGTCGAAATTCAATTAAGAGCGAATATTGGCTGCCGTAATAGCTGAAAACAAATAGGCAGCGGAACGTCCATGCAAATGGATCAGAGATCGCGTGTTTCGGTAGTTCCGAGGAAATGTATTAGAGAGGCTATCGCTCAAACCGCGGGCGCGCCGCTAATACTACCTAATGGAAAATCGAAGCATTATCTGTCCCCCTCCGGCTCTTATCGGCCTTATAACAACTTTTGATCCTCGACAAATTTTAAGGATTTCTCGAAGCGTTAATTAATTTATTGTACCACCCGATGTAGCCGCAAGAAAACTCAATTAATTTTAAAAGGGTTTTTGTGTTGTTTTTTTTTCGCTATCGAATCTCCCCTTCACGCGCTCGCGAAAGAAAATGGCGAAGTTGCCGATAATATCGTTAGGCCCTTTGTGGTGCCCCTTTGAGAACCATTCTACTCCTCGTAATTAGAGATTAATGAATTTATTCGAGCGACTCTCTACCTATCGCGTACCCGGTGAGCAGCAATTATTTATCTGTTTATAATACTTAGATACTCATAATGGGGAAGGGATGATCCAAAACAAATTTTCTAATTAACGCTGCCTTTTACTGAATATCTAAATAAATTGGTAGCCTTTCTCCATTCATCTTAAGATACAAAACACATATCTAAGCACAAAAGGAAAGTAATACAATACCACTGAAGGATATCTAAGTTAAGAGAGTCGGAACAATTTATGTGAAACTATCCGATGTCAAAGGATAACTGCGCGAGGCGACGGGAGCGTGAACCGCCGATGAAAAACAGAATCACCAAATCCCTCGCCTAATTTAAGAGGACAAGCGTAGTCATTAATACACACGTCAGTCGTCGTGCTACTACAAAATGTGGGCCATTTATATCCCGCTCCCGGGGCTGGGAATTATGGTAATCGGAGCAGTCGTCCTTTGTCTGTAATGGTGGGTAATTACCGACCCACCTCCGGGGCCACTCCGTCTCCGGAAGGCCCATGGGCTCCAGAATTCGACACTCGTTACTCGAATCGTCTCAACTTTAAAAAGGGAACGAGATTTTGAACGCCACCCAGGGATTTGTCGCTGCCTACCGGAACAAACTCGTTTTTCCCTCCCAAATTCCAACGATCGCTTTTTACGTTTGTTTACCCGAACTTTTTTGTAACTTTTCGCCGTTGGGTTTTACTATATCGCATTATTTATCGAGACTGTATGCAAAAAGCCAGTAACAATCAGATATACACTATCCATACGCCGGTTCGTTTAGTTTTATACTTTTCCAGCCATCTGGCATCCGCTCTACTGCTCGCCGTTTCGAGTCCGCATTTCCCCGGGAAACCAAAGCTCACTTACTTATTGGAAGATAAAGGGGGTGTGTTTCGGCTCATTTGTGGCCGAGCTCGGGCCCGATCAAACGTGATTTCTTATTGGAATCGGAAAAAGAGGAGATAGGTAACAAAGTAACCGCGGTTAGCCCGCCGTAAGCTCCAGAGGTTAATTCCGTGTCTATTTCCACTAATAAGATAAACAACCTAATGTTAATGGGCATTGGGCTTACCGCAAATAAAATACGTTGTATACGGCTCTGTGTAAAGAGGGTGGAGGGAGCAGTGCTAAGCACTGAGGAGCTTATAGCCAGGTGGCAGTGATGTGGGCAGCGCAGCTTGGAGGAAGCGTGTGTGCCGTTTTCGCGCTCGCGCTTACAACACGTGCCCACAATCTTTAGCTCGTTACAAATGTTCCCGAAGCAATTTAGAATCTTCCCATAATCTTGATTCCAACTAGAATCCGGGACGCCCACGCTATTTATGCCGATTAATATCGCGATGTCGTACATCATACGTGCGGTATTAGTTATGCGCAAAACACTTACACAGTCGTACATTCCGTTTGCCGATTCCCCAATTTCGGTTTTAAATTTAGCACCAAAGTTTGTCGGAATCCCGTACAATATTTATATGAGAGAGCACCGCTGCGATTTATAGTTAGGAAACAATCGGGAAGTTGGTCCGGCGTCGTCGTGACTTCGTTTTAATTAGTACCCATTCATCGCAGAACAATCGAGTCCTCGAACAAATCCATTATCGGGAACTTTTCGATAGTCGAAAGAGGTGTATTCAAAGTTTTGAGATTGCGAGCGGATCGCAGTGGGGCTTTTGTAGACCTTACATTCTGATGCTCGGCTGTCTCTCGCCCTTTATGAGCTCCATAAAATAAAACTACTCTATGCTGAATGGTGCAGGCTCGCCGGGCTCGCTTACAATTTCCTTTACATTTTCTGTAACGGAAGGTTTCGGGACATTATCGAAAAATTCAGAGAGCATTAACGAAATTCAAAGCTCGAAGGAAGGTCGCTATCTCCCGCTACAAGTGGAACGGGCTCGGGTAATGATGACATTATGCGTACATTTTAATCGATGGCTCATGGTTGGCTGACTCTGAATGCCGTATATATCCAGCTTATCCGTTAACATAGACGGATTCATTCTATTAAAATTGATCGATTACCTAAGCAAGCTTCGATTGGCACAGCGTTCGTGATGTGAGCCGCCAGCTCCGACACGTGAGGCGTCATTGTGTCGGTGTTGCAGCGAACGGCGGGCCATGTATCATGTCAAGACCTGCCCGTCTGATAAGATTACCAGACAAAGGAAGTCCACCCATATCACTACCGCACGACCGCTAAATGCGAACCTTCATTTGCCACCCCTTTCTGCTGTTGTTCGGTTTTCGTTCTTGCGTCGGTTTGCTTAAAGTCTAAAGTATCTTGGGCAGTCTTTATTAGTGTCCCGACGTCGACGTCTGCTTCGTTAAAGGACACTCAGCTTTATTTATGTTGACATACTGGCAATGTTACCTTATTTGTTGTCGACTATCGCTTTGTCCGGGTCCGGATTTAGACCGTCCGGCTTTACAAATAGAGTTGGAGTTAGCATCTTGAAGCGTCGTTGGAGGTGCTCACGTGAATGAAAATTGAGCCTTTTTGCAAATGGTCTTAGGGTCGACTTTAAAGATGGAGGCGTGGGGTGGACGAGTTTCCTGGCTGCGATAAGGAGACGTAAGTTGGTACGTCACGCGAGCTGTCCGCTAATTTATGTTGCGCTGATTTCGAGATAAATAAGCAGTAGACGGAACCCTTGGCTACGCGACATTGCACGGCTGGTGATGATAGTGCAGTGTCTATGAACGCGGACACCGATACCACTATGTAGGTTACGGCGAGCGAGTTTACTTCGACGCTTATAAAATTCACCAGTCAATTAGGCAATGTTCCATCGGTTGGTCGATTTCACAGAGCTACAACGAACAGACAGCAGGATTTGAATAAAATAAACCAGAAAGAGAGCTCGCTTTGTCCCGCGTCCTGCTGGTTACGGATGTTAGATTACAGACTGGATAATAAACGGAAAGTGCAACGTTAGAGCTCGTTAAAGGCAGCTTCATTAGTGTTTACAAGTAAATGGAGAAAAATAAGGCGCAGTCTTCTTAGAAGTGGATATCTTCACAACAATATTCTGTGCGACTTAATAGAGGCTCAGTATCTTGTAATCACTTCTATTATCTATGGAACGTAGCGATTAAAAGGGTTGTTTGTGCAGTGGCGACCCAGTTAGTCGACAAACACCTAATGGTCAAAACAACGGCGCGCGCTCCATCAATCTCACTATCTCACTGTACATATTTCTTTGTCTAAATCCATTAAATTAATTACAGCCATTTGGTGAGCCGACTCCGTATTTATTAGGCTCGTTATCATTCATTGAATCTTCCGATAGACGGGTGCTCGGTAAATTGGAAGAAATGCCGAGACGTCGTGATCGATGCTATACTTACACGTAAATGGGGGGCCAAATTAGCTGTCTGCTGAAGAATGCAGTTACTGAGGTGACGAATCCCCGCCAGGAGGCGAGTAACAAAGTGCGGCTTGGATTCATAGGTGTCATCGGGCATGGGGCGCTCAAATTGGAAAATTCTCCGCGATATTACTTGAGGTGGGATGAAAAAGCGCGCAGTCGCGAGGTGTGTAACGAATTGGAAAGGGGCTGCGGGTTCCAAGTGAATGCCGTCAATCACAGGATTAAAAGTAAAACTTTATAAGAGAACGGTGCTTTCGCAATGAAATAACCCTCTTCAATGTTCCTCTCATACGTATAAAACATTTTCTATCGTGAATTTGTCGGGCCTTCGCACTCGCGTCTGAGAGTCTGAAGTTCACAGGCCGGGATGGAGTTCCTGTCATACTTCGTTACAAAGAGTCGTACGTACCGAAACAGCGGGTTCGCTTTATCTATTGTGCATGAGCGGGCGAGCGGATCTCGGCGGAAGAACGTCTCCGTCGAGTGCACAATGGGACGCGACCCCCGCGATCGCGGCCGACCGTCAGATGTCCGATAACCGACTTCATTAACCTTCGCTCTATTCCGCAGGCATTAATTACCCCTAATAGAAACAAACAAAACAAAACATCTACAGATAAACGGTGGAGATAGTTATTTAATTGTCTTATCTCGCGGGGGGAGGCGAATAATGCAGATTCATTTGGCGTTACGTCTTAACTTTTGTCAAAAGTTTCCATTCCTCCCCTTTCCGCTAATGAACGATTCACAAATGAGATTCGGCGTCGGGAATTGATGTTTCGTGTAATTGCTCTGTGAGACTGTCTCTAATGAAAGGCGGACAAATCGCAGTAATTATAATTATGTTGAGGAATTATTGGTGACACGAGTTTTCGTCGCGGCCTACGGTTGCCGGAATTGTCAGTCGTTCGGTGACAAGGCGACGCGTGCGGGGATTAGGTACGCGACACACTGTCACGCGTCCAAAAGCGGTCATATTTCTCGTCGCCGGTTTTTTGAGCGGAAATGCTGCGAACCGCGCCGACGGCGATGCTCTGATAGAGATTGATGATGCCCCCCCCCCTCCCCGCGCCCCTCGCGGGTCATTGAGCTCACCCGATTACACCGGGCCAGAGGGGATTCGCATATATCCAAATTACGCCGCTCTGATGGACGTTTCTTGCCTAGATAACTAGGTGTTTGCGATAACACCCGTCGATGCCCGAGGGAAAATACTCATTCATCCGTACCTCGTTTATCAGGATTAAAATTGCTCGTCACATAGTTTAATAAAACAGCAGGTATTATATGTTATTGGGATCCATTTACATTTTGACAACAAATGAATACCTAATCATATTGTTACTCATAATAATTTGTTGTCGGAAATATAAGTTTTTTTTTTAATTTATAATCAGCCAAACTTTATCCGCCAGTAATACTTCTGTAAACCAACGAATTCATATAAAATCTTCAAATACATATCATCATTGCGGTGTCCCGATGCGTAACTCAATCCAGCAGTCATCGCGAGCTAATTACCGAGGCGCTATAGAAATAAAAACAAATGACAGACGCGTCGCGACACCGCGCGATGTGCATTTGTCACACGTGCACCCGCCATCTTGAATCTCGAGTGCATTCGACACCGACGGAGTGGCTACAGACAAGAGCGCTATTATACTCCCGCGACGCATTTTCTTTGCGTAATTGGGTGCACAAAATCTGAAATATTGTTGGCATAACGCACGACTGATACCTATCTTGAAGCGTATCTGCGGTTAAAGCGAGGGCTCTCAATTGTGGTAAAACCATATCGCGTATGACATAAATCAGCTGTTGCGGGGCGCCCCGGGACGGGTCGCGTTACACCCCGATTTGTGAGGTTATTTGCATTCCGATATAAAATGGCGGCCGCGCGGGGATTTGACGTGACGTTGACAGGTGCGTCCGCTGTCATATCACGGTTTTGTTTTTATACGCATCGCTGGTTTGGGGTTGATTAATTGCCGCTGATACGCGCGCCGATTTAATGCAAATTAGTCATACTCCTTGATTTCATTTCTAAAAGATTAATACACTTCAGTAAACTTTGTTGATTAGGCCCTTAATTTTATTACGGTTACTGCCTAATTACTTTTCCTTCTATATTTTATTTCACAAAAATTGGTTGTTACTGAATAGTGTTATGAATGTTTATTTGAAAGGGTTCAAGAGTAATATTTTTCGGTGAAAAGTAAGCTAATAGCACGTCAGCATTACACGAAAGATTTTCCAAAACATACAAACATCGGACCTTTCCTCTACCTACGGAGGTCAAGCACACTTACGGCCCTTTGTACCCAAATAGATATAGCCTGTGCATTAGCGAGGGTCGCTTTTCTTACCGTTTTTTTCTACAAAGACGAGTGGAACCCTACCGGATACTCGAGGGCCCCTGGAAGCCGCGATTAAACGCATGTCATTTTGATTTATACACCAAATTATTACACTTCAGCCACAGATACGATCGGTCTCATTTAAAACCCTATCAATTAAATATTCAAGCTCCACATGTGTGTCCTAAATAACCAGCAATTAAGACTATATTCAGAAACCGATTATATATTAAGCTGCCAGCAGTATTCCTGTTATAGAAACAATAAGAATAAACAAACGTGTGTAACATTAGGGAGATATATTATGTGGTTTTAAAAATCCTTTTACAAATGTAAACGGTCCCGCTAGTCAAACACGAGCGCCCTTCGCGGCCATCCATCTTGTCGCCCTAACGGGTCCGAATGCTACATTGACGAACGATGCCTTTCGATATGGCGGATGACACAATGCGATGACCCCGAATCCATCCTGCGACGCCCAGTAATAGTTTCTCCGCTCCTCTCCATATTTTATCGAGCACATAAGAGGGTTATATCGGAATGTGTCGCGTTCCCATGCCCCGCCCGGTTACTTATATTTGATGCAAACGCGTAAACGATTGATGCGCCTCGTCCCATTTTCCCACAGATTGACTTAGCGATTTGTGTATCTGCTTTATGGCGATAGCCTCCGATCCGCTCCACGTATGGTCGCAGCACTAATGGGGTCGTTTTGTTTCGATCACGGAGCATTAATGACGTCATCTATCACGTCAAGTTGACAGGCGGCGCAGTTGCAGCGGACGCGGATTTAGTGATGCGATACATTGTAAAAACTGCTGCGAAGCAATTAAAAACGTTCCAAAACTATGTGAACTTGCGATAGTGGCGCGCAACATTGAGCTGCTGGTTCACTATAAACCAACAAAATTTATAACATTTTCGTGTGCACGTCGGGAATAGCTTAGGGGGAATTCAGTTAGTGCATTAGAATGAGTGCCGGCGACTGACTCCGGCTCTACTCTTAAGCCGCGCTGGTAATCACACGGTAAACCTATTACCGCTTCAAGTGTGAACTGTGAAATCGCTCATTTCCAAATCCGGCCGATGTGGATGCTAGCCAAATTCAACCGCTTCTCCACATTTTTAGAGCGCAAATTAAATATATTATCGGCTCACTTGGAGCGGAAGGAAGCGGAAATAAAGCGGGCTTGTTAAGCGTAATCTAGTGACTAAATAAAGGCGAGAGTTACGACCGCGCCGCTGCGTGGATTAAAATGGACTTTTCCATATAAAAAATGGGCAATAACCGGGTGTGGAGAGGGCTCCCGGCGGACTAGATTCCGCTCCCGGAATTTCATTATCAAAATTTTCTCCGAACGAAACGCCATTATGAACTTGTATGACGCGAGTGATATAAGATCTGAATTGAATTCCTGCACGTCCTGAATCGACAGCAATTCAGAGCTAAATCCTTTTTGGGCAGGTTGGGGTAATGTAGGCGCGCGGAGGCGGCGCTAATCCGCGGCAAGGCGCGAAGACAGCGGCCGCGGCGGATACAGGAGTATTCCATCAGGGGCGGCTTCGCACCTCCGCTTTTTATGTTTTCATAAATTTCCGTTGAGATCAATATTTTATATTCGCGCCCGGCACCGCGGTAAATGGGTTTTTTTGCAAGTTCGCGCCGCACCCCACGGTTTATTTATTCGGATGTGGCCCTCTCGAGATTCGCCACTTGTACCTTTCGATACATTTTTCACTCGAATAATGTTATCACGTAGGTTGAAATGTTCACGTTTTTGTAGTGTGTTAACAGTGTCTTAACCCTAAACGGATCACGTCTGCGAGGCGCAGGTTTGTTTTGTCCACGTGAGATTCGCGACGTGACGCGGTCCGGTACACTGCGGCGACACGCCGTCTTGATTGGCCGCGACACTTTATTACCTTTGCCTCGATTTCCCGGCGCGGCTCTTACGTGATAAGTATTTTTATTCATCCGGGAGCTCGGATAAACAGAGATGGGTGAGGATTACCGTAACACAATATCCATCTTAGATTTTATTGTCACCTGTCACAGCTGTAGTCAGCGCTGAATATAAATTCTTGCTGAAAAGCGGAAACTTTCGAAAACAAACAGTAGTGCGAATGTTCTGTATAAAGTTTTGCAGCAACAAAGGGGAAAATTCTCAACGAGGGCATAATTTACCGGTTCCCGTATGATAGGAAAAATAAATCGATATGGCACAGGTTGGCTGGAATATTGTAAAAGTTCGCCGCCCGCGGCGTTGCTGCAAAAAATGACCCACTGTGCGCCGTGCTGCTAATCCTATTTACTCCGGCAAATAAATTATGGGCGGCGACCGCTAATGTGTACGGACGGGCCCACTGTGCGTTAACTAGTTCCTGCAATACGTACATTTATACTGGGATTTGTCACTTTGCCATTTGCAGTAACGACCACCATTTGTACTCTATCGGGCTTGCAGGCGCCCCTTAGGGTTAAGTTTTATTAACTATCTATATTTATAAGTATAATTATTATAAGATAACAAACAAACCTTGGATGTACAAAATGAAATAAATTTAACTTTCACAATCAACTGGATTGATCTAATTATATTGAAGGCAATCTCCGTTCTTCTGAGAACCTATCGGTTAATTTGACAGGGGATGTCAAAGTCAGCCACCACAATCATTTGATGTCAGTATTTGGAGACGTCAATTAAGGACTTCAGAGCAACGGAGCCTGTTTAAAATACGTTTATCGAGATGGTAAACATCAAATGTTTGATCGCGGAGGTATAATATAGATTCAGCGGTACTGATGTAGAGATGTTATGTTACAATATTGCAAGCTGTAGCCGGTCCTAGAAACATGGTATGTTGTGGGGACTTACAATAAGTCAATCATTGAATAAGAATAAATTTAAAATTTGGACTATCCTCCTAAAACAGGTTTTGTAATTAACATTTCCTAAGATAAAAGTTGATGAAAAATTAATTAAAAAACGTAAATTTTATCGAATCATCGCTCAAATATTGCTAATCTCGCATAATTCTAAAATGAACCGCGGTAATCCACTCAGTTCCAAACACCCATCTAATTACAATCACCGGAGTATTTGTTCATTGTTGTATTATGATAATGAGCTGGCACTTTATCAGTCTAACGCGTGAAACCTGACGTGTTTGTATGTTTGCTTACAATTTCATTGAACACACAATGGTTATGCATTTCAAGTGTGCACTGCATAAATTTTACAATATTGATTGTTGTTACACAAAACGTGCGTGATGTGATTGGACAGCGTCACTGAACCTCAAACTACGAGATAAGATGCATTAATGCACGTCTAATTCGTCCGAAGCGTATGAAAAGATAAATAATTGAAAGCAATTTCAATAAAGCCACAATTTCACAGACGCGGTGGCGCGAACTCGCGAGTGTTACAATTTAATAGAAGTTCAAAAGGCCTGCTGATTCCGCCACAATTCTATCAGCTTAGCACGGGATCCCGGGCATTATGCGTATAAAAAGTGGTTATCGCGAACCACCCTCGCCTTCCCGCCGGGGGCGCCGCTACTACGATCTCTACTGGAAATAACTTTGAACTAACTTTTAGGTTGTTTTAAGTACATTGCTGTGTTGTTACCGGAACTGTACCGCGGCACAAGTAAAAGCTCGCGATGCATTCGTGTCGCGTGGGAGCGCGCGGCTGTGACACACGTGTCTTATTTGAGTTGAGAATTCAATGATAAGCACTGTAGCGAGGCTCAGTCCGAGTCAAACTTGAAGCGCTTTCTTACGTCGCTTGCATATTTAGCTGCAAAAACTGAAATGAAAATAGAAACGGGAAAGCGCTGGGAGGTTTATATTTATAGTTTCAATTAGCGGCTCTGCATGCGCCCGCCCGCTGTAACTCGTTATTAGAATATAAAGAAATGTTTTTCTAAAGAATCTTTTTTATTATTCGAGCAGAAAAATTGGGCTGCGCGACTGTAAATTAGCGCGGGTATAAAATTCATCGGGCGAAAATAACGACGGTATAAAACGATTGTTGAAATTTAATTCGACATTCGAAAGTAACGACGCGACATTTGGGCGCTATAATCAACACGTAGAGCGGGGACAGACCTGCGAATTTACTTTTTCTAAGACCATTCTTGCGTACGCTTGGAGAAAATCTCAAAAATATATAGTTGACAGTTTGTGAATCGATCGAGATGTTCTGTTACAAGAGAATAAAGATCTACCAGTGACTTACATAAAATAGCGCTTAGTTAAAAAGCAGGATTTGCAAAGCGCGATTTGCGCTGACCGTGCGATTCAACTGCGACTATTTAGCGCAATTACAGCGCATCACCGGCCATTGTCCAGCGCCATTACCACTACAATGGCTCCAATCCGACCTCTAACGAAGCGACTTCGGCCGTTTCCGCTGCACTTCGGACGCTCAAAGACGAGTAATTTGCGGTTACGAAATTTGCGCTACGAATTCTGACGATGTTCATTCTAAGTTGAGGAAAGTGCAGTCGTTTGAAAGTCGACCTTCGGCGCCGGGGGTTAACTGTCGTCCAAGTTGCGGATGTGTTGGGTTAATTCCCCGGCGCTGACCCCGATTTGTAATTATAAAGTAACTATCTAACTTAACTTGTGTATTGGCTCCTTTGTTTGGTGAGGGCTAAGTTGTCCCATCACTAAATAGTCGAACACTTAACTTTCGTGTCTTGGTATCAACTATTCATACTTTTCTATTTGGTTTCGATGATTGAAACGGTAGCAAAAGCAAAAAAAAACCTAAAAGTCAACAGTCTTATTAAGAATAATAAATCACTAATTCAACTTTCCCTTAACTATCTTTAGAACAAATACACTGGGACATAATGGGAAGTATAGGTGAACTTAGCAAGACGAACCAAGAAAGTCAAATAACTTTCGCACCATTGGCATTCAGCGACTAAGTGCTAGGCGCAATTATAACAAAGACGAGGGCCATTGTCAGCGCCAATAATGACGTAAACTTTACTAATTTCGAAGGAGTTGTGCTACTGGCTCCTTCTGTGACACCTCGCCATAATTCTCAGAAACTGTAGATAACTATTGACTCTTTAAGAACATAAGTAAAAATATTCATAAATAAATAGGCTTTTTAATGTACTATCTAAATGTAGATGAAACAGGTAAAGCCCGCCTTTTCGTCAAAGCAATGCTTAGTTGATGATTTAATACTTACAGAATGAAAGGAGTAAGTGTCAAGTTGGCTGCTTATAGAGGGAAATGGATGGACAATACAATGCTGTACCAACTTCACTTATTGTAGGAAAATGGATAAAGATAACTATGAAAGCAAAAAAAATTAACCCGATTTTTAGAAATGATAAGTAGGTAGAATAGTCATCAACAGAGGTCGATTACCTTATGTGACTAACGAATATTAAGATCTAACTGATGTGTGATAAATCTAGTTAAGTATACAAAGCTTTCTTTGTATACTGTAACTAGTTCACTAGATTAAACCTTTTTTTTTGAGTACACCTTTGTGTAAAATAAAAATACCACGAACAAAAGCTTTGCCTAACTACAATAAAGGTGATAACTTTTAAGTACCAACTCAAAAGGCATGGGACTTAGCATTTAGTTTTTCAATCTCCCCCTCGCTGCATTTTGCTTATTTCCGCAAAAAGCTGGAAGACAGGAAGCGCGGAAAGAATACTAAATCCACAACTTTTAGGTACAGAACAAGTGCCGGAAAGTCGTGAGCGTAATACAAGCTTAACAGGTTTCGTATATTTTTGGGCTGAGCCGCGCCGGTTCTACTTATCGTTACGTTTACAAAAACGCCCTTCTAATGGAGGAGTAATATTGAGGTAATAGGAATAATGCGAAGAGACGCTCGCAAGTAATGTTGTAGAGTTATTTTTGTATAATTTAAATTATGTTACAATTCTATCGTTGTGCTAAACAATTAAATTCAATTTCAATTCTATCGTTCTATTGTGTGTTGTGTGTGTGTTGTTGTGTGTTGTTGTGTTGTGTGTGTTTGGTAAACACAATTATAGTAAGTATTTATCAAGCAACTATGTTATATTTTGTATTTTGGTTCATCGGAAACATAATGCTTACAGTTTTACAAGGTAAGGTAACAGAACTTAAATAAAAAAAAACTATTGACAGTTTCATCGTTAAAATTAACGAATTAGCCCAAAATAACATATTATATTGAATTTTTCTAAGATTTTTCATGGAAAATAATAATCCATGACATATATAAAGCAGTTGAACCCCCCAACAATAACATTTTATATTACCAGCGGCAGTAGCTCCCTTTATCAATAGAGATAAGCCCTTTGACAATCCAAGCAGTAAGTACTGTTATCATATCAGCGCGCTCGTTAGAGCACAATGCGAGTTAATGTGCTCTCATGGTGCCATTGTATTTCGTCTACATACGAGTACGAAGGAGGATTTGTTAAATTTTGTTGTCTATGCAAAGTCACCTGAGACAAAATTATGAAAAAAGATTGGTTAAAACCTTTTTTTTTTATTTCATACTTATAAAGTTTAAAAGTGATAAAGGCCTACATAGCTAAACTGACTTTTATTTGAACACATCACAGCTTACAATAAAACTGGCTGTTAAGGTTATGATTAAAGGAGAATTCAAATCTGAAATAAATCGTTTGGATGGCGAGAAAAGAGCCAAGATATACTTGGAAATAAATGAACCAAATATCAACATTTTATCATCAAAGGTCTCGTCGTTTTAATCGCAAGAGATTATAACTCCCACAAACAAAACGCCCTAAAATATCACAGCTTTCCTCGCTAAAAATCGCGATTATTGCCAACGCAAACTCCGGCCATCCGCTAAACCTCTTTTCAGCCCTCTCTGGTAAAACTCATGAGTAATTCACCAAAGAGGACCGTAATGAAACGCCGATCTCGCTCGATCCAGCCTTCAGATTACTTTTTACTAAAACGGGGACAAAAAGGACGAGACCTACGCTTGACCTATTTGTCTAAATTGACTTCGTTTAGGATTCATTGTATAGTACTGCAATCCTTTTCACCAATTCCAACATTTCCAAGCAGCAGGTATTTCTGTTTTACTCTTAACTTTAGAGGCTCAACCTAAAATGTTATTCGCGTCTTTTTTACCATAAAAGTAAAGTAAAGCTTAATCCAGGCACTGAGCATTTTTCACTGAACAATAAGGGTAAGCTCAGTTGGGAAAACACTTAACGTAACTTAGGTGCAAGGTAATATTCGGCTTAATCGAGGTCCGGCGGGGTTGCAGTAAAAGGGGTTGAGTTATGGCTGGAGCCGGAGTTTCGTGACGTAGGTGTCTAGTGCCTACCTGCTTAGCCGTGAATTACGAAGTAGCTGTGAATTATTAACTACCCTCGCCGAAATTTCAATTAGTTTTCTGAGTTAGATTCACACACAAGTGGTAGGTAATACAAAAATGTTATTAGAGTTGTAATGCAAACAGTAAGGTAAACACAAAATATAATAAGAAATATTATTCTATTAATATTTGCACTTGGCCAGCGTGGTGAATTAAGGCCTAATCTCTCTCGTCAAGAGGGAAGTCCCTGTGTCCCAGCAGTGGGAACGTTAATAGGGTGCTGATGATGATTAATAATATTTGAGTGATGTTTTAAGCATTACGCTTTTAGACTGCGTTCCATGTCAACACTGAGTGAATCTTGAGCTTAAAAAGACAAAATTGGCCGTATTATATTTGGATGAATGGCCCAAAAATCAGTAGTAGTAGTAAGGGGCGTGATTATCTGTTAAGTGATGGGACCTCTATAGCCTAAGTAACACGGGATAAAGGCAAAAAGGCTTATTCCCAGTCATAAAGCAGTTGAATAATATAATGACGGCGATACAGTCTCAAATACCACATGAAGCTTTACAGCCTCGAGAATATTCCCCGCAGCTTCACCATACTGTAATTCCCAGAGTAAAGGCACATTAAACTGTATGTTTAAGCGAAGATATAAAGCATTATGATTGTCCATTAGCCGTAATTAGATAGCGCCGTGAAGTTGCGCAACCGCTGAAACCGTTCAACCGCTTAATTTCAACATCATAAGCTCTCATTTTATCTATACTTAAGCTAAGAGTTTGTTGACGAAAATGTTATTTTACGCGTCGTTTTGTTAACTTTATATCGGCATCTCGAAGTTTCCAGTTTGTTGACATTAAAAGCGTCCTAAACTCCAACTCGAATTTGAAGTTTCAGGACCGTCCGTGTCAAACGGCCTAAGATAGCGTAATTTGAAACTCGGTACTTTGACCCGCGGCCCGCGATCGAAACTCGAGAAGAGATATCAGTAAACAAAAGGCAACATTCAAATCTTATTATTCAACTTTCGAATAAAAGTTCCGAGCTTTTGCAAGTTCGTTTGTTAGCTGGAAATTATTCGATATCAATTTTCCCCAAGTACTTCTAATTATTGAGTAGCTTTCTGGATATTGTTAATAATTTCTATTCCGAGACTTGAAAGAACATCTAGAATAACAATTTTTCTCGTTCCACTCGCTTTGTGTTAGTTTAAGTATTCTTGAACCACTAACCATCATTTATGTTAGTCGTATGGCTGCCATAAAATATAACCTAGCGAAACACGAACTTTCAACCTGTAAGGAGGTTACTCTATTGATTTTTATGAAAGTTTAACACCTAACGACGAAGTAGCTAAGTGGATGGAAATATAAGTAAAATATAAATCAGTCCGCAGTATCAGCTTCGCGTAACCGCAGCGGCCCTGACCCGCACCATTAAGCCCAACTCTAGCCACAATACTCTTTGTGATTGGACACCAAAAAGCCTTCATTGTTTACATTTAATCGTTTCAGCGCAGAAATTGCTCCAATACCTTTTCTTTTCATGAAATTAACAGCGTTTCATTTAACCCGCACGCAACCATCACCATTTTCCATTTCCAATAAAATTACAGCTGTCAAAGTTTTCCCGCCACAATCCACAGCCAGCGTAACGAGTTAATTACACGGCATAGCCTATAATTCCAGCGGTCACAGATAATATATCGTAATTTAAAGACGGGGTTGTCTATGCCACATAGCATAGACAACAATTTGCTTTTCACATTTCAATTTTACAGATTTTACAGCGTGAACATTTAATTCCATCCTGATAGTGGTGCTGCAATTTAGCGCGTCAGGAGGCTTCACTGCAATTTTGCAATTAAGGCGGCCGGGCTTCGCCCCGAACCCCCAAAGACCCGACAATAATTGGAATGCAACTAAATTGATCGCGATTCCGAGTGTTGTTAATTATTGTCGTCCTATTGTTGAGGAGATTTAAATATGTAGATAGCTGTGTTGCTGCCATTATTCCTTTGAAATACGTAAATGTTATATATGTTAGTTATTTTTATAGTCACAATAAGGAAAACCAACATTTTCTACAAATTCACTTGAAATCTGAATGCATACGTAACTTTATTAAGATAAACGCGGCGAGGTGATATATTTCTGTCAGCCATATTGGTGAGCACAAAACAATACGTCCTGAAATATTCCCGACTGGCAACATTCACAGCAAGTAAATGTTGCCAGTTTTTGCCTGTAAATAAGTAATGTGGTGGCTTATCCAAGACTGCGGGTCTGCGGCGGCAGAGTGGAAGTGAACGATTAGTCTGCGATAGGAAACCGCGGCTTGTCGACCTGGATGGATGGACGTGCTTTACTTGCCCAGTGTTTGAATTAGGTATATTTGTTCTCGGAACACTGATTTGAATTAGGAATTTATTTTTTGTCCATGTTTGAGCTTGGTTTTCATTTGGTTGTTTGATTTGAATTAGGAATTCGTTTTTTTTGAACTTTGGACAATGTATGAGCCATTTTAGATTTAATCTTTTTTGAAATAATATATAATATATTTGAATAATTTTTGTTGTAAATTAAATTTATCTCGGATTGGAAGTGCCTAACTACTTGCCCAGTATTCGACTTTGTTTTCGGAACACTGATTTGAATTACGAATATAATTTACTTCTTATTTACTTATAAAAATTTTGAAACATGAGAAACGTTGTTGAGTTATCTATTTGCAACTAGGCTAATTTTTTCTTATTATAACGTCAATAATATACATAATACTATATAACAGGCCTAATCTCTCTCGTCAAGGGAGAAGTCCCTGTATCCCAGAGGTGGGAACGTTAATAGGGTGATGATGATGATGATAATATAACACACATATATAAATATACAAGGAAAAGTGAAAAAGCATAATGTTATTGCAGTAACGCGTTTCCCGAGCAGCCGAGCGGAACGTAACGCGCGCATTATTGCACGGCCAATATAGACAACAATGTGGCGAGCTCTAGTGTACCTCCTCATATTTCACCTACATATATTTTATACTCGAACAATTGATAGAGTTGGGGTGGTAAGGACGGATACAGGAATGATTTTTAAACATGGAACTATGACTTTAGTGATGCACAAAGTCCGCCATCTTGAAAGGTGTCCCTTAACCTTTTTAAAGATGATGGGTAAGATATCCTCTGATTTTGTTTTAATTATATATTAATATTACCTCTATAAAGCTGAAGAGCTTGCTTGTGAAAAATTATTTCCCTTTTATAGACGACGGTTATAGGCTACTTTTTACCACGGGAAAAACAAAAAAAAAACGGCGCATAAAGCTACTACCTATAAATTGAAAGTTCTTTCTAAGCTTAAACATAAAAGATTAAGATCTGTTACTTGTAGATATAATGTACTAAAGCGAAACTTCACTCAAAATTTCATCACGTTTTACAATCGCTGAATTAATATAAAATTTCATTCGTGTTTACAGTTTGAATTTAGAACCCTTTATTAGTTCCAATTACATTTCAAAGTAGCGCTTTAAATGATCTAACCTTTTTGCGAATCTTTCGAACGTTTTTCTCTCAGTACGTAATGCGGATAGCAAGTCCGGTGTATTACCAGTGGGCCCCAGTCTAGAGGAAACGCCAGCCTATAGCTGAACTGCAGGGAGTGTGAGGAGGTAGCCACCCCACTAGCAATGCTATAGAAAACAGGTTCAAATACAAAATAATACTAGCGATATAGATTTTTAAATAAAAAAGGGTGGAATGTTTCGAACTAAGTCGAGAAAGAAACATTCGAATTTCATTTCATTTTATAAACGGGTAATACGCACGTCAATTACAACGTTACTAATTCGAATATCGAGCTTTGAATCCCGTCAGTTCTGATGATTTTGTAAAAATGAAAATATTAAATTTAGAAATCACTTTTAAAATTAAACAAAATATTTATTATCAAAAAGGGTATTTAGTATGTATTACTCATACTCGTGCGTTATATTAACGCGGTCGATATCAGTTCTATTAATTGCTACCTGATGAGTAAAATAATAAATTATTGTGTTTGAAAAGTTCTAAAATAGTAACCAATAATAGAATTCCGATTATGATGACCTTTGATGATATTTAACCTTTCAAAGGCCGGACGTAAGAAACAACTGCATCCTTCGTGCGCCGCGACTTAGCGCGAATAGAGAGCGCACTCGACAGGGTGCAGAATTTATTGAATATTTTTAATAAATTGTTTAGTAGAAGCATAACTAACGATTTCTTTTTGAAGTTAGATAGTTACTGTACCTTGTTATGTATTTTACTACTGCTAAATCATTATCACGCTTTTATTATTCACAGATTATTGAAGCCAACATAAAATTTTCACACCTACTGTAGAAATAATGATATATTTATAAATTTTGTTAATTTATTTTAGATTTATTTATATTACTCATTAGTTAAATATCAAAGCTATCTATTGATATGAAAAACACAATCTTGGAAGGTAAAAATCATTAAGAAATAATAAGTTGAAAACCACAATGCACACCGAAAAATTGGCCATGTCATGTTTGTTCAAACCAAACTTTTATTAGTTCATAATAACATTCCAGGTCATTATTTATAAAAGTAAGTACGCAATCTATGAAAAAATATATTATTTTCTACATAAAACGTGATAAACGTACATGTAATAAAAGAATAATCCAAGTTTTCGATAAATAAACAAAAATAGGTCTGATTTGTCAAGGCAGTTTTCGTAAACAAATTCACGTTGTTCTAAATATCAATGCTCTATGGAAATAATTGTGAGATATAAAGGAGAGCCATATCCATAGAGGTTTAATATTTCAATTTGATGATGGTACCATAAAGATGATTCGATTTTAGAACGAAGTAGAATAATTATAATAAATTCGAGAAGTTTCTCGAAGTCCGTATCCTGTGTAAACGCAGCGCAGTTTGAAGTAAAACGGCGTATCTGATTTCTTTGCTTTTTACGTCTTGGCAAAATGTTTTCGCTAGATTTTATGCTTTATTAGTGCGGCTCACTCAGGCGATCTTAGATTATTCAGATACCGTTGTTTGTGGGAAAGGGAGTAGATATCTTTTACGTTCTAACGCTGAGATATACAAGAAAATTTATTTTCTGAAACAATCAGGACAATGAGGCTGATATATAGCGAACTGCTGAATAACTTTATTAGATTTGTGTTATTTGTAGATAGAGATATGTTTTTGTTTAATAGTGAATAAGCGCTCTAAGTAAAAGCAAATTGTTTTTTGCCTTCAAAGAAGTTAAAAAGAAAGCATTAATGTAATTTAAATGAGTTACGAAATAATTATAATACACGTCGTTTACGTTGAGTTTTGACATTTATAAATTTGAGTATCGATTATGGCAAACCCAAGACATGATTTTGACATAAAACAAACTAGGAGCTATTTGAAAACGGGATTTGGTTATCAAAAAGGTAGAAAAATCTTTGCCGAATCTTGGATAATTACTTGTTAAGAATAAACGCCTATTACAGTAACAAAATGGAAAACAAAAGCCCCACATTTACCATTTGGCGGTATCGCAGCACGATGAAGGCATCAATCAAGTGGCGTGAACTGAGGAAAGCTGCTACCAGTTATCAGATGGCCTGTTTGTTTTTAGTTGGAGAGTAGCGCGACTTTTAATCGCGTTATTTGTCCGCTGTTGTGACGGTGAGTTATTTGCAGAGCTAAAATTGGAATGTGAGTGTATGACTTTTACTTTTATGTTCACGAAAATGTATAATTCGTACTAATTTTATTATGATCAGAGGATATTACGCGAAACTAAGCGCTGAAGTCGCCACTAGCATATACACAAAACATCGAATTTTTAAGGTTTGATGGCATTCGAGACTGGTTGGTAACTGCCTGGCAGACGCGGGCACATTGCAGAAATATCTCCTATTAGGTATATTCTATTTAAGCCTAATCCTAAAAATAACAAAACACAGAGGAGTTTTTTCCAAAAAAGATTCAAATTTGTATGTAAGATCTTATCTCTAGCAAGTCTAAGGAAGCAAAGCAATTTTTTATCAGAACTTTTTTTTAAATAAACCTTATCTATAGGTAATCTAAACTTATCAGTGCAGTAATATAAAGTCGCCGTTATAGACTTAAAGTCGCGTCCACAAAACCTTTTGAACCTATTTTCCGCTACTTAATAGTAATTTCCGTACATCGATTTGTTTACCGTAACTATAGCGCTATTAGACATCGGAACCGAACGCCGATTGTTTTACTTAGAATTTTAATCAGGAACTTGTTACGAAACCTCAAAGACAGCTTTAACGGGTAACAAACAAGTACCCTCGAATAGATTACCCGTTATTACGGTATCGATGGTAATCAAAAATCAATTTAACAGTAAAAAATAGCAACAGCAACTCAAGGGTTGTACAAAATCCGTGCTCATTAAAAACTTTTCAACGCTTAATGAAAATCTTATTGAACTGAGGACGAGTGCATCAGGGGCCCGTAACCCCTGTAGGGGTAAAGAGGGGTAAGAGAGGGGTAAGGGGGTAAGAGGGGGGTAGGGGAAACGGCCCGGCTAAGTGTATTACAGACGGATCGGTGCCTTTCATTCGACACATCAAAGAAGATCCCGTTCGTTCGTAACTAAATCGAATCAGTATAGCTTTGTCTCTGGTAAGGGCATAGACTAGAAACTCAAGATCTTGTAGTCAGAATTTGCAGGGTGAGTATGGAGGATTTTATCGCAGTTCATTTTTCCTTTGGAACGGCTTAGGGGAGAATGCAGTAGTATGGTAGTTTAACTGATAGAATCACTTGAATAACAAGAATAAGGAAATGCAGTGTTATCTAAAGAAGGGAAAGACACAATGTTATCTAAAGTATCTTCACTGTGTAACTATAAACTATGGGAAAGAGGTTATCAAGTTACGAGTATGGTTTTATTATAGCTACGGGGTAGACTTTTTTAGGGTTACGTACCAAAAGGGTAAAACGGGATACTGCTGAGACTTCGTCGTTTGTGTGTCTCTAACCAGACTGTATCTCAAAAACCGCGATAGCTATATTTTTTATTATAAAAAATGTTAAATTCAAAACGTTTATTTACTCAGAAGTAAGACAGGTAAACTTCAAATTAATAAAACAAATTGCTATCAAGTAGAATTATATAATAGAACAGAAATTCTATTGTCTTGACAGTTTGCTTTAATCATACTTTAATATTATAAATGCGAATGTAAGTTTGTTTGTTACGCTCTCTCGCGAAAACTACTGTACCGATTTAAATGAAATTTGGTACACAGAATCTCTAGAGCCTGAAAAATAACATAGGCTACTTTTTACCGCGGGAAAACGTCATTCTGCGGGAAAATCCATTATAACGCGGGTAACACCGCGGGGCACAGCTAGTTATTTATAAAGAGTTGAGAAAAGAACAGAACAACACAGCGTTATCAGGTTCAAAAAGTATAAAACTATACACGGAAGCCTAAATGTATTTAGAGCCTATGTCATACTTTATAATATAGTTTGGTTTAAAGAGGAAGTTTTTCTGTAAGCGAAATTAATTACTACCAATACTAAATGTGTGCAACACGAATAGTTACGAGCATCCCCATCGCTCCAGTCAAACCCAA
Source organism: Gymnoscelis rufifasciata (assembly GCA_929108375.1). NCBI lineage: Eukaryota > Metazoa > Arthropoda > Insecta > Lepidoptera > Geometridae > Gymnoscelis > Gymnoscelis rufifasciata. Next base: position 1,477,006 of record OV815302.1, on the reverse strand, counting down.
CGTACCGTTAAACTATTTTCATATACGAATGATATAAATATATGATACGAAATAGGTACAATTGTAAAATGCAGTCTCATTTATAATGTCTATTCTGTTTCGTTTTATGTAGGTGCCTGTACTATAGGGATTTGATTTATATGTAAAGAAAACATTGAATCCCATGACACTAAGACCATTATATGTTGTATGTCCGAAATGAATACAATTTTTGGAACCTATCTTACATTTTAAGACCCAATGTACATTACAATGCACACAAGTCTTACAATAAAATATTCTAATATCTTATTCATAGAAGAAGTAGAACAAGCTTTAGTTCGGATGCAATGGCGCCCAATTACCTCTTAACCCGACATCTTCATGAATAGCTACATTGAAAGTTCCGAATGCCTTCAACATAATTCATCGCGAACTGCCTATTAAGCGCCATCGGAAATAAATTAAATGGAAAAAAGAGGCGATATTTGGAAAAGTTGGCACGGCCTTCTTCCGCATGGCTTTACCGGACTTTGGCAGCCAGTGCCGGGTCCAGGGGGGGGGGGGGGGTCGTCTGCTACCCTGCGCAAGTGGTGCAGGGGGGATAGTCTACTAGGCTGCGCAATGGGTGCAGTGTGCAAGATCTTGCGGCGTTAAGAATGAGCGATTGATTCTTTATGATCGATCTATGGTTATGTTCGGCAAGCAGTTTTGTTTTTCTGTCTGGGTGTGTTCTATGTATACTAAAATTATATATGTTTGTGTTTAAATATGTATTTGTCTACGCCCGTTACACACCATAAGGTTATCATGATAGATGTTGTTGTTGGATGGATTTTTTAATCCACCAATATTTTTTTTCATCAGAAAATACAGCGTTGAATACCTTGATAAGAATTGATTGTACATATCCAATGAAGTGTCTCGTACTTTAATTCTTCACGAAAGTGTAGTGCTCCCCACGGGGATAGCTGTTACTTTGTGCATTGTTTATTTATTAATAATTATAATATATTTAGTAATAGTTTTCAAGATATATGATTTTTAAGTAAGCGTGAAGTACCCGCTCGCACCCGTAATTTAGTTTTTTTGTTTTTTTTTTAAGTTAGAAAAGCCTTCATTTGATCACAATCTCACCTGATGTAAAGTGACGATGTGGTCTAAGATGGAGCATGAAGACCTAGAAGGTAGATGGCTTCTCCGGGCCACATTACGAAACACGAAAAAATTGCTTCACGCACTGGCCCAGCCCGGAGGGTGGTGACAAGCCGCGGCCGAAGCCTCCCACCAGAGACTGTTCTTAGCACCACCCGGAGGTCACGTGTAAGTATCCAGAGGGTTACCACTTACGGACGTGAACAGACAAAACCTCCTTAAAGAGTCATATACATACCATTTTAACTCATTTTATGTCAAAATAAAAGTCAAGACCTTAAACTCCAGTAAGCCTTAATGCTATTCCCTATTCCGAAACCCCTGTATATGCTGGATAATGGACGTGCCCCTCGCCCTAGAGACGCCTGAGTCCGTCCCTGCTTGTCCGGCGATAGGGCTGCTTCTCAGGCTCCGCACGTCCCGGGCGCCGTGCCAACCTCGATTGTGAAAACAATTTAGAATCGAATGCGATTCACAGGTTAAACTAACTGTAAGGCTTTTTAATTTGGTGCACTTGAATTGATGGTGGCTTTGAAGGCGGTCAAGTTTCAGAAGATACATTGAATGACACAGAAATCGTCAAGTACAGTTATTATTAAAAACATTGTAATGTAATAATCGAGCTTCACTGACATCGGTCAAGAAATCTAGAGATGATAAGAGAGATTTGCCCTTTTTAGGTACAAAAGGTATTTGCTTAATGATAAGTAAGACTTAAAATAATTGAAATAAATATGGTGGAAAAAATATTTTACAACATAATAACGATTAAATCTAAGCAGATTTATAATTGGGACGCTGCAATAAAAATAATAAAAATGTTTAGAGTTAAATCTTTTAAATTTGTATTATGGTGTTTATTGAATGATCTTTTTGTATTACAGTGTTGTACACTAAATAATTTATTATTAAACATGAAATCATATTCCCCAGCCTTAGATCACGAACTGAACTACATAACATTTTATTTTAACAGACATTCCTTTGACAAACTGTCACTAGATTCCTGTCAGACCAATGCCCTCTTAAACCAGGTCAAACCAACTTTCCGCGTTTTACAAGAAACGTGTTTGATAGCTCTAAGTTCAAAACTAGAACGGAAACCAATGGATTTCAGACGCTATAAAGGCTGGGTTAATTTTGCCCGTTTGGCATCTGAAGTGGCGTTAAAAACTAAACCAATATAGTTGTTAAAGTGCAGGGGTTATGTAACAGGACGTGACCGGCCCGTTTTGGCACGGGCCTGCGACGGGTTAAGATGCTGTACTCTTAATAACTCGAAATTGTTTAGTTCAAATAGAGTGGATGTAGCAAGATTGTAGTGTGTTTGTTTTGAATAGGTAAGTCAGCTTAGGTTTGATAAGATAGTTGCCTCATTGGTTAAAGAAAATTATTTTCTATATCTAGCACTTAACCTAGTATAGAATAAATTTCAATTAATTTAAAACTTTTTTTTAGTATAGAATAAAATTGTTAATTTTGAAATCGACTTATACTACAAGGGTTAGTGTACAGTTTATTCACATTTAGCAACAAAGAAACAAATTATCATATTTAATACGTAACAATATTGCCTTTGTCTACGGAATCCTAAAAATGAAGATTGCGGAAATAGTCCACGACCAAAATTAGTATTACGTAACGATATTACCTAATGCTTCTAACGATTAGTTCCCGAAGCTCTGCCTAGTTGGCGCTGCTATAAATAATTAACCATCTAGTTTTAGAATGGATTAATTAGGGAATTATTAACGTTTCTGTATCGTTATTTGTAGTGCGCTGTATTATTTAACCGACTGCCGGAACGGGGGGGTTTAAATATGCATTAATGACTGTACATGTTTATACAGTGTCGCTTGTTACTTCTCACGGTTATGTTTGTCTTTGAGTAATAGTTCTTTAGTTGTCGGTAGTATTGTTTGAGTTTGTTGACATTTTCAACTAAATTTAGGTCAAAATAATATAATATTTTTTAAATCCGACTTGAATAGTCTGTCTGTACCATATGCAATGCTAAAATGTTTATTATGAAAAAGAATGATATCGTATCTCCAGTATGTTCTTAGAAATAAAAGCTAGACAATTTTTATAGTCAACCCTACCAATACCAATATAAGGTATTTTACAAACTCAGTTGTATAAAATCTAAATAAATACATAAAGTTCAGCGCATCATCATAAAACAAGACATTGAGATCGTAAAATGAACTTTAAAAATGCACTCTATGAGTCTATAGTCGTAAAGCAGGTGTAACGTGTAATAACTTGCTACGAAGTTGCTACGGCGTAGCACTTTGCTACGTCGTAGCACTTTTTATTTATCTATTTTGTTAGTTTTGAGTTTGTAATAAAACGCAGTCTTAAACAAAAGCGAAACGCAAAACTTTTTGCCTTTCGTCGCGGTAGTATTTGCTGAACTAAAATTTATTTTAACATACAAAAGATAACATAGAATTAAAAGTTAAAACTATTATTCTATACTCATGACAATTATTACTGGAAGTTTTATAATGATTCCGTGATGCTATCGTTCGCTTGCCTTATTTAACAATCGCATTGAATCAAAACTTCACATTCTTTACGCTATTTTTATGAAAGTAAATAGACATTTCCAAGCATACAAATAAAGATTATAAAGTTTATTTTATCTCCAAGTCACACTAGCATTATAAATCAACGCAAAATCACCTCGTATAATAATATCGTGGAAAATATCGCATCCTAAACAAGGCCGTGTAACTGCGCACAGATGGCGCCGCTGAAATATTAAGTATATTTGAAACGAACGCACCCATTCCATAGAAAGCAAGGTTAACGATGCGTTCAAAATTTAGTGTTGCGTTCACTCAAAATTTAGTGTTGCGTTTTGGCAATCATTTGCCGCGGCAATGGTGAAATCGCTGTGAATTTGGCGTCAATATTTATATAGAGGCGGTGATGTGGAATAAAATATGCAAATTGTTACATTTACGCAAGTTACTGCGTTTATGTTGTGTCATAATGTTGAAGCGGACGGCATATTGGCAACTCTGCAAAAACAAAATAAGCTATAACCGAACTTATCCTGTTCCATTATCGTACAAGAGACGATAAAAATAAAGATATTTCGTGAAATAATGTGATCGGTTATCTTAGATAATATTATAAAGAGAACGGTATATAAGTTTGGTGAAACATATTTTGTCCCATACGGTTTATATTCATATATTAGGTCCTTACATATGAAATTGGCGTTTTGTATGGGAGGAACAAAAAGTCGAATATTTTTTAATATAATATATTTAATTAATCAAAGCCATATTAACCATTATTTTCTATGCACTTTTGCCATCTTATAGGTAGTTCATTGATCCCTTTACTAAAAAAACCAGTCGGACGGGAATCAATAAAATCTTTGAAGGCGATTTGGACTGCCCCATCGGAGTTGAATTTTTTCCCTTGCAAGAAGTTATCCAAATTTCGAAAAAAATGGTAATCTGTTGGAGCAAGGTCCGGGGAGTACGGAGGATGTCTTAGACTTTCCAATTGAAGCTCTTCTAATTTAGTAGCCGTCTGTTGCGCAGTGTGTGGTCTAGCGTTGTCGTGAAGCAGCAGTGGCGTGGAGCGATTGACCAGCCTAGGTTGTTTAGCCGCTAGCTTTTCCATCATGGTTTGCAATTGCTGACAATAGACATCAGCCGTAATAGTCTGGCCAGATTTGAGAAAACTGTAATGAACAATACCGGCACTAGTCCACCAAACGCTTACAAGTAACTTTTTTGGGGTTAATTTTCGCTTGGGGCAGGATTTGGCTGGCTGGCCAGGATCCAACCATTGCGCTGAGCGCTTCCGATTATCGTAAAGAACCCATTTTTCATCACAGGTAATGATTCGGTTTAAAATACCTTCATTATTGTGCCGGTTTAGTAATGTAACGCAGCAGTCGACGCGCGTTTGCCGGTTTGCTTCAGTCAATTCGTGAGGTACCCACCTTTCAAGCTTTTTAATCTTCCCAATTTGCTTCAAGTGAATTAAAACAGTTTTATCACTAACACCGCAGCCTGCAGCTAACTCGGACGTGGTTTGCGATGGATCCGCTTCCACAATAGCCTTCAACTCTTCATTATCAACTTGAGTCTCAGGCCGTCCACGGGGCTTGTTCTGCAAGTCGAAATTTCCAGAACGAAAACGTTGGAACCAAAAACGAACTGTGTTTTCTTTTGCAACACGACCGCCATACACATCATTCACCCTTCGAGTTGTTTCCGCAGCACTAGTGCCACGGCGGAACTCGTACTCGTAAATAATGCGATATTTTAAGTTTTCCATTTTGTAAAATGAGTGACGCAAACAGAAAAAAACAGAAGAAAAAAAACAAATGAATGACGATCATCGAAGCACAAATACATGAGTCTATAGCTGTACAAATTTGAATTTGGAATTCCTTACCAAAGAGGAGAAATTTGTGATTAAAGTGGCCAGTACGAAAAACGCCAATTTCATATGTAAGGACCTAATATTGAGCCGTAATGACATATGAATTTTGTATTTTATAAGAATTGACGACATACTTGATCGAGATTCAATTCAATTCAATTCAAATTCATTTATTCCTTTTTGATACAAAAGTACACTGGGAAAGGTCAAATTAGTACAATTTCACTTAAATAATGTTCACATATTAAGTTTACAACTATTCTTATAAATTGAAATTATCAGCTAAAGCCTCGTCAATATTATAATAAGACCTAGATAATAAAAACATTCTTATTCTTATACTGTATTCCTTAAACTCTAGATTCCGGTAGTCAAGTGGTAATTTATTATAAAATTTTATGCATAAGCTTATAAAACTGTTTCCCAACTTAGCTAGTCTAATGTTAGGCATATTAACATTTTCTTTAATGCGTGTATTGTAATTATGTAAGTCACTTTTTTTTTCATAATTGTCTACATATAGTTTAGCATAAATTAAATTCTGAAAAATATATTCACAAGCAAATGTCATAATTCCTAATTCCTTAAATCTAGACCTAGAGACACTAGAGAGTAATAAAGTCAAAGTCAAAAAGTTTATTTCCTCAGAGGGCATAGGACAGGGCATGGACAGGTCAACTTAAAGTTATTATAAATAAAAACTATCAAAGAATATTATATAAAATATATTCACGAATATGTGAGGTACTTTCGTAACAATCAAAACAAAACAACTTTTAACCCTAAAAAGCCACAATTAAAATGAAACTAAAGCGCAATGGGAAAATTCCCATCAACCGTCCGTTGGGAAATGAATTCTCTGTTTAAGCACCAATTAATGGGACGGCGTCGGATGACGGGACTCAACTCAATCGCAATTATTTCTAAGAGAAAACTAGAGACGGTAATTGTGGGCGAGACGGGACGACTGCGGTCCGGGAACAGCCCGGGATTCACTAATATTATAAACATAGTTCTAGTTGTTGCTTGAAGTTGATTTTAGTTTAGTAAGGATTGAGAATATCAAATTAAATCTTCAACAAAATTGATGAAACTTTTTAAATTTTCAAGGTTTTAACAATATTATGATTTAAAACGGTTAACATACCATGATTTGACGGTTTTTGAGTTTTCCGATATTTCGACGCTGTTGCAAGCGCCATGATCACGGAAACAACTGAATTGTCATTAGTGTTTATAAAGTGGATTGTAGCTGCGGGAGCTCATATATAGGGTAGACCAAGAGAACTATACTATATATGTAGTTAGTATAGAACTATACTAACTACATATTAAGGCAGTGAAGAACGCAGATGTCATTTTGTTACGATTTTTTCAAAACTTTATTTGTGTTTCAAATTGCCGTTTTATTTGCCTGTACAAGACTAACCCATTGAGTTATATAATAGGAATACATTGTCTATTTTACTTAAAAAGTCTTTTAATTCGTGTAACTTATTTATTTTTAAACCCTGCGCGACATCCTGCGCATTTGTGACGTCATCAGAACTGTGCTCGCGGCAAATTGACGCAATTATGACGAACAATGTTTGGTGTCCGTTTGTCCCCCTGCGAGATATTACGACGCAACTTTTAGTCGTGTTATTCGATTAGTCGCAAGAATTGGTAGCAATCACGTTTAATTAGGGAATTTATTGAAATGTGTATGAATATTTTGATAGAGATCAATTTAATAATAGTATTAATCCGAGCTTGATACATTAAGCGTATCATGAATGTTGTTGAGTTAATTTTATAAAATATGGAACATATATCAATTTAACTTCTGCCTCGTAATAATTTAAAATAGGATAAAAAATAACATTTCACTAAAATAATTGGAAAAAAACTAGCGACATTAAGTCTCCGCTAAAGAAATACCAAAAATCGTCAAAATGAGGATGAGAAGTGGCAGTTTATTAAAAAAGGGTGAATGTTGACGTCCAATAAACGCTTGCTTGCAGCTTAGTCGTAATTGCATCCCCTGTTAAGGGTTAATAGGGGATGCAATGTGACAACTGACAATTAAAAAGAAATCAGTGCTACAAATTGGCTGTCAAAGACTATTCATTATTTTCATTCAATACTTTGTTATCAACTATCAAATTGAGATGGTTTTTGTTCAACTCTGCCGTCCCCACTAATAGACATAGGCATATGCGGAAGTTTACATTAGAGTTGCATCAATCAAGTTGATGTGGTTGAGTTGAAAGCATCAACCGTGAACTTAAAACCTTAACTAATTCAACCATCTAACTTGTTGGTGGATATCCGACGCAGTGCTTGACGATCCCAGGTCACCATTTGTTTTGTAGCCCCAGCTGCCATCGGTTCTACGGGTTATACGGATTATATAACACGATTGCTTTAATAACCATAGATGAAATATAGAAAAATAATACACCTTAAATTACCAATCCATTTGGCTTCTACGTATTTCCTCATTTCTGATTCAAACTCGAATTTAAATAGCTCATTGGAATTCATTTATGAGGGCAGAAGTCAAATTTCCTAGAAGCTACGTTGACCAGATACATATTATGATCCATATAAGTTTTGAAACTATCATGGTTATTAATATTATTTAGATTTATAAAAAATATCGGGAAACTCGAAAGACAATCAATCATGGTAAATATCCTGTTATAAATCTAAATAAAATTATGATCCATTACTGAAATTACAAATGCTCTATTTTTACTTTAATTTTTCCTTTCCAGCCACCATCATTCTCTTGCCTCCATTTTCGTTTTTCGTCACCCGTCATCTCAACACTCACTCCTTTCTTGACGTCATCCTTACTTACCCCAATATTCACACAGTCCATCCATCTTTTCTTTGGCTTACCTCGTCCCACATATCTATCTATCTCGTCACATGACATTCATCCCTCCTCATAACATGTCCATACCATGTTAACCGATTTGGTCTCAACTTATCCGTCATTGGTGCTACTTTCAAAGTTCCTCTAATATACTCATTTCGTATCTCATCCTTCCTTGTGACTCCATATATTAAACTCTCACATCACTGCCGCATGCATTCTTCTTTCATCCGTCCCTTTGACTGGACAACACTAGGCTCCATACAAGACGACAGGTCTGATAATGAATATTAAAGAACAGAATAGAGCTCTACGAAAAATCAGCAATAATTCCACCATTTATTTTTGTAACATCTATTTTATCGCGAATTGTATTCAATCAGGCGAAGTCGTAATTGTGAAATTACAATTCTGGGAATAAGGTAAATTTTGGGGTAAGCTGGTTTTCTTGTGATTTGAGTAAACGGTGATAAGCGTTGTTGCGCTTAATTAGTGGCAAACTTCACAGACGGAGCCTTCCAGAGATTAGCGATAACGACCAGTTATATGTCTATATGTAGTAGAGTTTGCTTCTAACGCTTTTGAACTGATAACAAAAAAGAAAACTCTTTAAAACTCAAATGACGACGAATTTTTTAATGCTCTTCAATCATCTATGTTAAGGTTACATGGAAAATATCGCTTTCAGTTATAATGTTGCATATACTGTTACCTACTGTGTTTGTTCAAATCATCATTATTTTCTCTTGTCTAGCCATTGTATTTTGTGACGAGTATATATGTATATAATGAAACGAAACTGAGCTTTTGATCAAAATTTAAAAAAGGTAAAGTTGAAAACAGATTTTGCTCTGAAACCAAAATGTATTCCACTGAACATTGCATAAAACTCTAGTACAATACAATTTTGATAATCAGCGTATGGAAGGTTCACCGCGATATTTCGAAAGATAAAATTAGTTAAACATCTTCAGCTAAACCTAAATCCCGAAATTACGGCCAAAAACGGCCAGTATCAAAACCCTTTGTCTCATTACACCCCGCCCGATTATTCCATTCAAAATCACTTTGAAGTCTTCAGCAATGGGAAAACTTCAAATAATATTGCTTAGAAATCTCGTAAACTATCCGAGTGCTCAATAAGTTTGAAATGAAACCGCGGGACTGTACCGGGGCTCATTACCGTGGCTCAAAGTACCGCCTCAAACTGCCTCAAAGTGGTTCAACCTTTGAGCAAGACATTGCCTCATTAGCAGAGTCGTATCAATCCCACTAAAGATCTATTGTGATTGCGATAATTCAGCAATTTGCGATGTCGCGCTGTGGGAATTGTGGTGCACAGATTATACGCACACAACGATAGTTATACAAGAATTAGATCTCCAAATAGATTGTCGTTCAATGGATCGATGTGAGAAAATGAAACACTATTTTAGAATTTCAATGTTGAGTTTAACTTTTTACATGTTAAATCGGAATGTGATTTTACCTTAGTATTTTTTAAACACCCATTGCTTGTTTTTAATACTTATATTGACATTATTTTATAATAAACTAGCTAGCCCGGCCGGCTTGCTCAAATGCGAAAACTTTCCTCTTAAACCACTCTAACTATTGCTGAAAACAGCATTAAGATTCGCTCTGTAGTTTTTGAGTTTGAGAGAGAAAAAAGACAGACGCGGAATTATAAGTCTCGATTCACGAGAAAAATTGTCGAACTTTCTTGTATGAAGTGTAGTAAACGTTTTTATGAATAAAACAAAACAGAGCGTGACTAGATGTCATAATATCAAAGGTCAGCAATTTTTATCTTTTACGAAGACGCCTATTCAAATAGGTGCTTGAAAACAAACAAACTGAACAAAAATAATGGAATAGTTCGCTAACGCAATAATTTTGATACAGTGCGTGCTAGCTAGATTAACTGAAAAACAAATATTCGTAGCAAATACGGGCAACAAAGTTGTCTAATAGATTGCACGTAATACAAAAAGTTGCCCGATGTAACTTAGTTAATTGAAACAATTAAAGTCGGTATTAAATAAAGTTGCTTCGTAAAAACGGTCCGTTGCCGCGTGGCGAGTGACGACTGCAATGGAGATCCTTGGGATTATCCTACTACAACTGAACTATGCACACGAAGATAAGAATGCAACTATATGCGTGGTTCACTATAAAGTCCTTATGTATAGGTTCAAAGAGATGAGAAGTGCTATATGCTCTGTCTTTTTCTAAGAACTGCGGAAAATAGGCCGCTTACACACACATTACACATTGTGTCTTAAGAAGAAGACTACAACTACACAAGAATAAATCAGCATAATAATACATTCCCAACGATTCTTTATTCCATGGTGCATTGAAAGAGAAAATAAAACTAAGGAGATAATTCAGAATAAAAAATCAAAACCCAGCCAATGCTTTCACAATGATAGAATACGTTTTAGTTATTTAAAAATTTAGCAACCTATTGCACTTTATTCTCAAAGCTATCGCAATAAATTTTACGAGTAGGTACCGAAACACTGGAGTATAAAATAGAGAATTTTGTACGGAACCTCACGTATTTTACTCACGATTTGCCAATTTTTCAAATACTCTAAAAACTTTGTACAGTTAGCGTTTAGTGCTGACTTATTTAGTGGAAAGAGAGGGGAGACATTATTTTATAGTGCTGGAGGGAGACGGAGAATGTAATAAAAAGTATACGTGAATGGAAAAAGTAGTTAGCACTAACTTTGTAAAGATGAGAACATTTTCTGATTGGAATAAATGCTAATATAGATATCAAAAAGCCATCATTTAAAGTTATACACAATGCTATGCAGTGTTTTTTTTTTTAAATTTGATTTATTTAACGTTACCGCTGACTTAATGTCTATACTTGTTCTATTTAACATTATCGAGCTTAAAACTATAACACACTTTTGATTTATGTAGAAGACAGTCTTTAGAAGGTTAATTAATTATAATAATGAAAACAAATTTAATTAAAAACAAAATATACTCTAGGTTAAATTTTAGATAAATTTTTACGTTGTTTTTTTTTTAAAGAATTTCGCAATTTTTAAGTACTTTTGATCATAATTAATCGCCTTTACCAAAGCCAGCCTATAAAACGATTTAGGCAGATTTTTTAAATATTTGAGAGTGATTCTGAAGTGCTTCCATTTAATATAAATTCTATTCAATCACCGTTCTCGATAATTCGAGTCTTCGTAAATATAAGTTTGTAGCCCTCTACACCTGAATAAAATTAACCTACTAAAGCATGAAAAATACAACCTTAAGTAGATATTACAAACCTTCCAACGATAACATTTCATATTATTCAGCCCAGATACCCACATAAACATCCAGATCTGCTAGATTATTAAACATTTCTCAATATTGGGTGTCCTAAAAAAATATCAATAAGGGATATAAAATACGAAGGCAGACACACACCCGCAAATTATGAGGAGGCGGTTGAATGGCTCCTCGGGCGGTCATAATAACTTGGAGCGAAAATAACGTGAACTCGCAACGTAACTTGATTAAAGAAAATCTTCGTATTGCTTGTAGAATGTTTCGGCGAATAGAAAGAGAGAAAACATTTGTTATTTCACTAAAACACAATAAATATTTCCATATAATCCACACAACAACAAGCTTGTGTTACGGCTACTTGACATCTGATACATTTAATTTAATAGATATAAATTAAACAGGTAGATATTTTATACATTTATACATTTAAACACATCAAATCACAAAAAGCCATAGAAATCTTTTATTATGATTAAAATTTCTTTAAACCTACTTTGAAACAAGTGCACCATTTTTTTTATATCACATCATTTTTGTATACCTATTTAGTATGTTTTATTTTAACACCGCCGTCCACAACATTCCTGAAATAAATATATCCATACAAAGGTTGTCTTGAAGAAATTGCTTTAAGCAATAAGACCGCCCATTACACATGCTAGGTTTGAATTTTACTATTAATAATTTTGTATTTTTGTTTATTGGTGTGTGTAACAAAGTATTTTCTATCTATCTATCTATTATATGGGGCAAACCAATGAAAAAATGAGCGCAGTTTGACTGTTATTACATAAGCAACTGAAATCATTCTTAAAAACTCTGTCAAACATCTCTAAAATCTGGTACAGACCTTCCTTACAACATGAGCGTTGAGCAAAGAAAACCAAACCTTTTCCCATCAACAAAGAGTAAAAGTTCCTCAGCAGTTCCGCCGGATCAATACGATATCTGAGGATCTAAATTGACCGGCTTAAATCGAGGCTACACATTTTTGCTCTAGAACACTACGTTTCGTTCATGTTTAAAGGCCAGCCAATACAGACGCCTTGGGGGTTACTGATTGCTGAATGGGTCGAGTTAATCTTCTTCTGGATTAGATTTAGAGGATTTTAGCTGATATAATAATTTGTAAGATATATACTTTAGATGGAGGATTTGATATTAAGTGACGTTATTTTAGAGGTAAGTTTGCTAAAAGACGCGAGAGTTTTTCGCGCGTCGAGTACTGCCTACCCATGCTTGACTATGGCCCTTTGCACACCTTCGCAACCACGAGGCGGGAGTTTTCTTGTAAAGGTGTTCCCGCGTTGCAGTCGCTACCTTGCATTGAACTGTACAACATAAAGCCTTCATCTGTTGTTTATGTTGGAAGTGGTCTGTATTTTTAAACTACGGCTTTATCCTTTCATCTACGTTCACGTTTCCATGAATACACAGTTAATGAAAAGAAGAGAAAAAAAGTGTTTTCTCGCAGAAATTCTTAAAATATTATACAATAATCCGTAAATCTACCGAGATAAAATATTAACAATTTGATACAAAACTGTTGGATAGTTGGAACGTTACTCAAGACATAAAACTTATTCGCTATAAATCCTATTAGCTTGTAATAAACAATCCGTTACTAAAACTAGCAATCCCACAAATTGGCAACTGTCTAAGAGCCAAGCAAACAAACTATCTCGCAAACTCATCCATCGCAAGCATCAAAGCACAGTCCCGGGAGCCTCACAATAACAGAGTAATTTTTCACGCGCTCTAAACAGCGCTACAAAACGTAGATTCACGTGCTAAAACGTGCATTCACGGTCCAAAACGTAGATTCACGTGCTATTGTCGTAGCACAAAGCCTTCGTGTCAAGTGTCGCGAGCGAAAAAATGCAAATTCACCGTTCTTATCGATTACGGTGATAAGGAACGACTTAAGTACGTAGGATTTGCAAATGGCATTGTTTGGCAGCGCTGCCGTTTGAGCTTCTGGATTCAGGCGGTGTTTTTTATATAAATTGCGGAATTAAACTACATTATTAGCAGGCCAGGCATAGCACTATTCACATGTCTCCTCTTCTACCCATTTATCAGTAAACATAAATGAAAGTACATGTAAAGCGCTGATAAAAAACTATAACGAAGAAAAAAACAGAAAATAAACTAATTTTGATCTTATTATGATAATAATTATTAATAATTTAACAAAATAGCCTATTATAGGGTAATTTGCTTACAATAAGAGCAATGTGGATTTAAAAAAATGTCCAGTGACGACTTGCTGGATAATTTTTGACGTTGTTTGGAGAACCAAATCACTTTTCGAAGTAACTTAAAGATTTCTTTTCAGCATGTTTTTACCTTCACTATTTCCTCCTTAAGAAGCAATTGCAGCAAGTAGACAATTATAAAACCTATAAGGAAATCCTATTAATTCTCGCCTCATTACGCAAAACAAATGCTCGATTACAGTTGCCCGCGTTACGCCCTCGGAATAACGGCGATCGTTACGTTGATAACGAAGTTTTTTCCGTTATTTTCCGTTAAATCGCGCCTCTTAACGACACTGTCCTTCGTTAAACTTGAAAGTGTTCCAGGTAGTCGTTTGCGCGGAGTGCTCTTTTTCATTTGTAAAAAGGTATTTTAAAAAATGTCTTTTAGAATGAGTTTTTGTATTGTTATTGTTGAGATACGGTTACGGAAGAATGAGCCTAATTTCTGTTGTAGCTTGAGTTATTTTGGCGATGCGTCTTCGAGATATCATCGGTACTGTGTAAGTAACCAACTAAAGCCATTGCTACCGAAATATTTCATAAAAAGGAAGGTAAAATTAGATAAAATAAATTGGTACTTAGATTTTTCAAAACGAAACTGCATTAAAGACCAAAATAAAGATGTATCGTATGTAAAAACCTTAAGTATTTCTCATGTCAAGTACTTTCTAGATCTATGTGATCCATCTTTGTCCATAACGATACTTAGAAGTAGTCCTGTTACAGCACCCAGCTGAATCTCACCTGTCCTAGTCCATTTAGAGCACTTGTACACAGGTGAGATTGTGGACAAACGTATCGCACATAAAAAAAAAACAAAACTAAATATTGATAATAAGTTGAAATTTTGTTCAAATCGACGCTACCTAATAAATTATCATAAATCATGTAACACAGTTTTGAGCCATAAATGTAAAGTGGACTAGAGCAGAAGCGATCATAAAAAAAGAATTTTCCTATTGAATAACGTTTATACAAAGTAAATTAAATGCACTGCTAAGCAATAAGGAACCTTCCGAGGGTATTTTACAGTCCACAATGGACTGAACACCTGAGCGATTCAATTCACAATACCTGTCGATGCAGCGGGCTTGCTATGTGATTAATAGTACAGCTTTGCTTACCTTCGGAAAACGCAAAATATCGGCACATTATATTTTGCCTAAATACACACCTTTAGGAATTTTGTAACAATACGTATTTTCATCCTTAGAATCGCTGTGCAAAGTGATTCTTTACTGGATATTTCTTTACAGATAAAGCCAGAAATTTCTTAAGATGTTTATGATTATATAAGCACGCCTATTTACGTTTCCACTGTTGGGACACAGGGACTTATTCTAGACGAGAGAGATTACGCCTTAATTCGCCACGCTGGCCAAGTGCGGTTTGGCGAATGCCACATGTCCTTAAAACTCTTCAAAGTTCTGAGGAAATGAGGTTTCCTGACGATGTATGCCTTCTCCGCATGTGTATTTAAAATGCTCATTAATCTTTCAAGAAGAAAATTCCCGAAGTGCGCGGCGGGGTTTACACGACACTCGACACACGACCTTCGGAATGAAAGTCAAGTATCCTCCCACTGAGCCAACACGGTTCTTTGTTTATGATTGAATGTTAATTAAATATGATTAACAGTTAGGAAAGGCAAACAGCCAGACAACAAAATTCAATACAATCAAACAGTTCACGCATCAACAGATCCGCTAATCTAGTTTAAACTGGTTCAACCATCCATCTGTCATATCTAATATAATTAGATAATGTTATCTAATATAAGCGCAAGTTTAATATCTAATATTAACGGTGAACGTTTAGTACCGAGCTCGTTCACGTAGACTTCCTGCCAGTTATCAGACTCCACTAGAACTTGTCTCGAAATCACCAACTATCCAACTAGTAAACAGTCTCTTGGAAGTAGGGAAGCTCCTATCTACCTCTGTCCTACTCCGAATACTCTACGGTTATTCCGAAAATAAAGATTTTAAAATCAAAAAACGGACATGTGTAAGCTATTAACTATATTTAGATAATAGAGAGAAAATATATTCAATAGGTTTATTTACTTTTTGAAACCGGGTTCTACTCATTAAAAAGTTACAAAATAATTTATTTCCATTATTTGATTTTAAACATCTTTGATTTTACACTCGACCAGAACCCGTTTTCAAAATAAAATAGCCTTATTTACTTTTTTTTACGGTTAAATAACAATGTTATTTCCCACTAGATCCATAAAGTTAGATCTGGTCATTGGATTCTATTGGGCACGAACCCTTATTTCCATTTGCATCCCTAACACATGTTTATCCTGATAAATTTCAACTCAAAACCTGTAATTCTTAGTCCTTAACCTATTTTTTGGGAATTACATATAGCATATTCAAGTTATATTTCCAAAAACACATTAAACAACATTTCTATTTAATGGAGAGCCTAGTATTATATTGCTTGAAACCTATAAAGCCTTTGTCCAAAATACGTTACAAATCCGAAATTCGGACTATTCTGAATATAAGATGTAAGTCCCATCTATTTGACGTGTAGCTCACCGATTACAAACTAGGTCTAATGAAGGATATCTCAGCTTCTGAGAAATTGTAGGTGAATTTCCCTTTTGTTTGATACTTAATTGGCTAAAATAGGTAGTTTTCGATTGGAATTTACGCTTCTCAAACTTGACTATTTTTAGAATTTATAAGTTATCTCGTCTTTGGCGTATATTTAGTAAGAAAATACGGTTTAATTAAAAGTTATGTTTTGAGGATGTTTTCTAGAAATATATATTTCTATAAAGAAAGCACTACAAATATGTTGTAACAATTTTTTAACTAGAAGGTAGAGCCCCGCGGTGTTACCCGCGTTGTAATGGATTTTCCCGCGAAATGACATTTTCTTGCGGTAAAAAGTAGCCTATGTCCCTTCTCAGGCTCTAGATTTCATTTAAATCGTTTCAGTAGTTTTTGAGTGAAAGTGGAACAGACAAACAGACAGAGTTACTTTCGCATTTATAAAATTAGTATGGATTCTAGATATTCGTTGTGTATCTGCTACAAAGTCCTTTTTATAAACACTAGATATAAACAAAAAAAAATACGAAATGGTTAAGTAGGTTCGTACAAAATACCTATTAAGTACTAGCTAATACCAGATTTACGATCTTGTCTGAATATCTATTGAATCTAGTATTCACATTCCACCACACCCATGCCTAACTCCTCTAAGGCGCTTTCTATAACAAACCCAGCATTATTTCACCCCATAACGGGCCGAAACTATTGTGTGTCAATCACTTCCTTATACCGCGAACACACCAGAATCAACTCTATACATAACAAAATAAGGCTTATCAGTAAAAGCGAGAAAGTTGGGTAACTTGAACTTTTTGCTTAGGAAAGCTGGAGTGAAGCTAAATTAATACCGACTTGTTTCGTACGTTAATAAATCGCTGTTTTATCGGGAAAGTTCGCGGTTTCAGACGAATCATCTATTCTGGATTTCCATTGTGCTGAATATATTGTTGAGCTGGGTATTGTGGGGTTTGTTTTGGAAAATACGAGACATATATACCTAATAGGTTTTTTGTTTTGATTTCAACTTTCGTACATATAATAAATACCTTAATAGAACCAAATATTAAGTACTAATTTCGCACCCATTTCTTCCTGGAAAGATTTTACAAAGTTACCCTGCAAGTGCACCGCTCGCCCGTCCACTACACACACATGCACAGGCTCTGCTCACTGGAACAAGCACGACTGTAAAAAAATTCAGAATGCAACCAAAGCAAGTCAGCTAGTTTTGCTTCTCCACGAAGCATCATCAGGAGCACACTACCAACGTTAGACCCCACGCCACATCCAAGCCTTCGCCACCAACGACGCAGGACAATGCAGATGTACGTTGTTATGTACGTTGTGACCATTTATAGTTTTATGTGAAGTAATAAATTAACTAGGTAATTGTGTACATATAACAACAAAAAACGAAAAAAAAAAAACTTTACGGCATCTCGTTCAGCTTGCGAAATCATAAGGTGAAAGCTGAAAATCAGTGTTTGCTCCATAAGCAACTTTACGCTGAGCTGTGTTTTACTGCAACGCACACATGCTATAATCATGTTAACTTTTAACAAATTTTAAGTTAATATTGTATCCTTTTTTGTTTTTGCCCGATTATTGTATGTGTGTGATTGGAGTACAAATAAACACTTTATCTATCTATCTATCTATCATATGTTGACTCGCCGAAGCCCAAACGCAAGGTAAACTTTGACTATGCGTCTGAGATTTTCGCATATTCAGAAATCTATAGCGAGGCAAGCATAACCTCCGCTAGTTTTAGCCTCACAACGGCAAAATATGACCTATTAGGTTTTCCCAATTCTGTAAAACACATCATTACAAAATCTATTGTACAAATAACGGAATAAAATTTACATATCAATCATCTGATCCTCTATAATCACCTCTATCACATCACCTCTATAATCTGAATACCGATCTCATTAACAGATGCACATCTATGAAGGATTTAGGCGTGACCTTTGATCAAAAGTTGACATTTAATGATCATATCACCTGCTTGGCTAAAGAATCCTTTCAAAGGTTGGGCTTTGTAATTCGTAACTGTCGTGACTTTAAGAGGGATAGTGTTATTAAGTTGATATACAGTGCCCTAGTAAGAAGCAAAATTGAATCCAGTTCATGTGTGTGGCACCCGCATGAAACCTCCTACACTCTCCTTCTTGAAAAGGTACAGAAGGCCTTTTTAAGGTATTTGTATAAGCGCCGTTATGGTTATTACCCTTACCTGTACCCGACAAAGTTCCTTTTGGGCTGCCTCGATTACAACAGTTTGGAAGTTAGGAGAAAGAAAGACCAACTCTTAACCATGCTCAAGGTTCTCCATGGGAAGATTGACGCACCAGATTTAAGTGATGGTATTCTACGACTCAATGTTCCTAACAATTACCTTCGTGCTAGGAACCATAGACTGTTCGCGGTTCCATTCACTCGAACTGTAGCTCACGCTAAGTCACCGATTCCCCGATCCCTTGCATCACTCAATACCCTCCTGGAAGCCCACCCTGAATGTGATGTATTTGCGGACGAATGGATGGACTTAGTGAGTGACATTCTTTATTTTTGTGAACTTGACATCTGATACATTATTATTTAAGATTTGACATTAGTATTATTTTTTTTTTTTTTCTTAACATTTTCGATTTTAATTATTAATTTTATTTTTATATTATAATTTTTATGTAACTAGACAATGTATTGATTGGATGTATTATTATTGTGTTTTGTTATAACTTATAATTAGCTAGTTTAATTGGATTATAATCTGTACTAGTTATTAAATTAAATAAATCTGTTTAACGATGGACTACAACGATGCATTCCCCTCCGCTAGTATGGGTTTATTACGAGTAAAACAGGCGTTTTTCGCAAAATACACAGCATGCAATGCAAATTCAGTTGATTTATTTGATGAATAGTGGTCCACGCGTTTGGCTGTACGCAATTATTTGAGAGGCCCAACCACGAATAGTTTGTTTATTTTGTTCGATGTGAGCTTTGGGTATAAAAACGTATTTATTTATAGTGTTCCGTGGAATAATTAGATTGTGGACTTTTATTTGGATATGGGATGTACTAGTATAACGCTTTTGTTCTTTTGGTTTGGCAATAACTATGATACATTTATGTTGCTGTGTAGATAGATACGTCATTATCATCATCTCAGTCGTAGGTCGTCATCGTAGGTCATCATCATCATAAGCACCTGATTACGTTTCAACTGCGGGATACGGGACTTCTTTCTTGACGAGAAAAGATGTATTGGAAAATATTGGAAGAAAGATTAGGCCTTAATTCCACCCTGGCCAAGTGCGGATTCCTGAGTATCACATGCTTCTCGAACTCTTCAAAATTTTCAGATCGGTCGTAATTCTTATGCTAAATATTATTAAGCCTTTCTTATTGAATGTAAGGGGGCTTGCCAGTGTATATTATCCAGCATTTTATTAACCTATTATCATTTATCTTTCAATAAGATTACGCACACAGCTCTCAATCGTATTTTGTAACGAAGCATTTTCAGTCTCTTGAGGCGGACAAAGCTTAAGCAAATACACCTAGCTATACACTGAGGTAGAACAGGTGTCACCATGAAATAGAGGCCTAAAGTTCAAGCTTATCTTGCGAGATAGATGACGCATGTTTGCCACCAGCCAACATCAGGCGATCTATCAAAATCATCGAGTTTACTCTCGATAACATTGCCTACACAAAAAGCCTGGGAAATAAGGTTTTATGTAGAAAATTCTGATAGGAAAGCGTTTGTATGTATTTGGCCTTATTTACCATCCATGCATGCATGCATATTTATTAAATTTTCCATCTGTTCGATATAAGCAATTCTAAAAATGATAATGGTAAATAAGCTATAGATAAACCTGAAAATGGGACACTTAGCGAATAGCAAAATTTACAAAGTTGACGCAAAAATAATGCTCTCTTCATCATTCTGACCGCAAAAGATTAGGTTTCTTAATAACTAAGACCTCAAGATCAAGACAAGAGTGTGTGAACCTCTTCGTCAACATCGACGCTCATCATAATTTCCCTATTAACGTTCCCACAGCTGGGACACATCTACGCTCGATCTAGGTCAAACAGGGGTCTACAATCTTATCAACAATAACGAATTGTACTTTCTATTGTACATTTGATAAATTTGAAGCATCTCGGTACATTTAGTTAGGTATTTAAGAATCCGAGATAGCGGAAAAGAAGGATGTTTCTCTATTCAACCGTATTTATATTTTTTTGTTTTCGTCGCTGATAACTTCGTCGTTTCTGAACTATTTTTTTTTTAAATGATAGCTGATGCTTGCAAGTTAGTCCTATTGTGACTACTATATGGAAAAAATAATAATAGATTGACTTTACTTATTATTTAACACTTTTAAATTGAAAAAGTCTCTTTTTTAAATGTAGTTTAATTTTTTACTCAATCAAATTTATAGAAAAACTTGGTAGTTTGAATTTAATATTCGGGAAAGGATTACAATATCAAAGCTGTAGCCATATATGTGAAAATAGTTCCATAGCCTCAAACTGATTAAGTAAATATTGAACGAAACTTTGGCCGTCAACTAATATTTGAGAGTGTATTCCGAGTTCCATTAGTACTTGTAGCGCGCCGATCGATCCTTGCCTATCGAGTAGCACCACAATTAAGATACCTCTAGCGCGCCGATCGATCCTTGCCTATCGAGTAGCACCACAATTAAGATACCTCTAGCGCGCCGATCGATCCTTGCCTATCGAGTAGCACCACAATTAAGATACCTCTAGCGCGCCGATCGATCCTTGCCTATCGAGTAGCACCACAATTAAGATACCTCTAGCGCGCCGATCGATCCTTGCCTATCGAGTAGCACCACAATTCAGATACCTCTAGCGCGCCGATCGATCCTTGCCTATCGAGTAGCACCACAATTAAGATACCTCTATTTTAATATTATTATTATTATATATATACAAATATTATAAAGCTAAAGAGTTTCTGTTTGATTGTATGTTTGAACGTGCTAATCTCAATAACTACCAGTCCGATTACAAAATGTTTTTCAGTGTTGGATTGCATTTATCGAGAAAAGCTAAAGGCAACTTTTTATTTGGACTGCTTCAGTGGCGCGGTGGGCGAGGGTCCGGCGCAAGAGGTAGCGGGTTCGATTCCCGCCGAGGGTGAAAGTGTTTGTATGTTCTGCAAGCACGATCTCCTTGGTCTGGGTGTATAATATGTATAATAAAAAATATCTATATATGTATGACTATTATATTAAGTATATCAGATATCTAGTACCCGTAACACAAGCTTATAGCTTACCACGGGGCTAGATGTTGTTGTGTGAAATGTCTGGAAATATTTATTTATTTATTTTATTTATTGCAGTTAAATTCGTTGTTCCCGCTGGAAAACTATAAAACCCGGGCAAAGCTGTGACGTAAAAGGTAGTTAATTAATAAAATTTTTAGGAACTTACGTTCGTGGTCTGGTCGGTCGTATGTAGACCTCAGCATGCCTGAAACAAAGTGAATTCATGTTAGTTTGGTTTTCGAAATATCACTAACTAGCCGGCCCTTGAAACACTCTCTTTAATGATGAAAACTGCATTGAGATCCGTTCAGTAGTTTTCGAGTTTATCTCGAACATAAAGACAGACAGACCCGGTGGGTACTTTGATTTCTTGAATGTATAGATTAGAAGAATAATTTTGATTTCTTCGCGATTCTGGATTCGAACATCCATTTCGCTCGATGTCTATTTTCCTCGAATGTCCGATTCCCACCCGAACCCCGAATAGCCATTGTCTCGAATGCCAATACGCTTAACTAAACCTACCAAGGGTACATATCAATTCAATATTAAAGCTCTCGTTGCTAAAGCCCAAATAACCTATAGGTTCTCGTTTATTCACCACAAAAATTATCCAATTGTAAAAAGCAGGCGGCAAAATCGCATTACCAATCAACCGAGTGTCTGCAATGCATTATTCATAAAACAGTTACACCAGCGGCCAACATATCGCCCGTGTCCCAATTTAAGGAAATCCAAAAACGATTTTCACCCTAAATAGTTGAGTATTAAATTTTCATTGACCAATTAACTCGAATTGGGCCCCGTTATTCATAAAACGGGTAAAGTCGGTACAAGTGATAGCCAATTAGTTTGTTTAACGCTGTGTGGCGTTGCCATGGCGACGGACGTGTGCTAATTGGGCGGTCCGCCCGACGTGGACACTCTGTGTCGTTTAGCGCCTGTGCACATCCTGTTGAACTGATATTAGAATGTTTTATTAATAACCGTGTAATTTTAATTTGATTACTGGTTAGTACCTATCTAATCTCATTTTGTAAGTAGGACCCCATGAACATGATTAACCAATTTAGTCCCTGTACAAAAAATAAGGTTTAAAACGTCAGTTATTATTTATTGTATATGTGTTAGGTATCCCTAAGGTGCGATTTGACAATATAACGTTGTTATTATTTTAAAGATTCCATTTACAGAACATCTAGGAGATGTAAATTTCATATAAAAGAAATCAAATCAGTAAATTCTAATTCCTCTGCGGAATGTGAATAAAAAACATACTTTTTATAGATACTCATTTAAATAATCCTATCTAAAATTATTTATAATTAATAAAATAAAGATTTCCGGATAATCCAAACAATATCATTTAGCCCCGTGGTAAGCTATAAGCTTGTGTTACGGGTACTAGACATCTAATATACTAAATATAATATTCATACAGATTTTTTTGCTGTACATATTAAACACCCAGACTAAGGCGAAAAGGCTTGCAGAACATACACACACTTGATCGCTCCTCGGGAATCGAACCCGCTTCTATATGCCGAGTGCGGATGCTCGCCCACCGCGTTACTGAGGCAGTCAAAATTATGATTTATGAAAATATATATTTGCCCGTTTTACTAAGCAAACATCATATTTAACACTCACGCGACCGACAGTAGCGTTCCCAGGGCCCGTAAGAGATATGACAAATACATTGAAATACTTTTCTAATAGATTCAAGTGAGTGTCAATATTTCTGTTTACTTTCTCTCTCTTCACATTTTGGGGTAACACGAAACATTTGTGTGTTATTTGACCACACGATAGATGCACAGCAAATGAGTTACTGAACATTTGAATTAATATTATACATTAGCTTTACACTAGTAGCCACAGCAAAAGCCTATATATAGCCTTTTTCTATAAATGGGCTAACTAAAACTAAATGAATTTTCTTTTTAAGAAACTTGACAAATAAGTTCAGTAATTTTTTATTTCAAACAAACTTTTCAATTTTATAATATTAGTATATCTTTGAAAGTTTGAGTTGTGATGTTAGGCTTATTGTGAACATAAAATTTTAAATGTATTTTATCCGAAATATTAATTTCTAGCATTATCTATTTTAGTCACCAATATGTACTTATTTAAAATAATTTATAGTCGCAGTAATCATCAATTTTACTTACAAATGGCATACAAATGACACAGTGATAAAATTATAAGTTTAAACTGTCGTTTTGAACAATTCTATTTATAACTTTTTAAATTATCATGGTTAATAAAAAACCCCCAAATCATGGTATGTTACCCGTTTTAAATCATAATAATTCTATTTATGGATGTAAACTGCCTTGAAATGTATTGACTGGCTCAAAAGTCTCCATAAAGTCCAATATACTATGTACAGACGCAAACACCATGGTTTGAAACAAATTTAAACTAAACCAAAGCGCATTCTAACTAACATTATCTTTCACGTCTCAATATATCAACCGCTTTCAAAAAAATTGCAAACGTGTCCCGTTATTTTTGCATTTTCCGCAGAAGTAGGGCCATTTTATAAATATTTCGATAGCACACCCTCTACACTATTATTGTAAGGCTCGAAGGCGGGTACAATGAAATAATAAACACGCCGACGTGCGCGGGTGTGCTAACAAGAATAAAGAGAAGATGTAGCACTTAAACACATTTCTAGGAGATGTATTTATCTTTATTTACAATGATGATGTTATTTCTTAGCTGTATCTTTATTATGTTTCAAAGAGATACCGAAGCGCGCTTTCGTGTGTGAGCTAGCCTTTTTGAAAAGCCTAGTTTGTATACACAATTACTTACATTGGCATTTAATCTTCATGGATACCTGCATGTCTTGATCTAATGATCAATAATATTTTGTACGGCTTAAAGTTTTAATTTGAATTTTGTAATTCGTAAGCTTTTTCCTGAAACATATTAAAATTCATAGATTTCATAATTTTTTACTTATTAATGGACGTTTAGACGACATAATAAAGTACTACACACGCATTCGTTAACAAAGTTCTATGTTCCGAAATAATTTTATATTATTTGTTCTTTGTGTTATACACAAATGTTGCCTGAATTTCCATCTATTATTAAAACATTATAAATATAACTCAAAAATGTATATAGAAATGTACATTCATTCATACCCCCTTATGCGAAATAGTCAACTAAACCTGTATTAGATAAAATGACGTTAATTTGCGTTTGTTTTCACATTTGTGTATGTTAGAAAGAGACAAAATTCATGGTAAATTAGACAGTAAAAAGGATATTTCCTAGGTCAAAATTACACACGGCAATATTACACGCGAGTATGCGAACAAAAATAGATTCAATTCCAACATCACACAGATCATTTCACTTCGCACACAAGCCCCGGGCTATGGTGTGACATAAATATATTTTTTCACGTTATTATTTTGCAAAGTAAATTTCCCTGAGATGCCCTGGAGGCGAAGATGGAATTTGTCATTTCGATAGGAGCCCTCAAATGTATTTTTGTATTGTAAACTGTCAGAAAGTCAGGATTGAGAGCAAAGGCCTTGAATTCCGAGAAGGACAAATATCAGTCCTGTCATATCTCATTGTAATAAGACAAAAATTTAATCACTGTCAATATAATTTAAATGATATTCGTAACAAAGTATCAAATTATTTTTTTTGAAAATACTATTTTTTACTATGTTTGGTTATTTTACCAAGTCTTGACGATTTGGCGGTAAATTAACGGATGTTGTAAATGTTTTTTTCATGGTACTTTTTATCAAGAACGAAATGTTGAAATTATTATAGCAGAAGAATAAGAACATTGATTGTAATAAATCTAAATTTAAAATTTAAGAAAAACCCCCGATTCCAATGCCTTAATTTCCTTAAATGTAAAACAACATTATATTATGTAATGTGGACGCGATGCGTTTTCATTTGATACCCCACACTAGTTAGTATATTTGCAGATTTTCGGTTTTTCTTCCCCACTCTCACCCCCATAACTTTTAAACGGCCCAACCGATTTTCATGAAATATGTCTAAGAACACTCGCGCAAGACTCACCTTTCATACAAAAAAAACTAAATTGAAATCGCTCCATCCGTTCGGGAGCTGGTGACACAGACATACAGACAGGCAGACAGACAGACAGACATACAGACAGATAGACACGTCAAACTTATAACACCCCTCTTTTTTGGTCGGGGGTTAAAACTGTGTACATAGATGGTGTGTTATAAAATATATAACCCACAAACGTACCCACATTTCTTTTTAAAAACCCAACGTTTAATTTCGACTTAATCCACGTCATCACCATAAAATACAACAAAAATAAATTTTACGAGTATCTCATTTATAAAATAATTGGCATTTACCATAGAATTTTTTTACAGTCATCGGTAGCCCTAATAAACCTACCTGTATATTTGAATGCTTGATTCGTATGCAGATTGCGATATTGATCGGATTTGCAAGTTATTGTTTTACTGAATTTTATAACTTTATGTTAGCGCACGTGTTGGATTGGTTCATTACTGGTTTATCATAAATTGGTTATATTTTTTTTGGTTTGTACTAAATGGGTGTAACAGCGAATGGTCTATTTTGCGGATGCGTAATACAGGGTTAAGTGGAGATGCTAATGAAAGGAGAAATATTTATTATTACAAGATTTTATCAACATGTGGGTGGTTGATCAATATCGGGTTAAATAGAGTTGAGAATGGGTTTATTCCGTTTTCGTAGAACACAAAAAAAAAAACACTTGAAAGGTAATAAAAAAAGAACAGCGTGCCGCTCGACGGTTTGTTACAACCAAAAGCCTACTAGCATTTTGGTGTAGTATTTAGTCGAAACATTCATGGCGTTTGAGCAGACATTTAAAAAGATTTAACCCAAACAACGAAATGTTGCAAAGCTTTCCCGTTGTGTCAACCATTCGCAGAAACTCGTTACATTTCTAAGTAATGTTCTAGTCTCCTCATCTTCATTCTGACCTTCTCCCACATTACGTGGGGTCGGCACATGTATTTTTTCATTTCTCTCTATCACCCATTATAATCAACCCTCACTCCTTTCTTATACATGTCAACTTTCACACAGTCCAGTAATGATCTATTCTACCACCAAATGAATACATGTTTTGTCGACTGTCTTAATGAAACTGCAATACTGCGGCTACATGTCTGAATCGCGCTAAAACAACGCGTTCGGGCCAACGTGATATTCTTGTCTACATTAGCGGACAAAGATTTGTGTCGCTACAAGATTCTGACGTAATTGTAACCACGCCGACATCCTCGCCGGAATACTTCGCGTTGCAACGATGCACCCGGCCACACACATCGCGTTGACATATATATATTTCATATATATTTATATATTATATATATATATATTTCCTTAATAACAAACAGGTTATCTAATAATATGCGATAAGAAAAGCCGTGTTGGCTAAGTGGGAGGACACTCGACTTTCATTCCGATGGTCGTGGGTTCAGACCCCACGCACCTCTGAATTTTTCTTCTTGAGAAATGTATGTGCGCTTTAAACACGTGCTTTAACGGTGAAGGCAAACATCGTGAGGAAATCGGCATGTTCTGAGAACTTTAAAAGAGTGTGAAGGGCATGTGACATTCACCAACCCGCACTTAGCCAGCGTGGTGAATTTAAGGCCTAATCTCTCTCGTCAAGAGAGAAGTCCCTGTGTCCCAGCAGTGGGAACGTTAATAGGGTGATTATGTAAGAAAACTGTTCCTGGATGCGTAGGTTCCCAAACTAGGAGAGCCTGTGTGATGGCATGGATGGAATATTCGCCATAGGCCGCTAATGCAGCCATACCATAACGAAACAGCCATATTTATAGATACAGAATTAGCCTAGTAAACATAAAGATGGCAGATAAATGGCTGCCAATTGTGAACGCAGGCATCATTCGCTGTTGTCCTGCGCCCTATGCCCTTATTGTGCTCGATATAAATCAAAAGCGGTTGGGTCGTTAGTTCTAAACCTTAGAATAGGGATGCATGTAGTTTAGAACTATTTTTTTTTATTAATTGACCATAGAGGTATGTTACGTTATTTAGTCTCGAGTACCTATCTATACTTCTAAGCTGTAGTGGTACGTCATTGTATTCAATCAAAGTCAAAGTCAAAGTCTAAACGTTTATTTCCTTCGAAGCACATAGCCTACATGGACAGGTCAACTTAAAATTAATAAAACTAAATTGCTTAAACAAAAAATATCAAGGAAATAACATTTTCTTGAATATTATAAACATGGATAAGTTTTATTTATAGACAAAAAAGCTTTAGTAGTAGGTTTTCTCTTAATCTAAACTTTTAATGGTAGATATACAATAGATATAATATATACCGTAATTATACTTTAAAAGTTTAGAAAAACATACGTAGGGCCTTGCTATACCTAGATCTTTATTTTATATATAGGTAATTCTTCCGTGAGTGTGTATGTCACTGAACTTCTCTCAAACAACTGGACCGATTTTGATGAATTTTTTTGTGTGTGTTCAAGGGGATTTGGGAATTAGGGAAAAAAAATTGAATAAAAACCCGTGCGAAGCCGGGGCGGGCCACTAGTATATTTATATATTACAACTTTTGATTTGAATTTACATTAAAACCCTACAACACTAATATTAAAATTAGAAAAAAAAACTTTCGTTGAAATTTCAAGAATGCGCTATCCCGTAACCTCTATTTTTTTTCTAAAGAAAATTCCAATATCAAAATCAAACAATAAATGTCATTCCGTTAACCAGTAGACCGGCAGCCTTAGGCCCGGGGTCCACTCACGACATCTATAAATAGCAGCGCGACAAAAAGCGACAAAGTTGTCGTGCGCGCGCGTCGTGCGCCCGGGCACGTGTCACTCGGATACAATCACGACCGACAAAGAAATTGGTCTATTGATATGAATATCTGATTTTATAATGACCGATCCGATATTGGAAGTTAAGATAGATAGTGTCCCGTGTAAACTGAGTTAACATGGAGGTTCTAACAGAATATGCATGATGACTGTATAAAAATAGGTGTACTGTTTAGTCCTTCTAGTACCTAGTACCTTCTAGGTCTTCATGCCCCATCTTAGACCATATCGTCACTTTACATCAGGTGAGATTGTGGTCAAATAAAGGCCTCACATAAAAAACAGCCCGTCCAAAAATAATGGACACATATTTTTTGCTTTATCAATTTAATAAGAAAGTGCCAAGATAGAGAGCATCAAAGTTTCTGAGGCTTTTGCCGTATGTGTACAGTACATTTAGATCGAAAGCACTACGTCACACGAAATTTCAATGCATTGTATCATCGTGATTTATCGTTTCCAAGAAAAAATAAGAAATATGGGTACAATTTTTTAAGTAACCAATCAAAATGACGGGCCTAATATAATTTTTAGTCATATATTCTATTATATTTATATATGTAGTAGTATATTTGAAAGCCGTGATGGCTAAGGGGGAGGACACTCGACTTTAATAAGGTCGTGGGTTCAAACCCCGCCACGCACCTCTGGATTTTTCTACTTGAGAAATTTATGTGCGCTTTAACACGCGCTTTAACGGTGAAGGCAAAACATTGTGAGGAAACCGGAATGTTCTGAGAACTTTAGACAGTTTGAAGGATATGTGACATTCACCAACCCACACTTGGCCAGTGTGTTGAATTAAGGCCTAATCTCTCTAGTCAAGAGAGTAGTCCCTGTATCCCAGCAGTGGGAACGTTAATAGGGTGATGATGATGATGATTTATATAGTAATGTTTTACACATCTTTCTTCAGCTATTTAAAGTCTCTTTACTGGACCCAAGCAGCTATAGGTATATTATAAACTTACACCATAATAGGGCGTGGCCATTGCCATATACCGAGAGGGTATTGGGAAAAAACTTGAATCGGGTAATTAACTGAAATTCGATAAAAATCGATATCAACTTTTGTTTGATTATAAAAATTAAATTTTCTCATTTTAACTACATTGTCCGAAATGGACGCGTAATACAAATGTTGCAATATACAAAAGTGGTTTATTACCACATTTGTACATCCTTTTACAGATGACCAAGTAATTGGTTCTCTTGTGTAAGTCGTTATATTGAGGTTGATACAGGTAGGTACCTGTTATGCAATAAAACTTTCGTAATAATTAATAACATTACCATATTAAAAAAACACTACTTTTTTTATTATAAAGACTGTTGTATGCGTTTTAAGAAGTTTCCCACGAGGATAACTTATTTGTTCGATGATTCGAAATTTTTTTTTGTTGTTATAGTAATTTTTCAATGTAATCCCCCCAAAACGTCATAAGTTCACTCTTATATTTGTGTAGAAATACAATAATAAAGATGTTGCTCCAAATACAAGTAGAAATAAAAACTAAAACAGTTTCAGCAAAAAGTTTCCTCGTATCCTACTGTACATTCCGCATTTAAAATACCTAAAGAAATACATGGACAGATTTTTGTCTATTCCGCGTTCTTCCAATATGGCGCAGCGTCTCAATAAGTCTGAATGCGGATAACAAAGAGTTTAAATAGACCGTTCGAGGGTTGATCCTAATCTAGCAAATGTAATATCCTCTTGAACCTTCGCCCTTACAGACGCCAGAATGTACGGAACTTCCTTGATGCTGAATCGGTTGATTTGTCAGGAGTGTTATTTGAAGTATCTTGCTATTTAGTAAAATTTTACTTGTAAGACATGATTTCTTGCAAATCAGAAGGTACAAAAGTATTTAAAAGATAACTCGAGAAGACAAGAGTGTCTATCAAGCAATAGTTGGTTTACGTTTACGATGTCAATAATAACGTCATTTATGCAAGAGCTATCTCGCTTTGTCCCTTGTGATGACAGCGAAGTAGCTCTATATTATAACTATTGTCTAATTTTACTCTGACATTGAGAAACATGCCCCTAGGTATACTTGTAAAATTTAAGTGGTGAGTAAATAATAAAAAATTCGTTACGAGTATTTTTTTTATTATGACTTTGTTTCGTCAGTAAGATTTTACACCTCAGAATAAGACCACTGTTTCTAATCCATTGAACTGTAACAAATTACACCAATTTGTAACTTTTACAACAATTTATAAGAAGTTTCCGAAGCGACCACTTAAAAAATCATGCATAAATTCAAAGGGAGCATAATGAATCGGCGCTGTCTTTTATACCGCAAATTAATATGCTAATACTTCGCCTCTTCGGCAGCAATCTTTCAGCTTATTTCTTGGGTTCCTTACTTCTCTGCCTCGGTGGTTTTCAATGCGATAATATTGACCCTTGATTCATTTAGGTTAAAGTTTGAGGGAAGAATGTATACCTACAACTTCTCTGTCATAATTACGCGTGATGTCACACGGGCGCCATTTTGGAAGCAACCGTGTTTCGCGCTCTTTTGGCAATTCGAAATTAATACAAGATTTTTTTTTATTAAAGAATCATTCAAAATCGATTATGTACGATTTTAAAATCTTGGTTTACATACGAATGTAAAATTGTGATTGAATAAATGAATTGAATTCCAAAACAAGTGACATAATTAATATAGCTTCAGCAAAACATACTTTATTTTTTTTTAATGCTGGATAAGGCTTCATTTGAACACAATCTCACCTGATGTAAAGTGACGATGTGGTCTAAGATGGGACATGAAGACCTAGAAGGTAGATGGCTTCTCCGGGCCACATGACGAAACACGAAAACACGATTCATTTGCCAAAGTGTGGTAAAATAATAAATATTTAGTTTGATATAAGTCAAAAATAGTAAGAAGTCTTTATAAAATTACTTCCAAAGCCCGCCTAATTAAATACAACGAAATAATAAGCAAGCAAGCTAATAAATGTTTATAATAAAGCTCGCGTCGTGCCTGAACTAACCCGTTTGCCGGCGGCGGTCTCGACCGCGCGTATTTGGTAGTGGCCATTTACGTCCTCCCGTATCGGGCGCTGGTCTTAGGCGGCTCTACACGGGCCCAGTGACAGTAGCTTTACTAGCTTGAAAAGCTTGATAAATAGCTCTGGATAGGGATATATCTGATTACTATTTCTTGGACTGCGGTCTATCAAGTATTTAGTGTTTATTGTCGAACGATTGTGTTATTTAATTATTTTTGGATTAGCTTAGTTAAGTACTCCTTGGCTTCACAATAGAGCTCAACGTATAATTATTCTAGCTTTCCGCCCGCATAATAATAGATTTTCATACTAAAAAGTGGATTTTATCCTTATCTAGACAACAGCTATATTAAATTTGATCAAAATCAGATGTAAACATGGCCTTTTTTTGGGTGAAAGAGCAACAAACACACACACTTCCTCACAAACTTTCGCGTGTATATTATTAGTAGGATAGTTTATTTGGCCATTTATGTCCAGCCGTATCGGGCAGCTGGTCTACGCCGGGGTTTACACGGGGCGACTGACAGTAGGTTTACTAGCCTGATAAATAGCCCTGACAAAGATATCTGATTACTCTTTGGAGGACTTGAGATTATGAAGAATTTAATGATCGTTGTATTTAATTTATTTTGGGTTAGTTAAGTACTCATAGACCACACTGTTTAAATAACTAGAATAAAGAAAAGCTAATAAACTTAAATTCGCAATACGATACATATTGAATAAAGAACCTCCTTGGTTTTTAAATAAATATTTTATTTATTTTCTCATGATCTTTCATGTTTCTTGTATTTATTTATACCTTTTTAAAGTTCTAAGAAACCTGGCACTATATAAAGATTTGAATTAATAATATGGACAACTACCAACGTTCACGTCGGCGGACATATGTCGAGCTTCCCATGTTAGTCAAGAATATAATCACTGTCAAGCCGCTCGCTCAGTGTAAAACTCCCTTATAGCCTTATAAGGCCTAGTTACATAGCTGGGCTTGTTCCAGAGGGTCTGAATGGTATGTACTGGCCCTTATCGGGGAAATGTCATGTGGTTTCGGAACGTAGGAAGTGATATTGTTGATTTGTGGGATATCTTGTTGCGATACCTTAAGATGTTTTAATAAAAAGGGAAGTTTGTTAAATAACTTCTTCAAAAATGTTTTTTATAAAATCTCTCATTGGTAGAATAGACTTAAGCAGTATAATAGGTACAGCAAAAAAATAATAATTTTTAAAGTACCTATTAAACAAGCTATTTCGAGGAATGTCAAAAAGCACAAGTACAAGGTTTTAACTGGTTACAGAGTTAATGTGATAAACTTCAAAGTTTTCATTATTTTTGAAAAGTGTGTTACTCTAAAATGTTTTTAGCTATGTTTCGTGAAAACATTAAAGATTTAAATTATAATTGTAGTCTCCGGTCAACTTCCTCTAGAGCTTTGTCATTATCGCCCTACATAACTTTATAAATAAATAATAGTTTATACAATTCTAACACGTATCTTAAAATACGTCAGAAAGCTAAAAACCTAGAAGGCTCCTGCTGAAGGAAAAAAATATATATTAAAAAACATCTTAAAGCTAAGAACCTAGGAGGCTGATGTTTTCTCCGTATCGCGACGTTTCACTAAACCCCGCGCTCAAGGGCCTGACGCCGCGCGACAGAGATTAATGACACTGACGTACAGCACGGATGTCGTATCAGCTTCCTAGTATTTGAATAACGTAAACAGTAATAGTCATAATAATAATAGTCATAATAGTCATTTATCCATATAAATAAAAATGAATTGTTGTTCGTTAGTCTGATTAAAACTCGAGAACGGCTGGGCCGATTGAGCTGATTTTTGTTTTAAAATGTTTGTCGTAGTCCAGGGTAGGTCTAAACGGTGAGCAAATAAGGAAAAATTGCCGGGAACTTTTTTTACCTAATATACCTTTATAATTTATATAAGTCACAATATGGTTTTTAACGTGGTTAAATACGGGTAAATATAAAAAGAAACTTTTTCGACTGAGAATGAAATAAAAATATTTACGGTTTGATAGGTGAAACCTATTGCAAGTTAAATTTGAGAGACTTTCTGATATACGGATCAGCTGAAATTAAGTAACTTCTCGATGAGTTGTTATGATAATATACGTGTTGCACTCGACTGCAATGATTTTTGTCTCTTTTGTTTCCCTCGCTAACCCTCAGAATTCAAATTTAGAACACACGCTGCGCTCGAGATTCAATTATAGAATCCTTCGAAATGATAAACTTATCTTAAGAAGTTTGAACTGTTATTTTTTTTCTACACAAATTTATGTATAATGATCAGAATGATATTAATAAAATTCACTCATTACAAAATAAGTAGGTGGGCGATTCTGTGTATAATTTTTTTTTAAGAACTATGGAAGGCTTTGTCGCTGAGCGTTAAAATCTTTGAGTGATAGTTTTGCAGAGAGAAAACGTTCCTATATAGGTACCTTCGTATTTTCTATTAAATAGTTTTTCATAACAAAAGCGCAAACATATATATAAATATATCCGACAGGGCAGTAATAACATAACCTCAATGATCAAAAATAACCTGCCAATGTCAATACAAAACCCCAAATTCCCTCGTCTCTGCAGGTTACAAAAACAAGTATCTTCAGCCTAAATAATCTCGAATAACCAAAATGTAAATTCTCCTATAGAATTTTTCATAGAAATCGTTGTATTATCCAAAGAACGGTAGTTAATTTTAATGTTGCCTGTAATTAACGAATCTTGAGACCCTTGAATATGGCAGGAGTTGCCTTAATCACACTGGCGGCGGGCTTGGAGCAAGACACAGTCGGAAGCGGTTCATTCATAGCCGCGTTAGCTTATCAAAAAAAATGTTCTGTAATTTAAGAAAGTTAAAACACCATAACAAACCATAGTTTTATTAAACAGTTTTCCCGTAAAGTTGGTAATAAACGCATTGAGGAGTAGTAAATTAACGCAGTTAAATTATCAATAATTATACCGGCAGTTCTCGAGAAACTTTGCATTTAGTATAAAATTATGTGTACAATAATAATATTATTATATTTTTTACTTCGTTGTATTTTTATGATATGACTTTGTATAGATTAAATTATTGATTTTACACAATAACTGAATATAGTATAATAGTATTTAGTTGCGTGATTGTCAATTGAGATCCATAGTGTCTTGGAGTGGCTTGGAGACTTTACATAGCCACTGTAAAAGTGTATTTTATGAATAGAGAAATATTTATTGTTATTATTAATAGATACGTCATATAAAACGTGATGTGGTCGCGCCATAACACATATCTATTTCCGCTAATCTCCGACACTTGTCCCAAACATTATTGCATGAAACTGAAGGGTCGTTTTTCTTGGATTTTTCATAGTAACCTCTCAGCAGGTAAATTAGATATTTCCCTTAATGAGGGCTTATCAACTGCTGAGCTCACTACGCTCTTATTATTTACGAGCCTTTGGGAAACATCCACGCATTTTTATCGAAAACGGAATTTTGGGGAGCCTAATTGGCTTTTATCAAGGCATTTTTAACGTATACGATTTGGTTCTGGGCAAGTCAACCATAGGAAAATACATAATTTTGTACTGAAGGAAATCTTACCTTACTAAATAAGTTAAGTTGGTAACTTTGTGTTTAGCTTAGGTTAAGTAGAAATTTGGAGTCCGTCTGTTAGACTAGACTGACTGACTGACTGACTGACGGGCTGAAACTGAACTTATTCTGTTTATCAATGTAATAAGAAAGTGTCAAGATTATTAAGTATCAAAATTCCGGAGTGGGGATTGCGACGTACAAAGTTTGTACATAATCTTAAAGCGTTGTGTGTTATATAGATTATTCATTAACATGAAAAAACTGTACGTGTATTTTTGCTAATAATTTAAAGATAGACATTTTTTATGCCCATTGTAGGTTTTTGCGGCTGGGATCTCTGATTAAAGGATATCCAGCGACGTACGTTCCGAAGCCCACCGTAACATTATAAGAATAAATTAAATCAGCGAATTCATTCACAATATTAAAATATGATTGCGAAGCGAACGAGGGTCGATAGAACGCAATCAGCATCAAATCACGTGTTCCTTTTGAAATCCGCTTATCCGGACTTATCTAAGCAATTCTTTGCCACAACCGAAATGGAATCTTACCCGGCAGTTTCTAAGGTTCAATTTCGGGGGTGTACATAAAGTTGGGCGTTTCGACTGGTAGGAACGCGTCTTCAGCGTTACCTTTGAGCGAGTAATTATTCTGGAATTCCGGAATTAATGCGCAGATAAGCTTCCACCTTTTTAAAATGGACGTGGAATCCAGAATTGATGGGCCCTTAATCAACCATTTTGTTTATTGGAATTTTTGCGGTTTATATTTTTATCGACTCCGAGCTCTTTAGCGTAAGCCCCCACTTATCTTTGGAGGTTTTACTGAGATTATTCTAAAAATGCTTTTCAGTTAACGCTGACTGGAATATGAGCTGAGATGAATTATTGAAGGTTTTTGTGTGATGAGAATTTCAAACGGGCAATCTTTTTTTCAAATGAATTTATCATGATAATGCCTATTTTAACAATAGAAAAAACGGCCTTTAATATTTTAAAATACGGAGGCAATTACTTACTATACTCAAACAACAAACTCGACATATTTTAATATTACTGGAAATGTAAACGAATTCACAAATCGAATTTAACGAACATAAAAAACATTTCAAATTTCATCGAATTCACAAATGATGGATTCAAATTTTTTCACACAAGACAAGTCAACGATCTAACAAACTATGCATCGTTAAAAATTCACTACCTCCACACACGAGTTCGTTTGACATGGAAATGCAGGCCTCGTTGCGATTTCCCGCGGAATTTATTCAAATATCGAACCCCTCCCCAACCGCACGCACCTGGGCGAGCGCCATTGAAATGCACATTTGATTGTCGGCTCTCGCCAGCGACAGACGTGTGCACAACTTCGGAATTGAACATTTTATTAAGTTACAAGATACGAAGCTTAGAATTCCGAAGCATTACAAACGTTTATTGTCTTCAAGCTATTTGCAGGATTATTTAATCTTCATTTATACTCATATAATTTAAGCGACTGCTTTTACTAGTAGATAACAGTTGATAAGCTACGTTTAGGATTTATTTAAAAAAATCCTCATCGTCACCCCTACAGCATTTCAAACTATTAAAACACTTTGCACATTAATCTTAACCCAATCTCAGGCATTCAAGAATATAAATACATCAACAAAACATTTCATTCAGAACGTATTCAATCATATCCAGATATCAAGTTGTCAATCCAAGACGTATCAACTCCCCGATGACTTGCACGGAGGGTTCAACTTAAA
The DNA here is from genome assembly GCA_929108375.1 of Gymnoscelis rufifasciata. Lineage (NCBI taxonomy): Eukaryota > Metazoa > Arthropoda > Insecta > Lepidoptera > Geometridae > Gymnoscelis > Gymnoscelis rufifasciata. The sequence continues at coordinate 1,439,818 of OV815302.1, read as the reverse complement.
TTAGGGGAGGTGAAGATAAATGAAAAAACCCTGTCAATATCTGTTTTTAAATGTTGTGTGTCCGTGCTTTATACGGGGTGTTTCGGAGAGTCATCGCTTGATGGTAAATTGGTTATTTCAGACGAGCTGGAAATGAGGGTGTGGATTGCCGAAGTGTTAATAAAAAAAGCGATTCATGGTTTCGTGGCTATTGGGGAAAACTGCTTTGCTTAAGTTTTCTAGTTAATTTTACATGCTGAGTAAAAAGTGCGATAGAAAAAGACAAATGTAAATGTTTTGTCATGTTGCAGCACACACATAATTTTTAATGATATCTTGCAGTAATTTTAAATTTCATTTGTGATGTCAATTAATTAATAGAGTGTATACTTAGAAATGTTTTTAAATGAAACGTAATTTCTATGTGTTATGTTGTATTATTTATTTCTGGGTTGCAGATGTAGGATTTTATCTATTTTTGATACTGCCCGTTAAATTACCAACCGTGACCTTTAAAATTATTTCCAGGTGAGTTACAAGACAAGATGTAGAACGAGCAAGCATCCGATAATTAAAAGGAAATTTAAGAAATAACTCTTTGATCCAGAAGTGCAGCGGAGCGGAAAAGAGTCTCAAACCTTCGAATTATTACTCCATTTACCTCAGAATTCGCCAAAAGAAATGTAAAAGATAATTCATAAACTCCTTTTATGTAAGAGAAATATTGTAAAGTATTTCAGCCGTAATATTTATCAGTTTGAAATTTTGTAAGGTATGTCTTTTGTACAAAGAAATTAATTTTAAGTGCAGTAAAGCAAAAATAATATTGTAAGTAAATAAAAATATCGTTGAATGTTGATTCATGTTGAACGGCAGTTTTATTAGGTTGAGAGAATAGTCGAGAATTATAAAAAATATAATATATATATACCAATACATACAAATCATTTTGTCCATCACCAAACATAGTCCTCTCACAAAAATAAATATTCGAATTTTGACGTTGACATCTAAAATAAATATTTCCCAATAATAGATTCTATTCAATTAAAAAGAGAATAACAATCGAGTTTGCGAAAAAGAAGGTCGTATCAAAACAATTCAAGTATCGAACGCACAAAACCGCTTCATAGCTCTTAATTCCTAGTTTAAAACAACAAAAGGCTATTACAAGCGTGTTTCAGTGCCTGGCACGAGTGGGACTCCCCAGCCGACCCTCTAATAGGCAAGGTGGTCGTCGATACCAACGGCTCGAATAGGTATCTTAAAACTTTTTTACGGCACAAGATAGGATTGGTAATTTAGATTAATACGGCGATATTGAAAATGGAATCGATGGTGAAATTTGTAGAAAAATGCTTATTTACGGAGTATCGGATTTTGGATTTTGATATGAGATTCCGTTAGATATCGTATGAATGTTTTCGTGTAGTGCGAAAAGTTTAAAATATACTAAGTATTTGTTTTTGAATATAAGATACAGTAGGTTGGAGAATGCTTAATGAGCTATGGGTCTAAGCATTCTGAAAATGAAACCTAAAGGCATAAAACGGTAAAGGGACAATTAATATTATTTAATAATTATAAGTAAGGTCTACCAACGAAGTTTGAACTTGTAGAAATGTATAAAAAATTGCATAGAGTTCCTTTTCCACTTGTTCACCTACTTCTTGCCTAAGCTATGGTCAGACAACTAAGGAAAGTTATTTTAATTTAGAATGTTTTGCAAATATATAACATGGTCAGGTAAGAAACGAAAGTTATTTTAATTTAGAATGTTTTGCAAATATATAACATGGTCAGGTAAGAAACGAAAGTTATTTTAATTTAGAATGTTTTGCAAATATATAACATGGTCAGGTAAGAAACGAAAGTTATTTGAATTTAGAATGTTTTGCATTAAAACTCCATATAGATACTTTACAAATAGTACACAACAGACCTAGTTCTATATCGGTTCCATGGTCAGGCGTCAAACGTAAGTTTGAATTTATAATATTTTGCATCAAAACTTCCTAAAGATACTTCACAAATAGTACAAAACAGACTTAGTTCTATCACGGGTCTATGGTCAGATAACAAACGAAAGTTATTTGAAGTAAGAATGTTTTACATTTAAACTCTTCATAGATACTTCAAAAATAGTACATAACAGATTTAGTTCTAATTTAGAATGTTTTGCATAAAAACTACAGATTCACAAATAGAGGTACATGACCCTGCATAGAGTTACAAGATTACAGTCTGATTAGAGAGCGGCATTGTGCCGGTGGGCTCCAGCCAATAATTCCAATTACGGTGGCACAGCCCGCTCTAATAAGTCAAATTGAACAATGGAATGACCACTAATTGCTTTGCTATATCGTGTGTAGCACCTACAAACTGGATTACTGCAAGATGCAAGCTCTTGCCCCTTAGGTTGTACCCGAGACTTGGTGATCTAGGCTACCTTAGATTTGCTATCTGCTAGCTAGGCAATGCGAGAAAAATATTCTATTAATAGGCCTTTTTTCACAGCTATGCAAGTTGTGTATTGTAATTCTCAATTTTCGGAAAACAGGGGTTAGACCATAACACACCACGGTGGTCGAGCGCGGGTTGGCAGGTGTTCCAGAGCCGAGACAGTTGTTCGGAAGGGCAATACCAAGGGTTAGTGAGGTTTGCTTGGGCCTCGTGAATGTTGTTGGAAACACTTTTTAACAAAACAAAAGATTATAGTGCTGACTTGTCTCCAGTACAAGGCTTTATAAAATACTTTATAAGGATATTCAAAAGCAGCACTGAAATATAGCCAATGTTTCGTATGAAATAAAAATACGCCTTCAGCTTTCGTGGAAGAACATTCCAGAATTAACAATGTAAGCCGTCTTTAGCTCAAACACTCCAATAATTTTTGATCGGTAAAGTGGCATCGAAATCCAAAGAAAAAATCCATTAAGACCGCGGCGGAAGATGCACAGAATAATAAACGAACATTTAACAGTGACAATAATAACCAGTTTCTGTGAACGATTTGCTGCCAACGGAGATCCAGGAAAAGAAAAAAACCGCGGACAAGTATCCAAGTGCCAGTTGTCATAATATCTTTATGAAATGACGTCAAACAATATCGAATAGTGTTGCGCCGCCCCGCGAGTGACTTATCGATCTCTCGCTGCATTATTGAGTCGACAGCCGAACGAACAGCTCCTATAGATCCGTTCTATTCTTGTGTAACATTGTTTATGGAATCCATAATGCAAGGTAGGGTGGGTGACATTTTACCACGAACGATCAGTGCTCTGGTAATATTTATTGGAGTTTTCAAGGCGGGTTTCTGTTTTATTGCAGTAATGTTATTGCGGATCACGAATATATGTATATAGTTTTGTGTAAAGCAGGAATGTTATTCATTATAAATGAATGTCTAACGAAAAATTATGGTAATACATTCAATGTTGCGACAAATCAAAAGATTGAATTGTTCCTTTATTACATTACTACCATATCTGCGTAATATCTTCAGAAGATATTTTAGCAACAGCAGGTATACTTGTACCTTCTAACATCCCCAAAGACCGAACTTTCAGCCATTTACTTGTAACTGGGTTGTTATGTAACATACGGAATAATATCAATCTCCATTTATTTGTAATTATGCCAGAGAATTAAGTTCATTAGCAGTGAACGTAATAACGGAGCTCTCGTAAGCCGAATCATAGTTTGATGAAGTTCTGAGATTAATATTATTAACACGAAGCCCTCGATAGTAATCACACTCTACGTAAATTACTAGCTACTTTAATATTTCCTATCACTTCAAACAGTTTTGCCATCAAAGGTACTTATTATGATGCTCTCCGACTGACAATTAACCAGCTTCCGGGAACTAACTTGCCAACATATTTGTATTACATTTAATATAAACATGATACCTTTCAACGTTATGGTTTAAATTATACGAGAATTTTAGGATTATCCTAGTATCCCTTCACTACTAAATTACTGTCATGTAAACATTGATTGCATTTAGTAAAAAGTGATAGAGAATACAAAACTAAAAACAGATGCGCTCCAAATTAGTTTAGCATGGCGAAAAATATGTGAAAGCTTTTATAAATTAATCGATAGAAACAATAAAATCGAATAGGATCTACAATGTAAAAAATAAAAGTAAAACTATCGATAGAAAAAGATTTAAAACATCTGGTATTGTTTAAAACATACTTTGGTAAAGCTTGTGAATTCTAGTGTAACCACAGCAAAAATACCTCAAAGCGATGCACTGGTTTCCACTGAAATTTGAAGTTGAAGCGTGCATGCATGAAAAAGTTTGCATCCGTTTGACCAACCGAATCGCTAACGTAACTATCATTCTTTACATCATTATAGTGTACGATAGTTCCGGAAACATTCTACCGATATCGATGGACTCGCTTCGATAACCACCACTATAAGTTTGTCCGGTTGTAAACAAAAATGATCGTAAAACCTAAATTGAATTGTGCATTTTTCAAAGGACGCTAGTGGTGCTCCATTCAAAAGAGTACAAAATTCGAGGGAAACAAAGCTCCAGTGGCTGTCAACAACAATCTGCCGTATGGAGAACACTTGAGAGGCATCGGCAAATTCTATCGATATTCCAAACGCGAGCACATCACTATTGATACAGAATCGTGTCAGAATTTCGCGAATGCATTACTGCCTTTTGTGGAAGTGGGCCAGTGGTGGCCGGGCTTGCAATTACCGAATGTGCTCGCCTGTACTCTTTGTGATTTTGTGCACGAATGTACATCCGACTGGATTTCATTATATCTTTTATTCTCTGTGCAACTGTACGCTTTCAGAAGATTTTGTTTCGCGTTCGTCGTTCTCGTTTTGCGATTGATTTCTAGTGTGTAATTCCGCAAATTGGACATAAGTAAGGTATTTTTCCTTCCTTTGATATTCAAATATTGGATAACTCGTTACTTGCGGTGAGAACGGGGAACGGAAAATATCCCTCATTCGCCAACACCAACAGTGAAAATGAGAATTATGCGATATTTACCGTGCTATGGGGCCGATTGACTGATTTTGGAGCAATATTATACAAAATTTTATGAAATGTTCAAATATTATGCGATTTTGTGAGGAACTTTTGTAGCCAGAAACTTCTACAATAGAAACCTTAAGCGCCCTAGCGAAAAAACTTGTAAATTTCCCCCATTTCATGCGCCATCTAATTTACAATACAAATAATGAGGGCCAATCGTGTTGAATTCAAGTATTTACCTTTGAAATCCACCTCACAAAGGTGCCCTAACGAGCCACTCCGCTGTGGAATTGTAAAAGTTACTCGGATATAAAACGGAAAGTATACGGCAAGAAATGTACAGAGCTCGCGACTTTGTATACGTAAATAGGGTAAATATGCATCATTATAATCAGCAGTAGACAGGCCTTCAAAGGTGACGTCACGACGTGATTCTATCACCAAAATGTGTGTTTATGGCTTAGGTCATCAATATGAGAAGAAATTATTATATGTTATTTCAATGTATTTTTTTTACTACTCGTTATACAGCCTGGAGACAGGCGACAAGTCAAGTTTTACAATCTACCCTTAAAACAAAAATAGTTAGATTTGAAGCCTATTTATTATTCTATTTAGTTAATTACTGTCAAAATCAAATAGAATATACAACACTTACCTACCGTTTTCTGAGTTTGTTTACGACCGAGGTAGGCTATGTAGGCAACTTTATTTCCACTTTAGAAAACGAACTAAAACTGTGGAATAGTGAAGGAACACCATCATTTATTAAAAAATCGACTGCTGCATGAGTTACTTGAATCGAGTATTGATCGAGTTGTGCTATTCATAGCATTCGATTATTGGCTTTCATAGGCTTACCTTGGTAAAACTTTGCTCTATTTTGAGGCAAGACAGGAAACTTAAAGTTTGTTTGATTATTAACGTTCTATGTACGGGAAATATATATTTTAAATATTTAGATATGTAACGGGATGTTAACCATGGTTGAATTGATGTAGGTATATAAAAACAGTGTTGATAACCATTATATGTATACAATACCTTAATTTCATAAAAAGTAAAACATTATAATATTTTGTAAAGTGCCAAGCGATGCGCTTGCATTTGATGCCCCACTCCAGTACTAAGTATATTTGCAACCACTGAGTATATTAGCAGAGTTTCGGTTTTCCTTCCCCACTCTCACCCTTTTAAACGGCGCAACCGATTTGCATGAAACATATCAAAGAACACTCGCGCAAAACACACCTTTATTACATTTTTTGTAAGAAAGGTGTGTAACTAAATTGAAATCGCTTCATCCGTTCGGGAGCTACGATGTCCCAGACAGACAGACAGAGAGACACGTCACTCTTCTAACACCCCTCTTTTTTGGTCGGGGGTTAAAAATTTAAGCTTAACTAAAAACATAAGTTTTATTTTAAGTATTTTAACTTACATTCACTTACTTCATTTTCTTGTGAAATGGTGTCAATATCGCATAGTTATCAACACCGGTTTGATTAAATCAAGTACACTAATTAATGTATTAAAATATTATAAGGTAAAAAAATATATATGTATCTCCGTCCCACTTAACATCTTTAAATCACGGTAAATATCCTGTTTTTAATCAAAAACAGTGAAACAAAAAATGTTTGCTTTAATCAATTTTTATTTGAATTTAGATTGAAAAACGGAACGTGCCCTATCACACTAATCGCGGTGAAAAGTTGAACAAACTTTACATCATAAATATCGATTATGTTATACGTCTTTTCACATCACCAACACAATGTTGTCTTGTTGATTACTCTATTAGCGCAGAAATTAATTAGAAATAGGTATTGAATTCAGTAAATATTTTCTTCTTTTCTATTATTTTAATAACCTTTAGTGCCAAATACTTAAAAAATAAGTTAGTTTAACATTTTATTCATATTTTTTTATTAAGTTAAATATTTTTATGAGGATTCTATTTAAATACAATGTTTCTTTTAAAAAAATAAGTAAATATTCCAACTCAAACATCTGTTTAAATAAAGAAACAGTCTTCGAAACATAATTCTCAATTCGAATTCTGCATGGTTCTCTAGAATTCGAAAACAAGATTCAATTCAAACTAAGATTCTTTCAGAGTTCGAATTTCAAAACGGTAAAACTCTTTAGATACCTATATTCTGTGATCAAACGTTCGCCAATGCGGAACGAGCCTGTTAAGCATAGAGATTATGGCAACGTCGAACTAAATGTTATGCTTACTTTATTTCAAAATATTATGTTTGGTCATTATGAAAGGCTCAAGGTCCTGTAAATAATATTCAATGGCTAAAGAGAGTGAAGGATCCTTTTTCAATCACAATTTTAAGATTAACTATATTCATACATCCTAAATTAAAAAAATGGATGAAGTTTAGCCGTTACTGGCAGATCAAAGAACTCAGTGTTCCGCTTACCTGATGAATGGCCATGAATCCTCTTAAATGTTGAATTATAAAACATTACAAGCCAAAATATGTATAACTCATCGATATCATAATAAAGTTAAAATACTTTAAATTATATTGTTTGCTTTCCGTGGAATCGAAGCCGATGAAAACTAGGTAGATTTTAATAAAAATAGAAATTTGAGTCAATACGTACAAAACAAGCTCCTTCCCGGATGAATTTTTTACTAAAATATTAGTCAAAAACTTGAATGAAAACTTCTTATAGGCAAAGACGGGGTTCAAATACTTGTCAAAGAAACTTGAAGAGCGTAAATCAGAGTAATATCTACAATAAATTCATGCCAAATAACCTAATTTGGCTAGATGCATCAGTTTGGGTGAATAATTTCCTGCTCACACCACACACTTGGCACGGCGCAGCTGGTATTAATTCCTGACAATCGATTCCATTGAAAAAGCTGTTGCGAACTAAAAAAGGAGTATGTATTCGATTTAAGGAGTATGCATTGAAGAGGTTACACTGTAGCTGCATGAAGAGGTCGCATTGTGTTAAGAAAATGTTGGGGTAAAAAGATAGAAGGGGTTGGATAGTACGAGCGGCAAATGTCCTAAAAAAATGGCTGCGGTGATAAAGTTTTTGATGGATCCTATCAAAGCAACAGAAGACAATGATAGAGTTAAATTAATATAATGAGAATATTTAATGATTATGACACGAAAGAACAAATAAATAAAATAAATGAGTTGCCTTTAGACATTCTTTATGACCCCTCAACATGACGAAAAAAGTTCTAGGGTATACAAAAAAAACACATCTCTTTAAAAGACTCTTTTCTCCCTCTCCTCTTTAAAGTCGTTTAAAATTAATTCAAAGTAAATCAAAATCAACTTATTAACAAAAAAATATATAATATTATTTTCTTAACTCGGCGTTTACAAAATGTTTATACCAACAGTTTGTTTCTGCTATTTACTACGTTTAGTCTCTCACAGAATTATAAGGAGTAAAGTTCGTGATGTGAATAATTCGGACTTCTTGCTAAAACGGCCTCGGATTTACTGTTATTTTTGTTACAGATCCCGAATTATATACGAAAAGTTTGGTAATCTAAATGAGCTGTTTTTAGTTTCTTTTTTATTAATTTATTTCTCTTCTAGACACAATAGTCTACAATCAAAAAATATGTATCTAAATAATATATCAGTCAAAATAATAGACATAGTACATCAAGCTCTGCTAAGTTCGGGGTTAGGTGATGCTGTGTGATTAGTCCAGAAATATTTTTATTTTTATTCTAAATTAATTATCTGAGCCAACACATTTTTTGCGTATTATATTGTTTATTTATTTAAACGTAGTTGTGTATATTTTCGCGTTAGCGATTCTATATATTAAATCATAGATTCATTCATAAATACAGACCAATTGTCAAATTTAAATAATGAACGACACAACCGAACTGTGCATTTTCTTCTTCTATGTTTGTCCAAAATAAACCCCTGTAAGGAGGTTGGTAAACTTACGAAATAAAATAGACCTCGTAAAAAAAGGGATTACGAATAGTACCCACTAAACGTCACTCATGACTTGATTGTTTCAATCCGTATACTGCAGGACAGTAAAAAATGGAAGAAGGGTCGCCTCATTCACCTGCAGCCCACGTATTTAATACAGTTATGTGAAATATCAGGGAATGCACCCGTCCCGTGAGAATTGACGTTTTTGCGACACGACCTTTGAACGGGGTAGTGGTTGGGGTGAGTGGCGAGTTTTGGTGTTAGTATTTGTGATTAGTTGATCAGTAAAAACAGAAACTAAATTATTTTTGTAAATGTAATAGATACAATTAGATTTTCATTAACAAAAAAAAATTAAAATATAATATGATAAAAAAGTTATTGTAAGTCAGGTCACGTACGAAATTTTACAAATGTACTGTCCATTTATAATTGTAATTGCTTAGTTTGAGGTGATTTATTGTATTACACACTTGTAATAGCTTGTCTTATGTATGTTAGTGTTAGGTGACTGATATACCTACTTTATATTTTCTAATTTATTTGTAGAAGTAGTAAAAAAAATTGTTTTTTTTTGCTGCTGAAACCTTTTCAGTGTTAAGCTCGCCTTTTGTAGGTACGTACATGTAGGCTATAGTATCATTTTTGTTTAAAAAAAAATATGCTAATAATTTATATCCACCAAGCACTAACCACAAACACTAAAACGCCAGCAAGCGAGAGTGAATATTACATTTTTTGCACGTTGGTCCGTCCCGGCTACTCGAGGGAAATAAACAAGATTAATTTGAAAATGACGCCATATTTCATGTACAAATTGTTTGCTATGCTATTTTGGAGTAATTTAATCAAATACCGATATGAATGTTCATTTTGCACATCTGATCCAATACTGAACTAGGAGCTGTGCATTATGCGGTTGTATTACGGATCTGTTTGATTGTAAATAGCTTAAGTATTTAAATTTGAATTTTGCGAAAGGAGTTTAGAACTGAATGTGTTGATATTTAAGACGCAAAACAAAAAATATAGGACTTAATTATTTTTTAAAAAGTGAGAAACTTCACTTTTTAGGTTAAACTATTTTTGTGTACATATACATATGTTACATACTGTGTGCGAAGGTGTCTTAATCTTTTTCTGCAAATAAATTAGAAAGAAATATAAGAACTAATTCCGTAATTTTTTTTTAAATCTAAACCATTCCCAGATCCCCTTGAACACACACAAAAAATTTCATCAAAATCGGTCCAGTCGTTTGAGAGAAGTTCAGTGACATACACACTCACAGAAGAATTATATATATACAAATATTATAAAAGCTCAGGAAAGAAATTATTTATTAACTACTATAAAATAACTCGGTAAATTTATAATAAGATACTGCATAATAACAGGTAAATTAAGATATAATGACACAGTATTGCAAATTACGTCCCAAAAAGAGACGAAATCAGTCAATTTCAACCAAACGAGATAAGTTCATTCCCAATCAATCCTTGGCGAAATTATCGTTTATTTCGATAAAGGCTATGTTTAACAAACAATTTTCATACAAAGCATCAGAATAATTAACGCACCCATGCACACTCAGATATTTGTTCGCTCTGAACACATTAACGGAATGAACATCGTTCCCACCGCGGAACTATAACTCAATTTATTTAATGAATGCCATACATTACTGGGTTCTGTTAACAATTCCTCTAAGCTGGAGTGCGCCGGCGGAGCGTCAACAGAATGTCTTCATTCGCGACAACTGTCGGGCGATCGTTCACTTATGCGTACTTGGAAATTACGAAATACAAATTTAGAATTTATAAGGCGACATTGTCGATAGTAAATAGAAAAATGTCACTCTTGTCCTATAAATAAGAATGATTATTGTGTTAAGTTATTTTTTAAGTTTTTGCTTCTTTGAAGAAAAAATACGGGAGTTATTACAGTTTAACAGGTTTTTATTTAATTAAAAAAAATATTTAATTAAAATAGCACAGGGTTGACTGAATTGAATCAACCAGATCAATTTGAATCAACCCTGTGCTTTTTTAGTTAAAAATATTTAATAAAAAAAAACAATTTCTTAATTTGACTTAAACTAAGAAATTATATAATTCATAAATTATATAGATTTTTTAAGAAATTATATATGAAAATACAATACCTACCTATTTCGAGAAAACTATATTGGTATTTATTTTTTCCAACTAAATCGTAAATTGAGACAAGCTAGGTCGCGTCGCTCGCACGCCTCGACGATCGTTGGCCCGCAGTGTACAAAAGACGGATGCACTGTTTGCGCGGGAATAGGAGCCATCTCGACCACGATATTTATTTTATTAATAAATATGTTAATCAGCTAGGTAAGTGCTGCATTATTCATAGGCGGCGGCTCAGTTGACACAGCAACGGATAGCCATGCAAATTCAATCCGAGACACCGCGGAATTATCATAATTTTGACGTTTTTGTATCTGGTACCTGCCGTGGAAGTTTAATCCCAAGTTTGGCAGCACTTTTAGTTCGGGCTCCGTCGGCCATTTGCAATTCAGATAGTGCGAAAAGGCGGGCTCTCAACTTCCGCGGATTTGTTTGAAAAATACACAGGTCCGTAACTCTTTTTTTGCTTTTTAGCGTAACGACAAATTGAATAATGTCGTAAATTCGCTGGCAAGTTCTGCGGTATTCATGAGGGCGCGCTGAAACCTAGAGGTTGCGAAGTTGGCTAAACTTTACCGCTATACAAATAACAGTCTATGTTAGCACATACAGTACGGGGAAAATTCAGAGGACGCCTTAGTAAGGAGGATAGTGTCTTTGAAAATGAAATATATACTTAGTTCAAAAAAGGTTACAACTGTAAGCTTGCAGTTTTACTCGTAATTTATCAGTCAAGCCTTCCAAGAAAGTATAGAAAGAAAGATTTTATATAAATACCTTTATTGCGACAAATACATTTAACACTCAAAGTATTCTTTCAAATTATAGTGAGCTCTATTAAGTAGCCAGTTTCTCAGATTTGTCTTAAACGGATAATAATATTAGTTTCAATTAGTAAGTAACTTCTGATAAAAAACGTGTTAAATTCCAGTGTAAAAATAAGTCGGATTATTGTAACATATAAAACGTACATTAAAATGTTTACAGGTAAACCCCAGTAATTCATTGGTGTCAGGAATCGCTCGCTAAAAGGTAATTCGCATTTTCAAGTAGGAATAATTTTAATGGACGAGATCAAGGGACGACCGTTTACCGATATTACGCATTTTATAGAGCCTTCTGTAGAATGCACGTCAGGGCTGGATCCAGTGACTAGAGTAAAAAATATACTTATATGAATACTATTTGGAGTGATTTTTAATTTATTACGTGCTCCGGAGAGCTTTCTACGCAATCTATGGTTGAAAGATGAGTTTTGGTGACAGTGCCTCAGTTAATCTCGTTACATTCGATCATTCATTCGATGCCAAAATTATCGTCAACTGTAGTGATAAAGCGGAAAAAATATATTGGCATTTTAAAAATCAGAATAAAATCCTATCTAGTACCTTCCACAATAACTGACGGGACAGAGTCAACAATGAAGGATTTTTTAAATTAGAATGAACAATCCTATCGAATTCCACCAACTGACGCCAAATTTTAAAATCAGAACGCATGGTGCTGAAAAATACTATCAACTGACTAAAATTTAACATTAGAACGCATGATCTTTCAGAATACTATCAACTGACTAAAATTTAACATTAGAACGCATGATCTTTCAGAATACTATCAACTGACGAGAAGTTTACAATTAGAACGCATGATCTTACAGAATACTCTCAACTATATCATATAAATCATTTTAAATCAGTATCGTAACTTTTAAAAAACATGGAATTCTACCGCCTTCGTGCTCTCCAAAAATTTTGAAATCAGAATTAGGAAATTTAAAAATGAGATCAGATTCGCGCCATCCCTGGCCATAGAGTATACAGGGTGTTAAACTTAGCCTCCGTCGTAAACGCAGGATTGAAGCCTGCCGATGGCAGTTCCCGCCATGAATTGTCGCCGCCTATTTACGGCCAGTCAAGATGTAGAGTGGGCCATAAACTTTATAGGCCATTTGTACATGCCATATCAAATGGAGACCTTCCATTTAGTTTTAACACGCGTAAGCTGGTTATATTGTGAGTACTGTTAATGCTTGTGGATTGATATTGGAATAATTAAGGCTGTTAATGTTAAAATGGTTATGGAAGTGTATGAAGTTTATGCTTAACAAGCGATCTGGCAGGATAGTCCGGATGGTATAAAATAGTTTTTTTCTATTTATCTTAACTGTCTGTAGTTTTTGAAATGATCGAAAACATACTGTCAATATGGACTGATGTTAGGTAATAATTCAGAGTTGAAAATTTATAGAAATATTAGAATAGTTATGATAATCGGCAGAACAAAATATTTTGTATAAGTGTTGTAGTAGACTGTAATACTTTATACATATTTGTTTTTGCAATACGTATAAGTTAAACTGTTGAAGGTCAGAAAAAAAACAACTTTACATAAATAAAAACAAGTTAACACAAATAAAATGAGAGGAAACAGCCCGGCGACCCGTAAACTTGTTCGTTGCGTATTTTCCAATCATCCCCGTAAGCCAGTGATGCGCTTTATCGATATTTTAGCATTAACGCTATCGATGAAATATAGATATCGATATTTTTATAGTGGCTGTTACGCGGGATTTCGAGTAACGTCATATTTTAATTAAAATATTTGCGCATAAAAAATTATGTTACTTTGCTGCAACTAGGGTAAGTGCACAAGATGGACATTGCGTAATTGTGTATATTTTAAAATGTTGAAATATTAGGCAATTGCGAAGTAAATTTTTTTATATGAAGTAAAATATCAACTACTAGGTGTAAAAAGAAAATAAATAAACATATTTTAATAGCAAACGTTATGTCTATAGACCAACTGAAAAAATTGATATTATATAATGCTAGGGCATTATGATCGCGTTTTTAAACCTTAAATAAATAAATACACTTTCTTCAAAATATAACAAAATTCTCATATAGCAATTGGTTTAAAACGTTTGGAATACATGAGCCTGAACTAGGTCTACTAACTGGTAGGACTACTAACTGTCTTTTAGGCTGAGATACAGGATTACCCAACCTGTATCTCAGCCTAAAAGACATAAACAATAGGCTAGAAAAACAAACTAATAAGCAGTAGTACTGAAATTATTAATACAAAAAAAATAGTTAAAGTGCGAATAAAGTGTTAAGAAAATAAACATAATGATTTATGTTTCATACCGTTACTAAACATCAAATCAATTCCATCACCAGATAGACGTAAAAAACCCCAAGAAAACGGAAAGAAGATTTAAAATGCGGACGTTCTATTTCCAAACGTCGATCGTCTCAACCCTACTGCCAATCAGCGCGCGGACTTATTTCCGTTGCCGCGTTCGCATTTTTTTTCCGAGGCTTGACACGAACAAACTTGGTGCATTCATCACCCAGGGTAGAGCTATGAAAGGTTTATGGCGGCCGTAATATGTTTATATAAGGGATTTGGGTTTTAAGTCGAGTATTATTTCTGTGTTTTGGTGAATATACCTAGGATACTATTAATGAGAAATTTAACTGAAATTTTTGTTGTGATTGGCGCTTTTATAATTTATAATTTTTAACATTAAATTACACATAAAAATCTCGGCGCGTTGGCGTTAATTTCACGATAATATCAAAAACTAGTGAACGGATTTTGTGCGGTTTTCACCAATTGTTAGAGTATTTCAAAAGGAAGACATATATTATTTAAATTACTAAGCAGAACTTAATAGTAATTGAAGAGTTTCGGTAACGACATGCTAAAGCTAAATTATTTTTATTATTATAACTTCATCTGAATTAGCCAGAGAATCCCCAAGATTTTATGGAATTTATTGTCTTTACAATTACCTAGCGTAGTTTTTCTTGAAAAATTTATGTGTGTTTTAAACACGTACTTTAACGGTGAAGGCAAACATCGTGAGGGCAATTGCGTGGTGAATTAAGGCTTATCTCTCTCGCCAAGAGAGAAGTCCCTGTGTCCTGTGTGTGTGTGTGTGTGTGTGTGTGTGTGTAGTGGGAACGTTAATCGGTTGATGATGATGAGCAAGTAGCAAGCAAAGTGTACACAGAAACAAGTAGCCTGAAAATTGCCTAAAAGATCTATTAGTTCGTAGCTCTATGTTATGTACAGGGGATGTTTTAGCAAATGAGCGTCGCGGCAAAGTCGAGGAGGCGCCGCCTGAAAAATTTGGAGCCAACTCACTCACACAGACACAGCTCATTCAGCACTGATATGTACGTGTGCGTATGTTTATATGTATATGAGAACTAGTGTTGTGCTTGTTGTTATAAGCACTTAAAATAACGATGTAAGAGTACCATTTGAGAATTCTTTAAAAAAATATTTCTTGCCGAAAAAGAACAAAGATACACAAGTAAAACTAAGTAACTCTTCCACATTTATAATTTGAAAGAAGTAGAAACATTTCAACTGCCTCAGTGGCTGGGTTCGATTCCCACGGAGGGTCGATGTTTGTATGTGTTCTCCAAGCACTTTTTCCTTGGTGTTTAATATGTATCGAGAATAATAACTATATGTATGTATATTTTGAGTGTATTAAGTTTATCAGATGTATAGTACCCGTTTCAAGCTTAGTGCTTACCACGGGGCTAGATGTTGCCGTGTGGATTGTCAGGCAAAAATTTGTTAACGTAGAAAATATTTATGATGTGCCCAATGAAAACCATTTAACTTAAATATCGGTTAAGGCATCAAAGAGTTATAAATTAATAGCAGACACAGAATTATTTCCTAAACAGCATGTCAAAAATAATTGGCAACCCATAACAGCGAAACTCCAGAGTTTTCCCTTAGAAACCAAAACGGTACGTTTATCAAAACGGTACAAGTTATTTTGAGGAGGTTATTCTGTAATCAAACTTTTAATTGAAGGATTAATACACGGCTTCATCCGCCGGTTTTTGTAACGTTAATAAACCATAACGTACCGCGATACACACGCGGGCTTAATTGCGACCGATATTCGTTTACGATTTGAGTAAGACAAATACCGCTATTTGCAAATAACTTTAATACAAATAGTAATACTCGTGTTTTTGCAGGGATATTTGTTTCTTTGTTTTAGTAGTCAATGTAGTATTTATTACTGTTAAAAATACGAAATATTATAAAAATTGTTTTGAACAAACATTATATAAATGTTGTGCTAAATTTTATTGCTCTAAACTTTTTCAATTATTATTGTTTTTAACAATATTTACAACTTGAAACGTTTTAATGATGTACCTACAACAGTCACATGATGATTAACGAAAGATTTCACTGTTTTTGAGTTTTTATGCTTTGATCATGGCGCTTGCATCAGCGTCGAAATATTGTATTACAAAAATTTTCAATATAGCTTATCTATTATTAATTTAATATGAAGCAAGATGTATTTGTAGTAACATGTTAAAATATATACTTATTTTTTTAAAGAAATTGATGTATGTGGATATACATCGATGTCGATATTATAGTATTTGGATCGAGACATCACTAACGTCAGCTCAAAAGTCCGAGTCGCAGTTCGTGTGTTTCCAGCTAAACTCGCAAACAGTTTAACAAGATTACTTTCGTTTTGTGCAAATATTAAGGCGCTGATTCCACTGAGAACTTGATGATTATTAGGACGACAATTATGTAATAAAATCAAGAGATTTATTATACATACATACATAATTTACGTAACATTTTACTCAAACCCAGCTTAGTGTCAAATTAAGCTGAGATCCGTAAGGACGTAAGGAATGTTTGATTTTTTATATAATATATTCTAGTCTATTGTTTTCATGTCTTCTTGCTTCATTTATGTATATGTCAAAATAAATATAAAGAACTAGTGGCCCGCCCCGGCTTCGCACGGGTTATTATTCAATTATTTTTCCCGGAAATTATTCGATTTTTCTCGTCTTAATATTTTACTAAGATAAGATAAATTACACCCTTGTTTATAAAAACTGGCTAATATAATATCTGAATAGCTGAAACACACAATAAGCCTATATATGCCTTATTTTGCGACTATTATAGAGATAAGCAATGGTGAAAAGCTTTTATAGAACTGTTACTAAACAGATTGAACACTAATTAAGGTTTTTGAATAACGGTTTTTATCGTTCTATCTATACTAATATTATAAAGAGGAAAGGTTTGATTTTTTGTTTGTTTGTTTGTTTGTCTCGAATAGGCTCTGAAACTACTGCACCGATTTAAAAAAATCTTTCACCATTCGAAAGCTACACTATCCCTGAGTGACATAGGCTATATTTAGTTTTCAAAAATAATATGATTCCTTACCAAACTCCGATAATGTAACCCAAGGTGAAAAAAAAGAACCTAAAATCTTTCTTTAATCGCGAATGCTGCGAAAACTATTGAATATATAACAAAGTGATGTATTACAACTTTGTAGAACTTATCATTATCTACAAAAAACTTTGTTACATCATATCTCTAACTATTATAGTTTTGTGACAATAAGCTATTTTTTTGAAAAATTTAACCTTAAATCTTTCTTTAATCGCGAATGCTGCGAAAACTATTGAATAAATAACAAAGTGATGTATTACAACTTTGTAGAACTTATCATTATCTACAAAAAACGTCCAAACATCATATCTCTAACTATTATAGTTTTGTGACAATAAGCGGGGTTAAGATCACGAAATAATCTACCGCGCGGGGTCGGCTCCCTACTGAATGGTCGTGTGCGGAAATAAAAAAATTGTAGCTTATAATATTTTGTCGCTTAGTTAGTAGTTAATAATTCGTTAACAGGTAACTAATCCCATTCAAAAAGTTATTTTCAGAACTAAACCCTAGCATATAGCATAGATATTGTACATATCGTCGGTTGCAGGTTCAATTGGGTTAACCACCAAAACACGTAAAATACAGTTTTTTTGTTTTTTTTTGCTCTTTTGAATAGCATAATAATAGAAATCTAGCTTTAAAAAAATACAGTTACGCTACACATTTTAACTGTGAATTTTGCAGACTTCCGTCGAAATTATGTTGTAACTGAGTAGGTATGTGATCCATTTACATAAGTCGAATTGTTGTATTCCTATCACCGTAGAAGGTTAAGTTGGTGTATGTATCTTGGCAAACCAGCATTGCTCTTACACTAATTCTTAGCTTGAACGAAAAATTATAACAACACATACACCAATATAAAAAAAACTTTCTTCAAAAAACTAACGTTACACCAATTGACCCGAACCAGGCCTGGCGCACTCCGCGCTAAAGCGTCAAAACATACCTACGACGCGCTGCGGACAGTTGGCGGATAGCCGCTCAGGGAGTCACGCGTGTGTTATCTTAGTAACAAATATTAATCTTAACGCGTGCGCCTTTCGCAAGCTTTTTTTAGTTTTTAGTAAAGGTGTAAATGGTACCATGGCGACAAAAAAGCATTTGGGTGTTCAAACACTGATAATAGTAAAGATTTATCATTTTTTGCTCTTCCGAAGGATATCGAAAGTTAAGATATTAAGTATTTATTTTTTTATATTTATTACTAGGTTGTTATTATTGAACCGACCAAATTAAATTTAATTAAGCATTCAATGAGTGATGCGACCGCTATAATATTCACAATGTTATAAGTATTGCTTATTTTTTTATTTTGGCGGAAAAGTTCAAACTCCGTATAAATCGTTCACTGTATGTAGACCTCTCAATACTAGTAACTACTTTCTAATATTATTTAGTCAGATAAAAATATTCTTGTAATGACAACCCTGATGTCGTCAGAAAAGGTAAGGGTTACGCGATAGAAAGAGAAGAAACTTCTAGGTGAATATAACTGTAGGTAACTAGCGTTGTGCTATTTGAATTGAACTTAATTGTGTTGTAGAAAGGGTCGCTATTCCATTAATTGATTTTTTGGAGTGCGTCTTCTGTTCTTATTATGTATTCTGTGCCCGAACCAAGTTTATGTTTGTTGTCGGTTACACCAATTTGAGCATTGCAATCAATAGTATGTTTTCCTTAATCTTTCCTTAACCTTAATCTTCTTATAAATAATAAATCTAAATTTAAAATATAAGAAAAACCCGCGATTCGAATCCTACAATTTCCTTCAAAGTAAAACACCATAATAATGTGTAATGTTCACGCAATGCGCTTTTATTTGATACCCCACTCGAGATTTTTGCAGATTTTCGGTTTTCCTTCCCCACTCTAACCCCGACAATTATTAAACGGCACAACCGATTTTCATGAAACATGTCTAAGAGCACTCGCGCCAAACTCACCTTTTAAACAAAAAAAACTAAGTTGAAATCGCTTCATCCGTTCGGGAGCTATGATGTCCCAGACAGCCCGTCAATGACACCCCTTTTTTTTTGTCGGGGGTTAAAAATGAATCGCAAAATGTGTTGCTAAGCGCATAACTCAACAACGCCTATACCAATTTAGCCAATTTATTTTTTTAAATATTTGTTGTAGTTTAAGGATAGATTTTACGGCGAGAAAAATTCGAATAATTTTGAAACAATTTTGAATAATTACCCGTGCAAAGCCGGGGCGTGCTGCTAGTTAACCTATAAAACAAGTCTGGTCACTGTTGTCTGAAAGAAGTTGCTTTGAGCAATAAGACTGCCCATTACGCGTTCTAGGTTTAGTTTTTATTTTCTTATTGTATTGTTTCTTTGTATGGTGCGTGATAAAACAAATTCTATCTATATATTTAAGTCTGATATAAGTGAAATATTTTTATGAATTCGGGTTAAAGTTAAACAAAGTGTTGCACATTAAGATGTTAAACTTTACAAGCACACCCCTACTAAATTAACGCAAAAGGTACAAACATTCCTTGAGTACACGCCAAATAATTTACCCCGGGTACATTCTACCCAGGTAAAATACGAGCTGGGCCTGTTGGACCCTTGTATGGACCTTGTAACACCTGTCTGGGTCTTATCTTGAGTTTCAGACACTGATAGCTACAATAAACTTAGTCGTATTGTTTCACCTGTTTCATTGTAGTGTTTCAACCGACATAATTGCTCGAAACTAACGTTTTTTACCTGAAACAAATGAAAAAAATAATTAGTTAATTATATTTACACATTAGGTTGGTTTCGCTACATTCAACATCTGAGAACTTTGAAGAGTTTGTTAGACATGTGACACTAAACCGCATTTGGCCTGCGTGATGAATTAAGGTCTAATCTCTCTCGTCAAGAGAGAAGACTCGGTGTCCCAGCAGTGGGAACGTTAATAGGATAATGATGATGACGATGACATAAAACATAGTAGCTCATTTGTACTAAATTAAATAATATACAACAAACCTTAAATATATTATAAATAATCGTAAATTATGAGACTACATTTGTTAAGGTAAAAAGCTAATGAATAAAGATTTTAGCAAACATAAAAATGTGAGTAAAAAATATTAAAAAATCTAGTATGACTGAAAAAGGCTTATATTTACATATTTTTTTAGAAGTGAATTATGATTCAGTAAACTTGCGAGCATTCAGAAGGTTGAAGCTTGCTTTTTTATGCCGGTTTCCTCAATATTTCGCTTACTCTTTACCGTTAACACGCGTTTAAAGCGAGCATACTTTATTCAAGAAGAAAAATCAAGAGTTGTGCGGCGGGGTTGGAACCCACGACCATCAGAATGAAAGGGAGTATGCTCCCACTAAGCCTAAACGGCCTTTAACTTGAATAGAACAATAACACAACTTATTCGCTTAATAGCTTATATCTTTATCAAAAGCTAGATGACTAAATGTTAAAATGTAGAGAGTAAAATGTATATAATCATAAACTTTTGTTAATTTATGTCGTACAATTTTTTTGGGATTGCTAAATAACGCGCACACAAAATTACAAAAATGCTAAATATACTAAACGCAGATCGCTGACTATCACTCGCTCGCAAGTTTAGCTCTAAATTCTCATAGCATTAGAAAGGCAAAGAAAAATAATTTTGTTGGCCATTACGGGCGCTTACGAGGACTTTAACATTATTAAATCCAGTCGACGTAATGTTATGAAAACGAGATCTGAATTACATTTTAGCGAAGCGTTTTTTATATTTGATCAGTAAATAGAACTGGATATGGCTCAAACTGAAAAGATTATGTTCGGTTTTTATGTGTATTCTGGGTTATTTTTAATGGGTTTTGGGAATTTTAGTGCAAATATGTTTACTTAAATTTTATGATATTATTTTGTGTATTTATTGTGTGGTTTGGAAACCACGAATGGAGATCCATGTGTTGTTTGTACCTAGCAATGGACACTGTATATTGACTCTAACCTTTATTTATATCGCATGTATTAACGAAATCAAAAATTTGTTAAAAGGGGGTGATTTGTGGTTCTATGTATGCTCTGAAATTATTTTCATACCTGTGTAAGTCATTGATATTTCAGTCGTAGAACATTGTTGGAATATATAACTCATAACAAAATTTACATAATAGTAATTAATTATGTATTTTTATACCTATCTATGTGTTGTGCAATAACACTAGTTATGGACTGATTGATAGTGTACCCGCAGTCTTTACCAATATCTTAATTTATTCGTTCACCTAGTTGGTGAAAAAGAGATATATATATATAGAGAGAGAGACCGAGAGAGAGAGAAAACATTTATTGACACAGCACAAACACTTAACAAATTGAAGTTTTACGTTATGATATATGACAGTCAACTGTCTTCTTACTATATAGACTTTAATATTAACCTTTCATTGAAACAAGCTGATAAAATGAAGCTCCAATAAAAACTAATAAAGTGGTAAACGTGAGCGATGTTTTAAGCACCTCAGCATACAACGCGCGGCATATCGGCAAACAAATTATACCGTACAAGCAAACGCGGCAATGAACGCGTTATTTTTAAGGAAAGATAATACTCAAGTTACTTTTAGATGACAACGTATATGCTCACATATTATTTATTAACTAGCGCACTGGCAGAGTGTAACATAGGCATTTTGGCAATGTAATTTTTATACATAAGTTAAATGACTTAATTTTATGCGCTGATTCTAAGGACATAAATGTTTTAAATTTGACTTTGACTCTTATATTTGCAATATAATTCTTTCAATATAGTGATTAGAATTTATATTTAAGACACTGTCAAATATTTAACATAAGATAAGAAAAATATTCTTTATTGCACACATAATTAAAACACAAGACAATAAATAAGCGCTTAAGACTATGTGACATATTGTATACAATATGAGTATAAACCTGTTATATTATTTATAGAAACTCTGATCAAAATGTATTTGAGACTTAACCCATAAATACATAATGAGGAGTAATTTAATTTCATATATCATAGCCATAATAATAAATCATTACGAAAACAAAATTCACCGTTTCCATTTAAGCATAGTTATAACTTCAATAATTAATCAACAAAATTATAGCTTCACTAATAGCCATTGATAGCCGCAGCACAATATATTAACATTAAACACAATTAAAAATACCCGTTCATTATAATATATTTAATTCATACGCACCGATGACTACTAATTAGCATTTTAATTACCCAATAAATTAATTTATTAAAAATTCATTTATAAAATGGCCGACTACCCTCATTGGATCGTTTAGTTGTAAATGAGTGTGGAGTAGCCGTTAATTTGGTTAATGCTGTGTGCTCGATGTAACTCATGGATTAAGCCGTCGCGGGTAAGTGTGCTGTGAGCTTTATAATACTCTGACTTATGTCTATGTAAATTAGACGATGGGACAAAAATAGGGGTTTGTGTGGTTTTCGGTTCTTTTAATTACGACATAACTAACACTGATTTAAAAATGTAACATTTTCTTGATCACGTGACTGATGATACTTTCCAAAATGGCGTTGGTATGCCTGCCTGAGTGTCGTTAAGAAGTAGTGAAAAGCTATATAAATCCAATCACTTCTATAGCAGATTATCGGCTGTTGTAAAACGCGCGGCATGTTGGATGCAACCGTTTTTCGCGCACATTTTGCAATTTGATGCGATTTTTTTTTATGTAATACATTGTTATATTAATGTAGTTGGATTTAAGTAATGTAGTGCGGTATTATTTTAAATGTTAAAATTAATTAAAAATATAACAAAATCAGTCAAATAGTCTATTTTGAAAACAACTGCCTCTGCAGCTATTAATCGAGATTTGTCCATAACATACTACTTACATAAACACAAAACAATGTATAAACAGATACTAAAAGCTACGTTTTTTATATTCAACAGACATTAATTATTAAAGCGCACCGAAGTATTCATGGCACCATTGCCGGCAGCGAAGGGTTAAAACAGCATCTTGGAAAGCACCCAAAGTATCCCATCACAAGGAAATAAACTCATAACAATACGTAAACGAATGCTAACACTCACAAAATGAAAACAGGGGCAAAATTACCAAGAAAGGGGAGGTTCGGCCAAAAATATAACGTGGATAAACACGTTTAAAGGTACTGTTGGCTCCACAAAGAAAACACTTATACCAGCCGGGGTTAAGGGTAGCACGGGGAAGTCAATCGAAATTTTTACAAACATTTTCTGCGGAATAATATCTTGAGAATATTTTGCTTGGCTTAGAGCGAATTATTGGTTTATGTAGCGTTTGTTTTTTTAAAGCGTGCGAGGGATGGGAGATGTTCCGTGCTTTTAGAAGAAGGTTGTATTACAAAGTTTGTTTAGTTTTAAAATAGACGATGTGTAACTATAAAGTTGGGGACATAACTGTTTTATGGTTAGTATTTTATATTAGTGTTTCTTTTCTTTCTTTCTTTCTTTTCTGAAACCTTAAATCCTTCCATGGACGAATAGCCTAAGGCCTGGCCACAGTGCGCGCGAATAGCGGATAAACGTAGCTAAATGAAGGCAAGACATTTACTAATTCGTAATAGAATTCCAGCTTGTTAGCGCACACGCGCCGTGAATACAGTCTCGTACGTGGCTTAGGGCGTGGCGCGAGTTTGAGCTAGTAGCGGGTGTCTGATTTATAGAAAAAAAAGGTTAGTGAATGATACCAGATTTGGACCATTTTAGGCCGCCTTAAAAAAAACTATATTATATAATAAATATATTTTGTATTGCTGAATAATCCAACATATGGGAGCCCTTTTTAATACCCCTGGTTGAATTGCTAAAGAAAAAAGTTTTTAAGGTATTACTTGCAATGTTATTAAGTTAAGATAAAGTATATAATTATTATATATAATATACTTAGCCGGCTACAGTGACCTTTTTCTAGCTCTGTCATGATGAATGTTTGGATCTTATGTGGCTTTTGTACCTAGTTTTAGCGACAAACGTAAGATAAAGCTACCCAGGGTAATGCTACATTAGGGCAGAGCGAGATCGTGACAGTGTGGAAGAAGGACAGAAATAGCTACGCATTTTGACATAAACAGCTAAAAATGTGGCAAAAATGCTTCACCAACGACGTCATAACAAATTAGCAATAAGTAGCTGAGCAATTTTAATCCCGAGTCCAACACCATAGCGCGCCATCGCGTGCCAATGGACAAAATAAACACACAGTTATAAATGCACTTGAATTATAAAACAGGTAGTGTAAATAAACCTTGTTTATTGTTAATTATCGTTGTCATATCGCCCCGGGCCGTTAAACGGATTATCAACGGAGGCTGCCGTTTCAACGTGTCATTTCAAACGACGTCATATGCGCAGGTTGTGTGTAATTAGCGCTTTTTTCACGTTTAAGATCATTTATTAATTAACCCCCGACCAAAAAAGATGGGTGTTATAAATTTGACGTGTCTGTCTGTGTGCCTGTCTGTGTGTTTGTCTGTCTGGGACATCATAGCTCCCAAAATGGATGGCGCGATTTCAGTTTTGTATTAAAGGTGAGTTTGGCGCGAGTATTCTTAGACATGTTTTAAGAAAATCGGTTGTGCGGTTTAAATGTTATGGGGGTGAGAGAGGGGGAGGAAAACCGAAAATCTGCAAATATACTAGTGTGGGGTATCAAATGAAAGCGCATCGCGTGCACATTACAAAATATTATGGTGTTTAATTTTTAAGGAAATTAAGGCATTGGATTCGGGGTTTTTATAAAATTATAAATTTAGGTTAATCTTAAAAACTACATTCACTTACAAGAGAAATATATATTAGATGTCTAGTACCCGTTACACAAGCTTAGAGCTTACCACGGGGCTAAATGTTGCTGTGTGGATTGTCTAGAAATATTTATTTAATTTGACGTTCACATACATAATAAGTAAACGAGTTTACAAGGCTTAGGTAAAACCAAAACTAAACAATTTTTACTGGCAGAACACTTTTAAGTTAACATATTGTAGATATATAAAAATGAATCGCAAAACGTGTTGCTAAGCGCATAACTCAATAACGCCTGGACTGCCACATCTTGTACAGGATCAACATGAAATTGTATTATTTGCTGATGATACTTCACTTCTTTTTAAAATAGATCGTCGCACTAATAACTTTGACAAGGTAAATAATGCAATTTCTAAAGTAGTCCATTGGTTTGAATCCAATAATCTATTATTGAATGAAAATAAAACTAAATGTATTCGATTTTCACTACCTAATGTAAAACAAGGTTCTGTAGATATTATAATAAAGGGCGACAATTTAGAGCTCGTTGAAAATACTGTATTCCTAGGTATAACTTTAGATAGCAAGCTTCAATGGGACCCTCATATAGATAAATTGTCGAAAAGGCTCAGTTCTGCTGCTTTCGCAGTCAAAAAAATTAGAGTTTTAACTAATATTGCAACATCTAGACTGGTCTACTTTAGTTACTTCCATAGCATTATGTCATACGGTATTTTGCTGTGGGGGAGTGCTGGAGTAGGACGCATAAATACCATATTTGTACTGCAGAAAAGGGCTGTTCGTGCTATCTATAATATGGGTCCCCGAGATTCGCTACGTGATAAATTCAAAGAAATAAACATATTGACCGTCATTTGTCAATATATTTATGAAGCCATTATGTATACGCATAAAAATATTAATTTGTTTACAAAAAATAGTGATAAACACAATGTAAATACAAGAAATAAATATAAACTCGCTTTGCCCACCACTAGGCTGCATAAGGTTAATGTATCATTTAAAGGGCAATGTATACGCTTCTACAACAATATTCCCAAAGAATTGCAACAGTTGTCAATTACTAAATTTAAGAAAATTGTAAAAAACAATCTTTGTAAAAAAGCTTATTATAATATATCAGATTACCTTGAGGACAAAACTGCTTGGGACGGAATCTGCTCCAACACAAAATCAAAAACAAGACTAACAAACAAATAATGATTGTAAAGTTTCAATACAAAAATGAGCTAGAGTTTCTAATCGCTTCTTTGCTCTAGTGTAAAAAAAGTGAAGCGACCAGATACCATAAATTTATTTCCTACTTATCTTTAAGCACCTATGACCTATATGTTTTTTTGTAATCTATTTTGACGTGTCTAACTTTTGTAAAACCAAACTATGGAAATAAATAATTTTGTATCTTGTATCTTGTATCTAATTTGGCCATTTTTTTTAATGTTCGTTGGAGTTTAAGGATGGTTTTTACGCCGAAAAAAATATTTTTTGCCGGGAAAACAATTTTTAATACCAAATTACCCGAGCGAAGCCGGGGCGGGCCGCTAGTTAACAATAAAGCAACCAAGAAGACCTATTAATACCTAAGAAGTTAGTACTCATTTCTCAAACTAAAATTAAGTGCCAACTCGAAAGTTAATAAGCAATTATTGAGGTCAGATTGTTGGGCTTGGATTTTATCGTTTATAATCTAAAATAATGTGAGTGGAGGAATGGTTATAAATCAGTTTTATTTGCTCAAAGAATATAAACAAACAGTGTTTGCAAAGTAAAACCGACTTAAGTTTAGAATTTGATTCCATCACGAACAGAACATCTTTAAGTTATGTGCCCGATGACCAAAAGAAGACCTACTAAGCTGACCTTTAGTGAACCATGAGTTGTCATTTTATCTAATGTTAATTGACAAATAAAGATAAAAGTTTAGCTGTGAAAAATCTGTCAAATGTTGTTAACTGTTGTAAATTTACAGCAGATAAAATGGCAACTCATGGTAAGGCTCCTTACGTCATTAAAAGGAAACTAGCTTGAACGCCACGATGTTGCCCGTGTATGATGGATTTTCCCGCGAACAATGAATTTCCATGTGTAAAAGCCTATAGCATTTCTCAATAAATGGGCTATTCAACACTGGATAAATTATTCAAATTTGACATGAAGTTTCTGAGATTAACGCTTTTAAACAAACTGAAAAGTTTGTTTGAAAGCGCTTTATAATATTTGTATAGATACTTACGACTCACATAGAAGTAAAATTTCACATTACTGTAACAACTAATGTAGAAATAATTTATTTAGTGTACCTAATAGGAGCAGACTTTATATGCTTGCATGCAATGTTTCTAGCACCTGCAATTAAATTTGTGAGAATCAATAAATTTGTCAAAAAAGCAAAAACCTTATATGTACCTACTAATCTCTTAAAGTTTATTTCTATTCTACAGTTTTGCCCTCAATAGCCATATTCATAAATTCTAATATTAGATATCGTTAGGTAAAAACGTTTTTATTAGAATACCATTTTATCACACCGAGTCACGGCAACTTGTTAATTATTGAGTTATAATTTTATAGGGCTATTTTACGTTCCTCATTTAGTAAATTATGTTGAGTGGTATAAATCATTTTGCTATAGCTTCGTGTTGAGTTTCTGAAATAATGAGTTATTAATTTACTGAGCACTGGCCACACCACACGAAAAGCGAAATATTTACACCATAGAGTTTACGTTACTGAATTGAAACCTCATTTTACAGTTTGGGTAGCTAGCTCGCTAGTTACCTAACCTAAAAATTGTTTGAAGATTGTAGAGTAGGTTAGAATCTTAGAATATCTATAGATACTCTAAGGTTAGAAATAAATAAACTTAATTATTAAGAAATGCCCATGAAGAAGTTTCTACAAGCATTGTCGGAATATTTGTTTAATTAAAAAAAATTTTGCTTATTCAATTTATTACTAAATAAAATAGTACCTAAATGTGCTCGTATCATTGCCATTTAAATTCACTGATTTAGGTCTTGCAAATAGTTTTATTGTGATGTTCGCAAATCAAATAAAACACATTGTTTGAACTTATTTATATTAATTTTCTGAATAAACAATTAAAATTCACTATCTGTCGCTGTAATTCCAGCAATCCTCAATTATGCAGGCAACTGGTGGTCGATTCTCAGATGTACGAAATAAATTAAATGTCGCATGGCAGGTTTTTTCGATTCGAGATGGAACCATCACAACGGGCGACATTTAAAAGCTCTTTTTGTTAATTATCAATGCGATTTCGGTTATTTTTTGGACAACCAAAATGCGAAAACATGAGAGTAATTATATATACGTCAGCTATATTTCCAAAGATTTTCGAAATAATCGTGACTGATAACATGATGCATTGAAGAATGAATGTAGTATTGGAGCTTTAAAAAAAAATGTAATCAAACGATTACATTTTTTTTTTCAATCGTAATCTGATTTGTTAAATCATTACAAAACAATGAAACAAAAATTCAATTTAACTATGTTTCTGCATTGCCGGCAGGCGGACTTCATAACAGCCTGGTTGCTTGGAAGAATTGGATGATAAGTCTAAATTTTGTATGGTCGTGGATGATCATGTACTTGCTCTAGGGTATATATACCCACAAAACATATAGTCACAGAGTGTTAAAAACATTATTATGTTTGTGTTATAATTGTGTGCGCAATAAAGAATTATTCTTATTTATCGCCTAGTTCAATGCAAATGCACGACACTCACATCAAAAGGCTCACCGCACTTTCGCATCAGATCTGTCCACAAAGGACATCAACATGGGGAATCATTATACATTCATAGCTGGCTGGCTGCGAAAGATCCAGACAGCCTGGGATGCAAGCAGCCGCGCCTCCGCGTTTACCGCAGCGTGATAATATAATGACCTGCAAACGGCTCTGCCTTTCAAACCCTCGCTTTGTTCCACAATGGCCGCTTGCGGAATGCCAAAGAACTCAATAACATCTTTAACTACTGCGAAAAGTTCCATTTAACCTTTCCAGGTACTCAATTCCTACTCATTTTTTGAGCTTTCATTCACGGCTCTAGGTATTTAGTGCAATCAGTGTTTGTATAGTCCCCTCTATCGAAAGTAAAAGGTGAGAAGTTATTTACTCTGGACTTTATTCTTCATATTTTCTTATTAATCATTAATTTAATTCTAAAATAGTTTATTGAAACGTCCAGGACGACTGAAGACATTATGAAACAGTTAAAATGTTGGCAGAAAAAGGAGAAACTCGCGCGGGAAACGGGAAACGTGGCTAAACTGCAGTTGGAATATTTTAGCAAAAAAACCTTGCAGCTGCAAACGCTCCAAACAATTCCAAACTAGCGGAAATAAAGTCCTGCGTTACGCGCCACATTCTACATTCTAACCATTATTTTTCAACGCGGCTCATTCGAAATTGTACGATTGTCACCATTTAAAATATCTTCCTATTTACAAAATGATAAGTCGCGAATTCCGAGATTAAAGCTGAACCGGCGAATAATAATAGACGAAACGGTACCCCTCGCTTACATTACCGGGCGTTTTACTCCCGCGGATAAATTACACAGTTATGAATAAATTTCGCATAAAACTCGGAACTGCACCTTTACATGATGAAAGAGATGGTGGTATACCTTAGGTGGGCGGTCGGACAGGGACAGACGGCGTGCCAAGTCGTAATCCGAAAATTTCATTAAGAAGTCAGGCTATCCGAACAGTTTGCTGATATCTAGAATATTCGGGCGTACTTATTAAGACGAGGACGGAAATTTCTTCCATTCCCTCGGTTGATTTTAATATAGTGAGCCTTTCAGAGATGAAATTATGCGAGATATCGACGAGTAAGTTTTTGAATAATTTCCGGTTTTCCGATGAGTTGCCAGCACTTGATTAACGAGTTTTCGTTTGCCGTACTCCGACTGCCGGTTGTTCATTGGCAAATGTTTTATTACCGGACGAAAATAGCTAAAAAAATACAAGATGCTTTTGTGGAGGCAGTTTCATTAAAATTCAAGCCTTCATCATTTTTACGGGGGAAACGGGGAATCACTCGCAAGATTCCGGGGAATTACATCACGTAACAGGGGCCCATTAATTACGGTTATATCGCAAATTTGGGTTAATCAAAAAAATTCTGTGTGACTTTTGAGGGTTTCGTGGACCCCACGTCATTAGCGGCGGCCGAATTTGGGCGAGAGGAGTTCTGGAGACGGCTAAGTTGATTTTCGAATTTAATTGAATTAACAATTAAAACCTCTGTTTATTTTTTCGGGCTGGCAACTTGTAATTCTGACGCCAGTTTGCGTTTCCTATCGAGACGTGTTTGTTTGGGGAGGTTGTAATTAGATAAAGTGCGTTCTGTTTTGATTTTGCCTCTACCTGCCGCGGACTGCGTATGTGGAATTAGCAAATCAAATTACTTTCCGTTGCCTTGACTTATTCTGTGCAAAATTTAAGAAAGGTAATGGGATTTCAACGTTTTGTAAGTTTATTATGGCTTGAAACTGAACTGAAAATGTTGTCAACCGCATGTCAAAATTTTCGTTTAATTTATAAAAGGCTTTTAAATTATTCACCTGAATAATTAAAATTGGCTCTACTAAGAAACAAACAAGATCCATTACCCAAATCCTGCAAAGGCGTCATTATTTCAGTATCTTTCACTTTAGATCTATATAAATATGCTTTGATTGCAGCGCTGCATAAGCTCGTTACGGCATCACCATAGTAATTCCCTCAGTCCGTATTATCAGTAGATAAGGTTGCTTTCCGTTTGTATTTGAACCCTTTCTCTAATATGACGATGAAAGGTTTGAAATGTTGCTTCTTTTTTCATTTCAGTGGTTCGAGTGCCGTTTGATATGTTAATTCGGTAATAGGATGGGATGGGTCCGTGTGCGTGCATTTTTGTATTACATTTTCATCTCGTTATTGATTTGGGATGGTTTAACTTATAGCTACCTGGTTATTAAATGAGCGGTTTGTATGGTAGGGTGGATGACTAAAAAATATGTTTAGTTATTTTTTTATAAAAATTGCCAGTAGCCCGACGTGATAAACTGAGAACGGAGAACTTTTAATGGAGATTTTCGCGGTATCAGTTATTTTCCTGCGATTGAATGATGACATATTTACAAAACAAATGTAACTCAAATGCGATAAAATATTTATTTATTTATTTTAAATATAATAACACAAAAATGAAGAAAACTAATTGTTGGGACATCAGAGAAAAGAGTTTAGTTATGGTTGAACACCGCACACGATTTATTTAGAAAATACAATGAATAATGGAAAGACGTCTTAATGAACCGCGATGGTAATGTGGACTGCATATCGCGACCGGCGGTCCCACGGTCACAGAAATGCTGAATTGCATTTCTGTATATTATACTTATTGCACAAACCGTACACTTATTTTAACGCCGACCAATTCATAAAAATAATAAATTGATATAATCTCATCTTATCACATGTACAAAGCCGGGGTCACAAATTACTAAATAGAGGTGTATGTTTGTCCCTAAAAAGCGGGGCCTTTTTAAATTTCCATTCCGATTTCCCGAAGTTAGACCGTGTTCCTAACGACAAAAATTATGAGCGGAATTGGGTAACCGATGGTGTTATAATGAAGTGCTGAACTTTCAGGTCGTGTATGTTCCAAAATCCGGGGAGGCAATTACCCCCTGAAGTTTTTGCTGGACGAATTTGAACTCTATTGTTGGGTATATAGAGTTAACGGTATTGTTCTGGGGTACTCTGGACGCTTTAGATTTGATATTGCATGTTTTTGGCGTTTTTGAGGTTAGGTTAGGTTTGGACTGGAGTGGTTTTAAGGTATAGTGTTTTAGTAGTGGTTTTAGTCTTTCGTGATATTTGAAGCTGCGTATGTACGTCAAGTACTCAATACTTGATGTACCTACGTAGCTTTAGTAAACATATAAGAATCATTCTGCTAAAAAGTTATCCCAGATATACATATCACTTGCTCAGTCTGTTCTAGGGTATTGTATACCGATATGGGGGGGAGCGACAAAGAGTAAATTTATTGAGCTTGAAAGGGCACAACGCTCTCTGATTAAAGTGATGCTGTTCAAACCCTTTGGTTATTCAACAGAAAAACTATATTTAGAGGCGGATCTATTAAGCGTGAGAAAACTATATATATTGCAGTTAGTTCTAAGAGTACAGAAGTCACTAGTATTTAACGCTGAATTAATGAAATCAAATAACAGGCGAAAAAAGAATCCGGTATTAATTCCATCTGTGAAAACTACATTTGCTAAGAGACAATATGTTAGGCAGGCAGCAAATATTTATAATAATGTTAATAAAGTGCTAAATCTATATCCTCTTAATCTATTTGACTGCAACAAAACTGTATCTTTGTGGCTTAGGTCACAAAATTATGTAATTATAGAGAATATTGTACAAACTATGAGGTTGTAGGAAATTTATTATTTATTGTTATGTTTATTTTGATTCTGTTGTTTTAAGTTCTACTAAGTTTAAGTTATATTTATTTTCTTATTAAAATTATTATGTCATAATGCAGTAGATATGTAGTTTAGTTATGCTGATTGTTAAGAGCGATTCCTCCTAACACAAGCAAACCTTATTGCTTAAAAGGAGAAATCAACCCTGTACCTACTACATAAGAATGTGAAACGCAATAAAATTTTTATTTTTATTTTTTTTTTATTTTTATTTTTTATCATTTTAATCGATACATCTCGAAAAAAGGTGGTTTTCAGGAAAGAAGTTATATCGTGAATGCAACGTACTCCTACCGATGAAGAGGCTCTTGAAATGGAATCGGAACCTTTCGTCTGGTATTTATATAATTGACTATAAAATAAATTCTTTATGTGTTTTACAAAGTGATAGTCCCCACTTTCATGTAGACTTTTTGATTCCTCTTAATTTTTTCTTCACAAATTGATATATTTGATATTATGAATGTCATAATTTCAGTCGGAGAGCGTCCACTGATGGATGTCGGAATCATAGATATTAAGTTGTTTCTGTTGAAAGCCGCCAGCATTCTGTCTAGTTGACTGTCTCTGCTAGTGACACCATCTGCGCTCAGTTTCGCGTAATATCCTCTATTGAACAACTACTGCTACAGTGCAGCGTGGTAGCTAGTGGTGCTATCTGTGTTAAGTTTCGTGTAATATCCTCTTTTGAAAACTACTGCTACAGTGCAGTAATGGTAGCTCACTAGCACCACTGTGCTATATGTGTTAAGTTTCGTGTTATATCCTCTTTTGAACAACTACTGCTACAGTGCAGTGTGGTGGCTAGTAGCGCTTTCTGGTCTAAGTTTTGCTTAAGATCCTCTATTGGACAACTACTGCTACAGTGCAACACACCCTTTACCCCAGTGATATAGTGGCAGGAACCATCGGCGCTGGTAATGCGGCCGTATATAGGCCCTCTATAGGACCTCTATAGTTTTAATCTTCTTTATGGCTGACCCTTTGCTAGTTTCGACCCCATTACACAGTTTGAATGCCTTTTGGACGATGGGATGTTATATTTTCATTTTGAGCCCCGGTTTATGGAGCTTGGGTAATGCTAGTTAGATTTTCGGAGGGTTTTATTCATTGATTAGGAAATCTATACTAATATTAATAATCAAGACTTTTTTTTGTTTGTTTTACTGTTTGCTTGAACGCTCTAATCTCAGGAATTTCTGGTTAGATGTCTTTAATTTGTTTAGTATTAGAAAACTCATTTATAGAGGCTAGAAATAAATAAAGACATTTTTTTTTTTTTTGTAGATTACTTTTTTACCGCGACAAATATAGTTGTTGCCGCGGTAATATCCATACAACGAAGGCAACACCGTGGCGTGAAGAGCCAATTTGTAAAATTAAATAGTAATGGAAAGTTTATGTTTCAAACAACACATGACAGATTAATATGAATTCCTTTGAAATAGTAAGTTTTAATTAACTATGTGGAGTGCCGTGTATATAAGCTTGGATCTAGATTGAATAAAATATTCAAATTAAGACGCTGCCTGCTATTTTTTAAACAAAATACAAGATTGTGGACTATTTATTATAATTAAAAAATGGTCAAGTTTTTTATAGTTTTTCTAGACCGTCCTTAAGCCATTGTGATAAGCATAATAACTTGAAAAGTGATATGAATAAAACAATAAAAACAAAATACTTAATATAATAGACATACATAAATAGATGTTTTTATATTTTATAAATTTATTTATACTTTGTGCACAAAAAACAATGTACAGAGGAGGACTTAATGCTAGAAGCATTCTCTAACAGTCATCCTGGGCGTGCAAGAAAATAAAATTTTTATAATACCTATTGAATAACCAGACCAAGGAGAAAGTGACCCTCAGCGGGAACCAGGAATCGGGTATTATAAATACGTTTTTAAACAAATTTATAGCATAGGCATAGTAATAGGTGATACCACTGATTAAATCGTCATTCTCATCATCGTCATTAACATCGTTTGCAGCCAAGCCCGCGTTCAAGCCATAATATGGCTATAAATATTATTTAAGCCTGAGCTATATCATATGCTTGAGAATGCTAAGAACAGCTGAGCTATAAGCGCTTAGCAGGCGGGTACAATGAGGGATGATTTTTCAAAGCTGTTGGTTGCGACGCAAACGTAAGCATGGCAATTAATTTGGGCGATGTCTTCTTGCTTGAGTGTGGTTTAAGCGAGAATATTACTTAAAGTTGAATTTTACGATCCGTTAAGGTAAGAAGTTAAAGAAGTTAACTAACTATAAAAATTATATAATATGAGTGTCAAAAATATAATCCTACAATACAATACAATACCAAAATTCTTTATTGCAACACCACAATATAGGAACATACATAGTAGATACATATTACATACAGTGACACAATGGGCGACCTTATCACTAATAGCGACCTCTTCCAGGCAACCTATGGATACCTGCTTATGTTATAAACGCGAAAGTTTGTCAGAATGTTAATGTGTTTGTTGCTCGTTCAAGCAAAATCTACGAGGGGGATGCAGGCCGCTATGATTGAGGCCCATGTCCAGCAGTGGACTTCCAACGGCTGAAGTGATGAGACAGCTTGAAAAAAGTTATAGAAATAATCTCGAATAACTCTGACGAATTATTTTTCTGTATTTTGCAGGAAATAAAGTCCTAAGGACTGCGTTAATTATGTAATATTTTCTTTTGTTTTCAATAAACGAGTGATTGATTGGTTAATTAATTGACTGGGACCATTGTGCAAGCATAAGGTTACACAAAAAACACTCGGTAAAATACCTATCTGCTTATTAAATCGCTTCAGCCTACGACTCAAGCCACAGCCCTAACAAACTGGGGTAAACAGTGATACATTAATCTTTGGCTCACGCAAAAAGAATCGTGTGGATTACAAGCTGACGCGGGCGGCTTCTCTCGCTAATCTCATCGAATAAACAGACAGATAGGTAATCACAGCTAACAATGTGTATATATTGATGCGAAGGAATTATTCAATTTCTGGTCTAGTAGTGTAGTGGGTGCAGGCTTCATTTGCTATGGAGGTAGTACAAGTTATTCCAGTGTAGTTCCCAAATTTGCTGTAATAATAATCTAAATAAAAAAAAGACGATTTAAGCATCGGCCTTAGTTCCCTTAAAAGTAAAAAGTCTTACTATTTTGTGATGTGCACGTGATTTCATTTCACTTTTAAACCGGCTAACCGATTTTTAGCGATTTTGAGAACACTTGCGAGAAAATCACCTTTCCATGCTGATGCCACAGAAAGACAGGCGTCAAACATAAAACAACACTCTTTTTGCGTCGGGGGCTAAAAAGACCTTTTACCTACGAACCAAAGAAAAAGAGGCGGAACTTACTTTTCGGAAAACCGGCCTGACAGTACACCTACAACATTTTTATCCTTCCATCTTAATAGCGGACGTCTGACGCTACGCTTTCCCATGCGGTCGTGCAAGCACTTTTCAGTTTCTACGGTTCCATCCGTTCTATAGGTTGGTTATTTTATCAGAGTGAATTTAAAAGCGCTGCATGCACTTAGTATGCAAGCGTTAAGTAAATTTAGCAGTTTACCTTATTACGAGTATTTTTAGTAAAACTACTTATTTTAGTTAAAGTCACTGTAAAACACTATATATTTTTTAAATGGCAAGTATATTATGCATATTATTTGCTATTAGGAAGTTTGAGCGGTCACGAAAGGACTTTGACTGGAAGTTTATTCCAGTCAAAACTATAAAGAGGTTGAATTTATTTTTAATAAGCAAAAAGGTTGAGCAAGATTGGTTTCAATTCAAATAAAGAAATCACCACAATATTTTAAACAGACCTAACATGTGTGGAACAATATTAAAATTCCAAATTTAAAAATAGAACACGGAAACATAACAATGCCTGTCCATCTAAATACCTACATAAAACTACCGATATGCAAAAAAGGTTCATAAAAATAGTTCTACATTCAAATACCAGCCGATATTTTAGGAAAACAAACATAAAAAATTACATTCGAAATTTAAAATACGAGTATATTACTGATAATGTTGCGTACTTCCAAATACTCTAAGTAAATCTATGTACTGTGTAATTTCTGTAATCAGTTGAATAGGACTTGTACGTTCCGTTCTTGATAAGCATCGTAGGTCCCCGGAGCGCTTTGTCATTGTACCACGAGAGCACAGACCGGGGAATCTTAACTAGATCACTAATTTATTAGTTTGGTTTATAATTTATTCAAAGTAAAAGTCAAAACGTGCATTTCTTTGAAGCCCAGAGCATACATGGACAGGTCAATTTGAAGTTAATTAAAATACATTTTTTTCTTTTTTTATAGATTTCTAGATATTAGTAGCGGCCTACATCCACCGTGATATCGCGTCCTTCACCAAGTTATTAGAAAAGTAAAAATAGTGAGTAACTTAATTGTAACCGTCCTTCGGCTGCAATAATCATTATACCAATATTCATAAACCTGTACTAGTTAATAAAATGACAGTTTTAAATCGGTCTACGTATATCATACAAAATCTGATTTAAAATATACAAAATATCCTCAACAAACAAAAATATCCTCAAATTCAATATATAATGAAATATTTAATGCAGCATCAGATAAGAATCAATTAGTGAGCCATGTTGATGTATCATTTGAAAATAATCATCTAGTAATCAAGTGAGCCTGCCATCTGCCTGTAGGCTGTACATACAAAACCGCGGTAACACTTCAGTAGAAACAAAAGCAGTTAAGCACGATTTATATTTACGTGTTGTTTAGAAATTTACTTTAATGTACACACGCTTTGTAATTAATCTTAGGCCTCTTCTTGCGGCCTTTTAATGGGTTAGGTTGCCACACAATGGGCTAAGATAACAGGATGTGTGGTAACATTATATGATAATGTAGGCTAAAATAGTTTTAGCCGATTTTGGGCTTAGACTGTGACATGTAAAAGCTTACAAATATTAGTAGGGAATGTGACACGAAACGTGAAAAAAACATTCGAAATTTAAAGTCGTTCGTTATCGTTCGAATTTTGAAGATACGGTGAACCCTAGTGATGAGGTAGACATACGTAGAATGAACTGTTACCTGGAAAATGAAAAGGGTTGCCAGCTAAATATACTT
The DNA here is from genome assembly GCA_929108375.1 of Gymnoscelis rufifasciata. NCBI lineage: Eukaryota > Metazoa > Arthropoda > Insecta > Lepidoptera > Geometridae > Gymnoscelis > Gymnoscelis rufifasciata. Next base: position 1,402,001 of record OV815302.1, on the reverse strand, counting down.
TCCACCAACATAATTACAAAAATTGCTGATTATATTGGAAATTAATCAACTATTATTACAAAAACTCCACTGCGGTATATCCCCAAAGTTCAGCACCGATGAGTCATACCCGTATGCCGTACATTAATAATTTCATATCACTTTTCCCTTGCTGTGTTACAAAGTCAGTTTTCGCAAGCGCATTGCATGTGTGCGACTGTCCGGTTCAGTCTAGCTTACAGTATGGATTAACTTTGGAGACTTGAAATTCGGAACACAAAAACTGTTTTGACGAAGAGTAGTTTATCAAAGGAATAAAAGTTTTGCAGGCTTTTTTTCTAATGCTGTTACAGAGTTAGATAGCTTAACATATTTAATAAAGTGGTATGATGGTATAAGTAGCTATTGTACAATTTTAGCAATGTATGTTGCTAAGATTACATTGCGAGCCAATAACTTGGTAAAAATTACATTTGTTATTAAATAAAATAAACATTAAAAAAATACTAACATAACACCATCATCAAAACAAACGCTTCCACAACAGCACACACCTACAAAAACCCGCCAAAAATCCACCATCAATCAAAACCTCTGCATCCCAAAAACAACCTCAAAACTTAATATCGCGAACTTATCCGGAGCCGAAAAGCAAAAGAACTGTTATTCTACAATTTCTCATTTAGCGTCGGATGCGTCTGACACCGCGCCGTAATATCCTGTCAGTACATTGACCCATTTCCACTGCACTCACAAAGCGACTGTTTGTCTCTCTTCCACCCCCGGATTAAGGGTGCACTCACACGAAATTGTCCGACACCGGATAGCCGGATTTGTTTCGATGTATGACAGATGGGAATGGATGGCTGTGCCTGGATTGTGTAACTCTCTGTAGGCAAAACTTCTAAGGTAGATAGCTCTGCTATTGTTAGCCTTGTTAATCCTTCCGATGAAAACTTCCCTTCTATGTCTAGATTTCATAATAAAATAAAACAAACGAGTGTTTCTTCAAATTAATAAATAAATAAATAATTATTTCCGGACTACTCAAACAGCATCACCTAAACCCAAACTAAGCAGAGCTTGTACTATGGGTGTTAGGTGACTGATATACTACATAGATACATATTTTTTTTTGTAAATACATACATATTATACATAGAAAATACCCAGACCCGAAACCAGGAATTGCAGATCGTACAAAAGCTGGTCCCGCGGCGGGAATCGAACCTGCAACCTCCTGCGCCTCAGGCGGGCTTTCGCCCACCGAGCCACAGAGGTCGTCACACAATTGAAAGGACATCACATAATAAATAAAGAGACACAGTGCGTGAAGCGATTTTTTCGTGTATCGTAATGTGGTCCGGAGAAGCCATCTGAGTCTTCATGTCCCATCTTAGACCACATCGTCACATTGCATCAGGTGAGATTGTGATCAAACGCAGCAAAAAAAAAATGTATATACAGTTTTCCGTCCAGAAATTTTTTTGCCCTTAAATCAAATAAATCTACATAAATATAAGAACATGAGTATGTTATAAATTAAATTTATCATGAAAAAAGTTCTTAATCCTTTTATTACTGTAATTTATCTGGCCGGCAATAATGCACAACGGCTTTCTGTAATTCAGGCCTAAAACCAGTGTCAACTCTAAAATCTATTTCGTTACAACTCTTAAACCTTTATTACAAAAGCAATAAAGCTCATATTTAGCGCTGTCAAAGGTTTCGTTGAGATTAAACCGACGAAATGAAGACTGCTCGTTTTTTTCGGTTGCCGTTTTCCGACTACTTGGTGTCTAGTTGGAAGCACTGGCATTTACAAATGAATGCGGCTGGAAAGTAGCTTAACAGATAAGAATATGTATATAAAATTACTAGGTAATTGTGTAGATTTTACAAAAAAAAAGTTTACGGCATCTCGTTCAGCTTGCGAACTCATAAGGTGAAAGCTGAAAATCAGTGTTGCTCCATGAGCAACTTTACGCTGAGCTGTGGCCTTTTTGTTTTACTGCAACGCACACATGCTATAATAATCCTGTTAACTTTTAACTAATTTTAATTTAATATTGTATCCTTTTTGTTTTTGCCCGATTATTGTATGTGTGTGATTGGAGTACAAATAAACATTTTATCTATCTATCTATATATATATTTTATTAAGTGTACAAAATACATTGGAAATAATTGTTTATTTTGGATTCTTTTTTTTCTTTGAGCATGCACGCATTAGCCAGCATTTTTGATAGTAAACCGACATTTTTGATCCAGTATTGAAATGGTAAAATGTGGTATATACCATTAGCAAGCCGAATAAATCTGGTCTCTATATTTAATACACGAAGGATGTTTTTTCTATGGAGTGGAAATTCATGTTACAAAAATGTTCTTATCTTGTTGACCTAAATACGGGCGTATTAACCTAAAACCAGGGACAGAGAATTTATTCGATATAAGTTAATTTGGGTTGATATTGAATTTTCTGTTATTTGACATTTTGAATGAAAAAAACAGAAAATAATTCATATATCCAATAGATACAAATAATTAATAATACCTTATAAAACAAAGCCACCATATTAATAATAAACATGTTACGAAAATGTTTCCACAGACAAAATAGCTACTCCATAATTAAACAAGCCTAAAATCGTGTATAAAAATTACAGATATTCTACATCTGAGCTTAATTTTATTATCACCATGATTGAAATCTCCCTTTTTATCCTCAGACGGCAATAAATCTTTTAAATCTCTTGATTTAGCACAGCTGTCAATTTCGGCAGCCATATTGGATTTCACTTGACAACTATTTGAGTGCGATCACCGTAAAATAGACTCTAATTGGTGAAAGAACATTGTTTGAAAATAAAAGGGCAGATTTAATCTAACTCGAATTCAAACGTGGGGTTTTAAAAGGTAGTTGTCGTGTTAAAGTGAGTAAAATAGTAAGTGGACACGGTGTTCTTATTATTGTAGGAATTATTTAAATTGACCATTTAGACTGAAATAGATTTTGTATTATCACAGTCGGTGTAAATGATAAAAGAATACGTTTGGTGAAATCAATTATAAAATATGTGTAGGTGTCCTGGACGAGATCACTTTTAGTGATAAGGCCGTCCATAATTTCACTCTATACTATGCACAATTGTCGGTAATATTTTCCATGTTGTTGGTGTTTTAATAAAGAATATTGTATTTTATGTATAAATTAGTTGTATGAAAAATATTAACAAAATTGTAATTAAGTAAAAAAATGTAAATAGATTATATGGTAATGTAGTTGTATATAAATTAACATATTGTTCATTAATAAGACAAGTTGTCAGTTGCGATATATATATAAATAAATAAATATTTCCAGACAATTCACACAACATCATCTAGCCCCGTGGTAAGCTCTAAAGCTTGTCTTACGGGTACTAGACATCTGATAAACTTAATGTAATAGTCATACATACTTATATTGATATTTTTTATTCTATATATTAAACACCCAAGTCTTTATTAACATCAGGCAATGGACGGGCATAAAGAAGGCAGAAGAGCTATTTAGGCTAGCCCTGGGTAAGGAAAAGTTTAAAAAGATGACCGCTGACCTTCAGTAATGGAGAGGCACTATAAGAAGAAGAAGTCTTTATTAAGGTGGAAGTAAGCTTCTTTATTATGCAAAAAATACAAAAGACTAGTTAAATAGATCCATTTCTATTCACAATTCAATAAACTCTCTCAACTATGTGCGCGTACCGGCTTATTTCTATTAAACGGAATATTCTGCCTTTTCTCAAGACCTCAGTGGGATGCATTAGAATGAAGGGCGAAATTAAATAAAATAGATCAAGACGTTGCCGCACTCATATTCCAAGTAGAAACCGTTTGAAAAATAGACCTGAGGTTAGCTTGCGAGAATTATTAGACTATTTAGGTAAATGAGGTGAATGAGGTGAATAGGTTTTACCCAACTGCACAGCGCAAAGGAGTGGTGATGTGTTTAAAAGTCTATGTATGTATGTTCCTGTTTCCACAAACAGAACAAACGCTTGTGATTTCTATGATTCACGCGTCAATCGATTTCTCTTAGTACGCCGAGTGTCACTAAAGACATGACGTTAGTGAAAATTCAACATGGCGAATACTCTAGTATTCGCCATGTTGAATTTTCACGCCATTTAGTAAAAATAAAAAAAATAAGTTTATTTAAACAAACTATTGTCACGTGGATTATTGTTGCATAGGTATTTAAAAATCATTAATATATAATTTCAACATTTTCAACCATTCTAAATAAAGGCTTATAGACAGTAAAAAAACGGTCATATTTTTTCAGGTTATATATTTTCTTAATTTCAGCTTGTTGTATTTGGCAATATTGAATAACAATACAATCTACAATTTTGAAAAAAAAAATCATCATCATCATCTTCCTTACCTTATCCCATATTTCGTGGGGTCGGCACAACATGTTTTCTGCTTCCATTTCCCTCTATCACCCGTCATCTCAACACTCACCTCTTTCATACACATGTCATCTTTTACACAGTCCTTCCATCTTTTCCTCGGCCTACCTCATCTCACATATCCATATACATTAATATCTAACGCTCTTCTTGTCACATGACTTTCATCTCTTCTCATGACATGTCCATACCAAGCTAATCTATATCTAATCTAGAGGTATCTAATTTTGAAAAAAATATGATGTATCAGTAAGTTCGTTAGTAGCTGATAAGTTTTTTTTAGAAACACAATCGGACAATTTATTATTATTTATAAATTGCCATTGCAAGTTACACTGCAACCCTGGAGAAGCCGGTTATATTAAGCCATGAAGTTGCCCAACCGTGAGCGATATAAAATCGCCCGTCTAACCCCATCCTAAACGGGGTGCGTCAAATCTTTCGGTCGGTCATTCGCGTGACCAAGCCGCATTAGTGCAATGAATCAAATTGAATAAGGCCCGGTATTCATCCGCCGACTGGAGCGATCGTCGCTAATGAATTGACAGGTAAGGCTGCTACTAAATGGATGGGCGTGGTTTGGAAAATATGATAAATAAGTGATTTATTACTTTGCTATTATTTATAAACAATAGATGTTATTTTGATTAAAAACTATAACTTGTTTTTGAGTGAAACAGTGCCGAAATATTAGGATAATATCAAAAATCAATAACTCTTGGCAAATATCTCATTTTAAATTTAAACAATGATGTTAATCATGATAGTCTCAACAGTTTAAGTGCTCAAGATTTTAAAGTCATCAAATTTGCCTCAAATTCCTAAATAAAATGTATTTTTGGCTTCATAAAGACATTCAAATCCTGGAATAAGCAAGATTTGCGGTCTAGACAGCCGAGCAATGCCCAGCATTGCCTACATAATTAATAATTTCAGTCTAGAATAAAACAAAAGGTATTTATAGTCTGACTAAATGAGTTGAACGGATCCTTAGAACTTTAGATATTATAATTATATCCCAAGGAGTTCTATTGTGTTCTAGAATATTTAGATTAACGTAGAAGCGTTAAAATGGATTAGCCTGCGTGGTAAATTAAGGTTTAATCTCTCTTGTCAAGAGAGAAGTCTCTGTGTCCCAGCAGTGGGCACGTTAATAGAGGTACTTATGTTGTTAAAAAGTTGTTTGTCTCCAATCCCACAGTCACCTCGGCGGTGGTAGAAATTGTTATATTGTGGCTCTAAAAATGAACAACCCTTCTGGGAGCGCGCCATAACAGTCATCCACTACCTAGCGCTCAATAAAACAATTCCTAACCCCCGGTCATTATGACCCGGGTATAAACGACCGGGATTAGAACCCACACTCGAAGTTCAAAGTCTCTCCTGGACTGAATTAATAGGGTTATTGTGGCAATAAATATGGGAAGTCGGCGGATGCTGGCAACACTATATCAGCTTTAATGTAATATGAGCTCTGCTTGGAACGGACCACGTTTGAATTTAGAAATCTTGGAGCTTGAAAAGCTTTGGCGCGAAAATGTTTGTAAGGAGGATGAGGTTTCATTCAAATTCAAATTCAAAATATTTATTTTGTGCCACAAAGTAAAACTTAAAACTATGAACAGTACAATAAAATAAAGGCAACAAAAAAGGTTGAAAAACATTAATTTGTTAAATTAACAAAAAACATTCGTCGGTTGAACTTTTCAAATGAGATGAATGGTCAAAGAAAACGTTCCATTTTTGGTACAGAGTGTATTCGAAAATGTTATTAATTAGAAAAAGGATCACTATGTACATACGTGTATACTAATAATACATTTAATTTGACCGTTACTGAGATTATACCTAAAAATAAATCCGATTTCTTGTAACACAGTTTCTAACTAGCACAGGAACTGCGTTAATTATGTAATACTTTCTATGGTTTTTAATAAATGATTTATGATTTGAAAAAAATCCGTATAAATTTGTTACTACAATAATTTTGATTCAATTGAATAAAATTCCGCTGTTATAATGTCTTTGTAAACTGTTGCCCTGGTATCTTCCAGGCTTGCGGTAACCGCTCTGAAATATTACAACCATGGACAATCAGCTTTACAATTCCTTTAGGCGTCTCGTTGTGGCATGATAAATCAAGGGGCACCGCAAGACAGCCTCGGTCCTTCTCGCCCACTTGCGGTTATTTATGCGAGAGAGCGAGATGGTTAAATGTTTAGGATTAGGTGGTGTGGCTAAGTTGCTTGAATCTGTAACCTTCATGGTGAAATTGTCGACCCGGTCAAGATGTGGATGCTACGAAAGTTTTTCAAGAAGAGATTTCCCGGGAATAATGTGTCCTTATAAATAAACCTTCTTCTTGAATCATTATTTCTAGTGCTAAAAACTACATCTAAATCCGTTGAGTAGTTTTAAAGATGTCTTCGTACAGACAGTAGAAGCTACTTTTTTTTATACAAATCACAATTAAAGCGATGTTTTGCTATTTATTTTACAATAATACCGATATACTAATGTTTGTCACGATAGCTAAAACGCAAAATGTTTGTATGTAATAACATTTAAATGAATAACAATTTATATAAACCAAAAAAAAAAAAATTCCCCATGGTTAACTCTAAGCATACATAAACACTTTTATTATACCTATTAAACACACAGGCCAAGAAAAAAAAGCTTGCAGATCACACAAACACTGTGCTCCTCGGAATCGAACCCGCTACCTATTGCCATTAAGTGAATACCCACCGCGCCACTAAGGCAGTCAACAATACTCTGTAAAGTTAGACTAAGGAACGGCTACCTAGTTAATTTTTAAGTCGTATTTCTAAAAGCTCTGTAACACAATGGCACAGGTGCACTTTACTGCTGCAAAACAAAGTTTCTCAGTCATTAAATATATTTATTACTCTAACAAATAACTTGGCAGTCGTAAAAATATGATAAAAATACTTTTTACAGTGATTTTAATGTTTATGGTCAAATGGTCAAGCGTCTATGGACAGTTTGGTTTTTATAACCAAACGAGAGCTCTTTTCATTGTAAAAAATGATCGCTTCCGTTGTTTGTTGGCTAAAATGTTTTAATTACGATTTTGTACGATCTACAATTCCTGGTTTCGGGTCTGGGTGTTTTCTATGTATCATATGTATGTATTTACAAAACAAAAGTGTATCTATGTAGTATATCAGTCACCTAACACCTATAGTACAAGCTCTGCTTAGTTTGGGGTTAGGTGGTGCTGTGTGAGTAGATCGGAAATATTCTGAAATATTCTATTCTATTCTTCTGAAATCTAATTTTGTCAATAAATGGAGGACATGGTGGAGGCCGACCTGCGAGAGCTCGGGGTTGTGAACTGGTTAGAGCTAGCGAAGGATTGACACCGGTGAAGTCTCTCGTTTTGGATACCAAGACCCACTTTGAGTAGCTGACCCATTATAGTTAGTTTTAGCAATAATATAGTGATTCAAGCTTTTATGTTTAAACACTCATACTGATTTGTGTGAAACTCGGATATACTGTTACTGGTAGCATGTCGCTGTGGCTTGAAACGCTAGTATAAAAAAAAAACAATGTAAATAATGAATTCGGACATGCAAAGTAGTCGGGTTACATCACTCACTCACTCACTCACTCACTTTTGGAGGTTTTGTTTGTTCACGTCCGTAAGTGGCATAGACTAATAATTAGTCTATGGTAAGTGGTAACCCTCTGAATCCTAACACGTGACCTCCGGGTGGTGCTAAGAACAGTCTCTGGTGGGAGGCTTCGGCCGCGGCTTGTCACCACCCTCCGGGCAGTTTTTGAAGCGATTTTTTCGTGTTTCGTAATGTGGCCCGGAGAAGCCATGTAGGTCTTCTAGGTCTTCATGCTCCATCTTAGACCACATCGTTACTCTACATCAGATGAGATTGTGGTCAAATAAAGCTTATCTAGCAAAAAAAAAAACCTCAGCTGAATGCAAAAAAAAACCTCAGCTGAATGCAAAAAAAAAACCTCAGCTGAATGCACCTGCCCTAGTCAATTTACATCACCGGTCAATATTTTTGACACAACAGCCTTGTTCTGAAGAGCGTGTGATTATTCTTAACCCCGACAAAGAAGAGGGGTGTTATATGTTTGACCTCTCTGTCTGTCTGAGGAAGCGATTTCTATTTAGTTTTTGTATGAAAGGTGAGTTTTGCGCGAATGTTCTTATATACAAACATATGTTTGATGAAAGACGCGATGAAGAACCGCAAATCTGCAAATATACTCCAGTGGGGTATCCAATGAAAGCGCATCACCATAAAAACGATTTTTACTTTTAAAGAAAAGTTTGAGAAGCGGGGGTTTTTCTTAAATTTAGATTATTAAGTAACATTATGGTGTTACTTACAGCTGTGATAAAAAAAGGCAACATTTTTTACTTGAAAACTTAATTCTTCAACATGTGCTTTTTGTTTCGAAGCGAGCACAGCTTCCAACTAGGACAAAGTGCGGTAAACTAAGTTAGTTCTGAATTGCAAAAATGCACAGCTTATTCAATAAATTTATATTCCCTACGTTCCTGAATGGAGACCGCGGATCGGAAAGCGCAGCGTTGGACGTCTATAAATTAGATGAGGCGTATGACTTTTAAGCGATATAATTGGATTTTTATAAGAAAGACCTATGTGTGTGCTGCAGAATTATAGTTATAAAGTCGTTTCGTCTAAAATGGCAGTTAAATAAGAAAAAAATAACATCAAAATTGTTCGTCAACTGAGGTAATAATTTGGGAGTAAACCCCAAAAAACAATATGAAGTGTTTTTTGGGGTTTACTCCTTAAGAAACGATTTGAGTTATAAGGCCCGGTACGGAAATTTTATGAGTAGTAAAATCAAGTGTTAACAAATGTTGAGGCGTTACGTAGAAAGAGACAAACATAATATATCTGTAGGATTTAACGTGTAAAAGAATGAGATGGAATACCGTCGAAACGTCTCGTTCGAAATAAGAACTTTAACGCATTTTATTGGTTGTTTGTGGTTTCCTGGAACGCGAGTTTCCATTTTTGACATTCGAATACGCGTTCAAAAAGTATTCGTCTAGCATTCACTTAGAATTTCTCAGTGAGTAGAGGTGAGAGTGCAAATTTATTCAGTAAAATCATCAATATTTACAAAAAAAATTTGGCCGGACATTTCTTTTTCACTTGGATTTGGATATCGTCTTAAAAAGATAGCTTTTACGTTTTTGTGCAGGGAACTAAAACAATTGACGAATTTATGGTCTTCTCAACGCGTTTCGTTGGAACATATAATAAGTACCTTCTGTTATTTATTAATTAAAATATTAAAAAGAAGCTATAGTTTCGACACCTAATTAATTTGTTCTTTGCAGTATTTACGAATGATATTATAATTCAAAGAGAAAGAAATCAATCATCCTAAAATTGGATTTGTATAAATTGAACACAATTACATTATTATTATTTTGTAACATTAATGTAATACGCTTTATTGAAGTAATATAAACAATCCGAATAATAACAGATATATGTTTGTTTCTCTTATCATTTTAGCAGATGCGTTCTTGTACCCTTTTTTTCTATTCGATGTACATAGGTATATCATAATATCGTTCGTAAGTAGTAAACTCCAATCGTGCGTCGTAGCTGACACACACACACACATTTTTTTATAATAATAATAAGTAAATAACAGTTGATCACGCTAATGGTTAGAATAAAAAACTTTTCTCCTCCACAATTATGTACAGCCTAAACATTAAATTGAATCTACAATCCCAAATTTGAATTTCAAAGCACAAAACTTTCTTACAATGCATAATTTAACTTTCAATAGCTACTACGCTGCAATTTCTCAATATAATTGGTTTTCTAATGATCACCCGAGACTTACAAATATGAATGTGTCCCAGCAATTTATGTACCGCTCGCATCACCTGAGGCGGGATCTAATATCAGCTCTTGGTTTCTATAACTTAAATTAAGAGTTGATCCGTTGAGATAAGATTGAGAATGATCTTTGGCTGTAGCAGTAACCTTTTAACTAGGTATACCTTTGAATGTACCTATTTGATTTGTATGGGTTATAAAACTTGCGTTGTATTTCGGTTATCGGTGTAGTTCATTGCTAGCTATATAAGCTGTTCAAATTAACGTATGATGTCAAAAAGCAATATTATAATCGGAATATATATATATATATAATATATAATATAATCGGATCGGAAAACGTTTTAATCTATCATGGTTTTTAATAAAATAATACGGTTAACGAACAATATGCAGCGTTGAAAATTAAAAAAAACCGTCAAATCATGGTATGTTACCTGCTTATAAAAGTAGAAACTTTAGAAAAATTATCCAGATAATTATTTTTCAACGTCGCTACAGCAAAAATGTGGCTATACCTTGTCAGACACACCTAAGTCCAAAACAGACCCTTGAGTGAAATTCCCTAAGTACATACAAGCTACAATTAACCATTCCAACGCCAGGGGGTGACTAATTTACGGGCGGTTAATTCACCGTGTTTTATGGCCCTGTGGGGTCAGAAAGAATTGTTGCAGTGTGATTTGCATGTCTCAAACTGGCCTTTGGGGTCACTTAGACCGGGGCAGGTTGACAGATGACGGACTCTAATGGACAAATGGGGTAGAAGACAATTAGATTTATCATTTGGGAGTGATGTGTTTGTTTGAGTGCTGCTGTGAAGCTTACGCCCCTTAAATGTGTGTTAAATGTGTACCTTAACCCTCAGACTCGCACAGTTCAGATCGGCACACCTGATTAAGCAGTATCTATGTATTTATATTTTATTATCACATTACTATTTATCGTGATATGTCAATATCATCAGAATGGAAACATTTTGTTGGTAAAATCTTGTTGTTTAAGCAATTTAGTTTAGAATTAATTTAGAAATAAACGTTTTGATTTTGACTTGAAATTAGTTGCAAAAGTGCCCGGGTCAATTACTTCTATATGTATTAGAGGTAGTTTTTCAATCCTCTGGTATTGTTGTTGGATGTTTATTCGGAAAGCCAGTTCGGAGAATTAACGCGGGGATGCTGAATGAAAACGGAGATTTTCTATGAAGCAGGTATCAAACTAATAATAGTTTGTTCTATTCAGAATACTATTTCAAATCCGGGATCAATGCTAACCATAAATCATTAAGCTCCGGTTAATTTTGATGTGTACCGATTATTCAGCAATATTAATAATTAAATTTTAAAATATACTATCCTATCATTTGCGTCTTGTACAACAAAACTTGCGACTATATTTTAATGCTAATTAACTTTGTAAAGCATTATAAAATATCCCGTGTTTCAAAAATGGTCTCTTCATTGTACCTTTTTACAAAGGATGAATCTTAATAAATTATTTCAGCAGCTGTTGTTTGTTACGAGACAAAAGGCGTTGTAAATATCCAAAACGCAACTTGTTTGTCTTGAAAACAAGTTTCAAATGAAACTTTAAGACGTAGAGATAATTTCTAGCAGCTGCGAAGTTGGGCAAACATACTATTTTTACTGGCAGTTTAAGCGTTGCGCCAAATTATATTATGTTGAAATAAATTGTTTCGCTCTGAATGTGACATGGTAGTTTTTAGTTATAAAGAGTTTCTGACTTTCTAGATTTACGTACGTGTAGAGTTTTCATGAAATCTTTAAATTTGTTTGGAATTTGAGATGTAAGGTTAATGCTTTGTTTCTTTTCCATACAAATTTATTTAGTTAAGTTGTTTCAGACAAAACGTTTATTTCCTTAAACGCACTGTGAATACATAGACAGGTCAGCTTAAAACGAATTTAATACCTTTCTAACTGTTTGAACTGAATAACTGAATCTATTGTATAAATCCTAAACCGGATATCCGGGTATTTTCTACGCTTATGAACCTGAGAGGTTAAAATACTCCACAAAATGTATTTTCGAAATTTTTATTGAAAAATTTTCTGAGTATTATATGAATTAAATATTTTTTCCTTAATGAAACAAAAAGGTCCAAATGACTTTCACTATTTTGTTTTTCGACCCCTCAACCCTTAAATCATCAAGGTCATCTTTTATCCAAAAGATAATTAATATTAGCATCTGACACGAACGTAGCTGGACTTCGGACGAACCTTAAATTCGGGTACTTTTAAACCTTAAATTCGGGGTAAATTTGTCCGTTAATTATAACTTTCGGCAACCTCCATTTAAACTGTTCTTCAATTAAAAGGCTTCTGTTGGCTGTTGTGTTATTAAAATTGTGTGTACATTATTGTGCTGCTCATTTTTGTTATTTAAGCGTGTTTGAGGGTTAAATTTTAATGAAAATACGTTTTTAGATATCTCTTAAACCGTATCGTGTTTGAATTTTGACTTTGTATATAAAATGTTAGGGTAATTTATTTTCCTAAAATGTAATTTTTCAGACTTTAATTAGAAATAATATTAAAATCAGTAAAGATTACTGATTTTATTATATTTAATATGTTACTCAATTGAAATGAATCATTTAAATCGGTCCAGCATTCATGATGATCCCTGATAAATAATTATTAGTCTGACAAATAGTTCCATAACCAATCCAAAATGATACATACAATTTCTCAACACCACAATCTAACCAACACAAATTAAAAGCACTTGCGTATTTACATTAATTACAAAATCAAATGGCAACACTGAACAATGACGTCACCATTAGCAGAGGTCGACGACCTGCTGACCATTGACACCACAAACCCTTTTGCTGATAAATGAGGAGTCCACTAATTGTAAAACAAACCTACCTACTAATTCATATATATCATTAATCTTAGTTTATTTTCTTAAACTTTTTTTATAATGTTAACTTCATCTGTGTTAGCCAAAGGGCCCTAGGATTATAAGGCAATTTTCTTTTTTAATCACCGTGTATGATATTTTAGATATCTAGTTAATATTAACTGTACGTTAAGGGAATAAATGCCGGAATTTTGAAAGGTAGGTAAGCCTTCATTTGACCACAATCTGACCTGATGTTAAGTGACGATGTGTTCTAAGATGAGGCATGAAGACCTAGAAGGTAGATGACTTCTCCGGACCACATTACGAAACACGAAAAAATCGTTTCACTCACCGGCCCAGCCCGGACCTGTGACGAGCTGAGTTATTCGATAGTTAGTTACGATATATACTAGTTTCGTCTATTTTTACACAGCAATTCAAACATCTCCATACTAATATTATAAATGCGAATGTTATTCCAATAATCAATTATAATAGGCATAATAGTCATTTATTTATAATTTTTTTATTTATTTTTTTAAAAGATTTATTGATAAAAATATAAATTATAAGCCACAATATATGGTTTTTACCAAGATTCCGCAATCCTCAACTTTTTCGAAATATAATAACTAATATCATGATTATTCTTCAATTTCAAAATCTGAAATACATTAATAATTTCATTATCAATAATTAAAACAATGTCTGCCTTATAACTACACGAATTTTAATAATGTCTATTTTTCATTCTAACATCGCGGGGCACTACAAGTTGATATCTAGATTATTCTAGATCTACAGTCTGAGAATTGCCTACATAAAGATGCGCAAAGTTCCCGTTATTTATGTTTCAATTTGGAAGTTTAGGAGGACTCTTCGAATAGGCCATTCAAAATCTGTGCCGATTGCTTTTGGCTCAACTCTGAGCTTCGTTCTGAACTTCCAAGTCGCAATGTTGTTTCGCAACTTCGATACCGCGGCGGAGGTAAAAGAATTTCCCATTAAAGGTACACTTTCGAGCAATAAAACAGTATGGATTGCGACGTTTTGTTTGTTTTATTGATGCTGTTCAAGCAGTGGCTTAAAAATTTAGTTTTAACCGGTTTAAAATATCAAAAATGTTAAAATTTAGGTATTGGAATTTAATAAATAAAATTATTTCCATATTTTTAGGTAATTGCAGTCATTACGACGTACTTTGTGATGGTTTATTACGTTAATGTTTATTCATGTTTTACTGTATAGATTTTACTAAGGCCAACACAACATACTTTAGTCCCTGTGTCCCTGTACTAATTCACCACGCTACGCGCTGGCCAAGTGCGGGTTGATGAATGTGATATGTCCTTCAAACTCTTTAAAGTTCTCTATACATGCCGGTTTCCTCACGATGTTGCCTTCACCGTTAAAGCACGTGTTTTAAGGCGCACATACATTTTTTAAGAAGAAACATCCAGGGTGCGTGGTGGGCTTTGAACTCACGACCTTCGGAATAAAAGCCGAGTGTGCTCCTTGGCCAACACTGCTTTTTAGTATTAGTACAAGTATCGGTGTTTAATATTTAATTTAATTATCTATCTATCTACCTTCGTAGGTATGACAGGTATCCCTATTATATTGGCCGGAAGTTCACGTTAAAAGGACAACGGATCAAATTGGCTTTTGTAAACAATTCCTTTGGCTCGATTCTCTTATTGGTATTGGTACCGCGCGTGCGTCACATTCCTGCACTTTTAAGAAGTTCCTAAAGGTGGGTATGGGTATTCTTGTTCCTGCCATGTTCCAACTATTCCATGGTATTGTTCCTTCTGCTTGTGATTTTATTTGTTTGTTCTATTTATTTCCGGATTTTAGGATCCGTTCACTTGATTGTTTGCGAAATTCAACTGACATACTTGGTGTAATTAAACTTAGTTCTAATTTAGATTCAGTGTCGTAGTATAATAAGGTCGTCTATAAGACATCGTAAATTACGATAAGATGTAAAATTTTAAACCTTTTATTTATATTTCTTTTATTTCTTGACCAGAGTGGTGAATTAAGGCCTAATCTCTCTCGCCAAGGGAGATCCCTGTGTCCCAGCAGTGGGAACGTTAATATGATGATGATGATAATTTTTTATTTCAACAGACTGTTTCGCATTAACCTATAAATCCATTCACCCTTACTAATTATTAACGAAAGTTTGTGTGTAGGTGTAAAAGTTCATAACTCTAAAAACACTCAAATGGCTGAACGGATTTGACTAAAAGTCAGAAACCTAACTCTACTAATATTAACGCGAAAGTTTGTTAGGCTCTATTGTTGCTCTTTTACACAAAAAACTACTTGAATGAATATTGATAAAACTTCACAATAATATGTATAGCTTACTTCTAAGAATAACATTATAAGCTCGTTTGTACCGCGATATAACACCACTTTTCGCGGGAAAATCAAGTATTGCTAGCAAAGCCCGATTTGCATCAAATATGGTACAGACATGGCTGTTTAAATAAAGGATAAAAGCTCATTTTAACATCTACATTTAATTTACGACATGAAAATCTGTTATTATACAAAAAGTAAAACGACGAGTGAAATCAGTGTAGTAGGACAACCAGTAGGTATACATATAAAATCTAAATTATCTTATCTTCTAGTCTAAAACCAACGATTCCAATGCCTTAATTTCGTTAAAAACAAAACACCATAATATTTTGTAATGTGCACGCGATGTGCTTTTATTTGATACCTCACTCGAGTATATTTGCAGATTTTCGGTTTTTATTATTTATTATTTATTTATAACTTTTAAACGGCCCAACCGATTTTCATGAAACATGTCTCAGAACACTGGCGCCAAACTCACCTTTCTTACAAAAATCCATCCGTTCGGGAGCTATGATGTCCCAGACAGACACACAGACAGACAGACACGTCAAACTTATAACACCCCTCATTTTTGGTCGGGGGTTAAAAACTAAAAGCTAAACATACCTATACCTTACCTATACTTAAACCAAACTACCTATACTTGAAATTTAAACCCCTTTTGGTAAATCCTTTAACATAATTTTAAAAGCAGGTGAACGAACACAAAAAATAATTCACATTTTCTTTATCAAATTCACTTCTTTTCCAATGAATTCTTATCTTAAAAGTAAGTGAAGAGTAAGCAATTTTATCATTAAAACTTTTTTACTTCGCCTGTTTTCACGTATCTTTGTAACACGCAAAAGTCACAGTGACCTTGCATGCGTTAACAAAGTCAAAGGTATTTTAAGGTTATACAAACCTTTACAAGGAGGTCTTCGAACAAATCCGAATAAACAAAATAATCAACAAAACTCAGAAATTTGTAAAGCTTTACATCCATTCTTGATCTAGAATATAATCAAAAGAATCCTAAGAAGACTGAAGTTAATTTTATAACTTCAGTCTTCTTAGAATTATTTTTGATTTAGTCTTTTCTTGCGTAGAGTTTAAATCTTATACCGTTTTTAGGGTTCCGTGCCCAAAATGTATTCTATCTATTACTGAGACTTCGTCGTCTTTCAGAATATCTGTGCGTCTGTCACAAGGCTGTGTCTTAAAAACCGATAGATAGAGAGTTAACGTTTAGAAGAATGATGTATTTCTGTTTCCGCTTTAACAAGAAATACTTAAAAAAACATTATAAATAAATAAACACGGGGCACAAGTCACAACTAACGTTATTTTTATAAAGCTATGCAACGTTGCGCCATGTCTGTATTTGGATGGGTGACCGCTCTCACTGCATCTTTTTCTGCTCAAAATAAAAAAAATACTCGTTTTTGTGTTTTTTTTATTTCAAAAATATATAAACTGACCGCAGTACTCGAGACCTAAGTTACCCTACAAAAATCCTATCTTTTATTTCAACGCAAGATCCAAAAGACAAATGCGTTTGGAACTACAGGAAAATTCCCAGAATGTTCCCGAAAACACAGCTACCTCACATCAGAGCATGGGAATATGCACATGCCAAACTATGGTCCTTTTTAAGAGATTTTCCTTGTCTCAAAACATTCCCTCTTAGGGGAAACTGCAAAAGTTCCAACACTTTTCAGGCAATGTGTTTTTCGCTCATTGTTGCCGCAAAAGTTTTCCTGTCCGATTCTCTTTTATTTACATTTTTCGCTGAGGTTTTCTTGTATCCACAAGAGTACTTGATTACTCTTTAATCATAATAAGAGCAAACCTCTTTTAAGTTTCCGGACATACGAAAAATGTTGCCAACATTATCTTCTATAAATATTCATATGTTTATCAAGATAATAGTTAAGAAATAACCAATTATTATGATATATATAAATTTTCTTTAATATGATATCTCACATTATAATTAAAAAAAATATTTCCGGGCAATCCACAAAACAACAGTTAGCTCCGTGGTAAGCTCTAAGCTTGTGTTACGGGTACTAGACATCTGATATACTTAATAAATTAGACATATGTACATTAATTAGATATATTTTATTATACAATAATATACACCCAGATCAAAATTATACCTACTAAATAAGTAAACACATCAATACATAACTTAAAAATTAACTTCCTATTAATACTGTTTTTTAAAAACCTTAAAAAAACAGTTTATACGAGTATTTCAGAGTTGTTGTAAGTCTTTATGAAACGCTTTAATTTTCTTTCTGTAAAATACTAAGTTATAAGATAAATATTTAATTAAAAACGAAACTTCTCGTCTTCGTCATTATACTGAACAATGTTTAGATGAACCCTGAAATTCAAAACATGCCGACCGAAACAAAATTAAAACTTTCTTTTGAAAAAATAATTCAATTTCTGTATATTTATGTATTCAATGTCTTTTCTATTTCTTTTGTTCTGTACAATTTAATTGTGTTCTAACTTTCCCATGCGACCATTTTGATTTTTATCTGTAGGGATTCATTTGAATTCATTCCGTTATCTGGGAAAACCCGCGCTTATTTTGATAAGTGCGCGAGGAAAATAAGTTTCAGCACTTTATTAATGTTCTTTTACGACTTTTTCTTTATATTTATTTTTTCTTTTACAGCTTCTCGTGCAATTTGTCTTTGCCCAATGAATTGGGGTTAGCCTTTGTTCAAATACGATAAACATTTCAGTTGCTTAGATCCGAGATACCTGCTGACGACAAGGGAAGAATTCATATTTCACAGACGGTTGAGACGTAAATTGTCTTCAGTCGGGCGAGAAACAAACAGATAAATTCGCGGGAAGGTATTAGAGAGAAATAAATTCGAGATAGACGGGTAGTTTAAAAATCCAGTTTAAACCAGTTTTTCCCGGCAAGTGACTCGTTAGACGAATGGTCCGGGTACGTGTGTCGGACAGGCCCCCCCGGCCTGCCCCCCGCCCCGGCTGGGGCCCCTACTGTGTACCTACCGAGTATTCTGTGCTGTACTGTCGAACGCACCCGATGCCTTCGTTAAGTCGTTGTAACTTGGAAAGGATTTTGAACGGAAATAAAATGGCTGAATTGTTTATTAAACTTCCAAACGGAAAAAAATAATATAATAGTGGGTATGTAGGTACTTGCTGATTTACAAACATTTACAGTTATGTAAATATATCCATTCTTTATTATCATTCAAATTATCGAGTAAAAAGGACATGTGACATTCACCAACCTGCACTTCATGTGACACCAGCATGGTGAATTAAGGCCTAATCTCGCTCGTAAAGAGAGAAGTCCCTGTGTCCCAGCAGTAGTATTATAATCACGATACATTCTAGATTCGACGTTTTATATCCTAACACACTAATATTTAAATACTTGCATGTTACAGTACGAGTGGAGATTTCATACATGTTTAACATGTCCCGGAGACAGGCTTGAGAAGGCGTGCGAGAGCATATTTTTCTTCGTGTCGGCACAAAGTTTAATATGCAAACATTTTTTTGCGTCTTCACGCTTGTAATTACAGAACCGCTGTAGATTTCATGTAAATATTTACAGTTTGAAACTTTTCACTAAAACTTCACAGTAAAAACAAACAAAGAAGTTTTAACTGAGTTAACTGCTGAGCTCGGTTTTGCTTGCTTCGTTTATTTAAATGATGAAAAAAATACGATTTTCTGCATAAAAGTCTGTTCGTTGCTCACTTTTTATCAAAGATAAGTAAAAAAACGTTGTTGGCTAAGTGGGAGCACACTCGACTATCATTCCGTTCATTCCGTTTTCTGCAAAACACGTGTTTTAAAGGTGAAGACAAAAATCGTGAGGAAACCGGGATAACACGACACAACATCGTCACAATTGATGCGAATTATCCCCTGTACTGAAACTAGCGTTATTTTTTTATTCATTAAAAAGCGTATTTCTGTCTTTTATAAGCGAATTAACTAAATCATACAATAAGTTAGTTTTCGTCTTATTTTGCGACTATTACAGAGAAAAACAACAACACACAACAGAAAAGTTTTATTAAACTTTTATTAACACAAATATAGGTTTATGAATAACTTTTTTTCTCAAACGATCTATTAACCTCCTATGAGTCTTATAAGTATAAAATGTGAAATATTTTTAATGTATAATTCCAGATTTGTATGCATTATCTCGTAGTTTGTAGTATAATCTAGTTAGGAGCACAATAGCGTGTAGATTCAGTATGTCATCTCCATGAATAGCACCAAAACAGGCGTCCTTTATTTACAGAGACGATGTTGTCCGAAGGTTTCCGGATTTCCTGTAATCTAACCTATTGTGTTTGCGCTACTACATACATACAGCTACATACAGCGTGTATGGAAGGGTAAGAATATTGGACTGCAAGTCAGCAAACACAGCCTTTCATTCGATGGCCTTGGTGGAATAGACGCTTTTAATCGGCCGACTTCTCCGTATACCAACTACATTTTAAAAATAAATTTTTTTCTTAAAAATAAGTTTATGTTTAGATACATTTTACTAGGTATATTGTCGGTATGGCGGGTTAGAAGCAGAATTAGCTGGTGGTTATTATATTATAAGTTTTAGATAAATACTAACTAGTTACGTACAATCCTATTACTATCTTTGGCGCTCTTCATCCTAGAGGGCTTCGGCTTGGCGCACTTGTAGGAATACCTAGTTAATTTTGAGTTTTTTTAACAGAAAACTACATTATAAAAAAAGTCGTTCATCGTTAAACCCACGGGAATAGTAATTTTTTTTCGGGGTTAAAGTTAGTCAATAATATTTTTCAGAGTATTGATTAAAAAATTAAAAAAAATTGAATACGTGAAGGGAGAAGAAAGAGGTCACAATCGAAGTTAATTATATCGCAACAATAAAATTAGTAGCAATTTAGTTGTCAGAGCGGATCATGGCGGACAATAATTTCTGTCACTTTTACCAAAGCGACAACGCAACGACAGAAAGTTGCCCGTCCGCTGCCCTCCTCAAACATCTATTTCGTTACAATATGAACGAAACGCTTTATACAAGCTTTTACATATAAATTACTTGCTAAGGCTTTTATATTCTGGTATCCTTTGGATGTTTGTTCTGCAAATATTAACAAATTTTGTTTTTTGAATGCGGTTAGAACGGGGTTGGAGGATGAGGAAAAAATTGGCAACTCTTGATCGTATTGCAATTTATAGATTGTATGGTTATCCTACTTGGCTATCTTACAAATGTTTAAACGGTTTAGAACATGCTGATCAATACTCAGTTGTAGGTGCCTTAAAAAAAATTATCCGGACAATCCACACAACAACATTTAGCCCCGTGGTAAGCTCTAAGCTTGTATTACGGGTACACGACATCTGATATATATATTATGTTGCATCTAACTATAGATGTAACATGCCTTAAATAGCGTTGATATTCCTAATTTTGTGACAAAAAGCGGATTTCAAAAAAACATCTGCATTTTTATCTGCTTTACGTAATATGAAAAACAGTAATATGAATTTCAAACTGATGGACAAACTATGATATAAACATATTATTCTACCAAGATTCACAGGTAAACCGATTTTTGTGATTTCGCTTCACGACGACCAAAAATCTTTGTACCAATGTAATTATCCCGTATTTATGCTAAATTAAAACTCCTTTCACCGTAAATACAAGTAAACCCTATATTACTAAACGAAGATACTTAAGCATTACTCGTGGAATCATCTCGCTCACAAAAGGCATTCATCGCGAATTGAATTGACGAAATCCATGCAGCCCTAACTCATTTCTTACAATCCTTTTAATGTCTAAAATAGCTAAATATATATATAAAGCTGAACATAAATTGAACAGGGATGCCAATAGCTTTTTGGTAAAATGAAAACGAAATACGGAGAAACTTAAATGGGACCCTTAGGGCGCTTAGGGTCTTGAAAATACATCCAAGTTTTTACTGAAAGTGAGAAGTTCGTGAAAGGAAAAATTTAAAAATGTTTTTTTCAAATTGTTGCCGTTCAGCATCTATGGCTTCATATTAATATATATGAGTGTGATTATTTTACGATTATATTGTATTTATTTCGGTAATTACATTATACTGCCTCAGTGGCGCGGTGGGCAAGGCCCGCTTGCGACGCAAGAGGTAGCAGGTTTGATTCCCGCAGAAGGATCAAGTGTTTGTATGTTCTGCAAACACTTTCTCCATGGTCTGGGTATTTCATAATATGTATTATAAAAATATATTTGTGTAATATGGCTATTATATTAAGAATATCAGATGTCTAGTACCCGTAACACAAGCTTAGAGCTTACCACGGGGCTAGATATTGTTGTGTGGATTGTCAGGAAATATATGTATATTTTTATTTATTTATAACTAGTAAAGAACAACCCTATCACTAGACATTGGTCTAGGTTAGCATTGGTGCTCTTCGAGAAATATTTTTGGAGCTCTTCGTCAATAATTAGAATTGGATTGGTAATTATCAAGAAATATTTAAATTTACCTCAGGTTTAAATAAGATGTACCGTAAACTGTCGATATCTGACCGCTTAAAAGTTTCCATAGAAAATTTTCGGAGTCTGTTTTCGCTCTGTTGTTAAGCTTGTATACTAAATATTGCCAGATAAAACCATTTCTCCCCAATTAAATTAATAAAAAGCTGTCGTAGTGGTTGGCAGTCTTATCTAGGTAATGTGACATTTTGAAAAGTAATCTCTAATTCGTTGATTATAGATGTAATGAATGATTATCGAATTACTATGAAATCCACCATTCCGTAACAGCGAAATAGCCAAGTAGTATCAAAGCAATCGCAAAGCATCCTTCCTGACGTATTTATTTTCTTCCAAGTCACAAGTAAACTCCAATCATACAGCAAGTTACTTTGTGATCATATTTAATCCCATGTTTGTTCTCCGCCTTGTCAATTCAATAGAAAACTCCAATCTTTTCTTAATTGACTCGTTTTGTTTCGTGACATGAGATATTTCATGCGACAACCCTGCGGCTATGCGTATCTTGATTATTGGGTGACGCAAATAATGTTCACAAACGTTTAGGGTTGCCACCACATCTTCTAAAAGATTAAAATAAAGTGAGAAAGGACAGTTATGTATTTTCAATTATCATTATCATCGTCGCCATAGCTATTCATGAAATTGATTAAAAAAAAAATTTAGACTTCTCTGTTTTCCTGCTTAGCAAAGGAATCACCTGATTTTATTTTTATCAATCTCTATCTACAGCGATTTCTTACATATAAATAAATAAATATCTAAACTAGCCATACAACAACATTAAGTTAACCCCGTGGTAGGTTCTAAGCTTGTGGTCCGGTTTAAAATATATCTGATAAACTTATTTCATACACCTTATCGATGTTTGCATCTATCTGTGGACGTAATTTATCTTATAATGATAATTATCTTAATCAAAGTCAATTATATACTATATTATCATTCACAACATCCACGGCTTAAAATGATCACACAAACTCACAAGCAAGCAGATTTTCACTCCAATTGAAAGCAACAAATAAATGAAACAATAGCAACATCGGGCTATTTGCATATTAATTCGGCGGGAATCAAACCCGGGTCCTCGTTGATTACCAATTAACAAGCGGTAGAAGTTTTGATTAAGAATAAATTTTGGGAATAAGGAATGTTTCTCAAAATAAATTGTGTGATTAGGCATTCAATTTCGGTGTCGAAGTTCTGAGTCTACTTAAAACTTGCAGGAGTGTATTTTTGAGGCATTAAAAGGGCTTTAAATAATATAATACATAATTTATACTGTTTACTGAATATATCAAAACTATAAGGGACGGTAATACCTTAACCTCATCAAATAGCATAGACTAGCATTATGATAACCTTTTTCAAAATATGCTAACATCATCTTTCAGTTGTGTACAGACAGATGAACAAGTTTCTTTTTAAAATAAACAGAGACATGCCATTTTCAATTTAACACAAATTGTTTTACCTACTTTTTTCCAGAACAAATACCCAACTAATACCTACATGAAGATAAAATAATAAAAGTTCAGGTGAATATTACGCAAATAATTTATTATTTTTAAGTGATTTCTTTTACGTGATTTTAAACATTCACTGGAGTTTTCAGAAACTGGGGAGCTTTCAATAAGGACTTTGTGGGTAGAAAAAAATACCACTGTAATACCCATTTCACACTCCACTCCGTTCACTTGGCAAAGTATCACAGCTCAACCCAACCTGCTTCTGATGAGCTTTCCGAAACCTTCCGACAAATAACGAGCAATAAGGTTGAAAATTGCGAAGCATATCCGCCCTAAAATCCGTCAGACAAAGGCACTTCCGGTCGTGCCAAGACGGTGCCGGAAGTCGACAGTATCGCCATCTATCGCGTATGCCTTATCGGAAACTACGTGTCTATGGTACGTTGTTTATGAAGTTAAGTTATAGTTATTACCAGAGATAAAAAACTATATTTGGTCGGGGTTAATGTAGTTTCATGTTTTATGAATATGAACAGGGAGAAATATTATAAATGAGAGAGAGAAAAATCTTTATAGTAAACTGCAAATAACATTTTAAACTTAATATTAGACTTATGCACTGTTTACTATAAGAGTGAAGAAAAAGTATATAATAAGAATAGAATATAATTACAGACCTAATACACGAATTATAAATAAGTAGGTTTAACAACAGATAAGCTTATGTAATTGTAGTTACAAACTGGGAACCGACTCAGCAGAATAAGAAATGCTAATAAATTTGTAAATCAGAGAACTACACTAAGAAGCTCGAGTCAAAAAAAAAATTTTTTGTTTTGCGTCCCTTCTAAAATCAAAAACCTTTTAAAGAGTTTCCAAAATAAATAATGCGTGACTACCTTCAATTTGTCTATTTAGACGTGAACCAAAAACTAAAAGTGAGTCCAAACATCAAGTCCAATCATGCCGAGGCCATAACTCTAACAAAACAAGTTGTACCCCTTAAAAGCAGGTACTGGATGGTCGGTTACGTGAAATTTATAGCCCTGCGAAGAGGGTGCAAGCGTAAATTGGTTAATGCAGGGGTTATAGTTAGTGTGAATGTGCAGAAAACGTTTTTCGAACGCCGAAGGGATGTTATTAAAGGCATCGCGGGGTTTATCGCTCTTTAAGAACCCGCTCATTTACCTACAGTATTGCAAGGGTTGCGAATGGGAGGAAAACCTTGCGCATTGCAGTGTAAGCTTGGGGCCAATTCTTGTCAGTAATATCTTATTGAGGAATAACACATAGCACTGAAATTGTCGAGGTCTTGTCGTTATGTTTGGCAAAGCGACTGTTCAGCTGCACTATTCATGTATTATTTGCACCAGTTTTTTAATGATAATGTATGAATCTATTAACTTACTGAAGTAACTAAGTGTTCTTTAATGTCCCAAAAGATAAATAAATAAAGTAATGATTTGATTGAATTGAGTTACTACTATAGGTGGAATAAACATGATGATCTAGGTTCTTTTACATCCAAAGGTTGCCTGGAAGAGATCGCTTTTTAGCCATTGCTGCCCATTGTACATTCGTTTTTCTAAGTATTGTTGTATTTTACTTCCTTGTGCGAACCATAAAGTGTTTCTGTATTATATCTAACTACATAAAAAATAAGGTATTTTGTGCAGTCCGTGTCTGATAGCCCGAATATACTGGACACTTATTTTTCGCTTTGTCAATTAAATAATGAAGTATCAAGATATATAGCATCAAAGTTCCAAAATAGGGACATTTGACGTATAAATTTAGTACAAATCGCAAGAATACTCGTATATGTAATATTATAATAATATTATATAATATTATTATATAATAATATTATATTATATTATATTATTATATAATAATATTATAGATATTATATAATATTATACAAATCGATACGCTAGGCGAAACTCCTATGTTGTATCTTGATTTTGCGTTTGCAAGAAAAATAACATAGTCGTATTATTTTTTTAAGTAATCTAAATGGCAGACTTGTTTTTTTTTTGTCTTCTACCCATTCTACCTACAAAAGGCAGTCAGTACACTTGATATAAATGTCGACAAAGTATAAAACCTTCTTGAGTGAACAGAACTCGCTTAGTTTGCTTAGTCTTCAGAAAATAGATAACAGTTCTGTATAAGAGCTTGAAAGCTCTGTTTTGGTGATTTTTTCTAATTTATAAGTTAGTGATGAGCTATTAACCAATTCCGTGAATAGTTTAAACTTTCTAGACATTCATTCGTTTATAGATAATGTTAAAGAAGTATATGTACTTACTATAAAATACGCTATTCTGGATTATAATGTCTCTTACCTGTAACAAAACAAAACACATCATATTAAATTAATGTTTACGAAAAACAATTAGTGCATTAGAGTTTACTTACAAAGTGCAAGGATGGTAAGTATTTATTATAATAGAATAGATTACTATTTGCAATAGTGCGTAACTACAATCTTGATAACTTGTAGTTATGCAGAGGTGTTAAAAACTTTCTAATTTTAGTATTTCAAATGATAAACGCAACTTATTGAAGTTATAGGTGTTAAAAGAACCATGTCATTTAAAATTGTCTTTTTTAAAGTTTAAAATAAACAATTTTAAAGTTTTTGAGTAGTTCGTGTTTAATGGCACTTACGCACTTAAATTTCAAATTCGCTACTTATTGCAGTTTCGCGGTATTGCATATGGTAGTTCAGCGCTATTGTATCGTTACGATATAATATAAAACATATTTTGAATAAATACGACAAATATCTCAAAAGACTAAGCTTTTATTAAACGAACATAATAGAAGATCTATTAAGATAACCAACGTAAGCTTTATCCTTACTTGCGTCATAATACCGATGTTCGAATGCACCCCCTTATTATGTTTCTTCGATGTTTCGTGATTATTTATATTTCGTGCAGTAAACATAGCCCATCCCCTTGTAGACGAAGAATCAATTTCAATAATCGAGGATTATTTTTTTCAATCAAGGGATCATTAATTTTGATAGATGTGGGGTCAGTGGAAGGTTCATTGAACTGTGGTGAAAGCATTAAAATATTGGTAGAAAGTCCAACATTTACGAAAATGATTTACTAGAAATCTACGGTTACATTACATTTTGTTGTCAGGATGGCTCTGTCCTTTGATAGGTACATGTAGAATGTTCCTCCAAAATATCATAATACATAAGAAAGAAAAATATCACAAAAATCTTTAGCATTGTACCTACTAGAGAAAAAAAAGTAGGTATAATGCTAAGAAAAGTGTGGTTGTTTGCTTAAACACGCCAATTTCTGAATCACTGGGTTTTAAAAATCTTCATAACTTTTGTAAAGTTTTTTTTTTAAATGCTACAGGCAAATTGTAACACCGATAAAATATCTAACTTCCGTGATAAAGTAATAAAAACACGCCAAAAATTGCCAGTGTTGCTCAAAACCTTCATTTTTCTCTTCAAAAACCAAAGGGGAAATAATACCGAGGAAAAATCCAAGTCGCAGTTAAAATTTTATCGCCCATCGAAAGAGGCACCTACCTCAATATTTAAATCGAGAATCAAATAAAATTGCAAATTCTAGCGGCGTGCTGGCCCCCGGATCAGTTACGACTGCGAGACGCATGGCATAATACATTGACGTTCTTGAATGACAAACGGCTATGGCTTTTTTGACTAGCCAAGCGTTCTATTTGCGACATTTCGGGATCGTCGCGAATTAGAATGAGGGGAAGAGAACTGTTTGTTTTAGGGTATGTTAACTTAGTCGTAAAAGCTTTTACTTTTTGAAATTTATTTTTATGCGTTCTATGAGGAACGTCACTGTCATTTTGATATTGTTATGGCGGACAGCCATTCTGTTGAGGGACGGTGTCAAGTCGTGACGAGTTCGAAGCGATAAGCAAACGTTATTTTGTTAAAATCAAGAAATATACTGATTTATTATATACAAGCTGGTGGTCTGATTTATGGCTTTATCCTGAATTTTAATAATTCAGAGGTGGTAAGAACTTTAGAAGAAATCTGCTGGTATGTACACATTCTTTCTATACAGTAATACGCCCACGAACAATTGTTAGTAAATTTTTGTGCCTACCCTATTTGTGTCGAAATGATGAACTTTATACAAAATGATGATGAACATAACAAATATTGAATAAAGTGGTTTATAATATTTTTATAGAAAACTTTTAGAAGAGATAAATAATCATAATATTTATTTTCCACCCAATTTAATTACGTTAAACAAGAATTATATTGTGTTACTCGTTCACAATTTATTACACACAAAAAATATATTTACCTACATATATATAATTTGTTAAAAAAATATCAGTAAATGAAAAGAAGCCACAATATTTACATTTACCTATTACGTATTATTTTCAAAGTAACCTACGAATTTTAATCGTACGGATTTCTAAATAGATTTATGCTAAGTAAAGTACTTAAAATGTAAGTAGTGTTGCGGGTAAAATGATATTAACCCACTATGCATATTTGTGAACTAAACCTATTTTAGTTAAAATGTACCTAGTACAAAAAAAATAATATTAAATTTATAACTAGGCATATCAATTTTTGAAGTGGGAAGAGAATATATAGGTACATATATTTCATTTCATATTTGTTTTGTATTTTTGACTGCCTCAGTGGCGCGGTGGGCTAAGGTCCGTTTGCGGCGAATGAGGTAGCGGGTTTGATTCCCGCCGAGTGGCCGGGTGTTTGTGTGATCTGCAAGCGCTTTCCCCTTGGTCTGGGCATAGAATAATAAATTACTAGGGTCTGGGTGTGGAATATGTATGAAAAAAAAATTATTATGTTTGTATATTATTTTAAGTTTCTCAGATGTTACTAAGAGCTTACAACGGGGCGAGATGTTGTTGTGTGGATTGTCCGAATATATTATTATTTACTTATATCAAATCTTACGGAAAGCGCACTCTAGTTACTTTTATTCAAGTTTTAACTTTCAAAGTTCAACGTGGATTTGCATTGCGACCGCTGGAGTCGCTGTTTCATACATAATAGACACTGCTTTATTTTTAGTTCTTTTATTTTATATGTTTTTTTATGCGTGATTTTCGTTGTATGGTTTTTTTTGTCATAATTCATTTAATACATTTATTTTTACGAAATTTTGGGTACATAATTGCCAGGCCTTAAAGCTATATATAATTACCCTACAAAATTCTAACATAATAAGGTGTACAAACATTTAACATCTTAATTTTATCAATTTAATTAGAAAACAAACACAACCGAATTCGAATAAATTATAAAATGGTGATATAAGAATGTCAATTATTTTTGTTTTTATCTTTTATGAAGGCAGTAACAGAAATATAGTAATTATCTTATAAAAAAATTTAATAATTTGATTCTAAATATATTCAATGTCAAGTCTTTAAATCTATTTGTAATTGTATTTTATTATTTTAATTAATTGTTGTTTTTTTTCTTTCGTTTCTTCCTTTTTACCTTCTTTTCCTCTTTCCTTATTACATTGTAAAACATTGACACTGATACACTTTTATAACACACAATAACAGTTCCACACTTAGCCACATATAACAAATGTCAATGTCAGACACGTCTCGCTACACACCACCACCTTTAGATGGTGAAAACAATGAAAGACCTTCACGTAAGAGGCAACGACATAGTCCTATGCGACGGTCACGACCAGAACATAGTCCAAGAGACCGCCGTAAACGTAACACTTATCACAATCGATCGCGACGGCACTGTAGAACATACACTTCTGACACAAACAGCTTGTCTTCGCAATCTCGGTTTGGTAGAAGACGGAAGCGATCTACAAACCCAAGA
The DNA here is from genome assembly GCA_929108375.1 of Gymnoscelis rufifasciata. NCBI lineage: Eukaryota > Metazoa > Arthropoda > Insecta > Lepidoptera > Geometridae > Gymnoscelis > Gymnoscelis rufifasciata. The sequence continues at coordinate 1,372,551 of OV815302.1, read as the reverse complement.
CGACACATCAGCGATAGTGAAATAACCGACGACGATTATTTGTTGACTGATAGACGGTCAGGAATGACAAAAAGAAAACACTATCGTCATAGTTCAACGTCTACGTCATCAGTGTCAACTTTTCATGAAAGACGGTCTCGACGAAAACCCCGATCATTTGAAAGAAGAAATACACGACGCTACGCTAGCTCTAAAACATCACGTGACTACGACATAATGAAAAATATTGTTCGATGGTTTGGTAAATCCGAACAGCACTTTGAAGGAGCACAAAACGTCATTCCCGAATTTAACCCAGATGCTAATGACCAGTCAGCCGCTGACTGGGTACGAAAGGTAAATCAAACAGAAACAATTTATAAATGGAATGACAAACAAATAATATTCTACGCGATTCCTAAACTAGCAGGTCATGCAAAAAAATGGTACCAGGGAAGAAATTCTATTAATTTTACCTGGCAAGAATGGCAAAAGAAGATTGTGAAAGCTTTCCCTGATGACCGTAATTACGCAGATCGATTATCTGAAATGCTAGAAAGAAGAAGTAAACGAGAGGAATCACTGGAAGACTATTATCACGACAAGGCACGACTTGCTAAAGGTGTTGTATCACAGGACGAAATGCAGTTGATTGTATCATCAACGGAATATTTGATTTCAATATACGCCTAAACGCACAAGGTTCTAGTTTCACAAAACCATCTCAGTTGTTACAATATCTGCGGCGAATTTCTAAGAAAAATGCTTTAGCAACTAAAAGAGATATAAATGACTCTAAATTTGAATTTATTTCCAAAACTGGAGACAAATACTACAATGCGAGATCCCCAAATGCAAAACTGATAGAGTGCTACAACTGTCTAGAAGTAGGTCATGTCTCTCGCCAATGTACAAAGCCACCGAAACAATGCAATAAGTGCTCCCGTTTTGGTCATGATAGTCAGAAATGTGAATCTATCTGCAATATTAGATCTAGAAATACTCTTAAACAATACTCTGATAAAAAGGAAAAAACAGACCCGGGCATAGCATGCATATAAATGCTCGAAGCCGATTATAGTTAATTTATTTTTATTAGATGTGTAAGAAATACCAAATCCAAAAGTACTATAAAAGCATTGGAAAGGGATCAAGAATGCAGTGCAAGAATGTATAGCTGAAAAGAGAAAATGAAAAACCGATACGATAAAAGTAAAGCTCCAAAGAAAATCATATCTATTAGGTGACCTTGTAATGATTCCTAATGATTCCTAATCTTAATCCCGTCAAAGGGAAGAGCAAGAAGCTAGCCCCGAAGTTTAAAGGGCCATTTAAGTTAAAGGTGTTTTAGACAATGATAGTATGAAATTTCTAGTATTGATAGACATGCCAATCGGTGTTATAACAATATATTTTCAGCCGATATGTTAATACAATGGATCACTATTGACATGCCTCAATCAGATTGTGATGCGACATGTAGTAGTGGTGACTCAGAATAAGATAAACATTACACTTGACACTACCTTCCTATCCTAACATTTTCAGAATAAGCGCAAACAGAATCAATAACAAAATTACTACCCATCCATTATGGTTGATGAACCACTGATTATTGAGAAGATTGATACGAGAATTGGAATTGAATTTGAGCCAGTAATGTGTTTTACTCCTGGTGTGGAGTGATGTGATATGGACACCCCTGGTGTGGGGTGATGTGAGACTTTGACTTCCCTGGTGTGGGGAGATGAGACTTTGACTTCCCTGGTGTGGGGAGATGAGACGCTCACTTCCCTGGTGTGGGGAGATGAGACGCTCACTTCCCTGGTGTGGGGAGATGAGACTTCGACTTCCCTGGTGTGGGGAGACGAGACTTTGACTTCCCTGGTGTGGGGAGATGAAACTTCGACTTCCCTGGTGTGGGGAGCTGAGACTTAGACTTCCCTGGTGCGGGGAGACGAGACTTTGACTTCCCTGGTGTGGGGACATAAAATTTCGACTTCCCTGGTGTGGGGAGATATGATATCGACACCCCCTGGCTATTACTCAAACAAATCCGAAGAAACAATTCACATAAAATGATCGACACTGGTTTACAATTAGCATAGCATTTGAATTGATACAGAAAATTACAAATAAAAAGTAAATTAAGAATTTTACAAACTTTTTAAAGAAATTGATAATATTATGTCAAAATCTAATTTTTACTCTATTTTAGTGCCAGATGTAATACTCTATTTAGAAGATGTTCTTTTTAATTTTATATAATTTTTGATTTCACATCTACCTACACATATGTGGACATATTACTAACCGAATGGCCGAACTTTATTCGGGGCTGTGGACATCCCCGCAGCAGAATGGCCGACTGTTAACTTAGTCGTAAAAGCTTTTACTTTTTGAAATTTATTTTTATGCGTTCTATGAGGAACGTCACTGTCATTTTGATATTGTTATGGCGGACAGCCATTCTGTTGAGGGACGGTGTCAAGTCGTGACGAGTTCGAAGCGATAAGCAAACGTTATTTTGTTAAAATCAAGAAATATACTGATTTATTATATACAAGCTGGTGGTCTGATTTATGGCTTTATCCTGAATTTTAATAGGTATGATATCGTCTTGACATTGTAATGAGATGTCTTTGAAAGATCGGAATGGAATAAGTTTGTTTGAACTCTGGTTTATTAGTAACAGCTGGTATTTGTTTAGATCCATTTTATATCGGACAAATGTTTGCCTTTAATAACCTTCAGGTTTCAATACCTTAAACTTTTGAAAGATTTTAACATTTTGAACAAGGATTAGTCATCAAATTAAAAGAAAACAATCTCCGACTCGTTCTTCCAGGGTTCTGATGAATATGAGTCATCGCGTTGACGAAGTAGGCGAAAATACAAGAAATTTAAGGGCAGCCCAAGACCAGAAATAGACGTATTTCGGATAATAATGATGAACAAAACAAGTAGTTCTATTTTAAGTAAAACGACTCGTTTTGTTTACTTTAAGAAAAACTACTCGTTTTGTTTATTGTAACAAAGTAGAAGTCGGTAACACGCGTTCTTCAAATATCTCCTAACTTCTGATTCAATAAAATATAGTTATACAAATACTTCAGCGGCGTCCACTGTTGAACATAGTCCTCTTTGAAAGATTTCCAGTTATGAACCCGCATTTTTACTAAGTTATCTGTCCACCTAGTAGGCGGACGTCCTACACTGCGCTGTGCCGATCCGTGGCTTTTCTCAAGAATTTTCGGCTCCAACAACCAGCTGTTTAACTTGCTATATGGCCGGCCACTGCCACTTCCACGAGCTAATTCGCTTGGGTATGTCACCGACTGGAGTTTTTCTACGTTTTATTTCATTCCTGATTTGATCGTCATCATTCTTATAAACATGGCTCAAAAGCGAGATGGGTCTGTTGTTCTTTACGCGGTATTATAATCTTTCTTCAAGAACAACACCACCTCACTTGTATTCCATTGCTTTGTTAATAATAACAATTACTTCCTTATCCGTTTTTTTTCGGCTTACCTATTATTTCCCTTCCTTCTAGCGAATTATTACTATTTTAATAAAAGTACATCCCTGTGGGGTAGCGTTACTTCGACAAAGTTGCACAGCAACAGAACGCACCCCCGCGGGAGTACCTTGTTATCTTCTATTGTTCGACTTAGATTAGTTTTTGTACCTCTTATTAGAGATTCTCCCGGTTAGCTACGTAACAATATTAGTTTAATAATAGACGACCTCAGTGGCTCTTTGGGCCTATGTAAGAGGTTGCGAGTTCTTTTCCCGCCGGAAGACCAGATTAAGATCTTTAATTTAATTTATTTTAATTTGGTATGTGTAAGTGTAATATATTATTAGCCTATTTATAAGTGACAAATTATATAGTAGATGTACTAGCGCTTATGCGGAAATGTGCATAAAGACGAAAGCTATAAATAATAAAAGTGGCCTGTTAGCTCGGAGTTTTGTGACCTACGGATAGTATATAATGTAGATCCTTCACGTCCGTAATGGTACCTAAATATTTTCTACATGTTAATTGACAATTTTTGCGTAGGTTTAAGCGACTCAGCTCAAAATGGCAAAGGAAGAAGCCGTGACTGTACCAGTGATACAAAACATACATTGTATTAAAATGAATAGCAATCGAATGGTGGGAAGCGCATAACTCAACAACGCCTGAACCAATTTGGCCAATTCTGTTTTTAAATGTTCACAGATAAGTCTAAGCAAGGTTTTTACTGTAAGAAAATATCTAATAACTGGAGTGAAAACAATTTTGAATAATTTCCGCTATCACATAATGAATATATCTGTATCTTTTAATAATATCCAAAAACAACCTACTTGTACTACAAAAAAGACAACATCCTTGAAAAAAACAATCCCGTTTTACAAACATTTTCCTCATAAAGTTTGAAATCGTAAAATCAAAGTAATTACGTGTCTGTTTGCCTGACACCGCAAGATTGATTGGAACACAGATACGGGAAAAATTAAGGCTTCTCGCAGTAATATTTTAAATTTATTTGCGTCTACCATGCAAATTATGAAATAGAGTAGGGGAGTTTTTATTTCCTTCCTTTAATCGAATGGGGGAGTATTGTTAATGCCCTACGCGGGGGTAGTAAGAAACTGTTTACTCTTCGTTTTACGTTTTGCATGCTGAAGTATTGCGGTAATGTAAACGAATTTGAGTGTAATTTGTTAGTAAAAGCTTTATTTTTTATTGTGGCGTTGGGTTTTGTGTTGCCATTTTGCATAGGCTTATAGATTCTTGTTTGTGAAATGAACGTTTGTAATTTGACTGCTGATTTGATAGCTGATAAAAAATATATCAAGTTGTAAAATACAACATAGTGTTAAGTTACATTATGTTTTTCTAAAACGAAAATCCTTTATTTGGAATATATATTTGCTCATAAAAAGCCTATTTTGTGGCTAGACAATAATAGAACAAATTATACAAAATAAAAAATTCATAGATTTTTTCAGTTCTTTAGAATCAAAAATCCTGTTCTCGCCAATGCTTATACATAGTATTTGTTCATATAATTACCACTACTATTTATTTCATACACAGATCTTTTCCAACGAGACCATGACCCATTAAAATCCCAGTACAGCAATCTAATTACACACTTTGATATCCATCAATGCCAGTGAGAATTGAAAGCTTTTTAGTGTTCCATCGTGAAAAGTTGACACAAAGCCTGAACTAAACTCTTAAGTAGATTAACATCCATTTACTGAACGCAAAGTCAATTTTGCCGCTCTGTGTTGCCTCCTTATAAGCAAATTGGGTTCTTTGTAAGTGGATTTAGACACCTAGCTAGGCTAGCTAGCGTGGCTTTGGCTAAGAGGCTGTACGCTAGCTGGCGAACGATAGATATTCTATATTTTTTTTTAAGTCTTAATTATCTAAAAGTGTCAATTTTTATATGCCCCCGCAAAATTTCCAAAACGCATCGCTTGGCCGACATAACATGGGATGTCAAATTATAATAAGTTAATTATCATGGCGGTTTCCATGATAATTAACTAATTTTATCAAACTTTCAGTAAGTTTGTGAACCAAACACTTCGTTACTGACGTCACATATCACGATAGTTAAACTAGGCGCGTTTAAGTCGCCCGAAAAGGATAGTGATTTTAATGTAATATTGGTAATTTATTCGTCGTAGGTAACATTCTGTACACTTGACTTCGGTTCACTTTGTTATACTTAATATTATATAATCTTAATTAAAAAAATATAAAAAGCACTCTGCAAGTCACAAACAAGACACCAAGTAATTATCATAGTATAAAATACAATAAAATATGAAAATATAGAACAAATGTTGCTAAAAAGAAGCATTGTTAAACTTAAAACAAAGAAATATGTTTTGCATAATGGTTTATATTTTGATGTGATGTGATATATATTTTTGGTCATAAAACTAGATATAACGTTTAAATCTATAAAAAAATACGTGCATATTCCCTATATTTAAGGGGGTTTATACAATCAACGTCACATTATTGAGGCTTAGCATTATAAAAATATATTTCCGGATAATAAACACAACAATATCTATTGGATAGTGCAAAAGTGGAATAACAGAAAACTAACATAGTGGTGTCTGGCAACTCATACTTTGATTACAATCAATGGCAGAAGAAATGGCGTAGATGATAACAACCAATGTCTGAAGAAATAGAGATGACGCCCTATAAACATTATCTAAGGTTCCTTAACACCAGTTACCTACTGCAGCTGACAGTAGCAAATTCAACCAAATTGTAATCCAATATTCATAGCCCTTTAGTGCGCCTAGCTACACGTACCGCCACTTTGCATGATTGTGCCGCTGACCAAGTGCAAATGTCATTCACCCTGTATATGTCTATAGTTGTATGGTAAGAAAGACATATTACCTCGGAAATTCTATCCTGTCTTCTTTTTTCAAGATCTTGCCCAGACAAGAAACGCTAGATATACTAGATGGTTCTTTTATGGTTTCCAGGCCCCGATGGGCATAATATATGACATAACATATTTTCTGACGGTAAAAAAACTTATGAACTTTTTGATGAAAGTCAATCGAATTGAACCCGCTTTCTTTTGCGCCACTGAAATATATATATACGAATTGATAATCAGCATTCGGGACTGAAACCTATACGGTTGATATAAATGCACATGACATGACACATGAGGCATGACATATGCACTGAATATAAGACATAACAGAGCCTCGTTCGTTACCAAACTGCCCATTACGTGATAATTAATCCAAATTTCGTCAAATAATAACTATGAAATAATTCAGGATTTCAGTAAAGCCCTATTTCAGATGGTTCAATAAAACCATTATAATTAATGTTATTCGGCTCTCGTAAATCGTGATTTATAACGAAAAATATAATAATAACCTCTCACAACTACTATCGCGTATAAAATTTCCAAATGCCATAAAATATCTGATATTAATATTTTATAACGCAATTCGACATGAAAATCAATGTCTGAATTCATGCGAAAGATTATCATAAAAAAAGTCCATAATTGTAATAAAATTCGTCTGAGAATTTCAACCCATTCACGAAAGTTTTGTAAGCTTGTAAGCAAACTTATGACTTAGTGTAATAGTTATTAAGAATTTATATACATAAAATATTCTCAATTTCTGTTGGAAAAACTAAGACGAAATAACATTAACATATTTGTGGTACATCAGATTATTATTTCAAAGTCTGAATATTACGATGATGTTATTATTTTTACCTATAACGCAAAAAAGTGGTAATGTGTTTATCTCTAGAAAGTATGTATGTTTCTTTGTAGCAATATAAAGACAAAAGGGCTGGGCCGATTTTTATGATTTATACGGCGATCGATCCTCTTTTTCAGGTGAATGTCACTTAAGACACGAGGCCAGTGAAAATTCAATATAGCGACTGGAATTCAATACTAGACGCCATTTTGCAAAATAATAAAAGGAATATGTTAACAATCTATATACATAATGTCATGTGAAAAGATACCCTTTAAATAGGTATTTACCCTTTAAAATCATGTTTAGTTTTCTTTCAACAATTTCTAATCCAACGAACCGTTTAGGATGTATATCGATTTAAAGTTGGGTTACAACCATCCTCACATTAATAGGCTTAAACATAATAAACACTCCCAAAAAATATATATATTTTCTTAATTTCAGCTTGTTCTACACATACATATTTAAACATTTCCTTGCAAGAACACCTGCACAATTTATGTTTATGTAATCCCGTACTAATACAGCCAACATTAGCCAAAGGTGAAGCCATGGTTTGCCAGGGTTTGTCGTGACTGCGCATTCATGCTGAGTGACAGCGGAACCGCGGGAAAGTGGGGTCATTCGGTGCACGGGGTCGCCGGATGCTATCTTCATTACTTTAAACTAAGATTTCATCTAGGATGCATTTATCTGAAGATTTAGTCGCGTTACGGCGGAAGTATACGAAGGTTTCTTTGCAATTTTAGTATTTTATTTCATCATAATAGAGTGTTGATATTAACGTTCCCACTGCTGGGACACAGGGACTTCTCTCTTGACGAGACAGATTAAGCTTTAATTCACATCGCTGGCCAGTGTGAGTTGGTGAATGTCACATGCCTTTTAAACTCTTCAAAGTTCTCAGAACATGCCGGTTTTTTCACAATGCCTTTACCGTGTTTAAGGCGCACATATTTTTTTTTAGAAGAAAAATTCAGAGTTACGGGTGAACACTAGACTTTCTCTCAAAAAAAATCGATTGTGTTCCCACTTAGCCAACTCGGCTTCTTCATTTATTAATTAGGTAGGTTTATTTATTTAGTCGCAGATGTATGTATGCGAGGTGCGATTGCAGGTGCAGTGCTTGTATGTATGTATAAAAAAATCTCGTTTCTTTATGTTTGTAACAAAACTCCTCCAAACTCGACCGATATTTATGAAATTTTACGTGTGTAGGTCTGAAAATCGGCCATGTTATGTGAATGTTAAAATGGCGGTTATACCATAAACGACGGCAAGCAACAAAAATGTTAATGAATTTAAGGCGCTCTGAAACTAAACTATATTTTCGTTCAAGGAGAGCCGTAAACTATTTGTGTATATCTTGAGCTACATAAATTACAAGTTTTACTATTGTCGATCACGCTTTGCTTTAACAAGTATTAAAAATGTTTTTTAAGGAACCTGACATAACCTCGTCTTTTATAAAATGTGATTAATTAATATAAATCTTTAAGATAGCTCTGTGTCAAGCTAAAGCTTGCTCGGATACTTAATTTTTAGGATAAAATATAAAAATAAATATTTACAGTTTAATCACACAGCTTCACCTAACCCAAAACTAAGCAGGGCTTGCACTTTGAGTGTTAGGTGACTGATATACTACATAGATTTTTTTGTACATACATACATATGATATGAAAATATTCATACCTGAACCCAGAAATTGTTGATCGCACTTAATCTGGTCCCACGGCGGGAACCGAACTTGCATTCTCTTGCGCCTCAGGCAGACGTTCGCTCACCGAGCAACTGAGGTCGTCAAGATACATAACTAAACTACATAATTTAAAAAAAATACGCGTCGAATAGAAAACATTTTTCGTTTAAAATCTGTAAAAAGACCAACGAACACGAGCTCGCTAAAGATGCAAGAACCGAACCCACCACAAAAGACAGTCAATTCACCATGACAACAGTTAGGCGCTCAAGTAAATTAATCCCAAAAGGGTCACTATAATTAAACGTAGGTAACTCCAAATATTTCAACTATCCCATCACATAACATCTCCCTTCCTAATTTCCTTGCAGACTCAGTTATTCTAAATGGTAATATTATGCAATTACGCCTCCCAGGTATGAATATATCGGTTCGGCCTCTCGGAGGAATAATTCCGCAACTGGTAGGAAAGGAATCTTCGGTCTATAAGTCGCTGTCGTAAATCTTTAGTATTATTTCGCGAAGGGATATTTATTTGCCTTTATGGTGAAGTAGAAATATATTTTTAGGTGTTATCGTCGGATTATGTTAAGCTTATTTAATATGTGGGTTGTAAAATTCAATTTTGAGGTGGAGTTTTTGTTCGGTTGTTTTATTATTTATAAATAACTTTTCAGGTCGTTAGGCTCAGATGTCGGTTGCTAGGACCTACGCTAGGAAATTAATTAGGATTTTATGAATATGTGTAGTCTTTTTTCCAATAATTCAGGTCAAACATCACAAGAGTTCCCCTGTTTTCATAAAAATATTTTCTTTTATTTCAAACTTATAACGAAATCTATACTAATATATAAAGCTGAAGAGTTTGTTTGTTTGTTTGTTTGAACGCGCTAATCTCCAAAACTACTGGTTCGAATTGAATAATTCTTTTTGTGTTGGATAGTCCAGTAATCGAGGAAAGCTATAGGCTATATAACATCACGCTACGACCAATAGGAGCAAAGATATAGTGGTAAATGTGTAAAAAACGGGAGAAATTGTTCATCTTTGAAGCCTTCCGTTGCGTGCGCCGTGAAAACGGTTCAAGATACACAAAAAATATGTATTAAAGAATAATAGCTCTTTTAATGATCTAAAAAACAGTCCGCGATAGTATATGTCTATCTTTTAAGATTAACTAACAAAAACCGTTTTTATGGTACCTAATTTGGTCGAAATAATTTGTTTAAGTTGTATCAACATAATAATATTAATCTTTATTCAAATAAATATGTTGTTGGTTAAGAGTACTTCATCCATTATAACGCGGGTAGCACCGCAGGGCACAGCTAGTGTCTGATAAAAAAACGTTATTCATGAACCTAAATTAGTGCTGAATCTGTGTAATCCCAGTTCAATACCTGTGCACCCTTGTTTATGTCGTAATATTAGTATAATTAGGCATAAATAGGCTTTCTATGTGTGTTTTAGCTTATTCATTTAAATTAGCTTGAAAAATAAGTTTTTATGATTACGAGAGAAATTACATTTTGAAATACCAAAAAATACTGTTTATTGCGTCTTTAAACATGTTAATAAATGAAGCAACAACTTAACAAATTAATTGTATAATTTCATGTATTCATTATTTTTTTAATAGTCATTAATAGTTATTTATTGATAATATTATTGTACGTCACACTTACATTTTGTTTAGGTACACTGTTTTTTTAGTACTAATAATGTCACAAATAAATCATCAAATTCAATTACCTAATAAATATGTTAAATTGCAATTACTTATTGCGATTTTTTCGTGTTTCGTAATGTGGCCCGGAGAAGCCATCTACCTTGTAGGTCTTCATGCCCCATCTTAGACCACATCGTCACTTTACATCTGGTGAGATTGTGGTCGAATAAAGGCTTATCCAGCATAAAAAAAGAAAACTTAATTAATTGCAAGTAATTTTAATTAAGTGAAATGTCTCGCATACCCAATTGCGCTTTCCTTAAAAGGGGTAGTGAGTTTTTGTTCACATGTGTTATTTATATAACGTAACGCCTATATTAAAGACATTCCCAAGAACGAGTTAATTTCTCCCGGAATAATGCTAAGTATAGAAATAGAACCCCGTGCTTCAGTAATTGTTATGAAACTCAAACTGTTTGCACGAGTTGTTGCGAGCAATTAGTATAAATGCCATCTGTGGAAGTGTTTGAGTCCAAGTTTCACCTGCAGAGCTGTTAGTTCGAAACGTGATTATCAAATTCGGTTCTAGGTAATTTTATTAAACATGTGTGCTTAAGTTTTGAATAACTTGAATGCCTCTGTGGCGCGGTGGGCGCGTACGCGGCGCAAGAGGTAGCGGGTTCGATTCCTGCCTAGGTGTCAAATGTTTGTATGTTCTACAATCACTTTCTCCTTGGTCTGGGTGTTTAATATGTATAATATAGAATATCTATATATGATTATGTATGTCTATTATAAGAAGTAAATCAGATGTACTTGTAACAAAAGATTTAGAGCTGCTAAATAAAGATGTGCTAAATGTTGTTCTGTGGATTGTTCGAAAATATTTATATATTTATCGGTGTTATTTTTCAAAAACAAATAAATTAAATTATTCGTTGGATTTACCAACTATAAAAAGTTAGATTATATATTTATTACTTTCATTATAATACCAGTTCATTTATTTAAGATTGACTGTATAGTGTATACCTAAACTATTATTTACTATTATGATTATTTTACTATTATTTAGATTCTCGGTAAGATTCTTACAATAGGATGAAAAGCCGAAATTTAATAAGTAAAACATAAAATAAGGATTCATTGCAGAATAATATCCAAAGACAAAAAATCAAGAAATTCAACCTTCATTAAAACCTAAAATATCAACCCTCTACCTTTCATTTCGACAATGACACTTTACGTCACTTGACATATTCTAAAAAACAACACGAAAAGCTACTTTATCCCTTCGCAATAGAAGCTGTTCTCCCCCCTAAGAAATTTGCATGATAATTCTGTTGTTTCGCCCACTTATGCATACACAAACGTCTTCGAACTTCAAATATAGAACTTCAAACAGCTTAATCCTGTAAGCGCCATGTTTGGCCGCCATATTGGTCCAGTGCAAGGATGTCACTGTCAGATTTAATTATACATTTTCGTTTAGGCACTGCACGTTTCGATTAGGCACTGCAAATTTAGATGTGGATTTGAAGCTATTTTAATTGTAACAAAAGGAAGTCGAAATTATATACTTACTATTCTTGAATTTGAGATGTCAAACGACTTCTAAAATGATAGTTCCTACTACTATTTTCTTATGATAATTTATTTTTTATTTAAGAAATTTTGTTTAATTAATTTTAAGTAGACTCGTCTATGTAAAATTGCATGCTCTTTGCTTCTGATGAAATTAATGTTTTGACTATGACTTTATTAAATACAACAAATCGTTTTTTTTTCATTATTTTACACAGAATGGGTTCAATCATGACTGTGTCTAAGCAGAAACGAGGTTCCCCCAAAATAAATATATCCACGATACCCAGGCCTATATTTAAGACACTCGTGACCCATATGTTAAAGAATAACAGATAATTCATCTTATCTGCAAATATAAGTTTAACGCAAACGCGAACAAAATTCACCCATTTTAAATCTTACAACCAAAACTTTCCAATTAATTTTTGTTCCAAATTTTCTCTCAATCCTTCCATCAATTTTCACCCGTCAAAGCTTGACACATTTCTGTCAAATATAAAGGCAATTAAGTGATCCGAGTGATCGATCGCAATCAAGAAGCTAACCGGAGCCAGCCCCGTGCTAATTAGGTAATTGACGAGACGCGCCAGCCCTGTGTGTTTGCAGGTAGTGCGGGATGCGGCGGGCTTGAATTTACGTCATACTCTGACTGTTTGATAGACACGAGGAAAGGAAGTACTTCATACGGCTTTCATACTACAAGCGACACGCAATTCGATGTGTTTGATTAGTGCAAGTTCATTGAAATGTATGTGCTGTCAAATTCGTGAAAAAGTACAAACATGTCTTTGAACTTATTGACAAACTATTAAAATTGTGAGATGACTCAAAACGCGTAATTGTTATTTTGTTTCGCCACTCTTTATGCTCAATATGATTTGAATAGTTTTGAAGCTAATAACATCTAGTAGAGTGCGTCTATTTCAGTCTTTGTGCAGAACTATTACATCCAGTCTTTTCGATTGAAAGCTTCTTTAATCCTTCATGGCCACCAGCATATTTAATCTCAGTTTCTCAATTTTCTTTCATAGAACAACGCTATAGGTACAAATAAGATAATTAATAATATTTTAGATAATTATTAATTAAAAAATAATTCTCACTATTAATGTACTATTAATGAAGTTTGACGTAATCATTACCCACTTATCTCCCTCCCTACGCCACAGCCAACCCAACAGTCAGTACTACTATTTGCACCTATAGATTGGGTTCGTCAGCTTTGTAAATCCGTTCAGTTGTCAACTTGATTTGTTCTTTAGTTCGATCGTTTGAAGACAAATTGGGAGGCAGGAGCATTTGTTTGATCAGAACGTGCCATTTACTTTGTGCCTGTATCGCTGTATGAGTTCAAAGGATGTTTAACATCCATGTTGTGTTAGGTGATAGTTTGGGAGCTCTTCACCTATGTAATGCTGTTTGGATCGACGAAGTATATACGGAATATGATAACATCCTTTCAAATCACGTGAGTAAACTCCGTTTACAAAATTAATAGCTACTCGTAATAGTTTTGAGCGTGAATAAGATACTAGTGAAATACTTCTCTAGTGAAAAGTGAATCGTACTAGTAGCAATAGATTATGTGAAAGAATTGACAAAATATGTTTTACACAATATTTTCACTGTGACTCCGTACTAAGAATGGATAGCAGCGGCACGAATTTTAAAATTAGAACATTATGACCTGGAATAATAAATGGGTTGCTTTTATTTCTGAAAAGAAAACTTTCGCGAATCGAAATATATTTTTAATTTGCCTCGTGGTGGGAATATAAAATAAATACTATATTAGGAAAAAAATCATCAGGACTACAGTTAAGAGGTACTATCTAGATCTCTGTGATCTATCTTCGGACACAAATCATCAGGTGAGATTGGACTAAAAACTATAATCCACAAAAAAATGCACAAGAAAATGTTGAGCAGTTCTAATGTTTTTTTTTATTAATAATTATACAGGGTCGCTGCTTGATCACTTGCAAAGGCAATGCTTCAAAAGTAATGCATCAAAGAATTAATGAAAAAATAAATTTATATAATATTAGTAAAGTATTAAGAAGTATTAAATAATATAAGTCTACTCCATACAACTCGTTAGCTTTAGCCGAGAAGATAATGATCGCTGGTCTCGCTGTTCTAGAGATAATATAATGGCTTATAGCCACTGGGAAATTGAATTATTTCCTTACTAGCGTATCACGCGACTTATCCTACCATTATGCAGTTTAAATTTACGGTGATATATATTTGTTATATCGAAGCTATATTTTTGAGATTTATAGGCTTACTTCTCAGTTTTCGAAACTTTTTCACTGAGGATAAAGTATCCTATCACAATTTATTCACGAAATTATCTAAGAAATTAATATAAGTCTATGGGACGATTTTTCAACTGTTTAATAGGCTGTAGGTATTTAGAGTTGTTGTCTGACATTTGACAGTCAGACGATCACAAAAAAGTGTGTGTGTGTCAGCTACGACGCACGATTGGAGTTTACTCCTTACGAATGATAATTATGATATATATCGAATAGAAAAAAAGGGTAAATGAACGCATCTGCTAAAATGATAAGAGAAACAAACATATATCTGTAACTATTCGGATTACTTATATTACTTCAATAAAGCGTATTACATAAAGTATGTTACAAAATTATATAAATTAAATACAGTGAGACTACGAAGTATCGCGCAAAGAGGAGACCCCGAGAATGGAGATACGCTGTGTAATGTATTCCATCTCATTCTTTTACACGTTCAATCTTACAGATATATATGTTTGTCTCTTTCTACGTAACGCCTCAACTTTTCGTGTTACACTTGATTTTACTCCTCATAAAACTCAAATCGTTTCTTAAGGAGTAAACTCCAAAAATCTTAAAACCCCATACCAAAGTAGACAAATTTTTTTTTTATCCTAGGTAAGCCTTCATTTAACCACAATCTCACCTGATGTAAAGTGACGATGTGGTCTAAGATGGAGCATGAAGACCTAGAAGGTAGATAGATGGCTTCTTCGGACCACATTACGAAACACGAAAAAATCGCTTCACGCACCGGCCCAGCCCGGAGGGTGGTGACAAGCCGTGGCCGAAGCCTACCACCAGAGACTGTTCTTAGCACCACCGTGGAGGTCACGTGTAAGGATTCAGAGGGTTACCACTTACAGACGTGAACAGACAAAACCTCCGAAATCGAACTTAATATATTTTTTATTTCAATAATTTCTTCACCAAATATTTTATTTTATCAAAAAGCTATGCCTACATACGTTAATATTTTCAAGTTCTCCCACTCTTTAAAAAAACCCTTTAAGTCCTTTTATATAATAAGTTCTACGTCAAGTTGTAAAATGTAAAATATATTAGCACGATGTCATTAATGATCCATTACTTTTATTTTCATTTTACCCATTGCGTTTGCGAAACAGAAAGGAAAGGAATGAAACGTAAGGAGGTTTAACTTCGTGTTCTACAAAAAGTGAATGAAATGGAACGCCCAAGGAGGTTCTAATTAGTATCTAGTTAGATATGAATAAATTCGCCAAAGTGGATTTGATGAAAACTGTATAGGTGAATATTTTCTTGTATAGGTTTTATTGGTGAAAATGTTTTTTACCATAGATACACAAACAAATTATTTTATTTAGTTACTTATAACAAAAAACATTTTATTTTTTATGCTATATTACACTAGCAGGCACAGTTTTTTTATTATAAGAAATAATAACTATGGTACAAAGAAAAAAAAAGAAAAAATTTTGCTTACGATATAAGTTCACAATAAACAAAACATTTTATTGAGTAAAAAGTCAAGAAAACCCTAAAACTTGATTCTATCAAGTTCCATAAACTGCGCAAAGTCCCGTATAAAAGAACAAACAAATCCAGTAACACATTCACACATCCAATCAAAGAATCTAACCCGAGTCGGACAGAATCGACAAAATCACACTCAATGTCGACTTGCTGTAATTGCATGTAGGACAAAGGTCCCTCGTAAATCCGCCCTTTTGAGGAAAACCTGGTGAAAATCCGATCAGCCTTTTTAATGAGATGTTCTTTTCTGTTTTGCTTAGCGGAGTTTGTAAATTGATTTGCTTTTCGTGTTCATTAAAATATTGAATGGCTAAGCTGGGTATAAAGGATGTCGAAACATGTACTCGCTGTTGTGTTTCTATAATTAGATTGACGCTTTTTCTCATGGTATCCAAGTTTAATTATTTTTTGTTAAAAATTGGATTTAGTTAAATACATTTATAGTAATACTCTGTTAATTACTTACCTTTCGAGGGAAGGTCTTTGAGCTGCAGTGGGACAGTGTGGTCTGAATAATGATAATTATGGTTTTTTATAGTAGATTTTAACGATTTTTATGTGATCTATTGTAAAAATATTTTTATAAATAAATAAGGAAAATAATAATTACAGAGAATTGTTATTTTCTGAAATGAAAATAAACTTGTCCATAAACTTACGGACCGTTTAACTAAATAAACATTAGAGTTCGTGCGGTAATTACTCAATTATTGGTGATAAAAAATTGAGGTATAACAGTTACCTGAGACGGTTCGTTGAGTATTTGAACGAATGTAGGACGAAGCATAATGTAGGACAATAATGAACGTATACAAATTTGTTTAACTTTTTTACTTTTTCTGAATAAAAAACCAGATCTACGTTTTGAATATACAGAAATTTGTGGAAATTTAAAATGTCTACAATAAAATTATGCTCACCCACTGAAGAAGCTTTCACGCGTGTCTATTGTCATATTTCAACATACCTGAAATAAAATAAAAAATATGTTATAGGCAAATTATTCTCGCACACAGATAGTGATTACGAAATTTAAGAAAACAAATTGTCAACATTATTTCAATTTCCTTACTCATTGTTTGCCCTCATAAGTAGACAAAACCTTTGGTCTATGATTTATTATTTGTTATTGTAACTAATTTCAACATTGGTACAATTTTTATGTTTGGGAGTACTGAATTGTCGAACCTCTTCTGTTCCCAGGATCGTCTTTGTCATTTTTAAAATTAGAACATGTTCTACATTTAGAAATAGAACTAGGTACGTAGAATATGATTTTATTTTTATGAAAATAAATTCAGATGTTCCAAATTCAAAAATTTGTAATTCACGGCATAATTCTAAATCTGTTCTTAAAAATAATTGAATCAGGTGGTTAATTTTAACCTGGAGACAAAAATGTACTAAAAATAAATATCATGAAAAATGTATGGATAAATATTTTAATTATGCTATCGAGACCCACTTTCGACAAAACAGCTTTCATGTATCCATAATGTTATATCATGAATTGGTCAAGTTTTAATGTTTTTGTTAAATAACATGTAATTTTCGTCAATAAATACACGAACGTCGAATTGCAAGAATAGACAATATTTTTACGATTTCCAACGAAATGCTTTCAATTTACTATTTTCAGACAATGTCGGATCGCGTCTATAAGTTACGGGCTACGTGATCGAATTTCAGTTAGTTTAAGATGTAGCTTTTATTGCCGGGGCGTTAGGGCGGGTATTGCTTGCTTTTAGCAAATCAGCAGTATATTATTATGATCCATAAAACATATTAAATGTCAAGTGTCTTTCACAAAACTGGAGAATTACGATAACAAGTGTCATGATCATCATCACCTTATTAACGTTCCCACTGCTGGGACACAGGGACTTCTCTCTTGGCGAGAGAGATTAGGCCTTTATTCACTACGCTGGCCAAGTACGTTAACACGTGTACCCTATCCGTAAAATGTTATAATAATAATTATTATATACAAGTAAATGAAACGACTTGTTTATTTTACTGGGTAGATAGGGTAAGTATATATAAATATACTTTTAATAATTCACGGTCTCAGTTTAAAAAAAAACGTTCTAAAAATTTTTTTTTAATTTTTGTTAGTCTGTCGGTTTTTTACAATTCACACTAACCATCGGGATCCACACATCGACACTTACCATCAGGTTAGATTGTGGATAAACAAAGATCTATCGTCAAAAAAAAAAAAGATGGGGTGTTGTGGGACATCAGTTAGGTACGAAGTTCCTTCCTCTAAATGTAGAATCGAGAAAATTTGTAAAAAAAAAATCGAGCTCAATTTTATGTACTTAGGTTTTTTTGATTTTTCTCTGAAATTTTGCTGATTCGTTTTTTAAAGTACAGAAAAGTCAAGCAATTCAGTATTTAAAAGCCGCTTGTTAAATTTTTTTATGTCCTCCATACGTTTACAACCGAATCCCCCATTGGTAAATTAAAACAAATTCATTTCCCTTCAATCCGCAGAAAGGAGGTCTCATCCCGGGAACAAAGTAATATCACCGCGTAAGATGCTTACCGCTACTCGGGGATTATCCCCACTTGACTTAGATATTTTGATGTTTTACCGAACGAAATTGGTTTTTCCCTCAAAGAAAACCCATTATCGTGAGTTGGGAAGGCAGCCTGTTACAAACCTACCTAATTTGGGATCATCCTGAGGTGAGAGATTGACAGCTAGGATTTGTATAATAATAAATGGCATAAGTCTTCTATTCACTATTTTGGGATGGAGCGAGTGTTCACGTGTAAAGTTTTTGTTTGCTTCACGGTTTGCGATATTTATTTATATTATTTACAAATTTTGTTGGTTTTTGGGTTTTCGTCGGACGACCACCAGCAAGATGGACAGATGTCTTAAAATACATAAAAATACTTCAGTCGTCTTTGAGGCTTAGGCTTACGCCGCCTATGGCAAAACATTTTGATTACATATATAATAATATACCTGCCTACAACTCTGAACACATGATTTGAGCAAATAAATGATCTTTAAAGAATATGTGTATACCAAATTTTAGTACATTCAATTGCATGTTAGTTTATTCATTATTTTCGCGTTAATTCCCCCCTTCGTCGATTTTTTATACTAAATACAATGTGTATCTAATCTTAGTGCTCTGCGGTGTTACCCGCGTTTAACGTATAATCCCGCAGTATCACATATTTACCCGCGGTAAAAAGAAGCATATGTCACTTTTCAAGCTTTAGGGAATCTGTGCACCAAATTTCCTTCAAATCGGCGTAGAAGATGCAGAGATTACTCCCCTACAACGTCACAAAAATTATCTCAAACTCAAATAATCTAGCTCTTTATAATATTAACTAGCTGTGCCATGCGGTGCTACCCGCGTTATAATGGATGAAGTACTCTTAACCAACAACATATTTATTTGAATAAAGATTAATATTATTATGTTGATACAACTTAAACAAATTATTTCGACCAAATTAGGTACCATAAAAACGGTTTTTGTGAGTTAATCTTAAAAGATAGACATATACTATCGCGGACTGTTTTTTAGATCATTAAAAGAGCTATTATTCTTTCATACATATTTTTTGTGTATCTTGAACCGTTTTCACGGCGCACGCAACGGAAGGCTTCAAAGATGAACAATTTCTCCCGTTTTTTACACATTTACCACTATATCTTTGCTCCTATTGGTCGTAGCGTGATGTTATATAGCCTATAGCCTTCCTCGATAACTGGACTATCCAACACAAAAAGAATTATTCAATTCGAACCAGTAGTTTCGGAGATTAGCGCGTTCAAACAAACAAACAAACAAACAAACTCTTCAGCTTTATATATTAGTATAGATATTACATAGATAACATCATTCCAATATTTAAGACTTAGGATGCCCGTTGCTGGATATAGGCAGACCCTCAAAGTTTTCTAGTTGTTTCGGTTGGAAGCCTGCCCCGTGGACTTGATTGCACAAAGTCCTTTGTCTATTGGCGGATGTCATACGCAACGCTTACCGATCCACGGCTTCAATTTCAGAACTTTTCAGCCCAACGGTTTTCCGTTAGTTTATAAATAAAACGTTTCAAAATCTTCTTAAAAGCATGATGACTGTATAAAAAATAGGTATTTTGTTTCCGTCTGTTATCCAAAAATACTGGACACCTGTTTTTAGGTTTATCAATTTAATCAGAAAGTGCCAAGATATAGAACATCAAAGTTGCGGTCACGCAACACGTCAATTCTCTGCATCGTTTTGATTTTTAGTTTTCAAGAAATAATAAATAATATCGGTACATTTTTTAATTAATTTAAATGACGGACTAATTTACTTTTGTCATACCCTGTTTATTTGTACCGACAAAACGAAGGACCATTTTCAACAGCAATAATAATTATACAATTTAAAACGTCTCTAGCAGTCACAAACTAAATAACCTACCAAAATAATAGAATACAATGTGTGAAAAATTACAAAATTTAGACTTTAACTATTGTCAGAAACACGCGGCGCCAGCATAGGGGTTTATTGTATATTGTGGGGTTGAACTCTCTGTCGTCTGCATATTTGGGGTGCTTGGGAATGATTGAATAAGATTAGGATTACTTTTTCTATTTAGATTTAAAGAGAGGAAATATATGAAAGGTGACGAAATACAGGGATGCAAAGGTGACGTAAACTCATTCAGGGATGTGATATCTGGCAACATATGGGAATTTTTTTTTTGTTTGTCGCCAGTGTTAACGGAGAATGGTCACAACTGGGAATAAGACATTTTTCTGCGGGTGTGTACACGTTAGAATTAGAATTATGATGACTGTTGTTAGTTAATGGTCTAAATATAAAGCTATCAAGTCAACTGACAACTATCAGTGACTAATTGGCCGAAATTTCATTATTATATTACGATGCTGACACTTTAATTTATAAGATTTATATTTTTATGTATGTTAGTCAATAAGGTATATGTTTATATAGGCCTAAGATGCCTGAAATAAATGATTATTATTATTATATTTTAACCTATGCCTTAGTTAACTCGGAGATTGTGTAACAGTTTACAATATTATTCGTTGAAAAATTTAAGAATTTTTAAACAATCTTGTCAATGAGATCTTGTACCCAAGATCTCATTGTCAATTGTAAGCAATTTCTTAGAAAATCCGAAATACAACCAAAACAGTTGTGATAAAGCAATACAAAGTGTGAATTACAAGAACGAAATATGAAAGAACCAAAAATCTCATGTTTTCAGAATGAGTTTTTTGTTAGAACCAGTTGTAATTTGATTTTCTTTATTTTCTTTTGTCTCTCTCATTGTTTTTATACACAAAGTTATGAGATTAACTCAATTTTTGGGCCCACGTTGCGTCCTTTGGAGTTGAAAAAACGAGAAAAATACAAGTGCTCTTGAGAGTTTAATGGAATTTCTTTTACAAAGTAAAAACATAACGTCACAAATGTCTTCGACGAATTGGGAAAATGCTTAGTAGCTTTAATTGAAGGCTCCACATTGGTTGAGAAAAACGTCGACCGAAATTATCGGAGGTTTTGCCTGTTCACGTCCGTAAGTGGTAACCCTCTGAATCCTTACACGTGACCTCCGGGTGGTGCTAAGAACAGTCTCTGGTGGTAGGTGTTTTGATGAATGCATATTTCACTAGGCAATATCAAATACTATTCAAATTGTGTCCTAGACAACCGAAGGCAAGACCATTTTGCTTTTTCTTGTATGTATTGTTTAATAATATTCAATACCTATTGTATTTTAATAGCCTAATTTCTTCAAAAAACCACAAGTCGTCCATTATCCTTCTTTAAATGATTGAATATGATTTAGGGCAAATTATACTGGGTTACTTAATTGCTAAAAGTTACTTGAGGGAGAAATTTGCTTAATTAACTCATCAATAGGTAGGCGTTTTCTTAGAAAACACCATTCAAATAACTTGAGTTATTGAAAGCAGTAAGCTGTTTACATGCTGAACGCGTTTCCAACTTGATACAAAACTGTTTTAATTAAAATTAACACGATTTACATACTTTAATTCAAAACTTGAAGTAAGCAGTGTATTGTTTATTATTTTAAAATTTTATCAAAAGATTATATTCGTGTCAGAATATAGTTGCGCGTTACGCGTTTTGGAGGTTTTGTCTGTTCACGTCCGTAAGTGGTAACCCTCTGAATCCTTACACGTGTCCTCCGGGTGGTGCTAAGAACAGCCTCTGGTGGTAGGCTTCGGCCGCGGCTTGTCACCACCCTCCGGGCTGGGGCAGTGCGTGAAGCGATTTTTTCGTGTTTCGTAATGTGGAGCGGAGAAGCCATCTTCTAGGCCTTCATGCTCCATCTTCACTTTACATCAGGTGAGATTGTGGTCAAATGAAGGCTTATCAATAATAAAAAAAAAAAAAAAAACGCGACATTCATATTTTTCGCTAATGCAGACAAGAACATCGCATACCGTTTACGATGATTTGAGCTCGAAACGAGTCTTCGCCAGCCCATGTAGCCGCACAATTATATATACATTTGTCATCTTAAAATATGTAAATGTCAATATTTAGATTTTTAAACTAATTAAATCACGTAGACAGATTCGAGCGGAGCCGCAACGGGTTAGCTTGTGATGACTACATTAAAAAAAGATACGCTGTTTAATCCGCCTGATACCCTGTCCAAAAATATTGGACAACTATTTTTACACCTTATTAATTTAATAAGGAAGTGTCAAGCTATAGAGCATCAAAGTTCTGAAGTAGGGCTTTTGAGCTATAAATTTGAAGCAAATCGCACGACAGCGTTACGTCACGCGAGACATCCTTATAACTTAAAGTTAAAAGTAATTTAAAGTAAAAATTAATTTATTAACAACTATCGTCTTGATATTTCGTTTTCAAGAAAAAAGAAAAAATAGGTGTACACTGTACAGTACAGTTTTTTTTAATATACCTGAATGTAGCTTTATTATTTACTTATTATTTTTTTAGTCATCATTTTATGGCTTTAATTTTAAATGTAAATGCAATCTAGTAATAAACATATAAGCAAAACAGCCTATATAAATCCGCATTATCTAAATAACGTTTCCGTTCAAAAAGGCGTTTGTGAAAGCCCAGCTTATTGCTTCTTAGGACGTACATTACTCAGGATTTGATCCAACGGCACAATCCTTCTATCGCCTTCGATTTCCACGTGCTCAGCGCTTTGAGGGTTTACCACTGGACGAGAAAATGACAAATTTAATGTTGCTTTGGGGCAGGGTTCTTTTTGTGCAGTTTAAGGTGGCGTGGACTACAGCGTTTATTGTTAAGTAACGAGCCGGTCGGTGATTCCTTACAGTCTTATTGTACAGTCAGCGTGATATTGATATAAATGGCTAGAGTATGTAAAATATTCGGAAAATATAAAACCAAATTGATAAAATCATCATAATATTATATGCCAAAGTGGTATGTTTTGTATCTACATTATGTATTCAGAATAATAGAAACATTTTTATGATTTATATATTTTTTACTTTTATACCTACTTGTCCAAGTCTTATTGGAAAAAAAACTTTTTTAAACAACTTTATTCCTCGTTCACAAACCATAAATAACACACACATTTTATGGGAGATAGATGTATGTTTGATCACAATCTCTCCAAATGGCAAGTGTCGATGTGAACATCTTCATCCACATAGGTACATAGGTACCTACCTATTGACTCTAGTTTAAAGACACTCAGGTTGTAGTTATTAAGACATACAGCAGCAGGAAGCGAGTTCCAAACCTTTGCCGTGCGAATAATAAAAGTGGATGAGAATTGAAATATATATTTTAGCTACTATACAAGGAATATTCTTATAAACTCCAGTTGTCGTACCCCCTAGCGCCACCAGCGGCGCTTAAGGGAACTGCGTTATCTGGCTCTTCCAGGCGGCCGTATTTTTGTTAACAACTTATTTCAACCTCTTGTGTACATACATTGTGCGGGCTTCGAGCGCTGTCCTCACAACTTTTCAGATGGGCTTTTTAGTAATAATAATAAAAAATAACCAATGCCTTGGCCTGCGATATTGGCACTAATAGTCTGAGATCTTTAGAACTTTTGTGATAGTAATTTTTAAAAAACGTGTGTGTTAGGGACGCTTAACAGAAGTGATGACTTAGTAAGCATCTTTCTGGGTTAGAGTGAGAGAGGTGGTAAGAAAGATAGACTGACATTGTAATGTGCGGTTTACGCAATATTATGAAGTCTTTTTTTTAAAAATTATCGAATAATAATGTAATTACAAAAAACTCCAATTCCAAAAAGTTTATAATAATATTATTTTGTAACATGCACGTGATGCATTTTAATTTCGACCCGAGCAAGTTTATTTGCAGACATTCGATCGGTCGGTAAGTCACCTTTAAGATAGAAGACAACTACGTTGAAATAGCTTCACCCATTCGGGAGCTATGTTGCAACAGGCAGACATACATACATAGACACAGACGCGTCAAACTCTCGACACCACTTTTTTGCGACGAAGGTTAAAGTTTAGGATATTTGTACACACATTTTTTTCAATTTAACAGTTTGAGGCGCAACTACACATGCATATATAATAGGTAGGTATATAACTTTTTGAGCTACCTTAAACATCATATATTGTGTTATATTGCTAAAATAGAAAGCTTATGCGTGCAAAAACGTTGACAAAGGGGAAATATTCTTATCTCCTCGCAGGCACTTACGTGAAAACTGCAATAGAAAATTGCCACTTTCACCCCAATCCCACCCTTTGTGCATGTCGTCGTATATTTAAAGTCTTATCAATAGAAAGCTGTCGGGTAAAATATGCGTCTTATTTTATACTTGGAAATATTGTATTTTCAAAGCTTTAATATAATACCGGTATATTTCTTTTATGGGTTGGATTGGTTCCACTCGTATTGGTGACGCAGCAGGCTTTTAATGTAACGTTAGGGTGTTAATATAAACATAACATTATATATGAATCCTCAAAAATAGACCTAATAATGCAAGATGGAATATATTTATTATACATACTTATTAAAAGCAGTACCCAAAATCAAAAAACATAAGCTTTATTAACAAGAAAATGTGTTTAATATTGAGTAGATACAAACAGGATTTATTATTTGTATCATGAATCCATGAAACAAATATGTAATCAAGTCTTATCAAATTGGCAAAAAATATACCACGTATATTTATAATCCCATACAAAAATTACAAAAACTTTGCAATAACAAAAGCTCCCGAAAACTCGGGAAAAACAAGCAAATCATCATAAAAGAGTACGTTATCGGTTGACCTTATTCGGCACAATTACCCCACAAATATTCGTATCTGTTTATTTCGGCGCAGATATTTTATTCTTTATTCAATGGATGGAAACTGCTTTTGTCTCTCGATGAAAAACGGGCTGTATCGCTGGCTCGTTCCCTACTGACCCCAGCTCAATGCCCAATTAAGACAGGGATTGCACAAAACACATTTGTGTGGAAATATAGTTGCTTTTAAATTTTCAGCCAATATAGTGAAATATTTTTGCAATATTTTGCTGAATGTAAATATACTGCTGAGGTGTTTCACCAGTTCGTTCGAAAAATTCGTGGACAATTTTAATAATGAAAAATGTCAATGAATTTTGTGAAAAGCTGTACCTATTATCTAATGTTAAGCTGTTAACTTAGATAATTTTCTTTCAAGTCTCTTATCATTTTAAGGTTATTATTAAACGATATTAATGATTTAAGCATCAACTATGAATTATATTATCTTCGGGATAATTGGGAACAATATTTTTTTATAATAATTTAACATAAGCCATTAATAAGCTTAAGAAACTTTGAACTTGATATAATATAATATATTATATCTTCGACTTCACTATCTACATTATTATGTAGATAGTGAAGTCGAAGGAGACATGAAGGAATTCTCTTGACTATTTGTTGTCCGTAACTTTCAAGTTCAATTTGTTTATGTTTAATGTATGTTATTTTTGACGTTTCTAAAATTTTAGAATCAAACAATGGAAATAAATGTTGTTTCTTGTATCGTGAAAAGTTGAATGAAGAAGTAAACTCTAGTATTACGCGAGTAATTCCTTTTTAACCCCCGACCAAAAAAGAGGGGTTTTATAAGTGTCGTGTACGTGTCTGCGTGTCTGTCTGTCTGCCTGGGACATCATAGCTCCCGAACGGATATTCAATTTTGTTTTTTTTTTGTATGAAAGGTGAGTTTGGCGTGAGTGTTCTAACACAAGTTTCATAAAATCGGTTGCCGAGGGTGATAGTGGGGAAGGAAAACCGAAAATCTGCAAATATACTCGAGTGGGGTATCAAATGAAAGCGCATTGCGTGCAAATTACAAAATATTATGGTGTGTAACTTTTAAGGAAATAAAGACATTGGTATGAGGGTTTTTACTAAAATTATAAATATAGTTTTATTTAAAATGAATAATAACACAATAACTTTGAAGTGAAATGATAACAAACAATAAATATGATTTATGTATAAAATGTATACGTGAGCACGGATTACAAGCGGACGGGACTGCAACTGGAACCAACTCATCGAAGGCAACGCTTTGGCTAAAATGAAAAGCTAACGATGTAAACAGCAAGTCTGGCTGTTGCCTTTTTGCAGAGGTGTTTTGGAAAGGCAAGCACAAAGACTTTTTGTTTCCAACAAAGCAGGGAAATTACCCCGTGGGAAATGTGTTTTCATGTTTGGAATACATTTTAAAACTTGATAGTTTAGTTTGATCAAACGCAGAATTCTTGGTAGCTTTGTTATTCAGAAAAACTTGATGAATTTTTGCAATAATGTAGGCTTTATATAAAAATAGCACATTATGCTACTTACAGCGGTAATATACCAGTTTATGCTAGAAAAACAGTTGTGGAGAGTAAGGCCTATTTGCATAAAATTTGGCTCAAATCAGCTGTTTTCCCAGTTAATGACAAGATCTACTTTTAATCGCGGGCAAAGCCGCGGACAAATAACTATTGCTCGTGAAAATATAAATCATGGGAATCAAAATGACATGATAGTCAAAACATTGAGCACTATTTTAAGTACCAATGCTAAATTTATGGTTGAATACGAAAGATATATAAAAGATAAGTCCCCAAAGAATTGCGTTAACCTAAACTTTATTCTATACGACAAACTCAACGTCGCAGCCAAAGAACCAAACAAAAAAACCTCGCTAGCAGAACATAGACAAAAGACGATTTAGCTGCCATCGACAAGCGGAGTCGCAGGATAGACGCCCCGTAGTCCCTCACGATATTTTCATTTAACTTTGAAAATTGGTCGCCTCGGCTGCGCCTCGCAAATTGGGAAGACGAGGGACGAAGATGCTGGAACCGGGATCAATAATAGGATTCTAGGTGCGATTTTCTCCCCGGATGAGACTACTGTATCTTTTGATGGAAAAATTTAGGGTATTGTCGGTGGAAATATTTAGGGTGAATTGGTCTACGGGAAGGTTGTGTTAGAAATAATGTGGTGTGTTTTTTAGCGTTGATAATATTTGATACGCGTGGGCTAAAAGAAACACTGTGTTATTTATTTAACACATTATTAGTACAAATGTCACGGCATTAAGTTCATATGTTACCATATACCATAATAAACATTGATGCCAGCTAAGCTACGCTTTATGTTTCATAAAAGTAATATAAATATGTGTATTAATTATGAAAGTTACAAAACCGCACTGATAATTAAATAAACAAAAGCTTAAATTATAATATTAATTGACGATGAAAAACTAATAGTTAATTGACAGCGGCTATAAAATATCTTGTAACACGCATAAACCCTGACATGACAACAAAAAGCGAAAAATAAAACACAAAACATCAGTCGCAACGCAACCTATGTTCTCAGACAATTATTATAAAGCTACAAGTGTTTAGCCGGCTCGAAAAAACGTAAAAAAAAACAACATGAATATTCAAAAGACATAATTTATCCAGATTAAGGGAACTCTTTTCGTCCGAAGACGTTTCAACTCAACATTATTACGGTCCCATTTCTCAAGCCTTTGAGTTCTCGGCGGGCAAAAGATTTACATAAAAAGAAACTTTCAGTCTTCTAAATTATGATTCAATTAGTATTAAAGGCTGGACGCTCAAAGACCCGTATTTTTCGGGTCCGCCGAGCAGCCGCCCGATACGTAAATCCTTTGTGTTCTTCGAACTAAGGCGTTCTCGTATCTTTGTGGAAAGGTTCGTTTCTACATTTGTATCTATCGGTACAAATTACAAGCGGATTTTCTGGTGAAGTCATTACAAAAACTACAAAGGAAAAGCAGAAAATACATTATTTTTCTCGTATATTTATGTGGCGTGGCGCAAGGCTCGCTCCTAAGCCCGCAGTTATATAAATGAGTCGGGCAGCCGCCACTGACGTTCGTCCGGCAAAGGACTTCAGTTCATTACGCATTACGGGATTTCTTCCTTCGTTTGAGTTTCGGAAGAATTTTATGCTCAATGTTCCGTAAAAGTCTCTGTTGTCGACCCTTTTGCTCGGTTTTAAACGTATCTTTTTCTAAGCTGGAAATACTGTGCAATAATCTATCTTTGTTATTGTGTATTATTTTTAAATCTTATGTTGTTTAAAAGACTAAGGTCTTTGTAAGGCTTGATCTTCCCAAGTCTGCCGAGTGTGTCACATCATCATTATCCGCGACAGGAGTATTTGCAACGCACCCGAGATGGATCAAGTGAAGAATTACACTTTTTGCGAGACCATGCGATTATTCCGCTCCGTTCGTAAGTTTCGGATATTCGTCTTACGGATTAAGGGGCGCCTTGAGCGCACGAAATTTCACGGTATTCCCTTGATGGATGAATACGGAAACCTTAATTCCGCAATTTTGGGTGTAAAATAGTAAAAGAGAGGAAACGCTGACGCTAATGACGTCATATTCTTGAAGTATCCCTTTTTATAACCCCGAAAATCCTTTGTAAGATCCACTCGTTCGTTTTATGTCTTGAGATACTTCGACTATTAAACACAGCACGGCACCATATGGAAATTTAAAAAGGCATTCATTCATTAAGCAAACATACATAAAATTTAACGAAGCGCTGCCATATTCGTTAACGAATTTCCGGCATTCATTATGATTATCCCACATATGTGCGTCTCTTTCTATCACCGTTGTGTAGACAATGGGAGAGAGGGAGGGAAGTGGAAAGAATGCAGTGGCTACGGCTATCTATCGGCGATGTCGCAAGCACGCGTTTAGTGGCGTAAATTAAAGGAGACGGGTCGCCCCGGGCGCGGCGTCTACCGAAATATCGCGACATAAAAACGTCGTTGTAACCGCGTATCAAATTGTTTAACACATTCCCTTTTACGACTTGTCGTCTGTTTATGACGGCCATCCAACGATTTGTGATAGAAATTGCTTCTAAATGTAGAAACGTTCGATTGGTATTTCGGATCATTAGTTTGTATTGTAAATAGATTTATATTATACGGTGGGAATGGTTTTAAAGTTATGTCGCCTATCATAAAGAAAAATAATGGTGTCATTTGAAAGGAAAGGACAAATTAAATAAAGGTGATTATAATTGGAAGGCGTAGGAAGGGAATGAGCATCGCTTAATAATTGACGAAGTGAAATGAAGTCCAGCTACAGGACAACCCAAATTAAAGATAAAACGTCGCTTCCATTACACGGGACAAATTATACAGGAATTTACCAAAACCGAAACATATCCCGAATAAATTGTGAGCCACAAACAAAGGGTTGGGCGCTGACCGCGACGGCAAATGTCGCACTAAACGGCAAATAAAAGCAGCTATAGTTTAAATTGGACCCCAAAAACTGTGTGTAAACAACCCGAAATTACGTTCAAAAGTTTAAGTCAGGCACCCTTTGATCGGAAACTCCTAGTTATTTGTGAAACAAGTTATAAATTGAAGGTAAATTTGTAGAAGCAACACGTTCCTATCTAATAAAATGACCCTCGGTTTGGCTTTCAATTAGCGGTGTCTGGAGGATTTAAGACAATGGTCTTGGCATTGACAGTTCAATTATTATGTGAGTGCTAATGAATGGTAATAAAAAGCACTGGCATGAGACCACGAACGTAAGCTGTTAAACTTATGGAAAAAATACATGATCATTGAGGTATGAAAACTAGTACCATTGGGGTTTTCGATAAAAATTCCGAGTTCAAATTACTGTCAATATCAAAAAGCAGTCAGTTTATAAAATACTGACAAATATAAGGCTATTTTAAAACGCCTTATTAAATTTGTAGTATTTTATAAATTTACAACCTAAGACTTGAAGGACACACATTTTTGTTGCTTTATTATTCAACGACATCAAGAAGTAAATAAATTCACAAATCTACCAAAATATATCAATAACCAAGCCGTGTTGGCTAAATGGGAACACGCTTGACTTTCATTCTGAAGGTCGCACGTTCAAACCTCACCAAGCACCCCTGGATTTTTCTTCTTGAAATATTTTTGTGCGCTTCAATCACGTGCTTTAACGGTAAAGGCAAACATAGTGTGTAAACCGAGATGTAATGAGATTTTTTAAGAGTTTTGAAGGACATGTGACATTTACCAGCCGGCGTGGTGAATTATGAGGGCCTAGTCTCTCTCATCAAGAGAGAAGTCCCTGTGTCCCAGCAGAGGGAACGTAAATAACCTTTTCTTTTTTATGCTGATATGTACAACTGTATTTAAGTAATAAATAAACACAGCATCCAGGACCGTTGCGACTCGTCACACCAAAGTTTGTGACGATAAAACAGTGATAAACAAAATGGAAGCTTGCTTGTGTTGAGGTAAACATGTTTTATTAGGCTTAACGCAAGCTGTGGTAGCTAAAGGATGACACTGTAGCATATTTTTGAGATATTTTTTGGTAGAGCAGTTGCATTTATGAAATCTTTTGATGAGAATTCAGTTGGCGGTTGGAGTATTTCATCTTGCTAGTTTCTTTAGGTCAAATAGTTGAGAAATAATACAGATATTCGGACATAGATTTAGGGATTTTCAATCGGATATTGTTTATGCAATATTTGTAGTGAACTATATAATATATATTGTATGATGTGATGGTGTCCTCGGTCAGAACGTGATATTATGATTTCCTTTTGAAAAAACTTTTCGTGGAATTTCAAAGACACACCATGGATCAAATACAATTTCTTCAATCTTCAATAGTATATGAATAATGTTACCCCTGCATTTTAGCAATATATAAACACAGCATCCAGGACCCGTTGTGACTTGTCACACTAAAGTTTGTGACGTTAAAACAGTGACAAACAAAATGGAAGCTTCATGTTGAGTTGAGGTAAACATGTTTTATTAGGCTTAAAGGATCGCAGTAAGTTTTCGGTATATTTTTTGGCAAAGCACTTGCATTTTAAGCTTTTGTTTTCATGCGCCATTGTTGTCGGACATTATTTTCCGGGCAATCCGAGTTGATGAGAATTGAGTTGGGAGTTGTAGATATCCGAATAAGCAGGTTGTTGAGAAACGATACTGATAGTTAGATTTATGGCTTTTCAATCTTCTGTAATGGCGTTGTTCTGATATTCTGTCTTCCGATATAGGTACCAATTCAATGTTTTAACCCTTTTACCATTTTTGTATTAACTAAGTAATGGTTAGTTATGCCAATAATACGTGTCAATTGTTAGTTATATCAAAAGCTATCTCGCTTTTACACATGAATGAGTGAAATAGCTCATATTTTAACCACTGACTTACTTTACTCGGCAATGGTAAAATAGGTCCTAAGTTTTTAGTTAGTTAACTTCAAACACTTAAATTTCGGGGTTCCTACCTACTCATTAAGAAATGTATGTTCTCATTAGTTTCGATGGTAGTAACTTTTTCCATTTTGAGCCCGTATAATGTGACTAGTCAGACCAAATTCCGTTTAAACCACGGCATTTCAGGATAAAATAATATTGACACGTTTCTAGTTAAAGTCAAAATCTAAGCCCGTTTCACTTACACGAGATGAGCACAAATCAAACGTCGGAACGAACCGACCACTATCGATTCAAATCACGAGAATTCCAATTAAATTGCGTTTCAATGAAAATCTAGGACGATTATAGAATCCGATGGTGGGCAAATTAAAACCGGGACTCCGGTGGATTTCCTGTTCAATTTTCATGGAGTGGGGAGCGATAAAAATCCATTAGGAGGCGGCCTCTGTCGCTAGATCAATTTAACAACTAGTTCAGATCAGGGAAGGAACAGGTTTCTTTGGGTTCGGCTCAGTGGATCTATGGTAAACAATTCATATAACCGATTGAAGAATCATATCGCTATTAAGGGACAAGCATTCTTCGTCATAGTTTTTTTTTCTAAAGCTTAGGTTATACTGAAATTCATTAGGTATATCAAAATCGAACCCTAG
This sequence comes from Gymnoscelis rufifasciata, assembly GCA_929108375.1. Lineage (NCBI taxonomy): Eukaryota > Metazoa > Arthropoda > Insecta > Lepidoptera > Geometridae > Gymnoscelis > Gymnoscelis rufifasciata. The sequence continues at coordinate 1,340,090 of OV815302.1, read as the reverse complement.
TGTGTTTAAATTAATTACGTGAATTGAAACGGCAGTATTATTTTTGAAAGCATTGCGTTGAGTCTGAGCGAGAACTTCGTTATAAGATGATGCACATCCCTAGCGCTATTTTGCATGGTAGCGACATCTCTTATTGAATATCGAAAACAAAAGTTTAGTAAGTTTACACCCGGTCGATAGATATGAATCAGATTGTTAATGCATATAAATAGCGTTATTTTAGCGTACGCTTCAAATATTTGTAGTTGTAGATTCTCGGTATTTATGTGAAATCACTATTTACTAGTAACATCAAATCATCGACTTTGTGCAAATCGCCTATGGATTAAATACCTAAATTCTAACTGTGTTCTCTTGCATGTAGATAATTAGATTGAAACGAAGTCAAGTGTACAGTGTGTTACCAACGATGTTTAAATAAAAATAAATAAATATTTCCTGACAGTCAACATAACAACATTTAGCCCTGTGGTAAGCTCTAAGCTTGTGTTACGGGTACTAGTCATCTGATATACGTAATATAATGGACATACAAATATAGACATTTTTACTAAACATACAGAGATCAGGACCAGACCAAGAAGAAAGAGCTTGCAGAACATACAAACATTTGACCCCTCGTCGGGAATCGAACCCAATATCTATTGCACCGCAAGCGGACGTACGCCCACCGCACCACTGAGGCAGTCTCTTACTAATAACTATGAACTATTTTTTCAATGCAGTTCCTGTCCTAGCTTAAAATTTATACATTTTGATAAGCCGACAGATAAAAAAAACATAGAACATAAAGCTAAAAATGATTATAAAAACCTCCAAACACACATCAATGGTCAGGAACGCAATTTAGAGCAAAAAATTCAATGCAGAATATTCATATAGCGCTGGTGTCGGAGTATTCGCATTATACAATTCCACAGCAATCACATGCTTCATTTTACATAATCTCGAACACTTCGGGGCCTGCAACGTTTTTTCGATTTTGGCCGTGTTTTTCGTAGGAACAGCATTTCCTGATGTTGTTTGATTATTGTTTTGTTGCAAAAAGACGAGGGAATGGAAGTATTTTGCTGTTTGCATATACGAGTAAGTAGAAGTATTTCTATATGGTATACTTTAATCATTATTTTTAGATAAGCATGTTTTTTAAATTCGTTAGTTGCGTCTTTGTTCTAAGTAAAAAGGGTATTTTTTGTTCACGTCATTTTATGGCATCGAAGGAGTTTCCGTCAACGGTCCAGTAAATTTGCTGTGACGATGACTTATTAGTAAGAGAAAACAACGATGACTTTAGGACTTTATTATTATCTCTCTAGTCGGATCTCATATCTCCTCAAGTTCCTCAAGAATTGCGAGAACAATGAAGAGGGGAATATGCCTCCACCGGGCTCATCGCATCTCAGACAGTGGCATTGAGTTTTCTACGTACCGTTTTGCACGAGAAGAGTAGAGTCCCTTGCCAGCGGCAGCTCAGAGTCCGTTAGCGTCGCGTCGGACACGAGAACAATGAAGAGGAGAATATGCCTCCACCGGGCTCATCGCATCTCAGACAGTGGCATTGAGCTTTCTACGTACCGTTTTGCACGAGAAGAGTAGAGTCCCTCGCCAGCGGCAGCTCAGAGTCCGTGAGCGTCGCGTCGGACGCGTTGTCCGACGCCGAGGTGGGCGTGGTGGGCGCGGTGGGCGAGTCGGCCAGGCGGGTGGGCGCGGTGGGCGAGTCGGCCAGGCGGGTGCGCGCGCGCCGCCGCCCGCTGTCGCTGCTGCTGCCGCTCCCCGCGCCGTACGGGTGGAGACGGCCCAGGCCTACAACAAATATTATAAGTTAAAATAGCCGTGTTGGCTAAGTGGGAGGACACTCGACTTTCATTCCGAAGGTCGTGGGTTCAAACCCCGCCACGCACCTCTGAATTTTTCTTCTTGAGAAATTTATGTGCGCTTTAAACACGTGCTTTAACGGTGAAGGCAAACATCGTGAGGAAACCGGCATGTTCTGAGAACTTTAAACAGTTTGAAGAACATGTGACATTCACCAACCCGCACTTGGCCAGCGTGGTGAATTAAGGCCTAATCTCTCTCGTCAAGAGAGAAGTCCCTGTGTCCCAGCAGTGGGAACGTTAATAGGGTGATGATGATGAAGTTAAAATAGAGCCTTAAGCGTCTAATGGACGCGGAGGCCCCATCCTCACCATCAGATATGCTGCAACGACTCTGTAAATCTCCGAAAGTCCTACTCCGGTACATCAAGGAGTTAGGATGGTTAGGGCCTAGCTAGGCATGGGGGTAATGCACAATACACTCCAAAGCGAGATGTCTGTGCAGTCCTTAGTCCCCCCAACAAAGAATTAGAATTAGAATTAGAGCCCTAAGCCTCAAACAGCAGCGAAAGAACGATATCGGTGTTTTAAGACTCCTCATTATATAACAGTAGCATGATATACTATTAAAATCGTCCTGGAAGTATCTTAGAAGCTAATAATCAACAAAATTAATATATTTAACATTTATTACTTGTTATAATCTTAATATATATAAATCTCGTGTCACAATGTTTGTCCTCAATGGACTCCTAAACCACTTAACCGATTATAATAAAATTCGCACACCATGTGCAGTTCGATCCAACTTGAGAGATAGGATGGTTTTTACGGCAAGAAAAAATCGAATAATTTCCGGGAAAATTTTATACCCGTGCGACGCCGGGGCGGGCCGCTAGTATCCCTATAACTTTCAGCATTCATTTTTACCCGTAATGTACAATTTATTTTCGTAACAAAAAAGCCCCGACATTAAATACTGTTCATGTCATTTATAGAAAAAGAATTTAACAAATCTCAAAACAAAAAGTTTAAATGTATAACAGCCTCTTCGGCACTCGTTCTAATGAGGTGGACTCAAAAGAAACTTATTTCGTCCTCCTTAATGTTGGACCTCTTATGATGCTTGAGAAAATTAAAAAAGTTCTCATAGAATGTCTCAAGCACCTTTTCAATATTATTCCTAATGACTTCCTCCGATTAGATTTAAGCTTAGATTATTAAAATACTTTTATTTTAATAATGAGTCTGATTTATTATTGTTTATATACATTTAAGAAATAAGTTACGAGTCGCGACATTAAGTAATGAATGTTCGAGATCAAAAGGTCTTTGATCACAAAATCTTGAAAACGTAAGAATAATATATGTGTGGGACATATTTTTGCTAATGTTCTTTATCAGATTTAAAAAGTAAAATTAAGTAGGTATGTTGATTTTTTTTTTGACAATTGCTTTTTATTTTAGCTTGTTTGAATTTGTTTGTACAAGATTGTCAACATTGTGAGAGTGTTTTGGCTTTCAAAATGATCACTTTTATGGAATATTTAGTACTAATTCCTATAAGTATGGAACTCCTGAAACTATAAATAATCTTCAAAATAATTGGTAAATTGCATTTTATATTTCATTTTTAAAACAGATCTACTTACGTAAACAAACTTTTAACAAAATTACATTGGTATTAGGCCCGCTATATACATACATACCTACAATATAGTCAACTAAACCTATGTTATATAAAATGTCGATATCATTCGTTTATCAATGATTGCCTGTAAGAAATCGCTTTTAGTAATTAGGCCGCCGATTGTACTACTAGTGGCGTTTTACTGTTTTTTTTATTGTAATTTAGTTCGTAAGATATGGTTTGCAATAAAGTTGGTATCTACCTATTTATCTTTGTTTCTCACTTTGATATTTGTGTATGTAAGAAAAACAACAAATCCATGCTATTTAAAACAGCTTAGCTATCAATTTTGCAAAAGCCTATATTTCTCAAAATACCAATAAAAGCCTCATAAGTTTACTATTAATTTTCGCAATACCACTAATAGCGCCAAAAATCAGCTGTAATATTACCATCAATAAATTACTATTAACGAAACGTCTAAGGTCACACTATCCACAAACTCAATTCAGCTCAAGGTAAAAAGAATATTCTGGAATAATGCGAACAGAGAACAGCTCTTATTCCCTTTTTCAAAGGATTCCATCGATTTCATCCCCAACAGAGTAGGTGCGTTGGGAATTCTTATTGTACGCTTTTGTCATGTCGAAGCCTTATTATTCCTAATTATGCCTGCCCTTTGCTTTCTTCTCTCTGCGGTTCGCTGTCATTATTTATTGTCTATGAAATCTCCACAGGTTGTCTTATAGAACGGATATACATATTATTATATGTATTGATTGAAATTATAATGGTTAATCGCCAAAGTGCGGTCAGCGTGGTGAATTAAGGCTTAATCTCTTAATAAAGAGAAAAGTAAGACATTTGATAGACTCGAATACAAAAAATGTACTAATATATAAATATTTACGGACAATTCACACAACAACATCTAGCCCCGTGGTAAGCTATAAGCTAATACACAAAATGTACTAATATATAAAAAAAAACTAAATTGAAGTATAAGTATATAATTAAGTATAAGACATTTGATAAGCTAATACACAAAATGTACTAATATATAAATATTTCCGGACAATTCACACAACAACATCTAGCCCCGTGGTAAGCTATAAGCTTGTGTTGCAGTACTAGACATCAGATATACTTAATATAATAGTCATATAATATATAGATTTTTTTTGTCATATTAAACACCCAGTCCAAGACAACAACTACAATATACAATTTAATGCTTCATCACCATATTAACATTCATTCTCACTGCTGGGACACAGGGTCTTTTCTCTTTGCGAGCCAGATTAGGTCTTAATTCACCACGCTGGCCAAGTGCGGGTTGGTAAATGTCACAGGCCCTTCAAACTCTTTGAAGTTCTCAGAACAGGCTGGTTTCCTCACAATGTGGACTTCACCGTTAAAGCACGTGTTTTAAAGCGAACTTACATTTTTCGAGACGAAAAATCCAGAGGTGAGTGGCGGGGTTTGAACCCACGGTCTTCGGAGTGAAAGTCGTGTGTGCTCCCACTTAGCCAACACGTCTAATGTTAAACATTCATGATGATTAGGTAAAAGTATGTTTTGTCGTATGTTACCGGAATTAAGAGACCCTTCTTATAATAATCTTCTTACGTTTTTTTTTGCTTTTGTATCGTTTTCTTTGAAGCTTTTAATAAAATATGCATAAAGTTCAAGTGATGTTACCCTTTGGTAATGTGGAACACATTAGCAAAAGGGTACACTGTTATTAAAGCTATTTGAAGTGAGCTATTTATTATTGTTCTAACTGAGCAAGAGAGAAAAATATCTATTAAACTAGTAGCCAGAAAAAAATATTGAAAATATAAACAAAAGCTTAACTTAAGACCAAATCTATACCTATGGAACCACAGGTCCGATTTTAACAATTCTTTCAACGTTCGATAGCCATTTATCAAAGAAGGCTATACCATACATTTTACTGCGGGAAGATACGTTGTTACAGCGGGAAATAAAGACATTGGAATCAGGGGTTTTTCTTAAATTTAATATTTAGATTTATATTGAAATAATTCTTACATCTTTTTATGTTTGTTATCTTTACAGTTCAGAATATTAGTGAGCAAGTATTATAAAGTTAATACCATCATTTTATACACTGTAAGTACTCCTAAGATTTTAAAAGAAAATAAATTAAAAAATCATTAATTTAGTTATTTTATTGTTGTACAGCCACAACTATCGTTAAATTTCATTTCAATGAAATACCTAGACCATATTCTCATATCACTATCATATCTCCCATCATTATACATTCCTTTTTCAATTAGCGCCGCCCAATCCCGATCGTCCAAGACTTGCCAGAAATTCCGTAACGAACCTATTGTTCTTTTTGTTTACTTCTCTTTTGTCAAGGGCTTCTGGCTGTCCTTAATTATACCATCCTTCCTTATTCGATTGGACCCTAACTCTAGGGGCTATGGTCGATTTTGCAACCTATTTTATGAAAGCTTCAGCTCGTGAATGGAAGTAACTTCGGATTATTGTCTTCGTGATTCGTAGAAGTGCTTGATTTGTTTTTTTTTTGGTTGGGAATGGTAGTTGACTAGTTTTTCTAGTAGAAGGATTAGTTGGTAAAGTGTGGCTGTAGGCTACTTCCAGCAGAAATAAATGGAAATTTAATAGGCAGGGTATGTGTAGTATTTGACCCACAGATTAAACAAGGCAGTAAAATGGAAACAAATATGTAAATTAATAAGTATTAAACGAGATCCTGGTAGACATTAATTCATTCACTCTGTCATTCTACGTTCAAAATTACGAACACAGCTTGTAGATGTCAGGATTTTGTAAATTAAATTTATTACTTAATGACAGCACCCAGATATTTTACCATTAATTATAATATTAAAAATAATACCTTATTATTTCATTCGCAGAAATCCGATAAATTTAATTCCTTTTGAACTCAAGTTTTTATTGCACTGACGAAAATCACAGGCACCAAAATGTTATTAAACTCAAAGAGTAAATTTTCACTCGTTCAATCACCGTTATTTTTCGAAAAATGGAACGCTACGGAACTTTTGAACCACGTTCGTCCTTCGCGGTATATTGTTTAAAACTAAATCGCGTTTATTCCAGACTTTGACATGCGTGGGTGAATTAGACTAGTACATAATAAAAATACCGCCTGCTTCCTCCTGTTCTGATAAGCCGGTGATAGTGCTGTAGGCAGGACATCCTCCGATACTGATAACAGTGACCGGTCATTGAGAGCAGTGTTTAGTCACTTCAAATTTATTTAAGCTTATTTTTAATATTGGATTTTATTTGGGGTATTCCCAGAATTTATCTGTTGTAAAATTTATCAGTGGGAGGTTTTGTTATTTTTGTAAAATATGATTGAACAACACGGTAACTTGAAATGAATGATCTCTTTTCAAGACGTGGAAATTTATCGTTTTTTTTTTACTCACACAGCATCTCCTAACCCCAAACTAAGCAATAACAATAAGCGTTGGAATATAATTGCATAATTCTAAAATAAATTTAAAATTTAATAATTTAGGAGATTTCCTGATTGCCAGGGTTTCATCTGAAAAGGTAAATAACTTGTATTTTATCTAACTAGAGTATATAACTACCATAGTTTGAAATGAAACATAGCAATAATAAATATAATATATAACGTAGATTAAATAATCCTATTGGAGGAGAAGGTACCATTCTATTACGGTATCTCTGGTTAAACTAAAATGTCGTTTTATTTACCAATACCAACAGTTCAAAGCTATTTGTGTCTCCTAGCTTCCCTTTTAGCGATATTGGCTCGAATAGATCCTTATATTTTCAATGCAAGCACAAATATCCCGTCCACCGAAGGCAGAAACATTAATGGATTAAAGAATTCAATCAAGTACATGCAATCACAATGCCTCTTTGATTTTCGCTACATTATCCCACAACGAACTCCAAGCAGAATCAACCTCAACAAAAAAGAATTACAATAAGATTCAATTCAAATAGTGAACTCATAAATATACAATTGGCGAGTTTGCTTGCGCGGCGAAATCACGTTCAGATAATAGCGAACCCCAAATGTGTCCCGAGAAAAAAATACGAGGAATAAACATAAAAATCCTCCTTCCGCACGTATTGTTACACATTCGTTACTAAGAAAAGAAAACTACAATTTGAATCGTACAAAGTCGCACAAACGAACCGAAAACCTGTACCCTGGGGTGCCAACTGTCACAGTTCCCGGGTAAAAAAATCGCATACATAATCAACTGCGAGTGCGTATTCCGTACGGAGTCGGTCGCTTGTTTGCACCTTGATTACGTTGCCAGTTTGACAGAACTCAAAACTGGGGCCGAACTCTCTGCGGTGACAGATGCTCACGCACCTGTATACGTACATACAGTTCACTATAGCAGGGATCTGTGATGAAATGCTCCTCCGAACCCTAAACGCTTCTCAGGAAATTGCGGAATTCTATCATTTAATTTGCACTACCTTCACCCTATTCTTCGCGTATGTAAATCAATACGGATTCGAGTCCCTTCAGATATAATATTCTAAACACGCTGGCCCGCGTTAAGGCAAACGTAGAAATTTGTCACATGAGCGATGGTTCACCTACGTGTTCCGCCGTCTAAATCCCAAATATAATCCTTCGCCGTTCAAATAAAACAGACCTTTATTACTTTAAAGAGAAAAGCTTTAATCCAGCGCAGGCTCTGGAGGGAATTTCATATTTCATACGCATGAGAATGTGGATTTATCGTGCGAATTTATATCTTAGCCTAGTTATCTAAAAGTGCTGTTTCGTCGGCAGGCGAGGAGCCGTAGTTGCGGAGTGAGTATGATTTTCTGCCAGCAGAGTAAAGAAGGTTGACAAATAGGTCGGGCGTGCCGATGTGCAGTTTTATTAAAATTAAAACGTTCTATCTTGACATTAATAAAAGGCGGTAAGGTTGTGAATTGCTCGTGCGAGTGTTTAAATTTACAACGGGAACAGGAGGGATAAGCTGAACATTTTTATTATCATCGCGCTAGTTTATTGCGTCTCGGGCCGGGGCATTAGAAATAATCTGCAATGTGGGGTGTATTTTTTAGAAATCCGCAAGTGCTGACAATTGTAGAGAGTGCCGGCGTGCGGTAATCTGCAGGCTTCCGGGCGAGGAGTAGAAAGAGGTGGATAGGCGTCCACTTTTTATAAAAACAAGAAAGCTAACTGACGTACTGACGGTACTTCGATATTTGCAATTAGCAAACAATTATTATTTCTTATAATAATTTCAGCCAACATTTAGGTATTGGATATGCGCCCAATGTATGCCACACCCTCATTATATTTCAAGTTATTTGGCAACACCCTGCATCCACTGCAAATACGCGGACTTTCCCAAACCATCTGTCCATTAAGTCCCTTGACCAATATCTTCGCTCTCCGATTTAATCTCCTAAGAATATTAATCTCCAATAAAACAGTATAAACTATAAATTTCGTTCACTCACGTACTTCCAAACTCAAATCTTTAATCTGGTACCCATTCGAGCAGTAACCCTTCATCCCGACATTTATGACTCAACAGTTGGTACTTGTCAGACGCTGACGCCAACCGAACATGAAATGATAGACATAAAGAATAGGCTGTAGACAAGATAACTTGCTATTGTGGTCACGTCCCGACTAGCGAGACAATCTCTGAACAAAGAATTACATTTATCCAAATCATGCAAAAATCTCGGGTAATTCAATGCATACGACGTCGGCTGTATTGTGAAGCGTCGAAGGTGCTGACATATTGGAAAGAACGGGAATTTTGGCAAAAGTATTCGAACAGTTAGCTGGTTCGCGCGATTGGTATTCAGTGTGGATTCTCGCAGTTGGCAAGGCGATTTATGTCTATTGAGTTTCAGAATTACAGAACTTACGTAAGCTATTCTATATTAGATGATCTAAGGCATTTTACCATCGGCATTTCATTTTGATCGGGAATGCAAAATTACGGCTCTGAATAAGAAAATAAAGGTCAAAATGCCTTATTTATTTCAGACACAGAAAAATATAGAACAATTTATAACAAAATTATATATGTTGAATTTAGGGTCTTAGAAAAAAAACATTTTTGTTACGATTCGCCTTGTGATCGGTAATGTTAAATTAGCTTATTTTTTTTTATAATATGGCAGGTTCCAATTATGACAGAATCCAGTTCTAATTGTTTTTAAAATCAAATTGAAGACATCAATATTTAAAGGTATTTTGTGGCTTGGCCGTAGGATACCCTGTTATCTAAGTACCTGTGTATAATTTGTTTATGTTTTTTCTATTTTATTTTTGACGTTTTTAGCATTTGTAAAACCAAATAATGGAAATGATTTTGTATCGTGTATCCTGTGTACTGTAAAATGAACAATTTCATAATTATCTCAAAGAATTTGTTTGTATCAAAACGTCTTTACACTTATACGTCTTTACTCGATACATTTTTGTTTTTCATTTGATACAAAAAAAAAACATTCTAACATAGTTTTAGCATACCTAAAGTTAATACTGTCAATACCAAGTTTATTTTCAAACCAAAAGTAAGGTCACCTATTGAGCTCGCAAATCTTATGACTTATTAAACAAGTGTATTTTGATAAAAATCTGTGGCATCAATATAAAATAAACAAACGGAAAACCCAAAACAGTTGTCAAGCTAACGACATGTGCCGACAGCTTATTAGACAGCAATCCCAGCGGCACAATCGAGCACGATCAACACAATCATCGCGAATCATCCGCAGCTTAGATCCACAATCCGGACTAGTGAGTGTTTGTTTTTGATTTTTGTCTAACGAGACAATGGGGAATGATGAGCACTGTGCCAAACGTCACCTTTGGGACTCCACCCCGCGAGCGCACCACCACCCTAACCCCACGCATCCGTTACAAACTCCACCTTACACACCTTCATATACGATTTAAATTGATTCGTCTCGTATGTGTTTTCAGCCCTTTTGTGGATCAGATGGTCACATATGGCGTCAAACGGGCTGAGGCGAGTGACGGCACGTCACTCGAGGGACCAGTATTGGCCTTTACGCGACTACTATGTCACTGGACGGAAGCGATTTTTCGAGATTTCATAGCAGGTGATTGCTTTATGTTCATACAGGCTTTATCGCATACGTTTTCGATATATTCAACGAAAGGCGTTTGTACAAACCATTGATAGGTTTAGCACATTCAATGGACGGTACCTAGCTACACGCGATCATATCAACTTTTTTATTAAATTGTTTATGAATCTCGTCTTGACATCAATTCCGCAAGCGCTACTTCCACCTTGTTACAGTAAAGTAGGTTCTGAAGGTTCAATGAGCCTGCATAAATTCATAATTCTGAGGCTCAATCCAATTACTCCGGTCTTGAAGTAGTCACGCGAAATTCAAATCCCGCTTCTCTTAATTTGTATGGCACGCTATCCACCGAAAGGCATAGAATAGACGAAGGGTCACTTTGAAATGATGTTTAACCTTGAAGTTATATCTAAGCTTCTAACGAAATTATGACCTTCAGGACGCCGAAGGTACCACCTCCCAGCATGATTAGGATATGAATACAAGATTGCCGAAAACTAACTGTATATTTAAAGACTGTGTTCAATAAAATGTTATTGTTTTAAAAATTAAACGTATTTCTTCATAAATTAAGAGGTAGCAATGTCACTGAGCTAGTTTGAAAGAATAAAACCGATACTTTAAATCAAGCTTATCACCGTCTCCATCACTGCCGTAAAACAAAGCTTAAAAGGCAAGTACCTGACCCACCCATACCTTTACGACACCAGGCACGAAGAACCAAGTCACTTCCACCCCAATTAATAATAAATCCGGGCTTTAATTACTACAAGCGACTTTACCGAGCGATATGTACTACACATAGCTCCAAGCCAGTGATCAGATAAATCACTATCAGCTCTGAAATTAATAGAGCATCATTTGCTAAATTAGTGGATTAGTCACCCAAAACCGATGGAGGCGATGTACCGCTAATTAGACGTCAGCTGTTTACCTTTGTAATGATCACATCAAAGCGGTATCGGCGACGTCAGGTACTCAAACTTTGTGATTTATTTACGCTGCTCAGTATTGATCGCGGCAGTATCTATGCTACTACCGATTGGGGAAATCTGAGAATCGAGGTCAAGTATACATCTAATTCTCTCATGTTTTTGTCTGATATAATCCCTTCAGGAGAGTTCGGATTCATATTTGCTTGTGATGCCATCGGCTTCAAGTTTCGGTATTCGATTGACGTGAATTTTTGAAGAGATATCAATTATTAGTGGGATAAGCCGGGGATATTGTTCGGTGGAGGAATGGTTCGTAATAACGCTTTAATAATTCACGTGTGGTGCTGACAAAGTGATTGTTTCAAGCTGAAAGTGGATTACTGCCTTGTCGTTCGTGTACCTTGCTATTTCAACTCTGAGACGGTTTTTTTACTGTTTTTAGTGTGGTACTGAAATTATAGTTCGTAAGTAGCTATCTGTGATTTAGATTATTAGTTGACTTTAAGGAAAATTGTATGTCGACTGCACTGTCGTAGATATCTAATATCCAGAACACAAGAAAAAGTTACTAATAAGCTATGTTTTTAATAAAGATTTTCATTTGATCGTCGATGTCATAAATGAAAATGTTTAAATCTATTGGATATTGTTTTCATACAGATTAATCAATAAAACAAAAAGTTAAGACAAAATGACACACAAGCACCATAAAATATTAACAACTATCCATACAGAAACTGTCTTTACTAAAACAACCTTTAAGCATCCCAAACATACAAAACTTGTAATTTTCCGAATATACCATAATCCAATCCAGAAATAGATTCGTTTACCTAGGACCTTAAACCCACGCCGTTTGGACACGTTACCGTATTTTGGGCGACTCATAAATACTTGAGTACTTGATGGTCGTTACTCGATGATTAATTGACCCCATCTGACCCGGCAATTGCTCCAATTATTTACCTCCGGTGTTCCGTTACTGCAATCCAATAGTTTTTGGTTTTAATCAACGATTGATTGGGTTTAATTTGGTTATCAGTTTTTCTTTGTGTTTCGCTAGTCTCGAAGTTCTAGAAACTTGAGATGTTTTTTATATTTTGTATGTTAATGTATTTTAAATTGGTATCTAAGTTGTTTCTGAAGTACTGCAGTGACAAAAAACTAAAAGGGAAACAAAGGAGCAAATGAGACAAATGCCCAGAACGGAGGTAAACAATGCACTTTTAAGATTTTTATATTTTGACGCAGTTCCTGATATTTTGGCGAAGTTTCATGTAAGTTAAAATAACTGAAATGCAAAAAAAAAACATAATAAAAACTAAAAACACCGGCTAAAGCCCGTGCGATATTTTAAAAGAGTCCAAGTTTTGGGAAAATAAACAACCTTCACAACGTTGTTTTCAATGACGGTCAAATAATAAGTCAAGTACATAATACATAGACATAGAACCATTGTGGTACGTGACTCGAATGAAAGAATCTTTGATAATGTTTATGTTTATGACATATTTCGAAGAGCGAATAAAGTTAGTCATAAAAAAGTATTGAATTCTAAAAATAAAATGATGTTATGGTAACTAGTATTGAAAAAAATAAAATAGTATTTACAAAAACATAATATATCTAAAAGATGAGGAAAAATCTACTTTATCTATGTCATCATATTCTGAGCGAAAACTGAGAGCCCCATCATAAAAATCGCGTAGATACAATCTACCCATAGACACTTTTTTTATCTGTGCTTAAGTGTCAATATCACGAAAGTGGGGGGTGAGGGTGGAGTTAATAAAAAAAAGAAATTCCCTAACCAGTCAAGCTTTAGCTACAAGATGAAACAAGATTTTAAGTAAATACACGGTGTACGTCGGTCAGGATACAATGGCCGGATGCTGTAGGCGTTCAAGTGATATTAAACAATATTATTTACTACAAATTTATTTTTATTTTGGCGCCTATTTGGCGCGGGTCGGCCATTTTAAAATGACCTAAATTCGATGCAGTTTACGCTTTTTAAGGGCTCTTTAAAGTTTATTTGATCATTGAATTGGATGTAGCGTTTTTTTCATGGGTTAATGTAATTTGAATTGAAGTTTTTATGTTAAGTTGTTTCAATTAAGGCGATTTGTATCATAATCATAAATAAAAAAATAACATAAATATTACCAGACAATTCACATAACAAAATCTATCCATGTGTTAAGCTCTCAGCTCTAAATATTAAACACCCAGACCAAGTAGAAAGTGCTTGCAGAACATACAAACACTTTTACCCTAGGCTCATATTGACTATGTTTATTGAATTGTGTTTTTAACATATATATATTAAAACTATGTTGTACGTTTACCTTTTATCATAATATACTTAGTTTAAATTTATATCTCTTCCTCAGACTGTTTGTTAAGATATTTTCAAGTACTTAACAGATTTATATGCAAATTACAGAAGAAGATTTTTAGGTATTGAATACGTTTGTTGTCTCAATCAAGTAATATGCTCATATTATTCAAAAAACATTCCCTTAATTTATGTCCTCTTCATTATTATAACTCATCAAAATACTAGTCGTTGTCTCATAAAAATATTGTTTCATTTTTTGTTAGTTCCCTCCATTTAGCATCAATAAATTTACCGAGCATAGCCGGCACAATCGCTACAAATTAATTGAACTATTAAATTGCTACGACTGCATCTTCCTTTGTTTTCATAAGTATTATTCAATTATTTTGCTCTTTGATCTATCAAAACCTTTTTTCTTTTAGTCATATATGTACTAACATAGTAAAAATTAATTGGCTTCCACTATATGTTCGCTTATATGTTTAAATTACCTACTTAATGATTCTTAACACAATATTATTTGTATACGCGTATCTGAAAAGTCAATAATTAATACTCTTAAGAAATGTTTAAAACATTTTGTTAAATACAAGAAATAAACATTTTCAACAAATAATTTATTACATTTCCATAACAACTGTCATGTTCAATGTCTCTTACAATAATGCTTATAATCTAGATTCGTCATCGAGAACAAAAATGGCGGCACATAATTTTGAATTTCGAACATGACTCGTCGGAAAGAAGGTAATATAGAGAGAATAGGTCCCAAGAGCGAAGTTTCGGAGGGCAATGTAGCCATCGCATTTTCTTGGCATTTTGATAAGGAGCTTCTTTGTGCGTTTGGAATGCATATTGACGACTGCTGTGGTCTGGGACAGCATTTAGATTTTTAAACTAAATTGAACAATGACAAAACTGTGCTAAGGGAAATTATTAAAAAATACGGTACAAGCCTAATTAAGGCACTTGTGAAAATAACATGAACATATTTATACATACGGACCGTGTTTGTAAGATTGACATTAATAAGGTTTTATTTTTGTCTCATGGTGTCATTTTTTCAAATTGTACACGAAATACTCATACATTTGTACTCACAGTAAAACAAATCACTATTTATTCATTATTTTACTGGAAATTTGTCAATATTTTTTAGTACCTATCATAATGATGTTACGTATGTATTTCCAAAAATATATATAAATGAACTATAATTATAAGTCAAGTAACACCCATAGTACAAGTACTTCTGTGTAATATGTTTATATTTATATGTGCCGATTAAAAAACAATTTTGGTCTGGGACTATGGCTTATAGCCATGCGCTAACCATTCAAAGGTTTATTACCTTACGTTGCACTCAAATATTACAACGTGAAAACAGCAACGAGGTGCGACTGGGAAATTTGTTTTATTCTAATTTTAAACATTGGCTGCGTTATGAAACAAAGTTAACATTTCATAGACAATAAAGCTTATTGTTATAAAAGATACCTACTGAAATTGTTTTTGGTAGCACTATTGCGGAGACTGATGCGAGTAGTGTCTGAGATAATCTGTAATTTGTCAATGTATATAACTTGTGTATATGATGTATTACGTTATGTTAGTATTATTTTTCAACTTAAAGTATAGCTAACAAAAACAAATATTCTGCAAGAAACAGTCGTAAATAAGGCGCTTTTATTTTTAATTACATAATTTTTCATAATTCATCATTTAATAAACTAAATATTATATTCTTCCAAAATATATTGTTAAAAAACATTGAATACACAAATTAAATACAATTTATACAACATTTAAATTTCGATCAAAATATCGAATCGAATCCTGAACAAAATATATCCAACTTTGTACGAGCATTATCTGCTGCCATTCTTCCTTTAAACCGAACACATGTCGTTCCATTTTTAAACTGAAATAAAGACATAAAGATAACTTTTACTTTACACTGCCCTTCTTATGATAAACAGCGTAAGTGACATTTTTTGCGAAAATGAGTTATTAGTATATTTGTAATCAGCTAAGCGAGATCTATCTGGAAAAATTATTCATTTTTCTGTACGTTTGATAGAATTAAAAATAAACATAAGCATAAACAACGTATGTGCACAATTTTCATTTTCTTTCTAAACATAAACAACGTATTGTCCACTACGCTCAGAGATTCTAATCAATCTCCTAGTCATGAGTATCGCACAAGCACCTAAGTTGTTTATGATTAGTAGTACCTTCGACTGTCCGCTCAACTTCCAAAACATAATGATTATATGAGCCGCTTAAGTTGTTTATGCCTTGTACTTATTTAAAAAAGTTTAACAATATACTTTATATAAACATAGTACTGTCTCCTACGATCTCGATTAGTTGCATACAATCTTAATTTCATTGCGTTATACTATACATACACAACGCAAGTAGCGCATATACGATGTTTAAGACTGGTAATTAAATGTGTGATGAAAAAAAACTTGCGTGGAAGCTATGAAAGAGTTGAAAAAATTTACAAAGAAATTATAAAAGACCACATCAAACAATTTAAACCTAGTGTTTAGCATTACAGACGTGAGCACGCCCCAAACCCTTACCTCGGTACCTAGGTACCGAGTGATCTTTCAGTGACAGCGATGCATTAACAATTTATAGAATAGAATAGTCCACTTAGGCCAAGAAGAATGCGAAACATGTGCAATTTTTGAGAGTCTACATTACAACATTGTATTACGGACAATACATGCCAGACTTACAACAATTACATTACTCACAGAAAAAAATATGAAGAGTTTCGTTCCGAGTACCAAATGATGTTAAGACTGCAGCAGAGGTAACAACTGACTTTTTTACTCTGCTGATCGCGATGTACTAAAAAGTGAACAACGTGCAGTGTGGCTTTACGTGCAACGATATGCAATCAGAAAAATGGTGGACATTTAAAAAAAAATTATTATTTAATCTTATCTTTATCCACCGTTAATGTACCACTGTTGGGCAAAGGCTTCGTTCCGTTTCATCTTATCTTGCCTTCTTTTATTTCTTAATTTGTTGTCTGTTGATCTTTGTGAACATGACAGCGAAAAGAGGTAAACCCATACTTTTTGGATGAGATTTGTAGAATAAATTATGAAGTTTAAAACAACATGCAAAAATAACACCTCAATAATCCAGTTTAAAAGTTACACATCAAAAACAAGATGAAAATCTATTTTCATGTTAAATTTCTACAAAAAAAATGCTAAATCGGCTTTTGTACCAAAATTGTCTTTTCTTTTAATTTTCTTAGCTAGGTAAACTATACTGCTTTCAAATGACTGAACTTTGAATAAAATACACCGTTTACTCAAACAGAAACTAAGAAAAAACCAGATAAAGTAGTTTTCATTAAAAAATTTTTCTTAAATCGGCTTTTTTTTAAATAGCCAACATTATATATATATTTTTATCCGATAATTATCAATAAATGAAGTCGTGTATCCGCACATTTCGTTTGATCAAGGTTCGCAAAATACACATTGTATAAATAAGATGCTGAAAATATAACTATTTGACAATTGTGTAGCGCAAAATAATAACTATATATTATTTATAATTTTTAGTAGGAATTGTAAACAGTGGCGTACTTAGCGCTAAAACAATTACTCTAAATTATTTTAAGCCTGGACATTAATTCACGTCTGCTCTGTCGTGAGGATATGATGTGTGTTCAAGTCCAAAGAGGACTCCTAAAGATGATGTATAAGACTAGTCATACCGAAGAATTTCACTGAGCTTGATTTTCTTCAAATTATATTCAAATCAATGGAATTCGCTAAAGTAGAGCCAAGGGTTATTGATAAGGAACCCAAAGATGCAATAATAACAAAACTTATTCCATTAGATAATCCAAAAATCTTGTCTATTTGACGATAGACAAGATTTTTGGTACAATTTACATATTCCAAGTTCGCCTGTGTGTCGAGATAACTAAAAGGCTGACGATATTTTATTATTAAGTAATCTAATTATTTGGTGAAGTGTTTGCAAGATTTTTAAACAATAATTTAAGTTTGTTTTACTTATTCTAAATATAATAATATTGATTCGTACTAATTAGGTATACATTGAGTTTTGTAAAAGGTGGTTTTTTTAATAGTCAAGCAAGTAATAATATATACTAGCTGACCCCAGCAAACTTTCTTCTGCAAAATGATAAATAAATAGTAGCCGATTCTCAGACCTATTGAATACGCATATAAAAGTTGGTAAGAATAGGTAAAGCCGTTTCGGAGTTGGAGCACGGTAACTAACATGGAAATTTTATATATTAGATAAGGTATAAAAGAACTGATTCATGTTAAGATTTGCGACTGTGCAGTTATAATTCGTTCTTTATGCATTTAATAATTGTCTTAACAAAATAAAACATTTATTAGTTTTATTAAAACTCTTTAGTTACTAAAACTAGAATTACTCATATTAAAAAGAAGAAGCGTAATAGACAATATAAATACAAACGTACAAACTTTCGCAATAATAATATTAATAGAAATAACTTTACTTGGATCCAATCAAAATTTTGACTCTCATAAAGTTACAAACCTAATAATAGCTTTACTGCACGTTGTACTCCTTAGAATTTACTTTATTACTAGTCATATTCAACGTATGTGGTTGCCTACGATTATTTTTTTTGAAAATTATTTATGCTTTTTATGAAGATACTAGATATAAGCATCGTATGTTAACTTTCCTAGTCATATTGAACGTAATTGTTCATTTTACCTAGTCATAAACATCGCAACTGCTGCACATACGATATTTATGTTTAGTATATAATTTTTTTTTTAATTTTTTTTGCTAATCATTAATAGTTTTTAGGTTATAATAACTCAGAAATTTAAGAGAAAACAGAAATATGTAAGTAATAATAAAAAAGACGCTTCCACCTACAACTAAAAGTAACAATTTTGAAAATAGCATAATTAGTGTAGCCGTGACACGAAAAATAAGAATAAAAACTTTGGGCGCGATTTTCTCGAAATATGCCGCGATACACTTACGCTGTTTATCATAAGAAGGGCAGTACAGTTCAAACTCCATAGACTATAGAGCTTCACGTTTATTGTTTCAAAGACAAAACTTTAGTATGCTTTAGTTTTTTAGTGTGCTTTTAGTGCACTCTCACTTGATCTAATATTTACGAGGGTTTAAAATTTAGACGGTTTTTCTGGTAGGTGAGACCTTTGTGAAGTGTGAAGTAGAGATTATTTAATGTACTGTCGGGATAGACAAACTATTTATTTAGAAATACAATGTCAACAAACTTTACAGTCCCTAATTAGCAGTTTTTGCCAAGAAATAAATATTTATTTTGTAAATTTAATCTCAAAAAATATTATATTTGTTTTCAAATACAAATCTTACATAAAAGGACAATTAAATAAGATGCAATGTTCCGCAAAAAGATGGGGCTTTGTCTATGGTTACTAAGAAATTAGTAGTTCTCTATCGTATCGTACAAATCTGGCACAGATCGTAGGATAGAATGAAACCGTTCACAACTAAGCTTTGTTGGACTGAGTTAGTCCATGACGATTTATAGTTCAAGTTTTTGATAGAAAAACTTCCTAATCCAAGGTCTTCCCTGGAGCAATAGTAACTTGTAAGTTGGGCCATATCTATTTACTATATATAAGTTGTAGATCTATGAGCTCTGGAATTAGAATGAACCAAATACGATGGTAATAAATTATATTGATTAACTGCCTCCTACCTAAATAGGTTTAGTCGGTATATCTGTTTCGCGATTAACTTTAAAAGCGATCGAATGGATTTTCGTGTAGTATTCAGTAATATATAGTGATTCAATATAAATATTTTTTTATATATTTATTGCACCCAAGTTTATGTTAAGCATTAAACTAAATAACTTTTGAACGGTTTTCCGTTTAGGTTTTAGTAATTTATAGTGATTAAAGATAAAGTTTTGTATGTATTATAATTGAAAAATGCGGTGGGTGAGGGCCTGCATACGGCGCAAGAGTTAACGGGTTTGATTCCCGCCGAGCTGTCAAGTGTTTGTATGTTCTGCAAGCACTCTTCTCTTTTGTCTGGGTGTTTAATATGCATAACAAAAATATCTATATATGTATATCTATTTATTAAGTATAACAGTGGTCTAGTACCCGTAACACAAGCAATTTTGTTGGTCCACAACATTTCGCTTTGCGGCCCTATAACCTTCTAGAACACTAGCACCTGTTAATAGCCAGTCGCACAGATCCTATTACGGCGGTCTGCGGTCGCGTCCGTTGCGGTATGCAAATGCGGACTGTATCGCCACTTACGACGCTGACACGCCTGTAATTAATCGAATCACTATAAATAATGTAGGAGAGTATCGCCACTAAGGTGTGATTATAATATTATGTGAGATTTTCACAGAACTGTAGCACTGCGGTGAAACGCCCAAACGCATTTAGCGTCTCAGCTGTTATTGAGAATGCGGTGAAAAAAGAGGTGTTTTCTAAGTGGAAGGAAACTCGACTATTACGAAGGTTCTAACCTCGCCCCGCACCGCTGGATTTTTCTTCATTAAATGTGCGTAATAAACACGTGCTTTAAGGTGTTGCCGGAATATTTTGAGAACTACAAAAAGTTTGAAGAATAATAGTGACATTCACCAACCTGCATTTGGCCAGCGTGGTGAATTAAGGAATAATCTCTGTCGTGAAAAGCAAAGTCTCTGTGGGTACGTAAATAAGGCTGTTTTATTTAAGACGTCATACAAGAAAACGGGTGGATAATATGCATATAAAGTGTTCTCTTGAATTTTATCTGTTGCTGTAAACTGCTAAAATTCGTTGAGCAGTTCACTGAGAGCAAACGCCGAGCAGACAGCAGACGCAAATTAGATGTTCATTGTGTATTAAATTTTATGCTACTACTTGTGTCTTTCGATTTCTCATAATTTAAGACGTAAACGAAGCCACGGGCGGTTCCAGACAATAGTTCCATTACTCGCACTTAATCGGCTAATTCCACTCCAAATTAATCCAACTCACAGAATTAAACGAAAGCCGAAGCCCTAATCAAATCCACTTAGCGACATCACGGGTGTTGCCAACTATTCAACTTCTCCTTTGATTAAGCAGACGACAAAGATTTCTTGATTAAAATTTCCCCAGAAGGAAAATTGTGGTCGGGAATCGTGTTCCTTTGTAACTTGATGGCTTTACTTTCGCAAATATTTTCTGTTGCCGAAATGTCGGGATAATTATTGCCTTCTTCTTAGATGAATATTGCGTGATGAACTCGGGCCCCGGTTGTTCAGTCGGATCACGGTTACTGCGGTCACGGCGTCTCTCATTTTGTGTGTTCCGGCTTTTTGTTTCAGTGCCAATATTAGCAGGACATTTTTTTAATAAATTTAATTAGTCTGAAATGGACTTATACTACACCTAAGGTTCCGTGTACAATTTATTCAAACTTTGCAATAAAAAAAAACAAAAATAAATTCTCTCAGACCTAAACTCAGTACATGTCAAGTCCTGTTTAACTCTTTGGGTACGGAACTGAGATTCCATCGGCCGAATATTTTCCAAGATAAAAACGAGAATGTCCACGTAAATATGAATTGATAATGTTATCAAGTTTTTTTTAATAACTACTTATATTGCCTGCGTTAATATGCATTTAATACCAACATTTAGCGCAAGGATATTTTTAGCATCTTTGAGCACATAACAAGCAGAGTCAAATGTTGGTTACTACTTAAAGAAATTATTTGCGATTTTGAGAAAAGTTTACATGTGTAATTTGCACTCGTGCGAAGGTGGATCGCTAGGAATAATACAAGGTGTTTCTTAATTGGTATATAAAGCGGAAAGGGTGCGAATGACACACACCGAGCGAACATGTTCTACAACATTTAGATTTAGAGGTTTTTTCTCTATTATTTTTTTAAAGCATAAACTAATATCCAGGTACATGATACGGGAGCCTATGGGATACTGTACCTCATTTTATGTCAAATTAAGAATTTTTTACTTTACTTTATGATTGGCCTGGCCATATGAGTACGTTTAAACCCCTGGAAGAAGTTAAAAATTACATAAAATCTGTAACCACTTTTTATAAGTGTTATTATTATAATACTAAGACATAGGTTTAAAAATTATTGATACCTCTCAAGGTAACGAAAAAAAATTAAGGCCAAAAGATTTAAACTTTGAAGTTTTTTTTTCGACAAATGGGCTTCCAAATCATTAACAATATGCGAGCAAAATTATGCTCGTCATGATTTTGAAACACCCTGTATAACTTATAAGTGCTTTTATGCCTTATAGGATCGTTCTATAACATACTAATTTGAACCCTATTACATAATTCTAGTATTACAGAGTACATACAGAATTCAAGTCACGCGCATAATTCATTGAAACCTGAACAAAGAACTAAGCGGCCGGCTGGGCCGAATATAACAGCACATAAATACAACCCACAGCCATATCCATATTTCATCGCTCACTGATTAGATATGGGGAATAATATTTTGCGGGAAAATAATATCCTGATTTATTCTTTAAGGGCAGATAACGGTGGGAAAGATGTGGCCGTAATGGCCGAACGTGGACGGAAATGTCCGAAAGAGGCCGAAAGTGGCATTTACGGCTAGTATTTTTACATATTATTTTCAGGGTAGCATTAAATTACAGGGGATTTTTTTTGGAGTTATGAAAGAGCATATTTTGTGGAGGCGCGCGCGAGCTTGTCTTTAGAATGGGTAGAGGAATTATTTTTATGCGGTCTTTTTTATTTGGTTGTTTAATCTAATCTCGGAAAGCTTTTTAATTCGGCCGGATTATAGAGACCTTAACTTTAGCAGCGTATTATGATATTATTTTTATCTGAATTTCAAAATAAGAATCCGGTAATAATTAGAGACTTTATTATTACGTGAGGATTTTTTTCTTAAATAATTCTTAATTGAATGAAAACTGATGAATACGGCCTCATTTCCAATTTTTTAGATTATTTTACTACATTTAAGAAATAAATTCAAACCAGATGTCATCATAGTTACATCGCCCCGTTGCTTTGAAAGTCCTCTTCGAACAACAGATAAAACATTCTGACACTTCTTCGTCATAAATCTATAAAACATTTAAAATTCTTCAATGTTTCCAACTCTACTAGCTTCATGCAGCTACTTTTACAGAACAATATGTGTATTTTTAATAAGTACATAATATACATACAAATTTGGTACATTCTATTTCTAAAAGGCGCCGTGCTTGTAGAAACTCAGACGCAAACCAAAAAATAATGTGTCTAATGACTCAGTAGCTAAACTGATGCTGAATGAAGAAAGCCTTCTCGTAGAAACCCAATGCATAAACTCATCAATAACATTAGAACAAATTGGTGAGTTATTAAATGAGAAATTAGAAGCAAACAAAAACTCCATCCTTTCAGACATCAAATTAACAATTCAAAATGAAATAAAAAGTGAACTAGCAAACCTGAAGTTGGAACTATTAACAAAAACTGATGTATTAGCCAACACTCAGAAGAATTTCAGTAAAAATTTGGAAATTATGAATGCAAAGATCAGTAAATTAGAACAAGACAAACAGAAACTTGAAATAGAAATAACAACCTTAAAATCCCAATTTCAGACTCCAAACACTGAGAAAAAAAGTTACAATGCAGAAAAATTAAAAACATTTGTTGTACATGGTCTTCAGGAAACCTATGGCGAGCATGAATCAACCCTTCACACTAGACTAATAAATATATTTCGGGAAGTACTGAATATTAATCTTGTAGGCTATATAGAGGATACTCAACGCATCGGGAAGAAAGGTTATCAAAGGCCACTTAAGGTAGAGCTATTGAGCAAAAAAATGACAGCACACATCCTACAGCACAGACAATTTTTTAAAAACACTGGACTGTCAATAACTGAATATTTGGATTTATCAGAAATTCAAGAGAGAAGAAAAATACTACAAGAAACATGGAAAACCAAAAATAAACTTATAAATACAGAGAAACACACTAAACCAACACAAGAAAACAAACAAACTTACTGCCAAGATAAAAACAGCTTGAATACAAGTAAAACAGTCATAGAAACACTGTCCTCACCAATAGAATATACGAGAATGCCGTGAAGGTGGTGTCGCCATCCTAGTTAATAGAACAGTTTGTTACACAGAGAAAAATGAATATGAAGACCTATCAATCGAAAGTGTAGTTAAATGTTGTGCTTTAGATATAAAACCAAATATTACAGTCATCACTACTTATCGCTCAGATAGAGATATAGAAATATTCTTTAATTTTATAGAATTTTTTTAATTTAATAGAAATTACTTAATAAACTTAAAACAAAGAGCCAAAGACATTAGATAGTAACCAGAGTCTATAATATAAACATAATACAAAAAAATATTTCAAATTGGCTAATCTGTTGTTAGAATGTAACTTAAGGCAAATAATAACAAACCTAACAAGAGTTACAGGTAAATCATCTTCATGTATTGATTTTATTTTCACCAACAATCGCTTATTTGATGTAACAGTAAAAGATCTTGGTTTATCTAATCACAAAAGTTTATTCCATAAATTTAATTTAAATAAAAATTCAGGAAACAAATGTATCAAACTCTAAAAAAGAAATTTTAACTATCAAAACATTCAGAACTTCTCAGTGTCACTGAACAGCATAAATTGGAATGATATAATTAAAGAAAATATAAATATAAATGAAAATTACAATATATTTCATGATTTTATAATAAAACTACTAGACACCCATATACCACTTCTAAAAGAATAACATACCTATAAGAAAACTCAAATTTATTATTCAAATAGCTTATAATAACGTAGTACTTACATAAATTTAATTTTATTAATGATAATTATATTAACAGTTTATTAAGTAATTAACTAAATTGTTATAATATCCAAGGTACAAAAAAGTAATATTTAAGATACTAGACCTAGTTATTAAACTGTGATAATGTTCCGTCATACAATAGAAATACATAGGTAATATTAATATTAAAAAAGCAATTAAAGATTCTCACTAGCCATATTATTATTATATAAAAAAAATACCTTTTAAACAATTTTAAATTTAATGATAAATATTGTATATGTAATAAGTTACTTACTTACCTACTATAGTCTAAGACTATTTTGTATCAGTTGTAATGTCCCAACGGGGCTCATGTAAGGGTATATATAAAACTTAACACCATTTGTAACCACATGAATCAACGAATAAATGAATAAATGAATAAATGAATAAACTACTGTACAATCGAATACGGTTCAAATTAGGAATAGGGTTGAATATTCTCGATTTATATAGAAGTTTTATACTTATATATACATATTAATAGTATATTAAAAGTATGGCGTTTAGGCGGTAGTTACATGGTGGTATAAAGGATTTTACTGGAATATAAAGCAGTGTAAGGTGGTAGACAATTTATATACCTTCACCGTAAGATCATCCCCGATGATGCCACTGTAAGAAAAATATAACAAATTAAAAATAAGAAACGGAAAACCAACAAATTATTAAAATAACTCCTTGACTATCTCGGAAATAGGTTTAGAATAATTCTGATTTACCTACGACTTGTAATTTTGTTAATTCATATATATTACTTTCACATTATTTATATTAAGTAAGATGCGGAAAGCGACTTTTTTTTATAATATGTTAGGACAACGTCATACTTTAAAACAAATGGTAGAAGTAGGGTTAATTTCATAGAGCATTATTTTTTTAATAATGTATTTTGGACAATAAGGACTAGTAAGGGTCATTGGCGTATTTAATAAATAGGCCAATGCTATTTCAGTTCTAACTAAAATAGAAAAATGATGAAGCATTTCAAAGAAGTCTTCGGCCGGACAACCAACACTAGAAACCTATTAATCAAGTTACGAGGGAAACTTGTTGAATTCAAACGAGATTATTTTAACTTCGCAAGTTACAAACTAGGGTGGAGTACCATAGTTACTGAATTTATATTCCTTTTATTAGTCTTCGGTCATTCTAACTATTTTTATATTATTTATACCTAATTGTTTCGCCGGCAAAGGTTTGTCTTCTCTTCTGGTTATCTTTAGAGTGCTCCAAATACAACTTGGGGCAATTTTAGACATCTGACATAGTGTTATCAATTACTATTTTTATTTTGAGTTCCTTTTCTTTTATTAAAATGAACAAATATTTACTTGTTTTGTGTAATACCCAGTGTATCTGACTATAAGTAAATTAAATTTAAATGGACATACGGATAAGGTAATAAATAGTATTGAAATAGGTTTATATTACTGAATAATTTCTATATTGAAACCCGCACCGTTATTTTGTATAATTTTGACACTTGTCAGTCTATCACAACTCAGTTTGACCGCGATTTTTCTAATAAAAAATGTAAAATGTAACTGCAGCTTCAATGTAAACCCACCTTAAATATTACCAAGGTATGGACTTTCCCGTCTTGAAATTTTATTATCATGGACAAAGTTTGCCGATGAGTTTTTAGAGTTTAGAGTTTGCTTCTCATGAGAGTTTTTATAATTATCTCTCTTGGAATTGGCTTGCAACTTGTTTATGCTAAGAGTTTTTTGCATAAAGTGTAATAATGATGATTAGGTAGCGCGGGGGATTTATAATCTTGATAAGATAAATTTGAATTTAGAATGGCATACATTTTTTTTTGTATAGGTACGCATATTTGTGTGTTGGTTTATGAGACAGTGAACTAGAGGTATTATGAACTTTTTGTAAAATCGTTTTTATGTGATTTTTTTACATATTTTTTTAAGCTTGAATTTTTTTTCTGCAAATTATTTTAATTAACGAATGTTCTCTAGACTTTTATAACCTAGGGTTGCCAAGTGTCACTATGCTTAACATATTTTAATTTAGAACGATTAAACGTTTGATAAAACTTGCCTTTACAGTGTAGCTATCAGAGAAAGATAATTTTACCGTTCTTCAAACAAGTAGACATTAATTGCTTTCCATAAAAGAGCTGTGCCACCACCTCCTTAGCATATTTTCGTACAATCGTATTAATTGACAATTACCACCCGAATCACGGATCCCATACCTAATTTGACATTGACAGATGCATGACGCCATTGCGATCTACAATGGGATAATCGGTGACCTCGGCTTTGGCCAATCATCCGTAACTTGGACAATTGGTTTTGTATCGATGCCGATATCTGGGGCACGAATTTAGCATGTTAAAAACTAGTGATGTACCAGGGCGAAATTCGGTCAGTTTTTCAGAGATACAAAAGTCACGTTCGTAAATTTTTAATGATTTTTATTTTAGTACTGGTCAACTCTAATAACACGTGGGTGAAATTCTGGACGTAAGTGGGGAATAAAACCTGTTATCCCTTTCGAATGTATATGAATTATTATTAATGAAAATGTAGCGAATTAATAGTTATGTTTTGAGGAGTATTTACTTATAGATTTAAATTCTAAGAAACTAATCATTAAGAAAACGAGTTTTACTCACGTAATGATATTATATCCAACGGTTTAACCCAAAAAAAGTTTCAAAACTCGTTTTCAAAATTAATATTGCAACTCGCGTTAGTTTTGAAAGTGAAATACAAATTAACGAAAAAATTACGAAAAATTTTATATACATCAATTATTCATTTGAAAACTACAAGAGAGGACATCATCGACACTTTTCAGAGATTGTGAAAAAAAGATATCAACCGTCCATAAAAAAAAACTTATTGTTTTTCTTTAACGAAACTGGCAGTTTCATTAATATTTGCTTTAACGGTGTAAGCAAACATCGTGAGGAAACCGGCAGATAATTCTGAGAACTTTGAAGAGTTTGAAAGACATGTGACATTCACCAACCTGCACTGGGCCAGTGGTAAATTAAGGCCTGGCCTAAATCTGTGTCCCAGCAGTGGGAAGGTTTAATATGGTGTTGATGATGAACTGGCAGAATCTTTTATTCAGATGTTTGTCTATGGCCAAACAAGCCAAACGTAAAGCTGGTTCCACTCCCATCCAACATCCCATACAATGCGCCAAGTCCTTGCAAAGCCTATTACCCATAGACTATAAACCTATTAAAGTCCAAAGTGAAAAACGATCCACTTAGGCAAGTCCACAGGTAATATAACTCGTAAGGCAAACGAGAGCTAAAACTGCCCTAGAACATTTACAATTCAGAACGCGTGCTACCATCCGCATTCTTCGCTCCTGCTCTCGCGTGGTACGTTTTTGTATATCTGTCTCATTCTGATGCAGCCGATTTTCAGGGCTGTCGCGTTGTTTCCAATGGTAGTGATTTTGCATCGGAGCTCCTTGATCGGATTTCTTTGGATTTTCGCTCGTGGGAATATTTACAGTGAGCCTGGTAGAGGTTTTTATATTTGTGGAGAGCATTGACACCCACTGGGTTTAAGTTTTTTAAATATTTTGTTTCTTAATTTATCTAGCTAAATAAGTAGCTTATTACTTTATAAATTTTGAAACTGTCATGGTTATCAATATTTAGATTTATAAAGGGATATTTACCATGATTTATTGTCTTTCGAGTTTCACGATATTTCAGCACAGTTACATGCGCCACGCCATGATCACGGTTAAACTTATTAACTTTGAGATATTAAAATTATAATCGCAAGAATTTGTATTAAATCTGGATTGTTTCAATATATTATTTATAAAGTTTTACGGAAGTTATCAGCGCAGATACATAGGTTTTGAAAATCCATTTTTATTTAATTAAACTATTATTTTGGTTCATGTTGTCAAATTACATATATGAGATATGTAAAATACTAAGTAAGTTTCATTCATGCAAATATAGGACTCCATTTTATTAATATCATAAGTTTTGCACGGTTTAATATCTAGGAAGGGTCCGTCCTACATATTTGATATGAAACCCGAATGGGAATCAATTTTCGTGATTATAAAATGGGGTTGAAAGGAAAAGATAGCGGTCAAGGTAATAGAAAAATGAAATATTCATTCAAAAAAAATATTAGTATGTATATTTTTATGAGGTATAACTAATTTATAATTATTAAGCACTAGCTGCCCGCTTTGCCCGAGTTATAATAGATTTTCCGAGGCAAAAAAAAGTTTTTGTCCTATCCTGGAAAAACATGTTTATGTCAAATTTGATCCAAATGTTCGCAGTAATAAATCGATATTCCCGCGAAAATTAATAAATATACAAAAATCACAAAGTAACCTTTGTATTATTCCGATATGTAGCCTATATCTTTGTGAAGTTTCTTTAAATATTATATTATAAATATTTGTTGTCCAAAATAAAAGTTTTTTTATTTTTTATTATTTAAGTGTAGGTATACCACATACGACGGTCCTTGGCTGAAAGCCTTTGAACTCTCGACACTTGAAATTAATACAATCATATAATCACATAGATTAATGAAAATACACAAACTTCTTTTGTTTA
The DNA here is from genome assembly GCA_929108375.1 of Gymnoscelis rufifasciata. Classification (NCBI taxonomy): domain Eukaryota; kingdom Metazoa; phylum Arthropoda; class Insecta; order Lepidoptera; family Geometridae; genus Gymnoscelis; species Gymnoscelis rufifasciata. The sequence goes on along the minus strand of OV815302.1, from coordinate 1,310,763 downwards.
AATCTATACATTATACCTTCTCGTTTACATGTCCAAAGTACCCAAGCTCAAATACCTATCATTATTTGTTAAAAAACGGAACAAAAAGTAAAATATTTCCCCTTCAAATGTTCCAAATTCAATTTCAGAATAGGTAAGTATCATTGTCAACATCATTACGTACGCAAAACGTCCGAATTGAACCACCAACAGACTAAGTCCTTATCCATCATGAAGCAATATGATTTAAATTGCAAATGGCGCTAGCCGGAACCGACGGATAACTGAAATGTTTCGATGTCCCATGAATCGTTGATGAGACGATTCACGGTGTTCGGGACTGTTACGAGGTTTCTGGAATACTCTAGAATGTTTCACATTAACGTTCGATTTTTAAATACGCTTCAAAAGTTTCAATGAGGTTGAATAGACAAAATAAGTGCGCATATTTTGAATAACGTTCTATCTGAGTCAGAATCAATAAATAGTTTTTAAATATAATATAATATAGATTGATTCATGGAGTTTGGGACTGCAACGAGGCTTCTGGAATTTTCTCAAATGTTTCACATTAACGTTCGATTTTTAAATACGTTTCATTCTATCTGAGTCAGCATCAACTAATATATTTCATAATTAGGTACATGTCTGTCTGGAAGAAATTGCTTTAAGCAACAAGGCCGCCCATTACGTATTGTTTTGTCTTGGTGCGTAATAAAGAGTTATATTATTGTTATTATGGTTATGTCAGATGACAGACGTCTAATACTGATTGATTCATGGTGTTCGGTACTGTTAAGAGGTTTATGAAATACTATCGACTGTTTCATTTTAACGTTCAATTTGAAAGACCCAAGTTCTAATTAATTCAATTAATTACCTTTGTCGAGGTAAAGATAAAATTAGTGTAAATAGTTTGATGAATAGCGTTCGATTTTGCCATCGATAAATAGAAATATTTTTTTATCATCAGGTTATTAGATTATGTCAGATTTGACGTTATCAGATTTTTTATTTAAGTAACATTGATCCATAAAAGAAAAAATCTGTAACTCAAATAGTTCGATTGCTATGAATCAATGGTGAGAAGATTTGAGAGGGAGCTTTCTATCTGTAAAGCGTTCCAATGTGCAATATAAGTGAAACTTTCTTTTACCTATACCTACAATTGCCCTCGAAGTGTATTAAAAAAAGAACAATACATTCGATGTTTTATTGATGTGTTAAAATCAAACAGAATATTTCAATTCTATACAAAATTCTATTCAATTATTTTATACAAAATCCTAACTAGAAACTAGTGTTTAAAAAATGGTAAATTGTTTCTTTTTTTAGGGTTTATTATTCAAATGTCAGTTAGGCTTTACTTCGAGCTATTTTCATACATCTGACAATATGAGATGATTGTAAAATAGTTACTTAACCTAGTTTTTTTTATAAACATTTGCTGAGTCAAAAGTCATTTTACTCACTTATATAACTATAACTGCAGTCATCCCCATTTTGTTGCGACTCACCTGTAAAAGAAAAAAATAGTTAGTTTTATAATCTATGTAAAACATTATCATCTTAAATAGCTTTCAGGCATACAAATATTCGTAAAATATAGTAATATCAAATCAAAATTAAGAGATATGGTGACCTATATGGCATGGAGTTATAATATATTTTAATAACTACGCATATATGTTTAATCATTGTAGCTTAACAGGCATGATGACGACATGAAAAAAGGTAACCTGTTTAGTTCGTCTGCTAGCCCGTCTAAAAATACAGGACATATATTTGCTTTATAAATTTAATAAGAAACTGCCAAGATATAGAACTTCTAAGTTCCGGAGGCGGGGTTTGTGACATACATTTTGCTCGAAAGCATTACGTCACACAAGACTTCAATGCACAGTATCGTTTAATTTTTAGGAGGTTGTGTCTGTTCACGTCCGTAAGTGGTAACCCTCTGAATCCTTACACGTGACCTCCGGGTGGTGCTAAGAACAGTCTCTGGTGGTAGGCTTCGGCCGCGGCTTGTCACCACCCTCCGGGCTGGGCCAGTGCGTGAAGCGATTTTTTTGTGTATCGTATTGTGGTTCGGAGAAGCCATCTATCTTCTAGGTCTTCATGCCCCATCTTAGACCACATCGTCACTTTACATCAGGTGAGATTGTGGTAAAAAAAAAAGATTCTTCGTCTCGATGAAAAATAAAAAATACTATATGTAATGATTTTTTTTTGTCACATACCCTATAATATGTGTGTAAATTATGAATGTTTTTTTTATTCCTACCCATCTCACATACTCCGTAAGATACCTTATCGCATTAAGCACTCAAACAAAAGGGAGCCAAGCGTGACATAAAAAACTCATGAACGACCCATTCATGTCAGAATCGTGACGTCACGAAGACAATAAGGACATATTTAGACATCCACCATTTTGGAACCAGATGTTTGACATAAACAAAGAAGACTGTTCCGTATAAGTTTAAAGTTATTTTACGAGGACTTGAAATGTTGATTGCTACAATGGTGTTTTGTAAGATCCCAATGGAGAAGCGATAAATCATTTATATCGGTCGTTTCATCTATTTTGAGTCGCGGTGGTATTTAAAAATTCCATGACTTGAGCCTGCTTGTTATCAAACCAATCGATTTACGAGACACAAATAGAAGAAACATTTCTAAATAAATATTATAAGATTCCTTCAAGTTATGTTATATGAAAGAACATAGCTCATTTTTTTAAAATAAATACATTATAAAAACATCGTAATATCAGTTACAAAACCTTTTTAACGAAATAAAAAGTATCCACTATCAAAAGCCAAAACTCTTCATAATGACGTAACTCTATACTTTATGGTTAGAATTAATTTAGGCCCTTTTTATTTTTGACCACGGCTTTTCTGTATAACTGGCTCTCACGTACGCATATTAGAGGGCCTCTTAAACCTCTAAAAAGTCGTAAAGAGGTCGGATGGGGCCTAAGGAGGTCAGCTCACGCATTTACGACGCCTTTGAACTTTTATTTGTGCGATTGATGTCTTAGATGGGGTCTGTTTGATGACAATCGAGATTTGACCTCTCTCAACGAATGGGAACTTATATTTGAAATGAGAATTCGAATCCGGATAATTGTAATTCGAAAACGTCGTAAGTGCGTTTGAATTGCGAATTCAAAGGATTAGTTACTAAGTAAATGAAAACAGCAATTTGAATTTGGAACGAATTTTTAATGAATTGACGTCTCATATTATTATCTTTTCTCATATTAAAATATATAAATTTGAGCGCGAATGTCTGTCTATGTGAAGTTGTTGAATGTGATAAATACTCATTTTTTGAACAAGGGGTAGTCATGTTATTTTAGTATATTTAAAATGTTCCGATCTAAAATGATATTTTTCCTGTAAATTATTTGCATCGGTTGAATCCTTAATTTATTATAAAATATTTGTACCACATTAATAAACTTTTTCGTAATTCTTGATTCTGTAAAAAGCAGCTCAGATGTCAGCTACCCTACCTGACACGTGTGTCACAATGATTACGAAATTCATCATAAAAGCTTATTACACGCATAAAATAACACGCACGCTGATCAGAAGGAGCTATTCAAACTACCCTCTTTTGATAGTTAATTAAACTGGCGGGAAATATTCGCGCCATTAGAAGCGAGGCTCCGACCGGAAGCTATGTAGCCGCCCCCCTACCCTGCCTACCCGCGAGACTAATTACTATAGGTTTTAGAAAGAAGGTTACGAATAGCACGGTTGATGTTATAAAAAGGTTTTATCAGTTTTACAGTCTTAGAAAGAAGGTCACATATACGAATAGATCCATGATTTCGGTTGTAAAATTTTTGAAATGAAAATAACCATTCGAAAGTTGTAAAAAAAAATAAAAAATTATTGGTGAGCCATTGAGTTGGTGAGTTGAATTCCATTCGATTGATGCGGTTTCTGAAATGTGGAAATGAAAATATAAAAATAACTGAAATGACTGAAGCAATTTAACATGTTAACTTAAGTTTTAATAACAAAAATATTTTGAGTATATAATATATGCGTTTGTTAAGATTATTGTGAGAAAAACTCGAATACAATTCACACAAATCACTCGCAAAACCGTGGTTATCCGCCTTCATCGCGTGCCGAACAATATTTCATTAGAATTTGAATTTAGTGCTTGTAGAAATTCGTGATGTTTCGAGCATTCCAAATTCGAATGCGCTGTATACTAGTTACCGGAACTATAGTGGAGTATTGAATGGTAACTTTTTGCTAGCTACCGGAAATATTGTAAACTATTATTGAATGCCAGTAACTTTTTTACGGTTGAGGTTCAAATTTGAACTCTCAGTGGTTTTAGTTTGCATCACTGATAAGAGATGGTGGTAGTCCATTTTGTAATATTTGTATGGCTCGTATCAAAATGATTGAGTTTAAAACGATGATGAGATGAGATTTGTAAAATTTCATTTAAAGTAGCGGTAATTTCCTATTATAAAGCAAAATAAACTAATCACAGAAACCATCGGATGAGTTTTACAATTCTTGAGCTCTTTTGAATAGATACTTATTCTACTACGTTAATAAAAAAGTTTTTGTAAAAATCTAATAATTAATTATTCTGTTAGATCCTCCGAATATGCCTCTGCAACCCAGTACCTAATCAAAATGTTAAACTTGATACTAGTGACCGACAGTAAATCTCCATAGCTTTTACCTCAATTAGTCCGTGAAAACCTTAGGCTCAAGCAAAACGGACCTAAATTTAATAACATATTTCACCCACGTCAAAGAGCTATTGTTGGTGTTTTTGTGATGAGCGGAATGCTTCAACGATACGGGCGTATTAACGGTTGGAGGACTCTCGAAAGCCTTTTGTCTGGGGATAATGAGTGATGTCTATATTTTTGAATTTCGAATTTAATTGACGGTGGATAATATTATAGTTTTTTTTTGTTTCCGGACAATCCACGCTACATCTAGCCCCGTGGCCCCTCTAAGCTTGTGTTACGGGTACTAGACATCTGATATACTTAATATAATATACATACATATTATACATAATTAAACATCCAGATCAAGGAGAAATTGCATACAAACACTTTGCCTTCTCAGCGGGAATTGAACCCGCGCCACTGAGGCTGTAATCTATTAGGTACGGTTTCAGATTAAGAGTGTACTTGCGTAAAAATGATAGATAAACAATTTAAGTGCATATAAATGGAATGTAAATTTTTATTATTCATCATCATCATTTTCTTGACCTTATCCCACATTACGTGGGTTCGGCACAACATGTTTTCTACTTCCATTTCCCTCTATCACCCGTCATCTCAACACTCTTTCTTACACATATCATCTTTCACACAGTCCATCCATCTTTCTTCGGCCTACCTCTTCTCGCATATCCATCTGCAATCACATCTAACGCTCTTCTCGTCACATGACTTTCATCCCTTCCCATGACATGTCCATACCACGCTAATCTATTACCTCTCAACTTATCCATAACTGGTGCTACTTTCAAACTGCCTCTTACATACTCATTCCCTATTTTGTCCATTCTAGTTACTCCACACATCAATCTTAACATCAAATTATTATTATTTTAAAGCAAATTCAAATTAAAATAAACTTATAAATTGATATTACTATAATTTTAAATTATATTACTCTGTAGACCGTCACAAAAAATTCCTTGATCAATAATTTCAAATTATTAGCCAAGTGTGTGACCGTTTGCGGTCGGCCACGCACGATCGAGTATTTACCGACCAGCACCCACCGACTGGCATTGAGGTTATGTGAACGGAAATCATGAATTTTGTTTAAATTTACCTGATTTATTTTTCCTTTCCTAATTTTCATAATATAAACTAGTTGACTAATATTCTAAAAACATTTAAATTGATTGCTTTTTACGTTATAAACATACCACAATAATATTTCGGTAAAATAACAATTCTATTAAAGCCTTTTATGTTTTTTACAAAGTGATAAACCCCACTTATAGGTAAAAAAAAAACTAAGCTCGCTGGTAAACTACGTTATTTCGTCTTTATTTTGTTCTACACAAGTTAAGAATATTAATTCTATTAAAAATATCTATCAATAATTGCCAAAAGTGAGCGAAAAACTTGGTAAAACTTAAAAATTTCTATATATAGGCTAAACACGCACTTAGCTATTATAGTCCTTAAACTGAATCGGTAAAAACTTGTCGTCATTTTTGTATTTTTTAATTATGAAGGATTCCAGCTAATTTAACAAATTAACTAAATAGAGTAACATGTTAAGGTAATTGTCAAAAACTTAAAACAATATCAAGAGAAAACATTACAAGAGAATAGGTATTTGATATGTATAAAAAAATATATATAATTACTATTATAATAAGTATATCAGATGGGTAGTCAGATCAGACCCGTAACACACGCGTAGCATACCACGGGGCTAGATGTTGTTGTGTGGATTGTCCGGAAATATTTATTTCTATTTATTTTATATAATTATAATAATCTAGTAATCGTTCTAGTAATGATAGCTGGGAAGATGGACTGAACTTACATGCATTGTTGTGAACGCCACCTTCCCAGCAATGCTTTTTTGTTCTTAAGGTTTTATTTTACATTTATGAGAAGTTTGCTTGAAATAAATACATTTTAATATTTTATTATTTATAATCAGAAATGATTGTTATATAAATAAATGATACTCAAAGCTATTTCAGATAATCGGCCTTTCATCCATCAATCAGAACAAAGTTAGGTCATCATTGAATTTCTCTAATCCGACAAACTTTTTAATACTTCCAAAGTATCAAATCTTGTCTTAAACGTCTAGCAGGTTAATTGACCTTGTGTTTAACTTTTCTTAACACGTTTAAACTTGACTTACTAAGGCGATTAGGGTCTTTCATCTTTTTAACTTTCTTTGATAAAGTTGGTTAGACCCTTTGTATTAATGGGAGTGAATTAACCTACGAGTATTTTTATTAAAAATATATTAATATTTTTACCTGCGAACACTGAAATAATTTTTCAAATCGGTCCATTAACAAAAACATTCGGATATTAACGCGCTCAAAAAAAACAAACTTTTCAGGTAATTAATTTTTAAGTTTTGCGTTGATTTCAATGATTTTTCTCTAGGATTTTCTTTCTGTGGCCAAACAAAGCACAAAATAACATTAATATACATATTATTACGACAAAATTCACACATTGTTTTAAATTTTTTATTACCAGGAAAATAAGAGAAAATTTATTATAATCAACGCAGAACTTTAAAATTCATTACGTAATATCATTGTAATTCAGATGGGTTACATCTACATAATCCGAATCCTACACAAACACTCGGACAGCCAAAGAAAATAAAATTAACACAAATCCTGCGCTCATGTTGGAATCTGCTTTCAATAACTGTGAATGCTCTCTTATAAGAAGTAACTTCGTTATTTTACGCGTAGTAGTAGAATTTGAGGAACGAAAACGTTTTGTAGTTATATTTAGAAAAACAATAATATTTTGATCAAAATAATCTTACAAAATCATTTGCTTGTTCAGAATTAGTAACCATAATAAAGATTTTTTATATTATTCCCAGACATTAGCCCCATTAGGACATTACAACTAGGACTAACTTAGGATTATTAATGTTAAGAAAGGTACCTTTGTAGTACTTTGGAATCATATCGAGTACCTATTTAGAAATCATTTCCGCAACATTTCGAATCAACTCCTTATAAAAATCAATACCCATAATATTATCTAGACCATTAAACTCCAATGGATAAATTCCAATAACGGAATCTCAGCGAAAATGATTTAACTTATCCGAGAACGCAGTCCAATGCACGATATTGAAAAAAAAAGCTCGCAAACCATCCTGATTTATTTTACGCTCATTTAAGGCAACTAAAATCAATGCATTACAAACGTATTCGTTGCTTCAGACTTTTCACAACGCTATAAAGGCTAGAATAGCCTGATTTACTACCTCGACGCTTGCAAACAGAGGGTGGAACGCATAATTTGAGGCTTGCTGCGGTTAGGTAAGGTTTATTTTTGCTTGCGGGGTAGGCGCCGAATACAAGTTACATACGGTTGCCTACACAAAAATAACGAAGGCTCGAGACTGTAGTAATCAGAGGCTTGAATGCCATAGACTATATTATGTAAAGGATCTTTTGAGGTTTTTCAAAGGAGGCTAGAAGCGTTACAGGCGGTTAATTACGCGCGGAAGGTTGGCGTGCCTGCGAGCGGACGATTTTACGGTTTTTGACTTAACCCTAAATTCTATGTTCGATCGTAGGTTTTTTTAATATTTTTACCAAATCATGTCTGTTCACTTAGATATTATAAACTAGTTAATGTCTGATGACTATTTTCAGAAATAGATGTCTGATTCACAAGTTATAAATACTGTATAATTTACACTAAAATATCAAACGAGAACATTTTTTTTTCCTATACCCAAAGTGTATTAAAACTGAGCTCAATAGAGATACATGTGACAGTTTATAATATGTTTTATATTTAAAGCCAATAAATAGTAGATACTATTGAAAGATACAAATCTTTTCTTTCCATTGTTTGGTTTTACAAATCGTAAAAAACGTCAAAATAAAATACAAAAAAAAACAAAACAAATTAACATAGGTACTTAAAGATAAATAGAAGTTATATTTATCGTATCTGATCGCTTCGCTTTTTTTACATCAGAGCAAAGAAGCGATTAAAACCAACATCTTAATTTGGTCACAGCATTATTACCTAAAACCATTAGTTGTATGTACAAAACAAACTCTGTGTTTGTGTTAGATTCCTCCCTAAAAGCGGTTGTCGTCATTTTGTTCTGTCTTAGATGTGGTTTTTTGATGGCTCTCCAAATTACGTCGAATACCTTTCGTTTAGAGTTTCCTGCCTTAACCAATTCTCGTAATGTCTTCTAAATTTCCTACAAGTGATTTTGGTTAAGTCCAACTTTATTAACTTTTTTAGTTAAATTAATAGTAAGTTTTTTTATTATATTTGATATTTAGTTAGTTAAAAACTTACAGATTTAAAACTCGACCTTGTATCTGGAATTATCTAACAATAGTTATTTACTCTCGTCGTTGACTATATGCCCTGCGCTTCTCAAAACATCTCACCGAAAGAACTTTAAGTTTGTACATAAACTAGAAAAAGTACTTTACTCTTCTGTCACAGACGAAATCACAAGTAACATTCAAGCAAGTCCTGACAGTTGAAAACCCTGAAAAATACCGCGCATCAACTATGAAAGTTGCACTTGAATACCGCGCATCAACTATGAAAGTTGCACTTGAAACAGCACCGCAATGCAGTCTTGGAGCTGCGTCGCAGTTCTGATACATTAGGACAAACGTATCGTAAATGAGGCTATGAAATGTGCGATCTGGGGCCATAAAATAAGCAATTGATGGCCACTCCGAGGTTCGGCTAGCACAGTAACTCGCCAATGTATTGCTGTTTTTCCGAAATGTTGGCTGATAATTTTAATTTTTTGATTTGTTATGTGCATAAAATATTATTGGCTAATAAATTCGCATAAATGCACCATATTTATACCAATGTTATAAAAAATGTTTGGTTTGTGAAATTTGAGGTCATCGGGGAAATTCCAAGGAACTACTAATCTAATCCTCTACAAATATATTTGTATTGAATAGCAGTACCAAGTATTGATAAATATATATAGGGATATAATATATATATGTACATGTATGTATATACTTATTACTATATTACTTATAGAGTTTACCTTAAGCTAATGATAAGGCTTTTGACCAAACCTAAAATGAAATTTGAGTTACAAAATATGATAACGGTGGAATTGGCACTCGAAGGAAATATTATCAACCCGTGCACAGCAATAAAGCTTTTGTTTAAATCAAAATGTTCTAAAATACCATCTGAAAGCGCCGTGTTCGGTATTGATGATAAACCCAATTAAATCGTTAAATTATTTACTTTGCTTATTCATGAAGAATTATATGAGTAGCCGATGTGGGTTCTCAAGGCACAATGCTTGCTTGACGTTTTCTTCACGTGACATTTTGTTCATTCTTCTTCTTCTTCTTGTTACTTTGGGTGCGGCGTAGACATCTTCCCCCTCCTCGAAGACTACGGGATTTCGAGTCTTCATCTTCCTTATATTATTGTTGTATGTATGTATGCAGAGAGCAGAGGTTATGAGTTGCTCTCCGCACGGTGCCCTTGGAGGTGTAGACGTCAGCGACTCTGGCAGTTCCATCGGATCCAGGATGTAGCTTCTGGATACGTCCCATACGCCATTTCAAGGGAGGCAAGTTGGCTTCTTTTATGACGACTAAGTCGCCCTCCTGGTATCCCCTTTGTTGTATCCTCCATTTGCTTCTTTGTTGCAGTTCACTCAGGTACTCGTTTCTCCAGCGTTCCCAGAAGTGTTGTCTCATTTTTTCCAGCAGTTGGTAACGATCCAGTCTGTTCAGGTTAGCGTCTAACAGGTTGTCGGCTGGCAGCGATGTGAGCGGTTTGCCGATCAGGAAGTGAGCTGGAGTCAAGGGATCAAGGTCGTTAGGATCAGATGAAAGTGGTGTGAGGGGCCTGGAATTAAGGATTGATTCAATCTGCGTGAACAAAGTGGATAATTCCTCGAAAGTCAGATGTTTATCACCTAGAATTCTAGTTAAATGGTGCTTTGCTGACTTGACACCTGCCTCCCATAAACCCCCAAAATGAGGAGAGTAAGCTGGAGAGAATTTAAATTGGATTCCTTCGCTTGATGCGAAACCAGTTATACCATCATTATTTAATTTTAAGAACTTTGTTATTTCGTTATTCGCACCGACAAAATTTGTGCCATTGTCGCAATATAGTTGCAAGGGTTTACCTCTACGAGATATGAAGCGACGCAAACATAGAATGAAAATATCAGTAGAAAGATCGCTGGCCAATTCTAGATGCAAAGCCTTTGTACTAAAACAGATAAACAGACATAGATAACATTTTGTAATTTTACAACCACGGCCTTTGCGGTCAGCGATGTGAAATGGTCCAGCAAAATCGACGCCGCTTACATGAAATGGTTGATTTGGAGTAACTCTACCAGATGGTAGGTTACCCATTATAGGATTAAAAGATTTAGTTTTCATTAATTTACAAAGTTTACAATTATTGACAGTTGCTCTTGCTAATATTCTGCCTCTTAAGGGCCAGAATTTATTGCGTAAGCTACTTAACAAGAGTTGAGGCCCGCTATGGAGCAGTGTTTTATGATGATGTGTAAATAATAATTTAGTGAAATTATGATTGCTGTCTAATAACATTGGATGTTTCTTTTCATAAGATTCCTCAGAATGTTTTAATCGACCTCCTACACAAAGAATACCATCATTATTGAGAAAGGGGCTGAGAGATAATATTCGCGACTTTGTAGGAAGGCTCTGTTTGGTTTTTAATATTTTAATTTCACTTGCAAAACACTCATTTTGATGATGTCTTATCAATAAACCTAACCCTTTATTTAATTCCTCAGAACTCAACGGACCTATTAATTTTGATGATTTATTTCTCAAATTAGAAATGAATCTCAAAACATAAGAAGTGGACCGTAGCAACATTGTATAGTTTGAATGTCTATCAAACTCCACAACTCCGCAGTTGTCAATTGAAAGAAGTTTATTTATACATTGTAGTGTAGTAGTTTGTGAGCTAGTTTTAATTTTATTTTCAGGGAGCTCTAGAATGTTTTGTGATCCAATATTCTGGGGCCAGTCACACGGGCTCTCAGTCAGGAACGATGGACCGTTCCACCATAAATTTGCAGATTTAATGGATTTAGGGTTAACACCCCGAGATGCTAGATCTGCTGGATTTCTATCCCCAGGCACGTGTCTCCAGACACCCAAAGCGGTTAAATCTTGAATCTCACTCACGCGATTTGAAACAAAAGTTTTCAAATCACATGAGCGAGATGATAGCCAACCCAAGACCACTGTTGAATCGGTCCAGTAGAAAACAGTCTTGACTTTGCAGCGCAAGGCCTTCAAGACTTTGGCACTCAACCGTGCTGAAAGAAGTGCGCCACATAGTTCAAGACGAGGAATAGTTGTTGCCTTCACTGGAGCGACTTTAGTCTTGGAGCAGAGTAGCCTGACTAGGACCTCAGAAGAACTATTAATGGACCGAAGATAGATGGCGGCAGCATATGCCACTTGAGAAGCATCAGAAAATGCATGGACTTCGATCTCTACAGCTTCACGAAGAAGAACACATCTTGGAATATTGAATTGTGATAATGAATCTAAATTTAGCGCAAAGCTTTTCCACTCTTTCTCTAAGGAGCCGTTTACTGGATCGTCCCAGCCAAGCTTTGTTAGCCACAGCTTCTGTAAGATTATTTTAGGAACAATAGTACATGGGCTTAATACACCTAACGGGTCAAAAAGCTTTGCCGAATTAGACAAGATGGTTCGTTTTGTTATTGGTTGGCATGGTTTAATGTCGACTGAAAATTGTAGAACGTCCGTGGACGGGTCCCATTTTAAACCTAATACGCTTGATTGTGAAATTAAATCTAAGTTTTTTGCCTGGGTAATATCAAAACTGTTTTCAAACACGAATGGAGCATTTGTTCTCCATTTACGTAAAGGGAGGCTTGCTGAGTTGAGAATAGAAGTAACAGAGTGAATTATCGTATGCAATTCCTCTTCTGTTTCAGCTCCTGACAGGAGATCATCAACATAAAAATCATCATTAATTATTTGTGAGATGTTATTATTACTGCAGTCTTTAGAAAGTTGCACTAAGCATCTTGTACTCAAGAACGGTGCTGAAGCCGTTCCATAAGTTACAGTATTCAATTGAAATACCTTAGTACGCTCCGTAGGTTCATCGCGCCATAGTATAAGTTGAAAATGACGTTGCTTGGGATCAATCATTATCTGGCGATACATTTTCTCAACGTCTGCCGAAACTACAAACGTGTGCTGCCTGTAACGTAACAAAATGGAAAATAAATCGTTCTGCACTACTGGTCCGACATGTTGAATGTCATTGAATGACACACCCGTAGTGGTTTTTGAAGAAGCGTCAAAAACAACACGAAGCTTTGTAGTTTCACTGGCCTCTCGCATTACCCCATGATGAGGAAGATAGCAACCAAATACCGGCCGAGAAATCTCGGTCATATGACCTAAACGTTCATACTCATGGATAAATTCGTGATATTGCTGTTTAAGTTGTGCATTATTTTTTAACTTTTTCTCCAACATTTTTAATCGTTTTTCAGCAATACAGTATGAATTTCCTAACCGCTCAATTGAATCTTTAAGAGGAATCTGAACACAGAATCTACCATCTTTTTCTCGACGGGTGGTAGTTGTAAACAAGTTTTCACAGTAATTTTCAGTACTACTACATGGTTTATCAGAAGGTACTTCCTCAAGCTCCCAGAATTTACTAAGGTTTTCACTAATTTCCTTTGAAAAATGGCAATGTATTTTAGATTTGTATGAGTCATAGTAGCTTACCGCTGTAGGACCAGCCACTACCCACCCCAATTGTGTTTCCTGTAATAAAGGCCTCTTTGGTCCCAAATGGATCCTGCCCGGTCCTAAAAGGTCCCAAAATATGTCCGCACCTAGCAACAGATCAATGTCCGAAGGCTCATAGAAATTTGGATCTGCAAGCTGGACATAAGATGGAATGCCTAAGTCTTGAATATGGACAGTAGCATGAGGCAACTTATCAGTAATATGAGGGAGTAAAAAACATTTAGCCATTATGTTGAATTTGTTATGTATAGAATTTAGTTTTAGAGTGCAATGTTGTGTTACATTTAATATGGAATTACCTAAGCCTGACACACATTGATAACTATCACTGATTGGTAAAAAACCAAGCTTTCTTTGAGCTTGATCACTGATGAATGAGGACTGGCTCCCACAGTCCAACAAAGCTCTAAGTGTGTAAGTTTGTTTGTTGTTTGTAACCTTGACCAATGCCGTAGAGAGGAGTGCCCTTCCAGTGGAAGTAGCAGACATAGTCACAGAAGAACTAGATGGAGCATGATCAATGGCAGAGGCAGGCAAGCTTTGTTCATTTATGAAGTTATTGTCTGGTGTTGATTGTATAGAATTTTGTTTGTGAATTAATGTGTTATGTTGTTTGTGAATTAATGTGTTATGTTTTTTGTGACAAATCCGGCAGCCACCCAACCTACATTGGTATGCTTGATGTCCACTGCGGAAACAGTTGCTGCACAGTTTCATATTTGTAAGTTTAGAAATCCTGTCAGCGACAGGCATTGCTTTGAATACACTACAACTGTATAACTTATGATTTTGATTACAGATTGGACACTGAGCAACAGGCAGCAAGGCATCCACAGTTGAACCATGGAAAGATTTAACATTGGGCAAACTGTGGCGTTTATCGAATTTAGTAGTGACTTTACTTACAGTTTCCAGAACCGTAGCCCTTTGGCGAAGGAAAGTATAAAAATCATCTAACAATGGAGAATCCTTAACACTTCTGTATTCCTCCCATGCTCTAGATGTCACACTGTCCAACTTTGCCGAAGCCATATAGATAATAAGTGTGTCCCACTTGTCAGTAGGTTCTCCCAGCAACTGTAATGCATTTAAATTTTTTGATAAGACATCAATCATGTGGCGTATGCTAATGTGAGATTCCTTTGCAAATTGCTCAATGGAGAACAAGCACTGTATATGTTCATTTAATAGTAGACGTTTGTTGTCAAACCGTTCACACAGAAGTTTCCATGCAATGATGTAGTTGTCAGATGATATTGTTACTGCATTTATTATGGAAAGAGCTGAGCCATCTAAATATGACTTTAAATAATGGAACTTATTGATGCTATCTATGTCCTCATTATCATGTATTAAAGACAGGTAAGTGTCTCTGAATGCAAGCCAGTTGAGAGGGTTACCGTTGAAAGGAGGTATCTTCAACGGTGGTAATTTAATATTACAATGTTTAGAACGTGTGTTGGATAAAGCTTCCACTTGTTGCTGACTCTCAAAGAAATCCAGCAACGATTGAGCTTGAGCTATTAGGTTAAAGAACAGATTTTCAGTTGTTTCCCGTTCTTCCATTTGTTTGGTGGCATCTTCATCCAACATTTCAATTTTCGATTGGATTTGTTCAAAATTACCTTCCAAATCACGCATTTTGCTGCACCGCAAACGAAGCTCGTTAATTTTAACGGCACTTGTCTCCTTACAATCCAACAATGGCGTTAAATATTTTTCGAATAACGTAAGACGGCATCTTATTTGCCCCCTTTGCTTTACAAGATCTTTGTATTCACACATTTTGTCGGTACGAAAACTGATGCAATGACACAAAATAATTTACGTCATGTGAATTGACACAAATGAATCGACGAAAATACCGGAAACTAAATGGTATCGCAACCGGCTGATGGATAAAATATGATGAATGTGCAATTGTGCACAGGTATTATGTAATATTTTTTAGAATTAAGACACACTTACACGAAAAAAAAACAATAAATCGCCATATACGTTCATGCAAAAACGTGTGGCGAATTTTCTTTTTACACGAGCGGGTAATCTCGTGT
This sequence comes from Gymnoscelis rufifasciata, assembly GCA_929108375.1. NCBI lineage: Eukaryota > Metazoa > Arthropoda > Insecta > Lepidoptera > Geometridae > Gymnoscelis > Gymnoscelis rufifasciata. The sequence continues at coordinate 1,295,158 of OV815302.1, read as the reverse complement.
TCGCTAAATATCGATGAATTTACGAATGTTCACGCAAATCAAAGAAAAAGGATAGGAATTATGGTATAAAGGATGCACACTTCCCTCGGATGGTGGCTGCAGCTCTTCGACTGGCGTTTCCTGAAGGATGTGCTGGTGTGGCCTAGAAATCCTGGATGTCTTTGTCGAATGTCGATTGGCGTGTAAATCACGTCGGGGTCACCATAATGAAAGCGCCGTGTTCGGTATTGATGATAAACCCAATTAAATCGTTAAATTATTTACTTTGCTTATTCATGAAGAATTATATGAGTAGCCGATGTGGGTTCTCAAGGCACAATGCTTGCTTGACGTTTTCTTCACGTGACATTTTGTTCATTCTTCTTCTTCTTCTTGTTACTTTGGGTGCGGCGTAGACACCATCAACAATCAAAATAGAAGATTATTTTGATAACCAATTGAGATGCTTCAACATAATTGACAATTGTAAAAACAAAGCTTATCAAATATCGCAAGCACGTGTCAACTTCACACATGGCCCATATTCGGCCACTGAGCCAGCTACGGATACCCGATACTATTATGTTTAAAATACGTCAATATATTGCAGCGAACGATTTTGTGGATATTTTATGACATTGGCTTCATAACGGAAATTGGGGAACGTGGTTTTTATTATAACTTTATACGCCTTCGGTGTGGCCTAAAAATTAAACGACTGGATTGATTTTTGGGTCTCAACGTGATCTTCTTGTGGTTCACCTTGATCACGTGATTAGGTTTTCTTAGAATAAATGAAAAAAATGAGTGTCCATCTTTGTGAAATTTTCGCGTACGAAGACCTTGAATTCAACATAGCATCAACGTGAAGAAAAAGAGCGTTTGCTATATTTCATTCAATTATTCATTGAATAGGGGTTTAGATCAGTATTGGATAGAATCGATTATAAAACAATTGAACTTCGACTATATACGGGGTGACAAGTTCAAAATAACATGTCTTTTATATTAAAAGTAATAAAATTACCTTAAATTCTTCAACTTCTAATTGTTAGTAAAAAGCGTTTGTAGTACTCGTGTGTAGTTAGTAATACTATAATCTTTGTTACCTAAGGCGGACCTGCTGGCGCCATTGCTGAAACCGGTCGGACAAATATAATTCTACCACCATTTATATTTATTTAAGCTATTAATAAAACTAAGTAACCATTGAACAGGGAAGTATTGTTGAGTGCCATCGATTTAACAATAAAACTACCTACTAGAAAACAAAATGCCGTATTTTATTTACGATCTATAAAATTGATATTCCTTTTATGTCAAACGCATAAAGGCAATTCATAAGTAAGAAACGTTTTTATTATAAAACGGGATATTTCCTGTGAATTAAAATTGTGCGAGATACATTTGGAGGTTTTTATATTTTAATGGAATTTTTTGACAAGCTGTTTTTGAAAAATATATTGAAAAATTCGAAATAAGACGCTACAATACTTTTTGCTGTGGGAGTATTCATTTTTTCATTTACAACGCGACAATAATTTTAAGGGTTTAATCATTACCTAAATAGACTTTTGTTTGACCTTATAATCTCCCTTGAATGTGAATAGAGGTGGATCACAAAGACCAAGAAAGGCACCTATTGAATCTTATCGTAAGTAGATATTGTATATAAGTAAAAAAATATTATAAGTCCGTAATTTGGATTTCTAAAAGAATATAGCACCCTTGCCCTTTCTATTATTTTGCAAAATAAAAATCAAGACTTTGCATTGTAGTTTCAGATGTTTACTAAATTTCACAGTATATATATTTTGGGCTAACAGACTAAACAGAATACCATATTTTTATGTAGTCATCGTGCCTATTATAATTATATATTTGTTGATTTAAATCATCCTAATCCTCATCATCATCATCACCCTATTAACGTTCCCACTGCTGGGACACAGGGACTTCTCTCTTGAAGAGAGAGATTAGGCCTTAATTCACCACGCTGGCCAAGTGCGGGTTGGTGAATGTCACATGTCCTTCAAACTCTTTTAAAGTTATCAGAACATGCCGGTTTCCTCACGATGTTTGCCTTCACCGTTAAAGCACGTGTTTAAAGCGCACATAAATTTCTCAAGAAGAAAATCCAGAGGTGCGTGGTGGGGTTTGAACCCACGACCTTCGGAATGAAAGTCGAGTGTCCTCCCACTTAGCCAACACGGCTTTCCTAATCCTAATAACTCCAATTCCTAAACCAGCGCCAAATACCTTTCAATCATGACTTCAAAGGCTGTTAATGCGGAGCGGTGTGCGTGCATTAAACTTGTTTGTCTGTTTGTTTGTTAGATACACGTGTTTGTACGGCACTTAATGACGCCTCGCCTTCTGCGTTTTGGCAGTGCAGTTTGAATAGATGGCAGAAGAGTGTGGCTATGGGCCTATTTAGTATCATAGATAGAGTCATCATCATCATCACCCTATTAACGTTCCCACTGCTGGGACACAGGGACTTCTCTCTTGACGAGAGAGATTAGGCCTTAATTCACCACGCTGGCCAAGTGCGGGTTGGTGAATGTCACATGCCCTTCAAACTCTTTTAAAGTTCTCAGAACATGCCGGTTTCCTCACGATGTTTGCCTTCACCGTTAAAGCACGTGTTTAAAGCGCACATAAATTTCTCAAGAAGAAAAATCCAGAGGTGCGTGGCGGGGTTTGAACCCACGACCTTCGGAATGAAAGTCGAGTGTCCTCCCACTTAGCCAACACGGCTTTTTAGCCAACACGGCTTTTTAGCCAACACGGCTTTTTAGTAGAGTGTAACCGATGATCGAATGAAAATCTATGAATGAAGGTTAAGCAGCGAACGTCCTACCGTAACTTTTATTTTAATTTTATTGTTTAAAAGTTTCCACTAATACATATTATAATAAAACATTCTGAAAACCCTTAGGGGTGAAGTGATGGATACTTATGTAATTTTTTTATATGTGGATAAAGTTATGTAACGTAGACTTGTGACCGATTTAAGAAACAGATCTTATCAAGGTTGTATGGTAGATATCGCTCTTTAGCGATAAGACTGCGATTTGCCACAGAGTCTTAAGTGAATATGTATTGTTTTGTGTTTTGATTATGTGTGCAATAAATAATATTTAGTTTACCTTAGATCTAAACATTACGGTGGTCTATAAATTTCTAAAATAGTTCTCGCGACGCAATTATGCTACGCATGTGGATGTCATGTGAACTATTTATAAGAACTAGAATACTAGAACAACTAAAGAGTTTTTTTATTATATTATACATATGTACATAAACACAACTATTGTAATGTATATAAAGCTGTGTAATTTTTTTGATAGGTACACTGTGGAAAAATACAACAGCTAAAACAACGAATCTCTGTGTATAATATCGATTTGATGTTATTTCAAAAACATTATTTTCAAGAATACAACTTAAATAAAATATGTTTAGTTCTGTGCTCTATTATATTTATGGATTTCTCTAAATAATTTTCGATATATACACAGTTTTCAGGTTATTGGCCGAAAGCTGCGACCACAAACCGTACAGTCGATTCCCTGCTTAAGCCAGTACGCAATATGCACGGATGTGTGCTGTGTGTATTAGTGTGTGTGCAGTATGTATTTCAAATGGAGTTTCTGTGTAAGCTGCAGGAAATTGTGTATAGGAGCAGTCTTTCTGCTTGTTTGTGCTCATAACCAATGTTGCGTTTTTTCGTGTTGATCTATGAATTTAATTACGTTATTTTATAGTAATTTCATAAAAAATTTATAAGGCTTCTTATTCTCAATGATAAATTGCATCTTCCAAGTAGGGTCCTTCTTCAATTTTAGAGTCATAGTTAGTTAACGAATTTTGTAACTATCATGGTTATTAATATTATTAAAATTAATAACGGATATTTACCACGATTTTTATGAGTTTTACCTTAATCATGGCGCATGCAATGGCGTCGAAATATCGGGTAACTCAAATACCGTTAATTCATGATAACTATCCCGCTGTTAATCCTAATTATCGTATTAAGTTAAGTTATAAGCTATTAATCATTTGTTTCGGTTTATTATCCCAATTTATTTTAGCGGATAAGTAATTCAAGAGCAAATATAAATACCAATATTTGATACAAATCAGTTATCAATTTTAACATAATTTTCATAAAGAAAACTTTTACTCCTACAACATAAATATAATAAACTATTTGTATAAGTTTGTCTCAATAACTACGTATAGTTCACAAGTAGAATAGTTTACCACTGATCTAAGCAAAGTGTAGAACACACACTAGTCTAACAATTTATAATAACAAACAAGTTCCGAACTAGCAGCTTCCGGCGGAAGGGAGTGTCTTACTGTGCGTGGTGCTACGCTGTAGACGCTCTACGGCGTAGAGGGTCTACGCCGTAGGCTATTACTGCTGCAAGTTCAGTTTACTAAGCTTAGTCATCATAGCTATGATTGTTATTCACTATATTATGTATTCATCAGTACATCAATAAGTTATATTTAAAGTTAATCTCATAAAAACTTAGGTGACTTTTTACTAGGTAAAAGTTATTTTCTAATATAGTGAAATTTTACTATGTATAATAGTGTATAAAAGTGTATAATAAATATTACTTTAAGTTTTTCTGTAACCTAGTTTTACTTTTCATGAGCAGTCTGACTGATTTATTATGTCTTTTATCATAATGATATAAATACGTAACCTAAGCAAAAACAAGTCCCTAAAAAGGGCTGAAATTTCAGACCACTGATATAACTAAACGCAATAATCCGCTGGACAAATTGCTCACTTAATCATCTCTTGTATGAGCGATGTTTTCCATAACGGATAACCGGTTCTAACCGGCTTGGCCCGGTTTTTTTGCCAACCGGATATTTCCGCTAATCGGTGGCATTACGGGTTTTGATGTTTTGCGCTATTTCATGGATTACGATCTGGGCTATTTGTTTTGGCTAATGTTCAAATCTATGGTCGGGAATGTTACCTTTAGTAAAAAAAAACATAATTTCCTATTTTTTTGTACAAAAAGTTTTTTTTTTAAATATTTTTTTTAATTTTTTGTGTTTGTGTTTGGTTGTTTTCCATGTATCAAGTATGTAATTAAAAAAAAGAAATTGTATCTAGGTAGTAAAATCGTATCAGTCATCTAACACCCATAGTTCAAGCTCTGCTTAGTTTGGGCGGAGTACGTAGTAATTTAGTTTTCAATGGTTTGGGGTAAGGTTGATGTTGTGTAATTAGTCCGGAAAAAAAGATAAAGTTATACAGTTTTCACAACCACATTTAAATTAAAACTATTATTTAAATAATTTACAGAACAAACCTATTCCTATAAGTATTTAATTAAAAATTTAAATATTTACTTGTCCATATTAAACACCGCTGTTTAATAAGGACCTCAAAATACATTGAAACAAATCCATTGTAATTTCAGTGGATCTTAGAACAACTTCAATTATTACAATAAAATCCATCACAGAATCCAATTAAAACGTAATTGCTATCATCGCTTTCACTAAATATTTCAATTTACTTTATCTCCAATTCTATTTTTCGTTAATTCAAATACACGAATTCGAATCAATTAAATTGTTAAAAAAAACTCCCTTCATTTTGATTGCGTCGCCCTTATCTCTTATGACCAGTGCAGTCAAATAAAATAAATTTTAACCCTTCGTTGTCCGGTTAAATTATGACCTTTAGGGTCATATAGACCCGAGGTCGGGATTAGGGCAGATAGGCATTGTGCGACCAGGATATTAAACACGAAATCTTCTAAACAAAGCCTGTTGATATAAGCTATTAGGTACACAATAAGGAAAACGTAATTAAATTTTGCTTGCAAAAATATGTTGTTGTTTTAGGATTTTGTCGAAGTTATACAAAAGTCTGCTATATTATTAATTGACTAATTGATGTTGAATATTTCATCAATTTGTAATTATTAACAGAAGCTGAATTATTGCCTGTCGTTTATCTTGTCATTACCTTACGAATGTATCTTCCTCTACATCTGTCAATTAAGGATTAGGCCTTAATCCACAGGTTTATGTTAAATATATTTATAGCCTATCAAACCTCTTGTTGCCGAATATAACGATACGATGAAATGCCACTGTATTAGGATATCAAAAGTATGATAATTTGGCAAAATTGCAATAGCTTTCTTCCCTAAGCAACATAGCATTTTCTATTATAATAGCAGTGCTTTTATATCCTAGGTTAGGTTACGTTATTTAGACTTAAATCTATGTATCAAGAAGAGTTTATCATACTGAGTTTATTAGTCTAAAGTCACTGCAAAAATGGCAGCAAGATCACATAAATATTGATAAGATTATAAATAAATCTTCATAACTTTAGACACATTTCGACTTAATTCTGTAGATTTTACCGAAAGCCAGAATATTTTTCTAAGTCCAAGATTAATGGGCAGTTTAGAGAGACAGGAGTATTAATGTACCTTTTCCATTTGGGGGTCATAGTGACCCATGCAAGCCGATCTTGGGGTCAGACTGACCCAAGGTGACTCTTAGTGTAAAAGCGTGCGTGCCGATTCACTTGCGCATAAATCTTGGAGATTTCTTTTAAGATCTTTGTGAAGTTTGATTGAATAAAAATAAGTTTGACTGCAAAGGGTTTGGCTGATTTATTTAAGCGTCTGTTGGACTCAATGATATACTGGCAAGACACTTAAGTAAGTAATATCATTTTTTATACAATACAATACAAAAAAATGCGTTATTGCTAAAAAGCGTTGAGCGTCGAGTAATTTATAAATGATGTCAATATTAGCAAAGCGATTATATTATAGCTACATAAAATATTATAATTGCAATATACATTAAGGCCGTGTCGGCTAAGTGGGAGGAGTAATAACATTTTTTATACAATACAATACAAAAACAATAGGCGGCGTTATCACTAAAAACGGTTGAGCGATGAGTAATTAATATAAATACCAATTTTAATTAACATGGTAATGTGTCGAAAACTATCTGTGTTTAGGTTGATTCAATCTGATTTCTTTTAATATGGTATTGTTTCAAGTGCGCTTAAAGATTATCCATTAATAATTTGCAAGATTTGAAAATAAATTACCCGTTTTCTGTACCTGTAAAGCAACTCAAAACCATTTTATTTGCGTGTTTTATTTTCTTGCGGTGAGAAGTAGCCTAAACTCTTCCTCGTTATAATAGTCTATCTTATACTAAAATCATTTTTCAAAGCGGACAAATAGTTTCTGAGATTACCGTGTTCAAACAAAATCATCAAGATAGCGCCCCGACGTGCTACCATTTACACCAACGCGTTATTACGTGGATGTGTCTTAATCTTTTTCAGCATAAAATTTAAAAACAGTTTAACCTGCAAAGTGAGGTTTATTACGTGGATGTGTCTTAATCTTTTTCAGCATAAAATTGAAAAACAGTTTAACCTGCAAAGTGAGGTTTAATACGTATTAAAAATCATAAATAGCTAGTTTATAAGATCTGGACATGTTTATAACAATGTATTCTGCAAATAAATGATTTGATTTGATTTGATTTAAAATCTTGAAAATATATTTTTTTTTTCTAATTTAAAAATAGTTTAACCAAAAAGGGAAGTTTATCACTTATTCAAAATCATTAGGATTAAAAATATTAGTATAGATTTTTGAGCGAAAATATGTCGCGCGGTACATTACAGAGATAGCATAATCGTTTTCGCATAGTAGAGGCATACACGAAACAGACGAGACAATCTGAACAATGGGCTAAATTGAAATGGACATTAGATACCACAGCAGGAAATTCAAGCGTCTGAATTATACGATAATAGCCCCTAATACTGAGATAATAGGAGCTAATCTAGCAACGGATACCGCTAACTGTCGGCATCTGTGACGTCATTGATATTACATTGCCGAAGGAAATTGTAAATGGTTATTGTATGAGATGTTTTAAGATTATGTTGTCTACAAATATCTATCTGTATCTTTGTGTCACCTGTCTATTATATATAGAATCAAGGAAAATTATAAAAAAATACTTACCCGACTGACTTTGCAAAAGTACCAATTATAAAGTAAAGTAAAGTAAAGGTTTATTTTAAAATATTTGTACAATTTGCTTAAACTAGGTAGTTACGAATGAAAGTTATTTTTTGTTTACATCTATGTCTGTGAATATAAATTTAAAAATTAAGAACCATCAACATTTACTAATTAAAGTACCTACTACCTAGAGATTCATTATGATAGGTGTCCAAGTTTTGTAAAACCAAACAATGGAAATAAATGAACTTGTATCTTGTATCTTATAGTCCACTGTGCTAGTATAAAACTGTATTACAGCTGGACTATCGTTATTTATTTATTTATTTAAGGACTACTAACAAAGGTAACACCATACATTTCTTAAATTCTAGAATACAGTAGACATACATAAGTGCTCCTTCTCTTACAAGTAGCCACCACATGCTTACAGAAACATAGATCTAAATATAATAATATATAATATAAGTTAATAGTGATTTATTGTAATTATGCTCTTCATACATATATTGGTATGTTTACTTGTGTATCTTCTTCATTAATCTAGTTTCTGTTAGCAAATTATTTACATAGTATGCAAATAATAGTTTTAGAGAAATTATAGATTGTGAATTTTCTTCTTTATCACGCTTATTATGTATATGTATCTGTATTATAATTAAGTATATCAGATGTCTAGTACCCGTAACACAAGCTTAGAGCTCACCACGGGGCTAGATGTTGTTGTGAAGATTGTCCGGAAATATAGATTTATATATTTATTAATTTTACCCAGTAAAATAATACACCAGCTATCATATAAAAAAATATAGAAAACAGTTTACGGACGAAAAAGTTCTGAGAATAAAAATATACGCTTCGAATAATTAAATACCTAACAGATAAATAAATTCGCAAAAGAACCTCCAGGTAGGAAGGAAACCACAAAATATGTCAACAACAAATAAACACAAAATAACAAACGTATGGACATTTCGAACTCGCGACATCCACCCTTGTTTATTACAAGCCATACAATAAATATTTCTGGCTATTCTCATAGACAACTTTCGGGTGTAGATCTTTCACCGCCCTATTTTAATGGGTTCTGTTTGATTAATGAGTTTGTATTCAATTCCCCTCTATAACCATAGAGTTGTATGGAGTTTGCAAGATATCTTTACTTTCCTTTTTGTCATCGTGTGATGTCTTTTAAAGCGCTTTTTTTTTGATGAATGACAGCTCATTTTTTTATTGATGGGAGTTCGCCATAAGTACTTGCATTGAAAATCTGAGTTATGATGGTAAAATATGATATCGAAAAGTGCACTCAATAATTTTTCAAGTTTTTAAAAGATATATTTATCTCGACTTATAACGGGTCACAATACCATAGTTTAACGGTTTTTAAGTTTCCCCTATTAGTGGTATGTTACCTAATATAAGTCTTAATATCGTTAAAAACCGCATTTAATAAAATATATATTTACTTGTTTTACTATCAGCGATAAAGCAGACAATTAATACTTATCTAAGTAATCAATCGTTTTCTTTTGTGTATATTTTTGCAAAGGTTATGTTATGTAGGTATACTAAATAAATATTAAATAACAGTTTCAGCAGTTTGGCACACATACGTTTTTGTGTTAATAAACGAAATGGCCTTTCTTTAAGACATGTTATTTCAGTCTGTTTACTCGAATATAAAAGCTTATGGCTGGCCAACGGTCATTTAGATCCTTTGCCGTTGCCAAGCCGTCGGGGGACCGCCGATAGAATTTCACTCGGTCGAATTCGGTCGAATAAAATTTTACCGAAATTGAATCGGGCGGAGTACTAGACCATGAAATTGGCGGCCGGACATATAAGTGGCTATGTACGGGCGATCCGATCTTGTGATAAAGCGTGAAATTAAAAAAATATTCGAGTGATAACACCGAAAACAAATATCACATGGATTTATCGATATGAAAGGTTGTTTGGTTGTTGGTTTTGGTAAGTGATCAAATTCAAATGTAAATTTTGAGATTCGAATTTCCAATAATATTCAAAAATTCATTTTCACGACACGGTGAAGCCCGTTTTTGATGGATTTTCACGTTTGAAATAATCAGTGAATGACCTATAGCATTATCGGGATTTAATCATGTAATGAACAAGCCGCTCACTCTTCCCGATGAAGGAATTCTCTTGACTTCAGAAGTCCAAAACGTCAGGGGTTAATCCATTTCAGTCCATAACGTGAGTAAATCCCGTTTTTTAAAAGAATAGTGTACCGTACGATAATTTTGACTTTGATATGAGGGCATGTGTTAGAAAGGAGTGAGTATCGTGATGACCTGTGATAGAACAAAATGGAAGAAAAACACATGTTCTCTCAACCCCATTGTGTGGGACAAGAGCAGGATGATGACGATGACCTCACGATAACTTCGAAAATAGAATAGTGAATTCCAGATTCCTTTCTCAGAAGGATCAGAATATCTGTGTATTCCACTAAGACTCGTAGGTACACCATTCACGGTGTTTGCAGAATTCTGGTGTCGCGCCTGCTGAATTATACATGGGTCAGGCTGTGATTTAGTGCGGTCTTCCTGTACCAACTTAAGCGACGGATCAACCTATGTTTATAGATTTTCGGGTGACGCCACACTTGCCTCCATTTCTTTGTTTTATTACCTTAGTTAATACAGGAAGAATCGGCCTGGAGTCTCAAAGAGTAGGACAGAACTAGAGTACTAGTAGGGAGAAAACGATCGCGTTTCATATCTTTTCTCGCTTTCATCATTGAAATAAATCAGCCACAAACTCAGCTAATGAATTATAAATCATTTTAAAAACCTTACGGTAAGACATAGTTTCAGTAAAGTACAGTTTCTAATATTGTTGTTGTGATGTGAAAAATGTCCATTATGATAAACGACTTTGATCTTCACAATATAGCAAATCAGAACAGGTAATTACACCTATTTGTTCAGCCCCTAAATCATAGTAAAAGTCCAAGCTAACAGTCACTTCCCCAAACCAACACCATACAAATCACTTCCATACACCTCAGTGCCTCCACCAAACAGCCAGCCATCCGTCACGGCGCCCCAAACCCCCTGATTACTCATCAACCTGCATTTATAGATGTAAGCCGTGACTTCCTCAGCCATTTTCACATGAAAACCTCCAAAAATAATGTCTGACCATTCAGACGGGACCATGGTGTAACTCGTAATTTAGTGGGGAGCCTGAATGCAATGTTTAGGGGAGCTTGACTTTCAAAGACGTCCCCAAATTGCAAACGTGGGCTTCTAATGTTCTATTCAGTTTGTCTTTTTTGCTGACCCCTGCTTATATTTATGTCTTGATAATGGCTCTGTTAGCTATAAAGTTGCTTGCAAAGAAAGTTTTTGCTTGAATGAGTCGATTTGCTTCTTTGTATTTGTTTGGATTAACTTCAAGGTTTATATTGGTACAAAAGGACACACCCCACAAATAACTAACAGGGTACAGCGTTATATTTTTGCGCGGTTTTGCGTTATAATAACTGTGTGTTGATTTTATAAATCAAACGATTAAATAGACATGTCGATAAAACGTTTTAAAATAAAAATCACATCTTTAAAATTTAAATATAATAATAATAACAGCCATTTAGTACAGACATCATCCTTAGAAAAAAACTATGAATGTTATCGATCTGTCAACAAACTATTTTATCACAGAGATCTTGGCTCAGGTAGAACCCAAAATGCATTGATAACCCTCTTCAAGTGACGCAGTTTTTTTTATGTATCCGGAACCCCTTGAAAAAATTACAAACAAGATAGATTTATCTGTTTACGTGACGTTTAAAAGGTTTTTGTGATTAGTTTGTAGTGTGTTTGTAGAGTAGAATAAAAAAAAACTTTTTGATGAAATTGATAAAGTTGGGTAGTGTGGTGGGTCTTAAGAGGCCATCTTAAAGTTTCTGTGTATCGTTTATCTGCAACTAAACTTTAACTTTGAATTATATTATATAACAATAAAGTTATGAACAATTTGACAATAACGAATTTGACAATTATTTCGAATTTCCTCTCCGTTAGACATTATTATAAAAAGTTTTAACGTAATGTTTACTATGTTATTTATAAAATCACATTTTAATTCACTTGCCATTGAGTACAATATAAAAAAAGATATTTTAACTCGTACCTGTACTTAGAATGTCTTTTGTGAATATAGAATTTGAGTTTGAATGATAACAATCGTACGTACGTCAAACGCACCGCCTGCCGCGCCGCAATCGGACGTCTTGAAACGCCTTATTTGAAATCAACTAATGTATGTAGTAGAGAGTCCCAGCGTTAAAAATCTAGAAGCAATATTTCTTAGACGACTAAAGAAAGCAAAACAAATAAGTCTTCCAGATTGCATGCAAATAAGAACTTCACTTAAAACTCCAGTTTTATCTCAGCACTAAATTGAATAAAATAGATTGCAGTGAACCCATTCCCAAAACCACTCTCCCCAAAAGATTGATCTGAATCAACATCGCCGTAAAAGCAGATTCAAGCTATTTCAGCAAACTCCGAGCTGTTACCAAAAATTAGCTTAAAAAGCTAGTGCAACTTCTAAAGGCTTTGCGCCAGCGATATTCGGGCAAGCTTTTAAGCTAAAATTATTAAGCGTAACTTGCGCCGTGTTATGTACCAGCTTAATTTAAGCTCTTGGAGTAGCAGTAACACCTTTATAGACGGAAATGATAGCAGCATTATTGTGTGGGGTGTGTTTGATCATTTTGTGCTCGAATTACTGGTTTTTATCGAGGAAATAAGCTGTTTTAATATGAGGTGAGCGGTACTGGTGGTATTAATATTATGTTATGTTATTTTTATATTCGTATTAAATACGAAAGAAACACTGTCTGTCACACTTACACGAGAAAATACATAGAATGTCTAGTACTCGAGAAAGGACCTAGGCTACTCTTTACTGCTTGCCGGTACACTCTTATTAACATTAGGTATTGCCGTGGGACACTCTTATTAACATTAGTTAAAACACTTTAAGCTAGTTGTGGCATCAAAAGGCAGCAGAAGGATTGTTCAAAAAGGTCGACTAATACATTCATAGCGACCTATTCGGGTGAATAAAGTAAAATATCAACCCTCGCTTTATTTAAGCAAAACAAACACTGGCCGAACTGAAACCATAGAACAAACATTCAAACATTCTATATTATGTTAAACCCTTTGCTGGGGCTATATTAGCGGCGAAGATTCGCGAAAACAACTTGCAACAGTGGGCGAAGATTTGTCTCACGTCGATGCGATTAAAACATCATTTTTTTCTTTATTGGGTGACTAAGATTTTCTGAATCTTCGTCACCAATTTTCTGAATCGCATACATACAGCTCTCCAGATATCGTCTTTGCCCAAATACAAATACACTTTATTGTACACACAGGAAAATAAAAAACAACAACACGTAGGACAAAAAATGTACCAATGGGCGGCCTAATCGCTAAAATGCGATCTCTTCTAGGCAACCTTTGGGTGGAAAAGAACTAAAAAAGCCACCCATTGCAGCGCCCTACCCCGCCACATTAATACGAATATTCGCCTTCACCGACACGAATCTTCGTCTGCTAATGCAGCCCCAGCATCCACATCTAGACAAGATGAATAACGGTGAGAAACAACCGCGAAACTTGGACAAAGAAACTTGGAGGTCGGACGGAGAAAAATTGTTTAATCTTAGAAAGATACAATTTTAAAAGTCACAGCGGAGTTAGTTTGTTACCTACGATTTACTGCGTATAATCATTTTAACTTTTTTGTTTTACTGCTTTTGACATTGATATTGTAGTGGGATGGAACTTCAGAGTGAAATTAAGGTATTAAATGTACATTGTAATATTAGGATTTCAGTTATTTAAAGAAGTGTTGCTGCTGGACTACTGGATGAGCCTTCATTTGACCACAATCTCACCTGATGTAAAGTGACGATGTGGTCTAAGATGGAGCATGAAGACCTAGAAGGAAGGCTTCTCCGGACCACATTACGAAACACGAAAAAATCGCTTCATGTACTGGCCCAGCCCGGTGGGTGGTGACAAGCCGCGGCCGAAGCCTACCACCAGAGACTGTTTTTAGCACCACCCGGAGGTCACGTGTAAGGATTCAGAGGGTTACCACTTACGGACGTAAACAGACAAAAACCTCCTAAAATAATAAACTATCATCAGTCATCATCATCACACAGCATCATCTTGCTCCGGAGTATGATGACAGTTGGTGTGTGTGTGGGCCGCTCTATGGCCATTTGACCGTTTGTAAATCGTTAAACACAGCGTTGGGCGTCCCATGGACGGATGACTTGGTGTAGGCCAATACCAAGCCAAGAATGTAGGCAAATAAATTACTGGACATCTTCAAATGAGGCTTATTTTAAGCAAACAATTTTTTGGTTAGATATTTTTGATTAGTATAACAGTTGCTAAGTGTGGGCGGGTAGCTTAAAATAGTGCATTACCTACCTGAAATTCACAGAAGCTGTCCAACTAAATATTCATAGCTCAACATATCAAAATCTACCGGTCCCCACCACAAATAGATCAACATAAACTTAAGCGAAGTGATCTAAAACCAATATGTAAGCGTAAATTCAGAGCAGGATAGCCAAATTTCTTGACTAACAGAATAATTCGAAGTCACCTGCAGTCAAAGCTGTCAGGTCAGTGCTTCTATTGACCTGCTACGGCTGCATCCGATGCGGTGAACTATCTCTTTGAAATATGATACAGCTTCTACCGTGAAGGACATGGCTGGGCTTCCGGTGCTATATCAGTTATAAGCTAGTACAGTCAACAGCTAAGAAACTGATGAAATATGGTACTAAAACAATATAAACCGGAAATTTACTCAAACATTTACAGACTTTTGTTGTTTGTTTAGAATTTAACAAAGACCGTGTTAAAAGTTATTTGTTGTTTTTATGATCGTTGTCTTAGACCAGATAAAACTTTATTCAAAATTGACACTATGGTATAACTTTATACATCTGACACGTCACAATAGACCATGTTTTGAAACGTCGATTTTCATCACGTACTTTTGCTGATGATTGTACAATAGATATTTAGGTATACATAAATTTCTTGATTATACAAAGTCAAATCTTAGCGTTTGTTTCCTTAGCACAGGGCATGCATACACAATAAATATTTTTGGACAATCAACGCAACAACATCTAAGTTTTATCCCGTGGTAAGCTCTATGCTAGTGTATCAGGTACTAGGCATCTGATATACTTGATGGACATATATACATAGATATTTTTTATTATACATATTAAACACCCAGACCAAGGAAAATATGCTTGCAGGACATTCTTTCTTATTTCTGATAAAAATATCGTACAATTGTATAGTATCGTACCACAGTAAATATCTTACAATTGTAATATCGTACAACAGTAAATATAGCAACAAATACGACGAGTGGGTCTGTAGACTAGTTACGGCTTTCAGGTTAATAAATACTGAAAGAGTTGAAACCGAGCATTCTATCAACCGGATGAGTTCCAGAGTGCCACAGCTTAGAGGTGAATAGCTAGTTCAAAAAAGCTATGAAAAAAAGTTTTCAGATACGGGCATTGGCGTAGGACTGTTGCCGTTTAAATCCAGGTGCACCACAGCACCGTTGTCCAGAACCTATGATGACCACGATCCTCAGCCATGAGGGAACGACCCCAGAGAGAGAGAGAGTTGCCATCTACAAGTCCAATTTTAAAATGTATAATTTAATTTAGCCGTGTTGGTCAACTGCTTGATATTATGCATTACTCATGCCGTGGTTTCACACAGATTTCCCTGTTGGAGGCATTCTGTGTGAAACCGCGGCCAACCGCCATTACCATTTAATTCGTCAGTTTGTGGACGTCCTGCACTGTTGTGTTCCAAAACTTAATATCACTGTATTCGAGCACTTAAATACTTATATATAAACTTAACTTTTGTGAGTATGGGATATACCTGAAATAAACGAATTAAATATATATTATTTAAAACTACAAGAGCTTGATTGTTTGCTGCAAAATCAACAGCAAAAATCAATGACAATAAATCCATAGCTACATTTAGTGCTATCTGGAATACATTGCACTCGTCTTTATTGGGAATTGATGTCCAGGCAATAAACAAGTTTATGGGACTTATGAACTCTCAGTCTGTTCGATAGAGGGGTTTACGTTATGTGATTCATCGTTTGGTGATTAAATGTAGCGAAAGTTATGCAAATGTACTCTGCATTGTGTTCAAATCACAGATGTGAAAGTAGTTATAGGCCTACAAGGATAATTTGATTTATAAATATGCTTTTGTAATATGCCGGTGAAAAGGGTATACTAACAATTCTAATTTTTATTATAGATGAGAAAGAAAATGTGTTTGCTTATTTGTATGTAACCGCTACGCGTTATCTACTCAGCCAACGTTGAAATGTTGCAGACATATAGTTTGCAGTATGAAGAAGAACTTAGCCCCAATTTCACCATTTTATGCTAAAAAACAAGTTTTATAAGACCAAGTTCAACCATTGAAAAATTGCGATATAATGTCATTTTGAACTCAGTTAGGTGGTAAACGAGTTTAGCCTGATCTGATCCCGTTTATGGCCAATGGGGAAAACGTACGCTTAGACTACTTTTTATCCCGAAGAATTTTGATATAACATTTAAGATCTGCAAGTTACATCCATAGGTTTCTAAACATTTTTGTCAAACAGTTTAGTCCAGCTGAAAGGCGGAGACTGTGACCAGTCGATTCGAGTGAAATATCAATTTCCTCTCAGCTGACTGCGCGGCCCACCTCATTTATCAGAAAGCAATGCACGCTATAAAATATGTACACTTGCAATAATTGTAATGGTGGGTCTTTTGTGTTCCGAGTATGAGAATCTGGTTTTGGAAACGGCTCAGGATTGAGGCGTGGGTGAGTGAATTAGAACCTCATGAGGAAGAGAGAATAATAGCAAGAGGTAGTGAGTTCGATTCCCGCCGAGGGGTCTAGTGTTTGTATTTCAATTTCTCCTTGGTCTGGGTGCATAATATGTAGAATAAAAAATTACTATCTAAGTTTGTCTGTTATATAAAGTATATCAGATGTCTAGTACTCGTAACACAAGCTTAGAGCTTACCACGGGGCTAGATGTTGTTGTGTGGATAGTCCTGATATATATTTTTTATATTCTGCAATTGAGTGACGGTTAGGTATAGTAAAGTTGGATGCGGTTTAAGAAATGAAAGCGCATCAGGTGCACTTTACAAAATAATATGGAATTAAGGTTTTGGAATCGGAGGTTTTTATAAATTACAAATTTAGATTATTGTTGATTTGAAACAGCGCAATTATCTCCTATATGAAAGTAAGCGTGCTTGAATATTATAAGAATCTAAGTTCTAAGCTTATCCTGCACTAATACATATATAATATCAACTGACTGTAACGAGGTGTGCTCGTGCCTAAGCTAATAGTTGCTTAGGACGGATAGCCTACGTCTTCGGATTAATGTTAAAGAAAAACAAGGCTCCATGGCACTTTAAATTCAGTTTTAATTATGAATAAGGCTAAAAAAGGGTTCCAGAGAAGTGCAACGACCTTTCCTGTGAACACTTTTCTGACCTATTCTATACCTACGTTTTTACACGACTTTGAATATGAAATCTATTTCATATAATTATACCTTTTTACTTTGTATGAATAAGATGAGAAATGGTTCTAGAATGTGTATCGACCTTTCCTGTAAATGCTTATCTGGCCTAATAGAAATCTTCGTTTTTACGCGAATTCGAATATAAAAATAAATTTCATAAAAATGTACAATTGGGTACGTAAGTTTCAGAAAAGGTTCCAGAAAGTGCATCGACCTTTCCTGTAAAAACTTATCTAGCCTATATAAGAAACCTAACCCAAGACCACCAACAAGATGGACGGATGACTTAGTTAAACTTGCTGGCTCACGGTGGATGCAAGTGGCGACCGATCGGAATGATTGGTCGTCTTTGAGGGAGGCTTATGTCCAGCAGTGGACGTCAAAAAGCTGAAATGATGATGATGATGATAAGAAACCTTAGTTTTAAGCGAATTTTAATAAAAAACAATCTCAACCTATATCACTTTTAAAATTGAAAAAGTTTTTTAAGCATTAGTAAGTAAATGTTATAACGACATAACATTTACATCTCAATACAAGGAATTTACTCAATAATACTCAAAATCAATAAATAGAAAGGCAAACATATTATGTAAGATACCTATATTCCAACTATAATTTCATTCCAACATAGTTATCGGAATACTTGTAATACCCCCCCAAACCAATTAAACAGTTTCCCTCAATGGCACGCAATACGTAAACAACAAACTTTTAATCACCAAATAAATAATTCGATTTCATAAAACGATCGAGACTACAAAACGCTCCGGGCGATTCGTTAGAAGAGTTGAAATTATGAGTATAAAAGTAATGATTCTTTATAGAAAACTCCTGAGGGTTTTTTGAATGTTAATTATCCAGGAACCTTTACGGAAAGTCATGGTTATAATATCAAGTCAAGAGTGAGAGTATCTTCTAGATCTATGAGACCCATTCAAGTCAATATCGACACTTACCATCAAGTGAGATTGTGGACAAACAAAGATCTATCGTGCATAAAAAAATACAATTTTGTCGAGATATATTTCTTATAGGCATACATACATACAACTTACTTAATATAACTTCATACACTTCCATAAGAGATCATAGGAAAGGTGTTTGTCTAAAGATTACAATTCTAGAGCTTGAGGAAAGATCACAGGATATTGCAAATACATATTTGTTGGACAACCCATTAACATTTTTGCCCGCGGTAAGCTATGAGCATGTTTCACGGATGTAGACATCTGTTAAAAGTGTTTTGCTGAAATACCCTTAATTATATAGATATTTGTATTATACGGGATGGAAAACTGTCAGGCAAGACCGAATGCAGAATTTATTCTTAGTAATATTAATATTATTAGTTAATAATATCATTATTCAATTCTTAACACCTACGGAGGGGTAAAGGCCTCCTCTATATAAGTGAAAGTAAATAATAAAAACGAATTCATTCATCAACATATTCATAGGATAAGGCTATGATTATTTATCTAACATGTAAGATTAATAAAGACGGCAACACCGGCTTCGAAAATAAACGAATACTTTAACTAACTTCTGACATCTCAAATATAAATGTAATTTCATTTAACACCTAAAGCGCCATTGCACTTTTTCGACTATCAACTAAACTGCCCGAATGCCCGAGGCTAGCAAAAAAATATTCAAACTAATGAGTGAATGAAACGTCTCCTTTAAGACTAAGACTTTTAACGAGTTCGACTCTTTCGGAACTAATAAAAAGATCATAAAAAAGAATTTGCGAAGTTCTTTTGGGGGTCGAAAGAGCCCCGTATTATATGGATCGGGGTCACTGCGACCCCACTAATTGTACGCTAAGCCCTACTTATTATTCCATAAATGTACGATCCGTTCGGTCGCCAGCTAGCGGGAAATCTTGATGGAAATCGGGATGACAGTGCGAATTTTTCTAATGAGGTCTTAAGGTCGCACAAATGAAATATTTCTGTCGGCTGGTTGGGCGATAGCAATTACATTTTTATGACGTTCGCGAAGGTGCCCATTAGTTCTTCGTACACCATTCACATAAAAATGTTTTTTTTTATGTATAATTTTATGGAAACTAAGGAAGGCTCAAATTACTTAAAGACTAAACACATATAGATGTATATTTACAATATTCTGAATTAAAATAAAAAAAAACACAATTGCAAAGCCTTAATTCCCTTAAAAGTAAAAAAACATTACAAAACTATTTTGTAATGTGCAATTGATGCGATTTCATTTGAGACCCCACTAGAGTAGTTATATTTGCCAGATTCTCCGTTTTTTTTAAGTTATACTTACTCCTCATAACTTTTAAAGAGGTCAATCAATTTTCATCAAACATTGTCTAAGAACAATAAAAAAAAAACACTTTTCATACAAAAAAAAACTAAATTGAAATCGCTTCATTCATTCGGGAGCTATGATGCTACAGACATACATACATATTAAACTTATAACAGCCCCGAACGACGGGGCTTAAATAAGAATACATGAAAATAACATAAAGGGTTATGATAATTTTCTATTAATCGAACAAAAAGATAAAAATAAACTACAGATTCAACTCAGAAATTCTATTTGGACAACAACAATCGTTATTATGTTAACAATCGATTACAATCTGGAGCAAACAAGATTTTCCGAGGCAAAACACAAGACAATATTTCCAAGATTATAAATAATCCCTTTAATATAACGTACACAAAATTAATACGTCAAAGCTGTTTGTTTATCCCGCCTACTTCACCATTTACCAAACCACTGACTTACCGAACTAACTTAATTTATGACTTGTTTACTTGGCATACATGCTATCAAAACTTTTGCGAATCCTATGAAAAGTATAGCTATTTTTCAAAGATTATGATAGGCACAATATACATATCCACAACATTCACCAAAATATTCATTGTTTTACAAAATATTAGGGGTTTAGACTATATAGGGCCAGAGGCTCGTTCAATGTTCAGCAGAGGATACCATTATGTATATTTTTTTATGCTAGATAAGCCTTCATTTGACCAAAATCTCACCTGAAGTAAAGTGACGATTTGGTCTAAGATGGGGCATGAAGACCTACAAGGTAGATGGCTTCTCCGGGCCACATTACGAAACACGAAAAATCGTTCCACGCACTGGCCCAGCCCGGAGGGTGGCGACAAGCCGCGGCCGAAGCCTCCCACCAGAGACTGATGTTCTTAGCACCACCCGGAGGTTACGTCACCATAACAACTAACGCACAAATTATTTTAAATAAGGAATAATCAAAATGTAGTGCTTAGGTAGAATGTAAGTAATCGTCGTGCACAATATGTCTCGAATAAAAAAAGTATTCAATTCTAAAGATCGCGTTCGAATAAAAACAAAATTCGAAACGATTCCGCGAAAATGGGACGTTTTAACTTTTTCAATTAAGCGAATACGGGCGGGTGTATTCTGACCCAGATCCGCAGGCGAACCTAATAGTATTTATGAAGAGAAATCTTACTCGAGCACAAAACTGACATTAATCTTTATTACTCGCCACACAGACTTTAAATCTTTAAAATAGTTCTCGCGAACTTTGCCCTATCAAGAGCGAACCTAGAGATAAATGGACCTTGTAATAAATCGCCATTTTTAGTTACGTACCGTACCAAGAGCGACTAAATTTTGAACCTAATTAGCGAAAACAGAAGGTGTATTTCGTAAAACATGTTAAATTGACAGTCGATTTGAATCGGATACGGGAATGCGTAGGAAAACGTTTTGATTGTTCACCGCTGAGGCATTCGTGTGGAATAATAAAAGAAAACAGTTGGCTTTGGGAGTTCCCTCAAAGTTCAATCGCTTTGGAAGCTAATGGGCGTTCAGGTGTGAAACTTTGTTTGATTCAGTCATGATTGAGATTGTATGAGAACAATGTTCATTCATTTGATGTACTTGTAGCGTTTGTTTTTATATGGAGGAAAAATCAGTAGGCCTACAGGTAAGTCAGTGAAAGTTTTTAAATATTTTAAGGGTAATTTCATCAAATCTTTTCGAGCAATAGTCACATTGGTACTTTTATAATCAACACAAACAAAGTTAGTGTATTATGAAGCAAATAAATTGTTACTAATAACCAAAACAAAAGCATAAAGTTTATTAATAATCGAAATGTTGTAAAAATTTTTTGGGGATCGTGGGTAATAAAATGGCAGTAGAAGCAAGTGACGAAGGGAGGGACGGTGATAACCCACACTAGATAAACTATGCAGAACGAAAGCGAATAGGTTGGGATCGAGAAAACACCTTAAAGAATAGGGACATTCTTTCCTATTGGCTATAAAAAAGGTCGAAGACAAACGTCAAATTGGCTTCCAACCTCCATAGATCGAACTGTCGCAAACAGTTTTTATTGACTAGTGTTGTACTCGAAAATAGAACAATTTATTTTTAAATTTTGACACCTGACATAACTTTACATTTAGTCCGTGAAATGTATTCAAAGTTTTAACGCGGAGAGGCAAACTTTAAACATTTTATTAAATATTAAATGTGCGTGAATGAGCTGAAAGACATTTTAACCAAATTATAGCACGCACGGAATCATGCGGCCCAACTTATAAGCAACGAACTCGGTGACCTTACCAACTTAAAGGGGTCGGTTTGTTTACATCCAAAAGTTCATAACTAGCAACTTTCTTTGGTCTCCTTCATATTTGATACAAAATAGTTCTGTCCCATTTGATTCCGTTTTATTCAAGCGTTCAACTTAGTTAGCTCTCCACCGAGACGAAAATCAACACCAGTTCCAATTTCTAACTCGAGTCAAGAAACTAACTTATTAAAGCGAACATGGAGCGTTGAAAACTGAATTACGCCCACGTCGGTAACCTTGTCCCAATTAAAGTTCCAATCAAGTCCTTCCAGTAAAGTTGACACGCCAACTGACCAAATAGACCCGTGCATGTCGCTCAAGTAACGCCGAAGTTAGTCGAAGTTTCCCGAAGTTTGCCGAAGCGGGCCGAGCCGCGATCAATACCCCCTGGCACCCGCGCCTCGCGTCAATTCCGGGGCCAAAAGTCACGCTTTCGGGATAGCCGTCGATTTCGGACGGTCAGGGCCCGATTTGGTACGTGTGTCCGGACGCCGAACGGGGTAACGAGTGCGAGACTAATGCCGAATTTGAATTCTCAAGGCGTTCGAATTTGAATTTGAAATAGGAATTGGCGGAATTTTCTTAAATTTTCTACACGAAGGTTTTCACACGTCTGCCAGTAAATGAAAGGTTCGCTGATATTCCGTTTCCCCTAGATTCGTTCGGTGACGATGCATTATTTATAAACGCTTGTAAACAGACTGATATGTTTACAATGCTTGTAAACAAGGAATAAGGATGTAGTTCGGATGAATGTTGTCCTTTGCGGAACTGGGTCACGAGGATTGCGACTCACGTTTTGGCGCAAAAATATTGTGTCTTTACGTTTAAACTGTGAGCTTAGTCTGTTGTTTTGAAAAATAAATAAGAATAAGGAAGAATTCTATCAAGTCTTGCACATTACAAAAAGAGAATGATTCAAAATGAAAGTATCATTTTCAATTGTCATTTAGTAACTTAATATTTCTTGAAAGACTATAAAATATTTCAAACTTTTTTAAATGATAATCAGTTGTTTAAGGATTTCTCGCGATTCTTTGTAAGTTTTTGTGCTTTAATTACTTATAAATTAGGCTTTAAACCAGTAGTTTGGTGAAATTATGTATTAATGCTATTGCACCATATTTGCAAATCGAGTTTCGAAAGCAAACCATCATTTATTAACGAATGCCCCATTGGCTCGCCGTTACGTAATGACAGATTGTTTTACAAAATGAGACTGAATCCGTTGTGTAATAAAACAAAAGTAAATTAATTAAATCTCTGTTTACTCTAACTTGATAGTCATTTCAAAATGAATATATTCATAAGTATTCTAGAAAATTAATGGAAATGTCGCAAAAAATAGATATGATTATAGGATTTAAAAGAGTTAACTAGAATAAATAAATAAATTATAAAAAAATGCATTGCACTTTGATATACTTGACTAATAGACTTGTGGCTTCGAATTACATTACGAAGATACTTTTTTCTTGTAACTACGTACCTACATATACAAAGAAAAACACACAGAAAAGGAACCACAGTTTAAAGAGCGTACAATGCCTTGTCCCCCGGGAATCGAACCCGCAACCGTGGCCTTCATCAGACCTGCATCCACTGAGCCACAAGGGCCAATATTACTTCAAGAAGAACCACAACAAAAAACATATGAATGCAACAACAATAGCGTAAGCTCTTAAGAAATGAAGGGACGAAGTCAAAACTCGTACTAATAATAAAATATAAAAATATACGGAACTGGGTCACGGTCGGAACACGCAAAAATCCTCCCTTAAGGGTGAACGGGGAATCTCTAAGGGCTTTCTACACGGGACTGCGAGAGTTACAAAACGGTATATGTGAAAATGTATGCTAAAATATTTATGTATTTTTGAATTCATGTAGTAGAAGAAACGAATGGTAAGGAGAAACATATTTAAGCTTTTTATGATAAATGATATCAAAATCAATGATCAAAATTGTTACGTAAATGTTATACACAATAAATAAATAAAATTAATAATAAATATTAAGGAAAATCCACACGAAACATCTAGCCCCGTCGTAAAATCTTAAGCTTGTGTTACGGTACTAGATATCTGATATACGTTATATAATAAACTACAAATACATAAAGTTTTTTTTTACTATTCTCTGTTTGGCACTAATTTGATTTAAGAAATTGATTGGTCATTTGGTTCATTTGGTTTAGAAATTGATTGGTCTTTTGGAAAATCTATAACAATATCTAAACTCTGGTTAAAACTAAACGCACTAATTCCAAGATTTCAAACAAACAATATAGAAGCAGATCATAATAAAAATACATTCTTAAGTAGTTAATTATAAATTGTTTTAACATTTTAACCAATACATTACAATACGATTGAATACTCATAGAATATCATGCCGCCAACGTAACATTATTGTTAATAATGTAAAACTGCCTTTACAAGGCATGGAATTAAAATGTAACCGTAAGCAGAACTAGAGCTGCGAATAAGGATGTCATTGCGACACGCGAGAATATCACTCCTAACTCGGGTGTTTTTGTCACTTTATATGTAGAGGTAGAATCTGGCTTTTCTGCCACGACTCGTATTTTCCCGAGGATAAAAGTGACAATAGCCTTCCCCGATAAATAACATACAAGATCATTTTTAAAAGCCGTGTTGGCTAAGTGGGAGGACACTCGACTTTCATTCCGAAGGTCGTGGGTTCAAACCCCGCCACGTACTTCTGGATTTTTCTTCTTGAGAAATGTATGTGCCCTTTAAACCTTTGTTAAGAGAGAAGTCCCTGTGTCCCAGCAGTGTGAACATTAATAGGGTTAAGATGGTGAAGATCATTTAATTTTAATTATTTGTCAATTTGCAATATCTAACAGTGAAAGAGTAATCGAAATCGGACTATTCGTTCCTGAGATTAGCACGTTCAAACAACAACCAAGCAAATAAACTCTTCAACTAAATAATATTAATTATGAATGTAGATATGATGCTTTTTACGACTTGAGGGAAATAGGCATATAGGTATTTACTTCAGTACATACTAAGTGTATTATTACTATTGTTCTAATCTAAAGACTTTGGCTTCAATCATCAACATTATCATTTAAGGACGACCCTAAAATGACCATTGCTGGATATAGGTCTCCCTCATTGATTTCCAGTTATTAAGATCGGTACCTCCTTCCTATTAATGTACTTACAAAAGATATAAAGTTTAAGTTATATATGTGACTAAGTTATCTTACTAAGCAGAGGATCTGCTTTTTCCGAAGTCAGGGGTGCATAACATTTCGCAAAGTAAGTTAAGTTAAGTTAAATCTGTAGTTAATCCACTATTACCGAGTTAAGTATGTTATTAAACGAAGTTTACTATTAAATTTGGAGTTTGTAATGATTATAGAAGTTGCAAGTTTCTAGGTAATGTTTTGAACTTAGATTAGCGCTAGTTAGACGATCAATTTTAACTATTTAATCTTGTTTCTCCGTTCCGTTTATATTAAACAAGATTTAACGAATCATCATCACCCTATTAACGTTCCCACTGCTGGGACACAGGGACTTCTCTCTTGACGAGAGAGATTAGGCCTTAATTCACCACGCTGGCCAAGTGCGGGTTGGTGAATGTCACATGTCTCATGTCATTTAACGAATAATATAATATAAATAAGTATATTACCTACTCAGGTTTACCGATCGGCCCTCTGCGAGTCTAAAGACATTAAAGTGCTTAATTCTGTTTATCTTGCGGTTTATTGGAATATTTTGAGGGAAAGTATATTTTCTTGGTAAAAGAATCCATATTTTTCGGAAGACACACCACCTATGCTAAGGGTCACCTACTAACGCAGATGTGTTGGTCATTGGGGTCGAACATTGGTCGTTAGAAGGCCTCTGATTGGCAATCACAACATCAGACGTCCACCAATAAGAAAGACAGATGGCTTGTCCATACCTGCGGGTTAACGATGGATGCATTTATTTTCCAACCGAAACAATTCATTCATTTTGCTGGGAGGCTGAGATGTAGTTGTCTGATTTGACCAGCAATATTTTTGGAAACAGAAATTAAAAATAAAAGCCGTGTTGGGTAAATGGGACCGTACGTGACTTTCATTTCGTAGATCGTGGATCAAATCCCGAAACGCAGCTGAGGTGAACATCTCGACAAATGTATGTGCGCTTTAACGGTGATAGCAAACATCGTGGGGAAACCGGCATGTTCTGAGTTGAGTATGTGTGAAGGCCTTAGATCTGTCGTCGTGAGAGAAGTCCCTGTGTCCCAGTAGTGGGATGTAAATAGGGGCAATAACAATGTGATCAGAAATAGACGTAAGGATGAAATGAAGCTGAGGAGATATAAATAAATAAATATTTCCGGACAATCCACCCGACATCCAGCCCCGTGGTAAGCTCTAAGCTTGTGTTACGGGTACAAGACATCTGATATAAAACACACCTGTCTACATTTCCCAAACACCTACCTAAAAATACCAACAACTTTTAACTAAGTTAATTTTAAATACTTAAAAACAGTACGACATAAAACACTAAACTAACCCAATCGAGATATTATCAGAAAATAGGAATAGTGAGCCGTGTGTAGGTGTTCGGAAACTGCTGGTGTTATTGTGGTGGAGCAAGGAGTACACTGAAGCGATTTTTAAATAATTACCTAACATTATTGAATATATTTAAGTTTAAATCATTTATTGCCTTAGAAGCATAGGGAATACATGGACAGGTCAACTTAAAGTTCATCACATAAAACTTTTTACTATAAACAATATCAATGAAATAACATTGGATGCAATAAGCGAAAGTTTGGAAAAATTGGTCGAGGGAAGTCTTTAAGGTTGGCTTATGTCGTTGTAATAGCGGAAATGTTATACCATAATTTAATTGTTTATTGTCTTACTTTATTTTTGTATTAGCCTTTTTTCCCTTGGTCGTGGTATTCTCACAGTAGACGCATTCTAAAAAAAAATATTTTTTGCAACTTTGTGCTCTTAACAGCTTCCAGGAAGAATCATACACAATTTTGGTGGAAACTTAGATAAGTGCCTGCGGTAATGCTATCAAATAAAAGATAATCATCGTATCATTAAGTCTTAGAATAGAATTTGACATAAATTGTTTCTATTTATCTTATTCTAAACACTGAAAAAAAATTCAGAGGCGTAAAACAAATACGATATACGAAATCGCCACTTACAAAAAGTACTACTAAAATTAATTCCTAAAGTTTCCATATAAAATTTTGCAAGCGCCTATCGCTTGGGTCCTACCGTGAAAGCTTACCGCAGTAAAGTACACAACTTGGTCCCCCGTGTACCGTAAATTTACGATGCACGCGCTATGAGAATTTCGTTATAGCGCCCGGGTGCGGATTTCAAACCGCGATTTTTACTGCGACTTGCGGAGTTGCTACTAGATGGCGCTAGTAAATTTAATATTACCATTTGGCTATGTGGTTCAATTGAAGTGTTAACTTTGAGGAAACCGGTGTGCTTAAGAAGTTTGAAGGACATGAGACATCACCAACTCGCACTTGGCCAGCTAATCTAGTCATGAGAGACATTCCTGTGTCTTATCAGTGGGAACGTATATAGGCGTGTTTATGTTACGTGGTAAAATAGGCATCATAACTACATAAAAAATAGGTTTTCTGTTTAGTCACCAATTTTTTGCTTTATCAATAAATTAGCATTACGTCACGTGAAACTTCTATGCAAAGTATCGTCTTTATTCTTCGTTTGCAAAAAAATAGGGGTACTATTTATTTTAAACATAATGACAGTGATTCATTCTAAATAGATGACATTAATGTGATAAATTAAATTCTGATTTGCACGGCTTTATGAGGAAGAATGTAAAGGACCTAATAGTGATTTTATGTAAGACCAAATGTGAAGCATTTGGTACTAGCATTCTACAATAAATAATTCAGGACGGATTCATTATTACTTATTAGTCATCTATCCTTGTCACCACCCTCCGGGCTGGGCCAGTGCGTGAAGCGATTTTTTCGTGTTTCGTAATGTGGCCCGGAGAAGCCATCTACCTTCTAGGTCTTCATGCTCCATCTTAGACCACATCGTCACTTTGCATCAGGTGAGAATGTGGTCAAATGAAGGCTTATCAATAATAAAAAAAAAAAAAAAAATCCTTGTTGATCAAAATAAAGCGTTGTACTTACTAGTGGATTCCCCAAAGAACGAACGAGGCTCCAACCAACCCACATTAGAATTTAATTATTTAATTAAATTAACCTCCTTATTTTTTATATCATAACTAGCAGTGCCCAGTGGTGTAACCCGCGTTGTATTGGATTTTCGCCCGGAACGACATGGTTTCCCGAGGTAAAAAGTCACTATATCCTTAATCAGGCTTTAAATAATCTGTTAAATTTTAGTGCCCCGCGGCGTTACTCGCAATATAATGTATTTTAACGCGGAATGTAACATTTGACTAGATTTATGCTAATTATTAGTGTATCTTATAAATAATTTAAATATATTATTAAAAGCTTTTATTATTATATTTACTCCATCTGCCTTAGCCAGAGGATTTCCAATGGTTTTTTTTTTAAATTTAATAATTTAAAATCTTTATTAACAGATTTTTTTTTCAGCTTTTTGTAATCGTAAAATACGAATTTATATTTAATACCTTTCGTATGTTGTCCGTCCGATTTGTAATTCATGTGGGTCGTCCCTATTCATCGATATAAACCCTTTTAATGTCTGAGTAGCCAAATTTATTTTATTGAAAAGAGTGGATGTTATTTTACTCACAATGGAACGTGAAAATTTGTGTAGGCTTTTGCCTGCGAGATTATTTTAACGGTCAAGTTGAGAAATGACAAATAAAACAAACTTGACATTAAAAACAAATTCTGGGTACATTCAATAGTGAAAGATATTTCGATAGTTATATATATTTATAGTTATATCTTAGTTTCTCGCAACAATTTAAGTTATTAAAGTTTGTGCCAATATTTGCTACTGAAGTGTGGTTTTCGTATTCACACTTTTAGATAATTTATTAATTTATAATAATATTTTTTTGACACTAAAAATGCTTGTTGAGCCGTGGCGTTGTATGTCTGATTAAGTAAATTGATTTACATTTGTTTTATTTGTAAATATTATGTTGTTTCAAGTGTTTATATTTGGGATATTGTTTCGAAATGGTCCGATGACCTAAAAATGAGGCAGTGCGCTTTGTACCACACTGCTCGTAAAAGTACGCAGCTTGTACGTTAATTTTAATAGCTCAGATTATTTTGGTTCCACTAATGGTAATTGTCAGTAGTGTTGGCAATATTCTACTTATGTAGAACTATCCGACTTTGAATAAAAACTTGTTAAAAAGTAATAAAGGAGTTTTGGTTCCATGGTATTTGTTTGTGGAAGATGCTTTGCGAATGCATTTTGTAGAATTTAATCAGTTACAGTTTTTAAGGTGGGATTAATAAGCTTAAAGGCTATATAATATTTTATTATCTTTATATATATAATTCTTCTGTGAGTGTGTATGTCAATGAACTCCTCCTAAACGGCAGGACCGATTTTGATGAAATTTGTTGTGTGTGTTTAAGTGGGTTCCAGAATGGTTTAGATTCACAATACGGTCTATAACTAGTTATTGTTTTTTGAGACGTGGGACAGGACAACGTCTGTCGGGTCGACTGGTATAGATATAATATTACTTAACTATAATAATGTTGCATTTGTAGTTGGAATGGATTTCTGCAATGTATCGCATGGGTCTTTTAAATGACATGGAGTTTATGCTTTGTATGTGACATACATATATATATATATATATATTTTTTATTCTTGATTTATTATGTATAAAGAGGGTTTTGTCACACAGTGACGATGTCACCCCCAAAAATACATACATATAACCGAGAAAATTACTACATAATTCAATATTCATGCAGTATCAAATACATAGGTATTTTATAAAGTCATAAAACTAATTAACAAAGTTAATCAGTACTAGTATAAATACTAACACATTTTTAATTTAAATTGTTCCTCGTTCTGAATGACAATTCGGCTTTTTATTCCGACTTTCCAATTCAAAGTGAACATCCCTAGTAATGATGGGAAACTTTTATCTCACTAGTGTGATAGCCGTATCAGTTTATTGGGCCGTATTCTAATGGGAACAGTACAGTTTGTCGGTTTGTATTTGATGTTAAATGACCATCACTTGGGATAAGCGATCTATTTCTGCTTGTTTCAAGTTTGTACTGTGGCATAACATGGAACTTTGTGTTCGGTGTACTTTGTCTATGTTTGATTTGGATATCGGAGTGTTAGAAATTTGTTTAGTACGAAGTCCGAGCAACTTAATTGAGTGCTTAATTTTTACGTCACTGGTACAATAACAGTTTGTCTATATTTAAATTGGAAAAATAGATCATTATAGTTAAAGTGATCAAATTATGGTTACGTCTGACTATGGTTGGTATTTTGTATTTTGGAAAAATGTTTATATGAATTCATATTCAGTCAATTCATAATCATCACTAACAGGAAACTCACAATACGACATAAGCTACATAGATTCCCAGTTAATTCGGTTGAAAATGGTCTGCGTCCATCGTAAACCAGCGGCCAAATTAGGTAAGTTTACTAAGAACTATTTAGGCCATAGTTTAAGTATTTATAGCCTTTTAGTTCGGAACCTGGACACAGACTAACTTATTTGAAACAGTAACATGAACGTATCAAGTGAATCTAGTTGGTATCTTCCCTGGAGTGGCATGACAGCCGTGCTCGGGGCTCTTAATCTGAGTCAAGGAATGATGTGCAGGCCGGAAATAGATCATTGGATGTCGAAAGTTGTCTTAGATTTGTTTTATTTTGCATGGATTTTAGAGATGAGTACGTGGATTTTCTGTGAAGATTTCATCAGCTAATTGTGTTTAGAATATGTTGCATTTATTTGTACACAGCAATATACACGTACCTAAACCTAATATTATCATTGAGATTTATTAACATCACTTATCATGAGGTAGTATATAGGATTGTGGTCAAACAAAATTCGATTTAGATACCATAAATCAGCAAAATCAGATTTTGAAACAGTAATAATTTTTCTTAAAACTTTTTGTTATTGATTCGTATTATTCAAATTTTAATAAGGCATTATACAATAATTATGTGCCCATACAAATATTATTTAATAAATCAAATTGAAAGCAATACCTGTCATGTTTCCATTCAGAATAAAATGGAAAACTAGATTTCATTCAGCAGTCCGGGCGAATCTAATATTTTATATTATAAATCAAAAGTTGGACAACTATATTGCGGGAACACGTTAAATTGCAACATCGTTTAAACTAAAATAACGTTTTAAAAAACCAGCTGCATTTATCAAAACGTGGACATAGCAGAAAAAAGTTGTAGCCCGAATTCAGAGCAAATTTTTAGTACAAATATCAGCCTTATCTGGGCAGTGGGAACAGTTACGTTTAGTGAAAATTTCACGAATGGAGTCACAATTTCATTTGGTAATGTTAAAGGAGACCAAAATACTATTGCGCCAGTTTTCTCGTTGGCACACAGGGGTACGGTTGGTAACTTTGGATGACTAGGTAAGTAGACCTCTGTATTTTAAGCTATTCAAACGGCTTCAGTAACTTTCCAACGTACATGGGACAATGTGATGGATGGAGACAAGAAATCGATTCTAAAGAGTTCAGGAAAGTAATTCTTCTTTAGCCTAAAATAAGAAACATAGTAAATATGACAGAGGTCATGGTATGCTTAAAGATTTTATAAGAAACAGGCAAGATTTAAAGAGAAAATAAATAAAAGACGATAAAAGACTATTTTAAAAGTACTTACTTTCTTATTATCATCATAATTATCGCTACGTTTAAACACAAGAGGCCTCAACTACGACTTGTAAGCGTAATGTAGTTTTAATTGTAGCTCATTCATATATTTGGGGGAGAATTGCCTAAATTTGAGGCAATGCCCTTGTGGCTTGTTGAAAAGACAATTTGGAGGATTTCACAATTCTTGATTACATGTAGGTAACTTATAATTACTGCATAAACATGAGACGCGGTAAAAGTAAACAAAACTGTCATGTTATTTTACGGACTCCCCTCCGGGCTGGGCCAGTGCGTGAAGCGATTATTCGTGTTTTGTGTGGCACGGAGAAGCCATCTACCTTCTAGGTCTTCATGACACATCTTGGACCATATCGTCACTTAACATCAGGTGAGATTGTGGTCAAATGAAGGTTTATCTAACATAAAAAAACAAACATCTGATAATATTGGACATATTTGATTTGAAGTGACAAAATATAGAATATGGACAAAATATATATAAAGCCGTGTTGGCTAAGTGGTTTAAACCTT
The DNA here is from genome assembly GCA_929108375.1 of Gymnoscelis rufifasciata. NCBI lineage: Eukaryota > Metazoa > Arthropoda > Insecta > Lepidoptera > Geometridae > Gymnoscelis > Gymnoscelis rufifasciata. Next base: position 1,262,437 of record OV815302.1, on the reverse strand, counting down.
GCCACGCACCTCTGGATTTTTCACCTTTACAAATTTATGTGCGCTTTATACACGTGCTTTAACGGTGAAGGTAAACATTGTAAGGAAACCGACATGTTATGAGAACTTAAAAAAAAAGAGTTTGAAGGACATGTAACGCGTGCCAGCGTGGTGAATTAAGGCTCTCTCGCTCAGAGAGAAGTCCCTGTCTCCCAGCAGTGGGAACGTTAAAAGGGTGATGATGATAATGATGATGACAAAATATAAAATATGTTCTTTGCTGATCAATCCGCGCTAGTTGTAACTGAAACCAATACTGTCACCTTTAAAATACCTAATCAACTCCCCTAAGACAATACATTTCTAAATACCCCAATATTTGGTAATCCAAATTCATTTCCAAAATGGACGTGTCTCGAACCAATCAATCCTTGGATCCAATCACTAAAACACCAGATAAAAAGCCTCCGAATACAAATAAAGTAAAGATCCGACACTTTAAATCTATTCGCAGATAAAGTGACGCAAATGGCCGGCATCCATCAGCCCTGTACCCTTTGTCGCGATTGAAACCGCACATTGATCAATCAGTAACGAGAACGTTATTTACGATATTCCAAATAAATTCTACAGTTTCGGTGGAAATGTCTTAGAAGATTAGATATCTGAAGATTCAGTTTCCAATGTGATAATTGGCCTATCTAATTATTAATTTAAGATGGCTTCAGTTTATAAACACGCACTTATTTTTCACGCCATTATTCAAAGTTTGAGTGTTTTCTATTATTATAAAGGTTTTATTTAAGAAAGGAAAATATCTTTGTAGTTTATCAGCCAGCTAACACCCTTAGCTCTGCTTAGTTTGGGATTAGCTGATGCTGTGTGATTAGTCCGGAGATATTTATCTAATTATGTGATTGTAATTGTTAGATCACCGGAATCATATCGAAATCGGTCCTAAGTCAAACGTTCTCATAAATACAGGCATGGAATTACTTAAACATCACAACAGACACAACAGTTGACTAATACATTGTTGTTTGTGTTCTGGTATTTAATTTATAGGTATCAGTGAAACATAATTTAGATCACAATGCTTAGCAAGTAGGTTAGCATCATTTATTTAACTCACCTCAAATACTATTTAGGCTACAAAGGCTATTGCAAAATTGATTACGCTATGCAGAATCTATGAACAAGGTATGCGTCATAAATTATTTCCCTATTTCCAATTTGAACCTAACCGCAGATAATGACACAAATAATTCTAAATTATCACGGTTTCAAATATCATTAAATATTACCGGGTCGCTTATTACAAAATATCGAATAGTGAACAGATTGTCGAATACATTGTTCACTTCGGTTACAAACAATGCCTAATAAATCAGCCAATAATAAACCGATGAAGGTCCCTTTGTTTTGTTTGTTCTTCAACATTGAGTCTATTGCGAAAATAGGTATTTTTGGATCACCAAAAACTAAATTTTTGTCGGTAAAGTTATCCATTAACTTATTAATGATAAAAAAATGTTATGTTATTATACACAACAATTTTCGCCGCAATACTTTCAAGATAAATTTCTCGCCTCTTCTAATATGTAATATCAAAGTCATTACAACGCAAAACGATAGACTGCAACATAAACCTTACGTGTAAATGTTACCCTAGACAAAATAAGTGAAGTTCAAAATACTTGAAGAACCAATTTTCACTGCAGCCAATCACGAAGCCAGGCACGCAGCTAACACTGCGCAATAATGATTAAGCTCGATTCCTTTGGACTGCCGGCGTACTGACAGTGATTGACACGGCGCCGTCAAGATACGGGCATTGCAGGTTATGTTTGTGCTTTTGTTACAATTATCGAGAACAAATCTCGGGTCAATAACATTAGTGATTCAAATCGTTCTGGATGTTTAATAGAAATGTATATCTTATGATAAATGAAGAGACAAGTGGCGCATCAGATGGTAGTACAAAGTATATAATTACCAAACTTATAGCATTATTTAACTATCAAAAGACCTAAAAACAAAGGTTAGGCAGGCTAAAGAAGGTTTAGAAACTAATTTGTAACGGGAAATTCAAAGGTCTTACAGATATGGTCAAAATATCAAGCAGAGTATTTATTGCTGCCCTACAGCGGTATTGCTGTTTTACCTATTTATTCCTTTTATAGGTTTCCTGGCACAGTTTACTTGGTTGAAAGGTCTAAGTCTTTATCTTTAAGATTATAAAGTCTCAATAAATTACGTAATATTAAGTACAATATTGGTGTGTCCGGCCAATTCGGCGATTATGGTAGCATCAAAATTTTTGGAATTTATTAAAACTTAAAAAGAAGCTCAAGTACAGTAGTGGATGGTCTATAGATTAAAGGAAATAAATACTATCAGTATCCTTTAAAACATTAAAGAATATCCAATAAATTGGGCTTTACCGGTACCGTGTATCAGATACAATATTCAGTGGGTTAAGACCGTTTGTAAAAGATGATTCACACTCGATTTGGGTCAAAGGGTCTTACATAAAGTTAAGAGTATCGTTGCGTGACAGTCCTATTCCATATACGAATGAATTATGTAAAGACTTGCCTTAAAAAGAGGTGGTCGAATGTGATATCCGATTTGGATGACAGTTACAAATGTGTAAGCTTAACGCCTTTCTGAACAAGTACTGATTACACGAAGTACGAAGGCTTTTTACTTTCTTATTGTTACGTTCTGTCCGTCAAATTTTTAACCAATTTTATTTAAATTATTAAAAAAGTGTAGGTAATAATGCTTTGTCTGGTAAAATCCTATAAAGAATTTCATTACGCTTCTGTTAAAATAATATTTTTATAGTGCATTTAAAATCATTAGTGTTAATATTATAAAAGCATACATTTTATAAATTTCACCTATGGTTTTCTTTGAAAATCATAATATTAGGTCATCTTGTACTTGGTTATTTAAACTACTTACAACGGTGTCAAAAGGATCTTTGTTATTCAATAGGATGCCGTTTGGACTCAAATACGCTCCAAATCATTTGTCACCAATTTATCATGGTCACTATTTTTCAACAGCTTACATTTTAAACATTGAAACACGTGTCCATCATTCAAGTAGATACAAGTAAAAAGTTGTCCCTAAAAGCTGGATTATGTCCATACACAGCGACAGTTGTGGCTGTTAACAATTGCGTTAACAAAATACATGTACTCTCTTGGCCTACATTCCTGAGGTCTAAATCTGAACGATTGTCGCTGGTATTGATCAAGACTAATGGTTTTGAGGAAGCTTTGTAAACAGCTAGCTCAGTTTAAGAAAGTTGAACTTAAAACTTACTTTGTAGTAATGCAAAGGCAGACAAATGCAATGCAGGCAGAGGCACACAAATATAATATTTAAAGAAATATTAACTATAAGTTTTCGTAATAGATTTGAATGTATTTTTGAGATAAAATTTAATTACACTAACCTTTTTGGATATTAATCGCTGCGCTTCAGTACCTTAAAAGATCGATATTAATGTGACAATGCTGACAGTGGGATTATAAGAATTCAAAGTGAACCAGCGGTTTCTAAGCTATACAAAGAGTAATGGCAGACTCGCGTTGAATGAAAAGCGAAGGTTACTTTGTGTACGATAGCTTAGAACATGAAAAATAGATTTTGAGAGTAAATGGAGTGGAGAGAATCGGTCAATGAATAGATTGTTAGGTTTGTGTCTGACATGATGTAGAAAGGTGAAGTCAAACGGATCTTAGGGGATAATAAGCATTACATAACAAAAATCTAATAATTATTTGCTAAGTTACCACTTTTGTTTATAAAGGCGCTGGAAAATTATGTTATGTTCCTTCCAAATAATCTATCCGGTAGTACTAATCCATTTTTACCATTTTATTTGTTACCAATTGAACGTTTTTCGATTCGTTACGAATTAATTGCAAATTGAATTAACTTCATCATCATCATCATCATTTCAGCCATTAGACGCCCACTGCTGGACATAAGCCTCCCTCGAAGACGACCAATCATTCCGATCGGTCGCCACTTGCATCCACCGTGAGCCAGCAAGTTTGACCAAGTCAGCTGTCCATATTGTTGGTCGTCCGACGCTGCGCTTGCCGATCTGCGGCCTCCATTCAAGAACTTTTCGGCCCCAACGGCCATCTGTTCTACGTGATATGTGGCCTGCCCACTGCCACTTCAAAGAGCTAATCCGTTTGGCTATGTCGGTGACCCTCGTTCTTCTACGGATCTCCTCATATCTGAATCCCGTAGAGAAACCCCGAGCATAGCCTTTTCCATAGCTCTTTGAGTGACTCTGAGCCTATTCATAAGGCCACTAGTGAAGCACCACGTTTCGGATCCATAAGTCATCACTGGCAACACACACATATTGAAGAATTTTGTCTTAAGGCACTGCGGTATTTTCAACGTAAAGAATTACTTAAAATACATATAAACATATTTAGTTAATTATATTATATTAATAAAATTAATTAAATAATGTCTAGTTACATCAAAATCAACAATTTTGCAACATCATATAATACAAGAATCATAAATGTATTTCGCTTCTATCACTCCCCAAGAGATGGCGCTAGCGGTTGCGCTGTTGCAACCGCAATGCATGCATGTCGAATGCTCCCCATTCATTTTTATAATGCCTTTTTTATTCCCTCAACCCAATTTCATTCTTAAAGCCGAGAATAATCGACAAAGGAGCCGTGTGCTCAAACTAAAGATGTTATTTCTTTCGTAGGGTTGTACAGGTGATACAATATACGACTTAGCCGGACGAATTCATTAATTTTATTAATATGATTGAGTTATCTAGATTTCTAAAAAGAAATATTAATTTAGTATAAAAAGCAAGGAATTATAATTATCTTCTCTAGTTTATTTTGCAATCTGCTAAGTTATTAAATTCGAAGTTATGCATGTTATTCAAATTATTGATAAATAAGCTATCTAACACTTTTTAAACAACAGACTAACAGACTTTTACAAATCGAACCAGTAGTTCCTGAGATCAATGATGATGCGATGATGAACGCGCTTGTTCAAAGAAACAATGAAAAAACAAATTCTTACATTGTAGTTAAGAAAATGAGATTCCGTCTTTTTATCCGACCCGACGGAGGGTAATAGTTTTATATTTAATGTTTCCCAACACTAACAAGTGAAAAAAAAACACGTTTACAGCTATTTTATCGGCTGTTGATGCGTTATTATGATGGGCTCTGGGAATTGAATTACCATAAAAAGTTTATGGCGTAAGTGAAGATGTTTGGGCAATGCAACTTGCAGTGAATTGAAGCATAACTTTTTACTTTAAAGGTCATTTTAAATTTATGATTTAATAAAATATATTAAATTGGCTTGTGTAATTGAGATAGCGTGTAACATCTGTGAGGAAATGTCTGGTTAGATTGCAAAATTATTATATTGCAGTATGAGAGTAAAGACAATTTATACCCTGTACGCAATGTTCTGGTGGAAACGTTTATTTTCTACAGCTTTCTACAAAGCACACATAAATCCATATATTTATTAAGTTATTGAATCGAAAATTAACTATAAATGCTTAAGATCGGTTTCAATTTAAAATTTAACTCTTACAACTCTTTCCAAACAGCATTTTCCATAATCCTCTAAACTTTTATGGACTAAAAGATTATTGAAATAAATCTATCAGAAACTAAACCATCGACTTTAAGATCAAATTCTTAAGCTATCACTACTATGTCACCTTCTTATCTCAGTCCCAATTTATTCAGTCATTCAAACAATTTTATCTTTCTATCTTCTAAAAGACGGTCATAAACTATTGTCATTAAAATGCTTCGGATTATTAAAATAATTCTCCACCCACACATGACAATGGGATGCCCTGATCCGATCACAAATCAGCGATTATTATTAAGCAATCAAGCATTTTAAATAATCATTATAAATTTAAGCGGCTTAAAAGCTGCATCGTCGTGGTCATCAATCAGAGCTATGGTGGTATAAATCTTTTACTTCAATCGGTTGTTCTATAGATTTACTGATTTGACGATTGACATTATTCTTTTAATAAACAGGTTATTAAAATATTTTTTATGTAAAAGCGATATAGTTTCAAAAAATATAGAGACAAAGTTATTGCGTAAAATAAGTGTCATGTATATAACTAATTGATCAGCCAAATAAAAACGTACCTGAAACTGAATGTTAAACAAAATAATACGATTGTTAACAGGTTTTCTTCCAAAGTATCTACTTCACGTCTAGATATCTATAACTACTAGAAAGAAAACAAAATGCATATTATCTATAATGCGTTCATTGAACACATTATTATGGAATCTATGGCTTGTATCTAATTACTTTGTCCTTTGCAAGTGCTGCCATCTATGATTTTTACGGTAAACTGCATAGTAAACATTCATTACATAAAAAATAAAAACTTATCGGTAACGTTATAAAAAGAAAAAAATATATATCTTTAATTTATAGAAATAAGTTATATAACACAGGCTTATATAGGCAGACATTTATAATTATTAGGGAAAAAACACATAATTTAGATATAGTAAAATAATATAAAGAAATACATTTGAAAATGTGACACGAAGACTCAAAGAAAAAACTGAGTCCATCTTGGTTCTTCCATTCAAAAAGTTATTCCATATCTCATTAGGATACTGAACAAAGTCAGGGCGGGTCGTTTATAAAGCATTACAATACACTGGGACTGTTGTACCGGAAAATTGAAATACACTACTTGGGTGATATGCATTCATATATTCATAGGAACACGTGTTGTGTGAATTCTATTATGCCCCACTGTGTGATGGTGACGCGAAGGAACAATGAAATAGAACCTAGTGATGTTTACTGATATATAATATCAAAAAAGAATAAGTCAAACAATAGAAATGCCTTTCGATGAACAATAGATAATTATATGTTACCAAAGAGTCACACAGTTTTGGGATGAGACCGACATGTTGTGACTTGTATTTGTAAGAAAATAATAAGCATGGCAAATTAATCGTTTCCGTGTCATTGTTATTCTGTTGATATTATATTATCTTTTCTGAATGAATTTATCTTATTTTATTCTGAACTTTATCTTATTTATGTGGTTGATTAATTGTTTATTCCTTTTTAATCATCATTATCATTAATTTGCTCTTACTAACGGTTTCCCGGTTGACGTTTGTCCTAAATCCCGCTAATACAATTATTTTGGATGGCAAGGCGTAACCCTAGAAAAGTAGTATTTCGTTCGCAATTAAAAAATTGTTTTGTTAACATTATAATAAATATTCTTATACCCTTATATACCTTAACGTCTTATTTATCCATTGAATCGTTCAATAAGGTTGATTCTCCTTTGAACCGACTTTACGTAACCCACGAGGCGTAGCATTAATGCAGTACGTTATTAACGCTATCACGTTGATTGATGCTTAAGCGTAACCTAATTCCAGCCACTAGCTGTAACTACAGACTTCGGTTGTATTTGTGTTGGCACAGTTTGTACTACTTTTGCATCTGTCTGTGATTATAGCTCAAGACAGGGTTTAGTTTTGAATCTGTCTGAGAATATTGTTAAACTGAAGATATTTCTGAATAAATTGTAACCTATTTACTTTATAAGTTTTAATTATTTGATCAGCTAGTATTTCAAACGTAAATAGCTTCATTGATTATAATAATTCTACTACTCGATTTAACTAATAACACAAACGTATAATGGATATATCATTATCATCATCATCATCATCTCTATTAACGTTCCCACTGCTGGGACACAGGGACTTAACTCTTAGCGAGTGAGATTAGACCTTCATTCACCACGCTGGCCAAGTGCGGGTTAGTGAATTTCACATGTCCTTTTTAAGTTCTCACATCATGCCGTGTTTCCTCACGATGTTTGCATTCACCGTTAAAGCACGTGTTTAAAGCGCACATAAATTTATCAAGAAGAAAAATCCAGAGGTGCATGGCGGGGTTTGAACTCACGACCTTTGGAATTAAAGTCGATTTTCCTCCCACTTAGCCAACTCGGCTTTTTTGCTATGAATGGATATATATATGACAATACAAAATTAACCAATTATCTAATAAATTAGTAGCGCATATGAAGTAAATTTTATTTCGACATACAACCAAAATTGTGTTATAAATTTTACATGGAAAGCTGTGTATACTCGTAATTGCTGAATATTATCGTCAACCACACAATATATAATGAGCTGGTGATTTAATTAACCATAAGGTTTCGATCATTGATGATGATGAAAATTCGTTAATAACGTGTAACGACCACCGGAACAAATTCGTAGATGAAAGCTATTATGAACTTTCCGCTTTATAATACCAATCTACTGACAATAAAACGTTTATTGAGTAAAATTTCTTAGTTCATAAGTTCGTTAGGATTTACAATTGCTAGATATTAACTGCGCATTGTTTGGTCATAGTTTGTATGCCTTTTAAACTCTTACTTATCAAAATTGTTATTAGAGGTAGGATAACAAAGATTTATTATGAACAAACATCTTAATGAACTTGAGATTAAAATTAATTGTAAGGAGATTATTGGTGTAGATGTCATTATAAAACGAGTTTCCATCAGATTAGACAGTTATTTTTATCCTATTAGGAATACAGCAATAACTTACGAAAATAGATGACAAGCTAGCAATAGCGGAATTGCAAAAGCTTGTCGTCAAAACAGCTAAAAATACTGACATCAATCGCGAATAGGCTCGAAATGGAGCCGAACTAAAAGTAGCTTCGGTAGATTTATTTCCGGTTCCGGTAAGTGCTATAAAACGAACATAAAAAACTGTATATATATTATATAAGACAATATTCTGCTAAAAGTTAGTAGTTAGTCGAAGTTGAATTTGATTAATAGCTCTTGCTTTAGGTAGTATGATCTATGTTAGTACTAGCATTAAAATTCAATTCAACAGATTTTTTATAATCCACTGATAAATTGGTAATAAATAGATGGTGTTTAGAGATCTTATATAATAAAATTGAATACATCATTTATAAAATAGCTCGATATTGAAGTTCTTTATCATCTTTAATAATTTCCATCATACTTTGAATAAGAAACAATGAATGATTATATCGACGCAAAACGCAAGGACAGGAATCGTTGTCAAATAAAAAACTACTAGAAATCCTTCAATAATGTCAACGGTAATAAGATTTCCGAATGATCCATTTATCCATTTGGTAGCGCGGTACCCTAATTCCAGGTCCTTTAAAACCAATTTGTCCAAATTTTACGACCGCGGTTAACGCATCAAACAATGAACGCAAGTATTGCTTTTTATATCGTTTCAAGTTTGATCGTTTACCTTCCCATAACTCTTTTATTGGCCGTAAACTTGTAGGCTTTTTTGCCTCTAATTACAAATTGTGTAGGGTCCGTCGCGGGCCAATACTCACAATACTCATGTAATGTAATATTGTAGGCAATTTGGGTGTGTTTTTGTTCCTGATGACATTGTGTTTCTGGGAAGTAGTTGTTTGTTCAGGCCACGTGGGAGTTCCCTTGTCTCTGGATGCATGTGTCGACCTCGGGTGAAATTAACCGGAAACTTTGGGGGGAAATAGTTAAGATTCCGAGCAGGTCTGCTGCAGTCACTCAGAAAGTTAAACATGCTGCTTGTAGCATGTGTCGTTTAAAATAACAGTGGGATTGGAACTCCGAGCGTCGGAATTTTAAACTTATTTGTTGGACTTCCCGCTTAGTTCGCATGTTGGTTTAATGAATGAGTGGAACTTTCAACGGAACATTCGTTTTATGAGGAATATTAAATGAGATTTTATTGAAAGCTGTTCTTTGTTGACTATCGTAGTAAATTGGTAAACAATATTATTTCGACAAAATTATATAGCTACCTTGTCAAACAATAGATAATAAACTAATGTGTTGGAGAGCGGATTTTGCGTGTTATTAAGGAATAGATAAGGCATATTATTATTATTACAGGTAATTAATTGCATATTTTGGTGTGAAAGTAAATGTTAATCTCTGTGGGAACGAAAATATATGATGAAATGTATTAATTCATACCGAACCGTTATATTTATTTAATTTATAGAAGAAACCAAAAATAACCATATATAATAATATCAAACTATCAAGATTTCGTCAAACTTACTGAAGTTTACAAATGTAAAGATAGTACGTCTATGTTAATTAAGATAAAATGTAAATCCATTACGGAACTATGCATATTATCAGTACAGCAAGCCGATCCTACGAAGACTAATCTAAATAAGGCTGAGGAAGTAAGTTCCATCTCAAGAAAACTTTGATAAAAACAGCGCAAGAACTTGCATTACAGACTAGATCAACTTATAAAAATGCAAAAAGAACCAGTAAAAACTCAATGAATAAAATATTAAAGTACAAACATAAAGCGAACGTGCAACCAGTTTGAAGCCAGTAGCTGACAATGTAATCGATAAACTCATCCAATTTAAAAAGTAAAAACAGGATAGGATTAAACAACAATAGCTGGATGATAGTGCAGTGAGTCGCCTGTTTAACCGATAAAACGACAAAAACTTGCTCGTTTTCGATGCTAAGGGTTCTTGTGAATAATACAGGTGAGTATTTAAAACTTGTCACTTTAATTTTTTTAAATGACCGTGTTTATTACAATAATAAGAGCAAACTTAGTACGATTTTGAGGTTTTCGCGTTTTTTATACGTTCGTTTTAAGTTTTGTAAATGAAATAGATTGAATTTAACTTTGCTTTTTCAAGATTTATATTTTAATAACTATTTAAATATCGCAGTAAATGCTTCCTATCAAAACTCAGACAGAAGTTGTTATAATAATGAAATAGGTCTTATGACCATGTATTATGGTCCTATAATAATAGAATAATACAAAATATACATATAATACCATTATACATGTCTAATATACATTTACTAAACACTTTTCTTTAGATAAGCTTAGTAAATGGTCTTAAAGTACCTAATAAAACATATAAGTAGGTACTTACACTTGTAGGTATATTGTAACGTTAAACAGTATACTACTAAATTATATTATTATAATACTATTGATAATGTTTATAGAGTCAAATCAGAATAACACATTAAATCAATCATAATTTTAAATGCATTACGTGAAAAAAGGGGAAGTCAACAGCCATTGTCATATATCTTGTATTGTAAGTACAACTTATAAATTTTAAAAGACACTCGTGAGAATAAACATGTGACAGTTACCTGTTAGGAAAGAAAGAAAATTTATTAAATTATTTCAACCCCCTTCAAGTTTTGCAAAGATTCGGCAATATCAATAAAGCGAACATAGACGAAGAACTAAAGTGCCAACATAAGGGTTCTTTAACAGATCCCCAAAAAAACGAATAAAGATGAGAGAAATGTAAATTACGTAAAAACTCAATACAGTTGGGTGGGTCTTTTGATAGTATAATGTAGGTTCGTGCTTCGGGTGTAGTCGGCCGGCTCTCCCGGGTGGTCCGTCGCACTATTTAAATACCTTTTTCTATTATTTGCCATCCACGATTTATGTGTATTTAACATGAAGGTGTTGGACAACAGACGTGATTTGTTGGGTTATGGGCTATCTATTTCTGTCGTAAAAATATTATGACCATTCTGTGTTTGCCTTTGATGATATTGAGGGTCAATAGGTCAAGTTGGCTTCTAGTGTTAGGTTTTCCTTAATTAGTCATACTGATTCGTTAGAAGTTTAGACAAATAGGAATATTACGCCTAACGTCCTTCACAAGAATGTAATCATTGTGGTTAATAAAACACATTGGTATTCATATTCACGTATTATTAGAAGATAACTCATAAGAAGCATAAATATTTCCTATAACGTGTTTTTTAAATTAGAATCTTAGCAAAACAAAAGCTTTGAAAAGAATGTCGTTTTTAAATATTTCCTAGCCCTAACTTAATTTCCTTCGAAAACACTCGCATGAAATGTTGTCACTGCATAAACAGTTCACAAAATAAATGTTCCGTGACTTTTTCTTGAGAATTTTCATAAAGTCGAATCACGCAACACTGCACCATATTCACGGTCGCACCCCGGCGAGCAAATCGATCTCGCTCCCTTTAACTGGACAAATTATCATAAATTCAACCGTTTACTCCTAGTTAGTCCTCGTTACAAGCAATCTCAACAAAATAAAATAAAGTTGTTGAATTTGTTGATTCACAGGAATCATTAGCGTTATCTGTATCTCGACAGGAATTCTCGGAAGTTTGGAATATTTGTGAATGCACAACATTTTACTCTCAACTCCCAATTACGAAAGTTCTGCCTGATAAAGTGGAACTTGTGTATTCGTAAAAACGAAATCTCGCAATTTTTGTTATTGTACTTCCAGTAATATTAATATATAACTGTATTTTTTAATTAAGTTCTATGTTTCAATGAATATCTTCTTTTTTTAGTTCCTGTTTAAATAATACCAATGACCTTATTCTTGTTAGTTAATGTAATGACTTGCTATTTTATACATAGCTTTGTTTTTAATAAAATTTATCACCTCATATAAAAATAACTTAAAAAAAATCGAGCTTTAGTTCTTATGTTGCAATCCTACTCTAAAACAGATTTTATAAAATAAATTTTTAACACATGTAAAAAACTTTACTATGTAAGTACTTATCTAATGAAAAAAATACTGCAAGGACAGCGTCCAATAAGAAAACTTACGACCCAATTTCCCGAATTTCTTCAGATCAATAAATTTCTCTCACAATAAAAATATTGTTTGCGATGTATCTTTGAGTGTCAGGTTCACTGACTCTGTTTATTGTTGGTTTGCGGATTCTATTAGAAACGATTCAGTTTTCAACGTCGACGTGTGTATCTTGAACTTTACGAGTGCCACTAAATTTACGTTCTTTGATGGTTCTTTTGTATTGTTTGGTTCTTATTTAGCGTTGGTGTCAACTTGGACGTTATTTTTATGTGTAGTGGTTTCTATTTCCTGATGAAGTTTAAAGCTTTACTCGGGCTTAATTTTCAAGTTCTTAGATTTTTATGAAGTGGTTCTCTCTTTTGCAGTTTTATTTTACAACAAATTGAATCGGATCAAGCGAATTTAAAAGCTTAATGGAAGCATTCCACTAAAACCGATATATAGATATATAGCTAAAATGTAACGCAAAATGCATTATCCCCTGAAAATAAATTAACGTTGGGGACGGTACCGCAGAACCGCTGAAAATATCGAAACAGCCGACGCACGTCCCATTAAATGCGGGAACAGCCTCCACTAACCACAAACCGACGAGCCAATTTGATTACCGCACAATTTCACAACACCAAATACCATAAACACTTACGTTGATCGAAGAAACAGCGATCCAGACCATTCATAACGCAGTACACAACGTCATACTGCACTCAAGATCACTTATTTATTGCGTTCACTACTCACAAGGGACGACACACTCAAAACAAATCACAGCGTTTGGGTTCTCACTACGGGCACAACACAACGTCAGGGCGGTTGCAGGTCGACGTGAAGGGTCCTAGTTCCGTGTTGCCGGTGCGGCGGTCGGCGCGCGACTGGCGTGCGCGGTGCGCGCACCCGCCGCGGGGTGGAGGGGGGTGCGTGCGGTCGGAATTCGCTTCCCACGTGCTATACATGTACCTCTCTTTCTTGCAGGACGGGTTGGCTTTTTGAAAGCACGAAAGCTCCGTCCATGCATCGATATGCCGCGGGCGACGTTTAGCTGTAACCTTGTTTATATGCAGTGCAGCTAATAATACCGCGCGAATAACATTGGGCGCGCGTTTGTTGTTGTTTTTGTTGTTTTATTTGCTAAGTAGCGTTAAGTGGTGGTGTAGCTTCGGAGTTTCCGATACATTTGTTACGTTCTGTCACTTCCTGTTCGTTGTGCCTTTGATTTAGTTTACATCCTCTTTATTAAGACGTATCATGATTCATCATTATTTATGCACTTTACACATTATTAATGGCTTTTAGAACGAAATTTTAATTTATTGTCAATGTTCCAACCCCCTACTAAAAACTTAAAAGTTTTTTAGGAGTACTTATTGTATTAAAGAGTATTTTATATGTTAAACATTTATCTAGTTCAACATAAAAAAGAGTTGACTAACTGCCCTATTGCCATAAAATATAGGTACCCTATAAAATAGGGATAGTCAGATTAAAATCACTAGAATTATCACAGAAAGAAATTTGAATCTGAAAACTATAAGTAAAAGATTTAAAATTATTATAAGACCAAATGTAAATTGGACCAAATATTGGTAAAATATCAGTTTTCATCACACTTAGCAAAAGCAAACCAATAAATGCATCGATCAAAATCCACCAAAGACAGAATTTACTAGAAAGCACTACCTGCATTTTACACTCAGAGTAAAATTCTAATATTGAGACATAAAATCGCACATTCTGTCTGTCTGGCTGCAAATGACGCCCAATCACTCGTCTTTATACTTTCAACAGACGTCTGCATAACTCGATAATCACGAAAGATCGACGGCCAAACAGGAAAGCGTTTTATCTCTCATAGAAGCTTTTATTGCTTATTTATTTTTATATAGGGTTTCGCGCACTATCTCTTATAGAAAGCACTTTACTATTGGAAAACGAAAAAATAAAAAACTTTTTTGATAGGCTTACAAACTCTTTTGAACATAATTCGTTGTTATTGCAGAATTCAGTATGTATTTAAATTTATTGATTTACATTGTTGGATTTTTTTGATTTAGATTATTTCTGGAATTGAAACAGGATTACAGGTAAAAAACCCATTAAACAAATGTATGATAATTATAATCATGGTGTTTCATTAATGTTTATCTTGAGTACATTTAGTTAAATCTGTCCACGGATTTGAAATAAGAATTTTTCGTTCAAATTAGTTATGGGCCCAGTCGACTAGAGAAAAGTAATAAATTAAATGCATCAGGTCGACCGGCCCGTTTTTGGCGACCGTGCCGGTTTTTTTTGCGGGCCCAGTCTACTAAATAGCCGTATTTAGGTAGTACCTTATTCGTACTTTTAGTGTACAATCATGACAGTTTATTTTATAAATGTCTTTTATCAAATATTTCAATCAAGAAACTTTTTAAATTATTATGGTTTTTAACAATATTATGATTTAAAACAGAAAACTCAAAAACCGTCAAATCATGGTATGTTACCCGTTTTAAATCATAATACAAACAAGAAAGTTTTCTAAAAGCAACACAAAGTGCGTAGAAAGTAATAAAACTTACTCCCCTGTCTACATCACTGACCAAAGATAAAATATTCGATAACACCACCCAAAGTTCAAGGGATTAACCAGAAAATAGAACAAAAACTTAATGTGTTCTATTTCGGTGGTCGCCGCTATCTCCGTCACTCGACATAGGGTTTTTAAACTTTTTAGTTTTAGTTTTACTACGGTTTAGTCATTGAGTCAGCGATGACGGGTTAGTAGTGACGGGTTAAATGTAAATGAGACAGATTTAGGGGGAAAAAGATAATGTCTTCGTGATTTATGAGCTTAAGTATAGGTGATTTTAGTTTTAAATTCACTGAGGCGTTACAAATATGAAAAATAAGAAACTGTCCTTTAAGGTTTGATGGTTTTTAGAAATAATAAATTTAAATCAAATTTGAATACTCAAACCAAATCTCTGTTCTTTTTTCTTCAAATTCGACGTTGCGAGTAAGACTTAGCAATATTTTAATTTAGTATCATATAAGTTACTAAGCTAGAATAAATGAAATATTATAAAGATAGAAATCGCACTTTATTTAGGACATTTCAAATATTACATAATTACAAAAAAATAATTTGGCACTTCCAGGCACAGGCAGCGTTTCAAAAAAAGAGTCAGAATAATTAACGTAGTTGTTTTTGGATCAAAAAGATTGAAAGAGATTGTTACAATACATTGTACAAGGCTCGTCCCCTTCTTGTAAACACGCAACATTGTAGTTGCTAATAGATGGCGCCAGGTGTCTAAACTGGTTTGTCTTATCAGCCTTTTCGTACTGTATTTCTTTGTAACTTCGTTCATGGTTTCTTTATTGTTGACATATTTTACACTTGTTCTTGTTCAATTCTAATAAGTTTATAATAAACACACAGTAAAGATGTGAAAAGACACCGAGAAGTCGATAAGACCTAAGTATTTAAAATTTAATTATCAAAACATACTGTTTATGCGATAATTGTCTATGAAATTGTAACAATTATAATATTTGTCATTTTTTCTCATAAAACTTCTTGACAGTCTTACTATCAAAGTCTTGATTGAGAATTTTAGATTTAGTTACTGAACTGAAAATTGATATTTATTTATTTATTTATTTAATCACCACGGCTTACACCAATTACAGTAATTAATAAGACACAATTATACAAATTAAAACAAACACCATAAAGGCATTGATTCAAACAAAACAAACTATTTCCTAATAAATAACAATGAATTCATTTAAAACGTAATAAGATATAAATAAAAATTATAATAATAATAATAGTTAAGTATTACAATAAATGTCACTTTAAAACAAATCAATAATTAAACAATACATTATTATGTCAATCTACACAAATAAAATACATGTCACTCTATCTCACAGTGCCTAAGGCATGTCATCATTAATTTAGTCCATTTATCATAAAATATGTCACAGTCCGGATTTGTTTTGATATTGAATTAGATTGTTGAAAAAAAATACTTTGGAAAAACAAATCACTTTGTTTAATTTCATTCCATTAGTACAGATTGTTAATCATATACATATATCATCATCATTATAATTATTGTTTTTGCCGTGGACATATGCGATAGTTTTCACCGGACATTTCGATATAATGCGGCCTACATCCATCAAATTATAAGTACGTATTTGAACGTATTTTTAAATTGTAAAGCAACTTTAATTAAAATAAAACACATCAAGTTATCAAATTTCAGTTTTAGCGCAATTTTCAAGTAAAGCACCATTAATTTTAATAAGCAGATTTAAAATTAATGGTATTTTCTTAAAGCTCACATTAAAATTCGTCTATAAATTATAGAATGACGTCACGAGGTTAAAATCCTCGAACTCAAGTTTCATCTCCCCCGTGACTGCAAAACCACTTCGTACCCATTAGAATACGTTGAGTGTAAAATACATTACTCCAGTCTAATCCAATAAATAAACAGAGGGCTAGTGATTAAGGGTTGACTAAGCGCTGAACTTTTGAGTGTTTATGTCACTTAAAAAAAGGTTTTGAGGCTAACAAGTATTATCTATGAAAACAATATTCTTTGATATTGATAATAAAATTTATTTTAGCTGCGCGTTATGATATCCAATTTCAAAACTTTAAATATTATTGAATTCAATAAGTAATAATATTTAGCGTGCATCCCATGTACCATTTAGTTCAATAGAATTTAATCACATTCATATAGCATATTATCAGATCCGATAATATCAGAGTACTCGATTAGGAGAAATTAATAATTGTTATAATTGAAAACGTAGTTTAAAACTTGAATATAAATATTTTAAATGCAAATTATGAACAAAAGCTTAAATAGTTTTATTGTCCTTGAAACAACTAAACGTATAAATTACCATTTCAAACCACACACACATGACACATTATACCATTTCAATTTAACTTACGAATGTTACGAAAACAAAATTTACACAATAACTTAACCCGTAACCAGCATAACTTAAAACTTTAACTTTATAACCCAGCACTTAGACGAAATCTCGTAACTTTTACAATTCACTTGTAGTTTAAAGGTATTTCAAGTTGTTTGAGGTTTTTAATTATCATTTGAGCAATTTGTTTTATTGCTGTTATTTTATATAAATGGTCACATTAATAAAGCTTAGTGGTTTAATTGTAGGGTTAACTAATTTTACCATGGCTTAGTTGGTGCGACCACACTAATCATACTAATGTTATTTATTTAGTTGAATGTTTTAGTGGGTGTGTTTGTGTATGTAACTACTACTGAAATAGATAAATGGATTTAGTTGAAAATGGCAATTTTTGATGGGTTGCTTTAATTCCGAAATGTTTTTTTCTTGTCCTCCGGGTGGTGCTTAGAACAGTCTCTGGTGGGAGGCTTCGGCCGCGGCTTGTCACCACCCTCCGGGCTGGGCCAGTGCGTGAAGCGATTTTTTCGTGTTTCGTAATGTGGCCCGGAGAAGCCATCTACCTTCTAGGTCTTCATGCCCAATCTTAGACCACATCGTCACTTTATATCAGGTGAGATTGTGGTAAAAAAAGCCTATCCAGCATACAAAAAATATTTATATTTTTCTTGTTTAAAAAATTAAGATTCGGGAAAATTAACACATTGTTTCACTATGCTTAAGTTTTGTGAAATGTATAAAAAATATTTAAAAAATGCCTTTAGTGAAGTCCTCGACTAAAGAAAGACTTCATAATTTTGATCGCTACTAAACTTGTATTTGTGTCTATCTCTTATAGAAATCCCTATATCACTACACGTAAAGCAGATTATCGGTCCTTATATGCCAAAAACTTCTCGAATGAAACCCGTGTATCAACTCAGTTAAGGAACTCCAAAACTTAATGTACTAGTGTCTCGGTCCCAGCTTGTTCATGGTGATTGCAATTCCGCGGAAAGTTATCAAACTGTCGGTTATATACAGACTGTACTTCGGAGGAGGTGCCAATGCACTATAATATGGGCTAGTACCGTTGTCAAAAATACCATCGGGCAAATAAATTGGTTACGGTAGGGTTTCATAACTCATCATCCTATTCATGCGCGGAATTGAATTATTAAAAAAATTCTAGCTACACTTAATTAACTGAAGTATTAGTATTTATGGCAGAGCGAGATTCCTCTAACACAGGTATTTTTTTACTTAAAAGAGGATCTCAAACCTTATTACGGTAAACTGTATTTTTGAATTTGTATTTGTATCATCATCATCTTTAGCCTGGTTTAGTCCACTACTAGGCATAGGTCTCCCAAAGTTCGTGCCATTCACGACGGTCCTGTTCTGTGCCCTAAACACCCTTACCCTCACGACCCTTCTACTCACGACGTGCAACGAGTACTACCTGAGGGTTAAAATTCTATATTTATATTATAAAGCTGCAAAGTTTGTTTGAACGAACTAACCTCAGGAACTACTCGGCCGATTTGAATATTCCTCTCTCTGTAAGATAGCCTATTTATCGAAAAAAGCTATAGGGGAATTTTTACCGCGAGAAAATATGTCGTTCTTAAGGGAATATCCATAAAACAGAGGCAACGTCGTGGTGTGAAAAGCTAGCCTTGATACAACATGGTTGCAAGTAAAAAAAATAATGATACCACCGGCTAGGTTGATGAATTTGTTAAAAATATATACAACATTGTCCCAGTCTCTATCCCGTAAAAAAAACTTCATCTGTTATGTATTTAGGGCACAAACATGCAAATGGAGAGAACGCACCGTGTACTCCAATATTTACCAGAGAAATACAATCCGAAACGAAGGTCTCGTGTGTGTTTTTTTCTATATTTTGTCAACATTCAACCACCACGTTAACATGTGCTTAGAATAATGTTGTAATTAGCATAATGACTACATATAAAAATACTGGACACTGTATTTAAGTTTTGGAGTGGTAACGTCTTAATTTTCGTTTACAAGAAAATACAATTGGTTACAGAATGGTTACAATTTCATTAAATAATCTGGAATAATTATTTTTTTTACTAAGGTACCTGATTGCTGGCCCGTATTAAACTGATATTGATGATATTGTACCCCTAGATACCTAAATGGGGTTTCATATTAACTATTAAATATTTCCTATGCGAAAACATTTGTTGCGTAGTTTAATATATGGGAAAATATATTAACGTTAGAATATATAAATGCCACCAAATATTGCTGTCCGTATAAAGCTATTTTTTTGGAACACGTACTAAAATTGTCTGGTCAGGTAAATGAATTATAATTTTTAGTGATCTACGATTATTGTCTAAAAGATTCAATATAAGAAACAACGTGCAAGATATTTGCATGATAGTCATCAGCACATAGAAGGAGCGTGTGTTGCGAGCCGGCGTAACGTTCTAACCCCACACATTAGAGCAATAAACTTGACAATAACTTAATTCTAGCTATGAAGGGCCATCCCCCGTGCCTCTCACATCTGGGGATGACAATGCCACAGTCGCGGGGATATGGCTGGTTCTCTGTTGGAAATAAATATGAACTATTTAAAGTTGCAAATTAATATGAGATTGTTAGATAACTTTGATAGTAATTTGAAATTTGGAATTCGAATATCTTCACGATTTATTAGTTATCCGGTTAAAAAAACTGTCACTAAGAAGGCCTGTCACTAAACGGTGAATATCTTTATCTCCTACTCTAGCTGAAATACTGATAGTTAGTAGTTAGATTATAACACATAGGCCTTGATATATTAATTATGGAAATAAATCTTCATTGCAACGACATTGTGATTTTGTACATTACCAAAGAATCCGGTAATAAAAATCTTGACAGTATCAACGCATTCGATTAGGTTCCGATTGTGAATCAGACCGGCAAACTCAGTTTAGATGTGTTCACAAGAGGACGTAAAAAGATTCTAAAAATCACATAAAAAATACCTCGATTCCAAATACTTAATTCTCTAAAAACTTAATTAAAATTCATCCGTTCTGGAGCTATGATGCCACAGACATACTAACAGACAATTCAAACTTGTAGAACCCTCTTTTTCGGTAGGGGGTCAATAATACACTTTATACAGAGCTACAATTAACATAAAACTAACACAGGACACTAAGCAGTCAATGGGTCTCATCTTTTAGCCTCTGCTACCAATAAATAGTTGATATAAAAAATAGACAAAAAGGGAGTAAAGCCAAAAATGTACCAGCGGCACGCACCCTCCGATCAGGACACTGACAATGGTAACTCGAACGTAATCAGAACTATCGATCGCGAGCTCGCGGGGCGCAGTCCTAAACTAACAAGACGGATAAGGAGTTTAATTTTCTATGACGACGCTTTTATCTTAGTCGGGGGTGTGGTGGAAACGGATGAAAATGCCGATTTGAACGCAATTGACTTTGAATTGGAGAAATTAACGAGTTGTTGAGTAAGAAGTCTTCGGTAGTAGAAAGATTTCTTGCTTTATTGGTATCTATAGAACAGTCAAAGTCAACAGCAAAAGAAACTGATGAGTGAAGTGATGAGAAACTGATAGAGTTATTAAGATTATTTTCTTTTGACCGATTAAAACTTCATTTGATATTGACACTTTTGTTTGAGTTGTTACATCTTCACGCCACACTAGATATTGTTTTGAAACTTTGATTTTGATCACTTACTTTTGCTGTTGGCTGTACAAGTAAAATTTTAACAGACATCTAGAAAAGTCTAGTGTGTAAAGAGGTTAGACATAAGAACTTGTAAAAATACTCCCTACATAATGCCACCCAATGAGATGGTTGCGCCCGTGAGTTCAAGGTAGTGCAGGTTTCATAGAAAAAACTATTTTTTTATAATATTGGTTGTTGTGTGGTGGTTGGGTAAGAAGGAAGTCTTCCGTAGTGGAAACTTTAGTTTAATTGGTGTCGTTAGTACAGGCTTAGTAAATTAAATTTCAACAAAAAATAGCCATATTCTAGTTTATAATTTTATATATTAGAATATTTTAGTAGACACAAGTTATTTCCAGAGGTTTAAACTTGAAACAATCATAAGAAAAACTTTAAAGTTTCGTGCAAAAATTGTTTTTCGTGTTTGCGTATTTGCACCTTTTGTAAGAAGCAACTTCAATAAAATTTGTTTCCATACCATTCTGAATACTTGTCATCGAAGTCGGAAATATCGAATATTACGTTACTAAAATGTAAAAAGTGAGAATATTGGTATCAGGCGGGCGTAGCGACATCTGCCGACATGACGTGATTGGCTTCGTCGTAAAATTTACAGTATTAATATTTTGAGACGTGATTTCGTTGAAAATAGGAACGTCTATTGCAAGGCTACCTCATCTGAGGCTAAGGTTTTTGGAATTGTCAAAGCCGCGTCAACTTTGTTAAACACTGTTTATTTTTATTGGATATAAGACACTAAAATACAGCTGATTTGTATTAACGCTCTGTGAAAGAGTGCATAAAGTCACTTTTAGCTTATAGTTAATTTTTTCATTATAACATGATAATACACTTTATTTTGTTCAATTCTAATTGGTCTATAATAGACACACAGAAAATATAGCAAAAAATAAGCCAAGACTTTCTTTATAAAATGCAACATAATCATTGAGCTGCTGCATAGTGACATTGTCAATTTATTAATAACTTTTATCGAGGAAAATAGGTATTTTCGTTTAATCAAAAATATATACTTATGCTTAATATTAAATAGTTTGTCTCATTGTTACACACGCTGGAAGATAAAAATGCTGACCTGAAATTCATAAATATTTTGCTTTTGGATAGCCCTTTTGTCTAAAAAGCCTATAAGTTTAAGTCTATTTTGCGAAAAAACTCTACTTTTTATTACTTACACTGTGTATAAGAGGCGCAGTCGGTAGTTTTCATAAAATCAGTGAGAGTGGTACCTGTAACAAAATAAAACTTAATTATAATGTGTTAACCAAAAATAGTTTACTAAAAAGTTTAGGTTGCCAAAAAATAAGAGATAGGTTGAAAAGTAGTATAAAAATATGAATTCTTATTGCTTGTCCAATATTTTGAAAGAAATTAAATAAAAACGTCAAGATCCCATGAGAAAACGACAAAAACAGAGTAATCGCTTATAAATAAATCATTTGCTACGAGTAGAACAATTGCAATCGTAAAGTTTAATTGACCGAAGTTTTTCGCAGCTGGGGAACTTGTAAATGGATCTAAAACTATTGTAATAAGAATTAATGAGGTTCGTGTGAATGATCGACTATTTATTATATCGAGGTATTTATTTATATGTTGTTACTTGGTGGGTATTTTCTGTATTATATTAATACAAGCAACTAATCAATCAATCACTGCAGGGAAAAGGCATCTAGCTTTGTCAGATGTTAACGCAAACTAGTTTTTAGATAACTTTATCTCTCCACCGTTAAGATTGATATTCATGGATATATATATATATATATATATATATATATATATATATATATATTGACATGGATAGTAATTTTGCTCGTGGTCCGAAAACCTTGGCTTGCGGAGAGAATCGACCCATTCAAAAAAAGCTGTCGTTTCATACCATAGTCCGAACATCTCAATATATTGATTAGAGAAAATATGTTTGTAAAGTTTTAAGAACATACCTTTAGATAAACCTGACCTGTAACCTTTGTTATCAATCAATAATCTTAAAATGATAAAAGATCCTTTATAAATATTCTCACAGGCTAACATAATAGGTGAAAAGCGAAAACCCTGCACTAAATAGATGAAAATTATTCTCCATAATTTCAAACACAAGCTTCTAATCAAATAAAATGAAATCGAACAAGTTGAAAAGCACTTTTAGTTTTAAAAATCGCTCTAACCCAGCCCAAGTTACAAACAATATCGACTAATTATTCTAATAGAAGTTGAACGGCATTCGAGTTATTTTGCCAATAACTGCATAGTGTTCAAACTTCGTTAAACTAAAACCAGAGAAGAGAGGCGTATGAGGTTAGTATGCGCAATATCGTGATATGAACAAAAATAATACTCAAATCAAATTATCATTTATTTGCAGAATACACTATTACAAACCCGTCAAGATCTTATAAACCAGTAAATATTATATACAATGTCAAAAACGGTTAATAAAATATAAGTAATTACACTCTCTCTTAATTTTGTTTTCAAAAATTTTAGGAAACGTTTTTTTAAACCTAATTAAGGTGAAAGTGTAAATTATTTAAAATAATATAATTTAGTTGAAGTTGCTCAAAAAAGTCAACTTAAACAAGATGAAGACAACATTTCATTGTAAATTCACAACTCACAGTTAAGTTCTCTCCAGTTTAAGTTACATTTCTCAAAACATACCAGAATTTGTGACAAGTTTTGTATATTTTAACTATTCATTTTGTATATTTTCAGTAATTTTTTTTTTTTTAATATAGTATTTTTAACCAAAGTGGATATTTCAGATCAAAGTGGTCAGTACCACAAAATGCTAATTCCATAGTGAAGACTTCCCTTTGGCTATATGTATACTTCAATCAACGCGTCTAAGGAAGTTCACCTCCGCATTTTGATGGATGATAATCGATAATCGTAGTATGAGTAACTGATGTCTACTAAACATTTTTGAATGAATTTTGATAACAATGATGAGTCCGCGTAGCCTTATACACCCTAGTTCTGTTTTCTTCTATATTTCAATCAAATGATTAAATATATTAAAGTTTTTCGAAATTACACGTATCTATAAATATTCTAACTTTTAGGCTTCGCGCTCATTGAAGACAAGTCTTTTCAAACATTTAAGTCTCGACACAGACTTGTCGCCGACATTGTGCGCGGCTTCATCTATTCTGTAAGGCGGTAGTCAGTAGCAAATCAGTTTTGTCTTGGGTCAGCACGAAGCCTTAAGTTTTTTTTCCCAAAATCTCTTTTCAAAATAGTTATATCATACATATCAACGGTCTATCTATTATTTATTTATTTATTAAAAAAGTTAAGTTAGACCCAAAATCAAACCATGTTCATCTTAAATTAAAACATCTGAAAACCGTTAAGATTTTGTATAGAATGATAATTTCATTCCTCATAACTTATAGGGACTCATATATTGTAACCATTGTCTTATTTTACTTGGAGATGGTGAAAAGCCCTTAAATTATATAAAGCATTCCGGCATTTAATCCGCGCTCTCTTATTCACACTCTGCAAACACATTAAAGGCAACTTGGAGCAACCTTTAGTTCCATGATAAGATATTAGAAGTTATATGTAATGGCTTCATGGAGTCAGGACAAAGTCAATTGTTTATTCAGCTTGTACTAAAAGAGCACTTAGGATCGTTATGGGAGCCACGCCGCATAATTGCTTAGAAGTTAAAAATGTTTGATAATACACTTTACTCAACAAAAGAAATAGGTACCAGTGTTTAAATGTTTCTTTTTTTTATTATTTAAATACTTTATTTGAACAAAAAACTTTGTACAAAAAGGTGGGCTTAATGCCTAGGCATTTTCTACCTGCCAACCTGTATTGGTTGCTAACATTGTTGGCGTGCTGTTATACAGTAATAATATATTGAAAGTATTTCCAAAATAAAAATTTAGTTTACGAATTATAAATAAAAACAATATAAAAATAACAATTAAAAATCAAAATACTGAAAATACTGAAAGTACCGAACAAAATTGGTATGAAATCATGTGTCGAATGCTATTGATCCTGTCGTTTCAAATAGTGTTCCTTTAGGGAGCGTTTAAAAGTCTCTTTGGAATCTAACTTACGCAAATCCAGAAGTAAGTCGTTCCACAATCGAACAGCTACCACGGAGAATGAGTTGCCTAGATATGAAGTGTTATGTAGAGGGATAGAAGGAAGGAGATTATCAGAAGATCGGAGAGTTTTGTTGTGATTATCAGAGAGGAAGTGGAATCGGTCGGGGTTTTTTTGTAGCTTTATTGAAATTTAAGTGTTTTACTACATAAGTTGTAATCATATTTGAGTTCAATGGTTCAGATTTTCTTTGTAAAAAAAGCTGTTTATATTAGCGCTTTTTTAGGTCTTAATCTTTTAGTTTTCCGTCACTACCGATAATATTTCAAAATTTCAATTCGTGTCATTTTATTTTTTCCATTCTGCTCCTTCAAAAATACCCCAAGCTCAATCTTCACAAAGTAAATAATAATATAGGTTGAAATGCATAATAGCGGCAATTCACAACATGTTTAAACTAACTAAGATAACGTTATATGACTACAATTCAATCTTTCAATCCTTTACAAATAACATATAGGTTGAAATACATAATAGTGACAATTTATCATCATCATCTCCCTATTAACGTTCCCACTGCTGGGACACAGGGACATCACTCTTGGCGAGAGAGATTAGGCCTTAATTCACCACGCTGGCCAAGTGCGGGTAGGTGAATGTCACATGTCCTTCAAACTCTATAAATTTCTCAGAACATGCCGGTTTCCTCACGACATTTTCCTTCACCGTAAATGCAAGTGTTTCAAACGCACATACATTTTTCAATAAGAAAAATCCTAAGGTGCGGGGCGGGGTTTGAACCTACGACCTTCGGAATGAAAGTCGAGGCTGCTCCCACTTAGCCGACACGGCTTTCCGAGATGATCAATTGTTGTGGATATCTAAAAGTATTGTCTCGGTACACAATTTACAAATCTTTAACGCAACTTCCAAAAGATTTGAATATGCACTACTTTTGGTTAGAAAGACTGCGGCTGCGCCCTAGTGGTGTGATAAGCGAGGCGATTTTGTAAGTAGAAAGATTTCAGCTGAATATCTTCCAATCGCTATCTCGGAGTTTATGTCAATATTACCCTGTTATTTACCATTTTAATGAAGTAAACAGATAGCCCGGAGATAAAAAAACACCAAAAAATTACCATCAGCTATTTAAAACATATTTCACTATAACGTATTTGTCGTTAAGTATATATTTAGAAAACTAAAATTTACATTCTTCAAATAGACTGTAGAGCGAATCAGATAGGGATATTGTATAATGAATGCTAGATAAGTCATCATTTGACCGCAATCTCACCTGATGTAAAGTTACGATGTGGTCTAAGATGGGGCATGAAGACCTAGAAGGTAGATGCTTATGGAATATAATATAAAATTCTGGTGTATTTATAACCACCAAAAAAAAGAGGGGTGTTTTAATTTTCTGTCTGTCTCTGGCATCGTAGCTCCCAAAAGATCACTTTTGCGTCAGTGTTCTTAGATATAGTTGATGATAATCGGTTTAGTCGTTTTAAAAGTGAAAAGGGGTGAAACAGGGGAATAAAAACCGAACAACTGCAAATATACTCGAGTGATATACGCGATGCGATTTTATTTGATACCCAAATGAAATCGCATCGCGTGCACATTGCAAAATAATATGATTTTTTTACTTGATAGGAAACTAAGGTTTTGGAACCGCTTAAATTATGTTATTTATCAAATGGCAAAACAGCAACACAAAAAACTAACATTCTACAACCCCGCTACAGTTATACCTCATTATCTTGCTATTACTACTACCCGCCCTTCCATTCTCACTATCGCTATATCATTATCCCGCTAAGCCGCTAGCCCGCTATGCTTAGCTCAGTGTACTCAGTCTAAGCCTCTCGGCAACTCCTAGACAAACTTGCTCCGCACTGCGAATATGCATTTTCTTTCAAACACAAGTTTCCCGACTTGTTTTACATAATGCGAGTAACGGGTTAGATATGAAACTTGGTTTTGTTTTAGGGTTCTGTAAAATGCGAAGAAATGATATTTCAAATGTTTTGATGAAAATGTCGCATATTTGTTTATTCTATCGGCGTATAGGCCTTTTTAAATTTTATTAAAAGGTGTTTTTTATGTTGCAATTGTTGTTCTATCCCTACCAATTTTTTGTTGATTATATAATGAATTGATTAAATTACGTTTTTACTGAAGATATTTTAGAACTTTACAAATTACGTTATTGATCCACACAAATACCATGACTCCTTATCTTCCTTTATTGAAGGCTACTGTCTGGCCGCGCTTTAGGGCCGCCTTGCGTGCGCTGTGCGGTACCACTGAAAACCAGCGCTATAGGCAGCTCCCCTAGCGTCTACAGCATTTTGCTGAATGGAAACCGATTTACGTTTCAATATTTTTACTATAGTATTTTTGTTAAACTGCTTTTATATTAATTTTAATTGTATTGTGTGTTTATGACGTAAATGAAACTATTTCTATTCTAAACGAAAAACATTGCTCGATTAACGTTCTCTTGTTTTTTTTCTATAATTAGCTCTCTGATGCTACTTGATTAGTTTATAGTGTGAATCTTTAGCTGATGATATTCCTTAAAATAAATAATTACTTATTTCCCGTTACAATTTCATTATAATTGTAAACGCTCTTTCGAATTTCAATTCTATATAACTGTATCATCATTTCTGTTTGAGCAAGTTGTTGATTTTCCTCTGCAAATACTTCCGATACGAGTTTCATGATTGCAATGATTTTAATGAGTACAAATTCTTATGAGTGATTTATCGATACGGACTTCTGTTGGTTAAATGTAAACCTATATTATGATGCTTTGTTTAAATAGCAAAACCAAATAACATGATTTATTTTATAAATTCTCCAAAAAAATATTTGTTGTGGTGAGAAATTAAGCAAAGGAATATGCCTAATCATAAAGTTTTGTTAAAGTACCACTAAAAGGGTTCCGACATTTTTGTATCGAGCCTAGCATTCCTATTACTCCAGTAATGAAATGCATGTCAATCGACAGAGAGTATACGCATAAAAACAAAAAGTGTTGTGTTAATTGAGTAATTTAGTTTCAGAGATATTTTAGTATAAATAGTAAAAACCGTAATGCACGGCCAGTGATGAAGCTCGTGATAGAAAGAGCACATTTTCATAAACAATTTAATTTAACAAATTTTAAACCGCTATAGCTCAGAAGCCGTATTCGATAGAGATTTGGTTCCTCAACACTTTTTGTTTGTAATAATTTACTCTATTATTTGACATGAAACTTATCACTGGCCGCGAAATCACGTAAGCTAAGGAATTTTACATCTCTAAAATGTTTTTATATTAACGCTTCTTTTTGTTTTTTTATAAACTAACAACGATAAAGAAATTTCGAAACAAAATAGAGGAGGTCGCAAGGTCAGCCGTAATGGAAGATCTATGGTTCTCAATAAAACGTAACGGCAGCTGAGTGACGTAAACAAAAGAATAACGATGCGCACACGTAACTAAACTTGGGCCGCGACTATGGGGTATACACAATTGGAAACTTCACATATAAAAGAATATATTTATTTAGCGACATAAAATTTGACGAATAGTTAAATAGCACATTAAAAAGCCGTGTTGGCTAAGTGGGAGAACACTCAAACATCGTGAGGAAACCGGCATGTTCTGAGAACTTTAAAGAGTTCGATGGACATGTGGTGAAATAAGTGGTTCCAAGTATTTGTATGTCTGCAAGCATTTTCTTCTTAGTCTGGGAGTTTAATATGAATACAAAAAAAAATGTATCCATGTCACACAAGCTTAGAGCCTTGCTTAAGATTTGGGCTAGATGTTGTCGTGTGGATTGTCCGGAAATATGTATTTATTCAATATTTCTGAACAGCTCGGCACTAGCTAAGCCTATATAAAGCTTAGTATGTATAATTGGGTATTAGGTGATTAGGTTCCTAAATTTAATACATAACTAAATTTATTTATTTTAAAGGAACACTAATTTTGTTTTATAACAAAACAAAAATTTGTCCTCGTAGTCAAAATTAGTCATCGTAGATACAGGACAAATTTTTGTTAAGTTATTGAACAAAAATTAGTCCTCCATCGAGAATCAAACTTCAAATCAACTAGATTTTCTAGATTTTGTCTTTGAAATTACATGTATCATTGATTATTATTTGTGAGAGACTGTAAGACATTAATAATATTAATATTATACACTATGTATCATATGTATGTATTTACAAAAAAAAAATGTATCTATGCAGTATATCAGTCACCTAACACCCATAGTACAAGCTCTGCTTAGTTTGGGGTTAGGTGATGATGTGTGAGTAGTCCGGAAATATTTATATTTAATTTAATATTTAATACGATAATATACGAAAATATTACCGAAATAAAAATAACATAAATTACTTGTTCACAGAATCAAAGTCTCTGAAATCTCATGTATCGCCGTGAACCTGTAGATACGATCTCGAGGCGATATCGGTCGGAGATCGATCCGATACGAGCTAAACAATTAGAGACTATTAGACGGATAGGTACCGTTCTCCAGTGAGTGTACGTTACACTGATAGTGAAATATTACTGCTTTTGATTTTAGTTTTAGTGTTGTGTTCTTTATTATTCTATATTAGGAGTTTTTTTCCTAGAACTAATATCATAACTTAATGGGTGATAGGCATAATGACAACATAAAAAAATAAGTTTTCTGTTAAGTTGTCTTTTAGCTCGCTCAAACAAACTGGACACCTATTTTTTGCTTTATACATTTAATAAGAAAATGCCAAGATATGGAACATCAAAATTCTGAATTCGGTGTATGTGAACCATAAATTTAGTGCAAGCGTTACGTTACAGAAAACTTCAATACTCTGTATAGTCTTAATTTTTAGTTTTCAAGGAAAAAAACACATGGGTCTAAGTAATCTAAGAAGCGGACTAATTATTATTTTTTAGTCATCTGCCAAAACACCCACCTTAATACATTGGAGAAACGCATGCAGCTAAGAAATTCAACGTCTTTGTGCTGTCGAAGTTTTTAATTAATTTTTAATCTTATATATAAAATTCTCGTGTCACAATATCTGTGTGTCTGTCTGGGACACATCTTAGCTCCCGAACGGATTATGCGATTTCAATTTAGTTCTTTTTTGTATAAAGGTGAGTTTGGCGCGAGTGCTCATAGACATGTTTCATGAAAATCGGTTGTGCCGTTTACAAGTTATGGTGGTGCGAGTGGGGAAGGAAAACCAAAAATCTGCAAATGTACTCGAGTGGGGTATCAAAATGAAAGCTCATCGCGTGCACATTACAAAATATGGTGTTTTACTTTTAAGGAAATTAGGGCATTGGTATCGGAGGTTTTTCTTAAATTTTGTCTTGATAGGTTTAGAAATATTTTTAAAACTTTTCTATAAGTGGAAACTTATAATTGGCCGTCTGTATTTGACTGTTACAGTTGCAAGCATTTAAATTAGTTTAGAATTTATAATAAATAAAATATATAGTTTTCCCAAAATTTTCTAAATAAATAAGTCACACCTCCTAAAGAAAGACACTGTTGTTAAATAAATTACCAAAGACAAACCCTATCGGTATACGTTTCTCCGATTTCTATTATTGTTATTGATAAAACAATAAAACTTTAAAATTTAAGATGTTTCGTATAGATATTTATTTTATCTATACAGTGTGATTGCGTCCTAGTGCGGAGGTTAGACAACAAGCGATGTTATCGCAATTGGAATTTTTAGTGGTTTACTTGCGCTAGAAGGAACTTATAATGAGAGAAATTCCTACGTTTTTGGGTATCTTGTCCTAAGTGGGCGGAAATGAGTAATCTTACATTTGGGACTTAATAATATACTTCAAAACGAGCTCAGAACAATGTCAGTGGTAATAATAATTAAGTTTACAACAAATCTGCAGTGTAAACCGACTAGTCATAACTTAGTCATAACCAACTAGTCACTTTTAAATTGTACAAATAACATTTTGAGCTGTGATATAACTGTCAAATGTATGAGACAACATGTTGTAAATATACAGCAGATAAAATGGTAATTCATGGTAAGGCTACATAGTTGAACTTCAATATTGTTTTAGTAACAAGATAAGAGATGAAAGCTGGGTTGTTCTGTTCGCTTTTCAACCCAGTGTAAAATTGAAGCGAACTGTCAAGACAATGTTATTTCCTTGATTATACTTACTTTTTAAACCCCGACCAAAAAAGAGGGGATATTATAAGATTGACGTGTCTGTCTGGGACACCATAGCTCCCGAACGGATGTAGCGATTTCAATTTAGTTAATTTTGTATGAAAAGTGAGTTTGACGCGAGTGTTGTTAGACATGTTTCATGAAAATCGGTGGTGCCGTTTAAAAGTTATGGGGGTGAGAGTGGGGAAGGAAAACCGAAAATCTGCAAATATACTCGAGTGGGGTATTAAATGAAAGCGCATCGCGTCCAACTTACAAAATATTATCATGTTTTACTTTTAAAGAAATTAAGGCATTGGAATCTCGGACTTTGACTTTGAGGACGGTTCGGCAAGAGTGGCGTACGTACGGCAGCCATTCTAGGTGTCGTGCGCTCGAATTGAAAGCGCCCTTAGTCTGCATTAATTATTATGTACCTTTTATAAAATGCCAGTACCTTTGCCGAATATTATAAAATTATATACAGTAACTAGCGGCCCGCTCCGGCGTCGCACGGGTATAAAATTTTCCCGGAAATTATTCGAATTTTTCTCGCCGTAAAAACCATCATATCTCTCAAGTTAGATCGAACTGCACATGGTGTGCGAATTTTATTATAATCGGTTAAGTGGTTTAGGAGTCCATTGAGTACAAACATTGTGACACGAGATTTATATATATTAAGATTTTGGTTAATTTATCACCTCCGTACTAGCAGTGCAATATGAAAGGTCTTTCATTAATCTTTGAAGCAGCTTGCATCGCGACGGCGTGTGGTTTTCTCCATATTTAAATTATAACATAATAGGAATATACTTAGCCGTAAAGATATCTTATCAGCTTCATCTTTTTAAAGCCGTAGAATATCTACTACTTTATTGAGATAAGTTTGTGTTAATGAAACCAGGGTTAAGTCATTAGTAATTACTTATCCCTGGTTTCAATAACACAAACTTCAGACAGTATGAAAATGACTAAAGTTATGACTCATTAGGTACTTTATTTTCATATTTATTTAATTAATTTAAGATATTAGAAATATGAATCGTCCGTCCATCTAGTTGGTGGACGTCCTACGCTAAAATTACCTTACTAGGGTCTATTATGTCCATGCACAGATAATCGTGGTCCAAAAGATTAAGATGGTACGTGCAGTTATCAAGTTAAGCATTTCGCAGCATAAGTACACCAAAAGTCGTGACTCAGTACAACAAGGCGTGCCTCACCACTTGTCGTTTAAAACGAAAGTTTTTGATCTCAACATCAAGATCAATCTAAGTGTGTAATAATAATGAATATAATCTCATGAGTGCTTACCCGTTCAACCCATGATTTTTCTACCCAATAATATTTTTACCCCTTCAACCCAAAACATATGCCCCGTTCTACCCAAAGCAAAAATCTGAGTCACAGTGTATTTTAAATAGTACAGACACCGTAATTTGTATATCTTTATATATATAATTCTTCTGTGTGTATGTCACTGAACTTCTCTCAAACTACTGGACCGATTTTGATGAAATTTTTTGTGTGTGTTCAAGGGGATCTGGGAATGGTTTAGATTCACAATTTTGTCCGCTGGACAGTATTTTTTTAATTAATTTTCAATTTATTAGTAGTTGTTGATTTTGGATATATATGATCCCACGAGATAATCCAAAAACACGGGCAACGCCGTGGCAATTTTTTGTCTAATGTAATGAATGACCCTGCTTCTTTAGTATTTCACTATGACATTTATTTGAATTCAAACAATAGAAATTAGGAATAAGTAGGTGTGGGTAGAACGGGTAACTTGAATCTATTGTTTTGGGTTGAACGGAGCAAAATACCTATTGGGTAGAAAAATCTTGGGTCGAACGGGTAAGCACTCAATCTCATAAGTGCCCTTATTTTAAAACATTTTCTTTTAAGAACCTTTCTTCTCTTCTCTTGTTTCTGTACATGTCAACTTTTTTCTTGAGTTATACCTATTGATGTCATACATTTTCAATCACTTCGGCTAAAAGTGAAAAGAACAGAACTGCTTAGATACCCGTCAGCATCTGTTAATTGTTTCACTCCTGAAGTATAAATAAAGTAAATATTTATAAATAAATATTTCCGGACTACTCACACAGCATCACCTAACCCCAAACTAAGCAGAGCTTGTACTATGGGTTTTAGGTGACTGATATACTACATAGATACATTTTTTTTTTGTAAATACATACATATTATACATAGAAAATACCCAGACCCGAAACCAGAAATTGCAGATCGTACAAAATCTGGTCCCGCGGCGGGAATCGAACCCGCAACCTCCTGCGCCTCAGGCGGGCTTTCGCCCACCGAGCCACAGAGGTCGTCTCAGGGGAGTATGTATGTTAGTCAGTACGGCTACATTAGCGGCCCATGGCGAATATTCGTGGCAACGCAATGTGTGTGGCCGGGTATCTCGTTGCAACGAAGTATTCGGGCGATGACGATGTTTGGGGTGGCCGTGACTCCAATTACGTCACTTCTGAATCTTGTAGCGCTCAACGCGACTCAAATCTATGTCCGCAAATATATTGGTAATTAACGGACGGATTAGCTCTTTGAAGTGGCAGTGGGCAAGCCATATAGGACGCAGAACAGATGGTCGTTGGGGCCGAAAAGTTCTAGAATGGAGACCACGGATCGGCAAGCGCAGCGTAGGACGTCCACCAACTAGATGGACGGACGATCTGGTGAAGGCTGCGGGCTCACGGTGGATGCAGGCCGCTGCCAGCCGAAACCACTGGAGATCTTTGAGGGAGGCCTATGTCCAGCAGCGGACGTCTTACGGCTAAGATGATGATGATATTGGTAATTGGTAATTTATTCGTCGTAGGTAACATTATGTACACTTTACTTCGTTCACTCTATTTTACTAAATATTATTTTATCTTAATTAAAAAAGTATATTACAAAATAATAATAAGCACTCTGCAAGTCACAGACAAGACATCAATGTCATATTATAAAATCCAAAAATAAAGAGCACATTTTGCTAAAAGTAGCATTGACAAACATATAATAAAGTAAGTGATACAAAAAAAAGAAAAAGAATGTCATTATAATTAATAAATGAAGCAGCTGTACAGGGGCATTGTCAAATTTTGCTAAAATATAAATAATTTAATTAAATAATTTCATTTTTGACATGTCATGTGAAGATAACTAGTAATTAAAATATAGAATATAACTAGTTATCAATATAGAATTGAAAAACTTGACTTGCTATGTATAACGCCCAGTTGTATTATTATGGTTAATAAATGAAATTGAAATAGACAAGAACATCGCGTAAGGTTCACGATGATTTTAGCGAGCCATCGCCCGCTGATGTAGTCGGCCCATGATAAATGTACAAAACTCAAAACATCGTTCATTTATAAAATCGGTCCAACAGCTCGTAACAGGTTCCAAACAAAGGCATACAAATTGCCACAGAAAGTACTCTAAATGACTGCGTTAATTTGGCCTACTTAAAATAGAAACAAAATAGAATTTGATTCAGTAATTTGCGGTGTGCTAATTGGCGAGGTGAGCTTTGTATGGAATTGTATGGGAAATGTTTTGTAACAAATTTAACGCATATTTTGATAAAACCGTCAGACAATATTGATGACTCATTCATCATGTACTTGCTGGAAATAGCTAATAAATAGAGTTTTTTTGGACTAGCTAGCGATATTATTTTGCATATATTGAATTTACGTAAAATTTTGCTCATTTAAAAGAAACAGATTTAAAGTCTTTATTATAATGATTATTATGTATAAAATTCATTCATTATTCAATGTTAGCTTTAAATAAAAACAACACTTTTATAAAAATCATCCTATTCGATATAACCTTAATGTACGTTAATCCCAAAAATATTTTTTGTTAGATAAGTAATAATTTAAAACATGCGTCTAAACCTCTTACAGTTTTAAAGGTTGTTACAAAATAAAATTAAATACTCAAACTACACGACAAAGAAAAACGACCCTCTAAACTTCTTAATTAAAGATGCCTTTTAACGATCTAACGGCAGTTACGAATTACTAACGAAAGCCCCGTTACCCAAAACAACAAAAAGTATAAAAGGTAAAACACATTAGACAGTTGAAATCTACATTACATCTAAATCTCCGTGAACTATAGATCGTGTACTACGTACAACTGAAACGGACAATTAATCAAAATGAGGGATCGGTGCAGTGGGCCGCTTTTAGGTGAAGTGGTGCCACTGTTACAAAACATAGATATTATTTAAACAAGGCGCCATCGCTATCATTATCGCTGGAGTTGATTAAAACTAATAAACGCCCGTCTATATCTACGTCAGGGTTCGAATCCTGTGTCCGAAGGTTACGGATGTGTCTTAATCTTTTTCTGTAAAATTAAAAATACAATAAACTTTTCTGCTTGAATAAATTATTTAATTCTTTTCGTTAAGTTACCAGTCCAAAGTCAAAATTTCGTGTTTCGTAATGTGGCCCGGAGAAGCCATCTACCTTCTAGGTCTTCATGTCCCATCTTAGACCACATCGTCACTTTACATCAGGTGAGATTGTGGTCAAATGAAGGCTTACACAACATTAAAAAAAAAAATATTAGCGAAGTGGCACCACTTTACCTACAAATTACCCGACATCCCTCTGGAGTTGAGCATATATTTATTGTGTATCGAAGTCTTAGAGTTTGCTCCTCTTGCTTCTCCAATAAGCTGATTCACTTAGAAACAAAACATGTAGCAAGCCATTATATGCTTTGAACCAACGTACCTAATCATGTGTAGGTATATAAGAAACAAGGTTTGAGGCAATTTGTATGGAGATAGTCGGTATAGAATACCTATTTAACGGCTTATTTATAAATAAAAGTAGTATTATTTCTTGTTTATTGACATAATGAGTTAAATCTTGGATTTTTTGTAATTCCCAATGTATGAATTTCTTAATGCAACAAAAATTCAGATCACTTGCCTGCGTTTGTTTGAATGTATTGAGGCTATATGGAATAGATATAAATACAGTAAGGTATCACATACAACGGTATATATAATCAGTAGGCTACGGCCAAATCTAAGCGTGAGCGAAGCTGGAATCTGGACGCAACACGGGAGCGTCTGCAACGCGGGACAGTTTATTGCAAAGCGTCCACCGCGCGGCAGACGCGGCGGGAGGCCTCGAAGTCGTTTTGGTGGCGCTGGTTTGGCCACAGCTTAAACCTCGTCTGATGCGAAAAACGATTTCGGTGTTTAAGGACCCCTCATTAATGAACAGTGGTACAATATACAATCATTGTATTATAGCTGTTCTGTTGTGCCTGTGACTACATGTTGCTGTCTCAAAACAGTAGGAATGGTGTCTGGATTCTTTTCATTACGGTCTGCCATCATAACACTACCTTCATCAAACACGAAACAGCTCATTTTGAACCTTATCACAACCCAATAAGATTGTATTAAATAGAGTTCCGTTAGTATAATGGAAGATAATTGTTGTTCTCTGAAAACGTATAAGTTATTAATATTTCCTTTGTTGAGAGCCGTATTCTTAGGTCTTTGTTCTTCAGTGATCAATTCCCTGTTGTAATTTCATTCTCGGATTATGTGGAAATTCTCTTTAATTTTGTGAACCGTGGCCAATTGTTTATTATTAAATGTTTTTTGATTCTGTTATTAAGTAAGTAGGAGATTTGTGATGAAATGAAACAGAGATTTGTCAACGATGTTTTGTTTATAACTTTACTAAAAGTAATTCGTTCATGCGGCTACTTTGACTAAGTTACAACAACTTAGTAAAAGTAGTACTATAAGTAATTAAGTTGTTATATTGTATAATATCGTATGTTTAGTGCCTGCAACACAAGCTTAAAACGCGGTTAGGTGTTTTTGTGTGGATTATCTCGAAATATTTCTATTATATATTATCATATTTAACTATCAT
This sequence comes from Gymnoscelis rufifasciata, assembly GCA_929108375.1. Lineage (NCBI taxonomy): Eukaryota > Metazoa > Arthropoda > Insecta > Lepidoptera > Geometridae > Gymnoscelis > Gymnoscelis rufifasciata. The sequence continues at coordinate 1,224,841 of OV815302.1, read as the reverse complement.
AGAACATAATTTGTATTGTAGTATTTTTTCTTAATTTTATGGAGCGACAGCCATTCTAACCAACATTTTGAAAATGGAAGACTACTCTCGCAATATAGTGATTCCGGCGCGGCTTGTCACCACCCTCCGGGCTGGGCTAGTGCGAGAAACGATTTTTCGTGTTTCGTAATGTGGTCCGGAAAAGCCATCTTACCTTCTAGGTCTTCATGCCCCATCTTAGGCCACATCGTCACTTTACATTATGTGAAATTGTGGTCAAATGAAGGCTTATCTAGCATAAAAAGAAAAATCCGTCCCATTTAAATGTCATAAGGATCCAATTGTATTTGAGTTATCTTCAATAATCTTCATTGGGAACATTTAAAGTCGTTTGTATTATGCTAAGAAATCACTTGATCTGTTTTCTGATTATTGTCGTATCAATGAGAAGAAACCACGGAGATAAACATATTAATATCATCACAATTTACATGAGTCCGTATTAAAAATGAATAACAATGAATTTTTGATGAAATTGTTAGGATATTATGTAAAAGCAGTCTCATTATGTATAAAATGGATAACAATAGGTACTACCTATCAACTCCACTAAGTGCAGTCAACTACATAAGTATATCACAATACAAAAATATCAAAACGAAGCCACTTTAAACTTTTATGATAAAACTTACTTATACAATTTTAAGAAGAATTCTAAATGGTTTTTAAAGTGACTATTAGAAATGCTTTATTGAGCTTTAAGACTCGCCTAAAAGGACTTCTTTAGAAACTCCCAGCTATTGTTTAGAAATCTAACACTTTTAGTTCACAAGAAACTTCAATACCCTCGCGTTTTGTGAAAACTTTCGTTGAACAAGACTTTTGAAACGTGAACTGGATTTAGCTTTTTTTAAGTTACAAGATATTATTTATAAGGTTGAGAGGTTCCGTTATTTTTCTGAATGTTAGAAGTTTAAGTACCAAAGAACAGTAGAAAACTGGCGTTTAACTCTTAAGAATAATACGGTAAATATTTGACGACCTCTGTGGCTCGGTGGAAGGTCCGCATGAGGCGCAAGAGAGCGGGTTTGATTTCCGCCGAGAGACCGATTGAGTACGATCAACATTATCTGCTTTTGGGTCAGTGTATTTTCTATGTATTATATATACGTATTTACAACAAAAAAAAACTATGTAGTATATCAGTAGCTTATCACTCATAGTGTCTTAGTTTACAGTTCTCTGCTTAGTTAGGGGTTAGGTGATGCTGTAATCCGGATATATTTATTAATTTTATGTAGACACAAGTAGATGAGCTGATTAAAGGCCTTTATACAAAGGAAATATGAATTACAATACACAGTATAATATAATCAGAAGCTCAAATTATTAACACGTATCATAATAAATTTGATAATTGTAAGATAAACTCATAGTACATCCTATGGTTCCGTGTATAGTTAATACACATTATACAACATACAAAATCATTTATTTCCATTGTTTAGTTGTATTTATTTATTTATTTATTCCATACATATACAGTAAATGTACACATGGAAATGTAAATTCTTATTCCACAGTAGTAAATCATTAATAATAAGTAATAACAGTTTACAAAATAACCATGTTATATATTATGCTAGGAACAATAAATCAAATTAAATTAAATCATCCGCATTACAATTCTATACTTTGTTATTTGTATTCTATTCATTTACATTTCTTTTGATACGGAACTCTAAAAATCATAACTAAAAATCATAATAGGAAACATCAATCAGGTATCAAATCAGCATCCACTCATATCTTCATATAGATCTGACGTTATCTCATTAACGAACATAATGCGATGAACAATACGAGTGTACGGCAGAATACGGTATGTGAAGTGTAACTGTAATTAGAAAAAGCCGAGACCTGTGCACTTCGCTTGAGGCTCTGTCGGGTATAAATAGATGTTTGACTGCGCGGCTGCGTTTACACTGTTGTGAGCTGTCAGAGGTCATGATTGTGTGAGGTGACATTTAACGTCAGTAAGTTCGAAATATTTTTTTCTTTAGTAGACTGGGCCCGCTCAACCGATTTTCATGAAACATGTCTAAGAACCACCGGGCCAAGCTCACCTTTCATACAAAAAACTCAATTGAATCGCTCCATCCATTCGGGAGCTATGATGTCCAAGACAGACAGACACGTCAAACTTATGGCTTGGTATATAAATCCCCTTAGAGAATCCCCTGCGAAGGGGATTTCTATACTTTTTGTTTATAAATCCCCTTACAATCGAAAAAAGCTGCAGCAGGGGATTATTAAACAAAAAGTATAGAAATCCCCTTAATCATTTATTTCATTTTTAAATGCGTAAGAAAAACATCAATTATTTCAAATCACACAAAAAACTATCACGGAAAACAGTTAACTAGTTAGTTCTACAAATACCTAGTTCTTTACCTACAAAGTTTTTATTTCATAATTTTGCTCCATAATTACAGATTCTTGGTAAAATAATATTGAATATTTACTAGTAAATACATAAGAATGAATAACTCATTTGTAGCAATTGTTAATATCAAAACAATTTATAAATTCGTGTAGGCCGGGTGACTTAGCCTTAACTAGCCTACAATTTAGTGTCATCCGACGGACGGTTCAATAATACTAGTACAGTAGAATCCCTTTATTATGATTATGACTTAATTACGCTACGAAGTTTGGTCTTCATATAAAATTCTTCATAAAAAAGTCGGATATAGTACATATTTACATTAAAAAGGTTTTTCATTTCAGAAAACGCTTTGTATGACGTCCGCTTATTATGACGTGTTTGTCAAATTCGATAACTTACCGAAGCTAAATCTTATAATCTAGCAAGCAGGGTCTCATTAAGTGCGTTTAAAGTATTTTTATTTTAAAAAATGATGGTTAGTGGTTCAAGTAGCACAGAATTGGAGTTCATCTATAAAAATAAATCAAATGTACTCATAAACGGTGGACATCAATATTGTGCCAAAACGAAAAACAAGAATGGATCAGTTCTATTTGAGTGTACATAACGGAAGAAAAATAAATGTACCGGATCCATCACACTAAGCAAAACTCCAATTCCAATCTAAAAATAGATTATCTTCCAATTTATTTCTGTTTCAGGAGTTTTATGTTTATACTTATCATAAACATAAAACTCCTGTCCTATGTATTGTATATGGACCGTGATCATGAAAATGAGAAATAGATAATGATAATAAATAAAACAAGCTGCAGACGCTATGGCGATCATTAGGGGAGGCCTATGTCCAGCAGTGGACTACTATAGGTTGATGATGATGATGAATAAATAATACAGGACAATTTACACAGCGTTATCTACCTACCCGACGGGGGTACCTTTATAGAAAATAATCGCCGCATGTCTTGGCATGCGGCACAATGCTGAATATACTCCCTTTCTCTTTTAGCAGCTTTTTTTTGTGCTTTTTAGCGTTATCTACCTACCCCTCTTTTTTGGTAGGGGGTTAAAAACATATTCAAACATTTACATAGTTCATTTATTGCAATTAAAGGTAAAGTAATTATTTTATAAAATAAAACAAAAATACAAAACTATATATTAATAAATCGGTGTGACATCAGTCCAGTTCAAGTGCCTGACCGTCCGACTTCAAACGCGAGCGGAGCCGCGCGCGGGGCAGAGTGCAATGCCTGCAGCCATACCTGTGTGACTGAAATCTTATAATCTATCTCATGGTTATAATGCCATGAGATAGATGGTAAAAGTCTCGTTAGTCTACTATACTTGTCATGTTGGATTAGATGGACAGTTTTTTTTCTTAATTTTATGCTGGATTAGCCATTATTAGACCACAATCTTACTTGATGTAAAGTGACGATGTGGTCTAATATGGAGCATGAAGACCTAGAAGGTAGGTGGCTTCTCCGGACCACATTACGAAACGCAAAATAATCGCTTCACGCACTGGCTCAGCCCGGGGGGTGGTGACAAGCCGCGGCCGAAGCCTCCCACCAGAGACTGTTCTTAGCACCACCCGGAGGTCACGTGTAAGGATTCAGAGGGTTACCACTAACGGACGTGAACAGACAAAACCTCCAAACAGTGTTATTTCTTTGATGATTTTTATTTTATTAAACTTAGTGATATTAATTTAAGTTGACCCATCCATGTGTGCCCTGTGTTTCTAAGGAAGTAAACGTTATGACTTTGAGTTTCAAAAAAATACCTACTGCAATTTCATACGGGCAAAAGGCAGCTTATAACAATTAAAATTATACTTATTTAATAAATTTATATAATTTTACTTGTGGTCGAAATTGGTTGGATAAACACACTTATTTATATATAATTATTTTTTTATTAAAAAAAAATTAAACTCAAATTTTCCATCACAATCAAACAAAACTGACAAAAAATGTTTAATCATTCTACCTTGCAAGACATAATAAAAATGAGAATTTTGACATTCGATTTTTGATGTTTGACAGTTACATACAAAATGGATGATGGAGTATATCTCTAAAATTGATTTTGTAGTAATCTTTGAGTTTAAAACTCCCAAAATAAAATTATAAATTAAAAACTTTGTAAGTAAATTTACGTAGCATCTACCGAGTAATGATGATTATATCGAATACCGATACACAAGTGCGCAATGACCTAAAACGGGGACATTACCATTGAATGGGCATTTCGATGCACTGCTTAACACGCGCGAACAAAAGAATTATGAATTTCACGTATAGTTACAAAGTGTTAACTGGTAGATAAGTGTTCTGCGAATGGGAATGGCTTGGAATCGTTTATCTATATTTTATCTAGATACAATCGTATAAGTAGTAATTAATCTAAGAGGTAATTTTATAAAAAAAATATTATACAAAATCCATAGAAGAATAATAGCATGCCAACAATGTTAGCAACTAATACAGTTTGGCAGGTAGAAAATGCCTAGGCATTAACCTTTTTCAACAAAGTTTTTGTTCAACTAAGGTATTTGAAATAAATAAATAAAAGAAACAGCAACATAGTAATTCCTTGGTGAGCCCTATGTTTGTGTTAGATAATATGATACCTTAGTTATAGAGGTTGTCCCACGGCCGTGCTGGCACGACAAGCAACTTAAATATTGAAGATAAAATATACAGTGGAACACACTGTATATAAAACAGAGTGTTTATTTTTAACCACTCATAACCGAGAATGTTTGCATTAATTTTATGTTTATTTTTAATTTGTCTCACTTCATTCAGTAGGTAGATTTTAAATACATGTGGAAAAAAAACCATATATTTTATCCAGTTGTCTCCGATTTAACCATTGTCGTTCTAATTAATACTTAGATGGTAAATAAAACGACATCAATTTAAAACGCCACTACCCGTAGATTTATAAAATGTCAGCTTACCCTATTTTTAACTCAATTGAGTAGACAATTCAAACACGAGTGACCACTGTCCTATAAATTAACCCATTACGCGATCGAATCAGATATTTTGCTTTGTCATTTACGTTAGTTAAAGAGTATTTACAGAGAGTATTGCAGCTGGCTATGATTTAAGGATGACATTTAATATCATCTTTGGGGACAAGTTTTGTTGGTTTTCAATTACTTTCATACTACGAAGCCGCACTTGGCCAGCGTGGTGAATTGAGGCCTCTCGTCCAGAAGCCTTTGTGTCCAGCAGTGGGACTGGGTGGTTATTACTTTCTAAAATGTTCACTTAACTAAACACTATTCTTAAAAATACATTAAGTATGCTTATATTTGAAAAATACATAGGTATCAATGAAAAATTATAATGATTATGTTGTTAATTTATAATTCTTATCAAAACAAAATTTTCTTAATTTAAATTTTTTAGTAGTTTTAGTAAACATTAATTATAATTCAAATACAAAATCGTATTTGAAAGTGGGGAAGAATAACCGAATATATGCAAATATACTCGAGGGAAGTATCAAATGAAAGCGCATCACGTGCATATTACAAAATAATTATGTTTTTATGTGTACCAAAGTTTTGGAATCGGTGGTTTCTTTGAATTTTAAACTATACATTATATTATCTTTTTTTTAATCGTTCATATAAGTCATCTTTTCGCTTGTCAAATGTTAGTACTCTCTGCCCAATCGCCTATTAATTTTCAAGCCATCTGTTATGCGGCCCTCGTTACTGGGACACGGAACTGTCGTGTGTTTAAACGCTGTTTTACTCTCTTTGTCACTGTACTGATTTAATAAATTACTTTATTTATTAAACTGTTTATTAGTTATGTGGGTGGATAGTAAAGACTTTAAATTATTTAAAAAAGTGTCCGTTTATTTTCTTTTGTATTTGTCGATATGCAGTTCTTCGTAAGATGTGTTATTTTTTTTTGTTTTGAATTAGTACGTACTATGGTTTTTATGTTTATCCTCTCTATTACTAACTCAATATTGACCGTTGCTGTTCGTAATGATTTAGTATTGAACAATATATTTTTTATGTATTTTTTATCACCTTCATATTATATATATACATATAGGTATATAGGTATTAAACACTGTAGGTATCTCTCAGTGAGTGAAAATAGCTATATTCATAATTCTTTATTAACTTGAAACTGTTAATAATTTATTTCTATGTAATATAGTCCATCAGTTTCATTAATTTGGACAGCGATGTGATTAACCTATATTTGTTAACCCAAAACCTTAATGACTAAAATTAAAAATAAAACAGAATCGAAAGAAATCAAATCCAATCGAAGACAATTATGATAGACTCTTTTTTATTATTGTATTAGGCAGTATCTTATTAAATTGAAATGCAGTGATGAAACAGCCTAAACCATTAACCAGTTAAGTTAATCCGTAAGCCACATTGTCCAATAATTCCTCAATTCGACGGTCAAATCAGTTAGTCGCATCATAGCGATACAAAAACTAATCAAACATCATTCGCGGACTGTGTGGCCGCAGCTTTAGCTGATAGAAACATAGCTTAGAAGATACAGCCGGTTTAAGATATATAAAATTTCGGTTATCTGTCTTTGAAGTGAAACTTCTTAAGAATCGTTGTGATTTGAAACCGGATGCAACGGAAGTAGAAATAAGATTGGATTACCTGTCGGGTAAGCCAATCTTAAATGCTAACAAGGTTAAGCAACTTTGCGCGACGCCAGTACTTGGATGGGTGACCGCCCGAACAAAATCTTTTTGCATAGTATTTTTTTTTGTTTTTTTTTTATTCTTCTTATTCTTTTGTCGATTTACTGAAGTTTCACTTCTATCGTGTGTGAATCGCACACGCACCTTTTTTTCTTTTTGTTACGTGTTTGATTGTTAGTTTCATAGTTTATTTATTCATCATATACGTAACATGTTTGAGTAAAACTGATGGCCGTTGGGGCAGGAAAGTTCTCGAATGGAGGCCACGAATCGGTAAACGCAGAGTAGGATGTCCACCAACTAGATGGACGGACGACCTGGTAAAGGTAGCGGGCTCACGGTGGTTACAAGCTGCTACCGACCGAAGTCACTGGAAGTCTATGAGGGAGGCCTATGTCCAGCAGTGGACGTCCTACGGATGAAATTATGATGATAGGTAACATGTTGTAAACTTGATTTCTTTCTATTCTAATAATTCTATAACATACAAAGAAGAAGATGGCAAAAGACACAGACGAGACGTTATATTATAAAATATACCATAATCATTGAACTGCCGAATATTGGCATTGTCAACTTATCTATAATCAAAATAATTAAATTTATATAAAAAAAAAATATTTTCAAAAGTCCATCATAACATAATAACAATCATACTATTTTATTGTTGCTGCTGTATAGTGGAACTGTCAAATTAAAACTACTAAAATTAGGTTAAAAATAATAAGACCTTATAAAAAATATGCCTGTTTAATAATAGATTTTCCCGCATTAAATTGAGCTTTAGTCATTTACGGAGAAAACAGCTACGTTCGAGCAAAATTTGATTCAAATCGGGCTTTACTCGAAATAATTGTTTTTTTGCTGTGTGAAAATCTTAATGCGGTTTACAGAAAACATCTACTTACCAAGTTTCAACAGTAGTTCTTATAGTGTCAGAAAAAAGTGGCTGTGACATTCGGACGAACAGACATACAGACAGGATAGCGAATCCATAAAGCTTCTGTTTTTGCTATTTGTCTACGGAAGCCCTATAATATATTCATGACTGTAACCTTCGAAATCATTGATTTTGAATGTGTTTCCCACTTTGGGTCTTCGTGGTTGTAACATGATATCACTTCTATTGGTTATTATTACTGTGGTTGAAATACAATCTGAATATATTGCTTACGTAGAATTAGCAATAGAATCATACGTGGATTATAATTATTCTTTAACAGATATTGATTACTTTTCTGTAAGGCTCAGTCTTCATCATCATAACAGCCATGCAATTTTATAATGGACATAGTCTCTAAAAATATGGAAAATAACAAACATGCCAAAGCAACGTAACTGGAAATGTATGTATATAAGGCCTAAATTATATAGAATGACTTTTTGAAAAGGGACCATAAGGGCAGTTACATTAATCATTATAGTTACGAGGAAACGGTCTTTGGAGAATAAATATATTTAAAGATATTCGGAACTGTATTCACAGATATTGGAAAAAAACTACAATCCGCTAGAAAAATGTTAAAGAAATCCAAATTTAATATTAAAGAAAAACCCCCGATGCCAATGCCTTAATTTCCTTAAAAGTAAAACCCCATAATATTTTATAATGTGCACGCGATGCGCTTTCATTTGATCACCCCACACGAGTATATTTTGCAGATTTTCGGTTCACCCCCGTAACTTTTAAACGGCACAACCGATTTTCATAAAACACGTCTAAGAACACTCGCGCCAAACTCACCTTTCATAGAAAAAAAAAAACTAAATTGAGAACGCTACATCCGTTCGGGAGCTATGTTGTCCCAGACAGACAGACACACAGACAGACAGACCGACATAGACAGACACGTCAAACTTATAACTCTTTTTTGGTCGGGGGTTAAAAATACAAAATTATCTTATTTTAATTGGTTCTATTTCATGATGACAGAAAGCTCCAAAAATGTTACCATACATTACGGTTAGAGAGACAGATTTCCAAATTGGCCAAATTTTTTTTGGACCTGTTGAAAAAATATAGGTAACTGATTAAAAGCTACCTTGAATCTGTACGTTGAGTAATGATTACTGATTTTATTTGTACTGGAAACGGTCTAGCCATTCAAACCTCACTGTACAAAACACTGCTCTTAACAATCCGAGCTCTGTTTGAGAGTTCAAACACACATTCAATGCATCAATATCGACCTTATCGCTCACAAAATAAAGGCCACAGTTGGCTTCGGCCAGTAATGGAATTAAAGTTTGCTTTAGTATTTACATTTACTGTAAAATAATGAGTTGCATCTAAATTAATGAAATGTATGGTGTTTGTTCCAATTTAGATATTTGTGTGTTCGCTTTTAAAAAACGGACTAACGTGATGGTGAAGGCAAACATCGTGAGGAAACCGGCATATTCCGAGAACTTTAATGAGTTTGAAGGACATGTGACATTATCCAACCCGCAGTTGGCCAGCGTGGTGAATTAATGCTTAATCTCTCTCGCCCAGAGAGAAGGCTCCGAGTCTCAGCAGTGGAAACTATAATACCGGGTGGAAAAATAGAATGCCACATGGATGGCAACTACCTTAAATATTGTAAATAGCACATTTTGTGTAAGGATTATTCTGATTTTATTTATTATTTAGAGAAAAATGAACCTTATCAGTAACTCTTTCAATCTGCATCATAAAATACAGCACATTATTTTTTGTCACATTTGTCCGGTTCGAGTCCCGACTGAGGCAAGCGATTTTTCATAAATCCTTAAATGCAGTATTTATTGTTTTAAAAAACAAAGGAAAGTCTCCCTTACACAAAATGTGCTATTTACAATATTTAAGATAGTTGCCATCCATGTGGCATTCGATTTTTCCACCCTGTATATAGGGATAATTATATATATAATACACCTAGCCGATTTCGGCTACAGTACCTTCTTAGCAATGTCTAGATCTTATGTGGCTAATGTACCCAAATCTAGCGACAAACCTGCGATCGCAAGATGCACATGTTAAGGTACCATTAATATAATTGTACTGAATATTGGAGGGGGCTTGGCTTTGTTGCAACATGGTTAAATTTAACTAAGATGACGTCATATGAATAACAAGACAGAATTATGTATGTAATTTAAGTCCCATGTAATTTATATGACTAACAAGACAGAATATGTATGTAATTTAAGTCTTTAGCTTTAAGTTTAAACATGATGTAATTGCCACCAACCGGAGTTGAAACTAACGCGACTTACACTATAAATTTCAAGAAACGTATAGAAATACCCTTCTTGAGGGGATAGAAGATAGAATTGTCAAAATATATTAATTTCGTTGTATTTACATGTGAATTACAACCCGTTTTCGAAATTAATTACTAAGTATAGATTTCAAATACTGCGAACTCTAAAAATATACATAGACATGGGCGCTGAACCCAGTCGCGGTCGCAGAGACCGGCAGCGGCAAAAAAAAAACTCTAATGGCTTCCAAGATCAAGATCGCCCCTTAACACATTAATTTCACACACTTTAAACAACCAGACTAAGAAGAAAGTGCTTGCATTACATACACTTGACCCTTCGGCGAGAATCGAAGTAGCTACCTCTTGCGCCACAAGCAGACATTCGCTCACCACGCCACTAAGCCAATCAAATTAAGCATTTTTATCCGAATAATAATCTATATAAATAAAAATAAATTGTTGTTCGTTAGTCTAATTAAAACTCGATAACGGATGAACGGATTTATCTTATCATAGTCTTGAAATGTTCGTGGAGGTCTAGGGAAGGTTTAAAAGGCGAGAAAAAATCGGATAATTACCGGGAAAAAAAATTGAATAAAAAACCGTGCGAAGCCGGGGCGGGCCACTAGTAATAAAAAATAATATAAAAATCCGAACCTTTGGTATATAAGTTCATATCACACTTCTCAAATGAAAACAACGAACAATATAGCAATCAACAGCATAACCCAGAACAACGAAAAGCGAAATATACAAACAGATATCCCTAAGTTAGAATCAAACTCACTGTCCCTTACGCCGTAAACGAAACTTAGCCCACTGCGCCACTGAGACCGTTACAAAAAATCTTTAGAAAAATATTCTAATCTCTTTTTTTATTTCATTGCCCTTTTTACTGTTTATATTTATCTGCAAAGTCAGTTTGACATTAAATTTCAATTTAAAGAGCGAGATTAATTAATGTTTGTATGAATCGCGGTTCATGTGGGTTGAAGCTATTGTTGCTTGAGTTGGGATTTTTCGTGACAGACAGACGTCTATTTAATTAATTTTATTAAATATACAAAGAATTTAAGACGTCTTTCTTGATAGAATTGTTTTGTATATTTTGTTAAATATTTTCGCATCGTTTATTTAAATAAGCCTGTTTTTAAGATACAGTAATTTCACCACAGAATTTTAAATATTAAGCGACCTAGATTTCTTTGAATATCTCACAGAATTCAAAATAGTTGCAGATTATTATTAATACCTTTGAGTTTTTTTTGCTTTTAGAATAGAATAGAAAACACTTTATTGTACACCACACAAATTAATAATAAACATTACAAAAACTTTAACTAATTAAAAACAGGGTACAAAGGGCGGCCTTATCGCTATGAGCGATCTCTTCCAGTGTTCTTGTTCTTCTTTGAGTGTTTTTTTTCCATGGTAAAATACACGGTAGATGCAGGCCAATCGATATTAATTACTGGTACTGTTTAACAATTCACACAACATCAACCCCTAACTAAGCAGTGTACTGTGTGTGTTGTACTTTGGATGTTATGTGATATACTACATAGATACACTATTTTTTGTAAATACATACTTATTGATAGATAGAAAATGAAATAATTTCTTACTTGATTACAATTTTATACATTTTTGTTATAGTAGTATGTTTTCTTAATTAATCTGCACAATTATTTTTTCTCAGTAAGATTTCCCATTTGTCTCGATTTTGTGCTACTTGTATAAAATTAACATAAATTAAAATAATGATATTATGTTAGTATTCATGAATATTTACCAACCCTGCTACAAATAGCAATTTACCTTGCACGAGAAACATGGTTTGTCAATAATCAGTAAATTAAATGATGAGGCTTCGTCCCAGCACGGACGCTCATTAGATACCATTAGTATCTATGGTCCGGGGAACCATGATTTTGAAAGCGCAATTTCGGAATAATTTTGGATTCCATCTCTAGAATAGCGTTGCAATATGCTCAGGGTTCCTCTACGGGATCGAAACAACAATGATTCGATATAATATATCATCTTTGACATATTATGTCAGAGTCAAAGTCAAAATATTACTTCCTAAGAAGCACATGGCATGCAACGATAGGTCAACATAAAATTAATAAAACCAAATTGTTTTAAAAAAAAATGTTTTACATTTGGGTGTTACCGATAGTAAAAAGGATATTCGCGCTTGAATTGGTTTTCAGAGTTATAACTTGAAAACTAGGGACAGCGTTGCTTTTTTCTCCCAAGAACAACATTTAAGTATATTTAGGGTACATACTGTTTCGTAAATTTAGTGCTTAAACCCCATTTTGGCTTATACAGTGAATAAAGCATAATCTAATCTAAGGTCTACAATCGGTCCTGAATAAAATGACAGTATGTCATCTTACGGCCTACGGCTGATATAATAGGTAGAAAAGATAGCAGTGAAGAAGAATAGTTCTGAAAGAAGACCACGACCGACCATGATCGGCTAGCACAGCGTAAGACGTCCACCTGCTAGATTTACAGATGACTTGAGGCTGCAGGTTCACGGTAGATGCAGGCCGCTTCCAACCGAATTAACTGGAAATTTGAGGCAGGCGTTAGTTCAGCAGTGTGGACGTCCTACTTTAATTGTATAAGATCCCACACAACAAACGTAATTTTCATAAAGCTAGGCGACGTTGCGCAAGGCCAGTACTTGAAAGCAAAGTCATGTGACGAAAAGAGCGTTAGATATGAATGTAGATAGATATGTTAGAAGAGGTAGGCCGAAGAAAAGATGGATGGAATGTGTGAAAGATGACATGTGTAAGAAAGAGGTGAGTGTTGAGATGAGGGGTGATAGAGGGAAATGGAAGCAGAAAACATGTTGTGCCGACCCCACGTGATGTGGGATAAGGTCAGGAAGATGATGATGTCGCGTGGCCATTACTTCGATGGGTGGTAATATATATCTTACAGTATACCTTAACTATATCGTTCCTATACGCAATCATCGAACTATTTCCGAACTATCAAATAAACCCTTGTATAATTCCATTTAACCCTTCCATCGTTTAGCACAGTTAATATTATATACGTTCGTATTGCACTAAGCGACCTGCATTCACAGGCTCGTAATGATAAAATATTCACCTGACAATAACGCATCGCATTCCACATTCGCTGCGCAATCTGTACATCTATTATTGTCCGTTTCATTCAATGGGATAAGGGATGATAGCCTTGGTGAATTTCAGGTGGAATGTTCCAGAATATTCTAGATGTAAAGTCAGCTTCATATTTATATGAGCGTCTAATGTAGTCAAAATAATGTGGAAAATATGATATAAAAATACCTATATGACATAAGCGCTTCGAATCATCATATAGTAAGTGGTCATTTATCTCACTTATATGTAGTGTTTCATATAAACATATAAGTTGACAAGATTATAACTTCATTTTAAGTCATAAGTAGCATACCATGATTTGACGGTCTTTATAGTCATCCCGTTTTAAGTCATAATTTTGTTAAAACCATGATAATTTAAAAATTTATAAGTTGAAAAGTTTTCAAAATTATATGTGCAAACAATGCAAAAATAGCATGCAAACTCTTTACTACGATACATTTGAAAGCTTTGTTTGTCCAGATCAATTTCTTGTCAACTTAGATAAATATGGAACAATAGAAGTGAGATATTTTGACCACTTTGGGCGCATACAATATTATGATGGAACTCTAATCCAATTTCTAGATATTCCGATTATTTTGACTCTTCTAAACGCTTTATTTTTTTATTATAAATGGGCCTACTTTTGACTTTTAGCCTGAATTGAAGGCAGAAACGAGATCTTCGATGGAATAAGTTCGCCCAGAATAAGCCAATTCACTGGGGTCTTAAAAGTATGCAGTTTGTACATGTATATTTTGCAAAAGATGGTACCCTTAATCTTGTTAGTTGACGACACTGCTTTCCGATTATTCCATCCAATGTTTGCTTAATAAAAAAAAAAAGAATTTAACCCTCAAGCGATGACTAGATCTTTGTGACACACCAAAATATTCCACAACATGGGGTGGCATGGGAAGGGTTGTCGAGCTGATTTAATTTTGTTATAAATTGCAATAATTACATTTAGATGGTGGATACAAATCTAATGATTCCACTACCTTAACAATTTTTGCCGCAACGCTGGATATACGAAAATGAACATTAAATAAAATTATATGGAACTAAAGGTCTGTCTTCTTCACGAGTGTTATCATAAAAAGATTATAAATTATTGTGTGTATATATTCCTTTACATGATCCAAAAGTTTATGTGTTTATTGGAAATCTCTTAACGATTTATATTCATACCTTTTAGTTTCAAATTTCACACAATGTGGAAGGTGTCTTTCGCGCAAAGATGTGAACTTTTGCAAAAAAAAAACAAAAAAACCCCAAAATCATTTTTAAAGCCCTTTTTAAATTTTTAAGAGAATACAGAATTCATCTACAGCCAACCAAATTTCATATTTCAAGTTCTTATAATTTTGATAATTTGCAATTATTTAGTAAATTTTTTTTATATATTAATTTTCTATGATGATGATACTTAATGATTTCAATTGTAATTAAATTCAATAACTATGTAACATGACATTGCACGCCATGTATTGGTAAAATACATTGTTCTATGTAATTTACTTAACACCTATAACCACATGTATTTATGCAATAAAGGTACTTTTACTTTACTTTACTTTATTAATAGTTTCAGAAATAAGTGGCTGTGACAGACATACAGGGATGACGAATCCATAAGGGCTCCGATTTTAGACATTATGCTACGGAACCATAAAAACAAACTATCACCGTCGGATTTACTAGGACTGCGGAAATTCATATACATAGCTAATAAACAACGCCTTAAATATCTCTTACCAAGATCTCGATTAACAAAGTAATTAACAAAATTTATTTCCATCGGGTGATGTATCTGGCCACTGCA
Source organism: Gymnoscelis rufifasciata (assembly GCA_929108375.1). NCBI lineage: Eukaryota > Metazoa > Arthropoda > Insecta > Lepidoptera > Geometridae > Gymnoscelis > Gymnoscelis rufifasciata. Next base: position 1,209,490 of record OV815302.1, on the reverse strand, counting down.
TTGTGACGAGCTAATGAAATTACCATAGAGCCCTATCGCCTCCGCCATGCATCTTGTCGACGTTCAACAGACACACAAACACTCCCTCTATTCAACACAACAACACTTGGAATTACGGCCTTATTCTGGTTGATGATAAATTGGTAATAAAATAAATATATAACAATGAATATATAATTTTATGTATGCCTATTATAGCAGTTGCTGAGGTCGACGGCCAAGACTAATGAATGAAAAATTTGAATATAACATATTTTTAAGTACTGCAATATAGAATAGATAGTTATAATTTACATAAATAATACAATTTACTTCTCATTGGCATGTTTGTATCGTTAAAAATTGTATGTCGATGTGATCAAGCTTAGATTAAACAGTTCTAGGATGTATACAATTTGAGAATTTTAGGCGAAAAAAAAGTTTAGGCATGATTATAACATAAAAAAAATGATATTCTGTTGGCCCGTTCAAAAAGGGGCTAGATGTAGCAACATTCTTTATACAGGGTATAAATTAAGCTGTTACGTCTACAATGCTTGGACATGACGATTCCAGTACCACTCGCAGAATATTATTATATACATATAAGGTGTTTCATTATTTAAAAAGTTTAATGTGTCTGTAAACTTGTTGAATTTTTGTATTTTTTCTATTTAATAAGAATGTATAAGAGATCAAGACATAGAGGATTACGTTTCCGGTAGGGCTTGTGATGTTTAAATTTAGTACAAATCTTAAATGTAAAAGAAAATTTAATGTAATGTCCCGAATAAAAAACAAATTAAAATCTAAACAAATTTTAAAAAGGTTTAGGTTGTAGTAAAAATTAATACCAAAAAAGTTGGCTTAGTGCAATAGTTTTCATCAAGCTTCTATGCCGTTAAATCCAATTCCATCGCATCACGAATGATCAAAGTCAAAGCTGATTTATCCTTATTAAGATAAACCAAATGCAGATTATGAACCCTGATTAGGACAGACAAGGAAAAACAATTAACAAAAACAAACAATGACGTATATAGGAGTGAAGTTTGGGTTGTCACTTAGCGGTCGAGAGCCGAAGCATGGGTGCGAAATAATGTGGTACTTGGGTTGACGTAAAGTCGTTACGAGTTAAATTTATTGTTTTTAGATAAACTCTAATGGGGATTACTGGAGTTTAAAATGTTAGTGAAAGGGTACAAGAATTTATCTATGAAGGGGTTGTGTTTGCAATTTTCGTTGTAGGCGAAACTAGTGAAGAAGTTGGGGCTGTGAGGGGTGAGGTTCGCTGTGGCTTTTGGTAGATGCTATGTTGTTATACGTGATATGAAACAACAATAATTTAACCGACTTTCAACGAAAAAAGGAGGTTATCAATTAGTCGCGTATGTTTTTAAATATGGATGGGCTCTCTTTTACGCTCTAACGGCTGAGTTAATTTGACTGATGCTCGTAATTATATCTCAAATATTGAAAACAAAGACATACCGTAGTGGTGCTGGAACAAGTATAAACTAAAATTAACTTGAAAATAAAGTAGAATTATAAAAAATAATACAAAACCCGGACAAAAAGTACTACCTACTAATTAAAAAAAACTAATCCAAACAAGACTATAACTGAACAAAACTACAAAAAATAGCTACAAATAACAAAAAACTCCAAATTCAACAAAGTATAAAAACAAGTCACGTGAGATAGGATTAACATTATATCTATAAAGGTATACATATATAGTTATAGTACAAATAGTGGACACGATCATGTATCGACGGAGTTCGTGCATCAAACGAAATCTGCCTCGCATACTAATGTGGGACACGGAGCTAGTTGGCACTGGATCTGACATCAGTCTATAAGATAAAATAAACAAAATAATTTATTTCCATTGTTCGATTTCATAAGGTTTTGATCTATTGTAGCATATAATGGTATAAGTAATTAGGTATAGGCTAGTTTTAGGTTTAGCATTAGATATTTGGCGCTTATATTATATAAACCACCGTCAATTACATTTGTATTTTTTCTCTCCTTTCACGGTTTTGTGGAAGAAATTGCTTTAAACGCCCATTACGCATTTTATAGGTTTAGTTTTTATTTTCTTATTGTATTGTTTCTTTGATTGGTGTGTAATAAAGTATTTTCTATCTATCTATAAGATAACTTTAAAATAGCCACATCCAGAGATTCATTTTATCCAAGTTGCACCGGAGAATCCTCCATGGAAAGAACCTCCATCTGTCAGATGGAACGGCCGCCATTGTTCTTGTAACTCGATAATCGATTTATCGATCGAATCTCTATGGGTGTTCATTCTTAATCCTCGGTTTGTATGTTTGTGACAATGAAGTTGTATAAATCTAAATTTAAAATTTAAGAAAAACCCCCGATTCCAATGCCTTAATTTCCTTAAATGTAAAACAACATAATATTATGTAATGTGGACGCGATGCGTTTTCATTTGATACCCCACACTAGTATATTTGCAGATTTTCGGTTTTGCTTCCCCACTCACACCCCCATAACTTTTAAACGGCCTAACCGATTTTCATGAAACATGTCTAAGAACACTCGCGCAAGACTCACCTTTCATACAAAAAAAACTAAATTGAAATCGCTCCATCCGTTCGGGAGCTATGGTGACACAGACAGACAGACAGACAGACAGACAGACAGACAGACAGACAGACAGACAGACCGACAGACAGACACGTCAAACTTATAACACCCCTCTTTTTTGGTCGGGGGTTAAAAATCGATAATAATAGATATTCAATTCAAATTTGTATCTTTTATTTGATTATGTTATTTTTAAAAAGACAGATAAACTTGCGGGAACGGTAGTGTGAACTAAATAGGTTCGCCATATAATGAAGAACAGAGAATCATCGGGTCTTTTAAATTCTTTAATGGAGATTGAGGGTCGATTATTGAATTAAGTATTTTTTTTAAATTTCATCCAAGACTGAAATTTTCTTTAATATCAGGTTTGCAAAGGTTGCGAGCTATTTATGGTTTTCTGTATGAGCATAATATGGTATTCCACTGCTAAGCAAAGGTCTTACTACTTTCCTTTCAGACATTCCGATCTAAAGCGATCCAGTCCTTAAAGAAGACGTCAAACTCATATATCCATCTTCGCTTTGGTCAACTGTTTGATGTCCTACTGAATCAATTATGATGGTAATTATTTCCCACTACTCTAAATGTAAGACATTAAATTATATTGTTAGGCAAATAATAGGTATTAGTTTTATAGATAATCAATTTCTTATTTTACACAAATATATGTGATAAGACGTATACATGATTTTACGGTTTTGAGTTTTGCGAAGGCGGATAGACCATTTCGTTTGCCAATGACTGTTCTACGTACTCGCAAAATCACCCGTTTATGCCGTGGTTGTGGCGCTTGCAACAGCGTCGCAACCAAAAATCATGGTATATTCCCCGTTATAAAACTAAATATTGTTAAAAACCATGATAATTTAACAAGTTATAATATAAGTATTTGGCAAAGTAATACAAAAACCAGCAAATAAACCAGCTGTGGGGTCGCAGCGCCGTCAATAACTCCATAACCCAATTTACGAGCCGGCAAGAAACCGGGCAAACTTCCCCATAGTTTTAAACTGCGTTTGAAATTAATTGAGCCGGTCAGCGGGCGGAAAGTTACGGAGTTCAGTCATGTAGGAAGTACTTAGTAGAAGTAGAAGTACTAATGTTATGAGATGCTATAATTATGAAATGCTCATAAAATAACTCAGTTAGACTGAACTCTCTTTTACAAACACTACTGATTCGATTGAAATAAAAATCGGTACAGATTCTCAGAAAAAAGGAAATATTTGGCGACTTTTTATCGCGGGAACATATGTTATGCCTGAAAATCAATAAAACGCAAATGTTAAAAATTTTGTAACAAAATATTCGCGTTTCTAATGAAAAAAAATATTAAAAGTTATATCGCATAATGTTTCCGTGTTTGTTAGTAATACCGCAAATTTTAAACAAACAATCATTTTTTTATATAATTTCTATAAAAAGGTTTTTATAAATTGTTTGTACAATGAGCTAACGTTTTGCCGTAGTCGATCTTATATTGTCCTATATCTTCATGATATTTACATGTTGTATCAACATCACCCTATTAACGTTCCCACTGCTGGGACACAGGCACTTCTCTCTTGACGAGAGAGATTAGGCCTTAATTCACCACGCTGGCCAAGTGCGGGTTGGTGAATGTCACATGTCCTACAAACTCTTTTAAAGTTCTCAGAACATGCCGGTTTCCTCACGATGTTTGCCTTCACCGTTAAAGCACGTGTTTAAAGCGCACATAAATTTCTCAAGAAGAAAAATACAGAGGTGCGTGGCGGGGTTTGAACCCGCGACCTTCGGAATGAAAGTCGAGTGTCCTCCCACTTTAGCCAACACGGCTTTTTTACATGTTGTATACTAAAATATATTTTTCTTCCTTATTTTGTTATCTGGAAGAAACTAATAAAGCACATTCCACATTCTAGGTTTATTTTTGGTTTATATTTCTTAGCTAATGGTTTATTTAAAAAAAAAGGTGTGTGTGCGATTCACACACGATAGAAGTGAAACTTCAGTAAATCGACGAAAGAATAAGAAGAATAAAAAAAAGTGTGTGTGTATCAGCTACGACGCACGATTGGAGTCTACTACTTACGAACTACAATTATGATATTATATCGAATAGAAAAGAAGGGTAAATGAACGCATCTGCTAAAATGATAAGAGAAACAAACATATATCTGTAATTATTCGGATTATTTATATTATGTACTTCAATAAAGCGTATTACATAAAGTATGTTACAAAATAATATAAATAAAATACAGCAATACCTCTTTGCGCGATACTTCGTAGGCTCAACTACGAAGTATCGCGCAAAGAAATTTAAATAAAGCATTGTATTTGTTTGTGTCTCTTACCATTTCCGTTTCATCTTTTTGCATCCGGTTTGAAATCACTACGATTCTATAGAAGTTTCACTTCAATAATTTTCCAGCATACTTTTATTATTTCGTTACCAAAAACAAAATAAAAAACAATGCAATAAATTGATAAAACCTTATTCACCAGCGTAATATATTAACGTTATAAAACAAAAAGCAATGGTAATGATATTCAAGTGCCAGCATTGTGTTTTACGAATTCCCGACGCAGTCAAAATAAGTTGAAATGTATACTAGTCATTGGGAACAATACAATTGCATCGAAATTGAGATTGTGACCATTCAATGCAAATTCGCGTCGTCGGTTTGATGTCTCAGTTGTTTTCGTTATTTATAAGCAATCTTGATTTTATATTTTCAGCTCCCAGCCGAAAAGAAGGGTGTTATAAGTTTGACGTATTTGTCTATCTGTGGCATCATAGTTCCCGAAATGATGGCGCGATTTCAAGTTTTTTTTTTGTATGAAATATGATTTTTCCAAAATTTGGGGTCTACATTGTACCTAATGTTTTTTTTTATTTTAAGTAAACTAAGGTTATGAATCGGTTTTTTAAATGTAAATTCGTATTATTCCTCCTCCGACCTTTGTGGCTCGGTGGGCGAACGTCCGCCTGAGGCGTAGGAGGTTGCGGGTTCGATTCCCGCCGGGGGACCAGATTTTGTACGATATACAATTCCTGGTTTCGGGTCTGGGTGTTTTGTATGTATCATATGTATTTAATTACAAAAAAAAATGTATCTATGTAGTATATCAGTAATCGAACACCCATAGAACAAGCTCTGCTTAGTTTGGGGTTAGGTGATGCTGTGTGAGTAGTCCGGAAATATTTATTTATTTATTCTAGCAGTAGCCGGCTATATTTTCTCTTTATATTTATTTAGTAGCAAATATAGTTATTCTGCTAATCGCGACGGTGACCAATCCCATAAATTAAAAACCATGAATATCCGTCCAGTCGATCTCGATCTTCGAAGTCTTCGAACAAACACGTTTTTGCTTTGTAGGTATAATAAACGAGAAAGTGCTTGCACGACATACAAATACTTGACCGGGAATCGAATCCGCTACCATTTGCGCCGTAAGAGGACCTACGCCCACCGCTCCACTGAGGCAGTCTATATTATGTATCTATCCCAAAACTGATTTTATTTAACCATAAGAAGATAGATTAGATTTTTTACAAACATAGGCAAATATTTTTATAACGTGTAAATATGTATTTTATTTCTTAGGTGTAGATATTTTAATAACGTGATAGTAAATTTTTATAGCAATGATTATCGTAAGTACGTTCAAGTTTATCAATAGAGGATAAGTTTTATGTGCGACTGGACTTTTATTGCGGTTTTCGGGAACCATTTTATAGTTTATGTAAGTACCTACGTATATGGTCAACAGTAAAATAATCGTTTCCTTATTATTTAGCCGACAGAATATCAATAGCTAATGATAATAAACAATAGCTTTGTTTGCTAAATCAGATAATATCCTTTCACAGATATGTTTTAAATTCTGTGAAATACTGATGACATTTTAATCACTATTTCATACAACTTCGACGGTTAAACGCCATGTTCTTGTCTAGAGGTACATTGCAAGGCAAATTCTTTGTAATAGATTTTTTTGCTGGATTGTGTTTTTTGTGGCTATTTTACGTATACAGGGTTGAAAAGATACGTGACAGACAGTAACGAAGAATATTACCTGCTTGTATTTAGATTGTCTTTACTACATTTTTGGCAGCAGCAAGCATGAAGAAATATAACTCGGTTATAACTTATGATTAGTTATAGCCTTTTCGAAACTGCAATATAACAAACAAGATAGATGAGTATTTTTTTGTATTTTACTTTATGTAACTCGTGTATATTATTTTTTAACTTTTGATAATTTCTAGAATCCAACATACTTATATTTTTTTTATTTTGACTTTGTCTTTGAAACTAACATATAAAGTCTTTAGTTTTATAATATTAACACAAAAACCAAATGTCTTATTAACGGGATATTCACCATGATTGATTGTCTTTCGTGTTTCCCGATATATTAAATATAACGAGATATTAATATCTTATAAATTTAATAAGTTTCGATAACCATGATAGTTTCAAAATATTGAAAAAATACCTTATATCCCACCTTTTGACGCAGTCGGGTAAAATAAAAATGCTTGTATCTATAGACCACTTTTCATTTAAAAACATACACCGTTCAAGTAATTCATTCAAAAGAATGACAAAACAAATTACCTTTCGTTAAAATAAAACAACGATCCACTTACTAACATAGTTGTCCAAAAAACTCTCAAGGGTTAAACCATTAACAACGTAGTGTCCTATAAATAGTAACAACGAACAAAAATACCAGTTAACATGCGATCGCATTATCCATTACAAACTGTCAACTATGACGAATGATCATATTAACAGCGTACAATACCAGACTCATGCATAAACAGCGTAGAATCCAACCCAAAACGCATCCGCCCATAGCACACCAGCATACGGCTTAAACTTCTGGGGAACTTATCCTCGAGTGGCAAACTAAAAGTTGTTCTCGATAACAGAAATGAACTATGAAGATGTACAAAAATGGAGTCCGACTGAGATCTGTAACAGAATGTATCGAGATAACGCACAACACGCGTTTACGTGGGTTATAGTCGATCGGATAGTATTTTGTTATGTTGCGGCGGAAGTTGAGTTCTGATTAACTTGGCACGGCTACCTGGGTTATGTGAAACTTGCCAAGTTTGACTGCGTATTGCGGAAACGAGATCCATTCGTTTCGTAATGGTTAATTTACAGTTGCAATATAATGCTTTAGAGCTGCATTATTGAAAATAAAGCAGATATTCCTCAATAAATGTATTAAATATAATTTAACTCATTTACTTTAGTTAACAATTATATAATAAGCTGTGTTGGCTAAGTGGGAGAACACTCGATTTTTATTCATGGGCTCGTTTGAATTTCGGGATTTTGTTCTTGAGAAATGTATGTGCGCTTTAAGAACGTGCTATAACAGTGACGGCGAAACATCGTGAGGAAACCGCCATATTCATAAGAACTTTAAAGAGTTTGAAGGACATTGTGACATTAACCAACCCGCAGTTGGCCAACGTGGTGAATTAAAGCCTAATCACTCTCGTAAAGAGATTTCCTGATTTATTGTAGTTTTTTATGTTATAGTGTAGTGATCTTTTGTAATTAGAATAATATATATTAGGTATATAATATTTCTAAACACATCTCATATTTAGGTATCCAATTTACAGAATTATTATTTGAACCCTTTTAGTTTTTTTATAATGATACATACACGTTTAAAATGAAAACTTTAATTCTGATTTATACTTGAATGAAAAGATTAAACACGTACAGTTTTCAATATTAAGCACCATATTTCTTTTAAATATTTAAATAAAATTCTACAAATGTATTAAAAGCTTGTTAATATTTAAACGAAACCGTAATAAAAATTATCGTTAATGACTTACACGAATCCTTTATCTGAATTCGAAAAAGTTTTAACGATTTCGATAATAAATAAATAAATAAATAAATAAATATTTCCAGACAATGCACACAACAACATCTAGCCCCGTGGTAAGCTCTAAGCTTGTGTTACGGGTACTAGATATCTGATATACTTAATATAATAGTCATACATATATAGATATTTTTTATTATACATATTAAACACCCAGACCAAGGAAAAAGTGCTTGCAGAACATACAAACACTTCACCCTCGGCGGGAATCGAACCCGCTACCTCTAGCGCCGCAGGCAGACCCTCGCCCACCGCGCCACTGAAGCAGTCAATAGATAATGCTATCGTAAAGCTTAAAGTTTTTGGTTTTGGTGCTGTTATGTAATGGACGTTCTCTGTTTAATTATAAGATACCATTTATAATAAGTTTTGAACCTAATGCAAATATTTTATCTTATTGACACTTTAATTTAGGTAGTAAATGATCAATAAATACTTATATACAAATATTGCTGAACAAGCCACTCAAAAAATTTAGTTTGTGTTCTTTAAACACTTGCTCTAACGGTGAAAGCAAACGTTGTGACGAAACCATGAGCATGTTATGAGAACTTTGAACAGTCTGAAGAACATGTGACATTCACTAACCTGCACTTGACCACCGTAGTAAATAAAGTCCTCATCATTCTCGTCTGTAAACGTAAATACAGATCCCTTAGCGAGAATCAAACTCGCCTCACCAGCCACCAACCGGTGTTCATAAGCTGCCACTTTTTATAATCGAAGGGCGACAATGGCGTGGCTGTGCAGCAAGTAGCGACAAGTAGCAAGTCGGACACTAAGGCAAAGTCAAAACGTTTATTTCCTTAGAAGCACATAGCCAACATGGACAGGTCAACTTAAAATTAATAAAACTAAAATGCTTAAACAAAAATCATCAAGGAAATAACATTGTTTTGACAGTTCGCTGCAATGTTTTATACTGAGTTGAGAAGCGAATAGAACAACACAGCTTTATCGGTTATTAAAATTTTTGTAGTTATTACAGTTTTAGACTACTGTAGTAGCTGTAGCGAGTAGCTGGCCACCGGTCGCTGTGGTTAGTGGACCATGTGCGCCCGGCCTAAAGCCTTTTGGTATATTTAAATGTTAATATAATTTTTTATTTTTTTTTCTAATTTATTTGTTAGGACTTTTGTCATACAATGACATGTCAGTCCTATCATAACCTACACGATTATTTTAATTACACTATTACTTAACTAACTTATAAACAATAATAATAAAATATTAATAATTTCCTTTCTACTCACTCAGAAATAAATACATTAAACAAAGAGATGGCTGCTTCCGACGCAATAAAAAAGTTTAGTTTTTCACAAACAATTGCAGCACATTTGTGAAATGCTAAACAAATATAATTTTCAGGAATTTATTCAATGTTTCAATTTCTCATAATGTAGTTTCAAAAAAAAAATATCGAGTTAATTAGATTGAAACATGATTTGTAATAAATCTAAATTTAAAATTTAAGAAAAACCCCCGATTCTAATGCCTTTATTTCCTTATAAGTAAAACACCATAATATTTAGTAGTTAGGGCACGGGATGCTCTTTCATTTGATACCACACTCGAGTATATTTGCAGATTTTCGGTTTTCCTTACCCACTTTCACCCCCATAACTTTTAAGCGGCACAACCGATTTTCATGAAAAATGTCTAAGAACACTCGCGCCAGACTCACCTTTCATACAAAATAATAATTGAAATCGCTCTATCCGATCGGGAGCTATGCTGCCACAGACAGACAGACACACAGACAGAAAGACAGACACGTCAAACTTATAACACCCCTCTTTTTTGGTCGGCGGTTAAAAATAATATAGTTGGACATCGACCACAGCATAGTTATCGGCTGCGTGGGGCATTAAGTGTCTGACGGATGCTTTTGTTTGACTGTTTGTCTCATACGTAGGCTGTCTTAAGCCGTGGTCCAAACATACAAACAATGTTATAAATGTTGACGATACTTAATTTAATTTTTCAATTATAAGTGGACTCATTTATTGATTTCCTATCATTATTTTTTGAAATTTTTGGTATTATTGAAACTTTCAAATACAATGTAAATATTGTGGAATGAAATAAATAAATGAATTATGAATTATCGAATATTGAAAGCAGAATACAGAAAAAAAAATTAATTGTTGTTGTTTTTTACCACAGTACTTACTTCATTGTATCTTTAAAAAATATGTTTTTCTTTTTTTCCTTTATAGGGGCTGAAATCTCTTTGTCTACGTACATATATGTTACTCAGGGCGACATCCTAATTATGTAAATTATGTACGAAATGTTGTAAGTATTTTGTTTCCCTGTGTGTGCAATAAAGTGTTTTGTATTGTATTGTATTATTATTATAGAGGTATTAGATAGTACCAGACTGGTGGGTTATGATATGATGATCTAACCCTTTAATATTTTCAAGGATGCCCATGTCCAGTAGTGGCTATTCTCAGGCAAAAATTAAACCTTTATGACTTATTTCCATCATTTTAAAGTAAAAACGCTATAAGTTCTCACCTTAAGTCGCTAGCCACATCGATTGAGAATTGATCACCGAATTAAGTATTTTAATGGCACAAGATGTGCCTTCAAACGCGGGGGCGATCTCAAATTTATAAGAAACTTCTAGAAATAAACCCTTTGGGTATTGTTTGAGACCAGTTTCAGGGCAATCTATCTACTTGTTGAGTTAAATTCCGTGAATCAGTACCCGACTTTATAATTATACAAGCTGCGCTCCGCGGTTTTACCTTCATTGTAAAGTCAAAGTTAAAGTACAAATGTTTATTTCCTTAGAACCACAGGGCATACATAGACAGGTCAACTTAAAGTTAATTTAAATAAAAACTAAGAATAATCAAAGATATAACATTGTCTTGACAGTTATATCTTTTAACAATATTAGTGTTCTTATATAATAGCTACTCAAAAAATTTAATTACGTGTTAAAAAGTTACCTATGCGTTAAGCAAGCATTATTTCTAGTTTCAGTCAAATCAAATACAGCGACAAACATACATCTATATAAAGTTTATATTTTTTTATTTATCAACTTACTCCTGCCTAACCTTTTTATTTTATATTTTTTTTTGTCAATATATTCAATAAATAAAGACCAACCAAGACCAGACCAAGGAGAAAGTGCTTGCAGAACATACAAACACTTGACCCCTCGGCGGGAATCGAACCCGCTACCTCTTGCGCCGCAAGCGGTTTCTGGCCCACCGCGCCACTGAGGCAGTCTTCAGATTCAATAGACAATGTTCCCGATTAACAATAATTAAAATGAGTTTTCTATTAAAATCAGACTCCTCGAGTCTCAAGACTGATACAAATTTTACACAACCAACTTATACAACTACATATTATATAACTTTGATTAAAGTAAACTCAACTTAATTTCCAGGTAACCTAACTCAAATTACTAATTCATCGGGCTGTCAATAATCCGAAATACCTAAGGTCGCATGCTCCAAAACAAACAAACAGAACTCTCTATTTACATAGGATTGGAGACTTCATTTATACTGAAAACAGGAATAAAGTTATATAACTTAAGTAATTTATACTAAGAGAAGTTTTGAAGAGAGAGAGGAACAGAAGAAGTACCTATTCTATTTTTGACGATGAATTAGTAATTTGAGTTAGGTTACAAACTTTTGTCTTAACTAGTCTACTGACTAGTTAAGACTGGTTAAGACAAAAGTTAGTTGCGGTTTTTATAAATTAAACCGCCGAGATACTGAAAAGTTGAAAATAATAATGAAATTTGAATTACCTACTAATAAGTAGGTTGAAAATTCTTTATTATTTGTTGTGAAGGTAATAATTTGTGTAAATTAAATTATTTTAAAAATTACACTAATCCCTCCATGCTAAGTCGAACTTAATCGATTCTTTCAAAAGTTGTTTGTTAAAATGTATACTATAGGTACAGGAAAATATCTCAAACTTGGTTACGTCGTAATAAAATAAATATTTCCGGACACAGCATCACCTGACCCCAAACTAAGCAGAGCTTGTACTATGGGTGTTAGGTGATTGATATACTACATAGATACATTTTTTTTTGTAAATACATACATATTATACATAGAAAACACCCAGACCCGAAACCGGAAATTGTAGATCGTACAAAATCTGTTCCCCCGACGGGGATCGAACCCGCAACCTCCTGCGCCTCAGGCGGACGTTCGCCCACCGAGCCACAGAGGTCGTCATTACGTAATTGTAAACGTAATTAGATTATCCATTACGTTTGTCTACATTTCTAAATTCAAATAGATAAAGATCTTTCAGTTTTGATGTGGTTAATACGCTGTATTCAATTTGGAGTGACTGATTTTGATATAATTTTGTTAACTAACTTTGAAAACAGGTGAATGTTCTTAGTTAGACTCGTATTGTATTGAAATAATACTACTAAGTAGAAGAGTTTGTTGGTTGAACGCGCTTATCTTAAGAACTAATGGTCTAATTCGATTTATTCGAATATGCCTATAGGCTTAGTGGAAAAAACAGTAGACCACGGGAAAATAACTCGTGCCTGCGGGAAAATCGATATACCACGGCAACACCGTGGCCTCAAAATCAAGTAAATCAAATATTTTTTACCGCGGAACTATTTTCGATGTTGGTAATTTTATTTTTTTATGAAAGCTGTTAAAGCGTCCACATTGGTTATTGGTTTTAATTAAATAAAAAAAAATATTGTTTTATATGCACGAGCCGTGTTTCTGTCGCTAGGAAAAGCGTCGAAATCCAAATCCGAAAACCCAAAAACGTTAAAATCTTCGTATGTTACCCGTTTTAAGTATATATTATTTAATACGTAAGTAAGTATATACTTAATTTTTCTTTAAGGCCAGGGTCAAGATATTATTCAGATAGGTCTTATAACCAAATCTAGAAATACATAGATCGTGTATCTACATCAAATTATACCTAAAATGCAATACACCATCTATATACATTGGTGATCATAGCAACGGAGCATGATTAAGCATTATTCAATTATACCTAATTACATTCCAATATGTAATTAGACAGATCAATTACAATGCAACTAAATTATAATTGACATGGTTTTATGTGAGATGAATATGAAATAGCATATTACATGTAAAAAAAATATATTTTATATTACGGTATTTATTTTTGCAAAAAAAGTAGCTTTTTGTGGCACAGGCAGGGGTTTGATATCCGCTGAGAGACTAGTGTCAGAGTTGAACCGATTTTGACGAGACTTACTGGCAGGTAGATGATGATTACAAGAAATAACTAAGGCCTCTTTTTACCGGGGAAAGTTGTTAAATTTTCGCGGAACAACAAAAAATATTTTTTTCTTTCGGTTTATTTTTATGTAAAAATTCCGCGGAATCACAAAAACATTATATTCTTTCGATTAATTTCTAAAATAATTTGCAACCTTACTGGGGCGATTGACGCTCAGTATCTTACACGAACATGAGTCAAGTGTTGGAGGTTGCGAGTCAACATGACTCAACCACACAGACAATTTGTGGCTGCGACTTACAGCCGAACGGTTCTCGCTTGACCTGATTTCGAGCTTTCAGTGGCTTGATTTAGCTTTGAAAGACAGTGTCAGTATAACGCTACGATGACTTACCCTAAGAATTGAAAATAATTAAAAAATAGTGCCAAATAAGTGCTATCGAACAAAATGATTGAATATTGGCTATTTGGTTTAGGTGATAATCACAATTCTTAGGTGTTTAGAAGCAAATAAAGCCTAAACCAAGGAGAAAACCACTATTACATAACATATTATACATACTTAGGCACAATTTTGGGTAGACGCTATTTATATGGCAACAAAACACAATTTATTTTAATGATATCACTAAAAAAGCAGAATTTTTGGCTAAAAACAAAAGTACATATATCAAAGATGTCTTTCACGGGCTTGTCAGAGTAACGGACAAAAAAGCGCCTTTTTCTCCAACTAAATCGCTCGCAAATCGCCCCAGTATCCCACACGAACAAGTGTCAAGTGCTAGAAGTTGTGGGTCAACATGACTCAACCACTCAGACAACTTGTGGCGGCGACTTACCGACTTACAGCCGAACGGTTCTCGCTTGACCTGATTTCGAGCTTTCAGTGGCTTGATTTAGCTTTGAAAGACAGTGTCAGTATAACGCTACGATGACTTACCCTAAGAATTGAAAATAATTAAAAAATAGTGCCAAATAAGTGCTATCGAACAAAATGATTGAATATTGGCTATTTGGTTTAGGTGATAATCACAATTCTTAGGTGTTTAGAAGCAAATAAAGCCTAAACCAAGGAGAAAACCACTATTACATAACATATTATACATACTTAGGCACAATTTTGGGTAGACGCTATTTATATGGCAACAAAACACAATTTATTTTAATGATATCACTAAAAAAGCAGAATTTTTGGCTAAAAACAAAAGTACATATATCAAAGATGTCTTTCACGGGCTTGTCAGAGTAACGGACAAAAAAGCGCCTTTTTCTCTCACTAAATCGCTCGCAAATCGCCCCAGTATCCCACACGAACAAGTGTCAAGTGCTAGAAGTTGCGGGTCAACATGACTCAACCTCTCAGACAACTTGTGGCTGCGACTTCCAGCTGAACGGTTCTCGCTTGACCTGATTCCGGGCTTTTAGTGGCTTGATTTGGCTTGATGGTTCTAAGATTGTTTTATCAATATCCTATTAGTTTTCAGTCAACAGCTAAATGAACTGCTTGCTTTTTTAACCCCCGACCAAAAAAGAGGGGTGTTATAAGTTTGACGTGTCTGTCTGTCTGTCTGTCTGGGACATCATAGCTCCTGTACAAATAAAGCGATTTAAATTTAGTTTTTTTTGTATGAAAGGTGAGTTTGGCGCGAGTGTTCTTTGAAATGTTTCATGAAAATCGGTTGAGTTGTTTAAGAGTTATGGGGTTAAAGTGGAAGGAAAACAGAAAATCTGCAAAAATACTCGAGTGGGGTATCAAATGAAAGCGCATCGCGTGCACATTACAAAATATTATCATCATCACCCTATTAACGTTCCCACTGCTGGGACACAGGGACTTCTCTCTTGTAGAGAGAGATTAGGCCTTAATTCACCACGCTGGCCAAGTGCGGGTTGGTGAATGTCACATGTCCTTCAAACTCTTTTAAAGTTCTCAGAACATGCCGGTTTCCTCACGATGTTTGCCGTCACCGTTAAAGCACGTGTTTAAAGCGCACATAAATTTCTCAAGAAGAAAAATCCAGAGGTGCGTGGCGGGGTTTGAACCCACGACCTTCGGAATGAAAGTCGAGTGTCCTCCCACTTAGCCAACACGGCTTAACTTTTAAGGCAATAAACCCATTGGAATCGGGGGTTTTTCATAAATTTTAAATTTAGATTTATTGCTACTACCTAAGGGTTAATGTTATGAGTGCTTTCAATTTAAGCGTTTCGTGAGCTACGGCTGCCGGTGTGTCTATGATTTATTTATAGATGGTACTGACCTGACCTGACTGGTGCTGAGACGCCGTCTCGGTAGACCAAAGCGACGGTACAGAGCTAAGTCTGACGCCCACCCAAAAACAAACATATACCTACTAATTAATTATTCTTAGTGTTTTATAATGTTTCTGTTATATTTTTGTACACAAATAAACATTTTTCTTTCTTTCTTTCTATCTTTATACGGACAATCCACACTCGACATCTAGCCCCGTGGTAAGCTCTAAGCTTGTGTTACGGGTACATGACATCTGACAAACTTAATACAATAGACATACAAATATATATATTATATTTTATTATACATACTAGCGGCCCGCCCCGGCGTCGCACGGGTATAAAATTTTCCCGGAAATTATTCGAATTTTTCTCGCAGTAAAAACCATCCTATCTCTCAAGTTGGATCGAACTGCACATGGTGTGCGAATTCTATTATAATCGGTTAAGTGGTTTAGGAGTCCATTGAGGACAAACATTGTGACACGAGATTTATATATATTAAGATTAAACCAAGCACCAAGGAGAAAGTTATTGTAATTGATTAATATGAGTATTTCTAATGTATTATTATTGTGTTTTGTTAGAAAGTTAGTTAAATTAGCTAGTAAGTAGTGTAATAGGATTATCTGTACTAGTCAAAATAAATAAATAATCAATAAGTGGCGGGAATCGAACCAGCTACAACTTACACAACAAGCTGATCTCTGCCCACCGCGCCACTGAGGCATTCAATACATGTCACTACTAATTAGTATGAAAATAATAATAATAATAATTCTATTGAATGCTGACAGCTTGTTAGACAGCTAAGAGTCACCATGGAATCATAATTTCTGAGAAGTTACGTTACTATCTCGGTTCCTAGCTATCTGTCTATAACGAGTTCAAATGTTATCTGGCGCGGTCCATTGTTCACTGTTTTATGCATGTTAAACATTAGTGTTGTGGCGATTCTAGACGCAAATAAAATTACTTAAACATTGTCAACAATAAATGGTTTGAAATGGGGTTCTTAGGGCGATAAGAATACTATGCATGATATAATTTATTTAAATTATGTTAAAATATAATTTGTCGAAATGGCAAAAGAAATACATCATCTCTTAAAAAAATAACTAGAGGTATATCACGGTTCCAGAGATATGGCCTGGTGTCAGACAGACATACAGATGACGAAGACTCAGTAGTAAATAACCCCAAAAACTAATTCCAATATGTATGCTCTCTACTTTGACTCTCAGCATCATTCAAACCTCAACATTTTTAATTCACAACTACTTCATTATAATAGCTCCCTTTTACGTTCCCACTGATGAGACACAGGGTGTTCACTCTTGACGAGAGATATTAGGCCTTAATCCACCTCGCTGGCCAAGTGCGGTTTGGTGAATGTCACATGTTATTCAAACTCTCCAAAGTTCTCAGAACATGCCGGTTTCTTTCACCGTAAAAGTACGTGTTTTAAGCGCACGAAGTGAGTAAATTCAGAATGGAATTCAAGTGTGCTCCCACTAAGCCAACACGGCTATTTCAACACAACACTCACAATTTTTTAATTTAATGACACTATCCGTCACCTTCGCGCACAGGATTCGAACTTGCATCTCCGGGATAGCGCCCCGACGTGATAGCCAATTACACCAACGCGTCATTACGTGATATGTCGAAAATTTTCTGCAATTTGTATTAATTATCGAGTGAATCCGCGAGTAATGACATCTAAGAACATCCAAGGACTATTCTTATTTAGTATTATTATTATATCTGCATAAAAATAGTTTAACCTGCAAAGTGAGATTTATCACTTATTAAAAATCATTAAAACACACAAAATTACTTCAGTAGCACATTATTGACAAACAAATGCACAGCGGCATCTCGGATCCCAGCTGGCCCCCACATCTTCAGCCAATCTACGGGCAGCTGTCATACAAATTGACAGTTTTCATTTGTCCCTCTCCCTAGCACAGTTATTTCTAACGCTGAATCACGATACTCGAACAATGGACCATTCTCTACACGCTTCTATTGTCTATAGTTAAAAACATGAGTAACTTGGATATAGTGATAAATTATGTTTGGGGGTGGTTATATCCGGTTTTAATACGTGGTTTCTTTACGTATTTTCGTATTTTGAAGTTTATTTTGGTATAATTTTATGGTTGTGTGCTGTTTTAAAACAGCAGCCTAATGCTGCTGTTTTAAAAAATATTAAAAGGTGCAGTAAATAAACTAGGTAAGTTGCGATTAGGCTAGGAGCTGAAACCTGACTACTTTGAGTTGATTAATTCAGAATTAAATCAATGCAGCTGATGGGATACAGACTAAATATGTGCATTCAAGATATTGTCGTCATGGGTTAAGGGTACAATCACAACAGACCGCAGTATCCAATGACTGCACCAAAAATAGCTTTTGCAGATTAACCAACTTGAAATAAACCAGAGTGGTCTTACATACTGCTTCAGCGCTACGATACAAAGTGGATCTTTGCCTCAGACACTAAAGACAGGCTTCTCTGTTTAGAGCTGTTTTAGCCCAATTCTGATTCAGTCCAGCTATATCGAGCAACCTACAGCCACTGTCCGAGTCAAACTTCATCTAGGTGAAACAAAAGAGGCATGACTCCGATTGTTCGGCCACGTCAGCCGTAAGGGTGAAGACTGTGATCAAAGTGTGTACTAAGTTACTATACTGGACATTTATTTTGGAGGAATATAGCCCATATTAAGTGGACGTCCTATGCAAGAAATAAGCTAAAATAACTGTCTTGAAATTTATTGCCCACGGAAACTTAACCCGCGAGTTCACCAACAATGAAACCAACCTTGTCATCATAGGGTTATGATGATAAAATGACTCTCATTCTGTTCATTACGAGGGTGGGACTATCATTTTAAATTCAATCAGCGATGCATTAGCGAGCCATTATTTCAGAGAGGGTCACATTTGCTAATGCGTTGAGATAGTGATTGGTTTGTTTTGGATTTGGAATTCCTATTATTCTGTAACCTCTACTAATAGATAAATTATGTATATTTTTGGACCATTGATAAAGAGAAGATTTAAGATAGCCGCGCAGCAGAGCGAGACCCTCTAGCACAGGTATTACATTACTTAAAAGAGGGTCCCACACCACTGTAATATATTAATTAATTTAAGTTAAAGCCATAAACTATTACTTATTACTTAAGATGTTTTGGATGCTTGTACATATTTCTAATACTTGTGTAACAAAGCAACTTGCAAGGAATGGAAGTGAAAAAGGTATATACGTGGTTATTAATTTATTAATTCAATTCCTTTCGAGAAGCAAAAGTAATTTGAACATACTGCCACGTCTTATCGTTGTCATATAGCTAATCTGTTTTACGTAGATAAGTTTAAAAAGAAAATTGTCTTAAAAAGTTATATCTATAAATATGTAGTCAAGAATACCCAAATTTAATTATAATAAAAATATCTATATAATGTATGTATGACTATTATAATTAAGTATATCAGAAATATTGTACCCGTAACACAACGTAGCTTAGAGCTTACCCCCGTGGTAAAGATGATGTTGTGTGAGTTGTCTGGATATATTTATTTATTTATACTTTTTAAATTTATTATGATATGAAATGCAATAAAATACATTTTTTTTCGTACATAAACAAACAATGAGTAGAGAGCATTAACAAACAGACAAGAAAAATAACATAAAAAAACATAATAAGCTGCCAGGCTGTGTACCAAAAAATATATATAAACCAAAATATAGATAAACTATTACTATCTGTAGGTACACTTCAATAGACCGAAGGCGAGACGAGGCCGGCGGTTATTTAAATAAAATATCAACACAAGTTTCTGTTTCACAACACATCAAGTAATATGTCTATGAACAATCCAGACAACAAACTTGGTCGAGTAAACCGATCGATCGAACCCTTTACGATCGGAACGGGAATTGAGGTGTGAAATAATTGTCTAGTGATAATTTAGTTTATGAAGTCTTACAAAATGAATTCAAATTATTTACTTTAAAATTCAACTAATTTAGATAAAATATCAAAGTTTGTTTACGGAGCTAGTAGAAGGGTCTCAATTAATTCATCACGTTATGATCTATGATCATGATGATGTCCTCCTAGCCGATTTCGGCTGCGGCGACATGATTTTAAACCCCCGACCAAAAAGAGGGGTGTTATAAGTTTAGCGTCTGTCTGTGATTTCTAAGCTATGGAAATAAATGATTTTGTATCTTCTGGCACCATAGCTCGCGATTCCAAATGGATAAAGCGATTTTAATTTAGTTATATTTTTATATTAAAGGTGACTTCCGTGCGAGTGATCTTAGACATATTTGAAATAACCGAATTTGTGCAAATATAATCAAGTGGGGTATCAAATGAAAGCTCATCAATCGTACCTTAAAAAATTATATGATTTTTTACTTCTTAAATAACTATAGTTTGAGATAAGTTTTATTTTTTTAATTTTGATTATTTTGCTAATAATTACGTTTGCCATTGTTGTGCCCTTAAATAACTGGAATGGATATTACCTGCCAACCTGTATGCCTAGGCATTAAGCCCACCTTTTTGTACACATTTCAACTTTGTGCAAATAAAGTGTTTAAATAAATAAATACAAAATATTCTAGAATCCCCTCATAGCTTGTACAACTAAAAGTCAATACCATAATGACCAGTAAACAAAATGAGCACGTGACTTTTTCCAATCCCTATTTTTACTGAGCCTATTGTTCTCGAACAATATTGAAACTTGTGATTGCAATCAAGAAGTTCGGGTTATTGTGACTGTTTTTAATTCGCCCTTATTAAATTTAAGAGTTGCAACAGCCCTTGAGATTGGAAGGGAGGTTTTATTAGGGTGGCTAACGAGTGCCGATAAGGATGTATAATGCCCCTAGACGGAGTAGGTGGCTTGAGTTATAAGATGAAGCGGGCTTGCTTGTGGATCAATTCGGGGCATTAGAATCCAATACAAAATACAAAAATATTTATTTACTAATACACAATCAACAATTTCACTTAGCAGCGGTCTCCGCACGAGGCAAGCCTGTATTGAGGAAGACCTGTTACAATTATGTGTAACCGGGTATAGAAAACAGTGCATGAAAACAAAAGGAAATGTGTAATGAAAGACGAGTTTAATATTATAATATAAATATTTATGAAATTAGGAGCACATAATGTATCTTCCGAGTTTCAATACATAAGCCTTATTTGACATTTTGTCTTTGATCAAGTACAATTTTTTTGGTATAAGAACATGTTTGAGTTATGAGGAGGTCAAAAGTGGCTTCAAATGGTTGTACCCTAATACTCTAAAGATGAGATCTGTAAAAACAAAATTGGTGAGATATGTATATTTCATTATCAATCTTTTGTTATAATTACAGTCAATAAACGCCTGGATTTTTTTTTTTTTTTTTTTTTTTTTATTATTGATAAGCCTTCATTTGACCACAATCTCACCTGATGTAAAGTGAAGATGTGGTCTAAGATGGAGCATGAAGGCCTAGAAGATGGCTTCTCCGGACCACATTACGAAACACGAAAAAATCGCTTCACGCACTGGCCCAGCCCGGAGGGTGGTGACAAGCCGCGGCCGAAGCCTACCACCAGAGACTGTTCTTAGCACCACCCGGAGGTCACGTGTAAGGATTCAGAGGGTTACCACTTACGGACGTGAACAGCCAAAACCTCCAAAACGATGAGTGGGTCGGAGAATCATGGCTCGATACAAGAAAGGTTCAGTTTCCCCGTCGAGATGGCACAGCAACGGGAGGAACGATATGTTATATACATAAAATATATACGTACATACTAGCATACAAATAAAAATAAATCTTATATACTCATCGTGTAATCTGTCATGGCGCGGTGTCGCCTTGCAGTGTAAGCGATCTTTAAGCCTCCTAAGGTTATAACTTAACCCAAACACCGTTGGGGCGAAACCATCTACTATTTAATCTGCAGTTCAATCTTGACTTAAATGAACACCTAGACGGTCCCAGATAGTGCTAAGCCCCGACTTTGTTAATGAATTGATTCCAAGGTTTCGTCAATTAATAATTAGTTCGGATCCCTTTACTCTGTATTTGCACGTTAATGCGCGCTTATCTGTTTAGTAGAGAGATTATTTGTTAAGGAGATTTGATAGGTTTTGGATAATGAATAAGGTGGAGGTGTATTGAGAGCGGTTCAGTGTATTTAATTAAACAAAAATGCATGCCTAGTGAATTTAATATCTAATGTATTTAACCCTCAGACTCGCAGAGTGCGACAGAGTAGATCAGCACAGCTTCAAACATGTTTGCACTTTATACTTTTTTTTTAGTTTTAATAAAAAAAGTATTTATTGTATTAACCATTTCGATAACATAAAAACGTCAAAGACGC
Organism: Gymnoscelis rufifasciata; assembly: GCA_929108375.1. NCBI lineage: Eukaryota > Metazoa > Arthropoda > Insecta > Lepidoptera > Geometridae > Gymnoscelis > Gymnoscelis rufifasciata. Next base: position 1,187,057 of record OV815302.1, on the reverse strand, counting down.
AACAGAATATATCCTAAAAAAATTATAAAGTGCAAACATGTTTGAAGAGTATAACATCCAACCATGCTTCAATATTTCAAACCAAAAATATCATAAGCGCCTTTACACAGTAAAACACAATAAACCATAGAACTGTAACTCACACTACTATCAACCATTGAATTATAAAACAATAGAATCGTGTACGGTCCGATTTATGCGGCCAATCTGAACAATAAACAAAGCTAAGGTGACAGCTACACGGGCTCAAACCCGCGACTACAAATAGGGCAGAAACATCGTTATAACTCAGCCTTATCAGCATAATGATAGGGCTGGACAATTTATTTTTAGCAAGGGAACGATACATGGCCCGCTGGTGATAGACCGCTGTTGTTTTGTTTCATTACTACAAGACTAATTATAATTATCATATCGGCCGTAGGACATGCACCTACTTTTGGACACGTACAGGATTTTCAGTTATTTCTGTCGGATCTGTTCATTTCATTGATGGACGTTGAACTGCGTTTATCTGCGTACATCATCGCGAGTTCTCAACCGCAGACTCTATTATAGAATTTTATTTTTTTAACCCTACTGCTCAGTGGCCCGGTGGCTGAAAGTCCGCTTACGGCGCAAGAGCTAGCGGGTTTGATTCCCGCCGAGGAGCCAAGTGTTTGTATGTTCTGCAAGCACTTTTGGTCTGGGTGTTTAGTTTGTATTAAAAAAACTATCTACATATGTATGTTAAGTATATCAGATGTCTAGTACCCGTAACACAAGCTTAGAGCTTATCACGGGGCTAAATCTTGTTGTGTGGATTGTCAGGATTTATTTATTTATTTAATACTGTGTTTTTTTTTTTAAATATGGTCAGTTTATTGACATTTACCAAAGCTCAAAACTTATCAAATAAAAAAATATATTATTTCGCATAGATTTTATAGGAATGTTTATTTATTTAGCAATTATTATTAACGGCTTTATTAACCTATCTACATATTAACAAAATAATTGTGAGTATTTATATGAATGGAAGTAATCAATTTTCTATCAGAGTTGGCAACAACATTGTAAACTGTAATAAATATATCGCTTTAGTTCCTGGGGCTTTTATATAAATTGAATTGCCTCGTGTTGATATTTATTTCAATATGAATAGTTGTTTATCCACACTAATATCATAAATGCGAAAGTAACTCTGTCTGTGTTCCTCTTTCACGCAAAAACTACTAGACCGATTTAAATGAAATTTGGTACACAGATTGTCTAAAGCCTGAGAAAGGACATAGACTCTTTTTTACTCGAGAAAATGTTATCCCGCGGAAAATTTCATTATAACGCGGGTAATACCGCAGGTCACTACTCGTTGAAATACACAAGCAGACCATGATTTATGACAGTTGTAACCCAAAGGTTATCTAAAACTTACAAGATAACAAAGACCCTTTCTAGTTAATAAATTCTTTAATAAAAGTTTCCTATCTATAAACTTCTATTTTATCATAGCTTAATGGCTAATAACTGTGACGATATTTATTTCAAAATAAATAAATTTTAATTGAATACTTAATAATACTCGTTATGTACAGCAGTTGACTTCGTTATAAAAGACTATCCGCATTCATGAAAACTTTTATTTCTGGCTAATTTAACAGAATTTGCTAAAACAAACAATGTGTATATTTATTTGCAACTGTTTTTTTTAAGATATATAAGTGTGATAAGCTTTTATTGAACTTTTATTAAAAACAGATCACTAATTAAGATTTATGAATAACGTTTCGAGACATAAACATAGACATCATTTTATTTACCACAGAAACACACACAAAAATAATACAGACACAAAATCAATATACATTTTTTAAATTACAAAACATATTTATATGTATATTTATAAACACAGAGTGAGCAGGCACGTGTGTGCTACAGCAGTAAAAGGGCAACGGCTCAGCTCTATGTCCACTGGTGTTATCAGTATTCTGCCGCAACCACAATAGTCACAAGACTTTGCGGGAATAAATCACAGAATATAATAAATAAATAGGTACAATAATAATAAATTTGTCTTCTGAGGACACTATTCTCTAAAGAGACTGGGCAACAGAGATTGAACTATGTACCTACATTTCATGACATGACAATAAAAACAAATAAAAGTCCTATAAAATATACAAATAAAATTACACATTAACTTCCTACAAATCAGACATAAATAGTGACATATTTGAATAAATAAACTGAACTATATGTCAATTATTCGTGCCAATGTTTGTTATGTCAAGAGCAATCTCACTTTGACATATTTGACCAAGCGAAATAGCTCATATTTTAACCATCGTCTAACTTTACTCGGAAATGCCCATAATAACAGACATACATTACATATAATAAACCACTGTAGTAATATAAAGTTCGTAGAAACAATTACTTTATGCAATCTTATCAATAGCTTTGGATTAGATAGCGTTATTTGCTTTTATGAAACAAAGAACCATTCGCATGTCAAACTGTCACTCAATCCCGGAAGAAACCCTTTAATCAAAGCTGTACGCTTCAATTACTTAGCATATTAAATGTAATTAAGTATAGTTTTAGGTTTAGCATTAGATATTTATATTGTATAAGCCACCGTCCATAACACTTGTAATTTTTTTCTCTCCATCCACGGTTGTCTGGATTGCTTCATTCTTATTGCTTTTTAGCAATAAGACCGCTCATTACGTATTTAAGGTTTAGTTTTCATTTATTATTTTATTGTTTCTTTGTTTGGTGTGTAATAAAGTATTTTCTATACTATTCTATTATTGTGCATTTAATACCTCATAGCTTGTTGCCCATTCTGAGTAAATTGAAAAAGACGAAATGCAGTATGCATTATTTGTGTTTTTTTTCTTATTTATCTCTGTATTATATAATTATAATGGTCATGGTTTTTAACGATACTATGAGTTTAAATTTAAGGAGCAATTAATTTAATCACAACAAAATTCATGACATCATGTTACATGTTTCAAGTCTACATATGTTTTTCTTTTCCACACATTGTTTTTTTTTTCTCACAAATAATTGAATTGAGTTTAATTCCAAAGGATGTGTAAGTTTTACGGTGCTTTCAAATTAGACGTTTCTAGGCGTACGTCGCACAGCTTGCCGTGCTGCAAACTTAGGTCTCGAAACGCTTAAAATGAAAGTGCCTTTTATTTTAGACACAAAAACTCGATGATGAGATTGTAATTTTAGAAACCGAAACCTTTTTATTTTAGTTATATTTTAAGTGTGTTCTTCATTCATTTAACCAAATACATTTTTATATTAACATTATAGCAACAAGTTACAAATTACCATAAATAATTTATTAATTGTACACATACTAATAAAGGTAAGTGCAGATTAATAAAAACATAGAAGTGAACAAAACAGATTCTGAAGCCAACTCAAGACGGTGCCTCGTAAAAAGCGGTCGTAAAATAAAAACTGTTTACTCTCCCCCAAGATAGCCGGCGCAAAGTTCGCTGATAAGTTTTTATTTCCTTCGGGTACTCAGGTAACGAGCCAGTTTGAGGAAATAGATCGATTGTAGAATTCAAGTAGGTATACAGCCTGCTTTAAAAAGACGCTGCAGAGTTTATATTTAATGATAAATGAGTTTCATTTCTATACTGCATTTTTATTTACTTCCGGCTCAGGAGCATAATTTTAATATGAAGAAGATCTCTTTCTGATATTACATCAAATATCTACTAAGAACAGAGTGTACTTAGGCCGGTGACTGATTTTCTACGAATCTCCATTTTGACACTTTATTTTTTTTTATTAAAAAAAGTCTATAAAATATTTAATCACATGGAAATTTTAGTATATGAGTCCATCTCATAATTTAAAACTTTCGATTTAGTGCTACTTCAGTGTTGAGAAATTGGCAAATGAAATTATAGGTGCTTATTTTAAGTTGGATAAAAGAAGCCCTTAACACAATAAATAAATAATCATTATATGTAGTACTTAAGGATATTTTTCTTATCATACTTATTAAGCGAAGCCAGATATGGATAAAATTTAAGATATAGAAAGCTGTAGTCCCCGTGAAGAACAAAAGCATCTAATTTTTAGTAGAAATCCTATAAAATCATATAAAACTTAGAAAACACTGTTCTACACCACAAAACCTTACAACTGTAGTATAAACAATGAATGTCACAGCCCCAACTGAGCCTAAAACAACGGGAGATGCAAACAAACTGGTCGAAATCGCAAACTCTGCAAAATATACAATGGTTTTTGAAATAGCGCCTAGCTTTTACTGAAATGATTCAATGTTTACTGGAGTAACTAGGTTTACAGAGAGCCAATTGGTTATAACACTGTATTGTTACCGGGATATTTAGAGTATAGTTCAGTCTGAATTTAAGATAAAAAAAACGTACATTTTAATTTGCTTGCATTGACATTCCGTTTGTATTGTAATTTATTTATTATTCAAAACTTGACATTTGTGTTATTGACTATATTATAAAATATTTTCTATTTTATTAATAATATTGTGTATATAATAATAGTTTTAAATTTCTTTTTTTTTGTTCTTTGTCCACTGCTTATTTTATTTTGTGCTAATGTTATTTTAACTGTCTGTTGCCATTTTATATTGTACTCGATGTGATGCCCTGTTATTACGAGAACACATCGCATTTAATCCTTTTAGTCATGTTTATTTTATGTTTGTATCTTGTGTTAACTTGTGTTGGGTGTCCTTTCTTAATAAATAAAATAAATAAATAAATTATTAGGAATTTGACATATTTATTAAGTAATTGAATTTAATGATTTGTTTGGTTTGACATTATTAGTACTGAAAAACCAGTGTAAACAAAATGTAATTGTGACGTATAATAATATTATTAATAAATGACTATTATTATTTAACACGTATTACAAGTATATGTGAGAAAATGAAGACTTTAAATGATAAAAACAGCGACCACTCAGCATTTGCTAAGACAGTATGCCATATCACTGGTCTTCCGTGGTGACTTTGGCTTACGAGATGCGGCTTGCGAAACTACTACTAACAGATTTTAATTTGAGTTGTATTTAGTCAAATCATTATCTAGGCATAGGCCCTTCCGTGTTCGTTCCGACTTCGGTCCTGTTTTATACGCATCCACTGATGACCCATTGAAGATACTTTTATTAAAAAAAACGTTTCTATCTGACTTCACCAGGACCCAATGTTGTAGTTCGAATCGACACATTTCAAAAATAATTTGGGCGATTCGAACTACTGTTACAAATGACTCATTCTAAAAGAGAGAGAGAGGCATCAGCTCGCGGTATGAAACGACTAAATATCCGAATAATATTTGAGAGATTGTTTATTTTAAGATATTTTTATTTGCCATGAGTGACTGATCCACGAGTTTTTTCATAATAACAGTATTTAATTCCAGTCGAGTTTTATAAAACTTTCCACAATTAACCGCATACGATTGCCTTAATTAAAAATAAATTTTTTTTTGATTGAAATAGCTTATTTTCAAACCTTGTTTCGTAGTCGCGATGATCAGAATGCTTACAATAAGGTTCTTATCTTAATGTAATATGTTTTTTCCATTTAAACAGGTAAGTAGGTTTCCTTTTTCTCTCCTTTTTAACCCCCGACCAAAAAAGAGGGGTGTTATAAGTTTGACGTGTCTGTCTGTCTGTCTGTCTGTCTGTGTGTCTGTCTGTCTGTCTGTGTCACCATAGCTCCCGAACGGATGGAGCGATTTCAATTTAGTTTTTTTTGTATGAAAGGTGAGTCTGGCGCGAGTATTCTTAGACATGTTTCATGAAAATCGGTTATGCCGTTTAAAAGTTATGGGGGTGAGAGTGGGTAAGGAAAACCGAAAATCTGCAAATATACTAGTGTAGGGTATCAAATGAAAGCGCATCACGTCCACATTACATAATACGATGTTGTTTACGTTTAAGGACATTATGGCATTAGAATCGGGGGTTTTTCTTAAATTTTAAATTTAGATTTATCTAGCTAAAACCTAACCTAACCTTTGCCCTTTCACTTCTATTAGTTTTGGCTTCCATCAATCTAAAGGTTAAGATAGATCTCAACCTTTTCCCTGTATGAGGTTGCTTGTTAGCCCGCCCTTTGTATCGTTCTGATGTTTTATATTTAGATTTTCTGGTAAACATGAAGGTGATTTGTTTTCGTATTGTGCTATTTATAAACAACAATATTATAGAAGGATAGCTGCATGAATAACTCGGCGAAGCTTTTGTTCATGCTGGATACAAGTTGCTTCGAGCTGTAATGCGACTGTTTAAGACAAAAATGTATTTGTGGATAGTAGTTATGTTTTTATAAAATTAATGATTTATTAGAGTTTAGCCGTGTTGGCTTAGTGGGAGCACACTCGACTTTCATTACGAAGATCGTAGGGTTTAAACCCCGCCAAATTGTATGTGCGCTTTAAAACACGTGCTTTAACGGTGATGGCAAAACATCGTCAGAAAACCGGCATGTTCTGAGAACTTTAAAGAGTTTGAATGACATGATGATGATGATGGGGATGTGTCATTCACAAACCCGCACTTGGCCAGCGTGGTGAATTAAGGCCTAATCTCTCTCGCCAAGAGAGAAGTCCCTGTGTCCCAGCAGTGGGAACGTTAATAGGGTGATGATGATTTGAGTATAGATTTATCATTGATATCGTAAATAATATTAATTAAATTATATTTTTATTGTTATGTGTAAGCATTATAACATTTACATTCCACTTTACTGGTAAAGTATATGAAACCTTATATCAAACTAAACATCTAATTGTACCATACTTTTGGCAAATAAATACATTTCATTTAATTTAACAATAGCATAGACTACATAATAATTTTAAATGTATCTTGTTTTTTGCAAACCAAAATCAAAACGTTACATTTTCATTGAAGTTTCACGACTATACATACATAACCTTTTTGTGTGACACTTCGAAATTCCAGTATTTTTGGACGACAGATTTTATCAGAAAGAGTAAACAGAATAACATAGCATCCAAAAGATAACAAAACACAAGCGTTATCAAATACTATAAGAAATCTCAAAGAATTTAATCTACAGAAAATACTTACTATTACCATTACTGAGCTTTTAAATCGTCATTCTTAGATTAAAAATGCGATAAAACCATCAATGACGCCGAAAGCATTCACCTCATTAACCGTAAAGCGCCGGGATTCGTACCTGCGAAGACGTGAATCATCTTAAATGTCCCATACAAGACTTCCTACAATGGCCAATAAACACGCCATAAAAATATGGGAACAGCACTTAAAGTGACCGTAAAGGGTTCTGGCCAATGTAGCGGCTATTTGAATAAATATGGCAAGTATTTATGCTATGGGTTTTTTTGTGTTCTGAAATAAGAAAAGGTTTTTGTACAATAAATTGTTTAATTGACTGTTTTATGTTATATGTTTTGACTACCCTGCCACGTAATGTAATGTTATGTTAAATAAATTAAATGAAATTGAACTGAAATTGGGTTCAATAGAACTTCGGAAATTTATTAAATAACCACTCAAACGTCCAGCCGCGAAACTTACACACCGCTCAAACGTCCACGTCGCCGCGTAAACGTTTTTGGCGCCGCGAGCGCGTCCCATTTTTTACATAAATGGGCATATCTTCCTAACTGCTACACCTACGCTCAAAATAAAAATACCACAAAAAAGCTAAAACTATACGCAATCAATAAATTTATAGATTTAAGTATTAAATGAATCATAAGGGTCTCAAAAAAAATCCTAATCTTGAAAAAGTAGCTTAAAAATTCATAATTTTTTTCTGGAATGGATTTCATTGGTTTTAATTGTAGTTCTTCCTAAAAATGCATATATATTATTAAACTAGATGATACAAGCTATGTTTTGAAACCAATTAATCACTACCTTTCCTTTCAATAACTACCAGAATAAACCAAAACAAACCACCTCTTGCGTAGCAACTGTGGTGGCTCGGCGGCGAAACACAACAAACAAATCTAAAATACTCGGTTGTTTCATTATATTTTGTTTGTAGGAGTTTATTGAATTAAGTTTTATTAATTGTGTCTCCATTACAAGTATTACTTCTTGAAAATATTCATGGATAACTTCAAAAACACGATTATAAACATGAAAAAGAAGCTTGAAATTCATAAAATTTTTCATTCTTCCTGGATTTCATAGGTTTTATTTGTAGTTCTTCCAAAAATACATATATATTATTAAACTAGATGATACAAGCTATTTATTGATACCAATTAGTCACTACCTTCCCTTTCAATAATAACCAGAAAAAAACAAGACAAACCTCCTCTTGCTGTCACTACTGTGGGGGCCCGGCGGCGAAATCCAACAAACAAATCTAAAAATCTCGGTTGTTTCATTATATTTTGATCGTAAGAGTTAATTAAAATATGTTTTATGAATGTTGTCTCCATTAAAAGTAATTATTTCTTTAGAATTCACTGAATCACTTCACACACATGATTATCAACCCGGCATGCAACAATAACAATGGTCATTGATGTCGAACAAAAATTTTTTCGTAAATATTATTTTATCGGACAAAGTTTAATCGTAAACAATCTTATAGAATGATTCTTGAGGATTACTTTGATATATTACACTAAGTAAATAGGGCAAATACAACAATAATAATTGCATTATAAAACACTCGCGCGTGACTCACAATGTAAACAAACAAGTCCAAAGATAACAAATTTTTTTTCTCAAAGTTTTTGTTGCCAGGTATGGTTTTATTGAATCGGAATAGATCCGAAATTTATTTAGGCTCCATCTAATAACAATCGTGGGCAACTTTGACGCATTTTACCGAAATAATAACGAAAAAGTCTACTAGGTGGAGCTAGGTTTCTCTAGTCACCTGGACGTTTGACGCTATATTTTCTTAGGCTGATAAAGCCACCTGGACGTTTAAATGGATAAAAAAAAATATTATTTGGTAATTCGTAAACCTTGAACCATTCTGTCTATTTTTGGAATCCGCACGAAATATAGATTTTGAGATTAGTTCTAGTATACACACAGACAGACGCGACTGTTAGTTAAATACAATTTATGTAGTAATTGAACTAGTCAAATTTTGTCTTAAGCAAAAATTAGTATTGGTGTCAATTCTTTTCTCGAAACACTTAATCATTAGTTACCATCTTTTGATATGTAATAATGAAATTATTGATTGTTATTGTATGCCAGAGTTGTGGCCATTATTCTTTCTATCTTCCACAAGTACTGAAATAATTGCAGAAACGTTGCTTTGTTTTGGTTGTTGTAATACGAAAATGTGTCCAATTGCAAATATTCTATCCCATCTATGCTATGGTGGAAATTTGCTCACCTTTTATAAAATGAAGCTGTCAAATATTTTCATCATGTCAAAGGTTGCGTTTAATAGCTTTGTCACGGTATTGAGTACGTAATAATACTTTATGAGGCCGTGTTTAATATCGGGCCGCTTAATGTAAAATGAACTTCGAGGAAATCACTGGATTATAATGGTTTTTACACAAAATTGCTTTTACAAGTTGCTATTTATTTGAGTTGCCGAGTTTCTAACCAAGTAGGCACTTGCTCTGTAGAAATTCAAAAACTTTTTCTTCCTCAGGGTGGTGAAGACATAACACGACATAAAAACTCTCTTATAAGTAACGACGGAACTCTAGATTTGTATTTCGCTTACACAGCGTCTGATTTCAAAGCATTTCTCACGAAAGTTTCGTATAATTTATTCCTGACGAAGCACTCGAATTAATCGCAATATCGAACCTGGCCAACCGTTATTAGTACATAGTTGCCAAGGTGTTTCACCCCTCTATAAATCTTGTCTAATTTGTGTGTAATTACAGGACCGTGGAGTAACAAGGAGTGCGTACCAGCGGGGGGTAGCGGCACGCGTAAGCACGTGCTCAGAAACATATCACAAAGGACTTATCAACCCCGCAACTAATAAAGAAAACTAAACTTTATTCACGACACAGAAGCACTAGAATCGGATGATTATGCTAATGAGAAAGGAATAAAGAAATCGACAAAATTGAATTCCAATTTCAATGCTCAAGTCTTCTGACTGAAGGTAGAAATTGCAAAAGCATAAAATAACAATCTTTTAAGTTTTGATCAATATGCAGAGTTGCAAAGTAACGAAAGGTTTAAGCAAACGGTGTAATGTGTTCTTTGACCCCTCGTGGAGATCATAATTTTAGTTGAAACCCTTGCACTATTTGGAGTCAAATTAAAGTTTCGTTATTATTTTGAGCCCTCGAATTCGCAGCGGGTGGATGGACGTTACATTTTTAGGGGTCTCGCTCAAATTATTTCTACAATGTAGCTCGGAATATGATTGTTATCTCTATTAGAATTTCAGTTTCTGTGATAATTGGTGGCTAGAAATATAAAACCTTTTTCAATTATATAGTTTTACTCAATGTATATTTTGTATTTTAGAAAATTATCTTGATAGACTGTACTATTCATTTTCATTCATTGATTGTGTATTCTATCCTAATATTCTCAAGTAGTACATAAGTGTTTATGGTATTTTGTGGTTAAATTTCTATCTATAGAATATAATTAAGTTTCAAGTTCAGCGTCATAACTCACCAAGTGCAGTTCATTCACTCGAGGCGCTCATAAAGCTCAAATACTTCAATGACTCACTCACAACCGCCAGATGTTTCGCTCTTTCTGATCTAATCCCTCCATCCCTACATAATTAGCCCGAAGTCTATGCTAATAAATTCGAACTACAATTGCCGCCCGGATCGACCAAATAAATCTGTGTCATGCAGTATGCACTTCTCGTCCAAAATGTATGTGCACTGCCAATGCACCACTGCACATGAATACGCCCCTAAATCGCTAGGAAATAGTGTTGCATTTCGGATGTGACACATATTTGAATCCGACCCCAAAAATCGTTTCGAGTGTCGATCCGAAACTGTATACCATTTACGAGGTTGATTGAAATTTTGCAATCAACAAGGGGAGTGAGATGATGGAATTATTCCTGTATATTTTTTGCTGATCCGATAAGAGCGAAACAAAACCAAATAGGGATTCGCAGAGAAGTCGGTATAACTCGACACATGTCCTGTTAATACGGATATATCGACCTTCGATGTGTATTTCTTCCTTTTTGCAAACAAGATTGCACTTGAACCTTTGCTGCAGCAAATAATAAATTTTAGTACTCTGCAGAATAAGTGGAGGCATTTATCACTTTTTTCCCTTTTGCCTTGGAATCAAATTTTCATTGAGATAGTATTAAAATTGATGCTTCGATTGATACATTGCTCTTATAAATAAATACCTAGCACTTTCAGCTATTGCGAGTTTGTCTTTATTTCTTGTTTAGTATAATTGACGCTGAATAGACAGTACACTTTTACAATATATATTCCATTATCTACATATGCGTAAAACACTATAAATACTTTTATAAGCTATATAAATAAAAAGTATTTTACACTTAGCCCATTACCATATCAATATAAATGTAATTTTCCACATCGATTTTGATGACGGCGACCTTTGCTTTACTTTCTGTTATGTGCTCTTAGGTAACTTTCTGTCTTTTGTGAAGGGCGTTTGAGGCCGACGATTGGGATGAAACAGCTCTAAACAGAGTAAGCCTATCGTGGAGCCAAAGATCCACTTCGGGTAGTTGCGTCGCAGCAGTAAGAAAGTAAACCTGGTTATGCCGCTTCACATGTACGACCTCAAACGAAACCAATTAGTTCCTAAGGTGGAAGAATAAATTAATAACTAAAACCGCCAACAGACATAAGCAAGCCATCTTATATGTACACCTACAACTCAACTGGTCAGCTATACTGCCGCACATGCCGCTGAGTGTTTAAACTCTTTTAAAAACCTCTGTATCATTGATTCCATCTCGAATTTTACACCATCAACTAAAGAACGATCAACATAATATTATGCAAACTACACTTTGGTATGCAAGTTGATAGTATAACCCTTAGAATAGAATATTTACGGGGGGCTTAAGATTGTAATCGGCTCGCTTGTTCGAAGTGATTATCGTCGAGATATCGCCCGGAGCACTCGTCCTACGCACGAGGTAATTCGTAGTTTTGTTATGGAGCAAAACGATGTGAAATTTCATATGTACCTATTGCGTTTGGCTGGAGATGGGAGAACAGGGTAGATGACTAAAAAAATATAATGAGTTCGTTATATAGATTATTTTAAAAAATATACTCCTTTTTTATATTCTTTCTTGCAAACGAAATAACAATACAGTGCATTACACGTATACAAGTACATATATTAAATTTAGCAGTCACAAAACCTGAACCTAAACTTTAATGATCTATATAAATAGATAATAAATAAAAGAAAGAACTACGATGACGACAAACAGGCGAAACCAACTGATTAACCAAAGTCGTTAAGCAACTTATATCAACTCCATTACCTATAGCTATATTCCTATTAGCTTTGTTCCTTCGCCATTAGCGAATTCTCCTCAATGGATAATACCGTCTATTAACGAACACTCGACATAAAAGTTGATTCGAGAAGTTGGAGAGCCTTTCGTTCTTTTCATTTTTGTTTTCTCTTAATTAATTGATGGAGTGATGGATATTTATTTTTGGCTTAAGTGTTCCTTCTAAGATTTTGAACTAAACTTGAATGGGTTTCGTTTATATTGTTATTGATAAAGGTTTAATTCTGTTTGTATCTACCTAGATTATTTAATTCGGCTTGTTTTTTGAAGAGATTTCGTCAACTTAAATTCTTATATCATCTTAGAGTGTGTTGCAATGACGAAAAAGATTTGAAATTGTATGATATCGAATACACTCAACGACGTACTAACGCCTTGATAGTCATCGCAAAGCTTTACTGTTTATGACATAATTTTTATATAAATGGGCTTTTGCTATTTTTTACTTACTCGTTTTGAGCTTAATAGACAAAGAAGTGATTATGTTATGTCATCAAGTTTGCCAAGAAATATTTGAACTTGAATCTTATAGGCTGTTTGAGCGGAAATATAATTTGTAAGGAATATTCACTGAAGGTTAGGCAGCCATAACGCTGCACTCCTGCCAGCTAAGTGCTGTCGAAGTTGCTGAAGAGGTTCTGGTCTAGTGTAGCTTTTGACGAGTACCTAGTTTTGTATTGCATTCTAACCTTCCAATTTCAATTCTGATCAGTTCCGTTCTACGTAGGACCAGATAGACCGTTAGTTGTGTGGCTAGCCGCGTTACAGAGTACGAAAGCCCTACATAATGTTTGCATTTTATCTTATAACACGGTCCAACGACATCAATTCAAGCGCATCCAAAACAACTACAAACTAAACTAAATATATAATCAGGCAACATCTCTACTCTAAACTCACAATAACCAATGCAAACTAAATTCAACTCCCATGAAAATAACCACTATTTTACAATGACAGTCTTGTAATTTGTTTGTTCGCCGCGAGATTCCTTTCATTATGCGTTCGTGCCCCATAAAATATGCAACTGAAATGAGAAAAATGTGTCGCAGTGAACCACTTGTGATGCGGTCGAAGTACCCAAACACCTTAAAAACTGCAAAAGAATTTGAACTTTAATCTTGGAGGTTTAAAATGGCTATTTGTTTGTTGGGTAATGGCACTTACGGAGTTGTCACGTAGAGTGAGTTAAGAATCATAATCTCGGGTTGTATGAGTAAGATACACGCTGTGTTCGCATTAGCTATGAAAATAACGGCGGATGTTACCTCACTGAAGATGTAGGTTTCTTTATGGTGAAACTTGGCTCAGACACGGTTTTCGGGCAGTAATGACTTATGGAATTTGAGTTTTGGTTACATCTGGAAGTTGGATATAAGATTCGGGTTTTACCTGAAACAAATGAAAGAGATATATTAGTATTATATGAAAACTAGTGTGTCGCCCCTATTTTGCATGGGTGTAAATAGTATAATTTATACGTCTTACCGAAAAATAATACATATCGACATGGAACCCTTATAGTTTTAATGACAATTAATAATAACTAGCGACTACTCTTGGCGCTGTCTACTTTTCATGATTTTTTCGCAGAAATAACGTATTTTACGTAAAAGTACATAAAAACCATCTTTTTTACCATCTTATCTGTTAAAATGTACAGATAGCAGAAAGCGACAACGAAGCGATGTCAAGAAGTTGCTACCGATTGTCTTTGCTTTAAAGGACAATAATATGTATTTTAAGTAGATCTATTTATTAAGCTCAATAATATTAAGTCAATGATTTATTTTCATAATATCAATGAACCAGTTATCCCTTTGTTAAAGTATTTAGTCATAATTTAAGGCCAATACTAAAATACCTACATTCTTATAACAGTGGACTCAGCTTAGGATAAAATTATTATTTATCGGCTCATGAGGTCGCTCGAAATTTTTATAGGCCATTAAGAGTACCACTCGCCTTATCACATGATTTATTGATATAATGTTATACGTTTTACGTGGTTATGGATATTTTATTTGGTCTATTTATTTATAGAAGCATCACCCGCGGCGTTGCCTGTGTTTTTAAGTACAATTTACCGCTATTGTCCCTATTGTCCCAATAGCGGTAAATTGTACCATAATCAGCATTTCAGCGGAACGATACCCACTACTGGAATATGTTAGATGACTTACGAAAAAATTGTTCGTTATTACCTACTCAATATGCACACAAAATTTCATTAGAATCCGTCAAGCCGTTTCGGAGGAGTACGGGAACGAACATTGTGACACGAGAATTTTATATTATAAGATTAAAAAAAATGTAACAGTTTCTTGCAAATGAAAAATCATGACGACATTTCGCCGTGAGCAAAGCCCACATTTAAGAATTTTAATTATCTGTATGTTTTTATTAAATTGATAAAACAAAAATTGGTAACGGACTAAACAGAATAGCATGTTTATTATGATAAGTCATCAACCTAATTTCTGTTGCAAATTGTTTCTATCCACCGTGGACCCTAAGTCATTGGTTTTATTAATGGATCTCCAAATCTGTTTCTTTTAGTTTCTAGGGTGTGCTTGTAGTATGTTACTTGTTTGTTGTATTATACATATAAAATTCAAACAATCCATGTAATTCATGGAATATTTCTCCTATTTTTGATTTGGAATTGCAGAATAGCCCGTTTAAACCCTTCACAACCATTATTTCCCCACATTATATTGTACATGTTTTGTTGTGAAAGACATACAAAATTCACACGATCGATCCATGTAATTCATGGCCAGTTTCTCACATTTTGATTTGGAATTGCAGAGTAGCCCAGTTTAACCAGCTATTACCTATATATAATAAGTACATACAAACTCTCCCATACAACCCTTGCGTACGTCCAACAACTCAGCATAAAGGTTCCACCTGGCTTCGGGCGTCGATAAATAATCAGTTTATCCTAGAAAGCCGTGGTAATGAGATACGAGTATTAAGCCCGGGAGCGGCTACGTTTTGAGAATACACATGGATGAATAAATATAAAAGTTTCGTTGTTAATCTCTTTTCTGGTTTCAGGTTTGGGTGTTTTCTATACATCATAATATTTATTTTAATATATATTTCTGGACTACTCACACAGCATCACCTAACCCCAAACTAAGCAGAGCTTGTACTATTGGTGTTAGGTGAGTGATATACTACATAGATACATTTTTTATTTTTGTAAATACATACATTATGATGCATAGAAAACACCCAGACCCGAAACCAAAAATTGTAGATCGTACAAAATCTGGTCCCCCGGCGGGAATCGAACCTGCAACCTCCTGCGCCTCAAGCGGACGTTCGCCCACCGAGCCACAGAGGTCGTCATAATGAATAAAATATAAAAAAAATATGTGATTAATACCTAAATGGAACCAAATATATAGTACTAATTTCGCACCAACTTCATTAATGGCAATTCTACAAAAATATCGTGCAAGTTCGAGCATACCGCCCGCCCGCACACACACATATTTGGTTCCATTTATGTATTTAGAATGGATTTCCAAAAATTCACGTTTGAATCTATCAATTACCTTATGTGCTCTTTCAACACGTGCTTTAACAGTGTAGGTAATCCAGAATGTTCTGAGAACTTAGAAGAGTTTCAAGAATATGTAACATTCATCAATCCGGAATTACCCAGCAGCGTGGTGAATTAAGGCCTAATCTCTCTTGTCTATTATGGAGGTTTTGTCTGTTCACGTCCGTAAGTGGTAACCCTTTGAATCCTTACACGTGACCTCCGGGTGGTGCTAAGAACAGTCTCTGGTGGTAGGCTTCGGCCGCGGCTTGTCACCACCCTCCGGACTGGGCCAGTGCGTGAAGCAATTTTTTCGTGTTTCGTAATGTGGCCCGGAGAAGCCACCTTCTAGGTCTTCATGTCCCATCTTAGACCACATCGTCACTTTACATCAGGTGAGATTGTGGTCAAATGAAGGCTTATCGATCATAAAAAAAAAAAAAGTTGTGTGTGCGATTCACACACGAGAGAAGTGAACTTTCAGTTAATCGACAAAAGAATAAGAAGAATAAAAAAAAAACAAAGAAAAATACTATGCAAAAAGATTTTGTTCGGGCGGTCACCCATCCAAGTACTGGCGTCGCGCACAGGCTGCTTAACCTTGTTAGCGTTTAAGATTGGCTTACCCGACAGGTAAGCCAATCTTATTTCCATTTCCGTTTCATCCGGTTTCAAATCACAACGATTCTATAGAAGTTTCACTTCAAAAAAAAAAAAAAGTCTAGAGAAAAATCCCTGTTTCCCAGAAGGGGTGCTAATGCTCATGGTGTTTTCTGCGAAAATATTTAAGATAATTAAAACAAACTATAATCATCATCTTATAATCTGGATCTTAAAACGCGGATAGCATAGTTCGCTGTTAGTAAAATAAAATAAAGTAATTTCACTGAACAAGCTCGCAAAACTACAAACCCGTGTAACAGAATCAAGCGTCTACTTACGACGGCTTCCAAGAAGCTTCGTTCATTCTATAGACCACTACCTGTCCGCCCGCGGCTTTGCCTGCGCTATTACAGATTTTTCCACGGTAAAAAATAGCTTTTGTCCTTCACCGGGAAAATAGCTATATCCGTCCCAAATTTGATCCAAATTGGCCTTTGCTTTTGTATTTGCCGCGGTAAAAAGTAGCCTATGTGTTATTCTGATTAGTAAGCTATATTATTGTGGAGTTCTATCTAAATCCGTTCAGAAATTTAAAAAAAAACATAATATTGTGGAATTCTATCTAAATCCGTTCAGAAATTAAAAAAAAAAAAACATCAACAAACAAACACACTTACACACATAGTTATAGAATAGAATATACTTTATTACACACCAGATGAACAATACAATATGTAATTAAAACTAAACCTAGAATGCGTAATGAGCGGTCTTATTGCTAAAAGCAATTTCTTCCAGACAACCGTGGATGGAGAGAAAAAAGATTACATATTTTATAGAGCATTATTGATTCAGTATTAAGGTTCTTGCAGTGTTTTTATTTTGGTATGTAATAAATAAATATATAATCAAACTTTCATTTATAATATTAGTAGAATAAAAAAACATAATTGCCCGGTAAATGTTAATTCAGTGGCCCGTTTGCGCCCGGCCTCAATAAGGAAACACAAATATCTCATAGGTAAATTAAATATAAAAAATGGTATATTTAACTAACTAGAAGAACAGAGAAAACAAAGAAAATTTATTCATTTCAAAACTTTACCAACAAGCTATTCAAATTGTATTCCAATTAGCAATCCTAATTATTGGCTAAGTTGAAAACTCTAATTGTTTCTACGTAAATTTATGAAGTTAGGAACTCTAACGATGGCGAAATAGACTTCGAATACTAGTTATAAGTTTGAAAATTTTACATTTTACACAAACTACCATTATAGGCTGAAAAAAAAAGTAAATGCAAAAATATTATCGGATAAAATTTATTCCATTGTTTGTTAATAAACTTAATGATTGAGTACATTACGAATCAGCTTTGGATGGAGCCTGGCAAAGATACTTCGTTTCAAAAATACTGTGCAAAAAGATTTTGTTCGGGCGGTCACCCATCCAAGTACTTGCGTCGCGCAAAGTTGCTTAACTTTGTTAGCGTTTAAGATTGGCTTACCTGTCGTTTTTCCGTTGCATCCGGTTTGTATTCACAACGATTCTATAGAAGTTTCACTTCAAAAAATCTGTCCTTTTGCCTTTGGAAAAATACTGGACTATCAATTTAATGTACCAAGATATAGCGTCATAGTTTCGGGATCATGTAACGCAATTATTTATTACATATCTGTCCATTCCGATGTTGCCTGGAAGTGATCGCTCATAGCGATAAGGCCTTTGCACCCTGTTTTTAATTTAATTATATTTTTATATAATAAGTTTTCTGATATATTATAACCTATAAGTGAAATAATTATTCAAATCAGACCATAAGTTCCTAAGATAGCGCGCTTAAATAAACAAGCTTTCCAGCTATATAAAATTAGTACCTATATATTAAGGCATCTGTTGTGCAAGGTAAATATAAATACCATCCAACTACGAAATACCCAGTTGAGTCCAGTCGATACCCAAAATCACATTCATAATAAAATAGTCAACTCATTGCATTGTTTGTTTTAATCAGCGACCGACAATGTCCTCCATTTTGCTATTAATTGGTGATTTATATTCACCGACACGGGAACGGCACGACGACGACATAATTTCAGGTTTATGATATCTGCAAAGTGAGAATGCGGGCCACGAGTCGATTTGTTCCGACGAGACTCGAGAGATTGACTTCGTTCCGAATTATCATGAGTTACATTCATTTTTAAACGGGATTAAATGCCGCCATTTTGAATACGTGCACACCTTGAAGGAAGACATTTCTCAATGCGTTACATTATGGAAACTGTCATTGAATTATATAATCAATTTTAAACGGGTCAACCGAGTTTCATCAAGCATGTCTAAGAAAATTCGAACAAAATTCACCTTTCATACAAAAAAAATTAATTGAAAATGCTTCATCCGTTCGGAAGCTACGATGCCACAGACAGACAGACACGTCAAACATAATAGCACCCCTGATAAAAGTCAAGGGTTAACCTTAAAACTACTGCCGATTGTAAAAAATATATCAAAACGGAGAATCACCGACCGCGAAGCTTGGCTCTAGCTACTATTATTATTATATAAATACTGATTTAAATACTATTATTATTATTTTCCCTTGCCGACATCTTGTCGGTGATTATAAAAGCGGCCAATGGGATGCGGATTAGCCATGCTACCAAAATGTTAATTAAAAAGTTTACATGGCGATTTGGGAGCAAGAATGTCGCACTTTTCCGTGCCGTACTTTTTTAGAATGATGGATGGTATTAATGATTAGATTTATTATTAAAATTTCCATCTGTTTGCAGTCAGTTCTGTATTTATATTTAAAGTTATATGTCACTATGATTTCGCAAATTCTTTCGATTTAATACAAACAAAACAAAGCAGCTTTTGCAAATTTATCGAATAAAAAAACACATGATTGTTCAACCAATAAATACAACATCCGAGTAATCTTAGTCAATAATTAACCTATGGAGCAATCTCGGTCAGTCAATCACTAATTATTGTCAATTGACTTGGAAGCTTTTTATTTTGACCAATTTTGCAAGGAGATTATGAAGCAGGCTCTTAAAGTCCATCAAACAATTTATTAAAAACCCAGAAATTATTACATCTTACCGGACTTTATTTCCAGTGCTATAGTTGTAAATACATAATACCTAGTTGGAAAATGTGGTGTAGCCAGATAAGCTTACAGAGGCATATAAATAAATAGCTTACAGACTAACATTATACTATGATGTATAACTAAAAACTAATTAAGTAATATTCAAGAAAAAAAAAGTCCGAATTAAAATAAACGAACCTCAACAAAAAATACAGCGCATTCTGCATATGAACATTCTCGCATTTCGTTCTAGCATTATAAACCCTATAAATAGAGAACTGGATCTGGACCCTAGATTATCAATTATAGCGAGTTGTACGAAAATCACGGAGGAGAGCTGCTATTACGTCGGATTTCTCACGGGGTTACCGACGAATCATGAAATTATAGATATGGCATTGATAATTTAATATTTCAAGCCAAAAGCCTGTTAGGCTAAGTGGTAGCACACTCGATTTTCATTCCGAAAGTCGTGGGTTCAACCGCCGCCGCGCACCTCTAGATTTTGAATCAGCAGTCCTTCACATAGATTACCAAAAAAAAAGGTGTGTTTACGATTCACACACGATAGAAGTGAAACTTCAGTAAATCGACAAAAAATGAGATAAATAAAAAAAAAACAAAAAAAACTGTGCAAAACGTCTAGGTCAACCATTCAAGTACTGGCGTCGCGCAAAGTTGCTTAACCTTGTTAGCGTTTAAGATTGGCTTACCTGTCGTTTTTCCGTTGCATCCGGTTTGAAATCACAACGATTCTAAAGAAGTTTCACTTCAATTTCTTATTTATTTTATACAAAAAATCAAGATGAAGTTAGTTAACTTACTCATCTGAATAGGTTTAACCGATTATTATGAAATTTTATAAATACATATTCAGAAGATCTGAGAATCGGCTATTTTCTATTTTTCATTTTGCCAAACAACGTTTGCTGGGCTCACCTAGTAATTTTTCGCGTTTCGTAGATATATTTTATAGACGACAAAACTTTGAAATTTGTGTGAGTTCAACATAAGAAGTACATCCAATCTTGCTTCACGATTTATAAAAGACTGCTATAATAAACATTGAAAGTTTCTCAAACTAAATATGTTAGTCATAAAATACAAGCAACGTACGAACCATCCAGACTACAATAAATCGCGCAGAATAATTCACACATCATACATAATGCGGGCCCCGGGTTGAAAAGTAGTTTGACCTATGTTGGATATTATCATCCTGATTATTGTCTTTTTTATGAAAATAAAGTCTTTGATGATTTTTTTAGCTGACTCCTAATTAATGGTATTATTATTACTTATATTTAATGTTCATTTTCAATTATTTATTTTACAATTTAATGTATATATCATACAACAAGAAATTATGACTACATGAATCAACTGTACTTTGCAACAGCTATTATTATTATCATCTTCATAATTTTTATTATTTAATATTTTTTTACATGTAACATATTGTTATCAATAAATGAACTATGAACTATTTATTTATTTTTAGCTATGTTAATAGTTGTTTCCTCCGGATTTTCTAAGATCTGACAGAAATCCTCGGCACTATTCAACTTTTATTCTTATGAATAACTTTACAGTAAGAATTGTCTTTAGATCAAACTTTTGTATTAGTATAAACATCATTTTCTTATTCTTCTAGTTGATACCCATATTGAAAGAAAGTATTACGAACTAATCAACCATCTTGACATCATTGACGACCTCTGTGGCTCGGTGGGCGAACGTCCGCCTGGGGCGCAGAAGGTTGCGGGTTCGATCCCGCCGGGGGACCAGATTTTGTACGATCTACAATTCCTGGTTTCGGGTCTGGGTGTTTTCTATGTATCATTATGTATGTATTTACAAAAAAAAACAAAGTAAATAATATGTAGTATACCAGTCACCTAACACCCATAGTGCCCATAGTACAAGCTCTGCTTAGTTTGGGGTTAGGTGATGCTGTGTAAGTAGTCCGGAAATATTTACTTATTTATTTATTTATCTTGGATGTGCCGGCATGTTGTTTTATAAATGACGTCACAAAGTAAACTGTCATTTAGGCTCAAATCGGTTGAATGATCCCAATTGACCTTCAAGTTTTCAATAAAAGGTTGTAATAAAAGACCTTACCATATTATTATGAATGAACTAACTACCTAGCTAGCAACGAGTTATCATACATTTTTGGTAAAAAATTGCCATGACAAATTTGACTGAAATCGGGCTTAGCTATCAAAAAATTTATTTTACGGCGAACGGTATTTTACCGCGGTCATAAATAGCCTATATGTTAATCTGATATTATAAGCTATATTATTGTGAAGTTTTATCTAAATCCATCCAGAAGTTTTTACGTAAAAGAGCATTAATTACACTTACTTTCGAGTACATCTTCACAAACTTTCGCGTTTATAATATTAGTAGGATAGGATGAATCCATCTCGCCTTCTCATTCAGCTCAGCTGAGTCACAGTGACCCACTGTCTATTGCTGGGATATTAAATTCAAATGTCCTCGGCGCTATTCAATTATTATGAACAAGGGGACAATAGTGACTGTGACAGAGTGAGAGAACTACGCGTTGGGAAGCCAGCGCTGTGGACTGTTCATCTTTTGACCCCTGAAGCAATAGGACAGTCATATTTGAATACAGATTATGTAATGCAATGTTTTTAATGTATTTTTCATTTATTTTTAATCGACTTCAATACGTAGAAGGTTCTCAAATCAACTGAATGTCATATTTTTCTGTATGTCTGTTACGCGATATTTCCTTAGGTTGTAGGCTGATTTTGAAAATTCTTGTTTTATTTAAGAGTACCTATGCTTGCTGAGTGGTCCCATTGTGACCAAATAAAAATCTGTCTGTCTGATGGGTTTATGTCCTTGTAGGTTTTATATTGTGCCCATATGTTTATATTGCAATATTGATTTTTATATTGATAGTTAAGTCTTTCATGTTGTGTTTTTTTTGTGTCTAATAAATAAATATATAAAAGTAAATCAAATTTTTAACTATTAATTTTTTTGTACAAAATCTTAATTAACCTTGTTTCTCGTATCGAGAAGCATAGATAGCAATGCTCAAATTATGGTAATGTCTATAACGAAACAAATATTTTGTTTGAACTGAGTGAAATGTTGTTGTGTAGATCTTCATCGTCATTTAAGCTTAAGCTGTAGATCAAGCTGGTCACATGCCTCCCTCATAGACTTACGGTAATTTCAGATAAGCGGTTGAACAAACAGCTTTCACTACGAGTACAACACTTGTCCATCTTGTTGAACGTCCACCTTTGCGCTTACCGATCCACGGTCTCCATTCAAGTACTTTTTAGCTGTAGCTGTTCCAGCAACATTTATAATTTGACTGGTCCAACTTTGACCCAATTTCACATGATACATCGCAACAAACGGCCCTAAATCACACAACGCATGCCCGCTCCGAATTACCGATAATTAGTGGACCACAAAGTGCCCACGATTAATTAAACCCAAGGAAGTACCTAATGAATACTGTATTGATGGGATAAATTGTTATTTGATTTATTGTTTGGGTTAAATGTGATATTGAGAAATGAGTGAATGTGTAGGAAGAATATAAGGAGTTTTCGACAACATTCTGAAAACCCAAGCCGATCTCACAAACAACGAATGACAAATTACAAGATTCAAAATCATATAAAAAGGTTTTTGTTGACAAACGTTGTTTTTGACACTTTGGCACACCCACCAAAGAGTATCTTTTATCTATCTTATATTTTATGAAGGTTGGTTTGGTCTAAAATCAGCAATGTGCAGCAGTGGATTAGTACGATGATGATGATGAATCGCCATATATTTTGGGGCAAGCCTCTGCCAAGCAGTGTTCCATATTCGAAGCAAGCAATCTTCCTTGGTTTCTATTGAAGAACTTTTCAGCCCCAAAGGCGACCCTTATATGGCATTTGCATTTTTAGCTAATTTGGTTATGTTGGTGACCCGCGTTTTACTACGTATCTCCTCATTTTTTCTCGTAGACAAACCACAAGCATAGGCCTTTCCATAGCTCGCTGAGCGACTCTGTGCCTATTTATAAGGCCTGTGAACTAACTTCATATAACCCACACCAACGCCGCAAAAAGGTCAAGACTCCATTGTTCCGAACTCTGTCTTGCTCATATTTGATTTCGGCTCATTTTAAGTACTGGGGTCGAAGATTTTCCTAAATTCTCCCATTGTTTGTTTAACTTTTGCTTGTTTATGTTTGGGTATTACGGAGTTAATTGTAATTTGCGGTAAATAGGTAGGTACCTCGCCTTTTTATGAACAAAGGTTCTTGGAAATATTGAATAACAATCTTATGGAGTGTAAATGAAGAATTATAAATACGAGTAGAACTTTATCGCATTGTATAAAGGAAAACCCAATTATCTAATTTCAATTAAATTAAAGACTAGAAAGAAAAGAAGAAGAAAATAAAAATTGATTGGGATTTGAACATGTTAATTATCCGCTTTTAAATGTGGCTAAGCGAGGCATGGATTTGATCTTTTTGGGAGCATTTTGGCGATGATATCAACGCAAATAGATACATTACACGGTGCCACTTGGTTGCATGGCATTTGTGAGTGAGTGTGTCTTCAGAAAGAAAGTATTTCTATGCTTTTCGGTAAAATCGTAGATACATTTTAAAGGATAATCCTTGTCTTCACTCAAGTAAACGTAGGCAAAATTTTCAAGAAGTTTTATTTAATAAATAAAGTGTGTTAATGTAACAAAAACACACATTTACTTTGACATTTCATAATATAACTTTGAACTACGCAACGTAACAACTGAATTTATTAATTGTTTATTAAATCCTAATTTTACATTCTTGGTATTTCTTGCACCAAACAAGGCCATTGTGGAAACACAGTCAACTTTCATTCCAAATCTAGATTTTCCTTGAAAAAAATATGTGCACTTTTTTTTTTATGATCGATAAGCCTTCATTTGACCACAATCTCACCTGATGTAAAGTGACGATGTGGTCTAAGATGGGACATGAAGACCTAGAAGGTGGCTTCTCCGGGCCACATTACGAAACACGAAAAAATCGCTTCACGCACTGGCCCAGCCCGGAGGGTGGTGACAAGCCGCGGCCAAAGCCTACCACCAGAGACTGTTCTTAGCACCACCCGGAGGTCACGTGTAAGGATTCAGAGGGTTACCACTTACGGACGTGAACAGACAAAACCTCCAAACTAGCACTAAAACGTGTTTCAACTGTGAAGACAAAAGAGAAACTGACATTTTCTGAGTACTTTATCGAGTTTGAGAACTGTATCGAGGCGAATTAATGCCTAATTTCTCTAGTCAAGAGAGATCCGTGTCCGCTGTCTGCTTAACGTAGGACTGCTTTATGCTTTGTTTGAAAACGAAGCCACTTCTTAACACCCATTAGCAAAGACCGAAATTTCTTCCACTATTTTAAACTCTAAGTACTAACAAGTCCGTAGCTACAGAACCCTTGCTATACTAGAATTCCTGGACTCACCAGTGTACAGAGACACCCGAAATCTTAGAACAGTGCGTGATAACCGAAGGTCGGGAAAGAATAGCAGGTCATGTGTTGCTGGTCGGGGTTCGTAGTTACGAGTACGATAAAGTTTGAGAGTAAGCGTTTAAATTGTCGACGGTTGCTGCTAACCGTACATTCTTAGGGTAGTGGCGGCAGAAAAAGGTAAGGTTTTTTTTCATTTGATTTTTTGGCTCAATGGAGTAAAAGTGATATTGTAACTAAGTAATATTATTTACTGTGATAATAAAATCGAATTATCGAGTAATGGTTAAAATTAAATAATTCATAAATATTATGTTAGGTAAGCGATCTCATGTTTAAAACAAATACTGCGTTTAATATACTACTAGCTGACCCCAGCAAACGTTGTTTTGCAAAATGAAAAATAGATGTTGGCCGATTCTCAGACCTACTCAATATGCCCACAAAATTTCATGAGAATCGGTCAAGCCGTTTCGGAGGAGTATTGCAACGAAAACTGTGACACGAGAATTTTATATATAAGATGTTAATATTAAATGTCTATATTACAAACTATGATTCACAAAGTATCCAAAACAATAAAGAAAAGAATTAAGAAAAATATTTTGTGGCAAATTTTTGTTGATCGGGTATTTTGATTGTACCTAACATGCGTTCCATTTACAGGTATTATATATTATAAATGTTTTGTATTATTCAAATTTTGTGAACTTTTGAAGTTTGCGGGACATGTGCCATGTCCAAACCCGCATTTGGCCAGCGTGGTGAATTAAGGCCTTATCTTAAGATTTCGTCAAGAGAGTAGTCCCTGTTTCCCACCTGTGGGAACATAGAGGTGCTTATGCGTATATATTGTATAGATACTATGAAATAAAATTTACTTATAGTATTCTATTCCTTTCTACTTTAAAAAAAAAACGCTTTCTACTCATCATAATTATCATTTTTCGTTTTTTTTTGCCAACCCTCCAACAAAAACAAGTATTTTAATCAAGAAAATAAATGCTGTAATTAAATAAGTGATTAAGGTACACTATACTCCATATATTCCCCGACAAGTGGTCCGGGTGACTTCAGTTAGGGGGTAAGGGTTGGCAACCCTAATGATAGGGCTGTCTTACTTCCATTGTACTAAATAAATTTATCTTTTAGCTTCTTTCTTGAATATAATGTATTATACTTGTTAATATTATAAAGGTCTTAAAAATATAAAAACAGGTATTCCTCACGTATAAAGACAATTATGTACATTATCCTCCGACACTTTTCCGCTTTCAAAATGAGTAACTCGCTTTAATTTTGGAAATAATTTGATATTTACTAGTAGTCTCACAACATAGAGGTATTTTAAAATTTTATTTTTCTGTATAAACATTATTTAGTCATCATTTTTGGTTGTTTTCGTCGTTTCTCTTGGGGTTAATATGACACGGTTAAATTTTACTATGAGTAACATTAGAAAAGTTAAAGTTTGTTTGCATCTGTGTTATAGTGCCAACGCGTAAATGGCAAAACATTTGATTACATAGCATTTTAAGTATTTACCGGGGGGAATCCTTTATGTACTTAATAATATGAAACAGGAGATTGTTGGTATTTTTTTTCAATACGCGGGACGCGCAGGGCATTTCTGGAGGAAGCCCAATTTTTTGTGTCTAAATGTGTGTTTAGACATTATTCCAGTGTGCATAAAAAGAGCTCAAAATACGCAAAAACTGTACATTGTTATAAACTCAGAATTTTCTAAGGCGACGTGACCACTTTTTAATTATATCTTCTTATAACCCTTCAAATGTAATTCTTGCTCCTGGGGACGAAATTAAACATCTCAGTGGCGTTACTGACTGCGTATGTAAGGATTTTACGGAGGTATTCCTGAGGTACACTTAGAAGATGGTGCATCTCGATTCTTATTAAAATTCCCGATTATTCTCAAAAAATTTCTCTAAGTCTCCAGTAAGCATTATTTTGTTTAGTTTTTAGACGCTCCCGTGCAATTTCCATCAAAAATAATGTTCTTAAATTAACAGGTTACTACTAGTTAGCGGACGAGCATAAAGCTCGTCCGCTAACTAGTAGCTAAATAATGGTTTATTATAATATTACTAGCTGACCCCAGCAAACGTTAATTCGCATAATAAATAAATCTAAATTTAAAATTTAAGAAAAACCGCCGATTCCAATGCTTTCATTTCCTTTAATGTAAAACAACATAATATTTTGTAATGTGGACGCGATGCGCTTTCATTTGATACCCCACAATAGTATATTTGCAGATTTTCTGTTTTCCTTCCCCACTCTCACCCCCATAACTTTTAAACGGCTCAACCGATTCTCATGAAACATGTCTTAGAACACCCGGGTCAAACTCATTTTTCATACAAAAAAAAACTAAATTAAAATCGCTCCATCAGTTCGGGAGCTATGATGGAACAGACAGACAGACAGACACGGCAAACTTATAACACCCCTCTTTTTTGGTCGGGGGTCAAAAATAGATTGTGTCCGATTCTCAGACCTACTGAATATGCATATAAAATTTCAAAATAATCGTATAAGCCTTTTCGGAGGAGTATGGTAACTAACATTGTGACTTGGAAATTTTATATTATACTAGCTGACCCAAGCAAACGTTGTTTTTCAACATGAAAAATAAATAGTAGCCGATTCTCAGACCTACTGAATACGCGTATAAAAATTGGTAAAAATCGGTAAAGCCGTTTTGAGGAGTACGGTAACTAACATTGTGACATGGAAATCTTATATACTTATAAGATACTAGCGGCCCGCCCCGGCGTCGCACGGGTCGCAACGCCACGTATATACGAAATATGTACTAAAGTAATAACAATGCGAAATATAAATAAATCCAATCTGGACCGGCAAAAAGAAAATTATATGGTCATACTAGCGGCCCGCCCCGGCGTCGCACGGGTATAAAATTTTCCCGGAAATTATTCGAATTTTTCTCGCCGTAAAAACCATCCTATCTCTCAAGTTGGATCGAACTGCACATGGTGTGCGAATTTTATTATAATCGGTTAAGTGGTTTAGGAGTCCATTGAGGACAAACATTGTGACACGAGATTAATATAATTTTATTAAGATAGACTAAAATTTTAAACAAAATTCTTGAAATAATACTAAACCCTTTATAGTGGTTAAAAAAAAACCGATTTTAAAAGTCTTTATTCAAGTCCAGCACAAACAGAATTCTAGAACAAAACTTAGATAATCCAATGGATCCGAACACATTAAGATTATCCAACCAAATTAGATCACCCGTCCGTTCGTTCGGACAAAAGCCCGGTCTAGTCCTTATAAAGCTACCAAATTACGAAGCACAATACCCTTACTAAAGTCCACGAACCAAAAGACTTCCGAATTTTGCCGGCTGCTTCCGGGTTCTGATACAATTATACGCATGGATGCATTTTGAATTTATAACTAACAAATCGGTTGGACCAATTTATACATTGAATATCTTAAAATTAATTGTCTAGTGACCGTGTTTTTGGGTTTGTGCTTTTGTAGGTTAGTTTGGTATAGTTCGACAGACTTAGAAGTAGGTTTATCGGTTCTTACGTTTTACTATAACGTAGCAATTTAAATGTTTATTTATTTTACGTGTAAAGGTAAGAAAGGTTTCAAATAATATCAGAAAAATCAAATATAAAGCGCGTATCTTAAACCAGTTTGAGAAGAAAATGCCTTGGCATTAAGCCCACCTTTTGTACAACTCTGTATTTTCTTGTGAAATAAAGTATTCTTCATAATAATAAAGTTCTCTTTATAATTTATATTTTTGAATACTGTAATTATTCGCATACCATTTTAATGGCATATAAAATAATAAGAAAATAAATCCAAAATTACCCCATTAAAAATAAGTATAACAAAATAGGAACAGGAAATTCGAAATTACCCGCCACTAAGCACTAAACACATGTTCCAGCAAACAAAAACAAGTTATTACAGCAGTCGAGCATTTTAAAATCCCGTCTCGGTTTTCACAAAAACTAATCCGCGCTCAAAATGAGACTGGGCAGAAAAACCGTTTACCTTCCTAGAGATAAAGTCTTGAAAATGCGGTGTCCGTTTTAATGTTAAATGAAACAGTCATAATGCATAATGGTTTGCTTTACAAGCAGACATGTGTGTTCAGAAAATCTCGTAATTTGATGATGATAGGCGGAAGGGCTTTCAATCAGTTGACATAATTCATATTATGAATAAAAAACGTTTTATTCTGTCCAGTATCATTCTCATAATTATAGAATTATCAACTTCATAATAATATAACTAAGGCCGGAAGACTAGTATTCAAAACAATCAATGGATTAATCATTTATTAAAACCAAAGAAAGTAATAACGCAGTTTTAAGGACTTTAGCTAATACATTAATAGAGTTTAAAGATTTAAGAACGTAGAATATTGAAAATTATGGTTTATTGTCAGAGGTGTATCTTTGTTTTTTTATTATTTCTCATGGATCAGATGGCAAGACATGTAGATCTAACTGCAATTTTATCATGTACCTGTACATATTTATACTATGTCTCTAAGAATAAATGATTTGATTTGAATTAGAATAAAAGAGCTAAATGTTCAATTATAATAATAATAATGTCGTATAATATTGAGGTTTATTATATGAGTACTTTATGTATTTTTTTTAAAGTTTTTATTACATTTGTTTTACGCCACTGTCTTTTTGTCCCTTTTTATTTCCTATCCATCCCAAGGTTGCCTGGAAGAGATCGCTCATAGCGATGAGGCCGCCCTTTGTACCTACCCTGTTTTTGAATAGTTAAGGTTTTTGTAAAGTTTATTATTAATTTGTGTGGTGTACAATAAAGTGTTTTCTATTCTATTCTATTCTAAGTGTGTCTTTAAGAGTATATGATAAACGTTCGTAATTTGTAGTCAACCGTTTTCCAGGGACACCTCCGCTCCTAGAGATAAGCTATGACAGCGAAATGACTGAAGACAAGAAAGTTTAATGTTTATAGAGATAAGAGAATTATTTGAAGGGAATCTAGCTACTATTCACCTCGGAATAAGCTACATTTCCCTGTAAAATACTGAAAGTAGCCGTGGAGCCTTTTTGAGTACTAAGAAATTGCGATGAGTTTTATGGAAGTTAGAACTGTGGTGATAATATTTTCGTCTTCCGTAGATTTTTCTAAAAAGATTGACCTTTTCGAAGTTTGTTAATAACAAGTGTTTAGAATACTGAAGATAATCATCTCTTTATTGTTAATTTATTTTGCCAATTCATTCAATCATGAATCAAGGTCATGAATCTTCCAGTTACATTATGTGCTATGTAGTCTTACCATGAGTTGCAATTTCATCTGATGCAAATTTACAACATGTTGTACATTTTACATTTTTGTACATTTTTTTTATTTTTATTTTGTACATTTTATAGATAATGATACAATTTAAGTTGTGAAAAATCTGTCAAATGTGGATTACAACATATTGTGAATTCAAAATGGCAAAACATGGTAATGCTTCTTGTCGCCACTAATGATTTTACCCTTTTGTATAGGAATGTCAGTTCTTGTACCTTGTACGTATCTTTTCACTACTGATTTCGACGAAAAACCCTGATTTTAACCCTCTTCATAACTCTTTGAGAGACGCTGAGCAACTTTATCAGCCCTTTATCATCTTTATAATATTTTTACATTAACGTTCTTTAATTGCAAAAACAGTCCTCAAGTACAGTCCTCTCCTCTCCATAACTACTTAAGGTAGTATAAAATTCATAACCTAGTATTACGTCTCGGATATTAGGCACCTACTCATATATAAGTAATCAGTGGCCACAAACACTGGTTAAAGACTAAACTAAACTTGTCCTACATATTCTTCGGCCCAAATAGCACATTGCGTCAGTGATGTATGGTCATTGGACACTTCCTTTATTGCCTCTGTTTGCGTATGCGTAGCGATCTTCTTATGTTAATAGCTGCAATGTTTTAGATACATTGATACTGATACTGTTGTTTGTGGGTAATGGACGTTTAGTTTGTTTTAGAGCTTTGTAAATAGGGGAGTTTTGGGGATCGCAATAATATTCCGTATTATGGTAGTTTTCTTAGCCGTAGAATGTTTCATTAGCACCCTATTAACGTTCCCACTGCTCGTACACAGGGACTTCTCTCTTTAATAAATAAATTAATATTTCCGGACAATCCACAGAACAATATAATCTAAGCTCTTATCTTTTGTGGCGGGTTATAGACATCTGATATAGTTAATATTGTAGAAACACGAATAAAGATTTTTTTTACTTTACATGTAAACACCCAGACCAAGGAGAAAGTACTTGTAGAACATACAAACACTATACCCCTCGGCGGAAATCGAACCCGCTACAAGGCGGACCGTCGCCCACCGCGCCACTGATGCAGTCTTGGCGAGAGTGATTAGGCCTTTATTCACCACGCTGGTCAAGTGCTGTAGAATGTTTTCCTCAGTCAGAAGCATAAGTACTTACGTAACCACTGCTGGGACATAGGGACTCTCTCTTGTAGAGAGAGAGAGATAAGGCCTCTCTTGTTACACACAGTTCTCTCTTAGAAAATTTCAGATCCATCCAAAGGTTGCATCTGTATGTAATATGTATAATCCTATATCGTGGTGTTGCAATAAATATTTTTTGTATTGTATAAGGCCTGGCCTGGCCAAGTAGGGGTTTGTGAATGTCACTTGTTAAAAAATATATTTTCCTTGCAAATAGTGATTGAGATGAACCATATCTCAAGTTACGGAACACGTGAAGACCACCCCGAGACAGACAGTTTTTATAATCATTCCTTTTTTTTACTAATACCCAGAAACATGTGTTTGCTGATAACCGAGCTTTGCTTAGAGCTTGCGATACGATGGCTCTACGATACAAAATGGCCGCGAATCAACGGGTCGGATACTGATGGCGAGGGCATCCATAGCACAAAGTTTTGCAGCTCGATTCTCACTTTCTTCACTAGTTCTTCGTAGTAGTTTACACAAAAAAACAAAGGTTATGTTCTAGTAATAAAATAAATGCTTTTCTCTAATTACATTATAGACGATTTGCAATACAGCTTAATAGTAGGTACCTACTATTAACTTTTATAAATTTTAGTCTGTATGTTTATTTGCTTTTTAGCGGAAACAAGTAATTGGCTAGTTATATACTAGAAGTACTAGTAATATACTTAGATACGTAATTTAAAACCTAGCTGTTGTTTCCCAAAAAATGTGTAAATAAATAAAATATCTACACTGCATAACATAACCCCGTGTTGTGCTCAAGGCCCAGAAATCTTGTCTTAGTGGCATCTTAAAAACGCAAAACAATATAATATACTAGCTGTGCCCTGTGGTGCTACCCGCGTTATAATGGATGAAGTACTCTTAACTCACAACATATTTATTTGAATAAAAAAATAATATTATTATGTTGATACAACTTAAGCAAATTATTTCGACCAAATTAGGTACCATAAAAACGGTTTTTGTGAGTTAATCTTAAAAGATATACATATACTATCGTGGACTGTTTTTTTAGATCATTAAAAGAGCTATTATTCTTTAATACATATTTTTTGTGTATCTTGAACCGTTTTCACGGCGCACGCAACGGAAGGCTTCAAAGATGAACAATTTCTCCCGTTTTTTACACATTTACTACTATATCTTTGCTCCTATTGGTCTATAGCCTTCCTCGATAACTGGATTATCCAACACAAAAAGAATTATTCAATTCGAACCAGTAGTTTCGGAGATTAGCGCGTTCAAACAAACAAACAAACAAACAATCAAACAAACAAACAAACTCTTCAGCTTTATAATATTAGTATAGATACAACTGATAGTCTTGTGGCCCAAACACTTGTAAGATCTTAAAGTATAAAGGCCTTGTTAGAAGATCAAGTTTTAAGTAGGTCTGATTTATCGCCAGGCAGTGTCGTGGGACAAGTGGCGGTACGTGACGTGCCTCGAGGGTGAAATATCGCCGAATGTGGCCGCGAGGACTTGTTGTGCCACTCATAAAAACGTATTGCCAAAAATTTGTGGCGTTTTCAACTTTAAGTGGTTTTTGAAATGTGATTTGAAGAGGGGAATCACTTATCGCTATATTTTTAAAGATCTTAGGAAAATATACAGCTTATATATTGAGATGGTGAAAACAAATAACTGCACATAAGGTGTACACTTAAGGCAATATAAAAGTTTTCACATATAGAATAAAAAATATTGTGGTACAAAATACAAATCTAGCCCCACGGTGGCTTACCACAGGGCTACATTGCAGAAGTTACGACTAGTTTAGTTATTAAAATAGTATTATGGCATAAAGTAATCTATTATGAGACCCAAATTTAGATACCATGGGATACCTATATCTTTCAAAATTAATACTTTTTGTAGTCAAACTCTTTATTATTATCCTATTAGTTCCTCTTTATTAGTAACCTAACCCCTCTCTCACTCAGGAACTCTGATGCTTATCTTTGCACTTTCTTATTCAATTGTTAATACAATAAATGGGTGTCCAGTATTTTTGGACAGACTAATAGACAGACTAAGTAGAATACCAATATTTTTAAGTAGTCATCATGCCAGTTGTACATTTTTTCATATCAAACATTCTCTCAGCTGAGCGACGGAAGCTATAGAAGAAACAATATCCTCAATACGTTAAAGCCAATAAAGCCATAGGTTACATCTTAGTACATATTTTTTTTAATTGGAGCATAAATACTAATAAATAAATAAAAAATAAAAATATTTTATTTCGGACAACAAATAATCCATAGTTTGTTAGTAAACTTAATGACTAGGGTTAGTAAAATCAAATAGCATAAATATTAAAATAAAATTAAATAATACCGCAAACAAAATTAAATCAGATCATATTAAATTAAAATAAAATTAAACTAAGTTACATTCAATCAAATTAAATTAAACCAACTTAAATTCAAATTATATTGCAATACAATATAATACAAAATTCTTTATTGCAACACCACAATACAGGAACATACATAGTAGGAGGTACATGTTTCATACAGTGACACAATGGGCGACCTTATCACTAATAGCGATCTCTTCCAGGCAACCTTTACAGTTATTTAAGTTAGTGCACGAGATCCCAACTCACGTTCACCATGATGTAAGTATCAAGACCTCAAACAAAGCCAAAGGTTTTGCCAAAATTACGTGAAATATATTTCAATTACTTTGAAAATAGCATAACTTCCTTCGCGGTCTTTCAAAAACTCATTTACCCTGTTATCGGCACACCCTGTTATTGTGATTGTTTTGGGTAAACAGTGGCTTAGAATGGCGTCTTTGTTATACCACTGTGTAGGAATTCTGTTGTGTTGAGGATACATTGCCGGGCTTAGGAGAATATTTGTGATAACATGATATTATATAACTGCGACTAGCGACTGTCGGCAGAATTGAAACGCATAGTATTTAGGAGAAGATGTACTATCGAGGCGCTGTCAAAGGGATTTGTCTCGACTATATTCACTTGCCTTCACCTTTTAGAGGGAGAGCAATAGCACCTTCAAATATGTCTGGTTTTTGAAAAATTATTGAATAATAATTGTCTAGTAATATTCGTATATACTTTTATTAATTATAATATTTAAATTGCAGGAATTTAAGACAGTAAATGCATTTATGTACCTGAGAAATGCTCTCGCATTTGACTTTCTTTGGTGTCTGGGCGAGCGTTAGACCCTTCGGATATGTCTGGCTTTTAGAATAATGACCATTTGAATATTGTGTATAAATCTCAGCTTTAATAATATGACGTGAGAGAGCTCAGGTACTGCACGCCTTGGTTGCCTGAAAGGCACCTTTACTCCAGGTTCGTAACCCCCAAACATTGTTCCCTACACCAATGAGAACACGTGAAAAAAAATTCAGCCTTTATACTTTAACGTAGGTCTGGCAGGCCCTGGCTCTTAGTCCATTTATTGTTCTCCACAACACCAACCTGGAATGTTGTATTGTGTCAAAGCGACACGTCCATCAGTGTCTTTTCCTTGTTTAATTAACAGCAAAAGTAATCTACTAAAAATATTATTAAAAAAAAGATAACCCTTGTGTCTCGCGATGGTCCTCTTAACGGTGAGACGGGTATCGTTGTACATTGTTTGTTTGGAGGTTTTGTCTGTTCACGTCCGTAAGTGGTAACCCTCTGAATCCTTACACGTGACATCCGGGCGGTGCTAAGAACAGTCTCTGGTGGCAGGCTTCGGCCGCGGCTCGTCTCCACCCTCCGGGCTGGGCCAGTGCGTGAAGCGATTTTTTCGTGTTTCGTAATGTGGTCCGGAGAAGCCATCTTCCTCCATCTTAGACCACATCTTCACTTTACATCAGGTGAGATTGTGGTCAAATGAAAGCTTATCAATAATAAAAAAAAAAAAAAAAAAGTTCTATGCTATTTTTTGTTATTATTGTGTCCCACTGCTGGGACTTTTTATAACTGAAGCATAAACGTGCATTTAATTATCTCCTTATTATTAAAATTATACATTCAATGCTATCAATTCTTAACGCGGAACAAGTCTTCGCCCGCTAATGTAAACCCAGCGCTATCGCGACTGTTGCGTTCGTTTGTTCTACAATTCTACAGGATTGTTTGTTATCTACCGACGTAATTAGTGTTATCTCTGCCATTTGGATTCCATGTGACGAGTCGTCGTTGGGTTAATGTATTAGTCATATAATTTTGACTGCCATGTTTTTGTACGGAAGTTAGCATATTAATAAACAATCATCACGATTATATTAAATACTAGTAGTGCCCCGCGGTGTTACCCGCGTTTAAATGTATTGTCCCGCGGAATTACATATTTTCCCGGGATAAAAAGTTCCTATGTTACTTCTAATACCTCCAAGAATATGTGTACAAAGTTTCATGATGATCGGTTGAGTAGTTTTCGCGTGAAAGCGTCACAAACAAACTAACATTCACATTTATAATAGTATAGGATTCATCTTAAGTTTATATTATTACTTGCTTTAACCGCGTAATAAGGGATTTTGTCGCGGTAAAAAGCAGCTTTGTAATTTACTGGGAAAGCAGCTATGTTCGTGCCAAATTTAATCTAAATCGGGCTTCACTCGCAATAATTGATATTTTACTGCGGTAAAAAGTAGCCTATATGTTATTCTGATGTATAAGCTATATTGTGGTAAAGTTTCATTCAAATCCATTCAGTAGTTTTTACGTGAAAGAGTAACAAACATCCATACATACAAACTTTCGCCTTTATAATAGTAGTAGGATATTACTTTTCTGAAAATTCAAAAATGAGTACTTTTTACTTACATTTTGTTTTATTTTGGGAGATAAAACTATGTTTGTCCCCAATCTCACCTAAGTGAGAAGTAAAATGGTATGTGTCAAAGTTTACGAAGATGGATCACATAGAGCACGATTCAAATGATGAATATAGTTTTTATCGTTTTTATTCCAGAACTAGCTCAAACCATTCTCAGATGACAGATTATATTGATACCTACACACTTTATAGATACAAGGACAATAAACATTGTCACATGTTCCCATACCACACCGCCCAAATAATAAAAACAATGATAACATCACTGGAGCAAATGACTCCCTACAGGAAAGGAGACAACCTCGGCATGGCTATACACGGACAGATTCATCCATGCTAGTCTTCAAGATACAAGTAAATTGCTAATCTATTTTAATCATAATAACAGGAAATCAATGACGGAAGGCCAGGATTGGTGATTGACAGTTCCTAACGACGCAATTGCATCGCAACATAAGGGAGCGGGGCGGTGGTTGGGCACTTACAAATTTATGAGCTGTTAGTAGAGAACAAATTACTTTACAGCCTTGTAGGTGTTGCAGACAGACACAGATGGTCGTTTGGGCCGAAAAGTTCTTGAATGGAGACCACGGATCGGATTGTAGATGTGCGCTACTGCGCGCCGGCTTGTGTAGTTCAAATATGTTGTTGATGAATGACAATATTTACTCTTATACATACATTCCCAAACTATAACCTTAACTATTTTCAGCTGAGAGATGTTTCCGCATGTTCCTAAATGCTTTATAAGGACATTAAACAGTGTCACATATTCGCAAACCACAGCGCCTAAATAATAAACACTTTGATAAAATCACTGGAGTACCAAATGACTCCTTACATTAAAGGAGACAACCTCGGCGTGGCCATACATGGACTTATAGATGCAGATATCAGTGCACAAGTAAATTTCTAGCACGGTTGCAACGTCCAATCGAAATTACCAAAAACCTATCAGGGAGGCATAGTGACTGCAGTATGAAATCGTACTAATGAAACAACTCTGTAAATTATATTGTCAGACACTGAACGCACCAAGCAACATTTTTTATACGTATAAGAGTTTAATTTCCCAAATATATAAACAAAATGAGTGAATGGGACCTTAGATGTCACCAGCTCTCTTAAATTATTATATTCATTAAAAAAAATTGCAGATGTTCCAAAATTGTCTTGGATACCTCTGAAAACTCGGGAAACAAGACTAACAAATATTGATTGTAAAGTTTCAATACAAAAATGAGCTAGAGTTTCTAATCGCTTCTTTGCTGTAGTGTAAAAAAAGCGAAGCGACCAGATACCATAAATTTATTTCCTATTTATCTTTAAGCACCTATGATTATTTTTTTTTGTTTTTTTTGTATTTTATTTTGACGTGTCTAAATTTTGTAAAACCAAACAATGGAAATAAATGATTTTGTATCTTGAATCTTGTATCTTGAAAACCTGGATTTGTTTTAGTGGTATAAAAGTAAACTATGTAAAAGAAAATATATCAGAAAGATAAGATAGGACATTGTCTCTAAACGTATGAAAAAGCTGCCTAAAGCTAGCTTTATAATATAATATAGATTTTGTTGATCACTACTTGCTCAAGCCGTCCTTGTATAGCTCTTCATAGAGTCGTGATAAATCTTCTCCATCCAATTGTCGCAAGTAGGTCATCTGATTGTCCACCTACTCGCGTCATTTCAGTTTTTCTCCTTTCAATTTTCTTTTGTGTTGTATTATGTTGTTTTGTTGCTGATAGTAAATTGTTGTTGGTGTTTTGTGTTATTATTAGGTTTAATGTTGTTTGATTGTGTGCGTGGTTTCTCTGTTTTGCTTTTCTAAGCTCCGTTTTCACCATTTTATTCACAAATCGAGTGTTATTGAACCAAGTTCAACTATTGAAAAGTGTCAATTGTATGTCATTTTGATCCCAGTTAGGCGTTAAAAAGAGTTTAGCCTGATCTGATCCCGTTTATAGCCATCAGGGTTAAGTGAGTATTTATAATCTAGTTTTAATACTCCTACCGAAGGAATTCTGAGTTGAAATTCGAAAGTTGAAAGTTTATCAACTATATTCAATAATTTATTAAAAACAAAGTCACGCAACGCAGTCTATAGTACTTTGCTTCCTGTGCTAACTAGAAACTGTGTAACAGCAAGGTAATGCCCCGTAATTCAAGTATACATATAAAAAACCCTACAAAGGCATAAATAAATAGCTTACAGAGTAGTATGTTGATATACAACTTTAAACTAATTAGGGATTTTTCTTCGTGAACGCGGGATACGTTAAAGCGTCGTTATACAGCTCATGCATGCCAAAAGTCGGAAGCGTGGAACATTCCTTGAGCTTGGCTGGAACTCAAAGCACTGAGATGACTGTAGTTAAATTCTGTTTAAAAAAAAAAGAAGGTAAGTTAAAATTGTCTATAACTCTTGTCACTTAATCAAGACAATAAGTAAAAGTAATTAAAACATTAACCTTTATCAGTAACCATTACTACGAACTTTTGTATTCACCCTACGTACACAGAACCCTTTAAATATTCAGGCGGTAAAAATCCATTTTTACAGTCCATATTGACCTACCACTCAGGGCGTTTTAAAATTCAGCCATAATTTAGAACATTTGAGGTGAAACATCTCACGTACGATCTGTATTACCGTTCCACGGATCAGCGAGGGATCCCCGAAATTGCCGGCGATAAGAAAAAACGTGCGATTTTAAGCGCAATTTGTGTGAGTTTTTACCTTTTTACGGGCGCGGTTTCAATGGGATTCAATTTATTTGTTTTAATTTATGTTGTTTTGATTTTTGAAGCAAGGTCCCCCAAAAGTCGAGGGCTGGATTCGGATAAATTATTTAGAAGT
Organism: Gymnoscelis rufifasciata; assembly: GCA_929108375.1. Classification (NCBI taxonomy): domain Eukaryota; kingdom Metazoa; phylum Arthropoda; class Insecta; order Lepidoptera; family Geometridae; genus Gymnoscelis; species Gymnoscelis rufifasciata. Next base: position 1,147,531 of record OV815302.1, on the reverse strand, counting down.
GTATTAATTTATCAACCGCTTTGTCTTTTGTTATTTGTCGGAACAACGTTTTTTAATTCATTATCCCGCCTTTGTACAGGAAAAAATTATGTTATTTCATTATAATAAGGTATAAAAGTAGAATGTTTCTATTAATAAACCACGTAACGGACCAAAAGATGTTGTTGTTTGGATTTTTTAAGAATATTTATTGATGTACAAAGAAAACTAACAACAGTCATATACTCCTTATGGTTTTATAAGTCCTAATGCTGATTTTAGTGTCAGCGCTGATCGGTGGGCGTTATTCTAAAAGGTTTCTATATCATCCATACATATTACTACGCGCCAATCTGTCGGGGCTGAAGATCAGCGTTACATAAAAATCAACCTAATATACGCAGACTGAGATTGCGTCTCGCGACATGAAATTTGGAAGACGACACCTCAGTGACACAAATGTGTGTGTCGCCAAATAGGTCGCGGGGAATCACAAACAGCTGTTAACAATTGCACTATTACTGTTTTCATCGTTTCTAGACCAAGTTTATTTTATTTATTGCGAATAGACGTATGTTTGACAATCACAATAGCATCTAAGCATGGTATATGTTGATGAGGATAAAGGTGGAACACAAAGACCACCCTGTCTTGCAGAATTAGCGAAACCTTTTTAGCAAAAATGTAAGTAGCATCCGTTTGTCTTGTTCGATCACTGCGAAATTTATGTTTGTTAGAGAGAGACAATATTTTACACAATTCACTCATTGTCACTAAAATTGGGTACATAAGCCACATAAAATCTAAACACTCGTTATGAGAGCTAGAAAAGGGTCACTGTGGCCGAAATCCGAATATACTATTAATATTATATATTGTTCGCGCCAACACGCTTCACGAATCCCATAACTTCTCCCATATCATCAGCATCATCATCATCACGCTATTAACGTTCCCACTGCTGGGATACTAGGACTTCTCTCTTGACGTGAGAGATAAGGCCTTAAGTCACCACGCTCGCCAACTGCAGGTTGGTGAGTGTCACATGTCCTTCAAACTCCTTAAAGTTCTCAGAACATGCCGGTTTCCTCACGATATTTGCCTTTACCGTTAAAGCTATATATACACTCATGGTGTGCTTAGCACTAAGATTGTAGTCGTCAGGAAACACAACAGTAGGGACAGCATTCTAAGCCTGACAAAAGTAATCCCTCGTCAGTTCTGTCGGACCGACACCCTATGCAGTATCCGGCATACTAATAGGCCTGCCCTATTAATTATGTCCGAGAAAATTTCAAGGCAAGAAATCCTGGCCATCAGGGCTAATGCCTAATGAAATGGGTCCGCTGGACCCGGTATTACTAGTGGTGGAGGGTTAAGTTACAGGAGAATGATGTTACATTAATACAATACACTTTATTGAACACCATTTACAAAACAAAAAATTAACAATAAATTAAATATATACATATAATAGTGTCACAATGGGCGGCCTTATCACTAAAAGTGATCTCTACCAGACAACCTTTGGATGGACTGGAATAAATGATAAAAGACGGAAGAAAACTATCTACCTTTCCCCGCCACGGTATTGCCGTGCCCGATTTTTTCCGCGTTCAAACGTTAAATAAGCCTATTGGTCTTCCCCGATAAATTATCCAACAATTAAAATTACAAGAGCGGCTTGATAATATTATTAATAGTACGAGTATGCTGAATATTTGAATAAAATAATAAAAAAAAAAAAACATTTAAGGAACTGATTTTTTATTAGTATCAGTAGTTTTTTTATCAGTTGTTTTTGTTTTTTGTTGCAGTTTTATTAGTTTTCTAAACTACTTTAAATGACTTTTTTAATTTTCATGGTTTTTAACAATATTATGATTTGAAACATGATTTGACGATTTCAAGCGTCAAATCATGGTATGTTACCCGTTTTAAATCATAATACTTTAAATGATAATTCGTTTGGATAGATTTCGAAATATTTTCCGCGCAACTTTAGACCCCTCTGTTTACACATTATTTCATAGGACTTTTTTTCTAATGCCATATTTTTTTCTGATGACAGAGTGAAATTAACGATTTCGGTAAAGATTAACCAAATTTAAATTAATTGATGTTAGTGGAATAAAATTATACATATATTTTTTTTGTTTTTATTTGTAGTATATGAATCATTGTCTTCTGATTAATTAAGAGCATCTGGAGTTAAAACTGACACGGACTCCATTCCATAGCATTAACCAAAGGATCTATCTTTAAAACGTTATAAAATTAAGCCGCTATCGCTGTCTGTTCGCCCATCTTCTGAACCACGCTAAGGACACATGTCACTAATGACTTACACCAAGCCCGGCCATGCTGAGCCGGATTCATAGGCGTCATAACTCCAAGCTGCCCCAGATTGGGCGCGGCCGTGCCGTTAATATTTTGCACCATAATACATATACCACCTTCTGAATCACTGTTATCCTTTTATCTGGAAACATAAAACGAATTACAAATATTTGAGTGTAAAAAAATGCATGCAAACATTCACAAAATATTTTTTTTAACTGTTACAAATCTTTGTAAATATAAAACTGCTCCAACCTTAACTTGGCCAGCGTGGTGGATTAAGTTCTATTCTCTCTCGTTAAGTGAGAAGTCACCCTGTCCCACAGTGAAGACGTAAATAGGGGTAATAATGTTTATAATTATTATTTGTCACCTATTTATCGCGAAAGGATACAGGCACATATTTACCGCAGGAAAAGTTGTACAATATCATCTTCTAGATCTAAGTGGTCACTCGCTGTAAACAGTGCTCTTAATAAATTATTTAAATTTATTAGAACATCTCCATATGATCATATCCACACCGGCTACGCCAGAACAACTGTTACTGTCAAGACAATGTTATTTCCTTGATTATTCTTAGTTTTTATTAAAATTAGCTTTAAGTTGACCTGTCCATGTAGGCCTAGGCGTCTAAGGAAATAAACGTTTTGGCTTTGACTTTGACTTTGAATTAACTCATAAGGAGCTGAGGTGTCGATACGTTTAATCTCCTAAATTGGTTAGTGACTGACGTCCATTCACAAACATATTCTACACTCTGGATTAGTTTGACCACGTGACATGCAGGTGTACTGAATGCACGCATCGAAGACGATTGCCGGATCGGATTTACGATCAAAGGCGTGGATGGCCAATTCAGAGTTTCCGTTACTCCTCACGTTTATTACCAACATTGCATGCGGATATGAAAACCCAGCTTATAGTTTCTATATTCTACTTTGAGAGCATATATGTATCAAAGTATAATTTTAGTTATTTGTGTTTTTATTAAAAAGAAATAAAACAAATTATTTTTGCTCCTCAATATAGAGACAACACAAAACTGTAAGAGATTATCAAGCTTTAATTAATGTCCAATGATCAATGATCGAAAGCAATGGTACTATCAGCACATCTGAATAATTTGTCCACTTTCATCCAAACCGGCTGCGCCAGCATATTCGCTCATAACCAATTGAGGTGTCAATACGTTTAATCTCCTATATTGGTAACTGACTGACGTCCATTCACAAACATATTCCACACTCTGGATTAGTTTGACCACGTGACAGGCAGGTGTATTGAATGCTCGCATCGAAGACGATTGCCGGATCGGATTTACGATCCAAGGCGTGGATTGCCAGTTCAGAGTTTCCGTTCCGCCTCATATTTATTAGCAACATTGCAGGCGGATATGGAAACCCCGCTTACGGCCGATTCTCCTTTACTGCCTAAATACTGATTTTCTTGAAGAGTTATATGGTCCTAGCTTTGAAACAATAATTTTAGTCTAAATAAAAATAAATAAATAAATAAATCTTTCCAGACAATTCATACAACAACATCTAGCCCCGTGGTAAGCTCTGAGCTTGTGTTACGGGTACTAGATATCTGATATACCTACTTAATATAATAGGCATACATTTAAAGATATTTTTGACTATACAATATTAAATACCCATTTTTTTGTGCACAAAGTATAAATAAATTATTTCATCCATTAATGAAAATAGCCCAAACAGATATGTACAGATGTATACAGCAGATGCATTTAACAACTTTTTTGAAGAATTTATTGTACATTTAACCTTTTTCAGACCACAATCTCAGTTGATGATAAGTGTTTCAAAAGGTGCATTTACACTAGTTTGAAGATACTCAGATTGTTGTCATCAGGGACATACAGTAGCAGGGAGCGCATTTCAAGCCTTTATTATTTGAATTGTATTAATAACCATATAAAGTACATACAGCTGCTGAAAGCTGTATACGGGAAAAGTACAGCACAAATAAAATTAGAAACGACAGGTGATGAGTTCCCTGTTGAAAGAGGTGTCAGACAAGGTGACCCAATTTCACCAAAATTATTTTCAGCTGTTTTAGAGACCATCTTTAGAAAATTAGGATGGGAAGGCTTAGGACTTAACGTGAATGGGGAAATTCTAAGTCATCTGAGATTTGCAGACGATTTATTAGTGTTTTCCGAATGCCCAAGGACCTTGGAAATAATGTTACAACAGTTATCAGACGAAAGTGCTAGGGCAGGTCTCACAATGAATATAAACAAAACAAAAGTAATGAGCAATGCAATACAAAAACAGGATATAAAAATTAATAAACAAAAATTGGAATATGTAGATGAATACATTTACTTAGGACAATTAGTATCAAACACAAAAAGCATGGAAAAAGAAATTGATAGAAGAATAGCAAACACTTGGAAGAGATTTTGGTCACTAAGCGAAATAATGAAAAACAGAGAGATGCCTATGTCTGAAAAACGCAAAGTGTTCAATACTTGCATATTGCCGTGTTTAACATATGGTTGTCAGAGTTGGGCTCTAACTCAACAACAAGAAAAGAAAATAAATGTTTGTCAGAATGGAATAGAAAGAAGCGTTCTAGGAGTCAAAAGAAGTGACAAAGTACAGTTAGCAAAGATCAAAGGGAAGACTAAGTTCCAAAAGGTCCAAACCACCTACAGGAAATTGAAATGGCGTTGGACAGGTCACATGCTACGAGACACGAAGGATAAATGGACTAAAATAATAACTGAGTGGTACCCGAGAGAAAGTAAAAGAAGTAGAGGAAGACAGGCAATGAGATGGGAAGATGATCTGAAGAAAGTAGCTGGTCCATATTGGTTACGTACAGCAAAGGACAGAGACACTTGGAAAGCCTTAGAGGAGGCCTTTGTCGAAAGACAAGCTGTTAAAAAGATTAAGAGAACAATTACAGACATAGGGAAATAGCTTAAGTTAATTTATATTTAATTTTAGTTATTATCTTGTAAGTTATGTTAACAGCAATAAAGGCTTATTTTATTTTATTTTATTTTTATTTTAATAACAACATTATTCATATAAAACATTAGAACATAAACGGCATCTTAAATCTGATAAAGATATTATTCTAATAAAAGGTAACTTATATTAACTTACGTAATCTCATTCTGCAAAGCTTTTATCTCTAAGCTCGTTGGAATTATGCCTAATCTGCAAAATTTAGGTCATCCTTTCAAGCTTAAATAGGGTTACTCAAACTTATATAACCTGGTAGTGTATAGAGGTATAACTATGGGTATGTACCGCAACCCCTTCGTTGGTCTTTAATTAAACTTTGCTCACATTCGGATATTCAATTAGGCCATAATATTGACATTAGACTTAGTAGGCTTATAACCGCAAACGTGGAAACAGACGGGCAACTTACTACACAACTTTCTAAGTATTATGCTAAAAAAATGATTTATTGTTTTACGTCAGATATTTTGGGGATTATTCCTTCTTAAAAATTAAATAAGTAGTACATTCCTAAGTATTCAAGTTGTAAGACAGATTGAATTCACAATGATTTACAACTCGCAGTTTAAAATAATTATATTTTTTCATGTATCAGACAGATAAACAATATTTTATAATATGGCCCGGGGATATTTTTGGGTATAAATTGATGTCGTGATTTTGTGCTGCAAATAACTTTATCATTAACAGCTACACAACTTTTAGCGTCCATACTTCATCCGAAAATACAGCTTCCTATTCATGAGTTCAGCCCTAGGACGTACAATGCAGGATTTAGGCCTTACTCAAAGACTAAAATTATTTATTCAAAAACGGCCTTCATGTACCGTGAATCCGCGGCCTTTACTTAGCCATCTGCTGAATTTCTTTTTACTATTTTATAATGCGCTCGCCGTTGAGGCCTCCATTTAAGAACTTTTCAGACCCAACATCAACCAGTTATATTATGGCTATTTTCTCATCAAAAATTTACAGTCTGGTACATATTTACAGCCACTGGTTTCCAAATATATTAGTGTAAAAAGCTCTTAGTCCGCAGAAACTATCGCCCGTGCGCGTCCCCTGAAAAGACCCACGTCTCACCGCAGGATCAACACCTAACATTAGCATAGCTGATTAAAAGGCCTCCCCGAACGGTTGTTAACTCGTAAATGTCAAACGTACAACATATCATAAATCATCTTAAGATTACGGTTCAGTTAGTGCAATTTATACAGTAGCGGCGCAAAGACACCTCCCTGCCTGATACTGAAAACCCAACCTTCTACTATCAACGATAAGGGTGTTTTTTGAAGTTACTTAGAAGATTATATAACCCCTTTTGGGTATGGTGTGGGAATTGCAAACGTAGTAAAGCTAGCAAGTACTGAATCAGCATTTAGTGTACTCTGTACTCGTGTAAGGGAGTAGAGTGTGGGTTATGATTTATAGTCCAATTAAGAAAGCTCTTCGCTTGTTCATTGATAAGTAATTGGTACGATTCGACGTTATTGGGAAAACTTGAGATTAAGATCTAAATAATAATAATAAGTTTTGTAGTGTAATCAGGATATTTATCATAATGTTCTTGGAAAAAAAATAGTGCTTCTATTATAAAGGTAACAAAGTGAAAAATCAACTAATAAACTAGGTTACACTATCAAAATTGAACTCATACTAAAACTTATCTATACTAATATTATAAAGAGGAAAGGTTTGATTTTTTGTTTGTTTGTTTGTTTGTCTCGAATAGGCTCTGAAACTACTGCACCGATTTAAAAAATTCTTTCACCATTCGAAAGCTACACTATCCCTGAGTGACATAGGCTATATTTAGTTTTCAAAAATAATATGATTCCTTACCAAACTCCGATAATGTAACCCATGGTGAAAAAAAATGAACCCAAAATCTTTCTTTAATCGCGAATGCTGCGAAAACTATTGAATATATAACAAAGTGATGTATTACAACTTTGTAGAACATATCATTATCTACAAAAAACGTTGTTATATCATATCTCTAACTATTATAGTTTTGTGACAATAACCGATTTTTATGAAAAAATAAACCTAAAATCTTTCTTTAATCGCGAATGCTGCGAAAACTATTGAATATATAACAAAGTGATGTATTACAACTTTGTAGACCTTATCATTATCTACAATAAACGTCGTTACATCATATCTCTAACTATTATAGTTTTGTGACAATAACCGATTTTTATGAAAAAATAAACCTAAAATCTTTCTTTAATCGCGAATGCTGCGAAAACTATTGAATATATAACTAAGTGATGTATTACAACTTTGTAGAACTTATCATCATCTACAAAAAAACGTCGTTACATCATATCTCTAACTATTATAGTTTTGTGACACTATGCGTTGTGGAGTGGCAGGCGTCACTCGGGCACGAAGGTACGGGAGGGGGGTTAAGATCACGAAATAATCTGTCGCGCGATCGGCTCCCTACTGAATGGTCATGTGCGGAAATAAAAAAATTGTCGCTTGATAATATTTTGTCGCTTAGTTAGTAGTTAATAATTCGTTAACAGGTAACTAATCCCATTCAAAAAGTTATTTTCAGAACTAAACCCTACCATTATAGCATAGATATTGTACATATCGTCGGTTGGCAGTTCAATTGGGTTAACCACCAAAACACGTAAAATAAGTTGAGTATACAGTTTTTTAAGCATAATAATATAATTCTAACTTTAAAAAAATACAGTTACGCTACACATTTTAACTGTAAATTTTGCAGATTTCCGTCGAAATTATGTTGTAACTGAGTAGGTATTTAAAGTCAAGTCAAAGTCATGTATGTGATCAATGTATGTCAAAGTATGTGATCCATTTACATAAGTCGAATTGTTGTATTCCTATGACCGAAGAAGGTTAAGTTGGTATATGTATCTTGGCAAACCAGCATTGCTCTTACACTAATTCTTAGCTTGAACGAAAAATTATACACCAATATAAAACCAACTTTCTTCAAAAAACTAACGTTACACAAATTGACCCGAACCAAGTTTATGTTTGTTGTCGGTTACACCAAATTGAAGATTGCAATCAATAGTATGTTTTCTCTTACCTTAATCTTCTTATAAATAATAAATCTAAATTTAAAATATAAGAAAAACCCCCGATTTGAATCCTTCAATTTCCTTAAAAGTAAAACACCATAATAATGTGTAATGTGCACGCAATGCGCTTTCATTTGATACTCGAGTTTTTGCAGATTTTCGGTTTTCCTTCCCCACTCTAACCCCCACAATTTTTAAACGGCACAACCGATTTTCATGAAACATGTCTAAGAGCACTCGCGCCAGACTCACCTTTTAAACAAAAAAAACTAAGTTGAAATCGCTTCATCCGTTCGGGAGCTATGATGTCCCAGACTGACAGACACGTCAAACATATTATGACACCCCTCTTTTTTGTCGGGGGTTAAAAATGAATCGCAAAATGTGTTGCTAAGCGCATAACTCAACAACGCCTATACCAATTTAGCCAATTTATTTTTTTAAATGTTCGTTGGAGTTTATGGATGGTTTTTACGGCGAGAAAAATTCGAATAATTTTGAAACAATTTTTATAATTACCCGTGCAAAGCCGGGGCGTGCCGCTAGTAACCGATAAATGTACACAAGTAAAATATAACTACAAAGCTTCTGGTACATAATCAGATATTATTGCAACTCAACAGAACTCAACTCAACTCAAATAAACGAAATTAAATAAATTACCGGTGTTCACAAAATACGGAAGCGGTAATGTTTACTCATAAAATAAAAGGACTACATAATTAATTAAATCGAAAAAAAACGTTTATGCATTTCTTCATATTAACGTTAACTGGGTCAAAATTATTCACCTCCACGGTTCGTGCATTTCTCTTAAAAAGAGGTTCAAAGTTTTCACTTTATTGTACAGATTCTAGGTTGAAGCTTATAATGTTCCTAGTAATACAAAGCATGATATTATCCATTACATATTTAAGTTACTTCGTTTTGTTTCCTAGAAAATGTTGTCCCAAATGGCTCCACATTTTGAGTCGTAAATTGTAAATTAACATGGTTCAATGATATTACTCCGATTATCGACCAGCCAGAGGAATTGGATCACTGCGGTAGTGGGTAGGCCAAAAACACATACAAAAGAGCCTTAGGGGTCAAATAGCTTTTGAGAGAAGACTTAGGTGACTGGGAAGACGAATGTATAGGTAAAACATCATAAAAGTCATAATGAACTCGGCAGCACGGGAATATTGGCATTTAAGGAAGAGATGGTCAACATTTTATTTAGTCGGCATTAAGGCATTAATTTAATTCATATTTTGAAGTGTTGGAAAACATAGCATAGTTACGAAGCCGACCTTCGTTAGACATTGAGCACAGCTCGGTAGATTTCAGCAACATCCAAAACAAATCCGAAATAATTGAACCTAGAAGAAGTAGTTCCACTCTCCAGCAGCGTATATTCTACGGCTAAATAAATAACAATTATATTTTAAGCATCGTGCAAATTTAATGTTGAATCCCCACCAGCTAAATCACAACAGATTGACATTGACATTACTGATATTCAAAACTAAATCGCCCTCTTCAAACAGCATCCTTGAATTTCCGTGTGAATGTTCAGTAGAAGCTACTTTAGCTCGATTGTGAAGCTGGAACGGGGTCAGCGTATCGCGGACATACATCATGCATAGGCACATCTGCTGTGTAACCTAGTTGGACCAGTGTACTGTGAAACTTTAATGTGAATGCTGCATAATGCTTGTATGATTTTACAGTGGAAAGTTTCGATGAGCGTATCAAATTTTACTATTTGATTTTTAAGATTGATTTCGAATTATGTTTTGGTATGGAACTACTAATCCAAATGTTTGAGGGTTACAGCAATTTATATTAACTTATAACTTTTAAAACTATCATGGTTATCAACACTATTTAGGTTTATAACGGGATATTAATCATAATTGATTATGAATTGAAACATAAATTCATAATTAATGGATTTTTTCGTGTTTAGTAATGTGGTCCGGAGAAGCCATCTCTAGGTCTTCATGCTCCATCTTAGACCACATCTTCACTTTACATCAGGTGAGATTGTGGTCAAATGAATACTTTATCAATAATAAAAAAAAAAAAAAAAAATCTAAGAACAAAAATATCTAATTCTTTCGAGGGGTATATATAATAAAGTCCTCATAAGTAACTATCAGGTTATAATTGTGTCAATGATCAAAAGTATTAAACTCGATCTAGTTTGTGCAAGTTGTTTTCTAAAATATAAATTCGATTTCTGGTTTCGGGTCTGGGTGTTTTCTATGTATAATATGTATGTATTTACAAAAAAAAATGTATCTATGTAGTATATCAGTCACCTAACACCCATTGTACAAGCTCTGCTTAGTTTGGGGTTAGGTAATGCTATGTGAAAAAAAAAAAAAAAATCAAAGTGCACCATAACGTAAATCTTTTCAAATTGTGTTTAAAACTTCGATAAAAAAATATAATTTCACAAAACATCTAAAAAAAAACGATTTAAATCTAATCTAAGTTTGAACACAATTTGTAATTCTTTCTATTACTTGTTAAAAACCTCCCCACACCAATATGCAATAAACAAAACAAGAATCACACAAGCACAAATTTTTATTCTAAATAAAGTCATCATTCTTGATTTAACAAAAACACCCCCTTCATATAAGTCAAAGATGGAAAGAGGCTAGTGCATAGGGGACCATAGACAATTAATTGCTCTCTCCCTGCCCTTATAAAAAGACAGATTCTTTATAAATAAACTGTTGAACCAATAATTATTGTGCTGCCTTTGTTTTACCCTCCAACCCCCGACCACTTCAACCTCTTGCGTCGATGGTACTCCCGTCGAGAGTATTGGTTAAACCGACTATGACTATTTTTTGATTTATTAAAATTGAATTATTATACGAAGTAGTAGTAGGGGACGCTGAGTTGGCGATCTTTTGTGTCATTTTATTTCTATTATAAAAAAATATTTTCTAATCGCATTAATTGTTTGGACGTTTGAGATGATTTTTAATCGACTTACAAAATAAGGAGTTTTTTCAGGAGGAGGTTGAGAATTCGACGCGTATTTTCTACTTCACTACTTTCCTCAACCTGAACCAATTTAATGATGAGCTGTGTTGGTCCCATTAATATTTTATAAGAATTTATGGAGTTATATTCAGATTTTAACTAGCAGTCGGCAGCATTTTACTTGTGTTATAGCAGTTTTACCTAATTGCTGATAATGTTCATTGGCTAACATATACAGATTGGCAATTTTCAAGAACAATAAGTTAATAGAATCAATTAAACATTAAATTAGCTAACGAAACTCCAAACACTCCAGGGGGTCTATTTTTCTGTAATTAGCACGATTTTATGGTCAAATTCCAGACTAGATTATTTATAAAACCACAGAGGCCTAAGCCATACTACCTCCCAATCAAGCCACATACTCACAGTTATAGTTTTTCTAAGAATTCTGACCTACAAAATGTCAGACAGACACTTTACATACATACCGTCTCATAAACACTTGACTTTATTTGACTTTTCGTAATTTTACGAGCGGATAGCAAGCCGCGTCATACTATAAAGGATTAATAATGCTTTTTCGAAGAAGCTTGCGTCATAGATGAGGTAACGTTTGGCGCAGATGGGTGATTGTTTATTGTTTCTGTGTGGGAAATATTTCGGATTGTTGTGGTTATGTGGTGGGTATATATTGATTGAGTCATAGGAATAAAACCTATTTAATTTTATGGTATAGTTTTTGTGAGTATCTATTATCATGCTAAAGGTTAAATAATTTAATAACAATACTAACATCACTTGCTATCTTGAATTTTTATACATCGTTTTGTCAAGTGAAAAAAAAATTACGTTTTCAACTTTCTTATTTTAGTGTTCTTCTTGCTATGAAGGAAACCTATAACGAACATATTCAATGAACATCCTACAAATAGAATCATGATGTTATAACAAAGTAGCAAATTACATCTTTCAAACTATCATTCCAACATCACCTTCTGAAAAAGTTTATCTTTGCGCGTGAACAATTCGACGTCCCCCGCGAATAATCCGGTAATGACCTATTACGGGGGTTTTCATGTTATGCGTTTTTCGGCATCTAGAAGTCAAAATACACCATGTGAATTTTTTTCAGAATGTTTCTATCTTTATTTACGAAGATATGAAAAACTACGCGTATATTCCATAAAAAATAATTAAAAATTATTTTAAACGAATAATATGGTTTTAGATCTTTACGAAACAAAATATCAATATGATTTGACAGTATACATTGTTACGATATTATTCGGGTAAAAAGTTTTCTACGTTATTTAAGTAAGTGCTAGTACAGGTTTATTCGGGGTTTTATTTAGAAAACGATATCCAGCCATATTCATTATCGAGTGGCTCCTTACTTCGGTTATGCCTATTGCAACGGATTCTATGCAAAGATTAAAAATATACAAAAGAGGATTTATGAAGAATTCTCTACAATCCTTTACAACGAAAGATGGAATTCCATCAGGACCATACGACAACTTCGGCTTAAGCACTTTCAGTGCAAATTTGACATCGGAGTGTGTCAAGCGCTCTACTACCACGCGTTGAGCGCTGCTTCCTACCGCCGCGCGCATAGCCTCTGCAACATCAAGTCTAGGAGGTTTATCGTTGTAGACTGAATGGAAATAGCTCGCAAATTCTTGACTACATTCTGACGGAGACAGCTCATTTCCCTCTTTAATGATACAAGAGCGGCGTAATTTAGACTTTTTAGATTTTATAAAAGTCCAAAACGACTTCGGATCTTTAGGAAAACTACTTACGTATATATATATGCATCGCAAGCCTCTTTAATCATTGTTTTTACAAGCGCTCTCTTATTTGAGAAATCATGGTAATCATTTATATTCTTACTAATTTTATATATTTTGTGCAGTTCACTCTTAGATTTTATCTCGTATTTAATATCACGGGTATACCAATCTGGATAACAGGGACGTTTTTTATGACTATAGTTATCCTTGCGCGGCACCGACCTATCGATAGCATTATTTATTAATGAATAAAAGTATGGTACAGCTCTATTTATATCTTTCATGCTATATAACATCGACCAGTCTATAGTACCGATTTCAGTATAAAGACTTAGCAAGTCCCCCCTCTTATAATCCCATTGACATCTTTGATTCCCAGACTGAACATAAGTATGGCAGGGTTCACCACTCAGCCGGTGACTATCAAAATATCTCAAGTTTACAACAAGTGGAGGATGTTGATTGTCAATTGGTACAATCGGGTTATTACAAACATTTACCTCTATATCAAAATAATCTAAGTTGGACAAAACTAAATCTAAAACTCGATCGTTACAATTCATTATATTATTAGCCTGATGAAATCCACAGTAAGCAACAAAATACTCGTAGTAATTATTTATATCAGTTGAGGCCGAGTATAAATTAAAATCCCCTACAACTAGCATTTTACGATAACGAGAGCATAACTTCTCGATTTCTTTAAACAATGATAAATATTCTTGTTCTTTACTACCAGGAGGTATGTATACAACGCAAAATACAAAAAGGTTTTTACTCTTTCCTGTTATCATAGAGCATACAAGTTCAAATACGAAATCATTTACATTAATGGATAGTGCAATATTTCTCAAGTCCAGGCGGGACGGGGCCGCGGCTAGTAAAGCGCCTCCTTGTTTCCGTCCATCCGCACGATCACAACGATGAACAGTGAAGCCCGGAGGTATAAGCTCGCCATCGCTGAACGAGTCATTCAAACCCGTTTCAGTAATCGCGAATAGGTCTTCTGACGATGCCAGCATGCCCTGGGTAAACACGTCTAGTTTTGTCCTTAATCCTCGTACATTCTGGTAGTATATACTCGCATATTGGGGGCGAGGCTTAGAGCGAAGGTGGTTTTTGTGCTTTGACGGCGTTGCGATTTGCTGTGTGTTTTCGAAACCACTGCCATTCAGAGAACGCAGCATTCACAGGCCATACGGAACCATTAGACAACAGCTCGTAAGCGCTTTCAGGAACACCTATTACGAACGATGAGTTTCACGTTTACTCTTCGGCTTTATTTTCTCAACTTTAACCTCAGAGGTTTTGCACACAGATTGAACGTGATCTGTCAAGGTTTCCACGGTAGTTTTAGGGTGTAAGAACCAGACATGAAGGTGTTTTTTCCTTTCTACAGCTACGATGGTGTTCAACAAGTTATTCTCCCCTTTTTTTATTTCAAAGAACCTCTTAAATGAAGTCCAACCTCGAACATTCGTAGAAGTAGTCATCTCGGTTTCATCGCCCTTTCCATTATTGTTTGTCACCAACAAAGTATTGTTTGCCGATATAGGAAACTTAGACACCGCAGAGCTCTTTGCTCTTCGTATACTATGGTTATTTGTAAGCGGCTGCATAGTAAGTGGCAACACCGGGAACTCGTCGGACGACAACGGAGTCTCAACTAGTCGTATTGGAGCGACCAACGTTTAGTTACCGTCAGATGACCCAAGCGGAGGTTGAAAATACCGGCTTTCTGATTCTATAACCTTATGATGTAGAAATTGTACATGATCGGCATACTTTTCCAGTTTGGACTCATAAGAGACGATGGTCTCAACGGCCAATGCTAGGTGTTGTTTAAGATCTGCAATTTCCTCTCTCAGGATACGTAAATCACCTGATAAATCCATCTGTTCCACTTTTAACTCCTCATCTCGTTTAGGTTTGGATGCTGGATATTGAATTGGATTACGATGCAGGCAGAAGTAGACAGCGACGGCAGAAACAGGTGTCCAAATCAATTGAAAGTATTGAATTGAAGCCAGCATACGACAAGCCCCTCCCTATTAAGAAAGCTCTGTATAACGATCTCCTAAGCCTGTGTAACTCCCAAGCAATTCCCCACCATTATCAACAATTTTATAGGAACTTAAGCTTTTGTGATACTAAATCAGGTCACGATGAGGATTCTGATTAAGAATTTTAACTGTAAGGACCTTATTATAATTTTCATGATTGTGTAATCAAGTGTAATAGTCGTGTCTTCAGTGCAGTGTCATTTTTTATAATAATAATAACTATCGTGCTTTCTCAAACTAACCAAAGTTGTTTCGTTTACTAGAATGCCCTTTATTTTTATAGTATATTTCATGAAATTAAGGCTTTATTTCATAAAATATACCATAAAAATCACCAAATAATACTTTAGTAAACTATTCGAATAAACAGTAAAAGTCATAACAATAAAATGTACGTTACTGTCAAACAATCGAATAACCACATAATTGGCTTTTACAAATGTTCAGTATACAAAACAAATTACACGAATAATAGCGTTACACGATTTTGCCATTGCCATCGAAAATATAAATTTACACGAATAATATCGCAAGAAGATTTTACTGTTGCCGTCGAAAATATAAACTTACACGAACAATATCGTAAGTGACATTACTGACCAGACCTTCACGTACACTAATATAGTAAAATGCATCCAGCTAAATTATAAGGAAGCCCATGGGCCTAGTTAAATTTTGTTGAAATAACCAGATAACTGAAAAAATTAGCTTCCTTATGCGATATAAAAAGTCTCTGATACTTGTTGTTAAATGGAGTTATTAAGGAAAAATGGTTTTTTATTTTTCCTGAACATTTACACTTTTACGATTACCGGATTATTCGCGGGGGGCGTCGAATTTTGCTACACCAAAAGGTGGACATTAGTCCCACAATTTATGAATATAAGAGAGGTAAGTTGAACCTATATTTTACGATTTTGCTAATTTTGCGAGATTACTTTGTGAGTCAACAATTTAGTTATATCTTTAGCTATGTCTAGACCTTCTTGGGGTTAAATGTTTCACACGTTCTCTAGGGGCAAGAATATGAAAGAAATTTGAATCGGCTTTAAAGTACCAAGAATTATAAATTTTAGTAAAAAGTTGGGTTTCTTTAATAAAAATTAAGATGAACGAATAAGAATGCTCTTTATTTAGAGGATTGATCTTATTACGTTACTAGGTGGCCTGTTCCGGTTTTCTCGGATGCGGATGCTCGGTTCCTAAGTTTTGTAAAACCAACCAACGGAAATAAATGATTTTGTATCTTGGATTTCTTGATCCTCTGTACCTATTTCAAAAAGCCGTAAAAGAAAAAGTCAAAATATTTATTTCCTCCGAAACACAGGGCATACATGGAGAGTTCAACTTAAAGTTAATAAAACAAAATAATAATATCAGGGAAATATCATTGTCCTGACAGTTCGCCTTTTTACTTTCAGTTGAGAAGCGAATAGAACAACACATCAATGTTTACAATTTTGGTGTTCTTATATTGGTACTATTATCAAAGAGTTTTCTTATTTAGGGATAAGCTCAAAAACTACTGAGATGACTACTTCCACGTACTACTGAAAGACAGACCATTTCTTATTCAACCAAATTGCTAACTTACTTAACAGGAAAAATATGACATTTTTACCACATTACAAACTTACAAAGTTACATTCATATCCGGGTACTTTCAACAGATAATATTGAGTACCAGCTGACACAGTAGCTCTGCAAGTTTCTGGAAGGTTCCATTGTTCGAATAAATGAGTGTTATTCTTTTATTGCGAACACAAAAGCGGCACTTAGCCTCAAAGGCCGATGTATAAACAAGCTATTTCTTGGTCTCAAAGTAAGGTAGGTATATAAACATTTTCCTTTGAGTTTGACTGCTTGGGGAAACCAACAATTGTATGTATTTAACACTGTCACTTATTTCGACATAAACATTAGGTAAAATAAAAAAGAGGGGGAATATTTGAATAAACAGTGCAGATAAGAAATAGAACAAGAAAAATAAATCATACTATTAATGAAGTTACGAATTTCCTTAATTTAGCCGTTAAAGCATTAACAGAAATAAGTCAACATTTATGCAATCCATTTCTTTAGTTTCTGGTTGATAATGGAAAAGTAATTGAATCTATACTAATATTTAAGCTGCTTCTTAACGCTTAAAATTACCTCATGTAATGTTTCGTGTTGTTATTAGTTTTAAAATAATAAAACAGTTGTATCCAAAGACCTAAACCTAATAATAAGCTCGGTTCTCGGTGCAAACATTGTTAAAGGGATCAAAAAACTTTTAAATGTTAGAAAAGCCATCACCGGAAAAAGCACAGAACAAAGTGTGACCAAACAAAAATCCCCTATTAATTAAATCAAATGCCAACAAAATCAAATGCCACGAATTGTAATCTAACAAAACATGACCTTTGTAAACAAATATAAACCGCCAAAATAGCACGACACTTACTGTTGGCGCTAGCGTCGCGATTCATTAGAATACGTGGGTAAATTCCAAGTAGCGGTTTTAGTTCCAATTTTGTCCACCTGAATGTCTAATTTGGTGGGGTTTTAATGGCATAGCATTTGTGTCCTGGCATTTAATCAGAGGGGTGCAAATTAATAAGAACAGGAATATGATTGTCCGTGAGGAGTGGACGTGGGTTTTCTGATAAGGGATAAATTATTTACCTGGCTGTACTTTTAAATGTTTTATCGGTGTCACGTATTTTATTATAAATTAAGGTGAATTCAGAAATTTAAATCTAATCAAATTCACAATCTTAATAGCATAGTAAAAAACAAAGTCTGTATTTATGTATGTGTAATACTTTAAAACTACGCAACGGATAGAAATGCAATTATTTTAACGGATAAAGTAATTCAAGAGTTAGGTTTATTAGTACAATACTTGCGAAATATAGTGCACAGACATTGATAGGTTTTTAAATTTCATAAGAAATTCGTAAATTTATTCATTTTCTGCGCTTTTATTGAAGGGGATTTGGAGATTATATTAATGTAGGTACTTGTAGTAGTATAGATCTTAAAAATAACTACAAAAAAGTAGACGGTGGTGCTTATTTAACTCTCAGGTATAACCCTCAATAACTAATGACCTTTTTTTTATAAGCTATTGCAGATTTTAAACGGGAACGTCGTATTGCCGCGGTGACAGCCTACAGCCGTAATCAATAAACATCAAATATATTTTTTTTAACTAGCGGCCCGCCCCGGCGTCGCACGGGTAAAAAAAGTTCCCGGAAATTTTTCCTTATTTGCTCACCGTTTAGACCTACCCTGGACTACGACAAACATTTTAAAACCAAAATCAGCTCAATCGTCCCAGCCGTTCTCGAGTTTTAATCAGACTAACGAACAACAATTCATTTTTATTTATATAGATAAATTGATAGGAACCTCAAAATAACTGCTAGGTAATATAATAAAAACATGACTTCACGCTCGGCCAGTTATCTGAAGAACTTTGAAATCTTGTAAAATCCCAGTACCTAGTTATTTTTCAATAAAATAAAAATGTATGTAATTTTTTTACAAAAACGCTTTGCCGCAACACTGTTTTTGAGTCATTTTATAAAATATATGCATAAATCATTTTGTAAGTAAAAGTGATTCTCTCTCTTCAACTTCCAAAATTCAGTTTTGTTTTTTTTTTGTGTGGACTTTGTTTATAATAAGTGAAAATCGTAATGAACCAAGCAATGATGCTTGGTTCATTACCCAAATTGATGCCATTTTAAATTTTTCCCATAGGTACGTTATATGACCAAGCAATTTACACACACGCCATAAAACACCCATTGAACGAAACCATGTAGGTACCTATTTCACCCCATCTGTAAAATTATACTTAATCAGGTGTTAAACGAAAAAATTGAGGGTGTAAAAATCACTGTCAGTTGAGTTATAGGGTCATCACGCTGTTAATATATTGTAAAATTGTTCAAGTCATTATTTTTATGATAGAACAACATCTTAGAACAATTATTTTCAACTGATTTTGCACATGTATTAGTTTTGTTTCGGTAAACAGCTATCTTCTAGGTCTTCAAGCCCCATCTTAGACCACATCGTTACTTTACAACTGGTGAGATTGTGGTAATCTATTATAAAAAAAATCGAATGAATATTAACTATAAAAAATATTTAAAAAACTCGGTTTGAGCTAAATCAGGACTATTTAGGTATTATAAATTACTTAAAGTTATTTTTGATGATATTTCTCTTGCTACCGTATTTTTCGTTATTCTATTATATACGTATGATATTTGAGGTTAATTTTCAGGATATTTCGTGTTGATTTACTAATGAGCTCAAAGTTTAAAGCACTTAGCATTTAATTTACATTTTAGCATCGTACCTTGTTGTAGGTACATCATATTTTCATTTGAAGGTGCTTTATAAAAAGCTTTCTGTCTGAATAGATGCTCATTTTTAATCATACCCTCTAAAAGGCAAATGTCAGTATGAATGACATTTCCAAACCAGGTTGTGTTTGGAAGCACTGACAACCATATTGGTCAGTGTAGGCCGAAGGGCCAAGTTCATTGACCTTTGCCACAGGGTAGCTGAATTAGGCAGCAGGCGAACTGGACGGAATAGATAACGGTTTCTTACAATTTATAGAGGTGCCGGAATATAATCTAGCCAATTATCTAATGGACTTGTTTTACTGGGCCTTTTGGCTGTGGCGTTTTTATTGGATAGTTAAGGCAAGGGTTGGTAAACGTCTCTATTCTTGATTTTTTGATTTGTTGCAAGGTTTTGGGGTTGTATGGAAACTTAGGTTTATTAATTAAATCACATCTTTACTATAATAGACTAAAATTAAGTTTTAAAAATCTTCTTGTAATTATTTGAGCCTTTTTAATAGCTGAAGATTGGCAGTCTACTATTCAACGTGCAGCGTGTTTATTTTACTAAAAGGCCAACTACTCAACTTTAATTCCGAAGGTAGTGCCTCCGAGGGTCAACCTCGCCGCGCATCTCTTTTTGAATCTCTCTCTCTTTTTAATCAACTTCGATCTCCGCAAAACTGAAGCATTTCTTAATATTTGAAAGAATCTGTGGCAAACAGAAGGCGAAATAAAAACCCAATAAAACGCTAAATCCTCTCTAAAATTATCTGAAACCTCAGAAGCTCAACACATTTTTTTTCCCGAATTCATTAATTTCCAGAGTTACGTAACTCTATTCATAACCCAGTTACACTCATCAGGTTAGTGGAACATTCCGCTTGCCAGCTGACTCGCCCGTTTCACTTTCCTGAATGGGTTGAATTTTACCTTTTTTGACGAGCGAATCCAAAACTGGGTCGTTAACGGGTTATTGCTGAAACTGCTGTGAGTTTTCTAAATTTTTCATCCGAATTCGTCGAATAATTCGATGGATATTGGGACACATTTTTGATGAGGGCGTTGCTGCGTTAATTGCTTTATAGGTGTTGAATATATATTGAATATTATAACCTATGCCTAAAAAAGGTTGCGCGGATACAGTGGAAGTTGGCCGCTTCTAAACGAAATACTTGGAAACCTATGTAAAAAAAAATTTGCCGTATTTTATTATGTCAAGTCGATGTTCAATAGTAGGCGTCCTACAACTGTAATTGTATCGATGATCACAAATTTTATAATTATTGTAAAACGCGAAAGTAAATCTGACAATCAGCGTTTCACTTAAGTTACTTCAGTCTCTAAAATAAATGGAACACAACTATAGCACTTGTAGTCCAAGCGCAAAACTGGAACTTCACTTAAAAAACAAATTCACTTAACTCTCAAATCGGAATACTTGAGCACAGGATGCGATAAAAAGCTATCTAATAAAACCATATTAATGCATTACAGAGGCTCAATACGAGGCGTGCCGAGCGCGCTGCGAATCGTGATGCATCAATAACTTACCTTCTATGAATATACGATCTAGACTTCAATAAAAAACTCCAGGATAAACTTAGGATTATGGACTTCATTTTGAATCTTCAAGACAAGGTAGTACACGACTGCAGTCAACTTTAGGGTTTGAATTGGTTGAAAATAGTTCAAATGACTTTAACGAGATACAATGAGGAGATATGTTGAAGATTCTTATGTTTATAATAATAATAATCAACAATAATAAACAACTCAAGGGTAATACAAACAAATTTAGGCAACAAAGAAGTGGGCGTTCATTTGATCCAGTAGCTCAGTTTCAGTGATATTCTGCGTCCTCTTGTTTAAAGTGGTAGTGAGCAAGGTATAGCTATAGATATACAAAACGAAAACAAAAGTATGGGACATCTAAAAGTTGATTGGTGTCTTTCTGAAAACTTATAATTTAATATATATTTATAATTTAATTATTTTAATTTCCAGAACACACGGACAAATGAACAAATGATTGCCTAGGCTGCTGTGTCACAAGAAATTACAGGTGCCGTAAATGGGTCTGGTAATGCTAGGTCAAATGCTTGGAGAATCTATGGTGGTACATAAATACTCTAAGATTAGGTGCGATTCATGCAGGTGCAATGTAGTTGGACAACCTCAATAAATTCTAACGCTATTTATCAGCAGCATCCAAAAGATTACATTAATACGATCCACCGATCCTTTACTTTGTATCAACACCTAGACACCTCTATGCTGCAATATCCGTAAGGCGTAAAAATAAACAAAGGAAAAAGTTTTCCAAATAAATATGTAAGCATTTGCATCGATACGCGCGGGGTTGGGTTTTTGCATGATTTGGCCATCGGCTGGGTTATTTATGATCTCGGCTTATGAAACAGATAAAATATATTTAAAGCAGCACCTTAATTTTGTAGTATTAAGATAAAAAATTACGTCTGTTAAAGTACAGGCGTAATTTTTTAAGACGGCGTCTTCATTTCGGCGATATGGGAAAACAAAAAAATGTATTAAAAATTACGATTGTAATTTAACAGATGTATTTTTTATATCATAAGGCTACGAAATTCAGGCGTAATTATTTTTAGACTGCATGATCTTAAATTCGGAGATGGGACGACAGCTCAATAAAATGTCTCCCTCAGATATATCTACCTAATATATATATATATATATATATACCATACCACTACCAGCACTCACACACACATACAATCCACACAAATTTCCAATTACGCGTTGGCACTTCTTGTATACTGCAGAAGTTTTTCTATATTTTTTTATCCTAAAAGTTCTCATTTACTTTTAATAAGATTCAGTCCACTCCTAAGCTATCTTCCAGAATAAATATATATTTACTTATACATAAAACGCATTTGTAATAAAGTTACTCTGTATTCGCTAAGAATTTAATGCTTTAAGAGAGGGTGTGAAAGCGTCCTAAAATGTACGTAAAAATTCTTGTGAGCGTAAAATTTCAATCAGCTTCTTATACATATGCAAAATAAGCCCTTTAGGGTTATTTAGGACGGTTTGGTTCAGGTAGCCAATGTTATGTGGAAATAAATATGAAAATTGCATTTAAATAAATTTATATATGAAAAGTAAATTTATTTTGATCGGAAATTACGCACTATTCGTTAAAGTATGTATTTACAAAAGTTTCTATAATATTTTGTCCAGTAACAAATTATTGAAAAAATAAAACACACGAATAAATAACTAACTAGGTAACTATTATGGCTCAGCGACCCAAGTGGGTCTTGACCTCCGAAACGAGAGACTTCCACCGGTCTCTATCCTGCGCTGGCTCTGACCAGTTCTCAACCCCGAGCTCTCGCTGGTCGCCCTCCACCATGTCCTTCCAGCGATATCTTGATAAAATAAGTACACGAATAAATGCCACCCTAAAAATGTGACGTCACAATCTAAAATGCACTCAGAAGTTATTTCTGAAAATCCGAGTAAACCAAGCAATGCTTAGTAATAATAATAAAACGTGTATAAGGTTAGTTATGTGAAGAACTATCTCGTTTAGTCACATGTTACTGAGCGAAATAGTTCTAAATTTTAACCACTGTCTAATTTTATTTGGAAATTGTAAACAGGCCAATATATTACTATTTTTTTACTTTATAATAATTACTAAAGTTATTATAATAAAGTAAAAAAATATATTTCTTTATTAATAAAGATTTTGTGGATGTTTCCATGACTAAAATTTACTCTGCTAACAAAGATATAGTATAATAGTTACCGTACCATACGTTTTTATACTTTGTACCGTCCAACAAATTATTAAAAAGAATAAAAAATTTTTGGAGGGCTACATACATCCACTATAAACCTACTTAATTCTCCTACATTTTCTTAAATACATTTTTCCTCTAAATTACTTGAGAATCTCAATTTATATGTCCTTTCTAATTTTCCGGACAATATATCCAAATATAATACTTAGTTCGTCAGCTAACTCATTATTTATTCATCGAAAAGCAGCGATGTGAAGAATACGTCAGAGGAACGTACTTAAAGAGGTTACTCAAGCAGTGATCAATGTTTGAGAAGAACTTAACCATATTGTTATAGTCTTGATATTTTGTCATTAGATTAGACAACAATTTATTGCACACCACACAAAAAAAAGACTTAATAAATGGTCATAGTGTTGGAGTACAATGGGCGGCCTAATCGCTATTAGCGACCTCTTCCAGACAAACTTTGGATGGATATGATCAAGAGAAAAAATAATGACAGTTCAGTTCTAGGAAGGAAACATATATAATATAATATTAATGTCATCACTTACCATGCATTATCCAGGGCAAGTTTATAATAAAAAAATATATCAGCAAATGCGCATTTTAAATCAAGTGTCTATGCGACATTTTCTAGATGTCTTGTACCCGTAACATAAGCTTAGAGCTTACAACGGGGCTAGATATTGTTGTGTGGATTTTCCGGCAAAAATAACTTATATAATTTATGATTAATGAAAAAAGTGTCTTTATGACTGTTAAAACATTAAAATATACAAAGCTATTCGCAATCAGAGTGCCGAAAATATAAGACAGTATAAATAGGTACTATTATAATTTTATATACCATCCCTTTTGATTAAGAGTTATTCGAGCCTTAAGCCTGAATGTATTTTGAGGTGGTTATTTTCTAAGTAGCAAGTAGACATAGACCTAAGATTTACAGTAATTTCGGCTGTCAGCGGACTGCATCCACCGTGAACTCGCGGCCTTTTCCAGGTCTACCCGCGTTCTTCTGCTAATCTACTAATTTCTGATTCGATCCGATAGGCAAGCCCCGAACATAGCCCTCGCCATAGCTTCGTTAAGGCTCTTTACCGCTTAAATATGCCCGAGAAGAAATCCAATATATCTCAAGCAACGTCACTCAGGGCATTGCAAGTTACCTAAGTATGTTACGTTTAAGCAATGCTCGAGTGTATCTCAAGAATAAGGCCACACTAAGACGTCGTTAACAAAGTTAATACAAATATAAAACACGATTAAAAAAATTACTTCGACAACGAAGGGAGAAAACAAGGGGAGAGAAATACATCCCTTGCATCAACACTATAACCTTCCGATTTTTAAATAATAGGCTTTATATAGTAGAAAATAAGGAGTATTTTGGTATATTGTATGTTTATGAAGCTTACCTTAAAGTGTTAGACTAATGTTCTGTTAAATGCGACCCTAGGGCAAGACAATGTTAATGTTAATGTTTCATTTTCAAGTGTTTATCCTAGGAGTAAAATGAGGAAGAAAGCTTTCCAATTCTTTCAAAAAACTCTTCATAATTAGGAGGTTCTGTACAAACAGCGTTTTTTTTATGTTTGGTACCCTAAAAGACATTTTGTCTTCTTTATTCGTGAACAGATTATGGTGATCTTTTAAAATTCAAATTGGTTTATTTTAATGCGAATCGGCCGCGTAGTTTGTGAGTTATATTATTATATACAATAATTTGTAATATAATCAATAATTTAGGAGAATTGGGACACCTTCTGTCTTTGCTCAGCAGTGAAACGCCAAGCTACAAAAAAAAAACAATACATAAAAAAAAACAATATACATTTAGTAGACATACTTATCCTTCTAATATAATGTTTTTACTGGAAATACTTTACATATCGAACCAGTATCTAGGAACTACGATTTGTAATCTAAAATTATAAATTCAAGTACCGCGTCGCGTATGGTATGTATATCCCTCCCTATGATCGCGGTAAGTAAAACTACTGAATGATCTTTATGCGGTTTTTAGCAATAGATAGAGAGATTTAAGAGAAAGTGGGAAAGAATCCTATCAAAACCGGAACGGGCCAGCTTGTATTAATATAAAAGTATTGCATTTATTTCATTTTAGTTCCCGAATGAGCAAAACATTAAGTTTATATGTATAGCTTGAATAACTTGAAAAGCACTCGAAATATGATATGCTGATATAAAAAGCCTGTCCATTTGGATATTAAAAAATCTACATTTAAATAGTTTTAAAAGTATCGATATGTAGCCTTTTATTAAGCTTTAGATTTCAATGTGTTTGACGTTTTATAAATAAATTTAGTTATGGATTAATATCTTTTAACAACATATATTCATTAGTAAGACGTCCACTGCTGGACTAACCGTCGTCAGCGATAAGGCCGCCCATTGTACTTTATTTTGTATTTTCTTCCATGTTGTATTAATTAAATTTTTTTTTGACGTAAAGTATACCAAATCAATCTTTATAATTATGTAAACTTTTGTAACTTTTTAAACGAATAACTATTCATTTTTATTACAAAACAAGTCCAAATCTACGAGTCTCATTTAACATCGGAATCAGTTCTGTAATAAAATTTACAAATTTCTTCCATAAAGCAAGTGTGCTCAGGAAACTTTGCTCGTGGGGCTCAATTCAGATCGTAATAGATTTTTGAAACAATACAAATTCACTTTTATTGTTATGTGACTCATCAGCCGAAAGTTTCCTGATGTTTTATTCATGTTTTTCGAGTTTCTTGCCGAGGGTATAAATGGATGCCTGTTTCTAAGACAGTCCAGTCATCAAGTTTATTAAGAAGGATTCTCACGCATAGTTTTTCCCCGTGTAGCATCGACGCTCCTATGGAAATAAGGATTTTTCCCGCAAAATAAATAAACGTATGATTAATATGATTGAAGCCTGTCTTTCAGATAAACCAATGAAAGAATTTTGAAAATATGTTACTTTAAATTTTTTTTTTTTTTTTTCGAATGGACTTTTGATGCTGTTGACCGCAGATGGCCATGACAGCGTTACCGGACTGTGGCGGAAGCAGAGGGCGTCTCAACCAAGACGGTGTCCTAACCGAACCCGACGCGTTAGCATCGGTGTTCCGTTAGGGCGGCGCCCCAAAAGTTAGGTTGGGGCAACACGCACAAGGGCTCACTTAGGAACGGACCTCGGCTTGGGCTGTTGCCAGTATATAAGAGGACTATGGATTATTACGCCCGGGTGTAAAATTACACCTACGGGCGGAAATTGGGATTCTTCGGCCCCGCCGGCGGGTCCGGTTTTTGGTTTGTATGTTATTTTCTAAATCGGGACTGGGGGATGCTAACTCCGGGTTAGCGGCTGTGATGGGGTCTAGTGGGTCACCGAGAACGTGTCTCGGTCGACGGAGGAGAGAACTCGTGGGAGGAGGGTCGATGTCATACTGAGGTATGTTATGTATGAGTGGGTTCGGGTGCTCGATTGCCGTTTCATAGTGACGCTCAGCGGCCTCTTTTATGATATAGGCAATCGATTCGAGCTTAAGATCTCTGTGGAGATCTTTGTTGCGGACGTACCACGGACAACCAGTGGCTTTGCGCAGGAATCTATTTTGTACTATCTGGATGGATTTTACGTTGGGCGAGTGCCCGAACGCTACAGATGAGTAGGTCATGATGGGGCGAATAACCGCTTTGTAAAGTGTCACCTTATTTCTAAGGGACATTTTACTTGACGATTTAAGGAGATTGTTGAGCCGACTAAGTACGAACTTAGCTCGATTGTAAACAGTTTTTATGTGGGTCTTGAAGTTAAGACGTTTGTCTAGGTAGACGCCTAGATAGCGGGCCGACTTTACCCATGGGATGGGTTGACCAAAGAGACGAATGGGCTTGGGTTTGGGATAACCCCGCGAGAAGTACACTGCTGCACTCTTCGTTGGGTTCACCTCAATGCGCCATTTCCTAAACCAGTCTGCTAGGGAGTCTAGCGCAGACTGCAGCCTTATACAGACTCGCGTTGAGTTGGTGTCGGACTCGTACAAGGCTGTGTCGTCTGCGAATAGGGCGAGTTCTACCTGATGTTACTTTAATTTTAATATACTGGTACTTAAGTAGGTAATGACGATTAGCGCGTTAAAAATAACCAAACAATATCATCTTTATCTTATTTGTTAAGATTGTGCAGTAAGCGTTATTATTTTTACAAAGACGAACTTAAATTATAATTTATCTTACTGTTCAGGTAATCTGAGTTCTAGGTACTTGTTGTCTTAGATCCCTTATATACCGACCTTCATCGATATACTCATTTGAAAAAACATATTTTATATTCAATTTAATATGTCAATGAATATATTAGTTATTAAATGTTTCTCTTTGCAAACATTTCTTCCTCTCCAAACATAATTTAAAGTAAAATAAAATATAAAGACTGCACACGTATGTAAGTTAAATAAGTATTTACTTATTTTATATATTTTTTACTGAGTTGGCACCAATACACCACGAATCGCTTAAATAAAATAGTGAACATTTTACAGAAAATAATCGGAGAGCAGAGAATTTCTGAGGTGTTGTTTACCCTAAGGCGATTTACCAAAGTGTCTGTTAACGCGATAATTAGAAAAGTTTTTCAATTAGTTTAATTACGTAGTAAGTCGAAGATTTTTGAAGCTTGCGTCTGGAAACAGTAAACTTAAGATGGAGTCGGCTTTATAGTTTCGAAGGTAAAGAAAATAGGTAAAGGTATTCGTGAATTTGATTTGATATTCAGCTGTATTCAGTGAAATCAAAGATTAATCTGAAATCAAGTTAATAACTTTAGTGATTTTACAAATAATTTGTATTTATAAAATCATAATCGTAATTTCAGTTTTTAAATGTCCACTAAAAACAAGTCTGTATTTAACTGTACAGTTGTGTAATTAATGTTAATATAGGGGCTACAAATTAAAATTTGCTTCAATTTGTTAAAAATTAGCCTATGTTTTTGATGTGTATGCATCTTATTGGAAAGTTTCATCAAAATCAAAACTCATTTACAAACTAACAGAATCTCGAAAAAATATAAGTAGGACGTTGGCTCAGAAAATTTTGACACGAAATATTTTAAAATCGTTTTATATATCTCTAATATATAAAATTCTCGTGTCACATTTTTCGTTGCCATACTCCTCCGAAACGGCTTGACCGATTCTCATGAAATTTTGTGAGCATATTCAGTAGGTCTGAGAATCGGCCAACATCAATTTTTCATTTTGAAAAAAAAAGGTTTGCCGGGGTCATCTAGTATATATATATATATATATATAAATACATTATTTATTATTTCTGAAGTTAACAAATACATTATATTTCAATTAACAGTTCACTATCTTAAAATATGAAGGCACAATGACTCATTATCTTGTTTGTCAGTTTATTTAAACTATGTTTTTCAAACACATGAAGATGTGGCTTTTACAGGATCGAACAGACAGACTTATTAAACAAAATCTGTGGTGTATCTGCAAGGAAGCAAGCAAAGTGCGCGTCACTAAGTTGTATATGAATTTAATTAAAGGCGACTTTTAGGGGCAATTTTGAACGGACTGTGCAGACGAGCGATTTCTTACTGATATTGTTAAATTGCTTTAGCTTCATATAGTGAGGCAAAACTCATCATCAAAATTCACTCAGTTTAAATAAAACTCGAAAATTTCAAATGAAAGCTAAATATAATTAAAGCAGAGGTAGTTAAATAGGTGTGTAGATGGATTTTTGGGAAAAGGTTGGTCAAAGAAAATATGTGAAAGAAATTAGTTTGAGATGACTGGAAACAGTGTGTTTTTTAAATTATTTTTATAATAATGTTTATTTTCACACAAGTTCCTTTCATCATTGATATACACCAAATCTTCAATACATTTTTATGATATATATGAATGTTCTTGGTTTAAATAATCTATTATTCTTGAGATTCTCAAAATATGTTCTGAATAAATCAGCAAACTTAGTCAAACTTTGTCTAATTGTAACCTGTTTTCAAATACAATATCCAAACAAAGCGACTAAAAGTTGACTAACAAGTAGCTTCTAGTTTCCTCAAAGTCACTCGTATACAACCACCACACATATGTCACCATAACAGATGCAAAGAATTTAAATGTGCATTTCTGCAATTAAGTATGACGAAGTTAAATGAAGGCATTTTGCTTGTGCCATAAATTAATTACGCTTATTGGTATTGTGAAGTCTGTTGAACAATATGCGATAACTTAAATTCACTTCTTTATTATTTTTTAGTTTATACATCCCAAAGTCAAAGCCCAAAGTCACATCATTTCGCATTTATATTAATAAATTTTCGTCGGCTCGGCCGTCTGTGGTAAATTCCAATTAATAAGTAATATTATTATTAGAATTCAAAAACCGTTGCTATATTCTTAGATAAGATTAACCCTTATCTTTATCTTATTTATGAATGGAAATATAACTTCTACGGACTAAGATTCAGGTACTTAAATATATGAATACATAAAATTTAGCTCCAATTATCCAGTAAAAAGAAAATTTCATCCTAAAATTGCCTATTTCGACCCGAGGCACGTGTTTCGGGCGATTAAAGTAAAAGTTGGGTTGTAAAGGTGTTGTACGGGCAACTTCAGCCGTGAGCTGTTTCGGAATACACGCGCATTATACTTATATGATCCTAATACACCAGGTTTTAATAATAAATTGAAAATACAGGTATCAGTGTTTGCATGTGTTGCGTGTTATTATTATTTATTATAACTTATTATTACTTATTATTATTATTAAGTGTAAGCGAGAAATTCCGCAAATTATTTGGTAAATAATCGTCTAACGATAAAAAACGATATAGGTAATCATTATTATTCAGATTGATTCAGTGGCGCGGTGGACGAGGGTTCGCTTTCGCCGCAAGAGGTAGCGGGTTCGATTGCCGCCGAGGGTGAAAGTGTTTGTATGTTCTGCAAGCACTTTCTCCTTGATCTGGGTTATATGTATAATAACAAATATTTATATATGTATGTCTATTATATTAAGTATATCAGATATCAAGTACCATAAGCTGTGCTTGCCACGGGGCTAGATGTTGTTGTGTGAAATCTGGAAATATTTATTTATTTATTATGGAATTTGCAGAGAGATTTTAATATTCATTAAATGTTTTTAAATGATTATATTAATAAAACTTTTTTGCCAAAAATTAAACCAACTTCAAAAGAGAAACTGAAAAGTACAAAATAAATTAACTTTACAAATCATTTCGACATTTTATGTGATAATTAAAAGAAACATAAACAATTAAATAATTAAGTATTTAATAATTTTGAACCTGGTAGGATAAAGTCACCTGTTGAACATGAAATTAATTATTTAGAACTACTCTGTAAAATATATTGCGTTCAAAACGTGTTCACCCATTCATTCAATCTTTGATCAATTGGATAACATCCCTAGTAATGAAAACCGCCTATATTACCTTGAATACGTTCAGTTTTTAGATCAAGAATTGTGAATAAATTTTTAATTATTTAAATTTTTCTAAAGGATTTTTTATCCAAAGCAAATAGCAAAATTCACTTAATTTGTCATTATTGTAATAAACATTTATTTTAGACATTTAAATTTCAAGCAAATTTGCAGTTGCGACTGAAAAGCAAAGACTAATCGTTACGATATAAAACACAAAAAAAAACTAAAATCTCATCACTAGTTGTCCATTAGTACCTATCTGAATGCGTACATTTTTCTTTATAAATAGATAGATACGAATTTATATAATTATTAATTACCCATTGTTTTAATTGAAATCAAATCTGCACGAAAAAAATATTTACCTACGTATCATACATAGAATGTTTTAAAAAAAGAATGTAATATTTTCTCCTAGTCCATATCATCTCCAGCAGTATCCATCGAAACTAAGATTGCTCGTTCTAAAACCGACTCAGCGGAACTCGGCCCATAAGCACGTAAACTTAAAGGCCTTAACTTGGAGGCCTATACCGAACCTAAGGAGGCCATACACGGACGACTTGAGGCAGATAGTATAAAATAACCTTTTACATTCTCACATTATCATCTTGTTTGGATTTTCTGCTTTCTGTGAAAATGTTGCCACTAGCAATAAAAACTGTGAACAACTATTTTTTTTAAGGTTGTTGGCATGTCCGACCCTATGATCAAGCAACTCTTTTCTCGTTTTATCAACCTATGTACTTCAATAGGTTTCTTGATTTATGGTGAACAGTTTATAATCAGTCCGTAATTTTTTTTTAAAGTGCTATTTATTTATGTGTTCATTTATTGAGAGGGAGGTTTAAATTACACCTAATCTAATAAAATAACACATCATCAATCATAACACCCTATTTACGTTCCCACTACTGGGACACAGGGACGGCTTTAAATAACACATAGAAAAGAAAAATCAAAATTAAATCATAGTAAAAGTCATTTAAATAAAATACATAACTAATATACATATTAATAGGAACTATTGACTACTCGAAGGCCCTTCCTTATCTGGTCATAAATCTGCAATCTTTCAACCGATCAAATACTATTTAATTTAATGACATATTAATGTTAAAAGTCACAACATTGAACGTTTAATTTTTCCATTCAAAATTACTGTATTACACTTCCATTTGATTCGTCACAGAAATGAAAAAATAGTGTTACCGTACAAGCATAAAATAGTCGAGCCTTCCTTCCCTGTATGGTCATCGCAAGAATTATTGGAACATAACAAAATATGACCGCCGGCGAAACCTCTATAAATCGTTTTACATCTGCTATAAAGTAATGAGATTTGGTCCTGAATTCGGGTTTACGACGAGAGGTATGGATCAAAATGTTTTGTGTGGATTGATCAGATATAGATAAGGCTGCTTAGTAATGATAGATTTGAAGGTTGGTTTGTTTAGAGGGTGGTGTAGTGAGATAGACGAATATTATATAAGCTGAATATAGTAGGTATATATTTAGGGGGTTTTAGATCAATGCTATCCTACTAATATTATAAACGCAAAAGATTGTTTTTTTTTTGCCTATTACGCAAAAACTACTTAAGCAATTCTGATGAAACCTGACAGTTATATAGCTTGCATATCAGAATAATAAATAGGTTTTTTAGTAACGCGGTTAAATACCACATTATTGCAATCATTGCGATGTAATTATCCGATATCAATGAGGATAAAATTTGATATGGACATATATATATATACATATGGCTGTTATCCCAGAATTTTTTTAATATATAACGAAATATTTTTAGGCGATATATCTAAATTTTTTGAGTACTGCGACCATAAATCCAGCAGTACAATAGAAAGCTCTGCTCCAAATATCGGGACGTAAATTTCTCAACTTATCTTTTTGGCGCAATCCACAAAACTTGATTGACGTCATGAAGGGAATTCCGTTCTTTAGAATTTGTTTAGAGCCTGGGGCTATATCGGATCGGAGGCTTTAGGGCTCCTTGGACGATTGTTAGAAATAACGGATCCCCTGAAGGCCGAAAAATCTTAAGATATAAGTGTCTATGTGTCTCTAAAATGAGATTGGAAATTTATTTGAACAGATAGTGTTGTAACAAAAAAGTTTGCTTTCAACCTAATAACCTGGGAATATGATGAATGGTGATGATGATATTTTTGTGTGTTTTTTTTAACTATTCGGTTCCATGAGCTATGAAAGATTTAGCTGAAATTTCACTACCAAGTCAACTTCACTTTTAAGTCTCATAAGTTGAGAATTTACAAAAAAAGAGACACTTGATGATTCTTGCTATGGCGCTCATTAGAGGTATATGACAATATAATTGATGGTTACTACAAATCAGTAATTCAGTCATTCATCTTCAGTCCGAAAAAATACAACAAAAATCTACTTGCTTACTTGTTAATATGACATTCATTCGGAAATGTCTATACACCGTGCCACAAAAACGAGCTCAATATCTCTTGTTTACAAAAAAGACAACAATAACTGATCACAGCACAAATTCCCTTTTTAACCTTAATTATATAAATAAATATTGTTAAAAATTAACATAACACCGAGCCGTTCGACAAACCAAAGAGTGTATGTGTTTCAAGAAAACATAATATATGAATACTCGAGAAATGTTATAGTGAACGAGTTTTATACCTGTAGATTTAATATAATCATTGCAAGTTCATGTAAATAGTAAGTCTTTTTTATAAGACAAAATTTGATTTCATTAACACTTCGATATTTCGATGTTATTTTATTTCTTTGTTTTAGTTAATTGATGTATGTGTTCACTTCCTCCTTGCTTGTGTATTTATTGTAATTGTGTGCTTGTTATGTTTGTCCGTAACGTCAACAATTGGTTCTGTCGGAAGACCAGCGCTGGTTACTAGCATGCTAGTAATCTGGCACATGCTGAGACAGAACCAGTTTTTCTACTAAATAATATTTAAATTTTTGTGTATATTTACAAGTTTTTTTTGTTTGTATGTATTATTGTATGGTAGAAAAATAAATATATTTTATCTTATCTTATCTTATTTTACGGATTTTCTTAGGTAATCCAATACAACAAAAACCTACCCACTCGCTTGCTTGTATAGAGGACATCCATTCAGTAGTGGCTATACAACGTGCACAATAGCGGGCTCAATATCTCCTGTTTACAAATCAGAAGGCATTAGCTGATTAGAGCAACTGCGCTTTTCCAAGCTTTGTCCCTTTCCGTTTAGAAATATTGGCTTTTGATAGAAATTATTTACTAATAACAGGAACTTGCAATGTATTACTGATATTAAACAATTTATTAGTGGTATGTTTTTGTATTATTGATGTTTCGTGAATTACTGTCTGGCATGACAAAACAGATATTTTATCATTACTTAGGGAATTTGTGAAAACTCGTGTTGTAGTAAACATTGTAAGGAAACCGGCATGTTCTGAGAACGATCAAGTGTTTGAATGACATGTGACTTTCAGTAATCCGCACTTAGTCAGCGTGGTAAATAATAGGGGTGCTTATGGTAAGGGAACCTACCTTCAGTTTTGGAGGTTTTGTCTGTTCACGTCCGTAAGTGGTAGCCCTCTGAATCCTTACACGTGACCTCCGGGTGGTGCTTAGAACAGTCTCTGGTGGGAGGCTTTGGCCGCGGCTTGTCACCTCCGGGCTGAGGCAGTGCGTGAAGCGATTTTTTCGTGTTTCGTAATGTGGTCCGGAGAAGCCATTTCTAGGTCTGCATGCCCCATCTTAGACCACATCGTCACTTTACATCAGTTAAGATTGTGGTCAAATGAAGCCTTATCCAGCATTAAAAAAAAAAAGGAATTTGTGAAATCGTCACTTATTTAAAAACCAATAAATAACCTCTTAAAACAAGTCACGATATAACTATGTCTGTCTCGTTGTCGTTTGAGAATCATACAGGACAAAAATTTACAATTTTTTTAAAAAATCAAGAGATATTTTGTGGTGTTTTAACGAAATTCAGACGGTTAAGAACTAGTGGAATTTATAATACATTTTGTGACCGTGGTAAAATCCAGGATTAGCGCTTAACTAGATCACGATTTAGGGAATAATAATCTCATAAGCAATCAATAAACTTAATATGGATCTTAATAATATTGCTCTATGGGCGAAAAACAATAGTCTATTGCTTAATCCCAATAAAACAAAGTATTTGTTATTTGGTAGCCCACATAATGTTTCAAGTATTTGTCCTAATGTTAATGTCATGCTTATGGGTGAACCTATTGACAGAGTCCATAAAGCACGAAATCTGGGCCTACAAATGGACTGCAATCTGCGGTTCGAAGAGCATATAGCTGATCTTGTTAAATCCTGTTTTTAAGTTAAAAATGATTTACAGGATGAGAAATTACCTAACAGAAGAATTACGCATCCAACTGGTAGAGGCACTTATTCTCTCAAAGCTTAATTATACGGACATTGTCTTCGGACCACGGCTACTGCAAAAAACAGCTAAGTTGATACAAAGAGTCCAAAATGCTTGTGCTAGATTCTGTTTTGACATTCCACGTAGAGGTCATGTTTCAAAATTTCTAAATGAAAACTCACTTCACAAAATGCGTCATAGGAGAAAACTACATTTGGCTTGTGTTATGTTCGGTGTTATAAAACAACATGCTCCTACCTATCTACACGCGAAGTTTGACGAGGCGTCGAGTTGATTTGTATAATTTTATTTTATTTTCCTCCCTTATTTTAGTAAATTATTGTATGTTTTGTAATTGTAACACTACGCTTGAATTAAATAATTAAACCATGTGAATCGGTCCCATTGGCCCCAGCAGAATACCAGCGCCGGTTGCAAAACCTGCAAAAGCTGAGCTGGGACCCTTTTGTATCTGAATAATTTATATTTCATATTTATTAATGTATTTTTGTTTTTGTTGTTTGGTTTTTATTTTTCCATTTATTGAATATGTATAATGTTTTTTTAGATACAAATAAACTTTTTGATTTGATTTGATAAACTGGGATGAGAGAGATGGTAACACTTGCTAGTATATTTTTAAGTCACATTGAAAATTGGCAAAATCTTAATTTGTTAGGTACGACGCGGCAGCTAAACGAAATATAAAAGCTCCCTATAGTAAAAAAAAATAGAACTCGTTCACGATTCAATGCGTATAGTGCGCTTATGTTTGTCCTCACAACATATTTAACTAAAAATCAATTTCATGATGTTTTTTATTTGTATGAAAATTGTTTTTTTGCAAGTTACCTATTTAAATTAATCCATAAAATCTCCACCTTCTGTAATGACTAGAACGCCAGCCGCGGCATTTTAAGTTAGTTCTTTAAATAAGAGAAAACTTATCAGCTCTCCGTTTCTATTAAGATTACTATATTTTGTTTTACTAGAAATCTTTAAGTTTGAGTTTAGTTCTCTATGTTACATGTGTGACATTTAACAAGACGCACTTGGCTAGCTTAGTTAATTGAAGCGTAATCTCTCTCGGCAAGAGAGAAGTCCATGTATCCCAGCAGTGGGCACGTAAATAGGGGTGATTATGCCTACATTTATTAAAAATCAGTTAATTGTCTCATTATTTCATCAACTTTTTACGCCAGAATAGTTGATAGTGTTTTGCGCTCGCGCCTCGTGTTATTCTATCTCAATCTTCTTTATTGCATCGTAAATAAATGTAGTGACAGTTTTTATTGCCAACTCTGTTCCGGAGTGGAGATTAACATCAGACCACGAATGGGGAATAACAATGTGGATCGTAGGCATCGGCTAAGCTCTATTCGAAGTGAAGTATGCAATTGGTGAATATGGGCTACCTAGTTTTGGATGTTAAAGAACTTATTAACTTAATAATAATTAAATAAAATTTTATAAATATAAAACTAGAAGTACATCGCTCTATTTTTCCTTGCGGAATGATATATTTTAATATTATAATTCTCCCAAGGTAAAAGTGGGCATAATTAATAAATTTTTCCAACATCAGAATTATTATTGAACTAATAAAAGGTAAGATGGTGATATAAAATTGTATAACCAGTTAAAGTGAGATATTAATGAGACGTTAGACAATTTAGTTTATTGATTTGATAACTTTATGTTGATAACGTTGGAAAAATCGGCCCTTAGAGGACGACAGACCGACAATAACTTTCACATTTAAAAAAGGATATTTTCATCTAATAAGATTTCGTGAATAAATAAAATAGAATGAAAATTTCTTAAGCCTGATTCAAACTACTTATCTCAAACAGCAGTGGACGACTTTGACTTTGAAAAAAAAAAAAATTTTAGGTAAATTGTATGCCGATCAGAATATCAAAAAAGAAAGATGAATTAGAAAGTCCCGTCTTAGAACAATAAATACACTTAAAATAAAACCACAAAAATCCCACTCAATAGTCTCAGGTAGTGTGTTTGCCGAAACTTTCCGCCCCTATTTACCGTAAAAGAAATCCTTTAAAAGTTTCACGTAAACGTAGAATATTTAGGGTTGGCATAGATAGGGGTGCGATCGATCGCGGCTGCAGTATCAGTGAGCAACCTTGGGCATGACTTGAATAGCAGGAATGCTGGAGAAAGACCCTAAAAGGGGGAGTTTTGATTCAATGGGGTTTTATTTTGGTTTTAAAGTGATTTTTGCTTGGCTAAAGGGGCATTGTGGTCTACAAAACGCTTTTTGGCGATTCGAAGCTCTTGTCTAGGTCAGTTTATACCGCGGTTTGAAAAGCTCGAGATTTCAAACAAATGAAGAGTTACGGTAAAGGACGATTTACACATATCAGTGAGCCCACAGTTCCGGCACAGTACTGCATCAGTGATAATTATTCTTTCAAACATTTTCTATGGATGTATTCACACTTGTCCGTGTCAGTGTCGTCTCAGTACCGTCAGTGTCAGTGCCGGCAGCGGCCATCACGGACGTGATCGGCGACGACGATATTTTATCACGGATCACTGACATGTATTGAAGAGTGCCATCAAAACAATCGACGTCAATGCTAGTCTGAAGGGAAACTGAACTGTACTGTGCCTGATATGTGTGAATTGAAGCACTGACGCACCACTGTAGCACGGATACGGAACTGCAACGGTACTGTGCCGGAACTGTGGGCTCACTGATATGTTTGTGTGAATCGTCCTTAAGACCTCCATCGGAGATTTTAAGTTATTTCAGTTAGAAATCACCTGCACTGTAAACCCTTAATGTTTTCCAAATCATCCATCCATCAAGTTAGTAGACTTCCTGTTGCGATTGCCGTTTAGCAGTCTTCATCCGAGAATTTTCGGCCATAACAGCCCCAGTTACCATCTGTTCTATGACTGTATACTGCTAGCTACATTAAAAGTAAGTACACGCATATTAAACTATCGGATACTTACTAAAGATTTAACGGTCATAAAACTACATAATTATATCCAAAAGAAAACACAACGAATTTTTAATGACAAACAAATTGCTCAATCCAGCGAGACATAGGTACAGTCAGCGCCATAAACAATGCAGAGTTATCGCATCGAGTGTCCAATAAACGGCTTGTAACAAATAATATTTTTATGAGCGACTGTAAAATTGCAGGAGAGGAGTGATAGTGTTTCGTGTTTCAGCTGTAAATTGTCGGGACATGACGCTATTGGCTACATCATTCCAGATTGTTATTATACTGTCGTTTGCAAAATAAAAGGTAATCTTTTCTTATAGTGTGAAGAAGATAATGTTACAACGTATTCAAAGTATATGCCTTGACGTAAAATATTAACGTGATTTTTTTATGAATATTAAGGTTATGTTACATGAAAATTAAAAATACCTATGCCTAGAACCAAAAACTGTATACAAGAATCAACACGTTCCACAGGATTACGGCGTACGGACACGATTGACGACAATGTGTCGTTAGCAGCAAACATGATATAAGTGGTCGGTGTTAGTGTCATTGTAACAATTTTTATCGTCTTAATAAATCTTAAAAAGTTTATATGTAGTTCTCTGTTGGTTTGAATTGAGTAAGCGCTGAAAATATTATGCGGATTTTTTAAATTACATCACCATTCAAATGCTACCCTATCCCTGGGAACCATAATGTATGTTTTACCTATTTTAAATTAAATAGAGATCCTTACCGTAATTCTAATTTAGAACCCAACCCACTTTGGTATTGTAATAAATGACCTAAAAACTACAGATTCATTAACAAAATGATATACAGGCAAGTTGCAGCCGTTAATATTAATAGCAGTCTCAAAATATCAAATTAATAAAATACCGTTAAATCCTATGTCATCCATTTAAGTCAGTTATAATACTAGCATCGACTGTACGTGTCGTGACGCGAAGTATAAGCGACATGACAACGATCAAACACGGTTCACATGTTCACAGGATCACAGCGTACACGATTGACGGGCATTGTGTCGCGTCGGCGGCAAACATGATATGTGTGGCCGCTATAGATTTATGTCGCTGACAGTATTTTGGTGTTGTTGTGACCATTATTTGATTACAAGATAAATATAACGAACTGCGAACTGTCAAGACAATGTTATTTCCTTGATTATTCTTAGTTTTTATTTAAATTAGCTTTAAGTTGACCTGTCCATGTAAGCATAGGCTTCTAAGGAAATGAACGTTTTGACTTTGACTTTGATAGTTGTTAGACAAGCTGTCTCTATAATAAATTAAGGAAACTGATATAGCTTGTTGACTTAATTTTGTTCTTTCGTTGTTAAGAAACATCGACTTTTGTTTTATCACAATCTGATCTGATGGTAAGTGTTGATTGACAAAAATGGTTCAAAAAGACCTGTAGGGTATCGGTTGGTACCTATTTATTCTTGTCTGTTGCAGTTATTTAGGAAATACATCAATAGCACTGGGTACATCTAAATTAAATTAAACTTCGATCTTCCACTTAATCCTTTTTAGCCCCAGATCGAAAAAGAGGGGTGTTATAAGTTTGACGTGTCTGTCTGTCTGTTTGGGACATCATAGCTCCCGAATGAATGTTGATAAAGAATCGAATTCTATTAACAACGGCAGACCAACGTCCCAACATGGCTACAGAGAGGCAATTGACAGGTATTGTCTATGGGCAGACATGATATTGTGGCCACTTTAGTGGAGCACTATTGGTAGCTACAATAGTTCAGTTAATGATTTTTTATATCTTTGATACGAGTATTACATAAATGATGATTATTTTTGAGCCCCGGCCAAAAAAGAGGGGTGTTATAAGTTTGACGTGTCTGTCTGTCTGTCTGTTTGGGACATCATAGCTCCCGAACGGATGGAGAGATTTTAATTTTTTTTTTGTTTGAAAGGTGAATTTGTTGCGATTGTTTTAAAAGTTACCTTCCCCACTCTCCCCCCATAATTTTTAAATTTCACAATCGATTTTCATAAAATATGTCTAAAAACACTCGCGCCAAACTCACCTTTCATACAAAAAAAAACTAAAATGAAAACGCTCCATCCGTTTGGGAGCTATGATGTCCCACGACAGACAGACAGCCAGACACGTTAAACTTATAACACCCCTCTTTTTTGGTCGGGGGTTAATAAAATACTAATCACATTAGTAAATAATCACGCTGATTATAATATTTTATTTCCATCGTGTGAAATTGGTTTACTATAGATACTTTGTATGGAGGTTATTTCATTCTTCTCGTGTAACCGATACGTTACCTAAATTGTGGTAGGAACGTCCCATTACATCAGATCTACAGATTATCTTACAACGTATTGTCTGTCCGTTGGTTACACGGAGAAAGTTGATCGATATAAATAGAGGTTTAAGTTCTGGGGATTGGATTTCATTAGTGCTTTAACGTTAATAGATTTTGTTTTAAGGCGGATGGAAATAAAATAAAATTGTAACGGTTTTAACAAAATGGAGTTGTCTATTGTTAGCGCCTCGGCTTTGCTCGAGTAATTCGCCGTTGAAACCTTCATTGCACTTCTAAAAACAAACAAAAAAAAATAATTATATATTTAAAAATTTACTAGCTGACCCCAGCAAACACTGTTTTGCAAAATGAAAAATAGATAGTAGATTCTCAGGCCTAATCAATATGCTCACAAAATTCCATTAGAATCGGTCAAGCCGTTTCGGAGGAGTACGGGAACGAACATTGTGACACATTTTATATATATGAGATTTCTTAATTACACAACAGCGCCTGTACCAATTTGGCTAATACTTTTTTTTAATGTTTGTAGAAGTAAAGAAATAGTTTTACAACGACAATAATTTAGTCATTCTTTCCTGAAATTCAA
Source organism: Gymnoscelis rufifasciata (assembly GCA_929108375.1). Lineage (NCBI taxonomy): Eukaryota > Metazoa > Arthropoda > Insecta > Lepidoptera > Geometridae > Gymnoscelis > Gymnoscelis rufifasciata. Next base: position 1,106,365 of record OV815302.1, on the reverse strand, counting down.
AGGGCATATATTTATATCTCCTAACAATATCTTTCAAAACCATTCATGTATTCTTACAACTCCAAACCAGTACCTGAATTCATAGGTTCATTGTTCATTCAGTGTCAAAGCCACAATAATATACCTGACAGCATTACACATTCAGGTTATGCAACACGGTCAATGATTCGACGATCTATTATAGAATTAGCATATGAAAGTGTTGCCACCTGCCTTACTGTGGCGATGACTCGGGAGTATTCAGAACCGGTCGGTAGATGAACAGGTTAAAAACTGGATCACGTAAATTTGATAATATATTGCCCGAAAAGTTCTATTGTGTGTGTACTTATGAGTCATGGTTAAATGTTTTCGGTTTGACGTGTGTATTATTGAAGTAGGATTTCAATTGTGTTTTGGGAGGTAAAATTTCTTTAGAGTTTAGATCGTGGGTAGATTGAAATAAGATGTATATATAAATAATGATTATATACAGATTTCAGTACCATGAAATAAATTTTATAAGCACGACGTTAATTCAGATTACGTCTAGGGTTCCGTGTACAGTTTTTACACATTTTGCAATAAAAAGAACACAACAATAATAAGAGAAAAATCTTTTTAAAGTGCAAGGAGGAGTAGTGTGAACAGTCATCCATCCAAGTACTGACATTATGCAACGTTTAACTTTATAAAACCACGTTTGTTGTATGGGGGCCCTTTTATATATTTATGTATGTATTTACGTTTTAAATATTTGATGTTCAAAACATCATCTTCACTTCCTAACAAATACGCTCAACTCTAGGCACTTTCTTATTAAATTAAGCAAAGAATAAGTGTCCAGTATTTTTGGATAGGGTATCGGACGGACTAAATGATCCCTCGGAGGGGATCGAACCTACTTCCTCTTGCGCCGAAAGCGGAATTGCGCCCACCACGCCACTAAGGCAGTCAGTCAGAGAAATCATTTATACCTTTATATAATATAAATGCAGAGCTTTAAAGTAAAAATATGGTAGTTCATAAAAAGGCAGTAGCCACCGCAGCTATAAATAATGGAAGCAAAAACATGAGAAATTGCAGGGATACCCTGAGGAACCCTCATTATTTTAATAGTGTAAATCACTTCAATACACACAAAACTCCACCCAACTACTACGTACTAAAGTTCTCTTTCGCTCATAGACTAAGTGAGCTGTAAACTATGATGTGATTAAGCTAAATTGGTTTGAATTGAGCAGGTAATAAGGTCGGGTTTGGGTTGGGGTTGGTTTGGTCGACACGGAGACCGCACACAGTGTCTTGACGCCTACGCTCTTATTATGCGACTTCTTGAATCAAAATACAATCTGCGTTGCTCAAACTTTTATTTAAAGTTAAAAACAAATCTAGGTATAAAAGTTCGACACTGTAGACAGTACTTGCTACAGACGGAGCTATTAATACAAAAAAAAAAGCTTAATTTGCTAACTATGAGATGGACTTATACTACAAATAGAGTTCTAAGCAGTTTATTCACATTTTGAAATAAAATCAAACAAAAAAACAAGTAAAAAAAATATAATTTACAAGTTCAAAAATATGCAGTTAGATTGGTCATCAGTACTGGCTTCGCGCAACGTCGCTTATCTTTATAAAAATAACGTTTGTTGCGTGATTCAGGCGTTACTTTGCGGAAATCTATGTTAGATAAGCCTTCATTTGAAGACAATCTCACCTGATGTAAAGTGACGATGTAGTCTAAGATGTGGCATGAAGACCTAGAAGATGGCTTCTCCGAGCCACATTACGAGACACGAAAAAATTGCTTCACGCACTGGCCCAGCCCGGAGCCCGCACAAGCCCAAATACCTATATAAATAAATAAATATATAAATATATCCGGACTAATCACACAGCATCACCTAACCCCAAACTAAGCAGAGCTTGTACTATGGGTGTTAGGGGACTGATATACTACATAGATACATTTTTTTTTTATTTTAAATAAATACTTATTATACATAGAAAATACCCAGACCCAGAATATGGAACCAGATATTTTCCACTTCTCCCTGGCAAGATTCTACAAATTCTATAAGTTAGCCATACGCATTCTATACCTATGTACTTATTATATTGTTATAATTTAAGTTGACAGACCGATGCCACTGTATATTGTACTCGATGTGATGCCCTGTTATTACACATCACATCGCATTTAATCCTTTAAGCCATGTTTATTTTATGTTTGTATTTCGTATTACCTTGTGATGGGTATCCTTTCTTAATAAATAAATAAATATAAAACATTGAGATCCTCAGGCCAGGACAGAAGAGGACGGATAATTAACTATGTATCAAAGTTTCGTTACTTATCGGGGGATCTTAATAAAACATGCGCAGAATCGGGAGTTTCCAGTCGCGATTTCGACTTCACAAGTTTCTACGATCGGGGTGATAAATCATTTGTTTATGTTTTCCGGAAGTTACAGATGTGTATCTAAACGTAGAAGATAGCATATAGCAATTGATGTTTCCCATACTCGTGTGAGATATCCTAAATCTCAACATTTCTATTGCAGCTTAGCATTTGTGATTGATTTTATAGTAGAAACTAAGTAACAGTTACTAAGTTACTTCGTTTTGGAGGTTTTGTCTGTTCACGTCCGTAAGTGGTAACCATCTGAATCCTTACACGTGACCGCCGGGTGGTGCTAAGAACAGTCCCTGGTGGGAGGCTTCGGCCGCGGCTTGACATCACCCTCCGGGCTGGGCCAGTGCGTGAAGCGATTTTTCGTGTTTCGTAATGTGGCCCGGAGAAGCCTTTTACCTTCTAGGTACTCCTGCCCCATCTTAGACCACATCGTCACTTTACAGGTGAGTTTGTGGTCAAAGCTGGAAAGCTTATCCAACATAAAAAAAGACAGAAATCAAGAAAATCTTTAACCAGATTTGTTTATGTAGTTATATAGTCATCGTGCCTATCGGGGAGACTCTAAGAAATATCTGAAATTAAAAGGAACATGTGATATTCACCAACCCGCACTTAGCCATCGTGGTGAATTAAGGCCACATATTTCTCGTCAAGAGAGAAGTCCCTGTGTCCCAGCAGTGGTAACGTTAATAGGGTGATGATTATGATGATATTTATTTGCTCACATGTACAATTATACAGATATAGGTTTATAACTTGTTACATCATAAGTCGATATGTACTGTACATGCACCCCGGAGGGGCACTGCAAATTGGGTTTATAATATTTTGTTTTGTTATAGGATATAAAAACAGAATATAATATTGAATGAAAGAAATCATGTCAAGATTAATATTCAACCTAGTGGATTATTTACTAAGTTTATCATTTGACCCAATTTACCGATCCCATACAACAAATCATAGCATAATTAGAAAAGGACACTAAAAAACGTATTTCCGTAAATGTCCACCCAATTTCTTTTAAAATATCAGGTGTAATTACTGAAATAAGCATAAAACAGCTATCAACTGAGACCGGCCGTTTGTGGAGGGACCACCCAAACTTGGGTAACCGCGATTTAAATTGAGATACTAAGTTTGAGCAGTAACACAACTTTGTTATAGTTATTTTACTTGAGGTCTTTTAGTAAGAATCAGGCTTTGTAAATGATAGTAGAAAAGATAAATATTATGCACTATTTCCTTTGCCTTTATTGTTTTAATGCGCCACTTGTCAACATTTTATATCACAATTCGCTTTGAAAGACCCCATAAAATAGCTTCATCTCATGTTTTAGTGAAACATTACCTATTTGATGCTTATATTTGATGAAAAAAAAGCCGTGTTGGCTAAGTGGGAGGAGACACGACTTTCATTCCAAAGGTCGTGGGTTCAAACCACACCAAGCACCTCTGGATTTTTCTTCTTGAGAAATTTATGTGCGCTTTAAACACTTGCTTTAACGGTGAGGGCAACCGGCATTTTCTGAGAACTTAAAAAAAAAGTTTGAAGGTCATGTGATATTCACCAACCCGCACTTGGCCAGCAGCGTGGTGAATTAAGGCCTAATATCTCTCAAACGTTAATATGATGATGATGATTTGTTATAGAGACTACAGAAATACATTTTCTGTCAAATTTCAACGATGTATCATGGTTGATGAGTTAAAGCTTGTTAACAGACAAACAAACCGACATCGAACTCTTAGGCTTTACCCGAACCTACACGTCAGCAACATGGAGCCGGGACGCGACGCGGGAGAGTCTGCAACGCGGGACATTTTGCGAAGAACGTCCCGTCTCGTGTTTTTTTTTATGCTTGATAAGCCTTCATTTGACCACAATCTCACCTGATGTTAAGTGACGATGTGGTCTAACATGGAGCATGAAGACCTAGAACGTAGATGGCTTCTCCGGGCCACATTACGAAACACGAAATAATCGCTTCACGCATTGGCCCAGCCCGGAGGGCGGTGACAAGCCGCGGCCGAAGCCTACCACCAGAGACTGTTCTTAGCACCACCCGGAGGTCACGTGTAAGGATTCAGAGGGTTACCACTTACGGACGTGAACAGACAAAACCTCCAGTAGCCAGGTCGCGTAGGTGTGCAAAAGGCCATATGATAGTAAAGTGTGGGTAGCTACCACTTCGTCGTCTGAATACGATGCAAATTGACAACCTCCTTTTATTTAAGACGGTTAAGATTATCTTACTGTTCCCTCTGCCCTATGCCGAGACCACCTTATTGATATAGACATATCGGATGCATCGTAAACGTGTGTTTGTAAGCTGTCAAAACAGGTGCAGCGATCAGCCGTTCGTAAAGTTTGAATTAGACGTCACGGAAGGAACTTGCTTGGTGGTACTAATTAATGGCTTATTGAACTAGCTGATAAAGATTATGTCAACATTATTGTCTAAACCTGCCGGCTTGACTTCTTGTCTATACTGAATAGTCTCGTCATATAATTTTTGTAATCCCTTCTGAAATTACGTGAGTAACTTCCGTTATAAAAGATAAATTGATTTCTATTGTAATTCTTGCTTTCTTTTGTATTTTCATGTTAGAAATAAAATTGGCATTTATAGAAGAAAGTTTTTTTCAATAACAATAAGCTTGTCCTACGTGTACTTTTTCTCTGAGAGGCCACGACCATCGATCTCGGTTTTATGGGTTTGATGTGGCCAGCAACTGACTGTCCATCTTGTTTAAATAAATCTAGATCACGCTTTTTCAATTCCACCAACCTATTTTGGGATGGCACGATCCGAGATTGAAACAGTTTCTTATCCGATTTCTGTAAGTACCTGAAACAAATTAAAGAGTTGGTTAAATAACTGTCTCGAATTCATATAATTCCGTAGATAAAAATGGGAAAGAAAAAGTAGTGATAGGAAGTCTCCATTATTAACTGTATTTTAGTATTTTCGCCGTATGCTATTCCCACAATATCTAACTATCAACAATTGATATTTTTTATGGTTTTTCTGTTATCGTAAATATGTAAACATATTTGCGGTATTTGCCCAGAAAATACCAAAATATCAAAATACATACACATAAATTAACCAAACAACAAGGACATAGGACTAACCCAATTGACATAATTCTCAATGAACAAGCAGTGCCATCTATTACGGAACGGAGTAAACAATACGATTTCCATCAAATCAAGGCCGACAATAAAAACTCCTTTTATCCCTTCCGTTTTATATTGCAACTTTCCTTATTGAGATAGACTGATGTAAATATTGTTTGGTTGGCGCGGCATAGATAAAAAATAATACTGTTTGAAACCAGAGATTATTGTGGGAAAATATTTATTCATTTGTGTTAGCTCGTTTTCACCAGAGATTCTTCTTTAAATGTAAATTTCACTCAGAAATATAATGTCACATTTATTTGGATATGGAATTCTCACTTGGGTTATTATTTAGGAAGCGTTGGCGTGTAGATATAATTATTTTGGGGGCTCAAATTAGACGCAGCTTTGGTGTATAATAAAATTTATTTGATATGTACCTGATTTCAGAAAAAAAACAATCATTATTGACGTTCCCACTGCTGGGACAAAGGGACTCTGTTAACGAGAGATTAGGCCTTAATTCACCACGCGCTGGCCAAGAAGGTTCTCAGAACATTCATCAAGTTGTTTTGCTTTCACCGCCAAGGCACGTGTTTAAAGTGCACATAAATTATTCAAGAAGAAAAATCAGGTAGGGTTTTGAACGACCTACAACCTTCAGATTGAAAGTCGAATTTTCTCCCACTTTGCCAACACGGCTTTGAAATAAGAGTATTACAGCCGTATTAAGTTATGATTGTACATTTTGTCCAGATAAAAGATTAAGACAAACTATTTCCACCCCTTCAATGACTCCACAATATGGCCACAGGAAGTGGCAAGTCATCGCCCATCGCCCATTGACTGTGCTAATGGGAATTAGGATTACCTTATAGGGATTTATTTGGTAGCGTTGATTGATGGGAAACGCTTATTGCTGAATGAATGGGAGCTTAAGGTATTAAGTATTCCTTCGATTAAGGTTAATATAATGTTACATAATGATCATCATCTACCTATTCCTAAAGAATTTTTAGGTTGACTGGTCCTGGATATAATTATGTAGGTATATACTATTATAATATTAGGAGATTTTTCACAAAATCGAGCAATGGTTATAATTATTATGTGAATAATCTATCTCGTTCTGTCACATCTGACTGAGCGAAACAGCTATATTTTAACTATTGTTTAATTTAACTCGTAGATGGTTATGCAGGCCCTTAGTACATCAGATATCCAGAACGAAACACAAGCATATAGCTTACTACGGGGCTAAATGTGTTTTTGGTCCGTTCATAATGCATGATGGATCTATTAGGAACTATTTGTTTTATTTAGATCAAGTTTGTGCTGAATGGATCCACTGGGAGGTGTTTTTCGGTTTGTTCACAATAGTTCCGTTATGTATCTAGAGCGATATTTTATTCCCCAAACATCTTATTCATTTACTAAACAGGTGAAACCATAAATTAAATGTTAAACGAAGGCAAAGCTTGTATTATGTTTTCATTTTCCTATTTTTATATTTCCTATTTTTATATCCACTTTAGAGGTCAAATTTAGATATTATATTGTGTATTAATATGTAAGTATCCTTTATGTGCACTATTTTTTAGTCAAATTTATTTTTCAGATTTTACGGGTTGGTTGCCTGAAAGAAATGGATATCAGCAATAAATAAATATTTTCGGACAATCTACACATCTGATATACATAATAATAATAGACATACACCTAGAGATATTTTGTATTTTATATATTAATCACCCAGACCAAGGAGAAAGTACTTGCAAATAAGGTTGCTCATTGTACTTGTTATTTGTTTTATATTTTCTTATACATATTATTACATTGTGTCACAGATTAGATATTTAGTATAGTATCTAATCTGTGATTGTGTACAATAAAGTGATAATGGAACGGATTTTCCCCCACAGCGCCACTGAGGCAGTCAAGAATTGTTACTTTATTTGGGACTGATTTTAATCATGTAACTTTGTTCCATACCAAATAAAGATTTAAAAATATATTTTAAAGCCTATCGTGGGCGTTCTAGCTATTCTGATCCCAATCTCACAGTATTAAAATTTATATGTCTTGAAACTTTAAACAGACTATTTTATAACTACAATGTCGCATTGTTAAGGAATGGACTTAATATAAACATGGAAAACATTATTTTGGATGTCTTTATAAAGGGCATTTTTGAATGAATTTTAAATGAAAACATTATGAACTTTATTTCATTTTAGTTTTGAGAAATGAGAAGATTATGAGAAGGGAAAGAAACAAATTATTTTTATTATATATGGATTGCTGTTAATACTTTCTTGCACAAAGAAAGATGATAATTTGCACAAAAGGTGGCTTCATGCTAAGGTATGTATGTATTTTTGTTATATAGTGAATCATAATATGTCTAGTACCAGTTACACAGTTTTGTTATATGAATTGTCCGGAAATATATTATTACTAGCGGCCCGCCCCGGCGTCGCACGGGTATAAAATTTTCCCGGAAATTATTCGAATTTTTCTCGCCGTAAAATCATCCTATCTCTCAAGTTGGATCGAACTGCACATGGTGTGCGAATTTTATTATAATCGGTTAAGTGGTTTAGGAGTCCATTGAGGACAAACTACATTGTGACACGAGATTTATATAATTAAGATTTAACTTAAAACTAACGAATTACACAAATTTTATATAAACCCATGGTTATTATAGTTGATCAGATGTAAAACTTTTCAGTCGCCTCAGAGATTAGTGAGAACAGACAAACAAAGAGAATAATATACATTGAGGTAAAATACATTAGGTAATGCATTATGTGAATTCTGTGAGTTGCTTCACAATAATACTCATTAATTTAACTAAGATGACGTCATATGTCTAATTTGACAGGCGATGTATGGCACTAATGTCAATCTAATCATAATGACGTCATGTTAATTAGGTTCAAGCAAGTTTCGAATTGCTAGCAATGTTATTTTAAATAGCAAACAAACCCTACATTATATATTTGCGTGGACAACCCAACGACAACAATTACCAAATTGTTAAAAACCGTATTTCAAATTCAAATGCAGACTCAGTTATAATTTTCCCGGCAAAATTCATACGTCTGATGTATTTCATACCTGTCGGTGCGTCACGTCCGGCGCAGATTTTCTATTTCCCCCACGGAGCCCTACTTCCGGTAGAATTTAAATTATTCTTCCAAGGGTTCGCGTTGGCTCTAATAAGTTATTTCATCGCTAAATTGTTGCTTCTGACAGAAAGGTCGGAAGACGAAAATTATTTTCATGGCCAGCAAATATTACAAACATATTTTTTTTTTATCTTTTTAGATTTGAAAAAAAATATGATTATTTTTTTTCATCGTTGCAAATAATTTGATACTTTTATTTTTTGTTACTCGATAATTTTATTGTCACTGAAGAGAATTTGAAAGAGAAGGCAACTAGCTCTCAAAATCCTGTAGATTCAAGATCTAGAATCGAGATTATTTAATATTGTTTGGTATCGAAATTAACATCACATTTTTCCTGAAATTTGTACCACCATACTTTCATATTATATCATAAATACAATGTTCTAGCTTAACTAGAAGGTAATTTTTTCCAAATCTGTCCCGCCACACTAAATCTATCTTGCGACCCCCCTTCCGATTTGAACTGTGAAACATACCTCGTGTCATACGCCCTATGAAAAAAATCTTTTTTTTTAATCCAAAAACGAAGAAAATAGTGACTTTCATCGTTATGAAACCTTACACCATAGGCCCCAGTGGCCTATGCACCATAACTGCGACCAATTAACTTGTGATAATTCTCAAAATACGTTAAATCTGTGTTGGCTGGGTGAGATCTCAAGAACAAAACAGGTGAGCTGAGAGTATAGACTAATATTCATATTATTATTATGTATGTGTGTGTGTCTCATATACATATTATTACATATTAATCTTGAGAACTACTGTAGTTCTCAAGATATCTTTAACTATCCATATTTAAAAAAAAGTTAATTTCCTTTTGTTTAAAACTTGTCATAAACAGTGTTACTATTTACATACCTAATGTATTTAATCCATTAAAGTAGTACCTACTCAGGATAAAAGGCCAGAGTGACCTTAAGATTGTTTGTAACAAAATTCTTGTTACACAATTTCTCAAAGTAAACAAGCGGCGATATAAAATAAGAAAAATAAATGAAAAATCCAACATTTTCGGGGGTGTTAAATTTGCATTTTAATAGAGATCCGCGTATAACAAGTTTAACTAATAGCCGTGAAATAAGGAGGGCACCCTTTGTGGCCCTGAGTCCTAAAGTCCTGTCTGCAGACTAACGCTAATGTTTTCCGTGAAATTTGTAACAGTATTTGTGTAATGAAAATTCTTGTTTTCATTTGTATTGTAGATTTTGAGGCGAGTTTCGTAATTTAAGACTGTCTCGATGCCTCAAATTAGTTGTTATAAAATCAAATCAGTTCAAGAACCATTGACATTTAAGTACCTACCATCTACCGACTTCGAAATATCCTATCCATTCAAGGTTGTCTGGTAGAGATCGCTCTTGAGCGATAAGACCGCCAATTGTCGCATAGTATTAAGAAAATTATTGTTATGTTTGTGTTATAATTGTGTGCGCAATAAAGAACTATTATTATTAATATCTTTAATTTTAAATCGCCACTTAGGGTTTATTGAACAAAATTGGAGTTAACTAAGCGATGGTTAGATTATCAAGAGCTATCTAGCTTTTTCACATGATAAAGAGCGAAATAGCACTATAATTAAACCATTGTCTAACTTTGACGGACAGGCCTTAATTGCAAAGTCTTGTGTTAAGGTCCTTTCATAATGGAAATCTAGAACATTCGATCAACTTTAGTAAGAACTTTAATTTTGAGATTGTACAATTTCACATCTATTTATAACTTATTCGGCCGAAAATCCTTGTTATAGCTTATCAAATAATGAAGTGTTAAAATATAAAAGTATATAATTTATTTATGTTATCTAAAAACCAAAGATGTAAAAGATAGAAGGTGCATCTCATTCGCGTGCAGTTCAAATATGCTTCACGCGGCGCTTCACAGTGACAGCTATATGTGCCGCGGACTAGCAGCTGTAGGTCGGACATAGCTATTTTTGTAGACGCCTTACGTAAGAATCCTCGATGAACTAACTAAACATATTTTAAACGTTCTTTCTCGGTCGAAAGCTTTGCTCGTGGTACTCAAAAGACAAACGTTATGGTGTTATAAAAAGTAAAAATGGATTAAAATCCGGTTAATTATTTATGATGAATAAATTGTAATTTTATTGCTATTGCTTGCAAATAAGCAGTACTGATTTTTATGTTGTATTTTTTAATAATTGTAGTTTGGTATTAAATACACTTTATTTACTGTATTTGTGTTGTCGAAATAAATGTATTTCTTTCTTTTTTTCTATTTTAAACAGGGCATAAAGTTTTCATATTATTCATGTTAGATATTTTATAGAGGTAATAACTATGTAATAGTGAGCTCTACGGCTAAAATTATGATGATGATGTTTAAAAATAAATTAATAAAAACAATATTAAATTTATTATTAAAACACAATACTGTACCTATGTAATAAAAAAATAAAAAGGTAAATCGTATCAGATATCTAGCATTATTGTACAGCCTGCCACGGGACATGACAATATTTTATATATATAGTCGCATGCGTTAACCATGAGTAATATTTATTCAATGTGTTTTTATTCAATTGTATCAAATTCGTTTCAAGTTCCTCATCTAACCTTCATACTCTTTGCATTCACTTCCTTTTAGTTCATTGTCACATTTCTGGTCATTCTCAGGGATTAACTGGGCGGTGTCTGATTTCAATGATAAACTAAAAATGGGGTGCAACCGAAGACTTTGGTGGCGCAATTTATATTGATAAGTAGATTTATGTGACATTTTTATAGTAAGTGACAAAAATAAAACTGCCAAAGAGTTTTTTTCGAGTGTTGGTATTATGCCATTTGTCACATAGTCTTAAGTGCTTATGTATTGTTTAGTGTTTTTATTTATGTGTGCAGTAAAGAATATTTCTCTTTATCTTATCCGTATGGTAGTTTTCGTCGAAGTTTTCATATTATTCGTATGTTGTTTTTTTTCGACTGATATCATTCAGAGTTTATCGTATTATCTTTTTTCAGAGTTGGTTTATTAGATTTATTATGTATATCATCAAAGACTAAACTTAGGAGAGCTTGTAAGTACTTTGGCGTTCGGTGACCGATATTTGAATAATATGTTTTATACATTTCTCTAAGTTATTACTAATTAGATAAAATTTTGTAAAGGACTTGCCTGCTTAAACATGTTAACTTGTTACAAAATATTATCTCGAAATATAACAATATAGCAGTTTAAACAAAAGCTACTTTCAAAAGCGAGTTGCCATTTTAATCATGTATGACTTATACGGATTGTGTAATTCTGTGTCAACTTGTACCTACTGTTTTATTATTTATTAAACGAATCTAAAAATACATTTTCTTAAAGTATTAATAGAAGGCCAGAATTCAGCAATTTCACATCTTGTGTGGCTACTTACTTCCTCTGAAACTCAATCCGTTCAATCCAAACAATTATAAATAAACTTGAATACAGCATTGTTATTCGAACCAAACATTTTGAAATAAGCTTTTGTTTGTTGTAACTGTTGTTTTTCTATGCCCAACACAATGTTACTACTGACAGTTGCCATAAAATGAATGAACAACACTTTCCGAATAAATGATGGATTTTTCCCGACTCTTTCAACAATTATCATTATACTTTAACTAATTCTCACACATCCTTTTCAAATTATACACTAAAACCTTCATTTTAAACTATTCTAACTATTTCTGAAAACTGATGTAGATCCGTTTTGTAGTTTTTGAGTATATCCCGAACTTACAGACAGACGCAGCGACATTAATTTGTATTAGAAGTATTGAAAAATGCCGTGTTGGCTAAGTGGAAGAACGCTCGACTTACATTCCGAAGGTTGTGGGTTCAAGCCCTGCGCCGCGCACCTCAGGGTTTTTTTTCTTATTCAGAAATAATTAAAACACGTGCTTTAATAGTGAATTCAAAACATCGTGAGGAAACCGTTATGTTCTGAGAACTTTTAAGAGTTTGAGGAACACGTGACATTCACGAAACCGTACTTGGCAGCGTGGTTAATTAAGACCTAATACCTCTCAAGAGAGAAGTCCCTTTGACCCAGCATTTGGAACGTAAAATGGCGTGCTTATACAACATACAAAATCATTTATTTCCATTGTTTCGTTTTAAAAATCTTAGTAACGTCAAAAATAACATACAAAACAATGATGATGGTATATCTAGACAATGTTTTCGCATTACCGCGTCACAACAAACTGAATAAAAGTCGTAAATAAACCCAGACAAACAGACGGACATTATTCATTTGAGAGGATAAAGCTAATTGTAAGCTATAAGAAATTACAAATAAATAAGTGGACGCCCACTCTCCTCACGTGTGGTCAGACGCAGGATAGTGTACTTTCGGATTGTGGTGTACTAAAAGATGAATATATCTTTACTATATTTGTATAGTTGTAGTGTTGGCTAAGTGGGAGGACACTCGACTTTCATTGCGAAGGTCGTGGGTTCAAACCCCGCCACGCACCTCTGGATTTTTCTTCTTGAAAAATTTATGTGCGCTTTAAACACGTGCTTTAACGGTGAAGGCAAACATCGTGAGGAAACCGGCATGTTCTGAGAACTTTAAAAGAGTTTGAAGGACATGTGACATTCACCAACCCGCACTTTGCCAGCGTGGTGAATAAAGGCCTAATCTCTCTCGTCAAGAGAGAAGTCCCTGTGTCCCAGCAGTGGGAACGTTAATAGGGTGATGATGATGATATTTGTAAGCAATTTAGTTTATAAATTTTAAGTTGACCTGTCCATGTAGGCTATGTGCTTCTAAGGAAATAAACGTTTTGACTTTGACTTTGTAAATAACAATGTTCCTTAAAATCTTTGACTGCTTGAGTGGCGCGGTGGGCAAGGGCCGCTTGCAGCGCAAGAGGTAGCGGGTTCAATTCCCGCTGAGGATGATAGTGTTTTTATGTTCTGCAAGCACTTTTTCTTTGATCTGGGTGTTTAATATGAATAAGAAAAAGAATAATTTATTTGCTTATAACATGAGTGTATACATGGTAGTAAGTTTAAAAAAATGTGTTCTACATGTTTTGCCAATCCTGGCGTGCACATAATTTGAGAGGGCACAATGTATTTGGTCACAATTTTTTTTGGTTGGTATGTATAATAAAAAATATCTAAATATGTATGACTGTTATATTAAGTATACCAGATATCTAGTACCCGAAACACAAGCTTAGAGCTTACCACGGGGCTGGATGTTGTTGTGTGAATTGTCTGCTAATATTTATTTATTTATCTTTGAGGGAGACCTATGTCCAGGTAGACGTGCTACAGCTGATATGATACAAGATTATGAAATCATTTATTTCCATTGTTTGATTTTACAAATCTTAGAAACCTTAGATGATGATGATGAAATCTGTTTAATTCACAATTAATGAGATCTTCAAGTTCACTTATGCTATTCAAAAAAATCATACAAGTAACTTTTTAAATCGCTTAATGGGAAAAAGTATTCCAAACAAAAAAAAACGAAATTAGTTTGACTCCAACGAGTAATATAATTATTTTATTTTATTTTAGACACATTTTATTCCACTTTATGATGCATATTTTTACTTCATTATCACCCTATTAACGTTCCCACTGCACACTGGGACACAGGGACTTCTCTCTAGACGAAAGAGTGTGTGAAAGAGTGGTCTTAATTCACCACGCTGGCCATGTGCGGGTTGGTGAATGTCACATGTCCGTCAATCTCTTTTGAGTTCTTAGAACATGCTGTTTCCTCACAATGTTACCGTTAAATCACGTGTTTTAAAGCGCACATACATTTTTCAAGAAGAAAAATCCAGAGGTGCGTGGCGGGGTTTGAACACACGACCTTCGGAATGAAACTCGCATGGCACACTCGAGTTTCATTCCCACTTGGCCACGGCTTAATATTTTTACTTTTAAACAATTTGTTTTATACAGTCATTTTAAAAAACGTTGCCAGCCATATGATAGGCATAATGGCATAATGAATATAGGTAGCCGTGTCACACGTCACCCAACGACTAAAGGTTTAAACGTCCTTAATACGGTTCTTTTACTAGCACATATATAAATTAATTAATTAACCAGCTTTAAACTATTAATAGGCACTATCTTCTGACTCTTTAATAGCATCCCTTGAAGGTGCCGACACATTTCCTGTACTCAAACGTTCCGATTCTTTGAAACATAGCTGTAAAAATTATCGATTACTCACAAGGAACAACTTTAAGCAACTAGATTTTAAAGATAAAGCCGTGTTGGATAAGTGGATGCACATTCGACTTTCATTCCGAAGGTCGTGGGTTCAAACCCGAACCTCTGGATTTTCTTCTAGATCAATTTATTTGCGCTTTAAACACGTGCTTTAACGGCGTAGGCAAACATCGTGAGGAAACTGGCATGTTCTGAGAACTATAAAGAGTTTAAAGGACATATGACATTCACCAACCCCCACTACGCCAACGTCGTCGCCTGATCTCTCTCGTCAAGAGAGAAATCCCTGTGTCCCAGCAGTGGGAACGTTAATATATTTATTATGATGATGATGAACTAAATTTTAATATCAATATTGCTA
The DNA here is from genome assembly GCA_929108375.1 of Gymnoscelis rufifasciata. NCBI lineage: Eukaryota > Metazoa > Arthropoda > Insecta > Lepidoptera > Geometridae > Gymnoscelis > Gymnoscelis rufifasciata. The sequence continues at coordinate 1,091,078 of OV815302.1, read as the reverse complement.
ACTAATATTCGCCAATTGCGGCAAAGCGAAAATAATTATTTAAATGTTATGATAGTACTTAGCTACTGCTGATGAATAAAATTTAATATGTTTTTCAATTGAAATGTTTAAACATTTAGAAATTGAATATGCACTTACGCATTTGATTGTTTTGTTAACATTATTTCCATTAAATGGAATTAAAATATTGATATTAATAATACACAAAAAATACATGTCCTTCAAAATATTTTCTCGCACAAGACTGTGGTACTAGCATAGATAGTAAATAGAGAAGAAAAGAGTTTTTGATTAAGAATAGTCCTTTAGTAATAAAATAAAATTGACTGATTGAAAATTAAATCCGTAATTTAATCCGTTTTATTGTCTCCGTACTAAAAAGAAAATTTAAAGCGTTTTAAAAGTATATAAAACTACATTATATATGAATATTGCCAAAATAAGGTAATAACTTTTGCATATACTTGAATTTATATACAGAAAAAGATCTCAACCAACCAAAGAGGCAACAGCCTCTGCAACCCAAAAACTGTGTTTTGTCACTTAATTATAATCATTAAGATTTTGCAGCTGTTTCAGAACCTGCATTTTGAAACGTCATCAAAATCAATTTTGATTTATTTCTATATTAAAAAAAATATATGTACACGTATGTCTATTATATTAAGTATAACAGATGTCTAGCTCCCGTAACACAAGCTTAGCTTACCACGGGGCTAGATGTTGTTGTGTGGATTGACCGAAAATATTTATTTTATATTAAATATCAGTTTTGTAGCTGTTAAGCTTATCTAGTATAATTGCTGCTTATCTAAATAGTATCAAGAAGTAATTAAGGACACTTGGCGAGACGAAATGATAATAGGTGGAGTAAGGCAATCACTGACTGGCGTCCAAGGAACGTCGGTCGTCCAGCAGCGAGATGGGCTGACGGCATCTCTAAAGTCGCAGGACGCACCTGGATGCAATTAGCACAGGAGAGTAATAAGTGGCGAGCAAGAGGAGGCCTACACCCAGCAGTGGGTGAAGTCAGGCTGCGGATGATGATGAAGAAGTAATAGCATAGCATCGTACGGTGTGGACGAATTCTTTAAAAGGAGTTTTCGCATCTCATTTTGCAACTCCCTGTATGGGGAATGTCCAATGTCGCAAATCTCACGCGAAAGTTAAAACGTGCGTTTTAAATGTAAGCTTTATTATCAAGGATGTACGATACCAAAGTTTCTTTTTATATATTTTTTTATTTTAACTCAGTGAATTTTGGTACAAATTTTTTAAACGGTTTAAACTTATATTTAAACTTGAAACCGTGAGTTGATTTGTTTTGAGTTTCCCGATATTTCGACGCTGTCAAATAATAATAATAAAAGTTTATTCACAATATTAAGGTTTACAAAGCACTTATGTATATTAGATCTTATATAATATAACCAAACTTAATGTACTAATGGTCTCCTCGCTTTAACCAAGCATATAGCTTGTATTAGCTTGACCATACTTTAGACCCGAGGTTATATTTTCTCTGAGGTTATGTACAAAAAAGTCATAAGCGGTGTTGTAATTAAATGCCTGCAAGTTATTTGTATTCGAATAAAATAAAAAATAAAAAGTCAAGATTTAATAACACTAAAATTCTTTTAACAGATAGACTTGTTATTAATTCCACCTTACGATAGAGTTACAACTACTTCTCAAGATACTAAGGCTGCTTACTTTACTACTTAGATTCCTAAAAATCGTGGTACGTTACCCGTCTCAAGTTTTAAAATATATTAAATATAGACAACGGAAGTCCAAAAGGCTTTTGTTTCTAGCTTTTTTTATTTATTGATTATTTATATTCATTTACCTATTTGTTTAACAAGTTTATGTGTGTTTTAGCACATTTATCGAGAAAGTTTGGACTTTTTATTATATGAGAATACGTTATTACCGCGGGTAAATCCATTAAACATGGGCAACGAAAAGCTAGTAATAGGTATGTTAAAGTGTAATTCTATATTCAACACTATCTAGTCCCAACTCAGCTTATTAAATTAATTAAATTATTATTCTCTTTATTTCATTTTAAACACGTCAAAAATATATTTTTTACATTAGATTACATAATAAATTATATAAAACTACCTACTGTAAAAAATATATCAAAACGGAGAATCACTGGTCGCGAAGCTAGGCTCAAATTATTATTATTATTATGCAAGTTTTTGTAAAACCTAAGCCGGTTTTCTGTTAGGGCCAATGGGAGATATCCATGTTACTCACTAAAACAGACGTATTAAACGAGGGTCTTTAGTCGTTTCATACGTGAATTTCCCAAAAGATCTTTTAGGAAGGGTCGTTTCGCACCCTATTGACTGTAGCAGTGCGAAACACCCAAGTATATTTAATAATGTGTAGATTAAAATAAAAAACTCTTTATAAAACCGTTTTTGTCTGACTTAATCTGACACCAATATTACGGTTCAAATCGACGATTCTAAAAAGTATTTGAGCTTTTCAAAGGTGCGAAACGACCCTTTCTAATTGAGATTTTGGGCGATTCATACTGTGGTATGAATATCTCGCGGTATGAAACGACTAAATACCCATAAAGAGACAATATGAGATGAGAGCATTTATAACGTTTATTTATAGCTATTGAGCTTCAATCTGCAGCAACCCCCTCAAAGTTTTTTACGACTCTCCTGACACGAAACAGATGGGAATAACGCATAAGTGGTGATACCGATATCAAAGTGCTTTTGTCTTTGGTTTGTCCATTAGAAACTTATTTTTGGTAGATAGATTTTTTTTTGATGGTACGGCTCCAATATTTACCTACAAACGAACTTAAGAATATATACTAATATTTAAGAAAAAAATACTGAAAAAGACCTCGCGGTAGACCGAAGCGACATTGCAGAGATGAACTTAGGGATTGGACAACTTTAACAGGTGATAGGGACGTCTGGAAGGAAGGTAGGGAGGTTTTTACACTGCAGTGGTACACAACAGGCTCATAAATAGGCTGGGCGTGTAGCGATTTTTTTTGTGTTTCGTAATGTGGTCCGAAGAAGCCATCTACCTTCTAGGTCTTCATGTCCCATCTAAGACCACATCGTCACTTTACATCGTGTGAGATTGTGGTGAAATGAAGGCTTATCCAGCATAAAAAAAAAGCTATGTATGCATAGCTTTTATTTGACTTAAATAACTTATATATATATACATATATATATATATATGTAGGTGAAAGGTTTGACATAGTGATTTAAACAGATTATATCATTGAATAGTAATTAATTACGGGATTAATCGAACAGTATCAATCACACAAATAATCTGAGGCTCAGTTTAACAGAGATATAGATAAAGTCAACAAGTAACTCCGACAGCGTTTGCACAGAGCAGAAGCCAAAGAAAGAATGTCCTCGGACTATTGGAACGGTACTTTAAATAGCAGTGCAACTCGTAAACAACCCCTCTACCTGCGGCCACCCGATTGGCTGTTAGACCGGTCGGCTGGCACAGACCGGTACCGGCCGCAGGTAAACATCGCGCGATCGAGTGGCGTGAGCGCCCCGCTCACGCCATCGGACATTTTAAGTTGATTCTATGCTACTACAAACGCACTACAATGAAGAACCAGGACGTCACGCCGTCACTGCCATTCTGACTTGCGAACGTCCTCGTTCGCGTAGGCTCAGTTAAAATTATCTGTAAGTGAAAATAATAATAGTTAGTGCTCGATTATCCTGACAACATACTATACTATGTTCTGGACTGGTCTATTTGACCCTTCAGACGACTGGCCCGGTAAAACACCCTTCAACACTACAATACCAATCTTATTTAAAATCATCTTTTACAATCCCTTCAGTTGAGAACTGGCCTGGATTAGTACCATTGCTAGACCGGAACTGTTTTTTTTCCCCTTTAGCAATTATCTGTATTTTTGTTTTTGTAATCCCTTCAGTTAAGAACTGGCCTGGATTAGTACCATTGCTAGACCGGAACTGCTTCTTTTTCCCTTTAGCAACTATCCGTATTTTTTTTTGTAATCCCTTCAGCCAAAAACTGGCCCGGATTAATACCAATGCTAGACCGGAACTGTTCTTCTTTCCCTTCAGCAACTATCCGTATTTTTTTTTGTAATCCCTTCAGTTTAAAACTGGCCCGGATTAATACCAATGCTAGACCGGAACCGTTCTTTTTTCCCTTTAGCAACTATCTGTATTTTTTTTTTGTAATCCCTTCAGTTAAATACTGGCCTGGATTAATACCAATGCTAGATCGGAACTATTTTTTTTCCCCTTAGGCAATCAATTATTCGTTTTTTTTTTTTATGCGAATAGCCCCATAACCTTCATAAGTAATTAGCGCCATGCAACTTATCGAGTTGATCATTACTTAACGGAAGTGGATAACTATCGAGTTGCGTATTTCTGTTAAGCTCTAAGCTGCTAAACTAAGGTTATCTACACACATTAAGTTCGTTCAATTTTTTTAAAATTATAAGATTTGGCTTGAGAAAGGCGAGTAACTTTCCCAGATAAGATTGGCATCAAGTAAATCTTGAATTTTACTTTTAACAGTGTCTAATCTTTATGGAGGTATCCATAAAATTTTGTTTGAGTCTATCAAATTTATTTTAAACTAGGAACATTGACGAAAAAATTATTAATAATGTCAGGTGGTTGTGGAAGCGGATATCCCACTTCTGATGTAGGTGAAAGGTTTGACATAGTGATTTAAACAGATTATATCATTGAATAGTAATTAATTACGGGATTAATCGAACAGTATCAATCACACAAATAATCTGAGGCTCAGTTTAACAGAGATATAGATAAAGTCAACAAGTAACTCCGACAGCGTTTGCACAGAGCAGAAGCCAAAGAAAGAATGTCCTCGGACTATTGGAACGGTACTTTAAATAGCAGTGCAACTCGTAAACAACCCCTCTACCTGCGGCCACCCGATTGGCTGTTAGACCGGTCGGCTGGCACAGACCGGTACCGGCCGCAGGTAAACATCGCGCGATCGAGTGGCGTGAGCGCCCCGCTCACGCCATCGGACATTTTAAGTTGATTCTATGCTACTACAAACGCACTACAATGAAGAACCAGGACGTCACGCCGTCATATATATATATTCTTAAGCTTTTATATACATATATATATATATATATGTATATAAAAGCTTAAGAATTTGTTCGTTTGATTGAACGCGCTTATCTCAGGAACTACTAGTGCAATTTCTTATTATTTCAGTGTTGGATAGCTTATTTGTCGATGAAGGCTATTAGGCCTTTTGGAGGTTTTGTCTGTTTCACGTCCGTAAGTGTTACCCCCTGAATCCTTACACGTGACCTCCGGGTGGTGCTAGGAACAGTCTCTGGTGGTAGGCTTCGGCCGCGGCTTGTCACCTTAAGGGCTGGGCCAGTGCGTGAAACGATTTTTTCGCGTTTTGTAATGTGGCCCGGAGAAGCCATCTACCTTCTAGGTCTTCATGCTCCATCTTGGACCACATTGCCACTTAACATCAGGTGAGATTGTGGTCAAAAGAAAGCTTATATAGTATAAAAAAAAGCCTACTTTTAACCGCGAGAAAATGCTTTTATATCTACAAAACACAAGCAACGCCATATTAATAACAACACTATTTAGTTAAATGGTACAGCCTTTTTGGCTAAAATAAAATAATATTTACTTAGAACTAGCAGCGACCCGCGTTGTTTTAGATTAATTTCTTAATCTAGTTTCTAATGCTTTCATAGTAATTTTGCTATTGGGACAAAGATAAATTCTGCAAAACAAAAGTCATTCAAATCGCTTTACCATTCTCAAGTTATAAGCATTAGCTATTTTAGTATAGTAAAAAAGTGTGTGTGTAAAAAGTACTATACTAAAATAGCGAATACTTATAACTTGAGAATGGTTAAGCGATTTTAATGTTATAAGTAAATAAATTTTAAACTATCTAATAAAAACACGAGTAATTTATAATTATACAAGATACAAGATAAAAATCATTTATTTCCATTGCTTGGTTTTACAAAATTTGGAAACGTCAAAATAAAATACAAAAAAACAAAAATAAAAAAATCATAGGTAAAAATCATATAATGACCGACTTATGTTTTTGTGTTTAACGAACAAAACTTATATTAATCAACAATCTTTTTGTTTTATTTCAATTGATTTACTGGACTTTAATTAGAAACTAGCGGTCCGAACGAATTATGAATTATTCAAGCAAATATTTAGCTATTCTCCCGACCCTTTCAAAAGTACTTGAAAAAGCTATATACAATAGAATGATATCTTTTTTAGACTTCAATAATATTCTAAATCCAAATCAGTTCGGCTTTCGTAAAGGGAAAAACACAACATTAGCTATTTTCAACACCCTCAAGGTAGCATGGGAGGAAATAAACAATAAAAAACATGGAATCGCATTGTTTTTAGATTTATCAAAAGCTTTTGATTGCGTTGACCACTCAATACTTCTGGCTAAAATTGAAGAGATTGGTATAAGAGGCATAGCTCTTTCTCTTATAAAATCTTATCTCCATGATAGATGCCAATTGGTAGCGATAGAAACATATAATAAAAATTCAAAAACAATCGAGCAAATTAATTCTACTTACGAAACTATTTCAACAGGCGTCCCTCAGGGCAGTATCCTAGGACCTCTCCTATTTTTAATATACGTAAACCACCTGCCCAACATAACAAAGCACCTTTGCACCATGTTCGCTGATGATGCAACAATTTTCATTCCACAAATAAATGGCACTATAGAATCCTTTGAACAAGAAATCAATAAAACCTTAGGAAGAACGATAAGATGGTTAGGTGAACTTAATTTAAAAGTAAATATTAACAAAACTAAATTCATCAGATTAAAAAATTATAAAACACCTAAAATTAACCTAAATATATATAACCAAGGATTAAAGGTAGAAGAAGTGAATGAAATAAATTTTTTAGGTATATTATATAGATACAAACCTAAATTGGAAAACGCACATAAATAAAGTAAATAATAAAATTGCTAAGTACTGTTATGCTCTATCCATACTAAGAAATATATCATCAGAAGGTATAGCCAAAAATGCTTACTATGGTCATGTTTTCCCTCTACTATGTTATGGCATAATTTTTTGGGGAAATTCAGTTGATATCCATTCTGTGTTTATAATGCAGAAAAAATGTATAAGAGCAATTTATAATGTGGATAGCATGGACTCACTTCGTCTTATTTTTAAGGAACATAATATACTCACGCTCACTGATATATACATTTTGGAACTCTGTTTATTTGTGAAACATAATAAAAACTTTTTTGAAATTAAATCAAATCGACCAACTGTTTTAAGAAATAAGTACAAGTATAACTTATGCCTTCCTCAGATAAATAATACTATGTTTTACAAAAGTACGTTTATAACTGCTATTAAAGTTTATAATCACTTATCAACAGAATTTAAAAAGTTAGAAGGGAATTTATTTAAAGTAAAATTAAAGAAGTGGCTTACAACCTGTAGCCATTATAGTTTAAAGGAATATTTCGAGAATTAAGTTTTTATGTTAAGTTTATGGTTAAATATTTTTTATGTGTATACTTTATTCGTTTAATTCGTGTTAATTGTGTTAGTGATAATACTGTACCTTATGTAGTACCTTTTATTGTATGTCCGAAATGGATAAAATTGTTGAAACTTATTCTATAAGATCTTATGTATATGCAACACAATTTTACAATAAAGTTTTCTTATTCTTATTCTTATTCAAATATCATATTCGAATTTTCTCATCGTAAAAATCATCCTTAAACATTTAAAAAAAGAATTGGCCAATTTGATCAAGGCGTTGTTGAGTTATACGCTTTTATGGTATATATAAAAATATATAATTAAAATTACATGACAGTTCTATTGACATAACAAAAATATGCAAATAGACATTTAGGTGTGTGACAAAATAGTAAGTTATTAAATTGACGGTTATCAATGATAAAATTAGTGTCTAAGAGGGTTTTTAACTGACTCATAGTTTCTACAGCTTTCAAATTAATCAAATCAATTTCAAAGACGGGATGCGTCTTATTATACACATATTATTTTTTACACAAACCCACTTCACTGACCTGGTAAAGAATTTATTTAAAACAAGGGGATCTGGTTATCTTCAACCGAGCGGGCAACCTTGCAGTGACTCAGTGGGTGCGTATGCGCATGTGAAATCCATTTTGACACGTGTTTCTGTATAAACGTATTAAAATATTAATGATTTCGATAAAATGGGTTTTATCGGTATGACAAGTTTTGATGTGGGTCCTATAAAGTTGATATTTATAATTATTAAAGTTGTAAAAGTCAGTCATAAAATTAGGTATGCAAAACAGTCTGAACACTGAATAACTTTATAATTTCATTATTTATTGATACTTATGATCAACAAATATGACCGGAAAATTTTACAGACGATTTTGGCACTTAAGTATAACATTTAATACTTCGTCTTCCAAAATTTCGTGATATCACATGTCATAATTCGAGTAAAGCAAGGTGGTAAGTTATGTAAATGGTTAGTAATGTCAAGAGCTCCGATATTTTAACCATTGTCTAATGTTACTCAGAGATGGGTGTATTCAATGCACTGTATCGAAACAGGCCCTTTGAATATAAACTTTAATGTAATATAACTCTACTATCATACATCTTAATATATATAAATCTCGTGTCACAATGTTTGTCCTCAATGGACTCCTAAACCACTTAACCGATTATAATAAAATTCGCACACCATGTGCAGTTTTATCCAACTTGAGAGATAGGATAGATTTAAATCTCAAATTATAGTCGCAATTTTAATTTATTTATAATTATTTGTTTGTTATTCTAAAAAGGTTAACAAAAGTGTATAATTAATGTCTTTTTATAGGTTGTCTATGATTTTTCTCGATAAGCTATTCATACGTGGTGGTTATATACTCTTTGAGCTATTGTCTATGTCTCGAAAGTTCAATATTCAACATAGTTTTCAATCATTTTTTTCTGACTTGAGTTTGAAGTACTTAATTATTATTTTTTTATTTTATTTTTTTTGTTAAAAGCGTCCGTGAAATAGCGGAGATTATCTATATTCTATATAAATAAAAATGAATTGTTGTTCGTTAGTCTGATTAAAACTCGAGAACGGCTGGGACGATTGAGCTGATTTTGGTTTTAAAATGTTTGTCGTAGTCCAGGGTAGGTTTAAACGGTCTAAATGAGCAAATAAGGAAAAATTGGCGGGAACTTTTTTACCCGTGCGACGCCGGGGCGGGCCGCTAGTAATATTAATATCATCAAAGTGAAAATGTAGCTGTCACGCTAAAACCACCATGTTTTGTAGGAAAAATCAAAAATTCTCGCGGTCTCGGTGTCGAGGTGCAGTGCAGGCTTTTGTCGTATATATTTAGTTTCGTTTGCAACTATAAAAATTGGTGTGTTTTATTTTAAATAACAAAATGACGGATTAAAACTTTTTTAGGTATCTACCATTCAAAAGAAAACGCACCTATTTTTTTTTCTTGTTTCATAAATAAATAAATATTAGGTAAATTACTGCACTCATATCGTATAGGCTATATTCCATATTTTTACGCATACCATCCAACCATACTATCTACCATGGTGCTATTAATCATCATCATCATCATCCCACTGCTGCCACAAAGACTTCTCACTTTGCGAGAGAAAAAAATGGTGCCAATAATCTATACTAAAATGAAATTGGGTACATAGATTCTCCAGATCCTGAAAAAGGACATGAGGCGTGAAAATCCGTTATTACGCGGGGCAGCACTAGGAAAGAATAAATACGTTGTCATACTAAAACGTTAAAAGGCTAACATTCAATTACATCTTCCACAACATTAACTTTCATACCAGTTGGTACAGGCAATAATCAGATCCACGCTTGAACGCCAAACTCGAACTTCTAAATTATAGAATACACGTACAAATAGAAGCGAGCACTCAGACAAGTGTTCAGAAAACAAGTTCAGCGGAGTTACTCCGTAATACGGCTAGTTTCGACTCCCAACTATTAGTGTTTTGGGAATATTTCGGAAATTCCCGCACTTTGAATGACTGGAGTTTATGAACTAGCTCGATCGACGGGGGTTTTTCAATTTGTGATAATATTTTTGATTAGGAAATGGTATTTTTACGACGAAAATGATTTGGCTTGGGTTGTATATACCTATATAGGTTTTGATTATTTTATGATAATTTAGTAATTTGCTTAAAATCTGTCATCATTGTATCTGGGCTGTGTGATTTCAACTGTAGGACAGAGGTATCTCAGAGATTTCCAGCTTCGCATCCACCATCGTAAATCCAATATTATCTGACCATCTAGTTAGAGGACTTCCTACGATGGTGCACTCATGGACGATGGTCAGAAATAATTTATGAATGTAACCTAAGCAATAACCTAAATAGAAAACAAAGGTTTTTATTTTTTATTATTCAAACTATTTAAGTTCTCGGAACATGCTGGTTTCACAATGTTTGCCTTCACCGTTAAAGCACGTTTTTTAAAGTGCATATAATGGTTTCGTTTGAACCCATGAACTTCGGTTAGAAAGCCGTGTGCTCCCACTCAGCCAAAACCGCTGTTTTATGTACCTATATAATCATTAATCAAATATTATAGATTATTATTTATTATGTATGATTTCCCAACACCCCACAACTAATAACTTCCCGCAAAACTTCCAGGAACGTCCATGTATTCAAACAGCAAAGCCATAAAACTACATGAAATTCAACACAGTTTTAAATATAAAACTTGAACGTGATATTTATAACCTGAAGTTTGCCGAGTTTACCCGACTTACAAACTGTGGGTAGGTACTTTGCTACTACACTTTACGGCATCCTGGGTAGTACTAGGTACTTTCTTCTCGATTTTGAGCGAGATTTGCAACAACTGACTGACTCAGCGGCCCGGTGGGTGAAAGTCCACTTACGGCGCAAGAGGAAGCGGGTTCGATTTCCGCCAAGGGTGAAAGTGTTCGTGTGTTCTGCAAGCACTTTCTCCTTGATCCGGGTGTTTCAAATGTATAAAAATAGCTATAGATCTATGTCTATTATATTAAGTATATCAGATGTCTAGTCCCGTAACACAAGCTTACAGCTTACCACGGGGCTAGATGTTGCTGTGTGGATTGTCCGGATATATTTATATTTAATTTAACCAACAATTTAAGAACTATATATTATCCTATATATATATATTTCCATAACTGAGTGAGCCCGCAGAATGATTTCGCGGAGTTGTAGCACATTTGAATCAGTGCACATCTTGACAACAAGATGATTCGACATGTTGCAATTCGTTTAGTCCAGCTAAGAATGTATCATTTCATACTTATAACAATTATTTATTTACCTTATTATGCTATAAACCGAACATACAACACGAATAAAAGTTGCGAGGTGTACACTTAAGTGATTGGCTCATATCTAATAAACGTGAAAGAAGGAGACACTACTGTGCTATTTTTTTTTATTTCATGGTTATTGAACCCTCTTTTTATAGTTGGATTTTTTCAAAGAAAAACTATAAAGTGATTGACAAGGAAGGTTTTTGTATCCGTGCAAAGCAGAACGGGACCTCTGGTTTAAATATTTTGATTTTATCGTGTTTTAAAATGTGGCCCGGAGAAGCCATCTACCTTCTAGGTCTTCATGCCCCATCTTAGACCACATCGTCACTTTGCATCAGGTGAGATTGTGGTCAAATGAAGACTTATCGAGCATAAAAAAAAAAGAAAAAACTCTAAAATCTATACTTACTAATATTATAAATCTGAGTTTGTTTATTTAAACGCGCAAATCTCCGGAACTACCTAATTGTCCTGTTTTTTTTTAATCAGTTTATTTATTTAAACAGGGTTTTGTGAACATGTCACCCTTATAGACTAGTTCCTAATAAAATTCACACCCGTAATCTTCGCACACAGGATGTACCTTTAAATATATATATTTTGATATTAGACAGCCCATTTATCAAGGGATATTGCTACGTTTACCATTGTGCCCGCGGAAAAATCCAAAAACGCGGGCATCGCCTTGGCGCTTGAAGTTATTAATAAAGAATTTTACGAAATTATTCACAAACCTGTTCCCATAATAAGTTGTTTTATTTTAAACGAATTTCGTCTCCACGTTGATGAGTCAATCAGTTTAGATAGTGCAGATTTTTTTTTCGGTTTGTTGTTCTTTATCTTATGTTTGGAATTTTAATGCAATGATGAAGTCCAAGGAACTTAAGATGAATCTAACTCATGCCTAAAATTAAGTCAGCGGATATTTAATCACTTTCGTAAAAGTTTGTAATAAAGTTTCACCTTGATTAGGCTTAGTAATATTTTTTTCAGGATTTTGATCCTAAAATATTATAACCATTTTAAAAATCTTTTCGAAAGTTTATTTTTCTTTCGATTTATTTAAAAAATATGTTTTCATGTTACTTTTGAATTTTTTTAGGAATCCAATTTTATATTGTTTCAAAATAGTTTTAAGCCTCTCATCACGATATTTATTATAATGTTGTTTATTTATTAATCAAGGCAAGCCAACAGCTCTTCATAACTTAATAATATACCGACGTGTTTTTATCTTCAGGAACAGAAAATCCCTATTTACTTACAAATAATAAAAGTTGACCTGATCCTGACCCACTTAATTCCTATTTAGTGTAAGTGACCGTAAAATACAAGTACCAGCGATTCGGCAGAAGTTCCCCACGACACTTACCGTAAAACGAAGTAGAAGAAAGGTTATGTTGTGGTAGAACCATGTCATAAAGCAGAATAATCTTTATTGACCACTGTGGCTCGGCGGGCGGGTTCGATTCCTACCGGGGACCAGATTTTGTACGATCTACAATTTCTGGTTTCGGTCTGGGTGTTTTCTACGTATCAAATGTATGTATTAACAAAAACAATTTATCTAATAGTATATCCGTCACCTGACACCCATAGTACAAGCTCTGCTTAGTTTGGGGTGAGGCAAATCTGTGTATAGTCCGGAAAGATTTATTTATTAGTAGCGGCACGCCCCGGCTTTGCACGGGTAAACCAAAATATAACCTCCTTCGGTCATAGGAATACAACAATTCGACTTATGTAAATGGATCACATAGGTACCTACTCAGTTACAACAGTGGTATTTTAATTTTTTAAAATAAAAAATCGCTTATTGTCACAAAACTATAATAGTTAGAGATATGATGTAACGACGTTTTTTGTAGATAATGATAAGTTCTACAAAGTTGTAATACATCACTTTGTTATATATTCAATAGTTTTCGCAGCATTCGCGATTAAAGAAAGATTTTAGGTTATTTTTTTTCACCATGGGTTACATTATCGGAGTTTGGTAAGGAACTATATTATTTAAGAAAACTAAATATAGCCTATGTCACTCAGGGATAGTGTAGCTTTCGAATGGTGAAAGAATTTTTTAAATCGGTGCAGTAGTTTCAGAGCCTATTCGAGACAAACAAACAAACAAAAAATCAAACCTTTCCTCTTTATAATATTAGTATAGATAAAGCAAATAATAATTATTACAAGGTTTTATTTACTTTTACTAGCCTATCCCGATGATTGTTAAAAATCGAATCCTGTAAATGAAATAAGACATATTAACCGGTCTCAGGTCTAATAAAGAAGCAGAAAGGGGTATAGGAACTCGTGATGTAGATGTATCCAATCTGTACGATTTTAAAGCCCCAAACTAATCCTAAAAAATCTTTACTCTAGATACTTACTTTACTCTTCACGTCAAGTATCAGTTATCAGAAGTCAAGTACCCGTAACACGAGCACCTTTCTAAGAACTCAAATGTTACTATAAGTATTGTCCACCGATACTTATACGAATCTTGTACGATCTATTTCATTTCTGCTTACTACTTCGAGATGCCCTCCATCCAATACCAAAATAATATAAAATTTTACTCCTCAGCATAAATCGGTTCATTTTACCGCCCAAGATAGTCTTCTGTTTTACGACACCCCGTATCGGCGAATATTCTTCGCTAATTTTGAAATGTGGCGAAATAAGATTCCTTACCCAAGAGCGCTCTCCGTTATTATTTATTACGCCAAGAACCGGCTTTTTGACGTTTACTAGCGTTTGATATAGATTTTATTGAATCCTCGGCTCGGCTTTTAGAAGTGCATGTTTGCCAGGATTAAAGGCTTATTTTCAGACGATAATGAAATATGGAATTGCTTTCTGGGGTAATAAAGATGTAAATGGTTTTTTGATAAGTATATTTTGTTTATGTCTTTAGGTAAATACGTAACTTTTTGGGCACGCTTACATTGAAATTTGTACTTGTAAATATTTAATATTTATTTCCCTTAAGATTTAATTTATTTCTCCTAAGTTTTGATAAAAATAAATAAATATTTCCGGACAATCCACACAACAACATCTAGCCCCGTGGTAAGCTCTATGCTTGTGTTACGGGTACTAGACATCTGATATACTTAATATAATATACATACATACATAGATATTTTTTTATTATACATATTACATAATGCAATATGAATATTGATAATAAATTGCAAAGAATATTGCGTGCATCTGCATAAGCGATGCAGATTATCTGGCTCGAATACAAATAAGCAGGAATGTAGAACTAACTGCCGTCGGGATCAAAACATTTTGGACTGACAAAGTTAACGTAGGACTTTTATCAATATGGATGGATTTGGTCATAGTTGATTCACAGTATTCGCCAGCCACTTTTAACTATAGGTATATATATTAATAACGGTACGTTATTCAATATTTGTAAGTATATGTATCTATGTATGAAATTTTAGTTACAAATAAACTTTTTGATTGCTCAAATAATTATGAAATAAATTAACTTTATCATAATTTTTGCCATTATTAATTCTTCTTCTTCTTCAAGTCTTCAATTACGTGTCATTCTTCTTTCAAAGTTCATTAAAGAATTTGAACTGCAACGTGTCAATTTTCACTTCACATTTAACCATTGTGTATATTCAATCAAAACCATTATACCCTTGTATTCTTTCCGGGCTTCTATCGTTTCAATCTGATCTTAATTTTTAATCAAGGAATCTTCCGCTAGTCACAAAGTCAGATTATCATCTAATTCTTTGTGTGGTGCCACTCATGCGTGTGCGACCCGGATTTTTTGTCCAAAAATAAGATCAATAATGAAACCGATACTCTTGTGTACTAGAATGACGGTTTTAGATTTTGTACTGGTGATAACAGAAGTGTATTTTAAACTATGGATATTATTATTATGATTTTAAAATAATAAATACATTTTTACTTGTTTATCGATTTTATAGTAAAGATCATTTTGTAATTAAATAATTTACCTTATAAAATAAATTTTCTTTATTTTATGGGTAAACTTATTTAAAATATTTATTGTAATAAGCATTATTTTTGAAATTTGTATGCAGACTACATTATAAGGTTAAATTAGAATAAAAATAAATAAAAATAATATTTTAATCGATTTAATTTTTAACTAATGATGTTAAGCAATAAATATATCAAGACAATTCTATCCAAAACACTTTATTGTACACAAAAGAAAATTGAAATACAACAACACGTAAAAAAAATATATTGGGCTTATCGCTAAAAAGCATCAATTCAATATTATGTTATAAGCTTTTTTAATAGTTAATGTTTTAAGGCATCATAACATTATTCCACAAAACAAACTTATTCGCTGTCCATGAATCATCCGGTTCTGCATATTTTAGGCTCGAGTAACATTTCCTTTGTTGATAATTGGTTTCATAAACAACGTTACCCAGTGCACGTACAAGCATTATCTACTAACTGTAAAGCTAGTTGAAACTAAAAACGGCGGCGTGCGGCTCTGTTTTTGTGTTTTATAGTCTGTACATGCTGTTTTTCAGTAATTTATGTAAACTGTATTCACGTGATAACCGACCTTTTTAGTTGAAGCTTTGGAATTACTCGTACAATGTCGTTATTTTAGGACCAGTTATGTGTAATCAGATCATGTTGTGTTAACAAATTGGTCTAGTTAAAAATATTATCAAACATAATGGGTCACCAATTTAACCAATTTGATTAGATTATTAATTATTAGGCAAAGAATGAGGCACCCAGAACAATTATAGGTATGATGTAATATTATGGAATTTTATTTATGTCTGTTGAGAATATTTATTTTAATTGTTATAGATTATTATCATGGTTTTTAAAGAAATAATAAAAGCATAATGAAAATAAGGTATTTATTAGAAATATGTCCCGTCATATTTTTTCAATCGTTTTCCTGGAATCCCGGGGTGTATCCATACTATTGATAATGTTTGAGGTCATTTACCCCAAATTGCACTACCTATTCCTATCTCTAATTATTATTAGGCAAAAAATGAGGCACCCAAAACAATTATAAATAAATAAATAAATATAAATAAATATTGCCGAACAATCCACACAATATTGTGTGCGCGACTGTATCTTTATTCTAGTTCAACATACTTGATGCTTTTGTCGAAAGAGATATTTTATTCAGAAATCAAAAGACGCAGCTAAAATAAAATGCATACTTTACGATATCAAAAGTAAGTTATTTTAGTTACTTCTTTACAATAATTGTGAATATATCAAAAGATATTAAATGACAATACTCTTATTTTCTTCCCCGTTTGTGTAAAAACTCTTGTTTATGGCAAATATAACTGAATTCGATATAACACACAATAAGCCAATTTATGCCATACTTTGCCATCTTATATATAAAATTTCCATGTCACAATATTTGTTACCGTACTCCTCCGAAATGGCTTAACTGATTTTTTCCAAATTTTATATGCGTATTCAGTAGGTCTGAGAATCAGCTACTATCTATTTTTCATTTTGCAAAACAATATTTGCTGGGGTCAGCTAGTATTATTATATTAATGAGAGATTTGCTACTAACTACACAATTTACAAAACCCAAAAAATCACTAAAATCTTCGCCTAAACCTAAAAAAAAACGTAACCTGTCTATACGTATAATAATTATAAACAAGATATTATCTTTGTTGATCTGTTTGTTTGTTCGTCTTTCACGGAAAAACTACCGAACTGATAAGCCTGAAATGTATTATGGTGATTGGTTATATTTCGGATTAGGACATTGAGGTTAGAAGCTTTATGACGACATATTGCTAAGACTAGGTATTGAATGGAATAGATCTCAATTGGCCACTTTTACATTTATGAAATTATGTTGTTCAAGATACAAATCATTTATTTACATTGTTTGGTTTTACAAATCTTAGAAACTATAATTATTCCTTGGTTAAATTCATTCTAACGCAGGTAGCACAGCGGGGCACTGCTAGTATTACATTTTTTTATTATTTTTATATCTCTCATGAGAGTTGGTGTCGGTTACGGAACGGGCACGGAATAACTATCTCGGAATACGATACGGCGAATCATTTTTTCTTACAATATGACGACCTAAAACCAGAAGTAGGAGAGTATCAAATTTTACTTGTGTTTTGAATTCTGATGTAGATCACCATCATCATCACCCTATTAATGTTCCCACTGCTAAAGATAAAGAAAAAGAAGACTTTATTGTTAAATTGTGTAGAGATATTACACAGTTAAAAAATAGTACATATTTCAATCATTATCCGCTAGGACATACAATTAGTTCAATCTTAAGGGCTAAAGATAAGGACAATACTGTGAAACCACAATTTGACTTATGTATAAAATAAATTGAACACTAAATAATATAAATTTTACATAACACCTAAACTAAATATAGTATGTTATTATTTTTCGAAGTACTCATTTAAACACATGAGACAATTTCCTAATGAATTTATAAATGAAAGTCTATGTAATTATTTTATAATTATTGGACCCAGGGAATTCTCCCTTTTGATGAGAGAGATTAGGGCATAGGCAAGGCGACACCGCCGTAACAGATGATCCACGATGCTGACACTTTAGTTTATAAGATTTATATTTTTATGTATGTTATTCTATAAGGTATATGTTTATTTGGGCCTTAGATGCCTTTAATAAATGATTTATTATTATTATTAATTCACCACTTTGGACAAGTGAGGCTGATATAGATAGATGATGAGTATTGAAATATGATAAGTTTATTTTTTACTAGCGTCATTCCGTTTTTCTAAGTGAAAGTCAAAATGTTTATTGCATTAGGAGCACAGGGACAGGACAGGCATAAAAAAACTTTTTTTTTTATTTCAAGTTGAATGTGTGGAAAATTGATTTGTTGAATCATCTAATAATCACATCTTCGACGAAAATATTTGCTCTCTCAGTATTTAAGTAACCAATGTCAACTGTCAAAGGAGCATTCCAAAGTCACACATTAAAAAAGCCGTGTAAGACATTGATATGACTTTTAGTTTCGTGGCCAGTGACACAGAAAACATTAATCATAATCTAAATATATATTATGTATATTATAAATCTCACTTGCAAGTTGATGTTTCGTGTCAAAAACATTATCGTGCACTAAAAGCGTAAACATTATAATTAAATTATCATTTACAACTGATTTTGAACTTTATTAACTGTGCAATACAGTTCAATTGATTTTATCGAGCATGCAGTTTTGTATGAAAAGGAAAGCATTAATTTCGAAGTTTTCTGTCTCTTTCGTTTCCTTGGAAGAGATAAAGATGGGTATAGATGTAACTGATGCGATGTCATAGTTAATTAACGTCAGTTTACGTTAAGGGAGTGTTTTACTTTTTTTAGAAGTTCATGTATTTAAAAAAGAGGTTTTGCTAATTCTTGTTTCCTTACACCTCAGGTAATAATAAAACAAAAATATAAATTAATAAATTGGTGATAATCCAAAATTTTATTAATTTCTGGTCTTAAATAATGTTTAAAGCAGTTTAAAGTAACACTATCACTATACATATTATATGTATATTGTGTTTTTGTTAGAGTATAGTTTAGGGAAAAGTATATTTTTTTAAATATTTGTATGACCTTAATTTTATTTATCAATTGAATTTTCATAATTATGTAAATGTATTTATACGGATAAAGACACCATTTGTCTTTAAAAAAATGTTTTAAGTACCTTAAATTAAAAGCAAAGTACTTCTTATTCTAATAAGTCTTCCCCTTAACATAAGGGCTACTTCACACGGGCGCATTCGAACAAGGGGATCATTATAGTGAGTTTTTTAGTAAAATCGTATTTAATTGAGGCCACATGTATCCTCGATCAGATAAACTGAGATCGGAGATAGCCCCGACCTTAACTCGTAATTGTACGTTATTTATTAGTGCGTTCATAATGTTGTGGGATATTTCTAGTTAATATATTTTCTGAAGCTATCCATGATAATTTTTCAATAAGAAATGTTGTAGTAAATAAAAATAAAAAATAATGCCAAAAAGAAAAAAATACACCATGTTTTTTACAGGTTTTTTTATTTTTTTATATAGAAGCAGTGTAGTCCGAAATTGTTATGATTGACGAGTAATTTTTAAAATGAAGAAAAAGTGGAATTCACCCAGAACCTGCGCCGGCTTTCACTAAATCGTACGTCCGTTAAATTATTTAAAGTGAACAAATTTCGTTTTAAAACATCTTTTACTCATTCACATATAATAATTTAATTACCTTAACATTGACAATTCTTGTTGCTTGGATTGTGCGGTTATATTTAATCCTAGATTCTAAATCACACACATGCGTTTAAATAATTATCCACGTCTCGTTATCATTTACAAATGTAACGCGTCCAACACCTAATTAAAACGCATTTAAAACATTAAAATAATCACCGAAAAAAGATAATAAATATTCAAATAGTAAAACGCATTGAACCTTCACTGTTTAACAATAAGGTTGGTTGTCTTTTAAATCAACATTAGACTACCGAGAAATTGTCGATGTCACAGATAATTAAAAGACAAAAAGTTGTGAGAAAGAACTATTCGGTAGTGCGTGTGAAATCACTTTAATGTTAAGGGGCGATGATTATCTAGATAGCCATTAAAGATTTGAATTAATATTGCAGGTACGGTATACGAGTATTATTTGAAAAAAATATTTTTATTATTCTTTACATAAACATGTTAATAAATCATATTTTTTACTAAAGACAATGGATAACAATACATCATTACGTATTTATTTTCCTCTGAATAGTCAAATCACAAAGGTATTTTGTAAAAACCCAATCCATCCAATTGATCCCGAGAGAAACCCCAATCATAGCCCTCAACATAGCTTTGAGATTTACTACAGTACTAGTAGAGTGCTAACTAAATTAAATACTTATTAAATGTATTTAAAATTTATTAAAAAATAATTAGCAATGTTTTTTGGACGATGCTATGAATATTATATGATTGTATTTAAAATATTTATAACTAAGAGAACAGACAGAAAAAGCGACTTAATTTTTTAACTATGTTAAGACATTATATTAATTTATTGATTTTTTAAATTTCATTAAAACACTTTCTTTTATTTCCAATAGTATTTAAAACGGATTCTTTAGCAATCTTTAGTTAGAATTTTTGTACAAGCCAAAATACTAAAGTCCGGCTGTCTCTAATTGTATTTTTGTATTTGTATAACATTTAAATCGCTTTTTGTGACCCGTAGGCACCATTGCCCCGCCTCTACCCTTTGAAGGATAAACTTAAAAGGTCTTTCATAGAGGCTAAAAAATTCAAAGTAATGTAAAGGCTAGCCTAAATGCGGCCATCACGGACGAGACGTGACCGACACGTGCCGGCTTTGTTCAGGGACCTTTTAAGTCCTTTTGACATGAATGGGCTAAATTCTGGAAAGCCTGGTTTTTAAATAAGGCTGGCAAAAGATGGAGTAAATAGGGTATATGTCTAAAAAAATGTCCGTTGATTAGATTATTAAAAAATATTGTAGCCATATTTTTTCTTTTTTGTTGCAAATGAAAAATCAAGACGAAACTTCAAAGCACAGTTACTTTGAAGTTTCATGTTCGGGCGATTTATACTGAATTTTATATTATATAAAATTATTTGCTTCAAGCTTTGATAAATATAATACGAATAAACTGCCATTTTATGGTAAACTTAAATTCATACCTGAAATGCGATTAAACTTTATAACCAATAAAATTACCAACTTGACAGAAGACAATGAAATAAATGTTTTACGTCCCATCAAAAACGTTACAGCCGTAATATAACATTTTATGAAAAGTTACAACAAATACATACTTAAATATTGCTTTAAATAGATACTAGGTCAAGATAAAATACTCTTTGGCGTTTGCTAACAAGAAGTAAAAATTTTAATTCTTAAGTACAGTTATGCACAACAGACAGTTGTTTTTTGAATAAAAATTTCTTTATAAATTTTTCTCTGTAAAAAAATATCGTCTTTGACTTTTTAGGCGGTTTTTTTAGGTTTATCGTGAAATTTAGTATTGTGAAAATGGAATATTATTTTTTTTTTATAAAAAGCTATTTAAATTCTAACTTTACATTTATCTTTTATATATTACTAGTAGCCCGCCCCGGCTTCGCACGGGTAATAATAAAAAAAATCCCGGCAATTATTCGATTTTTTCTCGCCTTTTAAACCTTCCCTAGACCTCCACGAACATTTCAAGACTAAGATAAGATAAATCCGTTCAGCCGTTCTCGAGTTTTAATCAAACTAACGAAAAACGATTCATTTTAATTTATATAGATTTAAAATTTGACACTGCGATG
Organism: Gymnoscelis rufifasciata; assembly: GCA_929108375.1. Classification (NCBI taxonomy): domain Eukaryota; kingdom Metazoa; phylum Arthropoda; class Insecta; order Lepidoptera; family Geometridae; genus Gymnoscelis; species Gymnoscelis rufifasciata. The sequence continues at coordinate 1,069,274 of OV815302.1, read as the reverse complement.
GTAGCGCCGTCTGTCGGATCCAATGTAAAACATTCCAAAAACAACAACTACTAATAAATTAAAAATTAATTAAAAAAACATTGTCCAGCGGACAAAATTGTGAATCTAAACCATTCCCAGATCCCCTTGAACACACACAAAAAAAATCATCAAAATCGGTCCAGTCGTTTGAGAGAAGTTCAGTGACATACACACTCACAGAAGAATTATATATAGAAAGATATTATAACTAACCTTTCGAGACAAAATAGTTAAAGTTTCTTAAAAGAAGAAGTTGTATTTTTTTATTATACTTATTACATGCTCTTACTTATAGCTTTAGATTTTTATTTTATTGAGAATTTTATTTATTTTATATCATTGATATAATAGTCGAGCCATACTATCGCGGCGCTGTTCAGTGCAATATCTTGTTCTTCATCAGTCCAAAAAAAAAAAAAAAAAACGTTGTCGAACGGGATGAAAAGTATCTTATGTCCGTCTCCTGGCTCTAAGCTACCTCCATACCAATTTTCACCCAAATCTGTTCTACCGTTCTTGAGTTATAAGTGGTGTAACTAACGCGACTTTCTTTTATATATATAGATTTAATACTAAATATAAATTTTATTTTAAAATTATGTTTCTTGAATAATGTTTATATTTTAAAGCTTTTTAACCGGTAGTTGATGAAAATCTTCACTAGCTCAGCTCTGCTTGTAGGATAATTTACTAATGACTATATTTCTACCTACTAGTGAACTTATTAATTATTATGACATAACCAGTGGATTACATCAAAATTGTATAGCTAGAACTTAGTAATGACACTACTAATAATAAGTTCTAACTATACTACATAAAGCACTTTTGTGCGCGACTGTCACTGAAAATTTATGACTTCTTACAATATTAGTCGCTGAGTGCAGCCTCCGGGCGGCCTATTAGCACAATGTTTTATTACAACATAAAACTAATTGATGTTTTACAATATAAGACTCAGTCACTTTTATGCCCGATTGTACCCTTTGTGGTTTATTGTTAGGGGCTGGATATTGGTAGCAATATATTAGATTTGAGAAAAACCTGATTATTAAGTCTCTCGAGTGCTTGACATTTCGTTCAGTAATTTTCCCTGTGACTTTGACATTGATAATACATATAATATGTACTAGCAAATATTCGTAGAGCATGTTTCATTAAAAGACCTCTGAAAGAGGTCTCGCAAATCTTTTCAAATGGTTTAAAATGTATTGAAATAAAAAAAAATGCCAATTACTTTAACAAGCTTTAGTTCTCGTATTTATTGAATCAACTGTATTTTTAGAATAAATGATTTAGAAACTATTTTTTTTTACTGTTGCTAATTATTTGTTTGTTTACTAGATGGTAATCTTAAAAACTTAAAAATCTATTTTTTTTTAATTTATTTTGATAGCATATAAAGTTAAGTATATATTTATTGCATGGAATACATGTATGTACCTATTATATATTTTACATAGTTCTAATAAGGTATTAAATTTGATCATTGAATTCCACCATGAGGCGTGCAATGTCGGATATTACTTACTATATTAATATTACGGTCCACCCCCGGTAGTTAACCGTATTGTGAATGTAAACCACTCTCGAACCCACTTAAACACACACAAAAAATTTCATCAAAATCGGTCCAGCCGTTTAGGAGGAGTTTAATGACTAACACACACACAGAGAAGATTTATATATATAAAGATTATAATATTTAAGGAAATACTCTACTTAGGTACCTACCTTCAAAAATCTTTCTCGGGAAATTTCTTGGGTAAAATCTATAAAACAGGCCACACGAACAAAAATTGTGTGACTGAAAGATGACTGTTTCAAAATAGGTAAATCTATTATCAGATATTAATAATAATATTATATTTAAGGAAATACTCAACTTCCTTCATAAAACTATATAAAATTCAATAGAAAATCTATTAAACGTGCAACAGAAATAGTAAAATCTACTTCTGCAAAGATGATTGTTTCAAAATAAACTAATTATTGAATTGTCTGAAGCCAGCACTGGCCGGCGCTACCCTCCGAACTAATTATGCGAAAATTAAACATTTTCTTTTCGTTCAGTTTTTTAATTTGTCGCCTCTGGAGAAACATGGAATACATTTAATGAATCTGTCATAAAAAGCTACGGACCGCTTCTAATGAGGGTCTAGCTATTAAAAAAAAGTAATCTATTTGACGACAAGGCGCTTATTTTATAAGCTGTGTAATTTTTACAGGCAGGTCTTGGAGCTTAGGTTTAAGGAACAAATTAGATTAGTTGTGTATATATTTTTTGTTGATCAGGTAGATTGTTGAAAAGTTTTTTTTTTATGATCTATAAGCCTTCATTTGAACACAATCTCACCTGATGTAAAGTGACGATGTGGTCTAAGATGGGACATGAAGACCTAGAAGGTGGCTTCTCCGGGCCACATTACGAAACACGAATAAATCGCTTCACGCACTGGCCCAGCCCAGAGGGTGGTGACAAGCCGCGGCCGAAGCCTACCACCAGAGGCTGTTCTTGTATTTCATGCATTGAACTCAATTATTACTGGATTTACCTAAACGCATGACGACTACATAATAAATAGATATATTGTTTAGTCTGTTTGTTAAGCTCATTATAATATACTAGATACCTATTTATTTATTTTCAATTAGGTAAGAAAGTGCCGACACTCGACTATCATTCCGAAGGTCGTGGGTTCAAACCCCGCCATGCACCTCTAGATTTTTCTACTAATTACTTGAGAAATTTATGTGCGCTTTAAACACCTGCTTTAACGGTGAAGGAAACATCGTGAGGAAACCGGTATGTTCTGAGAACTTTAGAGTTTGAAAGACATGTGACATTCACCAACCCGCACTTGGCCAGCGTGGTGAATTAAGGCCTAATCTCTCTCGCCAAGAGAGAAGTCCCTGTGTCCAGCAGTGGGAACGTTAATAGGGTGATGATGATTATGAAAAAAGTGCAAGATTAAGAGCGTCAAAGTCGCCGAGACGCGGAGCTTGTAAATAAATCTAATATATAAAATTTCTACGTCACAATGTTAGTTAAAATACTCCTCTGAAACGGCTTTACCGATTCTTACCAAATTTTATATGCGTATTCAGTAGGTCTGAGAATCGGGTACTCTCCATTTTTCATTTTGCAAAACAACGTTTGCTGGGGTCAGCTAGTATTAAGATGAACTAATCTAGGAAAAATGGCTCGCACGCAAAACTTTTGTTTGAAGTTTGCAAGAAAAAAAAATCAAACCTTTTATTTAATACAACTTATAAATAATCTAAATGACTTTTTCTTCTTCTACTATATTCAATGGAGCTCATTAAAAATGATATCTATAAAATATCTTCCCGAATAATTATTTTGTGATTATAATAACTTTGGTTTCAACGCTGCTAGTCAATGTTATAATAACAAGACGAATTAAAAAATGTTGTTAATATTTAACAAGAAAAATAAGTTTGCAAGAGAAAAACTTTTATATTAAGAATATCCGAAATTTAAATGTGTATCGAATTTTATAGACAACTTTAACAAACTTTATTATTGGTTCGGCTCATCTGATAAATCTGAATTCCCAGCCGAATAGTCCTTGTACGACAAAACCGTCTTTATCCCCAAACTATACGGTTCAATGTCCTTTATACTGTTATAGGGAAGTAGCTAAGACTTAGGTAATTTTGAACTTTACATTGTAAGTTTTAGGGTTTATTTTTGATTGGGCGATGACCGCTGGGCTTCATTGTTAGCTGAACAATGAGAAGGAAGCAGGAATCTGCCTTTGGGATCTCTCGACTATATTGTGTTAGGAGCACGGGTAGGGGGCCACGAACCTGGCGAGTTGGAGGGTTTAGACTCCCTTTTTTGTAGTGATTTATTCAAAAAACTCGGTTTAAATGTAATGCTTTTTTCCTTACTTATTTTGTTAAGGAGTACAAACGTAGTACACACACACACACACATAATATTAATACATTTTTGAAAACAAACAAAAAAGGGTACGGACTTGCTTGCCAATGTGTGTAATGTTTATTAAAAAATACTGTTGTTTGTAACTGAAAAATAAGTATTTAAGTAATACTTACTAATTAATTATCACTATAATAGTATGCCTAGCTTCATCACTACAGGTATTAACATATAAAAAATGTCTATAGCTATATCAAAATAAAACATTTACATACTAATACTAATATTAAGCTTATTATATACTAATATTATGCTAAAGAGTTTGTTTGGTTGTTCGAACGCACTGACCTCAGGAATTACTCAATCTGGGTCCGATTTGAAAACTTATTTCAGTCTTAGATATCCTAATTATCAATGAAGGCTATAAATAAAATAAAAAGCTTCTTTATTCAGAATGGTTGTCCACATACATACAAATAACATAAAAATAAAACATCAGACCTTAAATTAAATTAAAATAAGATTTGCAGTAGTCATTCAACAGACTCCCACCCATCCCATGGAGTCTAGTGGGTGAGGACTCTGTTGAATGTCTGCATGATGGGCGAGGCAAACTTGCTGCCCACACCCTGCAGGATGGAGTACAAGGCTATAAGGCTACTTTACCGCGGGTAAAATACGTTGTTGCCACTGGAAAATCCAAAATGACGGGCAACACCGTGGCATGTAATGTTAGTTCTCCTCAATATTATAATATTGAAAAAACAAAAACAATGTTCGCGTGTTTGCTGGCCACACTCACGCTGGAAGAGAATTTCTGAGACATCGTCTCATTCGGATGCAAATAAAAGATTTTTCGAGAGTTCGGATTATTAGAGGGGACTTCGACTTTTGGCTGCAGTTTATCTTATTGTGCATATTAACCACAAAATAGTTTATTTCCTTTTGAATATAATTTAAATCCATCTCTACACATACATGAAGATTTCGTTAAATTCAATCCTCCAACCTTAGAGTATCTATAACAATAATGCGAAACAACAAATGAATTATTAAATATTTTATTAATAGGGGTCAACATACCAATTATCAATTTTAATAAAAAAATATCATCAATATTGTTTCCAGGGCTAACACAGTTTCAGTTAAAAAAAAAAAACATACATGTCGAACTGAGAACCTATCTACTTCTTGTTGCTTATAAAATAATTAATGAGAACTTTATATTACTATCATAATTTTATAAATAATAATAAATGCATACACAGACTCTGTTTAAAAACTGTTACTTTCTACCTAATGAAGCGAATTTTTCCATTCACTTGACCGTAGACGAAAATAATGATAGGCCATCAGGCGTGACTGACAAGCAATTTGACGTTTGATGACTTGATTGCTTGATTAGTGTAACTGATTATTACCGTGTTTATTTTAATTCTATGTTGTAAACATTAATGATCAATAAAATGTTTGGAAGCGAGACTCATCCTTTGATTTTTGTTTTTATAAAACTTGTTATTCATTCAACTTAAGATAAACAATCTTACAATATTTGTGATTAGTACGAGATTAACTTATACCTACTTAACCTAAGGTCCCGTGTACAGTTACAATTATTGCAATATAATAAATCTCAATTTAAAATTTAAGAAAAGCCTCCTATTCCGATTCCTTAATTTCCTTAAAAGTTAAACACCAACATTTTGTAATGTGCACGCGATGCGCTTTCATTTGATAACCAACTCGAGTATATTTGCTGATTTTCAGCTTGATTTTCCCCACTCTCACCCCCATAACTTTTAAACGGCACAACCAATTTTCATGAAACATGTCTAACACTCGCGCCAAGCTCACCTTTCATAATAAAAATACTAAATTGAAATCGCTCGATCCTTTCAGGAGCTATGATGTCCCAGACAGACAGACAGACACGTCACAGTTTTTTGGTCGGGGGTTAAAAAGAGGGAAGGGGCGAATAGATACAGTTACAGCATAATAACCGGGTCATAATCATCACCATTTCAGCCGTAGGACGTCCACTGCTGTACATAGGCCTCCCTCAAAGACTTCCAGTGACTTCGGTCGGTAGCAGCTTGTAACCACCGCGAGCCCGCTACCTTCACCAGGTCGTCCGTCCATCTAGTTGGTGGACATCCTACTTTGCGTTTGCCGATTCTGCCATCTGTTTTACGTGCTACATGGCCTACCCATTGCCACTTTAGCGAGCGAATAACCGGGTAAAATAATCAAAATATAGAACCTTTCAGTCAACTGACAACAGAACTGTCAGCGACTGACTGGCACAAAATTGCTCTACACATAACCATTGACTGTTTCACTCGGAAATGATAAATCAATCCTCCAGCAACTAAATATTAGCAAAAACAACGATAGCCCTATTTTTAAGCCGAATTATTATGTTCATTGCCTTATTTTCCCTCAGCCTCGAATCGAATCAAGGGCTAAGACCCTAATTATCGCTGTTACATTCTGCTAAACGTTACTTGTAAAGCCTACGGTTATTTTTACGGCTAAACGGCCCTTTTTATAGGTCTACAGATAAAGGGAAAAGGTTTTTGGTTATATTAGAGATTGTGGTTATTATTTTATGGGAAGCGCTTTCTATGCGGCATTAGCCTGTAACACAGTGTCTTACTAGCAGAGGTGGTACAGTACTAAAGACTGCGTTAATTGTTTGTTTTTTCAGTTCTCCGTTTTTATTACTTTCTGGATATTTTCAAATTTAGCTGTAAGTGATTTGTGGTTTTTTTTTTAGACACGCTATGTGGAAACACGTAAATGGTTCTGAGTAATGTTTGTATTGTGATAAGTTAAGTAAGAAAAACTGTTTGATTTCCGAATAAAATAAAATAATAATGTTATAATTTCCTTGGTTTTTAGTAAATGATTGATTGATTGATATGTAGCTTAAGTTGTTGAACTATATTTTAATTAATGTAAAAGAATTGTATGGAATAAAGTGGCCCGATTAAAACAAAAAATTAAGAAAGTATCATCAAAAGCACCCCTAATTACGTTCCCACTGCTGGGACACAGGGACAGCTCCCCTTGACAAGAGAGATTAGGCCTCATTCAACACGCTGGCCAAGTGCGGGTTGTTAAATGTCACATTACCTTCAAACTCTTCCTAGTTTTCAAAATACGCCGGTTTCCTGACGATGTATTTTGCCTTCACCGTTAAAACACGTTTTTAAATTTTCCAAGAACAAAAATTTTTGGGAATAAAGTATAGTTTTTAAACATGATGTAACAAAAAGGTTATTTTCAAAAAGTTTTAATCGGTAAGTGATTTAGGGCACCAATAGAAATCTATAAATCTATAGATTTACGGCATTCCGAGATTATACAGCAACATAAGTCTAAAAGGTATAGATATTGGACGGTATAGTTTTTTCTAGATTTTGTCAATAAGAAAAAAAAACTTTATTGTAAAATTGTGTCGAATTTAAGATCTTAAAATGAAAAATTGGTCATTATTACCAATTTTTCATTCAGTATAGAAATGTACCGATGACGGGTGATAGAGGGAAATGTAAGAAAAACACATGTTCCCACATAGTGTGGGACAAGGGCAGGATGATGATGATGATGATGATAATAGAAATAAATAATAGTCTGTCAGTCAGTATTATTCTGGTAATTCTCTGACATTTTTAAAACTAGGCGAAATTAAAAAAATATCTGTGGAATAAACGAGTATTTCAGATCAGTTTAAAAATAATAAAGTTTCATAAACATTTTCCTTAGATTTCAACAAAGCATTGAAAGTGAGCCACCTGAATAATGAGATTGTAAAAATATCAGCGCACTTCCGGCGCCAACGAAGGGTTTAAAAACGTCTCAATTACCGGAAATTTATTGAGGCTTTGCAGTTTTAACATCGACTTTGTTTTTAGTGGTTGAGGTGGGCACCTGAGGCCGAAACTTGCCGAATATAAGAACTTCGGCTAAAAGAGGCCGAAAATTATAACGATGAAATTGATTAATTTCACAGATATAATTGCAGCAAAAACAATTAGTGATATAAACCTTTTGGCATTATGTTGCGATTTTTAGTTTTTTTATTCATTAAATTATTATAAAAAATTTAAAAGTTGTATTACATGTGCAACATGGTGACTATTAGCGTGTCTGTGTTTGCTGTTAGTCCAATAATCTGAATGAATTATTATTTATTTGTAAATTAAACTTTGCAACACAATGGAATTCAGTTATATAAAATCAAGTCACTTTCGCTGTCTGTTCGCTAAAATTTTTCAATCAACTAAACCCATTTTTATGAGATTCTCAGTGCGTGAGATTTTTTCGTGTTTCGTAATGTGATCCGGAGAAACCTTGTTGGTCTTCATGCTCCATCTAACACCACATCGTCACTTTACATCAGGTGAGATTGTGGTAAAATAAAGGCTTTTCTAATATTTTTTTCATTTTTCATTTTCATTCATCTAAGCTATAAGCTATATTTTCATACTAATAAACTTTGAAAACTAGCTGATAGGACGTTTTACTAAATTCGGCTTAAAATACCTTTTCGCAAATATTCCCATCACTACCCATTTCATGTCGTGTCGTTGTCGTCTCGGCTTAGGTCCGTTGACGTTTTGAGGGATGGGCCCATGTTTGCGAAGCTTAATTTGTTTGAAGGGCTCCTAGAATTGATGGTCGCATCCGTTTATTTACGATTTACGGTGTAAAACAGTTGTTTTTGTTACCTCAGGAATATCCGGGAATGCTGGATTACCTGAAAAGATAAGGGTGTAGGGTTAATTTTGGTTGTTATTTATTTTTCGATAAATTTGCGCTGAGGGTCATGATGAAAAATACATGTTGTGCCGGCCCCACATAGTGTGGGACAAGGGCAGGATGATGATGATGATGATGATGAGTGATTCATAATATTCATAAGAATTTATTTTTTAAATTTTGGATTTTCTCATAGGTCACATAGGTATAGTATTTACTTAAACTTATATATCTAGGCGTATGACTATAAATATTATGAATCATAGTTATAGTAAAAGTTCTTTTACATAGCCCTTGAGAAAAACCGGTTAAGGTAAATTCAACAAAATACTGCAGCAGACCTCCGCTTCTTCCTCAACACTTAGTACTGCGCTCGCCAGTATACCCGCCGCCTGCCAAGCGTGATTGGCGTATTGGTATACCCTCAATATACATAATAAGTATCAATAAAGCAAGCCTATGTCCACTAATGGGGTTCCCATGACCGAATAATGACTATAAATTCTCAATTGCCTCTTATCCATCCTAAGGTTGCCTGAAAGAGATCGCTCTTCAGCAATAAGGCCGCTCTTAATACTTCTTCCTCAAATATGATTTTTGTAATTATTGCTTTGTTTTGGAGTACAATAAAGTGTTTTTGTATTGTATAAATATCTATATAAATAAAAATTAATTGTTGTTCGTTAGTCTGATTAAAACTCGCGAACGGCTGAACGGATTTATCTTATCATAGTCTTGAAATGTTCGTGGAGGTCTAGGGAAGGTTTAAAAGGCGAGAAAAAATCGACTAATTGCCGGGAAAAAAATAATAATAGAAACCCGTGCGAAGCCGGGGCGGGCCACTAGTTAATAATAAATAAACATTTCTTCATAAAACTTCATCTTAAACACCGCACAAAAAATACAAGAACTTATTAACTCATAAAACAAAACATTAGAAAGAGCAAAAGGCATTGTGAATTGTTCAAAACAAAACTTAATGTTGCCATATCGAAAGCTCTTTGTAGTGAAACAATACCCGGGGCTAGATGTGGCAACATTCTATATACAGGGTATAAATTAAGCTGTTACGTCTACAATGCTCTTGGACATGACGATTCCAGTACCACTCGCAGAATATTATTATCTATAAGGTGTTTCATTATTTAAAAAGTTTAATGTGTCTGTAAACTTGTTGAATTATTTAGCTGATGATATAAATATTGCTGGATAATTCATATAGCTTCATTTGGTATTATGTTAGGCTTGAATTTATGTTGTTTATGTTTTTCTGCGCGTATTATCGTTGATAGCTTCTATTTCTTTGTATTATGTTCCCTGAATATACTTTTAATTTTCTACGTTCTACTGCTACTCTACGGATTTCAGAAAGAGCTTGATACAATTTTAGTATGCTTGTGTTGTGCCGCTCTGTTCATGTTTTCATGTTCTGAGAACTTTAAACTTGAACTTTGAGTTTGAAAGACATGCGACAGTAACCAAGTCGTGGTTGGCCAGCGCAGTGTGGTGAATTATGACCTAATCTGTCTTGTGTTCCAGCAAGCGAGTGAATCACTGAAAGGTATTTAATGATATCAGTGACTTTTTTAGTTTAGCGCTTATATAAAATTTGTATATGTAACTAATATGTATAAAATTATTTTTAATTAATCAATTTATGTCATGTTATAATGGTATTATGAATAAATTCTGTATTCAGTATTAGTCGCCTTTGAGCTAAGCTTATGTCCAGCCGTGGGCGTCCAATATCTGAAATGATGATGATGATGACCTTTCTTGAATTACCTGGTGACAGAAGACAACGAGTTCTTAGCAATAGGTCTATTAACAATAAAAGGTGACGTATGCATTGTTTCTGCGCTCGGTACAATGGCGATATCATTCAGTCAACGAACTCATTCGCACCTTGACCTGCGATCTGCGCCCACGCATGTCAATATCTGCTTCCTGTATCTGACAGTCATTTATTACGCTTTCTATCGGCATTGAATTATTTCTGTAATAGATAACATTTGTATTTATATATACCTACTATAAATCGGCGAATACTTCTGAGCATTTCTAAAAAGGCGACTTATAAAGCCAGATGGGAAATAGTCAATTACCTTTATTAGATAAAATTAAATAGTTATTCGTTTGTACTTGTCAATCACTATGATATATGTGTACGTTAGAAAGAGACAAATTCATGCTAACCTAGTCAGATTTGTTATATTTTGCGTATGAAGGTAAACTTCGAATGTACAGTAAATTATCGTCATTTTATCTTTATGTGAGTAAATATGATTATGATTATGAGATTAGCTTCACCACGCTAACCAAGTGCAGGTTGGTGAACGTCAAATGTCCTTCAAACTCTATGAAAGCTCTCAGAACATGTCGGTTTTCTCACGATGTTTGCCTTCATCACTAACGTGCAGCGGTTTCATAGCGCACATACATTTTCCAAGAAGAAAAATCCAGAGGTGCATGGCGGGTTTGAACCCTTGACCTTCGGAATGAAAGTCAAGTGGGCTGCTTAGCCAACACAAGCCGTGTTGGCTAAGCAGCCCACTTAAAATACTTAAAATACTTTCACATTTAAGTAAAAGAGGGTAAGTCGAACCCCCCATATTTTTGTTAAACCGTCCCGTAGGCGGTGACAGTAATAACTATAAATGCAGTTCTCATTTCCCCAAACGGCCTTTACCGACAGAAGTTATAATAAGTCGGCATAAGGCGGGGAAAGGTGCCGAGTTGCACCTCCCTTTATTAGCTGCCTTGCAGAAATCATATTACAATATAAAAGTTTCCTCTATCTGTACGTTGAAGTATCCAGTACAGTCGGAGTCAAAATTTAAACCAATTTTTTTAAAGCTCTATTAAATTTGTGAACATTTTGTTGGGTTAAAATTTTCATCATCATCGTCCTGACATTATCCCACATTATGTGGGGTCGGCACAACATGTTTTCTGTTTCCATTTCCCTCTATGACCCGTCATCTCAACACTCACCTCTTTCTTACACATGTCATCTTTCACACAGTCCATCCATCTTTTCTTCGGCCTACCTCTTCTCACATTCATATCTAACGCTCATAGGTCTAGAACCTATTCACTGTTTATTATTATTATTTTTATATGTAAAATAATGTTTAATTATAGTTTTTGGATTATTTTTATTTGTTGAATTTATACAGTTTACTTTACTCTTACTACTACTTTTTATATATTTATCTATGACAAAGTAATTATAAAACTAATCCATGACACTTACCTACTTCTTTCAAAATAAATGTAACAAAGCAATATTGTACATTAATTTAAAAAATAATAGGAATCGATACATATAATCTCTATACCATTATTTAATTCCTTTGATTAATTAAAAAAAGATAGATGATATATATGATATTGGGCGATAGAGAGTTATAGAAGCAAAATACATGTTGTGCCGACCCCAACGTAATGTGAGATAAGGACAGCATCATTTTCCTGTTGAAATGAATTTTAAATTGATTAACTATATTTGTTTTTCTCTGTTTTATTAATCATCAATTAATCAAAACCATGTTATTTACATTAAATAATTTTACATAAAGCTATACCTGAGCCAACTAGTGTTAATTTTTAAACGTTAAACTTCTGTCGTTCACTGTACCGGCCACTACGTGATGTCTGCACCTTGCATTTTATTATCACGCCCTAACGTCTGGGGTGTGCCGAGTGGCTAGTAATTGTTCGTATAACTTAGATTGGCTTTTTAATTTGGTCGGATTTCTTGTAGGGTCGCATCCCACTGGGATCGATTTGGGTGAACTCACTTTCAAGTTAAATATCTCGGATTGTCATTCATCCGAGCTGCTTAGCGTTTTAAATTGCTTGATAAGGTTAATACTGAAATATTAAAAAAAAGGAAATACCTACATATTAGGTCCTTACATATGAAATTGGCGTTTTTCGTACTGGCCACTTTAATCACAAATTTCTCCTCTTTGGTAAGGAATTCCAAATTCAAATTTGTACAGCTATAGACTCATGTATTTGTGCTTCGATGATCGTCATTCATTTGTTTTTTTTCTTCTGTTTTTTTCTGTTTGCGTCACTCATTTTACAAAATGGAAAACTTAAAATATCGCATTATTTACGAGTACGAGTTCCGCCGTGGCACTAGTGCTGCGGAAACAACTCGAAGGGTGAATGATGTGTATGGCGGTCGTGTTGCAAAAGAAAACACAGTTCGTTTTTGGTTCCAACGTTTTCGTTCTGGAAATTTCGACTTGCAGAACAAGCCCCGTGGACGGCCTGAGACTCAAGTTGATAATGAAGAGTTGAAGGCTATTGTGGAAGCGGATCCATCGCAAACCACGTCCGAGTTAGCTGCAGGCTGCGGTGTTAGTGATAAAACTGTTTTAATTCACTTGAAGCAAATTGGGAAGATTAAAAAGCTTGAAAGGTGGGTACCTCACGAATTGACTGAAGCAAACCGGCAAACGCGCGTCGACTGCTGCGTTACATTACTAAACCGGCACAATAATGAAGGTATTTTAAACCGAATCATTACCTGTGATGAAAAATGGGTTCTTTACGATAATCGGAAGCGCTCAGCGCAATGGTTGGATCCTGGCCAGCCAGCCAAATCCTGCCCCAAGCGAAAATTAACCCCAAAAAAGTTACTTGTAAGCGTTTGGTGGACTAGTGCCGGTATTGTTCATTACAGTTTTCTCAAATCTGGCCAGACTATTACGGCTGATGTCTATTGTCAGCAATTGCAAACCATGATGGAAAAGCTAGCGGCTAAACAACCTAGGCTGGTCAATCGCTCCACGCCACTGCTGCTTCACGACAACGCTAGACCACACACTGCGCAACAGACGGCTACTAAATTAGAAGAGCTTCAATTGGAAAGTCTAAGACATCCTCCGTACTCCCCGGACCTTGCTCCAACAGATTACCATTTTTTTCGAAATTTGGATAACTTCTTGCAAGGGAAAAAATTCAACTCCGATGGGGCAGTCCAAATCGCCTTCAAAGATTTTATTGATTCCCGTCCGACTGGTTTTTTTAGTAAAGGGATCAATGAACTACCTATAAGATGGCAAAAGTGCATAGAAAATAATGGTTCATACTTTGATTAATTAAATATATTATATTAAAAAATATTCGACTTTTTGTTCCTCCCATACAAAACGCCAATTTCATATGTAAGGACCTAATATTTGTTTTTTATTGTCACTAAACACATTTAATATGGAAAATGTTATATGCAAATTTAAATAGTGCTCAAACAGCGCTTTTTCTGGGCGTTTACCTTCTCGTGTTATGTCCTCAGAACTTCTATTTTAATATATAAAAAAAAGAAACTTGTAATTATGCTAGTATGCTATGTTAAACTACACAATCAAATATTTTAAAGTAGTTTAAATTTATGTATTATTTTGTGAAATTCAAAACATTTTTACCTGCTAATAATATATATAAATAAACCTCACCTGAGTAATTTTGTCCCTTTCACCCCACAAGCACCTTAAAATTTTACGTCCCCCATACTTCCACCATAAGCCGTTTGTAATGTAGCTTTCAAGTTGATGTGTAAATTTTTCACGGCGCCTCCTAGCCTCATCTCCTCTATGTTGCCGACTCATATCAATTTAGGATTTATGAAAATTTACTAGACATTTTCATTTGAGAGTGAATGGAGTAATGTCTTCAGGGTATTTATTTGTACCTTCCTAACTTTTTTATTCTTTACAGGATCTCATTAAATTCTATATTTGTGAAAATTAAAACAATTTTCACGCTTTTTATGCTTGATAAGTCTTTATTCGACCACAATCTCACCTGATGTAAAGTGACGATGTGGTCAGTCTAAGATGGGACATGAAGACCTAGAAGGTAGATGGCTTCTTCGGGCCACATTACGAAACAGGAAAAAATCGCATATCGCATTCATATTTTTTATAGAATTAAATGTATAGTCACAGAATAATATATAGAAATTTATAAATTAAATAAATTTAAACAGTCATAACGATACCTACGAAATGGTTGTACTTTATGAATACTACTCGTAAGCTCATTAATTAAACCAAACCTTATGATTCTCACTGAAAAATAGTAATTACAGTTTTTTTTTAAGACAAACATTGTATAATAGTAGATATTTTATAAAGTTCGTTACAATGTGTACAAATAATATTTAAACCTTATAGAATTTAGTATACAACCTTGTTTCGAGGGAGTACTGAAGTTGATTTTCAAGTTTTTTTTCAGTTTAAAACGTTTATTTAGTTTATTTGGTGGTCAGAAGCATTTTTACTTTAAAATATCATAGAATAATAAATGTTTATTCTATTTTACAATGCGAATGACGCAGTAGCCGCATCTCGCAAGCAAAGGTCACCACGGAAGACCAGCGCAATGACAGAGTAATGGTTGCCGTTTTTGTCATTTTAAAGTTTTGATTTTCTCGCATATAATTTTAATTACGTGATTTAATCTTTAAGACAAAATAAACGTTTTTTATATTTTATCTTTTAATCAATGTATTTTACTTCATACTAGGAACTAAGCAAAATTCCTTATTTAACTTATCCTGCAACATCATACAGGGTGTCCGTTTTTCAGCAGGATAAAGGATAAAGCGGACGGGATGCCCATAAATTTGGAGGAGCGGAACCTTGTTCACGTCACTTTCAAATAAAGTTGTTGGTGCTTTAAATAAGGCCTACGTAGGATGTAGGTGAGGAGCTGGTTGTAGAAATTAAATCATATCTAATATATAAAATTCTTCTGTACGGGGTGCGTAATCGAACTCCTCCGAAACGGCTTGACCGATCCTCATGAAATTTTGTGAGCATGTTGAGTAGGTCTGAGAATCGGCCAACATCTATTTAAAAAAAAAAAAAAATTTGCATGACTACGTTTAGTTGGGTCAGCTAGTATAATATATAAGTATATAATTCTTATGTGAGTGTGTATGTCACTGAACTTCTCTCAAACGACTGGACCGATTTTGATGAATTTTTTTGTGTGTGTTCAAGGGGATCTGGGAATGGTTTAGATTTACAATACGGTCAACTGAATATTGTTTTTTGAGACGTGGGACAGGACAACGTCTGTCGGGTCGACTAGTATATAATTAAATATATATATAGAAAGTTTTTCATGATTAAGACGTCTACTAATATTATAAGTTATGTATGGTCGTTAATAGTAATTAATTAATAATAAAATTTATCGTCACGTGTAAGTAGACTTACTACGCTGCGCTTAATATGATGTGGACCTCAACTTAATGTATTTTTTTTTATTTGTTATGTTGTCCGAAGTAAACGAATTTTATTGATTTTATATATTTCTTTTCTTACCGCGCCGCCATCTTCATTCCACAACTTTTCTATTCTACGTCCTTTACATGACCACTGCCACTTTTTTGATTTCTCTGATGAATTTGAGAGAGAGAGAGAGAAAACATTTATTGACAATTTGCCATTATTTTGGCATTTTAGTGATCTAATGCTCAGCCACGCCCGTGACCCGTATTTTACGTATCTCTTTATTGATAATTAGATCCGTAAAAAACCCTTAGCATATCTCACTCCACAGTTTTCTGTAGTGAAGCCCCGATCCGAAGTAATGAGCTAACTATTATATACTAATACTAGCTGACCCGGTGAACTTCGTATCACCTAGTTCGTAAGGGGTTGATTGTAGGTGGGTGAACATTTAGGGTTGTATGTATTATTGTATGCTGTATCATAAAAAAAATAATAAAATATAAAATTTAGGGGTGGACCATCATTTAGGGGGATTAAAAATTAGATGTTGTCTGATTCTCCAACCTGGCCGATATGTATGCTTCGGATGATGAAAATCGGTCTAGCCGTTCCGGAGGAGTTAGAATACAAACACCGTAACACGAGAATTTTATATATTAGATTATAAAGAGACTAGTAGTGCCCCGCGATGTTTACCGCGGAATGTACACTTTCCCGCAGTTTAAAGTAGCCTATGTCCTTTCTGAGGCTCTAGAGATTCTGTGTACCAAATTTCATTCAAATCGGTTCAGTAGTTTTCGCGTGAAAGCGTTACAAACAAACTTACATTCACATCTATAATATTATTAGGAATTAGGAATATTAGGAATTAGGATTAGGATAGAATTAGGATTAGAATAAAGTTAGTGATTTTGTGAAAAAAATTTGTGTCATTTTATTATTGTCATTTTCATTTAATCTCAGGATCAACAAAACTGATTTCAATCAAATTTAGTACACAGGTTCTCAAAGCTAGAGAAATGAATAAATTAAATAAATATAAATATTTCCGGACAATCTACACAACAACATCTAGCCCCGTGGTAAGCTCAAAGCTTGTGTTACGGGTACTAGATATCTGATATACTTAATATAATATACATACATATATAGATATTTTTATTATACATATTAAACACCCAGACCAAGGAGAAAAGTGCTTGCAGAACATACAAACAATTTTACCCTCGGCGGGAATCGAACCCGCTACCTCTTGCTCTGCAAGCGGACATTCGCCCACCGCGCCACCGAGGCAGACAAAAATTAAATGCGGGTAACACACTGCGGGGTACTGCTAGTCTCTTACATTCTGATAAAGATACTTTTATAATTTATCTATTCCTCGACTAAATAAGACTCCGTTGTAACAGTAATAAAATGGCACCCAAGCTCTCTGTCTATTCCTAAAGATGCATACACTTTGACGAGTGTTTATACCTCAGCATATTTTACAGCTCCAGTCGTGAGAAAAACGAGGTATTATGATAAATCAACGTGTTTCACCTTTATTAATGTCGACACGACTTGGAAATAGGTTCAAGGGTTATTCTCGTGAAATAAGGATCGCAGGAAGGCTCCAAGTAATGTTGTGAATATTCTTGTGGAGTGAGATGTATTCGCATGCTAGCTCGGAGTATTCGTGTAGCGAGCTCTTGTGATTACTGGATCACGTAGTTATAGAATAAAATATTACTTTTTAAATGATCATGGTTTTAAACAAAAATATGACTTAAAACGGGTAACACCATGATTTGACGGTTTTTGAGTTTTCCGATATTTCGACGCTGTTGCTAGCGCCATGATCGCAGAAACAACCTCGAAACGAGTCGAAATATCTCAAAAACCGTCAAATCATGGTATGTTACGCGTTTTAAGTCATAATATAGAAGACAGTACCTAGTAAAGCAGTTTTGTAAAAGAGGGCTTCTGATAAATCTCTCCAGATGTCCAATTGTTTGGATTGCAAGCGGTCTACACCAATGAACTCGAAAGCAAATAATAAAAACTTTTGAGTTGGCCTCAGACTGGCATTTTCATGACGTATTTTACGCAGTAAGGAGTTGCTTACAGATCTCCTCAATAAATTACTTTATAAAATTCAAATACATTCAAGTAAAATATGGAATTCCCACATGCAACCTCAGAAACATTACCACTATTATTATTATACATAGGCAAACATAATAAATTTCAACATCTCTTAAAAACAAACTAAAATTTTAAACCATTTATTGAAAAGACAACCAAACAAAACCCACATCACTTGTTGATCAAACTAATCCTTTTGAATCCAGCTTAATAACGTCAAAATAGGCATTGACAGGCGAACAAAGCTGTAAGCTGTATCTCAGGTCGAGGTAAGCCGGCGGCGGCGGCTAGCTCATTAATAGGGATAAAAAGGACATCTTGAGTTCCATTGAATCCCTTGACAAAATGTTTGACATGTCAATGCTGTAGGGCTGCTACTTGTTTAATAGAATATTATTGAGGTTATGGAGGTTTTGTCAGTTCACGTCCGTAAGTGGTAACCCTCTGAATCCTTACACGTGACCTCCGGGTAGTGCTAAGAACAGTCTCTGGTGGTAGGCTTCGGCCGCGGCTTGTCACCACCCTCCGGGCTGGGCCAGTGCGTGAAGCGATTTTTTCGTGTTTCGTAATGTGGTCCGGAGAAGCCATCTTCTAGGCCTTCATGTCCCATCTTAGACCACATCGTCACTTTACATCAGGTGAGATTGTGGTCAAATGAAGGCTTATACAGCATAAAAAAAAATATACAAAAATGTATAAACGCAGCAGCAATAATGAGGCAGTACTTTTATTTGTTGAAAAAAAGCTGTGTTGGCTAAGTGGGATCACACTCGACTTTCATTCCGAACGTCGTCGGTTTTTTCTTTTTGAAGAATGTGTGTGTGTTTTAAAACATTTGCTTTAACGGTGAAGGCAAAGTGAAGGTGAAGGAAACCGGCATGTTCTCAACTTTAAACAGTTTGAAGGACATGTGACATTAATTGACCCGCACTTGGCCAGCGTGGTGAAAAAAGGCCTCATCACTCGCGTGAAGAGAGAAGTCCCTGTGTCCCAGCAGTGGGAACTTTAATAGGGTGATGATGATGATTTTTTTACTGCTTATAAGTTTAATAACAGGTACAGGTAAACCTGCAACTATGATGTGCAGATGTTTGACAGTGGCTCAGTCAGTTTTCAATAGTCAACATTAAAATTTAATTTATTTGTTATCAGTACAAATTGTAACATTTACATATGAATATTTAATTATACTACATATAAAACCAGAATGGATTATATAACACAGGAGGTGTCATGACTATTAAAGAAGTTAATACTTAGGTATGTGAGAGTCAGAGTTATAATAAAAAACGAAATGTGTCCTTTGACTTCGACTACATAAATTCGCGTCGTTTATCGTGAACCTGTAGAAATAGAATACGTTTTATCGGTACTAAGAAAGAAAATTTCAAGAATACTAGAATCTAGATCTATTTATGTATTCCTCGAACAGGACAAAGTTTGTCCGTAATGAACTCATTTTATAATTATCAGCTGTATCACTGCTGATATACTATAGCTGATAATTATAAAATGAGGTCATAATCCATCTTGCTACTGATTAATATTCAAACTTAATACTGACCTACATAATATTATGCGCCATGTTATTGTTTCAATAGTTTTAAATTATTTCCATTGTTTAATTATATATATTTTTTTGTTATTATTCCTAATTATTATTTTTGTGACATAACATTTAATTATTTTAATTTTGACAAATGTAACTAATAATATTGCACGCTCATGAGGGCAGAATACATTGAAACTCTGAACATGTAACAACAATGTAACCACATGTATTTTATGCCATAAATATATTCTATTCTATTCTACTTCTGTATAATTGTCATATTGGGACATTGTTTACATGTTTAAAGATAGCCCATTCCTGATTTTATCAGGACTAACAAAATCATTTTCAAGAATACTTGTTTAGTGATAATGTGAAGAGAACAAAATTTACTTTCCTATTAATAATATTTAAAAAAAATTAGTAGAGAAGTAGCAACCCTAATCTTTGGGAATATAAAGTTACTGTCACATCGATAACTCTCAGACGGGCGATCATCTCAATCTCAACTAATTCCATTGTACATAGACTTTACGGTACACTTGATTTCTATTACACCCTAACAAAGGGAGAATTGCAATGTAAGCAGGTTAGGGCAGGTAACAGGCGCTGTTTCCTCCATTTACGTGGTCAGAGACGAAGGAAACAACGCTGCCGAGGGCCTAAGGTCTAAGGAGATTCGAGGCCCCACCCTCACCATCAGATATGCTGGCACAACTCTGTAAATCTCCATAGTCCTAATCCGAAACATCAAGAAGGTAGGTAGGTGATAATTAAAATTTATATCTGAAGTCTTTCATAGCTCACCTTCGAGCCTATCTGTTTCTATTCACGGGAGAAATGTTCAGACGAGATAAAATTGCAATGCACGTTATATTTTCTTAAAATCTTTTGTAATTTACTCGCGACTGAGCTCGATTTTGAGCAGGAGCATAGATATACATCATAAACGTTTATCCTTATTCACTGTATCTATTGCTAAATTAGCATTTGCGTTTTTTTCCCTTCTAGGTCTTCATGCCCCATCTTAGACCACATCGTCACTTTACATAAGGTGAGCTTGTGATCAAATAAAGGCTTATCTACATTAAAAAAAAACATATAAAAAGGCTTAGTTGAAAGTTTGATTTTAAAAAAAAATATATGTCTTACTTCTCAACTGCAATTTTCTTTCGCAACGGTAGCTCCAGCGTTTGACAAAATAGGTTGACTATTCATGTTAATTTCTGTCAACCTGGTACTCCCAAGCTTTACGTGTAAGCCGCACATTAGTCCATTGTGTGCAAATACAGTAAACACACTTGGGGCACGCTTGAATAACTTTCGCAATTTTAAGTCCCTCCTTGAATTTTTTGCAGGTAATCCGGAAGTTTTGCAATTTTGCTCGCAAGTAGCTTTAATTCTTTGTTCTTTTAGCGTGGGACAAAATGGCGGCACTAAAATGTACGGGACATTCAAATTCCGCAGTATGGGGCCACTTTATTATGCGACGGAGTAAGACTGATGATAAACTTTTAAGGTTATTCTTTTATGGCGAGAAAAAGTTATGATAATTTCCTCGCACATCTTTCTTGCAGATTTTGTGTATTTATCATCATTTAAGTCAGAGTGGTGTTAGAACTGTTTAAGCCGTGTTGGCTAAGTGGGAGATCACTCGATCTGCTGCGTGGGTTCAAACCTCGCCGCGCTCCTATAGATTTTACTTTTGTAAAAGCGTCAGATGACCAAAAACAAGATGAGTGCAATTAGCGTCCGATCGGAATAATTTATCAACTTTGATGGAGGATGATGTCCAGTAGTGGGTATAATAGCTAGAATGATGCTTATAATGAATTTGAACTAAAAATTGAATAGAATTTTTGAAGTTTTTGAATTGCTATTTATCATCGATATTTATCTTATACGTTTGCCCTTTTTCTAATTGGCGGAGATCTACGAGCAAAAACCAACCAGAATCGAAGATGAATTGTACAGTTCGCAAAATAACTCACCATTTATGAACTACAGTAAAAACTATTTTTACTTTTCTTTTTGTAACAACGTCCGGATGGATTTAGAAATGCTGGAACAAAATTAAATTCTGCAGCGGGAAAAAGAACAATTTGAATTATTATATGTTTTAGCTTGTTATTTTGCACTAAGATATTTCTTTATTTTAATTGCTTTTAGACAGTTTAAATTTTTTTGGTCCGTATTATGAGATAATGATATATTTAAAAATTATTTAAAGTGCCAGATTAATAAATAAATCGTTTTTGGACACTCGCACAACAATATTATAACCTCGTGGTAAGCTCTAAGCTTGTGTTACGGGTACAAGATTTCTAATATACTTTTTATAGTAGGCATACATAACTTTTTAAATTATCATGGTTTATAACAATATTATGAACCGTCATATCATGGTATGTTACCCGTTTTAAATCATAATATAGGCATACTTAATATAGAGATATTTTTTTATTCACATTTAACACCCAGACCAATGACAAAGTACTTGCAGAACATACATAAACTTGACCCTTCGGCGGGAATCGAACCCCGTTACCTCCTGCGCTGCAAGCGAACCTTCAAGGTTAAATACCAAGGTTATATCTTTACATTACTTTACCAAAACAGCCTATGTTTAGAAGTTGACATTTGTCGGCTGAAATTATGATGGAATTGTGTTGACTAGGTACTCATAATTTGGATTATTCTAAATTTAAAATTAAGAAAAACCCCCGATACCAATGCCTTTATTTCATTAAAAGTAAACACACCATAATATTTAGTAATGTGCACGCGATGCTCTTTCGTTTGATACCAATCGAGTATTTTTGCAGATTTTCGGTTTTCTTCCCCACTCTCACCTCCATAACTTTTAAACGGCTTAACCAATTTTCATGAAATATGTCTAAGAACACCTGGGCCAAAACTCACATTTCATACAAAAAAACTTAACTAAAATCGCTCAATCCGTTCGGGTGTTATGATGTCCCAGACAAACAGACAGACACGTCACGTCACGTCGGGGGTTAAAAATAAACACTATTATATGAAAATAAGTAAATTAAGAGTGTAGTCCCTCTTTACCAGCAATGGGAACGTTAATAGGGTGATGATGATGATGACAATATTATAATAATATTTCTTTGCCGACGGTACAGTGTGTTTTCATTTAAAGTAACATTAGTGCTCCTAATACGGGGTTAATTACGCCGTGACAGCCCGTCGGTGAAAAACTGCGGATATATCACCGATCGATACAGCGCGCGATATTTGTCGAAGATGTTGCTTCCTGATGTTAAATTATTATAAAACATTTACCCAAAATATTAAAAGGTTACCTGAAAGATATGAGATATATCGCTGATCGATACAGCGAGCGATAATTGGTTCAGAGAGCCTAATGATTTATAAAAAAAATGTTGCCTGGATGACATGGCTTTCCGCCCATTGCTATTGCAATGCACTTCACTAAGCCAAATTTATCTAAATTTATCTACTGTTAAGAAGGTTGTAAAATTATATTTTTACGTTATATTGGCGTTTCTAACAGCTGTTCTAATAAACTTCGAAAATAAAAACGTCAAATTGAAATAGTATTTACATATACATACATACATATATTGTACATTTTGTTTTGTATGTATACATTGTATATCGCACCTCCAGAATAAAAGTGACTCATCTCGAAAAATAGGGAAAATGAGTTAAATATTGAGAAAGACTCAGAAAAAAAAACTGCATCGGCTAGTGATTCAAAAAGTGCCACTTGTTGGTTAGAATGTGCAAAACATAATATGTGCGTCCCTTTCATTCCGGCGGTTTCGAATCCCTCCCCCGCGGAATACTGATCCTGTTCAGTATTGCGTCAGCCAAGATTGGAGTGAGTCGTCGCGCGTTTAGTATTGGAATGACCTAAAGCCCAATTCAACACTTTAGTACGCAACTATCAGGTAAGATTGTTATGAATTTTGAGTAATAAAGTGACCTCTTTGTTGTTTTGTGTCATTTTATTTCAATAAGCCTAGTTAATTTATGTGACCTAAATCAAATTATACCACGTTTATTACTATAATTATTCTTATTTTAATGACCGTTTAAACTTAAGGTCAGTTTTGATCTTAAACAGAGAGTAACGTTGTTGCCTTGATTGTGATTTTGTCTATTTATTATTAACTTGCCAAATATTTTCGAGAAATATTAAAGATAAAGTCAGTTTTGATTTTAAAGATAGGATAATATTATTGCCTTAGTTGTGTTTTCGTCTTTTTTTTATTAACTTGCCAAATCTTTTCCAGTATATTTTTATGGTGCTGTTGTTGATTAAAATTTATAATTATTTTCTGTTTAGGTTACAATCACTATGAGTAAAAGAGCTCAGTTAATACTGAACATGGTGGATACCAGTCGACAGAAAAATGTAAGTATACCTACTTAGGTAGGTTCTTTGTCAGCTATTCTTTTATAGTGAAGTAATAATCCCATTCATTTAAAACGGGATATTCACCATGATTTGATTATGGTAAATATCCCGTAAATTATTAGGAACGTTTACATTTGTACTTACATTCTCAGTTTCCTTAAGATTTATTTACAATTGCAATGCTTTAAATTATTATTTTTACAGAATAATTGTGACAATGATGAGAAACCTTCTAGTCCATCTATAATAGAAAACTCACCGGAAAAAGATATTTTGGACTACACACGAATTCTTCTGAAAGCAAAATCCCAAACAAATATGATACAGGTACTGAAAAAAACATACCTTAATCTTTTTATTATCTTGCACTAGCATTAATTTATCTTGTACTAATTAATTTCTTTGTTTATTTTAGTTGCCCATGGATAATAATATCCCGAGATCTGTGGATGAATTGATCAGAACAGATGAACCTACTACGTCTGGCCAAAGAACTGAATCTATCAGAAGATCGAGCTCATCAAGCAGTAGTAGTTCTTCTTCTTCGAGTTCTAGTTCGACAAGCTCGGATCCAAGTGAGTCTCGTTCGCGAAAAAAGTCTAATCCGAATTATACCGTTTCACCAATCAATACGGAAGAAAGTGATGTCGACTTGAGTGACACTGATCCCACTTATCAACATAATATCTCTGCAAACAGAAGACTTAGACATATTCCTAGTACTTCAGAATCAGACTCAACATGTTCTCCATCTCGATCGAATACTACCGAAGTTATGCAAAGTACCAGACCATCGAGAAAACGTAAAAGAAATCCGTCTCAATGGAAACAGAATAGGTCTAGATTACTTAAAAACTCTGGGAAAAGTTACGTTTCCCTTTCAAAATCAAAAAAAATATTTCCTGATCGGTCCTTGAAACCAGTGTGTCAATGCAGGTTGAAATGCTTCGCCAATTTACAAGACAAGGATAGGCAGGACTTGTTTGACAATTACTGGAAAATTGGTGACATTGACCTCCAACGTACCTATATTCGATCCTGTATGCTAGAAGTGAAACCAAAATACAAATATAGCAACGCTGAAAAACCAAGACAGTGTAACACTGCGTTTTACTTTACTGTTGATGGTAAAAAGATACGTGTATGTAAAAAGTATTTTCTCAATACTTTGGATGTGACAGACAGACTTGTACGGACAGTTAAGCAAAAAACAAACAGTCAGGGTTTTGTTGAAAAAGACATGAGAGGAAGGAGCGAAAATCCAAAGAAAACTGATACTGCTCTGATACAGGACATAAAGGACCACATTAATTCTATACCTAGAATTGAGTCACACTACCTGAGAACACAGACTAATAGGGAGTTCATTACAGACAGCAAATCTATTACAGATCTCTGGAATGATTTCAACAAACTCCAAAAGGAGAAAAATAGACCTGAGATTCTATATTGGCTGTATTTGAACACATTTAACATGGAATTTAATATCGGCTTCTTCCAACCAAAAAAAGACCGTTGTGAAATCTGTGTAGCTTATGAACTTGCCCCTCGAGAAAAGAAGTTGGACCTGAAAGCGAATTATGACCAGCATCTCCAGGAAAAAGAGCTTTGCCGTCAGCAAAAAACAAGAAACCGAGAGAATATCGACACAACACATATTTGTGCTGTGTTTGATCTACAATCTGTTATGTTATGTCCAAGTCCATCTTATTTTTACTACTGTAGTAAAATTAATTGCCTAAACTTCACTATAACCGAGTTGAATAAAAAAGACAACAACCAGGAAAATAAAGCTGCTTATGGCAATGTTTTCTGCAGGCAATGTTGTCTATGTCTATGTCTATTCTGTTACTTCTGGGACGAATCGGAAGGTAACAGAGGAGCAAATGAGATAGGCTCCTGTATTTATGACTATTTAACACATCTTAGTCAAAAACACCCCAATGAAAATAGTATTTACATATACATACATACATATATTGTACATTTTGTTTTGTATGTATACATTGTATATATACACAGAAACATAACTTACCACTGTCTATTTTTTTTATTACCAACTCAAAACACCGTTCGTGCTATTGAAATTCATAGAAAAATCCTAAGTCATTCCATATAAGGCCCCGTTCCCACTTAACCCAGTTCCGCGCGGTGTAATTACTGTCATCTCGCTCTCAAGGCTTCAAGGGAAATTAAAAAAACGCTGTCAAACGCCGAGTCACGATTCGCCGCAAATTGCCTCAAATTGCGGAGAATATGTTTGACGGTGATATGTTAACGCAACCTACTTAGATGGAACAAGTGTGATAATTTATCGCATAATTGTGGAGTGATTTTAGAATCGGTTGCGTTATTTTTTAATTTGTATAATAAGCCCTGTAATATAGAATCTGCTTATTTTTGGTATTATTGTAATATTCAAGAATCCGTGTTATACAATTCTTCATAATTTATACAAAATCAAATGACATTTAAAAAAATTAACAATATCATAGAAGCATATAGAAACAAAAATTAAATAAATAAATAATTCAACATCTCGGAAGTTTTTATTTAATTCTGGAATGATTTACACACAGCTTACTTTATATAACAAAATCAACACCTCGAAGGTTTTTATCTCCCTCTGTTATAGTAAACATAATACCTTCAGCAGTAATGCAAAGCCGTATAGCTATTCCCCGACCCCACCTGATAGTAACCGCGGGCACTCGCGCCCAGCATTACTGCGGCATTATGCCAGCACTTTATGCTACTTACCGAAGAAATTGGCGGCGATTTGCCGGTAACGAGATTGGTATGCTTTTAGTTGCTGGCCTTAGTAGAGGTAGTTTATGAAGTGATTTTCTATGGTTTTAGGATCTGCTGAACTGGTTTTGAAAATAATTTCACTGTTATATTATAATCAAGTAAAATTGGGAGGGGAAAAGAAAAATAGATGTGTTTTATTATAAACCCTTGTATTACGAGAAACATCGTGAGGAAACCGGCATGTTCCGAGAACTTTAGAAAAAGTTTGAAGGACATAATGACATTCACCAACCCGCACTTGGCCAGCGTGGTGAATTAAGGCCTAATCTCTCTCACCAAGGGAGAAGTCCCTGTGTCCCAGCAGTGGGAACGTTAATAGGGTGATGATAATGATTGGTAAATAAATATTTTTTGTTTTTTTTTTGTAGTTCCTTGTGATTAAGTCATAAGGT
The DNA here is from genome assembly GCA_929108375.1 of Gymnoscelis rufifasciata. Lineage (NCBI taxonomy): Eukaryota > Metazoa > Arthropoda > Insecta > Lepidoptera > Geometridae > Gymnoscelis > Gymnoscelis rufifasciata. The sequence continues at coordinate 1,042,027 of OV815302.1, read as the reverse complement.
CTATAATGCCGTTACTGCGAAGGGCCACATCCATAATTTGTATGGTACATGATATAACCCAACAATAGCTTTAGTTCGACGCGTCCAGATCGTTAATGAGATAACGCCCATGTCGTAGACTGATGTGAACACGGCTTTATGGTACTGACAGCAGAGAAATTATCATAAACAATATATTTTTTACAGATATAATTATTTTTCCTAATGCAGGATTGGAACGAGAATAAAAGGGTATGTAGTTTTATTGAACATAAAAATAAGAAAAAACTGACCACAAATAAAGGTACTCAGAAAGTAGTAGACATTAATTTGTCCGCTTTGTTAAAACTAAAATGAATTTTTTTAAATTTATTTGATTATTTAATAAAACGGTGACAATACTTTACAAGCCAAAAAGTCCCATGATAATTCAGGAATTGAATTTACACGTAGAAAGTAAGTAACTTTCTACGTTTAGGATATTTTAATCATTATATACTGATTAGAAATTAATTGATTTATATTGTTAGAAAAGTAATTGAAATTCTATTTTTCATGCCTAAGGTAAGGTAATTTAATATTATAATACAACCATTATGGTTGTATTATAATATTGGTTAATTTACACTATGATAGTGTAAATTAACCAATTTTTATTATATTTTATTCAATTAACCTTACATCATCATGTTATTTAAAATAATAAAACATTATTTTCTTCGGATATCCGTTTAGTCCTTCATTCACCAACCGTACCAGAGGTCAAGCCTCGTCTATCTTTTTTCTCTTTTGCCCATTAGTTTCTTAATTAATATCCCTCAGAGAAGTGTGAGCGGGACAGAATCAATCATAATCACCTGTTGTAAAATATTTTAATTTAAGATGAAATCCCTGTGAAAGAGCTTTTCGTCTTGATTGTACGTGGGTGGGTCTATGGACTTACTTCAAGTTTTATAATTGTTAGGATTTAAATTGGTATGTCTTGGTGAGCCTATAAATATAGTTATCAAACGATTAAGCAATTATTATGAGTGAAACTTTTAACTAAAAAAAAAGTTTTTAAAAATAACTTTTTTTTTATTAGTTATTTAGTTACGCTACTAAAACCTGAAATCTGAATTGAAAATTTGTGCTACTACGAAACTGGTCACAGAAATTAAGTTCTGATGAATCTAATAAGAAGACACTAAACAACAATATATTCCCCTCCTCATCCCTCCTCTTCACCCTATTAACGTTCCCACTGCTGGGACACAGGGACTTCTCTCTTGGAGAACGATTAGGCCTTCATTCACCACGCTGGCCAAGTGCGAGTGAATGTCACATGTCCTTAAAACTCTTTAAAGTTCTCAGAACATGCCGGTTACCTTACGATGTTGCCATCATCGTTGAAACACGTGTTTTAAAGCACACATACATTTTTCAAGCAGAAAAATCCAGAGGTGCGTGGCGGGGTTTTGAACACACAACCTTCGGAATGAAAGTCAAGTGTGCTCCCACTTAGCCAACACGGCTTTTAACAATATATTAAAAGCTGTTAATTTGAACATTTTTAAAACAACGAATATTTATTTTTTGTTCACCTCATAAAAGCACGTAACACAAAACGACTAATAAATGTTAATGCCCAAAAACCGCACTAATAGCCTTTTAAAACCAGTTATAGTAACGCTTATGCAGTTTACGATAGGATCACATTAAACCGTTTTGCTTTTGCAACCGTTAGTGTTAATAAAACGTTTTGCCGTAAAAGCGTTTTTACAGCAAACTTCGCAAAAAGCCTTTTTGACCTTTTTAATATTTTAAGCAAATACAAGTTTTGAATATGCATTTATTCTTCTATATAACAATGAAATAGTTTTTTGAATCGCACCGTATCGTAGTCCCTGAGATTAGCGAGTTCGAACAAACAATCGTACAAACCGACCCTTCAGCTTATAATATCGGGATAGATTTTCATAATTTTAAGATGATTCTTAATGATATAAGATACAAGATACAAAATTATTTATTTCCATTGTTTGGTTTCACAAAACTTAGACACGTCAAAAATAAAATACAAGGAAACAAAAAAAAAATATCATAGTGCTTAAAGATAAATAGGAAATAAATTTATAGTATCTGGTCGCTTCGCTTTTTTTACACTAGAGCAAAGAAGCGATTAGAAACTCTAGCTCATTTTTGTATTGAAACCTAGCAATCATTATTTGTTTGTCTTGTTTTTGATTTTGTGTTGGAGCAGATTCAGATATAATGATAAACCTCACTTTTTGGGTTGAACTACTTAATTTTTTTTTCGACGTATGTGTCTTGATCTTTTTAACCCCCGACAAAAAAGAGGGGTGTTATAAGTTTGACGTGTCTGTCTGTCTGGGACATCATTATGTGCTATGATAGCTCCCGAACGGATGGTGCGATTTCAATTAAGTTTTTGTATGGAAGGTGAGTTTCGCGTGTGTGTTTATGCAATTTTACATAAACACACACGCGAAACTCACCTTCCATAATAAATTTTAGCAATGTTTGATAAAAATCGATTGACCCGTTTAAAAGATATGAGGGTAAAAGTGGGGAAGAAAAACCGAAATCTGCAAATATACTCGAGTCGGGTCTCAATTGAAAGCGCATCGCGTGCACATTACAAAATAGTATGACTTTACTTTACAGAATAATGCATATATACACTTTTAGATTATTATTCAACAAGGTAAATGAAATGCTAAATTATACTAGCTAGGTATTTAATTTACCAAGAAACGATACTGGATCTTGTGTCTTAAAACCTTTCATTTTTGATGCGATGACTAATAAGCAGACAAAATAATTATGAGATACGATGGTGTTTAACATAAATATTCATCAAGATAAAATATTTAATAATGTTTAACTCGATTATTGATAATGGTTCCGTAGGTCGAAATAAATTAAATGTCATCAGCTATAATTGAAACGTATTGTTGTTGAAAATAACTTAATCGAAATTAATATTGTGATCAAATCAATTATTTTCCAGGAATGCACTTTATTTTAATTATGATTACTAATAATTATATTCAAATGCATCACTCAAATAATGTAAGTTTTGATAGTATTTTAGTTTAATTAAATATTTCCTGATTTATTAATTATGTATTATGAATTAATAAGAGAAGGAAATGAAACTATTTACGGTTTCTACATATCGCATTCGAAATTAATTTAGTCTGTTAACAATTATTCTAATCTAATTTGATAGCAATTAAATTATTTATTTTATTAAATGTTAGATAAGATGATAATAGTTTCATCTTATGTTAAGTGAAGATGCGGTGAGTTTCGTCATGAAGATCCAGAATATTAAATAAGGTTATTTACTGTTTTCTTGTTTAATTTATTTATAAGTTGTAATTTTTTTTAAAATTCAATAAATAAATTACAAGATCCGTATATTAATAATTTAACGAAAATGTGGGCGCGGATCGCAATACTAGTTGCGGTACCCAAATGTATCATGAATCACGAAACACTTCGGGTCATGTGAAATCATCCATCAAATTGACGGACAGATTCTAAAATCTATGTATAATTAAATTTTATACGTAATGCTTCTCAGAATGCAAAGCGAAAAGTTATTTAAAATTCATAAAATAGTTTTTTTTAGAGCTTGTAGAACTTACATCAACTGTTTTTTTTTAACCCCCGACCAAAAAAGAGGGTGTTATAAGTTTGACGTGTCTGTCTGTCTGTCTGTGGCATCAAAGCTCCCGAACGGATGGAGCGATTTCAATCTAGTTTTTTGTATAAAAGGTGAGTTTGGCTCGGGTGTTCATAGACATGTTTCATGAAAATCGGTTGAGCTGTTAAAAAGTTATGGGGTTGAGAGTGGGGAAGGAAAACAGAAAATCTGCAAATATACTAGTGTGTCTGTGTCTGTGTGGTATCAAATGAGAGCGCTTCGCGTCCACGTTACATAATATTATGTTGTTTTACATTTAAGGAAATAAAGGCATTGTTCAAATCGGGGGTTTTTCTTAAACTTTAAATTTAGAATTATTCTGTAATGAAATAAGCTCTAACGTTAATGATAAAGATCATTTATTTGCAAATATATGTGTAAATGTATGGTTTACAGTTAAATATGTGTGTCGGTATCAACATGTTTTACAAATTATGAGAAATGGCATGCAAGTCAATAAAATATAACCAAATAAGTTTTTAAATTAATGTCAAAATATAAGTCGAATATCGATCAAGAAATTATACAATAATTTATACCTGTTAGTCCAAAGTCAAAATTTATCATTTTAAAAGTCGTCAATTATAATAATAACAGTTGTCAATTTGTATCTAGTATTATTATATTAAACTAGTAGTGCCCGCGTTATAATTGATTTCCCGCGGAATTCAATTTTACCGCGGTAAAAAATAGCCTAAGTCCTTCAGGCTCTAGAGAATCTGTCAACCAAATTTTGACAATGGACCAGACAGAGTTACTTTCGCATTTATATTTTTAGTATGGATATGAGTGTAATAAGTTTAAAATGATGTTAATTCTCGAGGAAATTATCAAGTATATTTCGATCTCAAAGAACATTACGAGGGTTTGGATACTATTAGTGGGACGGAGCAGATGGCAATGCTCTTTCCGTTTCCGTAAATCTTGTATTCCAAGAAACGATATTGTGTACTGAATAAAACTAAATAATTATTTCCGCGCAATTCACACAACAACATCTAGCCCCGTGGTAAGCTCTAAACTTTTGTTACTTGTACTAGACATCTGATAGAATTAATATAATAGACATACATATGAATAGATATTTTGTTATACATATTAAACACCCAGACCAGGAAGAAAAGTTCTAGCAGAACATACAAACACTTGACTCATATATGAACTATGAACTAACTATAATTATATAATTAGACTTGGTAAAGCCGCGTGTTTACGAAGAACCACTTTCAACCGAAACAACTGGAAATCTTTGAGGAAGGCTTATGACCAGCAGTGTTCTATAGAAATTATGATGATGATAACATTAACTTCTTTAACACCTCTGTAAATGTTAAGATAAAAGTTGTTGCTCTTGATATTTTAACATGAATAAAGCATATCATGTTTTTTATAATTATTCATGTCTTGTAAGACAACTATAATAACGTAAACTTTAAAAATAATTTAGTTCGTTTCGACCTCTCCAGACTGTTTCAAGCCGTGATAACGATCATGGTACAAGATAATATGATTATTATGATAATGGACAGCCGAGATTAATCACTGGTTTGAACTAAACGACGGGTAAAATAGCCTTAGAATGATTGATGGATGGGAACTCGTGATAGACCCGACCGGAAGTTACCTGCATTCATGCTTAGTGACTATAATTGTAAAAAATAATAATTCGAGGTTAATATATTTAATTACTAGCTGGCCAGTTCCTTTGCACGGATGCATAGACCTACCTTTTCAATCTCTCTACCTATTGCATTAACCCTCTCCTTTTTCATAGTTGTTTTATTTTTAGATTTTCAAAAAACATTAAACTGATGTCATAGATTTTCATCATCATCATCATTTCAGCCATTAGACGCCCACTGCTGGACATAAGCCTCCCTCAAAGACGACCAATTATTCCGATCGGTCGCCACTTGCATCCACCGTGAGACAAGACGAACATGGACAAGACGAAGGTCATGTCAAATGTCCATGTTGTGCCCGCCCCCATTTTGGTTGAGAATTCGGTTCTCGAAGTTGTTGACGCGTATGTGTACCTAGGACAGACGGTCCAATTAGGTAGGTCCAACTTCGAGAAAGAGGTCTCTCGCCGAATCCAGCTCGGATGGGCAGCGTTCGGAAAACTACGCCACGTCTTTTCGTCAAAAATACCGCAGTGCCTCAAGTCAAAAGTCTTCAATAAGTGTGTGTTGCCAGTGATGACTTACGGATCCAAAACTACACTATTGGTCACTATTGGTCAGAGTCGCTCAAAGAGCTATGGAAAGGGCTATGCTCGGGGTTTCTCTACGGGATCGAATCAGAAATGAGGAGATCCGTAGAAGAATGAGGGTCACCGACATAGCCAAACGAATTAGCTCTTTGAGATGGCAGTGGGCAAGCCACATAGCTCGTAGAACAGATGGCCGTTGAGGCCGAAAGGTTCTCGAATGGAGGCCGCGGATTGGTAAGCGCAGCGTCGGACGCCCACCAAGAAGATGGGCAGATGACTTGGTCAAACTTGCTGGTCATAGATTTTGCTGTAACTAAAATACTAAAACAGTAGTTAATTATTTTATTGTGAATATTAATCGGAATATTATGACTCTGAGACAATATTAAACTACCACAAAAAAAATCTTAAACGTTGTCATAACCACTGTCTGTAAAACAAGTCTCAAATGCCTTAATTTTATGTAAATTTGATCAAAACAGTAGCTGATGAACATTCCATACGATAATTCGGTGAACTGAGCACATAATGACACGGCAGGTGGAGACAGACGACATCTCGTAAGCGACCATTGACGAAAGTAATGACGGTTTTTATGTACCGAAATGAACCTTTGGCCCCTACTATAGTTGAATATGTCTCGAACGAATTCATTTCTTTTCCTCTATTTTGATATAACTAAATTTGGTGAAAACTTTGGCGATTTGCTTACAGATGGTTACAATGTTATGAAAGGCTGTGAGTGAGGTTGATCCGTCACGCTTTGAAGTGAAAGGCTCGTTCAGGTGAACTCAGGACCGGTGAATGACCGAGTGAAAAAAATAAAGTCAGCTATTAATTTTTCGCTGCTGTGTCGCTATGGATTTTTTATTTGTAGCATATAATACATATTTATTAATCACAGCGTAGAATATTTTGTTTTCTGCTATGACCTTATTTTACCGAATTTCTTTGTCTTATTTGAAAATAAAGAAAATCTTAAATAAAAAAACCAAAAACTCGTGTGGCACTCTAGTACCATGGACGTTAGTCGGCATAAAGTTTTGTGGCACTACAGTACCACTGGACGTTCAAGTGGATAAACAATAAACAGCCTATAAAGCAAGTTTCACACCTTATTATTTATTTGTTTTGCAAAATTATCTCAACAATAATTGATGGTCATTGCTGATAAAAAGAACCTGTGTCCCTAACAAACTTGAATGTCTCCAAATATTTCTGATCTGTGTTTTAATAAAATCACAGTATTAGGTATCTTACAATTATTTACTAAGAACTACTTTAAAGTATTAGTAAAGTGGGAAACTTGAGCTCAAAAGGGGATTTAAAGAGGAAACCGCGGATCGGCACATAAAAGTTCTCACGTATATAATTTTATCAACAAGATTACTGAACATAATCTAGGGAAATTGGAACTTACCAAATAGATAAATAAAAATGTATTTGAGAGAGAGAGAGAGAAAACATTTATTTGAACTAAATATATATTGTAATGGGATTTATATATTTTAAATAGCCTATTACGTCCCACAGCTGGGCAAAGGCTTCTCTTATTCTACCAAGTGTCCCAGTCCTGAGCGATAATATTTTTTATTCTTTTTACAAAATAAAACAATATAATATGAATACTCTTTCTTCTATAAAAAATCAGGGGATTGAGAAAATATTTTTAATGGCATACTGTTTTTACAAACACCAAAATATCTTAGACACAGATGTCCAACGCCTGAAAGTGCTCATCATTTCTAATCTCGATCATCTCTCACAATTCACTCAGAAAATACGCTGCTACTAAATAGTTCTTGTAACTTTCGAGAACCAAAAGTAGGGAGAATGACCGAGCTATATAATTTATAATGTTTGCCACCGTATGATTGCAGACCACTGCACTGTGTTTAGTGGACGTCGGTATAAAGACAAATTGGTACTAACAATATATTGACTGGTATTATTTAGGTATTTTGGTGTTGTGAGAATATTGTGTAAAACGGTTATGGAAAATTATACTCTTTGGTTTTGGAACGATTGATGCATTTTTTGTTCGTTTTAATAATATGCTAATTTTAATAAGGCTTTTATTTTCATCAGTCCTAGATATCTATCATGTTTGTGCGCTGTCATCCTCGCTCGGCAGGCGGGTTAGTGAGCACAGTATTTGATGTTGTGTTAAAATAAGACTTTGCTTGCCACTTCCGGTGAGTTTGTCTTAGCCGATTTACACGGCACTCACAAGTAGGGATTTTAACGCCGCAGGCTACAAAAGTTTAACAAGGAATAAAATAAGCAGCATATTATGTCTATTTATATCACTTAATAAAATGTAAATATACCTACCAACTTAATCAAAAAGAAGGTTAATCTAGCCGGATTTCTTTTAGAAGTTTTGAACCTATTTGCTTGCCACTTGCTTGCTTTTTTTGTAGAATAAGCAACCATATTCTACAAAAAAAAAACAACTTCAATTGCTCTGAATCATAATCATACAAAAATGTTCGTCTTTCACACCATTTTCGCCACATTCACGGTCCTGAATCGTATTGTTTATTTAAACCTTAGACCAATGGACCGTGAAAACGAGACTTCACAAGCGCCAGTGATGCATTCACAAGATCGCCAACAATCGGATCGACAGCTCAATCGAATAATCGAGTACTACACCTCGTTTCACTTCACTATCCAAGTATCCGCCGTCGACTCTTTTGATCCCGATTCGAATTTGAAAAGAAATATGGAATGTTGGTTTAATATACAACTATTACCTATAGATTTTGCAGTGCTTATAAACTGACTACTAAAGCACTCCTATTTACGTTTCTACTGCTAGAACGTAGTGACTTATCTCTTGATGAGATAGATTAGGCCTTAATTCACCACGCTGGCGAACTGCACGTCACATGTCTTTCAAACTCTTGGAAGTTCACATTATATTACAATGTTATGCATTTACATAATTAACATTTACAAAAAATGTAAATTTTAGCACATGTTTAAAGTGCCTAGAATTTGTTCAAAAAGAAATATCCAGAAGCGCGGTGTTTGAAATAAATTATATTACATTCATATTTTCTGCATTACAGTTCTCCATTCCCTACGGTTTGCTGTAAGAAAAATTTAATAGCTCGCCTTTGTACATACATGACCTATGTTATAACTAAAATTTTTATTTGTTTTTGTGTGCAATAAAGAATTTATGAAAGACGGAGTGTTCTCCCACTTAGTCGATACGGCTGCATAGTATTTATATGCGAACAATTTCCCCCATGCAATTGACAACGGATAAACCATATGGCACTATAGCTGATGCATTTCAGCCCTCACAACTACATGATCGTCGAAAGTGGGTTAAGAAGTAAGCCTGTATGGAAACGCGTAAAAGCCTTCGCAGGCACGCGACAGGGCCACGCGAGGCGGGCTTGTTGCGAGTAATCTCTGACTAATCTTCATATTCGACACATTTTGTAGGTACACTTCACCGCCGATTTACATTGCTAACATTGACTGACTCAGTGGCGCGGTGGGCGAAAGTTCGCTTGCGGCGCAAGAGGTAGCGGACTCGATTCCTGCTGCGGGGCCAAGTGTTTGTCTACATTCTTGCAGACACAGCACATGCTGAGTGTCGACCCACTTGTGTATTTTAATCTTAGTTCATCTTAATATATATAAATCTCGTGTCACAATGTTTGTCCTCAATGGACTCCTAAACCACTTAACCGATTATAATAAAATTCGCACACCATGCGCAGTTCGATCCAACTTGTGAGATAGGATGGTTTTTACGGCGAGGAAAATTCGAAAATGTTCCGGGAAAATTTTATACCCGTGCGACGCCGGGGCGGGCCGCTAGTTGTGTTATATTTTAAGTTAAGTTATCTTTAGGTACACCAACAAATATTTTTCTTTCTTCTTTGTTTCTTTCTTTCAATAATACGTTATGTTAATAGCTATATCACATGTCACACTTTGTCACATGTGACTGATTTTACTCGGAGACGGTGAAACAGACCCAATATAAAATTGTAATGTTTTTTTCATAAAATAATTCTATTAATATGATTTTGCGTAAGAAGCCCTGACCGTAAATGCAGATAACTATAGCTCGTATATATTTTCTATGCAATTACGAAACAGCGCACTGCTCCACATTAACGCTAAATAATTTTAATTAATTCCAAGCATCAGCCTTTTGTTTATCATTTTGTGGTTTGCTTTTTGCAGAGAAATTTACTGCAACCGAACGTATGTTTTGGATTTGTTCTTATTAATTCTAGCATAGCGTTTTAATTTATTACAATAAAGCTGTCCACACGCGGCTTCGTCCGCGTTATAATAAATATTCGGTAAAAAGTAGCATCTGATATGTCTGGTATACATATTAAGGATCGCGAGCCTTAAGTGGAAGGCGGAATGAAGACCGATCGACCAGGGCGATAACAGAATGGTGGCCAAGTGGGGGCCAAGCGTCGTCGCGGCAGACCACCTACCCGATGGGGCGACGACATCGTCGGGCTAGTAGGAAGGCACTGGTGGAGGCTCGCACAGGACCGCAGAATCTGGCGTGATGAAGACGAGGCCTTTACTCAGCAGTGGGTGTAAACAGGCTGTTAGATAGATAGATAGATAAATATTAAGTTGAAAGTGCTTGCAGAACATACAAACACTTGTTCTCTCGGCGGGAAACGATCCCGTTACCTCCAGCGTCACATGCGCTTGCACAACGCTGAGGCAGTCAAATGTCATTATAATGATCATTATTAGCGAACTTTGCAACATGGCAATAAACTAACAAAATCTACCTAAATTTCCACTATATTTGTGGCTGAATAATTCTCCTAAAATTTGGTTATGTTAGCGTTACTGCATGAATAGGAAGTTTGGATGTTTCAATAGGGCTGTCTCCTTTTGTGCGATCGACCTTGTTTCAGTTTCAAGGTTTGTTTCAAGTACAAGGTTCTGGTTGATAAATGAATCAATTTTGCGCGTGATTCTGTTAACTTATTGTATGATTTTCGATACAATAGATGTAATGTCAATAATAGGCGGGGTGTAAATCTATTCTATGTTTATCTTTGGTATTGACCGCTTTGAAGGTTTGAAAATTTAATGTTAGTTTGTAGGTTGTGGGTTTACTTACAATGCGGTGAATTCACGTAGTTTTTTTAGCATTTCCTTACCTGTAACAAAATAATTAAAAAATATTAGAAAATATATTATTGTAAGATATATATAATCTTTGAAACTGTGTTTAGATGTTTCATATAGTGTAGTGAGCTGTTCATAACACGGTATGAATCGCCCAAGGGTTATTTCAGAAAGGGTCGTTTCGCACTGCAATGATTGTAGCGGTGCTAAGCTCCCAATGTTTAACCAGATTATCCTTAAAAAACAAAGTCGTGTTCGAACACTTATAAGTGGAGAACGGTTGGACCAATTTTAAAGGTTAATGATTTATAAATTTTGACTCAGGTGGTTATAGCAGAAGAACCTTAGAACGGCTATTTTTTACCCTGGGCAAAACCGTTTTCGTCGCACCCGCGAAGAAAACGGTTTTGCCATCCATGTCCATGTCCAAATCCATGTGATAAGAAGTTTAAAAAAAATTAAGACTTTATTGTTCAATAACTCAAGTGTAATAATCGCCTCAGGATTAATCAAAGTGCTCAATTAAAAAAAATTACGATTGCTCACCTAAATAAAAATGAAAATGAGAAATGTTTAATATCAGTAACTTAATAATAAAGTTTACAATTCATTTGTATTGAGTCTCTTTCTAAGTATATCTAACTAGCTGACCCCAGCAAACGTTGTTTTGCAAAATGAATAATAAATAGTAGCCGATTCTCAGACCTACTGAACGCATATAAAATTTGGTAAAACCGTTTCGGAGGAGTACGGTAACTAACATTGTGACATGGAAATTTTATAAATTAGATATACCCGTGCTAGGAGATCTCGCTCTTTCTTGGTACCAAAACTTTACTGAATTCAACTGAGCATGTAGGTTTATCACACAAATTTGTTCCCCCAGTGGGAATCGAACCCCCAACCTCCTCGTAAAACCATTTTATACGATAGGGCAAAGGAACGACCTCAGTAATCCCTACGTTGGGCAAAATGCGGCTAAGAGCATTGGAAAGTAAGATTTATTTATTTACGTCCATTTTCCTTCCATTCCGCGTTTACATTTCTTAACACTGAGAATCATCTTATAGTGCCACTGTGAAGGGTAGTGGCGCCCCTTCTAACTAAAATTTATAAACATGGCAATGACCTGGCAAATGTTGTACATAGTGCATTTTAATTAAAAACTAAGAATAATTAAGTTGTTTATATATTTTAATTATATAAATATAAAATCGCAACTAATATACACCCATTCTCTCTTCTAATCCCCTCTTCATGCCAACTATAAATAATTATTGAAAATATCAGAACAAAAATGAGTTATAGTTTATGTCGCTCAAATCCAGTGCTAAAAAGCGTAGCGACTATATACAATAAATATTTATTTCCTATGTATCCAAAAGTGTTAAATTGATTTGTTATAATTTATAGTCTTTGAAACTCAAATTACGAAAATAAATGATTTTGTATCATAATTATACTACCACTCCCGCTCTCCTCTCACAATCTTCAATTACTATGTTCAATTTAAGGGGCAAACCCGTTGAGAGGCACGATTTAAGCATTCGAGGTCCTCCATCGACCTCACTGGGACTAAATATCATCAGAAAAATTAAAGGTGAGTGATGAATTCGAAAGAATATTAAAACTTGAAACGGGTAACATACCATGATTCATGACCCGTTACAACACCGTTTATAGTCCACAACCTTCATTAAAATTATGTCCATACAAAGGTTGTCTCGAAGAAATTGCTTTAAGCAATAAGACCGACCATTACGCATGCTCGGTTAAATTTTAGTTTTAATAATTTTGAATTTTTGTTTAACATAATAGTGTGTGTAATAAAGAATTTTCTATTCTATTCTATTCTATAGTTTAAAATATTGTTAAAAACCATGATATTTAATTTAAAAATAATTTATATTCATGCCGAGTCCTTTTCATTCGAAAAGTTTGGAGCTGCCTTCCAAAGTATCATATTAATTTAAATACCTACTAGAATTTCCCGTTTAAATGTATTAGAGTCAAGTGTAGCACAACTTGTCTCTATTTCCCCTTAAACCATAAATTCTCACGTGGTTCAGCCGGCTAGGTCCCATCTGATGTTTCTGACGGGACGTGAGTTCGACGCCCGCCGCGGGCGCCCTGAGCCTGGACATGGATTTATGCGTTAGAAATGTTATTGGAGAAACTATTTTAATTGCGAAATGCATCTTGCAAGTTATCTACGTTGAAAGAGGTTATTTTAGAAAGTTGTACACGTGTAGATGAATAGTTATTCTAAGTAAAACTATGTTATTATTTTCTGTATTTTTTTTGTTATATACATTTTTATACTAGTGCTTTGCTCAAACATAAACTTCATAAACACAATTATTACCTTTTTAGTAATGTTTGGCTTGTCTATGACGCCGCGTACTTTTTTGTGAATCGTCATAATTATTATGTACGAGTTAGGGCCTGTTTCACACGTGACAAAGCGAGATATCTATTGTCATAACTGACTTGACCGTATTAATGACAAAAGTAACCATTGCTTAATTTACCCGGATATTTTGTTATATTTTTTGTGCGTTAGTTTTGAAAGTGAAATACATGGTTTTTTTATTTAAATATTTTGGCGAGACGATCTCTAAGGTTATTTTGGTGTTGCTAACCAATTGTTGGTTAGAGACGGCTTTTGTCTAGTAGCAAGACAGCATGAGCTAACATAAATTAGGAGGTTTTTTTCTGTTCACGTTCGTAAGTGTTAAATCCTCTGAACTTTTACACGTGGTGCTAAGAACAGTCTCTGGTGGAAGGCTTCGGCCGCGGATGGTCACCACCCTCCGGGCTGGGCCAGTGCGTGAAGCGATTTTTCGTGTTTCGTAATATGATCTTGAGAAGCCACCTACCTTCTAGGTCTTCATGCCCCATCTTAGACCACATCTTCACTTTAAATCAGGTGAGATTGTAGTCATATGAAGGCTAATATAGCATTAAAAAAAAATCCGTTTATCAAATATTACCTTTCTTTATTACTAAATGTATATTATTTTTAATGTATTTGTTGTGTGATGAAAAGATTAAAGATTAGTGCAGAAAAATTAAAGATTACAGTTGAAGTTCTATTTACTTCAAACACAATCTATTACTGTATCAGAAGCTCCACGCACATTTACAAAACCTTCTAATCTAAGACGTTATTCTAGAATGTTATAACAAAGCATATCCCGTAGATTAATGATGGCGGCTATAAGCTGAACACAATGGCTCACCCTTTATTACGTCTTTATTAACCTCAGTCGTAGACAGAGAAAACATTAGAACAAGTTACAGTAGGTATGGGTCTCTTTCACGCAAAATTTTAACAAACGTTTTATCTCATGAGGATGATGATTACATCTTGTTTTTCTGGGATTGCCTGGAAATAAATAATCTAAATTATTGAATATGGAATTCAATCAAACAATGATAACTTGCAGTATTTTCATGGTTTAAACAGGCAACAACAATCTCTTCACTTTTATCATAATATCAGTAAAAGAGCTTTTTACCACCTATCAAAACTTCAACCCAAAAAATAACCCAAAAATATCCAAAACCAAATCATCTAAATATTTATTATCAAGTACTCCCAATAAAAGATCGCAACGAGGAGGTGACTGGGAAAATTACTGTAAGGTGTTATTTTTTTTTAAATTTAAATTATTATAATTAAGTCAAGGTACTAACGATTGATTTCTAGATTATATCATAAGTGTGTAATAATTGTAAGTTCATTAAAGAGGCATGGCATGGTCTTCGGTGAAAGTTTAATAAATTGTCACCACCCTCCGGGCTGGGACATTGCGTGAAGCGATTTTTTCGTGTTTCGTAATATGTGGTACGGAGAAGCATCTACCTTCTAGGTCTTCATGCTCTATCTTAGACTACATCGTTACCTTACATGAGGTGAGATTGTGGTCAAATGAAGGCTTATCCAGCATGAAAATAATAAAGGTACACCCACTATAGTTTTAATAGACCATATCGTTTTAAACGTGCTATAAAGCCACCCCCACATTATGCGGCCCTCACAAATTGACACGAGTCTGCCACAAGCCTCTGTTTACCCAATCAACGTTTTTCACACGGCTCACTAACTTTTTTACGATACCTTCCGATAGTGTTGTTAGCATGACATTACCATAGAATCGCTAAGACGCTGAAAATATTAGGTAAATCTTTTCTTTGTAGTGAAAATGTTTCGTTAAGTTAAAATCATTTATTTGCGACCTCTTAGGGGAGTAGGGGCAAATTTGTAGGTATAGGTCTGAGTATTATTTTTATGTGTTCTTAGGGGAACAAAATTATTTACCAAGCCATCCATCTAGTCCACGCTTGATCCACGGCCTCTCTTCGGAACCTTTTTGACCCCAATAGCGATTAAGCGACATTATTCAGTATTGATTTATTTAAATCTTTAGTTGGCATACACAAAACTTAGAAAAGTCAAACACACTATAATAAAGTGATATAATTTTTATTTCTGCTTTAAAGGGGCATCGTTTTGACAAAAATCAAGCAGTAAAGAATCTCATGCTTACTCCACTTTCTCCCTTCACTGACCAATGCACCCTGAATTTAAAATTCCACGACCCTTAGATTTACCCCTACCACCCTGTTCCCCGTACCACCCCCCTTCTGACCGCAACCCCCACGGGACCTATTGGAGGTTTTTAAAAATTTATCAACTGCACTGAATTCACATATTGGATTCTTGAATTTGGCTTATTTAGGGGTTTGTAACTGTTGGTGAGGTTTGAGAGTTGTTCTAATATTGTATCATTTGTAAAAGAAACTCAACATTTCTCCTTGCCATAATAATTCGTCGAAAAGTCGTTTAATGTCCTACCGATGGGCCCAGTCGACTTAAGAAAAGTAATAAATTTAATAAATGCATTATGGCAACCGGTGTTGCAAGGTCTGTTTTTTTTCAGACCCAGTTTCATAAATCTATATTTCCGAAAACACACAACAACATCTAGCCCCCTGGTAAGCTCTAAGCTTGTGGTACGGGTACTAGACATCTGATATACTTAATTTAATGACATACATATTTAAAGATATTTTTACACACACACGTAATAAACTCCCAAACCAAGGAGAAAGTGCTTTCAGGACATATTAATACTTGGTCCCTCCGCGGGAATCGAACCGATTCTTGCGGTGCGAGCGGACTTTTATCCACCGCGCGACTGAGGCAAGCCCCCCGTCTGTCCTGGTTATTATAGTAATGAGAAATGAATTATTTATACTGTAATTTTTTGCTGATAACCTGATAAGGATTATCTCATTGTAATTATGCGTTGTGGTGTATATTTTGATGTCTCATCATCATCATCATCAACCTTTTAACGTTCCCACTGCTGGAACACAGGGACTTCTCTATTGACGAGAGAGATTAGGCCTGAATTCACCACGCTGGCAAAGTGCGGGTTGGTGAATGACACATGTCCTTCAAACTCTTTTATAGTTCTTAGAACAAGCCGGTTTCCTAACGATGTTTCGCCTGCACTGTTAAAACACGTGTTTTAAAGCGCACATAGAATTTTAAGAAGAAAAATCCAGAGGTTTCAAACCCACGACCCTCGGAATTAAAGTCGAGTGAGCTCCCACTTAGCCATAACGGCTTTTTTTGTCCCGCAATGACATAATAAGGACATTTATGTAGATAATTTAACGTGATGTCGTAATTTACGTTAAAAAGGGTTTAGATAGCTTACACGAAATGTTTGAATCATTTGTCTTGAGATTTGTGACGACATCTGGAAGAGGAGAGAGCATGGTCATCTGATGGTAAAACTTCGTAACTGCAATATTAGGAATATTTCAGTTATTTTCTGATAATTTTCATGTAGGAACTAGATTCTTATTGATTAGTCTAATATATATTAATAAATAAATATTTCTGGACAATCCATTCAACAACATTTAGCCCCGTGGTAAGCGCCAAGCTTGTTACGGTACTAGATATCTGATATACTTAAAATAATAGACTTATAACTTAGAGGTTGCGGGTTCGATTCCTGCCGGGGGCCATATTTTGTAAGATCTATAATTTCTGGTTTCGGGTCTGGGTGTTTTCCATGTATCATAAGTAATAGTATGTATTTACAAAAGAAATATGTATCTACTATGTAGTATATCAGTCACCTAACACCCATAGTACAAGCTCTGCTTAGTTTTTGGGGTCAGGTGATGCTGTGTGAGTAGTCCGGAAATATTTATTAATTTTAATAGTTTATACATACATCGTTTTTTATATTATACGTATAAAACACCCAGACCTATGAAAAATACCTATATTTCATTTAATTTGCATGTAGGCACTACCGTCTTATATAATCGTATCGTAATAAGCATCTAACTTATCCTATAATTAAACCTGCAAAAATGTACAGGCTTCTTCGATACAGGCTTAGCCTAGTGAAGAAGTTACCATTTATAAAGTCTGCTCTATAAGTTATCTGCAAATAACTGAAGGTCACCATACGTCTATTAATTTTATTTCAAAGTTAATGACATCTGCGTAAGAGATTCGAATTTCTATTTTTAGGGTTCTCCGTAACCAATAGGCAAAAAACGAAACCCTTATAGATTCGTAATGTCTGTTTGTCCGCCGTATGTTACAGCCACTTTTTCGGAAACTATAAAAAACTATAAATATGGTTTAAGTTTTATTCATTTTATTGTTTTAACTAATAACAAAATTGTTTGATTGGTACTATAAAGTTAACTTCTTACGACTACATATATCATTCTCAAAAATTTTCAGGCACTTAGTATAAACAATACAAACTTGGAAGCTAATTGCATCAACATTAACCCTCAGCTTTGACAAAGTTATATATCTCGAAACTACTTGGATATATTACCATCGTGAATTCGGTAATAAGGTTGTATTAAAATTATTTAATTGTAACTTGTACTTTTTTTAACTCAAGACGCAAAAAGAGGTGGGTTATAATTTGGACGTGTCTGTCTGTCTGTTTCAACATAGCTCCCGGACTGATATAGCGATTTCAATTTTTATATAAAAGGTGACTTTCGCGCGAGTGTTCTTAGACATATTTGATGAAAATCGTCTGACCCGTTTAATTGCTTCATGTGTCACATTTCAAAACAGTTTATATTTTTACTTTTAAGGGTACTAAAGTTTTAAATTTAGATAGGCTTTCTTTGGTATTTATTGTGTAAAGAGGACAATAATCCGCATAATTTACGTCAATAGCCAAAAACATCGGGGTACGTAAATTATTAACTAGAAAATATTATTTTTAAACTTACACTGCTTCCCTTTAAAAGACGAGTGATATTTTAATCTGTTCCACAGGCTGCATAAATATTTATTTAAGTTTAATCCCGGCTGGTAGAATGCTTATTTGTCGCCAAGTGTAAGCTTTACATTTTTTATCTGTTCAAATAGTGTTTGAGAGTTGTCTTTTTTTGTCGGTCGCACGACATGTTTTGTAGAAAAAAAAAATATGATTTTATGTTCCTTTTATGACACTTACTTACTTTGATTAGATAAATAAATTAGGATTAATTATAGAAATAAAAATCTTGCTAAATTAATTTATTAATATGTAATGCTCAAATTAAATGTTAAGGTTAGGAATCCAAATATAAAATAGAAAACGGTACCAGGATAACATGAATGTGTCGTGTAAAACACAATTTCTCAAGTATCATATATTTAAATTTCAAATGAAAAACAAGCTTAGAACATTTTTTGCATCAAAATGTATGCAATATTTTTATTAAGTAATTATTTTGACAACCCTCAATTAGTTTTTAATCCATTTTAATTAAAATTTCCAATTTTCAATAATTATTACAATTTAATAGAAATACATTTCTTGAATCGCTGAATCTCCCTCTAATATATTGCCCATGTATTGAATGAACCCCATCGCAAAACGACTTAAAAGAACCACAGATAATTTCATTTTTACTCCCCGCTCACTTAGCCCGGTCAACTGGCCAGTCGTCAATTAAATTGAATTCCGAACGGAGCACACTCGTTCCATTACATTCAATTGGCGATTGTGATCATTCGATTTTCGAATCTGTATTTTTTTTAATTGGTGTAACGAGGCAAATTAAGTTGACTTTAAGCCATTATCCAGCACCAATCGAGTTTGCCTATGAAATTATCGTTCGATTTTCTACTTTTGTAGTTTTTATTATCTGTGCACTTTGGATATGCGATTTCATTGGCTTTTAACCACTTGATTGTTAGGGGTTATTTTTTTTCTGTTTGATGTGATTAAACAGTGGTTATGGTTTTGTAAGAGTTACTAAAATAGTTAGAGTACACTTATACCGGCTAATCAAGTGCCTCGACAAGATATATAATATATATTTTATTTATTTTTTGTTGAAATATAGTATGTCTTTTTACTTGTATCTAGAAGAAAAATAAATAATGTATTAATCCAAATATATGAAATAAGATGTTAACACAAATTACCGTGTAATGTGTGTGGACCAAAAGGTTTTATCTTAGCCTTATGTTTATCTGTACTTATAACATAGGTTTATACTTGTGGAAAAACATTGAACTTAATTAAAATCCATTGTTAATAAAATCCTAGCATTATAGCCTTAGCTAACAGTTTAATTGGATAGATAACTCAATAATATTCGGTTTTATTCTTTCTTTGATTTTGTTACCATTTTGTTTGTTAACATAACGATTTCTCTCATTGTTCTCATATTTATTTTTGTAGTGCACACATTGGTACATAGATCTTTGGTTAAGATATAAATAATTTAGTCGTAAATGTGTTTTGTGTGTCTAATAAATAAATAAAACAATGTTTTACAGAAAACTCATTGGAAACCCCCCAGCAAAACGTATTACTTTCTTAATCACGTATTCCAGCTATCCCCCGGAAAAATCATCATGACACACGCCATTTGTCTTCACTTGCCTTATCGATCTTAGTTGAACTGATTAGCGCCAGAAGCTCGCCCCTAATTGGTGCAATCCTTCACGAGGAAACCATCCGTCAATGGCAGAACACATGCGTTACGGGAATAGACACAGTTTTTAAAAGGAGATCCGTCAAAACTGCAAAAAGGTTGGATGTCTCTGGCATAAAAGAATACGGCTCACTGATGAAAGAGATTTCAAAAAAGGAATTGAATTAGAGAGTCCTTCTACATTAAAATAATACTAAGGAGAACACTAGCTAGTGTAGTTGGATTATCTGTACCTACTAGTCATTATTAAATAAATAAATAAACACGTTAGTTCAAATTTGAAAATAAAAGAGTATTTTTAGGGTTTAATTAATTTACTCGATGTCAACATAATCACCGTCATCTGTTATTTGACAAAGAAAAATATTATGTAAAATGTATTGTATGTATGTAAACAATATTTTGTTGACAAAGCATAAAAAAGCGTTCGGAAAAAATATTCAGTAATTTCATTCATTCATTTGACCACACAGTAGAGGTACATACAGTTTTAAAAGGAGATCCATCAAAACGGCAAAAAGTTTTGAGTGAAATGTTTAGAAATAATACGGCTCAGTGTTGAAGGAGATTTAAAAAGAATTGAAATATAACTTTCTACAGATTCTAAGCATAAAAAAGTTTGTTCAAATTCAAAAATAGAACTTCAGTCTATCAAAGTCATTGATTCAATAGCATCGTTAAAATAATTAACCTTTTTTTTTTACTAACTGAAATAAAGTTTCAAAGATTTGATGCCTGATACATTTCATGACTTATTAAATAACCAATATTTAATGTTATTTCCATTTTATTTGTAATTTTATTGGAAAAATGTAGATATAATTGAAACTATGTACCTTTATACAAACCTGACCTGTAACCTATGTTATCAATAAAGAATCTTGAATCTTGAGATATAAATCCAGTATTTGTAACTAGATATTTCGTAATAATAGCGTGACCATCCTCATAATGAGAACTAAAACGTGATAGCCCAAAAATAATTTAGCTAATAAATACTCGATATTCTACCATAAATCCCAGATACCCCATTTGGCTAGCCCGGGACAGTACTGGGTAGAGTTGGGCTTTATTTTGTTGTATTATTTCATCGATTTACTACTTATATTATAAGATAACAACGATTATTTTGGATTAATAACTAACCACATTATCAAATAAATATTATGTAAAATATTTGACTGACACTGATAAACTATGTATAAAAAACCGAATTTAATATAATAATGAATGAAATTCCAGTATGATTCCAGATTATAATATCCCATCATGAGATGACATGGTGACAATGGGACCACTTAGCAAGCAGGCCCTTTTAAGTGAAACAAACATTTCCAAAATAAAAAATAGACATTCAGTTGAATTGAGAACTTTTATTTCCGATACTTTTGATAAGTTCTGAATTTATTTTCTCAACAGAAGCATTTAAGTTATTTTAGTATATGCGAAATAGTCAACCAAACCTTTATTAAGGATTGAAGATACATATAAAAACGTTTATTTTGTCATTTACATTAAAACACGTATAACAAATATGCGAGAACATAATTAGTAACACTGTCGCTAGCATTATTTTGTCCTCGTCACACACAAGGACAAAATAATGCGACTTTGACATCTGTGTATGTAAGAAAGAGACAAAATGTATGTTAACTCATACAGCTTGCATTGGTGTCAAAATTGTCGAAGACCGAATGAATGAACAAGTAGGTAAAGCACATCCCTATTCGTTAGTATTTATTACTCTGTGGCGGGTGCGGTTTTAGCTAAATTGATGGATACAAAACCAATCCCAGTAATTAGGGGTATTTATTCCCCATAGGCCATCTTGACCTAGAATTTTATGGCAACAATTTCGTGGTCTTTGAATCTGTTTGTTTGGCTTTATTTTACTTTTTGGGCGGTCTTTTGACGTGGACGAGTAGAATAGAATGGTAGTGGCAGTTGGCAGGCCACATAGTACGCAAAACAGATGGTCGTTGTGGCCGAAAGGTTCTGGGTGAAGGCCACGGATCAAAGTTGCTGTTTCACGGTGTATAATAATAATTGGTTATTAACGAATAATTGGTCATCTTTGTAGGAAGCCAATGTCCAGCAGTAGACCTTACTAGGCTGAAATTAATGATGGAGCCGAAAAGTTTCCGAGAATAAGAAGAAGTTCGTCGGAAAAACACCAACTTGATGGATAGATAGACCTGATAAAACCTATGGTAGGCTCACGCAGGTGAATGCAATATACTGTCAACTGAATGTAGAATGAAACTGAGAGAATTGGTTACTGTATAACTAAATTTAAAGTCAAAACATTAATTTCCATAAAAACACAGTGTATTAGAAATGCCTAATAAAATATAAAAATAATTTAAATTAATCGTCAAATTGTCTTAACAAATAAACTAAAAAGTAAATCTTGGAAATAAGATTGACTTGAAAGTTCGCTTAATTATTTTAAGCACTTATGTTGACAAGCGACCTACAGTGATTGCCGATCCAACATCTCCATTCGAGAACTTCGGACATCTGCCATCTACTAAGCCCTACCTACTACCTACTGCCACTTAAATGAGCTAATCCGTTTGGCTATGTTGGCAACCCGCGAATTGAAATTAGGGATGTAAATAAACACCACATAATCATTGCTTAAAATCAGTTTCCAAATTCAATCGATTATCGAGCTTTCTATCATTCCGAACTCTAAACCTCAGACGATCAGTAGGTCAGAACCTCCCCAAACAAAATTGCACCCTATCCCCCGAAGATAACCGTCAAAATCGCCCACATTTGAATTATAACAATAATCCACCAGTGCAATAACACGATATCATCGTTAAATCGGCGAGCTAATGCCAGACCAGCGTATGCTGACCTTTGGCCCTTTGTGTTGCCAAACATTTGTAATGAGAGCGGGAATGATATAATGACGGGGAGGGGTCTGGGTCCGGTGGCTGACCGCGTCCCGATAGGATTGAATATTGATGCGTCAGATGGCAGCACATTCGGCACATAATTAATTTCTCAATCGACCCTAGCGCTCCGGACATTCCTATATTTAATTTCACGTGTTGTGTGGGATCAAAATGTGTATTCTTATTTTTTGTAAAAATATATAAATGTATCCTGGGAGTATGTATAAAGTATTTAATCGGGATATTATCACTTTACCTAACGAGCAACTTGTTTACTGGGTCAACTTGCCTAAAACGATGGTCGCCTACTTACAAATTCGTCTAAATAGTCCTTTATGCCGCGTATGAAAGTAACTCGCCTATAGATAGCAACTCATCAGCAAAAACAATGCGAAGAGCAGCTCGGTTGATAATGCCGCTTGAAACACCGAACGATTAATTATAATTATTGGAAATAATTATAATGGCAATCTGGATTTTAGATAATTATTCTCAGAATTTGTTATAAAAAAAATTCAAAGTTTGTCCTCTTTTATTTCAAATTAACTAAAGCCACATTATTTTGATCACGTAGGCTCTCATTCTTTAATATTCACTAACTAAACAATGAGTAATGATGAATTACTGATTGTGGTCAATTATTCTAGTAGGTACATTGCATAGATAATCTAGAGGTACACTCGATCGGTTCCGAAAAATAACGGGTCAGTCACATAAAATCAAATATCTCCCGAACTACTTATGTGAAACGAAGAATGTTCAATTGAAAATTTAGTTATAATGATAAAAAGTATAAATGTGCACAATTTCGAAATTAAAATAATCAAAATGTATGTCATGTTTTCCTGAAAATTAAATGTTTTGCTGTTTTTCATCACTTTTTTCTATTAACTACTTCTTATTATCTCCACGAATTCTTCTGATAGCAGGCATGCTGTAAACTAAATTTCGGACAGTTCGGAATTTCTCAAGTTATAATCAAGAAATCAAATGTTTTATAGTCACATGAGTTTTATTAAATTTTACTTGTTTTCTCCCAATGCAAATGCATATCTATTTAGAAAGCCTCGCTTTCTAGTCATACATTAGTCAATTTGTGAATCATTTTGTTTAACATCTCATTGTTATTCTTCCAAAGTACAACTGTGGTAACTACAATGTACTTAGCATAGTTTACCTAAATGCTAAACAACCAATGAACTATGAATCAGTCGCCTTCATAGAAATCACTATTGACAAAACGGTTGAGGAAAATATGTGACAGGAATATAAACGTTATCGAAAAATACTAAGATATTTATTTGTCTTTACTCTAGCTAAAGCTTAATGAATAGTAATCCTTATAAGAACCATGAAGGGCTAACCTAAGGGCTATACTAAGGGTATTTATTCGAATCAGGAATAATGAGGCACGTAGAAGAACAGTGTTTCCGAAAACAGCAATCGGATTACTGTAGAGTGGTCGTAAGCGTAGAATAATAAATAATAAAATAAATAAATATTGCCGAACAATCCACACAACAACACCTAGCCCCGTGGTAAGCTATAAGCTTGTGTTACGGGTACTAGACATCTGATATACTTAATATAATAGACATACATAGATAGATATTTTTTATTATACATACTAAACACCCAGACCAAGGAGAAAATGCTTGCAGAACATACAAACACTTGACCCCTCGGCGGGAATCGAACCCGCTACCTCTTGCACCGCAAGCGGACCTCCGCCCACCGCGCCACTGAGGCAGTCGAAATAGAATATTATGGTCGTAAGAATTAAAAAGTTATTGAATTTAGGCCTTGAGTCAAGGCAATGGCAAAGGTTTACTTTGGATCTAACCGTTATAAGTGGTAGTAATGAGGCCTTTATAGGCCAAGATGTTTTATCTATACTATTATATAAAGCTGAAGAGTTTGTTTGTTTGTTTGTTTTTTTGTTTGTTTGTTTGAACGCGCTAATCTCCGAAACTACTGGTTCGAATTGAATAATTCTTTTTGTGTTGGATAGTCCAGTTATCGAGGAAGGCTATAGGCTATATAACATCACGCTATGACCAATAGGAGCAAAGATATAGTGGTAAATGTGTAAAAAACGGGAGAAATTGTTTATCTTTGAAGCCTTCCGTTGCGTGCGCCGTGAAAACGGTTCAAGATACACAAAAAAAATGTATTAAAGAATAATAGCTCTTTTAATGATCTAAAAAACAGTCCGTGATAGTATATGTTTATCTTTTAAGATTAACTCACAAAAACCGTTTTTATGGTACCTAATTTGGTCGAAATAATTTGTTTAAGTTGTATCAACATAATAATACATTTTAATCTTTATTCAAATAAATATGTTGTTGGTTAAGAGTACTTCATCCATTATACGGCGGGTAGCACCGCAGGACACAGCTAGTCCTTAATATGAACCATCCCCTTAAATCTTAATATATTTCAAAAAATTGTTTTAAAATCTGTTAAGTAGCTCGAAATATATAATAATTATGCAAAGCAAACATAAACAAAATTCTAACTAAGGCTGGGTCCACACTTGTATCATTTCGGTGTATCACGATCAGGCGTGGCGTATCGAGTATCCGTATCATAAGTATGGACGCTCATTTTATACTTTTATGTGATACTGTATCATTTCAGCGTATCAACTTTAACTTTACAAATATGGACGCTTCAAAAAGAAAATGTAACAAGTAACTTCAAGAGTAACAAAGTCCATACAACCATAGACAACTTTGCAATGTTGGCTTTCGGTATATTTGGATTATTAATCGAATACAGTTAGCTACTCCGATGTTTAAAATCGACAATCCCAAAGTGCTGTTCCTCTCGATCTCCTGTCAAATCATATTTGGGTCAGTGAGAAGTGAGTAATTTCGCGCATCGGATTTAATCAATTACCGTAGAATTTGCGAATAGCCGTAGAAACTGCTATGGCTACAGGGTTGCAGCCGTAGGCAGTGCATTGTGTAATATTTTGGCCTGAAAGCCGTAGAACACGGTAATTGCCGCAGCATTAAATATAAATAAAATAAATATTTCCGGACTACTCACACATCATCACCTAACCCCAAACTAAGCAGAGCTTGTACTATGGGTGTTAGGTGACGGATATACTACATAGATACATTTTTTTTTGTAAATACATACATATATGATACATAGAAAACACCCAGACCCGAAACCAGAAATTATAGATCGTACAAAATCTGGTCCCCCGGCGGGAATCGAACCCGCAACCTCCTGCGCCTCAGGCGGACGTTCGCCCACCGAGCCACAGAGGTCGTCGTTTGGCAACACTACATCAAGCATTCACGTCCAAACTTGTTCAATGCAACGCGTATCTCCTTTGATGATCGCGGAAAAACCGACACAGGATGGTTCGGGGTGTATCACGTATCGTATCACGATACAGTATCATGATACAGTATCAAAATACGTCCATACTACCGTGATACGCGTATCGGATACGCGGTGTATCTTGATACGCGATCATTGGAGATCGGGGGCGGATCGGGCCGTATCGGATACGGCATGTATCATTAACG
Organism: Gymnoscelis rufifasciata; assembly: GCA_929108375.1. Taxonomy (NCBI): domain Eukaryota; kingdom Metazoa; phylum Arthropoda; class Insecta; order Lepidoptera; family Geometridae; genus Gymnoscelis; species Gymnoscelis rufifasciata. The sequence continues at coordinate 1,015,528 of OV815302.1, read as the reverse complement.
CGTATCAGCTTGCGTCCAAACTAGCGATCATGATACGCGCCGAGGATACGCGACGGAGATACGATACGCCGAAATGATACAAGTGTGGACCCAGCTTTACGTTTGAACCATATCGCATTTTTTTCTAAGCGTACCCTGAGTATTTATGGAAATGAATGTTTTGACTTTGACTTTGACATTTCTTAAATGATAAACATACAAATCCACTTATAAAATTAATGATGTACAAACAAATAGTTATCAGTCAATTTGGCCGGCGAAATTAATGCGCTAATTAATCGGACAATATTTAGGTCATTTAATATGAATGAAGTTGTAATATTGAAGTGTCCATGGACTGGTCACAGTGAATAAGAACAGATGGGAGACAGGCAGATGGCTGCAAAGTAGGTACCTACTTGAAAGTCTGACCACATTTGGGTGTCTAAACGCCACTTCTAACTCAAAAAGTGCAGAAAATTACAATTATGTTGCAATAAGTAATAACTATAAAAAAAAAACATTTTAACGGACAACATTGAAAATTTAAAATTACATTAAGTTGAGGTATGGACCTCAAATTATATTAAATTATAACGATAAGTTTTTAGATCATATTGACGCCAATGTTTTGAATATCCATTTGTGAGGCTAGTAGGATAGCGGGTTCGATTCTACTGAGAGTCTAGTGTGTGCATGTTCTGCAAGGCATAGTCTTAAACTAGTCATTATTATGTAAATTTACAAAGTATATAATGATACTATTTAGCCGACTGTTTACTTAGATCCTTAAACTGATTATCGAATAATAAGAGCTCCTGAATAATTATAATACCGATGCCGTGCCACTCCGCGACGATACCGAGCTGAGTCAAAAAATCAAGAGAAGCGAGGTGGCGCGGCGACGTGGCAATTCAAGTTCAAATTTCATTGCTTTATTTACATCCGTGCAAAGCTGGGCCTAATATAACTAATATAACTTAAGTATGTAAAAATCTTTATCGGATACGAGAGTACCCAACAGCATTAAGCTTATGTTACGTAATACCAACTACTTCTTACAAGTTTAACTAAAAATATATGAAGGGAGTCTATGTCTATCAACATACGTTTTACGCTTGAAATAATGCTTGCTGCTTTTGATGAATTAATCATCATAAGGCTGTTGTGTCAAAAATATTGACAGGTGCTGTAAATGGACTATGTGAGGTGCGTTTCGTGCAAATGCGATTAGACTAGATGCTTTACTTTACTTAAATTTTGGAGGTCTTTAATATCTTCGTCATTGAATAATGTATTATGCAAAACGCTTACCTGCATTCAGAATCAATGTGACGGTGTGACAGACCGACATATACGTCTATGTATATAGCACAGTTAGGATATTATGATGTGCAGAGTCCTACATTATTCATGCGAGATCAGTATGAATGTTTGTTGAAGACGACAACACACTGGTTACTTGATTTTTTTATGCAAAAAAATCTGCCTATGATTTGTAGTTCTGCTTAGTCAAAGATTAGTTGAAGAATAATCAAATATCATATAAATTAAGGCTCCATTTCTAGTAAAGTTTTTGTTTCCTCTACATAAACCGAAATATCTTCGATAAGGCATGACGGAGTTTATTAATTAGAAATAATTTTAACATCGGAACAGTAGTTTCTGAGATTAGTGCTTTAAAATAAAGTATTAGTAGTATTAGTATTTTTTGTTAAAAAAAATTTCGATTTGGAAGCCTATTTGTCGACTAGAAGACACATTTTTTCATGAATGACAGCCTTCAATTATTATACTCATTAGATACCGTGTGATGTATCAAGTAAAGTAAAACGTCATTTAGTAACACAATAAAAATCATTAATTAACACAGTGGACGAATTAATTTAACATATTTATCTTCTTTCAGGGGTTAAAATGACAAACATGACTTAGAAATTAGATTAGGCTAAACAAATTAAGAGGCCTTTTTTTGAAAAAAGATCTCCAAAATGAAATATTGTAAAACAAAATATGTTTGCCTGGTGCACCTGTAGGTATGTTGGCCTATTAGCACACCTTATCCGCTTTATAAATTAATTTTAAAATAACTTGTAATACCTAACCTTGAATATAATGAAATTTGCTTAATTTAACTTGGAATTTGGTTGATCTCAATCTTCTTCGATTAAAAACTGGATTTACTAGCGTATAAAAAACATTCAAACACTACTTATATTCTATATATTATGTAAGTGAGTCCCGTTAAAATGAATAGTGGAACTAACGATAATTTTGAAGTGAAAGACGAGAAAAAAAAGAGAAAAAAAGACAATTTATTTTCATATGCCTAAGTGTGAAATATCCTTTCTCACCAGAACGGCACGCAAACGCATCCCGACATATTTGAAGCGGAATTTTATTACGTTTTATATTCATGGTCCAATTTGAGAAATCCTTTAGATTTCTTTGGGGTCCGAAACGCAGTGACCACCCTAAAAGGAGTCGATGACCCCTTTATTTAAACGTGTTATGGGTTTATGGTAAACAGTTTTAGGGGAAGACAAATCTCGCGTTTATTCCTGGTGCTATAAAACCTTATATATATATATATTTTATGCTGGATAAGCCTTCATTTGACCACAATCTCACCTGATGTAAACCACCACCAGAGACTGTTCTTAGCACCACCCGGAGGTCACGTGTAAGGATTCAGAGGGTTACCACTTACGGACGTGAACAGACAAAACCTCTAAAATATATGTAGGTTTACAGACAGTAGTTATTTACGTTGAAAAGCCGACAACTTCGTATCATATGACTGTATGTCTGAAATCTGTAATGTAAAAATGAATCGTAAAATGTGTTGGTAAGCGGATAACTCAATAATGCCTGGACCAATTGATGATGACTTAACACCCACTGCTGGGGAGAGGCCTCGTCTTACTCTCACTACATTTTACTGTCCTTTGCTAATTGCATCCAGGTGCGTCCTGCGACTTTAGAGATGCCGTCAGCCCATCTTGCTGCTGGACGACCGATGTTCCTATAGGCGTTCCTTGGACGCCACTCAGTGATTGCATTACTCCACCTATTATCATTTCATCTAGCCAAGTGTCCTGTCCAACTACATTTTTGCTCCGTGATAAGATTCCCAATATCTAAGTAATTTTATTTATTTACACTATAATACCAGTAATTAAAGTCTTCAAAGCAATTCTTGTAAAATAGAATCATCAATTGTCGATTGAACAGACTCCTTGAAATTAATCAGAATAACCCCAACTTGAAACTTAACAGAGCTGCGGAGTGATCTTAAATCGCTTAGAAGGGCCCATATTGAGTTATCCGGTGGTTAGGCACAGTAATAATGTATGGGGTAAGCAGTACCCTTCCTAAACCCTATAATGTGCTATATCTGCAAGGGTTGTTTCGTTGTTGCTTTAGCGCAAAGTTTCGTGCCGAAGTTATTAATTGTAACAAAATATAGGGATGTGACTAAGAAAAATAATTAGTCCGTAATTTAGAATATTTAAAAAATTGTACACTTTTTTTTATTATTTCTTGGAGACTAATAATATAGACGATACCGGGCATTGCAGTTTCGTGAGACGTAATGCTTTTATGCTATTTGAATGAACTTTGATGGTCTATCTTGGCACTTTCTTTCTCTTCGTGGCACTTTAGAAAAGCGAAAAATATGAACTAAACAGAATACTTAATACTTTGAGAAGCTTTGAGAACCGATGACCCTTGGAGACCACGGATCGGTAAACGCAGCGTTGGACTCCACCAAGATGGACATATGGTCGATTCCGAGTTAAGCTTATCTTAGCTAGCTTTAGCTTTTTTTCATTAAGGCATATAGGTGTCACCCTATGCCCTGATGAAAAAAAAGATGCTTAACCACAAATTTGGTAATTGCTGTACATAAGCCTTTTTTTTTTGGCTTCAACCTGGGTTTCAACCTGATTCTCAAATCATCTTAGAAACTAACAAACATGGTTAATATCCAATTCCATCAACCAGTGTCCGTGGTCTCCATTCAAGAAGTTTTCGGCCCCAAAGACCATCTGTTTTACGAGCTATATAGCCTGCCCACTGCCACTTCCAGGAGCTCATCCGTTTGGACATGTCGGTGACCCCCTTCTACTATATTCTTCTACGTACCGCCTCATTCCTGTTTCAATCGAGTAAAGAAAGTGAGTGGTGTAACAGTGGAGGTTTTTGTCTGTTCACGTCCGTAAGTGGTAACCATCTGAATCCTTACACGTGACCTCCGGGTGGTGCTAAGAACAGTCTCTGGTGGGAGGCTTCGGCCGCGGCTTGTCGCCACCCTCCGGGCTGGGCCAGTGCGTGAAGCGATTTTTTCGTGTTTCGTAATGTGGCCCGGAGAAGCCATCTTCTAGGCCTTCATGCTCCATCTTAGACCACATCTTCACTTTACATTAGGTGAGATTGTGGTCAAATGAAGGCTTATAAATAAAAAAAAAAAAAAAAACCCCGAGCATAGCCCTCTCACTAATATAGATCTTTACATAAGCACATCCTTATGTCTGGTTCGCCAAGCTCATTGCATAATTAGAATTAATCAACTTAGAATTAATGAAACTATATAAGTAAAATAAATATTGTAAGACCTTTTTGGAAATAAAATTTACTTTAAAAAAAAACTTTTACATCGGAGCACATAAACCAATCTGTAATCTTGTAATACAGATAAACTTTGTCAGTGCACATCTCAAATCAAACCAATTTTGTCCTTCATTTATTTATCAGACACACAAAACACATTACAGCATTTACGACTAAACTATTTATATCTAAACCTAAGATCTATGTTGCAAAATAACTATAAGTGTGCACTACAAAAAATGATATGAACAATGGTTAACAAACTTAATGTACTAATAAAAAAGAAGACTTAATATTATTGAATAAAATGGACTTAATATTATTGAGGGTGAGCGTGTGTGATGGAGCGGTCATTGAAGAGGAGAGATGCTTTAATCTTGCATATAAAATGAGATAGATTATAAGTAAATATATCTAGCTCGGTATTGTTTCTGGACAATTCATTATACTGGCGAGCCATTCGTGTGAGGGGATTGTAGAACGAAATATTGTTCCTGAATGTATGCAATACAAATACATTTCTTATGTGACACCTCCTAGCACTGAATTTCAAATCTTAAAACAAAGGGTTTGTTAATGAACCATTCCAAAAATCAAAGTTTATTTGGAGCATGTAAATTTGATAAGCATTTACTCTTATTTCGCGGGCGCCTCGGCTAAACCTGATACCATTTAAATTCCTACGACGTACGGCTCTGTTACAACTGCTTACCCGTCCTTGAATCTTAATATAAGTCTTAGGGCACTTATTTTCGGGATTTCAAATCAGTTTTTTTAAATTAAATTTAGCTAAATTTGATTATGAAGCTAGATATTTTTACAAAAGTACAACCGAGTGATGTATAAATATTAATGTCTAGCTTTTAAGACCACGGCGCGGCATTGTCAATATTTTATGTATTTCCCCGCGGTAAAAAACTTCCTCCATAAATAGGTTATGTAACACTGTAATACCAGGCCACGAGGAAGATCCCGTATGAGATGGACCGACCAGATAAAAGCGGCAATATACATATTTTTTTTATGCTTAATTAGCCTTCATTTGACCACAATCTCACCTGATATAAAGTGACGATGTGGTCTTAGATGGGGCATGAAGACCTAGAAGGTAGATGGCTTCTCCGGGCCACATTACGAAACACGAAAAAATCACTTCACGCACTGGCCCAGCCCGGAGGGTGGTGACAAGCCGCGGCCGAAGCCTACCACCAGAGACTGTTCTTAGCACCACTCGGAGGTCACGTGTAAGGATTCCATCCATCAATGGCTCATCATCACTGCATGAATGCACAAGGAAGGTGGGCATCAGAGAAGAGTGGCGGCGTGTTGTGAAGCCACTAACACCTGGAATGATGACCACGACTACTCTGTCAAGAGTTTAACCGACGAAGAAGAAAACTGAAATATGTAGTTATGTTAATCGGACCAGTAGTTCCACAGATTAGCGCGTTCAAACAAAAAACGAACGAACTCTTCAATATTAGTAAAAAAATATAATATTAGTATAGATAAGTATAGATTTGAGAATCACAGGGCCGAACCTATTGAAAAACTTAAAAAATGCACTAGTCACCCTACGTCTTACAAAAGTTCTTGTCATTTGGAAGATATCGCCCAAACCGATAAAGCCCTATGCACGCCGATTACTGTTTCTGTTTGTATTATTTTTGTATTGTACAATTAATAGTTCTATGTACAACGATATGTCAAGAATGCCATTATTATAAGCTAGTTTCCTTAACATGGTAAAGCCAGGTCAACTCAAAGTTTTTACTAAATTTGACTAAAACAATAAATAAGAAAATAACATTGTCTTGACAGTTAGCTTTTTTTTTTATAAACACTGACTTGATGCAAAATGGGCATGAACTAATCAAGGACCTAGCTAGGTTTTATTAAAAATATACCTATCGGATAATGCACTTGTTTAATCCATTCGCTCTTACTAGTACTATGTTAAGAAGATAACTTCGAAATGTATCAGTTATTGTGTGAAATTGTTAGGTATTTGTAATTCCGGTCAGTGCTGACGAGCTAACAGGCGCGCACGCGACCGGGGTGCCAATAATCTGCAAATTCACCGCATCCAGTTGTATGAATAGGTTTACTAGTGTGTATCTACATACACGCGCCATATTGAATAACACCTAGGTACAATACTAAGGCCTAACATACGCGTCAGCGTCGCGGGTAGTGACTTCAAAAAGAGGCGTCTACAACGCGGGATTTTTTGCTTGAAAATGTGAAGCTCTGTGGTCTCAAAGTGAATCAACTTTTGTCATTTTGCATCAACATGAAAAATGATTAAAACGATGGCGAAAACTAAATAAATGAAACAAATATCACTATCACGTGTAGTTTTTTTTTCGTTAAAAGTTGTTTTTCTTGTATTTGAATTAGGCACGCAGTAGTGAACATAAAAATCTAATACGTTTAAGGGGAGAATTCGATCCAACAGTCGTCAAATTATTGTGTTGGTTAGTTTTAAAAGCTTCATATCAATAATTCTCGAGATTTCTCCTCAAAACAGAACAAAATACGAAAGCAATTTCAAGTTTTTAAAAGTCTAGACAAAATGTACGTAACTCAGCATCATAACCAGGGTTGCTGAGCAATATTCCGTTAAATTTATATTTTTATCTCAAGTAATGGCCGTAGCCTGTAAAATATTAGGTAGATATTATAAGTTATTTGTGCGGAAGAAGGAAAAAGTAATTGTGGAGGGTTCTTCTCATATCAGATCGCGAATGTGTCGACATGGCGCCAATTTTTTAGTGGAAAGAAGCGTCCAATATTACTTTTTTTTAGAGAGAAATCATAATGGATTATATGTAATGGTATATATAATATAAGTAAGAACTACAAAATTGTAAAACTGATAAAACATTGTTGTTCTATTTTTTTTTTTTTTAAATAACTTTAATAAATTTAAGTAAACAAAACGTTAGAATTAGGCACTGCCATGATGCCAAAATATTGTTAATTTTTTTAATGTTGTAACCTGATTTTGCACACCATACAGTGGGCTATATACATTTCTATCTACCTGCTAATAAGACCAAATAACCACACTTATTTATGCAATAAACATACCTTTACAGACTTAGATGCTCAAAACGTGAATAAGAGTCTATTTCGGAAGATGTACCGGTATGGCGGAACACAAATAAAAACCAATCAAATTTCACGCGTAAGGACGTGTCGTGTGCGACACACAGTCTCATTAATTTATAACATGAAACGTGAGGCATAGTACAGAGATGCAGATGTTCAATTTTAATATCTTGCCACATACCTTGTAAAAGAAGAGTTAGGTTAATAACCTTTTTTTAACTGTAAAAGTACTATTTCATCATCATCATACTCTTGCCTTTATCCCACATTACGTGGGGTCGGCACAACATGTATTTTCCTTCCATTTTCCTGTAAAAGTACTATTTATCGTGCAGAAAGCCAGGCTTCATCATAATATTCAAAATGAATCTGTGTCTTAATAATATGGCTTTGTCAAGAAAATGACAAATGGGAAAATTCTACTTGCAATATTAGATTAAGATTAACAAATTTAAAGCTTATATATGTAAATAATGGATCCCCTGAAAAATCATGGGATTTGGGTATTATTTGATTTCATTGTTCTAAAGTAATTCAGTTTGAATATTATAACTCGAAAACCTCCTGTCGTGGGTGCTACTAGGAACTGGCAAAAACAAGGGAAATAAACTGAAAGAAACATAACATCATCATCTAGAATCTCATAAAAATTTGATATAATATGAAAGACATTACAAAATAACACTTTATCTCTATCTTAAACTTTCTAATTCTTATTAAATTTCACATACTGGCTTCACTTTACCCTGCCCCATTCGTCTAAAACCCGTTCCACATGCGTACGAAATATATCCCCCGTTTAAAACAAAACGATGTTTTGATAGATGCGTGCGCGCATCGCGTCCGACTCACCGGAATAGACGACTAATTATGATAGAGGGGAAACGGAATGGGGTTTTTGAATGAATAAATTCTGGTGCAGATGAAAAATAGCTTTTTTATTTAAGATTAATTCATTCATATTGTGGGCAGACTGTATTATTATAGCATATCAGCGTTAGGCAGAAAAGTTCTTAAAGGAAACAGACAACGCGGCTCGGTAAGCGCGGTGTTGTACCAACCAGATGGATGAATTACTTGTGAATGGGCTACAGAATAAAAGTGTTCCTTACAAAATGATATATGTGATTGCAGATCTAAGATTGAAGCTTATGTCCAGCAAACCAGTCCCTTAGTCTGGGTGTTAATACGTAAAATAAAAAAAATCTATGCAGGTATATCAATTGTCTTGAACCCGTAACACAAACTTATAGCTTACCACGGGGCTAGATGTTGTTGTGTGGATGCCGAAAATATTTATTTATAAAGAGTATTTTTTCATCATAAAGATATCAAAGTTACAGAGTCCCATTCTAGTATAACCTTTATTGCTTTTACCCGGGTACTCAAAACATCGCTAGTATCATAGATTAGTTGTGACTAGAGCCAGAACGGACAACGGTAGCGTCAGCACAAAAGTCAGCCGGGCGCGCGCTGCGTGAAAGTGGCCTTCGGGTCTCTCAAGCAATTAATAAGTTTGGAAGCGCCGGACGACCAGACCGGACGGTTGTCACTTTGTACGGACAGCAGACATTAATTAGCTGGGTTTTGGTGCGATTGGGGGAATTCTGGCAGATAGAGTTAGAGGATTTTGTTAGTTGGATTGAACGCTAAATGAAACTAAATTGTTCGGAATAGTGTTGTTCTACGCTGTGATGCCCATTTAAGACATGTTAGTAACTAAAACACGTATTTTGTTGTAAAATGAAGTTTTAGATTGTATCAAATTATTATGTCAATGTTTATTGAATATTAAATAAACCATAAATAATATAAACCGTTAATATGTCAACCATAAATAACTTAAGTAGCCCAAAGTAATAACGAAACAAAATTATTCCTGAAACATATTTCATATTAAAACATGTAGGTTCAAATGTTAATAATTTTCAATACCACCTACATATTCTCAGAATTAATTATAAATAAAAGCTCTGTTACCAAATCATTTTCATGTATATAATATTTTTGCAGAGGCTCGACAATTTATCTAACTCACAAAAAAGTCGGATAACATTCTATTTTTACTTTAATTGTGATCATTTTGAAGTAAAATAATTTATTTAAATGGTAATATTATTTTACCAACAGTCCTAAATTCTACTAGCCTCAAAGTAAACAGTGACAGGCAGCGTTACAGCAACTTCGGTCCACTCGCTTAGCTTTGAAATCCACTAGCTCCTAAAACTTACTGACAACAAAAATGTATTTAACATGCGACTAGTTCGTTCAAATAATAGTCGCTTGTTAAAAACATTTTTCCGTATGGTAATAATGTAGCAAAAAACTAACCTTATGCAAAATTAAGAAAAACTTGATTGAAACAATATACTGTCAAATTGAGAAACCTCCTCCTTTTTTGGAGTCGGTTAAAATTATATTTCGTCTTCGGGTTATTCCGCATAACTTTCGTTAACATCTGAAACTACAAATTATTTATTTGAAACACACGCTTGTTGAATGCTTTAAGAATTTAATTGAATATCTACCCTTATTATTACTAATCATTATAAAGGCGAAATTTGTGTATGTCTTTGAACTCTTCACGTCTTAACGGCTGGAGCGATTTTAATACCATTTGTTATTGAGCTAGCTGACACCCTGGATTACATAAATAGTCAACTTTTACGCGCGGGTAACACCGCGGGGCGTTGCTAGTCTTATATATAAAAATGAATCGCAAAATGTGTTGCTAAGAGTATAACTCAACAACGCCTGGACCAATTTGACCATTTTTTTTTATTCGTTGGAGATCAAGGATGGTTTTTACAGCGAGAAAAATTTGATTAATTGCCGGGAAAACAATTTAGTATTATTACCCGTGCAAAGCCGGGGCAGGCTACTATAATTTTGAGTTACGTGGTTTAAACGTCACGACTCCGACAGATGTAATCAAAGTCAAAGTCAAAACGCTTATTTCCTTAGAAGCACATGGCCCACATGGGCAGGTCAACTTAAAATTAATAAAACTAAATTGTTTAAACAAAAATATCAAGGAAATAACATTGTCTTGACAGTTCGCTTCAATGTTTTATACTGAGTTGAGAAGCGAATAGTTTAGCAGTTTTCACTGTAGTTTGTAGTTTTGTAGTCATTACAATTTTTGAGTTCTTATTCCTACCTACCTATTAAAAGCCTTACTATTATAATTTTAACATTAACAAAAAAATCATAACTAAATCTATCATCTTTCTTACTCGTAATGTCAGATGCGACAAGGCTTTTAGGCATTATACTCGCACCAAGGAAGTAAACGTTAAAAATAATAATATAACTCTTTATTACACACCATGCTAAAACAATACAAATGGGACTTAAAACTAAATACAAAATAAGTAATTCTTAAATTTCTTCTAGCCAACTTAGGATTGAGAGGAATATGCACAGCATGTGACTGGACGTGCTTATAAACATCAACAAGTCTAAATATATAACCCCCTTTTCTTTTCGGTTATAAAAGGAGAACGTGGTATAAACAAAGAACATAATCGTTACAATTTTACGCAAAGTAATAACTTAAATTAAGAAAAACCCCCGATTCCAATGCTTTAATTTTCTTAAAAGTAAAGATACCTCACTCGAGTATATTTGCAGATTTTCGGTTATTCATCCCAACTCAAACCCCCATAACTTGTAAACGGCACAACCGATTTTCACGAAACATTTCTAAGAACACTCGCGCCAGACTAGAACTAAATTAAAATCGCTCCATCCGTTCTGTAGCTATGATGTCCCAGACAGACAGACAGACCGTCATACATATATCACCCCTCTTTTTTTGTCGGGGGCTAATTATGATGAAATTACTTATAAAAGTCGCGTGTGACTTGACACATCAGAAATCAGCAATCTAAATTTGATTACGGTTCGTAAAAGTGCTAATTTGTAAACAGATATTGTGGTCGCCTTGTTAAATTCCAGTAATAACTCAATAACCCCTCATTTCACGTGACATAAATTTAAACTATCCAATAAAGCGTGAACAAGTCAAATTACTGATACCAATCGTAAACACGATTTTATGACCATGGAACTTCCTAAAATGAACTCTATTCTAATGCTCCTAAGGTCGGTTCACACGGTGTGATTTTTGTAAATCTGAAGATAGTTATCCTTCCAACACCTCAATTACCAGCGATAAAATTTACTAAACATTGCTAGTGATGGGACAAAGTGGTGTTTTATTCATCATCATAATTTCATTTATTAGACACCCACAGGATACAAGATACAAAATCATTTATTTCCATAGTTTGGTTTTACAAAACTTAGACACGTCAAAATAAATTACAAAAAAAAAACAAAATAATCATAAGTGCTTAAAGATAAGTAGGAAATAAATTTATGGTATCTGGTCGCTTCGCTTTTTTACACTAGAGCAAAGAAGCGATTAGAAACTCTAGCTCATTTTTGTATTGAAACTTTACAATCATTATTTGTTAGTCAGGTGGGCATTAGCCTCCCTCAAGACGACCAATTATTCCGATCGGTCGCTAATTGCATTCTCCGTGAGCCAGCAACTTTGACCAATTCATCTGTCCATCTTGTTGGTGGTCGTCCGACACTGCGCTTACCGACCGCGCTTCTGAACTTTTCGGGCCCAATAAAATATAAGTTTATGGTACATAAAAAAAAGGTGTGTGTGCGATTCACACACGATAGAAGTGAAACTTCAGTAAATCGACGAAAGAATAATAAGAAGAATAAAAAAAAAGTGTGTGTGTGTCAGCTACGACGCACGATTGGAGTCTACTACTTATGAACTATAATTATGATATAATATATCGAATAGAAAAAAAGGGTAAATGAACGCATCTGCTAAAATGATAAGAGAAACAAACATATATCTGTAATTATTCGGATTATTTATATTACTTCAATAAAGCGTATTACATAAAGTATGTTACAAAATAATATAAATAAAATACAGCAATACCTCTTTGCGCGATACTTCGTAGTCTCAACTACGAAGTATCGCGCAAAGAAATTTAAATAAAGCATTGTATTTGTGTCTCTTACATCATTTCCGTTTCATCTTTTTGCATCCGGTTTGAAATCACTACGATTCTATAGAAGTTTCACTTCAAAAATTAAATCCTTTATTTAAATTATTATTAAATAATAAACTAGTTTTAAACTGCGATTTCATCCACGTAAATTTGCAAAATCGTTTACAACAAATCCCTCTAGAACAGTACGGGTTTCCGGGATTAAAGGCAGACTATAGCCTACTCCATACTCATAGCGATAGCTATATGATAATGTACCTATGCGAATTTAAGTAAATGAAGGTAAAGAGGTTACAGACAAACTAACTTTCGCATTTATAATATATTAGCTGTGTTTATTGAAAAATACATTGATAAATAAATAAATAAATATTTCCCATCATTACCCTGCAAATGCAAATCAACTTTTAAATAAGTCATATAGTAAATCGGTCTCTACGGTTTCTACCTAATCTTTGGTTTCACTTTAGGTTTTAGTGTATTTTTTAAATAATCTTTCGATAAAATTCCATCGACACGTCCCATCCCTACACCGCAAATCAACGTTTAAAACAGTCATTATCTAGTTAGTCCTCGTTTGCGACGTTTACATGAATGTCGCGTAATTGAGCAACGCCCTTTCATTGGCACACGTCACGCGAACGACCATTTTTAATGTCAATAAATGTCTGCCTGTTTGTGTTGGTCGTTCTGCGCGGTTATTAACTCATCTTTGGTTTCGCCGTCTTGTGTTTTTTAGGTTTTGTAAAAGCCTGCCTCATAAAATTTCAATAGGCACTAAAACTACATAAAAAAATATAATGTTTAGTCCTTCTGGTAGCCCTTCCAAAAATATTCTAAGTCTGGGTGTTTACACATTCAATCATGTCCATTTTGCTATTTAACTTCCGATAATATGTGGGTTTCTCTATTCAAGAAGCTTTCGGCCCAACTCCCGAAAGGTCTGCGACATGACGAAGATAATATAAGATAAAAAAAATACAGTAGGTAAATTCAAGATTATATAACATTGATTACAAACCTCTGCCTCAAGTAGGTACTTCACTATCAAAAGATCATTCGCAACAGCCCAGAGGCCTCCAGTATTGAATGCAGCGATAATGGCACGGTAGCGCCGCCCTGGGCTGATAGCTGCACAAATAATAGGACAAGTTTTATCAGTCCGAATACTAGACAGGAGCATTTACAACGGAGCGGTTTGAAAATACGCTACTAGTTTTTTATGCCCGTGTTTTGTGGATTCTACCGTGGGAGCAACGTATAAAAAGTAGCTTATAGCCTTCCTCGATAAATATAGGCTATCTCATACTGAAAAAATAAAGTCAAAGTCAAAGAAGTAGTAATTCCTGAGATTAGCGCTTTCAAACAAATAAACTCTTCATTTTTATAATATCAGTAAAATAGATTAAAAAATATCGCTTCTGATCTATGTTCAATATACCTTTGCTTAATACCAGCATATATAACAGCTTCAATATACATTGCATTGAGAATAGGCTACTGAATAATTTCTACCAGAATGGAGACTCACTGAATAAATAATATGAGAGCAGAGTATAACCAAATTATTTGTGTTTTTTTTGGTAATTATTGTCTGTATTATTTGTAGCTAATAAAATATTTTCATTCTAATCAACTACGTCAAACAAGTGCTGAGTGCTGAGCAATCACAAGCATGTTTTACATTACATGGTATATCAATTTAGCGAATGCGCTTACACTCTTGTCTACAAACCTTATCGGGACTTTCAAATTGCAAGGCAGAGGTAGAAGTTTTTATCAGCAGAGACCTCTCATAATCAATAACTGCACAGCAGCCGTGGCCATAGGCTCTGTGATTGTACTAAACTTTACACAATTGCACTGAGTTCCACAGATTTCTCTAAAATTGCAGTTTGATGGTCAGAATGTTTCAATGGGACTTAGTTTCAATGGATCTTTGTCTCAGCTACTATGAAATTGAACAGTTGAGACAGAAATAGTAGAATAAAGTTAGCCAGTCTTAATGTCTACTACTGGACTAAAGCGTCCCTACTTCATATAGGGGTGTTGCCATATTCTCCATTCGCTGCTGCATTATATAATCTGGTTAGTTTTCTGGGCCGGGTATGTAACGTTATTCGTTACCTATTTCAATATTATTTATAATCTGTATTTATTTGTTGTTTACGACTCGATTATTCGACTATCGAGATGTTATCGGCCATAGATAAGTTCGTCAACACGCGCCTAACTTCACAGCGCTCCGAGCGATTGTTTATGGTTTCGCGAGCTTGTCGAGTCATGACATGACATGTCATGCGCAGGAGACAAACGAGATAAACACAGCGACGACGCCATTTTTTACTTACTGAGAGGCGCTTCGTTCGCCGCCATCACTGCATAATTTTCACATTTTAACAATTTTATCTTAACTTTTGGTGAGTGATATCAAACCCCTGTTGGGTAAGTCGGCGCCCACGAGAAGAGATATGTAACATTCTTACTCCAGTGCCCACACAGCGCCATCTACGTAACTAAAGTAAATAAACTGAGTCAAATAGACTCCTTGGCGAACCTCTTCTCACACACCCATCAATACATAATTAACAAGATTTTTCTCTTTCTCCAGTTCCTTTAATACCTGAGCCAAAAGCGATAAACGCAGTACCGTGGCCCGGAGCTGTGGATCGCTGGCAAGCGGCACTGGCACCGGCCTATCAGATCACTGTTGTGATAACATAACCCACTTTCCGAATGTTTTGTGCATGATATCTCTAAATGGATGGTTTTGCGATTTTAAACGGCATTATTCTTCCAGGTTCACTAGGAAAAAATCTAGTTTCCATTTATCCCGTGGATGCTATGGGAGCCGGCCTAAGAGGATTCTTTAGAAGATACAGCGCCTTTTTCGAACACAAAACCATAGATTTCGCCCACCAGTCAAGCATTAAGTGTATTAGCAAACCCCCTGTCAATACGGAAGACAATTAGCCCACAATAACCGGTTATTCCTAAGACTGATAACGCAATAAATAGCAGCTTTTGTGTAGCTATTGTGCCAATAGCTGCTATTATAACCTGTTACTGTTAATAACGCAATAAATTTATGTATGTCTATGATTAGGTATATCCGATGTCTAGTACCCGTAACACAAACTTTGAGCTTACCGCGGGGCTAGTTGTTGTTGTGTGGATTGTCCGGAAATATTTATTTATTTAATTTTTTTATTAAATATATAAAAACGAAAATAAATAAATATTTCCAGACAATGCACACAACAACATCTAGCCCCGTGGTAAGCTCTAAGCTTGTGTTACGGGTACTAGATATCTGATATACTTAATATAATAGTCATACATAATATAGATATTTTTTATTATACATATTAAACACCCAGACCAAGGAAAAAGTGCTTGCAGAACATACAAACACTTTCACCCTCGGCGGGAATCGAGCCCGCTGCCTCTTGCGCCGCAAGCGGACCCTCGCCCACCGCGCCACTGAAGCAGTCATATCATATCAGCCCTTTGTGATAACATAACATAGAGATGTAGATGACTGGAGTTTATTGACCCAGTAGATGAGCTGCTCTTTAGACGAATCGATACTTCCCAAAAGCGAACCTCTTTTAAAAAATTATTCATTCACAAACTCAATGTTGAAATTCAAAAGTGGGAGCATGATAAAAAGTTGCCCTATTATCCCCGACTCCCTATCTCTGCCCGAGGCTATTGCAAAGAAAGGCACCTACCGATTACCGATAGTCACATGAAATATGTATTTAGTTGGGTAAATTTGTTTTACGAGATTCGACCGGGGATTTATATGAAAAGTTGAGAGTTACGGAAGGAGTATTTGCTCTGATATAGAGTAAAAATTGCTTCTTTGTATTCAATGAAGACATTTCGTTTTTATACTGAGTGGGGCTTTGAGAGGGGAGTACGAAAACAAGCACATTACCCATTTTAGTTACAAGGATACGTTCTTATGAGACTAAATAAAATAAATTACTATATAAAGACAATCTATACAACAACATCTAGGCCATGGTAAGCTCTAAGCTTGTGTAACAAAGTTGTGTTTGCGTTTTTTTGTGAATAATCAGAAATGCATTTTCAAATTTTGGAAATAAGTTATAGTTAGCTATGTAGAATGCTATAATAGCAAAAATATGTTTTTATCATATTTTTGATTACTATATTTTGCTCAGCACAACACTGCAATAATATTAAATTTAATATTTAGAAGAAAAAAACTTAGTGCATCATCGAATCATCACGTTAGCAAATAATTGTCATTAATTAATTATTAATTGACATTTCTAGTATATGCGTTTCAAAAACTTCATAAAAAAAAATTAAAACCCGAATTCCTGTGTGAAGCACACTCACATAACACACACACATGATACACCAAAAGTCCAACATGTTGTAATTCAAATTGGGCTTTCTAAATTTTATTATTTTCAAACAAGATTATACCTATATTTTAATATTGGGTATAGATATTTTATTAACTGGGCCTGCGGCTTATGATGAATATTGGGTACATACGAGTATTGTCCAATAATATTATATTCATGCATTGACCAACTGAAATTTTCTAAAAAAATCCATTTAAACAACTTAAAACTAACTAACCCAAAACTAACCCATACTAACAGGATTCTCCTCCAGCAAAATCAAACCAATTCCCTCACAGCAAGCTCAACTCAACTAACGGAATAACAGAACGAAGTGTTCAAAAAGAATCAAAACAGTCTCAATAAACCGACAAGACTATTCATCACAGTATTTCCCGTATTCAGTTGAAACTGGATCCTTTCAGATAGCCGTGACTGTCTGGGTGCCGAGTGCCTGCGCTGTGCTGCGTTTGGGGGGGATAGTGCGCTGGAACGTGCGCTAACTTAGCCTGCTTCTTTGTGCTTGTTTGTTGAGTTGAGTTGCAAGTTGAGTTTTTCTTTCTTTGTTTTAGAATACTAAAGAATAAAATAGAACATTATTAATTAAACACACCAATGAGCTTAAATAAAAAATAATTAATAATAAGGTAACATTTAAACCATTTTTAATGGAAGGATTTATTTCTTAAAACAGTTTCATCGTAGCCTTTGTATGGAAGGAATATAAGTTCTTGATAGTGAGCTTGACTTTTACATGGTCATACTTGCCTAGACAAAAGTTGTTTAAAATTATTGCGATCGTTGCCATTGCATTAATAATGTTTATCACTTTTGAACGCCACAAGAAAAAAAAAATATTGCTGGTCAATCCACAAAATCTAGCCCCGTGATAAGCTCTAAGTTGTTGCGAGTAATAGACACGCATACATAATGTATTTTTACTTTACATATTAAAAACCCAACCCAAAGAGAAAGTGCTTGCAGAAAATACAAACACTTGACTTCTCGGCAGGAATCGAACCCGCTACCTCCTGCCATCAGGTTTAACTCGTTTTACCGCCAAACTGAAATTAAATTTTAATTATATATCCATTTTTCAATGGTTAAACTTAGTCCAAAAAAAACTAGATTTGTAGCAACGTATGCTGAAATCGCGGCTAAGAGTTAACATGTCTAGTCCAGCTAAACTCTCGACTAAATCGCTAACTAGCTCGTTCCAACGCTGTACACCGCATCCCGTCACTCAGTAGCACTCAATAATGCATGCGCTGTCGGCTGAGCCTACAAGCTGCTATGATACAGCAAAAACGCAGCTACGTTCTGTGTAGCTACGTGGAGTGTACAGCTATGCAGCTTAGGGCATGTAACCGAACATGCTGTGTTGTTTTAAGGATAATTTATTCTCGTTATGTTAGTTTGAGAACTAATCTCGAGTGTTTAAGCACTTTTCAAACACTTTTGATATCCTTGCCGTAGCACAATTCTAAACTAAAACGGAAGGAATGATTCATATACATCAGGCCTTAGATAAGTAAGTCTCAACCAAAGTTACAAGTTTATAAATCATTTAATGTAAAAATAGTGTAACAGTTTTTTTTTAAATCTACTATTTATAAAATAAATTGAAAATTAACTAATAAATCTAGTATTTACCTTTTCCAGTTACATGAAATATAAGTATACTAGGGGTCCGCCCCCGCTTCGCACCTAGTTGACCATGGTCTAAGATGGGACATGACGACCTAGAAGGTAGATGGCTTCTCCGGACCACATTACGAACACGAAAAAATCGCTTCACGCACTGGCCCAGCCCGGAGGGTGGTGACAAGCCGCGGCCGAAGCCTACCACCAGAGACTGTTCTTAGCACCACCCGGAGGTCACGTGTAAGGATTCAGAGGGTTACCACTTACGGACGTGAACAGACAAAACCTCCAAAACCGTATTGTGTATCTAAACCATTCTCGAACCCACTTAAACACACACAAAACATTTCATCAAAATCGGTCCAGCCGTTTAAGAGAAGTTCAATGACTAACACATTTATATTATACTAGTGGCCCGCCCCGGCTTCGCACGGGTTTAATTTTTTTTTTTTTTTTTTTACTTTAAGCCGTTCCCAGATCCCCTTGAACACACACATAAAATTTCATCAAAATCGTTCCAGTCGTTTGAGAGAAGTTCAGTGACATACACACTCACAGAAGAATTATATATATAAAGATAAAGATGGGAGGGCATTTTACAGAATCATTCTAAAGAAGTTATTGTGGATAAGCAATCGCAATATTTGATGTTGTATCACAAAAAGACGCGAAATCAAAATATTACTTATTAAACCGTAATAACCAACGCAAATTATGAAATATTATTATAATATTATTATTATTATTTACACACGAAATTATGACCACATCACAAAACTACTCCTAAAGTTTCATAAAATAAGGTTTAAAACAGTTTAAAGTTAAACTGCTATAACCTTGAACTTTGCAGGTGTGGTGCTCCAGAGAAGGGTGTCTCGAGTGGTTCGCAACGAGTAACGAACTGAGATAGGGCATGTACAGTACTAGGAATATACGCTGGCCTGGCGTATGTTGCTGAACAAGCTGTGTTGCACAACTTGCTGAAAAGATCAAAGACGGCTGAAATCTAATATGAAAGAACTGGCAACTCGATTAACGTTATAGCTTTTGCTGACAATCTCATGAAATTTCAATTCGTAGTTTTTGCTATTATATTTAAATAGCGGCCAGCCCCGGCTTCGCACGGGTAATTATTAAAATTTCTTTTTCAGCAATTTTTTTTTCGTTGTAATAAACATCCTTGAACTCCAACGAACATTTAAAAAAAAGATTGGTCAAATTGGTCCAGGCGTTGTTGAGCTTAGCAACACATTTTGCGATTCATTTTATATATAAAGATAAACAAATAACGCCATTATAATTAAGTCCGTCGATTAGATTTTTATCTTTTTTTTTTTAATATTTCCGGACAATCCCCACAACAACATCTAGCCCTAAGCTCTAAGCTTGTGTTTCGGGTACTAGACATCTGATATACTTAGTATAATAGACATAAATTTATAGATATTACGAGTTCATGAATGGGAATGATTTTTAATTTAAAAAAAATAATTTCAATTTACATTTTTTTTTTTTTTTAATTTATTTGATATGTAATTAAAATAATAATTAATTCATGACATTCGTAATCATTGTTAATGATAATTATGATAAATTTACATTATATTTATATTTTGTGTAGTTAGTTATAAATTAGACATTATTTTAATTGTTTATATGAATTATTAATGTATTTCAGATTTTGACATTTAAATTAATTGTGATATTAGTTAAATTACATTTTGAAAAAATTGTGGCATTGGGCAACCACGTTAAAACCCATATTGTGACTTATAATCTATATTATTAATAAATGACTATTATGACTATTATTTTTAACCCCCGACCAAAAAAGAGGGGTGTTATAAGTTTGACGTGTCTGTCTGTCTGTCTGTGGCACCATAGCTCCCGAACGAATGGAGCGATTTTAATTTAGTTTTGTATGAAAGGTGAGTCTGGCGCGAGTGTTTTTAGACATGTTTCATGAAAATCGGTTGTGCCGTTTAAAAGTTATGGGGGTGAGAGTGGGTAAGGAAAACCGAAAATCTGCAAATATACTAGTGTGGGGTATCAAATGAAATCGCATCGCGTCCACATTACATAATATTATGTTGTTTTACGTTTAAGAAAATTGTGGCATTGGAATCGGGGGTTTTTCTTAAATTTTAAATTTAGATTTATTTATTAAGATGAATTATCTGAAATAACTGTGAATGCTCAGCGCTTTACGCCAATGATTGTATCCCAGTACTACACTACTGTCGCGTTATGCTGCACGTACTCTAGACAATGCGGTTGAAGTGTGAGACGAGAGCCATCATCACAATCATCAGCGGTAGAGTGGGATTAACTAGACGATGGTTGATAAGCATTTAACAGACTTGTTATTATCATCACCCTATTAACGTTCCCACTGCTGGGACACAGGGACTACTCTCTAGACTAAAGAGATTAGCCCTTAATTCACCTCGCTGGCCAAGTGCGGGTTGGTGAATGTCACATGTCCTTCAAATTCTCTTAAAAATCTCAGAACATGCCGGTTTCCTCACGATGTTTGCCTTCACCGTTAAAGCACGTGTTTAAAGTGCACATAAATTTCTCAAGAAGAAAAATCCATAGGTGCGTGGCGGGGTTTGAACCCACTACCTTCGGAATGAAAGTCGAGTGTCCTCCTACTTAGCCAACACGGCTTAGAGATAGTATTAGTTTAGAATGGTGTTAATTAGTGATTGGAATAGTTTTTTGTTACTTCAAAATATTCTAAGTTCAGAGGTTTGGATTATTAGTAGGTGGTTTTTATACTGTAACTTAAATTTAATGTAATAATGTCTATTGTTTTAAGTCATTATGATGGATGCCCTATGCGTGATTTATGATCATGACTTATGTTTTTTTGATGCTTTGATAATCAAATTATTTGACAAGATTACCTGTAGGTACCTGTGCAGGAATCTGGTTGTTCACGAGTCATTTTCACACATACATATATATGATTGTCTATTTATGTAAAAAATAACCTTATGTCCTTATTTACTTCATTAGAAAAGTTACATTATTTTTTTATTTTTAGTTTGTTATAATTAATTAAATGATAAATGATACCTTTGTATTGTTTTAGAAACAGAAGCATGGAACTAACAACAGCGTTACATGAAGATTGATTATAAACTAAATAAAAAAAAAAAAATCTTTTGTTTCGGACAAACAATAATGCATAATTTGTTAGTAAACTTAATGACTATTCAAATATTTTAATTTTCTTTTTATTATTTATTTATTAAAACACCCAATAACTATATCAATAAAAAAAAGTATTTGTCCCTAACAATAAACTCACCTAACAAAAAAACATACATCAACCATCGGTCCAAATCAGGATGGGCGCATTAATTAATAAAACTCAATTCCCCAAAAAACTGGCAACCCTAGCAATTCCCTCTGCAACCCCTATAACATTGCAACAAGGTCGGTTTTCGCATAAAAGGTTAGCTCAGGGGGTGCGAAATGACAAATTGTTTCGTAATTAGAAAACGCGTACAAAATGGAATGCAACGCTGACGTTATTAACTGCTCGTAATTTTAATGGCAGGTGTACGAATAACTTATAATTTATATAAAGAGCTGGGGATTTATGAGGTGGGAAATAGGGATTTTACTGCGAAGCTACTCGCTTCGTGTCAGGACAACAGAATACCAGTGCCGGTTGCAAAACCGGCAAAAGCTAAGCTGTGATACTTGCGAATATTAAAAGTTATTAACATGACCCTCGTACTAACTAAAGATAATTTTGTAGGTGATTAGGCAGATTACAAATTAAAATTTTCAAATAGTGAAATGAATAAAATAATCCGTAAATATTTTTTTATATTAATTATTTTGGTTTTAAAGTTTAAACAAAATTAGACTTTTAAGTTTTAATCTTATGGTACTTTTACTAACGCTAAAAGTTATAAATTCGTTTTAGGTTTTGGAGGTTTTGTCTGTTCACGTCCGTATGTGGTAACCCTCTGAATCCTTACACTGTTCTTAGCACCACCCGGAGGTCACCTCCGTCTCTGGTGGTAGGCTTCGGCCGCGGCTTCTCACCACCCTCCGGGCTGGGACAGTGCGTGAAACGATTTTTTCGTGTTTCGTTATGTGGCCCGGAGAAGCCATCTACCTTCTAGGCCGTCATGTTAGACCACATCGTCACTTTACATCAAGTGAGATTGTGTTCAAATGAAGGCTAATCCAGCATAAAAAAGGGTAAGTACCGGCCACTATTCAGCTTTGAAGCACTATTGAGCTGGTATAATTTTTTTTCTCAAAATATTAGTTTTTGTGACTTCACAAGTGTTCCAAAAAAAATTACAATGCTTAATATCTTCAAAACTATCAAAAAAATGGGAACATAATATTAAATCGATAGGTATTTAGGTAACCTATCTCCCAGCTTTCATTGATCCGTCGATCGTGTAACACCGTGTATATACATATACAACCCACCTGCCTACGTACCTATACCTAACTGTCACGGCCTATCAGCCAGACGGGTGTTCCAGCTGATTTCACACAGTTCAGGCTATTGTCGCAATTAGGGAGGCAAGGGATATGGTTACTGGTCCATATAAATTTAGAACTTCGTGGGTTATGTCGATTGGGTAGATTTTGGCGTGTGGAAATTGTTTGGTATAGAACTAAGCCTAAATTGATTTGAGCTGTAACGTTAAATTGATTCTGACGGAATTGCAGGCTTTTTTCATGTGTGGCATTCTATCACTTGAAATGCTTCAAAAATATAGTCTACTTAAATAGTGGACTATGCAACCGGAAATACATTTGTGAATAAAGTCTACTTTAAGTGTATTATTTAGATTATGTATGTTTGTGGAGTGTGGAGTATATGGGTGGTTTATTTAATTCACCTGGGTGAATAAAACCAGATGAATTAAATATTTAATTCATACAGCCCCAAAAATAACGTTGTTGCCTTGTCATTTTCTGCGTTTCAAATAGCATATGCATACATACCTTATTATATTATAAATAGATTAAACATTTAGAAAAAAAAAAATTACCAGACATGATAATATTATTCAGTACTAATATGTATGGGATTTCTATTCAGCAAAGATTCCAGGTTACCTACCTATGAATGTATATCTATCTATTTTACCTCATAGCCAAATTGATATATAATTAAGTGTTAGTGAAAAGGTAATAAAACATTAAAGTTTGTATTCATTAAAACTGCTTTTTCCTGCCTACATAACTTATTTGGCTAAAATACTGTATATTGTGATTATTATAGAAATTAAATAAAATACATTCATTTTGGTATATAAACAAACAGCATCACAGTAGACATCATAAACAGACAGACACAAGAAAAAAAATCATAGCAAACCACAAACAGATAATCAGCTGCCAGGCTGTGCTGCCATGTACCTAACAAAGAATATACACATGTGTATAATGTATAGATATAAACAAGGTTGAAACACACAGACACGTCAAACTTTAAACACCCCTCTTTTTTGGTCGGGGGTTAAAAATAACGTTATGTATCAAGCTAATAAAAAAAACCTGTTCGTTAATTAAAATAGTCCAGACAGGCTGTAAATACTGACTATAAAATCCCCTAAACAGAAGGGTATTACAGGGTGTTCTAGTCTGCTCCCGCGAAGGGTGGGCTAGTGGACGAAAGGGTGGTTCTATTGTGTTATCGAAGCCCCCTGTATCAGCTCGATTGATTAGCTCGAGAATTAATACAGGTAGCTTTATTTATTATCCTGATATTATATCCTTGGGAAAAGCCTATATTAAAGCCTAGTAGGTTCCCATTGTGTACAGGCCGTTTTCTACTGAAATAACTGTACATTTTTGAGGGTGGACTATGTTTAGCAGAGTCCTTTATACCACAAACTTTTCCTTATTTATTTTATTCTCTCTTCTTGTGGACGTAACATTCTTGTATTGTGTATTGTGTTATGATAGTATGTTAACTATTTTTTTTAGTCCATCGGTTTAGCGCGTCCAAAAACACTGGACTCATATTTATTTGCTTTATCAATTTAATCAGAAAGTGCAAAGTTATATACATCAAAGTTCTGAAAGCATTACATCTCGCAAAACTTCAATGCACTGTATCAGCTTGATAATTCGTTTGGAAGATAAAAGAAAAGTATGGGTACATTTTTTTTGTAATTTAAATGACGGTTTAATTTTGATTTTTAGTCATCTAACTTTGTATGTGTATTTTTTACCTTGTTTATAGTGCATTCCCTTCAGCAGGCCGAAGTCTCCATATGTTCCACTATAATCCAGTTCACTCTTCACTCACCTGAAAAGAAAAGAAAACTCCTTGAAGATAGACGATTGGTAGGTACAATCGCGTTCATAAATATATGAGCTTAACCAAGTCTCTGAATATAAATATGAGTACAGATTTAATGAAGGAAAACTCTTAAGAAATTGTGATAGATAACGTGTATATATATTTTTGGTTGTTGAAACTTCTCGGATATTTATGATGTCATACGAAACTGAAACGAGGTGCTTCGATATATTCTTATGAATAAGCTCAAAGTCGCTCGACGTAGCTACCAGCTCTCCATAGCTGGAGAGGAGGAGCTTTGGATACAGGCCGCCAATCTAAATAATTGGAAATCTATACGGAAGTCCTTTACTAGTTGTATCAGAAAGCTGACATGTTATGATGGTCTTGCATTCAAATAGGCTACGTATTTTTGGATTTCCCATTTTCATTAAAAAATAAAACATAATTGATAAATGGGCTTTCTAACACTGAAATATTTTTTTCAAATCAGACCAGTAGTTCTTTAAATAAGCACAATAAAATAAAAAAAAACAGCTTAATAAAATATTTATACATTTACAACTTAAGCAAACTATACAACGGTCCCTCGCATCATTATCCATCACTAAATCTATATACTTCATAAAACATTGGCAAAGTCGAAACCGCTAATTGAATTCAACCTTGCATTGCGATTCTGTTTCCAAGCCCAAAACTGCGAACAATGCTCGCCCATACCAGTAAATATAATTTCATTCGACATAAGGGAGCTGCCTTCAACTATACGCAAACAGGTGAACACGGGCAAGTGGAATGCATAACCGTCGCAAAATGCAAAGTTATCGATACCACTTGAATAGTGGTGGCTGCAGTCGGCTTTTAGGATTCGGTTTCGGTCGAATATTGCAAGTTATTGCAGAGCTCCATGCACAACTAGTTGTGAACAGGTTGCTTTTATAGTCTTTGAAAATCTTTGTAATATATTATGTATGTATGTAGATGAACGATGGTTACTGACATAATTAAATAATGTAGATTAACTTGTTATAGTAGCAGTGGATATGCGTAGAAAACACATATTTATTTTAGTATAAAATAACAAATAAACCTCGTCCTCGACAACTTCAAGAAAAACTTAGAAGTTTTTTCCAGTAATATACATTCTATTACAGTTATAAAATAAAAAATTATATTTATAAAATCTTAACAAAATCACGGAACACTATAACAGTATCTAATCAAATTATTGATGACACTGAATTATCTCAATAAATATCCATAAATCTATTTATATATGCGGTTGTTGTCAATCATCATGTTTTTTAATTTTAATATCTTTAATCTTTCCACGATTTTCTGAACGAAAATAAGTATCTATTTTACATAAAAATATTGTGTAAATTACTGCGTAATTTCAAATCTCTGTCAAGAGTATCTTCATAATTTTATAGTAAAATTTCCCTTTTGAAAAGTTATAAAGTTTGCGATACTCAAAGGATTCCTTGAAAGTTAACTATATGTGCCGTATATTTAGCGTTCGGTAAATTCTAATTCGGCATCTCAACACTAGTTACTAAGCCGCATTTATTGACTAGCTTTCACATCACTATTCAAACTTCCAACAGTAGTAAGCCAATTTGGACTCTGAATGGTTATTGGAAGGTTCAGTTTTGTGCGCACGTTCCTGAGCCTAGTTTTAGCAGATTTTGTCGTAATGATGCTGTGACAGGTAGCAGGCTTATAGGGAATTTGAAAATAGCATCACCCTATGCGTTCAATGATGTCGCAACTAAAATTAACAGGGGTTAAATAACGTATTTTGATTTCGGTTTGGCAAATTCACGTAGAACTCTTCATCGAAGCTTTTGGATGTCAGACGGTATAGAGGTAAAGTATGATATATGGTGGAAAAGTATTAAAGAATATGTATGATGTTTCTTCTTAAATTGTAATTTTTGAAATAAAGAGGAACGTATATAATCTGAGATAATAATTATGGTCGAAATATTTCACTCTAAGGATCATTGTAATATTTCTTGATGACTCTTTGTAATTAAAACAATACTAGTACTTCAATTGTAACAATGATTCCACAAAATATTTTAGAACTGCCAACGTCATTATATCTGTCAGCTGTCAGTTATGCCACTATCATTATGACGTTCTCTGGTTCAATGGCTTTTAGCGTAAATAAAAGCTTCAAGTGTTTTTGAAAGTATTTCATCTTAATTTTGTTATAAATCAAGTCATTAACGTGAGGTTATCTTTTATTTTCATTCTAAGTTTAAAAAAACCACATCAACAATGAAAATAAAACTGATAATCGCACCTGATAACAAAAAGACTCACTCAGATACAACACTTTCCATTTAAAACGAGATCTCTTCCCGATTAGCGCACCGTATTCCTGTCACATCCTGTATTTTCCATTATCGTATAGCCGGTGTCATAGGCGATGCTGTAGATGGGATATACAGGGTGAACTGAAAGGCAGGTTTGAATTATCAGCCATCGGTTGTAGCAGTTGGGCCGCTTAGGGTCATCCTACAAGTACCACAACCATACGACATCAACGTCATCATGATTTCTGCTGTGGCACGTTCACAGCAAGACATAAGACATATATGCCTCCCTCCCTCATAGACTTCCATTTATTTAGTTCTGGACGGTGTAGGATAGCCACCAACTAGATGTACGGCCGACTTGTTTAATGCTTTAGGTGGATACAGACCGCCAACAATAAAATAACGCACCTTCAAAATTTAGTCATTATGTAGATGGTATGTGGTTATGTCAACACGCTAAAGAGCGCTTCCTGTTCGCCTATTCCTGATAAAGATTTTGATTAAAACAAGTATGCCATATTGCAAACTAACCCCAACTGGAACTGTGCCCATTTTCATCATTGGACAAACTATCAATGGACAATATTTTTATATTTCACCTCTACAACATTGATTCTTAAAAATCGAATAAGCCGAAAGAGTCGAATCAAATGTTACCGAACATCCTGTATATACTAGGGTTGTGTATTTTAGGCAGCTAATCGATGCTAGTGCTGCGCTGCATACAAATCGCCGGCAAGCGTGGATCCCCCATGCAGGCATACGTCGATGATAAAATTCTATGGCGATTGCTCAATCTTAATAAATGTTTACGACGAGATAAGGGTATTGTTTTTCATTTCCGGTTATTTATAAGGGGTAGTTTGATGGATTCTATAGGAATTGATACTATTATCGAATTGCAATAGAGAGGCGATTTTATTAAGATAGGAGTGCAACTTTGAGAAGGTATCAATTGTAGTATCCCCCACTCGGTTGGGCAGTGTAAATAAATACAATACAAACAACAACGCAAAGTCTTTTTAAATAACATTACTCAGTGCTTTAAAAAAGTTTTCAACCTTGTGGCGCACACAGTACATTGTATATTTTAATTTAAAGTGTATGATTCTGGTGTGCTTGTCATGCTTGTCTGTTAACTCAGTAGTAATAAAAAAACACAGCATAATAATGTGTATAGTACCAGGCATTTCTGGAGTAAGCCTTTTTATATTTCAATATAAGCTTTTTCTTTTCAAAAGAAAAAAATCCGGGCAATCCACACAGCAACGTCTAGCCCCGGGGTAAGCTCTAAGCTTGTGTTTCGGTTACTAGGCATCTGATATACTTAATTTATTATAATATACATACATATTAATAGATATTTTCATAATAATATGTATTTTTTAAACACTCAAATGAACAATAATGTAAAAAGCAATAATGTAAAAGATTTAGGTTTGTCTTCATGAACTTTATTTCAGAACCCAATGTCTCTTTTACCAATATCTGTATATTGGTAAAAGAGACATTGGGTTCTGAACATTATTGCTCCTTTTTTTTGTTCATTTGAGTGTTTAAAAAATACATATTATTATGAAAATATCTATTAATATGTATGTATATTACAATAAATTAAGCTATATTAATTAACATAACAATTTAATTATAAATATAAAACACATTTAAAACTTGTATCTCAAATTCATAATGAAGACGGATTACTGTTTAAACCGAGAAGCTGACCCTTACGGAACAACATCACGATAATATATTCGAAACCCAGTTAATTAGAGAAGTCATAAGTATTCCTGCAGGAGCGATCTTTAGATCCATCATTGTAGGATGCGGGAGGGACTGGGTTTTGTTTGCCGCTTCTTACTTTCTATTTTGTATATAATATAACTTATTAATATATCTTAATAACGTTGGCTTAGTGGGAGAACAATCGACCCTCATTCTGGCAGTCGTCGGGTCAAACCTCGATGTTCACCTCTAGATTTTTCCGCATAGCTTCGGGTCTGGGTGTTTTCTATGTCTCCTAAGTATTTACAAAAAAAATATATGTATGTAGTAAATCAGTCACCTAACTCACATAGTACAAGCTCTGCTTAGTTTGGGATTAGGTGATGCTGTGTAATTAGTCCGAAATATTTATTTTATTTTAAATGTGCCCTATATAAACACGTGCTTTAACGGTGAAGGCAAACATCGTGAGAAAACTGGCATGTTCTGTGAACTTTGAAGAGTTTGAAGGACATGTAACATACACCAATCCGCACCCGGCAACCGATATAGTTTCAAATGTTATATCTTGTACTGAATAACATTAATATAATATGGTATTCAGTCAATAAAACACCAAAAATTAAGAAAATCTATTAAAATACGTCATTTGCGAGTTAATGAGCAAATTAAATGAAATACTGTCAACTTGAGAATAATGTGTCTGAAATGCCAGTTTTTTTTAATTCACAACTCAATATTACGACACTCAGACTAGACTTCGTAGGCTCAACCATTCAGCTACAGACATAAGCATTCCTCCAACACCACAATACAGGGGCAGAAATCGCTGAACATGCATTTCAATTCAACTCAATGCATTTTTATTTGTTGACGTAATTATTGGAAGAGATCGCTCTGAAGCGATAAGGCTGCCCTTTGCACTTCTTCCTTATTATGTGATTTTTGTAGCTACGAGTATTGTTTTGTTTTGGTGTACAAAAAAGTGTTTTGTATTTTATTGTAATTTTTAAATTTTTCTAAGGATTCGAATAAGGCCTGTGTACTTGTTAGAAATTCAAATAATGTAAATTGTGCCTCACCTCACCTAAAACCTCACCGGTGTTACTCATAATCAAAAGTATTAGCCCTGAAAGAGTTATTAATCTAAAATATCGGACAGAGTTATTTTTTGTGTCATTCTCATTTAAAATATTTTATAAACTCTAATTAGTTTAGTTTTAAGTTATATATCGTAGTGAATGTTAGTGTAAAGGTATTTATTTAAATGCCCTCGTAAGGTATTAAGGTATACATGTATACGTGGTTTTTTCCGTACCTTTGCGTTACACAGTTTCTTACTATCGTTTAAGTCATAACGACTGCGTTAATTATGTAATTATTTAGTTACAAACTAAAGAATTGATAGATTGATACAAACTTGGTAACGGTATTAGTTGGGTAAGACAACCAACAAAACAACGCGATGCTTAATTTTGGCTATTACTTTAATGTTTTTGTTCAGCAATTTTTGTTAAGTACTTAACATTATTGCTCAGCGCTTTTTGCAAACTCACAATACTAGAGACGACAATTAGTCGCGCCGCTCCGAAGCCTTTCAACTTAAGCTGGGGACAGACAGCAGTTTTATTTCGTCTCTATCTATATCTGCGGCCGCTGGAAGTGACATTAAAGGACTTAGTTTAAAGCGCCTCTATTTTTCTTGCTTTCTTTGCTCTATTTAGTTTCATAGAACAATGTGGGTGAAGTTAGATAGGTATGTGTTTCATGAGTTGTCGTTTGTAGGGGCCTATTTATAGGGTGATGTAAAAGACGTGAACGGAAACCAGTTTGTGAAAGTCGGTAGTTGATTTCCAACTTTTGTAACATTATATTAAAAAAAAATTTTTAATTATATTTTTTTTTAATAATTGGACCAAATTATGTCATTAATTAGACTTCTTTACTACTCATTAAAAATTATTACTAATATAAAAAATGGGTAAGTGTATCTGTGTGTCTGTTTGTTTGTCCGTCGTTCATGGCAAAATGGCTGAACTGATTTGCCTGAAATTTGGTATCATACGATGATAGGTTATACATTTACATTGGATTAGGACATAGGTTTCTTATCACCGCGAGAAATTCTGTTTTTCCGTGCCAAAATTCATTGTTACGGGGGTGACTACACTGCAAGTCTAATTAAAATTAAATGTGCTATGCAAACTATTGTTCAGTTTATATTTATACCGATACTTTTATTTTGTTTAAAATCAATATAATTTTAATTTGGTACTTCAAAACATGAATATCATAACATAAAATTTGTAAAAAAAATTGCTGATAGAAAATGTATGCCGTTTCTAGTTAATTTACATATCGCCAAAAGAATAGCCATACACATTCACACATATCACTCGCGTGTGCGAATTCTTGTCATTACCCATGTTCCGCACTTGTTCGGCTTCGCCTTGTAATACCTTTTTTGTCTGCGACTTATCTATACTACTTGATTTTATACATTTCATTATAAAGCAATAGAACGACAGCCATTGGAGTCAAAAGATTCTTGAATGAAGACCATTCGGCAAGTTCGTTGGACGTCTTTTGACAAGATGGACCAATGATTTAGGGAAAGCTGCTGGTTTAAGGATGATTTAAGCCACTCCCAATAAAAATAACTGAGGGAGTCATAAGACTATAACAAATGACTATAGACTACATGTCAGCAGAAGATATAATAATAATAATAAGCTGGATCAATGGTCAGATTCAGAAGGAAGTACTCCTGGACTCGGCGTTTCTGAAGTTCATCTCTCTACAGTCCTAGTCACCGGTCGCTTGAGCCTAGCTTCGCGGCCGGTGATTCTCTGTTTTGATAAATTTTTGTACAGTAGGTCGTTTTATATGATTTATTTATGAAATCTAATGTAAAAAATATATTTTCACGTGTTTAAATTGAAATAAGCAGCAATTTTTTGGGCAAGCAAATTCTAATGATCAAAATGAGATATAAATTAAATTATCAATCATGCATTAACTCTTTCATTATTAATTGGAAACCTATTTTTGGGTGAAGGCCTCCTCTATTAGTTTCCATGCCTTTCCGAGTTCAGTATAGTCCATGTAGGTCCGGTAGCAGAAGATGTTATGTAGTAGCTGAAAAAATCTTTACTAATATTATAAAGTTAAAGAGTTTATTTGTTTCATTGTTTGACCACCCTCCGGGCTGGGCCAGTGCGTGAACGATTATTTTGTGTTTCGTAATGTGGTCCGGAGAAGCCATCTTTTAGTTTTTCATGCGCCATCTTAGAGCACATCGTCACTTTAGAGCAGGTGGTATTGTGGTCAAATGAAGGGTAATCTATCATAAAAAAAAGAGATTGAACGTCATATTCTCAGTTACTGCTGGTCCTAGTTAAATATTTAATCACAGTTAGATAGTCAAATTATTGAAGAAGACTATAGGCAACTTTTTAC
Organism: Gymnoscelis rufifasciata; assembly: GCA_929108375.1. NCBI lineage: Eukaryota > Metazoa > Arthropoda > Insecta > Lepidoptera > Geometridae > Gymnoscelis > Gymnoscelis rufifasciata. The sequence goes on along the minus strand of OV815302.1, from coordinate 982,938 downwards.
CGTGGACAAATACGTTTATCTAAAAACACAGGCATCCCCTGGCGTGTAGATTTAGTTGTAAGAATATATTTCTGTACTAAATATGTGGCGCAGTCGGTAAGGCTCCGTTTGTGTTGCTTAGAGTGTGTTCCGGTACAGAGAAGGACATAGGTGTATTATTTTCTTGCACAAACTTTAACTTTATGCAGAAAAAGATCAAGACACATCCGTAACTTTCGCATTCAGGATTAACCTTTTACTGCATAAAATTAATCAAAGTATAAATTAACCAAAGTTAGGTTTATCACTTATTAAAAATCATTAGCACACACTTGTTCTTTAGATGGTTGGAGCCTCCAATTTCTGAATTAGACGCATATATAGGCAAGACATCCAACAAGACTGTGTAATACCATCTTTCTTTTTTTGATGTCTGGGAAAAAAATCTGCTACTAGATACCATACAAGTTAAACCCACTACAATAACCCATGTCACACCATCTACCCTAGGTAAACATACGCGTCAACAACTTCTTGCTTAGAATATTGGCACACCATATAGACATTATGTGCATCCTTATAATCCTCTGTAACCTCAAACAAAGCCGCGTAAACTAACTAGCACTATCTCCCCTTCCATTAGCACATAAAGGCGGCCGTCCACTGCACACTATCAATACAAACAAACTTGAGTATTTTTGCTCATTACGGTAGCTACTTTCCTAGCTATTTTCTTGTTTGAGAACTGCATGTTACACAGTGTAGTAACTGAATTCTGAAAGGTATACAGTTTAGTCTATCTGAAAGCCAACCAAAAAAAACAGGACACCTATTTTTCGCATTTTCATTTTTAATAAGAAAGTGCATAGAGCATCTTTATCTTTATTCTGGACCAGTAGATCAAAATAATAAATAAATATTTCCGGACACACAACATCTAACCCCGTGGTGAGCTCTAGGCTTGTGTTACGGGTCCTAGATGACTGATATACCTAATATAATAGTACACAAACATAAACAGATATTTTCTATTATACATATTAAACACCCAGACCGGGAGAAAGTGCTTGCAGAACATTCAAAATGGCTTCAAGGTTCAGTAAAATGTGCTAAAAACTTACTGCCGCCGGTGTAATTGCAGTCGAGTGATAGACAGTGCAGGCAGATCGCAAACAGAAGCCATGTTTGCATGTCTGTCCTTGTCTTGGCTCTTTGTACTGTGTGATCACAGCTTTAGTGCTTAAAAGAAGCCACTACGTTCTTTAAATTAATATTCAAGAGCATTAAACCTAGGCTTCGGACGCATGAAAATATGATTAAAATTTTGCTTAGCAGTTTATCGTAAATCCCACAAACCAATTCTTTATCTATACTAATCATAGCTGAAAATTGTTTGTCTCGTTGATAGATAGAATAGTCAGATTATAAAGTAATATTTTATGTAAGATAGCATTATCGATGAACGCTATAGGCTACTTTTTACCTAAGTTTTGTAAAACCAAACAATGGAAATAAATGATTTTGTATCTTGTACCGTGAGAAAATCCAAAAGGCAACGTGCGAAAAATCGCAAAATTTTATTAGGTGTTTTATTAAAAAAACATATGGGTCGAATAAAGAACCTCCTCCTTTTATGAAGTCGGTTTAAAATACTTAAAAATCACTTAAAAGATTATACCCCTAGACTCGAGAATGTATGAAAATATATGCAAGTGAAGTTTACAAAACTCCGTATCCGAGGCGGCGCCGAAACAAATGACGTCAGCGAATCGTCCTCGCCGCTCACACTGCCTTGAGTATGGTGGGTCAAGACATGGGCTGTAGCGAGTTGAACTTACGTAAAGAGGGCTGTCGAGTAAATACGCCACAAGGGGCGCGAAAGTACAGTAAAGATCAACTTCCATGTAGGCTATGTGCTTCTAAGGAAATAAACGTTTTGACTTTGACTTTGACTTCATATCAGCTGTAAGACGGCCACTACACGACATTATCAGCACCCAATGAACCTACTGCTGGGACACAGGGACTTCTCTCTCCACGAGAGAGTTTAGACCTTAATTCACCACGCTAGCCAAGTGCGGGTTGGTCAATGCCATTATGTTCTTTAAACTCTCTCAAGTTCTCAGAACATGCCTGTTTCCTCACGATGTTTGCCTTCACCGTTGTAGCACGTGTTCTAGAAATAGATCTTTTCGAGAAAATACGTCACTCTATGATAAAAAAAATCAATCATTTAATTCTATTACAGGAAACTCTTTTTAAAATACTAAGCCATTAGCAAATCTCTACCCTTAACCCACACGACTAGGGAAGAGCAAGAAAGTTGCTATTTTTCCCATCTTAAAGGCTTCTAATATCGCGGCGCCTCGGGCCGGTTGTCATTTGTCTGTACGCAAACTTCGCTTCTATGTTTGAAAGCACTACATTATCCGTACCTCTTTATCGTGTGATAGTGATGTGCTGCGTCGATTAGTTTTATCGATGTTTTGCTTATAGAAAAGATACGATAAAAAAATTATAAACTATTATGACCTGATAACTGTTTTCATTTAACTTAAGTTTGATTAAATTATAGTTAAAGAAATACCGCATTTATTAAAAAGTGTGTTAAATGCTAGTTAAATTATCATATGTTATATTATAAATATTAACTCTAATAAATTTCAAGTTACTTAAGAAACTAGTATATATCCTTGTGGTCTTAAATATATATTTTTAAAATGTTTGCTACTCAATTGGTTTAAAATGATTATATATTTTTTTTTTTTACTATGTTCTGTCAAACCCACATTCTCATCTTCTTCAAGTGGACTTTTGCCCACCGACCAAAATGTCTAAATGTCTCCAGTCTCACGGGGTAATTAAATCAATTCCCCATAATGCTTAAGGCTACCTTTGTAAGTAATTACCTCATTAGCAATGAACGAACAAAGATGAAAATATCTTAATTTCCCTACACAAATACTTCAAAGGTCTCGTGTTAATTAATTTTATCACAATAACAAGGATCATTTTCAGTTGACTAATTAAAAGAAGTTCTTCCTGAATATTTACAAAATTTACTCTTCTCTTTGACTTAAATTTATAGAACCCAAGTTTAAATTTCTAAGTTCTTCCATATTAATATGAGACTAGTTTAAGAGGCTTTTCCGAGGTTGTATTTTATTTTGTTTATATAATATTTAAATTCAACGTCCTGAGTCATGAAATAAACAAAATAAATAAAATACGCTTTTTGATTTAGATTATTATTTTTAATAATTTTAGAAAACTTATTTTGCTAAGCATAATAAAACCAACATATTTTCGTTACGCTATTTTCATATCCATATCACGGATAATCGGAATTATAAATAATTATTATATAAATTGCATGGACGCATTGGTATTCCAATGCGTCCATGCAATTCTAATAATAATAATAAAAGTACGTTATTACGTACGAGATTATTAGCCTAACTCATCCATATTATGACCGAGGCTTTGTCCAGTATTGGACGATCCCTGGCCGTTATAATAATAATCATTTCGAAATCTATATTTATTTATCGATGAAACAAACAACCCCACCTCTAACCTCAAGTAAGCTCTACACTTCCTTACAGCTCAGATTTCTTTTGTATACCACATATTTAAACAGCACACTAGCGACATCTGTCGGTGTTTGAAGTAAACTTGTATGTATTAAATGAAGTTCCTTAAGCCAAAGATACGTTTTGAGTTGAGGAGAGCCTACTTAAGATGCGTTCAAAGTTTTAATATCTTGTACGAAGTTTGAAGAGACGAACGTAGAACTTGGTTATGATGTTAAAAATTGGATTTTTTATGAAAATTACGCTCTACCAGTTTTACTGAAGATATCAAGTTAAAGGTAATATTTATGCCAAGTAAAGTTTAGCTGACTTTTACTGCCTCAGTAGCGTGTGAGCTAAGGTCTGTTTCGGTGCACGCAGCGGGTTTGATTCAAGCCGAGGGAACAAGTGTTTGTATGTTCTGCAAGCACTTTCTCCTTGGTTTGGGTGTTTATGACTGTATAATAAAAAATATATGTATCTTTGTAATGTCTATTATATTAAGTATACCAGATGTCTAGTATTTGTAGCACAAGCTTACCACGGGGCTAGATATTATAGTGTGGATTTTCCGGATATATTGATTAATAAAGCCAGAAAAACTGAGATCTGGAGGGCAATTTTCAGTATTTTATATCAGACTATAAATATATCGTATAAACAAAAATAGCGAAACTACATAAAATCGGCAAACTCACTTTAGCTATGACAAAATTATCATTGAATTCGTTCACTCATCACAGCTGTTTTTCATTTGTTTCCAAGACACTCAAATGTCGTTGTTTCTGCACAATGTTAGGACAAACGCCTCTTGTTTTGGCTTGCATGATCACTTTTATCAAAGTCTTTCAAGGCAAAGCGACTTAACTTATTAACCTAAAGTTTGATTATAGTGATTACTTTATACCACGAGAAAATATGTCGTCCCATTGTCGCGAAAAGTATTATTTCGGTAACACCGCGGGGCACTATAAGTCGAATATAGAAACTTAAAACAGTTTTCTTTATAATATTTGACCATAAAAGATTTCCTATATTAAGAATTAGTCTAGCTAAACGCCATTATAAAAAAAAACAGTTATGTCATCAAGCTGAATCTAGCTAGCTCAAACAGAGCCGAAAACTTACCACCGTGTCGGGAAATAAACTTCCCCTACACAGGATAAAATACGTCTTAAAAACTTACTTATTCATAGATATCAGGAAGTGGGAAATGTAGCAACTTGTAGAAACTTCCACCCCAGTCATTATCTCAAATTTTGTACCCTTTTATCTATAAATCCACGCTGAGCCAACAACCAGGCTATGTATCACTGAGAAAACTTTTAAAATTCCACAGCTGGGTTTAAGTTTGTAATCCATTGCATGTGAAGCTGAGATATCTCTACAATATATCTCTAAATATAATAAGCTTCAGATATGAAGCTACTAGTGTATCAAATTTCATTCAAAACTGTTCAGTAGTTTTTGCGTGAAAGAGGAACCGAAAGAGTTTTTTTCGTATTTATAATATTCGCATGGATTTAGAAAAAATGGGTTAAAAAAAGTGTTGTCAACTCGGCACTTAAAGTGTTTTTAATTTTTTACATTAATTACAAAACTTCGACGTTAAAATAATAGATTTATTGGAGATGACCTAAGAAGTAAATGCAATTCTTAAAAATTTAAAAGTTACAAATCACCAAAATCTGATGAAGCAAAAAAGTTCTAACAATAAAAGTTCTAGTAACATGAAAATGTTACTAAATAAAAGTTCTAGTAACCTCTACGCTTTGAAATGAGAATATTCAATTTTTTTTTGGTTAAAAGCTAAGCACAAATTCATGAATGGATAAGTTTAAATTGTAGGACCGGGACACTTGGAAGGATATAGGGGCCTTTGCACTGCAGTGGGACGTGGACGTGGGAGTTAAAGGCTTATAAAATAACAATAATTAAATTATAGCACGAAAATCAACGCAATATAATGTCTTTGACAAGTAATCTTTATCCTCGCTTTTGGTGTGCAACAGTCGCAATCCGGGTAAAACTAGCAAAATGCACTGCTTACAAGTGGGGTAAAAGTTACCCGCTGCGGAACTGGGTTTATTAACTTCCCTGATTTATGACAGTTTATTGTTTTTGCGGGAGCCCTTGGCGACAGCGCTTTTTCCGGGCCCTATGATTTTTATGTGTTTTACGATTTTTAGGATGATTTTTATTTGTTTTTACGGGTATTTAGGTGTATTTATTGTTTGCTTAAGGCGTAAGTTGGTGTTTCGTCTATGAACAGAGGTGTTTCTTTTTTGTAACAATTTGTTGAAATGGTTTAATAAAATAAGTAAATGTTAAGAAGTTTTATTTAAATTACGAGGAATTAGTCACGTCGCAAGCACTTTTTTTTCAAACCTGATCGAGAAACAAAATTTATTATTATTTATTAATTTAGGAATAAAATTGGAATTTAAATGTTTTTTTTTTAAGTTTTAAATCCCAAATATCTCGGAAACCTTAAACTTACGCCTTAAACCTTAAGCTTTAAAGTCCCTTAACATGTTTTGTCTGTAAGTATGTATCTATATCCTATGGATTATGATGCGTTTTATCACTGGTCACCGTATCACGGATTTTTTATCAAATTAAAATGACGCAACAAGCTATGCCAGGCTCGATACAAAATGAATGAAACCCTCTTGAAAAATGATAAAGATTTTCAGGTATAATATTTTTTTCCGGACAATCCACACAACAACATATAGCCCCGTGTTAAACTCTAAGCTTGAGTTACGGGTACTAGACATCCGATATACTAAACAATAATATAAATATACACTATTACCGGGATTTTGTGACTTCATAATCGATCTAGTTAAGTATATTTACAAAAAATCCCGTGAATAGCTCAATCAACCATCTAAAATGTATCTAACTGTATTCACGATAGGCATCAACTCATATTCAAGACATATTCGCGGCCATAAACCTAGCAGATTCACAGCCTATACAATATTCAACGGATCGTATTATGCAGTGGGACCGTAAGACGCAAAATCAATATCCTTTTGTGTTACCAAAGATTTCCTTAGTCTGAGAGTCGGAGGGAAGATTGTTACGTCATCATAAAAAAAAACACTTTCACTTCCCTCAGAATTTAAAATGCTAATAATATCACAAAATCGAAAAAGTTTACCACTTTTTTAAACCTTTCTCAGGATCTGAGGTTTTATTTTATAAATCCTAATTATGTCTTATATCTTTAGTAACCCAATTAAATGTAACTAATGTTTAATAATATTGTGTAATGTTTAAATGTAATGAATTTAGTAACTATTGTTTTGTTTTGGTGTATCATCATCTTTTCAGCCATTAGACGCCCACTTCTGGAAACAAGCCTTACAAAAACGACCAATTATTCCGATCGGTCGCTACTTGCATCCACCGTTATACATTTGGTGAAAAATAAAGTTTTTTTTGTATTGTATTGTAAATGTAAAAACTTTTACTAACTTTACAAAACTATATCCATCCATGTAAACATAAATTATCTCAATATAATTTTATTTTAATTTAAATATCTTGGAAAAAATATATTGAGGAAAAGTAAAATTATAGCCAACGATTTTGTGCATTTACCCCACAGCATACTACATCGCTTGACGTAACAAAGCAACCGCGGTCTCCCGAACTTTAAAGCACCTTTGTCATAAATATTTAAAGAGGTTTGTTGTGACTTATTTCATGTGAAAATGTATATTTTTTTCGAACATGTCCCTTTAATACCAGATTATAAGGCTCGGTAAATATCGATTGTATTGTATGATTTGAATTTTTCCCTTTTACGCTCTTGATAAAATAGATGTTACCTTTATGCCACAGGTGAATTTCAAATCAATGAGATGTTATAAAAGGAGTTATTTTTTACTGGAAAACAACATTTTAATGATAATGCCGTGGTCATGGCATTTGCAACAGAGGGTCGAAATTTTTGTTTGTAGTACGTAATTAGTAATATTGAATAACAACTGCCATGCTAATAATTTGATTTGTCTTTTATTTGCATTTTAATATAACATTTAGCGAGAGCTAAAAACAGTCCATAGCTTTAAAACCAAGCTCAAACAAGAACTTCTAAGAGTACAAAAAACACAATAAACAACTTACCCAACTTTCCGGCCCTTTTTTCTATGTAATTCCATGCTATACTCCATTTCAGATCCCCAATACATTTCTCTATCCTCTCTTTTGAATATTCTCACACTTTCTCAACTATTCCAATGGCTAATTATTATATTTTCCCTGAATTATCGCATTTTGCAAGTAATTTTTGTGCCACGTATATCTCACGTTGTTTTAGTAAAATAACAAAGCAATTGGCAAGCAGCAAGCAGCTCAGTCGGTCGGTAGCAAGCGTATCAAACTTGTCTATGGATAGTGTTGTCGATTGTCGTAGCAATTTTAATTTATTATTCTGTGGTGTAGTTAAACGTAGTGCTTATTATTTAATATACTCTGTGGTTTTATTTATTTAACAGGAGAATCTTACACCATTGTACAATTTTATTTTATTTTATTTTTATTTATGTAGTTTTTCATACTATCAATTAATTGCATATATTTATTTGTTTATTTTAAAATTATTATACATGTATTTATATATGTGTCAGTCACACCTCCGAAAGGGTTAATCTGAAAACCAGCGTTGCCCTGAACCCGTCACAGGCTCAGGGCAGCACATAGCTGAGATTAATCCTTTTTTGGTTCACAATCTGCACATCACCTGAATACGTAGGTACCCTACCTATAACTAAGTGTGATATTATGTAATGATGTATTGTTTTAGTGCTTTAATGTTAAGTTTTTAGTGTTTTACCTATCCTTAATTACTATTTTTGTAATCTTTATTCTGTGTGTGCGTTTATTTCTGTATTTTCTTTTTCTGTAATGTGCTGTTGTGTCCAAAATAAATGTTTTTCTATTCTATTCTATTCTATTCTATTCTATTCTATTCTATTCTATTCTATTTAAAAGCCGTGTTGGCTAAGTGGGAGGACACTCGACTTTCATTACGAAGGTCGTGGGTTCAAACCCCGCCATGCACCTCTGGATTTTTCTTCTTGAGAAATTTATGTGCGCTTTAAACACGTGCTTTAACGGTAAAGGCAAACATCGTGAGGAAACCGGCATGTTCTGAGAACTTAAAAAAAAAGTTTGAAGGACATGTGACATTCACCAACCCGCACTTGGCCAGCGTGGTGAATTAAGGCCTAATCTCTCTCGTCAAGATAGAAGTCCCTGTGTCCCAGCAGTGGGAACGTTAATAGGGTGCTGATGATGATGATGAATATAACATTTACTAAACAGAGAGTTTGGGGCGATTTTCATCGGTCTTTATTAAGTTCTTAAATAAATATTCTTGATCAGCAAAAGCAACTCCTAGTCCAAATATAAAGACACAAGCTAAGAATTTACCACAGGCCTCAACATTTTTTGTTTGTTAAAATAATATTCATCCGTAATGGCAGCTGTCAAAACAGTCAAGGCAGTTGTCAAGTGGAACTATAGTAACAAATTCCAAACATGAACTTGACTGGTTACCATGTCAAGGCCACGTCAGATGAATGAGGTAATTTAAAGAGCTCGCCAAGGGAAATCAGGCTTCAGTCAGTCTGGGGGTATGACGCGGATTTATGGCGCCGGCCCCGGATCGAACCGTTCTGGAGCACGTGCGCGTACCACAGGGTAACAAAATAAGAACCGAAACTATACATTTTTTCTTCACCATCCAACCAATTTTTTTTTAAACCAGTATGGACCCACCAGTATGACCAGAATATTCTTATACATAAATGCTATTATACAGTTAATGAATTCCTTCTTGCCAAATTTTAGTATTATATAACTGATAAAAATATATTTAAAGGTGTACCTACATATAATAATAATTAACTTATCAGGAAATATTTCACAGACAAATCACATTTGTGACCAAATGCATTGTGCCCTCTCAAATTTGCACGCCAGGATTGGCAAAACATGTAGAACACTTTTTTTTAAACTTACTACCATGTATACTCTCATGTTTTATGCAAATAAATTATTCTTATTCTTATGTGTCGGATATATGTACATTATGGATAGGTCTTCAAAAATGATGCTGAGGTTTCGAAACACAATTTTATTGGAAACACAATCGTTTGCGCGACTATCACTTCTAATTTTTTTTTGTGGTGGTTAAGCTTTCATTTGTCCACAATCTAACCTGATGTGAAGTGACGATGTGTTCTAAGATGGGGCATGAAGACCTAGAAGGTTAGGTAGATGGCTTCTGCGGACCACACATTATGGTAAATTTGTCCCCTTTGTAACTTCTTAATTAAGAAGATGATCAATCTGAAATAATAGATCTTTAAAATAGGTGCAAGCTTCGAACGAAAATTGGTTTGAACAGGATCTAGTAATTAGTTTCTTTTAAATACGTCATAAACCGTTAATACAAAATACATTTTTACCTATGAAGTTAAGCAACCTTTAGTGAGGTCAGTACTTAGATGGGCAACGGCTTTGGCAAAGCGCAAAAAATGATACCATCTCATATTTTTCAAGTTTTTTTTATACATAGAGGAGAGTAACCAAATATGGAATACCATTTTGTTTTTGTGTTATAAAAAAAAAAGATATTGTAAATTAAAAACTTTTATTCTTATTTATTATCAGTCATACAGTTGCGCTTAACTTATTGACAGTTTTGTTTTACATATATTAATTTAAAATATAAATTTTTCACAAAAACAAAATCAACATAAAGGCACCTAATTATGGAATAGGTACCCAAATATGGACTACTATAAAACTATGAATAATAAACCTTTATTTTTATGAGATCTACAGGAACTTTGGTCAATTTTAAGAAGATACTTATTAAGTTACTTGCAGAAATCACATATCCATGTATCGAACTCTGCACCTGCGCAATCACCATGTGCCCAGAGCCTGCACATGAGGCATTTGATCCATGTCTCTCCTTGAGTATCTTGAGAAAACAGGCTGTTACAGAACATACACTCTGCATCTTCTGAGTCAGGAACTTCCAGTCCTATATCAAAACGTATTTCTTCTTCATCGTCAGAATCAATGGGACTATTTTGAGACTTTATTTTCTTTTTTTGCTGTTTTCCTTTAGTTTTCTTTTCTTTCTGTTTTTTATATTTTGGCTTTGATAATTTATTCTCTTTTTCTTTTTTCTTTTCATTACTGTCAATGAGTTGATTTTTATATGGAGAAGATGTTATTATTTCAGCATTAGTTGCTTTTCTTCCTCTATTAGAAATTTTTCTTTTTTTAACTGGTACAGGGCTGATGTCATAGGGCGACACCAGATTTAGAGTACTGCGAGCAAGCCTGGAAGTTGAGGGTTCTGGATCAAATTCTGTGTCTTGTCTTGGTATGAAAGAAGTTCCAGTTAAAATCAAACTATTATCAGGTGGTCTTGCATCGTTTGGTATATCGTTTGGTTCTTGGTACATCAAAGTGTTTTGCTGCTTTAAAATAACCCATTTTTTTCTCTCTAACCATTTGTATAGCTTCTGTCATGTGATCTGTGTTCCATTCTTTTCGTTTTCCTTTTGAACTCGAAGACGCCATTCTAAAACCAAAATATTAAATTTGAAATCTAGCCAGATGACATTTTGATATCCAAATTTGGAATAGTCCATATTTAGATCCCACGGACTGTCCATATTCGGAAATTTCAAACTAATCAAAACATATATCAGATTTTTTTACTAAACACAATCAGACAAGAAAAAACCTCTAAAACAATCAAATAAACATGTAATCAATGCATAGTCATAATATACAATATTATTTTCAATCACGTTTTGAAAGAAATACTTAGTTTTTACGTACCTTAAAAACTTTTCTCACAGCACCAAAACAAAACAGTCTCACCGCAGCCACAACGTTCGCCCGACTGACAAGTCAAAACCTGTACGCGAGTATAATGATGGAAAGAGACAGAAGATCACTGTCTTTTGCAACTAGGAGTATTCGTTTCCGAGAGATGGCGGTATTCCATTTTAGGGATACTATTCCATATTTGGTTACTCTCCTCTATCACACTTAAGTAATGCTATAAAAATAAATAATGAACAATAGTTCCCGATGTAAACCATTTCATTTATATAAGAAAGTGACAAGTATTTATATATTTTTTTAAGCATATGTTGTCCCACTGCTGCTGGGCACAAAGGCCTCCCCCAACTCCCTCCAATAATCCCAGCAACAACAATCTATTTAATAAATGAAAATCTTTTTGTATAGAGAAGTCCAACTTCATTTATTTCGCTGGTCTATACTCGCGGGGCACAGTTCCAAGTTTTTGTAATTCATGTCGGCGAAAATATTTTTGGAACGTACCTATCGCGAATTGTTTGCGACTTTCCATAGCTTTTTCCGGCTTTCTTTTAGAGCTATATTTGGATGGAAATACTACAAAAGAGACAAGTTCAATTATGTAGATTTCTCAGTGTTCAAATGTTGACTAAATTTATTTACATGGGCGAAAGCCTTCCCTCATAGATTTCTCGTTGTTTCGTTGTCCTACGCTTCCTTAAAGGATCTGCGGCCTTTATCCGCCAACTTTACAGCCACAACGGTAATTTTAGTACTCTAATCACCCACATAACAATGAGACGCCATATTTATATTAAAAAAGTACGGAATAACTTAAAACGAGAAATGTTGGGTTTTTCCAACTACAAAGTCTGTTGCTTAGCTTTCCTCAGACGTAACCACCATCGAGCTAATCTTAAAAGGACTTTGTAAGAAAATAATCTCGTAAGAAAATTTCCTAAAGCAAGTAGGCTTCTCAACCCCGAGGGATTAAGAGGACTTGTAACGACTCAGAAAACTGCATTTTTAAAGCGTAAAAAGACTCTTGGAAATGTCTTTTGATTTCTTTGGTAAAGGGTTTTGCTTTAGAATGTTATTTTTATTCATGGGTCCGGTCTGGTCCGGTTCTACTTAGAACATAAATTAGCCATCTTCCACGCAATACCTAGATCGGAAACTATCATTATTCTTCATCATCATCATAATCTCAGCCGTAAGACGTCCACTGCTGGTCATAGGCCTCCCTCAAAGACTTCCAGTAACTTCGATCAGTAGTATTGCCTGCCCATTGCCAATTTATTATTATACCTACATAAATTACCTATGTATAGCATAGGCATTTTGACTTTCTTATATCGGCAACTAGACTGATTGATATGGCTAAAACTAAAGGCCCGCAATTAATAAAATTGCTCCCAAGCCCTTCTCAAGTACGCTCAAAGGCTCAAATATTAAAATAATAATATATTCCAACGATATCATATTTTTACTAAATTATATTTAATTACTATAATAGAGATGACGGGTAAGCCGTTAGCGCAGGACCGTGGTGGATGGCACGAACTCTGGCCTGTGCCCAGCAGGGGGATAAAACAAGCTGTGGATGATGATGATAGATAACGGGATCATTAACATCCTCGAGGTCAATCACTTTACGAAGTACTAATAAACAATAATGCAATAAAGTTTAGTAAAAGATCCTGAGATCGGTTGACTTCAATAATTTTGAATGAGGTTTAATATTTAAAATGTATCGAACTTGTTCCCCAAAGTACCCTGAGATTATAATTAGGTAAATTAATGATAGATATCATCATCACCTTATTAACGTTCCCACTGCTGGGACACAGGGACTTCTCTCTTGGCGAGAGAGATTAGGCCTTAATTCACCACGCTGGCCAAGTGCGGGTTGGTGAATATAGATATAGATATAGTGACGGATTAATATAAAAAAAATGTACATGTATTTTTTTTTAACGAAAAATCAAGACGTTGCAATGCATTGAAGTTGTTTTGTGTGACGTAACGATTTCGTGCGAGTTTTATAAAAAATCCTGTCAGAAGCCCCCAATACGGAATTATGATGTACTATACTATCCTTGCACTTTCTTATCAAAATTCATGAAGCAAAAAATAATTGAACAGAATTTTCGAACTGGCTAACAGATAAGACTTTACAAAATACCATTTTTAAGTGTAAATTAAACATACATACATCAACATTTATGTTTATGCAGAATAAAAAATAACATTATTCAGTTATTATTAAACACATTAATTTCTTTGTTTGATGTATGAAATTATACCAAATGCATTTATACAGACTCTATTAGAACAAGTTTTTGCTGGATGGATAATGGGGAAAATAGATCCAAGGATCTAGTGGGATGCATGAGGTCAATGGATCTAATGGGAACGAAGATTTGGTTTCAATTCAGACTCTTTAAGATAATGGTTTTTTGATTTCTTTTATATAAAATATTTAATCAAATAATTTAAGTATAAAGGCTAGGGATTTCGTACCACCTTGCGGTAGGTCCGTCCTGCGCGGCGGATCCGGAAGCGGTGTTTTTATCGCGCGTCGTTTTAACGACTGTCACGTGACGAGGGATGACAAATTAACGTGTGACTGTTTTATTTATAATCTTTTTTTTTTTTAATGCTTGATAATCCTTCATTTTACCACAATCTCACCTGATTTTAAGTGACGATGTGGTCTAAGATGGAGCATAAAGACCTAGAAGGCAGATGGCTTCTCCGGACCACATTACGAAACACGAAATAATCGCTTCAGGCATTGGCCCAGCCCGGAGGGTGTTGACAAGCCGCCGAAGGCCGAAGCCTACCACCAGAGACTGTTCTTAGCACCAAGCGGAGGTCACGTGTAAGGATTCAGAGGGTTACCACTTACGGACGTGAACAGACAAAACCTCCAAATATATAATATTATAATCTTTATATTCTTATAATCTTTTTTATGGAAATACAGCCATGGAGTTTATTTTTATTTAAGTAGTCCCTAGATAAAATATTCATGTTGGTTCAGGTGAGTTGAACTTAGCAATAATAAATAAAACTCAACTATGGCTGTAAATTCTTAATTTAATTTTCATTGAATGGAATAAAGTGAATCAAACCCCTATACAACCAGTAACGAAACTCCATAAAGTTGAAATCACGTTGAAAACCATTCATCGTTTGCGTTTCCGAAACTCTTCGCAACTCGCTAACGTTTTTAACTTTCTAATTAAGTTCCCGAGTGAGAGCTAACATTTAGAGACGTTGATTAACTGAGTGGCGGCTCGGCTGTGCTGGCACTGTCAACTGCGACATACGCAGATTAATGTTTTATCTACTACTAGTTTCACATTTACACTTACACCTATTATCTATAATAGTCATCTTAAAACTTAACAAGGAGGTTGGAGGATATTTTTGTTCACGTCCGTTAGTGTTAATTAACCATCTGAATCTTTACAAGTAACCGGGTGGTGCTAAGAACAGTCTCTGGTGGTAGGCTTCGGCCGCGGCTTGTCACCAACCTCCGGGCTGGGCCAGTGTGTGAAGCGATTTTTTGTGTTACGTAATTTGGTCCGGAAAAGCCATCTACCTTCTAGTTCTTCATGCCCCTTCTTAGACCACATCGTCACATTACATCAAGTGAGATTGTGGTCAAATGAAGGATTATCTAGCATAAAATAAAAAAAGGTGGAATTAATAATAATAAAAAATAATCATTTATTGCAAGAAATATGGTACATTACAAGATATTAAATTTAAATTAGTTTCACATACTTCACCAAAAAACATTGGCATGCAAAAATTTTGTACAATTTAGAAAAAATATAACAAGAGTGCTAACTTTTTTTACTGTCAATTCAATTCAATTTCTTATAAATGGACTCTGCGCTTGAAGCGTCAGTTTGCCAGTGTCAAGTTAAATAAAATTATAATGTGAAAAAGATGTTGCTCAGTTCAACGCCATTTTTCTCACAAAACATACAATTTATCTGTTTCACTGTCCATACTAAGGCTTTTAAGACTCGAGAACGGCTGGGACAATTGAGCTGATTTTGGTTTTAAAATGTTTGTCGTAGTCCAGGGTAGGTCTAAACGGTGAGCAAATAAGGAACAATTGCCGGGAACTTTTTTTACAAGTGCGACGCCGGGGCGGGCCGCTAGTTTTAAATAGATATAGATTCTTAACGCTCAGTCGGATCGAAAAATGTTATAAGAAAACTATCAATAATTTAAATACCTATTCAACGATACGACAAATGACATAGTTTCTTGACATATTATTTATTTATTTTTTACAAAATGACATCCAGTAGTCGCCATGTTGAATTTTTACTAACGTGATGTCTTTAGTAACATTCGCCGTACTAATAGGATTCGATTGACGTCTTAATCATAGAAATCGGCTTAGACGTTTGGTCTGTATAGTGGGACAAAGGAATAGAAAATAGAATAGAAAATTGAAATGAAATGAAATGAAATATTTATTGCTGTTAACTAGGTGGTAATGTATACATTGGTCTTATATCTATTTTTATGTGTCTCTAGTCTGCCTTTCGGGCTTACAGCATTATCATGCATCTAAAGGGCTAAGTAATAATTTATTCATGCATGACTGACATTAATTAAATAATTAATGTCAGTCATGCAATGTCAATATATAATATTTACTTTATCATTTCAAAAATCAACAATAGAATAATATACCTTTTCTTCCAAAAATTTAATAAGTTTATTTTTAAATGAAGTCAAATTATCGTCCGAACGTATCGACTTTGGAATTTTATTATATATATATATATATATATATAATTCTTTATTACACACACGAATAAACAAAAATACAAAATTATTAATAGTAAAATTAAACCTAGCATGCGTAATGGACATGCATGCATAGTAAGGAACATACATACATTTAAGATAGACAGTTAAACACATAGCGCAGTTGGCTAAAAAAATTGGTATTCTCTTTAGTCAGTCTATTTAACTGAGAGATTGTGAAAGCCACCCCATCTATTTATACTAACCACTGTTTTGGTTACTAACTACATTTTTGTTGAGAAAATTAATTTTTATAATTTTTATGTTTTTTATTGACCTGTCTTTGAGTTATTGTCTTTGTGAATAAAGATACAAGATACAAAATCATTTATTTCCATTGTTTGGTTTACAAAACTTAGACTTAGAAACGTTTTGACTTTGACTTTCACTTTGATTAATCGCTACGGCAAAGGTGAGTGATTTACTTATACGTAATATCAGCGCACTAATTCGCAAATTATTCAATCAGCGAGGACTAATTCGTCACTACATACATCTGGGCACAGTAATTAATTTATATTAATCGAATGCCAAACCCAACAGAACACGTCACCTAATGAATTCATTAATATCGTCAGCTGTCTGGTGAAATGCATGAAGCTCACGGCTGGAGGGACCAATCTATGATTTTGGCAAGCATTATTGAATTACTTATTTAATAAATTTTATAAATTAATAAGATTCTTCTCTTGGTGGACCAAAGCGAACACCTCAAGGGCTGACGTCTTAAGCTAGTCTTAACATCTTTAACAAGATCCTTTACATATAAACATGATACGTATAAGATACACACATACTATACACCTAGGGTTCTGTGTTCAGTTTATACACATTTTGTATTAAAAATCCTCGAAAAATACGAAAAAATATAATTTAAATGAGTCAGCCTTGTACCCCAGTACTTGGATACTGCCATATTTGTTGTATGGGAGCCCACTAATTCATGTGTTTTTAGTATTCAAGTAATACATTTTCCCTCTGAATTTCAACTATTTATCTATTATTATTATTATTAATTCTTTATTGCACAACAAAACAATGTACAAAAGGTGTTTGTTACGCATCTATTACGGTTCAGGAGTTACGAAGTTTTCTCTTGATATATTTTTGAGGATTCTACAATAACAGTTTAAGTAATTGTGAGTTCATCTAGAATACTGTGATAATGTCATGTAACAGCTGTGTTTTGTGTTGTTTGTCGCTTCGAAATACAGCCTCCAGAGAGCCGCTCAGCCTCAGATTTTTTATATTTGTCTGCTTTTGAAGTAATATCTTTATTTCTACTAAAATTTTGCTGTTGGTTCAATCATTAGGTACTTAATTTAATGGGCGTTTTTATTTTTTTTCGTTTTGAGACGAAGAAGCCTTAATAATTAGTTGCCTATTTCACCGATTGAGTACGGCATTCTAAAAATTAGCTTTCATGTGCGGAAAGCTAATTTTTATGAAATAATCATATTGCAAACCACAATAAATATATTATTAATATAAATTATATTGACGAACTCTGTGGCTCGGTGGGCGAAGGTCCGCTTGAGGCGCAAGAGGTTGCGGGTTCGATTCCCGCCGGGGGACCAGATTTTGTACGATCTACAATTTCTGGTTTTTGGTGGTTTGGTGAGAAAACACCCAGACCATCGTCTGGGTGTTTTCTATATATCATAAGTATGTATTTACTAATCACACAACATCACCTAACCCCAAACTAATCAGAGCTTTTACTATGGGTGTTAGATGACTAATATACAACATTAGATACATATTTTATTAGTAATTACATATGCACATAGAAAACAACCAGACCTTTTTGTGGCACTCTGAAGGGGCCATCGAGTTGATAAAATAAGAAGAAGAGGTTGGAAAAGAAATACAAAGAGCAGAAGTTGTAGATCGTACAAAATCCAGACCCGCGGCGGGAATGAAACCCGCAACCTCATAACATCATCTATACTTCTATTCTATCTATATTATAAAGCTGAGGAGTTTGTTTGTTTGTTTGTTTGTTTGAACGCGCTAATCTCCGAAACTACTGGTTCGAATTGAATAATTCTTTTTGTGTTGGATAGTCCAGTTATCGAGGAAGGGAGAAATTATTTCAACTTTGAAGCCTTCCGTTGCGTGCGCCGTGAAAACGGTCCAAGATACACAAAAAATATGTATTAAAGAATAATAGCTCTTTTAATGATCTAAAAAACAGTCCGCGATATGTCTATCTTTTAAGATTAACTCACAAAAACCGTTTTTATGGTACTTAATTAGGTCGAAATAATTTGTTTAAGTTGTATCAACTAAATTATGTTGTTGGTTAAGAGTACTTCATCCATTATAACGCGGGTAGCACCGCAGGGCACAGCTAGTTACAAATAAGTTTATAATGAAAGCTACGACACGTTGCGACAATCAAACGGTGACTCGCACGTCGCGTCGGCCGCATTGGGACGCGGGTCGCGTGCGCCGCATTAACGTACGTACGTGCGTCGCGATTCTCAGATTCAATACTGTTCGCTTTTTGCCGGGTGTTGCTTAAATCAAGTGGGATTCGATTTGCTTTTTGATTTGGTTTACTTGTAACTTCGTGGGTTTAACAGAAATACTCAGCACTATCGGAATTCGAATAATGAAAGAGCAAAATTAAGATGTTTGATTTAAATCTTAACAAAATACTTAATATCTGAATACAAAGTACTTAATATCTGATAACTGGAGAGCCTTTCGACTAAATGTTTAAACATTTTGATTAGTTGGGTGAGTCTATACTAGCATATTGTTTTATTTTATTCGCTATGTGGGTACATGTAAATGGTTCTAAGTTATGTTTGTATTGTGAGTTAGTTAGTAAGTAAAACTGATTGTTTTCCTAACAAAATAATATAAAACATAGAAAAATTGTAAAATTGTGGATAAATCAAACATTTTATAGGCGAACCAAGCAGTCCGCTCTAAATCCGCTTGGATTGGTTCCACTGGTATTTGGAATCATAAAGGAATAAATACATACATATATACATAATATCAGCGAAAATTAGACAAATGCTCCTTCAACTACCAGCTTACCACGTTCTGCAATAGGTAATAATCCATACTAATATTATTAATGCCAATGTAACCATATCTGTCCGGCTTTAAAACAAAATACTAAACCGATTTCTTTTTTTTATTTTTGATAAGCCTTCATTTGACCACAATCTCACCTGATGTAAAGTGACGATGTGGTCTAAGATGGAGCATGAAGGCCTAGAAGATGGCTTCTCCGACCACATTACGAAACACGACCAGCGTGGGCGACCAGCGTGGGCTGGGCCAGTGCCCAGCCCAGAGGGTGGTGACAAGCCGCGGCCGAAGCCTACCACCAGAGACTGTTCTTAGCACCACCCGGAGGTCACGTGTCAATTTAAATCTTACACGGGGTAGCCCGGCGGGGCACAGCTAATAAGTTATAAACATATTATTTTGTGGCGTTCTTACATTAAAATAAGTACACTTTTTAAGATGCTTAGTACAAAAATTAAAAATACTTTTCTAAAAACAGCACTCACACAAATACAGAATTGTATCGATAAGTTATCGACATTATCGATACAACTCGGTTATTTCATCGACAGGCTATAACGTATTTATTTTATCCCCCTAGACTACCAAAACCCATTATATTCTATTCCGTAAAACAAATTGAAGTATAACCGTCTCGTCGAAAAGAGTCGACTTGACAAGTATGATTTATAGCTTCGATAGTGTCTCTATCGCCGCCATCTTAGATATTCGACATTTAAAATGATGGTCTCTCGAACATAATATGAATTTGAACGGAAATTAACGGTCGAATTCGGTCCGGGTGACAACTCTATCAAAGTTCCATCTTAGTATTTAAGGCAAGTTTTTGAACAATCTTTGTTTGAAGTTTTTGATAAGACAACCCTTTTATGTATTATTAATAAAATCATTTTTGGTTGACTTGATATTTTAACTATTGTCAAATCCAGTTTAGATCGTTTTAATGATAAAAATAAATAGCGAAAAAAATCTATGAATATGATAAAGTAAAAAAAAAGAAAAGTCAAAGTAACCGCGTGGACACACCCAAAAAACAAAATGGCTAAAACTTGTTTGTTATTATAATTCACAAAGTCCGAGTAAACTAAGCAATGATTAGATGAGTCAAAAGCCATCTCGCTTAGTCAAATATTTAGCAAAATAGCTGTAGGTATATCTTAACCATTTTACTCGGATACCATCAGTATTCATTCTAAAACCATGCACGTAAACCTTTGTATAGAATGGTGAGTTATATTTGATTTTCGTTTCTCTTTAGAAACGGAATAATTAAATTACCTATTTCCCCCAAGGTCAAACCAAATCTCCGACTTCGCTTCAAGAATTACCACCAATTATGAAGCATCCCTTTATTTTGTCACAAATTAAATGGGATTTCTTAGACTCAGTCACAGATCTTTATTAGGTTTAAGGGAGGCTTAGGGTGGAATAAATTCACTATGGAAGGGGCTGTCATCGCTTGTTTGCGGGTAGAGCTAGGAAAATATTCGATTATAGAGATGGTTGTATTTGTTGCTAGTGGTAGTAAAACTGTCATTAAAAAAGGATTTTTAGATAGGGGTAAGCCTTTGCAATGCAGTTGGAGGCTATAGGCTAATAATTAAAATAATAAATCTAAATTTAAAATTGAAGAAAAACCTCAGATTCCAATGCCTTCATTTTCTTAAATGTAAAACAACATAATATTATGTAATGTGGACGCGATGCGCTTTCATTTGATACCCCACACTAGTATACATATTTGCAGATTTTCTGTTTTCCTTCCCCACTCTCACCCCTATAACTTTTAAACGGCTCAACCGATTTTCATGAAACATTTCTAAGAACACCCGGGCCAAACTCACCATTAATACAAAAAAAAACTAAATTTAAATCACTACATCCGTTCAGGAGCTATGATGAGCTAGACAGACAGACAGACACGTCAAACTTATGACACCCCTCTTTTTTGGTCGCACGCAACTTTCATTCCGAAGGTTATGGGCACAAAAAAAAGAAAAAAATTATGTCCCCCGACAAGAAGCCCTAATTTTTTTCTTCTTGAATAATGTATGTGCGCATTAAAACACGTTTTTAACGAAGACAAACATCGTGAGGAAAATGAGGAAGAGTTTGAAGGACATGTGACATTCACAACTCGCACTTGTCCAGCTTAGTAAATTAAGACCTAATCTCTCTCGTCAAGAGAGAAGTCCCTGGGACACATCCCAGAAGTGGGGGATGATGATATTTTTACGTATAGAAGTAAAAATTATAATTTGGGTTGGAAGGTCTCATGCCATCACATTCGTAGCTCTATTGTGTCCATCGCTGCAGTGTCCGAGGCACATTGTCACTTTTGAGGATCCCGCAAATATTTCCCGCCATTTGTTTTGTTCTGTTGTTTATTTTGGTTGATTGTGATTGTTGGTTGTTGCGACTCGCTATTGTGCGAGTCGCGATTTTTTTTACAGAGCTTGAAATAACTTTATATCTACACATACTTACATAAAATTCATTTGAAGAAATCATAATCATAATCAAAGTCAAAAAAGAGATTTTTTGATTTTTATTTGATGAAATGTACCTCTATAAGTTAAATGTAAAATAATTTTTATGGTAGTGTGTTTTAATAGGTTAGATGAGAAAAAAATAATTATTGCGTCATTTAGATTATCTATTAAAAATTGTTCAAAACAAAAAATTCCCATTTTAAATAAGAAATTAAATTAATCTGATATATATAATAGTCATACATGTATAGATATTTTTTATTATACATAATTAAATTTCCCAGACCAAGGAGAAAAGTGCTTGCAGAACTTGCAAACACTTAACCCTTGACCGGCGGGAATCGAACCCGCTAGCGCCCACCGCGACACTAAGGCAGTCAAAATTAAAGGTAATTTACTATGTACTGCTTCATATAACAGTAAAATATTAATATCAAATCGTCGATAGTTCTAGTAAGCGATACTTTTGTTGCCACTTATTTCTTTGCTTAAATAAACATAATGGTTTCGATTTTCTTGGAAGCTCGTACCGTAATATTTATTCAAACAAGATAATGTTTATAGATATTGATAAATAATACCAATTTAATTTAATATCTATAAGTAAACAAACAAAGATTTAACGATTAGCAAATTTGAAGAGTGTCTAAGTTTTGTAAAACCAAACAATGGAAATAAATGATCTTGTATCTTGAAACATGAATGATTTCACAAGTTTTTTTAATTTTTTTAATGCTGGATAAGCTTTCATTTGACCACCATCTCACCTGATGTATAGTGACGATGTGGATTAAGATGGGTCATGAAGACCTAGAAGGTAGATGCTCCAGACCGGAATTCTGAGAAATCTCTCAAAATTGACTTCATTATAATATTGAGAAAGATTAGAATAGAGTATTAAAATAAAACGTGTTCGATTTATCTCCGACGTTAACAAATCCTTACAAATACATTGTAAAGATAACACAAAAAACATGGCTTATTTTTCCCTAAGTATTTATAATCAGCCGTAATTTATTTATGATTTACGGCGACAAGTTCTGTGTAATAGGATATCTAGCCCAAGGCGGTGGCTGGGAGTATTCAACACAGGACACAATAATGATCACATTTATCTTTCCTTTTTCTACTGTTTTGTTTTGCTTAGCAACCAATAGTACTTGATCAGTTCTAAATGAAAATTAATTTATCGAAAAAATACAAAGATGTCATACTTACACAAGCAAACAGTAAAAGAAAACAATCTATAAATAAATAAAAAAACATATTTTTGCGTTCATTAACGTCCTGCCATTATGCCTCCGATCAAGATGAACAGAGACGCTGGTTTCGAAGCCGGTTTCATGTTGTACTTTTATCTGCATAGGTGAACAATGGTTTCAAAATTGGTTATGCATGGGTGAATGTTCCCCTTCGCAGGAGATACTCACAGGGATATCTGGACTAAGCCATTGTGCCCTAAGCAAAACGCTGAAAAAATCACGTAGAGTAAAAAAAAAAAAAAAAAGAGAAAGAAAATCATCAACGAAGAGATTACAAGTACTTATAACAATACTACAAGATTTTCCAACACTGAACCAATCAATTGGTGGCAAGCATTCCTTAATTAAATAAGAAATTACCCAAATTATTGTCTAAGTTCAACAACATCATACAAACAACCGGAACCAATCAATAAAAGAATGGTTACCAAGATTCGAGTCTAGATCTACCCTCCCATAGTCGTAGACTCAGACAGTAGCGGCGTCGCAAGTGCCAATGTTTTGAAAACAGCGGCTCGCGTTACAGACACTCAATAAAGGATCTGCTTATAATCATAATAGCGGAATATCTCTTGTTTTAGTATTGAGCGATACAATACAGATTATTTTAGTTTATACGATACAGATTCGCAATAAAAGATATTTGCATCATCATGTCAGCTGTAGGATGTCCACTGCTGAACATGGGCCTTCATAGATTTCCATTTATTACAGTTGGAAGCGGCCTGCATCCACCGTGAACCCGCAGCCTTCACCAAGTCATCCGTCCACCTAGTAGGCGGACGTCCTACGCTGCGCTTGCCGATCCGTGGCCTCCACTCGAGAACTAACTAATACTGTGATAAACTGTAATAAAACTTATTTATTGTTATTAATATTATACTGAATATTATAATAATCTATTTCAATTATTATTAATCTGTTTTGTTTTCGTGTTTGTAATAAATATAAATATTATATCATAGAATTATGGCCCAAAATATAAACTGTAAAGATGTTGTATTTAATTGTAAATATATTAATAAATAAATAAACTTTTGAACTACTCTATCTAGTCCTTAAGTTCTTGACATGTTTGAGAAATTGTATTCTGCAAATAAACACTTGATTTGATTTGCCGCGATTTGAAACTATCACAGTTAGCAACATTATTTATATTTATTTAAAACGAGATATATTATTAGATATGAGTTCAACCGTGATCATGGCGCATGTAACTGTGCCGAAATATCGGGAAACTTGAAAGCCAATCAATCATAGTCAATATCCTGATAAAAACCTCAAAATATTTTTTTTGTTTTTTTTACAAAAGACAATAAAAGGCTTTGTCGCTGAGCGACCACATTGCTTGTATTTTGAAGCCATGTTGGCTAAGTGGAAGTCGTGGGTTTAAACCCCGCCACGCACCTCTGGATTTTTCTTATTGAGAAATTTATGTGCGCCTTAAACATTGTGTTTTAACGTAAACCGGCAGGTTCGTAAGGAAACCGGCAGGTTCTGTGAACTTTAAAGAGTTTGAAGGACATGTGACATTCATCAACCCGCACTTGGCCATCGTGGTGAATTAAGACCAAATCTCTCTCTCCAAGAGTGAAGTCTCTGTGTCCCGGTGTAATATTTAGAACACTGTCAACTTCGATAAAAATGAATCAATAGTAGAAAAATATTTTGTAAATGCTGATTCTAACTAATTATATCTCTATGTTTCAGTTTAATTTGTCTACTCTAGAAGTTTATATAAATTTGATGCCAACTGTAATTAGAACTGTATATTCTTCTGTAGATAGAATCTTTGAGATTCTGACTAATAGCGAAACATGTGACAGACCCCTCAATAAGACCGCGGAGATGAGCAATGAATCAATACAGGTGCTGTCGCGCGGAAACCACCGCCGTTTTTCACACCTGACACAACGCATTCAGTTTCCAATGTACCAAATGGCCCAATATCTGTGACAATCCACTTTAAAGACAGAAGAGACACTTAATAAAGTACTAGTAAAATGTACATTACCATTAGTATTATTAAGTGGAAAAAAAATAAGTTAACGACAGCTTAGACCAGCAAAAAAACCGTGTTGGCGTTGGAATCACACGACAGTAATTTCGAAGCTCGCTCAAACACCTGCCGCGTACCACCTGAATACAGCAAAATGCGAGTGTATGCAATAATGTAGTTTAACAGTAAATGCATTGATACGAAATTATACACACAAAATACATACATTATATTGTCCAGTAATCCAGCAAAATTCATTAATAAATAAAACCCTTTTTTTCTAAACTTATTTACTTTCGTGTCATCAAACCTATAACATCGCTATTTTACGCTATTTCCTCAAAGGTACCCAACAAACTTTAATATAAAGTTAAGCATCCCTTCTGTTTGCGCCACACAAAGTGGCTCACATTGAATGAAACTCATTTTCTAATTCGGCACCCCAATTGTCGCGGTTGCCATGGCAACGCGTGATTTATCTCTCCATGACACCATCTTTGGTTATTGTTTGAGATTGTTCCAGTTGAAATTAATTTGAATTGCTCGTTTTACACACGTGCGGTGCTTTGTTCATGAGATTTATTAATTTGTTAAATTATAAGGTGATAATGTGTTGAGTTTTGGATCAATTCTGCGACGTACCTAAATATAGCTGAATGCGAGTAGAGGCCGTTGGGGCCAAAAGGTTATTGAAAGGAGACTGGATTGAAATACGCAGAGACGCAAGTCCACCAGCAATATGCAAGCCTATGACCATCTGAACAGTGGACGACCCACAGCTAGAATGATGATTATGAATAAGTCAAATTAATTTTATATAATGTCTGTTTCGCTAAAACTTGTCAACCTTACCTAAGTTATTATTTGACCGAGCCAAATCAGTAAAATTAAATGCTTATTATTAAAAGTAGTCTATTAAGGTTTTGTTTTATAATTAAGTGAAATAACACGCCAAAATTCAAGTACATAAATAGAAAACTACAATACAACAAACTGGGAGGTTACCGACGTGCTCGAACAAGAAACACGTACGGAATTCTCATTTTTTGCGAACACCCGTTAAGTACGAGTTATATTTGTAGGCCGAGGGTTCCGTGCCATAAAGAAATTTAAAATTAAAATACAAACAAATAAGTGAAAATTATGAGACACTCAAAAAAGAAACTCTTTGATTTTTAAACCCTGCATGAGATACGAGTAGTTTGTTGTACGAAGCCTCCCTGAAATATTTTTATAGAATTCTAGTTTTTTAAAAGCGGAAACAGAACTAAACATTTCAACTAGGTATCACGGATTACGGGACAGTTTCTCGAAAGTTCTATCATAAGGCCAGCGTAGGCTTCACAGTCCTCGTAAGAAATATTTTCGGAACATCATAATTTTTTCTATTTTAATCTCTGTTCAATTGTTTAATTTTGTTTCATTTTTAACCCCCGACCAAAAAAGAGGGGTGTTATAATAATTATTATTTTGTTGTTTGTGCCTTACTTAAATATCAGTGTTGTGCTCACCTATTATAGGCACATATTCCATAGTAAATAAGTATTAAAAAATGTCTACTAAATTTTTTTGTTATATGTGCTGTTGGCGTTGCCATAATAATAAATAAATAAATAAATAAATCATTATTATCCACAACTCATCTTTGTCCACTGCTGGGAGTTGATGCCGTCCACCACGGTCTCGTCGTTAGCATATGTACAGAATGGAGATCTATTTTATTTTTGCTTGTGTTATTAGCTTAGTGACAGACATTTGGACAGACAGACTCCGATGTCATAGACCTGACGCCCGTGCCCGCGCCCGCTTACCGCAACGCCAGGCTTTAGTAAAATGTAATGTTTCCATAAAACCAAAATCGTTACGGGACCCTAAAAACAGAAAATCCTCAAGTTGATGGATTGCCGGTTCCTTATTAGTGTTGCTTTGCTGAACCTGTATTAGAAAACGTTCTTTTAAGCCTCAGGATTAATGAGATTTTGCAGAGTTTGCGATTTCTTTCAGCGGATATGCTAAAAATAAAGTTGTTTGAGGGAAATTTTCGAGTGAAGGCACCGCGCGTATGTTTTATAAGAGTTTTCTTTGGTACATAAAATGATTTGCAAGTATATAATTTGTGAGTTACTAAGTGTTTTTGTCAACCAACATGGAACAAAAGTAATAATCATAGTAGTAATTTCTTGATAAAATAATTATACCTCACAACTAGTGTTTATGGTGGTTACCAGTGTCACATAATCCAGAATAAAAAAATATAAATCTAAATAATAATAGTATTTCAAATATAACCTTTAAGCATTGTCACATAGAAACAAAAATATATAAAGTTAAAAATATAAATGTTATGTCAAGTTCATAATAAAATTAAACACAAGTAAGAATGATATTACTACTACTTAGTTTGGGGTTTAAAGTTTCTAGAGAATCTGTAGAATCTGGTAATAAATGGCAAGGTCAAAAAATAAATTTAATATGTATGAGATAGTCTCATTACTACAACCAGGGTTCCATCGATGACAATGTATACATATTATGTTGAAATAAAAATGAATAGACAAAAAAGTATAAAAATGCAGTAAGAGTGGCCATTCATCAAAGTACCTACATGCCTCGCAAAACGTTACTTTATAAAAATCTTGTTAATTGTATAGGAGCACCCTTATATATTTATTTATTTATCATTTGCTTTTAGTATGTGCTGTTATAGCAGTAACCGAAACAAAAATCTAAAATTTTCAACTATCTATCGATCACGCCTACACGCCACGATACAGCCTCTTGGCAGGCGGACCGACAGACAGACAGACATACGATGAAGTCTCAGTAATAGAATTCCATTTTACCCTATGGGCACGAAACCTTAAAAAGAGAATTATTAAATGAATATGTATCACAGTATGTATATTGTTTTTGCCACCAAGTTATTGGCCACAAATAGCAAACTTCTACCACACAATATTAAACTTACCAACCCAATTACAATTCCAGAAATAAAGTCGTTATGAAAACTAATCAACATAGACATCGGCTGGAATACCTTCGCACTAACAACCCAAACTTTCGATAGAGTCCTCATTCGGACCCCACCTCACATATACCCACTAAGGGTTCGAGCACATTATGCCGACACGCTGCGTGACACGGCAGTGCGCAAAAATCTGCTCAAAACACTTATATACATTCGGTCTTACCACAAAGCAGCACGACTTGGACACGTGTTTACGTAATTAAAAAACGTATCTATGGATCACTTTTGATTAATAACGATCTAAGCTGTTTTTTATTTTAATTGTAAGGAATGTGTTTAAATTATAGAACACTGTATCGGACGGTAGCAGCTAATATGGCGAGGCGATTTCTAGCAATAGAAATTACAGTACAACTATTGAGCTGTTTTTATTAACAGTAGTCGGTAAAAGTACCTGATTGGGCATCCATAAAAAACAGTTACACGCAAAATATAGATAACTAGCTGTGCCCTGCGGTGCTACCCGCGTTATAATGGATGAAGTACTCTTAACCAACAACATATTTATTTGAATAAAGATTAATATTATTATGTTGATACAACTTAAACAAATTATTTCGACCAAATTAGGTACCATAAAAACGGTTTTTGTGAGTTAATCTTAAAAGATAGACAATATACTATCGCGGACTGTTTTTTAGATCATTAAAAGAGCAATAATTATTCTTTAATACATATTTTTTGTGTATCTTGAACCGTTTTCACGGCGCACGCAACGGAAGGCTTCAAAGATGACAATTTCTCCCGTTTTTTACACATTTACCACTATATCTTTGCTCCTATTGGTCGTAGCGTGATGTTATATAGCCTATAGCCTTCCTCGATAACTCGACTATCCAACACAAAAAGAATTATTCAATTCAAACCAGTAGTTTATGAGATTAGCGCGTTCAAACAAACAAACAAACAAACAATCAAACAAACAAACAAACTCTTCAGCTTTATAATATTAGTATAGATAATAATAATAAGATATTTATTTTTCTCAACACTTATTACATTATTGTCTCTAGCGTAAAAGAGTAAGAATATATATATAATATAGCGGGTTCGGTCAACAGTTCGTAAGTACTGCAAGCACTTTTCTCCTTGGTCTGGGTGATAATAATGTATAATAAAAATATCTTTATATGTATATCTAAAGCCTACCACGGGGCTATTTATGTTACTATGCGGATTGTCCATATTTAATTATTTATTATTAAAGTAAACTGTCCTCAAAACTTGTCAATGCGCAGCTAACCAGCCCGTAAGGTGCTAAGTTAACATATTGCGGACCGCACCGTCCCGCTGCGACCCAACATAATGTGCTCGGACCTTAAGCCAAGGGTCCTCTGATTAAATTCTGGATAATCCCCCGCCATAAGATTATTGTCACACCATTAATCGGTATCTCTAATTAGATTACGTTTTGCAATTGCGACTTGCGACACGGGGATTATGCGCCCGGGGATATTTGAATTTGGGAGATTGATGGGGGTTTTATGAATATTGCTGCGGTAGTCTGTCTTTGTTATGGGATCTTTGTCCAAAGATGTTGTTTTAATCTTTTCATCCAGTTAATGCGTTAAATATTGACCTTGTGTTAAGCTAAATTTTCGCTAACCTATTTCTTATTAACAGATATTATAATACTAACGACCCGACCTGACTTTGGAAAAATGGCAGACGTGATGGGACTTTATTTTATAATTATGAATTAAATATAATTTTCTATAACTCCGGCGCTCTTCAACTTCTAAGTTTAAGTTTGGCAAACTATAAAGAATGCCAAAGTTTTTGAAAAAAAAAATTCATACAGAAGACATGCCAAAGTATTGGTTATTTTTGTTTTAGCTTAATAAGAATACAATAATTTATGTTAGATATGATTATAAACCCATAAAAACATATATATTACACACCACCCATACAAATATAAATGAAATAAGCTTAGGCAGTCGTTTTTTTCATCTAGATTTAACTTAAAATCGGATTTTGTTGTATTTCCACCCGTATAAAGTAGATTTCGGTTGTTACTGATGCACCAAATTAATTAAGTTCAATCCAAAACCTCATCCACGACAAAACGTCAATAGCGACATCAAACAGGATCCAAATAAACATTAACAGACAAACACTGCGCCTGTTTAGTTATATGTACCGCAATCAGGGTGCAGGGTGGGTTGTCCAATGGCAATATTTCAAACAACCCTTCTGTTGGCAACTGTGAGAATTAGGCATAAGGTACATTAACTATTTTTAACTATTTTTTTTATTTTTTTTTTATTTTCGATAAGCTTTCATTTGACCACAATCTCACCTAATGTAAAGTGAAGATGTGGTCTAAGATGGAGCATGAAGGCCTAGAAGATGGCTTCTCCGGACCACATTACGAAACACGAAAAAATCGCTTCACGCACTGGCCCAGCCCGGAGGGTGGTGACAAGCCGCGGCCGAAGTCTACCACCAGAGACTGTTCTTAGCACCACCCGGAGGTCACGTGTAAGGATTCAGAGGGTTACCACTTACGGACGTGAACATACAAAACCTCCTATACTTTACTATACTTTAATATGGAAAATAAGAAATATATATAATGAATAAATAAATAAAATCACTGAACAACCAATGAGGTAGGAGGAGGTAGGTATATGTCCAGCTGGGTTCGATTTATGGTTGAAATGATAATACACGTGCTTCCTAGCGGGTTCATATCTAATTATAGATCTATTAATAGAACTATGAAAAATAAACCTGTCTGTTTGTAATCACGAAGGCACCGTGATGTATTATGTAGTTGGTAAGCCCTGAAATCATGGTATATATACTTTTGAGAACTAGGGAGATCTCCTCCTCCTCCTAGCTTCGTGGTCCTCAATGCTAAGGGTCGTGACCACCCATTAGAATCACTTTCTCTCGTACGATCTTTTTCCATCTGTTTCCGTTGTTTAAAAAAAAAAGGTGTGTGTGCGATTCACACACGGTAGAAGTGAAACTTCAGTAAATCGACAAAAGAATGAGATGAATAAAAAAAAATACTGTGCAAAAAGATTTTGTTCGGGCGGTCACCCATCCAAGTACTGGCGTTCCGGAAAGTTGCTTAACCTTGTTAGCGTTTAAGATTGGCTACTGACGTATTTCCGTTGCATCCGGTCTAAAATCACAACGATTCTAAAGAAGTTTCACTTCTAAAATTTTGTCAACTAAGCAACATATTTTGTCACTTTATGATTTTATTTAACTTTTATTTATAGGTTGGCATGGTATGGCCATATTATGAGAAGGGATGAATGTCATGTGACGAAAAGAGTGTTAGATAGGCCGAAGAAAAGATGGACGGACTGTGTGAAGGATGACATGTGTAAGAAAGGAGTGAGTGTTGAGATGACGAGTGACAGAGGAAAATGGAAGAAAAAAACATGTTGTACCGACCCCACGTAATGTGGGATAAGGGCAGGAGAATGATGATTTAACTTGACACTAAACTGACGGTTCAAGCATATAGTCCAATTATAATTAATTCAATTTAATTTAAAACAAAAACTAGAAAAAAATGCTAAACATTAAATTTAGAACGTAAATAGACCCTCCTTGCAACGTAAACTATGGATCCAGTAACGACAGCGATCGCAGGGTGCAATCAAAAAGCAGTGTGTGCGCCGCTACGACCAATTAGCCTCGACATAGCGCCACATAAATTCTATCAAACAGCTCTTGGGGTGCAGATGTGACCTCACTGGATGTGACAGGTAGATATCCCAAATTATATACCATCATAAATATATTATGATTATATTTAAAAGCCTAGTTGGCTATGTGGGAGAGTACTACTCTTTAATTCCGTTTAAGGACGTGGCTTCAAACGCCGTGCCCTTCTGGAATTTTCTTCTAGAAAAAAATAAGTGCGCTTTTTAACAAGTGCTTTAACGGTGGAGGCAAACATTGTGAAAACTGCATGAGAACTTTGAAGAGCTTGAAAAACATGTGACATTCATCAACCTGCACTTGGCCAGCTTGGTGAATTAAGATCTTATCTCTCTCAAGAGAATAGTCTCTTTGTCTCAGCAGTGGGAACGTTTATAGGGTGTTTATGATGATGATAATATAAATCGCTCAGTTGCATAGAATTTGAGTTGACTTGCTGTCTTAGGCTGATTTTTGTGTCACACTGAAGTGTATTTATTTATTTATTAAGAAAGGACACTCAACACAAGGTAACACATAATAAACTTTACTAAAAGGATTAAATGCGATGTGTTCTCGTATCACATCGAGTACAATATAAAATGGCAGAAGACAGTTAAAATAACATTAGCACAAAATAGAATAAGCAGTGGAAAAAGAACAAAAGAAACAAAATTTAAAAGTGTTATATATACACAAGATTATTAATAATGATTTGAACAAAAGGAAACAAAAATTAAAATCATCATTCATACACAGAAAAGTAAGTAACACTTAGCCAACGTGGCTTATAGTGGTCCTGCTGTATAGTGGCATGATATTGTTTCGTTGCCAAATTAGTTATGCTTTCATATGTTTGGTTTTTTATTGCATTTGCATTTGCAATCACAATGTTCCTCCATCTTGCTATCTCTTCCATCTAATCTAGATCACCGAGCCAGCCAAGCCCATAGCTGGCAAGGGTTCATTATCACAAATAAAGCGAAGAGCCTTTCTGTTTTTATCGCAACTCTGAAACGTCTCGACTATTAGAAACTGTGTCAAGTGTTACTGCGCAAATGAATCGACAGCTTTAGGTTATTAAATAGATATCAAGTAACTATATTGTTTGTTATATGCACCCTCGCAGAGCTTGGCGACTGTTAACTGCTTCGGAATCTCCTCCAACGACAAAGAAGAAAATAAAAAATGGCTGTGACTTATAGACAGACACACAAACAGAGTGACATGAATAATCTATAAGGGTTCCGGTTTTTGTTATTTGCCTACGGAACCCTTACAAGAATTACGGAATAACGAAATTTTCCACACGAAGCCAGAATGATCGATAACAGTTATCGAAAAATTATACCTATTCATATTATTTTGAAGTAAGAATAATATGTTCTAAAAGATTATTCTTACTTATTTATTTATTTATTTACTAGCCATCCCGTCCCACTGCAGGGCAAAGGCCTCCCTTTTCTCTTTCCATTCGCCTCTATTGCTGTCTACTTCAGGCCACTTATTCTTACTTACACTAGGAAAATACTTTATTTCGGGAAAATAAAACCATAAAACAACATGCTCCTGCAATGCAAGTTATTTTAACATATTGATTTCCTTTCACTTTTTAAATAAGAAACCAATACCACCCAGAGTCCCCACGAAAACACACACCTATTAATCTTAGCGAGGTATTCGTAAAAAATCGCGTAAGTAGGTACGAGTAGTGCCCGTAACGAAGAGGAATGTGCGGCTCGATTTATGCGTTACGGAACGAAGGTTAATTAGTGCTAGCGGCCGCTACACACTACGCGACCCAAAAGTAACGTAAAGTAAAAATAGTTTATTTGCCCATTCAAATAACAGAATATACTTACATTTTAAATTAAGAAACATCCGCCGTAACCTTCGCACACAGGGTGTGTCTTAATCTTGTAGTGCATAAAAAAATTAAATAGTTTGACCTGAAAAGTGAGGTTTATCTCTTATTAATAAATCTAAATTTAAAATTTAAGAAAAACCCCCGATGCCATTGCCTTAATTTCCTTAAATGTATAACAACATAATATTATATATTGTGGACGCGATGCGTTTTCATTTGATACCCCACACTAGTATATTTGCAGATTTTCGGTTTTCCTTCCCCACTCTAGCCCCCATAACTTTTAAACGGCTTAACCGATTTCATGAAACATGTCAAAGAACAATCGCGCCAGACTCACCTTTCATACAAAAAAAACTAAATTGTAATCGCTTCATCCGTTCGGGAGCTATGGTGACACAGACAGACAGACAGACAGACAGACACGTCAAACTTATAACACTCCTCTTTTTTGGTCGGGGGTTAAAAATCATTAAGATTTACATTTTAAACTTTTCATTTTGTTGGTGTTATTTAGAAGTTTTGCTTGACACTTGTTTCGTGATATTGATGTGATTGAATAATGAAAAACTCTGTACAACCCCATAATTGTAATGTTTTGTAATATCTCATTCAGTGAAATTAAATTCTTTTGAGATAATAAAGTTCGTGAAACCGTTATTAAATAAGGAAACAATGAAACAATAAGGTCAGCACTCAGCTTTTTTTGCTAATCCAGAAAGATTTGTTACTAAATTTCTGCCATAGATAACATAATCGTACGTAATGACAGAAAAGTATTTATTTTCATTTTAAAATTATTGAAATGATTAATCCTCTGACACTTCTAATGTGATGTAAAAAATATACAAACTTTTATCGTAATCATAATGAACAACAAAAATAAAGCTTAACTATCGCCCCATGAATGGCAGCTTTATTCCAACGTTACCTCTGTTTTTGTTCGCATTTTAACAAAATTTATTGTTTTTCTTTTGCGGTTAGATTCTTCAGCTACCTTATTTGTAACTTTGTTATTTGATAACTAAACAAAGTTATGTCATGTATATTTCATACGTTTTTGAAAGAAACTACTTTAAGTTCTGAACACTTTGAAGAGTTTGAAAGACACGTGAAATTCACCAATCCGCACTTGGCCAGCGTAGTGAATTTAGGCCTAATCTCAAGGTAATTATGGGTGCTTAAGGCGAATTGCGAAAATATAAATACATGTAGTTAATTTTATTGTTAAAATTACACATTTTTCAGTACAAGCAAACTTTCCCCTTGAATAAATCTTTCTCGTCAGGAGAGAATTCTCTGTGCCTCAGATGTGGGAAGGTAAATATGGGTGCTAATGATGAATTTGCTGATATCTAAATTTCATGTATGCTAGATAAGCCTTCCAAAAAATAATAAGTTCCAAATGTTTTTGTTAAAGTTACACATTATTCAGTACAAGCAAACTTTACTTTTGAATATAATTACGGGCACCCTACCGGTTTTATCCGAAACATTGATTCCATCCATTTTGATTGATCATCGCGCCCATAATTTATAGTTTTTAGGGTTTTGTGCACGGGCGCGGGAATTGTGAATAATGCAGTTACGCCGCTTTGCCGCCGTGTCGTCGATATGATGGATTATGTCGAGGGTCATGTGTATGGTCAATGTTGTGTGAACAATCTTTTAAAAGACAGTTTGTTGATTTTCTTTGCATATTTTTTTGTTGAACGGATTACTGACGGATTGTTGTTACTGTCGCGACCGTTAGCAAACAACTATTTTTATGTATTTAAACCGAACGAAAGCCTTATAGATTAGTTTTTTTTAATCGGATTTGTTCGTTACATTACGGAGATCCATCATCTTTATCAATTAACGAATTGTATGTTTTTTCGAAATTAGTTTTCTTTCGTAAAAGGTTTTATGTGTATTCTCTTTGTAAGGCTCCAACAGTAGCTTCTTCCTTACTTCTGAAAGAATAATGATAATGAAATATATAAAGTCGCGTCAAACCAATATTATTTGACATATCGAACCTAACACTAAATAACCGTGTTGGCTAAGTGGGAGGACACTCTACTTTCATTCCGAAAGTTGTGGGCTCAAACGCACCTCTGGATTGTTCTTCTTGAGAAATGTATGTGCTCTATAAACACGTGCTTTAACGGTGCAGGAAAACACCGTGAGGAGACTGGTATCATCTGAGAACTTTAAAGAGTTTTGAAGAATATGTAACGTAACATTCACCAACCCGCAGTTGGCCAGCGTGGCGGATAACGGCCTAATCTCTCTCGCCAAGAGAGAAGTCCCTGTGTCCCAGGAGTGGGAACATTATGATGATGACTATCGCCCCTACCCACAAAATCACTGTCCTTCATTCGACTTTTAGAACTAAAATTCTCGCACGGTTTTATTTAACCCCTGGAATAGCACGGCCGCCCGCCCTGTCGCCCGCGGCGTCGCGTCGCAGTGACACTGTCGTATCGCATGACGTCACGCCGCGGGCTACATCCGGTTTTTGCACCTCGTTTTTGCGTTTTCTTTATCTGAATTGGTGTCAGGTTTTTTCGCGGGCTTTTTGCGAATTCTGTATTTGTTTAACGCGCGGCTGGAATGCCTTTTAGAGATGTTATTAGTTTATGGTGGTGTTTAAGGTTTGGAATAGTTTTGTGTTTATTCATAATGTTTTAAGTTTAGCTAATGGTAGGTGTTTTTTTATACAAAGTGGCGAGCGACGCCTGTAGTGCGAGAGGTTGCGGTGTCAATTCCCGATTGGGGACCAGATTTTGTAAGATCTGCAATTTCTGGTTTCGGGTCTAGGTGTTTTCTATGTATCATAAGTATTAGGTATTCGTATTTACGAGAAAATGTATGTACCCATTTAGTATATCAGTCACGTAAAACCCATACTACAAACTCTACTTAGTTTGGGCTTACACGTGAACTCCGGGTGGTGCTAAGAACAGTCTCTGGTGGGAGGCTTCGGCCGCGGCTTGTCACCACCCTCCGGGCTGGGACAGTGCGTGAAGCCATTTTTTCGTGTTTCGTAATGTGGTTCGGAGAAGCCATCTTCTAGGCCTTCATTCTCCATCTCAGACCACATCGTCACTTTAGATCAGGTGAGATTTTGGTCAAATGAAGGCTTATCAATAATAAAAAGATCCCGTGTGATCGGTCCGGAAATATTTATTTATTTATTAATATTCAGTAATATAATATAACAGTTATTATTATTATATTTTATGTTTCTTGTGTTAATTCATGTAGCATAATATTATTTTGTTTTATTTTTCTAGTATATTAAGTATATAAGATGTCTAGTATTCGTAACACAAGCTTAGAGTTTACCACGGGGCTAGATTTTGTTGTGTGGATTGTACTGTAATATTTATATATTTCACACTTTGTACATTTATGGTACAAAAACGTGAGCTTTATGCTATAGCATTATCTACCAGCTAACCTGAGAACATAAAATCCAAATATTCGCGTTCCAAATATTGTATAACTATATGTATGTACTAGCGACAGACGTTGTCCTGTCCCACGTCTCAAAAAACAATATCCAGTTGACCGTATTGTGAATCTAAACCATTCCCAGATCCCCTTGAACACACACAAAACATTTCATCAAAATCGGTCCAGTCGTTTGAGAGAAGTTCAGTGACATACACACTCACAGAAGAATTATATATATAAAGATAAATCATTTTATAAGAAAACACGCCTCATAATGATGAAGCAACATCTAGAAACTAGGGACTTACTAAAACAAAGTTCGCTAACGACACTAAACTAGAACTTTGTGATGATACACGAAAAACTTATTTCAACGGAAAAAAAACTTGGTGGTCCCGTGGACCCCTTCGCAGCATCATTTATAACGTCGGATAAGACGTCTCGACCTATCTGAGGCTGAGGCTGCTTTTACGCAACGTATGTCTAATAGGAATTATTTTCACCTTATATATATATGTATGTGAGCAGGGAGATGTATATGCTCATATTATAAAGTTACTAGCAGCCCGCCCCGGCTTCACACGGGTAAAAAAAAATCCCGGCAATTATTCAAATTTTTCGCGCTGAAAAAAACCATCCTTGAACACCAAAGAACATTTAAAAAAAATTGGCCAAATTGGTCCAGGCGATGTTGAGCTATGCGCTTAGCAACACATTTTGCGATTTATTTTTATATATAAGATGATGTTCTTCAATATTGTTGTACAATATTTTGTTCTATCGCTAATAGTTTCGGCAGCGCATTCGACGAAAGACATTTTAAGACTCATTTTTCTACACCTTCGGTTACATTGTTCAAATTTTACCAGGAACCCCTAATTTTTTTCAAAATGAAATATAGCCTATGTCAAATTGGAAGAATGTAGCATTCTGTTGGTGAAAGATTTTTTTGATCGGCCCAGTACTTTTTGAGCCTATTCATTACAAACATACAAAAATAGGTACAAATCTTTCCTCTTTATAATATTAGTGTAGATAAAGAAGAGTTTGTTTGGTTTAACATTTTTTTATGGGAGATAGATCTATGTTTGAACACAATCTCACCTAATGGTTATTGTCGAAGATGGATAAAATAGATCTAGAAGGTACCGCCAGCCACTCTTGTCTTGAAGACACTCAGGTTGTAGTAATTAGGAAATATAGCAACACTTTTTTGGCTAGATGTGAGAAGTGTTATATAGCTTATTTATCGAGTTAGGCCATATTCCACTTTTACAGCGGGAAAATACGTTGTTCTCGCAGTAAAATCCAAAAACAAGGGCATCGCCG
The DNA here is from genome assembly GCA_929108375.1 of Gymnoscelis rufifasciata. Lineage (NCBI taxonomy): Eukaryota > Metazoa > Arthropoda > Insecta > Lepidoptera > Geometridae > Gymnoscelis > Gymnoscelis rufifasciata. The sequence goes on along the minus strand of OV815302.1, from coordinate 944,538 downwards.
TGCTGAGTAAAACTAGATTAAATTTTAATATTATATAAATCACGTGGCACAATGTTTGTCCTCAATGGACTCCTAAACCACTTAACCAATTATAATAACATTTGCACACCATGTGCAGTTCGATCCAACTTGAGAGATAGGATGGTTTTTACGGCGAGAAAAATTCGAATAATTTCCGGGAAAATTTTTTACCCGTGCGACGCCGGGGCGGGCCGCTAGTATTTATATAAATATAATATGGATTAGCTAGCATTGGGAATTGGTTGTCTCAGAAAAACACGATATTTAACGTAATGTCAGTCAAGATATTTATATCAACTTTACATCAGATGTGATAGTGATACATAATAAAATAATTTTGATATAAGTGCGTATTCTAAAAATAAAGTAAAATATTTTACCGGTGAACCGTTAAATATTATGATTACATTGAACAGCCAAAATGTGGATAAAAAAATTACTGTAGTGTACATAACTGACACATTTAAAAAACACCTCAAATTTGAATAATAACTCTTTCTTTTATATTATTTCGCCAAAATCCAACAACAAGCTATAAATAAACAGCATGCAAATACAAAAAGGTATTTGCATGCTGTTACATTTTACGTTTACATTACAACCAAACAAAAATCTCAAAATAGAAAACATACTCATTGAAACGCCACAACCCGATGACAAGTAACAAACAAACGTACGTATCATTAAAATTTGTAACATAATAATAAAATGGGGTATTTTATAATGGGAGTCGAATGAATAGACCCTTTGTGGCTGCTACTGCGATGGGTAATTTAGGAATAGTGGGGTCAGTTGGACAGCTGTTGGATCCTGGCTGTTACATTCTAAGGGATAAATTATTGTAATTCGCCATATACTTTTTAAAGGGCGCAAAATGTGTGATTGTAACATTTATCGGCATGTCCATTTTTAATGGGCAATGCTTGAGCACTTCTATTTACGTTCCCACTGCTGGGACACATCATATTTTCTCCTAAAGAGAGATGTGCCTTAATTCGCTGGCCCAGTGCGGGTTGGTGAATGTCACATGTTCTTCAAACTATTTTATTTTATTTTTTTATTCACGTGTGTCAAAGTCAAAATCATGAAGACAAAGGTCTAGTATAAGTGTGTTGGTTATAGCTCCTTAGTAGTTAATTCAACAGTCTTATGAATAAGCTCAGAGTCCTGAAAGGCGCTATTATGTTCTTGATTTATTTAGGAGACCAAATATATCACTTTTAGATACGGGATTAAACTATAGCAAGTGCAGCGTTGAACGTTCATAGATGCAGGCCTCTTCCAACGAAATTAAGTAATTTATAAAACAATTTATTTTGCTTCATTAAAAATAAAAATAAAATAAAGTTTATTTTCCAAAAATTACAATATTTTCACCTTAGATGACTTATAAACTAATAACTTTTAAGTTTTTTGTTGCGACTTACTATTTAAGGCCTGATACAATTAATGATCATTAAAAATTGTAATTATTGGATTTGCTTTTGTTGAACAGATGATACTCCAGCACTGTTGTATTATAATCTAAAAATAAAAAAAATTGTAAAAAATCTATTGAAACACGGTAAATTGTATTTCGGTACAAATGTAAATAAAATACTGTCGCAGAAAAACGCTACGTATTCGATAATAAAGAAAATAACCTTCAGGCAATTTCTTATACATTTTTCTCTTTGAAATCAGCAAATATGGGTCTATGTGTTATTAAATTCCTTATTTCGTGTTACATGATATATTAAATGTTAGCTACTTTTCCGTTTCAAATATAAACACCATTTTCTTTGCAAGTTCGCAAAGCGCCATGATTTTGATTACATTGAAACTGAAAAGTAATTTATTTTTGAACAAATACTCTTGAAATTCTGTAAACACTATAGGTATATTGGAGTATCATATATATAGCATATATATCCGTTTTATCCCGATGCACTAAAGATGCATTCCATGTTTGGCAATTTACAAAGTAAAAGTATGATTACAAAAAAAAAAAATTTGGTCACGTAATGTGGTCCGGAGAAGCCATTTACCTTCTAGGTCTTCATGCCCCATGCATAGACTACATCGTCACTTTACATCAGGTGAGATTGTGGCCAAATGAAGGATTTTTTTATGCTATATGGACTGCTTCAGTGGCGCGGTGGGCGAGAGTCTGCTTGCGGCGCAAGAGGTAGCGGGTTCGATTCCCGCCGAGGGTGAAAGTGTTTGTATGTTCTGCAAGCACTTTTTCCTTGGTCTGGGTGTTTAATATGCATAATAAAAAAATATCTATATATGTATGACTATTATAATTAAGTATATCAGATATCTAGTACCCGTAACACAAGCTTAGAGCTTACCACGGGGGCTAGATGTTGTTGTGTGAATTGTCTGGATATTTATTTATTTATTTATTTATTTATATAAGCATAAAAAAAAAAGTTTTGTCTCAAGACAGCGCTTATGCCTTAAACTGTTGTATTGACTCAAGACTTGACAAGTTTGTGATTTTTTTATCAATGCTTGTTATATTATTGATCAATGGTGACTCTTTCTTGAATGTAAACATTTAAATATGTTATAATAATTATAATTTAAATGAATTTATAATTATTTAAGGTTTTAGCAGTTAGACGAAAAATATTGTTATAGTTTCCATTATAACCAATTTTGCCTCTTCCGTCTTTTATTATTTATTCCAGTCCATCCAAAGGTTGTCTGGTAGACATCACTTTTAATGATAAGGCCGCCCTTTGAGACACTATTATATATATATATATATTTCATTTTTTTTAATATTTTTTTTTGTAAATTATTGTAAGCTTTTGATAAAAATAAATCATAATCAAAAGTTATTTTCTAGTATACAAAATCTGGACTATTCTTGAGTTATAGCACAGATTAGATAGAAATGTATCTAATCTGTGGTTATAGATAGATAGATAGATCATTTTATTTCAGGCATCTAAGGCCCATATTGACATATACAGACATAATAATATATGACAGACTAACATACATAAACATATAAATCTTATAAACTAAAGTGTCAGCATCGTGGATCATCTGTTACGGCGGTGTCGCCTCGCAGTGTAGGCGACCGATGATGATTGATGTTATTATGATTTTCTTATTTTACCGCGGGAACAACGTATATGCCGCGTTAAAAATATATAGTATATCGCCTCGAAATAGGCTATCAACACTGAAAGAATTTTCCAAATTGGACCAGTAGGTCTTAAGATAAGCGTTCAAACAAACAAATTCTTCAGCATTACATCTATCAAGCCATATGAGTTGTCTTATATCTAATAGTAAATATGTGAGTAATAGTTGTCAATCTGTATCGGCACGGCAGCTGGCCGTGGATGTAGATCCAGTGGATGATGGATGGCGGATCGGAGGTTACAAATAAGGGTCGCCATTCAACGCCGTTATTGTACCCGAATCAATTTGGCTCAGCTAGTGATGTGCGCGGCGATTAAAGTCTGTTTATCGATGTTTATGTATAAGTTTATTGTAGATGTTCATGTATAAAATATAAATATTAATTAATGTGTTTAATTAATTTATAAACTTCCGCAGTTTATAACTGACCTAACCATTCGAAAGTTTAAGTTTTTAATTAAAAAAATGTCTTTTGAAAAAAGCCTATTATTCTACAGAGGACTATATCAAAGACGATAATGGTTGGACAGATGTAGCTCGGTTCCACTAGGATGGACAAAATAAAATAAATAAAATAATAAATAAATATTTCCGGACAATCCACACTACAACATCTAGCCCCGTGGTAAGCTCTTAGCTTGTGTTACGGGTACTAGACTTCCGATATACTTAATATAATATACATACATACATAGATATTTTTTATTATACATATTAAACACCCAGACCAAGGAGAAAGTGCTTGCAGAACATACAAACACTTGACCCCTCGGCGGGAATCGAACCCGCTACCTCTTGCGCCGCAAGCGGACTCTCGCCCACCGCGCCACTGAGGCAGTCAATAGCTGAATTAAGTTTTTTTTTCTGTTATGTGCATGTTTGACTAGCATTTGTTTGTAAATGTTAAATGTATAAGTGATAACCATGTTGTACACCAATATTGTTATAATAACAACATAAGAGATGGAAGCTGAGTTGTTCTATTCGCTTCTCAACTCAGTGTAAAAAATTGAAGCGAACTGTTAAGACTATGTTATTTCCTTGATTATTCTTAGTTTTTATTTAAATTAGATTTAAGTTGACATGTCCATGTAAGCATAGGCTTCTAAGGAAATAAACGTTTTGACTTTGACTTTCACTTTGAATATTCTAAATTTGTTTAGAAAAAATTAAGTCTAAGAAACGTAGGCTGATTAACGTAGGTAGATGTTTATGCTTGTTGCAAGTTATTTCGCGTTATGAATTTATTTATTTTGATAAATTTCGTACTTAGAGAGATAATTAGAACGGAATGTAAATAGTTCATATTATGGTTTATATGATTTTCATCATTTGAAAGTGCAGGTTTCAATTTAAATCAGCCAAGCCGTTTAAGTATGGGAGGAGGTATAATGTCAAAATGTAAAAAAGTATTGTTATACAAAACAAACAAATTATTTATTATCAAATAATTAACATCAAGTACATTTTGAAAACAAATATTCAATTATTTCTAAAATAGATATAAACCGCGTTCCGACTTTTATGTATCGAGCCTGGCATATCTATTAGTCCGCCATTAAAAAAAAAACGTGTTTCCACGGCCAATCATGAAGCCCATGTCAATCAACAGAGTAATGCTTACAAACAAACAGTTTTAAGGAAACAAATCTAACGTATACGGTTTCTTAAAAATGTTGGGTCTAAACATTAAAAAAACTCTTCTCCTGCCCAAAAACCGGACGAATCAGAACTTTCATTCCGTTAGCCAAAATGTTGGAGCCCCATTATACAATCTATCTTTAGTTTTTATTTTTTTAATTAAAGTATCTTTTATATCCGGTCCCATTCCACGACGCTCTAAATCGATATCGATAATCTTTCCCATCTCTAAATGACACAGTCCAGAAAAAAATAATTTAGGGCATTACACCCCTAAGTTGTCATCGCCAACGCAACAAAAGTCTGCACCCTAAAGTTCTGCTAATTTGAGACGCGCCCATTTTTCCAGTTTTTTCAACTGGTGTTCGGTTTCGATTTAATGGGGATTACTAGTTTACTATTGTCGTCGGTTTGTGCCGGGGGCATCAGAAGGGGTAATTTACCTTGTTATTTGTGATTTTTTTGCCTGATTGGCTATCGGTTTTCAAATCCTATTCTTATTTGAATTTTGTCAGATACGTATCGACTCACTTATATTTTGCAATTTCGTTATAATTTATTGTATGGAGGGTTTTTCTCCTGTTTCAATAGAAAACTATACTATTTTCTAGTTGATTTATCAAACACAGTAAGTTAGTTAATGTGACAATTTTCTTAATTTTTTATTTATAATTTTTGGACCCAATTCTTTAAGATTATTGACAAGATAAGTTTAAACTTATCATTATTTTTAGTATACACCAAAATCATTTGAATAGACTATGTTTGAACCATCGTAACAAGTTAACTATTTTTACTGCGGGGACATAGAATATTTGACCATTTCACAGTCAAATACAGCATTCGAACGAAAGCAATTAAAACGTAGGAGAAATAAAATCTAGCGATGATATTTTTGGATTCCAATTCTCCTTCAAATTTATTTAACAATATAGCAAGAACTTCAAAAATTCTAAGCGGTTTCTGTATTCAATAAAAACACCATTTCGTTTGAGTGCATATTTTCTAAATTCGTCCAGAATTATCCAGAGAACGAATTCTGTTTTTTTGTTTATTTAAGACGTGACTTCAGGGCATTAGGGAATTGAATAAATAAGTCTGTGAGCTTTGAATTAATGCTATCGGAACGTTGTGCGTTTGTTTTACATTTTTTGAATCCATTTTTAGCTGGAACGTCACGAATTCTTTGTTCAGAAGTTAGAATTGTGAATGTGTGTTAATTTAATGTGTGTGGTCGTATATAAAAACATACAGTTTAGTTGATTTTGTAAGAGGAATTCAGTTTTAGGTAAAAAATGTTAGTCAATGTCTTTTACTGGTAAACCTATGATAAATAACACTTCTTTTCATATACGTGCTATAAAACTAAATAGTTTCCGCTGTATATGTTGCTAAGAGCATTATTTTTTTATGCAGAATTTGGACAAACTGTTGTTTCTCAACTCTATTATAAGACCCTTGTAATAAGTTCTAATAATAAATATTATTTATAAGATCTTTTCAATTATTCAACGGATTTCAATGCAGTTTTTAGCTATTTAAGTATATCTAAGAGATCAAGAGTACAGGTGTATTATGTATTATTTGCACTCAGGATCTAAAAATAAAATCTCTGAGAAATCGAGGCAGACTGCTTTTGAATATAATCACGTAATAAATAGCTACCTTATATGACAAGCATTTTTATTGTAAATGTTGAACTTATAATAGTCACCTATAAATAAGAACTCCAAAATTGTAATAACTACAAAATTGTAATAACTGATAAAGCTGTGTTGTTCTATTCGCTTATCAGTATAAAACATTGAAGCGAACTGTCAAGACAATGTTACAACAACAACAATGTTACAGTGTGACAATGTTATTTCCTTGATATTTTTTGTTTAATCATTTTAGTTTTTTTTAATTTTAAGTTGACCTGTCCATGTAGGCTATGTGCTTTTAAGGAAATAAACGTTTTGACATTGAATATCATAGCTGACAAGTACCTTATAACTATAAAGCTGGTACGTTCCAAATGTGCCTTTATTTAAATTAAAAAGAGTTATAAATAAATATTTTTGGTCATTCCACACAACATCATCTAGCCCCTCTAAGCTTGTGTTACAGGTATACTGCATATAGTAGACTATAGATATTTTTACTATACATAATTTAAAACCCAGACCAAGGAAATTCAATTCAATTAAATTTCTTAAATTTTTGGGACATTGGAGATGAGAGAGAGGAGAGAATCTAATAATTTAGTGACGTAACTAAGTATAGTTAAGTCACTAAATTATTAGATTCATATGCATTAATCAATGTTCATATGTTATTATTAAAAACGAATTCAAATAATTCATTAATATTGCGGTTGAACAGACGCCGTGTCAAAGCATTTATCAGCGGCTGTTTAGAGGGCTTGTTAAATGTGTCATACACAATGCCAAAATATATAATAACTAAATAAATATTTCTGGACAATCCACACAACAACATCTAGCCCAGTAGTAAGCTCTAAGCTTGAGTCACGGGTACTAGATATTTAATATACGTAATATAATATACTACGTGGGTCGTTAATTTGGCTACATTTTTCACTCAATATATATATATATTTCCGGACGGTAAATTAATGATATACATTTTAAAACTTTGCTAAGTATCTATAGGCAATCAGTTAAAACAGTTGCACGCGCCAGGGAGTCATCCATCACGATATTACAAGCGCCTTAGCCCGCGGATGATTCTGCTACGCAAATATTTGGAGACGGCTCGTTTGGAGTGTGCGTGTCCGTTGAATGGCTTCACACGATATTATCTTTAATAATATTATTAAAATGTTGTCATTGTCGGATAAAGTATCTGTGGTGCAGTTCGACTTTTACTCTTACAATATTAAGATATGGGAAGTTGAAATATTTTTTAGCTGATGACGATACGACGCGACGATACACTTAAAGATAAATAGGAAATAAATGTTGGTGTTGAATTATTGTCGCTTCACGTTTTACACAAGGAAGGAACAACAAAGAAGCGATAAAAAACCCTAGCTCATTTTTGATCCGATATTTTAAACAGATTTTTTCTTATTGCTTGTGTGGTAGAAGCAGATTACGTACATTTTCGTCTTTCGGTTATCCCTATGTAGGATTTTAGGTTCACCTTTTGTTTGTAGGATTTCATCTAGATATTGCCTTAACTATACTTTTTAATTGAGTCTCTTTTGATTTTTAACCGACTTCCTATAAGGAGTTTCTCAATTCGTCCGTATAATAATATTCGTATAATATAATATAAGTATTTTACATCCTAAGGTTGCCTGGAAGAGATCGCTTTTTGACGATTATTCCGCCCATTGTACCACTTGTTTTTTTTTTTTTTTTTTTACGTGTTAATGTTCCTGTGTTGTGTACAATAAAGCGTTTTTGTATTGTATTGTTTAATACTACATTATAGAATAGGTTTAAAGAAGCTTTATTCTCTCATAAAAACTTATAAAAGTTCACTTACAATGAGATACATACATATTTTATATCTTAAATTTATAATATAATTAATTCAATTCAGAATAATTATTAGAAAGCCTTTACTTATTATTTTATACCTTTAATTAAAGAAGTCGGATTATACATATGTATGTATATATTTTTGGCTCGTTATTAGTATAAGCAGTAGATAAATTTTTCGTTTTTTTTTAATAATTGTTATGGTGTGTCTCACAAAACATTAATTCATAATCCCGCACAACAATGGAAACAGTCACTCACCATACCTCTGTTAGTAGAATCTACAAATTTGGGGATCCCCTTTCTTAAGTAATGTGCTATTGCTTTTGTTAGCGTCAGTGTTTTGGCGGGGAAATATGCCGTCTAGAATATTGTCTATGGTAATAAAATATAGAAAATATCGTTGGGTAGTCCCGATCAGAGCTTCTCTTTAGTGTTTTCGTCTGGGTTTTATGGAACTCATAGTTGGTAGTTGGCGTAAAAGGTTAGCTCAATTTGTTAGAGTCTAAATCAGCTGGTAAAGGATGTTTGCACGGTGTTTTTAGCCAACTGTGGCAGAATGAGGGTTATGTATTTTGAATGTATGTTGGTATATGTAGGTATAATAAGGTAGATGACTTAAAAAACAATAATTACTGCGTATAATTATTATTTTAAGCATAAGCTTTCAAAATGTACTAAATGTTTACGTCACACTCCAGAACTTTGAAGATTTATTGATTGCTCTTGGCACTTTCTTATTAAATTGATAAAGCAAAAACAGGTGTCAAGTATTTTTAGACGGGCTAACAGAATACTTATGTTTTAAGTAGTCCTCCTCATGCATATTTATTGGCGCGCTCTGCAGCCTGAACAGCTGGATTCGTTAATTGTGTTTATGTATCAAGAAATAATCAATTACAGTAACTGTAATTGATAACCATTAATAATGATTAACCAAGTTCTTACACTAATTAAAGTATTATACTTAGTAAAAAGTCATACATAGAAATATTTAATATAATCGTCGAATTGAGAACCGCTTTCTTATTTTCGTCGGTTGAAAAATGAAAATAATTTCTAGCACATAGCTCGTAGACCGGTCTTTGGAACCTGAAGGTTCAGGGCAGCCTCGGGCGATCAACAAGATGGACGAAATCCGAACAATTGGTTGTCCAGCTGTGGGCATCTGAAATCGCTCCATCCGTTCGGGAGCTATGATGTCCCATACAGACAGACAGACACGTCAAACTAATAACACCCCTCTTTTTTGGTCGGGTGTTAAAAATACACATTATCTCCTACATTTATAATGCCAGTTATCAAAATACCTATGGCTGCCTCATCCTATCAAGAAAACACATTCTAAAACATTAGGAACATTCTAGTTTCTTGTCCGCAGTCCTTTGTGACGTCATTCGCACACAGTACTGTCAGTGACAACTGCTCACGTGACGTCACGTGTTCATTTAGGTTAGGATATTTGGCTTCTAGAAATTTCCCTGTGTTAGCTCCCGAGCTGTGGTTATCTCAAATTGAATTACATTTTGGTTTGCTGGTTGCAAGCTCCGCTAGTTGCATTCGGGAAGGGGCTTGTGTAAATGGGAACGTTGTTTAGTTTAATTAAATAAAATTGTGTAAAAAAACGTAAATTGAAGACATGTGCGAAATATGGCAAAGGCTCGCTTCGGGCGCAAGAGATAGCGGGTTTGGTTCGCCGAAGGTGTTTGTTTATTCTGCAAGCATTTGTCTCCTTGGTCTGGGTGTTTAATATGAATAATAAAAAATATTAGTATGTCTATCGTAATTAGTATATCAGATGTCTCGTACGCGTAACACATGCTTGCATACCACGGGGCTAGATGTTTTTGTTTGGATTGTCCGTATATATATATTTAGTTTTTCCATTAGAATAGCCTATAAGTATAAATAAAATATATGATTTGTAATATATAAAAGTTATGGAAGAAAATAAGAATGACGAATCAATTTTATTCCATCCCATTCATTTTGTTATAACGAATCGTAGAACATAAATATCTATTAGAGTTCCATCATTTAATTTTCGAATGTTTCATATTTTAGAACAGAATCGAACAAGGAGATGAAATGTCTGAATGTAGGTTGTCTCTAGTTCACCGGACGAGAGCCGGAACGCTTTTGTGGACAAAAAGCGGAGCACCGTCAGCATTCACTCGATGGTGCTCGGCTTGTAGTTGATAGGCGAATGGTATGCGAACTATTTGGTTAAAATACGTTTTTGTTTGAATATGGAACGTTGTTGAACGAGGTTCTAAGCTGATTGTGTTATTGTGAATATTAGAGAGAGGATTAAGTTGTAGGTATTGTAGATAAAAAAAAAACACTTATTTCGTAGCATTAGATATTTACTACTATTTACGTTCCCACTGCTGGGATACATGGAGTTCTCTGTTGGCGAGAGAGATTATTCCTTAATTCACCACGCTGCCCTAGTGCGGGTTGGTGCATGTCACATATTCTTCAAACTTTTCGAACTTCTCAGAACATTTACTCCCGATGTTTGCCTTCACTGTTTAAGTACGTGTTTACGAGTGTACGTTCTTTTAGGCCCACATAAATTTTTCAAGATGAGTAAACCATAGATGCGCGGCGTGGTTCGAACCCACGACCTTCGGAATGAAAGTCGAGCATGCTCTCACTTAGCCAACACGGCTTTTTTTTATAAATAATACGTATTAATTCTTCCCCAAAAACAAAATCTTACTTATAAATCATATAAAACATAACAAAAATTCATACCTATATTTTAACTTCAGATATTTTTCTTTCAGCAAGATTTCCCTACATAACTTCCATAGCTCTATGATTTAGTTGTTAATCTAAACAGTCAATAAGTCAGCGGCTTCTGATACACATCTAGCTACTCAGCAATATTCCTGAACATTTCCAATAAGCCGCGGCCGAACATGATTCAGTAATCTTTGTTTGTTTCGTGCTGCAGGCATAGATGTCAATCCGGACACAGCTTTGCGAGGATAACTGACTCTCTACTTCAGGTATAACTTTTATTTAGGAAACTGTCAGGAAACGGTGAAATACCAATGGCCAACAATGGCCAACATTTACTGTAACAAACGCAAAACTAAAAGTTTAAAATTATAATTTACTAAATAACTGTTTATTTCACTTTCAAAATCAACGCGTGTAGGTACTGTATGTTGGAGTGTTCTGACTTTAAATTTAAACCGACCACATAAAATCGTAATAATTTATATTTGATTAATTTATTTTTATAATGGATGACTGTTAGTCCGGTCAATCTAGACATTTTAAGGTACATAAATTCACAGCAAGCTGATAGTGCGTGTAATTGTTTAAAACATACATAGAAATAACACCTGAAAGTTCCTCTTCATTCCGGTTCCTGAAAAAAAAATGTATTAAAGTGTAGAAAAGAATCTGTGACTCGAAAACTCGTTGCGCCATTTATAATTTTAAATAATTTCCGAAGAATCGACGATCCACGAAAAAGAAGAGGAGGTTCTCAATACGACGTGTGTCTTAAATATTACTAATAGTTTTAATTTTAAGTTAAATAAAAAATCATGTACACCAATTCTGTACGCGAAAGTGATACATAAGAAATCTGGTATTATCGCTCGGTTCGGCTCGTTTGAAAAGGTAAAAAATAATGCATTTTATGAAAATAAACTGTAACAACAACCTTAAAACAATGTCTATTATATTTTTTAGTTATAGAACCTACATAGTTACACCAGTATGGCATCATACTCATAATAATCATAAACATGAAATGTCACTTTATTTAGTTCCAAAACACTTATTCTTCGACTGTATCTGGTACTAAAGACTAATTCTGACAAATCGGCTGTTATTGTTGCTATTTCAAATCGGGGGCCTCCACGAACAGGGCCCTAATAAACTCAAAATTTGGCATTTTCAATGCTGAAAGTTTTGCAGAAATAGATTAAGACACATCTGTAACCTTCGATCACAGGATACGGATGTGTCTTAATTTTTTTTCTGCATTAAAACTTAAAAATAGTTTAACCTAAAAAGTGAAATCATCAAGATTTAAATCGTGTCTGTTGTGTAGCAGCGGTCCTCCCCCGACTGTGCGAGGGTCGTGCTCGCAATACATTCCTCCGTTAACTGTTTGTAGAGATGTAATGATGACGTCATCCGCGTAACTTGCAGATTGGGATCCTGATAATACGAAGTTGCTTGTAAGAATATTGTTGTATTTATTTATTTCCTTGGTGATATCTACTGGTGAATTGGTTTAAGGATATCCATACATTTAGACGACCTCTGTGGCTCGGTGGGCGAACGTCCGCTTAAGGCGCAGGAGGTTGCGGGTTTGATTCCCGCCGGGGGACCAGATTTTGTACGATCTACAATTTCTGGTTTCGGGTCTGGTTGTTTTCTACGTATCATATTATGTATGTATTTACAAAAAAAATGTATCTATGTAGTATATCAGTCACCTAACACCCATAGTTCAAGCTCTGCTTAGTTTGGGGTTAGGTGATGCTGTGTGAGTAGTCCGGAAATATTTATTTATTTATTTATATTTGTAAAAAAGCCGTATTGGCTAAGTGGGAGGACACTCGACTCTCATTCCGAAGGTCGTGGCCTCAAACCCCGCCACGCACCTCTTTTTCTTCTTGAGAAATTTATCGTGAGGAAACCGGTATATTCTGAGATCTTTAAAGAGTTTGAATGCATGTGACATTCACCAACCCGCACTTGGCCAGCGTGGTGAATTCACGCCTAATGTCTTTCGTCTAGAGAGAAGTCCCTGTGTCCCAGCAGTGGGAACGTTAATAGGGTGATGATCATGATACATTTGTGAGAAGCCCCTCTTCTATACAATTTTTATCTTCCATTCAACAATTCATCCCATTCCATCCATTTTTTGTTACTTATTAAATTATCATACACGTCTACACGTCTTTGGCGAAGTTCAAAGAGGCTGCAACTAGGGATGTAGGTTTATTTTAAGAGTTATAATTATGTGTGTAAATAATTGTAATTAAATTAAAATTTTTGTTGATTGTTTTATTTGTGTTTGGAATTTATATCAGTGTAATGATAATATTTAAGATTATAATTAAGTTAATTTAATTGTCGTTCTTGGTGTGTGCATCTTACTGTTAAGACCATGTAATTATATACCTTAAATAAATAAATCATGGTTTTTACAAAAATTATGTTCACGGATCACGGAAACATCTGGTTTTGTCAGTGGCACTTGCAACAGCGTCGAAATATCTGAAAACTCGAAAACTGTCAATGCATGATATGTTACCGGTTTTAAGTCGTAATATCCATTTTTTTGCATTAAAGAGTAGGGTTATCAAAAATAACAGCAAACTTTTTTTGAAGTGAAACTTCTATAGAATCGTAGTGATTTCAAACCGGATGCAAAAAGATGAAACGGAAATGATGTAAGAGACACAAATACAATGCTTTATTTAAATTTCTTTGCGCGATACTTCGTAGTTGAGACTACGAAGTATCGCGCAAAGAGGTATTGCTGTATTTTATTTATATTATTTTGTAACATACTTTATGTAATACGATTTATTGAAGTAATATAAATAATCCGAATAATTACAGATATATGTTTGCTTCTCTTAACAATTTAGCAGATGCGTTCATTTACCCTTTTTTTCTATTCGATATATATCATAATTATAGTTCATAAGTATGTATCATATACACACACACTTTTTTTTTATTCTTCTTATTATTCTTTCGTCGATTTATTGAAGTTTCACTTCTATCGTGTGTGAATCGCACACACACACCTTTTTTTTTTATTGTATTGTATTGAAAAGATACAGTGCATGGAAGCTTCGACGGTAACCGTTTCGTGCGATTTTTACTAAATTTGTACATCACAATCTCTTACTCCAGAACATTGATGCTCCATAATCTTGACATAATATTAAATTGATTATTTATGGACGAACAAACAGACCGACTAACCACAATACAATTTTTTTATATACCTAGTCATCATGGTTAATTGCACCCGCTCGAAGCCCGCCAATCTGAGTGTAGATAGGTAGATGCATGTATTTAGTATTTCATAAATTACGAGGCGTATCCTCTTTTCTCACCTTACCGGGGACGATGGCACTTGATTTGTGTCATTTGGCCCGGTAAACACATCACCGGGCCAGTTAAAACTTTTTTTTCCCATGTGGCCCGGCACCAGGCCAAGTCACCGGGCCAGATGGGATACACCCGCCCATCTCAACTATCGTTGTCTTGCCTTGAATTAATAACATTATCACCGCGCCCATAGACAAAGTCTAAGTCAAAGTCGAAACGTTTATTTCCATAGACGCAAAGGGCATATATTGACAATATATGCAATCTAACACAAACGCACACTAAATCTTTATAAATTTGAGGCAGATCTAAAAGTATAACATTTCAGGCACAGCGATGATCCATATAAAAAATACCCCGATATCCGGCTCCGGCATGAATGGTGCATGCCGGCGAAGCCATTACATGATTGAACTCTGCGACCGTATTCTGGGGAACTATGGCCCTACCACGAGCTGCCACATACATTTTTGACAGATATAGAATTTTGACCGTCCCAAGCCTTTACATATTAATAATAATAATCATCATCAGCACCCTATTAACGTTCCCACTGCTGGGACACAGGGACTTCCCTCTTGACGAGAGAGATTAGGCCTTAATTCACCACGCTGGCCAAGTGCGGGTTGGTGAATGTCACATGTCCTTCAAACTCTTTTACAGTTCTCAGAACATGCCGGTTTCCTCACGATGTTTGCCTTCACCGTTAAAGCACGTGTATAAAGCGCACATAAATTTCTCAAGAAGAAAAATCCAGAGGTGCGTGGCGGGGTTTGAACCCACGGCCTTCGGAATGAAAGTCGAGTGTCCTCCCACTTAGCCAACACGGCTTTTAATAATAATTATGGACGTAATTAATAACCCTAGAAAGTATGAAAGTCTAGAGGAAAGGGAATTGCGTTTAAGGACAAGGCGTAAAGACTTAAATCAACCAAACAGCACTAGGTTAAGGGTATCAAAACATGGCTCACGATATCAAGTTCTTTGCTATTCTCTGCCTACTGACTGGAAAAAAATTGATAGACCTACTATTTTTTAATCTTAACTCAAAAAATTGTTATATTAGGTCCTTACATATGAAATTGGCGTTTTTCGTACTGGCCACTTTAATCACAAATTTCTCCTCTTTGGTAAGGAATTCCAAATTCAAATTTGTACAGCTATAGACTCATGTATTTGTGCTTCGATGATCGTCATTCATTTGTTTTTTTTCTTCTGTTTTTTTCTGTTTGCGTCACTCATTTTACAAAATGGAAAACTTAAAATATCGCATTATTTACGAGTACGAGTTCCGCCGGGGCACTAGTGCTGCGGAAACAACTCGAAGGGTGAATGATGTGTATGGCGGTCGTGTTGCAAAAGAAAACACAGTTCGTTTTTGGTTCCAACGTTTTCGTTCTGGAAATTTCGACTTGCAGAACAAGCCCCGTGGACGGCCTGAGACTCAAGTTGATAATGAAGAGTTGAAGGCTATTGTGGAAGCGGATCCATCGCAAACCACGTCCGAGTTAGCTGCAGGCTGCGGTGTTAGTGATAAAACTGTTTTAATTCACTTGAAGCAAATTGGGAAGATTAAAAAGCTTGAAAGGTGGGTACCTCACGAATTGACTGAAGCAAACCGGCAAACGCGCGTCGACTGCTGCGTTACATTACTAAACCGGCACAATAATGAAGGTATTTTAAACCGAATCATTACCTGTGATGAAAAATGGGTTCTTTACGATAATCGGAAGCGCTCAGCGCAATGGTTGGATCCTGGCCAGCCAGCCAAATCCTGCCCCAAGCGAAAATTAACCCCAAAAAAGTTACTTGTAAGCGTTTGGTGGACTAGTGCCGGTATTGTTCATTACAGTTTTCTCAAATCTGGCCAGACTATTACGGCTGATGTCTATTGTCAGCAATTGCAAACCATGATGGAAAAGCTAGCGGCTAAACAACCTAGGCTGGTCAATCGCTCCACGCCACTGCTGCTTCACGACAACGCTAGACCACACACTGCGCAACAGACGGCTACTAAATTAGAAGAGCTTCAATTGGAAAGTCTAAGACATCCTCCGTACTCCCCGGACCTTGCTCCAACAGATTACCATTTTTTTCGAAATTTGGATAACTTCTTGCAAGGGAAAAAATTCAACTCCGATGGGGCAGTCCAAATCGCCTTCAAAGATTTTATTGATTCCCGTCCGACTGGTTTTTTTAGTAAAGGGATCAATGAACTACCTATAAGATGGCAAAAGTGCATAGAAAATAATGGTTCATACTTTGATTAATTAAATATATTATATTAAAAAATATTCGACTTTTTGTTCCTCCCATACAAAACGCCAATTTCATATGTAAGGACCTAATATTAAGAATGTTTTTATTCTGTTGAGGATTTTTTGACATATAATTATGATGTGTCTATTTGATTATTTGACATTCTCTTTTTGTATTGTTTGTTTTCATTTAATTATATAGGCTAAGGATTTTATTATTTTTCATTCATATACGATTGTGAAATTGTGACTGAATAAATGAATTGAATAGATAAAATTTTAGTTGTTTAAAATCTGACAAATGCGTGGGATTACACTGTCGAAGTTGCATGCTGTAACTTCAACAGTCGTAACTACTGTCTATTTTGTATTTAATGTATTTTTAACTCTAAGAAAAAGTGTGATGTGTTAAGTTGTGAAATATGAAAATCGGTTGACACGTTTAAAAGTTATGAGGGTGAAGGTGGGGAAGAAAAACCGAAAATCTGCAAAATATACTCGAGTGGGGTCTCAAATGAAAGCGCATCACGTGCACATTACAAAATAGTACGACTTTTAAGGAACTAAAGATCTTTGGTCGGTTTTTTTTTATTTTAAAATTAGAGTCAATAAAACACTTCTATATAATGCTACATAAATGATAGTACCACTATAAATATATTTTCCTTTTTTAAATTCCATCTAATAATAACTTCAAATTCATATTAACTATATCATCTTAATTTTGAAATTTCATAATTTTCTTACAAAATGTATAATGCTTTAAAGGTACGATTTAGAGACTTATGTCTACTTTATGTTAAACCTAACTTTACCTCGATCTATCTTAACTACAAAAAAAAATAGTTTATTTTTCATTCCGACGATCGTGGGTTCAAATTCCGCTACGCAGGTAAGGTAAGCTAACAGTTGACTTATATCGGCATAACACTGATAACAACTGAAAAAAAAAAATCAGAGACTTATAAATCTTAGTTATCATATCCTCCATTTTGTTTCCAGAATACGGCCGCCATGTTGTATTTTCATTACTTAAATAAATATCCCATTTGGCGGGAATCAATCCCGCAGTGATCGGTGACTGAATTTATTTGATTTCATAAAATATTCAATATGAAGACATGTTTAAATAAGTAGATAAGCAGTTTAACATAATGTTTTTGTAAAACATATTTTCATTTAACTTATTGAAATTGAAATTTAATGTGGATACAAAACATTTTATTTTTTAAATTGGTTTATCTGTTCTTGGTTTAAAGTAAAATACATATATCTTATATATAAAATTAGCCTGTCACAGTGTTAGTTACCGTACTTCTCCGAAGCGGCTTTACCGATTTTTAGCAAATTTTATATGCGTATTCAGTAGGTCTGAGAAACGGCTACTATTTTTCATTTTGCAAAACAACGTTTGCTGGGGTCAGCTAGTTACCTATACAGAAAAGTATCTTTATTGCTATTTCCTTATGAAGTTGACTTGTCCATGTATGTCCTGTGCTTATAAGGTAATAAACGTCATGACTTTGACTTTGAATACAGATGTATGATGTTCGTATAATACGGGACGCGGTAGTAGTATTTTATGTACTGTTACTTTACTAGAAAACTAGAGTAACCTAAAACAGAGAAAGTCGTAGTGCATAACAGATTATACACACATTTGTCAAGCACACGTGCGGCCGATGTGATGGATGCTGCGATATTTGCCTCGTTTGTCTCTGCGTTGTGACTGCTCTATCTTATTGAGTTTTTTCGTGATTTGTTGTTCGTTTTGTTTTTTTGTTTTTGTACTTGTCTTTAATATGCTTGTTGTATAAACTGGCTAAATTGTGAGAGTGCAGTTTGTATCAAAAGAGAACGCGCATTTTTTTTTTGGAAAAATATAAATGTTACTTTACTTTCATCATCATCAGTTTAGACTTAAGTCGTTTCATATACATATATATTATTGTTGCTAATATTTTCACGATTTAGATACCGATACCAAATTAATCAATCTTTACATAGCAGGTAGTTTAAAAGAAATCACTTCTGCTGTCGACTTTTCCTGAAAGCTTTTTATCCTTTGTAAGTTGGTTGATGATGCTGCATCATTACAGCAGACACATCAGCGGGCGAAGATTCTTGTCGCGTTGGCATACTCGAAGATTGCGTTGCGAGCTACATGTTTCTGAAGCGAAGTTAATGTTACGCTCACACCAAACCTCGTCGTCACCCGCAACTTCGCATTGCAACGATGTACCCGGCCACACAAATCGCGTTGACGCGAATATTTGTCGAAGACGCGAAAACTAGTCTCCGTGATCCGTTTGTTGAGAAGTATCAATGATCAAGTTGTAATAGAAAGTTGAGCGACAAAACACTGGTCATTTTGTAGATCAATTGAGCTGTTACCCTGTAATTGGGTAGAGGGCCCGCCATGCGACCGATAAAGGAAGTGTCAATATCTATTCCATAGCGTTGCGCTCTTTCTCAAGTTAACTGTGTGTTGATAGATCCTACTTATATCAAAAACGCGAAAGCTTGTGTGGTTCTGTTTGTCGTTCCATCACGCAAAAAAATACTGAATGGATTTTATGAAACATTACAAAAATAAAGCTGACATAATTAGACCACTTTTTACAATAGTAAAATACTATGTGATGTTGATACCATATTAAGTTCGTAAATGAATTTCCGATTAGATTAGATAGAGTTTCTTTAGTCAATACCTACGTTATTTATTATTTATTTATTTATTTAAAACCCCGAGTAGGTAAAAGCTCCTAGGAACTTTGAATGTTATCAAAGTTAATAATTATACCGCTAACAAACATAACAGTTAAAAACAGAATCACTCTTTTATTACGTACTAGCGGCCCGCCCCGACTTCGCACGGGTTATTATAAAAAAAAATCCCGGCAATAATTCGATTTTTTCTCGCCTTTTAAACTTTTCCTAGACCTCCACGAACATTTCAAGACTAAGATAAGATAAATCCGTTCAGCCGTTCTCGAGTTTTAATCAGACTAACGAACAACAATTCATTTTTATTTATATAGATAATAGGTATACCTTTCAACAGTTTATCGTTTTATGTTTTTTAATAAAACAACTTATTTATTTCCATTCCGAAATAGAAAGTAGTAATATCTTGGCACTGATTCAAGGACGGTTGCAGTTAGCAACAGATCTGACGAAATCATTTTTTTTTCTATTTTGATGACAAGCCAAGTAACTCTTCTGTAAAACGGAAACGGGACAGAAATAGCTAGATTTGCTCTAAATCCGTGAATGAGCGCTCCAAATGAAAAGTGTTTTAGTTTGAATTGAGTTTTTCTGAAGTGACATTGAGATTAATGAGCTATTTCGTTAGAAGTTTGTGCTATTAATATTAAAAAGGTGTGAGAGAGAAAGAGAAATCATTAACTAAAATTGAACAATCTCTGGGACACCGTGCGTGTACAAAAAGGTTATATTGGTTTGTTAAGTTTCGACATTATTGTTTAGAGCTTGGCATACCTACTAGTCCGCCATTTAAAAAAAAAACGTGATTCTGCGACCAGTGATGAAGCCCATGTCAATCGACAGTGAAAATGCTTAAAACAAAAAGTGTTAAGACACCAATCCCACCAAATCTGTATTTATTTCTAAAATGCACAAAACATCTGCTGCCCATTTTAAAAAAAAACTTAATTTCACTGCCAGTGGTAAAACTTAAGTTTTTCTCAAAATAACGGACGAGTATTGTAAGTAAACCAAATTGTTGAAACCCTTTTGTATACATATTTAAAAACTACAAATTATTATTATTTTTAAATTCGTGATTAAAGTGAAAATAATGAGATTTTGTTACAAACGGACAAAGTCACGGGCACACTAACCTAAAATAACATGTGTTATTTTATGTTAAAAGTGACGGGCACCATACATAAGTTTTTGAACAATAATTGTGTAATTACATACTTAATAAGAAATACCTAATTTGTCTTATTCTCATAATATATAACGTACATTGTTTTTATTTTTACAATACTTTATCTTTCCCTGAAAATAATTTCACTAACATTAGTATTATCTTTACTCGTCACAGAAATGCGAATTTACTTAGTGTTGTTTTAAGACAACAAAGGTGCTATTATTTACATACACACAATGTATGGCTTCTGTCGCGACGACTGATGCGTGAAATCAAGTTACGTTCGCATATCTATAGTAATTGTAATATTACTGACAGACAGGCTCGCCGTGTTAATTTTGTTATCTTTCTAGTGTCTTAATCAAATAAATAAATATATTCGGTCTACTCACACATCATTACTTTACCCCAAACTAAGCAGAGCTTGTACTAATGGGCGTTAGGTGACTGATATACTAGATTAATAATTTTTTATTACGTGATACGTAGAAAACACCCAGACCTGAGACCAGAAATTATAGATTGAACAAAATCTGGTCAAAATGAGAGATTGGAATCGGGGGCTATTCTTAAATTTTAAATTTAGATTTCTTGATATATTTTTTTAACAAAATGTAAAACACAGATTAGGAAACAGATAGAATAGCAATAGGTTCTTAGTGCCAGGAAGTGGAATCAATGCACGATACTTTAAGATGATTGACATATCGGTTTTGTAAGTGCTAACCCTCTGAATCCTTACACGTGACCTCCGGGTGGTGCTAAGAACAGTCTCTGGTGGTAGGCTTCGGCCGCGGCTTGTCACCACCCTCCGGGCTGGGCCAGTGCGTGAAGCGATTTTTTCGTGTTTCGTAATGTGGCCCGGAGAAGCCATCTACCTTCTAGGTCTTCATGTCCCATCTTAGACCACGTCGTCACTTTACATCAGGTGAGATTGTGGTCAAATGAAGGCTTATCCAAAATAAAAAAAAAAACCCTTATTGTTGTCTATTGACGCCTCGAGTCGACTTCCTGATATTCACTTTCTTTTTATACTATTATTAGTTATTGTGGCAAGTGAAATACTTTATCCCTCAAAATGTTATATAATTATCTTTCACTGTTCCTGAGATACAGTCTAGTGACAGGAGGACAGACAGACAGGTAGAACCTCCTATTGAAGTCTCACTAATAGGTTCTACCCTTTGGGTACGAAACCCAAAATGTAATTGGAATTAACTAAATATTGATTGTATTATATCTATTTTCATCTTTAATCATAATTGACATTGCATGTAAAATCTAAATTGACGCAGTATTTAGAACTGTATAGATAACTCGACTCCCATTGTTTTATGGTTGAAAATCTCAACGAATCAACAATGATGTTGACGGCCATTATAGCCAGTCACGAACGCCATCAAATAAAAGAAGAAGAAGAAGTAGAACTGTATAAATAACCTGACACCTATGTATACCATATTTCAATCAAGAAACTAATTTCATTTCAACCCTACAAAACCGAGCAAGGTACGACCATTCGTACTACATTTAAACGAAACTACCTCAACATCAGATATCTCAAATCAGC
This sequence comes from Gymnoscelis rufifasciata, assembly GCA_929108375.1. Taxonomy (NCBI): domain Eukaryota; kingdom Metazoa; phylum Arthropoda; class Insecta; order Lepidoptera; family Geometridae; genus Gymnoscelis; species Gymnoscelis rufifasciata. The sequence goes on along the minus strand of OV815302.1, from coordinate 922,410 downwards.
CGATATATTCTCCCAAAAATCCCGAGAACTCAATAAACATAACCATAATTATGTAATGTGTAAATTACATACAGTACATTGATCATAAGCTGCAAGCTCCTAACTGGCCGATCGCCAGACCATTACACCAAATTACGCATATGAAGCGCGTCAACCTTCATAGGTTTAATTAATCCCGCACTGGCCCGGGATATTTATCGCCGTAATTTACGACTTGTCCCGGAAAAAACGAGTGCAAATACGGGATAATGCGGTTTTGATTATTGCGCGAGTGCGGATTTCAATAATAATTTCAATACGGTGTTTATATCGACTTTTTTTGTTTGGCGATTGTTTTGGGATAGAAGTTTGCTACCATATAGTTCATTAGCATAAGCAATACTTACGTGCCCACTGCTGGGACACAGGGACTTCTCTCTTGAGGAGATATTACGCCTAAATTCAACACGCTGCCCAATTGCGGGTTGGTGAATCACATCACATGACCTTCAAACTTTTCAAAGTTTTCAGAACATGCCGGTTTCCTCACAGTGTTTATCTTTACCGTAAAGAACGTCTTTAAGGCGCACATTATATTTTTTTTATAAGAAAAATGCAGATGTTTAGCCGTGTTCGAACCCGCGACGTTGTAATGAAGAATGTCCAGTGTGCTCCCACTGAGCCAACATGGCTTAGTAGCTGAGGCCTGTATAAATCATCCAGAAAGCAGGTGTCCGTATCTCTAAGCCGCTGTCTGTCCGTTTGTATGTCACTCCAACACTCTATGAACTGCAGTCTAGTTCTCAGCAGAGAATCAAAAGCATTTGATGATAAGAAATACTCATTTGGAAATTAGGAAGAATAGATAGACCAAGCAATGCAATAAAAAATCGTCTATAATTTATAATTCAATTTTATTTTTTTATTGTCTACTAGCAGTCTCGTACCGGCTTTGCTCGGCTGCAAACACCTTCCTCTCAAAACACTCTTTCTATTTCAGAAAACTACATATAGATCTGTTTAGTAGTAATCAAACATATAATTTGAATATTAGAAACATAAATACATATTTCTAAATTAGCAATACCAAAATGGTTAAAATCATAGCTACGCTTTTTAGACGGTTTCAATCCCCACGAGTGAACATCGCAACGAACTCTAAAATCTTAATCAAAAATAGCTGAACACTCATTCATAAAACAGGGCATTCAATTGACCAAACAAACAACAAAAATGAACAAAAACACTTGTAAATCAAACTAAACTTATACAATGAATCATTTCACATCTATCAATTTCAAACCCTAGTCCTATATTATAAGGTTCAAATTGAACCAGCTACTCTCTTTGCATGGATACAAGCAATTGAGTTGGCTTGAGACATGATGTTATTTTATTTTGGTTTAAATTTAACGGAAAGTGCAAACTGTTTGTCACAATCACTTTCAGTAGTTTTTGCTTTGTTTGTTGGAGAAACAGATTTGTAATGTTGTGGTGGAGTAAGCTTTATGCCCAATGAATATTATGTTTGAATGTACGAGGATGAATTGCTTGTCGGAAATATGTTTAATTTAAAATGCAAGGTAGGCTTGGTTTTATGCTCTACTATAAGAATACTAAAGAATGTCTAATTCATCTAATAACTATTAAATTCACTTAAAATTAAAATACAATGACATACGCTCGAAATTAGAATACATTAAGGAATGTCAGACGAAGTAATAAACATGTCAAGATTTAAAAAAACGATAAAGCGATACTTGGTGAAGAGATTAATAAAGTATATTAAAACCTCCTTAGTTTTATTTATCTATTATCGTCCCGCTCGGCTTCGCACGGGTTCATTCAAATATCATATTCCAATTTTACCCGACGTAAAAACAATCCGTGGACTTTAAAGAACAATGAAATACAAGAATTGGCTAAATTGGGCGTTTTTGAGTTATGCGCTTATAACACATTTCCGCTTCATTTTTATTTTATAGGAGAAAAAGTTTTAGTATGACATATTTTTTTTAAGGAAGCTAGATAGAACTTACTATTAAAATAATACATTCTATCATTTTAATATTAAGTGTAAAATGAACGAATGTTTGATAATTGTTTTTCCGTAAACCGTAAATTTAAGTAAACAACTTATCCTTTACTAATAATCCAGTTCCTGTATGTAGAAGACTCACATAAGTAGAAATCTTAAAATTTAATTATAACTATATAAAATTTGCAGCAAACTCACCCTAAAACAACACCCAAACACAACAAACACTACACTACAAGTCAAACAACTAAATACAAAACGTTTTATCGTCAAACTTCAACCGTACGTAACTCCGTATACTTAACGGCGAGGCTTCCAAGCGCCCGCCCACCGTAGCGACAGCCGTTGGACTACCGCCCGCCTAAGGCTCTACGGGGTTTTCTTCTTCCGGTAATCCTTACGTATGAATGTGATTATAACGGAGGTTTTGGGACGCAGTATAAACTCTCGTAAAGTACAGTTGGAAATTATGCAGGATGAAATGATTTTACTCGACAGTTTTGCTAACTTCGCGGTTTTACAGATATGGAAATTAGGGGAATTGTTTTATTTATTCAATGTGTGCTTTGTCGTTTTGTTTGATGGAGTGAGTAAGTTATTTTATCATACACGTGTCGTAGTTTGACTGCCTTAGGGCAATTTGTCGAACAATATGTATTTAATTTGTTTAAGATTACGATTAAATTTAGAAAAGACTAAATATAGAAAATAGGTTTAACAAAGCACAACCCTTTGAAGATTTCAACCAATAATTGCATGCAAGGTAATTTTGGTTTTCATATTATTTTGTCTACTCTGGACGCCTTTATCAATTTAACACTTAACGTACACGCGCTGCTTTTGCTTGCTGTATAGGATTAGGTGATGTTGTGTAGTCTTTTGATATTTATCTTGAAGAATACGTATCTACATAAAGTGGCGAGTCCGAAGAAGAATACGAGCTCAAAAAAACGGTAATAAGAGAAATTTGATTACTCAAAATTCACGCTATTACCTGATAAAATAAACATAAAAATAAACTTTAATTCCAAACCAAATTTTTCGTATAAAACAACGAATAACCTAGCAATATCGACTTAAAGACAAAGTATCAAATCAGGTTAATCCAAGCTTTGCAAGTATCAAGGTATCTTACCCTCGCGTGACACAAGCGCCCCCTATCCATCACATAGATAAGCCGGCATTAGCATAGGTCTAGAACTAAGTTGCCGGCTAATGTACTTCGCACTTATCATGTGAATTCATTATGATAATATGTAAAAAGTAACAGTGATTGCGAACGGAAAATAGACTTGGATTTCTTTTGCTGCCGGCTACGGCTACTAAGGCTTCCTGCTCATGATGCCGCCACCGCGCCGCCGCCGCACCGCTCCATAGTCCACACGGGAAGCCGCCGCGCCCTACCCCCGGCGCTTTTCTCTCCGCGGTGAATGTCTGTCTGACTGTGGCATTGTAGCTCCCGAATGGAACAAGCGATTTTAATCAGTCAGTTTTTTTAGTAAGGATGACTTACTTGATCTAAGACTGTATGAAATGATACAGTCTGATGTATGAAAGTGAAAGTGAAGAATTCAAATAAAAGTGCGTCACGTGAACATTACAAAATAATATTAAGTAAAGAGAAATAAAGTAGTCAACGGTTTTATTTTATTTTTCATATAGATTAATTTAAAAAAATTTAAAAGTTGTTCCATGTCTGTCCTATACCTCAACATGGATTAACAGACCATTTTTTTTCAAAACAATGGTTTAATGCAATTTACATAATGAATTGTAAAAAATGTTTTAGTTGTGGTTTTAACTGATAGCAGTCAGCACTGATAGCTTTGTTTTACACAGTGTAAAGATATGGAGCAATCATATTAATATCCATCTATCGTGTCTGAAGGCTATTACACATACCTACTTCGTACTAAGTTATCAAGCTGTTCCATAAATATTCATAGAATACTCCAGCTTCTTTGCAAGCACTCAAGCTATAAGCAAGCTAAGCCGCATCTTCTCACATTTTATAGCCAATTAAACTGCTAGTTAGCAGTCTCGTTTATCTTAATAAACTGCGTAGAGCGATAACCTCGGATAACCGGATGAATTGCAGGACTTGCACAATGCAGATTGTAGACTTGTTGTTGCGTTTCATCACCATTTTAGTTTTAAAGTCAAAATCAAAACGTTTATTTCCTTAGAAGCACATGGCCTACATGGACAGGTCAACTTAAAATTAATAAAACTAAATTGTTAACACAATAAATATACAGGAAATAACTATGTATTGAGAGTTCGCTTTAATGATTTATACTGAGTTAGGAAGCGAATAGAACAACACAGCTTTATCAGTTATTACAATTTTGGAGTTCTTATATCTTCCTTCTTTAAAACGATTGACTTCTGTTTAACGGCACTATTTAACACACGGTTTAAAGAAGCCTTCTCTTACATCTTATAAAATTCCAGGGTTGCTCTCGATTCCTCTGGGAACCCATCAGATATTGACTTGGTGGCAATGGGACCACTAAGCAAGCATACTCTTTCGAATAAAACAATAGTTTATATTTATTTATTATATTGGTTTTACGCCACTGTCTTTTCGTCCCTTTTATTTCCTGTCCATCTCAAGGTAGCCTGGAAGAGATCGCTCATAGTTAAGGTTTTTGTAAAGTTTTTTATTAATGTGTGGTGTACAATAAAGTGTTTTCTATTCTATAGTTTCCAAAATCGTTTCTCAACTTACGATACTTAGATGGACTTACATAACATAGATACAAGTTACAAAATCATTTATTTACATTGTTTGGTTTTACAAATCATACAAAAAAAGACGAAGTCGAATTGAGAACCACCTTCTTTCTTGAAGTCGGGTAAAATGGGCGAGCTCCAGATCATGCTGACAAAAACGCGAGGCTGGGGTTTATATTGCTTATAATTTTCAGGTACTTTTGATTCTCCGTCGACAGAGCTGAGTAACCCCATAGACCCCATTTAGAAATAGAAAGTCTTTATTTGTTTCTCGTTCTCGTATTAACGTTCCCACTGCTGGGACACAGGGACTTCTCTCTTGGCGAGAGAGATTAGGCCTTAATTCACCACGCTGGCCAAGTGCGGGTTGGTGAATGTTACATGTCCTTCAACTCTTTTTAAAGTTCTCAGAACATGCCGGGTTTCCTTACGATGTTTGCCTTCACCGTTAAAGCACGTGACTGATGAAGAACAAGAAATTGCACGTGAACAGCGCCGCGATAGTATGGCTCGACTATTATTATATCATTATTATATCAATGATATAAAATAAATAAAATTCTCAAATAAATAAAAATCTAAAGCTATAAGTATAAGCATGAAATAAGTATAATAAAAAAAAATACAACTAGATACTCTTTTGCTTTTTCTTATAAGAAACTTTTACTATTTTGTCTTGATAGGTTAGTTATAATATCTTTCTATATATATATATATAATTCTTCTGTGAGTGTGTATGTCACTGAACTTCTCTCAAACGACTGGCTGGACCGATTTTGATGAATTTTTTTGTGTGTGTTCAAGGGGATCTGGGAATGGTTTAGATTCACAATTTTGTCCGCTGGATAATGTTTTTTTAATTAATTTTCAATTTATTAGTAGTTGTTGATTTTGGAATGTTTTACATTGGATCCGACAGACGGCGCTACCATCGCAGTGTCAAATTTTAAATCTATATAAATAAAAATGAATTGTTGTTCGTTAGTTTGATTAAAACTTGAGAACGGCTGAACGCATTTATCTTATCTTAGTCTTGAAATGTTCGTGGAGGTCTAGGGAAGGTTTAAAAGGCAAGAAAAAATCGAATAATTGACGGGATTTTTTTTATTATTACCCGTGCAAAGCCGGGGCGGGCCACTAGTATTATTAAAAAAATAATGAAACAAAATGGTGCTTCAGCATGTGCTGAAGTTGCTTAGGGAGCAGCGACGGCGCTGATTTTCTGTGGTACTTTATTGACGGCGCAAGTCTGACTGAGACTACATACACTTATGAAAGAGTATTATAGTAGCATACATAAAAAAAGAAACAGCGCTAAGAATACAAAAAAAGAAGTTACAATTAGTTACTATTTAGTATGTACTTCAGCCGCTAACCCAAACTGAGCCTCGCCCAAACCCGATAAAAAAAAGCAGACACAGTAAGAACCGGACCCTATAGGCTAGAGAATCCCTTTACCGCCCGTTGGTGCAACATTACAAGAAGCGTTGAATTAAAGATCTACACTTTTTTTGTAGTTAGTCTGAAAACAGCAGACGTGTAAGTCCTAACACGTCACGTAGACACCTTTATCCTCTTGCTATAGGTGTGCAGCCGACTCGTCTCACAATGAGGACAGACAGACAGACAATGGACGCGGCGCTGTCGGAATGCGTATGAATGACGCGACGGAACATCCTACCTCTATAATGGGATTGGCTGTTACATACCTCGATGTAATTACAAAAGGTAGTATTAAGTGCTTAATTAAAAAGATGTATCAATATGAGATGGACTCATAATACAACTAGGGTTTCTTGTATATAGTTAAAACACATTTTGCAATAAAAAAGGAAACCTTAGATGGACGATGAAGTCTTATTAATGGGGTCCTGTGTCCCTTTGGGCATGGAATCCTAAAAAACTAATAATTATATCAAATACTATAGGCAATGGACGGGCAAAAAGAAGGCAGAAGACCTATTCAGGCTAGCCCTGGATAAGGAAAAGTTTAAAAAGATGACCGCCGACCTTCAGTAATGCAGAGGCACTATAAGAAGAAGAAGAAGATATCAAATACTAGCTATACACGCCACGGCATTGCCCGTGTTTTTGGATTGTCCCGCGGTAAAAAGTAAAGACAGCAGCTACAGCCTACAGCTTTCCTCGATAAATGGCATATCTCGGATATCCGAAACTAAAACATATTTTCAAATCGGACTATTTCTAATCTACTGTTCCGGTCTATTATGTCCTCTCTCAGTCTATATAGAATCTTTGTACAAAATTTCATTTAAATCGGTTTCGCAGTTTTTGCGTGACAGAGTAACAGACATAATTACTTTTACTTTCGCATAATTTAATATATGGATTTTTCCAAGGCAAAAGCGTATTTGGCTGCTCGCAATACTTTAAACTATATGAAGATATTCATTAAGGATTTTCTTAAACTAATGGGAACTAAATCTTTATAATACAAATCCAACTCGTACCTACATACATATACACATTTATTCCTCGTCTCTCCATTAATTTCAGAATCAATAAGAGGATTGCAAATTGAAACAATATGCAGACGCACAGCTGGCCGGCTCCAATGGCGGGGTCGTGCGAGCGACCTGCGCCCACGCACAATTGCGATCGATTTATCTTCGATCCGTTGCAATTAGCTTTGTTCTGACATGTTTGTATTGTACTGTTGTGCTGGGTGATCTTTGAGGACTTGTTCAAAATATCAAAAGTATGCTGGACAAAAATGGTGAAAAATTTTAACTAGGATTCAGACACGATAGAAGTGAAACTTCATTAAATCGACAAAAGAATAAGAAGAATAAAAAAAAACAAAAAAAAAATACTATGCAAAAAGATTTTGTTCGGGCGGTCACCCATCCATTTACTGGCGTCGCGCAAAGTTGCTTAACCTTGTTAGCGTTTAAGATTGGCTTACCCGACAGGTAAGCCAATCTTATTTCCATTTCCGTTGCATCCGGTTTCAAATCACAACGATTCTGAAGAAGTTTAACTTCAAAAAGGGTCTGCCACTAATAATAAAAAAAAAGCCATGTTGGCAAATTGGGAGTACACTCGACTTTCATTCTGAAGGTTTATCTTAATATATATAAATCTCGTGTCACAATGTTTGTCCTCAATGGACTCCTAAACCACTTAACCGATTATAATAAAATTCGCACACCATGTGCAGTTCGATCCAACTTGAGAGATAGGATGGTTTTTACGGCGAGAAAAATTAGAATAATTTCCGGGAAAATTTTATACCCGTGCGACGCCGGGGCGGGCCGCTAGTTTAATTATAAAAGACATCCAAATATATAAAAACAATGATCCTACCCAAAAATAAACACTCCACAACCATAATCTAGTCCCAAGCTGAAAGTTATGCATAAACCGGAAGGGCACTAAAATTTCCGTCGCAGTTTAAGGGTTAAAGTAAATGTCGGGCGCACAAAAATTATGTCGACATTGTCGTTATAATAAAGGCCAGCGACAACTACGGCTAGTCCCTTTATGGCCCCGAGTCTGGTGCAAGCAGCCGGGATATGTCTGGCGTGGGTAGAATACTGTTTGTACAATTGCCTCTATTTTGATTGGTGTTATATTTTGCTTCTAGCATCAAATGGTTCGATTGTTAGACATTGGAAGTGGTTTATGTTTGGAGCAACGGATACTTTAATAATATTCGTTGATAAAATTAAATATGTTCTGATTAGACCCCCTACGAGCTAAAAAGCTGAATGCTTAGACTGAATCTTAAAAAAAATATATATACGGTCGAATTGAGAAATCTCCTTTTTTTTGAAGTCGGTTAAAAAGGAAAGCTAAATCATAGTATGTCCTTATTGGTAGTGTTAGCAAAGAATATATAATATTCGTTGTGTAGGTAGAATAATGTATTTTTAATTATGATTGCTGCTATATAAATACATATTTTTCTCGCAATTATTTTGCCATATTAATTATGTGGTAAGCTTGTATAACAGTTACAACACATCTGATGCACTTAATATAAATAATTATATAAAAATGACTAAGAGTCGGTTGTTTTTAGTCAAAACTTTATCAGCGTACAGATTTTCATAACTTAGTTTGAAATAAAACATTAGCAATATAATAATTTCGTTTTGTGAGATACCTAGCTTTTTTTTAAGTAGACTAAAGAACAGTCAGACATCTGTCAAATGCATAAATGCGCCAAATGCCATCTATTTCAACACTAATGAACTACTTACTAAGATACTCTTACTTGTCGCACTCGCACTGTATCCAAGTCTAATAAAACTTGTGTATATTATAGACTATTATGGTCGATAAAAGCTTTATTTACAATGTAGCCACGAGCATAGAGCAGTCGTTAGTCTATTACCGTTACTCCTAACCTATTCTGCTAGCCTGGTACTATAATCTACTGCCACATCCCTATGGTAAAGTTATAATCATATTTTTTGTCGATACACATTGAGTGTTAGATATAATGATAAGTTAGGCTTTGTATAATATCCAGTGAGGTTATTGCCATAGTTTAAAACTTTTATTACAGAATTTTATTATTTAAAAAAAGTTATTTCATTGTGTCAGCAGTTAGCCTGGAACCTTTCCAATCCCCATCCATCCCAATGCCGGTCCCCATGTACATTTAAAAGTATATTTCGTAAAAGTATATTCTGCATGGCGCCTAAGCTGTATAACAAACTGCCTAAAACCTATCGAGTCTTAAATATTAACATACTCAAGAGCAAACTCAAAATATTTCTGACAAAATAAATGTTAATACTATAAAATGTTAAATGATAAAATATAAACTTTAAATATATATGTTTACATTTCAGATAAAACGATATATATATATATATTATACATAATAGTATAATGTTTTTTCTTCGTGCTATTGGAAATAAAAGGCATTTTTATTTTTTACCAACTATTCTCACTTAATAGACAGTTAAAAAAATCCAAAAAGTTAAGGCGTGGTGGACGGTGGGTCGGGTTTTAAGATTATTTAATTTCAGCTTGTATATAAATATTTAACTTTTCTTAAATCATATTGCAGTTTGCTGTATTTATAGATTCCCTCTTCAATAAAGATGAAATTATTTCTATAAATAACCGTAGACACCAGGCATGACGGTATGGCGTCTACAAACTAAGTACTCCGGACATGTTCGATCGTAATATCGATCGCTCATTGTCATCGCAAAAGGAATGATGCCCCGAAAGCCGAACTGTGTACAACATAGGGTTATGCTGTATTGGGAAATAATTTATTTTTTGTTTATAAATATAACGTTTATATTTTATGAAAAGAAATGTTTAAAAGAAAGTGCATTGGATACATTATAAATTTCTGGGTTTATAAATGGTGTTTTCTATGTATCATTATAATGTATTTACAAAAAAATGTATCCATGTGGTTTATCAGATACCTAAAACCCATAGTACTAGCACTGCTTAATTTGGGGTTAGGTGATGCTGGATATAGATAATCGTCAAAGGCTTTTTTTTTTATGATCGTTAAGCCTTCATTTGACCACAATCTCACACGATGCAAAGTGACGACGTGGTCCAAGATGGGACATGAAGACCTAGAAGGTGGCTTCTCCGGGCCACATTACGAAACACGAAAAAAATCGCTTGATAAAATAACAAAAAATGCCAGAAAATAATATTTTATCAATTTGGCACTGTACTAGCACAGTAGTCTTTGACGATTATCGACGATCCAGCAGGTTAATACAAAGTAATATTTGTATAAAAATTGCATGCAAAATCAACAATACGGATCACATTAGTTGATGGAAATATTATGTAGATATATACTATGTATTTTAAAGATGTTATTAAAAATGTAATAGGACCAACATGCAAACAATAGTTTTAAAATTAAAAAGTAATATCGAAATCTGTCCAGGGACCAAAAAGTCTAAACAAACATTAAATTAACGCGGAAGAGACACCTTTGTTTTTAAAGTCTGTTAAAAATAAACCAAGCTAAGTTACTTTCGGCATTTCTTTGCTTGGGCAAGCTTTGATTCAGTAACAAAGCCCTATTCAGGTGCGGCGTACCTCCAAGCTGTACGCTGCAGCTACAAAAAGCTAAAAAGCTGCACGCTATAAACAACGCAACAGCTGGCTCGGATGCGGCAAAAACTGCCGATAATGTAGAGTGAGCTTTATATGGACGAGGTATATTGTATTAGAAGTAATACATTTGATATGTATGAGATCAACAACACATACTACACTTAGAGTTTATTGTATCGCTTATAAACATTTCACAATAAAAATAACAAATTAAATAAATATATTTGAATAGTGCAAATAGATGTAGTTAGAGCGATCACCCATCCAAGTTCAGGACTGTTGGGTATTAGGTAACTAAAAAAAAAAAACAAAAACTAACTACTTATATACCTACATTTTGTTTTGTTAATGATTACATAATAACATAGAAAACACCCAGACCCGAAACCAAAATTTGTAGATCGTACAAAATCTGCAATTCAGGCAGACTTTCGCCAACCGAGCCACAGAGGTCGGATGCGTCTTGATCTTTTTAATCTCATATAAACACCGCATCCATCAGTTACAACATCCACACACTGACCATAGTGGCATTACTCGTTACCATACACAGTCCTAATTTAACTTACAAAGCGCCCTTTTTGTCCGTTACCGCATTTAGCTTTATTCTATGCAAATATCACTATAGGTAATTGACGGTTGCTCGCATTGTTTCGATCGAGGTGCTATATACAGGGTTTAAAATATCAGACGCAATTAAAACAGTAATGCATTAAAAAAAACTATATTGACACAGAAACATGAACTCGTGAAACAAAATAATAATAATAAGTGATTAATTTGGAGATTAGCAGTTTCAAACACCTTTCACCACCAGCACGTGGTATAAACCTGGCAAGCGAGAATCTGCTACAACCATAATTCCGCATTGGACTCAACATGTGATGGGTTTTTGAACTAATCCTTATATTTTTTTTAAGAATGCCTATGGGGCGTATCTCGTCGATATGAACAAGATAAGTATTGCTTGAAACTTCACACAACGGTTATTGGGTCGTGATAAGCCTCAAGCTTACATGATATATTTAATAAACATAACCTTATTCTAATGTAAAAAAAGCTCATGTAAAAACATCATTGAACAAAATATCTAATATGTTTTATTTTTTTTCTGATTATATACAAAATACCAATATTAGAAACAGTTACTAATTTGAAATATAGCTCTCAAAATTATACCTTTCTTTCTTATTTCTTTCATTATTTTTCTTTACCTTTAATTCAAAAATAATTCTATGCAGTTGAACGATTTTTATACCTGCTAGTGCTAGACTAAGATTCATAATATACACAAAGTTGGCCGGACCGACATAAGGTAACGTGTATCTACAATTTTGTTATCATTATAAATGTGTTTTTCAACTTTTTAGTTTTAATATGACCAGGGGTTTGTTTGTTTTTGTTGAATAAACTTTTGATTCATTGTGCTTATTTGCGTGAGTCTTAATAAGGTGCTGTGGTAAAAAAGAACGAAAACCTTTATGCTTGCCTAACGAATGGTTGAATTTTATTTTTATTTTAACCATAAAAATCCTTATATCTACCCTTGTAAATATTTGTCATTGCATGTGGCAATACGATATTATTATATGACAACACAATAGGCATGAAGACTACATACAAAATTTCGTAGGTAATCTGTTGAGTTCGTCTGTTAGCCAATAACTACAAAATTGTAATTATAATGATAAAGCTTTGTTATTCTATTCGCTTCTCAACTCGGTATTAAACATTGAAGCGAACTGTCAAGACAATGTTATTTCCTTGATATTTTTTGTTTAAGTAATTTAGTTTTATTAATTTTAAGTTGACCTGTCCATGTAGGCTATGTGCTATTATGGAAATAAACGTTTTGACTTTGACTTTGACTTTGAGCTCGTATAAAAATACTGGATACTTCTTTTTTATTAAGAAAGTGCAATGATAAAACTTCATAGTTGCGGAGTGTCGCACGTTACGTCACGCTAAACTTCACGCACTGTTGTAACGACTTATTTTTGTTTCGACGCCTGGTCGATTCAAATATATGTTTTATTAATTTACTACGGATTTTAATTCAGTTTTTGCACTATGTTTTGTTACTCAAGAGGAATGTTTCAATTATATAATAAGATACCCCTCTGAATCCTCCTTACACGTGACCTCCGGGTGGTGCTAAGAACAGTCTCTGGTGGTAGGCTTCGGCCGCGGCTTGTCACCACCCTCCGGGCTGGGCCAGTCCGTGAAGCGATTTTTTCGTGTTTCATAATGAGGTCCGGAGAAGCCATCTTCTAGGCCTTCATGCTCCATCTTAGACCACATCGTTACTAATCAACAATTAATGTTGTTCTTAGATATGTTTGATGAATATCGGTTGACCAGTTTAGAAGGTATGAATAGTGAAAGTGGGGAAGAATACCCGAATATCCGCAAATATACTCGAGTGGGGTCAAATATAAGCTCATCACGTGCATTTACAAAATAGTATGACTCTTTACTTTTAATGGCATTTAATAAATAAATAAATAAATATTTCCGGAAAATCTACACAACAACATCTAGCCCCGCGGTAAGCTCTTAGCTTGTGTTAGGGTTCTAGACATCTGATATACTTAATATAAAAGACATACATACATAAATACTTTTTTACTATACATAGGAAACACCCAGACCAAGGAGAAAGTGCTAGCAGATCATACAAACACTAGAACCCTCGGCGGGAATCCAACCCGCTACCAATTGCACCGTAAGCGGACCCTCGCCCTCAGCGCCACTGAGGCAGGCACTAAAGATTTGGTATCTGGCTAAGTTAAGATTATCATAGACTTCATCTACGCTATAACCCGATCCAATTGAACATAGCCTCAGGTGATACGTAATTGAAACTGTAATTTATCAACAGTTCGAAAGATTTGTAACTGCAATAGTTTCCTGATTATCACCTAGATATATTTTAAACACAGCGTGGGAGGAAATTGAACGTTTAACAATCTGTTCCTATAGTCCTGTGACTTAGAGATTTGTAATCCATAATAATTGAAATGTAATTATTTATATGCCTTTGTAAGGGATTTTATAATGTATACTTGGTTTGCGGGGCATTAACTTGCAGTTTCTAACTAGTACCCTACAGGAGAAAAAGTCCTCAAAACTGCGTTAATTTTGTTATACTTTCTTTGGTTTTAATAAATGATTGATTGTTTGTGATAAATAGTTATAATAGGTATAGTAAGAGTATTTTAACAGTAAGACGAACTATATTCATGTGTTTTTGCGTTAAAATATCATTTGTAATTTTGCTTTCCATCCACGGTTGTCTGGAAAAAAATGTTTTAAGCAATAAGACCGCCCATTACGCATTCTAGTTTAGTTTTTATTTTCTTATTGTATAGTTTCTTTGTTTAAGATAAGATAAGATAATAATTCTTTATTGCGCACACAATTTTAACACAAACATAACAATAATTTTCTTAAAACTATGCGACAATTGGCGGTCTTATCGCTCAAGAGCGATCTCTACCAGAATTGTTTGGTGTGCAATAAAGTATTTTCTATCTATCTATCATTCTAGAGTCCCAAGCCAACACCAAGCCTTGGTATCCCCCACCAAACAATGAAAAAATCTCTGGCACCACACCACAACACATTGGACTATCTCTTACGCGAGCCCTTTGGGTCATCAAAGTTTTTAATATACCGGGAATTTACTTATTATACATGTCTTTGGCGAATTTCAAAGAAGCTGCAACTTTAGATATTAGTTACAGATACATTTATTTTACCATTCCCTGGTAACATACGAGTAAATGTAATAATTCTTGAAACAGAAAGACAGAACGGGATAGCGACGCACTGTGGACTCCTGTCTCATCAAGGGGACATAGGACCTTAAGTAAGTCAAACATATACATTTGTCCAGAAAAAAACATCCAGGGGGTTTGAATCCACGACCTTTCGAATGGAAGTCGAGTGTGCTCATTAGCCAACACGGTATTCAAATAGTGCTTAGTGGTTTTTAATTAAATTTTTTTTTCTTTAATTTTGATTAGCCTTCATTTGACCACAATCTCACCTGATGTAAAGTGACGATGTGGTCTAAGATGGGGCATGAAGACCTAGAAGGTAGATGGCTCCGCCGGGCCACATTACGAAACACGAAATAATCGCTTCACGCACTGGCCCAGCCCGGAGGGTGGTGACAAGCCGCGGCCAAAGCCACCAGAGACTGTTCTTAGCACCACCCGCAGGTCACGTGTAAGGATTCAGAGGGTTACCACTTACGGACGTGAACAGAAAAACCTCCAAAAACTAAGTTTCTTCTACACATTCACCAACCCAAGCGCGGGTTGGTTAGTTCACCGCGCCAGAGTGTTGAAGGCCTAATCTTTCTCGTCTACTATCCGAATTCAAGTAACTAAACTTATAAAGAAACAACAGAACCTTAAGATGAAAAGTCTTCATCTATCGAATAATACTCGTACTGATATAAAAATATAAAAAAACAGATAAAAACCGTGAGAAACACTGATTGAAAGCAGAATCGTTATCAGCGACATTAATAAAGATGTACTCAGAAAGGTTATCTTAACAAGCCTAGTGTCGAAACCTTATCAGTGTTGGTGTTCGAATACATCTTTTATGCCTTTACAACCTTGCAGGCTATGAAACAAGCTGGGTTAGGGTTAACAAATAATACTTTTTTATAATAATTATAACAGTGTGATTTAGAATTTGTAGATAGATAGATTACATTTAAAATTAATAGCTTCCTCTTTCTTAGAGTATTTTTTAAGAAACATTTAATGGGCACGTTAAATGATTATATACTTTACAAATTCGCTTCTCAACTCAGCGTTAAAAATGAAGCGAACTGTCAAGTCAATGTTATTTCCTTGATTATTCTTAGTTTTTATTTAAATTAGCTTTAAGTTGACCTGTTCATGTATGCATACGCATCTAAGACGACTTTGACTTTGGAATATTAATTTATTATATTCATAGATTTTTTTAAATTGAGCTGGATAGTGCATTGGATAATTGATATTTTTAAATATTCACTAGGATCCCATCGTCAGATTTAAAAATAATCACAATGGAACCACTCAGCAACCATGCCTTTTTGAAGAAAACTAGAATTTTCTGACTGAAAAGACATTTTAACTAATTGAGAACCCCTGTGTAAATATATGAAAGTATATATATATATATATATAATATATGAAAGTGTAATCTAAAAGGGTTTATTATGATAAAGCATAAACTGTAAAAGTAGTTTTCCTAGCCCCACAAAATCACCTTGTTGATATCGTCCCAAGTTCGATTAAACTAATTTGAGTAAATCTTATCAGACTAGTATCCGAGTCTATTATCTCTTATCTGGAGTTATCGGGGATAAGCCCATCTCACCGATAATTCATCTTGTTAGGGCTTTAAGGTAAAATTACCTTTTGAGTGCTAAGTCAATTCGTTGTTATGTATCTAAGGTAGCAATTTTAATCCATTTTGTCCATGTGATATTTTTAGTACTAACTCTTAAAAATAATGATTTGTATAATTATTTATTCTATTTATCTGTTAAGAGTTGTTGGTAATTCTAGCTAGGTTTCACCGGATGCTACCATGATATTATTTTTAGCCAGATTTAGAAAATTTGTCAATTTTCTACGATATCATAATTAAATCCTTATGAAAATGATGATTGTTTTCAACCGAAGGCTTAGTTTTTGGAATACGCTTTGTTCATATGAGTACGAGAAATATCCGCCCATATGTCGGTGAGCCGTGTTAGTTCAGTGGGAGCACATTCGACTTTCATTCCGAAGGTCGTGTGTTTAAACCCCGCCGTGCACTTCTGGATTTTCGGCGCTTTTAAAGGTGCTTTAATGGCAAAGGCAAACATCGTGAAGAAACCGGCAGAACCTTAAAACTATGATTTTTTTTTAAAACATGCGATATTTACCAACCCCCAAAGGCTTGCGTGGTGAAATAACGCTTCATCTCGGTGATTAAGCTTATTTATTAACCCCCGACTAAAAAAGAGGGTTGTTATAAGTTTGACGTGTCTGTCTGTCTGTGTGTCTGCCTGTCTCTCTGTTTGTCTGGGGCATCATAGCTCCCGAACGGATGGAGCGATTTCAATTTAGTTATTTTGTATGAAAGGTGAGTTTGGCCCGGGTGTTCTTAGACATGTTTCATGAAAATCAGTTGAGCGGTTTAAAAGTTAGGGGGGTGAGAGTGGGGAAGGAAAACCGAAAATCTGCAAATATACTCGAGGGTGTATCAAATGAAAGCGCATCGCGTGCAAATTACTAAATATTATGTTGTTTTACTTTTAAGGAAATTAAAGCTTTGGAATCGGGGGTTTTTCTTGAATTTTAAGCTTTTCGTAGGTATTCATATTAATCTTTTTAGATCAACCTCCTTTAAGTTAAAACGACAAAAGTCCTGCCTCGCCCGGGTAAGCCTGAATCACGATAAACCTCTTAATACATCTCAGTTCTCATTCTCTTCGCCGTCAAGTGCTATTAAAAGTTAAAGCTGCTGCTAGGGTGGTCGTTGGTTGTTGGAATTACTTTATTTGGTAAATAGATTGAGTTTTGTTTGTCATTCTTTTTTTTTTTTTTTTTTTTTTATTGTTGTAAGCCTTTATTTGACCACAGTCTCACCTGATGCAAAGTGACGATGTGGTCTAAGATGGAGCATGAAGGCCTAGAAGATGGCTTCTCCGGACCACATTACGAAACACGAAAAAATCGCTTCACGCACTGGCCCAGCCCGGAGGGTGGTGACGAGCCGCGGCCGAAGCCTACCACCAGAGACTGTTCTTAGCACCACCCGGAGGTCACGTGTAAGGATTCAGAGGGTTACCTACCACTTACGGACGTGAACAGACAAAACCTCCCAAATCAGGCATTGATGCCTTGGTAGGTTCTATCTTTCACTAACAAGGTTGGGTATTCTAGCCGCCAGAGAGCACATGAAAGGATACGACAGCTACGTCCACAGTAAATGTTATGTTATGAAAGCCATTAGCCAATTATCGCAGTCGCTGAGGCCGAAAACGGCCAAGACTACATTATTTTTATTAGGTTCTATCCAGCCAAGCAAACGGTTTTAAGTCTTAGAAATTGTACTGTGTGCAACTATAAAATAATTATGTACTACTAATATATACTAGTACTAGCTGACCCCGGCAAACGTTGTTTTGCAAAATGAAAAATAGATGTTGGCCGATTCTCAGACGTACTCAATATGCTCACAAAATTTCATGATAATCGGTCAAGCCGTTTCGGAGGAGTACGGGAACGAAAACTGTGACACGAGAATTTTATATATAAGATTATATCGCGCAAAAGCTTGTTTGTTTGCTTGAATGCGCACGAAATAATTGTCCGATTTCAAAATCTTTCAGTGTAAGATAGCCCATTTATCGAGGAAGCTACTTTTCAGCGAGGGTAAATACGTCATTCTTACGGGAAAATACAAACACACGGTTAACGCATAAAAAGACTACATAAAGAGTAAAGGTATCTTACTAAAAATATGTCTGATACTTTTTTTTTCTCCTTTATTTGTGAGGACTTTTATCATTATAATGACAAGTAATTCATATCATACACTAAACGATTATTTTTAACCCCCGACCAAAAAAGAGGGTTGTTATAAGTTTGACGTGTCTGTCGGTCTGTCTTTGTGTCTGTCTGTCTGTCTGTCTAGGACTTCATAGCTCCCCAATGGATGGAGCGATTTTAATTTAGTTTTTTTTTTGTGTGAAAGGTGAGCTTGCCGCAGGTGTTCTTAGACATGAAAGTCGGTTGAGTCGTTAACAAGTTATGGGGGTGAAAGTGGGGAATGAAAACCGAAAATCTGCAAATATACTCGAGTGGGGTATCAAATGAAAGCGCATCGCGTGCAAATTACTAAATATTATGTTGTTTTACTTTTAAGGAAATTAAAGCATTGGAATCGGGGTATTTTCTTAAAATTAAAATTTAGATTAATAATTACACTATATCTGGTCTTTATAAATATTATTTTTATTTCCAAATAATAACTATATCAGTTAAGTATTTATTATTGTAATCCTGTTGAATATTATTAACACAGGTATTTATTTTACTTAAAAGAGGATCTCAAACCTTGTTACTGTATACTGTTTATTAAGTTGTTGAATAAATGTTTTTTGTATATTTTTTTGTTGAATATTAAAGATTGCTAGCTACAGTCAGCATAAAAGTGAGTGACTAAAATCAAAATTTTATAAAAGCTTCTAGTGTGACGCGCCAGGTCTAACAAGTTATACCAAAGGGTCAATTTCAAAAAAAATACCGAG
Organism: Gymnoscelis rufifasciata; assembly: GCA_929108375.1. Classification (NCBI taxonomy): domain Eukaryota; kingdom Metazoa; phylum Arthropoda; class Insecta; order Lepidoptera; family Geometridae; genus Gymnoscelis; species Gymnoscelis rufifasciata. Next base: position 903,271 of record OV815302.1, on the reverse strand, counting down.
GATAGAAATAAATGTGATCACTAACTTATGTTCATTTACTTCTAACAAACTTTTGAATAAATATACTGTGAGCTATTTTGGGATCCCATTTAATCAGTTCCTTTTCCTGTCGACTGTACCATTTCGAAAATGCTCAAAGTTGCAACTCTCGCGCCAAGTTCATGCGCGGTAGTTTCGTGAAACTATCCATAGTTGCGCGAGTCTTGAGCAGAGATGGCGCTAGTTTGCGATTGAAGACAGTTAAGTACCAGTCACACTCAGTTCAATAATCAATATTTATTTTAAGAAAATTCTTTTATAAGGTAAGTTCTTATAATATCAAATTATTGATTAATGTACTTAAAGTTTTGTTCTACATATAGATTATGTGAATTTAGTGGAGATGCTTTGTAGATCTTGTTTGATTTGATTACCATGATTGTATGAAAACGATGAAACCTTGCCTTCGAGAAACAAAAACTTAAAAAAATATATTAACTGAAAAAAAGATAATTAAGTTACTGAGAGGAATCGATTGACGTATAAATCATAAAAATCGGCCCAGGCGTTTCGTTTGTATAGTGCTACAAAGGAACAACATACATAATATAGACTGATATACACATTACAATTCGTAATAAAACTAATATTTCAGCAAAAATAAATTAATATTAAAAAAAAAACAAGCAATTTTAGTGAGGCCTTTAATAATTTCTGTACAATATGGTTCAGGAGGTGTTTGTACAGTTCATAAGACGCGGTTCATTTGTCTCGGCTCCGCAATAACCGCCGCGTGGCAAGCAGAGGCCAGGAAGGCAATTCTTAGAACCATGATATAATAACGCATTCGAAATAATATATCAAATAAAATTAAATATATCACTGGCTGATGATATATCTCGACAATTCAAGATGACACACACAGACATAATGTCTCTGTTATACATACATCTTGCATATTGTTATCCTTTATAATTTTTCTGTCTCTCGACAGAATTTAAACATAATAAAAATGTTACAATAAGAATGTAGTGATTTCTGTTAATTTGTCACATTTGTACTAAATTATTACTGTTTTAGGGCCAGACTGATGGTAGTAGTAGTTTATCTTTCTTTTAAGCGATTTGTGTTGTGGTGTACTTTGTGGAATTTTGATAAATGCAAGTCAAAACTAAAGGAGTTTATCCTAACCGTGAGCAAAACCAACGTTATCTGAGTGCCTTGGAAACAATGAAGAGCATCATATTTGTCATAACTTCATAAAATCGGTAAACCCACTATAGTTTATCGATTTTATGAAGTGTCGCCATTTTTGTTTGATATTCAATTTATAATCACGAATTCGGCTCAAAATATCAGCTTTCGAAATATATCGAAAAACTTGGAGAATTGCCCTCTTGGTTTCAAATATACATCTTAAGGCTGTGACCTTTTAATTCCAATTTTGTTTAAACTAAAATAATTTATTTTGTCATCAGTTTGGCAAATTATCAACGGTGTACAGTTATCAGCAAAAGAAATGTGGCTTACTCATTGAAGTTCCAAAAATTGGTACCTGAAACAAATAGAATAATAAATTATTTTTTATTCATGTTAAAACTATGTTTAGTGAAATAGTATGTCTGCCAAAAAATACAATAAAAATAGATTGAAGTATTCAGAAATCCATTTTTTAGATGGACGGACGACCTGGTGAAGGTAGCGGGCTCGCGGTGGTTACAAGCTGCTACCGACCGAAGTCACCTGAAGTCTATGAGGGAGGCCTACGTTCAGCAGTGGACGTCCTACGGCTGAAATGATGATGATGATGGAAGTATTCAAATACACCTATTATTTATTTATTTATTTTTTTTTCGGGTCTGGGTGTTTTCTATGTATCATATTGTGTAGATATGTATTTACAAAAATAAATGTATTCATGTAGTATACATAGAACAGTTACCTAACACCCATAGTACAAGCTCTGCTTAGTTTGGGGTTAGGTGATGCTGTGTGAGTAGTCCGGAAATATTTATTTATTTAGTTTAGTTTATAGCTAAGAGTTTACCGCAGGGCAATAAATAATATATGTTGCTGCATGGATAGTCCAGCAATAGTTATTTATTACTAGCTGACCGGTTCCGGCTTTGCTCGCACGCGAAAACCTTCCTCCCGTATTATATTTTTTATTATTAAAATTAATGAATAATTATATATTTAAGAAAAAACTATTTAAATGGCTGAATGAAAATAACTTTTATGACATTAGTGAATTATTCTGACATTTATCCTGGATTTAATTAATTATTGCATGCTAGTTTTTAGTGAAACATGTGGACTTTAGAGGTATATGTAATTATTATCACCTTTATACCATGTTTTGAAGCAATGAAGACATTATATTCTTTTAAATTAACCTATTGCTGAAAATCACTTCAGTAGTTTTTGAGTTTAGCCCGAACATAAAGACAGGAAGACAGACAGACGGCGGGTGACCATAACTTATAATAGCTTTAATTTCTAAAATTTACGTCTCAGAAACATAAATCTTTATCTACATATAATAATATAAGACAAACACAAGACACAAATAAGACAACTAAATAACCATCACAGCGAAATTTAGGTATTTTGCGTTTTAACATTCCTCTTAACTACCTCAGTTATGATATAATCCATGAATAAGGAAAACCAAAAACTTGGTTTCATAATCCCGCCGGACCCATAACGATGTAAGTTAAACTATCGCATCACGGTCGTAATGAAACGGGCGTTAAATTTGTTGGATTATCCCGAAAACTTGCTTTATGGCTGTACCAAGGATATAAAGATATTGGAAATGACTATATAAGATCTTTGCATCTTTTACATAAATACTTATAAAACGCTTGAAAATCATAGCAAATGGCCAGCTTTCCACATCTAATCTCTTTAAGACAAGTCAAATATTTTAGCCCCACTCTGAGTTACTCGGGCGAGATGCATATTTATTTCAAACATGTAATAATCTAAATAAAAAAAACATGCTTTCAAAACCTTAGTTTCCTTAAAAGTATAAAATCTTTAAATTAAAATGTGTACGTGATGTGCTTTCATTTGAGACCCCACTCGAGTATATTTGCTGGTATTCGGTTCTTCATACCCACTTCCATGCTCCATAACTTTTAAACGGCTTTACCGATTTTTATTAAACACATTAAGAACATAAGATGGATAGACCGTGTGAAGGATGACATGTGTAAGAAAGGAGGGTGTTGAGATGGAGAGTGACAGAGGAAAATGGAAGAAAAAAACACGTTGTGCCGACTCCACGTAATATGGGATAAGGGCAAGAGAATGATGATATCTAAGAACATTCGCACAAAAATCACCTTACATAGAAAAAAAACTATTTTCTTACTTCATCTGTTCAGGAGCTATGCCAGATAAAAACATCTTCCTTTAAACTTCCCTGTTTTTCGGTAGGGGGTTAAAAAGTGCTGTTTCATAGTATAGTTACATTTCTATGGACACACTTCTATCTATTATTTTTCACATTTTTGTATGTCATATTCAGTAATTAATGATCTGTGACGAGTCCGTGGTTTCTTAGGCTGTTTACGAGCCATTAGGAGTGGGTGAGTGGCGGCTCATTATCCGGGGATCATGTCCGTTTATGCATTACGGCCGCAACTTCTGTGCATCACCTTTAAGAGGATTTATAGAGACTCTTTTGTCAGGGTCAAGAGAATTCTACTGCACTTTGATTTGACACTTAATGAATGAATGAATGTATTTATTGTTTCTAAAACTTAATTCTATTTGGGTATCAAACATCTTTACAAAGGTGAACTTAGTAACTAGAACATTTAAAATTAAATACAAGATACAAACTGAAGGTACCATACCTTCAGTTTGTCGATGTTCCCTACACTAGGTCTATCAAGCCTGTACAGTAGGGTCGCAAGGATTTGCTGTCGGAATCTCATCGAAATGTATATGAGTTGATACAAATGTAATTTAAAAAAATTAAATATATAAAGCCATACAAAGTTGGCGTTACATACATATATATCTAGTATAATAATGAATAATATAACTAATATTATTCATTATTATATAGTAATGAATTACATAAACAGGATAGGTACTGATTTTTACAGTAAAACCTAAAAGTACCTATCTAATAAAATCTTATTTTCTATTTATTTATGGTTATTAAATACTGCTAGTGAAAATCGCTTAAAAATTGGTAGAAGATTAACTGAAGATACCCGGAACTCATTCCGTATTTTGTATCCCGGGTCTCAACCCGGGACAGACAGTCAACATTTTAAGAAAATCATTTAAGGTACCTTGGAAGACCAGTTCTATGACAGGACCTAGTTCTGTCATAGAACATGCTAATAGGTCCACATGTCATTAAGTATTACTATGTTACATTTGTACAATATTTAATTGGCTTTTATATTGATGACATAAAAAACGTTTTTATCAGCCTTTTTATGTCAACCTCACTTATATGTAGGTTAAAACTTATATTCTAAGTTTGTGTAGAATCAATTAAGCTACGTTATTCTTATTCTCTCTTTATTTTTTCTATAAAAAATTAGAATATACGTTTTTATTTATATTTTTATCTAAATATAATGTACTGCGTAAATATCCTTAATAAATTTAACAAAACTGGTTACTTCATTACAAAAATGGAACTTTAATTTAATTTATTAGTAGGTATAAATTTAATTAATATCCGCTAATAGTTTTAAAACCGAAAAATCGAAATAAATGGGTATCTAAGCGAAAAATATAAAGTGGGATGAGCATTAGCCAGTCAGAGAAGTTTATCTGTGGCGCTGCCTGGAGTTACTATTCTATACACTACATTACCGACTGAAATTTCTATCATAGGGTGACCATGGTACCATATAGCCGATATTTTTTTTGTATCAATATTATAATAATATATTATATATATAAGATTTGTGCCTACGCCGCACCCTATAGTTCCCTAAAGTAAAAAAAGTGTGTGTGTGTCAGCTACGACGCACGATTGGAGTTTACTCCTATTGATTTTAATAAATATCAGAGTGCTGAACAAAAATGGCAAGTAAATTTAACCGAATGAACTTGCGCACGTTGCGCACACGCAGTGTGCTTATAGCTTTTGACCGATACATCATAAATATTGATTATATTTATAACCGACCATACTCGTAAAATAACGATATTATGCTTAATATGCTCTATGTGTATATATATAAATGTAATGGCTATGGAATTTTTTTGCATTTCACTTCAGAAATATAACAGTAGATGAAACTTAATAAAAATAAACTTAATTAACTTAATATAAATAATTATATTAATTTAATTATTTCATAACTTAATAGAAAGTTTCTTTTTATTTGTCATAAGCAGGCAAAAGTCACTTGACCATAAAGCCAAGTGATATTATATTGCATACAGCCTCGTGATCTGTTTTCAAAAAGTGAAAGAACCTTCTTTATTTTTAAATATCGTAAGAACAGCATACAACCTTTTTAGTTTTAAATGCCGTCATGGAACCTTTTTACAAGCAATACTTTTTCGAACGCGTATTCGAATGTCAAAAATGGTAACTCGCATTCCAGAGACACAACAAACAACCAATCAAAATGCGTTAAAGTTCTTATTTCGAACGAGACGTTTCGACGGTATTCCATCATATTCTTTTACACGTTGAATCCTACAGATATATTTGTTTGTCTCTTTCTACGTAACGCCTCAACTTTTGTTAACACTTGATTTTACTCCCCATATAATTTCCGTACCGGGCCTTATAACTCAAATCGTTTCTTAAGGAGTAAACTCCAAAAAGTAGTTAACATTTCCTAATAATACCTTGATATATATTTTGTGTTTAAATCTACTATATAGAATATTTACCAACGTTCTTCTTACTTAATATATTTTTCTATTTCTTGCTTTCATAGCCAATAATAAAATAAATAAAGAAATATTTCCGGATAATCCACACAACACCTAGCCCCGTGGTAAGCTCTAAGCTTGTGTTACGGGCTTTAGCCATCTGCAATACCTAATATACTAAAAATATCTTTACATGTTTAGATATTTTTTCTATACATATTAAAAACCCAGACCAAGGAGAAAGTGATTGCAGAACATACAAGCACTTGACCCAATAATAATCTATTTTTCCAATTAAAAATTAGTTTTTTTTTTAAATCGTCCTATTTTTACTTAGCTAAAATTTCCCCCTTTTTAAAAACAGTAAAAAGTAGTCTTTAACAGAAACATGGTCACACCACACATAAAACCACGACTAACGGCCGGTCTACACTATTTTGCGTTCCGCCCAACCGCCCGCCCAGCGCAGCGGTAAAATAGAGCTAGCCACATCCCCTGGCTTTACCCGGATTACTCCACTACTATAATTGTTGCAATTTCATTCTGGACTTTATTCTAATGCTGTAATAAATGCTCTGGGATTTAGTGAAGTGTTTATAAGTGGATTTTGTTGTTGCTTAAGAGTTTAATTTGATTTTATTTTGTAAAAACTTTTAATTTTAAGCATATGATATTGTTCATTTGAATGATTAGTTTTTGTTGTAGTAACTTGGATTATACGGAAAATTTTGTCTCAATAAAACAAAATCGACAAATTAACAAAATATTCTTTTTTTAAACTTATAGATAAAGATCATTTATTTGCATTCGAAAAATAAATGTTTTTATAATTTATCACAGCGGGTTTGGATCTTTTTTACTTTTTCACGGTAAAACATTTACAGCTATACTGAAGTAGATCAAATAATTATTAGTTATTAATTTAAACAGTTATAGTTTAAGCCTGAGATTAAGTAATAGGCTAAATTATATATTATTAGAATAGAATAGAATAGAATAGAAAAATTCTTTATTACACAATATATAATTTTGTATTTTTAACCCCCGACCAAAAAAGAGGGGTGTTATAAGTTTGACGTGTCTGTCTGTCTGTCTGTCTGTCTGTCTGTGTCACCATAGCTCCCGAACGGATAGAGCGATTTCAATTTAGTTTTTTTTGTATGAAAGGTGAGTTTTGCGCGAGTGTTCTTAGACATGTTTCATGAAAATCGGTTGAGCCGTTCAAAAGTTAAGTGGGGAAGCAAAACCGAAAATCTGCAAATATACTAGTGTGGGGTATCAAATGAAAGCTCATCGCGTCCACATTACATAATATTATGTTGTTTTACATTTAAGGAAATAGTTAGCATTAATATCAGGGTTTTTGTTAAATTTTAAATTTAGATTTTATATAGTTCTGAAACGGAGGTCTCGGATCGGTAAGCGCAGCGTCGGTCGACCACCACCAAGAAGGACAGATGACTTGGTCGAATTTGCTGGCTTACGGTAACTGCCCTCTGAATCCTTACACGTGACCTCCGGGTGGTGCTAAGAACAGTCTCTGGCGGTAAGCTTCGGCCGCGGCTTGTCACCACCCTCCGGGCTGGGCCAGTGTGTGAAGCGATTTTTTCGTTTTTCGTAATGTGGCCCGGAGAAGCCATCTACCTTCTAGGCTTCATGCCCCATCTAAGACCACATCGTCACTTTACGACGAGAATGGATCACATAATATCTAGATATAAGAGGGCTATTAACTCATGCCTTGAACTCACTCAGATTGAACAGTTAATCGAATAAAAAGTAAATCCTGGCTCATTTTAAAAGCAGTTTTATTCAAACTCTAACAGAATAAAGATACTTGGCCCAGCAAATTAGCCACTAGACTAAGAACTGCCTGGCTAATTAAATTATAACGATACAGCCAAGACGAAAGAAAATCAAGTTATAGTTGATTCAACCGCACTGGGTGAGTTTTAGTTTAATTGTTTTAACTATCTCAAGGCTTAAAATTCAAGATTTTAGCAGCTTGGCTTGGTAGTTTCGTTCGCGGGATCTAGAATATGGAGAGATATGAGAACAAGAAGTATTAAAGCTGAATTTTGTATTGGATGGACGCTATAGAAACTTTTGAGAATAACGCCGATCGATCAGCGCTGACTACTGTCAGAACTGACAGTATTTCCATACTGATTGCTAAGCGCTGAGCTGCCAGCGTTGATGATCAACGTGACATAAAAATCCTTAAACTCTAATTCAAAAGTTTGATTCGTCTTATTGCATAATATCAGGCGATTACAGCGATATGGCTACGATAGGACGACTTTTGGACTCTGTATTATTTTATTACTGTTTGTCTTAATTCGTGGTGTGACAATCATTAATGACGAACATTTCTTAGTAAATATTGAAATTAATATAGGTACCAAAATATAAGACCAACTTTATAATACCAAACTAAAAGATCACCAAAATTAAAAAAAATTAAAAAGCTGCATATTTCTATTCGCTGCCCTACTCAGTGTAAAAAAAAATAAGTTAACTATCAAGACTTGACAAAAGACAGTATTATTTCCTTGATATTTTTATCTTAAAATGTTTTGTTTAACTTACCCACATTGACCTGTCCATTTTTTGTTTATTTTAAATAATCCTTCATTTCACCACAATCTCACCTGATGTAAAGTGACGATGTGGTCTAAGATGGGGTATGAAGACTTAGAAGGCCGATGGCTTCTCCGGGCCACATTACGAAACACGAAAAAATCGCTTCACGCACTGGCCCAGCCCGGAGGGTGGTGACAAGCCGCGGCCGAAGACTACCACCAGAGACTGTTCTTAGCACTACCCGGAGGTCAAGTGTAAGGATTCAGAGGGTTACCACTTACGGACGTGAACAGCAAAACCTCCATTCTCTAACTGTCCATGTATGCCCTGCGCTTCTAAGGAAATAAACGTTTTTTACTTTGAATTAATCTATCTAACAGGAATAAGGCAATACGAAGAAGAACGTAGGCTACCGACAAAAGTTTCAATATGGATTAGTTTGTCAAAGTGACAGGTGACAATAGAACTTCCACAGAGCACGTAGAAGAGACGTACGAACGAAATAATATATTTGTTGGTATGACATTAGATAACGAATTGGATTGGATTAATTGAATGAAGACCTAGTATTATTCAGTGGATGCAGGCAGGTTAAAAATAAATAAATGGCATAACAAGAAATGTTTAAATTTATGCAGAAAAAGATTAAGACACATCCGTAACCTGTGCGCGAATCTTTTAATGCATAGAATTTTAAAATAGTTTAACCAGCTAAGTGAGATTTATGACTTATTAAAAATCATTAAAATGCATGTTGTGTTAGAATAAAACTTAATTGAGAGAGAGTCCGCCAATTAGTCAAAATGTTTTTGACTTCCCGTCGATACTTATGTACTAGCATATTTTTTATTAATAATATTTTTTTAATCTCATTTCATTTTAATAAATAAAACCAGATCTACTCAGATACTACCTACTCAGATTTCAGAATTATATTCAGGTTTTAATATTAGAATACTAGATAACTTAACCCTAATTCATTTAAAGAACAAGGTTTTTTATAAATAAAAACTATGTTTTGTCTTCTGATGTCAAAAATGCTCAGCTACCATAGACCCATATCGAATAAGTTTTATAATTAATAATTTCATAAATAGAATTCTTCAATAAAAACCACCACAACCCAATTCGAATGTATTTTATTTTAAATATTTTCAAAAATAGAATTCTACAATATAGACACCACAGTACCACCTGGTATCGAATTAGTTTTATTTTATGTAATTTCAAATATAGTATTACTACAATACATCACACTAGGGACGGGGCTATAAATACTAGGTAGTATTTCACAGTGAGCGAGATGGCGGAAAGAATAACCGAGGCCCGGGTGGCTCCTGAATTATAAAGTCCGAAGTTAGGCAAGTGCAGCGTCACATGGCACTGGGGTGAATTAAAACAATTCAGGGGTAGGGGTGGCTTGTTTTGTCTTGTTTTTTTTAATCCTGAAATGTTTTGTTGTTATAAGTACATTTATATATTTAATTCCGATGTCCATGAACATTATTTTTTTGAGCATGTGATTCTTCAGAATTAGGCATATCATATTTAATTTTAATTATTAATTTGTATTATTTTATAGAGTACTGATTTTAAATAAAACTTAAATATATTTTAAAACTTGTAAAGTCTTGTTTTTTTTTAAATCATTAATATTATTATAAGATATCTTTGAACTCATGTTAAAAGCTAGTTATAAGCTTTAGTCTCGTGTATATTTTTTTCTGGCTATATTTCTGTTTATAAACCCGTTAAGTAATGCCCGTATCCACCGAACTAAAGCCTCATAGACCTCAGTATTCAAGTCCCCAGTCTTGACCTCAGTCTTGTTTATCCCAACTCTACGACCGGCTGCGACACACCCGGTAAAGAAAGACAAACACGCAAAGTTGCCGGGCTGTTGTTGAGATTATTAAATTTCAACAACTTTGAATAAACTGAATCTTAAATTTTTGGAGTTTAGTCGCTCGTTATTAATCAAAGAAATAAATTTGTACATACCAGCAAGTTTTTGGAAATGTTAATATAAATTCTAACTGAAGTATAATTTTATTAATGGTACATAATATGCATTTATATTGCTGAACTACTGCTCACACTCGTACCATTTTCATAATCATAAGTTACTGATGGTTCCAATTAAAAAATAATATTTTTTTCCTGTTTCGAGAGATTATTGTGTTTGTGTGTGGCCTGCAAGTTTTATTGGTCTGTGTGATTTCAAAGTGTGTTTTTTGTATATTAATCTTTATCAGATATCTAATGTAGCATATTGTTCTTAAAGTTATCTCGCTTAAAAGTATTATAAAATATCATAGTATTTAAAGTATCCATAACACAAACGATACTGTAATTCCCTCCTTCATACTCAAAACTTTATAAACTCCACAAAAAAAAACACAAGTTATACTGTTAAATATAATGTATGTGAGACTGATGTAAGAATCAAGAATCGATACGATACATGATTTTTCCTTAATAATAATAATAATTAACCATTTATTGACTAGAATGCAAATGTACATTTGGTCTTACACAAAATAACAATAGGTCTTTTACATTCTGCCTCATAGAGGCGTGCAAATCATAATAAAATTTATCAAGTTAATGTCATCTATTTAGATAAAATAATTACTGTTTTACAAAAAATATAAAATAAAGCCCGCATTTGATTAAAATATGTCAGAAAACCATTAATTTGATTTGAATACATGTTCCTAAAGGAATTTTTTCTAAAATATAAATCAATTAAGCTAGATATTATAAAGCGGAAGAGATATTATGAGAAGGGATGAAAGAGTGTTAGATATGTGTGTTGATGGATATGTGGGAAGAGGTAGACCAAAGAATAGATGGATGGACTGTGTAAAGGATGACATGTGTAAGAAAGGAGTGAGTGTTGAGATGACGAGTGACCGAGGAAAATGGAAGGAAAAAACATGTTGTGCCGACCCCACGTAGTGTGGGATAAGGGCAGGAGAATGATGATGATGATTATAAAGCGGAAGAGTTTGTTTATTCGTTTGAACGAGCTTATCTCAGAAACTACGCGTCCGTCTTGAATCATTATTTCACTGTTAGATAGGCTATTTATCGAGAAAGGCTATATACTACTTTTACCATGGGAAAATATGTGATATCCCCGGGAAAGTCCATTAAACACCGGCAATGAATAAAAAGCTAGTAATAACAATAAAACAATTGACTCTCATTGCTCTTGCATTTACTCATTGGCTAGCAAAGTTAACGAACTACACGTCCAAACTACCCAGAGCTCCCATTTACTATGTATTTTTTTCACTTGAAGTCCAGGATAAACTGGGCTTACATCAAACAGTTAAAGCTGGACTTTTCATACGCCTGGATTTGAGGAGAAGAGGGATCCAGTTATAGTGGCTGGGTTTAACCTTTTCAGAGGTTGTAGTTGGTTTAGCAACACTAATTACGTTAAAAAACAACACTTTTAGTTCTCAAAGCTTCCGAGTGCTCAAACTTGACCCAGATCTTGGCTTTATTTGGTAAAGTGAACAAAAATGCAGTTTTATTATAACAATAAAACTGTTGGTTCGTTTGTATGAATGAATTAGTAGTCCGTTCTTTTAACAAGCATGTTAAACATTTTAACATTTAACTGTAGTTTTTTATTTATTATAAGCATGCTTATGTTACGAACCTTTGTTTAAAAAAACCCAATGTTATAAATTCATTTTAGCCTAAGTACCCAGCACTATCAGCATTTTTATGACAAAAATTACGACTTTAGTTTCTTAGTTTTTAACAAATATCCGTTTTTGTGAATCAAGTCCGTTATATTAAAAAAAAAAACTTTATTATATCCAAAAATATAAAAAGTCTGGGAATTTCAATGGAGGTTAAATCGATAGGTATTCAGGTCACCTATCTCCCAGCTTCCGTTGATCCGCAGACCGTGTTACACCGTGTATAGTGTAGATTCTGAAGAAGTTCAATTTAAAACACAAAATCATTTTAATTTTATTTTAAGCATCTTAGGCCATATAAACATACCTACCCCTGACTAGCATACATATAAATATAAATCGTATGTACTTAAATATCATTGTGTCATGGTATCATCTGTCACAGCGTTACAAACGCGTTACGTTGTTACAAAGTGATAAGCCCCACTTATTGATTGAAACACATCTAAAATTTTGTTAAAAAAATTAAGACGAAGTAACGTGCTTACTAGAGAAATGTAAGACCCATGATATAATTTTAAACAGATATTAGGTTAAAATAATAGCTAATATTTGAATTTATTTTTTTGAAGTATAATGAAGTACCTATTGATCAGTTCAATCTCTAACACTATAATTATAAAGAAATAAATATTTCTGAATAATCTACACCACAACATCTTCTTCTTGCTTATTGGTAAGCTCTAAGCCATTTTGTTTAAAAAATGATTATTGGAGAAGTAGAAATAATCCAACCTTAGCAAGAAAATTCATTGATATCTATTTATTATACCTCGTAAATCCTTATATTTTCCATTCCGTACAGAAATAAAAACGTTTTGTCATAGCCCCGCCGACATTGTAACTGGCTTTCAGCAGTCTGTAAATATTGCTCGGCGAATAGAAATGGCGACGTGATTCGAATGAGGAATGCGGATATTTTCTAACCAATAAAGATACAGCGTTTCTATTCTCAAATTGTACGGCCATTGCGTTCGGGATTTAAATTTTGTTTCTTTTATATTATATTCTTCTCTGTGGTTTATGGCATTCGTGACTGTCTGTTATATTTTCTTGTACAATTTGATTATTGACGGTTATGAAGTTTCACTTGATTACATATTTTTGTAAAATATGGATTTAGATATTTATGAATTTTCAGTTGTTTAGATATTAATGGAAAGCTCCGTCAGATGAATATGCGCGTTGAATTCAGAACCACCTCAGTTTTTTCCGACCTATGTTATGTTATGAAATCCATGCCATTCCATTTTTAAAAATGTTTGACAGAGAGTAAGTATTCAAAATCGCTTTATTAAAAAGATCCCTTATTCCACATTTCGTTTGTTTTCAACTGCCACATCTGCCTAAAAATACAACGTCATTTACTAACATACAACAGAAAATATTCGCACATTCAGTAAAAAAAATCCCGTCGGTTTTTAACCTGTGCGTAGTCGTATGAGTCCTTTCAAACAGCTTGAGTACGGCATCACAAGTAGGTATTCAGTGTTGCCAACGTTAGCGCGAGCTTGCGAGCTTTTTTTTAATTTCCACTATTCAAATGTGGAACGTGCTTCCATTCACATTTTTTTGGTTGGACGCACGATGTGACGTCATGGTTTTAGTTTTAATTACATTTTCGTTTCAGTTTCATATAGGTCAACTATTTCTGTTATGATTTATGGCGGTTTGAGGATTCATCATTATGATCATTTTGTCTGTTTAAAGTGTGGTATTACAGCAGGAAAACGATGAGTCAAGACATAGTTTATTCCTTGACAACTTTTATAAAAAAAATGTTGATAAATTAATTTTAAGTTGACCTGTCTATGATTTTGTAATGTCATCTCAACATAAAAACAACAACTTCTTTCTTGATCATAACAAACTATTTAAGACGTTGCGAAGCTTCCCGAATGCTGCCGATCCGACCCGAGCGATTTGTTGCCTAAGCATTTTATTTTTATCAAGTCTGACACAAAATAGTTTGCCATTATCCATTGTCAACGGATAATCTTCGAGATGATGGAGCCGAGATAAACACAGGTATTGTTATGATTGTCTTCGGAGAGGGCAAAATAATGCGCTATTAGTCTGGATTTCAAGTTTTACGCTCACGAACACTGCCAATACGAATTTAGTAAAAAATCTTTATTTAAAATTAAAGAAAAATTGTTTTCGAAAAAGTGCTTGCAGAACATACAAACACTTGACTCCTTGGCGGGAATCGAACCCGCTACCTCTTGCACAGCAAGCTGACCTCCAGTCCAAATTATTTAATTAATTTGCAATTTTTTTGTCATTTTTTATTTATAAACTAGCTGACCCAGCAAACGTTGTTTTGCAAAATGAAAAATTGATAGTAGCTGATTCTCCAGACCTACTTACTGTATACGCATATAAAATTTGGTAAAAATCGGTAAAGCAGTTTCGAAGGAGTAAGGTAACTAACATTGTGACATGAAAATTTTATATACTTTTGATAGATATGATCTTTGACGTTAGGAACACACCTACATTGCTTAGACAACAGTGAGTGCTTGTAATTTAATATGAACTTTATACCATAGCAATAAAGCTCAAATTGACTACGTTTTAGTTACAAATCATTTGTATGGGAAAAAGAAAAGGGCTATTTTTAGGGTTTTTCCAGCAATAATTCTAATTTTTCTCGCCGTAAAAACCATCCTTGAACTTCAACGAACATTTAAAAAAAAGATTTGGCCAAATTGGTCCAGGCGTTATTGAGTTATGCGCTTACCAACACATTTTGCGATTCATTTTTATATTATAGATTAAATTTCTATGATGGTAATTTTAATTGTAATTAAATTCTATAACATTAACATGATATTGCACGCCATATATTGGTAAAATACATTGTTCTATGTAATTTACTTAACACGTTTATCCACATGTATTTATGCAATAAAGATACTTTTACTTTTTACTTTAGTTTACTTTACAAAAACATAACTGAGGCAGTCTACAAAAAACATATTTTCACAACCCCAAAAACGCAAAATTCATTTCGGATCAACGCTCAATCTCATTATAACGACACAAAGTAAACCAAACGGCAAGAGGAATGAGATTTTTTTTAAATCAATCGTAATGTCAAAGAAACTTCGTTGCTGAGTCGCAATTAAAAACTGCTTTGTACGCGCATGTCCGCCTTAACGGAATTAACACGCGAAACAGCTAGGCGCCTTAATTAAATTTTAAATTCGAACATTCTGGAAAGGATTGCCGCGTAAAGTGAAATGGTTTTTTTTTTCTTCTTTTTATGCGAGTGTCGTTAGGGTATTCTGCCAGTCGTGTGATATTTTCTATTTTTATGCCAGTGGTCGGTGGTTCTCTGTGTTATTTTATTTATTCAATCTTGTTATTTGTAACTTATAATAATGCTTGTATAAGTAATTACAAATCATCCTATGTTTTATTCTGATATGAGGGCTATTATTATTATTTATGCTATATTATTATGAAGTTCATCAAAATCCATCCCGGAGTTTTTATGTGTAAGAGCAAAAAAACACACTTACTTAAATCCTCATACACTTAGAAAAATTAGTAGGATTTAAATCATAGATAGAAACATAGGAAACATAGAAAATAAAATCTCAAATATTACTTATATTTTTATGTTTATTTATTTGTGAATTGTCTGGAAATTTATGTTGTTGTGTTTTTTTACGGAATTTATAAATCAAGAATGTCGGTTACTTTTTAATGGTTTTGGATTTGGTCTCTCTCTCTTCTTTCTCACTCGGCGGGAATCGAACCGCACCACCTAATGTTATAAGTATTACATTAGAAATGAGGAAATGTTTTGGTATACCACCGCCTTATGGCATTGTTCTACAAAAGCATGCAATCTGCCATCAAAACGTGCCGTATCTGCGAGCTGGGATAAAGTTATCAGCCCCGATATTTCACACTCAAATGTCCCAGCCTTTGGAACTTCACGTGTGAATCAAAGTGGTGATTATTGAGGGTTTGGAAGTACCGAAGCCGTGTTGGCTAAGTCTCCCACTTACGCTCGTCACTCGACTTTCATTCCGAAGGTCGTGGGTTCAAACCCCGCCTCGCACCTCTGGATTTTTCTCTCTTGTGACATTTATGTGCGCCTTAAACACGTGCTATAACGGTGAAGGCAAACATCGTGAGGAAACCGGCATGTTGTGAGAACTTGAAGAGTTTGAAGGACATGTGACATTCACCAACCCGCACTTAACCAGCCTGGCGAATTAAGGGCTAATCTCTCTTGCCTAGAGAGAAGTCCCTGAGTCCCAGCAGTAGGAACGTTAATAGGGTGATGATGATGATGATGATGAAGTACCGAAGAAGTAAGTAGTAGAAGTTGGAAGCAGTAGGTTTTGAAGTTCTTCTGGAAATGGTTCCTTCATTGCTAAAAACTGGATTCAGTTCAGATCTGATGAATAGGTAGCTATAAAGATCTAACCAAGTCACTACAGTTTGTAAGAAGTTTAGATATAATTGTCTGTCGGTTTTTAAGCGTAAGTTTCATCAGACCTAAATACATTTTATAAGTATGAAATGAACTCATAATAAACCTAGGGTATAGAATAATAAATGGGTACAGTTTATACACATTTTGTAACAAATAAATCAAAATAATAAAAAAATTGTGTTTCTTAGTGACAGTTTCTAAAAGAAGCAGTTTTAGCTGTCACCCATCCACGTACTGGTTCCGCGCAACGTTGCTCAACCTTGTAAAACAACACGTTTATTTTATGGGAGCCTACTTAAATATTTATATGTATAATAGAAGTTCTTAGTATTTGTTGTTATAGCAGCAACAGAAATACATCATAACTCAAAATTTCAATTCTATAACGTTTCTTTAGAAACAACCTGGTGATAGACAGACCGGCTTTCGACGAAGTCTCAGCAGTAGGGTCCCGTTCTACCCTTTGAGTACGGAACCCTTATAAAGACAACTAAGAGAGGAGACAGGGGACATCAACCTTCCAACATCAGCTCATAGCTATGTTGAAAGTCCAGCAATATTCTATTTTTATCTCGCTAGTGGCTAAGCATTACTTATTCAATTAAACTGAATCCTAGCATTTAAATTAAGTTCTACCTGCTACGCCAGTATTGTCTGGTCTTATTAATCCGGGGTAGCGGGTAACCCCAACGAAGCAGTTTTAATATTTCTCCTCTGGTTAAACTTGCCTCGTGCTTTGTTATTCAAATAAAGGTTTAGGACAGGAATGAATGACGTTTGAATATTCTGACCTTTGCACTTTTGTTGTGTAGGTATTGTGTTTTTGGTTAGACATTGTTGTTAAGTTATGATGTCTTATGGATATTTAAATTAATTTTGCTGGGGAATTTACTTTGCAACATCTTCAGCCACGTGGTAAGCTTAAGGCAGGTATTAGATATCTAATGGGTATATTCATAGCATTTATTATGCATAGTAGTTCTTTATTTTAAGTACTATAAAAATATTTTTAATGTATACAAGTAGGTATGTTTATTAAAAATATTTTATGATCTAGACCTAGTCAATCTAATAATTTAATAAAGTTTTGCGGCCGCTTCAAACTTCACTTTGCGGTTTCACAAGTTTCCAAATTCTAGCAGTGGATATTCCATGACAAATAATCATAATAATGAAACCTATAACAAAAAATCATTTCAGTTTAATATGACTTACAGCTGTAGAAAAGGACTCATGCCCACATCAATTTAAGCTATTTTAAAACTTCACAAATGTCATAATTATAAACCCTTTGCTACACGTCACGCTTCATAAATTCCACTGAAACATATCTACACCTTCATTAGTAATGATTTGTTATGACACGCCTCTCGCTGTGGATTATAACGAAAATAACTTAACGGTATTTTATAACGAGAATTTGAAACTCGGAAGACATCTTTCTAACGCCAGTGTTCTGTTATGAAAAGTCATTATGAGATATAACTTTTTAAATTATCATGGTTTTCAACATGAATAAGCCCCAATTTCAACATTTTATGCTGCTATGAACCAAGTTCAACAGTTCAAAAATTACAATTGTATGACAATTTGGTCTCAGTTAGGCGGTAAAACGAGTTTAGCCTGATCTGATCGCGGCCAAAAGTGAAAACGGGTAACATACCATGATTTGACAGTTCTTGAGCAATGATCAAGGAATAAATCCAGTTTATGCCGTGATCTCATGGCGTTTGGAACAGAGTCAACATTTCGGAAAACATATACCCGTTAAATCTTAGTTTGTTACCCGTTTCAATTTTTAATATAGTTTTAAGTCCTAATTATAATTAAAGCTCAAGATAATTTAAAACGTAACATAACCTTCTAATAATAAATGGTTTACAAAACCATGTTGTTTGAATGTATGTCCCCAGTGAAAAGAAACGAGGCGTTGGGCGGGAACCGCTTCAAAAATAGATTAAATATTAATGGATGTCCGAGATGGATAGGACATTATGTAGAATTATAATATCCTTTGGCGGAGATGATCTTTTTGGTGCTTTGATGTTTTTACTGAGAGCTATGGGTGGGGAATACGGTTGGTTAATACTTTGGCATATTACAGTGAGAATAGACACAATATTGATACTCAAGATTATTTCTTTTTATTTTTCTAAGCAATAGGGTAGATGACTAAGAAATAATAATAATAAGTCCGTCATTTAGATTATTAAAAAAAATATACCCATTTTCTTTTGTCTTGTAAACGAAAAATCAAAAAGCTACAGAGCATTTATGTTCCTTATTAACTTATTTTCTTACTACATTGATCAAGCAAAAAATAGTTGTGCAGTAATTATGGGCGGGCTAACAGACGGAGTAAACAAAATACCTAAAAAAAATAATTAATAAAAAAATGTTAATTTAACAGAGAAAATTACAGTACCTACATAGAAATTTCCCAGCGATCTCCTACAGTACGAAATTATCAGAACAGATAATACGGACTAACGAAACATAAAACATTTCTTAAAATTCATTTACAGACAAACACTATCATTATTATGTAGTCGTTCATTTTGCATTGACGTCGTATGCCTGAAGCGTTGTTGAAATAAAAGAATTTGAAAACTTTTAAATGTATTATTTTTTTTTTGGCAGGAATGAGTTATTTTTTTTTACCTATGGTAATATAAAGCATTATGGTTGGGGGCAAAAAATGGTCAAAGTCAAAGTCAAAGTCAAAACGTTTATTTCCTTAGAAGCACATAGCCTACATGGACAGGTCAACTTAAAATTAATAAAACTAAATTGCACATAACAAATATAACAAATATCAAGGAAATAACATTGTCTTGACAGTTCGCTTCAATGTTTTATACTGAGTTGAGAAGCGAATAGAACAACACAGCTTTATCAGTTACTAGCTGTGCCCCGCGGTGCTACCCGCGTTATAATGGATGAAGTACTCTTAACCAACAACATATTTATTTGAATAAAGATTAATATTATTATGTTGATACAACTTAAACAAATTATTTCGACCAAATTAGGTACCATAAAAACGGTTTTTGTGAGTTAATCTTAAAAGATAGACATATACTATCGCGGACTGTTTTTTAGATCATTAAAAGAGCTATTATTCTTTAATACATATTTTTTTTTGAAAAAGCCGTGTTGGCTAAGTGGGAGGACACTCGACTTTCAATCCGAAGGTCGTGGGTTCAAACCCCGCCACGCACCTCTGGATTTTTCTTCTTGAGAAATTTATGTGCGCTTTAAACACGTGCTTTAACGGTGAAGGCAAACATCGTGAGGAAACCGGCATGTACTGAGAACTTTAAAAAAAAAAAGAGTTTGAAGGTCATGTGACATTCACCAACCCGCACTTGGCCAGCGTGGTGAATTAAGGCCTAATCTCTCTCGTCAAGAGAGAAGTCCCTGTGTCCCAGCAGTGGGAACGTTAATAGGGTGCTGATGATGACATATTTTTTGTGTAAGGCTTCAACGATGAAATAATTTCTCCCGTTTTTACACATTTACCACTATATCTTTGCTCCTATCCACTCTAACGTCCAGCGCCCGCGGCGTAACTAGGGACTAACGTCCCAGCGCGCGTTACGCGCGCCGAGCGTGTAAAACGCCGCGTATTTTCCGTTAAAACTATTTATCACATAAAAAGTACTAAACCTATTTCAAAACCAAAAATGTATTTATTTTCTTTATTATAATTATATAAACTTGAATAATAATATGAATCATCTTACCTACATCTTCATTTACTAAAAAATTATCAAACATAGGATGGTAGCATTTTTAGACTGATTTGGAGATCTATTTTGATAAATTTATTTAAAATACTTCCTCTGAACATTTAATTATTATTTTGGTACCGTTTTAACGGGGTTGGAGTCTAGTTTTTTCAATAACATATTTAATTTTAATACAGATATCACAAGTAAATCATAAAGAAATTAACTTGCGAAAAATAGGAAAATGGCGGAAAATTTCTCTCACTTTATTGTCAAAATAATTTTTTTTCATAATTTTTGTTGCCAGGTATGGGTTTTTCTAACTAGAATTTAGTAGAATAATTATTGACAATGACATCTGACATTGACAGTAGCAACTTGTCTTATTAGAAAATAAAAAAATCCGAAATCAAAAGAGCTAAAAACTCGTGTGGCCTTGTAGTACCATGGACGTAAGTCGGCATAAAGTTTTGTGGCACTACAGTACCACTGGACGTTCAAGTGGCTATTGGTCGTAGCGTGATGTTATATAGCCTATAGCCTTCCTCGATAACTGGACTATCCAACACAAAAAGAATTATTCAATTCGAACCAGTAGTTTCGGAGATTAGCGCGTTCAAATCAAACAAACAAACAATCAAACAAACTCTTCAGCTTTATAATATTAGTATAGGTTACAATTTTGTAGTTATTACAATTTTGGAGTTCTTATTTATAGGTAACTATTATAAGTTTAACATTTACAATAAAATGGGTCTAGTGGAGACCGCGGATAGATAGAAATTGTATGCAGGGTGCAGGTGACAACCGATATAAATAGTGGTGTCTTTTAGGGAGTCCTATGTCAAGAAGTTTAAATTATGTGGTTAAATTGATCACCTTATTAGAAGTTCAGTAATTAATTTATTCATTCACCCTAGGAACTAATAGTACACTGAGTTTCGTAGAGGTAGTACATACTTCTCTTCTTAGATTGACAATAACAAAAGGATTGGTTAATTGATTTTATAATACATAATGTTTCCATGTCAACGAAGGGAAACCCAATAATTCAATTAAAAAAAATAAAATATTCATTAATTCAATCATCATCATCACCCTATTAACGTTCCCACTGCTGGGACACAGGGACTTCTCCCTTGACGAGAGAGACTAGGCCTTAATTCACCACGCTGGCCAAGTGCGGGTTGGTGAATGTCACATGTCCTTCAAACTCTTTTAAAGTTCTCAGAACATGCCGGTTTCCTCACGATGTTTGCCTTCACCGTTAAAGCACGTGTTTAAAGCGCACATAAATTTCTCAAGAAGAAAAATCCAGAGGTGCGTGGAGTTCATTAATTCAATAAGTAAAATAAATTATTTAAAAATAGTAAGTTGCTGCTGTACCTATAGCGGTTTTGTCCAAAATTCAAAATATTATTTTTATACTTAAAAATCTATTTTATCTAAGTATATATTATTATTAATTATGCTAAAAGATCCTTTACATACAAAGGTTGCCTGAAAGAAAACGCTTTTGGCGGTATGGCCGCCAATTGTAAGAAATGGTGCGACAAAAAGTTGTTATCTATCTTTCTATATTTTATTTCTAAGTAGTATGTATTGGTTCATCAATATAGCGATAAATCGGTCACAAAGAGACACAAATCCACGAGAACTAACTTCCCGGTCAAGTTAAACTTTCCCCACAGTGAGACAACAAATTCCTCCACTTATTCCATCCATCTACATAAATTCAACCGGCTCGCAAACACGTAATGCAGTTATTGAATCCTAGCAATAGTTTGCGAAATGGCCCGCGGCCTTCGACGCATTTGTACAGAAAACGTTAACTTGATTTATTACTATTTTGAACTTTATGCAGAAAACTATTAAGATGCATCCGTAATCTTTCGCAGGATTCAACCTGCACCTTTAAAAATGCCCATAAAGCGCCCCGGCGTGCTATCGATTACACAAGCGAGTCAATCACGTGATAGGTCGAAATACTTGAGCACTTGAACTTGTGTTTCCTGATACCTACTATCTGAATATCTTCAAGTCAAGAGTGAGGTACCTTCTAGATCTTTGTGATCCATCCTTGTCCACATCGACACTTACCATCAGGTGAGATTGTGGACAAACATGAATATATCGTCCAAAAAAAAAACTATCTGTTGAAGCCCCGTTTATCAACCTCTATAATCATTTTGATTTATGTAATAAACTGTTTAACTGGAATAGCTGAATTGGCTTTTGGCTTTTACATATCTAGTTTCTTTCCACAGTAACAAATTGTAAGACGTGTTAAAACATATATTTAACGTATATTACATCTTGGTACCCTATAAACTAAAATAAATTTAAAGGCACCTATTAAATGCTACAAATCGAGTTTTATTTATGTTCAATGATTGAAAAAGGACAATTAATTAATATATTAATGTAAATTTGATCTCAGTTAATCAAAATAGTCTGTGTAACTAAATAGGTTAGTGAGAACCTGCGTCTCAGTTTTTCAAATAGCACGGGTTTAAACCTTAGTGGTTTTTTGTGCTATTTATGTGTTAAATAAAAATATTTAATTTTTATAAATAAATTTAAAAAAAAAAAAGTTAGGCGGTAAAACGAGTCTATAGCTTAATAGCTAGGCTTAGCCCCGATTTCACCATTGGCTGTAAATTCGATCAGATCAGGTTTCATTCGATTTACTGCCTAACTGACTTAAGATCACATTGAAATTGTAATTTCTCAATGTAGAACTTTGTTCAATAAAACTCTATGTGTAGCATAAAATAGTGAAATTGGGGCTAAGTCGTTAATATTTTGATTTAATGATCTGGTCAAGTTTAATTACCCACATCTAGAAATTAATTATTCTTTGACATGACCACGTCATTTAATATAGATTTATCGCATCAAAATCCTTACAAAGTATAAAAGATCGTGCCCGCTGTCAGTTCATTTAACTCATTTCCATGCTCTATCTATTGCTAAATATAAATAGAACAATATCCCGAGAAACCGGCATGTTCTGAGATCTCTTCAACTAGTTTGAAGGACATGTGACATTTATCAACCCATTAACCAGCGTGGTGAATTAAGATGATGATTATGATGAAAATATATATAGATAACTTTTTATTTTGCTGTAATACTGACAATACACCGTTTTCTGTGTAAATGCGTGTTCGCTGCGCCTAACTGGAACGAACTGAAAGTTTCTTGAGAGCTAGTTAGCCCAACTCGCGGTTATAAAATATTGATTCAGAATAAGTTTCCTTTTTGTTTCGAATTGAAAATTAACCCACTTTGCTCTTATGTATTTCGGACCGTAAGTTTTGGCGATTTTACGGGATTTTTTTTATTACGTAAATCAAAATGTTTAAAGTGAAAGTGGTTGATTCAAGGGTAGTCTGCGCGTAGTTGGTGCTGGTTAGTTCATGATAAAAGTAATCAATAAATTAATGAATTCATTTATTGCACCAGAAAGCTACGCAATAACACTGGCATGTCAGTTATTACATGGAATTTCATCATTGTTTTAATACGTCCTAAAATCATAATCAAAACAATAAATAACTATTTTTTTTTATTACTCTCAATAAATTTCTTTAATCTTGTAATAATATAATAATATTATTGCTCAGGAAACTTCGTGACATCTATCAATAATGTGTTATATTAGGTCCTTACATATGAAATTGGCGTTTTGTATGGGAGGAACAAAAAGTCGAATATTTTTTAATATAATATATTTAATTAATCAAAGTATGAACCATTATTTTCTATGCACTTTTGCCATCTTATAGGTAGTTCATTGATCCCTTTACTAAAAAAATCAGTCGGACGGGAATCAATAAAATCTTTGAAGGCGATTTGGACTGCCCCATCGGAGTTGAATTTTTTCCCTTGCAAGAAGTTATCCAAATTTCGAAAAAAATGGTAATCTGTTGGAGCAAGGTCCGGGGAGTACGGAGGATGTCTTAGACTTTCCAATTGAAGCTCTTCTAATTTAGTAGCCGTCTGTTGCGCAGTGTGTGGTCTAGCGTTGTCGTGAAGCAGCAGTGGCGTGGAGCGATTGACCAGCCTAGGTTGTTTAGCCGCTAGCTTTTCCATCATGGTTTGCAATTGCTGACAATAGACATCAGCCGTAATAGTCTGGCCAGATTTGAGAAAACTGTAATGAACAATACCGGCACTAGTCCACCAAACGCTTACAAGTAACTTTTTTGGGGTTAATTTTCGCTTGGGGCAGGATTTGGCTGGCTGGCCAGGATCCAACCATTGCGCTGAGCGCTTCCAATTATCGTAAAGAACCCATTTTTCATCACAGGTAATGATTCGGTTTAAAATACCTTCATTATTGTGCCGGTTTAGTAATGTAACGCAGCAGTCGACGCGCGTTTGCCGGTTTGCTTCAGTCAATTCGTGAGGTACCCACCTTTCAAGCTTTTTAATCTTCCCAATTTGCTTCAAGTGAATTAAAACAGTTTTATCACTAACACCGCAGCCTGCAGCTAACTCGGACGTGGTTTGCGATGGATCCGCTTCCACAATAGCCTTCAACTCTTCATTATCAACTTGAGTCTCAGGCCGTCCACGGGGCTTGTTCTGCAAGTCGAAATTTCCAGAACGAAAACGTTGGAACCAAAAACGAACTGTGTTTTCTTTTGCAACACGACCGCCATACACATCATTCACCCTTCGAGTTGTTTCCGCAGCACTAGTGCCACGGCGGAACTCGTACTCGTAAATAATGCGATATTTTAAGTTTTCCATTTTGTAAAATGAGTGACGCAAACAGAAAAAAACAGAAGAAAAAAAACAAATGAATGACGATCATCGAAGCACAAATACATGAGTCTATAGCTGTACAAATTTGAATTTGGAATTCCTTACCAAAGAGGAGAAATTTGTGATTAAAGTGGCCAGTACGAAAAACGCCAATTTCATATGTAAGGACCTAATACATATCCAACTTCATAGCCTGGCCATGCTTATATTATGTTTTACTAAAAGTTTCCTTATATAAACTTTCCAACAATCTTTACTTGTATTTATTGGTAAAATACCAAAAACAGTATTCAGCCATGGAAAATTATTTTAATGATTATTAATAAGTGATAAAACTCACTTTGCAACTTCAACAATTTTTTAAATTTCATGCAGAAAAAATTAAGACACAGTCGTAACCTCTGTACATCGTAGTCCATATCATCGGTCGTCTTTGCGCGAAGGTTACGGATGTGTCTTAATTTTTTCTGAATAAAATTAAAAAAAATTAAAATTATTTCCTATTATTGTACTAGATTTTCACGCCACGGCATTGCCCGAGTTATATGGCTTTCCCGCAGAAACAACGATTGCCCGGGGTTAAATTCAGCCTGTTAGCCTTCTCTGATATTATATAGATTTATAGAAATAACACTGAAAAAGATTTTCAATTCAGACTTGAGATTATCGCTTTAAACGAACGAACACATTTGCTTTATAATATAGGTATAGGTTGACTTATAATAAATTTTCTGTATATATAAAGTCTATCAATCAAAAACTATATTATCAGTTAAATAATGAAATGGTTTTTTTATTATAAACAATAGGAAAAGTTTAAAATTTTAGTTTTTCAATGCAAATCCGTTTCATTCAATTGATTTGTAACAAAACTACAAATATCCAGAACACATAAATACATTAAAAAGTACAACACATTACTTCAACAAAGCAGTTTGATATGTCAAACCGTTCCAGCAATTACTTCAACAGACATTTTGTCACTATAATTTAGGTCTCATGTCAACAAATTAACACATAATTCATTGATAGTATCATAGTGATGTGTTTATTGCTTTAGAATTGTGCGTTGACTCACAATCAAGAGTAACGACCTCAGTGTCGATATCTGTACTTCGTTGTGATTATTTCTGTTAGAATAAGGGCTTTTTTCGCCATCTTCGAGTAAAACAGTCAATGGTTCAAATATAGAGCAATCTTTGTCAGTTAGTGACTGACGGTTGTCGATTTGATAGATCTGTATTTTAGCCATTGGATATTTTACCCAGATATTCTGAAACAAGCCTTAATGAAGCGTCAGGCTTAATGGCTTCTTCTTTTCACAAAATACGTGTAAACTAATTTTTAACTATTGTCTTATTTAACTCGGAGTCGGTGAAACAGGCCCTTACTGTTGTTTATTGAACACAGCGAGTGAGATTTAACCAGTCATATTTTATTTACTTTACTCCTTAAAGTGTCGGGCTACGCTCAAAGGCTCGCAGAAATGTTACACCCATTCGCTCGTTGGTTTGTACAAACCAGCGAGGGGCTGTGTTGTTAAAAGTAATATAAATAAGTAGGTACTTCAATGTATCAACATTTAACTCTCGTTAGAAGGACTACTAACGACATCTATTGGAAATTCAAAGAACTACAACCACAACTTGTTTACTTCCCGGGTTTAATAGTTATAGTTGAGGCGTGAAGCTTAGTAATTTCCTATGCATTTTCAGTTACCAAGAACTAACTGTATGTGGATCTAAACAGTTCTCATTTTAATATTAGTTAAGATTTATCTTTGTCTGAAAATCGTTTTGGGACTTTAGACATTAAGCTATCTCGATTAATATCGGTCAGCAAAATTTGACTTTCTTGGGAAAAAACTAACCACCTGATCACAATAACAAAAACACGGCTTTGAAATCAAATTCTAAACGTTATTTCCTAGGAAGCACAGGGCGTACTTGGATAGGTCAACTTAAACACGCATTCAACAGTTATTTAGGAAAAGTGTTCCGGTAAGGCCGTAATAGTTTAGGCCCTATCTATGTGTTATTATTATGTTTTTGGTGTAGGTACAATGAAGATAAATATGTAGTATATGGATAATATGTATGGATTGAATTAGTTTATTATACTCATGATTAAACGCGATAGTCCCTCTGCATCTCATTCTCCGATTATCGTAAATACCATAAACGTTTTGACTTGTAAAACCAGCGCTGTAGCCTGCTTCCTTAGCACCTACAGCACATGCTGAGTGCCAACCAATTTACGTCCGAATTTGTTAACATGTATATTAATCTAACTAAAATTAATGTTATAGTTGCTCTGTATTGTGTTTGTATTTTTTTTTATATCAATAATATTATCTTTTTACACCAACCAGCTGCCTGACTTTAATAGATATTCCTGCTGAAAATAATATCTAGATAAATAATACCTGAAGATACTAGGCTAAGAATCTGGCAGTTTATCTAAATAGCAGAAAAGTGGCTGAACAAGGTCTAATATTTTATAAGCTTCGTTTAAGAATCAATTAATTTTAATTGCCACAATTCATTTGTTAATACTAAATTTTAATCTAAGATTTATAATTCAGCATAAGCACCCCATTAACGTTCCCACGGCTGGGTCGCAGGGACTTCTCTCCAGACTAAGATCAAATTGACATTCTACATTCTGGTGACACTCTGGTCCTAAATCAAGCTTCCTAAACATCATTATCATTCCTCAAACATGGTTTATAAAAATACATGTTAGGTATTCAATAAGTTCACAAATATTCTGTGACCTGAAAAGATTACGGCGGTACTCCTGAAAGTGTAACGTTCCCGCTATCGAATATAAATTCTTATTTACCGTCCGACCACATTCGAAATCGTTCGCAAATTGTCGTGTATTGGAGAAATTTCAAAATATGTACGAAAGCGTACGGCGCTCGCAACACTGCTGTTGGCGTTTTATGAACGGTATTATGCGTTTCACGTTTGATTTGAGGACGCCTGAATTTAGTGCTAACGTTTTTCAATGACGTTGCGACATTTTGATGTAAACACACAATAAAAAGGATTTGGTTTTGGAGTTTACTCCTTAAGAAACGATTTGAGTTATAAAGCCCGGTACGGAAATTTTATGAGGAGTGTAACATGAAAAGTTGAGGCGTTACGTAGAAAGAGACAAACATATATATCTGTAGGCTTGAACGTGTAAAAGAATGAGATGGAATACATTACACAGCGTATCTCATTCTCGGGGTCTCCTCTTTGCGCGATACTTCGTAGTCTCACTGTATTTTATTAATATTATTTTGTAACATACTTTATTTAATACGCTTTATTGAAGTAATATAAATAATCCGAATAATTACAGATATAATGTTTGTTTCTCTTATCATTTTAGCAGATGCGTTCATTTACCCTTTTTTTCTGTTCGATATATATCCTTACGAACGATGATTATGCATCGTTCGTAAGGAGTAAACTCCAATCGTGCGTCGTAGCTGACACACACACACTTTATTTTTTATATTTAATAATTTAATACACTATTACTGAGACTTCGTCATCTGTCTGTCAATCACTGTATCTCAAGACCCGTGATAGATAGATAGTTATAATTTTGAGTGATGATGTATTTATGTTGCCGTTATGTAGAGGTATAACAACAATTATTAAAAACAAATAAAAAGTAAACATGGAAGGGGTTCACATACAACAAATCTGATTTTTATAAAGTCAAGCAAAGCCAGTATTTAGATAGGAGACCGCCCTGAATGCATTTTTATTACAAATAAAACTGTACACGGAACCCTTAGTCAATGAGTACAAGTCATACTTATCTTTATCTTAGTATTATGTAACTATTATATTGCTTTCGTTGCAGAATATTTGTATTGTGTAGTATACAGTGCATATAGTTAGCAATAATTCACGAAACAATTTGGCAAATTGATCGTTACACCCCGTTAGGTGTCGTGATCGATCTTCGTCCGGGAGATTTACGAGCGTCCTCGTCAGGTCTGCATCAGTGCGGCAATGATGCCTGATTGCAATCTTGCACTGGAAATTGTACGGGATACTGATACAGACAGACGGAATTATTCCACTTTCCTCCACCAAGGCGGCTCGCCATTACTGGGGCATTAAAATAAAATAAAAATAATAAGCCTTTTATTCGGATAACAGATACATAATTATGTTTTTTTTTTTTTTGTTTATGGTCGATAAGTCTTCATTTGACCACAATCTCACCTGATGGAAAGTGACGATGTGGTCTAAGATGGGACATGAAGACCTAGAAGGTGGCTTCTCCGGGCCACATTACGAAACACGAAAAAATCGCTTCACGCACTGGCCCAGCCCGGAGGGTGGTGACAAGCCGCGGCCGAAGCCTACCACCAGAGACTGTTCTTAGCACCACCCGCAGGTCACGTGTAAGAATTCAGAGGGTTACCACTTACGGACGTGAACAGAAAAACAGCACTAATAACTTTCACACATTTCTTGTTTCTTTATTCTCTGTAAATCCGTTTGCCAATTGGCAAAGGCCTCCTCCAACCTACTCCATTCTGATCTCTCCCTGGCTACTCTACTCCATGTTTTCAAATCAAATCAAATCAAATCATTTATTTGCAAACATGGGTTGTAGGTTGTTAACAATTGTAAAAAAAGGATACAGCACCGAACATGTTTTACCTAGAGCTAAGGCATGCAAAATTATATAATATAAATGTAGAAATAGTATTTATTTATTTAATTAGTTAATTTTTGTATTCAATTCAATCAGAAATTCGTTTATATCATAATAGCATTTAGATGTCAAGAAGGTGTTCAGTTTTTTTTTAAACAATGTCAATGGCAATGATTTTATATTATTCGGCAGTTTGTTGTAGATTTTTGGTGCCATTCCATACACGCTTTTCCTCAGGAATGCGGTTTTCGCGCTCGTTGAACGGAGGCGATATTCGTCTCTAACGCTGCGTGTATGAATTGGCTTATCAAAAATATTGTTGTTTTTCCAGCAACCTGTCGAATATCATCATCCCATCTTTTTAGCTGTCTTCCTCTTTTCCTTATACCTTCCCTTGGGTACCATAGTAGCTACTGGGGCATTATCTACATTCAAAAAAGTGCTGTCTGACTGCCTAAGTGGTGCGGTAGGCGAATGTCCGTTTGCGTCGCAAGACGTCTCGGGTTCTATGCCCGCCCAGGGTTCAAGTGTTTGCATGTTCTGCAAGCACTTTCTTTTTAGTCTGGGTGTTTAATAATTTAAAATAAAATATCTACATGTAAGTAAGTAAAATATACTATTTAGATTTATAACGGGATATTTACCATGATTGATTCTCTTTCGAGTCATGGTAAATATCCCGTTAAGAGAGTAAAATATGTTTATTTGCTCATAACTTAAGAACGAATGACAAAAAATAAACTTAAAATTAACACGGTTTTAATGTAGCAAAAAGGTAACTCAGCGCTGAGCTACAATAGATACTTAGATCTCATACAGGGCTGGTTTACATGTTTGTCTATTATATTATGTATATCAGATGTCCAGTACCCGAAACACAAGCTTAGAGCTTACCACGGGACTAATTGTGGTTGACACAAAATATTTATTTGACTTTCAGGTAAAATTATAATCAAATGAAGGTATACTTACAATAAACAAATGCCAGAGTAAGTCCTAAATAAATTAAATTGAGATTAATCATCAAGTAAGCAGATTTAAATGAAACGAGTCTAAAATAAGAGGTGTCATTCAAACAATAACGAAGCAGCAATCACTCAGCCATTAGAATCGTAAGCTTAATTAAAATCTCCGTAAAATCGTGTCTCAGCTTAAATCTTAGGGGTAGGTTAGGCGGTGGTCTAATTTAAGAGTTTTAGCGATTTAAAGAAATATGTAGATAGGAAAGATTCAAAGTACCACTTTTACACCTTGGCTTGCGAGCCATCTGAGTGAAGGCGTGTACTGCATTCACCTTAAGCTGTGACGATAATATGTGTATCTTCCGATGCGATGTTACCTCAAGAAGGAATTTCCATCAGGGCAGCATGAGTGCCTCTCCTATATAATTTCATCGGAGTCTACGTAAGTAAAACCAGTTATTAAAATCGCGTTAGTTTTGAAAGCGACTAGGTACTGCAGGTTATTGAAATCTTTCGAAAATGCACGGAAAAGAGCTCATACAAAATCACATAGTTTGTGAACGAAAATGTTTTAGAGTATGCCAATGAAATCTTTTCTAGTGACATGTGGTTTTTTAGACTAGTACTTAACTCGAAATATATTTA
Organism: Gymnoscelis rufifasciata; assembly: GCA_929108375.1. Taxonomy (NCBI): domain Eukaryota; kingdom Metazoa; phylum Arthropoda; class Insecta; order Lepidoptera; family Geometridae; genus Gymnoscelis; species Gymnoscelis rufifasciata. Next base: position 871,878 of record OV815302.1, on the reverse strand, counting down.
AAAGAGGCCTTTGCTTAGCAGTAAGAAACACTGAGCCATAAAAAAAACTTGAATTCATTATCATTGTTTAAACCATTGTCCATTAGGTATGGCATAGTGGGCATAAAGTCAGTTTCATTGTAATTTTCATATTAGTAAAATAGGTATACATCGATCTCTCGTGATCTTACAACTTGCACCACACGCAAAGCTCAAAAACTTTGTCGAAAACAGTAAATTGTGATGATAAGTTATTTTAAGAACCGTCAAAAAGAAGGGGAACTTAAAAATTCGCATCAATTTAATTGGTAGAAATTAAAAATTAAAATTTTGACGCTTTCCAATTTGAGTGGACTTAGCGGAAAGTTTGCTTCTTAATTTTGCCATTTTAACGGTTGGAGTTTTTAAAAAGTAAGTTGGAAACATTTGGTCTCTGAGGGTAAAAGTTAGTGAGTATTTTTAGTTGTTTAAGCTTATGGTTAATAAGTATTTTCATAGCGGGTTTTCTTTAGGGATAATCCAATTAGTTATTGCAACCGACTTTCAAAATAGAAGGATGTTGTATATTTTACGCGCACTTTTAGGGACAGACACTTCGTCGTCTGTCTGTCTGTTCGTCTGTCATCAGGCTATATTTCAAAAATCATGATAGATAGAGGGTGATCTCAAATGTGCGATGATGTTTTTCTTTGCCGCTATTACAGTAAATACTAATAACACAAAATAAATAAATATTTAAGCGGGCTTCCATACAACAAGCGTGATTTTCAACGTTGAGCGAGTCCAGAGTGCCTACTTGGATGAGTGACCGCTCTGAATGTATTCATATATCTACATATCAAACCCATTATATACTCATTGGAATCGGTCCAACAGTTCTCGATTGGTAATGGCTGACAAATATTCAATAGATCATTATTTATTTCGTTCTAGTTGGTTTTATCTATATTCTATACTAATATATAAAGCTGAAGAGTTTGTTTGTTTGTTTGTTTTTTTGTTTGTTTGTTTGTTTGTTTGAACGCGCTAATCTCCGAAACTACTGGTTCGAATTGAATAATTCTTTTTGTGTTGGATAGTCCAGTTATCGAGGAAGGCTATATGCTATATAACATCACGCTACGACCAATAGGAGCAAAGATATAGTGGTAAATGTGTAAAAAACGGGAGAAATTGTTTATCTTTGAAGCCTTCCGTTGCGTGCGCCGTGAAAACGGTTCAAGATACACAAAAAATATGTATTAAAGAATAATAGCTCTTTTAATGATCTAAAAAACAGTCCGCGATAGTATTATATCTATCTTTTAAGATTAACTCACAAAAACCGTTTTTATGGTACCTAATTTGGTCGAAATAATTTGTATAAGTTGTATCAACATAATAATATTAATCTTTATTCAAATAAATATGTTGTTGGTTAAGAGTACTTCATCCATTATAACGCGGGTAGCACCGCAGGACACAGCTAGTCTAATATATAAAATTCTTCTGTCACGGGGTGCGTAATCGAACTCCTCCGAAACGGCTTGACCGATTCTCATGAAATTTGTGAGCATATTGAGTTGGTTTGAGAATCCGCCAACATCTATATTTCATTTAAAAAAAAAAAAATTTTTGCAAAACAACGTTTGCTGGGTTCAGCTAGATAGTTACTAACATTGTAACATGGATATATAAAATTTCCATGTTACAATGTTAGTAACCGTACTCCTCTGAAATGGCTTTACCGATTTTTACCAAATTTTATATGCGTATTCAGCAGGTCTGAGAATCGGCTACTATCTATTTTTCATTTTGCAAAACAACGTTTACTGGGGTCAGCTAGTAATTTTATATATTCTGGTCTAATAGAGCGAAATATTTTTATGAATACATTGGATATTTTTTTTTCTGCAGATTCATCTATACTAATATTATAAAGCTGAAGAGTTTGTTTGTTTGTTTGTTTGAACGCGCTAATCTCCGAAACTACTGGTTAGAATTGAATAATTCTTTTTGTGTTGGATAGTCCAGTTATCGAGGAAGGCTATAGGCTATATAACATCACGCTACGACCAATAGGAGTAAAGATATAGTGGTAAATGTGTAAAAAACTGGAGAAATTGTTCATCTTTGAAGCCTTCCGTTGCGTGCGCCGTGAAAACGGTTCAAGATACACAAAAAATATGTATTAAAGAATAATAGCTCTTTTAATGATCTAAAAAACAGTCCGTTATAGTATATGTCTATCTTTTCACAAAAACCGTTTTTATGGTACCTAATTTGGTCGAAATAATTTGTTAAAGTTGTATCAACATAATAATATTAATCTTTATTCAAATAAATATGTTGTTGGTTAAGAGTACTTTATCCATTATAACGCGGGTAGCACCGCAGGGCACAGCTAGTAAATAATAATTATCAAAACCTAGCTATTTTAATACCTAATAAACGTGACGGATTTGACAGCCGTTTCCACCATAACCAGCTATTAATCATAATTATGCTTAACCAAGTTTTACTAAGCGAGCCACTCGGTTTGTTTTGACAGGCGTTTTATGTTCCCGTTCCGTTTGACACGCGGTTCTTATTCTGTTGTTTTCGGTAGAGATTCCAATCTTTGGTAGGGGGAATTATCGTTTCATCATAAGTTTTAAACTAGAATTATTATTAATATTTTTTTATCTTAAATATATTGAAATTGAAGCTGATTATTATCTCTATATCGTCCTGTCTGTTTTACCAAAATCCTAAGCTGTACGATAATATTTTGTAAATGTACTTTGTGTTTAACGTACGGTGAATAAATTAAAACAATACAATAGATACTAAAGAATTTGATAGATTTAACTGAGTTTTTTCGAAATTCATTCGATTCAACCCCGTACAGTCTTACTTTTAGACCATTATCTAGTCCATAATGATCCATTCACAAGAATGAAGACAAGCTCGTTTTCACAATAATGAAAAGTCCTGAGAGGTTACAATGGATTCAGGTCACTTCCGACTAAAACAACTGAAAATTTATGAGAGTTGTGTGTCCAACAGCGGATGTCCTGCAGATGTAATGCTGATGTTGATGAATAAAAAATTCTAAATCTTCTAAATGATCTAGATAAACCATCGTACATCCTTCCTTCAGAGAGAGAGAGAGATAGAAACATTTATTGACACATCAAAACACAAAATACAATAAAACAAAGAAAAACAACAAATAATAACAAAATTTTGTGAGGTTTCAACATAATGCAAACCCACAAATAGAGCGCGGAGGTGTGCTGATTTTCAGACGAGACCTTAGAATAAACTTTCTTGCTTAGACTTTGATTAGCTTACACGTTTAGGCCTACGGGTCCGGCCTAAACCATGTCATCTTGCCAGCTAGAGGCCTTCATCTGACCACCTAGTAGGTGGCCGTTCTATGCTGCACTGGTACCGATCTCCATTCCAGTACGTGTTGGCCGTTGGGGCTGAAATAGCCATAATCTGCCCGCCCTGTTACATTAATGAAAATAACTGCTCAACTGAACTGATAAAGCTGTGTATGTATTCGCTTCTCAACTCAATGTAAAGAATTAAAGTCAAGACAATGTTATTTCCTTGATATTTTTATAAAATATTTTTTTTTAGTTTAGTGAACTTTAAGTTGACTTGACCATGTATGCCTTGTGCTTCTTATTAAACATTTTTTTTTAATTAGCTCGTTATTCTTGATACTATACAGTGAAGAAACATAAAATAGAAATAAGATTGGCTTACCTGTCGGGTAAGCCAATCTTAAACGCTAACAAGGTTAAGCAACTTTGCGCGACGCCAGTACTTGGATGGGTGACCGCCCGAACAAAATCTTTTTGCATCGTATTTTTTTTTTGTTTTTTTTTTATTCTTTTGTCGATTTACTGAAGTTTCACTTTTATCGTGTGTGAATCGCACACACACCTTTTTTTTTAATAATTGGTTGAAGAAACAGCCTCATATTTGTTTTACAGAATATTTTATATGAAAACCAGCGAAAAGTTTCGAATTTCTGCTATTTTCGACGAATGAAGATAATATTTTTTTTTATGTAATTTCCTTGAGGTAATAAGTAGCCTATGTCCTTTCTCATGCTGAACAAAAATTAATTAAATTCAGTAGTTTTTGAGTGAAAGAGGAAGAGATAGACAGTGAGTGAGCCAAGGGACTCAAACTTTTAGCCTGTGGATAGCCAAATTAAACCACCCTTTGCAAATCAAGTCCGGACTGGACAGTTTGTTGCCAGTTAATGTGGACAGCCAATCTCGAGTCTCGCCGGTGAATGCACCTATTGCGCTCTGATCTGCCTTTGTCTGACTGTTGGGAATAAAGATTTACTGAGTGCTCGTGGATTCAAATTCTTTAGCAATTTCCTATATGATTTAAAGATTGTACGTTCAGTAAACTATAAGCTCATTTTATTAAGAAATCTTTGGTGTACATGCATAATGAAAACATCAAAATTTACCTGTCATGTATAGGTCATATAATTATGGGGAATATTAATTGACCATATGACGTATCTAAGTTTTGTAAAACCAAACAATGGAATTTTTCTTGTATTTTCCTCTATTACCCGTCATCTCAACCCTCACTCATTTCACATGTCCACTTTCACAAGAGTCAGTTCAGTCCATCCATCTTTTTTTTGAGCCTCCCCACATACATATCCAAATAGGTATTGGGGCAAGTCCTACTCAATACTTTCTATTCTTAATATTCTATATTCATGTCTGAAATACAATAAACATTGCCTATAAAACATTATCTACACCCTAGAAATAAACCAGCCTGCTACCGTCGCTTATTATTTAGTTGTCCGCTTCCATCTTCAAAACTCTTATCAAAATTTGCATAAAATTTCCTTTACAATGCACAATCCAAACAATTTATTTGGAAAAGTTCAGAATTTTCACAACTCAGGTAATCTCGAGTCGTGGGCAAACTGCGGGGTAACTGTTACTCTTCAAGTTTCCTTTCTACGTTTTTAATTAAGTTTTGAATTAGTGGGATTGTTTTACGGAGGACTTTATCAACGGGGCGCCATTTTTATGTTTCTTATCTTGTATTTTTATGCTTTTGTTTGAGGATGTTAAAGTCTCAGTATACAGATTGTAAGTACGATTATGACCAAAAAAAACTAAGATGGAAGGGTTTTTGAGACCACGCTACTAACTACTCAAGACAATGGCGCTGTACACACTGGCATAGAACGAATAGCTTTTAACTGTCAGGGTCTGTTTCAACTTTAATTAGTAACAAATTGTACGCATTTCTCTTAGTTCTATGATTATTATTAAATATTTCGAAGTCTGAGTCTACCTACGCTATGTTTGATACATTGCGGCAAAAAGGGTCTGGATACAATAGGCTTCGAAATTAGGTTACAGAGTGTTGCCAATGTTGATTGCAGTTCATTATAAGTACTTTAACGGTGAAGGCAAATATCCTGCATGTTTTGAGAAGTTGGAAGATTTAGCCTGATGCATTAAGGCTTTAACCTCTCCAGTTCAACCAACCTAAAATTTTAATTAAAGAAAAATGTTTCTTGTCGATACTTGCCTATCTACCTTATACTTTCCTGCACGTAAACGAAGCATAAGATTTGAACGTAGCATAGTATTCAAAGTCATCCTGACTGGCCGGCGAGCTAAGCTCAAGCAACATTTGCATAAATAAATGCATAGAAGACACCACACAGTACTAATCCGGGATGGATGTCACCTACTCTGCATAATGCTAGCTTCGACCTAAGTACTGTAGAACTCGGGGTCTGTGCAGGTATTGTACGTTGTAGCTTGGATAAACATAGCTTAAGGTTACATTTGGTTGTAAATTGTTTGATTTTAAGATGGGAATGTAATATTGAACTACTGTAACGTAATATTTTGTGTGATTTATGATAAACAGACGACTGATATTCGTTCGGTTGCAAATTATGCATTTAAATTTTACACTTTAATCAGTATAAGCATAAGCATCCCTATTTACGTTCCCACTGCTGGGTCACAGGGATTTTTTTGTTGGGGAAAAAGACCACGCTGGTAAAGGGGGGGTTGGTGAATGTCAAATGTCCTTTAAACTCTTTAAATCTCTCAACATACCGGTTTTATTACGATGTTTGCCTTTATAATCAATAATAATCAATAATAATCATTTATTTATTTTTCTTCACAAATACAGGTTCTCTTATAATAAATAAATATGGATCACAATAATTTTTTCTAAGCATATTGAACCACATTGTGAAGACTGGTGCCTGAAAAAGGTTTTGCAAAAACCTGTATTACAGGTCACCAGGGCTTCACTCTACGGCCCCCAACGGTGCTCGTGCATTTGATGTAATCTACTAGTAACAAAATATAAATATTAATAGTAAACAAAAGTTTAACCAAACAGTTAATTCAATGTATAATATGCAAACTACTAACTAATGTGATGTTAATGTATGTGTGTGTGTTTGTGTGTGAGTGTGCAAGTGCATTTGTGTGTGTGTGTGTGTGAGTGTGAATGTGGGTTTGTGTGTGTGTGTGTGTGTGAGTGTGAATGTGGGTTTGTGTGTGTGTGTGTGTGTGTGTGTTCATGGTCATATAATTTAGTGTAATAAATAGAGCCAAATTACTTTTCACAACCTACTAATTGTAGTCAAGATATTGGTTTAAGGAATGTTTCGATTTTACTATAATCTTGTTGCTTTAACCACCTGCACAATATTGATTTTAGTATGTATTTTGGAAGAGAATAGAATTGCAAGAGGCTATTAAGTTTATTGTAAAGAAAAGGACCCATATACGCGAAAAACTTACGGGAATGGGAATTGTGAAATTTAATTAATTTACAAACTTTACCTTTTCTACGCTTACCCTTTAGTAATGTTGGATCAAATTTTATCAGGGAATGTTGTTTGACTACAGTTTGAAGAATAAAATTTTGACGTACTGTTAGTACATCCCAGTACTTGTACAACTCAGTGGTTGGGTATCGATAGGGAAGGCATGCAGCAACCTTCAAAATGGCTCTCTGCGCTCTTTCTACCTCAATTAAGTGGGATTTCGCGGCCCCACCCCAGGTGATAAGGCAGTACTCCATGATGGATTTACAAAGAGCACAGTAAACCATTTTGATGGTTTTTCTATCGGCTACATTTCTCAATCCTTTAAATACAAAAATAAGTTTGCGCATTCTACTAGCAAGGGCATCTATGTGGAGTCGAAAATTGAGTGACTGGTCAACGATAATTCCTAAATACTTAATTTTGTCTGTCCTATCTAAGGTCCTACATCCACAGTTCATGGAACAAACTTCATGTTCGTGTGCTACAATTGTGAGGTCGATGGCTGGTTGTAATTTATTTCTAAGAGCAAAGGTTAAGTACTTCGTTTTATCAGTATTTAATGTTAGCTTATTGTTTTTTTAGCCAAGTATTAACTCTATTAAAACCGTCCTGAGCAGTATTGAAGGCTTCAAGCCATGAGTGTCCATGGAAGAAGAGGGCTGTATCATCTGCAAAAGTTATGATCCTACCATTGTGCAAGCTAAGATTGCAGAGCCCATTGATGTAGATCAGAAAGAGCGTTGGTCCTAAGACGCTACCCTGTGGTACACCATATGTAACCGGCTGTTCGTCACTGATCCATCTGTCAATCTTAACGCGTTGACGTCTATTTGAGAGGTAATCTTTTAATAATTCTAGAGGCGTACCTCTTATCCCCATATCTTCCAGCCTTAAAAATAATAAAGGGGCAGAGACTGTGTCGAAGGCCTTCGCAAGATCTAAGAAAATTGCAATGCATTTCAGCTTATTGTCCAGACCGTTTACTAATGATTCTATAAGACTGTTTACAGCGTCATTAGCAGATAAACCTGATCTAAAACCATATTGCGCAGACGAAAGCAGGTTATTGCTCTCCAAGAACTTGATGAGCCGCTTATTTATAAGCTTTTCTAGAATTTTTGATATAGCAGGTAATATCGATATTGGCCTGAAATTGTTGACACAGTCTTTGTCTCCTGATTTGTAGATTGGTTTGATAAGCGCCTCTTTCAACGAAAGAGGAAAGATACCTGTAGAAAGACACAGGTTACAGATATAGGTCAAAGTAGAGCAGATGCAAGGAATATATCTTTTGATAAATATTGTAGAGATTAAGTCTAAGCCCGCAGAACTCTTTCCTTTAAGCCCTTTAACTAAATAATAAATTTCTTCCTCATCAGTGGGTAATAACACGAACGAATTACAAGGCCTATCTACAGAATTTTTGGAACAAGGCGTAAAAGATTTTATAGATTCGGCTAGGTTTTTGCCCACATTAGCAAAAAAGCAGTTGACTTCATTGACGTCACTAATAGGATTTGCCGATTTTAGTAAATTCGTCGAATGGTCCACAGTTTTTTTTTGACAAGTAATATTACCTATAACTTCCCAAAGCCGTTTATTGTTTCCCATAGAGTTTTTTATTTGTTCCTTTTCATAATTCCTTTTAGCTTTTTTAAGTTGAGAGTTACAAAAGTTCCTGTACCTTTTGTATGTAATTATTAAAATTTGGTTATTAGGGTCTTTTTTTATTTTTTTATGCAGATTGTCCCTATTGCGCATACATCTTAACAATGACTGAGTTATCCAGGGCTTTGCGACTCTTTTCCTTGTAGAAGTCCTTTTTATTTTAGTGTTTTCCTTAATAGCCATAGTTAATAAATTAATAAATGTATCAGTTGCTGCGTTTACGTTATCTTTTTGAAATACTTCCTGAAAGTCTAAGGCTTGTATGACAAGGTCCAAGCTATCATAATCTACTTTAATAGACGTACGATTGGAATAATCCAGTTTTGTGTTTAGATTTAGACAAACAGCTACACACTCATGATCAGTGATAGCAGATTCAATGACAAAGCAATACGCGTCAAGCTTAACCTTCAGCATCATGTGGTCTAAGCAAGTAGAGCCATGAGTTTTAATAGTATGCGCAGGCAGTATTCCATGACTTGCCAAGACCGTGAGATACTCATAAGATCGTTTGTCATGCGTTTCAGGGGAGATGTCTATGTTTAAATCGCCGCATATTATTATATTTTTGTACGATTTTAAACCATCGAGAACTTTATCGAGAGAGTCAATAAACTTTGTTATGTCGTGATAACTAGGTGGCCGATATATGGCAATTATGCAGGTATCTGTATTTATCTTCAGTAATAGACAATTTGCGTCGTTTATGGATGGTTCTATTGAAGAGACTTTAATATTTTTTTGTATATATATAACAACACCCTCATTTTGAGTTAAGTGTGAACTTGTAGATAAGGGATAGTAGTTATTTAATTCTGGTATATTGGTATTACCCTTGAGCCAGCATTCCGTAAGAACTACGAAATCCCAATTAATGGAAGATCTTGCCAATAACGTCTCGAAACTAGGCAAATTACAATGAATACTGCGGATATTCTGTGAAATTATATTTATCATTTTACTATTTGTACAAAATAAATTTTCTACTTCCTCTATGTCGCAATGGAATGCATTTGCTACCGATATTGAGTCTAAGGCCAAGTTAATTGTTTCTATCTGATTATTAATCATAACTAAGAACTGGGTAGGACATAATTGGTGTCAACCACCCAGTCTTACATATGTTATATTTAAATAATTGTATGGTATTTATATAACTTGAGCCTTTCATACAATTCGGCAGAGAAATTGTAAAATAATTTAGCTTCCTATTATGCGACTTCATTGAAGAGATGTTATTGAAATTTGGCGCTTTGGTATTTTTTATAGACTGAACGTGTGTTGTGTTATTGTGTGTGTATTGTGTTGTTTGGTGTGTAAGTGTTTTATTTTTAGAGTATAAGCTTATGGGTAAGAAACTGAGAATTTGTATACTATATATATGTGACCTATTTATTACTGTTGGATAGATCTTAACGTGTAATATGAAGAAATAGGTAGTAGAACACATATAACCAATATACTGTGAATAAGCACAATACAGTATGTGTTCTAATGTATATATAAAATATATAGGTATAATCTTAAGTAATCTAAATACGATAATTTTCGCGAATACTAGTCACTTTGAAAGCTCTTGTAGTTGCTGTTCTTCAGATATGCGCATTGGAATGGAGTCTTGATTTATTTTCACGTAAATGTTCCCATAGTACGGCCATGTAGCAAACAACTTTTTGTTCTTAATAAGTTGTCTAGCCTCATAGTATATGCGTTTTGTTTTGGTACTGAGGTACTCTGACAAGTAAATTCTAGACGGAGGTCCTGGTAGATTTATGTGCTCAGAGTTTAATAGTGATTTCTTATCATCCTTTTTTGTTTTGTTGTACTTTTTAAATTCCGATATTATGTTCTCTTTCCGCCGCGCTGTGGAAAAGTCGACAATGATGGCACCCGATCTTGTTCGGTGAATATCTTTGAGCTCCTCATCTCGAATTAGACCAAGACCCAACTCCGATCCAATATTCTGAATGATGGAATATAGTTGAGATTTATCCTCATTTTCTTGTTTGGAAATGTTGCGAATTTCAACTGTGCTACGATGCAAATCTTTTTCCATAATATCAATCTGTTTTTCCATGGAACAAATCCTTTCTTTATATGTAGAATTTTCGAGTTCCAATTTATGAACCTTTTGAAGAAGTTCATTGTGTTGAGACGATAAGTTTTGCAATGTAGATTTAATGTCTTCATTTTGAGTTAACACTGTATTTATAGCTGTATATAACGAATCAAATTTATTTTCCTGCCGGATGGTGAAAGCTTCAAACAATTCTCGAATTTCGTTCGTTGAAGATGTTGAATGCTCAATATCACCGAATGTGCGTTTTTGTCTTTTGGTGATATTAAAGTAATTGTCCCTAACCTCGGACAAGTCCCCAGTATTTGTATTCAGCGAAGGATCCGAGTTGTAATGAAGAACTGTGGACGGAGTTTTAAGATGAGTCGCCGTGTCTTGTGGCGGTGGTGAACGCTGCACCGACATTTCAGTTAGGTTATTGTGTAGCGACTAACTTTTATTTGTGCGATATCAGGCTTGGCTTATGAACTGATCGGTAATTTCAACGATGACGTTCAAGTCTCCCTGGTGATGCGGTAAGCCACCTCGATCGCCAATCCACAGCCCCTGGTTCGCGTCCGACTAGAGGCGAAAAAATTTTGCGCTCTCTCAGAAAACAAAACTTTCGATCCAGACGCCCACCGACGCATAAACAGTGCAGTGCTCACCCGATGTCACGAGCCGCGTCCCCAGCAGGCCGATATTTGTCCGGGCGCAGTCCCCAGGGCTCCTCACAGAATATTATTTAATTATTTAAATATTTAAAAGTTTAAAATTTAGTCAACAACACGTCCGCATCGTACGAAGCCGCGGAGGGAAGGGGTTAGAGCACTAATATATTTTTCGGGAAGATGCTCGGCGGAGTTTGAAGCTACGACTTATAGCTTAAAAGACGAATGTGTTCCGTCTTTATCTGGAATCAGTATTTATATTACTAAACATTTAAGTAGCTTAAATATCTCAACGGAGAGACAGCGGAGCTGACGGCTGACTGAGTGAAGGCCGTGGGTTTAAGGTGGAGGCAGGGTGATTAATTCTCAAATTACAGGAAATCTATGCTAATAATCTCTAGCTAAAACAATAAAATTAAAATTAAAAATGTACCGAGCAATCTTAACCAGGCATTTTGGATGCAGCTCTGTTACCAACAACTTTTAAATTGCGTATTTTCAGAGATTTACCTAAAGGTTTGTTGGTAAATCGTAGGGCTGTGCACCAGTCGTGTCAGGAGGGATTTGCCACGTGGATGCGCTTGGAACAGTGTCCTGTAATCTGCGCTATTAATCTGTAGATAGCTGCAAGCACCATGCGAGCCTTGGACTCCATGGTTTTGAAGTTTGGTATACATGGATAGAGAATACTGATCACTATCAGATTTCTGTCATAAAGAACTTGCTTTTTTCCACGCAAATATCCTACTTCTATGTACAGTACATAGAAGTTTTTTTTATAGGACCTCTATGACCTAATATTTCAGAAAAACATATTTTCGTGTCCTTTTGACCTTCAACTTTTTCTATGTCGATTTTAGACACCTTCGTCACAAAGCCACTATAAAAGTGTACTCGTATGTAAAAAATCAGCCCAGTAGGAATAATTCAACTTGGTCTTTAAAATGCCTAATAATACTGGTCTATCCCCTGACCAAATTCAACAGCACCTAAGTGCGATGTTGGGCAACATAACGCGGCGAATAATAATATTATTTAATAAAAGGTTATACTATAAAAGCAAGTCAACAAAACGTTTTGCTGTCGAATTGTACCAACTGGCTTAATAACACCACTATTTACCTTCGTAAGATAGGAAAATAAACATTTTCCTTTTTTCCTATTAGATAGGGTGTGGTCTAAGTGAAGATTATGAATAACTGTTTAACAGATTTTTACTAAACACCTGTTTCACAGTATACCATTATGTCCTTTAGACATAGCTAGAAGTGCCGTGAGGTAATAGCTTATTATCCCTAGGTAAAAAGCCTAAATTTATCACAATATTGTGCTGGTAAAATCATAATTTCTTTCTCAAATCTGCTTTGTATGTATGTTTAGTTGCAGAGAAAACCGTTCAAAGTCAAAGTTCAACCATTTGAGCGTGAAACAGGTACTTTCTATCGCTTAAAACAAAATTAAATTCGTACCTTATAATTTTTAAGCAAATCAACTATAGTGCCTTCAACTGAATCCATGTTTATATATTTTTTTAAGATAAGTTTCAGTTGCGTCGATAAATTAAGAAAATTTATCTAATGTTAACACCATGATCGATCTACGTCGGAGCATGATGTCTAACTATTTATTTTATTCTTAAAGTAAGATGTATCTATCTCTAATGAAAGCCAAAGAAAAAAGAGTTAGCTATAAGTTTATGACTTGTAACCGAGGTCGGGTTAGGAATAGGCGTGTAAAAAGTCGAGGTGCAATGCATGCCAATTCGACCGGACGGGACCGGACGTCGCATCGGTACGGTCGGCAGATAAGTCATACTATTACCTAAAAATGTAAATTTATTATTCTGTTACATTATTATTAGTTTTTTTTTTTGTTGGAACATGATTACAATATAAGTTTAACACAAAGACTTCCATTCATTTTGGTTGGAAGTAGTCTGCATCTGCTAATTTTTTGCTACTAAAGATCATAACCCTTTTTACTATGTGTACAATCAAACATGAACAAACCATGTTTGGTTATTTGTAGTTATAACATGTTTTGTGTTTAAACTAAATTTCGATGAAGACTTAATCAGTTAAAGCCACAGATAATTACAAATAATATAACATCGACAATTCTGCAAAAAAAAACTCTCACTAAAACACCTTGGAATCGGGTGTTTTACTTAAATTTTAAATTTAGATTTATTAACAACTGGCGGCCCGCCCCGGCTTTGCACAGGTAATTATAAAAAAAATCCCGGCAATCATTCGATTTTTTCTCGCCTTTTAAACCTTCCCTAAATCTCCACAAACATTTCAAGACTAAGATAAGATAAATCCGTTCAGCCGTTCTCGAGTTTTAATCAAACTAACGAACAACAATTCATTTTTATTTATATAGATGAACTCGATGTTTTCGCTGTCGGTACGTCCGTGTCCGGGCTGCGAATCAGGCGGGTATCAATTTGCCGAGAGCCGGATACTTACTCTGTACGCTGTCCTTTACATAAAGTAGCCGTGAGCATACTGTCATACGAAATCGTACAACAGATCGTTATTTGGAGAGAGAAACATTTAAACTATTATTAGAAATAGAAGTACAAAGAATAAGAACTAGAAGCTATTATTCATATGTCTCGTATGAAACCAGCGTAAATCTACGTGTTGTTCGGCGCATTAAACTGAAACTAGACCTTTTGGTGCACTCTCTTCTAGATTTTAATTCTTTTGTAATATGTTTATTTTTATTTTTTCATTTTTATGTTTTTCTTTTTGCTACTAAATTTGTTTTAACTGTATAAGTGTACCAAATTATTATATTATAATTAATAAACAATAAATTACAGTTTGGTACTGTGTGTTTCTAGGATTTGAGAAACTAAAGAATGGAAATAAATGATTTAGTATCTTGTATCTTGTGTGGACCCGCGTTATGTTGGTATGATACGTAGCAACGCTGGTTTTCTGGCAGAACCTTTGGGTGACTGTAGTCACGTAATTACGACACGTTTAAAAACTAAAACAACACAGATAGATAAATATGATTAATAACTTATCACGTTACCTTAATAACTAAAACAAACTTAAAAACCAAAATAAAAAAAAAAATAAAAAAAAACGAGTAAATCGATACTTGGATCTAAGTTACATTATTCTCTCCACAGTGACGAGGGGGCAGTGGTCCAACTAATCTGTCCAATGAGTGGGACCACGGGCATTTGCAGGGGCAGTGGTCCAACTTTTAATTTTTTAGTTGTACCACATCACCTTTTGTTAATCCCGTGGTCCAACTTACCAAAATTGACTACCAAAACTTCCCTTTAATTTACATTATTCAATGCAGATTGCAGTAACACATTTACTTGCAGGTATTACTGGTCACTTAGTGCATCCGCGAAGTAGATTTGATATTGAGTACTTACCGTCTGAATTGATCCGAGGATGGTTATGACTTAGTTTATGAGCTGACGTGTAGACGTCACCTGTGACTCAGCATTTGTAATGTGGTAACCATGTTGTACACCAATATTGTTATAATAACAACATAAGAGATGAAAGCTTAGTTGTTCTCTTCGCTTCTCAACTCAGTGTGAAAAATTGAAGCGAATGTCAAGACAATGTTATTTCCTTGATTATTCTTAGTTTTTATTTAAATAAGCCTTAAATTGACCTGTCGATGTGTGCATAAGCGTCTAAGGAAATAAACGTTTTGACTTTGACTTTGTTATAGAGTTATATAGTTACAGTCAGTATATGTGTACTGTAAATATTACCTGCCGCCCGCGGATTTGTCCTTTACTAAGAAAAACAGCTACCTATAGCTATGTCCGTGCCAAATTTGACCCAAATCGGACTTTGCTCGCAATCATTGATTTTCTCGACATTAGTGGCATTTTACCGCGGTAAAGTAGCCTATGTGTTATTCTGATCTAAGCTATACTTACTATTCGAAAGTTTCATCAAAATCAATTCAATAGTTTTTGCATGAAAGAGCAACAAACATCAAGCATTTGGAGGTTTTGTCTGTTCAGGTCTGGAAGTGGTAACCCTCTGAATCCTTACACGTGACCTCCGGGTGGTGCTAAGAACAGTCTCTGGTGGTAGGCTTCGGCCGCGGCTTGTCACCACCCTCCGGGCTGGGCCAGTGCATGAAGCGATTTTTTCGTGTTTCGTAATGTGGTCCGGAGAAGCCATCTACCTTCTAGGTCTTCACGTTCCATCTTAGACCACATCGTCAGGTAGGATTGTGGCCAAAAAATAGCTTATCGTTAAAAAAAAAAACACAACACTCAACAATGATTGCGCACTGACATACACTTCTTCTAAACAAAATAAGTGAGGTAAATGTTTGTACAACTTTTGAATTTTGACAGTTGACGTTTTCATTCACATTAAAAGTTTTACGCCCTTTTTATCCCTTCCATGATAAAAATAATGTTTTAGACTGTGAAAATAAAATGAAGACAACAAATCCAATAACACCCGATGAATACCTCCGTCACTGAGACAAAACATTAATTTAGAAATAATTAAAGAAACGATTAGAGCGTCAACCCGCCTGCCCGAAATTAGTAGCGAAACAGGGTCACAGAGCGGATGCCTGTAGATGAGACTGTCTGAGATGATTTTGTGATATTTCTGCTTACAAAACTATGTTCATTGAAATTCTAAAGTTAATTTATTTATTAAAAATTTGAAGTCGATTTTGCGTTGGTTGACTGCAGCAATAGAAAGTCATTTATAGCCGTAAAACATACTAACCTTAGGGTGTGATTTAATTGTCCAAAGATTTCAATTATAAACAGTATGAAACAGTACTTAAAAATAAATCAACACATTGGGCAGTATTGTCACTTGAAGTACTCAAGCTAAGATTATATTCAAATTTGTTTTTTTTAGGATCTGGTATTAAATAATAATAAAATACCAGAGCAACATAATTTGTATATTTCGCAAGCAATTTTGACTGTTATTTTTATAAATCAGCTTAATACTTTAATAATACATTCCTAACAAGCATGATAAATTCAGAGACGAGTATTCGTTTAAAAGAAAACAGAGTGTGTACACTCTGTTAGAACTTTTACATGGTCTTTTATGAAAGACGGTAAAATAAAAATTAGATAGAAAATAACTTCATTGCTCACCATCTCTTAGCAACTTGATTACAAAAACACAATTACAGTACAATTAAATGATTCTATAGATATGCCAACACTGTCCACATTGTTGTATCTTATTGCCATAATGTCCAGCAATATTAGTAATTTACTGAATGTATTGCAGCAATATGTATGTGTTCAGTGTGTATCTGTTTAATGAAATTCATTTTACACTTTCTGTACATGCAAACTACTCTCTGGCAGGGCTGTCTCAAGCAATAAACTTTGCTCAGGAATTTCATTAGTTCCGTTCAATAAATTAAGAGGTTATGCTCGCGTGTGTCGACCCTGCAATTACCTCGTCTGAGAGGTAATGGAGTAGTACTCGACAAGCTTGTTACTTATTTCTTGAGGAAATACTTGTAGGATCTAAGTTTGGCCCTTGATTTTAAGCAAAGTTGGGATTATGTGGTATGAATAGTGCCTAAGTTAAACTGGGCTTTTACATTAAATTGAAGCTCATTGGGGATGGGGATAAGGGCTTTAAAGCGCTTTAACACAACCCTGGCCCTACCTACAATTATAGCAGGAGAAGTAAATAGATTTTTCCCGTAAAGTATCATCCTAAATATCGCAAAACAAGAAAATACAAGCGAGGACCGATGGTGAGCCTATCATACTCATATGTCAGTCTTCAAAATACACCACGATACAACTTATTTAACAATGATTTTAACTATTTAGTTACCAGCAGTAGAAAACCTTTTAATCAATATCAAGATTTTAAAATCATTCCAGCCAAAAGGAAAGTCATTATATTATTTAAAGAAAAAAAACTATACATTGTGAATATTCCACTATTTTGCCTTACAGGACCGAGGTTAGCCACAGTAGACAATAATTTAAAAAATAAGTAGTTTAAGATGTTTCAAAAATGAAATAAAACTCAAAGCAAAATTTTCTGCTCCAAAAAAAATTAAAGAACATTAAGATTTGTTTCACTATCTTGAGTCATTTGATAATTTCTGTTCCTCCGGAGATTTAGTTCCGAGGTTAGCCGCAGAGGGCGCTAATCTAAAAAATACACAGTCTTCATAGTGATAAACGCATTTGAGTTATGGACTTGTAATTTAACACTATAATAATAACTGAAGTTTTGAAGTATATCCTAGTTTTTTTATTCAAACAATTATATTATCTTTAACTAGATTAATTAAATTTGGAACAAGTGTTCCGTAAGTAAGATGTTAGTCTATATTTATTCAAATTCCTTAAATAAAATTATTAATTGTTTTTTTTTTATGTACTTATCAGTTTGTAAAATAGGTAGGCTATTTTACAAAATCTATCTCTCAGTAGCATTTCGTTTGTAACCCAATCCAGAAGCTCTGCTTAGTTTAAGCTTATTGATGTTTTGTGATTATTACAAAAATAAAATAAATATAAAACAGTAATTGAAGTTGTCATAATAAACGCTATTAAATGTTTAATTTACAAAATAATTAGGTAATATAACATTATCATCAACATACATATAATAAATGGTTAGTAGCTATTAATATGTGTATTTAGATAAGGAATAATAACTGTTTGTTTTCCGAATAAAATAAAATATTAAAATGAAATAACACTCTATTAACGTTCCCACATCTAGGACACAGGGACTTCTCTCTTAACGAGAGAGATTAGGCAAATGTCACATGTCTTTCAAACTCTTGAAAGTTCTTAAAACATGCTGGTTTCCTCACGTTAGTTGACTTTACCGTAAAAGCACGTGTTTATTAATTATTTAGGTATAATCTCACCCCTCGCAAACGCAATTCCGGAACTATTAAAAACCACCAAAAACGCATACCCAAAAATCCATGTACTCGTCTAACCCACCAGCCATAACTCAAAACTCAACAAAGGTTCTAAATGAACAATCGGACAGTAAGTTCGGCGACAAATATCGTAAACAACGGGTCACTGACAACCGCACACGCTATCGGAACTTCACGCGAATATTGTGTCGGAATTTATAGACGTGGTCAATTGTCACGGTCAGACTGACAGCGGTTTGCTGCGACAGCCAACGCCGAGGTCTGTATCAGATTGGCCCAGTAAAAAAGCTATGGTAACTTAAAAAGTGAATAAAATTATAACTTTTTAGGTTATCATGGTTTTTAACAATATTATGACTTAAAACGGTAACGTACCATGATAACTCGAAAATCGTCAAATCATGGTATGTTACCGGTTTTAAGTCATAATATTGAATTATATTATATTCAAAATTTACCAAATTAAACTTTTTTCATTTAATTTATATTACTCTAGTATATTATTGCATTCGCCATGATCATGGCGCATTTAACTGTGCTTAAATATCGGGAAACTCAAAAGACAATCAATCATGGTAAATATCCCGTTATAAATCTTCAAAAGCATTTTCTAGCATTTTATAGATCTATAATGATATTTTGTTAACTAATTGTGATAAATTTATTTTATTTTAGTTCGTCGTTATACGAGTATCTTCCTTCCTGCTTGGTTTTTTTTTAAATAGTAATTGTGTGCTTATTATAATTATTTGCCCGTAACGCTATTTTTTCGCAATTGGTTCTGTCGGAAGACCATCGCTGGTTATAAGCAGGCACTAATATGCACATGCTTAGAGTTTTTAAAACTTATTTAAACAAGTTTGTGTAAATCTAAATTCATCCGCTACTAATCGCCCCAAACCCCGAAACGTATAAGGTACAATCAGCGACACAAGTAGATACTGGCATAGTTGATAACTCCGCCTTATTACCAGCTGTTCCCGGCGATCCCAATCAGCTCCTGTCAGTCCCTAGATTAAAACTAGGTCCCGTTTCACAGCTGAATGTTTGGTGCTGTGTTGAATTTCGCAGCTGTTTGGGGGTGTTGCGTAGAAATGAAGTTTGATCGGGAATTGTCAGTGAATTTAATCTGTTTGTCTTATCCTAAGTAAATTATTTTAGTTGTAAATCAGTATAAATAGCTTTTTTTTGTTGAAAACTAAGCTTTCGAAAACAATTAATTAATTTGACTTTTGGAAACAAATGGATGTAAACAAGATGTTGTGCCGAGACAGTGGCAGTAAGATGATGATGATGATATAAAGCCAGATAAATACAATACTCAAAGAAATGCATTGCACTCTGAATATGCACAATAGAGTGCCAAAATATATAAACTTTAAACGACTTAACGAAATCCCTAATCTAATCTCAAAATTGTATTTACCTGGATAGCCGAATCTCAAAACGTAACGTCGTACCTACCTAAATTATGAAATTAATCGCACTAACAGCACAACAACGAACAAGAATCATCATAAAAAACAAAAGAAAACCACCACAGAGCTTCTTTTCACATAAGGATATTTCCCAGCATTAAACACATCAAATTTCGCGGAACAACGCAATGAAATGCAAAGTGCACTCGCATCGTGTAATATCAGTTAACCGCACATTTTACATCCCTTTGAATTCCCAGAGGCAAAATCTTATATTAAACAAATAAATCCGAAATAAGGTTAAAATTCATAGGAAAAATCTAAGCTTAAATTTGAATGACAAAAGTATATTCATCATCATCACCACCCTATTAACGTTCCCACAGCTGGGATACAGGGACTTCTCTTTTGGCGAGAGAGATTAGGCCTTAATTCACCATGCTGGCCAAGTGCAGGTTGGTGAATGTCACATGTCCTTCAAACACCCAAAAGTATATTATAGAGAACCATTTTGTTCAAAATGTAACAAAAATCAGAATTGCCTGTACTTAACGAAATGCTGTAAAATATTAACTATAACTTATCGACACGGCTGAACCTATAAACGTAGCGTAGTACTTAAATTACGAAATTAATCCCACTAACAGCACGAAAACAACGAACAAGCACCGCAAAAAAAAACAAAGAAACCTCCACAATTCCGAGATTCCATTCACAAAAAGATATTTCCCAGCATTAAACCCATCAAATTTCACAGAACAACGCAATATAATGCAAAATGCATCCGCGCGTCTTGCAATATCAGTTAACCGCACATTTTACACCGCCGTTCGCGAATTAAAAACAATATCGTTAGGGAACGCCGCCTAAACATTTGTACCTATTTCGCGCATAATCATTGTTCGCACGTGTGCTTCTTACGAAAATTTACTGTGTCTAATACAATAAGTTGGCACCCTCGGTTTTAGTGGTGGGCACAGGGTGAGAGCTATGCCGCGGTAGGAAATGTTGGTATAGTTGAGTTTGTTTCTAAAACACTGTGTCCAGTTGTCTTTTGTGTTGTTAAACATTTATTTTCTAGCGACTCTTCCTGGATTCGCGTGTGTGAAAATTATAAATACCTTTAAACCTTCCTGAAATGTTGCTACTACGGACAAACCACAGAACTTCAAATTCACTCAGGTGAATGAAATTTAACTATTGGGTTCATTTTATATATGTTGCCGCAAAGCTGCAAGTGCATATCGGGGGTGCAGTGATACCCGATAAGTGTGCAAAATGAGTGTACGTTAACTGTAGAGGTAGACATCACTAGAAAGGGCAAAAAAATCTGATTCTAGTAGGCTTTTAAAACGTATTTACGATTTATTTGCATTTATCGGGGTTTAAAGCTGCACCCTCGATATAGTTTAAATTTATTTACCGCAACAGTATATTATGATGTAAACATTAAAAAGATTACCATTACTTATATATATATATTTCTTCCTCCTTATGTCTATAGACGCGTTGTTGAGTAATGAGCGTAACAAAATATTTTGCGATTCATTTTTATATATGTATAAGATTATAAGTAATCTAAAAGATGGAAAATATACTTTTTTTAGTCATCTACCCTATTGTGACGGTATAATAAGCAGCAGGCAGGCGGCAGGGGTGTACAATATTAAATTATTTTATTTAATATTGTACACCCCTGCCTACTAATTATTTTATTAAAGTTATTTTTTCATCCAAAGGTTGCCTGGAAGAGATCGCTTTTTAGCGATAAGGCCGCCCATTGTACATTTTGTTTCCTACGTGTTGTTGTATTTTGTTTCCCTGTGTGTGCAATAAAGTGTTTTGTATTGTATTGTATACTGTCAGATATATAATAATGGCAACAAATTTACGACGATTTCAACGTGTTGCCATTTTCATTTTCCACGTTTGAAAGTAAAAAAGGCAACATCGTCCAACCCATCCATCAGTTTCCCTTCTCAAACGCACATCAGCTCGCCCTCCACTGTGGCGCAGGGCTGGCGAGGCGGGCGCGGGCTAAATTATGTATTTTATTGTCGCCCAAACCAATTTCATATCCCGGAGAGGCTGGGATGAGTCCGCAAAGGCCTTATATCCTATCCTATTGAATTTTGCAATACATACAAATGTGTTGATAGTGTTTTTGTGTGCGATAAATAATGTTTTGCTTCGGGAGGTTTTTCTATAGATTTTTTGCGGTAACAATTGAAAAAGTGCGAGGAAACGCGTTCGGGTCTGATTTATAATGAACGCTTTCTATATTGTTCAGCGTTTGTAGCAATATTTTGTGTAGG
The DNA here is from genome assembly GCA_929108375.1 of Gymnoscelis rufifasciata. Taxonomy (NCBI): domain Eukaryota; kingdom Metazoa; phylum Arthropoda; class Insecta; order Lepidoptera; family Geometridae; genus Gymnoscelis; species Gymnoscelis rufifasciata. The sequence continues at coordinate 850,033 of OV815302.1, read as the reverse complement.
ATGTGGAGAAGATTATAAATAGGTTTATCGTGAATCGACGATAAATGCCCAGGTTTACCAGCTCTGCCTGAATTATAAGTAAAGTTTTTTTATTGGAATAAGATTCGCTCTGTTGAAAGGAATCCTTTGTTATATTTTTCAGATAAAACCTAATATTCGATGTATTTAGGTCATGGCTAAAACTGCGAAAATAGCATGCATAAGAAGAAACTGATAGGTAATACTCATAAAACACAGAATTGAAGATTATTGTGTAACTTCTCGCTTTGCTACTGACGCTCTTCCAATTTTAATAATTTTTGCAGTTTTTTTAAATATTTTCGTACCCAATGGGTAAACGGGACCCTATTACTGAGACTTCGTCGTCTGTCTGTCTGGCAGTAGGGATTTTCTGTTGCCTTTATAACAACAAATAAATAAACAACTAAAATCACATAATAAATCTCCCATATAGCACGTGATTTTTATGAGGTTAAGGGAGGTTGCGCGAGGCCTGTACTCGGATGGAAGACCGCCCTGAATGCTTCTTTTTGAAATAATAAAAAAAAAGGAAATATGTTGAAACTGGACATGGATCCCTATGAGCCCATCTCATAACTTTACAAATTTATTGAAGGAAATATTTACTTTTAGGTTAAAATGGTAAAACATGGACGTCATCGAAACAAAAGAAAAATAATAACGTTAAATAATTGAGTAAGTACAGTATAAATATAAAATGTGTTTATCCGCCTCCAATATTAAAATTAAACATGGATTGTTCTCAATACCTATTAAAAATGCCGAAGAATTTTTAATCATTAATAAAACCCAACTTCCGAAGTCGATCCGAATTTCTCGGCATTTTTAACCCCATAGCCCAGGGTTATCAAGTGTAAAATTAATTTCTGGAAGTCATTTTCCGAGATAGTTCATCTAACTTTCCGGGTCTGATGAGCATAAAACAAGTGAAGGGTGACACGGACATTTCAACTTGGATCAGTACTTATATAATTATACTTATACTGTAAAGGCAAAGGTATTATTAGCAGCGTACTGTGTTCAGCTGCGCTCTATACGTACCCCTATATAAACGTATATTTTGGCATACTTTAAAAGGAAATGTTGGCTAGTTATGTCGAAACGGTTCACCTCGCCATTTTGACAAAAAGAACGCGATTTTACGGCCAATCATGAAACGCATGTGAATCGGAAGAGTAATTTCTAAAACGAAAGTTTTTGGGAACCATATCTGTTACTTTTACGGTTTCTGAGATATTCGGATCTAAAAATCATAAAAAATCTGGAACTGCCCATTTCGAAAAACGTTACGATATTGTTGTCTTTACCCTCAACACTTCACCACCTTGAAACGTTCCTACCACATGTTGCCCTGTCATTGGCAACATTCAGAAGAAGTGACAAGTCCGAGAGTCCGTACAACAACTGAAATACTCAAAAATCTCTACTTCTACAACTTTTCATAATCAGCATCATCCTATCAGCCTTAGAACGTTCATTGCTAGACATAGGCTTCTCTCAAAGGTTTAAGTGTTCGTATTATGTTTTGGGAAGTAGTTATAAGTCTTAATCTACCTCTATACAAATAATATAAAGATCAAGAGTTTTTTTGCTTGAAAGTTTCTTTGAACGCTATTATCACAGGAACTACTCGTAAAAATATTTCCGTTTTAGATAGCCTATTAATAAAACTCGGACAAGGAAGTGGCGTTTAAAGTTACAGTTAAAACAATTTAAGATATTATCTGGTAAAACAATAAATATAGCGTGACCCGCAAAGGAAAAGTTTCTTGTAATAGAAATTGGCTGAAATATTTTTCCGAAGAGTCTAGTTGCGAAGTTTTTCAACTTCCCGTAACTGATGAATTTGCTTTATTTTGAAGGGTGACTTTCTTTCCAAAACGTGCATGTATCTCAAAGTTTTAATATAATAAATTGCAATACAATAAATTCCTGTTTAGTATTTTATTTTAAAGCTGAGAAGAACTACTGGATAATTATGTTGCTGTTTTACTTATTAACTATTACATAAGTAATTACTTACTTAAAATGTTATTTCAGGGTAGAGGTTTTAACGATGGGTTTGTTATGATTCCGTACTCAAAGATGACCCTTTTAAGACTTCGGTGTCTTTCTATCTCTTCATCTGTCAAACTATACCCTGTCATTGCATTTCTCATGAACTGCGATAATAAGACAGTATTTTTTTTTGTTTTAGTTTATTTAAGTTGCAAAAATTTTAATACGTCAATGATATAAAATCCAGCTGTAATACAAGCAGGGACTTGTAAAATATTAATAAAAGAACTTAGTGGTTACGAAAAATTAATACGGTATGAGCAAAGCCAGTGATGCAGAAAGCTAGTTTAGAAATTTCGGAATATAAGCAGTATGGTTTACTCAATTGCCTGAGCAAGTTTGGTGGCACAAAGGGCTAAGGTCGGATCTCGCCTGGCCATAGACGCTCTCACACGCAATCTCCCTCTGCGCTCTCAAATTTAATAAGCGTTTAACACTTCAAAGGCTGCGTGTAAAACAATTTAGCTCAGTCGGTGAAAAACACCGAGTTTTCGGCTAGCGACGTAATTGGTTTAGACTACAGTCTGTAGGGAAAAGATTAATTAGTACTGCAAACAGCAGAGGCAGCACTTTAAGCATTCGCTGAAAACGTAATGACGGAACATAAAACTCATCAAATCGACGACTGTAAGACAAAGCAGCACAAGTGTTTTTTGCGAGTTTCCCGAAATGTAGCTTTGTGAGCGAAATGCAGCGAGATAGCCGTTTATCGTGCCATGTTTTAAGATTTCGAAGAAAATTATGACGAACGATTGCTTTAAGCACAGCAGTTTTCACTCTACCGTTTATACCAAAGTGCTCGGTACCCGAATCTGGGTTAAGATCGGTGATTTTCTTTAAATTCTGTAAAATTCAACTAAAAGCGTGAAAATCATTTAAAATGGCTGATTTAAGCGTTGAAACGGTTTAATAAAGGCGAAGATTTATCTGCTAATCAAGTTTTAATCAACGTGCAGGAATTAATCGTTATAACGCCGTTAGAAACCGTTAGGGCGAACGAGTCCCAACAATAAACCTGAGAAAGGGCTCTTACAAAATTATTTAAGTGGCTGGAATGCCGATAAATTCGGCATTACAGGCTTTGAACAAAGGTCAGGTTTTATTAAATGAAGTGATTAATGCTTTTTCTTTATTCTATGGCAATTTTCAAAACAAAGACATCACTTAGGGCTATTAGGGATCGGAATTTGAGTGCGTGAATGTTTTAATTTAAATAATATTAAGAGCTTGATGTTCCTTACTGGCCTATGATTAAATTCATGGGCTAAGCCATGTAAGGAGCACACTTGACTTTCATTTCGATTTCAATGCCTCATCTCTCGCGTCAAGAAGAGAAGTCTTTGAAGCCAGAACGTAAATGTATGTCTTAAACAGGATAAGATTTAGAACAATGAAGTAGATCGTAGTAATACTTCATTGACTTTGATACTTTTCTGTAAAATCGGAGTCATACAAATATCTATCTACAGCAATAAAACTGTTCGAAAAATTTCAAAAACAATTTATTAAAATACTTGTTTCTTACCTTTTAATAGCAGCCTTTCCTAGAAGACTGGTTGTACCTGTAAAAATAAACATAATTTGTATAAACGAATTATTGATAGATACAATCAAGAAAAACATGTATGAATGAAGCTGACGGTTACTTGGAAGACAATGTATTTGCATACATTTTATTATTCCAGATTCTAGTCGTTGTAAGTATTGAAAATAAAATACAAATGTCTTAGATACAGGCTTCGCGCTGACTCAAGACAGAACTGTTTTGCTACTCACAACGCCTTACAGCTGTCAGCGACAAGAATGTGTTAAAACTAAAATGTTTTGAAACATACTTGACTTTATTGATAAGGAAATCTAAATAATGCTTGATATTCAATCAAGTCTCTTTTTTCAGGTTCTTATAAAAACAAGCCGAATGCTGAGCCAAGGTTGCCGCGGGCCTTAGAATATTGCTACCAATCTTCCACGCAATGAGGGAGTCTCAACTCAAAACTCCATCATTTCGGAATGCCCCAACCACTAGAAACTTAATCAAATAATTTAAACCGAATCAAAAGCCCCATTCAAAAAGTCAAAACTACCAATCCGCAATTCAACAGCAAGATTAAATTCAGTTGAATCGGCCCTCAATACCAAGAAGCTGAATACGGTTCTAATGAAAAATTCCTTTGCACGGGTCTCCCTTAATGAACACGCCTGTATTCAAAGAAACCGTAATGAGCTCAGGTGAAAGCACACATGTTGGTGCTTTTCTAGAAAATTCCTTTTTAAATAACTGACTGAGACGCGTATGGGATCCGGCTTTCCAGCTCTGAATGGCTCCTTTCATTTTCGAGAATTATGCGCGCTTACTCGCCTAGTTTGGCGATTCGCGCATTTAATTTGTACAGGAATTTACACGTCGTGGTTGGGCGTGTCTTGACATATTTTAGTTTTGGAGTTAACAACTCGAAAAGAAGATACCGAATAGGGAATTTTCACCTTGAAGTTTTTTTTTAAATGTCTGCGAATACGCAGTTAATAACACTCCTGAATAAGAAATATTAATTAATACCATCCTATCTTTTCCGCGGCCTATAACTCATTTTTCCAAAGTCACCTGTATATATAAGTAGTTGTTGATCGTCTATGTTCCTTTCCAATCCGCGGTCTATTTTCGAGAACTATCATTCAACTATCCCCAATCTATCAATTTACGTGCTAATTTGCGAACTACCCACTTGAACGATCATATTCTTCGGTCTGCATCGGTCAAGAACAATTTAATCCCGATGTAAAAATTCAGTTCCCCTAGGAACTATATAATGAATAGGCGAATACCAGCACACTCAACTGTAAAATCCACAGCTAACATCATAAATGAAGTGCAAAGATATCACGAACCAGGTTTTCACAAAGGTTGAGATCGGAATAATTCCTGCAAATGGAGTCGCGTTAAGCAAATTTGAAAAGAAACGGAAGGTGGAACTAAATAAGACGGTTTCAGCGCTAGTCGAACCTCGCCATTGTTACCGCCGACCGGATACAGAAAGAGCGCACGCGTTACAAGCTTTTGCGAACTGTAAAATTAAAACTTCACGATTATTGGCTGTAAATTTGATTATTTTTAATCATTTTATAAATGGGGAATCTTCATCCAAATTCAGGACGATGAAGTAACTTAATTAAATGCTGATTATTTTTCGTACCTTACTGGTTTTCTGCATAGACAGTAAAAATAAATCAATAGGAATTATCACAATGTTTTTAGCACAAGTTGCTGCAGCAAATAGCTGTTGTTTTTTAGCTCATTTTAATAAGCAATTTATACGACAATGCGAAATAACTCATTTTTAGCCCCCGACCAAAAAAGAGGGGTGTTATAAGTTTGACGTGAATGGCTGTGTCTGTCTGGCTGTCTGGGACATCATAGCTCCCGAATAGATGGAACGATTTTAATTTTGTTTTTTTTTGGTTTCATGAAAATCGGTTGTGCCGTTTGAAAGTTATTAGAGTGGGGAAGGAAAACCGAAAATCTGCAAATATACTCGAGTGGGGTATCAAATGAAAGCGCATCGCGTGCACATTACAAAATATTATGGTGTTTTACTTTTAAGGAATTTAAGACAATGAAATCGGGGGTTTTTCTTAAATACGCAGGAGGTTTTACGTCCGTAAGTGGTAACCCTCTGAATCCTTAAACGTGACCTCCGGGTGGTGCTAAGAACAGTCTCTGGTGGGAGGCTTCGGCCGCGGCTTGTCACCACCCTCCGGGCTGGGCCAGTGCGTGTAGCGATTTTTTCGTGTTTCGTAATGTGGCCCGGAGAAGCCATCTACCTTCTAGGTCTTCATGCCCCATCTTAGACCACATCTTCACTTTACATCAGGTGAAATTGTGGTCAAATAAAAGCTTAGAGCACATTAAAAAAAAAAATGAAATGTAGATTTTATTAAAAAAAACCTAAATCTTTCCAACAACCAATCCGCAACTTTGATGTGAAACGTTTAAGAGTTAGCTTATTATTTTTAAAGAATAAAAAAAACATGAAGTTTGACTTTATGAATAGGTTTAGAAGCTTAATAATCTTATTATGGCATAAAACGGTGAATTTACCATGATTTGACGGTTTTTGAATAATCATGGTATGCTACCTAATGTTATTAAAACCCTGATAATATAAAAAGTTAATAATCTTATTCTTTTTAAATTCAATATTAAACATAAACAGAAACATCTAGCCCGCTATACTCTCATCACTTGCACAAGCTCCTACCACGAACGTGATCTCTGAATAGTCAGATCTCGTGAACGGCCGCGCGGGTGCAATCCTCGATCGCAGGCGAACGCTTTCAGATACCTAGATAGATACCTAGATACCTACTGGAAAGTGGGAATACCTACCTACCTGCCGCGTAGGTCAACGACCCGGAGCTCCGAAGTCAATGTAATGCGCGAAAAATGACCAGGGTTCTATAATTGTTGATTAACAGAGTAAGAAGAAGTAGGTAGTTTTGTTTATCAAATAAATTAAATAATTAAATTGTTGATTCATATTTAAATAAAAAATAAAAAAGTATAATAATTATTCTATATAGTAGAGATTAATGTGTCCCCATTGTTTAGGTTTGCGTAGGTTACACACGTACACTTGGATACAATGCACATTATAAGCTACCTGTAATGTTAATAAAAGTTATGTTTGCCCAACTGTATATCATGAGATATAAATACCCACTGTAACGTCCAGCGCCCTCACAAAAGTGCCAGAGGACGTTCAAGTGGATACTCAATTATTTTATTGCTGTTTAAACATTGATTACTTTAATGTAAGACATAGTTAAATACCTACTAGAGTGTATGTCACAGTGTGGACCCTGTTGAGCGATACAGCCAGAGGGAGACAAATATATTTGCGCGAGCTATAGACTTGAATCAAATGTCATCGCAAAATCAAAGCGACAATCACTTAGAATAAGTAAAAAGTATAATAGGATTAATAAAACGAAAAAGTTATTTGTGTTTTCTTGATTTTTTCTTAAATTTGTTAAATCAGACTATAGAAATAGATGATTTTGTGTCTTCATCACGTTTAGCCGTCGAAGTAAATTCAAACAAGAGCGCGGAACATTTAGCATGTGTTATTAAACTGTTGATGCATGACGCACATGACGTCAAGTTAAATTGCCAATACCTGTCAAAAACTCATAAAATCATAACTTTTTACCTGCGTTTGGTACATTACAGGCCTAATGTCCGTGTTAAGCTGTTTTCCTCAAAATTGTTCAATAGTGAACCTTACTTTGCCCCAAGCGAAAAACAGCCTTGGGCAAAACCTCAAATCTGAAGATTGCGGTTAGATAAGTCTGCTCAATTACTGGAGCGGCTTAGATCTAAGCCTCGCCAACTACGCGGGGATATTTTCGTTTCCTCACGAAAATAAACCAGCCGCCTTTTTGTATTCATGACTACTGATTTGAGAAATCGTTTTTCATCAGCAAAATAATAAAAAAAATGTATTTATTGTAATTTAAAGAACTAGTATTAAAACCGGCATATTTTCAGATCTTTTACGAGTTTGAAGAATATGTAACATTCAACAACCACTTGGCCAGCGTGGTGACTTTAAGCAGGAATTTCTATGTTGACACTCTTGTCAAGTAATCTCTCTAGATTACTTGACAACATAGAGATTCCTGTGTCCTAGAAGTTGTACGTACCTCTATATAGGGGTATGTGTGTGTATGTAAGCCGTGTTGGCTAAGTGGGAGGACACTCGACTTTCATTCCGAAGGTCGTGGGTTCAAACCCCGCCACGCACCTCTGGATTTTTCTTCTTGAGAAATTTATGTGCGCTTTAAACACGTGCTTTAACGGTGAAGGCAAACATCGTGAGGAAACCGGTATGTTCTGAGAACTTTAAAAAAAGAGTTTGAAGGACATGTGACATTCACCAACCCGCACTTGGCCAGCGTGGTGAATTAAGGCCTAATCTCTCTCGTCAAGAGAGAAGTCCCTGTGTCCCAGCAGTGGGAACGTTAATAGGGTGATGATGATGATGTGTATGTATTGCGTAATTAAAAAGAAAACTATAAAAAGAATACACGACGCGTGTATTTTTGTTTGGTATAAAATATTTTTTTCGACAAAACGGGCTTCTATATCGAAAAATCTAAATACTGGTCTTGAGCTCACCTTTCGAACCTCTTCAGCTTGATAAACCAATTTGAAACACACTGTTTATAAGACAACAAGATGGTCCGATCAAGTGAAGGCCTCTTCCTCATCTAAATTCTGCTCGGTTGTCCGGGACGCCATGGATAGGCACCGTTGGAGGCAGATTATTAAATCCAGGTGCACCACAGCACCGTTGTCCACAACCTGTGATGACCACAATCCTCAGCCATGAGGGAACGACCCCAGAGAGAGAGAGTTTATAAGAGCTCTAAATCTCTAATTAAATGCCTCGTTAATCAATGGCCTGTTGACAAATGACCATAACACACAAATTCATTCATTTTTATCATAACTTCGATAAAGTCCAAAACAAGTTCTAAATTATTTCAGCAAACCGTGCTAAGTATCTATACCGTCTGAAGCATTCCCTGAAATCGCACTAGAAAATGAAATGAGACCTCCAAAACACACCTGCTTAATACACTGCCTGTCAGCTGTCAAACATCACGACATTAAGGTCGCAGCACAATGCCGGCTACGACTGCGAAATTACGGGCACCTGCGGCCCATGCACGTACTGCAAGCGCCTGACTCGGCAGGTTCTTCGATAGTGTGTGCATGCTTTAATCTAGGTATGGTTTGCAGAAAAAGTTTTTTGATTATAGAAATATTTTTACAAAAGTAGGTAATTGTATTTGCATTTTTGAATCACTTACATTTTTGACACACAGTCATAATGGAAATTGGTTACATTTTATTTTTGCCCGTATCTTTCAAAGTATAAAGCACATTTTTGCCACTGTTAAATGTTACACACTTAAATGTTTAAAACTGTTAGCTGATAAAGCCTTGGTAAAAATCACAAAAAGATTTAACTAACTTGTCAAAGTCATAAATAACTATGACTTTGACAAGTTAGTTAAATCTTTTTGTGATTTTTACCAAGGCTTTATCAGCTAACAGTTTTAAACATTTAAGAACAAGTAATGAGGTAAGTTGGTTTTCTGATAACATTTGAATCACGTTCTATTGATTAATGAGCAACTTGGAATAAAATTAACGTGAAGTAAAATTTGCGATGGTAAATATTAATAAATATTGCTGGACAATTCACACAACAAAATTTAGCCCCGTGGTAAGCTCTAAGCTTGAGTTACGGGTACTAGAAACTGATATATTTGATAAACAAACATGATATCGATATTTTGTACAAATAATATAATAGTTCCTATATAGGAACTATCTTACTTGCTAAGAAAATCAAAAGAATGTTAGGTATTTAATATAATCAGGAAATAAAGAACTTATTCTGCTGTCGTTACAGCCCCATTGTCTCTGGCGACGAGTGCAGCGTCTAATTGATTCCGGCGCATTGAGGGCCCGGCGCGATGACGCCCGATTATTGCTAATGTTCAGTGATCGCTTATTGGAAAATGTGCTCTGGCCTTTATTTATACGATTAATTGGCAAACGGTTTATTTCGAATTAATTGAATAGGTATAACTCGTTTTATATTTTCTTGTAAGGAATTGTAATATTATTTTTGAACTTTGTACAAAATTACATGATGATAATACAACTTTAATATATACTACAAGTACAAAAGTTTACTTATAAGTATAACTTTTTATCCCTTAACTTAAAAACAAGCGGTGAAGGCGTTTAAGTTATTCAAAATGTACCGACCTTAATACACCTAGAAGCAAAAAGGTTCACGGAGAAAATAATAATGAACCTTAGAAGACGCTCTTTTCATTGTTGATCTAATTATTAATTGGACTCTCAAATTGGATTTCCACTGCTGGACATAGGCCTCCCTCAAAGATCTTCATTTATTTCGGTCGGAAGCGGCCTGCATCCACCATGAACCCAAGCGGGTTCATTGTGGATGCAGGTCGCTTAGTAGGTGAACGTTCTACGCTGCGCTTGCCGATTCGTAGCCTCCAGTCGAGAACTTTTAAGCTCCAACGGCCATCCATTCTACGCCTGCTTATATAGGCTATGTTAGTGACCCGCGTTCCTCTACGTATCTCCTCTATTTCTAATTCGATCTCATAGAGAAACCCCGAGCATTGCCCTATCCATAGTTAGTAGTAGTTAATTTCTTCATCACCACAGGTTTGCTGTAAGAAAACTCTTATAGGGTTAAGCTCGACTTTGTACATGACCATTGTTAATAAACCTTAATGTATAATTTTTGTGTACAATAAAGAATTTATAAATTTATGAATTCGCTATTTAAGAGACATTTAGTGAAGCACTACGTTTCGGCTCCATAAGTCATAACATAGCTACACGCGCTGGTAAAGACTTTCGTCATCAGGCACTGAGGTATATCGGACGACAAGACTCTGTCCATTTACAAACCCATATCTGTCACAAGCAAGTATCACCCTTATAATAATACAAACAGAAGTAATACAGAACAGAGCACATGAACACTCTAAATACCTCTATGCCAGCAGGTGGCGCCCTCACCGCAGGTATAATAAACTAAACCACCCGCGGACTGCAATTGAACTAAGGATATTGTCGCTGTATTAATTATATTAATGGATAATTTGCAATAAGGGTGTTGACACTTGTTGCAAATTCATGTAACATACATTTAACACATTTAAGACGGTTTTTATAAACCTAGTAATAATACAATAATATAAATAATACAATAAATCCGAAAAATCGTTGAAGTATAAATGTTATGTATTGTATATTATTTGTTCAACCATTCCAAGCCATTCACATTATCTACCAATTTTTAAACACCTTGTATAAATTAATGCAAGTCGTGTATGCTCCCACTTAGCCAATACCGCTTTTACACAAATAACAGCATAAAATCATCAAAATACTCAATACGACAATTAGCTTTTTGCTTTCTTAGATTTGGTTTTGAAATATTAGTAATTTTCGTCTCTTTGATAAATACATCACATAAATTTGCAATTTGTGTCCTTTTTCTGATTTTTTCTTGTTTTAGATGTGTGTAATTATAACGATTGATTCGGCTGTGCCATCATAAAAGACTTCCTCCCACGGAGAAAACACAGCACAGACAGGCATGACCATCATGTCAAGTATTTTTCGGTGAACGAGGTCCACCAGTTCTATACGAGCACATTAAGAGCCTCGATCGGAACCAGATCTATACAAGTAAATTAATAGCCACGATCGGAACCAGTTCCGTACAAGTAATTTAAAAGCCTCGTATGGAACCAGTTCTGAAACTCCGGTTCTGTAGACGGCCAGAAGGGTACTCATAAGCTCAATACGACAATTTTATTGTCATGCTACACAGAAAAACCTCTTCAAGTTTTCAATTCAATTTTCTAGTCATAATGATAACAATGACAAAATAAATATACCCAACCATCACAACACCCCATGAGTGCATCAAAATACTAAAACATTATTATCTGAGCGTAAATCACAGGTAAACTGTAGATAATTTCATCGCTAAGCCCGCATTTCACACTCGACTCGGCAATTACCACTGATCTAGCTGATTAACATGCGTTGTTGGAGCGAGGTGGGTGGTGCTAGTGCTAGCGGGCAGCGGGCGAATTAGGGAAAATAAAAGATAAAGACAAAAAAATGTCTTATGTCATCAAACTAAAAGTAAAACCTTAGAGGTATTCTTTTGAGGTTTTCTACCTTCTAGGTCTTCATGCCCCATCTTAGACCACATCGTCATTTTACATCAGGTGAGATTGTGATCAAATGAAGGCTTATCTAGAATGAAAAAAATGGTGACGGATCAGATTATTTTGGTAAAGTATTGACGTTAAAATAATAATTAAAATATAGTAAATGAGGTAGGCAAAGTAGTAAGAGTATAAGAGAAAAAACACAAATAATAGATGCATTATCCTTTTCACAAAAACAGAAATGGAAATGGGCTGGACATTTGGCCCGCCAACCAGATAATAGATGGACGAAGAATGCCACTGCATGGTCCGGCCCAACAGGGAAGAGAGCCAGAGGCCGCCCTCAAGAAAGGTGGGCCGACGAAATAAAAAAGACTGCGGGAACACACTGGCTTGAAAAAGCCCAAGACAGAGACAAGTGGAAAAGCTTGGAGGAGGCCTTTACCCGAAAGGGGCCTTAACTTAATTTTATTCCTGCATATCTTTATAATTTAAGTATTTTTTATTCGAATGTTTAGTTAAGTTAAAGGAAAATAAAAGGCTTTTTATTTTTATTTTATTTTTAAATGAGGTAGGGAGGCCTTTGCCTTGCAGGGGGACACGACATGCTCATAAAAAAAAAATGACGTTAATCACTAGTTTTTTTATAGTCACATATATTTTTCATATTTCACGGTTTGGTTGCCGAGAAGAAATCGCTATCAGTAATAAGGCCGCCTATTATATTTGTAATTTATTTTGTATTTACTTTCCTTTTATTTGGTGTACAATAAAGTCGTGTTCATTGATTGATTGTTTTTCATTAAACTCTTCACAACACTGGATGTAAAATTTACAAAAGTATCTGAACTTAAGCCGTGGCAATACTTCCACTATCAAAACAATCTTTGGTGCTCACACTGACCGAATTACCAACTCTCACTGAGACCATTCAGGTACAGGTTCAACTTAATACCTAATTAATCTCTAGCACTTCAACCCCGCCCTGTACTTAACAGCAACTAACTGTCGGCTTGGTCACAGCGACGCGCCATCTTTCAGGTGCCTTGATTAATTCACAGTTGTTCTGAGCTATTGTGACGTCACTACTTCTAAGCTATGTGACGTCACTACTAAGCTGCTCTCATTTGCTGATGTTTAAGTAACAGATAGTTCCAGGTTGTTTGCGAATTGACTTGTTCAATAGTAAATGAGAATCTACATATGTATTGTCATCATGGCAGCAGGTACTTAGTTAAGAAACTTTAGGATTTTTTAGGCTTCTTTGTCAAATAATATAGAGGTCACACGGACTGTGACCTCTGTATTATTTCAGTAGTTCCAGTAATGGATCGAGTATGGAGGATATGAATGTCTTACGTTTATTGGGGTGTTATATTTCCAGCAGTGGACAATCTTTTGGTAACGACTGCTTCCGCATATTGAGAATGGGTGCTAATACTCGCCACATTTGAAAGGTTGGCGAGACACTACTGTACAACTTCCAGTGATTTTTCCTAGGCTACATCATATGGCTACAAACTGATTTTTAACGGACAAATTTTGACAACTATCAATTACCCCATTCTTACATTACAATTCTTTATAATACTAGCTGACCCCAGCAAACGTTGTTTTGGAAAATGAAAAATAGATGTTGGCCGATTCTCAGACATACTCAATATGTTCACAAAATGTCATGAGAATCGGCCAAGCCGCTTCGTAGGAGTACGGGAACGAAAACTGTGACACGAGAATTTTATTTATAAGAAGATAGAATTTTATATATAGAAAGCCGTGTTGGCTAAGTGGGAGGACACTCGACTTTCATTCCGAAGGTCGTGGGTTCAAACCCCGCCACGCACCTCTGGATTTTTCTTCTTGAGAAATTTATGTGCGCTTTATACACGTGCTTTAACGGTGAAGGCAAACATCGTGAGGAAACCGGCATGTTCTGAGAACTTTAAAAGAGTTTGAAGGACATGTGACATTCACCAACCCGCACTTGGCCAGCGTGGTGAATTAAGGCCTAATCTCTCTCGTCAAGAGAGAAGTCCCTGTGTCCCAGCAGTGGGAACGCTAATAGGGTGCTGATGATGATGATGATGAAGAAGATAGAAATAGAAATACATTTATTTGGTAAATAAAACACAAAAGACAGCCATATACAGACACAAAGTCAAAACTATTATTTCCTTAGAAGCACAGGGCATACATGGACAGGTCACCTTAAAATTAATAAAACTAAATTGTTTATACAAAAATTATCAAGGAAATAACATTGTCTTGACAGTTCGCTTCAATGCTTTATACTGAGTTGAGAAGCGAATAGAACAACAAATCTTTATCATTTTTTACAATTCATTTGGTTCTTATTTATAGGTACTAAAATACAACTTCAACAACAACACCTGTATTCATAAGTCTTAAAAACATATACCTTGTAATACCTATAAAAAGGAAACAGAATAGCATACGTACAAAGATAATCATGGAATCGTCAGTCACGGCCGGCGCCGGCGCGGCGGCGCGGCGCGCGGCGTCTCCTTGCAGTGTGCAGTAGACGACCGATAAACTATAGCTGCTATGCTACCATGTACCAAAAAAGAGCACAGGAATATGCACAAAACTGCAGCGTAAGGCGTAATACATAATTTTATTTTATTTATTATATTTTTTATAATAATATGATTATTTTGTATTTTGTTATTGTTCTATTGTTCTCAGTTTGCGTCTATTATTAAGGTAGCATTTGTGTATTTGTATTAATTAACCGTATCTATGAATGTTTTAATGTATTAATGATTATCTTGTTTATAAAACTAAATAAACAAATAATTATGTTTAAGCTTCTATGAGCTAAGCTATTACTTTTTTAATATCATCAATAAAAATATTATTTATCTTGTGTTTAGGGCAACAAATAATACCCTGTCTCCTAGTCCGAGAGCCCGCCGCCTTCGCAATGGCCGAGCGGATCCCGTTTGAGCGGCCATAAATCTGTCAGCTGTCAAAGTAAGCCGCGTATCGAACGCCACAGCCGCCGCCGGTAAATTATGAACTACGTCGACCCGTTTGCATTTCAGTTTTATGCTCGTAATTGCATATAAATACTCACAGTATTTACATTGTTTCTGTTTATGCTGGGTTGTAAGTCGCAAAGGTTATGGGTAGTAATTTGCCAACGCAGTCAGTGAATTTTACTCGGATACTAAACATATACTTGTCTTGAAGTTTTTCTTAATCAATTTGTTATTTATTCAATGTTTTTGTACCTACATAATGTTTTTGTTAATTGTGTATTAATAATTTTAATTAAAGTAAATTTAATTGACTTTCCACGAAAAATTATGTTCTATCTAGCATACACATTTTGATTTTAATTCACATTAACTATCACACACAAAATACAATTTAAACATACCCTAACTTTTAACATATTATAGAAGCAATCCTTAATTACATACCTATTAAACCTTTGTGCACGTTTCAAGCGGAAGGCTTTCAACAAATCAAACAGGAAAACCATCAGTTAAAGAGAATAAGCGAGATCGCCACTCTGGCCGTGGCACGTGACCACAATTAATGGGACAGGTAAAGGTAAGGAAAGGAAATTGCGGTCGGCTCCTAAACTAACTTGGAATAAATTTCAAGATGGGGTTTTATTTATTGCATTGGTTGCAGTAAATACTTAGTCTTGTTATAAAATTTATTACATTATTTTCGTATTTTTAGTGTTTCCAGCAAAAGGAAAAAGAAACCCTTGTTAATACCCATTCAATCTCTACCAAGGAATGTTTGTGTTAAAGTTGTTTTTTTTTACTAAACAACTTTAAAAAAACTTGTTTTACTTTGTGAGTTTAGAACGGTTTTCTTAATCATCATCGGTTTCATTAATCATAAACTTTATGGTACACAAAGATAAATCGATCACGCAGAAGGAAGATGTACAAATGGCGGGCTTATCGATTTTAGCACTTTCTTCCAGGCAACCGTAGGATGTAAAAGAGAGAATTGGACATACAAATTGACAGGGTGTACTTACATTGATAGTTATTCTACTTTTATCTTATAATATAAAATTCACCTGTCACAATGTTAGTTACCATACTCCTCCGAAACGGCCTAACCGATTATTATGAAATTTTATATGCATATTCAGTAGGTCTGAGAACAGGCTACTATCCATTTTTCATTTTGCAAAACAACGTTTGATGGGGTCAGCTAGAACGAATGTATATAATAGCACTCAAACAAACAGTTTTCAGCTTTATATGCTACGGGATAGTGGGCAGACACCTTTAAAAGTAAACCTTTAAAGTGTAGATATTGTACTTCATACCTTATCTAGCAGCATTTGCATATCAAGTCACCGAAATCATTATATAGCTTACCCTGGGGCTACTTTGCCGCGGGATAATAGCCTTCCATGATAAATAGGCTATTTAACGGTGACATAATTTTTCAAATCGGTCTAGTAGTTCTTGAGATAAGCGCGTTTATACAAACAATACAATACAGAAACACTTAATTGTACGAGTATACAACACTGGAAAAAAACACGTCATAAAAAATTGGTAAAATTTACGGCCTTTTCGCTAAAAAGCGATGTCTTCCAGGCAACCTTAGGATGGAAAATACTTTAATAGAAAGGAGGCAAGGATGTACAATATCTCCGGACATATCAAACAGCATCACCTAACCCCAAACTAAGCAGCGCTGGTACTATGGGTGCTAGGTCACACCCAAACCTGAAACCAGAAGTTGTAGAAAGTACAAAATCTGGTCCCCTGGCGGGAATCGAACCCTCTTGCGTCTCGGGCGAACCTTCGCCCACCGGGCCACAGAGGTCGTCAATATTACAAAAAAATCAGTTCAAACAATTATCATAGATTTTGTAACAATCTGTAGACTTAACATAAATTCTCCATACTTCAACCTTTTGGAAACAAACTGTGACTCGGCCATTTTCTTCCTAACAAGGACAGACCCTGATGATTTATAGGTTCTCGTTGATTGAGGGTCATTGAGATCCACTTACGTTTGTTCTTCCGTTAATTGACTTTACGATGCTGACGTCAGCGGATTCCTGATCCGGGAGTGACAAAGATGGATTTTACAAGGGGAAGGTTTAGTTGGGAAAGTGTTGTGTAAATAATTGAAAGTTGAAGACTGCTTCAGTGGCGCGGTGGGTGAGGGTCCGCTTGCGACGCAAGAGGTAGGGTTCGATTCCCGCCGAGGGTGAAAGTGTTTGTATGTTCTGCAAGCACGATCTCCTTGGTCTGGGTGTGTAATATGTATAGTAAAAATATCTATATATGTATGACTATTATATTAAGTATATCAGATATCTAGTACCCGTAACACAAGCTTAGAGCTTACCACGGGGCTAGATGTTGTTGTGTGAAATGTCTGGAAATATTTATTTAATTATTTATTTTAAAGTTTAATGTTTTCTTCCTGTTTTTATGGTTTTGCGATTATCTTTGAAGCCGTAGTACTTTTTTTATGGACGAAAGATCTATATTTGTCTACAATCTAGATGTGGATAAGGTTGGCTCACAAAGATCAAGAAGGCTGTTGTTGTTGTTGTCACTTTTGACTTTATGATACTCATGTTGGAGAATGGATGGTAAAGATCTAGAAGGTAGGTACTTATTCACTCTTGACTTGAAGATACTTTTGGAGGTTTTGTCTGTTCACGTCCGTAAGTGGTAACCCTCTGAATCCTTACACGTGACCTCCGGGTGGTGCTAAGAACAGTCTCTGGTGGGAGGCTTCGGCCGCGGCTTGTCACCACCCTCCGGGCTGGGCCAGTGCGTGAAGCGATTTTTTCGTGTTTCGTAATGTGGTCCGGAGAAGCCATCTTCTAGGCCTCAGAATGGTAATTAAATAAATCGTCATGCGTCTGCTTGATAAACTAATAATTTACTTTGCACAACTTTTTAACATTTTATCTCTTAGCATAAAACTTAAAATGTCTTTCATTTTAAGTTTCATCATTTTCATCATGATCATTCATATAAATAGCATCCGACCGAGACCACTGTCAATGTCTTATCGTGTCATTGATGTCGCACATAAAGGCTTACGCCTAGACTTCAAATAGTTTTAGTCAGTTTTACCCTAGTGCGAAAAACCAGGCTTATGATGATGATGGAGAGAAATACTCGCTACTGTCGGAACAGCCCGAGGCCGTATAAATAGCATTTCGTTGACCGTTGCAAACTCAATCTCCCACATTTACATGGCGCCCGATGGACCGAGCACTAACGAAATTATTCAAAGTTTGCCTTTGACTTTTTATGAGCACAATTTTGACGGTTTTTGGGTTCTCTGAGCCTGTGTTTGGTGTATCGTCGATAGTAGGGTGATAGGAGGTGAAGCCACTAGGCAGGATGACTATATAAAAATTTGTTTGCTAGTCCGTCCAAAAAAATTTAACACCTATCTTTTACTTTTTAAAATTAAAAAGAAAACGCCAAGATATGGAGCATAAACAGTTCTAGATTGGGGGCTTGTGTTGTACTAATTCGGTACAAATTACAGGATAGTAACGGTTACTCGGACTTCAATTGGTACGGCGCATATTTTGCCAATAGCGTTTTTCCGCATCGTTTTGTTTTTGATATACTTACGTATAATTTCCCATTTCTCACTTTTGTCTATAGCATGTTAATCATGATATATTTTTTTCAAATTCTCTGTATCATATTGATTGTCAATGTATCATCTGATCTATTCCGAAAATCCTTAAAAAATGGCTAAGTCGTATAAGTAGCGCAACAATGATTGAAAATCTATAATACACTTTAAAATATTAAAGGTTATACAAAGTTTATTCATTAATAATATAACTTTTTGATATAAGCACGTTGTGAATATACGATAAAAACAAAAATCATGTTTTTTTTTTAAATTAATGTTTGTCTGTCAGTTTAATCGGGCTACGAGTATGCTCTGATACAGCAGATTTTGATGTTATATCAGATAATAAATAAATAAATATTTCCGGACAATCCACACAACAACATCTAGCCCCGTGGTAAGCTCTTAGTGTTACGGGTACTAAACATCTGATATAGGTACTTAATATAATATAGAGGTATGTACATACATAGATATTTTTATTGTACAATATTAAACACCCAGACCAAGGAGAGAGTGCTTGCAGAACATACAAACACTTGACCCCTCGGCGGGAATCGAACCCGCTACCTCTTGCACCGCAAGCGGACTCTCGCCCGAGGCAGTGCAGATTGCAGATATTTTAATGTTTTACAAGACCATCTTAATAATCATATCGCACATTATCTCTCCAGACATATTACGCTTTCCTACATTCACACAGCATCACAGATTGGATAAGCCCTCATCAAGACGATACGAGCCATATATTTCGTAAAAGTTAAACAAAGACATCCAACTCCACGCGAGTCGGAATCAGCTCAGAGCAAACAGACGGAAACTCTTTAAAGTCGAACTACGTAAGCCTTCATGCGCCTTCGGCTTCGCTGTGAGATTCTGTAGACAGCTCCGTTTGTTCAACGAAAGCGTTTGGGGTTTTGGAAAAACAAAAGTTTGGAAAGAGAAAACAATATATGGAGCAGTATATGAAAAAAATAAAAATGTTTAATCTCTCATAATGAATTAACGTTAAGCTTTTCTAATTCCTAACTGCAACACAGGACAAACCCTTAACAAAACGATACGAGCCATACATTAGACTGTAGACAAGTTATTTTGTACCAACAGCGATAGCTTTATAGTTTTTTTGTATTTGTGTTCTTTTAGGAAAAAATATACCATAAGTATCTTACAATGTATATTACGCACGAAACAGTGTCACATTGTTTTTTGGAGGAATTAATTTTTGTGGCCCATAACGCTGTAAGCGACATCGAATCGCTGGAGTCAAAACGTTTGATAATTATTTATGTGTAAGACCTTGTATTTGCTTCAAAATTCACTGTTTAACTAAAAAATCTCAAATACAAGAGTATTTGATCGCATTGTAAAATTATAATCTTTTTAAAATGTATCTACTTTAGATTTTCTTCTCTTGATTCTAATAAATGATTATCTGTTTTATGAATTACCTTATTATTTCGTTATAACTTCGCTTCAACCGTCCTTTGTCTACTGTCCCTCACAGCTCCGAGATATATCGGTTTTGTTTCAAAGTCGCCGATCGCTCCTTCATTTTCAGGATAATGAAAGTCTGGAAGTTGCGGAACTCGGAGGCGTGGAATTAAGTGACATGTAAATTATTGGGAGTCCTTTCATAAGATTTTATAAAGAGTTTGACACAGTTTCTTTTTAGGCCGATCCAAGGATGTCTTTAATTTTTGAGGTTTTTTAGGGAATAAATTCCTTAACCAATGTGTATGGATGATCTATTATTCTGAAACTTTTGGCTTTGCAAATACTACCACTACTAAATATAAATCTTCTTCAAAAACTTTCTGTTATTTTGGTTAGAAGTTGTCGAAATCCAACGTTAACCGCGCCTTTACTAAATCTTAATCATTATCATTTATTTGTTATTTGTGTACAAAGGTTACATTGATAATATTCCCAGTCATGAGTCCCGTTGGTACAATACAACATTAACTTCCTATATCATTTATTACAAAAATAACTTTTTATAAACCATGTTAGGGATGGCAACGGTTACATATATAAAATACCATAGAGCTTCTTACTATCAGTCACTAAACAGAGCACCAAAAATATTTTTTTTGACAACAAGCAAATGAAGTTGTATAGCATAATTAACAGATGGAGCATATATGATATAATGGAGAATCGGCCCTTCATATAAGGTGGATACCTTCATTTTGTGGTATAACATGACAATCGCAGACATTGATAAGCGAATCTCACATTTCTTTACCATTTCTTTTTGTAAAACGTGTCTTGACTGCAATCACCTTGTCTCTCGACCATCTGTACCCCACGGGGGGTCTTTGGTCATAGGGGGTCGGAAATTACCCCCCTTCAGTAAGGTCCCTCAATTTACTTAGCTTTTTCGGACATGTGGCTAAATGGTTTGTACAACGTGGTTTGAATTCGTGTGTCTTTTTGTGACAAGTACCGATTCATTTTCTTTTATTCGCTTTACGTGAGACAAAATGGGGTGGTGATATAATCAAGTACCGAATAGCTATTGCAATTGGTTTAAATTTATTAAGATATGTCGAAACAATGCATGCGCCAAGTTTTACCGTGATTATAATATCGGGAAACTCAAAAACTGTTTAATCATAATAAATATCCCGTTGTCCTTAATAATGTTGATATCCATTATAGCTCCAAAAGTAATTTAGTTTATATTTTGATTTAATTATGACTTTATAGATTTACCATACATTAATTTTTTATGCGCATGAATCCATGTTTCTGCTTCACTATATAACAATATACCTTTATAACCTACATACAGTTTGCTTAACATCAATATATTTGCCAGAAAATACTTAGGATTTTAATAAACGTCATGAATTTATATTTTCTTTAGCTAATAAAAAAAGAACCTAATAAAAAAGTTTATACGATGAAGTAATAAATACATAACAAAACCAATAGGGTACTAATGCGAAAGCTGGTTAATAAAAGGACTAGACGAACGTATTTACAGATTTCATGACAGAATATATCTTCGAGACTGGCGAAGCTAAATAAAAGCTTGAACATTTTCAATTCCAGAATTTAACCCCAAAATTTCTTTCACATTATTTCTTCCAACAGTCCAATAAGCCCCGGCGTCCCACCAGGGGGCTGAAGGCTCATTACGAGGCGAAATAGTTGTCAACACTAATTGCTGAAGGGTGTCCAACACACTCACGTTGGTCTGGTAATGAGGACTAGCGAATTGTAGGAAAAAAATGAAATATAAGCAAAAGTACCAAATCCTATTAATGTTATAAACGCGAAAGTTTGTAAGGATGTAACTTTGGAATCAATTTCGATGAACATTCACAATATTTTTTATATTTATTCATCATAACACTTTTACATTGCCATTACAGTTTGTCAACAATGCAACAATGGAACATACATAAAAATATTATAGATCTATCTCACCTAAAAAAAATTAGGACAAAAATATACCTAATTCAGCATTTCTCAATTCACAAACTCCAAATAAATATCGATGGAACATCCTACAAGATTAAAATAACTCATGGACGGAACATAAACGTAAAACACTTTTATTTCGCGCGGAACCTTTTGAATCCCAAGTGGTAACATTATTCATAGAATCCTGATCTGTTATATTAACGGTTTTGGTAACTTTTACGACTTACTTACGGAAGTACCTAGGTATGAAAAGGTTATATCCTAAAGGAATATCCTAAATATACTCAAGAAAGCCATATTGGCTAAGTGGGAGTACACTTGACTTTCATTCAAAAGGTCATGGGCTCAAACCACGCCACACACCTCTGCATTATTCTTCTTGAAAAATGTACCTACGTGCACTTTAAACACGTGTTTTAACGGGAAAAAGTTTAAAGGTGACATTCACTAACCCGCACTTGGCCAGCGTGGTAAATAAAGGCCTAAACTTTCTCGCCAAGAGAGAAGTCCCTGTGTCCCAGCAGTGGGAACGTTAATAGGCTGCCGCCCGCCCACCACTACTACATTCCATATTTATGTACCTACATGTAGAGGTATAATGTTCTTATATGCAGCAGCAAAATCATCAGATAACTTGGACTGCTGATAATTACTCTAATTATGTTAAAAAAACATGAATGGATTAGCATTGACATTAGCACAACAAAACCGATATCAGGTACCAGGTTAGCAGAAACGATGAAGAGGTGCGTAAATCGAGTCAAGATTACGGGTCAAGGTTTTGAATAACCGATCTCTGTCTGATGGTGCGGCTACATTAGCGGTCTACGGCGAATAGGTATTTATTTCACGCGATGTCAAACGAGTGTGGCCGGGTACATCGTTGCAACGCGAAGTATTCGGGCGAAGACGATGTTTGGTATGAGCGTGGTCACAACTACATACGTAACTTTAGAATCGTGTACCACGCTTAAGCTGTGTTGCTGTTGTAAAATATATATAGAAAAGTTACAAATATTATTAAAGAACTATTTAATTGTTACCTTATTTTTAATAAGTGACTCATACAAAGTGAGAAAAATTTATTTTGTTTATTAAAGTATATTCTGCCACTGTCTTTTTTGTTACTCTTGATCCTGTACATCTAAAGGTTGCCTGGAAGAGATCGCTCATAGCGATAAGGCCGCCCATTGTTCTCCAATATTATGATTTTATGCTAAGTCTATGTTTGTTTTTTGTGTGGTGTGCAATAAAGAGTTATCTATCTATCTGCCTTGCCAACTCTTGTAAAGAAATATTTAAAATGTCTTCAAAAAATATTTTAGATGTAGCTACCCGTAGTAGCATAATCACAATGTACTCAATTAACAAAACTATATCTTAAAAACGTATTTAATAAGTTTTTAATTAAGATTGATATTTTATTCTGTGGGCAGCTCAATAAATAAATAAACATAGCATATAGTATTCGCCCTCTGATGTAGCCGTACCATGACATATAATATACTTAAGGATATCTTAAAATTAGCGACATTATGTATTATTATCATTATTATTATTTAGCCTGCACTGTCCCACTCAACGCGGTGTCAGGCCATGCGCTCAGGTGAGAGTCCAGCATTTGACATTATGTACCTCTATATTTCAATTAAATCCGTCCACGTTGATCTTGTGACAGGTCCATGATATGGTAAATATCAATAACTCCTCCACATCATAATATGCAAACCCTTGCCCGCTAAGCACACAAGCTAATCACAACAGGCTGTATCTCGGCAAACAGCAGACGTCAATAGGTCGCTCGGCAATCACTCAGCCAGTATCGCCGGTTCACGCTTTGTTTGCGTTGCTCTTATCAGCGCAGCTCAAACACGCCGCTCCAAGCGAGTTTACATTCATCGATAGTTAGCTAGCAGTTTTCATATTTTCCAGAATTGAGGGCCAACTTGAGGAAAAGGCACGGTTTTAGCAATGTCTGGTATTTGAAAGCAGTGCTTAGAGTTTTCTACTTTAACTGAGGACTTATTTATGTGACGAAATAGGGTGAATAGCAATCATTTTGAAAATATATCTACTCACTATAAGCATATCAACTATAAACACATTTTCTAAAGAGATAGGTATGTATATGACTTTTTAGACAAATTGACATTGACATTGATTGTGTCATCTGTTCCTATAGCTCAAGGTTCGAAGTAAGCTTGTAGCCAGTCACGGACGCCATCTAATAAAATATATAAGACTAGCTGTGCCCTGCGGTGCTACCCGCGTTATAGTGGATGAGGTACTCTTAACCAACAACATATTTATTTGAATAAAGAATAATATTATTATGTTGATACAACTTAAACAAATTATTTCGACCAAATTAGGTACCATAAAAACGGTTTTTGTGAGTTAATCTTAAAAGATAGACATATACTATCGCGGACTGTTTTTTAGATCATTAAAAGAGCTATTATTCTTTAATACATATTTTTTGTGTATCTTGAACCGTTTTCACGGCGCACGCAACGGAAGGCTTCAAAGATGAACAATTTCTCCCGTTTTTTACACATTTACCACTATATCTTTGCTCCTATTGGTCGTAGCGTGATGTTATATAGCCTATAGCCTTCCTCGATAACTGGACTATCCAACACAAAAAGAATTATTCAATTCGAACCAGTAGTTTCGGAGATTAGCGCGTTCAAACAAACAAACAAACAAACAAACTCTTCAGCTTTATATATTAGTATAGATAAATCAGATCAAGACATTTCACATTGATACCAGCTGAGTCTAGTTAAAATTAGTAGAAAATCACCACATCTACAATTCCGTACTCTGAGTCCTGAAACAACAGTGAGCCCTGATTAATAGCGCCACGCACCGGCCAAATGAATGCTGTTTAGAATCCAGATGTACTCCCACGGTAAATCCTACCTGGACTGCAGTTTGTAGAACGATGCAATTTTTAGTAGATTTCGACGGGATTTTGTGCGGCTTTTACTGGGATTGGGTTTGGGAGTTTTCATTCGTATGTAGTGGTTATAGTGAATTATTATTATGACTAATTGATTTAATTAACTTATTTATCCAAAAATAATATTTTATAGCTAGGATGGGCAATGTTCGAGAAATATCTAGTTCAGGTACCATTAACGTGACTCGTCTCCAACACCGATCTCACACAACCTCAAATCTACTATTCGTGCAAAGACATCTATGACTTCTTGGATACAGTTTTTTAGTAAAACACTCAAATAAAGGTAAAACATAGTTTACCGAATCATCTAGTCTTCAATTCATAAGCACCCCTATATTCGTTCCCTCTGACGGGACGTAAGCACTTCTCTCTTGACGAGAGAGATAGGCCTTCATTCATTCACCACGCTCGCCATGTGCGTATTGGTGAATAGTAGTTTTAAATACCTACTTTGTTTTCTAAGATAAGATACGACAGGAATCTCAATTCACTAGCGTAATGACCCAGTACTTATCAGCGATAATGAGATAATTCCTCGCAGGTCCTTTGTGTTTCGTTCCTGGCACCCTGTCATCTGATTTATTGCTATTGACGCCCGTATCTATTATTGGTAATGGCAGACGTATTGTTATATTGAGGATATTATAAGGTGCAAATTCAGATAGGTAATAAAATAGAGCAATATTTCTGGATAATCCACACATCAACATTTAGCCCCGTTGTAAGCTTTAAGCTTGAGGTATCTGATGATTTAGGTACTAAATTACAAAATATAATTTTGACCTATTTTTATAGAAATTTAGCTTAGGTATTTAAAAACGTTGTTTGGAAACTGATAAAGTTTTGAACATATTATATGAATAATCTTATATAATGTTATGGGTTTTACAAGATTTAAATATTAAATTCAAGAAAGCCAACAAATAAATTAAATTTTAGTGACCTAGTAAAACAAAAATAATACATAAGCTTAGTTTTATTTAATTATCATGATATAATTTAAAGAGTAGGAAATTAATTGAAGTTGGTATCTAATCTTAATTTGAACTAGAATAAAGACTATATTATTAAATATACTAGCTGACCCCAACATGAAAAATTGATAATAGCCGATTTTCAGACCTACACAATATGCTCCCAAAACTTTATGAGAATCGGTCAAGCCGTTATAAGTAATGTGCATATTTTTTTATTTAAAGTTGACCATTGTTGGCTACCATTGTTAAAGCCATCAATTTACAAAGGTCAAAGTCAAAGGCAAAACGTTTATTTCCTTAGAAGCACATAGCCTACATGGACAGGTCAACTTAAAATTAATAAAACTAAATTGCTTAAATAACAAATATCAAGGAAATATCATTGTCTTGACAGTTCGCTTCAATGTTTTATACTGAGTTGAGAAGCGAATAGAACAACACAGCTTTATCAGTTATTACAATTTTGTAGTTATTACAATTTTGGAGTTCTTATTTATAGGTAACTATTTAAGTTTAACATTTACAATAAAAAAATGTTTGTCTAACTTGTCTAAGTTTGTGGTAACTTATTACTTACTTATGTACTCTGCATAAGCAAACTCGGGGCACCGCTGGCTCAAATAAATGTCTAACTGAAACAGTCGATCAGAAAGCCATTCTAAACCCAATGCCCCAGCATAGGAGCTGCACTTCCCACAAATTGAGTTACAAAACGTTTCTTTCCGAGAGCCTCTCAAACTTCCACAAAGGAACGCTTTTTGTACCTACAAGTAAATAATGGAACTCTTGGGTAAGTGGCGCGGGACGCAAGATTGCCATGTTACGCTTTGCTGGACCAATCTTCAAAATTGTTTGTGCATTGCCTATATTTTGGGAGCATTGCTAAGGAAGAGATTATATAACGAACTAGTGGTGCCTTACGGTGATTCCCGCGTTATAATGGATTTTTCCGCGGAATGCCATATTCCCGAGGTAAAAAGTAGCCTATGTCCTATCTCAGGGTCTAGAAAATCTGTGTACGTAATTTCATTAACAGTTCAGAAGTTTTTGCGTGAAATGGGAAAAGACGGACTGAGTTACTTTCGCATTAATAATATCATATATCAGGATATTAGTATGGATTTGTGCAAAAACTTCAATTACTTAATGCTATTAAACTATAAACTGTATTCATCTCTCTTTCTTCATGTCACATACTTAATAGATTTTAAAGATAAAGATTAAGAAAACTTTATTGTTCAATTGCTACATAGACATCTTACAAAGTAAAAAAAATAGTATCAACAATCATTATCCGCTAAATTAATTAGGTACCTCATAGATTTAACGAGTACATCACCCATCTTCGATTCGATGATGAATTATCATGGTACTTACAAGAACAATGGAAAACTTTACCACAACGCTCGGAAATCTCAACCGTGTCTCCCAACAAACTGGATGAATCTTAGGATGAACGTGGACAAGTCATGTCGAAAGCGAGTGTCATGTCTTATGTCAATATTTTGCCCGCTTCTGTTATTGCTGATGAAACGGTTCACGAAGTTGTTGACGCTTATGAATACCTGGGGTAGATGGTGAATCGCCAAAGTCAAACGTTTTTTTTAGGCTCATAAAGACAAAGAAAACTCTCTCTATTTAGCCGTGAAATGTCAACTGACGTTATGAATCACTGATCGGTCAAATTTAAAACACTGCATTTTTGGTTCGCGTCGAAAGGGTGGAATAACGCAGAAATGTGAGTTTCGGTTCATTTATGGTGCGGGTTCCAACTCAACATCTGTCGACGTTCCTGAATGAGCAGTTTTGGCCGCAAGGGGTCAAGTTTCGACGGTTCATCGGTCGCCTACACTGCCAGGCGACACCGCCGTAACAGATGATCCACGATGCTGACACTTTAGTTAAGTTTAAGAGATTTATAGTAAGGTATATGTTTAAATGGGCCTTAGATGCCTGGAAATAATGATTTATAATTGTTATTATTATTATTAAAAGCAAAACTTGAAGACACCAAAATTGTTTTATGAATCATTAAAATCAGTTTAAAACCGACGAAGTAAGGCCCGTACATTTTGGATTACATGAAATTTTATATCTGTTTAAAATCTTTTGGCCTCGTTTTAAAACAGTTTTATAACTAGAATATAGATACAAACTTACAGTAAACAGGGCCCAAAATGAGTTTCGTTTTCCACCTTCGGCCATATCTCCCGATCAGCGCTCATGAAGACACATGACCCAAGATATAATGACCCCATCGTCTGCCAGACGTTATTTCATATTAGACCGTATCCTGGACGCACATTAACCAGACAAATGGCTTTCATTACAGCTGTAACGGTTAAATGGAATCGTTTATCGTTGTGTATATGTTTTGACTGTGTGGATGTGATTTTATTTAGAGATTCATCATAAGTATCTCACACACACACACACACACAGCACACAGACGACGAACACACACTCACAGTAGACGAAGCCACTTGCGGCTAGAGATAGCTGGTGTGACTTCCGCCCAAAAATCAGTAACATGGGTACATTATGCAACAATTTTTTAAGAAAAACTCTTGTTCTCGGTGGGAATTGAATCCCCGTTAATGAGTATATTGAGTAAGCACGTTTTTCTATACCCTGGGTATTTTTTAGTTTATCTTATCAATGTTTATATCATTATCTTTTAAGCTTACTGTTTTTATTTGTATTGTTTTGTCCATATGTTTAATATCGATTTATATAGTTGCTACAGTTATATAAATGACTAGCTGTGCCCTGCGGTGCTACCCGCGTAATAATGGATGAAGTACTCTTAACCAACAACATATTTATTTGAATAAAGATTAATATTGTTGATACAACTTAAACAAATTATTTCGACCAAATTAGGTACCATAAAAACGGTTTTTGTGAGTTAATCTTAAAAGATAGACATATACTATCGCGGACTGTTTTTTAGATCATTTAAAGAGCTATTATTCTTTAATACATATTTTTTGTGTATCTGGAACCGTTTTCACGGCGCACGCAACGGAAGGCTTCAAAGATGAACAATTTCTCCCGTTTTTTACACATTTACCACTATATCTTTGCTCCTATTGGTCGTAGCGTGATGTTATATAGCCTATAGCCTTCCTCGATAACTGGACTATCCAACACAAAAAGAATTATTCGATTTGAACCAGTTGTTTCGGAGATTAGCGCGTTCAAACAAACAAACAAACAAACAAACAATCAAACAAACAAACTCTTCAGCTTTATAATATTAGTATAGATTCAACGAAATAACATATTGGAGAAATTGCATGCATTTATATCACACGTATAAAATAAAATAAATATATTTCCGGACAATTGACACACAACAACACCTAGCCCTGTGGTAAGCTCTAAGCTTTTGTTACGGGTACTAGACCTCTGATATCTATACTAAGTTTGTTTGTTTGTTTGTTTGTTTGTTTGAACGCGCTAATCTCCGAAACTACTGGTTCGAATTGAATAATTCTTTTTGTGTTGGATAGTCCAGTTATCGAGGAAGGCTATAGGCTATATAACATCACGCTACGACCAATAGGAGCAAAGATATAGTGGTAAATGTGTAAAAAACGGGAGAAATTGTTTATCTTTGAAGCCTTCCGTTGCGTGCGCCGTGAAAACGGTTCAAGATATACAAAAAATATGTATTAAATAATAATAGCTCTTTTAATGATCTAAAAAACAGTCCGCGATAGTATATGTCTATCTTTTAAGATTAATTCACAAAAACCGTTTTTATGGTACCTAATTTGGTCGAAATAATTTGTTTAAGTTGTATCAACATAATAATATTAATCTTTATTCAAATAAATATGTTGTTGGTTAAGAGTACTTCATCCATTATAACGCGGGTAGCACCGCAGGACACAGCTAGTACTTAATATAATAGACTTATCTATCTATATCAATAAAAATGAATTGTTGTTCGTTAGTCTGATTAAAACTCGAGAACGGCTGGGCCGATTGAGCTGATTTTGGTTTTAAAAGGTTTGTCGTAGTCCAGGGTAGGTCTTTAGACAAAGACCTACCCTGGACTGAGCCGGTGCCGGACCCGGTGAGCAAATAAGGAATAATAGCCGAAAACTTTTTTTACCCGTGCGACGCCGGGGCGGGCCGCTAGTTTAGATCTATTTTTTGAAACTTATTAAAAGTCAGACCAAGGAGAAAGTGCTTGTAGAACATACAAACATTTGGTCCCTCGGCGGGAATCGAACCTGCCATCTTGCGCCGCAAGCGGACCTTCGCCTACCATGAAGGAGGAGGTTTTGGAGTTGTTGTCTGTTATCCCTCTAAATCCTTACACGTGACCTCCGGGTGGTGCTAAGAACAGTCTCTGGTGGCAGGCTTCGGCCGCGGCTTGTCGCCACCCTCCGGGCTGGGCCAGTGCGTGAAGCGATTTTTTCGTGTTTCGTAATGTGGCCCGGAGAAGCCATCTACCTTCTTGGACTTCATGCTCCATCTTAGTCCACATCGTCACTTAACAAACATCAGGTGAGATTGTGGTCAAATAAAGGCTTATCTAGCACTAGCTGTGCCCTGCGGTGCTACCCGCGTAATAATGGATGAAGTACTCTTAACCAACAACATATTTATTTGAATAAAGATTAATATTGTTGATACAACTTAAACAAATTATTTCGACCAAATTAGGTACCATAAAAACGGTTTTTGTGAGTTAATCTTAAAAGATAGACATATACTATCGCGGACTGTTTTTTAGATCATTTAAAGAGCTATTATTCTTTAATACATATTTTTTGTGTATCTGGAACCGTTTTCACGGCGCACGCAACGGAAGGCTTCAAAGATGAACAATTTCTCCCGTTTTTTACACATTTACCACTATATCTTTGCTCCTATTGGTCATAGCGTGATGTTATATAGCCTATAGCCTTCCTCGATAACTGGACTATCCAACACAAAAAGAATTATTCGATTTGAACCAGTAGTTTCGGAGATTAGCGCGTTCAAACAAACAAACAAACAAACAAACAATCAAACAAACAAACTCTTCAGCTTTATAATATTAGTATAGATTTAAAAAACCGCGCCACTGAGGTAGTATATTGTGCATTCAACAGGGAGTAACCCTGCATTACTTAATCGTAGCCAACCCGACTTGATATAGCAGTAAGTTCCATCATTTATTTTATCCATTAAAGCTTAAGATCATTTTTCGATAGGATTAATGCAGTCCTCCAATGATTTTCCATTCTGTAGCCATCTTCCATTGTGCTATTGTTATCTTCGCGATGATGTATAGTTGTCCGCGACCATTAGTTGGGATTGCATTTGAACTTGCTTGGGGTAGCAAGTAGAGGGGTGTTGTAGCAGCTATAGAGCTCAACAACGCGTTTACGAGCTGACATAAAATAAAAAAGGTGTGTGTGCGATTCACACACGATAGAAGTGAAACTTCAGTAAATCGACAAAAGAATAAGAAGAATAAAAAAAAAATACTATGCAAAAAGATTTTGTTCGAGCGATCACCCATCCAAGTACTGGCGTCGCGCAAAGTTGCTTAACCTTGTTAGCGTTTAAGATTGGCTTACCCGACAGGTAAGCCAATCTTATTTCCATTTCCGTTGCATCCGGTTTCAATTCACAACGATTCTAAAGAAGTTTCACTTCAATAAAAAACAGTTATTTATTTGAGGGTATTAATTAATAGTCATTTATTGATAAGTGATAAAATTATACGTCTCAGTTACAGTTGGTTTTTAGTACTAACACAATTATGTCTTAACAAATACAAAATAAAAATGTTTAAATTTTAACCAATTCAAATAAAATAATTAATAATTAATTTCAGTATGTAGCCAAGGGATTAGATGGGAGCTTATTTAAAAGACTCTATTGTAGGTCTATCTGTCAGTAAACAGACTGTTTCTAATGTACAGTAATTGACTGTTGAAAATCTAGCTTACAAGAGCTAGATTTTATCATGGAAACATGAAATAATAAATTCAAAATGATTTATTATCAAAAAACAAAGTTATAAGTCCATACAAAAGCTATGCACTTTAACAACAAAGGCAGAATGTACGATTAAATTCGAACACCTAAGAAGCATCAGCGATTTTTCTTATTAGGCCATACCTACCTAGGACTGAGCTAAACTACTTCTAGAAGCTAGCTAGAAGTCAAAGTGAAGACGTTCTTTTAATTAGAAGCACAGAGCATACATGGACAGGTCAACTTACAGGTAATTTAAATAAAAACTAAATCTTATCAAGGTAATAACATTGTCTTAGCAGTTCGTTTCAATTATTTTACACTGTAGTGATGCTGAAGTGATTTCGGCTCTATTATTTAGCTATAGAGATTTATCTTAATATATATAAATCTCGTGTCATAATGTTTGTCCTCAATGGACTCCTAAACCACTTAACCGATTATAATAAAATTCGCACACCATGTGCAGTTCGATCCAACTTGAGAGATAGGATAGTTTAAATCTCAAAAGTCGCAATTTTAATTTATTGCTAATTATTTGTCTGTTATTATTTGACAGTCACAATTATCTGTTAACTCCAAATGATTCTAACAGATGTCGATATCTTTCGACTGGGTTGAGTAAGTAATCAGATGGCGCTGCTATCTAAATCTACGAACGTGTCATATTTATAAGCTGCATTTAAACAGCATAATTACCACGTGTTGTTGATGGCAAAACAACGTTTGCTGGGGTCAGCTAGTATGTATAATAAAATTCATACCAAAATGCTTGCCGTGCTCCAAATCTCCCCTCTCAGATATCAATGCCATGTCTCTCAGAGTAGATCGTGTGAGACGAATCGCGTGAATTGAGAGCGATGCCGAATTATGGACGGTGTGACGACGCATACTGAGATTGTTCCAGAAAGGTCTATGGAATTGCTTCTATAAGTATTGGTTGTTTGATATTTTATTGTTCTAGAGAATTCTATAAATGTCGCTGAAATATGCTTGATAATAACATAAATATAGGTATTTTGGTTAAGCTGTATTAATCAAAAAATAAAATAAAAAAATGGCAAGACCATCATAAAATAATAGACACCTGTTTTTTTTAACCCCTGACCTAAAAAGAGGCGTGTTATAAGTTTGACGTGTCTGTCTGTGTGTCTGTCTGTCTGCGACATCATATCTCCCGAACGGATGGAGCGATTTCAATTTAGTTTTTTTTTGTATGAAAAGACATGTTTCATAAAAATCGGTTGAGCCGTTTAAAAGTTATGGGGGTGTGAGTGGGGAAGGAAAACCGAAAATCTGCAAATATACTCGAGTTGGGTATCAAATGAAAGCGCATCGCGTGCACATTACTAAATATTATGGTGTTTTACTTTTAAGGAAATTAAGACATTGGAATCAAGGGTTTTTCTTAAATGTTAAATTTATATTCAAAATTTAATTGATATGTTCCATGAGCATCAAAGTTACGGGATGAGGGTTTGTATCATATACATTTAACATAAATCGCACGAATGCATTACGTCACGCGAAGCATCAATGCATATCGTCCTGATTTTATGTTTGCATGAAAAAAAATAGTGTTTATTTTAAGGCTTCCCGGGAATAAACTGAGACTTAACTGAGACTTAGTCGCCTGTCTTTATGTCCGTCTGTCAGCAGGCTATATCTCGTTATATGTAGAGAGTAAAAATTGTGAGCGATTCTGAGCTATAAGGTTCGGTGGACGGCGCGCTGACGAGGCGCCCAAATGAAAAAGTGTTAGCTCTTCTAAATTTCGATTTATTCTGTCCAATAGGTACCACGTTACAAATGATATAAGCATAATATCTATCTAAGTTAAGATACATCGTATAGGTGTAGAGGCATCATCACAACATAAAATAGAAAATCATTTATTTCCATTGTTTGGTTTTACAAATCTTAGAAACCTAGCGATTTCATAAGGCCTTTACTATACTGAAACGCTACGCTTCGGATCCTTAGGTCATAAATGGCAACACACCCAGCTCTGATTAAAGACACTCCTATTAAGATACACGAGTATTTATAGTACCGACAGCCATTTTATTTTTATTTGAGAAAACTAAAAATCAACCGGTTATCAAGCTATTTTATATAATTTAAATTTAAAAAATAAAATGTATTGCAATATGAAAATGATTGAAGTATTCTAAGATTTGTAAAACCAAACAATGGAAATAAATTATTTAAGTTTCTTTTTTTTTATTTTTTTATGATCGATAAGCCTTTATTTGACCACAAACTCACCTGATGTAAAGTAACGATGTGGTCTAAGATGGGACATGAAGACCTGGAAGGTGGCTTCTCCGGGCCACATTACGAAACACGAAAAAATCGCTTCACGTACTGGCCCAGCCCGGAGGGTGGTGACAAGCCGCGGCCGAAGCCACCACCAGAGACTGTTCTTAGCACCACCCGGAGGTCACGTGTAGGATTCAGAGGGTTACCACTTACGGACGTGAACAGACAAAACCTCCAAAGTTCCTCCTCCTAGTTCCTTTTAGCTATCTTGTAATAATTCTATTAAGTTTTTAAATAAGCCAAGAAGAGTAGGGACATCGAGGTCTATATGGGTTTGTAATGATAAAAAAATCTACTTGAATGATTATGTGAAAACGATAGAGCGCTAGCTCAAAAAAAATCTTTATCTTAAGGTTAGTTCTTTCACGGTTGTATTAATTATAATAAACAATAAACCAATTCGCTGCTCCACTAAGCCTAACAAGACAGTAATCCATTATCAGCATCTGTATCAATGTGCCCTCATTAGAGAGTAAGTGTTCAGCAAATATTGGAGCTTCGGCCAATTGTTCGACAAATGGAGTGGTCATCCGGTAAACACTCATTAGACGATTAATTGTGGTGTTGACTGAACACTCCATGACGAGTGTAGGTACGCTGATTGAAAGGAGTCGTGCTTCTGTTTCTGATAGGCAATAAGTGCTGGATGAGTGTCCTGGGAGTTTCTTGGAGGTATTCCATATTCTACACATGCTATCTCAACCTATTTTTCAAATCAACCTAAAATGTTATTCCTGAACCTATGACGGTACTGCATGTTTTCTCAACTTAACTCGAATAGTCAAAGTCAAAGTCAAAACGTTTATTTCCTTAGAAGCACATAGCCTACATGGACAGGTCAACTTAAAATTAATAAAACTAAATTGCTTAAATAACAAATATCAAGGAAATAACATTGTCTTGACAGTTCGCTTCAATGTTTTATACTGAGTTGAGAAGCTAATAGAACAACACAGCTTTATCAGTTATTACAATTTTGTACTTATTACAATTTTGGAGTTCTTATTTATAGGTAACTATTATAAGTTTAACATTTACAATAAAAAAATGTTTGTCATATAAGGAAGCTATTATAACATGAGCATATCAGTCCTGGTCAACCAGAATTATTAGAGCCTGTTAATTTGGAATGCATACCATACATATCTTAATAAGATAAGGTTTATGAGTTCGAAGAAGAAAGAAGACGGGAACTCGACCTTAAACGTGACCTTCTCAAAGCCAAGCCCCCCTCCAATATTCAGTACAATTATATGAATGGAGCACGTCATCTTGCGATCGCAGGTTTTTCGCTAGAATTAGGTACATTAGCCACATAAGATCTAGACATTGCTAAGAAGGTACTGTAGCCGAAATCGGCTAGGTGTATTATATATAAATCATAATATCTTCGCACTTCATTATTAACTTGGTAAAGAGGAAAAAGTTGGCTAGTTTTTTTTTGAACGGGATAACAGGCGGACTTAATAAAATACCTATTTTGTATGAAGTCATCAGTCCTTTTGGTACTTCCTCTTACAAACTCATTCCTTAGAATGTCCTTTCTAGTCACTCCACGCATCCATCTTAATTATCCATCAATAATGAAACTTTATGAAGACATCCGCAACAATTGCTCCTATCAGCAGATGTCTCGGTCTGACTGGGCCCGCCTTCAACCCCTGAACAAACTTGGTTCACCCCTCACGATATTATTGATGGATTTCATATTTTCCAAGAGATATCGTTTGTAACATTTTTTGCATCCGTTGCTGCCCCGTGCGTTAAGTACTGGCGTTCATAAAAGTGGTAATATTATTGTTCGTTGATTTTTTTCAACACCCGAGAATTAACAGGTATGTTTTAAAATAACTTGAAAAATCTACGCTGTAAGTAGAAGTTTAATACCCAACGCAGTGAAAGAAAAGAAAGAAAATCATTTATTGATTCTGACACATTACACAGTAGGTATCACAAAAAAAACTTAGTACCTACATTGCGTGAGTGGACCAAAAGGTTTTTTTCAGTGTTGTTATAATTGATGATGATAATGGAGTTATAAAACTAAATGTAACTAATCTAACTATTTACCAACTAGCTTTTCTTGTCACGGAGTTTGCCGTTTTTTTTTGGATTTTTGTAATCTTCCTCGATAACTAGGCTATCCAAAAGTGAAAGAATGATTTGCAAAACCAGTAATAAGCGCCTTCAAACAAACAAACTCTTCAGCCATATAATATAAGTATAGATTATGAACATGATGTTGATAAAAATACTACAGTTTTTTCATCCTCACCCTATTAACGTTCCCACTGCTGGGACACAGGGACTTCTCTCTTGACGAGAGAGATTAGGCCTTAATTCACCACGCTGGCCAAGTGCGGGTTGGTGAATGTCACATGTCCTTCATACTCTTTAAAGTTCTCAGAACATGCCGGTTTCCTCACGATGTTTGCCTTCACCGTTAAAGCACGTGTTTACAGCGCACATAAATTTCTCAAGAAGAAAAATCCAGAGGTGCGAGGCGGGGTTTGAACCCACGACCTTCGAAATGAAAGTCAAGTGTCCTCCCACTTAGCCAACACGGCTTTTTAATCAACTTAATTCTGTGTTAACCTTAAATGTTTTCTTTATATGAGTAGACAACTTAAATCACTTTAGCAGCGACCTGTACGCAGATCGCCGTCACGGGCGAGCAGCAAGGGTTGATGTATTGAAACAGTTCGAGTGCAGTTAGCTGCGGCGCAGATTTATCTCGCGCTGACAGCTCATTCGGCGGGGCACTGGCCGTGTTATTATAAAAAACGTGGCAAAATGATCTATGCTTTTCCTATACTCATTTAGTTTAAAAAAAATTGATGTTGTGAGCGGTGAAGCATCATTTATTCAAATCTATCACCCTAGTTTTTCTTCTTGAGAAATTTATGTGCGCTTTAAACACGTGCTTTAACGGTGAAGGCAAACACCGGGAAACCGGCATGTTCTGAGAACTTTAAAAGAGTTTGAAGGGCATGTGACATTCACCAACCCGCACTTGGCCAGCGTGGTGAATTAAGGCCTAATCTCTCTTGTCAAGAGAGAAGTCCCTGTGTCCCAGCAGTGGAAACGTTAATAGGGTGATGATGATGATGATTACCCTAGTAGATGAAGAGCATTTTTCAAGTGTTGCTATGCTATAAATATAAATACAATATAGGATTCGGAATATTACTTTAATTTTAGGAAATACTGTAGCACTGTTGTAGAAAACCGTGTTGGCTAAGACGTAGGACTCGACTTTAATTCCAAAGAGCTTGGGTTCAGCTCTGGATGTTTCTTCTCGGAAAATGTATGTGCGCTTTAAACACGTGCCTTAACGATGAAGGCAAATATCTAGAGGAATGTTCTGAGACCTTTGAAGAGTTTGAAGAACATGTGTGACACCGAATTGGCCAGCAGCGTGGTGATTTAAGGCCTAATCTCTCTCGTTCAGGGAGGAGTCCCTGTGTCCCAACAGTGGGAACGTTAATAGGAGCGCTTTTGCTTATACTGCAGCATTAATAATGTTCT
Source organism: Gymnoscelis rufifasciata (assembly GCA_929108375.1). Taxonomy (NCBI): domain Eukaryota; kingdom Metazoa; phylum Arthropoda; class Insecta; order Lepidoptera; family Geometridae; genus Gymnoscelis; species Gymnoscelis rufifasciata. The sequence goes on along the minus strand of OV815302.1, from coordinate 812,308 downwards.
GATATGTACGCAAGCTCAGATAAAATTTATCAAATAAGTTCCTCATAAAAACGAACATCTTAGAGGAATGTTTGAAGGGCATGTGACATTCACCAACCCGCACTTGGCCAGCGTGGTGAATTAAGGCCTAATCTCTCTTGTCAAGAGAGAAGTCCCTGTGTCCCAGCAGTGGAAACGTTAATAGGGTGATGATGATGATGATTACCCTAGTAGATGAAGAGCATTTTTCAAGTGTTGCTATGCTATAAATATAAATACAATATAGGATTCGGAATATTACTTTAATTTTAGGAAATACTGTAGCACTGTTGTAGAAAACCGTGTTGGCTAAGACGTAGGACTCGACTTTAATTCCAAAGAGCTTGGGTTCAGCTCTGGATGTTTCTTCTCGGAAAATGTATGTGCGCTTTAAACACGTGCCTTAACGATGAAGGCAAATATCTAGAGGAATGTTCTGAGACCTTTGAAGAGTTTGAAGAACATGTGTGACACCGAATTGGCCAGCAGCGTGGTGATTTAAGGCCTAATCTCTCTCGTTCAGGGAGGAGTCCCTGTGTCCCAACAGTGGGAACGTTAATAGGAGCGCTTTTGCTTATACTGCAGCATTAATAATGTTCTGATATGTACGCAAGCTCAGATAAAATTTATCAAATAAGTTCCTCATAAAAACGAACATCTTAGAGGAATGTGGCCGAAAATATTCCAAACCACAATAACGATCTGAAAATAACCACCGCTTTATTTATAATCCCCTCCACTCTCACAACCCCTTAATTATAAACCGATACGGCAGAAACGGCGCCTTATTCAAATCCCATACGACACGGCCGCGGCGCTCGGCGGCTAAACAGTGCGGATTACACCGAAACACCATCAGCTAAGAAACTCGGGCGGCATTCGCAGGGCGGGGGCGGTGGCGCTATCGATGCTTTTGAATAGAATGAAATGTATGATTATTTTAATTATTAGTTGTTTGTAGTATATAAGAACTTTTAATTGTTTCGTAACAAACGTACAAATATTTTGTACGTCAATGTTTATTTTGTATTATTCTGGCAAAGGACTTAAATTCGGTTACAGGAACTATGAAAATAATGGTAATTTTAAAAGATTCGATATTAAAGGACATAGCCCATTTCTCATTGGGGTCGTATAAAATCTTCTCGATGAATATGTTGTCTCATAATAACTTTTTGTAACTACCTAATAAAAACAAAAATATTTTTATGAAATAAGACTTGATTTTGTAAATACAAATACAAAAAAAATCACAGATTTTGATATGATTTGACAAAGTATTATAGCGATGATTGATTCCAGAGCCCACCGAGCTACTACAGTCTGTTAAGTATTCGATGTATTTTATCGACTCGATATAATAACAAAGGCTCCCATCCCTATTATTCTTGAACAACATCTCAGAAGCATTTGTTCCGCATTGTCCAGTGGCTGTTCTATTATTCATGTCACTGTTTCATAATCTGCTTCGGTTAAATTGATTCTTTGTCTGTCCACAGATTATACAAGTTTATAAAAATTTAGTCATAAAAATTTTTTACTAATCCATACAACATTATTCAGATGGCTCTAGAGCAGTGGTAAACTTTGAATTTGTGTAAGGCTGACCACACACAATATGGTCTTAGTCCAGTCTAGAACCGAACATACGTAGAACCGGAAGAATGCAATACAAAACGTAGCATACACCTACCTACCGAAGCGGATGTAACAGCTATTATGTGAAAATAAAATATCAATAAGATCCGTTTAAGGTGAACACGATCCTAAAGATAACAAACATTGAAAAGATAATATAATTACGCAGCGAATTGTTATTAAGATTGAATTATGGATTGGTCCACTTTGTGAACTAAATATCTAAAACAAAACTAGCTGAGAAAAAACACTTTCTACTCCTTATTAATTTATTGTAAAAAATGAAATAAAAGTGGTCTGTTTTAACTTGCACCCAATAAACCAGATTCAATGCATATTATTTGATGAGTTTTTTTTTGCTCAGTAGCAAAATCGTCTAGATAGTTTTTACTTCAAGGCTAAGTAACAGGAATGCATCAATCCTGAAGATGATTTCGTGACCCATAATCTTGATTCATTATGAATATACGCACCTCTCCATAGTTTCTGCTATCCTGGTACCTGATATCGCCTGATATAACATCAAAATCGATATAATTCGATAAAATACAGTGAAACTGGTTATCAGGTGCCAGTTAAAACAGGCCGTTCCACTAATGTCACTAAAGGATTGTATATGGCATACTAATTCCACTTTTAACCTGTTAACTAATAAGTGTTTTTTTAAGCTAGTTATAAAACATAAGTCAAGTAAGTGGCTCAACCCAAATCCCACATTAATATTAATAATAATAGGAAACACACATTCCACTTTTTGGAAATTGAAAAAAAATCGTCATATAATATCTTCCTTTTTATTTCACTTGTCTTATTAATGGTATCATTGTGTACACGAAACATTGTTTCTGAATAAAAAACCAGTATATTCAGTGTCCAGTGTCACAATCAAGCTAATCAAATCACGTGCGTCAGACAAACACGCTAATAAAATAACACGATAATATTACAATCAGTGTTGTTCCTGTTTATTTACATACAGCTTTCCTCCCGTGACGTTTCCTGTATTTTGTACCACAGGAATAATGATTTGCAAATATAAGAGTAACCTACAGTACCGCTACTTTATCATTTGACCGTAACTTTTGAAATTTAAACAGGACCAATTTGTAAGCACTAGAAATAAAAAAATAGTTTTCTTAGATTGTTTGATTGATTTAGTTTGATTAATTGATTCAGTTTTTTAAATCACAAAGATTATGTAGACAGAAGAAACAATCACATATCGCCGATATACCAGTTTACAATTAACTATTAACTTTATTTTGTCATATATCTAAAAATAACATAATATAATATATCAATCAAACATTTTACAGCTAAAACAATTTCATAAGCATCAATACATTTCAATTATCGAAAAATGGCTCACCTCAAATGACATTCTAAGTCTTAGTTTGGGGTAAACATCAAAATATTTCATCTTGCTTGAGCCGAAAATCCCTAGTAAGCTCGGCTCAGCCCTATTGATAAATCTCCCTTATTGGACAAACAACAAGTCAATTGTCTTGTCTTTGACTTGACAAAATGTAAGGGTTGTTATTGAAGGCAAAAATACGAAATAAATTGTGGTTCTGCCTTTTTATTGTTTGTGAAAAGGGTTCTACAGTTAATAAGACTATTTTTAAAAGAGCTTTAGTAATTTTTAACTATTATTGATTATTATAAATAGTTAGCCAGCCAAGTCTTACTTGACATTCACAAAGAATTATTGTACATTTTTGTTTCAATGATGAGTTTATGAATTTAACAAATAAATAATAGGTATAGGTAGGTAGGTAGGTAGGTAATAGGTATTAAATACGTACTTTTGAAAATACCACAGCTATAAAAAAAAGTATAAGTAGTAAACCTCTTGAGTAATATAGCCACAAAGTGATTGATATTCTACAGGCGTTATTGAGTATTAGTGCAACTCCCCAATAAAAAATAATAGAAATATTATTTGATCACAGATCACAGTAAGTAATTTATGAAGGTGGATTACTGTGGAACCCTAAAAAACCAAAAAGTCCCCTAATGTGATGTTCGCGCACGCACGGAGCCCAGTGCATCATTACCATCATTGGGGATAGTTTTTGTTTACGGTAGAAACGTCGACAATTTCTGATTTTCTGATTTTAGACATGATTTATTTAGATTACTGGTTTTATATTTGGTATGGATAAAATAATCGTTTAGTCCGTTTTCGCAATTGTAGTTTCACAATTGACTGTGAAAAAAGAATTATTTTTCACTGTTTCGTAATTAACTGTCAAACAAGAAATTATTTTCTGTTTTCGCAATAAAGTTTCACAATTGACTGTGAAAAAAGAATTATTTTTTACTGTTTCGTAATTAATTGTCAAACAAGAAATTCTTTTCTGTTTTCGCAATCAAGTTTCACAATTGACTGTGAAAAAAGAATTATTTTTCACTGTTTCGTAATTAACTTCAACAACTAGGACCATGCTAGGAACGTAACGGACAAGTACTATTTGCAATGAAACGTACCTCTATATTTTTAGAGTTTAAAACAATGAAGAATAAAGGTTTGAATGAAGCAACAAAGAATTAAATCCCTTCCCACATATCATTCTAGCAACCAAGCCGAAATGATTCCCGACGAAAACAGTACCAGACAAGCTAAAACAACGTTTCACTAAACTAAACAAGAAATCTAATGAAATTCAAGAGTCGATTTCGCTTAAATATAAAGGGCCAATATTAACGCAGCACTCTGGGAAGGTAATAAATGTAAATTCTATAGTGGAGAGGCTAATTGCCGCGCCAGCCCCCTGACTAAATATTTACACTGCTCTATACTTAACGCTCGAAATTTCTAATGAAATTGAGATGGATTGAGTTGAAATAATTGTAAATGGTCTTAGTGAAAAAACTGTTAGTTGTTTTTTGTCAGAAATTCATAAACTTGTTTTGAACAATAGTGGATAATCATGTTTCTTTAACTACTCTGAACAGCTTATCACTCTAGCTATTATGGTTTTTGAGTTACAACCTAGTGACAGACAGACGGCTGAACAGACGCGTACAACGATATTCCATATACCTGAAACTTCCTTGTCTGTCTGTTCAGCCGTCTGTCTGTCACTTGGTACTACTAGGTACTAGGTCTTTTGGTACAGAACCCTAAAAAATGCAAGCCCTAATAACATATTTCCTACATAATGTGGTAAATCATAAATATATTATGTAGGAAATCTGATGAGCATATAGGCGCCTCCCTGATAAATTTCTAATTCTTCGGTTGGCAGCGGACTGTATATCCAACTTTATTTCAGTTTAAAATTTCTTAAAATTTTAAAACTGAGCCTGAGAATCATCTTAGTATATATTTAGTTATTTAGAACCCTTATCTCAAAGATTTAATTAAAATTTAAAAAAGTGATTATTACGCATATACTACATTAACTATAGAAATCATTGTCGATCATTCAATTGTCTACATTTACATCTCTAACAAACTTTAAAAAAAATAAGACTTCATTCATGGCAGGCCACTTATTCTCCACAATTAACTGCATCTCGCATGTTAAATAAATAAAACTTACCTTGATGCAAACACGAGGTCAATTCTGCAACAAGGAAAATAGAATTAAAGGGAGAGTTTTATACGAAGCCCAACAATCAGACTAACCTACCGTTTGGTCTGAGAAACATGCACTGGTATCCCAGTTTGTCAAAGGCTTCAGACACAAAGTAAGCTGGTTTTAAAACTATAATTGTAGTTTAATTTAGTGAAGCGAATCATACCAATCATGATCATTTCACATCAGCCATGTGATATCCACAGCTGGAAGGGTATGCCTTCCATGTATGATGAAATTAGACCATAAAGCTTATGCTAAACTGCGCGACCAAACCTACTGTAAAGCGAAAGTCTGGACGGACGCTACTATACGGTACCTACTCTATGCTCACCTACGCGTCCACAAAGCTAAACCAATAGAGGGAGCAGAACTCCTATTTTCAGACCAAGAAAACTGATTTATTAAGATAGGATTGGCAACGGAGTGGGCTCACTTTACCAACCAGCGTGGTTCAATGCAAATCGGTGAGTAGACCAGAGCTTCGTTCATTATTCGGCAGGAGATTCTGGGATAATGTTTGAAACGTATCCCCAATTCGTTAAAGTTTATAAAATATATGGACTAATGAAAAGATTTGCTGTAAGAAATCTCTGAATTATGCTATGCACATGGTGTTATTAATATAATTTATTATAATAATATATTATTATTTTTGTGTACTATAAAGATGTTATTACCTATAAACTAATAGAGGTAGAATTCGATGACAGTTATTTATTTTTTGCTCATTATAAAGATGATTATTTAATCCTTATTTAATTAATTTTTCAACGTATTATACCGTCAAAAATACTTTAATGCTTAATCTCACGTTTAAGCATTTTAAAATAAATGTGTAATATACATTATTATAAATGTGAAACTAAACAAACTTGATATTTTAATTATGATGTGATTAGAGACGAGTGAATCCAATATTGGTAAATAATAATTCTGTTTCTACAAAATGCATTCACCGCTGTAGAATATATTCGCAATACAACCAGTTATCTGTGTAAATGATGCCAAAGCTTTGTCGCATACCAGCTGCATACCGTATCGCCATTTGTTTTTCAAGTCTTACTTACTTCGAGAAAATTCAAATTCTAGAAACTCGTTGCAAAGTTGGCTCGTGCCCTCTGACTTAGCAATCTCTACGTCAAAGGCTTTTTGATTTATATGCGCACTTGCGTCTGTCTGTTGTTTGGGTTTTTGGAGATCACCTGGTAGACTTAAGAAACTTTGTAGATAAACTGGTCTTAAAATGCTTTAGAGACAGGTTATAAAATTTTAGTAATAAAGAATGTATCAAATTTTTAGCTATGATGAAATCGCTAGCAAATTGTTTAACTAAACAACAGGTCAACAGGTCTTGGTTCCGTGATAGTTGCAAGCCTCTCTTCAAAAAATGCAACATATTGCCCCTGGCGTGTATGTATATAAGAGAGTTATGCCTTTTCGTTAAATCTCACCCAAGTTTGTTTATAAAGCGGAGTGAGGTTATAACACGACAGAAAAGGCATAAATTTAAAAATTTGCTGTACAAACCACAATGCAATAGGGATTTATATAAAAGGAATGTTTATAACATGTGTATATTAATTTATAATAAATTACCCGAATCATTAAAACAATTGAATGGATTTATTTTTAAGAACAGATTATGTAGTTGGTTGCTTGACAAATGTTTCTATAATGTGAATGAGTATTTGAATTATGATGATAAATGTATGTAATTTTTTATTATGACATCTTTAATATAATTTTGACAAAATATTTGCACGCCTGCTTGCAGGCTGAATACAGTGACATAAACTATTATTTAAGATCTGACATGTATTATTAATTATGTATTCTCGCAAATAAACGATTTCATTTCATTTCATTTCATTTCATTTCATTTCATTTCATTTCATAAAAATAGCAGGCCAATAAGAAACGGATACATTTTAAACTGAAAATACATTATCGAAGTAAATCTTACCAATTTTCAGTCTTACCCAAAAAATCTAATAAACTAAAGTAAACGTCTAGACGGTTAAAAACGCTCATCAGCAACAAAACATTTTTAATTTGATAAAGTAACCGATCTATCCGAAGCTTTCAACGTTGTCGATATCCTTTGAACCACCAAAAGTTGTCTTATACTCGTACAACATTTTTGAAGTTTGGTCCTGAGCGCGGTACTTACAATGAAACCCGCGAGTTCTCGTTCAAATAGTAACTTAGACAAAAGAGGGTGGGTATCGGGAGTGGCGCAGGGAGCTACCTTGGGCCCGCCACTATTCGAATTGTTCAAACTTTTCCACTTTCACGTTTCCTTTATCCGCTCAATAGTGTTTCTGTTAAATTATTATTTTTTTTGTTCGTTTTGTGCTTTATGGCGCGAATGTGCTACTGAGACGTGCCGGGCAAGTAACAGACGGTCGTTTTCGATTCTGTAACTGTAAAAGTATTTTGTTCAATATGAAGTCCTTTCGAAATCGAATAAGATTGAAATGTTGGAATTTAATTAACGTCAAAATCCATTGTAATATCAATTAACACTTGGAATTGCTTCAATTATTATCTAAGGCACGTTCCAAAAACACAAGTCGAGTAAGAAGGCGGGAACATCTGGGTGTTATTTTAAGGGGTATTTTCATGAGCGATTCTGTTGAACGTTTCTCACACGTTCTTGCAATGTTTCCTTTATAAAAACATGTCGATTATTGTAGCACATATTACTGTTACGTTTACTATTGTGCCGATACTATGGTATTACGTTGACAAGCGTATTTTGGAAGAAGTAGTTGATCTATCACTCTATAGTAAAAAAATATTCTTTAACTAATTTAAACCTTTCAAACGGGTCGGGATTCTTACAGACTTGATGAAAGCTCTACATGCGAGGCACCTGAGCATTTTCCTCAAAAACACCTCAACACTTTGCCATTAATTACGTCTACGAGGCAATATAAGGCTGTAAGGGCACAATTGAATGCTCCAACACTGAAGGTAATATTAATATTGATGCCTCTTTTGGTTGTCTTAGCTCCCAACATTTTTGCCTCTGGTATTTCATATAAAATGTTGTAATAAATAAATGAATATTATTGGACGAAGCTTGGAATGTTACAGGTAGGACTTCGGTTACACTATAAGTATCGGTATCATTTAGTATTTATGATTTTTTGTATTTTGTTTTTGTAGTTTCTAAGATTCGTAAAACCAAACAATGGAAATAAGTAAATTATTTTGTATCTTGTATCACTTGGTTTATCTAATAAACATACGTAGACTTTTGTGGATTTTTTACATAGATTTATTTTGAGCACCATTAAGTAGGAATTGATTTAATGCTGTTCTCGATAAGTGTTTAATCTATACTAATACTAATACTAATAATATTATAAAGAGGAAAGGTTTGATTTTTTGTTTGTTTGTTTGTCTCGAATAGGCTCTGAAACTACTGCACCGATTTAAAAAATTCTTTCACCGTTCGAAAGCTACACTATCCCTGAGTGACATAGGCTATATTTAGTTTTCAAAAATAATATGATTCCTTACCAAACTCCGATAATGTAACCCATGGTGAAAAAAATGAACCTAAAATCTTTCTTTAATCGCGAATGCTGCGAAAACTATTGAATATATTGCAAAGTGATGTATAACAACTTTGTAGAACTTATCATTATCTACAAAAAACGTCGTTACATCATATCTCTAACTATTATAGTTTTGTGACAATAAGCGGGGTTAAGATCACGAAATAATCTGCCGCGCGGGGTCGGCTCCCTACTGAATGGTCGTGTGCGGAAATAAAAAAATTGTCGCTTGATAATATTTTGTCGCTTAGTTAGTATTTAATAATTCGTTAACAGGTAACTAATCCCATTCAAAAAGTTATTTTCAGAACTAAACCCTAGCATATAGCATAGATATTGTACATATCGTCGGTTGCAGGTTAACCACCAAAACACGTAAAATAAGTTGAGTATACAGTTTTTTTTAGTTTTTTTCTGCTCTTTCGAATAACACAATAATAGAATTCTAGCTTTAAAAAAATACAGTTACGATACACATTTTAACTGTGAATTTTGCAGACTTCCGTCGAAATTATGTTGTAACTGAGTAGGTATGTGATCCATTTACATAAGTCGAATTGTTGTATTCCTATGACCGTAGAAGGTTAAGTTGGTGTATGTATCTTGGCAAACCAGCATTTCTCTTACACTAATTCTGAGCTTGAATGAAAAATTATAACCACACATACACCAATATAAAACCAACTTTCTTCAAAAAACTAACGTTACACCAATTGACCCGAACCAAGTTTATGTTTGTTGTCGGTTACAGCAATTTGAGCATTGCAATCAATAGTATGTTTTCTCTTACCTTAATCTTCTTAAAAATAATAAATCAAATTTAAAATATAAGAAAAACCCCCGATTCGAATCCTTCAATTTACTTAAAAGTAAAACACCATAATACTTTGTAATGTGCACGCAATGCGCTTTCATTTGATACCACACTCGAGATTTTAGCAGATTTTCGGTTTTCCTTCCCCACTCTAACCCCCACAATTATTAAACAGCACAACCGCTTTTCATGAAACATGTCTAAGAGCACTCGCGCCAAACTCACCTTTTAAACAAAAAAAAACTAAGTTGAAATCGCTTCATCCGTTCGGGAGCTATGATGTCCCAGACAGATAGACACGTCAAACAATGAAACCCCTCTTTTTTGTCGGGGGTTAAAAATGAATGGTAAAATGTGTTGCTAAGCGCATAACTCAACAACACCTATACCAATTTAGCTAATTTTTTTTTTTTAATATTCGCTGTAGTTTAAGGATGGTTTTTACGGCGAGAAAAATTCGAATAATTTTGAAACAATTTTGAATAATTACCCGAGCAAAGCCGGGGCGTGCCGCTAGTAAAGTTTATTCGGGAAATAATTAGTAATCTTTGAGGGTGGCATTTGTTCCACATTGGACGTTCTAATGATGACAGTTTCTTACACTTGGAAGATAATAATGTAAGTACATATTTTTATTAATACGTAAAAGAATAACGACAATTAAATATATTGTTGTGTATTTCTTTGTTGCGTAATTATACCGTAAGTAGGTTAGGTATAATACGTCAGTAATTAAAAGCTAATCTTTTTTTACTATTTATATTCGTTTTAAACCTGTGAGTGTTCAATAAGCAGGCGCCACACATGCCGCCCATGCAATAAGTCGACCCGATCCAGCAGATTTATAAAGTCGGATCTGCACGCTCCAGTGGAAGGGGCGACGTCATATATTGCCTTTTTATTATTTTATACTATTTCTCTGTTTGTTGAATCATTGATTTGTGGTACTTAGTTATTAATCATTGTTTTTTTTGAAGAGTTGCGTCGATGTTTATTATCTAATTACATAATCTTTCAAAACCTGCGAGTCGACAATAAGCAGGCGCCACACATGCTGCATGCAATAAGTCGACCCGATCCAGCAGATTTATCGAGTCGGATCTGCACGCTCCAGTGGAAGGGGCGACGTCATACATTGCCTTTTTATTATTTTTTTTCTATTTCTCTGTTTTTTGTTTCATTGATTTGAGGGATTTGATTAGGTTAGAAGTGTTTTTTTTATCTGTTGGATGGATAGACATATTTTTGGATTAATAAAATATGTACCTACACTGTTTACCGCATATGCATGCATGCATATTATGATCTATCCTTCACAAACAAATAGTCGCTTAACTCATGAAATTCTTTAACGTGGTTATATTTTTCATATTTTACATGAACGATAAAAATATTAATAAAACTTATTAAATATTGGTCAAACAGCTGTTTTTTACAGTAACATTTGAATTAATTGATTTCGATTTCATTCGCTAGAGACGGCAGTATTTGCTTATTTTTTAATTGACCAATTTATCATTAACCTCATTCATTAATTGACTGCCTCAGTGGCGCGGTGGGCGAGAGTCCGCTTGCGGCGGAAGAGGTAGCGGGTTCGATTCCCGCCGAGGGGTCAAGTGTTTGTATGTCCTGCAAGCACTTTCTCCTTGGTCTGGGTGTTTAATATGTATAATAAAAATATCTATGTATGTATGTATATTATATTTAGTATATCAGATGTCTAGTACCCGAAACACAAGCTAAGAGCTTACCACGGGGCTAGATGTTGTTGTGTGGATTGTCCGGAAATATTTATTTATTAATTATTATTTTATTAAATACTCATGTGAGAATACATATTACAACACCACAAAAAAAACAATAATTACCACATTTTTCGGTACAAGAAAGGTATTACTAGATCTTGAAAACGAATCTTCTCATATATTATCTTCTATTTTCGTTCTTCATAAACAGAGCGACCCTTCATATCTAACAAAAGTCTTATCAGCAGCCCTATTTTCCTTTTCATTAACCAAAAGCCATAGTTCTCATGTGCTTATCAGTGATCTTGAATTCTTATTCGACATAGCTTCACTTCGACTATTTCTTATCACAGACCTTTTGTTTGGTGCTCGTTGTAGTGAGGATTTGGGAATCTCCCTTATTTATTTGTCGGACAGCCCTTACTTTTTTTAAAAGAAGATGGACTCTTTATAAATTAGATTATAGTATTTCAACTCAGATACAAAACTGTTTATGTAGATATATGAATATATTGGAAAGTATATTTAAATACAAATAAATGAAATAATTGACAAGTGAAATATTAACTAAAACAAAAACAGTCTTCGAATGTACTGATTTCTGAGGCTAGGTAATGACAGTTCTAATTCGCAATATTATATTATTGGAAAAAATATAACCCGCCTTGCCTTGAAATATCAAAACCCTTCCACTGAAAGTAAAGTTCTAATGTATCTAATTTATGTATTTAAAAAATAAATAATAAAATTAAAGTATCTAGGTAGTATATCAGTCACCTAACACCCATATAGTACAAGCTCTGCTTAGATGCTGTGTGAGTAGTCCGGAAATATTTATTTATTTAATGTATGAAATATTCAAAAAATTCAATAACTCTTTTCAAACGAATATAACCACAGATATACTTGTAAACACAAAAAGTATTATTCTACACGCGCAGCCAAATAAATATAATTTCGTAAAGTCGAAATTCCCAAGTTATCACGATCAAAATTCAGATTCATCGGTAGCAAACAGGGCTCGCGGGACTCACTAACTTTTAAGACCTTATAACACTTCGCAACTATGACAATAGTAGATATTATTATGTCTCGCTTTTGAGAATTAACTGTAGATAGAGAAAATAATATTTATTTGATTTATTTATATAGCTAACATACAAATTACATTCAAATATTTTTATTAATAAAATTAATCGCTTATCGACGAAGTTTTATATACTTTAAATACAGTGTACATAATATTGAACAAATGAAAATAAAATAAGGTTTTATATAATATGCTGTGTGAGTAGTCGGGAAATATTTATTTATTTATTTAAATATAATAAATTAATAGACCAGCGCGTTGTAACAGTTATGTATATTGTTTTGTATACCCGATATTACAAAATTTTTATAAAATTTAAAAGGTTCTGGGGAGTTAGTATTTTTAAATCGCATTGAAATAGCATAGTAGTATTTTTATTGCCCAAATTATGATTATAAAATAAAAGAAAACACGGCAACTTTATTGTTGTTTGACACCATCCAGTCATTAATACGCTATAGACAGAATTTATTCACACCTAAGTGTAACTATTTTGTGTGAAATAGCTCTATATTGTCATCGCCATCACCCTTTTAACGTTCCCACTGCTGGGACACAGGGGGATCTCTTAACGAGAGGGATTAGGTCTTAATTCACCACGCTGGCCAAATGCGGGTTGGAGAATGTTACAAGTCTTTCACACTCTTTAAAGTTTTCAGAACATGCCGGTTTCCACACGATGTTTCGTGCTTTAGCACGTGTTTTAAAACGCACATTCATTTGAAGAAGAAACATTCACCTTTTTTAAATATAAACAATATTGTAACTCAGCGTATTGTTGTCTCTGTCTACCGAACGAGGGCAACAGAGCGTGTCGTATTAATTCGCGAAGACCGCCTTCCACCGACAATTTCGGCGAAATTTCGTAGTTTTGGAGCAACTAAATTTCATAGAGCAGTTTTCGAAGTGGCTGTTCGGCTAGAGTTGTGATTACGTCGCGGAAATTGTGTGGTTTGATGTAGAATTTCTGTGTAGAAGTATAGAATGTAGTACTTACTTTTGAGATTTTACAATAAGGCTACTTAAAGAAGAGCTCAGATTTTTTTTAAGATCGTATAATGAGAGTAAGTAGTATCTACAGACTATATTATGTTGAAGTATCATTAGGCAATACCAAGTGGCACATAGAACAGATAGCCGTTAGGGCCTTAATAAGTTCTTGAATTTAAGTTTGACAATCGGCAAGTGCAACTTTAGACGTTTACTTTAGACGGAGGTTTTGTCTGTTCACGTCCGTAAGTGGTAACCCTCTGAATCCTTACACGTGACCTCCGGGTGGTGCTAAGAACAGTCTCTGGTGGGAGGCTTCGGCCGCGGCTTGTCACCACCCTCCGGGCTGGGCCAGTGCGTGAAGCGATTTTTTCGTGTTTCGTAATGTGCCCGGAGAAGCCATCTTCTAGGCCTTCATGCTCCATCTTAGACCACATCGTCACTTTACATCAGGTGAGATTGTGGTCAAATGAAGGTTTATCAATATTAAAAAAAAAAAAAAAAGACTTTTTTATACATGGGTAAAAATAAATAGATCTCCAAAGCTAAAGGTAGCAGACCACGTCCACTATTCACCCTCGCCCCCGCCCTTCACCAACCTATAGGCGCCGCCATAAGACTGTTTAATGAAGCGAAAAATTAGCCTCCAATGACCATCTATAGAATCATCCGTTTCACGTGTCGGATAAATATTTTATTTCGGGTTTATTGGTAGGAATGGACTACATTTGTTTATAGATAATTGTATTTGCAATTTTTGGAACTTCTTTGACATAAAGGATCTCTGTTTGGTGGAATTTATTTGTTAAACATGAAAAAATGAGATAGAAAATATTGAAATTGAGATAAATGATAATTTATTAAGTTATTTTTTGCTTGAATAAGAAAAAAAAACTCAGCAGTATGAAAAAGTTTAACAGAGGTTTATCCGATTGAAAACTGAATTTTAGGGTACAAGCGGCCCAAAAAAGTGTGCGAAGCCTTAGTCATAATAAAATGCTCTATCGAAGACTGAAACCCCCTGAAAATGAGCTCCGTACTTTTTGAGTTTAATGCAAACAACTATATAAACCGACATGATGGCCTTGGAATTTAATTAACAACTTCCCATATTTGATTTTCTTCCGCGGTAAAAAATTGATAAATATGATATTTTACACTGAATGTATTTTTCAAATAGAATATATTTTAACACTAAAAGTAAATAAAGAGATTATGTACATTATCAAACTAAAACCACCTTACAAAGTAAACATCAATAGATATAGAGTTTGGAAAGTAATAAATTCCCGCTATTGTATCCCCCGGCCCAAGAATCAGAAGTTAATTTAGGATTAGTTCCCCGCAATCAATTATCGAGAACATACCGGCTTAGCCTGCCTCTTATCTCGGCAGCACCGGGTCGTGTGTCTATACATGTATACACGTAAATAAAGTGAAGAGACTGTATATATATTGCAAAGATTTTGTTTATTGTATGCAGGTATTCGTAATAGGTGACTAATAAAATAATGAGTCTGTTCTTTAGATTATTTCTATGCTTGCTACTATGCATCGGATTATGTTTGCTTCGTATGCCAGTATTGTAACTACCCCCAAAATAAAATACAATAGTGGTTAGCGTATAAAGAAATAGTGAAATTAGTGTTTTATAACCCCCGACCAAAAAAGAGGGCTGTTATAAGTTTGACGAGTCTGTCTGTCTGTCTGTCTGTTACATCATAGCTCCCGAACTGATTGAGCGCTTTCAATTTAGTTTTTTTAAGTATGAAAGGTGAGTTTGGCTTGGGTGTTCTTAGACATGTTTCATGAAAATCGGTTGAGCCATTTAAAAGTTATGGGGGTGAGAGTGGGTAAAGAAAACAGAAAATCTGCAAATATACTAGTGTGGGGTATCAAATGAAAGCGCATCGCGTCCACATTACATAATATTATGTTGTTTTATATTTATTTGTATTTTAATAAATCTAAAACTGTCCCGAATGCTAGATAATAATTAATTCTAATGTATAAAGTGTTTACATTAAGTTATTTTTTGTAACTTCTTTGAGATTAATAAACGTTCTTAAACCTGAGATTATGTAAAAAATATATACACTTACTAGCGGCCCGCCCCGGCGTCGCACGGGTAAAAAAGTTCCTGGCAATTATACGATTTTTTCTCGCCTTTTAAACCTTTCCTAGACCTCCACGAACATTTCAAGACTAAGATAAGATAAATCCGTTCAGCCGTTCTCGAGTTTTAATCAGACTAACGAACAACAATTCATTTATATAGATATAGAATATAGATAATCTCCGCTATTTCACGGACGCTTTTAACAAAAAAAAAAAATATCAATAATTAAGTAGGTACTTGAAGTACCTACTTAATTATTAATTTTTATTTTTATTTAATTATTAACTCATGTCAGAAAAAAATGATTATAAACTATGTTGAATATTGAACTTTCGAGACATAGACAATAACTCAAAGAGTATATTACCACCACGTATGAATAGCTAATCAAGAAAAATCATAGACAACCTATAAAAACACATTTATTTCACACTTTTGTTAACCTGTAGATAATAACAGAAAAATAATTAGCAATAAATTAAAATGGCGACTATAATTTGAGATTTAAACTATCCTATCTCTCAAGTTGGATCGAACTGCACATGGTGTGAAAATTTTATTAAAATCGGTTAAGTGGTTTAGGAGTCCATTGAGGACAAACATTGTGACACGAGATTTATATATATTAAGATTTTTCCTTTTTCTCGATAGTGTAAAATCTTGATAATACAGTGTAATTAATTAAGAAGACACTCTGAAACTATCATGATATTGGCACTGCCATATTTAAATTGACAAAGCGAAAAATGGTTTTCTTGTATTTTTGGACGGGCTTACACGCGGACTAAGCAGAATACGTAATTTTATATGTAGTCATCATGCCATTTGTAGTTTTCATTGAAAATGGAATATTTTGATCATTATGATTTTGACAGTTAAAATAACAAAGTGCCCTTTACCCAAACGTGTGACAATACAGGCTAAATAAAACTTCGTAGCACTTAGAACAGCAAAGCGTCGAAACAAAAAGATCAATCATGAAAAATAACTGATTTTACAAGCTATGGCGGATATCAGAAATAATTAAAGTGTCTATATAATGTATTTGGTCGTTGTTTTTTGACGGCTGTCATCTATAGACAAAATGACAGAAGTTAAATTAAAAAAATAAAAAATAATAATAAAAACTACGTTTTTGTCAACATTTTATTTAAATAATTGTGAGTACTGGCCCGCTACCAGAAGCTCGAAATTTTGTAGGTTATACCTATGTATATTCAAATGAGTTAGGCGACAAATGTCTGCATCGAAAACTTAAAATGTATAAACTAGCACAAATTAAGAAATAATAAACCACGCAAAACAAAACATTTTAACTCAATAAGCTATATAATGTGGGGTATCGTTCAATAGGTATTTAAAAATAATTTTTTGTTTCCTTTTAACATTTTTTGACCCGAAGAACCGTTTAGGATATAATACAATTTCCTAAAATTCCCAAAAAAGTGAAGTCGCACTTCACTTTTTGTTTTAACAAAATGGCGTCCAGACGTCGCCATATTGAATTTTCACTGACGTCACGACTTTAGTGACACTCGCCGGACTAAGTGAAATCGATCGACATAATTATAAAATTATATAATTAATATAATTTATTATATAATTATTATTATTTATCATAAAAATCGGCTTAGGTGTTTGATCTGTAAAGTGCTACAACGGAACATACAAACATATATACATACCTACTTAAACTGTTAGACACAATCGTTCCACGTTTTAATAAAAAAAATTGGACCCAGCGTTTGGTCTGTATATAGTGCTACAAAGGAACATACAATCATACATTCATAGTCTGTTAAACACATCACCACACCTTTGCGTCGCGTATTCTCCTTGGTCTGGGTGTTTAATATGTATGATAAAAATTTCTATGTATGTATGTATATTATATTAAGTATATCAGATATCTAGTACCCGTAACACAAGCTAAGAGCTTACCACGGGCTAGATGTTGTTGTGTGGAATGTCCGGAAATATTTATTTATTTATTTATTCGGGTAAATGACAAAGCTTTTACTCTCATCATCATCATCATCATCACCCTATCAACGTTCCCACTGCTGGGACACAGGGACTTCTCTCTTGACGAGAGAGATTAGGCCTTAATTCACCACGCTGGCCAAGTGCGGGTTGGTGAATGTCACATGTCCTTCAAACTGTTTAAAGTTCTCAGAACATGCCGGTTTCCTCACGATGTTTTCCTTCACCGTTAAAGCACGTGTTTTACTCTCAGTCTTCTCTTAAATATCGCGTGTGTCTAAATTGTTGCTAAATACGAATACCATTAGACTGAAGCAAGTACACCCTGTAACTTCGGGCCCTTGTAGAATCACTAGACTATGATAATTAACGGCGCGATTTCGGCAATTCCCCATGATACCGGCTTAGTCGCGAGCACGTCGCGCGACTTTATGTCGCAATTAGCGAGTTTGTGAATTGCTGGCTTAATTTATTGAGAATAGTGCGAATTCTTGGTAACAATTGCCTATCTATTTAAGGGTTTCATGCTCAAAGGGTAAAAAGGGATTCAACTATTAAGACTCGCTGTCTGTCTGACTGTCTCATCTATCGGTCACCAGGCTGTATGTATATTAAGAACCATGATAAGTTGTTTTTTTGGGATTATGTATAGTTAATATTTAAGTATAAAAACTGTATAAACTAGATATTAAATAATACGCGCTAAGTATTTTACACAATATCATACAAACTTATTAAATATATTTTATTATCCATTTGTAGTTGTATGTGTTTGTTACTCACGCCCAAATTGCGGAACTATATACATATTTTTAAATTGAATAGAAACTAATCACATTAAACTTTCAATAATAATGTTTCATTTTTATTAACCCCGATCAAAAAAGAGGGTTGTGATAAGTTTGACGTGTCTGTCTGTCTATCTGTCAAATCAATTGTATCACTGACAGAATTGTGGTTAGGGCATTTATGTAGCGACTAACTAGCTGTGCCCGCGGTGTTACCCGCGCTGAATGTATTCTCCGTAGAAAAGTACCCCATAAAAAGTAGAGATTACCCCCTACAAACATTCGCACAAAAAAAAGTCTTTATAATATGAGTCTAGATCCTGTCTTCTTTGACAGTAACCGTAATAAAAAACGATAATAAAAGATTAAATAAGAGTTCGGAATATCATTATAGTTATTTGTAGAAAATAAATGTATGTGAGGGTTAATAATAATGTAGCATGCAATTATTTCCGTCATGATATTTGTGCTAAGGCGCGGATTCCTAGGTCGTAGGTCGCTCGCTAACCCCCGACCTACGGGTAGAACTCTCACTGAAATGAGGTTGACTAAAGCATTTTTATATTTAATTTAAATGCAGAGCTAACTGTTAACATTTGGGATATTTTAAACGCTGTTTCTTTATCAGAGATGTAAAGTCGTTTTAATATAGTGCTCATGTCATATATTTCAGTCATATTGAGCAATTGTATCACTGATTTGTGGTTGGGGCACGTGCATAACGATTCTTTGTATTACTAGCACCGTTTTCTTTGTCGGTATCCGTAATAAAAAAACGTACTATAAGTAAGACTACTTACTTTACTTTTTATATTAAGTAAGAGTTCGGAATATCATAAACACTGGATTCCAAAAATAGCGGATCAGTCACGAAAACTCAAATATCTCCGGCCTACGTGTGCTATCATAATGTAACGAAGACGGTTTAATTGAGAATTTAATTATAATACCTCTATATAAAACTTATGTGCTCAATCTTGAAATAAAAAAAAGTACGTCATATTTTTCTGATACTTAAATATTTTTGTATGATTGTGTTTTTGCTGTTTTTCATCACTTTCTTAATTTAAGTACTTTCTTCTTCATTTCATTGTGTATTGCTTTTACAAGCTTTCTGACTGCTTCCAGGCAATTAGGAATGCTGTACACCAAATATCGGAGCCTAGTTATTTGTAGGAAATCAATACCAGTGAGGGATCTTAATAATGTAGCAAGCAATTATTTCCGGATTTCTGGGTCGTAGGTCGCTCGCTAACCCCCGACCTACGGGTGGAATTTTCACTGCAATGAGGTCGACTAAAGCATTCTCATATTTAGTTTCAAAACATTTGTTTTGAAACTAAATAATGTTTGGGTGTTTTCTATGTATCATGAGTATGTTTTTACAAAAAAGTTATATTATGTAGTATATCAGTCACATAACACACACAGTACAAGCTCTGATTAGTTTGGGGTGATCCTGTGTTATTAGTCCGGAAATGAATATTTGGGATATTTTAAATTGATGCGTCTTTAAGTAGTGGAAAGTTAGTTTTACATGATTGGGGTAAATTTTTATTTTACTTTAGGAAACAATGATAACAGACATGAGAAAAAAAATAAAATTCAGTCTTTATAAAATTTATTATATAAGTAAATTTGAGAACATCTAGAAACATCATTTAAATATCCTTATCGAAATGTGGTTAATTATCTGAGAATCAACAATATTTTTATTTAAGGATGGATTTGAGTCAATAAATAAAATCTGTACCTACCTTAACGTTGATGTATATAGGTATGGTTAATCTAAGCTGGGTTTAAGAGAAAACATTTAAAAATCCATGAAATCCAAAAAATCCTTTCTGTCTTTGTCAGATAGAGTAAATAAATTAAAAGTCGATTTAAGGTACCTATACAATTACCTTATATCTACTAATCTAACGGTAACGGTGGCAACTATCGTTAGAAAACCAGCATGTTTGAAGTTTGAAGGGTTTGATGGGCATGTGCCGTACTTTGCCAGCGTGGAGAACTAAGGTTATCTCGTCGCAGCAGCGGGAATTTAAATAGGGGTGCTTATAATAAATAAAATTATTTTATTTTGAATAATTTAATTAATTGTAAAAACGTTATTTTACATTACAGCTGAACTCATTAACAGTATATCAAAAACGGAATAATCAGCATTCCGTGGTTTGAATGCGAGGCACATTGGGAGCCTCCGGAATTTCAATCTACCCTCAAATCAATTACAAATAAAAGTCGCGTCATACGGCTGGTAATACTGTGTAGAACTGAAACTGGGATAGTATCATGGCGTCTAAAGAACTCTTCTGTGAAGGAAATTTTTCAGACGGAATTCTGGTCTTCGAAATCGGAGCTCTACATATCTACTCGTCTAAAAACAATAATTTAATAATTAATACTTTTATTTTAAGCTATTTTAGTGTATTTTATTGTTGGTAGTCCTAATAAACAAATAAATAAACATCCCATCAATCTCATCTCGATTCAATATTCATGAAATATGAAAATCAATTGGCTTTAATTCCTTTTAATACAATTTAATTGAATATGGAGCAAGTATGACAACTAGACTCAAATAAATTGAATAAAAATATGTCCAATATAAATAAATTGGATAAAAGACTATGGAACATATTTTATTCAACAATTTCAGAAGGACACAGTCGAACACATAAAGTAAAGAAGACAGATCGACGCAAATCAATGCTTAGAAATATTTATCTAATGAAAATGCTAAAAAAATAATTGAACCCTATGTTTATAATTTTTAATTGTTATTTTCGGCGCTTCGTTTTATATTTTACTCTATATTGTATGCTACCCAAATTAAATAGGAAATTATATTTATTTAGATTCTAAATGCATCTAACATTATACATTTTGCCTTTTTCCATACCTAACTCTCTCTTATTTCTCTAACCTAACCTAAAGAATATCAGTTCTATACCCCAATGAATTCATCGAATTCACGTCACCTACTGCATGAAAATCGCGCCAAAGATCATTAAATCACTTCGGCCCACAAAACCTATTTAAAAAAGCGATTTTTTATCCCGCCCTATTCAGAGCAGAAATGCGCATTTCTCCCTTATTAGGGTGACCATGAGCTACACCGAATAAAACATCTTTTGAAAGAAGAAAGAGCTAGGGCTATTATTTCTAGGAAGTTTCTTAGTCAAGTTAAGAAACATTGTTTGGGTAGGCCACGAGGTATTACAGGTTGGAAAGATAAGTAAACTTTCAAATTCATTTATTTCAGACAACATTAATTGTGTGGGAATACAAATTTAAGGTCCATATTAAATTTACAAATGATATCACTTTAAATCCTTTAGCATTTTAGTTAAATCAACCAGTTAAAGGATTTTTTCCACCCTGTATACCTTTATGATATTAATTCTTTGAATAAAACATCCGTGGTTGTATTTTAACCACGGATGTATATAATATAGATGCATTTTAATTCTATGCATCTATATTATATACAGTCTCATCACAAAAGACTTTTGAATATAATAAATCTTATCTCTCATTAAAAGATTCTCAGTTAAAAATATAAACTTTACGAAATACTTAAACAATGTCCTACAAAACCAAGAATTACAGTCACCCTAGTATTTCAGAATAAGGTGCTTACCTTGCACGCCTGTTCCATTTAATTTATTTCTAAGAAAATGTTAATTCGGGCCTTATTTGCAGAAGTGCTTCTTACGTGAGAAATAGGCCTAAAGCTGGGAATACTAAAACACTGAGGCAAATTATGTTATGTGATCTTCTTTATGGATAGATTTTAATTACTTATAACCAACAGGGTGATAAGCGGGAAGGATGCCATAGAAACTCCATTATAAAAAAATAACATAATACATGCTATTTGGGCTAGAATATAATATACCTAAAAGTTTCATCTCTTAAAAACAGTTTTTTTAAATCTTTTGTATCACAAGTTCAGTCGGAGGACTAAAGTAGACCAGTTATAGCACCCAGTTTTGGTCTGGGTGTTTAATATGTATATGTACAATACATTATCTACATATGTATGCCAGATTTTGTACATATCAACATTTTCTGGTTTCGGGTCTGGGTCTGTTTCTATAAATAACTAAATAAAATAATAAATATTTCCGGACAATTCACACAACAACATCTAGCCCCGTGGTAAGCTATTAGTTTGTGTTACGGGTACTAGATATCTGATATACTTAATATAATATACATACGTACATAGATATTTTTTATTATACATATTAAACACCCAGACCATGGAGAAAATGCTTGCAGAACATACAAACACTTGACCCCTATGTTTCATATGTATGTATTTACTTTTGAAACTATCATGGTAAATATCCCGTTATAAATCTAAATAGTAATGATTATTTAGATTTATAACGGGATATTTACCATCAATTTTTGAGTTCAACCGTGATCATGGCGCATGTAACTTTGCCGAAATATCGGGGAACTCGAAAGACAAAAAAACATGGTAAATATCCCGTTATAAATCTAAATGATACAATTGTCTACAACTACAGGCTCTTTAATATTTGGATTTCAACATCATGAAAAACCATTTACAGAGTCAGAATTCATCAGAAAATACCAAAGTACCCATGAGTGTAAATAATTGAATGTATTTAAGTACCCCGATATGTAAAGCAAGTTGCAGGTGCTAAGACCCTCTTCGTCAGGTTATTTATTATTCAGGGTAAGTGAATTTATCGCTGGCAACACCGGGGTGCACGGTGCACTGTCTTAAGTAAGTTCTTTGTGGTTTTAGTGTTGCTACCGAAAGTGTCAGGTGAATTTCGGTGACTAAGGACTTAAATTAACTTTAAGTTGACCTGTCCATGTATGCCTTGTGAGTGTAACGAAATAAACGATGGTTAAACTATAGAGCTGTTTTG
Organism: Gymnoscelis rufifasciata; assembly: GCA_929108375.1. Lineage (NCBI taxonomy): Eukaryota > Metazoa > Arthropoda > Insecta > Lepidoptera > Geometridae > Gymnoscelis > Gymnoscelis rufifasciata. Next base: position 789,054 of record OV815302.1, on the reverse strand, counting down.
CTCAGTTATATGTGACAAAGCGAAATAGCTTTTGAAAAGATTGACAATTATTGACATCACTAACCAATGCTCTGCCTTTTAGGCCGCAGTGATACAATAAATAAATAAATCTATATTTCCGGACTACTCACACAGCATCACCTAACCCCAAACTAAGCAGAGCTTGTACTATGGGTATTAAGTGACTGATATACTACATAGATTGTTTTTTTTTTTTTTTTTGTAAATACATTTATATGATACATAGAAAACACCCAGACCCGAAACCAGAAATTGTAGATCAAATATAATAGCCACCCACACAAATAAATAAAAAACCAAAAATGCTTAGTTTACTTAGATTTAGTGAAAAAGGATCTTAGAATAGTTATATTTGTTAGTTTGTTTTTGATTAGCGACGCCCTGTAGTTTTTTATTTTTTATTTTTCTGTCAAAAATGTATAGTCTCCCTCGGCAAACTTATGTTTGTATATAATAACTTATATATAAACATAAGTTTGATAATAGTAGCCTCAGTAACATCAGCTATCTTCCACAGGTAATCCCGTCAAAATAGGATTAGCCGTGTTAGAACAGAACAGACAGACATAAGTAGGTACATTTATGCGTAAAATATGATGATTTTAAAATCATTCACAGACACTCCAAATTTATTTATTATTAGATAGGTAGCAAATAATAATAGTTAGCTTGAAACGTGTAACGTACCATGATTAGACAGTTTTGAGTTATCCATTTCAAGTCTATATAACTTAAAAAGTTAAAAACTGAAACATTTAAATGAAATAAAAAAAAAATTATTTGCCAAAATAATAACATATTAATATTTTCGTCAGTCTCCTCAAGCACACTGCCTGTGTCGTGGAGACCTGAAGCTGAAGATTTTTTTTTTTTTTTTTTTTATTATTGATAAGCCTTCATTTGACCACAATCTCACCTGATGTAAAGTGACGATGTGGTCTAAGATGGAGCATGAAGGCCTAGAAGATGGCTTCTCCCGACCACATTACGAAACACGAAAAAATCGCTTCACGCACTGGCCCAGCTCGGAGATAAATGAATAGTTACTCGCACCAGTTAAAATGTATTTGTTTTCAAACACAACGGTACCTCGTTAACCGTTAACTGGCCACCTGGCTCGAGAGCTCATTATTACAAGTCTTATGGCCAATAATGTCCTATTAACACCTCACCGCTACTTAACGCTGGAAGCTTTTAGGTTTCACCTGTCGTTATGTATGTTTTGTCTGTTCACGTCCGTAAGTGGTAACCCTCTGAATCCTTACACGTGACCTCCGGGTGGTGCTAAGAACAGTCTCTGGTGGTAGGCTTCGGCCGCGGCTTGTCACCACCCTCCGGGCTGGGCCAGTGCGTGAAGCGATTTTTTTCGTGTTTCGTAATGTGGCCCGGAGAAGCCCTTCTAGGTCTTCATGTCCCATCTTAGACCACATCGTCACTTTACATCAGGTGAGATTGTGGTCATATGAAGGCTTATCGATCATAAAAAAAAAAAAAAAAAAAAAAAGTTTGTAATCAAATCTTGCGATTTTTTCACACACTTTTCAAATCAAATGAAATCTATTGATAATCTCACATTAATTTTTGGATGATGGATGAGGTTGATGATGTTGGATGAGGTTGATTTATAGAAGGAAAGGCGAGAAGTACTCAACTGGGTAAGTACCTATAGGTATTTAAAATTTCAATATTATATTTCACTATAAATAAGTATGTTTCACAACAAAAAGCATAAATTATAACAATTACAAGTACAACTAGTTTTTGTTCCAATTTAAATTACTCCTCAGGATATAATATTCAATTAAAATACAGTTTGATATGTTATGATGAAAATTCTTTAATGCACTTATTATAAATGAAAAATATTACATAGATATAGATAACATAGAGGCATATTTATTTAAAATTAAGAATTAGTACCTGTTAACATAATTAAAATTTCAAAAACCCAATCAATAAACTTACTTAGAAGAACTTGTATTTACAATTATAATTGGAACCGTTCCCACGAAACTACAATTAGCGATTCCACCACAAAATCCTTCGTTCAATATTCAAGAAAATCGCAAAATCCCTCACCTGAGCGCATCAATTTTAATTCATAACCTCAAATCCGCGCTCCTAAGTGTTTTATCCTGTCTCCTGCCGCAGAAAGAAGCTCTCTAGGTGCAAATTTATGGAAAGCAGTCCTTGAAGCATTTGTGGTTTCTGGAATCGCTGAGTGTGATTCAAGATGGAATTAGTTTTGGTTTACCTGTCATAAGCGCTTCGGTTCTTATTTGATAGGATAAAGTGATTTGGGATGTGTATCGGGGTGCGTTCATTTAATTATTCATTTAATATCATTGGTGTGTAATGCCTTTGGTGGGTGGTCTTAGTTGTAAGGATACAAATGCTCGTCCCTTTTATTATTACCTTATGTTTTTTTTTAATAATATTTTACTTACAAATGTTACTTTTCTAAACTCGGCGTCGGCGATCCAGCGATTGTTCGGGTTGAAATAATACAAGGGTAGTCATAATGTAATACAGCGAGACATTAACCGGCTCTTTGATAGTTTTAATTTTTAACACTGGCGCTTTGAAGATTTTGAATAGGTTTTTCTACATTTACTTGTACAAAACCAGTATATCTGGCGATTGACACTCGCTCGACAGCCGCTGCTACTGCAAGCTTCATAAACAAACAAAGCACAGCCTACAATATTTTCAAGACGATGCGTCTAGACATGAATATTGAAGAACTTATCGAAATGACAATCCGGCCAACAGTTAAACCGCCGCATTTCAAAACAACGTTGTTTTATAAAACAACAAACCGTTAAGTAAAACGGCGGATAAATACAATCTGAGTTCCACACAAATATTCCGAGTTATAATATTGAGCAAACATTGACGGATATTTTTCAAAAGTTTCAATAACTCGAGATAAATCGGCGTGTAATATACCTACTCAGTCGCAGTTGAAATATCTCAGACTTGAGTCGAATATCAGATTTATAGGATCGTCTATTTCTAGACTCCATATTAGGCTTTCAATAAAACAATGTCAAGGAAAATATCTCAATCTAGTGTAGTAGCGTTCCGCGGCATTAACCACGAGAAGTTTTTACAATTTTCTGTTTTTTACCCCCGACCAAAAAAGAAGAATGTTATAAGTTTGATGTGTCTGTCTGTCTGTCTATCTGTGTGTCTGTCTGTCTGTCTGTCTATATTTCTATCTGTCTGGGACATCATCCTGAATGGTTGGAGCAATTTCAATTCAGTATTTTTTATATGAAAGGTGAGTTTAGCGCGAGTGTTCTTAGACATTTCATGAAAATCGGTTGTGCCGTTTAAAAGTTGTGCTCACATCCATAACTAAGTGGGGAAGGATAATCGAAAATCTGCAAATATACTCGAGTAGGGTATCAAATAAACACACACAAAATATTATGGTGTTTTACTTTTAAGGAAATTAAGTCATTGGAATCGGGGGTTTTTCTTTAATTTTAAATTTAGATTTATTTAGATTAAGTCTAAGTCACTTTTTTTAACATGAGTGCAAGATAACCTTTCCGCCACTAAAAGTCCTATTTTATATTAATAAATGTCTCATACAATACTTTCATCACCATTTACTAAAAAGCGCTAAAAATTAAATTATTTTATGCATATTTTGGATTCACGTTATAATGTTATCTAATCATCATCATCATCATCATCCGCAGCCTGACTTCATCCACTGCTGGGTATATCTAATATCCACGGAAAAATCCACAAAGCTTCGGCAAAGCCACGGATCGCAAAACTAGTTACGTATAAAAACCTCCATAGACCATTCCCATTCAAAGAATTCACCAAATAAATTGCCATTGTCTTCAATAGAACGATAAATTGGATGAAGCAGCCATATTGCCCGTCGCTAGCTGTAATAGGCAATTCTGTTCAATCCTAGCTCTTTTAAATACCTTTACTTTGACAAAGTTCAGATGATTTTCGATTTGGGAGCCTGGCTTTAGCCTAGGGCGCGGGGTTAAGCTCTGAGATTGTTTTAAAATCTTTGGTTTAGAATTGAAAGGGTTTTTTGATTTATAATTTATATTTTTTTTTTTTTTTTTTTTTTATGCTGGATAAGTCTTCATTTGACCACAATCTCACCTGATGTAAAGTGACGATGTGGTCTAAGATGGAACATGAAGACCTAGAAGGTAGATGGCTTCTCCGGGCCACATTACGAAACACGAAAAAATCGCTTCACGCCCTGGCCCAGCCCGGAGGGATATTGAACTTAAAGAGACAGACAATCCTAAGGATGAGTTTTCTGTAAATCCTATAATAAGGATAGGATTTCTGGCTAAGTCAGATGTAGTTTACATAGAATAATATTATGACTTAAAACGGGTAACGGGTAACATCATTGTATGATTTGATGGTTTTTGAGTATTCCGATATTTCGACACTGATGCAAGCGCAATGATCATGGAAACCACTGAACTGTCATTGTCTTTGCGATTTGGGCAGACGGTTATTCACAAAAGAAACAGTCTACGCTCTTTCTGAGTTTTGTATGTCTCCTTTTTAAGTATTTTTAGTGTTAAAAACCATGATAATATAAAAAGTGATATTAAGAATATATTTGATGTTGATACAAAATAATGTAAAAATTTGCTTTAATCCAGTCAAATAATCTAATATAAAGAAATAAATTTAAAGCTTATTTATAGTTTTTAAATTAAATACGGTTTACTTTTTTCAACACTAAAGTATCTAGGTACGAGAGTCTTATTTTTAAGTCATAAAAAATATTATATTGAAAATCATGACAATATCAGCATTAAAAATTAAACCTTTATACTCGTATTAAAAAGTATTCTGTCATCCAGTTGTAAGCACTAATGAATAGGGTTACCGACTATCACTAGAATTCGTAAATAATAAAATGTTTCCTGTATTGTTTTTTCTCTAAAATATTTTTTTTAAAACTCAAACATGTAAACATTTTTTTAAAAGTATTATTTTATGAATTGTAATATTTAGAATTTACTAATGCCTACTACTCAACGGATTGTTATTCAGAACAGTAACTATTATTAGTTTTCTCTTACCAATTTGATTCACCTTCGTATCATGGTTGTAGATGAATGGAAGAGCGTAATGTTGGTATGTCTGAAGTTTTGCGAGAGTGATGAATGAATGGAAGGATGTCTGCTTAATTTGTTATTAGTTTGTATTAATTTAATTCATGACAATATTATTTTATAATTTCAATTCTAATTAAAGTACCAAATCTTTGTAATAATAATAATTAATTCTATTTGATTTTATTTTATAACTTGTTACCTACCTATTTTTAAAAACGATGTGTGTATCATTATATTGTAATTTTGTGTACTAATGTAAATGGTTTCGTAATCGTGTTAGTATACTTAAATAAATAAATAAAAATAATAAATACATTTTACCGCTTTGTAGACAACACGATCTGATTTTTAATATAATCCAGGCCTAAGTCTTATTAAAAATGCTTTTGACTTTCCAACGCCAGTATCCTAGTTTTTTCCGGAAAACAGCACCGGCTGCGTCTAGGTGGGAGGGAGCCCTGGCCGCCATCAAAGCCTCAGTTTCACGCCGGCGGCTCGCATTGTCTGAAATTAATTTTCCTGTTCCGCCAAATGCATCTTTTATGAGATAGTGGAACAAAAGTGAGAAAAATCCTGACTCTTATTAGGGAATTTAATTCGAGACTCCAGGGTCCAATTTTGTCATGTTTGGGAAATTGTGAGCTTTTTACGGCAACACTGGTGAAGGATGCGAAAATGTGTAGACAAATGGAAAATAGAAAGGCTTTCATTGTTTTATTTTGGAATAGGTTTTGTTGATTATTTTATCAGGATACATTTTAAGATTTGACTTTTATGTCTAACTACTTTTAAAATTATCAAATATTCTCAAATATTTCCAATGACGTCCAATACGGCCAGCGAAGAAACGCATGTTAACAGAATAAATCCTAACAAACGTGATATAAAATATAATTTCGCAATTTCTGAGATATTTTGATCTAAAAATAATTAAAAAAACTATTCCTCATCAAGTCATTGACATATTTATAATTTAGGAGTTTAGCATAGTTTAGTTAAGAAAAAAATGATAAGCAATGAACTGCTCATATTGCAGAAATCATATTTTTACTGTTTCCGACTCTAATGTCAAATGATACAAGTGTGAGTATAAAAGCATACACATTGATACTCAAGAAATGTATATTTGGTTCTGATAAAGAAGACAAATTAAAAGCGTTAGTACAGATTTTCTAATCACGATTAACATGTTTTCTATTAACGGCCTATAAATGTTTTCTGCTAAAGTAAAATATATAATTTCCTACGTTCATCATAATTTCAGCCACATGACGTCCATTGCTGGACATAAACCTCTTAATAACTTCCAATAACACCAGTCGAAAGCGACTTGCAGCCACCGTAAGCGAAGCAGCGTTCACCAACACCTATTTATTAATTTATATATTTTCCACGTTACTACGCCCAAAATACGTCTTAACTACGCACTATAAGCACTTTAAGTACCTATAAGAAGGTCCCAACAGGCGAAACTCTAATGAATGCGTGACGCCCGATAATTGACGCGTCTCAAGATTTAATCCTCGACCCGAGAACTCCTCATGTGAAATACGAGTGGGAGCTAGCGAGGATGGGGCGAATTGGCGTGATATCAAAATAAATAACTTGAAAATGTATTTTTCTAATTAAATATTATATTATATCGAAGGCACAAGCTTAGAACCCAGAATAAAATCGCAAACGAGGTCAGCCACGATTGCATTGGCGTGACGATCGCCAAAATTTTTGGGAAAACAGTTCGCCTTGATAGAGATTGCTGGGGGGGATTTGGAGATGCTTTTACCTAGCAGTAATAGCAGCAAAAGTGAGTCCAACTTCTGTAAAATAATCTATAAATATATTTCGTGGTGAAATTGCTCAAATCATGATACGCGTCATCATGATCATGTGAAACGAGGGTTTTGCACACCACCTACCAACCCGCAATTCACCACCGTGGGTTAGGGTCACTCCCTCTCATTTTTTGATTCAATAGTGGAGGTTCCCCGAAATTATGATGATATAAATGTTCAAGATAATTTAATTAGTATAATAGGATTATTTCTTTCCGTCATGGGCACTGGAAGCGCTTTTTTAAGGTAAATGCCATTATCTATATAACGGTTATATTTATATACGTTTATTAAGCTAAGCTTATTGTGTTTATCACTCGGGCGCTTGGTAGGCCGATACAACAGCCAGTTTAGTACGACCACTCGGCTGGCGCTTGGTGTTGTATGTAACATCAACATACAAGATACAAAATCATTTATTTCCATTGTTTGGTTTTACAAAACTTGGACAAAAGGGGTAGCTTACTACGGCTTAAATGAATGGTGATTGGAAAATAACTTCTTTTCAATGAATCGCCATGAACTTGCTTTTAAGCAAATCCGAGAAAATATCAAAAATCTAATTCATCATTATAATTTCAGCCGTATGCCTCACTCAAAGATCTGCAGTAATTTCGTCTGGCAGCGGCCTGCATCACGGCATGGTACCGTGAGCCTGCAGCCTTCACCGGGGCGTCCGCCCATCAAGTTCTAAAACCTCTTTAATAATATTAAACTCCTTTGCAAATAAAAGCCCTATGTTTAAATCACAAAGGCCAATCTCTATCTGATATTAACCCGTAATAGTAGAAAACGTAATTAAGCCAGGTAAATCGGATTGGGTGAAAGTTTTCGCGCGATAACCGGGGCGGAAGCAACCCCTGGGGCCCGCCAAAGCCTCCTAATGAGGGGCTTATGTGCCTCATTTCATATTTATATTTCGGGGTTGGTGCAACTGCGGCTTGCATGGCGGTGCAATTGAAATTGTGGGCAATTTAATGAGTGAATGAGTTATTAGCTCTGTAATGGGGGATTGATATTTGGAATGTGACACTTAAAATTTATGTATGTGGCCTTGAGCTGTCTAGAATCCAATTTGACAACACGCTTCATCAGAAGCGTTTGCTACGAAAACTTGGTAAAAGAGGAGGGCAATTATGTCCGTCATCATCATCATTTCAGCCATTAGAAGCCCACTGCTGGACATAAGCCTCCCTCAAAGACGACCAATCATTCCGATCGGTCGCTACTTGCATCCACCGTGAGCCAGCAAGTTTGACTAAGTCATCTGTCCATCTTGTTGGTGGTCGTCCGACGCTGCGCTTACCGATTCGCGATTGTAGTAATTAAGACGTTTGTAATGCTCCTTAATGCATTAAGTCAATCATTTAATTTTTAATAAAGGGGATCAGCTTATGGGTCGAACAAATCTACTAAAACACAAATTAATTAGTACCGAAATGGCCTAAAACACATTTTACCCGAAATGAGAATGAAATAAAAAGGGGGTTTTTGTATAGAGCCTGACAATACCTTGTCCGTCATTTTGAAAAAAACGTGATTTTTCGGTCTTTGATGGCACGCAATATTTACCTGCCTGAGAAGAGCTTTGCGATACGAATCGATATATTTGCTGTACAAATACAAATGCGATATATCGATATTTTGAATCGAAACCTGACCATTAGATAGGTACCTACTCATCGATATAGCGTATCTCGATATTAAAAAAATATCGAATCCATGTTTAACTGATTTTCTATTTTATGTAAATTGTGATTTCCTTAAACCTGCAATAATAAATTTCCTGTGTTTCTTGGTGCGGAGAGATTAATTTAAATAAATAAGGTATAAAAACTTTATTTATCATCAGATGATATTTTATATCTATACATTGTTAAAGTCTGCGATCCGTCTTAACCCTTCTCATCCTCACAATTATCCTTACTTTAAATGGCAATTATGAAATATTGTTAAATAATAAACTTCCATTTAAAAAAAAAACTATTGCTTATTTTTCTAACATCGATACGATAAATATCGATATTATATTGGTACAACACTTTGTCAAATATCGTTGAATCGATTCGATTGATTACAATAAATATCGATGCGTTGTATCGATAAAAATGTTTTGGACAACACAACTACATGCTAGGTTGGCTCATTACAGTTGCATATATTGCAGTAACAGTACAAGCAATGTTAAAGCATTAGTTTGTCTAAACAGCGGGAACGGAATGCCGACCCCTTCCGAACTCCGTTTCAACATCTAATGAAAATTTTATCGTTGCTACCAATTATGCCCGTACAATATTTCCCGGGAACAATATCCTAAGATTCCTCGCCTTAAATTAATACCAACTAGAAGCAGTGTCATGCAGATAGCTCACTCACTTGAACATTGAAGCCCGGTTTGAAGCATTTTTTTTGAAGGTTTAATTCTCGCTGTAGTTTAAGCTTCGGTGCATTTATGGTGCGGGTTCCAACTCAACATAGTAAGGAGTCAAGTTTCGATGGCTCATCGGTCGCCTACACTGCAAGGTGACACCACCGTGATTCCATGATACTGACACGATGATATTTTAGAATATACGATTGTTATATATATATATAATCATGTATACATATAATAATCTTATACACATATCTACTTATATAAACATTTAAAGAATATCAAGTCTTTATATGTTTAGCCTGAGAAGCCTAAAATAAATGATTTCTTAATTATTATAGGATTCTAAATAATTTTTTTTTTATGTATGGGGGTCATTTGTATGAGTTTGACCAGGGTATTCCTAGACACGTTTTATGAAAATCGGTTAAGCCGTTTAAAAGTTATGGGGGTGAGAGTGGGGAAGGAAAACCGAAAATCTGCAAATATACTAGAGTGGGGTATCAAATGAAAATGTTGTTTTACATTTAAGGAAATTATTGGCATTGAAATCGGGAGTTTTTCTTAAATTTTAAATTTAGATTTATATTGTTAGTACCGTTTAAGACTTTATGTTTGTTTGTGTGAGATATTTGGTGAAACTTCAGAGTAGTTTATTCAGCTACGGGCCAAAATAAGAAATACTTTGCTATCTTCAGTAAAGTCATGAATAGTTGACGCCATATAACATGGAAAATACAAGATACCTAATGATTTTGCTTATCTTGGAGTGAGCTAGCTGAAACCTTCCCTTAAGAAGATTCGCCATAATGACGCCCATAAAACAGTGTTCCCATTAACCTGCCGCAATATATGCCTCCCTAATGTTGCCAGTGCGTTTTAAAATATATGGACGGGCAAATTAAATAGGCATATTGCAGTCTTAATCAGGCTGTGAGATTTTTATAAGGATTTAATGGCAGTAAAATGTTATGTTCATCAGTAAATTGTCGTAAGGGAGGTCGTATATTCATTTGATTTTGTATTTTAAGCTAAGATTACAAATTGTAAAGTAACCTTATAATAATTGTTATTTCTTATTGTATTGTTAATCTGGTGTGTAATAAAGTATTTTCTATTCTATTCTATTTCTTATATATAATATTAGGTCCTTACATATGAAATTGGCGTTTTTCGTACTGGCCACTTTAATCACAAATTTCTCCTCTTTGGTAAGGAATTCCAAATTCAAATTTGTACAGCTATTAGACTCATGTATTTGTGCTTCGATGATCGTCATTCATTTGTTTTTTTTCTTCTGTTTTTTTTCTGTTTGCGTCACTCATTTTACAAAATGGAAAACTTAAAATATCGCATTATTTACGAGTACGAGTTCCGCCGTGGCACTAGTGCTGCGGAAACAACTCGAAGGGTGAATGATGTGTATGGCGGTCGTGTTGCAAAAGAAAACACAGTTCGTTTTTGGTTCCAACGTTTTCGTTCTGGAAATTTCGACTTGCAGAACAAGCCCCGTGGACGGCCTGAGACTCAAGTTGATAATGAAGAGTTGAAGGCTATTGTGGAAGCGGATCCATCGCAAACCACGTCCGAGTTAGCTGCAGGCTGCGGTGTTAGTGATAAAACTGTTTTAATTCACTTGAAGCAAATTGGGAAGATTAAAAAGCTTGAAAGGTGGGTACCTCACGAATTGACTGAAGCAAACCGGCAAACGCGCGTCGACTGCTGCGTTACATTACTAAACCGGCACAATAATGAAGGTATTTTAAACCGAATCATTACCTGTGATGAAAAATGGGTTCTTTACGATAATCGGAAGCGCTCAGCGCAATGGTTGGATCCTGGCCAGCCAGCCAAATCCTGCCCCAAGCGAAAATTAACCCCAAAAAAGTTACTTGTAAGCGTTTGGTGGACTAGTGCCGGTATTGTTCATTACAGTTTTCTCAAATCTGGCCAGACTATTACGGCTGATGTCTATTGTCAGCAATTGCAAACCATGATGGAAAAGCTAGCGGCTAAACAACCTAGGCTGGTCAATCGCTCCACGCCACTGCTGCTTCACGACAACGCTAGACCACACACTGCGCAACAGACGGCTACTAAATTAGAAGAGCTTCAATTGGAAAGTCTAAGACATCCTCCGTACTCCCCGGACCTTGCTCCAACAGATTACCATTTTTTTCGAAATTTGGATAACTTCTTGCAAGGGAAAAAATTCAACTCCGATGGGGCAGTCCAAATCGCCTTCAAAGATTTTATTGATTCCCGTCCGACTGGTTTTTTTAGTAAAGGGATCAATGAACTACCTATAAGATGGCAAAAGTGCATAGAAAATAATGGTTCATACTTTGATTAATTAAATATATTATATTAAAAAATATTCGACTTTTTGTTCCTCCCATACAAAACGCCAATTTCATATGTAAGGACCTAATATTATATTTACGCGTAACTAAACTTTAATTTTACATGTGCTGGCTTTTAAGGTAATCTATTTTATTTTAAACTCGTAAGAGATTTATTGGTTGTGATTAAAAAAATATTGAATTTACTGCAATTACAAAAAAAACTTTTTATTACAATTTTTTATAGTTTTTAAAGCCAATCGTAATCCTAACATTTCTTCCATAAGCCATAAAATGACAGACAAACAAAAAAATCAAGACACTTGAAATACCCGCCTATTTTCCTCTTAAATTACGTGTTGATTCGCTTATACCATCTCCTCTTATCTGCCGAATTACAATCCGCTCGATGCAATAACACAAACAATAAAAGGAAAATTTCATTTACGCCGTTTTGCCACTCGGCGCTGAGAATGAATCTGCTACGTTTGAAGGCGGGCGTTGAGGATGGCTACTGGAATAGGGCTGTCGGTGTTTAGAAAATAAATTAGTAAATATCTCTGGACTAATCACACAGCATCACTTAACCCCAAACTAAGCAGAGCTTATACTATGAGTGACTGATAAACTACAATTATACATTTTTTTATAAATACATACATATGATACACTGAACACACCCAGACCCGAAATCAGAAATCGTAGATAGTACAAAATCTGATACCACGGCGGGAAGCAAACCCGCAACCTTTTGCGTATCAGGCGAACCTTTGCCCACCGAGCCACAGAGGTCGTCGGTGTTTAAAATGTAGAATGTTCTTAGTCGAAAAAAAGGTTTTAATCAACGAAAGTAACCGGTTAAAAAGTTCTAAGGTAAGTAGTTCATAGCCCAAGCAAAATAGTTTTTATATAATTGACGAAAGAAACAGGAATCTTTGTTGTTATATAAAATTGTTTTTTGTTAGTTTGCCACGTCGTTTGAATTTCAGGGTTTATGATTCAGTCGTATTTATAGGCATTTTTGGAATTAAGTTGAACCGGTGGGCTCAATTCGACCGCATGGACTTTATATTGGACGCAAAATGGCTTTCAACTGAGTAACATCTTTTTCACTTTATAACTTTATTTAACTCGACACTGGCAAACTGACGATTCAAGCGCTGATGTCAACTATAAGAAATTGAATTAAATTGACATAATATTCGGGTCTGGGTGTTTTCTATGTATAATATGTATGTATTTACAAAAAAAAAACACCCATAGTACAAGCTCTGCTTAGTTTGGGGTTAGGTGGCTGTGTGAGTAGTCCGGAAATATTTATTTATTATTTATTTAATTCGTCTGTTCATCAAGTTGGCGGACGTTGCACTTGGCATTTGACTCCGACATTATTTTTGCTCATTTTTTATATTGGGTGGAGGCAGCCCTACGTCTGTAGTTGTCGCGGTAATAATATAAAAAGTACGAGAAAAAGAAGGAAAATTGTTATCATAAGACGTCGCTCCCTGAGGTAGGTTTGGATGTTGTTATGCAGGATCAAGCGTTTTAAAGTGTTTACTTAATATTTTGCATTCAGCTTTTCTATTTGCCACTTATAATATAAGACTTACAAGTGCTCTCGTTTAAAGAACCTTCATCATCATCATCATCTCAGCCGTAAGACGTCCACTGCTGGACATAGGCCTCCGTCAAAGATCTCCAGTGGTTTCGGCTGGCAGCGGCCTGCATCCACCGTGAGCCCGCAGCCTTCACCAGATCGTCCTAAAGAACCTTATATTGCAATAGACAACACAATTATACCTATACAGAGTGGATTTTTGAGAAGGGACCATAAGGGAAGGAAATAAAATATTAAAAAAAACCTTGTTAATTAAACTTTTTGGTTATTTCATTCTCTAGAAACTTTCTTTTTTACTAATTTTTATATTTATAAAGATTATTTGCTACATAATATAAATTTTATATTTGTATGAAGTTGATGTACCTAAGTAAATAAGTCATTTTACACCATGCTCATACTAACTCGCTTTATTTATTTTAGGATATGTTAATATATGAATAGCGAACAGTATAAACTATTGATAACAAAACACTGATTTTAACATTTCTAAACAAAGAAAAATGCATCGCTTTATTATTATACGTACCTAATATAACATAATGTGCTATCTAAATAACCAAGCAGAATAATTAAGCACTTAAAAGTTCCGCCTCCAACTAGCAATTTAATAAACTTATTACTGAAAAAAATAATCAGTTATGAACTCCAAGAATCATAAATCAAATTGATAAAAACTTCCTGACTCCATCTTGGCGAACACCGTCCAAAGTAAGTTGTGTTCTTGGCCTGATAAAATGCAAATTTACGAAGATTCTTCTCAAGTTTTCTTATTACTCTGCTAATAAACGATTGCTGAGCTTACCTGCCTTTATCTAAGAGATGGGAGTTTTCGGTTATCGGTTAGTTATAGACCCTGGGGCCGTATATTGCAAGTGAAACGAACTAGATTATTATGAAACGTAAATTTTGAGTTTATGGTATCGGCAATATATTTCAAGTGATTCAAGCATACTTGGCCAAAGCTAACAAATCGCTACGGACTGTACTGTTATAGTATTGGTTTTTAATATTAGGTAGGCCTAAAAGCTGTGTTGGCTAAGTGGAAGTTCACTCGACTTTCATTCCGAAGTTAAAAATCTAATGAAATATTTATTTTGTGCCACAAAAGTAAAACTTAAAACTATGAACAGTAAAATAAAATTTAGGCAACAAAAAAGGTAAAGGCTCAGAATAATATTCGAGCAGCTTTGAGCTGCCGAAGACTGATATTCTGCGTCACCATTTATGAGTGTGCACGCCACTGTAAACACTTACAAATTAAAAATATTAAAAAGTATTTAAGCTATTACGCTATTACATTTAAGCTATTACAGCAGACAAATCAAGAAATGAGATAATATTCATCATCATTGTCTTGCCCTTATCCCACATTACGTGGGGTCGGCACAACCTGTTTTTTCTTACATTTTCCTCTGTCACTCGTCATCTCCACACTCACTCCTTTCTTACACATGTCATCCTTCACACAGTCCAACCATCTTTTCTTTGGCCTACTGTAATGTCTGCTTTTGGCCCCCTAAACACTGGCTCGGATATGCACCATGAACTAACCGTTACTCGTCTACACACGCCCACGGCTCTGGTAGTACTGACGAGTTAACCCTGCCCATTCTCTTTCCCATGTCTTTCTGAACCTTGTCTCCGTCTATTACTTCAGCGTCATTTTCTAAATAATCATTCTTGTCCAATGATTAAATTTTGTCTCGATTTTGAAGCCCGAAGAATAATTCTGATGGTGATTTACCCGTGGTCGTATGAGGTGTACTATTGTACATTACGAGATATTCCCATAAGCTCTTTTTCAGTCTGAATGTGTTTCCTTTCACACTCGGTCAACGTTCTTTTGCCGTACGCAATTATGCGTGGCCCTATTGGATCAATCTGTACCAAAACAGCACCAAGTCCTACTGGGCTTGCATCAGCAATAACTTGTGTTTTGTCATTCACATCGTAATAACCCAGTGATTGTATTTTAGTCGTAACCTCCTTAAGATCATTAAATTAGTTAGCCTGGCTTGTTTCCAGAACGTTTCGATGACAGAGTTTTTACTAAGCTTTTTACGTAGTATTTCCTTTAAAGGCTTTGTTTTTAACCTTATATTTTTTTAATTGTGGGTGGATCTCTGAAGTTTTTGATACTTCCAATATATTTGTTTAAGAAAACTGTGAAGTGAATTACGGGTTCCTCCGTATATGACCTTATGCCACGTTGCTTTTGATTCGCGATTGCTGATCATGATTACTGTTTCAAACGATTACGCAGTTTTACATTAATTGGGATCTTACTAGAGTTTTATCAGGATTGTTAAACTGGTTACTAGTTTTCACACCTTGGCTTTTTAACGTTTCTTTAAAATTTCAGTTGTTATAAGATTTACTTTGCATCCCGAATCAATAAGCAAGATTGTTTGGATTCCGCCTAATGAACATTTTATACTGCGCTTTATCGTCAACATTAAAACACATAGTCCACTTCAATCTTTTTTTTCTTTGCACATTTTCCACTTCTTGAGCTATTTACACTTTCTTCAGTTTTTCGTTTAACTGGTCCTTTTTTTGATTTGCAATATTGTACAAGATGGCCCAATTTCTGACATCCATGACATGTAATTTTCCTTGCTGGGCACTCAGTATCATCAGCCCTATGCATAGTACTTCCACACCTGCCACAACTTATTTTGTTGTATTTATTCACTTGTGTAGATTTCTTGTAATTTTTTTCTAAATCCCGATTTCTTTTGTATATAATAGCATTTACTTCGCTGCTTCCTGGTTTTTCCTTTCCATAATTATCTAATTGATTATTAACAACTTCCAATGTACTTGCTTCTGTTATAATTTTTTCAAGTGTTATGCTATCACCAATGATTAAGATTTTCTTCCGTAATTCCGCTGAAATACACTTCTCGGTTATCTGATCAATCAAGTGTTCATCTTTTTTTTCAAAAGCACATCTATCAGCCTCTATCTGTTTCCTCAACCTAATCAAAAATTTTTCAAAATTTTCTCCTTCTTCTTGTTTCATGAGGCGAAACACGTGTCTTTCATATACTCGATTTTGTTTAGTAAGAAATAATTCATTTATTTTTTGAATGGCAACCTCAAAAACATTAATCCCTTCGGCTACTTCTACATTAGCACCAGGCAAATTGTAGTATATTTCCTGTAGGCCTGTTCCTGCTAAATGTAAAAAGGTTTTTTTTTTTGCAATTCATGTCAAGAATCCATTTGACTTTTATGTTATTAATACTGTGCAATTCCCAATTGAATGGAGGTTTTTTTGCAAAACCATGTTAAGAATCCATTTGACTTTAATGTTATTATGCAATTCCCAATTTAATGGAGGTTTTTTTGCAAAACCATGTCAAGAATCCATTTGACTTTAATGTTATTATGCAATTCCCAATTTAATGGAGGTTTTTTTTTTCAAAACCATGTCGAAATCCAATTTAATTTTGTGTTTTTAATACTTAGAAATTCCCAATTTATTGGAGGTTTTCACTTCCGTTACCATAATTCAAATCCAATTAAATGGTAGGCATCTATATGAGTAAAACTTTTTTTTTTCAATTGAATGGAGGTTTTAATGGTCAAACCCAAAGTTGCCAATTTAATGGTGATTGCTTTGAATAGGAACAAACATATTTCCAAACTAGCGGCCTGCCCCGGCTTCACACGGGTAAAAAAATATTTTATTATAAGCAATTATTCAAATTTTTCGCGCTGTAAAAACCATCCTTGAACACCAACGAACATTTAAAAAAAAATGGCCAAATTGGTCCAGGCGATGTTGAGTTATGCGCTTAGCAACACATTTTGCGATTTATTTTTATATATAAGATAAAAATAAATAACTGTAATAATGTACTCTTAACCAACAACATATTTATTTGAATAAAGATTAATATTATTATGTTGATACAACTTAAACAAATTATTTCGAACAAATTAGGTACCATAAAAACGGTTTTTGTGAGTTAATCTTAAAAGATAGACATATACTATCGCGGACTGTTTTTTAGATCAACAAAAGAGCTAATATTCTTTAATACATATTTTTTGTGTATCTTGAACCGTTTTCACGGCGCACGCAACGGAAGGCTTCAAAGATGAAATAATTTCTCCCGTTTTTTTCACATTTACCACTATATCTTTGCTCCTATTGGTCGTAGCGCGATTTTATATAGCCTAGAGCCTTCCTCAATAACTGGACTATCTAACCCAAAAAGAATTATTCAATTCGAACCAGTAGTTTCGGAGATTAGCGCGTTCAAACAAACAAACAAACAAACTCTTCAGCTTTATAATATTAGTATAGATAAATAGGAGAACCTACGTTACCGACCTAATGTAATATAGGTATCTACACAATCATTAAGCTTGATAAGAGTATTTCATCTGGACTGTATTTTTGTGGTAAAGAACCGAGTTCTAACTACATAATATTGGTAATTACTTGTTATGATTACTAGAAAACTGATTAATTTAATAAGATATTTTTTTTTCCTTTTATTGACTTGAACTTAATATTCCTTACAATTATTAAATGTTTATGTAAATCATTATTAAAATGTCACCGAATTTACTCTGTAAGAACATAGACAAAAATCTATGTGACACTTTTGTGCGAATTTCATAAACTTTTTTTTTAAAATCATGATATAAAAACAATAATTATTATATGTACCTGGGTACTCAAACACAACAAGCAATATCAATTCTTATATAAGAGATAGTCATAAAATTAACCAAACCAAATTCAAAACAAAAGATCATACATTTTACAACATAAACTCATTGTTTAATCACAGATGAGTTCGATATTCAAACATTATCATTCTCGTAGATATAATGCCGTTGGAATGCAACTTTGTCGCAATTTTTCCGTTCTACCATTATTTATACCCATAATGAGGGTAGACTCTTAGAAGCGTTTGTTTCGGTGCAAAATTATATTTGTACATTGTATTACCAAATTATCGGAACTCCTTTCGATTTAAAATGTTTTTAACATGATTTATTTACCTTTTGTCTCGTCGCCACTTGTAATGTCTGCTTTTGGCGCCCCTAAACACTGGCTCGGATATGCACCGTGGACTAACCGTTACTCGTCTACACACGCCCACGGCTCTGGTAGTACTGACGAGTTAACCCTGCCCATGCGCACTCGAGACAGTGTAAGCACATACACTACACCTACCTCCCACAAAAAAATAATAAATAAATAATTAATATTAAACTTAAGAATAAGTAAGTTGAAATCACCGCTTATCACCTCTTAATTTTTTTTCTCGATTAATTTATGTGGGCTATAAACACGTGCTTTAACGGTGAAAGCAAACATCGTCAAACCGGCATGTGCGAATTGTGAAGAGTTTGAAGGACATGTGACATTCACCAACCCACACTTGGTGAATAAGGCCTTATCTCAATCGTCAAGAGAGAAGTCCCTGTGTCCCAGCAGTGGGTATGTAAATAGTACTCATGCTTTAATGATTTATTTAAGTATTTCCTTATATAAACTATAAACTGTGTTTATCATAATTAATTTATGATAATCTGGGTGTTTGTATAGTAAAATCAGTAATAGCTATATATGTATGCCTATTATATTAAGTATATCATAGTACCCGTAACACAAGCTTATAAACCACGGGGCTAGATGTTGTTGTGTGAATTGTCTGGAAATATTTATTATTTATTAATTTATTTTATTTTATTCTGACATGGTGACAATGGGAGCACTCAGCAAGCATAACCTTTCGATAAAAAAATAACTTTCAAAATTGGTTCGTAACTCACAGATATATCGCGTAACAACCATGCAAATAAAGACATTCAGTCAAATAGAGCACCTCCCCCTTTTTTTGTTGAAGTCAATTAACAAAAGTGTTTTTTAACAACGTGATAAAACAAATCCCCATATAGTACATACATAGCATGGTATGTATAGTATACTCACTCAGTGGTACCAACTGAACGCAGTAGGGCCCATAAAATTTCCCTCACAAATGCTTTGGGATCATTAACCTTTATTTTATTACTGCTTTTACTAAACACTGGGTACTTTAGTGGGGCTAATAGTTTTACGTTAAAATTACTTTGTTGCAAAAAATGCTGGGTGTTCGAGGACTTAGTTAGCTATGAGTAAGTTTGATGCATAGGAGGCGAGATTAATACTCGCTTATGTCATCATCATCATCATCACCCTATTAACGTTCCCACTGCTGGGACACAGGGACTTCTCTCTTGGCGAGAGAGATTAGGCCTTAATTCACCACGCTGGCCAAGTGCGGGTTGGTGAATGTCACATGACCTTCAAACTATTTTAAAGTTCTCAGAACATGCCGGTTTCCTCACGATGTTTGCCTTCACCGTTAAAGCACGTGTGTAAAGCGCACATACATTTCTCAAGAAGAAAAATTCAGAGGTGCGTGGCGGGGTTTGAACCCACGACCTTCGGAATGAAAGTCGAGTGTCCTCCCACTTAGCCAACACGGCTATTTATTACTCGCTTATGTATTACGGTATTATGTTTAATCGTCAAGTTTTGGTTACAAGCCTTTAAAAACGTGTTGACTAAGTAAGAGGACACTCGACTTTCATTCCGAAGGTCGTTGGTTCAAACCCCGCTACACACCTCTGTATTTTTCTTCTTGAGAAATTTTTGTGCGCTTGCTTTAACAGTGAAGGCAAACATCGTGAGGAACCTACCCGCACCAGGCCAGCAGCGTGGTGAATTAATGCCTAATCTCTCTCGCTAAGAGAGAAGTCCCCGTGTCCCAGCAGTGGGAACGTTACGTTGGTGATGAAGACCTCTAAAAACTGATGAAGCAGTGTTGTTCTATTCGCTTCTCAACTCAGTATAAAACGTTGAAGCAAACTGTCAAGACAATGTTTTTTCCTTGATCAATTTTGTTTGAAAAATGTAGTTTTATTAATTTTAAGTTGATCTGTCCTTGAATGCACAGGGCATCCAAAGAAAAAAATGTTTTGACCTTGAGACTCTGTGTGTTGTTCTCTAGTTTATTTTATCCAGTTTACTAAGTTATTCAACTAGGAGAACCATTCTCCATTATGCACTAGTTTTTCTAGCGGTTTTTCTAATAGGCAGTTTTTAGGCTGAGATACAGGATTACACTAGTTGAAGCTCATGTATTCCATATCTGTTTTAAATGTTTTATGCCTGTTGTTTTATGTGAATTTTGTTAATATTTGAACAAAATTAATTTATTAATTGTTATTTATAGTAGCTTGATTACCTCAGTGGCCTTTTTTCGTGTTTCGTAATGTGGTCCGGAGAAGTCATTTACCTTCTAGGTCTTCATGCCTAGACTTCATCTTAGACCACATTGTCACTTTACAACAGGTGAGATTGTGGTCAAATGAAAGCTTATCTAAAATAAAAAAAATATACATATAGCGGTGGGCTCGATCCTCGTCAAGTGTTTGTATGTTCTGACAGCACTTGTCCTTGGTCCCAGACCATACATATGTGTAAAGTAATGTTTAATATGTATAGTAAAATATATCTTTGTATTTATGTTCATTATATTAAGTACTAGCGGCCCGCCCCGGCTTCACACGGGTTTTTTTTCCCGGCAATTTTTTTATTTATACTCGCCTTTTAAACCTTTCCTAGACCTCCACGAACAATTCAAGACTACGATAAGATAAATCCGTTCAGCCGTTCTCGAGTTTTAATCAGGCTAACGAACAACAATTCATTTTTATTTATATAGATATCAGATGTCTAGTACCCGTAACACAAGCATAGAGCTTACCACGGGGCTAGATGTTGTGTGTATAATCCGGAAAGACTTATTTATTCAATTTATCTTAATATAAGATTTTTTTTTTTAATTGTCGCACTTCTCGTAAAATAGGAGCCTGGTTACTTCACCGCTTTCAGTAAAGTTTATGTAGCATAATTCTAAAATAACAATATGGAGTAGAATACTGAGACAGAGTTCAACTGCGGGGTGTGCAAGTAAAAAAAGCGGGCGCATGTCTTGTTTGCACTCGCGATGGAAGACCAGTTTATCTATGTAGCGTTGGAAGTTAGAATATAATTGTTACAGGTAACTAATGATATTTATATTTACTTTAAGTATTGAATAGAATAAGATAAGGGTCAAGACACAATCTTGGTATCTGTTTTGTGCACTACCTATTTTTAAGTCACTTGTATTTTTCATATATTACGGTTTGGCCGCTATCAGCGATAAGGCCGCCCTTTGCACTTGTTATTTATTTTGTTTTCTTCTATGTTGTATATAATAAATTCAATTTATTTATTTCAGATTAAAATCCATACACACACAATTAAAATTTTGTATTTACTAGTCTTGAGTGATTATGTATGTGGGTTGGTTGAAATAAAAGAGTTATTTCACTATACTGAATCTATTCAATTAACACGTTACAGGAAATTTCAATTATATTATTTATTTGGTCCTTATTATTATGTCTTAACCCGGCTGAGGATTGTAGAGTGACTGTCGAGGCTCCGCCTAACTATGAAAAAGCTGAATTAACGAAAAGCGTTTGCGCCGCAAACTTTATGCTAATCTGTGTGACTACAAAAATAAGGATATAAAATGTCACACGAATAAAATTGTCACACACAAAAAAAATGTTTAGCTTTGTGTATAATTATTATGTTAAAATTATTTTTTATAGATATTAATATATACTTTCGTGAGTAATTTGCAACATGCAACAATAGTTTTTTTTTTCGGTTGTCGGCCTGTCAACTGTCAACATCGCGAGTAACTCATCCTATATTATTTACGCATTACAAAGAAGCATGGTTGTTCATGCAAGTATAGATTTTATCAACAGAAATGAACTTGCAAAATGAATTTTGAATCATTTATAGAAATTAATGAATGCATCGCAGTGTTGAACCTAATGATACCAGATTACAAAGAAGCATGGTTGTTCATGCAAGTATAGATTTTATCAACAGAAATGAACTTGCAAAATGAATTTTGAATCATTTATAGAAATTAATGAATGCATCGCAGTGTTGAACCTAATGATACCAGATTACAAAGAAACATGGTTATTCATGCAAGTATAGATTTTATTATCAGAAAAGAACTTGCAAAATGGATTTTGTATCACCTATAGAAATTAATCAATGCATCGCAGTGTTAAACCTGAAGCTACCAGATTACAAAGATTTTATCACCAGAAAAGAACTTGCAAAATGGAATTTGGATCATTTATAGAAATTAATCAATGCGTTGCAATATTGAACCTAAAGCTACTAGATTACAAAGAAGCATGGTTGTTTATATACAAGAATGGAAAGGTTGGAGGAGGCCCTTGCCGACTGGCAAACAGATCTATAATTTTTTTTGTAAAAACAAGAATACCACAGAATTAGTTTATTTAAATTTAAGTTTACTTAGTATAGGTTTAAGTTTAATGTAACAAAGATCTGAATAAAGGCTATTTTATTTATTATTTATTTTTAACAATAGTTAATATTATGTTAAAATTAAATTTTAAAGATATTAATATATACTATACGTGAGTAATTTGCAACATGCAACAATAGTTGTTTTGAAAACAGTTTGTAAAATGAATAGATTAGGGTCGTCAGTGGACTAACGTTTGTGGATGGCACGAACTTGGGGAGGCCTATGGCCTACTTTTTTTCCAACTGATGGGCAGTGGGAAAAAAACTTGCTGGGGATAATGATGATGATCAATTAGCATGAGGTCCTCGTGAGTAAATTTTCCGTAAATGGCGCTGGGGAAGCGTGACGTTCGAGTGATAAAATCATACATTGTTTCTATGCGGTCCTTAGAAAACACGGACATGGTATGTATATAAGTAAGTTTAGTTTACCAATTTTAAAAGATGTCGCTGGTAAATCTAGATCAAGCTCTCGTATATAAACGACAATTTTAAAGTATTGTTAGTATTTTTTTATTATCAAATACGTTAAGAAAATACTGATTAGAGTAATGTTTTGATACCTGGTTCCAGAAGTGGAAAGGTTGTTTTTATCTATACTAATATTATAAAGAGGTAAAGTTAGTGAGATTGTGAGAATGTTTGTGACGTTGTACAGATCTCTGGATCTACTGAAATTTGAAACACAAACTATCTAAAGCTAAAGTAACTTTTTTACGCTGGAAAATATGTAAACCATAAAATGCTGGTAACACTGCGGTGTACTGCTAGTTTTTAATAAGACCTTATAAAGTTAGGTTATTTATTATTAGCGGATAGTCTAGATCACAATTCTCTCTCTCTCTAGGCAAGTCGTTAATTACCTAATACATAAACTGCGCGCTACGCTCACAAAACAGTCCCAAAAATGTGGCATTTAAACTGCCTATCCATTACACTTTTCCTGCAGCATTCAGAAACATATTTTCCTAACATTATTCCATTTAAACAGCTCTCAGTGGGGTGCACCTTATTTGCTTACCATTTAGGCAGATATTTGCTTGGAGATGTTGTTTATAGTCGATATATTTTGGGCATGCACTTTAGGTGGCAAGCACAAATCTTCGCGCTCCATATTTTTAGCTGATATTTTCAGTTGAAACCGTTTGTTGTTGTAATTTATGTGTTATAGAAACCTGGGGATATTATGATGTCGTAAATAGATAGTTCTTTTCTGCTTCCTGTAATGACAATATGTGTTTATATTCAGAGATGCCGTTATCTATTATTATTGAACGGGGTATTGGACTATGAAATTATGGATTAGAGAAGACTTCGAACTGTAGAGACAAATCAAAGGAAACATGTTAGAAGAAACATGTTTAAGAAAAGAGTTACTATAGAACATAGAAGTTACAACCTACACAACTATAGGTATAATAACATTTTAAACCACAATACACAAGTCATAAAAGCTTTTTTAGCTCTGTCCTTTTCCCTCATTACAGTGTTCCCCCAGTGCCGTTGAGACAGACTTAATTTTCCTGTTCCCTACATTGACTCATTAGGGATTGAATACGTGACCTAGTTAAACTGTAAACGCTGGATTTATTTCAGTTATTGTTGCTTCTGAGGCTGTGAAATGGAGAACCTTTCAACATATCTGAAGAATCCCTTGATTATATAAATTACTAAAAAATATCTTAGGTATACCAATGAAATATTTGGGAGCACAAGTTTACAATAAAAATAATTATAGAAACTAGAGAAATTCGTTAAGGTATTATGTTACAACATAAATACAAAGCGCCATAAGTGAAAATGAGATTAAACTACTTCTTGTCCTAATCGTTTTTTGGCTATTATTATAACTGAATATTAGTTCCCAATGAAATTCAGCAAACGCAGCGTAGGACGTCCATTAACGAGATGTATGAATAACTAACTTAATAAAGGCTTCGGATTCACGGCGAGTTCAGACCACCATCTATAATTATGTACCTATTTACGAATGTGTAATTTTTTATGTTAAACAAACGTGCAATTACCTATTTTATTTTTGAAACAATTTTCCAATAATTTTAATAGTTATTCTGCTATTCAATTCGGAGCCAAATCAAACGATGTGTTCGTGTTTCGTAATGTGGCCCGGAGAAGCCATCTTCCTTCTAGGTCTTCATGCTCCATCTTAGACCACATTTTAGATCAGGTGAGAGTGTGGTTAAATGAAGGCTTATTTTGTATAACAAAAAAAAGAACAAATGATAACCTATTAAAATCGGTTAATCCGTTCTCTTTATTATTATTATTACTTACAAGTGCTGTTAACACACACGTTTTGGTTTAATATATTTATTTATTTATTTATTTATTAATTAACCATATAATAACAGTGAATATTATTCAAGGTACGTCATATTTTTACAAATTCATGTATATACATTAATTCAATTAAATTTAAAAAGAGTTACAGCTAAGTCATTCATTAATAAATTTTTTTTTTTTTTAAATAATGTCAATTTGTAATTCTAATAAAATTGTTCAATAAAATATAATAATGTCAAGTTTTAGTAATAAAAGAAAGTAGTGAAAAATTAAAATTCATAAATTCATTAATATTATAAAAAGCATGACTCTCTAATAATTTTTTAATTACATTTTTAAAATGTTGGAAGTTATCAATATTTGTTATGTCAATTGGTAGATGGTTATATAATTATATTATTAAATATATAATATAATATAGATACAATAAGACTTATAGACTCTCTTTAAACACCATTCCATCACAAAATAACAACAAAATGCAGAATAAAACTTTTTTCCCGTTGCAATAACTCTCTAACAATGAAACGCGAGCGAAGTTAGCGAAGTCGGTAACTACGGGTCGTCGGTTCGAGTCCCGGCCAATTTTAGTGCGAGGTTTTACAGCAATTTACAAGTTGGAAGTTCGCTAAAGCTGGTACCTGTAGCTGATTATACGGTGGTGCTTACCTGAGTTTTTAGTCTTGTTTTTTTGTGTATAAAAATGTAATATACAAAATCAGGATAGATAATCGTTTCAATTAATTAGCATATTCAACTAATTAGTGGTTTCATGCCGTATGCGTGATCCATTAAATAAACTGTAACTTTTTAATTTTACTATGTCCTCGCAAATTTAGGTTAGAACTGTGGAAACTTATAATTAGCCGTTAGTTACACACTGTGCTTAGTATTTAGTTACCTAGCTGTTAGTTTTCCAAAAATTACAAAATAAAATCAAAATTAAACTCTCCAAGCCCATGTTTACATTTATAACCCGTAGTAATTAATTAATTCAAATTACGTACCCGTAGTAATTAATTAATAAAGTAACAAGTAAGAACAGAATGAAACTAATAAATAGTAACTTAGAAATGTTGAGTCTTATAAATAGGTTGTTTTTTTTTATTCTTTTATTATTGATAAGTCTTCATTTGACCACAATCTCACCTGATGCAAAGTGACGATGTGGTCTAAGATGGAGCATGAAGGCCTAGAAGATGGCTTCTCCGGGCCACATTACGAAACACGAAAAAATCGCTTCACGCACTGGCCCAGCCCGGAGGGTGGTGACAAGCCGCGGCCGAAGTCTACCACCAGAGACTGTTCTTAGCACCACCCGGAGGTCACGTCTTTAAAGAGTTTGAAGGACATGTGACATTCACCAACCCGCATTTAGCCAGCGTGGTGAATTTAAGGCCTTATCTCTCTCAAGAGAGAAGTCAATGTGTCCCAGCAGTGGGAACGTTAATAGGGTGATGAATAAGAAGAAGCATAGAAATAGGTTGTTGATCATTGTGAGTCTGTTAAATAGATAGTTGACCAATATATCTGTTAAATAAAGACTTGAATTTGACTTCAATTCTATTAAATAAACAGTTTGAGTAAATTTTTTAAGAATTTGTCACTTTACATTTTTTTTTGTAAGTTAGAACGACCTGTTTCTGTGTTTAAAATACTACAGTCAGTTGACTTAATAGCTTAAATGTTTTAACCACTGACTATGTTTATCCGGAGTTTGTGAAACAAACCCTGAGCCTGAGTGGTATTATGTAAAGTTCATGAAATACAGAAGGGAAAGAACTGATACGTTAAACCGTGCGTTGGTATGTGGAACAGACATTATGTAATTCTCTTTTGTAGTTTTTTTTATTTATTTATTTAACAAAATCAACAGTCCGCACTAGATTTATGTTTCAAGCCAGATCAAAACTTTTATACTTATGTTATTCATATTTTGTATTGCTTTGTGGCAAAATAAGTAAATCAATTAGAGGAGATTGTTTTGAAATTCGTTGTTAAGTTTTTTTTTTGTTTATGCTAGATAAGCCTTCATTTGACTACAATCTCAACTGATGTAAAGTGACGATGTGGTCTAAGATGTGGCCTAGAAGACCTAGAAGGTAGATAACTTCTCCGGACCACATAACGAAACACGAAAAAATCGTTTCACGCACTGGCCCAGCTCGTAGGGTGGTGACAAGTGAATGTTGAGTCTGTGCCAAAATAAATAAATCAATTTGAAGAGATTCTTGTGAAATATATTGAGAATTTTGAGTCTATTAGGTAGATTGTTGACTTTCTCTCTGCGACTTAAATAGGTTGATGAGTTTTTTTTTACAACTACACAGTCTGATATTTTTTCAATTTTTCATGTAATTCCACAAGTTTGTTAATGACGAATATCTTGTAAAGTTTTTACAGAGTATTCAAGAGGCCTGCAAGCAATGTGCGATAATATCGGAAGTTTTATCTAACGCCGAACTTGCTGCTTCGTAAGCAAAACTCCGCCGTACCTTCTTCGAGCGAGTTACAGAACGGATGGAACTGAAACTCATCTAAATTGTATTATGATATCCGTCATTTTAGTACTACTCTTATTTTGATTCATATTTCTTCATCACCACGGATTTGCAAGGAAAACTCTTATGGGGCTCGCCTCTGTACATGACCATTGTATCAAAACCTTCATGTATCTTTTTGTGTACAATAAATAATTTATGAATACAGGAGTCAAATCAATTTTCTTTAAACATTTTGTTTTTAGATATACATAGTTTATGGTAAGATTAATTAATAACACATGTTTATTGTATTGTATTGTTTTTTTTTTATGTTTTTGCTAATTTCTAAATTCATTTCAATATCTTAAGTTTTATTTTTCCTTTTTATCTTTATAACAAAATTTTTAATGAAAAGTCTTCGTTTCCGGCATAATATTCGTAGTTTGGGAGATATTCGGATTTATTTGAGTTACCCTATTTTGGGAGCCGAGTGTACTCGTAGTTGTTAAAATAATACAAAATTGAAATTAAAAAAAAAACATAACAAATCAAGGTCATTTTATAAATAAATTTATTCTATAATGTGTAATACATTCAACTGTTAAAAAAAATTAACTTCGGAGTACTGTATGATAAAAAATATTTTATGTTATGTTTTATCATAATTTTATAAATATAGTTATTATACAACATGACTGTTTTAATTTGTCAGATTTATATTTAAATCAGCTATGGGAAGTTCATATTATATAAAAAAGGTAACGATTAAGAGACGTTAACAAACTCATTTTTTTTTTCTATTTTAAAGATCAAGTTCCACTTCTACGCTACTGTTATCACCATTTAGGTACAGCTCATACGGCCCAGTAATATATCTCTGACTCCTGAAAATTCTATCACCCACCCCCTCTTTCACCCCCCTCCCTCTCCCTTATCAACGTATATTAATCGGCGAGTATGCAAATGGTGCCTTGTACCAATGATTATTCAAATTATCGTTAATTTTATTCATGCTTCAAGAATGTATATTCGGTGCGTATTTTCTGCGTTCGTAAGATTTATGGGTATGGCGATTATGTCTAACTAGAAAGAAATTGCCTTGTAATTTAGTATATAAATTATTCTTTTTTCTTTATATCATCTAGTGTTTTGCTATCCAACCCGCCTGCCAAGCGTAGTGAGTTTGGTAACGTATCTATAATATTCTATCCTCCTTAGAATCTGACTGCCTCAGTGGCGCTGTGGACGAAATTCCGCTTGCGGCGCAAGAAGTAGCTTGTTCGATTCCCGCTGAGGGGTCAAGTGTTTGTATGTTCTGAAGAACTTTCTCCTTGGTCTGGGTGTTTAATATGGATAATACAAAAATATCTACATAATATGTTTGTCTATTATATTAAATATATCAGATGTCTAGTACCCGTAACACAAGCTTAGAGCTTACCACGTGGCTAGATGTTGTTGTGTGCATTTTCCGGCAATATTTATTTATTTTATTTAATCAATATGGGTGGCTTAAATCCATTGAGACGCCATTTTAAATAAATACATGTTATGTTATTAAGGAGTATTGAAAATAACTTACGAAAAATACTTTAGCTCCGAAAAAAGTAGAAACGCAGCCCAAATAGTAATTTACCACAAAAACGCCATTATATAGCAAATTTATTTCGTTATAATCCTTACCCTAAGAAAAGGGAGTAAGTACAACATAAAATCATTAACTTAAGTCACCAGTTGCTTACAAACTACTCACTTATCTCCCCATTATCATTTCGCACTAAATAAATCCACGTGCCCCCTACATAAATAACTATAATTTCGAGCTTTGACAAACGACGGGCGCTTACCCGATTTTAGGGAGTAAGCAGCCCGATTACTGGAGGCGGTAATGTGTTTTCATTGTTCTAGTTAATCATTAAATACTAGTTAACCATTATATACATTGACTGAAACTCGTTAAATATATAATCGTTATTATTTCTACTCTTGGCTCCAAAAAAAACGGGCCTTGTTCCTATTAATAATATGTCTCTATTGTTAGTTACCGTACTCCTCCGAAACAGCTTAACCGATTTTAACCAAATTTTATATCCGTATTCGGCAGGTCTGAGAATCAGCTACTATCTATTTTTCATTTTGCAAAGCAACGTTTGCTTTGGGGTCACCGAGTAATTACATATAATTTAATTTAAGTAGCCAGCCATTTTACTAAGGGAACAAAAATAACAAATTTGAATGGTGTTAAGCTTTTATGTGTCACCCTTAGAAAAGAAATGTAATAAAGACATGTTTCATAAAAATCGGTTGTGCCGTTTAAAAGTTACGGGCGTTAGAGTGGGGAAGGAAAACCGAAAATCTGCAAATAAACTCGAGTGGCGTATCAAATGAAAGCGCATCACGTGCAAATTACAAAATATTATGGTGTTTTACTTTTAAGGAAATTTAAGCATTGGATTCGGGGTTTCTTCTTAAATTTTATATTTAATTTAGGTTGTAGTATTGCCAACCCCTGGCCAAAAACTAGTACTCTGACACAGAGCTCCTAACGGATTTTGTGACAGAAGCATTATGCTGGGCCAGGATCTCTTCACTACACAAATTTTATCACATTAGAAAAAAATATAATCTAATTGACGGAAAAATGTTTTTCTAGTCATTTACCATATCAAGTATCAAGACTTAAGTGAAATATTCTGAAAATATATCTGCTAATTTATAACAAGTAGGGATCTGCTTTAGACGTACAAACGTTCGTTAAACTTTCGCAACACTGCCCTATCGCCAATCTTCAATCAAGTTCTTTGTTTATCCAATAGCCAGCGAGATAAGCTGCAATTCAAATATCAAGAGAAATTCAATAACTCCTCGCTGCCGGCCACTCTATCGCGTGCACATCGTGCCTACTGAAGCAAATGCCAGATAAAATCGGCTGAAGGTTCAATTTTCTAGAAAATATGCGCTTTGGACCCCTAAAATATATAGGAAAGGATCGGAGGGCTTTGAGTGGGAAAATCGACTTTATGGTGCTAAGATAAGCTGTGATTTGGAATGTTGATGTTTCAATTTTAAGGGTTTTATCGAGGTTGGTCGGTTTGTTTATGAATTGTATTTTTGGATGATACAATTATGTTTCTGCTAAATATGCAGATGAAACTTAAATGGTAAGGTTATGTATTTTTTTTATAGATAAGTGAAATTTACCGTCTATGCTTTTTATCTATGCTCTTGGTTATTTTATATAACATGTCTCTCATGTGTTTTAAGTAATTAAAAAACAATATATTTTGTAGACTTTAACTTCCGCAATTTATTATTCAATATTCTCGCAAAAATAAAATAAATGAAAATAAAGATTTACATAAGGTTTCTTTTATACCATTAAATAATCATCCAAAACATCTTCAAATCATCCAGAATAACCTTTAAAAAGAATTGTGTCTAATAAAAAAGACTCAGCAAGGTTTTTTTACGGAACTACCGTTTATATTTTGTCTTCTCCGATACTGGTAAGAAGTTACTAGAAGAGCTTAACCCTCGAGCCTAGAACTTTTTCACATTGTGTTTATAATAATTTACGCTGGTATTTGTAAAAACTGCTATGACTGTCTAATTTTAACTGAATTATTTATTTTATTTTAACAATTTTATGAAAACTTAAAGCTAGGCAAACAATATAAACAGACAAATAAAAAGGGACATGTCTTCAACATGCCTTAACACAGAAGGCCAATTAAAAGTTTCCATTTTTAGCATTACATAATGGAACGAACAAAACAAACGCAGACGACAAACATTATTGTGTAAACTGTTACAAAAATAAAGAAATCTAATTTTGAAGCTATACATTTTATTAATTAGCCAATATAATTCAGTTAAAATTAGATTGTTATTTGTGTTGTAGCCACAACTCACACAATAAACCTATCTCTATCTCTCTTATTTTGCGACTATTATAGAGAAAATACTATAGATAGACTATTATAGATGTATATTTGAGACTATTAAACAATGTTGATAAGCTTTTATTGAACAGATACAACTTTCCCTTCTAACCTCCGTTTTGATAAGTCCGTTAAAATCTTATTTTGGTCCTAGGACCAAAATAAGATTTTACAGAACACAGAAAGACAGAACGAATAATAGTATGGATAAAACGAGGTTTTGGTACATAGGCCTTTTTTATAATGTTATGGTATTTGCGAAAATTAATGGTTTTTCATGTGAACCTTTCGTTCAAATTAAACTGATTACTAATATAGTTTATTAAATAGTTAGGGGTTTAAATAATCTGTGATGTTTATGGTACTTTTATTAAACCCTAAAGTCATAAATTATTTCAGTCTAAGTACCGGCCACTATTCAGCTGTTTGTGCCAAAAACCACGACCTTAGAAATTTTTTCTCAAAATATCAGTTTTTGTCAACCAAGTAAAAACACTGATATGACCTATCTCACAGCTTTCGTTGATCCGTCGACCGTGTCACACCGTGTATATTTATATTCTTGATAAATATATACATAAATGTAAAGTTAGTTTTGTTTACATAGTATGGATTTATTTATTTATAACAACGAAAGAAAAGTATGGAAAACTAGAAAAAGGAAACATACATCAAAATCTTACGCAATGATGAATAGTAATCTCGAAATCGGAGATAAACGAAATCGATGGCACCTGGCGAAACCTCTCCGCACCGCCATAAATCTATGAAAGAAAACAGTTAAACCGAACGACCGAGCAACGAAGATACGAGAAAAAACGGTATTTCACGATAGCGATATCGCTGGTAGTTGTTTCGTTGTGTTATCTATAGGTTACATAAAATTGCTTGTAGGCTTCGGTAAGGCTCGCTATATATTGTGGGAAGGAATTGGGAACGGGTGATTATTGTTTCATCGAGTGGTTTCATATATTTCACGGTGTTGTTGGTGTTTTATGGTTTCTTTTCTAGCGGGAATGACGCCTATATATGCTGCCTGGATAAATAAGCAAACAGTGAAAGAAATATCCAAATTGACGATTAGCTCCTGAGATTAGCGCATTTAAACAAACTGATTTGAATTTAGCTTTAACACTACAAACATAATTTCTATTTTTAAACCCCCACCAAAAAAGAGGGGTGTTATAAGTTTGACGTGTCCACATTACAAAATATCATGGTGTTTTACTTTTAAGGAAATTAAGGCAATTAAATCGGGGGTTTTTCTTATATTTCGATTAATAACTGAATGTGACAGATTTTTTTTAAATGTTTAATTTCGAAAATACTCTCTGAATTACCAATTAAGTATTTTTGAACACCGTTTTATTATTTTATTGTTTATAATTTTATTTTCTCTTGTATGTGGGCTAATGTGTAATGTTAAGTTGATGATTATTTTAATTGTGGTTATAGTCTCCACGACACAGGTAGTGTGCCTAGTGTGGAGACTAACGATAAATAAAAGCACAAAATTGTATTAGTAAATAAATATTTTTCATCTATATTACTACTTGCTGAACAGCAGTCTTCATTCGAGAACCTTCGAATCCTAAATCTTCAAAACCATAACGTACAATAACTGATCAACTAATCTCACAGATAGCCATAATCCACAGAGCGCGTCAAACTCCCAATACCACAACCCCTTTAAATCCAGTTTGCAACCGAAATTAATTCCTACAATATCAACTTTCCCCCATATATCAGTCCGGCCAATGAGTTACGCCAAATAACCGGAGCGAACCGGACTAAACCGGTATAGACCTTTCTAGAATTTATGCCGACGGGTCCCTTCGGTTACAATTAGTTTTTGCTGACGCTGCCTGCGTCTTCCGGACACCGCAGACAGACAGACAGACGCTATTAAACCAGCGAATATTAAATTGGAGTGGAAATAGCTTTGGTTTTGCTTTATGTTTGTTAGAAAAGCTGTGTAAGCGGTTAAGAGTGCTTGAATTACGAAATAATTTTGATATTTAACTCGAGATATTTGGTTTCAGATGTGTTTTGGATTTTTGTGTTAAATTAAAACATTGATTTCTATTTAAAATTTGCTAGTTCAATGTATAATTTTATCTCACAAAATACATTGGCTGGATTAAACTTTCAAAATGAAACAGAAATACAATATAAATTCAGATCATATTGTCTGTAGTTTTCCTTGAACAAATCAAACATCAGAAAATAAAAATAAAATATAAATTTTTTTTTTAATAATTTAAAAATTATACATTTTATTTTAAATTAAATTATTATATTATGATTATCTAACCTCCTATTTCATAGCTCCGATGAAACAACTAAAATTCACAACAGTTGAGGCACCTCCGGAATAGTTGGCGACCTCTGCGCTAATGCCAACAGTGACATATTCATTGCTCGCCAACATTCGGCTCGCTTGAATTTATTGTTTTAATTAACACCCGGGACACTTTGGTTTTGCAATATAACGTCTGTTTATGACATATTTTTGAAGTATGAGCTTGTTGGTGTGTTTTTAAATGGAATATGTGTATTTGTGACGTTTATTTCGTTTATGAAGTATGTACGAGGGAAACAATTGACTGTTTGATACTAAATTTTCTGTATTCCACAATTTAATTTTTATACAACATTTTATATAAAGGGGATAGTGGGATATTTAGACAGAGTTGTTTTCTGTTTAGTCATTAATAATTAATGACTGTTGTATGAGCCATCGTTTTAATCGTGCCTTGAATGCGGAGTCGCCCGTGGCTTCAACCACCGAATCTGGAAGTTTATTATATACTGTTTATCTAAAGATTACGAGATTAAGCCAAACCTTCGCGACCAAAGCGACTGCGGAGCGGGAGGCGCTTTGCACTCCTACGCGATCACAAAACAGGATGTTTGCAGGCAAAAAAGTTCCCATTTTGCTAATGCTTCGGTTTGGGAAAAGCCTAAGACCGGAATTTATAGTAGACTAGCTGTGCCCCGCGGTGTTGCCCGCGTTATAATGGATTTTCCCGCGGAATGACGTTTTCCCGCGGTAAAAAGAAGCTTATGTTATTTTTCAGGCTCTAGAGATTCTGTGTACCAAATTTCATTTAAATCGGTTCAGTAGTTTTCGCGTGAAAGCGTAACAAACAAACTTACATTCGCATTTATAATATTAGTATTAAGTATTATTATAGGATTATAGGATAGGATATTTTAATATTTATTATTTATTATATATATATTTACAGTAGTACTTTTCAATTCATGATACAAATTAACAGGATATTACCAGAAAAGCCTCATTCACAATTTCAAAATTGATACATAGCAAGGAGACGTTAAAATATAATTTCGGTTAATGACTTTCAAAGCGCGAGCTGGAGGTTCCTTCATCGTGAAATCTTCGCTAATTACGTCATAAGGCTTTGCATTGTCATTCCGTGACGTCACACCGGCAGTGACGAAGCAAAAAGAGCCGGTAACTAGGAAATTATACAGTTTATATGCTGAAGAAATTTTACTTGGTAAACCGCCATGTTTAATTAGTTTGAAGGATTATTCCGTTTTTTTATTATATGTTTTTTTTACCTACCTTTTTTGAGCTGGCAAGTTTTTGACATACTTCTCGATTTCTGGTTGAGCTAAATTTTGATTACTGGTTTTAATTTTAGCATTGGTTTTTCGCGTTTATGTCAATATCATTAAAGTGGTAACATAAAGATTTCTTGAATTTAGGATTGTTTTGGAAAAAAAATATTTTGTGCCATTTTTGGTTATTTAATTAAATCTTGAAGATTATGCGGTAAATTAAAAAAAATAACGCTTACTAAAGAATAAACTGTTGAAGGCAGATTATAGTTGTCAGTCGTCTCACATTAATGAATCCGAGAGCTGGAAGTAAATTTTGGGAAGGCATTTGAGGCGCTGATGACCTTCTGACGAGCCTATATCTTTAGCTAGTTATTCTGCTAATAAGGGTGTAGATTTAACAAAGTCAGCTTATCATAATTTAAACTGACTTTGCCGACAATGGGTAACAACTTGCAGTTACATGTAGTCCACCAAAATATTCAAGGTTTACCCAGCAAAATTCTGGAATTAGAATTATTTCTAAATAGTTTTAATGTAGATGTTATGTGCATATCAGAACACTGGATCACAAGTAATCAGTCAATACCATATTACAGTAATTATTCTTGTGCTAGTAGTTTCAAAAGAAGTACTGCTATTAGAGGCGGAACTGTTATCCTGGTTAAAAATAATCTTAAATTTAAAGAACGTAAAGATATTGCTAAGTTAAGTGTTGAGAGATGCATTGAACTGTCTTGTGTGGAACTTGAGCGACATATTTGTGTTTGCGTTTATCGACCTCCGATTGCGGATCAGGCAACCTTCGAGTCTACCATGGAGGATGCCTTACTGAAAATATTTACTTGTAATAAAACTATTATTGTATGTGGAGACTTTAACATTGATATCATTAGTAATCCTCTTGCAGACAGACTAATTAATTTATTTAAATGTTTTAATATGAGAAATAATTTTCATGACCCCACGCGCGTAACATCAACTACTGCAACATGCATAGATAACATGTTCTCCTCTCAGTCACCAACAGTAAAATCAGTAGTTAAACATTTTAATTCAGACCACTATGGTCAGAGTATTAAGTTTTCTTTAGAAAGAGGTCATAATAAGTTATTAGAATTTACATACAGACCCATAACTAATGAACGTATTTTAGCTTTTCAAAGTAGAGTAGAACAAAGACTTTTAACATTACCTACTGGTGATGACCCTAATGAATTGTTTATGTTTTTATCAGAAACAATAGCAAGGGAAAATAACGAAGTATTTACAAAGAAAACTTGCAAAATTAAAGAAAAAGTAGGATTCACAGATTGGGCTACGCCTGGTATTTATAAAAGTAGAAATAAGTTATATGATCTGTATTCGGAAAGAGAATCTAAACTAAATGATGATGAATTCATAACATATGTCAGAAATTACGGAAAATTGTTTAAACAAGAAGTATGCAACATAGCAAAATCAAATTTTCACAAGAATAAAATAATTAACTCTTCAAATAAAGTTAAAGCCACTTGGAAGCTTATCAATAATGAGACTGGCAAATCAGTACCCCGTAGTAAACAGATTAAGTTAAAAATTAATGATAATATCTTAGTCAAAGACATTGACATTGCCAATGCTTTTGAAAGTTTTTTCTGTAACATACCGAAAACTATAACGCAGTCATTAAACTCATCTACATCTAAGGCTGTGGAACTATTAGAGGCATCCGTAGATGCATGTGCTGAAGTCTTTTACTTTACTCATGTAACTGCCGACTGCATAGTGAAAACATTCAAATCTCTCAACATCAAATACACAGAAGATCTTTGGAATATCTCAACAAAAGTGCTAGGTAATATTATTAATGATATTGCCCCCCTCCTGGCCTTCATTTTTAACAGCTGTGTCGATGTTGGTATCTTTCCGGATCTCATGAAATATGGCAAGCTTGTCCCTCTTCATAAATCTGGTACTCAATTTGATCCTGCAAATTA
This sequence comes from Gymnoscelis rufifasciata, assembly GCA_929108375.1. Classification (NCBI taxonomy): domain Eukaryota; kingdom Metazoa; phylum Arthropoda; class Insecta; order Lepidoptera; family Geometridae; genus Gymnoscelis; species Gymnoscelis rufifasciata. The sequence continues at coordinate 752,013 of OV815302.1, read as the reverse complement.
TCGGCCTATCTCAGTTCTTCCCGTAATGAGTAAAATCTTTGAAAAAATTATTTTAACACAATTAATTAATCACTTTGATCGCAACAGACTTCTGCATAGCAATCAGTTTGGCTTCACCAAAGGTAGATCAACTACTGATGCTGGAACACTATTGATAAAGCACATTTTGGCGGCTTGGGATAGAGCGCAAAATACTATCGGCGTGTTCTGTGATCTCTCCAAGGCTTTTGATTGTGTCTGCCATGCAACACTTATAAATAAATTAAAGCATTACGGCATTCACAACAAAGCCCTTGAGCTACTACATTCCTACTTGACCGATAGAATTCAAATGGTTCAAGTAGGTAATGAAAGATCCTCAGGATCAAAAATCGAATTAGGGGTTCCACAAGGATCAATACTTGGGCCTTTTTTGTTTTTAGTATATGTAAATGATCTCCCGTATTTTGCTGAAGACCTTTGTGACATAGTCTTATTTGCTGATGATACTTCTTTATTATTTAAAGTTGATAGGAATAAAAATAATTTTGACGATGTAAATAACTCACTGTCGCTAGTACTAAATTGGTTTACGGTTAATAACTTACTGCTAAACGCAAAAAAAACTAAATGTATTAAATTCAAACTCCCTAATGTTAAAGAATTTCCTACAAAAATCATATTAAACGATGAAATTCTCGAGCTCGTTGACTCAACAGTGTTCCTAGGTTTACATATTGATTCTCGTCTACAATGGAAACCCCAAATTACAAACCTTGCAGGTAGACTTAGTTCAGCCGCTTATGCAGTGCGAACAATGAGATATATCACAGATGAGGGTACAGCTAGACTGGTTTATTTTAGTTACTTTCATAGTATTATGTCATATGGTATCCTACTCTGGGGTGCTGCAGCCGATATTCAAACTATATTCGTGCTGCAAAAAAGGGCTGTACGTGCAATATATAAAATGAAACCACGTGACTCCCTCAAAGAAAAATTCAAAGAGATTAACATTCTAACTGTAATCTCACAGTACATTTTTGAGAACTTGATGTTCACCCACAAGAATAAGCACTTGTTTTTAAGAAAAAGTGACGTACATAGTATTAACACGAGAAGTAAGGAAAAATTACTAATTCCTACTTACAGACTAAAAAAACTAGGCAAATCATTTATGGGTAACTCTGTACGTTTTTATAATAAGCTTCCTCATAATGTAACAGAGCTTCCTATTAGAAAATTTAAATCATTTATTAAGAGAAGTCTAATGAAAAAAGCGTATTACTCTATAAATGATTATATAAAGGATGATGCAGCTTGGATAGATGTTGCTTAGTTCCACAGTAACAGGCTCTAATAATTCTGGTTGACCAGGACTGATATGCTCATGTTATAATAGCTTCCTTATATGACAAACATTTTTTTTAAATTGTAAATGTTAAACTTATAATAGTTACCTATAAATAAGAACTCCAAAATTGTAATAACTACAAAATTGTATTAACTGATATAGCTGTGTTGTTCTATTCGCTTCTCAACTCAGTATAAAACATTGAAGCGAACTGTCAAGACAATGTTATTTCCTTGATATTTGTTATTTAAGCAATTTAGTTTTATTAATTTTAAGTTGACCTGTCCATGTAGGCTATGTGCTTCTAAGGACATAAACGTTTTGACTTTGACTTTGACTTTGACCTGGATGCAGCGAAGCTATTATTTTATCCAATATTTGCAATTTTTATTATATTGCAGTTTAAGGTTTAAAGGGCTTATTAAAATGCTTGATAATTTTGTTGCCAGACGTTTTGACAGTGCACCTGCCTAAAAAGTGTTACCAGCTCTCGAATTAAATATTTCACGGGTTAGTGATAATTTTATATACGTTTTTGGTAGAAAAATATTTATGTATTATTAATACGCGTTGGTGAATGGAATGTTGATAGAAAAAATACCACGTGACAAGATATTATATAACTACGATAAAAAGTAGCCTTTGTAAAACACAGATTATAAACTAAATTCAAGGTTCAACTGAACTCCCGCATACGGAGAAGCCCATTATTTGAATTTTTTGAATTATCATGGTTTTAAACAATATTGAGACTTAAAACGGGCAACATACCATGATTTTACGGTTTTTAAGTTTCACGATATTTCAACGCAGTTGAAGGCCTCATGATCACAAAACTGGTGATTTTTTTTTTCAAATACTAAAACAGTAATTGGCAAACGAAACCTAACCTAACCTCTTTCTGATTCTCTTGCTGACGACGTCAAATTTCTGAAAAACTCAAAAACCGTAAAATCATGGTATGTTACCCGTTTTAAGACTTTATATCATAGTTTTTAACAATATTAAGACTTTTAACGGCTGACTTGCAATTTTACTCGCAAAACAATCAGTTAATGCCGTGATCAAGCTTGCAACAGTGCCGAAATATCAATAATCGAAAATTCATGGTATTTTACCCGTTACGTTATCAAAATTACAACATGAAATGCTGCACCAATACGTTGTGCAATTCCCGATAATTGAATGCGGTATTATCATCTAAAACAACTTTACCGACTACGTGAAAAGAAGCAGTAAATTGATAGAGCCGTAGGCGCGGCACGGCGCGGCGGCACGTAATGTATTTCAAGTGAGCTGCAGCACCAAGATGCTGGATAAAGTTCATTTTATGCTTCTCTATCTATATTTTATCACAGTTTTAGTAAACCACTACGGTTTCTCTTAATAATTGCGCATTTTAAGATTGAATTACGTAAACATTTTCGACTGGACCTTCCTTTACGAGTACATAGGTAAAAAATAAACATATTTCCGGATAATTCACACTTAACTCCAAACTGAGCAAAGCTTGTACTATGGGTGTTTAGATAATTAATAAACAACATAGATACATCATTTTTATGAATTATTATACCCGAAATTTTTACTTAATTGTAAATCGTAGCAAAATCTGGTCTTCCGACGGGAATCGATCCCCTCGGCCTATGGCGCCTCAGGCGGTCATTTTGAAAATTAAATCTTATTATGTCTCTATTAATGTTGAGTTTCGTTGTATTAATATGAATATATCACGTGAAAACTTTGAAATAGCCATCAGTGTGCAGTTGTGCACCTAAGTGCAGATATTTGTTTTTTCTATCTTAATGTATTAGCTGTAAGTTTCACTGAGATCTTTAAATAACTACATAGAACTTCCACGAAAACATCCCGTAGTTTTTTAATAACCATCCTTAATTGATGGATAGATACAAAATTCTCTTAAAATCATACAACTCTTCTGCTTTTTTATTATTCGTATCCATAATAGAAAAAAAAGCCATGCTGGCTAAGTGGGAAGACACTCGACTTTCATTCCGAAGGTCGTGGGCTCAAACCCCGCCACGCACCTATGAATTTTTCTTCTTGAGAAATGTATGTGCGCTTTAAAACACGTGCTTTAACAGTGAAGGCAAATATCGTGAAGAAGCCGGCATTTTATGAAAACTTTAAAAGAGTTTGAAGGTCATAATTTGACATTCACTTAATGTCACTTTCACTGTCATGTTACAGGCCCGAAAAATTGCAGAGAATTCCCTGTGTCCCAGCAGTGGGAACGTTAATAGGGTGATGATGATGATCCATAATAGAAAAGTCGTAATTTCCTACCTAGTGCCTAAGTGGCTAGGTAAAATTTAAGACCAAAAAATACTGGAAATAACATTATATTCGCTATAATGGACTCAAATAATGGTAAGCTCAGTTAAAAAAAGTTATGCAAACACATTACCCAATAGACTTCTTTTTACCACTTAATATCGGATCTCCTGTGGAAATATTTGTTCGCTCGGAGTAATTACATCTTACTTCCGGCAGCCGCACTCACTTCTCGCTGAAATAATTCTAAGAAAAGGGGTTTTGAGTAGAAATAAAATATTTGTTTAGTCGTTGAAGTGAGAATTGGTTGAGATGTGGTTTTTTTGAATAGTATTTGAATTAAGATGCTAAAAATACATAATTATAAACTTTTTTGGATTGGTAATATGGTGTCTAATAGATTTTGTTTTTTTTTCTCTTAAATTATTAGGTTGTGAACCTGTGATCTTTGTCGATAATTATTCGTCTTTTAGGTTTTGTTTCTGGCTATAATCATTTATACCAGAAACATGTATTTGTGAAAGATGTTTATGAAATAAATATGAAAATGTATTTGAATCATTATATTATTCAAATGATAAAATATGTAAATTATACAAAATCTGATTTTCCAATGAAAAACGAACTCGTTATGTCCCTGGCCCACCTGTACATTGAAGGTTACTGACATTTATTACGATTCCATCAATGACGACGATTTTAATCGACTATAAGTATTTGTTTTAAAGTATTTTATTAAATTCCAAGTAGTTAAATTACTTACGTTTAAAATTGTTTTTTTTTTATTACCTGTGTTTATGTATATTTGAAAATATGTGTAAATATAAAGAAGGAGCTAACTTAAAATATTCAACCGCGCGATAAGATTCCGATCAAATTAAAGCTACAAGGAGGGCCTACGCCGTAGCTAGTGGCTACGAAAGCGCTACGCCGTAGCAGGTCTACGAAGTTCCCTTTAAATAAAAGTTTTGTACTTGTGAGTATCATGATATTAGTGGGGTAAAAAAATATAATTTTACTAGCGGCCCGCCCCGGCGTCGCACGGGTAAAAAAAGTTCCCGGCAATTTTTCCTTATTTGCTCACCGCTTAGACCTACCCTGGACTACGACAAACATTTTAAAACCAAAATCAGCTCAATCGTCCCAGCCGTTCTCGAGTTTTAATCAGACTAACGAACAACAATTCTATTTTATTTATATAGAATATAGATAATCTCCTAAACCTATAAAATGAATATTGAACTTTCGAGACATAGACAATAGCTCAAAGAGTATATTACCACCACGTATGAATAGCTTATCAAGAAAAATCATAGACAACCTTTAGAAAGACATTTATTTTACACTTTTGCTAACCTGTAGATAATAACAGACAAATAATTAGCAATAAATTAAAATTGCGACTATAATTTGAGATTTAAACTATCCTATCTCTCAAGTTGGATCGAACTGCACATGGTGTGCGAATTTTATTATAATCGGTTAAGTGGTTTAGGAGTCCATTGAGGACAAACATTGTGACACGAGATTTATATATATTAAGATTGAGGTTGATATTAGTGTAATGTAAATATGAAAAATTGTAACATTATTAACACTAATAGTTTACGATATTTTATTAAAAGTAGAACTCTATTTTAAACTATTCAAGTGAAAATTAAACTAACTCCATCTATAAATTCACAAAACGAATATAATTTGAATAATTTCTAGAGCCCGTTAAATTTTACATCGAAAAGATAATTCCAAACTTTCCAATATCCAATCAGAATGAACAATATTTTCTCAACTGTGAAACTTTCATAACAATTCCAATAATGATAACATCAACTTGTAGATGACGAGAAAAGTTAGCAAAAATAACTTACCAGCTGTTGACCGGCGCGGAGACTTCAAAATAAGTTCTTATCACTTAGTTATTAAAGTTCTAATCACGTTACAAGACTAAATACTAACACGAACTAGCAACTACTTATTCACAACCGACTGAGCAGCGCAACTATTATTAAACTAAGCCTACTACGAAAATACTCGAAATTTGAAATACGATTCAAAACTTTAAAAAGGTATCATACATTCAAAGGAGGTTAGACATCATAGACATCAATAGCATTTAAATTTGGAATGCGGATCGCGTGAAAACTTTTTGCTATAAAAAGTTTCGTATCTGTTTTGTGGAAGGGCAAGCGTGCTCCGAGGTCCGACGACCGCTTGGCACTGAGTGTGGCCTGATAGCAGGTCTAGAAATGTAGGCACTGTAGGGATGCCTATATCGTAAGGGGCGGAGACTGACGTGAGCTTTACACGGATAGATGTGTCTGATTTCGTAGGGCTTAGTAGGGGGTACTTACAGAGTGTAAAGATTAGTAGATTTTATAGTAATTTGTGTTATTAAGTTGTATGGAAGTTTTTATTTTAAGGTTAATTCAGTATTTTACTTTCAAATCTAACGTGCGTTACGCTTATTATTTTAAAATAATACCAAATTATATTGTTTTCGTTGGATATATGTATATACATACATATATAAAATTGTCACAGTTTATGTGATTAAAACCTGTTTTCAAAATGAAAGGTTAAAAAACGATTAGATAACATTTTATACTTATTTTTAAATATTCGCATAAAACTTAGTGAAACACTTAAGTCTTAAGACGGCTATGCGAGATATCCATAATGTTGTTACTTAGAAGTAATAAGTTATCCAGCTTTACGGCTATCTCGCGTTTCTAGATCTCCCGGTAAATAAGTCCATTGTTAGAAAATAGAACAATCATGTTCAGTCAGTCAGTAACAATTGTCAGTTGAATATTAAATCTTTATTATATCCATTCATATAACCATTGATTTAATTTACTAGCAGATTCTGAAACTGGCCCTTAGTATGTAAGAGCCGTGGTTTCCAACCGGTCAATCAACAACTGAAAATGGGAAGAGCATTATATTGCAGTGAATTTTCTATGATTAGTATGATTATGATTAAAAATGTATTGTACGCAGCTACTTAGCGCTCCTACACACGATGCCGCCACCGCGCCATCAAAGCCTCATTTAAAAGGTCCACTATAAAGCCAAAGTCAAAGTCAAAACGTTTACTTCCTCAGACGCTTATGCTTACATGGACAGGTCAACTTAAAGCGAATTTAAATAAAAACTAAGAATAATCAAGGAAATTACATTAATTGTCTTGACAGTTCGCTTCAATTTTTTACACTGAGTTGAGAAGCGAATAGAACAACCCAGCTTTCATCTCTTATGTTGCTGGTGACGACGGCACGGTTCAGATAGTAATTTAATTTTGACATAATGATCACTTTATATATAAAATAAATAATTGGTAAGTAATTGAGAGTTTCCGGAAATCCATTTTAATTTATCTTTTTTTTTAATAATTAAATACAGTATAAACTGATCAAAAATAAAATGCGTTGTTGCTTATTTACTTTAAAGAAACGACATTTAAAGTTTCATCATCACCCTTTTAACGTTCCCACTGCTGGGACACAGGGACTTCTCTCTTGACGAGAGAGATTAGGCCTTTATTCACCACGCTGGCCAAGTGCGAGTTGGTGAATCTCACATGTCCTTTCAATCTCTTACAGTTCTCAGAACATGCCGGTTTCCTAACGATGTTCGCCTTCACCGTTGAAGCACGTGTCTAAAGTGCACATTAATTTCTCAAGAAGAAAAATCCAGAGGTGTGTGTTAAAAGTTTATTTCGTAAAAATTCACCATTTACAACTTATTGAATATTCTTACAATATTTTTAAGTTCTTCGGTTGCTATTTTTTTGGCTATCCAAACGGTAATCATAAAACACTCATAGAGATACACAACCAATTAATAAAGTTCTTTACATATATATATATATATATTAAAAAATTGATTACAATTTAAAACATCAAATGTCAATTAGGTATACATTGAAGTCAATAGTAACAACAAAAGCATTATTAATTTATTACAGTAGTTAACTACAGTCACTACGGTGGCCTGAAAGAGAACGCTTTAAGCGATAAGGCCGCCGAATGTGTAACAAATGTGGCTTGTTATTTTTAAGTTAGTCTGTAAGCATTGGTGTGCAATAAAGATATTTTCTATCTATCTATAATTTATGATTATTATGGATTATGGTTTGGCGGCGGTGTGGTGGCAGCACGTGTGTACTGTGGACGGTGCGTTGGCGGCGCGGTGGTGGTACGGTGTACGGTGCAGTATATTTCTTTCTAGCCTCTTCCGCGACGTGTAGTTATATAGGAGTGAACAAGTGCGAGTTCGTTGAAATGTATATTTTACTTACATTAATGTAATGAAATTTGGGAATACCTACTCAAATTGATAATACATATCTTAATTTTTTTTTGCATAATGTTCCTACTAAAATATCTCTATTCGATATGAACATGGCGCTTACCGCCTTGGTGTCAGTTTCAATATAAATATATAAATAAACCAAGATTTTTAAAATCCCATTCCCTAAAAATATTTACAAAATATATCTATTAATAAAATCTCACTGTGTTAGATATTTTAAATACAATGTCACCTCTCTATCTAATAAAACTAACGACACAGTTCTTAGTAGTTCCAATACAAGTTCGGAATATCCACTATTTTGAACATCAAAGCCAAGAAGGTAATATCGAAAAACCCCGAGAAAAAAATCAATCAAAGACAACAAAATTCCTAACAAACAAACCAAAGACAATATTCTAGAACATTTAATTCGAAGACAGATAAAGAAAAACAATAAAGCTTTTTTTGAAATTCGAAGGTGGAGTAACAATTCGTATTTCGAATAGGCTCGGAATCCGAATCAAACTTTATCCGTTATTGGACTCAGTTCAAATAGTTTCGGAGTAAGGTTGTTTTATTTACGAAGTATTTACTAAGAATGCGATGCTTCGAGTGTTTTTTTCTGAAACTTTTAGGCATTGCTGATATCGATAAAGTTTAGCACAAGTTTATATCTTGGGTGCCGAGATACAATTGGTTCAAAGTCCATCGTTACAATTATTAAATTTATTTCAAATATGCATATCCGTCATGGAAATGTAATGGATACTTAATGTATCATATTAAATGATTGACATCTGGAATTATTGCGCATAAAATAATTAAGATTTAATTTTGAATATATCAAGCTACACATAACATAAAAAAAAAAAAAAAAAAAAAAAAAAAAAAAAAAATCTAATCCCAAACTTAGCTGAGCTTATAACTTTTGAAACTATCTTGGTTATCAATATTATTTAGATTTATAAAGGGATATTTAACAAGAAATATATTTAACTGAGATTGTACTATGATTAATTTTACGTAGATTATAATTTTGTAAACAATTAAGATTCATAGAAAAAGACCTAAGCTCAGAACCAGTGATTCTAAATCGTACAAAATCTTGTATCCTACATTAAATCGAACCTGCAACCTATGCGCCTCAGCATTCGCCCACCAAGCTACTGCGATAACAGATTTTTATGTTTTTTTCTCTTTTTAAAACTTGAACACTTTTTTATTCGCAGTAACCAATTGGTCACCATCTCTGAAACTAGACTCTATCGAAAGAAATTTACGGAATCACACGAGGGCATTCGAATTTCGAAATAAAAGCCGGAAGGGCGCGAGCACAATACTCGGACAAAGAGAGATTGCGTTTAGGTTGTACTGTCACCTACATAAATATCATTCTACTGAAGAAAATTATGAGTGATATTATTTTTATGGTTTTTATCATGAAAATAATATAAATTAAGCCCGTAATGTCTGGGGAACATTGTATTATGATACAATGCAAAGAAAAATAAATATTTACTTAAATACTTTTTATCAACTATCTACACGCTTCGAGTTCTCACAGGTGCAAAGTAAATTAGTTAAATTTTGTCTAGAATCACTCCACGTTGAGTACTTTATAAGTGATAAAGATCTAAGTGTATAAATGTATGTATATATATAAATAAACAGTGGAAGTGACTTTATTTAGTATTTTATTTATTATTGTACATGAGTAAATTGGCATGTACCTAAGTATTCTCTTTTGTTTTTGTAAATTTAATTTTGCCTTTAATTTTTTATACAAAAACATTTCTGATAAAAAAGCTCACTATAACCAGTTAGCCGCTGAGTGTACAGCAATTGTACAATAGCGCCATCTCTGCACGGAAATAGGAACCGCTTAGTCGCGCCTTGATTGAAACGTTCGTGGACGCAGCGCGCAATTTGATGCAACCTTTTTGCTGCGTTTTGTGAACGTTTTCGAATTATGATTCGTAGTTATATTGACTTAATTTAAAACGAGTCTGATTTCTGATATTGACATTAGGTAATATAAAAATCTACAACATTTGATTTTAAATGTCTAACTGTCAGAAAACACGTTTCAACTCACGTTTCAAAACGATATAAGCATTATTCTTTTTCACTTTATAATTTTATTTAACTCGACACTGGCAAATTGTCGCTTCAAGCGCAAAGTCCAATTGCAAGAAACTGAACTGAACTGTCTTCCTATTTTGGAACTCTTTGAGGAAAGAGGGATTATTGTTGCGATAGCGACTTTGCACGAATAAGCTTTGGTGGAAAAGCTCGCTTATATAGTGGCTACATTAGAGGCTTTTGACGTATTATGTCAACGCGATGTGTGCGGCCGTTTACATCGTTGCAACGCGAAGTATTCCGTCGAAGACTATGTTAAACGTGGACTTGGCGAAATTACGTCTTTTAGCGCTTTATGCAACACACTGAGGTATTCAATTTTAAAGTATAGTATACATATAGTTATTGCATGAAATAAAGAGTACCAAGATTAAAGATTAAAATTAAGATAATTAAGAGTAGCCAAGTTATACCAATCTGAGCTCCAATTCTAATAAAAAGACTAATAATGAGATTGTCCTTGTTCCGCTGTAGACAAGATTTTCACGATAATTTAATTGCGCCAACGCGACACAAATCTGCTCCCGCTGTGTAGCCGCACCATTATCTGCAGTTAAGCAAAAAAAAACAAAAAGAACACTGATTATTCCTACAACATTATAAAACAGCGGGCTATGTAAAGAAGCGAAGATATCCGAGTGTGTCTTGCGGAACCTGTGGACAGACGCATTTACATAACAAATTGTATGAGGCCGCGGTGCCGGGCGATTTTTGTAAACAAACCTAGTGATGGGGTAAGATCGGGTCAACTGACATATGTGACAGTCTTGAATGATGCATCGTATAAGGTTACGGTGCCGGGCGATTTTGTAAACAAGCCTAGTGAAGGGATCTTGTCAAATTACAGGTGTAACAGTCTTGACTTATACATTAACATATGAATGTATGTTGCCGTGGTGTCTGGTCGAATTTGTAAACAAGCTGTCATGGCGTGTCTAAGTTTTGTAAAACCAAACAATGGAAATTAATGATTTTGTATCTTGTATCTTATAAACTTGGATAATAATGTCAACTTATTAAACAGATCGCCGGTGAGTGCAAAGTGAATTATCTAATAGGTTTATTGTAAATACCACACCATTTGAAGGTACGTAAAGTTACGTTTAGCATAAAAGGGGCTTTTACGTTCCTACTAGACTACCGGTGTACCTACTTACAAGAATTAATTTAAGTAACTTTTGAAGTTTTGGCGTAAAAGCGCACTAGACGGAACGGGATTCTTTCACATTTATAGTTGAACTTCAACAAAGACTCAAAACTCTTACCCCATCTCTACTATAGTAAGTTAGTGACGGGCCCAGTTTGAACACGTTTATGTATATTTATGCCGGCAATGTACAGTCCCCGATGTAGCATACGGGTAATGCAGCCGCTCTTTGCTACCACTCTGAATTCCTTGTGGTTATTATTTTATACTTTTGAAAATAATGTATGTCTAATTAATGTTGGCGTTTGAATATTATCGACGTTTGTGTTGTCAGATAAATATTGATTCAAGAATAATTTGAAGGGATCTTGTCAAATGCCTATGAAAAAACTATGAAGATAGTTAGAGATATTTTTCATTTTATACCTTGAAAACGGACAAACCGAGAAAACAGTGCTAGCAGAACACCCCTGGCGGAAAGAGTTAGTGCACTTTCGTAACTAAATTTCATAAATAAGAAATCAACCATCAAAATCATAACCTGGAATGCAGAAACCGTGAAGAGGTTTTCGTGACCCATAATTCCGAATCATTTGGATTATATAGGTGCATATATTTGTATAGGTATATCTGAATTTGTATAGTTTCTGCTATCCTGGTACATCAGGTACCGATCGATTTCCTTTCAGAAATTATGTAAAATCTGCTTATTTAGACTATGAATCAATTTTGCCACTGATTCCACTACCTTTGTAGTCAAGTATTATAGGTATTCTTCAGTGATGCAGATTCAGAGATTCAGGCAGATAAGTTCCAGACAGCGGCGGAACCCACCTGCGACAGACAAACTAACAACTCGAAAACAATTTACATGGTGGCCAAGCCGACATTTCCATAACTAATTAAATTGCGGAAGTTCCACCAGGTGGCGTTTGCGGCGTTCTATCGGCTGATAACTAGCTCTGCTTAGCTAAGTTTTTAAAGATTAAACTAGCGGCCCGCCCCGGCGTCGCACGGGTATAAAATTTTCCCGGAAATTATTCGAATTTTTCTCGCCGTAAAAACCATCCTATCTCTCAAGTTGGATCGAACTGCACATGGTGTGCGAATTTTATTATAATCGGTTTAGTGGTCTAGGAGTCCATTGAGGACAAACATTGTGACACGAGATTTATATATATTAAGATTAGCGAAGGATTACTTAATAAATTACAGGATAAGATTATAAGCTAAAAATTGTGAAAACAAAAACAATAATTTTGAGTTTATAATGTTTAAATCCTTTTACGCACTGAGTGATGGATCATCCTCATTTAGACTACCAAAAAACTGTGTGTGTGCCAATATAAATTTAAATGAAAATGTCAAAAACATCCACATATAACAAAACTGATGAACGTGATATTTCTGGAACTATGAACTGATTATTTTCATTGTTATATTCAAGGGTTACTTTACGGAAATCCATTATAATTACTTGTATGGAACCAAATATTTAGCACTGATTCCGCATTCACTTTTCTCTAATAGTAGTTTTTCGGCTCGCTTATTATGCTGACTGCTTCAGTGGCGCGGTGGGCGAGGGTCCGCTTGCGCGCAAGAGGTAGCGGGTTCGATTCCCGCCGAGGGTGAAAGTGTTTGTATGTTCTGCAAGCACGATCTCCTTGGTCTGGGTGTTTAATATGTATAATAAAAAAATATCTATGTATGTATGACTATTATATTAAGTACCTATATCAGATATCTAGTACCCGTAACACAAGCTTAGAGCTAACCACGGGGCTAGATGTTGTTGTGTGATATGTCTGGAAATATTTATTTATTTATTTATATTTTTAAGGATTGTGTATCGTGTTTATAGGGTTTCGTACCTAAAGGGTAAACAGGACCCTTATTGCTGAGACTACGTCCTCTGTCTGTCTGTCACCAGTAGAGTCTCATACTTTTCAAATGTATTTTTATCTGAAATGTAGAAAATAGTCTTTGTAAGTACTCATTTATGATTAGAATTAAGTTGCGTAGGCGAATAGAATACTTAAAAAAGTTTTTAAGCCTTATAATTTTACATAATGTTGTCGATAATCATTAACTTAATAAATAAAAAATAAATAAATAAAACTTATACAAAACGGGCCCGTAGGCCGCTACCCATCAATAATTTAATACAGTTATTCCAATAATTTGTATCAGTTAAGCTATCAAGTTTAGGTAATTAGATTTCTGAAGTAGTTGTACCAAAATGGACACACACATCAAGTCATCAAATTAAGCACCATCAAATTCGATACAGGCATCTCATTACCGGAACGATTCAATTGCGTATCCCCGCCGGCCGTAACGGTAATGAGCGAATTGCTAACCGCTGATAGGTTTGATGTGCAGTAACTGTACGATTATGCGGTATATTTTAGGATTAAAGTAATACTTGTTAGGACTATACTGACCTCTGGCTTAAGTGAGAATAGGCACATACATATACATTTCATAAAAAATAAACCTAGAATGCGTAATGGGCGGTTTTATTGCTTGAAGCAATCTCTTCCAGACAACCGTGGATGGAGAGAAAAAATTACAAATGTAATGGACGGTGGATGCACTTTCTCCTTGGTCTGGTTGTTTAATATGTATAATAGTATATATTTATATATGTATGCCTATAATATTAAGTATATCAGATATCTAGTACCCGTAACACAAACTCAGAGCTTACTACGTGGCTAGATGTTGTTGTGTGAATTGTCTGAAAATATTTATATATTCAAAAGAGTTCAAAAGAGCTTAGAATGGTCTGATCGCGTTTATAGCCAATGGTGAAATCGGTCTTATTCATGAACAGCTGAATAATGGGCACAGAACCAAAATTGTATAAAATTATTTTTATTACCCACACCCCATAAAACCAGACATTGCAAAAACCAATTTTTACACAAATATATTTCATTTTCCACAAATACGATGTATACAGTCCATAGAGCGACGCCATAAAGCGCCAGACAGACCGACAGACCGACCATTTAATGAATATTCCTTATAATAAAATTATATAGTGCGGAAACAATGGCTATTCGGCTAATGAAACTACGGGGGCTACGGTAATGTGACACCTTGTATATGAGGGTACTTGTATATAAGGTGGCCGGGAGATGTGCATGTGAACGTTAGTACTCGTATAAGTACATAAATAGTAAGTAAAAATGCGATTACCTTTCAATCATTCAATGTTTAATTATAAGCAAAAGTTTATTATGCTTGGTCCCAACAATATCTGTAATTGGTGCTTCACGGGTATCTATCAGCTTTTACTGCTACAAAACCTGCCCATTGCCATTTATATGAGTTAATTCCGCTTGTATCTGTGTTTTTATTATACATACCTACTAGTTTTTACCAGCTTCAAGAGTGTTTTGCCGTAAATTTCACGTATTTTCGACATACAATCTTGGTTGTGTAGATAAAGGCAAATATCTGGTATTTATAACTTACGGTAATTGTGACGATTGTGAAGCCGACAGACGTTGAAGTGGTAACGAAATTACTACCGAATTTAATAAATTAGTTAGGATTATCAAAAAAAAATCTCTTTGTCCCACAGACGTGATAATAGCCTTCTGAGATTAACAGACGCACATTTTAATTACCACGAATTAAGATTGAAATTGTAGCTCCATAGTCCCACGAAAATCTGACTTTTTTGTATGACATAAAGCCGTATTTCCTACTGTGTCCTTTATGAAAAGTTTCAAGAATATTGGTAGGATAAAGCCGAAAGAGGTAACGAACAAACAAACTTTGGCATTATTATAATTATAAATGATCTTGTCTACATAAAAATTACGTTCGTTTTGATTGTTCATCGCCTCACAGACGTGTTATAGCATTCTAAGGTTAACAGACGAAGTTCCGCGAACGAGATACCACAGTACGACAGTGCAACAAGAAACAGTTGCGATAAGAACATTCCCTACCTGCGCCACTTATCTCTAAGCCCAGAGATAATAGTAAAATTTTACAACCTCTGCTACTGACTGCACTGTGGCAACTTGATGGATACTAGACTTTGGTCCTATACGAATAGAAGTTGTATTCCCGTGGATGGAGTAAACAAGGTGTGTGTAGTGTTTTGTTTTGAATTTACTTTGATAGAAATGTGACAGAACTCCATTGAGGAGTTCCATTTTGAAGTTAAACTGTATTGAGTTTTCAAATTGGAACTAGCTTGCCCGTTCCGACTTTGCATGGATACAAAACTATCTTGTTGAATCACTTAACATATTGCTGTAAACAGAATAAGTTATATAATTAAATGTAGGTACAATCAAAAAGTCTACATTTTATTTCCATTATATATTATTAAGTATATCACATGGATGGTACCCGTAATAATGACTTAGAGCTTTCCACAGGGTTTTTGATATTATACATAGAACATAAAGATAGAAGCAGTACTATTATTTCTTAATTATACTTTATTTTTAATAATTTAGATTTTTTCAGCACAGGTTGATCACTTATGGAATACCACTTATGGAAATAGGTATACTTTATTGATTCCGATCTCATTAATAAATATTTCTGGACAATCCACACAACAACAAGTAGCTCCGTGGTAAGCTCTTAGCTTATGTTACGGGTTATATACTTATACATACTAAACACCCAGATTATGGAGATAGAGATAGCAGAACATACTTACCCCGGGCGGATATCGAAGACGCTACCTCTTGCATTACATTGAGGTTAGGTTTGCTATTTCTATAGTATTCGCTGGTGAATTTCCCCTGGACATACGGTATAACATACATACGCTTTTGCCCGCGGCGAATATACATATCTTAAACAAATATATTTATATCAAACCAACCCCTAAGCAAAACTTGTTAAATACCAATTTATCTTCAGAAATACCATCTTATTTGTATAATAATCGGTATCAAGAACGGCAATCAGCCCCGTGACGTAATATATTCAATATATTCACCCTTCACGCAAGTTGATGGAAAAAGTTCATGTCTTTTGTAGACTCGTATGTTTATTTTATTTTTATTCTTATGGTGATCTGAGCACTGGGCGAGAATCATAGCCTGAAAGTTATTTTAGAATTGTTTATTAGCCGTAATGTTCCGAGAGCGAACGAAAAGTTTTTCAACGTCAAATTTATGGTGTACCTAGACTATATTCCTCTTAGCTTCCTTTCTCTTGTGCTGGGCTTTATTCCTCTGTTTTATTATATACCTAAGCTAATTCTTAATGTTATTTGTTTCTTTTTCTTCGTAATTATTGTCAATGGATTCTATGTATTATTACATTCACTTAGATTTACTTAGAAGAATACTGGCTATCAGTAACCAGTATTCTTCTAAGTGAATCAAGTAAGGCCGCGAATAACAATTATTATTTTCATAAAAATGCACCATCATTCAAAACAGTAAGGCCGTGGGTTCACCGAAACAATATTAAATATATAAGGGAACATAGGCCATGTTCAGGATTAAGGCCAAATTCTGAAAGCATCTTATTATTTTCGACAAAGAACATAGCTATATTGTTTTTTTTTATATTTATTTCTAATCTTTATAAATAACACAAACCAAAATATTATCCCAAACTCATCGGCTATTGAAAATGTATCTCAAAAAATCTATTTAGATGAAAAATTTGTTTAGATGAAATTTAAAATCAGCTTTCGTAATTCAATTGAAATACCGTGAAAATTTCTAGAATGTCAGGTGCATTTAGCTTTATTTTGAAAGAGGAGGTGCGGAAAGGGCAGGCCAATTTAAAAGAATGTTGCGAATAATCCTCTTTCATGATTTTCTTATTCGCCTTGTAATATAAAATTTTATTTAATAAGAGACTTTGACAGAAACCTATAAATTTTACTTAAAATGTGTAAATAAGAACTTTACTGCGACTAATGATGAAGAGTTTAGTGTAATGATAGTTTTTGTTATGATTTAGACATATAAAAAGTATTTTTATATTAAGATAACAAAAATGTAAAAAAAGAAGTGTTAATCAATGGCTTAAACCGGCATATCAACTTTCACTCTCTGTTATCTAATGAAACAATTCGGTCGAATTTTATGAAGTTGTAAAACTTACATAGGTTCTTACAACAAGCAGTTACGCTCTGAAGACGTAGAAATTACCTAGTTCTTATGTAAATTACCTAGTTCTTATGTAAATTTTGCATGTTTTTATATTGCGTGATAACAAACTATACAATATAATATTTAATTTAGAAACGAAACAACTTATGACTTTTTAATAAATTGTTTATGTACAAACAAAATACACTTATAACCAAAATAATATTAAAAATGAGCAAAAATGTTTTCCGTAAAACCCGCATCTCCCGTGCACTATTTACGTTCATACGTCAGTAATGGCGGACGGAAATGGCGGCAACGTCAATATCCGGTGTCGGCAGCTAACGACATGAAAGTTTTCAATCGTTTCTTTTTCAGGAATTTCATATTTAATCATTTTATTAATATTTTTAAACAAGAAATTTTCAATCAAGATGGCTGATTTTATTGATGGATTTTAAGCGTTTTTATTGAAGCCTTATGAGAAAAACATGTAGTTTTTTACTAAAATGACCACGATAATAATGTTCAAAATCATATTTAATGGTTACTTTTTGTATAAACATATGAATGCTCTGTTATATGGATAAGGTTTTCCCACAAAAGTTTTCTTAAAATATGTGAAATATCTTGGCTAAAATTATTAAAAAAAAACATTATACATATATTTTGCTACCGCTATATAATTTCCTATTCATTTTAGACGCTTTGTCGCGTTTCTGTCTGTCCCGATTATTTTTGTGTGATAATACTGATATGTATACAAATACTACAAAGTAATACTAAGGCTTATCCATTCTTCGCCTTGCAGTTTTTTTCTGATCTGATGAAAAACCTGTAAAATTTCGAATCCTTTGGTTCGTTTTAATTAGTACTTTCTTTTGAGAAGACTAGTAACAAGTGGGTACCTACCTGATAAAAAAAATATTATATTAATATTTTTGTAGACTTGTTTCAGATGAATTATTTATTTATTAATAAAGGACAGCCAACACAAGGTAACGCAACATACAAACATAAAATAAACATGACTAAAATGATTAAATGCGATGTGTTCTTGTAGTTAAAAAAATATCGTATGTTTCATGATTCACATAATATTAATAAAAATAATAAAATTTTATTACACACCTAGTGCAGGATATAAATGTGGTTTGCAATGTACAAGCACGGCACCATTTATCCACACACCGGGGAGCAATATCGTTATCAACACGGTGACGTTACAATTACCTGATTTATTGGGATTATGGACGATGTATTATCATCTCATTGCTATTAATTTACATAATAAATGTGTGTTTGATTTATTTGGGCTATTTGAATAAGAACACCAAAATTGTAATAACAACAAAATTGTGAAAACTGTTAACCTGTGATGTTATATTCGCTTCACAACTCAGATTAAAAAACTGAAGCGAACTATATTATTTCCTTGATAAATTTATATTTTATATTAAAAATCTTTTGTTAAATTATAGTTCGGCCGTTCAGAGAATGCGTTTGACACCTATCAGTTAGTCACGACTAGTGATGGGCAACATAACACTGACTTGTTACCGTTCCTCCAAAATGAAGCCGCGTTATTTTTAAGATTATTTTCTTTTTAAATTGGCGGAACCATTTTAAATTTAAATTTTAGTACTTAAGTGGAAACAAAAAAAGGTAATATTAATATAATAAAATTGTTTTATTTATTCTTTGTTACAAAGTTACAATCTTTATAATCTATATAATTGAATTAAGTATAATTTATTAAATTAAGTAAATTGTACGCCAGTTCCAAGTTACATCGCCTATTCGATCACGACCTGTCAGAAACGCAATCTCTAAGCAGCCAGACTAGATTAGATTTTATATAGGTACTTACTAATATTTTATTTTATCAAGTATATTACAGGAGTACGTAAATAAACCTAAATGTTCATTTGTACTATTAAATAAAATACTTTTTTTAAATATCAGTAACTTATATTATAAACTATGCACGATGATTCATCTCCCATCACTAGGTAGTTCGGCATGCCCATTAAGTATTACAATGACAGCTATTGTCTGTACTAATAAGAAATTCAGGACTTCATAGGCGTGATTTTTCTGACATCTGTCAGGAACGCATTCTCTGAACGGCCGAACTATAACTTTGAGTTTATCCTGTCCATGTACCCTGTGCTTCTAAGGAAATACACGTTTTGACATTGACTTCAAATTTTGTTAAAGTTCATCAAATTTAGCGAGCTCACCGGTGAGTAGGTTAAAATTTACCGGAAGTTGATGGGATCAAAAACGTCAAATAAAGGTATAAACCGTTTGATTTTAAAAACAATTCATTATAACTTTTATGTTGTAAAAGTTCGTTAGACAGATATGCATAAAGTGGCAAATATTGATACTAAAACTAAGCATTATGCATGATGCGAGCTAAAAGCTCACACCTTAGACTTTTGCAACCCTTCGTATTTTATACAGAGTAGCGCTTTTTTCCAGGTGTAACAATAACTAGCTACAAAAACAACGAAAAACTTACATTAGAATAAACGATTTATGCCGTTTTGGTCCCGTGAAGTTCGGCCCACATAAAAAATCTTTCATCCCAGTTTTTATTCCTCATGCGTCCCTTAATTAATTCGATATTTAAAAAAACGCTATTCTTTCAACTTTTCAGGGCCACATTCGGTCCAGTTTTTTTATGTAAGTAAATTTTAGCTATTAGCATAGGTACTGATAAACTATATTATTATAACAAATAATTACACATAACTACAAAGAGAACATAGAGGTAGGTCTTAGACCACTTTACATCAGGTGAGATTGTGGACAAATAAAGGCTTATCTAGTATAAAAAAAATAAGTTGTATCATCCATCAATTTAATATGTAAGTCTTAAGTTATCAGAAATTGCAGAATCACTGGCTACAGAAAGGTAACGGAATTTACAATTCAACTACCTTTAATGATAGATCCCACTCAAATCACTGGGTCGTCCGTTTAATATTCCAGACATTGAATCAGATGACCGACCAATCATCAAATCATCGCATCATCGAATCAGCCCCGACGGCCGGCGCGGAGCCTCTTAATATGCAGATTGCGTTGCGAAGCCTAACTGCCCGTTGGAGCCTTTACCCCGGGGAGCACGGCTGGATGGAGCTGGAGGCTACTACACGTATTCATATACAGAACTCTAATGTTACTAATGTTATAACAGTGGAGATAGATACATTCGTTGTACTTTTATACGAGTTATTACATAATTCATTTAAAAGCCGTGTTGGCTAAAAAAAGCCGTGTTGGCTAAAGTGGGAGGACACTCGACTTTCATTCCGAAGGTCGTGGGTTCAAACCCCGCCACGCACCTCTGGATTTTTCTTCTTGTTAAATTTATGTGCGCTTTAAACACGTGCTTTAACAGTGAAGGCAAACATCGTGAGGAAACCGGCATGTTGTTCTGAGAACTTTAAAAAAGAGTTTGAAGGGCATGTGACATTCACCAACCCGCACTTGGCCAGCGTGGTGAATTAAAAAAAGTATAAGATACACCTTTTCAACCTACACTTAAGGTTTCAAAACATTGTTGTAGGTATCAAGCCATAGTATTGTTCAATGCATTACCAGTTGACATGAAACTATGGACAATCATAACTTGTTTAAACCTAAATTAAACGATATCTTGTTGAAGGGGTGTTTTTTACTCGGTTAGTGACTTTCTTGAAGATGATAGTGTGAAAAACTACTTTAATTGTAATTAGAATAATTGTTGTAATTAAGGACATTGTGTTAAATTAGTACCTAGGATTAATTCGATTTTGTAGTATTGAAATACAGTGCCAATTAATTGTGAATTGAATAAAGTTTATGAATTACACTCATACTCCAAAATTGTAAAAACTGATAAAGCTATGTTGTTCTGTTCACCTCTCAACTCAGTATAAAAAATTAACTAAACTGTCAATACAATGTCATTATCAAAAATTGAGATGATTGGTGATCTACCAATGTATTGATTCCCTGTGCTTCAAAGGAAATAACGTTTTGACTTTGATTTACTACACCTAGGGCCCGTGTATATTATACACATTTTGCTACAAAAAAAAACACAAAAAACATTTTTATATAAACATACATTACATACATTTATATATTTGTTTTACAAAAAGATGCAGTCAGTGCAGTCACCCATCCAAGTATTGACCTGGGGCAACATTGATTAGCTTTGTAATATCACGCTTGTTGTATGGGAGCCCCCATAAATAATTGATTATTATGAGTATTTAGTATTTGATGTTAGACTCTCTCACTCAATCACTCAATACCATCCTGAAAGCCCACCCTGAATGTGATGTATTTGCGGACGAATGGATGCACTTAGTGAGTGACATTCCTCATTTTTGTGAACTTGACATCTGATACATAATATAAATATTTAAGATTTGACATTTATGATTTTATGATGTCTCTAAGTCTCTAAGGACGCTTCCCATACTCTATTAAGACCCTTTACACACCCACGCGACTACAAGGCGGGAAGACTTCATGCAAAATTATCCGCGTTATAGACGCTCTCGCGTCGTGTCCCGTTTCCCGCATTGCTTACGTAGATTATTATAAAAAATATTTTAATGAACTACAAACATATATTACTATATATCTATTTGAAACGCGATCCAAAATCCCATACTACATTTATCGGCATGTAAAATTACAGACGAGAGAGCAGCGTCCGAACGGACGAACGGACAGACAAAAGAAACATTAACATAGCAAATTGAAGGGCCTCGGCTACGGACTACGTACGCCGTATTGTATAGAATGCTGTGTAATGTATAGATAGCTATGTAGATTCGCAATGTATAGAATCCGAAGCGAATGAAATAGGAACAAGGAACTTTGTCTCTTTGAATAACTGAATAGTAGCTTAGCCGTCGCATCCACCGTAAACCCATCCCCGAATTGTCGGTCTACGTAGTTGGTGGACATCCTACGCTGCACTTCGAACCATCAAAAAACTTTCCTCTGCTATTATTTTTAAGAATTAGTAGATAATATCCATGATAACTAGATCATCCGTGTTGGCTAAGTGGGAGGACACTCGATGACAGGTCGCGGGCTCAAACACCGCCACGCACCTGTTTAATTTCTTCTTGGATTTTTTTTGTGCACTTTACGCGATGTTTAGTTTCACCGTTAAAAGTTGATAAAGTTCAAAACATAGGGTTAACCATTCAAGGACTGAAAAAATTTTAGTACAGTTTTTCAGATACAGCCTAATGACAGATAGACAGACGACGAAGTCTCAGAATTAGAGTCCTGTTTTTTCCTTTGGGTACGGAAACCATTAGTTTTTTGATTATGTGACAAATAAATGTTTCTTTCTTTCTTTTCTTTCTTTCTTTCTTTAAAGCTGAATGGAAGCATAAGCTACCAAAAGAAGCTAAATATTTTGTCTAAAAGCACTTAAAGAAATATTGAAACTGGCAAAGAACTGCGAGTGTTTAAAAGCGTTTCTTGGTTTATTTGCAGATAAACCATTATTATTCAGCATGTAAATTGTTGGCAACTTCTTAAATCGAAATGTAACTCAAATCGGGATTCTTAAGAAGTTAGAAAAGTTTCCATTTTTTAATATCTTCTAAGAGTAATATTGTTGGTACTTGTATCTCTAGCTAGATATTATAAAACAGCCTTGGTGTTTTTTGAGTTTTTACCTTAATCGAAATTTTACTAATTGATTTTTAATATATTTGCAACATTGTGTGAGGTGCCGAAAAAGTTAGATGCATGGATATTTTTTTTTGCATACCACAAAAACAATACAAACAGAAACAGTTTTAAAGACAAAACAAAAGGCGGTCTTATCGCTGTGATCTGTTCCTAGTAACCTTTGGATGGAAAGGAAAGAACGAAATAGACAATAGTGTAACTGGATCAACTTTTATTTTTATTTCCTTATTTTATTTAATATTCTTTTAAGGATTATTTCCTTATATAAGATTATAACAAAGAGAACTAACTTAACAATTTAAATTTTTACTATCTCCTTGTTCATATCGTACTCACTATGAACAGTTAATTCTACTACTCTAAGAAAGCAAAGAAAACTTTCCGATTAAGATTTCCCCCGAACGTTTCAAATTAACATGAAAATGTACTTCTCCGTTTATCTTTTGGATTAATTTTTTACATAATCATGAGCTTTTTTTGTCATAATGAGCTTTATAATATTCATGATTGTATAACTTCGGGAATGTTTCGTTTAAATAAAAAATTGGGAGATTAATGCGAAATGTGGGATATTTGTTTTCTTTTGGATAATGGAATGAATTTTGTGAAGTGGGTATAGAAGGTATCGTCGGTTAGATAATTTTAAGATATTTTACAGCAAATTTGTAATATTATTTTTTATCTTAAAGATTTTAAGATAAATAATGATTTTAAGTGATAGACATCACTTTTTGAAATTGTAGGCGAAGGTTACGGATGTGTCTATTTCTGCATAAAATTTATATATTAATATATATTTTTATCACCGTTTAAGGCGTAAGACTCTGGACATAGGTCACTCTTATAGACTTCCAGTTAATTAATCGGTTTTAAACGGCTAACAGACTCCGTGAAAATCTTACATAACATCGAGAATCAACAATTTGATCTACCTAAGACATAAAGCAAGTTAGTACCCACGTAAGGTTTTGCTAAGTTAATTTTCATTTGTGTGATGTATAATAAAGTGTTTTCTAATCTAATCTAATTTCAGTATTAAATTTAACGAACTCCGCATGAATCTTATAAATCACTGTCAAGGGACATTGAGAGATTCCCCAAAATCAGCAACATAACGATGTATAAAGCCAAATCCGCGATTACCCGTAATAAAAGGATTATTCACTGAGATGGCAAGTTATTACTCCATACAGGTAATAAATGGCCTCATAAAACGTCTCTGGGAATTTGAATCATCTTTGGGTGAAATTAATCCGTCACTTTGATTAAATTGGGGGAGGATTTTTTGAGTAATTTGATTTAACCCTCATATCCGTAAAGATGGAATGTCTGTGTCGAATAAGTTATAGCAGATAATTAGATACTGGTTTTCAGATTTTAACTAGCGTTCTCTTTAATTCTTATTATTCTCCAATTTAGATAATGGCTAATTCTTGCCCATAAAAAGTACTTCAACATCGAAGAAAATAATTACTTAGAAAAGGGCTATGTAATAGACGCTAATAGACGCGTAGAATTTAATGATTTTGTATTTCATTATAAAATACCCGAAACAATAAATATTGTCGAGAGAATAGGGTGGAAGACTGAAACATAATTATAAGTTATATAAAAATATTTAGAATTGTTTAATTTCGCCATCATGACGAAAGTCACGACCATAATCAAGTTCAAATTTCGCGTGAGGTTACGTTTTTGTGCAATTTGAACTTAATTTATACGCCAGAAGGCCCCAACGGTACTTTGTATTTCTAAGCACTTTCTTATTAAGTTGATAAAGCGACACATAAGTGTCCAGATTTATGACGCGCGCTATCAGTCGGACTAAATAGAATACAATTTATTTATCTAGTCAACATGCCCATTTAAAATTAAAATTAAATGATAATGAGTATAATTAATGGTATCTCTAATTTATAGAGTAAACCTAATTTGCTGAAAGACAAGCTTATAGTATACTTGCTTAGACAATTCCTTGCAATTTTGGGATAATAAGGTCTTGTTTTAACAGAAATTTATTCTTTAAATAACTGTATAGTAACTAAATTATTTTATAGACTGACCCGTTTCTTTTGATGCCTCAAAGATTCGATTTAAACTTACCAAATTGAGTTTCAGTTGAGATTTGCGTGATCAAATTTTTAATACAAACTTTTTGAAAACTTTACAATGTTCATTGTTTATGGGCACAACAATTTGCTGATTATAATTTACTCTGAATCTACATGATGGAATAAGATGACGGGTAGCAGTATCTTGATGTAAGATTCTATGCCATACTGACCGAAGCAGTATGGCTAGTTTTGAAAATCCTGTATCAAATGTTTTTTAAAAGAAAATTTCTGCAATTTGATTTGCATAAAGATATTTGATAACATATTATTACCTAATTTCTTTCTCGGTGTGTTCTACACTTATATTATAAAAGGTAAAATAATGAATTGTTAGTTTGTGAGGTAGGGTTGTCAGAAACTACAGCACAAATTATATTTATTATTGATATTGGAAATAACCCACGTCTTGCGAAAGAACAAGCAATAAAAACCGCAATAAATGTTTTTTTTTTTTAAAAAAACCTTAAAACGTGCAACGTAGCCGGGTGAAATACTGTACACACAAGAAAATGACAAGGAGACATATATTATACAGTGGGTTTATGATTTAAGTTAAATATAAAATTCTATCAAAATTTACTTGCGCCATCTATCGATTAAACTATTAAAATAGTGCGTGAAATGGGGAATGCATACAAAACGGACATGAATAGCCCGGGGCCCGCAGTAAATGCTGGCTAATGGTAATGGCAATGGGTAAATGCCAGACTGATTTACCAAATGGCTCTTTTAGTGCAATAGCCCTGATATTTCAATTGGGGGAAAAAACGTTCATAACTGTAGAAGAGCTGATAGAAAATTGCAAAGTGATTGAAATTCGAAATGCATTGGTTTTTGTGAATAAGAGATGTTTAAGTTGGATTCGAAGTTACGTCAGATTAAGGAATGAGATACTTGGTTTTAAATTTTATGATGGAAAAAAAGTGACTATCTTTTTGATGACTTGTTTGTGGGTATGGGTACGCGTTTTGTATACAGGCCGTTTCTAATCAAAATACATGACTTTTTGCTACAGAGCATTATTAAGTAATTTGTGTATTTTTATTTGAATAATTATTGTTTTTTTTTGTATGTACCATTAATTTAGCACTTATTGTTTAATATACTCATTGTAATGCGTTTGCCAGTATGCTTTTGTAGCAAATAAACGATATCTATATATATAACTGAAAATTTATGATCTAATCCGTAGCAGCAGTAGTAAGTCCAGTATTAAAAATGTTTAAATCGTCGGCTTATTGCAAGAAATCATTAACCGACAAATCCAAAAGTGTGGCAAAATCAGTTTTAAACTTTTTATGACTTTAAGAGCCCATATCATCAAAACTACGGCAGTTATCAATATAATTTAAACGCCAATATATAGTGATATTTAATTATTATATAAACAGCTGAAATCAGTCGAAATTTAATCATGGTAATTTTTTTAAAAGCTAAAAATGCAAAGATAATGATTTCTTGCGATAAAAAGTTGAGACTAAACTGGAGTTAAGTATTTCTGCAACAAAGTTATTAGTAGCCTCTTTCAAGTAATAAAAGACAAAATAATCTTAAAATAACGTCTTTTATTACTAAAAACTTAAGGAATTACCTTGTTTGTTCATAAAAACTTAATAAAATAACTAAAATGGCCACAGAAATCAATCAATCAGGAAATATTGATATTTCGGTAACTGTCACCTCATCGCTTCCTTTTTACCCATCAACTTCAGACCACAGGTAGGTTTTCTAGGTTTAGGAGCCTTGGGTGGTTGTTCAACTTTTTTGCAACACGTAAACAACATAAATCTTCGATTGCTTTATCGTTAATATTCGTATTAATAAAAATAGAAATACCTAACTATTTAATGTAGAATTTGAAACCAAGATAGATTAGCTCATTTCTCAAATTGTAACGAATTAAACAAGTTGGTATTGAAACTTTAAATAGGTACCTAACTGGGTAGTAACCTAGGTATGTACATTATTTTATGTAATAATCATCTATTAATGAGAAACCAATATTCAATGTAATTATTACTACCAGTTTTGAATTGCATCTCATAGCTCTAAAATCATAAGTGTCTAAGTTTTGTAAAACCAAACTATGGAAATAAATGATTTTGTATCTTGTATCTCATAAAACTCGCCGGCAACTTATAAGTAAACAAGCATTACATGTTGGCTTAAATGTATGTGTGCAAAAGTCATTACATGCATTTTCCTGTATAATTTTACAATAACAAAAATCACTAATAAAACAATACATCATTCAGGCGATTTCAGTCTTGTATTAAGTTGTTTGCCATGTTTCGGCAAAAGTAATTAATGTGTATATAATGAATTCTATAAAAACGTTACTCGTTTTGATAGAAATCATTAAAAACCGTTAGTATTTTTTTCCCCAAATAGTATGATACGTCAAAACTAGTTAAGTGCAAATAATGAATTCAAGCAAAACTTAATCAACGGTTTGTAAACGTAAAAGCATTTTTAAAATGTTGATAAGTCACATAAATGAATTATGTATGAAAATAAAAATGACAATTGTGTTTTGTTTTCTTTTGGTAAAATATATTAATGTAAGTTAATGAATTTTATGAAACCAGATTGACCAAAAATGCAGTTATTGACTTTATTACCAAGCCATAACTCCTAAGTTTGAAGAGCTACAAATTAGTGAGTTTTACCAAAATGTAGAGCTCATCGAGACGAACTCATTGGTGTATCTAACGCAGTTAGTGACTTCTTGCGACTAATGACTTCTTGCAGTAAGCCGACGAAATTGTGTTTATATTCAAAATTTTAATTTATTTTTATTTTTATAAAGTTTTACCAGTAAGTCCTCAATTTCACATACTCAATCAATGACCTTTCACAAACCCAACTAAGACCAATATATAAAATCGCAGCCATTATATCGTATACAAGGAACAGCGTAAGCCCCAGCATACATCCCCAATCGACTCCATAGATAAACTCCGCAGTGGAGCGAAAAGATACGTCAAACGAGGACCTGTAAGCCTCGAGACACGATTTATCGCTCGGACCGGAGCAGGGCCGCGTGTTATGGTTCCGCTGGACTGGGCCTGTTGAATATAGAAGCTTTGTATAAAGCTATATAAACAATCAGTAAATTCTTATAATAGGGAAGATGACTAAAACAAATAATTAGCTCGTAATTTAGATTATTAAATATTTTTGTGCGGTTTTTACACAATTTTGCAGTTACAAGCATAACGGAACTTTGGACTAAGTCTGTGAGGAATAAATTGTCTTCTAAGTTTGGTTTAAATAAAGCTGAATTAGGTTTAATAAATAGTTTATTACCAATCCCTTTGTGTGAGGCCGCTAAGGTTTTATACAGACGGATGTTTGAAATTTTTAGATAAGTGTTTTAATGTAATACGGGGCTGGCATATTCACAATGCAAAAAAAGTCCCTTTCAAAAAAATTAAGAATAGAAAAAAAAAAGAAAAAGGCACTCCCTCTTTCTTATTAAATTAATACAACAAAAAATATATATTTTTGGACGGGCTAGTGTAGAAAACGTGACTTATTTTAATCCTGTGCGATTAAGTGTGTAAGTAAGATTTAGCAATAAATAAATATGAAAAAAAGGTGTGTGTGCGATTCACACACGATAGAAGTGAAACTTAAGTGAATCGACAAAAGAATAAGAAGAATAAATAAATAAAAATTGAGGCGCGACGCGCTCAACGCACAAATACGCGCTCGTCATAAAAAAATCTTTAAAAATCCAGAACTCTATAAATCGAGGTTTTCACGGTGAAATTGTGTTAAGTTATGTATCTTCTGTGAGTGACAGTGTTTTCTCGTTACCTAAAGGTGTACAACTGTGTTTTTATTACAAAAACAACATTTTTACTAACAAAAAACGGTACCAAGCAAGTGATTACTTATAAAGTAAAACAAAAATTAGTACCACAAATAAAACTCAGGTCTTTTCCTTTACAAATAGTGAATCCAATAAGAAAATTTATTGAGAGTGTTTGCATTCATAATAACTCATCCAATTTCAAGCAACTAAAACTGCACAAAACTAGCGCGTGCCCTGGCATTCCACGAAATCAATCGCGATCAATTCCTAGAATTCACTGCTAGCCACGCCTTGTACCACAGTTGCTACTTAACGCTACGTATGTGTAATATCCTTACAACCCTTATTTTTGCATCATCGTTTGAGTTGCTGACGGCGGAGTGGGGAAGAGTGCGGCCGCGATCCTTGAAATTTTAACTTTTTGCTTCTTTTATACTTACTATTATTATTTTTTTTTTTTTTTAATTTGCGTTTGTTTTGCTGGAACACTTGTTATCTCTAATTAAAAGTGCCTGCTGTGATATTTTATGTGCTCGTGTACTGTGCTGTGTGTATGTGTCCCTATAAACATTATTGCACCCAACTTATTTTAGACCGTCAATAATAATAAAGTCATGTGTAATTACATTTGAAACACCTTTAAGCATTATAAGTAAATATTAAAAAATAATAATAAAATATTAACTTCATTTTGATGCCTGATATTGCAGTTGTACCATACATCATTCTTTCAATATTCTAGACATTTAAGTTCTTGTTTCTTATGAAAATAGTTCTGTAAAAAAAAGGTTAATTATTATTGTATATTTTACTTATGTATGCATGTTTAAAATTGGTAACGCACAATTATTAATCAAAGTATATACTTAAAGGCCTGTAAATATTAGTTATAAATTTATAATAGAGGTGTATAAATGTTTTAATTAAGGTGCATGAGGTATTTTAAAATTAGTTAATATTGTGCTATGTTTACTTATGGGTATAATAGTACTACATCCTAATAAGAATAACTTTAAGTTTTGCTTTCGGCTTAGTATTTTTCTAATAATTAATAACATTATATTATCTGGGTAAACCTATATAAATTAATAATATTAAAATAACATTTGTATAGATTTTTACAAGCAACCTAAGTGTGAGTATATTATGATCTCTGTAATAGAACTTGTTCAATGGCTCTCTTCTAAATTAAATACTACCTAGTACAAAAATATTAATATCAACAACATAATTACTCATAATATTTACAATTTCAGCCATCTTTTAATACAATTATAATAACTAAAACTGTTTAGCTTTCCCCAAAAATTTCTTTTGTAAGTACCTAGGTACCTACTGCATTGTATTGAACTACATTTTTGAGCGTTATAGCATAGAAAACTATTATAATACTTAACTATCCCCTTAAAACACATTGTAAATATATAAATAATTTCCAAAATGTCTCTCACAAGAACACCAGTTAAAATAAGAGAATGTAAAAAATGTGGACAAAAAATACCAAACAAGCAATATCTAACGTGCTCGGTTTGTCACTTTGACTACGACATAGATTGTGCAAATGTCTCTGCGACGCGTTTCATGGGCACACTTGTGGGTGAACGCAGACTTAAGTGGGAATGCACGCCATGCATCGAAAAAAGACACAGGGGAAACAACACAAATACCCCGGTTGGTATCCACTACACCGAGGACAACGCAAATGTAACCTTAAGACGTAGAAATATCTTTAAACTTACACAGGACAACTCACTCGATAAAACATATGATCTCAGTTTTGACGACACGTTACCAGAAAATACGGAAATAACAAATTCATTAAATACTGAAAATTCATCAGTAAAATTGGAACTAGCTGAACTAACAAATCAGCTTATAGCAGCAAAGACAGAAATAAGTAAACTACAATGTGAAAATTCTATGTTAAAAGATAAACTAGATAATTTTGAAAAAACTAATAAAAAAGGAAAATCACATAACGAGACTTTCATCGAAGAAACGAAAAAAATCAACAAAATAAATAGAGAATTATGCCGAACTCCTAAACCTACGCCTAGGCATTTTATTGAACACAATTATGAAAATACTGTCATACCTAATAATAACCCAAAACCAAAACCTCGGATTATCATCGTTGGAGACCAATCCTGTAAAAACCTGGCTTCAAAATTAATATATCAACGTTCAATACAAAAGAACGCGAAAGACTATAAAATAAGTAACTACTGCTATCCCTTTGCAAAAACTGAAGAAATCCTCGCAAGGTCGAACTTAAACAAAGAAAATCTTGATGAGAATGACTGGGTTATTCTTAACTTAGGTTCGAATGACAAAAATCCATCAAAACTATTCATAGAAATTACAGCTCAATTATTATTGAAAAAGATAGATAAGGCAAACATCATCGTAACTGAAATTATTCAAAACAACTTTTTAAATGAAGTTAAGTTGAATAAAGAATTAAGATTAATAGTTAAAAATATAAGCCCTAAATGCCATTTTCTTGAATTAAATAAACACAAATTTAATGGAAACTATTTCAACCATTGCACTGAGACATCGTTGAATACTTTTATTAATCAAAAAGATTATGATAACTGTTATCTTGGTAAAAATATAATTAAAGTCCTCAAAAATATCGGTCACAATAAACTGAAACAAAATCCTGAAATATACATAAAACAAGACTCCAACACTCCAGCTAAACCAGGTACCATTCCATTTTACTTCAAAACCGTTGAAAAAGAATACGATAAACAAAATGTAATTGATGTAGTAACCCAATTAAATAACAATATTTTCAAACCTACAGCGAAAATTCCATTCTATTACGGTAGAGGACCACAACAAAACGTAGCTTCACAAATATCCACAGATAAACCTAAAACATTTTTTCGTAAATAACCATTTCCTAAAAGTAATGCACCTAAACGTACAGGGCCTACGTTCTAAAGTAGACCAACTAGAAATAACAGCAAAAGGTATGAATATTGACATATTCTGTTTAAGTGAAACATTTATAAAAAACAATGACTTTTTAGCTACACAATTGGAAGGTTTTCATAAAGTTGCTCATTTCTCAAGAAAAAATATAGCTCGTGGAGGTGTAGCTATATTTACTAAATACTCTTTGAACGCAATCAAACTGGACTGGGTGTCGGAATTATCTATAGAACGTCACTTTGAGTGTTGTGGTACATTGTTGGTAGATTTAAATTTAATTATAATTTGTATGTACCGCACTCCTAATAGCAATTTTGATCTATTTATATGTAATTTGGAAATTCTATGTCATAAGTTAACAATTAATAAAAGAAATAACAAAAGAAAAGTAATAATCTCAGGTGATTTCAATATAAATATTCTAGATGAAAATAAAAGAACTACCTTATTCAATAATACTCTGAAACTATTTAACCTAAAACTTACAATAGAAAAGCCAACCAGAAATACTAACCACTCACACACATGTATTGACAACATTATTACAAACATAAAACACTTTGACGTTGAAATCATCGATTTAGGTATATCCGATCATAGTGCACAAACCATATATATACAGACAAATCTAAGCTTCACTGAAAAATTTTGGTATGTAGAGAGACGAAATATAGACAAGCATCTCGACATCTTCATTAAGTATCTATCTCAGATTACTTTCAGCGAAGTTTTTAAAGAATCCGACCCAGATTCTGCTTATAATACGTTTCAGGAATCACTTTGTTTAATTTATAATCTTTGTGTACCTATAGAAAAATGTAAAATAACATATAAACGTAAACAAAACTGGAAAACAAAAGGAATCCTGAAATCAAGTAAAGTTAAACGAGAAATTTATTTAAGGTATAAAAACTGTAAAAATTGTAACTACATTCAGTATAATAAAATTCTAAAAGGTGTAATAAGAACTTCAAAAAAAATATCTAATATAAAATTCATAAATAAGAGTACAAATAAATCCAAAGCAACCTGGGGTATTATTAAACAGTATACTAGTGACACAAATACAATTAAAACATCAATAGATAAAATTAAAAAAGATGATTACGAGGAAAATGACCCTAAACAAATTGCTAGGCTGTTTAACGAACATTATATACACCTAAATAAAAATAATAATTTAAATAAACAAAAATATATACAAAGACATTCTAACTGTAAAAGTATGTTCTTATCGCCTATTGATGAAACGGAAGTAAAGAATATTGTAAAAAATCTAAAAAATACTAAATCATCAGGGCATGATCAGATCCCAATACAGGCTGTAAAAAAATGCATTGACATAATAGTAAAACCGCTAGTTTATATAATTAATCTATGCTTTGAATGCGGTAAGTTCCCTTCAGACCTAAAAAAAGCTATAATTAAACCACTTTATAAGAAAAAATCAAGAACAGAAATGGAAAACTACAGACCAATAGCTATTCTTCCGAGCCTTTCAAAAGTATTTGAAAAAGCTTTATACAATAGAATAATAACATTTTTAGACTTAAATAATATACTAAATTCAAACCAATTCGGTTTTCGTAAAGGAAAAAACACAACACTAGCAATTTATAATACTCTTAAGCTAGCATGGGAAGAAATAAATAATAAGAAACACGGGGTAGCGTTATTTTTAGATCTATCAAAAGCTTTTGATTGCGTAGACCACTCAGTATTATTAGCTAAAATTGAAGAAATCGGCATTAGAGGTATTCCGCTTGCTCTAATAAAATCGTATCTTAATGAGAGATACCAATTGGTTGCAATAGATGCTTATAATAAAACATCAAAAACAATCGAGCAAATTAGATCAACTTATGAAATTATATCAACTGGAGTTCCTCAGGGTAGTATCCTTGGACCTCTTCTGTTTCTTTTATATGTCAACAATTTACCCAATATCACAAAACATCTTTGCGTCATGTTCGCTGATGATGCGACCATTTTTATTCCTCAAATAAATAATAATATAGATTCTTTTGAAAATGAAATTAACTCTACATTAGATAGAACAGTAGGATGGCTTAGCGATATAAATTTAAAGGTTAACATAGATAAAACAAAATTTCTTAGATTTAAAAATTATAAAACTCCTTCTATTCACTTAAATATACACAACAACGGGTTAGAAGTAAAAGAAGTAAATGAAATAAATTTTTTAGGTATAAATATCGATACACATTTAAATTGGAAATCTCACATTAATAAAGTAAACAACAACATTGCTAAGTACTGCTATGCCCTATCCATATTAAGAAATGTATCATCAGTAGAAATAGCCAAAAATGCCTACTATGGACATGTTTTTCCGTTATTATGTTACGGCATAATCTTCTGGGGAAATTCGGTTAATGTACAATCAGCGTTCATTATGCAAAAAAAATGTTTAAGAGTAATCTATAACGTAGATAGCACGAACTCATTGCGTCTTATCTTTAAGGAAAATAGTATACTCACACTTACCGACATATATGTTCTAGAACTTTGTTTATTTGTAAAGAATAACCTTAACTTTTTTGAAATAAAATCTAACAGATCCGATATTCTAAGAAATAAACACAAATACAACTTGTGTTTACCACAGATAAATAATACGATGTTCTATAAAAGCACATATATAACTGCAATTAAAGTATACAATCATCTTTCATCAGAATTGAAAAAGTTAAATGGTAATATATTTAAAATTAAATTAAAAAAGTGGCTTGAAACCTGCAACCATTATAATTTAAACGAATATTTTGAAAATAAGGAATTTAAGTGGTAAAGTGCAGAGTCATTTATAATATATAATATGTCTATTTTGTTAACTTTTTAGTACCTGGTACCTGTACTATAGTTTTTTATTTATATTGTATGTCCGAAATGGATACAATTGTTGGAACTTATGTTACATTTTAAGACCAAATGTAAATGCACACAATTTTACAATAAAAATATTCTTATTCTTATTCTTATTCTTATTCTTAAAAAAATAAAAAATACTATGCAAAAAGATTTTGTTCGGGCGGTCACCCATTCAAGTACTGGCGTCGCGCAAAGTTGCTTAACCTTGTTAGCGTTTAAGATTGGCTTACGCGACAGGTAAGCCAATCTTATTTCCATTTCCGTTGCATCCGGTTTCAAATCACAACGATTCTAAAGAAGTTTCACTTCAAAAAATATTTCCGGACAATCCTTACAATGTACATAAACATACAAACACTTGATGCCCTCGGCGGGAATCAAACCCACTACCTCTTGCGCCACAACCTGACCTTTGCCCATCGCACTGAGAAAATGTTGAATGATTAACTGATTTATGATAAGCTGATACAGAAAAAAAAAAGATTTATTGCTTGAAATAAGCGTAAAAAAATGTCAACAGTATATTTGGTGTAAATGTATTCTGACACGTAAGACGTGCAATATTTATGTCCACAAATACATGAATTTTTTTTCTGTGTTAAAAATTTCATACACAATATTCTTACAAGTAGCCCTACCACGAGTTGCCACTTACGACTGTTTTAGATAACAACATGTTGGTAGTCATTTTGACATTTGACATTTGACAGATAAAGATAAAATTTTAGTTGTGGCAAATCTGACAAATCCATGCGATTACAACATAAAAAAAATTGGACTACTCACACAGCATCACCTAACTCCAAACTAAGCAAAACTTGTACTATGGGTGCTAGGTGACTGTTATACTACATAGATATTTTTTTTCTGTAAATACACGCTTATGATACATAGAAAACACCCAGACCCGAAACCAGAAATTGTAGATCGTACAAAATCTAGTCCCCCGGCGGGAATCGAGCAATATCTACAACAGTCGTAAGTGGCACTCGTGGCAGGGCTAATAATGTCCATAACCACAGAGAATATGTTCCATAGAGAAAATCTGTAAGAAACCCACCGGCAGCATTCTCACCGTCCCTCGTTAGGCGCCGCAGGAAGCACACGTCCCGACATTACAATAATTGATTAACTCACGAAAAGAGAAATAATAGCGATTCAGCGTTTTGCGTCAGGGCGGGCGGATTCGAAAATATTCTCCAGTTTCGCTCGCTGTTTTGTGTGTAGGTTTCTATGTTTTGTTACATCAAATTAGGACATCCTTACCTACGACCTTATTGTTAGTGGCTTAAAAATCAATTGTACCCTTGGTTTCGTTAGAGGTTAATTGTTAATTCTCAGCAGCGGCTTATCAAATAATGCCAGTAAATCAAAAATCTATTAAATAAAAGACAAGTATATCGAGGGGGCAGTGTTAGAACCCAATAAATGCAAATAAATCGTAAAAATGTTTTATCGCCTACTAGAATCAGATTCTTTTGCTCTTTCTAGTTATGTTTACAGTTAACGTAAACTAATTTTTCACACTTATCGGGTTTTACATATTTACTCCTTAAGAACTACATATTGACCATTGTGTAGTAGGGTCTATATCAAGTCTAGCCTCTACAAATTTCCATAAACCACCTCGATGATACCTTATAATACGAACAGCCTAAATCTCTTCACAAAAATGATTTATAAAACCTTTCCCTCCCATCCTACTCACACCAAACCTATCAGCATATTTCCATCTCGTTCCACCGTAGTCCAATTTCACAGCTGGCTGCATGCTCCGAAACCTTCTACACAGTAATGCTGCTATTGATTAAGATGCTTGAATATTCATTCAATTATATGGGCCCGTGGATTTGAAAACCGTTGTGTTTAAAAGGATTCAGTGTTTGCGTTTCGGCGGCTGATTTATTCATGTTTGCTTGCGTGATTAAATGAGGAGGTGTCGCTTGTTAATGTTATGCTTGTTTGGAATGGTAAAGGGTTTATTAGAGCGGCCATGTTTGAGCAAAACTTGTAACATATTTATCAATGTTATGTTTTTATTTAGTCATCTATTCAATTAGTTTTTATATTCTATGATTTTTTTATTGGAAAACGAAGCGATATATTTCTTGAAGACTTAGCTTAGATCAGTTATGCAACCCAAAAAGAGAAACATTATACATTGCTACACTTAGTAATGTACACATGTACACACACACACATATACATTAGCATCCTTATATGCATTCTCTCTTGAGGAGTTTTCAGAACACCTAGGTGTTCTGAAAACGCGTTTGCCTACACCGTAAAAGCACGTGTTTTGAAAGCGCACATAATATTTTCAAATATAAATCAGAGGTGTGTTTCGGGATTGGAACCCACGAACTTTGAAAGGAAAGCCTAGTGTGCTCCCACTTAGCCACTTTTACAGATTTCGACAGGAGGTGTTAAAATCAACAAGCACGAGTACTTTAACCTAGAAAAAGACTTTCAAATAACTGACAGCAGTAATTCTAAGTACAGATCATGACAAATCTCATGAAAAATCTGGTCCTCTGGTTATCGGTCTATCAGGTCATCAAAAGGACACGGCTAGTGTTGTTTATCCCTGTAGTTTTGTGGTTCGGTGTAAAACAAGTCTGTGTAAATGACTAAGAAACTGAAAATAGTAGACTATTCTGACCACCACCACAATCATCAAGGTCATCAAAACAGCGATACGTACATATACGGTCCCAATGAATTTAAACAGTAGCAGTCATTTTTGAGTTGCCCTACCTTGTATACCTTGTTTCAAAATCAGTGTATAAAGCGGAAAGGTTGTGAATGGCACGCACCAGGTGAACATATTGCTAAAAAAGGCCTTTTTTTAAGCCTTATCTAATCTTCAGGTCATGTTTATCCTCATATCAGTTGTTTTTTTTTTAACTCCAGTTGATGTCAAAAATGTTAATTAATATCTTTAACTACTGTTCTAATAAGTGATTATTATTATGATACGATAAATGGTGATAGGCTTTACGTCTATTGATACCTCTCAAGGTGTCCAATAAAAATATGGCTGTCACGAGAAAATTGGTTTTACAGATATTTACGGGCTTCCTAAGCGAAAATCGTAAAACAAATAGCTTATCTTCCTCTTCCGCTGTATATACCAATTTTTAAGCACCGTGTATAATGTAGATTACGTGGACAAATTTTTTTGCTACCTCAATTTTGTGCAACAGATCACACAAAGTAGAATATAAATTTTCCTTGCATCTTTATTCGAATCACTTTTCTAAATATTGTTTAAAGAAAGAAAGAAAGAAAACAAATTTTATTTAGGACACACTAAACATAGTACAAAAAAATATAACATACAAACACACAGCAAGTGTCCCAAAAAGGCCCTCAACTCAGCATGTGTTATTTTGCACGTGACAAAATAACGCTGATCTTCCGTTGAAAGCCTTTCATTGTTTCTTGTTTAGGAGTTTTGCTAATAAGCGCCTCATTCCCCAATTAACAAAAATGTAAATATATAGAAATTATCTCTAAGCTGAAGACTATACACTCAGCTATCATGTTCAACAGGCTCCAGGAGCATAAAGGCGAAGCCATCCATAATACGGTTGTCCAGCCTGCGCTTTGGAACAATAAATCGCACGGCTTGGCTTGCCCTCCGCCCAACGGAATACCTATATTTGAAAATCGTGGCTCTGAATCCTACTAGGGTCAAAACAATTAGTCCTAGTCTCTTTAAATATTAAATTGCGGGATTCTGGGACTGATTTAGGTTATGTCCTATGTTATACAATGAGCATAACCTGAATCAGTCAATAAATCAATAAACAGCGAGTTTAAATTATAGAGACTCTTTTATGCTAAAGAAGGCTTAATTTGACCAAAATCTCACCTCAACACTACCTACTCCAGACAAATGGTTGTCTTCTGTAATGATTAGGCAACAAAAATGCACAAATTTTACATTAAAAAAACAAAAAAATAATGTGCTAAAATCCATTAATAACGCTTTTATGGCAAAAATGTTAGTTACGAGTCAAGTTCTGAGCTTCGCTATAACTGATGTCTTGTATCTATAAGTACTACAAGCTCAGAGCTATGGGCAGATGGGCTAGCCAGATATTACTAAGTAGATTGTCCATAAATATTTATTTATTGCACCACTCTACCAAGACCCTTAAATAAGGCTTTTTCAAATGCTTACAGCCTTACACATCTTTTCTGGTATTACTTTTAAGCCTTATTATTCAATTCAAACACAGTACTGCAGAAACTTGTGCCCGGCTGAAATTCAAATGGCGAGCGATAATACTGCTCAGTGTATTTCTACAGTATTGCAATGAGCATAAGAGGATTCGCGATAGTTGAGGCCGGTGGAAAAGCCTCTTGGAATTTGAAGGCTTTTGTGGCGTTGTTTATTTTTGGGGTGAATAACAAGACTCGAACGTCCTATCTGATCTTTAAATAAATCTTAAAATGTTGGTACCATATTTTAGAAGATATTTTGGAAGATAAGGTAGCCAAACGGCGAGGTTGATTTACAAACATTAACGTCAAAATAATATATATGAAATATTCTTTTTTTTGCCCTAAATGCAATGCATGCAAATGTAAAAACAAAAAAAAGCATTTTTTATACTTGTCAGGTATAACTGTCAGGGCTTAGCTATCGGCGTTATTCTATAAGCTTCCTATGGCGACCTTGCAGATTGATACGTAAAAAATTAACGTTCCCACTGCTGGGACACAGGGACTTCTCTCTTGGCGAGAGAGATTAGGCCTTAATTCGCCAAGCTGACCAAGTGCGGGCTGGTGAATGTCACATGTCCTTCAAACTCTTTTAAAGTTCTCAGAACATGCCTGTTTCGTCACGATGCGATGTTTGCCTTCACCGTTAAAGCACGTGTTATAAAGCGCACATACATATTTCAAGAAGAAAAATCCTAAGGGGCTTGGAATGAACAGAATGACTACCTCTAGTGTGCTCCCACTTAGCCAAAATTGTTTTTAAAACCAGTTACACAGGCATAATCAATCGATAACCTTCGTAGATTGATACCTACCTCTGTATTTGATACCTACATCCACAAAGCCTTCAAAGCTTAAAGGCAATCATCAAATGTGACGTCAACTAAGTCACGGGGCCAATTCCCCTTCAATCAATCGGTGCCTGCAAAAAGTAAGAGAGCGCCATCTCCTGCTAATAAGTTTGCGCGTTCTAGCGAGGCAGCGGGATTGCGCTAGCCCCCTTAACATTCCCAATTGGAACGTAAACGAGATTTTTTCAGTGCTCGATTTTCGCGCGGTGCTTGGGGTAGGTCGTGATGGGAAAACTTCGGTTTTTTGAATGCAGGAAGTTTGTGTAATGCGGTCGGGGCTTGGGCTTAGCGACGCTAGTGTTGAGAGTAAATACTTCCTCTTTTCAGACAGTTTGCTAATACGCTTCAGGTTTTTTTTTATTATCACTTTCCTCTATATCGT
Organism: Gymnoscelis rufifasciata; assembly: GCA_929108375.1. Lineage (NCBI taxonomy): Eukaryota > Metazoa > Arthropoda > Insecta > Lepidoptera > Geometridae > Gymnoscelis > Gymnoscelis rufifasciata. The sequence goes on along the minus strand of OV815302.1, from coordinate 711,755 downwards.
TGTATATATTCGACTTGTAATACTCGTACATATATGAATTATAATATAATGTATTATAGCTAATGTATTTGTCTTATCTTGCTTTAGATATTGTACATAACGTATAACAGCGAAGGCACCTAGCACAAATACTGTATTATTACTTAAAAGTTGTTCGCATGGTTATAGGCTTATAAGTCTTGCAGATAATGAACATGTATCATAATTATAACTGCACATTTTTCATGTAGGTATATTTCAATCGTAACAATACGAACTCTGTTTTCGAACTTCATATAAAAAAACAACATTATCCAGTCCGCATTATAAACTGAAATAAACATGCCGTTCAATATAGAGACATCGGCCCGGATGTGTTTGCCGACAATAAATAATATCGTCTAAAAGATCTCTGAATTTCAAATGAGAGCGCCTACTGTCTCCGTGTAAACAATATATTCATGCGATAGATTTTTCCCGGGAATAAGGGAATATATCAGCCATCCATTCTGTGTATAATGGAGCTGTTAAAGACAATATGCTGAAAACATATTGGATGCAGTGAGGGAATGTGTAAGCGAGCGAAGACTACTACAGCTAGAGGCACAATGAGAGCATCTCATGTATTCCATACCTATTTTAAACATTTTTATACCTATAGTTATAATTGAATTTTGTTAATATTTGAACAAAATTTATTATTATTAATATTATAATCTTGCTGTATCGGATTTTTTTAATACAATCCTCTTTCGCGATTTCCTCATTACTGAGGGTCGTGATTAATAAGGTAATATTTATAGGATGGTTTTAAATAAATATCTCGAAATTAGATCTTTAATATTCGTCATTGGCAGCTATTGTAGCTAAGTGAATAATTAACATCAAGATTCAGGCTACGCTTAGTGTACGTTAATATTAGTTAATTTTTATACTTAATTTTTTTTTATATGTAAACTTCTAAAGTAGACAGTTGATCCTCTCGATTTTATGTAAACAGATGTCTTGAAATTTGTGTTTTTTTTTTAATAATCGCCATATTATGTAGCTACATACAAACATTTTTTTTTTATTGTAAATGTTAAACTTATAATAGTTACCTATAAATAAGAACTCCAAAATTGTAATAACTACAAAATTGTAATAACTGATATAGCTGTGTTGTTCTATTCGCTTCTCAACTCAGTATAAAACATTGAAGCGAACTGTCAAGACAATGTTATTTCCTTGATATTTGTTATTTAAGCAATTTAGTTTTATTAATTTTAAGTTGACCTGTCCATGTAGGCTATGTGCTTCTAAGGAAATAAACGTTTTGGCTTTGACTTTGACTTTGACTACATTATTAAGATTAAGACCCAGACTACGCTCAGTGTACCCCCAACGTCTCCAGGCGATAAATCCGAGGCTACATCTGGGCTCCGTTCTATTTTATTACTATTCCCCGACTTATTTGATCCACCCGTCAAAGCGAGTCTACGGTTACATTATCGCGCGCTTATCTCCATTCAGCCTTTGTGGCTAGAATTGGATGGCGTTTTAGAGGTAATGGATGAGTGCTTATTTGGTTTTTCAGTATTAGCTGGATCGAGGTTTTGAGCTACGGCTGCAACCAAGGTCTGTTTCAAATATTATCAATTCAATTTTCAATCAAATATCAATTGTTGTCGAAATCACAGCGACAGTAACTTGGATTAGGTTGTAGCCGTTGGTTGTTTGCTGTTGATGACTAATAAGTAGGTTTAGGTGGTTAAAAAAAACAAAGAATAACAGTTTGCTTAAATATATGTAATCTTATCTTACTTATAATGAAGGCGAAAGTTTACAAATTTGAATATTTAAAAGTTCATGGCAAAATGGCGAACGATTAGGAAAAAAAAAATGTACTGATGGTTATTACTTGTATTAGGGCATAAACCATATTTTACGCGTCATCAACGCGTCTGCGACGCGGAAGAGTCTGCAACGCGGGAACTTTTTTGCCTAAAACAGTCGTAGGTATGCTAAAGGCGATACTGTAATAGCATGGGCACCGTCTGCCGCGCGACGGACGCTACCGCATCGCAGTAGCTTTGGTCGCACAGGTTTGGGGGAAGCTTAACAATTTGATTTCTTTGTAGCGAGCATGAGCTAGAACGAGGTTAAAATTGAATCTTCGTACTGCTTATTCTAATCATAAATTGATAATTTTACAAATTTTTATTTAGTTTCACTATTATTTTTCCTCATTTATGAAACTCTTTCCATACCTGCACGCATATTTATTTTTTTCTAAGTTTACATTTTTACTATTCTCTAAACATTATATTGTATACCTGATATCATTTTATTACCAGTGTTGCCTTTTTGACCTTTTGTCAGTGAAATATGATTGTGAAGTTATTGTGTGTTTTAGTATCAAAATGCAGTGGTATAGTTTTATTATGCTTAACATTTTTGTTTCCACGATTTATTCCAATGAATTCGAAAACAGTTTAGCTATGGTAATAATCCTTTATTTTACCAAGTGTTTCTGCCATCTAATTATGTTACGTTCTTTAAAAAATCTGTTTAATTCGGAATAAATCACAAACTATGTGATATAAACTAAATAATATTATATTAGACTTAAGTTAATATTCGCTGCATAACTTGAATAATGTAAGTGTTTGTTGCCCTAACTAAATAAAAATAAATTATTAACCCACTAGACTCATCCATACTGTATAGCTGAGTTTAATGTAAGAGTTACATTATTATTATTATTATTTTATAATTGATTATCCTTCATTTGACCACAATCTCACCTGATGTGACGATGTGGTCTAAGATGGAGCATGAAGGCCTAGAAGATGGCTTCTCCGGACCACATTACGAAACACGAAACACGAAAAAATCGCTTCACGTACTGGCCCAGCCCGGGGGGTGGTGACAAGCCGCGGCCGAAGCCTACCGCCAGAGACTGTTCTTAGCACCACCCGGAGGTCACGTGTAAGGATTCAGAGGGTTACCACTTACGGACGTGTACGGACAAAACCTCCAATACAAATAATTAAATATACGCTTACATTTTCAGAGAGTGCTTACATCAAAACCAGGAAAAAGCATGGTGATCGCAACTATGCCTATAAGGTGGGCGCTCTGCAAGCTCGCGTCGGTGGCCGTCGGGACCACCAGAGAACAGCTTCTCAAATCCTTGGAGATTAGCCAGAGTGAGGTACCTATCTAGGTTTTTCTTATTAATTATCGTCAAACTTGTACAACCTTTAAGTGGTACTGCCATCGCTAGTTACATTGCGTTCAGTCTTCGTACAAGTGTTTTTTTCCAAAAATAAAAAACAGAACTACCGACTTTAATTGTACCTATTACTGATATTATCAAAGGTTACTCAACTACTAGGTGAATCCTTCGAATTAAACGAATTAAGTAATAAAATAGTGAATACGACTTATTTAAAGGCTTTCAAATAACATAGTAGCTACTACCTACGCCTTTAGGATCTTCGAAATTCCTCTCGACTATGTGATGCAATCAACAGATCCTGGTTTCATTATCCTGGGTTACCATTGAAACATCTCCATACCAACAAAAGAAAATCAACAAAACCGATTCTTGTCGGGAAACTCAGAAACCTAAATTTAAGTTTTGCATACTACATACATGGTATATGTTATTACTTAAATTATTATTTACTTCTGTTATTATTTATTTACTTCTTCAGTGACCCACCTACGAGTACATAGACTTTTATCTTCTTCCAGTTGCCCAAATGCTTCTCAACGGTTTCCGAGATGTTCAACGCCTTAACAGAAGCAGATCTAATCTTGTTCAACAAGATATACCTGAACTATTCTCAGGAAATAGATACCAAGTTTTTTGCGGATTCGGCCAAGAACTACGGAGTGGGGGTAGAGTCCGTTGGCTTCAACACGCCGCATGCTGCCGCACAGTTTATTAATAACAAGGTGAGAAGGCTTGTTCTATTCTAACTAACTTTTTAATTTGACCATGCCACTTTACAGCAGCTACTATATCTAAAACAATGCCTTTAAACAGCAGCAACAATTATCTAGACATGTTTTAATTATTAAGAATCATTTGTACCGGCTTTCGTTTAAATAAAATATAATTTTACTTTAGAATAGAATAGAATAGAATAGAAAGAGTTTTATTTACGTCATAAACACACAATACAATTACAATTAAAATTAACATAAAAGCAGTTTAACAAAAATAGTATAGTAAAAATATTTAAACGTAAATCGGTTTCCACTCAGCATAATGCTGTAGCAGCTAGGTGAGCTGGCTACAGCGCTGGTTTTCAGTGGTACCGTACAGCGCGAGGCGGCCTTAAAGCGCGGCATATGTCCATATGGTGTTTCCATAGTACTAAAAGTTGTGTTCATATTTATTTTAAGTTAAAATAATTGATTATTGTATATTCTAGCATTGTGTATGACAAATTTGGCAAGGCCTCTGTAAAGCTGCTTCTATATGCTTGACAAAGCGACTGTTCAGCTGCACTATTAATTGATTATTTTAATTAGTTTTTAAATAATACCTAATGTATATAATAATTTGTTGACGTAACTAGGTGTTCTTTAATATCCCAAAAGTGAAATACATGAATTGAATTTAACACTTTTATTACTAAGAATTGCTTATTTTAGAGTTTTGTTAAATAAACCCTTACAATAAAAAAATTAAGTGTTATTATTTTCTAGGTTGCGACGACCACATTAAGAAGGGTTATGGATTTATTGAAACCAGATGATATAGACGATAACTCGAAAATGATGCTGCTCTCTGCCGTACACTTGAAAGTAATGTAGTTACAGAATATAATTTTACTTTATAGCATTATTAGATAAAATTAAATTATTTTTTTAAATCTTTTACTTAACAAAAAGTGTGGTAAAATTACACATTATACTTTTCCAATATTCTGTCACAATGTATGAAAGTATCGGATAGAGCCTATCTGATTACTCAAAAAATGTCCCAAAGACCTGCAAATACGGATAATTCAAGGTATGTGCTACTCAATTAACTAGAAAACGATTAATGAATGCAACTGGCTATTAATTTTTGTTTCTTTTTATAACAAAACGTGTGAAAAGGAACCAGGTATGAGACATGAGGTATGAGACTTTTCAAGTTAATTTAACATTTCTTTTAACAAACAGCCTTCTTGGTGGCCGAACCCGTTCCCCTTAGAGATGACGAGAACTCGTAAGTTCTACCACACGAATGGCCTGATGTCGGACGTGTCTATGATGACCATGGATGCGCGCTTTTCTGTTGATGAATGTCATCTTGGTCAGGTACCTTTATCAAGTAAAATCCACACTATGTGGTAGTAGCACTGAGTAACATCTTTTTCACTTTATAATTTTATTTAACTCGACACTGGCTAATTGTCGCTTCAAGCGCAAAGTCCAATTACAAGAAACTGAACTGAACAGTTAAGATCATTCTTATAGTGTTATGTCTGAAATAAAATGCTTATAATTATTAATTACAAAAAGAGTTTATTGATCTGAGGTCGAATATTTATTTAATTTGTAGCCATAGACTAAGCCGATTATTTACGTTTTTAATGTGTAAAACTCGCAAAAAGTTCTACTATTGTGTATTTTAAATAAAGCCAGTTATAAGATTTCTATAAAAAGTGTAAATCAAAGTGGAATTTCTTTAATGTGAAGTGAAAAAAGAGAAAAATATTTAAATTACAACGAAATATCTAACGGCCGACACACAGTGGCATACGTAGGGCGGCAAGCGGTGACTCACCCGCTTGTTCTTTGAACGGAACCACAACAAGTAACGATTTTTGTCTAACATAACAACATTATACTTCCACTCACACTATGAATTGTATTGCTTGTCGCCGAATGATAGCAAGAGGTGACCTACTGTCATGCAATTCATGCAAAGAAACCTAACACTATGCATGTGTAAACATAACTATATCACAATATGAGGGCCAAAGAAACACTTTACTGAAGTCCTGGCTCTGCCATACCTGCATAAACACTACAAGAAGACAACAACGAAATGACAATACACCGGTTAGATGTAATTACCTCACTAGCCCCACACTAAACGATACTTCTATGTCAGTTGATGACGGACTAACTGAAGACGATTGCACACTATTTATCGTAAGACACGAATTAAAAAATACAGAGACCCAAACACCCGCTAGCTCACAAACTGGCACACTCACACTGGAAAACATAAGCAGACTTTTAGAAAACCAAAAAAAACAAATACTAAATGAAATGAAAAGCACAATACACAATGAAATAAAAAATGCAATCATCGAGGTTAAGCAAGAGATAAAGCTAGACACCGATGCCTTAAAATTAGAACAAAACAACATAAAAGAAGATATAAAAACCCTCACTAAAAAAAATTGTAAATTAGAAACAGAAAAAGACCTACTACACTCTGAATTAAAAGAATATCAACAAAATTTAAAACAATTACATCCAACACAACAATCACATTATACACAAGAAATAGATAAAAATAAGACTATTGTGATTTATGGACTAAATGAATACCAAAATGAGACCGAATTTGACATAGAAAAAAGACTAACCCACTTATTTATAGAGACATTAAATTTGGACATTTCCGGCTATATAGAAAAAAATTACAGAATGGGCAAGTACGGCTACCGGCGCCCAGTAAAGTTGGAATTACTAAGTAAAAGAATGACTGCGTACATAATCCGAAATGCAAGACAGCTGAAATCGACGGGTATTTTTGTTTCTGAATATTTAAATAGGGATGAAATGCAAGAAAGAAGAAAAAAAAACACTGATTCTGACACCACACGACGAAGCAGAAACTTCGCACCCAGACACTCGACAAACTCTGAACAATACAACAGCATGGAAGCAATAAGTACTCAACCAACACCACGAAATACATACAACGATGCGCAAAATAGAAAAGATGAGATGCGCCATCTCCACTCCAATAACAGCACCTTTCGCCACTAAGCCCAAGAAAAGTACAAAAACTCGTATCAACATTTTATTTCAAAACATGCAAAGCCTATGCAACAAAACACACATAATAGAAGCATTTTTAGAGAGTAATTTAAACAAACACACCCTATTATGTATATCTGAAACTTGGTTAACGGAACAAAAATGTAATGTTCTGAAATTTAATAATTATAAATTAAGTACACATTTTTTTTTTTTTTTTTTTTATTATTGATAAGCCTTCATTTGACCACAATCTCACCTGATGTGCATGAAGGCCTAGAAGATGGCTTCTCCGGGCCACATTACGAAACACGAAAAAATCGCTTCACGCACTGGCCCAGCCCGGAGGGTGGTGACAAGCCGCGGCCGAAGCCTCCCACCAGAGACTGTTCTTAGCACCACCCGGAGGTCACGTGTAAGGATTCAGAGGGTTACCACTTACGGACGTGAACAGCCAAACCTCCAAAAACATTTCTGTAGGACAACCCGCCAAGGCGGAGGTGTGTGTATAATAAACCATAAAGACCTTTTATACAAAGAAATAGTGGAAGTCAAAACAAAGTCAATTGAATATGTCTTAGAAGCCTGTGCTATTAAACTTTTAGATTACAATCTTATAATTTTAAGTATTTATTGGAATGGTAGAGAGACCGAAGTTTTTTACAAACAGTTTGAAAAAAAATTAGAATTTATAACAACTAAATACAAAAAATTTGAAATAATAATTGGAGGTGACTTTAACGTAAACATCTTGGAAAATACAAGACAATCAAATATTTTACTCGATTTTATGTCCGAATACGGCTTTACACAATTAGTTAAATCACCTACCCGAGAAACAAATAAATCATCGACATGTATAGACTTAATTTTTGTAAACTGCGTGGGTATGAATATACAGATCAATGTGGAAGACTTAGGCTTTTCTGACCACAAAGCAATCACATTAAGTTATATAACCCAACATAAAACCTGCAAGCGTTGGAAAGTAAACAAACGGTTCTTTAATACAGAAAATTTATATAAATTCCAAATGGAACTGAAAAACGTTGACTGGAATAAAATTATTGATCTAAATAATAACTTAAACACTAACTATAAATCATTCGAGGAGACTTTAAAAAGAATATTAAATCAATGTATTCCCAAAAAGCTATAACTTTAAAACATACACTAATCAAAACATGGCTAACTCCTGGCCTAAAAGTATCATGTAAAAATAAACGTTTATTAAATATTCACACAAAACACTCAAAAAGCACTATTTTGAAAAAATACTACAAAAAGTACGAAAAATCTCTAAAACACGCAGTAAATCGATCAATAAAATTAAATTACATAGAAAGAATGAAAAAATCTCATAATAAAATTAGAAGTATGTGGAAAATTATAAGAGAAAAAACTAACAAAAATAACGTTAAGGAAAAGAAAAATATTGAATTAATTATCGACTCAAAAAAAATAACAGATCCTGAAAAAATTGCAAATAGTTTTAATAGTTTTTTTGCGTCCGTCGGTTCAGCATCTACCTCTACAACACAAAATAATAAATCTGTTCCTATCCAGTCAGAAAAAAGTATATTTTTAGATCCCGTAAAGCCAAAAGAAATAAATAAAATAATCCGTAGCTTAAAAAACAAATTAAGCTACGGTATCGACGAAATACCACCATCACTAATAAAATTTTGCGCAGACGAACTAACTTTACCATATTTTTTATTGACAAACCAATCGTTTATAGAAGGTTCTTTTCCTGACTTATTAAAAATATCCATAATTAAGCCTATTCACAAAAAAAAATCAACAACTGACCCAAGTAACTACCGGCCCATATCTTTGTTACCGACACGTCCAAAATATTTGAAAAAGTAATGTGTAATCGTGTATATTCCTATTGTGAAAAATATAATTTATTTAACGAAGCTCAGTGCGGATTTAGAAAGAACCACTCGACTACCTTAGCGGTTTATAAATATATAGAAAACATTTTAGGTATCCTAGACAAAAGACAATACGCGGTAGGTATCATGCTCGATATGTCTAAAGCCTATGACAAAGTACAATTTGACTTGTTACTACGGAAACTACTGTCAATAGGAATCAGAGGAACAGTACATAAATGGTTCAAGTCTTACCTGGAACACCGCATACAGTATGTAGAAATAGAACATTTTAACTACGAGACATCCACTATTACGAATATCAGATCCACCGCGCACTACGTCACAAGCTCAATTCCACAGGGGTCCGTGTTGGGATGTTTGCTATTTTTGATATTTATAAATGATCTACCACAGCACATAAAAACACCCTGTGTCTTGTTTGCAGACGAAATCTCTCTTATAATGCCATGTTCTAGTTCAGAAGACATAATTAACACCGCCCGAAAATCTCTTACGGAGGTAGCTAGATGGATGAATGATAACGGCTTGCTAATCAACTATGAAAAAACAAAAGTTATGGAATTTAGACCACATAAAAAAAAACCATTAAATATCAAATTAGATTTTAACAATGCACACCTAGAATGCGTAAATAGTTTTTCACTACTCGGTATTACTTTAGACAGCCACTTAAACTTTAAAGAACATATTTAAAAAATTAAATCTAAACTTTCAAGTTTCACGTACGCGTTACGGGAATTAATTAGGACAACTGACCTTCCGACAGCGCTCAATGCCTATTACGCACACACGCATTACCACTTATCTCGCAGCATTGTTCTCTACGGCGATAGCACGGACATACAAGACATATTCATAATGCAAAAGAAATGTGTGCGTATTCTCGCTCACATAAAAAGAACAGACAGCTGCAAACCTTTCTTTAAGAAGTTTAAAATATTGACCTTGCCTTCAATCTACATTCTAGAAATGTGTAAGTTCGTTCGAAAGTACCCTAGTTTTTACAAAACACTTGACGAAATTCCTAGAAAATACGAGCTTAGACCTAGTAGAAATAAAATCGTTCAACCATCATCAAACCTGCGCATACACAGTTCCGGTCCTTACAAAATGTCAATCAAAATATTTAATAAATTACCAAACGAAATAAAAAACATTCAATCAAATGTATTATTCGCCAACAAATTAAAATTATTTCTTATTGACAAATGTTATTATGAATTAAATGAATTTCTTATGACATAATTATAGACACGTAATACTTATACTGACAAATTCAATATATGAGTGTAATATTAATTAAATTTTATTTGGACTTTATTTTTAATTTCATTAAATGACATATTTGTTTAAATATAACCTTGAACTTGTTTATATAATTTTTATGTGGCTTTAATTTGATTTTTAATTATAAATATGATTTTATTTTGTTTTTAAATTATAATTAACTAATGAATATGATGACATGTAGGTACCAATTAACAACATTATGAAAAGCCTCGGTCTGCCTCCCACTTGCTGTAACGCCCAACAGGGTCCACATTGTGAAACATGCATACACAATACAAAAACTATGTCTTATATTTAAGTCAACCAATGTGTAAACAGCAATAAATGAATTGAGTATTGAGTATTGAATTTATTTTTAAGTTTGTCTGTTAACCAGTACAAAAATACTAGTCTATTATTTGTTTTATCATGTTGAGCACACGTCCCTGGTTCACAATAAATTATTTATTTATTATTATTATTTATTGACGTTTCTTATAGACTTCCAGTAACTTCGGTCGGTCAAAGCCTTTTACCACCGAGAGCCCTTTACCACTTTGGTGAGTTTAGTCATCTACCCTATTAATATTACAGGTTATAACAGTACGGCTAAACAAGGCCGCCATGACGATAATCGTCCCGAAAACTCCTAAAGACCTGCAGAAGCTGCTAGCTGAGCTGAGGAGTGACCCCCATGCGATGGAGAACTCCTGGCACCGCGCGAAACGTGAGCAACCCAGGAGGCTGATGCTGCCGAGGTTCAAGATCAAGTCGGATTTAGATCTTACAGACTTTCTTATTAATGTTAGTAAAAGGCACAGACTTACATGTACCTAGATAACGTAAATCGTGTCCGAACCCTGACCAAGCGACTTAAGACCACCTCGCCCGTTGTTGCAGTCCGATGGCCGCAAAAATTATTAAACAATATTCAAAATACATTGCCGCATTTCTATTGGACGTTTGATCTGACTTTGTGTGTTAGGAGACGATAAATATCGGAACAAGCGATGCTCACATCACTTCGACTTCATAACACAGGCAAAAGTCGGCACGCTTTCAATACAAATTGTGATACTTACAACAAATAATTACTTTACTTTACTTTACATTAAGTAAGTATTTTGCTACGTAACAGCTTACTGTTCCATAGCAGAATAATATGGTACCTGATTTGTGATTCATTGTTTACATTTTATTTGCTTCATTTGTTTTTCCAATTTCAAAGAGTACACAATTTTGTGGGTAGATCATGATATTTTCTTACTGTATTTTTAAGTTGTGAGTACAACACGCCATCTCGATTTGCTACGAGAAGCGACAGACAGGCTGGTAGAGAACCGCCTACATAATATCATATACCTCTATAGATACGCGGGCGCCCGGGGCTTCTTATCGCAACGCATCATAGCACGGTCTTTCATGACTTGTTCTGTGTCCCCATATAGCAATCGAGAAGAACACACGTTAATGTAGGCGTAAGCTGTGCGTGGGCAAAAATATTAATACTTACATTTATAAATATAGATAATATAGATTACTACATACCTATATTTAAACACAATATTTGGCAAAGAACTGGAAAATTAACAACTCATGTATTCAGTAACGCCATAAAAAGTAAGTGATTGAAAAAATATTTTTGATTTATGTTTGAATGTTTGTAAGGGTAGTTGAATTATTTCGAACGGCAACTGCACAAGTCACTTCTTAAATTGACAGTATTTTGATATATTATTTAGCAGAAACTGAGCACTTTTAGTATTTTTAATTATTTAAAATATAGAGAGCCAATATTATCGTAGGCACTAGCGCCATCTGTTCTATATTTTTCGAATCTTGGTTTCCATTTATTTCTGGTATTGTAGTTATGTAATTGCATTCTCATAGCAAAGTCACTTTTATTTGGGTATATTTCTATTTTATTTTTTTTATGTTAGATAAGCCTTCATTTGACCACAATCTCACCTGATGTAAAGTGAAGATGTGGTCTAAGATGGAGCATGAAGACTTAGAAGGTGGCTTCTCCGGGCCACATTACGAAACACTAAAAATCGCTTCACGCACTGGCCCAGCCCGGAGGGTAGTGACAAGCCGCGGCCGAAGCCTTCCACCAGAGTCTGTTCTTATTATGTTAGAGAATTGATTATATAAATGGTACTTTCTAAATTTAATCATAAATTTGAGCCTTTTTAGGGAATCAGTTGGCTGTTCTCTAAAGCCGGGTTTCTACGCCTATGCGCCCACGGGAGGAGATTATCCCTAAATTTTTTCTCGTGTGTAAATTCATTTAAAAGTAGTTTTTATATTCCAGAGTGAAATCCGCGACATCTTCAACAGCAGCGGCACAGGCCTCAACGCGGTACTCAAAGACGAGTACCGGGAGAGGTACAGCATGTTCGCCAGCAAGGTCAAGCAGAAACTGTTCTTCGAAGTCAATGAGGTTGGCGCCTCCAGAATGTATATACCACGTAAGTTTTATGATTATACTGTATGGCTGCAAATCTTAATATATATAAATCTCGTGTCACAATGTGTGTCCTCAATGGACTCCTAAACCACTTAACCGATTATAATAAAATTCGCACACCATATGCAGTTCGATCCAACTTGAGAGATAGGATGGTTTTTACGGCGAAAAAAAATCCAATAATTTCCGGGAAAATTTTATACCCGTGCGACGCCGGGGCGGGCCGCTAGTTGTATTATAAATATTAAAACTATTTTGCAAAATAAAATACAATTGATTGCACAAAAGGTGGGCTTAATGCCGAGGCATTATTTACATTGTTCATTTAAAATTGATAAAGGGGTTTTGACTGCCAAAGATCGTATTTGTTTCGAGTCTGGCATATCAAGTACTAGTTCACCATTTTGATAAAAAACTAAAAGTGTTAAGGAAACAAATCTTTAACGTCGGTTTCTGATTTGAGCCTAAAAATTACAAATAATCTGCACTTGCCTATTAAGAAAAAGCGTTATATCACACCCTTTGATAAAACTCATGTCAATCTACAGAATATGTTCATTAACGAAAATTGCTACGAACCAAATCCCAAACTCGCACGGTTTCTAAGATACTTGGGTTTAAAGCATTTCAAACTTTTACAACCTTAATATCTCATAAACCGTATATGCGAACCACATAATACTTATAAAATACCTTCCAAAGGCGTAAAATTACTTACTGCGTTATAAAACCGAACGAATAGTTTCCTTTTTGTTTAGATGAACAATCAGTATCGGTCTTCCCCCCGAACTTCGCGCAGGAGATAATGGCGGATAGACCGTTCTACTTCTCAGTAGACCTGATGGAGGTCATCTGGCAGAAGAACTACGTCAGCAGCAGCTTGGAGAAGCGGGTTCTGCTGCAGGGAGTCTATTACGGACCTGACACGTAATAAGGAAATATGAGATGAGGTAGTCAAAATAAATATTAAAAGAAAAGATAATAGTTATAGAGGTTTATTTGTGTAACATCAGCATTAATAAATTTAAATATTACCACAGATGGGACACAGGGGACTACTCACCACAGATGGGACACAGGGACTTGCCTCTGGGCGAGAGAGATTAGGCCTTAATTCACCACGCTGGCCAAGTGCGGGTTGGTGAATGTCACATGTCCTTCAAACTCTTTAAAGTTCTCAGAATATGCCGGTTTCCTCACGATGTTTGCCTTCACCGTTAAAGCACGTGTTTTTAGCGCACATAAATGTCTCAAGAAGAAAAATCCAGAGGTGCGTGGCGGGGTTTGAACCCACGACCTTCGGAATGAAAGTCGTGTGTCCTCCCACTTAGCCAACACGGCTTCAATTAATTTTATTTATTGTTTACAAAAACAGCATTTTTATTTAATATCTACTTATATAGCAACAAAAAACCACTAAGGTAAGGTAAGGTGCGCCCGTGTGCTAAGCAAGCACTCTAAACACTCAATTATCGAAAAACAGGAAAATATAGAGAGCTATAAAACTATTTAGTTCTTAGAATTAAATATCAAGAACAGACTTTTTTTACTCTGGCTGGAGTTACCCCTATGACCGCACGCTGGCTTCACTAGGCTTCAGGTCCATCTGAAATAAATTAAAAAAAAACATTTATAATGTTATACACTTAGCAGTATAACGCTACCGAAAACGTATGTATGTTTAGAATGTAGGTAAATAATATTTTATCTTTTTGACTTAACAAAAGTTCTATAAACTTGTTTTATTCAAATAAGGGGAGATCTTTAATATTATTCATCTGACTTAATCAAGTATTCGTATAATAAGTGTACAGAAGATTGAAATTCACTGCTTAATTTATTTAAACTGTCTTATTATCACACAAATAGCTAATAATAGATTTGTAACTGGTCACGTGTAGTGCACGCGCATTTCACCCCAAAAAGGGGCGAAAAGGGGTCGAAATAAAAACTAGTTAGTGACCAATTAAGGGATGTCAATGGGGTGAAATTTTAAACGTAATTGGCCGGTCCTCCCTTTGTTGCAGACGAAATTGTATTTTAAAGTTTCTGTGAGTTTTTATTGTTAGTGTCACTGTACCTATGGTGAGTTGAAATATTTTGTACCAAAATGATTTCATTAAATATGAATCATAGTACTTATCAAGTTATGAGAGAATTTTTTTTTTAAACATTGGACCAAAAAACAAAAGGGTTTAAATGAGCTTAATGTGTCAGTCTGTCTGTAGCATAGATCCCGAATGAAAGAAGCGATATAAATGTAGTTTTTGTGTATTATAGGTAAATTACGTGCGAGTGTTCTCATACATGTTTGATGTGAATCGATTAAGCCGTTTTTAAGCCAAATCGCACTAAAGCATTACGTCACGCCAAACTTCGATGCACTGTATCGTCTCGATTTTTCGTTTGATAAAAAGATTATATACGTGTAGGTACAATTTTTTTTTTTCGTAAATGACGGACTAATTATTACGTTTTCATAATCATATCGTTAAAATTAAGAATATGGTTTTTATTATTTAGTTCCCATAAAATATATCAACAATTACAATATACAATACTATACAATTTCAGGTTTCGGGTGTGGGTATTTTCTATGTATCATTATATGTATGTATTTCTAAAACAAAAATGTATCTATGTAGTATACCAGTCACCTAACACCCATAGTACAAGCTCTGCTTAGTTTGGGGTGAGGTGATGCTGTATGAGTACCTAGTCGGAAAATATATTTTTTATTTTATTTATACTAATACCTGTGCTAATACTAATAGATGGTGAAACAGGCCCCTAAGTATATTATTTTATTTGGTCAGCTTTAACTCGACTATAAACCGGTCAGTTGCAAGTACTTCGTTACTGAGGCTTGTAATAAGGTCTTAGAAATTACTGGTCCCCGTCGGGAACAGAGAAATAAAGGCTTCCTCTACCCACCAAGCCACTGTGGTTGATGGACTTAGGTATATTTAATTATTGTTACGACATGAAGGTACCATCTATCTTGTATTACCATAAATTATGTTCTAGTTACTCATTTCACCTTTGTAATGATGTTGGATACCTAAATAGAGTTAAGTTTTAGAAAACAATAAATACATTCATTCATTCTTTGTCTCCAATTCACAATACGAAATATAGAATTCTGTTAGAAAGCGTTCGAACATTTTTGTATGGAGCCTGGCCGCTCCGCCATTTTGAAAAAAACGTGATGAAACTTATGTCAACCGACAGAGTAAATGATTACAAACAAAAAGAGTTCTAGGATCAAATCTCCTAAGTGATACGGTTTCTGAGATATTAGGGTCAGAAAAAAGAAAACTAAAGTAAAGTAGAACATAGCTCAGTTTAGTTTTTAGACCCAAATATCTCAGAAACCGTATCACTTAGGAGATTTGATCATAGAACACTTTTTGTTTGTAATCATTTACTCTGTCGATTGACATGAGTTTCATCACTGGCCGCCGAATCACATTTTTTTCAAAATGGTGGTCGAGTAGTTATACCAACGATATTCGATGCTCTTTCTAAAGGACCCAGTCTACAAAGTAAAAGTAATAAATTAGATTAAACAGGTCAACCAGCCTCAAATTTTTATATATTTTTGCGGCCTCGGGCTACTAAAAAGCCTATCGAACGTAGAAAACGTAGATTATCTTAAATACCTACCTGGTGGCGATAAGGCAGAAGCTTCCTATTTTTCCTCCTTTTCATTAGTAAAGTTGACATATCCATAGCAATATAATAAATGCGAAAGTTGTGAAATTAACTCTCGCGAATGCGAAAGTTCAGCCGTGTTGGCTAATTGGGAGGACACTTGACTTTCATTCGGTCGTGAGTTCAAACCCCACGACGCACCTCTGGATTTTGCCTGAGACATTTATGTGCGCTTTAAAACACGTGCTTAAACGGTTAAGGCAAACATCGTGAGGAAACCGTCACGTTCTGAGAACTTTTAAGAGTTTGAAGGACATGTGACATTCACCAACCCGCCCTTGGCCAGCGTGGTGAACTAAGGCCTAGTCTCTCTCGCCTAGAGAGAAGTCCCTGTGTCCCAGCAGTGGGAATGTTAATAGGGTGATGATGATGAATGCATAATGATGAAGTAACTCTGTCAGCCTGTCCAAAAGCTACTGAACCGATTTAAATGAAAGTTGAAGAGAAAGGACATACGTTTTTACCGCGGGGAAATATGTGAATCCCGGGAAAATCCATTATAACACAGGTTACACAACAAGGCAGTCTCAAATAAATGTAAAACCCAGTTTCCATTCACGATTTCATCATAACCTTCTCACAATTCTTCATGAAAACGTAATAATATTTCAGGCCATAAAACTCTTCACATTGTTTAAACTATTTAATATCGTGTGATATAGGCCGTCTAAAGGTAGAAGAAAGGGGTAGCTATACGTGAAATGTTGGAGAGCAAGAGAGACGGGTGTAGCTTGTAACCTTCGTAGTCGATGTGCAAGTAAATGCACTCGCTGCAAGTACAGTCAGCACGATACGATATTAACATTAAGGTCGACTTTAGTAGGGTCTGCAGAAAAATGTGAGCTACAAAAAACTTTACTTTCAAAAATAACTCGAGACATTTAAATTTAAGAACTGTATTGATTACGAACGTATATTTTAACGATATAATGTATGTTCCACGTTTATGTCCCCATCAAGATATAAACCTGTTCAGGAAAGCGTAAGAGTATCTTCTGTCAGATTGAAAATAAAAAAAAGTACACCTTTGTACTTCATTGATCAAAACTACTACTAACTAGCCAAACGGATTAGCTCTTTGAAGTGGCAGTGGGCAGGCCACATAGCACGTAGAACAGATGGCCGTTGGGGCCGAAAAGTTCTCGAATGGAGACCACGGATCGGCAAGCGCAGCGTCGGACGACCACCAACAAGATGGACAGATGACTTAGTCAAACTTGCTGGCTCTCGGTGGATGCAAGTGGCGACCGATCGGAATGATTGGTCGTCTTTGAGGGAGGCTTATGTCCAGCAGTGGGCGTCTAATGGCTGAAATGATGATGATGACTACTAACTTTTACTTATAAAATGATATCCCTTTCGCTTTTAATGTGCAATTTAATACTTATTATCATACTTATGTGATTAAGTGATTATATAATAATAATAATTCTCATATAAGCGAATCATTATTAATCGCAAAATGCAGACCCTACTAAAGTCGACCTTAATGTTAATATCGTATCGTGCTAATTGTACTTGCAGCGAGTGTATTTACTTGCACATTGAGTACGAAGGTTACAAAATACACCCGTCTCTCTTGCTCTCCAACATTTCGCGTATAGCTATCCCTTTCTTCTACCTTTAGACGGCCTATATCACACGATATTAAATAGTTTAAACAATATGAAGAGTTTTATGGCCTGAAATATTTTTACTTTTTCATGAAAAATTGTGAGAAGGTTATGATGAAATAGTGAATGGAAACTGGGTTTTACATTTATTTGAGACTGCCTTGTTGTGTAACCTGTGTTATAGGTAGAAGAAAGGGTTCTTCTACCTTTAGACGGCCTATCTCACACGATATTAAATAGTTTAATATTATTATTAGGATTTCATGAAGAATTAAATAACGAAAAATTCTTAATGACAAATAAAGATTTTCAAACCATTATCGTCATGAAATTCTTGAATTACCTGAAAATTTTTAATTAGATCATTTAAATCCCGCCTGCGCTGCCAACCCTCCCAGCACACGTGTGGCACAAACGAGCGGGCCTTATAATGAATAGCCGTCGCCCGACGCCATATTTCAGCGCATTAACAAATGACCTGCTGTCAGGCATCGCGCGGCGCACGATTTTTCTGCGCACCGTACCAGTGACGTAGGTGCGGTTTCAGTGCAGTTGGTGCCGGTACGTTGGCACAATTGATGTGGGGCTTATGGTCTAGGCTGGGTCTATGCACTAGGATATTGTTAACACTGAGCTAAGTAAGCTCTGTTCTATATAGATAATAATATTTTTTTAAACATGGGGGTGATAGGGTGATGATGATGATAATGACAAATATGGGTTGACTTTTTACGGTATTGAAATAAATAAATACTTCCGGACAATCCACACGAAAACATCTAGCCCCGTGGTAAGTTCTAAGCTTGTGTTACTACTAGACATCTGATATACTTAATATAAAATACATAAATACATTTTTTTTTTTATTAATACATAATTTAACAACCAGACCAAACGAGAAAGTGCTTGCAGAACATACAAACACTTGACATCTCAGCGGGAATTGAGCCCGCTACCTCTTGCGCCGCAAGCGAACCACCACTGAGGCCACTGAGGCAGTCAAATATATTATTTAAATACGTAGGTCTGTTTTCAAATAATATCAATTCCATCCCTATTATCAATATATTCCCTTTAACCCGCTGTAATAGTACAAAAAGTATAGTTGAATATAGCACAACATAGAGTATGTTTAGAGACCCAATTCTTCAATACGTCTCCACATCATTAGGCACGTCGGACGCAGGTCGGATCCGACCTAACTCAGTCCCTTGCAACGTTGTCACTTGTCCTTGCCACGCTCATAGTTGGGAACAGGTTTGTCACTGTAATATATTTATTTTATAATTATACGGTATACGTATAACGGTTATAATTATTTTATTATTTCAAATTAATAATAAATAATAATTTGAATTTAGAACGTCACTGATAAAATATGGTATGATACTGATTATATATATTATAAATCTAAATTAAAAAAAAAAAACGATTCCAATGCCTTAATTTCCTTAAAAGTAAAACACCATAATATTTTGTAATGTGCACGCGATGCGCTTTCATTTGACACTTGATTTTGACACGAGTATATTTGCAGATTTTCGGTTTTCCTTCCCCACTCTCACCCCCATAACTTTTAAACGGCACAACCTATATTCTTGAAATAAACCTTCATACAAAAAAAAAACTATATCGAAATAGCTCCATCCGCTTGGTAGCACACAGACATGTCAAACTTATGAAACCTCTCTTTTTTTGGTCGGGGGTTAAAAACTAAACTAAAGCCGATTATTTACTTATTTATGTTTACAAATACACTTTATTGTACACACAGGGAAATAGACTACAACAAAACGTAGAAACACAAATGTGCAAAGGGCGACCGTATCGCTAAAAAGATAGCTTTTTAACTTTTTCCAAGCAACCTTTGGATGGAATACAACTTAGTCACTAAATTAATTTAGATTTAAAATGAAATGACAGTATAAATTCAAAATAATATATTTGATAGTAATTTTGAACAATGCGAATTGTTTCGACTTTCAATTTCAAATTATTATATCATACTAGCGGCCCACCCCGGCGTCGCACAGGTAAAAAAAGTTCCCGGCACTTTTTCCTTATTTGCTCACCGTTTAGACCTACCCTGGACTACGACAAACATTTTAAAACCAAAATCAGCTCAATCGTCCCAGCCGTTCTCGAGTTTTAATCAAACTAACGAACAACAATTCATTTTTATTTATATAGATAGATTATTATCAAGTCTTATAAATGAAAATAATAGTTCAGTTGTGTTCAGCCGCGGCGACGGAGCCTGCGAGCCGTCACCTGTCAGATTACCGGCGACCGGAACTTGCAATACATTTATTAACTAATGATTTACTTATTGCGGAAGGTTCAGTTCCGGTTATAGATAGAGTTTCATTATTATTGTTTCGGCCAACAAACTTTGATTTATATTTGAAGCTATTTTTAACTATCTATTTTTTAAGAGGGTCGTTCGTGTATTAAGAAAATATGAATATAGTCTTACTACTACTTACTTGTAGGTCATTTTAAATAATCATTTAATAATAATCATTTATTGCATAAAATGGGGTACATTATAAGTTATTAATTTTTTTATAAGGTTCACATACTTCACCAAAAAACATTGGCATGTAAAATTTTGTATTATAAAACTAGTGGCACGCCCCGGCTTCGCACGGGTTTTTATTCAATTTTTCCCGGCAAATATTCGATTTTTTTCTCGCCTTTTAAACCTTCCCTTGACCTCCACGAACATATCAAGACTATGATAAGATAAATCCGTTCAGCCGTTCTCGAGTTTTAATCAGACTAACTAACAACAATTCATTTTTATTTATATAGATAGATATAATAAGTTAAGATTAAATTAAATGTCAATTACGCCTACTCAATTCTTTTGAAACTATCATGGTTATTAATATTATTTAGATTTATAACGATATATAAGAAAGACAATCAATCATGGTAAATATCCCGTTATAAATCTAAATAATAAAATTATAAATGTCAATAGAATAGTATATATACTAACTTAAAACTAAACCTAGAATGCGTAATGGGCCCGCAATCAATTAATATACAAAGACAAGATTTACATTCTAAATAGTCCTTGACACTGTAGAAAGCATTATCTGTTGACCACACTTTAACTTTTTAATTTTCTATACTTTCAGCAGCCCATATTTCGTATGTAGGTAAATTTGATTGTTTTACCCATTTCTAGTTATAAATTGTTTTGTTGTGAATAAAATAAATGTTTTAATTATTATAATACAACATTTTAATAAAGTTGGTGGAGTAAATTACTAATAGGGACGGGAGTTTTACCTGAAAGAAATTTTAGAATCCAAAAGAGAGTTAAGAATTTTCTTACAAAGAAACAATTTAATACCCTTATTATTATACCTACTATTTATTTAATTTTCGTCAGGATGTAAAATAAAAAAAAGTCCTTTTATTTACGATCTCTTTGCTGGGACATAGGTACTTCTCTTGTAACGTCATAGATAAGGCCTCTTCACCTAAATATTTTTTTTATTTAAAACCGTTTTTATTAATATGGTAGGTGGCTTTCTTACGATGTTTGCCTTCGCCGTTAAAACACGTGTTTATAATTACAAAGATCCAGTTACGCCTAGGGGTTCGAATCCACTACCTTCGGATTTAAGGTTTGTATATTCGTTCCCACTACGCAACACAAATAGTAAAATTATGTGATAAAAAAAATCCAATCTACTAGCCACTTCTACAACACCATTGGGTGCATTAATTTAAAATTGTTTCTTAATTGGCAATATAACAAAGTCCCGACCCATCCAAGGCCCAATACAGTTAGTATCCGTAACGTTTTCGACCCCGACGGGGCAATATTCCACATTAACATAACACCTACGAGCTTATAACTACCCTGAATTGTTATTTTACCCTGTTTGAATAATCATAAGGGGTAGTGTCACCCACTATGAAGTTATTGTCTTGTTTAATTAATTAGTAATACCCGTATACCTACAGATATTTTATTATATTTTACTTTTAAATCTGAATAATAGTTTTTATTTCTCCCCAGGTGTAATTTAAGTGTTTGTTTCTGCAAGCACTTTCTCCTCGGTCTGAGTATTAATATTAATAATAAATATAAAATACTAAAATAATATTAAAAATTAATTAAAATCCAAAAATACTAATATAATATAAATCTCGTGTCACAATGTTTGTCCTCAATGGACTCCTAAACCACTTAACCGATTATAATAAAATTCGCACACCATATGCAGTTCGATCCAACTTGAGAGATAGGATGGTTTTTACGGCGAGAAAAATTCAAATAAATTCCGGGAAAATTTTATACCCGTGCGACGCCGTGCGGGCCGCTAGTTAATATATAAATCTTAAAGATTTATATTTATTTTTCGGTGACGTAATATACGACCACGACACTAGTGTTCTGCGCGCACTCTCTTATTTCATATGTATAATACTTTTTCAAAGCATTGTAAAACCAAAGCAACCAAGCTTTGCGAAAAATTAACCAACTTAGGAAGCTAGACATAACCTAGAGATTGGATTTGGCCAAAAAACTTAGACATATTATACAAAGTGTTTTAAAATTGTTATATAAATAGAAAAGATTTCTTTTCGATTTAAGAAAAATTAGAGACCTATTTTCGAAAAGGCCTCTATATTCCACATTTAGACATACATTTTGAAATTACAAGTGGAATTACCGAACTGGAAATCTGTGATAGAGGCTCATGTTCATCAGTGGACATTCTCCAACATTTTATTTTACGGTAGCAACAATTCTTTGGTACAAGTAATTAAGCTGAATTAACAGAAAATTTTGCGGCACTATAGTTATGAATATGAAGTGCTAACAGCTAAGGCAATCCTGATTTTATTACGGAAATATACGGCCGTATTTAAGGAGACAGGTTACATTGACAATTGTTTGTTGACATTTATTTAAAAATATGTTTTTTTCCGTGATTTTATCTGAAAGTATATCAAACTAGCGCTTAGCTTCCGGCACACGACGCCGCCTCCGCGCGCCCTTGCTTTTCCCTCCGCATCGTTGCTTGATTAGCTGTTCCTAACAAGCAATGTAACTTACAAGCCGTGTTGGCTAAGTGGGAGGACACTCGACTTTCAATCCGATCGTGGGTTCAAACCCCGCCACGCACCTCTGGATTTTTCTTCTTGAGAATTTTATGTGCGCTTTAAACACGTGCTTTAACGGTGAAGGCAAACATCGTGAGGAAACCGGCATGTTCTGAGAACTTTAAAAGAGTTTGAAGGGCATGTGACATTCACCAACCCGCACTTAGCCAGCGTGGTGAATTAAGGCCTAATCTCTCTCGTCAAGAGAGAAGTCCCTGTGTCCCAGCAGTGGGAACGTTAATAGGGTGATGATGATGAATGTAACTTGTTTTACTCTTCGTACCTAGCAATGTATTACTAACGCTTTCACGGCGCGGTGGCGGCACTGCAGGTTGCTAGGCACGGTTTGCTAATCGACGACCGCGGATGGAATAATACCTCACCGCACCGTTCTTCTTTTTTAGGTGCCACGTGATGTTTTGTGTTCCAAGGTCTCGTCTGAAATCAGCGCACCTCCGCGCTCTAAGTGTGGGGTTGCATTATGCTGAGACGGGGCCTTTTGACACATCACAAAATTATGTTATTAAGTATTTGTTGTTTTTCTTTGTTTTATTGTATTTTGTGTTGTGATCAGTGGCGGATTTACAAATTTTCAAGTTATAGGCTGAATAGTATTTGCCGCCCTTGCCTCAACAATTTTGTCATATCATACAATATTTTTACAATACGTTTTTATTCGTTTTTTCGTTGAAATTGCACGTATTATAATTTTTCGGTATATTTTTCAGCTAATCGGTATAAGTTTGTTACTCTCGGAATGTGCAATGACAAGTGAGAGAGAAAAGTAATTTACAAAATTTGTTGCAGACTTCTATCTGTAAGACATCAGAAAACCGTCATAGAAAAATCTTTTTGTTTTCTATGAGTTCAAAAAAAATTGTTCCCCAAATTTGCCGCCCCCTAAATCTGCCGCCCTAGGCTCGAGCCTACTCAGCCTGCTGGTGAATCCACCACTGGTTGTGATGTGTCAATAAATGTTTCTCTTTCTCTCTCTCTCACTTCATTACTGAAGGTTGGCAGTCAGCTCCTTAAATGTATCTTTGGTCATGGCAATCCTAAACAGCTGTTCCAAAGTTTCAACACCGCACCGTAGACAGGTCTGTTTCAACTGTGTGAGTCGTTAACAAGTCTTAAGCCCATTTAAACGCACCATATCTTCTAGGCCTTCATGCTCCATCTTAGACCACATCGTCACTTTACATCAGGTGAGATTGTGGTCAAATGAAGGCTTAAAAATAATAAAAAAAAAACCATAGGGAAGGTCTTGTCCGCGATAATGTGAACTGTTTAAATCCAAATTTGGTGTGGCCAGTCATAAGAGCCAAGGTAATGCAAATGTTTTAAAGAGGGCCATTAGAACTTCCAAGATTTATAAAACCAAACAATGGTAACAAATGATTTTGGATCTTGAATCATTCAGAAGGTGTAATATAAACAGTACATATAGATCCCTTATTACTAGGCTACATCAGTTACCTATTTCCCCCAGAGCCATCACTTATTCAACGCGACCCGCATACCAACACTACCGGTGTCTGAGACCGTAATGTGCTTATGACGAACCTTACCCGTCTGAGGGCTTACTCGCACTTAGCTAACATGTGTTTGTCTCACTCAAGGTATAAAATCATTTGTTTCCATTGTTTGGTTTTACAACGCTAATACAAGCTGAAATTAAGGAACAATATAACCGGACTACAACTCTACTTTTTTGGAATATAAGCCTGTCAAAGTCAAAGTCAAAACGTTTATTTCCTTAGAAGCACATAGCCTACATGGACAGGTCAACTGTGTGTGAATGGTTGTAACACAACTTTGATATAGAGAGTCATTATACAAAAGAATACCCAACATGGAACCTTCTTGGTTACATAGACTTAAATAAATAAGAACGATTCCTACATTCAATAAATACCGTTATCTATACTAAAAAATCAATTAACTCAAATTATCCTAACATGTAATTAATCCATCCAAAAATAATTCCCAGTAAAAGCCAACAGGAAAAACGCCGTCTGTCATTTCAAAGTAATTATCTGCCGAAATACATCGAATTTCGACATCAGCATAAAATTAAATCACTTGAAAAGCGCATTTCCAGCACTCGGAAGTCAAAAATACCCGTGTATTTAATCGTTAAACCCGTTAATCGGGCAATTGCCGTTAACGTAACAAACGCACGTAATGAACACGTAGGGTGTGTTCATTTGATTGCGAATTATAATCGCTCGCCGCTTTTTGCGAGCTGTGACTTGAATAACTAAATGCGTTAGGGTGTGCTCAGCCAGGCAACGGGTTAAATACTATTAAATATGTATAATTTTAATATTAAATATGTATAATCAAAAATATCTATCTAAGTATGTCTATTAATTTAAATATATCAGATGTCTAGTACACGTAACACAAGCTTTAGAACTTTCTACGGTGCCAGTAGTCGTGTGGATTGTCCGGAACTATTTAATAAAATAATCATTTTTAGTTACGTTGCTTACGTTAGAACTTGAATGGGTGACATTGACTACATCTTTTCTTTTAATTTTGTGTTTCTTTTATTACAGAAAATGGTAGGTATTATAATCTATCCCATACCTTTTTTAATGTAATACAATGAAGAACTAGTGCTCTGCTGAAGGAGTGGACAAGTGGGCATTATAAAAAAGAACACAGATAGGCCCATTCTTGTTTGATAAGAATGTTGTTTTACTGTTTATAGCACAAAATGAATAAACTGTTGAATAGGGTAATAGATGACAAGAAATACAATTAGTCCGTCATTTCGTTTTTTTTTTGGGATGAACGGCTTTGATTGTCTTTATCTTGGCACTTACTCAAATTGATTAGTTTTTAAAATGCATTTAATTTACATTATTTGGAGGTTTTTTTTCGGTTCACGTCCGTATGTGTTAACCCTCTGAATCCTTACATGTGACCTCCGTGTGCTAAGAACAGTCTCTGATAGTAGGCTTCGGCCGCGGCACACCACCACCCTCCGGGCTGGGCCAGTGCGTGAAACGATTTTTTCGTGTTTCGTAATGTGGTCCGGAGAAGCCATCTACCTTCTAGGTCTTCATGCCTCATCATAGACCACATCGTCACTTTACATCATGTGAGATTGTGGTCAAATGAAGGCTTATCTAGCATAAACAAAAAAGGCATCATCAACCTATTAACGTTTCCACTGCTGGGACACAGAGGCTTCTCTCATGACGAGACAAATAAGGCCCTAATTCACCACGCTGGCTGTGCTGGTTGGTGAATGTCTCATGTCCTTCAAACTCTTTAAAGTTCTCAGGGCATGCTGGTTTCCTAACTATGTTTGCGTTCACCGTTAAAACACATATTTTTTTGCTAGCAGAAAAATCCAGAGGTGAGCCCGCGGATTATTTTACATAATTCTTTAAAACATTACGTGTATGTGATGTGGTCGAGCCTTCAGCGCCCCGCACGAGGCGCACGTACATCCCGCGTCGCGATTGACTTGTTCATTTCTGTTTTACAAATTGTTTTCGCACTGCCCATCGCTTCTGGGATTTTATTGCTGATTGCTTTTTTTCGATTAAATCTTCCGTATGAATAATTTTATTTGTCTAGAGATAATGGATGTAAGCTCGTCTCGTGCAAGTCTGTTTTTGACGGTTTTATTTTGAATAAAACGGAAATATGCAGTGTTTTACAATTGGTATATGTATCAATCGGATAATATGTTCGCCTGTGCATGCCATTCACACCGTTCATTCATTTCGCTTTATATACCAATCTTGAAACACCTTGTATATAGTTGATTTTAAATTATCGCAGAAATTAATTAAATATTAAATTGTAAAAAATTAAATTCACAAACCTTTGTATTTTACCTACCACACACCTTTGCAAAAACTTTAAAATGTAACATTATTTCCAGGGGTGTGAAACATTTTCAAACCACAAAACAACCGATCACAACTATAATCATGCATAATCTAAATTTTCCAATGATAACCCTAACAGCGCTGTTAATAAGGCTCATTTCCCCGTCTGTCTGTCTGTCGTGTCAACTAGTTAGGGACCGCAAACATAATATGAGCTGTATCGCATCCGTCGCAATCAGCGCGGGCATTTTGTTTGATTTGCACATCGTTAGCGCGTGTTTATTGTCGGAACTCATGTAGGAGCTGCGACTAGTTGCCTTGCTGATGATGACTGAAAAAGAACATGGCCAATATGAAACTAAAAAATATCTCAGATCGTTGATAGATAAAAAAAAATTCATTACAAACTAAACAGGAAATGTTAAATGTATATGTGGTAACTATGTTGTACACCAATATTTGTTATAACAACATAAGAGATGTCAAAGTCAAAGTCAAAACAACATTGTCTTGACAGTTCGCTTCAATTTTTTACACTGAGTTAAGAAGCGAATTGAACAACCCAACTCCCATCTGATCTCAAGAGATGAAAGCTTGGACATACTATTCGCTTCGTTATTTCCAAGATAATTCTTAGTTTTTATTTAAATTAGCTTCAAGTTAATCTGTCCATGAATGCCCTGTGCGTTTAGACGCACAGGGCATTCATGGACAGATCAAAATAAACGTTTTGGCTTTGATTTTGAAACAGAACATATCTCTTAACTCATATAGGAGCTGCGACCACGATTCTTGCTTATGATGACTACTACAAAAACCCTTTCTGGGGCCAGCTAGTATGAATATAATAATCGTTGATATTTAAAAGGAAATCTTTAATGTAATAAGTGATAAACTATTTTTACTTTGCAGGTTAAACTATTTTTAAGCAGAAAAAATTTAATCCTGTGCGCGAAGGTTACAAATGTGTCTTAATTTTTTCTGCATAAAAATATTATAAAAAAAATGTATATATTACACATTAAACAGACAAAAACAAACAATAATAAACTAAAAGTAAACCTTGGCGGCCACATTGCTCAAAGTAATCTTTTCCAGACAATCTTGGTATGTAAAGTAACATAATCTTACTTTTTCGAGATTTTGTTTAATTTGCACATTCCCCTAATCTACTCTAAACTTTTTAGAGTAGATTAGAAAATCAAATTTTGATTTTAAGATTCGCTAAGCCCCGCAGTATTAGACTAGGTACGTCGAACAGACAACTATGCAGACTTTTGGCGCAGTCCATTTAATTACAGACCATCATTGCTGCCCTGTTCACATTTGAGGTAAAAGTTCCTAGCCGTTGTGCATAGCAAGAGGCGAAGTTGGTTACCTAGCTGCAGTGACTTACCACTGTGCATAGTGAGATGGTGAGCTATTTGCATGTCCTGTGAGTATTTCTAGGGTTCCTTCGATCGTTATTCGTTTTAAGGGTTCCGTAAGAGGTGAAACGGGACCGTTTTAACTGACGTTGTTTTCTGTCCATCTGTCATTAAGCTTAAGAATAGACTTTTGTCGGATAAAGTATTTTCTTCTTAAATATAATAACAAATACTAAAAGCTGTCAGAATTGGTCAAGAGTTATCATGTTGTTATTTTAAATAGAATAGAATGTCATGGTATAAAAGTGATAATAATTACATATAAGGTCCACATGTTTCACTAAAAACTAGCATGCAATAATTAGTTAAATCTATACTAATATTATAAAGCTGAAGAGTTTGTTTGTTTGATTGTTTGTTTGTTTGTTTGTTTGTTTGTTTGTTTGAACGCGCTAATCTCCGAAACTACTGGTTCGAATTGAATAATTCTTTTTGTGTTGGATAGTCCAGTTATCGAGGAAGGCTATAGGCTATATAACATCACGCTACGACCAATAGGAGCAAAGATATAATGGTAAATGTGTAAAAAACGGGAGAAATTGTTCATCTTTGAAGCCTGCCGTTGCGTGCGCCGTGAAAACGGTTCAAGATACACAAAAAATATGTATTAAAGAATAATAGCTCTTTTAATGATCTAAAAAACAGTCCGCGATAGAATATGTCTATCTTTTAAGATTAACTCACAAAAACCGTTTTTATGGTACCTAATTTGGTCGAAATAATTTGTTTAAGTTGTATCAACATAATAATATTAATCTTTATTCAAATAAATATGTTGTTGGTTAAGAGTAGGTACTTCATCCATTATAACGCGGGTAGCACCGCAGGGCACAGCTAGTCTAGGATAAATGTCAAAATAATTCATTAATGTCATAAAAAATATTTTCATTCAGACATTTAAATAGTTTTTTCTTAAATATATAATTATTCATTAATTTTATGTCATTTGGAATTTTATTATAAATTTTAACACACATATTAAGACAACTTTTCCTATATTTAGCTGAATGCGGAGAAAAATATTCATATTTTTCATTGTTTTTCCTGATACCATCATCAAGAAAATATTATTCAGATTCTCTACGTTGACTTCATTAACATATCTAATACCACAGATTACATACACAATTAACCGTTTACAAAACATCTGCGACAAAAAACATAAACCGTTTTTTTTTTATCTAACTAGTTATCAACACAACTTAAACCAGTTATATCTGGACCTATCTAGTTATCAACATGTTTATTAACTCCTCGTGAACCTCGAATTAATACGGCGGGATTCTGGAATATTCCCTAAACTCGATTAGAGCATCAAGTGCGGGTTCGAGCCCGGATTATAAACTTAAAGCATTAAACAATGCGGAGATTGTTGATTGATGTTCGTAGTTCACCTACATCTTCAGTTTAACTACAGCTTATCTCATTAAGACACTAGTGCTTAATATTTGCAACTGTATTTTAGGTACAGATGGATTGTTTCTCACCTTTTATTCAAAGTCAAAGTCAAAACGTTTATTCCTTAGACGCATATGCATACATGGACAGGTCAACTTAAAGCTAACTTTTTTGACTGCCTCATTGGCGCGGTGGGTTTGCTTGCGGCGCTAGAGGTAGCGGGTTAATTTCCCGCCGAGGGTGAAGTGTTTGTGTGTTCTGCAAGCACTTTCTCCTTGGTCAGGATGTATCATATGTATAGTAAAAATATCTTTATATGTATGTCTATTATATTATGTTTATCTACTACACGCAACACAAGCTTAGAGCTTACCACGGGGCTAATTGTTGTTGTGTGGACTTTTATAATTATTTATTTATTTCATTTAAATGTTTTTTATTTATTACAATATCTATATAGAAGTGATGAAATACATAGAAACCCTTGGAGTATAAGTGCGTCTCAATTTATCAAATTTAATTTTAATAAATGCTACTTAAGATTATGACATGTACTTATATTGAAAGAATTTGGTAAAAAAAGGATTGATTTGATTTAAATGGGCTCAAACTTGCTGACAGTCCAGAAGGCAGAGACGAGCTCGACGATGGACCATGTTCACCAAGAAGAAGCCTGTTCACTTTTAAAAGCGTTGTTTGAATTCGATAAACTTTTTCTTTTTTAGGGTTCCGTGCCTCAAAAGGTAAAAACTAAACTATTATAGGAGCTCTTTGTGGTCCGTCTGTACGTCTGTCTAGACTTTTTTTCTCAAGAGAAAAACTCAACTAAGATTTAGAGCCGTTTATGTCAGAATATCTACAAGTTTCGATCCACGGAAGGGATTCAAAGCATTTACATACAAGTCAGTACGGAACGAGAGTACGACTTGCACTTGGCCGCTTTTCTTTATTCTTCACTAGAGGCCCGCCCCGGCTTCGCACGGGTTTTTATAAAAAAAAAATCCCGTCAATTATTCAATTATTTTTCGCCTTTTAAACTCCCCTAGACCTCCACGAACATTTCAAGACTATGATAAACGTTTAATCAGACTAACGAACAACAATTCATTTTTATTTATATAGATTAAGAGTGAATACTCAGTTTAAGGTTATTAAGATCTTACCTTCCTTACCTTGATATTTTAATTAGGTAATATTATTTAAATTTTAAAATAATTTGATTTACTTCAAGTTGACCTGTCCTTTGTTATTCTAAGGAAAAAACCTTTTGTCTTTGATTTTTATGTATTTTCGATATTAGGGCCTGAATAATGACTTGGATGGGTGACTATATGTTTTTTTTTTATATATTTTCTCATACACTTTTTATAAAACACGTTGTCGTTGTTGTATGAGTTCATCTCACACATATCGTTTTTTATTTATAAAAAACATTGCACATTTGGGTTGTAAAATAAACAGAGGCGTTTGCAGCTTCCCACGAGAGATTATAGCCCCTCAGATGAGATTATTAAAAACATTATGTTAATAACTAATCCTCATTGTGATGTAACACACACTGTAAAGGGTTGGAGATAAACATAATTAAAATAAACAAAATAACAACAGTTACATCGATTGTAATCATAAATTTTATCACCCCAAAAATTTATTTAATTCTTGTTAGGTAAATATCATATTTTTCTTTTAGTTGTAATTTTGGTAAAAATAAAAGGCAAAACATTAATTTCATTAAAATCACATGACGTACATACAATGGTCAGATTAAAAATAAATAAACTTTTATTTTTTAATAAAAGTTATCAAAGAAATAACATGTATTGACAATATTATGATTTAAAACGGGTAACATATCATGATTTGACGGTTTTTGAGTTTTCCGATATTTCGTTTTAAATCATAATATTGTTAAAAACCATGATAATTTAAAAAGTTATTGTCTTGACAGTTCGGTAATTTTTTAGACTAGTTGAGACGCGAATAGTACAACATAGCTTTATGGTGGTGGGTGTAGGGAGCTGCTGGAAAGCTTTGAGGGAGGCTTATTTTCAGCAGTAGACGCCCTACAGCTGATATGATGATAATGATAAGCATATTAATATTAATGAATTTCGCTCGCTTGCCTGCTACCATTCTGACCAATGCCATCTCCATTAAGACTATCTACCGAATTGAGCCAAAACCAATCAGTTCTCGAACAGCCACTAAGCAAAAACAAATACCTCAAGAACTCAAGATCTGCATATAACTTAGAGTTACTTAAGTTGGGCATGACCTGGGAAGTTAGATTGCTTCTACATAATGGAACCTCCATCAAATGTTTAATGTTTAATTCAATCAGACTTGGATTACTAAGTTTGGAGTTGCATGTGTGGGTTTCACTCGGTTACATGTGCATTCGGATGTTATCAGTTTCTGGTTATTAGAAATTCTATTATTATTTTAGCTGGAACCCTGCATTGAAGTAAATAATTGCTTTGACTTGCATCATGTCCATGTTTCGGCTATGGGACGTCTACACCTCGACATAAAATCTTATATATAATAAATCTAAATTTCAAATTTAAGAAAAACCCCCGATTCCAATGCCTTCATTTCCTTAAATGTAAAACAATATAATATTATGTAATGTGGACGCGATGCGCTTTCATTTGATACCCCACACTAGTATATTTGCAGATTTTCTGTTTTCCTTCCCCACTCTCACCCCCATAACTTTGAACTAAGCTATGATGCCACAGACAGACAGACACGTCAAACTTATTAACCTCCTATTTTGGTCGGGGGTTAAAAATGAATCGCAAAATGTGTTGCTAAGCGCATAACTCAACAATGCCTGGACCAATTTGGCCAATTCCTTAAAAAATGTTATTTGGTGTTCAAGGATGGTTTTAAAGGCGAGAAAAATTGGAATAATTGCCGTTTTTGTTAATAAAAATACGTGCGATGCCGGGGCATCCCTCCATTAAAAAATAAAAATATGTAGCACAATCCACACAACACATAGCCCCGTGATAAGCTCTAAATTTGTGTTATCGGTTCTAGACATTTAAAATAAGTACTTAAATAATGGACATACACACATAAATATTTATTATCATACCTATTAAAAACTCAGACTCCAAAGAAAAAGTGATTGCAGAACATACAAACAGTTGGCCCATCGGCGGGAATCGAACCCGCAAGTGGACCTTAGCCCAAAGAAGCTGTAGGAAAAATCAAAAGAAAAAAAATCAAAGGTTTACCTTAACTGGCCAGTTGCAGTTTTAACGCGGTGGTTTGCCAGAGCAACTACCCAAACTCCAACTTGTTGGGGAAATTCACAAAAAACTTTCAGCTTTTAAAACAAAGCTTTGGATGTACCTACTCGGTAATGAATGGATGTATTCATTCACTTGGCCTTAGTTAAATGAATGAATGAATGATGAGAGAGTGAATGATATGAATGAACCCCGATTTGATGTGATGCTGATAAACCTGACACAGGCTTGAAGACACTACATAGCCCTTGTAAAAGTGTATATTATGAATAGAGAAATTACTATTCTATATAATTAATTCAAAACATAGTACATAAAAATCATAATAAAACTACGTAGAGAGAAGAATTTTCTGACGATACGCGCCGAGTCTAGGAGTACTGCCTTCTGAATCTGACTCTTGATCCAGCTTCCCAGCGAGAGCCTCTGAAGGCGTTGGTCGAGACTCTTCGCTTAGGCCGTTACCGGACACGACCATCGGGACGATAATCGCCGACTCCACGTCCCACACGGTGACAATCTCGCGGGTCAAGCCGTGATATTGATTAACCTTATTATTCTCAGCCTTCACGAGATTGGCTTAATGTGGGATACTGAAGTTATTATAAAATGAAAACAATCTTTAAAACAACTCATACCAGTGTTATAAACAATTGCAATTACTTCTAAGGCCTTCTTCTAGTTCGTTGCCCGGAAGCCCGTAATCGCAGACCTTTGAAGACAATACATAAAGGTGTCTCGCTCGTTTTTTCTCGGTTCAGTTATCAATAGTGCGCATCGGGAGATGAGTTCCTGTAATGATGCCAATACAGGCCCCTGCGACTTGCCGCGCGGTGTGAGTTGGGGGCGGGAGCTTTTATAATATCGGGACAAACGGTATATTCACTCATTACTATACATGTAAACCTTCATGGATTCAATGCGTGTTTTCATCAATTGAAGAAAAAAATTATGTAAACATTATTCGAATCTGTTCAAAGGTCAAAAGATTTATAGTTTCCTTAACACTTAAGTCTCGCAAACTTTCGCGTTTATAATATAATACTTGTAGTAAGATATCAAATGTTTAGTACTGGTAGCGCTTACCACGAAGCATGAGGTTGCTGTATTAATTTTCCATTTTCTATAATTGTATCGCGAGCCGCTTCCGCCTCTGCCTTAGACCACGAAGGGGCGTTAGACGGTCATTTAGCCGTAATAATCGCCTCGTGTGGAGCTGAAGTCTTCTTCTTTATTATCTGTGTTCTCGTGTAATTGGACGGGCCCTGCCTACGTGCCCAACTAATATGTCACTACGTTTTTTGGATAGAAATGGTTTATTTTTATTGTAGCGTCTTTATTTTTCAAGTTTAAGAAGAGAAAAATATTATTACTGTTTCGAATTATTACATTTATAACGGTAATATTAATAAGGCTGCCCATTACGCATTTTGTATTTAGCTTTAGGTCCCTATGTATTGTTTTATTTTGTTGTGTAATAAAGAGTTATATTATTATTATTAACATTTATTAACTTGTCAATGTATGTACATTGTACATATATGTATATTATCAAGATTCAACAGTACCTACATAATATCGAGAAAATTAAAAACAGTAAATTATATAACCTAATCAGTAATCGGTGACATTATGTTGTCTTTGTTATATAGTAACGTAAACAGAATACGTTATCTATCAATGTTGATGTTAAATAAATAAACTATATTGTATTTACATAATAACAAGTTGTTAAATCAAATAATTAAATACGGCAAAGCGACAACTCAGAGATCTTTTAGGCTCCGAGTTGTCGCTTTCAATATTTATTAACATTTTGCGACAACTTTGACAAATTTAGATATACCGGGAATTTTACCACGATGGATTACAATTTATGATTTACAATAGTGTTGATAACCGGCGGCCTTGTGGCTCGGTGGGCGAAAGTCCGCCTGAGGCGCAGGAGGTTGCGGGTTCCATTCCCGCCGCGGGACCAGATTTCGTACAATCTAAAAATTCTGGTTTCAGATCTGAGTGTTTTCTATGTATTATATTTATGTATTTACAAAAATGAAAAGTACATCAGTCGCCTAACACCCATAAGTACAAGCTCTGCTTAGTTTGGGGTTAGGTGATGCTGTGTGACCGGTCTGAAAATATACAAAAAACAAGATAGAGTCGTATAAATAATAAAAAGAAGTAGATTAAAGAGTGTTAGTATAATAATCGCAAGAAATGTATAGTTTATTTTACACAGTATAATATTGTCTGTACTGTGAGAATTTCCTATAGTTTATCACACTTAACCCTTTAAGTATATTGTGTGCACTGTGAGAACACTTTCAAATTCCTCAACCCAAACAATGAATCCGATACGTATTCAGCTGACATTAAGACACCCTTTAAACTTTTTATTTCAATCCCTTGACCCGGGGGTCCCTCGGGCCCGTTTCTGTCACAAGCCAGTTATTTCGCGTCACTAAACTTATTAGAAGGGTTGGACCTCTGATTGGCCCCCTCCGTTGACCAACGTGTTTTTTAAATAGTTCACTAAGAAAGGTACGCCGATTTTTTGGTTCAATAATTCGGTAAATTGGCTGGTTTCGTGGACCTTTGATTCCTATTGAAGTTTGCGAGGGCTGTTCCGGGTTGGGTTTGTTAGGTTTTTGGGTATTAGTTATTCAATTTGTGAAGTCTGTTAGAACTGTCTGTAGAAAAGAGTATATTACGAAGAATACCTACTGAATAATACATTAAACAAGCAAGAAAACAATTTATAAATAGTGGAACGAAAATAGTGTATTAAACTAATTATCTAACCTACACAAAAACTTTTCGACTTTGGTAAAACTCTTAATAAACGCGATTAATGCACTAATATTGTAGAGTAGTTATTTTCATCAAAGTAATTTTGTTAATAATTACATACATACACACTAGACCAGTTTGGAACCTTTCAATTAAAATACCAACTCATAGTCTGCCACGTACTTAGGTACATTATAGATGTACATAATATAAACTTATAAAGTCTAATATAAGTGTTATTATTGCACCTAGGTGAATAAACGCAGGTGAGTTAAGTATACCGCTCCATATAAATGTATTATTTTTGTATGATAACCATCTTCTTTACTCTGTGAAGCATTCATTTTATTTTCCCTCTAAAGTTCCAAGCACTATAATCTACTCCGAGACAGAGGAACTCTAAAAGGGATAGAAATTGAACAAAATTGTCAATTCTACGCGATTTCGTCCAAACCGGCAGAAGACGCTTCGATCCTGTGCACAGCCGAGCGCCACCAGAAGGGATGAACCATTATTTATTGGAAATAAGATATAAGGAATTGGTTATATAAGCCACATGCATCAAGGGCCCAGGGCCAGCAGTCTCGACATACATAGCGATCGCCTACCGACCGAAATCGGTCGCTAAGTCATAGCGATCACATTTTAGCGATATTTTAAAGTATCTTCTATTAAAACTATCGATTTTTATCGGAATTGTAACGAAAACAACTGTCATTTTGCACGGTTTCATAGCACTAGAAACTTGCGTTTAGCGAAAACATCGGTACCGCAAGCGAATATTTTCGTTTATATTTATCGATCGGAACTTTGCGATCGGTTCGCTATATGTATGTCGAGACTGCACCTAGGTGTCTGTCTATACATAATATAATATCATATTCTGTCTGTATATAAGCTGTCGCCGTTATCGAGGTCGGTCGCACACACTTTTAGCCCTGCCACGAGTTGTCACTTACGACTGTTGGAGATTGGAGTTGTAAATTCGCAGTCAGGTTGTATTGTTTCTTAAGGTTTTTTGTTATAAACTTAATACTTATTATCGCTTCTAGTTATTTTGTGGCGTTTTATACAAATATTTGATTACCAATATTTAAAATACGCAGTGTATTTCAAATATTGTTAATCAATTCGAATTCATTGAATTTACACACTCGGAGATGGTGAAACAGGCTCTTAGAACGTTTAAGCTGCTACTTCCAAATTTCCATTTTAATTATATAAGAATTAGTTAAGTTACGATATCGCTTCAGGTCTTTTAAAACTTTACTTAAGCTAAATCTCATTTAGAATTTCAAGTTTTTACCAAAAACCTTTCTCGAAAGTAAGCCTACTGCACGCAGTATTTTGTTAGGACCGAATCTTGAGGATTTGAATGTAAAATCGACTTAAAATTATCATAATCCTGCATTTGTACCTTTAAGTTTTCGCTGCATTACGTGCAGCTTAGAATTCTGAGTGGTTCGGGACATTGATCTGTTTACGAAGGGATTGGTGACGTACCTACTTAGTTATCAACAGACAGGCTTTTAAACAAATTTTTAAGATAAGTTATTCATAGAATCAGAATATATACGAGTATAAAGTTGATAATAATATAACTCTTTATTGCACACCAAGATAAAACAATACAAAAGCGAAAAGACTTAAAGCTAAACACAAAATGTGTAATGGGCGGCCTTATTGTATAAAGCAAATTCGAGTTTAAAGTTGACAGCCCTGTTGGCTAAGTGGGAACTCAGTCGACCTTTATTCCATAGGTCGTGGGTTCAAACCCCCGCCCGTGAAGGCAACCCTCGTAAGGAACCCGGCATGCTCTAAGAATTTGTATGAATTTAAAGAACATTCACCAACCCGCACTTAGCCGGTGTGGTGAATTCAGGCCTAATATCTCACGTCACAAGAGAAGTCCTTGTATCCCAGCAGTGGGAACGTATATAGGGGTGCGTATGATGATTAAGATTTTCCAGTGATTTGTATTTATAAATAGACGACTTTGTATGTCCACGCATAACTTTTTACAAAGTTGCCTGATTTTCATAATTCTTGTATACTATGTTAAGAGCAGTATCCAAAGGACCCGAAAAATATTTTGAATCATAGAAATACTGCCAAAACATCTTACACAAAAAAAACAGAAAATTAACTCACCAACCTTATTTGCTATACAACCAATCATCACTTCAAAACAATACAATTAGCATAAGAATTCTCAAAATAATTTCAAACTCACCAACTACGAAAATGAACCAAATCTTACATACAGGATGTAGGCATGTAATCACCGAGTTGTCTGACAATCGAGGCGACACAATATTTGCATATGCCCTGAGGCGTCTGCGACACAGGGAAAGTGTAATAGCTGGGACAGAAAGACTGCTACGAAAGTCGTAGCGATATCGGAACTGTCTACGATATCTGTAGCACTATAGACGTTGTAGAGAAGATGAAAAATGAATGATATAAATAAATAAATTTTATTTAAATATTAACAAAATTCACTTATAACTATAGGTATCAAAACGTTTAAAATAGGTATGTAATAACTGAGCCTGAACTACGGTAATCCTGTATCTCAGGCTCAAACACATAAACAATAGGCTAGATAAATAAACTAATAAGCAGTATTTCTTAAAACATCAATATAACAAAAAATTTAGTAACTAATTAAAATAACATAGTTAAGTAATAAATATAATTATGCTGTGCAGCTGAGTTTGCAAAAACTAGAATGTGGGTTAGTAGGTATAACTGTGTTAGTAATCCGTAATCTATGGAATTAATATGATGCTGATTGTTTACAGCAAGTTCCGTAACAGTTTTTTAAGACAAAGTATATAGGTATAATATACATTATTAACAATAACCAGACACCAGAATCAGACTAGATAGATAATTTTCAGAGTTAGAAAATAAAGTATAACAGAACGAATAGTTTATTCCTGAATGCGGGACAAGAGACATAAATAAAAATGAATTGTTGCTCGTTAGTCTGATTAAAATTCGAGAACGGCTGAACGGATTTATCTTATCATAGTCTTAAAATGTTCGTGGAGGTCTAGGGAAGGTTTAAAAGGCGAGAAAAAACCGAATATTCGTGTTTTATATAAATATATTGAGACTTGGCCATCGCACTAAATAAATGAATTTACACGTGTTTTCAGGCGATTGAATTAACGCGTGTTTTCAGGCGATGGCCAAGTCTTAATATATTTATATAAAACATTAAAGAATTTTGAGACGAAATTTGAAGACTTGGATTTACTTAGATCTCACAACTTTTTACCGCAGAACAACTGAGTTGCGCGACTTGGTTTTTTTTACAAGTATTGTTTTAGATGGGATTTTTTTGTCCTTTACTGGGCAAACGGTCATGCCAAATTTGATTCAAATCGGACTTTTCTCGCAATAATTGTATATTATCACGGTTAAAAATAGCCTATTTGCTATTCTGATATGTAATCTATATATATGCGAATATTCATCAAAATCCACCCATTAGTTTTTGCGTGAATGAGTAACAAACTTATTTACAAATCAAAGATACAAGATACAAGATACAAAATCATTTATTTCCATAGTTTGGTTTTACAAAACTTAGACACAAATCAAATCAAATCAATCATTTATTTGCCAAATACATTTTCAATTCAAGTACATATGACGTCATGTCATGTCATGTACACCCTCTCAAACTTTCACGTTTATAATATTAAGTAAGATTAGTGCAAACTAAGATAATGGATTTAACAGGCTATTACCAATATAGTCTGTGACACAATGTAGGGGCGCGTACAACCGCCGACACTAACTTTCATTTACAAATCATTTGTTGTTGCATGTCGGGACACCCTGTATGCGAATGTTTCAATTGGAATCACACATTTGCATACATTAAAAATTCGCATGAATATAAAGTTGTTTCAATTATTTTGGAATTCTTCAGACTCTATTATTTTGGAATTCTTTTGAGTTTTGTTTATACTTGGTAAAGAAGAGTTCTAAGCGCATAAGCATCCTCACCTAACTGATGTTCTTTCTACTAGCACTTAATGATTCTCATCCACCTTCAAAACTTGTAACACAAATATTTAGAGGCATGTTATTAATTACTTATAAGAAAAAGGCCTTAAATAAAATAAAATAATTATAACAGGACAATCCACACAACAACAGCTAGCTCGTGGTAAGCTCTAAGCTTGTGTTGCAGAAATACAGAAATACAGAAATTTTTATTGAGATTTTAATTGCAAGAACTAGACATCTGATATAGGTACTTAATATAATAGACATACATGAATAGATATATTTTATTATGCATATTAAGCACCCAGGCCAAGAAGAAAGTTGAAGAACATACAAATACCCCTGGGCAGGAATTGAACCCCCTACCTCTTGAGCCGCAAGCGAACCTACGCCCATCGCGCCACAGTTTTTTTATATTCCAATAAAATAAATTGAGTACTTATGCCAACTCGTCCGTAAGTGGAGGTTTTGTCTGTTCACGTCCGTAAGTGGTAACCCTCTGAATCCTTACACGTGACCTCCGGGTGGTGCTAAGAACAGTCTCTGGTGGTAGGCTTCGGCCGCGGCTTGTCACCACCCCCCGGGCTGGGCCAGTGCGTGAAGCGATTTTTTCGTGTTTCTTAATGTGGTCCGGAGAAGCCATCTTCTAGGCCTTCATGCTCCATCTTACCACATCGTCACTTTGCATCAGGTGAGATTGTGGTCAAATGAAGGCTTATCAATAATAAAAAAAAAAAGGAAAACTGCTGCTATGCTATGCTGCTATTTTTTATTATTTTAGTTTGGATTTTGTATACTTTATTTTTCTGTATTTGTGTTATCGAAAGAATTTGTGTTATACGAGATTTTTTTCGTTTTTTCTTTCCTTTTTCTATGCTTCAGTACCTTCGACATAATATTCCAGTATTATGATCTTTGTGATCCCACATCGACAATTATTATCAGATGAGATTGTGGTCAAACAAAGCGCTTAGTTCTAGGAATAACTGATCCGATTCGATAAAAGCTGATTATTTGAGTCCATTTATCGTAAAAGTATCTAAAAAACGGCAAACTATCGAAAATATAAAATTTATAAAATATGAACATCTCTTAAAATTTATAAAATATGAATAATCTCACTGAAAACGAATTGATAGTTTGTTCACTAAAAACTGTTAGTCACTTTTTCAGCGTATTTCAGTAAAAAATTCACGGACGTTGTAAGTTCGCTATTACTCGCTGGACGCAGGCCGCGTCTACTTGGCAATCTATGAGAGCTTATGCTATATACACAAAGTAGACAAAATATAGATACCCATTTTTGTGCCGGGGATTAAAAAAATACCAATTTTGTTTTCCAAACAAAACACTATAACGCATTGACCCCACTAAAGTGCCCTTAACGAATCTC
The DNA here is from genome assembly GCA_929108375.1 of Gymnoscelis rufifasciata. NCBI lineage: Eukaryota > Metazoa > Arthropoda > Insecta > Lepidoptera > Geometridae > Gymnoscelis > Gymnoscelis rufifasciata. The sequence continues at coordinate 670,547 of OV815302.1, read as the reverse complement.
CATTTAAATATTGATTTAAAGTCACATAAATATTGACCCAGCTCTGATTGTGACCAGACAGACGGACGCGCGGACTCGGTTCGTTTGTTCCGACCTCTGCTACAATTGAGTTTACAAGATGAAAGGACAATGAGATTTCAACTTGATTCTACATGATTTTTATCCAATTCTTCCGTTGGTCCGACCCGTGCCTCTAAAAGACGGTTCTTTGTTGACAGTGGGTCGTTGAATTCATCATGAGTTGTGGGTCAGAATAAGTGATATTAAAAATAAATAAATAAATAATTTTTATTCTAATATTAACAAAATTCACTTATAACTATAGGTATAAAAACGTTAAAAATAGAAATATTATGTGGATGTATGCTCTAAGCTTGTGTTACGGGTACTAGACATCCGATATACTTAATTTTAATAGACATACATAATATAGATACTTCTTATTAAACATATTAAAAACCCAGACCCAGGAGAAAGTTGAATAAAATACAAACACTTGACTCATCAGCGGGAATTCAACCCGCTACCTCTTGCGCCGCAAGCGGACATTAGCCCAACGCACCATAAAAATTATGCACAGGCAGGCAGTCAAAAATTATGATGTCACAAAGAAAAAGAACTAGGCTCTTACAGACACAATATATTATAGAAGGTTTAGTAGATTCCGCTTGGTATACTTTTATGTATTTTATGTTCCCGTCACGAAATTAAACCCACCACGAGTCTAAAAGTTGCTGCGTAGATTGCCTGCAAATACTATTTATTTATTGATACAAATTTACTACTGTCAAAGTCAACTGCCAATCGAAAAGTTTAATTCCCCACCCTTGTGATCCACAAAAACCCTGTCACAAAAAAACCTGTCAAAACATGTCAGGATCACGATTAGCCGGCACAAAAGGGAGCGTTTGACATCTCGTTACGGGGAAGGGTAATTGGCCACTACCTGCAGGCGGGTAATTGCCACTACCGACTTCAGAACTAGTCTCCATTGTGAACTGTCGGGGATGACGTCTTGGTTTGCGGGTTTCCAAATAAGGGTTGAGATTGGCAATCGTTTATTTTATTGGGTATTTATTTCGTCGAATAATATGGCGCTGATTTGTTTATATTTCATCCCGTAGAATTTTACGCTTTTTTACTTGGATTGAAAAGAGTACATTGATAAGTAGCTTTTTTTTTCGAGGTGGATAATCTGCTAACAGATATTACACAACCTGTGTTGAGGGTGCTGTGTTATTTTCTGGGGTTGTCGAAACGACCCACTAAAAACCGGCTCGGTTGCCAACCTCCATGCTTTGGCAAGGGGCTCCGGGATCTCCAGAGGAACACAACCGGTGACCCTATCGCATTCTGCTTTGAGCTCGCCTTCTGGGTGCAATCACTGAAACCGCATGGTGTAAATACCCCACTGTACACATGCGTCATCCCGAGATCCGCTAGTGAGGTAGTTAAAGCCTTGATAAGTAGCTTAAACTACCTGTTCACTACAGTAAAGGCTACTCTTATGAATGTCATAAGATACTTCTTATCTACCAGTAAGTAGTATCAAAATCAATACAGCCGAGAGCTTTCCAAAATAAGTCGGAAGAAACAGAAAGACCGAAATTCTTGTTTGTAATTTATTATTTTATAAGGAAAATTGATACTCGACGCCGAAGCTCAAACAATCACCGTAGTTCAAACCGGAATAATTAAATATCCTCACAACAAAACGAAATAAAAAAAATTCATAACAATTTCCACCATTTTTAAATTCATAAAACTAAACCCAGCGAGCTGTAAACAAGGAGGTGTCCAGCATCAAACAACTAAATTGCAACTCAATTCCGGCCAATTTTCACTCATCGATTGTCTTTTCAAAGCTAATCAAAACTGCCGGGCGGCACAATGGCCAGCATTCCTTGCCCGACGCATCAGCGAACAAAAATTCCACTTTTTTCCACTCTTCTATCTATTGCCAGTGACAAAAACTAAAAAGGCTGAGAGCCCTCGCGCACGATTGAGCCTCCACAATGGCCAATTCGACACTTTAGGTGAGGAATCAAGTAAAAAAGTGACAATTAGGGTTGTGCCTGCATTGTTCGACCGGAAACTGTTTAAATTTCCATTAGGCACTTTCAACTGGAGGTAATTGGTGTCAACTCTATTGTCGCTCACAAAGGCGCTGAAACAGAGACAATAGACTAAAGACTTGTACTGCAACTCATTTGGAATATGCCAATGTCATCGGCCATCGGCCGCAGAACAAATGTGACGTCACGTGTCAAATTAGTAACGGTCGCATTCGTCCATTTTGCTTTTTTAAATTTGGAGCGCCGCATGATTGGCGACTGTTATTGAACGCGCGCGCCCATTCGACTGGAAACGAATGCATTCGACCAATCAAAAACGGTTGATGCAACTTTTGCGAGTTTGGAACTCGGCGCAAAATATTTGTATGTATATTTACCTACAATATTTATAAATAGAATATGCCCGTGAATTTATAGAACATTTACATTAGAACAATAACATTTTAAGAATTAGGGAGATTCCGATTGTTAGCCGAGTGCATTGAAGATGCTATAGGTATAGTTATAGGTTAAACGCTCCTATACACTACATCGCCACCGCTCCGCCACTGCTTTTTTTTTAATTATTTTTATAATGAGACCAGTGATGATACAATTATAAGTAGATAGGTATTTTACCTTTGTAATCCGCGTTTTCCGAGCGGTTTTAAGATCTTCCTGCTGAAATTAGGCATTTTACCTCAGTACTTTTTTTTATGCTGGATAAGCCTTCATTAGACCACAATCTCACCTAATGTAAAGTGACGATTTGTGGTCTAAGATGGGGCATGAAGATCTAGAAGGTAGATGGCTTCTCCGGACCACATTACGAAACACGAAAAAATTGCTTCTCGAACTGGCCCAGCCCGGAGGGTGGTGACAAGCCGCGGCCGAAGCCTACCACCAGAGACTGTTCTTAGCACCACCCGGAGGTCACGTGTAAGGATTCAGAGGGTTACCACTTACGGACGTGAACAGACAAAACCTCTAAGGATAAATAATAAAATCCTATATACCTACCGTGTTTTTATCCATTAAACATAATAATAATATGCATTTAGTAAATTTAAAGCTAGCGCTCATTTTAATATTAACCCTCTAAACTTTTTATTTATTTGTAAGATTTAGAACCCTGTTGAAAAATATAAAATTCATACGTCTAAGTGAAGTGGAGTTTCTGTAAAAAATATTAAGTTTGCGGAGTTGCGCCGCGCCGCACGCAAAATGGAAAAGTTTGCCTTCTTGCAATAACATCGAAGTATGTACAGGAATACCTGCGAGGGAAGATTAAACACAGACAAATCTCTTAACTTAAAAAAAATTAAAAAAATACTTTCTCACCGAGATTTAGAGTGTAAATTTAATGATACTCACCAGTAGCTGTAAATATACTTTAACGCGCCTTTTTATTTTAAAAATAATTGTAAGTCTCATATATATGGTATTGGCATTATGCTCACATATATAGAGATGTGTTTTTCTTTTTATTTATAAATTACTAGCTGAACCCATAAAACGTTGTTTTGCAAAATGAAAAAAGATAGTAGTGATTCTCAGACCTACTGAATATAATAATAGATAAAGTGGTAAAATGTGAGTGCACATATACATATCTTTTAAGTAAAATAATAATTAAGCAAAAAAAATATAAATGATGTAAATTAATTACCATGTCAACTGCCACCGAAAATTTGTTTGAACGACATCTAATAAGTCGTTTTTTTTAATACGTCTTAAATCGTTAACCGCAATTTACACAGGTCTATCTCAAACCACATCAAATTCATTCTAAGTAAAACTATTTTACCTGAAGCGCTTGCCACCACTCAAACAAACAATCCATGAAAAAATTATAAATTCATTGTATCTTTTGTACATTACAAAAAAATATCCAAAGAATGTTGACATATTTTGGTATATACCTATATACCCATGATTTCCACAAAGACAGTTACATGACTTCCGTATAACAAAATTAATTACAGTTCTGTACAGAAAATTACCAGCATCATTTAGTTCCCAAAGCCTCAGTGAGGCTGTAAGGTTTCCCGCCTCGTCTGTCCCATCTACGGGATAGAATGCGGCTATCCAATGTTATTTGATATGGCGAGCCGCATCCGTAATACTCGTAACAAGTTTCAAAAGCTTTCGGCCAATTATAGAGATTAAATGCAGTCGGCCGCGGTGGTTTTCTTAATGCCCGCTTTAAAGATATCTACCTACATATATGTACGTACATATATGTTTCTATTATACTTAGAGCCTGTTTCACCATCTCCGAATAAATTAAACAGTGGTTAAACATAGAATAAGAAGAATAAGAATAATGTTTATTTCCAAACATGGGTTACAATATAATTACAAAAAGATGTTCAGTTCCATACATGTTTTGCTTATTTAGAGCATGCAAATATTTTTAGTAAATAATTTAAGGAAAAATATTTTGGAAAACAGATAAGATTACGGAAAAATTATAATTTTAAGTAAAATCATTTTATATGTATAATTAAGTTTAATTTCAATTTTAATTTTATTTATCAGTCAAAAATTCATTTACGTGATAATAACATTTAGTGGTCAAAAGTTTATGGAGTTCGTTCTTAAACATTGTCATCTTGCACTCTTTTATATTATTGGGTATTTCATAGAGCAATTTCATTCTGTTACAAAGTGAAATAACAAACCATCGAAATATGTCGAGCCCATTAATTATTAAAAAGCCATCATCTCCTCGGATAACAAAAAATAAATAAAATTTTATTTTTTATTCTGTAAAACAAAAAATTCATAGTTTGTTAGTAAAATTAATGCTAGGCATTGGCAAGTAAAATCAAATAACATAAATATTTAAAATAAATTAAAATAAATAATACATCAAACAACACAATAACATAAAGTTCACATTCATTTTTCTAGATGAAAAATCGAGAAGGGAGATTTGAACAACGACCTTCGGAATTCAGAAAGTCAAGTTTACTTCCACTTTGCCAACACGGCTTTTTAATCTATGAAAAGTGTATTATATAAATACCTCAACGTCCCATGGCGGATGATAATGATTAAAATGGATAGTAATGGTGACTTTAAATACACTGTGAAGGCAGCTAGTAGTGGAGTCAAGTATTATTAGATGAAATTCCTCAGAACTAGATTGAGTTACCACATTCAGTCAGTTTACCTTCCAACTCAAATATTGAATTTCAGTTAGGTATGAAGCACACTATCTTACGGCAAGATTGTTAAAGGTATTCATTTTATTTAAGATAGTATAATTTCAATTTAATTTATATGAAATTGAGGTATGTAACATAAATATTATAAAAAACAATATGTTAGTTCATACGGAAACTGAAAAGTGTATTAAATTTTACTTGTTAAATCTTTGTGTCTAAATATTGTAAGTCCAGTAATGGAAAATTAAAGAATATCTTTTTTACATTTTACAGACATTAATCCATAATATATTAGGTCCTTACATATGAAATTGGCGTTTTGTATGGGAGGAACAAAAAGTCGAATATTTTTTAATATAATATATTTAATTAATCAAAGTATGAACCATTATTTTCTATGCACTTTTGCCATCTTATAGGTAGTTCATTGATCCCTTTACTAAAAAAACCAGTCGGACGGGAATCAATAAAATCTTTGAAGGCGATTTGGACTGCCCCATCGGAGTTGAATTTTTTCCCTTGCAAGAAGTTATCCAAATTTCGAAAAAAATGGTAATCTGTTGGAGCAAGGTCCGGGGAGTACGGAGGATGTCTTAGACTTTCCAATTGAAGCTCTTCTAATTTAGTAGCCGTCTGTTGCGCAGTGTGTGGTCTAGCGTTGTCGTGAAGCAGCAGTGGCGTGGAGCGATTGACCAGCCTAGGTTGTTTAGCCGCTAGCTTTTCCATCATGGTTTGCAATTGCTGACAATAGACATCAGCCGTAATAGTCTGGCCAGATTTGAGAAAACTGTAATGAACAATACCGGCACTAGTCCACCAAACGCTTACAAGTAACTTTTTTGGGGTTAATTTTCGCTTGGGGCAGGATTTGGCTGGCTGGCCAGGATCCAACCATTGCGCTGAGCGCTTCCGATTATCGTAAAGAACCCATTTTTCATCACAGGTAATGATTCGGTTTAAAATACCTTCATTATTGTGCCGGTTTAGTAATGTAACGCAGCAGTCGACGCGCGTTTGCCGGTTTGCTTCAGTCAATTCGTGAGGTACCCACCTTTCAAGCTTTTTAATCTTCCCAATTTGCTTCAAGTGAATTAAAACAGTTTTATCACTAACACCGCAGCCTGCAGCTAACTCGGACGTGGTTTGCGATGGATCCGCTTCCACAATAGCCTTCAACTCTTCATTATCAACTTGAGTCTCAGGCCGTCCACGGGGCTTGTTCTGCAAGTCGAAATTTCCAGAACGAAAACGTTGGAACCAAAAACGAACTGTGTTTTCTTTTGCAACACGACCGCCATACACATCATTCACCCTTCGAGTTGTTTCCGCAGCACTAGTGCCACGGCGGAACTCGTACTCGTAAATAATGCGATATTTTAAGTTTTCCATTTTGTAAAATGAGTGACGCAAACAGAAAAAAACAGAAGAAAAAAAACAAATGAATGACGATCATCGAAGCACAAATACATGAGTCTATAGCTGTACAAATTTGAATTTGGAATTCCTTACCAAAGAGGAGAAATTTGTGATTAAAGTGGCCAGTACGAAAAACGCCAATTTCATATGTAAGGACCTAATAAAAATGAAATAAAAGCGCATAACTCAACAACGCCTGCACAAAGGTCAATTACTTTTTTATTCGTTCGTAGAAGTCCAAGGATGAGAAAAATTGTATATTTGAATAAGTACCCGTGCGAAGCCGAGACGGTCCGCTAGTATATAGTATAATAAGTATAGTCGAACAGCCATATGCCATGCCACAAACTAGCGCTAGTGATAACAATGATGACACAATGTAGCGATAAGCCCCCTACCGCTGTTAATTCGACAATCGTGTACCCCTATGTTTCGATTCCATTACCGATACTGCTAATTCCGGATTAGAGTAATGAATATGCCAATCACAGCGGATTGATTTCTATTCATCATTGATTCTGATTTTATCGTGGATTAGAATCATGGTTTTTAACATTCAGTGTGTCAGATTTTAGATTCATTCATTATATTTTAGTATCGCAGTATTTGTTTCATTGCATAGTTGGATCACAGGAAGCATACGGCCAAACCTACGCGTCAGCAACGCGGGAGAGCGGGCGCGGGTCTGGTCTTAGTGTGTGTGTTTAATATGAAATCTAAGTCTATAATATGAAGTTTATCAGATGTCTATTACCCGTTACACAAGCTTAGAGCTTACCACGGGCTAGAGGTTGATGTGTGGATTGTCCGGAAATATTTATTTATTTAAAGTATTTGTGGTGTCCTCCGCTTCACAGTCGCTTTGGTCGCGCAGGTTTGGCCGAAGATTTAAAAAAAAAGTTTTTAAGAGATGTTCAAATGCCATCAAAGAGACTCAGGCCAACCTCACCCACCCTTTTTTTATTTATTATTAAGTAGGTACACAATATAAATAATAGATTACATTGAATATAAATCTAAATTTAAAATTTAAGAAAAACCCCCGATTCCAATGCCTTCATAAAACAACATAATATTATGTAATGTGGACGCAATGCGCTTTCATTTGATACCCCACACTAGTAAATTTACAGAAACGGCTCAACCGATTTTCATGAAACATGTCTAAGAACACCCGAGCCAAAATGACCTTTCATTCAAAAAAACTTAATTGAAATCGCTCCATCCGTTCGGGAGCTATGATGGAACAGACAGATAGACAGACACGTCAAACTTATAACACCCATCTTTTTTGGTCGGGGGTTAAAAAGACGAAAAGTAGACCTTTCAGCATTGGACCAGCTATTGTGTTTATAGGTGGTTTTGCTTACCTCTTTTTTTGGAAGCCCACATGTCCAGCCACCGGTGGATGACCCAAGGTCATACGACGATAAAAGGTTATGCCAATTAACATAATTAAATAACGTAAAGGACCATTAATGGAATGTTTTAATCGTAGTCACAAATGCTGCTCAATTGGGACGCGGAGACAGGCAAACAGTCTCTGCTTTGAGGTGTTCTAACACAATTTGCCAAGCGCCGACATTTATTGACATGGAAATTAAGGCTTTAATACAATTTGTATTTAGATACGAGTGCGACAGTCTGTGCTGTGTGTTTTACTTATGTTATTAGATGTTAGGTGATTTTGTATGTAGCTTATGTTATTGTGTGTCGCTTTATGATCATTTTGACATAGATTGTATGTATGAAAAGGTTTTGAATTTTTCTTTAAAACATTGTATGTTTATCAATTTTTCTATTTTTTACTCGACTTCGCAACAAGCAATCATCGCTTATTGAGACAAAATGAATGATGTGATTGAGATGTATTTATGCTCGATAGAAATTAGCTTCAGAGTTGTCGTTTGAGTCTTATTTCAGTTTCAGTTTCTTTATTGCAATATAAACATTAAAAATAAACATTTAAGGACCCTGTGTAAAGGGCATAGCAAATAATTTATTTACATACTAATTAAAACTAAGTATAAAACATAACAACTCAAATCTGTTCATAACAGTTTAAAAAAAATCACTTAGTAATATTATATTATTTTAATTACTCTTACTCTAACTTAGCTTCTTGAAATAAATACCTATTTTAATTCTATACTTGGATTACTATTAATACATATTATGAGAATCACTGGTTATGGTGTAAACACTAAATAATTAAATGTTTATTTGATTAAACGCAGTTTCGAATAGGTAATGCTGTTAAGAGTGATGCAGTACGTACCATCACAGGGATTATTTTAAACTATACAAATAACGCTTATTTTTATTAACAATTTCTGTTGACGTCTGTACTCTTCTATAACAGAGTCCAATTTAGTCGACATCCTTGGCAAGAGTCCGGAAATAGACTCCAGATAAGACCCATTGCCCATGCCCTCAACAGTCCGGGTAGGTTCACAAAGATCGGCCGATACAGGAAATCAAAGCGAAGGGATACGTCATTGAAAGGGTTTTTTAGGATCGTATTGACAGTATCCTGAGATGTAGATGTAAGTACAGGATTTTCAAATTCAAAATCGAGGTACAATGGCCCATGTTTTGCTAGTACAGTTCATTGTGAGAAGCAAAACTAGAGTTATAAGATATAAATCTAAATATAGAATTTAAGAAAAAAAACCGATTCCAATGCCTTAATTTCATTAAAAATAAAACATCATAATATTTTGTAATGTGCACGCGATGCTTTTTCATTTGATACCCCACTCGAGTATATTTGCAGATTTTCGGGTTTCCTTCGCCACTCACCCCCATAACTTTTAAACGGCTCAACCGATTCTCATGAAACATGTCTAAGAACACACGGGCCAAACTCACCTTTCATACAAAAAAAAACTTAATTGAAATCGCTCTATCCGTTCGGGAGCTATGATGTCTCAGACAGACAGACAGAAACGTCATACTTATAACACCCCTCATTTTTGGTCGGGGGTTAAAACTAGCGATGATGACTACGCATCTGTTAGTACTTCCAAAAATACTGGACACCTATTTATTGCTGTATCAATTTAATAGGAATTAGAAAGTGCTAAATTCATCTAACTTCCGGGGGCTTGTGACGCATAGATTTAAAAGGTACATTTTTCTCGAAATGGCCTAAAAACAATTTTATTTTATAATATGGTGATTTAAGAAGAAAATATTGTATGTATTTATTAAAATTTTGTAATTTTTGCAATAGATGGACAAGACGAAACAGGTCGCTAGTCTATAAAACCAATTTAATTTTGTTTAATTTTATGTAATATTGTATATAAAACCGTTTGGTCTGCGTTTCCAATAATTGAAGAACAGCTTAATCGTTTTTTAAATGTTTATGATGTCGCACTCCGTGCGAGACGAGTGATTGCGAAAATGCATTTTTTTTGCAATTTAGTGTATCAACAATTAAAGACATTTCAAGATTTATGCAAGATGAATAGGTTTTATTACAACGTCAACTTTAAACTTACTTTAAAAAGATACTAAACGATTATTTTATACCTTCAAATTCCCCCAGATGTGACGTTGTGGCTCTAACAAAGAATAATAACTGTAATTATGTCATATTCAGTTAAAAAGAATACAAGAATAATTTGAATAATAATAATTTTGTAAAAACAAAGGTTGTCTGGAAGAATTTGCTTTAAGCAATAAGACCGCCCATTATGAGTTCTTAGTTAAATTTTACTATTAATAATTTTGTAGTTTTGTTTATTGGTGTGTGTAATAAAGAATTTCTATCTATCTTCTATGCTGGTCACTGGTTGTGTAATACTTTACGCAAACAATCTCGCAATAGAATAGAATATACACTTACACACCAGATAAACAATACAATAACAAAATAAAACTAAACAAAGAATGCGTGATGTGCGTTCTTATTGCTAAAAGCAATTTCTTCCAGGCAACCGTGGATGGGCAGAAAAAATTACATGTGTTATATAAAAGCGCAATATAAAAGCCTCAAAAATAAACCGGCCAGATTACACAGGCGATAGTTATCAACTCTATAAAATCTTTTACGAGTCTTGTTCATAATGATTAATGGTGTATTAAATATATTTATCTGGAGTTAGCCAGTTTTATTAGTTCAGTCGAAAAGGCTCTCTCCAGGGACTGCGATGGACCATCGTACGGTGATTAACTGATTTAGTGCTACAAACGACAGAAGTCAAAGAAATGTAATAAGGAACTTAAACTTAATATGTCAAATTGGAGACGCATGTGTCGATTCATCCGTATTTTTCTCCTCCGAAGATAAAGCCCTTTAGAATTGGTAGGCGTCGACCTAACCGCAATGTATTTAATCTTCGAAAAAGACACCACCGTTTTTTTTAAATATAATAAAAATTAATAAATATTTCCAGACTATTCGCACAACAACATCTAGCCCCGTGGTAAGCTCTGAGCTTGAGTTACGGGTGGGTACTCTAGGTATCTGATATACTTAATATTATAATAGGCATATATTTATATAGATAGATATTTTTTACTATTATAAGCACCAAAATAAAAGATTTCAAAAGTATCAATCAATTTAAAATTATTCGAGGCTAATAGAGGAATGTCCAAAATGTTCCACAATTGTCTCCTTAATTGCAAAAGCGCCTTAAAAACATGTAGACAAAAATGTACATCAGCAATTACAAAAATGAAAACAGTTTATCTCATTATGAACCAGTATGTAACAGTCATTGCGTCAAATCAGCTTATTCGCTTATTACATGCTGCACAGCCATGTGACCAATCAGGCCCGTGACACGTGTCATTTCGCACCCCTTTGGCACGCATTCCACTGTGACACGGCGGCAAACGGGCGGGGAAAACGCGGCGTTCTTATGTTGTGATTATTTGCTATTTACAGTCTGTACGCGGACAAGTGACCATTCAGGCCCGTGAGACGTGTTATTTTGCACATGATGGCAAGCAGGCGGAGTAAACGCACGTTCTTTTCTCATGATTATAACATAATTTCTGGACAGAATATGAATTTTTGTATGAAAGCAACGCAAGTTTTTAACAAAAGACAAAAAAACTTGCTATATGGTATTGCCGTATCTGCTACAGGTATTTAGCAGTCTACAAAAACTCTGGTCCATCTAAACACGGCATTAAATTACTGTCTTTAAGATATTTTCATTCCAGGTTTGCATTCTAGGTTTAGTATTTAAATTCTTATACATAGTATTGTTTCTTTGTTTGGTGTGTCTAATAATCTATCTATACTTTAAACTAAAGTTATTGACAAGTGTGTTTTTTAACAATGTTTTATATTTCCATCAGCAGAAATAAAACCAACCTATCCTAGCGATAACACTTTAGCGGCACGAACGATGAAAATTGAAAAAAAACGTTTCGTGCAAATTCTGCTACATTAATATCTCTATCCTTGGCGTTTTAGCCGCCCGCCTGCCACAGCGCAATAAGCCCCGTGGGACGCGGCCGATGCGTCGCATTGCCTGTGACGGATCAGCATTATCGTTTGACACTGCATTTATTTAACTGGACTTTTTGTTCATTATTTTACACTGTGTGCTCTGCTACTGTGGAGAGTAACGGGTGGTTTGGGAAAGTTTTCGTTGCAAGGGAATGGGTGATTCAGCACTGATTTGAGACTTATATTTATATATCTAACGAAAACTTATGGTATTGTTAATTGTAGCAAATTATAGTGTATTATGCGAATTTATTTAATTATGCTTAGTGATGAGATAAATTAAAGTTATGGAAAGATTATTTTTTTTTCCATGCTTCCACAAAACTCACTGTTGAAATGTTTTCCGTTTTTATTTTATGTTAAACTTAGATCAATCATTTTCATTTCCCAGTGTTCGCAGTTGCGTGATTTTAGGGAGTTTTTTTTTTATTTGGTTGTTTTGATACAATCGTTTATTAAATGTTTATCGTTTGAAGTTCATTCGATAATTAGAACCAAAAGCTTAGAGCTTACCTCAGTAATTATCCAATTCAGTGTTTATAAAAAAATCGCCTATTATTTACTAGGTAAGAAAAATTATAATTTATCATTTATTTTGTCAATAAAACACATTGGTATCAGCAATGCTCGAACCCGCGACCTTTTCCACCCCTCGTCACGGCCAGCAGACACAATATAGCGGTCAGACGGAGAAAACGCTCGGTTCCGCACGCCCTCTCGCGGCCGTATCGTAAATCAACGTGTTTAGATACGATTTCATACTCTGATGCGCTTCAGCTAGTATTTATTGTATGGCCACTCTTTATTTATTATATTTGAAACGATGTTTAGGATGGAAGGAAAATATCTCACTTGTGCGAATACGAATTATTATTATCAGATACTATCATGATACATAGTAGATCCGGATTAGCTTTATTTTCAAAATATCCGGGTTGGATTGCCGAGCTGAGTACAAGTTTTGAAAGACTGAAAATGTATGAAATCTATATAAATAAAAATGCATTGTTGTTCGTTAGTCTGATTAAAACTCGAGAACGGCTGGGCCGATTGAGCTGATTTTGGTTTTAAAATGTTTGTCGTAGTCCAGGGTAGGTCTAAACGGTGAGCAAATAAGGAAAATTTTCCGGAAACTTTTTTTACCCGTGCGACGCCGGGGCGGGCCGCTAGTAAATAATAATATTTCATGACATAGATGACATGGATCCTCAAAACGGGTTAGTCTCACAGCATCTTGTTCCACTAGCAACTCCTTCCGGAGCATTACAAATTATGTCATTAATGTTTTTTCTATTGTTTTATGGGCTTGTTATTATGTCTTATAGTTTCAAATCGATTTTACGTTTGAAATCTGATAAATTAACTGATATAGAACTTAGCAAAAATTACTATAAAATAAATGGATTTAAAAAAGCCTTCTAGCAAACTGGGGCCAGTATTTTGAAGGTATTTGCATTGAAACTGAGATTAATTCCAGTTGGTGCATAATCTGGTTGAAAGAGCCACAAAGGCCCAGTCCGGCGCCCTACCACGCAGAGCTGAGCTTTCCACTCGCGAATATTTTAAGTTGCTACGCGGTTTCAAGGCTTCGCAGCTTTGGCGTTTTACACTACGCAACTACGACACAGTCCTAATATATTTCTAATCTATCTATGTATATATATAAAAATGAATCCCTATTTCCCTTGGTTACGGCATCACGCCTTAAAGGCTGGACCGATTGCTTGTTTTGTTCTGTTCGTTATTATCAGAAGAAGGTTGTTATGAAAGAAAAAATTAAGGAAATTGCGCGGGAAATTAGAAAATTTAAAATTACTTAACCACCATATAAAATTATTAAACTTTTTTAATGTAACCTTATGACATTTGACATAGAATTGACTGAATGCGTGCTGAAAATATAGTCAAATAGGATTAAAAAAATAAGTTCATTTGCTCATTTATGGCGTCTAAGGCGGAACAAAGTTCGTCGGGTCAGCTAGTTCAATATAAATTTCATAATGCGTATAAAATTTCATTTTCACATCTAGTTTCATGAGGGGTATAAAATTTGGAAAAACCTGCGGGGGCAAAGCGACTGCGATGAGGTGGCGCCTACCTCGCGGCGGATGTAAAGCAAAGCAAAGACTTATTGTAAGTATGGGTCTAATTTACACACCTAAGCGACCACCTTAGCGGGAAGTTTACAGGCAAAAGCGTCCCGCGTTTGTAACGCTTTCACGTCGCGTCCCGCTTCCTGGTTTGGTGGAAGCCTAAGATTGCCTTTACGACTTGTCTTGTAAGTCACTTGGGCTTAACTTTTACCTATAGGTACATATATTCATTACCTATACTTTTGATAATATAAAAGAGACAGTTGGAGAAAAATGGAGGAGGCCTTTACTCAATAGAGAGTTCCTTAATATAATTAATATGTTCAATAATAAATTGAAAATTTAAAAAAATTGCAATAAAATAGATAATTTAATTTAAATCGTAATATCTTTTGTAAAGTAAAAAACCAACTAAACATTAAGTTTTATCCAATATAATAATATAAGTTTATTATATAAAATATATTACATTTATGTGATAAATTATTTTAAAAATGATTGAAGTAAAACTTCTTTAGAATCGTTGTGATTTGAAACCGGATGCAACGGAAATGGAAATAAGATTGGCTTACCTGTTGGGTAAGCCAATCTTAAACGCTAAAAAGGTTAAGCAACTTTGCGCGACGCCAGTACTTGGATGGGTGACTGCCCGAACAAAATCTTTTTGCATTGTATTTTTTTTGTTTTTTTTATTCTTCTTATTCTTTTGTCGATTTACTGAAGTTTCACTTCTTTCGTGTGTGAATCGCACACACACCTTTTTTTTATATGTTAATAATTTATTACATTTTAAAGTAAAAATGTAATAAATTATTAGGAATGGATGAATGATTGTCAACATAGTGTGAATACCTTATTTGTCGAATTGCATGTTATTAAGGAATAAAATAAGGCTTTATTATTAATATTATTATATTCAGAGATCCAAGATCGAGTCCTCTTTCCTACACAAATCTAAACAAATCAAATCATAAATAATAAATGATAGTAATGTTACTATCATTGTAAATATAAATAAACATATATAATCTCATACACATTTAATTTGACAGAGCTATTCAAAAAAATGTGCATCTATTCCTGCAATATCCATAGAAAAGTAATAATGTTTTAATCAGAGCGAAAAGCAATGCAATGAATTTTCATTCAGATAGGGGAGGGTGGGGAAACAGGAGCGTTATGGAAATTTAATTATTTTATAGTGCGCACAATAAAACGGGTTTAGAGAGAGTTTCGGATGTAATGTTTTGTAGCTCTGTCGGGAAGTTGGTGGGAATACTTGCTGGTTGCCCACTTGTGTGACTTTACTGCATTAAATTAGATGTTTTTAAATATTGTGCATATTTAATGAAAAAATGAAAAATGATTTATTACAGTAACTTAATAATAATTAATAATATTTGAAAGTGTTAAGTAAAAGTAAAACAAATGATGTTTGTGGTTTTAACAGAAACTTTTAGAAATTGAGTAAGTTCCTATACCTATTAAATAAAGTACTTACTAACAAAAATATATATTTTTTGCGGAATTATTTCGGTAAAAAGAGTATTTTTTGTAGGTCTGTTGCCTCAAAGACTTGTCTCTATGAAGATATTAATTAATTATTAATCATTATCTAAGCTATTATATTCCATTAATAGCTTTCAGCATTATAATATTATAACGCGTCACTCATTTGCATTCATTTATAATTTTTAACAATTAAGTATCCCTAAAATTTAAAAAAAAAATCTCCAAAAACGGCAGGAAAACACAGCACTTATTTACAAACAATTAAAGAGCCAAGAAATTAATTGCGAGTTCTACGTGAGCCTAAATTATAAACACAATTGACAATTAAACAAATCCGGGATCCGGCTGAGCGCGGCCGCGGCCGGGCGGGCGAAGACGCCCGGTGCTCGTTCCCACCGCCCGGCGTGCCCGGGTGTACTCAGGGGTATATATAGGGGTAATATCGAGTTACGTTTTGACCCCAATTAGAAAATAAATATTTATATTATAGTCATTTTAAAAACGGGTATTATTTTTATGATTTTACATCCCATCAAAAACAATACTTGTCAATAAAACCAAGTCGCGCAACTCAGTTGTTGTGCGGTAAAAAGTTGTGAGATCCATGTAATTCCAAGTCGGTTATTAATTTATTCAGTCTCTACTTAAGCGACTTTCTGTCTTAATACGTCCAGTCTCTAAGACCACGAACGTGGTCCATAACAATTGAAAATCAGTTGTGTCTGGAATCTCCGTACTCGAAGCATTAAGTTGTTACGTAATAATATGTAAAAAATATCTATATACTAGCGGCCCGCCCCGGCGTCGCACGGGTTAAAAAAGTTCCCGGCAATTTTTCCTTATTTGCTCACCGTTTAGACCTACCCTGGACTACGACAAACATTTTAAAACCAAAATCAGCTCAATCGTCCCAGCCGTTCTCGAGTTTTAATCAGACTAACAAACAACAATTCTTTTTTTTTCAACAAAAAAAAATTAAATTAAAAAAATAATAAATAAGTACTTCAAACTCATGACAGAAAAAAAATATTGAAAACTATGTTGAATATTGAACTTTCGAGATATCGACAATAGCTCAAAGAGTATATAACCACCACGTATGAATAGCTTATCAAGAAAAATCATAGACAACCTATAAAATGAATATTGAACTTTCGAGACATAGACAATAGCTCAAAGAGTATATTACCACCACGTATGAAAAGCTTATCAAGAAAAATCATAGACGACCTATAAAAAGACATTTATTTTACACTTTTGTTAACCTGTAGATAATAACAGACAAATAATTAGCAATTAATTTAAATTGCGACTATAATTTGAGATTTAAACTATCCTATCTCTCAAGTTGGATCGAACTGCACATGGTGTGCGAATTTTATTATAATCGGTTAAGTGGTTTAGGAGTCCATTGAGGACAAACATTGTGACACGATATTTATATATATTAAGATGTATTTTAAGAATATCAGATATCTAGGACCTGAAACACAAGCTTAGAGCTTACCACGGGGTTAAATGCTGTTGAGTAGATTGTCCGGAAATATTTATTTATTTACGTAAGCAAATTAACACATAATGTTACGTTATTTAATTAAAAAATATTTCCGAAACCACCCCTTGTCCTTACTACGCCCGCCCGGACCACCCATCCGGGTAATCAGATGAGATCCGTCAACCGGACAAAAATTAACCGGCATTTTCATATTCAAACTTAGGAACTGGCTAATTTGGGGAAATTAATTCTGCCCGCTGAAAGTGGAATTATTTCGAACCGTCATAAGTTGAAAAAATTAAAAAGTTTATTCATTAACCTTCGATTTTCGGTTTCGTTTCTTTTGGTATTTATTAAAGATTAAATGAAAATGTCTTTAATTTATTATCAGTAAATCTTAGACATTGATTTATTGATTCTGAATTTTTGCTGTATGAAGCTGAGTCTTTTAAATCTTTATAAATATAAATCTTCTGTACGTGTGTTGGTCATTGAACTCCTCCTAAACGGCTAGAACGATTATGATGAAATTTTTTGTGTGTGTTTAAGTGGGTGCGATAATGGTTTATATTCACTATAAGGTCAACTAGGTGCGAAGCGGGGCGGACCGCTAGTTATTTATAAATAGTGTTTAAACCATAATGTGGAAATAGCTGAGGTATTAAATTGTAAATTAGACATTTGGTTGGCAACGGTTGATCAAATTAGGATGAAACATTTTCTCATTTTCCTTATTCTTATTTATTTGTTAGGATATCTTACAATGTTAGTTCCATCATACGGTATGATAGAACTGACATGTCATATTACTTTTAGTGTTCTTTTACGTATTACTTATATTTAAACATCTATTAAACCGTGTTGGCTAAGTTGGGAGTACACTCGACTTTCATTCCGAAGGTCGTGTGTTCAAACCCCGCCACGCACGATTTTTCTTCTTGAGACATTTATGTGCGCTTTATACACGTGCTTTAACAGTGAAGGCAAACATCGTGAGAAAACCGGCATGTTCTGAGAACTTTAAAGAGTTTGAAAGGCATGTGACATTCACCAATCCGCACTTGAACAGCGTGGTGAATTAAGGCCTAATCTCTCTCGCCTAGACAGAGTCCCTGTGTCCCAGCAGTGGGAACGTTAATAGGGTGATGATGATGATGATGAATATCTATTAGTTCCTAATATTTTAATAACATTGGACTACATCATGGTTATAAGATCTTCTCCATTGGATGAAGGTTTCAAATTGACTTAAAATTAAAAAATAAAGAACGTCACTATCCCATGTGACGCGAAAAATGTTGAATGCTTCAATCAGTGCACACGAACGTTGCTAATAACCAGAAACATCACGCGGAACGCAGCGCGGTGCGGCGCGCGCACTGACGCGGCAAATTTGAGGCTTCTACGTACATAATTGATTGAACGATTTAATTGTTACACTGACAGATGGAAAACGTTATATCAACCGATTTTCAGAATATTGATGCTATTATTTTCTACAAATGTTTAGCTATAGTGAGTCAAGGTGAAAGTTTTTTAAAGTCTGCACTAATCGCTAGTACACAAATACATTAAAAACACAAAAGCAAAATTAAAATTTAGATTATTATGTTTAAATATATTTTATTTATGGTGATTTATTTGAGTTTATCGTCTTCTGCGGCTTTTCTCTTCCACTCCTGTTCCTTTCCCAGTTTTAAAGACTAGATAATTTATACAGGATGGATTTTGGGGGACCATAAGGGCAGGTACTTTTACCGTTATAGTTATAAGAAGAAAGAAAGAAAGAGAACCATTTATTAGCACATCTAAACACAAAATACAATACAACAAAAAAAAACAACTAATAGGTTTGGTTTAAGCACTTAAAACACAAAAAAATAAAATAAAGAAAAACAATAATTTTGAGAGATGGGCAAAAAACCCCGCCTCAGCATAATGCAACCCCACACATTTACCCCACAATTTTATAAGATACTAGCTGTGCCCCGCGGTGTTACCCGCGTTATAATGGATTTTCCCGCGGAATGACGTTTTCCCGCGGTAAAAAGTAGCCTATGTTATTTTTCAGGCTCTAGAGATTCTTTGTACCAAATTTCATTTAAATCGGTTCAGTAGTTTTTACGTGAAAGAGTAACAAACATCCATACATCCATACTTACAAACTTTCGCCTTTATAATAAATAGTAGTAGGATATCAAATCAATTATTTCCATTGATTGACTTCACAAATCTTAGACAGGTCACAATCTGATTAAAGGAAACGATCTTAGAAGACTATGCATATTTTTTAAAAGATTATCTGAACTGAATTCACAGCTTTTAAAAAACAATTTTTACAGTCAGGTTAAAAAATAAAATTCAAAATCAAAATATTATGTAGTTCCTTCTCAAAATTCCACCCTGCATATTATATACAAGAATATTTCGATGTCCATTGCAACACAACATGTTCATTGTGACACGAGATCTCGGAAAAAGCTTGAATGCTTCAATCAAGCACACATCAATCTCGGCTAATAACCGACAGGAATAATTACGGCGTACAACGCTGCGGCGCGCGGCGCGGCGGAGCGCTGACGCGGCAAATTTGATCGCGCGGTTTCAGCTTACCGGGTACGTTTAGTTGGAAACTACAGGCTGATTTCAAAAACGAGATTTTTCAGTGTTTCTTTTCCTATTATAGTAATATCAACGGTAGAACAACGCTGTAATTTTTTTTGATAACTACAAAATTGTAATAACTGAGAAAGCTGTGTTGTTCTATTCGCTTCTCAATTCAGTATAAAACATTGAAGCGAACTGTCAAGACAATGTTATTTCCTCGATATTTATTTAGTTTTATTACAGATCGATTTTGAGGTGAGTTTTGACCATTTTCCCAAACTCTATTAAATTGTATCTTAAGTTATCTAAGATGATTTTTTGCCCTATTTTATTAAAGTAGGTACTCAAATAAATATTTATCTAGTTACTTGAATGTAAGCTACTGTTCTATTGTTGCTTCACATACTACGTAAAATATTACCAACCAGTTGATCAGACAGTCTGAAACGTTTATTTCTTAAAATATCTTCTTTTCTTAAATAATTTCAACAGGTACATAAAAAAATCATCACTGACAATCCATAAGACTTTTGATTTGAGAAATAAAATGTTTTAAACATGTTCTATGCAAACTCCCAAAGACAATAGACGCTGTAGCCCCCTGTACAAGTGCAGCGCCGGGCGCGATTCGCGCGCAAAGAACCGTGAAATTGCTATATTCGCCGATCCAATGAATAATTAATATTGTAACGTGCTGCCATATCTAGATTAACCAGATCGCATCTGCATGCATCAAATATGTGGGAACCTCCGGCTGTGGCTTAAGGGTAATGGATTGCTCGTATCAAATATACTTTTAAACTTTGGAATAATCGTATGGATATCCGATGGGGGCGGCTTAAGCTATTGGTAAGAATTTGAAACTTTTTCTAATATTCTTGGGATGTTTTTTTTAGTTACTTATTCTTTTAAAAGAGATTTTACGATTTTTGTTCCTAAAATGTGTGGACAACATTTATGTTTACATTTATATGTAGGTACAATTTATATTTTATCACACGACTTATCACTTCATTCCGATTTGAATATTTTAGGTAGGTACTTATGTTTTTTTATTGTCACCAATAAAAACATTATTACCCTTTGAAGATTTTCCAGTGATAAATAAATAACGCGATAAATGCTATCTATTCTAAGTGGATGTTGTTGGTAAACCGAAAACTATAGCGTGAATGGGCTAGTAGACTAGACTACTAACGCCATTTTGAAAAGTAGTGTTTTGAGTCAATTGATCACAGACGAAAATATTACAACTAAAAATAAAAATGCTTGTAAACAAAAAGTGTTGGAACCAGAACTCTATAAGATATTTAGTTTTTTATTTAAAATAATGTACCTATGTCACTTTTAATTTTTAAGAATGTTCTCCTTCTTCTTCATGACTGGCCGCAAAATCACGTTTTCTTTTTCAAAATGGCGGACTATTTATACCAAAATGTTTGACGCCTTTTAGCAATCACTAAACGGTATTCCAAAACATCGTATTTTTTAAAGTTTAAAAAATAAAAAGAACCCGTGTAAAGCAATTGATAGATAATGTTGCCCTGTTGAATAAACGCGGCCATAACTCACGCGTAATCTACGTGCGATTAATTCCGCGCTTACCTGCGATTTTTGCGACGGACTAATTAGTCAACCTTTTTGGGATTTGGATAAAGGATGTGCTTGTTCGTGTGAAATAGCATTAATAAACGATAGAAGATGTTTTTGTGGGCAAATTTTCATCGAAATGCGTTTGGTTTTGTTGAATTATTTAAATATATTATTACTTACTTACTATCCAGGCGCATCGACCCCGAAATGAGTCTTGGCCTCCAACACAATAGAACGCCAGCGGGCCCTGTCATAAAGCCGTGTTGGCTAAAGCCGTGTTGGCTAAGTGGGAGGACACTCGACTTTCATTCCGAAGGTCGTGGGTTCAAACCCCGCCACGCACCTCTGGATTTTTCTTCTTGAGAAATTTATGTGCGCTTTAAACACGAGCTTTAACGGTGAAGGCAAACATCGTGAGGAAACCGGCATGTTCTGATAACTTTAAAAGAGCTTGAAGGACATGTGACATTTACCAACCCGCACTTGGCCAGCGTGGTGAATTAAGGCCTAATCTCTCTCGTCAAGAGAGAAGTCCCTGTGTCCCAGCAGTGGGAACGTTAATAGGGTGATGATGATGGGCCCTGTCATGCGCCGCCTCCCTCCAGTCCGAAACTTGAAGTGACTGAAGATCTTTCTCCACTTCATCCTTCCACCTGTATCTGGGTCGACCGTGCGGCACACCCT
Source organism: Gymnoscelis rufifasciata (assembly GCA_929108375.1). Taxonomy (NCBI): domain Eukaryota; kingdom Metazoa; phylum Arthropoda; class Insecta; order Lepidoptera; family Geometridae; genus Gymnoscelis; species Gymnoscelis rufifasciata. The sequence goes on along the minus strand of OV815302.1, from coordinate 648,447 downwards.
CGAAGGCTCTCTTAGCAGCTCGATCCTCATCCATTCGCAAAACGTATTATTGTTTAATTGATCTTTGTTTTTATGTTTATTATTGTTATATTTTAAAGTTCTTACTGTACTTGAGATAATCAAGTCTGAGAATGTTCGTATAAATCCCCTGAGTGTTTTTGGAGGTTCTGTCTGTTCAAGTCCGTAAGTGGTAGGTAACCCTCTGAATCCGTTCACGTGACCTCCGGGTGGTGCTAAGAACAATCTCTGGTGGGAGGCTTCGGCCGCGGCTTGTCACCACCCTCCGGGCTGGGCCAGTGCGTGAAGCGATTATTTCGTGTTTCGTACTGTGGCCCGGAGAAGCCACCTTCCAGGTCTTCATGTCCCATCTTAGACCACATCGTCACTTAACATCAGGTGAGATTGTGGTCAAATGAAGACTTATCAATCATAAAAAAAAGAGTGTCATTAACCGATTAATTCTGTAACTTTCCGAGAAATTCTTATTAAATTCAAACAAAAGGTATACAACTTTTACCAAATATTGTTTCTCAAAACTAAGCAGAATCTTATCCCAACTTAATATAACCGAAGCAACATCAAAACAAGTAATTAACAGACAATGTTCTTACTCGGACATTAGGCTTTGATTGGAGTTGAGAATTTCATTAACTTAAGAATTGCTTAAGTTGAGATACTGGCTCGAGTTTCAATTGAATATCGGGAAATTACGGCGGGATACAGCTTAACTTTTAACTAGTTGTATCGGGTATTGTAATATAATTTATTGACAGAGCTTCATTTGGGAGGAGAAAATTTACAATATAAAACCCGAAACTGAAATCAGAATTGTTTAGAACTTATGACAATGTTTTATTTTAATCAATGAAATACATAAATAGGTTATATCATATTATCTATGTATTCATAAACTACTTAATACCTTTAGGGTACAAATTATATCCATTTACAAACTGGTGTTTGAATTAAATCGCATGATAAATTATTGTGATGTATCAAATAAAAATATATTACTAGCGACCCGGCCGGGGTGCAATATACTTTTAGAGATTACCTTCTACAACGTCACACTAAAACTCATAAACTGTGCCTCTTTATAATATAATTATAAATTACAATATAAGTATACGTTTAAGTGATACCAATAAAACTTTCCTTTGCTCAACATCTCCTGTAAGCTCCACAGTTTACCTTCACCAAAGGAATATAAAATTCACCTTTCAAGGTGAGAATCGCGAAAGCAATTTCATTCCATCCAAAAACTTATTTAAAGAGTTCAATGAAAGTCAACTAGCGCGAGGTGACAATATTATTTGAGCGGGAATGGGAGCCGCATTTATTAAAGAGAAACCCACCAACAAAGGGATCATATTGAATTGTAGGGAAGGACGGAGGTGGGAGAATTGCCTCAATGGAGATGGTATTGAATATGAATAAGGAATAAAATTAATTATTTGCAAAAGTGACACCAATATTACATACACGTTCACATCATTAATTTAGTTAGAGGTTCATCTTAGAATCACTTTCGGGTACTTAAAAGCACAGACATAATTGTAATATTATCTAAAACACCAAAGTCACAAAGGTATTTTATAGTACTCCTATTTAACAAACCACCCTGACTTCACAATGGTGCAAACTTTACATAAACCTTTATCCTAAACAACTATACTCTCTCTACTCTATCTATATTTCTGAAAACCGCTAGAAACCTGCTCAGTTGTTTTTGAGATTAAAAGCATATTTCACCATCTCCGAGGTAAACAAGTGAATAATCAAAATATAGAGTTATTATCGCTGTCACGTGTGAAAAAGCGAGATAGCTTTTTAAATAACTACCCATTTCGTAATTCATCTATTGTAGCATAAGAATAAAATTAGTTAAGTATAGGCTAGGTTTAGGTTTAGCATTAGATATTAGGTATCTATATATATTGATTAAGCCACGGTCCATAACACTTATAATTTTTTCTCTCCATCCACGATTGTCTGGAAGAAATAGCCTTTAGCAATAAGACCGCCCATTACGCATTCTAGGTTTAGTTTTAATTTCTTATTGTATTGTTTCTTTGTCTGGTGTCATCATTTCAGCCATTAGACGCCCACTGCTGGACATAAGCCTCCCTCAAAGAGGACTAATTATTCCGATCGGTCGCTACTGCATCTACCGTGAGCCAGCAAGTTTGACCAAGTCAGTTTGACCAGCAAGTTTGTCTGGTGTGAAATAAAGTATTTTCTATTCTATTATATTAACCATTGACATAACTATAACTAACTATTTTCTTTTTTACTCGGATTTTGTGAAATTAGCCCTTATCTTTATATATATAATTCTTCTGTGAGTGTGTATGTCACTGAACTCCTCCTAAACGGCAGGACCGATTTTGATGAAATTTGTTGTGTGTGTTTAAGTGGGTTCGAGAATGGTTTAGATTCACAATACGGTCAACTAGATATTGTTTTTTGAGACGTGGGACAGGACAAAGTCTGTCGGGTCGACTAGTATTGTATAAGATTTAACTGCCAAGTTATTATACCGCATCCCTCGTACAATATGTTTCGTGGCTCCCTGTAGGCTCGAAGGGCCGGAGGTGACACGCACAAAGAAGCCAACTTCTTTCATTGTAGATTAAATTCTTTGCTTCCTCGTCGTGGACCTCCGGGGAGGCGAGGGCAAACGGTACCACGATTCTGAACTTGTGATAACTTCTAGCTGTCTTTTTTTATATGAATTTTTATGGTCTAAAGACCTTTGTTTGACCATAGTCTCACGTGATGGTAAGTGCCAATGTGGACCTTAATGCACTATTTATTTTAACATACTCATTTCTTAACCCCCGACTCAAAAAGAGGGGTGTTATAAGTTTGACGTGGCTGTCTGTCTTTGGCATCTGTCATTTAAATTTTAATGGTTGAAGATTTCAATTTAGTTGTTTATCTGTAGGTGAATAAACTGCAAGTGTTCTCAAACATGCTTAATGAAAACCGATTGAGCTGTTTAAAAGGTATGGGGGTTGAAAGTGGGGAAGAATAACCGAATGACTCCAATTCTCGAGTGGGATCTCAAATGGAAGCTAATTGCGGGCATATTAGAAAATTATATGATTTTTTTTTCTTTTAAGAGAACTAAGGTAGGTATATTATGTAATCTGTGACTAAGGTTTTGAAATCAGAGTGTTTTTAAAATCTTAAATTTAGTTTATTAGTTTTATCAGGAGAGAAAGCAGTAGAAAGCGTATTCCAAACCTAATTTTGTAAGTCACACTTCACGTCGTTAGCAAAATTCAAATTTAATTTGACTCGGTTCAAATATATTTTTTAACCCCCGACCAAAAAAGAGGGGTGTTATAAGTTTGACGTGTCTGTCTGTCTGTCTGTCTGTCTGTCTGTCTGTCTGTCTGTCTGTCTGTCTGTCTGTCTGTCTGTGTCACCATAGCTCCCGAACGGATGGAGCGATTTCAATTTAGTTTTTTTTGTATGAAAGGTGAGTCTTGCGCGAGTGTTCTTAGACATATTTCATGAAAATCGGTTGGGCCGTTTAAAAGTTATGGGGGTGAGAGTGGGGAAGCAAAACCGAAAAACTGCAAATATACTAGTGTGGGGTATCAAATGAAAACGCATCGCGTCCACATTACATAATATTATGTTGTTTTACATTGAAGGAAATTAAGGCATTGGAATCGGGGGTTTTTCTTAAATTTTAAATTTAGATTTATTCATATTTTGGCAGAATCTTTTTTTTTTTCTTAAGAGTAATGGTAGGTATAGTATACTTTCTGTCTTAAAAGTACTAGACCAATGTTCTGTTGTAATAAATACATTTATAAATAAGACAAATTAAACATTAACGGACTTTTAACACAGCAGAATCTTTCCTCAAAATTCCTACTAGTGACTATGACGTTTGGATTCCAGCAATTAAAAAAAATGTGTTGACGGCCATAGTCAAGTTAAAGTCAATTCTTTTATTTCCTTAGAAGCTGGGCTTACATGGACAGGTCAGCTTAAAACTAATAAAATGAAATTGTGTACACAAAAATGTATCAAGGAAATATCATTGTCTTGACAGTTCGCTTCAATGTTAATAAAATAGAAATACATAGGTAATATTAATATTAAAAAACAATTAAAGAATCTCACTAGCCATATTATTATTATTAAAAAAAACTTTCCTTTTATACATATTTAAATTTAATGATAAATATTGAATATGTAATAAGTTTGTTACCTACTTACTATACTAGTCTAAGACTACTTTTGTATCAGTTGTAATGTCCCAACGGGGCTCATGTCAGGGTATATAATAAAACTTAACACCATTTGTAACCACATGAATCAACGAATAAATGAATATGAATATAAATGTCAATACTGAGTTGAGAAGCGAATAGAACAACACAGCTTTATCACATCTTAGTGATCGGACGCCATCGCAATAAAAGAAGGAGAAAAAGTGTTGCCAGCCTCGCTCACCCTCTGCTCCTTCTATCACCTGCCCGTCCCTTAATACTGCGGATTTAATACATATTTCATTGCAATATTCCACAAAGTAATACTGCCTTTATCTTCCGCCACTTGTTTGTCAAATGGTTTATTAACGTTTTCTTTGAAACTCCTTTTCCTTTTTATGAGTTTCTTTGAATGGAATTTAGGATATCCTGACGCTTGGGGTCACGGGGATTGAATTATTAGGTCAGAGGTTAATCTGAAAATAGTGATGTCATCCAAGCAGTCTGAAAACCAGCGTTGCTTCGATCCCTCTCTCGGAGAGCGGAGTGGCATTAGGCTGAGACTGCTCCTTTTTTAACCCCCGACCAAAAAAGAGGGGTGTCATAAGTTTGACGTGTCTGTCTGTCTGTGTGTCTGTCTGTCTGTGGCACCATATCTCCCGAACGGATGGAGCGATTTCAATTTAGTTTTTTTTTGTATAATAGGTGAGTCTGGCGCAAGTGTTCTTAAACATGTTTCTTGAAAATCGGTTGTGCCGTTTAATAGTTATGGGGGTGAGAGTGAGTAAGGAAAATCGAAAATCAGCAAATATACTAGTGTGGGGTATCAAATGAAATCGCATCGCGTCCACATTACATAATATTATGTTGTTTTACGTTTAAGGAAATTAAGACATTGGAATCGGGGGTTTTTCTTAAATTTTAAATTTAGATTTATTGGTACATGGCAGCACAGCCTGCCAGCTAATTATCTGTTTGTGGTTTTTATGTTAATTTTCTTGTGTCTGTATGTTTATGCTGGATAATGTGCTGTTGTTTGTTAATGTACCAAAATAAATGTTTTTTTTAATTTCATTTACCAACTGCGTTCTATACGCGCTTATACGCATCTAATAAAATGTATTACAAGTTAACATTTTTTGTTTTATTTTTTTGTTACTAAGTGCTTTTAACCGTCTTCAACGAAAAAAGGAGATTTTCAATTCGACGTATAATTTACCAAAGGTCTTCTTTTCGTTCCAAAGTCAAAGTCAAAATGTTTATCATGCTTATCAGCACACATAATATGGACAGTTGCGAAAATATGCCAAAATGAAAACATTAAAAACTTTAAAAGGTTTTACTTCAATAGTAAATATCGTAAAAGCCATTTATTAATTAAAACACCTTATTGTTTATTTCACGTCCCACCCCAACAACACCTGTTTCAACCCGAATTAAAGTTATCAATTCCCGAACAGCCAGACAGCCATAATAACTTCACGCGAGTATGTTCGTATCTGCTCAGTGTTCGTTATTAGTGAGAGGCGATAAATTAACAGACAAACAAACTTTCCGCAGATAATTACGACACTGAGGGTGTCCGTTCACTTGTACTTTCATTATTCTCGGGGTTAGTGTCCATAGATATACGGTTTTTGACGTACGAATAATTTCAGGTAAATAAAAAAAAGCATTAATTCCCAAACGGATTAGCAAATTTAAGCGACAATAGGTATTTAAAACATAATATCAGTTTGGGCCGACTTTTGGAATAGAGATCGCGAATCGAGAAGCGCAGCGCAGCACGTCTAAATTGTTGGACCGTTTTCACAGTGGATGCAGACCGCATCTAACCAAAATAACTGTCTTAAAGTCTTAGTTACAAGCATGTAAGTGCTTGTATGATTGTATCTAATATGACGTCCAACTGCTGATATTATGATAATTATGAAATAAAGTGTTTGCTGAATAATTCACTCATCGTGCGGGTACATTAATGGGCGAAGATCATCGTGCACGGGAAGACAAGATACTGAAGTGACGTAATGGTAGCCACGCCCACGCCAAACATCGTCTTTGCCCGAATACGTTGAAACGATGTACCCGGCCACAGACATCGCGTTGATACGAATATTAGCTAGGCCGCTAATGTCGCCGCACCATCACTGATGTATAGCACTGTCCATGTATGCTCTGTGCTTCTAAGGAAATAAACGTTTTGACTTTGACTATGTGCTTATTTCTAAGCCAGTGAAGCTAGCATTGGGATTTTAATACATAATGCAGTGATAATATCCAAAATTTGTTTAAAAAGTATAATTAACAATGGAAACAGTTCCAAAACTCTCGACTGACTACATAAAGTCGCACGTGGCGGTAATGACTGTAGCGAACTGTTTGATTTAAACTCGCAACAATTGTGTGTACGACCCCCTTCACCCCTCCGTACCCCTTACCTCACCCCCACCCCCAAACTTCTAATGGATGATCTTTGTCTATTGATAAGATGTTCGTAAGTAATTGGGGGCAAGTCAATTTTGATATTAAGAAATTAAGGAAACCAAAGTTTGTTTTTGTTTGGAGAGACGATAAGGAGTTTTGGGCGTTTTCCGATAAGCGTTCGGGCTTGGGGGGCTATCATTATCATTATCTAGTATAAAACTATATTGTAGCAGCGCTTTTTGGTGCTGCGCGCGTTGTAATGGATCTTGAGAAAGTTTTCCTACGGAAAATCTACAATACACAAGTCATCCTTAATACAAGCAACGCTCTGTGTAAAACACGAAGGTACATTCTTTTTAATGCACACCTGCAATATGGTTTTTAATGCATAGGTTCGAGACCGCTGTCGTCACCACTGACAACAAATGGGTTTTTTATCGTTTGTTGCCAGTGGGAACGGAGTGGGCGGTTACAACTGGGAACATGCCGGCTGAGAATAACTAAATGATTCAAAAGATTTAAAGTAGAACTGATTTACTTTAAATTGAAACTTTCAATCAACTAAAGCGTTTAAAGAACCCTCTGCTTCTCAATTCAAACTATTCTACGTTACAAACTGTCTATTCAAACCAACTTCTTCTTTAATAGAAAGCCATTTTCAAAGCATTTCTAGTAACCAAGCTCTCAGTAAACACCAAACAGTCGCTATAAACTGCAGTCTCTTATGCAAACCTCCAAAGTTTCAAATCTGAAAGTTCCCGGATTCCTATTACCATTTCGGTGCCACTGCTCGTTAAGCGCGATGTATTATTATTTCAGCGATAACGCCAGGTCTAGCTAGTCTAGTGTACCTGAGTCTAGACCTGAGTAGAACCTAGGTCCATGCCTACGGAACGCCTGTAATCAGCCATTCCTATGCTAATTTCAGCTGAGCCAAACTATGGCTTTATGGGGATGGTGGAGTCGCGTTGAGGTGTTTTGTGTTTGGTTCTGAAATAAATTTATATTAATATACATTTATTTATTTATTTATTAAATATCTTAGGAAAACTTACAGCTAAGATAGTAAAAACAAATATCTGCACATATGTAGGTGCACACTGAAGGCCAATTAAAAGTTTTTACATATAGAAAATAAATAATTAGTATACAATAAAAAGAATATGAACAACATACAAACATTACATTAAATATATATTATACAAACAAAACAAAAATATTGGATAACAGTGTGTGGTACCTAATCTGTGGTGGTACTCACGGAAAAACGTATCACTAAGAACTTTTTTAAGCTTTACTGATATATTGAAAATATCAATGTCAACATCCGCACTTACAAAGGAATTAAATAAGTTACTTGCACGAATGAAAAATACATTCTGTCTGTAATCCGTTCGGACAAAAGAGACATGCCGTTGCCCTTTTACTGCTGTAGCACACACGTACCTGCTCACTCTGTGTTTTTATATATACATATAAATGTTTCGTAGTTTAAAAATGTATGTTGATTCTGGGTCTGTATTATTTTTGTGTGAGTTTCTGTAGTAAATAAAATTATGTCTATGTCTATGTCTACATGCAACAAGCAAGGTCTCCTCAATGCACTTAATATTAGGTCCTTACATATGAAATTGGCGTTTTGTATGGGAGGAACAAAAAGTCGAATATTTTTTAATATAACATATTTAATTAATCAAAGTATGAACCATTATTTTCTATGCACTTTTGCCATCTTATAGGTAGTTCATTGATCCCTTTACTAAAAAAACCAGTCGGACGGGAATCAATAAAATCTTTGAAGGCGATTTGGACTGCCCCATCGGAGTTGAATTTTTTCCCTTGCAAGAAGTTATCCAAATTTCGAAAAAAATGGTAATCTGTTGGAGCAAGGTCCGGGGAGTACGGAGGATGTCTTAGACTTTCCAATTGAAGCTCTTCTAATTTAGTAGCCGTCTGTTGCGCAGTGTGTGGTCTAGCGTTGTCGTGAAGCAGCAGTGGCGTGGAGCGATTGACCAGCCTAGGTTGTTTAGCCGCTAGCTTTTCCATCATGGTTTGCAATTGCTGACAATAGACATCAGCCGTAATAGTCTGGCCAGATTTGAGAAAACTGTAATGAACAATACCGGCACTAGTCCACCAAACGCTTACAAGTAACTTTTTTGGGGTTAATTTTCGCTTGGGGCAGGATTTGGCTGGCTGGCCAGGATCCAACCATTGCGCTGAGCGCTTCCGATTATCGTAAAGAACCCATTTTTCATCACAGGTAATGATTCGGTTTAAAATACCTTCATTATTGTGCCGGTTTAGTAATGTAACGCAGCAGTCGACGCGCGTTTGCCGGTTTGCTTCAGTCAATTCGTGAGGTACCCACCTTTCAAGCTTTTTAATCTTCCCAATTTGCTTCAAGTGAATTAAAACAGTTTTATCACTAACACCGCAGCCTGCAGCTAACTCGGACGTGGTTTGCGATGGATCCGCTTCCACAATAGCCTTCAACTCTTCATTATCAACTTGAGTCTCAGGCCGTCCACGGGGCTTGTTCTGCAAGTCGAAATTTCCAGAACGAAAACGTTGGAACCAAAAACGAACTGTGTTTTCTTTTGCAACACGACCGCCATACACATCATTCACCCTTCGAGTTGTTTCCGCAGCACTAGTGCCACGGCGGAACTCGTACTCGTAAATAATGCGATATTTTAAGTTTTCCATTTTGTAAAATGAGTGACGCAAACAGAAAAAAACAGAAGAAAAAAAACAAATGAATGACGATCATCGAAGCACAAATACATGAGTCTATAGCTGTACAAATTTGAATTTGGAATTCCTTACCAAAGAGGAGAAATTTGTGATTAAAGTGGCCAGTACGAAAAACGCCAATTTCATATCGTCGTTCGGCATTCAATACCGCGAACGCGACATTTTTGGCGAAAACCTTTTTTTGTTTTTATTTGATTCTATGCGTTCAAATACACAATCCTACATTAAAATTTCGGCCTAAAGTGGCCCCGATCTTATGTTATCCAGTCTTGTCGAAACCGCAAACGTATTTTAGCGCCAAAAAATCCGCGAATGTGATAGTTCCTTAGGGCCACCATTCCACTTTGAAGTGCAACACGTGACGCTGTGATTTCTGGGTAAGTTTTTTTTATTGTAACTAACGTTTTCCTCGTGTTTTCTTTGCAAAAAATATTGTAAAATATGTAGTTAGTTAAATTAGCCTTATGTGTTAGCCTATTTCTTAATATACTTTGAAATAAAACTATTTCAAAGATAAGTTGTCGTATTCGCGGTTTTGAGTTTTCGGCATTTGTTGCAGGTTCGCGGTGATACCTAAGCATTTTAGTCCTAAAATGCTTCTGTCTAGGGATTTTAGTAAACTTATAGCTTAATTTGGATAATAATTATAAAAAGTGGTTATTTTTTACAGCACGATGGAAGACTCATCCGACAATGAAAATTTTCTAAAGGACATGAGGTAACACAATAATAGAAAAAATTTAAAAGAAATAGCTTTCGCTGAACATTTTATCTTCAATACCATCATGCACATCAAAAAGTCGCAAAATCGATGCTCAGTCACAGCCTGGAAGTTTCGGCTCAGCTTTCCTGTACGGACTTAGGGTTTCAGCCACAGTATAATTGAGACGTTACTCAAATCGAACAGTAGTAGTCTGTGATCACTCCACTGTCAGTCCAACTTCTACTAAACACTCGGGATCGCACTAAAATAGAGCCTCAGACACAGCCTGCATACTTGGAAGTTCTGGAACTCTCGCCTCACTCCTCCACATGTCACGCTGAATTTTGGTGAAACTCCAACAGAGCTGAAGACTCAGGTGACTCCACTGTCAGTCCAACTTCTACATACCGATACGAATCGACCTGAAATAGAGCCTCAGTCACAGCCTATATATACCTGAAACTCTCCCCTCACTCCTCCACATGTCATCAGCCTGAGCTGAGTTTTGGTAACACTCTAACAGAGCTGCAGCCTCAGAACACTTCATTCGCAATCGAATTTCTACCTATCACTCCAAATTGCCCAGAAATAGAGCCTCTGCCTCTTCAAGATGAAGCAACTAATGCACAAACAAATACTCCCATCTCAGCCGGTAGTTTCTTCTTCTGCAGATTTAACCAGATTATTAGAAACATCTTCATCCGAACTTCGTCGTGGCCGAAAAAGAGACATTGAGGAGGTACAAAGAATGCATGGCGAATCCTTTTTAGGATTTCAAAAAGAGGAAGAGAAGTGGATTCATGATATTGAAAGATGTTAAAGAGAGCTAGGACTGCGGTGAACATCAGATGCATGCTTTAAAGGAGGACTCTACTGCCGCGATATAACAGAATAAGCTAGGAAGAAACATTTTGATAGTTTTTGGACTGAAATGGATTGGACCAGCAAAAAAGTATTTATCAAATCTATGGTTGATGTCAAGTCACCAAAACGGGGAAAAGATGATAATTCTTCCAAAAACTCAAGAAAAAATGTGACTAAGACATACCACTCATTATAATTTACCTATTAATCTTTTTACTACAAACATTTTATTCATTTATATTTGATACTAATGGATCTTTAAAGTTATTTGAAAAAATACCTTTTGATTATTATTTTTTGTAAGATTTTTATAAATTCTATAAAAACAGTTAAATACTTATGATTATTAGTTAAGTATATAATATATTCTTAAAATTCTAGAACAAAACCGCCAATACGATAAGATTTTACCAAAAATAGTTGGTAAAAACCGCGAACGTGAATTTATCTAGCAAATACTACAATTAAATTGAAAAAACATGTATTTATGCGTCTTAACAAACTAGTGTAGCTTAAAATACTTTATTTTAAAAGAATTTTAGGCGTAAAGAATCATTCACACGTTTTTTTCGTCTCCTGTAAATTTTGTTGAATGTCTCATTCGCGGTATTGACTGCCGAACGACGATATGTAAGGACCTAATATAATATTACATAAAATATATTGTGAAATCTGTGGTATGACTTAATTGATTTCTATTGTGAATTCGATTTTTTACACGATGAATATTTTGCTACGTTCTAAGTCGTTGACCCTAACAGCTTCTTCAAACGGATGCAAATGCAATATCCTTCTCAAGAATGCCTTCTCACCCAATGTTGTCAGCGTCCATAGAAGTAAGTGAATTTTCCTCTTTATGTCGCTACTGAAGTACCTTTGATCACAGTCCCACGACATACGATTGTCTTAAAAACTCTGTAACGATTCGGATGTGATGAGTTTGAGGCGTTGATTCTGAGATTTGAAGTCACTGACACCATTGACAAAATCCTTTTTTATTTATATGTGGATTTATCCAACAAGAAAGAGAAACAGTGATTTGGTTTCTATAATAATGATTACGTAATAGTGCAACAGTTACTAACACAGTTTTACCTACTAACCCACATTCTATATTTTGCAAACTCAGCTGCACAGCATGTTTATATTTATTACTTACCTAGGTTATTTAAATTAGTCACAATTTTAAATGTTTTTATACCCATAGTTGTAAGTGAATTTTGTTAATATTTGAATATAATTTATTATTATTATCTTATAATCTAATATCTTATATATAAAATTCTCGTGTCACGGTGTTTGTAATCTAACTCCTTCGGAAAGGATCGACCGATTTTCTTAATTCGATTCGGAAGTGTTGGTTATAAATGAGATAGCATAAAAAATTAAAACTCCTTAGATTTTATAAGGCGCGCAAAGTCGAGTCCTTTTACAATTTCGCTTCTGTCTGGTGTGTGATTGCAGATTCGCTTTGATTAGATTCTTATGAGTTTTCTGGAGGGCTGAAATAAAGATCGCGAGGGGCCATGAAAAAGTGATACTTTTAGCTTATATATTTTAATATTTAACTTTTAAAACTGAAAGTCAGCAACTGGTTATTGACTGCGCTTTTTACAAGAGATAAAAAATAATGGGTGGTGTAATATCATAAGAGTTATCTATCGTAGCCCAATTGTACCAACGTCATTCGGTCAAACATCTGCAGGTTCAGCTTAGTGAGGTTCCAGATATCATCATCACCCTATACATTCCCACTGCTGGGATACAGGGACTTCTCTCTTGACTAGAGAGATTTGATTTTGGGGTTAGATATAAGTTTATAGAATTTAAACCCTTGACTGGAAGATTGGCTGTTGACAGCAAAATAGCAAATCACAGACGCCATTGCCAAAGAAACTTAAACATTGAAGAAGTGAACTGTAGCCACATATTTTTGAAACATTTAAGAAATAATGCAGTTAGTTGACACTGAGGTATTTATTTTGGCTTCTGCTGCGCTTCTAATGAAGCCTTGGCAAGTTTAAATTTTTGGTGTACGTTTACGTGAGTCGGGTTGTATGATGCGGAACTGTGTCGCTCTTGTATGTACTGTGGAATATAAACAGGCATGTAATCTGGTTTACTGTGGCTTGGATCGAGGGGCGAGTTTATCTCGGTACTTAAAAATTATAAGTTGGTACAAAGCTACACGATTGGTGACCTATATTTTGGACTTGTTATTCGAAGTTACTAAACTTACAAATACCTACCTATATGCAAAAGATGTAATGTTTTAGATTGTAATGCTAGATGGAACGAACCAATGTTAATATATTTTTTTTATTTATCGCGGAATTATCATGTTTGGACGGCAGGGAGTTACGATATTTCCTTCAAATACTCCTTCAAATTCATTCACACATTCATTCACAAAACAGTAGTCTGTGAAGTGAACCCTTTGTCTTTTTTTAACCGATTTTAGCTTCAAGTTTTAGAACTTTAAGTTCAAAAGTAACTTGAACAAACATCAATCTCCAATACAAACAAGATAGCGAATTTGACAAAGTGATAGATCACAGTTCAGCCAAACATTTCTATGAACAGACGACGGTAGGCGACGCAAAGGAACAAGGCAAATATTGACGTTCTGTAGTCGGCGATAAGGGCTGTTATTGGAAGGGCACACGGCAATCACATCGGACAGAGGGTCAGAAGATGAATAGATGGTGTAGAAAGGACAATTCGTAAAAATACATTAAACTAGAATTCATAATATAACAACCATTTAGTTTTTTGTTAAATGTGAAAGAAATTTAAAAAATCATAAAGACGTATTTCCGCTTACATGGTAAATACTTAGATCAAATTAATAAATGAAATAGGTTATTATTTACCGGTTTCAAAAGTTGTTTCTGTGTTGGATAGTCTCATTTCGGTCGCAAATTTATAAGACCGATTTGTTTGTAAGTCTGAAATAAAACTAAATCCTACCAACATTAAAACACGTTTATGAAATCAAAAACTTTAAAAACATGCATTTAATTGAGCAGTTTCTCTTCCAAAAGTATTTTATAGGTTAATATAAAAAATATATTTACGATCACAAAAATGGATGGAAAGTCAAACTAGGACTACAGATGTAAATAAAATGCTGTAGTTGGCAGCCTTATCGCATGTCCAGGTACCGCGCCGCTATAGGCATTTATTTCAAAGTCTCAGCCGAGTTGGAGCACTGTATAGATCATTTTACCTTTTTTAGGTTTTTATTTCAAATGTATCATGGCTCCGCGCCGGGCTGCATAATATACTTCTTGAATAACTTTATTTTTGAAAACGGCATTAAACTCCTTTGGTGGGTAATAAATCTAAACGAAAATACAGCGGACTCATTGAATAGAATAGAATAGAAATAGTTTTATTTACGTCATTAACACACAATACAATTACAATTAAAATTAACATAAAAGCTTTAACATAAATAGTATAGTAAAAATATTTAAACGTAAATCGGTTTCCACACAGCATAATGCTGTATTGAAAACTATGTAAAGATTCAAACATCATTTATTTCACAAAATGGTGGACCAGTGTCCTTTCTGTGAAGTCGTGAATCTTTGCGCGTGGGCCGGTTGGTCAACTATTTGCATTGGTAATTCATATTAACGTTATTGTCAGCCTCCGTTTGATTCAGACGGCTAATTCTATTTTCTTATTGATTTTTGATATCAAACAGAACTTTTAGGGCAACTGTCCAAACTCAAATTGGATTAGACAATCTAATTTAGTATTAAGTGGACAGGGCGGACGTGTTATTGTTTAGAACTTTTGGATAATATTTTTGGTCGAAATACAAGCTAGAATTATTTTACATTGCTTAAATCATTTTTGAAGTTATTATTTTAGGCTTCCATTATGTGATGCGTCTCATTATTTTTCTACGCTAATGTTTATAAATATCTACTTATAAAGAATAAAGTATATTTGAACTACTCATAACATACTTCATACCTCAACCTCTATACTAAAATCAACATAACTTGTACCTTGACCCAAAACTATTACGTCTGAAAATTTCACTATAATTAGTGAGCATATCCCATTGGGTGATGCATCAATAGCGCAACTTTTAAGTATTCTTTTTTCATCGTCACCCTATTAACGTTCCCACTGCTGGGATACCGGGACTTCTCTCTTGGCGAGAGAGACTAGGCCTTAATTCACCACGCTGGCAAAGTGCGGGTTGGGTGAATGTCACATGTCCTTCAAACTCTTTAAAGTTATCAGAACATGCCGGTTTCCTCACGATGTTTGCCTTCACCGTTAAAGCACGTGTTTAAAGCGCACATCAATTTCTCAAGAAGAAAAATCTAAAAGTGCGTGGCGGGGTTTGAACACACAACCTTCGTAATGAAAGTCGAGTGTTCTCCTACTTAGCCAACATGGCTTTTTCAGTATTCGTAGCGCTTATTAAAGTTTTTACTAATCTAAGCCTCTTGTAATATACAAACATTGAAAATAACGTTGTTTTTTACCTTCCAATCAAGTTTATTAAATAATTCTCAATCAGTTAATTGAAGGAAGCCGGTTCTTTGATCAGTCTCGTTTGCCGATGGGTTTGACCACAAAGGGGAGACTTTCAATGGATTACGTAAATGCATAAAGAAAAGAAAAAAAAGGCTTTTAACCAGCGTTTTACATTCAGGTATAACATCATAATGAGTGGAGTATTTTGTAAATCTCAAAGAAGAATAAGTATATTTTTTTAATTATTTATTCTAAAAAAATACATGTTGAGTTAAACACTAATAAAGCAACAATAAAACCACTAAGATTTGCTATTATGAAAACTCAGACGCAAGTTCTCACTAACCTATCTAGCTACACAAAGATTATAACCAGAGATGTAATAGAAAAGCTGTGTTTTTGATGCACTTATTGATATAACACCTTAGATAATGAAAGTGAACAATCATGGCAATCTAATTACCATGGTTTATTTTACTATTATGAATATTGGCTATCTGCCACTAACCATGATCAAACTTAAAACATCGACTTTCGATCGACGCATCAACTATGGTAGGTATCTATAATCGGTTACAATAAATGTCACAATTTGACCTTACGCGGACCTTCGTCCACCCATGATCGCATAATTAAATTAATAATAATAAAACATTTAAATTCCTTTTCATTCAATTTCAAAGAAATATTAAAAATGAATTTAAATCACAGTATATTAAAGACACCGGCGGTGGACGCAGCCGGTCTCAGGAGAGGTCTGTCGCGACGAGATAGCCTCCTTGCTCGTACACTGCATGTCGTAATTATAGTTCCAGATACCTACCCTTAGTACGGGGCTCATGATTAATAATGCATTCAATAATTGTAGGAGATAGATTCAAAATGCGGATTTATAAGAAACACGTATAACATCGAGTGAACCGCGTGGTGCGAGGGTTCAAGCCCTACATTAATAGAAACGTCCATATCTGTTGAAGGCCATTTATTTTATTCACTGTGGGAACAGAGCTCTATAATTATGTCTTTTGTTTTTCTTTTTATGTCTTTTTTTATGTATGTATTTACAAAAAAAAAGTATCTATGAGGTATATCAGTCACCTAATACCCATAGCACAAGCTCTGCTTAGTTTGGGCGTAGTAATTTATTATTCTATGGTATTACCGTGAAATTTACGATAAACGATTCTCCATAATCAAGCAAGCTCATCGTGTCTAGCAGAAAAAAACTTTTGGCGCAAAAAAGTAACGTCTAAACATTTGATAATTTTATTTATACCGCCAGTTGAGACAGTTTATTTAGAAGATCCAGCGATGTGAAGTGAGTTTCATTAGATCTCTCATATTTCGCGATGTTATCGCAATAATAGGGGTCGGCTATTCCAAGCCATTGTTTATTTGTCGTTTGGTTCCCCCCCGACTCAAATGAAAATGTACGGTGCTGAATCACGCTGTATGGCTGTAATATGAACAAAAATAATCCAAGTAGGTACAGCAAGAATAATAAGTTGTAGGCGGCAATACTTAATACATTATTACGTTTAAACCGACTGATTTTCTATGTTGGAATTGATAATAGACCGTGTGGAAGATTCTCCGACCGAATTTGGTAGGTATCATCGAAAGAGCAGCCGTTTCGACAGGCTATGCCGGTGGTCGCTTCCAATAGCATTCCAGACGGTGGGAACCGATCATGAATAAGAAAAAAATTATCATATACTTGACCATTGATATTTTGTTTTTGGAGGTTTCGTCTGTTCACGTCCGTAAGTGGTAACTCTCTGAATCCTACACGTGACCTCCGTGTGGTGCTAAGAACAATCTCTGGTGGTGGGCTTCGGCCGCGGCTTTTCACCACCCTCCGGGCTGGGCCAGTGCGGGAAACGATTTTTTCGTGTTTCGTAATGTTCCGGAGAGGCCATCTTCTAGGCCTTCATGCTCAATCTTAGACCACATCGTCACTTTACATCAGGTGAGATTGTGGTCAAATGAAGGCTTATCAAGCAAAAAAAAAACTTAAAATAAAAATAACGAACTCCATGGCTAGGTGAAATATTACGGAAATAATTCTATTAAATATGGACGCGATGACGTCATATTGAGCTGTTAGTTTGTGGTCAGCTTCGATCATGTAGCAAGCCTATTACAGCACTTTTTCAGAGCGCATTTGAAAAAGACAACCAAGACAAAGACAACAACTCACGTAATCAGATAATGAGCAAAGCAAGTCCTTGTCACAACCTACTAAAAATGCATTTAAAACGTAGCAAAATTTCCATTTGACAGACTACTTTCGGCAAACGATCCAATCCATCTTACCCGAACTGAATTGGTAACTTTCGCATTCGCCCCGGGCATATCCCCTCCATTAAAATAAAGAAACCGATATAAAATTAAGTCAACAAGTCCCTTCCAAAGTTATTCATAGAAAAGGTGCAAAGAAGGTGGGAAGGGAAACTTGAATAAGTTCATGAATTGGAGATGTAATTTCTGAGGATACAATTGGTTCGGAATCACCATTATTAGGATTGACGACGCGCTTTGGACAAACTTATTTGTGGGATGTTCGCCGTTTTTTTCTAAGAGGATTCAGCGCATTGTGTGTATTTTATCATTTCTACCCTTGTTTCCTCTTCGGTATAAATTGAACTCATAAGTGAGGTGTTTTTTTAAACGTAATGGTTTAAGATGGCTGCTAAGCAGATTCGACGAGTCAATTATATTAACAAAGAAAATATAAATCACAAGGTTTTAGAGGCGACACCTCTATATATAAATTTGGAGCGTCATTTAGCCCACAAAACAATACCAATAATATAGATAAATCTAAATTTAAAATTTAAGAAAAAACCCCGAATGTGCACGCGATGCGCTTTCATTTGATACTCCACTCGAGTATATTTGCAGATTTTCGGTTTCCCTTCCACACTCTCACCCCATAACTTTTAACGGCACAACCGATTTTCATGAAACATGTTTAAGAATTATTATTACTGATTATAGAATATTCGCGCCAAACTCACCCTCACCTTCATACAAAAAATAAATTGAAACGCACCATTCGTTCGGAAGATATGATGTCTCGGACAGACACACAGACATACAGCCCGCTTTTTTGGTCGGGGTTAAAAAATAAATGTCAATACCAACATAACGGTATTACATATTACAAAAATTGCTTCGACCACAGAGACAAATTTTGAAGAACCATAAATTTTAATTTTGCTTAGTTGCGTAATGCTGTTTATTACTGTCACCTGTCAAGAGTGTAACCGACGAAGAAGAGAAGAATATTAAAAAGCTGATAATAAAGTTTGTTTGTTTGAACGCTCTTATTTCATGTCTCATTTGATTAATTATTTCACTGTTAGATAGGTAGGTACTTTTTACCGTTCAAAATTTCGGTGTTCTAGCAGAAAATCCAAAAACACGCGAAACGACGTGGCGTGCAAAGTTAGTGATATTATTGCGCACACAATTATAAGACAAACATAACAATAATATTCTTAACACTATGCGACAATTGGCGGTCTTATCGCATATATATATATATATATCATCATCATCATCACCCTATTAACGTTCCCACTGCTGGGACACAGGGCCTTCTCTATTGACGAGAGAGATTAGGCCTTAATTCACCACGCTGGCCAAGTGCCGGTTGGTGAATGTCACATGTCCTTCAAACTCTTTTAAAGTTCTCAGAACATGCCGGTTTCCTCACGATGTTTGCCTTCACCGTTAAAGCACGTGTTTAAGGCGCACATAAATTTCTCAAGAAGAAAAATCTAGAGGTGCGTGGCGGGGTTTGCACCCACGGCCTTCGGAATGAAAGTCGAGTGTCCTCCCACTTAGCCAACACGGCTTATATATATATATATAGATCTATATTAGAGATCGTGTTATATTCTCACGGGCGATCAATCTCTATAGAAACATTTGATCGATATCACATCTCTGTCTACTCCCAACTACCTCTTCTAAAGTTTTCCCTATGATATTGCAAACCTATCAGCGCGTCGTTTGTCAAAGCCGAAGTTAAGCTATTAACCGACCTATCCGCGTAACTTAAAACTTAACTCTCACTTACCCTGACGTGATCGTAATTGATGCGCTTCTGCTTAATTAATACTTAGAAATTATGGTGATTAGCTTCGGAACTTTCCAATCTTTTTAGTTATAAGGGTATATTTTATCTCGATTTTAAGGTGATGGTTTCTTCAGCTGGGTGGGGTTCGCAACTTGCATTGTTTTATTTATTTTAAGAAGTTTTATTAATTTTATACTTTTAGTTTAATTAACTTTAAGTTGACGTGTCCATGTATGCCATGTGCTTCTGATGAAATATACGTTTTGACTTTGATTTTGAAACTATCTATAAATTATTATAAAAGTTGGTACAAAATTATATTTTTTTTTCTGTAATGCAATAATTTACGAGCCATTGATTGAAATTTGATGAAATTAAGAAAGTTATAGAATTTTTAAGTTAGTTGACAAAATCGGTTAATTTTTCTTCAAAATATTTACAATTACGTGCAAAAGTGTATTTACCTAAGTCCTTCGCATAAAATACATACATTTCCGGTAGGTAACCGAATTACTGTTGCATTCCGAATATCAGACATCTTATATCCCAAGACGAGCGGTTTCGAAACCGGCCATTTGCATTAAAAATACCAAAATAAATAAGATGCGCCCTTTTCACAGAAACTTGAGAACGTAGAGTATGTCAGAATTTTTTTGGATATCAAGTGGTCACGATATTGCTTCATTGTTTTTCATAACAACAACATTTATTTTATAAAGAGTTTATAAATTAAATCGATCTTAATTTAATTATTTATAAACTTTGGAATTAATTTGATAGACAGTATGTAAAGTATTGCTCAGAATAACATGCTATTTCTTTCTTTCCTCAAATCCAGACAAGTAATCACATAAGTACATGTACTTAGGCAAGTGGGGGTAAGACGGGGTAGGGGGTGGGACCTTAACGTTTGGGCAATTCAATACTCAATTTGAATATTTTTTTATTTATAATTTAATAACTCTTAAATTATAAATCTTTGGGGAAATAAGTACTTAAGGCACTTTACTTATGCCAAAAAAAAAGCAAAAAAAAATATCTGTAATTTGGCCTATAACCAAGACTTTGCCCCGCCTTGCCGCTTGCCTTGCCGCAAGTGAATATTTTTTTTATGACAAATATATTTTTTTGTCTACCACCATTATCTGATTGTAAGTGATGTTGAGGATGGAGCACAAAGATTGAGAAAGTACCTAACCATAATCATTCATAATCGACTTTATTTATTTATTTATTTCAGTTCAGTTTCTTATTAATGGCTACTGCGTTTGGTTTATCGTAGTTTACCAGCGTCCTCGTCAGAGCTTCATAAGTGTAGAGATACTAACATAAAAATATTTATTTATTTATTTCTTATCTTAAATACACTCAGATTGTAATTGTCGAGAAACACAGCAGCGGAGATTGTTTTCCAAGCGAATGATGAAGTTGGATTTATCATCCATCATCCAGCATATAGAAAACAGAATCTTTAAACACGTCTTTCTTCGAAATGGCCCCAGAAGTCGGAAACTTGGCGATTTTCCTACCAATTACCTGGCCACTTGAGACTGCAACTGTGTACACATATTTGACAAGCCGCAAATATGCCGGCAGTGGCACTATCACTGTGAAAATATGGAAAGATTCTAAACTTCCTAGTTTGTTTACTGAGCGTAGACGCTTGAGACATGCTTACGCTGAAGGTATACCTTGAATGGAATCATAGCATTAATATTTGAGTTTATCCATTTAAATGGATTTTTATGTGTTATAGATATAAATATTATTTATATTGCTTACACATACATACATTAATACAGCATAGGTCTTGTTACTAGCTTATGTCAACGTAACATGCACCCCGTTAGGAAACTGCAGAAGAGATTAAAGAAATTTATATTTATTTCCATGAAATGTTAATGATTGCTTGGACAGATAAAATTAAGTTTAACTTATTAAAAGTATTCGTAGGTAGTAAGAGAGCAGATAAGCAGAAAGTTATAACAAGCCAGAAACAAAAACATAGTTACAAGGAAAGAATCAACATTATAATTAAGAATATGAATCATTTATTTGCATAAAACATGAGTGTTAAGATGATGGTCAATTTTAAAAAGTGATTTACCTGTTTTGCCTTCCTTTTTGAGAGGGCACAATATATTTTTGACAGAAATGTGATATGTCTATTTATCTACAAAATAAATATTACACGAAGGTTTATAAATACAGCGTTAAATATACATATTTTTTATTAATTCAGATCAGATTCAGATAATTTATTTTATTGTAATAGAAAGAACACATATAGAAACAGGTACAGGAAAGAAATATATACAAATACTTATTCTAGTGCAGTAACTATGACTCGTCAAACAGAAAAAGGTAATTATATAATAATCATCATCATCTACTGCTGGACAAATTTGAAATTTATTTTGGTGACTCTGGTGAGTACCTCAATATTATTAACAATTTATATGACCATAATGTCCATTTATCTGCAATTAACGGCTATTTACCCGTCTATACCTAGATTGCGTCGCGCCATCTATCATCATTTGTTGTCAAATGTATTTATGAGGCCGGCTGTTTCAATTCACGTGAATGACTAATGGTAAGAAACGAGACGTAGCTATTACCGATAACAGTCCGAGGATTTTTCAAACCGGGGATATATAGAATATTTCCAGAGATGGGGCGAGATATCTACATCTATACATTTTATGAATTAAACCCACCCGTTGAGTCAGTCTGTGTTTAATGAACTCAAAAGCTACAAAAAAATATCATGCAGTTTACAGCAATATGTAGGGTAATGCAAAAGGAAGATTTGATGTAAAATTATTTGTTAAGGTGTGTAAGCTAGTTGAATTATGATGATAATTGTTGAAGGAGTCGGGAAAATCAAGAAAGTTTTGTTTATTTACGGTAACTACTTTATTTTTGAACACATTTTAATGCTTTTGTTAAAAAAATATTTTCGTAGTATCTTTAAGCAATTATCGCTGTGTAAATATAGAGCCCGTACCTACCTACGGGCATATCTCAGAAAACACTAACTTTTAACATGAACTGTATAATATTGTGTACGTACTCTGGCCTGTTTCACGATCTCAGAATTAAATAATTCAACGGTTGTCAGTTGCCGTGATAGCAATAAAATATAAATATATATATTTTATCTGACAACAGTAAGTGACAGTCATAAAACTACTACTAGGTACTTAATTATTTTACAATTATCTGTCCGGCAACCTCTTTATTCTTAAATCTATCTCTTATGTGTAATTGTTAGTTTCCAGTTTTAAATTCATTATAAATGCTTATATGGAACACAATAATTAATAATTTAGTAATTTCCAGAGAAAAGTGTTTGCGGAATTATACCTTTAGAGTACTAAATATTTGGTTCAATATAAGCATATCATAATATCCAGCGTGCGTGGCGCCATCTATCAATAGTTGTCAGTTGTATTTATGAGGCTGGCTGTGGCTATTTCACGGGCCGCTGCGGATACTGTTTGCTTTTTGAAGGATTTGTGGGACACGGGCAAGATACTGTGGTGCAGACCGTAGTGGACAATATCATAATGGCGAAGTATACACTTGAAGTGGTTATTATAGGGACACCTTAGATAGGCTTTAGATCACTCAGGGTTGAGATACACGAGCTCTTTGAAGTTATGAGGTAAGAAATAAAAAAAATATGTTTTCACTTCTGGGACACAGGGATTTCTCTCTTGAGAGAGAGGTTTAATAAACCATGCTGACCAAGTGCGGGTTGTTGAATGTCACATCCTTCAAACTCTTCCAAGTTCTCAGAACAAGCCGATGTTTTCCTCACGATGTTAAAGCATCCTTAAAGCACATGTTTTAAGCGCACATATATTTTTCATAAAGAAAAATCCATAGGCGCGGTGGGGTTTGAACCCACGGCTTTCGGAATGAATGTCGAGTGTACTCCCACTAAGCCGACACGGCTTGCTGTGGTTACTCATGCTATTTTGAAATCGGTGAAAATTATATACTTACTGAAATAAAACTACAGGGGTACTATCCATATTTTCAAAGAACACTAAATCATTTAGCGAGTTCCTATCAGAACTGAAAACTACTCTATTTTTCGTAGCCCTTCAGTCGAGCTATGTAGCCATCGTTGAGCTTCGTAGACAACCTTTAACCCCTTTATTTCGATTTCATAATATTTATTATGTAGATGTACTCCGTATTAACATGAATTATTACTGATTACGTGGCCTAGAACAGAAGAAGGCCGCTTTCAACCAAAATAACTGGAAATGCATAGAATCTCTGTCCAGTAAGTTTCTGTAAACGAAAAAAATTCAGTCCTACCACAAATAAAAATATTAACACGGCTTAGATACGCGTTCGACAGTTGTTATTATTATTTTTAAAGTTTGTGGTAAGGGGGTTTAAATTTCACATTAAACATACCATAATTCACAGCGAGCAAAACAAGCTAACCAACCCGTGGGGGTTGTGTCGCGGTTTTTGCATGCTAATCCTTTAAACTAACATTAACAAACAAAACTGAGCAATCCATTGCATCAGTCCGTTGGGGGCGATAACCGTTAAACAAGTGTAAAGTCTAGATTTATGCGAGCACACCGTAATCATAACAGGAACACGACTTTATGGTGTTGGCTTTCAACGGAGCCGAAAGTAGCTGAACATTATATGTATAATATGACTAATTAAAAATAACCTGTTGATATCAATATCTTTGAAGGGACAATTTGACTACTTCAAATGGTACAAATGCATTTTTTTCAGATTTTGTTTATTATATCATTTATAATAATAGATAATGTTTGTAGAGTTTAAAATATTCTAAACGTCTCTGTGGGATTTGACCAGCAATTGCTAAGTTATGCTCAGAGTTTTGTAACAGTATGTAAATTAAAACTATCAAAATAAGTTACTGAAGCTGTAGGCTTGGATTATTATATTATACTTCTATCATTGAAAATGAAAAAAAAATGAAAATGTATTTATTATGACGTAATTATGTCTTTACAAGACGAGTCACCTCCACTCTCTCGTCTCTTTCTCTCCACGTGTAAAAAATTGTAGCGAACTGTCAAAACAATGTTATTTCCTTGATTATTCTTAGTTTTTATTTAGATAAGTTGACCTGTCCGTTTTGACTTTGACTTTGACTTCTCACCAATTGCGCGTTATTGTTTTGTGAATACCTTGACTAAATCGGCTGGCTTCCTTAATAAATATATTTATAATATACTCTTCACACCTTAAACTATAGGTACAAAATAAATATTGCAAACTGCCTTAAAATCCTACCGCATTTATACAATCTGTATAATTTCTTAGCAAACTTAATGACTAGGGTAAAAACAATTAAAAATAGAAGAAATTGCTTTTAAGTAAGACCTTCCTTTACGCATGCTAGGTTTAAATGTTACTTCACTATTAATAATTTTGTATTTATGTTCATTGGTGTGTATAATAAAGATTTTAGTATCTATCTATTTAATTAAGTGAAATTAAATGTTCATCAACTATCGACCACTACAATCGTGCAGCCTCTTCTGTCCTCTTGTTCAATTTGCATATTATTCCTTTATTACTCTCACGAATTCATATGTTAATGCGGCATTGCTATGTCGGTCCCCGCGGCGCTGTGACCCTTGAGCTACGGAAGTTCCCATTTTAGGGCGTGAAAGAACCACCACCAAAGGTTATATTCACTTAGGCACAAGATTGGCTTAGTTTTAGAATAATAGGTAATAGAATAGAATATAGAATGGATTACCTTGACGACAAAACTGCTCGGGACGGAATTTACTCCAACAAAAAATTAAAAACAAGACTAACAAATAATTATTGTTAAGTTTCAGAACATAAATTTCACAAGAGCAAGAGTTTCTAATCGCTTCTTTGTTCTAGTGTAAAACAAGTGAAGCGACCACTGACCAGTACGACAAATTTACTTCCTAGGATCTCTAAGTACCTATGACCAATTTGTTTATGTTTCTTGTTTTTAACCCCCGACCAAAAAAGAGGGGTGTTATAAGTTTGACGTGTCTGTCTGTCTGTCTGTCTGTCTGTCTCTCTGTGTCACCATAGCTCCCGAACGGATGGAGCGATTTCAATTTAGTTTTTTTTGTATGAAAGGTGAGTCTTGCGCGAGTGTTCTTAGATATGTTTCATGAAAATCGGTTGGGCCGTTTAAAAGTTATGGGGGTGAGAGTGGGGAAGCAAAACCGAAAATCTGCAAATATACTAGTGTGTGGTATCAAATGAAAACGCATCGCGTCCACATTACATAATATTATGTTGTTGAACATTTAAGGAAATTGAGGCATTGCAATCGGGGGTTTTTCTTAAATTTTAAATTTAGATTTATTTATTTTTGACGTTTCTAAGATAAAGGTAAAACCAAACGCTGGTAATAAATGATTTTGTATAAAAATAATTTTGTATAGATTTTTTGTATATTAAAGATACAAGATCTTTAATACAAAGAGACAGTACAACAACAACGAATAAACAGCAAAAATAACAAACTGAATTAAATGAATGAATAAAAATAAAACTTCCAAATAATGTTTGAATATTAAATCCGACACAAATTTAACAACAACACAACTTATAGTAAAGAGAAATAAATGACGAATATTTTTGGACGTAAAGTACTACGCACCGTCTGTATGTAGTGTGCCCCAAAAGGGGCTAACCTAACTTGATTTTAATTGCGTATGTTCAAAATTATTTCGAAATCCTTATGAAAACACTTGGCCAGCGTGGTTAATTAAGGCCTAATATCTCTCGTCAAGAGAGAAGTCCTTGTGTCCCAGCAGTGGGAACGTAAATAGAGTGATGATGATGACTTACACCACTTTTTACACCGAGACCACTTTTTACACTAATACCAATTTTTACACTAAGACCACTTTTTACACTTTGACCAGTAGGTATTTACAATTGGACCACGGGCAACGCCGGTGAAGCAAGTCATATTCCGGCTTAGGCTCGTTTCGATTATGTAAAACAGATGTTGGTAATAATTTCGACTTTAGTTCAGCGCCGACAATAACACATGGTCGGAAATGGTGTTGGAATATAATTTTGGGCTTTTAAGTTATGAGTTACATGGTCGGAAATAGAAAATTACATTTTGATATGTAGGAACATATATTGTAAAATGTATACTGTAGTGTAGCATGTATTGTAAAATGATGGCCAGTGGGGGCGAAAAATTCTCGAATGGAGATTTTTTCGTCTCAATTAGCCATCTTGAGTCGGCCGCGATTGGCATGCGCAATAAAATAAATAATCATAATTTTGGATAACAATTAATAGTTTGTTAGCAAACTTAGTGACTTTATAAATCTAAATTTAAAATTTAAGCAATACCCCCGATTCCAATGCCTTAATTTCCTTATAAGAAAAACACCATAATATTAAGTAGTTAGGGCGTAACTATTAGTATTTACAATCAGTGCCACATGGCTAGATGTTGTTGTGTAAATAGTACAGATTTTTATTAATTATTATATTTTACCGCCGCTTCCGTCTGTATTCTTGTACTCATCGCGATTATCCCGTAATCTACTTTACCTACCTATAATGATTAAAGATCAGAGTTTAGATATGTATAATGACACCTAATACCGGAACGGGCCGCTTATTATATTAAATTTTTAACTTAAACAACTCAATATTTAAAATAAATGTTTAATATAAAATTTTCACTAGTTAAAACGTCCAATTATGAGAGTCCATCGGTAAAACAATCGAACATAATTACCGGAATTAAAATAAGCTGTTACGGGCGGTTAAATTAACCGTGGACTTTTAATCCGTAGTATTTACCGGATACAGCGACGCGCTGCGCTGTTTGCTGTGCAGGGGGCGCCAGAAGCGCTGCCGAAAATGCCGCCTGAAAAATAACTGTAGATTTGATAAATGAAATGAATTTAAGATACATTTATGACTGACTCAGTGGCGCGGTGGGCGAGAGTCCGGTTGCGGCGCAAGTGGTAGCGGGTTCGATTCCCGCCGAGGGGTCAATTGTTTGTATGTTCTGCAAGCACTTTCTCCTTGGTCTGGGTGTTTAATATGTATAATAAAAAATATCTATGTATGTATGTATATTATATTAAGTATATCAGATGTCTAGTACCCGTAACACAAGCTAAGAGCTTACCACGGGGCTAGATGTTGTTGTGTGGATTGTCCGGAAATATTTATTTATTTATTATTATTTATGTTGGTACATAAACAAACAACAGCACAGTAGACAGCATAAACAGATAAGAATACGACACATTTGTTTCGGACCACAGTAAATATAAAAACATACATACTACATTTAAAAACAAAGAAAAACAAAATAAACAAATACAGACACATTATAATTAAACAAACATTTAAGAACATAAGAGAAAAATAAAAACAGTGGTTCGAAATAGGTCGTCACTCATCAGCATTTGCTATAACTACCAAGATAAGTATGGGATTACTGAACACTCGAGCAAAAGTCACCTTTTATCATAAACACATGATCCATAGACAGACATACAAACACATCAAACTTATAACACTCCTCTTTTTTGGTCGGGGGTAAAAATAAAAAAAGATCGTACAAAATAGGTTCAAAATAGGCTGTTTTATTTTACATGGACAATGTTAAATAAGTTTGAGATTTTGACACATTTGAGAGAAGACTAGTACGCTACTACTATTATTATTTAAGTATTATTATGTACTTCTGTCATGTAATTCAGTAGGTATATAGAAACATTTGAGTATTGTTTATCTGTCTGTATAAGTTAGTAAGTGATTTATTAATGAATGTACCTACTATACTTTATTAAAGTGTGTTTTGACTTGTCTAAGGTTTGTGTATGCAGACAAATTAATTAAATGAATGAATACTAAAATACTGAATAAAATAAAATAAAATATGTACTGAATTGGCGAATTTTTGGCGCCGTACTGGTTTCGGGGCACCCTGTAGAGTCAGGTAACTGTTTAACTATACAGGCTGCAACAGTTCTATCTGCGTACATCGGAGGGCAGATTAAATCGGATTGCGCGGAGTTACTGCTGGTGATAATTACTAAATACCTACTAAATGGTTCCACTACGTACTAATTGATTAAAATATATTCATTCTGGGTTAGTGTAAGTTAATTAAGTACTGTTTTTAAGCGCGTAATGTAGAACAACTTTCAACGTTTTCAAATGATTGGAAATGCAAATTTATATCTAAATGAGTAATTATTGTATAATATTAGGTCCTTACATATGAAATTGGCGTTTTTCGTACTGGCCACTTTAATCACAAATTTCTCCTCTTTGGTAAGGAATTCCAAATTCAAATTTGTACAGCTATAGACTCATGTATTTGTGCTTCGATGATCGTCATTCATTTGTTTTTTTTCTTCTGTTTTTTTCTGTTTGCGTCACTCATTTTACAAAATGGAAAACTTAAAATATCGCATTATTTACGAGTACGAGTTCCGCCGTGGCACTAGTGCTGCGGAAACAACTCGAAGGGTGAATGATGTGTATGGCGGTCGTGTTGCAAAAGAAAACACAGTTCGTTTTTGGTTCCAACGTTTTCGTTCTGGAAATTTCGACTTGCAGAACAAGCCCCGTGGACGGCCTGAGACTCAAGTTGATAATGAAGAGTTGAAGGCTATTGTGGAAGCGGATCCATCGCAAACCACGTCCGAGTTAGCTGCAGGCTGCGGTGTTAGTGATAAAACTGTTTTAATTCACTTGAAGCAAATTGGGAAGATTAAAAAGCTTGAAAGGTGGGTACCTCACGAATTGACTGAAGCAAACCGGCAAACGCGCGTCGACTGCTGCGTTACATTACTAAACCGGCACAATAATGAAGGTATTTTAAACCGAATCATTACCTGTGATGAAAAATGGGTTCTTTACGATAATCGGAAGCGCTCAGCGCAATGGTTGGATCCTGGCCAGCCAGCCAAATCCTGCCCCAAGCGAAAATTAACCCCAAAAAAGTTACTTGTAAGCGTTTGGTGGACTAGTGCCGGTATTGTTCATTACAGTTTTCTCAAATCTGGCCAGACTATTACGGCTGATGTCTATTGTCAGCAATTGCAAACCATGATGGAAAAGCTAGCGGCTAAACAACCTAGGCTGGTCAATCGCTCCACGCCACTGCTGCTTCACGACAACGCTAGACCACACACTGCGCAACAGACGGCTACTAAATTAGAAGAGCTTCAATTGGAAAGTCTAAGACATCCTCCGTACTCCCCGGACCTTGCTCCAACAGATTACCATTTTTTTCGAAATTTGGATAACTTCTTGCAAGGGAAAAAATTCAACTCCGATGGGGCAGTCCAAATCGCCTTCAAAGATTTTATTGATTCCCGTCCGACTGGTTTTTTTAGTAAAGGGATCAATGAACTACCTATAAGATGGCAAAAGTGCATAGAAAATAATGGTTCATACTTTGATTAATTAAATATATTATATTAAAAAATATTCGACTTTTTGTTCCTCCCATACAAAACGCCAATTTCATATGTAAGGACCTAATATATACATACTATCAAATTAGGATTCAATAAATCTAAATTTAAAATTTAAGAGAAACCCCCGATTCCAGTTCCTTTATTTCCTTAAAAGTAAAACACCATAATATTTTGTAATGTGCACGCGATGCGCTTTCATTTGATACCCTACTCGAGTATATTAGCAGATTTTTGGTTATATTTCCCCACTCTCACCCCATAACTTTTAAACGGCACAACCTATTTTCATGAAACATGTGTCACTCGCACCAAACTCAACTTTCATACAAAAAAAAACAAAATTGAAGTCGCTCCACGTTCGGGAGCTATGATGTCCCAGACAGACAGAAGGACAAACACTCAGTCAGACAGACAGACATGTCAAACTAATAACATCCCTCTTGGGATTTTTGGTCGGGGGTTAAAAATCTAGAAGAGAGTGTGCACAAAAAGGTCTAGTTTCAGCTGCAGCCCCACGCGCCGAACGATACGTAGAGCTACGCTGGTTTTCAAACATTATTTCACATTTAGTACAATTTATATATATATATATATTTATACTTGAAAAGCCTTCATTTGACCACAATCTCACCTGATGTAAAGTGAAAAGTAGAAGATGGCTTCTCCGGGCCACATTACGAAACACGAAAAAATCGCTACACGCACTGGCCCAGCCCGGAGGGTGGTGACAAGCCGCGGCCGAAGCCTTTCACCAGAGACTGTTCTCCTAATATACCTATTTTTTTATATTACAGTTAGTATAAAACACCTACAAACTTCGAAGAAGATATCTAAATAAGTATCTAAGGATTAAGAACCCCGAGACCCTGTTCTTCAGTTGGGAACCGTCAGGTGTGTGATGGAGAGCGCCGTAGTGGGCTGTGTGACGTCATCCGCACCGCTGCCATCTACCGTCTAATTGGGGATTAAAATAATGAGGATTTGTTGTAATTCAAAGTTCGGCGCGTGTAAACTCCTTATATGGCCGGGTCCATCGTTGCAACGCGAAGTCATCAGGCGAAGAATGTGTGGTGTGGACGTAGCTACAATAAAATCACTTCAGAATCATGTGACGACATAAATATTTGTCCGGTATTGCAGTCTAGAACATCGCGTATACCCGTTCACGAGATGACTTTTGCGCGCCAACGAATCCCGAAACATGGTAAGTAAAAAAAACTGTCTGATAAAGAACTCTTGAGTTAAATGAAAAGTATCAAAGTCCCTTAATAAAAATAGAATTTAAAAAAAAATATCAGTACTTACTTAATAGTTGCATTAATTTTCATATCTTTTAGGCACAATAAAAACTTTGTAACATAACATTGCACGCTAAGCTTATGTGAAATTCATGGTTCTAATGTGAAGTACATTCAAAATGAAATGAGCAAAGTAACATTTAAATATATGAATTACAGTAAAAGTAAAAGTCATCTCTCCTCTTATAAATCAAGCCTCCGTTTCGTCCATTGAAAAAGTCGTTAAATCATTATCAGTGTTTCTTAATTCTTACCTTTGTTGGCTCTCCAACCATCGTTTGCATTTTTATTACTTTTTAATTTTATCGCCAAGAGCAGACCGGCTATACTCACACCGAATGCAAAACCTCCACTGATATAAATCTAAATTTAAAATTTAAGAAAAAAGGAAAACCGAAAATCTGCAAATATACTCGATATTTGCAGATTTTCGGTTTTCCTTCCCCACTCTCACCTTCATAACTGATTTGACATTTAAACGGCTCAACCGATTTTCATGAAACATGTCTAAGAAAACCCGGGCCATACTCACCTTTCATACAAAAAAACTTATTTGAAATCGCTCCATCCGTTCGGGAGCTATGATGTCCCAGACAGACAGACAGAAAGACACACAGACAGGCAGAGTGACAGACAGACAGACACGTCAGACTTATAACACCCCTATTTTGTGGTGTTAAAATAGACTCTAAAATAGAAGCAAACATTTAATTTAACGGGCTCGCGGTATTTGCAGGCTGCTATCGACCGACGTCACTGGAAGTCTTTGAGGGAGGCCAATGTCCAGCAGTGGACTTCCTACGGCTTAAATGATGATGATGATGATGATGATGATTTAATTTAAAGGGGCCGTTTCCACGAGCGAGGGAATCTTGGCGATGTTATCGTCGGGCTACGTATTTCTTTCTCGACATGTCACCACACGACGATCATATCGCGGCGATGCGACAAGTTGTTGAGAGCGGCGAATAGTCATAGTCAATGACTATTTATATTATTATTATTAATCGCTACGGACACGGCGATTCTGTTCTTTCTGACAAGCCGTTGCGGAAACGCTGCGATTCCGTTACAAGTCGCAGGATAATCGCTCGTTCGTAGATATTAACCGACGATGCCGATGTACGCAACGATGTAAGTGAAGATGTCATTTTTGACATTAAAATATATTTAATTTGCTGTGCCTTTAGCTAATCCGATTAAATGTTGCTGATTTAATTGAATTGTATTGAATTAATCTTTATTTTTTCTCATTATCTAGAAATTAAGTGTATGACCTGAGTAATTAATAATTTTTATGGTGTAACCAGATTATTATTGTTATTAATATAATGTAAATAATGACTCATTTGTATGATTTTTTATTTGAAATAACATGTATTATTTATGTTTTTATTTTTGACTTGTAAACATAGTATTTTTCACCAATAAATTGATTATTTGATTAGACGACTCGTAAAGTTTGTCGTATTCATTTCAATATCGGTGTGAATGCGTCAAGTTATACTGTAGCGACAGGTAATTAAAACTGCCATCATCTTGAACTACTGGATTCGTGACAGGACTTATTAATAGATTGTTTTTTTTAGAATCTCAAATACCTACTTTGTAAATAGTAGCGTAAATGGAGAAGGCAACTACGGAAATTTCAGCTAATGAAGCAGTGGCTTATTATGCAAAAATAATATATTATCAATGAATCTCTATCTCGAAAACTGGTGTATTTCATCATCATCAACTTCATCTACAGTCTGTTTCATCATCATAGGGAATGTATAGGTACATAGTTCGAACCATAAGCAAATATCAATTGAATGCTAGTAAAAAAAAATATGCTTAACGAAACATGGCGTATCAGTTGATTTTTTTTTTATTTATTGATTTTGGATTTCTCTTCTCGAACAATTTATGTGCGCTTTAAACACGTGCTATAAACGGTGAATGCAAACATCGTGAGGAAACAGACGTCATGTTCTGATTACTTGGAAGAGTTTGAAGAACATGCGACATTCACCAATCCGCACTTGGCCAGTGTGGTGCATTAAGGCCTAATCTCTCTCGTCAAGAGTGAAGTCCCTGTGTCCCAGCTGTGGGAACGTAAATAAGGGTGCTTATGTATGCATGTCATATGCGCATTATGTATTTCCTGATAACTACTTCAAGAACATTTTGGCCTCTCTCAAATCTACATTCCCACCATGTCTTGTTCCACATACAAGGAACTGACCACTATGGTAATTCTATTTAAAGAACCCTCGAGCCTCGTTCACACCTCGCCAGCGCGTGCAATCACAAATGCATTAAGCACTCGAGTCGAGAGTCCGGCGCGAACTCGCCCGTCTCGAGTGAGTATGCTAATGTCTTCTATGGATTTTGGGGTAGCTATGTCTTGATAGTATCAAACTAAACTTTCACTAAGATATACGATAAACACTACCTTTCTAGATGTAATAACTTAGGAGTTTTTTTTAATGCTATAAGAATTTATTTGACCACAATCTCACCTGCCGGTAAAGTGGCTAATCCGGACTACATTACGAAACACGAAAAAAAATCGTTTCACGCACTGGCCCAGCCCGGAGGGTGGTGACAAGCCGCGGCCGAAGCCTACCAGCAGAGACTGTTCTTAGCACCACCCAGAGGCACGTGTAAGGATTCAGGGGTTAACACTTTTACTGACATGTACAGAAAAACCTCCAAAACCTGTGACTAAATTTAAGTTTTTTGTTGAGTTGTCGCATTATATATTTTTTTAAACTAATTTCTTTATAAGTAGGTATCTACATACTACATACTCTTCTGAAGAATTTAATCTCCCTCACATAGTACCTACGTACTGCAACCAGGCCTACTATTGAAATATTTTATTGCAAAACAAAACACTCAAATCCCCCCTAGGTGGTTCATCAAAGTACAAAGTTACCCTTCTATCTCGCATTAGTCTTGATTACTCTGATATTCCAAGGGTCATTAATCGTTCATTCATTCTTCCATTCTTCAGCGCTGATTGGTTGAAAACTACTTTAACTTTGTAAAGGCTGTTCGAGCAAGTAATCTTCATTGTTATTTTCTTAATACTTTATAAACCGAATTTTCGTAAGAACAAGCATAAATTAACATCTTTTTGTCAGCGACATCTTGACAGATCCGTTAAAACTTATGTAACTACGCAATATTACGAACTCCAATAAAAAAGAGCCGAAAGCTCATCAGGCCCACAATCAAATGCCAGGGCTACCAACTCACCACCTAATGTGAATGACACAACAATAACTGGCCCCCACCGCTCTAAATCCTGATTATTGCTGATTTCGAGGGAGTTTTAAAAGTTGGCAACTGCGGTCGCTATAATCAACTTCTAACGAGATTGTAAGGGCTGCATTTGTTGGGGATCTTCGGAATGGGGAAAGTAAAAGGAAATGGCTTCACATGTTTTGTTTTATTTTGTGAATGGTAGTAAAATGACGTACGTAATAAGATGTAGGTATGAATAAAGATTTCTCTATAGAATTATCTTAATATGTCTGTTATAAAGTTACAGTAGTATAGGATTGTGGCGGTATTCCTAGAGTAGTTATAACATAAAACCACAACGACAAAAAAAACTCAAAATTAAATTTTTGACCAAATATATTTTATAATATTTTGTATCCTGTCTAATACATATCGACAGTGAATCTAAGTATTTATGAGGTAATCTGTCTGAGAGACAATACACAATTATGTTGCAACTCTTGATAAATCAAAATCTAATATATAAAATTTAAGTTTCACAATGTTAGTTACCGTACTCCGGAAACGGCTTTACCGATTTAACCAAATTTTATATGCGTATTCAGTAGGTCTGAGAATCGGCTACTATCTATTTTTCATTTTGCAAAACAACGTTTGCTGGGGTCCGCTAGTAATATATAAATTACTAGTAACCCATCCGTTCTTTGCACGGGTGTTATTTATTTATAAAAACCATGAACTAGAAAAATAAACACAAAAGGTAAATTTTCGGTACATTAGAGTACCTACCCGTTCACAAGTATATTTGTAAGTTTCGGCGGTTATGCTTATTCATATCGATATAAATTACCTTCTACATCACCGACCGACAAATAAATTACCTATCCAACGCCAAGTCCATTCTCTTCATTCATGTTCATTCATTCAATAGAACTGAAGCCTAAATACACCCAATCAGGCTAATATCTACGCACCCTGAGATAGTCCACTTAGAGTATCATTACTAACACTCACAAGATTTTGAACTCTATTGTGCCAACTCTAAAGTTAATTTTACAGTGGCAGGACGCTCAGTGGAAATCCTTTCACGATGTAATCAGGTGTCGTGGCTAATAATAAGAATCGCCGGGTGATACTGAACGTGCCACAATTTAAATGGCTTTTCACTTTGCAGCTTGAAAAAAATCTTAACACATTGTGTTAAGGTTCAAAGTTGAATGCGTGGGGTTTATGAGAAAAGTGTTCGTCGATGTGTGTGTGCAATAGTCGACTGAAAAGTGTTGCTATTCTGTTTTTATAGTAATTGCTG
This sequence comes from Gymnoscelis rufifasciata, assembly GCA_929108375.1. Classification (NCBI taxonomy): domain Eukaryota; kingdom Metazoa; phylum Arthropoda; class Insecta; order Lepidoptera; family Geometridae; genus Gymnoscelis; species Gymnoscelis rufifasciata. The sequence goes on along the minus strand of OV815302.1, from coordinate 612,552 downwards.
AATAATAGGAGCTTTAGTTCATTTTATTGCATATACACTATACAGTCAGCTAGACAATACTCGGGTATTATGTATAGATCATTTTAAATAAAATAAATTATAATAATTCCAGTAACGTTCTAGTAAAAGTCATTACAGTTATATAAAGTTTTTCACAGGACCTGAAGAGATCATACAATTTGGACTTTGGACTCATCATTATCATCACACGTAAGACGTCCATTGCTAGACATATACCTCCTTCAAAGATGTCCAGTAATTTTTAACCCCCGACCAAAAAAGAGGGGTGTTATAAGTTTGACGTGTCTGTCTGTGTGTCTGGGACATCATAGCTCCCAAACGGATGGAGCGATTTCAATTTAGTTTATTTTGCATGAAAGGTAAATCTGCCGTTTAAAAGTTATGGGGGTGAGAGTGGGGAAGGAAAACCGAAAATCTGCAAATATACTAGAGTTGGGTATATAATGAAAGCAAGAAATTAAGGCATTGGAATCGGGGGTTCTTCTTAAATTTTAAATTTAGATTTATGTCTGGCAGCTGCCTGCATTCACCGGACTTTTAACTACTTCCTGAGATAACCGAGTTTAACCTTACAAATTTTGATAACAATAAAGTACATTCCGTATATTTACCTAACCATTCCTGTTGTTTCGTCAAGCACAAGCAAATAATTTAAAGAAAGTAATAATTTTTAAACTTTACGAAAACATGTTAAAAAATCTTGCAAAAATACTTACACAGCTCGCTCAATGCAGCAGAACCAATTACCGCTCGGTGCTATGCTATTCATTCATTCATTCTTTTCATTCACTCAGTTACTCAATAACTCTTTTCAACTACTTTTCCATGATCTTAAACCCCGGGAAAGAGTCAATAATAATAAATCCGTCCTATTCAAGAGCGGGACCATTTTCAAACGGGTATATATTTAAATCGCACGCAGTAGGGAAGGTTTATATTTTCGTTACTTTAATATATCATTTTCACCTCGTCTTTGTGTTTTTGCGGGAATAAAAATAGTTCACTAACACTTTTTGGCACTTTTTCACCATATATTCAGTTGTTATAATAACAACTTAAGAAATGAAAGCTGGGTTGTTCTATTCGCTTCTCAACTCAGTGTTAAAAATTTAAGCCAACTGTCAAGACAATGTTATTTCCTTGATTATTCTCAGTTTTTATTTAAATTAGCTTTAAGTTGACATGTATGCATATGCTAATGTTGCAGAATATATCCGGTTTAGATAATTTTGTCGTCCAGAAGAAAATAAATAATAAATTGGAAATCTATAAGGTAGGAATTTTAAACATTTTATACCTATAGTTACCTATAGTTATAAGTGAAATTTGTTAATATTTGAATAAAATTTATTATTATATTATTATATATATTAATTACATTGGAGATCTTACGACAATAAAAAATAGCTATTAATAAAAAAAAAATCAGGAAAATCCACACAACAACATCTAGCCCCGTGATAAGCCTTAAGCTTGTGTTACGGGTACTAGATATCTGATATACTTACTTAATATAATAGAAATACAGACATAGATAATTATTTTTGATTATACATTTTAACATGGCAGACAGATGACTTGGTCAAAGCTGCTGGCTCACGGTGCATGCAAGTAGCGGCCGATCGGAATATATGGTCGTCTCTGAGGGAGGCTTATGTCCAGCTGGGCTTCTAATAGCTGAAAGGATGATGATGATGATAAGTACATATTAAACACCCAGACCAAGGAGAAAGTGCTTGCAGAACATACAAACACGTGACGCCTCGGCGGAAATCGTGCCCACTATCTCTACCTCACAATAGTCTAATGTTAAGATCCATTTTAGTTCTACTGAGGAAAATATCCCTGGCTACGTCCCTAAAAGTTCTGCAACAAAGATACTGTGATAAAGGCATAGAATCGATGCCGATAAAAATGCGAAATCCTCTTGCAATGGAATTGCGTATTGGGGCTCAGACAGGGCGTAATCTGCGGCCGCGACTGCCCGAGAGCCGCCCCGGGACTGCACTTACAGCAAGACTAGGCACTTGCAAAGGAACGTGCGAGCTTATTGCTAGAGAAATAAAGCACCATAGATTTCATAGAAACTTTATTGATAGACCTATGTACACATATACTCTTTCTACGTCGTTTTATATATCTAGTTTTAATTATAAGTGTTGGTAATCTGTTTTCAATTTGTGAGCATTTGTGTTTCCTAAAAGATATAAAAATAAATCGCAAAATGGGTTGGTAAGCGTAAAACTCAACAAAGCTTGGACCTATTTGACCAATTCTTTCTTAAATGTTTGTAAAAGTCCAATGATGGTTTTTAGGGAGAGAAAATCTAATGATTTTTAAATATATACCCGTGCGAAGCCGGGGAAAATTTTAAATAATATATTTTAATACACCCTAGATGCGCTATCACAAGTATGTAACATGTTCGTCTTATTCAAATTTTATTAAAAACTAAAAATACTTACATTGCTAAATATGTTGATTGCCTCCAATTTTATCGTACGCCTTTTTTACCATAATACAAAAATATTATAGTAATAAATTAATTTTTCCGAAGAACCTAAATCACACGAAATAAATCAAAAGTAAAACTGCCCGTCTACGGATGATTCTGATAGCGGATTTCATAAGCTTTCTGCTGAACTATATTTTTTTTTTCTAGTACAATTAGGTGGTTTTTATTTAACAGTTTACTCTTACTGCAAACCCAATAAAATTAACAATTTGGCATGATTTCCCAACTAAAGTGCAGTAAGCAGAGAAAATTTTAAGGTTTCCTAACTAAAATGCAGTAAGCAATCAAATTTTACGGCCCTTTAGATAGTTTTGTGTTATTGGAAAAAAGAAAAAAAACTAACTAATATGCAGTAAAATTTACCTCCATACAAGCTGTTTTTACTGCAATTAGAGAAATACAATTAATTGTCACGAACTCCCAACTTAAATGCAGTAAAATCAAAGCTAACTGTATTTTAGTTGCGAGTCATTACCTTCAATAATCATTGTAAACTAACTAAAATGCAGTAAAATACAGCATTGCTGCAGATAATTTAGGCTAACATGTGACAATCATACAGTTATTCCCAGCTAAAGTGCAGTAATGCGTTGATATACTGCGTTTTGCAGCATGGAAATAAATGATTTTATTAATTACAAATCTCATATTTCACAAAAAAAAAACAAGGATAGTAATGGAAACCGGGTATACATCAAAGATATTGTGCATCTCATGGTAAAGAGGGGAAGTTACTGTTTATTTTACAAAAAGAGCTTTGATGAGATAGAATTCAAGGGACTATCTTGTCTCAAATCAAAGACCTTGCCTAACTTTACTGCAAAAACTGTTCATAAAGGTGTTGATGGTGAAAGGAAACGAAACATCTTAAAGATACTAGGGCCACTTATTCCACAAAGTAGATTGAGCTTCTGGAAAAACCTTTCTGTTCGTTCTATACCACAAGAACCAGAAGAATCATTTTTTGATATTGATGAATAATGTTGAATTTTGAAAAGATTGTGATTTTTTATTTCGGTTTATGTTTAAAGAATTTGCCGTATTTATTCTAAGAAATAATGTGCCCTATGGTTAACTGTATAAGACTGATTATTATGTACAACGAAAAAACTTTTTTTTTTATAATTGCATGATGGAAGGTAAGTTTAATTAGATTGTACTTCAATAAAAGTACTACACTTTGTGAGACTGTTTTATAATGATACATGATGCAATGATACAAGGTTGATACTGGCTGTGCATTAACTGTTGTTACATACATTTTTATAACTTTAACCTAGTAGTAAAGTACTTAGAGGCTTCAAAAGCTAAACTCCACCAATGCTATTTTTAAGCGTGTGTTTCACAGGCTTAAACATAGCATTGGTTGATTGTTAAAAAGAGCAAATTACTTCTAAAAAATAATTATGTAAGGTTTACCAAATTGTTTGATTTAGTTTTACTGTAATGTTGATCTCAAGATTATGTCCACCTTTTAATAATACGCAACTACATTGAGTATATTTTATTATTAAGCATTAAAGTAGGACTCCTAAATTCCAAGATAAATTGTTTAAAAAAAATACTTTAATGTTATTATTATGAGAAAACTGACAAGAATTTGTTAGATAACTTTTTTAGAATTTTGATAATTTTACTTCACTGAGTATAAATATTGTTATTAATTATGCAAAAATAAACATTCTACTACATATAAACTAGCTGTTTTTCTTACTGCACTAGTAAAACAAGCACCTTTGCCCTATAAAACCAACTAACATGCAGTATTATTTTCACCTTACTGCATGTTAGTTGGGTTTCTTGTTAAAAAAACGAATCCAAACGCAGTAATAGGACTTTTTACTGCGTTTTACTCAGTTTTAAATGTTTATTTTTATAAAAAGGGTGTTGCAGTAATAGGTACCATAAATTATAAATGGCCATAATAAATTCATTTATTATTAAATATTTGTTTTTGTCAATAAGACGAGTGAACCTACACCTTTACAACCGTTCTAAATTTTTTTTGTTTTGTTTATGCATCCACTTAATTTTTAAATCAAATTCTTAACTTTAAATGCCGTTTTCTCGAAATCGTTATTTTGCTGATACTGCACTTTAGTCTCGGGAGGGCAGAAATTGAACAAGAACTTCCTTTTAAGTGACAGATGTCAAAATAAAACTGTCATAAGTCTGGCCACTCATCTTTAACATCAATTATGGACATTGGCTGTTGACGGCCATATACACAGTCACGGAGGCCATCAAAATAAAAGAAGAAGAAAAAGACATCAAAAAGTACACAAAATAGCGTTCAGCTGAGTAATCTTCACTCTACATCTTTTTTACTCTATTATTTTACTAAACTTGACACTGGCAAACTGACGCTTCACGAGTCCAATAATCCTACTACTATTATAAAGGCGAAAGTTTGTAAGTATGGATGTATGGATGTTTGTTACTCTTTCACGCGAAAACTACTGAACTGATTTAAATGAAATTTGGTACACAGATTCTCTAGAGCCTGAAAAATAACATAGGCTATGTTGCATTCCAATAAAATAGGCACAGCAACACTTTGGGGGACCAGGTTCTGGTCTACGATTGTTTAGGAAAGGTATGGTTCATAACACGTGAGGCGAGCATACAGACAAAGATACTCACAGTTTAAATATCCAGGACTGCCTACTCCGCCTTGCATTGACAACACTGTCCTTTGTTAGCACAACACACAGCACATAGCACAACACAACACACACAACATTGTATATAACCACAGATTAGATAGAAATATAATTAATAGAATTATGTATCTAATCTGTGATATAACCTGTGCACGCCGTTCAAGACGTTTCGATGCCTGATTTGTCGATACACGATGAATGAACCAAAATAATTGAGAGTGGGAAATTCGAATTTAGAACTACTATTTTATGGAAACGAAACAGGCTACTTTTTACCGCGGGAAAACGTAATTCCGCGGGTAAATCCATTATAACGCGGGTAACACCGCGGGACACAGCTAGTAATTATAATAAATTGAATTGAATTGACCTCAAAAAGATAATATTAAGTTAATAAATAAATATTATCGTATTAAATACCTACCATAAAATAAGATCAAATGCAAAATAGCGAGTGCAATGCCCCGTCTACCTCTAGTCTGTCCGCTCTATGGCGGCGCATGGAATCGCGCCAGAACTAAATGAAATTGAAATTAGCTTTCCCTCCCTTGAGCCACAGCGGAATTTTCCAAAATAAAAGCGTATTATATTCTAAAATACGATTCTCGACTCGTAATGGGAAAGTCCGGAACTTAGGGCGTCTGAGATAAAAATGCAGTTAAATTTTACCTAGGCGGTGTAATAGCTAGGTTCCTGGGAGTTGACGATAGGGGCTTATGCAATTTCATGAATTATTTGAAATGTGTCTTCGTTTGGCTATAAAAATAAAGTGTACAAAAATAGTTTGATGGAAAAACTTGATTCTCATAGTAAATTAAAGATTTTTTGAGATTATCGCAAACATACAGACAGATGCGGCGGGGTATAAATAATTTATAATTTAGTTTTATAGAAATATACTTAAGTCAAAGTGCAATCCTGCAATACTAGAGCCTTATTTTTATTGTCAACTATAATACAACACACCCGATAGGTATAATATTAAAGAATAAAGAATTATTAATATTTTTTTCATCTCATTAATATTATTCGTTGCCTTTTTAAAAATTTAAATAATTTTCGTCTAATAAGATGATTTTTATATTACCCACAGAAAATAATAATGGCAAGAACTATCCTATGTCATACAAAACCATGAAAATTTCGGAAATAACAAACATTTGCTGCATTATTTTCAGGTATTTGAATAAAATTCCCCGTAAAGGCTTACAGGGCCGTGTTGCCGAATACACGGTCGGAACTGAGCCGGCGCATACTGAATGAGGAGCGTGAGAACCGGCGCCACTGTTTCAATCCGACAATTTAATATTTTCTCCGTGTTCCGGGTATTTTGATAAATGATAGGTCTATCGCTTAAGTTATTTAAAAGTAGTTTTAAATAATGGAGGTATCTACTATAAAACACATAAGGTAAGTAGGTACCTACTTTAAAATAAAGTTCAAAACTAAAGCTTTTTTTTATATTAAAAGACCTTTGTACACAGTTATAAAAATAAATATCATCTTTCTTATAAAATGTGGAAAAAATCAGTGTTAAAGCTCCTTTTGGGCGATTAAATTTTTTATCAGATAATTTTCACTCGTATTTTAATGTTCTTTGTAAATAAAAAAATATATATAAAAAACTCCGTAGGTATGCTTATATCAACATGACTGTACCTACCAACCTACTCTACTCCTACACAATTTCTTACCAAATTTTAATAGGACACGAGAACAACAATCAATACAGAACGATAGAGACAACAATACTCAGTTCTAGAGTTTTCTCGATCATTCCAGAACACGCATCGCTTGTTCCACACGCACGGACGCGGGCGCGCCTCGGAGCTAACACTAGTACGCTGACCATACGTGCATCTCACATAAAGATTTAGAATGTGTGGAGAAGGTTTCTTAAGCTTTGTTGTAGAATTTTCTAGAATTTTCTCGACGTTTCCATTAGAAGGAAGACACGCATTACTCGTCCCACGCGCAAATTTACAGATTTAGAATGTTCGAAGAAGGTTACATATTAGTTATTCATTTATTTATTGCTTCATGTGGTTACAATAAAGGTGTTATAGAATTTTCTTGAAGTTTATGGAAATGGAAACCCCGTGAGATCTCAAACAATCAGAGATATTACTATAGGTACTTACTTAGAGGCATTTATAGTCCGTGGTGACCACAGAAATCAAAGAGAAACAAGGGTAAAATTGCCAGAGACAAAAGAGACAGTAATTGAGGTACTGAAAGTGTCATAGTTTGTCTCGCTGAGAGTCTTTTTAAATAAAATAAAATTATTTCCGAACTAATCACACAGCATCACCTTACTCCAAGCTAGGCAGAGCTTGTAGGTACTATGGGTGTTAAGTGACTGATATACTACCTACATATTTTTTTTTATGGATTTGTTTTGTTTACAGCTCGGTGAATTTTGGATATTTTTATGTTGTACTTAGTGGATTGGATAGCCATAGCCCACTAACTTGTAGTATTACATAAACTTATAAACGAATAATATGTATTAAATAACTAGTAAAGATAACCCAATTACACTAGCTAATCTAAGTTCTAACAAAACACAATATTAATATTATTAATATTGTGTTTGTGTATTAATTTAATAATATACATTACAATCAAGACAATGTCAAATTATATAAAAATTATATTACAAAATAAAAAAAAAATAAACTAAAAAATAACTATGGATGTGTTAGCTATTGAAATTGTTCGAACCTTGTTATGCCAAATTTCTGCTATCAATCGGCTCACAAAAGTACCTACTGTACACAGTGTTCATCAAAACGTTCCCACTGCTGGGACACAGGACTCTCTTGGCGAGAGAGATTAGGCCTTAACTCACCACGCTTGCCAAGTGCGGGTTGGTGAATGTCACATGTTCTTTTAACTCTGTAAAGTTCTCATAACATGCCGGTTTCCTCACACTGTGTTACAGTAATGTATTATAATTATTGCATTGTTTTATGCGATTTAATTCGTTTTTCTTTGGTCACACCTCCGAGCAGACTTTGATGTAAGGGTAGGTATATATAAAACTTAACACCATTTGTAACCACATGAATCAACGAATAAATGAATATGAATATGTGATGAACCTACCTACTATTAGGCATCCTACTTCTATGACTTTGTATGAATACTACTGAATTTCTTGTACTTGTATGAATTTGTGACTTTGTGTCACTGTCATAGAAGTAGCATGCCACAATAATGAAAAATTCCCAAAAACACTTAAAATCATATTCAAATATAAAATTTAAATTGAAACTTAAATTTGAGATAGGAAGGTACTATTTAATCACCTCTAAAATAAAAAGTTGTATATTATTTTAGTTACCATGTCTTGTCTTTCAATTTGATAGGTCTTAATTTAATTAGATAATCTATTTATACTATCTCTACCTTTATATGAGGTGACACTAAAATTAATCACTGCAGTTATTAGTACGACTGCATGATATTATTCCTGTCATAGTTATTATCTCCATTAACTATACGCTATTTTCGGCTACAATCCATATGTCAGGATGGCCGAGCGGTCTAAGGCGCTGCGTTCAGGTCGCAGTCCACTTCTGTGGGCGTGGGTTCGAATCCCACTTCTGACAAATCTTTTTGCATTCTAGAATCCTGTCACATCAATCACTTTAATTTGTAAATTGAATTTCTGTTGATGATTATTATGATAAGGAATTATTTTCTAACTTCTGAAAACAATTATTAGCTTTCTTTCTGTGATCCCTGTAATGGTGATATTTCACTTAATGTGACACTTTTGAGCGACCCACCCCGACCTTGCTCTGGTACAAATTAAACTTCCTTGAATCTTATCTACCTATTTCTTAATTATCAGATTACTAATAAGAATTAAAACTAAACATACCATGATTTAACGGATTTTGAGTTTTCCGATATTACCTACGACTTATTGTTAAAAACCCTTCCTTCTTTAGAAACCTAGCCTGCCCACAGCTGGGTAAAAGCCCATGATAATTTATCATCATAAGTAGTCTTATCAACCAACAAAAACAGTACATAGGGATCATACAAAGTAAAAAATAAAGGTGTGTGTGCGATTCACACACGATAGAAGTGAAACTTCAATAAATCGACGAAAGAATAATAAGAAGAATAAAAAAAAAGTGTGTGTGTGTCAGCTACGACGCACGATTGGAGTCTACTACTTATGAACTATAATTATGATAATATATCGAATAGAAAAAAAGGGTAAATGAACGCATCTGCTAAATTGTGAAGAGAAACAAACATATATCTGTAATTATTCGGATTATTTATTTTATTTCAATAAATCGTATTACATAAAGTATGTTACAAAATAATATAAATAAAATACAGCAATACCTCTTTGTGCGATACTTCGTAGTTGAGACTAAATTTAAATAAAGCATTGTATTTGTGTCTCTTACCATTTCCGTTTCATCTTTTTGCATCCGGTTTGAAATCACTACGATTCTATAGAAGTTTCACTTCAATATCATCAACATAATTATCCGCTAGGACATACAATAAGTATGTCGCATAAGTCAATAAGTTTAACTCTATATTAAGTCCCAAAACCCATACCTACAAATACCGTTCTATCACTCATAGTAGGTAAACCCACAGGTAAAAACACGCCGCATCCAATTCTTCCGATTCAGAAGCAAGCAGTTAAATTAGTAGCATGTTTGGTATTCAGCTCATGAAAGCCGGTTTTTTCCTCGCTTGGATTCCGTCCGTGCGCGCATACATTGCTCCACCGCCGATAAATGAAATAATGAACTTATGGTGATTACATGCCTTCGCTACGATTGTTATAGTCCTCCGAATGTCAACCAGGATATTTTTGAATCTTTTTGAAGAAGTAGGTAGGTACTTCTTAAAATGTTCACCTGCAAAAAGTCTCTGATTGTCTGTGGTGATTTCAATAAAGATATCTTACAAAATCCTTCTGATAGAATACTTAATTTATTCAAATGTTTTAGTTGCAAGTCTAGACTTCGCGCGAGTGGATGGATAACCTTAAAAATAATTCGTTTAAAAAAATATATATATTACCTATGTAAAAATTTAAGATTTATTTTTCTTACAAACGAAAAATCAAGTCATTACTTATTGGCGTGACGTAACATTTGCGTTGTACTAAATTTCGCAATGACTTGCTCCCACTTTGGAACTTTGATGCTCAATATTATTTGCACTTTTTTATTTAATTCATCATCATCACCCTTATAACGTTCCCACGGCTGCACGGCTGGGACACAGGGACTTCTCTCATAGCAAGAGAGATTAGGCCTTAATTCACCATCCAAAGGCCAAATTGGGGCTTAGTTGATTGATTATATAAATAATGATAATAATTTACCACGGGGCTAGATGTTGTTGTGTGCATTGTCTGGAAATATTTATTTTTATTTATTATTTATTTATTTAATGATTCACAAGAGTAAAGTCCCTAGTTACTAATCAGTGGATAAATACCAAGCTATCTTGCTCAGATACATAATAGTCTGAGTGAGTCAGCATGTCTTAGAGCACTATTGAGTAACTTAGACTTTGTCTTGCCAGAGTAAAACTCGCACTTGGACATGGGTACTTATAAACTAATTGAAAGTCGGTCTGATTAACAATCATTTATTTGTAAAAATAGATAACAATTATGTTATTTAATATTTACAGCATTTTAAATTAAAATCTGATTTTGAAAATATCTACTTTACAATGAAAGCTAACACATTAACATCACAATGAATATATTTAACTAAACCTTAGTTTCAATGATTTTAGTTAAAAGGAACTCCTACAATGAGATAAATATTGTACAATTGCACTAATAAAGTACTAAAATTATTTCGTTCGTTTTTATCTATCACATGCCTGATTTATCAGTGATTTTGGCTGAAAATCTCTATCTACCACAGCTTTTGTTACCAGTGTTACTACCCATCCTACTACCAGTAGTAACACGGGTATATTTCACTGCCCGCGTTACAACCAACTGCGTTTGGTAGTAAGACAGGGCATAGACCTTTTCCAAAGAGATTCAATTACTTGGGTTTAACAAAATTATACTTTTCTAGGTAGGAACAAGTGCTTGTAGCATGATGTTTAATTAATATTTATTCATATTTATTTATACAGAAGTGTTTTTATATACTAGTCATCTATAATATAAACCCTACAATGTATGTAGTTTTAATTTATTGAAAGCTTTTGCAATTGCGGTTGGAGAATGTATTTAATATAGTATTCGAAACAGGTATTAGTAGTTCAGTTATTTATTTTCATTGGAAAACAAAATGACTAATTCACAAATTCTTAATACATGTGTATAATGCAACATACATAATATATACATAAATAAATAATTTGGTATTTTTATAAATACAGTTATCGCGTCTATTTGTCAGGCTTTATGAGTTGATACTTTAGTCTCGTCTATATGTCAGGCACTCTTAGCCTTCCTGTCCTTAATAAGGCTGGATATAAAGAACTCCCCGGCCCTATAAGACGACCTGACCAGGGGCCCGCTAGCGGTGTAGAGGAACCCTAGTTCTGAACCACGAGCTTCCCACTGCTGGAACTTATCCGGGGTCACATATTCGAAGACTTTGAGGTGACGTTTCGTCGGCTGCATGTATTGGCCGAGGGTGAGACAGTCTACGCCTGCTGTGCGGAGGTCTGGAAACAGATTTAGTTGTTATTATAATACAAAATTGTTATTACATATATTTAGAGCTGCTTGTTACATGAATTATTTTGTGTTCGTTATTTGGAAGATTTTTCTCCGTAAACAGATTCTGATGATTCTTTTTTAAAAGAAAGCCGTCATTAATAGTCATTAATAGTCATTTAATTATAATATAATGATACGACACGATTACATTTTGGTCACACTGTTTTTTTAGTACTTATAATGTCAAAACAAATAAATCATCCAATTCAATTACTAATTATATTATAAATATGTCAAATTGCAAATGCTGTTGCTTGCATGTTGGTCTCATTTAAATTTAAAAATGAATAATAACAAGATTTTTTTTTTATTAACTGTTTATAGCTTGCTGTCTCCGATGTAGGAATTACATGACAGCAAGTTTTCAAAGAATTTCTTGGATTCCACCGTTAGATTGCGGAAATCCATTCTTAATACTAAAATGTAATCAAATATTATTTGTAAGCCCTCTCTCCTATGATGTCCATATAAATAATTAAAATAATGTCTAATTTCAAAAGCATTCATTAGTTATGCGAAAACAACATATATGCATAAAGAACTTAATACTTGGTACTAATAATAACATACACATTTATCTTCAGAAAGATAAATGTGTTAATTTATCTTTCCTATTTATTATTAATGTATTTCAGATTTTGATATTTTGAAAAAGTTGTGGCATTGGGCAACCTATAACCCATAATATTGTGATCTATATCTATATAAATAAAAATGAATTGTTGTTCGTTAGTCTGATTAAAACTCGAGAACGGCTGAACGGATTTATCTTATCATAGTCTTGAAATGTTCGTGGAGGTCTAGGGAAAGTTTGAAAGGCGAGAAAAAATCGAATAATTGCCGGGAATTTTTTTTAAATAAAAACCCGTGCGAAGCCAGGGCGGGCCACTAGTTATCATTAAATGAATATTATGACTATTATGTCATTTGTATACCTTGCATGGTCTGTTCCACCTGCTCGTCCGTCTCTCCGAGCCCCAGCATAATAGATGATTTGGTGATCAGGTCCGGGTTTATATCTTTCGCCGTCTCCAGGACTTTCAAGGTTTGTTTGTACCTGGAAATGGTAACACGAATGATATTACATAACTGGGAATAAGCTAGAAATTAGCGAACTTTGAAGACCTCTGTGGCGCGGTGGGCGAAGATCCGCCTGAGGCGCAAGAGGTTACGGGTACGATTGCCGGCGGGGGACCAGATTTTTTACGATCAACAAAGTCGAAGTCAAAGTTCAAACAATTTCTGGTTTAGGGTTTATGCGTTTTCTATGTATAAAAAATTGTATCTATGTAGTAATATCAGGCACCTAACATCCATATTACAAGCTCTGCTTAGTTTGGGGTTAGGTGATGCTGTGTAATTAGTCCGAAAATATTCATTGGCGCTGCACGGTCTCGATGTTGTGTATGTATGTATGTATGTATGTGTGTGGGGAGCTCACCCGGCGCGCGGGTCCCGCACGAAGGGCGTGAGGCGCTGCACGGTCTCGATGTTGTGTATGTATGTATGTATGTATGTGTGTGGGGAGCTCACCCGGCGCGCGGGTCCCGCACGAAGGGCGTGAGGCGCTGCACGGTCTCGATGTTGTGTATGTATGTATGTATGTATGTGTGTGGGGAGCTCACCCGGCGCGCGGGTCCCGCACGAAGGGCGTGAGGCGCTGCACGGTCTCGATGTTGTGTATGTATGTATGTATGTATGTGTGTGGGGAGCTCACCCGGCGCGCGGGTCCCGCACGAAGGGCGTGAGGCGCTGCACGGTCTCGATGTTGTGTATGTATGTATGTGTGTGGGGAGCTCACCCGGCGCGCGGGTCCCGCACGAAGGGCGTGAGGCGCTGCACGGTCTCGATGTTGTGTATGTATGTATGTATGTATGTGTGTGGGGAGCTCACCCGGCGCGCGGGTCCCGCACGAAGGGCGTGAGGCGCTGCACGGTCTCGATGTTGTGTATGTATGTATGTATGTATGTGTGTGGGGAGCTCACCCGGCGCGCGGGTCCCGCACGAAGGGCGTGAGGCGCTGCACGGTCTCGATGTTGTGTATGTATGTATGTATGTATGTGTGTGGGGAGCTCACCCGGCGCGCGGGTCCCGCACGAAGGGCGTGAGGCGCTGCACGGTCTCGATGTTGTGTATGTATGTATGTATGTATGTGTGTGGGGAGCTCACCCGGCGCGCGGGTCCCGCACGAAGGGCGTGAGGCGCTGCACGGTCTCGATGTTGTGTATGTATGTATGTATGTATGTGTGTGGGGAGCTCACCCGGCGCGCGGGTCCCGCACGAAGGGCGTGAGGCGCTGCACGGTCTCGATGTTGTGCGCGAACACGTCGAGGCCGCAGCGCGCGAGCCGCCCTATGCTCTCCCGATCCGCCCTGAAGTCTGGCACCAGGCATTCCACCAGGATCTCCTTATTCCTATAAAAAAAAAAATACGTATGTAGGTGACCCTACTATTTATTTATTTAGTTATTAATTATATTTACACAACATTAAATAATATTGTAATCGTGTTTATATTTATTAACATTACACACTACATTTACACTCCACAATTATTCATTCATACATTCATAATAATAATTATATCACACAAACAAACACCTTATTTTATTATTATATAATGAAGCCGCGGGGGCGCGCTTGTATAGCTAGCAGTCGCCGCCGCATTCCAGAGGCGGACGCGCCGACCGAGCCGCCTCAGTCACAACTAATCACCACGCGAAGCGCACGCAGCTTGTTGTGACGCCCGGCTCATTTTGCTTTGGCCATAACTTCATAAATTACCACTGTATATTAATTGTTTTGTGCTTCCTGTGCTGTAAACTCTTTTCTGTTTCTATTCTGCCTGTTTCTACATCTAAACTTTCCTTCTGTGTCGTGTTTTATGTCAATGTAAACAACACGTAAATAAAACTATAAAATTCCGTAAGTGTTTCACTGGTTGTATTAAGAAACCCGAAATACTTCCTAAAACGTAAGTCATAATAGTCATTTATTCATCTGTTAACTTATTATAAGTACTTGGACATGTCAAAATTTTTACAATTACCCAATTATTTTTTTAAACTTTTAGAAATGACTAGCTCTATCAATCTATTGACTCCAATCCAAGTTTAAAATATGTATAACAGTCATAAAATTTAATAATATTTAAATCATTGTTAAACGCTATTGTAAATGTGTGTACTAACTGTTTTTTTATTTCTCTGACCGTTTCTGCCAAATGAGCTGAACCGCCATCAGGTAGATCTGAAACGTATAAATGCGTGTATAACATAACATAAAATAAAGAGCTTGATAAGTACTTTTGAAAGATTGATAATTTGACAGACTAGAAGCGACCGCGATTTTGTTGATAGTTTGTAGGGTCCCATAGCTAACTGGAAATAAATCTAAATTTAAAATTTAAGAAAAACCCCCGATTCCAATGCCTAAATTTCCTTAAATATAAAACAACATAATATTATGTACCTAATGTGGACGCGATGCGTTTTCATTTGATACCCCACACTAGTATATTTGCAGATTTTTGGTTTTGCTTCCCCACTCTCACCCCCATAACTTTTAAACGGCCCAACCGATTTTCATGAAACATGTCTAAGAACACTCGCGCAAGACTCACCTTTCATACAAAAAAAAACTAAATTGAAATCGCTCCATCCGTTCGGGAGCTATGGTGACACAGACAGACAGACAGACATACACACAGACAGACAGACAGACAGACAGACAGACAGACAGACAGACACGTCAAACTTATAACACCCCTCTTTTTTGGTCGGGGGTTAAAAAACAGAAGTCTTATAGATTCATCATTTTTGTCTGTCCGTTGGTATGCCACAGCCAATTTTTGCCGAAACTATAAAAACCATTATTATTGTTGAAACTTGGTAAGTAAAAGTATTCTGTGAACCACATTAAGATTACCGCAAAAATTTGTAAAAAAAGTCTTTCCATACTAAGAACTGACCAATTTTTTTATTGTATTTTAGTTTCTTTTTATAACCAAAAAGTGTAATTACTGAAATACAATAAACCCTAGGTATAAGACCATCTCGTACTTTTAAAATTTATTGTTACTAACCGAAGAGGCTATTTTTATTCTACTTATTATTATTTTGACTGTAGAATTTTTTCATTTATATAACATTGACTGACATAACTAGCATATGAATTAAATAATAATTTGCACGTCTCGACAGGCAGAATGTAATGGAACTGATATTGACATAAAATAAGATCTATTGTACCTCCATTTAAGCAAATAAATGATTTCTGTTTCTATTCCTAAGTGCTAACTTTATGAAATGAAAAGAAATGAAAATGTTTTTTATTCAGTAATAAATGTACATAGTGTTTTTAATCATAGTGATGAACAATCTTTTAAGTGTTAAAGAACACTTGTGCTAGGCATTCATGCTCTTCCCAGACAATCTGGGAAGAGCATGAATGCCTCTATCTTTATACACCCTGTCCCTTGTAAATAAGTCCTAAGGATAAGAATCAGATATCATAAATTGTTTATTGTTCGTAAAATCTGGTGATACATGTCAGATGTTAAGACTACCTAAAGCTACACAGATTCTGCTACATTGAGCATACAAACATTACATTTCTTGTCACTTATTATCTATATATCAAATTATTCAGAATATAAAATTAAAATGATGTTAAATATATCTATAAGAGTATATAATTAAGTGCAACATACCATCTCTGTCCACAGATGTCAGCACAATGTAACCGAGCCCCCACTTGTGGACGGCCAGCGCCGTGTTCCGCGGCTCGCCGGGGTCCAGCGGCGGCGGCTTGCGGGCCGTCTTCACGGAGCAGAACATGCAGCCCCGAGTGCAAGTGTCACCCATTAACTGGAAATAATCATTTAATAAATCTAAATTTAAAATTTTAGAAATACCCCCGATTCCAATGCCTTCATTTCCTTAAATGTAAAACCACTTAATATTATGTAATGTGGACGCGATGCGCTTTCATTTGATACACCACACTAGTATATTTGCAGATTTTCTGTTTTCCATCCCCACTCTCACCCCCATAACTTTTAAACGGCTCAACCGATTTTCATGAAACATGTCTAAGAACACCCGGGCCAAACTCACCTTTCATAAAAAAAAACTAAATTGAAATCGCTCCATCCGTTCAGGAGCTATGATGTAACAGACAGACAGACAGACACGTCAAACTTATAACACCCCTCTTTTTTGGTCGGGGGTTAAAAATAAATAACATACTTATGGACCCCTTTTGAGTCTAATTGCGGACAACCAGAGCCCCCAAGTGTTATAACTTTAAGATATAGAGTGATGTGGCGCTCGGGTAAAAAGAAAATCACATTGTGGATGGGTGCCAATATTCACCACACTTGGCAGATACTTTATACTCTTTAACATATCATGTATCTAGTATTGTACCTATTATTGTAATCTCTTTTCAATATATATTTGATGTACTACTCCGCTACATCAGGGCCTGGTTAGGCAGGGGGATAATTCACAAAACACTCCTAGGCGAGATGTCAGTGCAGATCTCAGTTCCTCTACTTAGAATTAGATTAGATATTTAATGTATCTTTGTTCTTCTTCTTTAAGTAAACTTTTATATTCTTTTTCAAATTTTAAAGTTTTATAATAATATTAATAATAAATCATTTATTTCAGGCATCTAAGGCCCATATAAACATATACCATATAAAAATATAAATCTTATAAACTAAACTTACTTCTACTTTTTACTTATATTGTGCATGATGTGGGCTCCTATAATGGAGGACACTTTCATTTTATAATTTGTGTTAGTTTATTAGTAAAGCAAGGAGTAAGTATATCTCTGATTGGGAGTTCAAAATTAAAAACTTATAACACCCCTCTTTTTGCGTCGGGGGTTAAAAATATATTTAATAGGGTTGGCAAGCGCCTGCTATAATGCCGAACTCCCTCATGAAGCAGAGTAGGATTTTTCTTTCGATTTTATTAAGTCAACGTATTTTCTGTGTTCTATAATGTTAAATTATCAATATGGTAAATGTGAATCTCACATACTAGCGCGTATTTAATTGCGTACATTTTAAACGATCTATGATCTTTCCCTTCCTCCTCCGACATCTTTACATGCTCGTTCTTTCGCACATGAAAGCTGATTCATGCGCGATCGACGTGTGTCATCATCATCATCACCCTTTTAACGTTCCCACTGCTGGGAACGTTAAAAGGACAGGGACTTCTCTCCTGGCGAGAGAGATTAGGCCCTTAATTCAACAGGCTGGCCAGGTGCGGGTTGGTGAATGTCACATGTCCCTTCAAACTATTTTTAAGTTCTCAGAACATGCCGGTTTCCTCACGATGTTTACCTTCACCGTTAAAGCACGTGTATAAAGCGCAAATAAATTTCTCAAGAAGAATAATCCAGAGGTGCGTGGCGCAGACGTGTGTAAAGGCAGCCAATGATTATAATAGTGGCATACACAAAGGTGTTTGAACCTTACCATTATAGTTGCAGTGGACATGCCATGTTTGCCCCCACTCCAGCACTCCCCAATGTTTGGGCACCGGGCCTCCTCACATACTGTGCTCAGCTTCAAACTGCGGAGCTGCTCTTTCAACTCACTGAATTTAGATCCTGAAAAAGTAGATATAAAGATGTTTTTTTAATCTGACAGGGTTATTGTGTATTATGTTATTAAGAGGATAAAATTCTTCTTCTATAAAATTCTTTAAGTACCAGGTAATCAAGGAACAGAACAGATTTTAGGATTTTTAAGCTTTCTTTAGAGTAGGTATATTATACTTACCTGATGTGATGACCTATTAAGATAAATAATATTTAACCTACATTTTCAAAACTCAATACAAATCTTTCTTTATCCAAATGGAAAAAGAAACAAACAGTTGTTAAGTGACAAAAACAAATTATGTAATGACCAAATTATCAGCCAAATTTCATCACAATACATCATCATCATAAACTAATATCAATATGGTCATCATCATAAAGCTAGGATGAAAAAGTTAGCAAACAATAACCAAATAAAGCATTTAATTCAGATTGCTTTATTTTTCATTTCTGCTATATACTTTCATCCAAACTGTAAATCTTTTTTCCCTTATGGTTGCCTTCTTTAAGATAAAATGTGATAAAAGATTTTTGGAGGTTTTGTCTGTTCACATCTGTATGTGTTAACCCTGCAATCCTTACACGTGACCTCCCTAGTGGTAGACTTTGGCCACGGCTTGTCACCAACCTCCAGGCTGGGCCAACAAGGAAACTTTTTTTTTTTGTAATCTGGTCCTGAGAAGCCATACACTTTCTAGGTCTTCATGCCCCATATTCCACTTCCACTTCATCACTTTACATCAGGTGAGATTGTGATCAAATGAAGGCTTATTAATAATAAAAAAAATGTAGCTGGTATTATTTGATGAATTATTGAATGTCATATTATGACAAACATGTAACATTACCACAATCTATAAGTAAGTGAAATTAGTCCAGATGACCCAATATTATATTGCTATAAGTAATTATAATTGACTATACCTGTGGGTATTGTAGTTTTGAGCCATGGTGGTAATCTCAACCTTTCCGACTCTCCTTTCTGCCTTTTCAACTTGCCCTCATATTCATCCCAGTTCTTTGGTCTATCTTCTGCCACGAACTCGGCTAAGCCAGGGCCTTCTCTAAGCTTCTCACGTATAGCATCCAACTTAGCTGTATGTTTACATCTCTGAAACTGAGTTTTGATGATGAAAAGAATTGTGTGAGAGAGATTGAGTAGGTACTTAATGACAACAGGATAGGTCTAATCTATAATGTTAAAAATGTATTGCAGTAATTTACGAACGCGTACGTAACTTCCGAATTAAGGCATCAAATTGGATGTTTTTATTATTTTTAGGGAAAGGTTTGCTTAAAATAAAATCTTTGTGAAAGGAATGCCGGGTCAGCTAGTTATTATAAAAATTAAGTCCTAGAGAAAGTGTGAGACAATTATGCGTAGTATTTTGATTTGTAAGCTAAAGGTCGTAGTTAAGATAAGGCTAGATATAAATAAACGTACATTTACCTCTTGTGTTCTGGGAACGATTTGTGACGTCAATTTATTACGAATCATTTTACAAACACACAAATATATTTTTCTTACGAAATTACGAAACAATTCTGCACAACTTTATCGCATTTTTGACAAATTGCAAATTGACAATCAACACAACACAAGTCAAAACAAATGTGAAGTAAAAATCTGGAATCAATTTCAATGTCAGTCAATGTCATATTTTATTTCGTCATTCATTCAATCATTTTCCATTCCAGGAGCACCTAGCTAGCAGTGCAGTAGCAGCAGCCCCGTTCCTATTTAAATTCCATTACTAGTTGATGTTAATCGATGATGCTTCATGTGGTTACAATAAAGGATCTCAGAACTAGTGAAGTTGTTTTAAATGTTTATTCATTTGTTTGTACAATACATTTAATACAATTTTGATAGAAGGATCTCAGAACTAGTGAAGTTTTTTTAAATGTTCATTCATTTGTTTGTACAATACATCTAATAAAATTGTTAAAATCGCTAAAATGGTTCATAAGAAGAGATCTTATAGTTGTTGTTGTTGTATAGAAGATGTCTTATAGTTTTAGACCTTACCGTGCGGACCTGCTCTTGTTACATTCTGTATAATCACTATTGATCTAATAGTGTCATTAATCAACTTTGTTATATCGCACCCCTAGAACAAGACAGCGCTAAGTCGAAAAACTACTTTTTTCACAAACGACGAAAAACTGTTATCTAGTTTTGTATAGAAGTTATTGGCAAAATCTTAAACGTTTCAGGTAACGTATCCAACGTGCAACATTATTATATCGTTTATTCCCCTCAATAAACGTCGAGTAAGCGATAATATGCATTTTTCGTTTTAATTCTCTGTTGTCTAATTATCTCATGAAATAAAAATTAACTATTTCGAGGTACGTCCTTTTTGTTGAATGATTCTGAAATAATGCTCTTATTTTACCATCTATTGGTTAAGTGTAAATATACAAGAAGGAAATATTTAAATTGTTTTCGGGAATTTTCCTGTTGTTAATAAACTAAAACACAAAAAAATATAAATCAGCATTTTTATTAAAATTTGTTTAACATAATCAACATCATCACCCAAAAACCGTAGTGTGGTTTTAACATATTTATTATTACAATATAAAACAACATAGGTACAATAAAGAATAGTAAAACAGACTTAACAAAAATACTAATCCCTAGATAAGTATTATTAGTTTCATTTTAAAGTCAGTGCTGCTAGTCTAAATTTAATGCTCTCTTATAATAAGAGTTTAAGCAATTAGCATGAATTATATTTTTTCAATTAACTACATTATGTCTCTCTTTTTGTTTACAGCCAGAGTTTGTTTTTCTGTATATGCTTCAGGCAACCTGGACCTATACCTGGAGAAAAACCTTGATCTATTTTTTGCTGGTGTTTCCCTCGGGCTTCAGGTTCAATGGAACCGTTTTTTTTATAGAGTTCAGCGATCTGTTTGAGGATTTTGATAGAGATACATACGCCTTACCTGTATTCCGCAATCGCATAGCAATGTTAGATTTCCAGCCCCTAGGATTTCGTTTCTTTTAAGCTGCAGATCACTGGTTGTCTCAGTGGCACTGGCAACAGAAGATTGTGTCTGTGTGAGCTGCTGTTGTTACTGGAGCTTGATGATGATGAACTCGACTCTGAAGAGGAGCTCGAGCAGGAAGTAGTAGATATTCTTATAGTAACTACAAGTGGCCGAGTTTTTAGTTTAGCAGTGAGAGAAAAAGTGGGATCTGTCTCTGAATCCTCTATAAAGTCACTTTCATCGCTCGGACCAGGTAAAGTAAGAACCGGTATTTCTGCTGCCTCCCTATTTTCTAACGAAACACTTTCGGATTCTGCAACGACCAATGCTTCAACCGCTGGTGATGCAATGATGCCGCCATAGTGGAAAGTTCAGCATCTTTTTCTTGGACAGTTGGCTGGTCCTCCACGGTTGCTCCAATCGCTTTTTTGAGCATGAGCAGGCCGCGACCCTTCATCATTTGCCATTAATAGAGAAAAAACTGAATTAATTCAAGAACAGAGCATTATCTGAAAAACTTTTTATTTTGTCCTGTTATGATGAAAAAAATACTGCTTAAAAATACTTTTCTTATAATATACAACTATAGTAAGAATTCAAACTATTCAACATTAATTTAAAATGATTTTTGAATAAACTGTGTCTAAATTTTAATGTGCCATCAATAGAGCATTATTTAAGAAATGTTCACCTATTTCAAACAATACGGAACTATTTTGGAATAATAAAAAAATACTAACGTACCTTTGTCAATAATACCGTCGTATTTCGGAATACTATTAAAACGCCAACCAAGAAAATTCTCCAACACCAGATTATTCCTAAATAATTTGCTTTTGTGTAAGCGCAACACGGTTTGTTACGACGGCCTCCATGTTGCAACTAGACATAAATTCGTCTTCGTGGTATGACTTGTCACTCATTAATTCACTAAGAGTGACTTACAGAGGCATCTCTTGCGCGTCTGTGCAAATATAAATAAGCCCGTCTTAGTGGTATGTGCGGAAAAACTTTGCGGATTCAACTAAGCAATAAAATCGATTTTGAGATTTTTCGAGATAATTCCGTGTTGTTCTAGAAGTGCGATATAATTATTCGATTAATTTCGAACATAAACTCGAATTTAACCGATTGAATCTTCGTAAGACAGTGCATAAGCAGCGTTCATCCGTCGCGCACTCATTACCATTAGAGTCGTTAAATATGTAAAAGTAATACCTAATTAAATTCAAAGTAATTTCACTATTATTTAGCAGCAACTTATATGGAATAACTAGCGCGATTTCTTACACATTATTAATTTAAATTAGACAAAAAATACGTAAGCCTGATATAAAAAATACATACCTACGTATGGCTTCATTGCCACCTTCTAGGTCTTCATGCCCCATCATAGATCACACCATCACTTCAAATCAGGTGTGATTTTAGTCAAATGAGGGCTTATCTAGCATAAAAATAAATAAGAAGACCGACAGGTCAACAAGGCCTTGAATACCGCTCGAACACCTACTGGTACAATCACCATCATGGACAAGACGGGTGTTTGTGTTCAGTGTACCTATCGCTGACTTTTTTTTTTGGTGTTTGTCATTTTGGCAAGTGTGAGGAGCCCGCATTAACCACAAACTCATCTCTAAGAACCCCGATCAAAGAGAATATAAATTACTAAATTACGCCGATCTTGACTCTTTTGCTTTATTTACCTTTTTGTGATTGACGAAGTCGAGATGAAATTATATAAATAAACATGTTTATTTATTTATTTATGTCAGTTTAATACATAAAAATAACAGGTTATTTTTTAGCCCTAATGCGATCATGTAGGTATTTATAAACAATAACAAATTCATAATCATTAAACATAAATAGTAATAATAATAAATCAACGTTGAAAAATAATAAATGAATCAATAATAATTGGTATAAATTAACTTAAAACAATTCACAAATAAAAATTATTAATGCATAAAAAATTATTCGGATTATTTATATTACTTCATTTAAGCATATTACATAAAGTATGTTTAAAAATATTATAAATAAAATACAGTGAGAGCGAAGTATCGCGCAAAGAGGAGACCCCGAGAATGAGATACGCTGTGTAATGTATTCCATCTCATTCTTTTACACGTTCAATCCTAAAGATATATATGTTTGTCTCTTTCTACGTAACGCCTCAACTTTTCGTGTTACACTTTTTGATTTAACTCCTCATAAAATTTCCGTACCGGGCCTTATAATTATAACTCAAATCGTTTCTTAAGGAGTAAACTCCAAAAACTGGAACACATTCAATAAAAAACGTTTGCCTAATTTATTTTGTTCATTCATGTTTATTTCGGATGATATATACCCTCATACATCCATATACTTAATATCATAAATGCGAAAGTAACTCTGTCTGTTCCTCCGTTACCCAAGAACTACTGAATCGATTTAGATGAAATTTAGCTACACAGATTATCTAGAGCCTGAAAATGACATAGGCCGTCTTTTTACCGCGGAAAAATGTAATTCCGCGGGAGAATCCATTATAACGCGAGTAACGCCCCGCCGGGCACTGCTAGTGTTTAATAAATCATCTCAAACTGTATAATAGCGGACCGGAAGATATTAATCTATAGGTAAAAAAATAAACAAATTTTAAGATGCTGCTACCTAGCTAGGTAGGTATATATTTCCATAAACCATGGTCAAAGTTCGTTAGGAGTTAAGACGCGATAATCAACTCGACACGTGATCTCGATGAGCATTTAACCCTTCCTTGTGGGTATAGATCCACCTCCTTTAGCTTCTCTCCTCTTTCGAGAGGGGGGCGGAGGTGGGGTGAAGTCGCCTTCGCCCGGCATATCCGGTGGCGGCGGCGGCGGTGGTGGAGCTTGTCTTGCAACCTGGGGAAAATGGAATTTCTGTAATCGTAGCTGGAGCGCCATTTCTAGATAGCTGGAAGCCTATCTCATCGATCCTAATGATATTGAGAGTGGTTTTACTAATGATCGCCACTATAAATTGTAGTCCACGCAAACGAAGACGCTTCTCCCATCTTCTGGTGAATCCGGTGCGTAGCAGAGCCGCAAAGCCGTTGCTAAGGATATTCTAATGATAAAACTACTAAGAAAACTGTTATAAAAAAAATATTTTAAAATACCTCATACATAAATTTATATGATTATAGTCAGTGATTTAAATATAGCGTTACTTTATTTATATATTATAATAAGGATAAAATCACTTTATCGCGTCCATATCATATTATTATAAATCGGAAAAGGGCGTGTGTGTCTGTTTGTTTTTCCGTTTTTCACGGCAGCACGGCTAAACCGATTTACCTGAAATTTTAAATGGTGATAGATTATAACTTGGTATTCACTTATATTTTTGGATTATACTTGCACATAGGCTACGTTATTCCGTGGGATAACTGGAATACTAATATAAGCTGATGATTTTACAAATAAGAATAAGACTTCTCGCTTACCCTAAAACTTAGGATAACCACTGCTATAAACTTACCCTATTTAAAGCATGATGCTTTTCAAGACTGGAGGACGACAACTCAGCCAGAGGAACCACCAAGGACTCTCCCACTTCGAGCCAAACGGCCAGACAAATAACAAAGACAGCGAAATGGACCTGATGCCTCATCTTCACTTATCACTGTTCTACTGAATTTCAGCAGTACAGGAGCATTTATAGCGCAAATTGACGTACTATGTTGCCTTGCATCGCATGTCAGGCGCGCAGATAAAACCCTTGACAAACAATAAAACAACAGCTTCCGGTGCGATGCACGCATAAGATATTCTAAAAATGCATTTAGTGCAATCTTTGTAACATGGAAAATGTGTAATGATTAGGGTACCTTGGCTAGGGTTACCATAAACAGTTACTATACAACTAAACGACTACATCACTGCCATCATTATTTTAGCCACACATAATAATGTTCGTTTATGCGTGGGAATCACTTCAACTAGGATTATTGGTAAACTCCTAGTTTAAAACATAGTTTCGGATACCCAAATCAATTTGTTTGTGTGTGAATGAAATTCAGATATTATAATGCTGAAGAGTTATTTGATTGTTTGTTTGAACGCCCTGATCACAGGAACAACTCCACACCCAAGTCTATTTAAATAAATATTTCGCTGTTAGCTTATTTAATTTATCATTGAAGAATAGGCTACTTTATCGCGGGATAACAACGCCCTGGTAATTTAATATTCTATGGCCGTGGTTTGAAACATTTTATTAACTAAATACATACTGTTCTGTTTAAGTAATATCAATCCATGCATAAACTTCTGGATTAACTTGTTTATAAATTTATTCAGTCCAGTAGGCAACCCTGACAAAAGGTAGTAGTTCTACAACAACAAGTAAAATACCTGTCTAATTATAATTACCCACGACAACCTATCATTTGCACCTAGAATAATGCGCACGTTATAATACATGCCAACATAAAGATGAAATTATAAAAAAAAAACCTAACAATTTTGCCTTCTAAATTCTGGATTCATTTGATTTATAAATGTACTTATTCAGTTAAGTAGGTTCAAGGGCACTTGGACTTAGCCTGAAGCATGAAACAATAACGAGGTAGTGTGGATCTGAAAGGTAACAACACCTATAATCTAAGAGGACTACAGACCCATCTTGCTTTTGAGCCTTGTATAAATGCTGTTCGAGGGCAATTGCAAATCGTCTCGAAAGAAGGAATAAGCCGGTTTCCAAAAAGTAGATATAGATATCTGATGCTGCGGCAGGTTATACAGAAGAGCGAAGAGTTTATCTTGCCGCTTTGTTTAGCATTTGTGGACTACGAGAGAAACATGGGCGGTGTTTCAATCTCTCCAAAACGTTGTAGTATTGACATCGGTCGGGTACCTAATTGATCATGATGGGTTCATTAGGCAACCCTGTCAAAACAAGTTCTAATAACATAAGCAAAATATATAAAGCTAATAATTAACAACGACAACATATTATTGATACCTAGAATAATATGCGTACGTAATATTTTTATTTTAAACAATAATTAGTCTCATGTGGTAGGCTTCGGCCGCGGCTTTTCACCACCCTCCGGGCTGGGAAAAGTTTTTTTCGTGTTTCGTTAGGTATATGGTCCGGAGAAGACATCTACCTTCTAAGTCCTCATGCCCCATCTTAGACCACATTGTCACTTTACATCAGTTGAGATTGTGGTCAAATGAAGGCTTATCTATCTAGCATAAAAAAAAATCTCCCATAGTGCATCAAAAATGCCAGATTTAAAAATAGAACTACCACATCCTATCCAAAAGTTTTAGGAGGAAATAAATAGATTTGGCGTGACCATGCGTGACCAATCAATAACCATTATACTTATATGTTTACAATATTGATTCAAGCATAAAAAATGAAAGAACAAAATAAGTTTAGAGCACAAGTGCTTATCTTCCTATAGGTAATCTACAAAAAAACAACAGAAGCCAAAAGTAGGTAAGTACCTACTTACTTGTCAATTTAAGATGTTAACTCGAAACCGTCACAGGGTCGACCCAAAAGAAAATTAAATTGAAACTAATTTGGAGCGCTAGCTGACGAATAACAAGGTTGCTAGTTAGTTAGTTACCTAATGTAAAAGTTCCTCTCAATTTCTCTGGGTACTTTAGAATGTGTGTTTATAGATAGAAGCTAAAGACATATCTACATTCCAAAAAAAAAACATCAAAATTGAACTAGAATTAATAACAAATTGTATTTCTTATTATTTTTAACACCCGACCAAAAAAGAGGGGTGCTATAAGTTTGACTTTTCTGTCTGTCTTACTGTCTGTCTGGGACATTTGGAGTTTGGAGACACCCGGTGTTCTTAGACATGTTTCATGAAAATCGTTTATGCCATTTAAAAGTTGTGGGGGAGTGGGGAAGTAAAACCGAAATCTGCAAATTATACCCTATACTCGAGTGAAATATCAAATGAAAGATCATCGCGTGCACATTACTAAATATTATGGTACTTTTAAGGAAATTAAGGCATTGGAATCGGGGGTTTTTCTTAAATTTTTAATTTAGATTTATTTGCTGTGCTCTGAATACATAATAATAGGTACCGCAGAAGGTATCGCATCGCATCGCATCGGGAACCCTACCTACAAATCAAAAGAATGAACAATTTAACATGCGCTTGTAAGAACGAATGGAACGAATGGTAGGTTGACAGATACTTAATTTATAATTAATCAGTCAACCAACTGTCAAAAAATGTAACCTCACAAAGTTTACAGATGATGTGAATAAACAAAGTTGTTTTGTGATTTTACAAAAATGAGAAACGTCGATGCACATCTGCTTGGCGATAAAATGGACGAAGCAGTTACGCATTACATTAATTCGCATCAGCCTGGGGAGGTATGTGGCCGAATATGTTATTTGCTTGCCTTTGACGAAGATTCTTTGTTTCACTTATTAAATTTCCTAATTGTTGCTCCTGAATACCTAAGTACTTCAGAATATTACCTAACGATACCCAATTACTACCTTACTATTCGTAAATTGTCGTTAATTAAATAGACTTGCTTAGACTTGTTCAAATTACTCAAAATAGTTCAGGAATGCCATTTTTTGTAGCCATAGTTTGTTCTCTTTTCCCTACTTCAGATATATGTAGGCAAAATGTATGTATGCATTACCCTTTTAAAAATTCTTTATGCTATAAAATTTTATATGATATTACTTAACTATTTAGATACTGGCTCATTCTGCCAATAAATCCTAAGATATGGCAATGCTGTTCCCTATTCAGTATTTAATCATTTATTTATTTTGTTTGCATAGACAAAACTTAACAGAATCAGACAGAATACCAATACTTAACTATTAATTATTAATCATATCTTACTGACCAGTCTCATAAAGTAAAAAAATCCCCCTTAGCCCTTCTGAAAAATATAATATCGACTGAATTTTATTTGATTAAATATATCTTTGGTTTTCTACCTACATAAAATATTACTATGCTGTAAAGATGTGTTTATGGCCCATAAACAGTGATGCTTAATGTATAATATTGGCATGCCATAAACACAAATAAAATGAAATCTAGATCAATAAAACATGTAAACTGAATTGTTGTGACTTCATTTGCCATAATACAGGATTTTCCTAGTTTGGGTAGGTATCTAATCTATACTTTCTGTTATGTAAATGTCATTATTGTACCACATTATTATCTGTTACATTTTTTGTGTGAAATAACCATTTATTATTATTATTTAGAACTTAAAAATCCACATCAAAATAGGTTAAGATCTTGTGTGGTTCGGAATTTTACTTTTTTGTTTAATGTTGTAAACTTCTGTTCCCAGCATGTCCACATAGACACAGATGGAATGCCAATATCAGTGCAGGATGACGGCAGCAGAATCACAGTCATGCACCAGCCTAGCTACTCATCCCATATCTGCAGGTTAGTTATCTCTTGTACTTATTGCATGAAATACCTACACTTCTACTCCACTGCATTAAGGAGTTCCCCAGAGGAAATTACAAAATACACTCCTTATTAACCCCCAACCAAAATAGAGGGGTGTTATAGGTTTGCCGTGTTTGTCTGTGTGTCTGTCTGTCTGGGAAATCAAAGCTCCCGAAGGGATGGAGCAATTTCAATTTAGTTTTTTTGTATGAAAGGTGAGTTTGGCGCAGGTGTTCTTAAACATGTTTCGTGAAAATTGGTTGTGCCGTTTAAAAGTTACAAGTAGTAACGGGTTCGATTCCCGCCGAGGGGCAAGTGTTTGTATGTTCTGCAAGCACTTTCTCCTTGTTCTGGGAGTTTAATATGTATAATAAAAAAAAATCTCTATATGTATGTCTATTATATTTTGAATATCAGATTCCTAGTACCCAAAACACGAGCTTAGAGCTTACCACGGGGCTAGATGTTATTGTGTAGATTGTCCGAAAATATTTATTATTGATTTATTTCTCCATATTATTACATGGCATCTTTATGTATATTACATATAGGTATTTAAATTTATTTAATGATCTAATAGAAAACATTCAGACCACAAACAATACCAGATTTGTTTCCTTAAATCATAATAATGTGATAATAGTCAAATAATTTAATACTCATTTAAAACACAAACAGCACAGTGTACTGAAATATTTATTTAAAAAGAACCTAATTTATTATATTAAATATGATTGTAAAATCAAGTTACTTAACTAAGCAAGTCTTTAATATACCTTCTAAATAATCACCTTTCACCAATGTTCCATCACATACTTTAAAAAGATATAGACAGAAATAAAAAAAAGTATTCCTATTATATGTCATTTATATATCATGATCCCAAAATGTTATATTAAAATACGCATGCATACAACAATACATATATCAACTTTAAGTATCACAGACTGGACTTCACTGCAGGTTTGCTTCTATGTAATATCTCATAGTCTGGCCGACCGCTTGCATAAGACTTAATGTAATCTAGCAGGATTTCTCTTGGAACCGCATATTGGCTGACAGCTGGGTCTTGTTCCATCTTCTTGATGTATGCTTTCTGAAATTTTGTTGTTTTCATTATATTTATATCCTTAACCTCCGACAAAAAAGAGGGGTGTTATAAGTTTGACGTGTCTGTCCTACTGGGTTTCTGTCTGCCTGTCTCGGACATCATAGCTCCCAAACGGAGGAGCGATTTAAATTTAGTTTTTTTTTGTATGAGGTGAGTTACGCGCGAGTGTGCTTAGACATGTTTGATGAAAATCGGTTGACATGTTTAAAAGTTATTAGCGTAAAAGTGGGGAAAGGAAACCGAAAATCTGCAAATATACTCGAGTGGGGTCTCAAATGAAAGCTCATGACGTGCACATTACTTTTCCTACTTTTTTTACATTTTGGGAACTAAAGTTCTGAATTCGGGGTTTTTTTTTAATTAAAAAATTTTGATTTAAATATTGTTTAGTATTTAATTTATGAAGTTTCAGAGCTAATGGTGGATTTACACAGATTGTAGATCTAGATCCCTACATCTAGATCCTTGGGTCTGTGCAGATCGATTCTAAGGCCAGCGCCACACTTGGCGGATATTTTGTGTCGGAAGATCTGCGACGGAACGTCAACACAATTTATTGCCAAAAATTACAAAAAGCGAGCACCCTATGTGGAAGATCCGTTATTCCCAACGATCGCTCGCTCGATCGAAGTGGTAGCTATTAACGAGAAGAAGGAGATAAATAAATAAATTCATCCAACTAAGATAGGTCAAGTGTGGCGCTGGCCTAAGGGTAGGACAATAAGTGGAAAAAGAAACTTCACCATTTTTTTTGTTAATTAAACCCAAACATCATTCCTCCTACCCAAACTTACCAGTATAGGATACTTTTCATTATCAATCATCTCGTCATCATAAGTATTGAGCCGTTCGAGCCAAGGCCACGTCATGTAGTCTGCGTACCCTGGCTGTTCTCCATCCAAAAACAGGTTATCTGTACTCTGCAGGGTGTTCTGCAGGTATTCGAGACCTTTGTGAAATGCTGCTATATGCCCTTCTGGTATTTCTCTGCCTTTGACCAGACGGAAGAATAGGGGATGGACCTAAAATGTAAAAAAGTATATTTTTTAGACTGTTAAGCAGTACCTTATCGTTGCGAAAGTCCTCTATAATCACGGTTTCTTCATTAAAATATATTAAAGTTCCCCCCAGCGCAACTGTCTGTATGGTCTCGATAATCCCTAAAAATACATACATAACGGACTGAATTATTTTTTGTGATCTATTCTAATCTGTACTGATATTATAAAGCTGAGGAGTTTGTTTGTTTGAGCGCGCTTATATCAAGAGCTACTGGTCCGATTACAAAAGAAAATGCAGTGTAGGATAGCCCATTTATCGAGGAAGGCTAAAGACTGCTTTTTACTGCAGGAAAGTACGTTTTTCCCCGGGAAAATGCAATAAAACAAGGGCAACGTTTAGCGTGTATAGGGTGTCCTTACATAAGTAGTGATGACTTCAACAATGAACTTGCTGGCAGCTCGCTTGACGGGATCCTTGGGCAGCAGAGGTCTGTGTGGGAACACTTCGTCCAAATACTCCAGTGTGATTGAACTCTCGCATATTGTTTCACCTTCTTTCAACTCGATTGCTGGTACTCGCCCTGGAATTGTTCAATGTTTATTGAATTGACAAAAATGATGCTACCATTTCCCAACATTTTTTGTTTAGTGCTCGCGCATCTTTTTGGGTATTATTATTTTATACGGCTTAAAAAAGGCGGAGGTTCTAATTGTGGCGTGCTGCAGTCATGTTCAACAATGTTTTATCGAAAATGGTTGCCTAAGAGAGAAGATGGGTGCAACGCCCAGCCCGAGTTATATGTACCTACTCAATAATTTATTCGTATTTTCCAAACTAAGAGTAGTTGTTTTTGTTAAATACTACTTGTATTATCTTATACATATATAAAATTCTCGTGTCACAGTTTTCGTTGCCATACTCCTCCGAAACGGCTTGACCGATTCTCATGAAATTTTGTGAGCATATTGAGTAGGTCTGAGAATCGGCCAACATCTATTTTTCATTTTGCAAAACAACGTTTGCTGGAATCAGCTAGTTATATACAGGGTGGAAAAATCGAATGCCACATGGATGGCAACTACCTAAAATATTGTAAATAGCACATTTTGTGTAAGGGAGACTTTCCTTTGATTTAAAAAACAATAAATACTGCATTTAAGGATTTATGAAAAATCGCTTGCCTCAGTCGGGAATCGAACCGGTCAAATGTGACAAAAAATAATAAAGTTTTTAAAATCAAAGGAAAGTCTCCCTTACACAAAATGTGCTATTTACAATATTTAAGGTAGTTGCCATCCATGTGGCATTCGATTTTTCCACCCTGTATATATATATATTTCTATTAGGTAGATATTGATGTAAGGTTCACCAAGAGGACTCTTCACGAACAGCCAGTCCGGTTTATCCACCAGGTCAACGTTGACGACCTCGTAGTCGATGTTCTTGGCGTTGAGAGCGAGGACAGTGCGGTGGGCATAGGGGCAGAACCTCATGTTGTACACGCGCAGTCTGCCCACGTGTGGGGGCAGACTGTCGCCTGAAACGATATACGTCATGATTTTCTTTTTTGAAGTGAAACTTCTGTAGAATCGCTGTGATTTCAAACCGGATGCAACGGAAATGCGACAGGTAAGCCAATCTTAAACGCTAACAAGGTTAAGCAACGTTTCGCGACGCCAGCACTTGGATGGGTGACCGCCCGAACAAAATCTTTTTGCACAATGCAATACACTTTATTGAACACCAATTTACAAAACAAAAAATTAACAAAAAAATAAATATACATATAATAGTGTCACAATGGGCACTAAAAGCGATAAAAGACGGAAGAGGCAAAATTGGTAATTACAAAAGTGAAAAAATGCAACGAATTTTTTTTTGTTTTTATTCTACTCATTCTTTTGTCGATTTACTGAAGTTTCACTTCTACCGTATGTGAATCGCACACACACCTTGTTTTTTTTTATATTCACATTACGAGGGGTCGGCACAACTAAGATACAAGACAATGGACCAGCTTCACTATATTCGAAAAAATTACAATGATTAAAATACATATGAAAATGAAATGTAATGAAAATAAAAGTAAAAGTAAAAAAAGTCAAAATTTCTTTATTGACATAAACAAATGCTTTATTTGTCACAAAAACACAGAATAATCAGACAAAGCTACTCGTATAAACCCAAAAATATAACATCAACTTCATGAGCAAAATGATTGTGACAAGAAAGAGTCAGATCAGCTTAATCAGTGACATGAGACACTCCTCGCTTTGTCACATGTGTGACAAAGCGAGGAGTGTCTCATGTCACATACTCATGTCATAGTCTCATGTCATAACCATTGCTTAAATTACTCGGATTTTGAGAAATAAACCCTAAGTTAATGGTAGTTTTCTTTATATTTTTATGTTGTATAAAAAACACAACAACTACTTTGTGTGATAATAAAAATGTTTTTATTGTTTTTTATTTTCATTTGAACTCCCCAAAAAATCCATGATTTTAATAAATTAATAAACATTTTAGTACAGAGCAGCGGCGGGCATTATGTTTTGCTTGTTATGAACAAAGGAGACATTTGTCTTACCAAGCTTGATTATGAATATGATCTATTCGTTCTATAAATCTCAATTTAAAATTTAAGAAAAACCCCCGATTCCAATGCTTTAATTTTCTTATATAAGTAAGTAAAACACCATAATATTTTGTAATGTGCATACGATGCGCTTTCATATGATACTCATGTATATTTGCTGATTTCGGTTTTCCTTCCCCACTCTAAACCCCTTAACTATTAAACGGCACAACCGATTTTCATGAAACATTGGTGAGTCTGGCGCGAGTGTTTAGGAACACTCGCGCCAGACTCACCTTTCATATAAAAAAAAAACTAAAATCTACTAAATTAAAATCGCTCCATCCGTTCGGGAGCTCTGATGTGCCAGACAGACAGACACGTCAAACTTATAACTCCCCTCTTTTTGGGTCGGGGGTTAAAAATACATTCAATCCTGACTGAAATTTAGGTAGCATATTTTAGCATAATGTACCGACAACAAAACGTTTATTTACCCACATTCTTATCACTGCCTACATGACAATCCATGCAAACGATATCTCAGGTACTTTAACACCTACCTGCTTTCAGATGTCTCGTATCAAAGTTGATTTTAGGCCGTTGGCTCGTCATCTCCCTCACAGACCACAATTTACCAACAAAACGAACACTCGATGTAAACATCGCGGAATCTTTATTCACTAGTTAAGATACTTTGTGATATCATACTGATAATGTGATAATACAAGCGTTGTTTTGGCAACTGATAATAAGTGGAACTTTGCACACTGGGTTAAATTTACGGAGATATCGCAAATACCTTTAAACGATGATAAGTTGAGTTTAGTTGACCGACAACATAATATTTAAACAGAATTCACAAATTATTTAGTACAAATAAAACTAACAGATAGAACACAATAGTAGCTTGGAATTAAAAGTATTTATTCGATTTAAATGCTTTTGTTGTACTTTGAACACGACAATACACATATATAAGTCGGTAAATAAATAAATGAATTTAATTGTTATTGTTGAACTTAGAACACGACATGACACATAGAACTAAATCCACGGATTTTTAATCTATATAAAAATAAGCAAACTATAATTATAGTTTGCTTATTTTTGAAAATAGTAATATTTAGCTTGTTTTTGTTTACGTAAAACGTATCGGAGTGCCAACCAACTCGGAATAACGCGTCCAAGGTTACACAGCCACGGCCACAGACATGATAACCTTGCGTTGACTCGTTTAAGAACGAATCGAATTGTGTTAGGTATTCCAAGTCTTAGCATACAAAATTGAACTTTGTATTGATTATAAAAGAGTGTAGGTAGTTGTTTTTCTCTTTTTATATTTTCTATGGAAAACGTAGAACGCCTTTAATAGAAAGTTATGGTTTAGTAGGTACCTATGTACAAATAAAAAATCGAATGAATGAATGAATGGTACATTTAAATAGTGAATGTATGATTGACTGGCTTTAAATA
Source organism: Gymnoscelis rufifasciata (assembly GCA_929108375.1). Lineage (NCBI taxonomy): Eukaryota > Metazoa > Arthropoda > Insecta > Lepidoptera > Geometridae > Gymnoscelis > Gymnoscelis rufifasciata. The sequence goes on along the minus strand of OV815302.1, from coordinate 577,356 downwards.
CCACGGCGTTCCCCGTGTTTTTTGGATTTTCCCGCCGAACAACGTATTTTCCAGCGGTAAAATTGGTGTGTATCCTGCCTCGACTAATGGGCTATGTATCACTGAAACGATTTTCCAGTAGTTCCTAAGATTGGCGTGTACAAATATATTTCCAGATATATAAATACATTTAATATACAAACTCTTAAACTGTAATTTTAAAGGGACTTGTAAAAGAAATGTTTCTGTCTCAATTTATGCGCTATATAATTTGTTTTATATGTACAATAAAACATATCTTTGTATGTATGTCTATTATTATTAAGTATAAAACAAACAAGATTAGAGTTTACCACGTGGCTAGATGATATTGTGTGCATTGTCCCATACAATTTTTGATGAATGAACTCCACTAATCCTTAATCCTCACTTAACATATTCCGTCTCGTACATACCCGAATGAAGCGTTATCAAAATTATATTATTGTAGGCACTGCTATGCATTGGTACCAATTTTAGAGATTTTCGGCCAGACTTTCAGGAGTAAGTTCGCCCAAAAGAACTGGGTGAATTTGCTCTATCGTTGATTTTTGCCTATTAAGAGTCGTCCGTCTATCTAAATAAACTATTCTAACGGACAATAATATATATCATAATAATATATACAAATTCAGAGATTTTCGGCCAGACTTTCAGGAGTAAGTTCGCCCTGAAGAACTGGCTAATTTTCTCCATCGTCCAGTTACGTCCATAAAAGTCGTTCGTCTATCTAACTAACTATTCTAACGAGAACATGTTGTTGCAGACAGGTGTCTGTGGCAGAGCCAGTGGGTGGCGGCGACGGTCCGTGGGGCGAGGAGCTGTTGGACCCGGAGAGCCGCATCGCCGCTATTGTGGCGCAACTTGCCAGCTCCCGCACCTCGCATCCACATCCACACCACAAGGTTGAGACTAACCTCTTTATAGGATCTTTGACAGTATACATTTCCACACCACAAGGTTGAGACTAACCTCTTTATAGGATCTTTTACAGTTTACATTTCCACACCACAAGGTTGAGACTAACCTCTTTATAGGATCTTTTACAGTTTACATTTCCACACCACAAGGTTGAGACTAACCTCTTTATAGGATCTTTTACAGTTTACATTTCCACACAACAAGGTTGAGACTAACCTCTTTATAGGATCTTTTACAGTTTGCATTTCGGAGAACTTTTCACAGCAACTATCCAACTGATCCCACTAACTCTCTTCCACTTTAATGCTGGCAGGCGTACATCGACATTATCATCCTTTTCAGTGGTTTTCCTAGCCGCTAAGCGTACGATTTTTCATCCATCTTCATGATTTGCAAAACAAAGATTTAGATTTAAATGAAACTGCTGCCTCGCTGCGCAGGCGATGGAATGATATAAGGAATGCAAAATAACTATTCCGGCATTAGCATCAACGTTTTGTTTGATAAAAACAAAAAAATACCATTTAATATACTGTATTTTGTATTGTACCATGTAATAAAGCTCCCGACTACGTCAATGATGATTGCGTAGCGCGCCTATCTCAGAAACAATACGGATTTAAATAGTGATTATTGTTTGTTTCAGGTGACGAGAAACGATGTGGACACCTCTGTAATTCTCGACAGCTCCATAAGGTTCAATGGACAGAATTTGGTAAGATATTTTATATTGGTAACATTGTAGTGGTGGTTACTTTTTCATGTTGTTGCCGTAAGACTTGGACGGTACAGATATAATGAAAGTTTGAGGTACTTATATGGTTTTTCTACGAGGGAGAATCGTTAAGGTTATCGCTGAAGCTGTATAACGCGAGCGCAGGACCATCTCATCGCAGGACATCACGCGCTTCTCGCACACCGTGAGCTCCGAGGCTGTGGTGGAATACATCCCAACCGAGTCTGCATTTTTGGTTCGCGTCGAAAGGTTGGAATCTCGCAGTAATGTGAGCTTCGGTTCATTTATCTATCGGGTTCCAATTTAACTTCTGTCGACGTTACTGAATGAGCAGTTTTGGCCGCAAGGGGTCAAGTTTCGACGGTTCATCGGTCGCCTACACTGCAAGGCGACACCGCCGTAACAGATGATCCACGATGTCAGCATCGTGGATCATCACTTTAGTTTATAAGATTTATATTTTTATGTATGTTAGTCTGTAAGGTATATGTTTATATGGGCCTGAGATGCCTGAAATAAATGTTTTTTTTTATTATTATTTAATCAGGTTCTGGCCTTATTTATTTTTTTAACGATATAAATGGAAATCTATGAAACGTTGTGCGGCTATGTCTGATACAGATAACATTATATAACCGATTGTTGTTCTATGTTCAGAGTCAGCAATCGGTGTCGTTGGCGGGGCTACCGCCGATGCAGACGCTGCCGCCACTGCAAGAGATGAAGAGATGCGATACGGACTGGTTCACTGATAAGAACAAAAAGGTAAACTCGCCCAAAACTATTAGGATAGTGTTTTAATGTTGTTTTTTTATGTTAGATAAGCCTTCATTTGACCACAATATCACCTGATGTAAAGTGACGATGTGGTCTAAGATGGGGCATGAAGACCCAGAAGGTAGATGGCTTCTCCGGGCCACATTACAACACATTGCACATAAGGAGTAGTATTAAGCTCCAAACCTCCAATATGTTATTTAACGCTTAAATCCCATTTTATATTCCTAACTCTTATCAGCTACGCTAAGACTCAATGCACAATGAATTTGCAGCCTCACAAGATTTGAAACTTACCTCAGAATTTTATTTTGAATTGAGTTTTTATTATTCTTTATTCACAAGAAAATTGTTGGTTCTATTGTAATTTTATAAGAGTCAAGTAGTACTCGATTTATATTCTCCACATTTTTAATTAAAAAAATCAATTAATGTCAAATATTTTAAACACCTTGGCCGCTTAAAATATTATGATGATTTTAACTGTGATCGATTTATCTTTCGCTGACATATAAGTCAACCAAACGCCTTTTTCAAATGTAACTGCTCCAAAGGGGAAGTTGGGGAAATAAAACACACATGTGGACGATAACACAATACTAAAATACTTCATTGCACCACTAGATTAAAGGAACATACATAGGAGACACATGACACACACATGATATTACATAAAGTGACACAATGGACCTCTTTATCACAAAAGCGACCCCTTCCAGGCAACCTTTGGATAGATTTGAAAATTTTGAGTATCCCATTTTTCCCCCAAATGATTTCGACTAAAGTAGAGTGAATTTAATAAATGGGGGCCCATTTAACAGTTTATTAAAATTTAACGACGAAACCTTGTTACTGAGAACAAACTTGTTACTGGATATATATTCAAATGAGATTTTTTTTTATAATTTAACCGTTAATGACAAATTAAGGGTATTTAACTTAAATTGACGACAGACGAGCCAATTTGAAGGTGTACTTAAAAGCTCAAATTCGGAAGATCTGCATTGTTTTGTCATGTGCTAAACACATGCTGAGTTGATGGCCTTTTTGGGACACACCTGTGTGTCATTATTACTAGAAAACCCCAGCAAACGTTGTTTTGCAAAATGAAAAATAGATGTTGGCCGATTCTCAGACCTACTCAATATGCTCACAAAATTTCACGAGAATCGTTCAACCCGTTTCGGAGGAGTATGGCAACGAAAACTGTGACACGTGAATATATAAGATTATTATTATCTATCTCTGTATTATCTGTGTCTGACTGCCTCAGTGGCGCTGTGGGCGAGAGTCCGTTTGTGGCGCAAGAGGTAGCCGAGGGATCAAGTGTTTGTATGTTCTGCAAGCACTTTCTCCTTGGTCTGGGTGTTTAATATGTATAATAAAAAATATCTATGTACGTATGTATATTATATTAAGTATATCAGATGTCTAGTACCAGTACCAGTAGTCAGTACAAGCTAAGAGCTTAGTTTTGTGGATTGTCAGGAAATATTTATTTATTTATTGTAATCTATGTATGTATGTAACTGGGTTGCAGAGCGAGCCGGAGGCGGCGGCGGAGGCGGGCGGCGGCCGGCAGCCGAGCCGCAAGAGCCTGCCGCACAAGAAGCGCATCTCCAGGAAACTGAAGCGCAACGGCGGCACCACGCCGCACCAGGTATATATATAACTAGTGGCCCGCCCCGGCTTCGCACGGGTTTTCATTCAATTTTTTTTCCCGGCAATTATTTGAATATTATCAGGCCTGGCGCACTCCGCGCTAAAGCGTCAAAACATACCTACGACGCGCTGCGGACAGTTGGCGGATAGCCGTTCAGGGAGTCACGCGTTTGTTATCTTAACGCGCGCGCTTTTCGCTCGTAACGGATTAGCTCTTTGAAGTGGCAGTGGGCAGGCCACATAGCACGTAGAACAGATGGCCGTTGGGGCCGAAAAGTTCTTGAATGGAGACCACGGATCGGCAAGCGCAGCGTCGGACGACCACCAACAAGATGGACAGATGACTTAGTAGCTCAAAAGAGGTCAAGATCACACTATTTAAATCCTTCTGCCAGACTTTCTACACGAGCAGCCTATGGTCAACGTATACTCAAAAAGCCTACAACACCTTTCGTGTACAATATAATAATGCGTTCAGAATGCTGTTGGGGCTTCCGCGGTTTTGCAGTGCGTCCGGCATGTTCGCCGAAGCCCGCACAGACGACTTTTACGCATGCATGAGAAAAAAAGTCGCGTCTTTACTCTGCAGAATTCGCGGAAGTACCAATAGCGTTCTGTCTGCTTTTAATAATAAATGGGATACCCCATTTATTATAAAATGTATTCAAATGCTAGTTAAATAAATTAATTTTAAAATTTTGTTATGTTATATTGTAAGTACTAACCCTAATTAATTTTAAGTTACTAACCAAACTATGGATTATTGATGTCTGAATTAAATGAATTTTATTTTATTTTATTTTATTTATTTTTATTGTTTATTTAGTCAAACTTGCTGGCTCTCGGTGGATGCAAGTGGCGACCGATCGGAATGATTGGTCGTCTTTGAGGGAGGCTTATGTCCAGCAGTGGGCGTCTAATGGCTGAAATGACGATGATGATGATGCGCGCCTTTCGCAAGCTTTTTTTAGTTTTTATTAAAGCTGTAAAAGGTACCATGGCTACAAAAAAGCCTAACCACAGGCCCAACAGATATTGTGCAGCATTTGGGTGTTTAAACACTGATAATAGTAAAGATTTAACCTTAACATTTAGGGGATGAAAAATAGATGTTGTCAGATTCTCCACCCTGGTCGATATGCATGCTTCGGATGTCGAAAATTGGTTGAGCCGTTCCGGAGGAGTTAGATTACGAGTGTCACGAGAATTTTATACATTCAATAGCGGATCGGTTGGACCCACGAACAGGGCTGCGTAAAAGTCTAGTCAATCTTGACACCGCAAGTGACAGAGACGGATAGAAAAGATAGTGAGAGAGAAAGTGATTCTTAAGAGTATTCGAGACCCTCGGCATTGAGACCCCACTTAGTCTTATTTTTTTCTACACAAATTTGGAATATTTTTTGTTGTCTGTCTGTCAGAGAACTTTATTTCGCGAACAAGTTCTTTATGAGTTTTGGTTTTTTTTTTAAATATTGCTTCCCGTTCTCAGGAGCTGGTGGTGATCAACAGCATAGAGGCGGGCGCGGCGCCGGTGGCTGAAGAGGAGCAGATCCTGCCAGATAACTACGTCACTGTGCCGCCCGCGCACCACCTGCCGCATGAGGTACCCTAGTACCAGCTCTCCCATCATACACAGACATCATCATCACCCTATTAACGTTCCCACTGCTGGGACACAGGGACTTCCCACTTGGCGAGAGAGATTAGGCCTTAATTCACCACGCTGGCGAAGTAAGGGTTGGTGAATGTCACATGCCCTTCGAACTCTTTAAAGTTCTCGGAACATGCCGGTTTCCTCACCGTTAAAGCACGCGTTTGAAGCGCACGTAAATTTCTCAAGGAGAAAAATCCAGAGGTGCGTGGCGGGGTTTGAACCCACGACCTTCGGAATGAAAGTCGAGTGTCCTCCCAGCCAACACGTCTTTTTTACACATACACATACATCATCATCACCCTATTAACGTTCCCACTGCTGGAACACACGATCCTTACACGTGGCCTCCGGGTGGTGCTAAGAACAGTCTCTGGTGGGAGGCTTCGGCCGCGGCTTGTCACCACCCTCCGGGCTGGGCCAGTGCGTGAAAAGATTTTTTCGTGTTTCGTAATGTGGCCCGGAGAAGCCATCTACCTTCTAGGTCTTCATGTCCCATCTTTGACCACGTCGTCTCTTTACATCAGGTGAGATTGTGGTCTAATGAAGGCATATCTAACATAAAAAAAAAACGAGAGAGAGATTACCGTATGAAAATCATTTAATGATAAAAATATTTTACTTATTATTTTCCATAATTCTTTTTTAAAATGGCGTTGTTTCAAAATGGCGGACGATGGTGTATTCCAAAATGTAAGAACCCCTGTCCTTTTGCGATGATATATAAATATAAATAAATAAATAAATATTTCCGGACTAATCACACAGCATCACCTAACCCCAAACTAAGCATAGCTTGTACTATGGGTGTTAGGGGACTGACTGGAACATTGGTTAATTTTTTATTTTTTTTGTAAATACATACATATTATACATAGATAATACCCAGACCAGAAACCAGAAATTGCAGATCGTACAAAATCTGGTCCCGCGGCGGAAATCGAACCCGCAACCTCCTGCGCCTCAGGCGGGCTTTCGCCCACCGAGCCACAGAGGTCGTCAATGTCAATATGTTTTTGATACTTAACTTTTACAATGATGTATGATATTCCCCCAGGTGCGGCCGATCCTGATCTGCCAGATCTGCGGCGAGTTCTACGGCGAGGAGCAGCTGAAGTTCTTCCACCACCTGAAGCAGCACTACGAGCCGCACCCCACCATCATCATCGACAACCCCGTCTCGGACCTGGTCATGGACAAGGTAAAGTACCATTCATTTCTGTAACCTTAGAGTTGTTTTTGCTACAACTAACAAAATATATAAACAAAAATTATCAGAGAAAAGCATTGTCTTGACAGTTTGCATCAATTTTGTATACTGAGAAGCGAAAAGAACAACCGCTTAATCAGTTTTTCCAATTTTGTAGTTCTTATAGTACTAACATACCTATTGTTGTACTAAAACTGCATCCAAGTACTGGCGTCGCGCAACGTTGCTCAACCTTGTTTAGCGTTTAAGATTGGCATACCTGTCGTTTTTTCCGTTGCATCCGGTTTGAAATCACAACGATTCTAAAGAAGTTTCACTTCAATAATCATATAGAGTGCCTATCCATTTCACTTCCTTCGTCGCCCATTCCTTTACTGTGCGCGCAGTCCAAATGTGGAATGCATTACCAGTCCCGGTTCGGAATGCTAAATCACTACCCATATTCAAAAACATGGTTAAATAACACTATTTGTCCTGTAGACACTGTAGATTTGTCCCTAATATAACATTATAATTATGTAGTTTATTTATGTTTTATGTAGGTTTGATCGGATATAGTATGTATATGTATTTCTACAACAAGATTCCCAAAGAATTGCAACAATTGTCAATTACTAAATTTAAGAATATTGTAAAAAACAATCTTTGTAAAAAAGCTTATTATAAAATATCGGATTTGAAACCGGATGCAACGGAAGTGGAAATAAGATTGGCTTACCTGTCAGGTAAGCCAATCTTAAACGCTAACAAGGTTAAGCAACTTTGCGCGACGCCAGTACTTGGATGGGTGACCGCCCGAACAAAATCTTTTTGCATAGTATTTTTTTTTGTTTTTTTTTTATTCTTCTTATTCTTTTGTTGATTTACTGAAGTTTCACTTCTATCGTGTGTGAATCGCACACACACCTTTTTTTTGACGTGTCTAAGTTTTGTAAAACCAAACAATGGAAATAAATGATTTTGTTCATGTATCTTTGTACCGTATTCTCACCTTCTTCGGGCACGTTTCTCGGCGTGGGGATATGTCCATAGAGTGTCTGGTGGTGCAGGGTAGGGTTGAAGGTACCCGTGCGCGAAGCAGGTCGCCCATGAGGTGGACAGATCAAATAAAGGCAGCAATGGACGACCCCTTATACGAATGCGCCAGTCGAGCAGCTGTCAGACAGGAATGGAGACGAGCCGTAAGCGTGTCACAAGTGGAAACTTCCAGTGATGACCACGACCAAGAGAGAGTGGCAAGAGTGTACCGATTAAGAAGAAGAATCTTTTATTTAATTTTTGATTGATATATGTACACCTTAGGCGGCCTCTAAACGGTCAATTATATTGCACAATATTGCGAATTGTGCAATTTAATTGACCGTTTAGGGTTAATATTGAAGATTGCACAATGATTGGCCGAAAGTTTGAGCGAGTTTAATTTTTATTGCACCATGTTTTTCGCACGGTGCACACGGGATCAATACTATTCTCCGACTGAACGCGAAAACATTGTGCTGTTCGTATTGTTGTGCAATATAATTGGTCGTTTGGATCAAAGCGCCTTTCAATCTTATTGTACAATAAAAGTATTGTACAATGTTATTGTAGGTCTAGAGGCCGCCTAACACTTTAATATTGTAACTCTTTAGAATAAGCTATTTTTGTACATTCTTGCGCGCCAACTTATAATCTTAAACCTGTTTGAGGTTGGCAGGTAGAAAATGCCTTGGCATTAAAAAAATAAATAAATAAAAAGGTTTTATTTCAGACAACACAATAGTCCATATGTAAACGAGTAATTAAAAAGTAAGAACACAAAAATAACTAAGAAATATAAAAACAAAAACAAAATAACATTAAAATTTAGCCCAGGAAAATCAGTGCAGGAAATATTTTCCATCACTGATCACCCTAGACACAAAACATCTCCAGAGTGGGGAAGACAGCCCACCTTTTGTACAACTCTGTATTTTTCTTGTGCAATAAAGAATTCTTAATGATAATAATGATCTTTGTACGTTTCAGATAGCGAACAACTGCATAGTGGACAACGTGGCGCAGCTGCCGGATTCCATCGTGGAGCTGTCGCTGGAGGGCGCCGCGCCCAAGCCGCTGTACGCGCCGCTCGACAAGCCGCTCTACCAGCCGCTCGACAAGCCGCTCTACCAGCCGCTCGACAAGCACGCCCCCCTCGTGCCGCTCACCTACAATCACATGAAGGTATCAACCGCTGTACGCGCCGCTCGACAAGCCGCTCTACCAGCCGCTCGACAAGCACGCCCCCCTCGTGCCGCTCACCTACAATCACATGAAGGTATCAACCGCTGTACGCGCCGCTCGACAAGCCGCTCTACCAGCCGCTCGACAAGCCGCTCTACCAGCCGCTCGACAAGCACGCCCCCCTCGTGCCGCTCACCTACAATCACATGAAGGTATCAACCGCTGTACGCGCCGCTCGACAAGCCGCTCTACCAGCCGCTCGACAAGCCGCTCTACCAGCCGCTCGACAAGCACGCCCCCCTCGTGCCGCTCACCTACAATCACATGAAGGTATCAAGCCGCTGTACGCGCCGCTCGACAAGCCGCTCTACCAGCCGCTCGACAAGCCGCTCTACCAGCCGCTCGACAAGCACGCCCCCCTCGTGCCGCTCACCTACAATCACATGAAGGTATCAAGCCGCTGTACGCGCCGCTCGACAAGCCGCTCTACCAGCCGCTCGACAAGCCGCTCTACCAGCCGCTCGACAAGCACGCCCCCCTCGTGCCGCTCACCTACAATCACATGAAGGTATCAAGCCGCTGTACGCGCCGCTCGACAAGCCGCTCTACCAGCCGCTCGACAAGCCGCTCTACCAGCCGCTCGACAAGCACGCCCCCCTCGTGCCGCTCACCTACAATCACATGAAGGTATCAAGCCGCTGTACGCGCCGCTTGACAAGCCGCTCTACCAGCCGCTCGACAAGCCGCTCTACCAGCCGCTCGACAAGCACGCCCCCCTCGTGCCGCTCACCTACAATCACATGAAGGTATCAAGCCGCTGTACGCGCCGCTCGACAAGCCGCTCTACCAGCCGCTCGACAAGCACGCCCCCCTCGTGCCGCTCACCTACAATCACATGAAGGTATCAAGCCGCTGTACGCGCCGCTCGACAAGCCGCTCTACCAGCCGCTCGACAAGCCGCTCTACCAGCCGCTCGACAAGCACGCCCCACTCGTGCCGCTCACCTACAATCACATGAAGGTATCAAGCCGCTGTACGCGCCGCTCGACAAGCCGCTCTACCAGCCGCTCGATAAGCCGCTCTACCAGCCGCTCGACAAGCCGCTCTACCAGCCGCTCGACAAGCCGCTCTACCAGCCGCTCGACAAGCACGCCCCCCTCGTGCCGCTCACCTACAATCACATGAAGGTATCAAGACAGACAGGAACACAGGACTTTCATTCCGAAGGTCGTGGGTTCAAACCCCGCCACGCACCTTTGGATTTTTCTTCTTGAGAAATTTATGTGCGCTTAAAACACGTGCTTTAACGGTGCCAATCCGCACTTGGCCAGCGTGGTGAATTAAGGCCTTATCTCTCTCGTCAAGATAGATGTCCCTGTGTCCCAGCAGTGGGAACATTGATAGGGTGATGATGATGATCAAGAGAGGATCATCTTAATTTCAGACTGGCTGGGCCAACCCGCACTTCGCACCAGCTTGCTGAATTAAAGCCTCATCTAGAGAGATTAGATACCACAGGGACCTCTCTTTGACGCTCTCGTCAAGAGAGAAGTCCCTGTGTCCCAGCAGTGGGAACTTTATTAGGGTAAATTTATTTGATGGATGAGGAGGCTCAGTATCGCTAATCCTATCCATAACTGCTGTGCTGTGGGCGTCGATGGGTAAAGATGGAGCAACAAAACACAGCCTTCAAATCAACAACTGTAATTTCGATAGGTATAGACTCTATACCTGTTCCATCCATCCAATACTCTATAATATAGAGTATTGGAACGCGCGTTGGTTTCAATAATCGACCGCACTGGACAGCTGCTTCTCGAAAAGTGTCGAGCGCGCCGCTAAGCCGATGAATTCTAGATCACCTAAAAGTAAATAGTCATACTATTTGAAATGTGCACATGAAGTGCTTTCATTTGTGACCCCTCATAGCTTTTAAACGGGCCGATTTTTATCAAACATGCCTAAGAACACTCGCGCAATTCTTTTGCCGCAAATCACTAAACAACTACAATGACAGATTACTAAAACTAATAAATAAAACAACATTAAACCTACTTATGATAACTCCATGTGTTACAAGGCCCTGGCTCAGCATGATGCTTGCTAGCCTATACAAACGGCCCTTGATAGGAACGGCTGTGCAATGTTAAAGTATCAATGTAATTTAGGGTATTCAATTTTAAGTACCCGTTTACAAGCTTAAAGTTTAGCAGAAGGGTGCTATATCTTGCTTTTACATAGACCTGCAAATATTTTTTTTATTCTTAAGGTGCAATACACAATGGCGAACATGGACAAGGACCCCGTGGAGCCGGAGAAGGCGGATCTATACGAAACCCTCGACAAGCTGGAGCTGTTCAACTGCGGCAAGTGCAGCAAGACCTTCCGCAAGCAGAAGCACTGCGACCAGCACATGCGGGACGCGCACCCGCATAGCACCAAGGTACGTCGGCCATTCATTCACTCATTCATTCACTCAATCAATCACTCATTCATTCACTCATTCTCACACTCATTTATACACTTATTTATTCACTCATTCATTCACTCATTCATTCACTAATTCATTAGATAGACTAGCTAGAACTGTTCAACTGTAAATGCAAAAAAACCTATCGCACGCAGAAGCACCGCTAATAACATATGCGGGATATTACCAAGAAGGTACCTACGTCATTCGCTTATTAATTAATTCATTCAGTCATTAGATAAATACCAGCTAGTGCAGTGAGTAATATACAACCATTCTAATGATCTGTTGCGCATTCTAAGTTTATACCAGTTGCATTATGCAAGGTGTTTTAAAATTAGTTTAGAAAGCAGCAAGGGTGCCTCGATTTGGAGGCCATTTTTTAGCCTTAATTAATCGCTAGATCATGTTTTGCCTAATTAGCATTAAACAATTTAAATAAAATCTTAAACCCCGATTTAATTGGTGATTCGTATGATACTATAATTGTGATAGGTTTTTCTTTAAAAGATATCCAAGGCATCTAATTAAAATGAACAAATAAGGGTAAAATTAATTGAAACTCAAGAAAAAATTGTATTTACAGATTTACACATGCAATACTTTTTTGCGACAAATGGGATTTCAAATAGAACAAAAAATAGTCGTTAACGTGTGCTACCTTTCGAACCCCTTCCGCTTCATAAAGTTACCATGTGAAACACATTTTATAACAATTGATTGTATAAAAAAACATCTTTTAGGAAATCCGCGCTGATGAGAGGCTATTTTTCACATTTATAGACAATCATTACACATTCAAAGTTTAAACCAGTTGCATTATACAGTAATATTTAGTTAGTTACTTAATGTAGCCTTGCTGTTAGCTTCCCAAAAATCGTAAATTTAATAAAATGATGAGCTTGTTGATTCCAGTTGGAAGACATGGGCGAGTTCAGCGAGCCGGAGGACCTGATGGCCGGCATACACGTGTGCGTGGGCGAGTACGAGGTGCCTCTGCTGCCGCACCTCACCGTCGACAACGGGCACGTGCACCAGGACCACACCCGCCACTGGTACGGTATACGAGCCGGGGGACCTGATGGCCGGCATACACGTGTGCGTGGGCGAGTACGAGGTGCCGCTGCTGCCGCACCTCACCGTCGACAACGGGCACGTGCACCAGGACCACACCCGCCACTGGTACGGTATACGAGCCGGGGGACCTGATGGCCGGCATACACGTGTGCGTGGGCGAGTACGAGGTGCCGCTGCTGCCGCACCTCACCGTCGACAACGGGCACGTGCACCAGGACCACACCCGCCACTGGTACGGTATACGAGCCGGGGGACCTGATGGCCGGCATACACGTGTGCGTGGGCGAGTACGAGGTGCCGCTGCTGCCGCACTTCACCGTCGACAACGGCCACGTGCACCAGGACCACACCCGCCACTGGTACGGTATACGAGCCGGGGGACCTGATGGCCGGCATACAAGCACCTCCAGATTTTCATTCTAGAAAAATGTATGTGTGCTTTAAAACACGTGCTTTAACGGTTAAGGCAAACACCATGATGAAACCGGCATGTTCTGAGAACTTAAAAGAGTTCGAAGGACATGTGACATTCTTGTGACGCACTTGGCCAGCGAGATTAATTAAGACCTAGCCTCTCTCGCCAAAAGAGAAGTCCCAGTGTCCCAGCAGTGGGAACATCGATAGGATGATGATTAAGAAAAAAAAATTAAATTAACATGTACCAACTATGTTCGCAGGTATTCAAGAACCGGCCAGCCGCTAGAACCGTGCGAGAACTGCGAAGAGTGCACGCCCGACGCCTACTGCCCGCGGGCACACACCGCTCACGACACACACGACACACACAACACACACGACACACACAACACACACGACACACACAACACACACGACACGCACGACGCACACAACCCACACACTCACGAGCCGCAGGAGACGCAGCCGCTCAAAGTACTCAAAGGTAATGGTCGAAAGTAAAAAGTAGGGCGAAGGCGGCGTAAAAGGCAGCGGGTTCGATTCCCATCGGAGGTCAAGTGTTTGTGTATTCTGCAAGCATTTTCTCGTTGGTTCTACATATGTATGTCTATTATGTTAAGTATATCAGATGTCTAGTACCAGTAACATAAGCGTAGTTGTTGTGTAGATAGCCTGGAAAAAAATATATTTGATTTTATCAACGGTGAAAAGCTTTTTTTAGTTAGCAATATTTTAGAATAAGAATCATATATTTGCCACAAGTATTCGTTTATGAATATAACTTATAACTAATATAAGGATAACAATTTTAATCCCCTTTTCCTATCCAACAGAGGAAGTCCTCCGTCGAATACTGGAAAGCGAAGTGCCAACGTCGATATCATACAACAACATAATTCACGAGCAACACACCGACGCTGAGGACCACGTGACAACGCAAGAGGCCAACGAACCAACGTCTGAGCCAACGGAACACACCGACCCTCAGATGGCCAACGAGCAGTACGACAGGAAGGAGAGAGAGAAGAAATGGAACGGAGAGGAGAAAGAGGAAGCTAAAAGTAATGGAAAGGTAAGTGGAACATGAAGCTTGAGAAAAAAAACTTCGAATGTTATTCGCAGCTAAAACGGATTCCAAAATAGCCGAAATGGGGTCGACATTTTGAAAAAAAAACAGAGTAAACTTGCTGTCTTAATTTTTTTATTCTTCTACTGTATTATTTCATTTGTATGTGTAATTTTAAGTTGAATTTAGTTTTAATGTAATATGGATTGACATTATCTGAAATAAATGAATATAATAATAATAAATGCTTACAAAAAAAGTGTTAAGGACCCAGATCTCTAACTTATACGGTTTCTGAGATCCTCCTCCGCGCGTCAATTTCCTCATTACTGAGGGTCGTGACACTCTATTTGTGGCATGATCTTCATTCGGACTGTAGCTCGCCACTTGTTCCTCTCCTTGGCTGAGTGAAGGGCATTATGTAGATTGGTGGCTAAGGTTGCTCGGACCTGGTCCGTCCACCTAACGGGGCTACGCCCTCTTGGTCATTTGCCATCAACTTTCCCAGTAACCATAAATTGTTCGAAGTTGTGCCTTTCTTTTCTGGCGATGTGGCCGAAGAACTCAAGTACTCTTCGCAGGCAAACAGAAGAAAGACAGGTCTTGATATTCAATTCGTGCAAGATGGACGCATTTGTGCGGAAGGCCGTCCATGGGATCTGAAGCATTTTCCTCCAGCACCACATCTCAAAAGCATCAATGCGGTTGCGATCAGCTTTCTTTAACGTCCATGTTTCGGCCCCGTAGTTGAATATGGAGAAAACTAACGTCTGCACTAGCTTCATTTTGGTTGGACGAGAGATATTTCGATCTCTCCATATTCCTTGAAGTTGGGTCATCGTCTAAGCTATTCCAATGCGTCTTCTGATCTCCTTCTCACACGAACCATTGTTGCTTAAGTTAGCACCAAGATAAATAAAGTCGTCAACTGTTTCGAGTCTCAGAACACCCGTGAAGTGTAATTTCTTACCACGATCAACTACCATGAGTTTTGTTTTGCTATGGTTAATTTTGAGACCCATTTCCAAACTGACACGCTCCATTCTTCCCAGGATATCACCCATCTCAGCTTCGTTACAGGCAGGAAGGGTTGTATCATCAGCATATCGAAGATTGGAGATCTTAGTGCCACCTTTGGTTACTCCACCGTGCCAACCCTCACATGCTCGCCTAATTATGTGCTCCCCATACACATTAAATAGACAATATGACAATATGCAGCCCTGCCTGACACCTTTTCCAAAGTTGAATGGTTCCGAATCGGCTCTGTCAATCTTTACGACTCCTTGGTTCTTGAGATACAGGGTTTCAATAAGTGCAAGCAAATGCTCCGGTACTCCCATTTCCTTCAGCACCTTCCAGAGGTCCGGCCAGACAACGCAGTCAAAAGCCTTGCTGTAGTCGATGAAACACAGATAATAGGCATAAAATGTACAAAAATCTGTTATGAAAAAAAAGTGTGTCTAGTATTTTTGGACGGAATTACCAGAATACCTTTTTCCAAGAAGGCGTCTCACCAATATCTTTATTATGTAAACCTATGTGTACGTACTTTAGTCATTGAATTCCTCCTAAACGGCTGGAGCGATTTAAATGAAATTTTTTGTGTATGTTTAAGTGGTGGCAGAACTACTGAATACGCTCAAAAAGCAAAAATCGGTAAAGCCGTAGGAGTACGGTAACTAGCATTACAGTACAATACAATACTCTTCTTTGAACACAACATAATAAAACACAAAAAAAAAGATAAAAATGTACAAAATGGGCATTGCAACTATTATTTCACGTATTTTAGTTCTTCAGCATTGTTCTGTTGTATTATATATTTTTTTGTGTTACAATAAGGGGTATTGTATTGTATTGAGACATGGAAATTTTTTAATTTATTTTATAATTATTATTAATAGGTGTATACTTCAAATATTGATAAATCTTTGGCAGCAACGCAAGCGTCTAGAATGCGGCGAGTGCGGGCGCGTGTTCGTGCACCGCAACAGCCTCATGTACCACGCGCTGTCGCACGCCGCGCGCCAGCACGCCTGCGCGCTTTGCGACAAGACGTTCTTCACTCCGGCCGCGCTCAAGGTCTACCATCTCTCTCTGTTTGTATATCTCTCTCTCGCTCGTGCACCGCAACAGCCTCATGTACCACGCGCTGTCGCACGCCGCGCGCCAGCACGCCTGCGCGCTCTGCGACAAGACGTTCTTCACTCCGGCCGCGCTCAAGGTCTACCATCTCTCTCTGTTTGTATATCTCTCTCTCGCTCGTGCACCGCAACAGCCTCATGTACCACGCGCTGTCGCACGCCGCGCGCCAGCACGCCTGCGCGCTCTGCGACAAGACGTTCTTCACTCCGGCCGCGCTCAAGGTCTACCATCTCTCTCTGTTTGTATATCTCTCTCTCGCTCGTGCACCGCAACAGCCTCATGTACCACGCGCTGTCGCACGCCGCGCGCCAGCACGCCTGCGCGCTCTGCGACAAGACGTTCTTCACTCCGGCCGCGCTCAAGGTCTACCATCTCTCTCTGTTTGTATATCTCTCTCTCGCTCGTGCACCGCAACAGCCACATACATTTTTCAAAGCGAAAAATCCAAAGGTGCGCCGCGGGGTTTAAACCCACGACTTGTGGAATTAAAGTCAAGTGTGCTTCCACTACGCTTACTCGGATTTTTTCATCTGTCTATCCTATACTTATTTAAATGTATCTCCTTCAGATCCACAAACGTGTCCACAACGGCGACAAGCCCTACAAGTGCGAGCTGTGCGGCCGCGACTTCCGGCAGTGGAGCGACCTCAAGTACCACAAGATATCGCTACATTCTAACGAGGTGAGACAATGCTTCAATAATAAATAAAGTAGTATCTCCGGACTACTCACACAGCATCACCTAACCCAAAACTAAGCAGAGCTTGCACTATGGGTGTTAGGCGACTGATATACGTACATATGATACATAGAAAACACCCAGACCCGAAACCAGAAATTATAGATCGTACAAAATCGCCCACCGAGCCACCAGAGGTCGTCGGTATAATATTTGTTTAACTATTGTACTTATACTTTATTGTGACTGCCTCTGACTCTCTGTCAGATAGTCAGATAGTCATTTTATTGGTAATAATTCATAATTACATATCAAATTTAGATAAGATAGTAATTTAAAATACAAAAAATAATTAGGTATAATATAAAATAATCCAAATTCATAACAATATAAAGATTACATTTACCTCTTATGTACATAATGTATAAATGGTCAATAGTAATTATAAAATAAAACTAATTATAGTTAAAGTAGTTACACTATAGTCATTAAATTTAATACATATTACTGTTTTTAATTTATTAATTTACTTCTATGTATTCCTCAAATTTATAATATGCCTGCTCAATCAGCCATAATTTATATCAGACATAAGCGCCGAAGGCTTAAAAAATTGTATGATCTGCAAGCACATTTCTCCTTGGTCTGGCTGTCTATTATATTAGGTATATCAGATGCCTAGTACCCGTACCACAATCTAAGAGCTCACAACGGGGCTAGATGTTCTTGTGTGAGTTGTCTGGAAATATTTCATCATCATCATCTTCCATGTTTTCTCCTTCCATTTCCCTCTATCACCCGTCATCTCAACACTCACCTCCTTCTTACACATATCATCTTTCATACAGTCCATCCATCTTTTCTTCGGCCTACCTCTTCTCACATATCCATCTACATTCTTTTTTTTTTGTGCTCGATAAGTCTTCATTTGACCACAATCTCACCTGATGTAAAGTGACGATGCGGTCTAAGATGGGACATGTAGACCTAGAAGGTAGATGGCTTCTCCGGGCCACATTACGAAACACGAAAAAATCGCTTCACGCACTGGCCCAGCCCGGAGGGTGGTGACAAGCCGCGGCCGAAGCCTCCCACCAGAGACTGTTCTTAGCACCACCCGGAGGTCACGTGTGAGGATTCAGAGGGTTACCACTTACGGACGTGAACAAACACAACCTCCAAAACATTCATATGTAACGCTCTTCTATTTATCTTATTTCTTGTCTGGAAATATTTATTTATTGTGTATATAATCAACCTGTCCCCCAGAAACACTTCAAATGCGAGTTCTGCGGCAAGGAGTTCGCGAGGAAGTACTCGCTGAACCTGCACCGGCGCATCCACACCGGCGAGCGCAACTACAAGTGCCACTACTGCGCCAAGGCCTTCAGCGCCTCCTCCTACCGCCTCACGCACATGCGCACGCACACCGGTCAGCCTCGCCTACTTCTTATTCTAATTCTAAGTGGAGGAACTGAGATCTGCACTGACATCTCGCCTGGGAGTGTTTTGTGCATTATCCCCCTGCCTAACCAGGCCCCAACCAACCCAACTCCCTGATGTAGCGGAGTAGGACTTTCGGTGTTGTAACTAATTGTTTGAGCAAGTCTGCGGATGTAGATGGGGTCTTCGCGTCCATGAGCCGCCTCAACCCCGTCTCCTTTCTTATCTCTTCTGTGGCTTTGCAGTGGATCACTACATGTTCCACCGTCTCCTCTTCCTCAAAGCAGCCGCGACACAGACTGCTGTCTGTAGCTCCGGTCTTGTGAAGGTGATGATTGAACTCGCAATCTCCTACTTATTACAATCGCAAAAGTTATGCTAGATAAGCCTTCATTTGACCACAATCTCACCTGATGTAAAGCGACGATGTGGTCTAAGATAAGGCATGAAGACCTAGAAGGTAGATGGCTTCTCCGGACCACATTACGAAACACGAAGAAATCGCTTCCCGCACTGGCCCAGCCCGGGGGGTAGTGACAAGCCGCGGCCGAAGCCTACCCACCAGAGACTGTTCTTAGCACCACCCGGAGGTCACGTGTAAGGATTCAGAGGGTTACCACTTACGGACGTGAACAGACAAAACCTCCATCTGCGTGTGTGTTTGTTGCTCTTCACGCTAAAAATACTGCATGGATTGAAATCGGGGGTTTTTCTTAAATTTAAAATTTAGATTTATTCTTTATTGACCGAATGTTATTACTAAAATCGTTATTAAAATCTCCTGAGTAGTATAAAATATATATACACACAGACTGCTAAATAGACTTTATATTAGTTCCTTAAATAATCTAGACTTCTTCGCCATCAGGTGATCGTCCGTTCAAATGCGAGCAATGCGAGAAATCCTTCCGCTCCGGCTTTGACCTGCGTCGCCACTGCCTCGTGCACGACAAAGTTCGCAACCGCTTCGACGAAAACAAAATAAAAGCCAAGGACAAGAAACCCAAACCCGACAAGGAGGAAAAGGCACAAGCAGCCAAAGACACCAAACAGAATCCAACCAACCCCTCCTCACCGGAAGCTCCAAAGAAATCCCCGAAGAAAAAATCAACCAAGAAGGGCGCACCCAACGTGACCGTACAGAACCGCGCGCAGTTCAAAATAGAGTACCCCAACTCTGGTCCGTTCGAGATGAAGACCACGCAGCCTAACAAATTCAAAGCTTACAACTACAATGAGTTTAAACAAGATTATAAACCACCTTTTAGAGACAACGAAAGGGATATCGTTAGAACCGTTCGGGACGACAGGCATTACAGAGAAAACACAGATGGGAAACTCCAAATATTCACTCATATAGAGAAGGGGAAGGAGTATAGTGGATCTATTGTGTCTAATTCTCAGCTCGGGGATATTAGGCATTTGGATCGAGACGTGAGGGAAGTCAGGGGCGACAGTATGAATGGAGAGGCCG
The DNA here is from genome assembly GCA_929108375.1 of Gymnoscelis rufifasciata. NCBI lineage: Eukaryota > Metazoa > Arthropoda > Insecta > Lepidoptera > Geometridae > Gymnoscelis > Gymnoscelis rufifasciata. The sequence goes on along the minus strand of OV815302.1, from coordinate 557,402 downwards.
AGAATGTTTTCATAGAACGATTGACTGCTCTGTATAATGTTCCGGCCTAGATAGATAGACAAATAATATCTTTATTCACTTGACTAACTTAAAAATAACAATCAATAGCCACATTTGTTGTACAATCGGCGGCCTTATCGCTTAAATCGATAGGCGTAGGTGACTGAGGACCGATTTTTATTGCTTAAAAGGCTGTATTAGTCCATTTTCTACAATTTCCTGTCAATTCAATTCAATTTATTTACCATAACGTTGTATTAATTACACGTGCTTTAACGGTGAAGGCAAACATCGTGAGGAAACCGGCGTGTTCTGAGAACTTTAAAGAGTTTGAAGGACATGTGACATGCACCAACCCGCACTTGGCCAGCGTGGTGAATTAAGGCCTAATCTCACTCGCCAAAAGAGAAGTCCCTGTGTCCCAGCAGTGGGAACATTAATAGAGTGATAATGATGATAATGAAAGGTTAAGATTTACGTAATGTGGTCGAAGTGTAATAATGAGTTGGCCTAATAGTTTGTAACTGTTTTTGATATTATTTTCTGGGGCCAAAATGTTCACGCGCACAAGTCTACAAAAAGTAGAAAAAATATCAATTAAGTCCACGAAAAGAAAGGACTTTTTATTCGCTATTATTAAAAGAATGTTATAATGGGTTTCCAATGTCGTTATGTATAAAGAGAATATTTCACATAAATAGTAAATAAGTATGATAACATTGAAATATTATTTATTACGCGACACTCAGCGCAGATGGCGCTACTAGCACAGACAGTAAACATCGCCTTTTTTAGGGTTTATGGCATTTCTACCTTTATGGTCAAGAAAATCTTTTCTCGCTTTAAAAGACTTGTCATAGATAAAACTGAAATCCTAGAATCAAAAATACTCCTTTCTTCATTGTTTGCTGTCTACGCTAGTACTGCCCTGTGACGCGAGCATATTGCTGTAATCCAATATTAAAGAATAGGGTACATATCAGTTTCTCCTGTGTTAACCATCAATTAATGAGATTTTTCAAAAATATTTTCCAAATTTTCTTAAATGAATGTGTAGGTGTTTATTTAATTTATATGTATTTTTATTTTTGAAACTTACGCGAGCTACACGATTTATTTTGAAAACGGTTATTTACGTAAATTTGGAGGATATTAGGTTTTCCCGACGTTTCTGTTCCATTCGATAAACATCATCAGGGAATCAAAGAGTCATACAATGAATTTACGTAACTAATACTTTATCGAAACGCAGTTCTGCGATTTTCTAACGCTTACCCACTGAGAATTCTAGTAAGTAGGTATTATATGCAAAATTCTATCTTTTTGTATATATCACTAGTCCATTTAAAAGCTAGTAGCAAAAACATATTTTTTTAGGTTTTCCTATCCCTCATCAATCACATCAATAGCATAATTTTGTAACATAAATATCAAGCAATTACGATTTGCATAATTATTTATTAACTCTATTATACATGTAAAATTAAATTAGTCCTATCTTGTACCTATTTATACCTCTTTAATCACTATGCCGGGACCTGACTTAGTAAGAATATATGAATATAAAGACTGATGTATTTACTTATAACATAAGTAAGTTATTCGCTAGTAAGTCGCTTAAATAAGCATAATAAATGTATCCCTAAAATAAATTAAATGTATATAATGCCTGATTAAAATATTTAAGTTAAGATTAAATTAAAACTATACCTAGATTTGTAGTAATCAAGTGCTTCTTAATTATTATAAATTATTGAACGTGTTAACTGATAGATTCTGCAACTTAATTTTGATGAGATAAGCAAATATGACTGTGATGAAATTATCGGGTTTTCTGGAAATTTTAAACATTATAATGCGAAATAACTTTTGAAACTATCGTGGTTATCAATACTATTTAGATTCAATTCGTTTGATTTAATTAGGGAAACTCGAAAGACAATCAAGCATGGTAAATATCCCGTTATAAATCTAAATTGTATTATAATGCTTAGTTTGTTATACCTCGTTTAGTTATTTTTTTTTTACAAATCAATGGATATTTACTTATGATTGTGATTCATTCCATAATCCGAGTTAGTAATAAAACTACACTGCATACTTTTTTATTAAATTATTTATCAATTAAACCTAAATCAAACCAGATTTCTCTAACCTTTTATTAAAGATTAACTTTTTCGACCTGTTTTTTTTTTATGAATATCATGTTTGATACCTCATGGGTTCTTTAACTTAACAAAGATTTTTTGAATAAAGCTTCGTTCTAAATATCTCTACTTTTTTATTGAACGCTTGTAACGGATATCAAAGTTCAAATAACAGGGTAAGTATTCCTGAACATAGTCTTATATACATAATATGTACTGTACATATATGTATGTATGACGTATGACTTCTTGACAGGGTGTGTAAGGCCTCGGTCTCGAATTTAGCGGGCAGCGGGGCGGCAGCGGCGGCGGCGCGGGAGCGGCAGGATCTTATGCGTATCGTCAAATGGACCGGGTCTCGAAAACAGCGGCGCGGGAGCGGCGCGGGGGCGGGCAACGAGCGGTGCATTCCAGTCGAGCGGTGACCGTCCCGCGTTGCGCGTCTGCATTGTAGTATAGTGTTGTACTATTTTTGTGACGTATCAAAATGTCCTCGGACGTGCAAGAGCAAATTATTACGGCAATCTTTGAGAGGAGACCCATATGGAACAGCAAAGATGTGAACCATAAAAATAGAAGAATAATTAATCAATGGTGGAAATGGGAAGAAATAAAAAACGAACTGAATATTGAAGGTAGAATTTATTTTCCTTGCCCTATAGTAGGGATCCACTTCTTCTTTTGCCCACAATAAATCGAGCGTTAGGAATACATTTGAATCAAAAAGATGTTGTCGCCGATTTTCAGACATTTCGTTTGCGAATGTCGACAACACAACCACGAACACAACACTACACCGCTACAGTGCCGCGCGATCTGCCCGCTGGTTTCGAGAACAGGTATGCGTTGCCCGCCCCTCGCCCGCGCCGCCGCCGCCGCCGCCCCGCTGCCCGCTAAATTCGAGACCGAGGCCTAAGGGTGAGTTCAGAACGACGCGACGATATTTAAAGAGGCCAGAGCATATCAAATTCATCCTATGATACATATATATGATATGATTGTGGGATATCATATAATTATAATATTTTTGTGTGGTATGTAATTAAAGTATTTTGTATTGCTACGAGTTGTAATCTTAAAAACTGCGAGCCGACTCGTGGCTCGGTGTGAGCTGACCCTAAGGTGCGGATAACTCATTTAATCAGAAGCGGACTGAATCTGTATTCGATATTTATTTATCACGGCTTATTTATTGTGTTTTTTACCAATTTATTCATATTCATTTATTCGTTGTTTCATGTGGTTACAATTTAGGTGTTAAGTATAATATTATATCTACCCTTACATGAGCCACGTTGTGACATTACAACTACAAAAAATAGACTTAATATATATGAAGATAATCTTTTAGAATTTAATATATGTATATGAAGATAATCTGTAATGGTACAAGCATTTCACTCAAAGAGCTATATAGTTTTCCTACTAATCTTAATCGCGTGTATTCTTTGGCGTGACTTCGAATTAGTCAGCCGTTTCTTCAAAAAGTCGTTATCAATGACGTGAAATGCGGCAAATGAGTCAATGTTATGTTGACGGTATTATCGTGGACAAACGTGCAGGCTCGCCTGTGTACTGGGAAGGGAGACGGGGGGCGTTTGAACCTTGTTATGGTGAAACACCACCACAACGGGCGACGAAGAGAAATGTGTTTGTTAAACACCAATAGGATCTCTTCATCTGAGCCTCGCGCAGCACAGCTCACAGAATCGGCTAAAGCTGCGTCTCTTACTATAACCCCCTTGTAGTACTTATTGGTTAGTTGTATGATTATTTTTTTTGTATTTGTATTATATTTTTGGCGTCTCTAAGATTTGTAAAGCCAAACAATGGAAATAAATGATTTTGTATCTTGTATGCACCTTGAATGGATTACCAGTGAGTGACGCATATGTAGGTACTTTTTTACAAATTAAGTACCTACTAATCTCCCACTTACAATAATTTGTTATGATGATAAATATATTTTTTAAATAAATATTTCTGGACTACTCACACAGCATCACCTAACCCCAAACTAAGCAGAGCTTGTACTATGGGTGACTAATATACTACATAGATATTTTTTTTTTTTTGTAAATACATACATATGATACATAGAAAACACCCAGACCCGAAACCAGAAATTGTAGATCGTACAAAATCTGGTCCCCCGGCCGGAATCGAACCCGCAACCTCCTGCGCCTCAGGCGGACGTTCGCCACCGAGCCACAGATGTCGTCAAATGATGATGGTGATGATACCTGTACGCTAGTATTTCACTTGAAAAATACAAATACAGTGATCGTACCTAATCTTTACAAATCTCACAATCACAACACTCCTGAGTCACTCGTGTTATCTCTATCACTTTGTAGTGTAGTGAGAGTGTTTCGCCAAGCCTCCTTGGGTGATAGGCAAATGTCAAAAGTACGTAACACTTACGGCATGTTTCACCAATTCCGAGTTCAGTTCACACACCATTAGGCTAGGCCAACATACCCATTGGGTTTTGATTTCCTTGCATGTAATTTCGATTAAAAAAATTCGATAAATGATTATTAAGAAACAACTCGTTTTCAGATGATGTAAGTTATATCGTAGTACCTACTTAGGTATCTAGTTAGGTATACAGACAGAATCCTGCATCTCCGTGAATCACGTTCCAAAATCTAACCAAACAGACGTACATCTTAATAAAACATGCGTATTTCTCACATGCCTGCCACTATTTATCAAAATATAACACAGATACGTAAAGATAAAATATTTGAGGAGATTTAACGAGTTTGTGAGTGACGTTGACCCAGAAAAATATTTGTTTGCGGGAACCCGGCCTATAAAGTTTACGAGAAGGGAAATGAAAATACTGTAAATGTGAATTCCTTCGTTGATTTACAGAAAGGTGGATAACCCACTTAAGTATCAGGTAATGGAGGTCAATTAGATTAAGGGGTGGGAAGATTCAACTTAGGTATAAAATAACCTTAAAATTCCGGACAATCCAGGCAACACGATCTATCCCCGTGGTAATCTAGTCCCTGTAACACAAGCTGTTACGGGTACTAGTGTGATATACTTACTTACTATATTATATACCTACTTTGTTATTATTTCGATCGATCACTCATAGGCCTTTTACCGCTGTGATACAATTACTCGTAAAGTCTGCTTTTTAATCTTATTTGCATAACTTAAATATTTTTTTTTTGTTTTTTTTTTATATATTTTTTTTTAATTTAAGCGTTTTGTGAAGCTTTGGCTGTCGGCACCGCCGCAGTCCTACAGTCTAGGATATGCCTTAGAAGATACCCTGAAGAGACTGCCTTAGAAGAGTCTGCCATAGGAGCGTAGTTACGGCAATACAGGTCCTTTATAGTTTTTTAGCCAAGACCTAGAAGGTAGATGGCTTCTCCGGACCACATTACGACACAGGAAAAAATTGTTTCACGCACCGGCCCAGCCCGGAGGGTGGTGACAAGCAGCGGCCGAAGCCTACCACCAGAAACTGTTCTTAGCACCACCCGGAGGTAACGTGTAAGGATTCAGAGGGTTAACACTTACGGACGTGAACTGAAAAACCTCCTTATCTTCAAAAGATAAGTCCCCGTGTCCCAGCAATGGGGTAGGTACTTATGATGACGATTCATCTTATGGATTATCGGCAGTTTAATTTCTTTCCCGTAGAGCCTTTCGAGTATCTTCTAGCCGTGTAACAAACATGCTTCAGTGGATAATCTCCGAAATGAGGCACAAAGAGAAGCAAATTGTTTTGTACTGGCTGTGGGGGCGGGGTATTTACATCCACTGGAATTCGCTTCTGGTAGAATGAGTAAGTGCCAGAGCATTCGGTTTAAAAAGCGGTAAACGTGTGCAAATGTTATGAGGGGATTTTCCGTAAGTACTTTACCTACTCTACATTTAAGGCTAGAAGTTCTGGATCAACGATACACTGGACTCGTTTACTTCCTGAAAAACGGTTACCTAATTACTACTTCTCGTATATTCAGTTTTGGTTGGTTTTAGAGGTTCTTGACCACCAACCCGCACTTAGCCAGCGTGGTGAATTAAGGCCGAAACTCTCTCGCCAAGAGAAAAGCCGCTGTGTCTTAGCAGTGGGAACATTAATAGGGTGATGATGATGATAATGATGAGTGGTTCTTGAGTAAGCCAAGAAATAGGAATATAAATAATATACCTACGTTTTATAGATTTTCCAACAAGAACAAGTTATTTACCGGGTAAAAAGGGTACTCCTCCAAGAATGGGCTATCAAAAACTGAAAGAAATTTTCAAAAAATTAAACAAACAAACTTTTCAGTTTTATAATTAAGTCGATGTGAAGATCTGATGAAGGCTTCGAAGGATAGTTAAAAGTTAAACCATTAAAGGGAATTACGACAAGCTTCACTCTTTACCCGGTTCATATTACACGTCATCATCATTACAGTTTTATTCCAAGGTTAGTACCTACTCCAAAATGGTAAGGATGCCAACCTGCCAACTTACGCCCCCCCACTTTGGATAACAGTATGCTCACAAAAAGGTGGTATCTTAATATGTCTTAGATTATCTCATGTCATGCTCATGTCAGGGAATCTTTTATGTTAACACCTTTAATGTAAACTTAGAGTATTATATAATTGTAAACATGAAGCCACAAATAAATAAATTAATTAATGAATCTCAGTATTTGACATAACGAGACTTTCAAATAAATCTAGCCGAGTTTGAGTCCGAGCCATCGTGACAGTCACATAGTTTTCAATTAATCATCAGCCATCAGTCAAGGTGCAAGTTCAATCACATTATCGCTTTCTCAAAAAATGTCTGAATCACGATACTAATCCAGAACTCATAAATTCAGAATCAAATTCTTCCCAATTACAGCGCCTGTTTCTAAAAGAAATTACGAGCAAACAATCCATGGAATAACAATATAAATCCCCTTGATTGCATTTTTCCGAATAACACGTCTGTCAGCGGACCTAGTGAATTTTCAGTAAATCGAACGTTTGAAAACAAACATGTCGGATTCGCGCGGGAAAATAAACAAATGTGGCGGGCGTCATCAATCTGCCACCGGCCCACGCCAGTGCGTAACCGGGCTGCTTGTGGCGGAGCTAGGGATGGGAAAAGCCGGTTTTTGTGCCGTACAATGGACAGATAAAAAAAATTAGCATGTTGCTCCCATCTCCACCGTAACATAAAATTAAAAGAAATGCAGCAGTCAGTCAATTGTCTTCTTGGAATACAACATCAAAACTTACGCTCGCCAATTCGCTTAAATAGTTTGGCTAGTATGCCATATTATGATGTTAAAACTATCATGGTTATCTCAATAGTTATGATGTTAAGTCTGTAAGTCTAATAATAGTGATTACTTTACATCTGAAGAGAGTGAGAAAGAGTTTTGCCTATATGCCGATTTAAATATCGATAAACGGAGGTTAACTTTTTGAAATACTCCCATATTTTTTTTTATTCGCATTGTTTAGAATATGGCATCCACATTGAGAGAGAAAACATTTATTGACACAACACACACATATACAGTAAAATACAGTTAAATACAATTAAAAAAAATAATAAGATATTTATATAATACTTAAGTAATACTAGACATAAATAATTGCATGTGTTGTGCCAAAAGGTCTCGCCTCAGCATAAGCAGATCCACATTGGGTGGATTTGCGCTGGTTTTCAGACGAGACCTAATGATAAACAACCTCACGAGCGACTAACAGAACAGAACTTAAATTAAATTAAACTAAATTATACACGTAATAATGCAATAGAAATAAATTAAAAAAAAAACAATATGCTAATAAAAATTAAAAAAAAAAAAGTTGTGTGTACGATTCACACACGATAGAAGTGAAACTTCAGTAAATCGACGAAAGAATGAGAAGAATAAAAAAAAAGTGTGTGTGTGTGTCAGCTACGACGCACGATTGGAGTCTACTACTTACGAACTATAATTATGATATATATCGAATAGAAAAAAAGGGTAAATGAACGCATCTGCTAAAATGATAAGAGAAACAAACATATATCTGTAATTATTCGGATTATTTATATTACTTCAATAAAGCGTATTACATAAAGTATGTTACAAAATAATATAAATAAAATAGGTACTGCAATACCTCTTTGCGCGATACTTCGTTGTCTCAACTACGAAGTATCGCGCAAAGAAATTTAAATAAAGCATTGTATTTGTGTCTCTTACCATTTCCGTTTCATCTTTTTACATCCGGTTTGAAATCACTACGATTCTATAGAAGTTTCACTTCAAAAAAATTATAGAACACGGTAAACACGAGAACACACCAGAAAGAAGAAGAAGGAAAAAAAACGACAGTGACAGTAATAAGAGCCATAGCGCCCTATGACGCGTACATTCACTCATTCTTTACTCACTACATGATTAAGCTAACCCACGAGCTGAAAAAATGAATGACGCCTGGCTTGTCATAGGACGCTGATGGCGCAAAGTTTTAATTTTAAGAGCAATTAATTTAACCAGTCATTAAAATCATGTGCTGACATCCGTGACAAACACCTAAAAATTTATAAAGCTAAGTGTGCATGTGCATGGGAAACGTCACGGCCGGTGAGGCGTCAGCGTCGCGTCGTCGGCGTCAAGGCGTCAAGTAAGTACCTACCCACGCAATGCTTTTGTCGATAAAAATTTATCTTATTCGACCCAAAAAAATACTCGCATAGTAGGTAATAGAAATTTGATTGTAAGTTTCTAAAATAAAATTTGCAGATTTTTTCGAAAATTCTGTTTATGATTCTATGTAGTTATATAATAAAATAGTTCAGTGCGATGAGACTTTCAAAACAAATTAATCTGTACTTATCAACCTCATTATAAATGTCTGTTTGGTATCTCGGTATTTTTATGTGTCTATAACATGTGGTATTTATTGTATTTATGTGTGTTTTAGCTTGACTATGTGAAAACGTTTAAACGGTTATCAGATATGTTTATGTCATAATCATAATCATTAGTAATAAGTTAATTTTGAACTGTTTGTTTGTCAAACAATATCAAATAATAAAAAAAATAAGGTACAAAAAACTAGGTCTATTTGCTTTGTTTTTTTTTTATGCTAATTAAGCCTTCATTTTACTACAACCTCACTTAATGTAAAGTGACGATGTGGTCTAAGATGGGCATGAACACCTAGGAAGATGGCTTCTCCCACTCTGTCGAAAAGCCCATAATATTTATTTGTATAAAAATATATTGGATTTACTCACGCAAATAACTGATTAACAAACTTGCATCGATGCAGACTTCACAGTCAAGAGAAGTCCTTAATTGGTAGACGTGAGATTTTTTCGATTCTAATCGTCGATAGCGACTGCTTTTTCTAGTATAATATGCACCAAGGAATGTGAGGAATGTCCGGCTTTCCTCGGCATTTCCGCTCGCACATCACTACAGTCTAAATAAAGCGCTATGTTTACCTCCTAGAGGCTATTACCGCGGGTTGGACTAAATCCGACCGGTCCCGGAATAGCCGCACGTACGCCCAGAATACCACCTCTGGCATAATTTACCTTAAATGGTTGTCTTTGTTTTGGATATTTTTTGTTATATAATTTTATTTTATAAAATATCTAGTTATATATTTTCGTGCCCACTGCTGGGTCACAGGGACACAGGGACTTCTCTCTTGACGAGAGAGATTAGGCTCGCTGGCCAAATGCGTGTTGGTGATTGTCACATGTTCTTCATTTACTTCATAGTTTAGAAAACATGCCAGTGTTCTCACGATGTTTGCCTTCACCGTTAAAGCACGTGTATGAGAAGGAAGAGAGAGTACATAATATTAAATAAAAATATTTTTAGTTTTATTTATTTTACCTACAGGAAAATGATAGAAGAAAATAAAAACACAAAATATCGAAAGCCAAAAAAGTTAAAGTTCTAACTTACCCAAATACTAATGGTGTTTCATGTTTGGTTATCTCTACGTTTTGCCCACGGATTTAAAATTACCTAATTATAATGCATTCGCAAGTTACCGCCCTGCCCACATGCCTACACGGCACAAATAAGTCGAGGGTAGCTACTCCATCTTAGCCAAAACGGATAAAGCTACTAACATTTCTTTTATCGGCTCATCCGACAAACATATTGCAGCGGCAGAATCCAATCAAGTAAGTCGATTTGATTAAGAATATATGTAATTACCATATCTCGCCACTACACGAGGTATCGTCTACACCAAACCACTACGCTCGAAACGTTCCAACGAAGCCACTTATTTAGGAACGAACGAACTTCCAATAAACCTACATCCCAAAGTCCGCACGAACAGACAACAAAAAAAACTTAAGGAAGGTATTAATTTTTATTGTATCATGGTTTTTAACAATTGTAAAATACTTGAAACGTGTAAAATTCCTTGATTTGAAGGTTGCAACTTTCAACATTACCTACTATTCACAAAGTACAAATTAACCAAAACTTTAAGTTTTGATATCATAGGTAACATAGGTTTTTTATGTGTCCATCATTAAAATACGAGAACCTAAGGAGATTTTCCAAAGCGATCCGATTACGACGATCACTTTATACGGCGACTATTTAATTAGTGAAAATAACGAAATCTTCCCATTTTTCATAACTTCAAGTAGTTAGTCTATTGTATATTTATTTATTTTTATTTTTGTTTATTTGTCACTGTAATTATTATTTACTTGTATTTAAAATGTATACCTAGTACTCGGTCTATTCTGGAGGTGGACGTTGGCTCTGCAACAGTCTTGCAAACTTTCGCAGACACCATCGTTCGAACAACATATTTGTAAAATTAACTGTTTATGTCCAAATAAACGCTGTTTGGTTTTTTGGTAACACCAACTGAAACTAACCCGAAAAAACCTGCGCTAACCGCAACTAAAATTATGCTCCATAAATCTTTGGTCTACTATCCAAACACCCAACTTTCTCACTGAATAAATATTTATGACATCGTTCCTAAAACTCCCAGCAATGTCCGATTTCTTAATAGCCCTTTGATCTGCCCTTACTGCTGCAACCTAAATGCGCAGACTTTATTTATGGGTGTCAGAGGCAATTAAATGTTTTAATTAATAGCAGTTCAAAGTAACTGGGCCCTGTAGCCCGTAGAAGGAGGAATAAATCATCAGTTGTTATGATTATAAAACTATTTCGTTATCTTTTGATCGGGTAATGTGGTTATAAAATAGGTAAGCGTGGTTTCGTATTAGATAAAGACATGTTATATATGAGGGGATGAAAGTCAGGTAAGTGAAGAACGTTGGATATACAATATATACCTATGTATGTGTTGTCTATTTATTTGCGTATATGTAAAGACAGACTGCGTCTTCTGTCTGTCTGTCTGTCACCAGGCTGTGACAGACAGACAGACTTGCGCGAGGCCAGTACATGGATGGGGGACCGCTCCAACTGTATCTTTTTGAAATTTTTCGGGCCTGTAACATGACAGTGACATAACAGTGACGTTAAGTGACATGTCCTTTAAACTCTTATTAAGTTCTCAGAACATGCCTGTTTAGTCACGATGTTTCCGTTAAAGCACGTGTTTAAAACCGCACATACATTTATTAAGAAGAAAAATCGAGAGGGGCGTGGCGGGGTTTGAACCCACGACCTTCGTCTAATCTTCGTCGAATGAAAGTCGAGTGTGCTCCCACTTAGCCAACACGGTTATTATCATCTTGAAGTTATCTTACACAGCAAGCCCCAATAAACGTGGGTAGCACAAGCACACCATGCAGAGCACAGCGCCGCGTGCAAAGTAAATCTAGCACCGCACTAAGACATTCCAAAACATCGTAAACTGTAATGAGGACGTGCAATCCTCCAGATATCCGGTGCCACTTGACGCGGAGCCAACTGTGCATGGAACACGAATAGTCGTGAACGCCTTAAGACTCGATACGTCAACATTTCTCACTGCTAGATATGGTCTTGATATTTTCCGCCCGCCCTTATTACGCGATTAGACATTTCAATAGGCTTGATGACTACATTAAGAAATAGGTGTTTTGTTAAGTCCGGCTGATCGCCTCGTCCAAATATACTGGACTCCTTGTTTTCGCTTTATCAATTGAATAAGTGCCGAGATATAGAGCATCAAAGATCCGGAGAGAATAATGATTATTTTAAACTAATAAAATTCCATGTAATAACTGACATGACAATGTTACTGTGTGAGTTTCCGGTGCAATAAATGAATTAACTGAATGTAAATTTAGTACAAATCCCACGAAAGCCTTCGACACGCAAAACTTCAATGCACTGTCGTCTAGATTTTTCGATAGCAAGAAAATAAAATACGTGTCTCTTTTCTCTTTTCGTGTATCTTTTTAATAATCGATATGACGATATTATTTTTTGGTTATCCAGTCTAGGATTTTTCGGCTGGACATTGGCTTACCTCATTAGCAATTTTTAGTTGTTTGCATCCACTGTGAACCCGCGACCAAGTCATCCGTATTCTAACTAGCTAATAACAAGAACTATTCTGGCTATTCCCAGTTTCGGCCTAACGGCTGTTTGTTCTGCTTTCCACTTTCACTTAAGCTTGCTAATCCGTCGACTACTTTTACGTTAACAAGCGTAAATCTATTTAGGAGTTCTCACAGAGAAACCCCAAATCACAAAAAAAATAAAATGTTTCTCTCGGTGAATATGAGCTTTTCACAGTTTTTATTCTCCGATCCTTTTTCCGATTGTTTATTTTTGTATTTATCTTGAATGTTATTTAATACATTTTTTATAGTATCCTTAGTTGAGCCTAGTAATAAAACACCTATTCACTGTTTTAAAAGTTGTAAAATAAACTATTACTAACTTAGTAATTCATTATTCAATGCTATTACTATTAAATTATATTTTTTGCAAACTCAGCTGCACAGCAAGGTTAACATTAAGTACGTAAACAGTTAAAACGTCTAACCCCCATCGGCTAGGTTATTTTAATGTAATATTATAGTCACATTTTATTTGTTATAATGATGTTTAGTAATACTGATTATTAGTTTGTTTATCTAGCCTATTGTGTATATATTTCAGCCTGAGATACAGGATTACCCTAGTTCAGGCTCATGTATTGGATACCAGTTTAAAATGTTTTATATCTACCTATTGCTATAAGTGAATTTTTTCAGTGCGTTTTGGACTAATTTTGTGTCGTTTCAGTTGGTTTGTTTGGACTGATTGAGATGAGTTTCAGATGAAAGGGAACGGACATGCTCTGGAAGCTTCGAATGCCTTTCATAGTGAGCGTTGCGGAAATTCTCAGTGAATCGTCGGTTGAAGAATTTGTAAGTAAAATCAACGAGAATATAAATCCCTGGTAAAATCTAAATAATGATTTGATGAAACCAGAGACAATTTTGGAAAACTTCTCATTAGTCATAGTAATACAAATTTATCAAAATGTTTATACAAAGACTTCCGAAGTTGCAAAAAATAAAAGTTGTTTATTCAGAACCAAGTCCTGAAACTGTTGAATCAAAATGAAGTGCTCCAGTTACAGCACCCAGCCTTATCGCACCTGCACGAATCGCACCTGACCTAGTCCATTTACCTTTGTTAATATCTTTGACACATCAGCTTAATAGTATTCCAACACTACTTTTTCACAGCACGGCGTTGTCGTGTTTGTGCTTTTTCACGCAAATAAGGTATTTTCAATCTGTAACAAATATTGTAAGCCAAATTGCTGTCCTTAAAAAAAGGCTATAGCAGAGTAAAAAGTGTGATAGTAATTTCTGTTTAAACAATTTATTTTTTAAAATTTTAAGTTGACCTTTCCATATAGCCCTGTGCTTCTAAGGAAATAAATATTTTGAGGTTTTTTTTTAATCAGCTATGTAGTTCCTCAGCTCGTATAACTAAACAACTCTAATAGGTACTATTGATAGCGTCATCTCCACACAAATGTATATATCTACAAACAATTGCCGCTACCAGTTACCTCAGAGTTTTTTGTCCAAATTAAGCAGATCTCATACAAATTAGTTTAAATGCGGGTTTGCGGTGAATGTGAGTCACTAACGACCCATGAGGTAACGGCAGACGTCCAAAACGTTCACGTGCTGTTCTAGCTAAGGGCGGACTTAGGACTGGGGCGGAGGGGGTTAAGTTTTGAGTGCATATGGAGTTTTAAACACCATCCTAGAGATCCATGCCAACCTTACTTGCCCGTGGTGTCTGAAGGTTCGATGCGCCACATTTAGAAGTAGACAGGCAGTCAAAAAAGTGTCGACTACATGATACCTGCGATGCGTTTAGCGCAATAGCGTACAAAAGCAAATAATAATAAAATGTACATAATTTAAGTTAGATATAATTAAAATTGAAGTAAATACGGAAATAAGTCCTTACCATTGTTAAACGTTTTTATAATAAATAAGTCTCTGTATATCGTAAATTGATAAACTTATTCTCAGATGCGCTATGTAAGAGTACCTATGTATGTACCTGATACGTACCATAGATTTAGGTACCATATAGCATCGTGAGATAATGTCGGCTGAACTATTACTATATGTAAAGGAATTCATTCATAATAAATAACATTATATTGATAATACAGTGTTCTAAGCACAGTTGTTTTAGAATTCATCCTATAATGTGTTATTCAAACAATTCTATTAGTAGGTATCTCCATGTTTGTTAATTTATCTACATTCTTGAACGATTATCATCTTTTAAGACTTCATAAATTACAATATATTTTTTTATACTGGCCTTATTTATTTATTTACAGTTCAATACATCATTACAGGTTACTTTTTTGGCCCTTATTCGATGATATATTTATGTATTGATTTTATTACATTTTAGAACTTTTTGGGGTTTGCCTAGTAATTCTTCCTCTTATCTTACCTGACCTATCAGAAAACTGGACTTTAATTAAAACCTATTTACGACCACATAGTCGCAGATCGTCAGTGGCAGCGTTTAGCACAGGATCGTTGGGGATGGCACAAACTCTGGGCGGCCTATGCCCAGCTGTGGGCAACATCAGGAGGTGGATGATGATGATATACGATGCTGTCCGTGGTACAATTTAGGTGATCTAAATGGACTAAGTCTTTCTTACTCCTAACACAAACTGGGTGTTTTTGTATATCGTGTATATCATTTAAATTTAGTGAATATAACAACAATATGCCCCAAAATCTCATCCTCAGTCCAGCCCCTTAGTGACTGGCTGTAGTTTATTGCATTATACTCGTACAAAAACTAACAAGGCCAGCATTCGGAAATACCTGGCTCTGATCCGGGGCCTTTCTGGTGATCATTGCGCGCGCGCACTCGGCGCTTGTAGGGACAAAGGTACAGTGGGTAACCTTCGGAGCCAACGCTGATGCCGTGAGCCCTTTGAACATTATACATGGTTGTTAAATTCTTAAACTCAGAGATTGTTGTTGAAATGAGGATTAAAAAAAACGCTTTCATAGCCATCATCTCAGCTAAAGGAGTCCACAGCTAGATAGAAGCCTCAAGGATTATCAGTTATTTTGGTTAGAAGAGTCCTGCATCCATCGTGATGACGTAAATACCTTTAACAAGTCATCAGTTTATCTAGCAAGCGCCGCGCAATTTGGATTATTTTATACTATACCTAATTATTTTTTGTATTTTATATTATTATCTTATCAAAATTTGACATGTAATTATGTATTATCTATATAAATAAAAATGAATTGTTGTTCGTTAGTCTGATTAAAACTCGAGAACGGCTGAACGGATTTATCTTATCTGAGTCTTGAAATGCTCGTGGAGGTCTAGGGAAGGTTTAAAAGACGAGAAAAAATTGAATAATTGCCGGGAACTTTTTTTAACCGTGCGACGCCGGGGCAGGCCGCTAGTTACCAATAAAATGACTATCTGACTATCTATCTGACTATCAGCGTGGACCAAAAGCACATTGCTGTACATGGTGCAGATATTGCGCAGACACGCGGCCGAAATGGAGTTTATAGAGTGCTTTCAATCCTCCCGAAAAATCCGGGATCTCGCGAGATTCGATATATCCAAACCCGCGGGATCTCGATTTTGCGATCTCGAGTCAGGATCGTAATCTCTAATCTTATATATAAAATTCTCGTGTCACGGGGTGCGTAATCGAACTCCTCCGAAACGGCTTGACCGATTCTCATGAAATTTTGTGAGCATATTCAGTAGGTCTGAGAATCGGCCAACATCTATTTTTCATTTTGAAAAAAAAATATATATTTTTGCAAAACAACGTTTGCTGGTGTCAGCTAGTGTTTATATATGATGGATGACTGATAAAAATTTTTGTAAAACCATGTTTGCTGGTGTCAGCTAGTGTTTATAATGATGGATGACAGATGGACATAGAAAATCTTTATAAATTGCTGAGTGTGCGTGACGTCACGCTACGCCGTAGCCAGAGCCGTAGCTCTCCCGCTACGCGACGGTGCCTACGAGCTCTGCTACACCCTGCCTGCCCTGCCTGAATGTATTGACATAAACCAACATTTAAAATAATAATAAAATAAAATATTTATTTAGAAAAATCACTTAAAGCTAAAGTTGACAAAAATCCTTAAAATTTAATTAGAGCTATGCTGTATTTACTGTGCCTGAACTAGGAGAATCCTGTTTTTCAGGCATACATTATTTCGTAAGTTTATACAAATTTATGTATGTATGTATTATTTTATTATTTATATAAATTTATACAGCATAAGTCAATTACTGTATAGATATATAAATATATTTCAATTCTCTTTGATGTGCGATGAATATCAGCCGTCTAGATAATATAGCTTCGAGAATCAGGGATATCTTCCGGGAAAATCACAAAGAATCTTTAGCTTCTAATGCGTGCATGCGTGAGTCTTCCTAACTCAGATATTCACGAGAATTTGGTTGGATTTACATAAAAATAAAAGCTGCCAAGAGCTAGTCGTACTCGCGCACCGAGGGTTCAGTATAAGCTATAGATAATAAAGTAGAAGAAAAACACTTAAATTAGCAATTTGATTTTTACAGCCACAAGTAACAGTAAATCTGAGAATTTGATTCCAATTTCAGTTTGATACCTCCCTCCACGCGTTCCTGAGATAAAGGGCCTTGACAGACAGACAGACGAGAAACAAAATGGTCCTTATTTAGGGTTCCGATGTTACTTTTAGAGGTACGGAACCCTTAAAATGACAAAACCTAATAATCATTCGATTTTTATACACATGAAAACTAAAATGAATACAGTAAATTAATACGAACATTCGTACGTCATGTTAAGAAAAGATGATTTAACGTTTTTTCCAAGATTATGTATGTAGGTACACACTGCAGACTCTAGAACAAATACTTAGTAAATAAAACTGTAGAAAATAAATATGTATCGTAATACAGTTATAGCACAGATTATCAGGATAAAGAACGTTTATTAATTTTATCAAAAGAATTTACAAAAATTCACTTAATGAGAACACTTTATACATACCTATATGTATAAAGTGTTCTCATTAAGTGAATTTTGTTGATAATAATGAATTCTAATATATTATATTAGAATTCATTATTATCAACATTCGGGACAGTTTGCAGTTCAATTTAGATTATTATAAATACAATATTATCCTAAATAATTGAAACAATAAATGTCTGCACTTCACTAAAAAAACACTTATTCCTTATAATACGTTAACCACTATTGTGTTTTATTTTGGGGGTAGTTTCAAAACTGGCATACGAAGCATACAGCATCCGACTTAAATTAGACAATTAGCAAGGTATAGTGGAATGGATGCGGCAATTTTAGATGCCAGTGTGCACAGTCCGGGTAATTATATAATATTATTACTAATAGTAATGGGTAATAATTTCTCATTATAAAACCACATAAATCCAGTTTGACAAGTTCACGAGACAACTTGACGTTGTAAGTATAGCAAATAGCAACTGACTCGGTAATACATACACCTCTTCCGTAAATATGTGTGACCGTAGGTAAGTAAGGGGCTGGTCAACCTACTAGCGAATGCACATAATTATCTGTTGAGCCTTTGTTAAAAAAGTATTTGATTTAACGTACATAGCTAGTAGGATACACAAGAATCACACAGCCTGCTCGGAGTTGTGACCATTAAAAAAATCTTGCTAGTGAAAATGTATTTACGTATAATGTTTGCACATGACGCCATTATAAAATTGTTTATTTGCACTGAGCTTTTAAACCCACTTTCATAAAATGACGAAGGTCTGGCTGTTCTCGACTCTTTCCCTATTTGATATCAATGGGAACTGTAAAATCCAATATTTTTATAAAAGTGCAATTGCTTATAAAATAACGCCGAAATTACTTCATTTCCGGAATATTTATTACTAGGGTAAGAAGCCTAGAAGTTGCTCTCAAAATTTTCTGAATATAGTTTTGATATATTATATTATTGTATTTTGTTTCCCTGTGTGTGCAATAAAG
The DNA here is from genome assembly GCA_929108375.1 of Gymnoscelis rufifasciata. Taxonomy (NCBI): domain Eukaryota; kingdom Metazoa; phylum Arthropoda; class Insecta; order Lepidoptera; family Geometridae; genus Gymnoscelis; species Gymnoscelis rufifasciata. The sequence continues at coordinate 538,789 of OV815302.1, read as the reverse complement.
TGTTTTGTATTGTATTATATTAGTATTTGTATACACCTTTCTATCGGCGTTTTGTAGAAAATGTGAAAAATCGACATTGATATCGTGTAAAGTGATAAAGAAACGATCACTTTTTCGAATATCTCGCGGCCTGTCACTCGGAGGACAATCCCACCGTTCGCGATAATATCGGACCCAGCAGCTAGCACTGTGACCAGCGCCAATTGAGCGATAAGTGCAATTTCTAAGTAAAGTTGCGACTTGCACCCCATATACAAGGAAAACCTATATGATAAAACGAAGGTCAGTTGTAATTGTTGGCTAGTTCACTGATTAAAAGGTGAAACGAGCTCTGTTCCAGGAATCTCTATATCCTGTGGTTTATCTAATAACCTTGATTGCTATGTATTAATAGACATTTAATCATCATAGCCTAGGCACTATTATTTACGTTCCCACTGCTGGGACACCAGCATCTGCGGCAGAGGCCGAGAGAGACTAGGCCTCCTAATACGGCACCGGCGCCGTATCTTGAGTCCGTCATCTCGCCGGAGCGCCAAACCAGGAAAATACCTGGCATCATCATCACCCTATTAACGTTCCCACTGCTGGGTCACAGGGACTTCTCTTTTGGCAAGAGAGAGTATGCCATAATTCACCAAGAGCGGGTTGGGGAATGTCACATGTGCTTCAAACTCTTTAAAGTTCTCAGAACATGCCGGTTTCCTCACGATGTTAGCCTTCACCGTTAAAGCACGTGTTTCAAAGCGCACATACATTTTTCAAGAAGAAGAATCCACAGGTGCGGAGCGGGGTTTGAACCCACGACTTTCGGAATGAAACTCGAGTGTGTTCCCACTTAGCCAACACGGCTTCCAAATACCTAGCAAACATTTTTATTATGACTGTAGTACATGGCTCTCCTTTCTTGGTCAACCGTATATTGATAGGTACAACTGCAAATCAATCAGATTAGTTATTGTATTATATAGTCTATTATAGAAGTATAAACTATACTAGCAGAAACCGAGGTTTACTATTTCAGGTAGAAAAAGTAATTGTTCTTAATAAAATGCCTCCATAGAATTTTGTAAACGTTATAAATTGCTTTTTTTTGTTACCGATCTAATCTATGGATTCATATATCTGGTAGGCGATATCAGAGTTTCTAAAATATTTTATTCGACGGTGCGTGCAGATAAATTTCAACCAATGGCATCGTAGAACAGTCGCGACCACACCTCTGAACGTCATTTTATCGATAAACGATTGGTTGAAAATTTTGCTCTGGCACCAATCGAGCTACGGGGAAAGAAGTTCTTTTTAGGGTTCCGAACCAAAAGGATTTATCGGGACAATATTACTGAGACGTCGTCTGTCCGTCTGTCAGCAGGCCTTATCTCAAAAACCGTGTTAGAGTTGAAATTTTGAGCGATGATGAGTTTCATTTTTTTTTATGCTTGATAAGCCTTCATTTGACCACAATCTCACCTGATGTAAAGTGACGATGTGGGACATGAAGACCTATAAGGTAGATGGCTTCTCCGGACCACATTACGAAACACGAAAAAATCGCTTCACGCACTGGCCCAGCCCAGAAGGTGGTGACAAGCCGCAGCCGAAGCCTACCACCAGAGACTGTTCTTAGCACCACCCGGAGGTCACGTGTAAGGATTCAGAGGGTTACCACATACGGACGTGAATAGACAAAACCTCCAAAAAGATAAGAAGAAAGAGAAGATGAATCTTCTCTTTCTGTAAAGATAGCGTAAGTAATATTGTTGTTAAATAAATAAAATTTAACTGCATCGAATAATCTAATTTTTTTTACTTGTACTGTTTTATTTTATTTAAATATATAGATATCATACTTATTAAATTTATAAATGAAGGTGAGTATTTCATATAATCACAATCTCACCTGATATAGGTTGAAGATGCGGCCTAAGATGAAACATCTGGCTTAGAAGTTTATGATTTTTTTATGATTTTTTAAGAATTACGTCATTTAAGATAAGTGTTAAAAATATATAAATAGATCTCTCTCTCTCTCTCTTATTACTCTCAGTTCTAGTTACTCTTACTTAAGTTCTCTCTGTTACAGCTAGTTCAGTTTCTTGTAATTGGACTTTGCGCTTGAAGCGACAATTTGCCAGTGACGAGTTAAATAACATTTTAGATAAAAAATATGTTATTCAGTTGAACGCCATTTTGATGTATATCTAGTTCTTCTCTCCTCTCCGTTTCAGTGCCGGTGTCGCATTGTTTCTCGTGACATGCGGCCGGAGAAGCCATCTTCTAGGCCTTCATGCTACATCTTAGACCACATCATCACTTTACATCAGGTGAGATTGTGGTCAAATGAAGGCTTATCAATAATTAAAAAATTTAAAAAAAATATAGTGTTTGTCACCACGGAAATGGCACTGTCATTACATTGGCAGAAAGACAAGCTATAGGTACGGTACGCTAGTGGTAGTAGATATTTGATGAGCCGAGTAGGATTCCTACTCCGCAAGTATTGGTCAGGAACACACAGGAAAAAAATCAAAATGATTTACCAAAGACCTTAGTTCTAAGTACGTATATAAGTATATTTGATTTGTGCGCACTTAAACTACTTTATCAAAGAGAAATAAGCATGATTTAGCAAAATACCGATACGTATGTACATTTTAGTTATCTAGAAAAAAATATTTTCTTTTGTAGGTACATAATAATGCTCTTTCTCAAATAAATATTGACCAATTGCACCATATTTCATGAAATTTAATATCATCATGAATTGTAAAAAAATATCTTTATCAAGTTGGACAATACATAATAAAAAATGATATAAAGGACTTAGGGTGGAAAATTACACAAGTCATAATTTTACGAGGTTTTATTTTTCAACGTAATTAATAAGTAAAAAACTTATTATCTAATCACGTCCATTGCTAGCTTTAAAAGCTTGAGTACAAAATATACAGACAAAAATAAATCAATAAAAATACAAGACAGGACTCGAGATTCGACGCCTTTGGCCCACTAGACTAGTCCTGTACTATCCTAAACATTACAAAATGCACATTAAAATAAAGAGAGCATTAAATAATAATAATTTACACATAAGTACACGACATTTCCATTATTAAAAACGAGAACACTCTATCAATACTAATATATAAAAATGTAGCCTTGGTCTCAAATATACAGTATGAAAATAATCGTATGGCAAGGACTGACCAAAAACGAATTCCAAATCATTCTAATGAATACAATTCGAAAATATCTTCACCCGACATTATAGCACATAATAATACTACAATACATTATGAAACCATAATCGCTTGACTAGAACGCTAGAAGCAGATATCTACAAATAAATGCTAATATATTATTCCTATATAGTTACTTATAACTTATCAGAAATGGAATAACATATCACAATTTAGGAATTGCGTAAATTTAATTTACGCTATATTAATCTAACCTAACTTATCTTAATATAAATACTGATAACGATGACAAATTAAGTACAATTTTACTAAAATACAACTACTTAATAATAAACAGACTGACTTACGAGTATAATCAATAAAAATTAAGCTTGAATTAAGTACTCCTAAGGCGGCAAATTCATCTACCTAATTAAATTAACCATAATAGTTACGGAAAACAAAAGCGAAGTCCTCACGAATACTTTTGGTCCCTCTAAAGACATAAATAAATAACTTACATTATAATACTGTCAGATTCAACGAATTAAAATCTAGTAAGACACTTAGTTCAGTCGTTTTACGTATACTGTCACTATTTGAGTATCTTTTTGAATTATTTAAATTCATTGCGACTTAATTTGCTACTGGTTTCACTCCTCGCAGTAATCTTCCATCTAGCGCCTTCATTTCGCCAACCAACTCAAAAACAATGACTCTAGTCACTGTTTTTGGGTTAGAATGTAATTTCCCAGTTTTAGCTACTGAGAATATTCCTTCGTTTCTTGGCTAGATTTAGTTTATCTTGATCTTGTGACGCCACGGTTTGAGATATTACGTTCGAGCTTTCCTTCTCTGCTCGCAGGCACATTTAGATCGATTCCACTTCATATTCTTGTTCCTCTATAACAAAGAAAAGGTTCATTGCAAAAATTATCCTATTTCTATGACTATAACAAAGTTTTTACGTATAAAATTGAGTATTTAAAATTTGGGAGAAATGTTTAACAAATTAAAGTTCTTCTTCTGTAAGTCTGATATAAAAAGTCAAATATTTTTATGAATACGGAGATAAATTTATAGATAGAAAAATATGTAAAAATCCATTAAAGTATTCTGTAGCGAAGCTGCAGGAAAAGTAATAGGTCTAAAACATTGTATAGAAGAAAGTAAAGAAATTAAAAAAGGCTCTTTGATTAGTTAAAACAATTCCTTGCAAGGTCACACAGAAACAAGCATAAGTTCACAAGACAATGGATGTCCAGGCTCGTCGCATTGAGTTATGTATAGCAAGCACATTAGTCGAAAGCGTTTGTTATGGAAAGTAAACAGAAAGGACAGTTTGAGCACCGACGTGACACATTAGCGTTTCACCATGCCCTATACAAAACTGCAAACATAAGATAAAAGACTGGCTCTTAGGAGTTCAATTGTAAACTTAATAAAATAAATATTTGAAAATGTTTGGGATGTCAGTTGAGATGATCATTATTATAATTGATTGTTAGATGAGTAATTTGAAATATTATGATTTTAGTTTTTGGTATTTGATTGATCAGATTTTGTATCTTAAGTCACAAAGATTATGTGGACTCGTCATCCTCGTTTCCTATTATTTCAATTGTTATTATTTAGGTTTGAATGGCAAACTAACTTCTAGATTCTTATTTTGGTATTATTTTTTTTAACTCTTGAAACGTTTGGAGCGACAGTTAGCTTGTGTCACGTATAAAAGACTACTACATTTTCATTCAGTGAGTTTTGTTTGTATTTTCACAGAAAATGCTTGGGTCTGGTAGCACGCAAAGCTATTAAAAAGCCTTACATCAGGGAGTGGTGGCAGCAAGAGGTGAATAGGCAAATATCACATCAAAAAACGGTGCAAACGCTTTCTAGGCATGCTTTAGTGCGACTACATTGAGACATCCATCGTCCTACGAACCTGCTTGAGGCAGCTTCGTCTCTCCTCCAGGCTGGGGCATTGACAGGCGCACTTACGGCGGTTGAAGACTTTGTTCCCGCACTGCTCGGGTCCGAGCGGGCAGCAGCCGCAAGCTTGGTGCTCCTCCACTCGGTACGTGGCGCAGTGCTCCTTGTTAGTCTTAGAATTGTACACTCGTATCTGCAACAATATTTGTCACTGTAGTAAACTTTACGAATACATCCCTCTCATGATCCGCCAATTATCCTGCTGGTATTCGATATGTAGAGGCCAACAGTTCGAATTATCTGTTAACAAGATCTTTTAATGAGAGGTTTTTATTGGCCGCAACTAATATTTTGATGATCTAAAAGATTTTCGTCTCAATACAGAGCCGAAGCCTCCTCAAACCAATCAGATCGGTTTTTCACGCCATCCCACCAATCCCAATCAACTAGAGCAGATCTAAATAAGTTTTATGTAACGAAGGGCAGATGAGATTACGCAGAACGCTAACTGTGTCAAGGTGGAGATAAAGATTAGACTCAAATCGTGTTTGTATATCGTGTATATGTGAATCCGTAAGTTACACTTACTGGAATGTATCTGTAGGTGGTGTGCGTGGCGATGCACTTGCCCGCGGTCGCGAACTCGCACAGGCCCACGCAACGCTTTACCCAAACTGCGCCTGGGCTCACCTAGGGACAAAAAAAAAACTTTTATATTTTTTTTCAGTATGATAGATGATCTTATATATGAAATCATAGCCACTGACACAGCTTTACCTACTTTTGGCCAATATGCCTATCTTTACATGGTTATAAGTAATTCTGCAACTATTGAAACTAATTATGTTGAGTATTGACAAATGATTAATCCGGATGAGCTCAGATTTTGGTAATTCCCTGAGTCCTTCTTTAATGCACACTTATTTTTCTTAAGATTTTGCAAAGGCATATCAAACATGATTGTAATAAAAGATTAAGTTATATTAGAAATAAATGAATATTAGAATATAAGGGAGCTCTGAGCGGTAAAACGGTAATCTATATCCAGATAAGTGTCAGTTTGAGGATCCGGGGAATCACGCTCATTAACTAGACAATGCCTCGAGGCGGTTTTTCTCACGCTAATGAATTTTACGCGGATGTAAACGAGAAATTATATTATTCAAATTGCCGAAAACCTCAACGTTATTTGAAGGTGATTGGGCGATTCGGGTCCAGTCCTTGAGTCTCTTGACCTATGCCTATCTAGACATTTCGAGACTTTCTCATTAGAGTACGGTGAGTCGAGCACACGTCATCAAGTCATTAGATATGCACACCAAATGGTTGTGTATAATGATAACGGTTTTTCATATTGAACCAAACCTGAATACCTAGATGACGTCTTTACGTTATATCCACAAAAGTGGACACAATTTTGGCATACCTATAGGTAGCAAATCGTTTCTAATGCTCATTATTGTCTACAATATCTAAATAACCAATATCGGCACAGAAATGTTCAAAATCTACAATTAGACAGTGTGTAATAGTTATGTCGGCCCTATTTGATAATGTGAAAGGCATGCGGATCTCTTGCCAATTCGGAACAAGATTTAGTCATTGATCACACTTTTTGTGACCTTCGGTGAATGTACGGCAAACGTCACTGTAATTGCCTTTTAAATATAAATACGTAAGAACTGCATTCATGGGATTACCCATGAGAAAGGTTAACCCATAGAGCTTATTTTACCTCCCAAGAGGTTTCCTAAATAAAAGTTAACTAATAGTTATATCGATTTTAAAATAGGTCAACAAACTGCCGACATCGTTTAAATTAATTATTTAAGAGATATGTGATTGAAATTTAATGAGGGCACTAGCGTAAGATAAGAGTATTGCGTTATTGAAAATTTAATACAATTACAAGTCATGTACCACTCCGACACAAACTGGATTGTGCTTAAAATAAACTTAAGTCAAATAAAGCATAGTTCAAGAAGCACTGTCAACTGATGAAATTTTTCCGATAAATTTAACCGAAAGGTTTAACTTACAATTAATCTTTATCGAAATGCTTGAATATATATCTCTAAGGACTGTTAGATGCATTGATGTGACAAGAATCTTAGGAGATGAAATCAGGTGATGCAATATTTAGATAAGTAAAATAATGTGAAAGTGGCACGTGCTTGAATGCTGCAGACGTGAAGGTTTTTGGACACAGAAGGAACGCCCTTTTAAATATTTAGAGGTTTAGTGTTTGAGGGATTTTCTTCATGCTTACCGTCTCGTGACTGCCCTTGGGGTCCAGGCGGATAAACACGGGCTTCGGGTCCCCACATTTTGACTCTTCTATTATTTTGTCTCTCTCTTTCGCATTGTCAGAACCGCAGGCAACTATGTACAAAAGATTTTAAGTTTAGGAAAGGTGGAATTTTTGGCACATTAAATCATACTTATTTTAAAAAAAATAAAAGTTTTTTGTAGGAATAAAAAATATGTCATTAGAACATAGGCGTAGCCTCCCAAAGAATAGTTCAGACCCAAATAAAAGAAATACAATTTTTTTTTATTTGGGTTATATTTGAAAATCATCAGTTTTAGCCGGCTCGTCATCAAACTAGGTCACAAATTGCATCATCATCATCCGAGGTCAATTTTAAAATTTACCTCGTTCATACGGGATTTCTCCAGACGCTCTTGGAGACGAGAACTCCTCCTTAGGGAATTTCGGGTTGGGCTTGTAAGCCGACACCACCGCAACCACCATCACAATACACAAAAACTTTGCCATTTCACTATTTAATTCCACTATCTTCAGTTATCAATTATCACTATATCTCACAATCACTTCGCAACCTACGTGTTACTTGTTCGGTGCTGGTTTCAGTTGTGGTGGGTTGCTCGCGGTATGGTATTATAAGTATGCCGGGCCTGACTCAACGCGGCACGTGTGTGGAGGCCTGCCTGTGTGACGTCACGCCGACGTCGACTGTTTGGACAGCTGCTGCTACGTCACTCGCGTGCAACCGTGGAAGCTCCACCTCTGGAAGCGGTTCCGGTCCGGTCCGCTTTTGGCAAAGCTGGCTGCAGCGAGACTTTTGGCAATGCTGAGCTTAGCGAGAATTTGGCATTTCTGGGTTTGAGGAGACTTTTGATTTGACAATGCTGGTAGGCCAATTTGCGTAGGAATGTTTTTGAGATGGTGTCTAGTTATTATGACAAGATCTACCCTCGAGGTTAGGGGTCAATTTCACTTGTGGAAATGATGGGCTAAGCTTTCTTATCATTGATGAATAGTTACGATTTTTGGATGATCTTTTGAGTGGCTATATTATAGCTTATAGACTTTAGGTTTCGTGTGCAAAACGTAACCTTTGCGCACAGTATATGCGATTTCTTCGTCTCTTTTATAAATTGAAAATCTTTTAAAAGTCATTTGAACTAAGACGGTATATTAAGTTATTGATCTTTGGATTTCGTGTCGCTTAAGCATCCACCTTGTACATAGCTTTTGGACACTTAACACACATCACTTCCGTTAGGAAAGGATGCGCTGTTTTGGATTTAGCCGAGGCATGTGATCACATGCTTATTACACCACTATTTCAAAATCGTGCAGAGGTTGTTGTACCATTAATGTCATACGAGTAAATGTACACGTTTTTAGATATCCCATATCATTCAGATAATTTTGAACTTTATATAATGGAATAATTTAATTGATCGGAAAATCCGAATTATCTCAAACCAAATTCCAAAAGATAATGGTAAAATAATCAGTCAATAATGATGACTGTGGAATAGAATAATAAGGATCACTGTTTGTTTTTGCGGCGCTTCTTTTAAAGATAAGTCGTGGTATTTATTACGCTATTAATGCAGATCAAATCAAATATGTAAATGAACTAATAGAAAAAGAATTCAGCAATCTTTATTATCGCCGTTTGTTGTAAGTTTTAAGCCTATAATCTGGAAGTTGTGACTATACATTATCGGATATCGTTGGATTGATAGGTCGGAGTGATTACTATTTTATCGTTGTAAGTTATAAGGATAATATTAAGTTCTTCTTTTGTTGCAAAACTTATCTATCATTTATCACACAAATGTCCTATCATACTTATGCAGTAAGATTTAAAACCACTTTACTCATGGATAAGCCATCTTACCATAGTAACTACACTTACATAGTATTGTGCAAGCCTAGGCTACAATTTTTTTTCAAAGGAATTCTCTGAAGATGTCATGGCTATTGTAACATTATTCAAATCACGTTAGGCTAGTTCGCATAGTAACTACACTTACATAGTATTGTGCAAGCCTAGGCTACAATTTTTTTTCAAAGAAATTCTTCGTAGATGTCATTGCTATTGTAACATTATTCAAATCACGTTAGGCTATGTGTAAAATTTCACAGAAGGACGTGCAAAAGCTAAGGTACATATTTTCCAAGGTTTCGTAGGATTTCAAGAAGTTAATCGTAACGCTTTTATAGGGTTTCGTTCATTAATTAATAAGTCTTTGGAGTATCCCCTGCAAAGGGGATAGTAAGTAGGCAACTAAGATGAGGGGTTGAGGCACGGGTTGACCATTTAGAAAACAAAAATAAGTAAAGTGACTATGTTTTCATCAGTTGAAGTGAGTATGTTGAAACAAAATTATGCTTATCCTTATTCTTGAAAAAAGCGTAGGGAGCTCTTTTAAGTAAATTAGTTTGTTAATTGTTAGGTAAAGTTTACCCGAAACTTAACTTAATTTTAATTTTATTTCTGTATATTTTCGGATTATATCAGTATTTTTTATTCAAATGTTTTAATTAAGTTTAAAGGAAAATAAAAGGCTTTTAATTATTTTATAGGTAAAGTTTTGTATTTATTAATCTAAGAAGACGCTGTTGTCTATCTTCTGGTTAGATTTCCTTGACTAGGTTTTACGTACGGGACAGATGGAGGACACTATTCTTATTCTGGTGCTCGCGGCTCAAGTTATCCTCACTTAAATACGGCTGTTCTACTTTAAAAACTATGTAAATAAGCTGTGCTAAGCGTGCTACTCTAATTAGTCGACCGATACGCTGTAATTCCTGAAAGTAGGCCTGGGCTTGTTAGCGTGAACTTTTAACATAGCCTTAATCGTTCCGACTAAGTATTGTAATTGTAAAGTTTTCGTGGAAGCCTGCTGGTGACGTCATGGGGTGACGTGTCGCAGTGACTGGCAATTCACTTTTCAGCACCTGAAGAACTGCCGTGTGGTCTAAGTTATAAGAAGTTCTAGGAACAGAAAAAAATGAACTAATCTTGATAGTTTAATCTGTCCATTTTGGTTCTGTAGTTTAAGTTCCTATGTGACACGATGTCACATGATAGATACGAATGAGTAAGGAAAGAATATTTTCCTATTTTATAGCTATTGTCCCACATAGCTATAATGTGTTTTAATGTGGTTTATTGAAATGAAAATATACAACTAAAATTAAGTAAATTTTATTATTTTAAGGTTACTCTTTGTCCCAGTTTTTTTAGGCAAACAAAATAATTAAATAAATGAATATTCATTAGGTTAACTGTTTTTGAACCAACTGCTCAAAGTTTATTAGACGTATAAGTAACCTGTAGCAAAATAGCTAGAACTTATTTGAGACAAAAACTTATTTGTTATATCTAATTGTTTTACGTTGACTAATTTAAACAAATCATTTTTTGTATTGAGGACAATAGAACAACAGTTTTACAAGTTTGTTTTTGAACAATTGTTCTGATATTTCTGAGTTTCGAACAAGAGCATAAATTAAATTGTGGCCTAATTTTCTTCACACCTATTACCTTGTGCTTAGATTTTAAATTCTTACTTTTCCAACTTAGGTCTAGGTATTAGATCTATACATGTATGTCTTATTCATTAAGCATATCAGACGTCTAGTACTCGTAACACAAGCTTAAAGCTTACCACGGGGATTTGGGATTTGTTGTGTGAAATGTTCCGGCAATATTTGCTAACTCGTCTACCTACGTCTAGTCGTCACGTCCGGAGAAAAGATGACGAAGTGTCGTGCCTTCTCGGACATCTGATGTAATTTTCCTGATAGAAAATATTTCTAGACGTGCAATACATACGAACTATTTAATTTATGATAGCAAACCTACGACAGGACCGAACAAGCGAAAACCGCTAGCTACGAGTACTTCCACCATAAGAGACACCACATGGTCATGTGTTTTGTTCATTCATTGCACACATGAAGTTATCGTATAACATCATTAATAAATACCCCATTCATTGCATACGTCAAGTCAGGTCAAGTCACCACACGCCTACAATATTACATGTGTACACACACGTCTGTTTGTACTATGATATCGTTGTGAATGGGCTTATCAGCCATCATCATCAGTCGCGCCGTTAGCTCAGCCTTGAGGTGTTCCAATATGTTTGGACATTGCATCAGCTATGTCCTACATTATTTCTTTGTAATACTTTCTTTTTTTGCCTCATGGTTTGGTGATCTTCAAGGTGCTCTTAGAATGTATGGTGTAATGTTGTGTAACTAGATGAAATTAGAATATCTTCTTTAATAAATGTTCAATCCTACTAATTTTATAAGCGCGAAGTTTTGTGAGTATGTAACTATATTTGTTCCTCTCTGACGCAAAAAATATATAATGAACTTTATTTAAATTTTACGTTTTTTTGAAAAAACTTTGTTGTAGGTACACCAAAACAATAAGTTACAAAATTCATATTAAAGAAAGAAGTACAAAGGGCGACCATATCGCTATTATAGTTTATTAGGTTAATTCCTTTTCAATTAATAAATTAATAAGCCTGATGAAACTCTCCAGTCAATAAATAAACATAAACTTAGAAAAAAAATGTTTTTTTGCCTACTGTTCCTGGTTATTCGCTTACATCTAAATCAAATGAACCCTTAACTCCTTAATGGAACAATATAAGCTACAGTACTTAGGATTGACTTATCAATCCTTTGATATAGTTTTACTGACTGATAAAAGTATGAAATAATATCGGTAATATTCTGATAATAAAAACAGCCTCAGCAGGAAGCCTAAAAGTAGCTTAATAAATAGGTTGGTAAAAATCTATAGGCATTAAAGGCACACGGCTTTAAAATTTTAATAAGCTCATTGTAATATCTTTCCTAAACAGCATTTACAAAAAGATGAAAATTCGCCGTCTGGAGTAGTTTTCCTCGTTGCCAAAATATTATTCAAGTAAAATTCAAAAATATTTATTGTAAACAGGAATTACATGGTACGGTATAATTTGAGAGTTGACAACCGCCAAAAACTGCTTAGCATAGTAAGGGACCAATGTCCATTGTGTAGGTAATCCTTCCAAAATACACACACAACCCATATTCCACAATCATGGCATGACATAATGATAGCTGGGAGGATGGACTGCCCCAACACCAGACATTGTTGAAAACACCTTCCCAGCAATGCTTTTTAGATCTTAAGGTTTTATTTTTCGTTTATGAGTAATTTGCTTGAAATAAAACATTTTATTTTTATGCTATTCTGTCGCAGTGTCAAACGCCACCGCCGGTATCTTAGGCCGCGGCCGCCGCGGGCAATGCCGCCGATGACGTATAGCCGCGCATCGCTCAACAGTTAGCCGCCGGTTAGCCGTGACGACACTCTTTGCTCCGAATACGAGCAGGATATCGATGACCTAATTACTCGGGCATTTGCCAAAATCTATTGTATAACGTTACGTAGTATGACTAATATTAGATGTTACGATTCTGTCGCGGTTTTCCTTAACTGTTTTTGACAGAAATAGATAGTCTATTTTTAAAGTCGGTGCAATACAGTTGCAACTTTAGTCGTATTTTCTGTTTTTACTTATTATTTTGATAAGCATGACTTAGGTTCATCGCTTTAAATAAAATGTTGAGAATGCCTATTACAATTTCATTATTAAATTTCCATTCCACCTACTTATTCATACATTCAGTTTTCAGAATAATACAGAACTACTGATGCTCAGAGTCAACAAAAAAAGGGTATTCTATTATCGCATACCTCCAGAGCCTCTAACACACCTCCACATGCCTACAGCCTAGTAGGCCTCTACTCGTTGGCCCAATATCTACGCCTTATTGTAAATAAGGCCTATTGGTCTATTGCCTATTGGTAGTTTTGTAGATGTAACCTGAATAAAACTTTATTTATATTTAATTCACAAGTTAATACTTAATACGGTTACAAAACTCACCTGTGTATGTACTATAGTTTTTCCGGATTGCAAGTTTGATGACCTTAGACTTGAGCGATTGGTATGTGTATGTTATTGATACTTACCCTAAATAAATCTTACTTATATTATAAACGCGAAAGTTTTTGATGATGTAGGTAAGTAATATTGCACTTTCACGTAAAAACTACTGACAAGATTTTGATGAAACTTCGCAATAATATAGCTTACTTATCAGAATAGTACATTATGCTTTTTACCGCTTTTTTACCTGGAAAAACATTTTTTTCTAGCAAAGCCCGATTTGAGTCAAATTTGTTTGCCTGTGTTTTCCCAAAGGTACTATTATGATGACGACACTTGACACATGTTTGAGTAAAACACTTTCAGCGTTAGTTGGCCTTACGTAGCCTCACTTCGGCCTTCCCAACATTTAGAAATTAAAACTATTTCCCGAGGTATGCGCTAAACCAACTATATTTATTAGTGTCACCATGTGATTCGGTGGCGCCTTCTGTTCCGCATTCGGCGCCGGCCCACGAGATTCTTCAGTAATTTTTGATTTATATATTGTCGATAGTGGCGCCATTTCTCTACTGAGTCACGCATTCCGAACCTCGGGCCGATCTTGTGATCTTATTTGGGCACTGGCGACATTGATAATGATTAGTATCTTTGATAGCTGTTATTACCGATTTTCTGTCATATTTTTATTTAGAACGTCATGGGTTATGTATGTAGTTTGCGTTTTTTAAGGAAAATTATGGTAAGGTTAAGGTGAATAGTTGTCTATGTAGTATTCTGTATGTATTAGAGAGACTTACGAAACGAAACGAACGAAAACTTATGAAGACGAGAAAAACCTATGAAGATTTATAAAGTAGATATATATTTCTATCTATAAAAATATACGTAGACGTAATAGACGTAGAATTGAAAATATTTAGTTAATAATATTAAAAATGTTACACAAATTTGTGACAACAAAATAAATTCAATTTCCTTAAGACCTGATATCATCAACAATCACATTACTTCACATATTGATGATTGATTGATGATGATTCTTAGGTTTCTAATCACCTACTCTTACTTCTGATTACAGACTTACTGAAACATTAAACCCACTTGGAGATTTGTAGTGTTCCTTACCAATGGGTACCAATGGGTGTGTCCCTCTGTCACCAGGCTATATATCTCATGAACTGTGATAGAAGCTAAAATTTGAGTGAACATGTATTTCCGGCCATAACTACAAATACTAAAAACACAAAATCTGCGGGTGATCGCTAACTGATTTCTTTAGATTTTTTCTTTTTCACTATATATATATTTATATACTTTTACTGGCAAAAAGTTTATAAAATAAAATTATATGGAACCCTCTGTGTATGAGTCCAACTCATACTTAAAGAAATTTATTTATTATTTGAAATATCAAATGTTGGCTCCATACAAACTAATATTATAAATGCGAAAGTAACTATGCCTGTCTCTTTGGCGCAAAAACTACTGATCTGATTTCAATGAAATTTGGTACACAGATTCTCTAAAGCCTTAGAAAGGACATAGGCTACTTTTTAATGTCCGCGGGGAATCCATTTAACGCGGGTAACACCGCGGGGCACTGAATTCTTTCCAAAAAAGATCGATTTTTAGATCGATTCGAATCGTGACCTGACAAATCGATCCACAAAAAAATCGAGGTCTGGAAGATCGATTTGAAAAAAAAATCCAAATTGCTTTTACAATGTAAGTATAAATAAATTAAAGACAAATATTATAATTTACAATTATTTTTATATCCATTTCAAAATATCAGGTCAGGTAATACAAGACATTATTTTCAAAATTGTTCTCAAAACAAATAAATAATTTAGCTTTTGGTTCCCAGTGCTTAATATCTAAACTTTTTACAGCACAGATACAAAAAGTCAAAGATTTTAAACGTAACTTTCTTTTTATTGAAGAGAAGTGAGGCTTAGACTTAACACACAGCCATCTCGCGACATTTTGAGTAATTAACCGGCAGCACTCTTGTAATACCTTCAACTTATATATTATATTGATACCAAAACAGAAAAAATCTAATGTCGATTTTCAAGGGTGATGTAACGATCCAATACTAGGTACACATCGATTTAAAAAATCCATATTTTTGGCTCGGAAAATCGATTTTTCGATTAATCGATCTTATATCGCCATCCCTAAGCACTACTAGTTTGTAAAAATAGTTAAGAATGTTATAAAACTAGATCATAAAAAGTGGCGCGCGCATCTCGTTGCACCGTGCGAAGCAAGTACAGTTTTAGCCTCCGGGTTTTGCCGATTTAACGTGCACTTTCGTCTGTGAAACCCCACTCGGGAAGCCCCACCCTATATATTACGCAGTTCCCATAGACGATGACGTAAGATCTAAGAGTTTCCTGTCTATGGCTAGTGGGAAACGGACAACGCTTTCATTCATAGCATTTCAGAGTTCTCTGTTAGTTTGATAATAGGTATACCACGTTTTATAATTATTATATATAATGTTTTATGTAAGTAAACAAAAGGTGTTTAAACCAAAATAAAGTTTTACGAGTAATAGTTTTGGCAAAATTGTGGTTATAACATGTTTTCTTATAATTAGATAAATCAATTAGGGAGATAATAAGATCGAATAAGAATTCGAGCAATTTTAAGCGCATAAAGTATGTAATTTAATGTTTTTTAATGGGTTCAAATTAAAAAGTCATACTAGTAACACTGTAAAGGTTCGAAACTTTTTGCTGGTTTTTTATATAAGATAGAGATAAAGAAAGAAAGAGGAACATAGAATATATGTAACAGAAAATATTTGTACCTATTGCGCAAAATAGCAAAAAAAAATACTTTTTCGACCCAATTGTCTCGGTTTTTAGGATATAACTAAAGTACATCTAAAACTGACTCAGTAAATAAACTATTGAATTGTATTTAATTACAGAAAAACGTACGCATGAAGCAAAAACTATATTATATTATATCTATATATATAAGATATAGTTCACAGTAGTAGTTTAGGATATAAGCAAAGCGACAACTCGAAGTTTTAGAAAATTTGTCCTAGGTATTTCGAAAATGATAGTAAAAAGGGACAAAAGATATTCTCATTTATATATCAGCGCATTAATTCATTATTGTATTACAGCGCTGTCGATGCACCTCGATAATATCAAACGTGAATATGTTTTCCGTCATTGGGAGTAGACGTCCATATAACTGATACAGGATATAATCTGATTATTTTCAGCTGGGGAAAAACCAATCGACTAATCAATAATGAAAAATTTTACTGTGTAATCTTGATATGATTAACTTGAACAAGAATCTAATTATTGATTGGTGATTAGGACGTCTTATTCATTGTCATATCAAAACATAAGATATTACTATCATCCTGCTAATTAGTAACTATAATTGCCTTCTACGAGAATTTACTTCATAACACTCTAAAAACTTGATCTAAAACCAATAAGCACATAGCTAGTTTTACATTTCCTAATCAATCTCATTTTGCAAATTGAGCCCAAATAAGTCGGAGTAGGTCCCGTTCTAAAGTCCGTGTTGGCTAAGTGGGAGGACACTCGACTTTCATTCCGAAGGTCGTGGATTTTTCTTCTTGAGATATTTATGTGCACTTTAAACACGTGCTTTAACGGTGAAGGCCAACATCGTAAGGAAACCGGCATGCTCTGAGAACTTTAAAGAGTTTAAAGGATATGAGACATTAACCAACCCGCACTTGCCCAGCGTGGTGAATTAAGGCCTAATCTCTCTCGTCAAGAGAGAAGTCCCTGTGTCCCAGCAGTGGGAACGTTAATGGGGTGCTGATAGTAGTTGTAGTAGGTCCCCCACCTCCGACTTTACACAGGTGCAAATTGTTCTTACAAACCTTCTTGAATAACTAAATCTATTGCTGAAAAAACTAAATGTTGAGTAATTTAGGAGCTCTAAGTCTAAGCGAACAAGCAACAAAATCCATTTATTTAATCTTATGTGATATATATGTAAAGATATAACAGACAATAGTAAAAAGTAAATTAAAAATTTCTTTATTGACATAAACAAATGTTTAAACGAAGATATAGACTCATAGGCTCCCGAACTAGTAAAAAACTGTATTTCAGGAGCCAATGGCTTCTCCAATATGATGGCCTATCACAATTTATGTCTATAGAGACAAAAAACTAGATTTAGAATCTAGTTTTTTGTAAATAACAATGAAAAAGGTAAGATTGAATTTATAATGGTTCAATAAATTAATAATTACTTTATACCGATAAATATATAATTTAATGTTATTATTTAAATGAATACCTATAATAATCTTAACAAATAAATAAATGAAAAAAAACAATGTATTGAATCTCTTTCATCATCATCATCATCACCCTATTAACGTTCCCACTGCTGGGACACAGGGACTTCTCTCTTGACGAGAAAGATTAGGCCTTAATTCACCACGCTGGCCAAGTGCGGGTTGGTGAATGTCACATTTCCTTCAAACTCTTTTAAAGTTATCAGAACATGCCGGTTTCCTCACGATGTTTGCCTTCACCGTTAAAGCACGTGTTTAAAGCGCACATAAATTTCTCAAGAAGAAAAATCCAGAGGTGCGTGGCGGGGTTTGAACCCACGACCTTCGGAATGAAAGTCGAGTGTCCTCCCACTAAGCCAACACGGCTTAAAATCTTTGCTCTTTTTTTTTTTTCTTGGCTTTGAATCTCTTTATCTATTCAAAACCTCGTCCTCAACATGACACGTTACTGAGTTATCATAAATACCCAGATAAGGAAGAAAGGCTGAACACTGGGATATCTCCGTCTCGTTTGCAAAAATTATTAGCTCATAATTTAATCAACGCGTAGATTTTCTTCGTTGATCCCGTATTTAAATGTTGAAGATGCTGGTCGTGAACCAGCGGGGTCATTTGAAAAAAAAGGAAAAGGTCGAAATATATATTTTTTGTCATATATCTCGCGAAAACTTTAAGAAAATGTTTCCTGTGAAGAGTTATTAAATTTTTAAAAAAAGGTTCATACTATTTTGGTTAGCAGATCGCATTTGTTGTTTAGTTATGGAGTTACTGAGATGGAAGTTGGGCTCTTACACATAATATGCGATAAATATAAATTTAAAATTTAAGAAAATCCACCGATTTCAATGCCTTAATTTCCTTTAAAGTAAAACACCATAATATTTTGCAATGTGCACGCGATGCGCTTTCATTTGATACCCCACTCGAGTATATTTGCAGAATTTCGGTTTTCCTTCCCCACTCTCACCCCCATAACTTTTAAACGGCACAACCGATTTTCATAATACATGTCTAAGAACACTCGCTCCAAACTCACCTATCATACAAAAAAAAAAATTAAAAAGAAATCGCTCCATCCGTTTAGACAGACAAACTTATAAAACCACTCTTTTTTGGTCGGGGGTTAAAAACAGAAAATATTGTGTAGCGTCTACAGGTGGCCGTATTTGGGCTGATGCGTAGCGTAGGTTCAGTGCACGGAGTCGTCAGTCGCCTCTCCTCTCGCTAGGTGCACTCATGTATTAATATTGTAATCAAGTGGAAATAAAAAGAATATAATTATGGAACCAGAAGTTATTCCTTACCTTCTCTCATAATCGTACGAAGAATAAAACCTTCTTTGCAGCCATTCGGCATTCTTTTCATCTTTCATCAAGTTTTGGACGACGTGATAGATAATATTTAATAGGCTTTAATTATTTTGATAAGACTTATACAATTACAATGTAAGCGATAAGGCGATGATATCTGACCTTTTAATTTTTTAAAATAATTTGCCTAATTGAATTAGCATAATGGATTGTGTTTTCCACTATCCATCGTCGTCATTCATCGTTTGACATGAGTCGTCTACAACTGGATACTGGAGCTTGCAATCTGAATTATAAGACACTACTACACTCGGTTCATAACATAAGATGTAGACATTGATGTGAAGGTCATTGTAGCCAAAATTGGCTAGGTGTATTATACTTATATATATTACTAGTTGCCCGCCCCGGCTTCGCACGGGTTTTTATTCAATTTTTTCCCGGCAATTATTCGATTTTTTCTCGCCTTTTAAACCTTCCTTAGACCTCCACGAACATTTCAAGACTATGATAAGATAAATCCGTTCAGCAGTTCACGAGTTTTAATCAGACTAACGAACAACAATTCATTTTTATTTATATAGATAGAAGATATAGGTACACTATAAACCTGTATATCTAAGTTAAGTCTAGTGAGTCTGTAAGCATTGGTGTGCAATAAAGATATTATCTATCTATATACATAAAAATGAATTGCTGTTCGTTAGTCTCACTAAAACTCGAGAACGGCTGAACGGATTTATCTTATATTAGTCTTGAAATGTTCGTGAAGGTCTAGGGAAGGTTTAAAATGCGAGAAAAAATCGAATAATTGTCGGGATTTACGTACGCAATCTGGAAATTAAATAACATTTTTTTTATTTTATGCAGAAAAAATAGTTTAACCTGCAAAGTGATGTTTATCACTTATTAAAAATCATAAAATTAAATAACAAACTAAAATAAGTAATATACTTATTTATTTTTTTTAATTTCAGCGCCCGTAATTAAAAGTAAAAAATAAATATAAATCCGTTTTTATTTAATTGATCTAACTGACAGTTCTGGAGATATTTCGTTATCTGACCGACTATTTTTGGAACCAAGTGCATTTACTGAGTTTGTTCTAACTTTCTGGTAAGTATTTTAGGAGGCCTATGAGTAGTTCCGACCTGCGATAGATTAGTAATAGTAATACATCTGTTTTTTAATTAGTTAGGGCTTTTTTCCCAAAATCCGAGTAAACTAAGCAATGTTTAATTATGTCAAAAAAAATCCCGCTTTTTCACATGTGATTGAACGAAATAGCTCTGTGTTTTAACCATTGTCTTATTTACTCGCAGATGGTGAAATAGGCCTTAATAATAATAAATCATTTATTTAAGGCATCTAAGACTTAAAGCGAGTAAAGACATTTATTTTACAGCTCAGTCGCAAACCAGAAAATGTGATTCATTTGATTACAGACATGCATCAAGATTATAATTTCTACTTGTATTATTAATAATTTCAGGTTATGTATTACAACCATGCTATAATACAGTATGCTTTTAACAAGTCATCTGCTAACCTGCACGCGTGGGTAATAGATTATCCGAAATAATTCACCAGCTCATTCCCTACATCGACAGGCCCGATCGTGAGTAATGAATAATGAATTACTGTAACGAAATTAGGTAATTTACCTACCTACACAAATATTTGAATGGTTTGCTGGCTCCCCGGAATAAGCGATGGGTATTATTAAAAAGCCGTGTTGGTTAAGTGGGAGCACACTCGAATTTAATTCCGAAGGTCGTGGGTTCAAACCACGCAACGCACATCTGGATTTTTCTTCTTGGATAATGTATGTGCGCTTTAAGCTTTTGCTTTAACGGTGAAGGCAACATCGTGAGGAAACTGGCATGTTCTGAGATCTTTTAAGAGTTTGAAGGACATGTGACATTCACCAACCTGCACTTGGCCAGTGCGGTGAATTAAGGCCTAATCTCTCTCGTCAAGAGAAGTGCCTTGTCTGGGACAGTGAGATCGTTAATAGGGTGATGTTGATGATGATTATGATTATTAGGGATTTGAAACATGGCGCATCATTCACAGCCTAGTAAAAGCTTGCTCTTTTACGTTTCGTCACATCGCCACTCAGGCCACCAGGCGTTATGAATGGTCTCAGAGTTTATCAAAGGTATATCTACAGTAGGTCAGTCTCTGGTGGGAGGCTTCGGCCGCGGCT
The DNA here is from genome assembly GCA_929108375.1 of Gymnoscelis rufifasciata. Lineage (NCBI taxonomy): Eukaryota > Metazoa > Arthropoda > Insecta > Lepidoptera > Geometridae > Gymnoscelis > Gymnoscelis rufifasciata. The sequence goes on along the minus strand of OV815302.1, from coordinate 517,615 downwards.
TGTCACCACCCTCCGGGCTGGGCTAGTGCGTGAAACGATTTTTTCGTGTTTCGTAAGAGGCCATCTCCCTTCTAGATCTTAGACCACATCGTCACTTTACATCAGGTAAGATTGTGGGCAAATGAAGGCTTATCTAGCATAAATAAAAAAATGTGTTGCTCTTGTAGCTATTTCATTGTTATTTACATTTAAGGTTGTATTCATTGTTCCGGTGATCGTTCGCTTACCTAGATCTTACTGTCTTATAATGACATGAAAAAAAATATATATTGAAGGAACATAGTACAGAGAAATATGAACGGTAATACACGCAGAAGATATAAGAACTGTGTCGCGGGTAGTAGCGCCCTCCTCCGTAAGCAATATGACAATAGTTCCCTAAAACTTAGTTATTAATTAAAATAACATATTTATATGGGTACTCAATGAATTTTTATTCGGAATTCAATAATAAAATAGAATAGAAGAAAAAAATTTAAAATAAATTAATAAAAAATAAATATTTACGGACTCATTCCTTAGCATCACCTAACCCCAAACTAGCGAGAGACTGTACTATGGGTCTTAGGTGACTGATATACTAGATACATTTTTTTTGTAAATACGTACTTATGAAACATATAGAAAACACCCAGAGCCGAAACCAGAAATTGTAGATAGTACAAAATCTGAAACATAGAAATATAGAAAATAGAACCAGCAACCTCCTGCGCCTCAGGCGGACTTTCGCCCAAAGAGCCACAGAGGTTATAATATGCTATATTATTTATAATTAGGTATGTTTAATTTGCACCCGCGGACGACGGAGCATTTTTATCAACCCAAACATTCAGTCAATGGGATGAGAAAAGCAATTAATAAGTTAATTAATTCTAATGACTTATTTCACTATCGATAAAATCGTAATTATTCAAAAACATAGGTAAATAAAATTCCTTTACAATCAATTTACCCGATATGAAATGACGATAATATTATGACGTCTAATGATTTAGCCAATGTGTTACAAAATCGATAACCCGACATACCTGATTGTAGTAATCATGGAAAACCCATTTGTCAACTTGTCGAATTCTTCGTACTGCTGATATCAGCGACTGAAAGAAACCTAAGTCTCCAATTTAGGCGCCTTGTATTATTCATAAGTGTTAGGTATTCTTGGTCAAGTGGGTATGTCATATATTTGTGAAACCTTCAGGTAACCTTCGGGTTTCTTCGAAAGTATTGATAAATAGAATAGAAAATACTTTATTACACACCAGACAAAGAAACAATACAACAAGAAATTAATACGATTAAATTAATAGTATGTTAGTCTATAAGGTATATGTTTATAAGGGCCTTAGATGCCTGAAATAAATGATTTATTTATTTATTTAATACTAAACCTAGAATGCGTAATGGGCGCGAAAACTGTGGATGGAGAGAAAAAAATACAAGTGTTATGGACGGTGGCATAAACAATATAAATACCTAATATCTAATGCTAAACCTAAAATTAGCCTATACTTAATTAAATTTATCCTGATGCTACAATAGATAAATTACAAAAATATTATGATTTAAATAAATAATTTATTAATAAATCTAAATTTAAAATTTAAGAAAAACCCCCGATTCCCATCCCTTAATTTCCTTAAACGTAAAACAACATAATATTTTGTAATGTGGACGCGATGCGATTTCATTTGATACCCCACACTAGTATATTTGCAGATTTTCGGTTTTCCTTACCCACTCTCACCCCCATAACTTTTAAACGGCACAACCGATTTTCATGAAACATGTCTAAGAACACTCGCGCGAGACTCACCTTTCATACAAAAAAAACTAAATTGAAATCGCTCCATCCGTTCGGGAGCTATGGTGACACAGACAGACAGACAGACAGACAGACAGACAGACAGACAGACAGACAGACAGACAGACAGACAGACACGTCAAACTTATAACACCCCTCTTTTTTGGTCGGGGGTTAAAAACCGAAGAAGAGCTATAAGCTTTGTTACAGCAACGTAATGCCGCAAAGCATCCGCCCGCAAATAATTAAAATAAATCATTATTTCCAAACAATCTACACAGCAACATCTAGCCCCGCTGTAAGCTGTAAGCTTGTTTTACGGGTACTAGACATCTGATGTACTTAATATAATAGACATACATTTATAGATTTATTTTTTATTGAAAGTACCTCCAGAAGATATAAATTAAAAGCAATCAGTAGACGCATTCTGTAAACTCATTTCGATCCTTACTAACCTGAATCCGCGGTGAGTTTAAAGTTTTGTATTCTGTAAAACTCGATAGCGCCTCAGTGACGAGCGTTCGAAGTGAGCTCGGTCACTTGAGTGATTTCGAGTTCGGATTCGATTTTTTACAGAATGCGTCTGCTGATGGCGCGGCTACATCGGCGGGCGAATATTCGTGTCGCGTTGGAGCGCTATAATCACCGTGAACGGCATACGCTGTTCTTGTTTACTTAAGAGGACAAAGAGGAATTTTGGGAAAGTTTCGCTGCTTTATGCTGTGGATAGTGGATGTTAGCTGCTACCAACCGAAGTGCCAGGAAATCTTTGAGTGTGACTTATGTCTCGTAGTGGACGTCTAACGGCCGATATGATGATGTTGATGAAATATCTTTAACCTTAAGAAACAATAAGAGCTCGTTCCCACTATGTCGTCTATCGGATTCCGATTTTAATAGGGTGTAGGCGACTCTGTTCACAGTCACACTAGTCGGCTGTCACACTAGTCGCAGTTGGTGCCCTACATGACATTCAAAAATCTAAATTATAAATTAAAAAAAAACCTTGATTCCAGAACTTCAGTTCACTTAAAAGTAAAAAGTCATACTATTTTGTAATATGCATGTCATGCGCTTTCATTTGAGACCCCACTTGAGTATATTATATATGCAGGTTTTCGGTTTTCCTTCATTAGTTTTACCCTCGTAACTTTTAAACCTATTTTTATAAAACATGTCCAGGCGCATCACTCGCGCGAAACTCACCTTTCATGCAAAAAAAACTAATCCCCTCTTAAAACCCTCTTTTTGGTCAGGGGTTAAAAAGAGATCGTATGCGTTGATCTGATACGTTTATTTTCCGAACGGGAGGGCTGACAAAAGACACGATAATTTCTGTCGGATCCGACACAAAATCGTTGACGGACAAGTGTGAATAGCTTCATATAACATGTTCTGCCACTACGACATAAATCGTCGACGATAAAAATCGTCGCGACAGATGACATAGTGGGAACGCGCTCTAAAACAATTTCTTAGTCCAAACTGAACTTGAAAAATGAACAGAGTGCGGTCATCCTTTTCTGCTTATTCAACTTCCTTTAGGCTGTAATCTGTATTTGAGGTGGACTCATGTGTTAATAATAATATAACTCATTGATAATATAACACATCAGTCCACCGTTACTATGTTCAAATATAGCTGCAAGCTTTCCGGCAAAGGTTATTGTTAGTTTAGGAACACATCACTTCCACCCATATCTCCTTTCGTTGTGTTCCTATCAGTGTTAAACGATATTTTTTTAACATATTATCGTCGTCTGCATTATTTTTCCTGTTTTTCTTTCTTCTGTGCTGAACATGTAAAGGGAATTGTAGATTTTGTCAGACCAGAGGATTTTTGCCGTAAACACGCAAAAATTGTCTATTTTAATTCCCATTACATTTATTTCTTATATTCTTATATTTAAGTATATATAGGCAGTATGTCTAGTTTCAATACTCGTAGGTATATATAATTATTAATGAATTCGATCCTTCATACTCCTTCATATTTTCTCCTTGGTCTGGGTATTTTATATGTTTAATAATAAATATCTATTTATATAACCGTCACACAAAGTCAAAACATTTATTTCCTTAAAAGAAAAGCATATACATGGAAAGGTCAACTTATAATTAATAAAAATAGTTTGTTTAAACAACAAATATCAAGGAAATAACATTGTCTTGACAGTTCGCTTCAATGTTTTATACGAGTTGAGAAGCGGATAGAACAACACAGCTTTATCGGATTTTACAATTTTGTAGTTACTATACAAGCTCCGAGCTTACCGCGGGGCTAGATGTTGTTGTGTAGTTACATTGTCCGGAAATATTTATTTATTAATACTCTGTTTGTCCAGCAAAATACAGGAAGTCACCCTTATGCAAATGTTCAACAATATTTTTTTGCGATTTAGGTTTTATTCATTGAACATCGGTAAACAAGTAACAACATTCTTTGAACATGCACATAGATCACAGAGGCAACTAGGCGATGAGCAATAATATGTCTACCAATAACCTTATTGCAGTCAAAACAATACCAGACAGTGGATAACAAACCTATAATTAGTAACTCCTCAGATAGTCGCATGACCGGATTGCAATTGTAAATATGTAGTTCGAACTTGTTTTGATCTATCTCGGGTCTGTAGGCGTGGATGAAAATAGCTGAGGAATGGCTCAATTAACATGAGTTATTTGTATTCTTTCTCGCGAATTTATTGCAGAAATTCAATGACGTTGGAATGTTTAGATTTGGTTTAGATGTTGCGGGGTGGTTTCGTAGACAAACAATCTTGCGCGACTATAAAAGAACTGTACTGTGGATTCGCTGTGACACATAATAGGTACCTAGGTATGTAAAATGATAACCCCCGTATTCATAAAACTATTTTTATAATAGTAATAATAGACATTTATTGATAATATAGATTATAAGTCATAAATGGGTTTTAACGTGGTTGCCCAATGCCACAACTTTTTCAAAATATAATAATATCACATTTCAAAATATATCAGACATAAAGGAGGTCAATTTACAAAAACACTTTATCGTACAACAAAACAAAAGATATCAGTTACAAAATTCACTTATGAGGAAGCAGTACAAAGGGCGGCCTTATCGCTTAAGAGTAACAGTTCGATAAAACCTTTTCAAATCTGTTTATATTAATCGCAAAATAAGCATAAATAGGCTTTTTGTGTGTTTTTGGCAATTCAGTTATAAAATGGCCAGAAATAGCAGTTTTTATTAATACAAGCGAAAGCCTTTATACACATTTCTAAAGCCTTTTATTTTCCTTATGTTATCTCATCGTTTAAGATTATTTAAATAGTTTGGTAGGTACTAACCTATTTCATAATTATTCTGGCAAGAAGCAAGAGACGTGACTAAGGCGTCCTAAAACCACGACGAGAACGACTATGAAAAGCTCTCAAAGAGTAGGTATATTCCTATATTAGAGAATCTACTCATGTGGCCCGGAGAAGCCATCTACCTTCTAGGTCTTCATGCTCCATCTTAGACCACATCGTCACTTTACATCAGGTGAGATTGTGATCAACTGTAGGCTTATCTAACAAATCAAGAAAAAATTGGGAGAGAATATTGTTAATTTCGGATTAAAATTACCCAGGATCAAACATAATGATAGTTCACGTCATCTATGACGCTAAAATGAGTTTCCCCAGTTAAATACATACATTTACAGTTGTCATGTCAGCAAACAGGTTTTGACGTGTGCTGCGAACGTAATGGTAACTTTTACCTGGGAAATATAAGGAAGTTCATTCTACAGGTATTTTATTGAAACACCTACTTAGACGCATTGGGGCAGCTTGGTAGCCTAAGATCTAACTCATTCTTCTTTGAGGAAGGCCGATTTCTTACTGCGTATGTCCCATGCGCGAAATGAGTCGGGGTCACCAATGTAAGGATTTAGTAATTGTATCTTCTTAAGATCAGGACCTTCTCGGTCCGGAATAACTTTAGGTTCCATAAAACATACCATATATTTCCGCTTGATTACAATATTAATTACAACGCATGAGTTCACCGATTGTGATACGCGTATCGGATACGAGGTGTATCAAGATACGCGATCATTGCGGATGGGGCCGTTTCGGATACGGCATGTATCATTAACGTGTATCATCTTGCGTCCAAACTAGCGATCATGATACGCGCCGAGGCCACGCGACGGAGATACGATACACCGAAATGATACAAGTGTGGACCCAGCTTAACGAGCGGGGACGACACCGTGCACAAAACCTTCGTGTCAGCCCAATTCCTGTTGCTACCTGTAGCCGCACATTTATTTCGTCATCTTAAAATAATTTTAGCGCGTGTCCGTCTGTCAATACAGTGATACATAATAAAACACTTGTGTTTTTGCCAAGGCTTACCTATGTCATAATTCTGACGTAATATATCAAAGTCTTCATTGACAATTCGACAGTTGACAATGTGATTCAGCTAACGTGATCTTTGGCGGTGTGAGTGACATGTGATAGCAATACCCTCACGATTTCATTAGTCACATACGGGAATCCCTTTGCGAAGGAACTTTATGATATTTAGATTTGAGATTATGAATGTGGCAAAGATCGCAGGTGGATTTTGTTTATAGATGAGGCATTAAAGAGTATTCCTGTTTTGTTAACATTTTTCTTTAGAGTTCTGATAAAATAATATTGAGATGAACAAAGAGTTGGGAGGCACCGCACGTTCCGAATTCAAATATAGTCGTTTTTTGACGTCATACGACCCTTTTCTCTCGCTTATGGTAATAATTGTCTCTTATTCTGATTATACTCGTATAACATTTTTGTATACATATTGGAGCTATTTTCCAAAGATATCTGACTTTTCAAAACTCAGGTTTTAATTTTTCATTATTAGTAGCGCCTTTACCTTTACCTTTTCCTTTCAGACAAATCCGTTCAGTCGTTTGAGCGCGAAAGAGCACCAACTTTCAACCAAAATAACTGCAAATATTTGTGAGTGACTTACATAAGTCACTCAAAGGACGTTACAGTTATAATGATAATAATGAACCAAAGAAATAAATTTCCTAGAATCAAAAACACGCGTAGAATATTATTAATAAGTATTATCTCAGTTTCATTACATTTCAATTAGATGATCAATTAATTAGATTTTGCGCATTTATAGTAATGAGATAGGTACCTACTCGGTTAGAAAATGAGAATTCAAGAACATTATATAAGAGGTATTTATTATATAAATGTACTAAAATCATATGTACAAAAAAAAACTATTTAACAAAATTCGGTCCGATACCCGCCGAGGGGCCGATTTCTAACTGATTTTATTTTCTGCAAGCACTTTCTCTATAGTCTGGTTGTTAAAAATGTATAATAAAAGTATGTGTAAGTATTTATATTATGTTAAGTAAGTGTTTAGTAGCCGTAACACAAGCTTATAGCTTACCACGAGGCTGATGTTGTTTTGTGGATTGTCCGACAATATATACCTTAATATTTTTCTTCAACTTTCCTAGCAGTTTTTTTGTTCTGAAAACTAACCTACTCTTTCCGGTGCGAAATTCACGAATTTGAGTCATTTTCCTAGAAGTAAGTTTGCTATGTCGATTAATGATTGTTCAGTCAGTTAATTTAAATATGTAAAGAGTTTATCCACCGCCACCTTCAGTGTGTACCTACATTCCATTTGATAGCTGAGGATGAGTCAGTTTTCTTCATTATTAGCACTATCGCTTGTTGGGTGTGACTTGTCCGTGTTATTATCATTATGATATAGCATTTTTTCGTAAATCTGTTTAACTTATTTCTAGATTGTTTTATGTTTTGCCTACAAACCTACTGTAATTATAATCAGCTTTGAACTTCGTGGCTTATCAAGTGTGAGATGAATATTTCATTGAATTAATTTCGCTTTAGTTTTAAAAGTGGGTAATGTGGTTATTTTAGGACACAAATAGCATAAATTTTTCAACTCGCGTGTAAAAAAAAAAATTGAATTTATAACATAGTGTGCCCCAGGTGTGTGATAATAACAAAACAACATTTAAACCTATTTACGTCTACCTCTATGGTGCAGACGAGCAGTTTTATTTATGAAAACCTTAGACTCGGAACTCCTTGGGTTTTTTTTTTATAAGATTTGCAATAAAAGGCGGTATTGGACGTATTGTACCTAAGTACATCCATAATTGGAATTGCCGCTGGCTTTAGTAATGTGTGCTTATCAAATTTAACTTGTGACACATTTTCAGGCAAAACTTCATCAATTTACAGTTTCTACGTCAGTTTGCATTTAGTCATGGCTGGACGGAAATAACTGAAAATGATTTGCATTTTTTCTAGAATTCATGTAATTATCTACTTTGGACATTGGACATTGTAACCGCCACGATATAAATGGTTTTCACCACAGATATAATAGTATCACAGATTATAGTAGTATAGAAATATGTTCCTTAAGGCTATCTCTATAATATATCATATATACAGGGTGTGGCGTAATGAGTGGATAATCCTTTACCCACGGTTGGGGGGCATTGCGACTGTTCAGAAAATGATAATTTGTATTCAGTAAAAGTGTCACGGTTTTCGAGTTATCAGGCATTTTTAATTTTTTTTTAAAAGTTAGACCTGACCCACTCTTTTAATTACCAAATTTACAATACTAAGAATTTTCTCAGTCTGTTTTCTGAATAGCATTCCTAGATAGTGGTGCTATCAAATGTAATCTACCAATTTTGTTGGTTAGCCATAGTTTTTTCTATTTTTGTTTTTGAACGCAAAATTTGTGTTTTCATTTTATTTTTATCTAACTTTGGTATCTCGTGGTGTAAAAAAAATGTATGGTGACATGAGTGCCCAATTAATAAATAATTAGCCTATTTCATTAGGATTCCAAAATGGTATAACATACGATATCTCTAGCTCTGAATTAAAAAAACTAATGATTTTAAGATGAGTTAGAAGCATTTTTTGAATTTACAAGATAATTTAAAATTTATTTAATTTTAATAATTAATACCAATGTTACAACTAGGAACTGTATGAGAGCGTGTAAATGAAACAAAAAGTCATCAAAATTACATTTATTAAATTTATTTACAATAAATGTTCGAACCCACCTTTTTTTTTATATTATTGATAAGCTTTCATTTGACCACAATCTCACCTGATGTAAAGTGACGATGTGGTCTAAGATGGAGCATGAAGGCCTAGAAGATGGCTTCTCCGGGCCACATTACGAAACACGAAAAAATCGCTTCACGCACTGGCCCAGCCCGGAGGGTGGTGACAAGCCGCGGCCGAAGCGTACCACCAGATACTGTTCTTAGCACCACCCGGAGGTCACGTGTAAGGATTCAGAGGGTTAGCACTTACGGACGTGAACAGACAAAACCTCCAAAACCCAAAACCGTGAGCTCGAATGCATGCCCTGCACCTTCTAATAAACGATCGCTTAACGTTTCGGGCATGCCCCGTTTGATTTATGGTCTCCGCTGCCCTGTTTATTCGCTCCCGAAGTTGGTTAATGATGAATATGGTTTATTTGTAAATCATGTCTTTAAGGTACCCCAGTAAAGATTCCTGCGCGAACATCTCGACGCCACATTTCGCCGGAAGATGGATTGGGCGCTTGGGAACTACTCCGTGGCCACCTCGGTCACCTGATTTAAACCCCCTGGATTTTTTTTACTGGGGGTGCCTCAAGGACATGGTTTACATCATCCACCATCAACCAACTTCGGGAGCGAATAAACAGGGCAGCGGAGACCATAAATCAAACGGGGCATGCCCGAAATGTTAAGCGATCGTTTATTAGAAGGTGCAGGGCATGCATTCGAGCTCACGGTGGGCAATTCGAACATTTATTGTAAATAAATTTAATAAATGTAATTTTGATGACTTTTTGTTTCATTTACACGCTCTCATACAGTTCCTAGTTGTAACATTGGTATTAATTATTAAAATTAAATAAATTTTAAATTATCTTGTAAATTCAAAAAATGCTTCTAACTCATCTTAAAACCATTAGTTTTTTTAATTCAGAGCTAGAGATATCGTATGTTATACCATTTTGGAATCCTAATGAAATAGGCTAATTATTGCTTAATTGGGCACTCATGTCACCATACATTTTTTTTACACCACGAGATACCAAAGTTTGATAAAAATAAAATGAAAACACAAATTTTGCGCTCAAAAACAAAAATAGAAAAAACTATGGCTATCGTACAAAATTGGTAGTTTACATTTGATAGCACCACTATCTAGGAATGCTATTCAGAAAACAGACTGAGAAAATTCTTAGTATTGTAAATTTGGTACTTAAAAGAGTGGGTCAGGTCTAACTTTTTTAAAAAAATTGAAAATGCCTGATAACTCGAAAACCGTGACACTTTTACTGAATACAAATTATCATTTTCTGAACAGTCGCGATGCCCCCCAACCGTGGGTAAAGGATTATCCACTCATTACGCCACACCCTGTATATATAATATATATCATATAATGATGATGATGTGTGTGCCTGTTTCGGTTACGGTGACATGCTTTCTGTCATTTTTGGGCCTTGGAAACCAATGTTGTCTTAATATTGTCTATGTGCGAAGTGGGTGGGAACGGCAAATCGATCGTAGCGCACGACGTGGCAGAAATGTGAATTAATTCTGGGCTGTCTCATGAACTTAAGAAATATCTTCCTGACTTACTAGGTATTTAAACGCAAAAAATATAAATATGTATATGTGAAACACAACAAGGTATATGAAGGTTGTTGCTACCTATTTAACAGATGCCAAAAAAAGTGTGTGTGTGTCAGCTACGACGCACGATTATAGTTTACTCCTTACGAACGATAATTATGAATATATCGAATAGAAAAAAAGGGTAAATTAACGCATCTGCTAAAATGATAAGAGAAACAAACATATATCTGTAATTATTCGGATTATTTATATTACTTCAATAAAGCGTATTACATAAAGTATGTTACAAAATAATATAGATAAAATACAGTGAGACTACGAAGTATCGCGCAAAGAGGAGACCCCGAGAATGAGATACGCTGTTTATTGTATTCCATCTCATTCTTTTACACTTTCAATCCTACAGATATAATATATGTTTGTCTCTTTCTACGTAACGCCTCAACTTTACGTGTTACACTTGATTTTACTCCTCATAAAATTTCCGTACCGGGCCTTATACTCAAATCGTTTCTTAAGGAGTAAACTCCAAAATATAATTCTTTACTTATTTAAGATTATTAATAAAAAATTGTATCGGTATTTATTCTTTGTATTGCAAACTTAAAATCAAGATGTAAAAGTGCATTGAAGTTTTGCGTAACGTAACGTTTTCTTGTTATTAACCGATTTTCGAAGAAAGAAGGAGGTTCTTAATTCGACGCGTATGGTTTTGAATTACCTCTTGTCTTAAATAAGTATGTTACATAAATGTTTCCTCATTATTTATTAATGTACTTACTAATTACTTTACTATAGTGTGTTTTATCTTGTCTAAAATTTGTGTATGCAAACAAAATAATTAAATAAATGAATACTGAATACTTTGTAGTTTGTACCAGAAAACAGCACAAGGATTTTCTACCATCATGCCTTTTTAGACTTCCTAATCAACTTTAGGTAAAGGTAGGTAAGAAATAAAAGTATTCCAAGCAGACTCATTGAGAATTCCACACATTTTCCGCCGACTTTTCCTGGTCGCCACCATCTTAGGCCTTAAGTTTACCGCCCCCATAGCACCGAGGTTAGCAATGAGACACGGGTTTTTCCCTTCAATGCCCTTCGCTGTTTACCGACATGGTTAATCCCGAGATAAGTAAAATAAAAGACGTGTCCTAAAACGTTGAATTTTAACTATTTTCAATCCATTGTAAACGTAGTGTATTAGATTTAAAGCATAGATAATTAAAACCTAATAACCACTCAAAGTTATTAATTCTCATCTCTACCAGAGATGAGAATTAATAACTTTGAATGGTTAAATTTATATAATAGAATTCACTTGGACAAGTCAAATGAAATTATTAGGTAGAAAAACTAACAAAGTACGTCGATCTTAAAAATGAAATATCCCGCATGTGGCGCTTGTGAAAAGTTACAATAGTTCCAATAGTTTTATCAACAACCGGTATTATCCATAAGCAACTCTTTCAGTCTTTAGAATTTCTACATATGCCTAAACATTCCTACGTTCTGCTACAAAAGGCAGTTATTTTAAATACCTGCAGAATTGTGAGAAAATTCTTGCAAACGGAATCGCCAAATGAAACTCTTACCACTGAGACGCACTTGGCCTAGGCCCGTACATTTTTGTAATTACCGGTTCCCAAAACCGAGAAGACCAAGTCTTATACAAAATAATAATAATAATATTTATTCAGAAAGTCACTTAAAGCACTAGACAAAAATCCTTAAAATTGAATTAGAACTATTTTGCCTGAACTAGGAATCCTGTTTTTCAGGCTTAAGTAAATTATTTCCTATAAGTTTATTTTATATAACAATGTTTTTAACTAATTGAATGCATATTTTTTTTTTAATAATACATGTGCTCTAGAAACTAGTACAAAAATACTTCGGTTTTCTGTAAATGCATAGAATACTTATTATACCACGGGAATTAAAAATTTTACTAAACTAAAAATTGGTTAAAATGGGAACAAATCGTTGAATCATCGAGAAATCCATACCTATTACAACACGGTTCCCTACTCTACAAGTTAATTTAGATTATTTGTATTTTTAATACGACTATCATTTAAAATCCGCTGAGCCGTTCGACCAATTCATTCAAACATTCACGATTATAATATTAGTAAGATGAAAACTTAACATCAGTGTGCGATAACAAAATACAACTTCTCTATAAATGAAATATTATTATGCAATTAATAGATGAGATCATTAGCTACATAACTAGTCTAGCTCTAATCAGTTTTACTACGACGCAATGACCTCGTGCGGGCCACTTCATTCATAACTTCTCATTGTAACTTAACTACCTAAAGTCAATTGAAAACGGAGTTTATCTCCAACGGTTAAGATTAAATTTCGCCTGATTGTGTGATCTAGAGTGAGCTTAGTGTTGCAGGGATTTGAGGCTTAGTGTTGTGGAGATAAGTGTGAGTTGCGATGTGTGAAGTGAGCACGTGTGTGGAGCGTGCGCGCGCGCGTGGCCGTTATCTTATCGAGACTGAGCGGGTTTCCGAGGATTTGGTAGTGATTTAGAGTTAACTATTGCGGACTCTTTCTTAATGGGAAGTATTTTATTTAATATCTTACCGGCCGCTATTTGTTTGGATTTCTTAATTGATTTTAGATTAGGTAGGTACTCATAATTTTTGCTGATAAAATAAAAACTTTTTTACTCAGGTAGGTACTCTTACTTCGTACAAAAATGCAGGATTACTTGTTAATTATAATAATAAGTCTGTTTGTTGTAAGTGGTTACTTAAAAGATGAATGAGGTGGGAATGATAGAACGTCAAAAATAATTTGTGTTTTTATTGGCGATTTAAGATTACAAAAAAATAAACTTAGTATAGGTACTTACTTAAAGATAAATAGGAAATATATTTATCGTATCTGGCCCCTTTGCTATTTTTACACTAGAGCAAAGAAGCGATTATAAACTCTAGCTCATTTTGTTTTAAGGAGGTAGGTTACACGCGTACCTTCATGCAGAATTTTGGAGGCTCGATTTCGGGCAGCTATTCGGATTTCGTACAACTACAATCTTTCCATTCCGATTCTATATCTGGGTTTCTTTTAAACTAACTTTAAACAGGAGGTTTTTTATTCGTCGGGATATTTTATTATTCGTTCTTCACGAACTTGTTTGTTTAAGAACCAGAAAATTGTTGATGAGCTAATGTTTAAATATTGCCTTGCAATAGTCATATTCAAATTCCACAAGGACATGTCCCGTCGCCCTCGGTTTATCTTCAATAATTACTAATTGATACATTTGATGTCGCTTGTTCTTTGTTGATTGTAAAATTAACTTATATGTATCATACACCACACGTTTCACTGCGATAAGGTTGCCCTTTGCTCTCCACTCCATTATATTATTATCTTATGCAATTTCTGTATTATTTTGTAGGTAATAATGTAATTATTTTTGCAACATCCATAAAGTGGTGTAGCTTTAAAACGAGTGTATTGTAATGTACCTATGGTTTGAATAAATTAATTACTTAAATTGAATTGAATTTGCTTTATTGCAGTTTAGGGTCAGATCAGATCATAAAAAAAACTTAACCCGAATGCGTCTTAACTAAACGACTAAAAAAAATTAGAAATGTAAATTCTATTTTGGCCGATATAACAGAATGTGTAGGTAGGTAAAATAATATCTATATACTAATATATAAAGCTGAAGAGTTTGTTTGTTTGTTTTTTTGTTTGTTTGTTTGTTTGTTTGAACGCGCTAATCTCCGAAACTACTGGTTCGAATTGAATAATTCTTTTTGTGTTAGATAGTCCAGTTATCGAGGAAGGCTATAGGCTATATAACATCACGCTATGACCAATAGGAGCAAAGATATAGTGGTAAATGTGTAAAAAACGGGAGATATTGTTCATCTTTGAAGCCTTCCGTTGCGTGCGCGTGAAAACGGTTCAAGATACACAAAAAATATGTATTAAAGAATAATAGCTCTTTTAATGATCTAAAAAACAGTCCGCGATAGTATATGTCTATCTTTTAAGATTAACTCACAAAAACCGTTTTTATGGTACCCAATTTGGTCGAAATAATTTGTTTAAGTTGTATCAACATAATAATATAAATCTTTATTCAAATAAATATGTTGTTGGTTAAGAGTACTTCATCCATTATAACGCGGGTAGCACCGCAGGACACAGCTAGTATTATATAAAGATGCTACAAGAATATTACGATCTAGCCATAAAGGCTAATTATGTAGTAATTTTACATTTGACTTAAATTGCTACGTAGAGTGATTTTCTGAATAAATATTATTGAGTAAAAATAATATTCGTAATTATTATTGTATGTTTCAATAAAATATTTTAGTAGGTACACTAAAACAATACAAGTTGGCCATTATAAAATGTGATGAGAGTATTCGGTAGATTACAGTGGCAAGCAGCAAGCAGTTACATGAGATTATAAAAATATAAATAGTACTTACATATTATAATATCTGTACCTATTTTGGTGGTGTGATCGATAATTCACATGACTACAACAATTTATATGAATCAGCATTTATTATTGTGCCTAAGGTGCTCAATGAGTGAACCTATTCAAAATTTGCTTAGTTCTAAAATGCAGCAAGCTCTGAGAACTGTAAAAAATAAAATAGTAACAAAATTCACATAAGAGGAAGAAGTACAAGAAGGGCGGCCTTATCGCTTAAGATTGATCTTTTCCTAGCAAAGTTAGAATGGAGAAGAGAGATTTGGAAATGCAAATTAGACAGGGATGTTCTAACATTGATAAAATTAAACTACTTGAATACATACTTATACATATTAAAATACATAAGTATATATATTTTGCAAAAATTTGATTTCACTAAAACAGCCTACTAAGGCTACTTCCATTTTGACAAGGATATAATATATCAATCAATCAACATTTATTAAAAACCAAAGAATGCATTACATAATTAACGACTTTACATATTTAGAGACTGTTACAGCTAGGTAATGCCCCGCAAACCACGTATACACATAATAAAATACTTTACAAAGGCATATAGATAATTACCTTATTACAAACTAACATATACTATGACATATAACTTAAAACAAATTAGGGCATAATATTATGTGAGGTAAAGTGATGCATTGCCCATTACACCACTTACTGCTAGCTAAACTGACCCTGCCAATGACCTGACCTGTAATCTATGTTATCAATACAGAATCTTGAATCTTGATTCATCAGGTTTTTATGTCATTGTTAAAATATTGTGTAACACCCAAATACAGTTGAGTTGTATAAATAAATATTGCGCTTGCTGTGACTACCTGTAATTTAGGAAGCACTAGTATATAATTTAGTGTATAATATAAAGTGTATTTGAAAGTGTAAAGGCAATAAAGTTTAAGAATAGACAAGACATAACATGCTTGTCTGTTGAAAGCCAAATTGAAATAGCATGTGTGGAGTTGGAGCAGAGTTTTGTAGTAAGCGTATACAGACTACCGTCAGCATCATATGAAATATTTGAAAAGGTTATGGATGATGTTTTATTTAAAATGTGTAAAAAAAACAAAAGTATTATTATTTGCGGGGATTTTAATATAGATCTCCTAGAAATCTATTCATTAAATACTAGAATATGCAATTTATTTGGTTCCTATAACTTAATACCTTTATTTATGGAACCAACCAGAATAACAGACACATCAGCAAAATGTTTAGATAATATTTTTACCAGCCTAAATGAAAATGTAATCAGCAAAAATATAATAAGTAACCTAAAATCCGATCATCTAGGGCAATATGTAAAATTTAATATGAGTTCTAGACAAATTATAAAAAAGAAAATTAGCTTTGTACCAGTGACTACAAATCGATTTGAGAGGTTTAAATGTAGTTGGGATCTACAGCTTCCTTTTGATTACTATAACAACAATCCCAATCAACTTTATAGTACATTTTTCAATCAATTTTATAACATTTTTAATGTCATATTTACAACTAAATCAATTGTAGTCTCAGACAAACCTGGTTTTAGTGAGTGGGCAACTGTAGGTATACATAAAAGCAGACAAAAATTGTATGAATTGTATAGCGAAAAGCAATATAACTCCTGTGAAAAGTTCAAAGATAAAGTCAAAATATATTCAAAAAATTTTAAAAATGTCTGCCAATTGGCAAAATCAAATTATCTAAGTTCAAAAATTAAAAACAGTAGTAACATAATTAAAACTACCTGGAAAATAATAAATGATGAGACTGGCAAAACTCAGAACAATAACAATGAATACAAACTTAAAGTAAATGAAACAGTTATTAATAATGATTTAGAGATAGCACAAGCTTTTGAAAGTTTTTTTACAGACATTCCTATGTCAACTACAAGCTCTTTAGACTCTTCACATGATCTTGCCGTGTCATTATTAAAAAACAACGTACCTGATTGTAAAAACATCTTTCATTTTAAACATGTCAACGAACAAGACATTGTTAAAGCCTTCAAAATGATAAATGTAAAAAAAACCCAAGATCTCTGGGGTATTTCTGTACACATTCTTAAACCACTAATAGTTACTCTGGCACCTGATTTGGCTAATATATTCAATGAATGCATAGACTCTGGAGTGTTTCCTGACCTAATGAAACATAGTAAAATTGTACCATTGTTCAAATCGGGCAATACAACGGACCCTACTAACTTTAGACCAATATCAGTTTTGCCTACATTTAGTAAAATATTTGAGAAGCTTATTTTAAGCCAGCTCTCATTACATTTTGATGCAAATAATTTACAACATAACAAGCAATATGGCTTCACTAAATGCAAGTCCCTGCTGATGCTGGTGTTGAGTTACTAACTCATGTTTATGATGCTTGGGAAAAGTCGCAGGATGCAATAGGAATTTTTTGTGATTTATCTAAGGCATTCGATTGCGTGCACCATGAAACATTGATCAGGAAATTGAGCCACTATGGAATTAGGGGCAAATCCTTGGATCTTTTTGCTTCCTATTTAAGCGAAAGAATTCAAAGAGTTGATGTCAACGGGAAACGATCTCCAGGGTCCTTAGTGTCAATGGGTGTACCTCAGGGATCCATATTAGGACCTTACCTTTTTTTGATATACATAAATGACTTGCCACATCTTATACAGGATCAACATGAAATTGTATTATTTGCTGATGATACTTCACTTCTTTTTAAAATAGATCGTCGCACTAATAACTTTGACAAGGTAAATAATGCAATTTCTAAAGTAGTCCATTGGTTTGAATCCAATAATCTATTATTGAATGAAAATAAAACTAAATGTATTCGATTTTCACTACCTAATGTAAAACAAGGTTCTGTAGATATTAAAATAAAGGGCGACAATTTAGAGCTCGTTGAAAATACTGTATTCCTAGGTATAACTTTAGATAGCAAGCTTCAATGGGACCCTCATATAGATAAATTGTCGAAAAGGCTCAGTTCTGCTGCTTTCGCAGTCAAAAAAATTAGAGTTTTAACTAATATTGCAACATCTAGACTGGTCTACTTTAGTTACTTCCATAGCATTATGTCATACGGTATTTTGCTGTGGGGGAGTGCTGGAGTAGGACGCATAAATACCATATTTGTACTGCAGAAAAGGGCTGTTCGTGCTATCTATAATATGGGTCCCCGAGATTCGCTACGTGATAAACTCAAAGAAATAAACATATTGACCGTCATTTGTCAATATATTTATGAAGCCATTATGTATACGCATAAAAATATTAATTTGTTTACAAAAAATAGTGATAAACACAATGTAAATACAAGAAATAAATATAAACTCGCTTTGCCCACCACTAGGCTGCATAAGGTTAATGTATCATTCAAAGGGCAATGTATACGCTTCTACAACAAGATTCCCAAAGAATTGCAACAGTTGTCAATTACTAAATTTAAGAAAATTGTAAAAAACAATCTTTGTAAAAAAGCTTATTATAATATATCGGATTACCTTGAGGACAAAACTGCTTGGGACGGAATCTGCTCCAACACAATATCAAAAACAAGACTAACAAACAAATAATGATTGTAAAGTTTCAATACAAAAATGAGCTAGAGTTTCTAATCGCTTCTTTGCTCTAGTGTAAAAAAAGCGAAGCGACCAGATACCATAAATTTATTTCCTACTTATCTTTAAGCACCTATGACCTATATGTTTTTTTGTAATCTATTTTGACGTGTCTAAGTTTTGTAAAACCAAACTATGGAAATAAATAATTTTGTATCTTGTATCTATCTTGTACTTTCTAGTTGGTTGTCCTATTAAATAAATAAATCAGCGGAGATATATTTCCACACGGTGTTTCATCATCGTTATTTCAGTGCGAGTTCGCACGCCCATTTTATTTCGGGAGAGACTGCCGGGCGGCGAGAGCCATCGATCACCGCAACGTCACACCACGAGACATCACGTCATCCTACGACATGATTATAGCTACTTATAGTTAGCTTCAACCGTGTTGGCTAAGTGGGAGGACACTCGACTTTCATTCCGAAGGTCGCGCGCTCAAACCCCGCCACGCACCTATGGATTTTTCTGCTTGAGAAATTTATTTGCGCTCTAAACACGTGCGTTACGGTGAAGGCAAACATCGTGATGAAACCGGCATGTTCTGAGAACTTTAAAAGAGCTTGAAGGACATGTGACATTCGCCAACCCGCACTTGGCCAGCATGGTGAATTAAGGCATAATATCTCTCGTCACGAGAGAAGTCCCTGTTTCCCAGCAGCGGGAACTTTAATATGGTGATGATGATGATAGTTTCTCGCTAAGTATACGAATTTTTAGGGGATTTTGGCCCAAAATCGACATAATATACACTAGCACTCCCCGTGTTACAAGCATTAATTGGAATTTCCCGCGGTTAAAGCCTGGGTCACTGCTCAACCTTTATTTTATTTTATAAATTTTATGCAAATAGGTTCAGTAGATCCAGAGATTACCCCCCACAGCGTCACAAAACAACTCACAAACTTTACCTCTTTAAAATAATTCTCTTACTCTTTAAAACTCTAAACTTTTAATTACCTACTCTTTATTATAATAATTAGATATAAATTATTTGTTATTTGTTAGTAAAATAAATGTAGTTTGTTTGTTTGTATAATATTAGTAGGTCTATCTATAAATAAATATAAAACACTGTGCATGGATGAATAAAGTCTTATTTATAGTTTACCTACTTAAATGCACCTGGGTGAATAACCCAGGTGCATTTAAGTATACCTACTGCTCCAACAATGCAGCTTGCAATGGAGCTGAAAATTTCAGCTCCACAAGATCGACAAGAAATATATTAGGAGCCATCAAAAATGTTCAAGAAACGGGAATAATACAATGCTTTTGGTCATAACTCTGACTTCGGCCTAAACTGTGACAAAAGTAATTATGTTGATTGGAAAAAACAAGAAGCTTGAATAATTTGTTTGTACAAGTCAGATCGGAGGGGTCTTTTCATTTTTATTATAAAATCGTGTACCTACATACTTATATTAAGAATGTTGACTGGGCTCTTGTTCAACGGACCTTCTATGTTGAATTTAAAAAAAAAGCTGTAAAGCCGTGTTGGCTAAGTGGGAGAACACTAGACTTTCATTCCGAAGGTCGTGGGCTCAAAACCCGGGCAAAGACCTCTGGCTTTTTCTTCTCAAAAAATGTATGTGCGCTTTAAACACGATCTTTAACGGTGAAAGCAAACATCGTGAGGAAATCGGCATGTTCTGAGAACTGTGAAGAGTTTGAAGAACATGTGACATTCACCAACCCGCACTTAGCCAGCGTCACCGTGTCTCAGCAGTAGGAATGTAAAATTTCAAGCAATTTTTTTTATATAAAGACAAGGACTTTGTCGCGCAGTGAACACATCGTCCCGACAAGACAAAAATAACAACAGGTACACTATAAATAAAAAATGAAGCTATATTTAAATATAAGAAAAACCCCCGATTCCAATGCCTTCATTTCCTTATAAGTAAAACAACATAATATTTTGTAATGTGCACGCGATGCGCTTACTAAATCATAATCGCTCCATAATGTTCGAGAGCTAGGATGTCCCAGACAGACAGACACACAGACAGACACGTCAAACTTATATTTATGGTGCGCCTCCTCACCACCTCAAAATCTGTCGACGTTCCTGAATGAGCAGTTTAGGCCGCAAGGGGTCAAGTTTCGACGGTTCATCGGTCGCCTACACTGCAAGGCGACACCGCCGTAACAGATGATCCACGATGCTGACACTTTAGTTTATTTTATAAGATTTATAGTGTTATGTATGTTAGTCTAATAAGGTATATGTTTATATGGGCCTTAGATGCCTGAAATAAATGATTATTATTATTATAACACCCCTATTTTTTGATCGGGGGTTAATAATTTTTATTATTATATAGGTACCTACTTAATCTATAAGGTAATATTATATAGTTCTTAACAATAAAACGTGTCCTAATAAAAATCTTATTTTTTTATTAAGTGTTATGTATCAAGAATGTTCAATTAAACACCTACTAATGTAATTATAATATGTAATCTATTCTACGTTCCGAGTCTTACAGCAAAACAGCTCCAGTTAAAAATACCTGAACCTGAAAATCCATGAAACGATGTAATAACTGTTCGTTAGTCATACCGCATTCTTCTAGTAAAAGTCTCAAGTCATGTGAGCGAGTAGGTACCTTCTAGCCCACGTGGTGACGTCACAGTTATCACGTCATGGTTATTTGACGCCACTTTGTCAAATATTTGAACACTAGTACCTACTGCCTATATTGCATATAGGCAGAAGAAGTTATGTAGTTTTTGCGTGAAACATTTTACTTTCGCATTTTGAATATTAGTATGGAGTTGTGTTGATGTTGATGTTGGGAACTAAATTGTTCAAACGTTTTTAATTTAATAATATCTTTTGAAACTACTGAAATAATGGCTTTTAACTCTGTAAAAAGTAGCACTATAAAGCCTAACTTATTTGTATGTAGGTAGTTTTCAGCAACTTATAGGCTATAAATAGTTATATTTTTTTATGTAATAATATAACCCTTTATTGCACACCATAATAATTAAACAATTCAAAAGAGACTAAAAAGGCGGTCTTCGTAATTTGGGAATACTGCGAAAGAAATTCGGACTAGGCAATTATGAAAACTGGGCTTTTTCGTAAACCGCGGCGCGCGTAATTCAAAGCATAGATTCATAATAGGACTATTTAGAAATAAAGACGATGCTTATAAACTATCCAGGGTTATAATTATTAACAAAAATAGACTAAAGGCTTAAAATGTACAGGCTATGTTTAGATATGAGTAAAAATAACTCAAGGTTCCTAATTATTTTCATACTTAGCAACAGTAGTTAATTAATTACGAAATTATCTTACCAGTGGACCACGTCGAGATAAGGAGTTAGGTATTTAAAGAAAATTTTCCATATTTTGATAGCTTCACGTCATCACCGAGAGATAGCACACAGATAGTACTAGTAACATTTAAAAAACGTTATTTTATGATTAAATGTCGATATTTTTATGTTATAGTGCAGCAGCCCTAAATGGGCTTTAGGGCATTGTTTCACAATCTCCGAGTAAACTTAGACACTGGATAAAATATAGAGCTATTTCACTCAGACACATGTGACAAGATCTTGACATAACCAACCATTGCCTCGTGTATTTTTGTTATACATAGTCAATCATTGTTATTGTCAATCATTAACAATAACAATGATTGAATAATGTTACTTGGCCTAATGAAATAAACCCCTAGTTGTATTTAAATCGCTTTGACACATTTCAGCTATGCGCTAGTTTTTTCTGGAAACGACTTGCAACAGTGAGGAGATTACACAGCACTTTTTGCGCCGCGGCCTAAGCTTGCCTTTTCCTACGGTGACGACTATCAGTTCTACGTGCTACACGACCTGCGCACTGCCATTTTCACTTGCTAGTCCGTCTGTCTTAGTCGGACATGACAGTCAATGATTTGGTAAAGTAAGCTAATGTAGTATCTTTATTGCAAAATACAGTGAAATTTTGATTTTTAAAGATGTGTCTTAGGTAAGGATAAGAATGTACCTAAGTCTTATAACATGCTGAAATAAAAAAATATATATATCCCGACTGAGACTTTTGGGAATTTTACTGTTTATAAGCTTTTAAGTGAGATTGGTTGATGCGCCACTTTAAATCCTAAACGTTCAGTCGGATCGCAAATAGTTAAAAGAAACCTATACCTATTCAACGATACCCCACATGACAGAGTTTGTTGACTAGTTTTTTTTACAAAATGGCGTCCAGTAGTCGCCATATCGAATTTTCACTAACGTCATGTCTTTAGTGACACTCGCCGTACTAAGAGGAATCGATTGACGCGTGGATCATAGAAATCGGCCCAGGCGTATAGTCTGCTTAGTGAGACAAAGGAACATAAATAAATAAATAATAAAATCATTTATTTACCAAAGCAGAGCATACAGAAAAATACAAATATCAGCGAAGCTCAAACTAAGCAAATCTGCTTGTATCTTAAGACTTCGGAGTGCTGTTTACAAAATGGAGGTTGTTAAGCATGTTAGAGATAACGAGATACATGGAGTAGATTTCATTCATACATACATAAATACAAAGACAGTTAAACACATTACCACTCCTTTGCGTTGTTGGGTAAAAGGAAGTGTATTAAGGTTAGGATAAGTAAATACTTAAGGTTACTTTTAAAATTACCTATACTAAGGTAGGTAGGTAATTGTATTTATGCGCGCTTTAAACACGTGCTTTAACGGTGAAGGCAAACATCGTGAGGAAACCGGCATGTTCTGAGAACTTTAAAAGAGTTTGAAGGACATGTGACATTCACCAACCCGCACTTAGCCAGCGTGGTGAATTAAGGCCTAATCTCTCTCGTCAAGAGAGAAGTCCCCGTGTCCCAGCAGTGGGAACGTTAATAGGGTGCTGATGATGATGAGGTAATATCTTAGTACTAAGGTAATAAATAGTACCTATCTATAGACACAGACTAGAGAAAGGTAACCGGCTCGGTCTGTGACTACCCAGAACACAATAAGAGACCAACCCGGCAGCCTACCTCCATATCTCATTCATATACCTAACCACGTGGCTCGTAAAATTCAGTCGACCAATTCTCAGAATTTAGATTTTTGACCTTAGCAAGGTTCAGATGAAATTACCTTGAAAGGCCGACTGACTCATTGCCGAGCACGCGGGCAGGAGACGGGCGAGTCAATGCCTTTCGGGACCTTATCGCGTTGCTACGAGCTGACCGACACGTGCTTTTGCGAAACTTGATCTCGCGGGGCACGCTGGAAATCCTGAGTGTTGACCTACAAGCGACGTGAAACAGCCCGGGGGTTATGAACCTATAAGTTTGAGAATCCAGTTGATACTTAACGGCTTTTTTCACCATCTCCCAGTAACGTTAGGCAATGGTTTATTCGGGAGGAAGAAAAAATGTTTAGAGCCGCTGGTCTTGAATTGCAACGCGTTAGGATCGTGGTGCGTGCGGTCCGCTGTCAGGGACTGGTACTGATACTTGAAAGCAAGATACTTTTGTAAAGAATACTTTTAAAACCATTGACAGTATTATTGATGTAACTAACCATGCTGCCGTCCTTATCATAAGTGCAATAACTCGAGTTTTGGGCCAAACAGAGTTATATACATATTCGTGATCAGCAAAATGAGATCTACGTTTTCTTCTTTGACAGTTTTTACGTATCTATT
The DNA here is from genome assembly GCA_929108375.1 of Gymnoscelis rufifasciata. Lineage (NCBI taxonomy): Eukaryota > Metazoa > Arthropoda > Insecta > Lepidoptera > Geometridae > Gymnoscelis > Gymnoscelis rufifasciata. The sequence continues at coordinate 493,336 of OV815302.1, read as the reverse complement.
ACCATTCCCGTTTTTTTCTTAAGCATAACCGCAATATATTAGGGATTTGGTCTTGTTTTACTTATCAAGAGTGAAATAACTTGAGTTGTGGCAAGGTAACCTAAAATAATTTATGGATTTGGTCTTGTTTTACTTATCAAGAGTGAAATAACTTGAGTTGTGGCAAGGTAACCTAAAATAATTCATTGAATTACTAACGATAACTGCAATAAGTATGGTTATGATAGAACGAAACTGTGTCTGGACGAAGCCAAGAAGACATCATTTCTGCATTCAGATCCTTTTTAACCCCCGACCAAAAAAGATGGGTGTTATAAGTTTGACGTTTCTGTCTGTCTGTCTTTGTGTCTGTCTGTCTGTCTGTCTGTTTGTTTGGGACATCATAGATCCCGAACGGATGAAGCGATCTCAATTTAATATGAAAGATAGAAATTAATTTAATAGAAGATTAAAATTTTTGTATGAAAGGTGAGTGTGGCGCGAGTTTTCTTAGACATGTTTCATGAAAATCGGTTGTGCCGTATAAAAGCTATGGGGGTTAGAGTGGGGAAGGAAAACCGAAAGTCTGCAAATATACTCGAGTGGGGTATCAAATGAAAGCGCTTTGCGTGCACATTACAAAATATTATGGTGTTTTACTTTAATGAAATTAAGGCTTTGAAATCGGGGGTTTTTAATATTTGAAATTTAGATTTATTAGTACATAAACTTGACGCAAAACATATAGTCTTATGGGTTGATAACTGTTCAGCTCAGAATAAAAACTGGGCGTTTATGTGTTTTTTGGTAGACTTAGATAGCAATCTGATTGCTGCTGATGAATCATCAGTAAAGTACTTTTAGCCTGGACACACCTTTATGTCCTCTGATCATTTTAACCACAAAGTCGAATTGTCACTTAAAAAAAAAGTTTACGACTTTGATGACTTCATAGATTCTGTGAAAATGTCAAACTAAAAAAAAATACCGTTAAAGTCATGACAGTGTCTGATTTTTATGACTATGAAGACTTTTCATCTCAGCTTAAAATAACACGGAAACACGGTACCAAGAGTTTATTTAAAACTAGCGGACCGCCCCGGCTTCGCACGGGTTTTTATTGTTTTTTTTCCCCGGCAACTATTCGATTTTTTCTCGCCTTTTAAACCTTCCCTAGACTTCCACGAACATTTTAAGACAAAGATAAGATAAATCCGTTCAGCCGTTCTTGAGTTTTAGTCAGACTAACGAACAGCAATTCATTTTTATTTATATATAGATCATCATGGTGGTCGGGGTCAAAAGGGAAACTTTCATGTTAAAGGACAAAGAGAAACATGGCAATAGCGAATGGAAAGAATTGAATTTCCTTCAAATAAAAATTAACAAAAAACATTTCCTATTGTTCCAAATAAAAGTTCTGTAAGCTTAACTACTTAACAGATAAAACAATACAAAAAGGGACTTACTGCTAAATACAAAATGCGTAATGGGCGGCTTTATTGCTTAAAGCAATTTCTTTCAGACAATCTTTGGATGGAGAGTAAAATGCACAGCAAATAACTGGACGGTGACTTAAAAATAATAATAATAATTAATAATAGTAATACAACAAAAAAATTTTATATACAAATATTTTATACTATAGACTTACATATTACTCCACATATAAATAAATATATAGATACTCATAAAAATAACATATAAATACCTATTATAATATAATACAATATAATATATTATATTATAATATTAACAATGTATAAATATATACCATATTATGCTAAAGAATCAAATAATTTTTTTTTACTTGGCGTTTGATTATGTATGTATGACATACAATAAAGATTCAATTACGTACCAAATTGTTTTATTTATACAAAATAAATGTAGGTACTGCCATCTAATCTGTGGTACTGCGTAATAAATTAAATATCCAACTCCAATTTATATAATAAAACAACTCTGACATCTAAGCTTGCTTTACTAATGAAAACCGAAATATGTTCGACACTTATTGCACTAATCGGTTGAACATACAAGAAAAAATAGGGATTGCCTGCTACTCAAAAGTGAAATATGTTAAATTGCTTATGATAAGGGAAATAACTATACTACTTATTTCGGTTATGACTAGTAATCATTCTATCTATTTATATTAAAGTACTAAACATAAGTAAAATTCTGTGATTTTAGGTAACTAAGCCAACACTTTTACCAATTCAAGGTACTACATAATATTCTACACATTTTAATCTACAGCCTTGTGAAAGTTTCAAGTCGATACCTTGTATAGAAATTGAGATACATGAAAAACAAAAAAAAAATCTTTATGCGCGTTTTTCTCGAAAGTAGCTTTTACCTAGTTATTGCACTTATGATAAGGACGGCAGCATGGCATAGTTTACTCGGAGTTTGTGAACAAGCCCGTAGTCATTGATTCGTTGTTTCACTTAATATTTAGGTATACATAGTTGTGATCCTGACATGAGCCTCGTTGGGTTATTACAACATTTAGATTTACATAAGTAGGTACTTAGAAAAGCTTATACCTACATAGTTTGTTTCGTGTAAAATTGTTGAAAAAACAAGGTTACAGCCTACTTGTTGAACGGCAAAAATTGTTTAATAAAAAGTTCCGAGTGGTATGTATTTCTCCCATTAATTAATACCTAATGATAGTATAGATGTAAGTAGGTAATTTAATTACCAAACGTTTTTACCTCGCTTGGTTTGAGTAACATAACAATGTAGTGTTTGCTGTGTGACGCCTTTTATCTTAATACAACATGGCGTAACATCCAAAATATTTTCAATGCAGTCCTACAATCTTTATACCAATAAAAGCTAAGAAAATAAATGCCTCCTAGTGATGATAATACCAAAAATAACTTCTCGTTTATTTAACAAAGATTTGCTCGAGCCAACGTTTCGATAACGGTTTCGAGATAACAGGTTTCGACTTGTAGCTGTTATCAGTCGGAGGATGCCCTGTTACGATATCATAGCGCACGACCTTTGATCATTACGTCATCTGCAATGATCTGGTATATCTATAGAACACCTGATTCTATGACATGTTCTTAATTTGATTTGAACAGGTGCATGAATAGTACGACCGGCAAAAAAGTTTTTTTTTTACAAAATGCGCAGGACGCATTTCTGGAATAATCCACATGTTACGACTTCATTATTAACACTTTCCTCAATTTTTTTCTTGATTCGTGTTGGTTCCATTTAATTTTAATTACATCAATTATTAGCCGTGTTGGCTAAGTGGGAGTACACTCAACTTTCATTCCGAAACCAGACGTGCCCCGTGCCCCTCTGAGTTGAGAAATTGTGCAAGTCGTGCGCTTAAAACACGTGCTTTAACGGCGAAGACAAACTTTTAAGAGTTTTAACATGTGACATTCGCCAATCCGCACTTGGCCAGCAGCGTGGAGAATCTTAATGCCTAATCTTTCTCGTCTAGAGAGAAGTCCCTATGTCCCAGCAACGTAAATAGGGGTGCTTATGTAAATGGATAGATCGCCTCGAAAACGTCGCGTGGGATGCAGGTCGCTTCCAACTGAAACGAAATGACTGGAAAATCTTGATGTATGTAGGCCTAACTTCCAGTGCACGAATAACGGCTGAAATTTGAATCGTCCCAGTAGTTCTCGAACTATCTTCAATAAGTAAGTACCTACTCGATATTTTTACACTCGAAAAGCTTGATGTTGGTTACAAGTATTAAAACTTCACTTTGCGAGTTGAAAAAAGCTTTTCTTTTAAATAAAATTAAGTCAACAAATTATGTTATCGTTGAATCAAAGTTGTTATAAATAAATAAATATTTCCAGACAATTCACACAACAACATCTAGCCCCGTGGTAAGCTCTAAGCTTATGTTACGGGTACTTAGATATTTGATATATGTACCTACTTAATACCTCTATAATAGGCATACATATACCTAGAGTTGTTTTTAATAGACATATTAAACACCCAGACCAAGAAAAATAAAAAATCAAAGACATTAAAATCCAAAAAAAGTTACTTAACTCGCAATATTTTTTCTAAATTTCAGCTTTTTAATTAAACTAAGTTTACCTAGTTTAATTAAAAAGCTGAAATTTACAACAATTAACATTTAATATCTACGTTTAATGAAGTACACTACTCTTCATGTAAGTTCTATCACAGATTATATACTTATAGGTATTATGTAATCTTGGGTTCTATCAACGTTTCCGCGAAGTCACAAGGATAAATTGCTTCACATCAGAGAAGCTTTGGAGGTCCTTTCTTACGTATGTATGCGTTACGTGCGAGTTCTATGTAATATCTTAACTGTAAGGTCATCAAACTACATTCTATGCATCCGGACACGGACAAGCGTTCTCGGAAGCTCGATCATTGCCTGTCCCATTCGAAGAACTGATATAGATATTTTCATACTTCATCATGTCAAGAATTTAGCCAGGATTATAATATATTGGCATTTTTTTTAATACTCGTAGGGTTTTCTGTTTACGTCCGTAAGAGGTACCTAACCCTCTGAATCCTTACACGTGACCTACGGTTGGTGCTTAGAACAGTCTCTGGTGGTAGGCTTCGTCCGTGGCTTGTCACCACCCTCCGGGCTGGGCCAGTCCGATCAACTCTCGGCTCTGGCTCACCTAACCACTAACCCGCATGAGTCCAGCAGGGGACATTTTCAAGCTCCCGTAAAAGGCAAGTGAAAAAATTAAAATTCTTGGCAAAGATTCTTAATGCCTCCGCCACGCTCCAGTTTACGTAAATCAGCGTTTTAATTATAATCGTGATTCACAAAACCAGATTAAAAATACGTACAGTTTGTTCATGTATGTCTAAATATTGACTGGTAAAAATACTACAGAAATATGTGAAGCCGCAAACAACTTACGAGATTATCTCGTGATTCACTGGATTTAAAACAGAGGCATGTTTTTATGGTTTAAACAGTTCCATGATGTATTTTTAATTACATTAATGTAATGAGTGATTATAATGTTGTGTTTCTTGTATTTCAGTTGTCTACAACTAGGTGAATGTTTTTTTAACTTTTGTCGGTCAGCCAGTAAGGTAGGTACACTAGTCAATTGGCATAAGTTACTGAAAATAATTAATGCTAATAATTATTTAAAGATTTTAGAATCATTCTTATTTAGAGTCATTATCAATATTTTATGATTGCTTTCAAAATACGGCAGGATACCTTATTCTACGCTTACCGTGTCTCTCTATAATAAGCATAAAACTTTGTAACTACGCAACCGAAAAATAGTGCAGGTAACCTGATAGTTTCTTAGGTTCGAAATGTGCTGTCATAAATAAACTCATTTTTTGCGTATAAAAAAATCTACAAAAAAGTCAGCGGTGGTATACCTCTATATCTCTGCATAACTCAGAATATAATTTTATTGTTTCCTTTAAATAATAGATACCTAGTGATTCATTTACGAGCGATTTTAAGCAGAAATCGTAATTATTCTATAACCCTTAAAAACATTTAGCATTTATAGAGATCAATTAATTTGGCCCTTTCGAGAATGCGATGCGGATCGCTAGCTAGTAAATACGAAAACTCGATTGTTTTTATAATCTATGTTTTATAGGTATCATATGAATTCATATTATGTATTTACAAAAAAAATGTATGTTTGTAGTATATCAGTCACTTAGCGCCCAGATAGTACAAGCTCTGCTTAGTTATGGGTTAGGTGATGCTGTGTGATCAGTCCGGAAATATTTATTTATTTTATCTGTGAATCAAACAAATCAGTCAAATTGACAGCTCGGTGACGACTGTAGTTTCTGTCAAATTTTAATTTTCAGTGTGGTAACATTTTTCTGCTTACACGTCAAATCATCGAATGGTTTTTGTGATTTCCTCGGATATTTCTGTTTATCTCTAAATTTAAATACATTATTTCTGATGTAAATAAATGCATAAAAAGGTGCTTAATCGTTAGATGTGTACAATAATTTCATAACATTCCTCCGGCAGAAATCTAATGAATTGAAACGAGTCTCTCACAGAAAATGGGTATGTGATTTTACTGTCAATAGTGGGTTTTATCTGTAAATATTTGGCTGGAATTAAATGTGATTGTCTTGGTTTCAAGGTGGATTATTCAGTTACTTCAGAGGGCTATTGGGGGCGCGGGAAATGAGGATATTGATCCTCGGTTTGGACGGCGCCGGGAAGACCACAATACTGTACAAACTACAAGTTGGAGAAGTGGTCACCACAATTCCTACCATTGGCTTTAACGTAGAACAAGTTACGTACAAAAACCTAAAGTTCCAGGTCTGGGATCTTGGTGGACAAACAAGTATTAGGTAAATAACAATTTCTTGAGGTTATGTTGCTTTAAGTACCTTTAGACTAGTATTCAGTTTGAGACTACGTTTGCAAAAGTACGGCTTATCGCGGACTATTTAGTAAGTTTGTGCTAATGAACATTTTTCATTGCCTACTTCTAATTACACTTATGTTTTAAGTAGAACCTGCTTTTTTAATGTTTCAGGCCCTACTGGCGATGTTACTATGGGAACACAGATGCTATAATTTATGTAGTGGACTCTGCAGACAGAGATCGAATAGGAATATCAAAAGATGAGCTAGTGCACATGTTAAGGGTAAGTGGTGATCAATAAGCCATTTAAAACACCTGCTCTTTTGTTAATATTTTATTGAAACCTAACCTTACTTGATAGAGAAGAGTTCTGTTATGATAAAAGCAGTCTTTATGACTAGCATTTTATTTACTGTCTACCGAAAAATTGGACTGAAGACTTGATAAAGGCTGCAGATTCATTGTGAATGGAGTTGCTTCCAATTAAAGTAACTGCTACCATATAAGGGAGGCGAGAGTCAGTCATCTTTTAAAAATCATCATTTTCCTTATCCTCCTAGTACCACACACTACATGAGGTTGACACAAAATGTATTTTCCTTCAGGCATTCTTTTTTCTTTGCACTTTTTCCTTGTCTAATAGTTTCTATAAAAAAATCTAGGTAGACAAGTTTTGTAACATAGTTTATCAGAATTTTATTACCTGTAACTCAGGCTTGCAGCTTACCTCAGGACTAGAAGTTACTGTGTGTGTTACCAGCAATTATCAATATTATTTAACCTTATAAAATAACTAATTTCACATGCCACAGCTTTGACCATGTTTTTAACTAATTTGCCTGCAGTAAATAGTAGCATTTAGCCTTCTTTGATAAATGGGCTATCTTATGATAAACATCTGACATCGGTCAGAAGGCTGGAAGCCTAAAGTGGAACTGGGCTGGACACGTGTGTAGCATGTCTAATGACAAATGGGCAAAGAGTACTAAAGATTGGGCCCCACAGACGAGACGACCTCGTGGAAGGCCCAGGATGAGATGGCGGGACGAGCTGGACTCTCACATGACCGCATGGCCCGATACCGCGAAGAGTGGAAGAAGGGAAGGGAGGCTTTTGCCCTGCAGTGGGACAATAGAGGCTAAATAATAATTATGATAAAAGATTTTCAAAACCAAACCAGTAGATCCTGAGATAAGCATGTTCAGACAAACTATCAAATTCATCAGCTTAATAATATTTCTATAGATTGTTGAGGCGAACTGTCAAGACAATGTTATTGCCTTGATTATTCTTAGTTTTTATTTAAATTAGCTTTAAGTTGACCTGTCCATGTATGCATAAGCGTCTAAGGAAATAAAGTTTTTGATTTTGACTTTAATTTTCCAGGAAGAAGAACTAGCCAATGCAATCCTGGTGGTACTAGCAAACAAGCAAGACATGGCTGGATGCCTGACAGTGGCCGAGGTGCACCAGGCGCTCGGGTTGGATGCGCTGCGGGACCGCACATTCCAGATCTTCAAGACTTCAGCCGTGCGCGGAGAGGGGCTTGACCAAGCCATGGACTGGCTCTCTAATGCACTGCAGGCTAGGAAATAACTAATTGTTGGTAAGTTCATATAAATTTCAATGTTTTGAAATGTATGTCTGTTTAGATACTGATTATGCCTGCTGTAAAGTTAAAAATATTTATTTATATTTATTTTAATGAAACTGTAAATTATATAAAAAATATGAATATTCTAATCTCTTCCTAATATATTATATTCTAGCTATAATAATTGTACTAGTCTATCATTTATTCAGTACATTCTCTCATAAAAAGATATCTGATATAATAAAAATGAAACCACTTTCTTTACCACTCACTGATTAATCACAAAATCTTAGAAACTGTAACACCTATAAACTTAAAACGGATTTTCTCTTCTCTATCCCTAAGGGGTGAAACAGGGGTTGGAAGATTGTGGGAACAGCCTTTAAAAGTGCGCACTAAGCCCAACTAGTTTCTTATAAAACATAAACAAGCTTGTCTGAATTTCCAGATAATTATACATTATATACATTTATTTTGTTACATAAATGTATACTTAAAAACGATTCTTTTCTGTTTCAGCCTAAACACAAGGAGGGAAGCGCTAGAGGTCTGACCACCGCCGGTTGTTGATAATAATGATTTAACGCCATTAGTGTAGTACTTACGTCGTCGCTGGACTGAGAACTAAATGGGAAAATAGTCATCCCTCCTGATAAAGTTTACATAGTTCAGTATAAGAAAGGCTCGGTAAAGTCAGGTTCAATATGATTTATATAACTTGGCTGCTAGCTAGGGTAAAAGGGTGACTGTGTAAAACATGCTTTCAGGCACAAAGAGATGTGAAACGTTTAGTTAAAGGTTCAATACCAAACTATTGATAATGAGGCGTATACAATCTTGTTATTTATACTACTGTGACTTTGCTTTCAAATCGGTTTACATTGAGCCAAATGCATTTAGAAATACTAAAGTAAAGATACTAACTATTACTAAATGTCACTGTATAAACTCAAGTCCTTCAAAATCAAATTGCATCTCAGATTTGATTCGTAATGCAATCTGGAACAAACGCCATTGTTGTCATAAAATTCCCAGATGATTACAATTTTTCGAGTTCTAGTTCTTGATCTTGGCTCGTTGTGTTTGTGTAGTCACAACTCTGCCAGTGTCTATGTTTGTGGTTTCATAAACCAGAGCTAAGTGGTTTATGGTTTAAAAAAAAAAAGAGAATGTTGTTTTGGTATGTGGGTGTTCTTTGAATTGCTGGAATGTCAATCAAATACAGTGTAATAGTAAAATCTAATATGACATTGATGGCAATAGAGTATTTTAGTAATTTTTAATGTTAATTTTAGGAAATGCTCAGTAATTACAGATGTTTTAGGTTATATTTTGACTTGCAAAATATATTTCTTTACTCTTTGTGAATCTACTTTCATAAAGATTTAAGAAGTTCCAACTTAATTTATTTTAGCAATAATAATGTTTTGTATAAATTTAAGTTGGTTTATCCATTGAGATAAACGTCAATGAAATGTCGAGAAATTGTATAAGAATAATGATCTCGCACTGATGCTATGATATCATATTTGTATGTATTTTTTTTATTTTAAAAATATTTCCTTGCTGTTCTGTTAACATTGAAAAGCGAAGTAGGTATAGTAATATATGCAACTGTAAACAATAATATTTAATTTGAATTGTGTGTATAGATTTTTATCAGAAATAAATAAATTGAATTGAATAAAGTCTTAAGAACAATCCAGCTGCTTGCCTCACGGACCAGAACGGAAAAAAAAGAAGTCGGTGTTTTGAGACCCATTATTATATACCAGTTGCATAATATACTAAGGCCCATGTTATGTTTGATATTGATAATGAAATTTTGGTTTTGTTACTTACAGATGTATAAATTCGTGCCCAAGCTTAAGCAGTGTAAGTCCAGTGACGACAGATTAACAAATTCAGTAGCTAGCGAGGCGATTGGGAGTACCTATAGTAATAGTTACATTTTAATTAATATATATTTTGTATCAGTGAGGTTCACCAAGCTATTATTTATAACGTATGCGATAAGAGAGTAAGATTCCAAATACAATATCATGTATTAATTTTATTGGATTTATTACTTAACTGCGGCGCCCGATATGATGGAATTCCCCGTGATAACTACATATTAGAATACTAATATCTTAGATTTTTATATTTTTCCTCATAAAAATTTAACAGCCCGCCGTCAGCGCCAACATCGCGAGGAATAGCCCCCAGCAGGTCTCTAGTTCTTCTTGGGGTTTAGGGAGCTGTTGGAACAGGGAATTTAATAAAAACACTTCTTTTCAATGCCAAAAATCTTTTGTCAAAATCTATCGAATAAAAACAGAGATTTAAAGCTAACACGCACCAGAGACATCTTAGTGAACTAAGTCAAGGTCACTAGCCCATGGCCTATCCACCAGCTCAAATTGGATCAGAAGAGACCTCTTGGTAGGAGTCTTTGTCTATTAGTAGTTGTATCCTTGACGAAATGATGCAGACAAGACATGTCGTTTGATACAATGTATTTTAAAGAAACCCTTGGTAGGTATACAAAGTGGCCAATGCGAACACAGACGATTTCGTTCAAAATACTCACGTCCATCAACTGGTACTGGTAATTTGGCAGTAGCAGCACGGGACGCAACCGGAAGTCTGCATGCCACAGGGCCTGCAGCACGACCGTCCTGGGGCGGTCTGTTGTTCACGACTCTTCGCTTCACATCCCGAACATAACAAGTCTATTATTTTCTGTTTGGATTATCTATCGTATTTTTAAATGCAAGACATGATAGGTGTTAGTTATCCTGGTAGGTCGGTTTTGTCATATTTTATCCTGAACATTTTAAGGCTTATTGTCGCCTTTGTAAGTTTATCTTAAATACTTTATCTGCTACACTTTGGTATTTGTTTTGGATCGTTGGATTGCCATCGCTTTGTTTATTAGGCATGTTATACAAAGGATTTTTTCCGATTTTGTGTTGTGAAATATAGTTAGGTTGCCTAAGATCTGATGCATGAAACAACTAAAAAAAAGACAATATTTTCTACTGCTGGCACCACTACTAGATCCGCCATTTTATTCTTCCCCTCTCCTCACATTGCGGCCGGCTGGACGTGCAAACTCGGTAAGATGTTGAGGAATTTCCTGACTGGATCATTGATGTACTGTAATGTCGGATGTTTTCCTAATGTGTACTTTATTACTTAACGTATAGAACGTCAAAAAAATTCGACAAATGCGTCCGATCTTAGACGACCCAACCTTAGAAACAAGGGCCTGCTGTATGAGTAGCCCTTGTTAAAAATCAAAACCTTGTTTTGGTTTGCTGATAGTTTTTAGTTAAGCACAGCTCCTGTTTTGGTTTGCTGATAGTTTTTGGTTAAGCACAGCTCCACATATATACGTTTTGAAAGGAAAGCAGAGTTAGGGTCCTGGCGAGTTCCTGCCAAGTTCTTTCAGTGCCCTAGGCATGTCAGTGTTCCTGCCAAAGAGAAAAAGTTCCTGAGTAACAATCAATTAATCAGTTGTCTTTGTCACACTACTCTTGATGATGTTAAGTCGCTAGACTAGAACATTGGAAAAATGGCGTTCAACTGAGTAACATCTTTTTCACTTTATAATTTTAAGTATTTAACTCTACACTGGCAAATTGTCGCTTCAAGCGCAGAGTCCAATTACAAGAAACTGAACTGAACTGAGTCGCTAGAACATGTTGTAGCTCCTTAGTTCAAAGAGGTTTAAAAGATCAGGAATCAGTAGGAAGAGCCATGATTACTCCCAAAAGCTACATTATGTGAAAAACAAAACAAGGCACCGGCTTAAGATAGTTGCCCTCATTTTTCTCCCGTATGTGCCGTAGAAATAATATGTTCGCCACCCCACCTTACCTGCCAAGCTTAGCGAGTATCGATGATAATGTTAATTTAATGAGTGTGGTAAACTAAAAGATTTAGTTAGGTACCTTGTGTTTGGATTGCTACCCAAAATACTTTCACTTTTGATGGTAGGATACTGGCAACCCTAAATGAAAAGTCGTCCGGTTTTCTTGTCAATTTATATTTTAGTTCATTGCCTACACGTGTATGATGATAATAAGTTGATAAGCTCATACGTGTACATTTTTACTAGCCTTTAATCTTGCAAGGGTTCATGCCCCATGTGTGTGTCATGCACTTACGATCAGAACTTCAATATGCACCACCGATGGGTCATACACAGGGAACGTGTTATATTAAATATTATGTTGTTGTCCATTGTTTGACTTAGGTTTAGGACTCGAGTCAACCTCATAGGAGCATGGTATCATCCTCTTCATTTCATCCGCAGGACATCAGCTGTTGGACATAGGCCTCCCTTCAGTTATATCTGTCAGAAGCGACTTTTAACCACCCCGAACCAGCAGCTTCCACTAAATCATCTGTCCAGCTTGTTGGTGGAAGTTCGGCCTTGCTGAGACTAAGCTCCAAAGTCTCGAGCACCGGCGCAAGGTTTCCTGTCTTTCTATATTTTTACATTTCTTTCAGATTACATTTCGGAGTATGTTCACAGGATCTTCATGACCTGATTCCACCATCTCCCTTTCACTCCAGGACAAGCAGACGCACAGTGAATAACCATCCTTTCTTACTGGATATTACATCCAAACGTACCAAGCGATTCTCATCCACCTTCATAGTGCGCACTGCAAGGATTTGGAATTCGCTCCCTGCTGCTGTGTTTCCTGATACCTACAATCTGAGTATCTTCAAGTCAAGAGTGAATAGGTACCTTCTAGATCTTTGTGATCCATCCTCGTCCACATCGACACTTACCATTAGGAGAGATTGTGGACAAACAAAATTCTATCGTACATAAAAAAAAATGTATTCCAATACGCGGTTTCCATTCGAGGACCTTTCGGCCCCATCGGCCATCGTTTTTACGTGCCATTGGGCCATATGGGCCTGCCTACTGTCACTTTAGCTTAGTCGGGTAACTATTTCGGTGACCCTCGTTCTGCTGCGTATCTCCTCATTTCTTCGGTCCCGCAGAGAAACCCCGCCCAGAGAGCATAGCCCTTTTATATTCTGGTCAAATAAAATGATGATTTTTTTTATGTTTGTTATCAAATGAAATGATCAAATAAAATGTGTTTTCTTCAAGGAACTAGGTACTTGTTAGAACTCCGTTTGATCGTTAAGGGCTACATATCTTAAATGGGAAATTCACGTCCCTTCACGAAATGCACAGATAGAAGGCCTCGTTTGTCGCCCTCATTACAGACGTGGGTTCGAGTCCCAGGAATGTCGGTGACGCGGCGGCTCGTCGGCATTCCGGACTAGCTGATGCCGATATAAACCAACGAAAAGGATATCTGTACTTAGCCTTATCAATTTTAAGTCATAATAAATAGGTATAAATCGCTGTTCAGAAAAGGATTTAAGTTTCCAAAAAAATATTGTATATTAAAACAAACTAAGTATTAGTTGTTGTAGTTATTCATATAGCGTTCTTCAAATAAGTAAGTGATTATTTTACGTTTTAAACATTCGGCTTCATTCACTGCTTATATGCATATATTGTTGAAAATTTCATTATCCTTATTATCCTTGAGTAGTTTAAAGAAACAGACTCCCAACATCTAAAATGTAGGTACCTATCTAAATAAGTACTCTAAGTTCAGGTTATACTTTTGACCCGACTGCCCGACGCAAAAGAGTGGTAATGTGGTTATCAGTCTATGTATGTATGTTTGTATGTTCCTTTGTAGAACTAAACAGACCAAACGCCTGATCGATTCCTCTTAGTCGCCTCGGCAAGTGCCAATAAAAACATAACAGTCACCGAAAATTATTTATTAATTACTTATTATGAAAATAATTACTAGGTATAATAAAGAAAAAAATATATATAATAAACAAACAATCTATGATTTATGGGGTATAGTTGAGTAAGTATTTAAAAATGATTTTTAGCTTTCTTTCTTTAACATATTTGGATCCGGTTGACCGTTTAGGTATAGGATAGGATATCTATATTGCATAACTACCATTTCACCTAGTAGGCTTGTAGACTGTAAAAAATCCTAAAAAAGTAAAGTCACAGTTGCAATTTGTTTCTCGTCTGTTCCTGATCTGTTTCAACCAATCGCGTAGCGGTCGCTATCGCTTTGCTGTTGCTGACGCTACTGCAAAGTTTTACGTAATAGGCGGGCCGTTTATATTTTTTCAGCTTATATTGTATTTCGTTCCTTCGTCCTTCTATATTAGTAAACATAATGTAGTATGCGTACTAGCTACTGCCTTTCTACCACTAAGTTATAAGCATATACTCTCACATTTTTTTTTTATTTATTGCGGGTACATCTAGCTCTTACGCCAGGTCTCCTGTACGGATTCTCATTAGCGTTTTAGTGCCTTGCCGATCACCGCTTTTACTTTAAAAACTTCGTAAAATAGTGTTTAACAATGCCAAAACGCCGTTATTATGACGAAGACAGTGATAGTAGTGATCATTTGCGTCGAAAAATGAAAAATACGAGAAAAAGCTCGTAAAATACATAGACACAAAAAGACAAAGGAATTGATCAGAAAGCAGCTCACCCGCGATTATTTCACCAATACTTTCAAAAAATGAAGGTTTGTTCAACTATAATCGAGAGAATTTATATATCTACGATATTCTAGATAATGTCCTAAAACAATATTTCTTGTTGTTTCCCTTTACGTGTTGTGTTCATTTCTTGGGAATGATTCCTTCACGATATTGAGGATGGGCTAATATTTTGCTCAAAAAACCGCAACTGTGTACATTTACAAGGAATGTTACCGTTGTTGCTACCTTTGTTAACATGATTATGTTAATTATGTTAATGATTTTTTAAGCCATGCCACATGGTTTCTTGAACCACTGCCGCGCAAATTATAATTTGCTTTATAAATGTTATGCACATCTGAATCGGGATGTTGCTTTCATTTAAAATATTCGCTACAGTACTGTATCAATCTTCTATAATAATATGCATTTAGACTATACATTGTATATGACTATACATTGTTTTGTAATTTCAGAAGAAATACTTCAGATAATTTCAGAGGTAAACAGGGTGAAATATACATTTGCTGCAAGTACTAGTGTTCTAGTTATCCAGCCTTCTGTAGCACCAGAAGTACCGCAAACAAGTACATACACTGCATTAGATGAGACGGTAACTAACATTCTTGAATTAAGCGAAGACATATTGAACCTTTTGTGGAAAATACCAACAAAATAATAAAAAGTATTGGACCTGATATTCGAGGCAAATTAGTAGTGCGCTGGGAACACCTGTTGACCACAGGTTTCTCTAAAGATGACAAAAAAGAACTACAATATATGTTATAGTGAAACATTAAGTTTCAAAAACTTTAAAATTGGTTGACGCTCCAAAGATTGACGCTAACCTAGAGATAAAAGATAAAAACAGAGAAAATATAAAGCATCCGAAAATAAGCAAAATTCAGTTCGCGGCTAGCATTTCATGCATAAGCGATGCTCTTACTCAACAGCTTACGCTGAAAAACCAAGATCCGACAACAATAAAATTGTTACTTGAAGCAGGACGTCTCAGGTGAGATTCTCAATAGAGGTAATCGACAACAAGGAAACATTTCATATGTTCCACGCTTTGCGGACTTCGTAAGATCTGCAAAAGCAATTTCAAAATCAGAAGCTGAAATAAAAATACCGCTTCCCAAGAAAAATATAACAGCTAATCAACAGAAGCAATTCGTCGTCCATTTAAACCAGAAGGCTCCGCTCCACGCTGCCAGACCGGCCGGAGCCCCGACGAGGTAGGAGCCGACGACTGCGACAGCCCGCCGCCGCGGCAGCCGCAGGCGCAGCAGCCGAGGCGGCCGAGACGCCACGCGGGCAGCCTCCGCCGGCCCCGCGACGCTACACCCGGTAACGATTGGCCTATTTTTACGATCAATGGAAATTGATTAATAACAATCCTTAGTATTATTGGTATCCTAGATCAAAGTATACAAGATACCCTTTACATATCGCGTTTCTCAACCTGATGAGCCTAGTTGTCTATTATTTACAGGGGCAGAATCTGTTCAATACAATGAAGCTATATCTGATCTCATTCAAAGTAGATCCATCTAACTTTGTGCACTCTGTGAGGGGCAACTTATCCCCATAAATTCTTGTTACCTAATGTGAAACCTAATGGAAAAAACAGGATTATTTAAACTTGAAATTTAATGCAACAGAACACTTTAAAATCGTAGATTTGAGAACGACACTAAAATTAGTTACTTCAAATTATTACAGGGCTTTGAGAACTTTACGTTATCTATCATAAATATACTAAGATGGCATTTGTAGCTAAAATTATCATAATTGTTTACATAATATAACTTACACGAGAAGTTTATTTAAAACGTTAGGTTTTATAACCAATTTTGAAAATAATAATAATAATAATAAAACACGTTAGCTTTACGTATCAGAAACCTTATTTTAATTTTAATTGACATTGTATCAGTACAATTTGGTAGGTCTTCTTACCTCATCCTGTCCTGCAATACAGTATGGTTGGATGTACACAAAGAAGATGGAAATATGTAAATACCGTGCCTTGTGTAACTAACAACTACGATAGTTACATGCCTCAATACCTCAATATTTACAAGACGAATTTTGTTGGTGGTTAATTGTGTTAATTGTGGTAATAATTCATAATAAATTAATAAATCCTATCAGGGAAGATACAGATTAGATTTTTTTTCTGAAGCCAGCAAAAAAGGGTGGGGGAGTGACCATGTGACGGGGAGACTGCCATTGCTCAATGAAGTATCTCAGAATTTGAGAAACATATTAATCACCTGCAACCTTTAGCAGCTTTTATAGGTTACAAATATTTGCAATGATATATATAAATATAAATATATATGTAAATGAGAAATTGACAAATATTGCTTAGAATACAAATGCTATTTCGTATATCAGTCGAATTTGTGGATCCTTAGAAATTATATGTATTCGCATCTATTATAA
The DNA here is from genome assembly GCA_929108375.1 of Gymnoscelis rufifasciata. Classification (NCBI taxonomy): domain Eukaryota; kingdom Metazoa; phylum Arthropoda; class Insecta; order Lepidoptera; family Geometridae; genus Gymnoscelis; species Gymnoscelis rufifasciata. The sequence goes on along the minus strand of OV815302.1, from coordinate 476,394 downwards.
GTTCAGAAGAAGAAGAGCTAGCAGATGCTTTAAAGGGAACTTAAAAAACATTATTTCCAAAAATTTTACATCAATAATTGATCTTCCAAAAATAGACAATTTGCTTTCCGAATTCACAATAGGTTTGAAAAATATAATATGTCTCAGGGAATAGGGATCCAGGATCCAGTAAATGCATTGAATAAATATTTATAGAAATCAAATAAAAACAATTATAGCGAACCAATTATTTTTTAAGTTTTTTCCTCTTTTTGCAATACTGCCGTCCTTAAGCTATAATGCCGTTATCTAACATTTGGCCGATTTTGACTTTACTATGCCATCGTAATCAGAAAATAAAAATCTATCGATCTGTCTAATCGGTATATTCCTAGCTCTTTTATTTATGAAGATACAAAAAAACAAAATGCCGTTATTGTATGATTATTTGAATGTCTACAATCCTAAGATGCCGTCAAGTAGCAATACCTATCTAAAATGCGGTTAAGAGCACAAAACCTTAATTCTTTACTATTATTTACGGTGTAAGTGCTATATAATAATGCCGTTAACTGAAATGCTATACTTAAATGTGGTAAAAGATACATAACGACATTATAGCATTGTATTTGGATACATTTTTATTGTTAGTTAAAATATTGCTTAAACTTTAACGGCATTTTAGAAGGAAAAATTAAAAAGTCGCATCTGGAGTCAACACAATAATGCCGTTAATCAACATTACTACATAAAAATGCCGCTATCTTTACTCGCATTCCCTCTATGCGCGCCGTTCTAACCCGCCACGGGAGTGGATTGAAGTGTCATACCTTACCTTACCTATGCATTCAATTGTTACAAAATTCTACCAACAGAGCAAAAAAGATATTGAGAATGATCACCAGTCAGGAAGAAATAATAAAACTGAACAAACACAATCAGAGTCGTTTTTGACAATCGAAACCCTTCTTCTCTGACCGCGAGTGTTTTTGATTCTTTTTGTAAAACACAAGTTTTGTGATACGATTCGCATCACTCGACTAGAGAATAAAATAAACATGTTTCAATTCAGCGGTAAATACAGAAAACATAGCCTTGGAATTGCCAAGTCATAAAGTGATGCCGTTAGAAGAACCTTCGGTATGTCATGGCTTGCTTAGACTTAATATTAATTCTAGCATTAACACACAGCAGATAAACTATCCATGGGATTTTAATTCCTATAATTCTGTGCAAGATAAAGATTACTATCCCCCTGATTCAAATGAGGATTCTGAAGATGATTTACAAGTAATAAGATCAAAATCCCAAAAGGCCACAAATAATCTTTACGTTTCATCATGTATCTAAGTTCTACCTCTGGATTACTCAATACAACTTCAAATATAGGAAACCAATACTTGCGATTTGATCGTAGGCAACCTATTGATACAAATGTTGATCATAAACTACCTGTATTTCGTAAACGCCTAAACACCATTGATGTTGCCATTTACCTGAAGATTGTACCATAACACATAGTTTGGAGACCAAACATCAAGAGACATCATTATTCCAAAGCCTAAAAAACATAACAATTCATTACTCCCGCGAAAAATGGATGCGAAAAATAAAAGAAAGCTAGAACACAGCGTAAAAGAAGGGTGCAAAGAAAATTGACTGAAGAAATGTGGTACTCGCTTTACTCAGAGTACCTACATAATCATAACAATAAAATCAATCATTATGTATTGGGATATGTTGTGGCGAGAGTGTCATTTGTTTGTTGAAGCTCGAACTTCAATAGCAATAAATATAATTCGAAAGTAATCTAGAAATCGCTGTATATTGGGGATTTTCTGAACATACGTAATTTTGTGTCAGATATCAGCTTATCTGAAAATATGTTGCAGGTCTGTTTTACACACAACTAATATGAAATCATTTAATTTTAATTTTTGAATGACTTTGACGGCGTTTTTTTTTATAAATACCTCAAAATCCCCAATATTATTACTTACTCAAGTTGTTAGCAAGAAATAAAATGCAAACACAACTTATGTTAATAAAAGACTTACCTATGCTACTATAAAAATAATCAAGTTATGGCATCAAGGTAATTTAATATGAAAGTGATTTATTAATTAGTCCTATGAGAGTTTAAATAATGAATGACGGAGCTCAGGCTTACTGAGATATGGAATAACTTGGTTTTTAATATATAAACTATATTAAGTTTTGATAATTATTTTAGTTTGTATTTCAAGCAAATTTAGTAAAATCATGTACAACTTAACTTGATAAATAGTTTTTAAAAATAAAACAGAAATATATATAAGTGTTTATGAAAGTTCCTAGTAATATAATATGTTTTATTGTATTTTTATAGTGACAATAGTATGGACATATTATTATCTTTTTTGTATTTAACTAACTTATTTTAGCAATTTCTGAATTAAATTCTAGCAAGTCCTAAGCTTAAACGCCGCTATAGCGAAATGTTTTGATTTTAGCCGCATTTAAACATTTTAATAATACAAAAAATGTATCAGTATAAAGCTGTAATGTTTTTAAGGGATTTTAGCCACATTTAAGTATAGTTAATCGGTATTTTAAGGAGGCACAATGCTAAGCTAAAATTACACTTATGGTCTTTAACGACATTTAAGCTTAGGAATTATAATTTTTATAAAGTATAGTAAAATTCAATAAAAATAAATATAAATCAAACACTAGATTGCCGTTAGTGTTAACGAAGCGGCATTTTAGTTGTGCATTCGTTCAATGATAATAATAAAAAACCTGAACTAAAATGCAAAAATCTAATTTCTACATTATTTGAGTTATAGTTATTAGACGAAAGATAAGCTATTAGAAAGTACTTTTGAAGTACTTTTTTTTGATACCTTGAGGTCGAACAAATTGTTGATGGTTTCAAAACAGCAAACATTTTAAATTATTTTTCGTTTTTTGGCGCATATCTCGAAATTAGGTTTTGGTAGTTAACGGCATTTTAGCTTAAGGACGGCAGAATAGTTTTAAGGGTTTTAAGAAAAATAATAACTGATAAAGCTCAGGAGAATGCCAGGTAGCACCAGTACTACCTGGCGTACAGAGCCTTGAATTCTCCAATTAAAAAAAAAAAAAAAAAACAATTAACTTTTATGCTGTGAAATAGTACAATTAGATCCCCAGGATGACGTTTTATTATATATTTTATTATTCTAACTAAGACTGACCCCGAGCTGACGTTGAATGTAGGGAAGAAGCAGGATGGCTCTACTAAAAAGAAGCGTGCCACCGTTTTCCATAGATGTAATGAGAGTTTCAGTGTCTGAAAATTCATCGAAATAATATGAAGTATGGCGCTGGGTAGCCATAGTAGCTTCTGTCAAAAGAAAAAGGTTGATGCGATGTTTGAAGCGTCAACTTCAATGGTGATTTATTTTCTTACAGAATTAATTAAATCCGTATTACAATATGGTTCTCCTAACAGTCATCGGTCTGCTCTATCATTGATCTTAGGATCGAGAGTAAGGTCCTATAGCCTCGTTAAAATATAAAAATAATTGGGATCCTTCAGTAGTTCTAGAATTTCTTTCAAACTGGCACCAGAATATTAGTTTAAGTCTCGATTATTTGCCTAAAAATTAGTTACGTTGCCTTTGTTGGTGACCATACACAGGGTTCAATCTATTAGCAAAATTAAATAAAATATTATTTCAATAAATAGTCAACCACAAAAAATAATAATATTAATAATAATGATTTAATAAAAACATCACGTCCGGGAGTACTACAGCCGTATCTAAATATTCCTGTCATGCAGACACTTTAAAAATATAAATCGCGAGGAAGGTAGTTTACAAGAAGCACTGAAAACAATTTGTCTGTTAGTATCAAAAACCTCACTAGTTGTCGCTGTTTACAACATTAATCACTGAATTACAAAAATAAATAAATAAACACTGTCAATAAATGGAGTTGACACTTCTATAATCTCAGCTCACTCCAGATTCACCGCCATCTCGGCCGCACACAGAGCTGGTGTCACCCCAGGGTGTATCCATATACAAAACGAAAAACTGCTGGTTAATTAAAGCGTGTTTGCTGGAATTTATAATATAAATTATATTAAGTATATCAGATATCTAGTACCCGTAACACAAGATCAGAGCTTACCACGGGGCTCTATGTTGTTGTGTGAAATTGTCTGGAAATAAATAAATATCGATATTGGTAATCAACCTGATCAGTTTGCAATATTAAATAATATTAATATATAGTTTCTGTACTATGCAATTAATTCGAATAATAATATATAATATTATTAAGTTTTATTTCGTTACTTGTGATTTTTATAATGAAAATCTACGTATTTTAATATTTCACAGACTTTCAAAATCTACATTATGTTTACTAATATAGAAGGACGAAGGAACGAAATACAATTGGAGATTAAACGAACTTACTTAAGTGACGTTCTATCCAAATTGTATGAGTTCCTTCGTCCGAAGATATTAGATCCCTCCCAGCCCTTCCCCATGTTTATTTATGTGAAATATTATAGATTTTCAGGCTTTCAACTAAATGAGAATCCGTACAGGAGACCTGGCGTAAGAGCTAGATGTACCCGCAATAAATAAAAAAAAAAAATGTGAGAGTATATGCTTATAACTTAGTGGTAGAAAGGCAGTAGCTAGTACGCATACTATATACATTATGTTTACTAATATAGAAGGACGAAGGAACGAAATACAATTTGGATAGAACGTCACTTAGGTAAGTTCGTTTTATCTCCAATTAATTGCCATGCCATGTCTACAGGGTTCTTAAAGGTATGTTACAATTTAATTTTTGTGCAAGAATTACTGAATTGAACAAAAATATTCGCAACAGTACACATTTGGCAACATAACAGACTATAATAGTCGATATTAATATACTTTATGATCGAATCCACTTAGTCCAGTGGCTGCACGACATTCTTGTTGGTTTTCGACAGCCATCGCCCATAAACCAAGCTTACGTAGCTTCGATAGCTAACAACTAACTTACTATTTCACTTCATTTTAAAATGTTCCTAAATAATTTATTTGTTGCAACCTTTACGGTACAATAATATATTTGCAAGAAAGATATATAAAATTAAAATGGGAATGATGCATGAGTTTGTAATAGAGTTTCTTTAAATTTTCTATTCAATTGGGTTAATTTTAGGGGAATTGCTGAACATAATCCGTCATAGATTTGCAGTTCTTTAAATTGAAGGAAGCGGGCTGCATCCACTTCCCTTTACCAAATCATCCGTCCATCTTGTTGTTGGTCGTCTCTTGCCAATTCGCAGTTCTCCTTCAAAATAGTCCACTCTACATTGCTCTTTGATTGACTTGAAGCCATAGACTTTAACCTCTAGTCTAGTGAAGCACCACATTTTTTGAATCGGTTAAATGGAACTTGCTGTTAGGTTATGAGATTCAAGAAGAAAAAATATTTATCGTGTACACATCAAAGCGATGAGCGGAAGCTAGAAATTAATAAAATAATTTGTACAAGGTCGGTAAAAATGCACAATTTTGGGCGATCCCTCCACTGAGAAAGATCTCAGTCAGGCAAGCTTGAGATCAACACAATCATAAAGCTTAAATGAGTCTACAACGGATTTTAATAGACCTTCATGTGTTTCGCACTTAATTAGCTTACCCGCCATAAAGTAAATATTTGCGACCCTGACTTCACAAAGAAATGAATTATACAATTATACCTTCCTCACGAAGATCTGAGTTTATTGTTGTTATAAATAGTTAAATATCTAAGCAAAGAGACAGCGGAAGCGACTTCATGTGTGTCCATGTTGAGATATCCTTTGCTTGGAATTTCTGATGATACAAGTAGTAATACTAGCTATTTTAGGAAGGCGACAGTATTGTCAGTGTTCAAGTTCTAACACTAGGTACCCATTTAGCACTCACGAATGTGCGGATAATTTCAAACATCCTGCCAGTTTGATACCATCTGTATTTCTACTTGTTCTCCCGAACCAGTGAAAGCAGTTACACAAACCAATAAAACAAATTAACGATCTAGAAGTTTCAAAACGCTGTCATTTATTGAAACTGCAATATTGTGAGCAGGCTGCGTCGGCAGGTGCAGGCTTCATTTTCTTCGGTCCACCTCTGAGCGCTTGAAATACAGTCTACTTTGCTGCAGCTCTTGACAAATATGTAGAGAACCCTGCAAGGCATGTCGTGTACGAAATAGTTGATGTGACTTAACCAAATCATGAAAAAGCTGATAGGCCGAAGCTTGCTGTTCCATTCTGAGTTATATCGCGTTACTTAAAGGTTTATATTCGGGTGGAGGAGTCAAAGTTTGGGTCTGAAGTGCGCGGGAGGGGCTACATGCGGTCCGACTGGTTGCGCGAGCGACGACCGGAGTCAGGTACAGTTGCGCGCGCAACTCACTAATTAAAGAACACGTGGTGCGCCCACTTTATCTTGATGTCCAGGAATTCACTTTAACCTTTGCAATCTCTCATCTGCTGTTTTGGGTAATATTCGGGATCACTTTCTTTTCGTTTCAAGGTTCATTTTCATTTTCGTTTTTCAAGAATGTGGCAAGTGATTTATTACCACTCCATTTTAGCAAGCAAGTAGTAGGTAAGCACTTGACAAGCTTTTTTTCTTTCAAGATTATTTTCACATTTCGTTATTGTAACACGCACGAATAAATACTAAATAGCTCGATTTTTCAAAGGTTTTCTGCGATTAATGAGTTATTGCAAAGTTTTTTAAAATTGTGATTCCTACTCTTTATAATTAAATGAACTATACTAATTATTATCAGGTTCTATTTAAGGTAAAAATATCTCTCATTGGGACTTACTGTTAAGTATACTCAGAACTTTACACAGATAACAGAAATCTCCTGTTATTTTAGACATCTGCATTTGTCATTTAAAACCTTTTAATCAACTTTATAGTCTCTTTTTTTTATTTAGTCTTATTCCTACGCCATTCGTTGCATTTCTATATTTTACTTGTCAATAATACTAGACTTCGTATTATATAAAATAAAATATACGTACATCATTGTTTCTTTCTTACCCATTGTGATCTCTAAAGATAAGCACTGTCATCAACTTTTCTCACGAAACCCCCATTATAATTCTCAGATGTTATTGTTTTATTTCAATTTATCTAAGTTTGATAAATAAACATAAGTTATAGTTTAGCAAGAGGGTCTTTATAGTTCGTATGCACTTTATACATTTACCAGAGTACATTTACTTATATTTTTAGTTGCATACATATCAAGTAGGTAGGCAAATTTGGATTACTCTATATACTGTTAAAAACAACACTTAACTCTGTAGTCTAAAAGATCTAAAAAAAGCGGATACGACTTCATTTTGTACCATAAATGTCGTGATGCCTGTGAAATCAATAAAATTAAACATTATTAACGCAGTCTCAAATGTGATCATCAATTATCTAAATCAATCATAATCGAGCTTAAGAAAACGCACCACCTTTTAATGTTCCGGCGCGCCGTTACGCGTTACGTGACAACTCCATAAAAAAAAGGTTTAAAAAGTTATCACTTCAAAATGTAAAATTAAATTTCCACCCCTAAAGGGACATTCTCCTTTCGCGCAGGACTGTACAGGGCCAACTCTCGCGCACGAGTCTTGTAAAGAATTTATAGGAGACGCGGTCGCGGGCGCAGTCCCGATGCCAGAAGTGTCCCGCGCAGGCCGAGCGCGCACGCGTCCAACCCCGCGGAAAGTAAAAGTGTGTGTGTATAACCCAGTAATCTCGAACCCAGTGACGAGTGGATAACTGATGGATGGCTAGGTAATACCCGTACCTTTCCCAAGCCTGGGAAATGTGAAAGTTGTATTGTTCGTGATTTAATTTGGTATTGTTGTGCTTTTTGTTTTAATGTTTGTTTGTTGAGCTTTTTGTCCGTCGCACTCATTAGCAAATAATCGATGGAAGATGGGAGATTTCGAATTGGAGCAGGGGCGTAGCTACCGCCGTATTTGCCGTATCAATTATACGGGGCCCCCGGGCCACGGGGGCCCCCAAAGTGTGTAAGGAAAAAGAATAAAAACTTTCTAATTTATTTTATTTTACTGTCTGCTAAATACAGTAAAGACATCTCACTTAATCTTTGTGACCAATTAAAGGCTATAAAAACATGCTTAAATTCTGAAATTAAAAAAAAATAATCTATTAAAGAACTCATTGAATTATTGCTAGTAAAATTCAATAGTCTTGCATCTAGTTTTCCCGAGGTAATCACAGCATGCTTTTTATTCTTGAGTATTTGAGTGAATATTTAAAATTCGATTTTATTTGTAAAATGGGTAAATTATGTGATAAATAAATATTACTTCTTACAATATTTTTTTTCTTTTGTGAAAAATCTTTACCTTTCAATTCAATTAAATTTCAATTCTAAAAATTCAATCTAAATTTTTTTTATACGGGGCCCCGACAAGGCACGCTACGCCACTGAATTGGAGGTGGATAGGAAAGTTTGAAGAGATTTTGCAAAATAATCCTACTACTTGAACATGTGGCCCATTATAGGTATAACAGCAGATAACTATAAAACTCATAGCGAAACCGCAAAAACAAAATTCATTCATATATTTATTTATTACTAGTGGCCCGCCCCGGCTTCGCACGGGTTTTTATTAAATTTTTTTTCCCGGCAATTATTCGATTTTTTCTCGCCTTTTAAACCTTCCCTAGACCTCCACGAACATTTCTAGACTATGATAAGATAAATCCGTTCAGCCGTTCTCGAGTTTTAATCAGACTAACGAACAACAATTCATTTTTATTTATATAGATAGATAGGCAAGGACTATGAATAAAACTCAGTAACAGTCGATTTTCAAATTTTCTCACGTAACCTTACGGTAATTTCATACATTTTGTCAGTCGGTGATATGACGATATCAGATGGAATTGTAAAATTGACCCTAAATCAAAGTCATATTTATATTTTTTCAAGGAAGTTATGTCTCAAGTTAATAACCTAAATAATTCGAAATACTCAGCTGACGTGCTTTAGACTATTCTAAGAACTTTGTACTTGTTCAATAAATTAATCTAATTATATTGTCTACATGAGAAGCAAAACTTAATACGTAGATCGTAACGGAAACAGGTAAATTACATACTTCTATGGTGATATCATTCGCATGAGAAGAAACTGAATTAAAATAATGTGCCAGCTACAAGTAGGTAGCTACTAGAATTTAATTGCTAGCTTCAGCATGCTTGTTTCATTTCCGTGGTTACATTATATGAAATAAGTAATCCTAGATATCAAGTCGAAAATAAAAATAAACAAATATTTAAGATTGGCTTTCAGACATCATCATCATCATTCTCTTGCCCTTATCCCACATAACGTGGGGTCGGGTTTGAAATAAAATGAAATGTATTTATTTGCCAAAAGTATGGTACAATAATAGATGTTTAGTTTGATATAAGGTTTCACATACTTTACCAGTAAAATGGCATGAAAATGCTTAGACATAACAATATAAATTAAATTAAACGAATATAATTTACGATGTCAAAGATAAATCTTTAATCGAAAAAAACTTAAAACATTATAGTACAAGCTCTGCTTAGTTTGGGGTTAGGTGATTCTGTGTGATTAGTCCGGAAATATTTATTTATTTATTGATCTACTAGCCACAAATACAGTTTTGACTTAAACTGCCGCATTGTTAATTCTCTTACAGGATTTCTCCGTTAATAGGCTTTCAGACATAATTCCCAAAAATATGTACATCCTGTCGAGGATAAACTGTAGAAACATGTACCTACCTACTAACCCTTCACTTACACCAGAGACCAATTAATTATAGTTCATTTATTCGTCGTAGGTTATTTTACACTTGACGTCATTAATTTTTGTAAGGTATTATATTACATTTGCAAAAAGGTATATTATCAATGCTTAAACCAACTTTTGTATAATTGTTTTCAATTAAACTTTCTGTATTTCTGTAATATTTTTAGAACGTATATACAGAAACCAACCATAATGAAAATTGCAAAAGTTGGTACTTAGAGAAACAATTATATTTATGGTGTTTGCGTTTATTATAGTCAAAGGCCAACATGCAGTCACTAGTTAGATTAGTCAATCCTTAACCACTTGCCCCTACTGGACCTACGCAATAAGTATTTGCTTATATCTGCCTAGTTTTATAGATAGTCTAGCTACTATTAAACCACAGATAAACCTCCTACCTACTGCTGGATAAGAAAGACTCAGTAGGTACAGACCTACATAGAACCTAGTCTACGACCATAAACTACAAATCATTTCTAATAAGGATATTACTGCAATGTGCTTACAACGTGCAGTTCTAGCATAGACAGTAAACAGAGATGAAAAGAGTTTTATGATTATAGGTAAACCGTTTTATCTATGACCAGTCCTAAGACACGAGGTTACCAACTCAAAAAGTGTTTCCAAATGCCATAAACCCAAAATATCCCAAATTAAGGAAATTAATGTCTGTGATAGTGGCGCCATCTGCCCATCATCAGTTACGCTTAATATCCCCGTATTATGGTATTGGATATTATGAATTAGAAAATCCAACTCTGCTAAAGAAGGATATAAGTCGAACGTCTCCAACCAGTGTGATCAACTGATTGTTACCAATGAGGATTTATGGAACAGAAAAGCGGTGTTCTCTAGTAATAGGCTCTGACTTCTTTAACGAGTTAGGAAAGTGACTTGGTTGGGATTTCTATACGAGATCGTATTAGAAATGACGACTTCAGGCTGAAAATTTGTCGATTAAATTATTGATTTGAATTATTTTATTTTTGGAAGATAGATCTATGTTTGTCCTTAATCTTAACCTAATAGTAAGTGTCGATGTGGACGAAGGTGGATCACCTAGGTCTAAAAGGTACCTATTTACTTCTGTACTTCTGTCCAGAAGACACTCAGGCTGTAATTATTATGAAATACAGCAGCAGGGAGCGAATTCCAATCCACACCTTTGAATGGTGCGTGGAGTCAGACGTCCACGAACTAGACGACCTGTTGACTTGGCAAAGGCTAAAGATTCACGGTGGATAAAACCTGATTCCACTGAAATAATTGTAATTTTAATGCTAACCCATGCAGCGTCAAACGTCCACATACAGTCATCTATATGAACAGATTGTTATTAAAGGAAGCTCATGTTGCCAGTCTCGAAATATTTTAATATGTTTGACGTTGCAAGCAAAAACATCATCATAAACATACAGACGTGGCATGGCAGAATGCCCGAATTTAATATTAAGTCTCTAAGGGAAGCTTAAGTCCAGTAGTGGTCATTCATTACACCTGAAGAGAGAGAGAGAGAGATAGTGCAAGTAGCATAGCAGGAACTTGCATTACCCTCGATTCCTTGCGGATTTAAAAGACTCATTTGCATGTGTATAAAGATTTTAATTAGGTAGGTAATTGCATAAACATACCGGTCGGAACATTTTACGACCGTGAACAGGAGACCAACTCCCACTTAATTGAACTATGATAAAGGGAACTTTATTGTTACTTAGATCGGTGCGGTTAAAGAGTTGGTTTGAATATCTGTTATACATTAGAAATTTAAGTCCGTTTGCTATGATTTTTTTGTTAACTTCTATGTTCAAAAATTATGGATAGTAATCTATAGGTACGTCAGTAAACAAAATAAAAACAGCCCAGGAGACCTGAATTTAAAATAACTTATTAATAACGAATCTTAGATAGCATCGTCACTTACCATCAGGTGATATTGTGGTCAAATGAAGGCTTATCTAGGAAAGGTTTATTTGTTCTGTAGAATAAAATCTAAATTTAAAATTTAAGAAAAAACTTCGATTCCGATGTCTTAATTTCCTTAAAAGTAAAACACCATAATATTTTGTGATGTGCACGCGATGCGCTTTCATTTGATACCCCACTCGAGTATATTTGCAGATTTACGGTCATCCTTCCCCACTTTCACCCCCATTACTTTTAAACGGCACAACCGATTTTCATGACACATGTCTAAGAACACTCGCACGCGCCAAACTCATCTATCATACAAAAAAACTAATTTAAAATGGCTCCATCCGTTTGGGAGCTATAATGTCCCAGACAGACAGACACGACAAACTTATAAAACCCATATTTTTTGGTCGGGGGTTAAGAAAGGAGTAAGGGAAAGGCACTCTAGGTCTTCACAAACGTTCGCTGTTGCAAACTCTACTTCCTCCTCCTTTAAATAAGCACGTAACAAAGCCCTATTTTCTTTATGTATGTAAAATAATATAATTAAATTTGACTTTGCATGTATTAAACAAAAGAGCACTTGTTTTACATTAAGTAAACCCTATTGTTCTTTGAAAAATAAAAAATCTTTGAACTTAATGTCACATCACTTTGTTTTTTATCGTACTAGAAACTTACTACCGAACTTATGAAAATCACGTTTCGCAAACAGCCACCAACAATTCCAACAAGTCTACATAACTTAGTTGTATAATATTTACAAATAAAATATTGACTACCCTGATTTATAAATGCAAATAATAACTGGTAGCAAAACAGCACAAGAACAATTTTAGTGATTGTTCTGGAATTCCTAGGTACCTAATAGCTGCTAGGTATCGCATTCCTACAGCAGGACCACTTTAGATTCAACTTAATATTACTCCATTCAAGCTTAGCACTTAACTTGTTCTGTATTGCCAGACGTTAAATATTATTACACGAGTTTTGCAACATTTTGTCAGATTCATGAAGGAAATTACAGCGTTTCAATAGAAGATCGCTTGACAGCCCGTAGGTAAAGTAAAAAATCTTAATACCTTGTCATAAATTTAATTTACGCTTAGTTTCACATACGTTTTTTTCATGAAAGATAAACCTCTTTTGACCACTCTCACCTGCAGTAAAAATGCTTAGTATAATGGATACTGTAGGCTTTTAAGTTGCCTACCTACCTACATCCTTGAATCGACTCACATAGTCACGAAAGACACAGGCACGAATTTTCAATCAGAAAAAGCGGTTTTTTTGTTTCTAAAATAAGTTTAAGAGATTTTAAAGACGATGGAAATAGTCCAGAATTATTCATTATTAGCGGACCCGGCAATTTGGCTGCTATTATCAGTTGTCATGAATACCTATTAATAAACAAAACTTTGAATTCCGGACTCCTTTAACATTTATCATTTTTATCATTATTCTCACGCATCCCTAATAAGTTATAAATCAAAACCTTCGTCTTGAATTAGTCTACTGATTCCTGAATACTGCAGGAAGGTCCGTTTTTTAACATTTAAGTATATCCCAAACGTAAAGTTAGATCGGACTTTTATTATTAATATGTATAGATTAGGTACTATTCCTTCGTCTATGATAAAACTGTATCAAGAAGATCTCGAAGCTCAACAGACCTTAATTTCCGACAATTTTTAACTTATTTTATTCTATCAGTTCTCAGCTTGTAAGTTGTAAGCCTAGAGCACTACTCACATGCACATCAATTGATATGTGATCTGATTGAGTAGCTAGCCTCGAGTGGAACGTTCGTCGACCTTTCATAACCTCTTTCGTTCTGGGCATTTATTATTCAATTTTGGTCGCAGTTACAAAATGGGCAACAGAATATTAACGAAGGGGGGATTATAATGCTTCTTTTTTTGTTAAAAGAACTTTGGAATAAAAAAATGTGTAACCTTATTAATATTTTAGTGTCATTGTTTTAATTGGCTTGTATTATACGCGTATTTTAATGACTCATATGTTACCTCTATGAAAGCGCTTGCTTCTAAGTTAAAGGGACACAACATGGGATTGACAAACAGAGGATTAGACAAAACTAGAATTTACCGAAATAAGCATTTAACGAAACAAGGATTTTACAAGCGAATTACCCTATTATATAAATAAAATGAGATATCTGAAAGGGTGTCAACAGAAAATATGTGTAACTTATAATATCTAGATGTAAATTCTCGCGCCCATGATATTATAACGAATTCTAAATTATAACCTAGATTTGACAGAAATTTTAGCTTTTTTCGATATTTAATCATTTTGTCCTTCATTGTTTAACCATTCGCTTTTGTCGTGCTTAAGATTAAAAAAATTCATAAGAAAACCGAAAAATCTAAACAATTAAGGGTACCTAACAATATATTTAATTCGTGATATTATTTTATTATTATTGCCCTTTTGAAGTTTCTCATAATTTTTAAATAATCTTTTAAGTGATTGCTGTGCATGGCTTGAGACTTACTTAAGTATAAATAGCACCCGTGAAAAGGCGAGGAAAATCATTAAGATATAATAAATTTGATTTGCTAATTAAAGATTTGATAATACTTGATCAAAATCCTTGTTAAATTTCGAGTGAAGCAGTTCAATCAGTAGGTTGCTTATTGGGTTTTCGTAAGCCAGGTTTTTGCGGTTCCCACTAATGTGCTTTTGATTATGATCGGGACTTAAAAACTGGTGTTTCGTCGACCGCCTGCGGGTTTTTGTTGGACCTTTAGTTAACGGAACTGCTACTGGTAACTGATAATTGTTAGTCTATCTTTTCTTAAAATTACTGTAGAATATATAAAAATAAATATTGCATATACAATCGTTAGTAAACCCTTTAAAAACTACAATATCATTGGTCCTTCGGCTGAGAGACGGCTCAGCCGAAGGACGGTATCGTTGTTGATAACAAGTCTCTCTAAATAAACTCAAACTTAACCTTCAATGTGCATCTGCTGTAATTTATACTAATACTAGCTGACACCAGCAAACTTTGTTTTGTAAAATGAAAAAATAGATAGTAGATAGCCGATTCTCAGACCTACTGAATACGCATATAAAATTTGGTAAAAATCATTAGAGCCGTTTCGGAGGAGTAACATTGTGACATGGAAATTTTATGTATTTGAAGATATTAAGCTGAAGAGTTTGTTTGTTTGTTTGAACACAGTAATCTCAAGAACTGCTGGTCCGATTTGAAAAAAATATTCAGTGTTAGATACCCCATTTATATAATACCTACTAGTCTACTTTTTATCGCGGGAAAATCCAAATCCAATAATTATATACCAACAAATAACTATAATTCTGTCACAATGTCCATAGTAAAACGGCATTTAAAAAATAACCGTCATTATGTTTTTTTTTATTATTGATAAGCCTTCATTTGACGACAATCTCACCTGATGCAAAGTGACGATGTGGTCTAAGATGAAGCATGAAGGCCTAGAAGATGGCTTCTCCGGACCACATTACGAAACACGAAAAAATCGCTTCACGCACTGGCCCAGCCCGGACTTTCAACTAAAGGTTTTTTTGGACAAAATACTAAACGAGCTAAATTTTTTTCAGTTCCTACAATATATCAGCTCCGTTTTATCTTAATATCGTATTGACACGCAATTTACATGTGCAAAACGACTCTTTCAGAAACCAGGAAGTGTATCAAACTTAACTTGCAAGATTTCATCACAGACAAAACCTCTGGACAGGGGAAATTAACAAATGCTTGTAAACAAATAGGTGCGGTATTTTAATGGGGCAATACCTGCAATATATTAACTAAATATCTATGGTCTGCTTACAGTCACTTCAACAAGCCAATCCGTTTGCTATGTGCGACTCTAATTTCGGGACGCAAAATGGCGTTCAACTGAGTAACATCTTTTTCACTTTATAATTTTATTTAACTCGACACTGGAAAATTGTCGCTTCAAGCGCAGAGTCCAATTACAAGAAACAGAACTGACTCAAATTTCTGATTCAAATTCTTAAAGAAACCCCACCTTTTGTGTGCCCTTAAGACCTTAGACCGGTCACCAAACACTGTGTGATGAATTAACAGTAATCTTTTATACTATCTGTTATAAGTAGCTGTGTCAACGGCCGATTAACAACCATAACACCTCATTACCATAGGAATGACCACTTAGGTACCTATTATCATAGATATCAGTGAGTTGACTTCACACTTCGCTAGCCAACGGAATTTTCGTAATATGATAGTTATAGAAATTTTATACGTTTTAGGTTAAGTAAGAAAAATTTGAATCTTGAAGAATTTTAAATTTTTATATCAAACTAGCGGCCCGCCCCGGCGTCTCACGAGTAAAAAAAGTTCCCGGCAATTTTTCCTTATTTGCTCACCGTTTAGACCTACCCTAGACTACGACAAACATTTTAAAACCAAAACCAGCTCAATCGGCCCAGCCGTTCTCGAGTTTTAATCAGACTAACGAACAACAATTCACTTTTATTTATATATATATAGATTGATTATGCAAGTGTGTGGAGGAGGTTGTGTTACGCATTTTCGTAAAATACCTCAGTGTCTAGATATGAAAGCAATAGTTCATTTTGTTTGTTCCATTAATAAACAGATCAGGTAAAGCTAACAAAAAAAAAACACAAAGCTCTTTATGCCATTGAGGCAAGTTTTACTTTTGCTAATGTGCACAATAAAAGAATGAAGTAACTAGCTTATGAGTAGTTTCATGAAGCAAACTCAGTGAGTAACTAAAGAAGCAAGAAGCAATCTTCAAACTTATAAGAAACACGAAGCTCTTAAAAGCTCCTAAGTCCCAGCTAATTATTCGTATGCTAATGTGTGTCGCGCACGGAACAGTACCGCGTCACGAAATGCATTAAGATGTGAGCTCCCCGCAGCTGGCAGTAATGGGCTGATCACGGATACCTTGGCCCCTGTCTCCTGACTGTTTCCTATGATTTTTTGCAATTTCGCTTCTAAAAAACTACGTAACTGTAATTCAATTACAGCTGAAATTGCAAAAAAGCATAGGAAACAGTTTAATCATAAATCATAAATAAATCATAAATTGTTTTTTGTTCGTAAAATCTGGTGATACATGTCAGATGTTAAGACTACTTAAAGCTACACAGATTCTGCTACATTGAGCATACAAACATTACATTTCTTGTCACTTATTATCTATAATATCAAATTATTCAGAATATACAATTAAAATGAAAAGTGAATGCAAATGTCATGAAATTAAATGACTATAATAAGTTAGAAAATTATAAATAAAATTGCATTTAAAAAAATCAAGCCAAATTATAATAAATCAAATTAAATCAATTTAAATAAAATCAAATTAAATCTAGTAAATTAAATCAAAAATTATACAATTCAAGTATATTCATTTTTACTTATTTCCTTATCGTTGAGAAAGTCATTTACTGAATAGTATGCCTTTTTAATCAAAATCTCACTTAGTTTGTCTCTGAATTGGTTTACGGGTAAGTTTCGAACAGAAAGAGGTAGTTTATTAAATATTTTTGGCGCCATGCAAAAAATACTTGCACGCAAAAGTTTTGTTTTGCAAGGTACCATACGTAATCTACCGTGCAGTCGACTACCACTGGGAAAAGAGTCAAATGAGTTAAGATTGTTCTTGACAAAAACAGCCACTTCATGAATATACAGTGCTGGAAATGTAAGAAATCTAACAAAATGTTCTTTAAAAGAGTCTCTTCTTTTTAATCCACAGATTGCTCTTATGCATCGTTTTTGGGCTTTGAAAGCTTTAAGGTAATCTGTTGAGTTGCCCCAAAACATAATTCCATAACGAAGTACGGACGTCACATAACCATGATAAGCCGTGAGTAAGGTGGTCAGATTTGCTACTCTGCTAAGTTTATATAAAGCGTAGGAAAACTGTATAACTCTTTTTCTAACATTATCTACATGAAGTTTCCAGTTCAGTTTATTATCAATTGTTAAACCTAAAAATTTTGTAAAAATGTTTCAAACGAGTTTTAGATTTTTAAAGGACTGCGTTACCGAAAGCTGAATTACTTGTAATTTCGTCCCCACTGCTGGACTTTAGAGACTTCTCTCTTAACAAGAGACGTCAAGTCTTAACTAAGAATTAGCGTGTCGGTGATTAAATGTCTCGCGTCCCTCAAACTCTCCAAAGTTCTCAGAATATGCCGGTTTCCTCGCGATTATATACTGTTTTAAAGATTAAAGAATCCAGAGGTGCTTGGCGAGGTTTGAACCCGCAACCTTCGGAGTTAAAGTCTCGAGTGTGCTCCCACATAGCCAACACGGCTTTCACCATAGTCGAACATTTTTATTGAATACTAGCGGCACGCCCCGGCTTTGCACGGGTAATTATTCAAAATTGTTTCAAAATTATTCGAATTTTTCTCGCCGTAAAAACCATCCTTAAACTCCAACGAATATTTAAAAAAAAATTGGCTAAATTGGTATAGGCGTTGTTGAGTTATGCGCTTAGCAACACATTTTGCGATTCATTTTTAACCCCCGACAAAAAAGAGGGGTGTCATTGTTTGACGTGTCTATCAGTCTGGGACATCATAGCTCCCGAACGGATGAAGCGATTTCAACTTAGTTTTTTTTGTTTAAAAAGGTGAGTCTGGCGCAAGTGCTCTTAGACATGTTTCATGAAAATCGGTTGTGCCGTTTAAAAATTGTGGGGGTTAGAGTGGGGAAGGAAAACCGAAAATCTGTAAAAATCTCGAGTGGGGTATCAAATAAAAGCGCATTGCATGAACAGTACACATTATTATGGTGTTTTACTTTTAGGGAAATTGAAGGATTCGAATCGGGGGTTTTTCTTATATTTTAAATTTAGATTTATTATTTATAAGAAGATAAGAGAAGGTAAGAGAAAACATACTATTGATTGCAATGCTCAAATTGGTGTAACCTACAACAAACATAAACTTGGTTCGGGTCAATTGGTGTAACGTTAGTTTTTTGAAGAAAGTTGGTTTTATATTGGTGTATGTGTGGTTATAATTTTTCGTTCAAGCTAAGAATTAGTGTAAGAGCAATGCTGGTTTGCCAAGATACATACACTAACTTAACCTTCTTCGGTCATAGGAATACAACAATTCGACTTATGTAAATGGATCACATACCTACTCAGTTACAACATGATTTCGACGGAAGTCTGCAAAATCCACAGTTAAAATGTGTAGCGTAACTGTATTTTTTTAAAGCTAGAATTCTATTATTATGCTATTCGAAAGAGCAGAAAAAAACTAAAAAAAACTGTAAACTCAACTTATTTTACGTGTTTTGGTGGTTAACCCAATTGAACCTGCAACCGACGATATGTTCAATATCTATGCTATATGCTAGGGTTTAGTTCTGAAAATAACTTTTTGATTGGGATTAGTTACCTGTTAACGAATTATTAACTACTAACTAAGCGACGAAATATTATCAAGCGACAATTTTTTTATTTCCGCACACGACCATTCAGTAGGGAGCCGACGACGCGACGCGGCAGATTATTTCGTGATCTTAACCCCGCTTATTGTCACAAAACTATAATACTTAGAGATATGATGTAACAACGTTTTTTGTAGATAATAATAAGTTCTACAATACAACTTTGTATACATCACTTTGTTATATATTCAATAGTTTTCGCAGCATACGCGATTAAAGAAAAATTTTGGGTTCTTTTTTTTTCACCATGGGTTACATTATCGGAGTTTGGTAAGGAATCATATTATTTATGAAAACTAAATATAGCCTATGTCACTCAGGGATAGTGTAGCTTTCGAATGGTGAAAGAATTTTTTAAATCGGTGCAGTAGTTTCAGAGCCTATTCGAGACAAACAAACAAACAAAAAATCAAACCTTTCCTCTTTATAATATTAGTATAGACTAGTGGCCCGCCCCGACAAAATTTTTTATCAAAATCGGTTTAGCCGTTTATTAGGAGTTCAATGACTAACACACGTACAGAAGATTTATATAAGATACATAAGGTTTAACTTTTCGGAACATTAAATTGGTGGTTTCTTCAAAACACCATAAAAACAAAGATTTTTTTTTATGCTAGGTAGATAGATGGCTTCTCCTGACCACATTACGAAACACGAAAAAATCGCTTTACACACTGGCCCAGACCGGAGGGTGGTGACACGCTGCGGCCGAAGCCTCCCACCAGAGACTGTTCTTAGCACCACCCGGAATACAATATATTAAAGTATTATATCGTGAATTTTCCGCTCCAAGCTACTAATAAATAGTTGGCATTCTAATGCATATTACCTTGTACAAAATACGGCTCGGAACCCAGATCCACTCACAGTGCAAAGATCGCCTCACAGATAAACAGCGGAAACCATCCATCAGCCCAGCAATGAGTTGATTGAATTTAAAACCGATTTAAACCCCTTCGAAGATGGCGTTAACTGTGATACACAAATTGTTTATGAGCGAGCTGCTCAAGTTCTCATACAACATTGTTGACTTTCACTTTCCAAGAGTACTTCTCATGGTTTTTATGATCTTCATCTTCCCATCAGAAAAGGTGGTAAGAAGTCTATTCTTGTAAGGGTAAGTGCATGTTGGTTTATCTTAGCGTCGCGCGTCGGTGGAGTGCCGGGTGACGACTACTTGGCGAAATAAGCAACTTCATATTAAATAAGCCTTTATGTTTTTACAAAGTGATAAACCCCCCTTATAGGTTATGTATTCATTATCAATTTCGTAATTAGATGGGACTCAGGGGAAAGAATTGGTAAAGATAAAGATAAAAAACGTTTATTATCTATGTCATCAAACTAAAAGTAAATTAAATATTTTACAGATTTTACAGACCGGACTAATAGTGATTCATAATGACATAAATGGTCACCAATCAGCATATGCTTTGACAGAACTACGTCTTGTCATAGCGCTGGTCTTCCGTGGAATTGCTTATGACTTTAAATATAACTTACCTTGTACCTAATACTACACATAATTATGTACTTGTGTGAGTTTATTATAATTAAGGAATTCGGCAACATAATAATAACATTTCTGATAATAATTCAAAAGTTAAAGTCAAAACGTCAATTTCCCTAGAAGCACAGGGCCATACATGGACAACTTAAAATTAATAACACATTTTTTTTTTACAAAAATTATCAAGGAAATAATATTGTCTTGACAGTTTGCTTAATTTTTTTATACTGAGTTAAGAAGCGAATAGTACAACACAGCTTTATCAGTTTTACAATTTTGTAGCTATTGCAATTTTAAAGTTCTTATAACAAATAATAAAAACAAACTTACGAATTGTTTTTTAAAGAACCTCTCTGATGAACTTAATATAGTTTAACTAAGTTTATTAGATATCAAAATAAATAGCAACTGAAAATAAATAAAAAATAACCTCTTATGATATACCAAACCAAAAATGCAACTTTTCCGCAAAATAACTTGACCGTTCACGATTGCAAAGTAAGTAAGCATTCCCAGCTCTCCCCGGCTAGCATAAACCTATCAATAAGGACAAGATAAAGGGTCAGTCTAACTCACCGGTTGCTAAGTTACTGGGCACTGGGGTCAGCTGGTTTATTACTTGGGACCTATCGAGTATTTGCTTGGAGCTTAACTTGGGTGGTTTGAGCCTTGATGGCTGAAGGGAAGTGGGAAGAAAGCAATAACTCAAAACGTTTCAATCAATTAGCAATTTATTAAAATCCAGAGAAAGTTTTACATAATTAACGCAGTCTTTAGGCCTCTAAACAACCAATTAACTCTTTATTACATAGAAGACAAGAACTTCTTTCTTGTTCTAGGCAACCAAACCGTAAAATACGAAAAAAAATGTGACTAAAACAGGCTAAAAAACAGGCCACCCTCCTGTGCTTTTCTGTACCTACTTTTTTTACACAATTTTAAATTTAATTATAAATATTTGATATGTAATAAGTAACCTAATATAGGCTAAGTTTAGATAAAAGTTGTAATGTCCCATCGGGGCTCAGGGTATATATAAAATTTAACACCTGAATTGCCACATGAAACAATGAATAAATTAATCTGAATAATCGTATGAATATGAATAAACTGTGTGATTGTTTTTATGGCTCAGTACTCAAAGGGTAACAAGACCTTAATACTGAGACTTGTTACCATATTAGTTGCAAAATTAATATGGTAACAAGTCTTAATTATTTTAAGATTAAGCGTTTGGCCAACTCATTGGCATCTGTAGATGGATCTGTCAACCTACATGGCACATTAGAGACTCAAGTGATGCCTGAATCAAAATTAATTGCATAAAGTAACACAAAACACCTTATTCTCATTTAATAACAGATCCGTATCGGTGCTGTTGGAATGCGGGGGCTTCATAAATCGGGTATCGGCTGTCGTTTTTGTGCGGGTTTGAACTCCCACCAGGTACATTCCGGGTCCAGCAGATATCTGTTTATTTGGACTTACTGAGTAAATATTTGATTGGGGATTTCTTTGCGCACTCTCGTACTAAAGAAATGAGTTATTTGGGATCGTCGAATGTAGGAAAGGGCAAAGATTTCTTGTGTAAGAGATCTCGATAAAGGTAAAACAGCACGTGAGGCATGGAATAATAAATTAAGGTATTATGAAAAAATATATTACACATTAATTATGCATTACCCGTATATTAAAATTCAGGATAAGGCTATAAATCAGACCACCAGCTTGTTTATAATAAATCAGTATATTTCTTGATTTTGAACAAATAACGTTCGCTTATCTCTTCGAACTCACGACTTGACACCGTCTCTCAACAGAATGGCTGCCCGTCATAACAATATCAAAATTACAGTTACGTTCCTATAATACGCATAAAAATAAATTTCGAAAAGGTAAAGCTTTTACGACTAATTTAACAAGGTTACCATTGATACTCTTTGTCCATGGTATTACAAAATTCGCTATGATGCAATGGTGAATTGTAGTACAGTTTCTACATTCCAAAAGCATTCCGACTATTAATAGCGATCAAACAAACCCTTCAAGCTTGTAGCTATAGATTTGACATATGTAATTTACTCAGGTATCACATAATTTCGATTAGAATTGTTCTTAAAAATCACATCGTGTAACATGAAGTGATAACCTTTAAATTAAGTTTTAAGTAATTTTGTCGTAGCGCATATATAAATTAGTTGTTACACAAAAGTAGCATTCATCGACTGCCGAATATTCATTGTTACTATATTTCTAAGAAATGTATCCAATTAACAAATGTTTCCACGATCAAGCTCGGATAGGCTCCAACGGGTCGAATTATACAAGATTAGCTTCCTCACGCGAACACAGATATTATCAAATTACTCCATCATGCATGGGCGATTTTATAGTTAAAAGTTAACTATTTACTTATATTAGTTCTTAACTTGATGTTTGACCCTTCTTGGATGGGCATAAACAAATAAGTATGTACAGTCAATAGCAAAACTAGGGGATCAACTAGGTGGTAGCGATTTTTTCGAGTTTCGTAATGTGGCCCGGAGAAGCCTTCTAGGTCTTCATGCTTCATCTTAGACCATAACGTCACTTTACAACAGGTGAGATTGTGGTCAAATAAAAAAAAACAACGTTAATTTGGACATCAACAGTAAGTTTCACAATCAGATTCGAACGATGGCGTCTACGAAAGTTTGCAAAAACTGTGTTGCAGAGCCAACGCCCACCTCCAGATTAGACAGTCCTATGTTTACATTAGATACAAATAAATTATAATAAAGGTGATAGTTAAACAAAAATAAATAAAAATAATCATTTAAAATAAGTACCTACAATATACTACTATGTACTTGATTTAAAACATTAACCTTATGATCTCATCCAGATGAAAGACGTTTCTAAACATCATCTATGTTAAAACAAAATGTCAATTCTAAATTAAGTTCTAAATAGTCAAAAGTGATTAGTGTTAATAACACCGATGTACGAAATATGTGATCACTTACTTACACGTCACTTGTTCCTTTACTTCTAACAAACTACAGTTTATATATATTTTTAAATTACTAATTTCTAAACCGTGTGTGGTCTAGGCGATTGTTGTGATCAAACACGTTACCAAGTGTCAAATATTAGGTCCTTACATATGAAATTGGCGTTTTGTATGGGAGGAACAAAAAGTCGAATATTTTTTAATATAATATATTTAATTAATCAAAGTATGAACCATTATTTTCTATGCACTTTTGCCATCTTATAGGTAGTTCATTGATCCCTTTACTAAAAAAACCAGTCGGACGGGAATCAATAAAATCTTTGAAGGCGATTTGGACTGCCCCATCGGAGTTGAATTTTTTCCCTTGCAAGAAGTTATCCAAATTTCGAAAAAAATGGTAATCTGTTGGAGCAAGGTCCGGGGAGTACGGAGGATGTCTTAGACTTTCCAATTGAAGCTCTTCTAATTTAGTAGCCGTCTGTTGCGCAGTGTGTGGTCTAGCGTTGTCGTGAAGCAGCAGTGGCGTGGAGCGATTGACCAGCCTAGGTTGTTTAGCCGCTAGCTTTTCCATCATGGTTTGCAATTGCTGACAATAGACATCAGCCGTAATAGTCTGGCCAGATTTGAGAAAACTGTAATGAACAATACCGGCACTAGTCCACCAAACGCTTACAAGTAACTTTTTTGGGGTTAATTTTCGCTTGGGGCAGGATTTGGCTGGCTGGCCAGGATCCAACCATTGCGCTGAGCGCTTCCGATTATCGTAAAGAACCCATTTTTCATCACAGGTAATGATTCGGTTTAAAATACCTTCATTATTGTGCCGGTTTAGTAATGTAACGCAGCAGTCGACGCGCGTTTGCCGGTTTGCTTCAGTCAATTCGTGAGGTACCCACCTTTCAAGCTTTTTAATCTTCCCAATTTGCTTCAAGTGAATTAAAACAGTTTTATCACTAACACCGCAGCCTGCAGCTAACTCGGACGTGGTTTGCGATGGATCCGCTTCCACAATAGCCTTCAACTCTTCATTATCAACTTGAGTCTCAGGCCGTCCACGGGGCTTGTTCTGCAAGTCGAAATTTCCAGAACGAAAACGTTGGAACCAAAAACGAACTGTGTTTTCTTTTGCAACACGACCGCCATACACATCATTCACCCTTCGAGTTGTTTCCGCAGCACTAGTGCCACGGCGGAACTCGTACTCGTAAATAATGCGATATTTTAAGTTTTCCATTTTGTAAAATGAGTGACGCAAACAGAAAAAAACAGAAGAAAAAAAACAAATGAATGACGATCATCGAAGCACAAATACATGAGTCTATAGCTGTACAAATTTGAATTTGGAATTCCTTACCAAAGAGGAGAAATTTGTGATTAAAGTGGCCAGTACGAAAAACGCCAATTTCATATGTAAGGACCTAATATCTTGCTAGGAGAACGAGTTTATTGACGTAAAAAATACACAGTGGTCTTAACAGGCCTAATACCCATTAGAACTAGTAGTAACAGTTGTTATAGTGTAATAAATGAATGGTGATATTTAAGTCTATAAAATTAATACAGTTTAGTTTCCTGTTCTCACATGATATCTATTTTTGAGTGCCTCTTACAGGGGCCCAAAATTCTTTCGAACAACACTCCGGGCTACTAAGGGCCTCACCATGTCCGAGGAAAATTAGACAATGGGTAAAATACAAAGCTATTTCGCTCATTCACATGTGACAAAGTAAGATAGCTCTTGGCATAAGTAACCATTGCAATAAATACATTTCATAGTTTACTCGGATTTTGTGAAATAAGCCTGTCAGAAAGATATATTTTCCGCGGTACCTATACTTTCATCTTTCTATGCGCTGATAACTTAAAAATTAAGGTTCCTATGGGTTAAATTATTTTATGATGAAACTTTTTACCTTACTTTCTATCACTTAAGTTTAATTTCGAGGCATAGGAATCTCAGCCCGAACTGCCCGACGATTTATTTCCTAAGATTGTAACAGGGAAAACAAATGTCTCATAACAAAGCGCCGTTAGACAAATTGCAGTACTTAGCCCTCCGGCTGAGAGGTGCCGCTGCTACCGGACAGGCGCCCGCGGCTCGGACACAGCACTTTTACTGATTTACTCCATCGTTTAGAGCTGTAGCGAACCGTATGTATTCGGCACTGAGTAACGGGTACTCCGTCCAGTACCGAGTAACGAATCGTTACTCACGAATACATTTCGTTACTCGCATTTTTCTTATTAGCGTTACGAACACTGTTTCAGTATACGTACCTATAAGTATCGTTGATGCGGTATCGAATTATATCAACACAAATGATGGATTGTGATGTTCTTGTTATAAATATATTAAACACTAGCTGACCCCAGCAAACGTTGTTTTGCAAAATGAAAAATTGATAGTAGCTAATTCTCCAGACCTACTGTATACGCATATAAAATTTGGTAAAAATCGGTAAAGCAGTTTCGGAGGAGTACGGTAACTAACATTGTGACATGAAAATTTTATATACTTTTGATAGATATGATCTTTGACGTTAGGAACACACCTACATTGCTTAGACAACAGTGAGTGCTTGTAATTTAATATGAACTTTATACCATAGCAATAAAGCTCAAATTGACTACGTTTTAGTTACAAATCATTTGTATGGGAAAAAGAAAAGGGCTATTTTTAGGGTTTTTCCAGCAATAATTCTAATTTTTCTCGCCGTAAAAACCATCCTTGAACTTCAACGAACATTTTAAAAAAAGATTTGGCCAAATTGGTCCAGGCGTTGTTGAGTTATGCGCTTACCAACACATTTTGCGATTCATTTTTATATTATAGATAGGATTCATCTTAAGTTTATATTATTACTTGCTTTAACCGCGTAATAAGGGATTTTGTCGCGGTAAAAAGCAGCTTTGTAATTTACTGAGAAAGCAGCTATGTTCGTGCCAAATTTAATCTAAATCGGGCTTCACTCGCAATAATTGATTTTCCCGCGAAAACTGATATTTTACCGCGGTAAAAAGTAGCCTATATGTTATTCTGATGTATAAGCTATATTGTGGTAAAGTTTCATTCAAATCCATTCAGTAGTTTTTACGTGAAAGAGTAACAAACATCCATACATCCATACTTACAAACTTTCGCCTTTATAATAGTAGTAGGATTAAATTGAATTCAGAGTCGTTTTCAAAATAGTATTCCAATGCCTGAATTTCCTTAAAGTTAAACACCATAATATTTTGTAATGTGCACGCGATGCGCTTGCATTTGATACCCCACTTGAGTATATTTGCAGATTTTCGGTTTTCCTTCCCCACTCTCACCCCCATAACTTTTGAACGGCACAACCGATTTTCATTAAACATGTCTAAGAACACGCGCGTCAAACTCACCTTTTATACAAAAAAAATAAATAAATTGAAATCGCTCCATCCGTTCGGGAGCTTTATGTCCCAGACAGACAGACAGACACGTCAAACTTATAACACCCCTCTTTCTTGGTCAGGTGTTAAAAATACGGAAATATTATTAAAAAAATAAGCAGTTGATTATGTAATGGATAGTTAAATAATGTTATCACAAATTCAGAATGATGATGATGACCGCAATGACATACAGTATCTGTACGTGTACGCAATACAATTTCATTCGTTACTCGAACATAATGCGGTATCAAAGTAACGAGTAACGTACCGATACGGAAGTAACGAGTACTAAAAAATGAATGTACTAAATGTAACGAATACATACGGTTACGCTTTTTATCGTTACTTTTACACCTCTACCATCGTTATACATTTTTAATTTAATATAACAACACATGTTGCAGATCTATACAAAGGATTTTTTTTAGTATTAGCGTAGACATCTTCGGCACACCATATTCAATCTAGACTGCTCAACATATTTTTCATAGCTGTAATTGATTTACGTTATATTAACTGTAGCGAATAATAATTACTACATGTTGTACTAGCTGGCTGGAACAGAGAAAACAAATGTCTTATAACTGGGTTGTTAGACAGATTGCAGTAATGAGTTACCAGTTGCCGCTGCTACCAGACTTCCGCCTGCGGCCGGACAGTACACTTATACCGACTTACTCCATCATTATACACCTGAAAATTACTAGAACAACACTTGTTATATTAACTGTAGGTTGTACTAGCTGACTGGAACAGAGAAGACAAATGTCTGTTAACAGGGTTGTTAGACAGACTGCAGTAATGAGTCCCCGGTCAATGGATGCCGCTGCTACCAGACTTGCGCCTGCGGCCCGGACAGTGCACTTTTGCTGAGTAAGTTTCGTTGTAAGAAACTGAAAATTGCTAGATATTAAAGCTCATATTCAATTAACTCCAACGTCTTACAACTGAAAATAACTAGATATTACAGCTCGTGTTCAATTTACTGTAGATATATTATAAAGAGGTACAGTTTCTAAGTTTGAGATGTTGGGAGCTTGTAGCAGGTATACCTATAGTCTTTTGCCCGATTCAGATTTAGATTCAGATTCGGATTTATTTATTTCACCTTATTATAACAATGGTTGCTATACTAGGTAAGTCATTTTGTACATTATTTCTTAGTTAAATTATTATCCATAAATAAATTACAAAAAATCATATGTCAATTAATTAAATATATTTTCCAAATAAATGCAAGGTATTTTATAATTGTTTTAGGTCAGAAGATGTGCGAATAATCCGGACATATTTAAATGATTGTCTATGGAAAATATCCAGTTTCTACATGTATGCGTATACTACCCAAAGATAATGCCAAAATATATATTTAAAAAATAATGATAAATTTAAATCAATCGATCATTTTTTGGAACAAAAGAAAATATTACATGTTAACGCAGTTTTTAGGACATTCGTTATTTGATATTCAATAGGTATTTGTTTCCAAAATGAATTTAACAAATCCTTTGCACTTCATAAAATACCAGGGCTGCATAATTTTGAGGAGCTTATTAACCTTGGCATTTTCGCGTTTTGCTCCGGGACTGAAGTAATGAGCTGGGCAAGGCTGATTGATGGGGCAGCGCCGCCGGACTGCGCCGCCGGGAATGCAGGCCTAATCTATCTCTCGCGGAAGCCCTGCGGCTTCCGCGAGAGATAGATTCGGTACATCAAGTTTCAGATACAGATAACCTTTGCCTACAGAGGAACTTTATTATAAAAAGCCAGGTGTTTCAAGATACTAAATCATTTATTTCCATTGTTTGGTTTTACAAATGTTTCACGTTTTGCTCCGGGACCGAAGTAATGAACGGGGCTGCGCAGCTGATTGATGGGGCCGAGCTACCGGTCTGCGCCTCCGGGAATTCAGGGCTGCGGTTTCCGCGAGAGATACACATCTAGAATAAAGAAAATCTTTACCTACAGGGTATTTAAAAAATCTTGTTATTTCGCGCTTTGTTCTAGGATTTAAGTAATGAACTGGGCAGAGGTTGTTTATTGGAGCCGCGCTAAACTGATTTTGATGTTTTTTTCATCTCTCTTTCCGTAAAGCTTCTTACTAGGTTTCTTAACCACTTGAACTGACTCATTTCTGACTTTATTTTACACTAAATAGAAGGTACCTACCATAAAATGATAGTGACATTTAACAGAAAGAAATTACTGTATATTCTACCGATGATATACTTTAATTAGTGTAAGAACGGTTTAAATATTTTCCTAAACAATAACTTTATTATTGTAAACTTTTCTATAAATTACAAAAATAATTTTATAAATTGTATACTCAGCTTATTTCGAAGATCTTTGATTCCATTTTGATTCATCCCTTTTAATAAAAAATCTCAGCTCTCTATTATAATATGGTATGCAGGAAATTAATTAAATAGACTTCACTGCTACAGGTACTGCAAATACTGGGGTGTAGTCCCGTTTCTCAGCCTGTTGACCGAACAGCCCGAATGGCTTCAACGTGAATTCCACTATAAAATAAAATCAATTTCTGTATACGCGCATTCTTTAACATCAGCATAATTTCGCACCCAAAGCGAGATCATAATCACCATCTCAGATGATAATCTGCCTCGAAATTACCAAAACCACATCAATTTTATCACAATGTAGGTACCTAATTTAATGGCTGGAGGGCGAAGTTTTTGGGCCTTTTGATTTGGGTCCCGTTTTTTATATTTTTGGGTAAAGTTACAGAGCTACCTTGATCATGTTTCTGGTCGTATATTGTGTATATTTTATTATGCTTAACATCGATTTATTATTTATTTATGAGGTTTCAGGCGATGATATTAGACTGCAATGTGAAATATGAAAGCTGGGTTGCTGTTCTATTCGCTTCTCAACTCAGTGTAAAAAATTGTAGCGAACTGTCAAGCCAATGTTATTTCGCTGATAATTTTTAGTTAGAAAATTTCCCTGTGCTTGCTTCTAAGGAAATAAACGTACTGACGATTAAGAAAAAAACATGTAAATGATTAAAATGAGCCATTTTATTGTTAACATTAAATATCAACACAATATTCTAAGGTGATATCGGCAGTATTTGTTTTATGGCGGATATATCTATCTCTGCTTGTCCTCAATCTCACCCAATGGTTTTTTTTATTCAAATTCACTAAAAAACAATGAGATTAGTCACGTTTTTGTACTGCAAGCAGAACTTCGCCCACCGCACCACAAAGGAAGTCAAAAAAAATCTTATATATAAAATTTCCGTGTCACAATTTTACTTACCGTTACTCCTCCGAAACGGCTTTACCGATTTTTACCAAATTTTATATGCGTATTGAGTAGGTCTGTGAATCGGCTACTATCTATTTTTCATTTTGTAAAACAACGTTTGCTGGGGTCAGCAAGCATATGTATATAAAAAAAGAATAAAATAATAATAATAATGTTATTAAACACTATATCAAATCGTATATATAAAATTCCAAGTTTACAGAGTAGTTTACGTAATTGCATTTAGTAACCTGAAATTGTTAGTGTTAGATACTGGTTCCACGACTGGTAGGTACCTATTTATCCATTTAGTACGCTGATTTCCTCATTAAACTTCGTAGTGGCTGCAAGAATGCTCTCCGAGTAACATTATTAAAGACTACTTAGTTTGTGATTATTTAATATGAAACGAGTTATGCGTAAGTGACTTTACACAAAATATAAGCCAACTGCAAATTTACTTTATCTTATATATAAAATTCACAATGTTCGTTTCCGTACTACTTCTCTTCCGATTCTCATTAAATTTTGTGAGCATATTGAGTAGTTCTGAGAATCGGCCAACATCTATTTATCATTTTGCAAAACAACAAGATACAAAATCATTTATTTCCATTGTATGGTTTTACAAAACTTAGAAACGTTAAAATAAATTACAAAAAAAATAATTAAGAGTTAAATTACTTAAAAATAAGTAGGAAATAAATTTATGGTATCTGGTCGCTTCTCTTTTTTTACACTAGAGCAAGGAAGCGATTAGAAATGTATTGATACTTTACAATCATCATTATAACCGGACCACCGCCCACCGCGCCACTGAGGCAGTCAAAATGAAATGAATTTGGTACAAGGATTTTCAATGGCTGAGAAATGACAAAGAATCCTTTTTATCAAGAGAAAATATTGCATCTATTATACAAGGTGTTCCGCAAGACACTAAAATTTAGTACACATAATGTAGAGCCTGAAAACGTCATATGGTATTTTTTCGCGGGAAAATCTATACTAATAAGTATTATTAATCAGAAAAGTGAGTAAGTTTTGAATAATTATAATTTGAAAAATTATTTCAGCGCGTAGCGTTTAGATGGCCCATAAAATATAGTCTTACATACACTTCGTAACTTTTAGTCAGTGCGTACAAAGTCCTCAAAATAACTCATTGTCTTCCACATAGGTTATTGATAGAGGGCGTGTGAGGAAGCAGGGCCCACATGGCCGATGGCCCGTGGTGGAGACAATGCGACCCCGGCCAATGTCAGGCTCCAATGCGCCCCGTTTCACTCTTCGAATGCAGTGTTCATCGGTAATGGTGCAATCGTTGACTTTGGCCGGTCATGGATTGTCTAGTGCGGGGGCATCAAGGAATAGCTGGCGCTGTCGATCTGATCTAAATCACGCACAAACTAGTGAGGGAGGAATGTAGGCGACGCGTAGTGTTTCATAGTTTTAAGTTTTAATTTGATTTTTATTTCTTTAGTTTATGTTAAGAAACAAACCTTATTTTTTATCTGTAATTTAAAAACATAGGTAAATAAAGATATATGCTGTGGCGCGCGGGGCGACGATCGGTGAGGTACGCGGAGAATAGAATAGAATAGAACATTTTTTATAGCACACATCATCATCACCCTATTAACGTTCCCACTGCTGGGACACAGGGTCTTCTCCCTTGACGAGAGAGATTAGGCCTTAATTCACCACGCTGGCCAAGTGCGGGTTGGTGAATGTCACATGTCCTTCAAACTCTTTTAAAGTTCTCAGAACATGCCAGTTTCCTCACGATGTTTGCCTTCACCGTTAAAGCACGTG
Source organism: Gymnoscelis rufifasciata (assembly GCA_929108375.1). NCBI lineage: Eukaryota > Metazoa > Arthropoda > Insecta > Lepidoptera > Geometridae > Gymnoscelis > Gymnoscelis rufifasciata. Next base: position 444,129 of record OV815302.1, on the reverse strand, counting down.
TTTAAAGCGCACATAAATTTCTCAAGAAGAAAAATCCAGAGGTGCGTGGCGGGGTTTGAACCCACGACCTTCGGATTGAAAGTCGAGTGTCCTCCCACTTAGCCAACACGGCAGTGTCCTCCCACTTAGCCAACACGGCACACATAAATACTAAATTATGAATATAAGGTAACTTGCGTAATGGGCGGTCTAATTGCCTATAGCAATTTCTTACAGACTACCTTTGTATGGAAAGAATATAAATTAGGGAGGTTGTGGACAGCGGCGGTTAACAAAATAAAACATACTAAATTTACTAAAATAAAATCTTAATCTAACTAATATTAATCCTACAACTACTATTGCCAATACTAAAAATGAAGAGTGCTTGAACGGTAAGCTTGACTGCTTCAGTGGCGCGGTGGGCGAGCGTCCTTGTATGTTCTACAAGTACGATCTCCTTGGTCTAGGTGTTTAATATGTATAATAAAAAATATCTATATATGTATGACTATTATATTAAGTGTATCAGATATCTAGTACCCGTAAAACAAGCTTAGAGCTTACCACGGGGCTAGATGTTGTTGTGTGAAATGTCTGGAAATATTTATTTAAACTATTAAGGTATTAAGGTAAAAGGGTTAAGAGAGCGTTTCTTATATCAGCAGGCAGTAGGTTCCACAACAGAACAGCTTGCACTGTAACGGGGTGTGTCGTTAATAATTAAACATTATCTTAAATAACAAGGGAAATGAAGGTTTAAATAGATTCATTTCCTTAAACAAAACTGAAACTAGAATCATAGTTTATCTACCACTAGAACATAAAACAAATACACGTGCTTTAACGGTGTTCTGAATACTTTGTAGAGTTTGAATGTCATGTGAGATTTACCAACCCCCACTTGGCCAGCGTGGTGAATTAAGGCCTAATCTCTCTCGTCAAGGGAGAAGTCCCTGTGTCCCAGCAGTGGGAACGTTAATAAGGATGCTTGTGTGAGAAAAATAAAGTACCTTATAACAATTCCACTATTTTCTTTACATTTAAACTATTCTTCGTTCGGTATCTTTTCTCGTAATTTCATATTTACGTCTTATTTAAGCGTGTCCACTCGAAGCCTGGAAGCCGCGTCTAGCACGTACAATTCCAAAGCATAGGCAAGATTAAATGAAATAAAGTCGCTAGCTGCCGCCGTGTCCTGCCTGAGTTATGGCTGCCCGTAAATGCCTTGTTTCCTATTAAGGCCCTGATAGGCATTTTGGAATGCAAATAGGTCGGCCCAAGCTCAAGGTTGGGCTGCTGTTTCTTGATAAGCTTATAATTAAAATTTAAAATTCTAGATGAGAGATCCATTAAATCCTAGGGCTCCTTTGGCTTAGTCAGATGAAGTTAAAATACCTCTATATTATATAAAATATATTTAAAGTCTTAAATAAAGTAAGAATAGCTCAAATAAATAAGTTTGTCTTGAAACTACAATTTTTCACTTTGTCAAAATTTTAAAATATTTAGGTATTTATCTATTTCCAAAACTTTCAACTATTATGACAGGTTTTATCTAATACAGCAGTGTGCTTATTTACATTTATGTTATTAAATGTATTTTATACATTTTTGCATAATTTATTCATGATGATCCTAGTAAATTCGTTCAGGGTACAATTAAATATAACAAATTCTCGATATGAGGTTAATAGTCAAAGGTGTTTACCGTATGAAGTTATTAAGGTTGTGATATTATTATAATAGGTATGTTTTTAATATCGACACATAATGAATGTAACATTAAGAAAATCTTTGTCAGTCAGTCTGTCCGTGTTTTCTGGCTTTTGTCTGAAACTTCTGGGCCTATTTTGACAGGATCTAGTCACAAAGACAACAAAATCCAGACATTCAGCTATACACTTACGGCCGGCTCTAACGATAAGGTTCTGATAAAAACCCCAAAAGAGCGTAAACTCGATGTCGTTTTATATCTAACGGAAATTCTGTTGCCACGTTCCAGTTTCTAAATTAATTTCCATGAAATCCTATAAATATGTATATTCAAAATATATTTCAAGTAGGAATAAAATAAACCAAAAATTACCTTAAATCTAGTCAAATAATCTGATAAATGAAAATAAAATTGTCTTCAACTACGCCTTTCTATTTTGAACACTACGTTGAGAAGCGTTAAAAACAACAAAGCTGTTTCAATTTGTCCATAAATTTCTTAGGAAGAATACAAATTTAATATTCTAAAGTTGTGCAGAAAAATTAAGACGAAGTTACGTACCTTGCGGAGAGATGTGGGATTCGAACCCGCGCCTCCCCACGTCTTCCGCGCGTCTTCGAGTCCCGCATCTCGCTCTGGCAAGCTACGTTACTTCGCCTTAATTTTTTTTGCACAAACTTGGAATATTTATTTCAACCTTTAAGTGGGGTTTATCACTTTGAAAATAAATCTAAATTTAAAATTTAAGAAAAACCCCCGATTCCAGTGCCATAATTTCCTTAAACGTAAAACAACAATATTATGTAATGTGGACGCGATGCGATTTCATTTGATACCCCGCACTAGTATATTTGCAGATTTTCGGTTTTCCTTCCCCACTCTCACCCCCATAACTTTTAAACAGCACAACCGATTTTCATGAAACATGTCTAAGAACACTCGCGCCAGACTCACCTTTCATACAAAAAAAACTAAATTGAAATCGCTCCATCCGTTCGGTGCCACAGACAGACAGACAGACAGACACGTCAAACTTATAACACCCCTCTTTTTTGGTCGGGGGTTAAAAAACAAAAAAGAATACAAGTTTACATAAATAAAAAAAAATTGCTAAATTTTGTTTTTATTATTATTTGGTACCTGTTAGGATATAATTTACAATACTTCTTTCTGAACGTCTTGAGTTGTGCTATATCTATATCCTATTTCAAGGTTATGCATTCATCACCGGAGACCCTGTATATTGAAATATAGCTATTATATACATCATAGTTATCAAACTTAGCTGTCAAACGTAAAACCTGAGAGCAATTCGCACACACGGTCGGCAACATTCCGCCGCCTAGCGGGACTATCGCAGCTTATAATTATATACACCGTGGACAGGACAGTTCTAGGAGGCAGGGGACAGCCGTGCCCGTCCCCCTGGCCTGGGGGGCAGGAAAGGGTTACAATTCCGGAAAATATTTTCTTGTTGTCTTTTGAAATATTTTGATGGATCTTTGATTGCACGTTGAAGATATTATGTAATATTACAGAAAAATTTTAAAGGTATGGATTTCAATAGTAGGGTAGTTAGTGTTTTTTTTGTTGTTTTAAATTGTTTTGCATATTTTTATGTACTTAATGTAAAGTTGATCTTTAAAAATATGAGGTTTGATTTTATTAGGATTGATTTTATTACGCCAGGATTGGCAAAACATGTAGAACACTTTTTTTAAACTTACTACCATGTATACACTCATGTTTTATGCAAATAAATTATTCTTATTCTTATTCTTATTAGGCACTTACTTCATACTCGTAATACATTGCTCATGCAACACTCCATTACCTAAAACCTATCCGTGTCCAAACTTAAAGTTTTTTTGAGTAAAAGTTTCTAAAGTTACAAACAGATTAAAATACACGTCGAATTGAGAAACAGCCTCTACTTTTATTTGGTAAATCGCTGAGATTTTCGAGATCGTTGTCACAAAAGAAACCTTACCTTACCTCACACTTTTCTTCAGTCAAAGTCAAAACGTTTATTTCTTTAGAAGCACAGGGCACGGATATAATTATCAACATTGTAACATTCTAAGTGTATCGTAAGGAAAGCCGATTCAGATCTAGAAATGCCGAAAATATCGTACCGTATAATTTTACAGTTCCATCCACATGCACACCACATGCACAAGCATTTATCAGCAATATCTACCTAACAGTGAATGCACAAGGGTACCATTGTCCAGCCACACGTGTTGGAACTGCTCAATGAGGACTGTTCTGTCCACTTTAGAATATAACAACCATTCTAATATCAGCTCCAACTCTGAGGCTACAAGAGTTGATTTCCCGTGAATCTATTTTGGAGATATCTAAGTTTGAATTGAGGAACTGGTCAATGGAGACTGTTGGCTAGGGATTATACACGATATGGTATAAGGTCGAGTGTGACCGAGCCGTGGTTTCATGAATCGCGTATTTGATGGAAACGTTGTTGTATTCAGGATCTAACGGTTTCACCCTTCTGTATCATATTGAATAGGTTCAGGAGATACTTTGAGGTGCCAAGTCTTTCAGTTGTTTGAAGTAGGCCTTTTGAGTTACCCCTTTTATCTGCTGAGGATGCACTGACTAAGTGTTATACCGGCAGCTTTGACCGAACCGTCCGACCATCTCGCTGGACAACCATTATTTACGGCAATGACGTATTAGATTTAAGCGTGATGAAGTGTGTAAAAATGTTTCGATTATGACTCTGACCGATATACGTTGGTATTGCATTAAGGATGCAAGCGGTTTTCTGTTGATTCTAGATCTACCATCTCCCTGGGAAATATCTGGGCATTGTGACAATGATCCTTAGTGTATTTACGTAAACAAATGTCTGGACTTTACGTATGGTGTTGTTGCAGTGAGGATGCGTGCCCGGCGCTGGCGGAGGCGGCCCCGCTGAGCGGCGCGGGGGGCGGGGGCAGGGGCGGGGGCGGGAGCGAGGAGCGGGGCTGCGCGTGCGCCGCCTGGGCGCCGCGCCGGCAGCCCGCGCCGCACGAGATACTGCGCCCCAAGCCTAGGAGGTAACTCATCCTCCACTGACTTTTTTAGCCCACCGCTGGGCTTAGGACTCCAAGAGCTCCTGCCATCCACCACGGTCCTGTAATAACCACTTCCTTTAACGACCAGCGACGCCTCACGTACTATATCGTCGACCCTTCTCGCTGCGGGACATTAGAAGCTTCGTTTGCCGATTCTCGGCCCCCAGTCGGGCAATATGTATCGCCTAGCTCCTTTTGAGTTAATTGGTCCAAATAAAGGCTAGACTAGCTGATGGGAGGAGCCGCCAGGAATGCAGGCATCCACCCCTGGACTCCATTATAGTATTACTGCAGCATTACCGTACTCGGCACTCTTGGCAGGTGGGGCGAAAGTTGCCCCTCTGCTTCTAAATCTTCTTAAACAAAATCTCTCTTCAGCCATAAAATTACCACTGTTTGACTTGAGCCACCTTTATAGACAAACCATACTAGCTACTTTCCTTAATTATCAAAAAATCCTTATAACAATCCCACTGCGATAATGTGTAATCATAATGGCGATTCATCATTTACAATGTGAAACGACAAACAATGAACAAGTGAAGTTCAATGAAGCTTCACTTTCACCGGTCCCACCGCTGCGGAGTGGGAGTGGGACTGGGAACAGTACTGTACCTGTTACAGTCTTTATGCAATGAAAGTGCCGTTTGTTTCGCAATTTCACAATTTATTACGGCTTTTAATGTTATGTTATGTAACGTGGCACCTGATATTTTGCTTCGAATTTTATGTTTTCTTTGTTAATTAAAATGTTAACATTACTAACAAAAGGAGTCTGTCTCCCCTTTTATCCGACTGTGAAAGAAGGAGGGTTATGTTTTTCCACAGTATGTTTGTATATTATACTAGCGGCCTGCCCCGGCTTCGCACGGGTATTTATTCACAATTGTTTTTACACGTTCCTTGGACTTTTACGAACATTAGAAAAGGAATTGGTCAATTTGATCCGGGCATTGTTGAGATATGCGCTCACCAACATATTTTGCGATTCATTTTTATATTAAAGAAGATGAATGTAAAAATTTTTGCACACTTTGCCTTTCTCACCTTTCAAGCTCAAATTCATTAACCCGTTTAGTATACTGAACAAGTTAAACATTTTTAATGTGGCACCAAATCAAATTTTTATAATCAGGAGTGCTAGGTAAAGTGTTTAACAGTATATGTGTGTATGTATGTATGTTCCATTTATCCACTATACAGACCAAACGCCTGGTCACATTTCTATGATTCACTTGTCAATCGATTCCTCTTAGCACGGCGAGTGTCACATGACGTTAGTGCAAATTCAACATGTAATCCACATTTAAATTTTTTCTGCATAAAATTTAAAAATAGTTTAACCTGCAAAGTGAGGTTTATCACTTATTAAAAATCATTAAAATGTAACACGCCGTCGCCATTTTGTATAAATAAAAAAAATAAGTCAACAAAATATTATGTCTTATGGGGTATCGTTGAATTCGTTGAATAGGTATTTCAAATCATTGATAGTTTCCTGTCCAAATTTTTCGATTTGACTGATCGTTTAGGATATAATACGTCGATTTAAAGTTGGGTTTCCTACGATTATCACTTAGTAAATAAGGCTTATAGACTGTAAAAATTCCCAGAAAACTAAAGTTAAAGGCGGGTTATATTTTCCTTAATTTCAGCGTGTTTTGACCAACGACTAGCAGCGGCTAACCCATTTCAAAATTAGTTAGCATTATGGAATAATAATATAATTTGTTCATAGTTCGCTGTAATAAGGGGTTGGCCTTACAATTTGACTACTTTTGATTTTTTGTCGAGAGCTAAAAGTAACTAGGTACTTAATACGTTATTTATTTATTTGATTTATTGCTTGAAATATGGTTAGCATAGGTGTCAGGTTATTTATACAGTTCTACATACTTCGTCATTGTCATTCGGATTTGACATGCAATGTCAATTATAATAAAATAAAAAAAAAATAATAATATAAATAATAGAATGTCAAATATTTATGCGTACCTATTTACGGGCCGCAGGAAGTTTGAATAACGATGATACAACTAGGGCTATTAAAACGCCGCTCGATAAGTGAAAATGCTCCACATTTTCAGCTTCGAGATGATATGAAATGCTAATAAATAATAAAGCCTTTATTCAAATACTTAAAAACTAAGTTTACATAAGAAACAATTTTTTTTCAAGATGACATAATAATACATAGTGTCAAATTATGTGGTCATTAAGAGTAATAAAGCCAGCGGTTTATTTTGTATCACCGAGTGACACCGAGGAATTAAAACATACTTCAGTTAGTTAGTGGGTACCCACCCGGCCTGTACCAATCAGGAAACAGAACCTGTTTCAATTTATTTAATCACAATTTATAATAATCATATATTAAATCATCATCATCCTCATTTCGACCATGGAATGTCCACCGCGGGATTAAAATAATGAATTGTGAATCGCTAGGCTATTTGTACTTAGTTAAAAAACATAAGTAAGAACATCTTAGTTTTTCACTGCGCAGCTGCGTTTTGCACCGTTTGTGTAATATTATGGTGTAATATATTATGTTTTATCTAGATATCTAAAGTTATATGTTTTTTTTTACATTCTATCGACGAATTTCCTAAGCTTGTTCGTTAAGCGGACTAGATACGATCAAAGCTATTTCCTTTCTGGACCGCTATATGCATGTTCTTTCGCTATATGCATGTTAAGTCAAGACTGTAAGCGTGGTTGCAGGAATGCTTACTTTTGATTAAGAATAGTGTCCCAAGATACCAACTAAACTACCACCTGACCGTATCAGTGCATTTTAAAATAAGTCAAGTGAGACAGCTTCAGGATCTCGCACGATTGATCTCATGTATCATCATATCATGCCCCAATTCAAGGTCAATGATGTGCATAACTAATCTCCGTACACCGACGCCAATCGTTGGAACATCGCATCAGCGACGCTTCAAGATTCGGGCTTACTCTCAGACTATAATCAAAATTCAATGCCCAATAAATCGTGAAAAGTGCAACTGCACCGCACCGCAATTATAACTTTGATATTACTCGAGTGATTCACTAATAGCCCCAGAGTGCAACTCTATATTTAGCTACAACTTATGGTTTCGTTCACCTCGCGGATAAACGTTTGAAGTTCCACTGCGAGCGTATCTGGATATTAAAATTTTACGAGAATAGGAACCCATTACAGTTACCCGATAATGCGTATTGATATCTGCAACTTGCCGATCTCGTGACCTTTCGAGTGCGCCGCGAACGGTATCATAATCCGTGGAGAACACGCGTGCCGTCGTAGCGGGGTAACAATGATTGGTGGTAACGGGCCGGCGCGGCGGCGGGCTCAGTGCGGCCGGCACCTCGGCTCAGTCATGCTGTGCCCGGCGCGGTGCTCGTGCTTCCTCTGCCGCGAGCTGCAATCCTGCCGCGCTGCTGATGCAAGGAAACCCCCCAACAAAATGTGCGACAACTTCATACTCAAGAAGTCAGAGGCCTGGGAGCCTATGAAGTTCATCCGCGGCGCCGCGCGGCTGTCAGTGCGCCACTGGCAGGCCCGCGAGCCGCTCAACTCCAGCAAGCCTCGGATTAACCCTCACAAGTCCACCAGCTGTGAGCAGCTGTACCCGCATCCTTCCGAAAAGGACGAGGGCCCCTTCGCGATGCGACGCGCCCCCAGCACAGATAGAATGAAACCTTCGGAGAGCAAACCCTTGTTTAACAAACTTCTCGGGAACTCAAGGAGCAAGAAAGTCTCCGAATCCGAATCCAAGGTTCGGCGTAGTGTTCTCAATTTCTCTAAGAAAAACGATGTATCTAGCTCCAAAAATATTCATGAAAAATACATCCCTTTGCCTCAATCTCCTTCTGAGCATATTTATAATGAGCCGAAGCCCTGGAGCTCCCAGTTTGACGATTGCTGTCGCCCCCCGGTATATCAAAGTGTCGAGAAGAAGAGAGACGATGGCAAGCCGTCATCAAGTGATAAGAAGCCGCTCAACAATCGACTTCCTTGTTACGAGGAACTAACACAACGACTTTCACAGGAAAAGAGTAAGAAAGTTAATCTAGCACATAATGAAAGCGGCTTTGCTAATAAAATAACACAGAATAATAACAAGGTAGTTATATACTTTGGTGACTCGATTATTCGTAAACATAATGAGCAGAAGAAGGAAGAAAGCAAGCAGCTTACTGATGCGGCAGAAAAGGAAGAGGCGATCTACGTAAACAGACTTTTAGAACAATCGGACGATTTAGGGATTAGAAGTAACGTCGACAAGGGTGGAGGGATCACCATTCCCGAAGTCCAAATCACGGAGGCTGTTTATACAGAGATCAAACCAGATGTAGTAGACAAAGTTACTATAAACGATGCGACGTATAAAAAGGATTTGATTGGAACAGTGAGTTCCGACGGATTCTTGGTGGTAGAGTTTGAGGGGAACTTTGAGAAGGCTCGTCAGTTGGTAGATCTGGTGCATGGAACCAGTGGCGTGGACCATCATGAGGCGAAACTGCTGGACGAAGATGAGCATTGTGATTGGAGCTTCATCCAGGATTGGAGAAAGAGGTAAGGTTGCAATTAATAAATTTAATAAATGCGAATCAAGAAGCAAGCCCGGCTTCAACGGACCGAACTTAGTGATAGCTGCGTCCCGTTTTCTTTTACCAATAACTTAATCGTGGGATCGCCCTAGTTATTTTAACGGTCAGTTTTATTGATAACGGACATAGATCCTTTATCTGGCAAGAATTCTCCATCACCAACACTATAAGTTATTTCCTTATTGTAAAGATTAAATTGTTTCTGTTTTTTGGTTGACCTGAATCTCATGGGTGTCTCGCCGGAACACTCATAACATAACAGATGGCTGTGAGCTTTAGACGTAATTGTAGATTGTTGCGTTGGAACAATGTGTAACGTTATATCACTTTTTTGTGTGATTTTTACCGCCATGTAATTGGCATGCTGATTTAAATTACTTTGTTAATTGGTTCAGACAATTTAACGTAATTTTTACAGTAAATTGCATGAAATATAATATAGTTGTAAATAAATACAGATTATATAAATATACAAATGAATTTACCAAGCCAACCAAACAATCCACCTAAAATTTGAGTACGGGGCAGTGGTCCAACTGCTATATTTGGACTACGGCTTTGATTTACTTATAATTCATTAACCAGTAGATCGATCCATTTGAAATTATATGGGACCGAATTAAAGGCAATAACAAACTATGAATATAAAAATAATCACCAAAATTTGATCATGAACGACTTAACTATCCGCTAACATATAAAACTTACACGTTCAAACTAAGAAATCGTCCTATTCTTGCTACAAACACAATAAAGCTAATATCCCATTATCTTAATATAGGTAGATAACTATTTGTTTACTATTTCTATAATCTCTGTCTCAACAAATTCGATACTCCTCAATCTAAGAAAGCCATTTGCATCATGCCGATTAATTATATGAGCGTTTTGCGTATATCCGGGAAGACATTCGCGCTAATTGCATGGCAATCCTCCGATAACAATCTGGTGTCGTCGACCTGAGCTTCTGGTACCTGAAGCTGCTGATAACATCAACTACATCCGAACTGAAGCCATTTCCAACCTTATCGCTTTGGTTTACGTAAGTTGTGTGTAAATTCTTGGGAAGTAGTTGAATGGGCGTTTTTGCGCTTTGTTCCCTGGGAAGTTACTGTTACTTCCAAATTATAGCTTAAGTCTTCCGATGCAATTAATGAGATTTGATAATAGTTGAATAAGGTTTTTTGCTGACATAGATTGCCCATTTCCTAGTATATCTAAAAGATGTACCGAGATAGGAATCCGTAGACAACGAGCTTAATTTTTTATGTTGTAAGAGCCTGTTTCACCATTTTCGAGTAAATTTAGACAATGGTTAAAATATAAAAGCTATTTCGCTCTGTTACATTATGACAAAGTGAGTTAGCTCTAGACTTATCTAGCCATTGACACGTGTTATTGACATCAATAACCAGTACCTAGTTTACTCGGATTTTGTGAAATAAGCCCGTATAATTATGATAGTCCATGAGCAAGTTTGGAAATATGCAATTTAAAGAATAGTCGTTTATTTAATTAAAACGTGGTTTAAACTTCGATGGGTTCGACTCCCGGATCAGATTTTGTACGATCTATTTTTTTTGTGCTGGATAAGCCTTCATTTGACCACAATCTCACGTGATGTAAAGTGACGATGTGGTCTAAGATGGTACATGAAGGCCTAGAAGGTAGATAGATGGCTTCTCCGGGCCACATTACGAAACACAAAAAAAATCGCTTCACGCACTGGCCCAGCCCGGAAGGTGACAAGCCGCGGCCGAAGCCTACCACCAGAGACTGTTCTTAGCACCACCTGGAGGTCACGCGTATAAGGGTTCAGAGGGTTATCACTTACGGACGTGAACAGACAAAACCTCCCAAAACACAAAATACAATTTCTGGTTTTGGGTCTGGGTGTTTTCTATGTATGTATTTAAAAAATTGTATATAATATATCAGTCACCTAACACCCATAGGACAAGCTCTGCGTAGTTTGGGGTTAGGTGATGATGTGTATTTTGTCCGGAAATATTTTTTTATTATTTATTTAACTTACCCGATATATGTTTTAGACGTCCTAAAGAAAACAACTTATAACAAGTCGGAAATCTAATAATGTTAAATCTACCACGATTTGACTACGGTTAACTTAATCATAATATTGTTAAAAACCATGATAATTTAAAAAGGTATAAGTTACGTAATGTTTTGAGTCTTGATCTCAGCGCAGAAGGTAATTATAATTATCTTCACTTTCTAAGCATTTCTTTCTGTTGCCAAGTTATTCAATTTATTATCACTTTTCGTCGGTGAAATAAACCCTATGCTTGATACTTTAATAAAATATATTAATAATAATAATAAATTATTCTCCATTCAGTTGATAAATACAAAACATTTTCTTGTTTCGGATTTTGATGATAATTTTTGCATAAATACCGTTGCTTAGTAAGAATCAATCGCATTTCAAATTCCTTTGAATCGCCTCAATATTTCTCGAATTATCTTCAACCATGCCTTATTTGTATTCTTCAAGGGGCGATTATTCCAACATCAATTAAAAAGAACAAACCAATAAAGGGTATGATGGTGGATTAAAAATTTCACTTACCCGTGAAATATTGGTGTGCGACGTCAGACAACTTTAATCACGTTGGAAAAATTGGCTTTGTCGGCAAAATAACTGCAAAATTTTACTTTAATAAATTACAATTTTAATATCTTAATGAAGAGTACTGTAAATCTGACAAGGCCGATTATTCCACCTTATACAAAAATGAATCTTCTATTACAACGACAAAGGTCACTTTCGAACAGCAAGTTTTAGTTTAATGTTACGCACATTCACATTGTGCTGTGCGCGAGCACGCGACTGTGAAATCATCATCTGCTTGCAAACACTCAAACTGGGATCAAATGATGATTTGTATTTTATCAGGCTGTTGTAACTTATGTCCTTGACCCCTAGGTAATCAATATTTAAATAATTTTGATGATTAGATTTTGAATTTGATGATCTTTCATCAAATGAATATTAATTACAGCAATTATCTTTATTTGATGAGCCCGCTAACTAGCTGACACCTGGGAGCGATTAGACAGTTGACTTTAATTTTTTTTTATTAATATGGTTTTTAACAATATTGTGACTTAAAACTTGGTTTTTGAGTTTTCCGATATTTCGACGCTATTGCAAGCCGTCAAATCATGGTATGTACCCGTTTTAAGTCATAATATAGTTAACTTTCAGTTCTCTGAAATTAAAGAGCAATTTCTTAAAGTTGATAACAAATGATGCTATATCTCCGTGTAATAAAAAGTCTTCTAGTTAAAATGCCTATCCAGTGACGCAGTCGCCATGGCCGAGATCGGCTAGGAGGATATTATTATTATATTATTATTATATCTCCGTGTAAATAAATAAAACATATATATAAAAATGAATCGCAAAATGTGTTGCTAAGCGCATAACTCAACAACGCCTGGACCAATTTGGCCAATTTTTTAAATATTCGTTGGAGTTCAAGGATGGTTTTTACGGCGAGAAAAATTAGAACAAATACCGGGAAAACTTATTTGAATAATTACCCGCGCGAAGCCGGGGCGGGCCGCTTGTTAATTAATAAATAAGTACTGGTAATTTTAACAAATAAGCTATATCAAGCGCCAATGGATGTGGTATTATCTCTGTGGATAACATAATAAGAGGATTCAAATGCCATAAACCAATTACCGGAAGCGCGTTTATGTCTTTTCTATGAAGATATAATTCACTTAAGTGACCGAATTCGAACTCTACTTATAAACTCTAGGCTCGAAGTTCGAATTCGAACTATATATATATAAATAAAATAAAATAAATTTTTGTCCGTGTGATAGCCCGTCCAAAAATACAGGATACCTATTTTTCGCTTTATCAATTTAATAGAAAGTGCCATGATATATAGAGCATCGAAGTTCCAAAGTGGGGGCTTTTGGCGTATAGATTTAGTACAAATCGCAGTCACGCGAAACTTCAATGCACTGTATCGTCTTGATTTTTCGTTCAGCAAGAAAAATAAAATAATAATAATAATAATAAATAAGGTACTATCTATATATTATCGATATTTTATAATCTAATTGACGGACTAATTATCAAACAGGAACAGTTTGAAAACTAGCGTAAGTCTCAGCATAATGCCACTCCAATCCCTTGGGGTGCGTAGTGGCATTAAACTACGGTGTGGTTTTTGGTGCATGGCAGCTATTTATCTGTTGTCTTGTTTCTGTTTGTGCTGTATACTGAGCTGTTTGTATGTAGGTACCAAATAAATGTATTTTTCTTTCTTTCTTTATTTTCTTTCTGGCCTATGCTGTGTAACTCAGATTACTCAGTATCTGAGCAAGATAGTTCTATATGTACTGAGTAGAAAGTTAAATAATATTGTCTTTACAATTCGCTTCGATGTTTTATACTGAGTTAAGAAGCGAATATAACAACTTTATCAGCTTTTACAATTTTAAAGTTTTTAGTTATTTACATTGAAAGAAATGCTTGTTTTATCAGGGAGCTTATTATAGCATGAGCATAATCATTGTTGACCTTACAGAAAACGAAATTGTACCTACTCACAGATATTTCTCAATTTAGATACATAAAGAATGAGTCTAGTCTGAGCTAAGACAATTCAGTAGTTGTAACACCTACTCGAAGATCATAAACTCACGAAAGCCTCTTGCCTCAATAACAACGGTTTCTACATAAACTGTCGTTAATCAGAATAATCCATTCGCGTCGACCACTGCATTCGCCTCGGCCACGCTTTCTTTAGTCGCGGCTTCAGGCTGGCTATATCGGGGATTCACAACCGGGCTATGGGAATTTGGGGCTGCCCAGAGAGTGTGACAAATATTCATTTCGATCTACACAAATCAAGGAAGGAAGGCAAAAAAATACAATTTTGGTGGTGAATTAAGGCCTATGTTATATGTCTTTCGTCTAGAGAGTCCCTGTGTCCAGCAGTGGGAACGTAAATAGCGGTGATTATGCTAAAATACTTTTGCCAAACATAGATAGGTAAAACTTTGAATTGGCATCCTATATCCCTTAAGATACTTCCTTTCTATAGAAATAGTAATTTAGTGTCTCAATTGACTAGATACTTAAAAATCACTAATTCGCTTGTAATACTAAAAACTGAGACGTATTAACTATAATTATAGTACTATTTAACACTATGTTCTCTCTGCATGTTTGCAAACACAATGTAAGACTTCAAATGGATGGAATTATGAATTGCTTAAAGGCCGCGAGATGACAGTAAATGCAGGCCATCCAACCGAACCTTAATAACTTGAAGTCTATGAAGGAGCAGTAGAAGTCTACGTAAATGAATAAATATTATTTTAACTCAGAATAAACTCAGCACATTTACGCGATTTTAAGTAACATTAGCTCATTTGCCGCACTCAAAGCTTTAAACAGTTCTGTCGACAATAAAACACTGAATTATCCCCAGACGGCGCGAAGTTACTGACTCCGAAGATATCTTACAACTGGAATGCACCATATAGGTACCTCTCATTTCACTTTCTTCGAAGTCATTAAGGTATCGCATCCAGTTATAAGTACTAGGTCAGTATGCGTGGAACTAACGCTGGAATAACTGCGCTTGCTGTGACATTAAGAGCGATGGGCCTCGGGGAGCCAGCGTGGTTTCCATCGTCATTTGATTGGTCACGCCTCATAGAAGGCCTGTAGATCAATGCTGGAATATTCTATTGAAGCTAGCAAGTTCTGTGCATACACAGTGTTTCTACCAGCGATATCACAGACATTTTGGAGTATATAGAAAAAAAAATACGAAACTATGGCCTAGCGATTTGATAAACCAAAACCAAAAAAGTCACAGTTGATTTATTGGACACATACAATCATAGGGTATGCTTTGAAAATAAGAGTTTACGTTTAACGCTTAACACAGTTTTTACGTAGCTCGAGAACTAGGTACATAACCTATAAAGTTAAAAATTTTCTATTCTATTCTTAACCAATTATTATTTAATTCAAATGGGACCAACTTGCAAGCTAAAAATTTCATTAAAAATATAACATCAAAATCGGTTCATAACCGACGAAGTTATCGGCGAACAAACATAAAAAAGCATAATATCGACGAATTGATAATCCTCCTCAAAGCTACCCTTGGCTTTGTACTCTGTTTTTCATTCAATTAGGGTTTTAACATAAATTAATTAATAACCTCTTCACTCGCTTCTTAACTGATAATAAACCTCTGGATTTGCAGAAAAAAGGTAGGTATTTTCGGTGAATTGTTATTGATGAATTTTCCGTTAACGAAACCTATGAGTCATAATACCTCTCAGGGGTTTCGGTTTTGCTTCTTTTCACGTCCAATCTTCTGTTAGTACAAGTATAAAGATATCTTGAATTGATGTCCATCGGACCGCATCGAAGGTCGCAGGTTAGAAGTAGCCTGGTTGCGCAGTCTCTTCTCTACGTGGGGCCTGGTTGCCTGGTTTACATATACACTGGTGCTGTGATCTGCTGGGATTTGGCACAGTAACACACTTAGTGAACAAATTGTCATCGATTGAGGTACTTTGTAAACAAAGTAATCTTGAGGCAACTGTCGAAGCTTCTTCGTGTTATTAAGAATTCTTTATTGCACAAGAAAAATACAGAGCTGTACAAAAGGTGGCCTTAATGCCAAGGCATTTTCTACCTGCCAACCTCAAACAGGTTTAAGATAATAAGTTGGCGCGCAAAAATGTACAAAAATAGCTTAATCTAAAGATTTACAATATTAAAGTGTAAGGTGTACATATAACAATCAAAAATATAATAAAAATCGTGTCTTCATAGAATAAAATTAAATCGGTTACGTTGATTATTACTGACAATAAAAATATCAAAATCAATGCATTTATTTCCTTAGAAGCACAGGGCTTACATGTACAGGTCAGCTAAAAATTAATAAAACTAAATTGTTAATACAAAAATTATCAAGGAAATAATGTTCGCTTCAATGTTTTATACTGAGTTGAGAAGCGAATAGAACAATACTGCTTTATCTTTTATGTACATAAGTGTATTTATATTGTCTATATTACATACTAGCTACCTATAAGTTTTCCTAAAATCTTAAAATAAAATAAAATTTCTTAAAATCTCCGACTTCCTAAGAATATTTCCTTGTTACTATAACGGCCAATATACTCGCAGGCCAATGTTTCGTCTCTTGTATTTTTTCGTTTTTTCTTTGAATACATACATAGAAAACACCCAAACCAAGGTAAAAGTGCTTGCAGATCATACCTACACTTATCTCTAGAAAATTAATGACGACGATGATATTGATATATGTACCCACCATGTACATACGTCATAGTTTTAAGCATATAATCTGTAGTGTAGTTTTTATTTCATTCACACGTGCAATAAACTGACTGCCTCAATTGCGTGGTGGGCGCCGTCCACTTGCGGTAGCGGGCTCGATTCCCGGCGAGGGGTCAAGTGTTTGTGTGTTCTGCAATCACTTTCTTCTTGCTCTGGGTGTTTAATATGTTTAATAAAAAATATATCTATATTATGTATTTCTATTATATTAAGTACTTAAATCAGATGTCTAGTACCCGTAACACAAGCTTTAGAGCTTACCACGGTGCTAGACGTTGTTGTGTGGAGTGACGGGAAATAATTATTTATTTAATCAAGTTTAAACATGAAACTTGTAATTTTCCATAAAACTTGTAATTTTTTCTCTCCATCCACGGTTGTCTGGAAGAAATTGCTTCTAGCAATAAGACCGCCCATTACAAATTCTAGGTTTAGTTTTAATTTCTTATTGTATTGTTTTTCTTGTGTGTGTGTGATAAAGTATTTTCTATTCTATTCTATTTATTTTGTTGGTATCCTAATATTATGTTTTGTTTCTTTGTACAGGCCATCTAGCGGGTGCCGGCCGTCGGAGGAGGGATGGTGTTCCAGCGCTGGTGTGTCGGGCGCGCGGGCGCTGCGCGTGCGCGTGGCAGGCGCCGCGCCCGCCGCGCCGCTGGCCGCGCACGCGCGCCGCCTCGACCCACCGCCGCACGCGCATCGCGCCACTACGCCGCCGAGACCCACCGATATTGCTAAACGTAAGATATCTTACCTCTTTTAAATCTACTGTCAAACATGGAATTTTTTAATTTGACTCGTATTTTTTGTACTTTTTTTTTTATTGTCGATAAGCCTTCATTTGGCCACAATCTCACCTGATGTAAAGTGACGATGTGGTCTTAGATGGAGCATAAAGACCTAAAAGGTAGATTAGGCTTCTCCGGGCCACATTACGAAACACGAAAAAATCGCTTCACGCACTGGCCCAGCCCGGAGGGTGGTGACAAGCCGCGGCCGAAGCCTACCACCAGAGACTGTTCTTAGCACCACCCGGAGGTCACGTGTAAGGATTCAGAGGGTTACCACTTACGGACGTGAACAGACAAAACCTCCTCTCAGAAAAAGTACTTATTCTATAACAACGGAATATGGGATTGTAAACAGCACATACCATACCCACGCCAACATCACCCATGGTATCCTCTGCCATACAACGAACTGTTATAATTAAATTCATTCTGCAATTTAACCCAATTGTATGAAACTATAAAAAGGCCGCGCCCCGTGTGGTTTCAGGGGCATTCATTATTCTTATACCATAGTCTAATCAATAGTTAATCTCATTGTTGTAACTAATTGTAATATCCTTGTAGATTTAAATAAATTGTCTTGGGTATAAAACAGTTTTTTAAAAAGGACATCCGCACCTAACAGCCCTCAAAGGGCAGCTGTTTTAATTTTTTAAAATGTTGCTAGTCGATTACAGAGATTTTATTCTCATCCTGTCGAGGATATACACACATATATATTTAATTTAAATAATCCATGTACCGCCGACACCTTAGATCGTTCGTCCGTCTCATTTCTTGTGCATTTTATGCTCGCAACCTTAACATTAAGAAGGCACTAAAACCCATTAAAATTTTAATTATGTCACACATCATTGGTTTCTGAAATTAAGCGACCATATTACAATATTACCTTAATAAGGCTTATCCATCAAATGGGCGGCCGATCACTCAGCTTAATGAGGCTCAGTAATACTTTACTCAGAGAGAAATGCTCCCAATGCCTACAATGTAGCAGCTCTCATTGTGCAGGCCCGAGCTACAGTTCAAAGATCTAGGCCAAGTCTGCTTACACAATATAAACTATAAAGTTGAAGAGTTTCTTTGATTGTTTGTTTGACCTCTCGTAAGTAATAAATTTCTTCATAATGCGAGCTTCAAGTTAGCTTCGATAATTTAAATTGATCTCAAGAATACAAATCAGACTAAACGATGTTGATATCGCTACATCTCGATTGAAAACACTTATGTATCTGCAATTTGCGATTTCAGGGTTCAAGATTGGCAAAGCACTCGATATAGATCACTCCAAGATCCACTTGACCAAGAGCTGTGCATTGACTATAATTTAGCGAGTTATAAATAACTGAGATCTTAATCGGATCAATTTATGCATTGCTTTATTGATTACTCGTACCCACTTAATGCCTTGCCATTTTGAGTGGAGATAATGTTCAGAAGTGGATTTTAAAATCACAGGTGTATAGCCTGCCTTATACTCACTTTTAATTTTCACTCGCATACAAAGCTGTTATGCAATTGGACAAAGCCAGCATCATACATTATCATAATTTTAGCGGCAGGGCCAATGTCAGGCATGGAACTGCCTCATTGATTTCCAGTTGGATCCACTGTGAACCTGCGGCCTTTACTAAGCTATCCATCTACAACAGCTATGTAGCTGATTAACATTTAATGATCAGTGGTCTCCATTCCGAGAATTTTTTGGCTCCAACCGTAATTAGTTCTACATGCTATATGCCCTGTCCACTGCCACTTTAACGAACTCTGGCTGTGTGTGTTTGTCTACAGCGCAGAGTCTCGAGTCGGACTCCCCTGCCCCGCCCGAGTGCAGCCCGGTCCAGCTGAAGGCCGTCAGCGCAGTCTCACCACTCACCGCCGCCAGCTCGCCGGTCCGGAGCGCCCCGGCACAGAGCAGCTACGCGCTGGAGCGACGCACCCCCAAGCATGACCACCACCATCGCCCGGAGGCTACGTCACAGGTATGATAGTCTGCTAGGTCCCAGAGAGCAGCCCGGGACAGCTGACAGCCTTCAGCGCAGTCTCACCACTCACCGCCGCCAGCT
Source organism: Gymnoscelis rufifasciata (assembly GCA_929108375.1). Classification (NCBI taxonomy): domain Eukaryota; kingdom Metazoa; phylum Arthropoda; class Insecta; order Lepidoptera; family Geometridae; genus Gymnoscelis; species Gymnoscelis rufifasciata. Next base: position 424,513 of record OV815302.1, on the reverse strand, counting down.
CGCCGGTCCGGAGCGCCCCGGCACAGAGCAGCTACGCGCTGGAGCGACGCACCCCCAAGCATGACCACCACCATCGCCCGGAGGCTACGTCACAGGTATGATAGTCTGCTAGGTCCCAGAGAGCAGCCCGGGACAGCTGACAGCCTTCAGCGCAGTCTCACCACTCACCGCCGCCAGCTCGCCGGTCCGGAGCGCCCCGGCACAGAGCAGCTACGCGCTGGAGCGACGCACCCCCAAGCATGACCACCACCATCGCCCGGAGGCTACCTCACAGGTATGATAGTCTGCTAGGTCCCAGAGAGCAGCCCGGGACAGCTGACAGCCTTCAGCGCAGTCTCACCACTCACCGCCGCCAGCTCGCCGGTCCGGAGCGCCCCGGCACAGAGCAGCTACGCGCTGGAGCGACGCACCCCCAAGCATGACCACCACCATCGCCCGGAGGCTACCTCACAGGTATGATAGTCTGCTAGGTCCCAGAGAGCAGCCCGGGACAGCTGACAGCCTTCAGCACAGTCTCACCACTCACCGCCGCCAGCTCGCCGGTCCGGAGCGCCCCGGCACAGAGCAGCTACGCGCTGGAGCGACGCACCCCCAAGCATGACCACCACCATCGCCCGGAGGCTACGTCACAGGTATGATAGCCTGCTAGGTCCCAGAGAGCAGCCCGGGACAGCTGACAGCCTTCAGCGCAGTCTCACCACTCACCGCCGCCAGCTCGCCAGTCCGGAGCGAATCACGTCACAGTTCAGAGTAATCATCACATTCGCTCAGAATTACTCCACTTTTGTAGCAGAGTCACGGAGTCACTTAGTATGATGCACCGTCCATCTCCTCCGATGGAGGGTCCAATCTGATGCCGGTGCCTCAGTCTTTTCCGCGTCCTACTGTTTAGAGAAGGGAACACATCCACGGCAGCTTTTTATTTATTTACTAGCTGTGCCCCGCGGTGTTACCCGCGTTATAATGGATTTTCCCGCGGAATGACGTTTTCCCGCGGTAAAAAGTAGCCTATGTTATTTTTCAGGCTCTAGAGATTCTGTGTACCAAATTTCATTTAAATCGGTTCAGTAGTTTTCGCGTGAAAGAGTAACAAACATCCATACTTACAAACTTTCGCCTTTATAATAGTAGTAGGATTAGGACCACCAACAAGAAAATACACCTTAATAGAGAAACAAATTTGAAATCGCCCATACGCACATCTTTGCAGTCTCGCTATAAATAATAAATACCGCAAAATCTTTAAATATTACCTACCTAAACGGATTTGGTGGAATATAGGGATCCTTAATCAAGTCTGAGTGTTTTGTGAAAAGTGACCTCAGTTGGATGCAGAGTCTGGAGCCGATATCACGTGGGTTTTGATTGTTTTCGCCAGGTTGTCTGCCTTACTTAGTTTAAATACCAGCTACATAATGTATTTCTAAAGCCTACCCTTAATTTTGTCCAAATGCTGTCCAAAGTTCTCGCAGCAGTTGGCTATTTACACGCTACTGCCACCCCAAGTCTTCTTTGTAAAAGATTAATCTAAGTACATACATTTATCGAACATTAATCTATATAAACATGCGATAGACACGACAAAAATATATGTACTTGAAATGCATTCTCTAGGACCAACCTGCGGTCATAAAGCGATGAGTAGCAGGTTACGAAACACCTTGCTTGTTTGAATACGACTGCTCCTCGCCGCAGAGCGGTTCTATCAAAGGCAGTTCTAGTAATATGCATTTATTATTTCTGTGGCGATTTCAAACTAACTTTTAAGTGCTTGGCTCTTAAGTGATCATGAAATGTGTCGTCTCTTTATAGACGCGTTAAATTAGATACTTCTCAAAATTCTTCATAACATTGAAAATGCTTGCTGTTTATATCCATAAAATCATTGTATTTATTTAATAAAGTCATACGATAGTTCACTTAAAATACTGATTGGAATGCTAAATTATATTTAACGTTTAAAAATATTTTATTCAATCTTTAAATGGAAGATATAAATTATGATATTAATTACGCGGTGATACAGACCAACCATATAGCACTAAAATAATATTATATGATAAATAGATAGTTGGTCATTGTCAGACCAAAAATTTTGGGGAGTAAACAGTTCTCAATGTTTAATTTTTTATCTCTGTCTAAGTGTCAATTCCATTATGATTGTTCTGTGCGTGCACTGAAACATAAACGGATGTTGAGCCACCGTTTAAGCGCCAACCCATTAGATGTCGCAATCGTGGGACAGAGGCACCTTGTAATTTGAAGATATCTCTCGTAAGCATATGTCACCGGGACCGCTCGTTAACTCATATTATAAGTTATTGCCCTGTATTACAGCGGCATTAAAGGCCCCTTGTAATTTAGTGTGTTTTATTCGTTTGAATAGCGTTATAAAAATCATCTTGTTAGGAGCTTAAGAGCTTTTGAATATATTGACGGTGGATTACTGTGTGAGTCACAATTATGAGCTTTATTAGTATGGTTATAAAATAACCGTAATAAAAAATAGCTTAACAATATGTGGATGGGAAAACGAACAGTTGAACGTCGGTGGTGAGATGTATCAACGAGTTTGTAGGTACGCGTTGCAAGTCGTCAGGGGACTCGGTTAGCACTGGACCATGGATGGCACACTCGAAGCAGTGGGGAGAGACAGGATGGTGATAATTACCATCACTGTGCCTGATGTTTTTATGCACTTTAAAGTTGACTTTGTAATATCCTACAAATATTATAAACGCAAAAGGTTGTGAGGTTGTATGTTTGTATGTGTTTGTTGCTCTTTCACGCCAAATAACTGAATGGATTTTGATGAAAGTATTTAGAAAACAATAATATAGCTTACATAATCTTGTATTATCCTACTACTATTATAAAGGCGAAAGTTTGTAAGTATGGATGTATGGATGTTTGTTACTCTTTCACGCGAAAACTACTTAACCGATTTAAATGAAATTTGGTACACAGAATCTCTAGAGCCTGAAAAATAACATAGGCTACTTTTTACCGCGGGAAAACGTCATTCCGCGGGAAAATCCATTATAACGCGGGTAACACCGCGGGGCACAGCTAGTACGAAATAAATGATTTTATGATTGATTTTATGATTTTTAATCTGATTAAATTGGGCTACTATTTACCACCTTTCACGGGAAAATAGAATTTAGCAGGCATCTATTTATACATTGCAAAATATTTAGCTGGCGCGTTGTCGTAATAATACTACGTCCACCAAAGAGCCAATACATTTTAACGGTAAAAGACGGACGGACAACTTTTCTGTATTAAATAAGAATAGCAATGATAGAAACAAAGTCACGTGTAATAAAACAAATCGATGTCGTCGGGTCATTGGTTCCGATGTGCGCACGCGACTGCAATGTTACGGGATTTCTGTATTAACATTATTTCATTCTGACACGGAATCTTATATTCTGGAAAAATAAATAATTCTGAGCCGGTTTTGAAATTTGTTTCGAGTAACAATACATTTTAACAGAGATATGATACTCAGTGTATCGGTAGATATTTTAGACGTTTTGTTCAATTATGTCTTTTCCATACTAAGGTTGCCTGGAAGAGGTCGTTCTTAATTTATGTTTATTATTTATTATTGAATTAATCAGCACGACTTAAAAAAATCAAATACACTTATAAAAATAACATTTAGTAACAGTAAATAGATTAAAACATTTAACGTTAAATAAAATCGGAGATAAAATAAAATTCAAAAGCGAAAACAATAGAACAGTAATTTGCATAATACTCGCTGGGTATTTCTTTATTATGGCGATGATAATAAAAACTTTATATTCATTTAATAACTATCTAAAATACATAAAGTTAAAAACAAGATTTTATAAAAATAAAGATTTGAATCTATGAATACAAAAACATTTACTTACCTACCCATAAGGAAAGAGAAAAAGAATTCCTCTACCATTTCATCTTAAATAAAGACTTCTTAAAAACTTCTTTGCTATTTTAAACCTTATAATTAGTCGCGATCACATGATAGTAATTGCTTAGTGAAAGTGTTACCAGAAAAAATAAATATGCATTGTCTTAGAAGGGTCCCACGATCTGTGATAGGGAAAATCGTAATATGTGGGAAGTCGAAAGCGAAACTGTCGCCTACAATGGCGTGTTAAAATGCGACTGCTATTTCGGAAGAGGGCCTATCTTGATGATGGACGGTAAGGTTGTAATTAATGATGTAATTTTAAGTCCGAATTGTTTTTTCGTTGGGTCATAACGACGGGAAGATGTGTCTGAGAGTCTCTTAATCTATAAGGTCCGAGAATGCCTCTCTAGTTTAGGTTATATTTGCACTTTGGCTTTATAACGACCGTATTCCACGTAAAAGTTACAACGTAAAAATTAAACCGAGGAGCTGTATGGTTCTGGCATATAACTCGTGTATATAATCAGTATGTGCTCTAAACTTCTGTAAAATCTGGCCTAATTTTGACAAAAAAATACAAAAACGTATTTTCTTATAATTATTGTTTTTGTGCATTTTTATGCACTTGGACATATTAATTCACTTTATTTGTAAAGTGTCTATATGGTTTCACCAGCAATCACAACACTTCGAGCCAACTATACAACTTAAGTTTTACATTTTAGAATGGAGTACGCGAATGTAACAGCAGCTCTGATGAGAACAGATCCTCGGGACACGCGTCCATGTCGGACAGCGGGGGCGGGGAGGCGGGGCGGGACGAGCCCCGGCGGAGCAGGCAGCAACCAGCGAGGAACAAACACAGGCCTCACAATAAGGTACCGATTTTATAGCTTCAAACAATGCTACCACTGCAAGAGTGTTACGTTAGTCAAAAATTATAAGAACATGCAAGTCCGAAAATATCCACTTTAGTTTAAACAATAACTTTACAGCCTACCACCACTCTGTTTTCTGTACCGCAGACGGCAGCGAATGCCTTTAAGGTTATTTCTTGTGCCAATTATTTCTCTACTTTAGGATTTGAACTAACAGCTTATTTAACGAGAACTGAATTATGGGAATATTAAAACATAGTATCAAAGAAGTAGCTTTCTGTTTCATTTATAATGTTGATTGCTATTTAGAGCTATGGATATTTATTGTTCAATGATATTGCTTTTTCAGTTGCAGTCACCCTGGCCAGGTGGTGGTGGTCTTGAAGACATAAGATCCGCCATCAAGCAACTGACATTGCGTTCAAGAGACAGTAGCAGCACAGCTACCAGTGGGGCTTCTAGTGCCGGCGGGGGAAGTAACGGAGCACCAGGTTAATATTAGCAACCACTTTATGTTCCACTAAACTCCTAAACCTTTGAAGCACCATATTCAGACTAAGACAAGACTCTTGATCTGTCTTGATTTTGCTTGAGCGTTCAACAGTAATCCTATACCGTAATCTTTTGTAGAAGGCGGAAGCGCAACAGAAGCTCGTAGAAGAAGAGCTCCATTGGTGCGACAACCGTCTCTGGATACTGTCTGCACTAACGTCACCAGCGCTGATGAGTTTGTGTGGGTGGATTCCCATAACAGGTAATGGTGTACTATACTTTGGTACTTGGCCCATTGCTATTCCTTTGATAAATATAAAATGATAAAATTGAGATAGGATAAGTTCATAAGTTATAATAGCGAGGTTTGGACGTGTGTACGACTGAGACAGTAGAGTGTAAGATGGTGCTAGATATGGGTTTTGTTGGATATGTCGAAAGAGGTAGGCAAGAGAAAAGATATTTTAAATATAATATATTTTCCGGACTAAATATTGTCATCTTTCGCACAAATAATAGATGATTATTATTTGTGCGAAAGATGATTATGTTTAAGAATAGAGCACAGAAAATAGCGTTTGAATGTCGCGGCATACAATAATGGAAGAAAAATACATGTTGTGCTGATCCCACATAAAGGGTTAAGGGCTGATAGATGATATAAAAATACTTGAATGTTATATAAATTCAGTTGATTTAAGATAACTATTAGTATAAAAATGGTTAAGTTACGTTTTTATGTAGACTTGTCGAGTTACGCTGTGTGCCATGGACGGCGAGCGAGGTGAGCAGAGCCCTGCAGTCCGGCCGCTGTCGAGAGCTGGCGCCGCGGATAGCGCCGGACACCCCGCCGAGGCTAGCCTATCTCTTACAAAGGTACAAAAGTAACAACGGTAATTTGATTAGAAAGGTTAATAGCCATTATAATGTGTGGTATTGCCCTCGTCTTCTTTTGTGGGCGCCGTAGAACAAGAGAATCTAACATGGAGAAGCAAGTAGCGTGTTTTTGGATCACAACACTTAATAACTTAACACTTAACTTTATTGAAAGAGCTAACTAAGGCATATGGCTGAAACGAACGATTAACATTTAATTCAATTTCAAATTAGGTCTATTAAATGTGGTTTACTTAGACTTAACCATTTACCATTTCAGAATTAGGACATAATGCCTCCCTCATTAGTTATAATCATTATCGTAAGGGGGGTTTACAATAATTAACCTCTTAAGTGACAGGTGGTTGTGGTGGTGGAAAAAGACTTGAGACTTCTAGCTTGTTTTCCTTGTCAACATTGTTGAGACAGGGCCCAGCTAATAAGGTGGAAAATTTATCACGCTGATGTTCTTTTATAAGAATGATACCTATGGTATTGTAACACAGGGCGCTAGTGCGGATATCGCGGGAAGCTCAGCGTCTCTCGCAGAACTTCAGTTTCTGCTCGAAGCATGAAGTGGCCGGCGCTTTCAGGATAGTCCTGTCGACGCCGCTCGCTGATGCTGTAATCAAGGTAACAATTACGTTCAGTTGGAGATTTCTTCACTATATTTACCAATGATATAGATGAGATTATAATAGTTATTAGTTTAACTGTGAATAAATCCCTACATTACTACTAAGTACAACTAGAAAAACATAAACCACGGGGTGTAAGCAAATTATTTTCACAGTATGTCACACATCAACCGGTCAGGGTCAGTTCTGTCTCAAGCAGAACAGGTTTATTACAGACTAGAATAAAAAAATAAAAAAATCTCTGGCAGGAACGCCTATTCAACAAGTAACCGGCCGGGATAAACTGAGCTACACTGGGCCGCTTGTGGCTTACCTAAGACGTAGGGTCAAAAGTTAGTTTGATTCAGAGACTTTGTTTGTTTGCAGGGTTGCCAGCGCGCAGCCACAATGCACGCGACGTCCGGCAGCGCGGCGCGGCGGCTCGGCTCGGCGGGGCGCGCGCGCACCTGCCTCGCGCCGGGCCGCTTCCAGCGCTGGATGCTGGATGTACGCGTGGCGGGATTCGTGCACGAGTATGTGTTCTACGAAATACATCCCAGAATAGGGACCAATTTTTATTTCGGTCTTGAAATATCCATTCCTAAAAAAAAGGGAGTTAGAACATAAGTTAGTCCTTTCACGGCGGCAGCGAGTTCGCTGTAATGACTTATTTTCATCCTGGGGTGACATGACAGCTGGCGTTCCTCAAGGCGGTGTATTGTCTCCTCTTCTTTTTGCAGTTTTCATTAATTCTATCACCTCTAACCTTTCTTCCTCTTGTCATTTGTATGCCGACGACCTGCAAATATATTGTAAGACAAATTATGATACATTGCCCTTAGCTATAGATACAATTAATGCTGATCTAGTCCGTATTTTAGAATGGTGCACGCGGTATGGCTTAAAAGTAAATCCGACGAAAACTCAGGCTATGGTGGTCGGAAGTTCTCGCATGATAGCCAAACTTGACCTTGTCAGTTCACCGCCAGTTGTTTTCGACGGCGTCGTTGTACCATTTACCAAGTCTGTCAAAAACTTGGGTATTATTATTGACCAACACCTATCTTGGGATCTCCAGATGCAGGCTGTCAGTCGCAAGATTTTTGGGGCAGCAGCGGCTCTTAAACGGCTTCGTAATTTTCTGCCTACAGCTACCAAGATAATGCTGGCGCAGTCATTGTTACTCCCCATTCTCGATTACGCAGATATTTGTTATCTTGACCTAACAGAGCAACAGTTTGACAAGCTTGAGCGCCTACAAAATTTTTCTATTAGATACATTTATGGGCTACGTAAGTACGACCATGTTTCTCAGTTTCGCACTAAGCTCATGTGGTTGCCTATTCGCCTTCGCCGGAATACACATATTCTTACTCTCTTATACAATGTTCTTTCTAATCCTCTTGCTCCTACCTACCTCAAGGATCGTTTCGAATTTCTACACCAGTCTCATTGTTTCTCTCTTCGGTCATCTGGAAACAACACGCTCAAGGTACCTATTCACAGCACAGATTTTTACACAAAATCCTTTACTGTTCAGGCAATTCGGTTGTGGAACCAATTGCCTAAGGATATTAGAAATGCTCCATCACTCAACTCTTTTCGGAATAGCATTAAACAATATTATTTTAATAAAAAGTCATAAAAATTTTGGTCATTTGTCTATGTTAGCATAAGGATAAATTTAATTTAGTATAGGCTAGTTTTAGGTTTAGCATTAGATATTAGGTATTTATATTGTTTAAGCCACCGTCCATAAAATATGTAAACTTTTTTCTCTCCATCCACGGTTGTCTGGAAGAAATTGCTTTTAGCAATAAGACCGCCCATTACGCATTCTAGGTTTAGTTTTAATTTCATATTGTATTGTTCATTTGGTGTGTAATAAAGTATATTCTATTCTATTCTAAGTTACCACGCACTGGTCCAATGCGGATCGGTTGATCCAGTAAAGTAGGTAACACCACGGGGCGGTGAGGTTGATTTTGGCTCTTCAAAATCATATTTAAACCTCTTTTAATAGAATAAAAATCTTAGAGAGCCGGACTTAGACTATAATGGTCATATATCACATAAGAACACAATAAAATAAGCAACGAAATGAGCGGGACACAAAATTGCGAAATGGCAAAGCAATCTGCACCATGTAGCTGTACCTAAACGCAAACATTAAAACGACAAAAGCTCATAGAATTGGTTAATTTAATATTTTCATTGCGTAGGTATATTTTATAAACATCTTGGGTTTTATGAATGGGTTCAGTCGTTGCCCTCATTGCCACCAAACCATGACTGAGGAAAGTAAAAGTTGGTACTATTCTAATTTTTGTCATTAGCAACAGTCTGTTGCCAACAGACACGTTTACGGTGGAAAGTGAACTGTGTTTTACTAATTCATGAAACTTTAAACCTAATGAGGCAAAGTTGCCTGCTGAAAATTAAAAGATCTTCGTTGCGACGTACGAAGATCGCAATCAAGTTGCAATATAACGTCTTCAACTTCTTTTATCGCTTGAAAAAGCATAGAAATTCTACTAACTTCTCTATAATTTGCGCCGCAAGCAGACCTATTATCGGCCGAGCGGAACCTATTGTAGATCGGTACCAGCTCATTAACGATCTAAAAGGGTTTGCTTGTGTCTTGCATCATAAATAAAAATCCTAAATAGCAATAAAACAACATGGCTGACAATTTAATAATATTACAGATACGCAGCAATCTATTTATGCGCCGGGATGGAGACCCTACTGGAAGAGATAGCGCTGATCGCAGGCGGGGCGGCGGGAGGCGCTCCGTTAACCCCGGCCGCCGTCGACCACGCAGTAGCCACCTGTGCCGATCTGTGGGGGCTTCTGCAGCCGTATAGTCATCTCAACGCGGGCCGAGTTGCATCAGGTAGGAGGCTGCTGCTACTAGAAGAGATACCACTGATAAAGCAATTATGAGTTACATCACCTGTCCTTCTAAACTTTCTGCCCTTTTTCTTCACCAGCAGGCTGAGGAGAACTCCCGAATGGTTCTAACTCGTTCAAAAGTATAGCTCACTTTAGACTAGAAGATAATATTATTATCCAGCGTAATATCTTTTGGGGTTAAATCTCCCTCTCTCGTCAAGAAATTAGTCACTGTGTACCAGCAGTGGAAACGTAAATACAGGTGCTTATGCTTACCTATGCTAATAAACCTATTCCACTGTCTAATTATATGCTATTTTGACAGGAGCACTATCCCTCTCCCGCTGGGAATCGATGAGCTCTCTGGGGTCGGGGTCTTCGGGCGGCGCGGGCGCGGGGGGTGCAGCGAGACCGGAGAACCGCCAGTTAGGTCTCAGCCACGACTCTGGGATCACTACTAATGGATCTGGTAATTTATATATTTTAACCTCTCTCATTACATGCCCTGACCTTAGAACTTTGCCATTCAACTCTTTGTAGGCACTGTAGACTCAACCAACAAAAAATTTAAAGTCTGACGGATGGATAGATGGATGGATAACATAGTCATCACGCGTCTTCCGATCTTTTGAATGTGATGGACCCTAGTCTGTAAGTTCAATTGTGTATTTAAATAAATAAATAATAACAATCAGAAATCTGTGAGGCTTATGGCCTGGTCCTGTGTGTGCCTGAATCTCTTGCGTGCGGTGACCTCAAATAACATCGGGCACATGGATATCGAAAAGTCGATATCGAATCTGTGAATGGGCAAATTATATTTTCTTTAATATGTATGCCCGAAATGCATTTTATTAAACTTTAAGTCTATTTCGTATTGTTTTATCTTGGTGTGTAATAAAGTTATGTTATTATTATGACAACCTCTTATTAACTGCCTCAGTGGCGCGGTGGGCGAGGGTCCGCTTGCGGCGCAAGAGGTAGCGGGTTCGATTCCCGCCGAGGGTCAAGTGTTTGTATGTTCTGCAAACACTTTCTCCTTGGTCTGGGTATTTAATATGTATAATAAAAAATATCTATGTATGTATGTCTATTAAATTAAGTATATCAGATGTCTAGTACCCGTAACACAAGCTAAGAGCTTACCACGGGGCTAGATGTTGTTGTCTGGATTGTTGTCTGGATTGTCCGGAAATATTTATTAATATTTTGAGGCAGATTTATGTCCATCAGTGAATATTTAAGTAATAAAGTTCAATAACTTCAACTGTATCGCTTATCCATCAAACAACTTGAGCATTCTATGTCCTTCATCAGGTGGTTCCGGTTCGTTGGAGTCGAGCTGCGGCTCCGGCGGCTCGGGCGGCTCGGGCGGCGCGGGGTCCGTGCTGCTGACCACGTGCTGCGGCTCGGCCGGCGAGCTGCGGGCGGTGCTGCGCCGCGCACACCCGAGACACCCGCCCTTGGCGCCGCCGGCAGAGCGCGCGCTCTACTATTTTATGAGATGTTCTCAGGTACGATGAATAGTTTTTTTTTAGAGTTTGATGGTGGCTTGGCGACCCAGCTTGCCTGCAACCGGTTTCAAGATGTAGGCAAGATGGGTCGGTGATCTTTTTCGTGTTCTCTGTTTCTGGAACAGGGAGATCCTTAGAGTCCCTCCCTCTACCTCAACAATACAATACAAACTTTCTTTATTGCAATACCACAATTAATAAAGGAACTGACCTAAGAGAAACATATTATATAACAATAGTAATAATAATAAGAGAGGGGTATATTCCAAGGCGACAGCCTGAGTCCTTTATGGTTTTGCCTAGCCCTGAATCCGCTCAGTACACTACTGAAGAATTCAGGACTAGGCTATCAACTTAAGAGAGCTAGCGAGGTCATTTCTCACTTGTTGTATATGGATGACCTCAAACTTTTTGCACCAAACAAATCCGAGTTATTAGCCTTGTTAAATATCACTCAGACATTTAGCAGTGCTATTAACATGGAATTTGGTGTTGAAAAGTGTGCGGTCATACAAATACAACGAGGGAAAGTTGTGAATTCTAATAATTTACAACTTTCCGAGAGTATGTCCCTCAAAAATCTCTCTGAGGGTGAAACCTATAAAAACCTTGGTATGTCAGAAGCGTTAGGTATTGTGGGTGGCGATGTAAAACAGTCGGTGAAGGAGCGTTTCTTTTGCCGCCTCTCAAAAGTGCTCAACAGCCTTTTGTCAGGTGGCAATAAAGTGCGCGCTTACAACGGCTGGGTTATGCCGCTACTCACATATACTTTTGGCATACTAAGGTGGACTCAGACTGAGCTAGAAGCCCTGGACTGCAAAGTCCGTCAACTGCTTACCACCCACCGCATGCGGCATCCTCGTTCTTCGGTAATGAGATTATATATCCCACGGAAGTGTGGAGGACGAGGCTTTTTAAATGCCAAGACCCTACATAACCGTGAGGTATGCAATCTCAGGCATTATTTCCTGAAAACCGAGTGCAAGATGCATCGTACGATGGTTGACAAGGGATTTACCCCACTCTCGTTGGCTAACGAGAACTGGCGCAAACCCGCGGTGATGAGCACTCAGGACAGGAAGGCTGTATGGGAGAGCAAGGAGTTGCATGGGAGATTCTACAAGGCCTTAACAGGGTCTAATGTAGATCTCCTTAGTTCGGTAACTTGGCTGCGCTTTGGTGATTTCTTTGGGGAAACTGAGGGTTTTGTTTGTGCAATTATGGATGAGGTGGTAAAGACCAACAATTACAGAAAGTATATCATGAAAGATGGCACAATCGACATATGTCGAGCGTGCCATCTTCCAGGGGAATCCCTGAGGCATATACTTTCGGGTTGTTCGCATCTTGCCAACTCTGAATACTTGCACAGGCATAACCAAGTAGCCAAGATTATCCACCAACAACTTGCTCTTCAATACAACCTCACTGGACCTGAGGTTCCGTACTACAAATACACACCGCCGCCAGTTCTCGAAAACGGCCGTGCAACGCTCTATTGGGACCGATCTATCATTACAGACAGGACTATTCTAGCGAATAAACCTGATATTGTACTGATAGATCGGTTAAAGCGGAAAGCGATACTTGTTGATGTCACTATCCCGCATGATGCCAATCTCGTGAAGGCTGAGAATGATAAGGTTAACAAATATCATGACATGGCCCGCGAGATTGTCACCATGTGGGATGTTGAGTCGGCGATTATCGTCCCTATAGTCGTGTCCGTAAACGGCCTAATAGCGAAGAGTCTCGTCCAACACCTTCAGAGGCTCTCGCTGGGAAGCTGGATCAAGGGTCAGATTCAGAAGGCAGTACTTCTGGACTCGGCGCGTATCGTCAGGAAGTTCCTCTCTCTACAGCCCTAGTCACCGGTCGCTTGAGCCTAGTTTCGTGACCAGTGATTCTCCGTTTTGATATATTTTTTACAGTAGGTAGTTTTATATAATTAATTATGTAATCTAATGTAAAAAATATATTTTTGACGTGTTTAAAATGAAATAAAGAGAATAATAATAATAAAGCCTTTTATTTCTAATAATCTTAAACAACTTAATGTTAATGTTACATATTAAATACAGTGATCCAATGGGCGGCCTTATCACTAACTGTAATCTCTTCCAGGCAACCTTTGGATGGATCTGTAATTTACTAACAAAACTAACTGCTCTTCAAGAGATGTCTTAGGTATGACACGGTTTAGCGGAGCAAGAACTGTAGCTTACCTCACCACTCTGGCACTTAGGTACTGGTACAATTATTCACGTTTTTCATACGGACGAGTGGATGTTGATTTTAATAAAGTGACTTGTATTTTTAAGCGCGGTAGATAAGTATTGACCTTTTCCAGTTGGAGCACGGCGGCGGCGGCGGCGCGGGCGGCGGCGCGGGCGCGTGCGGCGGGGCGGGGCTGTGGGCGGAGCGGGGCGGCGGCGCGCTGCCCCCGCTGGGCGAGTGGGTGCGCGCGGCGAGAGCCCACGCGGCGCTGCGCCCCCCGCCAGCTGTGCCTGATGCGGATGATGTGCTGCAGGCTGCAAGGTTGCTGCTGCCGCATGCTGACTGCCCGCCGAGGCCTATCACGTGAGTGCAACGGTCGATGAAGTAACAGGTGGCTAAAATTAGAAAGAAAAAAAAAACAATTAGAGACCGAGGCTCACCAACACCCGACACCGACCAACCTACTTTGAACCAGCCTGGTGGAGCATTATCTAACCCTGCCTTATATTTTTAGGAAGGCCCATATCCAGCAGTAGATTTGCCGAATGATGATGATCATGTGGGCGCGGACCCTAAAGCAGTCTAACATAGTATTGTATATACTACTGTTGATGATTACCCTCATAATACTATAACATCAATTGATCTTTCCAGCTTGGAAGAATCCATCGAGCCGGTGTGGTCGCGTTGCGCGCGGGCAGCGGACGAGCCGGCCCGCGCAGCCCTGGCGCTGGCTCACCGCGCACTGCTGAGCGGCCGGCCCGAGCTGATCGGAGGGATACGCGCTCTTCTGCCGCCTGCTGGGCTTGACGCTACTGACGCTGCGGGTCTGACGGTGCTGATGAAAGCTGCTGCGGTTGGCGATGACCAGATTGTGGCTGTAAGTAGAATTGTTATCTACATCAATCACTAAACTTGCACGAAATCAGTTGTATTTTAATTTCACTGATTTCGTGCTAGTTTAGTTCAAAGTTGGGGTAGAATGTAGAGAAATAATTCGTGATGGAGAACTTCATCCTACTCACCACTGCATAAATTAGTCGCAAAACGGTCTTAACACTTTTTTATTTTCTTTTCAGATGCTTCTAGAAGCCGGAGCTGACCCCAACATAGAGACAGGCGGGACGACAGCGGCTCACTGCGCTATGCCCCTCTCTCCTCGCACCCCCGCGAATCAGAACACAGCACCTACTTACACGCCTCCAACTGCCGGTAAATAAACAACCCAGTTGGCGCTTAATTTCTATTAGCTGAAGTGTCAAGAGATGCCTGTATCCGGATAAAGCATCACGTCATCTTCTAACTGCTAATGCATAGAAGAATCCTTTATAACTGTATCAAAATATGATATCAAATTTATGAAATATATTTGCTATCCATTAAAAATTTCCTATTGATCTTACAGTTATGATGACCTATGTAAAATGTTTCACATTCTTCCACTTATTGAACGCCGCGAAATTGCTGATATATAGTTTCTACTTAAAATAACCTCGATTTTAATTTACTGTCCTGAACTACTAAGATTCTCATTCATGCTCCATCCAAGGTAACTAGGCAAAATATCATTCTTCATACTCCCGTTGTCGGTACGAACTCGTAAATTTTTATGGCGAACTAGTGACGCATTTGCATTTTGCAAAATGAATTTTCACTTCACGGCACACACCTGTTAGATGTGGCTCCTAATGTAACTTATATCCTTCTATCTATGTATAAGCAACCACAATAACAGACTGCCATCCCTGCCCGAGTCTCCTAATGCTGCTATCCCATTAAATATTGTATTATACAGGTTGGACGGCACTGGTGTACGCTTGCGGCGGCGCCGGCGCGGGCGGCGCGGCGGAGTGCGTGCGGCGCCTGCTGGCCGCCGGCGCGAGGGTCGATGGAGCCCCGGCGCGTGGGGACCATGTCTGCACTATCACACCGCTGCAGGTAATACTGATAAACTGGCGGTTAGTCGATCACTAGGTACTCTAGTTGCTTGCGTGGTCGACGCCATGGACGCTGCAGGTCACACGGTGCTCATGAAAGCGGCTGCTGTTGGGAATGAGCAGATTGTCACTGTAAGTCGACATACTATCTAGAAACCAACCACTAGTTGGGGGATCCCTGTGTTTTTACGCGTACGGCGTCTACGCTGGGTGGGTGCCAGGGTTGATGAAGCACCGGGGCGCGTGGGCATCATGTCTGTAAGCATTACACAGAATAACGGTCGGTCAATATATTTCTTGATGTCCATTTTTATATCAACCCGACCAAAGACATGATGGTCGGCGTTTGGAAGAAACCTTTCATGAAACGAAGCCGTTTATGAAATTTCAGTGATAAGAAGTGATCACTAGTTTTATATCCTTTGTTTTAGCGCCAAAGCCACATAATATGCGGCTTTGGCATTTGGGCCCTAAAATTTTAGTTCACGCTTGTCATTCACAGATGGCGTGCGGTGTCGGAAACCTGGAACTTGTGCAACTTTTACTATCACATGGCGCTGATCCATTCCTATCTACACAGCTAAATGACGCTCTCTGTTATTCAGTAGCGGCGCAATATGGTTGTTACAGGTAATAAATAGTGTAGTATAAGTATAAAATTATCTAATTTAAGCTATTGCATAGCTTCTATCACGGGCCTTGAGCGTGGAGACCGAATCCAGAAATTCCGTAACGAAAAAAACTTAATACTCCGACCGGCACAGCGGTGATACTTTTTATAATTTATAACTAGATGTCGCTACGCTAAGAAGGACTAGCTCTAGATCGCGCTGACGAAAACTCGAGGTTTAGGGTTGTATTTGTTTAGTTTTACATTTTTTTGTATCGTTGATTAGCTCTAGGTAGAGTAGGTAGCTACATAGTGCCATTATCTATATAAATGAATTGTTGTTCGTTACTTGAGAACGGCTGAACGGATTTAGCTTATATTTTAGTCTTAAAATGTTCGTGGAGGACTAGGGAAGGTTCAAAAAGCGAGAAAAAATTGAATAATTTCCGGGAACATTTTTTACCCGTGCGACGCCGGGGCGGGCCGCTAGTTTTAAATAATAGTGAATCGCATAATGTGTTGCTAAGCGCATAACTCAACAACCAACGCCTGAACAAATTTGGCCAATTTTTTTTTAAACGTTCGGCGAGGAAAATCTAATAATTGCCGAGAAAACTATTTTGAATGGCAAGCCACTAGTATACCAATAAAACTACGGAAGCAAATTGAGTGGTGTTTTTTTTCCATCTATCGATAAATAGCAGAACTTTTAATCAATTTTTTAAATATAACGCTTGTCTCTTTAGTTCAGCAACCCGCCTTTAGGTGGCATTGGTTGTATCGGCGTTACTGCGCATGCGCAATCCCCTTCTTCGCCCCGCAATCTGGTGACTCATGCTTGCTTAGAGTTAAAAAAAAATATCACTATTCATCGAAATCATCAACTTTGTGATGCAAAAAATACTGCATAAATAAAATAAATATATAATTATAATTGCATAAGTGAATAAAAAATGCTATGCAATAGCTTTACCGCGGCAATCTCCGAGTGCCACACGTCTTTTTTTTATTTATTTTAATTATTGAGAGAGCTTACAGAAAGCTGTTTTCAGTTAATCTCTCTTCTCGATCTGATCATTATGTTTAAAAAATAAAAGCTTCGCTATCACGAAAGCTTAGGAGATGAGTTGGTTACTTTTAATGGCATTTTTATAAAATGTCACAATGGCGCTTGCTTTTTGATTTGGCAGCAAATGTATACCTATACCTGAGGATTAATTTGTCGTACTTAGTCAAGTCAAACAATTTTGAACCTTTATTTTATTACAAAAGGCTTGACTGTATGTTGTTTATGTTGTTTTAGTGCGGTAGCCGTGTGTTGCTCGCACGGTCGACGCGCGTGCCTGAGAGCGGCTGTGAGGGGCGGCTCCCGAGGGTCCAGTGCTGGAGCAGTTCTCTCACTGGAAGAGGTGCTCGCTGAGGGTGCTTCAGGACCAGCTAGTCCTGGAGGAAACCGACCACCGACATTCACTAAACAGCAGCAGAGGGCGTTGCAAGATGCTATGTATTATGCTGCTGAGACTGACCATTTGGGTAAGAAGGATTCCGTTTATAATATAAACGACTATATAATATTATATTTAGCTATTCAAGAGAGAAGCAATACTTTGGTGTTTCCGTTAAGTATGGCAGCTATTATTTTTATTTAGTTATTCAACACCAAACACTAAACATAATCATGATCTAAAATTGGATCGCAACTGTCCGTGAACTGTCGCCAATCTTATGAAATTGTGTACCTACTAATGAGAGCAGCTATTAATGCGTTAAATGTTACAGACCGACATAATAAGCATTTTAATATTAGTTGAGATGATCTCAGGTCTTCGGTGGGTCCGGCTGTTTACGTCTTACCTACATATTAAATAACGACAAAATATCACTTTATTTTTGTAGAATCATAAAACTACTATTTTTTGTTTCTAGATATAACTTTAGAATTACGGGGACTGGGAGTCCCGTGGTCGCTCCATGCCTGGACTCTATCATTGGCGGCGGCGGCGGATGCGGCGCTGGATCACGTTATTGATCAGTTATTACAAGACTTTCTTCAGGTAATTTAAAAACATTTATTAATGAAACAATATCTTATAGACCGTCGGGGATGACATTTACTCTCCACTGTGGAGGTGTATTGTGCATAGAGTGATAATAACTGAAGGAATCTTTTTCCTAGATTGATCGGTTTATGCACAGGCCAGTATCTGTCTATTCTAAAACACTCATATAAATGGACCTGTGTCTAAGTTAAACGGGAGACGCAAAATGGCGTTCATCTGAGTAACATCTTTTTCACTTTTCACAATAATTTTATTTATCTCGACACTGGCAAACTGTCGCTTCAAGCGCAAAGTCTAATTACAGGAAACTGAACTGAATTAAACGAATATTATTTTTAACCCCGACCAAAAAAGAGGGGTGTTATTAAGTTTGACGTGTCTGTCTGCCTGTCTGTCTGTCTGTTACATCATAGCTTCCGAACGGATGGAGCGATTTCAATTTAGTTTTTTTTTTGTATGAAAGGTGAGTTTGATCCGGGGTTCTTAGACATGTTTCATGAAAATCGGTTGTGCCGTTTAAAAGTTATGGGGGTGAGAGTGGAGAAGGAAAACAGAAAATCTGCAAATATACTAGTGTGGGGTTTCAAATGAAAGCGCATCGCGTCCACATGACATAATATTATGTTGTTTTACATTTAAGGAAATGAAGGCATTGGAATTGGGGGTTTTTCTTAAATTTTAAATTTAGATTTATATTTATTTTAATGGTACCTATATTGATCATTCTTAATTAATCTAATACAAATATTCGTTCCGCTATTTCAGGTTTGTCCGTCCGACGATAGCCACTACAGTAAACAATTTATTTACGAATGTCTTCCTCTGCTGTTCAATATTTTACGGTACAGCAAGGTGAGCAATTATTTTCTTTCTATTAATAAGCCTACCTAATAAGTAACAATCTTCAAAACGGGATGGTACCGTTGACATGGTCATAAAAGATGTAATAACTCTCTTAACCTAGAGGAGGATCGATTTAGCTGGAAAGTTTATCTAAGTCAACTGAACCTAAGTCATTAAATCCCTTTTTTTTTTGTAAATGATTCGGGCTCTACAATTCAAATATTTTTTTTTTTGTGTATATTTACAAGTATTCCTGTTTCAATTATTGTTTGGTAGGAAAAGAAATATCTTTTATCTATCATTTTTATTACTTGTTGCTTAGCAAATTATAAATTTTTAAATTGCTGAAATTTACTTTTAATTTAGAGGAATATTATTTGATATGATCGTTAAAGTCCACCGTACGAATTTATTAATCATATTATAAATATTTTCATGTAGTTCATGATTAGGAAAGCCGTGTTGGCTAAGTGGAAAGACACTCGACTTTCATTCCGAAGGTCGTGGGTTCAAACCCCGCCACGCACCTCTGGATTTTTCTTCTTGAGAAATTTATTTGGAGGTTTTGTCTGTTCACGTCCGTAAGTGGTAACCCTCTGAATCCTTACACGTGACCTCCGGGTGGTGCTAAGAACAGTCTCTGGTGGTAGGCTTCGGCCGCGGCTTGTCACCACCCTCCGGGCTGGGCCAGTGCGTGAAGCGATTTTTTCGTGTTTCGCATTGTGGCCCGGAGAAGCCAACTTCTAGGTCTTCATCCCATCTTAGACCACATCGTCACTTTACATCAGGTGAGATTGTGGTCAAATGAAGGCTTATAGATAATAAAAAAAAAAAAAGGTGAGTGCTTTAATGGTGAAGGAAACATCGTGAGGAAACCGGCATGTTCTGAGAACTTTAAACAGTTTAAAGGACATGTTCACCAACCCCCAACCCGCACTTGGCCAGCGTGGTGAATTAGGGCCTAATCTCTCTCGTCAAGAGAGAAGTCCCTGTGTCCCAGCAGTGGGAACATTAATAGGGTGATGAGGTCATGATTAAAATTTCATTTTGATTTATTTCACAGTAGGTATTTCTTTCACAACTAACAACTGTCATTCGCATTATACGTGTTATGATTCAGAAGGAGGGCACGGTGCTGCTATTAGCGGACATCCTGTGCGCGTGCTACGGCCGCGAGCCGGTGCCGGCGGTGGCGCAGCCGCCGCGCCCCCCCGCGCCCGCTCCGGCGAGGGTGGACCCGTCTTACGTCAACAACCCCTCGCTCGCTGATGTTACCTTCAGGTAAATTGAACAAACGAAGCAAAACATTGTTCTAATTCTCTTAACAGTAACGCCAGATATTACCTAATATCATTTTAAAAAGGTATTACACATTAAGTCTGCGACGTGACCGCGGCTTGACAGAAGAGCCATCCCGCTTCTCTGATATCGGTTGATTTCTGAATTAAATAGAGACGTAGCTATAAGTTATTAGTCTTTATTAACCTACATAATGTTGCCTATTATTTTGGTAAATGGTGTCTGCAGGTTACTTCCAACCGAAACGACCGGATATCGGATATCTATGAGCCAGTTCTATGTGCGCTAGCGATGAGTGTCGGTATCGGCTAAACTGAAATGTTAATAACGAACGTTTATTTGCAGAGTGGAAGGCTGTCTATTTTACGGGCACAAAATAGTGTTGGTGTCGGAGTCTGCGAGACTGCGCGCTATGCTCGCTCCTCCTCGCTCTTCCAACGAAAACGTCTCGCCTCCGAATACTGCTCCACCTCTTGTACAGATAAACGATATTCGATACCATATATTTGAGGTTCGTTACCGCTCTTCTTTATACCATAATGTGCTAAATGGTTTCTTTTAGCATGGTTCCATAAGAAGCATTGAACCTTTATTCTGTTTTCAGCAAGTAATGAAATATTTATATTCCGGCGGCTGTACTGGCTTGGATATTCCTGAAACCGATGTTCTGGAAGTGTTGGCCGCGGCATCCTTCTTCCAACTTCTGCCTTTACAGCGGTATTGTGAGGCCCGAGCGGCTAAGTCTGTTGACCTTCATAATCTTGTGTCAGTCTACATACATGCAAAGGTAATTTAAATATTTTATTGTTTATCTTAACACTTGGGCAGTCGCGCCCTGTTTTGATACGCTAGGAGTCGCTACCGTGTCCACCGGACCCAGTTTAATATTGCTGGATTTTTCTATAATTACTGAATTTAATGTTATTGTGTATTTCCTAACGGTAATTATATTATAAAATAAAATTACAAATGGTATTAAACATTTATATTTATTACTTTTATTCATAAAAAAACGCAATCTAAAAACATACTAAAATTCAACTAACTTTAACGACACATTTTAAACATTATCATATATCTTAGTAAATAACGAAAATAACATTAAGTTTCTTTATTTTTCTAATACTACTATAATGTACTTATTCCAAATCACAATAAGAGACCCATCATTATTTGGTAAAAAAAACTAAAAAACTTCTCTAAAAATCACAGTCTAAAAATACCTTATTTTGTCACTATGCAAGTCAAATATTGTTATTAATATTGTTATTGCAGTTCACACATATTGCTTTAGTGAATTTTCAATTTACTGCACATCTTGACTCCTTGAGGAGCTAGTTTCTTCAGGTCCCTCTGTATTTTGCATTTCTTCGTCGCCATCTTGTTCGGAAGCTGTTTCATGGTAATTTATTTCTGTTTCTGAGCATTCTTCATTATCTATTGCTTCGTTCAAGCATTTTTCAATATCCCATAACCTTAAGGGCCTATTGGTGTCCATTTTTTTTATAATAAAAACAGATTTTAAATAATTAATAAGGGTTATAAAGTTATGAAAAATCACTTACGTATATAGTCGCTACCGGGTCCAAAGAACCCATAAGCACCTTTTAAGTCCATAACACTCGAGCACAGCGCGTCAACTGACTGCTGCGACTTTTATTCGCTGTCTCAATCCAACGTCGGAAGGTACTAAGAGCGGCAATGTTGCAATCCTTAAGATTCAATAGTTACCATGCAAACAATGGGCGACTGGGTCTGATAGACCCTTTAGCGACTGCTTAAGTGTTAATCGTCTACCAAATATTATGTTCACCTACCAACCTATTTAAACACGTTTTTTTTATTAGGTTTATGGAGCAACACAGCTACTGGAATACTGTCAAGGCTTTTTACTTCAGAATATGGTGGCATTGCTCACATTCGATGATTCAGTAAAACGGCTGCTGTTTGGCAAAAGGCTGCCTGGTCACAACGTTCTCGGCGCTTTATTAACGACGTTGCAAAAGAGGATCGAAACTCGCAAAAATCAAGCAAAGCCAAGGTAGCAGGAATGAAAACTAGGTCACCTGTTTATTCTGTACTGACTGTTAATTTTATGTAAATTTATTGGTGCCTGTATGTAATTTATCTTGCATAGTACAAAAGTAAATATTATAAACATTAATGTTTAAGTATCAAGAAGCAAGTTAACTTTGGAGTTGAAAAACTAAATGGAACCCATATTTAAAAAGTAGGTAGACTAACATAAATATATATCATCTTTTTCGTTTATTTTCTATACAGTTTTCTGCGAGATTAAGACTCCTTATAAAGAGTTAGTGAATGTATTCTTACTTAACCATTATTAAAATAATATTATTTAACAACTAAATTAGTTCGAAATAAACATTATGAACTATTAGGAAACGAATACGGGTGTTGTTCGTTATGAAAAAATATTTATGCCTCTGTTTTGGAAAATGTTCGAGAAAATTCTATACTTACATCTTATAAATTCAAAAGTATTACCTAACTATTTGTAATTTTGTAATTAATATACCTAATTTAAGAAAACTATTTGTTAAAATAAAGCTTGTGTTATTATTTGTATTCTTTATCTTCCTACCTTTTTATTTTTTAGACATGCTTAATATTTTTTCACTGATTATAAATTAATTTAAGGTACCTAAGTTTTATCCGCGGCTTAGGTTTCCGTGAATTTTCCGGAATAAGATGTATTGCAAAAGTTTTGGTTTGATTTCACACATTTTTAATGGCCCCCAAGTCTTTTGATACCTACATAAAAAGGGTCGCTAAAGCCAAAAAAATACTGTTTATCATTTTACAAGCTGACGATAAGTTTTTTCAATTCTATGAATGCTATTTAACTATTGAACCTATATCAACACTTTTACTTAACGAGAAACTATAAAGAAATCAGTCATGGTAAATATCCCGTTATAAATCTGTGAATTCTATCATAAAAAAAAATGGATAGTCTTATTTTTAAAGCAGCGTTTCTTTGTAACAATAACGATTTATTTTCCTTGCCTTAAGGTCCCTTTTCAAAATATCCAACCTGTAAAGCTATCGACAATAAGGCAATTTTCACGCATCATTAAAAAACCATACATTTATCTAAAAAACTTGCTCCGTTTTTTTGAAGAACAAACTAATATCAGAAATATTGCCCTCCTTTTTTCATTTACGATCTATCTTTTTAGATAGAACATCGTTGGCGGGTTTAGCAATTAATTTATATGATTTTACGATGTATATATATTTCAATATAGCACCAAAGCAGTAGGTAATCTAGACTTAATCACCTGACGCTTATCAATTAACATCTTTGCACGCCAAAACTTACAAAAAATTAACTATCATAAAAACTTAACACAACGCGAAACCCGTTTCATGTTGGACAATGTTAGGTTAATTTTCGAATATAGCAACACTGGGAGTACATACAAAATGTCTATGGTTTTAAATAACAGTCAAAGTCAACGTCATTGTGTGTGTTGGAAGAAAAAAAGTCTATCAGTCTATGACATGCTGAAAAGTGGTGTGATGTGATGAAGTAGTTTTGCAAATTTTTATCAATAAAATAATAAAATATAGTGAATTTCCGTGTGTTATGTATAAAGTTATGTCGTGACAGTGAAAATGCAGTTCTCAAAGGAAAGAATACTCAACGCAGCTCAGTTGAAACGACTTGGTGAACATAAATATTCGTGTACCAGTGCTAGCCTCCTGGATGCATGGCTCCAGCCCTGGTGGTGCTGGCTGGTGTCTCAGACGCCGCTGTGGCTCGCGCCGAATCTCATCACAATCTTAGGTTTAATAGTAAATATAGTAACCACACTTATTTTAATATGGTGAGTACCAGTTGGCTTCGTTTTGAGTTCAAGTAAGAGTGTAGGGACCGTAACGACTTTCATTTTTGTGTTGTGGTTATGACTTGGGTTTTACTTTCGCACTCTATGCGTTAGCACAGACCTCATTGTATCGTCGTCAAGCCATTGGTTGTAATAATCGCGCCACTGTCTTGATAACCAAGTACTTAACAGATATAGCGTTCACGATGTCTACTTTGATTGTATTGCAGCGGTTTTATAAGCTTTATACCTTTACTATGATAGTTTATTGATTCTTTTGACTTCCATTTTATGCATCATATCGACTATATATATCTACTGATATTTTTCATGTAGTTTATAAGCACTAAATTAAATATTGATATCTTAGCTATGCTAATAAGAAGCTTATTTGTTCTTTAGAGTATTATTAGAGGCACTTGCATACAACAAGTGGAGCGCTGGTAAGAATTTTATTAAGCAAGAGACACATTACATGGACCATGGTTCACACTACTGACGTCTGACAGTGAACTTGTTTTTG
Organism: Gymnoscelis rufifasciata; assembly: GCA_929108375.1. Lineage (NCBI taxonomy): Eukaryota > Metazoa > Arthropoda > Insecta > Lepidoptera > Geometridae > Gymnoscelis > Gymnoscelis rufifasciata. Next base: position 399,994 of record OV815302.1, on the reverse strand, counting down.
TTATAGTAGTCTTCTAATATTTACTGATTTACAACCTGTATTCTGTAGATTCTGACAAGATTTAGGCTTGTTTTCTTTGTTGACCAAACTATACTGTTAGGTGGGTTGAAGTGCATTTATATACTTAAGTAGTTCAGTTTGAAAACAGCCATTTTTAATGTTTGATACATGCTCACCATGAACGCTCATGTTGAGCATGGCTTTATCACACATTTAAACAGCCCAATCAAACTGTTGGTTTGCAGTTTTCTCCAACATCCTTCTGAATAAGTGATATTATAATTCTAATTCATGATTGGAAGAACTGTGTTCTCCACCAACATATGTATTGTATGTTAACCCAAGCCCTAACTAGCCCAACTCTTTGATGTAGCTGTATAGGATGTTTAGTTATTATTTCATATCCAAGGGTGTGGACAGCACAATACCCTTAGGCATTTTGAGCAAGGACGATGTAGAAAAAGTCTTTGATTTGGGGTATATAGTAGTAAGCCCCTCCATTTGCATTACAGGTACAGTCCAGACGCGCGGCAAGACCCTCCACGATGGGCCTGCGCCCTCTGCGCGCTCGGAGTCTTTATCTACCAGAGCCTCGACGCCATAGACGGCAAGCAGGCCCGGCGGACAGGCTCACAGTCGCCATTAGGAGAGCTATTTGACCATGGCTGTGATAGCATTTCTACAGTGTTTATAGCGCTGGGGGCTTGTATAGCAGTCAAGTTAGGGGAGTACCCCACGTGGATGTTCTTCCAGGTATGTAATTATTTTTTAGGAACATTGTTATCTGTTTGTGTTTATCTTAAAGTGATTATTGAACATGTACTTTAAACTTGTAGTTTTATAACAAAAGAGAGGACAAATTTGCATATATGTAGGATGTACCTTTGTTCAATCACTGTGGAAATGTCTGTCCTATGTGCGTATTACACTCTTATACAAAGGCTCAAGAAAATGTTACCTATGCACTTGTTAGTTTGTAACTACAATTAATTATTTTTTCTGGTGTATGTCTGTCCAACAAATGATGGATCTCTACCAGACAATGGATCATTGAATAATATGAGGGTTTTTGACTGATTTAAGGGATGTGCTATTGTTGTACGGAAATTAGCATTTGTTTTAATATTCTTATTTTTTATGTGATTTGTACCACCACATTTACACATTTATCATAAATACAAGATTCTAGATTAACCAAAGGCAATATCTAATTTCTTGTTTGTCCTGCTACTCTAAATCTATTGTCTAGCGGTATCCTTGCATCATATGCCCTGTTAGTGACCTATGTACCATAAGTATAGTGCATGGACCTTTTAACTTGTGATTATTCCCAAGATATATAATATCATTGCCAGCCAGCTGTGTGAAATCTTCAGAATAAAACAAATGTGCTGAATGGTTAAGCCTAGACAGCTATTATAAATCAATAATTCGCAGATAATGCCTTCCCTATATAAAGTTATATCACTCAATGCATAGGAATTTACCTATTATAATCATTGCTCTTAGAATTTGCATTCATATTTCTTCCACAATATTATGATGTAAACTTTACATCATAATATTGTGGAAAATCATCATAATAGAAAATACCTTTACATTGTAAAGGTATTTTCTATGTCTCATAATGTATGTATTTACAAAAAAAAAAAATGTATCTATGCTGTATATCAGTCACCTAGCACCCATAGTACAAGCTCTGCTTAGTTTGGGGTTAGGAAATGCTGTGTGAGTAGTTCGAAAACATAAAAAAAAATATAAACGTTTTTAGCTAGCTAGCTAAGCTATTATGATAGCATACAATTTCCTTATAACCTCATTATTAGCAAGTTATGGAATAGCAAAGACATTGAAAGTGACCCTGAGTAGGTACTGAACAAGTCTACAATGCTGCGTCGATATTCAATACCTGGCTCGAGTTCCGTGGGGAACTGATCGCTGTTGGTGGATCAGTTATACGCGTATAATGAAACGTAAATAGTGATCGCTAACAGTTAATTATAGTAGTGCTAGTATACCTATATACCTTTTGCATAGAAAAACTATCGAACCACTCGGAATTAGCACGAGTCTAAGATATACCTGCTGGGTATCTGTCTCAGCTGTATTAGTTAGTTATTTATACTTTGTGCACAAAAAAAAACAATGTACGGATTTGACTTAATGCTAGAAGCATTCTCTACTAGTCATCCTGGGCGTGCGAGAAAATAAATTAGGCACTATCAATATAAAACTTATTATATATATGTATATTATGTTTCGATAGACTTGAACAATTGAAACCCATTTCAGTATAGCGCCGCGCCTTTAACGCTCCTGCAGAAGCCAACACTGCGCCGCTGCCACCGTGCCGTCAAAGCCTAATTTTACTGGTCCTCTAGACGGCTGTTAGTAAAACATTGCTAGTTACAAATTAATTTAAAATTACATAAGTTATGAATAGCTTAGTAAGCAGCAGCTGAGCGAAAAGCGGCGGGAGCGCGGTGGCGTGGAGCGGCGCGGTGGCGGTGCGGTGCGACATCGCGTGCAGGATTATTAACACTAAATATTGTATATAATCAGTATCGGTGCAATGACCTGCCGCCTTGAGCTTGAGCTTTCGATGTTGTAACCTCGCAGAAACCTCGTAGCGGGATTATGACTCACGGCATGTTTAAATATACCATTTAAATAATATAGTGCTTGTTGCACCTTGCGCTAAAACGTGAAGCGTCTGCTCGTCTTTTTGAATATGGTTAATTTATTATAGATAGATAGGTAAAACATTTATTTGTTACATCTAGAGTCTAGATGTTATTTCTGTGTTCCTATGTTCTGTCTAGATTCTAGACAGAACATAGGAACACAGAAATAACAAAATATTTATATTACTTTAAATGTGGCTAGGTAAATAGAAAAAAGACTGTCACTCAAATCATCAATGGTTTATAAAAAAAACAAATAAGCATAAGATAATTAACCTAGTTTTCACCTCCTGTGCTATTTAAAAACTGTTACAGCAAGGTAATGCTCCGCTAACCACGCAGACGTGAAAGACAAAGTAACTAGACTTAGAAAACTGTATTATGCTATATTCTGAGAAGACTCCTTTAACTCTGGTAACAAACATTAAGTTACTAAGCTAAGGGCTAAATACCGGTAAGGGTTTCGGTTTAATAAGTTTATCTATAAGTGTCTTTGATTTCACTGACGGTTTTTTTTAATTAGTAGGATAGGTACACCAACCTCTTTTCTTTCCTGTCCATCAAAAGGTTGCTTGGAAGAGATCGTTTTCAGCGATAAGGCCGCCCTTTGTACTCTGATGTATTGTCTTATTATTGTTTGCAGTTTGTTTTTTATTTGTGGTGTACAATAAAGTGTTACCTATCTATCTACCGTCTAGATGGACGGGCGACCTGGTGAAGGTAGCGACCGAAGTTACTGGAAGTCTTTTAGGGAGGCCTATGTTCAGCTGTGGACGTCCTACGGCTGAAATGGTAATGACGAAGTTAGGTAACAAGGGTTACGAAGGAAAATATCTAGTTTAATGCTTGCGACGTTAGAATATTATTCCCCATTACTCTTCAGAAAATCTTCAAAACAGCAGCTTGCAACCCAACGCGCTGTTCAATAGTAGACAGTCTGGGGTATTTATTTATTTATTTACAAAATATTGGGAAACTAACAGCTAGTATAAATTATTAACAAACTTGCAACTGTACCAGTCAGTTACAAACACAGAGACTGCCAATGTCCCACTTGTCAAATAGCTGTGGAGATAACTGGGACATCTTTTAAGAGATATCCCAGTTGTCCTCTTTACCAGGCACTTTGAGGGGACAACTGGGATAATACATTTTTCGGTTATCCCCTCTACACGGTCCAAAGAAAACAACCCTAGAGGGGGCTAGTAGGACATACCCACATTCTGTGATATAGATAGTCAGTTTATCCAGTATTTAGTATTACATCGTAGTAATGGAGCCAGGCGTGTCACTACCGGGTATGAAACGAGCCGTAACGAGGTGTACCGCTCGCCTTGTTTCCTATTGCCAATCGAAATTACCACAGTCGCGAGCGGTTCTGGGTCACCTACGATCTTAAGGTATCGATGGAGTCTAAATAAATTGATGAAAAAATCTAAATTTAAAATTTAAGAAAAACTTCTATTCCAATGCCTTTATTTCCTTAAATGTAAAACAACATAATATTATGTAATGTGGACGCGATGCGTTTTCTTTTGATACCCCACACTAGTATATTTGCAGATTTTTGGTTTTGCTTCCCCACTCTCATCCCCATAGCTTTTAAACGGCCCAACCGATTTTCATGAAACATGTCTAAGAACACACGCAAGACTCACCTTTCATACAAAAAAAACTAAATTGAAATCGCTCCATCCGTTCGGGAGCTATGGTGACACAGACAGACAGACACAGACAGACAGACAGACACGTCAAACTTATAACACCCCTCTTTTTTGGCCGGGGGTTAAAAACAACGTATATCTAATATATAAAATTCTCGTGTCTCAGTTTTCGTTGCCATACTCCTCTGAAACGGCTTAACCGATTATTATGAAATTTTATATGCGTGTATGCAGTAGGTCTGAGAATCGGCTACTATCTATGTATTTTTCATTTTGCAAAACAACGTTTGCTGGGGCCAGCTAGTACGTATATAAGCTTTCTTTTCACTTTCGCTTTGGCCTGGGTATTTAATATGTATAATAAAAAAATATCCATATACGAGGGGCGGCTGTTAAGTCCGCGGCCTAATGTACTAAATTAATGAAATATACAGTTTTTCATTTTTTATTTTTCAATGTAATAAAGTGAAATACAATTTTCAGATCGTGAATATAATGCTTTTAACTAACTCTTCAGATTTGTAATATGAGAAAGCATGCATTAAACCTTTCTAGAGGAGAATTATTCCGAGACATCGAATATAAAACAAATCAATAAGCGCGGAGATATTCCCCGGTTTCGCAATGAGCCTGAATTCTTCATTATCACTAGCTATGACGTCACGCGTCCCCGCTCCATGTTGAAACCGAGATTTATTGAAGTTTGATTGATGAGCCACTGTACTATTATCGTGTCTGAAATCAGACTCATTCGATATCTGAAACTTAGCTTATCTTATCTGGTATCGAATTGTTCCGGGTTGCTTAGTCCAATGTACTAAGCAACTACACTGTTGCAGTATATAGATAAGCGATATTTCTTAACCTTGTATGGACGAATGAAAATTGGTGGCATTATGTAATGGAAATCCGACTAAGATTCTTCTTAATTTACATTTAAAAGAAAGAAAAAATATATAAATAATATTTTAATTAGGACACATAAATAAACCAACCAAAACTGAAAAATCTTTGTAATCTTGACTTGACCTGTGTATTTTTGCATTTTATAATCAGTAAAATAGGAGCTATGAAACATTATAAACAATTATTATTATTTTTTTAAACTTTACGTTGTTTTAGTTACACTAACCACGTAAGTATATTAGAAAATTTAAAAAAAAAATAACATTTATGTTTTTAATAAGTGATAAACCACACTTATTGATTGCAACTAATTTTCTCAATTTGTAAAGAACTAAAAATTAAGACAAGCAACGTATCTTACTAGCGAAACCACGTCTTCCAATCAATCCAATTGTAATACATCATCATCATCACCCTATTAACGGTCCCACTGCTGGGACACAGGGACTTCTCTCTTGGTGAGAGAGATTAGGCCTTAATTCACCACGCTGGCTAAGTGCGGGTTGGTGAATGTCACATGTCCTTTAAACTATTTTAAAGTTCTCAAAACATGCCGGTTTTCTCAAGATGTTTGCCTTCACCGTTAAAGCTTACATAAATTCCTCAAGCAGAAAAATTCAGAGGTCCGTGGCGGGGTTTGAACCCACGACCTTCGGAATAAAAGTCGAGAAGTTGTAATACATATTACTTTGAAACATTATGTTATATTTTTCGAGGAAATAGGTATGTTTACAAGCTATTGCTAAACTCGCTACGTCCAATAACGTCGGAAATATTTTCCTCATATCCTAACGCAGAAACGAGTAGTTCTAATTAAATCAACATTGCTGCCGACAGACCAAACAAACTGTCGGCCAAGATTGTGTTATCTTTCTCAAAACTGTAATCGGCGAGTCCCCTGGGCGGGCTGCCAAGCCCTCGCCGAGGCGGTGGAACCCAGCCAACCACTGTCTGGGTTCCATCTAGATGCCTATATTACGTGCCTCTATGGTGGCTTCGAGCCATCGCATCGCTACTATGGGTACGTTAGGTTTTTTCGGATGTATGAGTCAGGGCTTCAGTTGAGTCAGCCGTGTTGGACCTGTTTTATTTTGAAACAGTACATGACTGACCATGTTTTTTGTAACATTATAGAATCAAAGGTATAGTACATAAAGAATAGTAAAATTTAATGAGAAGCGGTGATGATGGACATCTATAAATAACGTACGTTAGAACCTTATAAAATGTAGAATATACTTTAGAAAACATAATCGCTCTTTAAAAGTTAATATTATAATTTAATTATAAGATTAGCACAAGTACATACATATTAAAGGATTAGATATAATTTTAAAAGTCCAGAGGCTCAACTCTTTTTTCTTTTTATCGTTTTTTTTTTATTTTTTAAATTAAATTATAGTCTATGGAATAATTTCTTTGTTGATAACTCACAGATGCTAATCTAGTCCGGTCAATTTAGACATTCGAAGTTATGGAATGTTATCGGAAACTTACCGTTTTGCTGAAAATCGCGATAAACTCATTATTGTAACCTTTGACCTTGAATAAAAAAATTCCTTACATGGGAATGATGGGGAGCTTCTAGACATTGTTTATAATTATGTTTTAAACAATTTCACTGAAATTCAGCTTGTTGGGACTTTATGTAACTTCACTCTCATTTTTTGGTCTAAATTGACCGGACTAATCCACTTTAACTCGTATCAGTCGCTTGAGTAAAAGATCCCGGTAATATTTACAGAAGTGAATGAACTTGTTTCATGTCAATCATCAGATGTATATTGAGAGGATGCGATGTAGTCACAGACAGAGTCATTATCTCTTGCGTTATCTGGGGTTTTCCAGTTATCATAATTACGATTGGGTTATGTAGGTAGGAGCCATTTATGTACTTGGTGTAGAAACTGACACATATTAAGATGTGGCTTGACCAGCCAATAAATGCCCTGTGATTGTAAGGAAATAAACGTTTTGACTTTGATGTTTATTATAAGAGATATTTCTATTTTTATTTACCTATGTTCTGTGTTGTGATGACAAATAAATGTTTTATCTATCTAAGAGTCCAATATTGGATATTGTGCTGCTGATGAGAGAATCCGCTTCTACGCTTTCGACATTGGCAATAAGCATGCAGAATAGCTGTTAAGAAGCATTGTTTTCGTTGTATTATATTATTCTATCCTCTAATATTGACTAAAATAATTAACAAATGTATAATGTCATCCGTCCTGTCACAAAACGGCCCTAAATCTACATATCTTGAAAGCTGGGTCGTTTCTAACTCAAACAACAGCTGACCTATTATTATTTATTAAGTTTCCTGGGTAAAATGTTTACTTATAGTAGAAATTAACGTAGATAGTTGTGAAGTATTAATAAACTGTATATTGGACAGGAATAGGTTCGATATATTAAAGTCCATCATATAATTTGGGTCGCTGCTTAGCCAAAGTAGTTATAAATTGAATTTATAACCTAACTATTCTTATAATTTCATCTCAATTCGAATCATCTCCACGCTATGACTGGTTAAATGGATACCATTGATTCTCGTAACAATTATTTTTAATCTAATATTATGGAATGTGTAATTAAGCAGGTGTTTAAGTACATATACCACATATAATAGCGTTCCAATAATTTCAACTTGCGTCATAGACATTCTAGTATTGATTAAATAATATCAAACACATGTATGTAGGTATGTGAACCTATTGTTTCTAAACCAATATTTGCTCGAGAACAAATTACTAATAGAACTAAATGATCTCAACTAAATGATGTTTTGAACAAATGTCTACCCTTCATCACAAACAGAAGAACTCATGTTACGCAAATTGACTTTTTCTATAACTTAGCAATGTTATTTAGTAACTAGCTGCCCGCCGGCGGCTTTGCTCGCGTACTTAAAAAATAGTCCCGCGGTAATAAACAGCATTTGTCCTTTTCTGGGAAAATTTGACTCTAATTTTGACTAAAATCGGGCTTTGCTCGCAATAACTGTATTTTCATGCAGAAAAGCTGTATTTGACTCCTTTAATAAGTAGTAGCCTATGTGTTAATATGATATAATGTAAACTATATTATTGTAAAGTTTCATCAAAATCCATCCAGTAGTTTTTTGCGTGAAAGAGCAATAAACACATTTACAGCCTCACATACTTTCGCGTTTATAATATTAGTATTGTCATTGAAATATTTTTTCTTTCTGCAGACATATTTAAGTAATACCTACAATACCTCTATTTACAAACAACCTGTTTGTCGCAGAAGTAACTTACATTCATTAATTGCGCTCAATTGAGTCTGCCCTTTCTGACCTCTGTCTTGTGGAAAACCTTAAATAATAATGCAATAAAAAATATTTCGTCATTACTGCGTGTATGGACAACACGTATGCCAATTAAAGTGATGCATTTAGTAACATTTATGGTCATGTCAATAGGCTATTAGAAACAATGTCAGTGTCACTAGTGCGTCCGTCTAGCCATCTGTCACATTCAAATTAGAGAATTATTTTACAATGTTCAAAGAGCATCGAACATCTACCCTATTTAAAAGGCCTACCGGGGAAACCACGTTCAAAAAAACGCGCCGAGTACACTACCTCACAGGTGGTGTGGAAATGTGTGCATATCATGTAGAACGTGATTCTTGCAAGCGCAATATCTAGCAAATGGTGGGTCTTAGAGAAAAAATCATTGGTAATATTTTTATAGAGAATTTTGAGATCTACAACTTTTCCCTGAGGTACTTTTTTATAAAAATTACCGTTTTCGAGAAAAAACCAAAAAACCCAAAATGTTGACCTTTGGGCGCGAATAATTCCCTTAGCTCACATGGGATCGATGGGGACTTTTGTCACTTTATTTTTTAAAGCAAACCTAAGGTCTCTACGGAGATTTGGCTGTGTCGGAATTTTCTTTATTTGATCACTATTTTTGTGTCTAAATTGACCGGACTATAAATTGAACAATTTTTCTTTTCCAGTGTTTCTGCGCAATGACTCTATTCTACTGCGCGCACTGGCAGGCCTACGTGACCGGCACCCTGAAGATGGGCAGGATCGACGTGACGGAGGCCCAGTACTCCATCATCTTCATCCACCTGCTGTCCGCCACCCTGGGACCCAGCTTCTGGGGCACTCAGGTAATGCTGTCTGGAGATAATTAAACTCATCTACGACCATAACTCGTACCACCGAAGTCAATATCAAACTGCTATCAAACTCTGTACAATACAAAATCATTTATTAGATGGATAGAAAATCAGTCTAGTACCCGCAACACAAGCTTACAAAAACTAAGTTAAGCTTGTACTATGGATGTTAGGTGATTAATTATACTCCATACATTTTTTTTTATAATATTCTTAATAAGATACTTATAAAACACCCATCCCGAAACCAGAAATTATAGATTATACAAAATCTGGTCCCCGGCTCTCAAACTGATTGATAAAAATAGTTAATAACTAGGTGACAATTCTATCTATCTTTGTCAAGATTCTACTTTAAGTATTTTGAAATTGATTTTGGTGACTTAATATGAGGGTTACATCTTCCAAATACTTTAGTAAAAGCCATGTTAAATTTATACCAAAATTGAAAGTTTTATTTTCTGTATTTGTCCGCTGTTTCCCTCATACATATTCATTATTAGATACTTTACTTTGGCACAACAGAATTTTTTTGCTATTGCAAAGATATTCTGGCACTTTACACATTGGATTTATATGTTATTATAATGCAATTTAGTGTTAGGTAGGCTAGGTAAATGTGTGCAAATGTTTCACAATGTGTGCAAATGTTTCACGATGTGTGCAAATGTTTCACGATGTGTGTTCGAGTCTCACAATGTGTTACACAATAAATGTTTGCGGAATTGCAAGTCATATGACCGTTTAAAAATACCCACATGAATACAAATACTTACTTTCCTTGTAACTAACATATATTATTAAATTATTTACTTATGTATCTGTAATAGGCTCTTTCGATTCCTAAACTAATAGTAATATTTATTGGTGTACTAAAACTGGCGATATATTTAACAAACAAATAGACACATAATTATCAAATAGAAAAAAATCTTAAAAACGAATTCAATTCAAAGCGTAGATTATCCTATTTAATATTATATGGACTGAACTTATTAACTTTGCATTTTATTAAAAGCCAATGTACTGTTGCGGTTAAATCAAGTCTAGTGTTGTAGTGAAAGCTATTCCAGTGTGATGATAAAAGCAGTATTACGGTAAATAAAAGCCTGGGAACTGTTGGTGTAAAAGCCAGTATTACAATTAGAACCAAACTAATGTTTCATTAAAAACCAGTCTTGAGTTACATTAAAAGTCGGCTACAGTGTTACTCTGTAAACCACGCTAGTGTTTCAATAAAAAACCAGACTTGTCCTAAATTAAAAGCTAGTGTTGCGATAATCCAGTCTACTGTTTCTTTAAAAGCCTATTTAATGTCGCAGTAAAAGCCAATCTACTGTTGCTATAAAAGCCAACCTAGAGCCGCATAGTAAAAACAAAGCCATGCTAGGTATCCGCTGGCGTGGAGTGGCGTCACTCGCTGGCGCTGTGCGCGGTCGGCGGCGCCGTGCTGTCCGGCGCGGCGCTAGCTTCCGCCATCGGCTGCGGCGGCGTCGGCAAGAATGGATCCACGGTCGCTGTGAGCTGATTTAAATCTAGCGGCTGGGACGATTGAGCATAGCAATATTTCGGCTTTTAAATCCACAAAAACTAAAATAAAATATTGAGATCAATATTTATTTTAAAACCGACATTTACTCGCGTCATTTAACTCACAACGTCACTAAACGAAGCTTGGGTTTTGCGTTAAAATATCATAGGGAACGAATTTTGACATAATTAAGGAATAGTTCTTTAGATTGTCTATGTCCTTTATTATAAAAAAAAATACAAGTAATAAAATGTTACTCTATAATGTAACATTTTATTCAAATAAAAATATCAAATTGATCAATGTAATGCAGTATGAAACTGAATTACCATGTAACAAGACATAAATTCGTATTAAAATATCTCTGATAAAGTAAGTCAATTAGATTATAAGATAAATCCGACGCAATCGGATAAACCCAAATGTTTAATGATGAAAATTGTATAAATACCAAATATAAATTCATATCACTTTAACACGATAACGACAATTTATAAACAAGTGTGATTTTTATCAAGGGTTAATTTAATACGTCATAAATTTAATATAAGTAATATTTAATCTATTCATCATTAATATCATACAAGTGATACAAAAAGCTTGCCAACTGCGTTAATATTTGATTTAAACGATGTAATATATAACTAAACGTATCCCTTTACAATAAAAACTTAAAATTTTCAACAAATATTGTACAAATGAATTCAAAAACGATCTGTAAATTTCAATTTTTCAAATGCTTGTCGTCCCATGCCACGCTAGAAACCGGTCTCAATGGGGTCCAATCTTCGTTATCGTTTCGGTTCATTTAACATAGTTTAAACTATTGGCATACCCCTAGTTTGACATTTACACACGATTTTTATAAGAAAAAGCCGATTGAAGCGGATCTACTAAAACCATCTCAAATTGACCAGTATTGATTCTGTAAAACGGGAATTTATTTATTTTTGTATTCGCGAATCAAAATCTATAGTGTGTTCTAACGTGTAGATATTTTAGGATTTATTGAACGATTGAAGAGATACCCACAGTTTTTCCACGAAGACTTATCAAGGGACGATTGGTTTTGAAATAATTATATTATATAAGGCCGGCCAACGGTCAACACACATCAAATAATGCTAAACTAGAGCTTTTTACTGGATATCATTATTATAATTATCTATTTTAATTCCTATCAAGCGTTTGAGTGTGTGTTACTAGAAAGTAACACACACTCAAAACCACCTCCTTGTCCTTTTGTATCTAACCTTTTTTGTAACAAAATCAATACTGATCAACTTTTAATAATTTACATTATTAACTACCGTGTGTTAATGTACTCTTCGGTACTCTCTCCCGCTTCTCTCGACTGTGGTAGTTGGTACCATCGCTTATCATGTGGGTTTTTTTAATAGCATGTATCTACATTCCAATGCCACGTATGTCCTTCGCTCCAGAACACGTTGGATTATGCTCACTGATTTATTTAGTTTATTTTCCTAACAAGGAGCATGGTCTAGAAAGGTTTATTTGTCATCTGTAGGTGCTGTCGATTGGGCGAGAACTTAATCTTATTGCCCTGTTTTTTTTATTTAATGAATTTTGTTACATTTGGTAATGGTGTTACAAAATCTTGTGTGACAATGTATTGAAAGTGATCTTAATATCCAAATTGTGATGTTTTTTTTTAAGTAATAAGTAGTATTTTTCACCCTGTTTATTGTACTCATGTATTCAGGGCAGTATCGTTAAGTTGTCGGCTAATTTGAGGCAGGTATTGTCATGTCCTTAGAATATTAAGTTGATAATTGTGGCTGATCTTTTACTTTGTGAGCAGTGTGGGTCTTCACTCATTAACAGCGGGTAGGCAGGCAGGCAGGATAAGACCTGGTTATAGACGTCATATTCTAGCTAGGATTAGACATCATTGGATCTTAAGTTATTAGGTAGATTTTACATTCTATAGATCTTTTACGATTTCAAGAGTTTGACACCAAAAGTAAAACTGCTCACAGATTACCCTTTCTAGTCTAATGGACTTTGACTAATTTATAAAAACGATCGCAAAAGTTAAAGACCGATGAAGAGGAAACAGTGAAAAATATGTTGGTATTCTTGTGGATAGCTGTTTTAAAATTTATAAATTTCCGTGTTAGTATTTATATGGATGGGATTCATGAGGATATTTTAAGACTAATGTGTAATTTGTGAATGGGGTAAACAGGTGCTAGGCGTGCCGGCCAGCCTGGTCGTCTCCTCGATGTGCAATGGCCTGCAATGTTTCTTTATCCTCAACTTCGCGACCACCTTCCGCTATAGGGGATGCGGGAAAAACGGATCCACAGTCGCAGTAAGAACGGTGTTGAGGCGCTTCAGTCATGGGGTTCTCTGGTTACGGTCTCTTGCAATAAAGTCCAGTTTCAAGTGTAGGAAACGTGACTGATACGTCTCTTTTAATCGAAGTGTATAAACGGATACGCATGAATTCCTGTGTCTCAACGTGTAAATATCAGAAAGGTCTACTTCATCAATTGCACACGGTGTTTGGGGTCATCCTGTCACACATCGCAGGTTCTTTAAAGGGTCACACATAACGGTGTACATTGTCACTTACATCTAATTTCCGTATCAGGGGTGTCCGGTGAATGAGTGAAGACAGCACAGTTATTATTTCCCGCCCTAGATTTCTGGTTCATCGATATTAATGGCATGTATTGTGTTTCTTTCTCTGTGACGGTCGACGGTCGGGCCCCGGTCATCGGACTAACCGCATGACGTCACACGGTCACCTCACGGTCTAACACTACAGCTGCCGTCGATAAACATCGGTTTGAGTCTAATGTCCAACTATCTGGTAGTGGTGTTCACGTTCTACCTGATAGCGGGATACGTAGCCGTGATAATGAGGGGAGGCGTGGGCAAAAACGGCTCCACGGTAGCAGTAAGGATACTTTTGTGTTACAATAACACATAACACAGCTGCACAACTAACGGCGCGGCGCTGCCCGCTCGCCTCGATGTGACATCTGTCCGTCTGTAGTGTTGTGCTGTGTGGAATGCTCGCGGACGCCAGGACTTTGAACAGACCGATCTGATACCTAGTGTCCAAGTGTGTGGCTTGAAGCCAGAGAGATTACGAATTTCAATGCGTTTGGATTCTTGTTTCCACTAGGGTAGATGACTGAAATATTATAATTAGTCCGTCATTTAGATTACTTTAAAAAATGTACCCATATTTTTTTCTTTTTTCTTACTAACGAAATATCGAAAAGATACAGTGCATTGAAGTTTTGCGCGACGTAATGCTTTCAAGCAAAATCTACTATATGATACGTCACAAGCGCCCGGAACTTTGATGGACTTTGATATCTGGGCACTTTCTTATTAAATGAATAAAGCGAATTATACGTGTCCAGTATTATTGGACGGACTAAACAGAACACCTATTATTTCATAGTCATCAAGCCTATTACAAAACAATTTGTACTTTCAAAAATTCATCTTCATATTTATATCACCGAGCTATTGCCCATTAATTTGGTTGAGAGCTACCGTTAAAATTTGACAGGGTCAGGTCTGTTGAAACTCCTAGCGATTCCGCGAGGTCTAACCGCATGTTATGTCGCACTCATACTCATTAGTAACACTTGTCTTGCCGCCTCGCTTCATTGCATCATTGCATGCTAGATATAAGTTTGAGTTGTTGCTTTTTACCCTTAGCTTTGTATTACTTTTGTAACATTTGCTAGAGATAAAGATCATTTAACATTGTCTTTGAATTTTGCCAATGACTGAAATACCAAAAATTTAATAAACCTGCATAATTGTTTGTCAATTCATGTCTAATTAACGTGTCATAAATTTAAACTTACATCTACGCCGACACTTTGTAAATAACTGCATTGAGACGGCATAAAAGTAGACTAACATCTAAGCCGCCATTTTGAAAGTAACTGAACAGCCATTTTGAAAATAACAGATTTAACACTGACATAAAAGCAAACTTACCAACGCCGCCATTATAAACCCTTGCATTGAAACGGCATGTGTATTTCCCCGTCTTGTGAGACCCGTGGTACAGCGTTACCTTCCTCAGGGGACCAGCATCCTGTCTCCAGTGATCCCGTTCTCGCTGGTGGTCGTGCCCGCCTTCATCATCTTCCAGAAGAGCGAGTCTCATGTTTATGAGAACCACCCCGCGTTGTACATACTGGCGTTCGGGATGGTCGCGGCTAAAGTCACTAATCGACTTGTGGTAAGTATCTTTTTACCTACTTAAACATATTTTGCTGGGGTTCAGTAATATAGAGATGTTAAGTATCTATGAATTGGCGAGGCGACCTTGTGTTGTTCAGGGAATGCTAAAATGCCGCGGAGATCCAGTAGGAAAACTTGGAGGGATGTGGGTGAAGCCTTGACCTGTAGTGGGATAATATAGGCCTGATTAGTCGCAGGCACCTGTCGAGGGGAAACTACCTAAAACATGGGCAGCAGCGTCTTCTCGGAACACAATCTTCGATCTTTTAATAAATAAATATAAAAAAAACAACATCAAATATGGCGCTCGGCAATCCGCCTGCCAAGCATGGCAACGCTTATTAAGTCGATAATAGACGCTTAAGTCCAGTAGTGGGCATAATTTGTTATGTTATATTTTTATTACGTTTTTTGTTTTCGCGCGCTCGTTGAGAGGCTCTCTAGCTTCCCTGAGGACAGTCTCTTCCTGATGGGAACTGAAACGTCGGATATACATAAATCATAACAATATACGTCTCGTTTTCATAATGGAAAATGTTATTAGGTTAAAAAATAATGCCTTCTTTTAGTTTACCATACGTACCTCTGTCCAGGTGGCTCACATGACCAAGAGTGAGATGGAATACTACGACTGGGGTCTGCTGGGCCCCGCCATGCTGTTCCTGAACCAGTACTTCAACAACGCGCTGCCGGAGTACATCGTGCTGTGGCTCTGCACGGTAATCATATTATTTACTAGTAGTGCCCCGCGGTGTTACCCGCGTTTAAATGTATTGTTCCGCGGAATTACATATTTTCCCGGGATAAAAAGTATCCTATGTTACTTCTAATACCTCCAAGAATATGTGTACAAAGTTTCATGATGATCGGTTGAGTAGTTTTCGCGTGAAAGCGTAACAAACAAACTAACATTCACATTTATAATAGTATAGGATTCATCTTAAGTTTATATTATTACTTGTTTTAACCGCGTAATAAGGGATTTTGTCGCGGTAAAAAGCAGCTTTGTAATTTACTGGGAAAGCAGCTATGTTCGTGCCAAATTTAATCTAAATCGGGCTTCACTCGCAATAATTGATTTTCCCGCGAAAACTGATATTTTACCGCGATAAGAAGTAGCCTATATGTTATTCTGATGTATAAGCTATATTGTGGTAAAGTTTCATTCAAATCCATTCAGTAGTTTTTACGTGAAAGAGTAACAAACATCCATACATCCATACTTACAAACTTTCGGCTTTATAATAGTAGTAGGGTGGGAATGGGAATCTATTATTTTAGCTCGTGAACAGGGTTATCAAATCTTACGTGATTACAAAAACTCTATTTTTAACCCGTGACCAAAAAAGAGGGGTGTAATAAGTTTGACGTGTCTGTCTATCTGTCTGTGTGTCTGTCTGGGACATCATAGCTCCCGTAGGTACGGATGGAGCGATTTTAATTTAGTTTTTTTTTTGTATGAATGGTGTGTCTAGCGCGAGTGTTCTTAGACATGTTTCATGATAATCCGTTGTGCCGTTTAAAAGTTACGGGGGTGAGAGTGGGGAAGGAAAACCGAAAATCTGCAAATATACTCGA
Organism: Gymnoscelis rufifasciata; assembly: GCA_929108375.1. Lineage (NCBI taxonomy): Eukaryota > Metazoa > Arthropoda > Insecta > Lepidoptera > Geometridae > Gymnoscelis > Gymnoscelis rufifasciata. The sequence continues at coordinate 383,225 of OV815302.1, read as the reverse complement.
GTGGGGTATCAAATGATAGCACATCGCGTGCACATTACAAAATATTATGGTGTTTTTAAGGAAATTAAAGCATTGGAATCATAGGGGGTATTTCTTAAATTTTAAATTTAGATTTACGATACATACCTTTATCGAGGCGACCACTTTTAGGATGGCTTGCCTATGTATGCTGGCAAGGCAGCACCTTGAATTCAATAATTTAAGTGTTAAAAAATTACATGTGAGACGAAGTGTCGCGTTCGTATAATTAGAAGGTTAGAAGAGTAAAAAAATAATAAGATTGTTATATTAAAAATATTTAGAATTATACACCTATTTTTCTTTTTTTAAAACAAACAAACGAAAAATCAAGACGATGTATGCTTCAAAGCCCCCTTCCTAACTTTGATGCTCTAGGTATATCTTACCACTTGCTTATTTAATAGATAAAGCGAAAATTAGCCGTCCGTAAAAGTATTATTGGACGGACTAACAGACAGACCGAACAGAAAACCTATTTTAATGTAGTCATCATGTTTGTCGGCTCGCACTGAGATCATCCTAGGCTTCTATTGCGGAATGCGAAACTAAAATAAGTCGCTTTCCTTCCAGATTTGGGTGTGCGGCGACCTGTTGCGGTACTGCGGCCAGATCTGCTTCGAGATCTGCGCGCACCTCAAGATCCAGCTGTTCCGCATCGCGCCGCCCCCGCCCGCGCGCGCCGCGCCGCACCCCCCCGCGCCCGCCGCCAACGGTACCGCCGCGCGCCGCCCCTCGCAGCGACACAAGCACAAGCATCAGCCCTAGATGCACTCCTCATATATAGCTATATATGGCTGATACGTTCTGAGTGGGTAGCGACGCGCCTATCACTGTTAGTAACGAGACATGACGAGCCTTATCATTAACTATTCTTACCCCTAGAAACAGGGCCGTCTAATTATCGGTTGACAAAAATCACCATATATCACTAAGAAGGGGGGGCTTAGTAAGATCATATAGTGTGACCGGAAACTTTGCTCTGTAGACATTATTATCATTGTCCTTATTTTCAGAAGAAAATAAAATTATACGTTTTACCTTAGTTTTAAGAAAAAATCTAAGTAGGTACCAACTAAAAATACGCGTGATGTGGGGTGGGGGAAAGAAAGTTAATCTTGCACCAGACCACATAACACCACGGCTAATTACTAAAATAAACAAGTGATTAATAGACACCCTAGCTACTCGCTAACCAGACAAACCCCTCGATTTATCGAAGTACTACTACTGTTGGCGTTTACAAAGAGTCGTTCGAGCATTTGTGATGATGAGAATAAGGCATGGTCCATCAGACAGTAGAGTTTTCGCGTGACTCTATCTATCAAGCGTTTCTATACCCTGATCTGTAATTGTTTATTAGGCGTTTGTTTTGTTATTTTTCAGTGATCGGTGCGTCGCTACCATTTCAGAGTGGATGTAGCCACGTCTGTCCATTCGTGTATTGCGTAAGACGATTTATGGGGACATTTGCTGAGTGCAAGTGGTAGGAGGCAGAAAGTTCCTACATAATGTAGCTTAAGGCTTGCCCTGCGCCTGCGAGCTTTACTTGGTGCAAGAGGACGGACCGGATTGAAACCGAACCAAATGAAAGTAAATGACTCTAGCAGTTTTTATTTATGACGAGTCCTTCAAATCGAGCAAAGAGGTTCTTGACCATAGAGTTCTTAAACGCCATGAACCCTAAATAAGGAGGTTGTATTTTTACTGTATTTTTACGTAATATGTTAATCCTCATTTTGCATTCTGGCTAGCCACCTACCGATTCCGTAAGTAAAATTAGCTTCTTCTTTAAAATTGTAAAATGTTCATTTGAGTCCTTAATTGTCTGTTAATAAACAGTTATCTCCGAGTCGGTTTAACAATTCACTTCAATGTGCTAGAATGACAGAATAACAAATACAACAAAAGTATGTAACGTCAAAGTATTAAATAAGGGAAGATATCATCAAAACGTCTTACGCATATATGAATGGCCTTTAAGGCCTATCCGCACACAACAGTGCCGACACCGATCAGTAACGCATCCATCAGTGTCAGTGAAAAATAATATTGTAGCATACATTTTGTATGGCGCTATCCGTACTCGTCAGTGACAGTGACGTTCAGTGATGTCAGTGCTGCGCCGTACGTAACTGTGCCGGCACTGTTGTATGTGGATCGCCCTTTAATCTAATCACTCTTCATAATATTACTGCTAACATAACGCTATCGAGCTAACTATTTATGCCACTTTAACAAATGATAAGACCTTTATCCATTCTATAAAGTGCCCTGTACGTGTCTTAAGGCTAGCCACACCTACCGACTTGGTCTGTCTGACAGTCCTGTTGCTTTTTGGCAGGGCGTTCTAGCCGGGGTGTACCTAATGGTACGTTTAGTAATGCATTTTAGCCCTCAGCTCTCAATTCTGTCCTGATCTTCATAAAACAGAAGATGGTTGTGTGGCTACCCTAAGAGGGATATAATACGAACAAACGCAATGAGCTATTGCGAGCCAGATATTACCAAGTGTACTAGTGTGTTCCTACGGTGAATTAATACAATACAATATTAAAACGCAAATTTGTCAGTATATAATGTTTAGCAATTTGATCACAAAATTGTTATTTTATTTGAAATCGGGTTATTCACATAGCGACACAAGGAAGATTTTATTCTCTAATAATTATTAGGGGTTGGCTAAGATTTACTTGTCACTAGATTGTAACAGTAAAGAGTTGATACAACACGAAAACATCTCTTTGGCATTATTCTTGTTTGTCCTACTCTAGGGCCGATGCAACCATGTTAAAGCAGAAATATGATTTTATAAATTAATTTAACCTCACTTCACACTATCACGTTTTAGAATAACTTTCTTCTTTACAATGTTAAGCAATAATAAATCGGGGTTCTCTAGTAAATTTTAGAACCTGAAATATTTTCATAAAAAATCTTATTGTAGAAAATTATTAAGATTTGTGAATATCTGTGTATTAACGTTTGTATATTTTATTTCTGTGGTTTAAGCTGTTGATGTTGAATCACGAGCACTTAATGTTGAACGCAATTGTTATTTAGTTGTTGTACAGAGTTAGACGAAGTGCGTATGTGTAGATGTGTTGTTGATAGCAAAATGTCGTGTTGTTAGACGAAATTGTATATTTGTTATACATATTATGGCATATACATACTAGCTATGTAATGTAGGTGTACTTTCAGATTACCGCGAGTACGCTATGCCAGGCGACGCTTGTAGGGAGCCCTTAATAAGCATATAAGTAATTAATTAATTTATGCTTCCTTAGGCCCGTACTTGAATCCACCGTACTTATAAAACTACATAAACCTAAATTTTCTCTAATTTGTTATAATATGATTATTCTAATATTGATTTAAATGTAAAACAAATATCATCTATAATGAAATCAGAGGTAGAAAATAATAGCTTTTAAAAGTATGGTTGACCGAACAATTGGTAAAGGTGTTCTAGAGAACTTTTGCTTGTAATGTGAGATTTTAGATTAAACTTCAACGGGTCAATCCTTTGAATTGAGATAACCAAAAACGAAGTCTTCAAATATTTCTACAGCACACTCAAAACTTTCTGTAAAACTTTAAGCCTGTATTTCATCAATTTAAATCATCAAAAATTTGTAAAATAGCCCTATATTGGCCTTATAATGTTCAAATTCTAATCAAGAATGGAAACAATACAATTGAATGTTCTCTTATCGGCTTTGGTATCGTCCTGTCCGTCTAATCGCGCATGAAAGGTGACGGCAGTATTTACATAGCTTATCACTTCAAAGGCTTGTTTCATTATATGCAAATAAAAAAGTCAATAGTTAAATAATAGAGCAATCTCTGTCAGTCAGTCAATGACAGTTGACTTGACAGCTCTATATGTTAACCATTGGCTATTCTCCCAGAGTTATTCACTCTGATAAAAATATTACTCAATAAAATTTCGCCTGGTCGCACTACTTAATTGTAGCCACGCAAATGGGTTTTACAATGCACTTAAAAATTATATATTTATTGTGAAGTTCGTTTTTTTTTGTAGCTCAGAATCCAGAATATTGGATTTGCATAGAATGTGAGCAGTAAGTCTGAGTGCGGTGTTGCTAGGATTAGCGTAATATGCCAAATTAAAATGTTATTGTCAAATGTGTTGTATGTAACCGCAGGGCGGTTTGAGTAGCTTAAACTTGTATGGATTGTTATTTGAGCTACTTTCATGGAAATTTATTTAATAATTGGTTAAATTGTTGGTATTTATGTTAGAGAATTTGTTTCGATTAGCTAATTTTGGTATTTTAGGATATGTATTCTAATTATGTTGTTTTTTGGTGACTTAAGTGTAGTGTGAATATACTTTTTAAAAACTTTGGATACCTCTAAGTCAGCTGGCCCTGATAATGTGAACCCCTTACTTCTTATTAATTGCGCCGGTTCAATTTGTAAACCAATTTCTCTATTATTTAATAAGTCTATTTCAATGCGTAAAGTTCCTGATATATGGAAATCAGCTTTCGTGTCACCTATTCATAAAAAAGGACTAAAAACGGAAGTAGTTAACTACAGGCCAATTTCTAAACTATGTATCATAGCTAAGTTATTTGAAAAAATAGTGTACGATCAAATTTACTCAGCGCTGCATCATTCTTTCAGTCCATCGCAACATGGATTTCTTAAGGGGCGATCCACCTGCACAAACTTAGTTCTTTTCAACGAATTTATTACAGAGGCTATGGATAAAGGATCTCAGGTTGACGTGATCTACACAGATTACAGTAAAGCTTTCGACAGAATTGACCATAGACTTCTTTTGCATAAGCTTCACCTGTTTGGGATAAGGGGGGATTTACTTAGATGGTTTTCTTCATATATTGAAAATCGTTCGCAGGCTATCGTTATAAATAATTATATTTCTAGTTGGGTTTCCATTCCCAGCGGCGTTCCTCAAGGATCACTGCTAGGTCCTCTTCTATTTTTAATTTTTGTAAATGATATCTCACAGTGTTTCATTGAAAGTCATTTACTCTGTTTTGCAGATGACATGAAGATTTTTAGAGTTATCAAATCGTCTGAAGATGTGCTACTACTGCAATCTGATCTAAATAGACTGGACTCTTACTGCTCAGTAAATAAGTTAGACTTAAATCCAACAAAGTGTTCTGTTGTTACTTTTACCAGAAAAACGAAAGTTATTCCTGCTACGTATCTGCTAAAACATGAGCAATTGCAAAGGAGCGTTATTATTAGAGATTTAGGAGTGACTCAAGACTCGAAATTACTTTATGATAAACATGTTGATGCCATTGTCTCCAAGGCATCTCGAGCGTTAGGTTTTATTATAAGAAGTTCTGCTAGTTTCAATAAATGTAAAACTTTTAAAATTCTTTATTGTACTTTTGTCCGGAGCATTCTGGAATACGCATCTCAGGTCTGGAACCCCAGGTATGATTTATATATTGATAGGATCGAAAGGATTCAAATTAAATTCATGAAATATATGTGCTATCGTTTAAAAGTTCCCTATAGATCTTACAGTTATGATGACCTATGTAAAATGTTTCACATTCTTCCACTTTTTAAACGCCGCGAAATTGCTGATATAACTTTTCTACATAAAATAACCTCCAATTTAATTGACTGTCCGGAACTACTTAGTAAGATTCTCATTCATGCTCCATCCAAGGTAACTAGGCAAAATATTATTCTTCACACCCCTGTTGTCGGTACGAACTATAGGCAAAATGCATTTTTATGGCGAACATAATAAATATAAATAATAAATAAATTCTATGATTTCTATGCTTGCTGTAGTGTAACACTTGCTTGAATTGTGTGCTTATTAACCATCATTATGAATATTATATATAAAATACCCATTGTCGAAATAATTTTCTTATACTGACTTAGGACATAATACTAGATAGATTTTATAAGTGTGTTCATCTAATACACCTTAGTTTTGTTTTATATATAAAAAACTCATTCAAACTTTGAATGAGTTTTTTATATATATACTAATTTATGTGGTATTTCTACATTAATTAAAAAACTGTATTTGTATCAAACTTAGACTTGACTTTGTAAGTGTAACCTATTTCAATTAATACCTTATTTAATTTATCATTAATTTGTGTCATATTAAATTAATGTAGGTACATACTGTTTAGTAAATATTAGCTGTATTATATTTTTTTTATCTATTTTAAATTGTTTTTTCTTTTCCAGTGGCAAGTGACAGCGAAGATTCCGAGGACTCTGCCCCTCTACTCAACAACAATAGCATTAGCTAATACGTATTGGCAATAGACTTAGTTTTAGTCCTAGTTCAATAATGCATGGCACTAAATAGTACACCATGTGATTGTATAATTAGTATTTTAAATCAATATCTATTTATTTCCAAAAACAGTTTATATCTTAATGTTTTTTTATAATAAGTGCTAACATTAACTGGTTAAACCACAAATGCCACAATTTATAATTGTCACTTATTACATAATTGTCCATGAACATTCCACTGCACGATTTTGTCAATTTCTTTTCTTCAGGTGTTTTTGTTACCTCAATAATTCGTATTTGATATAGAGTTGGCGCTAAAAAAACTTGATTATGCAAAATGTGAGGACCAGCACATAAGCCCAAATTCTATTTATTAGCTGGGAAGAAAATAGAAAACCATGTTGCCGGCGGCTGTTCTGTTCCTTTCCTTTCCTCGTGCTAATGTTTACAAATATACCATTGTTGGTTATCAAATGTACCTATATTATTAATTATATAACACGACCCGGCATAGCTCATAGTTAGGCCACTTTAACGATATGCATATTTGTTAAGTCCATTTACTTGATGTAATAATAATTAAAACAAACTAACGATGGGTTATAAAATAAATGGTTAAACTCAGAATCGTAATATGCAAGGATTTCTGCCTTCAAAACTATAAACAGAATGCGGTCCTCATATTTTGAGCACTCTACTCCATCCAGCGCTCGGTCTAGTAGGAATTATTAACTTATATCGATAGTGCATTATTATATTTCCACTGTATTTGATTAAATATTAATATGTTTGTTTGTGTATCTCAATAAAAAGAAAGTAAACACTGCATTTACACAATTATGTCCGCGTTAAATTATTCCAATGTAGGTAGGTGCAAATTCTTGGAGGACGATTGAATTATGAAATTGTTATTAGTTTAAATAACACCCCAGGTTTGTCAAAATGCCTTAGCATACCTAGATTTAACTTGTAAAGTGTCTGTAAATTATTGTAGAATGAAATCGGGAATAAATGAATACTCGAGAACACAGTGTTTCATTTAGGTTTAACAAAGATAAAGATAAAGAAAACTTTATTGTTCAATTGTGTACATAGAGATCTTACAAAGTAAAAAAAATAGTATCAACAATCATTATCCGCTAGGACATACAAAGTTAATGTAATTGTGTTCTTAAAATAACAACTGTACCTAATTTTAATTGCCTATAAGCAGCGCGAAGGTGCTTGTAAAAATAGACGATTGGAAACTTAACGAGCTAATTTCAATGAAGTTTAATTTAACCCAAAACTTTGCCGTCGGGTAAATATTTAATTATACCTATTTTAATTGTAACAAATATACAATTGATTTTGAAAGTTGGATAGTTATGCAGCGTCTTATTAAAAACGTGTAGCGCGAAGGGAATAAACCCTTTGGCGCGGTAAGGAACACACCCTTTATTGATATAGTTCGCACCACCTCCGCCTTTGACAGCAAGATGGCACTAGCGTCGCGTAGCGACAGTCCGCCCGAGCCCCGCGAACCGGCGCGATACACGCGCTGTGATATTATTGTTTTCCCTTGTTTTATGTGTTTTTACCCCTTTCTCTTATTTGTTATTGTGTTCTATGTTTATTTTATTATACCTGTGACTGTACAAAATCGTGTTTCGAACTCATTTCCAAACCCAAGTCTAAGTTTTGTAAAATCAAACTATGGAAATAAATAATTTTGTATCTTGTATCCTCATCTTATAGTGACGCCCAACTCGCGGGCAGTCGCGGGCACGATTATACAGTGAACTCACAGTGAAAAGTCAGTGAACACCTTTCAACCTATCGAGAAACAGTGCACAAAAACCATTGTTAGCATTTTATCGATACTGATACATACGGAGATTGTGAAAAAACCCAGTGGAAACACACCCGGGCGAGTCCATTTTACCGCGCGACGAACGTACCGATTGGAGAGTGCGAGCGTAAGGCGGGAAACAGTGACGCTAGACGGTGTATAGGTACCCTATAATCCGTTTACCTGTGAACCCACCTAACCTACGCCTAATCACCGCTCTTCATTCGAGCCCTTACCACTCTTGTCGTGTGACTGCGTAGTGAGATAATACCTACCTACGCACACCACCATCGACCGATACCATCTCCGCGCCACGCTTGGCAACAGTGCGAATACCGACCCACCCTGTTACCATGCCGCTCACGAAACGCGCCGGAAAGAGGTATGAATTGGATTCCGACAACGAGCATGAGAACAACACCACGGTTATACCTACAAAAACATCACCGAGTATTGCCATGACCGAAGATATATGCTCCGGTCTCTTATCTACAACATCACACAGAGCCAAGCTGAGGCTAACCGTGTGCTGATCGAGAGCATCCTGGCAAATACTTCGAGCAGAGAACGAGCCTCGAGCCCTGAAACCACGAACCACGCGACGCAAAGCGGGAACTTCGCGAAGTGCACGTCGCGCTTTGACAGGTCTACGGGGAACGCGGACGAGCTGGAAGCCTTCATCGACGCGATCTAGGTGTACCGCGAGTGCACCGCCGTCAGCGAGGAGCACGCCCTGCGCGGCCTGCCGATGCTGCTGGTCGGCGAGGCGGCCGTGTTCTGGCGCGGCGTGAAGGCGGCCGTGAAGTCCTGGCCCGACGCGCTGCAACGCCTACGAGCGATGTACGGAGTGCCGCGACCCGCGTATAAACTATTCCGCGATATTTTCTCGTGTGAGCAGAACAATGAACGAGCTGATGTGTTCATTTGTAAAGTGCGAGCATCACTCTCGAAATTACCGTACGATGTACCGGAAGTGATGAAGTTAGACATAGTGTACGGTTTACTAGATTATAAGATTAGGCAGCGAGTGTGTCGCGACGCGGTTGACGACCTGGATCAGCTGATATCTAAGGTCAGGTTGGTAGAGGAGTCCTTGGCGGAGGTGAGTACATTTAACCCTTCAACCGGTGTGAGCTCTATCAATAAATCCTTTCCCGCGACCGATCATTCAAACACCTGCATTTCGCCCGCGCAGAGGTCAATGACCGATACGCGGTTTTATAACGCGAACCAACGTAGTGCTAATAGGGAGATAAAACGTTTTCGTCCTAAGTGCAGTTACTGCAGTCTCTTTGGCCACACGATAGAAAATTGTCGTCGTGTTGATAACGATCGGTCGGCCAATGATAACAGCGCGCCTAGCACGAGAACGGTTGCCCATAGCACGAGTATGCCTCAGAGCGCGCCTAACGTAAGTAGGAAAGTGGAATTTTGTGCCGCACTTATTACGCACAAACCTACCAAGAAGGTAGATGTTTCCAATAAATATGAAAATAAGAGGCCCCTGTTACGGAAAATCGTGTGTGTTTGACAACGGACGGTTTGCCCAGGGGGAGGGAAAGTTCTAACCACCGCTTAACGGTAGGATTACCCCGAGGCAATTGGAGGACGCGTGAGATAACCGAAGATCCGTCCAGGGGGAGTAGTTTTAGGTTCACCTGTCAATCAGGGGGAGGGAGATATATGACGTCATCGGATGTTTTGCCTAGTTTTGACCATACACCGCGATTTAGACCACGCAGGCACCGTGAAGCAGATACCGGTGGGATACGCGTTGCTGGGACTTCCGGGGGTAGCGACAGTCCGCCCGAGCCCCGCGAACCGGCGCGATACACGCGCTGTGATATTATTGTTTTCCCTTGTTTTATGTGTTTTTACCCCTTTCTCTTATTTGTTATTGTGTTCTATGTTTATTTTATTATACCTGTGACTGTACAAAATCGTGTTCCGAACTCATTTCCAAACCCAAAACGAACCCTGAGAATACCTACCTCATCTTATAAACGTTATTAAATTTGATAAAAAAGTTGGTGTGTTTATATTTTTACATTGAAATTCAACCAAATCTTTTAGTCTTAACTTTGTAACGTTTTAAAATGTTGCTCTGCCCTTAAAGGTGCTCCATCGCATATTTATGAGGTTTTTTTTTTATAATAGTGAATACCTAATAGAGATGATCCTGGCCTTGCTTAGTGGTGCGATTCTTTTAGTTTATTAAACACTAGCTGACCCCAGCAAACGCTGTTTTGCAAAAAAAAATCTTTTTTTTTCAAATAGATGTTGGCCGATTCTTAGACCTACTGAATAATAAAATTTCATGAGAATCGGTCAAGCCGTTTCGGAGGAGTTCGATTACGCACCCCGTGACAGAAGAATTTTATATATTAGAATATATCATATATAGCGGCACGCCCCGGCTTTGCACGGGTAATTATTCAAAATTGTTTCAAAATTATTCGAATTTTTCTCGCCGTAAAAACCATCCTTAAACAACAACGAATATTTAAAAAATAAATTGGCTAAATTGGTATAGGCGTTGTTGAGTTATGCGCTTAGCAACACATTTTGCGATATATTTTTAACCCCCGACAAAAAAAGAGGGGTGTCATTGTTTGGGACATCATAGCTCCCGAACGGATGAAGCGATTTCAACTTAGTTTTTTTTGTTTAAAAGGTGAGTTTGGCGCGAGTGCTCTTAGACATGTTTCATGAAAATCGGTTGTACCGATAATCTGCAAAAATCTCGAGTGGGGTATCAGATGAAAGCGCATTGCGTGCACATTACACATTATTATGGTGTTTTACTTTTAAGGAAATTGAAGGAATCGGGGGTTTTTCTTATATTTTAAATTTAGATTTATTATTTATAAGAAGATTAAGGTAAGAGAAAACATACTATTGATTGCAATGCTCAAATTGGTGTAACCGACAACAAACATAAACTTGGTTCGGGTCAATTGGTGTAACGTTAGTTTTTTTAAGAAAGTTGGTTTTATATTGGTGTAAGTGTGGTTATAATTTTTCGTTCAAGCTAAGAATAAGTGTAAGAGCAATGCTGGTTTGCCAAGATACATACATCAACTTAACCTTCTTTGGTCATAGGATAGGAATACAACAATTCGACTTATGTAAATGGATCACATACCTACTCAGTTTCAACATAATTTCGACGGAAGTCTGCAAAATCACAGTTAAAATGTGTTGCGTAACTGTATTTTTTTAAAGCTAGAATTCTATAATTATGCTATTCGAAAGAGCAGAAAAAAACTAAAAAAAATTGTATACTCAACTTATTTTACGTGTTTTGGTGGTTAACCCAATTGAACCTGCAACCGACGATATGTACAATATCTATGCTATATGCTAGGGTTTAGTTCTGAAAATAACTTTTTGAATGGGATTAGTTACCTGTTAACGAATTATTAACTACTAACTAAGCGACAAAATATTATCAAGCGACATTTTTTTTATTTCCGCACACGACCATTCAGTAGGGAGCCGACGACGCGACGCGGCAGATTATTTCGTGATCTTAACCCCGCTTATTGTCGCAAAACTATAATAGTTAGAGATATGACGTTAGGACGTTTTTTGTAGATAATGATAAGTTCTACAAAGTTGTAATACATCACTTTGTTATTTATTCAATAGTTTTCGCAGCATTCGCGATTAAAGAAAGATTTAAGGTTTAATTTTTCAAAGAAATCGCTTATTGTCACAAAACTATAATAGTTAGAGATATGATGTAACGACGTTTTTTGTAGATAATGATAAGTTCTACAAAGTTGTAATACATCACTTTGTTATTTATTCAATAGTTTTCGCAGCATTCGCGATTAAAGAAAGATTTAAGGTTTAATTTTTCAAAAAAATCGCTTATTGTCACAAAACTATAATAGTTAGAGATATGATGTAACGACGTTTTTTGTAGATAATGATAAGTTCTACAAAGTTGTAATACATCACTTTGTTATATATTCAATAGTTTTCGCAGCATTCGCGATTAAAGAAAGATTTTAGGGTCTTTTTTTTCACCATGGGTTACATTATCGGAGTTTGGTAAAGAATCATAAAATTTTTGAAAACTAAATATAGCCTATGTCACTCAGGGATAGTGTAGCTTTCAAATGGTGAAAGAATTTTTGAAATCGGTGCAGTAGTTTCAGAGCCTATTCGAGACAAACAAACAAACAAACAAAAAATCAAACCTTTCCTCTTTATAATATTAGTATAGATTTATTTTTCTACACAGCACGGGTAGCATATATCTGGTGTACAATTAGACAAGATTTTAACACTTAAGATATTTTATTTTATTCAATAACCCCATAATTTAATTATCATTTCATTTTAATAATCAATTACCTACTTATTTTATCTATTATTTTAAATACATTTATTTGAGTAGTTTTAGGTCTTCCTACTAATATTATTATAACCACGGAAAATCCCTAACATCACGGATTAGGTTTAGGCTTTATGTCGTTTTTTACCTTATAATTTTATTCAACATCACCGTTTATAGGTAGGTAATACTACAATATGTAGGTCCTAATCCGTGGTAAAACTTATTTATAATGCAAGCATGCATACAGTATAAACAAACTTAAGCCCGACCTCCACACGCCCCTCCAACATAAACATAAATAGGTACCATATCAATCCCTTATCAGAGCAAACAGAACACACAAATACCTAAACGATACGTCTCGCCTCAATTGCTTAGTCGTTTGCGAATCGCATGCTACCGCTGACGAAATGCCAGCGCCCGCGCTAACTGGACGTGCACTGTGATCATGGCTCCTTGGGGAATACGGAGCGGCTATGAAGACCTTGAAGCCACGGGTAAGTACCTATCATATCTACTGTTCTACTATCTAAACACTTCTATATCTACTATTCTACTATCTTAAGACTACTAAATACATATTCTGAATTGTTATCCCCTGCCGCGTCGATCTGTTTATCAAAAACAACTCAATTTCATTTTCAGTTTCTTTAATGCAATAAAAACATTGAAGGACCCTGTGTAAAGGGCATAGCAAAGAATTTACTTACAAACTAATTAAAACTAAGTATAAAACATAACAAATCAAATCTGTTCATAACAGTTTAAAAAAATGATCCCTTAGTAATGAATATAATTAAAAATCAATGGATCTATAAGCAGTTTTCAGCAGTTTATTTATTTATTATGAACTTCACACAGTAGATGTACTAGAAGAAGGTTAATATAAAGTTTACTTCCGTGCAAAGCCGGGGCGGGCCAGCTAGTCCAATACGAGTAGGTAATAATAGATACTAGATTAGTATTGTTGTATTGGTGACTAAGAGCTCGATTTTAATGGCTAATTGTTGCGTCAGGGACGCAGTCTGATATTTTGAATGTTAATTTGTATTGTTTTGTGACAATAACCTAGAATTTGTTATCGGTAATCGTTCAACGCCCTCAATCGATAACAAACTCATAGGTAAAGTAAAGTTTATGTTGTGTGTTGTTATTGTTAAGTCAGACAGATGATAACTATGAATGGTACCTACGTATTTCCATAAGGATAATATTTGCAACTCAGTTACCTACCTATCTATGGCTACGGATGTATGAAATGCTAGGATAATTTGCGTTATTGCAATGTAATAATATTGTATTGCAAGTGGACTGGAATGCAACGGGCCCTATTACTGAGATTTGGTCGTCTGTCTGTCTGTCACCAGGCTGTATCTCAAGAACCGTGGTAGCTAAAGAGGCATAATGTATTTCTGTTGCCGCTGTTACAACAAATACTAAATAACACAATAAATAATTATTTATGGGGGCAGTTCAGTAAAAATATAATATTTGTATGGGAATACAACAAACATGTTTCTTACTAGGTTAAGAAACATAACTTGGATGAGTGCATCTTTTTTCATAAAACCTGGAAAAAATAGACCTTTCTATCATCGTATCGACTACGTTTATACGTTTTAGACAGTCACGGAATACAAAAATAGGTAGGTACCTTTTGTGCTCAGTTAATGCAAACACTAATTATCAGATCCTAGCTTTAAGAACGAGGTGTCCAACATAAAGAAGAGTACATTTATTACCTGGCCCTGTGCCAGCAGCATTAAGTTTTATTTTCAAGTTGATTAGCAAATAAACCGTGATTGGACGTTGCAGGGCGCGGGGTGGCGGGGGCGGCGCGGGGCGCGGCGCGGCGCGTCTGCCGGCCTCTGCGGTTCTGGCTGCTGAGACTTAAGGCACCTTGGAGGCTAGGTGAGTAGGTATCTATACCCTTAATATCAATTATATTAACCCCCGACAAGACAGAGGGGTGTAATAAGTTTGACGTGTCTGTCTGTCTTTGACATCATAGCAAGGTGAGTTTCGCGCGTATGTTCTTCATGTTTGATGAAACTCGGTTGTCCCGTTTAAAAGTGGGGAAAGAAAACCGAAAATCTGCAAATATACTCGAGTGGGGTCTCAAATGAAAACGCATCTCATGCACATTACAAAATAGTATGACTTTTACTTTTAAGGGATGGTTCTGGAATTGGGTTTTTTATAATTGTAAATTTAGATTATACATAATCAACACTTCGGCTATAGGACATGATTACTGATACAAAAGTTAAAAAATAATATCGGATGATTATGATGTAGGTATATTTTATCTATGATATCTTCAGAGTCATGCATGGATAAGCATGGCACTATAAATTTAATAAAAGAAAAAAATAAATCGGAAAGGTTTGCCAATAAGTTTATTAGTACGATTGCGATCACAGAATGTGTGTTGTCCATGAAGACGTTGCTTGGTCCGCTGAACAGTCCTACGGCGGAGGATGCAACATTTTTTATTCCTAATGTGTATAATAAACTGTTTTTTTAATCCATACATAATTTAGTCTGAAGATAAACGATAAAGATGAAACAGGCCCTAAGTTTAGGTACTGCTACCTAAACTTAGGGCCTGTTTCACCATCTCTCAGTAGAATCAGTATCTCTATATGGTTGAAATAAAGAGCTCAGTTACATGTGACTGCGCGAGAGAGCTCTATATTTTGACCATTGACTTACTTTACATAGTCGGTGATCGCTAAACATACCCTTACGAAATAATAGCTTCACACGTCACGAAGTGGCCCGTATTTTTGGATTTTCTCGCGGGAACATCATAGCCCACAGCCTTCCTCGCTAAATGGAATCAAATTGGAAATAATATACCTCGATTAAAGATGCTATCTAACATTGAAAGAATATTTCAATTCAGACCAGTAGTTCCTAAGATTAGATAGAAAATACTTTATTAAACACCAAACAAAGAAACAATAGGTACGTTAAGAAAATAACTAAACCTAGCATGTGGAATGGGCGGTCTTATTGCTTAAAGCAAGTTCTTCCAAAAAGCCGTAGATGGAGAAAAAAAACACATTATTAGCGCGTTCTAACAAACAAACTCTTAGCTTAATAATATTTACGTAGTAATTTATTATTCTATGGTATAGATTTAGAATAAATAAAAGTAAAATAAAAAAGCCATTTATTCCGCAACTGATAAGAGTTTTACATGTCAGTCTGTGTTTTTGATAGAAACATTTTTAATTTCTTTCAAAGTTAATTTAGTTTGAAATGTCTAGTTAAATAATCAAATGAATTATTATATTGGTATTTGCAATTTGACATAATTATTTATTAAGTTATTGAATTTGATGATTTATTTGTATTGACATTATTAGTACCTACTTAAAAACCAGTGTAACCAAAATGTATTTGTGACGTATAATAATATTATCAATAAATGACTATTAATGGCATGCATTAAAATTATAGATTTAGATTACCTACGTAAAAATGTATGTAGGCAAGTAGAACCGAACACGTGCTCCATATTAATTCCCTTAAAATGTGCGTTGTCCCATAAACGAACCATCATCCGGGTTTCATTAATCAAGGCTGTCGAGGCAACCCGCGGGTCACGCTACACGCTCCTATTCAAATATCGTAGTGTTGCACACTCATTCTTTGAATAGACACCTGGGAATTTACGGGTTGAATTGGTAGGTGTCATTTGTCAAGGGGTAAAAATAGAACATGTTTGCTATGATTGTTATTTTGTTCGAAGCTGAGAATAATTGACATTTAAGGGACATTACGCAAAACTCAGCGCAGATAGCGCCACTTGCACATACCTACAGTAAACATCTTCTTTTATTTGGGTTTATGGCATTTGTGACCTTTATGATCAAAAAACTCTTTTCTCGTTTGCAACGACTCGTCATCACAGTTAAAAGAAGAGAAAAAGAGGTTCCTTCTTCTTATCTCGCCATAGATTCTTATTTCTTTTCAATTCCTGTTCCTGAAAATTTCTGAAATTAATTTATTCTCTGTTTTCTGTCTACGCTGGTGCAGCCCCCTAAGCACATTGCTGTAATATCCCCTATTCCATTTGAAAGCAGTTGAGACGTTATTTCTATTGACTACCCATGTGTGAATTCTTGACGCTGATTTCCTTATAACATGCATGACAAATTGAGTAACCTCTAGACTTTCTCATATAGGTATGAATATCATCATATGAATATTTTTTTTGTATCGAGTCGCATCCCTGTCTTAAACATAATTGAGGGTGATTAACGTACATACGGTAAGTAAGGTAATTTTAGGAAGTTGCATCAGAATATAGTTCTAATGTCATTTGAGCCCTTTGACGTCATTTTTAATAGCTTCAGACAAACTCAGAATGGCTACCGGTACCTATCAATTTAGTAAACTATGTTTAATCGAATGTCCTTGTCCATTTCGCCCTAGTCCAGTCGCGCCTCTGTTGACAAAACGAAACGAAAGCTTTTACCGGTGAACTGTGCTTGTTACCAAAAATCGCATTCATGGACACACACTAATCCCTTTTAATTGAGTGAGCGGGGCACAGAGGTTCTTTGTACTTGTGGCAATGGTGGGAAGTAGCATTTTAAACGAACGAGACATTGTTTCGTGCTTGATATGTTTGAGAATAAGAGAATTTCGTTTTATAATACTTTCACTAGAGGGAAACCAACCATGACTAGACGGTTTTTGTGGCAAGCGTCAAGTTAATTCTTTGCTATGCCCTTTACACAGGGTCCTTAAATGTTTGTTTTAAATGTTTATATTGCAATTAAGAAACTGAAAGTAATAATAATAAGTTTAATTTTTTAATATTATTAAAAAATCTAAATTTAAAATTTAAGAAAAACCCCCGATTCCAATGCCTTAATTTCCTTAAATGTAAAACAACATAATATTATGTAATGTGGACGCTATGCGTTTTCATTTGATACCCCACACTAGTATATTTGCAAATTTTCGGTTTTGCTTCCCCACTCTCACCCCCATAACTTTTAAACGACCCAACCGATTTTCATGAAACATGTCTAAGAACACTCGCGCAAAACTCACCTTTCATACAAAAAAAACTAAATTGAAATCGCTCCATCCGGTCGGGAGCTATGGTGACACAGACAGACAGACAGACAGACAGACAGACACGTCAAACTTATAACACCCCTCTTTTTTGGTCGGGGGTTAAAAAACATGAGTATTTACAAAGTTATTTAAGAGAAGGACCTAGTAAATTGTTGGAAAAATACTATGAAAAATGGTTGATTATTTCTTTAATTACTGAAACATGTATGTAGGTGAACTAATAAGACTTTACATATTTGTGGGTACTATATATATATATATATATATATAAACTCCCAACAGTCCGGGTCAATATTACATGCAGTTAGGTGATGTCTTTTAAGCACGTCCTTATAACGCAGATGCTGACCACCGTGAGTCCTCTTACCTTCAGCCATCTCTGAATAGAAGACAGCTTTAGGTAACCGGCGATCATCCATGCGAAGGACGAGACCACACCACCTGAGTTGCCGCTGCATTAGAAGAGCTTCCATACCGTACATTCCGGAACGACGCAGGACCGTTGGGAGGAGCTCGCTTCCCAAAGGTCTTCTTGGCGCTCTACCATCTTTACCAAGATAAAGTCTTTTGAAGATGATCGTCTTCAAAGACTTAACGAAAACCGCCAACTTACCAAAAGTAGACCAAAGCCCTTCTACACCTACAACTCCGCTGGTCAGCTCTACTGCCAAACATGCCGCAGGGTGTTTAAGTCAAAGTTTGGTCTGGCCACTCACATAAGAGCACATAATAGAAAATAAAGCAAAGGTCGCCGTCATCGAAATCGATGTGGAGGACTATATATATATATATATATATATATATAAACTGTTTGTTTGCTTATAGGAGCTACGAGTCCTGAAAGTTTAAGTGTTATTTCAATGTCATATAGATCTTTCATTTTGTATTTAACCGTGGAAGTGAAAAATGGCGTTCAACTGAGTAACATTTTTTTCACTTTATATTTTTATTGAACTCGACACTGGCAAATTGTCGCTTCAAGCGCAAAGTCCAATTACCAGGAACTGAAACTGAGCCGTGGAAGTAAATCGCAGGAAAATAAATAAAACAATGGCACCGCTCATGTCACAGAAATGTGTTTTTGACTGTTAATTAAAAAAGTCATTTTTCAGCATAAGCTTATTAAGCTTATAATAATAATTGTCCCTTTTGTTAAAGTAGGTAAGTAAGTACTTATATGAAAAATGAAAATAAATCTTGAAATATAATGTAAATCCGATTATCCTTAGTTAGATTAAGAATAGGTGCATGATTTAAATAAAAGAAATATTATTAATCAGGAAAAGAAAGAAATAAATAGTTGTCAAGTGATGCAGGCCGAAATTAGCTGTTAACCTAGATTTGCCAAATTAAGCAGTGGGCCTGCTACGGCTCAAATGATAATGGTAATGTAGGTAACCGACTATTCCTAGATACAATAGTTAATCCAATCTACTCTGACCAGTGTCCATGTAAGTGAATCATTAGGGAGCTGCGGTGTACAGTGGCGACACCGTTTAGTGTTAGCGTGTGGCATAAGGGCTTTTATTAATTAATAGCCTCGCCTTGCTCACCCGCCAACTAACTTTGTCATTATGTTCCCACTGCTGAATTAATTACATTAATTTAAATGCTCATTTCATTTATGTAAAACGCGTTATCTATCTAGCAAGGTTGGTCATTCAGTGATTCAGTAAATCATTTATATTTATCCACCTTTGGAACTAATAACAAGTACCTACACTTGGTGTCGTTAGAGTTCGTAACATGTGAATTCTCATCAGCGGTTTATCACATCCAGGTGCCTTGTCAAATCTATAAAGTTAAAACATTGATTGATATTGACAAAAAAAAAACATACAATAGAAGGATAATCTCAATAACAAAATGATTCATAAAATATGAAAAGTAAATAATTGTTAATAATAATATTAATAAATAATTTATTTCAGGCATTTCAGGCCCATAAACATATACCTTACAGACTAACATACATACAAATATACTAAAATATCCATCGTGTCCGTTTCGTGGATCATCTGTGCAGTGTAGTGTTAAAATTTGTCCAGTTAAAATATAAGGTATTTGTACAGGTCGTGCTCCAATTCAAGTTAATAAATTAACTAAGGTGATGGCTACCGACTGGTGGCTACAAATACTTCGCTACTTACTACTAGTACCTGAAGTAGATTCATCAACATTATCATATCAGTCGTATCGGAGCACGTCCACGTCATCAATGGACAGTAGGCTTGTATCACCGCGCCTCTGTGCAACGAGCGTATAAACTACATTCCTGGATAACAGTGTGTATGGAATCGCACCAAAAATAAACAAGAATTACCAAGCGATATAAAAAAATTACATTAGATATTGTTTAAAAAATACTGAACCCTTTTCTTGACGTTTAAATACTATTAAAATATAAACGAATTTCTGACAGACATGACTATTAAAATTTACTAATTTGATAAAAAATTACATTTCTGAATTACATAACTCTGCATGGCTTAGCTCTAGGTAAAACATGTATGTATTCTTATTTTACAATTGATAACAACCTGCGACCCATGTTTGCAAATAAATACCTATATTGATTTTGATTTGAGTGGCGCGGAGCAGTGATAATTATTTTTTAACCCCCGACCAAAAAAGAGGGGTGTTATAAGTTTGACGTGTCTGTCTGTCTGTCTGTCTGTCTGTCTGTCTGTCTGTCTGTCTGTCTGTCTGTCTGTCTGTCTGTCTGTGTCACCATAGCTCCCGAACGGATGGAGCGATTTCAATTTAGTTTTTTTTGTATGAAAGGTGAGTCTTGCGCGAGTGTTCTTAGACATATTTCATGAAAATCGGTTGGGCCGTTTAAAAGTTATGGGGGTGAGAGTGGGGAAGCAAAACCGAAAAACTGCAAATATACTAGTGTGGGGTATCAAATGAAAACGCATCGCGTCCACATTACATAATATTATGTTGTTTTACATTGAAGGAAATTAAGGCATTGGAATCGGGGGTTTTTCTTAAATTTTAAATTTAGATTTATGTGTGGCTATACTTAAGCTAGTACGGACTATTGATAACATTAATTATATTATAAAAATCAGTAAGTGAGCAATCAATAATTTTATTTTAAACCCCTCGGTATGTCAAATACGGTTAACAAATTTCTATACGTACCTATTGTTGAAATAGTACCGTAGATGAAAATAATATAATAATTACCGTAACTTCCCTAACTTTGCGTTTAAGTACATTCCGCACGGGGGCAGTTTAAAAGACCACGTCCCGCATCTCACTCAGGTGTAGTTTAAATAACGCAGCATTCACACAGAAGAATGTCTTTCTCTGTCGAAATTTTTTGTAGGATCCGGGTTAGTGGCAACATTCAGTGCTAAAGTTCACACGAGCATTGGGGCCTTAGATGACAAAACCGAACGCTCGTGTGACTGCAGCGTAAGCACGAGGCTGGGCGCAGTGATCCCAAGTGGATTTATCTACGACCCTTAACTTCACATTTTTCATTTACGTCAGATCTTTGGAGCAACGTTCGATAGATCAACAGCGACGCCGACGCCAGGCGAGGTCTCCTCTGTGAAGCTTAGAGCAGATCGCTTGAAAATTTTATTGGCAGCATTTTGTTCAAAAATACCCCGCTTCCGAGTGTAGGTACGTAGAATAGAGCGTTGCCGAATGTATCCATAAAAGTGTGGCATTTAAACGTACAATAAAATGTCGACCGAGGCTCTGACATTCAGTTTGCTGGGGAGTTAATACGAAAAATAGCACCCATATTTTCCACGAACACTGGAACGCCTCGGCGGTTTTTATATTTAGCCGTTTGACAAAAATATTGTCGATTCTATTCAAACGATAAGTATAATAAATATAAGAATAAAATCAAGCTAAAAGTCGAGCCATTTATTACATCTTGGTTTAAGGTTTTCCTCTAAAATGGTGCGTGAGCACTTTCCAAGCTTTTGCCTCTCGTATTCAATTTTATTCAAGATAAACTATAAATTTTTCTACTAAACCAAAGCAAACCGAAATGTCGGATAATTAATGTATATCATCATCATATTAGCCGTAGGACGTCCTCTGCGCAGACATTTTTTTATTAATTTAAACAATTTATTTCTAAAACGTATTATCAAAATTACATTATTAGTAAACCTATTCTTAACAGCAGCGTGGGTTGTACATACTGCATACTTCCCGCTTATGCTGAGTAAGGTATTTATTTTGTGTTGAAGACAAATTATTTGTTTAACCATGACTTACCTACATATTTTACGTTATATAATTTTATGTTAATTTTATTTGCGTTTAGCTGCAAATAAATGATTTCTTATCTTATCTTAATATAACAAATGTCACAATCACAAACAATAATGTATCCCAGTCATTTTAGTCGCGCATGCTGTTAATGTTAATAAAATGTAGATACCCATTTCTGGGTGAAGGCAAACATATGCCTCCCGTATAGATTTCTAGTTATTTCGGGTGGAAGTCACCTCCACAACCACCTCCAACATCCTTCAACCTGAAACGGCCCTTACCAAGTCATACGGCCACCCTATTAGGTGCTGCGCTTGCCGATCCGCGGTCGCCATTCAAGATCTTCATTTACAAAGGATACAAGCCCCTAACTTAATGTAAACTGGAACTTTGATGCTCTATATCCTCTGCATTTCCAGCAAAGCAAAGTCAAAGTCAAAACGTTTATTTCCTTATAAGCACATGGCCCACATGGACAGGTCAACTCAAAATTATTAAAACTAAATTGTTTAAACAAAAGATATCAAGGAAATAGGTAACATTTTAGTCTTCACAGTTCGCTACAATGTTTATACTGAGTTGAGAAGCGAAAAGTACAACACAGCTTTCTCAGTTATTACAATTTTGGAGTTCTTATTTTCTTAGCAAGAAATAGGGTTCCAGTATTTTTGGACAGGCTTATAGTCGGACTAAACATTATACCAAATACTAGTGAACAAACCAAAAAGTCGCAATGGTTTGTGTCATGTTATCATTTAAGGAACTATTCTACCTTGTCAGTGACTTATAGTGGATTTATGTGGGAAGATTTGGTAACAAGTTCAGACATGTCATCTTGCGCTCCCTAGCTGCAGCTAGATACAACAGATCTAACTCACAACAATGTGTTTTATTTGATATTCTGGACATAATAGTTAGCTAGTTATAAATTTAATTACATCATAATTAAAGAGGAGGTATCAAATTCACGAGCACCGTTGGGGGCCGCAGAGCGAAGCTCTGGTGACCTGTAATAAATGTGGTTTTTGCAAAACCTATTTCAGGCACCAGGTCTTCGCAATGTGGTTCAATAGGCTTTAAATATATATTTATTATAAGATTAACCTTTGCGAAGAAAAATAAATAAATTTTATTAATTAGTTTGGACAACCCGTCACGCTACGAGAATGTGTACCTACATGCCCAATGCGTGTGTGGTATGCGTGACAGACGACCTTAATTCGTGAAATGTATGAGCTCTGATAACAGGCTGCGGTGGAACCTGGATTCCTGGGCTGGCCAACTGCTCGTAGATGTCATTGTTACAAATTACATGAAAATATTACGTAATTGACCTTGCCTAGCTGAAATCTAGGCAACACTGACTATTGTGTCTAGATTTCACGCTGACATGCAAATTA
Source organism: Gymnoscelis rufifasciata (assembly GCA_929108375.1). Classification (NCBI taxonomy): domain Eukaryota; kingdom Metazoa; phylum Arthropoda; class Insecta; order Lepidoptera; family Geometridae; genus Gymnoscelis; species Gymnoscelis rufifasciata. The sequence continues at coordinate 359,998 of OV815302.1, read as the reverse complement.
TGACACATTTTACGACTTTGTTAGTGTCTCTTGGGCAAACTTATCTAGCATAGAAAAAAATTTGTTACAAACCACAATATCATTATTAAAGACCTATCCGTAGATACCGCACACATTATAAGTCTATTAAAAATTTTGTTTCAGTTTGAAGTATGTGGGAAGCCTAAATGCTATTACAATGCTATAGACAAACATTTTTTTATTGTAAATGTTAAACTTATAATAGTTACCTATAAATAAGAACTCCAAAATTGTAATAACTGATAAAGCTGTGTTGTTCTATTCGCTTCTCAACTCAGTATAAAAACATTGAAGCGAACTGTCAAGACAATGTTATTTCCTTGATATTTGTTATTTAAGCAATTTAGTTTTATTAATTTTAAGTTGACCTGTCCATGAAGGCTTTGTGCTTCTAAGGAAATAAACGTTTTGACTTTGACTTTATTGCTTTTTTTCTACAATTTTTATTGGGTTTGCCGTTTTTAAAGCGCACATAAATATTTTAAGAAGAAAATTCCAGAGGTACGTGGCGAGGTTTGGAACCTATGACCTTCTGAATTAAAGTCCAGTGCTCCCACTTATCCAACACGGCGTCGCGGCAGTAAAAGTTTACTTTCGTTAATTTAGAGAAATGTTCATGTTTTTCGACGTAATCTTGTTGTCATACTCGTGTACTCAGTTTTTCAGTAAATAATTATATATTTTATAGGAAATAATTAGTTCTTATTTAATAACAATTAACTCTTAACCCTTCTTATTTAAATTTTATTATCATGATAAGTTCTTTTTAACATTCAGTTGTTTATTTTTAACTCCCACGTACTTCCAGTGTCAGCCATTATCTCAACTTTTAAACTCTATACTATGACGTCGTATTGAAAACCTTCCTTTCAGTCGGTAAAAAATCTGAAATCGGAAAATAAACACATAGCATTGTAAACATAAAAACCCATTTTGTCCTGGTAGCGTTGACTCAACGATTTAAAAATATTTTTTGCTGTCGTAATGTCCGCTCGCTTTTTTACCATCATGTTTTTATAATAATTTGAGATAAGGATTTGCGGGATCCAGTTACAAAGCTTTGAACGTCTTTAAAAATAGCTCATCTTTTGCTTTGAATTTTATAAAGCGTAGTTATCTCAAAGGCTGCGCGGCTCTCATTGTGCTTTCTTATAATTACCTTTTAATTTACTTGTTTGACGACACCTTCGAAAAAAGGAGGTTTCTCAATTCGACCGTATATTTTTTTTTACAATACAATACAAATACAAAAACACTTAATTGCACACACAGGGACATAGAGTACAACAACACGTAGGAAACCAAATGTACAATGGGCAGCCTTATCGCTTCAAAGCGATCTCTTCCAGGCAACCTTTGTTTTTGTTTTATCTTAAACTTTGTTTTAAAATCATCTTTACATATTATTACTAGCTGACCCGCGCCGGTTTTGCTCGGATGCGAAGACTTTCCCTTATCCCTTACATAAAGATTCGTTCAGTAGTTTTTGAGATTATATCTTACATAGGGACACACAGACGCGGCGGAGAACTTTAATTTATAAGTAAAGATAATATTTATAAATTTAATTTATGAACTTTTTAGCGTTAAGAGTGATTTAAGATGAAGATTCATACATATGTATAATTAACACTCGTGCAAAAACAACGGCAACGGCGTTCAACGGCGGGTCGACAATTTCACAATAAAATATAAAAAAAAACATTAAATTACTTACTAGGATTGCTTTAAATGAACTCAATGCTAACTAAGATCCATCATCCAAAGGTTGCTGGAAGAGATCGCTCACAGCGTTAAGGCCGCCCTTTGTACTCCAATGTCTTGTTATTGTTTACAGTTTGTATTTTATTTGTGATGTACAATAAAGAGTTATCTATCTATCTAAGATTTAGGGAATAACTATTAATCTTCTGGTCCAGGTAGGTGTTTCCAGATAGATTCCAGTGTAGGTATTATTCAAGATATATTAAGCCCGTTTGGTGCAGTATTTGGGAGGTCATATCAATTCCCAATACTTGAATAGTCTCTGAAATATGGAGGCGCCGGCGCCGCGCCGAGGTCTGGAGTAATTAATTAATTAATTAGTAATTAATTAATTCTCCGTGCATTCAGGCAAGTGGCATACTCCTATAATATTATAATACCACGGTTATGTAGTGTATTATTATATAGTTAATATGTATATGATTTCTTTTAACAATTTTCAAAGTCTGAAACGTAAATGGCAATTTTTTAAATGACTTTAACCGACGTAAACAACGAAAGTTAGATGAAAATGATTCCAAATGTATTAATGTTATACACAGGGTATGCTTAGAAAGGTAAAAAAAAAACTTGAAGTCATTCAAATTAATTGTCTAAGTAAATTATCAAATAAACTCAACATAACTAAAAAGCAATAAAGTAAGTAAATCAAACTACAAACAAACCAGCATTTCAACAAAAGTTTGTTTTATTTCGTATCTCGTGTCTATAATCCTACCATACTGAAATAACCTCTCTGGGGCGTTTTGACTAAATTTAACATAATTGCTTTTTCAGATAAGTTTATGTTTATTTCCATAAATATAATAAGCTTTGTCAATAACCTTATGGAAAAGGCGGGCGTCTGCCGGAAGCGAGGCTACCTGCCCGCGCCCACTTCCGCCCGCCCTAAACGAAGCCGTCATACCAACGCTGATTTTATTACTGACTTGCTACTTCCGCTTTAAATATTAATCTAAAACAGTTTAAGCTGTATTTACCGTGAAATTAACCATGTACCATATAAAACCGAACATGTGTACCTACTACTAGCTGTATTTTGTGGGTTTTTGGATTTTCTTTACAGTAAAGACCGTGGTTCGTGGATACTTGTCACACATCCCAAAAGCCATAATTAGCTCAACAAAATGAAAAAAAATAACATCACCTTTCGTATTTATAAGTTACCTACTACCATACTGCTTATTTATGCCGCAGAAATTCAGGGTCGGACGTTCGCCAATTCCCAATCGGATTGCTGACTTGGTCATAGCAGCAGCTGCGGTCTCACAATGGATGATAGCTACTTCAATAATTTTAAGGCTAATTAGAACTACCGGAAGCTATTATAACTTGCCCTTTTTACCCCTATTACTGAATTAATTGCCCTCGAGTACGTGAGTAGCGGCCAGCGTCAGTACCGGCAGTCATTATCGTGTGTTCGATTGAAAATTATTGATTAATTTAGAGCGACCGCCCTTGAAACAGGCGGCTTGTCGATTGACTGTGACCAAAGCATGCTGTGGGCTCGGCCTTCTAGGAAAAAACACTTGTAATATTCTATTCTACACCCCATTCACACCCTACCGAAGTGGCGGACACAGGCATAAGAATTTTGCCCCCACCTTCTCATGTGCTGGATGCCGTAGATATGAATCTAACTAGAAGATGGGAAGCATCGTATTTTTGGACCACAACCCTTAATACTGCGCTCGCCAACCTGCCTGCCAAGCTTGGAAAATAATAAAAACCCTCAATATTATTGAAGGCATAATGCCCTACAGGTCCTTCCTATACAAGATACAAAATCAATTATTTCCATTGTTTGGTTTTACAAATCTTAATCGAAAATACAAAAAACATAAACAAATTGAACATAGGTACCTACTTAAAGATAATAGGATATTAATTTATCGTATCTGGTCGCTTCGCTTTTTTACTCTAGAGCAAAGAAGCGATTAGAAATTCTAGCTCGTTTTTGTTCTGAAACTTTACAATTATATTTGTGTGTTTGTTCTTTTCTGTTGGAAGCACAAGCAGTGCGTTCCCTCACTATTGACGGGCGGGTCTAATCCACGTCCACGTTAAGCAGTAGAAGCGTAGTCAAATAAGAACGCGGAAAAGATTACGCTGACACCTAAGCAGCTCGCAAGAAGTTGAATTTATCCTTGCACCTTTATATAGGTAGGTACTGCCAAAAATACTGATGAAATATGGTCACAGAATTATGTACAATCATTCAGTTTAAAGCTATTGACTGTTGTAGTTAATTAGAAGTAAAGGAACAAATGACGTGAAATTGAAAAGACAATTATTTATTTCATCTAATAACATATTCATTAAAAATATTAGTATAGATTATGGTTCCAAAAAAAACCGTTTGTTTTTCGAACACGTCGAATAAATTTTATTTTATAATTCATTTCCATTATAATATATCATCATCATCATCATATAAGCATTATTATTTACGTTCCCACTGCTGGGACTCAAGGACTTTTCTCTAGGCGTGAGAGATAAGGTCTTAATTCAACACACTGGCTAAGAGCTATCTCGCTCAGTCATATGTGACAAAGCGAGATAGCTCTAAACATAAACAACCATTGATCGTATTATTAAAAAAAAAAAAACAATATTGCTTTATTTACTCGGGCTATGTGAAACTGTCGTCCGTAAACTAATAAACCACCGAATTGACTGAATCTCCCTTTTCACTTGCATCAGTTTCAAAATCTAAATTAAAAATTTAAGAAAAACACCCGATTCCAATGTCTTAATTTCCTTAAAATTAATACACTATCATATTTAGTAATGTGCACGCGATGCGCTTTCATTTGATACCCCACTCGAGTATATTTGCAGATTTTCGGTTTTCCTTCCCCACTCTCACCCCCGTTACTTTTAAACGGCTCAACCGATTTTCATGAAACATGCCTAAAAACAAATGCGCCAAACTCAAATTTCGTAAAAATAAACTAAATTGTAATCGCTCCATCCGTTCGTGAGCTATGATGTCCCAGACAGACACACTTCACACAGACAGACAGACAGACCGACAGACGGACAGACACGTCAAACTTATAACACCCCTCTTTTTTGGTCGGGGGTTAATAAATAGGAACCTCACGGACGACAATAGATATGTGAATATTTCAGCGGACGCGCGCGTGATGAAATAACGCCAAAATTCACTGAAAATATGGAACTGGGTTATTTGCTTAGGAATTTATAACAAGCGCGTTCGTTTCACGCGGTTTTCAGTGCTCGTTACTTGCGAGTGGGGTTTGAAACTTTATAGATAGAAACACTTACGAAATAATAACATACTTATAAACTTTATGATATCTCTAATCCTTTTGACACAAGCTGATCTAGCTAATGCTGTGGTGCCAATGAAATATCAAAATGCACACAATTTTTCTCAATAAAATTGTCCAAGTGCGAGTTATACTTGAGCACTGGGGGTTACGTACAAACTATTAGTATAATAAAGTAGAAGAAAAACACATAATTATATGTATATTTTAAGGATTTATATTCTGTACCAAAAACTAAGGTTTATAGCATTTGTCCATGTTTGTTACAAGAAATCCCATATGTTTTTAGAACATGTTTGTTTTTTGAAAATTTCACTTTAAAATTCTAGGTAGACTGGAAGTATCCTTTAGGTATTGATTTCCTTGTGAGTAATTTCGTTCAAAACATGCGGCATTTTAACTTTCTCGGTACGGAACCCTAAAAATGGGCTCAATAGAAATGTGTGTGTGTGTGTGTGTGATGAACCTGAGCGAAGTAGGGGCTGGTAGCTAGTTCTAGCTAATACATGTAAAAAAATCATTTAAATTTGTGTCGTGTTCCACTGTTCCACTTTGTGAATCCCGTTTTTATTAACAGCTGATTAGCATATATAAAATATTGATATTATAAATATGCGACCCTCGCTCTATTTGTTATTTCATTTCACACACTCCCGTAGCCGAATTGATTCGAATAGGTATATACTCGAAACAATTTTGTACGAAAAATACATTTTTGGAGTGCACATGAATGATGCAAAGGCAAGCAGTAAATAAATATTTCCGGACAATCCACACAACTACATCTAGCCCCGTGGTAAGCTCGTAGCTTGTGTTACGGGTACTAGACATCTGATATACATAATTATAATAGACATACAAAATTAAAAGTTAAATAGACACCTAATTATTTTTAATTAGTGGGGTGTCAAATGTTTTAGGGACATGATATCTCTTATCAAAATCATCTATGTATTTCTTAAAAACAGTTTTAATGTGGAATGACGCGGGCATAAAGCTGTTTAAGTAATAATTTCAAGCAACGACTAGTCTGATTTAATTAAAATAGTGCCTGATTGGTCACTCACTAGACAAAAAATATTCGTAATAGCCTAATCGCTATATCAGCGAATCAGAAATAAACATCAGAAAAGGACGCTTTATTTATCTGGGAAATCTCTTCTCAGGCAAATTTGGAATCAAATGGTTTTACAAATAAAAGTAAATTAAAATAAGTAGGTTTAATTAAAAGTAAAAAGTATAAACATATAATTTAAGTAATAAACACGTGATTTAACGGCGAAAGCCAACATGGAGAGAAAAATGGCATGCTCTGAGAACTTTGAAGAGTTTGAAACAGATAGAGAAGCTCTCGTATATCAGAATTGATTTCTGAAATGAAATCTCTTTACCTTATTTTATTCCAATTTTAGTACCTATTCCTAGGGGCAGGTAATGTCACTGTCCAATGAAATTGGATGATTCTCTCAGTAGGTATCCTTACCTAGAGCAAATATAGCAAGTTAGTACAATCCTACTTCCTACTAATATTAACGCGATAGTTTCTGAGGATGTAAGTGTGTTTTACTCGTTCACGCAAAAACCACTGTAGGGATTTTGATGAAACTTCACAATTATGTAGCTTACATATCGGAATAACACTTAGGCTACTTTTTATTTCGGTAAAGTACAAGTTTCCGAAATCACAAATTACAAAATCAGTTATTGCGAGTAACGCAGGTGGACAGCTAGTATTCTATAATTTCTGTGAAGCATAATCAAGATAGTGTCGGTTCGCCCACGGGACTGCTCCGGCGTGACAGACGACAGACCCGGCAGTTACCGCCGTGCACTAGGTACCTATAAAACGGCTATTTTGACGTAACGGCTCATAAACATCACCCACCAACGACTTCGCAGAAACTACTAATGTTTGCTATCACAATTGCTGGGAAACCGTTATTAAATAAGTTATGTTGTCTTAGAGTAAGAGATATATTAATTTGGATGATCTTGACGTTTTATAATTATAAATAAGTACTGTTATAATAATAACTACTTACTGTGAGTTATGAGTTATTTCATAATTTGTTACTAAATTTATCTTTAACTAAACCTTCTTGGTTTGAATTGAATAGTTCAGTATTTTTTGAGGCTTTTACTCGTTTATAATATAATACTCGTTCATGTTTATATATAATATTGTTGTGATGCAAATCTGAGGTTACATTTTTAGGTACCTATTCTTATATTATCCATATATTCTTAAATTATAAGTTCTAGTCGGATTTAAAAAAATATTTCGAGTTTGATAGTCCTTGTATTGAGGAAGGCGGCTATTTTTAACCGCAAGAAAATCCTAAATCTCAAAAAACACCGTATTTTGTACACTGTCAACACTTTTTTGTATAGCTAGATTTATAAGGTAAATTTTAAATGCCAGTAAATAAAATAGAAAAAAAAACTAAATAGAACGCAATTAAACTAAATACAACGCCACAGTAGTAATTTATTTACTTAGTTTGTAGGGTTCGAGTATTTCTGAAGTGCTTAAACTCGTTTAAATACAAATTAAACCATTAACTAACTTTAACCCTGGAATGTGCTTGAAGCTCAAAGTTTGTGATATTTCAAAGCAGGTGGAAGTTCTGTCTCCTTGGGATGCTTCGCAGTTTCTGTGCCAGTTCAACTAGAGAATACGAGTAGATATGCTCACTGCGGATATCTCATTATTGCTATCTTTAAAGTCTCCGTTTCTTCGTAGTTCGTATATTTTGCTGAAGGTTTCTTTGAGTTTTGATATTCAAATAATAAAAATAAAAAACAGTAAAGCAATATTGTGTATGTGGAGTTATGAAAAATACTATACTCCTAGTGCATATCAAATCTATGACGAGACCTTCACATAAGGATAATTTTCACTAAGGGATTTTCAGCGTGCGAATTGAGTTTTAGGTAAAAATGTAGGTTTCGTTTAAATTATAATTCATATAATAGTTATGGAGCAAAAATGGAGCGGGTCGAAGCTATCGTTAAACTGAGTTATAGCTGCGAATTCGTGCGTAAAGCTGGGCACAGCTCGGCCAAGCTGTCGGTAGCCTAAGGTCACGAGAAGCTTGCAAGCTCAGTGCCGGCCGGCAACACGGGCACGCCGCGCGTCCGCCCGCCCGCCGTCCGCCCGCCCTCGTGTCACCGCGAACTAACTTTACCTCGTAGTTTTACATGTGTCCACGTTTAAGACACGATTATCGGTGAGCTGGGTGCAATCTTGTAGGTTAACACGTAGATTTCGTATGAAATATAATGTTAGTCTAATTATATGTTCTTGCATTGTTTTGCTTCGGGCACTGCTGGTTGCTAGGTATTTTTCAATTCTGCACTCTTTTATATTTAATGAAAATGTGTTAAAACGTATAACAATGAAATAAAGTATTTTATCAACAGTAAAACCACAAGTGTGTACAAAACAAAAACAAACTTAAAGTTTGTAGAGAATATTTACGTTCCTTGAAAACAATTGACGTAAACAATGTCATTCATACAAATAGAATAGTTGGAAGGTGGCGTGTCTGTTAATAGTACTTAGATAGAGGCTACATTTATCATTCTATTGACATATTGGGGCGCTATAGTATAAGCAATGGCCTGGCCAATGTTACCTAGGCTTTGTATATCTTAAAAAAATTTGGTGATGATGTCTTGGAGTCGAGTGTTAAGATAACTTTACGGAAAACGTTTATTCAAATTGAAGTTTAGATTTTAAAAGTATCTACTTGGATGAAAAGTAAAATAAAGCCTTTTCCAATAATTATTTACCCTTTAACCAGTTAGTTTCAAGATAAAATAGTAGTACCTAATGGTTTAATTTGTCTTTACAATTAAAATTTGGCAAAAATTTTACTATCTTTGTTTTGAATAATCTATAATATAAAAATGAATCGCAAAATGTGTTGGTAAGCGCATAACTCAACAACGCCTGTACCAATTTGGCCAAATCTGTTTTTTAAATGTTCGTTGAAGTTCAAGGATGGTTTTTACGGCGAGAAAATTAGAATTATTGCTGGAAAAACCCTAAAAATAGCCCTTTTCTTTTTCCCATACAAATGATTTGTAACTAAAACGTAGTCAATTTGAGCTTTATTGCTATGGTATAAAGTTCATATTAAATTACAAGCACTCACTGTTGTCTAAGCAATGTAGGTGTGTTCCTAACGTCAAAGATCATATCTATCAAAAGTATATAAAATTTTCATGTCACAATGTTAGTTACCGTACTCCTCCGAAACTGCTTTACCGATTTTTGCCAAATTTTATATGCGTATACAGTAGGTCTGGAGAATCAGCTACTATCAATTTTTCATTTTGCAAAACAACGTTTGCTGGGGTCAGCTAGTTATACATAATTATATTGAACAATTTGTTCTAATTTTACCTGATACATCATTGCCATGCATTATCTAGTTTAAATTAATTGCGGCAGAGCAAGCATTCAATTTTCATTTTCACACAAATAATTTCTGGCGGTGAATTTCCGTTGAAATATTTAAATTGTATATAATATTAACTAGATGATCGCATATTATGAGGTTATATAAATTTGTACGTGAGGAAAGACACGTCTCAAATCCAGGGTTGCCTCTTTTGGTGTAATTGCGCGGGAACGATTCTGACCTGGATATGGTTGGAATAAGAATTACCCGCATTTAGCGGCTTCGCGCAGGAACACGCGCGGGGCCGACACGATACAGGGTGTTTCACAATCGGAGTTTATAGAGATTATAGAGCGGAAGGAGTTTTTTGTTCTACGATTTTCCGATTTAAAGTACATTTTAGCCGAAAAAAATTCTTAAAAATGTAAATCTGTATCCAATGTTTTCGTAAGTGAGAACAATATAGTATAATTTTTTAATTTAATTGGATACCTTGAGATGTATCAATTAAATTAAAGCCTATCGCACCTAGTATCACAATGATAATCACTAATATAAACAGTGGTTAAATTTTTATTTTACATTTTTACTTCCACAGGCGTTATAAAAAATCAACTGGTATAAGGCTAAATATGACTATGATGAGATTAGAGTAAACTTCAAAAAAATTGTAACAAGATATGTTCGCCTGATGTGTGCCTTCTCGCTATAAATTCCAATTATGAAACGCATTGTTGTATTGCACACGTTTCCACCTTAGTTCTTATTTAGTCATTCATAACGATATTACGATCAACTCACATATAATAAACACAATACCAATCAAACCACGTGGTTGAGCGTATCTTTGTTTCGAAAATGAATAGAGCTATTCACACTTTTGCTGTCGGTATCGAACGCATGAGTGGTACCGGCCACCACAGCCACATCGCAGACATCAGCGACTGCGAACTAGCAGCCAACGCAAACGTAAAGTTTCGTCAACGCGTATTTTTAATTCAAAATGAAGGCGATGGTTCGATTGCGGCGCAAGAGGTATCGGGATCGATTCCCCCGAAGGTTCACGTATTTGTGTTCTCCACGCTATTTCCCCTTGGTCTGGGTGTTTAATATGTATAATATTAAAATCACCATAAAATTTTTATTTTATTATATACATATTAAATAACTATATAATGTATGTGTATTATATTGAGTATATCAGATGTCTAGTACCCGTAACACAAGCTTAGGGCTTACCACGGGGCTAGATGTTGTTGTGTGGATTGTCCGGAAATATTAATTTTATTAGAAAGTAAAATTAATAAGTAATTTCAATGATCGCGCCACTTTTGTAGGTATATGTAATGAACTCATATTTTTAAAAGCTGTTATCATTTGATATCGTACCTATCGTTAATTAGAAGCGGTCGTGCTAACCTTGATACGGAAATCAGCGCTCGTGAGGATAAATGGAAATGTAGTCGGAAATCCACACCGATTGCAAATGCATTATATCTCTAGGCTCGGGATTATGCAACCAATATTACTTTGTTTTTTTTTTGGAAATGTAATACAAACAAAATACTACTTATTTTAATTAATTCCCTTATTCCGTTAACCAATAAGACTCACCCCAAAATCGATTCCCAACTTATAAATCCATATATTGGAACGGAAGTAACTAAAAAATACGTTGATTTGATAATCTATTCACAGTCAGTTAAAAATAAATCTCAAACAACGCTCTTACAAGGGGTTTGTGTCCACGGATCCCGGGATCAGATTTAATTGTCCACTGATACCTGATATATAAAAATATTTAATAATTTTTCATTGTAAACCGATCCCGGTATCGGTGGAGAAAACTTGCCGGTACAGTGGACAATTAAATCTGATCCCGGGATCCGTGGACACAAACCCCTTACAACTTCTAGATTTTTTTTGTAGTAGACAGTGCTACGATATTCGTAGAAGCGCTACACAACCCTCAAGTGAGCTACGCGCCGTAGAGGTCCCTGCCAAAACTGATAAAGCGTTGTTGTTATATGCGCTCAGTATAAAACAATGAAGCAAACTGTCAAGACAATGTTATTTCCTTGATAATTTTTGTTTAAAAATGTAGTTTTATTCATTTTATGTTGACCTGTGCATGTATGCCCTGTGCTAAGGAAATAACCGTTATGACTTTTGGTAGATAGCAATACTGATACCTAATGTAGCCAAATCTGAATAAAACAAAGCATGTATAGTAAAGTTACAATATCAATGACCTAAATGCTTATCATGCCTGACTACAGTTATGTAGAGGGATGATATCGATTTTTATTGTCTCTTTAGCTGTAAAGTGTATGGACACTGTTATGTGACTGTTATGATGATATTATTGATGAGACTTAGCCAGCGGGTCCCAAGATCTTGATGGAATAAATGTCTTGAATTTAAGATTTTTTGTAGTCCGATAGGTCCCTAGGTGTTTCATTTTGTACAATTTTAATTGTTTTTTAACAACAGTTTTTAATTGTTTTTTATGTCAATAGTAAACGAGAGAAAGATATATCTTTTCTCATCCGGGTAAAGATTCCCTATCGCCGCCGGCGTTGTTTCAACGTCAATTCTTCTACAAACTATAAATAAATTATTTCCAGACTAATCACGCAGCATCATCGAACCTCAAACTAACACTCTCACTCTCAAATTTGCACGCCAGGATTGGCAAAACATGTAGAACACTTTTTTTTAAACTTAATACCATGTATACACTCATGTTTTATGCAAATAAATTATTCTTATTCTTAACCAGAGCTTGTACTATGGGTGACTGATATACTACATAGATACATTTTTTTTTGTAATACATATGATACATAGAAAACACCCAACCCGAAACCAGAAATTGTAGATAGTACAAAATCTGGTCCCCTGGCGGAAATCGAACCCGCAACATCTTGCGTCTCAGGCGAACCTTCGCCCACCGAGCCACAGAGGTCGTCATTAATTGATTCAGGATGAAGCAATTCCTCTACTAACTAACTTTTTAACGGCACAACTGATTTTCATGACACATGTCTAAACCACTCGCGCCAAACTCACTATTCATACAAAAAAAACTAAATTAAAATCGCTCCATCCGTTCGGGAGCTATGATGTCCCAGACAGACAGACACTCAGACAGACACGTCAAACTTATGACACCCCTCTTTTTTGGTCGGGGGTTAATTAATTAGCAAACCTAGCGACGTTTCACTCTCTGTACACGACTCAATACTAAGTTACGACTTAGTTTTATTAAACTTTAAATTGACCCTTTGTTTCTAAGGAAATAAACGTTTTGACTTTGACTTTAATTTGATTGATATACGTTGATTCTAAACTTAATACATAGTTTAGCAGTTCTACGTGCTATAAAGCCTGCCCACAGCTGTATCCTTGATAGTTGTTTTTCTATGTATTCGTATGTATCTTCCCATTTTCTATGCCATGCTGTGGATAATCGCCGAGCATGGCCCTTTCTATAGATTTTCATTCTATAGATCTTTAAGAGACCAAATTATTTTTCAGAATCAGATACGATAATGTATTTTTTGTAATTTACTTTTGACGTTTCTAAGATTTGTTAAATCAAACTATGGAATTATTATAAAAAATGATTTTGTATCTTGTACCTATCTTGAGTTTAAATCACAGGAACTATCCTTTGATCCAACCTGCAAAAATGCACAGCTTCTTCGATACAGGCTTAGCCTAGTGAAGAAGTCACCAGATTCTGGTCTGCTCTATAAGTTATCTGCAAATAACTGAAGGACAATTAACTTCCATTTTAATTGTATTAGTTTTATTTCGAAATGTGTTTAGATTACAAGTCATAATGTTTTTACAGTTGTTTTTTTTAATCTTTTTACATAACAATAAATAAATAAATACATTTCAGATTCATAAGTCATCACTTGCTTAACACATTCATTCAAATCTTATCCAAGCATATAAGAAAATACATAACAAAGTTTCCCGAGAAAATAAATTTTGGGATGTTATCGCTACTGTCTCCCGAACGAAGGTTCAAATGCCAAAGGTACAAAGACTAACTCTTTTCGGACCAAATAACGCTTACAAAGCGATGCTGACCTTAGATGTTAGGGACTGGTTTAACCGACTATCTAAGTAAGGAGGAGCTCCTCTATTATAATTATCTATACTAATATTATAAAGAGGAAAGGTTTGATTTTTTGTTTGTTTGTTTGTTTGTCTCGAATAGGCTCTGAAACTACTGCACCGATTTAATAAATTCTTTCACCATTCGAAAGCTACACTATCCCTGAGTGACATAGGCTATATTTAGTTTTCATAAATAATATGATTCCTTACCAAACTCCGATAATGTAACCCATGGTGAAAAAAAAAGAACCCAAAATTTTTCTTTAATCGCTTATGCTGCGAAAACTATTGAATATATAACAAAGTGATGTATTACAACTTTGTAGAACTTATCATTATCTACAAAAAACGTTGTTACATCATTCTCTAACTATTATAGTTTTGTGACAATAACCGATTTTTATGAAAAAATAAACCTCAAATCTTTCTTTAATCGCGAATGCTGCGAAAACTATTGAATATATAACAAAGTGATGTATTACAACTTTGTAGAACTTATCATTATCTACAAAAAACGTCCGAACATTATATCTCTAAGTATTATAGTTTTATGACAATAAGCGGGGTTAAGATCACGAAATAATCTGCCGCGTCGCGTCGTCGGCTCCCTACTGAATGGTCGTGTGCGGAAATAAAAAAATTGTCGCTTGATATTTATTTATTTATTTATTTATTTATTAATTAACCATATAATAACAGTGAATATTATGATAATATTATTTATATATTGATTATTTATTATGATAATATTTCGTCGCTTAGTTAGTTGTTAATAATTCGTTAACAGGTAACTAATCCCAATCAAAAAGTTATTTTCAGAACTAAACCCTAGCATATAGCATAGATATTGTACATATCGTCGGTTGCAGGTTCAATTGGGTTAACCACCAAAACACGTAAAATAAGTTGAGTTTACAGTTTTTTTTAGTTTTTTTCTGCTCTTTCGAATAGCATAATAATAGAATTCTAGCTTTAAAAAAATACAGTTATGCTACACATTTAAACTGTGGATTTTGCAGACTTCCGTCGAAATTATGTTGTAACTGAGTAGGTATGTGATCCATTTACATAAGTCGAATTGTTGTATTCCTATGACCGAAGAAGGTTAAGTTAGTGTATGTATCTTGGCAAACCAGCATTGCTCTTACACTAATTCTTAGCTTGAACGAAAAACTATAACCACACATACACCAATATAGAACCAACTTCCTTCAAAAAACTAACGTTACACCAATTGACCCGAACCAAGTTTATGTTTGTTACAGCAACACCAATTTGAGCATTGCAATCAATAGTATGTTTTCTCTTACCTTAATCTTCTTATAAATAATAAATCTAAATTTAAAATATAAGAAAAACCCCCGATTCGAATCCTTCAATTTCCCTAAAAGTAAAACACCATAATAATGTGTAATGTTCATGCAATGCGCTTTTATTTGATACCCCACTCGAGATTTTTACAGATTTTCGGTTTTCCTTCCCCTTTCTAACCCCCACAATTTTTAAACGGCACAACCGATTTTCATGAAATATGTCTAAGAGCACTTGCGCCAGACACACCTTTTAAACAAAAAAAACTAAGTTGAAATCGCTTCATCCGTTCGGGAGCAATGATGTCCCAGACTGATAGACACGTCAAACAATGACACCCCTCTTTTTTTGTCGGGGGTTAAAAATGAATCGCAAAATGTGTTGCTAAGCGCATAACTCAACAACGCCTATACCAATTTAGCCAATTTATTTTTTTAAATATTCGTTGGAGTTTAAGGATGGTTTTTACGGCGAGAAAAATTCGAATAATTTTGAAACAATTTTGAATAATTACCCGTGCAAAGCCGGGGCGTGCCGCTAGTAATAAATAATTCTAATTATTTCTGTTTCGTTAAGTGATTTTTATGTATTTTTTTTAATTAATAGGCGCTTGCCTTGGTTCTTTTTTGTCTAGTTTTCTAATTTCTTATTGAAAGTAACTTCGTTTAGTTCAATCCAACAAAATTTCAAGTATATAATAATAATAAATATTTAATACTATATAATCAAAGATTAAACGTTTATATCACGTTTAGTAAGCACAGAGCATACATGGACTTTTATTATTACTTGACATCGCTGTGACTTGAATTTATTTTCATGTCTGATTCATATATTATATTCCGTTCCGCTACGTATGATAGGATAAGATAGAGAGTGGTCTTTAGCTTTGTCAATTTTCTCAGAAATTATAATACCTTAACCCCTTTTGGCAGTTGTTTTGAAAACAGAAGGACTCTATGTTTTTTGTTTTTTTTTCACTTGGGACAACATACACTTTAGGATAATTTTTGTGAAAAAAAGTAAAAACTGTCACAACCCTCCTCGGTCTCGCGTACAGATATTTCATATCCAGTTTTAGTTTCATAAATTCTAATTCTAATTTATATATGCAAATGGCGATATCAAGTCCCTGAGCTATATTTCTCGGTGTCATTCGAGAATTATTACGGCTGAAATATTAGCATTGTAGTAATTAAACTACAACTAATATGAATAGTCTCGATACATAGAAATACATTTTAATGTTCATATGGCGTTATAGCAATATCTGAATCGGTTTTAGGTAGGTATTCTAAGCTCTAAATGTCAATAATAACAAGTACAATAAAATAGAGGAATTGGTAAACGTAGTGATATTATATTCTCTTTGGCTATTGACAAAAGACAAACAATGTCAATGTCAAATAAACTTCATTACCTCAATTGCTAGAGAAACTCGTAGTATGAACTGCAAAATGGCGTTCAACTGAGTAACATCTTTTTCACTTTATAATTTTATGTAACTCGACACTGGCAAATTGTCGCTTCAAGCGCAAAGTCCAATTATACAAGAAACTGAACTGAACTGAACTCGTATTATTGAGTAGGTAAATTTCTGCATTCTGGATACCTATCAACTTTTTGTATACCTAGCTTAAAAAACTTTCAAGTAACTAAATGACACTGGCAAGTCGTAGCATATGGCAAGCGCGATGCCAATAATAAAAACTGAACTGAAGCAAAATGGCGTTCAACTGAGTAGGTAACATCTTTTTCACTTTATAATTTTATTGAACTCGACACTGGCAAGGCAAGGCTTCAAGGTGAGTTTTACGCGAGTGTTCTTAGACATGTGTCATGAAAATCGGTTGTGCCGTTTTAAAGTTAAAGGGATGAGAGTGGGGAGGAAAAACCGAAAATCTACAAATATACTCGAGTGGGGTACCGAATGAAAGCGTATCGCGTGCACATTACAAGATATTATGGTGTTTACTTTTAAGGAAATTAAGACATTGGAATCGGGGGTTTTTCTTAAATTTTAAATTTAGATTTATGCATACATAATATAGTTGAAAATTATGAGAATAATTTTAAATAATCTGTGTTTATAATAAGTTACTAGCTATTCACGCCATGGTGTTGACCGTGTTCTATGGTTTGTCCTGCCAGCCTATATAGCCTGGCTATTTTACGAACCGGGAATAATAAGAATTTCAGATATCGGACCAATAGTTCCTGAGATTAGTGCGTTCAAACAAAAAACTAATCAAACGAACCCTTTAGATCTATACTAATATTATAAAGCTGAAGAGTTTGTTTGTTTGTTTGTTTGTTTGTTTGAACGCGCTAATCTCCGAAACTACTGGTTCGAATTGAAAAATTCTTTTTGTGTTGGATAGTCCAGTTATCGAGGAAGGCTTTAGGCTATATAAAATCACGCTACGACCAATAGGAGCAAAGATATAGTGGTAAATGTGTAAAAAACGGGAGAAATTGTTCATCTTTGAAGCCTTCCGTTGCGTGCGCCGAGAAAACGGTTCAAGATACACAAAAAATATGTATTAAAGAATAATAGCTCTTTAAATGATCTAAAAAACAGTCCGCAATAGTATATGTCTATCTTTTAAGATTAACTCACAAAAACCGTTTTTATGGTACCTAATTTGGTCGAAATAATTTGTTTAAGTTGTATCAACATAATAATATTAATCTTTATTCAAATAAATATGTTGTTGGTTAAGAGTACTTCATCCATTATAACGCGGGTAGCACCGCAGGGCACAGCTAGTTTGTAATATTAGTATTGATTAAATTCTGATATTAATCGTACCCTCGCGTCTTCTATTAATTTGCAATTCATTTTCCCTAGAAGGTAACCACTTACCTTTTAATATTGTGAATAAAAATAAGCTTCCTAAAGTTCCGAAGTCCTTCTTAATAGTGGCCACCTGTTCTGGCGCGGTTCCAGCCAGCCAGCCACTTAGCGCTCCGCACTTATTGCCAGCTTAGCCAACTTTGCCAGCTTTGCCAGATTTGCCAGCTCCAGCCGCTGCACTCATAGGAGGAACTAAATCTTTCAACTTTTCAAGTCTTTATATTACTTTCATAAAAAATATTCTGCGCATCTCTGCTTTTGTTAAATGCTTTAAGTTAAATGCTTACCTGAAGGATTATTGGAATTCTATAACTCATGCTAAATAGGACATAAAAACTTCAGATTTTAAAATTACGAAATAGGTGTTTTTAGATAGTACCTACCACAGATAGTACGTAGAATAAAATAGCCATTCCTCGGACCGTAAGTTCCATTAAATATTCCATTATTATATTTAGACTATATAATTATTGTCCATTAAGCTGGATTTAACACTTAGCGCATAATTGATCTATCTACATATACGTGAACTATAAATAAAATGACAGATATAGAAACACATTGAGCATGTAGGTACATATTATTAATTTTAATCTACCACGTCTGTCTGTCTCTTGGTGATTATGAAAAGATTAAAAAAAAAAAGGTAACTTAGAAAAATGGGTAAAACTATGTGACAAATGGCGGTATTATCGCTTAGTACCGATCTCTCCCAGACAATATTATATTCGCGATATAAATAATATTCTAAACTACTGAACGGATCTCTGTGGGTTATCAGCAGGTAGAGTTATTCAAAGGTTTTCAGCAGCCGTGCAAAGCTGAAACGGGTCTGCTAGTGATCAATACGGCAAATGACAACAATGACTTTATTATTACTCGGTCGATGTTCGTCCAAAAATAACCCACTTGCCACTAGGGTTAAAAATGAAATATCTAATCAATCAAATTTCCGCCAGATCCACCTGCTAACCTTGGTATCCTACAGGTGGCGATTAAGATAAGCCTCGGAAATAGTTCCCGCATACGGCGCTCCCCTGGCCGGTAAATCAGTCCCCTGCCCCGCGCGAGGCCCTCGCCTGCGCAACCTCATTACACAAACCTGTGCCTTCCACTTTAATCATCCAGATCGTAAAGGGGAGCGCCGGGTTATGTCATTTGCACGCTCGGGTGACCACATGGTCACCACATTCACGTGAAAGAAAAATAAAAGTTTGATTTGGCACAAGTATGAAATTCAGCGAGATATTGAGACAGCATTATAAAATAAAAATGGAAATTGCCTTTATTACTGAGAATAATACAATTAATATATAATAATTTAATTACAAATTCCATGCACTTTTAATTTTTTTTTTTTAATAATATATTTAATCTTCGACATCGGTATCAGTATCAGTATCCGTTTGCCGTTTGGCATAGGCCTCCCCTAGGCTTTTCCATGTATCTCTGTTTGCGACTTTTCTATTCCATGTTGTCCCAGCTACTTTTCTAATATCGTCCTCCCATCTAGTTGTTTGGCGCCCTTTTTTTTCTTTTTCCACCTCGAGGATACAAATACACCTTCCTCTTCTCTTGGATCTTCGCCCACCGAGCCCCAGAGGTCGTCGAATTCTGTCGGTTTTTTATGTACACCGATTACTCTAAAATTTATGATTAGATTTGCGAGATTATCTTTTTGTTTCATGCAAAAGAGTTCTCAATAACTGAACGGTGTTACCAAGCGAGTTTTCGTGCATTTTGTAAGTATTCTTTCACAGGCAGACTATATCCAAATAGTGAATTTTTTTTAGAGATGACGAAACGTAAATGATGCGTTCTTTCTTTTGATATAACTGTTAAATGATTTAAAGTTCAAACCCTTAAGTTTTATTAAGAAGGAGGTTTCCAATATCATCATTTTATGATCTGAGGCTGACATGAAAAAAGTCCGTCCTTTTTTGAACGGATGCAGTCCCTACCTCCAGTTTGAGCGCGTGTGTGACGTCACCGCCGCGCCTCTGCGGCCACTGCGGCCGGAAGCGAAGCGCTAATCATCATCGACTCTTTTAGTGTTATAGGGTTAAGAGACGAGAACTGATTCTTCAGATTTAAGTGTACAAATAAACGCGCTAATCAACACAGTCCGAGTCAGTCCGTATAAAACAGTTAGAGGGTTAAGAGACCAGTACGAATTATTCAGATTAAGATGTTAAATAAATCAGAAACGAGTTGGGCTTGTACGCTGATGGTTGCGTGCAGGAATTTTTTACCTTTGTCTAGGTACTTCACAAAGTTTATAAACTGTTGAATTACAAGGAAGCCTCGGTGTATAAGTCAATCTCACACTTATTAGTTTTATATAATGTAAGAAACATAAAAAACAAAGGGTTGCACTCTGGGCGCCGGCAGAAGTTAAAACTTGAGCATTAGATTGGCTTAGTCTGTTGCATGGAATTATTCAAGTAGCTCTAAGTATAATAGTTAAAGAGCCAGCTTAAATCTGACAACACATTCTTTACGGCATCTGAAACTTCGTCCAGTGAGACTTCTATACCCAGTAAACAAGCAATGGGTACTGGCTAAGCCCGGCCGCGGTAGGTTTAGGGTCCCTCAGGTGAGTCAGCTATGAAAATAAAGTAAATTTTTAAAGTATTTTACGGCGTCTGCCGTTTTAATATGTATTAATATATCTCTTGAAAAATTTAAAAATAATTGTGGCTGCTGATTTTAAAGGTTGCAACATCCTGGCAGCCACTTTACAAAATTCGAAAATAATTTTATTTTAAGTATTTTACGGCGTCTGCTGTTTTAATATGTTATCTATTGAACTACCTTAAGTTTATATTGAAAATGGCTGTCATTTTTTCCGGTTGTAACTATCCGGTTTACATTAAGTACCTGCAGTTTATGCTTAGAAAACATGTGGTAAAGTAAGATCAGTAGTTTGTGCTCTCTATCTCTATAATCAAAAATCTTCTTCTTAAAAGAAGAAGAACATAAATGTTAGGGCTGAGTGGTGGGGATTTAGTTCCTTTTACGAACAAAAAAAGTTAGTTGCGTGTTGAAAGTATCGAGACATAATACTTTGAATAGTTTTTATTGCATTTATTGATTTTTTATTAAATTGACAATTTATTTTCCATTACTTTATCAGTATGGCTGATGAATTAAAGTGTGTGATTAGTGCCTCGCAAAAAGACGAAAAAGTGTTTTTATATGAAGAAACTTAAAAAAAGTGTCAGCGTATTCTAGACTTACGAAAACATCATAACCTAAAATACAAAGATGTAATTTTGCCTTCAGATCTTTATATTATATTTCCAGTATATGTAAAAATGCTCATGCGAAAGAGCCCACATCACTGAATTCCCTTCAATATGGCTGTATGGAGATGGAAAACCGTTACATATTTAAGTGGTTCGAAGGAGACCAACTTCCTTGCTTTGTCAGTGACTTAATTCTAAATCCTGAAGGTAATGACAGCATTGTGACATTTATTGTAACAGCATTTTAATTATCATGAGCTTATTTAAAAATTTGTCTTGGTGGAAGAAGATGACTTGTCACCATCTAGAGATGATTCCGAAGATGAAAATTAAAATGAAAAAAAATATTTTATCATTTTAGATTATTTCTAAAAATAAATATATTCTGATATGAACAATACATATATCTAATTGATGTTTGCTTTTTTTACATCTTTATAATAATTTTATAATATTATTATGCGCATTTAAAGTATTAGATGTGTTCGTTTAATTGTTTATTTATATATTTTTTTTACATCTAATAATATAATTGTAATGTTACATAAATTTTACGAACGTAAAAATTACAACGGTGGACAAACGTTACGTATGCACGGACTGCAGGTATTGTTTCGCTGTAAACCGGATAGTTACAACCGGAAAAAATGACAGCCATTTTCAATATAAACTTAAAGTAGTTCAATATATAACATATCAAAATTTCAGACGCCGTAAAATACTTAACAAAAAAATTTTTTTTTCGAATTTTAAAAGTGGTTGCCAGGATGTTGCAACCTTTAAAATCAGCAGCCATAATTATTTTTCAATTTATCAAGAGATATATTAAAACATATTAAAACGGCAGACGCCGTAAAATACTTTAAAAATTTACTTTATTTTCATAGCTGACTCACCTGAGGGACCCCAAACCTACCGCGGCCGGGCTTAGCCAGTACCCATTGCTTGTTTACTGGGTATAGAAGTCTAACTGGACGAAGTTTCAGATGCCGTAAAGAATGTGTTGTCAGATTTAAGCTGGCTCTTTAACTATAATAAATCATACCCACACCGCACCCGCTCAACGTCTGCAACACGCCCTCATGACTATCTGACAATGTGACGCGAAATCTACAATTATACCCCTATCCAATAAGTGCTCACCGCTAAATAAGTTTTCACTTTAAAAAAACATCTTAAAAAAACTTAATTATTTAATAAAATTCCACTTATCGAGTCTAACTAGAAACCTGAAAACGTATTAATAACCCGAAATAATAAGTATACGTCCATTACCACTCCATTAGAACACTCATCAAATTAGAAAGGTATTTTGAACTGTGTCCCATCACCGTGTGATATTACTGAATAATTTAGTACAGGCGACAATAAATGACGTGCCGTGGTTGACTGGGTATATTCTCGCTCCCAGTTATCTAAAAATAATGTATTCCCAAAAACATTATTTTCGAATGTGTAAAAAGAAGATATTTAAAATCTGGTTCTGTTTGGTTCGGCGCACAGATAACTACATTTCGTTATTTTTCACGAGCTTTATGTGGAAACGTGGCTTTGCAACGTTCCCTCTGATAAATGAAAAAATGCCGTAAAAGTTTTTACAGAAAATAGAGACAAGCCGACTAGTTGCCGCTCAGTCGACCATTTTATTTATGGATGTTCATTCACCAACATTTATATGTAGATGTGAATTGGCATTATATTAAGTATATCATCTCACGACCCGTAACACAAGCTTAGGACGGAATTCATAGTGACACACAATCATTAATTACTTTCAATTATCTAATTATGACATCTGTAATTGCCTATAAATAAATAAATAATAAATAAATATTTCCGGACAACTCACACAGCATCACCTAACCCCAAACTAAGCAGAGCTTGTACTATGGGTGTTAGGTGACTGATATACTACATAGATACATTTTTTTTTGTAAATACATACATATGATACATAGAAAAAAAACCAGACCCGAAACCAGAAATTGTAGATCGTACAAAATCTGGTCCCCCGGCGGGAATCGAACCCGCAACCTCTTGCGCCTCAAGCGGACGTTCGCCCACCGAGCCACAGAGGTCGTCATATAGTCGTATAGAGTTTACCACAGGGCTAGATGTTTTTGTGTAGATTATCTACCAATATTTATTTATTACTAGTGGCCCGCCCCGACTTCGCACGGGTTTTATTCATTTTTTTTCCCCGGCTATTATTCGATTTTTTCTCACCGTTTAGACCTACCCTGGACTACGACAAACATTTTAAAACCAAAATCAGCTCAATCGGCCCAGCCGTTTTCGAGTTTTAATCAGACTAACGAACAACAATTCATTTTTATTTATATAGATAGATGTATAATTTCAGACATGTGACGTCCACTTCTAGACTTAGGGGTCCCTCAAAAATAAGGGCTTAGATTATGAACTGCCACTACACGTTGGTCCAGTGCGGGTTGCTAGAAGTCCAGAGACTCGTCCGTTGCTCGGCAGGGTACCCCTGCCGAGCAACGGACGAGTCTCTGGACTGGCTGCGGGCCGCTGCTTGGGTCTCTAAGACGATGCTTTAATTGATTTAACGATACCCCTGATTCCCCTGGACATAAAGTGCATGAAGTACGTTTTTTAACAAGTATGTACACTTTCTGAGGGAAGACAGGAATTCCTGTAAATGAGGACTGATCCTTCGACACCTTTGTTTGACATTTCCACAGCACAAGTGCCGTGCAAATAGCTGTCTTGAAAAGATATCTTATCACAGACTTATCGTTATGGGAACAGTGATAGTAAGATGTTGAATTATAGGTCAGTTGTGTTTCGAGCTCCGTGCGGGTTTCAAGTGATTCGGTTAAGTGGAATTGAAGTTTACGGTATAATAGATTGACTGAAAATCGTTGTTATATGTTTATTGATGTGAAGTTTTAGTACGCAAGTGCACTCTAATTTATGAAATTGTGAAATACTCGATATTATTCTCAACAACCAGTAGGTATCGTCTAGAAATATAATTGGGACTTGACTGCTTCAGTAGCGCGGTGGGTCGCTTGCGGTGCAAGAGGTAGCGGGTTCGTCTCACCGTGGGGTAAATTGTTTGCATTTGCTAAGTTAGCAGATATCTATAGTACCCGTAACACAAGCTTAGAGCTTACCACGGAGCTAGATATTGTTGTGTGAATTGTCTGGAAATATTTATATTTATATGAGCCTGCAGTTGCCGATTTTTACCTCTGTGTAAGTGACATAGGATAGGTATGTTAGTATTTATTGAAAAACATACCTACATATAGGCATTTATACATCTAAACCTTACTCTAGAACCATATTCATAATATGTAGCTAGTTATAGAATATAGTAATATACTTCTTTGAATTTTTATTGAAAATGCAAAAACATTTTAAAATGATTACTCCTAGTGGGCTCCTAGGGGGGTTCGAGAAATCTTATGTATACTTACAGGGGGGCAGGGGGGTCAAAAATTACGAAAATTGTCCTTAGATACGTAATTAATGAATGGCCCCTTACCACGATTACCATCAATATTATAATAATTCATTATTTAAGCAAGCCTTGTACAACCCACTAACTCATATCAAAGGGAATTTGTAATATGATCCGTGTATAATACAAGTTGCACTTGCACTCGTGTTCCTTTGACCGCTAAGTTGCGGATTTGAGGCGAGTGGCGTCCCCTGGAGGTAAAATAATGCATTCAGCTAAGTCATTGAAACATGCGGTTTTGGATTTTCTCCCCTAAAGAAGCGCAGGGACGGGTTAAGGGATATGTTGGAGTCTATCTGGGCTGCTATTGGTGCTGATTAGCGGAAAGCTTAAAATTTTTTAAGAACTCTGTGGCTCGGTGGTTGAAGGGCCGCCTGAAAGGGAGTTTCGTGTTCGATTTCCACAGATGGGCTTGTGTCGGGGTGTTTCCTATGTATCATAATGTAGGTGATGATGTGTGAATTGTCTGGAAATATTTATTTAGGTAATACTTGCGGCGGTATTTCTTCGGAATTGTTTTCCAGGCAATTATTCGATTCATTAATATTTTATTTATAGATTTTTTTACACATGAAACTCTAAAAGAGCTTTGAATCGTAAAAATGTCTCCCAATGTCTTTTCAACAACACGCGTCTGTTGAAATTCAAAAACAGTCTTGAAAATAAAATCTGTATCATGCTCTCTGTGGCTAGGCAGCGGTAGGCGAAAGTCCGCCTGAGGCGCAGGAGGTTCCGGGTTCGATTCCCGCCGCGGGACCAGATAATGTAAGATCGACAATATCTGGTTTCGGGTCTGGGTGTTTTCTATGTATTATATGTAGGTATTTACAAAAAAAGATAAAAAAATAATTGTGAAGTAAGTATATTAACACCCATTAGTACAAGCTTTGGTTAGTTTAGGGTTAGGTGATGCTGCGTGATTAGTCCGGAAATATTTATTTATTATTTATTTAAACATTAGCTGTAGTTTAGACTTAGACCGGCATAAATATAAAACAATATCATCGTGTGTAAGCCGTGTTGGCTAAGTGGGAGGACACTCGACTTTCATTCCGAAGGTCGTGGGTTCAAACCCCGCCACGCACCTCTGGATTTTTCTTCTTGAGACATATATGTGCGCTTTAAGCACGTGCTTTAACGGTGAAGGCAAACATCGTAAGCGAAACCGGCATGTTCTGAGAACTTAAAAGAGTTTGGAGGACATGTGACATTCACCAACCCGCAAATGGCCAGCGTGATGAATTAAGGCCTAATCTCTCTCGTCTAGAGAGAAGTTTTTGTGTCCCAGCAGTGGGAACGTTAATAGGGTGATGATGATGATCTTATCAACGCGATATCTTTATTTACCGAATCACCTAAATAAATATATATTGTCTTTGTATCGATAATAATATAATTATCTACGTATTGTTTAATGAGCACCATATCCACCCATAAATGTTAATAATGCCTACTGCAATATAGCATAAAGATATATTAATATTCATAAAGGTTTTGTATTGATTATTTATAGTAAATTATTGGGAATGCAGTTAGTAATGTCCTTTGGGAAAAACTATGATAGTCAGTATCAAACATACAACCGGAAGAGTTGATTGATCTTCAAAACACATAATAATATACACAAATCACATCATCTAGAGTGGTGTCCCTATGTATTTAATATGCCTAGTTTTATGTCCATATACCAAGTAAACAATTCAACGCTATATGCTATAAGTATTTTAAATTACTACGTCAGCCTAAATCCGTCCCTCAAAGATAACTATTATATTATTACTATAATTGTGTACTGTAGTAATCTAAGTTTAATTTAACTATGTTCTCTGTCATATTTTTGTACACAAATAAAACTTATTTTCTTTCTTTCTTTCTTTCAAAGAGGCTGGTTTTCATAATCCTCTCACCTTAGTACAACGTCCTACGATTCGAGTGCTAACTACGTATAATGCCCGCAAAAACGAGCCTCAATCCGGTGATAATTGAGAAAATAAATATCTTATTATCCTAACTAATATTATAAATGCGAAAGTAACTCTGTCTGTCTGTCTGTCTGTCTGTCTGTCTGTTACGCTTTCCCGCTAAAACCACGCAACCGATTTTGATGAAATTTGGTACAGACAATCTTTAGACCCTGAGACAGAACATAGGCTACTTTTTATTTTGAAAAAAGGGATGAAGGGGTTGAAATAGGGGCTGAAAGTTTGTATGGGATTTCTTAATTTTAAAAGATAAAACCATGAAAACTTTATATTTAAGCACTTGATAAGAAATCATTAAACATTTGTTCTAACATTTTTGAAATTTCGACCAGCTACGGGGTGAAATAAGGGTTGAAAGTTAGTATGCAAATTTGTCAAATATAGTATCACGCTTAAACCACGCAACCGATTTTGATGAAATTTGGTACAGATAATCTTTAGACCCTGAGACAGAACATAGGCTACTTTTTATTTAGAAAAAAAATGGATGAAGGGGTTGAAATAGAGGTTTAAAGTTTGTATGGGATTTCTTAATTTTATAAGATAAAACCATGAAACTTTATATTTAAGCACTTGATAAGAAATCATTAAACATTATTTGTTCTAGCATTTTTGAAATTTCGACCAGCTAGGGGGTGAAATAAGGGTTGAAAGTTAGTATGAAAGTTCGTCAAATATCACGCCATAAGAAACAAAAAATAGTTTGTTCTAGAAATTTGAAATTTTTACCAGTGTGGGGGTGGGGGTGAAATAGGGGTTGAATTGAAGATAAGACCATGAATCTTGGTACGTAGGTCTCATAGGATATACAAAGTTTTAATATCATGTCACAAAAAAGTTCGCAGAAGTGAAGTGGTGAAGTTTAAATTCCTTTTAACGAATACTCTGCATCGCCGCGCTCCGCGCCGGCGCCGCGCCGCTGCCGTCGGTCGACGTCGCGCACATGCACATTCGCCGAAGTGTGGCGGCATCTGCGGCAGGCAACGGCGCGGCGCTGTCGTGTGGTGGGGGAGCGCACGACACGTGAGGGCAGACGTCGTTGTCGCACGTATGCGATTAGAGAAATTTGAGCTATAGAGAATTACATTTTTCGATCCAGTAAAATTATTTTATTGTTTCGTATAACTTTTTTGTCAGTAGATATTGTCATGGACAGTGAACAGGTGACGTCTTATCCTACCGAGTTTCTAAACTCTTTAGAGCTGTCAGGAGTGCCGTCTCATAAACTGAGACTGAAAGTTGGAGTTCCAGTTTTATTAATGAGAAATCTCGAAGCGCCGAAACTATGCAACGGGACTCGATTGCAAATTACGCAGCTAGGACGTAATATTATTAGAGCAATTATAATGACAGGTATAGCTAAAGGTGAAGACGTTTTGAATCCTCGCATACCCATGATCCCTACAGATTTACCGTTTCAATTTAAACGAATCCAGTTTCCTCTCAAACCAGCCTTCGCAATGACCATAAACAAAGCGCAAGGGCAAACACTTAAAGTAGCAGGTGTCCATTTAGAGAAAAACTGTTTTTCGCATGGCCAACTGTACGTGGCCTGCTCGCGAGTGTCGAGTCCAAACAATCTCCACGTTTTAACAAATGATAACAAAACAGCAAACGTTGTGTACAAAAATGTTTTAAATTAGGTCATTTAAAAATATTTTTGTACACAACGTGAGGCTGGCCCCTGTAAGAGTCTCTTAGACATATGGGAGGATTGACAAAAACTGAATTCACGCGGGCGAAGCCGCGGGCGGAAGCTAGTATATATTATATTAGGTATATAATAGCGCCACGTGAGCCCTGAACCCTCTATGTCACCAGGCCGTTTCCCATAGTGGCTGGATTGCATAATCCTAACGAGTAGGTAGGATCTGCTCTCTTCCGTACAACGTACTACGCTACCAGCTAACTACGTATCATGTCCGCAAAACGAGCCTCAATCCGTTGATATTAGCGCCACGTGAGCCCCTATGCCACCCTGAGTCCGTCCCTCGGAGCGGCTGGCTTGCATAATCCCTTGGAGTGGGATCCGCTCACCTTCATACTACGTACTAAATACTACGCTCTACGTACACAAGTGCTAACTACGTATCATCTCCGTTAAACGCTTCTTAATCCGTAGAAAATAGTACTAGTGCCATTTCTAAAGCGTTAACCTACATTTGCGTTGAGAGTTGCCTACATACTTGAGAATCCAGTTCTGTACAACTTTTGCTAACAGTGCTAATGGGACTTAGCTTATTAAAAGTTCTAAAGACTGCGTTAATTCTGCAATACTTTCTTTGGTTTTTAGTAAACGATTGATTGATTGTTTGAATTATAAAATGCGTATAAAATAATACTTGCTTTCGAATGTTAAAACTAATAGGTGATTTTAAACTACAGCAACTGAATAGCTAAATATCCTACTTGAAACAAGGAGACGAAGGTATTTTTCTTCCCTCTAGATTCCCGGTCCCAAAAACAAAATAAAAAAAGTAAAATAAACATTGTCGCAAAATAACATACGTGTAGGTACCTATCCATCCGCGTTATGAAGTACCCTCCCTGTCCTTTTTCAGGCTATAGTGAACCTGTGCACCAAATTCATTTAAATCGGTTCAGAATATTTTACGTGAAAGCCGGACAGACAGACAGATAAAGTTACGTTCGTATTTCTAATATTAGTATGGATAAGTAGGTACGTGTTACATAATCATTACTTAGAGTAAGTAATTTCTTACTTTTAATTACTTGCAATTTCCCCTATAACTTGAATCTAAGTTGATTGATTGTTAAGAAATTATAAGCTCGATATATACGGACTAAGTTTTTAATGGCTCAATTGAATTGAACTTAATGGGACAATCTACAATTTGTTGCTAAGTAGAGTGGGTTGTTTTTATAGTGTACGTTTTTCAATTCCATAAATAAAATGAAATAAGTATTCCATAAATTGCTTTTAATGCTACATTTGTAAATTGTACTCGCATAAATGTGTAGTACCTACCTCTATGGTTATTGGTGGCTTATATGAATCAGTGAGATAAATAAGATCTCATATTTTAAAGGAAAGTAGACTTAGTACGCACTTTTAAATATTTGTTTTTTTTTTTTTGGTAAAATCATAGGACTTTTAAACAAACTTTCAATCCCCGTTTCATTAATATCCTAACAGAGAAAAAATCATTAGCAGCAGTTTCAATATTTAAAATTTGTATGCATCAGTGACTCCTAAACATTTTGTTATCTTTGTTAATGATGAAGAAAAAGAATATATAACGTCTTAACCTTTTAAGAAACCTGCCTGCCAAATTTCAAGTTTCTAGTTGTTAAAGTTTCTGAGGAGTGGTACAAAGTGTTTTTATCTTCTTTTATAATAAATTTCAATACATTTAGATATCATTATGTAGTTAAATTCTACTAAATAAATGAATCTTAAGAACCCAAACATGAAAATGCACTACAGTATCATAAGAAAGTACCTACAAAATGCATTTCAGCCACCACCACCATATAAAACCTTTTTCGGCAACCTTTACATATAAATTAAAGAGCATTCATTTTGTAAACCCAATTAACCTAAATCCCAATCAACATGGTTGGGTTTACATCTCTGTTGGTAAATACAAAACAAAATGGCAAATAATATGTCGCTTTCATTAAATATGCGGTCGCCTGAACGTACCGCAATACGGTTGAGCTCGGGCCGATTTCCTATCTGCGTCCACAATGACAGTTTGTTTATCTGAAAATAAACTCTCTTTAAATATAAACTCTTTAATATACTGCTTCAGTGGCGCGGTGGGCGAGGGTCCGCTTGCGGCGCAAGCAAGAGGTAGCGGGTTCGATTCCCGCCGAGGGTAAAAGTTTGTATGTTCTGAAAGCCCGATCTCCTTGGTCTGGGTGTCTAATATGTATAGTAAAAATATCTATACATGTATGACTATAAGTATATCAGATATCTAGTACCCGTAACACAAGCTTAAGGCTAGATGTTGTTGTGTGAATTGTCTGGAAATATTTATTTATTTAAACATAAATTATGCAATTGGTCTATCCAATGCTATTTAAGCCATGTCCTTTGTTTTAACTATTGATATTTCTGACTGCCTCAGTGGCAAGGTCTGGTATATAGGTAGCGAGCTCGATTCCTGCCGACGCGCCCAGTTCTGCAAGCACTTTCTTCTTGGCCTAGGTGTTGAATATGTATAGTAAATATCTATATACGTAGGTATGTCTATTATATAAAGTAACGACTAACCATCAGATTCTCTCTAGTGCTCGTAACACAAGCTTAAGTGCCTCGGGGCTATATGTAGGTATGTTGTTGTATGGATCGTCCGGAAATATTTATTTTTATTCAGAAAATTATTTTGAACTAATATACATATACTAATAAATTTGCCTGTCCAGTGCTATTTTAGCTATCTTATCCGTTTGGATACAACGATGACGGTCACTCTTCTACATTCTCTGCATTACTGATTCGATCTTGTAGAGAAACCACTGCATAACTCTTTGACCAAACCTTAGACTATTTATATTTCTGAATCCGTGCTTATCGATCAACACATGTTAGGTAATCCCAGCAAATCGTTTAGTAGAAATATTAACTCGTAAGCCTATAGCCCCAAAAAATATTATTATGTAGGAAGCCAAACTTATATTACCAAATACCAATCGTGGAGCTATACTACTATGGCAATTATATATATTGATAGGTACATAATTATAAATATCCAGCAAATCATATTCTCGTGAATGTCATAATTTCAAATATGACCAATACGAACTCGAGGCAAATTTAATTTGGTGTTATTAATAAACTGATAAGAATCGGTAGATATATAAAGGTACCTAATCGGTAGCCACCGTGTATGAAGCAATTATTTTACTCAGTATACCGTAAAGTGCTGATTATTTGAAATGATTTAACTGTCCTTCGATTATGTTTATAATAAATAGAACAATACTTTTTGTTAGGCTTAAGTGCAGTAACAATTCAAAGTGTTCTATCATAGACAATAATCCAATACATATCCCGCAAATTCAGTGAAACGAACCTCGTGTTCAAAAAGTGAACTGTGAAACTAGTGATTGACATATAGTGGAAAGTCTGGTGTGGTGTGGTGTGGAGTGCTGTGTGGAGGGTGATGGTGCAGCATGGCCTGGCCAGGTGGAACAGAGACGGCGGACTTGCCGCTGCGGCAGTTGGACGATGTCAACGTGGAAGTCATCAATGGACGCGGCAAGACGATAGCAAGTAAGCTAGCTTGAATTTACCTAAGTAGTTTGTATATATTTTGTGACTTTCTTTTCACGCCACGGCGTTGCTCGTGTTTTGTGTATTTTCCCGCGAACATAAATAGTAGCCCATAATAGCCTTCCTCGATAGGCTATCTAACAGTGAAAGAATTATTCCAATCGGACGAGTAGTTTCTGAGATTAGCGCGTTCTTTCTCTTGAGCTTTATTTTATAGATACGTTTTACAAAACACAACACTTTATTGCACACCAATACCAAACAACAGTTACACAAAATATTTAAACGAGAAGAGAGTAGTAAAATGAGCGGCCCTTTTTTTCATATTCGCATTCGCCATCATCTAGGCTTAAACGCTCACTAAATAGTGGGAAATACCTATAGGTAGTAATAACTTTGAACAAGAAAAATTTAAATAAAGAGGTAAATAAATCGTTTGCACCCAACTGGCGCTCAACGTAACAAAAATCCAACTACTGAGGGGGTTAATGGCGTCAGGTACCACGAATTTTCTCTACGTTCATAGCAAGATTTCTATCATTCTTCGGCTGGCTACATACCTACCAGTCCAGGCTGGTTCAAAAATCAGAACTAAATAGCAATACTAAATGTACCACTCGTCACTGACCTACCGGCCAGACCCGGCAACAATACTTTCAGCACTGAATAGTAAATTACTGCGATTTTCTTCAAGCAACCGACCGACATCGCCGGGCCGGACCAGGCCCGGCAGGCCTACCTACCAGGTCCCCGGTCAGGGCCGGCCCGGCATGCCTCCCCACTGGGAGCTATTTAGTAAGTTATATATTACGCCTGCCTTCAAAAATTAGCAGTTTGAAAACATTTGGTGTTCCGGTCTTTAAAAAGGTCGTAAGTGTTTTACTTTGAAACTGACGCAGAAGACATCTCAGTTGTCTTGCTGGATCATAAAACGAACAATTCCTTATTCCTTACATACGTCCAAAAACGTAAGTGGAACTAATCTGCGTCGACAATCGCATTACACTTGACCGTAGTTTACGTAAACCTTGGCTGTTGAAAGGCTTCCCAGCGTGGAGCAGTTGGACGCGCGGCAGGCCGCGGCGCAACATGCTCGTGCAGATTCTGGTGCGTGACGAACGAGGGTCTGGTGCTTGGTGCTGGTTCGGGGAGCCTTGGCACATATTCTTAAGCTTGTGTGAATTTTAAATCGTGGTCAATTTGTGTGTAGAGTTGTGTTGTGTCTATTAATAATTTCCGTTGATTGGCGAAAATACGTCAAGACACTATACATTATCTATAGAGATTAGACAAATGCATAGGCAATCGCGAAATTGGTAATTCAACGTTCGAGCTCAATCTACGTCGGTCGCATTGAGTTTTCGTGGGTCTTAACTTTAACATCTGTTACCTACAATTTTCTAAGTTACAAACCGCACTTAGAGGTTGGATTATTCTAATTTGTGTTAATAAAAGAATACAGATGATCTACGATTACACGCATTTGATTGGCATATCTACCAATTACCTACTACGGAACAAATTGAAACCTACTTAAATATAATGTACTAATGAAAATTACATTAGGCGCTTGTGTGTAAATAGGTGCTGTTAACCTATTAATCTTGTAAACGTCTTGTAAATTTTAACCTCGGTTCATATATAACGTGATGCAGTTCACTCTACACACTCGGCATGCACCAAGTACCAAAGAGTCGCGTGTCTTGCGTGATATGTAGATAGGAAGACACCAGTGCTGACGGGGCCTATTGCTCCAGATATTCATGTACATCGCGACCTGCCTGCTGTTCTACGTGGCGCACATCATCGACTACTACTGGACGGCGTTATGAGAGCTGCGGCGGCAGAGTAGGGTCGGCGCCGACCCGGAGGCTCGCGGCGTCAGCTTGGTGATGGCCGCGTGATGAGGGTACTCTGCCGCCCACAGCCCTTCGGCACCCTGCGTGAGTCCCACCACGATAACATGGCTAAGGCCAAAAACTGCTAGAATCCCGCTTGCAAGTGGATGATATCGCTTCCCAGTATAACCTTCTGATTTCGCTCGCTTCAGACTCAACTGCCTTGCTAAAAACTCCATAGCAATAAACTGAATCTGCTCACTAGTTTATGAGATTATCATGTTGAATTGATTCTCCAGCACTTTCAACACTATTTTCATGTCAATTTTGGTAGGAACTGTTGTCCTATGTATCTTGTGGATCTCCCTAAAAAATTCAGTTAGGTAAACCATGATGTAAACCTGAAGGAGGCGCCGTCTTTCATCTAAACCTTTCATTCAAAGTATCGTTGGTTGATTCTATTAAGTCTTATAATAATAATTCAGTTATTTCCGTGTTCCATGTAGTAATGATTGAAATAATGAAAGAGTAAAACACGTCCTTGAGATATCGATCTCTCGCACGTGGCGAAGTGCCACTGCCTTGCCGCGTTGGAGTACAGAATAGTGTTTCAAATGTTTCTAATACTTACCTACTAGGTCACAAGTGCCTGCATAAACATATTTATCTAAATATCTACCCAATAAAATAACTGTATTTATCAAACCTACTTACCACCTAAGTAGCCACCTACCTACCTAACCTAACGTAATAATTTTATTTACTATACCCGTGCCATATAATGTGTTTTAGTTTAAAAAGTGTAAACGCAGTTAAGCAGCAGTAGTTTAAAATGTGTCATAATTTTAATAAATTGCATAAATTTTATTTGTAACTATGAGCTTAGATAGCCGTTCGACATCTCTCTCTAGCTAAAATGCATCTTGCTGTGCTGGGTACGGAGTGTAAGAAATAAATTCATAACAGCTCTTGAAAAATTACCCATACCATTAGAATAATGAATAATACCTTCTGACCCAGTCGTGTAAAAATAAAATATCCCAAATTGAAAGTTGTTTGATGGAAACTTAGGGTACACCATAATCTTAAAGTTGGCAACTCTCATAGAACGACAATGCCAAAAATCCTTTATGTCAAATGTCAACATTACGGAAAATCATAGGTGACGCCACTGGCTTAGTATTAGTGATGCACATACATTTTTTCGGTTAAAGTTACGAAACATTAAAATCATTTCGGTTAAATTTTATTGTACTATGACTATGCTCTCAAAATATTGCTGTATTCATATTCATATTCATTTATTTCTTAACAATTATTTTACAAATCGTGTTGAAAATTATTCTTAATTCTAAGTCTTAACCTAAAAATTAAAATAAAATAATACATTTATGCATGCAAAAATATTAAATAACAATAATAATAATAGTATATATTTAAAGGAAGTTCTCAGCCTCATATTCATCTATGGTATAGTAGCAACCTCGCAACAAAACATCCTTCAGTTTCTTTTTGAAGATGTATGGACTATCAATGCATTTTAAATCTCTGGGTAGCTTGTTGAAAAGTTTCACGGCCTGATAGCGACAATCATGCTTAGCTATATGTAACCGGGGACAAGCTACAATAGCAGCTATGTTTTTTGTCCTAGTCGTTAGCCGATGCCTACGCTATTTCATGTTATGGTACTATGGCGGTCCATGTAACCATGCAATGAAATCATACGATACCTTCATCGTAATCAGGCATTAGATACAACCCGACGAAATCTATAGACTTCTAGTATTTTTTAACAATTTTAAAAATGTGAATGTGAAATATGCATGAGAAGGCAAATTCTTTATAAGCATCGTTATCCTGTGGTTTGGCTCACTAATTTCCCTGTTACCACCACAGAGATATAAGAACTTTAACGAGTTTAATATAAAATTTTAAGGAAAAGGTAGCTGAGAACAAACCATCGAAGACATCATTCGGCTTCATCTTAATCGGATCGGAAAATGTATGAATGAAACCGAAGAATGACATATAAATAATACGAGCACAACACTACAGCTCCAAAGAAAAGTGATCGATCGGGGGCGGGCGCGCGGGGGGAAGGATTCGCGAAGCGAGCGGTTGTTTGTGATGACAACATGTATTTTTACTGCATTTATTAATTCCCGACTGAAAATCGAGCGCAAAATCTGTGTTATGTAAATAGATTGTAGATTTAAAGTGCAACAAGGAAATCGTGAGAATGTATAGTGATTAGTGTTGAGGATCTCCAATGTTTGTGTGGTGCCGAGGTGTGGTAGAGAGTTGGTAGTGGGTGGTGGCGGGCCGCAGCCAAGCCATGTCGCTGTGGGGCTACTGGGACGGGCTGGTGCAGCAGGTGCAGGGCGGCCTCACGCCGCTCTCCCGGCTGTACGAGGCTATGGCGTTCAAGATGAACCCGCGTGAGTTCACTGCCACTTCCTAATGAATCCAATCATACATATAAAGTACTAATGATAGACAGGATTCAAATGGAAATCACCTGCGGCCTACTTAAAGCGAGTCTAAAACTGTAGCCATGCCGGACAATCTCATAATCATTCACATAATAGGCCATAGTTCCGAGGTACATCCTTAACTCAATAGGTAATAGTCAACTCAAATCTATCACATTGTCAATTTTATTATGATTAATCAACCCAAGTTATACATTAACCTGGTTAATTTCCTTCTCACCCCTATATTTAGGTTTCTCTTTTAGTCTGTTGGCAAATTTTGTCTATGAATATTATACTTCTAGTAAATGAGCTGGCAAAATATATAATGCCTGTGTATGTAAAACAATCCTCCCGGTAGGGTCTATTTCACAGGATCAATTTCAGTAGAATATTCTTTAGTGTTTGTGTGAAGGCTATGATTTGCATATTTACTTAAAATAATCTATTTCATAAGCCTTATCGACCACAAGACATTCATTATGTGTCTTAAATTTTTTACTATTTTCTCCATTGTATGTATTAAACATACTAAAATATAATAAAACAAAATTTTTAAATCTATTGTCAACACCATCTAAATGTTCCTTTTACATTATGAAAACTATTATGTCTATCTACTCTGAGAATACTAATGCTTCACTCTGACATTGTTGGTAAACATCATAGACTTCTAATGGTAAATATTTGTTTAGGAAGAACACAAATATTGAAATAAGTTCAAGGACTTGCATATTGATTGGCCTCTATTATTGACCACTTGACACTTGAGGTTAGCAGACTGATAGCCATATCTTTTATTCAATCTATTTTTCCTCCATGTAACATGATCATTTTTTTATTTTGAAGCACCTAAATTGTCATACATTTCGACCCTAATATTAAATCTCAATTGAAAATGCTTGTACAAAAGTATATAATAAGTTGTTCATTCTAAAAAACGGGATTTAGTCATGTTATTAACTAAAGTTGATAAACTTTTGATGTTACGGACTTTGGAAGTCAAGAGAAGTCCTTCATTGGCAGATGAACAACTTCTCTTTACTCTTGAACTCAAAGCAAGAACTTTATTGTTATTCTTTTATATATTTTATAATTACCAAGGTATATCTAATTGCCAATATTAGTTTCTTAAGCACCATGTAATTGGTAATTTTCTTCTTGAACTCGAGTAAATACCTAATTAGAGGAAATTTTTAATGTTTTCACAAACGGTGCGAGCCAAATTTAGACCTTACAAGAGTATTAATTATCATTCAGATGAATGGAATCATTTCCATGTTTATTTTTCTGATGTAATTCTCAAACTCTTCACTTTTTCATGATATAATGTAGCCTATGTCCTAATCCATGGCTAAACCCATCACCATGTCACATTTCCGACATCCATACTTACAAATGTTTGATGATATTCATAATATTTATAATTCCAATATCGAATTATATTTTTTATTATTAAGTGTATTTTAAAACGGTTTGCCTTGGTTTGTTAGGGGAATTACAAACAGATAAGGAAGTTACCTAATAAAACTGAGTGGTTAGGAATGTTCAACAAGCTTTGCTATCACTACCACGTTGCCTGTGTCTGCATGCTCAAACAATGTTTTATTAGTTCAATAAATTTGTTTCTTATTTTAGTTGTTAAGAACAGGTAATTTACTATTGAAATAATGATACTTTCTATGATATGAAAACTTAACATTTGTCATAATATGGGAAGTTTATTAATGTTCAATAGAACAACCAACTGGACATTGCATAGCAAGTTTAAAGTTAAGAAGATGTTTTTTTTGTGAATATATAAAGATTTTAAGGTACTTAATTATGTACCTATTGTAAGAAACCTATCACTTAAACTTTACTGTCTACAAATGTAGCTGGCTAACTTACCATACATAGGTTGTAGCTTTGTTTTCATTCTCACATATCAATAACTTTTTAAAATGTCTTACAATAAAAACTGACAGTTTCTTACTGGTAAGTCATTCAAGGGTTTTTTAACCCTGATGTGATGATCCATGTTTTAGGATGAGAAGTAATTTTAAACCAATTACTCACTATGGTTTCTTACTTTTAAGTATTCCAGGGTTTACAAACCCTTGAAAGACTTACCAGTCAGAAACCAAAAAAAGGGAATATATTTATCTTTCTAGCGTGTCAAAAACCGTGTTGGCTAAGTGGGTTCAAAACCCACCGCGCACCTCGGGGTTTTTCTTCTAGAAAAATGAATGTCACTTTAAAATACGTGCTTTAACGGTGAACGCAAACATCGTGAAACCAGCACGTTCTGAGAACTTTGAAAAGTTTAAAGGTCATGTGAAATTCACCAACCTAATGCCAATGAGTGGTGAATGCCTAATCTCTCTCGTTAAGACAAGTCCCACGAATGGGAAAGTAAACAAGCATCCCTTATGCTAGAATGTCAGAGTGTATGAAGATGAATATACCTAGTTATCCAATCAACGGCCGAGATAATATCTGTGCTACCAGGTAGGTGACGGGCGACCGGCGAAACTCGCCTTCAGCACGTTTTGCTTGTTTAGGCTTTAAATACACGAGGCATCTGCTCCTTATATTATGATAGTAGTGCTGGAGATCTGTTGAACAAGCACCACATAGGTACCTGATTATTAGAAACATGGTTTGATAGTATCCTACGTATATTATATTAATACGAAAGTTTGTAAGGATGTAAGTGTGTTTATTGCTTTATGTGCATAAACGCCTATGTGTATTTTGATGAAACTTCACAAGAATATAGCCATTTCAGAATAATGCATAGGTTAATTTTTACCGCGGTAAATTACCGCTTTTCTCGGGCAAACACAATTATTGCGTACAAAGCCCGATTTGGGTCAAATTTGGCGAGGACAGTTGATTTCGGAGTAAAGGACAAAAGCTTTGTTATACCGCGGGAAAATGTGATACTACGCGGGCGGGCAGCCAGTATGTGATATTTTGTGTTGCTTTACGATTCTCAACGTTAGATATGTACAACTTTAAACAAATTAAGTGTATTTTTGAAACCACCTACCAGATAGTCTCATTTAAAAATTGACCCTAAAATAAGAAAGATAACTATAATATATTATATATCATAATAAGAATGTATAACTATGAAGCTACCTTAACTACGTCTTGACGCTGAATTTAAATTTCAATATTGTTATATTTATGAGAAAAACAAACTATGATTTCACATAAGGTACCTGTTAATTCTAATGTACGATCTCTGATGTCATCGATGACACAATATTTTAATTTTCTAACTTTTAGAAGGATAAATCACTAAACATCTTAGAAGAGACAAATAAAATATCTTGATTATTTCACTTTCAAAACGAACGCGAGCTACACTATCCTGGCTCAGTGGCGCGGTGGGCGGAGGTCCGCTTGCGGCGCAAGAGGTAGCGGGTTCGATTCCCGCCGAGGGGTCAAGTGTTTGTATGTTCTGCAAGCACTTTTCTCCTTTGTCTGGGTGTTTAATATATAATCAGAAGTCTACTAACACAAGCTTAGAGCTTATCAAGGGGCTATGTTGTTGTGTGGATTGTCCGGAAATATAATATACCTACTTTTTTATAAATTTTGAAAATTTTTAAACGTCATTGGATATACTTATATAATTTCGTCACAGTTTACGTGAGTAAAACTCTTTTTCAAAATTATTATTTATCCTAAAAGTGTCAGATATTTGTGGAAACTGTAAGTCATCGTATTTTCGTGCAAATCGAGGCCAAGGTTTAAAGTCGTGCTCGGGAGATATGCGAAGACGATATTCGAAAGAAAACCTTCATCAGCTTAATAGATTGATGGGAGCCGAGGGACCTGCGTCCTGTATCGCCCTGAATTATTCATGACAAACTTCCAGTCACGGACAGCGGATTCACTCATAAATTTATACCTATTTACCCTTTTTCCATCCACTCTCATTTTTCACGTTTATTCGTCAAAGAAACGTTTTATTTACTTACTTAAACGTATAATTTTGTAACGTAATGAATAGCTTGGAGACCTTGTAATTTGATTCAAATAGTTGACCATAGACTACTTCTATCAAAGGAAGGGTATCTATAAATGATAAGACTACTTCATGACTTTACAGTATAAATAAAATGGATTTAGGTAGGTCTTTGAATATTTTCACCCAGTTTACTAAGTAATTATTATTGTAATCTTAACATATTATATAAAATCTTAATTTAAAATTAAATTTTCCAATGCCTTAATTTCCTTTAAAGTAAAACACCATAATATTTTGTAATGGGCACGCGAGTATATTTGCATATTTTCGGTTTTCCTTCCCTACTCTCACCCCTATAACTTTTAAACGGCACAACCGATTTTTATGAAACATGTCTAATAATAACACTCGCACCAAACTCACCTTTCATTCAAAATAAACTAAATTGAAATCGTTCCATCCGTACGGGAGCTATGATGTCCCAGACAGACAGACAGACACGTCAAACTTATAACACCCCTCTTAAAGAGGGCCTCTTTTGGTCGGGGGTTAAAAATGTCTTTTTGTTTGGCATATACTCAAAAGCTACAAAACAGATCTTCATGCAATTCAGCAATATGTAGAGTAATAAAAGAGAAAGGTTTTGAATTATAATTTGTTGTGGTTTGTGAGTTGAATTATGATGATAATTGATGATTGTTTAAGGTGTCGGGAAAAATCAAGTATTTACTTCGTAAGTTTTTTTATACATATAAAAGGTATACTTGGCAACTAACATGGCGTTGCGTATATGTTAAAACAATGATTGCCGGCTCAGCTAGTGAATAATAAACTGTATTTTAAATCGCCCATGCGTGTCGAAGGATTTACAGTCGTTTGTAAACTGGTGGGAGCGACCCCTCGGGTTAAACACCATCGAGACCGCACTTCCCTTATATCTTAGGTAATAATCTTAGGTAAATGATTTATGAAATAAATACAGCTGATCTAAAGGTTACCAACCGGCACTTGGCCAGCGTGGTGAATTAAGGCCTAATCTTTCTCGCCAAGAGAGAAGTCCCTGTGTCCCAGCTGTGGGAACGTTAATAGGGTGATGATGATCTAAAGGTTTATAATTAAAAAGACGAAACCAGCCGCACCAAGGTCATTCCAGGAATTTGATTTATCTGATTCTTTCTTTCGGCACTCGAGACCAGCATCTGCTGCTGCTCATATTTAATAAAGCTACAACTCCATGTAGACGCTCAAATACCTTCCAATGAAAGCGTTAGAATGTTGAATGTAGCAAGATCGTGTTGTATTGTTCCAGATGAAGATGAACGTAGACGCTCAAATACCTTCCAATGTAAGATGATAGAATGTTGAATGTAGCAGGATCGCGTTGTATTGTTCCAGATGAAGATGAACGTAGACGTAGACGCTCAAATACCTTCCAATGTAAGATGATAGAATGTTGAATGTAGCAGGATCGCGTTGTATTGTTCCAGATGAGGATGAGGCGACGACGTCCGGCATCACGGACGTGGCGGGCGGCGCCGGCGAGGACCCGCAGGCGCGCGTCATCTTCGTGAACCGCCCGCAGCCAGCCAAGTTCGTCTCCAACACCATATCCACAGCCAAGTACAGGTGAGACACTAAAGTCACTTAATGCAGAGGAGTATTCCGCTTTATTCAGGAGTTGGGCTGGTTAGCGTCAGGAGGATTATACACAATAGCAGCAGACAATACATATTGCAGTTCCGCCAACCTCGTGTAAGATACTCCATCAGAGTTATTTATCAAAATATGAAAATAAAACAATATGTCCATGTAATAATAAATGTAGGGATCTTCTGGCTAAGTCAGATGAAGTCAACAAAGATACATTTAAAAGGTCTTTATAAATGAACCAAAAGTTAGCTTAAATCTAGTCAAATCTATACTAATACTTGCTGACCCCAACAAAGGTTGTTTTGCAAAATGAAAAATAGATAGTAGCCGATTCTCAGACCTACTGAATACGCATATAAAATTTGGTAAAAATCGTTAAAGCCGTTTTCGGAGGAGTACGGTAACTAACATTGTGACATGGAAATTGTTTACCTATATGTATTAGATAATAAACCTGAATAGTTTGTTTGTTGAACTCGCTATTCCCAACAACAACTAGTCCGATTTTAAAAATAATTTCATTGTTCGATAGCTCACTTATTGGCTCGCTATAGGCTACTTTTTACCCCGGGAAATCACGTAATTCCTCCGGGAAAATCTAATAACACGGGCAACGCTGTGGCGAGTGGTAACGCGCGATATCCCCCCCTCGAGAGGTCAGTGCAAATTGGAGTTCCCACTAGATGTTCTTCGTTACTACTAATACTACGTTGACGACCTGTCCACTGACGCCTGCGTACCAAAACTGTTTTAAAATTAATAAGCGTAAATGACTAAGCGAAGTATTTTCGGCTGAGAATGATAAAATCTTCTCTGGGCGGCCTTGTTGCCCTGGCTGACTTTGAAGTAACTTATTACAAAGCGTTATCATATCAAACATCGGTATTAATCCTGCATAGTGTCTTATATTATCTACTTGAATGTCAGAAAATCTCTAGCAATTCTTGAGATTTTTCGTAAACATTCTTGATATTATCAAACCAGCTATTTCGCTTTCTAATCAAAACTTATGAAACTTTGATTCAATACCTGGTTGAGGTTTGTACGAGTGTTCTATACCATAAGTTACCGCATCAACGTTAAAGATCCGACATGAATGCACCATTAGCCAACCGCATTGCTCCATGGCTATCTACGTAATCCAACATCACAGCGCAGGATAATCGGCACACTTGCAAAGTTACAACTCGTATACGTGGGCTAGACTCAAGGCCCCGTTCAACATAAACGCAGGACAGTATTTATAACTTGTGATCCAATTATGGGCGGTGGTATTCTAAGCGTCTTGTCGTATTAGGATAAGGAAGGTCGCTGTCGACGGCGAAGTCACTTCATAATATTGAGACCGCTAC
The DNA here is from genome assembly GCA_929108375.1 of Gymnoscelis rufifasciata. Taxonomy (NCBI): domain Eukaryota; kingdom Metazoa; phylum Arthropoda; class Insecta; order Lepidoptera; family Geometridae; genus Gymnoscelis; species Gymnoscelis rufifasciata. Next base: position 316,963 of record OV815302.1, on the reverse strand, counting down.
TTGCTAACGGGTACCTCGTAAGTACCTTAGTGGTTTCATTTTACGGTACTGTATTTTCTACTTTCCGAAGGTCGTGCTAACCTCGTCGCTTTCTGATGTAATTGCGTGCGAAAGCAGCAGTAGGTGAAATGGTACAGCTCACTTAACTTGGATGGATGGCTATAATGTTTTAAAATATCACTATTATAGCTCTCAACGATTACAATAAACGAACGTGACAGCAAGGATTTAAAAGACAATCGAAGCAATATCTCAGGTCTTAAGTTATTAACATTTAAAAAAAAATGTGTTCTGAAAATAAACATTTGATTTGATTTAGGTTTTCAATACAACACAACAAATGTCAATGCTTAAATTGTATCAAATCAAATGAAATAGTTAAAGCCATTAAGACCTGGCCTTCATTAACCCATCGTTGATCTCTCAATTCATTCCCTTATTTCCACTGTCTCTTCTTTGACACAATTCTGTATTCCCTTGAGTAGGCGCGCAATCCGTCAGATGGACGGATTGCGCGGCATTGTTTACATGCGACGCGATTCCCTGTTGGCTGCCTGCCCGATCATAACTCCAGGGGTGACCGAAACTTACGTATAATTGCAACTGAATGAAATTCCAATGCCATGTCTCAGAATGCATGAGATGCTGGGCGATAGAAGAAAATTGAAGCAAAAACGTATTCTATTGACCGCATGTAAAGTGTGACAAGGGCAGGAAACCTGTCTTAGTTGTTACGAGAGTTACTACTAATACAGATTACAACTTGTTGTTGCCAAACGGGACAGGAAACATACAGATATAGAGGCCTACATGCGAGTCTCTTCCCGGAGATATCCGTTACTGTTTTGTCCACTTTGATGTTGTACCCAGAAGACGCTAACACAAAAAATAAATCTTACCTCTCTTCTGTCCTGAATCAAAGCACCTAGGACCTAGTTACACGGCATGCATACATAGTATTCCGTATTCCATGCAACATTGAACTCGTTTGGTTCTGGTCTTCATCTATCCATCTGTGTGAGAACACAGTCGAATTTGTCCACTGTCCCGTGTCCGACATAAATCCTGGTATTCTTCCTGACGTAGGTGTGCAATCCGTCAGTCGGGCGGATTGCGCCGGCATTGTTTACATGCGACGCGATCCCTTCTTGGCTGCCTGCCCGATCATAATTCCAGGGGTGACCGAAAATTACGTATAAATAGGCATGATGACTATATAAAAAAGTTATTCTTAAAGTTGTTTAATCCGTTTGTAAGCCCGCCTAAAAAGACTTGATACTTATTTCTCGCTTTATCAATTTAATAAGAAAATGCCAAGTTACGCAGCATCAAAGAACGTACAGCACGAAAGCGTTACGTCACGCGAAACTTCAATGCATAGCGCAATATCTTGATTTTTCATTTGCAAGAAAAAAAATAGGTGTTAATTTTTAAATGACGGAAAACCGAAAATCTGCAAATATACTCGAGTGGGGTATCAAATGAAAGCGCATCGCGTGCACTATTCTAAATATTATGGTGTTTAACTTTTAAGGAAATTAAGGCATGGGAATCAAGGGTTTTTCTTAAATTTTAAATTTAGATTTATTGTTTTTTGTGACTATCTCTGCTGCAGTCCTCTGTGCTGTTTGTGTGTACAAAATAATGCATTGTCTTTCTTTCTTAGCTATTCATTGTAGCGTACAGAATATTATAAATAAACTTTGTTACGTAATTCACGGTCAAGGTTGTAAGTAGTATTTTAGAGAATCTAGGTCTGTTTCTTGTATATTTTTCTATGTACCTCATAAAAGTACCTAGTAAGTAGTAGTTTTTTTCTTCTTGAAAAATATATGTGCGCTTTAAAACACGTGCTTTATCGGTGAAGGCAAACATCGTGAAGAAACCGGCATGTTCTGAGAACTTTAAAGAGTAAGAAGGACAGGTGACATTCACCATGTCCTTCTTAAATCTCTCTCGTCGAAACGTTAAAAGGGTGATAATTATGAATGTCTTTCTTCTTTTTTTAATGATTTTTAATAATTGATAAACCTCACTTTGCAGTTTAAACTATGTGCGCGAAGGTTACGGATGTGTCTTAATTTTTTTTTGCATAAAATTTATAAATAGTATTTTGTCTTTCTTAAACTGCTATTTCTTTTAACGTCGGTCGTTTGAAATCAACATATTTTTTTAGTCTCACGGTCAAGGTTCTAAGTAGTATTTTGGGGAAATCTAGGTGTGTTGTGTGACAGCCCTGCTGTGAGGCAGGCTGGCTGATGTCTCGGACGTGAACGCTCGCACAGATACCCGCGTTACGGGATTATTACAATATTGTGAATGACTGAAAGGTCATGCGCTGTAATGGGAACACCTAGGCAGGGCGCGATTGGTCTAACTGGTAGATGGGCTATTTTATTGTAATAAGACAATGTTATTTCCTTGATTATTCTTAGTTTTGTAACCCCCGACAAAAAAAGAGGGGTGTTATAAGTTTGACGTGTCTGTCTGTCTGTCTGTCTGAATGGGACATCATAGCTACCGAACGGATGGAGCGATTTCAATTACGATCTTTTTGTATGAAAGGTTTAGCGCGAGTGTTCTTAGACATGTTTCATGAAAATCGGTTGTGCCGTTTAAAAGTTATGGGGGTGAGAGTGAGGAAGGAAAACCGAAAATCTGCAATATGCCCGAGTGGGTCGCATCGCATGCATTTCACAAAATATTATGGTGTTTTACTTATGAACATTAAGACACTGGAATCGGGGGTTTTTCTTTAAATTATAATTTAGATTTAATTAGTTTTAAGTTGACCAACCCATGTATGCCCTGTGCGTCTAAGGAAATAAACCTTTTGACTTCGTGGTGGTAATAGCGTAGGGAGCTTGACCCCTGAAATATCATTGATTATATCTAAAACAAAACATTACTATTAGATACATTGTATTTATAATTATTTAGATCATTGTTCTTCTATTGTATTGAACGTTGGCTGTATTGTCTAGTCGTTGGCTATTGTTGGTATTGTCATGTTACTAAGTGGTTGTCCTGTGGTGGGAATTCGACCATAATTCGTGTACACCTACGTGTTTATGTACGTACATATATTCAACAGCAAAACTGGTGAAATAACGAAATAATAAAGCTCGTAAATACAATCTAAATTTAAGATTAAGATAAACCTTGATTCCAAAACTTAAGGTTCTTAAAAGTAAAAAATCGTATTATTTTGTAGTGTGCACATGATGCGCTTTCATTTCATACCCAACTTGAGTATTCTTGCAGATGTTCGGTTCGTCTTCCCCAGTTTCACTCCTCATTACTTTTAAACGGCACAACCGATTTTCAACAAACATTTCTAAGAACACTCGCGCAAAAGTCACCTTCTTCATCCGTTCGGGAGCTATGACGCCACAGACAGTAGACAGACAGACACGTCAAACTTATAACACCCCTCTTTTTTTATCGGGGGTTAAAAAGTTACACAATATTGTAGTTTGTTTTGTAGCACACAAGAAGATGTTTTGAAACTTGATAAGTTTCTAGATTAATTTACTGAATTGTACGTTTTTTGGTTTTTGTTTGTTGAAAAATTGCGTTCAACTGAATTACACTCACCTTTGCAGTTGACTATACCAGTATATACTGATGAAGATTTTCAAGCTGAACTTAAAGTACCTACCCTAGTTAGGACTATCAGTTATGTCTTAGTACCTACATTGTGTAGCTAATGCTTTAAGTACCGCGTCATCAATCCTCGTAAACTGTATAGTTATTCTCCTTTGTCTCAGTCTCAGACGTCCTCTTCGTCAATAGCGGTGTGCTGTGACACCTGGTTTTGGCGTCACGTGAGCACAGTGTCTGAAGTGATATGATATGACACAGCATATGTATCTGTACTTAAGAAATTGTACAACATAGCGTTTAGGTACTTGGCTTTTAGGTAATTTAATATATAAATCTAAACCTAAAATTTAAGAAAAACCCCCGATTCCAATGCCTTCATTTCCTTAAAAGTAAAACAATATAATATTTAGTAATGTCCGAGTATATTTGCAGATTTTCGGTTTTCCTTCCCCACTCTCACCCCTTTTTTTTTAACGGCTCAACTGTTGAAAATTTAAATCGCTCCATACGTTCGGGAGCTATGATGTCCCAGATAGACAGACAGACACGTCAAACTTATAACACCCCTCTTTTTTGGTCGGGGGTTAAAAATAATGAATAATTAATCATATTTAATAAGACTTAAAACAAGTACCATGATTTGACGGTTTTCGAGTTTTCCGATTCTTCGAGGCTGTTGCAAGCGTCATGATCATGTTATTGCCGTGATCTTGGCGCTTGCAACAGCGATAAGTCATAATATTTTAAAAAACCTAATTTATAAAGTTTTAAATAAAAACTAAAACTGGCTAACAAGCCTTGCCTTGTTTGCGTTCAAGGACTTGGAACAAATTTGTTAAATTTGTACAACGTTGAGGTGCAGTTGATCTTATCGGGCCACATGAGCTATGGCTGCCACTTACGCCACGATCCCAGTGAAAAGATTATTGTGGTATTTAAATGTCTGAATATTTTCATACCAAGTTTACAATAATCTTTTAAATAAAAATTAATGGCAAAATGTGTTGCTAAGCGCATAACTCAACAACGCCTGGACCAATTTGGCCAATTTGTTTTTAATTGTTCGTTAGAGTTCAAGGATGGTTTTTACGGCGACAAAAAAAAAACAAATAATTTCCGGGAAAAAAATTACCCGTGCAAAGCCGGGGCGTGCCGCTAGTAATAAATAAATATTTCACTCAACAACATCTAGCCCCGTGGTAAGCTCTAAGCTTGTTAAATAATAATGTAATAATCAAATATAAATGTTGATTGTAATAGCGCTTTACCTTTTTTACCCGACTGCGCAACACAAAGGAGTGGTTATGTTAAAAACATTACCACTCCTTTGTGTAATGTATGTTTGTACGTTACTTTGAAGCGCAGACTAAACACCTGGGCCGATTATACTGATTCACACGTCAATCGATTCCTCTTATGTCGGCGAGTGTCACTAAGGACATGACGTCACTTAAAATAGATTATGGCGACTATTGGACGCCATATTGTAAAAATAAAAAAAAAATGGTAACAAACTATGTTAAATGTTTTCAAAAATGTATAATTAACAACAAGCTACGGAAACATTTAGTTATATATTACCATCACTCAGCACGAAGCTTGTTCCCGCGTGCAATGCATTTCCCAACATTAGAAATATTTTAAAGCTGGTTTTTAGCTTTGAAGACGGGTTTTTGGTTGTCTTAATATTAAATATTATTTTATTATACTAGATCAAAGAAGCGAGATTAGAAACTTACGATCGATTATGAAAATAATACTTAATAAAGTAAAACTTTGTAGCCCTTTTGTTACGGATGAAACTGAAGACGAAAGTCGCAAAATTAAGGTGAATGAGGGTATGCCATTTAGTGAATTATGGTAAAATTTCGAAACGTAAAAATTAATAGAATTAAATATTGTATGAAGTAAAATTTTTGCGAAAACTCAGTCTAATCCGTTCGAAGGACCAAGTTATTGTTCAATATTTTGCTTAGATAACTATGATGCTTAACAGAATTAGAATAGATTAGAAAATGATTATTTTGTTTTTGTGGTGAAGGTAGCGGGCTCGCGGTGGTTACAAGCTGCTACCGACCGAAGTCACTGGAAGTCTTTGACGGAGGCCTATGTCCAGCAGTGGACGCCCTACGGCTGAAATGATGATAATGATTTTGTTTCCCAAAAAATAGAATCCAATAACGGATAATGTCTAATGTACTTTTGTTTACTTAGTAAGTAAACATTTTGTATTTTAATTAACCAGTTGTGAAATATTATCGTATAGGTAAAAACACTTGAAAGTAATAGCGGTATTAATCGTAGAGTGTTTCCTAGAAAAATCATAACAATTATTGATTAACTTTTATGTTTAACTGATTGAATGATTGTTATCGGTGAGTCAATGTCGATGACTATTAGAACAATAGGTTCTAGTACTGGGTGTGAGATGTGTTCAACACCTTATCTTATTGTTTTATAGGAAAGCTTAGTTGCTTTTGTCATCCGTCAATCTGGTGGACGTCCTACGCGCTAGCTACACTAATGTTATAAAGCTAAAGTTTCTTTATTTTTTTGAACATGCTAACCTCAAGAATTATTTGTCCGATTAGAAATTTGACTTTTTATCGAGGTAGGCAAACATAAAGAAATGTTGGTGTGGGAATATCCAAAAACCCCGTGTTTTTCATCGCCGTGGCGTTTAAAGCTAGTCTTCTTATATACAGTTTCTTTTTTAACAGACAGACAGACAGACCAAGGAATATCGATCGAAGTCGAATGAGCTGTACCTTACGTACGTTGAGATAATTTGCTGACATTGTCTTTTTATTACTATAGAATGTAAACTGTTGTATTACACAGAAGCCTCGGTGTTTGTGTCCTGATTTCATATTTTTTTATATAAACATAACTTACTAGGTAATTGAAATATGTTAGTTAACAATTAAAGTTAGTAAACAAATTATAAGAAAAGTCTGTATTAACTTTTTTGATTTATCTAACTTTTACATATCTGGAGATATGTAGTTTATTGACTGACCCGTTATTTTTCGAAACTCAGTGTAGTTAGAGTGAATACAGCTGGTTTTCGCCGTGGCCCCTATTGTACGCCATTACGTAGTTAGTTGAGGTTTTGTCTGTTCACGTCCGTAAGTGGTAACCCTCTGAATCCTTACACGTGACCTCCGGGTGGTGCTAAGAACAGTCTCTGGTGGTAGGCTTCGGCCGCGGCTTGTCACCACCCTCCGGGCTGGGCCATTGCGTGAAGCGATTTTTTCGTGTTTCGTAATGTGGCCCGGAGAAGCCATCTTCTAGGCCTTCATGCTCCATCTTAGACCACATCGTCACTTTACATCAGGTGAGATTGTGATCAAATGAAGGCTTATCAATAATAAAAAAAAAAAAAAAAAAAGTGTGTCTGCTTGTCTGTCACCAGGCTGTATCTCGAGAACCGTGATAGATAGAGGGTTGACATGTTGAGGGATGATGTATTTCTCTTGCCGCTTTAACTACAAATACTAAAAAGGGCTCGCAGTCAAAGTCTGATCTCAATCAAACGCGATTTTTATAAAGTTGATTTTGCGCAAGGTCAGTACTTGTGGGCTCTAACTGCATGCTCGCGGCGCAGTGGGTGTTCGATTCCCGCCGAGGGGTCAAGTGTTAGTGTGTTCTACAAGCACTTTCTCCTTGGTCTGGCTGTTTTATATGTAAAATTAGTATGTTAAGTGTATCTGAAGTCTAGTACCCGTAACAAAAGTTAGGGACTTATACGCAGCTAGATTTTAAAATTTTATTTGTTTTATTAAAAATATCTATTTATGTAGGTATGTCTATTATATTTAGATTGTTTGATGCCTCTCACAAGGTATATTGTAACCTTTGTTTGGAGGAGGGCGCTGACACTGCAACTCAGTTTTTAAAACTATCGCAGTAGTTCAACGTTTTACTGTGTTTTTGTAAATTTGTGAAAAGTGTCAAATAAATATTTTTATGTTTTATATTAAGTACATCAGATGTCTAGTACCCATATCAAAAGCTTTGAGCTTACCACTGGGCTAGATGTAGTTTCGTGGATGGTCCAGCAATATTTATTTATTTATTTTGTTGCAGCTTGCCATCCTTCGTGCCGCTGTTCCTCTTCGAGCAGTTCCGGCGCTACTCCAACTGCTTCTTCTTGCTGATCGCGCTGCTGCAGCAGATCCCCGACGTGTCGCCCACGGGCCGCTGGACGACGCTCATCCCTCTCATCTTGATCCTCAGTGTTAGCGCCATCAAGGAGATCGTCGAGGACTTTGTGAGTAACTGCTTCTTGCTGATAGCGTTACTGAGAACCCCGACCAGTCCCCACAGGCAGTTGGACGACGCGCAGCCCCCTCCCTCATCCTGATTCGGGAGATCGTTGAAGACTTTGTGAGTAACTGTTGCTAATGTCATGAGTACTGGTGACACCATCAACACAATACCTATTACCAGTACAATTGCTTTGTTAAGTGGCCAAAGGAATCTACGGCGCTTTATCAAGAAAAAGATAATAACCAAAAATATCTACTACTCTGCAGCCTGCACCGATCATATTTATGTAAGACGTCGCGGCCAAGTTGAGGCGTTGTCTCTATGTATGTATACGTAAGCAGATGTGCTTCTTTGGCACATACCTACAAATTAATTTGTTTTCTTAATTCCAAAGTAGGACTTTTATATAAACCATCCATCTACCATCTACCTTCTAGGTCTTCATGCTCCATCTTAGACCACATCGTCACTAAACATCAGGTGAGATTGTGGTCAAATGAAGGCTTATCCAACATAAAAAAAAAAAAACATAAATACTCGCCTCAACCCGAGGCAATGTTCAAGTGTAAAAGCGCACTGACCATCTACGTATACGCGCCGCATCTCAATACCACACTTTCGCTTCGACAAGGCCTCCACTACAGCGCGTATGAGCGACCTCCCTAATACTCGTCGCATCTTGCAGAAGCGTCACCGAGCAGACGATGAAACCAACCAGCGGCGAGTGTCAGTGCTGCAGCAGGGCAAGTGGCAAGAGGTGCGCTGGGACCACCTGCAGGTCGGGGACATCGTCAAGGTGCTCAACGACCAGTTCTTCCCGGCGGACCTCGTTCTACTCGCTACCAGGTGATGTGATCATATCCTCTGTTACCATACTAACTTCCCTCTATCTATATTATTTATCTCAGGGGCGCGGTGGGCGAGAGTCGCTTGCGGCGCAAGAGGTAGCGGGTTCGATTCCCGTCAAGGTGTCAAGTGTTTGTATGTTCTGCAAGCACTTTCTCCATGGTGTTTAATAATAATAATAACCATTTATTTCCGGCATCTATATAATACTAGCTGATCCCAGCAAAATTTGTTTTGCAAAATGAAAAATAGATAGTAGCCGATTCTCAGACCTATTGAATACGCATTTAAAATTTGGTAAACGAAGGAGTACGGTAACTAACATTGTGACATGGAAATTATTTAAATTAGATGTAAAATAAAAAATATCTATGTATGTATGTCTATTATCTTAAGAAAATTGTATATATTTAGTACCAGTAACACAAGCTTAGAGCTTACCACGGGGCTAGATGTTGTTATGTGGATTGCCCAGATATACAATACAATACAAAAATTCTTTATTGATTGATTTAGGAACATACATAGGAAATACATATTCCATACAGTAAAACAACGGTTTTTCAGATATATTTATTTATTGATTTATGTCATACATTCTTCTAGTAAAAATGTTAAAAGACTACTTATATTGGTATAGAATTTTATTTTTTGTATGTCAACTGTATTTCCAATATCTGACAGATATATCATGCCTATATGTATAGTTAAATGGCCGAGTGGCATGTGGTACCAATATACATATATAGATGGTCATCTTTGTAACACGCGCGATCTGACTCAAACAGCTTCGTCGAGCCTCTTTCTATATTTAGCGAGATACCTGCGCGTGCTTGAGTGGTGCTCTCAACCTAACATAGGTACCACTTACCACTGGTTCCAGAATATGCAAGTGAAACAGTTTACTTACCTAGTGTATGTTTCCATTACAGTGAACCTCAAGGTATCTCCTTCATCGAGACATCGAACCTGGACGGAGAAACCAACCTGAAGATCCGTCAGGCGCAGCAGGACACGGCCAACCTCGGCTCGCGCGAGGCGCTGGCGGGCCTGCTGGCCACGGTGCAGTGCGAGCCGCCCAACAGGCACCTGTATGAGTTCAACGGACTGCTCAAGGAGAACAATGCCAAGTATGTGCTTCGACATAGCTCCGACATAAAGCCGACACGCGCTTTTTTTATGTTTGATAAGCCTTCATTTGATCACAATCTCACTTGATGTAAAGTGACGATGTGGTCTAAGATCGGACATGAAGACCTAGAAGGTAGATGGCTTCTCCGAGCCACATTACGAAACACGAAAAAATCGCTTCACGCACTGGCCCAGCCCGGAGGGTGGTGACAAGCCGCGGCCGAAGCCTACCACCAGAGACTGTTCTTAGCACCACCCGGAGGTCACGTGTAAGGATTCAGAGGGTTACCACTTACGGACGTGAACAGACGAAACCTCCAAAAGGCTAGTCTCTGGCTGGCCGCCTCGCACAACCATCGGTGGCGAAGCGTCACCGTGATAGAGGATATCACCACAGGTGGTGAGGTGAACTTGGAGCTCTCAAGCATTTAAGTTTAAAAGGTATTAGAAGAGACGTATTTTCCACATTGTGCAATTGGGTAACAAGTCGATGCGCATTTTTGGACATGCTAGTTCGAATCCTGTGTGCGGCGATATCCTTCTTCTGGTCAAAGTCAAAGTCAAAGCACGCTGGCCCAAGTGCGGGTTGGTAAATGTCACATGTCGAGTCCATGCACTGCCAATTTAAGAACATCTTTGCAGGGCCTTGCCGCTGGGCCTGGACCAGATGATGCTGCGCGGCGCCATGCTGCGCAACACAGCGTGGATCCACGGCGTCGTCGTCTACACCGGACACGAGACCAAGCTCATGAAGAACTCCACCAAAGGTACCGCAATCTCTTATAGTCCCAGTGTGTTAGAAAAACGTTACGCATATAACCTGTGATTGTAGTCTTCATATTTTGTGCCAGCTTGAAAAACCTAAAACTGACTGAATAATGACCTCCTTACACAAATAGAGTCACAACTCTCGCTCACACCTCAGTCACTCAGATACCACACACACACACACACATACACATGTTCTTACTACTCTTTATGATACCTTTGTTTGAACTTCAGATAGGTCTAGAATTGATAATAACTGATAATTTTGCTATTGGTATATATAAAATATTTATTTGGAGGGCGCAGTGATAAAACTGTAAACATCACATCAAAGCAAAATATTCTGATTCTAGTAGGCTATTAAAACGCATTTACGATTGATTTGAATTCCCTCAATAAGTGATTTTTCCGTGATTATTTAACAATTAACCTTCCGGGGGGGCTTTTCTTGTGCCTATGATTGAAACGAGCACGCAACAAAACCAAAAAAATATCTACCAACTTTTGGATATTATATCGAATTCGTTGTATTATCATGCAAGAATTGCCTTCCAGGTCATATTCAGTATGTAACGGATGATGTTTGGTTGCAGCGCCCCTGAAGCGGTCGTCGATAGACCGCGCGACGAACACTCACATCCTGATACTGTTCCTCATTCTGCTGCTGCTGTCGCTGGTCAGCGCGGCCTTCAACGAGTACTGGCTGCGCACCAGGAACGACTGGTACATCGGCCTGGACGGTACGCACGCCATGCACAGATAACACTCACATCCTGATACTGTTCCTCATTCTGCTGCTGCTGTCGCTGGTCAGCGCGGCCTTCAACGAGTACTGGCTGCGCACCAGGAACGACTGGTACATCGGCCTGGACGGTACGCACGCCATGCACAGATAACACTCACATCCTGATACTGTTCCTCATTCTGCTGCTGCTGTCGCTGGTCAGCGCGGCCTTCAACGAGTACTGGCTGCGCACCAGGAACGACTGGTACATCGGCCTGGACGGTACGCACGCCATGCACAGATAACACTCACATCCTGATACTGTTCCTCATTCTGCTGCTGCTGTCGCTGGTCAGCGCGGCCTTCAACGAGTACTGGCTGCGCACCAGGAACGACTGGTACATCGGCCTGGACGGTACGCACGCCATGCACAGATAACACTCACATCCTGATACTGTTCCTCATTCTGCTGCTGCTGTCGCTGGTCAGCGCGGCCTTCAACGAGTACTGGCTGCGCACCAGGAACGACTGGTACATCGGCCTGGACGGTACGCACGCCATGCACAGATAACACTCACATCCTGATACTGTTCCTCATTCTGCTGCTGCTGTCGCTGGTCAGCGCGGCCTTCAACGAGTACTGGCTGCGCACCAGGAACGACTGGTACATCGGCCTGGACGGTACGCACGCCATGCACAGATAACACTCACATCCTGATACTGTTCCTCATTCTGCTGCTGCTGTCGCTGGTCAGCGCGGCCTTCAACGAGTACTGGCTGCGCACCAGGAACGACTGGTACATCGGCCTGGACGGTACGCACCACACCATCAGTTTAAACTGGAGCACACAGTACAGATGCGTCTGACGAAAAAAGTTCTTTAAAAAGCAACTCTTGCTGTGACGGAATAGTGTACAATTCAGCTTGCCAAAAAGCTATGTTCCTCCCAATTTTTTTTTTTTTTTTTTTTATAATTGAAAAGCCTTCATTTGACCAAAATCTCTCCTGATGTAAAGTTACAGTGTGGTCTAATAAGATGGAGCATGAAGGCCTAGAAGATGGCCTCTCCCGACCACATTACGAAACACGAAAAAATCGCTTCACGCACTGGCCCAGCCCGGAGGGTGGTGACAAGCCGCGGCCGAAGCCTCCCACCAGAGACTGTTCTCAGCACCACCCGGAGGTCACGTGTAAGGATTCAGAGGGTTACTACTTACGGACGTGAACAAACAAAACCTCCAAACCATATTAACCTAACGTAGCTGTCATCTTCTTACGCGTAGGTCTAACTCTTTTATGCGCGGATTGTCACGTCATAGGGTTGTCGAGTTCTGGTTTTTTTTTTAAAGGGAACTCACTAATTTGCCTATAATATTTTTAAAATAAAAATTGGCAATTATTTTCGCAATTGATGCGATTTCTACTCTGGCGGCGCACTGTAAAGAAAAAAGTATTTTATTACCAGCTCGTAAAGTCGAAATCCGCTCACCAGCCACCACGAGCCATAGCTCGCCGACTCGCGCCGCCGAACTTGTTTTGTAATACATCATGACCTTAGGGAAGGTTAACAACACACTAATTCCATTACGGTTTTACGGTGATGCTATGTAAGTGCGCGCCGGTCCGTAGGATTCGGACCATAAATACTGCACAGAGTCCTGCCAGCATCGCAGCATATCATGCTCCATCAACGTCCCGAGCGGAGAGAAGTACGTCTGTAAAGTTAGAAAGGTCAAGTCGGCAGAATCACTAGTTTTATATATCAAAATTTAGTGCTCATTTAGTGCTGATAACAGATTAGTACTGCTTGACCTTTCTAACTTTACAGACGTGAGAAAAGTTTTGTTTTTGAATCTATGAATGCAATTTTTCTTCTTGCTAAAATCTATGTCATTGTTCCTAAAAGAGATTATCGTATGTCTTACATTTCCAGACTTTCTTATAAAGACCTGGCAGCATACGTGCTGGAAAAGAGATGTTTAGTATTTTTGTATTAATTTGGAATGTTTGTCTTGTTTCAGAGGCGCATAACACACACTTTATATACAACTTTTTGACGTTTTTAATATTGTACAACAACCTCATACCGATATCACTGCAAGTCACCGCTGAGATCGTGCGGTTTTTCCAAGTGAGTAACCTCAAATTTGAATTTCTCAAACTTTTACTTATCTCCTATAAGAAACAGTTTGAGAAATTCAAATTTGTTTACGTATACGTTTTTTAAATTTTAATATTAACGAAATCTCTTAAGATTTCTTTTTTTTTGTGTTTAATTGTAATGTTGTGTTCAATAAAGAGTATTTGTGGTATTGTATAGTATGTTAAGCATATTTTTCTAAAAACTATTATGCAATCTCTGTATATTTGGAGATACCTTATGTGTGAATAATTGTCCAAAAATATGCAAGCCTATGAACACAAATATTACAAAAAATACACAATACAAATATTACACAAAAATAATCAAAATAGATACTAATATTATGAGGCTGAAATGGGGTGCTAATCTTATTAACTACTGGTCCTATATGAAAAATTATTAAAGTTCTCAACAGCCCATTTATCGACGAAGGCTACAGGCTCCTTCACCGCGGGAGGCACGCTGCTCCCGCGGAAAAATACACAAACACCGTGCAAAGTCGTTGGCTCATGATTGAGCCATGTTGTACACCAATATCGTTATAATAACAACATAAGAGATGGGGGCTGAGTCGTTCTATTCGTTTCTCGACTCAGTGTAAAAAATTTAAACGAACCGTCAAGACAATGTTATTCCCTTGATTATTCTTAGTTTTTATTTAAAAAGCCGTGTTGGCTAAGTGGGAGGACACTCGACTTTCATTCCGAAGGTCGGGTTCAAACCCCGCCACGCACCTCTGGATTTTTCTTCTTGAGAAATTTATGTGCGCTTTAAACACGTGCTTTAACGGTGAAGGCAAACATCGCGAGGCAACCGGCATGTTCTGAGAACTTTAAAAGAGTTTGAAGGACATGTGATATTCACCAACCCGCACAGGGCCAGCGTGGTGAATTAAGGCCTAATCCCTCTCGTCAAGAGAGTAGTCCCTGTGTTCCAGCAGTGGGAACGTTAATAGGGTGCTGATGATGATTTAAATTAGCTTTAAGTTGACCTGCCCATGTAAGCATAGGCCTCTGAAGGAATGAACGTTTCGATTTGGACTTTGAGTGTGAGTTTGATTGCAGGCGAAGTTCATCAGCATGGACCGCGAGATGTACCACGCGGAGAGCGACACGCCCGCGCAGGCGCGCACCTCCAACCTGAACGAGGAGCTCGGCATGGTCAAGTACATCTTCTCCGACAAGACCGGCACGCTCACCTGCAACGTCATGGAGTTCCTCAAGTGCTCCGTGGCCGAGGTACGCTGCTGCACCACCTGCGTGGGGGAGGGGGGCGGGTGGTTTGACGTGTCTGTCTGTTACATCATAGCTCCCGAACGGATGGAGCGATTTCAATTTAGTTTTTTTGAAGTGAAACTTCTTTAGAATCGTTGTGATTTGAAACCGGATGCAACGGAAATGGAAATAAGATTGGCCTACCTGTCGGGTAAGCCAATCTTAAACGCTAACAAGGTTAAGCAACTTTGCGTGACGCCAGTACTTGGATGGGTGACCGCCCGAACAAAATCTTTTTGCATAGTATTTTTTTTTATTCTTCTTATTCTTTTGTCGATTTACTGAAGTTTCACTTCTATCGTGTGTAAATCGCACACACACCTTTTTTTTGTATGAAAGGTGAGTTTGGCCCGGGTGTTCTTAGACATGTTTCATGAAAATCGGTTGAGCCGTTTAAAAGTTATGGGGGTGAGAGTGGGGAAGGAAAACAGAAAATCTGTATATATACTAGTGTGGGGTATCAAATGAAAGCGCATCGCGTTCACGTTACATAATATGTATTATGTTGTTTTACATTTAAGGAAATGAAGGCATTGGAATCGGGGGTTTTTCTTAAATTTTAAATTTAGAGTTATGTTCTTCAACTATTGGATTTGTTTTATTCGAAAAAAAGGTCGCAAGGTTTGGCCCCTTTTTGTTCCTTCTAGGTCTTCATGCTCCATCTTAGACCACAACGTCACTTCACATCAGGTGAGATTGTGGTCAAGTGAAGGCTTATAAAACATAAAAAAGAGTCCTCGATTTTTTTGTTTTATTTAAATCTAGGTCATATTTAGCCTCATGTGAGTTGCCAAAATGCCAAAGGTCAAAAGTGAGTCCAAATGGTTCGTGTGATATAATATACTCAATATGACACACGATGCCGCTCGCCAGTTTTGTTGCTTGTCCTGAATCCTAGTAGTATATCATTAGGTTGGAGTTCTCTCAGGGTTTGGACGAAATTGAAAGAGTTCATAGCACTGTAAAAGAATAAAACAAACAGTGCAGGAATTATGAAACTCCACCTATTCGCAGGCTCATATTCGTAAGGTCGCGTTCTCGATTGCGGTTTAAGGGCCGCATAATCGTCGCGCTCCAATGTCCAGTAGCCATAATAGTAATTTATTGATAATATAGATTATAAGTCACAATAATTATGGGGTTTTAACGTGGTTGCCCAATGCCACAACTTTTCCAAAATATAATAATAACTAATATCATAATTAATTTAAATGTCAAAATCTGGAATACATTAATAATTCATATAAACAATTAAAATAATGTCTATTTATAACTAAGTAGTAGGTACCTACACAAAATATAAATAATGTCAATTTATCATAATTATCATTAACAATGATTACGAGTGTCATGAATTAATTATTGTCAAATAAAATAAAATAAAATAATAATAATAGAATAAATAATAATGTAAATCGAAATTATTTTTAAAAATTAAATTAAAAATGATAGCTGCAGCAGTATACGTAAAGTCAAAGTCAAAGTCAAAACGTTTATTTCCTTAGAAGCACATAGCCTACATGGACAGGTCAACTTAAAATTAATAAAACTAAATTGCTTAAATAACAAATATCAAGGAAATAACATTGTCTTGACAGTTCGCTTCAATGTTTTATACTGAGTTGAGAAGCGAATAGAACAACACAGCTATATTATTGTATTGCAGGAGATATACGAGCGGCCGGACCCCGAGGAGGCGGAGGCGTGCCTGCTGCAGCAGCACCTGGAGCGCGAGCACGCCAGCGCGCCCCTCATCCGCGAGTTCCTCACCATGCTGGCCATCTGCCACACCGTCATCCCGGAGCGCCGGGGGGACGAGATCAACTACCACGCCGCCTCGCCCGGTCAGTCCTTTCAGCTCGGCGCGCGACGGATGAGCTGCACCCATAGCTTACTATCGGGTGTTCACTGAACTGAGACTTTCATCTCGGAGCGTGATGCAACATCTATATAGCCTATTAAAAAATGAGTGTGCGGTATGATGCTTCTCGCTCGGGCATTCTCTGCGGCTCAGCGAGGGAACGGTCCGCCTGAGCCGCAAGAGGTTGGGTTCGATTCCCGCCGGGAGAATACATTTTTTTTGCAATCTATGACTCACGAGGACGTTAGGCCGGTTCGGTTGTGAATAACCGCCTGCCTAACCGTACGGACGATCATTTTATGCGCATATTTCGCCATAAATATTGGAAACATCGAAAACCGTCAAATCACAATTCGTCACCCGTCTCATTTTTTTATATTGTAAAAACCGTGATAATCGAAGAAGTGTAATGAAGTCGAGCTCTATTTTTTCTCTTGTATTAATTCTGATATATTTCTAATTAAGTACATTACTTGCGGCGTCTGCCACGCCGCGCTTTAACGCCGCCTTGCACTTTACACGGTACCAGTGAAAACCAGCGCTGTAGCCTGCTTCCTTAGCACCTACAGCACATGCTGAGTCCACTTAGCGGAGCAACCAATTTACGTCCGAATTTGTCACACATGTATATAAATCTAATTAAAAGTAATGTTTTAGTTGCTCTGTATTGAGTTTGTATTTTTTTGACGTAAATAAACCTTTTTCTATTTGTATTTCGTGGTGCGTGCAGACGAGCGCGCGCTGGTGATGGGCGCGGCCATGTTCGGGTACGTGTTCAGCACGCGCACGCCCAGCGCCGTGGAGCTGCGCGCGCGCGGCCGCAGCCTGCGCTACGACGTGCTCAACGTCATCGACTTCACCTCCACGCGCAAGCGCATGTCCGTCATCGTGCGCACGCCGGACGGTAACTATTGCCCGCGCCGAGGGCTCATACTGTATATATTATACATTACTAGGCCAGTGCGTGAAACGATTATGTTTCGTAATGTGGTCCGGAAAAGCCATCTACCTTCTAGGTCTTCGTGCCCCATCTTAGGGCCACATCGTCGCTTTACGTCGGGTGAGATTGTAGTCAAATGAAGGCCAAGCAAATAAAAACCAGGCCCCTGTTCTCTTACCGACCATCATTTTAGCCCGAGGCCACCGCTGACTATCGACCTTTAATGTTTTCCTGTCATGTAACAATTGTCTTATTTTACTCGGTGATGGTGAAACGGGCATTGAGTTTCTGTACAATTTTCGTATCTGAATCTCGGAAACGACTCCGACGACTCTGATAGATCGCTAAGTAGGCCGGTGAAACTTCGCGGGCTACGAGTCAGCGCCGTCGCGTCGACGACTAACCTGCGACGAATTTTCGCTAGACCTTTTCCAAATTCTAAAAAGCCGTTCGGCTAAGTGAGCACACTCAACTTTCATTCCGAAGGTCGTGGGCACGGACCCCGCCATGCACCTCTGGATTTTTCTCTATACAGTTATGTGCGCTTTCAAACATGATCTTTAACGGTGAAGGCAAATATCGTGTTGAAACCGGCACGCTCTGAACACTTTAAAGGACATGCGACTCAGGAGTGAGTTTGCTCATGCTCCGAATTGTTAACTCTGTACTAGAAGCAGCGTGACGTGTCCCCGCAGGTACAATAAAGCTGTACTGCAAGGGCGCGGACAGCGTGATCTTCCCGCGGCTGGCGGGCGGCGCGGACGGCGCGGCGCACGCGGCCGCCACGCTGCGGCACCTGCAGCTGTTCGCCGCCGACGGCCTGCGCACGCTCGTCTTCGCCTGCGCCACCGTCCCGCCGCAGGTGTATGCGGTACGTCACTGTTGCACGTAGCTATGGGGCGCACGCGGCCGCCACGCTGCGGCACCTGCAGCTGTTCGCCGCCGACGGCCTGCGCACGCTCGTCTTCGCCTGCGCCACCGTCTCGCCGCAGGTGTATGCGGTACGTCACTGTTGCACGTAGCTATGGGGCGCACGCGGCCGCCACGCTGCGGCACCTGCAGCTGTTCGCCGCCGACGGCCTGCGCACGCTCGTCTTCGCCTGCGCCACCGTCTCGCCGCAGGTGTATGCGGTACGTCACTGTTGCACGTAGCTATGGGGCGCACGCGGCCGCCACGCTGCGGCACCTGCAGCTGTTCGCCGCCGACGGCCTGCGCACGCTCGTCTTCGCCTGCGCCACCGTCTCGCCGCAGGTGTATGCGGTACGTCACTGTTGCACGTAGCTATGGGGCGCACGCGGCCGCCACGCTGCGGCACCTGCAGCTGTTCGCCGCCGACGGCCTCCGCACGCTCGTCTTCGCCTGCGCCACCGTCTCGCCGCAGGTGTATGCGGTACGTCACTGTTGCACGTAGCTATGGGGCGCACGCGGCCGCCACGCTGCGGCACCTGCAGCTGTTCGCCGCAGACGGCCTGCGCACGCTCGTCTTCGCCTGCGCCACCGTCCCGCCGCAGGTTTATGCGGTACGTCACTGTTGCACATAGCACCGCGCGTAGCGCCGCGCGATGCGACGTTGCCAGTTATACGCACGGTGAGACGTCACACTTTGATCAATTGGTGGAGTGCAAGCTTAGGCTGAAGCGTTAACGGCGCATACGAGGATGGCCACGGACACCAGACCCAATGAATTAATACACCTCTATGAGTCAGTTCACAGGGGGACAGGACGCGGCGCGCATTTTTGAAATGATGATTTATCAGATATGAGGGAGTAAATGGTTATCTTTTTCTGCCAGGCGTCCCGAGGTTTAACCATAATTTCTAACCAAACTTATATACATAGCATAGCTACAACTTGTCAAAACTGGTTTTTCGCACGAATAAACTTATCAAAATATGTGCCAAAAAACGTTAAACGGTTGCAGGAGTGGTCGAACACGTACCACAAGGCGACGATAGCGCTGCAGGACCGCGAGCAGAAGATCGACGAGGCGGCCATGCTCATCGAGAACAACCTGCAGCTGCTCGGCGCCACCGCCATCGAGGACAAGCTGCAGGTCAGATACACGCTACGCGAGCTACCACAATACATTCTGTACTATCTTTTTGTATACTACCTGCTTACAATACAATATAAACGCTTTACTGTACACAACGCAGATACATAAACACGTAAAATAAAATAAAAATAAACACGTGTTACAATGGGCGGCCTTATCGCTAAAAAGCAATCCCTTCCAGGTAACCTTAGGATGGAAAATGCTATTTTTTATGTAGTTGTCTCACCTATTAGAAAGTTATATAGGTTCTGCTCTATCAGTCAAAGGAGCATACCAACACAGACGGTTCAGCCAACAGGTGCCATCGATTTGAATGTTTTACCATATAGATAGGGCAAACATTTGTCATTCTGAAGGTCGAGTGCTGGCACCTATAGTTGCTGCACGTTTTTAAATAATAGCGCATAAAGTCGTGGAGTGTTTCGTGGAGACCGTACCTAAAGGTGCCAGTTAGAGGAGAATCCATGCGTTTGCAGGATGGCGTCCCGGAGACGATCTCGGCGCTGCTGAAGGCCAACATCTACGTGTGGGTGCTGACGGGCGACAAGCAGGAGACGGCCATCAACATCGCGCACTCCGCCAGGCTCATCCACCCCGCCATGCCGCTCATCCTGCTCAACGGGGACTCGCTCGACGTCAGTACTATACTATTTCTGATTATTTTCACTTTACGTCCACTGGACATAGGCCTCAAAGATTTAAAGTAATTTTAGCTGGCAGCGGCCTGTATCCACCGTGAGCCTGCAGCCTTCACCAGGTCTTCCGTCCGTCTAGTTGGTGGACGTCCTACGCTGCACTTGCCGAATCGAGGTCTCCATTCTAGAACTTTTCGGCCCAACAACCATCTGTTCCGCGTGCTATATGGCCTGCCCACTGCCACTTCATAGATCTAATCCTATTCTACTTATCTCCTATTATTTTCATACAATATATGTAGTAACTAGTATTGTTAGCACGTCGATGAGTATAATTGAAGATCCTTTAAGTCCCCGACGCGGCTTTAATAATAGTGACTTACATTTGATACACACCGATCTTTCTCTACATAAATTAACATAAAAACTATAAAATAACTAGCGGCCCGCCCCGGCGACGCACGGGTATAAAATTTTCCCGGAAATTATTCGAATTTTTCTCGCCGTAAAAACCATCCTATCTCTCACGTTGGATCGAACTGCACATGGTGTGCGAATTTATTATAATCGGTTAAGTGGTTTAGGAGTCCATTGAGGACAAACATTGTGACACGAGATTTATATATATTAAGATATAGGTGTATTGTTCAGGCGACACGGGAAGCCATCCTGCAGCACACATCGGACTTCGGCGAGAGCCTGCGCGGCCAGAACGACGTGGCGCTCGTCATCGACGGCAAGACGCTCAAGTACGCGATGGGCTGCGACCTCAAGAAGGACTTCCTGGACCTCTGCATCTCCTGCAAGGTGGTGGTGTGCTGCCGCGTCTCGCCGCTGCAGAAGGCCGAGGTGAGAGCAGAGGGATTATTTTTTGAAAACGACCGTTTAGCGTGGCTGTCGGCAACCTTTCTGATTTTTTATGTCGTCTCCAATCCAAGGATGAAAGAAGAAATGGCTTTGATCTATAATATAGCCCAATTCTCATTCGCAGTTCGGTTTTAGTTTGTGTTTGTCTTGTTTTTCTGATTCTAATCTATTTATAAAGATGTCTTGTAAAGTAAAAGATAAAAAATGTTTATTATGTCATAAGTTAAAAGTAAATAAAATATTCTATAGATGTTACATAAAGATTCCTAATGACTTCAATGGTCACCAATCAGCATGCGCTATGACAGAACTAGGTCCTGTCATAGCGCTGGTCTTCCATGGTGACCAAAAAAGGCGGTAAAAATTAAATAATTCTTTATGCCTTAGAGGCTGATGCAAGAATAAAATAATCGGCTACATCCAAAAAACGGTAGGGATGAAGTAGGAACTTCCGTCCCCATCGTTTTCATTTAGATTTGAAGGCAGGCAGGCAGTGTCTATGGACGCATGCTGGATGTCTGCAGCTATGTCCCTCCCCCAGGTGGTGGAGATGGTGTCCGCGGCGACGGGCGCCGTGACGCTGGCCATCGGCGACGGCGCCAACGACGTGGCCATGATCCAGCGAGCCTCCGTCGGCGTCGGCATCTCCGGCGTCGAGGGGCTGCAGGCCGCCTGCGCCTCCGACTACAGCATCGCGCAGGTATGCCTCTACGACGGCGCCAACGACGTGGCCATGATCCAGCGAGCCTCCGTCGGCGTCGGCATCTCCGGCGTCGAGGGGCTGCAGGCCGCCTGCGCCTCCGACTACAGCATCGCGCAGGTATGCCTCTACGACGGCGCCAACGACGTGGCCATGATCCAGCGAGCCTCCGTCGGCATCTCCGGCGTCGAGGGGCTGCAGGCCGCCTGCGCCTCCGACTACAGCATCGCGCAGGTATGCCTCTACGACGGCGCCAACGACGTGGCCATGATCCAGCGAGCCTCCGTCGGCGTCGGCATATGCAGACATAAATATAAATTGTTAAAAATAAAATAATATAAATTTAAAATACAATATAAATTATAAATCTAATATATAACATTCTCGTGTCACAGTTTTCGTTGCCATACGCCTCCGAAACGGCTTGAGCGATTCTCATGAAATTTTGTGAGCATATTGAGTAGGTGTGAGAATCGGCCAACATCCATTTTTCATTTAACAAAACAACGTTTGCTGGGGTCGGCTAGTTGTTATATGCAATGTCCTGTCCATGTAGGCTATGTGCTTCTAAGGAAATAAACGTTTTGACTTTGACTTTGACTTTGACATTGTGTGCGCAGTTCCGGTACCTGGTGCGGCTGCTGCTGGTGCACGGCGCCTGGAACTACACGCGCATCAGCAAGCTCATCCTCTACTCCTTCTACAAGAACATCTGCCTGTACGTCATCGAGCTCTGGTTCGCCATCTACTCGGCCTGGTGAGTGCGCCTCCGCTGACAGAGAGAGGTGCGGCTGCTGCTGGTGCACGGCGCCTGGAACTACACGCGCATCAGCAAGCTCATCCTCTACTCCTTCTACAAGAACATCTGCCTGTACGTCATCGAGCTCTGGTTCGCCATCTACTCGGCCTGGTGAGTGCGCCTCCGCTGACAGAGAGAGGTGCGGCTGCTGCTGGTGCACGGCGCCTGGAACTACACGCGCATCAGCAAGCTCATCCTCTACTCCTTCTACAAGAACATCTGCCTGTACGTCATCGAGCTCTGGTTCGCCATCTACTCGGCCTGGTGAGTGCGCCTCCGCTGACAGAGAGAGGTGCGGCTGCTGCTGGTGCACGGCGCCTGGAACTACACGCGCATCAGCAAGCTCATCCTCTACTCCTTCTACAAGAACATCTGCCTGTACGTCATCGAGCTCTGGTTCGCCATCTACTCGGCCTGGTGAGTGCGCCTCCGCTGACAGAGAGAGGTGCGGCTGCTGCTGGTGCACGGCGCCTGGAACTACACGCGCATCAGCAAGCTCATCCTCTACTCCTTCTACAAGAACATCTGCCTGTACGTCATCGAGCTCTGGTTCGCCATCTACTCGGCCTGGTGAGTGCGCCTCCGCTGACAGAGAGAGGTGCGGCTGCTGCTGGTGCACGGCGCCTGGAACTACACGCGCATCAGCAAGCTCATCCTCTACTCCTTCTACAAGAACATCTGCCTGTACGTCATCGAGCTCTGGTTCGCCATCTACTCGGCCTGGTGAGTGCGCCTCCGCTGACAGAGAGAGGTGCGGCTGCTGCTGGTGCACGGCGCCTGGAACTACACGCGCATCAGCAAGCTCATCCTCTACTCCTTCTACAAGAACATCTGCCTGTACGTCATCGAGCTCTGGTTCGCCATCTACTCGGCCTGGTGAGTGCGCCTCCGCTGACAGAGAGAGGTGCGGCTGCTGCTGGTGCACGGCGCCTGGAACTACACGCGCATCAGCAAGCTCATCCTCTACTCCTTCTACAAGAACATCTGCCTGTACGTCATCGAGCTCTGGTTCGCCATCTACTCCGCCTGGTGAGTGCGCCTCCACTGACAGAGAGATGCCTGCATTCACATTCATTTGTCGGAAAATCGTACTTAAATTAGAACACATTAAGAATAGATGCTAATCATAAACACAAAACCATTATTCCCAAGGACATAGAAAATATTGATTGCAACAAAACAGTTGTACCTAAGTAATTAGAAACACAATACAAACAATCCAATAAAAATATAACGATATAAATTAACACAATAGTTCAAAAATCTGAGATGCTGATTTGAAATAAGGATCAGTAGGTCAGCTGGGACACATCTGTAAAGAGCTCGGCCCAATTATCCGGCTGATCCGGCCGGGATTTATTTATTTATTAATCTATCATTATTTATTCTATTTATTATTAAATAAATGGGTTAGTTAAAGTTAATTTGATCAATAAAATTAAAAGAGTAATAAATCCAATTAATTAAATCTTTAAATAATAAAAATGGATGCAATGAAAATTAAACAAATTGTTACTAAATTACTAGTTTAAAACTTTTTAAACCGACCTAATTAACATAGAACGAATTAAAAAAAGAAGATATTTATTAAATATAATTATTAAAATTGAAATTTTACTGAATCCCGTTTTATAACTCCTTGTCGGAAAACTCCTTGTCGTCCTTATAACTTAGAAAGTAAAATAGTAGGCATACACTCAAATACTAAAATGTATTACCGGGTCTACTGGAAGTGGCGCCGCCCTAACGGAACACCGATGCTAGCGTGTTGGGTTCGGTTAGGATGCCGCCTTAACCCCACGTAATCACACTGCCCGCATGCAGTGTGATATCTGAAAGCAGAATTCACTCCTCGATAAAAAAAATAAAAATAAAGGATGCCGATTTTACAAACCTTAGAAACAAGAAACAGTAAGAAGTGTCTGTTCTCCAGGTCCGGCCAGATCCTGTTCGAGCGGTGGACGATAGGGTTCTACAACGTGATCTTCACGGCCCTGCCGCCCTTCGCCATCGGCCTGTTCGAGAAGATCTGCTCCTCGGAGACTATGATTAAGGTATGTCTTCAAATGATTTTAAACAATGATGATTTAGCTAAAAACTTGGAATATTTTAATGTCTGTTTTTTTTTTAATAAAGCCATACGGAAAACGTTTAACGCGCCACGATACGTCACGCTCTGAGGTGAAATACTCAGATCGGTCGGCGTTATTCTGAAAGGTTTCCATAGGGGTGCATCTGGACCTCCAAGTGTACCCAAGCGAGAACGAAACAATCAATAATATATAAATAATAAAGTGTAGTAATCCTGCACGGTTCCTTCCAGCACCCGGTCCTCTACATCCCGTCGCAGCAAGGGCTCCTGTTCAACGTGCGCGTGTTCTGGATCTGGATGGTGAACTCGCTGCTGCACTCCGTGCTGCTGTTCTGGCTGCCCGTGGCGCTCATGCAGCACCACGTGCTGTGGCCCTCCGGCAAGGACGCCGGCTACCTCGTGCTGGGCACCGCCGTCTACACGGTAAGAGTACACTATAGCACGAGGTGTACACTCCGTGCTGCTGTTCTGGCTGCCCGTGGCGCTCATGCAGCACCACGTGCTGTGGCCCTCCGGCAAGGACGCCGGCTACCTCGTGCTGGGCACCGCCGTCTACACGGTAAGAGTACACTATAGCACGAGGTGTACACTCCGTGCTGCTGTTCTGGCTGCCCGTGGCGCTCATGCAGCACCACGTGCTGTGGCCCTCCGGCAAGGACGCCGGCTACCTCGTGCTGGGCACCGCCGTCTACACGGTAAGAGTACACTATAGCACGAGGTGTACACTCCGTGCTGCTGTGTGTGATTTGCGACAGTTCGCTTGTTCCGTTACTTATCGTCTCGTCTCCTTACAAGCAAAGTCAGATCAAACGTCCAAAGCAAACGCGGCAATGTGTAAATATTCCGGTCCGGCTACAACAACGGACGCGGCGGCCCAAAGTTAGCGGCGACCAACCTCGACAATTAAATTATAAACAAATATAGCAAAGCAATGACGTTTCTTCTTCTTCTTGCTCATATGGCTCCTTCCGTTCGACGAATGCTACGATGAATGGTTGCAGTTTCGCCGATTCACTGACAATCCGAACGGCGCCTTCAAATCATGCGGTCCACAAAATAGCAAATAATAGTATCTAGCGCCACTGGTTTGAGTTTCGATTTGGTGGTGGACTGGAGTTAGATTTTTTAGGATAAATAAATATTTCCGGGCAATCCTACATGTCGATGTGTGAATCGTTGATCAATAGATTGTTTGTATGTTGGTGTTCCAGTACGTGGTGCTGACGGTGTGCCTGAAGGCGGGGCTGGCCACGCAGTCGTGGACGTGGGTGACGCACTGCTCCATCTGGGGCAGCGTGGCCATGTGGTTCCTCTTCATCCTGCTCTACAGGTCGGTGCTGCCTGCTCTTAGCTTTATAAACTTGTACAAACTGATAAAGCTGTGTTGTTCTATTCGCTTCTATTCAATGTTTTTATAAAATTTATGATTTTTTTGGAGTTTACTCCTTAAGAAACGATTTGAGTTATAAGGCCCGGTACGGAAATTTTATGAGGAGTAAAATCAAAAAGTGTAACACGAAAAGTTGAGGCGTTATGTAGAAAGAGACAAACATATATATCTGTAGGATTGAACGTGTAAAAGAATGAGATGGAATACATTACACAGCGTATCTCATTCTCGGGGTCTCCTCTTTGTATGTAATACGCTTTATTGAAATAATATAAATAATCCGAATAATTACAGATGTATGTTTGTTTCTCTTATCATTTTAGCAGATGCGTTCATTTAAGGGTAAATGAACGCACAATATATATCATAATTTTTCTGTACGATATATATCATAATTATAGTTCGTAAGGAGTAAACTCCAATCGTGCGTCGTAGCTGACACACAAACCCTTTTTTTTATTATTAATTTAACTTTGACAACAAGAATTATTAAATTAATTTCAGTTGTTATGTGTAAAACATTTGCATGCCATTTTGCTGGTAAAGTATGTGAAACCTTATATCAAACTAAACATCTATTATTGTACCATACTTTTGGCAAATAAATACATTTCATTTCATTTCTCAACTCAGTATAAATTTGGGGGGACATTACATTGAAGTGAACTTTAATGATTTTTAATAAGTGATAAACCTCACTTTGCAGGTCAAACTATTTTTGATGGAGATGCAGGTTCGAATCCTGTGCGCGAAGGTTACGGATGTGTCTTAATTTATACTGCAAAAAATTTAAAAATTGAAGGGAACTGTTAAGACAATGTTATTTCCTTGATCATTTTTGTTTAAACAATTTCGTTTTATTAATTTTATGTTGACCCGTCCATGTAACTATGTCCTGTGATTCTAAGGAAATAAACGTTTCGACTTTGACTTCGTTAACCCGTTACGGCGCATCAGCGAGACAGACTGGCGGCGTCGCACTGAGAAGAGAAGCTGCTGTATCCTCGTCTCAATCTAAGCCCACGGCGCTCACAGCGAAAGTTTCAGACAGATTCTTACAAATTTACTTCACTTCTGTCGGACGTTTCGTAATGCATGTTTTTTCATAGAAAAAAAAATGTGTGCGATTCACACACGGAAGAAGTGAAACTTCAGTAATTCGACAAAAGAATGAGATGAATAAAAAAAAATACTGTGCAAAAAGATTTTGTTCGGGCGGTCACCCATCCAAGTACTGGCGTTCCGGAAAGTTGCTTAACCTTGTTAGCGTTTAAGATTGGCTTACCTGACGTATTTCCGTTGCATCCGGTCTGAAATCACAAAGATCAAAAAAAATGAGTCTTGCTACGTTTTTTGCAGCAACATATACCCATTGGTGGGCGTGGGCGCGGTGATGCGCGGCATGGACAGCATGGTGTTCTCCTCGCTGGTGTTCTGGCTGGGCCTGGTGCTGGTGCCGCTCTGCGCGCTGCTGCCCGACCTGCTCTTCACCGTGTAAGTACACTGCAATTAAGAACCGACCTAGTGTCTATCATGTTTTTGCATGGGAATTCTCCCGCAGTTCTTTGGGGGAAATGGGTATGTTGATTAGTCCGTCTGCAAGTCCGTCCATAAATGAGACACCTAATTGTCGCTTTATCGATTTTAATAAGAAAGTACCAAGATATATAGCAACAAAGTGCCGAAGTGAGGGCTTGTGACTGAGAAAGATGGTACAAATCGCTCAGAAGCGTTACAACTCGTGAAACTTCAATGGATTTTTCGTTTAGAAGGATGTTTTTTTTATTATTACCAATACCTGTTACTTTATGGTTATAAATAGTATCGATGACCAGTAGTAAAACCCGCTCTAGAGCATCTTTGTACGTCGACGTTAGAAACTGTTTTTTAATCCCCGACCAAAAAGACGATAATATAGTGAGATAAGATTGACGTGTCTCTCTGTCTGTCTGGGATATCGTAGCTCCCAAACGTATGGAGCGATTTCAATTTAGTTTGTGCCGTTTAAAAGTTATGAGGGTGAGAGTGGGGAAGGAAAAAAGAAAATCTGTAAATATACTCGAGCGCGGTATCAAATGAAAGCGCATCGCGTGCACATTGCAAAATATTATGGTGTTTTACTTGTAAGGAAATTAAATCATTGGTTTTTCTACAAATTTAAATTTATACCTCACGAGTGCTTGTTATATGAGCTGGTTATATGAGCTCGCAATGTAGGAATATCTCTTGGTTCCTTGGTTGGATGGTTATGGTGTTTACGAGTAGTAAGTTGTATAGTTCCCTGCGGCTCTTCATCGCGGCGCCGCGCCCCCCGCCCCCCGCCCCGCGAGCTGGTGACCGCGCCCCCCGCGCCCCCCGCCCCCGCGCCCGCCTGCTACCGCCGCAAGGAGCGCGAGACAGTCCCGGAGGAATACCTTGACATACCTGTTACTACCACATCTATTTAATCTGTCTTTAGTTCGCTTTAAGTATGATTCGAGCTACGCCGCGTGCCTCTGCACATTGCGCCGGCGCACGGCGGCCTCGAGCTTGACAACATGTTTGGGTCAAATATGTATCAGCCATTAGCTGCCTTCTTGTTCTTATTTTGTATGTCCTAATGTTGAAATGAACAGAATATGCCCCAATTCATAAAATTCATAACGAATAGTGTAAAACAAATATTTTAATAAATAACAGACGACGTGTAGCTCTTATATTAATGCAATCATTAAACGTCATTATACTATTTTTTTTTCTGTAAGATAAACCTTCATTTGACCACCATCTCACCTGGATGTAAAGTGACGATGTGGTCTAAGATGGGGCATGAAGACCTAAAAGGATATTATTAACGCTTATTATTTAGTTAACGTATTTATTTTGTATTTTTTCCATGTTCTGCAGCATTTCGCAAATCAAAATTTACCAAAAAAGTACTGATAAGATATCTACGTATTCTTAGATATGTTAACTGTAAAAACGAATTTTTAATTTATAGTAGTTAGTAGGTAATTCAAATCTCCGTAAACTATACCTAAGTAGTATATTTTTAGGATAGTTTGTTCTCTTGTACGTTACCTTAGCTTAGAAGCAGTATTATATCAATGGAGAGATGCCTCAACCTGACAATGTCTTTTCTCCGACAGCGTGCATAACTCGGCGTTCAAAACGGTCACGGAAGCCGTGAGAGAGAGCGAGATTAAACAGCGAGATCCCGCGGATCTCCTCCAGCAGCCGAGACACTCGTGAGTACTCGCCTTGTAACAACTACACACATACTCATCTCCTACACTTACATGCAAACATTTAAACTTTGGGAACATAAATTCTTATTATACGAAAATTTGTCCAAGATACTTAAGGAAAATTGGAAATTCAATTTTGGATAATGGGAGAGGTTTCAAATTGTACATTGTCCGTAAGAATAGCATTGGGAATCTTTTTCGTACAAGGAAACAGCACTATTTCGGTGAGGGGATGCACTTTCAGACATTTTCATTCAAATTCTTATACACTCGCATCATAACCTACAACTCTCTTAATAAAGAGTTACCGATAGGGTTAGTTTAACTAAAATAGCACAACCGCCTTGTTTGACTGACTGACTTGCAACGGAATGTGCGTGAAGTGAGCGTGGTGTGGACTGCCCTTAATGCTATGACTAGCAATGGAGTGCGTGCTCAACGATTTTTGGATTTTCTAACTATCTCACCCGTAGGATGTGTTTATTTTATTAATTCATTAATTTGCATTTGACTAGACAGTATGTAGCAAATATTAGGTCCTTACATATGAAATTGGCGTTTTGTATGGGAGGAACAAAAAGTCGAATATTTTTTAATATAATATATTTTATTAATCAAAGTATGAACCATTATTTTCTATGCACTTTTGCCATCTTATAGGTAGTTCATTGATCCCTTTACTAAAAAAACCAGTCGGACGGGAATCAATAAAATCTTTGAAGGCGATTTGGACTGCCCCATCGGAGTTGAATTTTTTCCCTTGCAAGAAGTTATCCAAATTTCGAAAAAAAATGGTAATCTGTTGGAGCAAGGTCCGGGGAGTACGGAGGATGTCTTAGACTTTCCAATTGAAGCTCTTCTAATTTAGTAGCCGTCTGTTGCGCAGTGTGTGGTCTAGCGTTGTCGTGAAGCAGCAGTGGCGTGGAGCGATTGACCAGCCTAGGTTGTTTAGCCGCTAGCTTTTCCATCATGGTTTGCAATTGCTGACAATAGACATCAGCCGTAATAGTCTGGCCAGATTTGAGAAAACTGTAATGAACAATACCGGCACTAGTCCACCAAACGCTTACAAGTAACTTTTTTGGGGTTAATTTTCGCTTGGGGCAGGATTTGGCTGGCTGGCCAGGATCCAACCATTGCGCTGAGCGCTTCCGATTATCGTAAAGAACCCATTTTTCATCACAGGTAATGATTCGGTTTAAAATACCTTCATTATTGTGCCGGTTTAGTAATGTAACGCAGCAGTCGACGCGCGTTTGCCGGTTTGCTTCAGTCAATTCGTGAGGTACCCACCTTTCAAGCTTTTTAATCTTCCCAATTTGCTTCAAGTGAATTAAAACAGTTTTATCACTAACACCGCAGCCTGCAGCTAACTCGGACGTGGTTTGCGATGGATCCGCTTCCACAATAGCCTTCAACTCTTCATTATCAACTTGAGTCTCAGGCCGTCCACGGGGCTTGTTCTGCAAGTCGAAATTTCCAGAACGAAAACGTTGGAACCAAAAACGAACTGTGTTTTCTTTTGCAACACGACCGCCATACACATCATTCACCCTTCAAGTTGTTTCCGCAGCACTAGTGCCACGGCGGAACTCGTACTCGTAAATAATGCGATATTTTAAGTTTTCCATTTTGTAAAATGAGTGACGCAAACAGAAAAAAACAGAAGAAAAAAAACAAATGAATGACGATCATCGAAGCACAAATACATGAGTCTATAGCTGTACAAATTTGAATTTGGAATTCCTTACCAAAGAGGAGAAATTTGTGATTAAAGTGGCCAGTACGAAAAACGCCAATTTCATATGTAAGGACCTAATATATAGCTATCTCGAAAGAATCTGAGCTCTAGAAGTATTTCCAAGTTTAGTAATTCACAGCGAACAGGACACGGTAACATTACAAACGATGTATTTTGAAATTGTGTATCATGTACAAATATATCAAATCATTAAATGGTCGTTTTGTGAGATATAACATTTCGCCTGTTTATTTTTCTCATGTCTTTGTGTAGATTATTTAGCTATGTATATCCAACGTCTTTGGAATTGTAAACAAGAAGACGCGTATCCAATATCGCCTTATGTTTTTATATAATTGTGTAAATATTGGGGCGATTTCCGAACAGAATAAAATAAACAAACCAATAAGGATAAGATTGCGGATAAATAGTGTCACTTACCCGTTAAAACATTGAAGTTAGACGTCCGACAACTTAAATCTGCCGTCTTATAGTTTATTGATTTGTTAACCTTATTGCGATGTGGGTAAATCTGCTCTAAAGGCTGTTGATTTGTTAATTAAATATTAGTTTGGATATGCATAGGCACGCACACATGGTCATCATTAGTAGCGCACATAGTACTCGTTAGCGCTTTGCATCGCCCCCGCACCCGTGCCATGTTACCGGCAGTGCACGGACGCATGCCCGCCCGTCTAGTGTGCGCCACACTGTCCCGTGTCCCGGAACGCTTCGGCGCAAATGTACAGCCACTGCTCCTGAGGCGGGTTGGGGGAGAAACTAGGCAGCATACCTACTGCTCCACGATGGAGGGGCTATTACTTACTGCTGCAAGATATCAAGGGCATTTCTCCTTTATCTTCTTATAAGGGCCAACTCACCAATTCTGAGGGATTTGATTTTTTTTTTTATCAATTTCACCGTCTATCTATAGCTATCTTGCGCTGTTGCATAACAGTCTGAGTGAGACCGCATAGAAGCATCGCAGCAGCATTAGATCTGCAAATTTTTTTTACTGTTAAATAAGTGCTAAGTGAATTAATGGGTAAGATTGTCAGCCGAGTAATAAATATAACATTTACTGGATCACTGGATGCATTATGATGACAAGATGACAAATATGGTATTTATAGGATGCTTTTATGCTGTCCCATCCAGATTATTATGCATGTGAGAACGATAGCTTAATATGTACCGATTAGCTTGGAACTTTACTCAGAAGATACTGAGCAAGGCCAATAATATACTAAATTCGATTAAATGAATGGAGCGTGGAGGTGTGCTATTCCGATCGATCAAACATCGAATTGTCGCGTCAAACATTTAATGTTCGATCGCAGTCCCAATCCTAAATTTAGAGGTACGCATGTTGCATAGGGCTCCTCTCAACCCGCCTCCGATCGTCTCGTCTGTACATAGGTGTACAGTAAGGTATCGACTAAAAGATCGCATAGTCGCGTACTGTCGTTCGGCGGTAACGTAACACGGGTGCGCGGCGGCCTCCTGTAATGTGTGTTGTGGCGGCAGCAAGCGGCGCTCGCCGGTGCTGGCGCTGCGCTGGCGCCGCGTCGTGGCCCCCGAGGCCGCCCCCGCGCCCCGCCGCGCGCCGCCCCTCCCCGCCCCCGACCCCGCGCCCCAGGACCACGCGCTATGACGCATGCGGGGGCTAAACAGCCCGACGAACGAATGAACTGCTTGTGACGCATATGTATACCTAGCGAGCTCCATGCTTTTTGTTGTGATGCTGTCGACGGCGATGTTACATTTATAGACCAGTGTTTGACCATAATCTCGACTGTATTAAAACTTGCAACTGGTAGTGTACCGTTATTTGACCGTTTCTAAGTTTTCCGTTATAACGTAAGCGCCATGATGCCGGCATAACCCCGTTTCAAGTTTTAAAATTGTTAAAAACCATGTTACTATCTGAACCTCTCATTCTGAACCTGTAGGCGCATTCTGTAAACTCACTTCGATCCTCACTAAGCTGAATCCGCGGTGAATCGAGTTTTACAGAATACAAAACTGTTAAATCACCGCGGATTCAGCTTAGTAAGGATCGAAGTGAGTTTACAGAATGCGCCTACTGATGGCAAGATACCCTTAATTATTATCTCAAACTTTTTCTGGTTATATCTAACATCACCACGACAGCATCGCTGCAAAAAGTAGCCGCGAGCGAGCGCTCTGAAATGTAATTAAGGTCTAGGCGGACGTTTTATGGCCTCATTACTGTTGTAAGTAAAAAAATTGAAAATCAACAATTTTGCAAACTTTTGACACCGTAAATAATAATAACATCAAACAAGTTTTCATTTTGAAATAAAGTCGGCCTGCCTAGACTTTAGCTCCATAATTGTGGTACTTAGGATCTAAACGAGGAATTAATCTGAATAGAGACTGTAAATAGAGTAGTGTATGTATAGTGATGGCGCCGAGTTCCGGATCCGAGGCCAACTCTATGCTTCTACCGACTGAGTATTGTAGCTGTGTAGTGTCTCGGACGTTGACTGATCGACATCTCGTACTCATACGAGAGCGGGCACCAATGGGCAGGTATTTTAAACAGTCTGTAACATTTTCCAATGCTTATGCTATTCCCCAACAGGGCGCTAACATTGCCAGGCGCGGGCAAAGTTACGATGTTTAAATCTGTTTTGCAATGGCGCCGACAAAATCGTCTAGCTTATTTTTTAATTTACTTCTTATACTACAACGTATAGTATAAATAATAAAAGTTATCACTCATGTTTAAACATTACAAAAAAAATGCCAGTTCTGCAGCGCCGTGTGGGTATAGTAAACCTAAACATTGGACAAGTTTACAGGCTGCCTAAAATACCTTCCCAAAAATTGGTGCCAGTGCTCGGAGTATACGGCTTTTCCACATCTGACAGTTTTCCAAATATTTCCACTTCGTGATCTGATCAGATTTTGACACATTCTTGCGTGGTTAAGGAGCCGTTTTTGAATAAACTTCCTCAGTATTGTTCCTCTAATGTCTTGTGATAGTAAAACATATTTGTATGTACTTATTTACGACTCAGCTAGTTGTCATTGCTTGTACTTAAAGTCTTCTTCGATATTTTTGTAAGTGTTTTATGAATGTAATATATAGGTGTTGTTACTAGCTGGAGCTACATGAGCTGTGTACTAAGAGGAAAGGCTGCCGTGAGATGGTAATTAGGAACTGTGTGCGTAGACGCTAGCGTGGAAACTGCTCAAGCCCCTGTAGTCTTCTCTCGAGCAATCTTATTTTGTTAACTTCTATATCACTAAGTAAATGCAGCCTGAAATTTCGGGAACAGTTTTCTTAAGTATTCTCTGATAGATTTTAATATTTAAGCGCTATTCCAGCCTCTAAGGCACTCCATACATTCCCCTGTATTTACACCCGTGACTGTGCCACAAGTACAGATAGTATAATGTACTGTTAATTTGAATACTCCGTCTTTGATAGAATAGTGTCAATGTTACTGTGATTGTCGTAGATTTTGTACTAGAGTGGTCGAGCACCAAGCTAGACCGATTGCCTCTTGCCTCAAATTGTACAATTGTATATGCCCCATCTCTTTGAGCTGATTTACTTCTCTGAATCTGTTGAAAGACACACACAGACTAATGCATTATATTGTAGATAATTCATATTTTGTACTCAAACGGTCATATATGGACATACAGTGACATTATGCCATTTTTGTAACGGCTTTTGAAGTTGTGTTATTATGACGTAGATGTCGCTAGCCACATACGACCTCTTGAGTCTTTTTGTATCGTAAACAGAGAAAACAATAGATGGAAAATAGATTAAAGGTAAATTATTTTTTCACCTCATTACAAAACATCTATTTACTCTTAAGTACTTTGTTTTGTTTGACATCACAATGTCATTAAACCCGCCATTTGTAATGTTTTTTTTTTCATGATAAAGACCATAAATAATTGTTTTACGGCGAGAAAAATTCGAATACGATATTTGAATAATTACCCGTGTGAAGCCGAGCCGCTAGTATACTATACATTTAAACCAAAATTGACACATAGTAATCTTAATCGAATAATAAATATGTTTTCCTTAAAACATTTTTACCACACATCGTGTTGGTACTAATACTCTAAATGTGAGCATGTCTTGTAGATGCTATGTAGGGTACACGAAATCAGGCGATTACACCGATTAGCTACTCAATTCAATAATGGCTCTTTCGAAGATAAGTCATTCTTATTAAATTGATTTGTTAGTTATTCGATCTTTTCAATCCACCCGGTCTCACAGAAATATAGGTCACAAACGGCGGGAGTTATATACAGAGGTTACAGCAATAAGGATATCAAAAGAATTTATATATTTTCTTTTACGCTTAAAAATATTGTATTTTAATAGTTTGCGTGAATCAGACGCTCTGGGATTCCGTCTTATATTTTCTCTGTTAACGTTATGTATAACAAGTGTTCTATCATCAATTCTGTACAGTAACAAATATTCTTGTGCTGTGCTTATTGTGAGTACTGTTAAGTACATATATTGCTATAGTTATTTATATATCGAATAGGTGTTACTTTGTTACCTAATAAAGTGTTTATTTAAATTATAATATTTGTGAATATTAAAATATATTAATTATCGTGAATATTCCAAGAATAATTGTGATTTGGTTAAGTTTATGATTAAATATTTTATATTGTTACAATATGTACACATTGTAAGCACAGTGTAACATTAATCATTTGTAAGTGTTGCCACTCTCTGTGTTTACAAAGATTCCTTCCGTCTGTGAAATAAATGATGTCAAGTAAATATATATTGTATTGTATTACCTAAGTCCTCGCTATTTTATTTTGCTTTCATGGTTTATTTGTTATATTCACAAGACCATTGTTCAATCAATTTTTATTATTTCAATAAAGCAATCCTGTACAGTTAAAATATCATATTTTTTTGTAGTGAACTGTAGACTTTTCATATCATTTCCTTGCATTAGTACAACTTTCGGAAATGCAAAACATCGACTTGTGAATATCTCCAAATATTTGTTTATAATCATTGACACGCGTCAGCCATATTTAAACCATGTACATAGGTGTGTATCTAATTTCTATGTTATTTTATATTGTGTTGTAAATAATCATAAGCATTTAAAGATATTCGACATGTTAATAAATTATGAAATTGTTGATTTCCGTTCTGTTTATTTCGAATGCTAGTCGAGGTATTTCTCCAGCTAAGATTATTCATATCGCTTTCATTAACCATTGGTATTACAGAGGTATCAATTGTCTTCCAAATTTTGTAACCACACTCGTCTCTTACAAGATAAATATAATTTAGTTAAAACATTATTTATCTGAAAAAATATCATTAGATTTTGACCATCTCAGAGTTTGAATAGCACCCCGCGTGTACTGGTTTCTTTCTATTGTTGCTCCAAGGTAAACGGCTTCATACTAAAAAAGGAAAAAGCTAATGTTAAATGTCAAAGCACTCGGATATGTTAAACTCATTACCGAGGCAATGGCTTGGGGAGCAGGTAAGTTTATAAAAAAAAAGGTGTGTGTGCGCGATTCACACACGATAGAAGTGAAGCTTCAGTAAATCGACAAAAGAATAAGAATAGAATAGAATAGAAGAATAAAAGAAAAAAAAATACTATGCAAAAAGATTTTGTTCGGGCGGTCACCCATCCAAGTACTGGCGTCGCGCATAGTTGCTTAACCTTGTTAGCGTTTAAGATTGGCTTAGCCTACAGGTAAGCCAAGCTTATTTCCACTTCCGTTGCATCCGGTTTCAAATCACAACGATTCTAAAGAAGTTTCACTTTAATAAATTCAGCTTAAAAATGTAATAATCATATTTCGGTAATCAGATATTTACAGGCACTTTCGCTTATTACGTGAGATGGTTTTGTTGGTCCTATACCAAATTATAATCATATTTTTTTCGTACAACGCGTTGAGATGGATCTCGATAGCTTCTACAAACAAAATGCCAACAAAATGCCTTTCACTGCAGCTTTTGCAAATTAAAAACCATGTTATTAAAGAAATAAAATATTTATTGTTGTATTTACTAATCATGTTCTAGTTAATTTAATAATATTTAACTTTCTGTAAAGGTGGCTATTAACTAAAGTATTACAATTTAATATTGAAAAAAATATAATTGAGTTCATAAATGAGATCCAATACACTCTTCATTAAATGAGAGGGGAAGAAGAGAAAAAATTACATATTAGCTCAAATGCTGACGAAAATCAATTTACGTAATAAAAGGCTCATTTAGCTTCATGTTTTCTCATATATTAATGTTTTGTAAGAGGTGAGTGCGGCGGCCACGTGTGTGTGTGGGTGAAGGGGAGCAGGGGGGAATAGGGGGTATGGATACTGCTAAGCTCACTAACGTGTTTTCCTGATGCGGCGCAGCGCGGCGGACGCGGCCCACGCGCTCGTCAGGCTGGCTCAGTGTAAGTACGCCGCGGACACGGCGCCGCTCACTACCCTCAACAACATTGAACATCTACGGATATCTCTTTATAGACACTGTATTTGAAGATGAGACTCAGAGCGGTAATGTTATGTTGTTTCGATATTGTAAACAGACTTACAAAAATGTAGGTCCTCGAGAGAACCGTCGCGACCGTCGACCGCGGCAAGCCAAATCATAGGTTTGCCGCGGTCAATCAACGCGATCAAACATAGGTTTGCCGCAGTTGAATAACCCTCTCGCAGCGGCACAGTATCCACAGCGGGCGTATGCCGCGCGACCTAATGTTTGATGTTCAGGGCGATACGCAGCGTATAATCTGGCCGAGATCAAATCATATTTCTTGGTGTTTATGAAAATTATTTTACAACTAAGATCGTCGACATTTTGTGATGACAATATTTAGTCTTTTCGTGGCTCATTATCGATTGTTTATCGAAAAGGTATTTTGATTCACACTATTACGCGTTTTAACTTTAAAGCAAATGTATTTGAGGTAACCAATTCTGTTTCTCTTTCATTGTGATTAAGATGAGTTAAATTAAACTCAATTCTAAAACTAAACTTTTTTGATTCTTCTGAGTGAGATCTTAACCGTAGTCGTTTTGTTGAGAGTATTTGGCGCGCGCTGTCGGCTTGCATGGCTTTGCATGGGGCTTGCTTTTCTCTGTTACTCGTTCAGGAAGAGCCATACAAGTGACTTGTATGTCTTATCCTATTTGCATGAGACACGATGCACGTTCTAACTCCTTGGGTTTGCATGACGTTAATGTTGCTACCGGTTATTCAAACTTAAGAGTTATAATCCTTTTATAATCTATATGTTTTTAGTCTGCTTTCGCATATATCAATGAGAATTTGTTATATCACAGTTTGAGGTAGCTGGGCTTTTTTCGATAACAGCACCGTCACGCCTATTTATATTCTGTTAAACAAGAAGTGGACTGTTTTGATGTTGTGGGTTAACTGGAGGCCGGATCGGGGCTCAAACATTATTTTAAATAAATGGTACTCCCATGAATTGACGATATTATCTAATAGTTTGGGAATACAACGGGAGTGATTTTTGTTTAACTTAGTTGGGATTGTAAAAGGTATATTCACACATATTATTGTAGTGACAGCAACGGTATAGTGCGATATATTTTTTCAAGCACTCTATGACTACACAACGGAACCGCCGGCGCCGCAGTGATGTTTTAATGGGTTCATAGAGAAAGTGTTAAAAATATTTCGCTCTGTGCCAGTACTGTGGCTTCGGTTATGTGTGAAAAAGCAGCGGGTCTATTGCGTCACGTTGAACAGTCGACGGGCAGTGGAATAAGAGCGTGGATTACGTTACGTTGGCAACTGAGCAGTGCGCCAGACGCTATCCACGCAGCTAAGCGACACCTGGTATTAGTATGAAATTTCGTATTGCGATGGTCACTTGACGTAGAGTTTAGCTGCTGGTCTGCGATTGACGCATTTCGCACTCCACTTAGTTGAAGTCGACATCGACACTAAACTTGTATTTGACAGCACGTGAAGTGCCACCACAATACGAAATTGTTGTTCTACTGCTCGTTAAGTTCTATAGTTGGCACATTAGGCCCGCTGTCTGGGCCACAGTCCCGACGCACCGCGCCTAGGGAGGGTAGTTGTGAGCGAGTAGTGAGCGCCCTTGTGCTGCAGCGTCACGGAGACGGCGCGCCTGCTGCAGAACGTGCGCAGCGTGTTCTCCCGCCGCAGCGCGCGCGCGCACGCCGACCTCGAGCTGTCGCGTGAGTACGCACCACACGCCCGCCACTTTCCACCTACCTTTATGTCCCGCCAAACACTTACATCCTAGATATGCCCGCAGTGAGCCCGCGCCAAGTCCCTGTCACTAAATATACCCTAGTTAACGCATATTACATCAGTCAATCACACATCTACATAGACACCAAGGTGGCTGGATTTATTGAACATTGTTTAATTACCCTTAAAATGCCATCACGTGAATTCCGCAAGAATTCTATAACGTATATAAAGTCAAATAAGATTTCACGCATAAATATAGAGATTTAGATTTATCTCAAGCTTAATTTATTTATTTAGTTTTATATGTTTAATTGGTTAACAAAGAAATTACGATATGAATTCGTACACGAAAGAGATTTCACCACTGGGGCCTCTCTAGGATATAAATCTTTGGTACCCTCCGGTCCCTGCCCCGCACCGCGCGTCCTAGACGCCACCGACACCCCCAGGCTAGCTTAACAGGATCGCAGGTACCAAATTTTATTTCATTTCATGAGTTTACATAACACTTGTGTGCACTTAGTTCTGTTCTTCTTAGTCAGAGTGTATAGTGATACAATATTATGTGTGCATAGATGGGTTCGCGTTTTCGCAAGAGGAAGGCGGCAGCGTGTCGCAGGCGGACGTCATCCGCGCGTACGACACGAGCCGGCCGAGGGCGGAGCGCTCCTGAGCTGACGGCGCCCGCCCCGCGC
This sequence comes from Gymnoscelis rufifasciata, assembly GCA_929108375.1. Classification (NCBI taxonomy): domain Eukaryota; kingdom Metazoa; phylum Arthropoda; class Insecta; order Lepidoptera; family Geometridae; genus Gymnoscelis; species Gymnoscelis rufifasciata. The sequence continues at coordinate 276,931 of OV815302.1, read as the reverse complement.
GCCGCCGCCGCCCCCGCTGACCCGCGCCCCGCACGGCACTTTTGTATTTCACTCGTACAAGTTCATCTCGGTCGCGTGAATTTGCGACGATTCTTGATGTATACTGATATAAGTATGTTTTCATGTCTCACTGTGTGCGTCGGTCGGTTCGCTCGCAGGGATTGGACACTTGTGTTTCTCCGCTGCGTATTGTTTAAACTATTATGTCCTTAGGTAAGGCTTTTATTTATTAACTATAGTGTCAACTGAATTTTTCATATTTTTTGACATGTGTACCGATTTTTTTATTGAAAGACTAATGAGCTGCATAATATTATTTATTTTGTTATTAATATTATCTACTCATTACATTATGCAGTACGTATAGGTAGAATGAAGATCTGTTCGATTACGTTTTAGTTAATTTTAACACATTATATTGTTTAAGTAATAAATTGAAATCAGAAGTTATATTATATTTAGCTGAAAATGTAGTAAATAGATTTTAGATATAATAATTTATTGTTAAGTTTGTCGAAACATTTGTATGTCTGCTACTAATTCTATTAATGTTTTTAATTGATATTTTCTTATTTGTATTAAGTACTGGCCTAACGACACATTTACAATTTCTATGAATATAGTAGGTAGGTTAACGATTATATACATCTGTGACATGTCATATTGCAGGGGGAGTCGGGGCGGGTGTACTACCATACGTCACGTATATAGTACCTACATATATACTACATGTACCTATATGTATCTGTCATCAAATAAATGTGTATTCTGTGATGTCGCTTCGTGTTAGATATTAACATAATATTTAACTTAGTTAAGATTATAATATTCATTAAGGAAAATATATGACCATTAAATAATTTGGTGCATTAGGTAAATTCAAAATTTATTTTACACTAATTAAAATATACTCTAAAAGTACTTAACACGTCTAGTACGACCGTAAAGGTCTAATTGCACTGATTACCATTTTCGGACTTATATTGGCACTACATTAGCATTTTTACAGCCAAAGAGAAATCTATTTTAAAGTCTCGTATCTAAGCTTGAAGCGCGCGTGAGCGCCGGAACTAATCTGTAGACGCATTCTGTAAACTCATTTCGATCCTTACGAAGCTGAATCCGCGGTGAGTTTAAAGTTTTGTATTCTGTAAAACTCGATAGCGCCTGTAGCGCCTCAGTGACGAGCGTTCGAAGTGAGCTCGGTCACTTGAGTGATTTCGAGTTCGGATTCGATTTTTTACAGAATGCGTCTGCAGCACTGAAATTATAAAGCTGCAGTGTTTGTTTGAAGCTGCTAATCTCACGAACTACCCGTCCGAGTCGAATTATTATTTCACTGTCGGATAGACTATTTATCAAGGAAGGCGTATAGGTTTTACTGCGGGAATATTCATCGTGCAACACCGTGGCGTGTATATTTGTATTCATATAATAATAGAAAAGAAGGAAAACTGGAACTGAACAGTCTCTGGTGGGAGGCTTCGGCCGCGGCTTTTCACCACCCTCCGGGCTGGGCCAGTACGTGAAGCGATTTTTTCGTGTTTCTTAATGTGGTCCGGAATAGCCATCTTTTAGGTCTTCATGTCCCATCTTAGACCACATCGTCACACTACATCAGGTGAGATTGTGGTCAGGTGATGGCTTACTTAACATAAAAAAACTATGTTTCAGTCACTTCGTTCCGCAGCTCACGCGCTGTTATCCACTCGTATAAATTGTAAAACTATCGAGATGTATTGTAATTACCTAGACCTTATATAAACGTCTGGCTGTGTTCTCGAGTGACAAGAACATCTATTATTGTGGAGTTGTTTGTACTTCGCCACCTTGAGACGCCAGCGGCGCTTCGGAGCGAGTCAGACGGTCTAATACTAATGTGATATAATAAACTATGTGACGCAGATTTTCAGAGTCTTTACAAAAGTGTGTTAGTGATGTTTTGGACTTCTTACTGGCACTGTACCACCCAGTTATTGTTGTTGACTGTACGTTTACTGGCGACTGCGCACGGCGGGCTGCGCTCCTAGCGAGCCAGCTTATTGTTACGTTAAGACTACGTTAGTAAATTCTTTTACTAATCATAATAAACTTTTAAGTTCATGTAATTTTGAACTAAGGATCAATTCACATAGAGACGCGACGCAACACGACCTGACGCGCATCTGTTAAAGTTTGCGTTACAAAATAATGAATAACTGTTTTTACTACACAAAAAGAAGTACATGTTTCATTGAAACAACTTAATATCAATCGCAAGCACGACCTTTGTGACTCGGTGGGCGAAGGTCCGCCTGTGACGCGAGAGGTTGCGGTTTGATTCCCGCCGGGGGACCAGATTTTGTACGATCTACAATTTCTGGATGTTTTCTTTGTATTTTATGTACCTATGTATTTACAAAAAAAATATTTATCTTGTCAGGTTTAAGAGGAACTTCCTCCCGAAAACTCTTGGGTTGTGGAATGATCTCCCTCCCGAGGTTTTCCTCTTGGATTATTGATGTAGGTACGTCGAGCAGACGCAGACTTCATGATGCGTCTAGCGGCAACTCGTTGCGGTTAGCGTCACGTCTTGTGTGAATGACCCTAAATAGTGAGGACATGCTTGTTTTACGTCACCCGCCCGAACGGCCCCAAGTCATCGCTCGTTGGTCCTCCAGCACGCGCATCATCGAATCGGGACCAAGCGATTTGCATTTCAACTAGACTAGAGCACACTCCGCATCACGACGCAGGCGCGCGGAGCGCCGCCCGCGCCGTGCGCCAGTCCCGTAGTCTAAGCGAAGTTATGGGTGTAACAGAAATAAATATTTATTTGTTCTCGTTCTATAAAAAGCTGTTGTTTTATTTAACTCCTTTAGTAACGGCGTTACAATTGCCCCTTAACATCAGCATGTTCTTGCAATTACATACACAAAATACAACGGGGATTCCTATTATGGTGTTAAGCCTTTAGGGGGAAACTCGGGTCCAGTAGCGGAGATTATAGGTACTACGGCTGAAGAGAGAGTTTAATGGATATCAAACGTTGACAGGTTTAATAGGTCAAATACCCTGCTATGCATAATAAACAAAGAATAAGATAAATTTCCATAAAATATGTTGCGCTTTTAGCATTTAGTTATTGACTTTAGTCATTATTGTGGGAGCTAATGCATTGCCCCTACTAGCGTACAAATTTGCATATTGTACGCTAGTAGTTAAGTGGAAAACCATCCACATTCATATCTATCGCTTTTCTAATTTGAGTATTGAACAATTATTTTATTTTTATACTATAAGAAAACCGACAGTTCTAATTAAGATCTAAAATGGTAGCTACTTCATATACTTAGGTACATGGCAGGAATTTCAGGTTCAAGAACGTTTATTAATCTCAAAACAATTTACAAAAAATTCACTTAATGAGAACACTTTCTACTTTAGAATTAATTATTATCAAGCATTCGGGGCAGTTCATATAACAAAGGAATTTGCTACAGAAGTTATAATCAATAGTCACGTGAATTCTACGAATACGCAGGTAGGCAGCAGTAGGCTTACATAACTTTTGTATCTAAGTTAGCCTAATTTCACAATTATATGCTACAAATCGAGTTTTAATGACCTAGATCAACCATTGATTTAAGCCAACTTGATCTCAGTTAGGCGGTAAATCGAGCCTGATCATATCGCGTTTATAGCATATTAGTGGAATCGGAGCTAAGAACCTAAGCGGTCAACATGATTTTAATCAAATTTCCTGTATACGTAAACGTGTTGTTAGAAAATCAAAATAACTTATACCTCAAGATAACGATCAAGAACGGCTTTGCTCAGAAAAAGTGTAGTATGCATGGCTCCCATAATTTATAATAAAATACCTATGACATATAAACAATCTAATATTAACTTGTTCAAAAAGAAACTTAAACAGATGCTTGTTGACAAGTGTTACTATAATATTGTCGAATTTTTAAATGATAAATTTAGTTCTAATTAAATTAATATAATAGCTTCATTTAATGGTCAAACATGTCTGAATTATATGTTATTTCATTTTGTCATCTTATGTTACACATGTTTTTTGCAAATAAAGTATCTTTTATCTTTTTTTATCTTTTTACCTATACTACCTGTATTCCAAGAAAATGTTAATAGCAGATCTGAACTTTTAAACAAGTGGAAAGAAATCCATTTTCTCCGAAGGTTAAAATGTTACCTCAACAGTTGCGCTAGAACAAATCGTAACTAAACCCGATAACAATTCACTAACAACGCGTAAAACAATAAACCCTTATCTTTGATTCCGTGGAAATCTCTGCTGTTTGGAAACCGGCTGTGGACCGCACACTGTTTAATTGTTCTCGTAAATTAGAGCACTGACAAGGTGTGCTGGATCCACGAGTGCTAATCAGTGGAGCATGATATCATTTGGCATTGAACCGACTAGGAATGACCTTGACCAGGAACGCCTGTACTAGCTCCCATTACTTGGGAGATGAGCTTTGCATCGCCTTATACAATGTGTTTCAAAATTGGTATATAGAGCGGAAGGGGGTCGAAATGTAAGGTCATGACGTGTATAATGAAATCAATCAGAATCAATTGGAAATATAAATAAGAATTTAACAATATATTTGTAATTTAATTTATGTTTACTTATTAGTTTCCATTGTCGCATAAGTTTTGTACTGTAATGGCAATGTAAAAGTGTAATAATAAAAATCCAATTTTGTTCCTAGACTTTCTGTTTCAAAGCCTATTTGTCCAAAAAAACTTTAAAGTGTAAATCTGTAAATCCAAAGTTTTAGTGAGTTACCTTGAGCGGTATCAAATAAGGTAAACCCTATCTCATTTAGTATCATACTTTTAATCATTAATAAAACAGTGGTTTAATATTTATTAAAATATTTTAACTTCTTCCAAGGGTTAAAAAAAATATCGTCTGATAAGAGATTAAACTTGATCTAGAGATAAGATAAGACAAACAAAAAATAGGCTCTTTTCCGAAAAATAAGCCTCCAGATCTAAATGTTGTAGAACTAAATAATGTTCGCCTGGTGCGTGCCCTTAAACACTTCCGCTTTATATACCAATTGAAACACCTTGTATAGGACGTCTTAATTACTTTTAATCAAATGAAGTCGCTTAGATCTTTTCAGCAACAGATTGAGTGAATGAAGAAAAATATTTAAATGTAAATAAATTTGACTGCTTCAGTGGTGCGGTGGGCGAGAGTCAGATTGCGGCGCTAGAGGCAGCAGGTTCGATTCCCGCCGTGGGTGAAAGTGTTTGTATGTTCTGCAAGCAATTTCTCCTTGGTCTGGGTGTTTAATATTAGGTCCTTACATATGAAATTGGCGTTTTGTATGGGAGGAACAAAAAGTCGAATATTTTTTAATATAATATATTTAATTAATCAAAGTATGAACCATTATTTTCTATACACTTTTGCCATCTTATAGGTAGTTCATTGATCCCTTTACTAAAAAAACCAGTCGGACGGGAATCAATAAAATCTTTGAAGGCGATTTGGACTGCCCCATCGGAGTTGAATTTTTTCCCTTGCAAGAAGTTATCCAAATTTCGAAAAAAATGGTAATCTGTTGGAGCAAGGTCCGGGGAGTACGGAGGATGTCTTAGACTTTCCAATTGAAGCTCTTCTAATTTAGTAGCCGTCTGTTGCGCAGTGTGTGGTCTAGCGTTGTCGTGAAGCAGCAGTGGCGTGGAGCGATTGACCAGCCTAGGTTGTTTAGCCGCTAGCTTTTCCATCATGGTTTGCAATTGCTGACAATAGACATCAGCCGTAATAGTCTGGCCAGATTTGAGAAAACTGTAATGAACAATACCGGCACTAGTCCACCAAACGCTTACAAGTAACTTTTTTGGGGTTAATTTTCGCTTGGGGCAGGATTTGGCTGGCTGGCCAGGATCCAACCATTGCGCTGAGCGCTTCCGATTATCGTAAAGAACCCATTTTTCATCACAGGTAATGATTCGGTTTAAAATACCTTCATTATTGTGCCGGTTTAGTAATGTAACGCAGCAGTCGACGCGCGTTTGCCGGTTTGCTTCAGTCAATTCGTGAGGTACCCACCTTTCAAGCTTTTTAATCTTCCCAATTTGCTTCAAGTGAATTAAAACAGTTTTATCACTAACACCGCAGCCTGCAGCTAACTCGGACGTGGTTTGCGATGGATCCGCTTCCACAATAGCCTTCAACTCTTCATTATCAACTTGAGTCTCAGGCCGTCCACGGGGCTTGTTCTGCAAGTCGAAATTTCCAGAACGAAAACGTTGGAACCAAAAACGAACTGTGTTTTCTTTTGCAACACGACCGCCATACACATCATTCACCCTTCGAGTTGTTTCCGCAGCACTAGTGCCACGGCGGAACTCGTACTCGTAAATAATGCGATATTTTAAGTTTTCCATTTTGTAAAATGAGTGACGCAAACAGAAAAAAACAGAAGAAAAAAAACAAATGAATGACGATCATCGAAGCACAAATACATGAGTCTATAGCTGTACAAATTTGAATTTGGAATTCCTTACCAAAGAGGAGAAATTTGTGATTAAAGTGGCCAGTACGAAAAACGCCAATTTCATATGTAAGGACCTAATATGTATAATAAAAAATATTTATTTATGTACGACTATTATATATGTATATCAGATATCTAGTACCCGTAACACAAGCTCAGACCTTACCACGGGCTAGATGTTGTTGTGTGAATTGTCTCGAAATATTTATTTATTTATTTAATTGTCATGGCGGGTCGCAAGTGAAGAATACCTACAAGCTTGAAGCGACACTTCTGAATTCATTTGTCTAGACTAGGTAGCAACATAATTTTTATAATTGTTGTCGTAAATTAGAGCACTGCCCACGTGAGCGGTGTACAGGAGTATGATATCACCTGGCATTGAACCGACTAGGAGTGTCCTTGATCAGGGGGCCTGTACCCATTAGTATATTTAAAACGAAGTCGTTTCCGCTGTCGGTTCCTTAAGATAATTAATTTTCCAGTTTTCAGCAATAGAAAGGATTCATAAGAAAAGATTATAATTCAAATCACACCTGTGCGATGTAGTTACGAGTTGGAAGTTGACAATACGAGCAGGAAGCGACGCCTAGGTAAGTATTAATTTGTCTAGACTCTAGGTAGAGTAGAGATCGAGACTAGGCTGATCGTTATCTCCACTTTACAACTACCTATGTTATTTATGATTTACCTTACCGGTAATTTAGTGTTTCTACTCTCATGCTTTATAATTCAAAAGGCAATGGTATAAACAATGGTAATTTATAAAAAAAACTATTTGGCGTACCTTCCATAATCTAATAAAATAATTATAAAATTATGTCACATGAACTCAGAAAGGGTATGATGATATTAAAATAATATTGGAGGTTTCAATGATTACTTCCTGCAAAAAAGTTTTAATACATGGTTAGATGTTGTTAATGTTTAACTTTAACTTAAAAGTGTGATTAGCAGCAGATCGTATGGAGTATACTTATATTATGAAGGCTTTATCGTGATATTTAAACACGCGGTTGGCATCCAATATATTACGTATATCTTTATATATGTATATAAATCTTCTGTACGTGTGTCAGTCATTGAACTCCTCCTAAACGGCTTAACCGATTTTGATGAATTTTTTTGTGTGTGAACCTAAACCATACTCGAACTTACTTAGGGTTCGAGTATGGTTTAGGTTCACAATAAACTAGGTGCGAAGCGGGGGCGGACCGCTTGTATAGGTAATATATAAACCTACCGAACTCTTTACAGGAATACAAAATAAATATTTAATTCAGTCCATACTTAAAACACCTACGAGAAACATGGCCCACGTTCAATGTAAACTATTTTAGTTATTTAGAATGTAGAGATAATTACCTGCCTCGTTCTGTTCGAAACAAAAATAGAGCCTCATTTTGTTATCGCATAAGCATTTGAACGACCCGCCAGCTCGCGGCAAAGACAATAGTTCGTTATCATTATCAGTGATGTAACGCGCGGCGCACCCGCCGCGGCAGGCGCTGGTCGCCGGCCAGTGCCTCTCTGTGCCTGGTCCGCGACGCTCGTGCCTTCGCGGTTCCGCTCCAAAATTACGATAAGTTTGACCGCAGCGTCGACGGAAGAATCTGTGGTTCGTTTACACGCGGTTAGTGGCAGTGGAGTGATGGTGATGTGAGTCCAGTGGCCCGTGCCAGCCTCAGCCGTGCCGTGCAACATGGCGCGCTCGCCGCGCCGCATGCAGCGACGCAGCCGCAGCCGCAGTCGCGAACTCACGCGCCTTAGAACGCAACTCAATGGAAAACGTGAGTATCTTCCTACTCATTATACCTATGTACCTAATTAGATAATATTCAGCTCAGTTTCTATATTGCATTAAACATTAAAAACATTTAAGGTCCCTATGTAAAGGGCATACCAACAAATTTACTTCTATACTAATTAAAACTATGTATACATTAGAAAAATATAAAACAAAAATTATAAGTCTACAAGAGTAGAGAGTAGTTTATAAGACGATGAAGATTTGTTTAGACTCTTGGTAGAGACTAAAACTTGGAGAGTCTAAACAAATCTAACAGCCTAGTCCACTAGGATCAGTAATAATTCTCGTTAATTAAACCACAGCCTAAAAATGGGCTAGATTAACGAGTAGTTCTATTATATATACTATCAGGAATACTACACAAATACAACTCTACCTCTGTGTAGGTACCAACTCTTATCATACAGAAAAACAATGGCACTCAAAGTAAATATCAAACAGTTTATGACTATTAAAAAGCAATTAAGCATTAATCGATGAAATATAACTGCGTTATCAAGGACTTAAAAATCGAACCTTATATGATTATTTAAGATTTGTTTCTGCAGAATCTATAAATCTGTTCGACGTGAATTGTTTATTTACTGAATTCAGCATCTTTTACATCAACGCTTTGCGCAAAGTTTATCTCAATCCATCATTATATACAAAGTAAGTCATGATTGGGTCCTCGGCACCGGCGCCGGCGCCGCCCGAAGGGTCAGTAGCGGTTAGTCCCAGTTTTCCCACGGCCGCGGCCGGTGCAGGCCAGTCCAGCGGGACTGGCGAGTGGCGCGGGACACTGTGACATAGCAATTACATCAACATAAATAACCTCGCCGTACTCACTGCCCCGAAGAAATTATCTATGAATGAATGTGTATTCAAGTAGTATTCCTACTATGAAATGTTCTTTGTATTCAACAAATTAACAATTCCACTGCAATACATACCGTGTTTGTTTTTTAACTTTTTTTTTAGTAAAATAAGATATTCAATGCAAAATAATACCCAATTGGAATATGATCCAAAATAAATAAATAAATAAATAATAACTATTATGACTATTATACAGTAATAGAGTTGTAGAGTCTAGGACATAAACTTATGAACTTATAAATTTGTGACGTATAGGTAGGTACTTTGTTTTGAGGTAGAATATTTTATTTCGCAGGATTATTCGTAGAGGGTCTACGAAGCTACGCGTGATCCTTGCATAGCATTAGAATATTTCATGAAATAAGTACTTCTTAATGCGTTGACATCAAGGTTTATTTCAATAGGACACTGTATTTTTTATCATTCATCTATAAGGCAGATAAATTAAAAATAATGAGTCCGTCATATAGATGATTTAAAAAAATGACACTTATTTTATCTGTTTCCTTCAAGCGGGAAATCAAGATGATGCATTGCATTATAGTTTCGCGTGACGTAACAGTTCACGATATTTGTACTAAACTGGCCCCACTCCGGAACTCTTATGCTCCACCTTGGCACTTTCTTAAATTGGTAAAACGAAAATAGCTGTCCAGCATATTTAGATGCCTAACAAACTACTAGGACTAAAACTACTAGTAACTAGGACTAAACAGAATACCTATTTTTTTATGTAGTAATAACAGAACCTCCATTATAAGTCCCCCGAACTGCCTGTCTGGATGTTCGCGATAGTCTCTTAAACTGTAAAACAGACTGATGAATGCAGCTCCACCAATAGAGATTCATGCAAGATCGGTTAAAAGAACGTTGTTATCTCAAAAGAATTACAATTTAGTTAATGAGATATTACAACACATTATAATATAATTGGATTGTATTAAGTTTTTTACTATATTATTCACTACATCTATTACTTCACTATATATTTATAACATTAATACCACTTCACTTTCATTTAAAAATTATCAAGCAAAACCTTTAAACAACCAACAAAATCACTTTATTATTAATGTCGGTTATTATTATGCATGATTTGTGTAAAACCGCCGTCTAGTTAGCTATAACTGGACCTTGTGACAGTACCTGACACTATAAAGAAAGTTTAACGGAATCCAACCGATCTCAATACCATTTTAACCCCCGACAAAAAAAGAGGGGTGTTATAAGTTTAACGTGTCTGTCTGTCTGTCTGGGACATCATAGCTCCCGAACGGATGGATCGATTTTAATTTAGTTTTCTTTGTATGAAAGGTGAGTTTAGCACGAGTGTCTAAGAAGACATGTCTCATGAAAGGCGGTCGTGCCGTTTAAAAGTTATGGGGGTGAGAGTGGGGAAGGAAAAAAGAAAATCTGCAAAAATACTCGAGTGGGGTATCAAATGAAAGCGCATCGCGTGCACATTCCAATAAATTATGGTGTTTTACTTTTAAGAAAATTAAGGCATTGGAATCGGGGGTTTTTCTTAAATTTTTAATTTAGATTTTTATTACCATTTAATGTAGTGATCGGCTCATTACATGTAATTGAGCGCTGGTTCGTCCGGGAGCGCCTTGACCCGCTGGGCGCCGCTCCCAGGCCACGGCCGCGCCGCCGCCTCACCACCATCGCGACATATTAATGCCTTTTAGGGTTTAACAGGTTCTGTTCATAAAACATTTTATTGCACCAATTGTACTGAATATTACCCCTCTCTTGTATACAACGTCAACTGGAACTAAAACCTCTTTGGCCTCACTACAGAAATCTTTTTTTGCAGCGAACTGTCAAGACATTATTATTTCCTTGATATTTTTTATATTACAATTTTTAATTTAATTAACTTTAAGTTGACCTGTCCATAAATGCCTGTGCTTCTTAGAAAATAAAAGTTTTTAACTTTGATGTTTTTTTTTTTAAACTACTTAGACTTAACATCCAGCAAGAGGATCCTTAGGAATTCATAGAATTTTTTTTTTGATTCAATATTATTTAATCATAATTGAAGATACTTGTAGATCTTGAGGCGTTGCCACACTCGCCAAACTTGACAGGTAGATTGGTCTTCGGGTCTTTGTTGTTGTGTTCCGAGAAGTTCCATCTCCTAGTGAGTTTGCCTCGAATGGGTTCGACGCCGCCCACGGCAAGAGCAGCGCCCGGGGCGCCCGCGGGGGCGGGAGTATGTTGCTTCCATCACGTCTGTCTTCCCTAGCGGTGTTTAACCGTACGACCGGCAGCTTTCCAAGAATGGACGTAATAGTCAAAATAGTCATTTATTGGTAAAAAATATTACTTGGTCATTAAGGCATTCTTAAGGCTACATTGTTTTACAACATAACACAAAATACGCTTATTAAAATGTTATATAATTACTTTAATTAGTTGAGTAAATTATTTTCAATTGGTCTTATATCTTCTTTTATGACCAAAATTCTTTATTGCTATAGAAGGTCCGCTCAACAAGCCACCACTTACCAACAAGGCTGTCGCCTCACCCAAATTTATCTTAATTCAGTAATCGAAGCATGAAAGTGAAAAACGGATAGAGAGAGAGAGAGAGTAACTTTGTGGGAAAAATATTTAGGTAAGTATTAACTTTTGCATTTTTTAATATAAGTATATAATATCGTAAGATCTAGAGATGTTACCGGGTATGGTCTACCATTCCCGGTAGGGATTATGAACCTTGTTTCAAAGAGCCTAAATTAAGTTCAAGGAACCGGATGTTTAATTATATTTTTTTTCTTTTCTTATCATCATCACCCTTATTAACGTTCGCACTGCTGGGAGACAGGGACTTCCCTCTTGGCGAGATAGATAAGTCCCACTGGCCAAGTGCGGGTTGGTGAATGTCACACATGTCATCATTCAAACTCTAAAGTTCTCAGAACATGCCGGTTATCTCACGATGTTTTCCTTCACCGTTAAAGCCTTTTTTTACTAATGATAGGTGGTTTTGGTGACGCTTACCTTGCAATTTATTGTTATTAAATTAATTATAGTAATATTAGCACGAGCCAAGTGGTTGAATACAGTACACACATCATTCAATTCCAACTGACTGCTTACCTTTATTCATGCAAATAAAGATGTTTAATTTCAATTCAAGCAGAAGCACATAAAATATCGTTGAAGTGAAGATATAATGATATAAATATAAGGTATGTCTGTCAAATAACGCCTAAAAGCTAATTACGCCTAAGCTCTGAAAACCCATTTAAATGTTTCATAAAAATAAATCTTATGCCCTACACATTGAGGTGATTGTGTCTCGTCGCGCTTGCGAACCTCGCCCGCGACCCCGCACACACCGCGAACTAGTAGTAGAGTGACGTTCGGCGCAAGTGGCCGTCGCGCAATGTTTACCAACGAACAGCGGATAGTTTTCGGTAAGATTTCATTATTTTCGTAGATTATTCTCTAAAATGTTGCTTTCATTATTTTGAATAACTATTTGTTAATCCATATTCAATTTTTTATTCATACCATATCGGTGGTTTTTTTTTTTTTTTTAACTTTCCTTAGAACTGGAAGCGACAGCCAATTACGCCTAGGCGTATTTACACTCACCAAACGCTGTTGTAGGCGGAATAACCTTACCCACCCCTGCAAAAACGTTATCATGCAGTTCTACAGATGCATCTGATGAAAAGGATGTTTCGGAAACTATGAGCCGTTTCATTACAAGACCTGATACATCAACCTCCACTTTATTCATCAGACAGTGAATTGGAGGCTAATGTTCCGTTGGCAAAGTTATCGAAAAAAACTAAATTAGAACTATTTATGCCTACCCCGAATTATGCAGTCACCAAAAAGAGACCTCGCCGGCTTTAAATTATAAAGGCTAAAGAGTTTCAAAAGATCTATTTAACGATGCCAAAGATTTAAAGAAAGAAAAGGCTCTAAAAACCAAAACAAATTACAAAATTAAAAAAAGCAAGGAAAGAGATAAAAAAAGGAAAAGATGTCAATACCTAAAAGAAAATGGGAGCAGAAGAACAAAAACATAGTAGGGCAAGAAAAAATCAAAAAGTAAAAGGTCATAACACAAGAACAAAAAATAGGGACACTGATGAAAAAAATAAACAAAAGGTAAAGAGAATAAAGATAACTGGTACTGCTATGCTTGTCATGAGGATCGTATTGCAGATAATATGAGACCATGTGTAAATTGCCAAAAATGGTACCATGAGGAATGCGTAGAGTTGACAAAAAAAAAAACATGGATGTCTTTAATTGTCATGATGGCTGTGACTTAAAATTATTTTATAATATGTACCTTTATTTAATTAATGTCTTGTATTGTTGATCTCCTTTAGGTAGTATGATATTAAACATTATAAATTTCATGGGCGTAATTACCCCGACTGAGTTGAGTAACGCCTACCACAGATTTTTTTTACAGAAATGTTTTTTATTCACAAAGTATATTCTAAGATAGTTTTATTTATCTTCTATCATTTGCCATGGGTAAATTATACGGGTTAACGTTATTACCTTAGTTATTAAGTATATTAGTTAGTCACAGATAAAACTGTAAAAAACGTATAAAAAAAATAAAAGACTGATTATAATGAAAGTATTATGATGACTGATTCTATTTGTGATTAATAAAAAAAATAGATTATGATTAGGAAGAAAAGATTACAAAAAATGTAAGGCAGGCGAAATTAAGCCGAAATAGGTTAATTCCGCCAAAAGCTCTGTGTTATACATTATTTATTTTTTGGGTTTGTGCTATATATGTTTTCAAATATTGTATGTTTATTTAATTAAGCATTAAACAAAGTTTTAAATCACATAGTCTTTTATTTATTATCTTCATAATTACACAGGCAAGGGAGATTATACGTTAGGTAGGCGGAATTCGACAGACATACCTTATGAAACTTGGTGTTTACGTAAATGTTTAAGTATATATGTATTTTACCACAAACACTTGATTAAACATCAAGAAGACGCACTCAACACTCATACTAAACTAAATACATATATGAATATTATTTATCTCCGGACTAATCACACAGCATCACCTAACCCCAAACTAAGCAGAGCTTGTACTATGGGTGTTTGGTGACTGATATACTAGATACATAGATATTTTTTTTTTGTAAATACCTACCTACATATAATAATATAGAAAACACCCAAACCCGAAACCAGAAATTGTAAATAAACGTGTTTTATAAATCACGCTCTTTTGTGGGTCAAACTAGTCTCTATAATTGTTGATATATCATAAATTAAATTGTATAAGAGTTATGCAATATGTTCGTGACCCCTCATAGCCTAGCTTTCTCCCAATAACCACAGCAGCAGAAGTATACCAACAAACAAGCAAGAACCAGTATTGCAGCATCTACTGTTCTCGTTTCGCAGTTTGAGTACTGCAATTAATTTTTACTATCTACTTTGTTCTTTCTTCTTTTTTCAATCTAAATTCTTTAATGTACATCCTTACTGATGTGAAATCATTTCCGTTTCGATGCTAAGTCGAATTATTGTGCAAACAAACATATATATTTTGATTTAAGACGTTATTTCACTTCAAAGGCGTAACAGAACAATTTCATATAAACTAGGATATATATTAGAGTATGTTATTAAGTACTACTACTACTTCTGTAGATAATATTTTCGTAACGTAACTGCTAGGTTAGGTATCTTCTATATTAATTTCAAGTAATAAAAATTGAAAGTAAGTAAGTACATAACTGTCGGGTGCGCATTACCCACTCCTATTATGTCATATTTCCCTGTAAAAAGAAAACCCGTGTCCCAGCCCACGTATAAGAACTAATATGAATTATTATTTACTTAAATAAAGATCTGCCCTTATTAGAAGCTTATTTTTAAAAACTTCAATAAAAGTCATAATAGTATTTATTAATAGCAATTGTTACATGTAATTTCTTATATTATGCATTAAATTATAATACATAATCACAATAAAATAAAATTATATTAACTCATTCTTTGATTAACAATTTTAAATGTGAAACCTTAACAATGTCAAACAATAAATAAAATCATTTAACAACCGTCAATCAAATTATATAAATTTCAATAAAATAATAATAAATGTCAATAGAATTATAGATTTGTCAATAAGAATTATATTATACCTACCTAAATGTTAATTACAAGTAAACATTCCTAATAAAAAAATCCCAAGTGAAAACACAAAATAAATAGGTGCTTTTTCGTTAATTTACTAGTTATAACCAGAATAATCTAGGAAATGCAATAGAACAATAGTGGTGAAATCCTCGTTATCAGGTACTATTACAATGTTGATTAACAAAGTGATACTAACGCGCCTGCGCCTGCGCCCGCGCGGTATCTGCCGTATCTCGAGGGGCGATGCACAGATAGTGTTCTTTGTCTCTCTTGCACACTTTCTCTAAATTACTATTTCCCAAGAGTTCCGCTGCAAGAAACAGATATGGCAATATTTCATAAGTATTACCTACAAAGCAAGATACGGATCAGATTTCACGATAATGAGTTGGCGCATTCACGGCGATCACACATCGATCTTTTATTAATATCGATGAGTTAGATACAAGTGTAGAATATAATAGAATAACTGATTTGCCAAAAACATGTGTAAACAACATGAAAATGAAAAAAAAAATGTTTTTATTACAGTAATCTAATTATTTTTTTTGGAGTCTCCTTTTAAGTAAATAATACCTATACACCTGTGCTAGGAGACTAATTCTAATGGTAAATAATAGTTGCGTATTTGTATATAAGAGTTGTGTGTGTGTTGAGTGTATGTGAGGGTTTGTGTGTCTGTGGGTGTGTGCGTGTGTGTATTTATAAGTATCCACTTGCAAAATTTGTTCTACCGCCTCATATTCTACTGTTTGGAGCCACTCAATTAAAGCGTCATATTTGTTTTGATGGTAGATATAAAGTTTTTTATTTATCGAGTTAGGTATATAGATATATTGATTTTGTGTCATACTGGCGTGGCGTAAGGCAAATTTGGAGGATATTATTTGTTAATATAAACAGTTTCAACATGTTACACCCGTTGGTATGCAAAGTGTTAATTACATAAACTGTTAGTTTATTATAATTGGGAACTGCCCCTGAAGCGTCTATTTATCACACAAAATTAAAAAATCTTACTGAACTGAACGCCATTTTTCGTCTTATATCTACCTAAATGTGTTAATACTAGCCATAATGACAATCTGGTTGTGTGTAGCAAAAACATTTTTGGTCACGTTTCTAATAGAATACCTATAGGTATTTTTTGCTGAAGAGATACATTACATTGATCTACAATACATACACCTGCGTCGAGCAAGGCCCAGCACGCGCCAGTATGTACAGTATAGTTGATTTAAGCGTCTAGACTAGTCAAAATAATACGAAAAACATTTAACCACATTGATTTTACAGGAAAAATCATCATAACATTGTATGCGCTCAAAGTGGTCAAATATCTTACTACTATTGTTTCATATTTATCTAAGCTAACAAAGTGTTCAAAATGATCTATGCACACAAAGCTATCAAAGGCATTCAAACTCTTTATGACGCAAAATTTGTTTATAGCAGATTTTTTTGACATTTTATATCAATTTGATGGTGACTGTACGGTACCTACAGTTGAGGGGAAAGGAAACATTAAATTATCATAATATCGTTACAATTCACGTGAGTAGGTATACTTACCCCGTTTTCAAAATGATTAACGGCAGTCCTCCTGAGTTGAAAACATCCGTTGTTTTTAGGTTCTCTCCAGTCCATCCAAAGGTTGTCACTTTTAGTGATAAGGCCGCCCATTGCTACAATTTTATTTAATGTATTTTGGTTCTTAAGCATTGTTCTGTTGCATTATATTTTTTGTGTTTCAATAAAGAGTATTGTATTGTAAAATAGATGGTTGGCATGGAAATTTATGACGGAAAACCAGGCTCAAAATATACCATAAAACTAGTAGTCGAGTAGCCAACGGAGAGCTCGCAGTAAATCCTAGAAATGAATCACTTTTATTGACGCTGTAATCAAATGGCGTGATTCAGCGCGCGAATCGAATATTTCCGTAAACTGACGTCACATACCCACTTTGTAAGAAGGTTAAATATTTCTTGCGAGTACCTATGCTGCAACCTTTATCAAATTCATAAAAAAAATATAGTATATTTCCGGAAAATCCACACAACAATTGAAACAAACAACATTATATAGCACCGTGGTAAGCTCTAAAGTTTGTGTTACGGGTACTAGACAAGGAGAAAGTGATTGCAGACCAAACAAACACTTCACACTTCGGCGGGAATCGAACCCGCTACCTCTTATGCCGCAAGCTATGTGACTTAGTACCTTAAAACCACATCATCCCCGTTATTACTATAATCTTTGATTTTTATTTATACTGGCTAAGCCTTCCTCTTTATAGTTTTTTGCTATCGATATTATCGATACTATTCATACAAGGCTCTTAATGTATCGATACGTACAGATATCGATCATTTTTAAAATATATCGTCTGCAATGTACAGCAACATACTTATGATAACTTTTAATTTAATATAGTGACAGTAATAGCAAATGAGAATGCTAGAGCATTTTTAAATTAAACTTTACCTAAATAAATAAGTTAATCGGGAGCTAGTATAATTAATTATGTATCAAGTTGGCAAAAATGTATCCATTATTGGCTCTAAAACGTTTTGAATATATACTCCAGAAATCGCCAGAAAAGTCAATAAGGCATTTTTGCCGATGTAACTTTTTTGGAATGTAACTAATTAAAATTAGCAGCAGTTGGCGACCTTGGAACACGTAGCCTGGATCCAATCGTACAAGATGCATCCTACACTCGACGCAAATAAATCTGGGATTCGCCCTTCACCTCAATTGAACCGCTTGTAAGAGTACACTGCATACCAACCCACTGTATAGGCACTTAACTATACATTGATGGAGTATGAAAAGGTAGAAGAGGAAGGATAGAGTTACATATTAGCAGCAACAAGCAGTTCACAGGGTACCTACGGTGTAGTTATCTTGACGATTTGGCGGTAAATTTAAGGGTTGATGTGGCATTTTATTTTTTCGATGTAAAGTAATGTATTTGACCCTTAGCTCAATTAAATGTTAACTTAATTTCATTCAAACCGGTATAAAGGTTTTTTTCGCATTTACTTGAAGGAATTAATGTCGCTTTTATGAAGATGCAGAAGAAGATTAAAATAATTTGTGTTGTGGATACCTACAACGAGCTTGAAAGCCCGTGTGAACGAGAGTACACTATTCACTTTGAAAACGGATCTACGCTGACTGGTGAGGGTCCGCTTTTTACTTGACAGTTCCTTTTTGAATGGAACAGAAACGTCGGATATCACTATTTCTCATTCGACTACGAGCTTCGTCACAATTTGTCTTGAATTGTTTGCCTACATCATTACGCTTGCGTCGAAATACCGGAAAATATAAAACCTTGAAAATATAACATACATTACGTCCCTGCAATTCACGGTACCTAATACCCGTTTTCAAAAAGAAGTTCCTTTTAACTAAGTAGGTATTTTAAATGTATGTATTGTATTGTATTGTAAAGTTATTGGCTGGCTTGACAAACAACTTCTTGGGGCTGCGTGGTCGGGCCACGGCACTGCGAGCCCCCGACCACGCCACTGCGAGCTCCCGACCACGGCACTGCGAGCCCCCGACCACGCCACTGCGAGCTCCCGACCACGGCACTGCGAGCCCCCGACCACGCCACTGCGAGCCCCCGACCACGCCACTGCGAGCCCCCGACCACGCCACTGCGAGCTCCCGACCACGGCACTGCGAGCCCCCGACCACGCCACTGCGAGCTCCCGACCACGGCACTGCGAGCCCCCGACCACGCCACTGCGAGCTCCCGACCACGGCACTGCGAGCCCCCGACCACGCCACTGCGAGCTCCCGACCACGGCACTGCGAGCCCCCGACCACGCCACTGCGAGCTCCCGACCACGGCACTGCGAGCCCCCGACCACGCCACTGCGAGCTCCCGACCACGGCACTGCGAGCCCCCGACCACGCCACTGCGAGCTCCCGACCACGGCAATGCGAGCTCCCGACCACGGCACTGCGAGCCCCCGACCACGCCACTGCGAGCTCCCGACCACGGCACTGCGAGCCCCCGACCACGCCACTGCGAGCTCCCGACCACGGCACTGCGAGCCCCCGACCACGCCACTGCGAGCTCCCGACCACGGCACTGCGAGCCCCCGACCACGCCACTGCGAGCTCCCGACCACGGCACTGCGAGCCCCCGACCACGCCACTGCGAGCTCCCGTAGCTGGCGGCCTTGACCCGCCGCACCCTCATCACGACTGAAGACTCTCACCGTGATTGATGACTTTCCTGCGGGGAACACAACTCTATCAGTCAGCGGCTTAAAACAACCAGCAATCAGCTTTGCATTAGCGGAGACAGTTGATTGACTCGTTTAATGTGCGAGTCGAGCCTTGGAGTTATACAAAGCAGTTGACGGTCACATGTAGCTTTGTACAAACCTTCGCGGTGCATTAGGATGATTCGTTACAGACTTACTGAACTAAATTTAGTAGTACTGATTGTAAGCAGAAACGATAGAACTACCTACTTTGATCTCTAGGTACCTACTTAATAATAATAATATAACTCTTTATTACACACCAAGATAAAACAATACAAAAAGGGACTTGCTCAATACAAAATGCGTAATGGGCGGCCTTATTAATAATCTCTTAATGGTAATTTTACATCGAATACACAGCAGTGAGCAGTATGAAGAGAACTCTTTATAAATTGACTCTTATTTATTGATTGGTTTTACAAATCTTATAGACGTCAAAAATAAAATACAAAAAACATAAACAAATCGAACATGTACAAGTCAGGTAATGTTTTTTACCATGACAGCTCAGTCCCCGACGCAATCAGATGCAAGGGGTTATAGGTTCGATTTCTGCTGAAGAACCAAATGTGACTGTGCTGAAATCACTTCTTGTGCCTTGGTCTGGGTGTTACAATATAATCATGTCAGGTAGGGTCAATTATGTAGATACAGAAATACTTAATTGACATACTACATAATAAGACATAATTTATTTGTCTCATTACATCGATATACATGTATTTTTTTTTCGAGAGGGAATAACGTTTTATTTTTAAGAATTAAATTTTATCTTTATTAATTTATTTCATATGTATAGTAAATATATTAATAAGTGTAATTGATTTGTAAGTCGTGCAAATTAATTGAATAAATAAACGTATTTTCTGCGGTAAAAAGGAGCCTATAGCCATCCTTGATATCCTCGAGAGATTTAAACAAAGCGCGTTTAAACAAGCATACAAACTCTTTAGCTTTATAATATTAGTAGGTATAGATTGGTGTATTGTGCAGCGGTGATGTCGTGTCCACCGGCCGTGGTGTGGCGCGCCCTGGGCGGGCGGCGGGGCGCGGGCGGCGGCGGACGGGGGCGGGCGTAACGTCGCCGGCTCACGCGAGCTTCGTTATTCGTTATGTCAAGTCTTACCTAATCAAAACTTACGCGCCGTTACGATCCGACTGCAGCAGTGCTTACAATGAGCTGATATGTTGCAGTGATTGGGGCGCGATCTAATATTGCCACGGATCATAGAACTTGGATATATGTATAGAATAAATAAAAGAAAGAGGAGTAATATTAGAATATACTATTAGATCCTGAATTATTGACTTAATGACTTCACAAGTTAAGTTTATTCAGGAATCTAATAATGGCACCGACTCGCAAAAGCGTAATTACTATGAAACATATCCAAAGTACCTAGGTAAGTTCATAAAATTAAAACGAAAACGTATTATAGCACCCTCATCGCTATTGCAGCCGTAACGGATAGATAACCCACTTGTTATGCCGCTAATTTCATTTTGCTAATACAATAACGGGAAGTAGGTAACTACAGTTTTATTCTGAGGTTCGGCCAATCGGTGTTCTTGTGGTACTCGTAACTAATGGACTTGAACATTAGGCTAATGAAGGCGAGTGGACAACGAGTCAGTACAGCATTCCGGACCATCATTCTACAGTCTGCTGAAGGAGTGAATGCGAGCTTAAACGGTATTTAGATTTTACCAATAAATAATACCAGATCCCAGGTATTCGAGAGTATTCGATCCCAAGTCTGCCGAGCCGATTTGAATGAGCTGTTTGATCTGTAATTATAATTATCAATAGTCGGATCCGTGATAATCTATTATGCGAGAAATGTGACGCCAAGCATCGTCACTTACACCTATATTGGTATAATAATTTGGGCCTCATAAACATAATACCTAAATTTCTTATAAAGCAATATCAGACAGGGACTTTGCGAGTTGTTCGCAACCGTCCTCACCGCGCGCGCTAAACGACTGAGGCACTTTTGAGATTTTGGCACTATTGTGCCAAAAAGTGCTGCGCGGTCCATGCCCACACCGCCTGCTCGTTTAGAGCGCGCTGCTGCCGCGCGCCATCGCCATCGGAGAGTGGTGGATGGATCGTGCGGTGGACACCCGGCTGATGAGGTTTAGCAGCATGATCACTAGAACGCTAACCGTGACTTGTTTTGAGATGACAAATTTTCGCTATGGAAAAACCTACCACACTTTCCTACCTTCACAACTACTAATTATACGTACCTACCCACTTACTAATAAATGTTACTGTCTGTAGTATGTAATGGAATTACCTACGGTTACCTTGTTCGGTTAATTAACTTTCTGTGCAATTACCTTCCTTACGTTCAGCAAACTTCGCGTGCCATTCTTGTACTTATGTACGATATTCACACTCCGATGCAAAGATGTTGCCACGTAACATCTATGCTTGTGTTACGGGTACTAGACATCTGATACGCTTAATATGATAGACATACTTGTATAAATATATTTTATTTTACCTAAGTACATACTAAACACCCAGACCAAGGAGAAATCGAACCTCTTTCGTCGCTAACGGACCTACGCCAACCGCGCCACTGAGGCAGTCTAATAATACCATACCTAATAGCGTTGTAGCTGCCATGTTCATAGGATTAGGAAGACTCTATCCAATGTTTTGATTTTCCATTAATTATATACATAATGTTATTTCGGTGATGCAGTCATCAAGTGTGCCTGAAGTAGCAATTATTCATCATCCTAATTGACTCTGAAACAAATTAGTAGATGCCGTGTCGGGCGCGGTTCGCACAAACTACGTCCAATTTACACGCAACCGTTATTTTTAACCAAAAACGATCCTAATACATTAGACATAATAATGTGATTTATGGATCTGTCACTTTTGTTATTTTAATTGGGAACTAATGGGGTAGAAACTCTATTGACTAGAAAATGCAACTACTAGCTATACCTGACAGGTTCTTCAAAATGTTGTCCCTTCAGGTACCAAAACTTTGCGAGTAATACTAATAATGATAATCAATTAGTATAAAAAAATCGTATGTACTTTAGGTACTACACCATAGCATACGTCTCGCACATCATGCAATTCGTAAATAGAGACGTGTTCGATGTCAGATATTCCCACGCCTCGGTAAAGCCCATCAAAAGCGCATGACCAAAGTCACCGGCGTCCACACCTGCGACTGACCTTATAAGGAGCACTTACATTTACGGCACGAAAGCCAATCGATCGCACGATACATTTACATAAATCGAAGTCGCCCTTGAAGCCACCAACGCGCCCTTTTGATTAACAGCCCGTTAAACCGTAAACAACACATCGTAACTCACATGTTGGCTGTCAGTCAGCGAGGCACGTCATTGATGAAGCTGAAGGCAAACTCTTTACTCAAATAAGCATCCTAAACAGCAAGCACCGGTGAGCATGTAATGTAACCCGAGCAGTCGCACCGTTTCACAAGAGCCGGCGGAGGAAGGTGATACTAGTACAGAGCAGTCTCCAGTCAAATCACTCCATCAGAGATTTGGGCCAAGGAGTTCGCTGGAATGCACTCCCAGCTCCCGCTCCACACCTCGGTGCAGCTATTACGGGCTGTTTGTTTTACCTACATAACTCAGCGCCAACCGACACTGGTTTACTGATCGCCGTTCTATTCAATAAGTGTTTATGGAAAACTAACTAACCGCGAATTCATTCAGATTGCTGTTAACCTACTATAAGTACAGACACGTTTGAATTTCTCAAAGAGAATCTCTTGTAAAGGTACGCACGGTAGTTCGGTGACTTTAATTACAAATCTACTTTCGAACGACGCGTGCCTCTCCCAGTTCCCGCCGCGTCACGCGTTGCGTAATGGCGGCGCGCTGCTTTCTCCGCGGTCACGGTCACCACTTGCATTACTGCAGACATTCCTCGATCATGATGATTTCCCGCATGATTAAGCTTGTAAAGTTCGTCCGTGAAATCTCTTGAACCAAAATTAATGTAATCTCAATAAAATTAGACACACACTTACCTGTGATTAATTCAGACACCGGTTCGTGGCGCGCGCCCGCATATTCGCAGCAATCGATTTTACTTTATCTTGGTAAACTTCTAACGAGCAAGTTTTTTCGTTAACCAGGTAACTAACTATGTCTTCGCGAAGTGTCATTGAGCTACTAAATATAACAGATAAGAGATAGCATGGCCCGTAATTGCCTGACTACGTACAGACATCTTTTCATGCTCATTTATTATCTACCACTAGCTGTGCCCTGCTGCGCAACCCGCGTTATAATGGATGAAGTACTCTTAACCAACAACATATTTATTTGAATAAAGATTAATATTATTATGTTGATACAACTTAAACAAATTATTTCGACCAAATTAGGTACCATAAAAACGGTTTTTGTGAGTTAATCTTAAAAGATAGACATATACTATCGCGGACTGTTTTTTAGATCATTAAAAGAGCTATTATTCTTTAATACATATTTTTTGTGTATCTTGAACCGTTTTCACGGCGCACGCAACGGAAGGCTTCAAAGATGAAATAATTTCTCCCGTTTTTTACACATTTACCACTATATCTTTGCTCCTATTGGTCGTAGCGTGATGTTATATAGCCTATAGCCTTCCTCGATAACTGGACTATCCAACACAAAAAGAATTATTCAATTCGAACCAGTAGTTTCGGAGATTAGCGCGTTCAAACAAACAAACAAACTCTAGCTTTATAATATTAGTATAGATTCGTTTTGTATTCATGATTATGCAGTAGACTGTTGTTCTACGTACGAGCAAGCCATTAGAAATGTTTATACTAATGTGCACCGTTTAAGAACATAATGGGTCCCTAATATGAGAGGAACCACGTGGAGGACAGTAATAATTATCGTGAGTAGGCGTAGCGAGGGGACACCACTCAGCCTCCATTGTATTGATAACAAGGTTACCTAGGAACAATGCAATGATGGCGCTAAAAGCAAACCTACTTCCCTACCTACTACTACATAATACGAACTAAATAATTACGAAGTACCTACCCTGTTATGAGCTAGCAAAATTCTGAATTTAAGATTCAGTTCTGTTTTGTCTATTTCTACCCTAACGAGATAAACACAGGTATGTCAGCCAATGTTTAATTTGCTGGTATAACGATATACCTCCGTAGTCTTCACTTAGGTTCCCAGGTACCCACCTCGGCAACAGCCGCAGATAAGGCCAAGGGCAAGCTAATGAGCTCCGCGTCCGCACGTCTGTCCTTCAGACAAACCGCGATTCTTCATCTATCTACTTATGTGGACAGTAGGCCTCACATTCGGGGCTCATGCCAGGGAATCTATTATGGTAACACCTTTATTGTAACTACACGAAGCAACACATAAATGAATATGAATACATTCAACTCCTCATTAGGTAATATCCCAGAACTGCTCAAATATATTTGATCTCTACATTTTCAAATCGATTTGCTAATGCTTGCTTATCTTAGCTGAATCTAAATTATGATATGGGTGCATGATATTGATGATACCAATCATGACCTCCAGAACAAAGGCTAGGTACAAAGGATGGGTGACATTCAGTCGCGCAGCCATGCGTGGCACCGTCAGCAAATGTCGAGCCCGTTGGAGAAGCGCCCGCTGGACACCCACGTTGACTTCCGCAGCTCAAGGTCAGATTGCCATCTGCACGTGAAATGGACTTCAACTTCGATCTATATTAAATCTAAATGGAATTTAAATTGATATACAATCTTTATTACGATCGTATCATATTAATAATGTTGTATGAGGTTTAACTACCGTAACACTGTATACAATACATTAATAATTTCACTCTGATAAAGATTATATTTTTATGCAAAACAATATTCCACCTTATTATAATGCATTTACATTGGCGATATATGATCACAGACTGGCGTAGGTGAGGTGATGTCATAAAAAGATCCCTCCAACTTTGATGACAGCATCTTTTCGAATGCGTCGTTGAACAGGTACATTGTCTGGAGTAAGTACAATCTCGCTCCAGTCGTAAAGGAAAATTCCTGCATTTCAACCGTAAACCACGGTCTTGAAATAACGTGGGGTTTACAATCGGCTTCATGGTAGCCGGCTCACCTCACCAGGCGGGCGACGTGCACTGAAAGTATGAAGTACACTTTCAAACTCCCGTCTCGGAGTCAAGGGCGGCTAACTCCGGGTAGGACGCGTGCTTTGGCGTACTTACATTTCTAAAGGATTATAAAAACAAAACACGATCGGCAACCAAAGATAAGCGTGATTTAAAACCAACACATTAATGAAATTCGCAGAAATCTTTTGTTGTCTGGCGTTACAGACTAATCGTAATCGATGTGTTAACTTTACTTGAACAAGGCGCGTCAGGAAGACTGAGGTGACTGGTGAGGTGGAGCAGGTTACCATTGATTGGCGTTTATATGAGCAGTCAGCGGGTGCTAAACAGTTGAGTTTGAGCAGTCAGAGTTTCTCGAAGCGTGAGTCAACCCTCGCCGCGGCCCTGAGAGGTCGTTGCCGGACCCTGTCCGACTGGTTCTCGGTGCTCACTACTTTTTCTACGAATACTAGAACATAGGTACTGCAAGTATGTACCCAATTAATGTGCTGTAAAGGAATTTGATGGTATTGCCTTCGCTTTACTCAAATAGAAATGTGTTAATAGTATTTTAATGTTAGTTAATATCATGGATGGGGCTATAAAGTTGTTTTAAAGGGTCAAATCGTGGTGAAACACATAGGGGACCTAGACGTACCTACCTACTGACAACTTTTAGCGAGGGCAGTTAGCCTTTTTGCAACTTTGTTTTTGCTGCAAGTCGCTTTGTGTAGCGGTTTCCAACTTAAAAATAACTGAATCGGTGTTTTGTACAAACATATCAATCACCAATTAACCAACTTATGAAAGCAAGTCAGCATTACTATTTAGACGTAGGCGTAAACCAAACTGACCATGATATTCCCATTTCATTGATTAGTTCAGAATTAACATTTTAATTGCTCGAATTGTTTGTTTAGTGACATGAAAGTTTGACTAAATTTAGACGCATAAAATAAAAGTCGAACTCACGTATCACGACACAGTAAGCTATTAATACTTAGTGCCTTGAAACTGGTATTATTACTTAATTTCAGTAGGTACACATTTAAACTTTTTACAGGATCAAATCATAATAATCATTGAACAAGTTAACTTGATATTCTATTAAGTCATTCATATCATAACAGACTTGCATTTGGAGAGATGACAAACAAAATAAATTGATTTTTTTTAAATTGTCCCGTAGTAGTAATACTTTTTCTTTTTTTCCTGCAAACCAAATATTCAGACGTTCCAGTGCACTGACGTTTCGCGTGACGTAACGCTTTCGTGCGATTTATAGTAAATTTCGCAGTCACAAGCCCCCACTCCGGAACTTTCTTGTTCTATATCTTTGCACTTTCTTAAAGATTGCCAAAGCATTTTTGGAAACTATTTTTTTATATATTCATCATGTCTATTTAATATCTTAGTCTAGTGTCTCTAGTGCTCATCTTGTTCTACTAGATTTAATAAACAAGCGTTGTCTATGACTGAGCTCTACGATTCCTACAACGTAGAATTAGCACAACTTGTTCGTCGCAGGTTCAGTTCTCAGGGGAATTATCACGCTGAAGGACACTAGAATAATTCATGAGGCTATGTACTTAGGGCCATCTGCTCTATTATCTAATGCAATTAATGGTAATTACATATTAGACATATAATTAAAACACAAAGCCGTTTTGCTGTTAATAGTTTATTAAAAATTCAGTGAAGTACTTACCTACATAAAAAACGGTATTACAATTTCTAAACTTACACGAATTACTCTATATTAACGATATTTCTCACGTAAATTCGACTGAATTACAATCGACGGATTTACATAATATATAATCTGTGGTACAACTCAAAAACTTACGTAAGTAATATCAGTTTTTTTTTAATTTATAAAAACAGGTAGAACTGTTAAATGCTACAAAAATGCTTTAAATTCAAGTAAGTAGACACCGTGCTGAGGCGATACCAGAACACAGATAGAAAAACCATTTAGAATCTAGATCAGTTGTTTCACCTTGCAGAGGACAGATGTCCGCTGCGTCGAGCTACTGTATACATTTACATAGCAATGCGTAAGCGACGTCAGCCGTGTTCGAATGTTAGTGGTAGCTCTCCTCGTGTGGTCCTCTCCTGGTCAGCAGCGGCGGTAGCAGCGGCGACGGCGCGCGACCGGCTTCTTGCACTCAGCGCCGCCGGACTGTGACCAAAATGATTATCATACAAATTTGATTTATATATTATATGGATAATTACTTTATTGCACAGTCAGCAAAAGGAACTGAACAAATAGGGTCCCACATAATATTTACAGTATGATTTAGTCAAAAGTTACAGACTACTATGTGTTGTATTTTATTTTTGTCTTTTCTAAGATTTGTTAAATCAAACAATGGAAATAAATGATTTCGTATCTTGTATCTTTGTAAGAATCTCACAAGTAAGTGATCAGTATTTATTTCGATCTCAGTGTTAATAAATTTATACTTATACTTCGTTTTAATTAGTATGTAAGTAAATTCTTTGCTATGCCCCTATACATGTTTTTAAAGAAACTGAAACTGATCTTCGGTGTTATACCTAAGGATTATTTTGTCGTAGCAGTACGTAGTAGGTAGATGTATGTACATAAGCAAAATACAACAACTAGACAAGACAAGTGTTAAGTCTCGTGACACCGGGTTGCTCCCTGCTTGCGGCGGGCTGCCTTACAGGCGAGGAACTTCCGGCGTACGTTTGATGTTTGCAATGAGGGTTAATAAAACATATAAATAGCCTATGTGTACAATCCGCCGCAGATCTGCAAAATATGTCAATAATCTAGAAACTTTTATCAATTTAACGCTGACTGTACAGTTACAGTCAGCGTTAAATTGATATAAGTGTCTAGAGCAAATTGATTTAAGCAGTACGAATCAATCACACCATTGATTCATATTTATCTAAGTTGACAGTGTTCGAAATGATCTGTGCAAACAAAGCTAGTATACTATTTAGGACGATACATTTTAAAGCTTTATAAATATGAAACTCAATGTCATCTTAGATAAATTATGAAACAATAGAAATGAGATATTTTGACAGCTTCAAACAATATGATAATTTTCGAATTATGAAGATTCTATCTGCGTACATATATCAATTAGGTTTTATGTTTTTCCGATTATTTTGACTACTCTAGACGCTTAAATCAATTTGACGCGGACTGTACCCAATGTATGTACAATGAGCGATCGTCATTTATGTCTGGTACATATTATGTACATGGATGTTTGTATGCAGGAGGGGCTGCCTATTAATGTAACGTACTGTACCTACCTACCTACATGCATTCTGATTTAAAACAAAGTAGGTACCATAAATCTTAAAGAAGCTACAAGGGGATATATTTAGGACAAAAAAATAGTTCAATTTTGTATTATGTTTGTGGTGTACTTTAAAGAGGTATATAATCTATCTATTTAAATAAATAAATAATAGTGCTTGACATATTTGAATTATCATTTTATCTTACAGAAAAATAACAAACTATTTTACTTTGTGTAGGTAAAAGCATTATATTTTGAAGACCTTAAGCTGTAGGTACGTGTAATTATAAGTAGCCTAAATTTACAATTCTCAGAATGTAGTTAGTCGGAAATAATTTTGAATTTTGATTAAATATTTCATCCGTTCGGTTAATTAGTAAACGGCTTTGATCTGGATGTAAATTGTTTACACATAGTTTGCTCCATCGCGGGCCACGGCAAACAAACAATGAATGTTAAATATAATCGGTAGTTCTGCAGAGTGGAACGTAGCGTGACTAGGAGTTAAAGCTAATTGAAGGCACTTGTCGGTGCCGCCAGACGGAATGACATTTGTATATACTTAATAATTAATAAATATTTCCGGACTAATCATCACGTAACCCCAAACCAAGCGGAGCTTGTACTATGGGTGTCAGGTAACTGATATACAAGGTGTTTCCTTTATGGTATATGGAGCCCGAAGCTGCAGGTTACCCTGTACTAGGATACCTACCCTGTAATACGAACTTTACGCGTCAGACGTTGTTAAGTTTTTACCTAGGTTAAAAGTAATTTATAAAATCGGACCAGCAGTTCCAGAGATTAGCGCGTTCAAACGAACAAGCAATCTCTTCAGCTTTTTAACATTAGTATAGATATATTATCTTTCTTCTGTACGTGTGTTAGTCATTGAAGACCAATGTTTCTTCTTTAAGCACCAATATTTTTTTGTGTTTTTGTTTTTTGTATTTTATTTTTGACGTGTCAACTTTTGTAAAACCAAACAATGGAAATAAATGATTTTGTATCTGCATCTGAACTCCTCCTAAACGGCTGGACCGATTTTAATGTAATTTTTTGTGTGTGTTTATGTGGTTCGAGAATGGTTTAGATTCACATACGGTCAACAAGGTGCGAAGCGGGGGCAGACCGCTAGTTCTATATAACAAACTAGCTGACCCCAGCAAACGTTGTTTTGCAAAAATTTTTTTCAAAATGAAAAATAGATGTTGACCGATTCTCAGACCTACTGAATATGCTTACAAAATTTCATGAGAATCGGTCAAGCCGTTTCGGAGGAGTTCGATTACGCACCCCGTGACAGAAGAATTTTATATATTAGATTATTCTTTAATATTGTATATAACCTAGCGTTGATGATTCTATGGGAATGGGTTGGCTTCAAAGAGAAGACGTGAATATGATGCTATTGATAAGGGAAGGATGAGTGTTAAAATCACAGAGGGAAATGAAGAATTGGAAGAAATTATAAGCTAACTGGTCTTTTTCCACGTGTGTGATGAGAACCTACTGTCACCAAGTAGTAATTTATAATTGGGGAGTGACATACGCCGGCTCAATCAATGCCAAGTGCGGGTCGGGCCAGCTCCGCCGCCGACGCGCTCCCAACACCGCACTCTTCCCACAAATTACTTCAATTAAAAATGTATTTGATTCCATTGACCAGTAATTGTATCAATTCAAGTTGAAGGGCAGACAGACAGACACGTCCTCTGTTAGATGTTAGATCACCGCGATAATTGGTGGTAATTTCGTTGATTTAGGCAGTGAGGTGTGAAATATTCAAGTGCGAGCCAGAATTAACAAGATTGGTTATTTGATTGAACAAATCAAATGAATCATGATAATGCCTGAGTGGCGCAGCGGACGAAGGTCTATTTATTTTTAATATATTTCATTAATGATATCATTTCTACCAAATTACAGAGTAGTCAATAACTTCTGACTTAAAATACTGTATATATTATTCTGCGACCGTATTTCATCAATTCCCTTTGTAGTTGACTGTACAAGCTATCATGCCGGGCACGATCAGGAATAGTCTAGTACATCATCTAGAATCTAGATAGTGTTTGTTTTGCATTTGTACGATAAGATCTGTCCACGAGCGTTCACGATATCAATAACGTTGACGGGCGCCATCAAACAGAATATTACGGTTTGCTTTGATTGCCTCTTTAAAACATTTTAAACATTACTCACTCCTTTAGCGGTGTCATTCGCGACAAAAATTTAAGCTCCCAAATCTTACTCATAAAGAAGGAAGCGTTTATGCAAAATCTGTATTTCAATGCGCCGTATTAGCAATAATACAAATTTTCAGGTGATTGATATAATTATGTTTAACAATTAATATTACGTACGATAATTTCCCGTAGAACTTCTGAAAAAATATCTTCCAAGTTTCTTTTGATGATCGTTTTTATCTTAATAAAAATGAGGTCATTCTAAATCAAACAATATTAAATCTAGAAGCAGCTATTTATATCATGATTTAGTGTTTTTTTTTAAATAAATATTTTTAAAGGAATGCTACAAAATTTTATAATGTTAGATGATAATAAACACTATCGGGTGAATCGATGTAGATTATAGTATATTATGCTACTGGTATATAAATACGTGCTTTAACGGTGAAAGCAAACATTGTGGGGAAACCGGCATGATATAAGTGTTTTCTTTCATTCTGAGAACTTTAAAGAATTTGAAGGACATGTGACATTCACCAACCCGCACTTGGCCAGCGTGGTGAATTAAGGCCTAATCTCTCTCGCCCAGAGAGAAGTCCCTGTGTCCCAACAGTGAGAACGTTGATAGGGTGATGATGATAATAATAGTATCAAAAGAACAAAACTTCTACAACACGAAGTTTCTGTTCCATTCTTCTTTAGAAGGTAAGCTGGTTATTTTGATTTATAATGTATAAGAATGCAGGATATATGTACAAAGTGTAGGTACTGACCGTCTGCGCGCGCTCTTTCTGCTGGTATCCGGTTCCGCACGACACGGAGCAGCGGGACCAGTCGCCCCACGGGCCCCACGCGCACGCGCCGTCTGAGGGAACAAACAACTATCAAAGTATTACATTATTATTAAGTAAACCTGGACCTTTCTCGAGAAAAGTGCAGGTTTTCTAATCGGTTGACGGTTTCAGAGCTTCTTATATTTAAGGCCATCACGGTTGACCTGGTGAAACTTAAAAGAATACAGCGAATTCTTGGAACACAACATCAACCTTATTCAATTTATTGTTACTATATGAGTGAACCATTTTAAATATCTCTCTCTCTCTCTCTCTTTCTTCCCTTAGCCTCAGCCTCCTTAGCCTTCCTTGGCCTCACTTGAAGGCTAAGATCTGCTAGGAAGACATTCCACAGCTGAAGAAAGAGAGAGAGATATTTAAAATGGTTCACTGATAAAGTAACAATAAATTGAATAAGGTTTGATTTTTCTATTGTCAGATAGGTTCAGTTCAGTTTCTTGTAATTGGACTTTGCGTTTGAAGCGAAAATTTGCCAGTGTCGAGTTAAATAAAATTATAAAGTTAAAAAGATGCTACTAAGTTGAACGCCATTTTGCGTCTCCCAACAATCAGATAGGTTCTATTAGCAGACTTGTCTTGTTAAAAAGAAAAAGAGGACAAAGAGGAGGTTATCAATTCGACGTGTATGTTTTGTATCGTTATTTTCTGTCAGCCATAGAATTCAAAATGAGACTCACTGATTTTAAAGATGACCAAAAACTTCCAATTTGAGAAAATAAGTTCGTGCAAACGTACTGAATTGGGAATAGCAGTTGATTAATAGCATCGTGAACATAAAACTGAAGGTATAAGGCCGAGCGCCGCGAGTGGGTCAAGGCGCCGGCGCGGGGCG
Organism: Gymnoscelis rufifasciata; assembly: GCA_929108375.1. Classification (NCBI taxonomy): domain Eukaryota; kingdom Metazoa; phylum Arthropoda; class Insecta; order Lepidoptera; family Geometridae; genus Gymnoscelis; species Gymnoscelis rufifasciata. The sequence goes on along the minus strand of OV815302.1, from coordinate 243,987 downwards.
GTGCCTTCGTTCCTCGTAAAACTCTACTTTCAAGATGTTCTTGCGTAAATCAAGTTGTTACTGAATCCTACAGCACGTTGCCATGGAGATAAGTACTACTAAATTCCAATTCGCCTTTTGTTGTTTCCTATAAATGTTTCCGTACAAGTTTGAAGTTGCAACGGTGTACTTTTAGCTATTTATATCAAGATTTCCAAACTCAGATTTCCCGTAGGAAGTATTTACACCCTGTCAAGTTATGGGCCACAGCATTCCTCGAGTAACATGAGCATGGCTACCAGCCCCGCCAGACGTCCTTAATCCAACTGCCCAAATATTATATTACGACTACTCTGTGCAAATATTACATTAGTTCTATTCACTTAGCATTCGGCCTTGTTCTAATCGCCTCTATGAAATATAACGCTTATGTGTCTGGTTTGTAATAACATTAATAACTGACTGTGAGGCGCACATTGTGTAGCATTTGGCAGTTGAAGGTTGCGCCTGATCAGATCGACCGTTACAGCAGTCAGTTAGCGAAATATGAGAGTATTTCGCTAACTGATTGCTGTAACGGTGTCAGTCACTCGAGTATATTTGCAGATTTTCGGTTTTCCTTCGCCACTCTAACCCCCATAACTTTAAAAACGGCACAACCGATTTTCATAAAACTTGTCTAAGAACACTCGCGCCAGACTTACCTTTCATAAAAAAACTTAATTAAAATCGCTCCATCCGTTCGGGAGCTATGATGTCCCAGACAGACACACAGACAGACACGTTAAATTTATATCATCCCTCTTTTTTGATCGGGGGTTAAAAAATAAAACGGAAGTGTCCCACTTCGATGTGTTAAAGTATTATGCTACGTCTCGCAACTCTTGTGAACTGTGTTGGGTAATGATAACTTACCATCGATGGTGTTGGCGATGGCGGCGGGGGCCGCGGGGCCTGCGGCGGCGGCGGGGGCGGAGGCGCCGCCTGCTGAATTACAAACATTCTATAACTCTACACTTAAGTATTTAGGTATTAAAATAACTGCTTTTCTCTTCAGGTACACGCGATATCCGACAGCTCATAAAGCTCAGACTTCATCTACGTAAACAATGTTCTTGAAATCACACATAAAATAGAGGAGACAGACAGAAATAACGTATTAATCCCGTAGGATTCATAAAAGCGATACTGCAAATTCACGCGAACTAATCCGGATCTCAGCATAAGAAATAAATTATCTTTTAAGACAAAACAAAAGAAGAGTGGTCATCGATAACTTAGATTAATTGTTACCTAGTTAAAAGAAGAAATATGTCGACGATAACTAGGAACCTGATAAATAAAAATGTTAGTATAAATCCTCATTTAAACATCTCTTTGGCAATTATCTTAAATATACTGCTACACAGAAATCACTCCGAACAGGTGGTAAACATTCAGATCATAAACAGTGCACCCCAGCGGGAATCGAACCGACAATAGCACCAATAGCAGTTAATAAATGTAGCGTTTATCGGAATCTTCGAACATTATAGCGCACGTACTAGGAAATCTCAATGTAACGAGCCTTCCACGAATACTCGCTAGTTTATAAATGATCTATTTAAATTAATTAAGGTGACGGCATCTACTATCTATTATTCGCATTTTCGTAACATAAAGTGTTAAATAAAATAAATACCCACATCAGAAACACCCCTGTTTACGTTCCCACTGCGGGGACACAGGGACGAGAGAGAGTGGTGATAAATTCACCACGCTGGCCAAGTGCGTGTTGGTGAATGTCACATGTCCTTCAAACTCTTTAAGGTTCTCAAAACATCTGTTTTCCTCACGATGTTTAGTATTCCCCCCGAGGCATATAGAATAATAAATTACTTCGACAGGTCTAAGACAGTACAAATTATTAGATGCGCAATAAAAACTGCGACGTTGTAAAAACAGTGATGACGTCACCGGACCCCTCGTCTCAAACGAATATCATAAGTACTTAATATAATATATTTGAACAAATGTAGACACAACACATGTGCCGTTATACAGAATGAATACCCAAATTCCGTTATTAATAGTAACAAAATGGTATGTAATTACTTAATTAGTCATCCAGTGCAGAAATAAGCAAACGAGGAATTATAGTCTGGGTAAAATTAAAATTGATTGCTTGTGGCATTCGTCTAAGTTATCAATTATGCCATATTTTCGCTGCAAAACATCTTATTCTGGCGGGAAATATAAATGCTAAGGTGAGTTTGTTTGTCTGTTTACCTCATCTCATCACGCTTCATGTACGTACTCTTAAATAGCACACAGTTAGTTGGGAGTATGCTGGAGGTCAGGGTCTGAGACAGACGTCGCTAGGTGACCAAGAGCCTTAGGACTTATAAAAATACGCATCTTACAAATATCAACTCTAACTAGCCGTTAAAAAATTTTCAAATTTAAATAAAAAATAATATTTTCCAAATTTGTGGACAGTTTACGCCCTACATCCATATTAGCAGTGAAATAACTTATAAAAGCAATTGTTATTATGTTCTTTGTAAGTAACTTATTTCATCTAGATTGAAAAGCAGGTAATTTTTTGTTAAATGATTAATGGGATTTTTGTAAGGACTTTGAGGGGCCTCAGACTTGAGGAAACAGGCTGCCTTTCCTCTGGTAAAAAAAACTATTCACGTGTGTTTTACGAGAATCGGTTTTGGAATACCGCGGGTAAAACCTAGTTCTTCATAAAACGTTCTAATAACCGCAATATTTGTAGAATTGATTCAGTAAGGCGTTGTTTACGGGACTGGTTTCTTTCCCAGTCGATTGAGGTCAGTTTTATACTTCTTCAGACGTGTGCCATTTCCCGGCCGGGATTCCGACTCTATCTGACACATGCTTACAAACATGTTATTGTTATAGTATGGAGTACGCGTTGCCATGGCGACAACATTGCGAGCACAAAGGCGACGAAAGGACACGAACTTTTGCCAATAGGGTTAAAGAACCTTGCCATCTCAGCTTTCCATATATACCTATAGGTACCTACTTTTGTGCAACAACTATCTGCTATTTTAATTATAGTTGCGTCGCCTTTTATTATCGACTTTTTAACGTCACGGCGCGGGGCCGGCGCGGGCTGGCCGTGAATTTATGTATTTTCTGCGAGATTAAACTGTTCATGTTGTGATACCCTGTAATTACGAAAAAACATTGTTTTCCATATTAATTAATGAATATGTTAAGCATGTATCTAGTTTTATTAAAATTTTAAGATATCTTGTAGAAAAAATAACTTTCTAATATATTTTCTTATTCCTATAGTTCGCTTGTCTACTATCTATCTATTCAATTAACTTATGCACTATTTTAATGATTGGTGTCCTAAAGCATCTTATTACACTAAAAATGTAATTATAATAATATGAAAGACTAAATAAACAAGAATAAATTTAGAAATGAAAAAATTAAAAGTCGTTTATAAATATAAATAGAAATGATGGGTACTCCACGCCCTTAACGGATCTAGCACGATTTTACCTGTAACCCTGTACCACAGTGAGTGCTGAGACTACACAACCTTACAACCTCTCATGTCTTGATAAAATTATTAAGCTAAAGTATGGCGTACAATCAAATATTGGTCAAGAACGAACTCATAAAAAATTAAATAAAAATGATTCAACGCCTACTTACATTTAAAACAATCGATGACCTAATTTGAGTTGCGGTGTGTTTTTTCGTATATTACTTGTAAATTAAGTATGTAGTTATAAATACTAAGTGATAGTATGAAAGTCTATGATAGTTGTAATTGGTGTAAAATTGTAAAAATATCTATTCAAGTACCATAATATAAATCTATTGTATTATTCTCACATAGGTACCTAATCATTAAAAGCGCGTTAAACGTGGTACTGTACATTTTAAACTACCTACGTTGTTGTTATTACGTAGAAAAGCAACAACGTGTGTTCCGCTCCATTAAAATCACGATAAAATAGAGACTCATTATTGATATTATGATGTAGGTGGGAGAGCGGCCTTCCCAGCTTTGATGTTTTACGAGCGGCCGCGCGATCCAACAACAGTCGCTACGGCTATGAATAACATTCAGTACATTAGCACTCGTGAAATAAAGGCCAAAGGACTTGTAAGCTTTGTGAATTGTAAACAGTTTGCAAGAAATGCCCTTTCTTAAATTTCGCAGGAGGTAAATCTTATCCCTCATGCATTTGCAAATTCTTTGTTATGTGAAATTTCCGCTGTGTTTGGGCGCAGCGGTGACGTCAGTGAGGCCCGTGTCTTTGGTTGCTATTTGAATTATTACTGCGGAAGGCTCAGGTGTAAAATGTCTTCGTAAAATGCTGTTTTACGAAGACTAGCACTTTAAGTTTAAACACAAAGAGTTGTTGTGGAAATCCAATGTGTGCCCACTATGAAAGAATGATTTGCGGGGAATATTTCAATGGCTGAAATAGTTATTCTTATGATACAAGATTATTTATTTCCATTGTTTAGTTTTACAAATCTTGAATGGTCATACCTATATGGTCATGTTCAGCCTATGTCGTCCCACTGCTGGGCAAAGGCCTCACTATTACTCTTCCACATACGATTATCTTGTTGTAAGGCAGTCGCAGTCTAATTTTTGCCAAAAGCATCTACTTCAACTCATTGATACTGGAAGTCGTGTTATTTATAATCATATTAGATTATTCCGCTTGTCGCAAGGGCTCCAGCGGACAAAGACTCAGCAGCTCAATGAGAAATTAACGCTGAAAACTAAAAAAACTGTAGATCAGTGATGTTTTTTGTCCCAACTATTTATATTGTGTTTAAGATCCGAAAATAAATCAATATATTGCCCGCGACACGCCAAGGACGGTGATGGGGTGCTCGCCCTGCACTGGGCGTACACCGACCGCAGTGGTATGATCTATAGATATTACCTCGTGGGTACGGACTACGGTCGGTGTAGGTACCTACACAGTGCCACCAAACTGGGGTAGCTATTCGTTGGGCTTACTTCCCCAGTTATTTATTTAATTGTTTGGACTTTGTGATGTTTTTTTGAAGTGAAACTTCTATAGAATCGTAGTGATTTCAAACCGGATGCAAAAAGATGAAACGGAAATGGTAAGAGAAACAAATACAATGCTTTATTTAAATTTAGTCTCAACTACGAAGTATCGCACAAAGAGGTATTGCTGTATTTTATTTATATTATTTTGTAACATAGGTACTTTATGTAATACGCTTTATTGAAGTAATATAAATAATCCGAATAATTACAGATATAATGTTTGTTTCTCTTATCATTTTAGCAGATGCGTTCATTTACCCTTTTTTTCTATTCGTTATATATCATAATTATAGTTCGTAAGTAGTAGACTCCAATCGTGCGTCGTAGCTGACACACACACACTTTTTTTTATTCTTCTTATTCTTTCGTCGATTTACTGAAGTTTCACTTCTATCGTGTGTGAATCGCACACACACCTTTTTTTTTATTGTGTAAGTAAATACATACAATAAAAAAAGGTGTGTGTGCGATTCACACACGGTAGAAGTAAAACTTCAGTAAATCGACAAAAAATGAGATGAATAAAAAAAAATACTAGTGCAAGTACTGGCGTTCCCGAAAATTGCTTAACCTTGTTTAGCGTTTAAGATTGGCTTACCTGACGTATTTCCGTTGCATCCGGTCTGAAATCACAACGATTCTAAAGAAGTTTCACTTCAAAAAATTATTCGTAATCTTAAGTTCACAGCCTAGATGAACAATATAACTAGAATTAAGTTTGTATGTAGGAACCCATGTAAGCCTTACATCAAAAAAATACTCTCTCGACTCAGCAATGTGTTAATAACCAGCAGGCCAACGCTGGTTCCTCGTCAGCTCCAATTTCTAATGTTACGGACATTTTACCAACAAATTATTAAAAAGAACGTTATAGGTACTAAAATAAACGAAACTGGTTAATAAAAAATATCTATAGATTTACTAAAAAAACATCCAGTAAGCAAACTTGTTAAACCTTATCTAAGTTGTCAACTTGATTAGGTAACAATTTTAGTTTCTATTATGGGGCTATTACTTAGATTAAAATAAACTGAAACAGGACAAACTATATACAAACATGTTTATTTCAGTTAAATTAAAAAACTGCTTGAACAAAAGATCGCAAATGGCCCAGATTTGAGAGCTATGGACTTCCTACCCCAATTATATGGTATTGTATAGACGTAGCTGCGTGGGGCCGGACGGACTATAGATAGAGACGTGACAGGGGGGCAGGTTGACGCTTGACGTGTCAGCGACGTCATAGATGTGACGTCACTATCATAACACCCCGGCCTTTTGTGTCGGTCGCTGGGTGATGCAATAGGCTCTATAGACCTACCTGACTGATACCTATTCGTTTGACGTATTATCGGAAACCACGGAAGAGCAGCGCTATGGCAGAGAACTATCTTAGCAAATGCTAGTGGTCGCCGCTTTTGTCATTTATAGTCTACATTTTCTCGCATATATTTGTAATACGCGTTTTTTTATGTAATTGCAAAATAAACGTTTTTTTTTTATCTTATTATAATTTCCCCTATTTTCGACGATCAAAGCAGGGATCACGTTAGATAAATTACACATCATAGGGTGCATTAAGCATACGTTTTTAAGTTAGGCTTCTAATGGATTTCATGAATAAAACTGATAACAAATTCAAGCAAATTAAGTTGTTTGTAATAAAAATGTTACGATAATAATGCCTGACAATGTATCTTTTATTTGAGTCAAAAAGAATTCAAATTCAATTCAAAAATCATTTATTCCAGAGGCAAACAAAATGGTGCACTTAGAACAGTCAATAAATACTTACATTAAATCATAAATATAAATCAATTAATACAAAATAATAATATCTATCTTATTATTCTTATTATAAATGACAATATATGTTACACCTATGTTTAGTATTTATACTAGTCTTTAGTGATTATGTATGTGGGTTGGTTGAAATAAAAGAGTTATTGCACTATACTGAATCTATTCATTTAACACGTTACAGGTTATTACAATTATATTATTTATTTAATCCTTATTAGGATATGTCTAAACACGGCTGAGGTTTGAAGAGTGACTGGCGAGGCTCCGCATAACTATTAAAAAGCTGAATTAACGAAACGCGTTTGCGCCGCGTACTTTTATGCTAATCTGTGTCACTACATCAATCCTCCCTTTTTTCAAAATTTTTTACAAAAAAAAATTATTTTACTTAAGTAGTACATTCAAGGTTAAAACATTACAATAAACATTACAAATTCAAAGGCTCATGCCTGCTACACAAATATGCTTACGTTTGAAAACAACATGCGATATGAGCTTGCATTCATTTATGCAGAGGTAAGTACATAGTTATTTCACAATCAAAGTTCGTTCGAATGACCAAAGTACAGTCAGCTTGTAAAATTACATACATGTTTTATTTTTTTTTTAACTTTAAAATACATTTTTAACAATGAAATCTTTTAATAAAGTTGTATAAACAATGAAATAAACTTTGTATGTTAACAAAAAAAAATATACATTTTTAAACTACACATTTTTTTACATAATTCTAATAATAAACTGAAACTGAACTGAAAAATTAATAAAATCTAATTTTGAAAAAAATATTAAATTTCGTATTACTGAGACACACGTGCAAATTCGCTAAGTTGCAAGATCGCTACATTACACTGTTAGTGCGCTCTAGTATCAGGTTACAGTTCGTGATAACGCCAAGTTCTATATATAATTGAATTATTTGCAACACATAAGAATAATGAACGGAACCTAGTTATCATTTCTAATCACTTTGCACTACATCTTGAATTTTGTAGTTATTTTCGGAAGTTCGGTCTCCAGCGGGGTTACACATATTCCAGTCACTCGGCACAAGCAGTGGGAATGAGCCAATATCTCAAATTCCAGCACTGATCCTCCGGCAAGCATGTTTCTTCCAACCGGGCAAATCCTCCGGCAAAAACGCTTCTTCCAACCGGGCAAAACCTCGAGTGAATCTGCAGGTCCAAACTCCATTTTCGTCAGGATTGAATGCACCTCAGATATAAGCTGGCTTTAAAAATATCATGCCGCTTCTATAGAAGACTGTGAACTTCGTTGTCTGGATCGCGGTTTCATTGGATGACATCACTTACTGCGCATTCCGCGTGGCGTTGCTGCGTTGGCATTTTCTGAATGTGCTTGTTTATCCATGTTGTTCTATTATAAATTCCTTCAGCCGCGTTCTTAAAATTGAGTCACTCCTACACGGATAACTTAAACACAACCCACAATATAAATCACGATAATAACGAATCACGTCGGGGCCTCCACTTTAGTATTTTAACTAGTCTTTAGTGATTATGTATGTGGGTTGGTTGAAATAAAAGAGTTATTGCACTATACTGAATCTATTCATTTAACACGTTACAGGTTATTACAATTATATTATTTATTTAATCCTTATTAGGATATGTCTAAACACGGCTGAGGTTTGAAGAGTGACTGGCGAGGCTCCGCCTTACTATGAAAAAGCTGAATTAACGAAACGCGTTTGCGCCGCGTACTTTTATGCTAATCTGTGTCACTACATATGTAACATCTAAAGAATCGGACTCTACAAATAAAGACGTTTGAGGCTGGTTCAGAACTGCGTTAGATCTAGATGTAGGTAAGAGATTTGCTCTTGAATTAAAGACTATTAGCAAAAACAGGATGCTTTCACCGATCGCTTTCATAGTAAGATGGTCGCCACGCCGTCTACAGTTTTCCCAAGAACTGAACGAAAGTTTATAATAGATGATGTTATGATCTATTTATGCTTCATCAGGGCAAACCGTCATAGGCAAACTCCCAAACTGGCAAAGTGTTTTACCAAAAGTTGTAACACTCCAACACGCTTGAGTGTGGTGCATCTGTAAGGGTCTTAGCTTAGCCCATCTTTGTTCATAAGCTCGCTATGAAATTCCCAGAGACTAGGCAGCCGTTGTTGTCAAAGGGCACACTTATTTACATACCTTAGTATCTTAAATTAACAATTAAAAAAAACCCCGATTTCAGAACTTTAGTTCCTTTAAAAGTAAAAAGTCATACTATTTCATAAAGTGCACGTGATGCACTTTCACCAGAAATATATTTGCAGATATTCGGTTTTCCTTCCCCACTATTACCGTCGTAACTTTTAAACGGGTCAACCGATTTTCATCAAACATGTCTAAGAACATGCGCGCAAAACTCACCTATAATACAAACAAAAAAAATTGAAATCGCTCGAACCGTTAGGGAGCTATGATGTCCCAAGACATACAAGACAAGACATTTTTGTCAAGGGTTAATAAAATGTGTAAGGTAGATAGCTGCGTACCTATAGCGTCCAGCAGCACCTTGCAGGTCTGCATGCAGTCCTCCGGCGTGAGGAAGTTGTTCTTGGTGCCGCGGCAGCCGCCGTAGTCGAAGGGCGCGCACATGCCCTTCTCCGGCACGAAGGCGTAGCGCCGGTACAGGCCGCGGCACGGGCCCTGCTCCGCGCGCTCCATGCAGATACCTGGACACAGCTACCACTAAACACGCGCACTGTCTGCCTGACTTAACTGGGTTACTTTTTAAAGATATATCAAGCAATAACCTAAATATTAACCCCCGTATTCATAAAACTAATTTAACTGAATTGGCTTAAACACACAGTAAGCCTATAATGTAGTGCCATCTTGGAGGTGACATTTTTTTACGCACTTTTGGCAATTTGAAATGTATTATCGATTTTTTATATTAAGCATTGTTTTTTACCTAAATATTTATTTACTTCCAAAACTTACAACTATTTTTACAGGCTTTACCTAATGCAATAGTTTGCTTATCTATTTATTTCTATTATAGCATAATTTATACATTGTTATACAGTATATACAGTATAATAACTTATACTAGTTAATTAGTTCAGGGTACAATAAAATAGATCAAGTACCTACTCGGGATATGATGTTAATAGTGCGAAGTGCATTACTGTGTTATGTTTATAAAGAATCAAATAAAATAAAACTCAACAACTTAAATATTAGACAACTAGCCCAAAGACTTGAACGTTTCGCATAAAATATATAATCAAATCGCGCATATTCTTTTTTTTTTGAGATGAAAACAGTTTGTGAAGCCCTGACTCCACTGTGATAATTAAAAGCGATACTTCGTACAGTTCGTGCCTTATCAAAGTTATCAATCACTGATCTAAGTACACTGTTAACACTCTTCATAGACTGTAGTACTACATAACACTACTCCATACGTGTGAACATTGTTAAACGTAGTGTTTTGCTTCATACATTTATGTATGACTATAAGTAGTGTGTATGAGTGTGTGTAGTATCACAGATTGTATCTAATCTGTGGTAGTATGTACCTATTCTGAATACGTACTCATGTGTAATATGTTTCAGAGCGCACGGCTTGCGAAAACAAAACAATCGCCTGTTTATTTGGAGTATAAACAGAGCCGCGTGATCCGCGAGTTTGTTCGCCTGCACTCGCAGGCGACCTTCCTCAAGCTACAAACACCTTTGTTCACTCTATATCTGATGATTTGTAGGTGATAATTGTGTGAGTGATGTGAATGGTCTAGTTATTATGCAATTATTGAAACAATATAATAATATCGTGACAATAGACTATGAGTACATAGATGATGCTTCGTTATTTTTATCTCGTGGTTTACTTTACTAACATGTGTAAGACAGGAGTGAGATGGCGATTGATAGAGGAAAATGGAAGCAAAACACGCGTTGTGACCAACACAGCCCTGTGGGGATGTTTTGGTCACAACGCGTGTGTACTGTGGGACAAGGGCAGGAGGATTATAATGGTTTACTATATTTTCAATTTTTTTTGAACTATTTAAGTTAAAAAGATATTGTTTTTAGTGAAAATTTTAATGGTTAAGTTTCATACTTTTTATATTTATTATTTATTTTATTTATTATCTATTTATTTATTGACGTACTTTAGAGCAAATAGCCTATTGCACCGGTTGGGGCATACGTCGGGGCGCAGTTTTTGCGTAGCTGGACATTGACAAAAAATGTCCAGGTTTACGTCAGTTCATATTATTAAACGTTTTTTAACCGGTATTTGAAAGGTATTGCCAGCTTAGCTTGACATTAAGTGGCCTCAGCAATACAAACTTCATACTCAATAAACACCAGGGAACTAATTGCACGCTCTCAAATCGTCATATTCGAACTTTTTATCCTCTATATTTCAACTGTTAAAAGTAGTGCATTAGACCCAATGTTATATTGCTCCTCTTCTGTATAAATTAAACTTTGTTCCATCTAGCGGGGTAACGAAGAGTAGCCTAAGGTAGGAGGGAGAAGGATAGTGGGACACAGTGGTGCGGTACGTACGCTTGGCAGTGAGCATGTCGAGCGTGCAGTCCTGGCGCTCGGTGCAGGGCCGCTGCTGCATCAGCTCGGACCGGGAGGAGCACTCCTGCTGCCGCTCAGCGGGCACCAGCAGCAGCCGGGTGCGGAACCTGCCACATGGAAATATATTCATGTTGTGTGTTTTTAGTATCTTAATAAGTGTAAGTGGTCATTGTTAACCGTTCTAATTAATTATTAAATAAATAACAAGTTTTTCCTAGGTCAAGCATTACCATCGCTATGCAACTGAAGTTCTTAATCCAGTATGATTGAGATTGTCCGGAAATATTTATTTATTTATTTTATGAATTAGTCTGGGCATAACGATACGTTTGGTAAGAGAAAACGAAAAAAAGCTGATACGTCCTGTTGAGGACTGAAACTGGGCATAAGTACGTAAATCAAACTATTTATCTACCATTGTACCTTTGGTAGAAGTAGGGCACTTTAGTAGACCGGGCCCGCTCGACGGAATGTGAGCTTAGTTTTATTAATTTTAAGTTCTCAACGATGTGAGTAGGTGTCAGTATGTCCTGGTGGGGCATTACCTGACCCCCTGGCCGCAGGAGGCGGAGCAGGGCGACCAGGAGCTCCAGTCCGTGGTGGGGCAGGCGGGGTCCGACACGTCCGCCACGTTGTCCTCCTCGCCGCACTGGGGCTCCATGCATTTCTGGTTCTCCTCTGCAAAATAAGGCCATACTCAATACCAGACTGATGATTTGCAATGTTCTAATTAGTTGGGGATTACTTCTACTGCAATGTGGTAGCGCGGGAGAGTGCAGCACCAGAGTTGAGAGTAAACAGTAAGAAAAAGAGCTTCAGGTTTATCTGGGTTTATAGTAATTAGTATCTAAGTTAATTTTGCCATGCCCTATTCACAGGGTCCTTAAATATTACCCATATATGTAATGTTTATGATTGCAATAAAGAAACCGAAACTATCTTTAACGAGTCCTAAGTACACGAGGTTACGAGGAAAGAGGTTCTTGATCTTAGAGGTTAGGTACTTGCCAGTCACGAATGCCATAGACCCTAAATGAAGGATATGTTTACTATACGCGCTGGTGGCACTATATGTCCTGAGTTTCGCGTAATATCTCCTATTATTAAAGACTTGGCATTTGATCCGCGCCTTTTCTAAAGAGCAACTTTTCCGTGGGACCAACTCTTCGAAGACGCATATTTGGTAGGATGGCTATATACCGTCCACTGTCACATTTAACTCACATTATCTTGGCCACATCCACTGTTCAATATAAGCCTCCCGCTAAGGTGTTAGGCCATAGCCCAACACGCTGGTCCAGTAGAAGCCCCCTATATATCCCTCGAGTCGTATCTCACGTATGCTCTTTACAAGAGTGCCAACGCGACATGAGTCTTCGCCTGCTCAAGTAGACAAAAGATAAATGATGTTGCGATCCTCACCGATGTGCACCAGGGGGCACTTCTTGGGCCCCATGTCGTGCGTGAAGTGTCGCCGGCGCGTGCGCACGCCGACGCCGCACGTGGCGCTGCACTCGCTCCACGGGCCCCACGCCGACACCGCGCACGCGCCCGCCGGCTCCTGCGCGCCCGCCGGCTCGGGGGCGGCGGCGCTGGCGTCTCCTCTGGTCAATACACCGACAAGTGATCGATCGACAACAAGTTAATAAATAAATAATCATCTCGGCGTTAGAATTCATCATCATTTGGCAGGACTGGATTTAACCACCATATCATAACATTATTACAATTTCCATAAAATGTGATTTGATGAGTATTGTTACAAATTTTGGTCTACGGTTTCATGACTTTATTCATTTCTTTAAACGATTGAGATTAAAATGTTTGTACGCATGTTTATTAAGTTTGGGATATTGTGAAATTGTGCGTCGCTGTTCTATATCTAACATGGCGGAGCATCCAAGGTCAATTTAGGTATACTCACTCGCATTCAGCTACGTCGGCGACGCACATCTCCTTGGAGACGAGCGTGCGCGCGCACGCGAACATGCTCGCCTTCTGCGGCATGCGGTACTCGCGCGTGCGCATGCGCAGCCCCTTGCCGCACGTCACCGAGCAGGCGGACCACGTGCCCCAGTCCGTCACTGCGCACTCCGCTGCAAACAGATAAACCACCGTTGTACGACCACAATACAAGTCAAAATTGAAATGATTACGGATTTTAACAATATTTTGATGATCTTAAATCGTGTGATGCCCCATGATTAAAAAATATTTTTAGAAAACTAGTGATAGCCGTAATAAAAGACTCAGAAAGCAGATAGATCGATCTGTGTAATCGCAAATTCCACCAGTTTTAGGCGTGATCGATCCCGTCGAAATATTGGAAAACTCAAAACTGTCATATCATGGTACGTCTTATTGTTTCGAATCTAAGTGTCAGTTTAGACCGAGACGCGACAGATGCATCGCGGCGTCTCGCTGCGCCACAGATTGCAATGTTGCAAAAAGAGTCTTCGCGCCGCCATCAACTACATACGGGACAAGCGCTTGATGTTGCAAATTTGCTCGCTCGAATCGCGCCCCTGTGCTTTCTCCCAGATTACCCCCCGCTACCATGCTGATGGTCTGTTGGAGCATGAGCAGGACTTACGTCGGTCCTGGGAGGAGTCGTCCTCGGGCAGGTCCACCATGGCCTGCAGCAGCTCCTCGGAGCAGGAGCGGGAGAGCAGGGCGGTGCGCGTGAGCGTGAGGCGCGCGAGCGGGGGCACGGCGGCGGCGCCGGGGCTGTAGAAGGGCGCGCGCGGGTCCTCGGGGTACATGGGCGTGATGCGGTACATGCGCTCGCGGGGGACCGTCTCGGCGTTCGGGGACTAAAATACAAAAGAAGTGACAAAATAGGACAAATAAAGGTTCATAGACACATCTATCATAAAAAAATTAAGAAACAATCTTCAATTTGCGAAAATTTTTTCACGTACATTCACTCATCAGTCAATTACGCCTTTTGGTGCTTGTATACAAAACATGCCGGAACTGTATCGGAACTGAAACTTGTGAAACATGCCTAGAGCTCGCATGGCTCTAGAAACTTGTCCATAAAACACAGAAGCAGTATTCTCACCATGTATGAGATGCCGCTGTCAGTACCAGCGTCGTAAGGTGTGAGGTCGATGACTTGCGACTCCACCCAGCTGCAGTCCTTGCGGCACAGCTCTAGCCCACTCACTCCCACCACCCAGTCGGGGGACGGACCTGGAAGTATACCACATATTTACTGTTTCCGGAACCTCTGACTTAACTCGTTAATCCCCAAGCGGTAGCCGGTTACCGCTTACCTGACCTTATTACCTGAAGTAAGGGTCAAGGAGTTAATGATCAGAATTATTTTCCAAGCTTGGTAAAATAAACTCTTCATTTGAAAGACTGTAATAATAAGCCTTGCATTGCAACTAACAAATGCACCTATCGCGTAAGCGAAACTCTGACAAAAATGACAGGCAATATACTGCACTTTCGTGTGCTATTAAGACAATGACTTAGATGTTGTGTTTGATAACACACCGAACTCAGACCGGGGAAAGCAGGTGTCGCTCGTGGTCCACCGTGAAGGTCGCGATGGTGATGTAATTGACGCGCGGAGTCTAATTCCACCAGCATCCTAGTGGAATTAGACTCCGCGCGTCAATTAGAACACCATCACGACCTTCACGGTGGACCGCTAGCGACCACCGTGAATCAGAGATGTTTAGTGGAGACACTCACCGAACATGGAGGCCAGGGACAGCTGGTGTCGCTCGCGGTCCACCGTGAAGGCGGCCGTGGTGTTGGAGTTGACACGTGGGTACCAGAGCCCGGGCGCCTTCACAACGCCGCGCACGAAGCCCTTTTGCTGGGCCAGCTCACGCTCTAGTAGACCTACGGATCCCCATTCAGCTAGCGACCTGGGAAGATAGTCACACATCAATTATTTTCAGCAATTAGTTTTTATAACGCATATTCGTCTCATCAATAATATTGCTAGTCAAACTTCTAAAGGACACTAAGATTGTAGTACACAGGAAAAGGGAGCGTACACCAAACTTTTGCTGTGCGAATGATATGAACCGCTTAGTGCGAGTTGATGGCACAACACCATAGTATTTCACATTAAAACAATATGTACCTTGTTTTATACGGTTTAAGGGTATGAAATGGCACATAGGTACCTGAAGCCGTCAGTGGCGATGGTTCCCTCGCCCCAGAAGGAGAAGTTCTTTCGGTGGGTGGCGCCGATGACGTCAGAGAAGTGGGTCAGCCAGAGCGCACGCGTCGGGAAGTCTTTAGGGTGGGTGGCGGCAGACCACAGGCCTTCGAACACCAGCTGAAATCACATGTCACTGCCATTACCAATTAGCATCACTTAACAAAGACGGACTTCAATCTAACAACAATAGTAAGAAAATAAGCTTAGCTCCGGGTTAGGTTTGAATGGACTCAGCGACTGCTACAGTATGTAAACATGGTATTCATTAATTATGGACAATAAATTGGAACTTACTTAGGTACATAGAGGGGTACCTCTATGTACCGTGTACATAGAGTACCGTGTGTATGTCGTTGATTTTGGATGCGTTCTAGTAGGTATACTAGAACGCATCCAAAATCAACGAAAATACCGGTGTCATTTTAAGCCAGTAAACTAAATACCTGGTACTTGGCGTCGTCGCATGCGCAGCAATCAGGCGCGTTGAGCGACGTGTCCTCGCAGATGCGCCGCGTCAGTTGCCCGTCCTCCGAGAACCAGCGCGACGCATTCTCCATCACCATGGCCCTGGAAGTGTTGGAGATTGCTTTTAGATTAGACCTGCGCAAACCTTATATGTAATGCAGAACGAAAGCGAGCCTGTAGTAGGTAGGTATTGATCGCAATATCAAACAGTAGTTACTAAAATGCCATAAAACCCTGTAATAGAAGAGCAAATTACTTGAGCAGCACACAGCCCGAGCCCGGCGGCGGAGCCTTCCACATGACCTGCACCTCGGTCTTGGGCAGGTCGTCGGCCTCGCGCACGGCGTTGGGGCAGTCCTCGTAGAAGGCGCTGAGCGTGTCGGCGAACAGCTGGAACTGGCCCAGCCGGGCGCGCGCGCCGGCCGCCCGCGGGCCCTGCGGCGCCAGGGAGATGCCGAACCGCGTGAACTGCTGGACGACGTCGTGTGTGCGGGAACCCACCAGCGTCACTGAACATTATTAAAATCTTGTGTCATCACATCATAGAAAAGGCTCAGAGTCAAAGAGGATAATGCTCGGAGTTTCTCGGGCATGCAGTAGGTAATACGCGGATCGCGAACATAGCTAAACGGATTACCTTATAAGTGTGACAATAACGCGTTGAACAGACGGTCGTTAAAACGAAAAGTTTTCTTAACAAACGCAGCAATAAAAGATTTACCATATAAATTATGTGTTAACTTTATAATGCTTTTTACAGTGGCAAGGACTATTTAGAATTTAAATCTTGACTATGTAAATTACTTAATTGACATTGTATAATTTTAATTGAACTCAATTACGGCTACTCATCATAGCCGTAATTGACATTTAATTGACTTTTTGTATTTTATTATATTGTACAAAATTTTTGAATGCTTATGTTTTCTGGTACATATACCTCGGCAAACAAATAAGCTTTGATGGTTCAAACAATTACCAGGAAGTAGAACGCAGGGCACAGATAACATGGAACAAATACTGGAGCCTAAAAGAAATATTTAAGAGCAAAATGCCTATTACATTGAAAACCAAAACGATGAACTCCTGCCTCATACCATGTCTGACTTATGCTTGCCAGACATGGAAATTCAACAAAAATGTTAAAGATAAGATTATAACGTGCCAACGTGGGATGGAGAGAAGTATGTTAGGTATCAAAAAAATACAAAAACTAAGACATACCGAAATTAGAAATACAACAAAAGCAAAAGACGGTCTGACACAAGCTCTATCACTGAAATGGAAGTGGGCCGGTCACGTAGCGCGCATCAAAGACCAGAGATGGACCAAAAGCGTCACAGAGTGGAAAGGTCCGGCAGGTAAAAGAAAAAGAGGAAGACCTCGCAAAAGATGGGAAGACGAAATTATTCATACGGCTGGATCAAATTGGATGCAAACTGCAAACTCAAGAGAGGATTGGCAAAACTTGGAGGAGGCCTTTACCTGCAATAGGGTTCTCGAAGATTAATTTCTACAAAAAATTGTAATAATAATTTTTAAATCTAACAAACCTTGTACTAGAAATAAGTTTAAGAGAAATACAGGCTTTTTTATTTTTATTTTTTTTTATTATTTATTTATTATGTTTTCTGGTGAAGTATGTAAACCTAATTTATATTTGAATATCTTGTATAACAAAATGGACAGATGGGTCGGTCAAAGCTGCCTGTACATTGTGGATGTAAATAGCTTTCAAGCGCAATAATTCGAAAAGTGATAATTAGTTATTTAACATACCGTCATACAAGCTGCTTTCCAAGAATGATTTGTGCTTGTAGATTTGTACATGTACTACATACCTACTTAATGCTTATCACTCCATTTTAATGAAACTCGTTATCAACTTTATTAGGTCGGTGCTGTTGTAGAAAACATATTTTAGTTTACATATGCATATAAACATCATCATCTCCTGACATTATCCCACATTACATGGGGTCAACACACCATGTGTTTTGCTTCCATTTCCCTTTAGCACAAAACTTATAGTAGGTAAGTTACCAACTATTTAACTTGTCAAAAAAAAACACAAATTTTTCCATAAGGAATCATTCCATTTTGAGATCTTAGATCTTGGTCTCATACGAAACCTTTTCTAATATCTTCATCATAACGAAACAGTTTAATATTTTAGGGCAATTTATATTGAATAGGGGCATTCATATTGAAGCACCCATTGCGTATCCATAAATCCACACACAAATGGTTGAAAATTTTCTTACTGCGGCACCTATTGATTCGTGTCTAAAATAATCGTGGACGAGTTACGCGATGTTCCTATCTACGAGTACGTTCGCCAAACGTTAGCAGTTTGTATAGCAAAACGTATTTTGTATAGCATAGCTCTTCATGCTGTAAAATGCATCCGGGTCATATCTTTTAAGAACATCTTTTAAACAACATGATTGCTAATAAAAGCTTTGAGCTTTGAAGATTTGTGTAGCGTATGACGTAATTTAAGTCACGCCCACGCCAAACATCGTCTTAGCCCGAATACTTCGCGTCGCAACAATGTACTCGGCCACACACACGACACGAATATTCGTAGGCCGCTGATGCAGCCGCACCTTAATCTAAAATCAACTTTTGTCGTTAGACACCAATATGGAGGGCAAACGTGAAAATGCTGTAGCTCTTACCGACATATCTCTGGTTGGGCGCGTACCGCTCGACGTCGCCGTTGACGAGCAGGCGGTAGTAGTTGTCCCCGGGCGCCTTGCCCGCGGCGGGCGCTCCGCCCTCGCGCGACGGCTCCAGCCCGCAGCCCCGCGCGCCCCCCACTGAGAGGCACGCTAGCGCCGCCCAGACTACCCACATCTCTATAAAGATTCTGTAAACGACACAACTCTTATGTTAAATACTAAGCTTCCTTCGTCGTCATTTATATGCAAAACTATGTATTTAGAGCCGCTTGTTGTTATGCTATCTTTATGCACAAATATAAAATTAAATCCCTGTTGAAACAAGTATGGTTTAGGTTTGAGTTGCGCGCTACAGGGTTAAGGGGTACTCGACTACTTTAAAGCGATCTTTAACCACAAGTACCTACTTGTCATTTAAATTTTAAGGTTGACTGTTGATCCATGTTCTCTCTGTTATTACATAAAGAGTAAACGTCTGAACCGATTTATCCAATTCGTATTGCGGGATTTGCTACAGTCAGACAAACGATCGTAACAAACCAATACAATTTGGAAAGCAAAAGCGTAATTATACTGCTATACGAGATTAAAAAAATAGGACAAACTGTGAATTTCTAAAACTGATTTTACCTTTTTATAATTGCGAAATATTATTAAATTACTTCTATTCTTTTTCTAGCATACGATACTGCCTACGTAAGAAGTTGCAACACAAATACTTACCGAAATCCGTATCAAACGCACAAAACACAAATCCAATTAAAACAAAGATTTCAACTAAGTAACGTTTCTAGAAACAAGTGAACTCACCAGCGAAACTGGGCGAGTGGTATCGCGAATGGCGATAAGAGGTCAGGAGTCAGCGGCGCGGTGCCTCCGACTACAGATATCACAGGGTGTCCCGCCGTGCCGCCGCCGCCGCCGCGCCGACACCAGATAAACGTGCTAACTGCGATTATTACAGTACCTCATACTGGCCGTCCTCCCGCGCCGACGACACTCCAATAACGCGCTAACACTAAACTGATGCAATGAGGTCATTATGTCCTGGGGAGTAATGTGGGATGTGGGTATGGACCAAGAATGCTGTGGTTCATACTTTTTTATGCGTCACTTACACGCCACACACACGCCTACCTATTATATACTTAAAGCCTAATTGCGTTATGTCTAAATTTCTGCTTTACAAAATTATCTGTAACTTACCTTCCTGATGTACCCAGAATATCAAATAAAAAAAATAAAGAGTATTCGTAATATCAAATTTTCAAATACTTAACCCCAAAGGCAGGTACTTTTCAATTGAACAGTACAAACATTTCGGCGAAGAATCACTACAAAGTAAAGTAAGCCAAGAGCTATACTAACCCGTTATATGGGATATTTTTATTTCGGGCATTTTATCATAAATTATTACGTTTCGGGGAAGAGCTGTAAAACATGAGCTCAATACTATTCCGAGATAGTGCGGTCATCTGAATTATGTTGAAACAGCATGCGGTAGGAAGAGATATAACTATAGACAGGAAGGAACTTTTAGCGAGCGCTATTCCATTAAAATGAAGACGCCAGATTACAACATTAACCACATCCGATTAAAATAGAGTAAACTAAAGAAAGTTGTTAAGAAAGTGGTTTGTGTAAAAATAGTTATTACAAGATATCTTAATATTTGAATGACTAGGAGTGCATGGGACGTCCCGTGAACTCTAGTCATTCAACTAGTTTTAATTCAAGGAATGACCAAAAAAAGCGGAGGGAATGATTATTGATATAGATGACAAATCCACATACCTAATCTTTGATAATTTACGGAAAAAACTGAATCAATCAAACTAGGTACTCGTCAACGCCGAAAATGATCAGCCATTACAAATACGCAACAAACTATGTTGCAGGATAACTGTAATTCAATCCTATTGGGTAATACATATCAGCCAATGAAAGCTCAATGCTCCGTTTAAACAAAAGTAATAAATAGAATAGAAAATACTTTACTACACATAAACAACACAATAAGAAATTAAAACTAAACCTAGAATGCGTAATGGGCGGTCTTATTGCTAAAAGCAATTTCTTTTTTACAACCGTGGATGGAGAGAAAAAATGACATGTGTTGTGTAATAATTCTGATTGATACTAGTTTCCGTGGACAGGTGCTGACAGCTAACATTATTGATGGTCGAGATCAAGATAATGCGGTTTGCAGACGAAGAACAAGAGCAAAATGTGTTAAACTTTAGCTCGCATAAAAGAGACCGTTGTATGGATTACAAGATAACAAGCATTAGGACATCACTAAGATATGCGAGGCTAAGACAGCAGTAAATGGACGAGCCCGGCGAATGGGCCGATTGGTCCGGGAAGAGAGTCGCCCGCTTCCGGCGCGCGCGCGGGCCCACGCGCCGCTCGTTAGCCGCTTCCCGCCGACCAACATACTTCTCTATGTAATTATTACTGACGCACTGCGACGTTTGAAATCAGGACGTTACGAATTAAACGGCCCTTTGTAATATTCTTGAAGCAGTAACACTTGCCCATAGCCAAATAAGTCCACAGCAAATATAGTCGAAGTTAACCCTTATTATTTTATGCACCAGAAAGATACCTATAATATAATATATCGAATTCAATATTATAATCTAAAATCCGTAAAACTTTTTAGGTTTTTTCGATATCAATTAATGTTATTATTTAGACTTATAACGGGATATTTACCATGATTGATTGTTTGTTTTCGAGTTTCCCGATATTTCGGCACAGTTACATGCGCCATGATCACGGTTAAACTGAAGCTGCAGCAATTGGAGTAACAGTTTTATTGGCAGACAAATCGATCTACCCTCTTTCTCACTCTTTTATTACGAGTCGATGCTTCACTAGGGTTGGGACAAGTTTCACACCCCACTAACACACTATCGCGACACACAAAACTGACGGTGTCCGTTTGGACCTTAGTTGCAGGCTTTTTTCCACTATTACACATCCTCACAACAGGGTTCCAGGTTCCAGATAATTGAAAACCATCTTCTCGGTTGAAATTCCTGTGTTTGGTAATCTCAATAGCCTCCTGTACCAATCTAGGTATATAGTGTTTTTCTACTGAGATTACTTGTGGTTTGTGTAGCTCAATCCAATGGTTAGGGCCCGCCTCTAAAATGTGTTCCGCTATAGCCGATTTATGGATATCCACATTCTTTATAGCCCTTATGTGTTCCTTTATTCGGCAGGCTATGGTCCTTTTTGTTTGACTTATGTAAGACTTGCCACAACTACAATCGATCTTATACACTCCCGGTGTTTCAAGGGGTAATCTATCCTTAGGCGAGCGCAGGTAATGTGAGATCTTTTGTAAAGGAGTAAAGATGGTTTTTATCGAGGATTTTTGCAGAACCTTTGCAACTTTATCCGTTACTCCTTTTATATCCCGTTATAAGTCTAAATAATATTGATAACCATGATAGTTTCAAAAGTTCAATTAATGTTGTCTATAATTGTTCAACAATCGGCCTTAGTGGCAATTCTAGTTCGTGTCTATGATTAAAACGCAAGTAAACTGCCTTCCTAAAACTTCAAAAATAGCTCCTCACGCAACATGCTAACGTTTGAAATAATGGGATTTTTAATTATTGCAACCATTAAATGGACCGTCCTTAAAGGTTTGAAACACCATAATATAGACCCTAACCCGCCTTACTGGCCCGCGGGATCATATCATTCAAACTAGAATACAAGTGAATTTCTTCAAACCGTATTTTTAGACTATTTGCAAGGAAGTTTTACGAAAAAAATACGGTTTGCTCGATTGACTTGCACGCGAGCACAAGGTATTACAAACAACAGACATTTAAATGTTTCTAATGTTTAGCGAATATTTTTTGATTACTTTAAATACATTTTAAATAATTGTATTCTTTAAGATTAATAAATAATAAAGTTAATTACTTACACTGTATCTTAGAATAAATCCTCTAGGAAAATGAAAACCTCAGTCGCACCAGGCTGGTTGTACTTATTAGAAAGCTTATAGCTGGAGGGAAGAGCCCTCTTGTCTCATCTCATTACAAGATTACAAATTATTAAATATAATAAACTCATTACAAAAAAGAAGAAGAAGAAGTCTGTGTACATACAATTATTTTCAAATTATTATTATAAATATACATAAACTGATAGATACGTGCAAAATTTCCGACCATTATATTTCCTCACATGTAATTTACTTGTGACCAAGTTTTCACAGTGCTAATTTAGAGATAAGCAGAGAAATAGTGAAAAGTTGTGACACGAAGCCCACCTTGTCTTTGGAAGCCAGCGAGTTACCAACCATACCACCAGGCGATAAATTTCTTTCAAGAGATTACATTGACGTCTAATGTGCTATTGAACGTCCACTAAAGTGTGTGTGTGTAGTAAGTATCGAAACAAATATCTATACTAAAAAATGAAATATTGGAGAAAACGAACACTTTAGCTTTAGAGCAAAAAGAAATTAAAAAAATGTTCATTGCATCAAACAAAATAATAGACGAACTTCGTGAGGAAAACGCTATCTTAAAAAAAGAAATAGTAGAAATTAAAAATAATGTAAATTTAAAAGAAAACAATAAAGAATTATTGGAAACAAGGCCAATGCCTAAATATCTTGAAAAAGAAGATAATCGTAAAACTGTAATACTTTACGGCTTACACGAAACTAATAATGAAAACGATCAGAGCCTCTCCAACAGAATTATTCATTTAATGCACGACATTTTAAAAATAAACATTGCTAGTAACATAGACGATGTAAGACGAATTGGAAATAGAGGTCATAAAAGACCTATCATCGTTGAATTACTGAGTAAAAATGTTACCAAATATATTTTAGAGAACCGCCGCTTCTTCAAAAACACAGGTCTAGCCATTTCGGAGCTACTAAGCCCAGAATCACTTAAAATTAGGAAGCAAATGATCGGAAAGCTTATTGAAGCTCGCAAAAACGGACTACGAGCAAATTTAATAGGAGCAAAACTATTTATCAATGGTGAAAAGTTTGAACAAAATGAGGTTACAAGCATAAATGAAAAACCTAGCAAGTTGATCATTAATGAATCTAACATTAATAAACAAGTTAAATACACCACCCAACCCATAGTTCCAAATAATTCACAATCCCTACAGAAAACGTTTTTTCGATTCTAACTTTACCATCCTTTTCCAAAATATGCAAAGTCTACGTAATAAAAAATACATTTTAGAAGAGGCAATGGAAAAAGAGAGTCATATACAAATCTTATGTCTTTCAGAAACATGGATTAGTACAACAAAAAAAGAATTACTACACGTTAACGGTTATGAACTGGCATCCTCATTTTGTAGATCAAATATGGAAGGCGGCGGAGTTTGCATACTTGTCCGAAACACAATAGAATTTGAAGAACTTAAAGATGTGACTTCTCTTTCTATAGAGAGTATTTTCGAAATAAGTGCGGTTCACTTAACAAAACCTGATATAATCATAATAAATTTATACTGGCCAAATAATAAAAGAATGCCCGATACGTTTTATGATGCCCTAAAAGCACTATTACATATATTGCGCTTGAAATACGATAAAAAAAATATTATTATTGGTGGTGACTTTAACGTTAACATATTTGATTGTAACGCATCATTAAGACTATTAGACCTTATGAGCAGCTTTAACTTCCATCAGCGCGTAAAAGAACCCACAAGAATAGCGGCACACAAAAATACTGGTTTATGTAAATACTCTTGCATAGACCTAATATTTACGAACTTTCAAAATAAAGATAGTAAATACTACACGAAAGAATACGGCTTCAGCGATCATAAAGGCGCGTGTTAGATTATTGTCATATATTTCTTGAAATTAATGGGGGTTTCATATGACAAGACACACAAAATATTTTAAAATTATGTATATGCTCTGATTAAATAACGAATATAACAATTAACCTTGATTTGGATGAGTTTAGAAAACATTAAGTTGATAAAGAGGTTATGTTTTTGTTTTGATTCACAAATAATATGTTTTAGTACGTAAAACTTAACGTATTTTACGAAACTACATGTGTATAGTGATAATAAGAAATATTTTAATGATATTTTGTAAAGAAAACTACTTATAACAACGTTTTTTAAAAAAAACACCTTTTTGCTAAAAACACGTTCCTTGCTATAAAAGAGCGACCGCTCGGGTCGTTATTTCACTTTTTGAATAGCTGTCGACCAGAGCGGAGCTCCTGCTACTAGTGCCAGTGAACTAAAGCTAAGTGGTTTTAATTATAGTTACGGTAGAAATTATTTTTAATTTGTCAAAATATATTTGCTTTTGTTAAACTATTTAATTGTAAGAAAAATTGTAATAACTGATGAAACTGTGTTGTTCTATTCGCTTCTCAACTCAGTAAAAAAAAATTGAAGCGAACTGTCGAGACAATGTTATTTCCTTGATATTCTTGTTCAAGCAATTTAGTTTTATTAATTTTCAGTTGACCTGTCCAAGTAGATTATGTGTTTAGAAGGAAATAAACGTTTTGACTTTGACTTTGACTTTAATTATTTTGGAATACCTTTATAATATATATGTAGGTAGTATTTTTTAAACTCCAATTAATAGGAAAAATCTATTATCAGAAGTGGGATTCGAGCTATTGCTATTATTAACACCTTTTCGCATTTCAGATACGACTCGTACGACGTTCCATGTAAAATGGACCCAGCGGTCTTGGAGGGCTTGCAGAAGGCCATTCGAGATGCGGTGACTGATCGACATCGGGGCGATGACGTGGTGTTGCCGCGGTGTAGCCGCCTTTCCCGATCCCGATAAGAACAACAATCGTGCAGAGGGCTGGTGCAACTGTAGCAGCTCTTATCGCCGAGGATCTGAGATTGAGTAGCATCACTACGGTCGCTAAAGCCGGTAAGGTCCTAAAGGGCTCTGCTTTAATCTGGTATGAACCCTGGGACACTGAGATGCTGCTGATTCATACAGTGAATACGTTAAGGAAAAGTAAAGACTTTAAAAATAATAATAATATAGGATCTTTTTGAGGAACAAATAGTCGAGCTTGTTTGTGGAAGTATAACTGATGTATCCATTCCAATGGCGTCTCGTAACAGCCGTTACGTCCACTGCAGAACTACCTTATTATTCACGACTTGCGTCAAATCTGCTTAGTAAATGCCCAAAAGTATTTTTAGGTTATTCTGAGAAAATATGCTTTCTTTGCAACAGACTGTGCCATATTCGAGCTATCAAAAACAATAATAAGAAAATGATGCCACAACCAGATCCGAAACCAAGTACCTATAGTTAGTCACCATGTGCTTATTGTAAAAAGAAGGGACACTTTGATGAAGTTTGTTTTTTTTTATACGGCGAAAAATTCCCATTTTTATTTCTAGTTACAAAAAGTCTCGTTAACCACAGGAGAGTTGAATAGTTAGTTGTTTCACAAAAATCAGAGAATTGCAGTTAACCCAGTAGTTGTGAAAGGTTTAAAAACAAATTTGACGACCTCTGTGGCTCGGTGGACGAAGGTCCGCCTGGGGCGCAAGAGGTTGGGGTTCGAATTCAGCCGGGAGACCAGATTTTGTACGATCTACTTGTTTCTGGTTTGGGGTTTGGGTTTGGTTGTTTTCTAAGTATCATAAATATGTATCTAACACCCATATTACAAGCTCTGCTTTAGTTTGGGGTTGCAATGCTGTGGTGGGTAGTAGTAGTCCGGAATTTTTTTTTAAATTATTAAATAATCTGTCGCTATATTTAAACTATGCAATTAAATTCCCATTTTTAGTTATGCAGCACTAACTTCATAGTAAGAACTACACATATTTGCTAACTTGACTATTCCTGTACAAAATAACGATACATGTTGGGAATTTAAGTTTAAGGATTAAAGTATTTAGAATAGACCCTAGACAAACTTTGTTCTGCAGATATTAACCATTACAGATAAAACAAAAGATAAGAAATCATTTATTTGCAACTAAGATAAATTAAATTAACATTTAGTTATACCATAGCTTAAAAAAAGTATGGATAAACAAACCATTTGTCTTTAGCACTGCAAAATGAACTTTACTCTGAATAAGCGGGAAGTACAAAGTACCTACATCCACGCTCGTCTTCTGTAGGAACCATTTCTGTGACGTGTGTTTCTAATTACTGCCAAGCCTACTTATTTGGTATAAATTTTACCATTCTAACAGATTGTAATAAAGTCAATGATGACGAAATAGGATATCACACCTCGAGTAGCCCTATGGTGGACGTTTTTACTGGAATTTCAGTTTGACGTAGTAGGTAAAAAAAAAAAAAAAAAAAAAAAAAAAAAGAGGAGGATTTTTATTAAACATTTAGATTTCTTGATCCGTAACCCAGTTAAATTACCCTGTATTAACGTTATCGAAGAATCTGACAACAATAATGTCCCACATAAAAAAAAAAAGGGACAATCAATACATTATATCAAAAACTTGTCTAAATTACATAAATGAGCCAAATTCTGTAGCAAAATTATTCGTTCCTAAGGGATGTTCTGCAAGCACTTTCTCCTTCGTCTGGGTGGGTAATGTGTACGATAAATAATATCTATATACATATGTATGTCTATTGTATTGGGTATATCAGATTTTCTGGTGCCCGTGGCACGGGCTGGGAGCTTACCAAGGGGCTAGATAGTTGTGTGGATTGTCCGGAAATATTTATTTATGGGTTATGTTTATTACGTCTTTTCACGACGAAAATTGTCACATAGGATCATGGAAAAATTTGATAGCATTTTTGGGTCCCAAGATTTAAAAAAAAAATGTATTTTTCATTGTTTGTCTTGAACAACTAGCAAAACTTATTTCGGGCCAAACAAGCACCTCATAGAAAGAGAGATCTATTCCATTCCACACATTGCATCTTGATTGTGCAGGGCCATGTAGTTACAATTACCTTTATTATTATTAATTATACGATTTACGAAATTCTGCATATTAAAAACCTCTAAAAACATTAAAGGGTCAAGAACTTTTGGGTATTTTACGTGAAACAATTGCCTTGTTAGGAATTACCAGCCTCTTAGTAACCATTACTAAGAGCCTGTATCTAAAATCGTTTAGAGATACACAAAAGCATCACCCTACCGGTAGCCCCCGAACGACCATGCAGAGCAATATGTTGCTACCGTTACTAATATGCTTACACCTTCAATTAATGACACATCAGATAGGCCGAACGGTTTATGGAAATTAAAACAAACTATTTTTCAACTACAATAAAAAAGTAACGGATTTAATCATACAAGGTTATTAATAGGCAGAGTAGGAATTATACCAACATACGGGCCATTAATAAAGGTAAATTATGAAATTTTGGACGACTTGCCAATTTATAGAATAAATTTCTTTTTATTTATTAGTGTTGCCGAAGCTAAAGAGAAACTACGAAGTGAATGGTTTGATTAAACCGTGTTAGATTATTTTTTTGGGCAATGACTAGTCGTTAATAAATATCGTATCGTATGATATAAAGTTAATTTCAGAAATACGTAATGACGTATGATTATGTAAGTACATAAATATTGTTAGTGAACGTTATAGATAGACTTTTTATTTATTTCACCAAACTAGTTGTATTTTTTTTATATCATATTAATTATAGATAATTATTTATGCTTTTATTAACTTGATTAAACTAAGTATCTTGTAAACATTATGTCAATTCAATTATAAGGATTACTGTGTTAAAATTGATTGTTTGTCAATAAGTTATGCTTATGATCCAAGATTATGAACTTTCTTTTAGATTTCATTTATTAAAATGTACATTAAAAATATTAATCTAGAGCATACACGTAAGTGGGGGGAGATACCACTGGTCGGTTCTTTATCTGATGTGGACCTAAATGTCTACAGCGGTGGGTGACAGGGTAACATGACAAGGTAAAGAATCATTTACTGCTGATCTTTGTCCTGATACTTCACTGAAACTCACGTGCAGCAGGTGACAGGTGTTGTATGCGAAGGCCAGAGAGAGACTGTTGTTTACAACAGGAGGAACTGCTGATCTTTGTCCTGATACTTCACTGATACTCACGTGCAGCAGGTGATAGGTGTTGTATACGAAGGCCAGAGAGACTGTTGTTTACAACAGGAGAAAGTACTTCGAGAGCGAAGTACTGGTCAGTTTGGCCGTGTTAGATTATTGTCATATATTTCTTGAAATTAATGGGGGTTTCATATGACAAGACACACAAAATATTTTAAAATTATGTATATGCTCTGATTAAATAACGAATATAACAATTAACCTTGATTTGGATGAGTTTAGAAAACATTAAGTTGATAAAGAGGTTATGTTTTTGTTTTGATTCACAAATAATATGTTTTAGTACGTAAAACTTAACGTATTTTACGAAACTACATGTGTATAGTGATAATAAGAAATATTTTAATGATATTTTGTAAAGAAAACTACTTATAACAACGTTTTTTAAAAAAAACACCTTTTTGCTAAAAACACGTTCCTTGCTATAAAAGAGCGACCGCTCGGGTCGTTATTTCACTTTTTGAATAGCTGTCGACCAGAGCGGAGCTCCTGCTACTAGTGCCAGTGAACTAAAGCTAAGTGGTTTTAATTATAGTTACGGTAGAAATTATTTTTAATTTGTCAAAATATATTTGCTTTTGTTAAACTATTTAATTGTAAGAAAAATTGTAATAACTGATGAAACTGTGTTGTTCTATTCGCTTCTCAACTCAGTAAAAAAAAATTGAAGCGAACTGTCGAGACAATGTTATTTCCTTGATATTCTTGTTCAAGCAATTTAGTTTTATTAATTTTCAGTTGACCTGTCCAAGTAGATTATGTGTTTAGAAGGAAATAAACGTTTTGACTTTGACTTTGACTTTAATTATTTTGGAATACCTTTATAATATATATGTAGGTAGTATTTTTTAAACTCCAATTAATAGGAAAAATCTATTACGCGCATATCTCATTCCCAGAAATAAAACACATTCCAAGAACAGTTTGGTATAAAGAAAAACGACTTTTTAATACAGAAAATATTACTAAGTTTGCTTTTGAACTGCAAAAAATTGATTTTACCTGTATACTAAAATATGACAAGAATGTAAATGATAACTACAATTCTTTTATTAATACGATAACTACTATATTAAATTCATGTATACCTAAAAAAATTGTAAAGATTAAAGAAAACAATAAAAAAACATGGCTTACCACAGGAATAAAAAAATCCTGTAAACATAAAAGATCACTAAAAGTATTAACAAATGAAACAAAAAACCCGATCTTAACAAAAATATACAAAAACTATACAAAAGTTCTAAAGAAAACAATACTAACATCAAGAAAACTACAGAACATTAATAAAATAAAAAAATCTGATAATATAGTTAAGGCCATGTGGAGAGTTGTAAAAGAGGAAACAAATAAACGACCTTCCAGAAACAAAAATAATATAAAAATTAAATTAAATAATAATATTATTGAAGATCCAAGCAATATAGTTAACATTTTTAACGATCACTTTTGTGGTGTTGGAGGTGGACTTATTAAAAACAAACAAATGGGACTACCAGTTATAACACCAACAGAACAATCTATGTATCTTCAACCAATCACTCTGAAAGAAACCCTAAAAATTATAAAAAATCTTAAAAATAAACGTAGTTTTGGATACGATGACCTGCCACCTTCATTGATCAAGCAATACGGAGAACAACTAGCTCCACCATTAACATTCCTTATCAACCAATCATTTACTGAAGGCGTTGTTCCTGATAAGTTAAAAATATCGGTCATAAAACCTCTTCATAAGAAATCTGACAAATGTAACCCCAACAACTACCGTCCAATATCACTTTTACCAACCTTCTCAAAAATTTTAGAAAGTGCTATGTCAACACGCCTCTATTCATTTTGTGAAAAATATAAAATAATAAATGAATCGCAAAACGGCTTCAGGAAAAACAAATCTACCTCTCTAGCGATTTATAATTTTGTAAATGAAATCCTTAACATTATAAATAATAAAGATTACGCAATAGGCATCCTATTAGATTTAAGTAAGGCTTACGATAGAGTCACTTATGATATACTCTTGAAAAAACTATATGGTATTGGAGTTAGAGGCCTAGTCCACAAATGGTTTATCTCGTACCTCCAAGACAGAACACAATACGTTGAAATAGACCACAATAATCATCACACAGGCCATATTAATACTATAAAATCCCGACAAGTAAAAGTAAACAGATCAATACCTCAAGGAAGCGTTTTGGGTTGCATTCTTTTTCTAATTTATATTAACGATCTCCCTAAAATTATCAATGACCACTGTATCCTTTTTGCCGATGATATTTCCATAGTTCTACCGCACAAATCATTATCTAAACTAGACGAAAATCTAAAAATAACTTTCAAAAAAATTATAAACTGGTTGGAAATGCATAACTTGCAACTAAATTTACAGAAAACCAAGATTATGCAGTTTCACCCATACCAAAAAATCCCACTCAACATTGAATTCTCATACAAAAATAACCCAATAGAAATAGTTAACACATATCCTCTCTTAGGTATAAAATTAGATTCTAACTTGAATTGGAAAAGACACATAAACTTAACAGTATTAAAATTATCTAGATTTACCTATGCCCTATATGAATTGAAAAAAACAACCGACATTAAAACAGCTACAAGTGCATATTACGCGTATGGTCATTCCAGGCTTCAATACGGTATTATACTTTGGGGTAACAGCACCGATATTCAAAAATTATTTACTCTTCAAAAAAGATGCATAAGAATAATTTTCAATTTAGATCCGCTAGAAAGCTGCAGACCCTACTTTTATAATTACAACATTCTGACACTAACTAGTATATATATATTAGAAATGGGATTATTTGTAAAAAAATACCCTCATTTCTTCAGTGAATATTCCCGTCCGTCTAATCTTCGACCCCATACAAAATTGGCCTCAACTTATTCTAATTTGAAAATATTTCACTCTGGAACTCACTCAATGGCAACGAAAATATATAACAAAATTCCTCAAAGTATTAAAACAGAGCTTTGTATTCAACAATTTAAAAAACAATTAAAAAAATACCTTATTCAAAATAGTTTCTACACTCTACAAGAATTCTTAGAAACTTAAAACTAAAGTATTACTAATAGATTAAAGTTTATATTAAGGTATTGTTATATAATTTTAAAGTCTTGAATTTCATACAAAGTATTAATGTAAAAAATGCATTAACCTGTTTATTTTATTTTTAAGCTTTTAACTTTAAGTAATATAAGATATTAAATGTAAAAAAGAAATTATTAGAATATGATACAAATATATGTATAACATGTACACTATGTACATACTTATAGAACTTATATATTGCTATGCCCTATCAGGGCTCATGTTGTAAGCGCTAATTAATTTTAAGACCAAAATTGTACACATGAATGCAATAAACGATTTTGAATTTGAATTTGAAAAAAAAAAGATATATTAACTGGAGAGCGAGGAGTCACTTTCTTTGACCCTAATAGGTTAATAAACGGTATATGTAAGCTAGGTTGTGATTATATTATAAAATGTGTATTACCCATATTACTATTTATACGAATATTGTAAACCTTTTTGTAAATAAACATTTATTATTAGTATCCATAATTAAGATCTCGATTATCAGTTTTTTTTCTTTAGTTTCAGGTAACGATCCAAGTGCACCAGTTAACCCGTAAGTGTATCAGGAAGAATAGAAAGACGTTTGCATGCTCGCATAACTTTATTCAGTCAAATCATAGAACGCAGGCGCGCCTCGGGCTCGACTCCCTCGCGCGACTACACACAACTGCACTAACTATAAGGAGGCTACTTTAGGTAACGCCTAACATTTTTTTCGTGTTTCGTAATGTGGTTAAATTCTGGAGAAGCCATCTACCTACCTCTAGGTTTCATGCCCCATCTTAGACCACATCGTCACTTTAAATCAGGTGAGATTGTGGTCAAATGAAGGCTCTTCTAGCATACAAAAAAAAACGCTTTTGCAATTTATTTTGTTCCTGGGTATACGACGTAAAACCTATTGACATTGTACAAGCTTTCACCTCCTGATGAAGGCTTTTATTTGATTATGATGTGGGTATCGAACAAAAATCAACTCCATTTTAAAAAGGGGCGATTTTTCAAAGTCAGATTTAAGACGTTTTATATTCAACGATATTTTAAAATATATGACAATCATTTACTTGATACGTGAGATTAAAAAACGACTAAAATGAGTCGTTGGTTAAATTAATGACGTAATTCACAATAATTTGTTGAAAATTTTACACAGTCTTCACAAAACACGCCTCACTCGACAATTAACAACGTCAAAGTTCCATCCTCATAGTTATAACAGCTGATCAAATATAGATAAATGGTAGGTACTCGTAAATGCAGTACACAATGCAATAGGCGAGGTAGCGCTCGCGCCACAACTAATTGTATAAAAATAACAGTTGTCATACAAAACTGTGAGTTCCGTCATATACACACATATTTCCTATAAGGTTTAGTTGAAACTTACACGTAAGATATGGTCGAACGCCATCTTTTAAAACTGATTCAAATATCTCCTTTTTTAGATAGATCCTTCATTAGAACTATTTACAGTATGCTTTAAAATTATAACTTAATGACTAGAAAAATAATGGCTAAATAATTATAATGATTAATCCTCTAATAGGCAATAGTTTAAGCCGAGATCAGTAGCACAAATAAATTAAATAATACAATAATAGACACGGCAATTGTAATCTCTAGTTTCAACTACTAGACGAATCTAGTAGTTGAAACTAGAGATTACAACACAGAGAAATGTGTATCAATACTTTCCACGCTTCATACAAGCATACTGTCAAATGAACTTAATAATAATTGTGCATCTTAGCTAAGAGTAAAAAGTTTAGAAAAACATTAACTACAAAATATCATCAGGTTTTGATTAGGTTAACCACAAACTGGAAGGTTCTCACAAATGTGACTGAATACAAACCGAAATGTATGTCTGTTATTATGAAAAAATTGGCTGTAGTGGTTGGCACTGGTTAAAATAATTACTCAAAACTTACTTAATATTAATATAAATAGGAAAAGCATATTACATGGTAATGTTTAGAAAAAGCCACATAAATAAGCAAACATAGCTCCCTGACGGTATATAGTCCTTACCAAAGCCGAGGTAAATCATGAATATCATAGTTTAGAGTGACCCCGACCTTAACAAACACATCCCAGATATATGAGTGTGAAAAAATATGGATTGGAATATGTATTAAATTTCGTAGAAAGTGGGACAGGCAGGCGGAGGCGCCGCGGCGGCGTCTGCGCTAGAAGGTCAGGATGGGTTCCTCGCGGTGGTCCAGGATATCTGTAAACGAAGAACGCTATCAGAACTACCAAACTACAAAATACAAATACAAAATACAAAAATATTTATTTAACAACTCACACATTACAATTTCACTTATCAGCGGTCCCCGCACGAGGCAAGCCTGTATTGCGGGAGACCTATTACAAATTGGAATTAACCGGGTATAGAAAAAGTGCATGTAAAACAAAGGAGACAAAATAGTAGAAATTATAATAATATAACCTAAGATTACATTCAACATCATCAATACAATTTAATTAATTTATATTTATATTTTCTCCTAGAAGAAGTTATCACTGCATAAACTGCACTGCAATCGGATAAACAAGGGATACCTTTGGCGATGGCCCACCACGGCAGCGTCACGTAGGTGAGGTAGCCGTCGAGCGGCCGTACGTACCCTTGGCGATGGCCCACCACGGCAGCGTCACGTAGGTGAGGTAGGCGTCGAGCGGCCGTACGTACCCTTGGCGATGGCCCACCACGGCAGCGTCACGTAGGTGAGGTAGCCGTCGAGC
Source organism: Gymnoscelis rufifasciata (assembly GCA_929108375.1). Taxonomy (NCBI): domain Eukaryota; kingdom Metazoa; phylum Arthropoda; class Insecta; order Lepidoptera; family Geometridae; genus Gymnoscelis; species Gymnoscelis rufifasciata. Next base: position 209,251 of record OV815302.1, on the reverse strand, counting down.
GGCCGTACGTACCCTTGGCGATGGCCCACCACGGCAGCGTCACGTAGGTGAGGTAGCCGTCGAGCGGCCGTACGTACCCTTGGCGATGGCCCACCACGGCAGCGTCACGTAGGTGAGGTAGCCGTCGAGCGGCCGTACGTACCCTTGGCGATGGCCCACCACGGCAGCGTCACGTAGGTGAGGTAGCCGTCGAGCGGCCGTACGTACCCTTGGCGATGGCCCACCACGGCAGCGTCACGTAGGTGAGGTAGGCGTTGAGCGGCCGTACGTACCCATGGCGATGCCCCACCACGGCAGCGTCACGTAGGTGAGGTAGCCGTCGAGCGGCCGTACGTACCCTTGGCGATGGCCCACCACGGCAGCGTCACGTAGGTGAGGTAGCCGTCGAGCGGCCGTACGTACCCTTGGCGATGGCCCACCACGGCAGCGTCACGTAGGTGAGGTAGCCGTCGAGCGGCCGTACGTACCCTTGGCGATGGCCCACCACGGCAGCGTCACGTAGGTGAGGTAGGCGTCGAGCGGCCGTACGTACCCTTGGCGATGGCCCACCACGGCAGCGTCACGTAGGTGAGGTAGGCGTCGAGCGGCCGTACGTACCCTTGGCGATGGCCCACCACGGCAGCGTCACGTAGGTGAGGTAGCCGTCGAGCGGCCGTACGTACCTTTGGCGATGGCCCACCACGGCAGCGTCACGTAGGTGAGGTAGCCGTCGAGCGGCCGTACGTACCCTTGGCGATGGCCCACCACGGCAGCGTCACGTAGGTGAGGTAGGCGTCGAGCGGCCGTACGTACCCTTGGCGATGGCCCACCACGGCAGCGTCACGTAGGTGAGGTAGGCGTCGAGCGGCCGTACGTACCCTTGGCGATGGCCCACCACGGCAGCGTCACGTAGGTGAGGTAGGCGTCGAGCGGCCGTACGTACCCTTGGCGATGGCCCACCACGGCAGCGTCACGTAGGTGAGGTAGGCGTCGAGCGGCCGTACGTACCCTTGGCGATGGCCCACCACGGCAGCGTCACGTAGGTGAGGTAGGCGTCGAGCGGCCGTACGTACCCTTGGCGATGGCCCACCACGGCAGCGTCACGTAGGTGAGGTAGGCGTTGAGCGGCCGTACGTACCCTTGGCGATGGCCCACCACGGCAGCGTCACGTAGGTGAGGTAGGCGTTGAGCGGCTGGCTGGCGGCGCGCTTGCCCTCCTTCCACAGGTGGAAGGTCTGCGTGAAGCCGCGCATCGCCCACAGCGGGTTGTAGGCGCCGTCGTCCAGCTCTGCAACAAGCGCGGCGTCAGTCGGGGCCGCGCCCAGGGGCCTCTCACTACGTCCGATCCGAACTCGTAAGGATATGGTCTATTTGGATTTTTGCACTAGGTCTGATATCTTTTTTCGTCGGATCGAACATAGTATCGGTTCGCATACTGCGTTCGAATTGAATTCATGCCTTGCACGAGTGGAAAAATGAATCCTTCGTGTGCAAATGGATCTGCGTCTCTGAACGTATGAGGATTCATGATCGACGACGTGACCGCTACCGCTACGGTGCGAGCGTGCGTATCGGAGATCAGCAGCGATCGAATTCGGACCGAGTGTTCCAGATCAACGTTCGGAGCGGACGTGCGTAAGATCGATGTCGGGGGCTCGTCGCGGAGTACCGTTGGGGCCGGGGCGCGGCAGGTCGCACCAGTAGTAGATGTCCGTGCCGTCCGGCGTGCTGCGGCGCGGCGGCAGCGCGGCGTCGCGGAACAGCGCCGCCGCCACGCCCGCGCGCCGCCGCGGCAGCGTGCAGTAGGCGCGCGCGCCGCGGTTGGGCGAGCGCGGGGCCGCCTCGCCCGCCGCCGCCGGGGCCGGGGCCGCGCGCGCCACCGCGCACCGTTCCTCGCGGCCGCGCGCCGTGCACGCCTGCGCGGGCAGCCGGCGCGGGCCCGGGGGCGCGGCGCCCGGCTCGCCCGCCTCCTCGGCCGCGTCCTGGGGCGCGCCGCCGGCGGCGGGCGGCGGGCGGGCGCGGCGCGCGGCCGGCAGCGGGCGCAGCGGCGGCGGGCCGCGGTGGCTGCGCGGCGGGGCGGCGCGCGGAGCCAGCGTGCGCAGGCAGGCGGGCGAGGCGACGTCCGGCGGCGCGCGGCGGTACACGTCGCGCATGTCGTGCGGCGCGGGCGCGGCGCAGCACCAGCGCGGCGAGGCCCCGCGCGCGCGCCGCCCTGCGCAAGACACGCGTTACTGCCGCCGCCCGCGCCCGGCCTCTCGCGCGGCGCTCCCCGACGACGTCGGCGCCGGGAGATCGGATCCGACCCGTGTCGCCGACCGTTGCGGATCGGCTCCGATCGCGCGCGGTGGTCGGCGTTGCGAGAGTTATGCGAGCGAGCGACGAGCACCGCTACGATATCGGCAGATCGGTCGAACGAGGATATGAGTCGTGCGCGTCCCGGGGCGACCGCCCGGCCTGTGATGCGATGCGATGACGCAGTGCGAAGCGTGCATGACAGAGAACGTAACAAAAGAAAGTAGCAATTTACACGGTGCATTCAATTTACACATTTCCGACTTACGATATTTGAAAGCATCGATCGAACAATCGGTATGTTTGACGTTTAATTTATTTTCGGTAACGGATTTAAAGGAACGTCAAGCATACCGATTCGGCACCGCAGCAGTGCAGTGCATTGAAAGCACCGTAATACGCTGACCGTACATATGTCGACGTGCTGAAACAGCACCAACAACTGGAACACCAGCAAGCGACAGACATGCATGCGACATCAGCGACACAGGTGAGGAGAGCTAGACACCGACCGTCGCGCAGGTCCCCGCCCTCGACCTCGGCGCCGCCGACGAGCGCGTCGAGCCCCTCGTTCTCGGAGCGGCTCTTGCCGTCCTTGGCGCGCCAGCCGCCGCGCGAGAAGTTGCCCAGGTTCGCGCTCGGGTCCGACAGTCGCCGCTGAAATGGATACACTTTATGAACATTCAATGTCTCGTGAGTCTGTTCTACCGCATACTGTCTATTTCGTTATAAAGAAACTTTATTTCTCAAAGGACAAACATTATGCCCACTTAAAGAGAACAACAAGTAGGTTATGGATTATAAACAGTCTAACTAGTAGGTACTAACCTCATCACTTAGATAGGTTTAAATCAAGATTATATCAAGATAGATCAAGGAAAAAAAACAGCGGTTCACTGATATATGCAAACCACTGTCGGAATCAGATTCTTAAAAATATATAGAATTTTTATTTAGAGAAATAGTAACTATAGACTTATCTAGTATTTTTTAATGGAATAAATCTAGATAGAAAAAATTATCGTCACCAGAACTCCCAATATAATTATATACAAAATAAACAGAGTGCTTGTGGGCTTACATAGCGCCCTCTACAGCGGTGACTGTGAACCGAAATGAAACGAGTGTGGCAGAGCGCGCAGGTTACCAGCCTCCCCGAGTCGCCGATAGATGGCAGCACGCGTACTGCCTCTTCCAAACTTTAGTCACATTAACTAGTACATTTATTCTACCGACTTCTAGTGATTTGACCAACTAATTTATTAGCTTAAAAGAGAAACGTATTTGTTGAACGTCGTAGCAGCATGTAATGAGCTGCGAGAGACTGGCGTAGCGCCGTAGCACGCCGGTTACTGAAATGTGGTGAAAGTGAATGCGCGTTGATATCTTTTGCGCTACGGTACTTGTAGGTACTTTACGCTCGCTACTACTTAAACGCTTTTATACAAATTATTCTGAAACCCTGGAAACCCGTAAACCCGGAAAACGAGAACAAGGAAAACAAAAATACTAACAAAAAACCGCATGCATTAAATGGTTCTAAATATAATATCGTTCAAGTATGTATTACGAATAGTTGCAGTTTCATGGCGATAGAAGCTGTTTCCGGCGGTCGGCAGAGTAAATAGCATATTACAACATTACTACATTAATGTTTAACGTAGTGCATGGGGAAACCAGAAAAACCCAGGCATTGTTTTGTCCTCAACCAAGAAACACGTCAAGTTTTCCTATACATTAGATAAAATTTGAATTTATGTATGTAATATTAAAATAACGTTTTTACTTAATGCATCACTTATGTATACACAGTACAGAGGTATATGTACATGTATTTTTTTTTGCAATTCCTTCCAAACAACTTTTGTATGGAAATAATTTATTTCAGGCTTACACCTATAGTACGAGCTCTGCTTAGTTTGGGGTTAGGTGATGCTGTGTGATTAGTGCGGTAATATTTATATTTATTTATTTACATTAACTTTGGTCCGGCTACCTCCTACCTCCTGTCTGAGAGAGCCCGATTCAGACGAGGCTTCACTGAAAGAATCATACTTACATAATAAATGCGGATGCAACTCTCTGTTCCTCTTTTACGCAAAAACTACTGAACCGATTTAAATGAATTTCGGTACACGGATTTTCTAGATCCTGAGAAAGGACATATGCTACTTTCTACCGCGGGAAAATCCATTATAACGCGGTTGACACTACCAGTTGCTGATATTTTCTTTGCCATTAAATTGAGGTTCATCATCATCATCATCATCATCACCCTATTAATGTTCCCACTGCTGGGACACAGGGACTACTCACCTGGCGAGAGAGATTAGGCCTTAATTCACCACGCTGGCCAAGTGCGGGTTGGTGAATGTCACATGTCCTTCAAACTCTTAAAAGTTTTCAGAACATGCCGGTGTCCTCACGATGTTTGCCTTCACCGTAAAAGCACGTGTTTGAAGCGCACATAAATTTCTCAAGGAGAAAAATCCAGAGGTGCGTGTCTGGGTTTGAACCCACGACCTTCGGAATGAAAGTCGAGTGTCCTCCCACTTAGCCAACACGGCTTAGTTAGTTAGTTAGTTAGGGGGGCCCTGATTTTCCGCACTTAGACTCAATGTGGTCCATTGTGCGTGGAGTGGGGAGCCAACACGGCTCGTCGATTGTGGTTGAATATAAGAGGTATAGTGGTGATGACCTGGTTGCGGTACATGAAGATGTCGTCGGGGTCCTCCCAGTCGTCCCACAGGTCGGCGGCGGGCTCGGAGGCGGGCGTGTCGAGCCCGGAGCCGCGCGGGCGCGCCACGGCCATCTCCGCGTGGCCCTTGCCGCCCGGGCCCTTCATGCGCACGAACTCGCAGCGGCCCGCGCCGCCGCCGCCCAGCAGCCCGAACGACATGCGCTGCGCCACTTTCGTCGACAGCGACGTTTGCTGGAACGACACGATACACAGTTACGAGGGTTGTGCGCCTAAAGGGTACGACGGGACCCTAGCTGCTGACACTTCCTACTCTGCCCGTCACTAGGCTGCTGTCTCAAGATCTGTGATAGCTAGAGAGTTGACATTTTGAGGGGGATAATGTATTTCTATTAAGTACAATCCCGATGTTAATAAAAATATTGCTCATACTCTAATAAATCAAATTTACCTCACAGATTTAAGGAAAACCGCGGAATATACGGCACTTGTGTACATTTGGTATTTGATCGGATTGTATTTAATCTGTCAATTAAAACGTAAAAAAATTAATAGTTGCAAAATATTAGAAGAAAAACTAGTAACAAAACTCCAAGCTGTAATAATTTAGTATCTATCTAAACTATTATATGTAAGTCACTAAGTCCTCACACGAAATAATCTATTAGATTAAAATATTAGCTGGATTAAAATATAAACTGTGACAACATCCGTAGATTATATTACTAGATACGACAACTACGTCACGGAATGCAATAATCCTACATATCACATATATAACGGGGGGATTTCAGTGATGCTTACCTAAAACATAATAAGGAAGGAAAATATAATGTTAAAATAAACAATTAAGTTAATCTATCTGTACTTAATTTTAGTGGAAACATTGGACATGTAACATATACTGTGTTTGTTAACATTAAACCAAGTTACTCATTGTGTTGTTATTCATAGAGTGCTAAGTGCGCAATTTAACAGGTTATTTAAGCAAATACAAGGTGGCCTAAGTCATCGGTCACCTTGTCGGCGAACAGTACACACCACTCAACTCAGTATAAAATACCAGACAAATTATATTAATCAATTAACTCTATAAAATCGGTTGCAAAGTACGATTTTTCTATATTGTGAGACTAGCTTGTTGCTAGCCGTGTGTTTAGATTTCCACACGGGAACAACGTATTTTAGTTTAGGGCCAGTCGTTCCTGCCTGAGATTAGCGCGTACAAACAAACAAACTCTTCAGCTTTATAATATAAGTATAGATTGAGACAGACTTATGTTTTTGGGGATCTAAAGTGCTCATCTCAGTCTAGCATCAAGGTTATGAACAGTGGGTGTCAATCACAGTCTAGACACATTTAACTCGGGCATAAGGAGGCAGACCTGCGAATCCTATCGACATAATGTATCTTTAAATGTTTAGTTATCTTATATTATGTCCTCCTTAAGAACATAATGCCACTTAGTAGTGGGCGCTAACGAGTTCGCACACAAGTATTCGAATCAGAATAAAGCTCATGAGGCTAGATGCTTAAGCCACCCTTCGCGGCTCTAACATTTAAAAACGATGGCTAGTTAAAAAACAATCAAGTAATTTCAGTGCATCATTATTTATGGCATGTGTACGTTCCTCCCACAGACTCGCGTATTTATAATCACGTAGTAGTGGGGGCACGCGACCACGTCCCGCCGTGGCCGGGCTCCCGGCGCCTGCACTAACTATTACACAAGCCTCGCAATGGAAACTTATTTATAACCAAGACGGAACTACGTGCAGCACATAGTCGCGTGGGCTTGTGTTACAAACTTGTAAACAATTAGCACGCAATATCGGCTCGGAGATCCTCATTTATAAGCTTGGAACGCACGAGATCAGCGCATTCAGATTGTGGGAATACAAATGGCATATTTAAGTTTGGCCTGTAGAGCCAAGTCTTTGTGAGGATGTGTAATGTACACAGTAACTTGCCCGCACTTGGCCAGCGTAGGGAATTAAGGCCTTCCTCGTCCTACGTCTCGTCTCGTTCGTATCCTCGTCAAAGGAGAAGTCCCTGTGTCCCAGCAGTGGGAACGTAAACATGCTTATGTCTGTACACAGTCACCTGCTTTAACTAACCGAGACCTTTTTTCATACTCAAGTTTAAATCTCAAACATAACATAAATTTAACAAATTTTATTGAGACCACAGACTTTCTAAAAAACAGTACAAAACCTTCTTTAATTTTTTCACTTCTTTATCAAGTTCAAAATAGGAGGATTGTTACTTAAGAAACAGCTTTCTCTATGAATCAATTTGGCTATTTCATAATGAAAGCCAGTGGTCTCATTAAATGTGTTAAATTTATGTTGCGTTTGAGGAAATTTTAACATGTTTATAAAACTTAACGCCTATTGCAGCATACATACATAATTATTTAATAACTTTAACTACATATTACGTCACAATTAGTTTTGGTATCATTCGCTATCTAACAGGCCAGACGTCGAATATTCGAGATACATGATATGTGGGCGGATTTGATTATAAGTGGCGTCGGAGCTCTCGGAGCTCGGCTTCGTGATCTCTCGGCTCTCGGCTCGCAGCTTGATAACAGATAACACGAAGGCGAGGCAACAAGTACCGCTCGGTTACGACTATTAATAGAAGAATAAGGTCACGGGCGCACAGCACTGTTGTACTTCGACAGTAACATTAACCTGAATTACCCTCCAATAGACGCACTCATCATACAATAAGCACTTTCTATTTGGTCTGGCTGTTTAATATGTATAATAAAAAATATCTGTTTAAGCATGTACATATATTAAGTATGTATATCAGATGTCTAGTACCAGTAACACTAGCTTAGAGCTTACCACGGGGCTAGATGTTGTTGGGTGGATTGTCCGGAAATGTTTACTTATATGATAGCCTCATGCTACGTACTTTACATGTTTTGTACCCCGACAAAAAAGAGGGGTGTCACCTCATAGCTCATAATGAAGCGATTTCAATTTAGTTTTTTTTTGTATGAAAGGTGAGTTTCTCGCGTGTGTTCTTAGACATGTTTGATGAAAATCTGTTTACCCGTTTAAACGTTACGAGGGTAAAATGGTACGTAGGGAAGGAAAACCTAAAATATGCAAATATACTCGAGTGGGGTCTCAAATGAAAGATCGCATCACATGCACATTACAAAATAGTATGACTTTTTACTTTTTAAATCGGAGTTTTTTTTAAATTTTTAATTAAGATTATTTCTTCCATATTCCTCCGTCACTCGTCTTCCTAACACTCCTTCCTCACATACCCAATACACATGTCATCCTTCACACAGTCCATCCATTCTCTCTTCCATGAAGAGCTTCCCATCTAATTAGTCTAGTTAGATACATTTGTAAGGCCAGCGAGAACATAGACACGCGGAAGGCAGGCAACACAGCCTAATTTCAATGTTTAGGCGTAGATAACATTTAAATTTGAGCGGTGGCGGATATGACTACACGAACGCTGAAGGTCAGGAGCGTCATGCCCGGTGCGAAATTACTGAAACGAAGTCGTAAACTCAGCATTTTATTACTATACCAATATTTAACTTTGAAAGATTCATAGTTTCAAACACGTATTTCAACGGTTTGTAACGGACGAAATTTGATCTTACGGAAACGGTTTTAAAAGATTTTATTGTTGAAAGATTAAAACTGTTAGTTTATACTTTTCAGGGTTCCGCACACCAAGGGTGTAGCCGGGACCCTACTACTGAGGCTCGCCGTCGCCCGTCTGTCCGACTGTCACCCACCAAATTAAATTTTGTGGAATGCCGCTATAACAACACATACTAAAGACACATAATATTGGTGATTTTTATAAAGTAAAGCACCGTGGCTCCAGGTCAGTACTAGGATGGGTGACAGCTCTGACTGCATCGTTGGCAATAAAAAAAACTTTTACAATTTTTGTGTCTTTTTATTGCAAAATGTGTACTCGTATAAACAGTACACGGAGCAGTGTGCATCTATGTCATACTTATTTAAATTATTATTATCTTTACTTTTATGATTATCTCTAATTATATGAAGTCTCATTCCGCGTCTTTAATCGCGATGATCTCAAAAACTACAGAACGGACCTTTAATACAATAAATATTACTGGAAAATCCACACAACAACATCTAGCCCTGTGGTAAGCTCTAAGCTTGTGTTACGGGTACTAGATATCTGATATATTTAATATAATACGTACATTTTTACTATTCATAATAAAAACCCAGACCAAGGATAAAGTACTTTTGTACAGTACTAGGGAAAGATTTTAGAAGCTAGTTTAGAGTAAAACAATAAAACGGAGTGCATCAGTAAAGTATATCGACAGGAAATGGCCGATAAGCCGGCGGTCGCGCGGCGGCCTCGGTAATCCGTTTAGCATCATATCGGCGAGGAAGTGGAGTGACTGACCTGCCGCGCGGAATCCACTTACCTCATTCCATACAATTACTCACTTCCAATACAACGATCCAAGCTTTTGATGAATGGTATACATTTAAAAAGAAATAAAATCCTTTACAACGCACAAAGGTTCTATTTGCATAATTTGATACACGGAAGTCATTTTCCATGTATTCCCTGTGCTACTCTGTGATAGTCTATGACTTTGACTTGGGAAACAGCCAAGCCAGGTGACAAGAGCATGCAAACACACAGACACGGGTCCATAAGCCGGAATCGAACCTACGTTTTGCGTTTCAAGCGACCTTCACCCAATACGCCATTCAGACAGTTTATCTTGATCTACAACAACTTAATCTGTAAACAAAACATTTATATTGGAGACTTTATGTGCTGTGATAAAATATTTCGTAGAAAATCCATTATTGATTAGGATAAGTTATCTTATCAAGTAAGTGAAATCGTAGTCCCGGTTAGAGATTGAATTGAGATTCAAGAATCTTATGAATATCTGAGTAGGTATCTTCAAGTCAAGAGTGAATAGGTACCCACCCTTTAGATCTTGTGATTCATCCTCGAGACATAATATAACATGACCACCAGGTGAGGTTGAGGACAAACTTCGATCTATACATAAAAAAAAGACGATGAGATAAAAAACAATTTTCAATTTAGCTCCCAGATTACCATATAACATTACGACATTACCTCATTTCAATAAAACTGTTTATTTCGTTTCATTTAGGTTTCGAGTTTACGTCCAGTGTGATGCAAGTCAACACTACCCAAGGCAACAAAACTTATAGTTTTTTTTAACATTTATTATATAATTTAATATCAATCGTAGTTACTGCACAAAATATGCTATTTCATTGATTGATTGGCTGGTGTGATTAGATTACAAGCAGGTCGCATTAATTCGTCGATACAACAAGTACTCTCGCCTACTGCGACATGGTACGTCACCCAGCGATTCGCGAATTAATGCTTCAAATCGGTTACAATTTAATGAGACTTGTTATGAGTAACCGGATACCGGCTCCGTGTACATTCCACTTCTAATACTGATGTTTTACTTCTATTTCCTGTTTACGTCTTAGCAACAGGATATTCGCTGTATTAATGCGATGGATCCCTGTTCGCTAGTAATATCAGAGACAGTAATGAGTTGACGGTAGCCTGGTCTGAGAGTCCAGAGCGGGATCGATCAGTCCGTGCGAGCGCAGCGCCCAGCAACAAGTGGCCGCCGCGCCGCCGCCGCTGCGCGACTAACGACCCAGCAGCCTCGGACTACGCACACACCACGCATTACATTACTTCTGATATCCATTTGTTTATGCGTTAGCTCCCTCTGTTACTGGGAGACGGGGGTTTTCAAACACCAACCACCAGCATCGACAAGAGAGGTGGCCATTCTATTTTGAAGGAGCATCTACGTATAGCAGTGTAGTTCGGTCTCGTCTAGGCTCAGTCGTTACAGTCATGGCCATCGAGTTTATCCGTGGTCTCGTAGCGTTGGATGGGCTTCACTTCGTTATTTGCCTATACGTCGTGACTTCTACAATACAACTGCTGCTGAGGTTGTAGCCTCCATCAGGGAGCGTGGCCAACAGTCTCGCGACATTTTGTTGTGGTACTCCACGTGGAGCTCGGTGCACCTGTACCGAGATGCGGAGCAACAGCCTTCCCGCCCGCACCCCGCGCCCGCCGCCCCCACCGCCCCCACCGCCCCCACCGCCGGCCGGCTGGCCCGGACCAAGCACAAACTTGCTACCTATACTCACTACACCATTTTTCCTGATAGGAAAATCTAAGCTGCCAAATAGATAGAGTTTATTTAGAGAAAAATTATGCATACCGTAAATGTATGGCATGTCATACATGTTTGACAAACATTTACGAAATATTATTGTTCCATCTTCTACCGGTCAAAAAAATAACTTTCGTAAAACATCACGTAGTTTCAGAGTGGCATTTAGTCTGCTAAATAAAAAATCATAATCAGAATACAAAGTGACAAAGTGCTCTTAGCAGAGGAAGCGGTCGGAATAAGCGGCGCTCCGTGAATATTTAATAGGGGCAGTCCGCCCCACGCGAGTACCCCCCTACTACTATACTACTTAGTCGCTCATACTTCAACACGGTAATAACATTAGCTACATACTATTTGTGATAGTTTAATTACTGCGAATGAAGTTTTGAAAGCCAAAGTCATATCGAAGAATTACAACAGTGTTAGCAAGTTTGGGCAGTAGTGACAGTACTGAGGCGCAAGGGGGCGGCGTGGGCGAGTGACGTCACTCCTCCCACAGCGCAGATTAGGGCCGATCTATTCCTCGCTTAATCTCCTCCAAAAAGTCACAGCGGAGCCGCCGCGCTGCCGCCGCGAGGCTCACAAGCTCCACACATTAACCTGTTTCATTCGCACAACAACGGTTGACATTTGCAACGAAGTTTGCGTTCACCGTAGAAATAACATTAGAACAGCGCCGAAACTCCGAGACTGCATGAAGAATGCTGATAAAGTACCTACTTGTTTTATGCCGCGGTATACAGGACAGATGAACATTGTCTCTTCGCGTGGGAAGGTTGTTGCTGACTCAGATTACCTTCACAGTAATTACTATGTTTATTAAAGGTATCCCATTTCATACATTGAAGGTTTGTGGACGCAATAATTGCGAAGTCAACGCTTGTGGAATAATATTAACATTTGTTAGAGTGACCGTTTAGCACAGCTTTTGAGGGTGTGCACTCTAAATGAGCAAACTCGTATAAAAAGGAGAAACAATTGGCTTCGTCAAGTCAAACGAAAGGTCGATGACCTACTTTGGGAACTTGCAACGTAAAATGAAGTTGTATTGGAAAAGAAAAGAGGTATAAATGCGTTGAAAAACTTACTATTAAAGTAAATAAATTATGTGATTTTCTATATTAAAATTGCAGAATTTTCCTATGATTTATTAGTACAGACAATACAATATGAAACCAATTTGATAATCAGACATTTCATATTACTTGAATGCATAATAAATAACATAATATTTGTATTTTTCAAAGACAATGCGTTCGGTTTGTGCGGCTTTGAGCAAAGATTTATTCGATCTACGCAGATAACATGCTAAGTTACTAATAAAATGAGACAGAGAACACAAACCAAAACAGTATTTAACCTCTACAGTACAGCAATCTCATTCGCCGTGACCGCCGGCTGCGCCGACGTCACACCTCGTCTCAATACCTGTTTTTGCGCATTAAGCCTGCTATCAGCACCATCTCTTATAATTGAAATGAAATGAAAAATGTTTATTCGGAGACGCATGTTTGGACAGACTACCTTTAAATATACATTTGCATTTACATTGTTCGTTATGTTATGAAACCTATAGAACATACTGGCGATGGAGGGTGACCATCGCATGGTTGGCTCTCACCAAATATGTATCGAATTAAATCCTACTACTATTATAAAGGCGAAAGTTTGTAAGTATGGATGTTTGTTACTCTTTCACGTAAAAACTACTGAACCGATTTAAATAAAATTTAATACACAGAACCTCTAGAGCCTGAAAAATAACATAGGCTACTTTTTACCGCGGGAAAACGTCATTCCGCGGGAAAATCCATTATAACGCGGGTAACACCGCGGGGCACAGCTAGTATGCATATATACTTAGTACGTGAAAACTCTTAACTCACTACTCTGGAAATATTTTACGTCATAAAATAATTATATTATCCTAGTTAAAATACACTTGTATTGTAATACCATTATGTTTAACGGCACATAATCATAGTCGTAAAGATTGCAGCCCAATAAAATACGTAATATCCCATTCCCATATCTATTGTATTGATTAACTACAATATTCATAAATAATATTATTCAGTAGTAAGAGTTAGTGATAGTATTTGATTAGATAAGTGTATTTAAGCTACGAGTTAGATATTGATTGATTACAATTTTACAGTTTTATATGGATTTGCTGAGTGGCAATTACAGGGCATAGTAGGGGAGCTCAAGAGAGTTATTATTTAGTTACATGTATACGAGTGTTGAGCACACCAAGAATAGACATTCTATCGTGTATAATGAATGACACAAACATGGGTAGAGATTACAGTTTAAATGTGTACACAGTCACAGATTTTGGACAATTCAAGTGTTAGAAACAGTGGCTCCCTGTGTCTCGTCGCTAAAGCTTAGCTATCCTAACATTAAAATGAGTCGTCAGCAATGTGACAAATCACGCAAATATCCAGCGATGCTGTGACATTACGTAAACAGGCGGGCTGTGAATCACTGTGCGCGCTGATATCCGGTGCGCGCGACCGACCACATCCTCGGAAGCTCCTACAGTCCCCACAACAATAGACACTGCTTTTTACTGCATTTTTAAACGATACGCTCCCGTCGCTATCAATAGGTTAAATTGTAAAGCCACTTTGAAATTTAGACAAAGAAATACTTATAGCCGATGAGCTGATGACGAATCTGCAGTAGTCTGTTTGGGCAAGATTAGATTAAAGTACTTTTATTGTAGGTTTAATAAATAAAATCCTTGAAAAAAACATTTGGTATAGTGAGCGTAGGCACCCTTATTCCGTCTGCTGGGATGTGTCCCAGTTCTGTGCCCTAATCTCTCCCGTCTAGAGAGAAGTCGCGGCCTCAAATCTCGGTTGGCCGAGTGCCAGTCACGGAGCGGTCTTTGATTTGTTTCGGCAAGGGTAGTACATAACTAATAGAAAAATAATCACGGAAGGAGATATGAAAAAAAAATTATCACTTTCTCCTTGTTCCGGGTGTTTAATATGAATACTAAAAAATATCTATGTATGTATGTCTATTATATTAAGTACTAGTGGCCCGCCCCGGCTTCGCACGGGTTTTTTTTTCCCGGTAATTATTCGATTTTTTCTCGCCTTTTAAACCTTCCCTAGACCTCCACGAACATTTCAAGACTATGATAAGATAAATCCGTTCAGCCGTTCTCGAGTTTTAATCAGACTAACGAACAACAATTCATTTTTATTTATATCAGATATATATCAGATGTCTAGTACTCGTAACATAAGCTTAGAGCTTACCACGGGGCTAGATGTTGTTGTCTGGAGATATTTATTTATTTATATGTCGGTTTTCGAAGTTTAGGTGCCGAAAACGTTAAATCGGTCAGCTCTCCGACTGTATAAGTAAAATGCTTCCGATCAATAGTCGTTATCGCGCGTTATCGAATCGCAGATGCGTTATCAGCGCGCTCTGTTTCAATCGAAACAATAGCTTTCTTTCCGCCACACTAACTACACTTATATCGAAATGTACTTTGTTAAGAGCACAACGTACAAGCACTGCTCCGAAGTTCTTACTCGCAAATGGTTTTCAGGATTAGTCAATTAAGGGTTGACTTTAAGATATAAATTAAATTGTTTGTCTCGCTCAGCGGTCTGACGATAGATTTTTTAGCTTGCGAACTATCGCTGGTTTCGTATTTACAGGCAATTTTTGACGCCAAATATATTTGTGTTAATGTTTTAAGTCTTAAATGTCTCATAGACAACATCTTCTGAAAGTGTACAAAAATGTGAATCAATCAGATTGAGATCGGAATGGAGGCGAATCAAAGTTAACAAGAATTGATATGCACAGTAGCTCCTTGCCACCACCCCGCCCCTCCCCCGAGTACCGTCTAGTGACGTCACGCGCCGGCCATCCCGTCACGCTTGCACCTAACGGCTTTAGTTCTTCCGCCGTCAGACCTTCCTTTTCTTTCAAATCAAAACGCGAATGCACTAATTAAAAACATAACATCGGAACGGGTTGACTCACTAATACTATATAATTTAATTATTTTTAATTGAATGGTAAACTTTTAATTGGCCACAATAATACCTGATGAGTGCTAAGTGCCGATGTGGACTACATAAAAATATAATCTGTTTATTTCAAGCATATTACTCATAATATGAAAATATATAATATTGTTCATTGAGACATCTAGTCACTAGATAAAAAAGTGAACACACTAGATTCTAGTGTGTTCACTTTTTTATGTTTAACTAGCGGCCCGCCCCGGCGTCGCACGGGTATAAAGTTCTCGGCAATTTTTCCTTATTTGCTCACCGTTTAGACCTACCCTGGACTACGACAAACATTTTAAAACCAAAATCAGCTCAATCGCCCCAGCCGTTTTCGAGTTTTAATCAGACTAACGAACAACGATTCATTTTTATTTATATAGATTTGTGACCATCCGTGAAGATCTGTGTTGCTACTAGGTTGGTTATAGTGATAATCTTGGCTGTTGATTTTCCTTCAAATAAATAAATAAGCTAAATACATAAAATCTTAAACTCTATTTATACAACAATATATTTATACAATTATATACAAATTTAATACCCCTAGCCGAGGCCTAGGCTTTCTTAGCAATGCTACAACGAGTGTTTAGATCTTATGTGGCTAATGTACCCAATTCTAGCGAAAAACTTGCAATCGCATGATGTGGACCAGGTTGGATCACAAAGATCTAGTGGTACCTTCCCACTATTGCATAAAGTGTAAGGGAGTGCTAAAAATATCTCGTGATTGTGAGTCAGGCGTTAGTCAAGTCCGTAGAGATGATCCCAGGAATAGAACACAATCGAGCCAGCGCAACTCTCAGACTTGCATTACCTTAATTATATCGTGTCGCGAAACTAGAAACATCCCAGATGTCTCTGTTAAACGTAAATATATTTTCAGCAAGTGCATTAGCGGTCGTTGAAACACTCCGCCGCCGTTTTGGCACCTTCAATTGCTATTCGCGATTATGATGACAAAGCTTTGTGGAGGGAATAAAGCCAACTGTTTGTTCTGTGGAACAATTTGTTGAAGACATTGTGCTTATATTGCAAATTTAGATTCATGGATTATTTTAATTGTATTGACGTATTTATTTTCTATTGTAATTGTAATTGATATAACTATGACAAATTGGGTATAAAGCTGTATCTGGCAAAATTTTGTTATTAAAAATGTTGACATCATCATTACCACCCTATTTACGTTCCCACTGCTGGGACACATAGACTTGTCACTATACGAGGGAGATTAGGCCCTAATTAAACACGCTGGCCAAGTGCGGGTTGGTAAAAATATTTTTACATGTCATACTGTAATTTGTGGTATTTGGCAATCACATTAAAATCCAAATTGCGACTTAAAATATACATTATCAATTAACACTATTATTACTATGTTTAGATTTAGATTTATTTATAGAGGCTGGAGGAGGGCGATGAGGATACTCCACAGTTATATACCTTTGTATCCTCATCGTACTACCAATTACTTATTTTTTTTTTATTATTGATAAGCCTTCATTTGACCACACCTGATGTAAAGTGACGATGTGGTCTAAGATGGAGCATGAAGACCTAGAAGGTGGCTTATCCGGACCACATTACGAAACACGAAAAAATCGCTTCACGCACTGGCCCAGCCCGGAGGGTGGTGACAAGCCGCGGCCGAAGCCTCCCACCAGAGACTGTTCTTAGCACCACCCGGAGGTCACGTGTAAGGATTCAGAGGGTTACCACATACGGACGTGAACAGACAAAACCTCCAAAACCTAACTAACTCCTAACTTCAATTTACTGTATTTTTGTTAAATAAATTACTTTTATACTTTAAAAAAAATCTGCAATAGGAATATTATGATTATGGATGGAGGCTGCTATAATTAAGTTGTCATAAAAGGCGTAGCGACAGGCGCGGGCGGCGGGCGGCGGGCTGCGGGCGGCGGGCGGCGGGCGGCGGGCCGGCCGAGCGGCGGCGACAGACGTCGGCGACCTCACTCAATTAAATGAAGCGTTTTGTTTACCGTCACAACAATAGATTAACGTCAGAAACTTTTAGTACCCGAGGACAAACGTCAGGTGAAAGGTTAGTGGAGCGCGGTCAACGTCGCGGGGGGGGGGGGGGGGGGGAGGGAGAGGGTGAATTAGCCCCATGCGACCCCAACGGTTACCGGTGTTCCACTTCCGATATCGATATCAGCTCACCCCGCATACATAAAGTAATCACCAGCCGTTTTGCCTATAACAGCATTGATGTCCCTATCTGTCGCGCCATTATTGAACTAAACGGTCTGTCAAATGGTAAACCCAATTACATTATTTAACATTGAACGACATTCATTAAATGGCTATACCATACAATGGTCTATGTTACCGAATAGCCATAATTCCAAGCCTCCTTCGCAGCCATCGTAACTTACTTTCAGAAGGCGTGTTTTTAAAAACATAGACCAACTTCACTTGTACGAAATACGGAAGATGGTAGATAATTCAAGAACAATTGGACAGATCCAAATTAAAATTAAATGTGAACTTGTATTCTAATCAAAAAGGAATCATCAACATTTTCAAATCATATCAAATGTTGCATACGTTGCATATCAAAATGAAGTATCAACCAAATCCTCCTTTTAGTCTGTTAAAGAGGTTTCCTTATAAGAATCCGGAATAAAAAAATTGAAGTAACATTCGAAGTTTAAGTTGCTCCTTACTGGCACACTTAGAACTCAAAACTACTCGAAGTGTACTAAACTTCGCTAGTCCGCGATCGACAGCTAGCTCAGTAGTACAGCTGCGACTCATTGTTTACATTATTATCAGATAGCAGGAGTCAATCACCGCTGAGCCGGCCACTTCAGCCGCAAGGGCCTCGTACCTTTCATAGTTCTAACTAGACACGTGCGATGGCGTGGCGTTACCGATAATTTCAGAAGCTAAACCTCAACAAATTTATTGAATTGCAATTTACAACGCGCGCCACCAGCTCCACGCACACCATCTCGCCGTCGCGCACCACGAACAGAGTAGTGCAGCGTACGTACCCGTGAGTCGTAGACCCGGGTCAGCGTGTCGTAGCGGATGGAGCCGAGGAAGATGACGGCGCAGGCGGCCGCGCCGCGCCCGCGCGCCACCAGCTCCACGCACACCATCTCGCCGTCGCGCACCACGAACAGAGTAGTGCAGCGTACGTACCCGTGAGTCGTAGACCCGGGTCAGCGTGTCGTAGCGGATGGAGCCGAGGAAGATGACGGCGCAGGCGGCCGCGCCGCGCCCGCGCGCCACCAGCTCCACGCACACCATCTCGCCGTCGCGCACCACGAACAGAGTAGTGCAGCGTACGTACCCGTGAGTCGTAGACCCGGGTCAGCGTGTCGTAGCGGATGGAGCCGAGGAAGATGACGGCGCAGGCGGCCGCGCCGCGCCCGCGCGCCACCAGCTCCACGCACACCATCTCGCCGTCGCGCACCACGAACAGAGTAGTGCAGCGTACGTACCCGTGAGTCGTAGACCCGGGTCAGCGTGTCGTAGCGGATGGAGCCGAGGAAGATGACGGCGCAGGCGGCCGCGCCGCGCCCGCGCGCCACCAGCTCCACGCACACCATCTCGCCGTCGCGCACCACGAACAGAGTAGTGCAGCGTACGTACCCGTGAGTCGTAGACCCGGGTCAGCGTGTCGTAGCGGATGGAGCCGAGGAAGATGACGGCGCAGGCGGCCGCGCCGCGCCCGCGCGCCACCAGCTCCACGCACACCATCTCGCCGTCGCGCACCACGATGTCGCAGAACACCTGACAGTACACACACATTATGATCATTCATCATCATGTTACACAGTCGAGAGTATCAAAGTCTATCGCTTGACTTGGGCCGCTCTCTAATTAAGGGTTTGATTATAGCATGCAGACAGCATGCGTCTTATGTGGGATAGTTAATGAGCCGGACGCAAAATAATAATTCAACAGAAAACACTGATAGTCCATGCCTTTTAATTAACGTACTTAACATGAATGAGCTTACAATTATGACACACATAGGATAATGTGGAAGACAAGGCAGAAGATACTGCGTGGGCTGGGTCTCTAGGAAGGTGCTTTTCTATTTCTATAAGTCTTCAAAACGGAAAATTTTAACGCACAGGCACTATCCGTTTAATCCATCCTTTGAGCAAAGAGTACTTAACTATTGTAACTGACTGAACCTTCCTTAATGTAATATGCCAGTAGGTACGTTTTAGAAACTATGTATCAAATCGGTGTAAGTAGGTTCGTCATCATGTAAACTCATTATATTAATTAGAGTGATTTTTTGTTTAACACTAAGACCAGGCTTTATCTGTACATTCGACAGTTATGCAATATCCATAAATTGGAAAATGGGAGTTTTATATTCGGAGCGAATGCTGACACTCTTAATATACCAGTGAGATAAAAATCATATTGTTTAACTTGCGCAAGAGCCAAAGTTTGTAATGGCAATGGAAACAACCAAATACGGCACACAGTAACGCTGCCGAAACAGAGCATTCCTCCTACGGCTCGCCCCAGCCGCGGAGGCCGCATGAACTTGGAGAGGCAGCCCCCCCCCCCCCCCTCACACCTCCCCCCGCGATAATTACCCAACAAGCCGCTCGACTCGATCCACCGCTCGCACTATCCAACTGGTTTGTCGGCATTTCAGAGCACGTAGGCACTCCATTATACAATCCATTTACAACCAAACTAAACTGATTCCTAAATACGACATTACAATGACTAACCAGCTAAATGTAGCTTTTGATCATTTCTTGTGCATAATATGCAGAATATATTATAATGTGCTCACATTCGAGAACGTTCTCGCAAAACAATGATAAGCGAGTGAGGCAATTAAAGATCCCTCGTAAATGAATGTCGGGGTCGGCGACTCGCGTCGACTGGGTCCTATCAAGCTCGACTACCATCTGGCAGCGGGGCCCAACTGCATTTGCAAATTACGTGTGTTTAGTATACACGACCTTCAGATTGCTCCATCTTGCAAACTAAGACTCTCAGTGTCAATGTCACGGAATTCAGATTTATTTAAAACCACACCGCCCACACATCTCATGAGAGTAAACAGAAAAGTTAATATACTTTGATGACAAATATAGCCGACCTAGTAGCATGCAGTTTTTATTGTTCACGGCGGGCGTTGTAGCTATTGTTACACCACAACTGTATTTTATACAAATAAAGATTAATCATTCATAGTTATACTATTTCAGGTAATGTATAAATAAAATAAATATTTGCAGAGATGAGCAAACATGAATGATTCCCTAAATGGCTGGCAGTTACAATTACAATGGAGTAGTGAACCCTGTCCAGTCGAGTCGAGTCGAGTTCTGCTGAGAATAAAACTAGGTCCGGCAGTTGGCACGACATAAAGCAAGCTCACGCCTCACAATACACACTAACAATGTAAACATTTGAACATAATATGCACGTAGACTCAATCTTCGTTCTGCGAGGGCTGCCCGACGGTGTGCCGTATCTCGGGTGCATAAGGTGCAGATTGTGGCCGCGGGGGTCAGGCATAGTAACGCGATACGGGCCGACAATGGCCGCCTCCCTCGCTTTGCCGCTCTCCAAGGATTTCTGCTCCGAGCTCACTTTACAATTAGTTGACCAACTTACTCTCGACCAAGAAAACTCAGATAATAGACAGCTACATTCCTCGCACATGTCTCCTCCAACGCGAGATAAACACAGCTGGGCTAGTGCACATTTATGTGATAAGATAAAGAAAATGCGACGACGTTCTTTCTTATTTCACAAGCATTTATTTAGTTTCACCTGTCCCGATGTTTGACTTTGTTTTTTTTTCAAATTAAGATTTTGACAAACCCCCTTTTCCGATTGAGCTTTTTGCACACAAACGTTAATCGCGTGAGATTGCAATATTATGATGAAAAGATCTGTTAAAAAAGCATTCATGCTTATTATAGACACATATTCCGAACAAAATCAAGGACACCGACTGGAATCGAACCCTCCAGTGCCACAAGCGAACCAGAGCTTACCAAGTCACAGAGGGCGTCGCAACTGTGGCAGATGATTCACCATGGCTGGTTGTTAATCAATGATTCACTATCATATCCAATTTTTCCACAAAAGAGATCTAACCATAGAAAACATTTTACAAACACTTTTTTGGCATTTTATTTGCATTCATATTACTGTCAATTTTATGAAATAATTTTGAGTGCTTTAAGTAAATATATCATGATTTGCTAGAAATCGTCACGGGCTAATTACAGCCGGCGACGTCACCAGGCCGCGCGCGGTGACGTCACCGATGCACTGACTCATCGCAAAGTAAGCACCTCATGCTAATGGTAATGATCCTTCGATCTCCGCTTATTAGCTGTTTACCGAGAACAGAATTGCTCACTCGCAGCTGAGATAAACAAGCTTTCAATCCAATAGGTACAAGTTGATAAGCCTTTCATCATCAGCTGTTTAAACTAAAACTGAAATGTCAAAACCATACAAGAGTATAGGTTATGTATTCTGTGGTATAGGGTGGATATCGCGGTTGTAGCAGACAGCGCTGACCCACTTGTGCGCCACGCGATATGCACCGCAGGCGATCATATGTCACAAACACCAATAAATCAATATCCACTGTAGATTGTTCCAACGTTCTCGCCGAAAGCAGAATTATAATCGAAAAACACAATACCTCGTGTTTTTAGATAGGCAGTGAATGCAGGGAAAGTAATGCAGATCTTTGAGAATATATAACACTGAAAAGACATAGGTACAATTTACTATGTGAGGTTAGCTGCACCTCATTAATTAGGTACGAGTATAATAAATAGCACAATCAAGCTGCAGGTTATAGTAGACCGTGCGGCGATGGTAATAGAGTCCGTATTGAGTGAGCGGGTATGCGGACAAAGGGAGCGAGCCAGAGCTCGGTTGTGTTCGACAGACATGAGGCGGATTGATGGCGGGCCTTCGATTAAAACGCAAACAGCCTTTGTCACATGCGTGACTCAGGGGATTTCTAGTTTTGTCTGGTAAAACATGAAGCATACATTTCGGTACTTAATATTTACTTCAAGAGTCAACTCAGTCAGGCAGCGACTGGCTAATCGTTTTTTTATTGGTAGTAAATATACCAGGTATATTATATAGATTTTTGGTTTCTTGTACTATTTTATTATATTGCATTGTTCATTGTGTCCATTTAGCTGTGTTCACTTATGGATGTAAATGATGTGACCATCCGCGAAAATCTTTAATTAGGTTTTTGTTGCAACAAGGTTTATATAGTATTAATCTTAGCTGTTGATTATCCTTTAAATAAATAAATAAACGCAATTAATTCAGATAAAGTTATGGAAATACTGCCAACAATTTTACCCTCGTTCAAACTACTCGGTGCCTATATCACTTGAAAATACATTTCACAACAAATAGTTCCTATTATTCTTTGGCAAACAATTTTAGACGGAACAGATAGCGTATCTGCCATTGTGCAGATGATAGGATGTAATCCAAGTCTCGCCGACAATTCAGATTATACGACGGGTTTTTTTGACAGATCTGTGTTTTTTGTAATACCAGATTGTATTATATATAACAAACAAGTTATTTGCATTGATAATTCTGCTGTTAAACACTATCTACGATTATAAAGCATGAATTAGCTAGATTATGATTCGCGACATTAAATACTTTCTCCGTGGATGTGTCGCCGCTAGCCGGAGGCGGCGCCGCAGAAGCGAAGCCCCACGCACCCCGCACCCCTTGCACCGTCATTATGAATACGGCCAAGTGCGTGTTTCCACATTTTACAGTTTACCACCACGAATATTATTGAATAAAGGCATCATTTCTGTTTTTTAGGTCAGGCTGTTTTATCTTCTTTTTGTAAGAAAGTTTAGAAAGCCATGTTGATATGTTAATGAAGGTCAGTACGAAGATCGGTAATAATACTCGATCAATAATACTCGTCAGACGACTCCAGTGATGTACTCTTCCAAGTTTCCAACTCTCTTTGTGAGCATATCGATTAGACACGGCTTTAGAAATCAAAATATATAAAGAAAAGCGCTTGGAATAATACGGGTCTCAATACATGAGTCCACAAATTGAGTTATAATGATAAATGAGCATTATTCGTATTGAATGCGTGAGTCACGGCTCATGTATGTGATCTATGAACTCTTATCGAAATATACGCAGTTCCACGGAGCAGTAGTTCTCGCTAGTTTATTGCTCTGTGAGTTCATCGGCGACGTCCTTGGCTCGAGCCTAGAGACGACGCCGACGGCGGCACTAGTTGCGCGGAGAATGCCAAATAAATGGATGCTCCACATCCTTCACACAAGTTCCATAACAATATATGATTATAAACCTGTGTTGTTTATGTTTTTACAAAGTGATAAACCCCACTTATAGGTTGGTTGGTCTCGCATTTCGCTAGTAAGCTACGTTACTTCGTCTTTATTTTTTCTACACAAATTTAGAATAATAATTCAATTCAATTCATTTATTTCAGACAGCACAGCATTAATTGTGTGGGAATACAAATTAAGTGTCCAAATCCAGTGAACAAATCTTTATAATCAAATTTATAATTATAACGTCATTTTACAGAATGCGTGTCGAGAACATTGCTTCATATAAAGAGCGAGAGTGTGGACAGAAGAGATAAACGATATTATTTATAATTTGCACAGATAAGGAAAAGCAATTATACATAGAGATAATAATGGTAACTACAATAATTATGATAAACAAAAGTAAATTAATTAGAAGTGTAAGGCAGTGGTTGCTGGCACTTACCTCGTCGAAGTTGTCGACCATGAAGCAGATGTGAGGGTAGGTCATCTCCTCTCCCTCTCCCTTCGTGTCCATCTTGCGCCGCGAAGGAGACGCGTACACCTGCCACATGCGATACCCAATCATCTCTGTTCTCATCTAATGTCTTACAGTCCCTAGAACCAATGCCATTAAATAAGGGATACTAGCATAGACAGTAAACATCTCCTTTTTTTAGGGTTTTTGGTACTCTAAGATCAATAATGAATCATATTTTCAATTGTCAGACAGGAAAGGCTTTATCCGACGTTATTTTCATATAGTTTCCAGCCAGTTAGACGATACTAGAGGATAGATAAAACCCTATGTCAAGTACATATTAAGAAGTCTCATAACCATGACATTACTATTTCAATTTAGGAGATAAAATTAAATAGCAGACAAATAAACTCTTATCATCACTTTTTATATAGGTGTACTGAGATAAGAACGTCATTTTTAGATATTTCGCGAAAAACAAACCTTTATTATTGTCTTTGATTCTAGATTTGAAGGAATGTTTTTCTTTGGTCACAAATAATTGAACAATTATCGAACTCAATTGCTGATTTAATATCTCATATTTATTCGATCCATTGGTTAGACCTTCAAAATGCCGAGCACGACCATGAAAACTAATATGTATCGTGAACATTAAAACAAAAGAACTACGTCATAACTATAGCATCTATTTAGTACGAGTAGTTATCCAATTTCTCTTTGAGTCGGTACCAAGTAGGTGTATTAAAGAGTATCTTTAGTACAAGAGTAGATGGTTGTACCTACCTTCTGGATCTTGTCCGCATCACTAGTAACCATCCTTAGAGTTAGCATCAGCAGAGATTCTGGCTAAGCAATGTTTTACTAACCTGAGTAGAAAATCCTGTGTGAAATAGTCGTGTTTCAAAGATATTCTGAGGCAAAGAGCGCTGGATCTTCAGCTATTCGCGGCCGCTGCGAAAACACTCGCAGGAATATTAGTGTTGATTTGGAATACCTTTAGGTCACGTCGCGTCGACAGCTATTAGTCAGATTAGCCAGTGCCCGCTAATTCTAGCAGGTCTGCAGCCTCCTGGCGATATCCTCAAATGATTTATAATTATAAGGTCGCCGGGCTATTTGCGGCTCTCGGTACAGATATAAGCCCACTTTGTTTTCAACATGGCACGATGCCCTGTCGGCCGAGTGAACGCCCTGCCTGCGTCAATCCACTGCACTTCATAAAGGGCGGGCATCATTGCGACACACTAAATTTGGTAACACCCAATCATAAATCTAAATTTAAAATGTAAGAAAAAACCCCAATTCCAATGTCTTTATTTCCTTAAAAGTAAAACACCATAATATTTAGTAATGTGCACGCGATGCTCTTTCATTTGATACCCCACTCGAGTATATTTGCCAGATTTTAGGTTTTCCTTCCCCACTCTCACCCCTATAACTTTTAAACGGCTCAACCAATTTTCATGAAAAATGTCTAAGAAAACACCCGGGACAAACTCTCATTTCCTACAAAAACTAAATTGAAATCGCTCCATCCGCTCGGGAGCTATGATGTCCCAGACAGACAGACAGGCATACAGACACATCAAACTTATAACTTATAATTTTTTGGTCGGGGGTTAAAAACAAGAATAATAATACTCTAAACTAAGCGCTAACTATTGGGCGCTAATTATTAGCCATACAATGGGCTTATTGTCCTGGGAATTTAAAAACAATAATTCTCACGCGATCCGTACTCAGACTGAAAGAATTGAAAGGAAATAAGGACATGGCCGAAGAGGCACGTAAACCACGCACTAAGAACAATTCAATCGTAAAAAGATATGCAAATGTACGGGTGACGGCCGACCGAATATGCATCCTTCCCATTCGCTACGAAAATAGGGTGCAATATCCACGATTGCATCACGATTAAGAGTGTTTCTTTATGATGAATTGATAGAAAATGATGATGATTTTGGGAAAGTACTACAACAATAACCGGCCTGGTTTTAATTACATTCCAAAGTAATTATTTAGTTTGTTATTACCAATACAATAATTATTTAGATAAGTACAAACTGTTATGTTATTTAAACACGATCCTATCAATCTTTATGACTCGTATCTCGCTATTTAACCTTACCATGGAATCCATTATTGTCCTAGTACGTAAAACCCATCAGGAAAGTAAAGATTGACTAAGCCACACATCTCATCAATACCTCAAAACCACAGCGGTTTTGTCAATCTATAATGAGTTTTACAATCACATGACTAGTTCAAATAATAAAAAGTATATGACCGTAATTTACGACGCCAGTAAAACCGTATGCGAGCAATACACAACTTACAACGACTTTGTCAACATTTTGTTATTTGGTATTTTAATTGGAATACTCTTCATTAGTGAATTGTTCTCCGAAATTACACAAGTCAACAAGGTATCTGGAATGTAGAATATCATAATTGTGTCGCTCCATTGAATGGTTATTTGGCTAATTATAGGAATTTACAAAGCAATTTAAATATAGGAATATTTATTTGTAGGAGAAGTCGTTTGTCACAAACAAATCTGGGGTAATGGAATTGATTAGATTATGTTTGTAAGTAATTGTAGCTGTAACATTGTTGCGTAGGCCGGGCGGGCGGGACTAGCAACCGGCTTGACCTGTACGGCAGCAACATCTCGGCTCGCAAACAGGCTCAAGCAATGGTTCCATATTCACATTTTATTATCAAAATGTGTCAGTTACACCTCTTGGTAGACCATTTTAGTCATCATTTCATCCAAATCATCTAAACTTGTTACTGAGACCTTTGATGCGATGAAACATAGGCCGTTTCATTGCCCTATATAACCACTAAAGCAATAGAGCTCATATTTGCAAAGTAACCTCATTTTCATAGCAAAAATGCAGGGTTCATAAGGGTTAACTAATGAAGTTGATAGAACAACCCCGTATATTTGTAAGAGAACACTAAAACAAATTTACTTTAATGGTCAGCCCACTTTATGTTGAACTCATTTTATTTTATTACTATACTAATATTATAAAGCTGAAGAGTTTGTTTGTTTGATTGTTTGTTTGTTTGTTTGTTTGTTTGTTTGTTTGAACGCGCTAATCTCCGAAACTACTGGTTCGAATTGAATAATTCTTTTTGTGTTGGATAGTCCAGTTATCGAGGAAGGCTATAGGCTATATAACATTATATAACGCTACGACCAATAGGAGCAAAGATATAGCGGTAAATGTGTAAACAACGGGAGAAATTGTTCATCTTTGAGCCTTCCGTTGCGTGCGCCGTGAAAACGGTTCAAGATACACAAAAAATATGTATTAAAGAATAATAGCTCTTTTAATTATCTAAAAAACAGTCCGCGATAGTATATGTCTATCTTTTAAGATTAACTCACAAAAACCGTTTTTATGGTACCTAATTTGGTCGAAATAATTTGTTTAAGTTGTATCAACATAATAATATTAATCTTTATTTAAATAAATATGTTGTTGGTTAAGAGTACTTCATCCATTATAACGCGGGCAGCACCGCAGGGCACAGCTAGTTAAGAAATATAGCGTAAGAATAGTTTTAGACAGCGCGTCACGCTGTCTAAAATTGCTCTTACGAAAATAACTATAATAACGCTGCGCTGTTTGGTATAGAGCCACAAGAGTGAATTCTAATCTATATAAATAAAAATGAATTGTTGTTCGTTAGTCTGATTAAAACTCGAGAACCGCTGGGCCGATTACGCTGATTTTGGTTTTAAAATGTTTCTCGTAGTCCAGGGTAGGTCTAAACGGTGAATAAGGAAAAATTGCCGGGAAAATTATTTACCCGTGCAACGCCGGGGCGGGCCGCTAGTATGCAATAAACATGTTAGCCAACAAAACTAAATACCGATTTTAATTGCACAACGTAGAAAACGTACTAAAACCATCGTAACGACACTCGTCTCGCAGTGATCAGTTAGGGGAGTCGAGATCCAAGCCATTCCCATTCAACGTGGCGCGGGCCGGTGCGGCCGCACCGGGCGCGGGGACGGGGCAGGGGGTGGGGGAGGGGGGGAGGCGCCGAGCGTGACGTCACGAGCGCGTAATTGCTTCCATTGAACCGAGCGCTGCCGAGCGAGGCCGACCGGTTCCGAGCGCCTTCGGGCCGCAGCCAACCGGCGCTACATCTTTTCTAGTACGCCTGCTCGCGGTCTCCACGCAGGACGCCAGCTCGCGCGCGCGACCCGCGAACATAATAAAAAATATCGTTGCAATCGCTCCGAAAGTTTACGACCGAGCCAGTCGAGCAAAATAGAGAAGAGAGCGGAGCAGCGGCGCCGCAGTGCAGTGTGTGTATATCGGTTTCCATTTCGACCTCGTTTACGTGACCGTGCGTCGGACTCCGGCTTTCTATCGGGAACTTTGGACGTCAACACGCGAATCGATGAGCCGCGTTCCCGCGCTCACGGCTGCGACCGCATCGATCGGGTGAGTCCCGAGCCCCGGCCCGACCACCTGTCCCCGGCTTCCCGCCGCCGGCCGAGACGAGCGCCCCCGAATTCACTTTTAGCTTGTATGTAAACATGGACCCAAATGTTAAAACAAATATCACGCGACGCGCGATGACAGAGAAAGTGAGCGACGTCTATCGTTTACCCCTTCGCGCTTTCAATTTAACAACATCCTTTGCCAGAAATAATATGGGTATTGTACCAAGTCCCGGTAGAATCAAACTACAAAACTTTAGCGATAGTATTAAATTGGACTACGACTGCTTTTAATATGGGATATTAAATAATTATGTTTAAAATGCTTGTCAAAATGTTTGCACAACTTCTGAATGCAAAGGTATTTTGATGGTTATAAGTTAAACCGTAGCTTCACAACAGGTACCGAGATAAACATTATAGCGCAGCGCAACCGGTGTTCCAGCTTACGTATTACCTACCTCGATAAATTAACTAACACTGAAATACCAAAATGCAAAACCAAACCTGACTGTTTTATATGTAACAAATAATTTCTCAATATAGCACAATTTCAAGCATTTACAATCGCTAAGGCTTTATTAGGAATACAAATTCCATTTTTTAACATAGAACCTGTAAAACCTGTCCTAAAATATGAACACTACCTTCTCGTCATAGTGCTAATCGTGTGAAACAGATTTGAGTGTTATACAATGATTTGTAAGGCCTGCAAAGCGTCCAGTTAAAGTGAGTTAATACCTTGATAGTAACAGTTGGGTCGTACGTTCCAGGTTCAATCCAGAGCAATGGTGATTGGATGACGATCTCCGCGCGGTCCCCTGAGCAGGAGCCGTCGCCGCCCAAGCAGATCCAGCTGGCCGAGCCGCTGGTGGCCTCCGTGCGCGCTTACCTGCGCGACGCCGCACCCCCGCCCGCGCCCGCCCTCCAACACGCGCCCGAGGCCTGCGATGTCGACATAGCCGCCGACACCGCGCAGGAGGACATCAAGGGCATCAACTTCGAGGCTCGCCTCGAGCCCAATGACCTAAACAACAACGCGTCCCGCTCGCGCTCACCTGCCCCGCTCCCGGGCCGAACAGGCCCCGGCAACATGCCCACGCAGTCGGAGCTGATGCAGCGGCAGCCGCTGCTGGCGCGCGGACACAAGGCCGGCGCGCCGCCCGCCGCCGACGAGTCGGACCCGGAGCGCGACCACTCGCCGCAGCGCCTCGCGCCCGACTTCGTCGTGGAAATCCCGGCGGGCCAGCGCGAGGACCGCTACCCGAAGGAGATCTGGAAGACTATCCTCTCCTTCTTTTTCCTCTTCTGCTGCGTCTGCGTCAACATGATGTCGCTGTCGCTGGTGCACGAGCGCCTGCCGGACCGCAACACGACCGCGCCGCTGCCAGACATCGTGCTGGACAACGTGGCGGCGCGCGACTGGGCGCTCGCCGTCTCCGAGTACATGATCATGGTGTCGACGACGGTCGCGATGCTCGTGGTCGTGTTCCACAAGCACCGCTTCATCGTGTCGCGGCGGCTGTTCTTCATCATCGGCCTGCTGTACCTGTACCGGTCGGTGACGATGTTCGTGACGGTGCTGCCCGTGTCGAGCACCACGTACTACTGCAGCCCCAAGTCGAACGACACGTCGCCGCTGCTCGTGCTGCGGCGCACCTTCTACCTCATCTCCGGGTTCGGGCTGTCGATCAACGGCAAGCACACCTACTGCGGGGACTACATCTACTCGGGGCACACGATGGTGCTGGTGCTGTCGTACCTGGTGGTGGCGGAGTACTCGCCGCGGCGGCTGTGGCCCGTGCACTGGGCGCTGTGGGGCTCGGCGCTGCTCGGCGTGGCGTTCGTGCTGCTCGCGCACGGGCACTACACGGTGGACGTGCTGATCGCGTACTACATCACGACGCGACTGTTCTGGACGTTCCACGCGCTGCTAGGCACGCCGCACGCGCGCGCGGCCAGCGGCGGACACATGCTGCAGCGCGAGTGGTGGTACGGCGGGTTCGCGTACCTGGAGCGCAACGTGCGCGGGCCCGTGCCGCGGCGCTACGAGTGGCCGCTGCCGTGGCCGCGCACCAAGCTGTTCTCGCGGCTGAGCTAGTGAGCGGCGCCGGGCGCGAGGCCTGCGCCCGCGCGCGTCTGACGCACCTTCTGCGAGTGGCGCCGCAGCACCTGCAGCTCCTTGGGGCTGGTGCGCGTGCAGATGGCCAACGTGACCGTGTACTCGAACTGGTGCACGATGAGGTTCAGATACACCGTCTCCTCCCAGTCGATCTCGGGGTCGCCGATGGGCAGCTTCTTGGAGTCCTTGCGGAACACCTCCACGTCCGTCTGCAACACGCCGCGCGTCACCGACCGAGTACCGCCGCGCGCATGCTACTGCCGCCAGTGCCGTTTATAACTTGTGAACTGAACCGACTTTCTAAGAGACGCTCCGATGCGGTCTAGCTTTTATTGTTGAATTTGTATACCTAGGAATTGAATATGAAATGCGACAAGGACGATTACGGATCGCATGTGCCGCGCGAGTTTTGTTTCCCATTTGAATATTTTATAAGTGGTTATTGAGAACGATCGCCGTGGTCTAATAGGACACATTATTTATTAGCGAACTGTGATTATGATTATTGTTCGGTGGCGCCCCTGGCCCTGATGAACTGCCTACTGTAGGGAGTAATATTTTTGTATGGTTCCCGAATAAAGTACAGACTTGACTGTCGTCTAGCGCATAATACTATTTGTATTTCCAAAGATGTTTGATAGAATTTTGTAACTTCATCCAAATGGTGCTAAACTAGAAGTAATGGAGTCGTGGTCGCTGCGCGGAGCGGCTGTCCTACATATTGCATGTAATCTTCGAATACTATGTTATTTTTACACTGTCTTGGAAATAATATATTGTTGTCCTTAGAACTGAGTAATTACCTAATAGAACATAGTTAGGTCTTGTATAAAATTGCCATTTGTGATAGAACACATGAACAAAAATGTATGCCTTCAATGAAATAATGTACTGCATAAATATATTTCTATTAATAAAATGTTGTATCAAATTAATTGATTTTTAAAGGAATTTAAATTGTCTTTTTTCTTTTATAATATCAATTATTCATTTTTCAAGTTACCTTTACTTCATCTTTAAGTCCTCGGTCGAGATTATCACACAATGTCTTAAACCAGCAGTAGAAAAAGAAATCTTTTTTCTCATAAAGAGTTAAGGTTAGAGCGTCTCAGCATTATAAGTATAATTACTAAGGTGAGGGCCTGTTCCACCAACTCCGTGTAAAGTTAGACAATGGTTAAAACATATATCTATTTCTGTTGAGATAGCTCTTGACAGAACTAGCCATTGCCTAGTTTAATCGGATTTTGAGAAATGAACCCTTACACTAATACGATTAATGCACTGGATTAATTGTATTATTGCAGGTAACTGCATTTAACAAATATAAGAAGTCTTCAAAATTATTGCCAAAACCAAATGTATGAAATCTTAACCTTGAATTACTAAAGCAGAAAACTATTTATATATACCAATTAAAACTAAGTAAACACGTATAAGCAATACCCATGAAACTACTCTCAATATCTAAAATTGGACAATCCAAAAACCCCTGATGTACAATGGATACAATGAATTAGCTTTTCTCGCCAAGGCCTTTCCCGTGTTTCATGTGGTAAAATATTTGGTAAAATTAGAATTATTTGGAAAATGCCCAATTCTTCACAATTCAGTTCCACTAGGACTGACAATTATTAGGACAACCACACACTTTTATTATTATTAGTTAGCCATACGACGATCTCTGTTCTGAACATAATGCCTCCCTCAATAACTTTCTCTTCTATCCTTTTTTTGTTAGCACAACGTCAATGAGTTAATACATGTCTAAGACCAGACGATGTAACCCGGTTATGAGTATTGGTCTGACTCCAACGAGTTAGATATTAACTCAACGTCTGACTCCTATAAATTTCGAGGCAGGGCTTTATCCAGAGTTGACATCCCATGACGATGATGAAGGTAATTTGCCTATTTTGTAATAAAAAACATTTCAAAACCATTCTCTCCACAGAGAAAATGATGATTTAGTTGTCGGCTAGTGCAACAGTTGTGAGGGAGGTGTTGGGCTGACCTCGTACTTGGGCAGGTAGCGCGAGGAGCCCTTGACGTAGCGCTTGCGCACGAAGAACAGCAGGTCGTCGCAGTCGATGGCCTGCTCCTCCGTGAACAAGAAGTGCCGCACGAACAGGTCCGTCCAGTACGTGGTCCCCTGCAGCACCACGAACCCGCCATCTGACACAATCACACCACATTTAAAGCCAAAAGCGACTTTAAAAAAGGCCTCTAACCGCGCGGCGGTTAGAGATGATAAATATATATTTTATGATGATGATAAATATATATTTTTAAAGAATAAATAACAAAGATCCTCTGAACAAGTCAAAGGAAGCCAAGATAATATCAATAGATTATAATTAATAATAAATAGGCCATTGCGTTGATAAGATGAATGGAGAGGTCTATGGTCGGTGTTTCTTTGCGAATCAAGAATGAGGATATACGACATTGTCAAACGGATTAGCTCGTTGAGGCACGGAGCGCGCGGAGCAGGCGGGCGGTGAGCCGATAAGCTCTCGAATGGAGACGTAACATCTCAATACTATTTTGTAAAAAAAGTTTTACAAAAGTTATAACGTAACGTCATTTCGAAAATACCAATGTGAGAAAGTAAGACTCGCCAAGTTAACGTCCGCTCACATGGGCGGAAGTTGGCGCAAGTTTGCAAGCAAAATAATGGCAAACAGGTTATCTTAAAAATACACTTCACTTTTTTAACACTACGTGTACCTATGTCGCGCTTTTAAGTCTCTTACTTCAAAAACATAATATTTAGTACAAATTTCCATCACTTGTGTCACCCCCTTAGGGGTAAAGTTCTGTGTAATGTAATCCGTAAATTAATAAAAATCCGGCGTCTACACCCTATAAGAAACCTACCTGCCAATTTTCAAGTTGCAAGGTTTTATGGTTTTTGGGATTTCATGTCTGTTTCCTATGAAACATTTATTTTTCAATATTAACCCAAAATTGTCGTAAAAGTGCAAATTGAAAATCATATTTTGGGCTTTTCTTAGGAGTTGGTTAGTTTTAAGTTTTACTGGAAAATCCTAGTATTTACCATAGTTCAGGCATTTTCAGTAACTTAAAGTATAATGTATAAAGATTGGATAACCTTATCATAGTATCAGAGTATTCTGACAGGAGCTCTACCATAGGGTGGATATATTTTTAATTTTGTATTTATAAGCTTCATGAAACAAGGCTTTGTATTACCATACAGATATTATTTTGCTGAACATAATTTTAAGCCCAAGGACAAGACAGAATCAGAAATTGCCAGATGAATCTCATTTAATAAGCATTCTTAATAGTACCACGGCAGTCAAATTCGGAAATCATTATTTTATAATTTAAAATTAATAAACTAAAACACAGTGTGCTTATTTGTTTTTAGAGGATACTGGTGTTAAACTCTAATTTTATTTGTAAAAATTTCATTAATAATTATGAAAATACTTACTACATTCCAAGTTTTCTGTTTCAGAAATGTGACTAACTTTGTATTTTTCATGTAAAAAAAAACAAATAAAATATTTTAAATTACATTGTTTTTATTTATTGAATTCCCAAACATGATCAATTTCAGATAGGTTGAGAAATAGGTATCAATCAAAGATAGGTTGAGAACATCCATAATGTGTATGCAGGTTATTTGTTGATTGATTATTGAGATTGCAAGGGCTGAATCCTGCACACAGCAGCCATGTAACCCCTCATAATTTCCTGTTTCCAATACAATTTATATATTAAAATCAACTGGGAGAACAGTCTTTACGAACATGTCAACATTTTATTCAAAGAATGGTTGTTAAATGGGAAGCCAGCAATATAGATGAACTCGCTTTCCCCTGCACATGTTTTAATATATCTTTTAAATGAAAAAAAATATATGGGAAGTGAGTGTATGTGTGACCCAAAATATTTATTTTCTTTCTGTTTGAAGACAACTATAAGAAAAAGAGCTGAATCAATACCCATTTTTGCTCTGCAAGTCACCAAAAGTCCTGGAGCTGGGCTGGTTAGGGGCTAGTCAGGCGGGGGTATACACACAGTACACTCCAGAGTGAGATGTACGTGCAGTCCTTAGTTCCCCAAATCAGAATTTAAATTAGACCTCTATTTCCTTAATTTGAGTAAATTAATGGCATGAGCATGGAGTGCAACAGTAAATATCGAAAAAAAAGTATAATCAAGGAATGATATTTGTTGATTTTTTTTTTGTTAAATAAGTTTTTTATGCAACATTAATTAACATTCTTTTCCCAAGATTGTTAATATCATTATGGAAACAATTGATAATAATCTCTGAATACAGAATAAGTTACTAATAATTCATTAAGGTGGGGTGGATTAAATTACATTAACAAATCAAGTATGAATGCTTACAGTATTATTTACGCAGTTTAAGTTACATCTGATAAGTCCTATTTATGTGGCCAATAGGAATTGCCTTGAATATTTAATGATGCTATATCAATACTGATTAAAATTTTGAATTATTGGTTCAATTCAACCCTTATTTATTAGTTAAAATAATTTAGCTATGTTTATGTACCATCTTTCATAAGCTGTCGCATTTCTTTGGTCCTCTGGAAATTTATCTCTTCCAGCAGCTGTTCCAACATGGTGGTGTTCTTCAGGCACGGAGATCCTCCCAGAGCCATCGCTGACCAAAACACCACTGTTTTTCTTGAGATAAACACCAATCATCAACACAGTCCGTAATGCGATAGGTGTGTTTTCAAAATTTATGCACATATTACACGGGAAAATAAATTAATGTAGTACATGTTTAGATACTTCAATAATGGTATCTTTGGTTCAATTACTAACGCACACACAGAAATTATTATTTGTAAATCAATAGACATAGAATGGAAATTGCATGAGGAAAATAGTGAAAATGAAAACTGCGAAAATTGAGTGAATGGTTGAGTGAAATAAGGGTTTGATTGAGCTTCCACAGCGTAAGTCATAGCGCGCCACAGACTATCTATCTTCAAAAACAAACTACAAAATGTATGTATTCTATTGTTATTGCTAAGTTTTAACATAATAGATCAGATTTTTGTACCATTTTATTGCCAATTATTAATAATAACTTATTTTTTCTCTTGTTCTTGTTAAATGTTAATAAGAATATAATCAAAATAGTCATAATTCGATTTCATATACGTTTGTTGTAATGTCAATGTCAAATTTTGAGAGACAAAAAAGAAAAATAAGAAAATTATGAAAACTTGTGTCGGTCGAAGAAAAACTAGCTGAAAAGTAAAAAACCGGCAACCCAAAAAAAGACAATATTACACAACGAAAAATAAAATTGACAAGAGACCAGCACAACATCTAACACAGAAAATTCTAAAAACTGTACAAAATGATTAGTTATGTCGCGTAGGTTGTGTTGACTGCAATGTTAAAAACAGACAAACACATGAAGCAAAAAATGTAAAATCGATGTAACGTGCCTGATCGCCGATTCGCAACGAAATTATTGTCAGTAATAATCAAAATTGCACATTCGTATGAGTGGAAATATGTCGAGGATTCGCAGCACACAAAGTTTACTGAAGTCGTTGCGGAGGACGGCGCGGCTGTCCAGCATGACGTCGCTGGCGCGGCTGGACGCGGGCGGCTGGGAGCGCGAGGACGGCCACCAGTCGCGCAGCACCCGCGCGCTGCTCGGCGCCGGCTCGCTCGGGCTCGCACTTCTAGCAGCTGACCATGTATTCAATGGTATCTACTTATACTTTTATTTAATCATTAGCTTCTCAGGCCACGGCGAAGTTTTATATATTTCCTAGTGGTAATAAACTATGTTTCTGTAGTAATTAGCTTGTATCCTTTCTCAGTAATTGAGAAATACAATAGTGAATGTTTATTTTAAATTAATAAAGTAGATCCTGTAATAAGCATGTTCAGTTAAACCAGCATCTCTTCATTATTAGGTAAGTGTTCAAAGTTACCAAAAATAATGCAAAAGCCTTACACTTATTTTTTTATGAGCCTGTGGTGTCCCACTGCAGGGCAAAGGCCTCCCTACTGTCCTTCCAGACATCCCTATCACCTGTTAAAGTTAAAGCCTTTCATTTACTTTTATAAATTTAAAACTAAATGAAACAACCTTCTTCATTATAGAAAAGAGATTCTTCAAAGCAGCACAGCTTGGCAATGTGCAAGAACTGCGTAGGTAAGTCATTAAACTCTAATACCTAGACCAAAATGTGCTTGTACTTGAAATAAAAAAAACTGCTGTCTACCCAGCCACTCTGCCTGCATTGTAATGCCGGCTGTACACACGCGCCGAGACCCTCTCGGCGAATGTCTCGGCCGAGAGGGGTCTCGTCGAGAGCATGCCTGTACACACGCGTTCTAACATTTGAACTGAAGACTCACGCGACAATGGACGTAGAAATTGCTGCTGCTATTTATGTTTGTGCCATGAGCTATTATAATTTTTTTAACATTTACTATAAAAATAAAATTCGTAAACCATGAAGAAACAAGAAAAAAATTAATTTTATTAAATTAAATGAAAATTAAATTTAAAAAAATATTAAAAACTATTAGCGAGCAAGTAAATGAACGAGTGTGTACATGCTCGCTCTCGTTTACGTCGCGAGAGCCAACGAGACCCTTTGACTCGGGCGCAAAAAACCGACAAGCCACCGAGAGCGACCGAGACGAGAACGAGACAGCGAGACGAGACGAGAGCGCCCTGTACACACGCGCGTTCGGCCTGTCTCGGGGTGTCTCGGCGCGTGTGTACAGCCAGCATCACATGTTTTCCCAAGAGATTGACAGTTCAGACATAATAAAATATTTATGTATTTGATATGAATTTTTGATTTGTTTAACTATTATAATTTTTACTCCACTATTGTCAAGTCACAGTCAAAATTGTATATTTCCTGAGAAGCATGGACAGGTCAACTTAAAATTAATTTATCTTTTTTTTTTTTACAATAAAAATTAATAAGGAAATAACATTGTCATGACAGTTCACTTAATTTTTTTATACTGAGTTGAGAAGCGAATAAAAAAACAGCTCTATCAGTTACTATCATTTTGGTGCAAATGCATATTATGGCGAATGAAAAGGGAGGGTGATGATTTTGACGTCACATTAAAATGCCTACAGTGCCCTCTCAGATATATTGAGTGAAGATATAAAGCATTTTTTGAAGAGTACCTACATAATTAGTAATGTGGATAGTACCTTTTCTTTCACTTTCAAACTCACATGCATGTCCCACTCAGACGAGGGACGTGTAAGGATAGGCTCTCCCACAACCCTGTGTGTGATTA
Organism: Gymnoscelis rufifasciata; assembly: GCA_929108375.1. Classification (NCBI taxonomy): domain Eukaryota; kingdom Metazoa; phylum Arthropoda; class Insecta; order Lepidoptera; family Geometridae; genus Gymnoscelis; species Gymnoscelis rufifasciata. Next base: position 171,282 of record OV815302.1, on the reverse strand, counting down.
AATCCATTTTTTAAAATGAGTACCAACTTTTTCCTCAAACATTATACTCCTCATATATTATGGCCTAATCTCTCTCGCCAAGAGAGAAGTCCCTGTGCCCCAACAGTGGGAACATTCATAGGGTGACGATGATGATATATTAAATCTTCCGTGGACCACTGATTAATAAAATGTCACACAGACAGGTGGAATCCCTAATAGCATCGGGCAGCGGCGGGACGGCGAGCAGCAAGAAGGGCGAGGGCGCGGCGGACCGGCGGCACGCGCTCGGCTGGACGGCGCTCATGGCGGCCGCCGCCAACGACCAGCCCGCCGCCGTGCAGGAGCTGCTGCGGCTCGGCGCCACGCCGGACCTGCAGGTAGGGTGCTAGTCTAATGTGTGTTTGAACTGCCAGCTTCAAGACGTTATGCATATATAGAAGGAAAATAAAATATCACAGATCGTTAATAATCTGAATGTTTAATTTGTTAAATGGGACTAAAGTTTCCAAAACATTAGACCTTCATGCTCCATCTTAGACCACATCTTCACTTTACATCAGGTGAGATTGTGGTCAAATGAAGGCTTATCAATAATAAAAAAAAAAAAAAAAATTTTTAAAGTATGATCACCCATATTATTTTGTAGCGTGCACGTAATGCGCTTTCATTTGTGACCCCGTCGGGGGTTAAAAAGAGTATTTAAGCCTTAATGATGCGGTCACCTTATACCTCAACATGGCACTTTAAAGGTTTCTCTTAGAATTTTGGTTAGTTCATATGAGACTCGAATTCTTTTAAACTACTCTGACATTTAAGTATCTCTCCCACGGATGCATCGTATCCAGACTTGAATCGACCCATACTCTATTCCCTTTAGTTGTAAAAGTTGTCAAGTGTACCTCCAGGAGCGGTACCCTGGCGCTTCAATACTGGCCGCCAGCATGGGAGTGCACCCGCTGGAGGTGGTGGCCCGGCGCGAGGAGGAGTTCAGCGGCGGGATGAACGCGCGCGCCTCCTTCCTGGGCTGGACGGCGCTGCACTACGCGGCGCTGGGCGACTCGGCGCGCGCGGCGCAGGCGCTGCTGGAGGCGGGCGCGGACCCCACGGCGCGCGACCACGCCGGCCGCCGCGCGCTGCACTACGCGCGCGCAGACTCCGCCACCGCGGACCTCATCCAGGCAAGACATCCTACATATGACGTCACCCTCCTGGCTGGACGGCGCTGCACTACGCGGCGCTGGGCGACTCGGCGCGCGCGGCGCAGGCGCTGCTGGAGGCGGGCGCGGACCCCACGGCGCGCGACCACGCCGGCCGCCGCGCGCTGCACTACGCGCGCGCAGACTCCGCCACCGCGGACCTCATCCAGGCAAGACATCCTACATATGACGTCACCCTCCTGGCTGGACGGCGCTGCACTACGCGGCGCTGGGCGACTCGGCGCGCGCGGCGCAGGCGCTGCTGGAGGCGGGCGCGGACCCCACGGCGCGCGACCACGCCGGCCGCCGCGCGCTGCACTACGCGCGCGCAGACTCCGCCACCGCGGACCTCATCCAGGCAAGACATCCTACATATGACGTCACCCTCCTGGCTGGACGGCGCTGCACTACGCGGCGCTGGGCGACTCGGCGCGCGCGGCGCAGGCGCTGCTGGAGGCGGGCGCGGACCCCACGGCGCGCGACCACGCCGGCCGCCGCGCGCTGCACTACGCGCGCGCAGACTCCGCCACCGCGGACCTCATCCAGGCAAGACATCCTACATATGACGTCACCCTCCTGGCTGGACGGCGCTGCACTACGCGGCGCTGGGCGACTCGGCGCGCGCGGCGCAGGCGCTGCTGGAGGCGGGCGCGGACCCCACGGCGCGCGACCACGCCGGCCGCCGCGCGCTGCACTACGCGCGCGCAGACTCCGCCACCGCGGACCTCATCCAGGCAAGACATCCTACATATGACGTCACCCTCCTGGCTGGACGGCGCTGCACTACGCGAGAATAAGCACACGCAGGACACGAAGAAGCACCTCCGATGGTACACATCGACACGTGCTACCGCTACACCGTTACATATTCCGTCCATGATAACTACATCGAGCAGAAGTAATATTTGCTTAGTCAGTTTGTACTGAACTGGTTTGTTTGTTTGTTGTAAACTATTTTTGCTTTATCAAATTATCTAAATATTTTGTATATTTTGTATGCACCTTTATAACGGCGTTGTGACGAAGACGTCAAAAATCGTCATTGATATCGTGCCGGCTTATAAAAGTTTTATAAGTCAAAAGGTCATGAAAATATGTTTTCTCGAATATTTCGCAAACTGTCGCTTGGAGGTCATTGCATTTTTCTGTAAAAGTAAACAGTAATTTCGGAGAAGAGCGCTGATAATGAAATTAGAATGTACATAAATAATAAAAACCGTATAAAGACTGGATTAATCTACACTATCCAGAATCATTTATTTGCATAAAACATGAGTGTATACACAGGTGGTAAGTTGTAAAAAAGTGTTCTACATGTTTTGCCAATACTGTTGATAATAATTAGAGAAATGAAGTACCTACACAAAAGCTTGATGTTGAAACGGTTGTATCGTCCTCCAGGCGCACACGCAGCGCTGGGAGGCCGCCGCCGAGGCCGCCGCGGCGGAGGAGCGGCGCCGCTTCCCCCTGGAGCAGCGCCTCAAGCAGTACATCGTGGGCCAGCAGGCCGCCATCGAGACGGTGGCCGCCGCCGTGCGCCGCAAGGAGAACGGCTGGGCCGACGACGAGCACCCGCTCGTGTTCCTCTTCCTCGGCAGCTCGGGCATCGGCAAGACGGAGCTGGCCAAGCAGCTGGCGAGATACATCCACAAGGTACGTACAATTTTGTAGATCATCGCTCGTGATGTGGCCACTGTGCAAGTACTTTACGGATAAAGGGACCAAGTATCGCAACAGCATGTTAGGTTCTTCAATGTGATGTGACTGCCTCAGTGGCGCAGTGGACGAAGGTCCGCTTCAAGAGGAGAAGGAGGGCTCAAATGTTTGTATGTTCTGCAAGCACTTTCTCCTTGGTCGGGGTGTTCACGTGTTGTTGTCCGGAAATATTTTTATAGTGACCATTTACATCGCGCCATACCCGACTTAAGTGACGATGTACCCTTGTGTGCGGCAGGACGAGGCGGGCGCCTTCATCCGCCTCGACATGTCGGAGTACCAGGAGAAGCACGAGGTGGCCAAGCTGATCGGCGCGCCGCCCGGCTACGTGGGCCACGAGGAGGGCGGCCAGCTGACGCGCGCGCTGGCGCGGCGCCGCGACGCCGTCGTCCTCTTCGACGAGGTGGACAAGGCGCACCCCGACGTGCTCACCGTCCTGCTGCAGCTGTTCGACGAGGTACCGCCGTCTGCTCTCTAGACAGACTCGTGGGCCGCGAGGAGGGCGGCCAGCTGACGCGCGCGCTGGCGCGGCGCCGCGACGCCGTCGTCCTCTTCGACGAGGTGGACAAGGCGCACCCCGACGTGCTCACCGTCCTGCTGCAGCTGTTCGACGAGGTACCGCCGTCTGCTCTCTAGACAGACTCGTGGGCCGCGAGGAGGGCGGCCAGCTGACGCGCGCGCTGGCGCGGCGCCGCGACGCCGTCGTCCTCTTCGACGAGGTGGACAAGGCGCACCCCGACGTGCTCACCGTCCTGCTGCAGCTGTTCGACGAGGTACCGCCGTCTGCTCTCTAGACAGACTCGTGGGCCGCGAGGAGGGCGGCCAGCTGACGCGCGCGCTGGCGCGGCGCCGCGACGCCGTCGTCCTCTTCGACGAGGTGGACAAGGCGCACCCCGACGTGCTCACCGTCCTGCTGCAGCTGTTCGACGAGGTACCGCCGTCTGCTCTCTAGACAGACTCGTGGGCCGCGAGGAGGGCGGCCAGCTGACGCGCGCGCTGGCGCGGCGCCGCGACGCCGTCGTCCTCTTCGACGAGGTGGACAAGGCGCACCCCGACGTGCTCACCGTCCTGCTGCAGCTGTTCGACGAGGTACCGCCGTCTGCTCTCTAGACAGACTCGTGGGCCGCGAGGAGGGCGGCCAGCTGACGCGCGCGCTGGCGCGGCGCCGCGACGCCGTCGTCCTCTTCGACGAGGTGGACAAGGCGCACCCCGACGTGCTCACCGTCCTGCTGCAGCTGTTCGACGAGGTACCGCCGTCTGCTCTCTAGACAGACTCGTGGGCCGCGAGGAGGGCGGCCAGCTGACGCGCGCGCTGGCGCGGCGCCGCGACGCCGTCGTCCTCTTCGACGAGGTGGACAAGGCGCACCCCGACGTGCTCACCGTCCTGCTGCAGCTGTTCGACGAGGTACCGCCGTCTGCTCTCTAGACAGACTCGTGGGCCGCGAGGAGGGCGGCCAGCTGACGCGCGCGCTGGCGCGGCGCCGCGACGCCGTCGTCCTCTTCGACGAGGTGGACAAGGCGCACCCCGACGTGCTCACCGTCCTGCTGCAGCTGTTCGACGAGGTACCACTACCACCGACTGCTCTCTAGACAGACGCGTGGGCCGCGAGGAGGCCTGTCCCTTGTCAACCTATATAACTGGGTTGTATCTCAGGAACTGTGATAGAGATAGATGGTGGAAATATTGACAGATGATGTATTTATGTTGCAACCTTGACAACAAACACAGTTAATAAAACAAAATAAAAATTAAAAATGTAATTTATTGAAGGTCAAGAGCTACGCGCGGTCATACCTTGAATGGGTAACTGCTTCTTTGGCTACATCAGTTTACTTTTTATGACACAAAGTGCATAAACTGTTAAATTAACGGAACCCTCGGTGGAGCATGTTGTTGTCAATAAAATTCACGTAAATTAACCGAGAAGATGATCTCATCAGCTCATATCTATCAGTAATCATAATCAGTAAGTTAACGTGCATTTCAATGACCATTATAACATGCTCAAAAATATTTATTTATTTATTAAATCCAACTCATAGCTTCTATGTAATCAGGGCCGGCTGACGGACGGCAAGGGCAAGCTGATCGAGTGCAAGAACGCCATCTTCGTGATGACGTCCAACCTGGCGGCCGACGAGATCGCGCAGCACGGCCTGGCGCTGCGCCGCGACCAGGAGGCGCGCCACCGCCAGCGCACCCGCCCCGCCGCGCCCCGAGGCCCAGGTCAGTGATGACGTCCAACCTGGCGGCCGACGAGATCGCGCAGCACGGCCTGGCGCTGCGCCGCGACCAGGAGGCGCGCCACCGCCAGCGCACCCGCCCCGCCGCGCCCCGAGGCCCAGGTCAGTGATGACGTCCAACCTGGCGGCCGACGAGATCGCGCAGCACGGCCTGGCGCTGCGCCGCGACCAGGAGGCGCGCCACCGCCAGCGCACCCGCCCCGCCGCGCCCCGAGGCCCAGGTCAGTGATGACGTCCAACCTGGCGGCCGACGAGATCGCGCAGCACGGCCTGGCGCTGCGCCGCGACCAGGAGGCGCGCCACCGCCAGCGCACCCGCCCCGCCGCGCCCCGAGGCCCAGGTCAGTGATGACGTCCAACCTGGCGGCCGACGAGATCGCGCAGCACGGCCTGGCGCTGCGCCGCGACCAGGAGGCGCGCCACCGCCAGCGCACCCGCCCCGCCGCGCCCCGAGGCCCAGGTCAGTGATGACGTCCAACCTGGCGGCCGACGAGATCGCGCAGCACGGCCTGGCGCTGCGCCGCGACCAGGAGGCGCGCCACCGCCAGCGCACCCGCCCCGCCGCGCCCCGAGGCCCAGGTCAGTGATGACGTCCAACCTGGCGGCCGACGAGATCGCGCAGCACGGCCTGGCGCTGCGCCGCGACCAGGAGGCGCGCCACCGCCAGCGCACCCGCCCCGCCGCGCCCCGAGGCCCAGGTCAGTGATGACGTCCAACCTGGCGGCCGACGAGATCGCGCAGCACGGCCTGGCGCTGCGCCGCGACCAGGAGGCGCGCCACCGCCAGCGCACCCGCCCCGCCGCGCCCCGAGGCCCAGGTCAGTGATGACGTCCAACCTGGCGGCCGACGAGATCGCGCAGCACGGCCTGGCGCTGCGCCGCGACCAGGAGGCGCGCCACCGCCAGCGCACCCGCCCCGCCGCGCCCCGAGGCCCAGGTCAGTGATGACGTCCAACCTGGCGGCCGACGAGATCGCGCAGCACGGCCTGGCGCTGCGCCGCGACCAGGAGGCGCGCCACCGCCAGCGCACCCGCCCCGCCGCGCCCCGAGGCCCAGGTCAGTGATGACGTCCAACCTGGCGGCCGACGAGATCGCGCAGCACGGCCTGGCGCTGCGCCGCGACCAGGAGGCGCGCCACCGCCAGCGCACCCGCCCCGCCGCGCCCCGAGGCCCAGGTCAGTGATGACGTCCAACCTGGCGGCCGACGAGATCGCGCAGCACGGCCTGGCGCTGCGCCGCGACCAGGAGGCGCGCCACCGCCAGCGCACCCGCCCCGCCGCGCCCCGAGGCCCAGGTCAGTGATGACGTCCAACCTGGCGGCCGACGAGATCGCGCAGCACGGCCTGGCGCTGCGCCGCGACCAGGAGGCGCGCCACCTCTCTAGGTAAGGACTCTTGACCCCTCCGCGGTCAGACTAAGGAGTCTGGGTGTTAAATAAATGAATAATAATAAATCTTAGTTTAAAATTTAAGAAAAACACCCTATTCCAATGCCTTAGTTACCTTTTAAAGTAAAACACCATAATATTTAGTAATGTGCACGCGATGCGCTCTCATTTGATACCCCATTCGAGTATATTTGTAGATTTACGATTTTTTTAAATGGTTTAACCGATTTCATGAAACATGCCTAAGAACAATCGGGGCAAGCTCACCTTTAATACAAAAAAAAACTTTATTAAAATCGCTCGTTCCGTTCGGGAGCTATGATGTCCCAGACAGCCACACAGACACGTCAAACATATTTCACCCCTCTTTATTGGTCGGGGGTTAAAAAATATCTATATAATGTATGTCTATTATATTAAGTACTAGCGGCCCGCCCCGGCGTTGCACGGGTAAAAAAAGTTCCCGGCAATTTTTCCTTATTTGCTCACCGTTTAGACCTACCCTGGACTACGACAAACATTTTAAAACCAAAATCAGCTCAATCGTCCCAGCAGTTCTCGAGTTTTAATCAGACTAACGAACATCAATTAATTTTTATTTATATAGATATCAGATGTCTAGTACCCGATACACAAGCTTAAGAGCTTACCACGGGGCTAGATGTTGTCTTTTATTGTCGTATATGTCGGAGCAGGAGGCCTCTCTGGGTCAGGCATTGTAGGTTTTTTAGGGCAATGAGCTAAATCACAACACCAGGTATAACAGGTTTTAATTTAATTTTCTTGCTACACAAATTAACACGAAATAATATCACTGATAGATAAACTAGACTACCCTGATCAATTCTAGATTTGATTACTATAATCGAAATCAAATAGGATTACACCGAATTTTAGTGATTCGCCGTGGACTTGGTGCGCAAGCGACCATCCCGTTCTGACAAGTGCCAAAACCAACATGGCCGCCCCGCCACCACAGAAACGACGCTTCACTAGAGCAAAGCCGTTATCGGTATGGTATCGCTCTTATTCGGTTATTTGGTTATCCGGCGTTACTGGCGCGCGCCGTCATATATATTGATTATTATTTATTTATTTACGTTCAGGTGTTATGTTGCAGAGGAGGGGCGCTCCGCGGGCGACGACGAGCACCTGGCGGCCGGCGACGAGGCAGACCAGGCCGTGGTCGAGGAGACGCTTGAGGTCTCTAGGGTCTTCAAGGTAATAATAATACTAATGCCTCGTTATCTTCGATAACCTTAAAAACCGAAACTATTATTGGAACCCTTGGTATGGGCCTCTTCTTACTCCATGTTTTTAAAAGGGCAAAATCTGTCCGTCTGTCAATCCCAAGCGTGCTCGCGCATCCGTCCGGAATGAAAATATTTGAACTGTATGCATTGTATTACGACTTTACGATCTATAAAATTGCATTTCCTTTACGGCCTTGCGAGCGCTCTCCGATGCGCGCCGGTTGATGTGCGTGTCCTTCGATGCGAAGCGTCTTGTGCTGGAAAAATGGTAATGTAAAGTTCGGGCGACGTCCTCAGGACAACGTGGTGCGGCCGATCCTGAAGCGGCACTTCGGGCGCGACGAGTTCCTCGGGCGCATCAACGAGATCGTGTACTTCCTGCCGTTCTCGCGCGGCGAGCTGATGGCGCTGGTGGCGCGCGAGCTGGCGCTGTGGGCCGAGCGCGCGCGCCGCCGCCACCGCCTGGAGCTGCGCTGGGAGGGCGGCGTGCTGGGCGCGCTGGCCGACGGCTACGACGTGCACTACGGCGCGCGCAGCATCAAGCACGAGGTGGAGCGCCGCGTCGTCAGCCAGGTCGGTCCCATGTCGTCTACGAGGGGCGCCGCCACCGCCTGGAGCTGCGCTGGGAGGGCGGCGTGCTGGGCGCGCTGGCCGACGGCTACGACGTGCACTACGGCGCGCGCAGCATCAAGCACGAGGTGGAGCGCCGCGTCGTCAGCCAGGTCGGTCCCATGTCGTCTACGAGGGGCGCCGCCATCCCGCCTGCCCGTTCATTTTTTCCACCCTGTATATTTATTGAGTTGTAAAGTAACAGCCAGCAGATCGAACGCCGCAAATGGAGCCGGACAGGCCACACTCCCCGTGGGAAACCCAACCATATCCCGAGGCAAGTCACTAGCAAAATACTATGGTCGGGTTCCCCTCGGGGAGTGTGGCCTGTCCGGCTCCATTTGCGGCGTTCGATCTGCTGGCTGTTACTTTACAACTCAATAAATATACAGGGTGGAAAAAATCAATGGGCTCCTAAGGGAAACCGCTTGAAATTTTTAGCTAGCTCCGTTTTACTTAAAGGAAACTAGGGATTGTAGCGGGAATTATAACCGAAACCCACCACTGAATTTATTTCTAGTATAATGACATTAAGTAACTAACCCTAACATGTTAGTTACCATAAAATACACAACACTGCTTTTAAAGTTTTAATACGGCGCGTCGTTGCCTTATTTTTTTAAAGATTGAAGAAAAAATATAAATAAAAACAAGACGACAACGTTTGTATGTAAGAAGTACTAAAATAGATAAACTAGTATTTTGAACGCACGAGATGCGGACGCGACGTCGTCGCCGACAGCGCCGCCTCGGCCACTTTTTTTTGTGCTAATTGACCCTCACGATTATCAATAAGCGGCGCGATAGAAGTGGAGGCTAGCTTCGACCGTCCCTACATTAGTATGTTATCGGGTGCAGATCGCGCTGGCGGCGGAGCGCGGGGCCCTGCCGGCGGGCGCGGGCGTGCTGCTCACGGCGCGCCACGGCCGCCTCGCCATCGCCGTGCGCGCGCCGTCCGACCGAGACTACACGCCGCTGGACGTGGCGGCGCTCTGATCCCCGCCACCCGCCACCACCCGGCGCTCCGGCGGGCGCGGGCGTGCTGCTCACGGCGCGCCACGGCCGCCTCGCCATCGCCGTGCGCGCGCCGTCCGACCGAGACTACACGCCGCTGGACGTGGCGGCGCTCTGATCCCCGCCACCCGCCACCACCCGGCGCTCCGGCGGGCGCGGGCGTGCTGCTCACGGCGCGCCACGGCCGCCTCGCCATCGCCGTGCGCGCGCCGTCCGACCGAGACTACACGCCGCTGGACGTGGCGGCGCTCTGATCCCCGCCACCCGCCACCACCCGGCGCTCCGGCGGGCGCGGGCGTGCTGCTCACGGCGCGCCACGGCCGCCTCGCCATCGCCGTGCGCGCGCCGCCCGACCGCGACTACACGCCGCTGGACGTGGCGGCGCTCTGATCCACCGGCCACCGGCCATCGCTCCGGCGCTCACTGCGCGCCGGAACAATCTCGCGCACGACTCCTTCATTCTATCAAGCTCATCTATACCTTATGTAGTTGGTGACGCTTATAATGCACCGGTCGGATACTGCTCAGATGTATCTTTAGAAACATTTTAAATAATTATGCTTTGTTGAACTCGCAACTCCTCCTACGGCATACCAGGTTTCTGAATTGGTCCTTCAAAATGATGTCTCAATTTTTACTTTAACTTAATGTTACAGTTGAAGCTTTAGACAAGGTTCCGTAATTGTTTATAATTAATAGCTGGATACATTGTTGTACTTGTCGCTCCCTTCTGAGCAAGGATGGACGGATTTCCACTGTATTTTCTCAAGTTTTTGCGTTATATCTTATTATCAAATAGACATAGACATAATTTTATTGTTAAAATAAGTATTATGTCAATTCATACCATAAAAATTGGCCCTACTGCGGCCATAGCTCGATAACTTCAAAGTGATGTTTTAAGGAAATGTTAATTTTAATCAATGTTACCCTGAATATGTGATAACCAGATTATATTTTTTGCCATGTTAAAGTTTTCTCTTCATTCTACGAATCCCTTCAACTGTTGTCCGGGTAGTGAAATGAAAGACGTAACAAGAAGTGCTTATTTTATTAAACTTCGCACCGTAATATACAAATATAATGTATAAATAAATAACAACTCTTTACAAAATATAACGCGAGCAGACGCGAACCAAATGTCGGGCGGTCTGCGTGGCGCGGCTGCCGTCAGCGCCGGTCCTTCGCGCGTCCATACGCAGACATTGTGACCATTGGAATGTAGCCAGAGAAAACAATCAACTGAGGTCCCGTGTTACTGGGTATGGGATAGAAATATATATTATTTTTACTTTTAGTTTCACATAGTATAACAAAATTAATAGGAACTTTGTTTTTGTTTGACACCACACAGTAATCAACATGGTAACTGCAAAGATACAAAAGGATGTCTCTTTTTTAATTCACGCTCATTTATTGTTTATGTGTGTGTTACTGTTTCGCGTGAAAGAGCGCTATGACTCCGTCTATTGTTTTCTCTGTCTACGATTGGAAATATGCAAACTCTAGAGGTACAGCGCAGCGCGGTGCTGTGCTTGGCGCTGCGTCGGCTGCGGCGTGGGCCGCGCTGCCAACACTCCTTCGGACCCTGACGTAACTAATTCCATTCCTGTGCATTTGTTCATGAGGTCACCGGGCGCGGAGTCACGCCAACACGCTGTGCCGCAAACAGTTCTCAATCGTATACTGACGTGTTGTGCGAGGCAAGTTGCGTACTCCCATTTATGCGGGCCACAATCCTACCGGTCCTAGGACTAGGGTGTGTTCCTAGGACACAAAAAAACCGGCACAATCGTCACACACCGATCGCATTGATTTCGGTGACTCTTACCGGCTAATGCGAGGGGTCTGTGAGGACTGGAACATTTTGTAATTCATTAGTCTTCCGGTTTCAATTCTCGTTTATTCATAGAGAACACGGCCGGACCGGTAGGCGTGCGGCCGGCTGTAGGCCGGTGCGGGCTGCTACTGTGTCACTATCTACCATCACTAATAGTTTCAATTACACATTTTTAAGTACATATTTATTCTCATGGCAGAACTTAAATGTATTTTACATGGCTGAAGCTGTCTGACTGGCGCCGGGCGTGGCAGTTGTATTTATACAAAATTACAACAATAAAAATAAACTCTGATATATCTCACACTATTTTACATACCTACGTGAATAAGGCGTGCACTATCAGGATTTGAAATCCGGCTGCGTTGTCTAAGTTAGGTTGTTGGGGAGCAGGGAGCAACGGCCACACGTGGAGCAATCGTTCAGTGATCTCGGTGGGATAGAAAAGATTACTTCGAACACTTTAAGAGTCATTCAACGATATTTTAATTAACCCCCGACCAAAAAAGCGGGTTGTTATGAGTTTGACGTGTCTGTATGTCTGTCTGCCTGTCTGGGACATCATAGCTCCCGAACGGGTGGAGCGATAAAAGGTGAGTTTGGCCCTGGTGTTCTTAGATATGTTTAATGAAAATCGGTTGAGCCGTTTAAAAGTTATGGGGGTGAGAGTGGGGAAGGAAAACCGAAAATCTGAAAACATACGAGTGGGGTATCAAATGAAAGAGCATCGCGTGCACGTTACTAAATATTATGGTGTTTTACTTTTAAAGAAATTAAGGCATTGGATACGGGGCTTATACTAAAATTTTAAATTTAGATTTATAAATAAAAAAATAAATAATCTAAACAGCTACCTATGTTTTTTAATCGGCTGATTATGCAGAACGTTAACCTCTCGTATCCTTCTAAAGCTAGCTATGCAACTATGGTTGCCCAAAAAAATATGGCGTCAAACGTTCAGGCAACCAGAGTGGCCCAGCTGACCTAGCAGACTTTTTCGTGTAATTCTCCCTTTAATACCACAGAGTTGCCCGAAATTGTTGCCAGATAGAGCAAAATAAATTTCGGAACTATTCCGATTCAATAAAACCATACCTGGCAACAAAAACTTTGACAAAAAAATTTGTTATCTTTGGACTTGTTTGTTTACATTGTGAGTCACGCGCGTGTGTTTTAGAATGTAATTATTATTGTTGTATTTGCCCTATTTACTTAGTGTAATATATCAAAGTAATCCTCAAGAATCATTCTATAAGATTGTTTACGCTTAAACTTTGTCCGAGAAAATAATAATTACGAAAAAATTTTTGTTCGACATCAATGTCCATGTTATTGTTGCATGCCGGGTTGATAATCATGTGTGTGAAGTGATTCAGTGAATTCTAAAGAAATAATTACTTTTAATGGAGACAACATTCATAAAACATATTTTAATTAACTCTTACGATCAAAATATAATGAAACAACCGAGATTTTTAGATTTGTTTGTTGGATTTCGCCGCCGGGCCACCACAGTAGTGACAGCAAGAGGAGGTTTGTCTTGTTTTTTTCTGGTTATTATTGAAAGGGAAGGTAGTGACTAATTGGTATCAATAAATAGCTTGTATCATCTAGTTTAATAATATATATGTATTTTTGGAAGAACTACAAATAAAACCTATGAAATCCAGGAAGAATGAAAAATTTTATGAATTTCAAGCTTCTTTTTCATGTTTATAATCGTGTTTTTGAAGTTATCCATGAATATTTTCAAGAAGTAATACTTGTAATGGAGACACAATTAATAAAACTTAATTCAATAAACTCCTACAAACAAAATATAATGAAACAACCGAGTATTTTAGATTTGTTTGTTGTGTTTCGCCGCCGAGCCACCACTGTTGCTACGCAAGAGGCGGTTTGTCTTGGTTTATTCTGGTAATTATTGAAAGGGAAGGTAGTGATTAATTGGTATCAAAACATAGCTTGTATCATCTAGTTTAATAATATATATGCATTTTTAGGAAGAACTACAATTAAAACCAATGAAATCCATTCCAGAAAACAATTATGAATTTTTAAGCTACTTTTTCAAGATTAGGATTTTTTTTGAGACCCTTATGATTTATTTAATACTTAAATCTATAAATTTATTGATTGCGTATAGTTTTAGCTTTTTTGTGGTATTTTTATTTTGAGCGTAGGTGTAGCAGTTAGGAAGATATGCCCATTTATGTAAAAAATGGGACGCGCTCGCGGCGCCAAAAACGTTTACGCGGCGACGTGGACGTTTGAACGGTGTGTAAGTTTCGCGGCTGGACGTTTCAGTGGTGGTTCAATTCAATCATTAGGTAGGTAGACGTTCGAAACTTACGCGCTGTCCGCTGTATAGCCATTGCCTCACTCTCCCCACAGGCAAAGACGATGAGCCAACCTTAGTCAAATTAAGTACTCATTTCGTGATATTTATAGTAAAATCTCTTTGTCATTAATACTAAACGTTGTGCAGTTTCGTTACAAATTATATTATATAATGTTACTGAAAAACCGTAAGTCTGGTTCTTACGACTTAAGTTGGTAAATTATTCACAGAAACAATTGTGGGCTGTTTGACGAAGTTATTTGGGGATAGTATCACTACGTCTCGAGATCGTTATGTTTTATACTTTTCTAATGTATAGTTAGATAGTTTTAATAAGTTTGTAAACTGAGTGAGAATGAAACTAGTCTAAAACGGTAGTCGTCTATGCCACAAAGTATAGACGAGTTGATACCTATCAACTCGTCTATACTTTGGACAATGAAAATCTGCGAATGTAATCACAAATAACTTTTAGGCGAGATGTCAGTGCAGATCTCAGCTTAGTTCTAGAATGAGTAGAGTGATACTACCCCGTTAGTTGTAGTACAGCGGCTGCCTGTAACGACAGGAGGGGGGCGCGCGGTGCGCTCCTCCTGTAACGACAGGAGGGGGGCGCGCGGTGCGCTCCTCCTGTAACGACAGGAGGGGGGCGCGCGGTGCGCTCCTCCTGTAACGACAGGAGGGGGGCGCGCGGTGCGTTTGCAGCCGGGTTTCAGTATTTGTAGACAGTACAGATATCGGTATTGTTCGATTAGATCGGTAGGTATCGGTATAGGTATATTCGTCATAAAATCCCTGTTTTACATTGTTCGAACTTACATAGCTATGTGACTGTGCGCCGATCGAGTAACATATTGGAAAACTTTCTGGAACACATTAATTTATTACTTACGTTACGCTAAGATAACTAATTGCCTGCAAAATGCTATGAAGTAGGCACTCATAATTAAAAATATGTAGTTAATTTATTGTAGGCCTGAAATTAACAACGCTTTCTTACTTTTCAACGTATTCTGGAATGGTGCGTGCTACTCCAGAGCACTTCGCAAACATTTACATAAACTTATCATCTATTAGTTATTTATGTCAATATGAATCTAATATATTCTAACGGTCATATAAAATATCTTATGTCTAACAAATAAGCTATCTACTTTAAAATCTGATTTGTATCTACTTATCTAATTGGTGTTCGATAAAATATGTCTTCGTTATGTATAGTCATAGAATAGGAAGATCTACACTCAAATTATTTGTAATACGTCCAAAATTCCAAATGATTTGGTGTAAGTACATACATATAATTAATATAAGATATAGATATAGTAACTATCGAGATGACAAGTGCAGACGACTCGACCCCACCGGTGGACTCGGTATCAACCATCTGATGGGTAAGAGATATAGAACATTGATACCATCTCGCTTCTTAACAAAATATCTATTGGTGTTCTTAAATTTCCACATTTTAGGTATTTTAAAGACGGAATAGTACCAAAAATGTAGTTATATCGTGCAAGATAGTTCTCTGCGTCGTCGTCAGGACTTGTCACAATCACAACATGCTTACAGTAACGTCTCTATATGGCGGCATCTTTGGAGTATCAGCCTCATTTTTAGTGCCTTGCACGCCCTGGACATCTGAGCCGAAGCTCAGGGCGGTTTACCATAACTCTTCTATGCACGCTTTTATGGAAGAAATAAATGAATCACATTAAAATCCTTGTTGCGCATGCCAACAACCATACATAAATTAAACAATTGTAAAACGTGTGCGGTGAGGAAACCCCGGGACGCGGCAGCTGCCTGGCGCTGACAGATTCGTGCGGCGCCACTGGAAGGGATAGATAGAAACATTTAATTTATCTACCATTCTTGGTCTGGGTGTTTAATATGTATAAAAAATATCTATGTAGGTATGACTATTATATTAAGTTTAGCAGATATGTAGGACCCGTAACACAAGCTGAGAGCTTACCACGGGGCTAGATATTGATGTTGGGTGTTTAATATGTATAAAAAATATCTATATATGTAGGTATGACATTATATTAAGTTTAGCAGATATGTAGGACCCGTAACACAATCTGAGAGCTTACCACGGGGCTAGATATTGATGTGTGAATTGTCTGGAAATATTATTATTATATTCTAATAAACGGTACATCATTTTATGGACAATGGATTTTAAGTTGACGTAATTCATACAGATGTCAGCAAAGCCTTCGACAGAATTGACCAGACCTCTTTTACATTAGTCTTTTCTTTTTGGGATTATCATCATCACCTTAACGTCCCAGCTGCTGGCGAGAGAGATTAGGTCTTAATTTACCAGTTGGAAAATGTCACATGTCCTTCTAACTCTTTAAAGATCTTAGAACATGCCGGTTTCTTCAGTTCAGTCCTGAGGGACAAAAACGGCTCTACAAAATTACTAAAGAAAGGGAGAAGAATGTACGAGATATTAGTCGTTATATAAATAAATAAATCGTTCACAAGCTATAGTCATAAATTTCGAGCGGTGTTCCTCAAGGATCATTGCTAGGTCCTCTTCTTTTCTTATTATTTGTCAACGACATTTCGCAATATTATATTGAAATCCATTTGCTCTGTTGATAATAATACATACGTATAATAATAATAATATTTATTCAGAAAAATCACTTAAAGCTTAAGTTGTCAAAAATCCTTAAAAATGAATTAGAACTTTGATGTATTTATTTTGCCAGAACTAGGAGAATCCTGCTTGCAGATAACATGAAGATCTTTAGGGTTTTAGGTAATTCCTCTGATGATGTATTATTGTTGATGGCAACCAGATTTAATTAGGTTGAACTCTTACTGTTCTGCGAATAAGCCAGGTTTAAACCCAAACAAATGCTCAGTTACTTCTTCCCGAAAAATGTAACCTATTTATTCAACTTATGTAACAAGGGTAACTACAAAGATGCTTTTAGATATTTAGGAGAGACACAGGATTTGAAACCGCTTTTCGATAAACAAGTCGATATTGTTGTCTTGAAGGCATTAAGATCACATTAATAAGGTTTTATCATGAGTTCCACTAATTTCCATCGATATGAAAACTTAAAGGTTATTTAAGGTGCTTTTGTCCGGAGCATGCTTACATATGCATCACAAGTTTGGAAGCGTAGATATGATTTATGAAAAAAATATATATTAGCTTTAGTTTAACCGTATTTAGCTGTTGATTTTCCAATACAAACATAAATGCGTGAAGAGGCGTGGTCTATCAGGTCGAAGGTAATAAATACTATTTAAAGACAGTAGAAATTGCTTGCGCATAAGTACTTAATTCTTTGCTTCTCCAACCAATCGCAAATGCGGTTATTATAATAATTGAAGCCCAATTACAAAATATTGGTTTAGTATCTAGACTGCTAAGAATTTGGTTTGATTTTGGATCTGTTTAAAACTATAACATCGCTGTTCAGATATGTAGATATGAAATTTCTATGGATTGCTCAGTATCACTAGGTAAACGATGTATGTTTTGATTATGTACTTCTCACGTAAGCGTAATGACTTATGGTCGCTATAAAATAAGCGAAAAGTTTGAAACGTACCTGAGAATCGGTCGGTCGGCGCCTGGCCGACGTCGGAGCCGCTAGAGCCAGCCCGCGGAGTGGTGCGGCGCGTGCCCGTGCAGCGGCGTCACGCCCGCCAGCCGCGCCAGCGCCGCGCAGCGGCCGCACGCCGCGCCGCGCCCGCCGCCCGCCGCGCGCGACCCCTCGTACCCGCACTGCCCGCACGCCTCCTGCTGCAAGCCACACGCCGCTCGGGTCACGCTCGGGGCCCTCGCCCCGCCCTCCCGCGCCCCCTCGCTCACCTTGTGCGCGTCGTCGTCCAGGCTCGCCAGCAGCGGCTCCCGGCTGCCGCCCGGCGGCGCCGCCTGCCCGGTCCCGGGCGCTCCGCCCGCGGGGCCCGGCGGGGGCGCGCGCGCCGGCACCGAGCTGGCGCGCTGCAGGGCCTGCGCCCCGCGGGCGGCGTCGGCCGCGCCGTAGCCCTTCGACTTCGGCAGCGTGGCCGCCTCGGCCTCGCGTCGCGCCTCCGCCTCCGCGCGCCGCGAGTCGGAGAACTTCTTCCGCTTGCGCTTGAGCGCCGCGAGCGCGCCGAGCGGGCCGCCGCGCACGGAGCCGCGCGCGGAGCCGGCGCCGGAGCCGCGCGAGTCGCGCGACCCGCCGCGCTCCGGGCTGCGCGCCGCGCAGTCGCTGCCGGAGTCGGAGCGCTCGCTGCCGCTGGAAGGAGCGAGAGGAGGTCAGGCGGGCGCGTCCGCGTGGTCGGCGCCCGGGCCGGGTCGCGCGGCTCACCTGGCCGAGTGGCGCGCGTGGTCGCAGACGGAGTCCTCGGAGCGCGAGCGGCCGATGAGGCGCGACACGCGGGCCGCGCGCGCCGCCTCGATGATGGTGCCCCAGCGGCGCTTGTGCGCGGGCGGCTTGCGGTGCGCGGGCGCGGCGGCGCCGCCGTCGGACAGCGAGGACTGGCTGGTGCGCAGGCGCGTGGCGAGCAGCGCGGACAGCGAGGCGTGGTGCGCGTGCGCGCCGTGCTCGTGGTGCAGCGAGGCCAGGAACTCGTCCACGGGCGCCAGCTGCCCGCCGCCGGCGATGTTGAAGCCCTTCATCAGGCGCCGCTCCTTCTGCCGGTTCTTCTTGCCGCCGCCGCCACCTGCGCGCAGACAACCGCTCTAATATGACCGCAACTATTACCACCGTTCACTCGGGTTCCGATATTTTATTTTATTTATTTATTTTTTTATTTGAAGGAAAATCAACAGCCAAGATTATCACTACATATAACCAACCTAGTAGCAACAGAAAGCTAATTACAGATCTTCACGGATGGTCACAAATTAAACATCAAAAAGTGAAAACACTTAGATGGACACAATGAACACTACAATATAATAACCCAAAAACCTATATAACTACCTATTTACTAACAATAAAATAACTATTAGCTAGTCGCTGCCAGACCCAGTTGACTCCCGAAGTAAACAGATCCAAGCAATGGATGGATTAGGATGCCTGCATAGCTTATTGAATGCTAGTTCATAAAATGAATTTTGCCTACTTATAGTTCGTACCGACAACAGGAGTGTGAAGAATTCTATTTTGCCTAGTTACCTTGGATGGAGCATGAATGAGATCTTACTAAGTAGTTCCGGACAGTCAATTAAATTCAAGGTTATTTTAAGTAGAAACGTTATATCAGAAATTTCGAAGCAGCAGTATCGTAAATGATCGCCTATTGTGGTGTATTACTATTTATTTAATATTTTTCATTTAACTAAAAATGTTATGCACACGTTAAGCTGGGTCCACACTAGTATCATTTCGGCGTATCGTATCTCCGTCGCGTATCCTCGGCGCGTATCATGATCGCTAGTTTGGACGCAAGCTGATACGCGTTAATGATACATGCCGTATCCGATACGGCCCGATCCGCCCCCGATCTCCAATGATCGCGTATCAAGATACACCGCGTATCTGATACGCGTATCACGGTAGTATGGACGTATTTTGATACTGTATCATGATACTGTATCGTGATACGATACGTGATACACCCCGAACCATCCTGTGTCGGTTTTTCCGCGATCATCAAAGGGGATACGCGTTGCATTGAACAAATTTGGACGTGAATGCTTGATGCAGTGCTGCCAAACGACGACCGCTGTGGCTCGGTGGGCGAACGTCCGCCTGAGGCGCAGGAGGTTGCGGGTTCGATTCCCGCCGGGGGACCAGATTTTGTACGATCTATAATTTCTGGTTTCGGGTCTGGGTGTTTTCTATGTATCATATATGTATGTATTTACAAAAAAAAATGTAACTATGTAGTATATCCGTCACCTAACACCCATAGTACGCCATAGTAAGCTCTGCTTAGTTTGGGGTTAGGTGATGATGTGTGAGTAGTCCGGAAATATTTATTTTATTTATATTTAATGCTGCGGCAATTACCGTGTTCTACGGCTTTCAGGCCAAAATATTACACAATGCACTGCCTACGGCTGCAACCCTGTAGCCGTAGCAGTTTCTACGGCTATTCGCAAATTCTACGGTAATTGATTAAATCCGATGCGCGAAATTACTCACTTCTCCCTGACCCAAATATGATTTGACAGGAGATCGAGAGGAACAGCACTTTGGGATTGTCGATTTTAAACATCGGAGTAGCTAACTGTATTCGATTAATAATCCAAATATACCGAAAGCCAACATTGCAAAGTTGTCTATGGTTGTATAGACTTTGTTACTCTTGAAGTTACTTGTTACATTTTCTTTTTGAAGCGTCCATATTTGTAAAGTTAAAGTTGATACGCTGAAATGATACAGTATCACATAAAAGTATAAAATGAGCGTCCATACTTATGATACGGATACTCGATACGCCACGCCTGATCGTGATACACCGAAATGATACAAGTGTGGACCCAGCCTTAGTCACACGCCGGGGACATCTATCCCAAAACAAAGTTAATAGTTGCGCAAACCGGGGGCTCCTGTTTCGGGAGGTGGAATTGATGGGGGCATCTAAAGCTGGGTCCACACTTGTATCATTTCGGCGTATCGTATCCCCGTCGCGTATCCTCGGCGCGTATCATGATCGCTAGTTTGGACGCAAACTGATACACGTTAATGATACATGCCGTATCTGATACGGCCCGATCCGCCCCCGATCTCCAATGATCGCGTATCAAGATACACCGCGTATCCGATACGCGTATCACGGTAGTATGGACGTATTTTGATACTGTATCATGATACTGTATCATGATACTGTATCGTGATACACCCCGAACCATCCTGTGTCGGTTTTTCCGCGATCATCAAAGGGGATACGCGTTGCATTGAACAAGTTTGGACGTGAATGCTTGATGCAGTGCTGCCAAACGACGACCTCTGTGGCTCGGTGGGCGAACGTCCGCCTGAGGAGCAGGAGGTTGCGGGTTCGATTCCCGCCGGGGGACCAGATTTTGTACGATCTATAATTTCTGGTTTCGGGTCTGTGTGTTTTCTATGTATCATATATGTATGTATTTACAAAAAAAAATGTATCTATGTAGTATATCCGTCACCTAACAACCATAGTACAAGCTCTGCTTAGTTTGGGGTTAGGTGATGATGTGTTAGTAGTCCGGAAATATTTATCTTATTTATATTAAATGCTGCGGCAATTTCCGTGTTCTACGGCTTTCAGGCCAAAATATTACACAATGCACTGCCTACGGCTGCAACCCTGTAGCCGTAGCAGTTTCTACGGCTATTCGCAAATTCTACGGTAATTGATTAAATCAGATGCGCGAAATTACTCACTTCTCACTGACCCAAATATGATTTGACAGGAGATCGAGAGGAACAGCACTTTGGGATTGTCGATTTTAAACATCGGAGTAGCTAACTGTATTCGATTAATAATCCAAATATACCGAAAGCCAACATTGCAAAGTTGTGGTTAGTCTATGGTTGTATGGACTTTGTTACTCTTGAAGTTACTAGTTACATTTTCTTTTTGAAGCGTCCATATTTGTAAAGTTAAATTTGATACGCTGAAATGATACAGTATCACATAAAAGTATAAAATGAGCGTCCATACTTATGATACGGATACTCGATACGCCACGCCTGATCGTGATACACCGAAATGATACAAGTGTGGACCCAGCCTAAGTTGCGGGCACACACGGGGATAACCAAGTTGGGAGGAGGGAGTTGCTGGCACACACGGGGATAACTAAGTTGCTAGGAGGGAGTTGCGGGCACACACGGGGATAACCAAGTTGGAATTAGGGAGTTGCGGGCACACACGAGGATAAGCAAGTTGGGGGGAGGGAGTTGCGGGCACACACGGGGATAACTGAGTCAGCAGACAGTTAGTGCACACACCGGGGGCACCTGCGTTGGCCGTGGAGGTGTTCATGCCGCTGTTGCGCAGGATCTCGACGAGCTCGCAGCGGAAGGCGCTGACGTCCTGCTTGATCTCGTTGACGTCGTCCTCCGTGACGCCGCCGCTCTCGGCCCGGCGCTGCTGCACCGTCACGTAGCGCCGCACTAGGTTGCGCATTATCGCCTGCACATACCAAATATAAACGTAGGTTCTCATCCAATATGGTTATTTCAAAGTAGTATCTATTGATTTATCCAGTAATGACGGATACATTTCGCCTCTACTGTGCAACGCTTGCTTTGTACAACTATCGCACATAAACAGCGGTTTCGTGACATCTAGATATTTTCACGGCTTCGGATCGGATTCGTATTAGACTTAGTCCGAAACTGCTCTTAGCATTTTATTTACATAGACCAAATACGTTGAATGTGAAAATTAATCAACTCCGTCTTACCTGGTATCGGAAGTCGCGCTCGTTGGCTTGCTTAGCTTTCCTCTGTCGAGCAAAAAATTTTTTTTTATTTAAGTGTACAATTGGTATTAAAATTAATAAGCGCTTACAACATGAGCCCCAGGCAAATCACACATAACAAAAGCCCTTAGAGTACCGACCCTATAATAAATGTATTATATTTTGAGGGAGGCTTATGCCCCGCTGTGGTGTCCCACGGCCAAGATGGTGATGAAGATTAACTTGGACGGAAAGCTTGTGAATAAGAGAGTAAGTGTCGTGATGTGTTTATGCAGTAGTGCAGTACCCGTATGGTGCGCATGTGCTCGCGCTTGGCGCGCGCGTGGCCGCAGAGGCGGCGCAGCAGCCAGCGCCAGCCGTACAGCAGGCTCTTGGGCGAGGGCAGCACGTTGAAGGGCGGCGGCGCCGTGCCGCCCTCCTCGAAGTAGCTGATCCACAGCTTGCTGCGCGCGAACTTCCATTCTACGTCGGCGCGCTCCTGGGAAACCACTCAACTATTTAACGCTCTACCCGTCATTAACTATTCTAATAGAACGTATTATATTAAGTGTTGTAATTGAACTGAAATAGATATTATATCACTTTTATTTGAATATTTATGATGACCACATAAAAAAACAGGTAATCTGTAAGCTCGTCCAAACATACTGGGCACCTATTTTTCGCTTTTTACTTTTAATAAGAAATATTATTAAAAACCATCATAATTTTATAAGATTTAACTTTCAGTAGTTTCGAAAACATATTTGGTCGATATAGGCTTGAACCGCAAACCATTCACTGTTAGGTACCTACTATTATTATATATTTTCATTTCATCGTCTAAAAATATTGATTACTAGCTGACCCGCTCCGGCTTTGCTCGAATGCGAAAACCTTCCTCTTGAATCACTCTACCTATTTCAGAAAACCGCATAAAGATCTGTTCTGTGTAGACATTGTGTGTTAATTTATAATACACCAAATATATTATGTAATATCGGTACAATCAATATTAAAATATAGATGTATCCATATGATGCTGTGTGACTAGGCCGAAAATATTTATTTATCTGGGGGCACGGCAGTGCCCCCACCAAGTCGAGCAAAAAAGCGGCACGGCCGTACCATCCTTTTCTCGAAGCAATTCAGGCCATTTTCGACCCCCTGTAACTTCGTTGTGGATAAAACTAGATGACTGAAATTTTCAGTAACCATGCAGGATTGTAAAGACACGGTATATTTAAAATTTCATTCAATTTGAACCAGTATTTTAAGAATTATAACGGGTCAAATTTCTTAATTTTGTCACTCACTCACTGACTGACTGACTGACTCACCGATCATCAAAATTTTAAGGCACTTCTAGCAGACCTAGAAGCTTCAAATTTGGAATATAAGTAGTGTTTGGTGTATGAATCATGGAAAAACTAAAAAATCTAGAAAAAACCGGTATAGAGGGCGCTGTCGTACCTTTTCTCGAAGCAATTCAGGCCATTTTCGACCCCCTGTAACTTCGTTGTGGATAAAACTAGAAGACTGCAATTTTCAGTAACCATGCAGGCATTGTAAAGACACGGTATATTTTAAAAATTTTATTCAATTTGAACCAGTATTTTAAGAATTAAAACGGGTCAAATTTCTTAATTTTGTCACTCATTGACTCACCGAACATCAAAATTCTAAGGCACTTCTAGCAGACCTAGAGGCTTCAAATTTGGAATATAAGTAGTGTTTGGTGTATGAATCAAGGAAAAACTAAAAAATCTAGAAAATACCGGTATAGAGGGCGCTGTCGCAACGCCACGTATATACGAAATATGTACTAAAGTAATAACAATGCGAAATATAAATAAATCCAATCTGGACCGGCAAAAAGAAAATTTTATGGACATATCTATATACAATAAGTAGAAGGTACCGAAAAGGAAAAAAGTAGAACTGTCTACAAAATACAAAAAGAAATGAGATCCCATCAAAAACAATACTTGTCAAAAAAACCAAGTCGCGCAACTCAGTTGTTCTGCGGTAAAAAGTTGTGAGATCCATGTAATTCCAAGTCTTCAAATTTCGTCTCAAAATTCTTTAATGTTTCCATGTAGATCTCACAACTTTTTACCGCGAACAACTGAGTTGCGCGACTTGGTTTTTTTGACAAGTATTGTTTTTGATGGGATTTATGATATTCCCAATCTAACTTACTTTCTTAAATGGTATCAAGGTGTGCCTATAAATGTAATATATTTATACACAGCCTTCATAAAAACTTGCGAACAAAAGTGAAACCTCTTGTCGTAGCTATTCTACGTGGCTATGCCCATGTACTTCACCTAAGAACCAGACCCCTACGCCCTTTATCGAAATAATCGATTTCGATTTAGTTCTCAAAAATAATTCATCATAAATTGTACCCTAAATAGTTTAATGTGAATACCAGTGATTGACGACCTTCGTCTTCTACCTTGCTGGCTCGCGAGACAAACGTAAACAAACCCACGGACATTAAGAAACGCTGCTGGTTTGTTTATCGCACGCCGCGTTCCCCAAACAAGAGCGTTCTTATATCTTGTTCTTTGTGTTGCTCTAATGGTACGACCACGGAGTATCAAGTAGTAAGTGAGGTATAAAGAACTGGCGACGACATGTACTTAGTTACTTTCGAATCGAGACACTGCCACCATATTAAATTATCCTTTCTCTTGCATTAGGAAATTTTACAATCAATTGCATATCGTTATACTTGATATTATTGACTTTTTCTATCGTAACGGATTTTACTTTTAATCGTTTTAATTACGATTGTTCACTCTTTTCAGAAGATACCATATCTAAAGTATTGTAGTGTAGCACAAAAAATTGTGCTAAGTTTTAGAAGAGTTTGTTTAAAATGCTTCAGACTTCAAAAATTATCGGAAAGTTTCTATTTATCAGAAAGGGGTAGTTAATTATAGAACATGTCGTTCGCCCCGTTACCGCTAATATCGCGGTTTATGCTCGTACGAGTTGGTACTTAGGTGAAACATAACCGTAACTAGGCTATTTTAGTTGGATCTTTGATACTAAAACATGATTTAGTATTCGTAGCATATAAAGGGATGTTAATAGCGGCCCGCGAAGGATTAATGCTGGGCGGGCGGCGGCGGGCGGGGGCGGGCGGAAGCGCAGATCCGGGTCAGTGTCGGTCGACGCCCCCGCCGGTTGCTCGGCTGCCAATATTGCTTTACTTCTTCCAACTACGAACGTGACTGTTTCTACCGTTCCGGATGGATTTATACTTTATCCGTCCTTAATATGAGTTAGGTATGTGTGCGATTTTTCGGACTTTCGTTTAATCATAATAATCATTTATTGCAAGAAATATGGTACATTATAAGATATTAAATTTAAATTAGTTTCACATACTTCACCAAAAAAACAGTTTCAGTGGAAAACTTTTTCTGAATCGTGCGTGAAAAATATTACGTTTGTACATGGTTTGTAGGCTGTAGGTTTTTCAACCAACTTTCAGAAACATGAGGAGGTGCTCACTCAATTCGACGCGAATGTTTATTCTCATTTTATTGGATGATTTATGGTATATTGCTTTATTCGTCGTAGGCAACATTCTGTACACTTGACTTCGTTTCACTCTATTTAACTTAATACCGGTAATTAAAAAAGTATAAAAAATAAGCACTCCGCAAGTCACAGACAAGACGCAAATTGTCATTAAAAAGTAGTGATTTATACTCTCTGATTGTCATAGTATAAAATACAATAAAAATTAAATTATAGAACAGATGTTGCTAAAAAGTAGCATTCTCAAACTTAAAACAAAGAAAGTGATACAAAAAATATGATAAAATTTTATATAAAAAGTTATTTTTTGAGAAAAAGTACATTCTACTTATGTAATGTAACTAATGACTAATGAAGTAATGATGTATAGAAACACTAAAATTATTTTTGAGAAATTCAAAATTTTAGGTGGCGAACAAAAATGGTGTTTTATTGAATAAGTATATAGTTACCGAGATGAGCTGGTAGGAATGATTCATCATGGCGATGAGCAGGTTGAGCAGCACGATGACGTTGATGACGGCGTAGGTGCCGAACATCAGCATGCCCCAGAAGCGCGTGAAGATCTTGATGCCGTCCAGCTCGAAGGAGTCCAGGTCCACCAGCCCGAAGGCCGCCCAGAACAGCGTCTGCATCGTCTCGAACAGGCTGCAAACCGGCACAAAGCCTTCAGTTGAACATCAAGTGAACGATGCTGCAGTAGAACCGGAGATATTGTTACGGCGCTATTGATAAGCATACTATATGAGTGTTCCAATAAATCGACTGTAACTAGAATATCAATTTTTCAAATCCAACCTGACCTTAGACAACCGGTCGGTGGTCGGAATGGATCGTTTAAAAAGTTGAAATTGTGGGAGGATTTGGTAGGTATCGGCGGAAAAGCAGCCGTTCCGACAGGCTCTGTCGGTGGTTGCTTGCGATAGCATTCTAGTCGGTCGGTAAAGATCATGGACGCGATGAAGTCATTTGTGCTGACAGTTGTTTGTCGGCTTGGATCGTGATCGGTGAGATGAGATCGGCTTTACTGACACACTGTCGTGTCCGTTTCTTTCAATATCAATCTTGAATACACCAGTATTCTGATATAAAGTCCAAGAAATCAATTTTCTCAGTGCCCGACTAGTTCCTAAGTTCCGACACATGAATAAGTTTTCAGCATACGTAACAAGTATATAGGCATAATGGAGATTGCCCGTTTGGGCTTGCTCGAACGGTTATCGGTAATCATAATCCTAATAAAGACATGAAAAGCAGATTTGTAAGAGAATGGGCCTGGAATGGACGTGGCACGTCGCCAGCCGCGCGCTGAGCCCCCCCGCCCGCCCCGCCCCGCCCCGCCCCGCCCCGCCCCGCCGCCCGCTACATCCGTGACGTCTTTATGTTACGGGTTATCTGGTTATGGTAATCGTCAATATAATATTGTAGGAATCGCAAGTGAATACAGATTAGGGAGCGCGCCGCGGGGGCCGATATCGGTCAATTACTTCTAAACAGCTAATAAGGATAATGATCTACAAATTGGTCTGTTATTGGGAAGCTTGGATATAAATGGAAATAGCAGAAATAAGGAAATGTTAAGTGTTTATGAAAAGAAATGATTATTGTAGGACCGGAAGGACACAGGACGGAAACGGAAATTTAAAGCCTTTGTTAATCTTAATATAACGGAAACGTCACAAATATAAAATCTCACACACCATGGGAAATAGGAATTCATCTTTAAGTACGAGTACTTATGTCACAACATCACGCGGAAACGGCAGGACCAATATTCTTCGTTCCTTTTTTTGTAAAATTTTCTCTTTAAAATAAACTGTCCCTGAGCAGAGGCGCTGAGAAAGCGATAAGAATGCACTCATCACTTAATATAAAAGGCATACACTTACACACAGAAGTTTTTAATACTTAAAAAAAGAAATTTAAAAAAAAAAACAACCGAATTTTAGAAAAAAATATTTGTGTTTTGGAATATAACTCGAAAACTACGAAATCGATTTTAATAAAAATTATATGAGATCAACTTGAAAGCTACAACTTTAATTAAAAAAAAAACATTAAAAACCGTTCTCGGAGAAAAAAGTTCTGAGTTAAAAATATTAAAATAATCAAAATAAAAACATTTGTTTATCCAACTTTGAAAAATTAAAACCTACTATTTTTTTTAAAGTACATAGCTTATCAAGCAAAACGGTTTAAGCTTTGGAGTTTGTGCAACGCCGCCATATTTGAGTATCTATATTCTAATTATTATCTTTCTTAATTTTACAGAAACATGTATTTTTGTAAATAATGTCACAACGAACAACTTTTATACCGACTTCTATGAACTCCGAGTGACAGCGCGGTGTGACCATATCAATGTCGATTTCATCACAACACATATAAAGGTGTACTCGAAAAATAGCGTTCAACTGAGTAACATCTTTTTCACATACCTACATTTTACATAGTTTAATTTAACTTGACACTGGCAAACTGACGCTTCAAGCGCAGAGTCCAATTATAAGAAATTGAATTGAAAAGGTGTACTCGTATGGATAAAATTACTGGATTACCGTGGTAAGCTCTATGCTTGTGTTACGGGTACTAGAAATGGGTTATCCATCTGATATAAAAGAACTTACCTACTTAATATTAGTTTTGATTTGCTAAGAAACGAAGTTACATGTAGGTATAAGTAGATATTATTAATTAAACATAAAAAAACACCCAGACCAAGGGAAAAGTGCCTGCAGAACATACAAACACTGATCCCTTGGTAGGAATATAGAACGCTACCTCTTGCGCCGAGAGCGGAACTCCGCTCACAGCGCCACTGAGGCAGTCACAATTAAGGGATGGTCAGGGAATAAGTACGAGTAGGTGTGTGAATTGTAAGTTACTTGGCAAAGCGGCGCCACACGATGCAGGCGTCGGGGTCGGGCAGCGTGCCGTTGGCCGCCACCGCCGTGCCCGTGGTGCAGCGCTTCTTCTCCATGTCCGCGTAGTACCACAGCAGCTGGTTCAGACCTGGACACCAAGACTCTAGTCACTCGCCGGCTTTGGCAAGGCCTTATGGCGGCTCTAGACTTTCACGGAGCTCTCAGCATGAGTGTTAACGGAAGGTGCCATACCTACGCCCTCACGATTTATTCGGTTTCCAGCGGTTGATTATCTCGTCTCGCCCCCACAAGTCCTTTAACGTGAGCCCGAAAACAGACAGCAAGGTATGACGAGGGTATCCGAGCGCACTCTCTTCTCACCCTGGCGCACTCACGTTCCCACGTGGAAACTCTAGATGGGCTATACTTGTTAACTGGATAGACTTGTTTTTGACCTAATACGTGATATCCACCAATTAGCGGCGTTTCACTATGTTGCTATTTGGTGAATTATCAAATACTTTCAAACCACGTTCATTTCGCGGAGATTTCGTGTCTTTTTATGACATCACTACTCGGATCGGGTGATTTGATTAAACCCTGAATGCTGTCGACCACGTTTGTAGCCCCGACGCGGCGACGGTAGGCACCTACTCACCGCAAGAGAAGGCGAAGATGACCAGTATATCGAGCACGAAGAACTTGAGGATGTCCAGCACCATGCGGCTGAGCGAGACCTGCAGCGGGCCGAGGTGCGGGTTCACGCTGAAGATGTACACCAGCTTGAGGCTGGAGAAGATGTTGGCGGCCGAGAACAGCCCCTCGGACAGCAGCATGGGGTCCCAGGCGTCCCACTGCTCGCGCGGCTGGTTCCACTGCAGGCCCGCGTTCATCTCGCGCCGGACCTGCGTACATCCACGTACTTCTTTAATGGCTTCCATAAAGGACAACAGAGTTCGCTTTGCTGTGTTTGTTGAGCTGTCACCGAACCAACCATGATTTTAAAATTATTTATACATATGTTATCTTACTAGGGGTACAACTTGCCTAATAAATTATTTTCAAAAGAACAACAACATTTTAAATGATAAAATACATAAATTAAGAATCGATTTTCTTCTCCTCCCTGAATATTGTCTATCTAGCGGATAAATGTTTGAAATTATCACCAGCCAAAACTTATCTGACAAATAAAAACCGACTTTGTATACTCCTATTTGAGTGTTTGTTCACAGAAGGTAGGTACAGTGAGCTGACCTGAAAGTGCGAGACGATCCTGAGCGCCACGGTGGCCACATAGAGCGAGTTGGTGACGAAGTCGATGACGTTCCACATGTCGTGCACGTACTCGCGCAGGCCCATGTCCCACAGCTGCTTCACCTCGGACCAGATGAGGCCGCTGACCCAGGCCAGGATGAGCCACTCCACCAGCGAGGGCGGCGCCCCGCGGCGCGACACGGGCGCGTCGGGCGCCGGCGCCGCGCCCCACAGCAGCCCGCCCGCCGCCGTCTCGATGCGCTGCGATGCCAGGATCAGTAGGACTGCACAAACACACACACACATCTACTTAAAACTGTACAATCATTGAAATTTATAGTTTTTTATTAAATATAGTAAAGTTAGAGAGGTCTAGATTCCGTCCCGAGAGGACATTGCAGTTATTTCACTCCTAAATGTTTAATGATGTTGTTAAATTTTATTACGTTTTAAGGCCGTTTTGTTTAAAGCGCCAATGAATTGCAAAATGGGAAACTTTATACTATGGCTTTTAATAAAATATTAAGATATAATTAAATTAGTAGTGTTTTAATAGGTAGGGGCGGTAAAGAGGGAAATTTGCGCGTTTCTTATGCGCGTCAGAAAAAAAACGGTTTGGAACGATAAATCCTCAGGCCTAATGCACAGATGTCAATAATCTTGCAATCCGACATCAAGAAAATAGGCAAGTCAAAAAGTTGTAAAAATTACTGTTATTTACAATTCCCTTACTAGTCGTGAAATAAATCGTCGGATTAATATTCATCTGTTACCAGAAAATCAAATGATGCACAAAAGTATTTCTATTAAAGTTCTAATTTTCAAGGAAGCATAATTAAACAAATTTTAATTTGTTTAATTACGCTTCCATTCGGCACTCGCATAATGTAAAATGAAAAGATTGGCGTTGACATTTTCGTTTTAGAATCTACTCTTGACTATTTGACGAGCACATATACACAGGTACACTAGCTCACCCCCGCCCCCGGGGCGGGGGCGGGGGCGGCGGCGCTCCTATCGCACGAATTACATTACCGCGCCGCAAGACATCCGACACTTGATTAATTTTATCTCGTTTCATCTCCCTGGCTGCGGTCACGCTTGTTATTTGCTTAGGGACTGGTAAATACTCCGAATCTCAACGTGCTCAGCGATGGGATTACATTAATAATTGCTATTATAACGTTAAAATGAAATAGGTATTAAAATATTTAAGGATTTACTCGCTTCGTATTCCAAACAATTTTCGTCCTTTTAGGGGTCGAGTTGCAATCCTTTGATCTTCTGGGTCTACATTGTATTAAAGTAGCCACAGACGCACAGGTATACCTGACCGGAACCGCAAACCTCACTTTCGCTGTATTATTGAGTTAGCTAAGTAGAAGAGCCGAGGTTTCAAAATTAGGGCCCATTTTGCTTGGATAACAGCTGAATGATGGTTATCTGCAAGTCTGTTCGTTGGTACTTACAGAGGAACATGAAGTAGCTGGCGGAGTGGCAGAGGAACTTGATGAAGGGCTTGCGCAGCGTGCGGCCGGGCGCGGAGCGCGGCGCGCACACGTACGCGGCGGCGTACAGCGGGAACATGGCGCCGATGGTACTCACAGAGGAACATGAAGTAGCTGGCGGAGTGGCAGAGGAACTTGATGAAGGGCTTGCGCAGCGTGCGGCCGGGCGCGGAGCGCGGCGCGCACACGTACGCGGCGGCGTACAGCGGGAACATGGCGCCGATGGTACTCACAGAGGAACATGAAGTAGCTGGCGGAGTGGCAGAGGAACTTGATGAAGGGCTTGCGCAGCGTGCGGCCGGGCGCGGAGCGCGGCGCGCTCACGTACGCGGCGGCGTACAGCGGGAACATGGCGCCGATGGTACTCACAGAGGAACATGAAGTAGCTGGCGGAGTGGCAGAGGAACTTGATGAAGGGCTTGCGCAGCGTGCGGCCGGGCGCGGAGTGCGGCGCGCACACGTACGCGGCGGCGTACAGCGGGAACATGGCGCCGATGGTACTCACAGAGGAACATGAAGTAGCTGGCGGAGTGGCAGAGGAACTTGATGAAGGGCTTGCGCAGCGTGCGGCCGGGCGCGGAGTGCGGCGCGCACACGTACGCGGCGGCGTACAGCGGGAACATGGCGCCGATGCGCGCCATCTCCAGCGCCTGCAGCAGCATGTTCTTGCGCCGGAAGCCGGGCACCGACTCGTACCAGATGGACGCGAGGAGCTGCTGCACGTTGGGGTGCGCCACGAACTGTGCAACAGTGCAAGGACAGCTCAGTACACGCCTATAAAGTCACCTTAAACCTCACTTAAGTATAAATATTGACTGGGGATGTGACCTCATAACTGGTTACACAGTACTTCTGTCTATTGTAATCTCTATCTTGAATTAGATTGTTTGCTGTATGAGTATACAGGTAGGCTAGGTCAGGACAAGGTGCCTCATGGTACCTACTCACCTTCTTCTGGCGCAGCTTGATGGCGAGCTTGAGGCGCGAGAGGCGCATGCGCTCGGGCGCGCCGGGCTCGGGCGGCGGCTGGTGCGGCGCGCCCTTCTCGTGGTTCAGCAGCACCTGCAGCTCGTGCGAGGTGCGCGTGTGGTCGAGCAGCGCCGTGGCGAACTCCTGGCACTGCGCGCGCAGCTCCTGGTACTCCGTCTTGAACTCGTGCTCGAGGGCCGAGAG
This sequence comes from Gymnoscelis rufifasciata, assembly GCA_929108375.1. Taxonomy (NCBI): domain Eukaryota; kingdom Metazoa; phylum Arthropoda; class Insecta; order Lepidoptera; family Geometridae; genus Gymnoscelis; species Gymnoscelis rufifasciata. The sequence goes on along the minus strand of OV815302.1, from coordinate 138,980 downwards.
GCGGCGCAGCTCCCAGCTGAGCTCGAACGCGCTCAGGATGGGGTCCTTGGAGGAGAGCGCGATGAGCGAGGGCGAGGCGAGCGCGCGGTAGGCGTTGATGCGGCTGCGCGAGTGGCGCAGGGAGTCCTCGCGGCGCGAGCGCACGCACTCGTCGCAGCCGCAGCGCACGTCGTGCGGCACGGGCAGCGACGCGCCGCGGTCCAGCAGCAGCTTGATGATCTCGTAGGAGTCGCGGTGCGCCGCCAGGATCAGCGGCGAGATGTCCGCCGTGAACGTGGCCGTCTCCGGCGGCAGCGCCTCCCAGCTCTGCCAGCAACAACAACAACAACCACCTCACATTACACTCCCACTCCTCTACGAGCCTCTACTTTTACATCCAATGCAACGATATCATAGTACAATAATGAATCACACAACACACTATGACTCAATGATAGTCATGATGTATTGAGTAATTTAATTTGACAACGTTAAAAGGTATCGAATTCTTGTCGTGTTTCAATTGTGTTTTGAGATTGATAACTAAAGATGTGGCACAGTCAGCGTCAAAAGTGATATAAGTGTTTAGAGTGGTCTAAATAATATGAAAAACATAAAACCAAATTGGTAAGAATCATCATTAAGAATTACGGGGGGAGTTGCATGGGAGTTTTGCCAAACAATGGCATAGCCATTGTTTGGCAAAACTCCCATGAAATAAATAAACAAAATAAAAAAAAACATCATAACATTATATACATCCAAAGTGGTCAAAATGATCAGTGCAAAGTATTCAAATAAAGGGTTTGCTACATTTGATAGCTTTGTTAATGTAATATTGAAAAAATTGAGAACATCATACCGTTTTATCTCAATTAGGTAAAAATCCAAATTAGCAGTAGATTAAGATATCACAATTGTTATCATCTGAGCAGATATTGCATCTGCTCAGATGATTTATAGAAATACGAAATGTAATGTTGTTCGCTCCCCGGCTCGACTCGTAAGCGATTGTATGGACACGATTATTCTGTTACTATAGTAATTTATTGTTCTGTGCATAACAATGTAATCAAGAATGGGTTTTTGGCACAGTTAGGAAACGTTGAGGTACACTTTGGCTTCCATAAAATTTAATTGAAAGTAATGTCGTAGGTATTGAAACATGTCCGTAGGTTGGAGGTAAGTACTTAAACTTTTTGAATGCATATTTATACTTACCTACTTTTTATAAGATTAAGAAAATTTAATTGCATAAATTTTATGTTATGACTATGAAGATCTTAAATATTATTGAGTACCTATCAACAATTTTATCCACTTCAGACATTTTATTGTCTACACTGGCCTGCAAAAGTAAAGACTCAACTTTTCAAATAATTTATTCAGATCAATTCAGCTCACTTCAGATTGCAACAAAAAATTGCGTTAACAAGTACTGACCTCAACCAACGTCGCTTAGCCTTAAATTAAAGATAATTTATGATGAATAATAAAGCAACTATATTTTACCACTTTGGAAGTCTCTCGCGCAAACAATTAAGTTTAGAAAAAAAATAGTTTAATAACTACAATATCATTTTTGAAGACTATCCATAGACCAAGTGTGTGATTTTTTAAATAATTATCTTTTTGATACTAGCGACCAAGCGAATCTACGTAAGACAGTGCACAAGCAGCGTTCATCCGTGTCGCACTCATCAGCATCATTAGAATCGTTAATTACGTATAAGCAATAAATCTATTGTCAAGTGATTTCGGTTCTATTATTCAGCATTAAGGAAGTTGCTAGCGCGATTTCCTACAGATACAACTAAATTAATAATAATAATAATTTAGCCTTGTTTATTCCTTAATAACATGCAATTTGAATCATAAAGTATATATTATGTTCATTATCATCATCATCACCCTATTAACGTTCACTGCTGGGACACAGGGACTTCTCTCTTGGCAAGAGAGATTAGGCCTTTATTCACCACGCTGGCCAAGTGCGGGTTGGTGAATGTCACATGTCCTTCAAACTCATATCAGAACATGCCGTTTTGCTCACGATGTTTGCCTTCACAAATTTATGACGTGCGCTTTAAATTTCTCAAGAAGAAAAATCTAGAGGTGCGTGGCGGGGTTTGAACCCACAACCTTCGGAATTAAAGTCGAGTGTCCTCTCACTAAGCCAAAACAGCTTATATAACAATTAATAATTCATTCACATTAATTTATTACATTTTTACTAAATGTGTTAAAATAAGAACATATAATAATACTTTTATAATAATTTATCACATTTAATACATGTATTATTAATTATAAACTTATGTTTTTGAATTGGATTAAATTTAATATTTAATTGATTTATTATTTTACATTTAAGAATTAAATTAATTATTATTCTATTTTATTGCTATTTGTTCAAATTTTCAATTTGTTGTTGAATACGTATATTCAGCGTACGTATATTTATATTAAGGGCCTCTCTATTGAGTGAAGGCCTCCTCCGTTTTTCTCCAATTGTTTCTTCTAAACATACATCAAGTGCTTTGCTGCTAATCTCTAAGATTTCGTATGTTTTCTTCATCTTCCTCTATTATATACTCTGTGCCCTGATCTCCGCCAAACCAATTATATCATAATTAGCAGTTGTTGTACCTTGTTTGAATTCTAGTAGTCTTATTTGTGATAATAGAGAAAGAGTGTTATTTTAGTATGTGCATATGCATAATGGGTGGAGTGGAGGGTTGTAGTCTGTAACTAAATAAATAATCATTCCTCAAAAATTATGAGCCTCTGTTCTTAGTTCCAAATTTATTTTATTTTTTCTAGTTAAACTGACCAGTTTCAAAGTTCTTATCGTTTCGGGAAAAAGTGTCAGTGACATACGGACAGACAGACAGACAATCCGTTTTCTGCCATTTGGCTACGGTACCCCAAAAACGATATTGACATAATTTTATAAATTTTTGACTAAAAAAATTATAAGTGTGTTAGTTAGAGGGATTAGTGTGATAAGTAGTTAGGTACTTAGATTTACAGGCAAGTGTAGTACTTGTTATATTTATATCTGTTAGTTTCAATATCTAATCTAGACACACTTATCATAAAGCAAGAGAGTGGTCGTATTAAAATAGCATTAAGTGCCTACGTAGAACTTCCGTTTAAAGTTTGGGCGCAGAGCGTGCTCGGTATTATGAGTATTTTATAGCAAAACATAATTCTTCGATCTGTAGAATGATGAAAAAAAGATTGTGCCATCTTTAGGTGCTTGGTTGGCTTTATTCCTGATTTTTATCACTCGCTTTATTGCCGAAGCCATTACCGAAAATAACGACGCAACATTAGAAGGGTGCTCGCTACTAATAAAACGTTTACACGTATTCTTGGGTCCTTACAATGTGCTCCGCTAAACGATACGTTTCGGGTTACTTGTGTGGAGGGAATTAGACTGGTTCGCTCTCATTTCATTCTATTGAACCAAAGTCTCTAAAGTCTTTTACATTATTATTCCATGAACCATACATTGCAAGGATGTAAATAACATTATTCATTAAAGGCTGATTAGTAGGTACGGTATATGATTACAGGTTGCTCTCTTTAAGTGGATGACAGGTATGCTTTGATGTTAGTCTAGCTTCCCGCCGGCGGCTTTGCTCGCGTAATAATACATTTTTACGCGATAAAAATTGCCTGTGTTATTCTGTTAGCTTAAGTAGTCTGGAAGCTATATAATTGTGAAGTTTTATCAAAATCAAGCAAGTAGTTTTCACGTTAAAGAGCAACAAACACACACACTTATTTACATCCTCACAAACTTCCACATTTATTATATACGAATATGTAGGATTATCGTGTATCTCTGGTGTCGATCTAAGTTAGCGAATTAACCGATTTTAACCGCGCTAGGGAATGCAAGAAACGGCTGGACAATTGCTAAGTAGTGCAGAGTCTGCAAAAATGTGTGTACTAAGGAAGAAAGTAAAGGCGGCCCAACCCAATCTAACTTCTCTGGGCCGTGGTATGTCCTAACGGGCATCGCTCGAGTCCTACGCAAAAACAATAAGGAAGCGTGGAAGGCCATAAGTAAGCATGCCTTGCTTGACCAACCGTGGACTTCCCGTGGACGAAATGAAATGACGATGATGTGTGTCTGCACCTATTTGTGATGCGGGGTGTGTTGTACTCACGTTGGGCTCGCCGGGCTTGCGCGTGCGCTCCTCGTGGTCGAGCAGCGCCTCCACGGCCTCCACGAACTCCTCGGAGATGGCGTGCAGCAGCGCGTCGCGCGTCTCCACGCCGAACTCCAGCAGTAGATCCACCATCTCCAGGTTCTCGTTGTCGATGGCCATGAGGAGCGCCGAGCGGCCCAGCGGGTCCACGCAGTCCACGTTCACGTGGCCGGACTCGCGCGCGCGCGCCAGCACGCGCCGCGTGCCCGCCACGTCGCCGCGCTCCACCCCGAGGAGGTACTTCTTCTCCTCCAGAGAGAGCACAGCCATCTCCTGGTGGGGCCGCACCACGTTCTCCTCCTCCGTCATGCCGTGGATGCTGTGCCTCTGCGAACCGACCCACAATGTACCCCTGCAGCCACAAGGGCCGCGTGTCCACGCATGCTACCAAAAACTTACTACTTATATTACATTTTTGTAACAGGACTATATCTGCTATAAAGCGTAATTTCATTGATGAGGGATCACCTCGGGAATTAAGTGTATTGCTAATGAAATGGGTCGGGTACCTACGTAATGGTTATTGCCATTTTGTTGTCACGAAGCCGCCGAACTAAAAATCAATAGTTGCTAGGGTTCAATCCAGATACAACCGTGTTTGGATGCCTGTCAGCGCGGAGCTCCACCGGGGCGTCGCCGCTGAACAATCTACTGTGATCGGACTAACTATGTTAACTAACTTGAAACTATCATGGTTATCAACACTATTTACTTTTATATATTTAGACTGTGTCAAAATATCGGGACACTCAAAAGCTAATCAATTATAGGAAATATTCCGTTATGAATCTGAATAGGTAATATTGTATAGACTAAATACCGTTAATCAATATTTACTTACGTATTATTTAGACGGAGTTGTAACGCAAACTAGTGACCTCACAGGTTCGCTTACTCAATTTAAAATTGGGTACCACTCTTAATAAATATTCACATAAAATTGCACTATGACGAATTTACTATTAGAATGATTATCATGTATTTAGCCACTGTTCTAATCATTACATAGGGGTTATTTCTTATATTGACTATTAGTCCAATCAATGGGCTTAGGTTAGAAGCCCATTAACTGGACCATATCCCAACAATGCAAGTTTATAACAAGCTGTTAAAAAGTTATTTTCACAATAATATATTACGTTGTGTTGTGTGATATAGTTTGCACAAATGTTTGACCCCCTTTTTTAAATAACCTTATTAAAAATGAGCAAAACATTTTAGAAATTAATCAAACTGATTGAGGTAATTATTGTTTATTTCCCAGAGAAAACCACTGAAGTCAGACACCTGAAATTTGGAAGTTAGTTACTGTTACAGCAAAACTCCAGCCCTGAGGGTGACGTGACGAGTTTCACATTAGTATTTCATTTTAGTTTCATTGAAATTTTTCAAGATAGATGTTTATGTATAAAACGTTATTCATTTGTCATTGCAACATTAAAATAAATCAAGCAGAAATAAATTATAATTCCTATAAAACATTGTATGCAGAATATCATTAAAGCGCATCCGTAACGTTTGCAAGCAGGATTGGAACCTGCACCTCCGGGGAACGCCCGCCGTGCTACCAGCTACACAAGCACGTCAATCCCCTCAATAGAGACTATTCTCTAATTATCGGGATGAAACCGATAATTCAAGTGCAGAAGGATTTCGACTTATAACGTAAAAATTTAACCTAAGAGCTCCCGCACACTTCCAATTTCCAGTTGGCCGACTATCGAACAACTAAATTGCGTACTTTAACAATTTAATTGGACAACTATATTGAGTTGGTTGCCAGTCGCAGACCTAATCGATTTAGTCGGTGACAGTGTTGCTACTAAAGTGACGTGTGCTTGAAAATGAGGAAAAAGAACGCTCTATCTACTCTACGTTTTATTAAAGAGAAGACGAAAACAAAAGAGAGAATTCTGAATTCTTTCGCAGACTTCCTCCCATATATTTTTTTTAATTAAGATCAGAGTATTGATTCAAGTATTTTTTGTATAGCGCTAGCCTTTTTGACACTTCATCTATGAGCTCTTCTACTTTTTCATTTGCAATAAGTGATCGGGGGCCGGCGGCGCGGCGGCGCGGGGAAATCACGCGCGCGCGTATGGTCCTCTTGCATTTTGCCGTGCGACTGACCAATTAAGTTGGATAGTCTGCTGGCTTGCATAGGGTATAGTGGCTAATAAGCAGTCGGCCGGTAGTTGGACAACATTATTGGGTGTAATCGGAAGGGAATCTAGGTTCTGATACGATCGGTGTCCAATTAGTTAGTTGGACGACTTAGTTCGATAAGATGTGCGCGCTATCATTAAGTTACTGTTCTATTGGTATGCTGTGCAATTTAGTCGGCCAACTAGAAATTGGAAGTGTGCGGGAGCTCTAAGAAGTGAGGTTTATCAGTTATTATAAATAAAAGATATAAAAATATTTACAACCCATTTATGATAAGTGCTAGAATAAATGTTCAGTCAAGATCCTTAATATGTGTAGGTACAAATACGAAATATATACAAAACTTAAAGCGTTTGGGGTAGTAGGTTCAATCGAAGCAATCTATATGGTAATACTTGAACGTGAAGCGAGAACTTTGTATCCCATTTGAAGTAAATTACGTTTCGGAATGAACATGGAAGTTAATGTGGAAAAAGATGCATAAAGATATTTTTTATTTAAAGAATTGAGGTCGAATTTCGACTCCAAAGCGTAAGTATAAGCCTGCAAAGTGCTAAAATCAGGCCCTTCTAATTTAGTCGGAAGTTTTAAAGTTTACAAATTGGCATTACGAGAAGAGTGACGTACATAGTATTAACACGAGAAGTAAAGAAAAATTACTAATTCCTACTTACAGACTAAAAAAACTAGGCAAATCATTTATGGGTAACTCTGTACGTTTTTATAATAAGCTTCCTCATAATGTAACAGAGCTTCCTATTAGAAAATTTAAATCATTTATTAAGAGAAGTCTAATGAAAAAAGCGTATTACTCTATAAATGATTATATAAAGGATGATGCAGCTTGGATAGATGTTGCTTAGTTCCACAGTAACAGGCTCTAATAATTCTGGTTGACCAGGACTGATATGCTCATGTTATAATAGCTTCCTTATATGACAAACATTTTTTTTTATTGTAAATGTTAAACTTATAATAGTTACCTATAAATAAGAACTCCAAAATTGTAATAACTACAAAATTGTAATAACTGATATAGCTGTGTTGTTCTATTCGCTTCTCAACTCAGTATAAAACATTGAAGCGAACTGTCAAGACAATGTTATTTCCTTGATATTTGTTATTTAAGCAATTTAGTTTTATTAATTTTAAGTTGACCTGTCCATGTAGGCTATGTGCTTCTAAGGAAATAAACGTTTTGACTTTGACTTTGACTTTGAGAGATATCAGAAGTATTAAATGCAAAGGCTGTGGTGCAGCCGCTGATAGGCACGTCTCCGGCGAGTGACAGCGGGCGGCTGCGGCCTAACGATCACTCGATAACGATAAAAACTGATGTAGGATGTAGGTCACGTCAATGGAAGTGCCGATGCCGTGGACAGGCGAGTGGGCGGCGGCGCCCCCGCGCTCATTATGCAAATGCCGCGAAGGGCGAGCGCGACACCCGCAGGATATTCTTAACCTTTGACTCGCGCCTTCGAAACACTGTCAGGCTTTGATTCAGAAATGTCACGGATGGGGTGAGCTCGAGCGGCCTTCGCTGAGACGCCAAGTGCCACTCCCGTTTGTTGAAAGTATTGAACAAAAGTCTCAGTTAATTCCCACATGGCTATCCAGCCATGTGGGAATTTATGAATGCAAATGATATGTCTTAAATTATGGTTTACTGTTCAGTTTGGACGTTCTAGACTTAGTTGGCAGAAGACTTTTCAAAAATATCAGAAATTTGTGCAAAGCTTCATTCATGTGTTTCATAAATCATGTTAACGATGATTGTGACGTGCTTCGCTGCGTTAGTATGTCGGTGTGAATGGTGTGCGGTACCTTGACTTTGTTGTCGAGCGGTCTGGGGTCCGCGGGCGGCGCCAGCAGCGCGCCGAGCTCGACGCGGCAGACGGAGGGCCGGCGCGCGCGCTCGGCGCCGCCGCTGCCGGCCGACATGTCGGAGCCGCCGCTCTCTGCCGACAAGGCACGGTCACTGCGGGCACTCCGCGCGGCACACTCACCGCGATGCAATGCGGACGGATATATTTAGTGTGGGCGCGCGGGGTACCTGCCCCGACGCAACATGTAAACACTCACCGGCGCCGTCGCCGCTCGCGCCATCCCGCGTCCGCTCCGTGAACTGAAACGTAAGAGCGTCGTGAGCGTGCGAGCTGCGTGCGACCGGAGCGCCGCGAGGGCGTGCGGGGCCTCACTTGCACTCGGCGGACGCGGCGCGCGGCGATCTGCCGCGAGTGCCGCCGCAGCGCCTCCAGCGCGCCGTCGCTGCCGCTGCCACTGCCGCTGCCGCTGCCGCTGCCGCTGCCGCCGCCGCTGCCGCTGCTGCCGCCCGGGGCCGCTGGCCGGCGCAGGTGCGCGTGCCGAGTCGTCCTGTCTATTGTTATTCGTCGTCACACGCGCGCTCGACGACCCGCGCTCGACTCGCGTCGTCGGCCGGGCACGTGCCGTATCATAAAACTTTACGTGTTAATTTTAAACTATTTGCGAACTTGACGCAGTCTTTATGAGTAAAATAAGTCGTAAATTATATCTTGCTTCAGAACTTGCTTACTCCAGCTCACTCATCCGCAACGGGTAGAACTTATTCTCCACTGGTAATACCGGTCACATAGTTACTGAGAAATTTCGATACCAGATACAAGCAGATGAGTTTCCAGATGTTCTTTATTTTACGACGTCCTCCATATAGATAAATGGTCCTCATCTATATGGAACAAGTTGTTTTGCGTTGTATAAAAACCTTAGTAATAACATTCAGATATATGGAACAAGTTGTTTTGCGTTGTATAAAAACCTTAGTAATAACATTCAGATATATGGAACAAGTTGTTTTGCGTTGTATAAAAACCTTAGTAATAACATTCAGATATATGGAACAAGTTGTTTTGCGTTGTATAAAAACCTTAGTAATAACATTCAGAATTTGTATAAAAACATCTGAAATTCCTTGTTTAAATGAAACAGAAGGTGGAAGGGATGGGGCTCCCTTGATGAAGTGCTCGTAGCAGTTAATTCGTGGGTTGTGGTCCCTAATTCGAGATCCCAAACACGCGTGGAACAATGCACGCGGCGCCTAATGGGTAATCACGTTAATGAACTTCAGGCCAATTTCCGCCACACCGCTGAACTTTCACAGAGATACGTTTGATAAGATTAGTAAACTTTTAACGATATCATTCAGATGGATTGGTTCTTTGTCTCGAGCGGGCTGAACGTGTCGGGGCTTGAGTGGCATCGGAACTGTATCGGCACAAAGCAGCACTGTGTGTCTGTCCGTAGGAGCCCTCGCGGGAGGCGGGACGAGGCGAGCGGCGCGCGCTTCATCTGCCACAACTTATCTATCAATTCATGTCATAAATGTTTAATAAGAGGAAGGTACTCGTATCGTATCGTGCATATCACTACCTACCTATTACATTTCACATAACTAGCTCTTAGTTTATTCTTTAAATATTCTTTAATAAAGAATTTTACCTGACATTGTTTCAGGCAGAACATGGGGTCTCAAATGCAAGCACGTGCACATTACATAATTATTGAATTATTTTTTTACTTTTAAGCAAAACTAAAGTTTTGAATTCGGGTGTTTTTTTTTATTTTAAATTATTAAATGTATAATTCATAGTAGGTATAGTAATATTTGTTAGGGACTATTTGTTAGAAATTTTAAAATCTTAAAACTATCTCAAAGTATATGGAGTATATCCATATTACCCTATGATGTACCCGAGCCTGTTTGTCATGGGTATGGTGGGGTACCTATAATACTGAACTAACCCATTTAACCACAATATTATTTAACGTGGATTTATTAATTTGTTAGTACGTTCTTATATAAGGTATTTATTCGTCCTTTGATTTGTTTGGGATACAAAAATCCAAATTTTTAGTGGTACTTCAATATATATGAATTACGTACGAAATTAACATTTCGGCGGATTTCGAATGGATTTAGTGTTCTGTAAGCAGTTTTTCCTCAGTGTTTCTGTAGATATATTATAATATCAAATTTTGTACGTTTATTAAACTTATCAATATCAGAGTTTACCAAGAAACTTAAATCGCTTTGGATTTTTCAGCAGTATTTATTTATTTATTTTATAATAGTTGCCACGAGAGAAGTCTGTGTCTCAGTATTGGGAACATATATAGCGGTGCTTAGGTGCGACGTCACAAAAATATGCCGAATAAACTAACTTAATTCACAAGGAAATAATATCAGGTATATGTTTATCATGTACATTAAGTAACACCACAAAAGGTCTGAAATTATTTGCATTTCTCGAGCCGCGAGCCGCGGGGTCAGGTCGCAGATGTTTGTTTCTAATTTGAGCAATGTAAATGCTAAACATCTGTCAGGTTCAGAGTTCAGGTGGTTCCCAGCGGGCGTCGGCACCGGCGTCGTCTGCACACGCAGCAACCCGGCCACTACTGCGACATAGCCCGAAACTTCCGTAGTTACAGTTTAGTAATGGGTCGTGAATGTACCTAGGTCGTGTGGCGTGTTCACGGCGGGTCCCACGGGCGCGGGAGACGCATGCGGTCGCGTCGAGCGGAGGACACTGGGGCGGGCGGCTGGCGGGCCGGGCGCCGCGCACTGCCGCCGCCCGCCCTCCGCCGCCGCCGCCCGCCGCCCCCCGCCGCCCGCCCTCCGCCGCCCGCCCGCGCCCGCGACACAGAAGCCTACCTCTGACACAGTTCCTCTTTATTCAGACACTAAGCTCGTTCAGCGCAGTATTCCATTTATTTCTTATTCTAAACCAATAAGATTTTGGTTCAATCAATCTCGTAAATAATGGCTGTAGTTTCAGGAGCGAAACTCGAAAAACCTTTCGCATTTTGCGCCCTTGTCTTTGCACAGTATAAAATCTGCAGTTAGTTCACTTATATAAATGTAAACTACCTGAGTACTTTTTAAACTATTCAATTGATAGAGTTAGATTCTAGAGGAAAGTTCCTAAGCCAAATAGGCAGTCGTGCGAAGTCGGAGCGCGTCGCTCATTATAATTGCCGTCCCATTTTAAGGCCTTATTTTTTTTTCAAAAGAGCGGTTGAGTCTTTGTTGCTATTTGGACTTTTTGAATTCTTTTCCTCCGCCTCCATGTTGTAATAACCTTAACTTGAACAGGACATTATCAGTGCCTTCGTGCAACTTGTCTTCGGCCCAGCAGTCGGCGCGCGCGTGCCGCCTACTGGGCTAGCTGCGCTGTGCCCGTCATCACTATTAAAAAATCGATCAAGTCAGATTGAAGGATGACGCTGCGAGCGCCGCCGCCGTCCGTCGCACGCGGCGTGCGGCTTGCGACGTGTTACGCTGTTGCTGATGCTTACATAAGACATTTATTTCCTTAGATGCACAGGGCACACTCATACTTGGACATGTCAAAATACTTAATGCTTATTAAATAACTTAATTACAATTGTATTCGTCTATGAAATTAAGAAAATAAATTAATAAACATTAATAGAAATTAGGATTGACAGCTAGGGCTAAGATTTTGAACACTGATGTTGAAAATAACAATATAACTTTATCTCTTAAAAGCCCAAAACAGATAAACTTGATACGCGGCCGCCGCGCCGCTCAAAATGTTGTTGAACATTGAACTCGCGTCAAACTTTATTTAAGTCGTTAAATTACTGAAAGTTGTAGATGAAAGGAGTATTTTTAGTTATCGGGTGTGCGGAATAATAGAGCTATATATTATTTTTATTGCGTATACGAACAGCTGGCAAAAGCTAACAAATTCAATACAAACATAAAAAATTTAAACAGTCAACGGATACGCTAAAAATAGTAGATAATTATAATTAAGGTAACCTCGGTTATATTACAGGTGTTGTGTTTTATTCGTTTCGTGGTTGAGGTGTATCGCACAAGCGACCGCCCGCCTTCCACGTCACCTTTAGCAGATAGAAGCGAAGAACATCCATTTCACGTGAATCGTCATAAACTAAATCAAAGTTGAAAGTTTGTGATTAATTTGTTGTATTTTTGAATCAAGTAACCCGCGTTATAAATATATTTCCCGGGATAAAAAGTAGCCTATATCCTTTCTCAGGCTCTAGATAATCTATGTACCAAATTTCATTCAAATCGGCTCAGCCGTTTTTGCGTGAAAGAGGAACAGACGGACAGACAGAGTTACTTTCGAATTTATAATATTAAGTATGGATTTACTGTACAGTTTCAATCTTTATTGATTTACAAAGACGAATAATTATAGTTATAATTTAAGTTTAATTAACATTTATGTACCTCCATGCCTTGAGCTTCTTAGAAAGTAAACATATTGACTTCGACTATATTTGGCGAAGTTGAACAAAGTTTGACCTGAAAGTATGATGCAGGAGGTAGCTCGTTAAGAACCTCTTTAATGGACCAGCATTTGTCTTGCGTAAATGTAAACAAATCTTAAGTATTATCATAATCTCACGTGCCCCTAATGAGGCCAGGCTTCCACGTAGCTAGGGGATGCTACTGGGATTCTTATTCTTAATTTTATTTGAATAGAATATTTTTTTATGTCAATATAAATACGGCTATTTATGTTCTCCCACAGCTGGGGCACAGGGACTTCTCTCTTGGCGACAGAGAAGAGATTAGGCATTAATTCACCACACTACCTAAGTGCGGGTTGGTAAATGTCACATGTCCTTAAAACTCTTCAAAGTTCTAGAAACTGCCGGTTTTCTTACGATGTTTGTCTAAAGCACCGTTAAAGCACGTGTTTAAAGGCCACATACATTTTTGAAGTTGAAAACTCCAGAGGTGTGCTGCGGGGTTTGAACCCGCGACCTCCGGAATGGAAGTCGCGTGTGCTCCCACTTAGCCAACACGGCTTGTGCGTTTATTTACAATAACATTATTTTACTTTATGTTCAAATTAAATCAAATTCATTATTTATTTACGGAGCACAAATCGATAAAATTACATGTCGAGGAGGTTGACCTAGGTACTTAGTAGAGAGTACGCGCCGCTAACTGGCAACCACTACTGCGAAGGGGTTACCAGTTAGCGCGCGGACTGTACATAAGCATATTGTCAAAACGTATAATACATAGAAAATCAATCTTACCGAAAGTGAACTAGCCTTGGTATGCCCTGCCAGCTTTGGAACAACTTCACGCGGAAGGCCTACAGTACTACAAGGGAGCAGTAGAATAATGCATACCGGGCGCTTATGAAACTGCCTCGACACTGCAGCGTGTCGGCCATGTTCGGCGAGGCGAGGGCTGCTGACTCCTGCGCTGTGCGGAGGACCAGGACGTCAGACTTCTGGAACAGGGTAGGTCGCTCCAACAACATCATCTTCAGCTGTCTCTGATTATTTCGACAATCCGATAATCAAATTTCTGTCCATTACGATCATGATAAGAAATTACTTTTTCCTTTATTATCTGTATTTAATTTACTGTCTGTAATATGTGTTGGGTTAATCATGTTTTGAACCTGAAATAAACTGATGTTATTATTATTTTATTACTACAATTACTGAAATACACATTTTTTAAAAATGTATAGTAATAAAAAATAAATGAAAATGTTTTTTATTGTAAAGATGTTACAAAAAAAGTACATCTTATCTATAATACGATGTCTAACAGACGACCTATACTACACTACAATAAAATTATTAATTAGGTATTGCGGCGACTCAACTCTGAGCACGAGGAAAGGTCATTATTCTATTGAATGACATGAAAGCGCGCAGGGGCATTGATCATAATTAGTCATCTAATGAGGATACCTCCTGATATAAATTAGAAGGTAGGTAGGTAGGATCAGTTTTCTTGCAGAGGGTGAAGTTAGTGAGGCTGTCAGTAGCAGTCGGCCACGCGTGGGCGGCGCGTGGGCGCGTGGGCGCCCACAGCTGCTGATTTATCATCCTGTCGCACCCCATCACGCCGAGATTAATAGTCGCGTGCCCTTTTGTCCTCAAAGGCTCGCCTCGCCGCTTTATTATAAGTACCCCAATTTGCACAAAAGTTTTTCAGTTGCGTTGTAGCTTTGGCAAAAAGCTTTTGTAAAAATTTTTTACTTTTATTTTCTTATTCATGTAAGAAGGTAGGTAAGTACAGATAAGATTAAATCCAGACAGGTAAATGAAATTAAATTAATATTTCCGGACAATCTAGCAATAAGCTCTAAGCTTGTGTTACGGGCACTAGACATCTGATATTCCACTATTATAGACATACATATTGTCATATTTTATCGTTATACATATTAAACACCCCAACCAAGGAGAAAAAGTCAAGTGTTTGTTATATTCACTCGAATAATCCCCGGGAACCGTAGCGGGTTCGATTCCCTGCCTCGAACTTCGCCCACCGCGCCACTGTGGCAGGCAGGTATTGATACAGGATACAGTTCAACAAAACGCATTGCTCAACCTTTGGACATTGAAATTATTTTCTTAACTCACATAGAGATAGGTGTACGCTACACAATAAGATTCTAAACTCAGATAGGTATTGCATAGATTCAGGCGTTACGAAACGCATCACAAAAAATCTTTATCAATGTTTAAATTAAACAGAATTATATTAACTTTTTTTTTTGAGCATAACTCAAACAATAAACGGATAAACTGCACCGTACACAAATATATTATTAATATTAAATATTATTAAATATTGTAGACCCTCTACGCCGTAGAGGTTTTACGTCTGGAGAGATATCGTAGATCCTCTACGAACGAATGTTTTCTCAAGTCCTAAAATAATGTAATAAATCCTCCACGCGGCTTATAGGGATCTATCACATTACAAACGAAGGGCGGAAATTCTACTACCTACGTATATTTTCTATATATGTCGTTTTGTCTTGTCCTAGTCATGGAGGGTCATTTTTAACTGAAAGTTTTATAGCAATTTGGTTTTCTACCCTTAGATTAGCACTGAATGGTGCTCATCAGCCTTTGTTATTAAACTTGTGTACTCGAACCATCACATCAACCTATGAAGTAGGTGCTCCTCGCCGCACATGAAGACAAGGGACGAGGGTGACATTCTCAACGGGAATAGGATCCATGTGGCTTGAGAGTTAACCGGCACTTATGGTGTCAGTGTTCCGTGGTGGTGGCGGTGGTGCGGTGTGGGCGGGGGCGGGGGCGGGGGCGCGGGCGGCGGGGTGGTGCACTGCTCCGCTGACCCACTTTAGACGTTAATCGTATCACGTGAAAAACCTCGCGTGCGTCGGTCGTTGCCCGCGGCCTCAGCCCCCCGACCCCCCCCCCCCCCCCCCCCCCTCCCACTCCCACCTGAGCTTCCATCAAATCGAACAATCCTACTACCTCACTACACAGCTTTTCAAGTGCTGCTTTCAAAACTTGACAGCCGTTCACAAGATTAGTATATTTCGCGTTGGTTATAGGGGCATGAAGAGTTGAAGAGGGAAGTTGATGAAGCCGTCGGGGAGTGGAGCTGACTGCGTCTAATCAGCAGGGCGACCCGCAGGCAGTAGGGCGAGGTACTGAACGTGTTGATCCGCGGGAGAGCGCACAATGGGAGCTTCCTTTGCCGCGCGGGAGGCGACGCGAGACGAGCCTCACTATGAGTATGCACTGGATGCCGGCATATGTGAAGTTTTGACGTTTCAATTTGCATATGAAATTTACGAACGTCTTTACTTAACTACGATAAAAGGGCCATGTTTTAAAATTTAACTTGAAAAAGATAATTTCATAAATAAACGATTGTTTCTTATTACTAATTTTACTATTGAATTACATATAAATATTTATTTTATTTATTATACCTATCTATAGTTCTATATTCGTGTACAAGTATATAATATGATTGTTGAGTATCTCTAATACCTCTTTTTATTTTTTTACGTTACATAAGCCTTCATTTGACCACAATCTCACCTGATGTAAAGTCTAATCAAAAAAACTAAACTCAACAATAGTCCATTAATTTTATTTATATTAATGTTGTATTTATTTAAATTTTAAATATACCTTTATATCTAATATATAACACTTAATAACTTGTGGCTTATTTTTAAAAATTATGTGTATTATTCTATGATAATGATGTGTAGCTAATGTAATTGGCTGTTTAATCGTGTTAGTGTACTTACTTAAATAAATAAATAAAACATTCTCGTGCCACGGTGTTTGTAATCTAACTCCTCCGAAACGTCTCGACCGATTTTCGTCATCCGAAGCATGATATCGGCCAGGGTGAAGAATCGGACATAAATTTTTCATCCCCCCAAATGTTAAAGGTTTTTGTTTCAATTTTTGTATTTTTTTTTATTATACAACAAAACATACAACCCTCTACGATCAACCCCTAACACACTAGGTGATACGAAGTGCACCGGGTCAGCTAGTCTTTTATATAAATCTTCAGTGCGTGTGTTATTCTTCGGAACTCCTCGTAAACGGCTGGACCGAGAATGGTTTAGTTAGATTCACAATACGGTCGACTAGGTGCAAAGCGGGGGCGGACCGCTAGTACTATTTAAATTCCCTAAATATATTATTATGTGCATAGCTACGTATATAAATAATTTGCTAACCGAAACTAGATAAATAAGGTAGGTACTTACCTTGTCAAATCACAGTACCAATGCCTGTTATATTTTTTTTATATTGTATTTTATTGTTCACTTATGATGATATTTTTGATTGGATAATTTTGAAACGGGAGTACTTTATTACATATTTTGCCTATAGTTGTATTAAATACTAGTGGCCCGCCCCGGCTTCGCACGGGTTTTTATTAAAAAAAAATCACGGCAATTATTTGATTTTTTCTCACCTTTTAAACCTTCCCTAGACCTCCACGAACATTTCAAGACTATGATAAGATACATCCATTCAGCCGTTCTCGAGTTTTAATCAGACTAACGAACAACATTTTTATTTATATATAAGACAATTTATAGGGAATAGTGTGACAAATAAACCACGTTGTTGCTCTGAAAACAAAGTTCTTTATTTTAGTACAAACTTAGCACATAATTACGTTAAAAATAACAGTTATAAACTTAATTCACACTAGGTAACCTACCTGAAAACAAAGAAACGACAATTAAAGTCTATTTCTCAATTCCCTTTTTACAATATTTCTTTATAATTATCTCCACATTGTTTTATGTTCAATCATGGTGGTCTCTTCTAATATACCGACCGGGCTGACCGCCATTGCTCTCAGCGCCACCTAGTTTCACGCTGCTGTACAAAAGTACCGACAGAGCTATCTTACAATATAAAGAAATAGTATCAATATTTCTTTACATATATATATTAAATACATAAGTAAATAAACATCTACCAATATATGAGGAGCAACACGATAGTCCAGCTGTAATACAGTTCATACGAGCACAGTGGACATCACAATGTCTCTCTAGGGGGTCGCGACTTTAAACTGTAGGTAAGTGTTGATGTATTTTAGTGTTAGAAATTGATAAGCATTCATATCCTTAGACATATATTTCATCCAAGCTCAGCTACACTCACAGAATACAGAAAGGTACAGTCATCAAACTGTTATTAGGAAGGAACCTGCTTCTAATAGTCAAGTGTAATATTAAGGGTTAAGTAGTTTGATAACAACTATCGCACCATGCCTACTTTTGTTATTTTTCCAGTATTGTATAGCAGCGCGACGACTTTTATTTAAAATTGTTTCGGAAGGAGCGTGATGCCTACTTTAATAGGTACCTACCTACAATCAACACCACGAAAATAAATCTTTAAGTAATAGTAATTCCTCATCATCTTGTTCCTGCCCTTCTCCCACATTATGTGGGGTCGGCGCAACATATTTTACTTCTATTTCCTCTGTCACATAACATGTTTTACTTCTATTTCCTCTGTCACATAAGATATTTTACTTCTATTTGGATATAATTGAATAACTTTTCGATATTATAAATTACTAGCGGCCTGCGGGTAAAAAAGTTTCCGGCATTTTTTTCCTTATTTGCTCACCGTTTAGACCTACCCTGGACTACGACAAACATTTTAAAACCAAAATCAGCTCAATCGTCCCAGACGTTCTTGAGTATTAATCAGACTTACGAACAACAATTCATTTTTAATTATATAGAATCTCCGCTATTTCACGGAAGTTTTTAACAAAGAAATTAAAAAAAAAAATTAATTACCTCAAACTTATTTCAGAATAAAATGATTGAAAACTATGTTGAATTTTGAACTTTCGAGACATAGACAATAGCTCAAAGAGTATATAACCACCACGTATGAATAGCTTATCAAGAAAAATCATAGACAACCTATAAAATGAATGAATATTGAACTTTCGAGACATAGACAATAGCTCAAATAGTATATTATACCACCACGTATGAATAGCTTATCAAGAAAAATCATAGACAACCTATAAAAAGACATTTATTTTACACTTTTGTTAACCTGTAGATAATAACAGGCAAATAATTAGCAATAAATTAAAATTGCGACTATAATTTGAGATTTAAACTATCCTATCTCTCAAGTTGGATCGAACTGCACATGGTGTGCGAATTTTATTATAATCGGATAAGTGGTTTAGGAGTCCATTGAGGACAAACATTGTGACACGAGATTACTATATATTAAGATGACGACCTCTGTGGCTCGGTGGGCGAAAGCCCGCCTGAGGCGCAGGAGGTTGCGGGTTCGATTCCCGCCGCGGGACCAGTTTTTGTATCTATGTAGTATATCAGTCCCCTAACACCCATAGTACAAGCTCTGCTTAGTTTGGGGTTAGGTGATGCTGTATATAAAAAAAAAAGTGTGTGTGCGATTCACACACGATAGAAGTGAAACTTCAGTAAATCGACAAAAGAACACAAATATTAAAAAAATACTATGCAAAAAGATTTTGTTCGGGCGGTCACCCATCCAAGTACTGGCGTCGCGCAAAGTTGCTTAACCTTGTTAGCGTTTAAGATTGGCTTACCCGACAGGTAAGCCAATCTTATTTCCATTTCCGTTGCATCCGGTTTCAAATCACAACGATTCTAAAGAAGTTTCTCATTCTTATGTAGTAGGTACAGGGTTGATTTCTCCTTTTAAGCAATAAGGTTTGCTTGTGTTAGGAGGAATCGCTCTTAACAATCAGCATAGCTAAACTACATATCTACTGCATTATGACATCATAATTTTAATAAGAAAATAAATATAACTTAAACTTAGTATAACTTAAATTTCCTATAACCTCATGTATTCAGTATTCTTCATCAAATAAATAAATATTTCCGGACAATCCACACAACAACATCTAGCCCCGTGGTAAGCTCTTAGCTTGTGTTACGGGTACTAGACATCTGATATACTTAATATAATATACATAAATACATAGATATTTTTTTATTATTCATATTAAACACCCAGACCAAGGAGAAAGTGCTTGCAGAACATACAAACACTTGACCCCTCGGCGGGAATCGAACCCGCTACCTCTTGCGCCGCAAGCGGACTCTCGCCCACCGCGCCACTGAGGCAGTCAAACTTCCAACTCAACATCTGTCGACGTTCCTGAATGAGCAGTTTCGGCCGCTAGGGGTCAAGTTTCGACGGTTCATCGGTCGCCTACACAGCAAGGCGACACCGCCGTAACCAAATAATATATTTTTCTACTGTTCAGGGAACTAAGGTTTTGGAATTGAGACTTTATGTAAATTGGTACTATCTATACTATCCCTAATAATATATCCCTAATATAATATTATAAATGTGAATGTAAGTTTGTTTGTTACGCTTTCTCGCGAAAACTACTGGACCGATTTGAATTAAATAAATCTGGGACACAGATTCTCTAGAGCCTCAGAAAGGGCATAGGCTACTTTAAACCGCGGGAAAGTGTACATTCCGTCCGCGGGCAAATTAATTAAAACGCGGGTGACACTGCGGGGCACTACTAGTAATATTATAAATACGAAAGTAACTCTATCTATTCCTCTTTCACGCGAAAACCACTGGACCGATTTTAATTAAATTTACACAGATTCTCTAGAGCCTGAGGAAAGACATGGGGTACTTCTTACCGCGGTAAAATCCATTAAAACGTTGATAAAACCGCGGGGCACTACTACTTTTATATAAGACTAGTCGACCCGACAGACGTTGTCCTGTCCCACGTCTCAAAAAACAATATCTAGTTGACCGTATTGTGAATCTAAACCATTCCCAGATCCCCTTGAACACAGAACACACACAAAACATTTCATCAAAATCGGTCCAGTCGTTTGAGAGAAGTTCAGTGACATACACACTCACAGAAGAATCTTTATATATACATATAAAGATTGAAATGTAGATATTCCTCAACTAAATAAACCTTAATTGTTGCAGAATCAAGAACTGGGTACGGTCGGTGTCCAGCTGCTGTCTCAACTGGTCACGGAAATGAACCAGGTGTCCGACGCCGACGCGAACCGATCACTCGCCAAGTACAGAAAGATAGCTTCATCGTTTAGGTGAGGCTGTTAATACCTTAGGTCAAAAGTCAAAGTCAAAACGTTTATTTCCTTAGACTTCCTTAGCACGGTGGACAGGTCAACTTAAATTTAATTTAAATAGAAACTAAGAATAATCGACGACATAATATTGTGTTGACAGTTCGCTTTAATATTTTACACTGAGTTAAGAAGCGAATAGAGAATAGGGGGTCCATTGATCACGTGGGGGGGACGGGACACAACTCATGGAATATCACAAGGGGGGGAGGGGGGTATAGTAAGATATATAGATAGATAATATCTTTATTGCACACCAATGCTTACAGACTAACTTAAAAATAACAATCAGTAGCCACATTTGTTGTACAATCGGCGGCCTTATAGCTTAAAGCGATCTCTTCCAGGCAACCTTTAGATAGATAACTTTTTATTGTACACCACAAATATAATACAAACAGTAACAAGACAATGCATTGGAGTACAAAAGGGCTGCCATATCGCTGTGGGCGATCTCTTCCAGGCAACCTTTTCATGGACAGTGGCGTAACATAAAGAAGATATAGCTTACCACGGGGCTAGATGTTGCTGTGTCGATTGTCCAATAAAATAAGATTGACAGAAGAATCCGTTTTAAACGTCTTTTTTTTTCATTCTCTTTGACTATATTTGCAGCACGCATTCAGTCAATTATATGTCAAATGTCTTAAGGTTACATTAAAAAAGTTTATATGGTGGTTAATTTAAATTTTCTAATTTTCCGCGCAATTTCCTTATTTTTAAGAATTAGCGAAATCGGTCCAGCCGTTCAGGCGTGATGCCGTGACCAAGGGAAATAGGGATTCATTTTTAACCCCCGACCAAAAAAGAGGGGTGTTATAAGTTTGACGAGTCTGTCTGTCTGTCTGTGGCACCATAGCTCCTGAACGGATGGAGCTATATCAATTTAGTTTATTTGTATGAAAGGTGAGTCTGGCTCGAGTGTTCTTAGACATGTTTCATGAAAATCGGTTGAGCCGTTTAAAAGTTATGGGGGTGAGAGTGGGTAAGGAAAACCGAAAATCTGCAAATATACTAGTGTGGGGTATCTAATGAAATCGCATCGCGTCCACATTACATAATATTATGTTGTTTAACGTTTAAGGAAATTATGACTTTGGAATCGGGGGTTTTTCTTAAATTTTAAATTTAGATTTATTACATATATAGATATATTGTGATCGTTACAGAGACACACAACTGTTCGAGATGTTCCGTCTCTCTTGCACGCTGCTCGGCTCGGTGCGCGACAAGACGGCCGACATGACCCTCGAGGGCCAGCAGCAGCTGATCGCGGCGCTACTGAAGCTAGCGCACAGCTGTCTCACCTTCGACTTCATCGGCACCACGGGGGATGAGTCCTCGGACGATCTGTGCACCGTGCAGGTGGGTTGATACTTACTCTGACAGCTGCTGTCATTTGAATCTGACAGATGTCTTAGTAAGATAGGTTCTGTCATTCGATACTGACAGTGACGTTTCTCATGAAGGCTGTATTCGATTCCAAAAGAGTAGCTTGAATTCAATTCGAATTTTAAATGTTTGGTTTCATATATTGGAAACTGGCATAATGAGAATCATGTAATCTATGAGTTATGGTATAAAATTATAAAAATTAGAAACATTTCTTGACTTTAGGTACCAGGCAAGCATAATCGAGTAGGAGTCATCTTATTTAATTTAATTCTTAATATAAATAAACGTAGAAACGAATAAAAAGCCACAGTTGAGCTGCGAAAGTACCAGGCTGCTATAACCCAGTAGGAGTAAGTTGCTCGGCTCGGTGCGCGACAAGACGGCCGACATGACCCTCGAGGGCCAGCAGCAGCTGATAGCGGCGTTGCTGAAGCTAGCGCTCAGCTGTCTCACCTTCGACTTCATCGGCACCACGGGGGATGAGTCCTCGGACGATCTGTGCACCGTGCAGGTGGGTTGATACTTACTCTGACAGCTGCTGTCATTTGAATCTGACAGATGTCTTAGTAAGATAGGTTCTGTCATTCGATACTGACAGTGACGTTTCTCATGAAGGCTGTATTCGATTCCAAAAGAGTAGCTTGAATTCAAATTCGAATTTTAAATGTTTGGTTTCATATATGTATTGGAAACTGGCATAATAAGAATCATGTAATCTATGAGTTATGGTATAAAATTATAAAAATTAGAAACATTTCTTGACTTTAGGTACCAGGCAAGCATAATCGAGTAGGAGTCATCTTATTTAATTTAATTCTTAATATAAATAAACGTAGAAACGAATAAAAAAGCCACAGTTGAGCTGCGAAAGTACCAGGCTGCTATAACCCAGTAGGAGTAAGTTGCTCGGCTCGGTGCGCGACAAGACGGCCGACATGACCCTCGAGGGCCAGCAGCAGCTGATAGCGGCGTTGCTGAAGCTAGCGCACAGCTGTCTCACCTTCGACTTCATCGGCATCGGGGGATGAGTCCTCGGACGATCTGTGCACCATGCAGGTGGGTTGATACTTACTCTGACAGCTGCTGTCATTTGAATCTGACAGATGTCTTGCTAAGATAGGTTCTGTCATTCGATACTGGCAGTGACGTTTCTCATGAAAGCTGTATTCGATTCCAAAAGAGTGCCGCTTGAATTCAAATTTGAATTTTAAAGGTTTGGTTTCATATATTGGAAACTGGCATAAATGAGAATGGTATAAAATTATAAAAATTAGATACATTTCTTGACTTTTGGTACCTACCAGGCAAGCATAATCGAGTAGGAGTCATCTTATTTAATTTAATTCTCAATATAAAAAAAACGTAGAATAAAAATGCCACAGTTGAGCTACGAAAGTACTAGGCTGCTATAACCTAGTAGGAGTAAGTAACTCGACTCGGTGCGCGATAAGCCGCTGATGAGAATTCACATGTACGACCTCTAACGAAACCAAGTCTACTATTCGACGACTTCTGTGGCTCGGTGGGCGAAGGTCCGCCTTAGACGTAAGAGGTTGCGGGTTCAATTGCCGCCGGGGGACCAGATTTTGTTCTTTTACAATTTCCGGTTTCTGGATGATGCTGTGTGATAGTTGTGTGTGAGTCGTTAGTTAGGGAGATATTTATTAGTTCCCAAGGTACTAGCCGTGTTGGCTAAGTGGCAGCAGCATTCGACTTTCTTTCCAAAAGTCGTGGGTTCAAACCACGCTATGCACCTCTATCTTTTTCTTTAAATTCTTGATGAAACCGGAATGTTCTGAGAACTTTACAGAGTTTGAACGACATGTGTCATCGCCATTAAGGCCTAATCTCTCTCGTCAAGAGAGAAGTCCCTGTGCCCCAGCAGTGGGAACGTTAATAGGAAGAAGAAAAGAAAGAAAAAACATTTATTTTGGACACAACAGCACATTACAGAAAAATAAAATACAGAATCAAACGCACACACACAAACATTGTAAAGATTAAAAAAAAATAATAAATAATTAAACATAGAAGCCGTGATGCCTAAGTGGGAGGGGGTCATTCCCAAATACGGTCAAAATCTATGTCCCACCAATGAACTTGCGAACTGTATAGTTTTTGTTATTAAATTTTCTAGATTTCGTAAGCTAGATTAATAAGAAAAAGCAATCAAGACCGTTTTTAGATTAAGTGGCTAAAAAAACAGTAATACCGGTTTTTGTTCTAAAAACGTCATTACCACTCATGTCACAAAGGTGCATTTCATGCTATATCCTTGTACAATTCATTTAACACTAATATATTGTCAAATTATGTGTGCAAATATTGTTCTTTAATGTTTTAACAATACGTTCCAAAAATAAAAGCTTAATTTTTTTTTACTAGAAGTTAATAAAAAACGGCATCAAACAATGTTCAAAAAAATATCGTCATTTATGCCAACCGTGCTATTTTGTAACACTATAAAAAAACGGAATGCGTTAAGAAGCATTGCATGGCAATTCTGGACACTCCCCCCGTCTTTCTGTTTGCCGATGCACTTTAAAGTGGTTCAACGTGCACATAGTTCTCACATTTTAAGTTTTAATTTGATTCTCCTAACTTTGTCACGGCAGTCGTCATTACCCGTTTCACCTATATCTTGATAAATAATGCTTGTTGAGTTGTTTTTAAACACCCATAAGAAAGGGGTTGTGAACGCTAAACAGCTCTCCGCTTTTTTCCGTTGCAACTTAACAAACAAGTTTGTAAAATTGAAATTTGTGGAAAAAACGTGTTACCAAAATGACGTTAAATGAAAAAGAGGAATGGTGAACGTTGTCAAATGATTTATTATCTAAATATAAAGTTTAATTGTTCTTAAATTGTGTTTTGTTTAAAATATAATCTGGATCTGGATTGGACATTTTAATGCAATAGACATATTACGGGCTATTATAAATTTTGAAACAATCATGGTTATTAACATTCCCTTCGTGCTACACTATTTAGATTTATTAACTAATAAAAAAAGGGTAAATGAACGCATCTGCTAAAATGATAAGAGAAACAAACATATATCTGTAATTATTCGGATTATTTATATTACTTCAATAAAGCGTATTACTTAAAGTATGTTACAAAATAATATAAATAAAATACAGCAATACCTCTTTGTGCAATACTTCGTAGTCTCAGACTACGAAGTATCGCGCAAAGAAATTTAAATAAAGCATTGTATTTGTGTCTCTTACCATTTCCGTTTCATCTTTTTGCATCCGGTTTGAAATCACAACGATTCTATAGAAGTTTCACTTCAAAAAAAAAAGATAAGCCTCGAAAGTTGTAGCTATATGTATATGTATTATAAATTGGCGACGATAAAAGCGAATTAAAAAAATCTGTCTCTGATGGTCTTGGGCCCCATACCCCAAATATGTGTTCGAGTGATGTTTCCTCACAAATCCAACCCTGAATACGACGCTTTGTTACCAAATTATGAAACCGTAACAGAAGTCAGACAGTTGCACCTAAATGTAAGAGCAACTGTTTCTAAGGTTTTGCAGCACAGAGGCTCGGGAAACTATTAAAAATGTTACACTTTTTTTGCGGATGGTACATTTGAGAATGCTCCGCCCCCTTCCAAGCAACTCTATTAGGAACTCTACATGATCCTCGGTCTGACAAGAACACATTGTACTTCACCGTTAATATTAGGCCTCTTGCAGAAAAGGTATTAGGTATTTTAAAATAACGCATTTCAGAGATGAAGGCCAGAGATGAAGCCAGAAATATATCAGACTGATTTTGAAATGGCGGCAATGAATCCCCTTCAAACATTAAAGGATGTTTTTACCATTGCCATATAACTTGCTGGATAAAAAACAAAGCTGATGTAGCTCAGGCGCATTTGCCAGCCCACTTAATGAAGACGGCTTTCTCAGTCTCCAGTTCGAGGTTTGTCTAATATAGAGCGTTGTGGAGTACTTCATAAAGCACTAAATTAATCTAACAATTATTCAAATTTTAAGTTACCTACTACAAATTTAGTGGAATGTTGACTCTCACGCTTGAATTAAATAACAAACCAGTTCCCATTCGTAAAAATTTAAAGAAATTATTAGGTTAGCCATTATTTATCGTACAAAAATGAATGACAATTTTTTTTTATTGTGGGATATCCATAAGCTATAGATATAAACCATTGCGGAGTTTTCTGAAGACCTTTTCAATGTGTACAATACTTAGTACATTATTTTGTTAAATCTCGTAGGGTTCCTGCGTTTGCAATGTAAGCGGAAAAATTATATTTACGACATCACCTTAGAAACTTAAATAACAGTATTTCTCCACTAATTAATGGATGTTATTTTACATATAAACCTTCCTCTTCAATCACTCTATATATTAAAAAACAACATCAAAATCCGTTGCGTAGTTTTAAAGATTTTTGCATACATAGGGATGTAGGTTTTTTGGAGGTTTTGTCTGTTCACGTCCGTAAGTGGTAACCCTCTGAATCCTTACACGTGACCTCCGGGTGGTGCTAAGAACAGTCTCTGGTTGTAGGCTTCGGCCGCGGCTTGTCACCACCCTCCGGGCTGGGCCAGTGCGTGAAAAGATTTTTTCGTGTTTCGTAATGTGGTCCGGAGAAGCCATCTACCTTCTAGGTCTTCATGTCACATCGTCATTTTACATCAGGTGAGATTGTGGTCAAATAAAGGCTTATCGAACATTAAAAAAAAATGTAGGAAAGAGAAAGCGACTTTGTTTTATATTATGTTTGTATGCACACATCATGATAAATAATGAAATACCGTTACGATTACAAAAATTGTATTTTTCATTTATGACATTAGACACTCGACCCTTTAACCCTTAGCTTAATGAGCTTTAATTTATTTATTTTACATTATTTTAGCCTACCTACTGTTAGCATAAGTAAATGGACTTCTACATCTGTAGGTACATTGTAAGTGACCTCTGTAAAGTATAATCTAAACTTACAATTGTAATAAAACCCCGATTCCAGAACCTTAGTTCCCATATAAGTAAAAAGTCATACTATTTTGTAATGTGCACGTGATGCGCTTTCATTAGAGACCCCACTCGAGAATATTTGCAGATTTTAGGTTTACTTTCCCCTCATAAGTTCGAAACGGGTCAACTGATTTTCATCAAACATGTCTAAGAACACTCGCGCGAAACTCACCTTCCTTAAAAACAAGTAAATTGAAATCGCTTCATCCGTTTGGGGTTTGGGAGTCCCAGACGGACAGACAGACACGTCAAACTTATAACACTCCTCCTTTTTGTCGGGGGTTAAAAAACCAAAATAAAAAATCAAATGCACAAATTTTCGTGTCTGATAGTAAATTTTGTTGGCTAACCGCAACCGATAATACCACCTACTGATAGGAAGAAAAGTTTAAGCGATCTCATAGTCTGCTTAGAATAATTTTTGGTCAAATGCGATTTCTTATTATGTGTCAATTACATAATACAAAAAAAAATTTACTCTGCGCGATAGTTGCCATCACTCTACTACTGGTGTAGTAGAGTGATGGCAACTATCACTACGACTAATAAACAAATAAATTATTTTTGTACACGCACATGATATGGTTATTGTGTGCGTTTACAAAAAATATTTTTGTATTTTTATTATTTCCGTGGTATGGTGGTATGGTATTATACTTGGATCGTTACAACTGTGGTTACAGCGTACGCTCCCGCTGCTATTGTCAACGGACCGCGCTTACCTATCGCATTAGCGATCGCGTCACTAGCAAGACAGCCACAATATCACCTCATTAACCTTCGACGCGAAAAGAGGGGTGTTATAAGTTTGACGTGTATGTCTGTCTGTCTGGGACATCATAGCTCCCGAACGGATGGAGCGATTTCAATTTAGTTTGTTGCGTTTTGCGCGAGTGTTCTTAGACAAATTTCATGAAAATCGATTGTGCCGTTTAAAAGTTTAGGTGGGAGAGTGGGGAAGGAAAACCGAAAATCTGCAAATATACTCCTTCAAATGAAAGCGCATCGCGTGCACATTACAAAATATTATGGTGTTTTACTTATAAGGAAATTAAGGCATTGGAATCGGGGGTTTTTCTTGAATTTAGACTTATGAAAGGAGAGTTTTGCGCTTGTGCTTAAACATGTTTGATTGGTTGACCCGTTTAAAAGTTATTTATTTATTTGGGAAACAAAAAGCTTATAACTAGAGATATAATGTGGTATAATAAGTGGCTTGACTAAAGCTAGAAACAGTTTCCACATGTAGATATGTAGGTAAGTATATATTTATATTGACTAATAAACATAAGTAAATTATCCTAACTTAACAGGAAGCAACACAAAACTAAACCTAAATATAACTAGCCGAAAAATGTACTTGTTAGGCTGCCTGTGTACGATTATATTTGTGTTAAGAGGAGGTAGAAATGAAAAGAATAAATATTTTTGCAGATAAATACTAGGGTATATAATTTAAATATTGAATAAAATACTATAAGGTGTAATTTTATTCAGAATATATGTTTTTGTGTCGACAAAAATGTGTTTATATGTGTTTTTTTTAAAGTGTTGCAGCTACAAAGAAAAGATCGGTATGGTTACGAGGGTAAAAGTAGTGTAGAAAAACCGAAAATCCGCCAATATACTCGAGTGGGGTCTCAGATGAAAGCTCATCACATGCACATTAGGAATTTGGAATTATGTTTTTTTTTAATTTAGATTATGCTGTAACAAAAACATGGCCGAAAAAAAGATTAGGGGCGTCAAAAAAACGCGAGATATAAAGCGAGCGCAGAGCTGAAAGCTAAGATATTGAGTGTTGTGGCTGCGCCAAAAATTAGAATCTAGAAGGTAGCGCAAAAATCTGTTGCTTGTACAAAATGTTACAATTCAAAGGAACGTGCACCTTTCTGCCTCAGGACCACAAACTAAAAAAAGGTGTGTGTGCGATTCACACACGATAGAAGTGAAACTTCAGTAAATCGACAAAAGAATGAGATGAATATTAATAACAAGGGTAGGATAATTACAAAGTTTAATTGTTTAAAAATGAATTTATTTTGATTAATTTTAAAAGATATTTTATATTTTATTTAACATATTATGTTACCTAGTCTATTGCTCAAGTTCCATATTTACAGTTGCTGGTTTTTTTTTTATTTTAATTTTATTTTCATTTTTTTTTAATCACAACGATTATAAAGAAGTTTCACTTCAAAAATTTACTTTCTAAGCTTAATAATAAAATACAAGTAGTACGCTAATAATTCTAGAGTTCACCTCGCACGGACAACCCCAGAAATCTGCAGCATTGGGTAATACCAGCCATTTCATGTACCTTATCTGGTTGGCTACAGCATCAGTATCTTGCGTTTGACTATGCATCATAAATTTCTTATTCGAGCAGTAGGTAGAGAAACCACCAAGCCCCAACTCTTGAATAGCCCCTTAGCCTAGTTAATAACCTAGCTAGTTTTTACGTAGTAATTTATTATTCCATGCTAGAGGTTAGTAGTAGGGTACATTTAGAATCAGTAGGGACTAAGATTAACTTAAAGACAAGAAAACTGCAGTATATCTAAAAATTATAGAATTTTAATTGTATATGGAATTCAAATTACACAATATTCTTATAACTTGAATTGTAAAGCAAACGTTATTGTTACATTTATCATAATAAAACGCAAATATGTTACATACTGAAAACGATGGATGGACACTCTCATACCGCCTCCTTCAGTTTAAACATTAATCTGAGCGAAACAGCCTGTGATGTTTCCTCCGATATGAATGATAGGGTTTTATACATTTAACCAATAATACATATTAGTTCTTAAAATGTTAATTATGTGTTTTTAAGATATCTAAAGAACCTAAGGAAAGGAATGACACTGACACAATTACAAAATATTTCAGTCACTAACACACATTTATGTTGTGTTTGCCTAGCTTAAATAAAAGTTTGAATGTTCCATTCAATCGAACTTTTATTTAGAGTAGGATAAACAACTCAATGTTTCCATATATACCCAAAAATCAAATGTTGCGAACAAACATTACTCTATGGAAGTCTTATTATGGGCGAAAGTAACAAAGTTTTCTTATAGTCGTCTGTCCTAAATTTTTTTAGGTATGTGCTAAGCAGTGGTCTGCACTGAGAGGAACATCAGTCGGAGTCCTCAATATCCGAGGAATTGCGCAGTTTGCGAGACGTGACCAGGTTCTGAAGCCAAGTGTTGGACTTCTGCGCGGCGGCGCGGCGCGGCGTGCGGCGCTCCGCGGCCGGCGAAGGCTCGCGCGGCGCCGGCGACACCTTCGGCGGGCGGCCGCGGCCCCGCCCCCGCGTGCTCGCCGGCGTGCCGCGCCCCCGCCCGCGCGCGGGGCGCCCGCGCCCCGTCTCCAGCGGCTCGTCGTCGTCGCTAGACAGCACGACGATCGCCTTCTTCGAGTTGGAGGAATTCACCGGCTTGATGGTGACCTGCGGTGACAGCTTCACGATCGGCACGACCAGCTTGGGCGGCGCGGCGCGCACCGACGTGTCCACGACGGCGGACAGCTTGTCGTCCTCGGTGGCGTCCAGGTCGGCCTTGCAGGCGCGCAGGCGCTCCGCGATCTCCTCGTCCGTGTCGGGTGCGTCCTTGAGGAGCGCGGCGACGGCGCGGCGCTTGTGCGCCTCGAAGGCGCGCCGGAACACGTCGTCGTTGTGCTTGAGCGTGAAGTCGCGCACGGCCTCGGTGACGACGCGCACGGACAGCACGCCGAGGCGGCGCTCGGGCGGCTGCGCCAGGAAGTACTCGCGCAGCAGCGCCTCCACGTCGGCCGCCTTGGCCGCCACGCCCGTCATGTCCGCCTCCTCGCCGGGCTGCGCCTGCTTGCGCTCGCGCACTTTCTTCTCTCGCTTCATCAGCAAGACGTCGTTGGGATTCGCCACGAGTCCGTTGAAGTTTTGCCCAAAACGCATACGGTTAAAGTTTTGCTCCTCGTGCTCATAGAACACGCTCAACCTCACGAGTGGTATGGTAGGCTGTCGCGGATCGCCGCTACGCTGTGCGCTCGCTTCCTCAATGGCTTCCTCCACCCGTAGTTTTAAAAACTCTTGCACTTTCTCCGTCTCCTTCACTCCTCCATCTTGACTGAGATTTTCCTCCGATAGAACTAAAGTTTTAAAAATAAAAGGTCTCACAGTCTTGAGGGGTATTGGTATTAGTTTAAAATCTCCTTTGTGTATCTGTAGAAGCCCGCAGTGCTTTGGCAGTGCCTCGCCTGCAGCCAGAGATGTGGCCACTGTGCTTCCCGGCTGCACCACGAAGAAGCTGTCCTTCTCAGCTTTGCTGCTATGCATGGGGATCATCTGACAGTCATGCTCATGACCCCACACAACTAAATCCAAAAATTTTGGTAAAACATCTTCTCTGATGTAATTTCTCGGACCTCTATCTGCTCTATTTTGATGCAAAACTAGCAAATTAAACCAGTCAAGAGTCTCATCAGGCCTGTCCATTTCAACTTTTTTTTCTTCAAGCAATCGAGACAACCTTTGGTCCTTGAGATGGCTGAGCCCATAGAGCGCCAGTCTGGTGGCACCCTTCTGCATCAGGACCGGGGAAATGTTGACGTGAGTGTAGTCGGTCCACTTGCCGAAGTAATTGACTAGTCCAGAGATAGAGAGGATGTCGAGGGAACTGATGCTGCCTTGCCCCACGGGGTCGTCATGGTTGCCGTGGATGGACAGAATAGGATACGACACGTTCAGGTTAGGGTCTTCATAATTGATATTGCGAGAGAAGTTTTCCAGCTGATCAGACAGTAATTCTACATGTACCGGCTTGTCTCCCAGACAGTATTTACGAATGATCTCTGTGCATTTGTACATGCAGCTCGGCGACGGCTTGGACTGATCGAAGAGGTCTCCGCCGAGCAGCACCAGGTCGACATCGTACTGAACTGCGAGCGACAATACTTCTTCAAATGCAATAAAACTGTCTTCTCCACGAACAGCATCATTCTCCAAGTAACCTAGATGAATATCTGAAGCAATCAGTATCCTTAGCGTGTCTTCAGGAGACCAAGTACTATTATCGCTTTCCACCATTGTAAAATAACAGATTTAGTACCTTTTCATTCGAAACAATCTTCAAAATAGGAAATATTCATGAAAACTATCTTCACAATATTAATTTAGCGGCAACCAAACCAAATCAAGACAAGCGTCGTTTCCACAGATAATTTAAATATTTTAAAGGTTAACTCAACTCATCATCCTCATCATCACAGATAACAAAATTAAAATTATTGTATCTGTGAAGTATGTTGTGTCGTGGCCATGGACTAACGGTACGTTCACACGGCGTCGAGTGTTTCTCTAACGAATCGGTTTTTTGCAGGATTGGGTTTAGTGGCATAAGTATTTCAATGATGGAGTTCACACATGCATTCGGTTTCAAGACACGACAAAAAAAACGAATCTTGCTGAAGTTGACATCCGATTTTGCGACTACAAACCGATCCGGCGATACTGCAAAATGCAGATCCGATGCAGTGGTATAGGGCATTTAATACCTACATGCGTTCATACGATACACGCGGCAAATCGTGTCTCCGTGTGAACTTACCGAAACTGTGCGCGCTCTTGCTAATAAAAGCCGGATGGTGAGTTCACACGAGATCCCGATACGAGGCCGTCGGATACGGCCAAGCAAGATGTGCTGTGTGAATACAACATTCGGTTTTTCCAGATCCGATGAAAATAAGATGCAAATCGTGTCTCCGTGTGAACGTACCGTAATGGATCGCTTCCACAGAGTACAAACGCAGTTTGCCGTTTCTGTCAGAGGCAACATTGGCTAAGTCAGCTGTCAGCCATCACAGCAACCAACTTCTGTTTTGTTTGATTCTGATTGCTAATTGCAAATGTAGGTATAGTATAGGTAGGTACTTGGCTATCAAAGCAAAAACAAGTTCAGTTGCTAAACTAGATTTTGTGGTTTGAGTAATGTTTTGTAAATGGCTAAAGCTCATTGAGTGTTCTTCCGTTTGGAAAAGAAATATCAACATATTGTGATTTACTAGTGTTCGTATGTGATAAAATCATGCTGTCGTTGTTCGTGGACAATGATGACGAACAGTGTCGCTAAGAGAAAGTGTCGTGAAATCAGAGAGTCGCCTTCAATGATGTGGAAGAGGTCGATTGTGCAAGCGAGGTCGAGCGGCGGCGGGTGGCGCTCCGCGGCCCTGCTGCTGGCGCTCGTCTCTCTCGCTGTACGTACTCCATTCTGGCAGCCTTGGCAGCATACTGTTTACTTATTACAGACATGGGATATCTACTGAGTACACTACATAAATATACATAACAGCTTCATTAACACACAGATCACAGATGTCTATCGACACATAGCCCTTCCGACTGCATCTATAAGTATTTAGGAACCTTCTAGACATGTTGTTGGGTCTTTACTATACTGGAGGGCATAGTTATTCTAATGACATACATTTTAAATTTCAAGTGTCTTACTTAAGAAACTTCCAATCCCTATTTGACTCCCAAGAGTGGATTTTCGTAAAATCCTTTCTTATCGGATGTCTAAACTCTCTTAATAGGTTCCTTACCTACTTGCCAAAATTCAAGTCTCTTACTTCCAAAACATAACTTTCATAATGAAATGAAATCAAAATATTTATTATAAATTAAAGACACAATAACAATGGCTCTTACATTAATTTAAATTTTTATCAGATTCTCATCAAACGTACAAAAATACTACTTACAATTATTTGTAAATGAAACTAAGAAACTTTATGAGGCATGAAAGATCAGTTGAGGTTGGTTTTGTAGAAATTGGAAATGTATTGTAGTCATTTGCAATGAAGAAATGCACTTACAGTGTATTTTGGTGTATCTAGCAATATGAGTTTTACATTATTTAAAAATGATTGTTCACAGATGATTATTCTTATGCACAAATAGAAGTTTGTTATATAGTTTTGGTCAAAAAAATAAAATAATGCCTTAGCTCATAGAATGTATGCAGGTGTGAATAGTATGTGTTTTTAAGATGTGGCTGCAATGTAATAGGCTTTAATTGTTTTAATGCCTTAGGCTATATTTGCACATGCAAACTCTCAACTTTATACACATGTTAGCATTATTGAAAAATATTTTTTGATGTCTATCAATTAAGAACCTGCACACTGATTTTTGTTGTAATTACTTCAAAAACATATATATACATGGGGTGATTCATTTGATATAGTCCAAAATGAAATGCGCGAAGGGGGAAGTTTTTGTGCATCAATTTTACCCCCATGTATATTCTATGATTTTTTTGAGTTTTGAACATACATGGGGATGAAATCGATACACAAGAGCCTCCCCATCACCCATTTAATTTTGGACTTTATAAAATGAATCACTTTGTATACAGAATACAAGAATATACATGGTGTATCACGATTGATGGATCTACAAATATTGAAAATTCTGAGAATTTTGTTCAAACATTAAGACCAAATATCAAAAAACTAATTACGAAATATTTTATTCCCCTAACTATTTAAAAATCACCTACAAATTTTGTTTGACTTTTATGAAAGCCCAATGCTATGAATTGATTAAAGTGTAAGAACCGGCCACCTACTCAGCTATGTTTGTGCCAAAAGTCACAACTCCAGTATGTAATTTTTTTCTCAATATATAAGTTTTTGGGAACCAAGTTGGTGGTACTTAGCTTGGATTTTATGTATGAAATCGGTTTGGTCCTACGATCCAGGATAATCCCTTGATTATCTGCAAAACCAGTGTCGTCTCTCGTCGAAGTTTGGGAGACACGGCTTACAACCCGGTATACGGTCTAACTCAAAAACTAACTTTACAGTGCCGTGTCGTCGACGATTGATACATAACTGTGTGTGCTGTGATTCACGGTTACTTAAGGCGGTTTCAGTTATTTAGTTTTCCCGCTACGCTATTCTATTCTAATTGAGATTGTGGGCATGCAATAGATTCATCTTTCAATAATATATAGATGTATGTTTGTGTGTGTAGAGGAGCGGAGCGCAGGCGGCGGACCTGGTGATCGAGATCCCGGGCGGCGCGGGCGCGGGCGCGGGCGGCCGCTACCGCCTGGACTACCGCCCGCCGCGCGGACACCCCGCGCCCAACTTCACCCTGCCCGCCGAGGCGCACACCATCAACTTCAGTCAGGTTAATTCATTCAACTCATCAAAAATATTATTATTATAAGTTCGTTCTCATAAATAATTATAGACAAAATCTGCAAACCAGGAAAACACTTAAACAGAGAATTCTCGCGAAAAGTCCAGTTTTCTAGGGATTTCCCTCATTAATTTATAAACATATACATATTTTTTAAATGTATGAAGAAAACAGGTTAGGGTCACATTCTTGATAACTGATTTCAAAATAAGCAGGAGCAAGTTTTTATACTTAAGACCGAAAAATCTGAGAAACTGTTCGAGTTTACAGACTTGATTCATTAACACTTTTTGTCTGTAAGAATTTACTCTGTCGATTGACATGTGTTTCATTACTGCCCGCAAAATTACGTTTTTTTTTCTACCGAACATATTATATTATAATGACATGTGTTGTATCGTGTGTGTTTGTGGCAGGGCTGGCCCGGCACCAAGTACCACTTCATGCTGTACTACTCCAACGCCAGCATCGCCGACCTGCTCACGTGGAACCACAGCATCACGACAGGTAGGCCCTGCTCCGCCGAGGCCCGCAGATCGGGATCTAAGGAATAGTTTGTCGATCGTACTCGTAGATGAAGGTAACGAGGTAACAAGAACGAAAAAAACTACACCTTTATATCCATCCAGGTAAAAAAAAATTGGAAAAAAATGTCTTAAGACCGCCAGGCAGAAGTGAAAACTACTCAAATAATGGATAATGAATAATGATATCTAACAAAATCTGTTACATTTAGATTGAAAGAAGTAAACACAGCGACTTATCAGTGAAGAGTAGCTGACTGCATCTTTCACGCTCGGATCGAGCCTTTCACCTCCGAGCTTGTCGTATCAACCCCACTTACATCCTAAAAAAATGTTAACTGTGCGTACTTCAAAAATATCCCACTAGACGATGATCCTCTCGGATCGGGCGAGATGCGCCCATTCTCAGGTGCGAGCGTGTTTCAGCGCCCGAGCCGCCCACCAACCTGACGGTGACGCTGGCGCGCAACAAGCAGGCCACCATCGCCTGGGCGCCGCCCGCCCTCGGCGACTACACCGGCTTCCGCTTCAAGGTAACCGATACGTTGTTTTTTGCGCGAAAATTACAAAGAGATTATACAAAAAAGCATAGTCGAGTTTTATCACTCAGAAACAGCTGAGCGAAATCATTAAGTCTAATATAAAGACTCATCATCATCATCATTTCAGCCGGAGGAAGTCCACCGCTCCCTCCCTCTAAGATTTCCAGTAAATTACATCTAGTCGGTGGACGTCCTAGGCTGCGCATATCGATCCGTGGTTTCCATTCTAGAACTTTTCGGTTCCAACGACCATAGGGGCTCATTCAAACTAAAAGGCAAAATCAGCTTTGTTCAAACAGTATTAGTGGTATCGACCACCGCTTCGGCTCGACAGTGTGCTAGGGCAAGTGGGGGCTTGTTGCGACGTGCAGGTGCGTGGGTTGCAGGTGATCGCGCTGACGGAGCGCGCGGAGCCGGCCGCGGAGCGCAACTTCACCGTGGAGGCGGGCGGGGGCGCGGCGGCCGGGGGCGGGGGCGCGGCCGGGGGCGGGGGCGAGTGGACGCACACGCTGCGCGACCTGGCGCCCGGCGCCACCTACCAGCTGCAGGCCTTCACGCTGCTGCACGACAAGGAGAGCGCCGCCTACGCCTCGCGCAACTTCACCACCAGTCAGTATCAGTACCCCTCTAACTCTCACCACAGCACGGCGACAGATGAGGCACCGTTGATAGTGAGGTGCTCAGGTGCCCGTTGGCGATCATTCCTACGTTTAGTTTCTAGTCTCTACATATTTTAATGAGGAAGAACTGCGAGGCGGAATACTACATTATCATGCTTAGAATGACCATGAAGCTATGGATAATCTATGAAAGTAACCTCTGTGGAAAATATAGTTTTTTTCACTCGTAACATTATTTGTTTGAGACATTAATGTATTTCAGCTTCTTCAGTTTATCATCAACGTATTCTATAAAAAAACAATTTCAGTTTTTATTGTTCACAGTGACAATAATACCTAATCAGGTAGGTCCTAGCTGTAGGTATGTTTGCCTCTCGCCCATTGTGTCGGCGAGTACAGACAGGCGTGTCCGCGCTCCGGCGTCGTCCGCGCTCCGGCGTCGTCCGCGCTCGCCGCCGCGCGTGGCGGGGGCCGCGCCGACCTCGGCCCGGGTCACTCCCCCACGAGGAAAAACCGAACGTTATTACATATTAGTCATTTTGTGCTCCCTACTTATACTTTCTTAAAAATATGTATGAATGTCGATGAGATCATTCTATTCGAAACTTGTTTTAAGATGATTTCAATACATACTGTCGCGGTTTTACAATATGTTTCGCATTTGTTTACGACCGAGTACAAAAGGTAGGTTACGTCACGAAACCAGATCTTTATACAAAAAACAGCAGATTTAAAATAATAATTTAAAATAATATATTTGTTCGGGAGCTATGATGTCCCAGACAGACAGACAGACACGTCAAACTTATAACACCCCTCTTTTTATTTCGGGGCTAAAAATAGGACCAATTTCAAAGCTTACTGCTCTCGCCCCTCGTATTTCGAAAGTTTTCCTCGATGTCTCTGGGATTTAAGTCAAAGTCACCGGATCCTGGTTTTCCTTAATGGAAAGCACTAAAATATCTCCTTTCCAACAAAAAATAAATAGATCAAAATCTTTGTATAAAATACAGAGAATATTTTTAGAAGCAACAAAATATTTATGTTGGAAATGATTTTTTTTTTATTTAAGATATCAATCAACAAATGCTAAGGTCCTGATTGAATACAAGAGGCCTGCCGGCGCGGCGCACGAGTGCTGCCGCTCCCCGAACCCCGGGTCTATTAACTGACAAACTCAAAACGTTTATTACCTTAGAAGCACAGTGCATGGACAGGTCAGCTTAAAGTTACAAATTATAACATAAAAAATATCAAGTAAATAACATTGTCTTGACAGTTCGGTTAATTTTTTTTGCACTGACTTGAGAAGCGAATAGAACAACACAGCTTTATTCATTAGTTAAAAATGTTGGTGTTCTTATACACTTATTCATTCATCTCATGACATCGCATAAAGACTGCTTAAACTTCAACAAAAATCGTAGGAAATTACAATTCCATTATCACTGTCATTGGGGATTACCCCCTTCGGTCTACGTGCGAAGTTCTTTAGAAGATCAAACAATGTTCAACTGATTTGCACATGTCATGTATTCTACGAGTATTAGTTGTAGTAATGTTGTATGATAAACGTGAGCAGGTACGGCGCGGCGCGCGGATTCCTTAGTGTTTGCGGTTCGTACGCTCTACTAACTGCCGTAATGGGTGACGCAAGCGGAGGAAAGTCTTTGTTTCAATTACTTCAATGCTGATTTGCTTTGGATGTTGCGGGCGTTGTCTCCGCGCCGAAGTCATAGACGAATTTTATTTTATTGTTATTCTATTAAGGTCACATAACAGTCTACAAATCAATTAATTACCGAACATTAAAATTAAATCATAAAGCTAATTTTTGAAAAAGTATGTGAACATTAGTGTTGCATGCACTATATTGAAACTACCCTTAAACTAGGAATGCACAACATTGAGTTAAGTTTTGAGTTTGTATTAAGTGAATGTTTTCATTATTATGTTGTTATCCCTGACTTCTTCCCTTACATAAAAATGTAAATTGGCAAAATAAAGCATACGGAGTTTGCCTACTGTACCGTAGAGCGATTGACGGGTTGATAAGAAAGTAACCTTTCAAGTCGGCTTCATTTATTTCCGGCATACGATTTGATTGTACGTACTGCTATTTCGTAAGAAGTATATTATTAGATATAATTTATTAACATTATTCGCTAATGTATTGCACTATTGTGCAAGTTATCGGCACTGTATCCGCAGTGTCAGTATTCAGCTATAAATATTAGCAGCAAGTACCGCTGGCAGTTTTATAAGGACAGAGATGCCGTATGCGTGACTTATTATAAATAACTGCGTATTGTGTGGTGGCGCGGGAGTATGCTAATAGCTGTCATTGTGGACAATTCAAGGATTTTATCACTTTTGGTATACATATATATGTATGTACGTCATTGGTACAAAAGTATTGTGTTTGTCACGAACACTCTTTTGTTTGTGGACGGATTCTCATAATTCTTATTTAAAAGCTGGTGTCTCTAAATTGATCTGATACTGTTATTTGAGTTGCAATCATTTTTAACAGACTAGCAGGCCCGTTTCGGCTTCGCACGGATGCAAAACCTTGAATATAATTAGTATAGATTTTAGTGAATGCTCGTTTTTTTAATATTTATTTATGTATTTTTAATGTACTTCTAGAAATATAGGAAATTCTGGTTTAAGGCATAATTTTGGTGTTAAGTTTGTTTATCAAGTTTGAAGATACACCTACTGTAATTAATTATGTTGTTCTTATGTATTATTATGACATTTTGAATGATATGTATTTATATTTATAACTATGTATTGGCTAACGTGTGGCTCTGTTTCCCCGCTTGCGCAGGAGCCGAGGACCGCTGGTGAGTGTGCCCGTCACTCGGACCAAACTTATTCTATCCCCCGACAAAAACATGTGTTCTAAAGTTCCACTGCAGTAAACTCAAGTGGCTATGTATAGTTCGCCAATGTTCGCCAAAAAAACGCGTTTTACCTTCGAGTGTGTAAGATTAAGATTTAATTTAAATTAACCAACCGAACGTTTTCAAATCTACTTATTCATATAGGATATCAAAATGAATGACTTTGCTCCAACATTATAGCTAGATTTTCAATGTATCATTTTTATGTATTTATTTGTGTTTTTACAAAATAAGTATAATATAGTAAAAAAACCCATACGCAAGCCCAGCTTTGTAGTTCGATGTTAAATATAAATATAATATCTATGAATTGATCAGAAATATTTATTATTATCTATGTAGTTGGTAGTACATCGTGAAGTTTTATCAATAGTGTGTGTTTGTGAGGAGCACGTGAACATTAGCGAGTTGGTGCGTGTTGCAGAGCCGAACACGCCGGGCAAGTTCATCGTGTGGTTCCGCAACGAGACCACGCTGCTGGTGCTGTGGCAGCCGCCCTACCCGCCCGGCTTCTACACGCACTACAAGGTACCACCACACCATACCACATACCACACCACATCGTGTGGTTCCGCAACGAGACCACGCTGCTGGTGCTGTGGCAGCCGCCCTACCCGCCCGGCTTCTACACGCACTACAAGGTACCACCACACCATACCACATACCACACCACATCGTGTGGTTCCGCAACGAGACCACGCTGCTGGTGCTGTGGCAGCCGCCCTACCCGCCCGGCTTCTACACGCACTACAAGGTACCACCACAGCATACCACACCACATCGTGTGGTTCCGCAACGAGACCACGCTGCTGGTGCTGTGGCAGCCGCCCTACCCGCCCGGCTTCTACACGCACTACAAGGTACCACCACAGCATACCACACCACATCGTGTGGTTCCGCAACGAGACCACGCTGCTGGTGCTGTGGCAGCCGCCCTAACCGCCCGGCTTCTACACGCACTACAAGGTACCACCACACCATACCACATACCACACCACATCGTGTGGTTCCGCAACGAGACCACGCTGCTGGTGCTGTGGCAGCCGCCCTACCCGCCCGGCTTCTACACGCACTACAAGGTACCACCACAGCATACCACATACCACACCACATCGTGTGGTTCCGCAACGAGACCACGCTGCTGGTGCTGTGGCAGCCGCCCTAACCGCCCGGCTTCTACACGCACTACAAGGTACCACCACACCATACCACATACCACACCACATCGTGTGGTTCCGCAACGAGACCACGCTGCTGGTGCTGTGGCAGCCGCCCTACCCGCCCGGCTTCTACACGCACTACAAGGTACCACCACAGCATACCACATACCACACCACATCGTGTGGTTCCGCAACGAGACCACGCTGCTGGTGCTGTGGCAGCCGCCCTACCCGCCCGGCTTCTACACGCACTACAAGGTACCACCACAGCATACCACATACCACACCACATCGTGTGGTTCCGCAACGAGACCACGCTGCTGGTGCTGTGGCAGCCGCCCTACCCGCCCGGCTTCTACACGCACT
This sequence comes from Gymnoscelis rufifasciata, assembly GCA_929108375.1. Classification (NCBI taxonomy): domain Eukaryota; kingdom Metazoa; phylum Arthropoda; class Insecta; order Lepidoptera; family Geometridae; genus Gymnoscelis; species Gymnoscelis rufifasciata. Next base: position 97,394 of record OV815302.1, on the reverse strand, counting down.
ACAAGGTACCACCACACCATACCACATACCACACCACATCGTGTGGTTCCGCAACGAGACCACGCTGCTGGTGCTGTGGCAGCCGCCCTACCCGCCCGGCTTCTACACGCACTACAAGGTACCACCACAGCATACCACATACCACACCACATCGTGTGGTTCCGCAACGAGACCACGCTGCTGGTGCTGTGGCAGCCGCCCTAACCGCCCGGCTTCTACACGCACTACAAGGTACCACCACACCATACCACATACCACACCACATCGTGTGGTTCCGCAACGAGACCACGCTGCTGGTGCTGTGGCAGCCGCCCTACCCGCCCGGCTTCTACACGCACTACAAGGTACCACCACACCATACATAGGTACCACACCACAAACTTTATTTGAAGGAGAATCAACAGTTAACATTAACATTATAAACTTACCTAGTAGCAACAGAAAGATAATTAAAATATTAAAAGTAATTCTCGCACAAACTTTTTATCTAGAAATATTCTGCTACTTTAACAGCACAGTAGCACACACTCGTGCTAATCACACATCACACATCTGCAATCGGCAAAGTACCTAATCAATAGCTGATGTGTAAATACGTGATGCGGTTGCAGGTGTCGATAGTGCCGGGCGACGCGCGCGACAGCGAGCTGTACGTGGAGAAGGAGGGCGAGCCGCCCGGGCCCGCGCAGGCCGCCTTCAAGGGGCTGGTGCCCGGCCGCGCCTACAACATCTCCGTGCAGACCGTCTCCGAGCCCGAGATCTCCCCGCCCACCACCGCGCAGTACCGCACCGTGCCGCTGCGCCCGCGCAACGTCACCGCGCCGCCGCACCACCTCACCGAGACCTCCTTCCGCGTCACCTGGCTGCCGCCCCCCGACGAGAGGTGCGCCCCGCCCCGCCCCGCCCCGCCCGACGCTCCCGTGCGCGCGCTTCTCACCCGCCCCCCTCCTCTGCCGCAGTGAGTTCGAGAAGTACCAGATCTCCGTGAGCGGCGAGTCGCGGCGCCTGGCGCCCGTCGTGCGCGCGCGCTCCGACCCGCCCGCCGCCGCCTTCGACTCGCTGGAGCCCGGCGCGCACTACACCGTCACCGTCAAGACCATGTCCGGCAAGGTACGCGCCGCGGCCCGACCGCCGCCACCCCCGCCTGCCCGCCGCTGAGCCGCCTCTGTCCGCAGGTGACGTCGTGGCCGGCGGCGACGGAGCTGACGCTGCGGCCGCTGCCGGTGACCGGGCTGACCTGGACGCGCGAGGGCGAGGCGCTGCGCGTGCGCTGGCAGCCGCCCGCGGCCGGCGCGCACGACGAGTACCGCCTCGAGTGGAGCGAGCCCGGCGGCGACGAGGCCGCGCAGACCGCCGCCGCGCCGGACGTGACGCTGGACGCGCTGCTGCCCGGCCGCAACTACACGCTGAGCGTGCGCGCGCTGTCCCGCGGCGTGGCGTCCAACGCGACGCTCGCGTGGGCCGGCACGCGGCCGCTGGCGCCGGTCGTGGTGCGCGCCGAGCCGGCCGCGCGCGCGCTCAACCTCACCTGGCGCAGCGACGTCAACTCGCGCCAGAGCCTGTACGCGCTGCGCTACCGCCGCAACGGCACCGGCGACGAGTACGCGACGCAGAGCACGCGCGACACGTGGGCGCCGCTCGCGGGCCTGTTCCCCGGCGCCGTGTACGAGCTGCAGGTGGCCGCCGTCAGCCACGGGCTCGTCTCCGAGAACCACACGCTGTACCGCGCGACGCGCCCGCTGCCGCCGCTCGAGCTGAACGTGTCGCGCGCGAGCTCCAACGGCGCCGCCGTGCGCTGGGCGCCGCCGCCGAGCTCGCAGTCCGCCGTCGGCCACTTCGCGCTGCGCTACCGCGTCGACGGCGCGCCGGACGCCGCCTGGCAGAGCCTGCCGCCGCTGCCGGCGCACGCCACGCAGGCGGAGATCGCGAACATGACGCACGGCGAGCGCTACGTCATCACGCTGGACACGTTCAGCGAGGGCGGCGCGGGCGAGGGCGGCGCGGTGGGCTCGGGCCGGCCGCTGCGCGCCGCGCTGACGGTGCGGCCGAGCCCCGTGTCGGACGTGGCGGCGCTGGCGGACACGCGCAACCTGACGCTGGAGTGGCCGCGGGGCACGGGCCGCGTGGACAACTACTCGCTGGAGGTGCGGCCGGAGGGCGCGGGGGGCGGGGAGGCGCGGCGGCTCGTGGTGGCGGCGGGCGGCGCGGGCAGCACGATGCGCGCGGCGCTGGCGGCGCTGGAGCCGGGCGAGGGCTACGCCGTGTCGGTGGTGGCGCGCTCCTACAACCTCACGTCGGACACGTTCACGATCAACGCGCGCACCAGGCCGCTCATCCTGTCCGACATGACCATCGTCAACGAGCCCGACCAGGACGCCGCCAACGACACGCTGCCCAGCATTCTGGTGAGTCTGCCTACTTCACTTCATTTTTTCAACACGATTTGTGAAATAATTGTTGAGAAATAAATTAATATGAATATTTTAAAATATGTACATACATGGTTAAATAATTTCTTTTCAACTTGTTTAATGACGGATCCGTTTTTTTTTTGACTTGTCACTTGTACACGTCTTGACATATTTTCACACTATCCTTCCCATCTCGATACATTTCATCCCCACCTGACCTTGCCTGCTCCTTTTCACCGGCACATCGGTTTCGTGATCCGAAATATCTCAATCAGGGTCCCAAATCAACTGACTTTCGGAGCGGGTGGGATGAATCGTTATGGGAATAAATCAATAAATATTTCCGGACTAATAACACGGCATCAACTCACTCAAACTGAGCAGAGCTTGTGCTGCGGGTGGTAGGTGCTAATACTTACGATACATAGAAAACAGCCAGCCCTGAGACTAGGAATGAACCGGGTGAGGCCCGCAGGTGACGTACACGGCGACCCCGGCGTCGGCGACGCGCTTCGACGCGTACCGGTTCCGGCTGGAGGGCGGCGCCGGCGGGCCGCGCGAGGAGCAGCGCGCCGCCGCCGCCGCGCCGCGCCGCGTGCACTTCGGCGCGCTCACGCCGGGCGCGCTCTACGACGTCACCATGTGGACGCTCTCGCACAACGTCACCTCGCACCCCGTGCAGCGGCAGGTGCGCCTCAGTGAGTACCGGGACCCTTTCCCTCTTCCTAGGTTAGCTCGCAGTGTCAATATTTGGTTGTGTCAGGGCCGTGCGCGGTGTCGGCGCTGAACGCGACGCTGGTGGAGGCGCGGCGCGTGGCGCTGGCCTGGGCGGCGCCGTGCGGCGAGTGGCAGGAGTACTCGGTGCAGTACCTGGCGGCCGCCAACACGCTGCGCGCGCTGCGCACCAGCGCGCCGCGCGCCGAGCTGGCGCCGCTGCGGCCGCACACGCTGTACACGTTCACGGTGGCGGCGCGGGCGGGGGCGCCGGGCGCGCTGCCGGCCGAGTCGCGCGCCGTGTCCATCAGCGTGGCGACGGCGGAGGCGGCGCCGCCCGCGCCGCGCGACTTCCGGCCGCGCGACGCCGCGCCGAGCCGCCTGCTGTTCGTGTGGGAGCTGCCGCCGCAGGACGCCAACGGCGAGCTCACGCGCTTCACGCTCGACTACTGGCCGGACGACCGCCCCGACAACGCCACCACCCTGCACTTCCCGCCGGACGGTGAGTCTTCCTCCATCGGATCGTGAAGCGGTTCCTAAAAAAAAAAAATAAGTACAAATTAAATTATTAATAAGCGAACAAAAATTATTTTACAAGGTGTGAATATTCTCACCTTTACACTAACACACGTTAAATGCTCAAATACAAGCAAGTATTAAACAGTGTGAATATACATACACACCGACATCTGCTCTCTCGCTCTGGCCCACTAATTACAGGCGACTGATTGTATTGGTGTCTCTTACCTGTCGTTTTTTCCGTTGCATCCGGTTTGAACTCACAACGAGTCTAAAGAAGTTTCACTTCAAAAATTATTAATAAGCGAACAAAAATTATTTTACAAGCTGTGAATCTTTTCACCTTTAGGAGCAACAAAAAAATCTCAAAAGATATTTAACGGTGAATCGGGTTATCGGGTGCCAGTTAATTCCATTCAATAATTCGAAGTATTGCAAAGATGGCGAAGCTACCCGTGCATAGATGTGTTCAATTGTACTACGTACGTTCGGTGGTCCGCAGCGCGGTCCGGCGAGGTGTCGGGGCTGACGCCGGGCGCCACGTACCAGTTCTCGCTGCGCGGCGCCACGGCGGGCGGCGCGGGCGCGGCGGCCACGTGGACGCAGCACATGGCCATCGGCGCGCCCCCGCGACCGCCCCCCGCCGCGCTGCCCGCGCCGCTGCACGCCTCCGCCACCACCGTCGCCGTGCGCTTCAGGTCAGTCCCGAACGCATGTGCGAACAATCATCCAAAATGTTTTTTTTAACTGTCGGGAACCCTAGTATATAAACTGTACCCTACTTGAAAAGTAGGAGATGAACCCATGTTACACACATGGGTTCATCTCCTACTTTTCAAATTTACTTTAAGAATTGTATAATGTTTAAGACTTGAATTTAGTGAATAATGCATGTTATCGGACGGCCCGTCGAATGACCTCGCGATACCCTCGGTCTGGGCTCCGAGTCGATTCGAGTCGATTTAATTCTATTGTAACCGTGGCCCTCGTCACCGCTCAGGTCGGACTACTTCTCGGCGGCGAACGGCAACGTGACGGCGTACACGCTCGTGGTGTCGGAGGAGCCGGCGCCGCCCGGCGCGGCCGCGCCCGGCGCGCCGCTGCCGGCCTGGCGCGACGTGCAGAGGCTGCCGGTGTGGCCGCCGTACCAGGTCAGTATTGGAATGCACGATGAGGACAGTAGGCGGCGCGGAGAGCGGCTTGTGACGTGGCGCGCGCGTTGGTCGCAGGTGACGGAGCCCTACTACCCGTTCCGGGGGCGCAGCGTGGAGGAGTTCGTGATCGGGGCGGAGCGCTGCGAGGCGCGCGCGCGCCCCGGCTACTGCAACGGCCCGCTCAAGCCCAACACCAAGTACTACGTGAAGCTGCGCGCCTTCACCGCGCCCGACAAGTACACCGACACGCACTACACCGCCGTGCGCACCGGTCAGTACTCACTTATACAGAGTTATACCCATTTGGGCCGCTTTTAGTGTCATGCTGATTTGCAAAGTGTAATTGCATGTGTATTTAATAAGACCGACTTTCGGTTCGGTGTACGGAGTTAGAAATATAATTAAAGTAGCCTATGTCCTTATCCAATGTATTACCCGTACCGAATATCAGACTGTTCGTCTCGGCCCTATTGCCGTGAAAAACCATAATTGGAACTTTGCCCCATCTCCTCCCGTGGAAAAACGAAAACTCGAGACCTAAAAATTCACACCAAATTCAGAACCTTCTCCTTTTTTGAGGTAGGGAAATGTTTATTTTATGCGCGAGCGTGTAATTATCCGCATGACACTAAAACACTATTTGTTTGCTATATTATAATTCTGTTGATTGTGTTTATGTACCTGTTCCAAGTCTACTGTGGACAACACTCACTGGGAACTAATGTAATTACAAAAGTGCTAAAATAACCCATTGAATATAGTTTGACGGCCTTTAGGTCTATTCTTTATTCTATGCGACCACACGCCACACATCATCATCGTAAGCGCCCCTCATACACGACACATCGCTCTGTGTATGGTCAACGTGGAACTGATTAGACACCTAATTTGGCCTCATTACGCGGCTGATGATCCGCTCGACTCATTTCCCGCCTGATCTGAATGTTCCCTACGGAGCCCTCAAAAACCGCTCGACACTTCTGTCATCCTAACATGGCATACCTATCCCCCCGCGGACATTATTAAGTACATTGCAATAGATATACTGGTAACGCTATATATTAACCGTCTTATCCATTTTATTATGGTTATAATAGAACCTTGTAGGTATAAAATCTCGGTTGATTAAATCACCCAAACACATTCCGCATTTTAATCGCGATAAGTGGTATCAAATCAGTAAGCGAATCGGGACACTCGAGCAGTCGATAAGATACCCGAGACGAGCGCGCGCGGCCGCCGCCCTCCGCCGACACGGCGGCATTCGGCAACGCTCACGGTCAGCTCCTCTCCGGACGTTACATATTTTATATAGTTTTCTTTACGAATTTATTTATCCCCACTGTATAAGCATAGAATCGTGCGGAGCGGGAAGGACTCGAACGCCACGTTTAATTTCCCGCTCCCAATGATATCACGAACGCGATTAGTCGACGTGTGCGCTGCTATGTTGCAGAGGTGGACAACACCGGGTGGTGGTGGGGCGGCGGCGCGGCGGTGGCGGCGCTGCTGGGCGCGGCGCTGGCGGCCGTGCTGCTGCGGCGGCGCCGCGCGCTGGCCGGGGCCGCCGCGCCCGCGCCCCCCGCGCCGCGCTCGTCGCGCCCCGTGCGCGTCGCCGACTTCGTGGACCACTACCGCCTGATGGCCGCCGACTCGGACTTCCGCTTCAGCGAGGAGTTCGAGGAGCTGAAGCACGTGGGGCGCGAGCAGCCGACCACCGCGGCGGACCTGCCCGTGAACCGGCCCAAGAACCGCTTCACGAACATCCTGCCGTACGACCACTCGCGCTACAAGCTGCGCCCCGTGGACGACGAGGAGGGCTCCGACTACATCAACGCCAACTACGTGCCGGGGCACGCGTCGCCGCGCGAGTTCATCGTCACGCAGGGCCCGCTGCACTCCACGCGCGACGACTTCTGGCGCATGTGCTGGGAGAGCGGCGCGCGCGGCATCGTCATGCTGACGCGCTGCGTCGAGAAGGGCCGCGAGAAGTGCGACCGCTACTGGCCCTACGACACGCGCCCCGTCTACTACGGGGACATCGCCGTCACCGCGCTCAACGAGAGCCGCTACCCCGACTGGACGGTGAGTTCCGTATCCGGTGCTCGCGGACCGCCGATCGGAGATGAACTGGGTGTCACGAGTGTCACCGTATCCGCTTCGCAGATCACGGAGCTGATGCTGTCCCGCGGCAGCGAGCAGCGCGTGGTGACGCACTTCCACTTCACGACGTGGCCGGACTTCGGCGTGCCGGAGCCGCCGGAGACGCTGGCGCGGTTCGTGCGCGCGTTCCGCGAGCGCTGCCCGCCGGACGCGCGGCCCGTCGTGGTGCACTGCTCGGCCGGCGTGGGCCGCTCCGGCACCTTCGTGACGCTGGACACGGCGCTGCAGCAGCTGGCGGCGGGCGCGGAGGCGCTGGACGTGTTCGGCACGGTGCACGCCATGCGGCGCGAGCGCGTGTGGTGCGTGCAGACGGAGCAGCAGTACATCTGCGTGCACCAGTGCCTCGTGGCCGTGCTGCAGGGCCAGGACCTGCAGCCGCCCAAGCACCACAACCACCACAACAACCCGGCCTTCGAGGGTGAGTCCGCCGCAGACCGCCGCTAGCCCGACGCGGTACGAGAACGCGCCGCTCGCCGCGCTACCGGCGCGGCGCACATTTCTATATTTGGTTTTCAAATTTTGGTATTGACGATAGAATAAAAAAACTTAACTTATTGTAAACTTCACAACGCCACTAGTGACGAAACAAATTTAAATTCAATATCATGAATTATTTAAATTTAATGTCAAGAAATATCACTCTGTCGGCAAGCACCACGGGCGCTTTCGCCCCGCCGGGTCGGACTGAACCGGACCGGGCCGGTAGGAGTGTTTTGCCAGCCTACATCTATGAAATATCTCGATAGTGCGCTGACATAGGTGCTAACTAGCGATTTCTATGAAGAAACTGAGATAGGAAATGAGATTACTTAAAATAGGTATGATGTTTCTGTCTGACGTGTGTGTTGTGGGCAGGCCCCGGCTGACGCGCCGCAGCCCCCGGCGGGCAGGCGAGGCCCGCGAGGTACGGAGTGTGAGTGCGTGTTGTGTGATAACAGCCTCAGCCTTTCCAAAGACGCCCTAAAGTTTTATCATTTCCTAACCTCACTAGTGAGTAACTAGTTCATGAGTAGGAAAAGTAGGACGGATTACGTAATGTCGCATCGGTGTAATTGACTAGCACGGCGACGCTTATAATCCGAGATCCGGGTTCGAGTCCCGGGGGACGGTTGCAGTTACGTAATGTGTTCTACTCTTTTTCCATAATACATAAATTTAAGTCATTCTAATTTGTACACTTGTGACAGCGTGCTAGTTGTGCTCACCTACTGACTTTCTCTGAATGTGCATTGCAATCATCATCACAGCATAACAATCTGACCAATATAATATAAGGGTTGGTGCCCTCACGCATGTTGTGGGCGAGGTGGGCCGGCCGGTGCTAACGGCTGTTCTGTTGCAGACGACGAGGGCATCGCGGAGTCCGGCATGTAGCGGCGGCCGCCGAGGACCGGACGCACACCGATATTTATATTTTTTTACCTAATTCGTATTTTTTATAAGAAACCTTTACTTTTTAAAAGGATCTTTGGTAGCTAATGTGATGACTAAGGGTGCGTATCCGATGTGAAAATTCTTAACTGGGAAATTTATTGATTGTAATTATGACCTTAAGTACCGATTAAGATGCATTGTTAGCGCCGATGTAACTCAGGTCCTAGCCAGACGAACCCCAGACCCCGATCGGCTATTGTTATAAACAATTGTTTTTAAAAGACTTTGACTTAACATAATTTATGTGATTTTTATAAATGTTTTTATCGTAATGTTTATAGTTCCGGCACGTTTGAATCTCGAAAATGTACTTAACAATGTTGTTGATTTCGGCTCCGTGCTGTGTATCATATGTATATAGTTATCCTGCATTCGTGTAAATACGTAGCTACGCTCACTTCCTAGTGTAAGATGAACTTTCCGGACGACGCCGGACACTATCCAATCGGATTAGTTACTGTCGGTACATTCTATATATGTAGGTATACATTTATATTCGTAACTTACATAATGATTTTATCAGTTTTTAAGATTATTTTAAATGGCCTAATGTATTATTAACAATTTTGACGACACATTTATGTACTTAAAGATTGTAAGTAGGCTGCTGTTCACTGCGGGTAATTTATTATTCTGTGCTAATAGTGACTTAACACTCTCTGTGTTGTATGAACCGTCCGTTCTCCGTGGTTATCAAAAATCGTAATGTATCTAGTTAATAGGCAAATAGAAATATATTGTTATAGTTTTCAAAACTTTAAGATGGAAACGGCTGACGATAAGCCTACCGACAAATGGCGCGCAATATGTTGCACCTTGGATTAACATACAGTGCAATTTGTTGCGCTCGTTGCGCTGGCATCATCGCGCGCTGCTGAGCAGCACTGGAAATATGAAGAACGTCAACGTGTTGCGCGTCAATTGTTGCCTAGCAGTGGATTCGAGCCTTTAGACCTGGTAAATAATAAAGAAAGATTACTATGTAGGTACCTACTTACAGCAATAATAAATCTTGAATTTACTGTAATTTGTTTTATTTGTCCGAGCGCCGCGGTCATTTAAATTTAATGAAGTTTCCTACCTTCATTTAGTGAATTATTACAATAGGTCGAAGTTATGGATGTTAAAATTAATAAGAAGTAATATGAAAATATCAAATTTTTATTTAAAATCTTTGTTGTTTCACGCTTAATGTTTTGTATTGCCCCCCCTGGCCCTAATGCCTGCTTGTAAACGGTTTTTCATTGACCTAATGAGTTTCCTGAATTTCCTGCCACTCTTCGATAAGAGCAGTTTTTAGGTCTTCTATTGACGCCGGATCTGGAGATCTTCCTCGTACCCGCCTTTTCAGCTCGTCTCCCAGGTGTTCGATAGGGTTCATGTCAGAGCTGACGGCTGGCCAATCTATTATGGGAATCCCGACTTCTTCTAGGTACTGTCTAGTCGCACGAGCGGTGTGGCAGCGCGCATTGTCGTGCATTAGCAGGAAATTTTCGCCAATATACCCGGCGTAAGGGAGTACCTACATGGCCCAGCAGAATGTCGTTGATATACCTATCCGCGGTTAGTCCTCTTCCCCGACCTCCACCGGGTGCGAATACCAGCTCCGTGTTTTAGCTACAATTGAAATCCCCGCTCACATCAAACAAGACCCACCCCCATATGCCACTGTTTCCGCTATACAGCATTGTGCGTATCGCTCTCCCGGTCTCCTGTAGACTCTCCGTCGACGGTCGCTGCCATGCAGGCACATCCTAGTCTCGTCCGCGAACAAAACTGGGCTCCATTGCTGTATAGGTATCCCAATCTAAGTGATCACGAGCAAACTATCACCAGTAGCTATCTGAACAGCTATTATATTATAGCTGGCAGGCTGGACACGGACTGTGCTTTTATGAAGCACTGGACTTCATAAAAGCGCAGTTTAAAAGTTATAAATAAATAAACACTAGAAAGCTTAACTAAGGTTTTCACGGATACAAAACACAATATAAAAACAACAACACTGTGACAAAAACAAACAAAACCGCATCAAAGTAACAACACACAAAGATATACAACTAACATTATCTTATAAGAAAAACTCTGCTCATCCGCCGCCTGACCGTAGTCACACTTGAACAAAATAGATCTATATCAAATTGCTTACAAATACTATTTCTAAACATATTGCTTGCGCGAATATATATTAAATTATGAGAATTAGTGTTATAGGTATTGATTTGTTACTATGTATTTGTAAGTTTTTGGTTTTCCAATAAATAAATATTTTAATTGACGTGATATATTGCACTGATGACAAAATTGCATAAATTCCCAGTTTTTATAGGGATTCAGGAGTTTAAAAAAATTTATGAATTATTCCAAAAATGTATGTCTTTGTTTACACGTTCCATGACATAATCATAGAGAATATCAGAGAGTATATAATCACTACGTTTTAGACATAATGATGAACATTTTATTCACTATGATATCGAAAGAGTTTGAAAGCTAATAAAATTATCTTTAAAATAAAATACCACAACCTACAGTTTATTGCATAGAAAAAAACTGTAAAATATGGTCTGCAAAAATCAGCGATGAAGTGATTCCAGTTTATAGCTCGCAAGTGTAGTTTATAAAGACCTGTCCGTAGTAGACACCGAACGACGAGCGAACTTGGGGGGATATTTTTAAATTATTAGGTACAAGGAAACTAAAAAAAAATTATAATAGTAATTAATAGTCAATTAAGATAATAATTATAATAGTTCATTTTCTTGTAATTGGACTTTGAGCTTGAAACGACAGTTTGCCAGTGTCGAGTTAAATAAAATATTTTAAAGTGAAAAAAATGTTACTCAGTTGAACGCCATTTTGCCGATTTTCCTAATTTTAATAGAGCCCTATTGTTTTTATCTGACTTTGACAGATAGGGAATGCATATGTTATTTTTTTTTTTATCGTTTAGTCTGTGGTAAAGGAATGAAATTGATTGAATTTTTTGTTAGTGTGCCTGTGTGTGTTTATCAGTGTTCATGTTCAGTCAAGTCAGTCAGTCTGTGTGTGTACAAAAAACCGCTTGTCGTGTCGCGGTTGGTCGCGGTCCGTGTGCTTCTGCAAAATTGACTTTCGTCGCCTCGTAAGTTTGTGATTTTCCTTTAAATATGGTGTCTTCGTGTCTAAACAGTTTCTTACATCGACTGTGAATGTGAATTGTTAGTTACGCTATTGGATATCTATTGCAGTATCGACAAAGATCATTCGATCGGATCGTGTCGATGCGTCACCCTTGTGAGCCATTTTACTAAGTTCCTCTTTAGTAAACTTTCAAACGAAACACGGTATGTTTAATATGAGATTACATGCAGGTAGTGACCTAGCCATTAGCGCCATGGCCTCGCGCAGTACTTAGAAACTGAGACGCATCCTAACCTAGCAAAACTGTGCTAAGGACGCAGCCGAGTCCGCGGCATCGTCACCTGGCCGCCGCAGCTCATTCACCCTTCAGTCATTATTTTATTACTCAAACATTTGCAGGTACCTCGATCGTCCTTACAGATGCTTTTTGTGCAAATATCATTTCTTTGTTTGAAGAATAATTGCATTATCTTGTTAAATTCTATGCAGTGCAACCCTTACAAACTCAGTATGAGTTCATCAATATTGGTATTATTGTCTTCTCTCAGTCAAGATACAATAAGTCAGATACTGAATAAATCTAAATTTAAAATTTAAGAAAAACCCCCGATTTCATTGTTTTAACACGTTCCCTGTGTATGACCCATCGGTGGTGCATATTGAAGTTCTGATCGTACGTGCATGACACACATATGGGGCAAGAGCCCTTGCAAGTTTAAAGGCTCGTAAAAATGTACACGTATGAGTTTATCCACTTTTATCCGCATACACGTGTAGCCAATAAACTAAAATTTAAATTGACAAGAAAACCGGTGGACTTTTCATTTAGGGTTGCCAGTATCCTACCATCAAAAGTGGGTAAATATAAAATAAAAATGCATTATATATTATTTATTTTTTCTTAGTATTATTTAATGAACAAGGTTTTAGCAATTGAGGCAAAAAGCTTTTCGGCACTTCAAGCACTCCATGTCCGTTTTTTTAGACTTACGGGCTGCTTCAACTGGTATTTGGCCTCCTTCTACCAACATTTTGTAGCAGCCAGTGCAACGTTTTCTCTGTATTTTTTTTTGGGTCGCGCCTCGGGATTTTTGTGAGGGAGTGGCTGAGCCTAGAAGGCGGCTCGTTTAGGCTGGATCTTGAACGTGGTGTATGCGTGGGACATGGCGACAAGAGCTCATAAGTGCATGACCCACGGATGAATCATGGAGTAAAGAGCTCATACGTGCATGACCCACGGATGGCTCATTTACAAATATTGTTTTTTTTTAATAAAGGGGGACAAAAAAATTAAAAATAATGTTTTGTCACAGTCATTTATATGCTACCCTAATATAATATCCACATAAAGCATTTGCACGTAGGTGGTAGACTCCATAATCTTGGCTGCACAGGGAACGTGTTAATTTCCTTAAAAGTAAAACACCATAATATTTAGTAAAGTACACGCGATGCTCTTTAATTTGATACTCCCACCCACTCAAGTATATTTGCTGAATTTCGGTTTTCATTCCCCACTCTTACCCCCATAACTTTTAAACGGCTCAACCAATTTGCATGAAACATGTCTAAGAACACACGGGCCAAACTCACCTTTCATACAAAAAAAACTAAATTGAAATCGCTCTATCCATTCAGGAGCTATGATGTCCCAGACAGACAGACAGACAGACAGACACGTCAAACTTATAACACCCCTCTTTTTTGGTTGGGGGTTAAAAAGAACCTATGTTGCTTCTAAGAGTGGTTGAAATCTTAAATGATTGCAGGTTTACATGCCAACATTTGAACCTAACATTGACCTACTCTAAAGCTATGTGAGTGTAATAGTATTTACCTGTTTTTCTCACATTTATTTCTGCTATGATCAAAAATCACCATATATGCAAACATATATGTTTACAATAAAAAAAAAACTTTATATTTAGTTCATATTGAATCATAAATCCATGGTTAGTACACTAGCTCTAACCGGCGGCTAGGATTCATTCATAATTCATAAAGAATTCCCAGCCGCCGCCACCACCACAAAACAAAATATAGATATCAAAGTTTATTTTTATAATATTGGTGGCTGTCATAGCTCCTAAAGAATATAGTATGCAGCAAGTAATCTCAAATCATTTGTACCTCAAATGGTTTCACAGCTATTAAAAATTAGTGATTTTTTTAAAAGATCAATTATAACTTATTAAAAATGAAATAATGTATAACATAATTATTAGATTGTTGTAGATGTCAGTGATTTCATGTGTTGTTCACCTGAATCGCATAAAATTGTGAAACTTTATTAGTTATGTCCAAACTGCACATAACCTTTTGATAGTAGTTTTGACTCAGCACAGTTGACTGAGCTAAGCACTTATGTTGATATTTCACATCTGAGAAATGCTTTATGGTGAAAATGGCCTGGAGAGGTAATGTTAAAGTCTGTATAGGCTGCCAAAGCTCAGGTGAAATACTTACTATTGTTCTAAATGTTATAGGCTAATAATTTAGTCTAATAGATCATAGTTAATGCATTCATCAAATTGTACACTTGATTTAGTTTCATTCTTTACAATATATTTGACTACATTGAACACACATCATAACTTATTCATGTGAAGTAGTGTAACTCTTTCAAGAGGCAATACTTTGGTTGCCTGTGGGATTCATTTATGTCTAACAAGTGAAGGAGAAGGGGTAGTGTTGTATGCGGCGCGGGCGGGGGCGCGGCGGTGCAGCGCGGCGGGGGCGGGGGCGCGCGGATGTGGGTCGGCGCGCGGCCGGGTCACGGAGCCGCGCTGCCGATACTCCGCTAACATTTAAAGGCCTATATACCTTTACATCTGTGCCCTGGTTGGGACCAAACGCCGATCACCTAGTTCTTGCTCGCGTCAACCTTTTTTTGCTTTCGTTCAGTATCTAAAGTGATCTCTATTTGCCTTTGGAGCAACAGAAGATCGGTTTGGCAATAACTTTTTTTACGCGTTAGTGAAAAAGAATAACAAAGAATAGATGTGTGGAAAAAGTGAAGGAAGAATTAGATTATTATCAACCTGTTCGAGGGCACGATGGTCGGCGGCCGGTAAGGCTGTCGGTCCCGACCTCGTATCGTAGACTTGATTCGCGCAAAGTGACATGTGTGATGAAGGGCGGGCGGGGCGCGGGGCGGGCGGGGCGGGGGCGGGTCGTCGGCCGCCCGCCGCGACCTCGCCGCCCGCTGCTGCGCGCGACACGCCGACATCGATGTGGCCGGTGCCGGTGTAAGGCTGCCTGTCTTTGGCTTCGCTAACCAGAGTCTAAAATCCCACATATTAATACCCACTATTGTAACTAAATCCGAAATTTAGCATTCAATATCATCAATAGCGATTGGATGAGTCGTTATGGCTATTAATATAATCGTTTACAAGCCGTTCTTAACATTTTTACTATAAAGAAAAATTGTTTTGTTGTATCTTAGAACAAAGCAAAGATAACGAGATTTGCTGATATAATGGCAAATATTATAATAGAGCGGGAGCGGGTTTAGCCGATAGGTGCAAACGTGTCGCGTGAGGCGGCGACCTTGCAGCGCGCGCCGAGGCCCGGCCGCCGACCCGCGCCCCCGCCCCCGCGCCCCGCGCCGCGCCCCCGCCACCACCCTTCTCGAAATACCTATCTATCCGAAATTACAATTAATTAAATATTCAAACATTCAAAATGAATTCTAGTCTCGTCTTGATGTCCTAAGCCCTCTCGTAGGCGATGTCTCTCCCGGCGAGTGACAGTCGGCCGGTGCAAGGCCGTCGCGCGACCTCGGCTCGGGTCCCGGTGAACCGAGGCGGTCTGCGGACCGGCCGGCCGCCGCTCCTGGAGGCATTGCTCCTAATCGTACCTTCTATCCCTCTCCCTACCCTTCGCCATCTTAATAATAATAATAAAAATATTTATTATAAAAAGGTTTACAAAATTCTTATAAAGTAAAGTAAATAATCTTAAATGACCTTTAAACGTACCTAATTCGTGATTTCTTTATTTAAATTAGGCTGAACATGGTCAAATAAAACAAGAAATACTTATATTTATCAACAATTTAAACATTATTTTTATTTAAAAATCAACATGCACTTTAAAAATACATACATCAAAAACAAAATTAAAGAAATATTTCTGGACTACATAATCACACAGCATCACCTAACCCCAAACTAACCAGAGCTTGTACTATGTGGTGACTGATATACGCTTCATAGATACTTTTTTTTTTGTAAATACATACATATAATACATAGAAAACACCCAGACCCGAAACCAGAAATTGTAGATCGTACAAAATCTGTTCCCCCGGCGGGAATCGAACCCGCAACCTCCTGCGCCTCAGGTGCACTTTCGGACCGAGCCACAGAGGTCGTCAAAAACTATTAAGTAGGTAGTCGATGCCTGTCTGAAAGGATACTTGAGCTGAATTGAGCTAAATAGATCAAGCTACACAGGGCAGATCAAGATAAAATGCTTTTTTATAATGTTGGAAGACTAATTTCAATAGTCGTAACGAAACAGCTGTTTTGAGTATTCAATATATAGTTTAGAAGCAGGACTAAGCCGACGGGAGGTCGCCGCGCGTCGCCCGCGGCCTGGGCGCGCGCTGGCGGGGGCTTGCTCGGACTCATGGACATTGTCCGAGTAATCAACCTACGTACCTGTCAATTAATGTCAAGAAAAGGTCACTTGCAAAAACACCTGTGGTTTTAAACCATCGTTATCCGAAAGTTTTCTCTAGATAATCTAAATTCAAAATCCCCCGATTCCAGAACTTTAGTTCCCTTAAAAGTAAAAAGTCATACTATTTTGTAATGTGCACGTAATACGCTTTCATTTGAGACCCCACTCGAGTATATTTTTGCAGATTTTCGTTGTTCCTTTCCCACTTTTACCCTCGTAACTTGTATACGGGTCAACTGATTTTCATCAAACATGCATAAGAAGACACACGCGAAACTCACTTTTCATCCAAAAAAAAACTAAATTGAAATTGATCCATCCGTTCGGGAGCTATGATGTAACAGACAGACAGACACGTCAAACTTATGATACCCCTCTTTTTAGTCGGTGGTTAAAAGTACACTGAACAAGATGTCATAGCGTCTTCTGCACCTTCCTGGACACGGCATTCAATGATGGCGATATTCGATGTTTTCCATTTAATAAACTTTATTCCCAATAGGCTAGTTGACTAATTTAGACTTACTAAACGTATTACATTATAAATACGCACCACTTTACTGTATCGAAAAAAAAATTATGCATTGTATGCAAGTATATTATTTCTACTTTCTCTTAACACAAATATAAATGATCTTACATTAAAAATTAAATGATCATATCATGATTGAGTACCTGTAATTGACATTTAATTTAATCTTGACTTAGTATATTTTAATGTACATAATTTTTGCATGCCAATGTTTTTTGGTGAAGTATGTCAAACTAATTTAAATTTAATATCTTATTATGTACCATATTTCTTGCAATAAATGATTATTATGATTATGATAAACAATTAATTTAAAAAAAAAAAGGGTTGCATCCATGATGCACGCGTGTGACGTCACGTGTCGGAAATCGGCTATAGACTTTGTACAACATTACAGTTTTGAGGTCAGTTACGTCACAGTCCGGCATACTAACGCCATTAGTTAGCGGCTGAAGTACATAATGTTACGTGTGGTTTCAGTATCGCGAGGCTGAGAGCGGAGGTCGGTCGGCTGAGCGCTGCGTAGCGGCTGTGGGCTCGGGCGCTCTGCGCGGGGTCGGCACCGGCCACAAGACGGAGAGCGCGCGCCAAGCGGGGCCCGCGCCGCGCGCCTCGGCGCCCCCGAGGCGACGCTGGGTCCCGCCCTCCACCCTGCGCAACCACGACGCGCCCGACGCCGATGCCAAGCACGACGTCATATTCCGGAAGGTGCGTGTGCCTCCGCGCTCTCCTCCCCCCCCCCCCCGCCCCCCCACTCGCTAGCTAACGCTCCCTCCCGCCCGCAGGTACGCGGCATCCTCAACAAACTCACCCCGGAGAAGTTCCAAAAGCTGAGCGATGACCTGCTCGCGCTGGAGCTGGACTCGGACAAGGTCCTGAAGGGGGTGATCCTGCTGATCTTCGAGAAGGCGCTGGACGAGCCGAAGTACTCGTCCATGTACGCGCAGCTATGCAAGCGGCTCAGCGAGGAGGCGCCGGACTTCGAGCCGCGCGGCTCGCCGTGCACCTTCAAGCTGCTGCTGCTGAACAAGTGCCGCACCGAGTTCGAGAACCGCGCGGAGGCCTTCGCGGCCTACGAGGAGCGCGCGCTGGCGCCCGACGAGCGCGAGAAGCGCCACCTCGCCAAGTGCAAGATGCTGGGCAACATCAAGTTCATCGGCGAGCTCGGCAAGCTGGAGATCCTCGCGGAGAGCATCCTGCACCGCTGCATCCAGAACCTGCTCGCGCGCCGCGCCGCCGCCGACCACCACGAGGACCTGGAGTGCCTCGCGCAGCTGGTGCGCACCTGCGGCCGCGTGCTCGACTCGGAGCGCGGCCGCGGCCTCATGGACCAGTACTTCGCGCGCATCGACACGCTCAGCCGTAGCCGCGACCTGCAGCCGCGCATCCGCTTCATGCTGCGCGACGTGGTCGAGCTGCGGCGCGGCGGCTGGGTGCCGCGCGCGGCGTCCTCGCACGAGGGCCCCGTGCCCATGCACCAGCTGCGCGCGGACGGGTCCCCGCCGCGCCGGCCGGAGCGCGACGCGCTGTTCCGCGCGCCGGGCCGCGCGCGCCCGCTGGACGAGGTGTTCGCCGGGCTGGCGCTGCAGCCGCCCTCCGCGCTGCAGCCGCAGGACAAGCTCTTCGGCAACGGCTTCGGCGCGCCGCGCGACCGCGACTACCGCCAGCGGTCCGCGCCGGCCTACTACCCGCGCAGCGTCTCCTCCAACAACAACCACTACAAGCACCCGCAGCAGCAGCCCTCCGCGCCCAAGGTGAGAGCCGCGCCCCCCCGGCGTCCCCCCCCTCCCCCCGCCTCGCCCCATCTGACCGGCTCTGTCCGCAGGACGGCGGGCGGCGCGCGGCGCGCGTGCTGTCGACGCCGGGCACGCTGCAGAACGTGCAGATGCGGCCC
Source organism: Gymnoscelis rufifasciata (assembly GCA_929108375.1). NCBI lineage: Eukaryota > Metazoa > Arthropoda > Insecta > Lepidoptera > Geometridae > Gymnoscelis > Gymnoscelis rufifasciata. Next base: position 78,761 of record OV815302.1, on the reverse strand, counting down.
GACGCCAACTCGCTCATGTTCGCCGCCAATCGCATCTCCAAGCCGCAGCCCCAGCCGCAGCTGCAGCCCGTGCAACAGAGTGAGTCTAACAATAACTGTATCAATTGTCATAATTTTTAAACCCCAACCAAAAAACAGGGTTGTTGGAAGTTTGGCGTGTCTGTCTGTCTGTCTGTATGGCATCATAGCTCCCGATCGGATGGAGCGATTTCAATTTAGTTCTTTTGTATGAAAGGTGAGTTTGGCCCGTGTGTTCTTAGACATCTTTCATGAAAATCGGTTGAGCCGTTTAAAAGTTCGCTTATTTTATTTTATTATGGGGGTGAGAGTGGGGAAGGAAAACCGAAAATCTGCAAATATACTCGAGTGGGGTATCGAATGAAAGAGCATCGAGTGCCCTAACTACTTAATATTATGGTGTTTTACTTATATGGAAATTAAGACTTTAGAATCGGAGGTTTTTCTTAAATTTTAAATTTAGATTTATCTCTAAATAAAATAATTAAAAATTTAAACAGATTACTCACATAATATGTACAAATAATAAATCTTAATTTAAAATTTAATCGGGATAAAAATATCGGGAGCTATGATGCCACACACAGACAGACACGTCAAACTTATAACAACCCTCTTTTTTGGTTGGGGGTTAAAAACTAGACCATTGTGACATAATATCGTAATAAACTTTTCGACATATAAAATTGTCGCTTAAACGCTAATTTCATTTTATTTTATTTATCTTATTTTCATCGGATAAATGCACCTTTAGCTTCATTCATCGCCAATTGCATTCGCTGATTCGTTGTGGGCCCGCAGACGTGCTGGCGCCCGCGTTCGCCGCCGCGCCGCCGCTGCTGAAGGAGCCGGCGATCACCATCAAGCCGGCCGCCGACAAGCGCGACAAGCCCAAGAAGGACAAGGGCCCCAACAAGGAGGAGGCGTGCCGGCTCGCGCTCGAGGCGGTCGCCGCGCTCGCGCCGCTCTACGCGCCCGACGCCGACGCCGGGGACGACGGCGGCGCCGAGCCCGCGCCGCTCGCGCGCCTGCTCGAGCTGCAGCCCGCCGACAAGGTGCTGCGCCGCTGCATCGCCGCCGTGCTGGACGCCGCGCTCGCCGCCGCCGACGAGCCGGCCGCGCTGTGGGCCGCGTGCCGCGTGCTGCGCGCCATCAAGCGCGCGCCGCTGCACGAGGCCGCGCGCGCGCTGCTCGCCGCCGGCGCCGCGGACGGCCGCCTGGCGCGCCTGCTGGCCGCGCTCGTCGCCGCGCGCCTGCTGCCGCTCGCGGAGGTCGGCCTCTGGTGCGAGGGCGGCGCGCACCACCCGCTGCTGCTGGACGTGCTGCAGGCGCTGGCGGCGCGCGGCGAGCCCGCCCTGCGCCGGCTGCTGGAGGACAGCAAGCTGGACCTGTGCGCGTACGGCGGCGGCGCGGCGGAGGAGCGGCTGGCGGCGCTGGAGGCGCGCGGGCTGGGCGCGCTGGTGCCGACGCTGCGCGTGCGCGCGGCGCTGGCGCGGCAGCTGGCGGCGGAGCCGGCGCCGCCCGCGCTGTACCGCTGGATCAAGGGCAACGTGGAGGCGGGCGTGCGCGCGTCGCCCGCGTTCGTGTCGGCGCTGATGGCGCTGCTGGCGGCGCACGTGACGCGCGAGGCGGGCGCGGCGCCGGCGGCCGGCCCGCCGCCCAAGGAGGCGCTGGAGCGCGAGCGCGCGCTGCTGGAGGCGTACGCGCCGCTGCTGCAGGCGCTGCTGGCGAGCCGGCCGGACCTGCAGCTGGCGGCGGTGTACGCGGCGCAGCTGCACGCGCACGACCACCGCTACCCGAAGGGCATGCTGCTGCGCTGGTTCATGCACCTCTACAACATGGAGGTCTGCGAGGAGGAGGCCTTCCTGCGCTGGCGCGAGGACGTCACCGACGCCTACCCCGGCAAGGGCGAGGCGCTCTTCCAGGTACCGCTTCTTCGCGCCTTGCGGCCCACCACTCATTACATCCTTCCTCTAATTTATTATTTGTACAAGAAACTGTTAACGTGACGTGACACCCGCATATTACAGGCCAATAAATACTATAACGATATGAGACACTTTCCTGCAGGTGAGATTGTAGACTTTACATAAAAGTAGAAACGAAATCACTAAAAGTTTATACTATACAAAGATGTTTTTTTATCACGTATATTCTGATATTTCACATTCACACTTTCAGCATGTCGCATCGTAATGCGTTTCCGCTTACGATTGCATAATAATCAAAATAAAAAATGGTGTATGAAGGAGGAGTATTGTAGTCTTCTGTAGAAGATTGGGGGCTCATCCATAGCGGGCGTGTGTTGCAGGTGAACACGTGGCTGACGTGGCTGCAGCAGCAGGAGTCGGACGAGGAGGAGGGCGAGGACTAGCGCCCCCACGCTCGGGTGGGCGAGGCTAGCGCCCCCGCGCTCGGGTGGGCGAGGCTAGCGCCCCCGCGCTCGGGTGGGCGAGGCTAGCGCCCCCGCGCTCGGGTGGGCGAGGCTAGCGCCCCCGCGCTCGAGTGGGCGAGGCTAGCGCCCCCGCGCTCGGGTGGGCGAGGCTAGCGCCCCGCAGCCCGCTGCACCGGTCGCCCGAGGCGAACTGCCGCGTCTTAGATCCGCTTTTATTTCGCGCTCATCTCATTATAAATATATTAATTAAGCCAAATGGTTAAAATAGCTACGTTCGTTACCCGACAGCTCGCGGACTTGAATAGGATCAATTTTAGGTTACTACGTGAACGAATATTAGTATCTCGAGATAATTTTTTGTAGGCCTTTTACTCGATTTTGATACTTTTACAAATGTATACAATGTATAGTGTTCGTTTGGACGTATGATTGCACCTCGTCTGCCCTCCTCTCCCTCCAGTGAGCGTGTTTTAGTTAAATTGTAAAAATATATATATAAATGAAGAACTTAAATCAATTTTTTATTATGTATTAAATATCATATTCATTTTTTCAATGCTAAATGGATTTAGTGGTTATATGTAAGAGTGCTTACATTTAATTGTACTATCAAATTTTAGAATTTCGTAACAGCAAACATAGATTTATAAAAATGCAATGGGCGTAAGTATGCTGAGTGAGTTATAATAGAGTTGTGAAATGATGCGATATGCAGATAATTAAGTAAAATTGATCAATATGTAATGTATTCACATTGAGAAATAAACTTCAGTGTAATTTATTAAAAGGATTTCTTTTCTTTTTGTTTATAAGATAAATTATTACTGGCCCTTGACTTGTTTTGTATACCATAATCGTCTATGATGATGACAAGACAAGGCAAAGATATGTTTACCTATACATATGATAATTGTGACCTTAATGATTTACATTAAAGATCCAATCAGATAGTGCGCACAACTATTAAATAAAACCTATTTTGAGTCACATCTAGCTTCAAATATTAAAAGGAATTTGCTGAAAAGCAATGGAAGCTGTTTTTAGCGGTTGAGCACACAAAGAGATACCAAATTCTGGGCAGGAGTAGCCGCAGCTGGCTCCCGTTTTACTCCGATCCATTGGTGTATAGTACCTATATGTTTCGACGTCTGTTTCGCTGCTCATACAATATCTTCAATTTCTTACTGGGTATGCTAGTTATTGATATCCTGTCTGTGCCAAAAAGGAAGTTAAAATTTATAGTATGTGACATTTGGCGCTTAAGTTGTTTTCAATGCCCTGTAATATCAAATCAAAACTTTATATCACTTTTGGTTACGCGCCAACGCATAAAAAATATATATTATTATATAATTATTTATTTGTACGTATGTATATTTATTATGTCCCCTAACTTTTGAAAGTTGGTATTGTCTAACGTATAGAAGTTATGGCAGACATTCAAAGATCACGCGCCTAGTGGATGCAAAGGTCTCATATATCCATCTGCGCGCCACTGATTGGCTAGCGAACCGCGCTATGATTGGACGAGACGCCACTTCAAAAACGAGAATGCACCGTTGAGGTGTCTCTTTGTCTTCAAATTTGGAATCGCCCATACGCACATCTTCGCAGTCTCGCTATAAATGTAAAAATCACGCAAATCTTTAACAATTATTTACCGAAACGGATTTGGTGGACTATAGGGATCCCTAATAAAGTCTGAGTGCTTTGTGAGAAGTGAAACAACAGTTGGATGCAGAGTCTGGAGCTGATTATCAGGTACGTGGGTTTTGATTGTTTTCGCCAGGACCTGTGCCTTAGTCTCAATACCAGCTACATACTTCTAAAGGCCCTCCCTTATTTTCTATAAAAATCCTGTCGAATGAGTTCCCGCAGCAGTCGGCTATTTACACGCCTACTGCCACCCCATTTTATGGTCCTTACGAGACGGATAATATATCCAGCAATATAATATTTATGTAGTTTATTATACATTTCATAAGTCGTTTTTGTTCCGTAGAAATAACGTAATATTGGTAATTCTCGGTACAACGACCTCCCGCACCGCCGCGCCGCCCGCTTTATTTCATTGCTTAGGAAACTCCCGCTCATTATAACTATAAATTTGTGTACATATATTTATATTTATTAATATTTAAGATATATGTATAGTTTACACCCATAAATATTATAATTATTGTGACTTTAAAACCAAATTGCATAGTGATAAAGTTCGTTTTTTCTACCCTCTTTATTTGCTGAGGCACGCGTAACCGTTTTTTCCTTTGTCCTTGTTACATTCTGTGCAATGGCCAAAGTAGCTTCCGAAATGAAGTTAACTCTTTTGCAACAGAAGAAGGAGTTATTATTTAAGCGATTGAATAAGTTATACGAACTATCGAAATGTGTAATGTCATTTGAGTCTGCTTCAAGGTCAAATGAGAATTTTATGGCTGAATCTGAGACAATTGAGGAGATGCGTGATAAATTTGAATTCATTATGGATCAAATAAATGAGATTCAATTAAGTCTTCTTCCTGATGCGCAACCTGACTACGGGTGTTTAGATTCTTTCGATGATCTTTATGTTCGTGTAAAACGCACACGTAACAAAATTAATAATAATTCTGCTACTTTGCCTTCACGCAGTAGTAATAATAATAGCATTAAAATAAACCTTCCGCCAATTAATATACCCAGCTTTGACGGGAACACAGTGAATTGGCCCGTATTTTACGAGTCGTTTAAATCGAATGTTCACACCAATGATCAGCTGACCGATTCGCAGCGCGTTCAATACCTTGTAGGCAAACTTACTGATAGGGCATTGAATGTCATTGCGGGCCTAATACCTACAGGCGAAACTTATCGTATAATTTGGGATTCACTTGTTAGGAAATACCAAGACAAACGTACATTAGGCACGTTTTACCTAAACAATATTTTCGACTTAGAGGGATGTTTTCATACGGCAGCGAGTTTAGGACAATTTATAGACTCATATTCAGCTTCAATAGCCGCGCTTAAACAGTTAGGTATTACGGATCTCACGGATTTTATTCTCACGCATTGTGCTTTAAGGAAGTTAAATTCGCAAACTGCTCAGGGTTTCGAACTTTCTGTGCGAGATATCGAAATACCTTCAACAACGCATTTGATTAATTTTGTTCAAGATCAAGCTAAGATATTACTACGATCCTGTCCACAAGTGCAATCAGACCCGCAACCACCGAATCGGAGAAGTAACAGCACGCGTCTGCGCGAACCGCGCGTTAACGTAGTTAGCTCTTTTGTTGCGGGCGTTGCGGCGCCGGCGGCGGCAGGACCCTCCGCGGGAAGTATGTGTGCGCGTGACTCACAGTGCTGCGTTCTTTGTAAACAAAGTTATCATGCTCATTTATATCAATGCGCGCATTTTAAAAATTTGAATGATGCCAAACAGCGATTCAATTTTATAAAGTCAATTCATGGTTGCATAAATTGCCTTAGCACAGTGCATAATTTATCGAACTGTAATTCTAAATCTGTTTGTGATATATGTAAAAAACGCCATCATACACTCTTGCATTTTAATGATCAAAATAATATTAATATATCGCACTCGCATAACGCTCGGACCAGTGTTTATGATAAAAATGATAATTTTTCATTGTCCTCGCTTCATGTGGCCGCTTCAGGTAGTCCTCGAACGGTCATGCCTTCCGCCGTTCCTGTGCCGTCGGCTGCTGAGAACACGGACAATATATTGCCCCATAATCCGATCGTGATGCTGTCTTCCGGGATAAAACCCAAGTCTACGGTGTTGCTGGCTACAGCGCAAGTGTACGCGCGCCCTAAAGGAAGCACTGGTCATAAATCGGTTTTGAGATGCCTAATTGATAATGGTTCTCAGAATAATTTAGTTACAACCGAATGTTGTCGCTCACTTAATTTACCTATCGTTCCTTTGAGTAATTCCTTTGTCAAGGGAGTAGGTTCTACTTCTCGTCCAATTCTAGGTTACGTTTATTTGGAGATTGAGTCTCGCATTTTCCCGGATCACAAATACACTATACACGCATTAGTAGTGGAGAGCATAACTGACCAATTGCCGTCGCACTTTATCGATTGGGACTTGGGACAGTAGTGTCGATTCGTTTGATTTACCTCTCGCTGATTTCTCGTGGAATATTCCTGGAAAAATTGACGTAGTGTTGGGCGCTCAGCTTTTTCCGTATATTTATTTGGGAGGTAAGATTGATTCTGGATCACGGCTGCCACCCGCACTTCATACTACCTTCGGGTATGTCTTCATGGGTAATTACCCGAGTGATGATTTTACCGCGTCATCATCAGTAACTTTCTCCGCTTTAGCTGTTAACGATATTGTTCAGAAGTTCTGGGAATTGGAAGAGATACCATCGGTGCGTTTTCTGGCTCCTGATGAAACGGAGTGTGAGAATATTTTCACATCTTCTTTCTCTCGCGATGAACCGCGTAGGTACACTGTAGCCTTGCCCTTCTGTAGAGACTCGTCGGAGCTCTTTCACTCGTATGCTGCGGCTCATCGTCGTCGTCGTGCGTCAGCAAGGAAATTCCGACATACTTCTAATTTGCGTGGAGAATATAGCAAAGTTATACGCGATTATATTGATAGCGGTTATGTAGTCGAGGTTGAAGATTTGCATGATTTAAATGCTGTCGGCTACTACATACCACATCACTCCGTCGTACGTTCAGATGAGCCCGCCCCTTGGATCGTACTCGCCGCTAGCGCGAAGACGCATACTGGACTGTCCTTGAATGATGTCCCACATCGCGGTCCGAACCTACAGGCTGATCTTTTTTTGTTGCTCCTGCAATTTCGCTTGTTTCCAATTGTGATGAACGCTGATATTAAGCAAATGTACTTGCGTGTTGGTGTTCCATATGAACATCGTAAATACCTACGTATTTTATATCGTTTCAATGAGAACGAAAAAATTCGCACGTTGGTTTTCGCACGCTTACCCTTTGGCCATGAACCGGACCCCCACCCTGATGTAATTACGCCCGCACATTTTCTCATGTCGACGCCGCTGCAATACTTACCTGCAGAGGATCTACCGAACAGCGCATTAATATTTTCCAACGTAAAAGGTTGCTCGATAGTATGGTACAATCGTTCTGGAAAAAATGGCGGATAGAATATTTGCATACGTTGCAAGCTAGGCAGAAGTGGACAAATCCTGGGAACAACATAGAAGTGGGCACCGTTGTACTCGTGGGGCAGGAAGACGCGCCTCCGCTCGCCTGGCCTCTAGGAGTTATAACGCAAGTTCATAAAGGCGGTGACATATCACTCGCGTCGCAACCGTCAAAACAAAGGCTGGGTATTTTAAACGCGCTGTCGCTAAACTGTTTTCAATTCCTACACAATAATTTGTTAAAACATACTTACGTCATATAATCGCCATTAATTCAATTTAGATAACAACTACTGTTTTTACATTTAATTCCGCATTCTTTTCTGATCACTGATCAGTCATAAAATTCATGTTATTAATTCGCGTTAAACCTACACTTTATTACTGTATCTCTCATGAAAGCTTAAATGATGCATTTTATAACTTAAACACTCTTTCCTTTGTTGTAAAGATCTTCCGATCTTCCAAGGTGGGGTGCATGGTTACGCGCCAACGCATAAAAAATATATATTATTATATAAGTAATTATTTATTTGTACGTATGTATATTTATTATGTCCCCTAACTTTTGAAAGTTGGTATTGTCTAACGTATAGAAGTTATGGCAGACATTCAAAGATCACGCGCCTAGTGGATGCAAAGGTCTCATATATCCATCTGCGCGCCACTGATTGGCTAGCGAACCGCGCTATGATTGGACGAGACGCCACTTCAAAAACGAGAATGCACCGTTGAGGTGTCTCTTTGTCTTCAAATTTGGAATCGCCCATACGCACATCTTCGCAGTCTCGCTATAAATGTAAAAATCACGCAAATCTTAACAATTATTTACCGAAACGGATTTGGTGGACTATAGGGATCCCTAATAAAGTCTGAGTGCTTTGTGAGAAGTGAAACAACAGTTGGATGCAGAGTCTGGAGCTGATATCAGGTACGTGGGTTTTGATTGTTTTCGCCAGGACTTCTGCCTTAGTCTCAATACCAGCTACATACTTCTAAAAGCCCTCCCTTATTTTCTATAAAAATCCTGTCGAATGAGTTCCCGCAGCAGTCGGCTATTTACACGCCTACTGCCGCCCCAACTTTTATTGAATAATTCATAGCACTCGTTAATTATCTGGCTTTTAGTTTAGACTAAACAATAAATAAATGTTTCCGGACTAACCACACAACATCTACTACTACTAGTATACTATGGATATTAAGTGACTGCTGAGTGTCTATAGTACTACTATAGATATTTTATGGGTGACTGATAAACAACATAGTTATTTTTTTATTTGTAAATACATCCACCCAGTGCCGAAACAAGAAATTGTAGATCGTACAAAATCTGGTCCCGCGGCGGGAATCGAACCCACAACTTTTCGCCCACCGGGCCACAGAGGTCGTCAAGTCACAATAAGGTCATTCATTTGGAAAAAACAATTTTCTAAACACCGAGAAACGCACTACGCGTCTCCTCAAATCCCTGACACGATGGTATCGCTAATCGCGGCGGTTAAACACACCAGAGGTGCTTCGGAAATTGCAGTGATAGCTTTCTCCATTATCATACAGTGGTTAGTTTTACCATAGTCACTTCTACTGGTTTGTAGCTTTAATCCTTAAAGCAGACGCTTCTTGCTGGATATGTGTATATGCAATGGTGTCCCTGCCTTTGGACTTGTTGCAGTTTGTTAATTGTCGTAACTAAGTTTGTTCTCGACCATCATACAATTGCACCATAGGGCGGACCATGACTGTGTAGAGCTATAAACATAGCTTGTGCTTAAGCTTATGGCCCTAGTCCTTGCTTAGTGCCCGAGCGCTGTATGGGAGTTTGCTATCAAGCCACATATCGTAAGCCATAGTTAAATACCTAACTTCCTTGCTAAAGGTTGCAAACAGTGTCGGTAACCTTAATGTTGGAAGGTTGAAGGAGTAGATGTTCAGTTTTTTTTAGGTTGACCAACAAGCAGTGTTCGGTGCACCTCTTTTCTACTACCCATAGTACACCCAATTAATGAAATAATATTTTTGTGCCATCAACAATCCAAAGCCTTCTTCGACATAATATTTCTAAAGCATTACTAGTACCTAACACAAAGCAGTTCATATTTTGCTAAACACAAGTAAAACATGTTTTGTTTGACACTACTATTTATTAATTAAACAAAATATATTTAAAACATAACACAGCCAAGCTCCCAAGGTGCTGGGTGGAGTGGAGCAACATCATCCTTGGAATTAGACCCTGAGATACTTCGCTATTCTCTGCCATCTGTTGTTAGAAACCACCTTGCTCCAAAATAAGGGGAGCTGAAAAAAAAAACTTTTTACAATATCTAATCAGGAAAATATTATACAGAACCTGCATTCAGTTTTACACTAACAAATCCATCAGGTTAAAGTATCTAAGTATATAGATAAATAAAAAGCCTAGCAGCGATTCAACATTTAATACATTTACTTCCATGAAATCCTATAATTCTCCCGCTATACCAATCATGGTACAAATGTTTATGAAACAGGGTGCACCAAACCAGAAATATTTATAGTCCGGTCAATTTAGACCAAAAAATTAGAGTGAAGTTACATAAAGTCCCAACAAGCTGAATTTCAGTGAAATTGTTTAAAACATAATTATAAACAATGCCTAGAAGTTCCCCATCATTACCATGTGAGGAAAATTTTTTATTCAAGGTCAAAGGTTACAATAATGAGTTTATCGCGATTTTCAGCAAAACGGTAAGTTTTATCATAAAAGTACCTGAGACAAAATTATAGACCATAAAATGATCTATAAAAAATGTATGCATACTTTTTTTCTTACGAGCCACCGTTTCTGAGATAATAACGATTCAATAAGTATAAATCTAAATTTAAAATTTTAGAAAATCCTCCGATTCCAATGTTTTATTTTCCTTGAATAAAAATTTTTCCTCACATGGGAATGATGGGGAACTTCTAGACATTGTTTAGAATTATGTTTTAAACAATTTCACTGAAATTCAGCTTGTTGGGACTTTATGTAACTTCGAATGTCTAAATTGACCGGACTATTATACAAGATATTTTTTTGGTCCTAATCCACCCTAAACAAGTAAAATAACATCATTGTTCCAGAATTCACATACCTAAGTCTATTCCTTTGTGGCTGACATTAGTTTGGTCCACCCTGTGTATGACAACTGCACAATAATTTTAGTACTTTCTGGTTCTGATATCCTTTTAGGCCAGGCAGTAAACTATTGAAAAAGAAATTACTATTAAACTACAGACTAACATAATATAAAGTCAGTAAAAACTAGGGACCTATCCATTTTGAATTAACAAATAACTTGAATGAATTAGTAACCAAGACCAATTTTAATCATGCACAAAATGAAATGAAATAAGTGTATTATGAATGCCTAATAAGATATTGTATTCCACTAACCCGCTCTGATAGCAGCGCACAGCACACAGAAGGTTATAACATTATAAATAGTGTTTTGCCGTGCTTGGCGTTTTTCTTCCATGGGATCAACTTTTTCACCATACGGCAAACGAAACATTATTATTTACGGAGATATATTTATGTTTCACTATAATCTGATCGAGAACCTTTTTCAAGTTCGACTGAACTCTAATGAATTAAACGTAGAGTTAGAACTCTGATGAAATGAAATGGATAACCTGAAACTGTAGCTGTAGGCAGAGAGTATATAATCACTACGTTTTAAGAGACGGGACTAGGAAGGAAATTTTTGATCTAGGCAAAATGTCAAATCGAAGTTTACTATAAGTGAAACACCAACATAATAAATAATCTGTTAGAAGCTTAAAAGCAATGGTACCAACATAAAGATAATTTTAAACCTTAAAGAAGAAGAAGGGTATAGGGTTGCACTCGTACAGAATCGAGTTTTATCGATATCGATGATTTAGGTTTCTCTCAATAATAGGTTGGACCTACATACTGAAATTGGGAACAGGGAGGAGGATACTTAGTACAAAAACAAAGTGCAAAGCAGAATATTTATTTATACAATATATTATGTTCATAGTGCGTACCCATTATTTATGGCGAGATGTAAAACATCATCACATGATCATGATGATAACATGATCTATTAAATTGAATTAAATAATACATAATGAAATGAAATGAAATGAAATGAAACTACTTGCACTAGGAAACATGATGTAAAGAATGAGAAATTAATTTTGTTGTTGAATTAATAAATAATTAACTTTTGGTATTATGATCAGATAAATCAAAGAAAATGTCCCGCTATTGTAAAGTGTGTTAAAACCGCAAATTATTTGTCAACACATCGAGATGAATCTAAGAATATGATACTCCTCCTATAATGTGTCATTTAAATGAGGTTGACCAAGCATCATCTGAAAAAAAAAGTTCAATTATATTCGGAAAAACAGCACAACAACAAATTAATTAATATATAGTATACTCCTGATCATATTGATGGTTAATGGTTTTAGATTCCGAGTGTTGAACTGAGGATGTGGGAGACAAATTCGTTATATTTATGTTCAAATAAAGAAAAAAATAACAGGCCATAGCATATTATCGTGTTATAGATACAATTTTGAAATGAGGCTTATGTCCTAGTATATTAAAAATGATGATGAATAATTCATATTTAATTTGTAGCATAGAACCATTTAGGTCTGGTGGACTTGTAATTTTGTGGTATGAAAATATATCGATGATAGGCGAGCAACCAAAACGCCTATTGTTTACAGAAGCATTATACAGGGTGGCCCATAAGTCCTTTGAAATTTAAATTTCGAATAAAATTCAAACGGTGTGCAGGAATGGCGCGCGGGGTACGCGGGAAGCACCAACGGTCTTTCGGAATTCAGACGCCATGGAGCGTTTCACCGGTGCGGACCGTGCTTTTTGTGTGCGCGAGTTTTATCGCAACAATGATTCTGCTACCGTTGCGCGGCGTAAATTTCGAGAACATCACAATTTACGCAACTTTAACGACACTCCAAGTGTTCAAACGATTAAGAATTGGGTTAATAAGTTCGAGGAGAGCGGTTCTACGTTGGATAAAAAACGGTCAGGTCGACCAAGGACATCACGCACGGAAGAAACCATCGATGTAGTGAAACAGTCAATTCGTGAAAATCCTACCCAGTCTACTCGTAAGCGTTCCAGTGCATTAAACTTAGCCAGAACATCATTACAGCGGATTTTAAAGAAAGATTTACTTCTTCACCCTTACAAGATTCAATTAGTACAGGAATTAAAAGATACTGACCCTACGCACAGACTAAATTTTGCAAATGAAATGTTCGACCGCTTTACATCGTTTAATAACGTGTTATTCTCTGATGAGGCTCACTTCCACATCAACGGTCATGTCAACAAGCAGAATTGTCGCTACTGGAGTTGCGAAAATCCAAATCGCAAACATGAAAGGCCCTTACATAGCCCTAAAGTGACAGTTTGGGCGGCTATGTCAGCGCATGGCATCATAGGCCCTTACTTTTTTGAGGATAGCAGAGGTCGCGCGGTTACTGTTACTTCGCAGCGCTATGTGGCAATGATCGAGAACTTTTTTACACCAGAGTTGCAGAATTTTTCAGGCTTCAATACGCGGACCTGGTTTCAACAGGATGGAGCAACTGCCCATACCTCTAACACCGCTATGCCCGTCGTCCGTCAACTTTTCCCTAGTAAAGTGATCTCTAGAAGAGGAGATATTGCCTGGCCACCACGTAGTCCGGATCTGACCCCAATGGACTTTTTCTTATGGGGTTATCTTAAGAGTAAAGTGTATGAAACCAACCCGCGGTCAATCGTTGTCTTGAAAGAAAATATTCGACGAGAAATGGCAAGCATTACAGAACTTACTTGCCGCGCAGTGATGGACAATTTTAGACGTCGCTTACAGGAGTGCCGCGATTGTAACGGATTACATTTAGATGATGTAATTTTCAAAAAATAATTCCCATTTTATTAGAATTACTTCAAAATAAAAACCTTTATCATATTGTAATTAGTTTTTTTTATATGTTTTTTTTACATTTCAAAGGACTTATGGGCCACCCGGTATAACATATTGGTAAATGTACTCACCAATCTTCATCCAGGGCAAATATTTGGTATAAGCTTTTTGTCTTCACTTGTCTGCTGTATGAGTTTCTTGCAAATTTCGCATCGAATAGAATTTTTATGAATTGTTTTGTTCTTCATAATTTTCACAAATTTGCGGTCCTAAATGACAATTAAAGGTCAAGTACTAGACTGATAGGTGACAAATTGACAATGATCCATGAATAATAAAACCTATTTAACAAGAAGAAGAAGAATAATAATACCACTTATCTCAGAAGTAGCAGTTACAAAAAGATTTGCAAACCACTAAAGCGTATTTAATATTTGGAAGTATTATAGTCGCGATTAGTTTTATTAAGTTGGCTTTTTTTTTTATTAAGGTGGCAATTTTTTCAAAGCAATGCCTTAGCAAAGCTTTATGTCAGATTCTATCATAGACACTTGCACCAGCCTGAACACTTCCATGAGACGCAAAATGGCGTTCAACTGAATAACATCTAGTATATCACTATAAAATTTTATTTAACTCGACACTGGCAAATTGTCGCTTTATGCACAAAGTCCAATTACAAGAAACTGAACTGAACTAACACTTCCATGGAAGGAGTACGCTCTACGAGTTGATTGATTTATTTTTGTTCTGTAACTTTTAAACTGCATTATTGATTAAACTGGAATAGAACATCATTTATTGACTGCCTCGGTGATATCAAAATTAATATTTAATTTGAATACGCAAAATGGCGTTCAACTGAGAAACATCTACAAGTCTACAATATACATATATTATATATCTATAGTTGAGTACAAGCTCTGCTTAGTTTGGGGTTAGGTGATGCTGTGTGAGTAGTCCGGAAATATTTATTTTATTTTTATTTATTTATCTTTTACACTTTATAATTTTATTTAACTCGACACTGGCAAATTGTCGCTTTAAGCGCAGAGTCCAAATAAAAGAACTGAACTGACTGCCTCGGTGGCGCGGTGGGCGAATGTCCGCTTGCAAAGCAAGAGGTAGCGGTTTCTATTCCCTAATATTTATTTATTTATTGTCGGTTGATCTTTGTATAAAGAAAGTACCTATTGTGTGCGTGACAGTACCCATGTACACAGTAGCAGTAATCCCCTCCGCCTGAAGGTGAAAGCCAAACCCCGCCGCGCGATCCAAGGCAGAAAGTAGGTACCTAATTCAAATGACAAATAAATAACATGGCTACGAGGAAAGATGTAGACCCATATGTTTTGGAGGATTTGTAAAATAAATTATGTATTTTAATACAACATCCAAAAAAAGTACTCAATAATCCAGTTTATGAGTTACAGATCGAACTTAAAATACAATTCGATTTTTTTGTTAAATTTCTACAAAAAAAAGTGTGTCAGCTACGACGCACGATTGGAGTTTACTCCTTACGAACGATAATTATGATATATATCGAATAGAAAAAAAGGGTAAATTAACGCATCTGCTAAAAAATAATTTCATTTACCCTTTTTTTTCTATTCGATATATTATATCATAATTATCGTTCGTAAGGAGTAAATTCCAATCGTGCGTCGTAGCTGATACACACACTTTTTTTACTAGGCTTTTGTACCGAAATTGTATTTTTTAATGTTTTTAGTTATGTTAGGTTAGGTTTTTATTTAGGTAAACTATCTAGCTTTCTAATGTACTTCTTTTAATAAAATACACCGTTTAAGTCGTGTATCCGCACATTTCGTTTGATCAAGGTTCGATAATACACATTGTATAGGTATATAAAACGAAAAGCTGACTAGAAACTTGTAATTTTGTACAGGGGTTTCTCTTTTAATTATAAGTTATGGGAGCACTAAGAAAGCATTTGATTATTTAGCCTATAAGTGGGTAAAATGGGGATGCAAAGTAAGTAGGAAACTTTGTCGTTTCTTAAGTTATTCTAACGAAATTCAGTACGAATGCTCTAAAATAAAAATAATGAAACACGTGTACGTAAATTATTAATTGGAAGGCTAGAAGTAAGGCTAGAAGTTTGTATGAAATTCCAATATTAAAAAAAGATGAAAAAAAATTGAAATTTTTTTTTTTTATTTAACAGAAAATTACAGTACATCGTATTAACCAGCGATCTCCTACACTAGGCGAAGCCTGTATGTATCTGTGTGTAAGATACTTACCTACTTGGAATTTGTCACTTAGATTCTTTATAGAGTTTAAACATTTGCTTACACGGATTATACCTACGAAACTTCAGCCCTAAGGGCGTAAAGCGGGGGTTGGAAATATATATATAATGGAAGTCCGATGTTTTTAAAATTCGAGCCTTAAAATTTTTAATGTGCTGCTGCCAAACATGAGCACGTTCAACGCGAGGTGCTGGAGCTGCGTCGTGCAAATTACAAACCTTGCAGGTGGACTTAGTTCAGCAGCTTATGCAGAGCGAACCATGAGATATTATCACAGATGAGGGTACAGCTAGACTGGTTTATTTTAGTTACTTTCATAGTATTATGTCATAATGGTATCCTACTCTGGGACGCTGCAGCTTATATTCAAACTATATTCGTGTTGCAAAAAAGGGGCTGTACGTGCAATACCTATATAAAAGGAAACCACGTGACTCCCTCAAACAAAAATTCAAAGAAATTAACATTCTAAATGTAATCTCACAGTACATTTTTGATGAGGGATGAGAACTTGATGTTCAACCACAAGAACAAGCATATGTTTTTACGAAAAAGTGACGTACATATCAACACGATAAGTAAGGAAAAGTAACAAATTCCTACCTACAAACTAAAAAAACTAGGCAAATCATTTATGGGTAACTCTGTACGTTTCTATAATAAGCTTCCTCATAATGTAACTGAGATTCCTATTAGAAAATTTAAATAATTTATTAAGTGAAGTCTAATGAAAAAAGCTTATTACTCTATACATCTATACTATATATATATAATAATATTATAAAGAGGAAAGGTTTGATTTTTGGAGTTTACTCCATAAGAAACGATTTGAGTTTTAAGGCCCGGTACGGAAATTTTATGAGGAGTAAAATCAAAAAGTGTAACACGAAAAGTTGAGGCGTTACGAAGAAAGAGACAAACATATATATCTGTAGGATTTAACGTGTAAAAGAATGAGATGGAATACATTACACAGCGTATCTCATTCTCGGGGTCTCCTCTTTGCGCGATACTTCGTAGTTGAGACTACGAAGTATCGCGCAAAGAGGTATTGCTGTATTTTATTTATATTAATTTGTAACATACTTTATGTAATACGCTTTATTGAAGTAATATAAATAATCCGAATAATTACAGATATATGTTTGTTTCTCTTATCATTTTAGCAGATGCGTTCATTTACCCTCTTTTTCTATTCGATATATATCATAATTATAGTTCGTAAGGAGTAAACTCCACTCGTGCGTCGTAGCTGACACACACACACTTTTTTGGAGTTTACTCCTTAAGAAACGATTTGAGTTATAAGGCCCGGTATGGAAATTTTATGGGGAGTAAAATCAAGTGTTAACAAAAGTTGAGGCGTTACGTAGAAAGAGACAAACATATACCTATATCTGTAGGATTCAACGTGTAAAAGAATGAGATGGAATACCGTCGAAACGTCACGTTCGAAATAAGAACTTTAACGCATTTTGATTTGTTGTTTGTTGTGTCTCTGGAATGCGTGTTACCATTTTTGACATTCGAATACGCGTTCGAAAAAGTATTCGTCTAGCATTCACTTAGAATTTCTCAGTGAGTAGAGGTGAGAGTGCAAAGTTATTTAGTAAAATCATCAATATTTTCAAAAAAATTTTGGTCGGACGTTACTTTTTCACTTGGATATCGTCTTACAAAGATAGCTTTTACGTTTTTGTGCAGGGAACTAAAACAATTGACGAATTTTAAGGTCCTCTCAACGCGTTTGATTGGAACATATAATCAGTACCTGCTGTTATTTATTAATTAAAATATTAAAAAGAAGCTATAGTTTCGACACCTAATTAATTTGTTCTTTGCAGTATTTAAGAATGATATTATAATTCAAAGTGAAAGAAATCAATCATCCTAAAATTGGATTTGTATAAATTGAACACAATTATTATTATTTTGTAACATACTTTATGTAATACGCTTTATTGAAGAATAAACAATCCGAATAATTACAGATATATGTTTGTTTCTCTTATCATTTTAGCAGATGCGTTCATGTACCCTTTTTTCTATTCGATGTACATATATCATAATATCGTTCCTAAGTAGTAAACTCCAATCGTGCGTCGTAGCTGACACACACACACTTTTTTTTTGTTTGTTTGTTTGTCTCGAATAGGCTCTGAAACTACTGCACCGATTTAAAAAAATTTTTCAACATTCGAAAGCTTCACCATCCCTGAGTGACATAATGCTATATTTAGTTTTCTAAAAAAAAATATTTCTTACCAAACCTCCGATAATGTAACCCAAGGTGAAAAAAAAAACCTAAAAACTTCTTATATCGCGAATGCTGCGAAAACTATTGAATATAATAACAAAGTGATGTATTACAATTTTGTAGAACTCATCATTATCTACAAAAAACGTCGTGACATCATACTCTAACTATTATAGTTTTGTGACAATAACCGAATTTTTTTATATTAAAAAAAAAATATTAAAATACTAGGTACTGCTTGAAAAGGCTCTATATTTGTAGCTTGGTATTAATCCTTAACAATATCTAATATATAAAATTGACTGGTCACAATGCTAGTTACCGTACCTACTCCTCCAAAACGGCTTTACCGATTTTCGCCAAATTTTATATGCGTATTCAGTAGGTCTAAGAATCGGCTACTATCTATTTTTCATTTTGCAAAACAACGTTCGCAGGGGTCAGCTAGTTATTATATAAAAATGATGATGCTGCTTGGATAGATGTTGCTTAGTTCCACATTGACGGGCTCTAATAATTCTGGTTGACCAAGACTGATAAGCTCATGTTATAATTAACCTGCTTTTAAGACAAGCATTTTTTTATTGTAAATGTTAAACCTATAATAGATACCTAAAAATAAGAACTCCAAAATTGTAATAACTGACGGTACGTTCACACGGAGACACGATTTGCCGAATCTTATTTTCATCGGATCTGGAAAAACCGAATGTTGTATTCACGGTACGTTCACACGGCGTCGAGTGTTTCTCTGTAACGAATCGGTTTTTTGCAGGATTCGGTTTAGTGGCATAAGTATTTCAATGATGGAGTTCACACATGCATTCGGTTTCAAGACACGACAAAAAAACCGAATCTTGCTGAAGTTGACATCCGATTTTGCGACTACAAACCGATCCGGCGATACTGCAAAATGCAGATCCGAGACAGTAGTATAGGGCATTCAATACATGCGTTCATACGATACACGCAGGGGTAGATTCGGTTTTTTGTCGGATCTTGAAACCGTGCTGCTTGTGTGCTGAAACTGTGCGCGCTCTTGCTAATAGAAGCCGGATGGTGAGTTCACACGAGATCCCGATACGAGGCCGTCGGATACGGCCAAGCAAGATGTGCTGTGTGAATACAACATTCGGTTTTTCCAGATCCGATGAAAATAAGATTCGGCAAATCGTGTCTCCGTGTGAACGTACCGTCACACAGCACATCTTGCTTGGCCGTATCCGACGGTCTCGTATCGGGACCTCGTGTGAACTTACCATCCGGCGGTAGCAAGAGCGCGCACAGTTCCTCAGTTCCACCCCTCCTTCCCAGCTTGTGCGACGCATTCGGTTTCAAAATCCGACAAAAAACCGAATCTACCCCTCGTGTATCGTATGAACGCATGTATTGAATGCCCTATACCACTGCATCGGATCTGCATTTTGCAGTATCGCCGGATCGGTTTGTTGTCGCAAAATCGGATGTCAACTTCAGCAAGATTCGGTTTTTTTGTCGTGTCTTGAAACCGAATGCATGTGTGAACTCCATCATTGAAATACTTATGCCACTAAACCGAATCCTGCAAAAAACCGATTCGTTAGAGAAACACTCGACGCCGTGTGAACGTACCGTAAGGCTGTGTTGTTCTATTCGCTTCTCAACTCAGTATAAAACGTTGAAGCGAACTGTCAAAACAATGTTATTTCCTTGATATTTTTCCATGTAGGCCATGTGCTTATATGGAAATAAACGTTTTGACTTTGACATTCCCGCAGCAGCCATCGGAGACGTCACGTATTAGTAAAACGAAACCATTAAATAGATAAAGCTTTCAGTTTATTAGTAAAACAAATATCACTTTTATTTACAACCGAAGCGATCACAAATCATAATGTAAAACTAACAGTAATCATCACCTAAAACTACTTAACAGATCGAAATATTTACAATAGAATCAACAACTTGTCGGCGGGCGGCGTTTCGCGAAGCCCAGCGACCCGCGGCGGCCGAGACGGGCTACGTCGGGGCGGGCTCGCGGCGTCACGCCGAGCTCAGCGGCTGCGTCACCACGGGCTCGCGGCGTCACGCCGAGCTCAGCGGCTGCGTCACCACGGGCTCGCGGCGTCACGCCGAGCCCAGCGGCTGCGTCACCACGGGCTCGCGGCGTCACGCCGAGCCCAGCGGCTGCGTCACCACGGGCTCGCGGCGTCACGCCGAGCCCAGCGGCTGCGTCACCACGGGCTCGCGGCGCGGGGACGCCTCCTCCCCCGCGGCGGCGCCGCCCTCCGTCTCCGTGAGGCGCAGCGCCACCTCCAGGTCCCGCAGCACCTGCGGACAAGGTCGCTGTAGGGGGCGTAGCAAGGTGGTCAAGGGCCCTGGGGCAAAAATAAAATCAGGGCCCCAACTAAACGATTTGAATTTGAATTAAACTGTAAACTATTGCAAGCATTGAGCAATAATAATATTGTAAGTTTTTTAAATGACATGTATAATATTATAAGCACGAAAGTTTGTAAGAATGTAAGTGAGTTTTTTTTTGCTATTTCACGTAAAATTACCAAATTTCGTGGGAAAACTTATCATTGTGAACAGAGCCCAAAATAATGTTTCATATCGAATGATGATATAGCTGAAAGTCTACTAAAATCCACAACCAGGTACTTATTTTCCGAAGGTGCATACATTTCAGTTAGTTTAAGTGGGCATTATCATAAGGAGATAAATAAAATATTGGTGATGGGGCTGCGGGCCGCCCCGCCTCGCAGCGGGCCGGGCGGGACACAAGCCGGACGCGGGGAGGGAGTCACCTCGGTCTCCTTCTGGTCGAGCAGCAGGAAGCGCGCGTCGAAGGCGGTGAGGTGCGCGAAGGTGAGGTGCAGGTGCGCGTGCAGGCGCAGCAGCACCAGCTCGCGGAAGTGCGCCGCGTACAGGTGCGCCACCACGTGGAACAGCAGCCGCACCACGCGCCGCACCACGCCCTCGAACCCGCACGGGAACTCGTTAGCTGCAACGCGACACGGCTTTCATTAGTCACCGCGACACACACCCCTATTGTTTTTTATTAATAGACGGGTTCATTTCCCGAGGTGTAAAGGCTTTTTTTGGAGTTTACTCCTTAAGAAACGATTTGAGTTATAAGGCCCGGTACGGAAATTTTATGGGGAGTAAAATCAAGTGTTAACAAAAGTTGAGGCGTTACGTAGAAAGAGACAAACATTTATATCTGTAGGATTCAACGTGTAAAAGAATGAGATGGAATACCGTCGAAACGTCTCGTTCGAAATAAGAACTTTAACGCATTTTGATTGGTTGTTTGTTGTGTCTCTGGAATGCGAGTTACCATTTTTGACATTCGAATACGCGTTCGAAAAAGTATTCGTCTAGCATTCACTTAGAATTTCTAAGTGAGTAGAGGTGAGAGTTAATTTATTCAGTAAAATCATCAATATTTACAAAAAAAATTTGGCCGGACGTTTCTTTTTCGATTTCACTTGGATATCGTCTTACAGAGATGCTTTTACGTTTTTGTGCAGGGAACTAAAACAATTGACGAATTTATGGTCCTCTCAACGCGTTTCGTTGGAACATTATAATCCCATCAAAAATAATAATTGTCAAAAAAACCAAGTCGCGCAACTCAGTTGTTCTGCGGTAAGAAGTTGTGAGATCCATGTAATTCCAAGTCTTCAAATTTCGTCTCAAAATTCTTTAATGTTTTATATAAATATATTAAGACTTGGCCATCGCCTGAAAACACTTGTTAATTCAATCGCCTGAAAACACGTGTAAATTCAATTATTTAGTGCGATGGCCAAGTCTCGATATATTTATATAAAACATTAAAGAATTTTAAGACGAAATTTGAAGACTTGGAATTACATGGATCTCACAACTTTTTACCGCAGAATAACAGAGTTGCGCGACTTGTTTTTTTTGACAAGTATTGTTTTTGATGGGATCTCATTTCTTTTTGTATTTTGTAGACAGTTCTACTTTTTTCCTTTTCGGTACCTTCTACTTATTGTATAAATATAATTTTCTTTTTGCCGGTCCAGATTGGATTTATTTATATTTCGCATTGTTATTACTTTAGTACATATTTCGTATATACGTGGCGTTGCGACAGCGCCCTCTATACCGGTATTTTCTAGATTTCTTAGTTTTTCCTTGATTCATACACCAAACACTACTTATATTCCAAATTTGAAGCGTCTAGGTCTGCTAGAAGTGCCTTAGAATTTTGATGATCGGTGAGTCAATGAGTGACAAAATTAAGAAATTTGACCCGTTATAATTCTTAAAATACTGGTTCAAATTTAATGAAATTTTAAAAATATACCGTGTCTTTACAATGCCTGCATGGTTACTGAAAATTGCAGTCTTCTAGTTTTATCCACAACGAAGTTACAGGGGGTCGAACATAGCCTGAATTGCTTCGAGAAAAGGTACGACAGCGCCCTCTATACCGGTTTTTTCTAGATTTTTTAGTTTTTCCATGATTCATACACCAAACACTACTTATATTCCAAATTTGAAGCTTCTAGGTCTGCTAGAAGTGCCTTAGAATTTTGATGATCGGTGAATCAGTCAGTCAGTCAGTCAGTGAGTGACAAAATTACGAAATTTGACTCGTTATAATTCTTAAAATACTGGTTCAAATTGAATGAAATTTGAAATATACCGTGTCTTTACAATCCTGCATGGTTACTGAAAATTTAAGTCTTCTAGTTTTATCCACAACGAAGTTACAGGGGGTCGAAAATAGCCTGAATTGCTTCGAGAAAAGGATGGTACGGCTTTTTTGCTCGACTTGGTGGGGGCACTACCGTGCCCCCAGATAAGTACCTTCTGTTATTTATTAATTAAAATATTAAAAAGAAGCTATAGTTTCGACACCTAATTAATTTGTTCTTTGCAGTATTTACGAATGATATTATAATTCAAAGTGAAAAAAATCAATCATCCTAAAATTGGATTTGTTCAATTTATGAACACAATTATTATTATTTTGTAACTTACTTTATGTAACAAAATAATAATTATTAATTATTATTATTTTGTAACATACTTTATGTAACAAAATAATAATAATTATATTAAATTACGCTTTATTGAAGTAATATAAACAATCCGAATAATAACAGATAAATATTTGTTTCTCTTATCATTTTAGCAGATGCTTTCATGTACCCTTTTTTTCTATTCGATGTACATAATATCATAATATCGTTCGTAAGTAGTAAACTCCAATCGTGCGTCGTAGCTGACACACACACACACTTTTTTTTGTTAAAATTTTAATGCAAATGTTCAAAGTAGTTTTGAATGACTTTGCCGGTCGAAATTAGACTCCATGCGCGGTATGAAAAGTATTTGGTGGTTGTGCTTATAAGCACCGGCGCCGCGGGCGGACCTCGAGCGCGGCGTGTCGGTCCGCCCGCGGCGCCGGTGCGGCGCTCCGGCACTGACCGTATTTAGTGGGAAAGACGGACTCGTCGTTGAGCACCTTCTGCGTGTAGGTCATCACGTAGTCGACGTAGTGCGGCGCGGCGAGGCGCAGCTTCTTGCCGCGCTCGTCGAGCCACGCGTACAGGCGGCCGCCCGGGCCCGCCATGTCCCCGCACGCGGCGCCCGTGCAGAACTCGGACACGGCGCCGTACAGCAGGTTCACGTGCTCGAACAGCGCCAGCGTGTGCGACGCGAGCCACTCGTTGTAGTCCAGCCCGGGCGGCAGCTCCACCAGCGCGCGCATGTCCAGCTCGGGCAGCTTGCGCTCCAGCAGCGCCTCCTGCAGGTACAGCTTGCCGTCGCCCGCCGCCTCGCCGTCGCGCTCCTTGCGCCGCGCCTTCCTGCAACGCGCCGCCGCCACATTAGCATTGACGTCGCGGCAGGTACGATACCTTGTTTGATAAATGGTCTTTCAAACACTAAAATAATGTTTCCTATGGGAGAGGAGTTCTTAAAATTAGCTTTTTTGATTTTTTTGACGACCTCAGTGACTGTCTACGAGGCGCGCACCTTCACCTGAGCCGCAATGTTTACATGTTTTAGAAAACAAAAACTTTTTTTTTTTTTTTTGAGAAGCTACAGCTAAATTATTCCAATTAAACACAGACAATGGTTGGTGGGCCAATTAAAGGTTCTCACGAATAGAAGTTGAGTTACAAGCAAACTGGTGTTGAGCAGAAAGCTGACACGTTGATAGGAATTGTTAAATATTCTACCTACTCTTTAGGAATCACCCGAAGCATGCAATGACTTTTATGTCAATGCAGGCAAAACCCGTAAACTGCTGCATCTGCGAAAGTAAATTTATCTTCTAACTTTTAACATTCGTTCCTTCTGGTTCCCGCTGCGGCATGGCCAGCGCTCCCAGACTAACAACGCACTCGGGCAAGCCGCTCTCCCAACGTCTCCATCTCTCAAACCGCTCGACTATATGTAAAGACTACGAGTTCACGGTGGATGCAGGCCGCTTCCAAATAACTGGAGATGTTTGACGGAGGCATATGTCCAGCATTGGACACCTTACAGCAGAAATGATGATGATGACTCTTTATTTAAGTGTGTAACATATTATGTGTGCTCATTTTCGTTAGGTAAACTTATGGAGAAAAAAAACGGAGTATTTATAAAGTGTTGCGACTCATTTTCCAATATTAACTCTACAGCAGTAGAAAGAACATTATACCGATAATCTACACCCACACATAAACATTATTAGAACGTTAAACAACATAGTTCTAACCTAATGTTAATTTATGTTTTTGTTGTATTTTATTATAATTGTGACAAAATAAATGATACTTATTCTTTATTAACCAAATTTTTACGTTTCCACGCTTGGTAGCGTTTCTCGTGGAATGACCCGTATAAAACTTGTTTTATTTAATAAAACAAGTCTATATTTAAACAAGACTCATCCAGTGGTAAATTATAATTAAGGTAACAATTTGCAATAAAGGAGTAAAGTACCCACATTACTCCTTTATTGCAAAGATTGTAAAATAATCGAAATTAAAAATTTAAAAAGACCCCCGCGTCCAGTACCTTGGCTTCCTTAAAAGTAAAAAGTCAGTGTGTGTCAGGATGGCGTGAGACATGTCTGAATAGTCACAGGTTATGCACCAAATAACTGTACCTAAACTGTACTAAACTGTACCTATATGAAAAAAAACTGTACCTCAAGCAATTAGATAAATAAATTGTGATATGGACACGCCATTCTGTCGTCAGGTTGGCGGGCATAATCGTGCATCTCCCCAACGTGTGGGAACTATGCTCTGGAACATATATCAATAAACTGTACCAAAATTGTACCTCATAAAGCTGCCAACAAAAAAATTGTATTCACATGTGATATCTTTCTTGAGACATTACTATCAGCGTCAGCATCGGGAAACAGTGGTCGCCTATTTACTCGTATTCCAATTAGGAACGTAGGCATTCTTATAAATTAAAATGTTTGTAATTTACTAGAAAATAACGACCATCATTTAAATGAAGTTATATTTCCCAAAATACTGTTCCTTAAACGTTGTTTTTCTAGCATTCTGTGAAAGTAGAAAAACTTGATATTCTTATTAAATTTATTCTCCATTTACTGTTTTATTTTCAGTTTTTATATTCTTTTTCAACACTTTATTCATATAGGTACAAAAAGAAGAGCTTAGCTTCACTCTAGAGTCAACCAGCTAACCTTTATATTCTTGCTAGAATAGCGTGAATCACTATCACCTTTGAACTTAACACGCGCTGCCGTTTTTAGTGAAGCGTTAATACAACTCTAATGAGCACCCATAATTGGTTTTTTCTTCCTCAAGTGGTAATCACTGCTATTAAATTACTTGTGATTGTGTATTATTAACCGATATAGTATAATATTAACTATATCGGTAGTTTCAGAGACTTGTAAGCAATCTTATTATGGGTATTCTTTGTTTTTCCTGATTTCGGAACTCGGCAACTAATGTAGCCTAGTTAAGTGCTAGTACGTGTCACCTCTGATAGACGTACAACCCATTGCATGGATGTATGTCCATGTACAGTTCGCGGCGCTAACTGGTTACCGCTGCAGGTGGCTGTGTGCAGTTAGCGACGCGCACTGTACACCAGCAGAGGGCAGGCGCGCGGCGGGCGGCGCGGCGCGCGCACTCACCAGAGACAGTCCAACATGGCGGCAGCACGAGTGCTGTGCGGCATGAGACGCGACACTCACCTGCAACAACGAAACACACGTCACTACTTTGCATTCTTTATTATTATTAACATTTTAAGGTATATCATACACGAATTTCCAAAAACAAACGAATTTGACGAGAAACGAGACGTTATTATTTTATTTCTCTAGATTTATTATCTAGTGCTTATTTAACACGGCATTATCAGCTGAGTAGTTCCACAGACAGAGGATGCGGCTGCTGCTTTCGTTTCGGCCCATTACAGATATCACTTACGATTAATTTACATGATTTTTAGATTTCTTTACTTAAAATAACAATAGGTAAAAAAGCAAAAGTAACTTCGGCCCAAGCATTGGCCCAAGGGGGATCCAAGCGAAAATCCATTACTCTACTCTACTAAAAACGTACAAAAATGTAACAAAAAGTATATTATTATTACCGATCACTTGTATATAGGTAATCCACAAAAAAATAGATCCTGTGCGTATAGTCGCATCGTAACACACACACACAGCAGAACACGTTCCTATTCACACATTCACCTATACTATAAATAAATAAATATTTCCGGACAATCCACACAACATCTAGCCCCGTGGTAAGCTCTTAGCTTGTGTTGCGGGTACTAGACATCTGATATACTTAATATAATATAATATACATACATATACAGCTAGTTTAAAATTAAAACATTTTTGAATTTAACAGGAAATTAATATTCAGACATTAAAATAAATTCTGCTAGGCATATTTTCCTGCTAAGTAGGTAATTATACAATTTTCAATGTCATCTACATACATACATGGAAAATTTATGATTCAAACAATTTAAAAGCAGTGTTATTGACCTAAGCCTAGACACGTTGTTAGCAATGGTTTGTTAGTTTAACATTATTTATCAAATTCGGCCGGGGCCGGGGTACAGAGACACCTGTAGTTAGTTTATTTGACGTCATTTAACCATCGGATACCTACTTAGACAAGAATATTTTAGTTGGGTGCTACACTATATTAGTTAGTCTATGAAAAATTAAGAATTGCATCATACATAGAGTATGTATAGTAGATTGATAATTTTATATTGATAGTGCCAAATCTGTTTGTTGCACGCCCAGGATGACTGTCAGAGAATGCTTCTAGCATTAAGTCCTTCTCTGTAAGTACATTGTTTTATTGTGCTGAAGGTATGAATAAATATTTATTCCTGTATTGTGTTTTATGAGCATCACGTGATCCTAGTCCACGCGAGGCTGAGGCCCGAGGTGTCTCGGGCGACTCGCATCCCAAAACAATGTGATTTCAAATCGTGTTGTTCACGCGCTGATAGGCAGCCGCGCGCCGCGACCAGCGCCCCCTGCTTGCATTACAAGGAAACAATTCTCTTGTTCATAATAGGAATAAGTATTTCATTATTTCGTTTTACTCGATGGCGCTGGCGGAGCTTGTGTCTCCTCTCAGCTGCGCAGCGCGCTGTCCACCAAACACGGGGGACATACTAAAAACTGGGACAACTCAATGCTATGACGTTAGGTAAACGAATCTCAAACGCTAGTAAAAGATCGAATTAGCATATAGTTAGGATGTGTACAAAAACATGGTGAATGAGCAGCCGCGTCCCAGCGGAGGGCCCGCTGCCGACCCTGCTCCATGGTAATCAACAACTATAACTATATAGGTCATTCAATAAATAAAAATGAATGCATACACCCATGCCAGTCTTCCGTATCACCAAGCGTACGTAGCTACGTAGTGTTGTTTCACTCAAAAACTCTCACGACTGTTATGTGGGCAAATGTCATAAATATTTTTTTTCTTCAGTGTTTAGTATTTATAGTTATTACGTCAATAAAAATAGGTATGTACCTACTTCATCGGTGAAAAATTAAACTTTTTCGCTCTATCTATCTGGAGTTAGGAGACAGTCTGGAGATAGAAAGCGGAGTTTTAGAAGTAGGGACCCGTTTTACCCTTTGGGAGTAAAATAGGACCCTAATAAATAGTATCCACGTACAAATATGTAATAAGATATAAATGAGGCCTGTCTCCCTAACGGATGGTCGGTTTGGCATGCGAGTTATCACACCATATGAATCATCATGATAGTGATTTAAGTGAGTTGTATCTAATCATGATCATTATTATCATGATTTACCTCAAACCCCGAAAACGTGGCACGAGCAAGGCCAGATGAGTGATTATGATTAGTTACTTTACTATAGATAAAATTAGGATTAATGTCGACCTAAATTTGGGCCTAATAATGATAAGCAAAAATGGCATGGAAGAAATAACATTGACGACGTTAGATTACTGAGAATAAATAATACCGGCTTTCTGATTTTTCCTTATTCAATCCAAAAATGATCATTTCCTTAGGTGGTTGATCGGAGCACGGCTTCTTTGGGCTACTGAGGTGAGCCAATGCGTTCCTGATCCCTAAACGAGTAAGACAAATTTGGTTGGGCAAGTTTCGAACCCATACTTAATGACGCTTTCAAACTATTATCGCCTCGCGCCCCACCAACACCTCTGTACTATATGTATGAATTGTCTGATCTGATCCTGAAACCACGGGGCGCTATGGGTCTGACACACATACGGGCACAGCACCGCTCAGCGCGCCGCGCCGCATTGCTCGCGGACAGACCGACCGACGTAGCGCGACACGTGAATGTGTGGCGACATCACTTTCCGAAACTAGGTATAATTTATCTTATCTAAGTTGCAGGTGTATGGTTTGCATAGGTGAGGTGTGCGCTAAGCGAGCAGTCACCTTGAGAATAATGAGACAGTGTTACAAGTGAGGTGAGATCACCTGCAGAAGCAGGAGACGGTGTCGTCCGCGTCGGCGCGGGCGGCGGGCAGCGGCAGCGCGGGCCGGTAGCGGCGGCGCGCCAGCAGGCGGCCCGCCGCGCGCGTCCAGCGGCGCGCGCTCTCCTCCGCCGCGCTCATCGTGCCGGCGGCGCACTGACACTGCGCGCGCTCACCGCCGCGCCGCGCGCGCACCCCGCGCCCCGCACCCCGCGCCCCGCACCCCGCACGCACACGCGCGCGCTGTTATCGCGACTTTGCAATATTCCTATCACAATTATGTATCACATGGATCGGCCGTTGTTTCATCATAATCATTATCAGCGTCCGAAGCGGCCGCGGCCCGCATGTGTCCAACGACAACACTGTGCTGTTTCAGGCCTCATATCTAACGGCCCCGTTTAGATTTAAGTTCTTGTTTTGCATCCAGCCAGCCTTTATGTGTTTATATTTAGTGTTAATATATTTATTTGGAGTTTACTCCATAAGAAACGATTTGAGTTGTAAGGCCCGGTACGGAAATTTTATGAGGAGTAAAATCAAAAGTCAACACGAAAAGTTGAGGCGTTACGTAGAAATAGTATATATATATATATATGTTTGTCTCTTTCTACGTAACGCCTCAACTTTTCGTGTTACACTTGATTTTACTCTTAATTATTTTAATTTGTTACTCAGAGAGCTAAACTCGCAATTTCTTCCTAATACATCTATGTATTTCTGTATGTGATACAGTATTTAATAAAGAAGATAATTTATTTGATTACATTTAATAACTAATAATGTGTTTTTGGAGGATGAGAAGAAACGATTTGAGTTATAAGGCCTGGTATGGAAATTTTATGGGGAGTAAAATCAAGTGTTAACAAAAGTTGAGGCGTTACGTAGAAAGAGACAAACATTTATATCTGTAGGATTCAACGTGTAAAAGAATGAGATGGAATACCGTCGAAACGTCTCGTTCGAAATAAGAACTTTAACGCATTTTGATTGGTTGTTTGTTGTGTCTCTGGAATGCGAGTTACCATTTTTGACATTCGAATACGCGTTCGAAAAAGTATTCGTCTAGCATTCACTTAGAATTTCTCAGTGAGTAGAGGTGAGAGTGCAAAGTTATTCAGTAAAATCAACAATATTTACAAAAAAAATTTTGGCCGGACGTTTCTTTTTCACTTGGATATCGTCTTACAAAGATAGCTTTTACGTTTTTGTGCAGGGAACTAAAACAATTGACGAATTTATGGTCCTCTCAACGCGTTTCGTTGGAACATATAATAAGTACCTTCTGTTATTTATTAATTAAAATATTAAAAAGAAGCTATAGCAGGCCTGGCGCACTCCGCGCTAAAGCGTCAAAACATACCTACGACGTGCTGCGGACAGTTGGCGGATAGCCGTTCAGGGAGTCACGCGTGTGTTATCAATCTTAACGCGCGCGCCTTTCGCAACCTTTTTTTTAGTTTTTATTAAAGGTGTAAAAGGTACCATGGTGACAAAAAAGCATTTGGGTGTTCAAACACTGATAATAGTAAAGATTTATCAGTTTTTGCTATTCCGAAGGATATCGAAAGTTAAGATATTAAGTATTTATATTTTAGATCTAGGTTGATATTTAAGAACCGACCAAATTAAATTTAATTAAGTATTCAATGAGTGATGCGACCGCTATAATATTCACAATGTTATAGGTATTGTTTATTTTTTTATTTTGGCGGAAAAGTTCAAACTCCGTATAAATCGTTATTGTATGTAGACCTCTCAAATGCTAGTAACTACTTTCTAATATTATTTAGTCAGATAAAAATATTCTTGTAATGGCAACCCTGATGTCGACAGAAAAGGTAAGGGTTACGCGATAGAAAGAGAGGAAACTTCTAGGTGAAGGTAACTAGCTTTGTGCGATTTGAATTGAACTTAATTGTGTTGTAGAAAAGGTCGCTATTCCTTTAATTGATTTTTTGGAGTGCGTCTTCTGTACTTATTATGTATTCTGTGGCTATAGTTTCGACACCTAATTAATTTGTTCTTTGCAGTATTTAAGAATGATATTATAATTCAAAGTGAAAGAAATCAATCATCCTAAAATTGGATTTGTATAAATTGAACACAATTATTATTATTTTGTAACATACTTTATTGAAGTAATATAAACAATCCGAATAATTACAGATATATGTTTGTTTCTCTTATCATTTTAGCAGATGCGTTCATGTACCCTTTTTTTCTATTCGATGTACATATATCGAATAAGGCTGACGAACTGAACATTTATTTTAGTGACATTACCTATAAGTTTGATTATTTGTGTATAACTGAACACTTTCTTAACAAAAATAACGTAGATACTTTTAATCTTGACACTTTCAATATGGCATCTTATAATATAAGACTTAATAAAAAACGTGGTGGGACATTAATTTTAGCTAACAATAGTAGAAATGTGGAAGACATTTTATTTTGTAAAAAACTGTACAAGATCAATAATTTTGAAGTCTGTGGAGTAAGGGATGTTGACTATAATCTTAATATCTGCTGTTTGTATAGAGTCCCAGACGTAAACAATTTCAATGACTTTATATCTATATTTGAAAAACTACTGGAACACTTTTTCGACAAAACTTGCATTATCTTTGGAGATTTTAACGTAAATTTGAATCAGGATAGTAAATACAAAGATGAATTTTTGACTCTCATTAGATGTTATAATTTTAGACATATTATTAAGGACAGTACTTTTTTTTAGAAATGACACAGAGTCATGCATTGACAATATTATAACGAACATACCAGAGGCTAATGTAATGAGCTCGAGTGTAGACAGAAACGGTCTTGGAGATGGTCATTGAGGGCTTCTTTGTAGACTGGGAGTGAGCCGCTTATGGGAATCCACAAAGCATGAACACTATATTGCTAACCGTAGAGTGTTCTCTAATGTCAACGCTTTGGCTTTTAGGAAGGGTTTACAGGACACTAATCTGAGCTTATGTAATGTAAATGGGTTCATTGAGACACTTAAGTCCTTATTCCAAACATCTTTTAAGAAAAAAACTTTAAGACTAACTGAATCTAAAGATTGTAAAATAAACTGGGTTTCTAAGGGAATTAGAACTTCCAGTAAAGTGAAGAGGTTCCTTAACACAATTGATAAGTCTTTTAGTCACCAATCTTTTTTGGATTATAGATTAAAGTATTTAAGACAATACAAAAAAATGTTGACATGTGCGAAAAAATTGGCGGTAAGAAGGGAAATTGAAAGAGCCAACAATAAACCAAAATATATTTGGAATGTTATCAACAAGCACAGAAATAAAAATAAAGTAAAAGCGATAGATAAAATGAAATTGAAAGTTAATGACGAAATAATTACTGATGCTCAAATGATAGCAAACATATTTTCAGAGCAGTACGATATTAAACTAGACGAATGTAATAAAAATGACGATGTTAATACTGACTATAATGATGAAAATAAGTGCCGTAATACAGATGTTAATTTTGATTATACTTTAGCTATGACATATTTAAATAATTACACCACTAGAATAAGCACTGACATTGAATTCAACTTGACAAATAGTAATGAAATAAAACTAATAGTAATGAAAATGAAAAACAAGAAATCTTATGGACATGATGAAATTCCTATTAAAAATAACATCGATCTACTGGCGGAACCCCTTTCTAATTTTTATAATAACTGTCTTGCGTTGAATATGTTTCCTGATCAGCTGAAAATAGCCCGTGTTATTCCTGTTCACAAAAAAGGGAAACATAATGATCCAAAAAATTATAGACCCATTTCTTTACTGACAACCTTATCCAAAATTTTTGAAAAACTTATTAAGGATAGGTTGGTCCGTCATCTCAACGTTAACAGTATTCTAAATAAACGTCAGTTTGGATACCAAGTAAACCTTGGAACCTGTGATGCAATTGACGTTCTGGTTAGTGATATCATCACTAATCTTAATCAGAAAAAGAAAGTAGCTGGCCTATTGTTGGATCTATCATCAGCTTTTGATATGATCGACCACAAGTTGCTACTCGCTAAACTAGAACACTACGGTATAAGGGATGCTACCCTATCTCTCATCAAATCGTACTTAAGTAACCGTAAACAGTTGGTAGAGATAAAGTCCATCGTAAATAGGAGAGAGATAATCACTAAGTCTAAAGCGGTAACAATCAGGAGGGGTGTACCCCAAGGCTCTATTTTGGGTCCTATATTCTTCGTAATTTTTCTAAATGACATCATAAACTATGTAACTTCTACTGTAACTGACATTGATTTGATAATTTATGCGGATGACACAAATGCTGTTGTCCCTGCTTATGACATAGAGAATCTTGAAAATAGTTTGCTAAATACCATGGCAGCTTTCAGCGAATGGTTTGAAGCAAACAAACTTAAAGTTAATGTTAAAAAGACTAATGCAATCCTTTTCAAATCGACATCCCGTAGTAAAGATACAATTAATATAGAATTTAATAACGTTAAAGTAGAATTTTCTAGCTGTGTTAAGTTTTTAGGCGTGAATATTGACGAATTCCTCAACTGGAAAGATGAGTTGGCGTCTTTGGAGAATTCTTTGAGTTCTGCATGCTATGCTCTTAGAAGTCTCAGAGACGAATTGACTATAGAACAACTTAAGATGGTTTACTTTGCTCTAGTTGAATCTAAGCTTAGATACAGCATTAAATTCTGGGGAGGGAGCTATAACATTAACAAAGCTTTCATTTTGCAAAAGCGTGCGATTCGAACCATTGTTAGAATAGCCCAGAGAGAATCCTGTAAAGACTTTTTTAGGAAGCTCAATATACTGACTGTACCAAGTCTTTATATCTTGGTTACGTTGATGGATGTTGTTAAGCACCCTCTCAAATATGAAACGAATGACCAAAAATTAGACCGTGTTTCTACAAGGAGGAAAAACTTATGTTGTCCATATCAACCAACTCTAAAGGTCGCAAAACATTGCTCTAGGTACCAAGCGGTTTTATTGTTCAATGCATTACCTGCTGCCATGAAAACAATTGGAAGATCCTATAGTATTTAAAAATAAATTAAAGGAAATTTTGTTGAAAGGGTGTTACTACTCCGTTGATGACTTTTTTTCTGATGACATTATCTTAAACTAATTTTTTATTTATAGTTTGCATAGACATTTTTAATTTTGGATTTAATTTTATTTGTTATTGTTATATAATTTCAGCTTTATTATTTTTTGTTTTTATTTTTATTTTTGATTAATATTGTTTTGTTTTGAGGTTACTTTATTTAATTTTTCTTTTATAAGTGGACTAATTTATTGATTTATTATTATTGTTTATTGACATTTTTGGTATTAGTGTAATTTTCAAATACAATGTAAATATTGTGGAATGAAATAAATTTATGAATTATGAATTATTATCATAATATCGTTCGTAAGTAGTAAACTCCAATCGTGCGTCGTAGCTGACACACACACACACTTTTTTTATTCATATAAACAATACTTATATTTATATTATTTTATAACATACTTTATGTAATACGCTTTATTGAAGTAATATAAATAATCCGAATAATTACAGATATAATGTTTGTTTCTCTTATCATTTTAGCAGATGCGTTAATTTACCCTTTTTTTCTATTCGATATATATCATAATATCGTTCGTAAGTAGTAAACTCCAATCGTGCGTCGTAGCTGACACACACACACTTTTTTTATTTTAAAACGATAACGAAAATGAGAAGATAAATATCAAACTACCCTTCCCCCAGATAATTAATAAGTAATGTAACGTTTAGTACTCGCACTCAATTCGGAAAGCGTCGTCTGTCTATCCTTGGTCCTTGGCTTTGCAACAGACTTAGTAAGGAAATAGACATGGCCACTCTTAAATATAATGATCTCAACAAAACAATAAAAAACTATTTTACGTCTGTTAATTACGATGAATGTGAAAAGATTCTCAGAAAAATTTGTTAAAAATCTAAATTTAAGAGTAACCCCCGATTCCAATGCCTTAGTTTCCTTAAACGTAAAACAACATAATATTATGTAATGTGGACGCGATGCGATTTCATTCGATACCCCACACTAGTATATTTGCAGATTTTCGGTTTTCCTTACCCACTCTCACCCCCATAACTTTGAAACATGTCTAAGAACACTCGCGCCAGACTCACCTTTCATTCAAAAAAAAAAACTAAATTGAAATCGCTCCATACGTTCGGGAGCTATGGTGTCACAAACAGACAGACAAACAGACAGACAGACACACAGACAGACAGACAGACGCGACAAACTTATAACACCCCTCTTTTTTTTTGGTTGGGGGTTAAAAATATTAATAATTCAATCTAATTACTCCTAGAAAGACAAAACAAAACAAGTAGACGCATTGTATACATAAATATATGTGAGTGTGCGTATATGTATACATTGTAATGTAGTGTATAAGTAACCCATAAGATACGGTAAACTTCTGGTGTGTAACTAGCCAACCATAAACAAATAGAAAATAAGATTTTATTAGATAGGTACTTTTAGGTTTTACTGTAAAAATCAGTACCTTTCCTGTTTATGTAATTAATTACTATATTATGCTAGGTATATATGTATGTAACGCCAACTTTGTATAGCTTTATAAATTTATTTTTTTTAAATTACATTTGTATCAACTCATATACATTTAACGATGAGATTCCGAGACAGAAAATCCTTGTGACCCTACTGTACAGGCTTGATAGACCTAGGAACATCGACAAACTGAAGGTACCATCTATCTTTAAATGTTCTAGTTACTAAGTTCACCTTTGTAAAGATGTTGGATACCCAAATAGAATTAAGTTTTAGAAACAATAAATACATTCATTCATTCATTCAATGTTGTTTTCAAAATACAGTCCAAAAAAATATTAAGTATTATTCTAACTAAGTAATTTATTTTTTTATTTTTTATATCACTTTTTGTGAAACTTTTCAATTATAAGAAAAATAACTATTAGTCCGGGAGCCGACTGCAAAAAGCCCTACCTGATAAGAAAAAAAAATGCCTACTCTGTAGGGCTCCTAATAGAGGTAGATTCGATTCGATTTCGATTCAACTGCTCTTTGTCGGCCTCTGCGAAACCTAGCACTTTTTACGCAAATTCCATCCTAGAAAGCATCATCGTAAAATTGAACAAAATTTAAATGGTAGGATGCTTTTGACCTTTGCTGCTAAATGCTTTGTGAAGGCGACTGTTCAGCTGCACTATTCATTAATTCGCTTGTAAATAATAATGGTATCAATCTATTAATTTAATGACAAAACTAAGTGTTATTCAAGTGCTTTATTATCTAATTATAAAAGAAAATGAGATATCTTTAAATTAGATATTTTTTATTTTGAGTAAATATTAAACTCATCACTCTATTAACGTTCCCACTGCTGGGACACAGGAACTTCTCTCTTGACGAGAGAGATTAGGCCTAAATTCCCCACTCTGGCCAAGTGCGCGTTTGTGAATGTTACATGTCCTTCAAACTCTTTTAAAGGTCTCAGAACATGCCGGTTTCCTCACGATGTTTGCCTTCACCGTTAAAGCACGTGTTTAAAGCGCACATAAATTTCTCAAGAAGAAAAATCCAGTGGTGTGTGGCGGGGTTTGAACCCCCGACCTTCGGGATTAAAGTTGAGTGTCCTGTTCTCCCACTTAGCCAACACGGCTGATACGCATATTTTGTTAAATATAGAGAATCCAAAACAATCAGATTCTGTATCATACACAGCCTCTATGGAACATTCTGGAATGGATTTGATTTAGAGTTGTTAAGGTATATTAATGTTATTGGAACCCTGAGAGATATTTAAGTAAATTGTAATAATATAGTAGGAAGAGCATTTTAAACAGGGCATAAAACTAGATACAATTATGATATACCTATAACACAATGTTCTAGGAATAAAACTTAAATTGGGTACAGCTATATGCTAAAATATGTATGTGTAATAAAGATTATGAATAATGCTATTAGTTATAAGCACAACTTACATTAGATATATATTAAAATAAATGTTATAAATTCTATAAACAATAGTTGAATAATGATAATTTCAAAGATACCTTTTTCAACATAAATGTTTGTTATAAGTTAATCCTAAGTTAATTTTGTATTGTCCCAGTGGGGCTGATGTCTGGGAATATTATGAATGACCTTTATGTAACCAAATGAAACCACAAATGATCAACTTTATAAATCTTCTGTAAGTGTGTTAGTCATTGAACCCCTCCTTAACGGCTGGACCAATTTTGATGAAGTTTTTTGTGTGTGTTTAAGTGGGTTCGAGAATGGTTTAGATTCACAATAATATTGTGGATCAAACCATATTATGATCAACTAGGTGCGAAGCGGGGGCGGACCGCTAGTGATTATTTATAATTTAATTTAATTGTTATTAAGTAGGTTGGTTTCAAACATGATTGTTCTTAAATCTTGGCTTTACAACTCATAATGTAAAAGTTCTGGTCATGTGACAGGACCATCTAGATATATCCCCAATGTTGATGGTATGCTTGTTACACTAAACTAGGCCAGTCTATGGCACTAATTGCTCAATGTTAGTAGGCAATGACATCTTATTTAATTTTGTATTTTAAACATAATTATTAAGTAAACATTAAAATTAATTACTTATATATTAACATTTTATTATTTATTAAATTTTATGTTGGGCAGGTTGGGGCCTGGCTAGGCAGGGGGATAATGCACAAAACACTCCCAGGCGAGATGTCAGTGCAGATCTCAGTTCCCCCACTTAGAATTAGAATTATGTATTAATTTATTTTGTTTTTTTTTAATATTTGCAATATTATTTTTATGTAAATTGGTATTGACTTACTTAATTACAATGTATTATTATTGTGTTTTGTTAAAACTTAGATTAGTACTGTAGTAGTTAAAAAATAATTAAAATAAGGCCTTTTAACTTGTAATTTTAAATAAAGTATTGGATAATTAATGGATAATCTTGAAATGGGTAGTTCATGACCATGTTCACTAATCTACACCAACGAGTACCAAAGTTGTATATCTATCCAAAAATTTTAAAAGGATAATGTTACTTACTAAAGTAAATAAATTTAAGTAGGTCAATAACTAACAATACAACATTATTTTTTCTAGGTCCTAAATAGCTGTTTCTTTTGGGATAGCCAAGAATCTGACCACCGCAGGCTGCTGGGAGTAAAGTACCGCACACACACACACCACAGAACCGATCCTCAGTTGTCCTGCCAATAATCATAGGCAGTTACGGGATAAACCTATCTTTAGTGTTGTATTTTTAAAACAGACAGTAATCCAGTACCTCCAGTTGTCACACCATGGCATACAAAAACAAAGGTGTTGGTAAACTCACCGAAGACTCCAGTGCCCATACCCATCCCATATGATTACATTTAATAAATGAATGAAGCATATCGTTATCTTAGAGCCCAAGTTAGACGTAGGTAGAAAGCAAATGATGAACCAGCGTTAGGTAAGCGGCGATAGAATGAGGTGAGACATGACAATATAACGGAGGTAAACCAGTGCGTACAGCGCAGCGGCGGGGCACTCACCCCATGAACCAGTCGACGGTGTCTCGCAGGTACTCCGGGAGTCGCTCCAGCTTGACGGATTTGCCTCGTCTTGATTCACAACAGAAAATACCGAAAAGCGCACTGACTCCGCAACCTGAACCTCAGTAGCGCATCGCACTCGCAACCATCACGTCACTACACTCCCTGTTCGCGACTCGCGGCCACACACTAAACTGTGTAACTGTACTAAGTCTTCGAGTACTATGGTAACTGGACCGTGTCGGGGTGGGTGGTCACAACAAAACTCTACCAGAATACGTTCTCACTGAAATAGTCCAAGCAGCTGAGCAGAATTCATTCGCCATGTTGCGCAAAATGCGCAGCGCAGCGCACAGCAGTCATTCAATACCACAGAATAATAATCTGTCAATCCTCATCGAGCAAACTAAATAGAACGAGAAGCGATCGCTGTGAAATCAAAATGTTATTCTTATTTCCATTATTTTCATTTATCTTATATTTATTCTTTTGAACCCGTCAAAAGGCGAGGCGCGCCACAGTGCCACTTACAAGAATATGCGCGCGTGAGCAAATTGCTCAAAGGACTATAAAATGTTGATATTTTAAACGTTTTTTTTTCGTAGGCTAACCATACCAAATATATTAATAAAAGAAGGTTTAGTTAGCCAGAAAATAATATTTTTGGAGTTTACTCCTTAAGAAACGATTTGAGTTATAAGGCCCGGTACGGAAATTTTATGAGGAGTAAAATAAAATCAAAAGTGTTACACGAAAAGTTGAGGCGTTACGTAGAAAGAGACAAACATATATATATCTGTAGGATTGAACGTGTAAAAGAATGAGATGGAAACATTAGGTACACAGCGTATCTCATTCTCGGGGTCCTTGCGCGATTCTTCGTAGTCTCACTGTATTTTATTTTTATTATTTTGTAACATACGTTATGTTATACGCTTTATTGAAGTAATATAAATAATCCGAATAATTACAGATTATACGTTTGTTTCTCTTATAATTTTAGCAGATGCGTTCATTTACCCTTTTTTTCTATTCGATATAAGTTTATATCATAATTTTATCGTTCCTAAGGAGTAAACTCCAATCGTGCGTCGTCGTAGGTGACACACACTTTTTTTTTAGTTAAAACGAGCTGACCCGGCAAAAGTTGTTTTTTCATTTCAATTTGGGCCAATCCCAACCCCACTCCTACTCCTACCCCTACTCCTAGAGCACTTCTGCACCTTTCTCCCACTCCCGCTCACTCCTACTCCCACTACCACCTCACCCCTACACCCCTACTCTTACAGCTACTCCTTCACCTACACCCACTCTCTCTCCCACTTCTGCTCCCTTGGACATTTTTTAAATTGGTAATTTTAAATCCTGAACGTATTTAAATATGTTTTGAGAATGTCGAAGCATATATTTTTCTTTTCACGGAGTCTTGAACACAACCTTTTTTTTAATATTATATTTAAAGTTAATAATTATAACCGTGCTCGAATCGCAGTCGCACACGCAAACAAAATCAAAAGATTATTGTTTTATTTTTGTTGATGTTTGTCAGTTCAGTTCAGTTCTTATTATTGGCATCGCGCAGATGTTTGTCAAATGTGACAGCACAGTACTGTTTTGACAGCCTTGACAGATACATAAACCATGTTGATTCAATCACAATCAGTTTAATTAATCGAACTTGATCGAATCCTAAATCTAATCTATTTATTTTCGTTTTCTTTACCCTTTCTTCCGTCGTCGCTAAATAGAACATATATTTATATTTATTCAATTAACCGTCGTAATGGTAAAATAAACATTTTCGTCAGTCCATAGCGATACATAGATCATCTATGTATTATAATAAATAACCTTCGCATCGCACTTCACTCACAAGACCAGCGTCTAATCTTGTGCTGATAAAATGAATCTACAATCATCGGAACGGCTCGCGTGAGTCCACTACTGCGATGTACGAGGGTGCGTGCGGCGCCGCCGCGAGCGGGCAGTGCGGCGCGCCCCAGCGCGAGGCGGGCGAGGACGGCGGCCGAGAGCCCGCGCCGCCGCCCGTCGTAGGGGACTACAGCGGGTTCGACATCGTGAAGGCGACCCAGTACGGGGCCATCGCGCGTGTCAAGGAGCTGGTGGACGCCGGCTGGGACGTGAACCGGCCCGACGGCGAGACGGTGACGCTGCTGCACTGGGCGGCGATCAACAACCGTCGCGAGATCATCGAGTTCCTGCTGGAGCGGGGCGCGCTGGTGGACTGCGTGGGCGGCGAGCTGCGCTCCACGCCGCTGCACTGGGCGGTGCGCCAGGGTCACCTGGAGGCGGCCGTGGCGCTGCTGCGCGCCGGCGCCGAGCCCGCGCTGCGCGACGCGGAAGGCTGTGCGGCGCTGCACCTGGCGGCGCAGTTCGGGCACACCGCCGTGTGCGCGTACCTGGTGGCGCGCGGCGCGGCCGTGGACGCGGGCGACGCGGGCGGCATGACGCCGCTCATGTGGGCGTGCTGGAAGGTGTCGGCCGTGGACCCGGCGCGGCTGCTGCTCTCGCTGGGCGCCAGCACGCGGCCCGCGGACTCGGCGCACGGCAACACGGCGCTGCACTGGGCAGTGCTCGCGCGCAACGCCACCGCCATATCCACGCTCGTGCTCTATGTACTGTATCCCTGCTGTACTATATGTTGATTTGTGTGATGCATATGTGTTACACACTCATCTAACCACCGATCACTCTTTCCTTTCCAGGGTGAGGCTGAC
This sequence comes from Gymnoscelis rufifasciata, assembly GCA_929108375.1. NCBI lineage: Eukaryota > Metazoa > Arthropoda > Insecta > Lepidoptera > Geometridae > Gymnoscelis > Gymnoscelis rufifasciata. Next base: position 37,406 of record OV815302.1, on the reverse strand, counting down.
TTGGAGGTGTGCAACTTACGAGGTGTTACTCCTCTTCAGATGTTGCAAAATGGTTCAGAGTCATTGTGGATGGGAGCCAAAATATCAGATAAAATTAAGGAGCGTACACTGTCACAAAGTAAAAGAAATATATTCAGAAGGTTAACTTATGATAAGGTTAGTGTTATCATATTTAATCATAGATATTCAAAATATTATGAACTGATTTATTAATTATTATAATTTTAGTAAAGGCATCATTTATCTCATATCCTGACATTGACATATCAATGTCACAAAATCATTAATATTATTTCCGAGAGTCTGTTGTAGCTATTGGCTGTCACAACTTTCTAAGGTACCCCTGATTCCAATGCCTTAATTTCCTTATAAGTAAAACACCATAATATTTAGTAGTTAGGGCACACAATGCTCTGTCATTTGATACCCCACTCGAGTATATTTGCAGATTTTCGGTTTTCCTTCCACACTCTCACCCCCATAACTTTTGAACGGCTCAACCGATTTTCATGAAACATGTCTAAGAACACCCCGGCTAGACTCACCTTTCATACAAAAAAAACTAAATTGAAATCGCTCCATCCGATCGGGAGCTATGATGCCACAGACAGACAGACACGTCAAACTTATAACACCCCTCTTTTTTGGTAGGGGGTTAAAAACTGATTTTTGTGCACGAATGTTCGCCCAGCAAAACTTAGAAAAGAAAATAAATATAATAGCTGTATTTTAAATATGCAAAAAGATAGCTTAAATACTAGCATAACCTTTAAAGCCAAATTTGTGGTTCTAAAGATTTTAGAGAAATTAAGTTTTTTGCTGGGCTATATCTATATCTGCTATATCTCAGAAACGGCTGAACGCACAGTCATAATTTTTTGTACCTACAGATACGGTATATATGCGCCGTAATTTTCATTAACATGAGTAGCATGGGTCAAGAGCTGTTATTGTATTTCCTAGAAAACGGAAAAATGCTCTGGCTCTCGAATGAAGAAGACCAAGGACTTCGCGTTAGTGCCCACTGGTACCCATTATATATTCACACGATCCTGTAAAGTTTCGCCGGCCTATAACATAATAATAGACGGGTTATTAACGATTTTGTCTTGTTTTTTGAGGTTATCTTGAGTGAAATTACTTAGGATGCCAAAACAATGGTTTCCTGTGAACTGGCTTATTACATGCTTATACAATAATTGGCGCCCAATTTTAAGAATACGTATGCAAAAAAACATCTTTGTATACCCAATACTTAAGACAATAATGATAGAAAACCATTCGAAATATTTTCATATTTAATTTTAATACAGATATCATAAGTAAATCATAAAGAAATTAACTTGCGAAAAATAGGAAAATGGCGGAAAATTTCTCTCACTTTATTGTCAAAATATTTTTTTTTTCATAATTTTTGTTGCCAGGCATGTGTTTTTCTAATTAGAATTTAGTAGAATAATTATTGACAGAGACATCTGACATTGACACTAGCAACTTGTCTTATTAGAAAATAAAGAAAATCCGAAATAAAAAAACCAAAAACTCGTGTGGCACTCTAGTACCATGGACGTTAGTCGGCATAAAGTTTTGTGGCACTACAGTACCACTGGACGTTCAAGTGGATAAATAACTCTGGAGGCACAAATTTAAAATTTTGGGCACATTTACACGACATAGGGCGCTAATTATCTGCATCATTCGATTCTTGAAAAGACGATACTTTTGCTGGGCGAACGCACACTACTCAATTGATTTTTTTTTGTGTTACTTTTATTTGCATCAATGCACAATCTACATATAAGCAGGTGTGCAGTCTTATTATTTTATTATATTTCCCATCTGACTGAGCTGATGTCCAGTTCTTCATGTAATTCCTCGATTTCCTAAAACTAAAAAAATAAGTGCGTCCGAAATATTTCTTAATATACGTTTTGTGCTATGAATATTAGCAGCATTTGATTTGCACATAGAGCACCAGAGTTAGTTGAATTCCTTACGTCCACTTAGAGGGTAAGGTGTGTGTGGTTCCAGAAGCTGCGATGGTGGAGCGTGGTGGTGATGCCGTTCCTGGCGTTCTACCTGACGGGCATGGCGCTGGAGGCGGCGGCGCCGTACGCGCTCAAGGCGCTGCTGCTGCTGGCGCTGTACGGCGCGCTGCACGCCGCCGCCGCCGCGCTGCTCACCGACGACCTGCGCAACGTCTTCCCGCTCAGCGTCTATCTCGCCACCAAGGTAACCTCTGCTGACGTTCTACCTGACGGGCATGGCGCTGGAGGCGGCGGCGCCGTACGCGCTCAAGGCGCTGCTGCTGCTGGCGCTGTACGGCGCGCTGCACGCCGCCGCCGCCGCGCTGCTCACCGACGACCTGCGCAACGTCTTCCCGCTCAGCGTCTATCTCGCCACCAAGGTAACCTCTGCTGACGTTCTACCTGACGGGCATGGCGCTGGAGGCGGCGGCGCCGTACGCGCTCAAGGCGCTGCTGCTGCTGGCGCTGTACGGCGCGCTGCACGCCGCCGCCGCCGCGCTGCTCACCGACGACCTGCGCAACGTCTTCCCGCTCAGCGTCTATCTCGCCACCAAGGTAACCTCTGCTGACGTTCTACCTGACGGGCATGGCGCTGGAGGCGGCGGCGCCGTACGCGCTCAAGGCGCTGCTGCTGCTGGCGCTGTACGGCGCGCTGCACGCCGCCGCCGCCGCGCTGCTCACCGACGACCTGCGCAACGTCTTCCCGCTCAGCGTCTATCTCGCCACCAAGGTAACCTCTGCTGACGTTTTGTTTTTTTTTATTTGGTTATGGCATAACTCTCGCTAATTAAATATATGCCTTTGAAAGATACTCTTAAATGTATCCTTTGCAGCTCGGTGCCGGGCAAAGCGAGTTTGTCTCGTTTAATGTTTATACATTGCGAAAATCACCATTGTCGCAGGTGTGGTTCTACATCACGTGGGCGGTGTTCATCGCCGGCGCGGTGCCGTGGACGGCGACGGCGCTGTTCGCGGCGTGCTCGGCGGCGCTGTGGCGCACGTTCCTGGCCTCGTGGCGCTCCGACCCCGGCGTCATCCGCGCCTCGCGCCAGGACAAGCTGCGCACCATCCGCGACCTGTCCGAGGCGGGCGGCGCCGCGGCCTTCGAGCCCGCGCGCTTCTGCAGCGCCTGCCTCGTGCGCCGCCCGCTGCGCTCCAAGCACTGCGCCGTCTGCAACCGCTGCGTGGCGCGCTTCGACCACCACTGCCCCTGGGTCGGCAACTGCATCGGCGAGCGCAACCACCGCTCCTTCGTGGGCTTCCTCGCGAGCCTGCTCGTGATGTGCGCCTGGATGGTGTGGGGCTGCGTGCGCTACTGGGCGGCCGCCTGCGGGCCGGACCCCTGGGCCTGGGCCGGCTGCAGCGCGTGGGTCGGCTGGGTGTGCCTCAACGCCGCCTTCCACCTGTTCTGGGTGGGCGTGCTGACGTGCTGCCAGCTGTACCTGCTGCTGTGCCTCGGCATGACGACCAACGAGCAGCTGAACCGCGGCCGCTACCGGCACTTCCAGGCGCGCGGCGGCCGCTCGCCGTTCTCGCGCGGCCCGCTGCGCAACGCGGCCGACTTCTTCCAGTGCGGGCTGTGCGGCCTGCTGCCGTCCGCGCCGTCCGCACAGCCCGCCGACCCGGAGGCGGCGCTGCGCCACGTCTGAGCGCGTCCGCCTTCCTACCGCGCCCCTCATGTTATTGCCTTAAATACTCTCGCTGGTTAACCAGGTATTTTACGAACAGAACTGATTATAATATTGTGAATAATTATATTTGTTGTAAGAACGCGCAGCCCTGATGGTCAGTCGAGTTGCGCTGCGCTGCCCGCGGAAGATGTACCTAACGATTATTTTTCTATAACGATTGCCTTAGTTAACTTGAACGAATACCTCCTGAGTGAGATCGGCCCGTGAGCAATATAAAGGTGGTGAGCCCCATCTACCGAGTGGGTAGACCTGAGGGTGCCGGCCCCCTGAACAAACGTAGCCGGTGACAGAGCGGCCCCCCCCCCCCCCCCCCCCCCCCGGCCGCGCCCCGCCTGCTGCTTGTCCGACACGAACACGCTTACTCACTAGAGCGAGAGACTTATGTCATCATATTCATTCATTTATTCCATTTGTTTATAATGTCTCCGTTTGCTAAGAAACTTCATATAATTAAAAAAGTTAAGTAATATCCAAAATTGTTAAAACCTAATCTTTCTAGTAATTATGAAAAGTAATTCATTTAATTTGTTAATAAACTATTATTTTAAAATAGTTTATTAACAAATAGAGGTCGGGTTGTCGGGAGACGCGCGCTGCCCCGCGCCTGTCGCCGGCCGGGCCCGCGCGCCTTCCGCTGCAGTATTAATAACCCAGTTACCTTTATTAACTTGTACTAAGGGAATATCTCACAATGTCTTGTTAAAGTCCCAAGTAGCTAATCAACGTTTATGTAGGGCGCTGTTTAGCTCAGTTGCACAATAGTCTGGGTGAGACAGCATGCTCTTTAAGTATTGATGAGCTACTTATAACTTTACTTGGACATGGTGAGAGAGGTGCTTAAATGTAAATGTTAAAGCTTTATACACTAGCAATAAGTAAGCCAGGAGTAAGAGAGAGAGAGAGAGAGAGAGAGTGTATAATGCGGAGGCGATGTGCTCCACATCGATATAATAGACTATTCCTGCAGACTTGAGAGCAGCAGCCCGCCCCGCGCCGGGCTCCGGCTGCGCGGAGCTCGTTCGAGCATCGTGCGTGCGTGCAGATGTGGATGTGGGGCGCGCCAGATATCATGTTTCGTTGCCGTGGCTTTATCTTTATCGGTATACATTAAAAGGAAATAGAAATTGTGTCTTTGAATGCGCTTGCGCTCGTAATACGATAGTACAAATACGTGAATATGTATAGAATAATGTATAGGCGTGGAATGGGAGCGCCGGGCGCGGCCCCGCGACAGCCCGCTCGCGCGCGCGCTGTGTGTAGAGTCTGTAGCCGAACGAGCCGCCAGTGGTGTGAACTGATCATATCTATTCCCCTGTTTTGTATTTTTAATGTAAGTAAATTTAATTACATACCAAATTGCATTTTAAGTAAGTTGATATTTAATTTTAAAACTCTAAAGTTAATAAACGATTAATTGACATTGTCTTGTTTTTATAATTGTGCTTCGAAGCTTGGTTTCCTCCCCTCGTACTCATAATATTGTACCGGCTTGAGAGGTTTAAAGAACGTTTGATGAACATCGACATTAAGCAAGTAAGTGCTTGTCTGGCTAGTGAAGCTCATCAGGCCCCTATTTCGCCACGGCGACAGGTGCGACAATTGTCATAAAATTAGACATATGTAGAGTTGTAGATTTCACCACGCTGACAGGCGCGACAATTGTCAAAAAAGAATTGTCACGGCTTAGCAAAGGCAAAAATGTAACAAATAATAAAGTTACTGGGTAAATTATGGTATACAGGTTGGATTTTTGAGACCGGACTATAAGGGTCAATGCATTACCCGTGATAGTCAATAGGAAAAAGTGTAAGGAGATCCATATTTTAAACAATTCTGCACTGTATTTACACATTTTGAAAAAAAGTTACATTCAGCTGGATACATGCTCAAGTGCTAAACTAGCAAAAATATTACTTCTATCCCAATCGATCCTATTTCATGTACCTAGTCATCAAAAGACTATGGGGCCATCAAATTTTTTAAGTGATGTGATGACATATCGCCAAAAACTTTTTACATTTGTGCGGAAAATTATTGAATCCTAAGTTTTGCTCTTGAGGATAAATAATAATTAAATTAATCATCAAACCTCAATTATAAGTGCTAACGAGATAAATTAATAATTGGTATGGTATATAACTAAAAATGGTGGACTTTTTGAGTAATTGACCAAACCATTAATTTATTTATTTACATACCGAACACACCGACGAATTCACGAACACAAAAGTTGACTCGCTTTTGTATTGAGCATGCTTCATTCTTTCTCAGAACCGATAAAATTTAAATACAATCAGAATCATATTTTCATTTATATAGCGAAAATGTCCAGTTATGTCGGTCAACAACCGCTTGAAAACACGTGTTAATTCAATCGCCTGAAAACACGTGTAAATTCAATTATTTAGTGCGATGGCCAAGTCTCAATATATTTATATAAAACATTAAAGAAGTTTTAATATTGATATGCGTCACTATAAATAAAAAAAAAAAAAAAAAAAATTGCCTTTATTGCTGTTTCTTTCTTACAATAATACTTATAAGTATACTAAATGCCTACTTAAATACTAAAACTAACAAATCTTATTTAATTATTTCTAACATATGCTAGAATGATCGGCAACTGGTAACAGCTTGTCTATTGACAAAGGCCTCCTCTAAAGATTTCCACGCATTTCTGTCTCTAGCTAGACGAATCCATAGTGGACCAGCTGTTTTCTTGAGGTCATCTTTCCATCTTTTGTTTTGTCTGCCTCTACTTCTTTTTCCATCTCTTGGGTACCATTCTGTTACTAACTTAGTCCATTTTTCTTTATTTTCTCTCAACATATGTCCCGTCCAACGCCACTTAAGTTGTTTGTAGACTGTACTTGCATTTTTAAATTTAGTTTTATTCTTAATTACTTGTAACTTTACTCTATCTCTTCTTTTTTTACTTAAAACACTCCTTTCTATTGAATTTTGGCAGACCTTTAACTTATTTTCTTGTTGCTCTGTTAGCGCCCATGTCTGGCACCCATATAGCAAGCAAGGCAAAATACAAATTTCATACACTTTCTTTTTTCCTGTCATCGGCATATCTTTATTCTTCATTATCTCCTTAAGGGACCAAAATTTTCTCCAAGTATTATTGATTCTTCGTTCTATTTCTTTATCCATACAATCTTCTGCTGAAATAAGTTGGCCCAGATAAATATATTCATTTACATATTCTATTTGTTCGTTATTTATTGCAATTAATTCATTGGTTTCTATGCATTGAGAATTCGTCATAATTTTGGTTTTAGATAGATTCATTGTCAGTCCGGCTTTCTCGCTTTCGTCGGATAGTTGCTGCAGCATTATTTGCAGATTTCTTGGATCTTCTGAAAACAAAATCAAATCATCCGCAAAACGTAGATGGTTTAAATTTTGTCCATTTATGTTGAGACCATTGGTAGTCCAGTTAAGATTTCTGAATATTATCTCAAGCACGGCCGACAATACTTTAGGTGATATAGGATCCCCTGGGCGTACACCTCTCTGTATAGGACCATACTTTCCAGTTTAACTTGTGCTGTACTCGATGTGTATACATTTTTTATTATTCGTATGTATTTTGCTTCGACCCCTTGTCTCTCCAGAGCGTCCCATATGTACCCGTGTTCCAATGTATCGAACGCTTTGTTGAAGTCTACAAACCCAACATAAAATGTTTTATTATATTCTCTATATTTAGAGTTATATGTAGGATTTGTCTGAGAGTATGTATGTGATCTATGGTAGAGAATCTGCTTCGAAAACCAGCTTGTTCCTTTGGTTGGTTTTCATCTAGTGTATTAGTGATTCTGCTTAGTATGATTTTTGAGAATATTTTATAAATATTGGACATTAAACTGATTGGTCTGTAGTTTCCTATGTCGCCTTTGTCTCCCTTCTTATGCAGAAGTATGATTGTCGATTTCGTCCAATCTTCCGGTACGGTTTCTGTTTCGAGGATTTCATTAAACAAATTTGTAAGTTGTGGCGCTATCACTGGTAGTGTAGTCTTTAGTAACTCATTCGTGATTAGATCTGATCCAGGTGCCTTATCTAGTTTTTGAGATTCTATTGATTTTATTATTTCTTCCTTTAAAATCGGTTTGATGTTCTCGTTATTTACTGAATTGTATTCCTCTATTACATGTTCTCCTTTTCGACTTTGGTATAATTCTTTGTAGTATTCTGTTGCAATTCCAACTATTTCTGATCGATTGCTGGCGTCACTATAAGATGCTGTTAATTATTACGTAACAACTTCATGCTTCGAGTACGGAGATTCCAGACACAATTGATTTTCAATTGTTATGGACCACGTTCGTGGTCTTAGAGACTGGACGTTTTAAGACCGAAAGTCGCTTAAGTAGAGACTGAATAAATTAAAAACCGACTTAGAATTACATGGATCTCACAACTTTTTACCGCAGAACAACTGAGTTGCGCGACTTATACAAAGTTAATCCATTATACAAAGTTATAAAATAACTTTGTATAATGGATTAATTATAAATTCTGTACGTTATTAATAGTTATCCTTACAGCTCGGCCATCCTGCTGGAGCGTGTCCCTACGCGAATAAGATCTTAATTGTATATACAAATTTTTTTTTTTTTTTGGAGTTTACTCCTTAAGAAACGATTTGAGTTATAAGGCCCGGTATGGAAATTTTATGGGGAGTAAAATCAAGTGTTAACAAAAGTTGAGGCGTTACGTAGAAAGAGACAAACATATATATCTGTAGGATTCAACGTGTAAAAGAATGAGAGGGAATACCGTCGAAACGTCACGTTCGAAATAAGAACTTTAACGCATTTTGATTGGTTGTTTGTTGTGTCTCTGGAATGCGAGTTACCATTTTTGACATTCGAATACGCGTTCGAAAAAGTATTCGTCTAGCATTCACTTAGAATTTCTCAGTGAGTAGAGGTGAGAGTGCAAAGTTATTCAGTAAAATCATCAATATTTACAAAAAAATTTTGGCCGGACGTTTCTTTTTCACTTGGATATCGTCTTACAAAGATAGCTTTTACGTTTTTGTGCAGGAAACTAAAACAATTGAAGAATTTATGGTCCTCTCAACGCGTTTCGTTGGAACATATAATAAGTACCTTCTGTTATTTATTAATTAAAATATTAAAAAGAAGCTATAGTTTCGACACCTAATTAATTTGTTCTTTGCAGTATTTAAGAATGATTATAATTCAAAGTGAAAGAAATCAATCATCCTACAATTGGATTTGTATAAATTAAACACAATTATTATTATTTTGTAACATACTTTATGTAATACGCTTTATTGAAGTAATATAAACAATCCGAATAATTACAGATATATGTTTGTTTCTCTTATCATTTTAGCAGATGCGTTCATGTGCCCTTTTTTTCTATTCGATGTACATATATCATAATATCGTTCGCAAGTAGTAAACTCCAATCGTGCGTCGTAGCTGACACACACACACACTTTTTTTTTATCATATTTTAATTCACGTAAAACAATGACAATGATTTCATAATTTAACTTAACTGGCATGCACTACTTCTACCATGTTAATCTAAATAGATAATTATACAGTGTCATTAAAACATGATCACAAAAATATATTATTGATCGCTGCTAGAATTCCCTGACTCTGGATTGCTATCGAATTCTTTATTGAAGACAAGCCATAGTTTTAGTTTATCTATAGCAACGATATTTTCTTAACGACGTTTTCCGCTTTTGCGAGTTATAGGAGTGTCTTCTATTATGTATCGGTCATTTGGAAGTACTTTAAGAACACGATAGGGTCCATGATATTTTTTTACTAGTTTCTTAGACTTTCCGTCATGTTGAGCTTCTCTCCTGACACATACCAAATCCCCTACTGAGTGAGTTTGGTTAGTTTTTCGTTTAGAGTCGAAACAATTCTTCTCTTTGGTTTGCTGGTCACGAATGCGTTGTCCGGCTTCGGAACGAATATTATTAGTATTAGTTTTGTCTAATGAGTCATTGATGACATCACTAAGGATATTTTCTGTCCTACCCTTTATTCTAAAACCAAACAAAAGTTCTGATGGACTTTTGCCCGTTGTTTTGTGTATCGTGGTATTTAAACCTATTTGTACATCGATCAAATGATCGTCCCATTTATTATCATCTTCACCGTGGCATTTGGTAGAAAGGGAACTTAAAATCGTTCTATTAAATCGTTCTACTTGGCCGTTTGCTCTAGGGGTTGCTACAGCATTTAAAATATGACGTATTCCAAATATTTTTGTGAAGTCACTGAACGGTTTGATTGTAAAAGATGTACCCTGATCAGTTATTAAACGATTTGGAGTACCAAAACATTTGATGTGATCGCAGAGTATTTTTATGGATGAACTGGTTTTCGTGTCCCTCACAGCAGCAATGTTGATAAATTTTGTAAACCCATCTTCGATAACTAGAAGATAGCTGTTTCCTTTAGAGCTCCGGACAAATGGCCCCAGGTGATCAGCATGGATCGTATGGAATGGAATTTCAATTTTAGGTATAGGATGTAGTTCCCCCTGCTGTTTACCTGTGACGCCTTTGTGATGAGTACATTCTAAACATGCTTGAACATATTTCTTGACAAACCTATTCATTTTATGGAACCAAAGAGTTTGTTTGATACGAGCTAACGTCTTCTCGTAGCCAAAGTGACCGATGTCATCATGATTCATTTTTGTAACCTGCCATCGAGCTCCCTTTGGCACAACCCAGCGCAAGGTACCTTCGTTTTCATCATCTATAAACCTTACCGTTTTTAAGTTTATAGTGCTTTAAAACGTCTGCGGCTTTTTCGGTTTGCGGGTCACTTAAAAGCTGTTTTATCTGTGTGATCTCATCATCACTTGCCTGGACAGTTGTTATCCAATCTTCTTCACCTAAGACGAGTACATCTAGTACATGTTCATCAATATTAGCAGGACTTACTGGGTTTCGGCTTAGCGCATCCGCATCCATCATTCGCGATCCCGCCCGATATTCGATCTCGCAATAGAACTCTTGCAACTAAATCCACCATCGGGCTATTCGTGGTACCAGATCTCGTTTGGACAGGGTCGTTCGGAGTGCATTGCAGTCTGTCATTATCTTAAAATGAGTGCCAAGAAGATAGACACGAAATCTAGTTAACGATGCAACAACTGCTAAGGTCTCTAGGTCGAATGAGTGCATCTTTTCTTCAGCAGGGGTAGTCTTTCGGCTAAAATAAGCGACTGGTTTCAGGTGACCTTCATCACACTTTTGTAACAGAATGCCTGCTAAGCATGCTTACTAGCATCTGTATGCAACTGTGTTTCACGCTTCGGGTCATAAAGGGAGAGAATGGGCCTGGAGACGAGAGCCGACTTAAAGGATTCGAAAGCCTTACTTTGGTCAGCACCCCATTCCCACTTTCTGTCTTTTGTTAAGAGGTCGGAAAGCGGTTTTGCTAAAAGTGCAAATCCTTGAATAAATCGCCTGAAGAAGCTGGCTAAGCCATAGAATTGCCGAATTTCATGGACATTCTTAGGTGTCGGGAATTTAGCTACTGCTTCAATTTTCCAAAGGTGAGTCTGGCGCGAGTTTTCTAAGACATTTTTCATGAAAATCTGTTGAGCTGTTTTAAAGTTAAAGGTTAGGTTAGGTTTTTTTTTTTTTTTTTTTTTTTTATTATAATAAATCTGTTAAGGGTCCGGCGCTAATGGGATACACCTCGCCCTCAACCTCGCCCTCAACTATATTTTACAATGGGTAATAATTTTTTGAAGATTAGATATCAAAAATAAAATTTATTATGTTTACTGCTATTCGTCCAGCCGGTGCTGTTTGTACTAGTTAAGTGTCCAAACTGCACCGGCTGCACGCATCTGCAGTACAAAGTTACATATGATATGTTTTAAATCCATGGGTCAATTCGAGCAGTCTGTACAGATTGCGTGTATTGATTATGTTGTTTATTGCTAGCTGAACAGACTGCACGATTTTACATAAATGGGGTTGCTTAAATAATAAATAAGAGTGAATAGTTAGTACAGTAGGTTAGGTTAGGTTAGGTTAGGATTTCAATTTAGTTTTTTTTGTATGAAAGGTGAGTCTGGCGCGAGTTTTCTAAGACATTTTTCATGAAAATCTGTTGAGCTGTTTTAAAGTTAAAGGTTAGGTTAGGTTTTTTTTTTTTTTTTTTTTTTATTATAATAAATCTGTTAAGGGTCCGGCGCTAATGGGATACACCTCGCCCTTAAACTATATTTTACAATGGGTAATAATTTTTTGAAGATTAGATATCAAAAATAAAATTTATTATGTTTACTGCTATTCGTCCAGCCGGTGCTGTTTGTACTAGTTAAGTGTCCAAACTGCACCGGCTGCACGCATCTGCAGTACAAAGTTACATATGATATGTTTTAAATCCATGGGTCAATTCGAGCAGTCTGTACAGATTGCGTGTATTGATTATGTTGTTTATTGCTAGCTGAACAGACTGCACGATTTTACATAAATGGGGTTGCTTAAATAATAAATAAGAGTGAATAGTTAGTACAGTAGGTTAGGTTAGACTAGGTTAGGTTAGGTTAGGTTAGGATTTCAATTTAGTTTTTTTTTGTATGAAAGGTGAGTCTGGCGCGAGTTTTCTAAGACATTTTTCATGAAAATCTGTTGAGCTGTTTTAAAGTTAAAGGTTAGGTTAGGTTTTTTTTTTTTTTTTTATTATAATAAATCTGTTTAGGTTCCGGCGCTAATGGGATACACCTCGCCCTCAACTATATTTTACAATGGGTAATAATTTTTTGAAGATTAGATATCAAAAATAAAATTTATTATGTTTACTGCTATTCGTCCAGCCGGTGCTGTTTGTACTAGTTAAGTGTCCAAACTGCACCGGCTGCACGCATCTGCAGTACAAAGTTACATTTGATATGTTTTAAATCCATGGGTCAATTCGAGCAGTCTGTACAGATTGCGTGTATTGATTATACAAAAAAAACTAAATTGAAATCCTAACCTAACCTAACCTAACCTAGTCTAACCTAACCTACTGTACTAACTATTCACTCTTATTTATTATTTAAGCAACCCCATTTATGTAAAATCGTGCAGTCTGTTCAGCTAGCAATAAACAACATAATCAATACACGCAATCTGTACAGACTGCTGAATTGACCCATGGATTTAAAACATATCATTTGTAACTTTGTACTGCAGATGCGTGCAGCCGGTGCAGTTTGGACACTTAACTAGTACAAACAGCACCGGCTGGACGAATAGCAGTAAACATAATAAATTTTATTTTTGGTATCTAATCTTCAAAAAATTATTACCCATTGTAAAATATAGTTGACGGCGAGGTGTATCCCATTAGCTCCGGACCCTTAACAGATTTATTATAATAAAAAAAAAAAAAAAAAAAACCTAACCTAACCTTTAACTTTAAAACAGCTCAACAGATTTTCATGAAAAATGTCTTAGAAAACTCGCGCCAGACTCACCTTTCATACAAAAAAAACTAAATTGAAATCCTAACCTAACCTAACCTAACCTAGTCTAACCTAACCTACTGTACTAACTATTCACTCTTATTTATTATTTAAACCCCATTTATGTAAAATCGTGCATACTGTTCAGCTAGCAATAAACAACATAATCAATACACGCAATCTGTACAGACTGCTCGAATTGACCCATGGATTTAAAACATATCATATGTAACTTTGTACTGCAGATGCGTGCAGCCGGTGCAGTTTGGACACTTAACTAGTACAAACAGCACCGGCTGGACGAATAGCAGTAAACATAATAAATTTTATTTTTGATATCTAATCTTCAAAAAATTATTACCCATTGTAAAATATAGTTGAGGGCGAGGTGTATCCCATTAGCGCCGGACCCTTAACAGATTTATAATAATAAAAAAAAAAAAAAAAAAAAAAACCTAACCTAACCTTTAACTTTAAAACAGCTCAACAGATTTTCATGAAAAATGTCTTAGAAAACTCGCGCCAGACTCACCTTTCATACAAAAAAACTAAATTGAAATCCTAACCTAACCTAACCTTACCTTACCTAACTTAACCTAACCTAGTCTAACCTAACCTACTGTACTAACTATTCACTCTTATTTATAATTTAAACCCCATTTATGTAAAATCGTGCAGTCTGTTCAGCTAGCAATAAACAACATAATCAATACACGCAATCTGTACAGACTGCTCGAATTGACCCATGGATTTAAAACATATCATATGTAACTTTGTACTGCAGATGCGTGCAGCCGGTGCAGTTTGGACACTTAACTAGTACAAACAGCACCGGCTGGACGAATAGCAGTAAACATAATAAATTTTATTTTTGATATCTAATCTTCAAAAAATTATTACCCATTGTAAAATATAGTTGAGGGCGAGGTGTATCCCATTAGCGCCGGACCCTTAACAGATTCATTTTAATAAAAAAAAAAAAAAAAAACCTAACTTAACCTAACCTAACCTTTAACTTTAAAACAGCTCAACAGATTTTCATGAAAAATGTCTAAGAAAACTCGCGCCAGACTCACCTTTCATACAAAAAAAACTAAATTGAAATCCTAACCTAACCTAACCTAACCTAGTCTAACCTAACCTACTGTACTAACTATTCACTCTTATTTATTATTTAAACCCCATTTATGTAAAATCGTGCAGTCTGTTCAGCTAGCAATAAACAACATAATCAATACACGCAATCTGTACAGACTGCTCGAATTGACCCATGGATTTAAAACATATCATATGTAACTTTGTACTGCAGATGCGTGCAGCCGGTGCAGTTTGGACACTTAACTAGTACAAACAGCACCGGCTGGACGAATAGCAGTAAACATAATAAATTTTATTTTTGGTATCTAATCTTCAAAAAATTATTACCCATTGTAAAATATAGTTGACGGCGAGGTGTATCCCATTAGCTCCGGACCCTTAACAGATTTATTATAATAAAAAAAAAAAAAAAAAAAACCTAACCTAACCTTTAACTTTAAAACAGCTCAACAGATTTTCATGAAAAATGTCTTAGAAAACTCGCGCCAGACTCACCTTTCATACAAAAAAAACTAAATTGAAATCCTAACCTAACCTAACCTAACCTACTGTACTAACTATTCACTCTTATTTATTATTTAAGCAACCCCATGTATGTAAAATCGTGCAGTCTGTTCAGCTAGCAATAAACAACATAATCAATACACGCAATCTGTACAGACTGCTCGAATTGACCCATGGATTTAAAACATATCATATGTAACTTTGTACTGCAGATGCGTGCAGCCGGTGCAGTTTGGACACTTAACTAGTACAAACAGCACCGGCTGGACGAATAGCAGTAAACATAATAAATTTTATTTTTGATATCTAATCTTCAAAAAATTATTACCCATTGTAAAATATAGTTGAGGGCGAGGTGTATCCCATTAGCGCCGGAACCTTAACAGATTTATTATAATAAAAAAAAAAAAAAAAAAAACCTAACCTAACCTTTAACTTTAAAACAGCTCAACAGATTTTCATGAAAAATGTCTTAGAAAACTCGCGCCAGACTCACCTTTCATACAAAAAAAACTAAATTGAAATCCTAACCTAACCTAACCTAACCTAGTCTAACCTAACCTACTGTACTAACTATTCACTCTTATTTATTATTTAAACCCCATTTATGTAAAATCGTGCAGTCTGTTCAGCTAGCAATAAACAACATAATCAATACACGCAATCTGTACAGACTGCTCGAATTGACCCATGGATTTAAAACATATCATATGTAACTTTGTACTGCAGATGCGTGCAGCCGGTGCAGTTTGGACACTTAACTAGTACAAACAGCACCGGCTGGACGAATAGCAGTAAACATAATAAATTTTATTTTTAATATCAAATCTTCAAAAAATTATTACCCATTGTAAAATATAGTTGAGGGCGAGGTGTATCCCATTAGCGCCGGACCCTTAACAGATTTATTATAATAAAAAAAAAAAAAAAAAAAACCTAACCTAACCTTTAACTTTAAAACAGCTCAACAGATTTTCATGAAAAATGTCTTAGAAAACTCGCGCCAGACTCACCTTTCATACAAAAAAAACTAAATTGAAATCCTAACCTAACCTAACCTAACCTACTGTACTAACTATTCACTCTTATTTATTATTTAAGCAACCCCATGTATGTAAAATCGTGCAGTCTGTTCAGCTAGCAATAAACAACATAATCAATACACGCAATCTGTACAGACTGCTCGAATTGACCCATGGATTTAAAACATATCATATGTAACTTTGTACTGCAGATGCGTGCAGCCGGTGCAGTTTGGACACTTAACTAGTACAAACAGCACCGGCTGGACGAATAGCAGTAAACATAATAAATTTTATTTTTGATATCTAATCTTCAAAAAATTATTACCCATTGTAAAATATAGTTGAGGGCGAGGTGTATCCCATTAGCGCCGGAACCTTAACAGATTTATTATAATAAAAAAAAAAAAAAAAAAAACCTAACCTAACCTTTAACTTTAAAACAGCTCAACAGATTTTCATGAAAAATGTCTTAGAAAACTCGCGCCAGACTCACCTTTCATACAAAAAAAACTAAATTGAAATCCTAACCTAACCTAGTCTAACCTAACCTACTGTACTAACTATTCACTCTTATTTATTATTTAAACCCCATTTATGTAAAATCGTGCAGTCTGTTCAGCTAGCAATAAACAACATAATCAATACACGCAATCTGTACAGAATGCTCGAATTTACCCATGGATTTATAACATATCATATGTAACTTTGTACTGCAGATGCGTGCAGCCGGTGCAGTTTAGACACTTAACTAGTACAAACAGCACCGGCTGGACGAATAGCAGTAAACATAATAAATTTTATTTTTGATATCTAATCTTCAAAAAATTATTACCCATTGTAAAATATAGTTGAGGGCGAGGTGTATCCCATTAGCGCCGGACCCTTAACAGATTTATTATAATAAAAAAAAAAAAAAAAAAAACCTAATTTAACCTAACCTAACCTTTAACTTTAAAACAGCTCAAAAGATTTTCATGAAAAATGTCTTAGAAAACTCGCGCCAGACTCACCTTTCATACAAAAAAAAAAGGTGTGTGTGCGAGTCACACACGATAGAAGTGAAACTTCAGTAAATCGATGAAAGAATAAGAAGAATATAAAAAAAGTGTGTGTGTGTTAGCTACGACGCACGATTGGAGTCTACTACTTACGAACTATAATTATGATATATATCGAATAGAAAAAAAGGGTAAATGAACGCATCTGCTAAAATGATAAGAGAAACAAACATAATATCTGTAATTATTCGGATTATTTATTTATATTTACTTCAATAAAGCGTATTACATAAAGTATGTTACAAAATAATATAAATAAAATACAGCAATACCTCTTTGCGCGATACTTCGTAGTTGAGACCACGAAGTATCGCGCAAAGAAATTTAAATAAAGCATTGTATTTGTATCTCTTACCATTTCCGTTTCATCTTTTTGCATCCGGTTTGAAATCACTACGATTCTATAGAAGTTTCACTTCAAAAACTAAATTGAAATCCTAACCTAACCTAACCTAACCTAGTCTAACCTAACCTACTGTACTAACTTTTCACTCTTATTTATTATTTGAGCAACCCCATTTATGTAAAATCGTGCAATCTGTTCAGCTAGCAATAAACAACATAATCAATACACGCAATCTGTACAGACTGCTCGAATTTACCCATGGATTTAAAACATATCATATGTTACTTTGTACTGCAGATGCGTGCAGCCGGTGCAGTTTGGACACTTAACTAGTACAAACAGCACCGGCTGGACGAATAGCAGTAAACATAATAAATTTTATTTTTGATATCTAATCTTCAAAAAATTATTACCCATTGTAAAATATAGTTGAGGGCGAGGTGTATCCCATTAGCGCCGGACCCTTAACAGATTCATTTTAATAAAAAAAAAAAAAAAAACCTAACTTAACCTAACCTAACCTTTAACTTTAAAACAGCTCAACAGATTTTCATGAAAAATGTCTAAGAAAACTCGCGCCAGACTCACCTTTCATACAAAAAAAACTAAATTGAAATCCTAACTTAACCTAACCTAACCTAGTCTAACCTAACCTACTGTACTAACTATTCACTCTTATTTATTATTTAAGCAACCCCATTTATGTAAAATCGAGCAGTCTGTTCAGCTAGCAATAAACAACATAATCAATACACGCAATCTGTACAGACTGCTCGAATTGACCCATGGATTTAAAACATATCATATGTAACTTTGTACTGCAGATGCGTGCAGCCGGTGCAGTTTGGACACTTAACTAGTACAAACAGCACCGGCTGGACGAATAGCAGTAAACATAATAAATTTTATTTTTGATATCTAATCTTCAAAAAATTATTACCCATTGTAAAATATAGTTGAGGGCGAGGTGTATCCCATTAGCGCCGGAAACTTAACAGATTTATTTTAATAAAAAAAAAAAAAAAAAAAAAACCTAACCTAACCTTTAACTTTAAAACAGCTCAAAAGATTTTCATGAAAAATGTCTTAGAAAACTCGCGCCAGACTCACCTTTCATACAAAAAAAACTAAATTGAAATCCTAACCTAACCTAACCTAACCTAGTCTAACCTAACCTACTGTACTAACTTTTCACTCTTATTTATTATTTGAGCAACCCCATTTATGTAAAATCGTGCAATCTGTTCAGCTAGCAATAAACAACATAATCAATACACGCAATCTGTACAGACTGCTCGAATTTACCCATGGATTTAAAACATATCATATGTTACTTTGTACTGCAGATGCGTGCAGCCGGTGCAGTTTGGACACTTAACTAGTACAAACAGCAGTAAACATAATAAATTTTATTTTTGATATCTAATCTTCAAAAAATTATTACCCATTGTAAAATATAGTTGAGGGCGAGGTGTATCCCATTAGCGCCGGACCCTTAACAGATTCATTTTAATAAAAAAAAAAAAAAAAACCTAACTTAACCTAACCTAACCTTTAACTTTAAAACAGCTCAACAGATTTTCATGAAAAATGTCTAAGAAAACTCGCGCCAGACTCACCTTTCATACAAAAAAAACTAAATTGAAATCCTAACCTAACCTAACCTAACCTAGTCTAACCTAACCTACTGTACTAACTATTCACTCTTATTTATTATTTAAGCAACCCCATTTATGTAAAATCGTGCAGTCTGTTCAGCTAGCAATAAACAACATAATCAATACACGCAATCTGTACAGACTGCTCGAATTGACCCATGGATTTAAAACATATCATATGTAACTTTGTACTGCAGATGCGTGCAGCCGGTGCAGTTTGGACACTTAACTAGTACAAACAGCACCGGCTGGACGAATAGCAGTAAACATAATAAATTTTATTTTTGATATCTAATCTTCAAAAAATTATTACCCATTGTAAAATATAGTTGAGGGCGAGGTGTATCCCATTAGCGCCGGACCCTTAACAGATTTATAATAATAAAAAAAAAAAGAAAAAAACCTAACTTAACCTAACCTTTAACTTTAAAACAGCTCAACAGATTTTTATGAAAAATGTCTAAGAAAACTCGCGCCAGACTCACCTTTCATACAAAAAAAACTAAATTGAAATCCTAACCTAACCTAACCTAACCTAGTCTAACCTAACCTACTGTACTAACTATTCACTCTTATTTATTATTTAAGCAACCCCATTTATGTAAAATCGTGCAGTCTGTTCAGCTAGCAATAAACAACATAATCAATACACGCAATCTGTACAGACTGCTCGAATTGACCCATGGATTTAAAACATATCATATGTAACTTTGTACTGCAGATGCGTGCAGCCGGTGCAGTTTGGACACTTAACTAGTACAAACAGCACCGGCTGGACGAATAGCAGTAAACATAATAAATTTTATTTTTGATATCTAATCTTCAAAAAATTATTACCCATTGTAAAATATAGTTGAGGGCGAGGTGTATCCCATTAGCGCCGGACCCTTAACAGATTTATAATAATAAAAAAAAAAAAAAAAACCTAACTTAACCTAACCTTTAACTTTAAAACAGCTCAACAGATTTTCATAAAAAATGTCTAAGAAAACTCGCGCCAGACTCACCTTTCATACAAAAAAAACTAAATTGAAATCCTAACCTAACCTAACCTAACCTAGTCTAACCTAACCTACTGTACTAACTATTCACTCTTATTTATTATTTAAGCAACCCCATTTATGTAAAATCGTGCAGTCTGTTCAGCTAGCAATAAACAACATAATCAATACACGCAATCTGTACAGACTGCTCGAATTGACCCATGGATTTAAAACATATCATATGTAACTTTGTACTGCAGATGCGTGCAGCCGGTGCAGTTTGGACACTTAACTAGTACAAACAGCACCGGCTGGACGAATAGCAGTAAACATAATAAATTTTATTTTTGATATCTAATCTTCAAAAAATTATTACCCATTGTAAAATATAGTTGAGGGCGAGGTGTATCCCATTAGCGCCGGAACCTTAACAGATTTATTATAATAAAAAAAAAAAAAAAAAAAAACCTAACCTAACCTTTAACTTTAAAACAGCTCAACAGATTTTCATGAAAAATGTCTTAGAAAACTCGCGCCAGACTCACCTTTAATACAAAAAAAACTTAATTGAAATCCTAACCTAACCTAACCTAGTCTAACCTAACCTACTGTACTAACTATTCACTCTTATTTATTATTTAAGCAACCCCATTTATGTAAAATCGTGCAGTCTGTTCAGCTAGCAATAAACAACATAATCAATACACGCAATCTGTACAGACTGCTCGAATTTACCCATGGATTTAAAACATATCATATGTAACTTTGTACTGCAGATGCGTGCAGCCGGTGCAGTTTGGACACTTAACTAGTACAAACAGCACCGGCTGGACGAATAGCAGTAAACATATTAAATTTTATTTTTGATATCTAATCTTCAAAAGTTATTACCCATTGTAAAATATAGTTGAGGGCGAGGTGTATCCCATTAGCGCCGGAACCTTAACAGATTTATTATAATAAAAAAAAAAAAAAAAAAAACCTAACCTAACCTTTAACTTTAAAACAGCTCAACAGATTTTCATGAAAAATGTCTTAGAAAACTCGCGCCAGACTCACCTTTCATACAAAAAAAACTAAATTGAAATCCTAACCTAACCTAACCTAACCTAGTCTAACCTAACCTACTGTACTAACTATTCACTCTTATTTATTATTTAAACCCCATTTATGTAAAATCGTGCAGTCTGTTCAGCTAGCAATAAACAACATAATCAATACACGCAATCTGTACAGACTGCTCGAATTGACCCATGGATTTAAAACATATCATATGTAACTTTGTACTGCAGATGCGTGCAGCCGGTGCAGTTTGGACACTTAACTAGTACAAACAGCACCGGCTGGACGAATAGCAGTAAACATAATAAATTTTATTTTTAATATCAAATCTTCAAAAAATTATTACCCATTGTAAAATATAGTTGAGGGCGAGGTGTATCCCATTAGCGCCGGACCCTTAACAGATTTATAATAATAAAAAAAAAAAGAAAAAAACCTAACTTAACCTAACCTTTAACTTTAAAACAGCTCAACAGATTTTCATGAAAAATGTCTAAGAAAACTCGCGCCAGACTCACCTTTCATACAAAAAAAACTAAATTGAAATCCTAACCTAACCTAACCTAACCTAGTCTAACCTAACCTACTGTACTAACTATTCACTCTTATTTATTATTTAAGCAACCCCATTTATGTAAAATCGTGCAGTCTGTTCAGCTAGCAATAAACAACATAATCAATACACGCAATCTGTACAGACTGCTCGAATTGACCCATGGATTTAAAACATATCATATGTAACTTTGTACTGCAGATGCGTGCAGCCGGTGCAGTTTGGACACTTAACTAGTACAAACAGCACCGGCTGGACGAATAGCAGTAAACATAATAAATTTTATTTTTGATATCTAATCTTCAAAAAATTATTACCCATTGTAAAATATAGTTGAGGGCGAGGTGTATCCCATTAGCGCCGGACCCTTAACAGATTTATAATAATAAAAAAAAAAAAAAAAACCTAACTTAACCTAACCTTTAACTTTAAAACAGCTCAACAGATTTTCATAAAAAATGTCTAAGAAAACTCGCGCCAGACTCACCTTTCATACAAAAAAAACTAAATTGAAATCCTAACCTAACCTAACCTAACCTAGTCTAACCTAACCTACTGTACTAACTATTCACTCTTATTTATTATTTAAGCAACCCCATTTATGTAAAATCGTGCAGTCTGTTCAGCTAGCAATAAACAACATAATCAATACACGCAATCTGTACAGACTGCTCGAATTGACCCATGGATTTAAAACATATCATATGTAACTTTGTACTGCAGATGCGTGCAGCCGGTGCAGTTTGGACACTTAACTAGTACAAACAGCACCGGCTGGACGAATAGCAGTAAACATAATAAATTTTATTTTTGATATCTAATCTTCAAAAAATTATTACCCATTGTAAAATATAGTTGAGGGCGAGGTGTATCCCATTAGCGCCGGAACCTTAACAGATTTATTATAATAAAAAAAAAAAAAAAAAAAAAACCTAACCTAACCTTTAACTTTAAAACAGCTCAACAGATTTTCATGAAAAATGTCTTAGAAAACTCGCGCCAGACTCACCTTTAATACAAAAAAAACTTAATTGAAATCCTAACCTAACCTAACCTAACCTAGTCTAACCTAACCTACTGTACTAACTATTCACTCTTATTTATTATTTAAGCAACCCCATTTATGTAAAATCGTGCAGTCTGTTCAGCTAGCAATAAACAACATAATCAATACACGCAATCTGTACAGACTGCTCGATTTTACCCATGGATTTAAAACATATCATATGTAACTTTGTACTGCAGATGCGTGCAGCCGGTGCAGTTTGGACACTTAACTAGTACAAACAGCACCGGCTGGACGAATAGCAGTAAACATATTAAATTTTATTTTTGATATCTAATCTTCAAAAGTTATTACCCATTGTAAAATATAGTTGAGGGCGAGGTGTATCCCATTAGCGCCGGAACCTTAACAGATTTATTATAATAAAAAAAAAAAAAAAAAAAACCTAACCTAACCTTTAACTTTAAAACAGCTCAACAGATTTTCATGAAAAATGTCTTAGAAAACTCGCGCCAGACTCACCTTTCATACAAAAAAAACTAAATTGAAATCCTAACCTAACCTAACCTAACCTAGTCTAACCTAACCTACTGTACTAACTATTCACTCTTATTTATTATTTAAACCCCATTTATGTAAAATCGTGCAGTCTGTTCAGCTAGCAATAAACAACATAATCAATACACGCAATCTGTACAGACTGCTCGAATTGACCCATGGATTTAAAACATATCATATGTAACTTTGTACTGCAGATGCGTGCAGCCGGTGCAGTTTGGACACTTAACTAGTACAAACAGCACCGGCTGGACGAATAGCAGTAAACATAATAAATTTTATTTTTAATATCAAATCTTCAAAAAATTATTACCCATTGTAAAATATAGTTGAGGGCGAGGTGTATCCCATTAGCGCCGGACCCTTAACAGATTTATTATAATAAAAAAAAAAAAAAAAAAAAACCTAACCTAACCTTTAACTTTAAAACAGCTCAACAGATTTTCATGAAAAATGTCTTAGAAAACTCGCGCCAGACTCACCTTTCATACAAAAAAAACTAAATTGAAATCCTAACCTAACCTAACCTAACCTACTGTACTAACTATTCACTCTTATTTATTATTTAAGCAACCCCATGTATGTAAAATCGTGCAGTCTGTTCAGCTAGCAATAAACAACATAATCAATACACGCAATCTGTACAGACTGCTCGAATTGACCCATGGATTTAAAACATATCATATGTAACTTTGTACTGCAGATGCGTGCAGCCGGTGCTGTTTGGACACTTAACTAGTACAAACAGCACCGGCTGGACGAATAGCAGTAAACATAATAAATTTTATTTTTGATATCTAATCTTCAAAAAATTATTACCCATTGTAAAATATAGTTGAGGGCGAGGTGTATCCCATTAGCGCCGGAACCTTAACAGATTTATTATAATAAAAAAAAAAAAAAAAAAAACCTAACCTAACCTTTAACTTTAAAACAGCTCAACAGATTTTCATGAAAAATGTCTTAGAAAACTCGCGCCAGACTCACCTTTCATACAAAAAAAACTAAATTGAAATCCTAACCTAACCTAGTCTAACCTAACCTACTGTACTAACTATTCACTCTTATTTATTATTTAAACCCCATTTATGTAAAATCGTGCAGTCTGTTCAGCTAGCAATAAACAACATAATCAATACACGCAATCTGTACAGAATGCTCGAATTTACCCATGGATTTATAACATATCATATGTAACTTTGTACTGCAGATGCGTGCAGCCGGTGCAGTTTAGACACTTAACTAGTACAAACAGCACCGGCTGGACGAATAGCAGTAAACATAATAAATTTTATTTTTGATATCTAATCTTCAAAAAATTATTACCCATTGTAAAATATAGTTGAGGGCGAGGTGTATCCCATTAGCGCCGGACCCTTAACAGATTTATTATAATAAAAAAAAAAAAAAAAAAAACCTAATTTAACCTAACCTAACCTTTAACTTTAAAACAGCTCAAAAGATTTTCATGAAAAATGTCTTAGAAAACTCGCGCCAGACTCACCTTTCATACAAAAAAAACTAAATTGAAATCCTAACCTAACCTAACCTAACCTAGTCTAACCTAACCTACTGTACTAACTTTTCACTCTTATTTATTATTTGAGCAACCCCATTTATGTAAAATCGTGCAATCTGTTCAGCTAGCAATAAACAACATAATCAATACACGCAATCTGTACAGACTGCTCGAATTTACCCATGGATTTAAAACATATCATATGTTACTTTGTACTGCAGATGCGTGCAGCCGGTGCAGTTTGGACACTTAACTAGTACAAACAGCACCGGCTGGACGAATAGCAGTAAACATAATAAATTTTATTTTTGATATCTAATCTTCAAAAAATTATTACCCATTGTAAAATATAGTTGAGGGCGAGGTGTATCCCATTAGCGCCGGACCCTTAACAGATTCATTTTAATAAAAAAAAAAAAAAAAACCTAACTTAACCTAACCTAACCTTTAACTTTAAAACAGCTCAACAGATTTTCATGAAAAATGTCTAAGAAAACTCGCGCCAGACTCACCTTTCATACAAAAAAAACTAAATTGAAATCCTAACTTAACCTAACCTAACCTAGTCTAACCTAACCTACTGTACTAACTATTCACTCTTATTTATTATTTAAGCAACCCCATTTATGTAAAATCGAGCAGTCTGTTCAGCTAGCAATAAACAACATAATCAATACACGCAATCTGTACAGACTGCTCGAATTGACCCATGGATTTAAAACATATCATATGTAACTTTGTACTGCAGATGCGTGCAGCCGGTGCAGTTTGGACACTTAACTAGTACAAACAGCACCGGCTGGACGAATAGCAGTAAACATAATAAATTTTATTTTTGATATCTAATCTTCAAAAAATTATTACCCATTGTAAAATATAGTTGAGGGCGAGGTGTATCCCATTAGCGCCGGAAACTTAACAGATTTATTTTAATAAAAAAAAAAAAAAAAAAAAAACCTAACCTAACCTTTAACTTTAAAACAGCTCAAAAGATTTTCATGAAAAATGTCTTAGAAAACTCGCGCCAGACTCACCTTTCATACAAAAAAAACTAAATTGAAATCCTAACCTAACCTAACCTAACCTAGTCTAACCTAACCTACTGTACTAACTTTTCACTCTTATTTATTATTTGAGCAACCCCATTTATGTAAAATCGTGCAATCTGTTCAGCTAGCAATAAACAACATAATCAATACACGCAATCTGTACAGACTGCTCGAATTTACCCATGGATTTAAAACATATCATATGTTACTTTGTACTGCAGATGCGTGCAGCCGGTGCAGTTTGGACACTTAACTAGTACAAACAGCAGTAAACATAATAAATTTTATTTTTGATATCTAATCTTCAAAAAATTATTACCCATTGTAAAATATAGTTGAGGGCGAGGTGTATCCCATTAGCGCCGGACCCTTAACAGATTAATTTTAATAAAAAAAAAAAAAAAAACCTAACTTAACCTAACCTAACCTTTAACTTTAAAACAGCTCAACAGATTTTCATGAAAAATGTCTAAGAAAACTCGCGCCAGACTCACCTTTCATACAAAAAAAACTAAATTGAAATCCTAACCTAACCTAACCTAACCTAGTCTAACCTAACCTACTGTACTAACTATTCACTCTTATTTATTATTTAAGCAACCCCATTTATGTAAAATCGTGCAGTCTGTTCAGCTAGCAATAAACAACATAATCAATACACGCAATCTGTACAGACTGCTCGAATTGACCCATGGATTTAAAACATATCATATGTAACTTTGTACTGCAGATGCGTGCAGCTGGTGCAGTTTGGACACTTAACTAGTACAAACAGCACCGGCTGGACGAATAGCAGTAAACATAATAAATTTTATTTTTGATATCTAATCTTCAAAAAATTATTACCCATTGTAAAATATAGTTGAGGGCGAGGTGTATCCCATTAGCGCCGGACCCTTAACAGATTTATAATAATAAAAAAAAAAAGAAAAAAACCTAACTTAACCTAACCTTTAACTTTAAAACAGCTCAACAGATTTTCATGAAAAATGTCTAAGAAAACTCGCGCCAGACTCACCTTTCATACAAAAAAAACTAAATTGAAATCCTAACCTAACCTAACCTAACCTAGTCTAACCTAACCTACTGTACTAACTATTCACTCTTATTTATTATTTAAGCAACCCCATTTATGTAAAATCGTGCAGTCTGTTCAGCTAGCAATAAACAACATAATCAATACACGCAATCTGTACAGACTGCTCGAATTGACCCATGGATTTAAAACATATCATATGTAACTTTGTACTGCAGATGCGTGCAGCCGGTGCAGTTTGGACACTTAACTAGTACAAACAGCACCGGCTGGACGAATAGCAGTAAACATAATAAATTTTATTTTTGATATCTAATCTTCAAAAAATTATTACCCATTGTAAAATATAGTTGAGGGCGAGGTGTATCCCATTAGCGCCGGACCCTTAACAGATTTATAATAATAAAAAAAAAAAAAAAACCTAACTTAACCTAACCTTTAACTTTAAAACAGCTCAACAGATTTTCATAAAAAATGTCTAAGAAAACTCGCGCCAGACTCACCTTTCATACAAAAAAAACTAAATTGAAATCCTAACCTAACCTAACCTAACCTAGTCTAACCTAACCTACTGTACTAACTATTCACTCTTATTTATTATTTAAGCAACCCCATTTATGTAAAATCGTGCAGTCTGTTCAGCTAGCAATAAACAACATAATCAATACACGCAATCTGTACAGACTGCTCGAATTGACCCATGGATTTAAAACATATCATATGTAACTTTGTACTGCAGATGCGTGCAGCCGGTGCAGTTTGGACACTTAACTAGTACAAACAGCACCGGCTGGACGAATAGCAGTAAACATAATAAATTTTATTTTTGATATCTAATCTTCAAAAAATTATTACCCATTGTAAAATATAGTTGAGGGCGAGGTGTATCCCATTAGCGCCGGAACCTTAACAGATTTATTATAATAAAAAAAAAAAAAAAAAAAAAAACCTAACCTAACCTTTAACTTTAAAACAGCTCAACAGATTTTCATGAAAAATGTCTTAGAAAACTCGCGCCAGACTCACCTTTAATACAAAAAAAACTTAATTGAAATCCTAACCTAACCTAACCTAACCTAGTCTAACCTAACCTACTGTACTAACTATTCACTCTTATTTATTATTTAAGCAACCCCATTTATGTAAAATCGTGCAGTCTGTTCAGCTAGCAATAAACAACATAATCAATACACGCAATCTGTACAGACTGCTCGAATTTACCCATGGATTTAAAACATATCATATGTAACTTTGTACTGCAGATGCGTGCAGCCGGTGCAGTTTGGACACTTAACTAGTACAAACAGCACCGGCTGGACGAATAGCAGTAAACATATTAAATTTTATTTTTGATATCTAATCTTCAAAAGTTATTACCCATTGTAAAATATAGTTGAGGGCGAGGTGTATCCCATTAGCGCCGGAACCTTAACAGATTTATTATAATAAAAAAAAAAAAAAAAAAAAACCTAACCTAACCTTTAACTTTAAAACAGCTCAACAGATTTTCATGAAAAATGTCTAAGAAAACTCGCGCCAGACTCACCTTTCATACAAAAAAAACTAAATTGAAATCCTTACCTAACCTAACCTAGTCTAACCTAACCTACTGTACTAACTATTCACTCTTATTTATTATTTAAGCAACCCCATTTATGTAAAATCGTGCAGTCTGTTCAGCTAGCAATAAACAACATAATCAATACACGCAATCTGTACAGACTGCTCGAATTTACCCATGGATTTAAAACATATCATATGTAACTTTGTACTGCAGATGCGTGCAGCCGGTGCAGTTTGGACACTTAACTAGTACAAACAGCACCGGCTGGACGAATAGCAGTAAACATAATAAATTTTATTTTTGATATCTAATCTTCAAAAAATTATTACCCATTGTAAAATATAGTTGAGGGCGAGGTGTATCCCATTAGCGCCGGACCCTTAACAGATTTATTATAATAAAAAAAAAAAAAAAAAAAACCTAACCTAACCTTTAACTTTAAAACAGCTCAACAGATTTTCATGAAAAATGTCTTAGAAAACTCGCGCCAGACTCACCTTTCATACAAAAAAAACTAAATTGAAATCCTAACCTAACCTAACCTAACCTAGTCTAACGTAACCTACTGTACAAACTATTCACTCTTATTTATTATTTAAGCAACCCCATTTATGTAAAATCGTGCAGTCTGTTCAGCTAGCAATAAACAACATAATCAATACACGCAATCTGTACAGACTGCTCGAATTGACCCATGGATTTAAAACATATCATATGTAACTTTGTACTGCAGATGCGTGCAGCCGGTGCAGTTTGGACACTTAACTAGTACAAACAGCACCGGCTGGACGAATAGCAGTAAACATAATAAATTTTATTTTTGATATCTAATCTTCAAAAAATTATTACCCATTGTAAAATATAGTTGAGGGCGAGGTGTATCCCATTAGCGCCGGACCCTTAACAGATTTATTATAATAAAAAAAAAAAAAAAAAAACCTAACCTAACCTTTAACTTTAAAACAGCTCAACAGATTTTCATGAAAAATGTCTTAGAAAACTCGCGCCAGACTTACCTTTAATACAAAAAAAACTAAATTGAAATCCTAACCTAACCTAGTCTAACCTAACCTTTTGTACTAACTATTCACTCTTATTTATTATTTAAACCCCATTTATGTAAAATCGTTCAGTCTGTTCAGCTAGCAATAAACAACATAATCAATACACGCAATCTGTACAGACTGCTCGAATTGACCCATGGATTTAAAACATATTATATGTAACTTTGTACTGCAGATGCGTGCAGCCGGTGCAGTTTGGACACTTAACTAGTACAAACAGCACCGGCTGGACGAATAGCAGTAAACATGATAAATTTTATTTTTGATATCTAATCTTCAAAAAACTATTACCCATTGTAAAATATAGTTGAGGGCGAGGTGTATCCCATTAGCGCCGGACCCTTAACAGATTTATTATAATAAAAAAAAAAAAAAAAAAAAACCGAACTTAACCTAACCTAACCTTTAACTTTAAAACAGCTCAACAGATTTTCATGAAAAATGTCTTAGAAAACTCGCGCCAGACTCACCTTTCATACAAAAAAAACTAAATTGAAATCCTAACTTAACCTAACCTAACCTAGTCTAACCTAACCTACTGTACTAACTATTCACTCTTATTTATTATTTAAGCAACCCCATTTATGTAAAATCGTGCAGTCTGTTCAGCTAGCAATAAACAACATAATCAATACACGCAATCTGTACAGACTGCTCGAATTGACCCATGGATTTAAAACATATCATATGTAACTTTGTACTGCAGATGCGTGCAGCCGGTGCAGTTTGGACACTTAACTAGTACAAACAGCACCGGCTGGACGAATAGCAGTAAACATAATAAATTTTATTTTTGATATCTAATCTTCAAAAAATTATTACCCATTGTAAAATATAGTTGAGGGCGAGGTGTATCCCATTAGCGCCGGACCCTTAACAGATTTATTATAATAAAAAAAAAAAAAAAAAAAAACCGAACTTAACCTAACCTAACCTTTAACTTTAAAACAGCTCAACAGATTTTCATGAAAAATGTCTTAGAAAACTCGCGCCAGACTCACCTTTCATACAAAAAAAACTAAATTGAAATCCTAACTTAACCTAACCTAACCCAGTCTAACCTAACCTACTGTACTAACTATTCACTCTTATTTATTATTTAAGCAACCCCATTTATGTAAAATCGTGCAGTCTGTTCAGCTAGCAATAAACAACATAATCAATACACGCAATCTGTACAGACTGCTCGAATTGACCCATGGATTTAAAACATATCATATGTAACTTTGTACTGCAGATGCGTGCAGCCGGTGCAGTTTGGACACTTAACTAGTACAAACAGCACCGGCTGGACGAATAGCAGTAAACATAATAAATTTTATTTTTGATATCTAATCTTCAAAAAATTATTACCCATTGTAAAATATAGTTGAGGGCGAGGTGTATCCCATAAGCGCCGGAACCTTAACAGATTTATTATAATAAAAAAAAAAAAAAAAAAAACCTAACCTAACCTTTAACTTTAAAACAGCTCAACAGATTTTCATGAAAAATGTCTTAGAAAACTCGCGCCAGACTCACCTTTCATACAAAAAAAACTAAATTGAAATCCTAACCT
Source organism: Gymnoscelis rufifasciata (assembly GCA_929108375.1). Taxonomy (NCBI): domain Eukaryota; kingdom Metazoa; phylum Arthropoda; class Insecta; order Lepidoptera; family Geometridae; genus Gymnoscelis; species Gymnoscelis rufifasciata. The sequence goes on along the minus strand of OV815302.1, from coordinate 6,561 downwards.
AACCTAACCTAACCTAGTCTAACCTAACCTACTGTACTAACTATTCACTCTTATTTATTATTTAAGCAACCCCATTTATGTAAAATCGTGCAGTCTGTTCAGCTAGCAATAAACAACATAATCAATACACGCAATCTGTACAGACTGCTCGAATTGACCCATGGATTTAAAACATATCATATGTAACTTTGTACTGCAGATGCGTGCAGCCGGTGCAGTTTGGACACTTAACTAGTACAAACAGCACCGGCTGGACGAATAGCAGTAAACATAATAAATTTTATTTTTGATATCTAATCTTCAAAAAATTATTACCCATTGTAAAATATAGTTGAGGGCGAGGTGTATCCCATTAGCGCCGGACCCTTAACAGATTTATTATAATAAAAAAAAAAAAAAAAACCTAACTTAACCTAACTTAACCTTTAACTTTAAAACAGCTCAACAGATTTTCATGAAAAATGTCTAAGAAAACTCGCGCCAGACTCACCTTTCATACAAAAAAAACTAAATTGAAATCCTAACCTAACCTAACCTAACCTAGTCTAACCTAACCTACTGTACTAACTATTCACTCTTATTTATTATTTAAGCAACCCCATTAGGTTTTTTTTTTTTTTTTTTTTTTTATAAATTTGTTAAGGGTCCGGCGCTAATGGGATACACCTCGCCCTCAACTATATTTTACAATGGGTAATAATTTTTTGAAGATTAGATATCAAAAATAAAATTTATTATGTTTACTGCTATTCGTCCAGCCGGTGCTGTTTGTACTAGTTAAGTGTCCAAACTGCACCGGCTGCACGCATCTGCAGTACAAAGTAACATATGATATGTTTTAAATCCATGGGTAAATTCGAGCAGTCTGTACAGATTGCGTGTATTGATTATGTTGTTTATTGCTAGCTGAACAGACTGCACGATTTTACATAAATGGGGTTGCTTAAATAATAAATAAGAGTGAATAGTTAGTACAGTAGGTTAGGTTAGACTAGGTTAGGTTAGGTTAGGTAAGGTAAGGTTAGGTTAGGTTAGGATTTCAATTTAGTTTTTTTTGTATGAAAGGTGAGTCTGGCGCGAGTTTTCTAAGACATTTTTCATGAAAATCTGTTGAGCTGTTTTAAAGTTAAAGGTTAGGTTAGGTTAGGTTAGGTTAGGTTAGGTTAGGTTAGGTTAGGTTAGGTTAGGTTAGGTTAGGTTAGGTTAGGTTAGGTTAGGTTAGGTTAGGTTAGGTTAGGTTAGGTTAGGTTAGGTTAGGTTAGGTTAGGTTAGGTTAGGTTAGGTTAGGTTAGGTTAGGTTAGGTTAGGTTAGGTTAGGTTAGGTTAGGTTAGGTTAGGTTAGGTTAGGTTAGGTTAGGTTAGGTTAGGTTAGGTTAGGTTAGGTTAGGTTAGGTTAGGTTAGGTTAGGTTAGGTTAGGTTAGGTTAGGTTAGGTTAGGTTAGGTTAGGTTAGGTTAGGTTAGGTTAGGTTAGGTTAGGTTAGGTTTAGGTTAGTTAGGTTAGGTTAGGTTAGGTTAGGTTAGGTTAGGTTAGGTTAGGTTAGGTTAGGTTAGGTTAGGTTA